>CP142131.1:10007500-20007500 GCA_036013995.1 Theobroma grandiflorum
GGTTAAGGCTAAGCACCCTTCCGTTGCCGGGTGGTGGAAGACCGTACAGCTTTACACGGACCAAACGGGAGCCAACATCTCCCGTACGGTGCATTTAGGGAAAGAGAAAAACGATCGGTTTTACTCGCACGGCAAGTCGCTCACGCGCTTATCGATACAGTCCGTGATAAAAAGCGCGGTAACAGCGAGGACGAAGCCATTGCCGATAAATCCCAAGAGTGGGCTCTACCTCTTGCTCACATCAGATGACGTGTACGTCCAGGATTTTTGCGGCCAAGTTTGTGGGTTCCACTATTTCACTTTCCCATCCATCGTGGGGTACACGCTCCCATACGCATGGGTGGGGAACTCCGCGAAGCTTTGCCCGGGAATATGCGCGTACCCCTTCGCCGCACCGGAGTACATGCCCGGGTTGAAGCCGTTAAAGTCACCGAACAATGACGTGGGAGTAGACGGGATGATAAGCGTGATCGGGCACGAGGTTGCTGAGCTGGCAACCAACCCGTTGGTGAACGCATGGTACGCCGGACAAGACCCCGTGGCTCCCGTGGAAATAGCGGATTTATGCGAGGGTATTTACGGAACTGGAGGTGGAGGCTCCTACACGGGGCAGCTATTAAACGATAAAGAGGGTGCCACGTATAACATGAATGGGATCAGACGGAGGTACTTGGTTCAGTGGGTTTGGAACCACATTGTGAGTTACTGTACTGGGCCTAATGCGCTTGATCAGTGATTTTTATTTTTATATTTTTTGTCAAAAAAAAATTTTGGGTTTCTGTTTTGGGTTTTTGGCACTTTGCCTTGTCTTTGTTCTTTTTTATGTTCTTTGGGGGTCTGGGTGCTGTGGTGGCTGTTGATGCTTAATTAGTTAAGGTAGTTAAGTTTGTTAAATATGTACTTTTTTGTAATAATTATTCCTAATACTATTTTTGTATACCACTTCAATTCCCGTCTTCTTTTCAAATTGCCCCCTTGGATCAATGTTTCCTACATTTCTCCGAGAAAAGCTCAGTTATACCAATTAGAACCCAGCATTTTTTATTGTTCCAACAACAACAATATCAAACTTTTTATTCTTTTTACCTTCGTTTTTGTCCAGTATACATGCATTGCCCGATGATTATATATCTGTTTAATTTCAATGTACTTTTCCTCAAGCAAAGCAAAGGAAAGAAAAGATTATTAAGATTTCAATTTTCTCTATTCCAAACATAAAACTTTTATCTTTGGTAAGGAAAATGAAAATGATTTTGATTGCGTGATGGTAGTAAAATGTTGGGCAAGTGGTCTGATAATCCAGTTTTGAGAGGCAGGTGTTAAGCACAATTTATAAGCACTGTCACAGGGACTTTGCTGTTTCTCCAGAATCTCTGCTCGGTGCAACTGTGTCTAAAAAATCAACCAACTTCACGAATCAGGACCCACCATTGTTATCTTTTTTTTCCTTTTTCTAAGGAACTTTTTGGGGATTTGCGCCGTGAGGCTTATGATGATGTACTCTTTATATTTTTTGTTTTTTAAAGTTTTTTGCGGTATTATCATGAAGAAGTTTGAACGCTCTTTTTCAGTTTACAGTCTTCCTTTCGCAAAAGTAGCTCCTTTGTTTTGTGGTAACGTACGGTTACTTGTATAAAGTTACCGGGGGATTTCTTTTCTTCTTACTGTGTTTCGCTTTGAAATGACTAACTATTCTTATTCGAGGTGCAATGGTTGGGTTTTCAGGTTGAAACGCATTGGACATGAATGAAAACCATGGCCAATCGATCAATTCATCAGACGTTTCCATCGAGAACTATCTTCTTTTTTTTTTTTTTTTTAAATACCCATTTTTACGTGCAACATCGAAAGCCCACCCATGGAAGTCCAAGGTGGGTTGACGCTCTCTTTTAATTTGAAAGGGACCCCTTCTCCATCACTAGTAGTGTAATTTCAAGATTGAAACAAAGATATTTTAGGTAAAAACCAGCTGGATCTCATATCGAGTGATGTATCAAGTTTCAGTTTGAGAAGAAAGAAGACAAGAAATTTACCTACATTTCTTGAAATTTTGGAATCACTCAAGAGAGTGAGAGTAGGTGAAGAGTGGCTGAAAGTGGAAAAGTAGAGGATGGGGCAGCGGCGCATGAAAGCTTGAATCTTTTGACCTACAACAAACCCCTCATTGCAAATAAAATATGACCCATGCCGATATGGTCTACAGCCTTGTCTTCCTCTTTCTTAAACCGGTTTTGATTAGGGGAAAAAGAAAAAACAGATGAGAAATGAAGATTCTTTTTGGGTCCCATTAATCTTCTCTATTAGGATTAGGAGCTTGACTTTGTCACTAACCATGCAACTAAATCGCTATAAAATCACATTCAACAAATTTCATGTACATAAAAGGAAAAAAAAAAACAAAACAAAAAAGAAAGAAGTATCTTCCAAATGACATCAGCATAGTTAAAAAGAGTCGCATGTTATAAACTCACAATTATCTAATTTTATAGTATGTATGCGTGACATGCAACATGTTAAAGGTGACATTTGTATATATTTAATCTTTTGAATATGAAGGATCAAATCAAGTGCCACTATCTTTCATCATTTCCCTTCAAGTGGTTGAATAAAACTAGTTTAAACAAGCATGTGTGAAAACCGATTCGAAAGCAAAGACAGAGTTACTCCTGAAAAATACTAGCTTGCATTGCATCCTTTTTATACTTTATGGTCAATAACATGTTCTACTACTTGATTTCTTCTCCTTCTGCAGTGTGGCCTTTGGAGGATGCTGCGGACTGCATTGGCTTTTTATTGATTTACCCTTGTGAAAATACAACTCTAAATACCGAAAAGAAGGAAGAAAAGAGAATGAAAAAGATTGATAAAGGAGTTGGTGCAAATTGATTAGCATTGAAAGAGGAAGAGGAGCAATTATTAGAATATGGGGACCTCCAAGGTCTCAATGTCATCCCATTTTTCACACAACTTTGGTGAAGTGATGCAGTTAGCCTAACACTGAATCGGATTGGAGCAACTGAAACCAACCGGTACGCGCAGATCTAATGATTTGGTGGTCCAAAAAACAGATGATCTTGAGATGCTCTTTGTGGGACAAACAACAAGCAGCATGACCTTTTGGGAATTCAGATAGTTTTCAACATCTTAAGCTAAATAGGTTCGAATGACAATTTACCTGATCTGATCTCCGGCCGGTCTCTGGGGTGAACGAACAACACTTGTTACTAGTTTCTGCAATACATTTCAATTTCATCATGCCTAGCCAAATACACATATATCATATCACATCATTATGTAGCTTTATTTAGTAGCATGCAGAATGGTTCTAAATCATATGTAATCACATCCTTTGCATTCACAATCAGATAAAGTAATACTTCAAAGCATCAGCTATCCATTTAAGAGGTTCATCACCCACCTTGCAACCGTCGTACCAAACTTGGTGGAGACATTGATCTTTTATTGTGCGTCTCTGTTTCTTGTAGAATCATCCATCCTTTAATGCCCCATATGCAGTCCATATGACCAAATTTTCTCCTGTCAGTTTTGGTTGATGCATTTTCTCCCCCTGACAAAATGCACCTGCACAAACACAAGTCATTACGCACAACTGAGCCCACATCCATTTCTCCACCATTGTTGACTGTGTAAATGGACACTTGCAAATTGAGAAGCTAAAATCTGTCGACGATGAGGTAGAAAAGTACCAGCACTTCAATGATTTTCTTCTTCCCCTTTTTCTTGGTTGGGGTTTTTAAACGTATGGCTATGAGGAAGGCCATATACGGACGTAAAATACATCAATGTACCTAGAAACAGTTATTATAGCCATTGGCCCTCTACCCTGTTCCCTCATGACTATGCCCGCAACTCTTGCCATAGTATCTCTTCCTGGTACAGAACAAATAAAGAAGCTTTTAACATCTGGTTGTATTGCTAACTCATGTTTGTTGTGAACCGTTGCTTTAGATAAGCCTCAATGCAACAATATGTTGAACTTCCTAGTATCGAAACCATCCTTTCCAAAGCATGGAAGATCAATGGTGGGAGTTCTTTTTTCTTTTTTTAGGTGAAGCAATGGTGAAAGTTCTTTACTCAATTGTGTCCCCATGATAGTGAAGAGAGGCTATTATGTAATATTGCTCATTATATGCTGGAGAAAGTTTTCCTTGTCTATTTCAGCTAGATCACTGACTAGCAAAAATCAAGGAGCATGTTTGTGAGAGTAATTCTAGTCAGAAAGAGCATAAACAGATAAGAGTATGAGGCGACAGCTCAGAGAGATAATACATCAATAAAAGAGCAGGGGCCGCTCATTAACCAATATTAATATCTTTACCAGAACAAAGAAAATGATCATAAATTTTGCTTCTAATATACAACTGATCCATCATGTGTCATGGCTGATGATTATCACTGAGCAAAGTCCACCAAGATAAACGGTAGGCAGGCTCAATCAATTGAATGCCTTATGCTACAGTTTAACCATATATTTTATTATTTCCAGAGCTTTACAACCACTTTGTAGATATTAGGAGGTTGATGAGCATCTTCATGGCTGCAGGACAATTGCACAAAGGAGGTAGAGACTCCATGCTAGGATAAAAATAACGGCCATGCCTGTTTAGTAAAATATCCATTGAAGAAGATAACAACTCGACATTTTTCCTCTCCGAAATTATTTGAAGAAGCTCAGAGAGCTTGAGCAGTAAAACAGGAAAAAAATCTGTACTTAAAACTTTGGATCCACAAAGCACGGATCCAATTTTCAAAATTTGTATTTATACTGAGTAATTACCAAATTTCCTCATAAATCGGATCATGAGGAAAATTGCACAGCAACCGAAGCACACCTTCAACAAAAAACAAAAACAAGAAGAAGAAGCAGAACCCATGACCGTTGGGCATTGAAAACAGAAAAACAATAACCAGACAAAACGACATCAAAATGACGCGTACAGGACTTTACTTAAACAAAACGACAACATAACGCTGCATATAACAACCTAGAAATTAAAATCAAGCCAAACGACACTCACAATCATCGTTTTGCTCTCAACTTATTAAGTCTTGAAACGGCAACATTCTGTTCTGCAAACAACACCTCTCAGCCTTCAAACTGTTGCTTCCCACCAATGATTCCAGAAACAGATTAAGCATTAAACTTCAACATCCATTTTGCTTTTTGATTATTATGTGCTATTTACAAATTGTAATTGAAAAAGAAAACAGTGATCGTTCAACATCATTAAGGAGTAGCTGAAGCTTTGTGCTAGGATCAACAAAACAGACGAAGGATAAAAAAAGAGGGGCCGTCAATATTAAGAGAAGAGAAAAGAAGAGAACTAGCAGAAAGAGTTGCGAAACTAATGCTCCAATTGATGAAGGAATTAGGATAGAAAGTGAAAGTCAAAATAAGCAACAGAGGAATCAGAACATCCTTCTTATGCAGCCAGGACCAAATGGGACTTAAAATATATCCACTATATTTGAGTTTTGCACCAGCATGTGGAGTTCGATCATGATGAGACCTAATCAAACAACTGGTAGACAGTCCATAAATTAACTCCTAAAGAGCAATAAGTAATTTTAATGATTCCAGGCTTTTAAGTGGTACACTAGAAGAGAAGAGGGGCATTTGCATATTCAAGAATGGATGTCTGTCAGAAGAGATATTCAAAACTCTTCCACCCTAGGGCTTCACTTTTTTGGTTCAACTGTAATAAGTTTTACAATCATAACTTTTGCTTTCTTAAAGGAATCTAAGATATGGACTCCAGCTATGTATATTAATGCAATTACTTCCTATTTAGTTAGCCTCCCTGTCTACCTTTAAAATTTCTGGTACAAAGTAAAACTACTTATTAACTCATTTCCAAATTGGAGGCTAGCAATTCTATCATTTATTCATGTATTGCATTTGATGTGACCTACCAGGCTACCATCAGGAGATTTAGGCCTTTACCAGCAATAAGGCATGAGCTTTTATGTGATCAATCCAAGGTGACCTTCATGCAATTAGACAATGCTGTAGTTGGAAGACAAATTAAAACTTATCAGTCATACATTATCGATATTTACAATTACCCAAGAGAAGCAAATAGTGACTAAAGCCATAGTTAGATGAACAACAGAATTAATAAAATTGATGTTTTAAAATAACCATTAAAACACAACAGAATTAATAAAATTGATGTTTTAAAATAACCATTAAAACTACTCTTACTAATTCATCGACAAAATGAAGAAAAGAAATTTTCAGCAAAACATTAGTCCACCACCAATTTTGATCCAATAGCTGCAACATGACATAAATAAAAAACAACACTTCATTACACAGGCACAGAGAGAGAGAGATGTAGACATAGTTATCGACTTATAGCTCCTTAAACAAATAAAGCAATCCTGGAGAGAAGATGGTCGTTTCTCATTGCAAAGTAAATTATACAAAGTCAAACAATGTAGAAATTATATTTATAAGAATTAATCAATCGGGGAAATGAATGCTTCATGCAACATCATTGAAGTGACATGACCTTATCAACCAAAAAATACAGTGATATGGGTGAATTGTTGGTCCTTATTGATGTTAATGACAACAAAATTATATAAATTCCATAAAGCGTGAGAGAAAAATCAAGCACTGTGAAATTTAGTGCTTTGCCTCAGGTGAATAATTTTGAAACATTAACAAAAGTGTACATAGTTCTAGATGATCGACAACTAAGCTGCTTGGTTTTTTGGCGATATTTGATGCACACGACCTTTTTCATCCAATCTCTCTTTGGATTCAATACTCTTTTTCCTAAGACATGGTGGATCCAGCATAACTACAAGAACACTAAAGGCCCATATGGTTGCACAGGGCAGTGTGGTGGGGGGAGGTAGGGTTCCTCACTACACTGACCTCCTGATTTGTCATGGGACCTACTATTGCCCCATGTTACCAAACAGGCTCAAAATCTCAGGGGTTGCCTTGAAGAAAAGTAAAAACTACAAAGTCTAACTTTCCATGTATCGTATTCAGATGCTGAAAATATGTAGCTTTATAATCTAGATGAGGTGGACACTACTTCCAGATTTTCCAGGCCAGAGATCTCACATTCTGCATTGGCACTTATGTATACACCCCCGAAGACAATTGCTCTTTCACGGAAAGGAAAAAGAAAAACTATGGAACCAACAAATAGAATACCTTATGAACAACTCAGGCTAAGCCTAGTGGTTGTTACCTTCCTTAGGAGTTTTGAGATCCAAGGATTGAATCTCCGCTCCCCCTTTGTATTTCCCCTAAGTACCAAAAAAGAAGAAAAAAGAATACCTCATGATTGTAACTCTAACAAGCACAGCATATATAGCAAACTTACATGCATCATTGCCAGCAAGTACATGTATAGGAACTCAACATATCACTGAACTCCATTGGGTGAAACACTGAAAAAAATGGTCTTCAGACTTTGAAGAGTCAGTCCAGTACCATTGCTCCAAACAAAAGCAAGCAGTTATAAATCCTATTTGTCAAATTGTAATGTAAACATAAATTCCTTGTAAATTGTGTTTTCAGGTAAAAAAGGTAACAAATAATTCTGCTTCGCTTTCAAAGAATTCAGACATAACAGAATCAAAACAGTTCTTATATTGACATACACAATTTTGAGCAGCTGCTTCAGTGGCCAATCATAAAGCCGCTGATCACTGATAAGGATGGTTGAAAATCCTTGCAGGAAAATTCCTTTGTTGTGCTCTTTAATACAATTCTCTTAACAAGGAAAGCACTAGAACTGAAAGCACAGCTTACGGAAATGTACAAATGCTCACTTGCTTTTCATGACAGCAGTCTTCTCTTACAATTTGGAAATATCAGATAATTGGAATGATGTATTTAATTTTGGTCTTTAAGATTCTCATTTTGCAGATACTTCAGCACTCCATATGCAACAGTTCCAGCAAGAAACAAGAGAACAGTTGGGGTGAAAGATGGGTACAAGTACTTCACAAAGAACTTATCCCACTCTTCTGGTAGGAAGCCTGTAAATGTAAAACGGTAGCAAGTTATTTGGGATCACAACTCATAGCTTCAAAATGTCAACATAAATCAATTTCATACTTTGACATGTCCAACTTCATAGAAATGAAATCATTTTGAAATCACTATACATTTATCAGAGCTGAACAAGCCTAGAAAAGTAGCTCTGCAGGCCCCTATTTTCTAATGCAGCATGGGATTACTATTAATAACCCTAATACAGGGCAGCAAACAAAACATGATGAATCTTTACCCACATCCTTCTGAAGAATGACAAACCTAAACATCCTTGTACGGTGTCAACATTTCAGCAGTCAATAACCCAATTGGGACACAATCATGTCAGCCGAAAAAATTGTAACCTTAACATTTCTGGTCCACCATGTAATAAGGAATAACAGTGATGTGTTTTTTCCTGAATCAGATATGACCTAAGGCTTAATAAATCATGAACCTCATTATGGAATCTTATGCTTCTAATTATTAATTAACGTGGATTTTAAAAACTGTCATACTTGCCAGCCTTGCCCCTCACCGGCCAAGACTAAATTTGACTCTTGGTCTCAAGAAACATGATATATAGCAGTCTCAAAGGTTTAATCCAATCTCAAATGTGCTTGATTTTACCACAATAATCTTTGCAATTGTTGTAATAATCCGAGAAAATTACTAAATTTATCTTTCTTGATGTCCAAAACTTCTTAAACAGAAAATATTCTTTCTCCTAAAATGTTCAACTTCAATCTCATTTTACCTAAAATCAGGTTGAAATGTCTAATCCAAATGTATACCAAAGTGAAATCACCCTCCACTACACAACTTTAACCGAACAGCATAAAGAACAATACTTAATTCTAGACATACCTGAAGCAGCAAGAACAATGCCTTGCACAAGTATGACCCCGCCAAGCCCTAACCACGCCAGTAAAAAGGCACTCTCATTTTTTCTCTGTTCCTCAGCTTTAGCCTCTTCTTCTTTGCTCACAAACGCAGGTTTCTCAACCGGCGACCGCCTTATTATCGAAGCCCTCTCTCTTTTTCCCTTCTGCTTCTTCTTACCGCTGCTTATGCTTGACTTGCCGGAGGGTGAGGATGAAGAAGAGGAAGGAGAGGAGGAGCCAAACCCTTGGCCTGGCGCGGCGGGCTTCTTGGGCGTGGAGCTGGGCTCAGGAGTGGGCTCGGCGTCAATGGTAGGCTTCTGGGATTTGATCGAAAATATAGGCTTTGGGAAGATGAAGTTGCGATGATAGAGACCGTTAGTGAAAGAAGATGGAGTGTGGATTTGTAGCGCCATTTTCAGTTTAGTTGGTTAAACTGATGTCCTTCGGTTTGCGCTTCACCTCCCGTCTGTCTGGATTTTTTGTTTTATCTATTGTCTCTCCCCTCTTATTCTAGTATTTATGCTTCTGCCCCTTTTGTTTTCATTTTTTCTCCTGAAAAATTGAAATTGTTCGGATAAGCACTTTCCTATTTCTATTCTAAAACATTCTTCACCTGGTATGCAATATTTAAAATTATTTTGTTTTCCATTATTAAAATTAATGTAAATAATTACTGATTTATTATCAATAAAAATTAGAAATTATTATAATAAATACATATATTTTTTATTCAAAGAACTGAATTTGAATGTTTATTTTTTTTTAAAAAAATATTTTAATAATTCATTAAAATAAGAAAACTATTTGAATACTAGTAAATAAATAAAAAATTTACCTAGGTAGCTCTGGAATAATTAATATTATTTTTGAATTTCAAAAATTAATAATTTGATAATTAACAAATTCTAAATTTATAATAGTATATAGAACTAATTTTTTTCATAATAATACTATAAAAATATTTTCCTTACAATTTTTTTACTATAATTTTATAATTATTCAATTAAAATAAAAATCATAAAACTAACATACCGATAAATAAATATGTCTAAAATAAGTTATGACAGTTTTTTCTGTAATTACAAAAAGAGTTAAAAATTAAAGTTCCGGCCTAGCCGCCTACGCACCAAAGGAGGAGAATACAGCACGCGCCCGTTAGCAATAGAGGCAGTAAATCAAGTAGTCCACTTTTCAGTTTTAGATTCCTACGTGTTAGACCAACTGTTTGACTCTCTTTGTTTTGCTCCCTTCATCTCCTCTCCACAAAATTCTCTCAAACATTTTTCCGCCACAACAATCTCCCCATGTTGCTTTTGAACCAATCCATGCCAAACCCAGCCTCCTCCTCCTCCTCCTCATCCTAACCTCATCACTCTCTCTCCCCATTTCCTCCTTTTCTTTCAATATCTCTGCTGACTTTAATGGACAGCATCGCCCTCACTCATCACTTCCCCTTATGGCTCTCCTCGCTTTCCCCCGCTCTCTCCCTCTCCCTTTCCCGCCTTTTCACTTCTTCTCTCCTCGCCCAACCCCGCGCCCTTCCTTCATTTGCTCGCTCTCTGCTGGAGCAGGGCGGACCAAGAGCGGCTCTGCCATTCTCTGGTTCAAGCACGATCTCCGCCTCGACGATCACCCCGCACTCGTCGCTGCCGCTGAAACGCACCGTTCTCTGCTCCCTCTCTACGTCTTCGATCACCGCATTCTCTCTCGTCAGTCCTTCCTTCACTCTTCAAGTTTTAGCTGTTTTTAACTTCCTCGTAAATGTCGATTTTTATTCGAATTTTTTTAAATTCCAATTATTTTGTCATTCAGGTTATTCTGATGAACTGCTGGAACTAGTTCTCTTCGCTTTGGAAGATTTGAGAAATTCTTTGAAGGAACAAGGCTCTAATTTGATGATTCGATTTGGGAGTGCTGAAAATGTCATCACAGAGCTTGTAAAAGAGGTTATTTTCTATGTCATATTTTTTCAATATGAGACCGAAAAAAAAATTCAAGCCTTTTTTGACTCATTTTTTGTTAAATTTTTCACTGCGAATTGGAACAGGTGAAAGCTACGGATGTGTTCGTTGAAGAGGAGGTAGAGTATGAAATGCGCCAGATGATTGGAGTTGTCAAGGATACATTGGAAACGTCGTCGTCTTTAGATGGGAACCCGGACATTGTCATGTGGAGGACTCCATTCTATGATGTTAAGGTGGTCATGTTTTCTTGTTCTGTTGTTTAAATTTTTCTTACGGAACGAGTTTTTTCTTTTTTTTGTGCTGTTCCTAACGTTTTCATTGTGTACTCTACTGTGCTGTGTAGAATCTGAAGGACCTGCCTGCATCATATAATGACTTTAAAAAACTGAAGTTCCTACCAACCTCGCCTCTTCCTCCAGTAACATTACCTAATGTAGAAACCAAATTGGATTGGGGTAAGTTTCTTGTGGTAATGGGAAAATGCTATTTATACTTAAAAGATTTTTTGTATACATTGTGATTACTCCTACAGAGCCTCATAAGTTATAACCAAAATATGAATCAGGTCCTCTGCCTACGTTTAGTGATCTTAAGGAATTTATCAAAGAGAAACCAGGCAAAGGGAGTTGGAGTTTGATGAAGGAGATGCCAGCTGAAG
Organism: Theobroma grandiflorum; assembly: GCA_036013995.1. Taxonomy (NCBI): domain Eukaryota; kingdom Viridiplantae; phylum Streptophyta; class Magnoliopsida; order Malvales; family Malvaceae; genus Theobroma; species Theobroma grandiflorum. The sequence goes on from CP142131.1 coordinate 10,019,030, forward strand.
CCATATTGAAGGAGAAATTGTCAAAACCGTCAGGAACCAACAGAAAGAGTTTGAGTGTCCAAAGCATTGAACGAAGAAGACTAGATAAATCAGTTTTTGTTACTCGAAAAGGTGATGTTGTGGCAGGTGGGACAAACTCTTTGCTGAATGCATTGGCTGCATACTTGAGATATTTGGAGGGAACAGCTCGAGATGACTGGCAAGAGTATGTGGGGAATTTATACCACCTAATTCATTTAACTTGTGCTTAAAATATTTGTGAGGATGTTCAGGTTTGATTGTGTTGGTTTTGGCCATTTGGGTTATTGCAAAATGAATTTGTCTTAACACCTGTGCTTTCCTAGTATACACTGTCAGTTTGTATTTTATCAGTATGACAAGGGAAGAATGTTATTTGAAGAATGATGCAGACAAGCTCATATTACCTATATGTTTTAATTAGCTAAATGTTGTTTGAATTGATTTTGTTGTAGGGTACATGAAAGGCTATGCAACGCTGAAAGTAGGGACGGAGCCTCTTTTACTTCACTTTTTGGCCCTGCTCTTTGTCTTGGCATCATATCTAGAAGGAGAGTGCATTATGAAGCTATCACATATGAGAAAGAACGAAATGCTGGATTTCTATCTCCATTTGGATATTCTGCAGCCACTGTTGCTGCAGCAGCTGATGCTGTATGCTCCATGGAGGTAATTGCTGCTTGACGTCAGTATTTGTACAAATAGAAATGCTTAGTTGGTGATTCTTCTGAATGATTTTGTTTTTTGTATGATGTTCATTGAAGGAATTTTTCTCCTTAGGTTTTGATAGACATTTTTTAGTGCAAGGCCTTCTAAATCATGACAGTTGGTTTTGGTGGCAGTGGTTTTGGCTTTTGGCTCTAAAAAGTCAACTAAGTAATGAAGGACTATACTCTGTACGGATTTGGAGATGGCGTGGCCATCTGATTCAGGTTTGCTATTGACAACTAATTCATACATTTGATTTAAGCGGTGTAGTTTATTTTGTGATTATAACTTCTGTTGGGATAAGAGATTTTATGCATTCTTGATATGCTTAAGTACTTTACTGTGTGTAGGTTATAGATTTCTGTTACTTATCATTAAGAACCAACCTATTTTCCAGTATACAGTGGTTGGCAATGAAGGTCCTGCTATTTTTCTTGTACATGGTTTTGGTGCTTTTCTTGAGCACTACCGTGACAATATAAATGGCATGGCTGAAAGTGGAAACCGTGTCTGGGCCATCACGATGTTAGGATTTGGCAAATCAGAAAAGCCCAATGTCATGTATACTGAACTGCTGTGGGCTGAACTGTTGAGAGATTTTATCATAGAAGTTGTGGGTGAGCCAGTGCATGTGGTAGGGAACTCAATTGGTGGTATGTTATCACATTGTACCTTTCTTAAACTGCCCACTACAATCTCTTCCTCTCTAGTAGAAAGTAGCTTACCTGTTTGACTCCACAATTTGTTATTTCTTTTCATTAGTGATTTGCTTATTCAGTTATATTTCCAGGTTTTTTTGTCGCTATTGTTGCTAGTCTTTGGCCTACTTTGGTCAAGTCTATCATCCTTATCAACAGTGCTGGTGATGTTGTTCCTGGATTTTCTTCTCAGCGGTTTTCTAATGTAAGTCCATCCAAATATTACACAAGTTTTCTGATCTTAATTCGTATCTAACCGGTTTTTATGAATTATGACATTTGTGCTTTTTGTCTCTCAAAGCTACCTATTTTGTCAGTATTGCTCAGAAATGGTGCTCATCTACCTTCAACTTGATTATTATTTGGCAATTTTTGTTTGTCTCTCATGTTTATTCCTATGCTTACCATGTTCAGTGAAAGCTGAAAATGGGTGTTAGAACCCAACTTTGGATTGACTCTTTCAGTTTTGAGAAATAGCCTAGTATCAAGCAATAGTCTAAATAACATCTCCAGCATTTGACATTCGATATAACTGTTATAGGAAAGGGGAACCTCAGGTGGTGCAAGGCTGGGTGCTCAACTTCTTTTATTCTATTTGAAGTTGAATATCAGGAACATAGTTAAAAATTTCTACCCCACTGTAAGGGTTTTTCCATTGCTGCTTCCTACTTTCTTATTTGCTTTTCTGTTTGTATGTTGTCTGACTTAGTTGAGTGGCCTTTGACCTTTTTGCAGAAAACTAAGCGAGCTGATGATTGGCTTATTAATGAAATGCTGAGAGCAGTATCCTCTTTGTTATTCGAAATGTATAAGCACGCATGCACATACATACGGACAAACGTGTGCACACACTCTGGAAACCACAAAATGTTGTTTAGTGGAAGTATGATCAAATATCTTTACCCTCTAAAAAAGACAGATCTTTAACATACTTAAGTCCTATGATCCTGGTGTGCTAGTGGTCCTGGAAAGTATTTTCAGCTTTGACCTCTCAATCCCTTTGAACTTCCTCTTGCAAGGATACGAGGAAAAGGTTCTAATTGTGCAGGTAAATTCCCTCTATACAGCTAAGAAGTTATTGTTCTCTCTCTTTGGCTTGTGGTCTGGTTGTCTATTAGATTTGGTTGCTTATGAGCATTTCAATTCTTGTTAGGGAATGAAAGACCCACTCTCGGACTCCAAGGCCAAACTAGCCATGTTTAAAGAGCATTGTGGCGGGCTTGTAATAAGGGAATTGGATGCTGGTAATAAGCTCTTTTTGTCCCCCAAAATACTGTTGCCCACTCTCCCCTCCCCCATCCCCCCAAATTGTTAAGCCTTCCCTTTTGATTGTTCCCCAATTTTTTTAACATTTCAGGCCATTGCCCCCATGATGAGCAGCCAGAAAAAGTGAATTCCATCATCTGTGAATGGATAGTGGCCGTCGAAAGAAAACTAACCGCAGAGAGTTATTTGTAGCACTCCACGTTCCTTCCAAAGCCTGGCCCAGGTCGTTAAACCTGGTGTGGGTTAAATCTTACAAATGCCCTAATAAAATTGAATGTCTCCATAGGCTAACATCTTAACAATATTCAATTCCAAATCGGCCTTAATACATATTCTTTTAAGGTAATTCACTATTGTAGAACCTTCTTTGTCCTTGTAAAAAGTTTAATTGGGATGTCTTTTACATGGCAATGAAATAAATAACGGTAGACATATCATTCATCTATAACTAATTGCCATCACAAATTGTTTGCAGCGTTAAATAAAGAAAATCTAGCCATAATTACGTTAAAATATTTAAGTGAAAAATACAATAAAGTCCTTCCACCTACTTACCAAATAAATCAAGGAATGAGAATCTAAAGTTACAACAATCACTTACGGGCACAGCTGCAGAATCAAACAACTCAACGCCTTGCAGCCACATCATCCATAACCTCGTCAACCATGGCAAATTGTCATTCCGCAATTTCCTCAAGTTTTGCTACAATCTTTTAATCCTTTCCAAGTTTTCTTATGTCAATAAAGCTGCTCAAATGAAAAGATCTTTCACTAAAATCCTGCCACGTGTTCCTTTACCGCTATAATCTCCATTCTTCCTCGTATTTGTTATTTTTATTCTCTTCCTCCGTACATTTTAGTTTGGTACTTAATATCCGGTCAGTTACAAAAAAAAACCGGTTTTCCTTCTGTCCAAGTCCAACAGCTTCACTTCTTCCAAATAACTTGAGATGTCGGGAACTATCCCTCCATTACGGTATCTTATAATCCCATCCCCTACTAGATCAATCAACAAATCGGCTGGTTCTTTGGCTCCTCCATGCTGCAAAAGTTTTGTTCTGAGTGCAGTGCCGGTTGCCAGTGATAGAGGATCCTCTTCGCATAGCTTCTTCCATATGGTTGCAGCAAAACACTTGGCATACAAGTAGCTGTAGTAGCCTACCAAATTAAGCAAAAAATCATCAAACAAAAAGTGATGCACACATATTCCACTCCCACATCACAAGAAGCACACAGAAACTATAGCTTAACAGCTGAGGAACTACCAAGCTTAGAAAAAGCAGCTAGGAAACTTATGTCAATTTGTAAGAAGTTCTATTACATTTTCATTCATAATAGTAATAATAATAAAAGAAAGTAGTAAACAGATCAGATGTATAATGTATATTATGTTGCTAAAGTTACAAACTATGACAAATTAGATAATATTTAGTTAAGCAAATGTAACCAGCAATCCGTCAACTAGCAAGTGATCAAAAGCCTAATCGCATTTTCAGGATACCAAGTGTTTTCACTTATCTCCAACACGGTTGGACAAAACATTAGAAAATTATTTGCATCATCCAGAGAGTAATAGATATCTTGAGCTTGAGTCATAGATGAGTTATGTCCGTCATTGAACAGCTTTTCAACATGAATATTCTAACATTTTCAAGGAACAAGATCAGATGGGTCCATGTTTATATCACTCCAAATCACTGGTGTACAAATAATATTACCTTTTCTTAATTTTGAAAATTACCAAGTTAATATGAAAATGATCCTTTCAAAAGATAAGCCTGCATTGTGCCGTTTAGCCAAGGCAGATGATATAAAATCATTATTTATTAATCATAGTTAATGATATAGTGATAGTCATGACCTTGTAGCATTGTTTATGTTATGCCCTCTGAACCTTAAATCTGAGCAGTAGTACATGCACGTTTATAACGTATTTAAGGAGCAAGTTTAGATTGGTCCATGTTTAAATTGTTCTAGATCACTAGTCCATACTACTATGATTGGTCCATATTTATAATGTATTGAAGGAGCAATATGAATATTCTCTTGATATTGACCGCTACCAAGTTACTTATTAATTAATAAGATCCATTAAGTAAATGATTTTGAAATACACATATTGTGCCCTTTTGACTAGGGATATGATATAAAGTAATTATAACTTCCTTCATTGATTTGTAATGAATTATGCAGTGATGGTCACGACCTTATACATTGTTTATTATGGCTGAAATATTTTAACCTCAAATTTCACTTTAAACACACAGCTCTAAACATAAAGAAAAAAGAAATGCAAAATGTGCTACTTCATTACACCTCCATGCAAACACAAATTATGGTGCAACAGTCTTATTTTGAGATTTAAAAAAAAAGTTGCTGTATTCAGCACCTTGAGCTAGTGTTAGAACATGCCATCAGCTAATTTTTATGATTTCATTGACAAAGGAAGATAAAATTATACTTAAAAAACTTAGGCATTAAACAAATTTATGATTATAAACATTACCAGCACCATAGGTGATAAAGTGACTGAACCGGATCTGCATATGTGTACCATCCACATGCTTCCCACTGCAGTGTTGTCTTTTCAAATGTGCAACAATAGAACTTGTATTACTTGGCACAGGTAACTGTTCCCCAAAGAGTGTTTGGTCAACCAAAGCAAAAAATATCTAATGAATGCCAAACCGAAAAAAACAAAGCTTGGTCAATTTTTTATCCATTCATCAAATGTGCTTTAAAACATTTTATGCTGATATACTCAGAGGAATAGATAAACCTGACGTTGCAATTCAGTTGCAGCAAACATGTCTCTTGCTCTGTTAAGTGACTTTACCAACTTCTCAGGTATCACTTCTCCAGTTGAATAATGTCTAGCAAATTTCCTCAGGACTCGGTAATCTCGAGCATAGTACCTAGAAGCATTATGAAAATAACAGTCAGGTGGTGATAAGGCACTGGACATGTGTTAAAAACATTAAAATGCACCATACACATGCACAAATACTGTCTCTCCCCCTCTCCAAAAATCAGGTTGGTAATAATAAGCACAAAACATCTTAAAACTTAAAATGTACCATATATATACATTCAGCTTATGTCAAAATGGACCACACATACATCTCTCCTGTGGGAAAAGGAACACATACATTTTAAGAGTATTCATGCACATTTGCTTTATTTGAACTTAGACATTCTCAAACTAGCTTAGTTTTGTTGGGTATGTAGGAAAGGATAAAGAGATTACTGCAGAAACTGCAGCATTCCACTCACTCAAATAGATGCGAAGGTGTCTCGGCAAAGTCAAGAGCCACCCTAGTGCCTGAGAAATGTTGATAATCCTACATGAATAACCAAAAAAGATTACAACGAAAACAATAAGGACTTATAGTTAGCTTTCTTGGTGGTAAAGTCTCAACAAACTACCGTTCTTGAGAGCAATGCGTGAAGAGCATGTCCGAATTCATGAAATAGAGTTTCTAGTTCTGAATGATTAAGCCGCACAGTTGAGGAATGATGAGACCTTGAAAAATTAAAAACAAGGGCCATAACCTGCATAAACACCAAGAAATTAACGATTAAATCACAAGTTTCAGGATAAATGAATGAGGGCAGCACCAGAATTTTATTTAAGATACAGCTCAATTGAAAAGATTTGTTTAGATGGAAATATAACAAAGTGCTAGAAACAGAAAAAAGAGCATGCAAACAAAGTTGACCAATGCTTATAACTCTATTTACATACAGGGAGTTGATGTTCAGTGTCAGAAATTTTTCGCCCCCCTTTAATTGCAAAAGTGGCACAACCTGGATATTTGCCTTTCCTTGAGTACAAATCGAGGTACAGATACCCTAAGTCACCCTGAAGAAAATGCATAATACCACATTATAATGCTGTAATATACATGAAACAACAAGAAAAGTCAGTAGAAAAATATTCCAACATGTATAAACTTGTAACGAAAGCATCTGTGACTCTATGTTCAGCACCTTATTGTTAAAAAAAAGATGAATAAAGTAGGTGGTCCCCAAATGGGCAAAATTCAGAATTAGAGAGAAAGCAGATAAACATCAGGTCCCTCCATACAACAAATGCAAGTCCATGCAGTGTCAGAAGTTAGCAGAAATGCAACTACTGAACGAATGCATTCAAGGCAAACATCATTATAGAAAACCAAATGTTAAGAATTACTGCTATCACGAAATTCAAAATATTAAACAGTTGAGGCAAGAAAAGCTGCGGAAAAAAAGAACTAAATATCTTTAAAAGGATTGTCCTTTACTTATGGGGGCAAAATATTATGAGCTCAGAATATATGCTGACTGTCTTGTCAGTATCCTTCATAATCTGAAGATACTTTTCCAAACTAATCTGCACAGTTCCACCATCCATGCACATACCTCTTCAGGATGATGAAGGCACATTTTAAGCACATCAGGGTGCCATGATTCACCAGGTGCCATGGGCACACTATCAAAGTTTGCACCAAATAGTGACTTCACTAGCAGTTTCAAGCCCTCAATACACTGTGGCAGAGAGAAATATGATGCCACAACCTGAAACAATATTGGGACCAAAAAGTCTTAAGATAAACTAGAATATTAAAAAGAAAAAACTGGAACTCATGATCATAAGTTCAACACAACTTTACTACATATAAATTGTGAGCAAAACAGATAGAAGTTTATAACCTACAGACGAGTTCAATTTGTAGGCAGACGACCTCATCATTGCTGTGTAGTATGCCTCATCCCAAGGTTCTAGATCTACACATCTTTGACCACATATATCTCCCTTCAAATTTCTAATTGTCTTAAACTCCTGCAGGGAAACTGACAAATCAGAAGAGTATGGAAACAGCAACAAAATCTACAGCCACCTATGGGGTCAACACCTTCAACACCTCACAAGTACTTAAAAGAAACCTGATATACCGTGTCAGCACTTGGTTTGACAATGTTGCTCATCTCAAGCAAAAAGGAGACCACCACTTCTGGAGATGAAGTCATGTTTAGTTTCATTACAAATTCAGCATAGGATTTACACCCCATTATCTGCATTATTCGAAAGGAGAAAATTAATGGCTCATAAATCATAAGAATTCATTAAAAAATTTCAACTACTACATGAATCAGAAAACTTATTCTAAACTGTGAAAATAATGTAAAAGCATTCTACTCACAACCAACTTCCTATTTGAACCATACCGATCATCTCAAGATATTCAAAGGAATTAAGATTATAGCAGGTTATTTATTTCTAGGCATACAGCTGTGACCATTTAAAACCGAGCCCAGGCATATATCCTTCTCATCAAGAACTAAATTTCTACTTTGATCAATTACAATTATGATGTTAAAAGACTATGGCAAATTTCCATGAGGAGCTTAATTAATCGCTTGATAATAGAAAGATTGGAATTTCAAGATGATATTGAGTTACTGAACAGAAGCCAGGCAAATTATGTAGGCTGCTACAATAAGAATATATGATCCTGGAACATGAACATTGACCAGACCCTAGAAGTAGATCCTGAACTTGCTGGTCAAACACATTGTCTTCCAGCTGAGTTGCAAATATTATCTTCCTAAAACTAGCAAATTTTTCTCATTGACTTCATCCAACATAGAAAAACTAAACAAGTCTGAGATGCAATGTGAGGAAGACTTCTTCAATTTTTAAAGTTAAGAAAAGCTATCAACTTAGATGTTTTTAGTAATACATCCAACATTGGGGTCGCATACACATTGTCATGAAGTGATTTTTGCACCAAATCATCACACTATAATAAAATAAAATTTCATTGTTGCTTTTTGCTGAAGTCCGTATGTGATTATAAATTACCTGAGCAAGCTCATGTCTGGAAGCTATAAGTTTATCAAGAACTTCATGGTTTGCGTGCGGGACAGAATTACCTTTCAAATATGCCAGTTTCCTAACCTGAAAAAGTAAGTAAGGGGGCGGACTTGGTTAGAGTAGACCAAAATTGGCAAATAATTATAATAAAATGATGCCCCATTTAAAATGCAGATTCTCCACCACTCTCAAAAAGGGAAACTCAGTGTCAACTAAGTAAACTTATTAGAGAGAGCATATAAATATTACAACTGAATAATGTTATTTGCCAAAATCTAGCACCTGAAACACTGATTTTGCCACCTGTGCATGCCCCAACTTAATTTAAATGCAGAAAAGTGTTATTGATTTCTTCAATTCGAAAGATGAAAGCTACCTGATCATCTGCTGTCCATTGCAAAACAGAAGATAGAGTATGTGGCTCTGTTATGATCCGGAAGCCCTTTTCTTGTTCATCATCTAATGAGCCTAATGACTCCTTTGACACTCCAGATTTCAGACGATAGATAGGCTTAAGGAGATGTTGTATGGGTCTTGGGATACGTGATGTGGGAAATATATCCACATGACCTGGGTCAATAATAATATTTTCACCATACCTGGGAGCATGCAATAGCATACAAAATATAAATCAAAATCCACTAGCCACCTGCACAAACAATATTATCATAATTCTACTGAGATGTAGACAGAACACCAGAAAAAGGGTAATGTGCTTACTCCCTGCATAACTGAAGAGCATGTAGATTTAGTTGATTCACTCGATCTAATTTTCCTGAAATAGGAAGTGGATGTTTACACTATAGTTCCTAAAGGCAGAAAATTATGCTGTGATAAAACTGATCGTCAATATCAAATGAATATTTACCAGAAGGGAGATGAATGCCACCCTTCTCAAAGTCAATACGGAAGTAGTGGGCAGCTCTACAAGCTTCCTCAGTAAGCAAATGACAATCTTGCTCTGCTTTCTTCACCGCATTATAAAGAGTATGATTTGTATTGAGAAACTGTAATGACAACAATTAAAATAGCTCATAAATTCTCAATGCACATGCAATGCAAAATTGATGCAAAATATGCTACTATAACCTGACTATTCTGCATCAAAGTTTTCTTGTACAATGTAGTTTTCCTCAAAAGAAATTTTTGTCCATAAACTGTCTTGGAAAAATGTCTATCATTGTCTTAACAAATCACAAACATAAGGGAATTAGAACGTCTATGGTTAACATCATTGGTCACCTCACATGTAGATATTCATTAATTCTGATGGACGCTTTGGTAGCCTCCTCCACATATTCTCTGAAACAACAAAATTTACAATGTATATATTTAAAAGTAAAACAAAACAATAAACATCGCATTTTGAAATCAACATAAATTTAACTATATCACTCAAGATTATAAATAAATAACCTGGCTGGATGAGTTTGCCTGCAGAATTCGGCGGAATCAACAACAGAACAGACCTACAAAATCAAACTTAGTGAAGGCATTTCTTAAAAATGATATTAACAAAGGAAACAATTATGAATATAGTTAAAAACCTACGGTGTCCGAAATCTCATCCATGGCACGAATTATTTCAGCCGAAGATGGCATACCAGATATATAATCAACCAGCTCCCCTGACCTAACAACAGAAAAGCATGAATTAATTAGAAATTAAAGAAAAACCTAAAATTATAAAATAACTGATGGTTCAGGTTGGCTACTAATAATTTGTAGCTCGCAGAAGTGTTGAAGCTCCGAGCAGCCAAAGAAATGACAACATTTTGAAAAAGAAAATCAAAAACTTTGAGGGTATTGAAGAAACTCTTTTACCTTTCAATGGCCTCATCCACGAAGCGTTGGAAACCTTTAGGGGACTTCAAGTGATCGAAACCGTAAAGACCAGTCGGGGATCCGTTTTGTCGATCAACGGCGCGGGTTCTGAAGTGGTGGTGGGTAATGAACGGTTTGGATAGACATTGGAGATGGATATTGAGGTCGCGCCTCCGGATAAGGTTCCACATTTCTTTGCCCGTACTTGCGGCGCTGCGCTGCGCGGCGACAGGTTTGTTTCCGCTGCTGTCAAAAGCTTTCAAACGGGATTTTCTTTGCAGGAAAGCTAGTGTTGAAAATGGATCAGGCGGCGTTCGGATGATCGGGTCATCGGGTGCAGCCCACAAAAGAAAAGTAAATAAATATGGACTTAAGACTCGTGAAATGTTCAACCTATGTTAAATCACTATGGTTAAAGGGGTCCACGATCCAATTGTTGAGCTTGGACAATGATTTTTAAGCTCGAACTTAACCAAACCCAGCCCAATGATACGTTAATTAACTAAATAATATTTTAAACCTTTAATTTTTAAAAAATATTTGATAATATTAGAATATAAATATGATCTTTTAGTAATTAAATTTAGGTCCATTGACAGGTCTAAACTTAATTCTCAAAATTTCAAGCTCAAAAATCTCTAATAATACAAATATTAATAAGTACAGAATACTTTTTATAAATTAATAATTTTGATTAAATAACATTTTTGACTAATCTCGACTTAGGAACAATGTGATAAATTAATAATTCACTAAATTTATAGTATAATAGATTTTAAAAAAGACACATAAGTCCACCTTGATATATATATATTAATAATCTTCTTATACATCAAAATTATATATATATATATGATTCAATTAGCAAGCTTTTTGTAAAATATGATTTTAATATTACTTGTGTCCTCTTAAAATTGATATCTCTTTAAACCTCATCTCTAACTTTTCTTAATGCATTAAGAAGTTCTGGTATAATGTTCTCATATTGTAAGAGAAATTTATGTAATGTAATTTTTGCTTTGAGTGTTTCTTTGCACAAGACAGACTTTAATAGAAAATTGTTATTTTCAACTTTATCTTTTTTATCATTTTTCATAATGTTCACAACAATTTGCTTGTCGCCCAACAACTCTACAATTGCATCTTTTCAACAATTTACTTGTCACTCAATAATTCTACAATCGCCTCATTTTCTTCTTAATAATTTGCTTGTCATTCAATAACTTTACAGTTGTCTCATTTTCTCCAGAGTAGTTCAAAAGATTCTCAACATCTATTGTATCACAATACTTCAACTTTTTAATTAAAACATGCAATTGTTGAATGCCTCTACCATCTAAGTGTTGATCCAAAATTTCTAAAGTCATGTTATCCATTGACCTAATTTTACAATATCGAAAATAATTTACAATTGTACTTAATTGAACATTTGTTATTAAAGTCGAGATTGCAAGATTCATTGCTTTTAAGTTTTAAAGCATTTATCTTCTTTATATTTAGGATCTCAATTTAATAACCCTTCAAAAAATTTCAATAAATTAATAAATTATTAATTTATTGATTAAATAATATCTCAATTAATTGATAAGTTTTCTTGATCCCAAAAGTATTAATTTGTAGAAATGCAATTGTATGTTCTTGGTAAAAGATTCTAAACTATAAATAATTTCATTTGACTGATATTTTATTATTTTTTATTAAAAGTGAATAAATATAAAAAAACAAAAAAAAAATTTTTTTTGATCTATAAAAAAATTCTGTACATATTATCTCTCGTGTCAATATCGATCTTGAAGTCCTAGCAACTAGAGGTTTTCTATTTTCTTTTGTCTTTTCTCATAGTGTTTTATCATATGAAAAATTAACCAATGCTATTATTGTAAAATCTTAGTAATGTCTAATTTCCTACCAAAACTTCTACGAGAAAGAAAGAAAGAAACTAACCAGTTATAAGATAGATTTGGTTGGAACTAATTCTAGCAACCTTGTTCTTTTCCTTTTCACATTTGAGTTGAACAATGCTACTTATCCAATCCTACTCGAACCAGATAGGATAACAACGATGTGTAAAAATGAAGAGAGATATTAGCTTTATTAGTACCTAACAAGAGATTGGCGCTATTATTGTGGATAATTTTTTGATAAAAACAAGATTTAAATAGCAATATTCGGTTTAATTTGGATCAAATTTTATCGTATTTGGTTAAGATATTAAATATATTTACGTGTACACTTCTCGATGTATAAAATGAAAATTCAAAATTATCCAAATCATAATGAATTGAATTTTTTAAAATTATTTTTATAAAATAAAAATATTTATTTTATTTTTAAAATTGTGTAAGTAAATTCAAAAATAAAAGTTTTTGAAAAATTTGAAAAACCGAATAACTAAATTGGTGGAATTTGATTTTAAAAAGTATTTCATTTAATTTCTAAGAATCAGAAGTTAATAGAAAACTTTATCCAAAATTAAACTGATCAAATAGAATCTATGCATCCTTATGCAATTTGATGATTTATGTGTAATAGTAGGGTGTTCAACTAGGTAAAAAAAAAACGTTAATTTGAAAAACAATGGATCCCAAATCTTGATTTAAGTCAAAATTTTGTTTCCTATGTCGATTTTTGATTTGAAAATTATATATGATTTTGCTAATTAAGTATAAATTAAATTAAGTCAATACGATTTGATTCTTGATATTAAACTCAACAGTTGACTTTAATAATAACATAATTTAATTTTTATGTAATTTAATCAATTGAATTGGTATCACTTATTTATGATATTGTTAGATATACTTCTTAAACTCAAACTGATAAGTCCAACTTAAATTGAATTGAATTTTTATGAATGGTGTAACTGAAATGTAATAGCAATTTTTTTTTCTAACTGAAAACTAAAAAAATAAAAATATCTTCATCTTACACGATAAAAAAATAAAAAAAAGTAATATTTAGTACAAGAGAAGTTATAACACATTCTCTGTAATGTGTCCAATTAAATTAATTGCAGTGTTTATTTTACAACAGATCACTACAATGTAAGGTTGCAAATCAATCACATTACATCTCTTAACTGTAATATGATTGCAATCCAAAATCAATGAAATCACATTACATTGCACTCTACAATGTTATTAAAAATATTTTTACTTTTCAACTTTTTTACTTTGTTAAACACATTTTATAATGTTATAATTAAAATAAAAAATATTAAAATAAAATATATAATATAAGAATTAAAAGTTAAAATAAAAATAAAATATAAGAAATTAAAATTTATATGATATAGGTCAAAGAAATTAAAATAAAATATATAATATAAAAAATTATATTAAAGATATGAAAATAAAATATATAAGATTATAATAAAAAATAAAAATAAAATATATGACATTAAAAATATATTTAAGAGTTGATTTTATATAAAAATTAATAATAAAAAATATAAATATATTAAACTTACATTTTAATAAATAAGAATAATTTTAAAAATTAATATTATATTTTTAATAAAATATTTATAAATTAAACACTGTAATATTATTTTTTTATATTTTAATTATTATTTTATTTATATATTAAATATTATAATATTATTTTTTTTTATAATCATATTATTTATAAACACATTATTTATACTTCCATTACATTATAAAATTTTAAACGCCGCCAAAGTGCAAATGCAAGATACGTACACTTCTCGAAAAAGCGCGGGCTGCTTTTGACTGATCTGTTAATGAGGCTCGCGAGTTCGCGGCGTGCACGTTTTTTCAAAACTGATAAAAAAAATTAAATTAAAATAAGAAAATAAGCATAATAATAATAATAATACAAACGAAACCAACCTAATGCAAAAAAACTGTTATCCTTCGTGTCAACCTTAAACGCACCATTCCCGCGAAGCCTCACTCTCTTTTCATTCCAAAATAATTTCCCAGATTTTCTTCTCCTTCCTCGAATTTAGTTTTTGAAAAATGAATTAAATTAAAATTTTAAAAAATATCATCTCTTCTTTTTGTAATAGTACGATGATCATAAGTGTAATAGCACGCTCTCCATCGCAATACCGTAAATGAAAAACGACATGTCGTCGACGGATAGAAATCAAAATCCAACGGCGACGCCGACGACGACATCGTCATCATCGTCAATGAGGAAGCTCCGTAAGATCCCTCCGATCCCTATTCAGCGGTCCCAACGGAAACCAGCGGAGAAATCAGAAGGTAGCAGAAGCAGCAGCGACGATGCGGATGAAGTTGATGACAATGAAGTCGTCTACGAAGAAGAAGAAGAAGATGTTGGTTTCGGTAGTTGCGATGAGAACGTATTATTTAAACGAAACATGCGAGGCGACAATGATTCGACGATAATTTTAGCGTCTACTCTCGGATTAAACCACATTAGAACAAGATCCAATCCACTCCCTTCTCCTCTCAGGTTCTCTTTATCCGCCGGAACGCCTTCCAATCTTGGAAATGTAGATAGTAAGCTCGGAAGCGTCTCCAATAAGGAAAAGCTGATCTCTGGAATGGAAGCCTGCACTTCTCATCCCAACCATAGCCCCATTGATGATCAAGGTACCGATCACTTTCGTCTCGAAATATATGTATGTATGTATGTTCTTATGAATAAAAATTGAATAACTTTTCTAATTTTAATTTTACCTATTTGTTTTTGGGGGTGAATTTTATTATTATTCTTTTAAACTCTCTTGAACAAGGTTAAGTCTGAATTCTAGTGGAATATACGTACCCATGACGGAAGAAATCAAAGATAAGAAGTATGATTGAAGTATTTTTAGAAATGAATGAATAACTGATTTGGTTTTCTTGGTGATGGCTTGAGTGTTTATAGAGGAAAAAGTTGCATGGAGCACTCAATCAAAATCACTAAGGGTTCCATCACCACTCAATCCGGGGTTAGAGGTAAATTGATTAGAGGGTTTTTTTGATGAATTAGACATTTTAGATGGCACTAATGTTACACAGGCTTTTCTTTGTTTGGTTTTATCCTATTTTTGTTTATGGTGGAGTAATCATGTTGCTTTTGCCAAGAAAATGCAGTCACCACTTTTCCAGGCTATAATGCGTGTTACCAGTGGGCGGAAGAAGAAAGCTCCTGATGTCAAGAGCTTCTCTCATGAGCTTAATTCCAAAGGAGTACGGCCTTTTCCTCTATGGAAGTCTCGTGCTCTCGGCCACGTAGAGGTTACTTGTTTTTTTTTTTTTATCATTGGAATAGAACAAGAAAAAAGCAGTACAAATTATACCAGTTATTTAATGAGCAATTCTGGATTAAGTCCTCAACTAATTTTTACAAAGATCTTTGTTCCTCACAATGGCTTCAAACGCAATTTAAAAGCTTCTGTTTCAGTGCTTGTGAACTCTACTTTAAATTTTTTTTTTGGCAGTTTATTGCCTTTGGTTTATCTTATTGTTGAGATATCTTACGTTCACAAATATATTTAATGAATCCAATTTTAGGAGGTTCAGGTGGCAATCAGGGTGAAGTTTGACAGATTGAAAGAGGAAGTGAACTCTGATTTGGCTGTTTTTGCTGGAGATTTGGTGGGGATGCTTGAAAAGACATCAGAGTCTCATCCTGAATGGAGAGAGAGTGTGGAGGATTTGCTTCTTGTAGCACGGCGTTGTGCAAAGATGCCGGCTTGTGAATTCTGGGTCAAATGTGAAGGCATTGTTCAGAATTTAGATGACAGACGACAAGAGCTACCAATGGGGATCCTCAAACAAGCACACACGCGGATGCTTTTTATTCTTACCAGATGCACCCGGCTTGTGCAGTTCTATAAGGAGAGTGGTTATGTTGAAGATCACATTCTGGGGCTTCACAAACTTAGTGATCTTGGAGTTTATCCAGAACAGATGTGCGAATTTGCACAGCAGAATATTAGTGGTCAATTAAGTGGTGGGAAGGAAGCAAGTGAGAAACAGAGGAAGAAATCACAGAGGCAAGAGAAAAGCAGTTTGATGATGAGACAAGATCATGTTGATCAACATGTAAGTAATGCATATGAAAGTGCAGAGGTTGACACTGCCACAAGTGGTGATTCAGCTGCAAGCAGCTATAGAATGTCATCCTGGAAGAAACTTCCATCTGCAGCTGCAAGAAATCGTAAAGGAAATGACACTACTGACACAAATTCCCAAGATAGATCAGAACAATCTCAAGCTAAAGATGAAACTCCTAGAACAGAAAATCTGGAAACCCCATCAGTCTATCATCCATCTTCTAGAACAAAAACAACTTCTTGGCCTTTTTGGGGTGATCATCACAGTGTAGCATATGAAAATTCGATGATTTGTCGTATTTGTGAGGTTGAAATACCAGTTGTACATGTGGAAGAGCACTCTCGAATATGTACCATTGCTGATAGATGTGACTTGAAAGGCTTGGCTGTAAATGAACGGCTGGAAAGAGTTGCAGAAACCCTCGACAAAATTCTTGAATCATGGACGCCAAAAAGCACACCCAAAAGTACAGACACTCCACATGAAAGTTTTGAGGCTATAAGAGTTTCTACATCAAGTACACATGAAGATATTGATGACTTGTCACCAAACCATAGCAGTCATTCACGACGATGCTCCGAAGACATGCTTGATTTTGTTCCTGATGTTGATAATGCATTTGTTATGGATGGCCTGAATGTTCTGCATCATGTATCATCTGAAGCGCATTTAAATCTAGCCACACCTGATCTAGGCACATCGTCAGGAGGAAGCTTGACACCACGATCACCATTGTTAACTCCAAGAACTAGCCAGATTGAATTGCTTTTGAGTGAACGGAGAAGAATAGCAGAGCTTGAGAATCACCAACAGGTCATCCTTGTCATAAGTTATATTTCTGTGTGCTTAAGTTTGTGTTGAATCAATATTCTGTAAATAAGTGTTCAGCATGCCCTTGCTAATTTTATTTCCAACATGACCCCTATTGTTTGCTTCCTTGCTTAATGTTGATTTATTTATCTATATGCAGTTTTGATTCTACATCATAATCACAATGGTCTGACTTACTGGTTAACTGTTTATTTGCTGTTGAGAAATGTCAGCTTTTCATTTTGGCTGTCTGCATTGACTACCATCAAGTTTTATTTTCCTTTTCAAATAACTAGTTACTGTGATATTCTTTTTTGCATCAATAAGCTTCTCAAACTAAGACATCCACATTCTTTACTATTGTGTGATTTTGTACACAGAGACCTTATGACCATCACTTGCAATTGATTTGGGTGCTCAAGTTGCAAATTCTGATGTTGATTTTAGAATTTCTTTTGTCATAAATTTACAGATACACAAGTTGCTAGATATTGCTCGTTCTGTTGCAAATGCAAATGATTGTGATTACAGTACATTAGAGTATATGCTTGAACGACTGGACGAGCTAAAATATGCCATACAAGATAGGAAGGCAGATGCCCTTGTTGTAGAAACTTTTGGAAGGCGTATAGAGAAACTATTACAGTAAGTTAACTTCTATTCCAAGATTTATAGTCATATATTTATTTCTTTTTCAGTTTATTGATAGGTTCTAATCAGTAGAATTTATTGGCAAATCTAAAAGATGAACTTTTAGCCTATGTTTCCATTACCATTTCATTTGTTTAATAACATTTATATTGACTGGTTTTTATTCTATAACCACCCATACGTTCTCTGATCTACATGATTATTTTTTTAATTATAGGGAAAAATACGTGCATCTTTGTGGGCAGATAGAGGATGAAAAAATTGACTCATCAATTCATATGGCTGATGAAGATAGCCCAGTAGATGATGATACAGTTCGTAGTCTACGTGCAAGTCCTATCAATCCATGTGGTAAGGATCGAACATCTATAGAAGATTTTGAAATAATGAAGCCAATTAGCCGAGGAGCATTTGGGCGAGTTTTCCTTGCTAGAAAAAGAGCAACTGGAGACTTATTTGCTATAAAGGTCAGTGTGTATGTAAGCAGAAAATGGTTGACACTTACAGATGCATTTTTCATGTAATTGTTTGTAGTAACTAAATGTTATTTCTAATTATACAGGTTTTAAAGAAGGCAGACATGATTCGTAAAAATGCAGTTGAAAGTATTTTGGCTGAGCGTAACATCCTAATTTCTGTCCGCAATCCTTTTGTGGTGAGCTTCAATATTACAATTGTTTTAGTGTATGCAGTTTGTGTATATAACTTGCTGATATGAATACATCTGATCGTTGAACAGGTCCGTTTTTTCTACTCCTTTACATGCAGAGAAAACCTTTACTTGGTCATGGAGTATTTAAATGGTGGAGATCTTTTCTCTTTGTTGCGAAATCTAGGCTGCTTAGATGAAGATATGGGGCGTGTATATATTGCAGAAGTTGTAAGGGCCACAATTATATCCTGTTTTTTATAAGATATGTGTATCTGTGTTGGCCTCCATAAAATTCTCACAATGGTACAAATAGTTTGTTTTATATTTCTCAGGTTCTTGCTTTGGAGTATTTGCATTCTTTAAATGTCATACATAGGGACCTGAAGCCAGACAACTTGTTGATTGGCCAAGATGGTCACGTCAAGGTCAATAGCTTTGATTTTATTTATCACAAAGTCAAAATCATTGCAACAAAAAGATAAACTGGGCAATATTTTATTTTGCTTGCATTGTTGGAACCTCTTCTAATTTTTTGATGCTGCCATGTGAGAAAGTTACTCATCACTTCTCACAAAGCTCCGTCCTTTCTGTTACAGTTGACAGATTTTGGGCTCTCAAAGGTGGGTCTTATCAACAGTACAGATGACTTATCAGGTCCATCACTTGGCAGTAGTGGATTTCTGGAAGATGATGAACCCAAAGAACAACCTTCACTAAAGAGAGAACAGCGTCAGAAGCACTCAGTTGTTGGCACCCCTGACTATTTAGCGCCGGAGATACTTCTTGGCATGGGACATGGTCAGCCACTATCTGCAAATCAGATAACACATTTATTATGACGTTCAAAATTTCCTTCTTTTTTTCTTGGCTTGAGTATTTTTAGTTCTTACAGTGTTTTCTCTGTAGGTGTAGCTGCTGATTGGTGGTCTGTAGGGGTCATTCTTTTTGAACTACTTGTAGGTCTTCCTCCATTCAATGCTGACACCCCACAGGTAGGACATCCAAAACTTAAAATGATTTTGGATAACAGTTATTTATATGAATGAATTGGTTTTCCTCTTTTTGATCAGAAAATTGCTTTTTTCTTTTTCGAAAGGAGTATTGAGGCATTTTCACATAATTCAAACCAGATTTGTCTGGTTCATTATATATCAATTTTTAGATGGATTGTCCCCTCCCCTCCCACCTTTTTTTTTACAGTGCTCAGAAATATTTTCTCAGGCTTAGTTTTTCACTGCTCATTAGCTTCTATAAGTACAAATTCATTCATGTAACCTGAGCACTTGATAGGCATTGTTCATTCAGATAATAAACTAGCATTGGAAGCAAAGATACATGTATGAATAATTGAGCACACTGGCATGTTGAGATTAAAAATTGCTGGTGTGGCAACAATATTCTTGCTTTTAGCCTTGATTAAACAAACGCTTAAAACATATTTAAAACACTAAATAAAATTTTCAAAAAGAAAATGAGTGACAAAGGATTTTGAAGCAATGCTATCATTGCCTCACTTCTGTTTGAAAATTTTGAAGTTGTGATAGGTCTAAATTTAAGTTAATTTGATTTCTTATAATGCTCATAGTATGAGGATGCTAAAATATTATCATACAATGTAAAACACTACTCCCAGACTCCAGACTATAGATCCACAAATTTGCATAGATTTTTTTTGCTCAATCAATGTGAAATTTTTATTGAGTATCAACAGCTGATACAAACACTTGGCAAGGCAAGAGACATGAGGAGGTAGAAGCCCAAACGCGGGTTCACCTTCCTAAAGCATGCCCAAGGAAAAAGACATCAGCTTACAAACATCACCTGAAAACAAATTCGCATAGATGCCTCTGCTAAGTAAGAAGCTTAGGAAATCCTGCAGATCATTTTCCAATGAATGGTTCTTTAAATAATTTTAAAACCCACCTTTAGACATTACATCCTCATAATTATAGTATCCTGCAAAATTGAATATCTATGTTATCTTTTCTGCCCTATAACCCTCGGATGTGATCGCAAGGATTTACTCCTAAGTTCAATATGTGGATATCCTTCAATTTAAATAGAATCCCCTGAACTTAGGATATTTTTCCATTTTTAATGCTCTATCATTGATAAAGTGGTCATGGATTGACATTATTACTATTTTGTCTTGCTGATTACAGCTAATTTTTGACAACATAATGAATAGAAATATACCCTGGCCCAAGGTACCAGAGGAGATGTCGTATGAAGCATATGATCTGATTGACAAGTAAGATTTACAAACAAATGTTTCTGCAATTTATGGATGTTGACCTTGGAGTAATGTTCATGATATCTGTTATCTATCATGAAGATTGTTACGATGTCTTTTGCTGGAAAGAGTAAAGGGAATTCCGTCATTGTCCTATTGGCAGTATGTATGGTCAAAATTCTGAGTGCATTAATTCCTCGAAGTAGGTTCAGTGTTACTAGAATCTTCATTGCATGATGGTGACAAAATAAGTGTTGGACTAGTACAGAAAACTTCAATGTATTAGCATCTTTCAACGAGCATGACGGAATGCATCTAGATGGCCGTGCCTAGTTGGTGACTAAACTTAATTAAATGTATGACTGAATCCATAGATAGCTGTTTTCTTGGCAGTTTTTACTGGCCTTAAACTTTCTTTTAGCATTCCATCTTGCATCACATCTGATGATATTCAACTAAATAGAAAAACAAGAAAGCCTTCATCCTTTCTTCAAAAGAAAATTAAAAAAAGAAAAAGAAGAAAGAAAGACAGGCTTCTCCTTATATGGCAGTATTATATAATGACAATAGTATATGGCATCCATTAGAACAGTATTGTCACCAATGTTAGTTATAGTATTGATTTGGTTATAGAGGCCCTTCAACCCTGCTGTGGTTTGAGGAATTGTGGAAAAGATTTCCTTATGCTTAAAACCTTTTGTTTTACTCCCTTTCAGATTGTTAACAGAAAATCCAAGTGAAAGGATCGGATCTGCAGGAGCCAAAGAGGTAATCACTTAATAGCCACTAGCAAAGGCTTCTATGTATAGAATTCACATTAATATTAAAGCTCATTGAATATTTATGACAGGTGAAGCAGCATTCTTTCTTCAAGGATATTAACTGGGACACACTGGCAAGACAAAAGGTCTCCTATTTTAATTTCATCATCCTTTAAAACAGTAATTGAGTTGGACCAAAAGTAAAAACGATTTGAGATTTACATATTTGAAGCAATTAGTGAGATTCTTTACTGGGATGCAGGCTATGTTCATACCATCAACTGAAGCACATGATACAAGTTACTTTATGAGCCGGTATATGTGGAGCCCAGAAGATGAACAAGTTCAAGGAAGTAGTGACTTTGATGACATGACTGACACTTGTAGTAGCGGTTCACTGAGCAACATACAGGATGAAGATGTATGTGTAAATTTAAGATTTTTTTAGTATCTGTTTATATCTTTTCCACAAGGAGATACACTGGATGGCACCATGATTTGATGATGTCCGTGCTACATAGAGCAAATCAAGGGTGCAATTTCTATGTTCCATATATTTGGTAATAAAAGGGTTTAGTTTCAATAGTTGCTAGGACACGAGTTGGTTGAAGAGATTTCAATAATGATCCTTTTTAGGTGGAAAAAAATGCTCTTATCTATAAACAGCTACATGGACTAAATAACATTATTTCTGTTTAAAAGAGAGAAGACTGAATAAGTTTGAAGAGTTATGATTGCCATATCCATCATCTTAAGAATTGCCCAGATATGCTTATTTAATTGGAAACAATCACGTATGTGACCATTATCCTTTTTCATTGTGAGAATTCTAACGCTCATGAAACAGGGGGATGAATGTGGCAGTTTGGCGGACTTCAGTGCCCCAACCCTGGCTGTGAAGTACTCATTTAGTAATTTCTCATTCAAGGTGAGAATGACTACTCCTGCTATTTATCTAGTTCCCTTATAACTTGGCAGATGGAAATGAAATAATTGTATGTCATATTAGATGATCCCTACACATTCAAAAATGGGTTTATAAGACTTTGTTCTTTTATCTTCAAGCATTATCGTATTGGTGCATGGAGTGATTCTTATTTGATCCCTAGGGGTTGATGGAGAACAGTTGTCTTTGTGAAAAAGAAAATAGAAATTGTATATTATTAATGCTGCAGTGTTTGTAGAATTCACTGGAGTTTTTATTTTCACAGAATTTGTCTCAGCTGGCTTCTATCAATTATGATCTGGTCGTAAAGAGTGCCAAAGAATCAGCAGAAGCCCCCAAACCGTCTGTGCCATGACCGTGACTTAGCAAATGTGTATATCTGATTACATTATTTGTTCACCTGTTCTCTCATGTGTCAGTTTCACCTTTGACACAATCGCTTCCATCTATGAATCCTTGAGGAAGAAATTATTCTGACCTGAGAAGTTCAAGACGAGGTTCATCCGCGGCTCCAACCGGAAACGGAGCTGACATCTTATTTTCAGCTAAGAGGTCCAAAGACGAGGTTCAATGTGGGCTCCAACCGGAGATGGAGAAGTTGATTTTTCTAATCAGCATACAGTACAAATTAATTGCCCAATCCTGTGATATTACACCCAATTCTGCACTCTCTCCCTCTCCACCTTTTTGTTTCCCTAATGTTATGATCACCTCTTTTTTTTTTTTATGTATATAATTTCTATGCTTTTTATTAGAGAATTAATGAAATATTCTTCAAGAGCTTATACGCTGCTATTTCATTGTTATCTCCCCTGCATATCTTGTGTTTCTCTAACTTGACAGGTGGCAGGCAGTAAGAACATAACTCTTCACCAACATTAGAGGTCAAGTCAAGCAGCAAGGAGCTGCATGCAGCAAAAGAGGGGTTCAAAGTAAGTAGTCTTTCTCGCTCAAATCACACATAATGAAGCACTAATAAGTAAGTGAGCATTCATCACTTAACCCTAAGGGACATGACACCCAATTAAACACCAAAACCAGCGCAGCAATGTGACTGATCAGCATTCCACTTGCCCATTTGGCTCTTTTAGGCTTCGTTTTTTGGGGAGCTTCCACCCCCCACTAGCCAGAATTTATGGTGAACGGGTGTGATCTGCGGGTGAATTCCCAAAAGCCTCCTCGTTGTATCTTCAAAAGCCCCTAACCCCACTTCCTGTTTCAAATCGTCCCTTTATACCCTTTGACTTCTAACTCTGTTAGTCTAGCCGTCGTTTGTTTCATACCTCACCACCACGTCATCCAAAAAATGCCACGTTATCGGATCAGCCCGACCCGGTTCTAAGTAGACTGAAGCCCAAATCAGCCTGAAGCCCATCTAATTTGGGCTATCAGCTCCCTTAAGCTATATGTCCTACCCATACTTAAGGTGTCCATTTAATTTTTATTTATATGCATATTTAAATTTATAAAAATTATAAAATAGTAATTAAAGATTAATAATATAATTAAAATAAAATTATTAATTAAATGAATTGAATAATTATAAATGGAAGTATTTTCAAAAATCCCTTAAAATGAAATTTTTGAGAAAGTCCTACAAGGTTATTTTCTTAAAATTTTTTAAAGTGTCTTTCAAAAAAAAAAAATTTTTTTTAAGTGAAAATAAGTATGTTCATTCTAGCAAATGTCTTAAGAGAATGATTATTTCCACAAGGTCGATTGATTCTAAGTAAATTGTTCATCAAAAATAAGAAAAATATAATAAAAATAAAAAATTAATTTAATAAATCAAATAGTCAGATAAAATTATTTAAAAAATACCCAAAATGGGAATATTTAAAAAAAAAATCACAAGCGACAATTCTCTTAAACTATTGTTACATAACTACGAACGTAAAAGGATTATACCGTAATTAAAATTGTGAATAATTTGTATGAGACATGAACATATTTATTTGTTTGCATCACATATTTTTATTTTAACAATAATAGTATGTAAAAATCTAACGGATGATAGAACTTCACGAAAATTGTGTTTTTGAAGATTAAAACCTCCTTGTGTAGCTCCAAATGCGTCTCAATTCTTTATTGTTGGTTTAATTAAATTCTAAACTTAAACAGAAAAAAAAAATCGAAAGAAAGGCTAAGGTTTTTGTCAAAAAGGGTTGTCCACCTGGCATTTACGGATGATGTGGAAGTCCTAAAAAAAGTAACGGTTAGATTAACAGAGTTAAAGGTCGACGGGTAAAGGGGTATTTTGAAACAAAGAGAGAGTAAATGGGGGGGTTTTTGGAAGAAAAACATTGAGAATCAAAAGGAAATATGCATAAAGAAATGCCAGATAAAGAAACTGAAGTGGCAAATAACGGCTACACTATCTCTTAGGTTTTGTTATTATAATAATTATTATTATTATATAATTTTATACTCAGCTTTGTTTTCTTTATCATTTCTCTTTTGAGGTAGATCCATTAGCTATTAACGTATAGTAAATTACTCATTAGTTTACCTTTGAGAGGTTTCTGTCAAGCAGGTCTGTGTCAAGATTTAGAGGTACCATATTTGTACATTCCGTTAATGGCTTTTTCGATCTTCAATCTTCATATTCCCCTTCGTTTTGTTTTTATGTTGTAATAAAGCCAAAAGACACACGTTCTTTTTGGTACAATATTCAGTACAAAGCAAATGGCTCAATCTCTCTGTTAAATTAACCATATAAACTACCACATAATAAAGGAGGGCCTTGGGGCAACGTGATTTTATAATAACAAGCCATTTTTATTCTTGAGAAAATTGTGAGGAATGCCTTTTTTTAATAAAGAAATTTTAAAAATAATCATCAAAATAAATATAATTATTTTTAATCATATTTAGTAATGATTCGATAAAGACACCATTTAAATTATTTTAAATAAATTAAACCATTCATCATAATTTCTCCTCATTTGTGTTTCGGATTTCTCTCTCTTACCATCCCACTCTTTCAAATTTTATCGATTTGTCTATTCGACGTTCGTCTGCTATGCTTTCGATTTCTCTCTCTCGTGTTTTCAGATTTCTTTTTCTTGCGCTTTCAAGACACCAAACAATGGTTTTGACGTGCTTGGATGGGTGAGTATTTGAGAAATTCGATTTTTAGGTATTTTGGATAAAATTAAAACAGTAAAAATAATCACAGATGTATGAAATAGTTTTTAATTGAATCAATTCGGGACCTAGACACCAACAAACTCAAAATTTTGAAATTTATAAACCTAGGTTTTCAAAAGAAATTTTTTTTTAATTTTTAGTCAAAGTAAGTGTTTTAGATAAAAAAATTGTATTTTGATTTATGAAAACATGTTGGAAACACTTTAATCGGTGCCAAATTGTCAAAAAAAATTA
This sequence comes from Theobroma grandiflorum, assembly GCA_036013995.1. Lineage (NCBI taxonomy): Eukaryota > Viridiplantae > Streptophyta > Magnoliopsida > Malvales > Malvaceae > Theobroma > Theobroma grandiflorum. The sequence goes on from CP142131.1 coordinate 10,044,873, forward strand.
AAAAAAATGAAAAGAGTTGAGAGGATTTGAAGTTTTTGTTCGTAAATAACAACAACATTTTAGACATTAAAATATAACAAAATATTCTTGAATATGTTGTGTAACAACAATATTTTTTAACATGGCGTGTAACAACAATATTTTTTTTTCAACATGGTATGTAACAACAATATTTTTTTTTCAACATGGCATGTAACAACCTTTTTTAACCATTGTGTGTAACATGTTTTTATACATGGCTTGTAATAATAGTATTTTTTTCAACATGACGTGTAACAACCTAACCATGGCGTGTAACAACAATATTTTTTTTTAATATGGCATGTAACAACTTGACCATGGCTTGTCACATATTTTTGTACATGACGTGTTATAGGTTTTTGTACATGGCGTGTCACATGTTTTTGTACATGACGTGTCACAACTTAACTATGACTTATCACAGGTTTTTGTACATGGCGTGTCACAGGTTTTTGTACATGACGTGTCACAACTTAACCGTGGCTTGTAATAGGTTTTTGTACATGACATGTCACAACTTAACCATGACTTATCACATATTTTTGTACATGGCATGTCACATATTTTTGTACATGGCGTATCACAACTTAATCATGGCTTGTCACAGGTTTTTTTTTGTACATGACGTGTCATAACTTAATCTTGACTTGTCACAAGTTTTTGTACATGACGTGTCACATCATAGCGTGTAATTTCATTAAAGGTATTTTTGTCTAACTTGGTTAAAAATAGTTAAAATTATAAAGAGAGTTATTTTTGAAAACGTCTTATTTTTAAATATTATTTTTTAAAATGCCCTTTTATTTTTTGTTAAATCATAATCAAATTCAGATATTTTTTAATTGTAATTTTATAAATTTTAATAATTCAAGTATTTATTTTATTAGTTGATGCATGATCATTTTGTCTAAAAAATAAAATTCAAATCTTCTCTCTTTCAATTATTAAAAAAAAAAAAAATCTTGTAATTCTTGTCGTCGCAATAGACCAAGCACACAGTTTATATTCCTCTTTCCTAGTATTTCACTGTACAACTTGCATATATTTTGTCTATTGCACTAACGAAAAATCAAGTCAGCAAAAGACTTTGTTCTTCAGATTAGGTGTTATAAGCCAAACCTGCTTGTTTACTTTATTACATATATATATATATATATATATATATATTGGATCCATGAAATCAATTAATTTTAAAAAATTATTAGTTTTCCTCCACAAAGGTCAATGAGCATTTGCAGCTTGCGACACTACAACTAATATTTTGTTTATACTTTTAGGTAGTATTGCTTAGAGTGATGTGAGCTGTTGCTGACTTTATATGTTAAAAATCACCTTGAATTTCTTAGGTCCAGGGTGCTGGTTTCCAACATCCCCAAATAGATATTACTTAACAACTAGGCCAATAGGCTTCTTGGATTGAGACACGCCAAGATTGTGATTTGTAATTTATTAATCATGATTTTCTTGAACTAAGAATCATGGGGTAATAGAGTTCTCTTTTACATCTTCTTTTTGTTTTTGCCAACTTCCCCTTTATAAACTAAAAGAAGCAACTACCCAAAACAAGTGGAATAATGAGTCTAAACATTAATATCTATCTACTTCAAGCTAGCTTGGCAATGATGATGATGGAGGCTTAGTTTGGTAGTGTACACATTGTCGACTTTATTATTATTATCAATGTATTTAATTATTGGAAGGTTGAAACCACATTGATTAATGACATCATTGATGATTTTCTAAGTAAAAGTTTCGTTAATTTGTAAGTAAGATTCAATGCCATAGTTAATTTCAGGGTGAAGAATTTCTTATATTATGATGGTGATGTTGATGATTTGTCCCATGGTGATTACAGCTTCATGATATTGATGAATATGTTTTCTATATATATATATATATATATATATATATATTTACTGAGAAAACTTTTAAACTAATTATGTACATATAAAGTCAAAGCAAGTAAAAACTTTTAAACTAATTATGTACATGTAAAGTCAAAGCAAGTAATATTAACAAAGTTTAGATAATTAATTTTCCCCAGTTTGTCTTTTTGTCATTTGTCTTTAAATTACTGGTTTTAAGTTTGAATTAAGCCCAAACGATATTCAATGAATTAGACTATTATGTCAGTATGGCAGGCAGCGAAGAGAGTGGCAACTCAAGGAACTATTTGGACAACATAGTGGGAAAATGTATTGATTTTCTTTGTTTGGATGCTAACATGTAAGTCAAATGTGGGACACTCTTTTGACCGTGATCAATATATAGGGGCCAAGCTCACCCATGGACAACCATTGAAAACCAATTTTTGCTCTTGAAGATGATGGAAAATTTCGAGTCATCAACAACATTTAGGTCAAGTAATTGCAGCCACCCCACCTAACAAATTTTAGCCTTTTCTTCTCAACCCCTTAATACATCCTCTTATTAAAGAGAAAAAACCAAAGGAAACACTTGGCTTCATTTTGCAAAAGAAAAAGGAAATATACCATTTATACAAGTTTTATTTTCCAACAACCAAAAAGATGTTTACATAGCAGATGGCACTATAAAGTTTCTTTACAGCAGATGCTACACATATATATACGTTTATGCCCTCGTCATGCTTCAACCACACAGCTCCAGGGGGGGAGTGGGGTGACCATTTGGTAGCACATCTCTTTCTATTCTCTAATGCAAATTTGAAATCCCCATAAGCCCAGTTGCAAGGGCACATCATCAAACATCCCTGGAAAAAAACAAGGGTTGAGATTACAGATTATCCTTACTTTTTTTTGGCAAAGTGACAGCTCACCCACTTAGTCTGGATCGCAATTATCTTTTCCATCAAGGCAGTGGCCGGCTGAAAAAGTTATCTATTTGGATCTTAAGAACATGGGAAAAAAAGAAAAAAAAAAAAAAAGGAAAATTGAGAGTACCATTTACTTGCATATACTTCTTGAGCATCATGACTTTTTTTTTCCTTTTTTTTCCTTTGTTCTTCTAAGATCCTAACTGGAGATAAATAATTTAACTGGAAATTAAGCTTAAAGAGTCCATTCACAAGACCTAATGGCCCCCCTTTTTTTTTTAAACTTTTTTTAACTTTTTTTTTTTACATGAGGTCACAGAGGCACTCCTATTAGGTGCATGCTAGTAATTACCACCCATGCCAAGGTAATTCATGTCAATTTCACTGAAGCCACCAATTCCAAAGCTCTGATGAAGATCATCTCCAATGTTTGGGTAGTCCAACAACCATGACAAAGAGTTTTCCTCCGATGATGAAGAAAACCCAAGTTCGCTGTATTCTTCCCTGGAATCTGGGCCAGGGAAATTCCATGACAAGTCATTGAGAAATGACTCCGACCATATCAAGTTCATCAAGGGGTCATCATCACTGCCAGACTCTGATGATGACCTCGATTCATCGGTCGAGGAATTCTCGGTTGGAGTGCTAAATTCATCAGTAGAAGGAGAGACATGGCCAGAATTTTTCGGCAACTCTAGTTGATTAGGATCAAGATTTGGCTGGTCATTTTCTTGGCAGGTTGCATCTTGTGGGGTGGCTGCAGGTTTCTGCAGAGGCTCATGCGTAACAGGATCAATCCCCATCTTAATAAGCTTTTTCTTGATATGTGTGTTCCAGTGATTCTTGATCTCGTTATCAGTTCTTCCGGGCAATCTTGCCGCAATTTTGGACCATCTAAAGAAAATGAAAACGTAAACATCATGTTAACAATAAAATATGGCAGTTCCATTCCAAACTGTATACTTCTAAGACATAAGCATTATTTATGTGAATTCTTTTTAATACATTTCCTTGTACCCATTACACAATATCTTATGATTTTTCTTTCTATAACTATTAAGAATAGAACTGCATTATTTTCAACCAACATAGCCAGAGAAATTGAAACAGCAGTGAAAATGAATTACAAAGTCAACTCTTACAGTTCAATCACAATTCCTAACGAGTATCTTCAATTAGACTTTTGATTTGGATTTATTTGAGTTAAATTGGATGATATCAAGTTATCAGCCACTTCTATTTTGAAACGTCTCTTATCATTCCAGTAGAGGGGGAAGAACGGGGGCTATACAGAGGAAGAAAATGGAAAGCTATTTCTCAGAAATGAAGTTTTTATTTTATTTAATTTATTTCCTCCGCATGCATTTCTTTTGCCACATTTCAGTAGAGGCTGCAGTGCGAAAATCCAATCATTAGATATAAGACCCCACTAAAAATTAGTATTACTAGTAGGAAGTCAAAGTTTAAATAACTCAACCTCCCGTAAAAGCTATGTAAATGTAAAGTTGATGTCTTCAAGAATTATCAAAACCAATATGGAAAAAAAAATAGTAAATGATGCAGATGAACATACAACTAACTGGAATATAGTAATGATCACTAGAAAAATGTTAAAGAGCAAATTTTTTGTAACCTATTGCCAAGACGGGCATGCAGATCAATAACAAGCTGCTCTTCATCTTCATTGAGGAGGCCTCTCTTCAAGTCTGGCCGGAGGTAATTCGTCCAGCGGAGTCGACAACTCTTGCCGCAGCGGCGGAGGCCGGCGAGCTTGGGGACGGCACGCCAGCAACATTGGCCGTGAGTGACAATAAAATTGACCAATTTTTTATCCTCCTCGGCTGTCCAAGGCCCCTTCTTCACGCCCAGCTTGTCACAACAAGGCTGCCTACCCATCACTTTGAGCTTAGTACTAGTGGCAGTTGTTACACCAATTTAAACTCCGACAATGCCAAAAGCCCCACTCACCCACCTATATATAGTGGTGATTTCACTTTCTTTTGGGTGAATCATATGTTAATTCCGTAGGTGTCAGCAGCCCTCACGTTTTTCTTGTGCGCGTGTGGGGCACTTCTACCATTCGTGGGCAATCAAAGCCTAATAAATCACCCCATTGCAACCTTTCTTCGGATTTTGGCAAATGAGAATATTGACACCTTTTGGTAGGTCCTCTAGGAAAGTCAGAAACAACAGGTTAACAGCAACATTATGATCATTTCCTTTCTTTATTTGTCTATTTTTTGCATTGAACTGAAACACTTCTTACAAGTCTTAAAATCTAATTGAAATTCTAAACTTTTTAAAGTAATTAATAGATATAGAGATAAGCACATAATGTTTGATCTATATTCCCAAATGTCTTGCTTTAGATTTTCTTGTGGAAAATGGGGATCCATGGAGGAGCAAGATGGGGCAGGAGAGCTCATAGTAAAAGTAAAAAAAGGAAAAAAAGGTGAGTTAGGCCGCTTCATTTACTTGTATGTTTTAAACAAATAATACGTTGATCATTAATTTTAAGAATATTTTAATAACTATGTGAATCAATGGTCAAAAATTCTTTGTTCTAATCTTTTTATTGTGCATATATTAATGAATTGATTAAAAGTTATCCTTTTAAGTGTTAGTTTAAGTTTATAATATTTTTCTACTACATGGTAATAAAAGAAAATCAAACTACTTCGATCAATAATTTTGTGATAAAGATCATTAATATTAACTAATAACCATAACAAAAATAACATGTATATAATATAATAAATCTCAAAAACAAAATCATGCTACTTGCATTGTGATCACAACAAAAAAATGAGGGTTCCCATCTCTTTCTTTCTAGTATCATGTACCATTTAAATGTTCATTTGATTATTAATATATGATAAGTTAATTTTTTTTAAAAAAAAATTAACATAAAAAAGGAAGAATCCCAAATGAATAGGAGTAATAGCTTAGAGCGTGTATGTCACGCGCATAATCGGTGGGAATTGTGTGGGAAGGATTGTAGTATATTTGGACCCACCATGAGTTAATGAAAGAAGCCTGGGACCTAAACAAGATATGTTCCCGTGTGTTTGGCTCCACTTGATGTGTGGGCCCCGGGATTTTATGCTGCCCAATTTATTATTTTTCAGTCACCCAATGCTTACAATATTTACAACTAAGCATTATCAGTTTCCCCTTTTTTTTTATATTACTATCATTTTTCCCTCCAACAGTTCCAACCTCTCCTATTCTCTCTCTTATCTCTCTTACTTCAGCATATCATCACCTATTTCGTCAGCACTGCTCCTCCTTTCAAACCTTTGCCAAAAGATTTTCTTTTTTTCTTTTTCTTTTTACAAGAATAATTTACATACTTTGTTGACTTATACACTTCTATACCTATAAATGAAAATTGTCCGTAGACAGACGTGGTAATATATACATATATTATATTATAATTTAAAATAAAATTTTAATTATACAATTAATCTTTTATTTTGTTAAAATAATAAATATAATCTATATATAATAATTTATAAAAATTAAATCTTTATATTTTTTGAAATTAATAAAATCAATCTAATTCTTGTATTATTTTTAAATGCCACATTACCAAATTCAATGTCACGTTATCATATTAAATGCCACTTCAATAAAGTCAACAACTATATTTAGATAACAAAGAAATTTTTAACATAGTTATTTATTAAATTGACATTGTTAATTTTAAAAAATAAAGAAACTTAATTTTAATAAATTCTTGTATAGGAATTAAATTCACTACTTTAATAGAATATACGAAACTAATTATATAATTTGATCAATATAAAACTACAAAGCTTTTTTATTATCATTTTTTTGGCTTTTTTTTTTGTGTTTTTACTCAATTTCCCCTGTTTTTTCCTATTTTCTCGTTGAATTTATTTCCATGTTTTTAGGAATCCAAAATAAAGATATAATATTGCAGATTCATGATTTGATTGATTATAATCACTCATGTTTATATTAGTTGACATATGCATGTACTATAAAGTGGATTAACCTTGAGGTTAATGGTACGGTTTCGGTTTTGGTTAATATAGATACTAGTTAGACACCACTGTTGACGTATTAATGGAAGCTCAATTAAAGGGGTTTTTTTTTTCTATAATTTTAATTTTTTTAATTCATTATTTTTTACGTGTGATATCATCTCACACATTTTGTGATGTTCAAAGCGTTAAAAATCAATACTATAACAATCTTATGGCACACCTTATTCTTCAATCATTATATATAATTGACATAATATCAAAAAAAAAAAACTCATAAACTATTCAAAAAAATTATAATAATTCATTAAACTTTTATTACGTTGAATCAAGTTTTTATATTTTTATTTTGAGTCAAATAAGTTCTTATATTTTTATTTTGAATTAAATAAGTTCTTATATTTTTATTTTGAATCAAATAAATCCTTATGATTAATGATTGACTTAGTCAAAATATCATTTGTTATTTTATACTGCGTGATATGCTAATATATCATAATTAATAAAAATATGACATATCTACATATCATAATTATGATGACATGACATATTAACTTGACATAATAGCATGATTATATGATATTTATTAATATCATGTTAATACCATGTAGATATAAAATAATAAATAATAATTTAATTAATGAAAATTAATCAATAATTAATTATAAAAATTTATTTGAATTAAAACAAAAATATAAAAATTTAATTAAACATCATAAAAATAAAAAATTTATTTAATTTTTTTAATAATTAAAAACTTTTTTGAGTATTATACGAATTATTGATTACTTTAACTCCACTTCTACAGCTTGTGAACCTGCCTTGCATATCCTTATGGGAATCGACAAAATTTCTTTCCGTGCTTTCTCTATTTAGACTCTTTGGTATTCAATTTCTAGTTTACTATGATCTCTCCTTCAACCCTCAAGTACCAATACTACTTTGTACAATTACTTTCCCTCAAGCCAAGTACTGCTCTCGATATTTTGACCTTATTCCCCAAATAACAAATATTACTAATAAATTTTATAAATATTACTAGTTTAAGGACATTTTCGAATATTATGTCATAATTTTTTTATTTTAAATTCTCTCCCTTCACCTCAATGTTTTCGTGTCACCATAAACTATGCTTAGAAATTATGGCACATAATTAAACACGTTTTTAATTTTTTCTAAAGTTTTCTATTGGAATCGTTTAACTCATGTGCGTGCTAATTGTAGCAATTTCCCTTTCATCTCTCTTTCATCAACTAACTTATTAATCTATATGTACCTAAAATTTGATTCGATGACAAGTGGGGTATTCCTTAATATGAAGAGAGCTGAATTGTAATACCATTTTTCTTCAAATTATACTTTGATAAAAAAAATTAATTAATTGGTCTAATTAAAGGGTAATAATCATGCTCTTTGACTTCGTACACAAATAGGACGAATCATTAGACCATTGGTGACGTAATTTATTTAGAGATGTCAACGGGTCGAGTACCTTATAATTTCAAGATACCCGAACCCTAACTCTATAAAAAATCAACTACCCTAATTCTATTAATTACTCGTTTAATTTTAAAATTACTACCCTAACTCTAATCCTAATACATTCCCACTATCTTATAATTACCCTAACTCATTTAAATACCCGATTAAATAAAAAATTATTAAAATCTTCTTCATGGGTACCCCAATTATTCAATTAACTTTTATAATCTCATAACTTCCCTTTATATTGATATGTTATATGTTTATATAAATAAATGTATATATATTGTAATTAATAATTTTATGAATTATAATTTTTACAATGTTAATACAAAATAAAAAAGTAAATATATTTATATTTAAAGTACATAATATATACACACACGTAATCATAAAAGTATTAATGCATCATATTAATAATTAGAGTAACCATACTTAAACATAAATAACAATCTAATAATTTTTTAAACATAATATTCAATGATATAATATTCAAATTATTTAAATATAATTAATAGTCTAATAATTTTTTTATTTAAATATATTAATGTCATCCTATTAATAATTAGAATAACCATACTTTTCATATATTTGTTAAATTTTAACAAAAAAATTACTTGTAAAATTGATAAAAATTGTAAAATTTTAATTTAATTATTAAAATAATAATAAAATATTTATAAATAGTAATCGGGTTCACGTAACGAGTATCCAAGGGGTGATACCTGAACCCTACCCTATTAAAATTCAGGTAGTAAAATCACTACCCTAACTCTACCCGAACCCTTTTATGGAGTACCCTAATCCTGTATAACCGGATCGGGTACCCACGGATACCCTATAATAGAGTACCCGTTGACATCTCTAAATTTATTGATGGGTTTCAGGTTGAGAGATTATTTTTCTGGTGGTTGTTGTAGTTGACTCCCAATCTGGTGGTTTTTATGTATTGAGTCTTTGAAAGCTTAGATGCATGATAGATGTTGTTGTGAGTTTTTTGTCTTTATAAGACTCTATCAAACATTTTTATCGTCACTGTGAATCAATGAAAAATATATATATTAAAATATATATATAAAAAATTAAGACTTGTGTCACGAGCTTCGAACTTTAATTAAGTTTTGTACGACGTTGTAGTCTCGTGTTTGTAAGACTATGTAAACCTAAACAAGGTTTATTGACGATCGACGCGAAAATGTAAAATAAGTGAATATAAAAAAAGAGATTAGGCAGAATAAATAAGTATTATTGTTCTAATGAGAAAAAAACAAATCCCCTAAGATCTAAGTACAAAGTAGATCGTTTGATTAAGTAAACTTCTTACAATAACTCTTAAAAGTGCTATTTATAATAACCTATTTGACTTAAACTTGGTGTGTAAGTAAAAGTAAATATGAAAGTATCTAATTTAGACTTTTTTAGAATATAAGAAAAATAAAATCATAAAACTATACCTCATTAATGAACAAGTAACCAACAAAGAAGATTTTATTTTTGAAAAGTATTCTAATTGCTTTAAAATACTTAGTTTGGCTGTCAAAGTGATAGCTGATGGACCCCTTTATGTGAATTGACTCGACAATCCATACAGACTGAACTAGTCACGAATTTACGAACCGTGACACTTGTCCTTGGGTGCACCCCTTCTCTTGTAGGAGGTGGCAGTCCTAAAGCCAAGTGATTAAAGTAAATAGACTATGCGAATATTAATAATGGTAGCAGGCCATAATTAAAGCAAAAAGTGATTAATTACGCAAAAAATGAAACAAGAAATCCAACACAATTGGTTGAAAGGTCCATCTGAAAGGTTTTGATTGAATACATTCTCGCTTTCAGCTTTATGTTTTGTCTGTTGAGGACTTTTGAGTTTTGCCGCCTCGTCCGGTGATTTGAAGATACTGACCTCCCCTCAACTCACCTCACCAAACCAAAGAATAACACTTTAACATTGAGGCAGCTGCCTAGGTAGAAAATAACGTATGTAATCCAAAATTTCCAACAACGTATGCAAAACATGCACACTACCATGCATATGGACAAACGTATCCATAATCAATCAATTTTTTTTGACTTGTATCCACGAGAGAACTGTCTCAGCTTATTCTCGTGTCAAATGAGTTTTTTCTCCCCCTAAATCGAATCAAAACTATTTTTAACCCTATATATCAATTTATATCGAGAAATATAAAAGACTACGATGGTAAAGTTTTTAATTTCATGAAAAAAAATAGAAAAGCTGTCTCATATTCTGATAGAGTATATCTTAAATAATTAAAAAATCAATATGATAAACGAAAAAATTTAGTAGCAATATTCTAATTTCGTTTATAAAATTTAAAAGCTTCTCTAACAATGTGCACAATAATAATCTATAAATTTAATAATGTGGAATTTCATGATATTATATTTGTTTGGTAGACAGAGCAATTACATTTTAACTCTAGCAAAATAGTAAATAATACTGTGAACTATAGCCATGGAAATATATTTGTACTACGGATGAATAAAACAAACGTACCTTCAGCCGAACCCCAACCCCCATCCCTTCATAGAAAGAAAAAAAAAAAAAGAATCTATCTACAAATAGTTTGGTTGACTATGTCTTGCTCTTCTTTTTATCACTTTTTTTTCCTTTTTCTTTACTTTCTAACCAGTGGACTGTTCTTGACATATGCCTAATACCAAACAACTTAAAACAACAAATTATGCTTATTTAATTAATTAATGATGTCATGTCTGAGTAGTGGGTTCGTCATATTATTATTATTATATAAATTAAACCTAATGACCAACCCTGATCAAACACTTCAAGTCATAACAAATTCTGTAGGGAGAGAAAAGATTAATAATTAACGAAAAGATTAATAATTAATCTAAAGCAGGTTAAATTGAAAAGAGCATATAATTAAATGCCGTCGCCCTATCAATGGTGGGGGGAGGTTTTGAGTTAGTCCACCCTTGACACAACCTTTAAGTGTAGAGGCAGCAAAGCATGTTTGCCATGTAATAAGCAGCCGGCCAGCCCTTTGCATGGCACAGTACACAGCGATCGAATTAGCTAGGTAGGTGCAGTTGTGGGGCTGCCTTTGGCCCCCGGCCGACAGTTTTTGCGATTGTAAATCAACCCCCAGAAACAAAAACGCGTACTTAACAGATTCATAATGGATTCTTTTGGCTGTGGTTTGATTGATGGTGAATGATTAAACCATAAACTTCCTATCATTTCCTTGACTTTTGGTTTTGGGGATGATTAGATGCTCAAATGAAGTAAACAGGAGCTTTTGGGTGGAGCGGCTGAGACATATGTGGACTGGACACCCCGTTTCCGACGGTCAGGTCAGGGCAAAGTTAATTCATAAGATCAACCATGAAGCAATGACAATTGATATAATGATATTTATCATTTTAAGTTAAAGCATTTAAATGTCTTCAAATACTCAAGTTTGATGTTCTAATATCAAATATTAATTAATTAACGGTTAAGGTTGAACAAGTTGTAAATTTAATTATTGTTTTTTATTCAAATTTCCCTAATTTGCTTTTAAGTTTAAAATATATATTGACATAATACTTGAAAAAGTTTTTAAATTATTTAAGAAAATTTAAATAAATTTTTATTTTTTATTACATTTAATCAAGATTTTATATTTTTATCTTATTTGATTTAAAATAAAAATATAAAAACTTGATTGAATATAATATAAAAAATAAAATTTTATTTAATTTTTAAAAAATAATTTAAAATTTTTTAAAATATTATGCCATATATATTTGAAATGTTAAATTTAAAGTTCATATCGGTTGCAATTTAATCATTACAAATACGATATATTGCTTGTCTATGAACATGGGATACAGAGCATAATAACCCTAATTTCATAATCATGAAATTAATCTTAATATATGTCGGCAGTATGAACCTGATTCTAGGTTTATCTATAGTTAAAAATAGTATTAAAGCTAGTTTTAGGTTTAGAATGTTGTCTTGTTACACTTTACAACTGTTTGAATTTTAGCAGATTTTTTGTTCGTATTATATTGAGATAGACAATGTCGACTTGTTAACTTGTACGCAACGCTGAAAGGAACAAGTAGAGAGATGTTCCATGTTAGGGGATTTTACAGGCGAGGATTTGTCAATGGTCTAATCCAATACTTGTCAACTTGAGATTGGTAACAAAATGTTCATTTTAATGCAATGAATTAAATTTTTTCCCGCTTCCCCCATGAGCAATTTATCACATGCTTTTGTCCAATACTTTGTTCTAGCTAATTGCCAGTCAGGTGAAATCAGAATTTTACTTTTGGGAATCGAGGTAAAAATAATATTTACCTTCTTATAATTCAAGTAAAAGTACAATAGATAGTAATTAATTGCATAAAAAGTACGAAAAAATGTATAAATTTGAAACATTGTAAATCATATGCCGCATATGAAAGAATTCAATATAAGTAAAAGTCTCAAGAGTATATAGTTTTTCTTAAAAATAGAATATAACAAATAATCATAAAGTTTACCGTACCGATCACAAAATTTGACAAGGGAGGGGCCTTCTTATAAATTTTATAGGTACCAAAATCAAAATTTTCCATTTTTGCTTGAGAAAACTTTTGTGTTCATCAATATTTTCTAGAGAAGCCCCTAGATATGTCCCTGTTTCTGGATTAGACCTGGATTTTAGACTTAGACCACACCAAAACTCGGGTCTAAACCTCTTGATAATGCCCCAACCTAAGCCTAGAGGACAAAAGACAAAAATTGGACCCCCCTAGTCCCAAGGACTGAGGTGAAAAACCAATCATGGATCTGTCTGGCCCAATTCATTAATACAAAGGAGGATCCCTCTGTCTTTATTCCATCCTCTTCTTCGGCCCTCAACCCATATTTTTCTTTTCTTATCATAATGAGAAAATTTCTCAACTGTGATGAATAGGTTTCGAAACGTTGGTTTCGTGATTAAGATGGTTGTGTTGTACAAATAGCTCACTCCAGAATCCATCAAGAGCCGTAGTATTTTATATTGATGATGTGTACTTTTCCCATGAATGAATATTTCAATTGAGAAAATAAAAGGATTTACAATCATCACCCAAAAACATAAGCCTTAAACATAGGACACGCTGCTGACTTGTCATCAAATTCTGATGCTAATTCTCAGCATGCCAGCTGGAAATATTTTGTCCGAGTAATATAGTAATCTTAAATTTCATAATTTCTCTTATTATCTGTAAATGCTAGAAGAGTCGTTAAACCTCTATAAGTTTGATATTGGAATGTGATTTGAGCTTGAAAATGTCATAATTTCAAAAAACCCATTAATGAATATCAATTTTGGTAAACTTTTTTTTTAGATTAAAAAATTTTTAATAATTTTTTTTTTTATATTTGCATTTGCAATCAAAATCCTTTTGACTTAAAAAAAAAAAATGTGCAAGGCATCAAGAAGGGAAGAGAAGGGAAGTTGATTGGGACCCACAACAGCACAGCTGGCGTCACTACTCTTACGGGTCAGCATCCTTGCATCCTCAACTTACGGACACGACACATGGAAGCGACTTACTTGTTCGACGTAATGTCTCACTAACAACGGCAACCAAGCCATCGTCGCCAGATTTCCCAAAGGAACAGGACAGATTTTTGAGACAAGACTGATAGCATTGAGAGGAGGAGCTAAAGAATAGAGAAGTCTGAGAGAGATGTGGAGGCGCGTGGCTTCACTTTCTTCCTTGATCTCATCTTCGAATTCGTCCTTTCTTGGCCAGGTTCCTGTCTGTCTCTCTTCCTCCTCTACCCCCATTTCAATTTTTCTTTTAAAAGAAAAATAAGTTTTGATTGGGTAATGTTGTCGTTGTTGTTATTCTTCTTCAGTTTGATTATTCATGACGTCGATTTTTTTTTTATAGGCCGCATGCAGGTCTACCATATGGGAATCATTAACGACAGGGATCGCCCAACAGGTATTGTTTAAATTGTCAAAGTGATGATCATGTCTTGTTGCATTGGAGCTCGTGTTGCATAGGTTGAAACTTGAGACTGATTTCGTGGTAAAATGTTCTTTTTCTACTTATCTTCTTTGATTGAATTATTATAGTATGAATAAGTTGAATAAAAGTTAGAAAAAAGCCCCTTTATTTATGTGTTAACGGATTCATATGTTGGTTTTTTTGTCATTTTCTTGATGAATGGTTCTGCTTATAAGATAAATTGATAGGTGCTGCTTTTTAAGGCTAAGTTTTTCGGACCACTCTTAATTATGTGTTTCCAACTGTTATGCTTGGTATTGCAACTCTGAGTGAAATATTCCATTTCCTTTTCCTTTTTGCTGTGGGTTTGGTCGCTTGGAGGAGGGGCAATTTAGATTTTTTATAGTTTGCAACTCACTTTAAGAGGCCTTTGAGTTGAACGGATTGGGCAGAAATGTGATAGATGGCTCCGTAAGCATTTAAAATGTTTGCTGTCATTAGTCATGTATCAATCTGATTAGTTTTTGTGACATGAGTAGTTTAAACCTGACTTCTTCTGAGTTTTGATATCAGGTGTAAATAAGAAGAATTTAGCAATTATTTGGCTTACCAATCTTTTCTTTCCCAGAATTTCAAATTGTTCAGTTATTTCGATTTGAATCCATGTTGTTAGTGTAGATTGTTTCTTTGGTGAATTTTGAACTTTTTTTAAAAAATTTCTATTTGAATTTTAGTTCCTTTTCTTAGTTTTACAATGGATTCCTCTGGCTTTAAACAAAAGTATATTTTCCATGAAATATTCATATGAATGATTTCTTCTTGTTGGTTCATTATCTGAACGCAGGCAAAAGATGTATCCAAAGAGAAAACTTCGTTCATAACATTTGTCCTAGGTAATACTTGTGCCTTGCTAGAATGACTAAATACATCCTGTGCTTACTTTGTATCCTCTCATGCAAATTCACTTTTATGCCCTGTGATTCATGTTATGATTTTAGAACTCTTATTCTTTGAGCTTGGGAAGTTCTGCACAAAGTTAAACCTCATGATTCTTTAAGGTGTTTCTCTTTTACATGTTTTATTGTATTTATCATTAAATTCTTTTTGGGAGAACAAGGCAGAATTAAGCTGCCTACTACACATCTGGTATACTTCATTCTTTGCTGAACAAAAGGATAGGTTGCACTCTGACCTAGCTTGTACCTTTTGGCATTTTAAGTGGCATAAAACATAATAGGTTACGTGATCCAAATAACAAAATCGCAATATGAATAGGTTAACAATTTTATTGTCACTTGACCTTTTATTGTATGGTTAATATACAAAATAGTCTTGAGGTTATCCGATGATATAATAGTAGGCATAGTAGCTATATACCTTTTCATATATCAAACATTTTATCCTTTATTACAATCTAAACATGGAATTGAACGTTAAACAAAATAGCAATGTGGAAACCTAGATTCTTTATGCTTGTTTGGATGGCTTTTTGCACCCTACCTTCATATTGAAGCAAATTATGACCCCAGTATGCTTTGATGAACTATGTGTGATGCTGCTTTTTTGAAGTGTTTAAGTAAACATTGTTTTGGCTTGTACTTGTGAAGCTTACATTTAATCAGATCTGTTTCCTGTGCCTTTCAATTTACAGGTGGTCCTGGTAGTGGGAAAGGTACGCAATGTATAAAGATTGTGGAGACCTTTGGGTTCACACATTTGAGTGCAGGAGATTTGTTAAGGCGGGAAATAGCTTCTAACAGTGCGGATGGGTAATAATTTCCCTTCATTGTTGACAAATCATATTATTGCACTGTCAAAAACAGATCATATTATTATTAAGTGAACTATTGTAATCCATGTCCTCTGATGATATAACTTTGATTTCAGTGCCATGATTCTTAACACGATTAAGGAAGGAAGAATTGTCCCTTCAGAAGTGACAGTCAAACTGATACAAAAGGAGATGGAATCAAATGACAATCACAAATTTCTCATTGATGGTTTCCCACGAAGTGAGGAGAACAGAATAGCATTTGAACGAATTGTGAGCCACTTGGTTTTTGTCATTTTTTAAACAGTTTCTTATGTGATAACTGGAAAAATATTGACTGTTTGCCTGCAAAACTTTGTGGTTAGTTCTGTGTGACCTAAATTTGTTGGGCTTGTTTGGTTGAAGAAACTCATTAGCAAAGTGTTTTGAGATAGGTGGAAATATTAGAAGGAAAAAGGCTATTTATTTGAAGCAATATTTATATTATTGTTAACTTGACTTTCTTTATGGAACTTGCAGATTGGAGCAGAGCCAAATGTTGTACTTTTCTTTGATTGTCCAGAAGAAGAGATGGTGAAACGGGTGCTGAATCGTAATCAGGTAAATGTTGATAATTTTCTGCCATAAGTTGAATCTGGCGAAAACCATTATTGAAAACTTGGAATTTTCCTTTCACAGGGCCGAGTTGATGACAACATAGATACAGTTAGAAAACGCCTTAAAGTTTTTGAGGCCTTAAATCTTCCAGTCATTAATTACTACTCTCAGAGAGGAAAACTTTATACGGTATATCTAACTGTTGTCTCCTTTTGGGCTTTATGTTATCCCTTTCTAATCAATGGTTGCTTACATAGCATACAGATCCAAACTTCTATATTGGTTGTAGTAACTGAAGCAAATGCATGCAGATAAATGCAGTAGGAACAGTGGATGAAATTTTTGAACAAGTCCTCCCAGTGTTTACTGCCTCTGAGGTATGTTCTGTGAGCACAATCATCCTCTATATCTAGCTGTGCTGAATTGTTGATTACATTTTTGAATCATGCTCATTTAAGTAAGTGATTGTTTTAGTTAGACTTTATGCTAAACCTTTTTGGTATCTTTCTTATATGTTTCTTGTCTAGAACTAATAAGGTTATTCTTCATGTGACTTTTGAGTATGTTATCACTTGTAAGAAATTGAAACTTCATCCTTTTCGATACCCAGTTGGACATCTTTACCCCACTGATTTTACATGAGCTTAAGAAGGGAAAGTACTGGTAAAAAAATCGGTGTCCTGCCATTGTAATGTCCATACTGTATACCAATATAATAATAGTAGGTGTGACTTTTATAGTGATTTTTTCTTTTCTTGCAGCAGGTTACTGAATAATAAGTTTTATGAAACAAGAATATCACAAATAATGGAAGATCCCTTTTATCTTTCCATGTTTTGACTAAAGATGGCTGGAGGTCAGCTGACCTTCAAAATTTCCAGTAGGATCAGGAAATCTCAGCGAAAGAAGTGAGGAAATCTAGTTGGGGGAAAGCTAATCGGAGTTGAGATTGGTTCTTCATTTTCCTAATCCTGTTTTCTGCCTTTTGGACTCGATGCTGCATGTACATAGGTCACCTCACCTGCGGGAAAATTGTGCAATGTTGTAGCTCAACTGTCTATTTACAATGTGAGGAGAATAATTTGATTAAATTTGGCACCATTTATGTAGAACAGTAAAGAAGACAGATGCCTTTTTTTTTCCAATTACCTACATAGGGAAAAGGAAATACTCTGATAGTTATGAGAATTTTATTTCGAATAAGGACTGTGCTATCTGAAAGCTCCCAATCCTGTTAATACAGTTTATTTCTTAAAGCTTTTATTCATTCTGAAATCAAGTGGCTTGAGCACTTAAATAACCTGCAAATATATGAGATTCAGCCGTTCAAGTGCATAATCTCCCACTCTTCCAATGTTTCTTGTGATAGTCTTGGAAAATGCATCTTACTTGGTCTCAAAGATGTCCTTTGATTGCTGGGTAGAATGTTGAGTTCCTAAATTTCAAAAGGTTAAAGTCTTGTCAGTCCATGAGAATTTTAACATAATTGGAAATTTTGGTTCATTTTTTTTTTTTTGAAGTCTAATGAGCTCATCGAGTTTAGTTCTTGGAACTTCCTATAAAGCCCATTAAAAATGATTCAAACTTCCTGATCAGTTCCTCCATTTTTGTCCGCTCTTCGTTCCCCAACAATGGTTGCCCTCTTGCAGCCACCGAGCTTCCACTTTGTTTCATTGACTCTCCGCTGCTCTTCCAAAAGCAAGAAAAGCGAAAAACTGAAACAGCAAAAACGAAAACAGATTCACCAGAGCAAAAGTGCTGCCCTTCCTTTCCGAAAATCATCCCCAACCCCACTCTTAATCAACCACAAACCCTTCACCCAAACCAAACTCCAGGCCCTGGACGCTGTCGTTAAAGACCTCGAAGCCTCAGTCAAAACCGGCATGAACATCACTTCCGAAATATTCTCTTCCCTATTAGAAACATGTTACCAGTTGAAATCCATTGACCACGGCATTAAAATCCACAATCTTGTACCCAAAACCCTATTACGTAAAAACACAGGCATTTCTTCGAAACTTCTGAGGTTGTACGCATCCTGTGGACACATCGAAAGTGCCCACCAAATGTTCGATGAGATGCCTAAACGTAACGAATCGGCTTTTCCATGGAATTCTCTTATCTCAGGATACGCGGAATTAGGACAATATGAAGATGCCTTGGCACTTTACTTTCAAATGGAGGAAGAGGGTGTTGAACCTGATCGGTACACGTTCCCTCGCGCGCTGAAGGCTTGCGCGGGAATTGGGTTGATTCAAATTGGGGAGGCGGTTCACCGTGATGTGGTGCGTAAGGGTTTCGGGAATGATGGGTTTGTTCTCAATGCTCTTATTGATATGTATGCCAAATGTGGTGACATTGTTAAGGCGAGGCGGGTTTTTGATAACATTGCTTGTAAGGATACCGTCTCGTGGAATTCTATGTTGACGGGTTGTATTCGTCACGGGTTATTAGTTGAGGCATTGGAGGTTTTCCGTGGGATGATTCCAGAGGGATTTGTGCCTGACCCTGTTGCTATATCGACAATTCTGTCTGGTGTTTGGTCATTGAAGATTGCGCTGCCGATTCACGGGTGGGTTCTTAGGCTAGGAATTGAGTGGAACTTGTCTGTTGTCAATGCTTTAATTGTTGTATATTCTAATCATGGGAAGTTAGATAGAGCAAGTTGGTTGTTTCACCGGATGCCTGAGCGGGATGTTGTGTCGTGGAATTCAATAATCTCCGGTCATTCTAAACACCCAGAAGCTCTGGTTTACTTTGAACAAATGGTGAGTGGTGGTACTCTACCTGATAGTATCACGTTTGTGGCAATACTGTCCGCTTGTGCTCATTTAGGTTTTGTAAAGGATGGGGAGCAGTTGTTTTCGTTAATGAGAAAGAAGTATGCCATAAATCCGATAATGGAACACTATGCTTGTATGGTAAATCTTTATGGGAGAGCAGGGCTGATCGATGAGGCTTTCAACTTGATAGTGGAGAGGATGGAGTTTGAGGCCGGGCCAACTGTGTGGGGAGCATTGCTTTATGCCTGTTCTGTTCATGGACGTATAGATATAGGAGAGATTGCTGCTCAAAATCTTTTTGAGCTAGAGCCAGATAATGAGCATAATTTTGAGCTCTTGATGAAGATTTATAGCAATGCAGGTAGGTTGGAGGACGTGGAAAGGGTGAGAAAATTGATGTTGGACAGAGGATTGTAGACTTTTTCGCCATTGCAAAGTTGTGTCTGATACGGATAAATCAAGCTGAAGTTCACGTTAAGAAGTTGATTGGTCAAGCTTCTAGGAGATGGCTTTAGTTTTTAACTCTGCCATCTGCATATGAAGTTAATTTAAAATTCAAGCAAATCATGTCGTATGGATGGGATTACAGAGAGCTTGCAGCCATCTACCTCTGATTTCTGCAATGCTGGGGAAGACTCCTTTCAGAGCACCAACATATATAAGAGGAACCAGAAACCTTTAGGCCAGTAATGGAGGATATGGTTTTACAAAGAAACTTCAGTTATGTTACCTTATGGTAAAAAATAACGATATGTAAGTATCAAATACTAAAAAATAACCTTATGGTAAAAACAAAAACTTTCTTTAAAGTTACTATCTCTTTTTGCAAAAACTTTTTGTATGTTTCGTAAAAAATACACCATATTACATGGGAAAAATTAAAATTATAAAAAGTGTAAGTGAAGTTTAATTTTTTTTGTATTTGGCAATCGAGATCTCAATCATCATGTTAATGGATCTTTAGAATATGACATTCTCCTGTAATCTGAGTAAAGATGAGCAGTTATTTTTTTTTTAATATAATTTGTCTGCAGTTACGCCTGCCTTAACTTAAGCAGCCATGTCTGAAAACAGATCGTTTCGATATTCATCATCTCTTTGTCTTATTTGATCTTTTGAAAAACTACACGTAAGCTTGACGTCAAACACTTATCTTTTATTTCATTCGTTGAAGCAGACGTCTTCCCCTTACGTGAATTCTTGCACGTGCCTCATTTATTTAGACCATAGATTTAGTTTGTTTTGACCATTCAAGCTGACAAATTAGTGAATTATGCATGGACAACATGTCGGAATTAGCTGTTATTTGTCATTGCTTGATGGGGAAGCTGTCGCCTCGAGCATACAGAATTTTTCTTCCCCTTATTCTAGATACCTTTTTTATTTGGCATGTTCTTATTAATTAGTAGAGACTTATCTCAAGTCATGCAACTGGATTATAGTTTGATAATATAGTAAAATTGTCTATGTAGAACTTGAATTGAGATAACTCAAATTCTAAATAAGTCGAAAGTAAAGTAATTTAATATTCAGTCTAACATGATTTAAAATAATTCAAATTCAAAATGATTTAATTAAAATTCGATATGATCTGAGTTTAATATGAAACAAAAACAATTGGAATAAAAAATATTCAAACATGCTTATATGTACAAATATTTAATAAGTAAAATTAAATATCATTGTTCAATGTGAACAATGATAAGAATGTTACCAAATTAAATATTCAAAGATAACTACTAAAATATCTTAATAGTATAAATAAAAGGTAAAAAGCCTAAAACTATATTGTTTTGTCTTTTTTATATAGGTACTTAATATTATAAAAAAATTTCTAAAAGAAATTATCTATTTTTATTTATTAATTAGACTCAAAGTTTTATATCCTTTAGTATTGTGAAAAATAAAAAATCCTTATATATAAGATTTTTCAATTAAAAATATAGTTTTTATTTTTAATATCATTAATATCTAGAGGTATTAATCTTAAACAATATATGAAAAAAATTTATCTAATCCATATGATATATTAGCTATGCACGGTTTCAATGCCGGCCCTTGGGTAAAGCCACCCAAGTAATGGCTTTAGGCCTCCAATTTGGAGGGCCTCAATTTTAAAAAAAATTTATAATTTTACAATAATTATAATATAATTAATTATATTAAAAATACATAAAAATTAAAAAATATATAAAAGTAAAAAATAGTTATTAAAATTATTTTTTTATTGTTTTAATTATGTGCTTAATAATTTTAATTTTCTATTACTTCCTTCTTACTATAATGCTATTAATTCTTAGCTATATTCTTTTATTTCCAATAAACCAACAGTCATGTGTATTTACTCATCTCCGACAACTATTTTTTTCTCATTTATTTATTTTATTTCCAATAAATGCATTTAATGATTTCCAACAACTATTTTTTTTCCTATATATAAAATCAATATTTTTTTCAATGTATAATATCTACTTTTGAAATCTTTCTTTCTAATTTGCTCTTTCTTCCTTTAACTTCAATTTTTCTCCAAAAAATACATAAGAAGTCTGTTCTTTTATTATCTTCATAAAGCTGTGAGTCTCATTTATGGTTTACAATAAGCATTCAACAATCAGGTACTATTGTTCTAATCTTTACAGATTTTTTTACTTTAATTTAGAGTTTATATTATATTGTTATATTATTTTTATTTCATGTGATAGTTGATTTATTTGGATTAGAAATTTTGATTGTTGATTTTATATTAGCCATTTAGAAAATATAAGATAATTATAATAGTTAAATATTTTTGTACCTCATGTCAAATCGAAAATATGAATCTGGTTATTCAAAACTTAAAAAAAAAGAAGAATTGAAAGTTTAATACAATCTCAAAAAGGAGCTCTTGATAGATTTTTTACAAGTAATAAAAATAATGAATTAGAAATTATTAATAAATATCCCTTAAATGAACAAGTTAATAATCTTAGAGAGTTAGATGATGATGAAATACTAGAACAAAAAGTTAATGAAGAGATTCAAAATGATCATAAAAATCATCAAGAAATTCAAAATGATCATAGAAATCATGATGAAGAGGATCAACCTATTAATTTAAATGATTGCATTCCTAAAAATATTTATGATCCAAGTCAATGGACAAATATTGATACAAATTTAAGAGATTTATTAATAGAAAAAGGTCCAATTAAAGTTAATGATTTAGATTTTCCCAAAGATGAGTTTTCAAGACATTTTTCTATTACATACTATATTCAAAAATTGGCAAATGGGGAGACACATGAAAGAAGATGGCTAGTTTATTCGAAAGACTTAGATAGAGTATTTTGTTTTTGTTGTAAATTGTTTAATTTGGCTTCTAGTACAAGTAAATTGGCTAATGTAGGCACTAGAGATTGGAGAAACCATAGTGCTAAGCTTAAGAGTCATGAAATGAGTAATGAGCATATTACTAATATGAGTTCTTGGATTGATTTAGAAATGAGATTATTGAAAAATAAAACAATTGATGAAAGTGTTCAAGAACAAATAAAAAGAGATGAAGAACATGGAAAAAAGTATTAACAAGAATTCTTGCTGTAATAAAAACTCTTGGTAAAAATAATTTGGCTTTTCGAGGGAAAAATGAAAAAGATTTATCAAGAAAGTAATGGAAATTTTTTAAGTTTAATTGAAATGATTGCAGAATTTGATCCAGTAATGCAAGAACATATTCAACACATTAAAGACAATAAAATTCATACTCATTACCTTGGACATAAAATACAAAATGAATTGATAAATTTGTTAGCAAGTGAAATTAGAAATAAAATTATTAAAAACCTCATAGAAGCAAAATATTTTTCAATAATACTTGATTGCACTCCAGATGTAAGTCATCAAGAGCAAATGTCTTTTATATTATGATGTGTTAATATTTCATCAAGTCCAATTAAAGTTATGGAGTATTTTTTTGAATTCTTAAAAGTAGATGATACAACTGGAAAAGGTCTTTTTGATGCCATTGTGGGTGAAATAAAAAATATTGGGCTTGATATTAATAATTTAAGAGGACAAGGATATGATAATGGATCTAATATGAAGGGCAAGCAACAAGGAGTGCAAAAAAGAATTTTAGACTTAAATCCTAGATCCTTTTATACACCATGTGGTTGTCATAATCTAAATTTAGTACTTTGTGACATGGCAAATTCTTGCACTAAAGCTATATCATTTTTTGGAGTGGTACAACGAATATATTCACTATTTTCTTCTTCTACCAAACGATGGAAAATTTTATAAGACAAGATACCTAGTCTAAATCTTAAATTATTGTCACAAACACGTTCGGAAAGTCGTGTTGAAAGTGTTAAAGTAATAAGATTCTAAGCTCCACAAATAAGAGATGCTTTATTGAAATTAATAGAAGTTAGTGAAGATCCTAAAACTAAAAGTGAAGCTAATTGCTTAGCAACATATGAGCTTGAAAATTTTGAGTTTTTGTTGGGCATGACTATTTGGTATGATATATTGTTTGCTGTTAACTCTGTTAGTAAAAATTTGCAATCAAAAGATATGTGTATTGATGTTGCTATAGAACAATTAAAAGATCTTCTTTCTTTTTTTGAAAAATATAGAGAAAATGGATTTGCATCTGCTATGATTTCTTCTAAAGAAATTGCATTTGAAATGAATATAGAACCTGAATTTCGTGATACACGTATTATTCGTAGGAAAAAACAATTTGATGAGAATATTGATAATGAAATAACTAGATCTCTTGAAGAATCATTTAGAATTGATTATTTCTTGTATATAGTAGATCAAGCAATTTTTTCACTTCAAAGTAGATTTGAACAATTTAAGATATATGAAAATATTTTTAGTTTTTTATTTAGCGGTAAAAAGTTGAAGTCATTAGATGATAATAGTTTGAAAGAATATTGTCTTAATCTTGAATGTTCTTTAAAATATAACAACTATTCTGATATTGATGGTTTAGATTTATTTTCAGAGTTAAAAATTTTAAAAGAAATTATACAAGAAGAAAATAATCCAATTGACATACTTAATTATATAAGAAGACTCGATTCTTTTCCAAATGCATATATTGCTTTTAGAATAATGTTAACAATTCCAGTAAATGTTGCTTCAAGAGAAAGAAGTTTTTCAAAACTAAAATTAATAAAATCTTATTTAAGATCAACAATGTCTCAAGAAAGATTAAATAGATTAGCTATATTATCAATTGAAAAAGAAATATTAGCAGAACTTGATTATAAAAGTTTAATTAAAAATTTTGCATCTCAAAAAGCTAGAAAAATAAAATTTTAATAATTTTTTTTAATTTTAATAAAAAAAGCCTCATTTGAATATTTCGTTTTAGGTCTTTGAACTTGTTGGGCCTCCCCTGCACGGTTTACATTTTTAAAAAATTTAATATAATGTTATGAAAAAATAAGATTGATATAATTAATCATATTTATAAGTTAAATATATTAGAAGACAAAAAAGAAGGTGTCAATTTTAAATTTTTTAAATCTAAATCATCTAAACCCAATTTAAAATTTAGAGTAATCCGAATTTAAAATGATCTTATTCGTATTTAACTTAATTTATATAGATCCGAATATTAAAATAAGTTGACACATTTATATTAACTAGAACCCGATCTAATTTGATTTTAAAAAGAACACAAAATTCAAAGGCAGGTGATTTAAAAGAACCACAATTGAGTTGGCCCCACCCAGATTGCTAATATTCTTTGTCCGTCAATATTCGCATCCTTGCATAACTGCGTATCTGAACTAATTAAAACAGATGCTTTTGAGGCATTTGCAAAAATTTAGGTTTACTCTGAAACTGTCTGCCTCTCCTTTTTCCTTTGATTTTAATGAAGTTTTTCTTGCGTGTGTGCGTGTATAACAGCGTAACGTCATCCTGGACGGGTCCGCTAGCTCTGTCACAAAATAAATGTCCACTCCATGTGAATGGCACTCCAATCTCCGTCCTAATGGCCCGCGGTGCTACTGCTGCACGTGAAATTATCAGGCTGCCAGAAAAAGAAAAGGAAAGAAAAGCAAGACTAGAGCCGAATATGCCTTGCCATTTCCTACAAGATTCCGTTGCGACAAACTCTGCACCGCCTTTTCTGATCACTTCAGCTCTTCATGCCTAATTAGCCTTTTCATATTGATTTTCGGCTTTTCGCAATGTGTACTTTTAGCTTTCACACTTCCTTATTGACGCCCTTTTGTTTGGCCTGTATATGTTTTAGTCTGCTTTTATGATTTTCCAAATCCAGTTTTCTTTTCAATCAACAGTCATCGTTGCTGGTAAATAGATGCCTGGTAGGGGTTGCCTCTACCAAAACTATCAAACTAGGATGTTTCCGAGTCAAATTTTTGATGAATAAAATCAACGTCCTAGT
This sequence comes from Theobroma grandiflorum, assembly GCA_036013995.1. Taxonomy (NCBI): domain Eukaryota; kingdom Viridiplantae; phylum Streptophyta; class Magnoliopsida; order Malvales; family Malvaceae; genus Theobroma; species Theobroma grandiflorum. The sequence continues at coordinate 10,070,704 of CP142131.1, forward strand.
CCCTAGAGTGTGTGTGTGACAATGCTAATACCGCAAGCAAAGGTCGGAGGGAAGGGGTCTAAAAAATGCTGAAGCTCGAAGTAGAAATTCTGAATTAATTGCTTTGAATTTGCCGAAAACATATTCATGTGCCACATGGTTGGTATCACAAATCGTAGAGTATTTAGGCCCCACTTTAGGGACATATCCTTACCTAAATTCAATATCAGAAACCCCACCCATTCACTAATCACCATATCTTTTTTTTTCCTGAAATTCGCAACGTAAAAACAAAATGCACGGAATTTATTTAAGCCAAGTCTGTAGCTATTGGTGGAGGATCTGCCTGTATTTAATTCTTATTTACTGCAATGTGAAGATGAAGAACAGAGCTTAGATCTTACGGACAAAAATACTTCACTAACTTTATTACACGCTTAATAAGGTTGCCCCTGTTGGCTATTGGCAAAGTTGAAAATCCAACACCGATTACACGCGTTAGACCACAAGCAAAGTGTCCTTTGACATCAAAGATTAATGTCAAGTTTATCAAACCCTCTATAAATATAGAACCATGTCAGGATTTTTTAATCCAAGCTGCTCCTCACAAATTCTCAAGTTTCCAAGTTTTTAGCTCTGCCAAAGAAAAGATAATGGCAAGAACCTCCCTTGTTTTCCTCTTGCTTTCCCTTCTGTACATGGCTTGTCAGGCCACATCTCCAGCGGCTGCAAGCTCCAGTGCCTCGAATTTCATCAAGGCCTCATGCAGTGCCACCAAATATCCAGCACTCTGCGTGCAGTCTCTGGCAGCATTTGCCTCTTCAATCCAGCAGAGCCCACGGCAGTTGGCTCAGACGGCCCTGTCTGTGAGCTTAGCCAGGGCTCAGTCCACCGAGACTTTCGTGTCCAAGATGAAGAAATTCAACGGACTTAAGAAGAGGGAATACGAGGCAATCAAAGATTGCATTGAGGAGATGAGCGATAGCGTGGACAGGCTCAGCAAATCAGTGCAAGAGCTCAAGCACATGGGTCAAGCCAAGGGTCAAGACTTCTCGTGGCACGTTAGCAATGTGGAGACCTGGGTGAGTGCCGCACTAACCGACGAGAGCACCTGCGTTGATGGGTTCGCAAGCCGGGCCTTGGATGGTAAGGTCAAGGCCTCGATTAGAGCCCGTGTCATGAATGTCGCTCAGGTCACCAGCAATGCTTTGTCGTTGGTTAACCAATTTGCCTCAAAGCAGTGATCAACCAACTGTGTTGCTGTTGCAGAAAAGTCAAACAAGTGGTCGACTGGTCGTGGTTTTCTTTACAGGCTGGCTTTTGTCAGTTTTGTCATGTGGTTTGGTTCTGAATCCTTTTGGATGTACATGAAAGCTTTTCTTAGCAAGTGGAAGGCAAACAGATCCCGTCCTCCTTACTTTATTGGATGCTACTAAGACTTTGAGCTACTTTCTCTTTCTTTTTTTCTTCTGGTAAACATGCTAAGTAACTACTCTTACTCTCTGTAGCCTTGAATCAAGGGGTTTTTCACGCTAATCACCGTGATTTACGGACAGATTGAAGGACCATAATCTTCAAGAAAAGTGTCTGTCCATATTATATATATATATATATAAATAACTACTAAGACCTTATTACATAGGTCTTAATTAAGATACTTCCTAACATCCATTCACCATTTTTATTACAACTATTTGCATTTCCTAACCTCACATGTAATTATTATCTAATATATTCAATATGGAGTCTACCCATTCACATTACATCATTTAGATGATTACCATTTCTTATACATATAGCGGTTAGCATTTTCTTCGCTGGGAATTAAGATGTTTGTTAGAGAATGACTTACGAGCATTAATTAAGGTTACAATACAATTAATCCAAAAACTTATGTACCTATCATATTCACAATTAAGAGCTTGTTTTTTTTTTTTTTTAGTTTAAAAGTTATTATGAAGTTTTCATAAAAAATAATAATTTTTAAAATTAAATTAAAGTTGTTTGGTATGTTCTTTGGTAAAATAAATTATTTAAGTTTTAATTTTGATTAAAATTATTCATCTTCAATCACTTAATAAATTAAAATAGAATAAATCTCTTTCGAGTTTATATACAATTTCAGTTGTTAAAATCAAACAAATCCATAAAAAAAAATAATTTTCAAACTTATATAGTAGTAATAATATTAGATTTTTATTGATCTAGCAAGCAATCAGATCATAATACTTCAATTTTTCAAAAAATAAAAGAAAAGAGGAAACGATATATTTGATATTAAAATGTGAAGAATAGAGAAAATATTTAAATGGAATCTAAATGTAGCTTTAAATTTTGAACTTTCTTTTCTTTTAATTTTTATAAAAATAAAAAAATCTTAAAAAAATTTAAATATTTTTATTCTGTTGCCTGTCTTTTTTTTTTAATAGTCTTTTGTAGAGAGAGCTAAAGGAAAGGAGATCGTGATTTGCTTTGGAAGGATGCTTTGGAGAAAGAGAGAGGAGAGGGTGGTTGATTGAGAGAATGATGTATTTTTTAAAAAATTAATGTGTTTTTTTAAAAAAAGGAAAAAAGTTATCTTTTTGAAGTTTTTCTTTTAAGTTTTTTTTTAAATTTTGTACTTTAAAAAAAGTTGTTTTTAGTTAAAGCTTTTCAAAAATCTTTTGGTTTAACTTCTACATTTAAAAAGTAAATAAATTAAAAAAAATCAAACCAAACAAATACTAAATTTTGTATTTAATTGGAAATATTTTTAATAATAACACATTAAAATGGTGTTTTTAAGTTATCTGATAAAATTTACCTTTTTAGATATGACAAAATCATTTCATAAGAGCTAATCCTATATCCCTTTTTGAGTACCCTGAACTCTAATAAAATCACGTAATTAATACATGGGACTAGGGAAATAGGTAGCCGGGTAATGTTTTGTAGAATTTCTCTCTTCTGAAGAGAAAGTTCAAACTGATCGGTATATGTTGTGGAAAAAAATCAACTGAGTTTGCCAAGCTAGGACCAAATTTTCTTTAGGTGGATTCTTAAGCGCTTTGGGTACGTTTTTGCTTTCTAACGTAAGCAATACAGAGAGCCACGGCAGCAATTCGTCACCCAAAGCATTGAATGCTCCCAATTAAGTCTGGACCATGAGGACCGACACTGTTGTTTATTACCCCGCACGGTTTAAACTAGTATTGAAATATTTTCTACAACGTATTGACAGTGAGACTATATTCTCAACATGGTGGTAGCTTCTTTATTAGCATCTTTTAATTTTATACTTTTCAACTTTGAAAAGCTTAGCAGTTTATTTAGCATCAGCCTTTTTTGGTATTTGTGTTGGATTGTGCTGATAATCTTTTGCACCGCGGATTAAAGGGTGCTTACACTCTGCTTCTATACATTAGTAGTAGTTTACTTGCATCTGCCTTGAGCAGGTCTTTGATGAAAGAGACTATATTTGATTAAAAAAAATTGAAACATTTTCTTCTGTTAGAAGTTAATTAGTACAACTTAAACAAGTTGATGCTTCTTTTGCTCTTTATATATACGGCTAATTTTATTGAGAGAAAAAGAAAACTTATTAATTTCGTTTTTTTCCTGAAAATTAACAATAGTTGTACTTTTAAAAATGTTGGACTAAAATGGGACGGTGATGACGATGGTCGGTTGCGAAACCCGAAAAAGGATTGGTAAGGGGTAGCAGACGACCTGTCTGGGTGGGGAAGGCTGGCTGGGGAATGGGGTCCCTCATCATACGTCGGACATGTGAGTTGTTCAGCTTTAAGCTAAATTTCCCAAACTTAGGAAAAAGTTAAAATCAAGGTAGGAACTAAGAATTGAAAAGAACTAGAGTAGGACCCGTGTGCAACACACGGGCCTTTTTGCACTGGCTATCTGCCCTGCACGTGGTTTACTCTGACCTCTTTGCATCCCTCTCCTTCTCTCTCTTTGCTTCAACATCTTTTCTCTTTCACTTTCTCTACCTTCCACGTGGTTAACTCTGGAAGCCCCATAGTATTATAGATTTATTCTGCTGTGCTTTGCTCTCCATCCCCACCAAAGTCCGAAGGATGGGCACCCATCTTCATTGTACACATGACAATCATGTGACGACTAAAATCCAGTAAGGAAAAACATGACTGCTTTCAATTTTCTACGCGTTCACCTATTAATATTATGGGTTCTTATTGAGACGTGTCGACAACTAATCTTGTAACATAAAGCTTGTTGCTGTTTTTCATGGTTTTCCTCCCATTCCTCTTATGCCAATTTTTTCTTAATAAAATCTCAATTATTTTGCTAATGTTTTAAATAAAATATTGAAGACACATTACATTCTACTTTCGTAGAGATAGAGAAAAAGACACTTTATTAAATGGTTGTTTTTATCGGTATATATCACCTATGTTGTTTAATAAATAAATTTTTTTTATAATTATATGACATGACTTGAATCGAGAGATATATATGATTTGCTTGGCTTAATTACAATTTTTAGAAAAACTGTTGTTCAAGTAAAACTATTTTAAAAATATGGTAAAGAACAATTAAGATAACATTTAGTAATTTATAATAGAAGTGCTGTACAATGTAGGCACTTATTTAACAGTATTTTTTGTTTAATTAAATAAACAAAAGAATAATAGACTCAATTTTTATTAAACTAAATCATAAGTTATTGAGTGAACAAAAATAAAACAAAGAGATCATATTTTTGTTCATTAGGCAAAAATATGAAATCGATAGAAAAATTGGACCTCATAAAGAAGATGAATTTACAAAAACACAAATCTTCTTATTATTTTATGAATTATTGAAGAGTATAATGAACATATTAAAAAAATTTATTAAATATTTGTTAGGACTTTTCTTATAAGCTAAATATTTTAAAATTTTAAAAATCAAATACTTTATTTATGCTTTTACAATAAAAAAAAAGTTGTTCCTTCAATCAAACGCCCAACACCCACGTTTTGATGTGAGAAATTGTTTCTTTTTGGAATTGTTTGCTTTGTTAAAAAAAGATGACTTATAGTTTCCCTCCACTCCCAATACAATGAATGCATTGGATACGTATAAATGTGGCCTATTTATCGTGGAATAAACAGATATAATAGAAATAAAATAAACCCTTCTTGTTAGGTTTACTTTTCGCAACGAAACAAATAATTAATTAATATACAAGAATGCGTAGGATAGGAATAAATTTATATGAAATGAATCCTGCGTTTTTCTCGTCAATCTATAAAATATTAACTAAATATCAAGCAATGCAGTGATACCCACAGCACATCTTTAATATATATATATATATATATATATATATATATTTATATATATGAATGAGACAATGACGTGCTCAATTTCACATGCGAGAGTTCTTTCTTCAATCTAATACTTACATACATGAATTGTGGAATTAGTTAAACCACGTCACCAACATTTTAATATTCTTGAGTTTTCTGTACGGCGTATGTACTAGAGGAGGGGAGCACATGCCACAAGGTGCAAGATTATTGTAGCAATTATAATTTCTTATTTTGTTGAGATTGGGATTAATTATGTAATTAACTTGTAATTATTTTAATTATTGGCACATTGGAGCAATTTTACATTTTAAGTCGGACAAAGCAGATTTACTATTATTGAAATTTACTAAATATTAATCTTAAAATTCTTAAATCAAATATATATAACAAGTATAAGAGCATATGCAACAAGATATACAATTTTACATCATTTATTGTATCTAATAGATTAGAGATAAATATAATTTCAGATACATATTGCACCTTTCGAATAGAATTAACTTACACCATATACATCTGTATTAAGCCTTTCAAGAAAAAAAAAATATACATCTGTATTAAACAATAAAACAAAGATGCTAAATTAATGATAACACTTCAGTAATCCAGTAAATTGATAAGAGCCAAACAATTGCTAGTCATTTTGGCAAGATACACCACGCTCTTCTTGATTGTGTTCTTCACAGCTTTGCTTACTTTCTGGCCTTGAAATTCATCTGTGCATGTGTCGCAACGTGCGGGTCTGGAAACCCGTCCGCTAGACGTGATTAACTTGGGGAGTCGCCACCAATCTTTTTTGTTTAGGTGTGATTGGCCACTCGATCAAATTTGTTCTATTCGACGAAGTACTAAATTAACTTTAGGTTCGTCGAAAGAACGATAAATTGGTCTACGTGTTTTTTGGAGTTTGGGTTCGGGAGTACGGTTACACACAGGGAAGGATTAGCACCCCCGTGACGCCCGTTCCACGAACGGTATCATTTAATCATTTATTGTCTTAACCATTTTATTTTGTTTTTGTGTTTCTTTTGCTATCATTTATTTGATTTATCTTTTACTCTGTTGATCGAATATTTTACGATCTTAGCGTACATGTGATGCAGCAATTATGAAATGCGTGGCATAAAACCGAAATAGCACCAAACGAAGACCTTTTATTGAGTGTACTTTCCGAATCCGCCCATCATACTAGTGGGATCCGGGAGTATCCTCGCACCTAGAGAGATACCTAAGAAACTCACATTCGCAAGTTCGCTAGGTAAATCCCATCATCGGGATAATCGCTTGTGAGAGAAAACAATGTTTTCGTGAATGCACAAATCCTAATACGGGTACAAACCTTTTATTAAAGATATCTCTCAGAACCCTCCCATCATACTGGTGGAGCTCGGAAGTATCTTTTCACCTAAGGAGTTTACCAATGAAACTCGCCTTCGCAAGCTTCCTCGGAAATTCCCATCATCGGGGTTTATATCCGCATACAAAATAGGTCTATATGCCATGACAATTAATAATGCCAACATGATACGCGTAAATTCCATATTTATTCCATGTTTATTATTTTTCTTTTACACTTATTTTTTGTGAATTTATTTATTTATTTATTGTTTTTACAATTGTTTTGATTTCTTTATATATTTAAAGTGTGGGTGTTTATTTTTTACCGCATTCTTAGATTAAAATTTATTATTATTATTACTTTATGCACATGTATTTTTATTATATTTTTTGCTCTCTTTTTTTCGTGTTATCATCATTTATTGATTTTTATTCATCTTATTGACTTTATTTATGGTTTTCTATATTGATGATTAAATATATTTAAAGGTACTTATTTATTTATTCATTTATATATATATTATTTTATTTTATTTTTTATTAGAACTATTGGAATTTTGAATTAAGACCCTCCCATCATACTGGTGGGATCCTAATTAAAACTCCTAACCTAAGGAAATTCACTTGGAATTGCGACTTCTTGCGTTCCGGATGAAAATCCCGTCATCGGTTTTGGTTCTAAAATAATTGTTTAACTTTTCAAATTTTTTTATTTTTTATTTATTTTTTATTTATTATTTTTATTATTTATTATTATTTATTATCCTATTTTTTTATGTGCTTATTACTAAAATAAATACTCATATTTTGTATTTATATTTTTTTTATTTTCTTTTTTCCTAACAAAACTTACTAAATTAAAATACTTTGAAATTAAGAATAAATACAAACAAATTCAAAACAAAGCCCAAACAAAGGATGTACCTATCTGGGCTTGGGTTAGCCCAGATCCGTGTCCCATAGGAGGCCCGAAGCAGCTCTGGATGGTCCGCTCAGCAGGCCCACAGTCTGACAGTCCGAAACGCACCGTTTTTGACCCGTGGAACTACTCAAAATGGCGCCGTTTTGGGCGAAACGTTGCAGCTTCTTCCTGTCCCTTGAAACGGTGTCGTTTTGGTCATTTCACCTTGGGTATAAAATGTCCTTTTTTTCCCTCTCCCTTCATTTCCTCCTTTCCCTTTCTCTCTCTACCCGCAACCCCTATGGCCTCTCTCTAAAACAGCAGCCCTCTCCCCCTTTCTTCTCCGGTGAACTCCGTCGTCGATCGGCCACCAACGATCGGACTCTCTCTCTCACCGATCTGCTTTTCTCGTCGATCGGGCTTCTCTACCACCGTTCGGTCTCCAGATCAGCCTTCCCCCTCACAGATCTCTCTCTCTCTCCACCGGTGCCTATTCCCCTACAGCCCGAACAGCCTCTCTTCCTCACACAAACACACCTCTCTTTCACCCATAGCCCAAACACAATCCCCTTCCGAAATGCACCCCAATCAGCCGACCCCCCCCTTTTTGGTTTTTCGATTGAGGCTTCGGTTGTTAGGGTTTTAGGATTGATTTTTTATTTGGGGTATCTCACTTGCTGTTTAGAGAATTTTTAGGTTGTTTTGTTTTGTTTTCGATTTTTGATTCTGATCGGTTTTTCTTTGGTTGTCAAAATTTTTTTTTTGTTTTTTGGTTTGAAAAACTGCCCCCCTGTTTGAGGCTCGGTTTCCTCCTTTTAGCAGTGGGATTGTCCAACTTCTTGGACAATTCGAAATGGAAGGGGGCTGATCATCGAATTTGGGCAATCCCTCGAAATCCGGTGATCTGCAGGGGGTTTGGTAGCAGGGCCATACCTCCCTGCTTCTTTTTTATTTTTTTTAATTATTTGATTTTTGATTTTTGATTTATTTATTTTTTATTTTATTTTATTTTATTTTAGGTGTCTACAGCTGCCCTTCTTTGCACATTCTTGAGAATCAAAAATAGTGCAAGACGTAGACATCGCTTTCAAACCAAATTGAATCTTTTCTTTTGTCTTTTTGTCTTCTTTGTTTTTATTATTTTTAATAACATAACCAGAAAAGCTCCTCATCTCAAAATGAGGCTACGAAATTTTAAAAAAAATCTTAAAGCTAATTACTCGGAGTTTTTGAAGAATGCACCCGGAGGTTTTGAAGGTGTACCCAGAGGTTTTTTTTTTTTTGTAAAAAAGGAAAAAGAGCGTTCCTCATCTCAAAATGAGACTACACTACCCGGAGGTTTTGAAAATATACTTGGAGGTTTTGGAAAATGTACCCGAAGGATTTGAGAATGTACCCGGAGGTTTTATAAAGAAAAAGAGTGTTCCTCATCTCAAAATAAGGCTACACTACCCGGAGGTTTTGAAAATGTACTCGGAGGTTTTAGAAAATGTACCCGGAGGATTTGAGAATGTACCCGGAGGTTTTGAAAATGTACCCGGAGGTTTTAGAAAATGTACCCGGAGAATTTAAAAAAAAAGTACTCGAAGGATTTGAGAATGTACCCGGAGGTTTTATAAAGAAAAAGAGCGTTCCTCATCTCAAAATGAGACTACGCTACCCGGAGGTTTTGGAAATGTACCCGGAGGTTTTTTTTTTTTCAATGAAAGACTCAAATCTTTCTTCACTTGATTGTCTGAAAATTGCATTAGTTTTGACATTTGTTTGAAAACTTTCAATTGTGATGATGCATGGTCATGTGCATGATTGGACATGTATGCATGATTGAATGATGGACAAATGATGCATTTCTTCTTTTTGTTTTGCACCACATATTCCATGCTTGTAAGATCGTTTTCTTCAGCTCCTCCTTCTTTGACAGTGTTCTTGTGCAACTGTCAATTTCTTTGTCAAATAAAGACCACCAATTCAAATTGGGTTTCAATGCATTGATGCCTTTGATCTTAAATGCTCTTTTTCACATTGCTTTTTCTCATTTTTTCTTGAGAAATGAATTTGTTTTTTTCAAAAGTGCTTGTCTTATCTCACAATAATGGAAGAATTTTCATCACAAAAGTCGTAAGGACTCTCCCTTTTTCCTTTTAAAAAATATCTTGATTTGGACAAAATTGCAGCAAAATTGCCCCACGTAATTATTTTTATGATCAAAGATAGCTAAATCTTGGAACAAGAATGCATCAATTCCACACTTTCTTGTTAAAGTGATAAAACAATCAAGCTGGAAAAACATGTGATATTTGAATCTCTTGAAAATTGATGATTACTGCTTGAAATGATTTTGGATGAACTAAATGACAATCTGGCCTTTCAAATAGGTAAGATAGTTTAACTCATCAAGGTCTTGGTCAACAATAAAGGTTTCTCACCATTTCATGGGAAAAGAAAGAGTTGAAATTTCCTTGTCTAAGCTCACAAATGTATGGTGATTTAAAATCAAATTTTACAAAATGATTTCTTTTAAATCACAATCAAATTTGACATTCTTTAAGCCCCATGACGTGTGGCAAGATGATAGATGTCAAGACCAGCCATTACAGGTTTTGCATTGCAGAAGGCTATTTTAAAAGAGATAGGCTCAAAATTTAATATGGATTTTTCTAATAGATCTTGAATCTTTAAGGTCCTTGAGAGTCTTATGCACTTGAAAAGTGTCTAATGAACTCTAGCTACCTTGAAATGGTCTCTCTCTGGTGCTTCTTGTTATCACCTTAGTTAAAATCATCAGTGGCTTCATAAGTTCTCAACTTCACTCTAGACTGCCCTTTCGGGTTTTCACCCTAGAGCTTCATCTTTTTCACTCACTTTTTCTTTTCTTTTCTTTTCTTCTTTTTTCATTGATCATTCCACCATGCACTTGAGAAAATTCAAACTCCATCCAAAATGGATTGAAGGATTCAAAAAGGTAATTTTGGCAAAGAAAAGAAGTCAAGGTCTATGTGATGTTCTCCTTCTATAAGATAGCTTTTCAATTTAAGTATCCACACTTGATCAAAATGGACTTCTTCAAGCACGTAATGTAGGCTATGGTTAAGGGTTTTGAAAAAATGGATACAAAGGCCCAAAACATGTATTTAAAGGTGATTAAACCAAGGATCATTTATTACTGCGCAAAAGGTTTTTTTTTTAAAGGCATTTGTCTTTTTTCAAAGCATGCTTTTTCATTTTTCCTCCTATGCCTTTTTTTTTCTTTTTTTTTTCTTTCTTTTTCTCTTTTTTTTTTTCATATTGATCGGTTGAGTTCGAAATCTTCAAGAACTCAAATTTGCTTCTACCCCCATAGTATATCAGATGTTCACTTGTCATTTGGAATGAATCTTTCATCCTCTGTGCTTTTGACGAAAATTTTTCTTCCTAATTGCCCCCCAATGTGGGAGGTGATCCTTGGTTGAGGTGCATTTAGAAAAAATATTCGATAAGCTCAAAGGGGTAGCAAGTGGATAATTTTTCATTTGTGAAAGGAAAGTGAAACATTGCCATTTATCCTCTCAACTATGGTTACTTATATTTGAAGAGCAATCCCTAGAAATGAAGAATTTAAGATCAAAGATTGACTTTTATTTGTTTTTCCACTTTTAGCATCATTGGAATAACTCAAGTGCATAATGTCACTTTCTTATTTCTTTTTTTTTCTTTTTCCTTTTTTTTTCTTTTTTTTTCTTCACAACTCAAGATTAGAAGCCTTCAAAGATCAAAATATCAAGAAATGAGAAAGGAAAAAGGGTTATTTTGAAGCCAAGGTGGCTTGAAGGAATTGGGTAATCTTGTTTTTTTTTTTCTTGGTCATCATGCCCCAGAATATGGGTAAAGAAAAGCTTTAGACAATGAGTTCTAGGTTCACATTTGGCATCCAAATTGAAAGAATTTGAAAGGTATTAGCATATTTGGGACTTCAGCATAGTCTTGACATTTATTAACCTACCACATTTAGAGTCTTTATGAGAGTGTCTGATTTGCTTGCTTTCTAAAGAAAAAATTTTGCAAAACAATTAATTACAACATCGATCATTGCCTAGACAAAGATTATTGGCCTTTGGTATCATCAGGTGGGGTTGATGCATTTTCAAAACTTTACTTTTTTTTTTTTTGGATTTCAAGTTCTTGAACAACTTTTATTCGAGTGATTATGGGTTCCCAAGTGTTTGGAGAAATGGTTAGAAAATGTTTACAAGGACAAGTTCATTCCAAATAGTAACCATCAATTCTTTCGAGAACGTGTGTGCACTTTATTGCCTAAATTTTTTTTCTTTGTTTTTTTTGTTTGTTTTTTTTTTTTAAAACGTGTTATAGAAACCTTGGCCAAACTAATTGTGTCACGTCCTTTTGCAAAGTAAGCACAAAGTTGCAAAAAATTTCAATCCAACAAAAACATTAAAGCTTCAATTACAGGTTCTGAAGTTTATATTCCTTAGCAAAATCCTACTCCTACCGTGCCCCTGAAAGATGAAAACTCCAAATCAACCACTTTTCTTGCAACCAATTTGTTCGAGACTCAAGGCATTTCTAAGAGCCCAATCTATGACAAAGTCGATTTCCAATATTCTATAAGCTCAAGAGTCAAAGTGCCATCCTTGATGAGATTTTCAATTTTCTTTTTTAATTGCCTACAATTCTCCGTGGAGTGTCTGATTGCCCCCATGTGATAATCACATTTAGCATTAAGGTCATAATTCCTTGCCGATGGGTTTGGAATTGTTTTCATCGGCACAAGACTGAGGTATTGATTCTCAATTAATAAAGGCAAAAGCTTAGAGATTGGCATGGGCAGTTGGTAAAGGCTGAGTCTTTGCCATGATTGAGGCGTAAGTGGAAGTGTGGTTGCTCTCGAATGGGAAATTGATTGTGAAACCAATTGATGGGGATATAAGTTATGGGAAATATGATTAAGAGTGGGGTAAGAAGGTTGGTATGTGGGATAAAAATGGTATGGATTATAGGTTTGTGGACCAACATAAGCAATTGCATGTACGTCCCTTTCTTCTCTCTTGGGCATACTACCTTTCTCTGAGCTAATAACCTCATGTCCTTCAATCTTCTCACTTTTGATAGCTCATTCTATTATTTCTCCAGATAAGACCAAATCTGCAAAGTTTTTCGTGGCATTGCCAATTAAGCGCTCATAGAATGGAGCTTGGAGTGTGTTTACAAACAACACAATCATTTCCTTATCAGTGAGAGGTGGTTGAACTTGTGCTGCTGTATCCCTCCACCGTTGGGCGTACTCTTTGAAGCTCTCACTTGGTTTCTTTTCCATAGTCTGCAATGACAACCGATCGGGAGCTGATTCAGTGACATGTTTGTATTGTGTTACGAAGGCTCCTGCCAGATCTTTCCAAGTCTTAACATGGTTTCGATCTAGTTGTATGTACCATCGGGCAGCTGACCCAATCAAACTATCTTGGAAGAAATGGATTAGCAACTTGTCATCATGAGACTGCGTGACCATCTTTCGACAATACATGGTGATGTGTGCCATTGGGCATTTTGTCCCATCATATTTTTCAAATTCTAGCACCTTAAATTTAAGAGGGATTATCACATCAGGCACTAAGCATAGTTCGGTTGCATCCATGGTACCGAACCTATCGACTCCTTCGATAGCACGTAGGCATTCTTCCAACAAATCGCACTTTTTCTCAACTTCTTCATTCTCTCTCGTTTGAAATGAATCCTTTCTTAATTTCTCTTACTCTTTTGGATCATCCAGATCTGGAACATGAATTGGCTCAACAGGATTTGTTCTGGAATTTGACCCAAATTGCCTCTGGACCGATTGATGGCTTATTGGAGGTGGCACGTTGTAATCTTGCGGGTGGACCTTTTGAAAAGTTTGGGCATGGGGTGGAGTGGACCTCGAGGGACAAAGCGGATCATCTCTTAGGTTGCTGGTGTCTTGTATTTGTGGGTTTTCTGACGGAGCTGACTCTTCAACCACTCTTTTTCCTTTGCTTAAACTCATTATCAATTCCATCATCTTTGCTAGCTGTTCTCTTATTTCCTCTTGAGCTCTTTCCAATTTATCCATTCGTTCCCTTTGTTCCTCTTCCATGATCCTTACCCGTCGACGAGTATTATGAACACGTTGGTCACCGACTTTAGGTTGTGGAGCGATCTTGGAATCTTTATTATTATTTTTTTAACAAAATCATAAACATGAATTAGATGCAATTTTGGTGCGTGAATGAAAATGAACACATTATTTACAGGGAAAAATTATCATGAAATGCATGTATGAATGGTCATGTACTAAAAGTATTTGTCACATAACACTCATCAACAAAGTAATTCGTTGCATAAGATATTCTCCTTGATTACATCTACTCTGTCAATGGCTATCAGGTGACAAATAATTTTCCTATATGCAAAATTATGATGCAAATGTGCATATGCAAAATAAAAATGACCAGAAATTCAAATCAGTACAAAAAATGAATGAAAATAATTTGTAAGATGGGTATACCTGATACTTTCATTATTTTGTGAGAAAAATTTAGAGTAGGCGGATGTGAAGAAATTCCTTCATGTGTACCTAGTCAGAGGGTATTCTCTCATGGGTGAAGCTCTACCTAGGCAAAGGCTACTCACGGTGCTTTATATGCTGAGTTCGGGTTGAAAGTGGCGCTAAAGGTTCTCAAATTGTTCCTCACTGTCGTCCACTTGGACTAGTAAGGCACCCCAGTCCTCACCCATTACAGGCTCCAAATGGACTAGGTTCAATATGAGTGGGAGTGTTCACTAGCCCATGCGGAGGTTAACACCTCACGATAGCGTAGCTACTAAACTCCATTCTATCAAAGGACAAAGCCCGGGTAGAAGGCTTATGCATGAATGCAGCATGTGTTGTGTGTGTGAAGGAAACATACCAACCTTTTACAGACACTCTCACATCCCTCTATCCTAAATCCCCCACAATTCAAATACAAATGATTATAAAATGATTATTGTACAAATTACAATGCACAAAACAAATGCTCAAATTTGAAAAAGACACTAAATTATTTTAGGGCTCAAGACAATTTATGATTAATTATGGCTCGACTCTCTTTCTTCCCCAGTGGAGTCGCCAAGCTGTCGCAACGTGCGGGTCCGGGAACCCATCCGCTAGACATGATTAACTTGGGGAGTCGCCACCAATCTTTTTTGTTTAGGTGTGATTGGCCACCCGATCAAATTTGTTCTATTCGACGAAGTACTAAATTAACTTTAGGTTCATCGAAAGAACGATAAACTGGTCTACGTGTTTTTTGAAGTTTGGGTTCGGGAGTACGGTTATGCACAGGGAAGGATTAGTACCCCCGTGACGCCCGTTCCACGAACGGTACCATTTAATTACTTATTGTCTTAACCCTTTTATTTTGTTTTTGTGTTTCTTTTGCTATCATTTATTTGATTTATCTTTTATTCTGTTGATCAAATATTTTACGACCTTAGCGTACATGTGATGCAGCAATTATGAAATGCGTGGCATAAAACCGAAATAGCACCAAACGAAGACCTTTTATTGAGTGTACTTTCCGAATCTGCCCATCATACTGGTGGGATCCGAGAGTATCCTCGCACCTAGAGAGATACCTAAGAAACTCACCTTCACAAGTTCGCTAGGTAAATCCCATCATCGGGATAATCGCTTGTGAGAGAAAACAATGTTTTCGTGAATGCACAAATCCTAATACGGGTACAAACCTTTTATTAAAGATATCTCTCCGAACCCTCCCATCATACTGGTGGAGCTCGGAAGTATCTTTTCACCTAGGGAGTTTACCAATGAAACTCGCCTTCGCAAGCTTTCTCGAAAATTCCCATCATCGGGGTTTATATCCGCATACAAAATAGGTCTATATGCCATGACAGTTAATAATGCCAACATGATACGCGTAAATTCCATATTTATTCCATGTTTATTATTTTTCTTTTACACTTATTTTTTATGAATTTCTTTATTTATTTATTGTTTTTACAATCGTTTTGATTTCTTTATATATTTAAAGTGTGGGTGTTTATTTTTTACCGCATTCTTAGATCAAAATTTATTATTATTATTACTTTATGCACATGAATTTTTATTATATTTTTTGCTCTCTTTTTTTCGTGTTATCATCATTTATTGATTTTTATTCATCTTATTGACTTTATTTATGGTTTTCTATATTGATGATTAAATATATTTAAAGGTACTTATTTATTTATTCATTTATATATATATTATTTTATTTTATTTTTTATTAGAACTATTGGAATTTTGAATTAAGACCCTCCCATCATACTGGTGGGATCCTAATTAAAACTCCTAACCTAAGGAAATTCACTTGGAATTGCGACTTCTTGCGTTCCGGATGAAAATCCCGTCATCGGTCTTGGTTCTAAAATAATTGTTTAACTTTTCAAAATTTTTTTATTTATTATTTATTTGTTATTATTTTTATTATTTTTTATTTATTATTATTTATTATCTTATTTTTTTATGTGCTTATTACTAAAATAAATACTCATATTTTGTATTTATATTTTTTTTATTTTCTTTTTTCCTAACAAAACTTACTAAATTAAAATACTTTGAAATTAAGAATAAATACAAACAAATTCAAAACAAAGCCCAAACAAGGATGTACCTATCTGGGCTTGGGTTAGCCCAGATCCGCGGCCAACAGGAAGCCCGAAGCAGCTCCGGATGGTCCGCTCAGCAGGCCCACAGTCTGACAGTCCGAAACGCACCGTTTTTGACCCGTGGAACTACTCAAAACGGCGCCGTTTTGGGCGAAACGTTGCAGCTTCTTCCTGTCCCTTGAAACGGTGTCGTTTTGGTCATTCCACCCTGGGTATAAAATGTCCTTTTTTTCCCTCTCCCTTCATTTCCTCCTTTCCCTTTCTCTCTCTACCCGCAACCCCTCTGGCCTCTCTCTAAAACAGCAGCCCTCTCCCCCTTTCTTCTCCGGTGAACTCCGTCGTCAATCGGCCACCAACGATCGGACTCTCTCTCTCACCGATCTGCTTTTCTCACTGATCGGGCTCCTCTACCACCGTTCGGGCTCCAGATCAGCCTTACCCCTCACAGATCTCTCTCTCTCTCCACCGGTGCCTACTCCCCTACAGCCCGAACAGCCTCTCTTCCTCACCCAAACACACATCTCTTTCACCCACAGCCCAAACACAATCCCCTTCCGAAATGCACCCCGATCAACCGACCCCCCCCCTTTTTGGTTTTTCGATTGAGGCTTCGGTTGTTAGGGTTTTAGGATTGATTTTTTATTTGGGGTATCTCACTTGCTGTTTAGAGAATTTTTAGGATGTTTTTTTTTTGTTTTCGGTTTTTGATTCTGATCGGTTTTTCTTTGGTTGTCAAAAATTTTTTTTTGTTTTTTGGTTTGAAAAACTGCCCCCCTGTTTGAGGCTCGGTTTCCTCCTTTTAGCAGTGGGATTGTCCAACTTCTTGGACAATCCGAAATGGAAGGGGGCTGATCACCGGATTTGGGCAATCCCTCGAAATCCGGTGATCTGCAGGGGGTTTGGTAGCAGGGCCATACCTCCCTGCTTCTTTTTTTTTTAATTATTTGATTTTTTATTTATTATTTATTTTATTTTATTTTCTTTTAGGTGTCTACAGCATGTGTACTCATTCGTCAGGGCGGCGCTAACCCAAGTCCTTACGTTACCCATTTCGGTTCTACGTTCCGAGCCTTGCGCCCTAGCCATTGCCTTCAAGGAGTCCAAGAGCTCATCGATGGCATCACCTACAGTTTCAGAACAATCACGGATGATTTCTGTCTCGGAAGGACTTAACCCCTTCATTTTTGACAGTGATTCTATTGATGAAGACGTATTGTATGTTGCATTTAGCGTTAAGGACAAGGCAGTGTCGCAAAGCTTCTAGGGATCGGTTTTAATGGTGGATGCATGGGGGGAGAGAGCTTTGTTGCACTCTTTGGGGAACCTGGTTGTGTTGCAGGCTGTTTTGATGAAATTTTTTTAAGTTCTGGTAGAACTGTCTTTAGTAGTCGCAGCGGCTGACATTGTCTGCATGTTTGACACAAGAAGAAGAATGGAAAAAGAAAATAATAAGACTTGGAGCAAATGCAAAGAAAAAAAAAATAATAAGACTTGGAGCAAATGTAAAGAAGAGCTTGACATTGTCAAACTTTTAGCTTCCATTTCCTTCTGTGTGTTCCTATGTTGTATTTTGCTGGGTGTGTGGATAAGATAATGGGATCACAATTTATAGGCAAAAACTGTCAGGTGAGTAATGTTTTAATTTTTGGGGAAAATAAATAGAGTTTGATACGACATGTTAAATGAGGTGGCAGAAGACGATTCGTGATTAAAGTAATTCATCAAGAGATTTTCTTAGATGCTAAGCTGTTAACATATTAGGCAAGGAATATAGGTTAGACTATATTTATCTTCGAGAAAATTGTGAAAAATAATTTTTTTTCATAAGTTTAATTTAAAAATATTTTTTATTATAATTTTAATTATTTTTAATCAATATATGACATGATTTGACAATAATAACCTTTAAATAATTTTAGATAAATTAAAATAATTTCGGTTTTTTTATCTTACTATTTAGATAAAAATTTTAAAATTAAATCTTGATTTCTCTCTTTTATCAAATATTGTCTATCTTGTCATCTCAAAGAGCAGAGATGACATCAAGATTGTGTTTTAGGTTCTTCAGTTTTATTGGTTTATTCATAAAATTTCAAAGTTGAGGGATTAAAATTGATTAAATATATCTATAAATTAAAACATTGTATGACTTTGACAACTTAAACTTGGATGCGAGTAGGCAAATTAATTAGTTATTAGATATTGTGTTATTAGTTTTTAGGTATTACAATATTGGTTTTTAGATATTGCGTTTTTAGTTTTTAGGTATTGCATGATTGATTTTTAAGTATTGCGTAACTGATTTTTAGGCAACGCATAAGTCACATAATGTCTAAACACTAGTCATGTAATACCTTACTAACTAGTTAAGCAATGTCTTACTAATTAGTTATGCAATGCTTATAACCAATCGCCTAATGCCATATAAACCAGTAATGCAATGTTTAAAAATTATTAACGTAATGCTTAAAAATTAGTCATGTAATACTTAAAAATTAGTAATGTAATGCTTAAAAATTAGTCATGTAATGCTCAAAAATTGATTACGCAATGCCTAAAAATCACCAAAATTACTGAATTTCATTTAATAAAATCAACAACTTCAAACAATACATCATATTCAATTTTACAATATAATCAACTAATATGTCTACTTGACGAAAAATGCTCAAAATGCTCAAAGATTTTTTTTTTCATATATTAAAAACCATTTCAAAATGTTTCAAAATGCTCAAAACGTTAAAAAATTTTTCTTTGTGCATCAACAACTACTCTAAAATACTTAAAGGTTTTTTTTTTAGTAAGGAATACTTCAGAGATGAATGTTGTAATGAGAAAAACTCAAAAGATATGAATTGGTTTGAAGTGTGGACTTAAACATATAAGTCTGTTTCATTAACGATAATTTTATCTAAAATTAATTTTTCTTGATTAAAAATAATTAAAATTATGAAAATGGTTATTTTCAAACAGCTCAAGTATAAAGAGTATTTTTGAAAGAAACCCTTTTTCTTTTGATTCTTTAACTGTGTTACGTAAGATATCGATCATCAACCAACTTACAGTTAGTTACAGTATGAAAGGATTTTTGTTTGTCGGATTGAAAAGCCAGAACACTTATTTTGTCCTATAATAAAAAATTACATCAGAGATTGAACCGATGGTATTTTCAATTTGATCGGTTCAATTGATTGATTCAGTTTCAATTTTTTTATTAAAAAAAATAACATTAACTATATATGAATATAATAAAAAAATATTTGACTAAATAATTAGAGTTTTAATGACATTTAAAAGGAAAAAGGGTTTAAATGTTGTTACTGAAAGATTTAAAATGAAAATTTTAACAAAAAATCAGTTTAACCGATTTAAAAATCTAATTAAACTTATTTAATCAAGAATGGGTTCACTTTCCAGTGATTTAACCCCTTAATTGAACCGGAGAAATCACCAATTTCATATTAAATTGGTATGACCAACCGGTTTGGTCTGATTTTTTCAACATTATTTTTATTCATTTCTGAGTTTCAGCTTGCACGTGATCAATGCTATGAGATTGTAATAAATAAGATAGTTAATTAGTTATGATTCTACACATGTAAACGCTCATTTTTACCATATATATAGTTATGTTATCCAAATTTAAGTTTCAATCTTTAATTGAGAATGCATTACTAATAAAATTTTATATATTAAATTGGGATTTTATATCTTATTATTTCTTAATTGTATGCGAATAGTGACAGGCTGTTTGAACGTATACATGCACCTACGCACTTAATGGAGTGCACACCAATCCCTCACGCCGTTATCACAATCCAGTAATCATAAACATGCTAAATATCGTGCATGTGTTTCTTTAGAATATAGAATAAAATAAGATATGAATTGAAAGAAATTTCAGTAAGATGCTTCGCACTCAGTTTCTTGGAACCATTGGGAGTTCTTACTTGTAAAATTTTGTAAATCTGACGTGGTATTGACTTATTTTTTATTTTATTTTCACTGTTTTTTTATTAATTTTTATAAAGATGAAAAAAATGAATATTAATGTTGTTTATATTAAAATTTATTTATTTTTATGAAATTGATGTTTCATGATTTTAATATTAAAAAATTAAAATATATATAAAAGTAAGAGTATTAAGTGTTAAAAATTAAAAGAGAATGACATTCTGATGGAACATTTCCAAAAAAAAATGAACTAAAGAATTTGGATCGAGAGAGTACTTTATTTGTGATATTTAGTTATTTTTAGCATAAATATAAATATTTGTTTTCTATTTTTTTCTTTTTGCATTCCTGTATGAGGTTCCAACTTTGCTATCTATGTAGTATAAGAGAAATATATTTAAAAGAACAATGCAAGGACGTAATGGCTTTGCTCTTTTTTTTTCCTCCTTCCTTAGTTAAATAAACATGGTCTAGCACATAAATATATTCTTCGAGTAAACTATAATCATGTGATATAGGAGTAGTATCTAATAATAATATGATACAATATATCAGTATGTATGCTATAAATTTTATACACTATGAATTATATTGTTGATGATCACCACCTTATCAATAACATTAAATAGTAAATATTTTTTGAACAATTTCGATGAGCCATTTACAAGTTATGGTTCAATTAATAGAATGTAAATTAGACATTGAAAAAATCGACATGGATCCTGATTGTCTTTATCAGAATATTAACAACAGATGGGCTTCCCCCATGTGGAAGAATATTATTTCCCCGTTATCTCCCTCTAGTCCTCATTTCATCCATGTGGTACCCAACTTTGCTTTTATTGTTGGAAATGGGGAAAGACTAAATTTTTGAGAGAATGAATGGATCGAAGGATTAAAGCTCAAAGGCTCTTTCCCTCGCATTTTTGCTCTTGCTGTTAAAAAGGTGGGGGAAATAAAATATTTCGGAATTTGGGAAGGCGAGAAATGGGTGTGGAAGGTTGAGCTTAGGAGACCTCCTTTTGGGTGGGAGATGGGGCAGCATAGTGAGTCTTTGAGAGTCATTGAGGAATTTCATTTTAACAAAGAAATGAAAGATGAACTATTGTGGAAAGGACATTCTAGTGGGACTTAATTATTCTCCCAAAGCCTACTGTAAAAAAGTGATGAACTGTGTAAGACCAAGTAATGAGACTAATATGTGGAAATGGGTGGGGGGATAGTCCCTCACAAGGTGGAGGCGTTTATGTGGCAGCTTATGCATGCATGGAAGGGTTACAGTAAAAGCTGAGTTTCTGCGAAGAGGCCTTTTAAGCTAAGAAAATGCCTTATGTAGCCTTTGTAAGAGCTACATCGAAACGGTTGATTATCTTTTTGTTATGATTGACAAAGTTTGGACTTTTTGGTACTCATAGTGTAGATCTTGGGGAGTTACTTGGGTCATGCTTAGAGGGATAAAAGAACTGGTGGTGATATGGAATTCTTCATGCTTCAATAATGGAGAAAAATGAATTTGGGCATTGAGCCCTTTCACCGTCTCCTGGACCATATGGCTTTCTCGAAATGATGTTGTATTTCAGAATGCAAGCTGGGACAGCAAGCAAGGATGGGACCTTAGAGGGATAAAAGAACTGGTGGTGATATGGAGTTCTTCATGCTTCAATAATGGAGAAAAATGAATTTGGGCATTGAGCCCTTTCACCGTCTCCTGGACCATATGGCTTTCTCGAAATGATGTTGTATTTCAGAATGCAAGCTGGGACAGCAAGCAAGGATGGGACCTTAGAGGGATAAAAGAACTGGTGGTGATATGGAGTTCTTCATGCTTCAATAATGGAGAAAAATGAATTTGGGCATTGAGCCCTTTCACCGTCTCCTGGACCATATGGCTTTCTCGAAATGATGTTGTATTTCAGAATGCAAGCTGGGACAGCAAGCAAGGATGGGACCTCATTCACTTGCGAACGGCTACATGGGCAAATGCTAATTGGCCCTCTCAACATGGATCGATTTTGGATGTGTACAGACATCCAAGTTGTCCTACTACCCAGACCAATAGACCCAAGAAGAGAGTTGTCATTAACTGGAATAGACCAGTTGGAAGGGCTCTTAGTTCAATGTTGACGGGACAGCCAATTGGCAGCCCGGGGATGCAGGTTTTAGAGGCATTTTAAGGAGTGAAAAAGAAGTGATGTTAGCCAGATACTCAAAAAATATTGGCATTAGGCACTCAAGTCTTATCAAAACTTTTTGCATTTAGCGAAGCTTTCATTGTCTTCGCCTCGTCGGTCTGGGTTTGGAAATTTCTCACTTGCCATTGAGAGTGATTTTTTTAATGTAACAAATTATAGGGGTAAGTAAATAAATAAATTGGATGATTTGATCTATCATATTTAAAGATTAAATAGATTAATTATTTTTAAAAAATAATTAAAATTAATTAAATATAAAAAAATCAAACCAATCAAATATAAAATTAATTTAATTCGTTCAGTTTTGGATTAATAAACTAAAATTTTATCATTATTTTTTATAAATTATAATTTTAAAACTTATAAACTTTATTCATAATTTTATATATATATGAAATTAATGATATAACTTATATGTTATAATGTTTTATATCAAAGTTTATATAAATAATAAATAATTATAAACAATATATTATAAAATCTAAAGTGATAACTAATAGATTTATTTAGTACAATCATATAAATAAAGTTTATTATAAGTTGTAGTAATGCTTATGCATAAATTAAATATATGTATATAGAATATATTACTTTATTATATATATAATTAATGAGACAAATTATAGGTTAGAATGTTTTATATTAAAGTTTGTATAAATAATAACTAATTATAAATAATATGTTATAAAATCTAAAGTGATAACTAATAAACTTATTAAATGTAATCATATAAATAAAGTCCATTATAATTTATAGTAATACTTATGTATAAATTAAATATATGTATATATAATATATGACTTTATTATATATATATATATATATGAAATTAATGACATAACATAGATATTATAATGTTTTATATCAAAAGTTGTATAAATAATAACTAATTATAAACAATATGCTACAAAATCTAAAGTGATAACTAATAAAGTTATTAAATATAATAATATAAATAAAGTTTATTATAAATTATAGTAATGTTTATGTATAAATTAAATATATGTATATATAATATATTTATCCAATTATATATATGTTTATAACATTTTATATTACGAAACATTACTAAAGTGCAATAATTATAACATATTAATATGTAAGATATTTACTATCATATATTATAATATTAACATATAAGTTATATTATTTAAAATATATAACTTGTAATTTCACATTAATATAGATTTATAAATAAATATTTATAACTAATATTAAATTGTTATGATTATAATTTGTATACGTACATATAATATCTTAATATATTTTAAGCATATTATTAATTAAGTTCACTATCAATTTTTCTTAATATATATAAAAATATTTTATATATTACTATATATATATATATAACTAGTTTGGTTTTTTAGATGGATTGGTTTAAGAATTTTAAAACTGAACCAACGAAAAAATCAATTAGATCAAACATTTTAAACCAATTGATCCAAAAGATCTATTAAATTGAACCATTTTATCTAAATCACATTTAGTTTGAATGGGTAATTGATCTGGATTGATTTTACTCATCCCAAGTGAATTGGATCAAAAGGCCAAATGATGCTCCGTGGAGACTTAGAAAATGGATCTTACACATTGAGAGCTTGAAGAAGATGGTTGGTGATTGGGAAATCTGTCACATGCTAAGGGAAGGAAATAGAGCCGCTGACAATTTGGCTAAGGGGGCAATTCGAAGGGCCCCCGATCTGTTGGAGACCAGGATGATATCGAACATGGGTTGGCAATTGATACAGAGTAAGCTCTTCTAAACTAATTTCTTTGGTTGCATTTTCAGTTCCTGCTTATATGTTTGTGGAACTTCTATCATTGTTTATCTAGGTTGTAGTCCTTTTTGTGGTTCCAAAATGTATATTGTGGTGGGGCTTTTGTTGCTGGATGTTCTTTACTGGTTGCTACGGGATTACTTCAAATTGGGTTTGATCTCATAGGCAGCCAGCGGCTTGCCTCCTGATTCTTTCCTTTTCTGTAGCCTACTGGATTTTTGTAAACAGTAAGGAGCTGCCTCACTACCTTATGTGGTAGTCTGTTGTAAATCTTTTGTGAAATGAACTTTATTCTGCCTTAAAAAAAAAAACTGAACTCATATATACTTCAGCGTTACGTTTGGAACAGTGTCTGTCAAGATTCTAATTACTATTTTTCAGTATTATCGAGATTAGGCATTGGGGAGTGCGTGAAATTTAAGCTTAGAAATCTTGAACCATTATATTTATTAATTAGCAAATGGAATCTTAGTGTACTCACAACAGACTGATCCTTCTTGTTCTTGAAGAAGAAAAATGTTGCTGGCACATGGGAATTAAAAGAGATGGCGGTGATCGTATTTGAAAAATAATGGTGAAAACAAGGTTCACATGATGAAGCCTTGTTCTCTTCATTAATGAATAGACTTGGAAACTCTTTCTTCGGTTTAGTCATTCGGCAATACATTTCATCTTGTATCAAAATCAAACTGCAAGTTTCTGCATGGATCGATCATGAGGTGTAATCTGTTATGCAAGTGCGTAAGATGATGGGGCTTCAATTTGGGCGAACGGTTAATGATTTATACGAGGCTATAGGTTGTCTTTTTGCTGAAATGTACAGAGAAGTGGGACCCGGTTGAAGGGGGATGATGCTATTGTCACGCCCATTTTACTGACATGGGCGAGATAGCCCGATGGTAGGGCTTGGGGCTCGATGATGGGCGAGCCAGCTCGATGGTGGACGAGCAAGGTGTGCGGAAACCCCACTCGGTGCCAAGGGGCTCGATGGCATCGGCACCTGCAGGCAGGCCAGGGCGCGCATAGTCGAGAAGACTAGGCGCACAGGCCGACGGACTGGCAGTGTGCGCGGGCCAGCACGCAGACGGGGCGCACAGGGGCCCAGGAATTTGGCGCGCAGGCGGGCTAGTAGATTGGCGCCCAGACGGGGCGCGGGAACTGCCCAAGCAGTCTGCCAGATTCGCGGGAAGTACTGGCTCCCCTTGGACCCGCGGGGTAGCTGTTGCCTGCCGTTGGCTACAGTGCTGAGGGCGCATCTGCCAGCCCCAACAGGCCCCAAAACTGTTCCTAGCCGTTGGGCACCACCTTGTAACGGGTCCAAGGGGTCCTAGGACTATATAAACCCCTTGGAACCCCACTTTTACATACAATGTCCCTTTGTATGCAATTGCTATCAATAAAACTCTCTTCTTGCTCTCCCAACTCTCTTGTGTGCTTACCATAACGATCCTACTTTGCAATTCTTGAGAAAGCTGCTAGCTTTTCGAAGTGTCCTCGGATAGGCAAAGGCTAGGCCGCACGGGTCATCGAGAAAACCCCCGTGACACTTGGTATCAGAGCATGATGGCAAACATGAGGTTTGGAGCGGGAGATGTTGTTCCCACCCCCGAGTCAAGGGACAAACGTTCGGGTAGGGTGAAAAGGGCTCTGTCTAGAGACCTCATTGCCGCTGTAGAGACCAGGCTGACCCGTCAAGAGGAGTACGTGGCAGAGCTGGCTGACCGTTGTGAGGCGCGGGAGGCTCGATGGGAAGGACACGAGGAGCAAATGGCAGAGCTACGGGAAGAGCTCAAAGCTGCCCTCAATGAGACCCTCGAGGGACTAACCCAACGTGACGCTAGGCGCGAGGTCGAGGCCGAGCGGATGAGGCACGAGTTGAGCGAGCTACGACTTGAACTCGAGTCATGCAAGGCACTCCTCGGAGGGGGCCTACTAGCCATGCAGCCAACTAGCAAAGTCGACGTCTCGAAACCGAAGGAATTTAAGGGTGCGCGAGACGCCCAAGAGATCGACAACTTCTTATGGGGGATGGAACAATACTTCCGTGCCGCCAACGTTGCCGAGGATGGTAAGAAAATTATCACCGCTTCGATGTATCTTACTGACTTGGCTCGTTTGTGGTGGCGCAGGAGGAGTGACGAACGACTTGGGGGCACTGTCATCCAAACATGGGCAGACTTTGTGCGCGAGCTGAGGGCACAATTCTACCCCGAGTACGCGCAAGATGAGGCGCTCGGGAAGTTGAGACGCTTGACGCAGTGTGTGGGAGTTCGGGACTACGTGCGGGAGTTCACCGAGCTCATGCTGCAAATCGATGACCTAGGCGAGCGGGAGGCCTTGTTCTGCTTCCTTGACGGACTGAGGCCATGGGCAAAGCAAGAGCTCCAACGCCGAGGGGTCCAAGACATCACTGCTGCCATGGCTGCAGCAGAGTCCCTGGTGGAGTTCCGCAGGCCAGACGCGGACCGGGACATGGAGAAAGGCAAGGCCAAGGTGCAGGCCAAGCCACTGCAGAGGGAGACTACCAGCAGGCCAAGCAGCACACGGGGCACGAGCAGTGGGCAAGGCAGCAGGCGGGGTAGTGACCAAGGCAGTCATGTGGGTAGACCCTTGAGGTGCTTCCTGTGTGACGGACAGCACTGGGTCTGAGACTGTTCCAAGAGGGCCAAGCTGTCTGCCATCGAATAGCAGGAAGACGAGCAGTAGCAGCGGGGCAGGACCTTGAGGCTAGGCACCATACGGTTGACCAGTGGCATACGCAGGGGCGAGGGAACCCTTGGGACCACACCAACGCGGGATGAGGGCGAGGCAAGTGAGGCAGTACCCGTGCGAAGCGAAGGGGCAGGAGTGCTGGGCGAGGCAGCACCTGTGCCGAGCGAAGGGGCGGGGGCACTGGGCGAACATGCAGATGATGTGCCCACCGAGCTGCCATGCTGCTTGCCACTCGAACGCGAGGGTCTGATGGTTCCGAGCACTGCCAGCCAGCCAGCTGACACGCTGGGCCGCAAGGCAGAAACAACAGTCATCAGACAAGACGAGGTGGTTGCCAAGATACAGGTGGGGCTCGCGAAGGACGCTGATCCCACAGACACAGCAGCACGACCCAGTGAAGGACTGCAGTCGGGTGCCAGTCAGCTGAACACCTTTCGGGCAGCAGACGTAGGGAGTGCCGCAGCAGCCGCAGTGGGCCACGACCTGAGACCCTTGGTGCGGCCTGGTCCTTCGAGAGGCAGTGCAGACGAGACGCACAGCGAGGGGCGCAGTCAGGAGCACAGGAGGGACAGAAGTGGTGTAGCTGTGTCGAGCCGAGAACCGAGACCCTTGGTGCAGCCTAGTCCTTCGAGTGATAGTGCGCGGGTGACGCACGTCGGGGGATACAGTCAGGGGCACAGGAGGGACGGGGACCGAGTGACAGTGGCAAGCAACCACGGGGCCAGTGGAGGCCAGATGCTAAGGAGCCCGATGGAGTAGTAGGCACAACGGACAGCGTGTGCTGGGCGGGATTCTCATCCAGGAAAGCCAGACAGCCCGATCTAGGCGAAAGGTGGACGGGGTCTGATGCCAGGCGGGGACAGCCTGATGCCAATCCAAGCGAGTAGGGTTGAAGGGCGCGGAGGCTTGCTATGCCTGCACGGCAAGAAGGCTGGGGTAGACGAGTGCGAGTCCGCGGCTGAGACGAATGTGGCGACGGACAGCCACGGGGCCATGACAGGCGAGCAGACAGACAGCTCTCGAGCAGACACGCAGCAGGGTGAGCAGCGTAGGAGCGGTAGTCTGGGGCGTGCGAGCCAGGCCCGAGTTCAACGTGCGAGGGACCGTGGGGGTACTGAAGAGAGTGGGCGACCATGCCAAGAGCTGGGGGTGCCACTCGAGACAAACTCCACCATAGGGGACTTGACCGACTGGCCAAAGCAGGGAGGTATGGGACTCCGATGCAGGCCAAACAAGCGCAGGAGGTATGGGACTCCGGTGCGGGTCAAGGCAGACGAGGGGGAGACACTATCCGACACACGGGGGCAGCCTCAGCCGACTGGTAGTCCACACCGGGCACCAGTTCTTGGAACGGATGGGGCACACCCGAGAGGGACAGTGGCCAGACCAGGAGCTGCGGTACCACCAGCATGCGAGCGAGACGAGCTGGGAACCAACCTAGGCACGGTGGCAGTGAGGAACTGGTGGAGCAATTCCACGATGGCCTGGCAACGGGGACGTTGCCAGATTAGGTGGGGGAGGGTGTCACGCCCATTTTGCTGACATGGGCGAGACAGCCCGATGGTAGGGCTTGGGGCTCGATGATGGGCGAGCCAGCTCGATGGTGGACGAGCAAGGTGCGCGGAAACCCCACTCGGTGCCAAGGGGCTCGATGGCATCGGCACCCGCAAGCAGGCCAGGGCGTGCATAGTCGAGCAGACCAGGCGCACAGGCCGACGGACTGGCAGTGTGCGCGGGCCAGCACGCAGACGGGGCGCACAGGGGCGTAAGAATTTGGCGCGCATGAGGGCTAGCAGATTGGCTCGCAGACGGGGCGCGGGAACTGCCCAGGCAGTCTGCCAGATGCGGGGGAAGTACTGGCTCCCCCTGGACCCGCGGGGTAGCTGTTGCCTGCCGTTGGCTACAGTGCTGGGGGCGCATCTGCTAGCCCCAACAGGCCCCAAAACTGTTCCTAGCCGTTGGGCACCACCTTGTAACGGGTCCAAGGGGTCCTAGGGCTATATAAACCCATTGGAACCCCACTTTTACATACAATGTCCCTTTGTATGCAATTGCTATCAATAAAACTCTCTCTTTGCTCTCCCAACTCTCTTGTGTGCTTGCCATAACGATCCTACTTTGCAATTCTTGAGAAGACTGCTAGCCTTTCGAAGTGTCCTCGGATAGGCAAAGGCTAGGCCGCACGGGTCATCGAGAAAATCCCCGTGACACTATCATGCTCCTCGGGGTGTGTTTTTGGTCTTGATAGGGAGCTTGTTAATATTTCAGTAGGTAGTTTGATCCCCTATGCAACCTGATCAGTTTTTCATTGCTTTCTCTTTTCTCACGCAGGACAAGCCATGACAGGGAGCTTCATGTCCTGTATGTACCGTCTGCTTTACTACACCACAAAATGGTAGTTTTTTGTAAACTATTACCAGCAATGAAATCACTAATTGTCTTTCAAAAAAAAAAAAATCTAACTGCAAGAAAATTTTGGATAGGCCGACTGCCTGGAAAAAGTAACGGTATGACTTTTTATTTCGTATTCACAATATTGATGCATGTAACCAAAGTAGAGATAAAATTAATTTCAAACCTCTGTTCGAACACTTAATGCAAAAGTTACTTATTGGCATAATACTTCAGCTAGTAATTGACAGCATCGACAAGAGCCAAACAATTGCTAGTCATCCTGGCCAGATTCAACACTGTCTTCTTGATATTCTTATTCACTGCGTTGCTCACTGTCTGGCCATCAAACTCATCCGTGCATGTGCTTTGATCTGTTAACGCGGCGCTAATGCAGCTCCTTACATTTTCCATTTCAGACCTTCGATCTGAGCTGCTACGCAAATTGGTCATCATCGTCAAGGATTGCTTGAGCTCGTCGATGGCATCGATTACGTTTTCAGCGCAATCACGGATGATCCCTCGTTCAGTAGGAGTTAAGCCCTTGAGTCTCCACAACGATGATATGGAGGAGGAAGTTAGCAGCTCTTATAGTGATGTATAATGTAACCTTGTAGAGCTTCTCTGGATCGGTTTTAATGGTGGATGCGTACGGGGAGAGTGATTTATAGCAATCTTTCTGATATGTGGCCGATTTGCAGGCTGTTTTGATGTAACTTTTGTAGGTTTTGATACAAGAACTGTTGCTGGTTTTGGCTGAGACGGTTGGAATGCTTGACATGAGAAAGAGAATGGCAAACGAAAATATGAAGATATGGAAAAATGTAAAGTACAACTTCTCAAACTCTTAGCAGCTTCCATTTTCTTCTTCCTTCTTCTTTGTTTTTGTTGTGCTTACGAGGTTGCAGTTGTATAGGATCGCAAATTCAAGCTTTATAGTCAACGCTCATATGGGTAATTGTTTTTTTTTTCTTTCAATTATTATTGTTTTAATTCGAAATGATGATCAATGATCCAGTATTAATTTGCAAATTAGAGATCTTGCAGACCACACTTCCAGGCTAGGTCAGCTGAGCTTGGTTCGAAACACTATTCGATCTGTCCAATACAAATAATCAAACAGCATTCAGATACCTGCACGCAGTTCATTAACATATTCTACACATATTCAGCAGAAGAAGGAGAAAAAAAAGCAAAAGAGTATGTTCTCACTTTGGATGCGTCCATGGTAGCACGAGGCTTGTGCACATTGGATAAAAATAAAAAAGGTTTTTCAAAACATATAAAAAGGATATTTTGTCTTGTTTGTTTCAAAACAATATTTTTGATCATTTGACTATTAATACTGTTAATCAACCATTAAAAAGAATTAGAGTTAACACTACATAAATATTTTAAAACATAAATATCCTCTTAAAAAAACTTGCTCATATTCTTTGTAAAACTTAATAAAATTCGTAAATTTATTCATTTATAAATCCTGTTCTAGAATTTTATTAAGTTTTAAGTTTTTTTCTTTTTTGTCAAATATTAAATTTTATTAAATATTAAAGTGAATTTTATTAAATTTTGAAAAGAAATATAAGTAAATTTTTTTAGAGGACATTTGTGTTTTAAAATATTTATATAGTATTAGATATAATTTTTTTTTAACTATTGGTAGTCAAGGAATCAAAACATTATTTTTAAAATTAGAGTGACCAAAGTGCTCTTATAAAGTGTTTTGAAAGACTTTATGAATTTTTCTTTGTATACACCTTGCCGAACAAATATAAATTTTTATCCGAATGGTAACATGATATTGTAAAATATTTGTAAATAGATGAAGTATTTGTTAAAAGATTCTCATTAGTCAAAAGGTTTTGATAAGATCTATATTTTATACATTATTAATAATTAATTAACATCTCCTTAAACTAGACGCGGATTAATTTTGCATGTCTAAGGCGTAGGCAAGCCATATGCCCGAACCATATGAAATTGAAGGACATGGTCACGTTGGACGATCAGAGTCAAACCCTTAACAAAGTCAAGCTCCTTTCGAATATCGTACGGAGATTTCACATGACCTTGGATTAAAGGATGCGTGAAAAGGTGCAGAACAGAAGGCGTATTTGGTGAAAGGTACGAGTGAGGGGAGGTCATGCCCCAAGCAATATTAATTCCTTCATTATTTGATGAAGCCAATCAGTTGTTTTACGCCACTTTTGAAGGTTAATGTGGACATGGAAGATTGAGAGAGAAATTAGAGAGCAACGGTAGCTTAAGTTGATGGACAACAAAGCTTGAGATGACAGAAAGTATATGTGGTTTTATTATAAATTGGCTGATGGCCGCAGATTACAAAGATGAAGACGTGTCTGCTGAGCTTTTTGTGATTTCCAAGTCACCTCCCCCATCAATTCATTAATTTTGATCATCTATCTGTCGCAAAATCAAGGAGAATCAATTTCTCAAACCTAATTCCCTGCAAAATTAAAACTATTTAAAATTTTGGCCCACAATAAAATGGTTGAAAAGTTGGATTAGACCCTTCATATCTTTTAATGTGACGAACCAACAACACTTCCCTCTTACACATGTTTCTTTTATCTCAAAATTCATATATCATTTCAAATCTCTTACTAATTATAATAAATAGACATTTCATGACACGTTATCGTGACCAGGGCATTTTGAAAGTAAAGATCTTACAAAAGCATCGCGCCGAAATCATTAGCGGCGAAAAGATACACATGTTTATTAGTGGTTAAGATCTATTCCAAAGAATCCAAGGTTGGTTTCTTGACACTGGGGGTAATTTCCTTGGATAAAGATCTTGTCTATTCAAATAAGAAAGCAGGGAAGGCTCTGTCACAGAATCAAACAAAACAGGGCAGCCGACAAGAAAAAATCTATACTTTTTTGCATAAGCCAGGACATCAGCTCTAATGAAGCGGCTGCTTAACTGACTGAAAAGTGAAGACTGCAGGCTCCATTATATAAATCAAGAATAAATACACATTTGAAGTCCATTATACATGTGCTTATGCGTGGAGCAAGAATGTGAAAAGTCATCCGTCAAGCGAGGTCAAGTTCATGGAATTCCTATTTCAATGATAATATTAATACTAACATGGCACAAACATATTTAATCATGAAAATTAAATGACATGGATCATTATAAAAAACTTTCTTCCTTGAGAAAGAGATATTTACAAATTGATATAGACTTTTTAAAATAAATATTATATATTAATAATTTAAATTTACATGATTAGTAATTTTGATGAAATGAAATTTATATATATATTTTTTTAATTTAAGCAGCAATAATATTGATAAACATTTTCTTTCACGTAACACACTTATACATGTACACGTGTTTTTCCCTTAATTTGGAGTCTAATTCCATGAAAGGAAAGAAAAGGACACTAATACGATTCTATTCCTAATAAGAGAGTTCATTGATGAAGGCCAATGCATTGCTGGATAATTGGGCGACTCTGGCAATATTACTCCCTAATAGTGTCTTTGATTTTGCCATTCATTGCTTTCCCTTCAATCCCATCCATGCAAGTATCCTCATTGATCAAAGCAGCACTAACCCAAATCTGTATATTGCTCATTTTCATCTCAAAGTCAGGGCCCTGTAGATCCTTCATTGCTGCCATTGATTGGTGGAGCTCATCTACAGAGTCTCTCATGGTCTCTACACACTCCGCAATGGCAATAGCTTCTCCAGGCTCTTTGGACAACTTTAAAACCAGGTTTGAAGTTGATTGCGCACCGTTCAGGCTCACGGACAAAGCAGCATAGGCAAGTTCCCTTGGGCTAGTCTGGATGGTGCTAGCATAAGCTAAGAGGGTCTTGTAACTTATTGTAACTTATCTCCGTGTACATTGTTACCTTACAGGAAGTTTTAACAAAATCAACGTTGGATCTCGATTGGGGTTCTAGCCTAGCAGCCGTGGAAGGATATGTAATGCGGATGAATGTGAGGGTGATAGTGGATGTGGTTGTAAGGGCATGGAATTGGAAATAGGATAGCTTAAAAAATATCAAAGATTCCATTGTAATATAAAAGCTCAATTCCTTCAATCGATGTGGATAGAATGGAGAGACGGGTCCTAATATGGAGAAGGCAAGTACAGAAAACCGGCTGCAATCGGGTGTGGCAAATAGGGGCGACCTCCTTCAATTATTGAATTGCAAAAATGAAATCCACTCTTCTAGGAAATAAAGAGATAGGATAGGAACATGGGGGTGATTCACATATATTGAATTACGGAAGATATGATAAAAAAATGTCTTTCCGAGAAAGAACAAGACTCTTGCAGTGGAAGAGCTGGACGTTGACCATCCCCTGTCGTCCCTAAAGTGTATGATAAATTCTTATCTAAACTGCTATAAAGAAAAAGTCATACCATACACTTAAATAAGCCACTTTTTGGATGTGAGGTGAGATTCATCAAGAGGGAGTGACTATCTGCAAATGCGAGTATTTGTATGGAAAATAGAGAACAATGATTCATGGCAACTAATATAAAGAAATGATCAAGCAAAGAAGAAATGGGTAAAGCAACACAAGCAAAAGAAAGAGGATGGTATTATTCGAAGCCAGGGAACAATGCATGACCCTCTTATAAATCAAGGATCTGCTTTACTCTTGGGTTGCCTGCAATCTGTAAATTAACACAGCTGCAGAATTACATCCACTCTCCTGAGAGGATACATGCAAAAAGAAGGACGTCCATGATTAATGAAATTAAAAAGAAAAACTTTGTAACTTAGACATCCACATCTAGCTAGACTCCAATCTTCTTTGAAGTACGATAATATCCCTGTTTAGTTTAATAAGCCCACCACGCATGACTTGCACAATTAAATATTCAAGCTAAGATGATAATAGTGAACGTGAAGGAAATAATGTTTGGCAAGCTTTGCAGTGGGCCTTTCTCCAGAAAAATATCTGCTACTACATTTGTACACATCACTTTCGTTTTCTTTTTACCATAATGTTTATTTCTTATTTCTAATTTCAACTCAAACAGTAGAACGTCCCAACCTTTTTTGCGGGCCATATTGTCTATCAAACCCGTGATGCTAAGTCGCTATTGAAATTACGAAAGCTGGTGATGCTTTGAAGACGTTTTTCACATGTTATCTTCATGCTTCGTTTTAGTTCACACTATGGGATGGTTTGATATCATATCATAAGAAGCATTCGATTGTAAAATTAACTAATAATGCATGAACAGTTTTAAAAAATTTTATGAAATGGAAAGAAGTTTTTTTTTATGGAATATCTGTCAAGTTCAAAATCACGCTACACAGAAAATGACCTTTAATGGTGGAAAGTAGACTCAGCATTTTCTACACCAACAAATGTTCTTGAATGACCGTCTAGATTTAACTTTCAATCAACGTCCGATTTCTAAATCTAACCCTGCTCCGTAATTGTCGAGTAGACAAAGATTTACGTATTACAACTGTTGAAGAAAACTAGAGTTAAAAGAAATAAGAGAGAATAAAACGATAAAATAAGTAGAAAATAGTAAACGATCTGAGGCATGATAATACTGTCTTTAAAGATAATTTCCACCCCTTCAGAGTAAGAAACTCGATGCAAAGGACTGTAGCGGTTATCCCCAGGATTCAACAGATCATTCCTTATAACTTGCACAAACTATAAGGGAAAAGCAGTAACAGCTGAAAGCAGGAACCCAGCAAATGAAAGAACTCAGTAGAGAAAGGAAGGAAGCAGAGAGGATTTAAGAGGCAAAAGGCTTGCTTCGGTGTGTGTTGAGAGTTATGGTGAGGGGTAGTATTTAGGCAGAGCTTGGTGAATGTTGAGGGAAATCAGGTGAACGTTGCACCATATCAGGAAAAATATCTGGTTAGCAAGTATCAAGTCAGATGAACGTTGGAGGGAAATAAAGATAAACGTGGAGGAAAATCAGGAGGAACGAGTAAGCTGTTTGAGTTTGATTTAATCAATGCCAAAAAAAATAATAATAATAAGGTCAAGAGTTTGATTTAATCAATGCCAAAAAAAATAATAATAATAAGGTCAAGGTACAAAAAATAGTTAGCCAAGAGTTTGATTTAATTAATGCCAAAATGGAGGGAAATAAAGATAAACGTGGAGGAAAACCAGAAGGAACGGGTAAGCTATTTGAGTTTGATTTAATCAATGCCAAAAAAAAAATAATAATAAGGCCAAGAGTTTGATTTAATCAATGCCAAAAATAATAATAATAATAAAGTCAAGGTACAAAAAATAGTTAGCCAAGAGTTTGATTTAATCAATGTCAAAAAAAATAATAATAAGGCTAAGGTACAAAAAATAATTAGGCTCAACCCACGTGTATATTCACGCGCAGGGAGAGAAATTTGAACTTTTCAAAAGTTTGATCCAATCTTGTGTGCGTACGAACTCATTCCTTTTACTTACTTGTAATAAATTCATAGTAACCTTACATATATAAGGCATACACTTTTTATGTTTCGTAATTATATGGAATGTTTAAAACTTCATGAAATAAACTTATTTTTCCAACAAAACAACTCCAGAAAACTGGGAAATCCTTTTGACCAAGGTGATGCTGATCTTGAAAACTAGTAAACTGCAACGGAAAGAGAAAGCTCAACCAATCAGACTGCCATAATAATAGTTTTGATAAGTATGGGCAACAGCTTTTCTAATTCTCTCTGCATGTAGCCGACTTGCAGGGGTTCGCACAAGCATAACGATAGGCGACTCATCTGACCAAATGGCCGAATGGGTGCGTGTGAACCCGGCGGCTGAAGCCTTGAAGCCTCTTTCTTTCGTT
Organism: Theobroma grandiflorum; assembly: GCA_036013995.1. NCBI lineage: Eukaryota > Viridiplantae > Streptophyta > Magnoliopsida > Malvales > Malvaceae > Theobroma > Theobroma grandiflorum. The sequence continues at coordinate 10,106,737 of CP142131.1, forward strand.
TTTAAGGCCCCACACAAATGCATTGAAGGTAAGCTGTTTTGATCCTTCGATTCCAAATACTCTGATTCAGACTTTTAATCACCATTTTATTTTGGTTTGCTTGTGACCACACCTTGTCATTTGCTCCCACTTGATTTGCCATTTGACAAGGAAAATTGGGCCACATACAATTATGCTAGAAACGTTCAAGTTTGTGGTGCTAACGACGTACTTCGTGCAGATCTTTTTCTGAGGTCTGCAAAATAATATCTTCAACAGCTAGGATTGAGAAGAGTCAAGACTCAACAATTGCAAAATCATGCAAACAGTAACTACTTTTTGGATGCTTAGCTCGAAGACAGTAAAGGGCCATATCAGATCACTGGTGAAACAAATTTTAACTGTAATAAAATTTGGATACGTTTATTAGTTGAGCACAATTTTGCCTCCAATTCTCTCTAATCACGGATTATAAGCCATATTATTTGGTTCCGGAAATGTCCCTTATGGACCCCTATCGATTTTCTCCACCAATTATATCAGGAATGCAAGAATAACCCACATGGGCATCTTTTTCCCCCTATAAATTGGAGGCGTCTCCCTTCCCATTTTCATCACATTCCAATAGCTCTTCTTAGTCTTTAGGAAAGAAAAAACATTGGAGATATGGAAGGCACCTTCTGCAGTCATTCTTTTAAATTCCTTCTCATTCTTCTTGCCATTAATTCTTACATAAAATTTAGTTCAGCTGGTAGGCAAATTGCCCCACAGTCCAGCACTGAGTTCATCAGAACCTCTTGTAGTTCAACGACATACCCAAAACTTTGTTTTGAGACTCTCTCAACCCGCGCTAGCTTGATCCAAACAAGCCCTCAGCTCTTGGCCCATGCAGCCCTCAATGTGACCCTTTCAACCGCCAAATCAACCTCCGCCACGATGGTAACGCTTTCCAAAAGCCATGGATTGAAGCCAAGAGAGGCGGAAGCCATGCAAGACTGTGTGGAGGAACTGAGCGACACCATAGATGAGCTCAGAAAGTCAATAAGCGAGATGGGTCAGATCAAAGGCTCCAATTTTGGACTGATGATAAACGATGTACAGACCTGGGTTAGCGCTGCTCTGACAGACGAGAGCACCTGCAGCGATGGGTTTCAAGGGAATAACATGAACGGGAATGTGAAGACGGCTGTGAGAACCAAGATTCTGAGAATCGCTCATTTGACAAGCAATGCCTTGGCTTTGATCAACAACTATTCTTCTCTTCATGGTTAGCTAGCCTTAACCAAGAACAGGGGTAAGAATGTATACTATATTAATTGATTTCAGAAACTACGTGTGCCCTGATTAAATGTAATATATGCAAGCCTAGATGTGGCTTTGAAGTGGGGTATGGCTTATAGTTGTACGGATATATGTGATCATGTTGTCACATAGTAAAATTTATGTGGCGCCTCTTTAAGATACTAGTGTCGGAGTCTTTGAGATTTATACTGTGAAGTCTCTACAGATTGTTTTACTTACATTGCTTTGTGTAGAATCATATTGTATCCTCGTCGAAGATTAATTACAATTGATGAAGCCTCTCTTGTAGTAGAGTTTTTAGTTAGAATGTTGATTTAATGCGATTCCTCTGTTTGTGTATTTCTTTTCTTATTTTGTCCAATTTCCAAAAGCATTCTAGTAATAAATTTTGCTTTGCAAGTTAAGATTAAATATTCAAATTTCCATAATCATTGCGAACATTAGCAATATTAGTATTTTAGGGTATAAGATAAATAATACATTTTTTAAAAAGTTTGAAAAATGTTGTTCGTGTATATTTAGGAATGTCAATGGTTATTTTATAATCGAGTATCTTGCATCACTCAACCAGATTAAGATTAAGATACTCTATGATCAAATTCGAGTAGTAAGGTTATTATAAGTCATGAATTTGGGTAGGATTTAGATAGTAGTTTTAAAATACTCACTATTCAAACTTGATTATATTAATATTAAATTTTAATTATATATTATGTTTTGTTTATAAATTTTTTATAATTAGTGTAATATTTACTAAAATTCATTAATTGTTTTAAATATGAATTTAAACTGTAATTTATTTTTATGAACTAATTATAATTTATTAATTTAGTTTTTATTAATAATATATATAAAAATTGATTTTAAATTTATTTTAATCATGTGTTTAATGAATAGTGTTTAAGATATTCAATTACATATTTAAATGACAATTTCAAAGTTTAATCAATTATTTATAAAATTCGAATACCTTATCAAATAATCAAGTTTGGATTTGAATATTTAAAAAATAATGAGCAACCTATTCATTAACATTTCTATATATATTGACACTAATTAAGATGATATTTGAAAAAAAAATATAATTAAAGAAATATGTCTTCTTAATTTTAATGAAGAAATTGTAATTAATTTTATTAAATACTTATAAACATTTACTAACCCAATCCAAAAATAATATGTATGGAAAAAAGAAAGGCAGAACAAGAATAAGAAACAGAGGGAAAGAATGTAACTCGCAAGAAATTTCCGTCAGCACGTCTATTCTTTATAGACAAGACGAAACAGTTGGATAAAAGTAGGCTAATGTTAACGGCTATAACGTTATCACTATACACGTGGACGTGGTTTCTGTTCCATGTGTTTCGGGAGGACTTTGTTTCGGTCTTATCCTGATTTTGTCAAATAACTAGTCATTCCACTTCCGAGTCTGGGCCCTAGCCGTTGTTGGCCACCTTCTCCACCGTACCTAACTGGGTCCTGCGGATAGCGACTTTGTATTTTTGGTTTCTTTTGAGAAAAAAAATTCAATTTTCTTTTTTTCATGGCCTATAAACCCTGAGCCCAGCACAAATCCAAGCCCAAGAAAAGGCAGAACATAGTGGGCTCTAATTGGAAATCCTGGGCCGGGCAGGCAACCTGGAGAGTGTACAACAAATTTGTCTTATTATGGAACATAGAGATTAACCACTAATAAACAATAAAACTGACTTAAGTTTTATTGAAAACAATAAAGCTCAAAGTGATAGGAATGCTTTCAAGTGGGCCAGGACCCTAACAAGAGATGCATAATCACGTGGTTGGCTCCATTATTTTCAATCTTTTTATGTAAACTATAAAACTATATAGCTCGAAGGTTTGGAAATGCTTTGAAATAGGCCAGGACCCCAACAAAAGGGGCGTTAATGTATGTAGTTGGCTCTGATTGTGGAGCATTCATCCGGTTATCAGGAAACTGATCCTTCTCATCAGGTCCTCCAACAATAGCTCCTGTAAGCAGGTTAGGATTTGGATTTTTGGTTAGGAAGTAAGGGGTTCCATCCTTGCATTTGATGTGCTCTGGATGATTACCAATGGAAGGTAGAGAAGCGGCCCGATGATGTATTCTTTGAGGAAACTTCTGGCCAAATCCCACCATGTATGACATACTCAGTGGGTTCTTTCCCAGTATATAATCCACCTGCATCAGTTAATTGTCAGCTTCCACCATATTGGACTAAACCAACTTTCTAATGGTTAATTGGAGGGGCAGCATCCTGTTCAGACTTCAGACTTCATATCTGAGACCTATTTTACAATAAAGCCTACTCATATATAGATGTCTTTGGGCAAATTTGAAGAGTCCGGCTGTCAGACCAATATGAATAAATTGACATTCATGGGAATGATGGAACTGTTTTTTGGATTTAAATGAGAAGTATAAATATGCAGAATTCTAAAGAACCTAAGATTCATGTGAACATACCTGGCCTTTTGCAATTTGCTCAAGCCTAGATGGTTCCACATTAACATTACCACAAGGAACTGCTCCATTGTGTTTTTTCAGATATTGAGCGTAAACAACCAGAAGAAAGGACAGAGATGTGGCATGTTGCATGTTGCTTCCACCAGGTTTGAACAAAAGCCCACCTACCATGTCTCATTTGCAAGTCATCACCCATTAGCCAGGTATCAGTAAGGCCAAAACTAAATTCTAAACCGACAATTTATACTGAAACAAAATAAAAGAAAGGCTGCTCAACACCGGCATTAGAACTTAGTCTTAGTCTAGAACCAGACTTCAATTTGTTGAAAAGCACTTTAGGATAAGTAAAAAGTTTCAAGGAAATATGATCATAATATGTAGTTAGTCTGGTTTATAAAAATGGATTCAAACTTCAACATCAGCCTCCTTTTCTTCCAAATCAACATAAGAGCCTATAGGTTTTGTAAGTTCAATAAGATATTAGTTACAGCCGGCAAGATTTGAAGATGTAAATTCCAAGTCCATGGCAGGCTACCTGGAGAGTATGTAACAGATTTGGAAGGCGATTCTGGCAACAGGGTGCACACAAATTTCCCCGCTTGGAGAACATAGGGATTGGAACTAATGTTAGAGTTCATTACCAACTGCAAAAACAATCAAAACAAAAGTCTAGATTGTGGTAAGAAGAATGGTTTTTTAAAAATCAAAATGAAAGGAAAATTAGATTATTACCCCGGAAACAAGAACATTTATACCGGCGTACTTTGCATCCCATCCAAATTCAGCAAAAGTAGCACTAGCTTGCAACTGACCATCTACAAGCCTCGTGACTTTCTTCGGCAGACGTGGAATGTTCCTTTGAAGATAGTCCCAGTACTTCTGTTCGTTTGTCACCTTAAACAACCATGCTGCTCCCCATATCAGTTCGTCCTGTAAAGAGAATAGTTGGTATTAGAAGCGACAATGAATCTCCCAAGTGAATCTTTCTTAAATTTCTCGATTGCCTTCGTACCACATAGCCATCGTAATCACAATAGAATGGACACACTCCTCGGCCAACACTGTCTTTATAACTTCCCCGAAACATATCCGCGAAGTCAAAGACCTAACCCGCACATAAAAAAAAACATCAAAGTTATTAACCCAAAAAGGTTGAAAAGAATAAAAGAACGAAATAAGAAAATATTCAGCCTCACGATTTTACCTGCTTTGCCCTATTGACAAGTACTATCGAGTATTTGTTGTCAGCGGACTTGAAGACCAAGGAAGATGCCGCAAGTGCAGCTGCAGTCTCGGCTGATACTTCAGAGCCAGGGTGGGTTTGATTAACCACGTAACTGGTTCTTGGAGTGTCCATGTCTTCGGGCCTTTGCCAGCAATTATGATCAGCGTTAGGATCACCAACGGCGGCCGTGACTTTGTCAGGGAACGTCGTGGCCTTGAGCAAGTAGTCTGTGCCCCAACGAATGGAATCCAGTGCATATTGCAGGTCTGAGCCCATAAATTGGCCAAATTCGATTACGCTCCATGCTAGCATTGTTGTTGAGAATGCCATTGGAAAATTAAATTTCACGTTGTCACCGGCATCGTAATAGCCGCCTACTAAATTCATCTGAAAATCAAATCACATTTTTAATTTGGTTAAATATCAAAATAAGAAATATCATAAAAGTATGAATTAGTTTTATTTTAGAATTTTGTTTAACATTCATGAATTCTAAAAGATTAGTTCACACAGAACTTGTTTTCAATTCATTTTTTTAAAAGCACGTTACTAAATTCAAAAATTTGATTTGAACCTATTTCACACAATTGGTATACTTTTCTTTATGCATCACATTGGTTTGTGCATACTTTTTAAGGTTCTTGTACCAGATTGCATTACATGCTATGCTAAATCAGAATCCACCAATAACTATACAATAAATAATGGCGTAGAAATTAGAGACTTACACCGACGTCAAAGCCATCACGAAGAGCAGAGTCCTTTCTCCAATTCATTCTTTGGTTAGGTGGAAGCTTTCCTGACCTCTGCCCTTCGAAGAATAAAATGCACTTGGACAATGCATCGCCATAGTTCTGTGAAGCAACTCTGTCAAGCATCACCATCCCTAATAACAATAACAACGTTAGTAGAGTGATCATACTGTTGCGTTTGCCGCTGGCCATTGCTCTATTCTCTCTGAAATCAATCTGAACCCAATTCTTTGACTCTCTTTGCGATATTCTGATCGAGCAATAAACTGAACTTCTACTGAACTATATAGTCCTAGAAAGAGCTAGAGAAAATTTGACTGCACAACACATCAAATGAGGGCATATAAATATATGGTCTTTACCATATACGTGGGGTTTGGCAATGATACTTCAAGAATTAATTGTCTGATTTATTGGTTTTGGGATAGAAATTATGGAAATTAACGTCCACAATAATCACTTTTCTTGCCTTTATACTTTCAAAATACACAGGTTAAATGCCTTAGTGCATGCTCTTAATTTTTTTACTTTGACAAAGCTTATCTTTATCAATTTGCTAGGTTGACACCATTAATGTACCCCGGTTATGTATAGTTATCAAAATAGTACTAAATACTAGAACAATTAAATGAGTCAAGAGCAAATACAGGAGAGATAGAAGATAATGATTTGCAATTAGAACGTATAACCACATCAACGCAAGGTATTAGAGAAATTAATAAATCTACAGAAAATGTACAGCTCATCATGAACCTGGAATTTGGATATATGTGTTGTCATTTTTCCAGAGTTTCCTTTATTGTTTTTACATTTCTAATTGGTTCTCTTCTAAAAAGCTATGTTTCGCTGTATGGTCAAACAGTAATTATTCCATGATCTGTTGGCATTAATATTTGGGGGAATCAAGTTTGAGATGCTCTTGTTTTTGTTGGTGTATTTTAAAATTAAAGATTAATTCACATGATGGAAAGCTATCTTAACTTAATAGTTATGTTACAAAAAGTGACATAATATATCTATTAATTAATAGATAAGTTTTTATGTGAATAATTATGTCTCTTGAAATATGACATCAAAAAGTTATGAAACATATTGAAAAGACACCATAGATCAAAAGTTAAATGTGAAAAGATATTGTTTCAAAGTATAAATCAAAAATTTTATAGAATGAATAGTTATCTATTTATAAGATAGTTTATTGAAAAAATATTTTTTGTCCAAAAGTTGTGTCTGGCAAAAATGTAAAGATACTTTTTAGACAAAAAGTGTCTTTATCAAAAGATTGTGTCCTTAAAATATAAAAATGTTTTTTAGATAAAAAAATCTCTTTATGAAAAGGTTAAGTCCTTGAAGAAGAGATACTTGGAAGTGTTGCAAGTCCGGGAACCCGTTCGCCAGACTTGGGCGAAAAATAAATGAAAATTAAGAGTTGCCACCAATCGTTTCTTATAGGTGCGATTGGTCACCTATTGACTCGGTTCTAATCGATGAAATCCTAAATCAATTTTCGGTCCATCGAAAGAACAAAAATTGGTCTACGTTGTTCAAAGATGGGTTCGGGAGTGCGATTACGCACCGAGAAGGATTAACACCTCCGTGACGCCCGTTCCACGAACGGTACCATATAATCTTAAGTCATTCTTTTATGGCCTGATTTTGATTTTATCGTTATATTTCCTTAATCTTTGCTTATTAACTAAGTTTTATTGGATTGGTCTTTTACTCGATTTTACGTATGCACATGATGCAAACATAAAATGATGTCATGATTTATTTATTTTAAATGATGGGGTCGGTAATCTTTTATTGAAAAATCATTCGAAGACCATCCTAACGCTTTGGTGAAGTCTCGATATTTTCCTCACCTAGAGATATCTTCGAAAGAATTCGTTTCTACAAGCTTCTCGAAGAAATCCCATCATCGAAATTCCCGTCCCATTTACAAGGTAAATGTGGCATGCTATGACAGGAAAGAATAATGATGTCTATATGCACGCGTTTACTGACTTAGGGGGGGTTCGTTATTCACTCGATTATGTGGTTAATAATTTAAGGTGATTTATTGCATTATTTATGTTTATTATCATTCGTTACGTTTTTTAATTATTTTTCATTTTTCTTATTTTTGTATTTTTATTTTCTTTTATTATTATTTTTTATTTTTCTTTTTTTTGCCTCTTGTTTTCTATTTAAATCTTTATTCTTTAATTATTATTATCGATTAATATTTTATATAGTTAATCAAACAAACAATTTAAAATTTTCTATGGTTAAATTAATTTTATTCGGTAATATTCATCTAAATCAATTAACTAATTATACTAATTTGAGTTTATTGTGAAAATTTATTTTTTAATGTTTATTTTCAATATTGACTATTTGAATAATGAATATCGAAATATAGAGTTCGGATTTATCCCGACGCTTCGGTGAAAATCAGTCTTGTATTCCTCACCTAGAAAATCAACCCGAAAGAGGTAACTCTCTACCTCTTTTTAGGTTGAATTCCATCATCGGATACTCAAAATAATTATTATCTATATATATTATTATCATATATTATTTTTTTAATTTTTTTATATTTTTTTTAATGAGAATATTTTTTTTATATATTTTTTGTTTTTTTTATATTTTCTTATTATTATTTTTTTATTATTTTAGGTTTATATTATTATCTTATTATCCTATTTTTTATGTGTTTATTACTAAAATTTATATATTTTCATTTTTTGTAATAAAATTTAAACTAAATTAAAATATATTGAAATGAAAAATAAATACATAAATACATAAAAATAGATTTAAACAAAGCCCAAGGAAAGAATACCTATTTGGGCTTGGGCCAGCCCAGATCCGTGGCCCACAAGAGGCCCAAAGCTGCTCCGGATGGTCCGCTCAGCAGGCCCGCAGTGGGGAGGTCCAAAACACACCGTTTTGGTCTTGGATGCTCTTCAAAACGGTGTCGTTTTGCCCAAAACGCTTCGGTCTCCTTCACCCACTCGAAATGTCGTCGTTTTGGCTGTTCCACCTTGGGTGTAAAAGGTCCTTTTTTCCCCTTTCCCTTCATTTCCTCCTTTCCCTTTCTCTCTCTAACCGCAGCCCTTCTGACTTCTCTTTAACCCGCAGCCTTCTCCCCCTTTCCTCTCCGATAACCTCCGTCGCCGATCGGCCACCACCGATCGGACTCTCTCTCTCATCGATTTGCTTCCTCACCTTCTTATCGATCGGGCCTTCCTCTACCACCGTTCGGCCTCTAGATCAGCCTTTCCCCGTCACAGATCTCTCTCTCTCTCCACCGGTGCCTTCTAGTCCTTTCTCCGATCGTCGCTCAGCCCACCGAATCTGGGCTCCCCTTTCACCACACCGATCGACCTTCCCCTCTCCCTTCACCGATCGCCGCTCAAGCTCACCGGCGACCCCCCTTTTTTAGTTTTTTTTTTATTGTCGTTTTGGTTGCTAGAGTTTTTAGGGTTTTTTTTGTTGATTGGGTATTTTTTCGGCTATTAGAGGAACTAGGTTTTTTGTTTTTGCTCTGTGTTTTTTTTTTTGGTTTTCAAAATGCTCTCTTTTGATTTATGAATGCCCTCCTCTAGAAAAAAAAAATTCTTGCTCCCATTTAAACTGGGTTGTCCAATTTCTTGGACAACCCAGAGAGGGGGAGCTCTGGCACTAGGGAGTTGGTAGCCGGAGCTCCCTCTCTCCCCTTCCCCAGGCGTTGTAGGGGGTTTGGTAGCAGGGCCATACCTCTCTGCTTCCCCTTTTTTTTTTTTAATTTTATTTTATTATTATTTTTATTTATTTGTTTATTATTTTTTTTATGGGTGGGTGTCTACAGGAAGCCTATATAAAAGGCTTGGTACCAACCATTTTAACACAATAACAAGACACAAAAAATCAGGGACAAAACAAATGTAGAAAGCAAGAAAAATGTTGTGTTCTTTTAACACAAACATTTTGGTTCCTACCATCTACAAAAAATTTCAAATTCTTTATAATTTGTTTGTTATAGAAAGTAAGCACTAAGATCAAACAACTTTGTAAACTCTCGGGTGTATCTAACGGTCTACTCTCGGTAAGTGCAAAACGAAAGTTAAACGTTGACTTCATTATATTTTAAAGACTATTTGTAATATTTCCATTTTGCATACTGAGTAATGGAGGCGAAATAAATTTTAAAGATAAATACTTATTTGAAAAGCTGGTTTTGAAGTTAATTTTACTTATTTTTGAATACCGTAGAAAACCCCTAAACACCAACAGTTTCTTTCTTTTCTGTTGTATCATGTTGTCATGCTTGCACAAATGAAGCTTGTAATATAGTCACTGTACAAGTACAACTGCTTTCAATCCAGCACGCAATTAAATGAGTTTTGGAAAGTTTTTCCAGCCATTAATTTGCTTTCTGCCTCCTTTTGGTCTGAGTAAATTTGTTCTTTATTCTCATTAAATTTGCTGCAGCTTTGTCAAGTTTGTTCCATTTTCTGTTCAAAAAAAGGCACACATAAGTTCAGCTGAAAAAGGCACTACAGTTTAATTTCATTAAATAAACTTTAACCTTTTATAGAATCAAACATTAAATTGCAGACCTGTATATAAAATTGACAATCATTTATATTCCCTGGTAATTACTTCATTCCATATATATAAACTGGGATTGACAGCTACTTGCTACACATTTCCACCTCTAAATCTAATAAATTTACATGTTTTGCTAGAAATTCTATAAGAGCTGAATACTAATGTGTTTTGAAGTAAGCCAAGAGGCCGACGAGAGGTGCATTGATGTATGTGGTTGGCTCCGAGTGTTTAAAATCGGCTCTGGAATCATCATAAGAATCCTTAACATCAGGTCCTCCGACAACAGCTCCTGTTAGCAAATTAGGGTTAGAATTGTTGCTAGAAAAATAGGTTCCTCCGCCTCCACAGTCAATGTGTTGAGGATGTTGACTAATCGAAGGCAAAGACGAGCCCCGATGATGTATCATTTCCGGGAACTTCTTGCCATATCCCACCATGTAGGACATGTTCAATGGATTGCTTCCTAATATGTAATCCACCTGCACCAAATTCCGAAAAACATTTGGACTGATATGGTTTTTGATTGGTGTTTATTTCATGAAGTTTGGCTTAGGTATTGATTTCATATATACCTGGCTTCTTGCAACTTGAACAAGCCTGGCAGGCGTGGCGACAATATCATCGCCACAATAGATCACTCGATTGGCTTTACTTAGAGGGCGACTGTACACAAGAAGAAGGAAGGATAAAGCAGTTACACGCTGCATATTGCTTCCGCCGGGTTTAATGATGAGTCCACCTGACGAGATATATATTATGTATTTTCCAAGAAATATAAGCACTAACAATTAATATCTGTTACTTCTGGAAATTATTCAATTGCACCCAAATTAAGCCATAGGTAAATATACACTTCAAAATAACTAATAAGCTAGGATTGAACATTATTTAAAAAAATAAATAACTTTAAATGCTGTCAGTCTAAGAAAGAATTAAGAATCTAGGATTAAATTCTGCCTTCACTAAAATATGAAGATTTATAGAAAAGGTAGTTTCCCTAATATATATATATATATATATATATATATATTCCAGTCATTGAACTCCAAAAAAATAAAGAAAACACAAGAAAGTCTTGGATTAGTTGACATACTTCCTCTTTGACTTTTTAAAGTCAAATATTTTAATTTTTGACATATTTGTTAATTAAACTTTTTGTAAAAAAATAAGCCTTCAAAATTTTAAAATAATAGGTTTTTATTTTTTATTTTAAAATTTTAAAATTGTAAATTACTATCTTGAACCATCATTACCAAGTATAAAGAATTTGGATTTGTTCTACCCTTTGTTTTTTTTATTTATTTAAAAAGAAATCCCTTCTGTTATGCATCTTTAGTAGAAACTCCTAATTAAGGCCACTTGGTGCGTTCAAAGAAAAACTTCAAATTCCAATGCCTAATACTATTGGCTTTGGTAAGAGAAAATTAATAATTTACCTGGTGTGTAGGAGACTGATGCAGTTGGTGAATTAGGCAACAGAGAGCATACAAACTTGTCGGCATTGATAACAGAAGGAGTTTGACTCTTAATCAACTGCCAGTGGAGAAAAGAACGAATATTAGATTGTGTTGAAAAGTTTCTGAGACTTTCTTACAAGAAGAAAAATTCAGTGAATATATATATATACTTGCCTTGGAAACAAGTATGTTGATCCCAGCGTGCTTGGTATCCCATCCAAATTCCGCATAGCTACTACTCTTGTCCAAGTTGTTAATGTTGTCCAAAACATAATTCCAATAATAGGGAGCCCTAGTTGCCCTGAATAACCATGTTGCTCCCCAGAGTAATTCATCCTGTAATGCATTTCCAGTTCCACTCAGGCGTTAAGTTCGAGATTTGTGACTGAAGGTGAGTAATTGTACTGGAGAATTTGAATGTTTATCGTTTCCCCAGAGAGGGCACTAACCTCATATCCACTGTAATCGCAGTAAAATGGGCACACCCATGGTCCAAGGCTATCATTGTATGATCCCCTGTACGTATCTGCAAATTCGAAAACCTATAATCCGAGCACAATTGTTACTCATTGAACATGTTCCCAGCTATAATTGAAAATACTGAAGAAATTAGTACTGCCACTTACCATTCTTGCTCTTTTGAGGAGCCTTGAGGAATATTCACGATTAATAGGTCTAAACACCATTGAAGAGGCTGCAAGCGCAGCAGCTATCTCAGCCGAAACTTCTGACCCTGGAAACTGTTTACTGACTGCATATGGGGTTCTAGGGGTGTCCATGTCTTCAGGCCTCTCCCAGCAGTTGTGATCACCGTTAGGATCGCCAACTTGAGCAAAGACAAAGCCAGGGATGCTTGTGGCTTTAAAGAAGTAATCGGTTCCCCACTGAATTGCCTCCAATGCATGTTGCAGATCTGAGCCCATGGATTGGCCAAACTCTAGTACACTCCAAGCTAGCATAGTTATGGAGAAAGCCATTGGAAAATTGAATTTAACGTTATCACCAGCATCATAGTAACCTCCCACCAAATCAACCTGAGAATGAAAAAAGCATATACAAAAAGTGTAGAAATTAGTTAAATTCTTCATTTTTTAACAGTTTATTTTACATAAATATAAAGATTCGGGAATGAGAAAAATATCAAATCTTGCTATTATCACAGTCTAAAGTTATTATTTAATTTTTAAATGAAAAAATAAAGTGAAAACAGAAAGAAAGAAATTCTCTTATACTTCTATCAGGCACGAATGTCATGGCATACAAGAACTTGACACGCATATGATGGCACATATATGTTTAACACTTACAATTAGTCCAACATAACTCATCCGAAGATCTTTATTAGCACATGGTTGCTTGAATCAAACATGTGCAAATTACAAAACAAATATCAATTGCTCTTTAGGTCACCGCTCATTTCATCATTTTGCTTGACGCTTTAAAACTCTTGATAATGTAAATCATCATCGTTAGACTTGGGAGCTAATTTTGTTAGTATTCACATGCATAATCTATCTGCTGTTATAATGTACTTCTTTGGACAAAAAGTGTTACGAATATTGCCTTTGGCAATTCCAAGCTTTGCCTGATAGGGAAACAAAGAAAGACTTACACCAATCTCAAAGCCATCGCAAAGGGCAGAATCCTTCCTCCAGGTCATCCTTTGAGTAGGGGGTAACTTTCCGGACCTCTGGCCTTCAAAGAACAAGATACTTTTCGTTAATGCGTCACCATAATCATGTGAAGCTACCCTCGCCACCAATCCCACCGCCATTGCCGCCACTCCAAACACTAATAGCCTTTGTAATAGACTCATGATTAAGCGTTTCCGTTGTCTTAAAGAGGTTCAGTTAATCCCTTTAATCTCTTTCTCTCTACTTCTTTCTGTCCAAGGAAGAAATGTATATATACACGTATTTGCCTTAGTGCTCCAATTTCAAATTAAGATGAGTGTTTCTATATATGGACTATGAAATAAAGAAAGACTAAGGATCACCAATCACTTTGTAGTGAAGCTTGCAATTCTTTAGTCCTTGAAAGAGAGATTTCTTTTCTAACAAAAAGACTTATTGCAGGAAGGCACGAGCGGAGGCTGCGTGTACGGCGGTGAGCGCTAGTTTCAGTGTATATATATATATGGAACTTTGGTTACGTGGTTGCCTTTGTCTATCAGACTCATACGTAATAATACTTCTATTATATATTAAAGTACAATCGTAAAGGAATTCTGTTATCTAGTTGGATATGTTTTGAATCTTTAATCAATTAATTGAAATCCCTTCCTTTTAATTAGTCAATTTGCATACAGCAAAATGTATTTCATCATATTAATTTAAGTTTTTTATTTTTCCAAACCCGTATAAATCAAATTTTTATTTTTTTTTGAAAGATGGGCACTTAATATTAAATTTCAACATATGTACAATTACAACGAGAGTGACCAACATATTAGTATATGAGAAGTAAATTACTAGTGGATAAACTTTACCTTGATATTTAGATTTTTTCGTATGAAATTAACTATATCCATGGATTTTGTTACCAACATATATATCGGTAATTGGATTTAATTAACAATCTTTTATAATTAGGAAAGCAACGCCGCCTCTTGGTTTAAATATCTGGGGCAAAACCCTCTGTGGCAGGCGCCTATCGCAACTTACCTGTAAGTTACTTTTATTCCGAAAAATTTTTGCCCTTCCTTTTTCTTTAATCAATCCTATTCTCTTCCAAGTTTCAAGTCCCCTTGCTGGCCGGCTTCCATACCAAAGATTCAGGTGCACTCCATAGCCCAATGACCATTGAAATTCGAAGTCCAAGTCAGTGGAAAAGATTTAGCCCAAAGTAACTTCGGCTTCAAAATTATGTTACAAGAAGATGTGGGCTGCAGCTTACATGGAATACTGCTACTAGAACAAGTGAGGCCCGTTAAGTAAGCCTAATTCAGAAAAGATTGATCTAAGCCCATTCGATAACAAATGGCGCCCAACCCACCACATAGGAGTTTCTACTTTTATTATTATAAAATTCAAACTGGTTAATTATTATGAAATTAATTACATGGATATAACGTACTAAAAAGAGGTTAGGTAAGGATAAATCTAAGTGTCAATACTATAAGAAGGGGCTCTCTCTTCTTTTTTTCTTTAATTAGTTAGGGAAAAACAAAATATCACTTAGATTAGATTTGTTTTTGAAATATAATATCGAAATCAACTAAAATTAATTTATGTCTCAAATAATACTAAAGGGTATATGAAGTGTAAGTAGGACTATGTAGTAGTAGGTTGCAACTGACCTCAACAACTGATGGTTGCAACAACAACCATCGATTATTCCAATCAGCTCCGTCGTCGAGGGACACTTTCCCCCGAACCGACCGATTAATTGAGATTCCCTTTTTTTTTTTTTTGTAAACCCCCCCCCCCCCCCCCAAACAAATGAATACTATTTTTTTTATTAAAATTCGTGCTAGAGAGAAAATATGTTACAGATTATGAGCATGATATGTTGTTTTTTGCTTGTCAAAAATAATTTTAATGCACATAAAAATAATTTCAAGGGATTAGAAAAATAATAGGTTTGATTTTTAATTTTTGGGAACTAAATTTTTTCCCAACTGTAGATTATTTGAACTTTAGTTGACATTAAACATTTTAAAGACTTTAATATTTAGAATTATTGTTTGGATAATTAATTAAAATAATTTGGTGCTAGAATTAAACATTAAGAATTATGTTTGGGAATTAATGTTTAGAATTATTATTTGCATTTTTAATTAAAATGATTGGCAATATGCTAGAATTAAATATTAAAAATTATGTTTGAAACTTAATGCTTAGAATTATTATTTGGATTTTTAATTAAAATGATTGGTACTATGCTAGAATTAAACATTGAAATTAATATTTGGGTATTACTTTTTTTTTGTAGATGTCAACTAATAAGGAAACAAATTTCGCAACTAGTGAGACACCAACATCAACATCTACACCTTATGTTACTGCTAGTTCTACCGAAGCCAACAAAACATGTGAAGTTGTAAGCAAAGTGTGGAAGCAAAGGTAGCCATATCAATCTACATCGGTTGTGTGGGATCACTTCATCAAATTTACTGACAAGAAAGGTAATAAGAAGGCTAAATGTTCTCATTGTGGTAAAAAATTGTGTGCTGATATAAAAAAGAATGGAACATCTTCTTTGAATAATCATATTAAAGTTTGTCCTAAGTTAAAATTGATGCATGATAGTGACGAGAACAAACAAATGGAATTAGTTTTTGCTTCGAAAGGGGATAGGTTGGGTAGTTGGAAGTTTGATTAAGAGGCAATTAAGAGGAGTTTAACTGAAATGATCATTTTAGATGAATTACCTTTCAAGTTTGTGAAAAATCAAAAATATAGGAAACACATAAACAAAGCATGTCCTAGATTTTTTATACCGTCACGATGGACTGTTGCTAGGAATTGTTATAAGGTTTATATTGATGAAAAAACTCGAATGAGAAAATTATTAAGATCATGTCTTAGTAGAATGTGTCCACCACTAACACATGGACTTCGATACAAAGAATTAAATATATGTGTCTAACTACCTATTTTATTGATAATGAGTGGAAAAAGCAAAAAAAAATTTTGAACTTTTGTCCAATCATTAGTCACAAAGGTGAAGTCATTGGTAAGGCAATTAGTAAATGTTTGAAGATTGAGGTGTCCAAAAGATTTTTTCTATCATTGCTAATAATACTAGTTCAAATGATGTGGCAATAGGACATTTAAAGAAAAAATTTAATGTTGTTGGAACTAGTATTTTAGGAGGTAGAATTTTTCATGTGAAATGCATTGCTCATATTGTTAATCTTGTGGTCTCTGATGGATTGAAGGATATAAATACCTCAATTGCTTATGTTAAAGGGATAATGAGATATGTTAGATAATCCTCTACTATATTAGCTAAGTTTACGGAGTGTGCTGTTAGTGCGGGAGTTGAGAGCAAGTATTTATTATTTTTGGATGTAAGCACTAGATGAAATTCTACATTTTTTATGTTGGATACAACTTTGAAATTTCAGAAGGCTTCTGTGTCATTTGAATTATGTGATAATAGCTACATACCTGAGCTCATAAGGTTGGGAGATGGGGTGTCCGATGACAGAGATTGAGCAAATGTTAGAAAGATTTCTTATTTCTTAAGAGAATTTTATGATTTGATCTTGAAAGTTTTAGGCACATCTTACATAATTGCTAATTCTTTTTTGAATTCCATTTTTGATGTGTATACTACTTTGATTGAATGGCAAAATGGTGATGATGTTGATTTACGGTTTATGGCAATTAAGATGAAAAAGAAATTTGACAAGTATTGGGGGAATGTGGACAAAATGAATTTGGTGTTGTTCATTGTTGCTATACTTGATCCGAGGAAAAAGCCTTCTTATGTTGAATTCACTTTGCTAGACATGTATCCTCTTGCTCAAGCTTCAATTATGTTTTCTTTAGTGACACAAGCAATGGATAAGTTGTTTCGTTATTATAGAAATATGTTACAACTTCCAACTCGTGATGTTGATGAAAGTGGTCAGAAGTGTCCAACGTCCATGAGTCAAGGCATTAGTGGTGGTTGTAGTGATAGTGTTGCTTCGACTTTGATTGGCAAGGACATAGAATGTACTCAAAAAAGATTGAATTGGTTCAAGAAGCATCTGTTAAACATTAGGTCAAAAAAGTTGAAAATGAAATCAGAGAAATATTTATCTGAACTTGTGGATGATGAGGGTTTCGATGATGATGAGTTTGATGTTCTCATGTGGTGGAAGCTTAATCAATTTAGGTTTTCTATACTTGCCGCTATTGCTCATGATATTTTGATTGTTCTCATATCAACAGTTGTTTCGGAATCCGCTTTTAGTACTGATGGATATGTGCTTGATGCATATAAGAGTTCTTTGACTCCTAAGGTCATGCAAGCATTTATTGGTACTCAAGATTGGTTATGTGGATTGGCACGTGGTGGTTCGGATTTGATTGAAAATAATTCGGACGAGCTTGATAAATTTTATTTTGGTAACTATTTAATTTATTTTATAGTTTTATTTATAATTTAATTTATTAGATTTGTCAAAAATCAATTTACAATATTTGTTATTTTATTTGTTTAGAGTTGACTAATATTGTGCTGAAAACAATAGCTTGGCCTGAGCTTAAGTTGGACTAACATTTTCAAGTAATGTTATCATTAGGTATTATGCAATATTTATATTACATTTATAATTCATTTAGGTCATATTACCACAAAAATTTATACTAATTATATATTTGCTTTTAACCTTTTTAGAAGCATGTCCTGCAAAATCGTTAAAAATTTAAGTTGGAGCCTTGGTGATCCATCTTTTGAAATTTAGTAATTTATGTTGAGAAGCTTTAAGTTGTGGAACTTTTCTTTGTTTATTTATTGTATGAAGATTAATATTAATTTCTTTGTGATCATATTTAATTATAGAACTTTTGAAACTAATGTTTATTTATTATATAAAAATTAATATTTATTTATTGCATGAAGATTAATATTATTAATCATTTAAAAAATAAATAAATAGGTCAAAAGGATTACATATAAATAAATAGACATAAAATAACTATTTACAAGAAATTATATAAAAAAGGCTCATGTCAAACAAAACAAAAGACCATTTTGAATAAAAAAAACTCAACTCAGCCCAAGTCAACCCCAAATAGTCCAAGTCTACTCACTGCAAAATTGACCCGAAATCGACCGAATCCAAAACCCCTAAAATCGACCGAACCGAACTTTAACATGATGCGATTTGATGGATTGGAAGAATTTAATTTTTTGATCGATTATACAAAAAATTGAACTGAAAACTGAACCAATTGAAGCTTGCTCTCCTCTAAATGTTAAGTCTTTTAAGAAGAATTAAAATTTAGTAGTAAATGAGACAAATTCAAGAGACGTTTCAAAAACCAAAGATGATGTGGTTGTACCTACCAAGTACCAAATATCTGATTGAAGAACCCTTTGGAGGAGTAGTAGTAGTAGTAGTAGTAGTACTAGTAGTATATTCAAACAAGTAACAATCACATGCCCCATCATGACATATGGAGGGATGGTTTAAAGGGGATGCTAATGGTCGTTTGCTTTCCCTTTTTAATTTTAAAAGGATGATGGTCTTTGGCAATCACGTTCCCGTGAAATCTATTCAACATCTTGGAGGCATTGCTCTTGCTCAAAGCAAATTGATAGCCTTTGCGCATAGCACAAGGGGCACTGTTCCCTCTCCAACAAGAATTCAATCTACAACTTTTGAATAGAAATATACCCAGAGTCAAGTCAAACAGGGAAAATTTTAGGCAAGCTTTTCCCCTATGCTTCAGTACTTATTTCCATTGTCGAAGATCAAAATTGCTTGTCAGACTTTGAATTTTTGACATCCCTTACAGATGGATATTTTAATACTCGAACAATTACTTATTCAAATTAGAAGTAATTGTAACATGCTTGTTTATCCTTCCAGCTATCTATTTCCTTGAAATTTCATTTGATTGAATTGTAAAGTGAACAGTTTGCTTAAACTGCAATTTACAAAGCACATAGTGCCGCCAGCTTTTATGGTCGTGTGGACACGAGCGATGGAAGAATAATGGTTGCTTCCTTTCAAGGAACTGTTTGCTTCCAATTTACATGAGCTCAATACACTCAAACAAATACACATAATAATAATAATAATAATAACCAATTCGTACCTCTTTGTGTAAGGAACATGTTCTGAATATCTGAAGTCCACTCAACCATTTGCTTAACAGCTATGATTTGCAGTTTGCAGCTTAATTAACAGTAGCCATTCATTCGTTGGAAAGGAAACTAAAAATTGATCAACTTTTTGCCATGTCAGAGTAACAGAAAAGAGAACAACCGGGAATAGAGCAAGATACTGGAAATGGTCCTTAAGTAGACATTAAGCAAATTAATGAATTCAGGCAATCTCATATATGACATTGTCACAAGTCAGAGTGTTTATATCATATTAGTTAATTATCAACGACCTGAAAATAATTTGACATGGCAAACTCAAAAGTCCATGCAACTCATTTTTCTCCTGACAGTCCAAGGTTCTCTTTTTTTTTTTTTTTTTCCCAAAAACGTTTTTAAGTCTCTGGTTTCCTTGATCGATAATACTAATGTTTTATTTCCTGTTTACCTAAAGAATGATAGCATAATGTTATTTAATAGTAACACTACATAGTTAGCAAGCAAAGAAAACTTTTTAGTGCATCTTCTTTGTATCTTGCATTTGCATTTATGGCATTGTCTGTTTTGCAAACAATCTCGTCAATCAGTTCATATCCTTTTCTCCTACTACTTAAAGATATCCCTTTCTAAGATATGACACTTTAAAACTCAATCACCAGATAAAAGAAAGCAAAAAAGGATCACCATTGGCCATGGAGGTCAAGATATTGTTAATCCTTTTAATATCATTCTCTTCAATTTTCTCCACTGCGCTCGCCAGGGGTAGTCGAAGCAATATAACATGGTGGTGTAGCAAAACGCCTCACCCTGAACCATGCAAATATTTCATGCGCCACAGCTCCCACCGTTTTGCACCAGAACACATGACTGAATTTCGGAAGATGATAGTCCGAGTAGCCTTGGATCAAGCCGTCGTGACCGAAAAGAATGTCTTGGAGTTTGGACAGAGTTGTGAGAGTCGACACCAGAAGGCGGCATGGAGGGATTGTCTCAAACTTTTCGATAATACCATTCTTCAACTCAACCTTACTGTACAAGGCCTAGAGACCGGGAGGAGGATTAGCTGCAGTGATTTTGATGCACAAACTTGGCTTAGCACAGCCTTGACCAATATCCAAACATGCGAAGCCGGGTTCATGGATTTCAATGTTTCAGACTTCTCTACACCTATGACATCCAATAACATATCCCAGCTTATTAGTAATAGTTTAGCCGTTAATGGGGTTTTCTTGCATACAAAAAACCATACTGAAGTTTCTCCTGGTTGGCTTTCGAGGCATGACAGGTGGCTACTAGCATCCGCATCGACAAAAGTAAAGGCACATCTTGTGGTAGCAAAAGATGGTTCAGGAAATTTTAAGACCGTTCAAGCTGCTCTGGATGCTGCAGCAAAGAGGAGAAGGACCAGCAGGTTTATCATATATGTGAAAAAAGGTGTTTATAGGGAGAATTTTGAGGTTGTCAATACTAACTATAACATTATGCTGATTGGTGATGGCATGAAACGTACAATAATCACCAGCAGCAGGAGTGTTAAAACAGGTTACACAACCTACAGCTCTGCTACTGCCGGTAGGAATTTTTCTTTCCTCCCTCTCTTTTGTTATTTGAGTAGTACTACTGTTTTATAATGCATTGAACTTTTCAGGGGTGATTTTCAACCCGAGACTTTTCAGGGTCTCAAGCTCTTCTTGGCATGATCTCCTTTTATGACTAAACTTCAAGTATCTGACTGTAGGCATTGATGGCCCTGGATTCATTGCTCGGGACATTACATTCAGCAACACAGCCGGTCCAACAAAAGGTCAAGCGGTTGCCCTCCGTTCAGCATCGGATCTTTCCGTCTTCTACAGATGTGCCATACAGGGATATCAGGACACCCTCATGGTACATTCACAGCGACAATTCTACAGAGAGTGTTACATCTATGGCACTATAGACATCATATTTGGCAATGCAGCAGTAGTCTTACAAAACTGCTCAATCTTTGCTAGAAGACCATTAAGGGGACAGGCTAACATGATCACAGCACAAGGCCGTGGTGACCCTTACCAGAACACCGGGATCGCAATTCATAATTCAAGAATTTTAGCAGCAAATGATCTTAAGCCAGTGGTTCGTGCATTTAAAACGTACTTAGGGAGGCCATGGCAGCAGTTTTCTCGAACAGTTGTCCTGAAAACTTACCTGGGCAGCTTAGTTAGTCCTGCAGGATGGTCGAAATGGGGCGATTCTAACTTTGCCCTTGACACATTGTATTACGGAGAGTACAAGAATAACGGCCCAGCCTCTTCAACTAGACATAGGGTCAAATGGCGAGGTTTTCATGTAATAACTAGCCCAAATGTGGCGTCACGTTTCACTGTTAATAGCCTTATTGCTGGCAGGTCATGGCTTCCGGCAACTGGTGTGCCATTCACTTCAGGCCTCTGAAAATGTCCTCCTACATGTGTACAGGGCAGAATTTTCATTATTCATTATTTTTTTTACTTGATTTTTCTGTTTATTGTGAATACATTCTTAAGTTAATTATCAATAATATGCATTTGAAATTATTTTTCTTTGATACTATGATATATATTAATATGTGGATGTAGGAAATTAAATGATTAATACTGAATTTATAACTTTCTACTCAATAGAATCTGGGCCTGGCCTACCGATTACTTATCTATCAAGGTCGAGAATTGTGTTTTCACTAGAATTGGGTGAAAAAACTTGCGTAGAAGGGCGGGAAGGAGCCCAAGATGAGCTGAAAGCCTATAGCCCGCGGTCAAGATAACAGACAGGGAAAGAGCCCAAGAAAACCCAGAAAACCAGGCCCAAAGCCCAACTGTTAATCCGCCGAAAAGCCCCATAAAATAAGAAGGGGTTTTGTCCAGGGCATGGAAGGACAAATCCAAGCATGCTCGATGGCAACACCCACAACCTTACATTATAATTTGTGATGATAATTAGAGAACAGGCACGCATTTGAGCGTTTCTGGTTTAGCATTATTATTTAAAAAAAATTGGTTGTTCATGGAACCATCTTGAATTCTTCATCTTATCCCTCCGTACTACAATGAAAACCCAATATGCATGATATATATATATATATATATAGAGAGAGAGAGAGAGAGTAGTTGGAAGAATATTATTCACAGATAAATATTATTTAATTAAAAGCAGTTCTTCTGGAAGTATCTATAGTTACCATTCACGGCCATCATTTAATCATACGTGAACCAAATTTTGATTGGACTAATAGTAATTATAGTTTAGGCCACGCAACCACCACCATTGCCTTGCACATGCATATACAAATGAATTGTTGCCTTTGGAAGATTAAAAGCAAAATTAAATTGTCCCATGATAATGCTTTTAATAATTCCCCTAAAAGAAACAAATTCCATAGAATTATTGTGGTTGAAAGCATCCTTGTCTATTTGTATGAGAAGTTAGAATAAGTGATAACAATTTCTAATACTTTAATCATTTGTCCATAAAGAAAACATCCAGATAACCGATGAAAGCATCCTAGTCTATTTGTATGAGATTGACATGGGTAACAATTGCTTCCAGCTAATCCTAAAGCAGTACTCTATTTTGTTTGATTTTCAAAGCTATTCGGCAAACTGTTGAGATTGTAAAATGATATATAGAAACAATGCTTTGAGTTTTTCTAGTCTGTGTGAGACTAGAGAGTCACGTTCGCTTGGTTAATCAAAATTCTCAGGTAGCTTCCACCCCTTTAGAAATGATAAACCATAGAGAGAATGGTTGACCAATAATGATCTCTTAATATGTCAACTTTCCATCTAGAACTTTGAATATAATTTTATAAATGGGAAAACCAAGCTCCCCAATTATTGACATAATCAAAGTTCCTCGTTCATGATTAATAAACCGCTGGATCAATCACGCGTTTTTGTCCCTGCCTTGGACAAGTCAAAGTCAACAACATAAGAAAAGTCAAAATATCCAAAGCTAAATCACAAATTTCATGCATCTATGAAGGAGGAGAGAGTACTGACAGGACAGCTTCTCTTTGGGCAGCAAGGGAAGTTTCATGCTGCTAACGTCAAACACCAGCTTAAAGGATTACGCGAACGATTCACGATCCAACTAGGAAGAAGGTGGAAAGCTGAAACACTACTAACATCCATATTATATTATATATACTTTATTTTTCTTCTATAGATTATAGTAGCTTACCAAATAAAAAGATTAAAAATAAGAAAATTAATGACCATTGGTTACTTTTATGGCTTTTAGAAATGCTCCTACCTATCTAGGATCGTACAAGCAATCGGACGGGATAAGAATGCTCTGGTGAAAAACTGATGATAAATCACTGTTATAGTAATCAGGACGATTTTGCATCAAATCGTCAATGCTTAATCCAGCAAAGAATAAGAGAAAAGAAAGACGTGTGTGCTCCTATAAAATTTATGGCGTCAAGACGTGTGTGTTCCTATAAAATTTATGGCGTAGAAAATCTTTGCAACTCTCAGCCAACAGTTTCCTTGGGTAAGCATAATTAATTAACACACGCATAGATTAATTACAATAAATGAAGTGTACTTGCACAACATATCAACAAACGTTGAATTAACTAATTAGAAAACAAGATATCATTTATTAACAATAGGGGACCAGTTTAGATTGTTTGAATCATTATTTTGTTAAACTTGGTATGCTATATTTGATTACTGTCATTTTCCAATGTTCAAACTTATGCCACCCTGTCAACGTGCGCAGGCAGTCTTCTTTCTCCTATATAACGAACCTTTTGGCAAAATCATGACATATTGCAACCTGTAGAAACAAATTGAGTTCGAAAATAATCCAATCAATGGCGACTAAGCTTGCTTTGTTTGTGATTTTCATGTCCTTTTCATTGGTTCCACCAACCCTGTCTTCTGTAGTCACCAGTGGGATAGACTATTGGTGCGACAGAACCCCAAACCCTCAGCCTTGTAAGTATTTCATGCGCCAGCAAGGCAAAAGCTTCGTGCCTAAGCAAAAATCTGAGTTCCGCAAAATGGCAGTCCAAATAGCCCTCGACCGTGCGCTCAATGCTCAGAGTCATAACAAGGGGCTCGGGAAGAAATGTAGAAATGACAAGGAGAAGGCTGCATGGACTGATTGCTTGAAACTCTACGAAGAAACCATTCTTCAACTCAACCAAACCTTGGACCCCACCAAATGCACCGATTTCGACGTGCAAACCTGGCTAAGTACTGCGCTGACCAACCTTGAAACCTGTCGGGCAGGCTTCGTGGAGCTTGGAGTTTCTGATTACATGCTGCCCCTTATGTCCAACAATGTCTCAAAGCTAATAAGCAATACTTTGGCTTTGAACAATAATGCTTCATTTGTGCCGCAGACTTATAAACACGGCTTTCCTAGGTGGCTAAAGGCTGGTGACAGAAAGCTCTTGCAGTCGTCTTCCCCAACACCAAATCTTGTGGTGGCTCAAGACGGGTCCGGGAACCATAGGACCATTAAGGAAGCGCTTGACGCCGCTGCAAAAAGGAGTGGAAGTGGGAGATTTGTGATACATGTGAAGCGTGGGGTTTACAAGGAAAATCTTGAGATTGGCAACAAGCTGAAGAATATCATGTTGGTTGGAGATGGTTTAAGGTACACAATTATCACAGGCAGCAGGAGTGTTGGAGGTGGTTCCACCACTTTCAACTCCGCAACTGTTGGTAAGGAATTCAATTTAATTCACTGCTACTGCCTCTAATTACATATGCATTTTTGTTTTCTCGCAGGAGCTGATTTTTCTGATTGAAACATATTGCAACCAGAGAGACGTTGTTTGGTTCGACATGGTTTATATATGTTTTTTATTCCTTAGAAAAATCTGTTTCTTGGTTAAAACTGTTATTCTTCTGCATGTCTGCCCTCCTTTTCCCTTTACTTTCTAGTTATTATCATTATACTGTAATAGAGTTCGATCATATACAGGCCTACCAAGATTCATTAAGAACAAATCATACTAACATAAAATGCTAGTTAAAAAGCAAAGGAAAAGCTAAATTTACATTGATTATTCTTCTTAATGTTTTAATCATCTAATAAGGTTTTAACTAATTCTTGGAATTGATTTTATGATTTTCAGCGGTGACTGGTGAAGGGTTCATTGCCCGTGGCATAACATTTCGCAACACCGCAGGTCCGCAGAACCACCAAGCAGTGGCCCTCAGATCAGGCTCTGATCTTTCAGTCTTCTACCGCTGCGGCTTCGAGGGATATCAAGACACGCTCTACGTCCATTCCCAGCGACAGTTCTACAAGGAATGCTACATATATGGCACCGTAGACTTCATTTTCGGAAATGCAGCTGTGGTGTTGCAAAACTGCATGATTTATGCAAGGAGGCCAATGGATAAGCAAAAGAACATCGTCACCGCCCAAGGCAGGACCGACCCTAACCAAAATACTGGCATTGCAATCCATAATTCACGAGTAATGGCAGCTGATGACCTTACCCCGGTGCTTTCTTCATTCAAAACGTTCCTAGGACGGCCATGGAAGGAGTACTCACGAACTGTTTTCATGCAAACTTATCTTGATTCTTTGGTGGATCCAGCAGGCTGGTTCGAGTGGGATGGTGACTTTGCTCTAAACACTCTGTATTATGGAGAGTACAAAAATATTGGCCCAGCAGCTCCGACGAGTGGAAGGGTGACATGGAAGGGTTATCGAGTTATAACCAGCGCTACTGAAGCATCAAAGTTCACAGTAGCTAACTTCATTGCTGGAAGATCATGGTTGCCGGACACTGGGATTCCTTTCACCTCTGGCCTTTGAGTTTATCACAGTGCATCACTCTTTTCAATTTGTTTCTTGAAATATACTGTTTTGTTCTTTCATTGCTGCGGTGTCTTTGTGACTTTACTTAATCCTTGCGACTATGTCAAGGAATTCTTCGTTGATCATACATATTTATGTAATGTGATTTTTCAGCAAGTCTCTGGAAAATACCCTTTTTATCAAGGCAAGCACGACAGAGAAATAAGTTCACTTCCTTAAAAGTTTAATTTGGGTTACTACTGACAACATATGATCCAAGTCAATTCAGTATCTGTCAGTCTTTCAAACTGGGAAAGGGGGATAAATTACACATATATGATGACAAGAAGGCATGCACCAGTAATCAACAAAAATTCTTGCTAAGCACAAAAGGCATCCTTCACTATTTATGCATAAGATCAGCCTCAAATTTGCAAGGAAGATTCATCTATTATACACAAAAGTATAACAGTGGTCTCGTAGCTAAATCCCTGCTTCAGTCAAAAGAAAACTCTGTAAAAGTAGTATAACTAGCCAATGCATAGCACTTGTCTTCAGAAGTCTTTCGCATCATAACCATCCATGGCCAACATCCACCTGCAATATGTTAAAAATCTGCATTGTTGCAGAGTGCAAAGTCTGGCGAATCTCATCAGAAGTTTACAACAGCCAGAACTCTGCATCATATTGTTTGCCGGCAACAAAAAACACTTGTGATTCTTCATGGCCAGTAAAATGGCTGTTCTTACACCCTTCATTTTATATCAGCTTCTACTTTAAGGTGGGCTACATCATCAGTTGTAACAATTGGAAACTTTGAGAATATGCCACTTTTACCCTGCCATCAGCAGAAGTTTCAAAAAATTAAGCATTTTAGACAAGAGAACAAATCCTTAGGTAATATATGTTCTAAATAAAATATTCTTGTTGGATTACCAGTAAGTTCTACAGTAACAGGAACCTGATGAATCTAGACAAATCACAATTACATAGTACATACTTTCATGTCTCATTAAATTTGAACTTTCTCCCTTGATCTCATGGCTGCAAAACGCCCAAAAGAAACAAGAGAGAAAGACTATCTCTACAAGCATTTGAAAATATAAAAGAAAATATAAAAGCAATAAGGAAAACAAGGTTATTTACCTTGAGCAACATTCGATCCTCCTGTATGAACTAACACCTTCTAATGTGTCTTCAGTAGTACTTGACCAGCACAGAAGCTTTCAATCTTTAGCCACAGAAAAAGAAAATAGAGTCAGAGCTATAAGTAATAATGAAACCTTGAATAAAATATTCACAAGCCTTTTCTTTGACTGCTATTCAACAATAAAGTTTTTCATCATGTGCTCAGCACTAAGCATCCTATTTGACAAAGCAAGTCATTAAGGACTAACACAGAATCATAGCTATTCCTTCCAAAAATGGCTTTGTTAAAGAGGCCAAGGCATTACCACATGCAGCTAGATCAAATTAACATGAGCTAACCTAAGGCCTTTGCCTTTTCAAACATGTTACTGATAATATGCAAGAACTCCAAGTTTTGAATGATTACTTATAAATTTCTTTTTATCTGAAAATTTTTGTCCAAGTTGCAGAAAGCAAAAAGTACCTGGTTGCTGTCACCAGCAAACTAGCATCTTTGTTCCAGCAGCCAGCTGAAGAGATGGATTAATATCCATCATTCCCAAAGCCTGAAGTTCATTTAGCTACATTTCAAATAAAAGAACTGAAAAACAATAGTGACAGTGTAAAAGTAAAGTAAGAATTTACGCAACAACATTTACTTACCAATTATGTAAATTACACACTGGTTATATCTTGAATCATGAAACTGAAGTCACATTCTCCTTGTTTCCTTAATATCTCAACCAGGAGCCTTTTTGTTGATTTTAAAGGATACTTGCCCCTTTGAATCATTGTATCAAATACTATATAAGCTTCCCGCAATTTCTTTTGTTCACATAAAATACAAAGCAACCAGTTATAACTATATGGTCGAGGCACAACATTACAAGCAAGCATTTCTTCAAATATCTTGAATGCAGGGATGCACAAATAACTAGCACAAAAATGTGCAAGTAAATTTTCATAAGTGGCCTTCCTAGGAAGGAGCCCCCTCTTGTGCATCACATGCAAAAGTGACAATGCTTCAAGTAGTCTACCACCCTGGCAAAGGCCTTTTATTAGAGTGTTGTATGCAATTTTATCTGGAGTGCAATCACCTGCATTCATTTTATTAAATAAGTCTATGGCATGATCAATTTCACCAGCTTTAATATGTCCACCCATAAGGATAGTAAAAGTCACTTGATTAGGACAGACACCTTCTTTTTGCATCAATTCATAATGATCATATGCATCCTGCATCCTATCTGCCCAACAAAATCCAGATATTATACCATTGTAGAGGTACAAATTTGGCATAAACCTTGTTTCTTTAACCTTCTGCATGAGCTTCAATGCAAAGCATTTCATTGCTTCAGGAGAACTATCAGAAACTCTTAACTTCTTTTCTCGTGGCAGGAGACATCTATAATGGAGCAAACGGAACAACATTTCTCTTGCTCTTTCAGAACTTCTCTTTATAGAGCACCATCTTTTCCTGCTGGTAATGTTTCTGCAAACACCACTGACCAGGGCAATATAAGTAATCAGGTCATGCTCAATCTGGTTTCTGTCCATCAAATCAACTAATCTAAAGGCAAATTCAAACTCTCCCTTCCGCAAGAAATTATTGATGAGAGAGGTATACAGTACAGCATTTGGCACAAGACCATCACCCAACATTCTATCAAGATACATACATCCCTTATCAGTCATGTCTTTCTTCACTAGCCCACTAATCAGAGCTGTGTAAGAATGAGAAGTTGGCCTAATAGCATCCTCTATCATTTTCTCAAATAGTTGACGGGCTTCAGTGAGTCTTCCATTCTTTGAGTAGCCATTAATCATTGTCATATAAACAATCTCATCAGGATCCTCCCCCGACTCAAGCATCCTGATGAACATATCTTCAGCTTCAAACATCCTTTTTTGTCGGCATAGAGAACCTATTATGCAGTCATAAATAGCAACACCAGGTTTCATTCTCCTGTCCTCCATTTGGTCCAGGATATCAAAAGCTGATGCTAGATCCCCACGTTTACAGTGTTCATTTACCATTATCAAATAAGTAGCTTGGTCTGGAAAAATACCTTGATCTTGCATGAGATCAACTAGGGATTTAGCATCCTCAAAAAGACCCTCCTGAGAAAGACACTTCACCAAGGAGTTGTAAGTAAAAAGCAGAGGCATGCATCCTAGATTCATCAATTTATCCATGAAATCCAAAGCGGTATCCAATTTTCGTCCCTCAGACAATGCACTGATAAGTATAGTGAATGCAACATTGGCTAAACTCAAGTTGGTTTTCTCAATCTTGCCAATCAAAAGCTCAATTTTTTGCTCCAAGTCTTCAGAAGCAGAAACTGCAAGTAATAATGGATCAAACCCACACCCATTAATGGCTATTGCCTGCACAATCATAAGAGCAAGGTCAAGCTCATACCCCTTAGGATACATTTTCATAAGTGTGAAGAACAGAACATGGTCTGGAACAATCCCACCAGTCAGCATGCTTTTATAAAGTTCACCTGCTTCCATTAGCCTATTCTCCTTGTAGAAGGAAGTGATTAAAACTGTGTAACAGTGTACACTAGGTGCTAAATTGTTGCTGACCATGCTATTCAGAAGCATAGAAGCACAATCGACCTTCCCTTCCCTGCAATAATTACTAATCATAACATGATACGTTATCACATCAGGCTGCAGTCCCTTCTCCATCATCTGGTTGTATAACACCCAACCCTGATCAAACAAACCCATCTTGACAAACCCATGAATCAACGTGTTATAAGTGTAACTATCTGGCTCACAACCTGTCTTGAGCATTCTCAAGTAAATTCTCATCGCCATTTTCATCTTCCTATCCTTGCAATACTCCTTTATCAATGAAGTGTACATCGTCCTATCTACATAGAAACCCTGCGACTCTATTTCTCCTATCAAAAATTCTGCCTCAAGGACCCACCCATGTTTGCAAAGACCATAAAACAAAGACTTATACAAATGAAGCGTAGGCGACAACCCTGTTGTTTCACGCATTAAATCAAACATTTGAATTGCTTCTTCTAAGTTCCCTTTTTGACATAGCCCATCAATCAACCCATTATAATACCAGCAACCCAGATTAACACCAATATCACTCATTGCAACAAAGTAATCAAACGCATCCAGAAACCTTTCTTGTGCAAAAAGCTCCCTAACAAGAGCATTAAAGGCAGGTTTTTCACTTGAATTATTCATTAAAAGCCTATCAAAAAGAGTGCAAGCTTCCTCTAACTTCCCTAACTTACACAAACATATAACCATACTATTAACAATGAAGGGGTCAGGATTGATACCTCTACCAATAATGTTGTCAGAGTACAGAGAATAGGCCAATTGAGGATACCCTGATCGCACAAGCTTCTTAATAAGAGCCCCGAATGTGGATAAATCAAGGTCCAAGCCACGAGCAGTGACGAAATCAACGGCTGTTATTGCATCAGAGACTGAAGAAGACTGAGAAATAATGCGTTGAATCAGTTGCTGAGCAGAGGACAGTAAGCCACGTTTAATGAGTTGCTCCGTTAAGGAGAGACAAAAAGATTTATGGTCGGTGCAGATGGATGAAACGGAGGCATATGACGGGTCCAGTGGAAGAGTTGAGGTTGTAATTGCTCTTCTGGTTTTGAAGAAGAGGTGACACGAAAGAAGTCTCTTCTTTATCATGATTAGAAACCGTGGATGGATTATGAAATTTTGTTCAAAATATTAGTAAGAAGGAAAAGGAGGATTATTGAGATTGACCCAGTTTAAAAAATTGAAAACTTTCATAGGCTTCGAAGCCAGAAACTGGAAGCATACAGAAAACAAAAACTCCCAGGTGAACTGAAAAGAGTGACAAAATCTCGAGTGTCGTTGCCAAAGAGGTTGTAGAGATATAAAGGGGGAAAAGAAGAAGGACGAGGAGGAGAAACAAGGATTTTTATTTTGTTTTTGAGGTATTGCCCCCTCCTGAAAGCGTGGCAGGCCGATAACCGAACAAAAAACAAATGTCTTCCGCTGCTTTTGTTTAAAACCCTCACACACGGCGGTGTCACAGTGGCTGGGTTTTACGGTTCAAACAGGTTACTTCCTTACAAATTACAAAAAAAAAAAAAATTCTGTTACTTGGTTAACTGAACACGACAAAGTTGGGCTTCATGTCGGATTTAAGTTGATTTTTCAATGGGCTGCAGAACCTTGTCGTTCAATCCAATAGCATGCTTTTGGGCTTAAAATGTTCTTCTGACAACAGTTGGTCTAAAATCTGGTAGGCCTCCCACAATAAAACGGGCCCAGTTTATGATTGACTTGTATGCCTTTCACATCTTTTAATTATTTAAACATATAATATATAAGCTTATACTATACAAATTCCTAGCTTAAAATATACTTACATATAAACAAATTTATGCTTAAAATATTCAATTATGATTTAGTCTTAATCGTATAGTATCAAGGAAATTTCAAAATATATATGATTTTTCATTTTGACATGTGAGTGGATTGAGTAAAAAAAATCAAGGCATAACAAATATTTATTTCGTAACAATTTCAGACATCAAAATAAAATTTCACTTAAAAGATTCACTAAACAAGTTAAATGGCCAAAGGCATATAATAAATTTAATGTGAATTACGTATTGTTTATCTAGTTACAACAAAGCAGCTAATAATCCAAAAAAAAAAAAAGAAAATGCTTGAATTTGGAGGTCAGCACTGAGAAGCAAGTTGCAGATAGCAAAACTTGCACTTTGGCAGTAATTATAGATGATATAATGCATTAGGTAATACTATAAATACTCCTATAATCTTCTAAGAATGATCCTAATCATGCAGCATCCACTTATATATATTTACCCCTTTAATTAAATATTGTTCTCGTTTCCTTTTCATCTTATCATAGTAATAATCGGCATTATTATTTCGAGGGTGACATATAAACCAAAATACAATCATATATATATATATATATATTCTCTCCCAGTTGTGGTTACTATTTAATTTTAGGTAAAGATTTAACCATATTAATTTTTCTATTATTTAGCAAAATAAAAGTGAATGACAGAAGTAGTATTAGATGCTATGAAAGCCAAACACATATTAAGAAACAATTAGACGGCCATGAGAAGGCAATTATTTGATAGTAATTTAGAATCAGAAATCACTTAGTTAAAAGTCAATTCTTTGAGATTTGGGACGTCAGCCCCTATCTAGGCAAAAAGCGCAAAGGATGATTCATGACTGTCGTCGAAAAAAAATGTGTTAGCATCGTTTGATATCTAAATTTCCAAGTGTTCTAGAAGCCCTTTTGCAATATTCTCTCTTTGTCTTTTTTTTTTTAATTTTTTATGTCTTTAAAAGGAAACGGTGACAAATTGTACGTGGAATAATGTGTACTATAAAATGTTGTCAGGTTTATGTAATATTTGGGTAATAATAGTCATGTTGTGACATATTTTGAACCGACATTGGTCGTCATATTCATTGTTTGTTTGAGGATTATGATTGAATTTTCATTAAGCCATTGTTATTCCAACACTTTTGTACCAGAAAGAAAAGAATAATTGTTATTCAAACAAATGTACAGTTTGCCCAACAGTTAAGAATTTTAAGGCCTAGTTTCAACCATGTTTCCTTGTGAGACCGCGAGTCATTGTATAAACATGGACCTAACCGCTGCAGTCGAGGTTTCTCATGCGTGAAAGGAAAAACCATGGGATGGACATAAAAAATGTGGATTGCACTCAAATTTGGCATTCATAGAACGAATCATAGCCTATCAGGTGACCCCTAGTGACCTAGTCCATGATGAATATAGAGCACCAAAATGCACCATCGTCCCGTTTGTGAAAGGGCCCCCGGGCTTGCCCTGCCCATGCAATGGTGGGGAAATTAAGGAGTTAAATTTTTCACTGCTTACCAAGCCTCCACTTCTAACTTCCCAAGAATTGATTTCAGGCAGCACAACTTGGTTATCAAATTTCAACGCAAAATTCTCTTCTGAATCAGCTTCATCAATAGAATGGAAATTGTACTATAATAAAAGTGTCTTTATGAAATGAATCCAGGCACATAAGCTTTAACATAAGTTGAATATTAATTGTCATACTGTTTTATTGAGTAAGTTGCAGATAAAATAAAATAAATCCATAAAATTATTTGATGCATAAATCATTTTCATTGTATATCATATTTTTCATATATGTGTGTAACCAAAATGTTTGAATCTCATTTTACATCATCTTAAGTCTTAACTATATAAAAATATTTATATATACAATAATATGTAAATAATCAACCAAAAATAATATTATTTTATTTACACGTAATATTAAGATAAAATTAATAAAGACGGATTTATCAATATTTTTCCATCCTTAATTTCTATTCATAATGATACTCATTAATAGCACCGTCTAAATGCTCTATTTTTTCAACTTATAACTTACAAATGTATACTAATGAAACCATATCTTTCTCGTCGCTACATATGGTTTCACTACAAAAAATCCTTATTTTTCCTACGGAAAAAATTTCGTTGAAAAATTTCAACGGAATTGCAACGGATTTCCAACGAAATTTAATTAAAATTTTTAGATGAGGCTTCCGACAGATTTCCAACGATTTTGCAATGGAAATTTTCAACGGAAAATTCTGTTGAAAAATCCATTGGAAACTTAATTTTCCAATGGATTTTCCAACGAAAATTTTCGTTGGAAATTGACTTGGACAATATATGTATACTATTTCCGATGGATTTCCAATGAAAATTCCGTTGGAGATCCGTTGGAAATAGTGCACATAACAAGACACGTTTTACTGTGTATTAGTTCCAACGGAAAATCCATTGGAACCTTAAACTTTTCCAATTTGGTGTTTAGATTTTCTAACGGAATTTCCGTTGGAACCTCAAGCTTTATCAATTTGGTTTTTAGATTTTCCAACGGATTTCCAACGAAAATTTTATTGAAAATTTTCAACGGAATTTTCTTTTGAAAATCCATTGGAAATAGTGCACATAACAAGACACGTTTTACTGTGTATTAGTTCCAATGAAAATTCCGTTGGAACCTTAAACTTTCCCAATTTGGTCTTTAGATTTTCCAACAGATTTCTAACGGAAATTCCGTTGGAAATCCGTTGAAAAATTACCTTTTAGTACAGTAATGTATATGTTATTTGTGAAACTTTCCGAATGATCATAAAATTTCCCCTTAACAAATCTAAATTTGATTGAAATTTTATTAATTATTTTTTAAAAATAAAATATTACTAAAAGTAAATACAAGCACTTAATGCTTATTTGTATAATTTTTTTAACTTTGATAAATCATACAATATTGGCATTATAGTACCAAATTAGGGTAATGTTATATTATTCCAAATTTGAAAAAATAACAACATCAAATTTTATATTTTATAAAAACCCATGATTAGAAATAAATATCATATAAAAAAATATATTACTTTATTTATGTTTTAAATGTAATTAGCTAATTAGCTAATTATGATTGAAGTTTTATAATTTACTTATTATATTTGTGCTTAAAAAATATCATTTTATTATATTTATGTATTCAAGCAAATCTGATCGAGAGCTATAGAATATATATATATATATATATATAGTCAAACAAGTATGATTTAAGGAAAAAATTAATATATAATTTATTAATATTAAAGTACAAGTTATATTTTTTAGTTTATATAACTATATCTTATTATAACGGAATATATATATATATGACATATATTACATAAGGGTGTACATATATATATTAACATATAATTTATTAAAGATTATAGTAAATTTCATTTAGATGATTATATTTATTAATGTAATAGGGTCCATTTAATACATATAACGGAAAAATCATATTGATGAATAATTATACTAATTTTGTAATATATATCAATGTGTTGGATAAAAGTTGTGATCATTATATATATATATATATATATAATTTATGTCATATCGCATTACAGTTTATGTTGACTAATATTTAAAAAAAACTTTTTGTACAAAACAAAAAAAATATAAAAAAATATTGTTGTTATTAAGACTCGAACCTTTGCCCACATATTAACAGATTTAGGTGATAACCATTTATTCCACCAACTCAAACTTGATTAAAATGCTCCCCAACTGAATTTATTATTAAACAAAACTGAATATCTGTGAATGATACAAAACGGCGCCGTTTGAGATCTATAGGTGACTTGAATCCAACGTCAAAGCGATGTAGTTTTGCTCAGTAAACCCTAAGTATAAATACCCAATTTTCTCCCCCAAACCTGACTCTTGAGTTCCCATTTTCTCTCTTTACCAGTGACTCTCTCCCCTCTCTCTAAAACCGACTGACCCTCTTCCACAGCGTTCCCGGTGCCCTCCCACTACTGGTGTCCTGAATCCGGTTCTAGCGTTGTCATATTTGACGACTTTCGGCTCTTTCAATCACCGGTTGGCCCGTCCTGCTCTTCCCATATTCTGCGATTTTGGTCCTTTCCCGTTGTGACCCAACGACTCTCGGACTGAATCTGTCCCCGTCGCAGCACTCCCCTTACTGTTGTCTAACTGGCCGTCTGATCCATTAAGCGAAGAAAATTTGGGGGTAGTAATGCTTTGTGTATATATTGTTTATTTGAGTTGTAGGGTTATTTAGGGTTTGATGCGTCGTTCTCATTTTTAATCTTGTTATATTGTGTTGTATTTATTTGATTTAGGGTTACAAGCTTGAAGGTTTCATTGCACATATTTCAGTCAAAGGCAACGGTCTAATCTTGAAGCCTCAAAGCAGTGTTCGGTCTGCTTCAAACGAGATTGGGTTTTGGGCATCGATTGCAGGTGACTAAGCCAGATAGATATTGGTTTTAATTGTTAATGTTGGTGTAAGGAACAATGTGTCATCCATAAGCTGAAATTTGTAGTGAACCTGTTGTTAAAATCAAATTAACAAATTCTTGGGTCAATAATACATCTTCTAATGAGACAGAACTACTGAATCTTGTTTTATAGCATTTGAAAGAACTGATAAGTTTGAAATATGCAAGTATGTATCTGATAGCTCCTCCCTAACCGCCTTGAGAGAACAACTAAAGTTAGACATGTACCTCAATAAGCCAATCAATGAGGATGGCCCTCATCTTTTCATTGATGTCAAATTACCTGTCCATGTAATTTGGAGAGACGCAGTAAGAAACCTCCACAAACAACTTTTGATAAATCTCTTAAAATGCAATTATCACCAATGATTCAATCGAATGTTACTCCACATAGTTTGCCATAAATTATCTCATTGGCAAAATTTATCTTTAATAATGCATTCACGTAACAAATTTAAATAAATATTTCTAGACATGTATAAGCAATTAAAATATTTGGAACAACATATTAAAACTTACCTCAGTTTCACTATAATAAGCATATATGTCATCTACATACTCAACAACTGCAAGTGGATCTTTTGAATCATTTCTGTCAATATCAATGATAGAGTCCTCCACATCTTCCATTTCAAACTCCTATATGTATTCAATAGCAAGGTTGCTGTAATCATGCTACTTTGCCAACAAATATATCCAAAAAAAAAAACATTTCAGTACTTAAGAAAATGTAGATGAATGTAACTTAATATAAATTTTAAAAATTAGTAAAAATTTTGACGACTATTTTAAAAACATAATTAAATATGACGTACTTTTATATTTTTATGCAATTTGAATCATCTATCCGACTACCCTAAAATCGTATTAGTCGATATGGATCAAAAGCAATTAAAATATTTTACCTTAACCCCAAATCTTTCATATGGCCCTCATTATAATTTCAATTATTAAGTCTTATAATTATGAGCTTCAATTCATAGTCCAATTTTAAATTTCAAAATTAGATAGTCATAACCATATGAAATAATAGACAAATTGGCATACGTTTTTTAAAAATTGTAATAAATCGGAAATTACATGGGTTAATGATATTTAAAAGAAACGCTAGACATCAAGTATATATAATTGATATTCAAATTTAATGTACAGGCACCAATTTTAACTTCAATGTTTAGGGTCTCTAATTAAACTAATTATTTGAAATTACATACTTAATCCATCTTCTTAGGTTTTTTGATAATTTATGTACGCAATAATTTATGCTATAACGGCTACTTTGCATCTTACAATGTAATTTTGAATATATATATATATATATATACAATACATATTGGAATGTAGGGTTTAGGGTTTAGGGTTTAGGACAAACAATACAAATTATTCTTGATAATGATATTCTATGACACTTAGGCTTGCAGAATGTCAGGAGATCGCTCTTGGATGTACCGTCGCTTACAGAATGGATTCATTACAACTGAATTTGTAAATGGAGTTACTAAATTCATTAATTTCACATATTCGAATACTACATTTATGTGGAAGAATAGAATTAGATGCCCTTGCACGCGATGTAGTAACAACAAGTTCTTAGATAAAGATAAAGTCACAGAACACATCCTAAATCAGGGTTTTACTGGGGCTTACACAATTTGGAGTTTACATGGGGAAAATGATGTTGGACAATCATCAAGAAGTCGATTTAGAGTTGAACCATCCCATAGATTTGAGGGAGATGCTGTTTTTCGAGAACCTACATATGAAGATAAAATAGAAAATCCATATAGTAGAATGGTTATGGATGTTATGCGTCCTGAAGTTGTTTTCAACCATGGCATCGACAATACTCATGAGTCGAGCTTTGTGGAAGGAGATCCCAATCCAAATGCATTTATTTTTTACTCTTTGTTAAGCAATGCAGAGGAACCTTTGTGGGTAGGTTGCACAAAGCACACAACGCTTTCAGTTGTGTCGTAACTTTTAAATGTTAAGACGGAGTACAATTTGAGTGAATCATGTTTTAATCGATTGTTAGAGATAATTAAGAATATGTTACCATCTGATGAGAATTTACCTACAGACTTTTATAGGATGAAGAAGAAGGTAGCAAAGCTTGGGTTGGGATATATCAAAATTGATGCTTGCAAGAACAACTGCATGTTATTTTATGAGCGATTTGCTACATTTTAGCATTGTCAAGTATGTGGACATCCTCGGTATAAACAAAGGAATTCAAGTGTGAGAAGGCAGAAGAAAATTCCTTACAAAATTTTACGTTACTTGCCACTTATGCCGAGGCTTCAAAGGCTTTATATGTCATCTAAAACTGCTGAAAATATGACGTGGCATGTACAACACCAAAGTGATGATAGACGCCTTAGACACCCAGTTGATGGTGAGGCTTGGCAACACTTCAACCGCACACATGGATTCTTTGCAATGGAACCTCGAAATGTAAGACTCGGGTTATGTGCTGACGGTTTCAACCCTTTTTGATCGACTGGCAACCCATATTCTGTTTGGCTAGTAATGCTTTGTGTGTATAATTTACCCTTATGGATGTGTTTGAAACAACCATATATTTTTCTAAACATGGTTATTCCGGGTAAGAAAAATCCAAGTCAAAATATAGATGTTTTCTTGAAGCCTTTGATAGATGAGTTGAATTTATTGTGGAGAGACGATGTTCTGACCTATGATGCATTTAGGAAACAAAATTTTCATATGAGGGTAGCATTATTATGGACAATTAATGATTTTCTTGCTTATAGTATGTTGTCAGGGTGGAGTACACATGGATGATTATCATGTCCATATTGTATGGAAAATTCTAAATCTTCCATATTGGAACATGGTAGGAAACCTTGTTTCTTTGATTATCATCTACAATTCTTGCCAACTAATCATCCTTTTAGGAGGCAGAGAGACAAATTTCTTAAAGAAAGAATTGAACATGACATACCATTTTCTCGATTATCAGGAGAAGAAATATTAACACATTTGAATTCGCTGCCTCAGCTCCCATTCGGCACAAAATGTGGTGAGCGAAAAACTTCAGGATATGGTGTTTGTCATAATTGGGTGAAGAAGAGTATATTTTGGACTCTGCCTTATTGGCATACACTTCTTATTCGTCACAATTTAGATGTTATGCATATTGAATGTAATTTTTTTGAGAATATAGTCAACATAGTGATGGATGTTAAAGGAAGGACAAAGGACAACATAAAGGCACGACAAGATTTAAAGGTGTCTTACAAGCGGCCAGAATTGGAGTTGGTGGAAAATAATGGAAAATTGTATAAGCCAAAGGCTGCGTACATATTAAATAAGGAGGAAATCAGAAGTGTTTGTGCTTTGGTTAAACAATTGAGATTACTAGATGGTTTCGCGTCGAATATTTCTCAGTGTGTTAATGATGATGGGAAAAAATTTTATGGGATGAAAAGTCATGATTGTCATGTTTTTATGCAACGGTTACTCCCAATTGTATTTCGTGATATGCTGCATCCAACAATTTGGGCGGCACTTACTGAGATATCTCAGTTTTTTAGCGATTTGTGTGCAACTGAAATAACAGGTGATCATATGGAAACGTTGCAAGGAAAAATATGTGAAACTATATGCAAACTGGAGAAGATATTTCCTTCAGCTTTCTTTGACTCAATGGAGCATTTACCGATTCATTTACCTTACGAGGCGAAGGTTGATGGACCTATACAGTATCGATGGATGTATCCATTTGAAAGGTAAAATAATAGTTTTTTGTTTTCATAAAATTCTTTTGAAGAGTTTGAAGGTTTTCATAAGATTGATGCATATTGTGGTTTATAGGTTTTTGCAACAGTTGAAGAAGAAAGTAAAAAATCGTGCCTCTGTTGAAGGATCCATATGTGAGGCTTATGTTATCGAGGAAGTTTCCTCGTTCTGTTCATTGTATTTTGAACATATTGTGCGAACAAGAGTAAATAGAGTGCCACGGACGTATGATGGGGGAGAGGTGGACTCTATGAGTCGTCTATCAATTTTCACTCACCCGGGACGAGCTTTTGGTCCATC
Organism: Theobroma grandiflorum; assembly: GCA_036013995.1. NCBI lineage: Eukaryota > Viridiplantae > Streptophyta > Magnoliopsida > Malvales > Malvaceae > Theobroma > Theobroma grandiflorum. The sequence continues at coordinate 10,147,120 of CP142131.1, forward strand.
AGATAAATCTCGATTTTTGGATGAGGATGAGTTTTATGCTGCTGAGTTATATGTTTTAATGAATTGTGAAGAGATGCTCCCATATATAAAGTAAGTACCATTACTTTTTCACTCACCCTAATACACTATAATAAGATTTTCCGTTAATCACGTAGTAGTGGATATTATGATAGGATATTTGATGACATGGTGAAGGGAGATGTTGTCTCAATTTCGGAAGATGAATTGGAGAAAGTACGTGATTCAAGATTTTCGTTAAATGGTTTAAAAATTATGTAAGTCCCCTAAACATACAAGTTAACTTATAAAAAATAATTGACGAATATATTATGTAATTTATTATTTTATTCTCTCGTATCTAATGTTCATAGGTTGCAAAGCATAATGAGGAAATAGACCAACGCATAATTGATATCTCTTATGGTCCCGGACGTATGATAAGGTCTTACAGTGGATATTTTGTAAATGGTTTCAAGTTTCACACAATAGATTACGGCAATAATCGTAAGACAATGAATAATGGGGTGCACATAAAAGGGAATTTTTACAATGATCATGAACATGACTTTTATGGCATCTTAGTGGATATAATCGAGTTGGAGTATTTTGGTATAGGAAACAAAGTAGTTCTATTCAAGTGTCATTGGTTTGATACGGAAAAAGGAATAAAAGTAAATCGATTGCATGGTCTTGTTGATGTGAATTACAAGTCAATACTAGCCACTAATGAACCATTTGTTTTAGTTGCCCAAGCTAACCAAGTTTATTATAGTAGTTATCCATCAAGAAGGAGAGATCGACGTGATTGGTGGGCAGTATTTAAAACGAAGGCTAGGAGTAGATTTCAAATTCCAATTAGTGGTGAAAAAGAAAATGAAAGTGATTTGAATGAAAGAGTATACCAAGAAGATGTGTCCAATTCAATTACTAGAACTCAATAAGAAGAAATTGATTTAGCAGAGTTAGCTAGTGGTGAATATGAAGATGTTAATCTATCGATTAATGATGAAGAAGATGATTTCGATAAAGATGAAGATGAAGAAGATGACATGGAAGGAGAAGATAATGAAGATGAAGATGAAGATAATGTGGAGCACAACGATTGTGAAACTTACAATGATGCCAGTGATAATAATGCAGAACATGAGTTTGATTATTCAGGAAGTGAATGATGACGGAAGGCACATACGATATTTGTTTAATATTTTCTTTTTACGTTATTTGTTTAACTTTAATTTTATGATATTAAAGTATTTTGACATGATGTCAAACATAAGGTTTGAGTTAAAATCAATATATAAATGTTGCAATTAGTTAGCATATAATTGATGCGTTGCTTCATATAGCTAAGAATTATATATGTCATTGTTGTGAAGAAGATGTTTTTTATTTGATTTTAATATTAATCATATTAATAATAATTGCTTATGGGATGTTAACAATAGGATATTGCAAGAACGATGGTTAAAGGGAAGCAATCAAAACCCAGACCAAGGTCTTCATATGCATCAACAAGTATGGCTGTGCCGACAAGTTCCCAAGCGTGTGATGATAAATCCATTCCACAATTAGTGCAGCAGGAGAATAATGATGCGCCATTTGAGACACAGTCTTTGTATGATGCATTTGCAGAGCACGTCGAAAATGATGCAGCTACACATGATATTACAAGATCCACATCTATTGATTTAGATGGAAATGCAAATGAGACATGGTCAAGATCAAGAGGTAGGGGACCCAGTGTAGGATTACAGACTCCTGTAGATCCATCGGACAGATTGCGTATTACTCATATTGGAGATAGGTATGTTATCTTATTAAACTTGTTATATTTTTCAACGAAATTTTAAATTTTTTTAATTTTAATATATACAATTATTTGAAATATTTTACAAGCGTTTTTTTTGAGAGAAGAGTCACATCAACAATAACAAGGATCATCAAAAATCACTTTCATGGTCCATGGTCGACATGGAGGAAAGTCCCTAATGATATCAAAGACTTAATGTTTCGAAAATTTCAGATACTATGTTTGTTATTTATTTATTAATCATTTTTTTTTCAATTAATTTCTATAACTTTGTTAAATTATTGTATTACATTATGTTGTAGGAAAAATATGTTTGGTCTGCACATCAAGATGTTGTAGTTCGACGCATATGGGAAAAAATTTGTTCCAATCGATTAAGAGACATGCTTTCAGAAGAAAAGCATAAATCAATGACTGAAGTCAAAACTAACAACATTACAAAATGCAGAGGCATGTCGAGGGAATGGATCACAAATGACATATGGAACACCCTGATCGATACAATATAGGGTACAAAAGAGTGGCAAAACAAATCACGCAAAGCAAGGCAAAGTCGTTTAACGTCAAAAGATGGATGCATTCCAAAGCACACTGAAGGTTCAATTCCATTTGTGGTTCATGCAAAAAGGATGGTATGAATTAATGTTACTCATAATTTATGTAAAACTGTTTTCCCATCAATTTCATTTAAATACGTAAGTTTAATAGTTGGATGTTGGTTTTGATATACATGTTATATATATCAAGATATATATATATATATATCGATTATGGTTGACTAAAAATAAGTGTTAATAAATTCAAGCAATTAAGTTGAAACAAGATGTTACATTATTGGAAGTGTTCAATTGTACTCATAAGCGTTCAGGGGGTCATGGTGATTTTATTGATAACAAGTCCAAGTCTACAAGTGTAAAAACAATTTCATTAATTTTTACTATTTCTTCTAAGTTAATGTTCTACTTCAATATTAATCATTAATTATGACTTTTCTGTAGGAAATGTATAATTCTGTACTATCGCAGAAGTATAACGATGAGTCATCTTCTCAGCTAAAATTCAATCCGCATGCTTGGACTGAAGCAATTGGAGGGAAGGAGACTACACGCACTCACGTGTATGAGTTTGGCTCTCGTGTCCTTGCTGCAGCTTTACTTACTGAAACATATTCCAATGTAGCAACATCTGAGTCTGCATGTGGCCCAATCAACTCAAACTTCAATAGTCCCACAAATGCATTGGAAGAAAAAGTGGAAAATCTTGCACACAACTTGATTAAGATACGTGAGGAAACACGTGAGGAAATACGTGAAGAAATGAGAAATGTGATGGCAGAAGGCATGAGTGAATTTATGGCACGTATGGAAACCATGTTTATGAGTAGTGCACGTTCAACCTTTGGTGATGCGGGCCCTTCAAGAGTTGACAAGTGTAACAACCCTTAAAAAAAATATAATAATAGAAAGAAAGACCACATGGGCAGCCGCCCATGTGGTCAACTAAGAAATTTAAAACAAAGACTCATAAAATGAGTGAGCAAAGGAGGGGGGCCGGATGAAAACCAAAAAGAAGAAAAGACAAAAGCAAGAAGGAAAGAGTGTAGGGGCCGGTTAAGAGATTGGTGAAGAAGAAAAAACGTGTGAAAATGTGGAAAGGGGACATGACAAGGAGTCATGTCTGGTCCCCTCCACATTTATTCTTCAAATGGCTTTCAAAAGCCATTCTTGTGCAGCACACCGTCAGGCCAAAGAAGAGCAAAGAAACAAGGGAGAAAAATTGAGAGAAAGAGCCGAGAAAACCAGAAAAAAAAAATAGAGAGAAATTCTATGCCTTTTTGGGGAGCTTGAGTTGCTGAAATTTTATGACTTTATTGTTGCTTTTGGAGGCTGATTTTGAGGTTAGTTGCTGTTTATTTTTGAGGGTTTTGTTGCTGGTTTTGGGGGTTGGAAAGCTGCTGTTTTTGGAGTGAAAAATCTGTTGATTTGGATGCTTGAAGGTGTGATTTTGAGGGCTGGAAATTTCTGAAAATCTGGGCAGAAATGGAGCTGGAAATTAAGCTAGAATCTAGCTGGTTTGGGGGCTGAAAAATGTTGCTCAAGTGGTGAGAAAGAGAGAAGGAAAAGGATGGCCAACGGTGGTGGAGAAGAGGAACCACCACCGGTGGTGAAGGAGGAGGCCACGGTGGAGAGAAGCCATGGGCTGGGAAGAAGAAAGGAAGAAAGAACGTGGAAGAAAGAAAAAGAAAAGAAAAAGAAAAAAGAAAAAGAAAAAAGAAAAAAAAAGAAAAGGGAAAAAGAAAAAAATAGAAAATGAAAAATGCAAGAATAGGAAAATAAAAATGGGCCAAATGAGAAATAAATTGGGCAAGGCCCAATAAGAAAAAAAAATAAATGGACATGGCCCAATGGTAATTAAATGGGCAAGGCCCAATAGAAAGATGAAATTGGACAAAGCTCAAGTGGAAAATAAAATTGGGCTTGGCCCAATAGGAAAATTGAAGAGATTCTTGGACAAGGTCCAATAGCTAGGAAGGATGGAAAATGCTCAATGGCACGTTTATCGAGAAGACGTACTGAACGAGATACACGACTGAGAAGTAGAAAAACATATATACGCGTACGAAAATAGCGATGTAATATCCCGCTATTTCGAGGTGAGTAGGGGGTGTCAATTTTAAAATTTCCATATTATCTATAAATATATATTTACGCATGATTTATCGAATGCACATAATTGTGAAAAGCATGCGTTGATAGAATTTTAAGAAATTGTGAATGTAAGTTATTTTTGGAAATTGTTTTGAATATATATATAATTATAGGTAAAGTATTTTAAAAATGGGAAACAAGCCTTTCAATTTGATTTACCTTCTAAATTATGCCTTATATATCTGTGTAATGTGCATATATGATTATGATGTGTATTTACCTGATGCTTGACGTTTTATAAATTATGCATCAAACTTTATTTTATGAATATAATGATAAAATTTTATTACGTTTGTGTTGAATGTTTGACAATAAATTTGGAACGATACTTCAAGAGAATAAATGATTTTAAGATGGTTTCGTAAATTGAGAGATTCGAGAGTAGGTCGGATGTCACATCTGTTAAGTGTGATCCTCGTGCACGAGTGAGCTCTAGCTAGAGACATTTTCGGGTCGTCGACGGGCTGTTAGACATGGCTGGGGCCATGGTCTGTGATATACGTGGCAAGGCCACAGATGATTTACGCGGTTACGACCGCTTGATATCTCCGATGTCTGCCAACATCGTTGAGATTGCCATGGTATTATGTGGGGATCCGGTGGAAGCGATGCTCCCGGATGATATTACGTGGTAGCGGGACCATGAGTTTTTATCTTATTTCCTACTCGAGAGTAAAGTCTCTTTGGATTTTCGAATTATATTTTTCCGTGTATGGTGAAAATGAATTTAAAATGGTTTTTCCGCAGCTCTCCATTTTTACGGAAAAATGAATTTTAACTCCTCGAGTACGAGGTGATTTGTGGTTTACGTATATATTTGACAAATATATGATTTTACGAGAGCTTGCCTGATTTAAGGAAATTGATTTGAATAAATTATTCTAAATGATTTCTACATGAAATTATCATTCACACTAGATTTGGCGTGTATTTATCTATATACCTTTGGTTTGGTTATATCATAAACGAATTCTTGATATATATATATATATAAGGCACAAATATCCGTTTGAAATAAATTGTTTTATCATCCGGTAATTTGATATTCAAATGATCAGCTATTTGCTTGTTTCCCATCTACACCCTACTCGCTGAGCCGATGATCACTGAGTCTGTGAGACTCACACCCCTCTTATTTCTCCTTTTGCAGACAGGGATCGGCCTAACGCGTAACTATTGGCGTATTCAGTCTACTGCGAATAGGTAAAGGCATCTCTTAGCCGCTTCGAGTCGTTCCGCTGTCTAGAGTTCATTCACATGAAATTTCTACATATTATTAGCATTGACAATTCCTAATTATGCATTGTTGAAAACTTTGTATTTTAAATTTAATTACTATTACTGGAAATGGAATACCAATAGGGTATTATTATTATTATTAATTATTTTCATACGTGTTAGCATATTTAATAAATGTCTTAGAAAAATTTACAAAAGTTTGTTCGGGACTTGACGGGATCTCCCGGAAGTCTCGGACGCCGGTAGCGACCAGGGATGGGTCGTTACAACAAGTAAGGAAAAAAATTTCCCTCACATGATGTATAATTTTCGGTGCAAACACTGGGATACTTTTTATTTTAGTTATGTTATAAGTTCTTATATGTATCCAATTATTTTATATATTGTCTGTTAATTAAGGATAATTTCTAATTAGATGTTTACACTTTTGATCTCAATTTTGTAATGTGTATTTCTTCTATATATTTTACAGTTTGAATGCGGAATTAAATTAAGCATCGGAATGAAAATTTATAATTTTTTCTGAAAATTTATTATAAAAATAATAGGTTAAAATTTTTCCAACGGAAAATTCCGTTGGAAATATTTTTCCAACGGAAATTTCCGTTGAAAATACTATATGTTTTTCTGTTGGAAATAGGATTTCCAACGGAAAATTTCTGTTGGAAATTCCTAATTTCCAACGAAAAAAATTCCAACTAATTTTTCCGTTGGAAATATGATTTCCAAGGAAAATTTCGTTGGAAAGTTCCAACGGATTTTCTGTTTGAAATATAATTTTCGACAGAAAATCTGTTAAAAATTTCCAACGGAAATTCAGTCGAAAATCATATTTCCAACGAAAATTGTTTCAAATTGTTTTTTCTATTAGAAATATGTCTTTTAACGAAATTTTCCGTTGAAAATTTCCAGCGGAATTATTTCCAACAGAATTTCCGTTGGAAATCCGTTGGAAATTTCCAACGGAATTGATAAAACTTGGAGAAAATTTTAAATTTGTAACGGATTTTCAACGGAATTTCCAACGAAATTTTTCGTTAGAAATTTTTAACGGATTTTTAACGGAAAGTATTACTCACAAGGCTTATACCGACGGAGTTTTCAATGAAAAATTTCGTTGGAAATCCGTTATAAATATTTATTTTCAACAGAAAAAACCCTATTTCTAACGAAAAACTCCGTTGGAAATAGGTAAAATTTTTGTAGTGTTTGTCTAGCTTGCCTTACACACGACCAGACCTCGCAACTGATAAATTTAGTGCAAAACTTTAGAATTCTGACCTCAATTTACAAACAAGCCGCCTTTTTATAAATTCTAATTAGCAGAATAAGGGCAGTCCATCATTATATATAACCCAAATTAATTAACTCTGCTCTCCCGTTACTTATACTAAGTTACAGGGCCGAAAAAAAAAACCGTAAAATATACAATACTGCAATTTGAATTTATAGTTCAAAACAAACTATAAGGGTCTTTCACAAAACTAACAAATGCTTTAAACTGAAAATATCTACGCTCTTTATATAGAAGCACCACATGCACCAAGGTATATCGATTTCTTCATACTATGGACCATTCAACAGAATATGGGACCATATTCAAGTTTAAGATGGGGAATTGGCCTTTACATGGCACGAAAAGCTTCAGTTTTGACACTTTCGGAGGGCGTTTGCTTGCCATGAAACCTTTAGGGCCGGTCTCTTAGTTTCTTCTTCTCTATGTTTCATTTTAAAATTGAAGGGTTTAATTTTCAAAGCTGGTAGAGGGTCCTCTTTCCTACAATTCTCTACACAAAATGATTGATTATGCACAATATCTCTATCACATTTGGCCAAATCTGTATTCATACTCTGAGTTTGAGTATGCCATACTCCTGGCAGGTACATTATACATTTTAGAGATTTCTGCTAGTTCCCATTCCTAAACTGCCCCGCAGCTTCAAGGAAAATGATTATGTGAGTTGTTTTGCCCAAAGACATTTGAAAAACGTTGTGGAGATGATCACATAAATTTTTCCAAAAACATTTGAAAAACATTTTGGAGATGATTATATAAATTTTTCCAAAAACACAACTAAGTTTGTATAAATCTATTATAAAGTTTAAAACAGAAGTGTTACAAATTAAAATACAACCCCATAAATACAATATCTCATACGCGCACTGTGTGAGTGCTGCTTTCTGTGCTAGGAATACTAATATATTTTGTCTTTTGTTGTTTGAAACTAAGAACGGAATGGAACATTAATGAAGGGCAAAGACTCACTGGAAGAAATGGTCAAAAATTAACTATTCCGCATTGTTCATATGGTGATGAAATCAAGGACAATTTGGTCATTTAGAAAACAAGTTGAGATTGATTTCCAATAGAGACTGCCCACGTGGACCCCATCTAAAGACTCAGAAAAAGGTTTACAATCCTCCGCGTCTGCAGGGGATTAGAAGCAAGCCCAGCAAGAATTGGCCATGATGACAAAAAAATTTTGTGACATCTAAGTGGGACCCAAGGTGTATTAGAGAAGCCGCATCCCCATTGGTTGCGGCCAAGTTCTGCCATCCAAATGGTGCCACGTCATCACCTAACGGAACTGTAAAACGAATGATGCCTCACAGCCATTATGATTGAAGTTTAGGACCCCACTTGATTGAATCGCAGCGCCCACATCAAAAAGCCCAAGTGTTGCACATTTGCAATTTATATATGCGTATCTCATGATTAATTTTTAGTTGCACAAGGACAAGATTGTTTGTCTGATTAGGTGCTCCGCGACACTATTGGGGCCAATGTTTTTTTACCACACGTGTTTGGCAAAATAAGATGAGCTTAAAAATAACACAAGAAATGTGAGATGATGTAATATTATATGGTTGTGATGTGATATTTTAGTGATAAATCATCATCATTGAAATTTTAGCTTCTACTATTACAGCAAATTTAAAACATGTTGATATATTCCATCTTCTTTTCTATGTTTTTTAAAACTATATCTTTTGTATTTTCATTATTGAAATAAGATAAATACAATAATGACTAACTTGCAAAACTATCATCCAAAATGTTCCATTTCATTTACCAAAAATTAAACTTTAATTTCTTTTTGTCTATCAAAGTTTGTAATAAACGAAATTAATTATCAGCTATTTCATTTGAATTCAGTAAATATACAAAGAAGATAAATGCATGTAAGTTTTATCTTTATGACTATCAGTTCAAAATTAAAAATACAGTTCAAAATTAAAAATACATATAGAAGAAATATAAGAAATTGAAATATTTATGTTAAGAAAACCATATTTGGATGGGGAAATAGTGTGAGTAAAAAGGATTATTTCACCATTTCTATTAAGTGATGTAGATTGACATAAGACGAGCAACGCTTCTTAAAATAAACCAAACCAAGTGTCTGCATTGATATTGGTTAGTTTAGTTCAATATTTCGATTTAAATTACAATTTAAAACAATTACAATCGTAATTAAAAAGTTCAGATTTGTTATTATAATTGTATATGAATTCATTATAATTTTTAATTATTATTTTTCTTATAATTAAAATACGGTTTGTAATCAAATTTGATAATTATAATTAAAGGCAACTCCAATAACGATGCTCAACTACCCTAAAAGCAAATTATAAAACCCAATCTTTATATTAATCATCCAACGGTTGAGAGAGCATTCACAACATTGAGATGGTGCCTGCACATATGTAGCAATTAGTAGAAGCCTAGAAGGTTTGGTAATCAATGCTAGCAGCTTTGCTTAATTTCACGTGGCAATGAAATTTGGGATAAAAGGACAGGACGTGGGGTCGCCCTATGGGCCCACCGTAACAGTGGGATTAGGACCTACTGAAGACAATCGAGTAGGACCCACAAAAAGGGACCACATGTAGGGACCCACAGCCTGGCCCAACGCAGTGCGAAACAATACCCTTCAAGTTGCGAGCTTAATGATAGTGGCTAGCCCACGCCGGACCGCAAGCCGCCACGTACAGATACCCAGGGGCCATCATTCACGTCCCCTCTCGCGGGACCCACTATCCACCACACCAGCCGTGCCTCTTCAAGTCCTCCTGCATTAGCAAGACCTAGCTCGGCTCATCTCGGGCTCGAGTCTCTTAGCCGTCTTTTGTAAATTTATTTGGAGGACTGTCACTTTCTGGATATTTCGTCGGTTAGTCGGACCCAAATTTTTCACGACAGCCATTCAAAACGGAGACCAGGATGAATCTTAATAACAGACCAACACAACGGAGCCACGTTTGGTGCCGTACCGTTGTTTGGTGAACGTTATTTGCTTGTTTATTTCCAAAAATAACAACCATCGAGGTCACTTAGACACAGGATGGGACGGCGATAAAAACTGTGAGCTGTTGAAACGGGGGCGGGCTTGAGCTCCGTAACAATGGTGTAAGCTGATGAGAAACGGCGTGTATTTAATAAAGACTGCGTCATCATGACAGTGAAGTGGAGCAGAAACTTATCAGTCACGAGCAGAAACCTGTAAAAGTCGAATAATCTAGCTAGTTAATATGATGATAGGAATTAATTATAGGGTTATGAGCGATAAGGTAATTAATTTGGAACATAATTTAAGTTAATGCGACCTGCTAACTTCACTGCCTGTTCCACGGGCTTTTTCATAAACAGATGGCCTGCCAACAATTATCCTCTGTTTTTCATGATACAGAGGAATAGTCCATTGTATATAATTCAATTGAGTAAATGTTATATGTTATTTCCACTTGGTTATTGCTATACGGGCAATTACACTCATTATGGACATAAGTCCACTCAATGCACTTGTCTTACGTGGATAGACTAGTTTTTTTTTACTTATAAAAGTTTTGGATAATCATCAAGTGTTCCGTAATTAATAATTTTGATTTGATTTAAATTAAAAAATATTTTAAATAATTAGTCATACTTCTTTTCTTTAAAATATTTTTTGATAATGGTAATAGTATAATTTTTGGTTTTTATATTATTATCCTTTTACTTAATTATACCAGCATGGTTAGACATGGCTAGATAATAAGGGCATCAAAATATTTGATTGAATCCACTTTAGAAAATAATTGAAGTCCAAATACTATTTAGAAGTAATAAAATATGGAATTTCAGTTAAATGAAAATTAATATTTTTTTCCCTGTTTGGCATCAACATGTTTGATCACTTGCAATAAATTTTGAAAGAGAAATTAACGACCAAATGATAGCTAACCTAATAAGACTACATGCTTCATAATTACAAAAAAAAAACATCAAACCTAGCTAATAAATACCTCTTTTCTCTCTTCAAGGAAAAAAAATTAAGGGAAAGTCCAAAGGGTAGGGCTCATATTTATTTCTCCAAAAAAAAAAATGTCTCTAAAAAAGTTGAGTCCAACAAAAGAAAAAAAAGAAGCCAACTAACATCTATTGAAAAATTAATTAAATCCTAAAATAAATGTTTATTTTTATTTCCATATTGATTTTTTCTTAGAATCTAAGTTGACTTAAAATAGTTCAATGATTTCCTTAAAATTAGGTGAATCAAATTCTAATTTTGATTGAAACCGCACTAATCTAATTTTTAAAAAAATTAAATAACAAATAATTAACAAAATATCTAATTGATTAAATGATTTCTTTTCATTATTTTTTTATTAATTCCAATTAATTATTAATAATACTATCCCGATGTTTATGCATGCAATTAGAGATAACAAAAACAACATGAACCCGAATGCCCGAAAACCTACTTCATTTCTATCCCAAAGTTTATACTCCAGATAGGCAAGTTATTATTATTTTTTTGAAAAGTAAAGTTTGCATTGACTATATGAAAGTGAGATTACATGAATGCCTTGTCAAATCTATAATCAACCTAAGACTTGATGCGGCATTAGTTACCAACCTACACTCAACGATACCCTGTTAGGCCACTTATTGATCCAGATACATATTCTAACCTTATTCACCCCTCAATAAACTACAAGACCCGCCCTTTTGTCTCAGCTGCTACACCTGCTGGAACTGGACTCCTTTGTATCGCAAAAACCTTGAGAACTCGACTAATATGGACTGCGACTCTTCCTATACTGTAGACCATCTACCAAACCCGATAGGTACTTGACTTGCACCATCTGACCATTATAACCAGTACCATATCGCACTCTGTTCTTCGTTAAGAACGTGAGCTTTCTGAAGTGTGGTAGACCTGGTTCCTTCTGAAGAACTCTTGCGTCAGGCTGACCATGTTATCCATAAAGCATTTGGACACTTGCCTGGTTAAAACTAGTTAACAACAATTCCCAACGCTAATTAATCAATTATACTACTTAGTAGTATAATTATTGAAATGCAACTTGCAAAGAACAAGAAACGATGCGTTTAATTAGTGAATGTTTACATTAATTATCGTTTAATGGCATATATTAAAGTAGGTTGTAACTTGACAGAAATGCTTTGGACGTTTAGTTATTTATTCATCACTTTTTAAACCTTTGAAGTGTATTAAAGAAAGCTCTATTTTGTATTGCGTTGCATAATACACATGTACTGCCTAAATTTATGACAACAATGAAGGTGAAGGCAGCAACTTTTGCAACCATGTTCATTGATATAAAGCCAAATGAAGAACGCAGAGTCCATGGAGCGATAAATATGGTAGGGTTAGCTAAGCGGACCAAAAAAAAGGTGATGGAACATGGATGAGACCACGGGGGAGTAGGGGAGGGGTGACTCCAACATCATCATTGTGATTTTATTACAGTTAAGACTTGAAAGAAAGGGAGGAAATGGGAAGGGACTAGGAATGGAGTGGGGGCTAGCGGAGGGGCCACCATGCCACATTCAGATACAGAGTGGACCTTTTGGGGGGATTTTCTTGGCTGGTGGCTGTTCCATTACGTCACCCCACCAATATATTTTTATTTTTCTTTTATCATCTCTGTTTTTCCAGCGATTTTTCTGATTGGTCTGTCCCGTTACTTCCTCTAACCTCACGGTCTCCTTCCTTTTTCCTCTCTCTCTCTCTCTCTCTCTCTCTCCCCCTGGTATACAAGACCTAGAGCTTTGCACACCTATGAACAGAAAAACACTATCTCTCTCTCTCTCTCTCTCTCTCTCTCTCTCTCTTTTGGGTCTTTATCAGTTGCGGGTGAAGGTGGCAGTAGAGTGAGGATTTTTCTCTCTCTCTCTCTTTTGTCTCAGCCAATCTTGCGCCACCTTTTTTTTCCGCCCTAAGCTTTTGCACCAATCTAGCTCCAAACCGACAGTGAGAGACAATGAAAGCTTATGATAATGAAAAACATTAGCTTACTAAGACAGATCATATAACAATTCTTGATCATTAGGGTTTCTCACTCTTGATCGTTTTCTTTTGCTTTTGCTTCCTATTTAACCCTACTCGTTCTCCATTCTTCCATTCCTCCAAACCTTCCCCTTTTTTTGCCCTTTTTTTTTCTCTCTTCTTCCTCGGGATTAGACCCCGACAACTTGATCCCAACCCTTTCAGGCGGACGGTTTGTCGGCGAGTACGACAACATAGTTGGGTTCAATTCCCGAGGCCATAAAAATATCTACCGTAGTACTTTCTCACTTGTTTCTTTCTTTATCTTTGTCTTCTTGTCCAAATTTGGAGTCTCCTTCGATACTTTAAAGTTGAGAATACTGTCCACATATTTTCGGAGAAAAAAACAAAAGCTTTTCTTGATTCTTGCTGGAAGATTCAATCAACCCAGATCTGTGGGTTACAAAGAGTTAGAGATCTTGGTTGCTTGATCCGTGAGCGCTCTCTCTCCCTCTTCTTTCGACAATTCCATATTTTTCTCTTGAATGTTTAGCTGGATTATGTGTGTGCTTGGTTTAACGTTAAGGAAAGAATTTGGGTCCAAAAGCTTCTTTAAGCAGATCTTCAAGTTTTTCTTTGCTAACCAAATATGGACCTCTGATCCATTTCATATCATGCCTGCATATACCCTTTTTTGAATAATTAAAATTTGCATTAATCCCATGATTAACATATTTCATTCAACGAAAAAAAATCTTCTTCCTCCCCTATACTTCTTTCTCTCCCCTTAATATGTTTTACCTTTTGTAGACTGTAAAAGGCAGGCACGTTCCATTAAGTTTCATCATCCCAAACTACCATATCTCAGGGAGAGAGCCACAATGAACACCTCTTAATTCTTACATCACTTTCGTTTTTAATGTGAGTTCAGCAATATCAAGACTTTACACTAGCAATGACCATACACTTTTCTATCACATGCATCATCATGACATAAAGAATTTATGCATGCCATGACAAATCCGCGTTCACATTTTGCTGTGTAAATTCAACTTCACTGCATGTCGCCCTGCATCATCATTCATCTATATTCAATCTTGTTCTGTTTGTCTAACTTATTTCCGTAATAACAAGGGAAGAATGAGAAAACTGCTAGATGATTTTCTTTTTCTTATTCTTTTTTCCAAAGGAAGCTGAAAAAAGAAAAAAAAAAGTTAACAAAATGTTATTGCTTTTAAGCTTCAACTACTTGAATCGATCATGATTACATGCAACTTTTTCATTATTACGTTGACAATTGATGACTTTCCTCACATTTAGTTAAGTGAACTTTTGAAAGAGTACCAATGAGGCAAATATCTTTTGCTTAAACGATATTTTGCCCTCACTCTTTGGCTTATGCATCTGAAGTTTCTGATCAGACTACAGAGAAATGTTTTCCTTCGATACGCTGAGTGCATCTAATTTAAAGATTTTATTCTCATCTTACCTAAACTATTTCACTCCCCTCCTAATACAGAAAGTCTGAGCTACACTCTTTTGGCCTTGAGAAAAAGGAATAAGTATTCATCATGTTTCTTTTTGTTTTTAAGGGATAACAAAACAAAGCACAGTTGTATAATCTAAGGAACATGATTTTGTTCACTTGTCTTCATTATGTGAGTGATATTCGTTGTAGTTATATCTATATCAATTACAATGTAGGCCATTCAATCTACATGGAACATGCTTTTAAATCGCTTTTTAGTATTGGATTTGTTTCAGAAAGAAATGAAAAAAACGAACGGAAGTTACCATCTGCTCATTTAATTCATCAAGACCAGACTTATCTTGCAAGTTCATGAACTGCTCTTGGCTTCTTGCTCATGTTATCGTGTTATTTGAGCAGATTTTTGTTCTTACGTTTCTTCATTTAGTCGTGTAGGATCATAGTCAAATTGGTTCAAGCTAAAGGACAGGAAACATGACAAAAACAAATACCATTGTCTGTCCATATTGATCATTCAAACTTTTGATTCCTTACGCTTAGTTTCTTCACATGACTTATCTTATGGTCATATTCCATTTCTACAAATTGAAATTACTACTAATAGGCAACTTCAAATTAATTAGAAACTGTTGTTTTCATTAATGTATGAAGGATTCTTAGGTACGAATGTTACAATCTATGTGATAGATGATTATAATATGAAATTTACTGCAGTGTAAAGTTTAGTGATGAACATACATATACATAACTGATCAACCCGATACTAGTCATATCATCATGATTTTAGGTTGAGGCTTCATAGTCATATTAATAGAAATTTATTTAGAAATGCTGAAAAAAAAAAAAAGAAATTACTTTAAAAAACAGGGCCAAAAATTTTGCGAGTGTTTATAGGGAACAAAAAAAATAAGAATTGGGGAAGTTTACAATCTTAATTTACAATAGTGTATTGTGTATGATGATCACCAAAAATGTATATCTCATGTCGGATAGTAATTTCTCTTCAATATATGCTTGAAATTTGTTATTATAAGCAAAAACTAATATATAAGAGCTAGGTTTTGCTGATACTAACTGGCCAATCCTTTATTTAAGCATTCTTCTTAACACGGAGTGCTGGTCTATGATGTTGATTTGTTGTGTAAATCATAAAACAATTTTCTCTTCCATTTTTATACAAAGCGTTTTCATATGTTTTTCTGGAAAGAGTCTTGAGAGTTGAGACCTTAATTATATATCATGAAGAAGTATGCTGTTGGGTTTGCAGGACTCAAGGCCTAAAGCAGGTGACAATGAATACATTTACACAAGTTCCCCCAGGCTTTCGCTTCCATCCCACGGATGAAGAACTCGTTGACTATTACCTTAGGAAAAAGATTACATCAAGAAGGATTGACCTAGATGTCATTAAAGATGTGGACCTCTATAAAATTGAGCCATGGGATCTTCAAGGTATCTAAGACTTCATAATTTTTTCAAAAATAATCATAGAAAGATAAATTTATTTAAGGCCAACGACACTAAGTATTGGATGTCTTGAACTTTGAACAGAGTTATGCAGAATAGGAACAGAAGAGCAAAATGATTGGTATTTCTTCAGCCATAAGGATAAGAAGTATCCAACTGGAACTCGCACAAATAGAGCCACTGCAGCTGGGTTCTGGAAAGCAACGGGTAGAGACAAGGCTATTTATTCCAAGCATGACTTGATTGGGATGAGGAAGACCTTGGTCTTTTACAAAGGTCGAGCCCCAAATGGACAGAAGTCAGACTGGATTATGCATGAATATCGCCTTGAAACTGATGAAAATGGGACTCCACAGGCAAGTCTTCTTAATTGCTTAAATTTACTTGAGAGAAGTGTAACCATGCATAATGCTTTGGCTTTTTCCTGGAAGGATTTGCTACTCTATAATGTTTGTTCTCTTCTTTACTCCTACAGTGGGGAATAAGATAACCTTTCATGACCTTTATTTCTTCTTCATAAGATAATGTCCAGTGTTACTCATCCTGATATTTATGTCGAAGAGAATCAGTCTTTCATCTCTCCCTTTCCTTTGGTTCTTAGATAATAATTCAACTAAATATGGGAGAAGATAAAGTACATGCATATTTGTGAGGTCCTAATTATACATGTGAAATAGTAAAGCATATAGTTAGTTCAGGACGACATGCATGCAAGAAACCCCTAAACTTAACATTTTGGCTATTGAAATTGTAATAAAGCACCCAGTTCATAGATATCTACCTATTTTACTTTTATGAGATGATGAAATTGAAATTATGTGCAAAATTATTAATTTGGTTGTTTTCTTTTTCTGTTTTTTTTTTTTTATCTGAATGAAGCAGGAAGAAGGATGGGTTGTGTGTAGGGTATTCAAGAAGAGAATAACAACTATCCGCAAAGTCGGTGAGCATGAATCTCCATGTTGGTATGATGATCAAGTCTCTTTCATTCCAGATCTAGATTCGCCAAAGCAAACATCCCAGTCTAATATGGCTTACCACATTCCCTATTCCTGCAAGAAAGAGCTTGATTTGCAGTACCAAGTTCCCCATGAGCATTACCTCCAGCTACCGCTTCTAGAGAGCCCAAAACTACTCCAGACACCGGCCGGTGCAGTAAGCGGCAATTCCATGGCTGCATATGGCCTAGACATGAACAACGCCAGCACTCTACAGTCTTCAACCCTAACACAGGAAGATCATATTCAACAAACTCATGATCAACAACACTTACATGCTCTCTACGGTAACAGCAGCAATGAGCAAGCGGTGGATCAATTGACAGATTGGCGCGTTCTTGACAAGTTTGTTGCTTCTCAGCTCAGTCAAGAAGATGTTGCCAAGGAAAATAATTACTCAAGTGCTTCAACGGCCAATAATGTCTTCCATTCATCGGAGCAGACGAATTTGCTCATCAGACACCTGAACAAGCAAGAAATGGTACCGGAAAATGCATCAACATCCAGTTGTCAGATTGACCTGTGGAAGTGACTGGTCCTATGTTTAAACTTATTTCGACAGTATATATAGTACTGATCGTAGGATATTCAATTTCAAAAGAAGAAAAAAAGAGGAAAGTTATGATTTAAATTTTCTGTACATAATAAAACTATATATAAAAAAAAAAACAGCTTAACTTTAACCGTTGAGCTCCTAGCTCATAGTATTAAATTAATAGTATCGAAAAAATTAGTCAGTGAAAGAATCTTGTTTCTAGCAAGAAGAAATATTGTTAGCTAGGCGGAGTGTTGCTGTGAGGAATTGAGTTAATTACAGCATTGTTGTTTGCATGTAAAGGCATTTTATTATGGCCTACGGTTTATGTATAACAGCCAAAAGGCATTGTTCATTGATCGACCCGGCAGTTGATCAGATATATATATATATACACACCCGTTTATGTTAATGAAATAGTGTTAGAAAACCTTCCCCTTGCCTCTTTCTTCTTTAGCTATTTCTCCCTTAATCAATTGTTTGTATTGGATTTTATGATCTGGTCGAGAAGATTATAAGAAAAGCAAATTTAAATGCTTGCAACTCGTACTGATCAATGGAACATAAAGTAATGAAATGGCTTTTGTGTGCACGCAGATGCAATATGCAGCAAGCATGGTGGTGCATGCTTCTAATTAATATGTATTTAGATATTCAAGGATATATATATATATATATATATATCAGACAAACATCTTATGGGACCACGAAAAATGTCTCAGCTTCTATTAAAAATATCATCCAAACTTCAAGGAAACAATAGACAGAAACCACTTTGCAGAATATATATGCATCATGAGAATGCTAACTAAATGATTACTTGAATGCTTCGCCGGAAAGTCTGGCAAATGAGGCACACCTATGCGTACGTATAATTCTTTTCAAGCGTAGAAGGCACTCAAATAGTTCAATCACCCAAACGCTATAGCTGGCAGCATTACTGGAAGTCAAGTTTCTAGTGCTGGCTAGGTTTCTGCTAAAGTGTAACATCCTAAGACAGAATAAAGATTCATTACTACTTTCTTTCCCATATTTAAGATTAATGGTAGAGAGAGCTACCTGATCTTTTAGCCACTAGCAATCTCCACCATCACACAGAGAGGACGAACGTGTATATTAACCAATGTAGGCGATATTATATGACAGTGATCCAAATGTTATAAGACAGTACATTTTATAGCCTTAATAGCAAACTAAAAAGCCAAAAGCGACTTGGAAAGCATAACATGAGTATGAAAAGCAAATTTTGAGACCTCCAAGAGAAGTACTAGCGATGAACTCAGAACTCTGAACTCATCTTCAAAAGCATTCAAAAGTCCCAAAATATTCTTGTTCTGCTACCAGGAAGATGTTGAAAAGCAAAATATGAGAAGAAGGATATATAGCAGATGCATTTATTAGAACTTATACAAATCATTTCATGCAGAGTAAAACTAAGAACCATTAACCTACCTTTTGGTAGTTCAACTGAAGGTGGAGAGAATGCAAGAAAGGGCAGAGAATGACCAGGAAGTGCCAAAGAAGAACGAATAGCAAAGGGATCGAGCAAGACTGCTTATTTGGTGGAGTGCTAATAAAGTGATATATAAAGAAACAAAAAAAGAGTACTCTGACATGAAATTTATTTCTATAGAAGGCTAGAGTAGTTTGAATTGTGAATTGTGTTGAAATATTTACAAAAAGAACCCATTCACTAGTAGAGTAGTCAAGGCTTGAAAGTCCCTTTTAAGCAATGAGATTTCTGCCAAGGACATACTCATTATGCTCGTTTTTCTCAACTCATATTGCACATGAGAGAGAAAGAGACATGGAAATGGGCATTCAGTTAACAAGGAATCCTAGGTTTTAAAAAAAATAAAAACATACTGGAAGAGTCAGCTATTCTCATTGACTATTTTGTGGTGCATATTTCCTTCTTTCAGTCTGAGGGTTTTGGCCGCTAAAATCAACCAAATCAGAGACAAGGTGTGAGCAAAGTCAGAAGAGTGTGCCCATACGCATGAAACAAATAAAGGAGAGCACATGCTAAAAGAAGAATAATTATGGTTATCTTAATATGTTGTTTGTGAAAGAAGGAAAGAAAACATCATATAGGAACCATTTAAAAACGAAGTCCATGTGACTGATATTATGTCCCATCTTTCTCCCTACATAACCAAAACTTCCAAAAACTTTTCCCCACCAAACCTTTTCTCTGCTATACTGCTTCTTATCACTATTATTTCTGGTCAGCTTCGAAACCCTACTTAGTCCATTGATATATTGCATGCGAGAATCTAAAACACTGCGTACATGCATTGAGTATAATCTTTTGGGTCTGGAAATAAGTATCAGTATGCTTCTATCTGGAAGCATTAAGGCAAGCTACTCTTCTTTTTGGGAAAAGCTACTTAAAGACTAAGTTTGTTCATAGATCACCAAAGAACTTATCACTTCCATCTGCTTTATTAATTGAAAGTGTTTTCCCAACCTATCTTGTCCCACCAGGGAACATTTGGACCCAAAAATCGCTTCAAGAGTGTACTGAGAGGTAGCTAAGGAGATCTTGGACTGGTGAGCTTGACTTCTATTTAATTTAATTAGGCAATCAAGCACTGAGATCCCAACAACTATGAAGGATTAGGAGACCACTTGGGGTATATGCTGGAAAACTATAGGACCACTTCGGGGTGAAGTAGTACAATAAATCATTAAGATGCCATTAATTTTTTGGTTGGTTAACTTAACCATCTATGCTTAATAGAATGTGAAGGATTAATTTGTTTTCCTTCAACAACCCTACAATTATTTCATCTGTTTGAACCTTTGAATTGCCTGTCGTTGATTCTGTAATAGTACATTGCAAAAAGAAATTATCTGGTTTAAACTTTAAAGCCACTTCCCTCCACGATGAGAGGATAATAAAATCTCCATCAAGATATTCTCCGGAGATGGTAAGGATGAAAATAGAATTTATAAATAATTTTTAAAAGCAAAAAAGATTAGAAAGACTGTCAAGGAAGAGAACCATTAAATTAACTTATCAGTGTAATAATGAATGTTTCGGAGCCCCAAAGAAAGCAACGATTGACTTGGTTATTTTAGTGATGTTTCCTTCAATTATGGTCCCCATTGTTGGTGAAGCTAAGCAAAGATCAGAAGCGCAGGATCCAACGGAGCTTAAGTTTATGCTTCTCCACTGCATATTGGCTGTGGATCAAGAGAGAAATGGCACTGTGGGAGAAAGGGAAGAAATGTTTTAAAACCTTCACAAATACTCAAGGTCCTCAAATAGCAGGCAATGGCACCACAGGAAAGACTTTTTTGGACTGGGAATCGGACACGGCTCGTTTTATGGTGCCTGGGACATTAATTATTTGCTATCCGAATACCGTCGGATACCCTGTTAGCCAAAACACAGAATCCCATTTACCAGATTTTGCTCTTAATTAGTGTTCGGAAGAATCTCCTTAATCCTCACAATCCCAAAATCCATATAAAAGTTACTTTGGTGAGGCACTTTTAGTAAAAATCGTTGGTTAATCCATTCAGTTAAAAACCCAAGTGAAGAGTATGATGCCACCACTCCATGATTAAAGGCATGTTTAATAGACCTCAGTTAAAATCAATCACCATAAGTACCTTAATCTTTTATTAAGAAAACTAATTCCTCTTTATATGGATTCTGCTCGATTACAGCATCAAGACAGAACGACAAATAATATGAATGGGGGGTATGTCTGCCCAAAACCTAATCATATTATCACATCGAATAATATTCAATAGCATCGTTCTAATCATTATTAAATCAAATAATAGCACTGTTTATAAAACTTCCAGGGGCCTTCTAATCAATAAATCAATTCAGGAAGCATTGAAAGCAAAAATTTTAACAAAGAAGGACACAATAAATTCAAGCATGACGTCCAATGATATTGAAACCTAAATTACAACAGGGTAGATATCTAAAGGGAAAAGAAAAAGTTTTTAGCACCAAAAAAGTGTGTAATGAGGGAACTTGCACTCCTAATCTAAGTATCGATTTTTCTCATACAAATAACTGTTTACAGGCACACATCCCTCCAACAACAAAAATAAAGATGCCTCTACATTATCAGCTTCCTACAATTGGCAGAAGCATTCAGCTAAAAGTGAAAATTGAAGCTAAAATTGTGACCACCAAAATGTGAAACAACTTGGAGTTCCCACTGAGCAATGTCTTTGCAGAAGAGCTTTGTGATTCCCTGCAAATACAAACAAGCACCCATTAGGAAAGACAAGAAAGGAGCAATAGAGCTTTTAGAAAAGGCATCAGATATACTTTTGCAAGCTCTGAAGAGCACCGCAATACAAAACATTAGCCGGTGGAGCCATTTCTGTGTCGCCATTTTCTTTAGGATTGGTGATTCTCATGTAAGTCTCTTGGCCTAGATACCATCTATCCAGGTTCTCCACCCTAAGGTTCCATATTCCAACATTATCAAGTGAGGTAAGGATTGCTGTCCATCCACCAGGGTAAACCTACACAAAAAGATAATTAGAGGGAAACAGTGAACAGCAAGCTGTGCTTTTTTTAATGCTACAAAATCGAATCTCCAAAGGCTAAAAAGACAAACAAGCATTTGCCATTGTAGCATGCAAGGTTGAAGTGTTTTTGTTAGAAAAACATACCTCTGTTGTGCTGCGAGAAATAGCATCCCATTTATTATAATTGTTTCTGCTGTTTTCAGTCCACACTCCAAAATCCATTCTGCATCAAAACACCCATAAAATTGTTTTAAACACCACAAATCAACAGCAGTCAAGAATTTGTTCAGAATTTGACACATGTATAAGATTCTTACCCAACCACAAAAAATGCATAGCCATCCATGTGAAAGCTCTGCATTCTGGTGTCATTATTCTGCAAAATAACCTCTATAAACCCTTTGTATGTAGCATTAATTACAGATCTGTCCACCCAGGGAGTTCTATTAAGCGGCTTATCGGGGAAATCCAGCTTATAAGCTCCCTTTACATTGTGCAGGTCAGCCAGCCTGATTGGTGTATCAGGGTTGACAAAAGATATACCATTTAGTGTAGCACGAAGCTTGCCCTCAATGGTAACTGGAGGAAAGCTCTGTAATACATATGTGTCAGTCACATTGATTGAACCATAGTGAAAAGAGCCTTGTGGATTTGGGCGAGCTCCACTTGCAGTTGTATTTTGCCTAATCATCAGAAAACAGTTTAAAATGCATCGATTCAGGGAAGTTTTCAGCCAAACTAAAGAAAAATTTTACACAGCCATAATAAAGGGAAAAAGAGCCGGTTGCAAGTTTCTTAAGAAAAAGAAAGAACGAATAGCTATAATATACTTAAGCTTTCAATATTTGAGCACAAACCTGATGGCCTTTGGCTGGTTCATTGCTGACCATTGGTTGTAAATATCACTTGGTGGAACAGGCAGAGGACCGGTTGCTGGTCCTTTTGAGTTGGAATAATGCAAGATGGCCACACCTGTAACTCTTTCCCAAACTGATTCATTCACAAACCTAGCACTTGCCACAATGTAGTAATCAGTAGTTGCATTCTGATCCATGGTGACTAAAAAGGAATATGACTGTCCCACATGGATATCAAAGCTAGAGAAATTCTGTTGTGTTGTATAACATCCCTCAGTTTCCACTAAGAGCAGATTATGGCCCTGAATTCTAAAGTTCAAACTAGTAGATATCCCAACATTATGTACACGAAAGCGATAAGTTTTGCCTGCAAAACATAATTACATTGCAGATTAAGACTTCATACAGGAAAAACCTGTATCTATGACTACTGATGTTGCATTAAACATTATCAACAACTAAATATAGACAAGTGAAATTTGTAGCTTAAGGGTGTGTAATTTATTAAAAATGTTTATGGAGCTCAAGAATGCCAAAGCAAAATGGTGAGATCTTTCAATTTTAATAAGCCTGAAGGTTAGAATAGAAGCTTGAGAATTAGACCGTAATGTATCATACGATTTATCCAATTGATTAGAAAAACAAAGTAAACTTGTTTGAACAGTGCAAAAGATCACATATCATGAAATATTTTACCATCAATGCCAAAGAAAATTATACCTGGATCAACATTAATTGTTTCATATTCAATACCGTCAGGTACAAGAGTAGTGTTATATCTGTAAGGTCCCCTCCCATTAATGAGAACTCCATCTGGCATCCCAAGATCTTCACCAGAGTCAAGAGTTGTTCTCAGTGCCTAAAAGAAGAATGTATCAATTATTAAATTCCAACAGCAAAAACGAACTTCACTGCCCATGTTCATCAGATACTAACCGTGTGGTTTCGGGTATACCAGTCACCAATCATGATGACAACATCACCATCCGGTTCGCCAAAAGGAATTGCAATAATGTTCCGGTTATTAATAATAATGGGACCAAAGCCACCAGATGCTCTCTGAAAATTTAGTGAGGGGAAGTAGAAAAAGCTCCCAATCTGATCCTTAACTTGAAATTGGTAAGTAAAATTCCTTTTGGGATGAATTGGACAATTTGTACCAAGAACACCATCCTGCCATGAATTTCGCCGCATTTGAATTCCTGGCCTGTAAAAACCATAAAAATTTCACAAAATCCCTTTCAACAGATAATATTGAAAACGAAGAAGAACAAAAATTTTATATACAAACCTACCAAGTCATCAAAAGATTTTCATCCAATTGATTGTGAACATTAATAGCCACATTATAATTGGTTGTAGCATTCACAACAGGACCAGGAAATGCCCCATTGACTGCTATAACCTGCAAACCAAAGAACTACAAATAAGTAAAGTGAACTGAACTTTTACCCACTCGGCATTTCCATATCCCAGTTTCTGATTTGAAAAAATTTTGGAACTCAAGTCCCTTACTGCTAGTACAAAATTCCAAAAGACAATTTCAAGAATTATTTGTGACGCTTCACCAAACTCAAATTTACCACCCTCTTTGCCAAACCACTCGAATGAGTTCACCAACATTTCAAAACACTATAGAAGAATGAAGTTTATAGAAGAAAACGAAAAAAATTACCGCACAAAGCTAAACATTTGATTCAACCAAAACTAAAATGGCCCCTAAGAACATTTAATACAAATGCGCAGAAAATATTAGTTCTAAAGACATAGACAAGGCCTCCGGTCCAAAGCCATAACTATAACAGTTGAACCATCACCAAGGATTAAACTTACGTTCAAAAAGCTAATAAAGAACGAGAACACCCTACAAAAAGATACATGATAAAGAGGTAAAAGAGCACAAAAATGATAATATTAGAAAATCATCAACAGTTGATTAACACTCCAATAGCACTTGCAGATTCACAAAAAATTAAATGACCTATAAAGTAACGATCTTAGACCCTCTGATGTACTTCAAAAAAAAAAATTGAACCCAGTATTTACCACCCCTTAACTGTACAAAAATGAAGCGCAAATTCCATGATATGCTAAGAATATTAGCCTTGAAAAACAACATGTTTTTTGTATCCAAAGAAATAAAATGAAAACTACGAGGGCTACAAACAGAAACCAAAAAAAAAAAAAAAAACCGTCTATACTAAAGAAACAGAGTAAACAGAGAGACAGGGAGTTTTGAGAAGACTAACCTGTTGAGGAACACCAAGAGGGGAGACGGTGATGTAAGAGAGTTTGAAATCATAGAAGACATAGGGGTCATCAGCAAAACAGAGACTTGAAAGCAGAGCAATGTGAATCAAAAGAAACAGAGACACCCGAAGCAAAGCCATGTTACATAAAACTTCTTTTCTTTGTTGCAAAGGAATTGGATTTGAGAGAAATGAAAGAAGGAAGCAAATCAAGAAGGAATATTTATGTGATTTACATACTAAAATCAAGAGAGAAAACGAATGAAGACAAGGTAGAGAAAGGGAAAGAGCGGCTCTTTATATATTTATGTATGGAAAAATGAATGTAGTGGGAAAACAACAAGCACACAGTGTTGCCCTATAGCACAGTCCCCGATCATAGAAAAATTTTGTCAGTCTCTTACACCGGTTACGCCCTTAACCGGTTTGTCAAACAATATTAACGTGTCTGGCAATTTCATTGTCAGGTTTTTTTTTTTTTTCCTCTTTTTCTTGGTTGAGTAATGTGTTTAGGATTCGGGAGTGGGGATAACTATTTTACCTGCTATGTTATATAATAAGTTTAAAACCGTTTTTATCAGAATTAGGTACATCACACATGACACGTGAATGTAATGATCAAACTCCAAAACCAATTGATGGTCTTAACTATTCTAATCTAACATTTAAGTTTTTTATTAAACATTTAAGTTAAATTATGTAATTAATTCATATATTTTGTTAAAATAGTAAATTTGATTTTTATATAATAATTTATAAAAATTAAAATTTTATATTTATTAAAATTGATAATATCACTCAAATAATTAACATTATTAAATTTTTTATTTATATTGACATAATCTTTTTATGTTGATATGGAATAGATATGAATTTTTTTTATAATGATGTGAATTTTAAAAAATTTATAAATTTTCATTTAAATTAAAAAATACAAACATCCAAAAAAATGCAAATAAATTACCCTAAACACTACTAGAATATTTTTTGGCCTCAATGAAGTAAAAACAAGTTTATGAAGTAATTACTAACATAATTTGAAGTGGGGAAGGAAAACATTTAGCGATACCCTGCATCCTTTGACCGGCAGCAGCCGGTGGCATGAGGAAATGTGAGGGAGACACAGGCCGTAGTCACTGGTCAAGGCAACAAACAGGTGCGCAAGTTTCGGGTGTCTCGCGCTTCATTTCACCATTATTGAATGAGGATTTTGTTTCCCTTTGCTCAACTCTAACGTTCAGATTTTCCTGAGAAAGCGTCAGCCTCACATGCAAGCCCCGAGGCCCCACCTAACTCCACAATGGGCCCCACTCCATTTTTCTGATTATTCAAAAGGCCATTTTCTCTCTCTTTCCCCTTCCTTAATCCACTCCCTTTGGTGGTCTCCGGTCTCCCACACCACTCCCACCAGGCCACCACCTCGTTCCTAGAATTCTTCGTTCCCGTTCACTTTTGCCAATCTGGAAACAGTATCAACTTTTTTGTGCTGAGTTGGCCGAATTTTGTTTTAGGCAAGCAAAAGCAATGGCCCCATTGAATCATCATTTCTCATTTGTTTCCAGATATGGATGCTTCATATTCCTCTTCTTTTGTCAAGTTTCAATGCTCTAAAAAGTAATGGAAACTTGGATCATAATGATCAATTGACGAATCAATTCACTGCGTCCAGCATTAATTGATATTTGGGGTTTAGGAATTGCAAGTAAGTTTTGTTGATCAGAAAATTCATTATAATGGATGGAAAATGAGAGCAGAAATTCAGCCCACTTAACACACACTACTCCCACCTCATGTCATGGGGTGGAAAACGTGGCTTTGGATACTATCCGCTGCCTAAGTTTTCATCCTTTTTTCTCCTTTCCATAGCGAATGGTATGGTAAAAATAAAGAGGAAGATGAGCCTGAATTAAAATCAGTTAGTGATGACTGAAACTTGTGTGAAAATGTGATAATATCTAATTTAATTATAAGATACCACTCGACCTCAACATTGGTAATCGGAACATAAGAACTTCAGTAAATATCATCCATCCAAACTTCTTTGTTTGTGCCAGCATATTTGAAATTTAGCTCCAAAGGAATCTTTTAAATTAAAATTATCAAGTTTAGATACAATTAGAAGTTTATTTATTTATCTTAAAGAAGAAGCCTGTGCAGTTAACATATGAAATTTCTTAAAAATCAAATTAACGTGCATTAGCAATAAAAAGCATGGAGGTCAACACACTTGTTTACTTGCACAACTTTCATAGCACTCATGGAGGTCATTTTCCTAACAGAAAAGACTGAGACATCCACAGAGCCATTTGTTGATGATTGCCCTTTATTTATCCAATGAATAATGATGCTACAAGTATAATATTTGTTCGTGAACCTCTTGATGCATTTTCTGAAAATGGAATATGAAATGAACTCTTCTTTCTTAGTTATACATCATTTCAGAGTTGATTTCTCACAGAGATTAGTATTAGTATGAACACAGCATTACCCATTATTTCAACTGGATAATACTTCCAATATCACTTTCTCTTTCAAAGGTCATTGAATACTCAAACTTCTACCACTATCAAATTATATATTGTTATTTATATTAAGCCACACTTATAAATCCCAAATTTTGGGTGGTTGGGATTTGTTAGGATAAGTTAACCTTGAACATTGTGTAATTAAATTAAACAGCAACCAAGCATTTCAAACAGTTCCATTCCAAATCCCCATTCTTCATTTCAGATAAAAAAAAAACGTAATATTATAGTTTTCTTTTTCTTTGGACAAACAATTAATATTTAGTTGTAATAATAGGATGGAAATTATGCTAGCTTTTCATTTCTAAAATTCTTTTCTTTTTAGTTGTTTCAGTTTCATTATTTTGTTAACCCCCCATCCGGTCATCCCAAATTTATTATAATAATGGTAACTTCTTAATTAGTTTTAACAGTTTCTTTGTTTGTTTCATTTTATTTTCTTGGTAGGGAGATATTTAAATGGTTCTGAACAATATTTGGTTTAATATGGTAAGTTGATTAGCCAAATGACAGTCAAAGAAAATAGTAAAAAATGGACCAAATGAAAGCTCAGATCTTAAGACAACTTTAGTGAAGATTCATTTCCTTTTAGTTTTTGATACGATGAGGATTCACTTGCTTTGAATAATTGACCTTTCCATATCACAAAATTCCTTTCCACATAATGACCTTTTTCGAGATTTTACGTCCTCCCAAGCACCATCGCTTTATGTAAAGAATAGACAGAGTGTTCACTCTAGAGATCTTTATTTATTTAAATTCTCATTTCTTGAATTTTCCATCTCGATTGAAGGACTCAACCATCATTTGACTGGCATTGTAATCGAAGCAGGGCAGAAATTTTTTTATTTGGAAATTGGATTTCTTACTTAGTTTGAAACCCGATGCCTGCCCTTTCCTTGATTTCAACTTGGATTGTGTAGCCTCTCCTTAAAAACAGGAGAAAAAAAAAAGGAAAAACATTTGATCAATTGTTTAAGGTATCATAAAAAGGAGCATCTAATTGCCTTTTGATCATTACTTGTCACAGTAATTAATTACTACCATTACAGATTATTACTTGTGTTTTAGTCAATGAAGATTCTATGTCAATACATATTTCAAACTATCATCACAACCCAAAAATCGTATTTAATCATTTGCCATGGGTTGTCATTGGCTTTACAAAATAAAAACATATGCTTAAAAGACAATTTATGTATATATCTAATTTTTCCAGAAGAAGCGCCTCAAATTGAGTATGAAGAGTTAATTGGGTTAGGACACAAGGAACCTTCCAATCAAACCACAACGGCTGAAGAAACTAGACAAAACAGCCATCGTCCCCTTCCCGATGGGGAGAGTAGCCAGTAATATTTAAAACTGAAAATGTTGTCTTGCCCTCAGTATTGAGTGTGGATTGGATAAGACAGCTTTTTAAGTCTCCGATGGGGAGAGTAGCCAGTAATATTTAAAACTGAAAATGTTGTCTTGCGCCGGTTTTGACATCTTGGATGGAGGCCACAACTGACTAGCACATGCGTCTTATGCAATCCTTTTTGTCTTGAAACAAAAGTATAAGGTATTTGGTTTAATAATGCTAAAGATGTGCTCTCAAATCCCCTTTTAATACTGATTAATGATCACTTACGGTGCCTTATTTCAAGGCACACAAAAGACGAGAGCAGCCTCTGGGATCCCGCAAAATGGAAATCCTAGTCGTAGGAAGAATTTATCATAAAATCCAAACTCCTCTCTAGAAATTCCCGGAAAAGAGGAGAGAAAAGGATGAGTGCTATATAGCCTATGGGGGTTTCTCAGAGAAAAAAGACCATGCATGGGATGTTGGGCAGATGTTTACACTAGCTGATCCAAAAGCAACTTCCTTAAAATACCAAAAAACATAAAGAATATTGTTGGAGCTGATCAGATATTCTTGCTTTAGATAAAGCAGAAATTGGCTGCATTGAACCTACAACTAAAGGGAATGTGGAGGGGAAAAACAGATCCAGCTGCTATATGATGAAGCACTTGAAATAAAGCTAAATTTCGTTTTAAAATATATTTGTTTAATCATAAGACTTCACATTAGCTAACGGTCGAAACCGCCACATTCGAGGGTAGCCCGGTCATGCATGACTAGGAGTGAGGCAATAAAAAACAGATATTGCAATGTAGCAAAGCTTGTTTAACATTATTCTTTCTGTGCTATAGATTTTAGAATGTACGTTCTTAATTTGGGCCTGACAGATGCTTGCATAACTTTTGGGCTAGGTAAAGGCTTAGCTTAACCGAAGGGCGACCCATTCAGGTCCCAGAAGAAGTTGCTCATATCACAAAAGATTTTGACTTCACAACTTTAAAACAATCGATCATCAAGTGCCACAAGTTCTTTTTGTGCAACTAGTTTTGAGTGAAAAGATAAGTATCTAACAGTTTTGATTCATTCACATGGCCATCGTTTCTAATTTGGAGACAAGATGATTGGGATGACTGTCTCGTGGACATAGTCTTTATGCTATTCCTGGGAGTATCTTGGTAATGTCAATTTTAGCTCCACAATAAAATGTATGATGTTCTCTTTGATTTGTTTGTAACCTTCAACTTATGTAACATTTTGATATTCTTTCTAATGCATACACGGATCTATGATTTGAACCACTCATATTTTCCTCTTTTCTGTTAACTTACTTGCTGCACTGGTTGAGCACAGCCATTGAGTTTCCTTGACAGATATATTTTTTTTTATTGTTTCACAATAAATATGGGGTTCTTTGACAGATTTTTGCATTACATTTGGTTCCCTTACCAAAGACCAGGTGGTCAAAGAGCTTTTTCTGGATGCCCTCATCTTGCAGGAGATAGAATAAAGGCAACAATTTACAGGTTTGAGTGCCATAGCCCCGAGGTAAAAAAAATTAAAACTAAGAATCTCAATTTTATGAATTTTTTTTCCAGGTGAAACCAAGAGATATCCTGCAGTAGGGGATACCATAAGTACAAAATAAACTCATTTTGCAGCCCGAACAAAAAATAAAAAAACATAACACTAGTAATACTGGTTGCCAAAAAATTTCTCGACTGTTGGCAACCAAGACATCTATCCAACTTCCCATAGATTTTAACAGTGTAGCATCATGTGGTATTGGCAGGCAGGAAGCATTCTACAATGGTTCCTCAAAAGGGAAAGGACGAATGAAGGCGGAATTCATTTCCCATATTTTGAGTGTGGCCTTCACATTTATACCAGTTGCATTGTTGAACAAGAATAGCCGTGCTGCTCCATAGATGGCTTCTGTTGGATAAATTCTTGATGAGATGACCGTCCTCCCTCCTTGAGCAAAGCTTTCCACGATTGAATGATCCACCTGAGTCAACATTTTTTTTGACAAAAATTAGATATTTAAACACTTTTTTTTTTCAACCTAGTCAAGAGCAAAAAGGGTATCAGTCATAATTGCTCACTTACCAATACCCTCATATTGTAGTTTTCATCGTCAAGCACTGGAACCTTGCCTCCATACACTCGTTTGAAGACATCGTTAGCTTTGGAAGACCTGCATAAAACAATTTATTGGTTGTTCACATTTTTATTATTAGCTGAAAACAGCAAAAAAGAAGATAGTAAAGCAAATAGGGAAGCAAACCTTGTTTCGTCAGCGCAAAAGTAAGTCTTGAGACTGCCATCCGATGTATTAACAGGACGGAAGAATACAGGAGTCAGCTCAGAAAGTGAATCATCGGCAATAACCAGGATTCCAAATGGCCCGAAAGTGCTCCTGTCAATTGCACCGTCACCACAATCGCTGACTTCATCCGCTGTATTTGATTCCAATGACTCTATTTCAAACTCTGCTAGTATATCCAACTGCCAGAGTTTTCAAGAACAATGCTGGTGAGACTGAGAGTTACACGGTAAAATGTATAGATTTAATTAAAGGAGTTCTTTTCTTTATAGAGTGCTAGTCTGCTAGACAAAACCTGAGTGGCAGCTCCTATGTCAAGGGGCACAATTGATCCCGCTTCAACTAGCAC
The DNA here is from genome assembly GCA_036013995.1 of Theobroma grandiflorum. Taxonomy (NCBI): domain Eukaryota; kingdom Viridiplantae; phylum Streptophyta; class Magnoliopsida; order Malvales; family Malvaceae; genus Theobroma; species Theobroma grandiflorum. The sequence continues at coordinate 10,178,794 of CP142131.1, forward strand.
CTCCTCAAACACTGTACTGTTCAATCTCAAGCTCTCTACTTCCTTCACTGGCCATTGAAGTAAATGAGTTCCAGTCTTGTTGTCATACAGAACACTCCTGGGAATTGTCTGTAAAATGCAGAAACAAATGTGGGGAATCAATATTTCGCTTTCAGTGTCAAAATCAAGTTGCTTTTGCTTTGAAAAGTAAATAGAAGTACATTCATTATTTGATCATTTTTGCTTCTCTATAATCAAACAAGTCAAAAACATCAATTGTTCCAAAGGTCTTTGGAATGTAGAGCATAATTGCTTGTTACTAAAGGAAATACTATCCTATGAAAATAATGGCACAAATTTTTTGATTGACGTGTTTATCATAAAAGGCGGCTTTTCAATGAGTGGACTTCCTTGAACCATATAAACAAGATGGACTTGAAAATTAAGATTAGTATATTATAATATAGATTGCCTTTGGTAGCAGTAACCAAAACTTAAAGGTGCAAAATTCAAATTTGACATTTGATCAATTACAAGTTTGGAGTTTAGACTAGTCTTCCGAAAGTTCTAGCTAGCAACATTCTATTAGAAAATTAATCATGTGTAAGGTTTAGATTACTATTTAATAAATTGTCAATGTCACCTGATTCAAATTAATTAGTACTATCTATCTATATTTTTTATTTAATCATTACTTATTAACAATATGTAAATAAAAAATTAAAGGATAAATCCTAAAACATGGAGTAGTATGTACCTGAAGGGAAGCCCATCCTTTTTTCAGGTCAGCAGTTTCAGTATCAGTTTCGTTAATCCAACCCCAAAGAATTCTCCTTTGTTTATCCTGATCGTAAAATGTCTTTGATGCGTAGTATCTCCCATAATCCACCTTTAACCCGATACCCACATCCTCTTCCGGGTTATCGGGTGTCCACGTATCCTTTTCCGGGTCATAAGTCCCAAGTGCATAATGGTCCACCTTTGTATCATCCAAACTAGCCTTTAGCACGTGCTTAATTCCGGGCCCAAGTGCGGACGTGTCCAACCCTTCTGACCCGTTTATTGCAACAGGGTAAAAATCCACGCATTCCCACATACCCGTACCCGGAACCGCGTGTAAAACCCCATCCAACAATTCATAATCCGTAAAATTTGTTGTTTGATACACAAGGGAAATTCCGATGGTATCATTAAACCTTGACCCGATTGTGATCCGCCAGGTACCGTCGGGTCCAAGCCATGCTGTTGTCGGGTCCCGGAACTCATCGGTTTCAATCCCGGCTGGGGGAACGATAACCGGGTTACCCGGGTATTTTAACCAATCAAGGAGGAGGGGATCGGATAGGTTGGCGGGGTACGCAAGGTTTTGCACCTGCGCGGACTCATTGGTGCTGCCGGTGTAAAGCATTACGATTTGGCCATCAGGCAGGCGAGTGGCAGACCCCGTCCATACACCGTTGATATCATACCAGCGATCAGGGACCATAGCTAGAGGGAGATAGAGCCAATGAATGAGGTCCCTTGACACGGCGTGGCCCCAGCTGATGTTGCCCCATATGGCTGAATCAGGGTTGTACTGATAGAAAAGGTGGTACCATCCCTTGTGATACAATGGACCTGCAACCACCGAAATTTTTGCTCCAAAAAATCACATGTTTATACCAAAAAAACATAAAAATCACATTCTAACAAACTTTTTGGTTAGTCACGGAAATTGCTGACCAAACGGTCAAGGAACAATTTCTATGAGCTTAGCATTGTTAGATGGTCGCATTGCATGAAATTTCCAATATTATTTATCTACAAGGAGGATTAGATAGATGGTAAGAGGGATAAAATCGTGCTCTTATTGCATTAACTCGTCAATTTCAGAAAAAACAAAATTTTTTTATGAATAGTAGCATTCAATTTGACATTAATTAAAACAAAGGTAAAAGGATCCACAATTGCTGAGAGGTTACTTGGAATACTAAAGCATAAAGAAAAGTATATGGCGTTAACAAGATGATGAATCAGTGAAAGGCTCCTATCCTATACATTGATTTTTATTTAAAAATCATCTCATGTTCTCTCGGGTTCTATCCAAAATGACAAGCAGCAGCAGCAGCATATCAGGAGGCTGCCAGTAATGACTCAACCACAGAAGCAGACAAAGTTAGGAAGGTGGGACCAGGTGTGGAGAGAGTAAAGCATTATCAAGACAGATTGGATTGACGTAGCCCTCGTTGGTACGCAACCCCTAAAACGAGTAACCATTCTTTCCTAACATTTTGGCCACATAGCCTTGCTAGGCTATTCCATCGCCACATGTATCCATGCCCCTTGATTGGTGGTTCATCTGCTACTGCTGACGTACCTCTAATAATTCCATTCTTGCATCTCTTGTTCCATATTACATGGCATTTCTCACAAATAATTGGTTGATGGGGCCTTGGTTCCAAAAACAAAAGGAAACAAGTTTGAAGTTTTGATAATCTTAGGTCCAAACTAATGATTATCTGATTTTGATCGCTGAATTCTTTGGAACTGGTCGATAACTTTTACAGACAGATCACCCCTATGCTGTCATTTAAGACTAACTAAAATGGGTAAGGTACCCCAAAACAAAATTACAAAAGAAGAAATGTTTGAGATTACAACCTGTTTCCTTATTAGAACATTTTGTATAATGCTGACTCCTCGATTAAATAATTTTGAGGAAGAATAGTAATCATAAAGAGCCAATAATGCCCCCCTCTCTAGCGTCGTTAGCTAATGAAAACAAGTTTGGGTGCACTCTAAACAACATTGCAGATAGCATAAAATTGTCACAAGGAAGCAAAAAATTGAAGTAACAACAGTGTTGTTATGAGAACTGACCGTCAGGATCTGAAGCAGGACACCGAGATTCCCCAGCCAACGTGCAATAATAAGAAAAGACAGCAAAATCCGATCATTAGGAAGCAAACAAAAAAACAAAACATAATTTAACGATACGATTTGCAATTTGGGAAGGAAGTCAAAAAGCGCAAATCCACACCTAACTTCCTTACATAGAAACCTCATTAAACTAAAATTAACGTGATTTAGAACCTTAGTTAGCAAAAGCAAAGCAAAGCAAAAAAGCCCTTGGTTACCTACCATTCATCCAATTCTTTTGAGGCTGAAAGTGGTAGGCACTTCTTTGCCAAGAAAACATAGCGTTTGTCCAATTAAACGAAACTTCGTTCAAAAGAGATGGATTTGACTTGGCTGAGACACCTTCAGCGACCCCTCTTGGCTCCGCCTCTGAAAACGACGCAGGTTTTGACGTGTGAGAAGCTGACGGGACCCTGTTTGGCGTTGGTAATGGTTCTTGGCTTTGGTTAATAATTAATGCGACCAATGAGAGTAGGAAAACGACAGAGGCAAGTATCACTACAAAACCCTTCAAGGGTCTACTCCGAGTGGCCGGTGCTCCGCCGGAGGAGGGGTGGTCTGGCAAGGGAGCGTAGAACGCGGAGTTTCGTTCAGGGTCATGGGAGGTGCTCGCCTCCATGTTAAGAGAGCTTGTGGAGTTGTTTTACTTTAGGCAATGAGAAAGTAGAAAAGGATGCTATGGTTTAAATAGAGCAACCGAGACAGAGAGAAATCTGAGAGAGAGAAAGGGGGGGAACGGGGGAGGTTGAAATGTGTCAGCAGCCCGTTTGAGTATTGGGGATATATAGCTAAGTAATGTGGGCAATGGATTATTAGATTGGTGATTGTCCAATTTAACTGGGGAGAAAAAGTGAAAAAAGAAGTGACAGAAAATGGAGAGAGAGAGGTGGATCGATCTCGTGTTTTCTGCAGTGAAACAAGAGGGACAGGTGAAAAGGTGAGGTCAGGTAGGCAAACCCAGATCAAGCTTTTGGCCTATGGGGGTGGGAATCTATTGCATATATATATATATATATATATATATATTGGAGAGTTAAGTTTGTTAATCTTGACCCTGAACCAGTTCATAGGTTATGGAACTCAGCTTTTACAGGGAAGCTCTTACGAGGAAACATAATTAATTCGTTGCTAAATCCTAGTCCCATTTTTTTATTAGGAAGGTTCTTATAAAAGGTAGATCCCCTCTGCGAAAACCTCTCTTTCCTACCTTCTAGTCAAACTATACAATAGTAACCTGGAATACCAACCCGATTCAACGGTGGAAATCTTTCTCTCTTTCTTTCTTTTTTTCTTTTTTTTTTAAATAAAGGAATAGGTTATGTGAAAGTAATATTTAGAGAAAAAAAAAGAGAAAGGGTATTTCTCTTTATTACTTCTAGTCTAGTAATTTTTTTAGTAGAAATAATGTACCTCTTATTGCAAAGTATTTGAGCCAATGAATTAAAAACTAATAATAAAACAACGACACAGCGTTTAATAACATATTATTCAATATTGTTTATATAAGTCCTTTTGATATATTAGTGGAAATGTAATTACATAAGCTGAAAATATTTACTAGTAAACAACTTAGTTATACCAAATTTGCTTTCGTGCGTTTGACAAATACATCATGAATTAGTCGTATTTTCCATACAGAGACGTGCTTAAACATTCATCACTAAACTTTTCATTTAAGGCACGATAATCCCACCCCCCCCCCCCCCCCCCCAAAAAAAAACACGAGAAAAACGTAGTTAATTTCGTTGTCCACTTGTTCATTAATGTCAAAATATTTTTATATTAAAAATGGTTGGCTTACCTACTTTCTTACGCTTATAAACGGTAATAATTTTCACAATTGTTTAAATAACCGTAAAAATTAAAAAACAAGGTCAAGGAAAAAAAAATAAGAGAGGGGTATTTTAGGAATATGAGCGAATAACAAGGTCGGTTAAATTTTGCAAACTCAAAGTAAATTTCTCAAAGTTCATATACAGTAAAATTTTGATAAATTAATAATTTTAATAAAATAATATTTTTGATTTGTGTCGACTTGAAATCAACATGATAAATTAATAATTCTTTAAATTTATAAAATAATATATCTAAATATATATATATATAATTTCACTCGATATAAAATTTAATAATTACTTTATACATAAAAAATATATATAACTTAATTAGAAGGCTTTGTACAATATGACTTAAATATTACTCATTTTTTTCTTGAAATTTATACCTTTTTAGATTTCGTTTTTAACTTTTTTTAATATATTAAGAAGCTTTAGTGTAGTATTATCATATATTAAAAGAAAATTATATAATATGATTGTTGCTTTTAGTACATTTTTTGAGGAGACAAGTTTCAATATAAAATTATCATATTCAATTTTATCTTATTTGTTATTTTTCATGATATTTTCAATAATTTACTCATTACAAATAATGATAATTCATAATTCAATAATTGTTTTTGAAATTTCATAATTCAATAATTAAATAATATTCCTATAATCATAATACACAATACATCTATTAAATTTAATAATTTTTTAAAAAATAAAAATAATTTAATAAATTAAATTTTATTAATCAATATAAAAATTAATAAATTATTATTTATTAATTAAATAATATTTTATTAATTAATAAATTTTCGTGATCTTTAACATATTTATATTGTTTTACATAAAATACAAGACATTTGCGCATGTGGCTTGCGTAGAGCTTATTACCTCTGCATCCCACGTGAACAATTTCAGATCTCTTTTGTAAAAGCTGTTCAACTTTTTTAACTTTCAAAAAAAAAAAGCTGTTCAACTTTTTTTAAGCACCTTTCGAAACAGACATATAGTTAAACAAGAATTTGGGATTTCTATGTTATAGATGTGTCTGGTTTTTGGTATTTATGGCAGTGCTTTGTTGTTTTGGTCATTTAATTAGGCTCTTGATCAATTCCATTAGCTGCCAAGAGAAAAGATGAAGTGGAAAGTTAGAGTTTCTGAGACGTGCATGTACAGGGTGGACAACTCTATTATTGTTGTGCTTTTTAATTATGTCTTGCTACTGAATGTGATGCAACCCCTTATTGCCTCAAATGTATGTGAAAAGGTGTAATGTTTAATTACCTTTATAAGAGTGAAGTGCTTTTTAAGGGGTTTTATGTGTTTCTCGCATTGCCTTTTGTTATTATTATAAGCGTCCTGTTAAGAAACAGTGCTCGGGGCTTTTAGAGTTACATTCACCTTAGGATAAATAGTTAGCTCTCTTAACTGCTGATAAGAATGAGATAGAAATGGTAGTGAAAGTGTCAAAAACTCACCAAAATGTAGGGTTAAACTGTCTCACTTTTATAGATTTTCCTATTGCATGATCATTAGAGTTATAATGGAAATATTATCTTATACTGTCATAATCCATTTTCCGTTGTTCATTAACGCATTTTATAAACGGCGACTTCGCTTTGAGAATGCCTGGCATTTTTGTTTTTACCAATACTTAGCTAAACCCAATGCAATTGATGTTGAAGATGTTAAGATTATGATACGTGTTATTTAGTTAAAGTTGTAATACAACAGTATTACTTAGTTAGATTATTTTATCTTATTAGAGCTGTATTATAATACTATTAGTTAGTTAGAGTTGAAGTTATAGTAACCATTTTTATTTTTATTTTTCGAACAGTTAGCGTGCTCCCAACGGAAGAGTAGACCAGCATTGTTCTTGTTGGCACTTTCACATGTTCACCAGTTATGGATAAACCTTCAGCATCCAATGAGCCCATCAAGACACCTATCAAGTATGCAATAAACAATAAGCTGTTAGCCAAGTATGCTAGTGCAAGCCATACAGTTGGACAAACAGTAAGCTCAAATTTGTGGGAAGATGATGAACTGCTTTCTTTGGAGAGAATTGTTATCTAACCATGGGATACTATCACAGCGCAATCTAGACAGAGTTAAACTGTTAGAGCTGTAACCTGCCTGACTTCCCATGTGACTATATATCTTGTAGGAGTGTTGATTCAGTGTGCTTGGGGAATAACATCAGCTGCAAAGCCAAACAAGAAATGCTTTAATAAAGACAAGCATATAAATCCTGCAAAGCAGGTCAAACTGGACAATTTGGATGAGGCCGTGCTCTACAGGGCCAACTGCAGCAACCCCTATGGACACATCTGATGTCGAGCAGATAGAACTGGAATCATCTGTTTGTTACATTGCAGCTTCTGTACTAAGGATGGTAACTAAAACAGACCAAAACTATCTGAAAGCTTGGGAGCATATAAACAATCAGCATCAAAACTTTTATCGAAAGGCAATTGCTGTACGTATTGTTCCAGATCCAACCTGTTTAAAGGGAATCAGGACCTTACATCAGAATAAGAGAGTTCTAAAATATGGTGTCATACCATTTTTAAGAGCCTTTGAGGAGTTGGATGATACTGATAAGCGACTCTGCAGAATGCTCTTTGAGCAACACTTTCCATTTACAGGAATGCATGCATACACGCCGATGATGTACCGTGCTCAAAAGCGCTGCCTTGATACAGCACAGATGTTTGAAATTCTTGCTCATCCAATGACCAGGGTAGCCTTAGAGACTATTCAGAAATAGCAAAAGCAAAACTTTGAAGATATGCTCGTGTCTTCAATGCAGAAAAATTAGGGGGGATTCAAACGAAAAACTGCACATTCCTGGTCGCTATTTTAGCCCACCTAGCAAAGAAAGTCGGAATACCTGAAGCAGGAAATGTATTCGAAGTTAAGCATGTAGTGGGTTTTGGTAAGGAGGAGGCAGATAGATTTGAAAAGATAGCAGATAGGATCCACGTTTATGCAACAGGTAAGTTTAATCCTTTCTTTGACATATCGGAGTTAGTCAATTTAGACTAAAGTAAGAAATATTTCCCTGCATGTTAAACTAAATAACTCGTATCTTAATCTTTACAGAAGTCAACAAACCAAAATCCTCAAAAAATAAAAGTACAAATAGATCAAGCAGAGAAGCTAATGCACAGCTGAAACAGGACACGTGCGGGGTGAGTAAAATCATATCAAAGTAATTATCTACTCAAATTAATTATGATTTGAATTCGATCTAATTCGTTTATTGAATTAATTGTTTCTAAATGTTTGATCTAATTAATTTTTTGATCGATTTTTGACTTTAAATTTTTTAAATTAAACCGATCAAAAATCAAATTAATTATATATATTAATATATTTTATATTATATATTATTTTTAAATCTATATAAAATATAATATACATTTAATATTTTTACTTTATTTTTATTCTTTCAATTTTTTTATTTTTTTATTTATACATTTTAGAAATGTCAAAGATTAAAATTGTAGATTTCATTTTCGTTGTTAACCATTGATGAGTGAAGAGGTTAAAAATGCATTCTTCACACTTCAATTGAGATAAATGTTAAATTTTGTATTTTTTTACATGAGTTTTCATTTTTAATTTTTTTACTTTATTATTAAAAAAAATTATATTAGTTATATTTTTTATTTTCTTTCAATTGTTATATAGTTTATGTAAAGGGCCAAGTTATGAATGAGATTCAAATTGATAATTTACAATGGTTAATGATTTTGTGTTAAATAATTTTATATCTTAAATGTTAATTTTATTAGTTTTGATTTTTTTTTGTTGAACCTTGAATGTTAATTTGATAGTTTATGTAAAAAAATATAATTATATGAGTAAAAGAATAAATGTTATGTTTTTTTTTTATGTTTAGATTATTTTTATATCTTATAATTATAGATGAAGTTTATAAGTTTTAATATTATAATTTGTAAAAAAAAAAAGGTGATAAAATTTTGATTTATTTATTCAAAATCAAATTGATTGAATCAATTCAATATTTAATCATTTTAATTTTTTTATGTTTGATCGATTTTTTAAAAATATTTAGTCTATTTAAAGTTTAAGGAGGATCAAATTATTCAAATCATTCAATTGCTCACTCCATAATGAACCGAAAAGGGTCAATTCCGTGGCTTTAAAGATCAACGGAGAAGGTTCAAGAGAGGGCCCTCGATGAACTGAAATAGGACATTTGGGAATATGATCATCACATGGTTTCTGGATAGGTCAAGAAGTTGGGTGGCTGGCAATGTGAAGGATATACAATTCAACCCACAATGATCTGAGATTAAAATTGACTTGAGATATGGATGGGCAAGTGGTCAGAATTAGGCTAAGGCTATGCTATCATGGAAAAAAATTATTTGTGATGCTTTTGTCTTTTAATAATGATTAAGGGTAAGGGCTTCTACAACCGTCCTTCCATGAATCCCATGCGACTTATAATTAGCCATTCATGCGATTCTTATTTTTGCATCCAAATTAGTTGGCCTGAAAGTAGGTAGATTTCCATTGTCAAAACTGAAAGTAGCTTTTGTGGTTTTGCTCTATGACTGCAATTTGTTTTTTTTACAGAGAAGGGATATATCATTTCAAAAAAAGATACTTACAAAACTACCCTTTTATGGTAGTAGTGCAGCATGTGGGATATTTTCCCCTATATGGCTCGTGCCGCGTAGAACCATGAAAAACAAGAAAAGATTCGGGTATCCACTAGAAAATCATCGAGTGATATATCTATGACAGCAATTTGTACATTCATGTAATAACGCTTCAGGGAAAATTTAAGTACAGCTTTGGTGGACAACATCATCCGAATATCCAACATTGCTAAGAACAGGATCGTTACAGAAGACCAAGGCATCTAGCTTTAGGATGCTTTACATGAAAACTTCAACCTGAGGGAGTGGTAGCTATCAGAGATTCACATAGCCTTAAAATCGTGAAAACATAAAAGTTGAAACATCATGTGACATGTCTCCTTGAGTAAACAAAGCCTAGAATCCAGGATTAATTATCCAACCACTTCTCCGATTTAAAACACGCATCATCATGCATGTGCTTGCAGCTGTATGTAATTATCACTCATCTTTTAGTCTGGAGGCTTATTTCCTTTTCGAAATCACTGTAACACTGCGTCATGATGGAATGGTGGTTAGAATTTGAGACTACTCCATGACTGTTAGGATCATCGGATATTGCGATGTTCAAATCTGTGTAGCCTTGTGACTTTTGTTTAGTCTATTCTTGACAAACCAACTAAAAAGATGCTGCTTCTTCGATTTGAATTGCTGCTGTCTTTTTTTCTTTTTATTTTTATTTTTTGTCCACTGTTACCATGTGAAGCCTCGTATGCTATGTTTGTTCTAACCTTTAAAACCTTAGTTTAGAATTGCTAATAATGCTATTTACTCTCTTTCGGCACCTTCTCTTTACTCCCAAATGGGGCTTGTGTGACAAAATATATGAAACAAAGGTAGAGTCAACTTTAATGGAGACACAAAAATCAATGGCATACTCAGAAATTAGAACTGGACTGGTTTAATGGCAACTCAGCAGCTCACAATATCAAAAGCTTATGTAATATTCTTTCTTGTGAAAGCTAAAAATCATCAGTATAAATGCCCATGGCTCCTTGATGAATTCCCAAGAGAGCAATTTCCTTCAAATGCTTTTACGGTTTTATCATGGACTTCAGTTGAAAATACATTAACAGCTAGTGGAACTGGGATAAGAGAGAAGAACAGAGCTTGGCAGTTGGCTGTCTTTAGCATGAGTTAAAACTTCATTTTACCCTGCTTTACCATATGTACGATGTGTCAGTGTATTTATATATCGTGTGTATCACTGTCAGTATTGACAGAAAATAGATTGAAAATACGACCACATCTACAATATTTAATAAAGAAACTTGATTGAATTGACAGGAATTGATGGGCCAACTCAACCAATTACTCCCCATCCATGCCGTTCCTGGGGCCAGTCATATATCACAAGTCATCAAGCATGCGGTAGTCCGCTTAGCTACCTTCCAGAATCCAGAACAGCATTGGGGCAAACGAAATAATAATTAAATTTGTGTTCTATAACTAGCTTATTAGACTTTTAAATGATCATCTAAGTACACTTTGAGGGGCCCCTTGCGCACAAAAGCATTTCGGAGTTGCAATATTGACATTAAAAAAGGAGCATGATGTAACATAAGCTGCTCAACGTAAGGCATCAGAACTACAGAACTCATGTATCATGGCTTTAGTTGGTATTATTTTCCCAATTCTTGATGTTTTCACTTATTACACATTACTTATCTTGTAATCACTTTCCCAGCTCCTTGGATGGTCCTTTTAGTGTTACTTGCAGAAGCTTTTTAGAAGGTGAATTTTTATGCTGTTACTTTCTGTCAAATGCAGCTCTTTCCCTGGAGGAAATCAAGAGTTGAGGGTTGTTATTTTGAGAATGAATGTCATATCAAAGCCTGATCATCTATCAACTTTTTACCCGATTCTAAACGCAGAATAGGGAACAAAACAATTAATAGCATTTAAAATTATTGTAAACAGCTGAATCTGAACCGTACCAATTAAATAAACGAAAGAAGACTAGTTTGGTGAGGATGACCTTTTACTTTATGACTTGGTTCGATCCACCAGATCCTGAAAATGAAAATTTCCAATCTTGGATAGTTTTGTCTGTTACTAAGCAAACATTGGCCAGACATCACCTCGGGAAAGGCATCAATCCTACCAAAATTCTAACTCTTGGATCTCTCAGCAGTCATTACTCAGCCATTATTAGGACAACCAAACTATTAAGTAGCTATTAGTCATAAGTTTGCAGTTAAAATTTGAGATAATGAAATTGCCACCAACCAGGCTCACGTGAATCATGAAGATCTTATTGAACGATCAGCGGTTAGCAAAGATGGAGTGATGTTTAGGTCATGGTCCATCGATCATTGTCTTTCAGAATAAATGGAGGCATCATGCAAGAAAAGATAAGTAAAATAATTGAAGGGAACCGTATCCATGTCAACGTTAGTCATTCAACATTGGTCATCAAGACGGGATGGGTCCTGGATTGGTACCAACCCACGTCGACTGTCTTCTTCACGTCGTTCCCCACAATCATGGAGACAGCCCAATGAAGTCGACGACTGTTGTTCGATGAATGTACTATTCCAAGAACCAGTGAAGGAGGGAGGAAGATTAAGAGACAGACAGAAAAAAAAAAAAAAGGGACACAGCATGATGTAGTGAAAACATCTGCCTCATTTGGGCAAAGAACCCGTCACTTGGATCATTTTAGAGACTAAGTGGATTACAGTCTAAATTCGCTCAATAAATAAATACATATATATTTTTTTATTCGAAGAGTTGAGTTGAAATCCATTTTCTCCAAATCCCCAAATCAAAAAAAAGGAAAAGAAAAGAATTTGACATCAATTAATCATGTGTATGCATCCATGCAGTTTATGCACATGCTATCCATGCCCTTCACTTGAGTGCTTTGAAAACCTACTAACTGTCTGAGTAGTGGGAGATTTTTCTTCTTACTCAAAATAAATACTCATCCCATTAATCAAATACAGAAGAAACAGTAATAAGCCGAAAATAAAGCTGACTCAAAGGCCAGGTTACACGAAATTTCTAGCTAATTCGCTAGTACCGCAAAACCTCCCAAGTTTCACTCAACACAAACACATGGACTTCTGCTTAAGCCCTCAGCCAGCCCAACACAAAAGGGACAACTTCATGAAACTTGCGAGTGCATTTCCATTGAAAAAATGCTTAAATTATACAAAGGAAATACGAACAGAGAAAAATGCATGAAAATATAGCCAAAAGGAGTTTATACACAAGCATTTTCTATATTTAAAAAAGAATGAAAAAATATTTAGTGTTTTTCTATATTAGATGTCCCATGCAAGAGACGCTGCTGACCAAAACTGAAGGTGGAAGAAGGGGAAAACATGAATGATTGATCTGATAAGTGAAGCATCCTTGCGCACCAGTCAGAACGATAATTAAAGCAGGAATATACAGTTAAGACAAGAAGCATTTGAGCAGAAACAGTAAGGCACCAGTCCTGGAGACTACTGGAGTTCCTCTGTGCAATTCCACTCCAAAGCCTCCGTGTGTTAACTAAGAAAAACATATAGGCTATCTTATTTCTATGTTTTGTATCGGAGTATTTTTCTTCTTCTCTATATTATTTGTTGTATTCAGAGGGCACTTGTCTTCTTCTTCCAGATCACCAGTGACTTAAGAAACTCCATTACCTGGATCATTAACAGGCATCGCCATAATTAATTTCAAAATCAAACCGAGTCAAAGAAATTAAAGATGGAAAAGGCCAGCAATCCAAATGGAATAAACACAATCCAGACAATCGGTATGGCTAAAACACGTAGCAAACCCATAGAAAACAGAAAAACAGAGTGGAAAGAACAAGGAAGCTTTCTCAAATGCCCTTTCATTTCCCACTTGGTGGCCCAATGCCCCTTTGACGTTTTATCACAAGAAAGAAATTGACACTTTGTGTGTGTGTGTATCACAGCATCAAGCATCTCTGATCTTAGAAAGCAAACAAAATAACTTGTACCTCTTGTGGGTCCCTCACGGAGAAAAATGCATTACTTTCCTTGGGCACGGATGATACTAAAATACCATATCCTCGATTTCCCTCTCTCAGAACCTGTTATAAACAAATGAAGTTGGTTCCGTAAAATATTTTAACTCATAAAGAACTCCAAAGATCAGTTTTATCCGGATTTATATCTTACCTTAAATGCATCCTCATCTGTCCGGTCATCCCCAACATAAATGGGAAGCACGTCATCACAATTGCTCAGCCCTAAAGGATTTGTTTTTGTCACATTATTATGCATAGAAAATAATAAAGATTTCATGACAGAAAAAGGACCAGTTAGAAAACATACTTACCAAGTGATTCAAGTAGAAATGTAACAGCTTTCCCCTTATCCCAGTTGATCACCGGCCGAACCTCTAATACCTAATTAAGCAGATTTTAAAAAATAAATGAATAATTTTATAAAATAACACAAACAGATATTATAACATCCATATAGCACAAGCCACAAGCAGAAAATCAGTTAACAAAAATGACAAAACGATCATGTTGTCTATAAAGATCACCTTCCGCCCATGAGTCAACCGTAGACGAGGGTAGTTTCTGATGACATCGTGGACGCATTGTGCAACTGTTGTCCAATTCTGAAAATAAATTTAAGAAAATACCCAAAAGTAAATAAATTATGTAAATGTATCCGCTACTCAGAATAAATATCAAAAGATAAAAAAAGGATTCTAGTGCTGAGGAAAAATACTCCACCTTCTCATCTACGTTACGGTAATGGACAGAAACACAGAACTTATTGTTTTCAACTTTTGCTCCTTTAATTTCTTTGGTGCTGTTGACAAGGGAGTTGAAAACCTGCAATGAATGAGAATTATACATTAGAACAGAGAGGAAAAGGTCAGGGCTTGAAGTATGGCACTCTGAAGACATTTACATACCTCATCAATCATAGGTAAGAATTCACTAGCAGGCTGGAATAAATTAACTTCCTTGCCCTGCATTAAAAAGAAACAAGATGAACAAATAACTTAAGAAAAGATAGGAGGAGAGAAACACAGGGAACTGGATTAAAACATTGAAAATTTGCAGCCCAAGACCTGCTTATCAGTAGATCTAATGCAGTTAGCATGATCATCGGAAAATTGCCTAACAGGGCCCATGATGTCCATTCCATGACTTCCAGCATAATAGAGATCTGTTAGTCCTACAAACTCATACACCTGAATAAACAAGGGCATAGAACAAGATAATGTCAAAATTAAAACCCAACAAAGAGGCAATCAAACACATAAATAAACTGAATACTGTCAAGGAGGCAATTGAATATGTAAATATGTAAAACACGGCCAAAGAAGATGTCAAAATTTTTTTAAAACGTCCTCCAATCACCTTGTCACGGCTTCTTCCACTAATTATTGCTGTTGGGAAGTATTTTGCCACTTTTTCTACAGCAGCTCGCATCTGAATAAAAGGTTTCGATGAGTATATTATCAGTACAGAAGAAAGAAAAAGTGAGAATTTGACCATAAATTTCAAACAAGCCATTCTTACATCAGTAGACATAAAGGCACAATCAGGGTTGTCCACAATTGGTGAAAGAGTCCCATCATAATCCAGAAACAATGCCATTCTCTTGCCTTTTGCAAAATTTGTGATTTGCTCAAATGATGTAAGTGCAGAGGGATATTTAACCTGCAAAACCAGGGGGTAAAGTATATAGAGCAGATCAATAACCCATCCAGTTATATCAAAATTTAACTCAGATAAGTAAAAGAGAAACAACTACCATCCATGTGCGATATGCAACATCTGTATCAGCTGATGCAAGCTCATTGTTGAATTCCCTGGTTTTCTTATGAGGAGGGGATGAGGATATCATAGCATCCAGCCAGCTGCTGGCACGAACATCATCAAGAATTCCAGTTTTCTTCCTAGGAACAGTTAGAAATAGATTTGGAGAGAACACTGCTCCTGGGGGTGAGTATGGCAACAGACTGGAATGTACTCCTAATCTTGACTTGCTTATCGGTGTAGGATCAGCAAGAACAGGTGCAGTGTGATTAGATTTTAGGTCCATTGGATCCAGCTTTGGGTCACTACTTATAACGTAAAAGCTACCAGATTCCTTAGAAAACTATCCACTCAAATGTAAAGAAACAAATCTTAATGTTCAATCTCAGAAATTCAATTCAGCCAACCCTTTTATCAATGAAGAACCACCTCGTCAACGTTTTCTTGTCACTGCTGTTCGGCAAGCAGTCCATCAAGCATAAGGGCCCTGAACACTGATATCAAAAGAAAGTGTTAAAATGGACAAAATGAAGCTCAAGATCATAACATTTTTCAAAAGAAACAGATATGTGAACTGAACCTGTTCATCTCGCTTGGTTACTCTGCTTAAAACTGATGTGAGAAAAACAATATCTGCAAGTAATAGATTTAAGAAGGTTGATTAATATACAGATTCAGAACAAAAACTGAAATACTAAAGAAATTTGACAAATTGATTGATTTTGAAGCTGAGAATATGAAATATGCCTCACCAAATAATCATAAAAAAATTAACTTCAGAAAACCAAAAGGTGTGGAGGTGGAAATGGCACAGAAAAACAAAAAGATAATCTTTTGCGACTAACGGTGTCAAACATATGTATTATGATTCATTTGGAAGATGGAAATGGCCACGGATTATATACGAATGGAAAGCATCAGCTCAGATGAACTACACCAATTTTGGAAGGGGGGAAAAGATCTTATCAGTCAAAACAGGCTAGCGACATCTGACACACAACTTGCTAGGACAAAAAGCTTTATAAGCATGAATATTTTCTAAAGAAACATTAAGGCATTACCAGAAATCCAATAATTTCACTTTCTAAGACCTTTCACAGCCTTAGATTCCTTTTAAAGTTCAGTCTTATTCTTACCAGACAAAGTTAATTTGCAACGAGCACAAGTGTTAGACACTAACATTTAACAGCGGCTTGTGTCATTATCTTTCCTTTTAAACAACTAGACTATAATTGTACATAAAATTTTTCCAAAATATCATGCTAAAGTATGTATTTAGATACACCTGCTCTGATAATTCAAGACAAAATGATGAATAACCAGGGAATCTTTAAAAACAAACCAAAAGATAAACGAAGAGTCCATAAACATTCAGGAATATTTCAAAAAAATTAAAATATAAAACAAATTGATGACTTTATTATTATGCAGAACTACAGATCCAAGCCTGAATTTCAACTCAATAATTTGAAAAAGATTCAATTCAGTACAGAGCACCACCCAGATCGGTGCAGAATAGCTTGAAAACAATCGAGCCAACAAGTTGCTGATGGCGAGATGAAATTTGTGACTCAAGAATCTTGATACTTCCAATGACAAGAACTATTAGAACTCAAAAATATGATTGATTTAATTTTTAACCAATATCATTAGTGTAACATGCATAACAGGCTCCAAGGTTTGATACATGACATGTTGCTTACAGTCTTCCTATGACCCAGTTTGCAAGAACACGGAACTGAACAAACCAACATTTCTATGCTAATAGCACCATGGTTTTCATATAGCTGAAATGAAAACATAAGCATAGAGAATTTGACATCACCGACATCATGATCTAAAAAAGCAAACAATAATAACACCATTATGAAATGACTTGAAACCGAACAGCTGTAACTGTAGTGAAAAAGATTACCAATCACCTACATCATACTCTAACTAAGCATGCAAAAGGCAGCAAATCCTGAATGTATATGAAAATGCCTGAAACAACAGCATTGGTGAAGAAAAAAAAAATGGCCCACGAAAAAATCTGATATCTGGTAGAGAAAACGTTAGTAAACGGTAGTTGTCTTAATAAAAAGCGATGTTACCCCACATAGTGGAGAGGGAAACCACGTTAAACGCAACCACACATAACCGGCCTATAGTGAAGTATGGGAAAAACATTAAAACACATGGACCCCGAGCACATAAAAGATTCACTGATTGAATTAAATCATTATGGAAACCCAAAATTGAAATTTCAGGTACCACCATACTTATGTTGCTATCACACATTCCATCCATCAACACCAAAATTACCTAAAAAAGTATTCAACTATATCATTGTTTAATCAGTAAGGTTAAGAATACCACCGGAGAACCAATCTACAGGCGCTAGAATAAGCAGTTTTTATTATTATTATTTAAATTTGAAGATTCAACTATTGAAAAATATGACTTTGACAAGGCCAAGTTGATTATAACTTGAAACTGTACAGTTGATATTGAATCATTCATATAATAGGTAGAGAAGTTGACATTGCAGCTAAGAATTTTTATTGTAATAAAAAATCAGAGATGAAAACAAGGGGAAATATCACATCAGCCTAAGCAATCACAGCTATAAGGGGCAGACAAATTGGTATAAACATTGACAGCATCTGTTTTGCGGTTAGGAAAAAAAACTGAAAAAACTGAACTAACCAATCATGTAACGATCAGTCATAATTAAAAAATAAATAAATGTAAATATCGATTCAAAGAAAACAACAATGGAACCAACCACAAAATTAGATTTTCTTTCCTAAAATAAAAGATTCGATAATCGGAAACTGATTTTTTTTAATAAAAAAAAACTAAGGTATCAAAATCTTGAACAAAACAGAGCAGGACACAACTGAAATTTAAAAAACCAAAACAAACAAGGAACTTAATTTGAAAATGATCACGTCCACATAAAATCTGTAAATGAATAACTTGCTACTACTATTGTTAGAAATTCGAAATGGAAAAAGTCATCTGAAAAGCAGAGATTTGGATGTTCATCAGATTAAGAAAGCGCAGGAAATCGAGCTTTGAAGGGGATTCAGTCAACGAGATGGCATTACGTACAAAAGCAAAATAGCTTCCGAAAAAGAATCATAAAACCGCACCTAGCTTAGAAAGCTCGTGAAAACCAGACGCAAAAACAAAACGCCACTCGAGAAATGCCGGTAACTTCAATAGCAAAAGCCGGAAAAAGAGAGAAAAAACAAATCAACGAATGGTTAATGCACCATTTTCCTCGTTCAAGAAATGAAGGAAAGCCGAGTAAAATATATAAAGAGGAGAACAATAAAAGAATTTGGCAACGCCGTATTGAACTAAACCACTGGCTTGATTCTACCTTCTCGGCGGCCAAAAAAGAAGCAAAGAAAATGTGAGTTGACAAGGTGGGGGTGAGAGGGAGAAGGAGAAGATTATAATCACCTGAACAGGAGAAGAAATCGCAGAGAACGAGAACGAGAATCAAGCTAAAAATCGTATAAACCAAAACGATTGCTTAACTCAGAGGAGAGAGAAGGAAAAAAGCAAAGAAAAAGAAGGAACAGCCTTTTATTAGCGTATAGGTATTTATAGAGTTTCGGTCGTTGAATCAGGAAACATAACTGAAAAAATATGAGAAATTACCATCTGAACGGAATTTCCCCAATCTTCTTCCTCCTAAGTAAAGCTGACGGGCGAGTATATGGGAGCGTATAGTGCGAAAATGGACGCCAGGCGCGTCACTTTTTTAGGTTTTGTTAAATTATTAGTCGTATAACTGAAGAACCAGAAAATTTTGGTTAATATAAAATTTGGTAGTTTAGTTACGTTTTAGTTTAGGCCAAAGAAAGAAGGTGGGGGCCCACAGGGGATCTGCAAGAGACGGGGAGACACGTGGAGCGAAGACTTGCTGCCAATCCGCGTGTGGACACCTGTTATTGACTAGGGTCTGACGTGGCCACGTTTGAGAGCGGGACCCGGCACGTAAGTGTTGGACGTGTTGTGAGCGTGTCGTCACTTTCAGTCACAGCTGGGTGGTCGTCGGTCGGTGACGGTCGTTTCCTTAAATTATGGCCAAAGAGGTGGTCCCACGTGGCAGGACATCGGTCTCCAAAGGGTCCCAATTGATCTAAGAAACCTTGGCCATACGATGGAGCTGATGTGGCAACAGATGGAGGGCCCAGCTTTTTTGGTTCATGAAATACTGTAGCCACAAAGGTAATCCATGTGGCATGGATGTGGGGCTCTCATGGCACGTGTGGGTTTTTAGATTCGCTCATAATTATGTTTTCCAATTGTCATTGATTTTCTGTTTAAAATTAACAGTTGCCCATTTGTAAAAGAAAAATATTCAATAAATAACAATAAAATGTAGTACAATTTTTTTAAATCGTGAATAATTGTAACAACCTAACTTTTACGCGGAAGAGCCATCAGTCCGAGCTGGCAATTTAATTTTTAATTGGTTATTGGGTCAAAGATGTTCACAAGAAAAACCAAAAAGGAAAGTAAAATTATAAAATAAAAAGAAAATAAAAGAGTATAAACAATAAAAAAAAAATACAAGTAGAAAAAGGGGAAAGGAGAATTGCCCTTTTCAAGGTCCGGTGGCGGGGTGGTCCACGCAGGCGGGCAGGCAGGCAGGCAGGCAGGCAAGCAGGATTATGTTAATGTCTAGTTTTTTGCATCTTTTAGGAAATCAGAACTCCAAACCGAATCTTCCTTTTCAACGCCGTTGTTTGTGGTCAGTTTGACCTGCCATTAATAAAATCTTATTATATCTTATTTTTATCAGAGATTACTTGATTTTGATGTTCTAGATTTTCCAACTCCATACAGCATATGCCAAACCTTATGCTAACAAATTCCTTGTTAAAAGTACTGTACAATCATTAACGTAATTAAACTCCGCATTTTCCTTGCCACATTAATTTATATTCGACGTTAATGTTTCTCTACTAATAAAAAATTTATAATATTTTACTAATATTTTTCAGCAAAGACTTGTTGACAGTGACATTGTTATATCATATATATTGTAGGATTTTCTATTTCAATGTTTCAATAATGTATGTGCCAAATCACACGGTTACAACTTGCAACAAATTTCCTGGTGAGAAGCACTGCGAGTAATCATTACAAAATCAATTCCACGTTTTCCTCGCATTTGATCTGAACTTTCCTAAAGAAACTCTAGCTTAAATTAAAAGTTAAATACTCCTAATATTACTTGCAGAATTTCGTAGTCACTAGCTGCTAGCTAGTTAATTAGGGCTCGAGACTGGCAGCAAAACTCGTATTTCTTATTTGTTGCCTCAAATTTTCTTGGAGGAAAAGGCAAGGGGATTGGCAGGGCGGTGGGAGGCATTGACTTTTTTGCTTGTGTTTATTCGGAAGACTTTTTTTTTTTCCAAAGTCACTAGTTTGAATAAAAGGAAATCCAGGAAAGTCGTGATGAAGTTTCTAAACGTTGGAGTTAGAGCTTACCGGCCCTACTACAGCTTACAAATAGACCACAGTAAATTCTACTGAGTCCATCTGCCCACTGTTTCCAATCAGCGGCAAGAAAATTGAATGGATCATAATGCATTTCCACACGGAATGCAAAGACTAACTCTTCAGAATGAGCAAGTTGGGTTCTTGGTCCAATGATCAATGCGCTCGTTCATCTCGTTTCCATTTCTTTCAGAATTTTACCACAGCAGTAGAACGTTTTTGGTTGCTATCAAAGGAAAATCGTTTTAATAGGGTTTGGTATGAAAAAAATAAAAAAAATATTTTTATAATGTATTTAATTAAATTATTATTATTACTTTTTTTTTAAAAAAAAGCTATCTGAATTTTTCTCAAGATTAGAATTTATTTCCCCTATCAAAATAATGGGAGTTCCATTCCCATTTATTTTTTTATCTGTCACTTTCGTTGTTGTTGTGATCATTTCCGTCATATCACCCTTGTCGTCAGCATCAACATCACTCTTGGGCATATAAACAAATACGCAGCTGCCCTTTCACGTTAACGAGTCGGCAAAGATTGATTTGATGCTGGAGGGGCCGCAGGCAGAAGCCACAAATATTAGTACCCCAAGTACCACCACCGTATATTAGTATAATGTTTTCCAACTGTTGACCATTGCAATAACAATAAACCGAGCCCCAGTGCCACAAATCCCGGGGGTTAATAACCATTCGATTAGCGCTGAATCCAGCCATTTTTAATAATGAATATGATTAGCGAACTTTAACTCAAATAAATTTTCCCCTGCTGAAATCTTAATTCCCAAGTAATCGTCTTAGTTTGACTTGAGACATAGTTGTTAATTGCTGCCACCTTAACTTTGGAATCTGAACTGAATCTTCCAACCTAAACAAGGTCGCTTGCCGGTAGGGACAATGACGAAACATTGTGAAGTTTCCACCTAGACCCTGATTAGTTTTAAAACCAATATGATTATAGAAAATTAAGCACATCGCTGTCATCAGGAGGACTATAAACCGAAAAGGTGATTCTAAAGCAGAATGCGTTATCAACGTGTGGGATTGATTCCAGGCTTTCAACCTTAGCACCCAGACTTTCCAGGTAACTTCTTGAACTAGAGATTCAATGGTAGTTGGCCAAAATTGCGGAACTTTAAAAGCTGCTTCGTCTGTATTTTTTATAGTTTAATGGAGTTTAATTCAGTGTAATGGCAGTAGGTGTGAGATTTACACCAACGAATGAATTCGTTCGTTCATGCATGGAGCTTATTCAACAGATGGGACAAGCTCCTGGCCCATTGTACCAAGTCTTGACTTTGAAAAGTTGCAACTAGTAAATTAATGCGGGGGACAATGGGCCAGTGTCTTTCCCTTCCCGGGAACTTTCCGAGGTACGAGCTAAGATGCTGGAAAAATTCTTTTGTCCAAACTTAACGTTAGTGTCATTATGCTGAAATAGTTATCAGAATTTTCTATTGAAAAAGCTCCTTTTCTCAGTCTTCAGAAGGTTAATCTTGTACTAAATTATAATCAATTAAACTAATAAAAAGTTGAGAGCCATTAGCTTGTTCTCGTTAAGCTTTGTGTTAACGTCACAAACAGAAAATCCAGCTTGTGCTCGGCCCCTAGAACAAATTAAATCATGTGATCTAGATTGATTTCAGAATTTCGGACATATAAATGGGCCTAGGAAGGAAGTTCGGACGTAAAAACCAGATCTAGGAAGGCTTAATGTTACGGGTTCATGTTTTTAATTCTAAAGAAATACTCAATGACTAGTGGAAAGTCCATATTTATATAGCATTTGTGACACTCTATTTCACTTAATTGTACAATGTTTAAGACAAGAACTTTTACACTATTGATTTGAGCCTACTCTTATACTACTTGTTACGAATCCACATTTTTAATTTAAAAGATATACTTAATGAGTGGTAGAAAATTTATATTTATATATTCAAAATTTAGTTATTTTTTATTAACGTGAAATTTGTGACATTAAGACAAGATCAAAAAGCCACGGATGCCTAGGAGCATGAACGATATTAGTGCAATTTTGACCTCACGGGTTCCCCATTCATCTACAGTTTTGTTCTAATCAAACCTTTGGTTTTAAGTCCTAATCCATTTCAAGTATTCATAGCGCTTTACCCCAGACCAGAATTTGAAGCTATATCTATCCTTGGTACTTCCTCTTAGTAACACAGAGCAATTTGTTTCTCCATTAAATCATTGAATCTCGCTGGTGGACAGTACCATTGTTATTTCTAACAAAAGTAGCAACTCTAGAATTTTCACGAATGGCAGAATATAAATCAGTCCCCTACCAATTGCCAATGCAATGTTTGGTTAGAGCCCTAGCAAGACCTTTTAAACAATGAGTGAGACACGGTTCCTCATTCTTCTAAATTAACTTCCTCCTTGCCAGATATATTGGGCCATGGAACTTAAAATTGTTTGCCTATTGCCCCAGCTGTTAGCGATGGGCATGTAAAGCCCTATAAAACTTTTGTTCATTTTCGGCCCAAAAGCGTAATTTTTAAATAAAGGCCACGAAGCAGTTCCATTTCTTTATGATCTTTGTGGTATACTATACCTGCACGCACAAGCGCTTACTTTCTATTTAAAGATTCCAAACAAGTGATCTCAAACTTATGTCCTAAAATAGACAAGACTACACATCCTAAAGCATTTTTAAGAAAATGGGCAGAGGCCTTTTCCGGCTAAAGATGAGTATTGGCGGGAAAGAAAACGCATTCATAGTAGAAGAACACGTAAGAAGAGGCAAAACTACGAGCGAAAAAAAGGAAGGGAACGAAGCTCTTGCTTGAAACAAGTACCACCTTTTACAAAAGCTGGAACATATAAGTCGAAGATGTTCATGCAGAACATGGTACCATCGAAGAAAGAGAGAGGGCAACAGAAATTCCAGGTCCACACATCATAAACTAAGCTCGCTGCATCTTCCAAACATCAGACTAGCAAGGAACTCAACATATTACAAGATTTTTACAAGAATGCCTCAAACAGCACCAGCGTTCTCTTCACTTTCAAACATTTGAACAACCTGTGCCACACCCTCAGCAATTTCCTTCTGGATGACACTATCTGGCATGTCAAATGTCCTCCTCCTCATCGAAAGTGATTTCCCAGGGGGCTGAGGATCCACCACATCAAGCATTGCTTCCAGCTCATCTACCATTGACTTCTTCGCAGCTCGCACCATTAGATCAGCCCCCTGATATGATACAACACAGCACCATTAAATCCAAAGTGGTCAACACTTTCCAACGGCATACTGCTAGTCTAACATTATGAGAAAAGGAGGAGAACCCAAAATCTAGCTCAAAAGAGCTTGTTATCCTGATAGCATAGCCATTTCAAATGAAAGAACTAGTTTTTTAAAAAGATGTTTTTCTTTAAAAAAACAGATGATTTCAAATGCAATTTTCCAGTTCAAAAAATTTATTAAGAGCAGGTCATATGTTTACATAGAAAACATTTTCCTGACAGCTTATAGTTGACACTGATTATAATAACATTGATGGTAAAAGTAGAATTTTATTCAGTGGATTTAATAAATTAATATAATATTATTATCGATAACGTAAAAAATAAGAATATCAAAGTTTCTACACATAATAATTACAATCATCACAAAAAATATAAGATACAAACAACAAAAGCCAATTATGTAATATAAAGATATCCTTTACAATTGTCCAAAACAAGTTTCCACATTTTGAAAGCATTGTGTAAATGCTTCAATATCAACAATAATTAAATTTATCTCTTTCAATATATGTAATCATTCATAAATTAATACAACATTATCATTCATAATGTAAAAAATAAGTACATCAAAGTTCCTATATAAAATAATTACAATATCATTACAAAAAATAAGATACAAACAATAAAATACTATTATTTTTAAAAATAAGATATCATTTACAATTGTCTAGTTTTCATATTATGAAAACGTTGTGTAACTACTTCAATATCAAAAATATTAATTATATCTCTTTTAATATATGAAATCAAACAATCATCCATTAAATTAGTTCCCACTGAATTCTGTAACTAATTCTTTACAATTTCATTGCGGAAAAGGCACTTTTCATAATTGCAGTTGCAACAGGCAAAATCAAAACCTTCCACTAGTTAAAAAATCTAGTCTTCTTGGCTTCAGCTTTCTCTATGATTATGGAGGACCACAAGCAGTGCTATTTCTCCCTGTCATTTTTTCTTCTATGTTCCTATTGTGTTTTATCTTCCTTAGTAAGCTCATGATATTGAAAATGCCCAAAAAGAACTACTTTCTTCTTTTATGTTTAGTTTATTTTAAATGGTAGAAGAAAACACAAGGGACAAGCTCTTTTGTCCCTATTTTTAATTTCTTGTCATAAAACAAAAGCCAAAAGAATTTTTCATTACAAAGACTGAAATCATGCAATGAGTCCCAATAAAAAACCGAGACAAAAAAGCTTGTCTCTTCTGTTTCTTTCTACAATTTAAAAGAAATGAACATAACACATGAAAGTGAACCTCTTTTAGCAATTTCTATGTCATGAGCTTCTAAAGGAAAATAGAACATAATAAAAAAAAAGGAAAAAAAGAATGAATATAGAGGGAGAAAGCTTGCTGCTCGTGGTTCTCTATAACCATAAAGAAGAAAAGGTGAAACCATGAAAAGGAAGAATATTTATTTACAAGTGAAATTGGTTTTGATTTTGCCTGTTGCAACCACATGTGTAGCAAAAACCTTTTCGATGATGAAATTATAAAGAACCAATTGCAAAATGATGAAATTATAAAGAACCAATTGCAAAGACCAATGGGAAATAATTTGATAAATGATTATTTGATTACATATATCAAAAGAGATATATTCAATAGCGTTGATAATGAAGCAATCATACAATGCTTTCAAAATATGAAAACTCACCATCAACAATTGTAAATGATATTTTATATTAAAGAATTGTTTTTTATTGATTGTATCTTATTTTTGTGATGATATTGTAACTATTATGTATAAGAACTTTGGTATTCTTATTTTTTGTCTTATAAATGATGATATTATATTGACTCCACTGAACAAAATTCTTGGCTCCACCACTGATAGTGGGAGCCTGTTCAGCAAACAGTTAAGTTAATCTTCAACATCATGAAATGCACCATATTACTTGCACCATCTTTTAATGGTAAGTGTGAATTAGTAATAACTGTCATAAGTACTATTGGAGAGAAAAAAGAGACATAAGCCAATTACATGGTCCAAAAGCCTTGTCAGATAAAAATGTCATAAGAAGAGTATAAGTGAAATTATTATATATTTCAAATTTATCATTATCGGACCCATCAATGACTGACTGACATACTTTGAGTTTGACAAACCAATATAATGGACAGATTTAAATGAACAAGTCAAAAGGGAAAGATAATGTACCTCA
Organism: Theobroma grandiflorum; assembly: GCA_036013995.1. Classification (NCBI taxonomy): domain Eukaryota; kingdom Viridiplantae; phylum Streptophyta; class Magnoliopsida; order Malvales; family Malvaceae; genus Theobroma; species Theobroma grandiflorum. The sequence continues at coordinate 10,204,870 of CP142131.1, forward strand.
ATGGCATCAACAGTGAGCAGCAGGACAATGATTTTCTCAGAGAACCTTTGACGTTCTTCTGCATCCTGGGCTACCTGACGGCGGTAGGAGAAGTTATTAAAATATGCTCTGATCTCTTTCAGTTTAGTCTTGGCAACTGCCAATTCCCTAAGGGCACGAAGGGCCTGTGATCTACGGATCAGATAACCTCTGAATGTTACTTGGATCACCAATGCAGCATCTTGAGGAGACAATTCCTTCTTCTTGCCCCTGTTATTTCTAATAACACCAGCTCTTCTGGCAAAAGCCTATCACCAAAAAAGAGAAGGCAGCGCCTCAGTACAATAAAATACTTCAAGGGATATTTGAAGTAAATGCTTTTTGAACATTGTTTCCAATGAAAGCATAGAATTTGATTCAGTTCTTAAGATTATATTACATTTACAACCATCGCAAATCATTAAGGAAAAAGTTTTTAGAGACATGGCAGAACAAATAGTTTTTAGAGCTTCAACATTTTCACTTAACATCCATTACTCAAACTTCGCATATAACATTTGATACCAAACAGGTTTTAGCGCACGACGTTAAGTGATTATAGTTGCCATTATCAGTTGAGGAAGCGATCAAAGTTCTGGCAGCAAATTAATTGGGTCCAAAAATATCATTGTACAAGGAAGGTAAGGCATCGATTCTTTCTTTACATAACATGTGAGATTTTATTGGTGAACCATTAGAAGGGACAGCGCATTAGTCAATACGCTATTAAAATTAAAAATGTCGTTTTCTGGATCCACTCAAAGGTCAAAGGGAATTTACACAAACATAATTTCGACAGAGACAAAGCAATCCACCATTACTAATATCAACCAAAGTGAACTACATTCATATAATCGAAGGACAAAATTGTAAATATATCGAACCTGTCTCAACACGACAGCGCCATGATCAGACGGCTCTTCAATCTCCACTATACGCGTGTCATTCTCTCCTTTCTTGTCCTTTTTATAAGCCTTCTTCTCATTCTTTTCCTTTTTTTCTAATTTGCTAAACTCACCTGCATCACCCGTGGATGCTGTAAACGTGTATTTCCTCGAGATCGGCCCATCGATTCCCTTTCCTTCAATCTCAGCCGTCCATTTATACTTCTTCTCTTTCTCCGCTTCTTTTTTCTTCCCGCCTTTGATCTCCGCTATCCATTTGTACTTCTTCTCTACCGGTCCCTTGATCTCCGTCGTCCACGTGTACTTCCTCTCCCCACCGCTCTTCCTCGCGTTAACGAGACGGTTGAACTTGGACTCCAACGCGGTAACTCGATCGCACAAGGTTTGCATAGAAAACTCAGGCTCGACTCGGCGTTGGATCCTCTTGTACGAGCAAAAGGACGGCGTTTTCTCGATTTGGACCAGATCGGTGACGCTGTCGTAGATTTCGATGGGGCTAAAGCAAGGGAAAGGATTCAGTACGTCGAGAGCGAAGGTAAGATCATCCTCTTCTTCGAAAAATGAGGGAAAAGCTAAGGGCTTGGGAGCGAAAATGGAGGTTTCTTTAACGAAGAGAGGTGAAGAGTAAGGCTCGAGAATATCGATTCTCCTGAAACGGCTCATGGTTGATGAAGGAGTTGGAATCGTGAACTCAGTGAATCAGCGTCGGCGAAGAAAGGAACGAGTTAGGGTTTTTGGTTAACTGGAAAAATCTTCGATCATTTCCTTCTGTTAAAAAGTGATGTAGAAAGGAGAAAAGGACAAATCTGTGTAGTGATCGAGGGAGAAAGGGAGTAGATAGTCAAAAAAGTGGCAGGCGAGGGTAGATTGGGAATTCGGATTGAGAAAGCAGATACGAATGACGGATTTGGTAAATGGATAAGGACCGCGAACAAGGTTTCGCCGCATATCCGAAAGGCATAAAAGGACGGAAATGGGCATGAGGATGATGAAGAATTACGGGGACATGAGATTCTGATAGTGCGATTATAAGTTAGCACACTCTGGTGCACCGCATGTGGGTTCACTGCGATCTGGCCCCACGTGAATCTTTCGGCGCAACGGTAATTAATGTTACAGTTTGGGCTTGGTTTTTGCTTGGACTTTAGCCCCGACCATCCCAAATTCTTCCTTAATTGTGGGCCTCTCAATGCTTTGTTGTTTGGACAAGATTTTGTTGGCACTTTGGTCCCGTTAGGTATTGAGCAGTTAATCACTTTTCGGGGGTTTTAATTGAATATAATTACTTTTATCATGTTTGATGTGGTACTTTTATAATGTAATGACATTGCAAGATCAAGAGAGCATGTGATTCCTGGAGGGAAAGTGACTTTTCATGGAAGAGGGAAAATCAAGAGAATGGTTTGGACAAATATACTTCTTTCAATAAAAATAAATATTTAATAATTATATATATTTTAATATTTAAATAATTAACATTAAAATATTTTATTATTTTTATCATGTCAGAAAAAAAAGTAGAATAGTTAAAATTTTACACTAAAAAAATAAAAATTTATTCAACTTTATATTTTCATACATAAGGATAATTTTATAAATTTATATTACATTACTAGTAAAATGTTTTTAAATTAAATACTACAATGTAATCCTCCTAGAAAAATGTTTTTAAATTAAACAATACAATGTAATTCTCCCAGCAATCGCATTCTTTATAGTTATCACTTTCGCATGTTATATTAAACGCTATAAAATTACTTTTTCGTAATCATATACCCAGTAATTACATTTCCAACAACATATCAAACGCAATCTTGGTGTTAAGAACCTTGGCCTTTGATTCACCAAGTTCTATAATTTGATAAGACATAATATTTAAAAATTTTTAATAAATTTTTTTATTTTTATTACATTCAATCAAATTTTTATTTTTTTATTTTTAGTCAAATAAGATTTTATATTTTTATTTTGAATCAAATAAGCTCTTATGAATACCATTTATGACACAAACATGGCATATTAATATATTATAATTGGTGATGATGTAACATGATAATATATAATAATTGATTATAATGTGATATATTAATTTAACGTGATAATAGGATCATATGACATTTTTTATCTTTCACGTCAAAGTTATGTCAGTGTTACATAGATATAAAATAACAAGTGATATTTTGATTAATATCAATTAATTCATCATTAATTATAAAAGTTGGTTTGACTCAAAATAAAAATATAGAGACTTGATTAAATGTAATAAAAAAAATTTTATTTAAATTTTTTTTCAATAATTTAAGAGGGGTTTATTTAAGTATTATGCCATTTGATAATTAGCACAAATAGATTATGAATTTAAGATTTCCTACTAATAAACAATGAAATGAAATCATATTCCAATGTTTTTTCATCAAAGGTCATTGATTGTTTTGGTTAAGACACTTCTTTAACAGATTTGAAAGCTATATCTCCCTTCACTTATTGGCCAGCCGTCGTGCTATGATTTGTTAATTGTTTTTTGGTTGATTGGTCTCAGATACTTTCAGTGTTCGAGTTGAGTGGACGTTCATAGACTCAAGATTTACAAACCCCAATTTGAACACTTGCGAAGATCAATCGTATAAGGGATCCACACGTTTATAGACTCATGCTTTTTTATGAATGCATACATGTTTAAGTATAATAACAAAATCTTAGGTCATATTACTCAACAATATTAATTGTCAACTACATGCACTGGAATTACCAGACGAAGTGCCTGAACGATATGAGAACTAATTCAGAAGAAATTTGCGTGAGATGAAACAAGATGGAATATGCTTGCCTCGTGGTTGAACAACATAGAACCTAGAATAAGATCATACACCAGTTTCCTCTCTTCCATTCGAGCGCAGGGTCTTAAATATGCAACATATATAGCAATCTAACTCTTTGTTAAATAATAGAAATAATCATTCTTAGTTATGACTAATGGAAAAATTAAACTTACAAGCTGTTAATCCATACAAATTCCAAATGTAAGAATTTCCCCCAAATTATAGAAGCCATGTCATTAATCACCCTCCCAAGTTTACATATCATCACAAAACTACTGTAACAAGGCCACAATTCCTAAGTAGGACTAAGGCGAAAAGTATAATCACTTGCATAATGACAGCAGCCAGACAATCTTACCATCAAGCAGCCCATCAAAACCATACCAAGCACTACCCCGCTCGCCAAAGTCCGCAAATACTTCCCAAACCAAACCCTGTTCGTCTCTTCTTTTCTCATGCTTCTCTCTGCCTCCACCCAAACTCTTTCCTCTTCTTTTCTCTGTTCACTCTCAGCCTCGGAAACTCTAGCCGTCTCAAGGTTCTCCAGTATTGGCACAGTTACCATTCTCTCTTCATCAGAACCTTCCAAATCCCAACCAGCCAAACTCAACTCTGCAGAAGGCTCCGCTACTCCTTCCATATCAGCCAAACTCAACTCGAGAGAACCCTCCGCTGCCTCGCCATCGTCATTGAGGCAGGAGTCGGTGCAAGAACACGTTGAACCCTTTTCAACATGGTCAGGGGCTGAAGCTTGGAAACTATCCCAATCCTGAAAAGCGGACTCGAGTTCCAAAAACCTTTGAGCAATATGTTGCAAGTAAGGCTTTCCTGGGCGAGAAGCAATTTCGGCAGACAAAAGGTTTTTCAAGAACAGGAATCGTTGCTGGATGTCTCGTGAGAAACTCTGGTGGTGCGGAGTCTCTGGTGGAAGAGCAAACACTTGGTTGAGTTCGGATTCGAGTTCTTTCAGTTTCTTCTGCAAAATCGTGAATGATTTCTTCGTCATTTTTTTTTCGTTATTCTTGTCTTGAAGATAGATAGGATCAAGGGCTTTTAGTAGTTATTTTTGGTGTTCATGCATGGGATGAGTCGGTTACTTGGATGAGAAGTTAGAATTTTGGTGACAGTTACGAAAACCAAGTTACAATGCTTTCTGTCACCCAAAAGCCAATAGGAAAAGAAAATCCCTTGAAAATATTAGAGTTTTTCACTTTCACTGATTGGCTACGTGGAATTTCGGCGAAACTTTTTATGTGAAGTGAGTGCAATACTTGAAACTTGAAAGGTTTAAAGCGAGACGGCAACAAAAAGGACAATACGTGGTTATAGCTCGACGTTGTTGATGGCCTACGAGAGTCAGAGACCAAGTTGAAACTTTAGATCATGTGAATGAATCATGGAAGGGGAGTAGTGATCTTGCATTTCAGATCAGGGTGCTTACTTTTTGTAGACTTCTTTGGCTTGAAAGAAGTGTTACATATATATGAGAAAGGTCATGTTGGATCTCTGATTTTTTTACCAATTTGGTATATCTTTGTTATACTTATACATGAAGTAAGGTTATATACATTATGGTTTTAAGTATTCAGATAAGATTAAAGTTATCAGAAAGTTTTCACTAAAACGAATTTGATGGTTTTTATGTAGAAACTTAAGCATAGACGAGTTTTGCATGCACCATAAGAGAAATTTTGGATTGATATATATATATATATATATATATTCAAAAGTAAATTTAATTTTTTTAAAAAAAAAATTTGCATTTATGTAGAAAATGGATCTCCATACATATTTTTGTCAAATATATATTCAACACCGATGTATTATAAAAATGAAGTCATAATAATATAAAAATAATAATAAGTTGAAATTTTAAAAAGAATCTAAGTCAAAAAATTTTTTTTGTCATTAATCGTATTGAACAATTTAAAAAAAAAACGAAGAGAGAAGAAGTGCTGAGGAAAACTACCCCATGAAACAGAATCAAAATTGTAAGTTATTTTAAAAGAAAAAGCCCTCAACTTTTGGATTTTCTCTCTTTCTTTAGTGCATAAAAATAACTATATATTACTTCCATAAGAAAACTATTTTATGTCAAGTATTATATTTCACATCCCCAGCAGGATTAGTGCATATCTTTCCAAAATTTATTTAGGCATGTTGGGAGGAGATTGCGGCAGGCAGGCATAAGCGGTCCCATTGCACTGAGATCTTCTATCTCTTCTATGGATTGAAATTTTCCTTTTGGGGATTTGGGCAGTTGTTATTCATTTCTAATTGCTCAAAACTTTCCAAGTGCATGGCCGTTTGTCCTCTCCCCTTGATTTTTGTTACAGCATGTTACAGATTTTTCTTCGGGGGGACATTCTTGAAATGGTAGCAACCCTTTGTCTTGTGTCTCCTATGAGGCCAGCCTAAGTTTTACCCTACGATTTTACCAGCTATTTAACCTTTGAATCTGTGTAAAACCAAAAAAAAAAAAAAAGAAAGACTAGGATGACAAGTAAGAGAATTTTTAAGTCAGGAAGTGTTTCTGCACATGATTGAAGATGACTTACAGATAAATTTTCCCCAGTTTTGGGTAGACAAAGCTTTCTGCAAGGTCAGTCACGACAAAAAAAAAAGTACATTGTCCCTTGAAGCTCCAGGATTAATTTACTCGACAAGGATTGTCTCCAAAATTACTCCTAAGAATTGAACATTCTTAAACCCACAAATCTTACAGTCGGGAAGAATCGAATATGAATGTGTGTGTGTGTGTGTGTGTGTGTGAGAGAGAGAGAGAGAGTGTTTTCTTTTTACTTCGTTTTTCCTTTTTCAATCCATCTACTGGAACTTGGACTCCTGGATGGTATATATAGAGAGAGAGAGCCAATTAAATAAGTTTGAAACCCTTGTTTGGGTGAAAGAGATATGACTGCTTTACTTGAGGCCAAAAGAAAGATTTGTAGTATCATTTAGGACAAACTAAGTATAGTTGAATTGTAGCTTCTGTTTCCATGGAAACATTGGCGCACACCGCACACCCCCTTTTCAGTTTAAGCCACGACATGTTGGTCTATATATATATAGTCTCACATTATCTCAAAGTGATGGCAATAATTGTCTCTGAAACAAATTAGACGATTATTCACACACATCAGCAACAAAATTTATTGGCTTTATTGTTATTAATTTAATGAGATTCTTTTTGTTTTTCTTTCTTTTTTAAGTCGTAGGGCTTTCAAAAAGAGAAAAGCTATATTTTCAGGATAGACATGATTGGCAAATAATTAAGCCATATATAAGGCGGCCAAGAAACTGCTCAATATCACCCTGAAGGAAGCAGGGAAATTAACTTACAAACATAATTTTCATTAGCGCCCATGAACCTAGCTATAGCTCTACGGGCTTACAGCTGTGTAAACCATCTCAAAAAGATAAAATGAAATGAAAGACCACTAGAAGATATATGAGTACTATTATCAGTTTGCTTGCTGGCTCTACTCAGGTTTCTCTATTGTGAGTAGGTGGTTTCTGATGCGGTGGGTCATAATCCGTAGATGTTGCATCTTCCTGTGCTTTGTTATATCTGCCTTCTTTAACATGAGAACCATGCTCTACACCTGATAGCCCTCGCCTCCTTGAGCCCTAGACAAATCAACATACAGTATACTGTCATATATATGGATATATATATATATATATATATATGTATGTATGTATGTATGTATTGCTTTCCATAAAATAATTGGGATTGTGGCGTTTGATTTTATCTCTAATTTTTTCCTTAGTTTTCACATCAACGCATTTAATTAATTTGAATATCCCAAATTTCAATAATTGAATGGGAATGGAGACAATTCATAATGTCAATTAGGATTGAGGAAAAGCTCTTATCTATCTTTATTTTAAGATCATTAATAAAGTGCTCAAGGCATGTTTTTTTAGTTTGAAAACTTAATCAATTAATTAATATGTCAAGATGTCTATCTAATAATCCATTTTCCATCTAATGTTCTCCACGTGTGTGATGATAATTAGGTTTAAGTTTATAATGGACTCACACATGCATAATTTGGTGGGTAGGCCTTTTGGCTCGCTCTTGTCATGGTGAAAACAGAAGTGGTCAAAAAAGACTTGTAGTAAGCTTCTATTGCTCTACCCATCTACAACATACAGTATTGCATTATTAATTTACCTCTATCCTTGTTGCCCTAAGCAAACCCACGTGACTAGAGGGCTTAAAATTGGCACTTCCAGCATGTTCCATCCCTATCAGTGAATAATAGCATCACCCCAATTCGGAGGAATAATTAAGATGAATAAGAAGAAGAAGAAGAAGAAGAAAGATAAAGAACAACATCATGATGAAATAGTAGTAATTTTGATGAGCATGAAAGAACAGGAATTATATTTATTTGGTGGGCAATTTCTTCAGTTTGTATAGGTATAAATAGAAGCAAATATACAGAGACCAGAGCTATTAGTTGGCCTCATTTGTTAATTATAGAAGAGAACCCAAGGCAGCTTCAAGCTTAAAAACCATGAAAATAAAGTTGATTTAAAAAAAAATAAAACAAAAAAAGACATTAGTATTAAATTATAATAGACACTTCAATTATGAGACGGAGGGCGTGTTCTGGGTCTAGAATAATCAGAGAAAAACCCAGTACGTTCATCGTAGTTCTTTCGCGGCACACGTCCAGAAACTGAAACAAGAGGCTCGATTGGAACAGGAACTGATGATGACATTTCTCTGTTTTGTTTCGTTCCCTTGAGGAGGTTGTCTGAGTCTTTTGGCTTGACGACTGTTGCTTTTGCGTGACGAGTCTCTCCGCTACTCCCTTCCCGAACTGATATTTGGTCGTCCCTGTTGAGTTCAACACTTTCCAAAGCCTACATAAGAACTCACCAAATCATTTACTAAACAAAAATGTAAAAGTTTTGACCAAATATGTAGCGATTATATTATGTTTGCTAGTCTCTTCAAAGAAACAAAACACTGAAGAAAACATAGAACCAGCTGAGAACCAACCTTGGTAGAAAAATGAAGTTTTTGATGGGGAGCTGGCGCCTTGTCGTCCATGACTCTTAGTTGCCGTGCATTACATGTATGCATGGAAGGGGAGGAGAAGAAGATGAGTAAAAAAGATATGATGATGGACATGATTGAAGAGACTGATTTAATCTTCGCAAGGAGTAATCAACGACAGAGGAGCAAATAAAGAAAAAGAGAAGAGAGGAGTTATTAAATGAATATTGGGGGCCAAGGAGTAAATAGCAGAGTAGCTATTTGTGACTAAAAATGGCAAACTTTTGCATTAAAAGCAGGTTCTGTCGAGGGACAAAAGAAGCTGTCCAGAACATGCAAGATAGCGAGAGAGGGGACTTTATGCAAAGAACAAAGTACAGAAGTAAAGATGGACTCCTTCGTCCCCCTAAAAAACGATCACTCAGCTGGGGCCCCTCCAAAAACATGGACCCTTTACCCTATCAAAGGAGGGTTTAGAACTTTCTAAATCCATGTTATTTTAATGAAGTTACAATTAAACTAGGAAAGGGGTCAGCTTAGTGATTTGCGAAGCAAAATTGTAGAACACCAAGGGAATGTAGTCAAAAAGCCCATAGTAAAATATTTGGAGCGGGGGGCAGAAAGCCAGAAACCGTGTCCGTAAGTGAGAAGGGTCAAAAAAGAGAAGAAAACTAATGGAGGATTCAATGCAAGAGCCAAGAGGGCTGCCCTGTTTTCATTTTTCCCATGGAATAACTCCAAACTCTTGTCGCCTGATTTCTTGCTCTGCGACTCCGTGTTTGTTGCTCTTTCTCACCTTGTTACATTGACAATAACTAACCAACAAATATTATTTTATTACAGTCCAATGTTTTTTAAGTGTGAAAATCCCTGCATCTTGGGTCAATCAAACTAGCTGTATACTTAAACATGCGAACTTGTCGAGTTCAATTTGGTAGTTGTAGTAGTAAATATATCTAAATTAAATTGGGCGGTTAACTTGTACCAACTTTATACATAAGCCGGCAACATCTTTTGAGGGGCAGAGCCCCTTCCTTTTTTCTAATGAAAACAGATGGGACGCACAAAAAGAAGAAGATTATAATATTCCTGTCTTAATGCATAGCCTAGGGAAATTCTGCAAGGATCATCCGAAGTCCTTTGCTCAAATATTGATTTGTCATTGCAATTGTCATGAGTTTGACATGACGATACAAAGAGAAAGTGTTACAATAAAGAAGTAACTGAGTTAGACTCTCTTCTCCCTCTCTCTCTCTCTCTCTCTCTCTCTCTTCTTTACAGATGAAAAAAATAAAAGTCAAGAACTTTAATTCCTCCCCTCTTATGTGATACTCTTCTTTCTTTTCGATCTCCATTCTCATTGCCATTCATTGCATTAATATTTACCCATTTTTGTGGGGCAAAAACATTGAGACCACACTAACGTAAAAGTATGAAAATTATAACATTACGATTCAAGAACTTGTATCATCCTTTAAAACCATATTTATATAAAATCATGCATATTTTTGCAATCCATTTATTTTAAAATAAGACAGCGCAACGCTGTAGTACGGCAGGGCTGGCAATTACTCAAATTCAAAGTAAGGGCAGAATTAAAAGTTTTCTAAAACTTTTGTTGATAGTTACATAATACTACAAAAGGTTTTAGAATTTGAGTGAGGGCAGCTGCCCCACGGCCACCATTGTACAATCCGTTTTTCTCGCTTGAAATGCAGGATCAGAAACAAAGTGCTAAGAACCAGCCGGACCGACGACCACCTATAGGTAGCAACTTTATTTTTCACAGGAAAACAACAAAAAATATATATATTTTTCTCCTTTCCCCTTTTTCCATAATGACATCTGATTGAGCAAACTTGCCTTTATATACAGAGAATTAACCATCTGGATATTTGTAGGGAAAGAAACGTTATAAGAGGACCTGTGTTAATTCCACAGCCTTGCCTAATCCCCAAACCTCAAAAAGGTTGGCTATATAGAAGACCAAGGATCTATTCATGAGCTGGAAGAATGTACCGAAAACAAACACACCGCATTATCACATTTGGAGAAGATTATTCACAGTAACGGTAACTGAATTTGTTCTCTGCAAGTCCTGCAAATTCCATGCATTGTACGCCGAAATAGTTAAAATCTAAGAATTAATATCATGGCTGCTATAATGGGAGTAATTCAATACCCTAAGCTTTTCTTTGCTGGAATAATTAAAAAATACTAAGTGGCTGTACAGTAAAAACCTTAAATCTACTGCAGTAAATCCTAACATTACCTGAAAAATTAACTCATCTGGGACATGTGGCAAAACCTCTCGAACAGTCTCAGCCATGGCAAGTATATTCGCTATGTTGTCATTTGCTGTGCGTGAGGCAGTCCTCATATGTAAACTACCAGCATTTCCAGGGTATCTTCCACCAACATTTGGAGGAACAAAAGAATTAGATGCAGCAGCCTGAGATGGGTTCACGAGCCAAGGGCTCCAAGCAGTATCTTCAAGAGCAGTCTGGGCGTAAGTTTCTCCAACAGATGCAAGATGCCTCATCATCATATGAACTCTCCCAAGTCCAACTGATCTGATACCGGTAGAAGGACCTGCTCCATCAACACTCTGGTTTGGCCAAGAATGCAACCATCCTGAATCCAGTCCCGCAGTCCTACAAAGTGCAAAAAATATATATGACAATAAGCAACCCAAAGAACACTAAAGAGAACAAGAATTTGCAACTCACTTCCAAAAACAGGTTTCTAAATAGTTGAATGGCTTGTTTGGGTCTGCAATAAAAATCATAGTAATTTTATCGCATCTAAAATATACCATCTCCATTCTCTCATCTACATCAACAGAAGAAATAATTGCACACAATGCAATTTACTTCTTTCTAGAACTGAAGGAACCTTTCTCATTAAGGATATGGATATGGATGTGAAACGACAGCAGTAGATGTTGGACAGCAGTTTGCTGCTAATGAAGTTGGAGTCCCTCATTCTCCCAAACCTAAATTAATTCATTCCTCCCAGAAGCAGGAGAGGAGCTAGAGCACCATCTTAACCCTTATTACCCAAGAAAACAAAAAAATTTCATTGATAATATGTTTCAAATCTAAATAAGAACTTCTCAATTAAATGATTGTTCAAATAAAAGGTATAACACAGTCATTTCAAAGGAAGCTAGGACACCACCTTCACCATTACTAACAATGTATGAACTACTTATTGCCAAACAAACCAAAAGCATTTTGTTGATAATCAGGACATTTAAGTGTAAATGTTTCATATTCAATACAAACTTCTCAATTAAAATATTGTTCAAATAGAAGGTACAACACAGTTATTTCAAGGCAAGCTAAGGGAGACTATTTAAACAAATCAAACCTCCAAGGGCTGCCATCTACTGGGTTCTGCATTTGATTTGGGAATACTCCTGCAGGTAGGGTATGACCAGGTACATTTTGCCGATCAAGTCCAGAATTTATCTGATGGGCCAACTGCTCATCAGTTAGTGCTTCTCCTGAGCGAGAATTCACCTCATTTTCAGGTCTGCCCAGAAAAAGTGGCTTTCTACATGTTGGACAGGAGTAAACTTCATTTAAACCTTGGTCCAACCTGGCATGGTATGTTCATTTCTAGCATTAGATTTAGCTGCACAAACTAGAAAATACACAAACCAAATTTGATAATATCATCTAAACATACCAAGATCTCAAGCAAGCAAGATGAAAAAGGTGATTACAATGAAGCTTTTTAGCCTTGGCCATAGGTTCCTGTGCTTTGCAAAGTTAGTTAGACCTTCAGGAATCAGTGAGACTGAAAAGGCAACAATAAAAAACAAAGCATACCCGACATATGGCACATTCATCTTCATATGCCCGTATCTCTTCAGATGTTGCATCAGGAAGTGCTGCATGAAGAGCCCCTAAAGCCATTCTTAATTTAATGAATCCCTTTATACGCTTCACAATTGCACTTAGCAAGGCCTGCCCCAAAAAAGATCGAATTGGTGAATGGAAGGAACATGCAGTGGGATGTCAACGTATCAATATATTGGGCAATAAAATGCTCCAAAGCACAATGGAATATTTACACAAATATTTACACGTATATTCAAGAAAAGAACTGCATCCACAAGATGGAATGCCATGCCATGGAGCCACCAAATAAGCACATAATGACCGAGTGCCATTAACAGTGTCGCCATGTCAAGGAAGAAGCCTAGATTGCGAATAAGAATTCCCTTCCATTCCCAAAATGAACCTGCAGTCATCCACAATTGTCAAAAGAAAAGAAGAGGCAGATAGAGCAGAAAACAAACACAAAATGCTAAGAACAAAAAACCTTGTATTTTCAGCAAGATGACCAAGTAAGAAAACAACAATCATTTGTACAGGGGAAAATGTTAAATAGGAAAGGAATGCAACAAACTTATACATTACTGGGCAAAGAATCTCATGATACAATAAAAATAACCGGTAAGCCTGGAAAATTAACATGCAGCATGAACTAAATTGTAAAAAACCAAAAGATATAAACATTCCCATCTGAAAGACTTGGTCATAATAGCACCAATTCATATACTGATAAAAGGGTCAGCAAGAAAGAAAGGTGCCTTTGCCATTTATTAATATGGCCTTACCTAATGTAAAAGAGAGTAATGAAGATGATGCTAATAAGAATGATGATGATGAAGATAATGATAATAATGGCAATGACATAATGAAATCCCTCTGATTTGCAGCAGCAACCTCACAAAACGGGACAGTACAAGTCATGACCTTCTAAATTAGAGAACCATCAAGTATGAGAACACCAGGCCAACTTATCTACAAACTAAATAATCATATCCATGCACCAATACAGAAGAAGTAGATATACCTGCAGCTGATAAATCAAACTGTTTTGCTCTTTCGCAATCTGCACTGTTTCCCACTGAATGGAGTGATATTTCAAGCAGCTGAAACCCATGAACCAAAATGGCCTATGGAGAATATTTGATACAACAAAACCACCTCGTCAAACAAGTATCCAATATTTTTCACAGAATAATAGCATTATATATCATCATGAACAAATAAATATTGCAAAAATTTATTCAATAAGGATACCTGCATGGTCTCAAAAGCAATACTGAGAGGCTCAAAAAACAACAGCAGAAACATAGATGAATTCAGTGTTCTGTATATCACAAAGCTCAGCCATATCCTGAAATGTACCCACAAAGAAACATGGATGTTTCAGATTTTATGAAATTGTATAAAGCTAAATTGCCTGCTTGTACACGAGGAAATGCTAAAGTGGGATTGTAAAAAGCAGAAACTTCAATGCCCTCAGTCACTAAATATGCAAGCATATCTAGAAAGGATAGAACGCAATAGATGATATATTCATTCCTTTTGAGGCTAAGTAGGCAACTGAGAAAAAAAATTTTCTAGTGTATTGTTTGCTTCAAATTTTATGATTATCAAAAACTACCACATCATGGAATCACACCCTATAGGTGTATTTAGTTAAGACAGAAAAAAACGAGTTAAAATTCTGAAGCTGTTGTTCACTTGGGTTTAGGCTCTTTAAAATGATCTACCCGATAAACAAGGTTATTTGTGTAAGATGACTTCACAATATTGTACAGACTCCAATAACGTTTTCCATCCCCCATCTATCCATTCTTCTTTTGGTGGTCGGAGGCAGGCCACCAAAAGGCAGAATTAGTAGGTCAGACTAACTTATTTGCCACTTTGCTAAATGGTTGTGAAATCACCATCAGAATTCACACTTCTATATCAAACAGAACTTGCATCACCACTGCCTTCCAGTTCTAATGACTGCAAATCTGATATGCATTCTAAAAAACAGCAATGCTATTTTCTTACTAAAGGCAATTCTGTAGTCAAAATTTTTATTTTTTAAAAAAAGGTGTTAATAAATGTATTTCCTAATTCACAAAAGAATAAGACAGAGCAATACCAAAAGAAATTGATAGAAATGACGAAGAGAAACACTGAAAAGACACGAAAGTATGCCCACGGTGTAGCAGAAGGAGATGCATTCAAACGCTCAAGTCGATCCCTGGCCAAAGCTTGAAACATCTGTATCATGTGCTCAACAAAATGTAACAATGCACAACGAGAAATTCAAGTTCTCCATCCTGAGTTAAAAACAAGATCTCCATAACAAATTACATTATATACCTTCAGACAACATATAACTGTCAACCAGATTGACCAAAGACCTGCTTGGAATATTGTTGGTGGAATAACTAATGGTAGAAAGGTCCCCTACACCAAATTCATCAATATATATAACAGCATTAGTTAAAAAGAAAAAAATTAAAATATAAACATTGACAAAAAAATAACCTTGGAAATATGTCAAGATAACTTAAGATTCAAAAGTTCCCAAATATAGCGGTTTCAAACCTAACTTAGTTTCATCAAAAGAAAGTATCATCATTCCAACCACATGCAACTTATGCCAACTCACACAAGATATTTAGTTCAATTAATCAATTCAGCACCACCAATACGGCAGTACCCATTCTTATACATGACAGATACACAACCAGTTCTAAAAGAAAACTTGGGGATGGTATACTGACTTCTTGGAATATATCCAGGAAGAACCAGGGGGTTTCTACAAGCAAACAGGCTGATAATTAACCAAAGAAGCGTATATTGACCTTCTATCCCCTCTAAAGGCTCTAAAGGCTCTCCTCTCATTCCTTTCTCTTTTTTCTACCAAGCTGGTTGCCATTCTCTGAGAACCATGCATATCCTTATTTTATCCATATGCATCTTCCGATAATCCCTGTTAAAGGAATAGTCCATACATTTGATAACAAAAATAAAGGGTTCTATTACATCTTACCACAAACAATCAACTTTCTAACCATCCATGATGGCAGAAACATCAGCAGATAAAGTTCACCAGAAAATAGCCCACAAGATGAGCCATGACCAAAAAGAAAGATACTCTCCTTATTTCATGAGGAAAGAAATGGAGATCATAGTTACTCATCATGCATTGTAGAAACCATAACTTCAGCAGTGTAATAGATCTCTTCAAAAAACCAGCCCAATCAAACCCAATTGACCAGAGGGTCTTGTCCTGAATAGCATCTAATGAATCCCCATGTTGAGCCTGCCCAAATATAATTCACAACTGCCAGTGGCTGAATCCTCACCTGGTGGTCTCCAGCCATCAAGAAGCTCAAATCTGATGACCTCCCAATACAAGAAACCAACTCATCAACTCACAAAGCATCTATTTCTCATTAAAAGCATTAGCAGCTGTGTCAAACCCCAACAAGAACTTAAAAGAAGTTTTGCATGTCCAGCAAAACGTAACTATTTGCACGATCAAGCCCTCAATCAAACCTTATCTCTACCAAGAGCACCAAGAACTTCCATAATTAAATCTGCCGTCAAACTATAGTCACTTTGTCAGTTTTCTGGGCGGCATCATCAAATTTTACTTGCCACACCCACTAATCTCTTGAGAAGAAAGAAAGAAGTATAGTGTTTATACACCTCAAGGATGATACATACTAAAATAACACAAATGCAGGATGCCACCTATTACAGTTTAATATTGTTTAAATCAGTTAAACATTTACCTTGTAGATAACATAGTTGATAAGACGTTCTACTAATTTCCGAGTTTCTGAAGGGTATAACTCACCAAAGAATACAGTCTGCACATGGAAGTAGAAAACACAAGAATAGTACAGGGTTCAATAAAAAAAAAGAATAAATTCACTTTTATAATCAATAGTTCTTAATATACATCCAGACTCCAAAAAAAGCCTGCCTATTTCATCAAAGCAGAAAAGCAACACCTTCGAGATGAATAACACAAACCCACTAATTAGCAAGAATCTTCTTTTTTTTTTTTTTTTGAAATTTAATTAGCAAGAATCTTAGCTACAATTTCATCTTCACAATTTCAGATGTGGAGAACTTCTAAATCTGTTCACAAGATCTTCAAACATTCTTAGAAGGACAAATATTTGCTTGACGTTTTTACAGCTTTTGTGTAAAGTCAGGACTGGGAATTAAAAGTTTCAATCTGGTTTTGAATGGCTTAGCCTTTCAAATGATTCTTTCAAAGCACTAACTAATTTTCACAAACTTACGTGTCATGTACATTGCTCAACGCAGCACACTGCTGCTTCAAATCAGAATTATGTCTGACAAAAGTTAGAGAGAAAATCACTGATAAATCCATTTTTTAACAGAATTAACAATCACATGGAGTTCATATGCCATCGTAAAGTTATAATTTCAAATCATAAATACCTTAAGGCCCATGGAAAAAGATTAAACTAACCTTTAGAGAAAGGATGAGTAGAATAAATACATTGAGCACAAAAATTGCCAGCAGAGCCACCGTGGCATAAGAACCCAAAAGAAGCTCAAGTGCACGGTTGACATTTTCCGTATGAATAATATTCTCACTAATTAACCCATCAGTTTGAAGTTTATCGAGTGAAAATTCTGTCCACAGTTGAAGACCTACAAAGCTTAAAGCAGTAGACACTGCTGAAATTGCCAAATAGCTCACACCCATTGGTAACAAACACAACTTTTCTACCAAAAACAAACTTCCAGAATTTCATTAGAACCAAACGAACATCACTAATTGCAGGCAATAATGACAGTTTCTCAATTAATAATCAAGGAGCCAATGGACTTCAAAATCAGGACGTCGAGTGTTAATGAATTGAACTACTGAGGTTACTCTGCAACCATAAGAACCTGAAAAACATATCCAGAAATAAATAAATAGCATTAGAAGATAACCACCAAAGCTCTATCATGTCCAAATTTATAAAATAAAAAATAAAAAATAAAAGCTAATAGTCTTAATTTTTGAATATATTGAAGCTAATTTTCAACTTCTGCAAGATCATGTCCCTTTCTTATCTCATTATTTGTTTCCTTAAAAAAAACACAATTCACAAATAATAAAGCATAATTATATTGAAGGAATCATTTATATTAGAGTTAAAGCAGTATTTTTAACCATTACACCAAACTGTTCCTAATTGCCACAAATAATAATAAAATTGAAACCCTAGGATAAAACTTTCAAAACAATCGAAGAACAAATTAAAATCAGGAAATTGAAAGGAAATGAGAGTAATAATATCCAGCAAACTGGAGATATAGGGTCATAAATTCATTGATTCCTCCACCTAAAAGTGAAAATTTTGGCAATATATAAAGCAAATAACAGATGAGAGAAATGATCGAAGGAACCAGAAACCTGATTCGATCTAAGAAGAGGGAAAAAAAGCTGTCACGAGTCGGCGGAGGTGTCTGCAAACTTTCACCTGCAATTGCATTTTCTTTTTTTTTTTTTTATGGAGAAAATAAGAATAAAAAGACAATAGCATAAATTGTAGATAAAGGCAAAGGCAGGCAAGATCAGTTTTTGCGGGAAAGAAAAAGCAAGATCCCAAAATAAAAACAATAATAATAATAATACATATATTAGTATCTCTCTTTTATTTACTTACGTCATCAAATATTATCTTTTCGTGATTTTATTATTAATTAAAGTTAATAGTAAAAAAATTTAAATTTAAATTTTTTTTCCCTTTAATGTTGCAAAGCTAAATATCGTATGAATAATAGTTGTGACACATCTTAAACTTATAAATAAAGATCTTTTTTACATAACAATTTCAACTCTTCATTGATTTAAAAATATCATGATTAAGATAAACTTGAATTAAGGTGATTTTTTTATGAGTAAGTATTAGAATGGGTCTCTTTTTTATAAATAAAAATGTAAAAAATTAATGTACTTAGAAAATTGGATAATTAAATCAGATAAAATATGAAGAATCTTGTATTAGTAAATAATAGAATGATTTGGATTTATAAATATGAATTTTTTAATTCAATAAGTATTTTTTTATACGAAAATGTAGGTCCATAATATTTATGCTTACCTTGGCATATGATTTTTGGAATCAAGCTTTTTGCAATTCTTCATTGGTAATTTGTGTGTGTGTTTTTAGTTATTTCATTTTTTTTAGTTTCTTTTTTGTATTGGTATGGTCAACATTTTATTTAGCTGGATGGTTATAAAGTTGATGAGTCATTGCCTTTGTTGGAGAGCTTTGGAATAAATTGCAAGCTTATAGAATATTATAGGGAGTAGTTGTTAGAAGGATGGAAGTTGAGATGGCAATTTCCATTGGTGTGAAAAGGTAAAACAAAAAGGAAATATGCTTTCGACCGTGGTGCAGTTGACTCAAGTAACAATTGTTTTAGGGATTGACCACATTCTTGTAGGATCCGGCTCCTCCCTATTTGCTATAATCAGATTAAGAAGCCACCTTACTTAAAGGTTACATCTAAAGCTAATATGATATATTATTAAAATATAAATAACCGTTATATTTAAATACCGTTACACGTCTTGTTATATTTTTAAAATTTTTTTTAGTCTTTAACCACCGAACGCTCGTATATTAAAATTAAAATATCTATAACATCAAAATATTCGATTATTAATTAATATATGATTTTTCTTTGAAAAAAAAATCATATCCCTTTCTTTCAAATATAGAAAAAAAAAAGTTAAAACTTTCACAAATTTATAGAGTAAAAGCTTTTAATTTGACCAAGAACATTGCCATCTGTTCATAAAGTAGATAAACTTTGGAAATTTTATAACAGATCAAAATTAATAGAGGGAGTGTTTCACCTTGTCATCCCATCAGATGTTTTATCATCATCTCAATTCGCAAGTTGTTTTTTTTCTTTTCAAATTTTAACTTGTTCAATTATTGTTCCTTAAAACCAAAGGAAATTGCTAATGCAGAATGGGTATTTCTTTTTGAGAATGTGTTCATCAATTTTGAAAGGATTTTTTTTTTATCTAAGCAATTTTGAAGGGATTATTTGAATCATATAAGAGATTGAAATATGAAGATTAACCTTTCAAGTTTAGTTTTTTATAAAAGATTTTCTTTTGAAAAAAAAACTTTTTCTTATAACATGTAATAAAACTGAATAAAACAACATAATTATGAGATTCCAATTTAAGTAAGCTAAGAAATTAAACTTGTTGATTTTTCTGAAAGAAATGGATCGATGGAGGCGAAAGTTAGAATATAAAGAACAAAATAAAAAGTTTTTTTTACATCAAGAATATTTTGAAAATTTTATGTGAATTTAATTTAATTTTTAAATAACTTTAAAAAAGCGCCCTCACACGTTAATATGATGTATTCAAATATTTATTCTGGAAATGCAACTTAATTAAGATCAAAACCGGATTGACAAGAAAGAAACTCCTCTTCCTACCAACTTGACGGTCTTGACTTGGCCTATAAGAAGAGCTGTTTTGGCAAACTAACGGTGTTTAACATCAAATGCAAAACAATAAAAAAAAAATAAGTGAATGACGTGTTACAATGACAACCATAGACTTTATTTCGCTGAAGCGGCTCTTAATTTAGTCAGCAACCAAGCTCACCAATCAATGTGGCAAACGGAGAGGAGGGATCCGTCACTCAGGGTAATGTCCTAGGAAAATTGTTTGGAATAACGTGAAATGAAATTTTTTTAGATTTAAAAAAGAGTTGAAATCTACCCTTTAAACATAAAAATTATTTATCATTTAATAAATAAAATATTCAAGTGTAGTATAAAATGAAATTAATTAATAATTAATGTGGTCAAAAGATCGGGGACAGAGATGAGATCCTTGAATTTTTAAAGGATGCTTGAAGTTGAAGTTGCTGTCCTTTTTCTTTCTGGCCAATAAGTTGCAGTCAATGAATTAAGCATGTCCTATCTGCTGTGACAAATAAATATAAATTATCATGGGAATTTGAAGAAAATTTCTAAGGAAATCTTTTTGAGAGATTTGGGCACGTTTTCCATGATTAGAATGCCAAAACGACAGTGAGACGTGGAGCAATCAATACCAAAACAATCAAAGGACCATGCCAACTCGCAGTGCGCTTTTCTACATTTCTTCTACTCCTATAGTCCTATATATCTTTTATTATATGTTATTAGGACAATGTTAAAATAAATAGACCATTATTCGTTCATAAATAGAGCCAATATGTTAATGGTTAATACTTATATAACAAAAATACTAAAACTACTTAAAAGAGAATTCTTCTTTTCTTACCTCTACTCTACTGATTCAGAAATTGTGTATGGTTTTCCAAAAGGAAAGACTATGTTATCCGTAAACTTAGATAAGTAAAAGAATCATATATTACCTATAATTTATATATATGGTGTGAGGAGGATTTTAGAAAACTATTATCCAAGACAAGAATTACGAGAGTGAGATTAAAGGCAAGCAGAGCAACTAGGCAGAATTCAAGCAAAACCATATTAAGACTGATTCTATTGTCTTCAAAGAACCGCTAATTGATTCCAATTCTTTGTACCTTAGCAGCAGTGTCTGTGGGGTTAACATTGCACGAGTATGATACAAAATTAAATAAATTTAATTTTAAATTTATGTATTAAATATGTTAAATATACTTGATTTGTTTTAAATTTATTTACTTTGTTTAGTTAATTGTGTTATCATTCGATATGTATATCTCGTTTATTCAATTATGATTTTGTATAAAAAATTTATATAAACTTTTTTTGAATTATTAATATATTATTTTTATTTTATAAATAATTTTTATAACAAAGTAAATGATGTGTGACAATGGTGTGGAAGTCTTCAATCTTGACTTTTGGTGTTTTAATATAATGATGGATTATGGATATTATTTGAATTTTATTGTGATTCTCTTATGTTGATGTTGATAGATTTTTCATATGTTTGATAGATATTATTGTTATATTATAATTGTTTTATGATTATTAATTTTAAATTTAAATAATAGAGTTAGATTTTATTTATGTATGTTAAGATTAAATTATTAATAAAAATATTTTAATTTAATCATATTAATTGTTTAAATGAATTATTATTCGTGTCATATTGTAAAAGTTTAATTTGACTCATTTAATAAATATGTTAAACATGTCGTATTGTATACATATTTAATAAACATATTAGTGTATATGTTATGAATTTGATATATTTAGTTAATTGTGTTGTATTTATAGTTATTTATTTAAATATTAATACTTTATATTTACATGATACAATTAAGATACTTTGACACGCAAATTATAAGCTGCACTTAACACAAACCTTGAACTTCATGTCTCTCTTTTCCAAATCACTTATTTGAATATTTGCGTGTTCTCTTTCTTTCTTTGTGCCGATAATAATAACTTTTGAAAGTATAAATTTTATGGCAATGTTAATGAGCTCAATTTAATTATTGCATTCAGCATCATTATGTAAATTATACTTATTTATATATATATATAAATAGATTGAAAATAGAAATATAAAAGTAAAAGAGAAGTAGAAAAGCATATTATTAAAGATTTTATATTTGTCCGTTAATGTCACCGTGTGAAAAATAGGTTTATTTATTTATTTATTATTATTATTATTTGTTTTGCTGGAATAACAAAACCAGAAAAGGGTGGTTATAGTGTGCCGCAACAGGAAAATGACAATTATGCCCTACGAGTGCATTCTTGTTTTCCGTCAAAGTTCCGATCTTCCAGATGCTTCGAGAAGCCAATTCATCTTTCGCAAAAACCCTAATCCTAAAATTCAACCCAAACCCCCCCGATCTCTGACGCTGAATCCGAGAAATCCGATTCCACTCCTTCCAAATTTCAGTTTAAGTGCGACAATCTCACTACTTCATGGGAATAATAAAAAGCAGTTTTTCGTTCATCGCAGGCACGGTTTGCGGGATTTACATTGCCCAGAACTACAACGTTCCCAACATCAAAAAGCTGGCTGACACCGCCTTCTTCATGGCCAAGCACGTCGAAGAGAAATACCGCAAGCCCAAGAACAGGGACGACGATTAGCTGCTATACGAATCCGTTTTTTACGAACCAATGGAATCAGCAGGTTCAATTTTGTTTTCTCTTCATAATTACGGGAACGAAAAAAGATTATTTTGTTGGATCAAATACGATATTGGGGTTTTGTACAAGAGAAGCAAAGATAAATTACTGACAAAATTGGGTGCTCTTTCACTCAATTGGAAATATATTGGTTTGAATATTGTTGGTTTTTTTAAAAGTATTATACTTTAATTTTGAAATTGGAATCTTATGTTTTGGGATTTTGGGTTGATTGGTGTTTAGGGAATGAATGCAACAGGTCTTCAAAAGCCTGTAGCCTGTTCTTACTCACTCGGGCGTTTGTTCTTTTCATAGCTTGAGAAACGATAATTTACCATTAACTTGGTTTCAAAACAATGTCAGGCGTTGCATAATTCAATATTTGGTTCAATGATGGAGTTATGCTGAGTTTGTATATGGAAGTTTTGCAGGTGTTAGTACTGTTGAATTAATTCTATTTTACATAATAGGCAGTGATCATTCTTTTCATTACGAACTGGTGGATGAGTTTTCAAATGATTGTTAATTTTGGAATGTATGATATTTTCAATCAGCTGCAATGCAGCTGCCAGCTGGGTTAACCCTTTCACTTAGCATTAGCCCTTTAAGTTTCTGAGATGGATTTCCCTTTTAGGCAATTGCTTTTATTGAAGGAAGACACTTCCGTTGTTAACTTTATTTGATGTTAACCTTGTGTCGTGTGCTTCTTACACCTGCTGTTCGGTGGTTAACCCTGTGCCTTGATAGCTTCCAATTTTTGTTTTGGAAATTAGAACTACTCTTTTAAGAGTTAAGCGGATTGCTTATCTTTGACATCTCGTTATTAGTGAATTATGGCGTGGGGTTGGTTGTATGTCGTTCCTCGGTTTGGAGTGCTTTGTGAGGCTTATCTGGTGCCTTGCTCTCTCAGGGCTCTCTTAAGTCTCGAGTTTTCTGGCATAAAGGGCATGTAGAATGTAGCTTCTAAGTGTTGGTGGTTATAGGTTATAGGGAAAGTGTATATTGGATGCCGGCATTGTCCCAGCTATTGTCATGATAGATAAGATAGATAGGTAATAATGCTTCTGTTCTATTTCCGCAGCATATCCATGATGCCATGGCTTTCAAGTTATGTATATCAAGTGTATGTTTTCTTACACGAGGCCTAAAGATGGGCAATTTGGTGGCTACTTGAATCTTTGTTTTGAATCTCAATACTTTGGTCAAACTGTTGTTAGTGGTTTATCCTTTTTCTTTTGAGAATGTCTTAATAGAAACACCAGCAAAGATAATAATAAAAATTGATCCTCGTTCTCGTTCTTGGAAGTAGCTACACTCACTTAAACTTTTAATGGAAAGTACCCTACCCTGAGAAAATGTTCACCCTAGATATCATAACAAGTTTAAATCTCTTCAACGCTAACTGGATTGGCGTAATTCCGGGGGGCACTGATATGTCAACGGTAGGTCCCTAACTGCGCGCAGACTGCAATAGCTCCATGAACAGGATCAGATAAGAAGTTGCTTACCAGCTCCTGGTTAATGGGAGCGCCTGAATCAACTTCTAGGAATGCCTGTTGAGTAAGGATTTAACCAAAACGTGGAGCCCAAGCTCCACTTTCTTGAAGCCAATCGTGCAGTTGTGGAACAATTATCAACCATGAAAGAGACTCCTCGAGTATGCATGGAGGGGTTCAAGGAATCAACCGCTTCAATCAGACTCGATGATGATTTCTGAGTATGAATGGCCCCTCTTTCTCCAGACCCCAATCTGGTGGCAATGGTTCATCAAGTTTTAAAAGCAGTCTATTCTCTTCCTCTAGCTGCTGGCATATTATTTGCTGAAAATCCAGTGCTGGCAGTTGGCTCTTAATCCATAATTGCTAAGAACGAAGAAAACGAAAATTATGGGTGCTAAATGATTTGAATCTTGGTACAATTGTTTTATCCCGTTTCATATGTCTCCTTGCCCTACCTACAAAACCCACCAAAAGATTAGTTGGCAAAAATGGAACGGACCAAAAGTTAAAAGTGACTAACCAGTAAATCTGAAGCAGCTATTTCATATAGAAGTCAAAGTGTATCTTTTACTGAGTAGAAAGTTAAATTGTTCATTCTTTTGTTAAGTTTTCATGGAATGCACCAGTTTTCATCAGGGTATTGTAGACCTGTTAGATTACAAGGGGAATAGCCTTGTTTTTCATCTTTGAATGGCTTTGGGGATTCATTTAGAAAGTAAACAGCATTCAAAAGTACGAGGTTCCCTTACAACTGGGCTCAGTGTTTTCCTTAGGTGTTGGTTCTTTTCCTATATTCCACAGCCGGCCTTATGAAACATGGATCCATGAAAATATCAATTTCTTTTCTGGGAGAATTGGCATGTCACTCCTCTCAAAGCATAATAAGTTTGGGATTATTTCTTTCATTATTTTCATTTTGGGCCGTGATGTGTTATCGGGTTAATGGTCCAGAACAGGGCCATGTACTCCATTTCTTCTTCTCTAATTTGCATTACTTTGTTACATTTGATGGAAAAATTCCATCACCATTAAAAGTAACAAAGGCAAAAGATAGGAAACGACCGGTGCATATTATTATATGCAGAAAGACAAAAGAAAGATAGCATAGGATTTTACCTTTCCTACTAATCTATTAGTAAAATTTAGAAAAGTTGTCACTATGTGTGGTTTAGGGATGAGAATCAATTTTCTAATCTCTAAGAGAGAGAGAGAGAGAGAGTAATCAAGTGATTTTGAGAGATCAATAGGAATTTAGGTTACTATTATTTTACGTTGATTGACGCACCAAGCAAAATTTGACTCGTAATTCGTAAATGATTAATATTTAATTTATAATTTTTTAATTTCATGATTTATAATGATTGTGATTTGTAAATGATTGATATTTAATTTATAATTTTTTAATTTCGTGGTTTACACGGTAATCAAATCAAGTTCGTGGCTAATACACAAAAGTAGAAATCACCCTGATATCTCTGGTCCATACAAAAGTCAGTATCAGATTGATTGATTAATTAAGGGACCAAAGGTCGGTTTCATCATTTTAAGTTTAGTCTTAGTGAGTGACAGAGCCAGTAAACCGCTGGGGTTAAAACCGACAAACAGCATAAAACCCTGCCAAATCATCTACCTACTGCCACTGTGTTATAATCTTGGTTAAGGAAAATTTTCCATTAACCTCTCCATATCTTTAGAACAATCTTGAAACCTGAACATTTAAAACTATTTTAAGATTAGATATCAGTGTTTAAAATTTCATGTCTTGTTTCATTGCTATAAAATTTCATAAAAAAGTTATGAAATTTCATATTGAAACATTTGATTAATAATTAGTGCATATATTTTTTATTTAAAAAATTAAATTTTTTTTCTTATAATATATATATATATATAATATTTATATGTTCAAATGACTGTTAAGAAAACGACCTTGCGTCTAAGAAAATGTTATCGTTTGTCTGGATAGCCGTATGCCGCATGTTAAATGTGGCAAAGAATAAACCAGGCAAAGAGCTCCTGCTCCTGGAAATAGCATCATTTTCAACTTGCCAACCCAAGCTTTTTCTTTCAGGATAATTAATTGAAATATCTAGCCATCAATGACACCTGGACCAGCCTGCTTGCAACCATTAAAAGGACCGGCATTTTCTTTTTTTGCATGTCTGATAGCGACCATTATAGAAGCATAGCTTTGTCAAAGTCGAGTGCGCTGGTCCAGCGTTTGGTGGAGAACATTTATAACATTAGTGGTCGAGAAACGCATGGGCAGAGGAGCTGTTTTCAATCGTATGGTCAGAAGGCTAACGAACCTTTTTGTGTGGACCAATTTTTTCCCCGCTTCATTCCCTGTATTTATGCACATTTTGTACCATTTCACCTTTCACACATCTATATGGGGCACCACTGTGGACCAGTTTTCATATTTGGACATGCTTTTCCGGCCAACAATTGTCTTACACTCTCTACCTGGGTCCTCAACAGTCCTAAACAGGACTCCACTATCAAACTTGTTTCATGGACTTTTCTGATTTCCTTTTCCTGAATCCTGGTTACAGAAACATGGGCAACTCTTCTTCACTAAAAAATTGGTCGATGGTTTGATTCACTCTTTTGTTTTGCCGGTATATTTTGTTTGTGTATAGGCCCTGGATGCACAAATAAATATGGATCCAATCAGGAAATGCTTAAACACTTGACAATAAAGAAAAGGTGATATTCTGATTAAGCAATAATATTTGAATGATATTATAGCATGCAAAATGTACATACAGAGGGACATGGAAAATCCTCCCTTCCCCCCTTTTTTTTTTCTCTTTTCCTTTTTCTCCAACTTCTCCCTCCATTAACCAAGTAAAAAAAATAATTAATAAAAACATGTATCAATCTAAAACCATGGAGAAGGCTACAAAAATCTTCTCCTTGCCCAAGCCATAATCAAAGGATCTTCCCTCTTCATTTCATAACTAGAGCTAAGAAAGACACAAAAATCACACACTTTATACAGACATAGCTCCTGTTGCCCCTACAATAAATCAAACATCCAGTTCTGCAGCTTGAGATCTTGACTCCTGTCCACCTTGTGACCTCGATTCAGATATCCTTGCAGCCACCTCGGCCACCACAAGCCTTGTCAACAGCAGCCCTGCCACTAGAGCTGCTCCCATAAGCATGGTAAAAACTGCGCTCCAGCTCTTGGCAGAAATGTAACCAGTTAATAATGGTCCAATTGCAGCACCAACAGAACCGGTTCCATCTATGATTGCTGTCACAGTTGCCAATGCCTTTGAGTTCCCCTTTAACGAACTGTGTGTTCCCAGGTCAGCTGAGACAGCAGTTGTTATAAGAGCATAGGGCCCATTTACAAACATGCCGGAGATGAACATGAGAGCTATGTTCATTGCCAAGGAAATGTGTCCATAACTACGATAGAAATAGAGAGCAGGGATAGCGCAATACATAAAAGTTGCTGCTGTTATGGCTCTGGCATCTAGACGATCAGAAATGTGGCCAGCTAAGATTCCTCCGAGCACCCCTCCAACATCAAAAAATGTTGACAAGTTTCCAGCTGTCTCATTGGATAAATATTTTCCCTCAATCGCTGCAAGATTGATGAATAGAAAAGAAAATTAGTAATGAATCATCTATAGTCAGCCAAGAACATTTTAGAATCCATGAATTCAGCATGTTAATGTAGTAATTGAATTTACATCAAAGGATGAACAAAAATCCTATGGAGATAGTTCAGGACAAAATGCAAGCAATTCAAAAGTTATGAAACAGCTTCAGGCATTCTGATGAGACAAAAGGTATTCCATGTTGGATAAGAAAATGTCACAAGTATCTTGGTCTACACAAATTCGATATTTCTATAATTCTATGTCAACTAGCGACAATCCATAGAGTGCCCTGTTTTTTTTCTATGGTCAAGGAAATCAGTCTTTTAATGATAGTACATGGATGCAGAAATGTGTGAATGGTGAAAGACAATTTATTAGAATACCTGTATGGCTAATGTAGTATGGAAGCCAATAGAGGAATGTGTAAGCAACCAATTTGGCAAAGAAGAGGCAAAATGCAAAAGGAGCAACCCCAGGGATTTTCCATGCTTCTATGAACCCCACAGCTTTTTCCTTAAGCTCAGTATCTGAGCCCAACAGAGGCTCTGTTACCCCCTCTCCATTCTTCGTAGGAGAATCTGCTTCATCTTCTTCTCTATCAGCTCCAACCGATTCAGGACAAACAGGCAGTAAAAGGAAAACCACCACGCCCAAAAAAGCAATAATGAGACCTGGCACAACAAAGGACCAACCCCATCCATAGCTTAATAGTGCTGAAGCAATCAAAGAACCAGTAATGTTCCCAACAGATGTGTGAGCGTTCCATATACCCATAATCAGGCCTCTCTTTTTCTTCCCAAACCAGTTACCTACTACTGCAACAACTGAAGGCCATCCTGTTGATTGAAACAAACCAGCGATCATTTGTACTATCAGGAAGTAGTAAAAACTATGGAGGTTAGACCAGTATGCAACACCAAATAGTGCAGTAAACAAGCCAGTTCCGATCATTCCCACTGTCAGAAAGATCCTTAAATTCATTCTATCACCCAAGTGTCCAGAAAAAAACATTCCAAAAGCATATACCGCGAGAAAGGCCACATCGAGTTCACCAAGCAAGGCCGTCCCATCAGATCCATTAAAAGGGGCCCAACCATCTCCTAGAACCCACGAAAGTCTTTTGCTTTCAGCAGGTTCACTAATGTATGTTATCCTCCATGGGAACTTCAAGCCTACATCAGATGATTGGGGATCAAGGGCACTCTTGACAATGCTGGTGGTTTTCCTTGTTGCATGGTAGCTAGTGTAAGCAAAAAACGTCACAATCAAGACAATGGCTTGATAGGTTTTATAAGAAAGCTTTGCTTTCGTAGTGAATTCTAAGAATCGAATTCCAAGAGGCTTGCTATAATATCTCTCCGCTGGCAATTCAGATGGTGAACCCATGTAATTTTGATTCCC
The DNA here is from genome assembly GCA_036013995.1 of Theobroma grandiflorum. Classification (NCBI taxonomy): domain Eukaryota; kingdom Viridiplantae; phylum Streptophyta; class Magnoliopsida; order Malvales; family Malvaceae; genus Theobroma; species Theobroma grandiflorum. The sequence goes on from CP142131.1 coordinate 10,234,113, forward strand.
TCAAAAAACTATAAAGAAGAAGTACGGCTCCAACTTCTCCTGATAAACCAAAAACAGCAAGCTGGACATTGGAGAAACCAATAAGCAATGTGAGACTGTTATTCAATAAGCAATTCCAAACTAATATTTACTCAACCAACAAGAGAATTCTAGATTATAAAAGATCCTATAATCTAATCTAACAATCAAGTTAATGTTGATTCATACTAAATCAAACAATGATTTGATGTCACTCAGAAATAGCACAAATATCGCAGTAAAGTCGCTAAATTCAGGGCAGAGTGCAGCGATGCTAATTTTCCATGACATTTACCGTCCGTCAGTCCCCAAATTACTCTCTTTTTTTTTCCTCAAAAAAAAAAAAAGGAAAAAGAACAAGCCGTGGCAAAGTTACTATATCAAGCTCCTATAAAATTGAGATACCGTGCTAAAAAGGTCCATCAAAATCTAATCAAAGTTCAATTCAAATTCTACTGTGCTAAAAAAGTCCATCAAAATCTAATCAAAGTTCAATTCAAATTCTACTGTGCTAAAAAGGTCCATCAAAATCTAATCAAAGTTCAATTCAAATTCTAAGGTGAAAAAACCAGTCCTTAGAAACTAAAAAAGATATTCCCTGTCTTCACTAAAGAAAAGATCCCGATTTTATTTCTGACATGAAACACTGTCAAATTTAGCATAAAAATCAACTGCATCCTTGGATGGATTGTATCCAAAGTCCATATAATCCATTATCAATGATGCTAAATAAGAGAGGATTCAATAGAATCTTAAAAGAAAGCAACATATTTCAGAAAAGGGCACTTAAAATTGAAAAAAAAGAAAAACACGATCAAACGTTATGTACTGCTTTGTAAAACGCAGGTGTAAATACAGATTACACATGAAAAAACAGAGAATCTCCAAGAATCAGGGGCAAACTGAAAACTTTTTTTGGACTTTTCAACACACGCTTTGACCATTGGGAAAAGGAAACACCCAGTCTGTCATATTTGCTTCATGGGAGATTTCATTCATTAAATCAATGTTACCCGCTAAAGAATCTCAACGAAGAACTCAAAAAATCAGTATAAAAAAAGAGGGTGAAAAACCATTTACAAGAATCAAAACTTTAACTAAGAGAGACATGTAACAAAATACAGCAATGAAAAAGATCATTACCTCTGGCTCAGCTGAGCTCACTAGATTGCTTCGTGTTTTGATATTACTCTTTCTTTTCTCTCAAAAAAAAATCTCTTTCTTTCCTCTCTCAAACTATTCTCTTCTCTTCTTGATTTTCTTCTCCTCTGGTTTTTCAGTTGTTTAAGATCGAAAACGCCTCACCGTTTGAAGCTGTGTCAGCGGGAGGATTCTTAAACTCGAGAAATAATTATTTAAAGATGGGAATTTCCAGCCTTGCCCCTACTTAGTTTCTCAGTAGTTTCCATTTTACTCTTTTATATACAGTTCCTCGGTTTTTGTAAGTTGACTTAATTGACCCTCGATGACAAGTGCTGGTTACAGCAATTGTTGTGCGTTAAGCTTGACCAAACTCCCACTACTACAAGACAGAAACCTTAAATTCAGTAGGCTCCACGTTCAGAACTAAATGAAGTTGAAAGTTTGTGGTTACTGTTCTGTCTCTTTTTTGCCTTTTTCAGGAAAACAATATATGGTTTTTTTCTTATTAATTTTTTCCATATATGAAACCCTACAAGAGCGAGTCTCCCATATCGAGAAGAAAAAAATTGACTCAGCAACCGACTATTACCCACTTCCTACCTATACGATAAACATTTTTGTTTTATTTTTCTCACAGATATACAAATCTTTGCGTGTTTCTTCGAATAAAAAACAAATTTCTGGGTACGAATTCAATTAAATGGTGCCATGTGCCGTATCACTATCATCGGAAGACCAAACACAAAAAGGGGTATGATAAACAAATAGAAGCATATAGAAAACAGAGTGCAATCATCAAAGTATTTCGGTTTAGTTTGTGATAAGAACAAGCGCAAAAATTAAGTTTGTGTGTGTCTGTGACCAAATTGAATGTATCAATATAATTTTTAATGAAAGCTATCAAGCTCAAACACCAATCGATAAGTTATTTTATTAATAATTTTCTCTTTTCTTTTCCTTGCAAATATATGCTTCTATTTTTGAAAATTCTTCTCTACCGTAGCACAAATTACACAAATGAAATTATTACTAATCTTTTAGACTCATTTAAATCAACCCATGATGAAATCTTTTCTCTAAATAAATAAAGAAAGAAAAAATATTTAACTTTCAAATTATATATTACTGATTTTCTAAATAAATTTAAAATTCTTGCTGATAAAATATTTTATTCAAAATTCATCGTAAAAGGATGTTTTTGATGAAATAATTAATAAAAAGTTTTATGAGAACAATTGTAATCAAGATTGCATCACTTTACTAACTTTGCCCTAAGCCTCCCGGATAATTTATTTTATCATGTCAATAGAAAATAAAAAAGACAAGAGTGTGTAATTTAGTCCTGGTTTGAAAATTTTGGAGAAGGAGAAGTTGAGAAGCACTGCCACCGGCGCAACCGTTTTTGTTTCTTCGTGACGTTTCTCTCCTTCTCCCAAACAAAGAACAAAAGAAGCAATTGTTTGTTTTATTCAAGGTTCGAAAGCATTTGGCATAAGCATTTAAGTTTGGAGAAAGTCGTCGTTTAGTCGAAGTTTCCAGCCATTGTTAATTTAAAGGACATTGTTTTTCAGCACCTGACATAAGCATAGAAAGAAGTTTTCCTAATTTAAGAAAGAGCATGAACGTTTAATGCCAGAGATAAATTAAAAGCAGACGGAAAAAATTAGTCAAAATCTCTTCTGTGAAAAAATGTTTGAGACATGGAAAGTGCCACATTTGGCTTCTCTCTTATTTTTCTTTGCATTCCTTTCATAAACTAATTCGCTTGTTCTAATAATTAAAATTTTTTTAAAAATTAAAATTTTTATTTCGAAATAAATTAAAAAATTAATAATGAATTTAAAAATTTACATGAAAAGTAATTGAAAGATAATCACATAAAATTATAAATTTATATATTTTAAATTTTATATAAACAATAATAAAAAATTAAAAACTGATCGTCACTCTTCATGACCATTTTGACTCCTTCACTAAAAAATACATAAATCAAATTTTGCAAGAAATCAGCTTTGTACTCTCACCTCATATTCGGATTTAAAGCTTTTAATGGTTGAGAATATTAAATTAGTTGATTTTGATTTTTGATGTCAATCTACCTTCAATTTTCCCTAGTTTTGCTATGAACCTGCCAACTTCTATGTAGTGATCAGGACCCACCAAATTCAATTTTCCCGGAATAATATTCATCTATAAATCTACGCCGTCCGATTCACCATCTCTAATGATCTGGTGTCTCAACTTTTTCCAGGATTATTATTTCAGGATACATGGCCAAAAAGGTCATTTCGGTCACACTATCCAAAAAATAACTACAGAGCCCAACCTGGCACAACCGTAATTTCCTCAAACATGGGGGATATTTCCGTTAATCCGCTAGCCGGCTGTATTTATAATTATAAAAAGGGCGGGTGGAGTCAAAGGCATATTCGCATATCCAAGAAGAATCATTCTTAAGGTGCAGCGCATATCCTCCTCTTAAGAAACCGGGGACCCGCAACTGCCACGTCGGAGTACGGATAATGACGTGTCAGTAATATTGGATCATGGTTAAGGAGGACTAAAGCCAGGCTCCTAGGACACGTGGAGTTGGAGATACCAGGCCTCCTATGGGCTGGTTGTGGTTGTCCGTATCAGGGAATGGCCTGATTAAAAAGGAAGTAAGGGGAAACCGGGAAAGCACAAAGAAATTTCGCTGGCTGGCATTTCCCGGTCGAATCATATACCGGGGGCTTTAGCGCTTTTTTGTCAGTTTGGATTATAGCATTCATTGATTAGGTTTCGGATATGTATAAGTTTATATCATTTTCCTTTGGGTCCTATTTCCATCACGTATCTCTTGAATTTTTTGTATATTGATATTAGGGTGCGTTTGGTACTTTACAATGCAATGTGATTACAGGTAATGTGATTGTAGGGAATGTGATTGCAGGTAATGTGATTGCAGGGAAGATAACATTGCAGTGTTTGGTATATAAGTAATGTAATGATTAAAATGCAGGGAAGATAACATTGCAGTGTTTGTTTTACAAGTACTTTACAGGGAATGTAATGTTAAATTCCAAAACTACCCTTATACATTAATACAAGTTTAACATGTAATTTTTTATTGTTAATTTTTATATAATGTTATTTTCTAAATATATTATTAATTAAATATATTTTATTTTTCATTTCTTATTAGAAATATATATTTTATTTTTATTTTTATTTTTAATATAATTTTTTAAATTGTATATTTTATTTTAAATTTTTTCTTAAGAAAGTAATATTTTATTTTCATTTCTTAATAGATTTTATATTTATACATTAATGTGATAGCTATTTTTTTTTTTTTGCAAATAAAGGAATGAGCCTTATTCTTGTCACCGTAAACCCTGAATACAATATTGCCAATGCAATGAAAATTTGCTAGATGGAAATTTACAGGAGTGGTTCTAAAAAGTTGCTTCAATTTGCCCCCATGGATTTCTTCTGATCTTGGGTTCCTACCAATCTTATAAACTAACATTATCAAAATCTGGTCCTTCACCATTGGGCATTACTGCCTCTTTTCCTTCTTTTGGATAATACAGTTGAATTTTGTTCACATCAGCATACATGGAAGAAAAATATGAGAAAGAAACGCAAAACACCATCTTAATTTGACCAAATTTTGAAGCAATAGACTACAGAAGAATTTGCATCAGCTAGTTTATCCACTGTCAGATACATGGGGAAACCTACACAATATAAGCATTTGTTGATGTAATAAGAACTTGGGATATTGATCCACAGTCAAGGAGGAAAATTTATTGGCACGTTATCAATGGCATAGGTTTTCCAAACAGATCATGATATCAGTCCTCATGGCCAATTCGAATGTACAGTGGCATTGCAGAAATCCAGTTTGCCTGGTGTAGTGCACATTATATTCTACAGCTTGCAGCGCAGTAGACAAATTGGTTCAGATCAAGAGTAACCCTGCCTTGCTTTGCTGTATCAAATGCAGATACTCTTTGTACAATTTTCAAACTGATATGAGATTACGATAATTGCACAGTGGTAAATAAGACTCACAAAGAACAGCAGCTTTTCTGCACGGACAGGTGATCATCATTACAATTTTCATAAGGAACAATGTTCTCCGCTTCATACCCAGAACTTTCACCCAACAGTACCTTTTTTTATTGAAAAAAAAAAAAGCCACGTCAGAGCACATTGCATTACACCAAGGGTAGGGTGGAATTTGGGTAGAGACCATAGATTTGAGCCACAATGCTCCCTTTTGTACCCCCCAAAAAATAACATAGCATTATGAATAGAAATAAAGTGCAGTGGTTAACATATCAAAATTACACAATAGCAAGCACTATATGGCTATGTATACATACATAGAGTATATAAAACTAATACTAGTATATACAAATAGAATAGCATCAAGTTACATAATAGCAAGTACTATATGGCTTTGTAACTTTTATGTAGTTCATTCTTACAAAACCAACTGCACCAGTATAACTTGGATCTCTATTCCTATGTGTATTTACCTTAATCACTGCACTAGCAGAAGATGATATTGAACGGAGGTTGTAGCTGCCAAAATGAAGAAAAAAATTGAATGAAAGACCGAATTAAGTGATAATCTTGACGGTATCAAACAGCAAAGAGTAAACCACAAACCCGCCCTCAAGTACAACTAGCAACTTTCCACCAGAGAGGGTACTCAACAAGTGTGTCATCTGTTGATAACCAGCAGGGGTCACCTACAATGACAAAACTACTGTCATTATGCAATGCAAGAAAAAGAAAGGAAGAACACATGTAACAAAATTAAAATTTTTGAAATACTAACGAAATGAACCAAAATATTTATTTACTCCATTTGATGAGTTAATAACATTTAGGCATTGAATTTCAAATAATCAGTTACAAGGGCATAAGACAACTGAATCGAAACCCAACAGAAAGGGCAGACATATCCTCCAAATGCAGCCAATCATGTGTTTTCATAAAAACATACCATACAAGACTTGAGGTAATAACATAGCTCTCTCAAAAGTTCTCTTGATTTTCTTTTCTTTTTTTTTTTTTTTGGTCAGGAAGATCTTCTTGATTAAATCACAAAATGTACACATATGTTATACAATGTGGAAATAAACTTACATCACAGCATCCTAAAGGATCACCACGGGCAGCATCAAATCCTGCTGATATGATGATAAAATCAGGAGAAAACTTGGAAGCTGCAATTAGGTTTTGAAAAACCATTAATCAGATTAAGCAATAAATCAGGTATCAACAAATGCAGGTTGTAAGATTAAGAAATGATGGCCAAGAATGCAGATACAGATATAGAATAAGATCCTGGAATCAGTATCTATAAAAGAGATTAAAGATACAAACACAAGAAACATAACAAATCCTCAGCTGCATTATAAAAACATGCAACAATACCAACACTTCTGTTGATTGGTTCAAGCAAAAAGAAATGCGCCATTGAGATAGAAGTCCTAATTTCTCACTTAAATAAAGTAAATCAATAAGCTGTAGCAAGCAACTCGTAGAAACCATTTACAACTAATAAAGCATAACATTGCCAATTATTCATTTCATCTTAACAGTTTGTTTCTCTATAACTTTTAAGGATTCTTTCCCAACACAACACATTGCTCACACATTCACAAAATTGTTCCTAATGAACAGCAAAGTGAAAATTGTTGCTAAGGCCAGTTAAACTCCGTTGAGTGAACAGTAAGGTTCCCCCCAATACCAGACGGGTGGAAAAGTCCAATCCCATTAAATTTGTGTGTGAATTGAGCCTGAAAATGAACCCCAAAAATGTAATGCTGAACACGGCAAATAATAATGGGCTGGTTTGGTCGACTGTTTTGACTTTTGAACCCTGATGATTTCTCATAAATTAGAAACTTGCCCTTTCAATCGACGGTGATGATGACGATGGCGAATGGTGCGAAGGAAGTTTTTGACTGGCCACAGAGATAATGGCCACTGCAATGCCAATATCAAAATTGAAGGGGTCTAGGGGTGTGGGTCGGGATGCTGAGGGTAAGAGGAGAGAGAGAATAGAGGTTGAGGGGGGAAGAGCTCAAATGTCACGGGAAGCTCTCCCCTTGGTCACGGGAACTCAGCAGGAAATGGAGGCGATGGGAGAGTTCCAGAAAAAGAAAAAATTTTGGAAAAAGACAAAAGCATGAGCTCGGAGGAACCAGCATGATTACCTGTGACTGTTGTTGAAGAGCCCAGAAATCCAACCTCTATTGCCGATGAAGGAGCAGATCTTGAAGAAGGAGGGGTGACTTAGGAAAATGGGGAAGAAGCAGCAGGACGGCAAAAAACAACAGGGAATTGCTGGGGCATTTTGAGTAATTTTTTAAAATTATGATGGGTAAAAACGTCCTTAACACATTACAGCCTCAACTGTAATGTAGATTGCAGTCGGTTTAGACTGCAATCACATTGCAGCCTATGGCTGCAATGTGATTACATTGCATTATCACATTGCAGCGGTTTGTTGCAAAACAAACGCTGCAATGTAATTTAATTAACCACTTTGCAGGGAATGTAACTTTACATCCTTGCAAACAAACGCACCCTTAATGTTTTTCATGTGACAGACGTTCACTCAATAGTGGGCTGCTGGGTGGTGGCATGCTCATAGCTTTTTTGTCTCTGGATGTATTCTTTTGCAGTCTGATGACATTTAAATTGATTTTTTATCAAATAATTAACGTGGTTCTATAAAGATTTAAGTTTAAATTATAGTATAGTTTAATTATAAATATTTGAGGTTTGTAGGAAAGGAAAATTTTACGTTTTGTTATGCAACGAAGCTGTATTATTGGACCTAGAGACATTTTTTTGTGGATTTTAATTTAATTTAACTTTATATGCGTCGAACCTTAATTTGTTGCTTTATAGTAGTATTTAATACTTTTAATTAACAATTTTCATTTAAAAATAAAAAACCTTTTATATTGTCAAAACCATGTAATTATTGCAGTCATTTTTATAACATTTAACACTTCCGGTGTGCGCATATGGGGATGAATAGGATATATGGTTTTGGGTAAAAAAAACTGTTTAATTTTTGGTAGGTGAGGTGTGCCTTTTGCCATTAATTAACTAGATTAACTTAAATTATAATAATCAAATTGCTATTGTTCAGAATTTAAATAGTAGTTTAGTGCACGTTTATATGTTCAATCTGGTGGGTTGCGGCGTGCTCACCACCAAGCAGACGGACGGCAGTGAAATTTCCCAAATGTCTGCGCCGGAAGTCCATAAACTGACGTAAAATAAGCTTGGTTTGTTTTTCCCAACGTAACAACATTCGACTTATAAAAATCATAAGAAAAATTAAAGCCGTTCAAACTAAGTTTGCTGTCCGCGTTTTCCATAACCTTGTAAAGAGATGTATTGCCGTAAACAGATCAGCATCATCATCATCAAACGTGCCTCGAATAGAAAATTATTTTACCTTTATTGCTCTCTCAGCCCAGGACACGAACCCTTGATTATTTAAATCATATGGAACCTAACTTATGATGAAATGGAACCCTCTCCACGTAATTCTTTTTTAGTTAAAAGATGCCTCGACAGAATGCAATGGACGATGTCTGTTTGTTGCATTATATTATACGAGTCGTGTGTGTCAACTAAATTAGAAGCATGTGACTTGGGGTTTTGCTCAGTGACGTGTGGAGAAAGGACACTCGTAAAACTCTTGCTCGTGAGTCCATCCATGGAGAATAAAGTATGAAATGCGAAATTATTTTAATCTATTAGTAACAAAAAAAGTAACCACAAATACTAATAAACTAATGACATGTACTATTGGCCGATGTGTACGTGAACATATTAATGTATAAAGGTGGCAATAAGATTAATGCAGTCGAATCATTTGTTAATTTTACAGGTTTTTTTATTTAAAGAAAAAAAATTCGAATCTATTATTTAAACAAAAACTATGTATATTTATTATTAAATCAAATATTCTTATACTTTATAGATATATATTTAATTACATGATTTTATTACTTCTTTCTTTATATTTTTTTCTTCACAGAAATGTTAAAATTGTGAAGGCTCCATGGAATCTAGTATATGGGACAAATTAAAGAAAAGCATCAAATGGATTCAAAACAATTTATTTTAATTTTATATTAATTCACAATAAAATTGAAGAAATGATTAATTTTGTTAGGAGTCATTTATAAGATGTTTAATTAGAAAATTTGGATAAGATCGCTCTGTATTTGATTTACAGAAATGCATGCTTGCTTGTTGCACAGATGGCAGCAGGGGATAAATTGCTTGCAAGAGGAACATAGGGAGGAACTCTGCTTGATGCCCAACCCTAGCAACTCGATTATTCTATGTCAACACATTACTTATTTTCTTCCTAAACACTTGTTAAAAGAACAATCATATTGAGTCGAGACTGGAGATTTTTAAGCACCAAAGAGGCATATTGACTGCTGATCAAGCATCATTTTTGGATGATCAATTTGAGGGGGACGTAGATGCTGATGCATCCATCCGAGAGCAATTATCATTATTGGCTTTCTGTGGTCTGTTTTGTTTTGGATCAGGAAGCTTTTTAATATATATATATATTTCCTGAAATGGAAATTTTGGGGGAAGTACATGGAAATTTCGTCTTTTGGAGTTTTCCTGTCTCATTACTAAAGGTTGGGGCGCTTTGGAGTTTTTTGCTTTTATTGTTTAATTCGAACATGCCTGGATATTTCGGTCACACAGTCGGAGGGAAGACTTAGTACACCCCAAATTTCTCGAATTTTTTTATTTAATTAATTGATATTTTACCCTCAACACTAGAAGGTATCAATACGAAACGAAGTTTCCTTTTGCAAATTCTATCATGAAATGATTAACGTTTCAAACTCTGTTTTGTTTTCCATTTTCAATATCTTTTATTTATAATGAAACATTTATAAATAATTTAATTTACGGAATTTGTTTGAACAAAGTTTAACATGATTGAGTATATCTTAACGGAAAAATAATCACATAACTTAAGTTTAATTCTTTCTCTAAATAGTTAAGATCAGTTTTATGAATTTACATACATCTCAAATGCTGATCAATTCCAAAGTTGTATGACAAGATTTGACTCAATTACGAAGACGCCTTAAAGGAAATGGACCTAAGTCAAAGCAGCTACATTTTATGGACTGTTTTGACTAAAAACGAAGCACAAGCGGTTTTCCTTTGAACGCAGAATACAATTTGCTATTACTTGGTGGGCGAGACATGAGACCTACTTGCTGCGTTTCTCCAACCGTTTTGTTCAAGGATTTGAGAGAACATGCATGGCCTAATCTTAAATTTTCCTTTTGATATAAAATGTAGTACGATTAATTAGATGCGCACGTACATAAAATAAAATTGTTTGTTTGGAGTCATTCACGTTACCTTTGTGAAAGGCTGCGGGCGCACCTGCTAAAACCAGATGGAGGGCGGTTGAATTTTCCTATACGTCCACTAACACAAGCGCGTACGTTCGAGGCCGAACGCTTACCTTATCTAATACGTACTATTCTAAGAAATAAGCCTTCCTTTGCCTAATGCGTACTATTCTAAGAAATAAGCCTTCCTTTGCCTATGCCTAGACTGACTGCGCCCGTGACTCTCTCTCTTAATTTTGTATTATTTTGTATCATATATTATAAGAGATAAGATGGTGTTTGCTAGAGAATTTTTTAAATAGTCAATTTTGTTTTTTGACTTTTTAGACTAATTGTCCATTTGAAAAGATTCTTACAATTATGTAGCACCTATACGCTAACTGGGGATAAGCCTTTCCATCCTTTTCTTAAATTTTGTCTAAATGATGAGCAATAAAAAGGGCACCATGGCTAAGTTGTCAATGAGTCATGTGTCAACTTAAAAGTGATGTGCGGTCTGCATCTTATGACATAGTATTGGGTGGACTGCATTCCATGGATAATGGGCATGGGCTCTGAGACGGCAACGCAGGTTGGTTTTCAAACGTTTTTTCCATATTTCTTTTCAATTGAAAACCTTTTTATCTATCAATGGCTGGACATGGGCTCTAGCCGCTAGTTTAGTGACGTACGGAAAAAGACATTCTTGTCTGGTCTAGGCTCTTCTTCTCGAATTTTACTTCTACCCGAGAGGAAAGAGGAATATAAGTAACTAGATGAGATGGCATCCAATGAATGATACCTCACATGGATTAGCCTAATATTCTACCTTTCTCACGTTCCAAACCAAAATAGAAAAAATGCCTCACCAACGCTAAACAATCCGGATCTTTTAATGGAATTTTACTCACCTTCTGATCCTTTTATTTATTGATTCACAAGGAGAAAACATGGTTTTATATTATCTTTGCAGAAGGATTGGAATTGACTGCTTTTGACTCTCAACTCGTCTCTAATGTGAAGGAAAAATGGGCTGACGAATTGGATGGATTTCCAACTTTTCTTCTACTTGATCGATTAGAATTAGGTCTACATGATGTGTGTATGAATCTGCCAGAAGGTCTTTAAGGTTTGTTTTTTTTTTTTAAATATTTTTTTAAAGATGATGGTCCAGTCAGGGCCAACCCAGTGAGTTATATTGGATCCATGTGGTGCAGGCCTGTTATCCTTCCACTGCCAAGAGAGGGTGGTTTTCGCTGCTCTGTGAAACCAGCCTCCCACCACTTTAGGAACCACGAGACCCAGGGTCTTCACTCAAGTCCCATGGCACAACTCTTGGCTTGGAACGGACAGACCCGAGTTAAACCAACGATAGATCCGACTCACTCTATTGTAACCGTGTTCCACCACCATAATGCCCCCACTCAGGTAACAAGCTCGCGTTACCAAGCTTGGCAGGTCTTTAAGGTTTGTTGGTTAAATGAACATTTAAAAGTTAGCAGGCCTTTTGCCACTTATAGGCTGGGTTAAAGCTAGGCAGATTGTTTATTACCTAAATCCAAAAATAATTAATGTAGACTTTGGTGTAGCTACTCCCTTTTCATTGACGTATTGGTTTGTTTTGAGATTAATGAAATATGTGCTCAATCTGACTTTCAAAATGGCTCAACCAAATAACTTCTCCCATTGCCATTGGGATTGGGTTTTGTCGAGTGATTTACTTCGGCTAAAGGCCTTAACGCCTTTTTGGGCTTATAAATCAGGCCCACTCATGATTTTTAAGGCATTATTTAAAAAAAAGGTTAAAACTTAAATAGGGGAATTTTCTAATAGAGTTCTTTTTTTAAATGGGTCACATACATAAAGCATTTTTGACAATAGACTTCCTTATAATTTTAACTGTTTTTAGCCAAGAGAATTAAAATTTAAACAAAATTACTCTTAATGAAATCGACCCATTTATTTAGTTCCGCGTCTCAACTCGAAATCTATTAACGGGTCAAGTATGTTTAGTTCTGTACTTCAAACAAATTTATATTTTTTGAGTTTTTCTCGTCAGATTATTTATTTTTGGAATATTACGTGACTAGTTTTTAGATATTACGTGACTAATTTTTAGACATTGTGTGACTAGTTTTTAGACATTGCGTGACTGATTTTGAACATTATGTGACTGACTTTGGGCATTACGTGACTGATTTTGGACATTGCGTGACTAGTATTTAAATATTATATGACTAATTTTTAGTAAGGCATTACGTGACTAGTAGATAGGTATTACGTGACTTGTTAGTAAGGCATTGCGTGACTTTGATTTCTAGGTAGGTCTTAGAAATCTTATTTTCTGACTATGTTTTGTTTTCTTAGAGTTCTTGTTTGTATCAGTTCCAACTTCTACAAAGTGCTTCTATGCTAAAAGGAGTATACTTGAATGAAAATCTTGAATCATAATTGTTTAATGCCTGGTGCTTACCGTTTTGTGCATTTGCTAATTGGAGGCTAGCAGGGGTTGATCTAGATATTGGGTTTTTCTTCTTCTTTACATTGGTTTATGGTGTTTGGATTCCTTTATACTTAGCTTCTCTACTTGATCATTCAAGGAGTTTTGGGTTGTTTTTCTTTTGGGTTGTTTTTCTATGCCTTTCTCCATCCTGCTCATCTAACTGCAGCTCATTATTTTGAGGAATCAAATTTCAACCAGATTCAAGGAGTTTTGGGTTGTTTTTCTGTGCCTTCCTCCATCCTTGATTCCCACCAGATTCAATGAGTTTTGGGTTATTTTTCTTTTGGGTTGTGTTTTTATGCCTTCTTCCATCTTGCTTATCTAACTGCGACTCATTATTTTGAAGAATCAAATTTCCACCAGATTCAAGGAGTTTTGGATTGTTTTTTTTTTGGGTTGTTTTTCTGTGCCTTCTTCCATCCTGCTCATCTAACTGCGGCTCATTATTTTAAAGAATCAAATTTCCACCAGTTGGTTGGGCATTTAGAGTTGATTTGAAATCTTGCATACCCACTTACAATCCTCCAGCCTGAAACCATCACCATAACTTGGCTTGAGTTTTGGGTTGTTTTTCTATGCCTTATTCCATCTTGCTTAATCTTGCTTATCTAACTGCGGCTCATTATTTTGAAGAATCAAATTTCCACCAGATTCAAGGAGTTTTGGATTGTTTTTCTTTTGGGTTGTTTTTTTGTGCGTTCCTCCATCCTGCTCATCTAACTACGGCTCAATCCTGCTCATCTAACTGCGGCTCATTATTTTAAGGAATCAAATTTCCACCAGTTGGTTGGGCACTTAGAGTTGATTTGAAATCTTGCATACCCACTTACAATCCTCCGGCCTGAAACCATCATCATAACTTGGCTTCCCAAAGGGAACCTGCCACCTAGTATCTCTACATATCAAGTAAAAACTACCACACAAATCATATGAAAGAACTAGCACAAAGCTAAGCCAGAAGAGAATGTTGGTGTTTGAGCATAAAGAGAAAACAAGATTTAATTTTTAAAATTTTGTTTGGATGGTGGGATAAAGAAAACTGAAATTATTTTAATTTGTCTAAAATTGTTTAAAGAGTATTTTTGTCAAGTCCTATTAAAAATTGTTTAAAAACAGTTAAAATTATAAAGACGGTCATTTTTAAAATGCTCTTATTACGAAGATTATTTTTCACAATTTCCTCTTTTTAATTTTAAAGGTAGATATTATATGTATTAAATATAAAAATAGTACAGAACAATAATTTCAAATAAGTCTAGCTGAGTTAATACCTCTAAAAAATACTAGCAATTTGCTTTAAAAGTTATATTCGAGTTGATAATTGTTGAAAAATTAAACAGAGTTAAAAGAAATAGGATAGAATAAAACGATAAAATAAGTAGAAAACAGTAAATGATCTGATGCGTGATAACATTGTCCTTAAGGATAATTTTCGCCCCTTCAGAGTATAAAACTCTGTGTAAAAGGACTGTAGCGGTTATCCCCCAGGATTCAACAGATCCTTCTTTATAGCTTGCACAAACTATAAGGGAAAAGCAGGAACAGCTGAAAGCAGGAACCCAGCAACAAAGAACTCGAGAAAGGAAGGAAGTAGAGAGGATTTAAGAGGCGGAAGGCTTGCTTCGGTGTGTGTTAAGAGTTAAGGTGAGGGGTTGTATTTATAGGCGAAGGTTGGCGAACGTTGAGGGTAATCAGCACCATATCTAGACGTTGCACCATATCTGGAGAATATCTGGAGAAATATCTGGTTTACCAAGTCAGATGAACGTTAAGGATAATGTGGAGGAAAACTAGGAGGAACAGGTAAGCTGTTTGAGTTTGATTTAATCAATGCCAAAAAAAAAATAAGGCCAAGGTACAAAAAATCGGGAGAAATATCTGGTTTACCAAGTCAAATGAACGTTAAGGATAATGTGGAGGAAAACTAGGAGGAACAGGTAAGCTGTTTGAGTTTGATTTAATCAATGCCAAAAAAAAAAAAATAAAGCCAAGGTACAAAAAATCGGTTGGGCTCAACCCACGTGTATATTCGCGCGCAGGGGGGGGGAAATCCAAACTTTCCAAAGGTTTGGGCCAATCTTGTGTGCGCGCGAGCCCATTCCTTTTCCTTGCTTGCAACAAGCCCATAGTAACCTTACATATATAAGGCATACACCTTTTATGTTTCTAAGCTATGTGGGATGTTTGAAACTTCATGAAATAGACTTATTTTTCCAACAATCCCCCACATATTTCATAAAGTTTCATAGGAAGTTTTGCTGGGTCAAATTTCATTTGAGCGTAATGCATTGTGACTGGTGCTTTTTAGGCTATGAACCAGCCCTAGAAAGAAAGAAATATAAGTCACAGAATTTTGATGAAGTTTGTAACTTCTATGAATTAAAATTCTTTGTGTGAGATATTATTTTCATCAATCACATTACACCCCCACAATTTTTGCTGTTCAACGCGATTTTGCACAAATAGGCCATGCGCGTGCCTGGTTATTCATAAGTGCTTTAGAGAATTTGCCATAATTCTCATAGGAGCGGCTCCACTCCACACTTATATAGGTTGATTCCATCAAGTGTATACTGCAGTATAATACACTACCCATAAGGGATATGGAATTCATTAAGAGTTTAACTCAGCCTCCCTTACATTGTAGTTAATCACTATTCACACATCATATGAGGGACAATAATTTCAATAGTGTATTTGTTTTTCAACAAATAACTTGTTATTACCCATATGAACCTAATTCATGGAATCTCCAATCACATAGGTTGGGTTACTATTATTTGTTGATTTCCTCTTTGGGCTTAAGTCCCATTCCCCTCGATGTATCATTGATTAGTTTTCTTCCCAGAGGTTTAGTCAGAGGATCGGCCAAATTCAGCTCTGACTTCACATAATTAATGGATATAATTCCATCTCTAAGCAGCTGCTTTACTACATCATGTCTCAAACGAATGTGTCTATTTTTACCATTGAAAGTTTTATTCTCAGCAATAGCTATTGCTGCTTGGCAATCACAATGCATAGACACAGAAGGTGTTGGTTTCATTCCCAACGGAATCTCTGCTAAGAGGTTTCTTAACCACTCAGCCTCATTGCCAGCCAACTCTAAAGCTACAAATTCTGACTCCATTGTAGATTTAGCAATTATTGTTTGTTTGGCTGATTTCCAAGTTATAGCACCCCCACCAAGAGTGAATACATAACCACTCGTGGATTTCGTCTCATCTGAATCTGAGATCCAATTAGCATCACTGTATCCTTCTAATACAGTGGGAAATCCATTATATAAAATACCATAATTTATGGTACCTTTCAAATATTTCATCACTCTACTCAAGGCAGTCCAATGATCTTGATTGGGATTTTGTGTATATCTACTCAGTCTACACACAGCATAAGCTATATCTGGTCGAGTATAATTCATTAAATGCATCAGACTCCCAATAATCTGTGCATACCGAGACTGAGCTACACCATCACCTCTATTTTGCTTCAATTTGGTATTACTATCATAAGGAGTACTCACAGGTTTGACATCAAAATGTCCAAACTTTTTAAGTAGCCTCTCAACATAATGCTCTTGTGTTAGCATCAAGCCACTATCACATCTTATGATTTTAATACCCAAAATAACTTTGGCTTCTCCCAGATCTTTCATATCAAATTTAGAGGCCAAAAAACATTTTGTTTGATTAACCACATCAATGCATGCACCAAAAATAAGCATATCATCAACATATAAGCTAATAATCACACATTCACTATCAACAGTTTTAGTGTACACACATTTATCAACTCCAACAGTAGAAAATCCATTACTAACAAGAACTTGATCAAATTTCTCATGCCATTGTTTTGGTGCTTGTTTTAAGCCATATAATGATTTAATTAATTTACAAACTTTGTTTTCTTGACCAGGAAGAACACATCCCTCAGGTTGTTTCATATAAATTTCTTCTTCTAAATCACCATTTAAAAAGGCGGTTTTTACATCCATTTGATGAACAACAAGTTTGTAAATTGAAGCTAAGGCAAATAAAACACGAATTGATGCAATTCTTGTTACTGGAGCAAAAGTATCAAAATAGTCAATGTTTTGTTTTTGAGTAAAACACTTTGCAACTAATCTCGCTTTGTATTTATCAATAGAACCATCGAGATTAAATTTTCTTTTAAAAATCCATTTGCAACCAATTGGTTTGGCTCCAGGTGGCAAATCAACTAATTTCCAAGTTTGATTTTGTAAAATCGAATCAATCTCATTTTGTATGGCTTTCTTCCAAAATGAACTTTCTTTCGAAGAAATTGCATCAGCATGAGTTAAAGGATCATTATCTACAAGATAAGTATAAAAATCATTACCAAAAGAAATTTCTTTCCTTGGTCTTTTACTCCTTCTCAAATCATCATTTTGTGTTTCAAAATCATTTTTGCTAAAAGGTGCATGAGAAATTGTATCAGTTCTTAACGGAAAAATATGCTCAAAAAATTCAACATTCTTTGTTTCAACAATTGTATTATAATCAAGAACATCACTTTTTAATACAAGAAATCTATATGCAGCACTATTTTCAGCATAACCAATAAACATGCAATCAGATGTCTTAGAACCAATTTTTCTCTTCTTATATTCAGGAAGCATTACTTTAGCTAGACACCCCCACACTTTTAAATATTTTAAATTAGGAGAATAACCTTTCCACAATTCGTAAGGTGTCCTACCAGTTTTCTTATAAGGTATTCTATTTTGAATATGACATGCAGACAACAAGGCTTCACCCCATAAATTTTCATGCGCATTTGAACTAACAAGCATAGAGTTCATCATTTCTTTTAATGTTCTATTTTTCCTTTCAGCTACACCATTTGATTCAGGAGAATATGGAGGAGTAATTTCATGAATTATTCCTTCTTTTTCACAAATATCATTAATCGGTAAATATTCACCCCCTCTATCTGATCTAACTCTTTTTATCTTTTTATTTAGTTGGTTTTCTACCTCAGCTTTATATTTAATAAACATATCACAAGCTTCATCTTTACGCCTAAGTAAATAAACTTTAGTAAATCTAGAATAATCATCAATGAATGTAATATAGTATTGCTTACCACCTCTAGTCATAGTTTGTTTTAAATCTCCTAAGTCTGTATGAATTAAACTTAATAGTTCCAATTCCCTATTTACAGAAATACAAGTTTTCTTAGTTGATTTAGTCTCAGCACATATTTCACATTTATTAAAGCATCCATTTTTAATACTAGAAATTAAACCTAGTGATTGCATTTTCTTAATATAAGGAATGCTAACATGTCCTAGTCTACCATGCCATAAATTAATAGAGTCAATCATATAAGCAGAAGAACTAGTGTTTTCATTCAGAACATTGGAAATGTTAAGTACAAAGAGCCCCTGATTGCAATAACCCTTCCCCACAAACACATTATTTTTTGTCATCACGATCTTGTCAGATTCGAATGACACTTTCACCCCAACTTTGCCTAATAAGGCCACAGATACCAGGTTTGCCCTTATATTTGGAACATGAAAAACATCATTCAGAGCTAAGGTCTTGCCAGATGTAAGCTTGAGAAGGACTTTTCCTTTACCAAGAACTTTAGCGGTTCGAGAATCACCCAAGTATATAGTCTCTTCTCCTTCCTCTATTGGTGTATAGGAGGTAAAGGCATTTCTGTTTGCACAAATATGCCTGGTAGCACCTGAGTCTACCACCCATTCCTTCTCATTGGCCACTAGATTTGCTTGTGAAATGACCGCAGCAATTACATCATTGGATTCATCTGCTTTGACCAAGTTGACTTTTGGATTAGTAGGTTTTTCATATCCCTTTGCTCTTTTCCTACATTGTGCTGCATGATGCCTTGGCTTTCCACAAACAAAACAACTACCTTTCTTTTTAAATGTGGGATGAGGAGCTCTGGGTTTATGATCAGGTTTGTAAGGGTACCTTTGTTGACGTTGGGTCCTTCCTTGTACCAGATTAGCCTTAGTTGCAACTTCTTTAGCTTTGGAGGCCTTAATTTCCCTCCGAGTTGTGTCTTCAATGATGATGTGCACGATCAAGTCTGCAAGTGACAGCTGCTTTTCTTTGTGCTTTAGTTGTTGTTTGTATCCATTCCAGGATTCTGGCAGCTTCTCAATTAGCAACCCAGCAACAAACTCCTCTTGCAAGTTGATTTTTTCTGCTTTCAAATCATCCACCAGTTTGTGGTATTCATTGATCTGGCTCTTGATGTCTTTGTCATCTGTCATCTTCCAGCGATAAAAATTACCGATCACGAACTTCTGTTTCCCAACATCTTCAGCAGTGTATTTGACTATCATTGACTCCCATATTTGTTTTGCTTCTTTATAAGGACTGTATACATCAAACAACTCATTAGAAAGTGTGCTAATGATTGTATGCCTGCATACCTTATTTGCGTGCATCCATGGTTCCAGCATCTTGACATCATCTGGCTTAAGATCAATTAGCGCAAAAGCCACCCCATGAACATCGAGGATTGAAAAAATCCTTTCTTGCCACCTTTTGAAGTTTCTGCCATCAAAGATTTCTATTTTGGAAATATCTGGAAATGGTTTGGCATACGAAACCGCAGACACGGGAGGAATGTTCAGCGGAGTAGGAGCTATAGGAGAACCATTAACTGTGGCAGCGGCAGTGGGGATTGGGGCAGTATTAGGAACAGTGGTAGCAGTATTTTCAGCATGGGAATCCATTATCCTTAAGAATGTTGAAAAATTAAACAAAGTTAAAAGAAATAGGACAGAATAAAACGATAAAATAAGTAGAAAACAGTAAATGATCTGAGGCGTGATAACACTGTCCTTAAGGATAATTTTCGCCCCTTCAGAGTATAAAACTCTGTGTAAAAGGACTGTAGCGGTTATCCCCCAGGATTCAACAGATCCTTCTTTATAGCTTGCACAAACTATAAGGGAAAAGCAGGAACAGCTGAAAGCAGGAACCCAGCAACAAAGAACTCGAGAAAGGAAGGAAGCAGAGAGGATTTAAGAGGCGGAAGGCTTGCTTCGGTGGGTGTTGAGAGTTAAGGTGAGGGGTTGTATTTATAGGCGAAGGTTGGCGAACGTTGAGGGAAATCAGCACCATATCTAGACGTTGCACCATATCTGGAGAATATCTGGAGAAATATCTGGTTTACCAAGTCAGATGAACGTTAAGGATAATGTGGAGGAAAACTAGGAGGAACAGGTAAGCTGTTTGAGTTTGATTTAATCAATGCCAAAAAAAAAAAAATAAGGCCAAGGTACAAAAAATCGGTTAGGCTCAACCCACGTGCAGGGGGGGAGGAATCCAAACTTTCCAAAGGTTTGGGCCAATCTTGTGTGCGCGCGAGCCCATTCCTTTTCATTGCTTGCAACAAGCTCATAGTAACCTTACATATATAAAGCATACACCTTTTATGTTTCTAGGCTATGTGGGATGTTTGAAACTTCATGAAATAGACTTATTTTTCCAACAATAATCATGTTGGATATAATTGTTTTCATGTTGATATCCACGTTAAATTCATGTTTATATTTAGAATTATTTGTCAAAGACAACTTACTGTTGTCAACATTTTGATTTGTTTTCAGAAAATTCGGATTTTCTCAATTGCATCGAGTTTTAAATTCTGTTAGCATCATGTATGATTCAAAATTGCCAACCTTTAACATCATTTAGAACCTATTTTCCTCAAAATAGAAACATATAATATATTTTATTTTTAAGCAATTAATTTTGCAAGACAAAAATACTGTAAAATGACAGTAATAAACTTGAGCTTCTCTTATGATTGAGCGTTTGAGAAAAAATAAAGATGCATTTATAAGAATGAGCAAAATCTTTTCGAATCATAAAACTCGATTAAACTGAAGTGAGTTTAATATTTTCAATTTGATTAAAACAGTTTTCCAGGTGTTCTGTTTTGTAAATTCGGTTATTTTGAAGCAATTAATAAAGCCCTTTTCTTTTCTTTTTTTTCAGTAAAGAGCTGTTTTTATTAAAACAAAAAAAAAAAGTAAATACTAGTAAACAGGAAAATAGAGGGTTTTTTTTTTTATTGAAAGGAAAATAGACGTTCTAGACTTCTAGTAAAGGTCTGGTACTCTAATATATTTCCTGGTCACCTTGGCAAGAAAAAATATTCCTAGTACAAAGCAAGAACAGCATTTCACAGTCGAAGAACAATGATGCCGTCAATTTCCTTTTAAAACGGTTGAGAGTAACCTTTTCTCTTTCCTCCCAAGCCACTTTCTTTTTGGAGTTCTCAATTAGAATTTAGGAGTCAATACAATCCCAAGCTTGGCTAAGAAAATAAAGAAAATCAAATCCCAGCCAGCATACGAAACTACTGTAGAATAAAGCAAAGCTCAATCCTCTTACAGAACAAAACCCCTGTGTTTTAAAAACTGCAATTCACACAGACAACCTTCACTAGCAACAGGTAAAGCGCACACATTTTACTCCAGGCTTCTAATTGGCAGAACTGTTTCATACTCATAGCCAGCTAGTAACTCTAAAATCATGCCCTCAATTCCATACATGACTAGAATCTGAACTACTATTTGTATAGTTGTTCGAATATGCTATTCAAGGAGGCATCAGATGAACATTTCAAAACCAAGAGTAGCAACTTTGTTGCAATTTTGATGAGCTTTTAATTAAAAACTGTCACGTGGCAGTACAGGAAAAAAATTATTTCTTACAGAAGCTTAACGTGTAGGATGGCTAGAGGGTGTTGGATTTATGACAGAAATTCCAGCACACTATCTAGCGGTGAAAAGGTTGATTACGTGGCAATGAGAAAAGCTCTGGAGAAAGAGAGAGGCGGTGATGATTCTCTATGTAGCAATAAAGGAAAAAAAAACAGGGTTTATCAACGGTTTCAATCAAATTAACATTATGTTTAGTAGTGATTTGTAGTTAGTACCATCCACTCAGAAACTGGCACCACGTTGCAGAAAAGCAAGATCCCAGAACACTTACACAAATGGCTAAAAATGAGGAAAAAATATTTGGAAAGAATCTGTATTCTGAAGACAAGAATTAACATGCAAGTTGTAAAGACATATGGAACGGAAATGCATGCTCGGTTCATGAAAACCTTCAAAGTTTCACCACCTCTTCATTTCTTTCTCTTTTCTCTCTCAATTTTAATCAGTGGCTCCGGTAAAACTAAACGAAGGAAACAAACAAAAAACTTTCAAAATTTCTCCAAGTTGAAGAAAACAGGAAAAAGAACAAAAGATCATCATGTCAGGGTTCCCCTAGAGTGAAGAAAAGAAGGAAAAGCAAAACAAATTTATTTCCAAACATTTTCTCCCTTCCGAATGAGCTGATCACAGACGTTTTAGCTCGGGTGGCTGCCTATTCATTCCACGATTTCTTTGATGTCAAGTTAAGGTGTGTTTTCTTCAGTTTCATCTATAAAGATTATTAATTATGATATGTTCTGTTTCTCTCTGTATTCATTTGTTTGTACAATATTGTTGCTGTTGCAAGGTTTTTCATCAAATTGCTGATGATAAGTACATACTTCAACATGTGTCCCTTGAGAAGTTTCCTGTTACCCCATGGTGTTCAACTAAACAATCTTTCTTCTTGGAGAAGTGCAAAAGGAGTGGACATCCAGAAACCTTATACAGGGAAGGAGTGGTTCGTATTTGACTTTTTTTTTCTTTTCATTCCCGTTGTCAACTTGCCATGGAAATATGGGAAACTCTAAGTGTTTTAATGCATATTATTATGTCTTCTCACCATCAGGTTGAATACTTCAATTTGCCGGGGTAGAAGAGGGACTAAACTGTCTAAATAGTGCAGCAAAAGTAGGACATCTTGGAGCGTCTTATGTGCTAGGGGTTATCCTACTCTGTACAGAGGAACCTGCCCAAGAGCAAGAGGGTAGAAGACTTCTAAAACAAGTAAAATCGAAAAAAGGTATGAAAGAAAGTCGAAAGAAACTAAATGACACGATAAGAAATATTTGGCTGAATAACTTGTTGGAAGCAAAGCCTAATTGTTGTCCAATGCGAGACCAACACAGAAGAAGACGTGGGTGGCCAAGTGACAATGAGGATGATGTGGATTGTGAAGCCTGTGGCTGCGACTTGGAAGTCATTTTCGTTTGTAATTTGTTACGCAGTATTCTGACATATTAGCAAGTAGTCAAGAACAAGAAGCCAGCCGCAAGGAAATTCTATCGAAGGTAAAGCAACATTGCCCTTGCATTATGCCATTATAGGAGGAAAAACGAAGGAAAATGATATTTTAATTTTGGCATTGTAGAGGGTTCTTTTGATTAGGGAGCGAGGACGTGTTGCAATGAGTGAATTAAGATGCAATAGAGGCGGCAGAGAGGAAGATTGGAGTAGTCTTTGAAGCGTAAGTGCTTTTGGTGGCAGGTGGTGAAAGATGAGAAAAGGTGAAAGAAGCGGCGGATAACGGTGAATGGGAAAGGTTGAAAAGAAAGAATATTTTGGAGGAATTTTGAGAGAGCTTTTTAAAGTAGTCTTTTTGCTCCGGGTCTAATCTTCCATCTTACTTCTTAGACTCTCATATTTATATTGAGCAAGAACGGTTTCTTAGGAGTTGTTAGGAGAGTACGTTCAATCATGGGAGAACGTGCTTGTTATAGAAAGATAGTTAAGTAACGGTTCATGAGGAGAGCACGTTCAATCATGGGAGAACGTGCTTACTATAGAAGGACAGTTAAGTAACGGTTTATGAGATCATAAAAGAATGATCATGTAATTGATAGTGGACGTAGATTGTGGATAAATGGAGTAGTGATATTTAATAGTGCTTATTTTAAGAAGTAAAGAAGGATAAAGGGGTAAAGCACATGTACTTCAAGGAAAGGTTAAGAGGAACTCCTCCTAACTATCTCCATATCTGAGCCACAAAGCTAAACTCTCTAGAACATCCCAAACGTGAAGGTAACTCATGAACCCTGCCACTTATTCTAAGTTACTTTCACTTCCCCGTATAAATAGTTGTTCCATGCTTGTTGTTGGGCGTTTCTGTGCTTGTAACGCTATTGGATGCTTTCTTGTCACTAACGCCTTGGAGCACCTCTAGGTACTTCCATGCTGCGCTTCCACACTTGGAACACCCCTGGATGTTTTCACGCTTGGAACACCCCTAGGCGCTTCCATGCATGGAACACCCTTGGGCGCTTCTCTGCTTGGAACACCCTTGGGCGTTTCCATGCTTGGAACACCTTGGGCGCTTGGGCGCTTCCCTGCTTGGAACACCTGGGCGTTTCCATGCTTGGAACACCTTGGGCGCTTGGGCGCTTCCCTGCTTGGAACACCTGGGCGCTTCCATGCTTGGAACACCCCTAGGTGCTTCCTTGCTTGGAACACCCTTGGGCGCTTCTCTGCTTGGAACACCCCTAGGCGCTTCCGTGCTTGGAACATCCTTGGACACTTCCCTGCTTAGAACACCTGGGCGTTTCCTTGCTTGGAACACCTGGGCACTTCCCTGCTAGGAACACCCCTGTGCGCTTCCCTGCTTAGAACACCTGAGCACTTCCTTGCTTGGAACACCTTGATGTAATTTTCCTATAAACAGTAAAATAATAGTTAACCAAAATTAGGCATCTACAGGCATATAATAATTAATGTTTTCAAGTTGATATAGTTAGCTGGAATTGGCAAAACAAAGCCTGTGCAGACTCTCAAAGATATATTTTCTAGTTTCTACCCTGTTGCAAAGCCTTATTAGTTACAATAGTGCTTGAAGAGTTGGTTATCCTGTTCTTTAATTAACCCATAGATGCCTTTCATCCTGGAAGTTTGAGTTGTCTTCATTCTCTCAGGGAAGGGTTCCCTCTAATTGATGGCAAGTAAAAGTTGATACGAAAGTTTACTTTTCATTTCATGACCCATTTGTAAGGCAGCATCTGTCTAATTCAGCTTAGATTTCCTTTCTCTAATGTGACACAGGTGAAATTGCTAATTAACCAAACTTTTTACTTTTTGAGGAAAAACTTGTCCAACCAGTTCCACAATTGATGTTTTACCGTCTTCAGAGTTGTGGTTCGCGATCACTATTTGGAAAGGTAAAATCAAACGCTCATAGCTAAAGCAATAAGCAGAGGGCACCGCTGTTGTTTAAATGAGAGCTGGCGTGGGATGGATTGGACATGTTGCATGTGGGACAGTGAATAATTCCAGCTCTATAGATTAATGAAAGATTGAAGTCATAATCATCTTCGCTTTCTTCCTTTTGATAAAAGATACCTAAACTGGCAAACGCTGTTTTAAAAATTTGTTGCTCAGCAAGCTGGATGTACTGATGCAAAAATTCTGCTGGCCCTTTTACCTTGTACATTGAATTCTCATTTCTATCTTCACCGTTGATTATGAAGAATGGATATTCGTTCATCTCCAGGTAAATAAGAATATTACAGCCTCTTTTGTCTTTCCATCTAGTGATCGAAAAAACTTAATTCAAATCCATAATGCCAGCACAGTAACTCGAATCAATCAAGATTCAACACAGATCACCACAAAATTGGAAACAGAGAAACACAAAGATCCAAAAAACCTTTCAGGAAGTTAAGAAGTCTTTGGTAACTTTACACCGTTTCATACTGTAAAGAAGTCTTTTGTAAATTTACTTATTTTCCCAAACAAAGCTAAGTACCCAAAACCCTAAAACATATCTACTAAAACCCAAACAGGCCCGAGCCGAAAGAAAGGGAAAAAACACTTAGACGTATCCCGCACAATGCCCAGCAAATCACTCAATTTGGACCTGAATCACATCACTCCTCTCCTCCTCCTGAATCTTTGGCACAACCACTTTAAGCACACCATTCTTCATCTCAGCCTTAATCCGATCCGTCTTGTAAATCTTCTCAGGTAGATGGATCCTGCTTGTGTATTTCCCTCCACTCTCCTCATCTTCAGATTCTTTGGCAGCCTCACCTTTGATGATCAGAGTGTTCTGTTCCATGGAGACCTTGACATCCTCTTTCCCAAGCCCTGGCATGTCAATGCGAAGATTCAAGGCGTCCTCCGTTTCCTTAGCGTCCCAGCTTCGGCGGAGCCCACCTCCCATTCCACGCGAAACCGAGAAGAATGGGTTCTCCATGAATTGGTCCATCATGTTCAGGACATGGCTTAGGCTCCTCGTCGGAGAAAAGGGGTCAAATACATCTGCACAGGAAAAATGGAAGCCATATTAGAGTCAAGTTTAAAGAACCAGAAACGAATACAAGGGAATTAGAAAGGAAAAAACAGAACGATCAACAACTACCTGAGAAGAAACCATCGCCGCGGCGAGAGAGTGAACGAACCTGGCGTCGATCCTCGTTGAGGTCACGCTCGTCACCGTCGTTGTCGAATTCATGCATAGCGTTGGTGTTAAAGAGTCTGGAGGTGTATGGAGCGGTGGCGATTGGGCGTATCACGCGCATGGAGCAGGGTAGGATGTTGGAAGAGAAGAGCCTCCTGACAGCCAGGGACGAAGCCATTGCTGTTGATTTCTAAACAGAGAAATCTGAAATGCGCTTTGAGAACAAGAAGAATATTTGCGAGCTAATTCTGCGTGAGGTTTTTGCTGCCTACGAGGACGTCAAATGGTGGGTTTATATGACTGGTGCTGGAAGCTGCTAGAGAGAAATTTCTAGAATATCTGTTATCGGATGATTCTTGAAGCACATTTCAGAGATATTCTCTCAGGTCTGCTTGGCTCCCAAGAAAACAGAAATAGTATTTTGGGCTTAGGCCCATTTGGCATTGAATTCTCATTTCTTCTAGAAAAGTCCCACGAGCCCGCAGCTTTCAGCTTTCTAAATGCCAATATTGTATTGGTTTCCACTTTGATTTTAGAAAAGAAAGTGAAATTGAGTAAATCCTATTGACATAATTTACATTAACCAATCCTAGGTTTGTTTTTTTCCCGACAACCAAACGAAGTTTATAATTGTACATGAGATGATGAAGAATATAGAGGAAATGGATTAATCCTGTTATAATTTTGCATTATGTAAAGATGACTAAAGTTTAATTGAGTTTGCATAGATATGGTCCTCGGCGTTATAACAAAAAAATATATTTTTAATATTTTTAGGTATTATTATAAAAAATAATTAATTCTAATAGTTAAAAGCATTATTACAAAACATAATAGTTATTAATAGTTTTAGTATTATTACAAAAAAATACAAATTTAGTAACTTTATGCATTTCAAAATTTAAATAATTTTATTCAAATACTATATTATTTTTATCATATTCTTATTTATTATTTTCAAAATATAAAATTTGGAATTTTAAAAAATTTATATTAAAATGTTTGCAAGTGTATTAAATTTTGTATTTTCATATGCAAGACTAATTTTATAAATTAACACTACATTTTTAATAAAATACTTCTAAATCTAATATTGCAATATAATTTTTAAGATTTTAATCCATACTTTCTTATATGTGCCAAACATATAACCTTATTTTTTTGACAATTAATTTTTCAAAAATTACGTTTTATTGGAATGTTATAGTGGTGAAAATATCAATGTTACCTTAAAAGGTAAATTCTCAATTTGGATAAATGGAATTTCTTTTTTCAAAATTTTTCATTTTTTATTTAATTATTATTGAACCTCCAAAACGAGGTCGTTGGAGAGTATACTTGTTCCCACGCCCCTGCTTTTACCGGAAGGCAACTCCCATGTCGTCAGTTAGTCACCAGTTCACCATTAGCAACCGCAAAGAATACTCCCCAGGAAAAGGAAAATCGTCCTCTCATGTCTCGTAAGCCTTAGAACTCAGCAGAAAAGAAACAATGATGCTGGATCTAGGCCCGTTTTCCGACGAGAAATTCGATCCGAAGAAATGGATTAACTCGGCGTGCAAGTCTCGGCACCCTCAGGACTCCCTGGACAAGCACATGGTGGATCTCGAGATGAAGCTCCAAATGGTCTCCGAAGAGATCGCCGCTTCGCTCGAGGAGCAGAGCGCTGCCGCCCTCCTCCGTGTTCCTCGCGCCACTCGTGACGTCCTCCGTCTCCGTGACGACGCCGTTTCTCTCCGCAATTCCGTCGCCGGAATCCTCGACAAGCTCAAGAAGGTCTGCTCTTTTCCTTTCAGATCTTATCTCAATTCAATGTTGTATTGGATCTCGAGAAATTACCGGAAACTTGAAATGTTCCTTAATAATTGGTGGCCAAATCACAGTATATCTTTTTAATTTAAGCTGATTTAGATTCAATTCCAATAAATTACAGAAATTAAGCTTAATTTAAGTCATTTGAGTAATCTGACGCTTATATTCCTTATGTTCTAATGCTATGAAATTGAATTTAATGTTGGTTTTAAAATGAATTCATGAATTCGAAGGTGGACATTTGTTTTCCGTCAGTGATCTTGCAACTAATTGGCTATTATTTGCAGGCCGAGGGATCCTCAGCAGAGTCTATAGCTGCTCTTGCTAAAGTTGACACTGTCAAGCAGCGAATGGAAGCTGCATATGAGACACTGCAGGCTAGTATCATTGATTTTTTATCATCCTGATCAGTCACATATTCGACTTTCAAGTTCATGTTAGGGTTTCTTATAAGTATTTTGTTTTGTTTGTATCTGGAAAAACAGGATGCTGCAGGGTTAACACGATTGAGTGCAACAGTGGAGGATGTGTTTGCAAGTGGGGATCTTCCTCGTGCTGCAGAAACCTTGGCTAACATGAGGCATTGCTTGTCTGCTGTTGGGGAGGTAACTATATTTTAGTGCTATTTATATGATATTATCTGGTTTTTCGTCCATAAAGTTAGATGGTTTAATGTTTATCCTTGAATTATCTGTTTCTAGGTAGCTGAATTTGCAAATATTAGGAAGCAGCTTGAGGTCCTAGAGGATAGGTTAGACACAATGGTGCAGCCTCGACTCACAGATGCATTGTCCAATCGCAAGGTTACTGTTTTCTTTACAAGACTTTTGTTGCTTTTCGTTACTTGCAGTTCCATCATTTTTTTGTTATTAATAGATTGCTGTATACATCTCTATCTATTATGGCTGTACAGATTGATGTTGCTCAAGATTTGCGAGGAATTCTTATTCGAATTGGAAGATTTAAGTCTCTGGAGACGCACTACACAAAAGTTCACCTAAAGCCCATAAAGCAGCTCTGGGATGATTTTGACTCTAAGCAGCGAGCTAGTAAGCTTGCTAATGAGAAGAGTGAAGTTGAAAGGCTATCAATTAGTAATGACTTGCGGTCAAGTTCTCCAACAGTTTTCTTCTCAAGTTGGTTGCCAAGTTTCTATGATGAGTTGCTACTCTATCTTGAACAAGAATGGAAGTGGTATTGTTCACATTTCAATGCTCCACGGTTTGAATTCTTAAAGTGTTTTGCCATGCTTTCTTATTTTATTTTCTGGAAATTTGTGAAATACTTTAGATTTGTTTTGTCATATATGTTACCTATAATTCGCTGTAAAAGGAGTTCAGTACTCCGGAGTTTATGTTACTTGCATTTTCTGACATATATCTCAGCAGATCATTTTTATGTTGAAAGCTGCTTGTTCTACTTTTATTAATGGAAGAATATTTCTGAAAGAACTGATAATTAGCTAAATTCATTGCACTTTTTTGTCTTTAAAATGGGAAATTGGCAAAGATCATTGGATATTTGTGGAAATTTTTCTTTTTTCTTTCTTTTTCAAAGAAACCTAAATATGATGGAATATGAGCGTTTACTAAACTCTTATCCCCAGGTGTACGGTTGCTTTTCCTGATGATTACAAGACTCTTGTCCCGAAGCTACTCATGGAGACCATGGCAGCTGTGGGTTCAAGTTTTGTTTCCCGCATAAACCTTGCTACTGGAGAGGTTGTTCCTGAAACAAAAGCACTGGCTAAAGGTAATAGTTAGCTTTCATAAGAACCTTAAATTGTTATATGCATCTATCTGTCTGGCTCTCAGCGGAGGGGCAGCTCTTGAATATTATATTCTCACATTCCTTGTTTATGACATCAGGTATATTAGACATTCTATCTGGAGATCTGCCTAAGGGCAGTAAGATTCAGACTAAGCATCTAGAAGCCCTGATTGAATTACACAATATGACAGGAATCTTTGCAAGAAATATCCAGCACTTATTTTCAGAATCTGATGTCCGAGTTTTAATGGACACTTTGAAGGCAGTGTACTTTCCGTATGAATCATTTAAACAGAGGTAAGTTAGTACAAGGATAATAAAATGCAAATGCCTTTTTTTGTTCTTTTTCCTTATTTCCTGATGTAGAGGTACAAAGTCTACAGATCCACCTGGTTCTCTGGGTGCCCAACAGTGGAGTATAGTGTAAACTCAGCTTGTTTAATAGCAAACAAACAAATTAGGCTGTTTAGTTTCTAATCACTGTCCTCCTGATAGTTCAGGTTCCATTCAGCTTTTAACTTTTTCTTATAAGATGTATTATTTCTGATTCTTGCAATTTTATCTCTTTGTGTTGGATAGCAAATTTTGGTGTTCTCTTCTTTAATGAGTAACTGCATATGATCTAGGTATGGACAGATGGAGCGTGCTATCCTCTCCTCTGAGATTTCTGGGGTGGATCTCAGGGGAGCTGTCACTCGTGGTGTGGGAGCCCAGGGTATTGAACTTAGTGAGACAGTTAGAAGAATGGAAGAATCTATCCCTCAAGTTATTGTACTTTTTGAGGCAGCTGTAGAGAGGTGCATCAACTTTACTGGTGGTTCAGAGGCAGATGAGCTAATTCATGCACTTGATGATATAATGTTACAGTACCTTTCTACCCTCCAAGAAACCCTTAAGTCGCTTAGAGCTGTCTGTGGAGTAGATCACAATAATATGGGCTTGGACAAGAAGGAAGGGGCACAAAATTCAAGAAAGGTTGACTTGATCTCTAATGAGGAGGAGTGGTCAATTGTTCAGGGGGCCTTGCAGATACTCACAGTTGCAGACTGTCTAACAAGCAGGTCTTCTGTCTTTGAAGCATCATTGAGAGCGACTCTGGCTAGATTGAGCACAAGTTTGTCAGTTTCAGTATTTGGTTCAAGTTTGGATCAAAACCAGTTACACATTATGAATGATGATGGAAATGGGGAACCATCCTTGGGTGGAAGGGCTGCCTTGGATGTGGCAGCTGTTCGGCTTGTTGATGTTCCTGACAAGGCCCGGAAACTGTTTAACGTTCTAGATCAGGTATATGAAAATAAAATCTGTGCTTCCTTGTCTGTCTTCTGTTGCTCATATTTATGTTATTTTCTTGAAGCCACAGTAGCAGAAGATGCAAGGTCTTAAATCTTTTCATATCTTTGCTTTTGCTGCTGTGCTAATTCTCCCTCATGTAGAAGACTAGTTTTGTTTGCCACTGCACGTTGACTAACTTTGAAATGATGGTGATAATTTTTCTGTCATGCAGTCTAAAGATCCCCGATTTCACGCACTTCCACTTGCATCGCAAAGGGTAGCAGCATTTGCTGAAACTGTGAATGAGCTTGTTTATGATGTACTTATATCTAAAGTACGACAGCGTCTCAGTGATGTGTCTCATTTGCCAATCTGGTCTGCAGTGGAGGAACAAAGTGCTTTTCCCCTTCCAACCTTCAGTGCGTACCCTCAGTCCTATGTGACCAGTGTTGGTGAATACCTTCTTACTTTGCCCCAACAATTGGAGCCACTTGCTGAGGGCATTTCTAACAGTGACGCCAACAATGAAGAAGCTCAATTCTTTGCAACAGAATGGATGTTCAAGGTAGCAGTCTATCCTCTGAACTGTAAATTATTGAATATGTGAGCTAACCATGATAGTTTTCATGCCTAGCTAGAAATTTTTAATATTAGGACAGTAACTTTTCTTTAAAATGGGGAGGGGAACAAGTGTTTAAGAAAATGGAGGAGTTTTTTTATGAATCCTCTCAACTGCGCATTTCATATGCAATGTTGGAATTTCCATATTATCATGCAATTAAGACATGGATTAACCCTATACATCCCCTTGAAAGTTCTCAATGGCCATGCCATTTTGTGCTCTAGAATAGATTTTTGTTGTCTTCAGTTATTTATACTTGGCAATTGAGTGGTTGGCCTGAATATTTGAAGTTGCTCAATTTAGAGACGAAAGATGTTTGAATATACTTTGACTGAATTTTTGTTTTATGTGTACTCTGTAACTAACATAATACATGTCTTTTTTCACCCTGTGTTGGAAAGGTTGCTGAAGGTGCCACTGCCCTATACATGGAGCAGCTCCGTGGCATCCAGTACATAACAGATCGTGGAGCACAACAGCTGTCGGTTGATATCGAGTACTTGAGTAATGTGCTTTCTGCCCTTTCAATGCCAATCCCTCCAGTTCTTGCAACATTTCAAACCTGCTTTGGAACCCCTAGAGATCAGTTAAAAGACCTATTGAAATCTGATTATGGGAACCAGCTTGATCTTCCAACTGCAAACCTTGTGTGTAAGATACGGCGTGTCAATTTGGATCAGTAAATTTTGCTCAAAATGATTTTTGACTTTGTAATTGAATACAATTCCGTCGACATACCATAAGTGAATTTCTCCTGTTCCGATATTCGAATTTACCCTTAAGTTTCCCGATTAGCGTTTCTCACATGGGACTTAATCCCTAGACACGTACGATGGAACTTCGACACGGTATTCGTCACCCATTTTTTTTTCCCTCCAAGGTAAATGCAATGAAACTGCAACCATAGCTTTCTCAAGATTTACATTCAGACCAAAGTCTAGCAGTCTCCCTATCAGCTTGTATCTTATGCACGCGGCCTCTGCCTAGGATTAAAAGGTATGAATGGATACTAAAAATTCTCTTAACAACAAAATAAAAATTGTGAAACATTATATCCGATTAAGAAGACTGATTTAGGATTTTGAAATTTTCTCGCCTTTTCTGCTTTGAATAACAAGTAAACAATGCCATTTGTACTTTTTCTGGATCAATTCATTAACTTCATAGCGATGTGTGTGATTCCCGAGCCTTAAAATTTGGAAGGAAGAAAAGGGGTGCCGGTTAAAAAAGGGGTTTCAAACTACAAGAACGATGCCTTCCAAACAAATTGAAAATTTGTGATCGTACAAATCCATCACAAAGAACAAAAACCGGAAACCACATAACCGAATCTAGTCATTTACAAAACAATTAAACAAAGGGAAAGAATAATCTACGTCTATTGCATAAATTTACAGTAGCACAAAAAACATGTGTGCTTAGGGTACTAAAAAACCTTCAAAACCACATATGTTTAAAGGTACTTTCTCAATTTGTCCAAGATTTTCCCTGTATTATTCCACAACAGCAGCCTTTGCAAACAAATTGTAATTGATAGAAAGCCAAACAAGCATCCACAAAAAGAAAGAATAAAAATATATACATGTATAAGTAAGAAGGTTAGTCAAGAATGGCATGGTAATGCTATAAATGAAATTTAATTCGTTACCTCATAATTGGAAAGAGGTCATCTTTCTCAGCTGCTTGACTATAAATGAGCATATAAAGGAAGAGGAATAAGAGACTCAAAACAATGTCCACAGAAATTTAGTCCAAACAAGATAAAAGAGTTACAATAATGTTATACCTACCTCAACCCTTTTCTTCTCTAGTAATTTTGATCAAAGGGAGTGGGTATAGTCTCAACAAAGCTGTGAGACACGAAGAAAAAAGTTTCACCCATGATGACAAAATTTAGCACTGACTCCAAAAGCACATGTTTGTAAACTAGAAAAAAATAAGAGGTCTACCTCATTGGCTTTCAAAGCCAAAACATTTATGTACAGAATGCACTAATATCGTCGACCTGGACTTCTTGAGGACCTCCTGTGACTATGTCTACCAGGGGAACGTGACCTGCTGCGGTCCTTGTGCCTATCTCTGCCTCCATCTCTTCCATTCTTGTACCTCCAATCCCTCTCTCCATCCCTACTACCTCTACCATTCCATTCTCGAGACCTTTCACGATCCAAATCACGTTCCCTATATCGGTCCCGATCCTTGTCTCGATCACGATACTTGTCCCTGTCACCTGAATCACTTCTCCTCCTCCTACTCTCATATTCCTTCTCCCTCTGCTTTCTCCGTTCTTCAACTTCTTTCTCTCTTGCTAATCTTTCCTCTTCCCTGGCTTTCTCCTTAGCTGCCTGGAAAGTTAATTCAAGTTCTTCATTCATACTTCCACAGCAAAAGGATAAATGAACTAAAGCCCCCAATTCATTCTAGGAAGCAACACTTACCTTGAACTCAGAAATGAAATCCCGAACCATTCCATAACCAATATGTTGCTTTCCTGTAACATGCGACTGAGTCCTCTCAGCAGCATCATTAGCTACTAGAAAAGATCCGCAAACCTCACATAGAGCCATTTTTTTCTCCTGCGCAAGCATCAATACTTTATCGTTTTGAGGTTGTTGAGTCAAGGCTGTCTTCTCAGCATTAAGCACCTCCACCTATAAACAAACATCACAAAGGTCAAACTTCAAAATCTAAGAACTGCCAATGGTGATGAGTTGATATATCAGGAATGAAATGAACTAAATAATCATAATCCAAGAAGCAATTAAACATAGACATAATCCCCAAGGTGATTAAAAGTTGTCTGTCCACGATTTGGCAACATCGGGTGATCAATATCTCATAAAACTTTTAGGATCAATAACTAACAGATAAAGGAAACTCTTATCAGTACCTTTCTCATAAGCGCCTCAGCTTCATCCACCTTTCCGGATTCACCAAGGTTTTCCACTTGTTCCAGCAAGTTTTTTATTTTTTCCTCTAACACAGATAGCTGCTCAGACTTTTCTGCAGACACTGGAGCTGGTGGTGCTGGTTCCACCTCTTGAGCAAGGCGTTCTCGTCCACGCCTAACCCTTCTGTCGAGGTCCATCACCTAGAGCAGAATAGGCATGTTATGGACTACATGAACATTAAAATTGTTATGACAAGCAACTATAAGGGATAATAGGCTGAAAAGAAAGGGCAATGGAACTCACCAATTTCTCACAAAACTGAGCCAGTTCAGCTTCAAATTTGGGCACATAAGCATCGTGTCTTGGGGACTTCTCAAAACTAAAGTCACAAATTTCAAACACCAACTTAAAACTGAAGCATAACGGTTTTATCACAGAATATGCAACGTTCAATATTGACACAATGGTTAGAATGTCCACGATAGGATAAACCATGAACCCCCAAGGGGAGAAATGGATATGAATCCCATAGTACATTCATGAAAAATTTATGTTGATCAGAAAAAGGCATGTTTGGTTTGGACAACTCAACCTCCATATCAGAGGTTCCAAAATAGCTTATAGATAAGCTATTTGAGTAGATGACAAAAAGATACAATATGCAATTAATTGGGGAAAATAACAACCAGCAAGTGAGCAAATGGGACAAACTAATGCAGCAGAACCAGATGCCAAAGAAGCAGCAAGAATGTCATTTAAACCATGAGGCTTTATAGAATCCCAGAGTTTACACCTTCATCACAATAGAAGTTAAAAAATAAAAAATAAAACACAAAACCCATGGAAGACAAAACAGACAGCATCTGAAAATCTCTGTTCGTATTTTACCAATTTGCTCATTGTTCGAAAGTCTAAAATCTTAGAAAACTACATGAATTAAAGACATCACCTGATTGCAATCAAAGAAAAGATAGCAACTGCAAAGCCCATTAAAGGAAGAATTATCTCACCAATTTATTATAAGAGCTTTAGACCAATAATTAAAATGTTTTACCATGCACCTTATTCAACCTAAAACTTTCGGCAGCTCATAGCCATAAGCTCTATATATAACAATTCCTTGCAGTGAATTTAATAGTGGCAAGCAACATTATTCCTCTTCAAAGTAAGTTATTGCTTACATCTGAGTTACGAGTTTTAAAACCTTTACTGCATCTAAATTATACTTATAAAAACACGAATTACCATAATTTCTTCTCAACTGATATTACTACATATTACCATAGTAATTTCCTGTCCCCCCAAAGGTAAACAGCAAAACTTTACGGCAATTTCAATCAAGTATTTGCCCTGTATTGGACTTCACTCTTGCAATAAAACAATCTCATCTTTTTAACATATCAGATGAGGTAAGGACAGACACAGAAGGCAAAACATACTAAAGACAATGTTTCAAAAAGGAGAGTGTTTTGAGATAGGTCATAAGGGAAACAATACAGTGCCAATAGGTAGGAAAAACTACACTTCAAAGCACATCACCCACCCAGTTACATAATCCAGGAATGATAGCATTAATAAAACACGCAGAGAGGTAATGTTAGAAAGTTAAATCCAGGATACACTCAAGGTCCTTATATTCATAAAGATATAAAAATATACATGCAATTTTATTTGTAAGTAAACAAGACCCAATTATCTCTGATGGTGTCAACCACGATTGCGATGTCTTGAAGTGAGGATTGTACTAGGATGGGAATCCAATAACAAGGAACAAGTATCAATGATGTCACACAACATCTATTACTTTGATATCAACTCATATGATTTGAATTTTCACGGCTATTACCACTCCAAAAATACATAGAATATATAGTATTTTATATTTTCCTTTCTCTTGAAGAATAAAATTTAGATATTAAGCATTTTTTGTGGGGAAAGTCACAAGTTTTACAAATGATCTGACATAAGATGTCTCAGATGCCTCATGCACAGGGCAAGAATCAACAAACTGAACTCCCAAGTAAACATCCTATTTTGATGAGAGTTCAATAATCTCTCCCTACCCCTGCAAGGATCTGATCAAAATGTTTAGATCAGTTACCTCAAAAAGAAAAACCAGCAACACCTTAGCATACCGCGTGTAATGCATATTTAAGTTCCATCCTACACGGACATATGAAGCAGCTAACTTAATAAGGTCAATACAAGATCAACAATATTCTAAACAGATCATTTTGATTAAAGTTTACTATTATCAAGAAGGCTAAGCAAGGTTAAAAACCAAGAGAATAAGCACAGGCATTTAGATAGCTCATTGGGATACAGTTGTACAATATCAAATTTCTTATAGCATAGAAATCCGGAAAGAATGCCCACTCAATCACACCTTTCTTTCAACTTTGGGTCATGAACTCTAGGGCATGGTCCTGATGCACAAAAAACCACCACAAAACAAAGAACAGTTATTAAAGAGTCCCATACTCTAAAAACTGACTAATGTTGTAGTTAAAGCTGAGAAATAATGCAGCTAAGGAAAATTAATAATTATAACCAAAAAACTGTAAAGCTTAACCGTCTCAGCTACTATAGAACTCAATTACAGAAAAAAAAAAAAGAACTCTTATAATGTTATCAATATCTCAAACCTACGATTTGCTTTTGCCTTTCTCAGCGACCAAACAGCAAGTGAAAAGTTAAATCAACATAAAATTAAAAACGCACCGAGATCACTGCGAGTGTTGACGAAGAGGTCGTGAGGACAAAAGCGAACCATATAAAATCCACAAACCTCTTTATCATCCCATCGAATTTCCCTGTAACCCTTTTTCTCTTCCTCCGTTAAATTACGAGCTATAAAATTCCAAAAATCGTCAGAAATTTTTGAAAAATAAACTCATCCAAACACAAGAAATTAAACTAATCTCAGAGAAATAAAAACCATATTTCCAAATACCTGTTCCCATGAGTTCGTCAAGCAAAGCACGCTGTGCGTCCATGGCTTAGAGTTGAAAATAGCGAGAAAGATTAAAGAATTTTGACGATTTTTCCCTAAATAGACCTCCTAATTTCTGCAATTCAAAATGCAAATCGAATATTAATCCTAATAAGTCAAACGGGGAGAGGTTTAGGGTTTTCTACGAAGGAGGAGATGGAGTGGATTTTAAGGCAACCGTGAAGTGTTATCTGGGGTTCGGTCCTTTTAGCTGGGATCTGGAGAGAAATAAAGAGGGGGAGCAAAACGGCAATCCCTGTCGCAGAAAAACGACACTAGGATGGACGTATATAAGGGGCATAGCCTCATAGGCCAAACCTTCTTAATAAATGACGTAAGGACTTGCCAAATTTAATAATTACGCCAAAAAACTTTGATACTATTTTTAATTTTATATTTCAGTACGTTGGTTATTATTTTCTTTTTTTTACTATATATTTTTTTAACATACAAAGTGTATTGAGCTTTCAGTTATTTGGTTATTTTAACTTAAAAAGAATTTAAAGCCTGTTTGGCTTGATTTTTTTTAGTTTAAAAGTTATTATAAAATTTTTATAAAAAATAATAACTTTTAAAATTAAGCTAAATTTATTTGATAAATTTATTTTTATAAGTTTTTTTTATAAATAAGTTATTTGATAAAATTATTTATATAAATTTTAATTTTGATTAAAATTATTAAAAAAGTATTTAATAAATAATTTTTTATTAATCACAAATTTTTTTGTTCATAATAAAAAAGTGTTAATTTTTTTTATTTATAAAAAGTATAAAATTTATTTTTATATAATATAAATTTTATAATTAATAAAACATATAAAAATAAAAACAGATAATATTGTAATTATTTTTAATAGGTAAGGATATTTTTGAAATAAAAAAAATTTCTAGAAAAGAGGTGTGTTTAAAAAAAAAGAAAACTCTTTTTTGGAGCTTTTTCTAAAATTCATTTTTTTCAAAAATTTATTTTAAAAAAAAACTGCTTATTTTTTTAAAAATTTCTTCAAATTCTTGTTTGAACTGATTTTTGCTTTTAAGAAATAAATAAATTGAAAAAAAATCAGGCCAAACATGCACTTATTGTACTTTAGTTACATAATGGAAAGTTATCATGATTTTATTTTATAACCAATTCTATTTATATTTTTAAAATTAATTAAACTTGAAAAATTTAAATAAAAATAATAAAATACATTATTTTTCTATTCAATTAAATAAAATATCTCAATAGTTAAAATTTGAAAAAAAAGAATGAGATTTATGAAACATAAGTAAACTATCTGTCATTGAATAACTTAAAGACTCAATATCCTACACATTTCTAGTAAAAGTTTATAT
This sequence comes from Theobroma grandiflorum, assembly GCA_036013995.1. Taxonomy (NCBI): domain Eukaryota; kingdom Viridiplantae; phylum Streptophyta; class Magnoliopsida; order Malvales; family Malvaceae; genus Theobroma; species Theobroma grandiflorum. The sequence continues at coordinate 10,273,215 of CP142131.1, forward strand.
GCTTAATTAAAGAAAAAAATTGAGACTATGGATTCCACTAGCGTAACATTCTAAATGCCAAATAGAGTGAGTAAACAACTTTGATAAGCTTTCTAATTCTTGCTATATAATCCATCAATTAAATAAAAATTTACATAATATAAGCTTATTATATTATTTTTAAAAAATAATTTCATTCATTTCTTCTCATAATTCAAACTCAAAATTTAACATCTGATCAAATTTTAATCATTTAAATGTCCCTCCGATTACTGTTTAAACATGCTAATAATACAAATTATGAAGTATAAACCTCCAGGTTTGCACCATGGGACTAGGTTGTTTGAGTGGAATTGCATATCCCCACGAATATTTTTATTTTTTACTGCTCCTAGTTAGATGAAACTGGTTCTTACATTCACCACTTTTTGGATGTGTAAATTTTACCGGTTATCTGATCAAGTATACGAAGGCTATTTGCTCACCTTCGTTAAGAGACATAATTTGCTCCTCTGTTGGATGTGGCACAACACTAGCTTCAACGCCAGCATTATACAAATAAATTAATGGTGGTTTTGTAGAATTAAACTTCATATTTTGGGAGCTTTGCCTCGCCCAACAACCTTTAATAAAGGCTAGTTCTCCTTTCTTATTAACACTTAAAATTGAATTGAAAGTGACGATGATTATTATTTTTTAATTTTATATTATAATTTAATTTTATTTAAAAAATATTTTTTTAATTGAATCATGAACTTATTCATAACTTTGTATTTATTCTTTAATTACTTTTCATGTAAAATTTTAAATTTTTGAAAAATCATCTAATTGTAGGGAGTCTATACCTTTTAATTTGCCCTGAGTAAAAAAATTTAATGCATGTGGCATGTGTGCTTCACTCTATGGCCTATGCATGTTTATTGTTAATAATTGGTATTCCATACTAATAATCTTGATATTCAAGTTAAACTATTAATTCATAATATCTTTCTTACATAATTAAGATTTATTTTGAAATGTCAATAATAACGACTAGAACGGTAAAAAGATTTTCTACAATTATCATTAAGGACTTAATTTAAATTGTTATAACTTTGATATTGGTAGATAAGATTTATTATCATATATGAAGAAGAAATTTGTCCGCTTGGCAGTCCAAATGCTGGCGGTGAAGGCTTTTTTGTGCACAAGACAAACTAAATAACACAGAAAAAACTACTGGCCGTAAGGAGCTAAACAGGGTCCAACCACAAAGCAACCATTTCGGATTTCACACAATTATCCCCAAAACAAATTTCTGTGGCTCTCCTTTAATTTTAAATGGACACTTAAAACCTGTCAAGAAACCAAACGAGCTCTTCACTGATTTCATCATCATCAACAACAACCAAATCCATCCTTAAACCTATTACTTCAACAATGAATGACAAAGTAGACAAGCTGGTCATCTTCCTAGCAAAGAGAGATGGCATTGACAAGCTTGTCAAGACCTTCCAATATGTCTCCAAGCTTGTTCACTGGCAAGCGGAAACCACTCACCCGGATATCGCAAATAGGTTCAAGCAATGGGAGGTTGCCTCGGGTCTTAGCAGAAAAGCGTTTAGAAGTGGCAGGTTCCTTACTGGCTTCAATGCCCTGAGAAGAAACCCTGGCTCCAGTCCAACATTCAAGCTCCTAGCCGTTCTTGCTAATGCAGGAGAGATGGTCTATTTCTTTTTTGACCACTTTCTTTGGCTATCAAGAATTGGAACTTTGGATGCCAAGTTGGCAAGGAGGATGAGCTTCATATCTGCATTCGGTGAGTCTTTTGGTTATATTTTCTTCATTGTTTCAGATTTCATCATCATGAAAGAAGGGCTAGAGGCAGAGAGGAAGCTTATTGCTTTAGCGGAAGAAGATTCAAAAGATGCAAAAGTGAAGATAAGAAGCATCAGAGCTGACAGGGTGATGAGGTTGATGGCAGTGGCAGCAAACATTGCTGATTTGATTATCGCACTAGCAGATATCGAGCCCAATCCATTCTGCAACCATGCGGTGACTCTCGGTATCAGTGGACTGGTCTCAGCATGGGCTGGTTGGTACCGAAATTGGCCCTCCTAGAGGAAAATTATGGGGAAATCGATGAACAAGGTCTTGGACATGAAACTCTTTCAAAATCTTGATGTGTAACTAGCTCGAAAATAGTGAGGATTATCGATTTTGCGTTTGTTTTGTTCGATACTTGGAAGGAGGGATGGTTTTACACTTTTACTGCTAAAATCAGTTTTATGTTTTAAAATGAAAATGATGGTACACATTTAATGAAATGTTTCTTTCATACGCGAATTAATAAAACTAACAAGCTATGTCAATAATTTGATTGCCATAGTGCCATTTGAATTAGAATCAAGGTTTAGAGCTAATTGAAATGAGGTTGGTAGGAACATGGGGTAGGGGAAAAAGAGTTTTTAGCTATTTCTTTTTCTTTGTTCATATTTCTTTATGGTATTACATCTTAGTCTATTTATTCCTTACAAGATTATTTGAAGATCAAGACCTGTAAAGTTATGTGATGATGAAATAACGAATAAGAACAAAAAGAAAACGGAAAAAATCAAATGATATCTCCAGAAAAATTTGGCAAAGAAATCATTCTGCCCTCTGCTGCCTGGGCCTCTTCCATGGTACAGTCCCATGATTTGTTGTGTGAAAACCATGAGGGTCACTGGGTAAGTGCATTGCATGCCAACCAACATATGGTGTTCAGAAATTTCTCTCCATTTGGCTAGTGAATCTCTTCACACTCGAGATTAGTAACTTGTGAAATTTTGCTATTTCTCATTTCTACCGTCGACAGAGGACAAGCAGGTTATTGTAGACTGGAGAGAATGCGGGCGTCTGACACCTGTTTTTTTTTATTGTTTTTTGCGTGGGAGGGTTAAAGACACGACGCCGTTCATTGCCAATTTTAGTTGCCAAAAAATGCTAGCTGAGTTAATTACAGGAGAGAGGAGAGGCAAATGGTACAAGCTGTACAACATTGATTTACCGTTCTTTTCAAATTTTAAAGTATTCCACTTAAATCCGCCGTTTTCTTTCCTTACCATAAAGAATAAGAATGCAGGAATCATTTCTGGTTCTCAGTATCCCTAAATTTGTTTGTTCAGTCTATTATCAAAGAAATAAAAATAACCAACTTACTTTTTATGCAACCAAAACATCCAACCCAATTTAATTTATTTTATATTATCAACATCTACGTATTAAATTAAAACTTTACTCCAAAAATGTATATATTTCAATTTTAATTATTCAATTCTTTTCACTTTTTTTATATAATGTTTAAAAAAACTTTTAAATTATTTAAAAAAAATTTAATTTTTTATTACTTGAAGTCAAATTTTTATATTTTTTTAATTAAATAAATTTTTATAATTAATGTTTAATTATTTATTATAATCAAAATATTTATTTTCATTTTATGACAATGTGACGTTAATATAACATTAATATAAAACGTGCAAAATATAATATGATCATGTAATTACGTAATATCAATATATAATATTATTATTGATTATGATATGTTAAGATGTTATATTAGTGACATGTTAATTTTACAGAATATATAATGATAAATAATATTTTAAATAAATAAAAAATTAAACTTAAAATTTATTTAATTTAAAATAAAAATATAATATAATAATTTATTTAAAAGATTTAGAGATTTTTTTAAATAGTGTAACTTTTCTTCATTTTACATATTAAACATAAATATCGCTGCAATAGCGCGGGTATCTTGCTAGTTAGTACTTTTCTGACACGTAGAAGTTTGCCGTTTTGTGTTAAAACGGCAGTCGAGCAATTCCCCAGTTGATCTAAACCCACTTCTCAGCAAAAACCATGGGTCAAGGTTAGGGCGGTGGTGACATAGAGGAAACCGTAGAGATTAGACTAGACCGGGGAAGGCTAGTTGACCCGGCAAGCTTTACTTCTTGTTGGACCCTATTTTCGGAGATTTTGATAATTGCCATTCTCCCTAACTTTCATCATTTGTCTTCTTTGGAAACTTCTCCGAAGATCTCGTATATTACGGAGGTTGTAAGACTTTGAATTCTCATACTCATCTATCTTCTTTCTTTTCAACTCCGTAGCATTTTCTTCTTCTTGGTTTTTTTTTCTCAAAAAATTTTCCAAGCAGTAAAAGGGGGAGGGTTGATGTTTTTGATTTGATATTTTGGCTGTTTGGATCAGATGGCGGACGCACAATCGAGATACGTTAAGCTGACAAAAGATCAGGCGCCATTAGAGGATATCAGACCCGGTGAACTTAATCAGCCCATTGATGTTCCTCAGGTCTCCCTCTCTCTCTTAAAAAAATCGGCTTTTCAATATTTTTCCTGAGATTTTGAGTGTTTAATCTATAGAAAAATCTGGTATCTTCTTTCTGATTCGATTGTTTGAGAGAAATTTGTTGCTGTGGAATTTGAAATTGTTCGACCGTATAACATTTTTTTTTATTTCTTCGAATGCTTTAAGATTTCAATTATACCATACAGTAGTTGAAATAATATTTGAAAATATGTGAGGATAGTGGTGTAGCTATTTCTTTTGGGATGATAATCGGGTTAAAGCTTTACTTGAAGTCCAGCAAATTTGCACACGAATAATCGGCTGTTTGAAGGTTTTTTTTTTTTGGGGGGGGGGGGGGGGGGGGGGGGGGCGGCATTCAGATCTGTCTGGAATACCTATTTTAAAAAGTTTGTGAAATGCTATAGTGGTTTTCCTTTCAGTGCTCAGGAAACATCCTCTAGCGTGTAGATCTTTTGCATTAAGATCTTGTTCATCATGAAAATTATGAACTTGGAAGTGTTTTAAGTCAAAAATAATAAAGATAAGATGCCTTCCTGCCTCAATTTGAAGGTTGTTGGTTGTTTTCGAGCTGGGAAAAAAAATTTTCAGATGCCTGTGCATGTTGGGATATAGCTTGACCATTCTGGTCAAAAGGTCATTTATTTATAAGAATTAAAGGATGATATAGCATGACATTTTGTGCAAAAAAGGTCTTTTTACTTGTTGGGAGATGCACATTGATGTACTCACTGATATGGTGGATTGTTTTATAGTTGCATGTTCGAAAGTGCAATGAATGTGGACAGCCTTTACCTGAAAACTTTGAGCCTCCTGCTGTTGAACCTTGGACGACTGGAATTTTTGGCTGTGCTGAAGATGCAGAAAGTTGTAAGTTGATGTGTCATAGTGTTTGCTTTGTCAATCTATGACTTTGCCATTGTTCTTTCATATTGTAGCTAATTGTGTAGGAATGCTCACATGCTTGTACCAGTGAACAATTTTTTACGTATCCTATTAGGCAACTGATGAGTCATTCTCCAAATCTAATCACTCAATGATTCTATACATGTTAGTGCATGTCTCTTAAGTGAAACAAAGGGAGAGCACTTTTATTAGGCAGCTGCTGTAAGAAAATGGTTTAGTATGGCCCAACCTTATGCTACTGTCCTTTCATGAAACTAATTGGGTTTTAAATTAGCATATTGACTTGCTCTGCAGGCTGGACAGGATTGTTTTGTCCATGTGTTCTATTTGGGCGTAATATTGAGAACTTGAGAGATGATACCCCTTGGACTACACCATGCATTTGTCATGCTATTTGTGTTGAAGGTGGCATTGCATTGGCAGCTGCAACAGCAGTCTTCCATGGTATTGATCCGAAGACATCATTTCTCATTTGTGAGGGTTTGTTGTTTGCTTGGTGGATGTGTGGCATATATACTGGTCTTGCTCGGCAATCCTTACAGAAAAAGTATCATCTCAAGGTAGTATCTAAGCTTACTTTGCCCATATGCACTTATTAATAAGGCAAAACAAACACAACCTTTAAGTACAGAATATACAGCTTAAGTAATTGCACAGATAATACTTGTTGCTTTTATAGCTTTCACATGGTACAATATTTTAATCAAATAAGCATTTGTTTATTGCAAAATATGGTATTAGTAGAATAATAGGGTCCAAGTCTTACTAAACATTATGTTTATGATTGACGGATTAGCTTATATCCATACCAGATTAAACATGCAGCTTAGTCTGTTGGGTACTTTTGGCATGAAGCAAATCCTCCATTACATATGTTGGTCCGTATGCAAATTAATTAGAAAGTCATGCCTGAAAATTTAGTTGACTTTTGAATTTTCAATGTGTCTATTAATCTATATACCTGTACCGAAAATGAATTTTTCCCAAAAATTTTGGGTTTTTTGAAGTGAAGAGATTTTACTTCATTAGGTGACGGACTTCCATTTGTTAACTGCAGAACTCACCCTGTGATCCATGCATGGTGCACTGCTGCATGCACTGGTGTGCTTTATGCCAGGAGCATAGAGAGATGAAGGGACGTCTGTCAGACAACTTTGTCATGCCAATGACTATTGTCAACCCTCCCCCTGTTCAAGAAATGAACCCTGCCAGTGAAAATCAGGATTCAACACCACCCTCCGGAACTAGCACGAGCTTGGCGATGCAGGCGCTGTAAGATCTGTCATTAATCGTACAAAAGGCATTTTGGTGAATGATTTTCGTCTCGGAGGGGTCTTATTTTCATATTCTTGTCTTGTTTCTCGGTAGAATTGGCTAGCCTTCAGACCCGAACTCCTCCATACTTCCTTGCATACGCTCATGTTGGCACTTGGAGAGATGCTTTACTTAATTCTCTAATCCGTGAGGCTTTTTATTAGATATACAGATATGGTCACTTCAACTTTCATTGCTTCATTGTACAGATGGTGCAATTTTATTTGATAAAAAGGTACTTCCATACAATCCTTGATGATTTGTTATCGACTGCCAACCACCCCATTGAAAGAGAATGAAGGCTGTCTCACCTTTGATGTCTTTATTATTGTTGCCATTTTAGTCGTGTTACGGTTACTGAAGTGACGCAAGTAGATCAAACGTCAACCAATTGAAGAAAATTGAAGCTAAACTTTTCTGGAAATTCAATGGAAACAGTAAAAAGAGAAAACAAAGAAGAAGGTGAGAAAAGAGACATTCAAGCAGTGGAAAAATAATTGGCAAAAAGCACAAATTCATGTCTAGTTTAAGTATTTAAACTTTCACAATATCAACGTTTCCTGATAAACCGGATCGAAAAAGAAAATTTCACCCTAACCAATACACAGCTCAACGGTAATATAAACCAGACAAGCCACCTTGAAACAGAAAATGAAAAGTAGACCAAAACGGCACCCCAAGGTGCGTTTAAGACTCAGCTAAAATAAATCAAAACAAAACGACATGAATACAACAGGCTTAAAAGCTAAAACGATGGCGTTTTTTGACTGGAAAAGCTGGTGGTGCGGGCGTGATAATTTTTCTACTCAGTTCGGAACGGTAGAAAATATTCCCTTCCTCTTTTGCCTCCATAATATCAAATAGGCATAATACTTAAAATGTCTTAATTTTTATTTAAAAAATTTTAAATAAATTTTTATCTATTATTATCATTAATAATTAAGATTTTATATTTTATTTTAAATCAAAATAAATTTTTATATTTAATAATTAATTTAATCAAAATGTCACATATAAATATAATATCTTTCACCTTTCAAATAATATTATGTTAATTTTTTATAAAATAAAATAATAAGTAATATTTTGATTAATAATAATTAATTATAAATATTTATTTAATTTAAAATAAAAATATAAAAAATTATTTTAAAATTTTTATATTATACATATTAAATATTACTTCACACAACTGGTATTAATTACACGTCATGGAAATGTTTAAACAAAATTGACGTGAAGGTTAGCATTTTCCATCTAAACCGGTAGCGGTCGGCTCCTCCTTTTCTGATTCTATACAATGCCGGTAATTCAATGCGTAAATAATCGTAGAAATGGGCAAACGGCACCCCACAAACAAATAATTGATCCAATAATGCCTGACTCTTTTCTCGAAGTTCCAAAAGCCTGAAACTTATAATCCCCACCAACGGGCCTAGTCCCTATTTTTATATCTGTAGTCTGCACTTGTACCTGATCGTATCTTTTCCCCACCATTTCAATCTTTCTATCTACTATAATTCTCTAGTTTTTCAATTATTTTGCTTCAAAATTCAAAATAACAATTTAAAAAACCCTGTTGTTTGTCTCTTTTTAAGTCAAAAGAAGCAAATGCAGGCAGTGCTGGTCAAAGTTAGCTTAAAGTTCAAACTTCGAAACCTTTTCTGCTACCAACTTCGCACGCTCTTTTATTCCAGCAAAACCTTTTTCCTTTTTTTTTTCTTTTTTGTTCTCAAATTTCAGTTCAGTGAATGGAGAGACAACGCTCAGATAATGGAAGAAGAAATAGACAGCCAAAAGCCAAAGATTCTTCGCAATGCAGAATCCAGCGCGCTTCATCTCTGCCCCCCATTGCAAGAGCTCCACCTCCTCCAGCCAACGAGCTGAAGCTTGCAGCGATAGCTATTAATTTGAACGTTCGGCTGAGATCCGCTGACATGCCTCTGACAATGCAAGAGCGAGCTATCGGGAGAGCCAGAGCTCTCGTAGACGCCAACCAAGATAAAAACAAACGACCCAATCCCACGCAGCTCGCAATGTGCCTTAAGAAGGTAAACCCAAAATCTTGCCTATTTGGTTCTCAAAAGTTTTTCTTTTTCTTTTTAATTTTTTAGACTATTTAACTTTGAGGCTTGAAAAAAATTGGTGCAGGAATTTGATGCATTGTACGGACCAGCATGGCATTGCATTGTGGGGAAGAGCTTTGGGTCTTTTGTGACACACGCGAGTGGAGGGTTCTTGTATTTCTCTGTGGACAAGCTCTGTTTTCTTCTCTTCAAGACGGAGGTCCAACCGGTTGTTAAACCTCCTACATTGCTTAGATTAAAAATTAATAATGCCTAATGTTTTCGGTAGAGAATGAATTGGATCTTTGATTTCATCGTAAATGGAGGATGGCTTTACTCTATAATGGCGTTCTTCCCCAGCTCCTCAAGTATATTGTGGAGTGAAAATGCTGTCTGTGTCATTCAGCATTTTCTTAGAAAGGCTAAAGATGAAACTTGGTGAAAGTTTTCAGCGCATTTGGCGTGATTTTATGTAAGGATTCTTTTACATTCCTGTTCATCTTTTCAGTTTATGCAAGGCTATCTTAGGCTTCAATGCACTAAAATTTGGATATGGAACCTGCACAACTGATTTGGGCTAGTTTCATCTCTTGGCGCATTGAAGTACAAAAGCATGGCTCTTAACTTGAGTTTCCTTTTAATTTTGAAGCTTCCATTTTATTTTTTTGGATAAATATTATTCCCCACTTCAATTGTTAATATTTTTACAAATTCCCAATCGCATGACCGTGTTTTAGCCAAATTTCTGAAGGGAAAAAAGGGAAAGGAAAAGAGAATTTGATCGCAAACAGAGAATGAGACCAGACCTACATGATGTACAAAACATAATCTGCTGTGCCCTTTTTCAGTTTCAGATCAAAGAAAATAAAAAGGCACCAAACACAAAAAGTGGGACAAAGGCAGAATACAACTATTATAGTGTTGGCGCCTAGGTTTCACTCTCTCTCTCTTATTGAATTTTGGCTGGGTTAGGTTTCTGCTGGAAGCCAGCATGGTATAAATCCCCAAGCCTTAATCCGACCACATAATAAACATAGTCTAGGACTTCTAGTTCAGCTTCGAGCATGTTGACATCGTAAGTTGGATCTAACCAACTTAAGAACTGGTCCCGTTACAATGAATTAAACCAAGTCTAGGCGTCAGCGAGTAGGCTGCAATTGGTCCAGTACCCCGGCCCGTCAGCATGTATAGCCATGTTTTTTTCTTTTTGTTTCTCCCCATTAAGGAAGGCGGTCTACTCTCAAAACTCCCCTAAAAAGGGGTGACTCCGAAACGGGTCAAGACTGTCAAGGCACATGTTAAGACCAAGCAATGGCTTGATTCAAGAAAAGATATGCCAAAATGTGCACGGAAGGACAGAGCCAAGGTGCGTTGCAAACAAACAGAAAGCAATCAACTGACCTGAACAGAAAACTTTTTAGTGTTTTTTTTTCTTTTTCAAGGTAAATGTTAGTTTTACTATCTGGTTGTTAGCAAGTGCTAACATTTCAGGGTTACACATGTAATTCTATGACTTAAAAAATATTATCCTTTTTGGATTACTGATGATTCCTAATTTTTTTAACTACTAATATTTTTGTTTGAATGTGTATTATGTATTAAAAAAAAAGGACAGGATTCGGTTCAACAAAAAACTTGACAAATGGAAAAAAGAAATATCGAATGAAAAAACGCCATGTCAGCAAAAAGTCGTAGTTGATACTTGATTGGACTGGCACTCAATGATAATCATTAAAACCAGTATTTGGTCAAATCCTATCGGCAATCTTCTCCAAATTTCCGAATGCAGTAGAACAATTACTACCGTTTCTTCCCACCCTCGCTCCGTTTCCGAAACCGATATTTCAACATCCATGGCCAGAGGAATCCCCACCTACAACGGCGAGGGCAGCTCTTGTGACGGCGGCGGCGGCGGCGGCGGCAGTGGAAGGCAATACATAACAACGCAGTGCTATCCCTCTGCCTCTTCTTCGTTTCCGCGCGTTGATTCTTTCTACTATTCATCATTGAATCGTGATACTATCGGAGACGTGTTTTTCGGCACCGACGATATTAGGGACACTAGAGATTCATTGTACAAAGAAGATGTGATGGAGAGTTACCGTAGAGAAACGGCCTTAAAATCTTTGAGGCGGCAATCAAAGAAGAGATCCATCTCGACTTTCGGGTGTGTCCAGTTCTTGAAACTTTTATGGTGTTGCTGCAGATGTATGCTATAAGATGATTATTGATCGATTAATTTCTAGTTGATAGCATCGCATTTGACTGTATCTCCCTGCTCAAAACAGTTGGGAATTTTTACATAAAAAAATAGTTAATAAATAAGCAGAAAATTAAATTTCTGTATTTTCCTGATTCTTTGACTCCTTCTCTTATATCCACAGCTCCGTTCGGTTCATTATCAGATCAAATCAAATAGTTGCAGTAGTTAAAAAGAAGGAAAAAAAATCAGCTGTCTAGAGTTTTCTCTATCTTTAAACCTCTCGAGGCCGAGCAACCCCTTATTCTACCAGCATTAAACAAATTGGGGTTTACTTGTTTTAGTTGTTTAAGTGCAAGAGAACGCAATTTGGATTTGGGAGATTTGGACCAGCACGATACGGAAGTTCGATTTACGGAGTTTCCTTCTTTCCTTTCATTACTATTTATCACTTCAACCGTCACATTTTCCATGCTTTTTTATTATTTTATGCTCCTGGTACATTCTCGAGGAGTTTTCAGCCCAAAGTCGGTTGAGTAAGATGTGAGCTGGCATTGGATTTTATATGAATTAGTATTTATAACCATTTCATGTATTATAGAAATCTTTACAGCAGTTCACGGAAAGAAATAGAATAAAAATAAAATAATTATTTTAAAATAATAAAATAAAAATAATTATTATTATGTAAAGTGATTTATGAGAATGGAATAAGATAGAAATTTTTATTATTTACTTATTCCATTGTTTAGTTGGAATGAATAATTTTAAAAATAATTAAGGAATAATGAGTAAATGATAAAAATACTTTTTATTAAAATTTAAAAATTTTTTAATTAAAAAATAAAAAAACTATCATGAGAAAAAATCTTTTTATTAAAATTAAAGAATTTATTTTGTTAAAAAATAAAAATATTCTAAGTAATAAAATTAAAATAACTTTTATTATAATTAAATAATATTTTGTATTATAAGATAATTAAACCTTTTTATTATAATTAAATAATATTTAATATTAAAAGATAAAATATATTCTTCATTAAATTTAAATAATACTAAATAATATTCTTTATAATATTTATTATAATTAAATAATATTAATATATTAAATAAAATTTAAATATATTTTTTTATATAAAGTAAAAAATTTTGTATCTTTTATGCTTTAAAGAGAGGAGTGAAAAAAAGAGAAAAAAAAATAAATTTACTGCCCATTTGACTAGACTTATTTTTAACTTATTTATTACTTAGAAATAGAAATTGAGTTAAATAGGATTTTGTGAGACACTCTTAAAAAAATAACTTTTTTAAAAGAATAAAATCTATAACATTCTCTTTTAATAAAAACACGTTAGCTTATTAAAAGAGTTATTTTTTCTTAAAAAATACTTCATTCTTCTCTCCTTATTGATCTCTCTCTTCTTTCCATTTTTGTAAATCATCATTCTAAGATTTTTTTTTATTCTTACAAAATTAAGAAAAAAGATTATCCAAAATTTAAAACTGCATTCAAGTATTATTTTTTTTATTTTGTTTTTCATTTTAATTTTTTTTGAAATTTTGAAAACTCTTTTAATTGGTTGATATTTCTCAGTGTATTGTTTGATATGATAATTATGTGATGTTTAATTATTCTTGACTTCTTGATGGTGTATATAATATTTGTTGATTATGATTGAAATAATTAGTAAAATAGATCAATGGTTAATTTATGGGTTATTTATGAATTATGTGTTACTTATAAATTATTTGTGAAACTCTTTTTTTATGATTTATTATTAATTATAAACTTTATGTTATATAAAAAAAATTTATATTTTCAAAAATTTATTTAAAATGGATAAAAAACTAAAGTTAATTTTTTTATTTTGAAAAAAAATTTCGTGATTAATAAAAAGTTATTTATTAAATACTTTTTATGATAATTTTAATAAAAATAGAGTTTATATGAGTTGTTTTGTCAAACAGTTTATCTATAAAAAATAACTTATAAAAAGTAAATTTACTAAATAATTTTAACTTAATTTTAAAAGTTATTATTTTCATAAGAATTTTATAATAGCTTTTGAATAAAAAAAAAAACTAAGCCAAACATGCTCTTAGTATTTTTTATAAGGTAATTTTTTAAATTGTAAAAGAGTATATTTGTTTAATGAACTTCTTTTTTATTCCTAACAATTTGGAATAATGGTTATTCAAGCTTATCTTGAAATGATTATTTTGAAAAATAACTAATTCATTAAACCAAATGCAACTTTATCCCAATAATGAGAATAGGAAATGAATGGTTACTTCATTTCCCCCAACCAAACATGACATTAGAGTTCAGCTAGAGATAAATAATGCTAACATATCCCATGATTGATACATCAACAACACAATTAAAAATAACTAATTCTTACTAAAGATAAACCGACCCACCGTCCAAATTACTATTAAAATACTAATCAACTAATTATAGAAAAATTAAACTTGATTTGATTATACTTTCTTTAAAATAAAAACATGGCATCTAAAAGCAACTTTTTCATCATCTAAATAATCTGAAGGAGAAAAAAGATAATATTGAAAAGGTAATAGGAACAATTATCTCAAAACATAGTTTGTTTCAATGCCAACATTACAGTAGCTTTTTTTTCTTAATGTTCTTTTATATATTTTTTCAAATCACAAACTTATGATATTAAATGAAAATAAAATTCTGGAAGGTCTTTTGTTATTATTGGTACATTTTAGAAAATATAAGAGAAGGGAGGGAGTTAAAAACTTAATTAACATTGGAAAACCAAACTTGGATTGTTTATTCCTTTTTAACTATACTTCTTAGGCTTAAGAAAATTCAGAATTGGAGTATCAGACATATTCCAAGGTCAGCCAAAAAGAAGTTGATGAGCGTGCTAAGCAAGGGTTCAAAGGACAAGTTACTTGTTGTGGATTCCAGGAGGTAACCACTCTTAACAGCTAACGTTGAACTTGAGATTCAAGGTAATGATTGATGAATTCATTGTGATTTTTGTGATTTTGTTTGTATTCGGGAATTGTGTGATAATGATGGTAGCCATTGTTACTTGCTCACATGATTTTTTGGTTTATTTCTGTTTTCGAGTACCCACCGATAGTGGGGATGGTGGAATTGTGAGTGGTGAGTCAATTGTCGCTAATGTTGATGTTGAATGGAGCGAATGTCAAATGCCCACTACTGGTGAGCCTATTGATTTTTTTTTTTTGTAAAATTAATAATTACACTGTTCCTCTTGGGGAATTTTGGTTTATAGGTGGCATGTGTGAGGAATGTATAGAGCATACCCTCCACTTTTTGTTTCAGTTTTGTACAAAGGAAGTAGAGAATATTGGGTGCCGGAAAGGAAAGTCATGTTGACCTCCTTTATTTTGCATAGGCAGCAAACTGGTTGGCCTTTTTGTATATGTATAGGTATCATATATAATGAAATTCATATGCTTTATCAATATATATATATATATATATATATATACTTCTTAGGCATGTTGAGTCCACATTGTTTCTTTCATTGGTACGCCATGCATACAGGTTATAAAAAGCAAAGTAAATATTTTTAAAAATTAAAATCACTTCATTTAGATTGATTGATCAAGTTTACTATTCATATATTGAACAAGTGAAACTGTATGACTATATTTTTTTATTTGATTAAAAAAAGTCAAAAATTAAAATATTTTATAAAATATTCATTTATTTTCTTAGAGAAAATTCTTTTACTGATAACTTTTGATAACTTTTAAATTAAACAAAATGGTATAGTGATAAAATTACACTAATTCAAAAAATAAATGATAAATTTGATTTATTATCTTAAATAGAATAATAAATTTAAACCGTATTTTACTTTCAATTATGATGAAAATTGATTGAAATGGAGTTCATATTGTAATTTGTAAGAAATCATAGAGGACTTGCTTTTCCATCAATTTAACCTTAGAACTAAAAGACAAAGATTAGGAATAAGATTTGAGTTTTAGGTAAGAGTACAATTAGATGAATGATTAGTATATATATCACATGGTTACTACTTTCTCCCTACTAATCCAATAAGGTGTGCATGCCCACAATATATAAGCTAATAAGGTGTGAGATTGAAACACTGTACTTATGACATTCTCGCCCATATAATCTGGTGATAAGACATCGTTGTCGACCACCTTACTTGCATCCCCTCTGAAGATGCTTGGCATAAAACAAATTTAGATTAAATATATTTTAATATTATTTTATCTTCAAAAATCAAATTAATAAAGAGTATAGTACACAAATTAATAAGCTTTTTAAGAATCTTCTATTTATTTGGTATAAAATTGAAATATTATATATTTTTTAAAAATATTTCACGTGACATATATCATGTCCTATTTTTTATAGGATATGGAAAATCATTGTAAAATCATATAATACTTTTAAAGATCTAGATGTCCATAATGCTACTTATTTTAAGCTATCACAAATTCACAAGTCTATTTTCCGAATGAGTTGATATGAATTATTACAGCAGAAAAGCATAAATGAATCAAAAATAAGAAAGAAAAATGGCATTGAAGCAATATAAAAAAAAAGTACTAGCACAAAACTGTTATTAAAAACTAGTATACAGCAGTTTACATGTTTCAACAAATTAGATCAGCAAAACGGTTTAAACCGCAAAACACCCAGAAATTCGCAACCCAGCCTCCACGTGGCTAGTGGGCGGTTAATTTTTGAACTTCAACGTAGCAAACTTTTTTGCTTGTTATAAACTTCCTTGCCCTTCAATCCATCATGTCCTCTCCGTGCAAACGATTTCAAGTCTCTCTTCTACTCATAAAAATAACGATAAAAATTTCATTTTCATGCTTCTTGGCGAAATGGCTCCTGCATTGTTGACTGCCCGTTTCCAGGAATCTGTTACTGCCAATGCTCTCAGAGCCTATCTTGCAGAGTTCATTTCCACATTCTTTTATGTGTTTGCGGTTATTGGTTCTGCCATGGCTTCACGTTAGTGCTTTTAATTGTCTCGTTTATTTTTCTGTGGTTTTTTCAAAATGCTTAAAAATGATTGCTATTTGCCAGGGAAATTGATGTCAGATGCGGCAACAGATCCATCTAGCCTGGTGTTAGTTGCCATTGCAAACACCTTTGCTCTGTCGTCGTCTGTGTACATTGCTGCAAACGTCTCTGGTGGACATGTGAACCCGGCCGTCACCTTTGGCATGGCAGTTGGAGGCCATATCAGCGTCCCAACGGCTCTGTTTTACTGGGTTTCTCAAATGTTGGCCTCTGTCATGGCCTGCCTTTTGTTGAAGTTCACTACTGTTGGACAGGTAAGAAACGACTCTGTCTCATCTGAAAGATTGAAAAAAAAAAAAAATTACTGCTAACATTTACGGGAATCAACTTTTATCATGATGTTAACTTCATTTAAATGCACAGAATCTTCTCTAGTTCTGTTTTTCCTTTCCTTAAGTGGTAGACTTTGCACTGCACTGAGAAAACTACAATCCAATTTTGTTTTATGTATTAAACACTATGTTTGATTGGAGGGAACAGAAAAGGAGTTGAAACAGAGAAAATTTCTTTTAATCATAAACAAGATGAGAAAATGTAAGAAGGAAAGAGATCAAGTTTAAAATAAACAATTACTAGTTTAAATACAATGACAGTTCTCTTTCCATTTTCCTCCAATTCAAGGAAATTATTGGGTTTTTTGGGACATGGAGATGTGAAAAACTATTAATTTTCCTTTCTTCCTTTTGTTCTTTCATGCCAAACTGGTAATAGTATTTCTCCTCACCTTTCATCCCCTGTTTCCTTCTTGCTTCTTTTCCCATCCTACCAAAAACAATGTATTACATAAATCATACTAAAAAATGATAATGAAGGGTTGTGGTTCTTTGTTAAAGAAGCTTTATAAGAACAATCAAATTTAAAGGTTTGTGCAAGAGGTTTTTGGGAGGTCAGATACTTCTGACTATGAGAGAGAAAATTTATGTAATATTGCCTGTAATTTTTGCAGCATGTCCCAACTTTTACAATTGCAAATGAAATGACTGGATTTGGAGCATCCATGGTGGAAGGTTTGCTCGCATTCGCTTTGGTGTACACCGTTTATGCTGCTGGTGACCCTAGAACGGGTCCATTGGGGGTCATTGGACCCTTGGCAATAGGGTTGATGGCAGGAGCCATGGTCTTGGCTTCAGGGCCGTTCTCTGGAGGGTCAATCAACCCTGCATTGGCCTTTGGCTCTGCTGTCGTTGCCGGTCGCTTCAAGAACCAAGCCGTTTACTGGGTTGGACCCCTGATTGGAGCAGCAGTTGCGGGGCTTGTCCATGACAATGTTGTGTTCCCCGGCCAAGCAGCATCAGTTTCTGGGAGAGGGAATTCGGAGGGAATTGGGCTTTAACTGCTTTTCACATGTACTTAATTTGCTTTCATAATGCTCTTTTAGGCCATGTGTAATTCTTTTAAGATTTAGCTGTAGGGAACTTAACATGACTTCTGAATTGGTACCAACTAATTAATTTAGTCTTATGTTGACAGCTCAACAGTTTTACTCTGCTGTGAATCAATTCTTATACTTCTTATTCCACATCTACTTTTATTATTTTATGCACCAGCCAAATCATTTGTAGTACCTACTAGTTACCTTTTCTATTTATTTTCCTTAATCCTATTGAATGGTTATAGTTCAATAAAACAGAGTTACACCTCTAGTAGACGGGCGCCCTCCAACGGTTCTTGATCATTAAAGCCATCAACGTTACACTACATAAGCATGCACCAAATACTACCACCGTCGTCATCTTTTAGTATCTTCCCAAACTAAAACCCCCCGTTCCCGTTTCTTTTGCTCTAAAAACCTCAACAGAAACAAAACGGTCACTAATGGCGCTCAAAACCATTTCCACATTTCTCTTGCCCCTCCCTCTTCCAAACCACTGCAATTTCTCGAACTTGAACACGAAATCTCTCAATATTTACAGAAAACCCACTCTCGTTTCTTGCAAATCCACTCAGTCACGGACCCAAAACCAGTTACCACTCTCGGAATCTCAATTGCTGTCTTCCGAACCCGAACTCGACGGGGCCGGTGCGGCTGCTCGGACCCGGGGAGATCGGTTCCTCGAAAGGCAACAGGCTGACGAGGCTGCTAAGCTTGTAATAAAAGAGATAAAGAAAAGTAAAAAGAAGAAAAAGAAGGTTTTGAAGGTTAACACGGCGGTCGCGAGTTGTTATGGCTGTGGAGCTCCATTGCAGACTTCGGAGCTTGATGCTCCGGGTTATGTGGATATGGATACTTATGAATTGGTATCTGAACTTCAACTTTGGAAGTAAAATTTAAAAATTATTTTTTGTGAATGATGAAATTGCATTTTATTTTTGTTTAAACGGAACAATTATGTCTGAATGCGAATTCCATTTTAATATTTTATTACTATTAGCAAATTTTGAGGAAACAAAAAGCAGTTAGTTGTTGGAAAATTGATTAAATGTTTCTTGCTTGATGGAGCTTGGTTTTGATTGAATAAGTTGATGTTTGTGGTCAAATTAGATAGTTAACCCAATGCTGGCTTTGTGATTGCAGAAGAAGAAACATCACCAGCTAAGAACGGTTCTTTGTGGGAGATGTAGGCTTTTATCTCATGGGCAAATGATAACTGCTGTTGGTGGGAATGGAGGTTATCCTGGGGGAAAGCAGTTTGTTTCGGCTGACGAGCTTCGTGAAAAGCTCTCAAACTTGCGCCATGAGAAGGCTTTGATTGTTAAATTGGTGAGCTCTATGGTTTTTCTTTCTAATTAAATTAATGAAATGATTTGAGAAATTTTATCATTTACTTGTGGATTGTGGTGATAAATCCTATAATGTAATGAAGTATAATAAATGCACGAAACTTAGAGTGTCCTTGGTAGTTGTGATGAAGTACCTTGTGTAGGTAGATACCTCCCATATATCAAAGTTTAAAAATTGGCTTCCTAAAACTGAGAAACTTGCCTATTCTGCATATGGAAACACTGTCCAACTAGTGTGCCCTCCAAATGACCTTGTATTTTTATGAGAGTTTTTCACCTGATTATGCCTTATTTAATTTTGTTTAGAACTGCTTTTCCTATTTCACTCGTTCTATAACAGAGAGAAATGATTTTGGTGATAATGATAAGTCAAGAAGTTCAACTTACTAATCGAGACTATCTTCTAGTAAGTGATTACATATTTTTCTATCTCTTTAAGCCTGGATTTCTTCAAAAGGATCTAATTATGTTCTCAACTTATTGATGAATCAATGTGTCACAAATGATCAGGATGTTTTTCTGATTCCTTTTGGCTAATTACTTCTAGGTTGATATTGTGGACTTCAATGGCAGCTTTTTATCTCATGTGCGTGATCTTACTGGTGCAAATCCTATAATACTAGTCGTGACGAAGGTAGTAATATGCACTTGGGCTGCTCTTTAATTTATAATATTATGTTTTATGCTTTTGCGACAAAGCTGATTATATTGTGTGTGCTTTTCTCCGTCAGGTTGATCTCCTTCCAAAAGGGACTGATTTTAATTGTGTGGGTGATTGGGTTGTGGAGGCCACTACAAAGAAGAAGCTTAAGTAAGATGTGATTTCACTGGAAATTATTCATGAAAATATAATTGATGATTTTGGCCCCATTTGGATTAAGGTTTCATCAATATTTTGCTCCTGCCAATGTTTGATTCCTATAATGTCACTTGAAAGCTTGGGTTAGCATGTTTCTGAGACAATGTGCTCTGCTTTGCAGTGTTTTGAGTGTGCATCTTACTAGCTCAAAGTCCTTAGTAGGGATTGCTGGAGTTGCATCAGAAATCCAAAAGGAGAAGAAGGTTAGCTACTTGTCCATACAGCCATACATCTGTCATTGATAAGATTTGCAGCAGTGTGCTGATATTTTGTGCTTAAGATTATATGCTTGAGAAAGTGTGTTCAAATTGGAGTCTCCTGAACCAAATATATGAAATAAATGTTGATGTGTATCTGTGATTAAGTCTTGAAGTTTTCTTATAGTGGTCACCACTGCACAATTGCCATTAGTGGAAGCAATTGGCTTACAGAACTTCTATTAGCTTTTAAATAGTGTATGTTCTGAGGACTTTTATATAAACTTGTAACTCTAGAAACAAGCTTAGCTGTTTTATAATCTTGTTTCCTTTAATGTTTTCCTTAGCTTAACTTCTTTTTTTTGACTCTTGTGATGCAGGGGCGGGATGTATACATTCTGGTTAGTAAGTCCTGAACTGGAAGCTTTATATAGATGTACAGAGAGGGGTTGAAAGAATTCACTTTATTTTGCTAAAATTACCTTGTCGAAATCCTTTCTCCTTTATAACATCTCATCCAATGTTGTTTTCTTATTGATGTTTTCTTGATTGCATTGTTCATATTGCAAAATGGATTTCTAATCCTTCTAGGTGTCATGCATTTATTCTGCTGCTAGTACACATCTTTCCCGGGGAAAATGAATTAGTATCTTTGTTTTGTTTTTCATTTGTCTGGCCTGTGGTCCTTTATCCGTTTTAATTAAAGAGTTAGTTATTGTTCTGCTTTGATTTGGTCAAAATTTAAATTGTATTCATTATAAGTTGGTGTATATATAATATTCATTTGATCATTCTTACAGGGATCAGCAAATGTGGGAAAATCTGCATTCATAAGTGCTTTACTAAGTAAGTTCCTAACATTTATCTCCAGTTGACAAGTTGAATTAACTTTGAATTTCCAAGAAAAGGAAAAAGGAAAAGGTTAAGTCAGTTAGGTTGCATTTCGTGTGTAAAAAAGTTAGATAGGAACACAAGACTGATGAGTAAGTTGTCTTTGTTTTATCTTAATTTCAGTGCAATTATCTTTTAATTTACATTTCACTGTCCATGTAGGATTCCACAATCATACCCCTCTGCAGAGGATTTTATAATCCCATCTGTACATGATTACAATTTTTGTTAACTTTCCTATCCTTCTTTTAAAGGGTTATAGTCAATCACAAAATTTAACATTTAATGATAAGTTATCTTATCAAATCCCATCCTATGCTTTAAATGAGCCTTTACATCCTGTGATATTGATGTTATCTTCAAGTTCAGATGTAATTTTGAGGTTTTATTATTAAGGACAGTAATGATTAAATCATACTTCTGCTGACTTTTTAACAGTATGGGAATGGGAAACTGGTAGGAGAAAAATGCTATGGCAAATGAAAATGTTTTGGATAGCTGTAGTTGTGGAGGCTGGGTGGTTGTTCATTCTCATATCAGTGATCTTTGATTCATAAATTATTACTAACCAGCTGAACGGGATCATAAACCTGCTCTGTGGACTTGTTATAACTGCAGTCTCATGGGAATGTAATTTGCACAGGAATAAACATCCCCATTTGTTGGGAACATGTAAACATGCAAATTGGGTGGAAATGATTTGTTTATTGCATTCTCTGCTCCATATCCAGATTCCAACCAGCTTTAATATTGTGGCTTTAGCTATGCCAAATGTTGGAAAATCCTTTTAACACAAAGTTTTACCGAAATCTTTTACATGGAGAATATGCAAATTTTGTGTTTGAATTCATATCAGTCCCTTTTCCTCAATCTTATGTGATAATTTATATCCTTTATCAATTTTTCATATATGATAATGGGGTACTAAAATGTCTTACCCTTTGGCCCATGAAATGTTAGAACTGATGGCACAAAGGGATCCAGCAGCTGCAGCAGCACAAAAGTACAAACCAATACAGTCTGCTGTACCTGGAACTACCTTAGGTCCAATTCAGATTGATGCATTTCTTGGAGGAGGGGTATGCATTATCAGTTCGTTGCCTGGATTTTATACTATCTCCTTGGCACCATGTTTGTATATTTTGAGTATTTTGTTTGGCTTATACCTAATTAGTTCGATAAAATTAATTTTAGTAGTACTTGTCTATTAATTTTTTTTTTTTATAGTAGCAATCGATCTTTCATGGTAATGTCATCTTGCAGAAATTGTTTGATACACCTGGGGTTCATCTTCACCATAGGCAAGCTGCAGTAGTTCACTCAGAAGATTTACCTGTCCTTGCTCCTCAAAGTCGGCTCAGAGGTCAATCATTCCCTGTATGTTTCATTTGAAAATTCCTTGATAATTAAACTGTTAATTGTCTATATGCTTTCTCCTTAATATGTTCCCCAAGGATTGCCAGGTGGCCTCCAAAAATGGAATGGCAGAGAAATTCAACTCCATTGGATTAAAAGGGTTCTCAATATTTTGGGGTGGTCTTGTCAGAATCGATGTCTTGAAGGTCCTGATCATTTAGTTTCATGTATATTGAATTGCCAGATTGATTGTGATTGGTCTGCATTGTCTTCGGAATCTAATAAATGCTCATTCTTGATGCTTTCAGGTTCTGCCGGAAACGTGTTTGACATTTTATGGACCAAAGAGGTTGCAGATTCATGTTGTACCCACTGATGAAGCAGATGAATTTTACAAGGTAA
Organism: Theobroma grandiflorum; assembly: GCA_036013995.1. Taxonomy (NCBI): domain Eukaryota; kingdom Viridiplantae; phylum Streptophyta; class Magnoliopsida; order Malvales; family Malvaceae; genus Theobroma; species Theobroma grandiflorum. The sequence continues at coordinate 10,295,536 of CP142131.1, forward strand.
TCAAGATACTGCTTTACCATCATGAGTTCTGCCTAATGCTTTCCTATGGTACATTTTCCACTTAGACAAATACGCTACAGTTACAAGAAGGTTTGCAGTAATCAACTTTTTTTCTTAGATAACTGCATTGAACGTCGTGAACACTAATTGAGGTTGCAAATTCTCTCATAAGCGATGGCATGAAAATGGTCATCTTGAACCTGATTGTCGCATTAGGTTCATCCGAGGCATCTAGACAATAAAGTTTCATCTGAACCACTTTTTATGAGGCATCTGTTAAAGTTATTAATAGAGGATTTACCTTATTGCTGCAGAAAGAACTTGGGGTTAAATTGACACCGCCGACTGGAAAAGACAAAGCAGATGAATGGAGAGGACTGGAGACAATGCAGCAATTGCAAATTAAATTTGAAGATCCAGAAAGGTGCAATTCTAGTTTATATTTAATGTTTACATTGCTTGACACTTTGAATGGAGCTGCTGTTAGAAGCTTTTTGTTATGCATACAAGCAATTATGAGGTTTCACCTATTTCAGCATCCTTTTTTTAATTTATTTTTGGGAGGGCAGTGCTACTTTTATTTATGTTTAGTTACACTGTTATTTGAAATCTCTCAAATTTCTTGCTTGGACAGACCTGCTAGTGATGTGGCTATTTCAGGCCTGGGTTGGATCGCCATTGAACCAAAACGCAAGTCTCTTGGAATTTCTGATAATAATTTTGCAGAAACCATCAAAGAACTGCATTTGGCAGTCCGTGTACCCAGGCCAGTTGAGATTTTTGTTCGGCCTCCAATTCCAGTCGGTAAGGCTGGAGCAGAATGGTACCAATATCGTGAGTTAACAGAAAAGGAAGAGGAAGTAAGACCAAAGTGGTATTTTTGACGGCTATTTGTTTCCTGATCCTGTGTTACATGAATGTGCATGGTTGTAAAGTGAGGAAAACTGTATACACATATAGTGAGTTGGAGAATTTGGACAGCAGAAGTGTAAAACTGAGGGAGCTTGTTACAGAAATTTTGTATGTAGAGATTGCGACAGAAGTTTAGAAAGTTGGACTCAATTTGATTTTTTTTTAATGCTTAATCATAATTGTGATTAGTTATGAAATTGAACTGACCCTAAGAACCAAACTGAAATTGAATCTAAAAAAGAAATAAAATCAGAACTAACTATATACTGATCTTAAGAATCAAACTCAAATTAAATTTAAAGAAAAAATAAAATCAGAAGTAATTACATATTATTCATAAAAAATTAAAATACATATAAAGATGAATTTAATCTGAAAGAAAAAAATTTCAATATCTTCAAACTGTCTTTTTTTTCATTTGTTGTGATCAGATAGGAGAGTCTTTCAAGTTGGACGGATAATTTTGGAAGTGCTTTCAACAGCGATTGAATAATTCCTGTGTGGGTGAACCAACAGCGCCACATCTTTATAATGTTTCTTGATGGTAGTAGGATTAGCTACAGAAACGGGATAATAATCTTAAATTGAATAAAGAATTTTAGTATTATTTTCTTCTTCTTACAAAGACTTAATATGGATGTAAACTTGTGAACCACATAGACAACAATGTATTTTTGGACTATCTTTAATTTTGGATTCAAGTCCAACGATGCAAACCCTTGCAGCAATTTTGACTTTATCAGCTACAACTTTCGTAAATTGAAATTGATAAAGATTTTTAAGACAAAAATCAGTTACGACAACTCAATTTTTTTTTAAAAAAAGTAAAAAATTATCTGAGATTTGAGATGTGAAATTTGAGATTTAAGAAATTGTGAGCTAAGTTACAGGTTTTTATATTTTTGGGTAATGTGGCGTTTAAAAGAAGCTAATTTTGTTTGGTTGACGTCAAAAACAAGCTAATTTTCTATGGTTAAGGGGAAGTGATTAGGCGTTGCGGCTCGAGAATGGCAGGCCGGGAGAGAAACCCAGGAACCATCGTGGTAGAGAGGGAGGTGGTGCGGCTGGGTTAGAGTCTTAGAGAAACTTAATCTGGTGTTTATAGAATTAGAACATTTACCAACTTAATTGAATCAATAGTCGACAAGATTTTGCCTCTTTATTTGCTGCCAACTATTCATTAACTGACTTGCCATTTAGCAAAGTTTATAAGATTTAAAATTTCGTAGAACCTCCCAAAAACTTATAAGATTTAAATTTTGTTGAAATGCTAAAATTTTACTATGATTTTATAGCAATGTATTTTTTTTTAAATGTTTTTAACAGTGATAATTATCCTAACTTAAAAAATTGAATGTTTTATTTGTTTTAATTACCAATTTACCATGTTTGTAAAATAATTTCTCTTATTTAACAAACACTATTTGCTAATATTAGCAATTTAGACACCAAGTAAAATAATTTTTATATATTAGTAATGAATTTATGTAAAGGAATTTCAGTGGCATAATTTAGCAATAACGGAATGCGTGGTAATTTAACTTGTAAGCCAGCCGGAACCAAAACCTAATAACTAGGCTTAGCGCTAAGGCCTTCCAGTTGGGCCATGGTTTGGGCTCAAAGGATTCATTATAGTGTCGTCCGTAAAATTTCGAAAACAATTCGTACAAATTAGTTTCCCGCTACTGGGATTTTCGTTTTTTAATCACCGCCAAACGTTAGCGTCTCTCAAACGCTCAAAGTTTCAGACTTTCAAAAAACCGAAAAACCTCCAAAATCTTACATTTTCTGGCTTAACGGTTTCGATCTCCGACACCGTTTCCGTTCTCCGATTCCGGCTTTTTTAAATTCTGAAAACCCGTCTTTTAATTCACTCGCTCGCGTTTCTTCTAAATTGATAGCTCCCAATCTCTCACTCAACGACTCAAGAACTCCAAAAGAATTGTCTATTTGGCAACTGAAGTAAAGCTAATTGCACCCCCTGCAGTTACTTTGTCTACATTTCTATACGGTTTCTCTCCATTCTTAGGGATTCCTTTGATTTTGTACGGTTCATTCTTTCAAATTCTAGGGTTTTCCTTCTTGAGTTCTGCAATTACGGCGTGATGTACATTAAGGAGATATGTTTGGAAGGGTTCAAATCCTACGCGACAAGGACGATGGTCCCTGGTTTCGATCCTTTCTTCAATGCCATAACGGGTTTGAACGGGTCGGGCAAATCGAACATTCTGGACTCGATTTGCTTTGTTTTAGGAATCACAAATTTGCAGCAAGTTCGCGCAGCCAATCTTCAGGAGCTCGTTTACAAGCAAGGCCAAGCCGGAATTACCAAGGCCACGGTGTCCATTATCTTCGATAATTCGGATAGATCCCGGAGTCCACTCGGTTACGAGGATCACTCAGAGATTACTGTAACTCGACAAGTAGGTGATAAATATATAATTATCTTTATTTTTTATTTCAGTTATGACTTTGTTTTTGGTGGTAGTTATGACTTTGCTTTAATTTGAATTATTGTTGCAAAATGTCACTTTTCTTTAATTTTAATTTATATGCTTTCATAGAATTCTATCTTTTTAAATTGAAAATGTATTCGAAACCTCTGCAGATTGTGGTTGGTGGAAGGAACAAATATTTGATCAATGGAAAACTCGTGCAACCAAGTCAAGTACAGAACCTTTTCCATTCAGTTCAACTTAATGTTAATAATCCACATTTTCTCATAATGCAAGGTCGGATCACCAAGGTTCTTAATATGAAACCTCCTGAGATTTTATCTATGCTTGAAGAGGCTGCTGGGACAAGAATGTATGAAACAAAGAAAGAGTTTGCGTTGAAAACGCTTGAGAAGAAGCAGAGTAAGGTTGATGAGATTAATAAGCTTCTTGATCAGGAAATACTGCCTGCTTTGGAGAAGTTAAGAAAAGAACGAATGCAGTATATGCAATGGGCTAATGGGAATGCTGAGCTGGATAGACTTAAAAGGTTTTGTGTTGCTTTTGAGTGTGTTCAAGCAGAGAGGATTAGAGACAGTGCTGTTGGTGAAGTGGAAAGAGTGAAGGCAAAGATTACTGAAATTGATAATGATGCGGAAAGGACGAAGGTGGAAATTCAGGATATGGAGACAAACATATCGAAGTTGACAGCTGAAAAGGAAGCTACTATGGGTGGGGAAGTTAAAACCTTGTCAGATGAAGTAGACTTGCTATCTAAAAATCTTGTGCAGGAAGTGTCTGTTTTGAACAGTAAAGAGGATACTCTCAAGGGTGAGAAAGAGAATGCTGAAAAGGTTATTGATATTGCCCTAAGCTCTGCTGTTTCTGTTCAATTTCTTTCCTCTTTATCCTCCTCTGCTTTCTAGTGTTTTGCTCTTGCTATTTTCACTTAGATGATTTGGATTTCACATTTTGGTGTTCTAGCTTATTCAAAATATTGAAGATTTGAGGCAGTCTATAGAAGAGAAGGCCATTGCAGTGCAAAAGTGTGAAGAAGGAGCAGCTGATCTTAAAAACAGAGTTGAGGATCTTTCTAAGAGTTTGGAAGAGCATGAAAAGGAATACCAGGTAAATACCTGCACATGCCATCTTTGTTAATCATAAACTTATAATTCTTGCATTCATTTGCAAACCAAGTTCTATGAGGAAGTTACTGTGATTAACATGGCAGGCTGTCCTAGCTGGCAAGAGTAGTGGCAATGAGGACAAATGCCTAGAGGATCAACTAGGTGATGCTAAGGTTGCTGTTGGGGCTGCTGAAACAGAATTGAAACAACTGAAAACAAAAATTAGCCATTGCGAAAAGGAGCTGGGGGAGAAAACACGTCAATTAATGTCAAAGCGTGAAGAAGCGGTTGATGTGGAGAATGAGCTAAATTCCAGGCGAAAAGATGTAGAAAAAATTAAAGTTGAATTGGAATCTCTTCCATACAAAGAAGGCCAGATGGAAGCTTTGCAAAAGGTTCTAGTGCTCTCCCTTCTATGTTTCTTGTCCAATGTGGACTGTCTGAACTTTTCTTTTGGCTAAATTGTTTAAACTGACAAGTTTTGTAGGACCGTGCATCTGAGTTGGAGCTCATCCAGAAGCTGAAAGATGGAGTACGGGATCTTTCAGCCCAGCTAGCAAATGTTCAGTTCACTTATCGTGATCCAGTTAAAAATTTTGATAGGTCAAAGGTGAAAGGAGTGGTTGCAAAACTAATAAAAGTGAAGGATAGCTTGACAATGACAGCGTTAGAGGTTGGCAGCGTGTAATAGATATTATTTGTAGCATACCATCAAATTTATATGGTAACCCTTTAAATTAATTTGTAGGTTACTGCAGGTGGAAAGTTATTTAATGTGGTTGTTGACACTGAAAATACTGGAAAACAACTGCTTCAGAATGGTGATCTACGAAGAAGAGTAACAATTATACCTTTAAATAAAATCCAACCTAATACTGTTCCCATTAGGGTTCAGCAGGCTGCTATTGGATTGGTTAGTTGTTGCTTTTGCCTTTAGTATTTTTTCTTTACTCTATTGTTTTTGTTATCTTCTACTTTCTTTTTGTTTGTGTTTCTTGATTTCATCATGAAATTTGCAGGTTGGGAAGGAGAATGCAAAGTTGGCACTTTCATTGGTTGGTTATGATAAGGAATTGGAGGTATGCTCTCAGGCTACTTTCTAATTTTAAACCTCAATAAGCATGATGCCTATTGGCAATCTCTGATGCATGGCTATTGCTATTTGTTTGTGGTGCTTGTAGTCATAGAAATTAGTTGAGTTGAGCTATATTAACATTTGAACCCTTTTAGGTAGTCGGAATGCAAATATTAGTAACTATTACTTTATATGAAGCTGTCTTTTGCTGAAAGATTTGAATGATATTGCAGAGTGCTATGGAATATGTATTTGGTGCTACTTTTGTTTGTAAAACTACTGATGCTGCAAAGGAGGTATGTCAACAATGTAAAACACTTGGCTGTTCTGTTCTTGTTTGGCTGCAGCTCATGTCAAAATTTTCTGTTTATCTTCTATCTCCTGCAAACTGCATGTACTGTGAATTCATGTATAGTTTTTTTTTGTTTTCAACTCAACAAATGATTTATAGGTTGCATTTAATCGGGAAATTCGCACTCCAAGTGTCACCCTTGAAGGTGACATATTTCAACCTAGTGGTCTTTTGACTGGTGGAAGCCGCAGGTAAATCACTAGCCCGTTAGCATTCCATGGTTGTTCATTCTTGTAGAATGTATGTGTTATTCTTTTCCCTTCTTTTTTTTTTTTTTTTTTTTTTTGAATTTGAAGTTTTATTTTGCTTTGGATGGGGTTGGTGAGAGCAATTATTTCTCTTGGATGCTTAAAAAATTTTAACAAAATGAAATTAGAGGTGTTGTTTATTAAGCTGTTTTTTTGTAATATTAGAGATGTTAGAAAATTGATACCTCTTTGCACAGGGGTGGTGGTGATCTGCTAAGGCAACTTCATGATTTGGCAGAGTCTGAATCAAAACTTTCAGTGCATCAGAAGAGGTTATCTGAAATTGAAGCGAAGGTAATGCTTTAGCATCCTCTTCTATTTCCCAAATATGATTGTAAGGGTTAAATTAGAAAAATTTGCTTATTGAATCAAATATTATTTTGTATTTGGTTTGTTAGCGGTGCGTTTATGTGTCTATTCTTGCTAATCAGACTCATGCAAGAGTTATCTACTTATCTAAATTGTTGTTGATGTATGAACGTAGTCACTACTATGTCAGTTAAATCTGATTTTAATTTTAATAGGAAAATATTTCGTTTTTCATTTTGCATTATTTTTGTGAACAGCCTGATTGAATCTAAAAGATATATAGTTAGTTTATATCATGTATGATACAAATGTATGTGTGATATTAGATATTTACTAGTTATATATGAACTAAAATATATCTATTTCTATTCTCAAAACAGTGAATCAGCTTGTTAAACTCTTTTGTCATTCTATCTAATGCCATTTTTTGTGATATCTTCATATAACAATTTAGAGACAGCATTGTATGATATAGTTTCTTCACATCAACAAATATCACTTCCGTTCAAATTTAGATGCATAATATTACTTTAGCACACCAGCGTATGTCTTAAACATCATTAATGGGTCCTCACTAAAGCATATTTCACCATTTAATGACCCTACTAGTGATGTATAAAATTGCTTGATTTGTTGAAAAAGACTTTGTGTCAGAATTTGGACAGGGAGTGATATTTGCTGATGTGGAATAACTGTTTTTACAATTGTTTCTTTGTCTTGCATCACCTCCTATATCTTTTTTTTTTTGGTTCCTGTCTTTTCGGTTTCCAGGAAATAAAGAAAACCACTACTTTGTGCCCTTGCTTTTATAGATAACCTAAATTGTGAAGTCATTGGCAAAATTTGTATTTCACATTTTCACGGAGACTTATTTTAATAAAGTTTTATTGAGTTAATGATATATTAACTTAAAACTGAGTAGTTTCTGTTGTTTTAATCCGTTCTTGGAAATGTTGTTGCAGTGTCATTAACTACAGAGGCTGGAAATTTATGATTTCTAGTGCATCCTTTGGTAGCTTTGTTATCTAATTGGACCTATGATTTAGTTATTGATGTAAAGGGTTCAGCACTTATATTATTCCAATTTTCAAACATATATTTTTCTAATAATTTCTGTTTTCTACTTGTTTCCTGGTTCCATTGTATTATGTTTTTCTTGAATTCAGATTTGGTATTTAAGTGCTTGTTCCTATCTTTGTGGCTTTTAGGCACATGCAATAAATTGACTTTCCACTGTTTGCAATTGTTTATTATCTTCATTTTTTTGCTCTTGTAGATGGCGGACCTTCTGCCTCTTCAAAAAAAGTTCATGGACCTTAAAGTGCAGTTAGAACTTAAAGTTCACGACCTTTCCTTATTTCAGAACAGGGCAGAGAAAAATGAGCACCATAAGGTTTTGCAGTTCTCTCTTTTTGGTTTTGCATTTGACTAAAGGGTTTAATTCATTTAAGTCATCATGCTGCCTCTTTTTGTACCAACAAGTTTTTGATAAATTTCTCATTTTTTGTGTGTTTGATGCGACTAGCTTGCAGAAATGGTAAAGAGCATCGAGCAAGAACTTAAAGAAGCAAAATCAGCTGTTCAAGAAAAGGAGATTTTGTATGAAAAGCATGTTAGTACAGTTTTGGAACTTGAGAAATCAATTAGGGAGCATGATAATAATAGAGAGGGCAGACTTAAAGACTTGGAGAGAAAGATTAAGGCTACAAAAGCTCGAATGCAGTCAGCCTCAAAGGATCTCAAGGTATATTCTAATACTGTTTAGATGGTGCCTGTAATATCTTTTATGAGCTCAGAGATTTAGAGGAAGCAAAGAGATAAGCTGTTTGAACTTATTATGCAGCATTTTGTTTTCACTTGATATCTGACATAGAAAGCAGTCGTGGTGAGTTTGTGTTTATAGATATTTTTGGATTTTAGTTAATGTGGTTGCAGGTATTGACACCATAGTTATCAGAAATAGACTGATCAGATGGTTGAACTGTTTGACCCTGTGACTCGGGAAATCACTTTGGTTGGTTTTGTTTTTGGACTGTTTATGTAATTAACCCACAAAGAACTGATTTGACCCTGCAGGTCAATAGGAAAACTGGTGTCTTGGGTGGGTTTTGATAACCTGGACAAGTTGAATATAAACTTATTAAAATGGCCTAAAGACCATAATCAATTTAGTTTTTAAATATAAATCATGGATGGTAAAAATAAATTACGATCACAAACTAAAAAATCTAAAAACTAGTAAAAACTAAAAGAAAGTTAAACATAAACACAGTACGCTTTCAAGAAAAACCAAAAAAAAAAAAGACATGAAGGTTTGCTAAGCCCTAGTTCTTCCTATGTCTCAACAACCCTTTTTGGGTCTTTAAAGTTTAAGGGTAATACTAAGCTTTTCATTTTCAATCTAAGTTTTTCTTTCAATTTTTTCTTTTTTGATCTTTTGATAACTATCATGCGTCATATGTCTTCTGTTGGGAACCTTGACACTGAGCCCTCAACTTGAAACAATGCACCAGTGCTAGATAATGGCACTACTTGAAGTTCTATGAGAAGTCATTGGCCATCTATGGATATTGATTGAATTTTGTGTGATGTGAACTTTTAAAACTGACAAATTTTACTGTTGTTTACTTTATATTTTAAATTTTGAATTTGCATTTGTGATGTAACTTATTAATTATAACTTTAGAACTTTAGTTTGGTTATTTAAATTAATATTGTTGGGTTTTTGAGAATTACTATGTTGAATTTGAATTTGAAGTTGTTTATATAATGAGAATGATGGCTAATTACAAATTAGTTTTTGTTTTGTAATTTTTTACTATATTATGCCATAAGTTTCAATTATGAAATTATCTAAGTTTTTGAATTATTTTCACCTAATTTATGAATTTATTTAGAATATGAATTATTTTTATAACCTGATGATTGACCCAATTGACTTGACGGTTGAATTGGTGACTCGAAACTTGACACTTTGAATGGGTCATTGTCCGGTCCAGTCCTAATAACTATTGTTTTTGTGATTGATAAATGTTTTTCCTCTTGAAAGCTTTACTATTTTGGTTTACTTTTGTGTCCAGATGTAGAACAAGTTTATTTTGGCTAATTCACTTCTTGGGACTGCTGTTGCATATTTTTAGGGGCATGAAAATGAAAGAGAGAGACTTGTTATGGAACGGGAAGCAGTCATACAAGAACAAGCATCTTTAGAGAGTCAATTGGCCTCTTTGAGATCGCAAATTAACAATGTCAATTTGGAAGTAGAAGAACAAATAGCCAAGGTGCTGTCAGATTTCCTGTCTTGTTTAACTCTATGGAATAAACTTCATTTCTGCATGCTTTCTGGTGCAGGTTGGTTCGGTAAAAAAAAATCGTGATCAATTGCAATCTGAGTTGGATTCTATTCGTTTAAAGATGAAGGAGTGTGATTCTCAAATTAGCAGCATTCTTAAGGAGCAGCAAAAACTTCAGCAGAAGCTTAGTGAAATAAAGCTTGAGAGGAAAAAGTTGGAAAATGAGGTAACTTTATTTATTCAGCTGTGTAGGTGTCCTATAACTTGAGGCAGTGAAATACAACTTTTAATTTTGTCTTGTAGGTAAAGCAAATGGAGATGGAACAAAAAGATTGCTCTACAAAAGTAGACAAACTGATTGAGAAGCATGCCTGGATTACTACTGAAAGGCAGCTTTTTGGCAGAGGTGGGACGGATTATGATTTTGCATCTCGTGATCCTCGTAAAGCCAGGGAAGAACTTGACAAACTTCAAGCTGAACAATCAAGGTATGCAGAGTTAAATAATTTCTGTTTGCAATATTTTCACATTCATATACTCAAGAACAATGCCATACTAATCATTTTCTACTAATACGAGAGGTGATTGCTCACTTTTCCTTTGTTTGATTTGAATATCTTTTTGGCTCCCCTTCTCATGAAGCCTTGAAAAAAGAGTGAACAAGAAAGTGATGGCAATGTTCGAGAAAGCAGAAGATGAGTATAATGATTTGATGTCCAAGAAAAACACTGTGGAGGTTGGCTACCCTCAACCTGTCTTCACATTTTATTCTCATTTGACTCTTCCTTATCCTATATTGTCTATGCCTAGAATGACAAATCTAAAATTAAGAAGACAATTGAAGAGCTAGATGAGAAGAAGAAAGAAACACTAAAGGTCACTTGGGTCAAAGTTAACAAGTAAGGGTTGTTTTCTGTTATGTTCTTTGGTTTTTCTTCAATTTATGTTTGAATCTCATTCTTTTAGATGATATGTTTCATCTCTCTGATGGTTCTTCTGGTTTTGGGGTTTCTGAAAGTTAATTTTGCTTTCTCTTTATAATTCCCTCTTTCTTCAGTGACTTTGGGTCAATCTTTTCTACCTTGTTGCCTGGAACCATGGCAAAGCTAGAACCGCGAGAAGGAAGCAGCTTCTTAGATGGTCTTGAGGTCTGTGTTGCATTCGGAGGTGTTTGGAAACAGTCCTTGTCTGAACTGAGTGGAGGTCAAAGGTCTCTACTTGCACTTTCTCTAATCTTGGCGCTGCTGCTGTTTAAGCCAGCTCCACTTTACATACTTGATGAGGTATGCTTGTTTTTTTTTTTCCCACTTAACTCTACTGTCCACTCAACCAACTGTGCACATACCAAACCAATAGGGTTCATTGTTTGATTTTCTTTTTTGGCTGGAAAGGTTCAATTTTTGAAGAAATGATTCCATCGAAATACCTGAGTTTGATTGCTTCTAATATAGTTTAAAAGTTAGATATTTTTCTGTCCTCCTTTTAGTTGGTCTTGCTGATATGTTTAGTGAAGCCTGCTTTGGTTAGTTTATTGTGATTTCCATATGGCATCTTCATAATTAACCCTCCGCAAGTCCATAGAAGGTTTTTGGGGTTCTAATGCTATATTTTTTGGAAATTATAAAGAGCATAGTAGCAACATGAAACTAGAAAATAGGCAGTTGTAGCCTGATATAGAAAGATGATTTAGACAAGCTGGACTTCAAAATAATTTCTGAATGTTTTATGTTTGATCAATGTATTCTATTTTTAAGGTGTTTAGTTCCTTGGATGTTGACTTCACGGTTACTTTTTAATATTGTACTTTTATTGTTTTCAGTAAATTATTTTCAAGAAATGACTGCCAAAGTGATTAATTTCTTTATGATGTATGCAACAGGTGGATGCAGCTCTTGATCTAAGCCACACTCAGAACATAGGGAGAATGATTAAAGCCCACTTTCCACACTCTCAGGTTTGATAATTCTTTGGCCCCTGCCATGCTTTTTTTCCCTTCCTTAAATTCCCACTTTCTGGAGTCATAGGTTTCGCCAAAAGAATATCAACATTTTCAAGGATTTGTCTCAGGCATATTGCAGATAATATTGTACATAACTGTGCCATTTAGAACCTCAATGGAAATATTTAGTTGTGTAGCCATGGAATTAACACAGCTTGTCAACTCTTCTGCTGCCTTCAAATATATCTGCAGTTGGGTCTGTTGGTATGAACTCTGAAAAGTTCAATAATGAGAACATGGGATATATTTATCTTTTAAAGTATATTTCATTGATAATTAGTTTTGTCTCGGGAACGCAATCATTTTTTGTGGTGTTGGCTGGTATTTACTCTGTTTTTCTGATTGTAGTGTAAACCTGACTGAACCTACATAATAAATTTAGGAGCTGACGGTGATTAGTTTCTATTTATTAATGAAATTATATCAACATTGGTGTCTGATGAAAGATGTTTAGAGGTTTTCATTAGGGACCACGGGATACATAAATGTGATAAGTTATAGGTACTGCATGTAACCACGAAGTCCTGTAATTGACTAATTGTCCATTGGCGATGCACAATGCTCTACAGTGCATGTAATGGTGGAAGAATATGCCTAGCTTTCACAAAGTAATAAGAGATGTTCACAATATATAAATCTTTCATCAATTGTAATCTATTATGGCCCAATTTGCTATAGATCTCATGTTGAGCTTTGTTTTTGTGTCTTGCAGTTTATTGTTGTTTCACTGAAAGAGGGCATGTTTAATAATGCCAATGTTCTTTTCCGGACAAAATTTGTGGATGGTGTTTCCACGGTCCAGAGGACTGTTGCATCTAAGCCTAGCAGGTGATTGCCGGTGTGTCCACTCACAAATAAAGAAACAAGTGAAACCACTTTCCAGGAGGTTGCGGTGAGCACATTGGAGTCAACTCATCTGTCAACCATGATTACTGAGGTTAACGATGAAAATTTTATGAACTGAATCCCTGTGTCATAGTGTTCTTTGTCTCATGCCTTAATTGTGTAAATTATTGTGCTAGTGATGGTCTAGAAATTGTTGACCAGGATAGTTTCTTAAACTTAAGGTACAATACTTTATATCTGTAATTACCTAGTGTAAGATCTAGCTTTGTAGACCACATGCTTCTCAATCACATTCGAGTAGAGCTGGATTGATATAGTATTTGTAGGGTAAATTGCTAATGCAGCTTCATAATGTGTCCATAAAACTGATCATGTTTTAGTGTGATTCTGAACTGAGCACTTGGAGTGGGTGCCTTAATATTAAGAACTTGGGACTCAGGGCCTAAGCAAATAATCAAGAATCGTTTCTGGTTTAAATTGCTTGCACTTAAAGTGACTTGGCTTAGAATCGCGTTTAGTAGCCATAAATTGGAACAACTATTGGGACATTGTTGCAGGATTCTGTTTGGGAGTTTGTTTGCGACCAGCGGGTGCTGGCTTCTGGCTCTGGATTCAATGCTCATGTAACCCATAAATTTGAGCAAAATCATTTCAAGTTAGCCTGCAAAATGAAGTAAGTACATACATACATATGTATGTTTAATGAGAATACAAAATTGAAATAGGGTTTTAGTTGAAAAAAATTCCGAAGTGGAGAAGCTAATTCATTCATGGCCATGGATTTTGAGAGGCACCAATAAATATGTTGTTTCCAAATTTATGGAAAAAATTGGAGTAGTAGTGTATTGCTGTAGTAGTCAGCGAGGGAAAATTCTTTTGACGCAATAGATAAAATTTCATTAAAATTAATTGGTAGTGTTTTTATCTCTTCGTAATTGATAGGGAAAGCTACTTGCTAGTTTCTTTCTTAGCAAGTTTATTTCTTACTATTTGGATAAATTAAATCGCACATTTAAAATAAAATAAACGTGATGTTCTTAATTTGAAGTGGTCTTTATCATCATTAGCATATATTGATTATTGTGTTAAACAATTATGGTCAATTGGTCATTATTGATGCAAAGGTTTTCGTGTACCCGTTTTTTCATTGCAGCAAAAGTCTTACAAGTTATTGAATTTGACTTTCAGAATTTTCTTATATATAAAAAAAGATCTTAAATTAATTATGTTAATGAAAATAAAGGAAAACTACTAGGTAGTTTATATTTTAGTAGGTTTATTTCCCTGTTTTTTTTTCATTTTTTTATAAAGTTTCAATTGATATTTTTTTGAATGAAGAAAAAGGGTGAGTTTCTTAATTTGAAGTGGTTGTTATGATCATTATCATATGCTGGTTATTGCAGTAAACAGTTTATGGTCAATTGATCGTTATTGATGCAAAGTTCTTTATATTCTTATTTTTTCATAAGAGTAAAAATTTTACAAGTTATTGAATATTTGTTAAAGTGTTTGTAGATACTTGATTTTGGTTAATACTTATTCTCAATATTATATAACAATAATGAGAATATTCATTATAAGTGAAGCACTATTTCACGCAATATAAGTAGAATAAGTGAAGTATTACTTCATGTGAAACAATTTCTACAAGTAGAACATTTACTTCGCATAGAATAATCACTTCACTTGGATGACAGTGAAAGTAACTCGGAATAAGTGGCAGGATTCATGAGTTACTTTCATATTGGGATGTTTCGGAGAGTTTGGCTTGGTGGCTTAGATATAGAGATAGTTAAGAGGTCTTCCTTTTAACTTTTTCCTGAATTACAAGTGTTTCACCTTTTTACCTTATTCTTATATACCTGTTCTCGTATACCTTCATTTCTTGTACCTATTCATATACAGCTTCTTCTCTTGTATCTGTTCTCATACAGCTTCTTCTCTAGTACTTGTTTACTCTTCTCTGGTACTTGTTCACGTACAGCTCTTTTTTATTACCTTTTACTTGATAATAAGTCTTATTACATCAAATTACAGTAACGATTACTTACATTAATATTCTTCATAGTAATGTCATTTATTAGGCGCATTAGAGCTTATTCTTGAGTAACCGTCACTTTTAGCATTATATATAAAGCCTCACAATTCATTTAGAGAGGCTTTTCTCCCCCTCTGCCTAACATATTCTCCTCCAAAGCTTTTATCTCTAAATTTTCTCTCTAATTCTCTTCTTGTGTTCTTCCACTTGCCACAACACTCAATACTTCAGGAATTGCTCCAATCTTCCTCTCTGTCGCCTCCGGCGCATCTTTTTACTTGTTTGCAACGCTTCTTCTCTCTATTACCAAGAACTCCCTTTACATTTTGACGACTCCACTGGGGAGGGAGTGATTGCATTAAGTAAGACTTTTATTACTACAATTCTCTGTTATCGAAAAGATGGAGAGTTCCACTAGCAACTAAGATGCACTTGTTCCTTCCTACATTCAGGATCTGATAAGAATGATCCAAGCTTCTTAAGAAAGAATGCAAGTGTTGGAGGACAATAATAGACAAATAATGGACACTATATCTCAACTCACGTCCTCTGCTATCATCACTATGGAGAAAATGCAATTGATATGGATGTTCAGGGAGAAGTTCTTCTTCTCTACTCAAAAGAAGGTTAATCTCTTTGATTTGGGAAGAGAATATCAAAGTCCAGAGAAGACCTCATGGAATACATCCAATACTTTAGAGAAAGGGTGTTGGATATACAAAAGTTTTATGATGAGAAAGAGTTGGTGACAATTTGCATTCAAAAAAACAAAAAAAAAAAACGTTTGACGAGTGTAGGTTGCATTTGGAGAATTTACCTTTTCCAACTTTTGCTACCTTGGTGGAAGCGGCATGAAAAACCAATAATACTGTTCTCAGACAAAGAGAAGCTACTAGCTTCGATTGAAGGAATATTCTAGCAGTGAATGCAATTTAAGGAAGAGGTAAAAAAAAAAGAGGTTTTTTTTTCAAAAGAGAATATTTCACAAGAAGATGCAAACAAGAAAGTTATTGATTGAGAACAACAGGATCTAGAATAGCTCGCCTCCTGCTCATGTATGATATTTCTATAACTTTGACTCTTCATTGCTTTATGAATTGCAATTTGACATAAAAAAAAAATTCATATTCAGCTGTTAGCTTTATCGCTTACATTTTGGCTGTAATTATATTGTACTATTGGTCGTAAGCTTTATCGCTCATTCTTTAACCATAGTTCATCATTCTTACTTTAACTACAAGCTTTACCGCTCATATTTTGGCTGCAATGATATTTTTCTATTGGTCGCAAGCTTTATCGCTTATTTTTTGACCATAATTTATTATTCATATTTCAGTCGCTAGCTATATCGCTCATAATTTGGCTGTAATGATGTTATGCTATTGGCCGCAAGCTTTATCGCTCATTTCTTGACTTTAGCTTATTTCTTTCAAATTGGCAGCAGCTTTTATGCTTACTTATCTTAAGGGTTAAATTAATCTCCTTCATATCAAGTTAGAGTTAATCTTTATGATGTAAAGTTGAGAGTTCCCTTTTGGCCACATACAATAGTATGAAATGTGAATAAATACACAACAAGCGTATAACATTATTATTATTATTGCAAAAGAAAAAGAAATATGATATATCAATAGTAAAGTAATAGCTCAAATGAGCTTTCAAAAAGAGTAAAGGAAAAGCAAAAGACTAGCCAGTTACATACTCCATAGAGAAGAGTTATTATTGGTAAATACATCTAATTGTTCTTGTACTTCAGCTTCACGTTTTTTCAATAAAGCTATCTTCGCTGCAATGTCTTCTAATTCCTTTTCCAAGGAAGACTTGTTGAGAAAAATCTTGGTTTTAGATCTACATTCATTGAGGCACTCAAGCTTGAATCCAAAGTTACAAGCATCATCGAAATCCTATAGCATATGTTGCAATTCCTCTAGTGAAGTACTCATTAGTGGAGCATGGGAAATGGCTAAAGCTCTACCTAACACTTCCATCATTAAGCAAATGACGTCTACATTCTTTGCAAATGAGGTACTCCAAAACTCTCTCTCTATATTGAAAACATGCTCCAAGTATGACATATATTCCAAGGTAACTTGAAAGCCATGGAAGTCAACCTTCTTCCCACTTTGTTCAGTGTGTGCTATTTGAGTGCCAGAAGCACTACTTGCATCTCTATGTTCTGGCATCGGGCAGGAAGAAGCACGATGATTAATTGGAATAGTTCTAGCTTCATCAGTATCAACTCCAATATCATGAACAACCTCAACATTTGGAGTGGCCTCAGGGACAACTTCAATAGCAGGAATAACTTCTATGTCAGGAGCAACTTCATCTCGAATAACTTGGGGAGTAAGAAGAATCTTAACTTCAAAATAAAAAATATGATGGAATAACATCAATCGAAGTAACATAATGATATGTTTATACTTGGTTCATGGTAGAGTTCTGAACATGATTTGGAAATAGAACATCCAAATCAATGAAATCATCAAAATAGGTTGGCTCACCCTCAACTCCAGCTTTGTTAGCATCAACTGATTTATCAACATCAACTGATTCATCATCAAATTCATCACTACGATCAGAGTCACATGATTCTTCCTCAGTGTCAGCTTCAAAAGTTTCTTCCTCTTCAACCGAGTTAAGTTTTACTCTGGTAGTTGTTCCTCTCAAAACAAAAAATGATGAGGAAATCAATTTAAAAATAAAAAGAAAGTAGAAGAAGAAGTAAAGGATGAACTTACTTTTTGATACACATGTTTGGTTTGATGAGTAAGAGTGCGGGGAGCATCATCATCTTCTTCATTTATATTTCTTTTCTTTTTGAG
Source organism: Theobroma grandiflorum (assembly GCA_036013995.1). Taxonomy (NCBI): domain Eukaryota; kingdom Viridiplantae; phylum Streptophyta; class Magnoliopsida; order Malvales; family Malvaceae; genus Theobroma; species Theobroma grandiflorum. Next base: position 10,312,995 of record CP142131.1, read on the forward strand.
AGAAATCAAACGTAAGGATACATTGGAGTTACTTATAGGAGGAGTGTAGAGACAAGCTTTGGGATTAGTCAGAGGCATAATAAAAGATCTCCATTCTTCAATGCACTCCCTCCAATAAGCAAACCATCCAGAAGTGTGGATACCAACTCTATCAAAAGTTAGGACAGTACAACTCTTAAGTTTATCTAAACGGAGTTGAAGTCATGCCATGAGAAATGAAGAAACGCAAAAAGAAAAACTAGTAAATGAAGAAGAGTCAGGTGGAGCTAGTTGATCAAACCCAAATTCGTGTGCCACTCTATAAAGAGAATATACCTCCATAGAAAGAAAATTTCTATCTCCACCTGCACTGGAACTCTCAATCATAGATGGCAATTGGGAACTATGAACCCATACACAAAAATTAATACCTCGTGAATTCATTCTTCCAGTCTGTTGAGGGTAACGATCATAATAAATTTCAGGATCGCCAAATCCATTTATGGGCTGCACATAAGGTCTGGGGTTGAATTCTTTTGTCACATCTATCACTTGAAGAACACTACCTCTTGGGAGTTGATCATGCCATGCCCAAGCTCTATAGTTGTTCCTGGATACAGGGTTATTCACAGAAAAAGATGCAGAAGGATATGCATTAGGCACGGGAGCGCAAGTACCAAACCTTTCCCATAGGCACATATGAATGAAGGAAACATCCACATAAGTCAAAACTTTATGACGCCCGGCTGACTCGATAGTTTTGAGTTGGTACAGGTCTAACCTCTTATATAAAGATCCTAAATACAGTGGAGCAAGAGGAAAACGCATTCCCTTAACAATTTTTATTGCTAAAGGAACAATCGCTGGAGAAATACCATCATCTGGACACCCTGGGAGTATGTGTCGTGCCAACCAAAAGATTACCAAAGCCACTAGCTCATGCTTATGGTCTGGGCACTCAAGAGAACCAATCTCAATTCCCTTAGCATTGAACTTTTTATAACAAACCCCTATCCAATTGGAGAATCGTGCAACCTTCGAAGTTTTACTTAGGCTCTTAAGTAGATCAAGGAAAAAGTCTCGAATACCTATCTCTTCTTCAGAAAGTTTAAGAGAGTGAAAATCACTTTTTCCTATACAAGGAAGTTCCAAGAGAACATATACATCTTCTAGAGTGAAGGTAAATTCGCCCTATGCTATAATCATAGTATGAGAAAAAGTGCTCCATCTTGCAAGAATTACACGCCATACATTCATCCTCTTTTCTTTACAAATATTAAGCTTGGAAGTGATACGTACAGCATCAAGTATCCCAGCAGAAAAGAGAAGTTTAACATAAGTAGGATTTCTCAACACCTTATTTACCCACTCATTCCAACCATGAACGAATTGAGAATTAGAGCCTAGCTTGGTAGTAGAAAAAGGAAACTCACCATGTTCAAACTTGAACTTTAGAATAGATTGTCCTGGAATACCACTTCTTTTATGAGGAGGTGCTTCTGAGCATAGACGATTCCAATCATATCCAACAGGTTCAGAGGGATGTTCGTCAATTTCTCTGACACGAACCTCTTCCTAAAAACGATCTTCTCCTCTTTCTCTAATAATTTCATCTTCCCAATTTTTAGAGACAGAAGGAACTTTACTACTCTTTCCTACTCTAATTTTCTTAGGAGAAACTAATTCGGAAGCATTATTCTTCCTTTTATGTGCAGTGGTTTTTTTCTTTGTTGCAACTCTACCAAGCTCATCATAATTGATCTTCGGAAGGACACGCGTCCTAGACATAGAGGATGGTGGAAAAAGAAACCTACAAATAGGATTATGGAAAAAGAGATAAATATTCATACACAATAAATTTTATTATTTATATGCTTGTCAATTAAAAATATATATGATAAATAATAAATAATAATAATGAATGAATAAAACTGAAAAAATATATGTACACACAATATTTAAAAAATTATATAATAATTACAAAAGAGCTTGCGGTTTTTTTGCTGTGAGCTTTACTCAAAGAAGCTCGCGGTACATGTTGCGAGCTTCAGTTAAAAGAGCTCGCGGCACTTGCTGCCGCAAGCTTTACTTAAGAAAGTGCCCATGCCGCGAGCTTCAGTTAAAAGAGCTCGCGGCAAGTAAGAAAGTGCAGTGTAAAAAAACTTTGTTTGATTCGATAAGTAGGTGGAGTGTAGGGAAGGCTACATTAGGTTAGTTGTCAATTGAAAAAAAAAAAAAACTCAAGCAAAAAGCTGCACCAAAATAAAAGACACTGCCCCAACTCAAAGTCAAGCTAGATTAAAAATAAATAAATAGAAAAACATGTAGCTTTTGCTAGAACGGTGGAGCTGTAACTTGTTTAAAAAACAAACAATATACATATTATATAAAAAAAAGTACTGCAGCTTTATGCCTTTTCAATGTTGGAAAAGTCCTTTTTATATATATATATATATATATAAAGTTGCAAATTGCAACTTTTGCTGCCAATTAGTCAAATACAAAAGAAAAATAAAAACCGTGGCTTGTGTTGTGAGCAATTAAAAAGCTAAAGACAATATGGCTTTCAAGAAGAATGCAAAGATAAAACAAGGCACTAAAGACAAAGTCAAGGACGAGAATGAAATTCATGTATTACTCTTTACAGAAATATATATGATTATTATTATTATTATTGACATCTTCTCTTTTATAAAATCAAATAATTTATTTATCTACTTGAATATATATATATATATGTATATATATAGAATTCCTTCAATATAAAAATTTCATCTCATGCTTGAAAAATTTCTTATTTCATATTTTAACTTGGAAATATTAAAAAAAAAAAAATTTCATGCAAGGGGCAACAAGTAGAGAAATTCAACAAAAATTCAAAAAAAATTCAACTATTGAAAAAAAAATTACAAGAAAAAGAAAAACTTACTTGCTTGAAAAGATTCACAAAAGAATTGACTTTGCTCTTAACTTTGTTTTGCTTTACTTTGAATATGAATGAAGAAAATTGTTCATAGTAACTTAATATTTATAGGCCACATAGAATCAAGGGTTTTTTTATGAAAAAGATTAACTTTCCTTTTATTAATTGTATCTTGAAAATCTTATTTTATATGAAAAAAAATATTATTGCATAATCAATTAAATATTACAAAAAATATTGACATTAAAAAAAATATATATTGGTATTACACCTTACACAAGTCAGTAACGTGTTACTACCTAAAGCATTACTGGTTACACAAGTTAGTAACGTGTTATTACCTAGCATTACTGGTTACACAAGTCAGTAACGTGTTACTACCTAAAGCATTACTGGCTAAGGTGTTATTGGCTAAGGTGTTGCTGTCTAAGATAGTGTTGCTCAAGGTGTTTCTACTCCAAGTGATATAGTACAATATGTTATAGTACAAAATAAAACTTTTACATTTTAAATTAATGCATAAGAATTATTTTAACAATGACTTCTTATACATGGGGCAAAATGTAAATACTTGATTTTGGTTAATACTTATTCTCAACATTATATAAAGAATAATGAGAATAACCATTATAAGTGAAGCACTACTTCACGCAGTATAAGTAGAATAAGTGGAGCATTACTCCATGTGAAACAATTACTACAAGTAGAACATCTACTTCGCATAGAATAACTATTTCACTTGGATAACAGTGAAAGTAACTCGGAATAAATGGCAGGGTTCATGGATTACTTTCATATTGGGATGTTTCAGAGAGTTTGGCTTGGTGACTCAGATATGGAGGTAGTTAAGAGATCTTCCTCTTAACTTTTTCCTGAAGTACAAGTGTTTCACCTTTTTACCTTGTTCTTGTATACCTGTTCTCGTATACCTTCGTTTCTTGTACCTATTCATGTACAGCTTCTTCTCTTGTACCTGTTCTCATATAGCTTCTTCTCTTGTACTTGTTTTCTTGTACCTATTCATGTATAGCTTTTTCTCTTGTACTTGTTCTCATACAGCTTCTTCTCTTGTATTTGTTCACTCTTCTCTGGTACTTGTTCACGTACAGCTCTTCTTTATTACCTTTTACTTGATAATAAGTCTTATTACATCCAATTACAGTAACGATTACTCACATTAATATTCTTCATAATAATGTCATTTATTAAGCGCATTAAAGCCTATTCTTAAGTAATCGTCACTTTTAGCACTATATATAGAGCCTCACAATTCATTTAGAGAGGCTCTTCTCCCCCTCTGCCTAACATATTCTCCTCCAAAGCTTCTCTCTCTAAATTCTCTCTCTAATTCTCTTCTTATGTTCTTCCATCTGCCACAACACTCAATACTTCAGGAACTGCTCCAATCTTCCTCTCTGTCGCCTCCGGCGCATCCTTTTACTTATTTGCAACGCTTCCTCTCCCTATTACCAAGAACCCCTTTTACAGTGCTCAAATTAATTGTGTTAAGAGAAGTAAGGGAAACTACTAGGTAGTTCTTTTAGCATGTTTATTATTCCTGTTCGTTTGGACAAATTAAATTGTTCATTTTTTTTTTAAATGTGATGTTATTAATTTGAAGTAGTTTTTATTATTCTTAAAATATATTGATTATCACATTAAACAGTTATGCTCAATTGGCCATTATTGATGCAGAGGTCTTTGTGTTCCTTTTTTTTTTGGAGCAAAATTTTTACAATTTATTGAATTTTTGCTCCCAAAATCTTCTCATCGAAAAAGACCTCAAATTAATTGCTACAAGGTAATTAGGCCTTTGTGTAGTATGATTAGGTGTAAACAAAGTCTGTACGAATCAAGAAAAATGGCTTCTAAGACGTGTTTATCACAATGGGAGGTTCTCTTCATTGTAATGCACCTCCTCTTATCTTCGGCGATGGCATGAAGGGATGTCGTCTTCCAAGCTTCTTTCATCTTGTAAGTGCAGTTGTCTTCTTGGTCTATTACTTTGCAGACTTCCAGTACTTACTCAGCAAACATTAAGATGAAGTCGTAAAAGGTTATTGATTTTGCGACACTTGTTTTTACTCGTTCTTGCAATGCAAAGGGTAGGCGTCTCATGTCTGGATCTGACACAGTGGGTTATCCCTGGGGACACAATTAGTGTACGCCTCCGAGAAGCAGACCGATGTTCCTATAGGACACAATTATGCAACAAATCAAACAAGTTGTGTGTAATCACTTCTAAATGATGGAAAATGTTGTGGTTAATATATGTAGTCTATGAAATTAAAATTATGAAGATTCTCTGTTCTAGTTTGAAAATTGATGAAAATTTTTTTATTCTGGTCAATAAATCGAAATAAAAAAATGAATTAATTTTTTTCAGTATTAATGTATAATTAAAATAAAATATGAGAAGGTTTCAATAAAGATAATTTTGTTTAAAAATTTTCTTTTTTAATTAAAAATAGTTAAAATTATAAAAAAATTATTGTAAAAAATATGTTATTTTTTAAAACTATTTTAAAAACGTGCTATTTAATTATCTACCATTTTCCATAGCTGTGACTCTGTGAGGCTCTGACTTCCTGTTGGAGTTTCATTTTTTGTCGGTAAGGTATTGCAAGCTAAGCTTTGCTATCTTCTAAAGAGACTGGAAGGTTTTGTGGGGACAGAATGACTTCTGCGGACGTTGCCCAAACCATAGTGACCTGCTAAATTTGGATTATGTGAATTTGGCATTTTTGCCAAAAGTTCAACTTGTTTGACCATCTGCAGTGAGTTAGTGGTCTTGATTTTTTATTTTTGTCAACAAGGGAGCAGAAGTCAGCAATTGAAGCTGATGTAGTGGACCAGAGTGCCATGGCTCTCAGCCTCCCACTGGCTTTTCCAACGAGCTAGCTAGTACAAGATGTTGATTTATTGTCATCTAAAGGGGACGAAATCAGTCCGGTGGCAATGTGACAGTGTTATCTCCAATCTCGCGAGGGAAGCTCGTTACAAACATGGGTTCAGTTAAGTCCACATATTGTACGTGATGAAGGGTTGTCTTCCAAGTCAGAAAAGATCTCGAGAACCCCATGGAATTTGGTTACAACAACTTGAGGATTGTTACCATGTCTATTAGGAAATACTTGTAATTTGAGCAAGCAGAGTATTAACTCAATTGTATATTTTGAAGATCCATTACAACCTGTGCACTTCGCAAGAATCTTCGAGAAGTAAATGGTTAACTCTTATTATATTCATTTCACCAAAAAAAAAATCACATCACTTAAAATCATTATATATATATATATATATATAAATATATATATCTGCTCTTTTTGTTTTTTCATTTTTTGAACTTGCAGATAATAACATAAACTCTCTTGAATAATAGATGCCAAATATACCAAAAAAAGGGAATACTGAGCAAGTTGATGATCATGATTATAACCTACACCAGCAAAGGCATTGAATGTCACCTAAAAAGAACAATTTGGACTTGTAAATTGTCTAATTTAATTAGCTATCAAAGTCTTCTTGTATGCAGGCCCCCTAAATTTGGCAGGAGAATGAGAGGAAACTTGGTCGGCATTGGGTGGGCCTATATATATATATACTGCGGTACAAACATTCCCCCTCTACCAAGAAAATGGCTCCTAAGAAGCTTTTATTTCTCTTCCAGGTTCTCTTGGTTATTTTCTTCCTTCTAGCCTCAGCCATGGCGACAAGGAACGTGGAAAGGACTGCCAAGACTTGTAAGCATAAATGCTAGCCTTTTTCTTTAGTTCATTACTCGTCCTAACTAGATGGAGACTTAAAGAGTATAAAATGTTTAATTAATTGTGCTCACACGCATGAATCAGCTAGTTTTTCTTTATATACTAGTATTAATCAACCCAAAAGCATACTCATTAATTCATGCTACCGATGAAATAAACAGGCAAACCTCTAAATCATATATGGAACTCTACAAGGTTATATGATTAATTGACAATTTTTAATCATCTTGCTGATCTTACAGATGAGAAAGCAGCAAGGGAGCTCATGTATAAACCTCAAAATAAGGATGATCCTTGGGGGCATGGTTATATCCCTGCAGTTACTAAACCAGATCGAACATAATCTACTGCTACCTAGTCAGCCTGCTGATCATACGTATTGATGTATCAAATAATGTATTTGCCAAGTACCGAGTGAATAAAATAAAAGCTACTGCTTCAGCATTTAGCTTCTTGGTCCAGTTTCGTCCTCCGGTATATATATGATACTAGTATTTTGCTAGATATTGGCGCAGCATTGAAGCTCATCAGAAGTTTCTCTGTACTCCATAGACTGGACAATGTTAATATGTGTTAGATATCGTAAACCTTTCATTTCATGAATAAAAGTTGTGTTAAACGCACAATTTAATTCTATACAAAACAAAACATGCATAAAATTATATACATGATACTATATGGCGAATCAGATGTATATTTTTATTGAAGCACTGTCTAATAAAGAAGAATCACGATGCCACATTAACTCACTTAATTGTTCTACACTATCAATCTGAAATTTCTTATAATCTAATATAAATATATATATATAAAAAAACAAAGTTTATGGTAAAAAAGGAAAGTTGTCCTAATTGGATGCCTTACTTCTTTGACATGTGGATAGCCTAAATTAAAACAATGTCTCTTCTAATTGACATGCTTGCAATTTGCTTGATACATTTTTAATTTAAAGTATAATTTATTTTGATTAAAATAATTACATTCACTTTCTTTTAAATATCCAATATTTTTGCCTTTTATGAATAAATAATAGGAGTCTGTTTTGATGCATTAATTAATAAAATTATTCTTGGAAGATCACCAAAATTTTCTTTTATATATTTTCTTTCTGATATTAAAATATTACGTTAAATGGAGGCTTTTTTTTTTCTAACACGCAAGGAAAAAATTTGAATTACTTCCAATCTCGTTAATTCATTATAAAAAGAAAAAAAATTACTCAATAACTATTTGGCTCTCAAACAATAGCTTTTAAAATTTTGAAAACTATATAATTATTAATATATTTAAAAATAATATCAAAAGAAAATGTCAATAATTTCATTGCCTTATTTAAACAAATTTCACATAGCATTAAGGTATTACTACTCTTGATTTGTTTCCTTGTCAACCGTTTATTTTTAAAATGAATAGCTAATGTGTAAAATCTATCATTTTTTATCCTACCATAGCAATATATATATGGGCTACTAACACTATATCATCTTTTCTTATTCTACGATGTACTGTATTGGGGTTATAAAATAAAAGAATCCCTCTATAACAAGTTAACGAAATATAGATTATGTCTATTGTAAACTTCTAACGATTAATGTAAGGAAATTTCGAAGTACCAAAGAAAAAACATTACTAATTAAAAGTATATTTTAAATAGAGAAAGGAATTGACGATATAAGGAATCTTATTCGCCTGCTTGAGGGGAATAGCTAATAAGTCATATTTCACCTCTATTCCTAGGTGACTAGTTATTATTCTTTTGTTTGGTTTGATTTTATAGTATGAAATAGTCATTCTTAAGAATGGTTATTTCTTAAAATCACATAATAAGTATTATGGTCCTCTTTGCTATTAAGTATCTTGTCTCATATGAAATAGAGTCCAAAAAGTTTTAGAGGAAATTGTGAGAGATAATCCTCCTCATAAGGTGATTTCAAAAATAACCACCCAAATAAAGTTATCTGTTTTTACCCAACAAGTAGCATGAGTAGACGAAAATGCCCTTAAAAAACATTATGGCAAATTAAGCTACCGATATCTGCCTCCCGCCATTGAGAAAAATTAAAAATTAATGCTCAGCTGTTTGTGCTGGCTCATTTTTCTCTCTCAGCTCTCTGAACTGTATCAACTCTATGTTAAGCACCATCGTCATCAGCTCTCTGAACTATGTGAGCTCTGTCAACTCTCTGTTGAGCACCATCGTCATCGTGTTGTCGTCTATCTCTCTCCATCTGGCCACATTGTCCTCGAAAAATAGATCAAGGTATGTTTTTGGGTTCATTGCTGCAACATATAAATTTGTGAAACTTTTTATGTAAATTAGAAGACGAATTAGAAACATTACACAGAATTGTTACATGCCATGCATATACTCAGTGTGTGATCGCATAAAACTGCATACACTTGGGGTGTCACCAGCATGTCTGCCTGCACTTGGCGTGTCAAACCAGTGTCTGCATGCACTTGGCGTCACCGGCATGTTTGCTTACACTTGGCGTGTCACCAGCATGTTTGCCTGCACTTGGAGTGTCACCACATGTCTGTATGCACTTGGCGTGTCACTATCATGTAATTAAATAAATAATTAAGTAAATTAAATAATTATTTTTGTTTTCAAAATTTCAGTGGGGTTCCAATTCTGCGACTTGTGATAAGACACGGTGGTCAATGGGTGGATGGCATGAAAAAAGGGTGGTGAGTCACGAATGCAGGGGGTTAGGAGTGATTTGTCGTTTGTGGGCTTGATGAAGTTGGTTGACGATGTTGTTGGGGTAAACTTAGAAATTAACGATATTGAGTTACATGCATTGATTAGTACACCCGAGGAGCTATCACGGCCAATTATCAAGGACGATGAGGATGTTGCATTAATTCTGCTAGAACAGAGGAATGTTTCGGCTGTGTATGTCAGCATTAAGAGACGCGGAAAAAATGTTATGCCACATGAAGAAGCTAAACAACATGGTAATAAACTCAATTAGAATGAGATTTACAATGCTTCACATATGCCAGAGCATTCGGTTCGTAACCCGCAATTGAGGTATTCTCAGGAGTTTGTGCAGCCCAGTAGACAGAGGACATTGATAGAAGAGTTGGGTGCACAATTCCGATCAGGATGTGCATCAAACCAATTATTTGCTTCTGTTAAAGGAATGCAACGATCGGGTGAAACGGTAGAGTGTGTAAAGGTTATTTCAAATGAGAATACAATACTTGAGTACAACACTGTGACGTTGGATGTTAACACTGCGGCGTTGGAGGATAATACTACATGTGATGAGGGAAATAAGGATTTGTTTGATGCCGGTGAAGATAGATTTGATGACAATTCATATGATGGGCTTAACGAATGGGATCATAACAGTTCAGACAATGACTGCCTTTATGACAGTGACATTTCAATTTGTAATAATGTTGAAGGCGAAACGGAACCTGTTGAAGGTTTTGATGTAGGAAATGTTCAGTGTGATGACTCCATATACAATAACCCCATCGCTAGTGAGGACGAGATTCGTTCTGTTGATACAATGCTCGATGATAGTTATTAGGAAAGGAGAAATGCAGGGATATCTTCTACGTGGTAAATTACAGGTGCAGAAAGGTTCTTCTTCCAAACAATTAGCACTGAGGAGTCGACATGTCCTAATGATTGCTTATACAAAGGAAGAATGTTTTCCTCAAAGGTGGAGTTGAAACGAGCTCTGAACATGTTGGCTCTAAAAGAGCAGTTTGGGATAAGAGTAAAAAGATCATGTAAAAGTCGTTACGAGGTTAGATGCAAGGACAAGGCCTACAAGTTCAGTGTGCGTTCAACGAAGTTACCTGATAGAGGAGGCTATTGGCAAGTTCGGACGTTCCACAAAGTACACACATGTACTGTTGATGGTTTGCAAAGACGATTTCCAACTACGAGTGCCAAGATAATTGGTGAACTTATGGCACCCAAGCTTCAGACTAACGGAGTAGCATTGAGACCTAAGGACATCATTGGTGAGATGAGGGTTCAGTGGGGATTGGATTACTTGTATGGTAAGGCTTGGCAAGCAAAGGAGTATGCGGAGAGGCTTGTTTTCGGTCCTTTGGAGGAGTCATTTCAACTGCTACCATCGTATTTTTATATGTTGGAATAAGAAAATCCTGGCACAGTCGTTACAGTAGTGTCTGATGAGGCTGAAAGATTCAAATATTGTTTCTGGTCATACGGGGCGTGTATTCGGGAGTTTAGGGATATAATGCATCCGACGGTCGCAATTGATGCAACACATTTGAAAGGCAGGTTCAAGGGTGTTCTGTTTGTTGCTATATGCAAAGACGCAAATGAGTGTGTATATCCAGTTGCGTTTGGCATCGGCCATGTTGAGGACGAAGACTCGTGGAAGTGGTTTCTCAGCAAGCTGTATGATGCGGTTGGTTGTCCTGAAAACACAATGTTCATTTCTGATCGGCATCTCGACATTAAGAAAGCAATCCAAAATGCATACCCAGAAGCACACCACGGTTTATGCGGTTACCATCTGAAGAAAAACTTTAAAAACAAGTTCAAGCGTGATGATGTTTCTATGATTTTCATCCTTGCTCGAGATTGCTATAAGGTTTTTGATTTCAACAGACATATGAACCAACTAAAGCAGATTCACGCGGGAACCCATGCTGATCTTTTGAGAATAGGCCATGAGAGATGGGCACGTGCATGTTCACCGGCAAGGCGATACCAAATGATGACCTCGAACATTACCGAATGTGTTAACTCCTGCTTGAAGCATGCAAAACAAATGCCAATCACTGTTTTGTTCGAATTCATACGAAACATGTTTCAGCGTTGGTTCCATGATCGGTACGATGAGGCCGTCAAGGTGACCACGCCCCTCAGCCCTTAGGTTGCCAGGCAATTGAGCAAATGCTTCAATAATGCACATCGCTTTGTTGTGAAGCCTATTAATCGACTGGAGTTTGAAGTTAAAGACGAGAAGATGGACGGACTTGTTAACCTGTCCACTAAACGTGTTCATGCTGTGAGTTCCAAATAGATTTGCTACCATGCAGCCATGCCATTGCAACAATAAGGTCAGAATATCTTTTCTTTATTTCTTATTTAATCCTTAATTGACATAACATTTAGATTCTGCTTGAATATTGGGTTCATTGTATTTTTCAGTAAATGCAAACGTGAAGCCATTGAATTCTTCACTGACTACTACTAGACCTGGCAAATCGTGTTTTCGTATCGTAAACGTGTCAGACACGATTAAATACGAAACACGTTAAGGGTATACACGAACACGACACGTTTAATAAACGTGTTTTAAGTATAAAACATGTACACGAACACGTTTAATAAACATGTAACATGACACGACACGATTAACACGTTTATTAAACGTGTTAATATACTACACGACACGATTAATAACACGTTAACACGATTAACACGTTTATTAAACGTGTTAATATACGACACGACACGATTAAAAACACATTTAACACGTTTACACGATTAACACGTTTAAATAAAAATGTTTACAGAAAGTAAGTTTTTTACAAATCCTTTGAATGTTGCAGCCTGTAAAATCCTAGAGATGAACTCATTCTATTGATACAAGCCCTAACCATAAAAAGAATGAGAAAATTAGCAGCTTAAAAATTAACAGCTGAGAGGATTAAATAGCTAAGAGAACTGTTTGTATTTATAGAACATGTGTCAGAGCCATGGGAAATGGTAGACAAATCAAGTCACCAAAGCTAAAGCTGGCATTGCCAAAAGTCTCAGCTAGAAACTTGCCAGTTTCTTAAAGACAACACGATCTAGAGACTAGTGAGTGGCAGTCCGGTGAAGCCTGAAGAGGTGCGGTGCAGTGATGGGCGACTGAAGCGTGAAGCTTGGAGGGGTGAATTGGTGAAGATGACATAATCTGGAGACTGATGAGTGGCGGTCCGGTGAAGCCTGAAGGGGTGAGGTGCAGTGATGGGCGATTGAGCGACTGAAGCGTGAAGCCTGAAGGGGTGCGGTGCAGTGATGGGCGACTGAAAGGCCGAAGGGGTGAAGAAAGATCTGGAGAGTGGAGAGTGGAGAGTGACGGTCCGTGTGGTGCAGGTGCAGCAGTGCGCCGTGAGCTATCAATCCCAAATTCTCGATTTCTAAACCCTAAAATCTGAATTTTGAATGTTAAAAATTATTAGGGACTTAGGGTATTAATGTATAATTACATTAATACCCTTTTATAAAATTAAAAAAATAGTTTAAAATAATTATTTAAAATTGTTTAGATAAGGCTATAATAGTCTTTAACTATTAATATCTAATAGGTTAATAAACGTGTTACGTGTACACGTTTAAACACGATAACATGTTTAACTAAACGTGTCTAAACATGTTTTAAACGTATTTAAACGTGTTTTAAACGCATCTAGCGTGTCTGACACGTTAAGACACGAAACACGTTAAGGGTAAATCCATAACCTGTTTAACTCGTGCTTTCTCGTGTCGTGTTAACGTGTCGTGTCCAAAATTGCCAAGTCTAACTATTACAAGACAACCGTTTTGGTTGAGGGTTATGCGGGGTCCATTCACCCAGTAGGTCATCCTAATGAGTGGGACATCCCCCCGCATGTGAAACAAATTGTCGTCTTGCCACCATCTTGGCAAGGCCAAGCAAGAAGACCTAGGAGGAGAAGGATTTCATCCACTGGTGAAGGCAGTCGAGCACGCAGATGTTCGCAATACAAGATGTACGGGCATAACGGACAGAATTGCCCATCTCCATTTGTAAATTCATCAACAAATCTGGCACCATCTGCAAGTCAAGCAGCGCCCCCACGAGTGCGCCAACTGAAAGCATGTTCAATTTACAGAAAAATCGGTCACACACGCAACAACTGTCCAATCTAAAAAACAATTTTTGAAAACGTAGGGTGTGTTGTGGATGAAGACATATTGTCAGCCTAACTAACTGCAATTTATCTCTTGTTTCGTTAGGAATTGTTTCGAACTATTTCGATCTTGGCCATTGACATTTGCATTGAATAATGATATTTGCTAGAAACCAGTGTATAATAATAGCATTGCCTAGGCATAGAAGTAGTCAATAATTGACTTTAGCGACACCATTCATGGTCATATAGTTTGGAATATAAATTGTCTAATCTTTGGACAACATATATAAATAAAAAGTCAACAATGTTACTCTACATTTCGACAATTGTAAAGCCAATACATTCATTACATTTTTCCTTAAAGCAAATCGCTTCAATATACATAAGAGAATTTTAGTTAATTTACAAACGACGTTGCAAAACTATATCAATTGTCCACTTGGGTTTATAGTTTGTAAAAGGGAAAAAATGTGACACAGCAGGGAGTAGAGTTTGTGACACGCCATGGAGGGAAGTAGTGACATGGCAGGGAGCAGAGTTTGTAACACGCCATGGAGGGAAGTAGAGTTTGTGACACTGCATGGAGGGAAGTAGTGACACGGCATGGAGTAGAGTTTGTGACACGACATGGAGTGAAGCAGTGACACGACAGAGAGCAGAGTTTATGACACGCCATGGAGGGAAGCAGTGACACGGCAGGGTGCAGAGTTGGTGACACGCCATGGAGGGAAGCAGTGACACGACAGGGTGCAGAGTTTGTGACACACCATGCAGAGTTTGTGACATGCCATGGTTTGATATATCAATTTACAAAACAGAAATCCCGCTTACGCATGTGGTTGTTAACATCCCCCCTTGATATATTCAACTTTAGAATTCTTCACTAGTCTAATAATTAATCTGTTTCTTTTCACCTCTGACCTGTAAGCAATTGTCCAACTCTGGCTATTTGAAATCCAGAGTCTCTTCATAGATTACGTAATGAATATCTATAAAGAGACTCTGGATTTCAAATAGCCAGAGTTGGACAATTGCTTACAGGTCAGAGGTGAAGAGAAATAGATTAATTATTAGACTAGTGAAGAATTCTAAAGTTGAATACATTAAAGGCGGGATGTTAACAACCATTCCAAAATGGCCCGACCACTGCCAAAAATGCTCAAAAGAACTGTAGAGGAAGCATCGACAAAATTGCTTTAGAGGCAATGTATGGTCTATCTATGAGAACTGAGGAGTTGTGGACTATATAGAGTAGATAAACCGACTTTACCAGTTTAAACATTTCGGCTACCACTGCGAACCTGGTCGTGGCACGCCAAGTGCATGCATACTGGTGGTGACACGCCATGTACACGCAAACATGATGGTAACACGTCAGTGCATGCAGATATTGGTGGTGACATGCCACGTGCATGCATAATGGTGGTGACACGCCACGTGCATGCATAATGGTGGTGACACGTCACGTGCATGCATACTAGTGGTGACACGCCATGTGCATGCAAACATGATAATGACACGCCAAATGCATGCAGATATTAGTGGTGACACGCCATGTGCATGAATATTGGTGGTGACACGCAACGTGCATGCAGACATGGTGGTGACACGCCAAGTGCATGCAGATATTAGTGGTGACACACCACGGGTATATGAATTCTGATGCTAAAACGCCAAGTGCTGCCATTCGTTACAGGCTGCGACCTAATTATCGTGACACGCCGAGTGCATATTGTCAATGTTGTGACACGCTGACTTATTGCAGTTTGGTCGCTGACACGGCACGACCCAACTGGGGTTACAGGGTGATTGCACATTACCAATGGCGTGACACGCCAAGTGCTTCCAGTTCAACGGCGTGACACGCTGAGTTTTTGGATTTGTGTATAAAAACAAAAGAAGATTGTCTATACAAAATTGCGATACAAAAAAAATATAAGGATACAAAATTACTTAACAAAAATAATGTATTCCTGTATAAAATTAATTATCTATATAACAAAATTGTATTCTGTTTAAAAATATAATGAAGTGAATATACAAAAAATGATTCCATTGTACAATTTCTATTTCCTATGATTATGTATACACCAAAAAAATTGTTTTTAAATTGTATTCTGTATAAAAAAAATTTTTACAACTAATAGCCGATATGTTCATGGTTCGCTCGCACAGCTGTTGGAAAAAATTTCGTGCTCGTATTAGAGACACAATTTTACAATCATATTCTGCTTAACTCTTACCGGGTTCGATTGCAACATTGCGTCAATGTAGCTTACCATGAACATGCCGTAACTGACACTATCATCTTACTTATGCGCTGAAGGTTTGGGCAAAGAAATTTCCAATGGCATCGGCGTCAAATCTCGTCTCTTCCAGCGTGTTTTTTTGAAATATCCGACTTGGTGGCAGATGATTGAGAAAATTATCGTAAATGGCTTAAGCTGCTCCGCACGAACTCCGTTATCCTTAGTTGCCGAAGTTGTTGCGGAGTCCATCACCTTGATCATACACTTTCCCAAATTGATCTTTGCCACCACTCAATGCCCACCCACATTGCAAGGAGTGAGGATGAAATCGACATCTTCCTATTTCTTGTCGTATGTCGGCCTTTCACCTTCCACATACCCTCGCAACTCATCCAGAATTTGCATGCTCGACCGAGCATCTTCGATTTTATATGCCAAGTGTAGCATATGGATAGTGTCCTGAAAAAAAAATATTTGCATCGCTTTAGACTTAAGGCACTAAAAAGCTTAGAAAGAATTGAAAATTTTTGCAAAAAACTTACAAAGAATATCGTGTCAACAATGCATGCACGGGCAGTGTAATGCTTCGATTTCGGCCTTGTCGCCCGCTTATACAGAACGCTGAGGCATACATCGATATGTTCACTTGTCATTTCTTATCGGGGATCCTCTAATAATGTGAAGAATTCAGCACCTTGATCCCCTAAGATTTCGACGTTACGCCTGCATATGTAACAAAATGAATTTGATAAATGATGGTGGATGAATGTTTCATTAAAAAACAATAATGAATTGATATTTACAAGCTTACCTCGCGGATTGGTTCTTCTTGAAGGCTTCATAAGCTTCCATCATCATGACTTTCACCTTTTGATGGCTCAATGAGGGGTCGACATACGGGCTTGCAAGGTATTTGCTCGCCATTATCAACAGTGCCTGTTCAGTAAGGTCGGTAATTGTTGCTACAAGATGATGGTAATCGTAGGATAGTGGTGACGGTTGTGGTGACGGTTGTGGTGACCTGGTGGCTTCGAAAGTGCTTTGAGGAAGCTGGCCTGATCTTCTTGCTGGAAGCGCGACGATCGCGTCGGACTGAGGAAGATGCTCTATGGCTGACACAACTAATTGAAGGTCTCCCTCTCGTCCTGCGAAAGTATCCACAATCGGATCGGCTTCACCAACCTCATCTCCTTCAGCATCATCTGATTGAAGGCTGACACCATGCTCCTTATGCTGCCCATCATCAGGATCATCGTGATCCGCACCAGCATTGTCGGATAAAAGACTGGCCTACAGAACAAGACAAATGTGAAAATTCGATAGCGAATAGAAAACCACAAACCTTAAATTTCATTAAAAAATTACCCTAAACCTGATAAAACTTAGGACCTAAAATAGCAAAATACAAGTGCAAAAAGATTAACATACTTGTGATTTCAGCCCATCTAGAACTCGTGAAACGATACGATCTTCTAGCGTTGCAACCGCAAAAGTCAATGATTGAATTGATGCCTTCAGCTCCAACATTTGCCGCATGATCTGTTGAAGCTGACGTTTTGTGACTATGCCATCATTGACTCTTGCCGATTGGGTCAACTGCAATAACATATATATTAGTGGTGTTATTTAATAATCATATAGGAAACGTGTGAACAACCAAGATAATAACTTTAATATCCTTATCGGCGGCTCATTGGCAGTATGCAATTGAGCCAAAGCCGGAGCCATCGTTGGTTGAGGATCGGACGTCACCTCCGTGAACTGCAATGACATAAGTTACTTTGTTACTAGATAAACATATGTGGAAACTTTGAACATAAATCGTTAGAACCAAACTTACCGATGGCTCGATATGAATGTGCGTCTGAGGAGGACCGGTGGGTAGTTGTGGAGCTACCATCGCTTGGTCCAACTGCAAACATATAAATGTTAGTAGATAATCACATATCAAATGGATGGAAAAAAATGTTAGAACCGTAATTACCGGCTGTTCACTTTCTGGACCATGGTTGTCCCCTTGTTCCATTAACTTAGGGGCCGACGGCTCATCAACAACAGGAGAGGCAGTGCGCATCCGCTTAGTGGAACCGGTGGATCTTTTCTCTTTCAAGCTTCTCCTCTTCACCCTAGCAGTGACACCAATCTGATTAGCCCGATCCTTCATGTGCCTAATTGGCACGTACTGGTGGCCCTCCGAAAACGGCACATCGAGGTCCACCAAATACTCTCGGTTGGTCTCCTTCGGGGTGATCTCTAATGTCTCCAGTGCCCACAACTGCAAATAAAAAAAAATTATGTTCTGATTAAATTTAAGGTAAATTTCTTATACAAATATGAAGGAAATATTTATAGCTGTTCACTCACATGCTTAGATGACTCCAACTTCTCAACTGCCTTGTGTAAGTCTTTTGACTTTTGATTGCATTGCCATCTGCATATTCGTGGGTAGACATTTTCCTTCGGAGCAAAAGGGGCTACTATTTTCCGTAAGGCCAGAATTGCCTCCAATGCCCAGAACTGCAAGTCAATTGTAAACATTATCAAACGTAAATTATAAAACAGTGCAACAATAAATTATTTTCTCAAAACCAAACAGAAGCTGTAAATGTGACAATACCTATATCACCTATACGAAGCCGTAAATGTTATACCGTAAACAGCTTTCCTTTGCTGCGCTTGAGGTAGGCACCTCGAACCCTTTCAATAGGTAGTCTAAGGTGAGCCTCCAAACATAGTGGCCCCACGAAAATCCATTCCAAGCATCAAGGTCCTCAACCAATGACAGCAACCAAGGCATCACCTTTCTACGATAGTCTTGCCCAAATAGGATGTTATTTGCAATCAAGACGAATGCCATCTTGATCGCGTCTCCTTCTCACTGGAAGTTTCCTCCGCGGAACGTATCAAGTAAAGCCTGCAGCTTAATGCTATCTTGGCCGTTCTAGTATCTTGCATGAATTTCGTCCGCAACCACCTCGTACGGAAGTGCGAATACATCGGACATTAGACTGAACTTCAACCCGTTTATAAGGTAGAACTCCTGTTTCGATATCTACGCCTTGCTCTTGCCGATAGCAAACCATAGCTCCTCCTCCATTGCCTCCCTCTCATTGATTCGACGAATCATTATGTTGTGAAGGAGACCAACGCTGAAGTAGCCTTGTGGATAGACATCAAGGAGCATTCCGAAGCGTGTACGCTTCACTGCATCGAACTCCCTCTTTTCTTGGAAAGTCTTGTTGATGTAATGGAGTTGGGACCACTTACAGTAGGTGTTTATCGCGACATTGAACACCCACTTCTCCCTTGACATAATGAGGACACTGTCAAGATCCCCATATTCTCTACGATGCATCTACATCAAATGGCACACGTACAGGAGTCAGTTAACCAATAATGTGCCCAAAAGGTGTATACTAACTAAATAAATAATTGTTCTGACACGCCATGCATATCAAGTAAAATGTTGTCACACGCCATGGATATCAATTGAAATGTTGTCACACGTCATGTATATCAAGTAAAAATGTTGTCACACACCATGTATATCAGGCGAAAATGTTGTCACATGCCATGCATATCAGGTGAAAATGTCGTCACACACCATGCATATCAAGTGAAATGTTGTCACACGCCATGCATATCAGGTGAAAATGTCGTCACACGCCATACATTTCAAGTGAAATATTGTCACACGCCATGCATATCAAGTGAAATGATGTCACACGCCATGAAAATAGGACACCTAATGTCCTGACAAGCTAAACCCCAAATACCAGTCAACCCAGCACCACTTTAACACCAAAAAACCATCAAACCAGGAGGAAAACAGTTTAAACTTAACATTTGTAAAAAACACGAACATATGTATCACCCTAAACCCATAAAAAAAATTACCGAAATCAAGGAAGTTTTTTTTTGTGGTTTTTTTTCCAGGCTCACTTACCTCTTCACTAATATCCGACATTCTTCTTCCTATTGCAGTGGTGTCTTTAACCTTCTAAACAACGAAGTCGAACTCTTTTCTACCTTTCGCAATGAGAAATGAATCAAACAGCCCTTGGTTCACACACACAGACGTTTACGAATGAGGAAAAGGGAAAATGAACTGTTTACTGTGAAAAATGGATAAATAAAAATTAAAATTAATATTCATAAAATATAAGGCAAGTCCAAACAGTTACCTCCAAAACTACTCGTTTTTCAATCCGGCATGTCAACTTTTCAATTAATGTCGGGTCACATATTTCAAAGCAAGCCATGGCCTGTCAGATGTTAAAGCAATGTCGTGTCACACACTCAAAACCATGGCGTGTCACAGATTCCCGCCATGCCCTGTCACAAACTCTGAAACCTGCCGTGTCACTGCTTCCCTCCATGATGTGTCACCAACTCTGCACCCTACCGTGTCACTACTTCCCTCCATGGCGTGTCACAAACTCTGAACGCTGTCGTGTCACTGCTTCCCTCCATGGCGTGTCACCAACTCTGCACCATGCGGTGTCATTGCTTCCCTCCATGGCGTGTCACTGTTTCCCTCCATGGCGTGTCACCAACTCTGAACCCTGCCGTGTCACTACTTCCCTCAATGGCGTGTCACAAACTCTGCACCCTATCGTGTCACTACTTCCCTCCATGGCGTGTCACCACTTCCCTCCATGGCGTGTCACCAACTATGCACCTTGCCGTGTCACTGCTTCCCTCCATGGCGTGTCACCAACTCTTCACCCTGGCCTGTCGCTGCTTCCCTCCATGGCTTGTCACCAACTTTGCACCCTGCCGTCTCACATTTTCCCTTTCACAAACTCTAAACCTAATGGCCTGTCCCGATTATTGTAGCACGACCATTTCGTGCTTTACATTCACATCTTTTTCCTTTTGATTCACCTCCGTAAACGGGATTTCTGGTTTCACATCGTTCTCCAAGTTTTCGATTCATCACGACCACCTCTTCCTCCTCGTTCGGTTTATCTGAATGCCATGTCCGAACATTCAGAAAAACCTTCTCATGCAACGTTATTTTCTTTTGCACAAGCTTCTCCAAAAAAAAAAAGATGTTTTGTGCAAAAAATAGATGTTCGTCATATTCTTTGCATAATTTTCCGTGGTCCGGGTGTTTCAGAGTGCCCATCAACAAAGATATCTCATTAAGAGCATTTTTGTCCGAAAATGTACTTTAATGGTTAAAAACAGTTAAAATTATCTGAAAAGTTATTTCCAAACACACTTTATTTTTAATGGTTAAAAAAAAAACACCTCAAAGTTTTATATAAAAAACTCCCTACTTATTTTAAGAAAGTTCAGTTTCCCTTCATTTTCCTCTTTTTCTTTTTCTCTCTCCTTGATTTGCCTTTCTCTTTCTTTTTCTAAATGTCCTCCATCGTTGAAGGAATGCAGGGTGGCACCTCTTATACAGTCAGGTCCGACTGAGGAAGCATGCTAGATTGATTGTGAAAGCGTCATATTGACGTTTTGTTACACCGGTCGCCACTCTTCGATGGCTGACCAATCGAGAAAAAAAATAAAATCAAAAACTTTTGAATAAATAAGTTTAAATTTTAATAATAAATTATATTAAATTAATATTTTAAATTTAAAAATTAAATTAAAATGCTATTTTAAAATTATTAATATTTTAAAAAATAAAATAAAATAAAAATATATAATCATATTAAAGTTTTAAATAAAAATTTATTAATATTTTTAATAAATTATATAAATAAATATTTTAAATTAAAAAACATATCTTATATTCCTAGAAAGAAAAAAAAAGATATTATAATAATAGATATTTTTGTCTTTTGATTACTTTTTTTATATTCCAAAATTATTTTTATCAACCAAAAATTGAAATGGGTCATAATAACAATTCTTACCTTATTTATTTCATGAATCAAATGACATAATAAATAAGGTAACCTTCATATACACCTCTTGTAATATGATATTTTTTCTTTTTTTTCACATAAAAATTTGTGTTTTACTTTTATTTCTAAAAGGAGTAACAATGTTAAACTTTCATTTAGTTTTTTTGTAAAACGATAATAAAAACCTTTATTTTATTATTTTTTTATTTTTTATTTGTTTAATTAAAGAAAAAATTTAAATGTTTTTTTTATTTTATGATTTTTATCTCACTTCCCCTCTTCACTGAATTTCTTTTTTCTTTTGGGTCGTTGCATGCATGTGTATTAATATAGAAATCACTTAGAGAAGCATTTGCAGCAAGTGAACTGAGAGTAGTGTTTACATTTTGCTCATAAATTCTCCTGGAAGTGTGATTACCGGTGCTATCTCGGAAGAAATACCTTTCTTGATTAGCTACGGAGGCATAGATAGAATAGTAGATTATTACTTGCTTAATATCCAAGTTCAAAAGAGTCTATTTAATTGTCAATTTGTTATTGTTAAAATCAAACTTTGAGCCCAACTACTGTTATATGATGTAAAGAGCTTAAAAGCTCTCTCTAAGGCATACACAAAGCATTACAATGAGAAGAAAATTGTTCCAAGAGTTGCTCTGACGTAACATGCCTCGTAAGAATTTTCTTTGCGAGCATATTTGCGGTAGCGCTCGTACAATCACCAAGTTTGCACGCCTATTTTACAAAAAATGTAGCATTAAAGCAAACTGTTTGTATTTTAGACGCTGATTTGGGTTAAGGAACTGTTTGGCCTGATTTTTTTCTAACTTAAAAGCTATTATGAAATTCTTATGAAAAATAATAGCTTTTAAAATTAAGTTAAAGTTGTTTGGTAAATTTTTTTTATAAGTTTTTTTATATAAATTATAATTTTGGTTAAAATTATCTTAGAGGGTATTTTTTTTAAAAAGGTAATATTGTAATTATTTTTAATAGATAAGGATATTTTTTAAACAAAAATAAAAAATTTTCTTGTATTTTTAAAAGAAGAGAAGAAAAAGCTCCTCACATGAGCTTTTTTTTAAGTTCTTTTTTTAAAAATTTTACTTTTTAGAAAAAAAACTACTTTTTCTTTTAAGAGCTTTTCAAAATTTATATTTGGCCCAGCTTTAACTTTTAAGAGGTAGATAAGCTGAAAAAAAATTAAGCCAAACATGCACTAAAAGTCCAAAAAGTTACAAGCTTCACACAATCATTAAGCAGTATTCTATAGGGCATTAGATATATAGAATAAAAATTAAAGTTACAAGTCAAAAAAAAAAAAAACCTACATTAACATACATGCAACGACCTAAAAAAAAATTTGAGTAAGGAGAGAAAGCGAGATAAAAGTCATAAAAGAAACCAAAAAACATTCAAATTTTTTTTTTTAGATTAAACAAACAAAAATAAAAAAATTATAAAAGAAAGGTCCTTATTGTTTTTGTACAAAAAATTAATCAAAAGTTTAACACTGTTAACTTTTTGGTAACAAAGGTAAAACACAATATTTTATGTGAAAATTTTAGTACTTTTTGGTAACAAAAGGCTTATATTCCAACGGTTAATTAGGCCTCAGATTCATGAATCATGCCCCTCCACCCTTTGCAAAGGTGGGAGTAAAAGCATATCGCATCTAATTCTTTAACTTAAAAAGATCATCATTCATAAAGTCGACAACATCATTGAGAATGTGCCAAGCTAGCCAACTCACGCTGCATACTGAGCTTTCCTTCCGACAGCTGTTGAAACGCTTTCGATTCCAAAGCTTCCACGTATAATTTTTTTATTTATCATAAAACGAGATGGCTCCGTTGTAAATAGATTCACCACAACAAATAGCTGTATCTGTTGTTAGTAAGTGAGGGTAATTATCTAATACGTTCAATCATGTTGACATTTGCATGCTCCTAGTTCATATCTCGCAAAACAGGTACTTGCATTACTATTAACAGCCTACACTACTTGCCTGACTAGCAGAAAGCAGCAGCAACGGTGGACAAAGGTTTAAAAGAATCCCTTGAGCACCCCTCGCCCCCCCAAGTCCTACAAATATGGTTCTAATTATTAGAAGAAGAATAAATATCCTACGATTATTATCATTGCTTATACCAAACAAAACAAGGCATGTAAGGAGTTCACAAGTGAATTCATAGTATTTTTAATTGACGTCTTCTTTATAAATAAAAAAAAATGTTAATATTGAATTGAGAAATCTATTCTATATATAAAAATACAAATTTTAAAAGCACAAATAATAGACTATATATATATGTTTCATAATTTATTAAAGGAACTATTTTTTCTTAAATTAATGAATTTTTTATTTAATTAAAACATTGACTATTAAGTGATTCTAGCATTGGATAATAAAAATGTAGTACAAGCTATTCAAATGGAGGATAATGAACTAAAAAGTCAATTCTGATTTGATATCAATTATTCAAAATCTTTTGAAAAAAAAATGGCAAGTAAAGATCACGCATATATATTGAGACTTCTTCAACTGTTTAACAGATTTTCTTACAAATTTAACCTTTCAATATTCTCTAAGCACAATGTTTCTCAAATATTCTCCCATCTTCTATTCTATTAAGTGTGAAAGTTTCATTTTCACGCACTATTTTATTTTAATTTGACTATTTTATTTTTTTTATTTAAAAAAACAAAAAATGTAATTTAACTAATTGGTTATGTTTCTTTCTTATATCAAATCTTTATAATCTATTAAACTCTTTGTTGCTTTAGAGACACAAGAATTTATCAAAATTATTAAAGGATTCTACTAACTAATTCATTCAAACAAAAACTGCTATAATTGTTATAAAGATCTCATTAAAAAGAATGTTCCTATACAATTTTCCAAACCATTCATATGTTTCCATCAATCTGACATATTTTAAGAAACATTTCTAACAAAATTTTCATCAAATAATTCGTACTCATCAATTTTTGTACGATAAAGAATTGAATAAACAATAATTGAGAGAGTTCAAAGCATACAAATGAGCAAAAAAAAAACAAATTAATAAATCTGTGAAAGAAAATGAAATCATGAAAGCATAGAAAACTAGAGTCAAGTAATATTAAAAACCAAGCGAAGAGGTAGACTTAGAAAGTAAGAAATAAAGACTTCATCACATTTGGTCAAAGAAATTCAAGGCAAGGCTAGAAAAATAGTGTAATTTTTAATTTTCGATGATATTGAATGGTTGATTTTTTTTTTAATCATTTACCATTTCAAAATTTTTCAACCGTCCATCTTTTTATATTTGACCCGAACATTTTACTTGTGCATTTTAATTATTTTTCTATTTGTCATTATATATACTAGGATGGTGCCCGTAGCTATGCTACGAAAAAAATCACAGAAAATATTGATTATGCTGGAGTAAACTTTAATTTGGTACTTTTAAAAAAGTTTATAGAAAAAGCTATATTGTATTAATCAACTGCATGAATGGTTTTAATTACTGAAAATTTATACCTACATATATGATTATAAAACAGTACTTATTTAAAGAATACAATAATCTTATAAAAAATTGTTAGATGTATAATAAAATATTAAGAAATGAGAGAGCATATAACATGTATTATTGCTAGATTAAGATAAACAATTGTATAATATAAGAGAACCATGTAATATAAAGATCCTATCAATATAAAATAGTTATTGATTTCTAATAATATATCTTTTATATATAAAATGAATGGTTAAAGGTTGTCAAATTTAGTTGATTTATTTATTCAATGCTGATTATGTGCTATGTATATTAAGAAATGAATAAACTTTTTTAATTTTTTTATTTTGTTCAATGAATTGAATGAAAATTTATTGAAATTTAAACATTCATGTATAAAAAATATGTCAAATACTATAGATTCAAGTTCATATAGAATAAGAGGATATAAATAGAAAATAATATTAAATTGCAATTGATAAATATTAAATGAATCTATATTCTAAACATTAAAAATTAAAAATTATTATTTTCAAGTATTTTTTAATGAAATAAATAAAAATAAAAAAAAACCCTTCAAATGTAAAAAAACAACACAGCTTTGATAAAAAGTGTAAAAAAAAATTTAATTTAATTGAAAATGACAACGAATTGACCCAATTAGTTATCTTATTTAAAACAGAATTTATCCAAAAATAATAATAATCCTATCAAAGATTATTATATATATAATAAACTATTAAAAATGAGAAAGTATATAAGCTATACTATTAATAGATTAAAATAAACAGTTACAGAATATAAGGTAATAGTATAATGTAAAGATCCTATTAATATAAAATAGTTAATAATTTCTAGTATCATCTGTTTTTTATATATAAAATAAATGGCTAAATGTTATCAAATTCAATTAATTTATTTATTCAATGATGATCGTGTGCCATGTATAATGAGAAATGAGTAGACATTTTTAATTTTTTTATTTTGTTCAATGAATTGGATGGATGTTTATAAGAATTTATACATTCATGTATAAAAAAGATGTTTATATACTATAAATTCAAGTTGGTGCATAATAAGAGAACATAAACAAAAAATAATATTAAATTGTAATTGATAAATATTAAATGAGTCTATCTTATAAGCTTTAAAAGTTAAAATTTATTGTTTTCAAATATTTTTTACTAAAATAAATAAAAGTAAAAAAGAAAAAAAAACCTTCAAATGTCAAAAACAATGTAGTTTTGACATAAGGTGTAAAAAAAAATAATTCAATTAAGAATGTCAAATGTCAATTAATTGATCCAATCAATTATCTTACTTTTATATAATTAATTAAATGGATATTTATTGAAATTTAAACATTCATGTATAAAAAAAATATCTATATATTACGAATTCAAGTTCATGCAGAATAAGAGAATATAGATAAAAAATTATATTAAATTTTAATTGATAAATATTAAATAAATCTATCTTATAAGCATTAAAAGTTAAAAATTATTGTTTTCAAATATTTTTTACTAAAATAAATAAAAGTAAAAAAGAAAAAAAACCTTCAAATGTCAAAAACAATGTAGTTTTAACATAAGGTGTAAAAAAAATTGATTTAATTAAGAATGACAAATGTCATTTATCTTCTAAGCGTTAAATGTTAGAAATTATTATTTTCAAGTATTTTTTATTGAAATAAATAAAAGTAAAAAAATAAAAAAAAACCCTTTGAAAGAAATTGAACATTCTACTTTTATATATAGAATGACACTTGTCATTCAATTGGATACTCAATTAAAAGAAATTGAAAGAAATTAAACATTCTACTTTTATATATATTATAGATATTTATTGAAATTTAAACATTCATGTATAAAAAAAAATCTATATATTACGGATTCAAGTTCATGTAGAATAAGAGAATATAGATAAAAAATTATATTAAATTTTAATTGATAAATATTAAATAAATCGATCTTATAAGCATTAAAAGTTAAAAATTATTGTTTTCAAATATTTTTTACTAAAATAAATAAAAGTAAAAAAGAAAAAAAACCTTCAAATGTCAAAAACAATGTAATTTTAACATAAGGTGTAAAAAAAATTAATTCAATTAAGAATGACAAATGTCATTTATCTTCTAAGCATTAAATGTTAGAAATTATTATTTTCAAGTATTTTTTATTGAAATAAATAAAAGTAAAAGAAAAAAAACCCTTCAAATGTAAAAAATAATTAATTCAATTGAAAATTATTATAAAGAACAAAAAGTTAAAAAAATAAAAAAGAATTCTAATTGAATGACACTTGTCATTCAATTAGACACTCAATTGGAATTCAATTAGACACCTAATTGAAAAAAATTGAGAAATCAAATTATACTACTTTTATATATAGTAGATATATATATATAGCAAAAAGAGACAAGAAATTGTTTTTCTATTACGTAGCAAAAACAAGAGCAACGAATTAGGGGTAGGCAATTTCCACTGTTCTATAAATTGTCTCGTCGACAATAAATGCAATAATAATTGAGGCGTTTGCATCGACTCGAAAATGTATAGCGGATGTGAGGACTCTCCATCAACCAATCAAATTCAAGACATCTGCAAGGTTCGAAAGCGACTGCAAATTGGTACCAAACACTCATTTATCAATGTGACATGTATGGTAGCTGTGCATTAATTTTCAATACGCAATTTTCTGACTTCTAACAATAGAGTAAAGGTTTTCTTCTTCGTTTTCTTTTTATAGTCTAACTTGAGTTTTGATTTAGAGAATGAAGGTTTGAGGCATTGTGCCCCATCCATTCCCCACATTCCCCATAATACAAACAAAGTGCGAAGGGGAGCAGGGATTTAATTAAATCTTAAATCTCAATCTTAGATAAGTTAACAACAATATATTAGCCTAAATCTATATTGTTGGGCAAGTGATCATTTTTTGAATCACTAGAGTTGCCGAAAACTGACTCGGCTCAGAAAACTCTATACATGTATTCATATACCAACCTAATATTTATTAAATGAAACCACCATTGACATAGTTAAAGTTTTTCGTTATTTTCTCTTTTACTTGATTTTTTTAATCTTAATTTTTTATTGTGAACACCTAATTAATTGTTTTGATGAACAGATTATATTCTATGATTTTGCTGACTTTTTCTGTCTCTATAATATGAATGGGATATATTTGGGAAAAATTATTATCCTCAAAAGAAAATTAGAGGCAAAAAAAATTAGTAACTATGATCAACAAATAATAATTAAACAAGGAGTTCTAATTTTTTTTTCTTACTGAAGGTTTTAGACTACACAATAAGTGATAATCATCTCCCATCCTTTATGGTATATTGATTTTTAGTTTCTTTTTTGTGCCCTTTTTTTCAGTACTTTAAATCAATTTAAATAGATTGTCTCACTATTATGTTATTATTTTTGTTATTAATTTATATATTATTATTGTTTACTATTCAAAAATACAATTGTTAGATTTCACCAATTAATTTTAATTCATAAAATCATTTGATCCATATCAAAAAAAAAAAAAAAAGAATCCTGTACTTTTTTGGAATTTGATTGTAATTATATTATTATTAATTATTTGGAATTAAACGATGCAATCACTAGAGATGATAACTATCCCTAATGTGTAACCCATTATTAAATTAAAATTACCCAAAACAGAAAAAGAAAAGCATTAAGCATATAATACCAATACACTTTTGGAGATCAAAGTCATTTACATAGAAAAAAATTATCTAAGTTATTAGATCCTCTTTCTCAATTCGTTTCTTTTTATTTGATTTTTTTTTTGTTTAACTAACACAATTTTAACCATTTTTATGTGGGTTTAAATTTTTTAAAAATATTTAATTTTAGTATTTTATATTAAAATTTAGAAAACTTTTTGTAATATTGATGCTCAGTAGATTTTAATACCAAAAAGCAAGTAAACAATAATATTATTTAATCAAAAAATAACAAAGAAAAAAAAAGGCACGGAGATAATGCTGTAAAATCTAGCGATAGACTTGTATTATTGGACTCTTGTACAAATATAAATCTATTCAATGTAAATAATTCTTACTATATTTAACTCCCAAAAAAATCAATAAAATATCCATTTGAGGTTAATTTCATATGAAGTTCATCTCATAGTAGAGCTAATTTAATAAGGATTTGCATTTTAAAAAAAACAAATTTAACTTATAAAATCTACAGAATGAGATACAATTATGTTTCTTTCAATTTTTCTTTGAGGCAATTTCTTTTTCGGTTGGTAAAATACAAAAAAAAAAAAAACCTCATGCATTCTAAGGGGTTTTTTATTTTTTTTTAATAAATATAAAAAATTTGTCATTTTCAATTTTCAAAAGCACATGAAATAACCGTTAATTGAGTATCTAGCGTTACTAAATACACAGGTGAAATTCAAAACCTCATCCTCGCATAATTTTCCTTCAAAACCCAAGGCTCAGAGCACAAAGCCAGAGTCAGAGCCATGGCTATCTCTCAAGCCCCACACTTCCCATCTCTCTCTTGCGCGTCGCTAAGCCGAACGCTATCCTTCTCAACGCTCTACCGCCGTTGCTTCAGTCGAACAACCGCCTCTGCGGTGAACACTTCTTCAATTCAACAAAATTCCTCGACAAACGCCAGCGACGAGCAGCAGAAAGCTTCTGTTCTCACATTTCAACAAGCTATTCGCATACTCCAGGTTCCATGAACTACTACTACTACTACTACTTGCATTTCTTTTTGTAAACATCTCATCAAGTTGCTGCTTCTTTCAACCTATAGTTTCACAATACTTGTTCAGCTTTTGTAAGCATTCATTCAACTATTACACTATTGTTTTAAATTATTTATTGGCAATGAAAATCGGTGTAATTGTTGCTAAATTTGTAGGAATATTGGGTGTCGGTTGGACGTGCAGTGATGCAATGCAGCAACACAGAGGTAATTGTTTTTACGATTTAGATTCTTTAACTTTTCTTTCTGGCGAAAATTTTTTTCGCCGCTAATTTTTATATTCTCGTCAATTGCCAGTTTGTTTCATTAAGGTCTTGTTTGCCATGACAGGTAGGAGCCGGGACTATGAATCCATCGACATACTTAAGAGTTCTTGGTCCAAAACCATGGAATGTTGCGTTAGTATACTTCTTGAAGCAAGTTTCTATAAGTTAAAATAATTTCTTATACATTTAAGTAGACTGAAAGTGTACATAGGATGAACAGGTGTTTGAAACAGCTGATCTTTTGACAGAAGTGACTGAAAGTGTAGACTATTTTGTTCAAGGAAGAACAATTGCTGCAGGAAATTTGTTTGGAAGGTGAGACCAGTTACATGGTCTGTATTTACATGAAATTAGTTTATTGCCTTGGTTTGTTGTCAAATTTTCTAGAATAATGATGCCGTACATTTAGTTTTTTCTTTTGGTTGATATTGTGTTTTTACTTGATTTATAGTTTATAAAGGGTGCTAGTAAATGCTGTCTGCTTTTATCCTTTCCATAACACCCTCACATTAAGTAATTTTGCATGCCCACTATACATTTTATGGTCTAAATTAATTTTATGTTCAAACGTATAGTCTTGAGAGGTTTTAGTAACTTCAAGTGAATTGGCATTGTTGTCTAATTTGGCTAATTACTGAATATTACTATTATTCATTAGAGAGTTTTCTTGCTTGATAGGTTTGAATTCTGTGCTGGAACATTGCAGTCTTTCCCCTTTCTATTTCCATTTAGCCATGTAATATATTAGATATTATGCTTCAAACACTACTTTTAACTTTTACTTGTCTCATTATGTTCGCTTATAGGCGTCGAGTTATCCAGGCCTTCGAATGTGGTGCTTGAATTCTGGGTGGTTCTTTTATGACTCAAGAACTGAGTATTCCATTGCCAAACTGTGAATCTCGCCCTGGTTCTGAGAGTTCTACAGTGATATCTGTTTCTATTGCTGATCCTATGTATTGCTAAGAAACTTAAATAAATTCTTATTCCTTTATATATCGTTTTTTATTTTTTAATTTTTTAATAAATATGAAAAATTTGTCATTTTCAATTTTCAAAAGCACGTGAAATAACCGTTAATTGAGTATTGAGCGTTACTAGATACTCAGGTGAAATTCAAAACCTCATCCTCGCATAATTTTCCTTCAAAACCCAAGACTCAGAACACAAAGTCAGAGTCAGAGCCATGGCTATCTCTCAAGCCCCACGCTTCCCATCTCTCTCTTGCGCGTCGCTAAGCCGAACGCTATCCTTCTCAACACTCCACCGCCGTTGCTTCAGTCGAACAGCCGCCTCTGCGGTGAACACTTCTTCAATTCAACAAAATTCCTCGACAAACGCCAGCGACGAGCCGCAGAAAGCCTCTGTTTTCACATTTCAACAATCCATTCACATACTCCAGGTTCCATGAACTACTACTGCTACTTGCATTTCTTTTTTTTTTTCTTTTTTGGAAAGAGGACCTACATTTCTTTTTGACTAATTTTTTACATTGTTATAGTTACTATTACACTTTATTTATTTATTTTGGCTCAGTTTGGGCTCATTAATCTTTGGTCGTCTTGTTCTCCTTTTATTGTATCTTTGGTTGATTATACAATCTCTTTCGTCTAAGTCCAATTTTTTCCAGGACAAAAAAAGGAAAGGCAAAAGAGAATAAGTGAATTTAACAGTATTTTCTCTACAACAACAGGTACGAAAATTTATTGGATTGAAATAAATAGCGCTCTCAAATAATTTTATACAAACCTGCAATTCTGCCATTGAAGAGCGAGCTCTCTTATTCATAACAACATTCTTGGTCCTGTCCTGCAGTCTCTGACTCACTATATCTAAAGGGTTTCGCTGCATGAGAATTCCCATCTTCAACAAATTTGATCCTGATCTGTCATTTGTAAACATCTCATTAAGTTGCTGCTTCTTTCAACCCATAGTTTCACAACACTTGTTTTGCTTTTGTAAGCATGCATTCAACTATTACACTATGTTTTAAATTATTTATTGGCAACGAAAATCAGTGTAATTGTTGCTAAATTTGTAGGAATATTGGGTGTTGATTGGACGTGCAGTGATGCAATGCAGCAATACAGAGGTAATTGTTTTTACGATGTAGATTCTTTTACTTATCTTTCTGGCGAAAATTTTTTTCGCCACTGATTTTTAGATTCTCATCAATTTCCAGTTTGTTTCATTAAGGTTTTGTTTGCCATGACAGGTAGGAGCCGGGACTATGAATCCATTGATGTAATTAAGAGCACTTGGTCCAGAACCGTGGAATGTTGTGTAACTTATTGAAGCAAGTTTCTATAAGTTAAAATAATTTCTTATACGTTGTAGTAGACTGAAAGTGTACATAGGATGAACAGGTGCTTGAAACAGCTGATCTTTTGACAGAAGTGACTGCAAGTGTAGACTATTATGTTCAAGGAAGAACAATTGCTGCAGGAAATTTGTTTGGAAGGTGAGACCAGTTACCTGGTCTGTGTTTACATGAAATTAGTTTATTGCCTTGGTTTGTTGTCGAATTTTCTAGAATAATGATGCTGTACATTTAGTTTTTTCTTTTGGTTGATATTGTGTTTTTACTTGATTTATAGTTTATAAGGGGTGCTAGTAAATGCTGTCTGCTTTTATCCTTTCCATACCACTCTCACATTAAGTAATTTTGCATGCCCACTATACATTTTATGGTCTAAATTAATTTTATGTTCAAATGTATAGTCTTGAGAGTTTTTAGTAAATTCAAGTGAATTGGCATTGTTGCCTAATTTGGCTAATTACTGAATATTACTATTATTCATTAGAGAGTTTTCTTGCTTGATAGGTTTAAACTCTGTGCTGGAACATTGCAGTCTTTCCGCTTTCTATTTCCTTTTAGCCATGTAATATATTAGATATTATGCTTCAAACGCTACTTTTAACTTGTACTTGTCTCATTATGTTCGCTTATAGGCATTGAGTTATCCAGGTCTTTGAACGTGGTGCTTAAATTCTGGGTGGTTCTTTATGACTCAAGAACTGAGTATTCCATTGCCAAACTCTGAATCTCGCCTGGTTCTGAGAGTTCTACAGTGATGTCTGTTTCTATTGCTGATCCTTATGTATTGCTAAGAATGACCGATGGAAGCATTCTGCTCCTTGTTGGAGGTATGTTTCGTCTTAGATGATTTTAAATGTGGGCTTAACTTGTAAATCTGTTTACTTGCCATGGCCTATACCCTTCATAACTTCTTGTCTTTACTGTATTACAAAGCTGTGCAGCATCCTATTGTTTCCATTCTTGGATTTCTTGCTGATTTTATGCTTAGCCTTCAGTTTCAGATCTTGCTACTTGCTCTGTTTCTATAAACACTCCAACTGCATTTGAAGGCTCAAAGAAAATGGTATCTGCCTGTACATTGTATCATGATAAAGGTCCAGAGCCATGGCTCTGCAAAGCAGGTACCGATACATGGCTTTCCACTAGCATCGGGGAGTCCATTGACGGTGCTGATGGCAGGCCACATGATCAAGGGGATGTATATTGTGTCATTTGTTATGAGAGTGATTCTCCTGAAATATTAGATGTGCCAAATTTCAATTGTGTTTTCTCTGTGGAAAAGTTTGCATCTGGAAGAACCCACCTTGTCGATGCCTATACACTGGAATCTTCTAAGGATTCTGAGAAAGTGACTAATAAAAGTTCTGAAGAATTGACTGGCCAAGGCAGGAAAGAAAATGTTCACAACCTGAAGGTTGTTGAGTTGGCCATGCAGAGATGGTCTGTAAAGCACAGTCGTCCATTTCTTTTTGGAGTCTTGATGGATGGAACAATTCTTTGTTATCATGCTTACCTATTTGAAAGTTCAGAAAATGCTTCTAAAGTTGAGGATTCAGTTTTTGCACAAAATTCTGTGGGCTTAAGCAATATTAATGCTTCTAGGCTTAGGAATTTGAGATTTATTTGTGTCCCCATTGGATGCTTACATGAGGGAGTAGATGTCAAATGGAACCTTATCCCAAAGGATTACAATTTTTAAGAATATTAGTGGTTCTAAAGGGTTCTTCCTCTCTGGGTCAAGACCAGGTTGGTTTATTGTATTCAGCGAATGGCTTTGAGTTCATCCACAGGTCAGAAATGTAGTTTTTCATACAATGAGATATAAAAAATTTAATGCTGTAAAGGTAGATTCATTTTTTTCATAAAATTTCGCATAATTTTGAAATGTGATTCTGTAAATAGACTCAAATTGACTTTGGATTAAATACTTGGTAAAATTAGACTGAGTGACTTTTGGCCTGTCTGAGAATTGATGATTTTTTTTGCTACCTTGTCTTAATCTTCTTTCGCAAATTCATTTTTTATTAATAAAATAATAATTTAAATGCCATTTAATATTTTGCCTAGTTTAGACAGATTTTTGCTAGATTTTTTATCTAGGACCCTATGAATGGAATCAATAGTAAAACACTGCCAACTTGTTGACAAGGTCACATCCTTAATTGTTGCTTAATGTTATGTGAGCAAGTGTGCTTCTCTCATTTACTTTGTTTTCTTTTTTTGCAGCTATGTGATGGATATATTGTTGCTTCCACTGTTCTTCATAATGTCAGCTGTAATCATGGGTTCATAAATGTTACATCGCAGGTTAGGTACTTTCATATTTTGAAGCAACAGGCTTTTGCATACTGGCTAAAAGCGCTAACTCTTTTTTGCATTTTTTATTTTTCTATGGTATTCTAAAGATTTGCCAAATGCCATCTGCATCAAACTATGACAACTATTGGCCAGTGCAAAAAGTGATCCCTAATGCACCTTACAAGAATAAGAAATTCACTTTTTTTAATAAATTATTTCAGTCATTGTACTTACCAGAAACTTTATCTCTTGGTTAGATTCCGCTGAGGGGCACTCCACATCAAGTGACTTACTTTGCTGAGAGGAATCTTTACCCAATTATAGTTTCGGTTCCTGTAAGTATATACTCTCTTCCTCTTCTTTATTTCTTTTTGGTATGATACTAATATCTACAGTGCTTGTTATTTAAACCTTTACAAGCTAATATAGTCTACATATGGATAGAACTGGCATGCTGATTGTGTCTTTTCTGGCCTCCAATGATTTGAAAATGAACTTCCGTTGTTGACAACTATTCATTCTATCAAACTTTGTGCTTTTGGAATTCTGCAACCATGCATGCATGCTATTAGCACCAGGCTGTTGATTTCATAATACCTACTCACAGTAATTGGTTAGATTTATTAAACTTTGTAGCACGTATCATGACTAAAGAATGAATTGGTCATGGTTTCTCATTTTCTTCTTAAAGTTTTAGCTGCCAGTGATTGGGCATTTTATCAGAGGCTATACATGTATTTCAATTGAATTTTAATTAGGGAGTAAAATTTGCCTAAGCTTGTGCACTGTACTTCAATGAACTTTTAATTATGAAGTTGTCTTTATATTCTTTTATCAAACTTGATGCCTTTCAATGCCAGGTTGCTTCTTTTGTATAAGTGATAAAAGTAGGACAGATTTAGTGCCTCTATATATTTGCTTTTTGCGTTTTTGAGAGCTCTTCATCTTTAATCCTTTTTTTTTAAAAAAAAAAAGCGGGGGAGAGAGGCACTGTTTCCTGAAGTATCATGCTAATCACTGATAATTGCAGGTTCATAAGCCAGTTAATCAAGTGCTGTTGTCATTGGTTGATTAACAAGTTGGCCATCAGATGGACAATCATAACTTGAGTTCTGATGAGTTGCACTGAACATGTACAGTGGATGAGTTCGAGGTTTGGATTTTGGAACCTAAAAATCTGGTGGTCCTTGGGAAAATAAGGCAACTATACCAATGCAGAGTTCTGAAAATGCTGTAACTGTGAGAGTGGTCACTCTGTTTGTAAGTTTGGTTCTTTCCATTGTTCTGGTTGTTTTAGTCTTGGCTTTATGTGCATCATGCTGCTGGAGGAGGGGGAGTTTGGATGAATGATGAAATGCATAATGTTGTATTAGTCTTACAGCAAGCATCTTTTCTATCAAAGTTAGCCTTTAAAAGAGACTATAATGAATGCATCACACTTCATGGCTTAATTTATTCTTCATTCTAAAAAAGATGGGACAAATTTATAAGTATTGGCTTAAAGGGCAATAGAAGAAATAGGATGAATCTGGCATGGATATTTTTTAATTGTAATTAGCAAGTCTTTTTTGGGACATCTCATTTCCCTTTTTCAGTTTAAAAGGATCTCTATTTATGCAATGCTTTATTGCAGAATACCACCACAAAAGATAATGAATCCCTTTTGGCTATTGGGATCGCTTACATTCAAGGAGAGGACGTTGCTGCGAGAGGACATGTGATTTTGTTTTCAATTGGAAGGAACACTGATAATCCTCAGAATTTGGTACTTTTGGATTATCTGATACCTCAACTTATTTAATCCAAATCTATTCTATTTTTTGCTTTATGAAGTTTGTCATCTCCATTGAAGTTATAAATTGAATTTTAGCTTCTCCAGGTGTCAGAGGTTATTCAAAGGAACTAAAAGGTGCTATATCTGCTTTAGCCTCCCTTCAAGGTCATCTATTGATAGCTTCTGGTCCTAAAATTATTCTGCATAATTATTTTATGATGCTCCACCATTATATGTTGTGAGCTTATATATGGTAAGTGCTACTTAACTTCAGTATCTTTATGACATGCTCTAGGTAAAAAGCCTGGATACCAATCAGACTTTACTTGTGTCCATCTTATTTATTTTATTTTAATTTTTATAGATGCAGTTTTAAATGCTTTGCAGACTGAAAATGGTTCCTGGTAGCCGTTTGCCTTTTTTCGCTTCATTTTAATGCTTTCTTTTGTTAATACGTATAAATCAACTGCAGGTCAAGAATTTTATCCTTCTTGGTGCTGTTCACAACAGCATATACTTTCTTAGTTGGAATGAACAGGGTGCTCAACTCAGCTTATTGGCCAAGGATTTGGCTCCCTTGATTGCTTTGCAACAGAATTTTTAATTGACGGAGGTACATTAAGTCTCATGGTTTCAGATGAACAAAAGAATATTCAGGTTAGTACAGCCATCTTTTTTGCAATTTTTTTTTTTGTAAATTTATGTGTATATTGTAGTAATTATTTTCGATATAATGAGCTTTTTACCTTGTTCAAACCCCCCCTCCCTGCCCCTTTATCTAATGCTATTTGGCTTAGGTGTAGCTAGTGATTTGGTACAAAGAATTACGAAGAAATCATGGATGATACAACATCAGAATATGTTGTTATTCAATTAGTTTACTGTTAAAAATTCTAGGCATCTTTTAGACACTGTGATTGTTGACTACCATTTCTGTAGTTGAAAGGTCTCAACTTCATCTAGCTGAGGTTTACTCTGTAATTTGTCATTAGGCTTCTCACTGTTTGAGGTATTTATTGAACCATTAATATGTTCATTCCTTCTTTATTCTGCTAGTTTTTTCTTTTTTTTTTTTTGAAAATTAAGCATTTCATTCATCAACAAGGAATAAACAATTCCCTGTAAGAAAACAAGATCAGCTCTAGATTTTAAGTTGCTATCTTAACCCATATCAACTTAAAGTCTAGGATTTGCAAAAAGAACACCAAACAAAAGTATCCCAACCTTTCCATATACAAAAAACCCTTTCCACAAAAAAAAAAAAAGGGTTCATGACAAATCCTATACATCAGTTCAACCTACAATCAAAGATCGTGTCGCATCATTTCCAAATCTGATTCAATCAAATATCAAAAGTGCACACTTCAACTCATTTCAACTGCAGCCATGAAGCTTACACTTCAACACAAAAATTAGCCAAATCAAATATCCAATTCCAGTGAATCCCAAACCAAACCACAAACATACTTGTAGTGGAGAACCAGCACCTTGCAAAACTCACTAGGTCTCCAACACTCAAGTACATCCTGTTGGAATTCCTTGAATGATGGCATCGTCAAACACTCATTCAAAAGAGGCTTTGGAATAATCTCAACAAAAAAAGATAAAGTTTGAAGGGACAGAAGCTTCTTTCAAGGGCTGAATTACATGTTGGTGCCCATGTGACTAAGTTCTTGCAGTTCCAGATGCTTTCTACGTCATTTGAAAATAAGTTCTTGCGACCCATGTGACTAAAGAATGAATAGGTGGTGTTCCTATTATACATTAAGGTATAATGATGTATATATGTGAATTTAAGGTGTGGGCATCATAGAAATAATAAAACTTTAAGGTGTGGGCATATGGCATTTATACAGTAGGGTATAATGGTGCCTATATGGTGTACTTGTGCAAATCAGATATTTAAAATACTTGACGTGGCATTCTTATTGTGTAATAATGGCACAATGGTGCTTATAGAAAGAAAAAACTTTTAAGTGTGTGGGCATTGGGCATACCTATTATACACTCAGGTATAATGGTGCCAATGTATGAATTTGAAATCTTAGTATATGGTGCATTTCTATTATACGATTGAAGTTATAACAGTGCAAATTATACATTTAAACTACTTGATATGGCTTACAGATTGTGCAATTATGGCGCAACGGTGCTTATAGACATAAAGAACATTAAGGTGTGGGTATGTGGCATTCCTATTATACATTACGGTATAATGGTGCCAATATATGAATTTCAAATCTGAGTATATAGTGCATTCCTATTATTTAATCGAAGGTATAATGGTGGAAATTAGATATTTAAAATACATGACATAGCATTCCTATTGTGTAAAAATGGCACAATGGTGCTTTTGGAAATAATAACACCCTAAGTGTGGGCATGTGTAGCATTCCTATTCTACATTAAAGTATAATGGTGCCTATATGTGAATATGAAATCTTAACATATGGTGCATTTCTATTAATTGATCAAAGGTGCAATGATGCAAATTAGATGTTTAAAGTACTAGACTTGGCATTCCTATTGTGTAATAATGGCACAATGGTGCTTATAAAAATAATAAACCTTTAGATGTGCGTATGTGGCATTCCTATTGTACATTAAGGTATAATGGTGCCTATATGTGAGTATGAAATCTTAGTGTATAATGCATTCCTATTATTTGATCGAAGGAGTAAAGGTGCAAATTAAATATCTACAAAGCTCGATGAGGCATTCCTATTGTGTAATAACGGCACAATGGTGCTTACACACACAAAAAAACTTTAACTGTGTGAGTATGTGGCATTCCTATTATACATTAAGGTATAATGATGCCTAGGTGTGAACATGAAATCTTAGCATATAGTGCATTCTTATTAATCAATCGAAGGTGTGGTGATGCGAATTAGATATTTAAAGTGCTTGACGTGGCATTCCTATTGTGTAATAACAGCACAATAGCGCTTACAGAAACAAAAAAACTTTAAGCGTGTGAGCATGTGGCATTCCTAT
The DNA here is from genome assembly GCA_036013995.1 of Theobroma grandiflorum. NCBI lineage: Eukaryota > Viridiplantae > Streptophyta > Magnoliopsida > Malvales > Malvaceae > Theobroma > Theobroma grandiflorum. Next base: position 10,352,550 of record CP142131.1, read on the forward strand.
TATACATTAAGGTATGATGGTGCCAATCCGTGAATTTAAATCTTAGTATATGGTGCATTTCTATTATTTGATCGAAGATATAATGGTGCAAATTCGAAATTTAAAGCACTTGACGTGGCATTCCTATTGTGTAATTGTGGCACAATGGTGCTCACAGACATATAGAAACTTTAAGGTTTGGGTAAGTGGCATTCCTATTATACATTACGGTATAATGGTGTCAATATATGAATTCGAAAAGTGAGCATATGGTGTGTTCCTATTACTTGATCGAAGGTAAACTGATGCAAATTCGATATTTAAAGTACTTGATGTGGCATTCCTATTGTGCAATAATGGCACAATGGTGCTTATAGAAATAAAAAATCCTTTAAGGTGCGGGAATGTGGCATTCCTATTATACATTAAGGTATAATGGTGCCAATATGTGAATTCGAAGTCTTACTATATGGTGCGTTCCCCTTGCTTTCTATGGTGAATTTGAAGCATATATAAAAAAATATGTATTGTTTTCTATATTTTTGTATTTATAAAAAGATTTTCTTTTCCCCTTGCTCTGTAAATGTAGGTCATGTCGGGATTATGTCCCTCCATTCCTTTTTTGTTTGTTGCAATTATGAGGTAATAGTTGTTATGTGTTGCCCCCTTATATTTTTTAGTCACAACTAATCGTTACTTTCTACTTGCCATTTTCTTTTTTGATATGTAGTGGAAACTTACGTTACGTTCTGCGTTATACTTCAGCAGCTACTGTTGTGGTAAGTATGCAAACTTGTTTATTGTTTCCTCTAGCCTTTTCTCATTTATATGAAGTATTGGCTGATTAATTTAATTGTTGTGGCATCTATTAAGTATTTTGACGAAATTATGAAATCAGTTTGTCTTCTTCCCTAATGATTATTTGATCTAACTGATTTTGGTTTTCTGTGGTTTACAAATGCCATTAATTTGGCCTAACTAAGCAATGATTCCTTTTGAGGTGCTTATGGGAAATTGAAAATGATGTGCTTTCAGCCTTGGTAAGATTTTTTTTCTTTTTTTTTGTGTTTAGAATTCTTTAGATTCTTTGATTGATTATAGAGATATTGCACTCGTTAATTCTGGAATGTCTTCTCATGGTATTTTGATTTAATCTTATTAGGTGGGTGATGCTGCATCGGGAACAAATGAAGAGAGGGCTTTATGGAACACTTTCTTGTTTGTTAAAAACAAAATTCTCTCCGGTATATTCTTAGTTTGTTACTAGTCTCCCGGTGCTGTTGAATAAAATGATGCTTTTACTTGGATTGTTTGAGTAGCACTTTCTTAAATAACCCTGAAATTTAACTTTCTTGATTATGCAGGTATTGAGGATGATGATTTCATTGAACTATCGTCAGAGCTAGTACAACCTCTTGAGGATTTTTATGATGAAGTATTTGTGATGGTGGTATGTTGTCTTCGTGTCCTACTCGTATCGTTAATAATTTATGGTTTCTTAGTATGATTAATTAATTTATTTATTAGCGTGTTTGACATAGTTCCATGAACTTGTTTATAAGCTTGCTTAACGGGGATGAAAAGTTGAAAGTAACATTTTTTAATGATAAGCCAAAATATTGTATTAATAATTGGGAGGTTATCAAACAATCGCTAACCTAGCAACGGGGAAGAACAAATTGAAGCAATCGAAAATCAAACCACTCCGTACAATAACAACACCCAAAACCCACAAAATTCTACACAACACCGAAATGGAAAGAACAATCAGCTCTCACACCGTTCCATTTCAACCCACAAATCACCTTGGCATCCAAAATGCATACCACAACTATGTAGAAAACAAAAAACATCCCTCACATCAACAGAAAAACTGATAAGCCGACACAACCAAGCAAAATCTAAGTCCAACTCAGACAAATCATGGGACGCATCGTATTCAAACAAACCCACAATTGTGAATTTGCAATCTTAGCATATGGTGCATTCCAAGTATAATGGTGAAAATTTGATATTTAGAGTACATGACATAAAATGTTCCTTGTTTAATAATGGCCCAATAGTTGTTTATAGAAATAAAATACTTTATGGTGTGTGCATTTGGCATTCCTATTATACATTAAGGTATAATGGTGCCGATATGTGAATTTGAAATTTTAGCGTATGGTGCATTCCTATTTAAGGTACTTGACATGGCATTCCTATTGTGTAATAATGGCACGATGGTGCTTATAGAAAAATGAAACTTTAACGTGTGGAAATGTGGCATTCCTATTATACATTAAGGTATAATGGTGCCTAGATGTGAATATGAAATCTTAGCATATGGTGCGTTCTTATTAATTGATAAAAAGTGTGGTGATGCAAATTAGATATTTTAAATGCTTGACGTGGCATTCCTACTGTGTAATAATGGCACGATGATGCTTATAGAAATAATGAAACTTAAACGTGTGGAAATGTGGCACTCCTATTATACATTAAGGTATAATGGTGCCTAGATGTGAATATGGATTCTTGGCATATGGTGCATTCTTATTAATCGATCGAAAGTGTGGTGATGGAAACTAGATATTTTAAATGCTTGACATGGCATTCCTATTGTGTAATAATGGCACAATGGTGCTTATGAAAAAAATAAAACCTTAACGTGTGGGCATGTGGCATTCCTATTATACATTAAGGTATAATGGTGCCTATATGTGAATATGAAATCTTAGTACATGATGCATTCTTATTATTTGAACCAAGGAGTGAAGGTGCAAATTAGATATTTATAGTGCTTGGCATGGCATTCTTGTTGCGTAATAACGGCACAATGGTGCTTACAAAAACAAAAAAACCTTAAGTGTGTGAGCACGTAGCATTCCTATTATACATGAAGGTATGATGGTGCCAATCCGTGAGTTTAAATCTTAGAATATGGTGTATTTCTATTATCTGATCGAAGGTATAATGGTGCAAATTCGATATTTAAAGCACTTGACGTGGCATTCCTATTGTGTAATTGTGGCACAATGGTGCTCACAGATATATAGAAACTTTAAGGTTTGGGTAAGTGGCATTCCTATTATACATTACGGTATAATGGTGTCAATATATGAATTCGAAAAGTGAGCATATGGTGTGTTCCTATTACTTGATCGAAGGTAAAATGATGCAAATTCGATATTTAAAGTACTTGATGTGGCATTCCTATTGTGCAATAATGGCACAATGGTGCTTATAGAAATAAAAAAACCTTTAAGGTGCGGGAATGTGGCATTCCTATTATACATTAAGGTATAATGGTGCCAATATTTGAATTCGAAGTCTTACTATATGGTGCGTTCCCCTTGATTTCTATGGTGAATTTGAAGCATATATTAAAAAATATGTATTGTTTTCTATATTTTCGTATTTATAAAAAGATTTTGTTTTCCCCCTGCTTTGTAAATGTAGGTCATGTCGGGATTATGTCCCTCCATTCCTTTTTTGTTTGTTGGGATAATGAGGTAATAGTTGTTATGTGTTGCCCCCTTAAATTTTTAGTCACAGCTAATCGTTACTTTCTACTTGCCATTTTCTTTTTTGATATGTAGTGGAAACTTATCTTACGTTCTGCGTTATACTTCAGCAGCTACTGTTGTGGTAAGTATGCAAACTTGTTTATTGTTTCCTCTAGCCTTTTCTCATTTATATGAAGTATTGGCTGATTAATTTAATTGTTGTGGCATCTATTAAATATTTTGACGAAATTATGAAATCAGTTTGTCTTCTTCCCTAATGATTATTTGATCTAACTGATTTTGGTTTTCTGTGGTTTACAAATGCCATTAATTTGGCCAAACTAAGCAATGATTCCTTTTGAGGTGCTTATGGGAAATTGAAAATGATGTGCTTGCAGCCTTGGTAAGATTTTTTTTCTTTTTTTTTTTTGTTTAGAATTCTTTAGATTATTTGATTGATTATAGAGATATTGCACTCGTTAATTCTGGAACGTCTTCTCATGGTATTTTGATTTAATCTTATTAGGTGGGTGATGCTGCATCGGGAACAAATGAAGAGAGGGCTTTATGGAACACTTTCTTGTTTGTTAAAAACAAAATTCACTCCGGTATATTCTTAGTTTGTTACTAGTCTCTCGGTGCTGTTGAATAAAATGATGCTTTTACTTAGATTGTTTGATTAGCACTTTCTTAAATACCCCTGAAATCTAACTTTCTTGATTATGCAGGTATTGAGGATGATGATTTCATTGAACTATCGTCAGAGCTAGTACAACCTCTTGAGGATTTTTATGATGGAGTATTTGTGATGGTGGTATGTTGTCTTCGTGTCCTACTCGTATCGTTAATAATTTATGGTTCCTTAGTATGATTAATTAATTTATTTATCAGCGTGTTTGACATAGTTCCATGAACTTGTTTATAAGCTTGCTTAACGGGGACGAAAAGTTGAAAGTAACATTTTTTAACGATAAGCCAAAATATTGTATTAATAATTGGGAGGTTATCAAACAATCGCTAACCCAGCAACGGGGAAGAACAAATCGAAGCAATCGAAAATCAAACCACTCCGTACAATAACAACACCCAAAACCCACAAAATTCTACACAACACCGAAATGGAAAGAACAATCAGCTCTCACACCGTTCCATTTCAACCCACAATCAGCTTGGCATCCAAAATGCATACCACAACTATCTAGAAAACGAAAAACATCCCTCACATCAACAGAAAAACTGGTAAGCCGACACAACCAAGCAAAATCTAAGTCCAACTCAGACAGATCATGGGACGCATCATATTCAAACAAACCCACAATTGTGAATTTGCAATCTTAGCATATGGTGCATTCCAAGTATAATGGTGAAAATTAGATATTTAGAGTACATGACATAACATGTCCCTTGTTTAATAATGGCCCAATAGTTGTTTATAGAAATAAAATACTTTATGGTGTGTGCATTTGGCATTCCCATTATACATTAAGGTATAATGGTGCCGATATATGAATTTGAAATTTTAGCGTATGGTGCATTCTTATTTAAGGGACTTGACATGGCATTCCTATTGTGTAATAATGGCACGATGGTGCTTATAGAAAAATGAAACTTTAACGTGTGGAAATGTGGCATTCCTATTATACATTAAGGTATAATGGTGCCTAGATGTGAATATGAAATCTGAGCATATGGTGCGTTCTTATTAATTGATAAAAAGTGTGGTGATGCAAATTAGATATTTTAAATGCTTGACGTGGCATTCCTATTGTGTAATAATGGCACGATGATGCTTATAGAAATAATGAAAGTTTAACGTGTGGAAATGTGGCATTCCTATTATACATTAAGGAATAATGGTGCCTAGATGCGAATATGGATTCTTAGCATATGGTGCATTCTTATTAATCGATCGAAAGTGTGGTGATGCAAACTAGATATTTTAAATGCTTGACGTGGCATTCCTATTGTGTAATAATGGCACAATGGTGCTTATAAAAAAAAAAAAAATCCTTAACGTGTGGGCATGTGGCATTCCTATTATACATTAAGGTATAATGGTGCCTATATGTGAATATGAAATCTTAGTACATGATGCATTCTTATTATTTGATCCAAGGAGTGAAGGTGCAAATTAGATATTTATAGTGCTTGGCGTGGCATTCTTGTTGCGTAATAACGGCACAATGGTGCTTACAAAAACAAAAAAACCTTAAGTGTATGAGCACGTAGCATTCCTATTATACATGAAGGTATGATGGTGCCAATCCGTGAATTTAAATCTTAGAATATGGTGCATTTCTATTATTTGATCGAAAGTATGATGGTGCCAGTCCGTGAATTTAAATCTTAGAATATGGTGCAAATTCGATATTTAAAGCACTTGACGTGGCATTCCTATTGTGTAATTGTGGCACAATGGTGCTCACAGACATATAGAAACTTCAAGGTTTGGGTAAGTGGCATTCCTATTATACATTACGGTATAATGGTGTCAATATATGAATTTGAAAAGTGAGCATATGGTGTGTTCCTATTACTTGATCGAAGGTAAACTGATGCAAATTCGATATTTAAAGTACTTGATGTGGCATTCCTATTGTGCAATAATGGCACAATGGTGCTTATAGAAATAAAAAAACCTTTAAGGTGCAGGAATGTGGCATTCTTTTATACATTAAGGTATAATGGTGTCAATATGTGAATTCGAAGTCTTGCTATATGGTGCGTTCCTCTTGCTTTCTATGGTGAATTTGAAGCATATATTAAAAAATATGTATTGTTTTCTATATTTTTGCATTTATAAAAAGATTTTGTTTTCCCCCTGCTTTGTAAATGTAGGTCATGTCGGGATTATGTCCCTCCATTCCTTTTTTGTTTGTTACGATTATGAGGTAATAGTTGTTATGTGTTGCCCCCTTATATTTTTTAGTCACAACTAATCGTTACTTTCTACTTGCCATTTTCTTTTTTGATATGTAGTGGAAACTTACGTTACGTTCTGCGTTATACTTCAGCAGCTACTGTTGTGGTAAGTATGCAAACTTGTTTATTGTTTCCTCTAGCCTTTTCTCATTTATATGAAGTATTGGCTGATTAATTTAATTGTTGTGGCATCTATTAAGTATTTTGACGAAATTATGAAATCAGTTTGTCTTCTTCCCTAATGATTATTTGATCTAACTGATTTTGGTTTTCTGTGGTTTACAAATGCCATTAATTTGGCCTAACTAAGCAATGATTCCTTTTGAGGTGCTTATGGGAAATTGAAAATGATGTGCTTTCAGCCTTGGTAAGATTTTTTTCTTTTTTTTTTGTGTTTAGAATTCTTTAGATTCTTTGATTGATTATAGAGATATTGCACTCGTTAATTCTGGAATGTCTTCTCATGGTATTTTGATTTAATCTTATTAGGTGGGTGATGCTGCATCGGGAGCAAATGAAGAGAGGGCTTTATGGAACACTTTCTTGTTTGTTAAAAACAAAATTCTCTCCGGTATATTCTTAGTTTGTTACTAGTCTCCCGGTGCTGTTGAATAAAATGATGCTTTCACTTGGATTGTTTGAGTAGCACTTTCTTAAATAACCCTGAAATCTATCTTTCTTGATTATGCAGGTATTGAGGATGATGATTTCATTGAACTATCGTCAGAGCTAGTACAACCTCTTGAGGATTTTTATGATGAAGTATTTGTGATGGTGGTATGTTGTCTTCGTGTCCTACTCGTATCGTTAATAATTTATGGTTTCTTAGTATGATTAATTAATTTATTTATCAGCGTGTTTGACATAGTTCCATGAACTTGTTTATAAGCTTGCTTAACGGGGACGAAAAGTTGAAAGTAACATTTTTTAACGATAAGCCAAAATATTGTATTAATAATTGGGAGGTTATCAAACAATCGCTAACCCAGCAACGGGGAAGAACAAATCGAAGCAATCGAAAATCAAACCACTCCGTACAATAACAACACCCAAAACCCACAAAATTCTACACAACACCGAAATGGAAAGAACAATCAGCTCTCACACCGTTCCATTTCAACCCACAATCAGCTTGGCATCCAAAATGCATACCACAACTATCTAGAAAACGAAAAACATCCCTCACATCAACAGAAAAACTGGTAAGCCGACACAACCAAGCAAAATCTAAGTCCAACTCAGACAGATCATGGGACGCATCATATTCAAACAAACCCACAATTGTGAATTTGCAATCTTAGCATATGGTGCATTCCAAGTATAATGGTGAAAATTAGATATTTAGAGTACATGACATAACATGTCCCTTGTTTAATAATGGCCCAATAGTTGTTTATAGAAATAAAATACTTTATGGTGTGTGCATTTGGCATTCCCATTATACATTAAGGTATAATGGTGCCGATATATGAATTTGAAATTTTAGCGTATGGTGCATTCTTATTTAAGGGACTTGACATGGCATTCCTATTGTGTAATAATGGCACGATGGTGCTTATAGAAAAATGAAACTTTAACGTGTGGAAATGTGGCATTCCTATTATACATTAAGGTATAATGGTGCCTAGATGTGAATATGAAATCTGAGCATATGGTGCGTTCTTATTAATTGATAAAAAGTGTGGTGATGCAAATTAGATATTTTAAATGCTTGACGTGGCATTCCTATTGTGTAATAATGGCACGATGATGCTTATAGAAATAATGAAAGTTTAACGTGTGGAAATGTGGCATTCCTATTATACATTAAGGAATAATGGTGCCTAGATGCGAATATGGATTCTTAGCATATGGTGCATTCTTATTAATCGATCGAAAGTGTGGTGATGCAAACTAGATATTTTAAATGCTTGACGTGGCATTCCTATTGTGTAATAATGGCACAATGGTGCTTATAAAAAAAAAAAAAATCCTTAACGTGTGGGCATGTGGCATTCCTATTATACATTAAGGTATAATGGTGCCTATATGTGAATATGAAATCTTAGTACATGATGCATTCTTATTATTTGATCCAAGGAGTGAAGGTGCAAATTAGATATTTATAGTGCTTGGCGTGGCATTCTTGTTGCGTAATAACGGCACAATGGTGCTTACAAAAACAAAAAAACCTTAAGTGTATGAGCACGTAGCATTCCTATTATACATGAAGGTATGATGGTGCCAATCCGTGAATTTAAATCTTAAAATATGGTGCATTTCTATTATTTGATCGAAAGTATGATGGTGCCAGTCCGTGAATTTAAATCTTAGAATATGGTGCAAATTCGATATTTAAAGCACTTGACGTGGCATTCCTATTGTGTAATTGTGGCACAATGGTGCTCACAGACATATAGAAACTTCAAGGTTTGGGTAAGTGGCATTCCTATTATACATTACGGTATAATGGTGTCAATATATGAATTTGAAAAGTGAGCATATGGTGTGTTCCTATTACTTGATCGAAGGTAAACTGATGCAAATTCGATATTTAAAGTACTTGATGTGGCATTCCTATTGTGCAATAATGGCACAATGGTGCTTATAGAAATAAAAAAACCTTTAAGGTGCAGGAATGTGGCATTCTTTTATACATTAAGGTATAATGGTGTCAATATGTGAATTCGAAGTCTTGCTATATGGTGCGTTCCTCTTGCTTTCTATGGTGAATTTGAAGCATATATTAAAAAATATGTATTGTTTTCTATATTTTTCCATTTATAAAAAGATTTTGTTTTCCCCCTGCTTTGTAAATGTAGGTCATGTCGGGATTATGTCCCTCCATTCCTTTTTTGTTTGTTACGATTATGAGGTAATAGTTGTTATGTGTTGCCCCCTTATATTTTTTAGTCACAACTAATCGTTACTTTCTACTTGCCATTTTCTTTTTTGATATGTAGTGGAAACTTACGTTACGTTCTGCGTTATACTTCAGCAGCTACTGTTGTGGTAAGTATGCAAACTTGTTTATTGTTTCCTCTAGCCTTTTCTCATTTATATGAAGTATTGGCTGATTAATTTAATTGTTGTGGCATCTATTAAGTATTTTGACGAAATTATGAAATCAGTTTGTCTTCTTCCCTAATGATTATTTGATCTAACTGATTTTGGTTTTCTGTGGTTTACAAATGCCATTAATTTGGCCTAACTAAGCAATGATTCCTTTTGAGGTGCTTATGGGAAATTGAAAATGATGTGCTTTCAGCCTTGGTAAGATTTTTTTCTTTTTTTTTTGTGTTTAGAATTCTTTAGATTCTTTGATTGATTATAGAGATATTGCACTCGTTAATTCTGGAATGTCTTCTCATGGTATTTTGATTTAATCTTATTAGGTGGGTGATGCTGCATCGGGAGCAAATGAAGAGAGGGCTTTATGGAACACTTTCTTGTTTGTTAAAAACAAAATTCTCTCCGGTATATTCTTAGTTTGTTACTAGTCTCCCGGTGCTGTTGAATAAAATGATGCTTTCACTTGGATTGTTTGAGTAGCACTTTCTTAAATAACCCTGAAATCTATCTTTCTTGATTATGCAGGTATTGAGGATGATGATTTCATTGAACTATCGTCAGAGCTAGTACAACCTCTTGAGGATTTTTATGATGAAGTATTTGTGATTGTGGTATGTTGTCTTCGTGTCCTACTCGTATCGTTAATAATTTATGGTTTCTTAGTATGATTAATTAATTTATTTATCAGCGTGTTTGACATAGTTCCATGAACTTGTTTATAAGCTTGCTTAACGGGGACGAAAAGTTGAAAGTAACATTTTTTAACGATAAGCCAAAATATTGTATTAATAATTGGGATGTAGAATGGAAAAGTTCCCATCGAAGTACTTAGGCTTACCTTTGGGCGTCAAAAATAACTCGAGAGAGATGTGGCGACCTGTTGTGGAGAAATTTGAGGCTAGATTAGCAGGATGGAAAGGGAGATTACTATCTATGGGAGGTAGAGTAACTCTCATTAAGTCTGTCTTAGCTAGTCTACCGATCTTTTTCATGTCGCTATTTAGGATGCCAATTGGAGTTAGCCAGGAATTAGAAAGAATTCAAAGAAGGTTTCTATGGGGTAGCTCTTTGGAGGAAAGAAAAATTCATTATGTGGACTGGGGCTCTATTTGTACCTTCAAGGAGTTTGGAGGTTTAGGTTGGGTTGACTTGCAGACTAAAAATAAAGCTTTGCTCAACAAATGGATTTGGAGATATGGAAATGAACGAGAAAGCTTATGGAGAAAGACATTGGTGGATAAAGAAGAGGGTGATAATAGAGCTCTTCTTTCGAGCTCAGGGAGGATAAACAAGCGATCCTTTGTATGGAAGAGCATCATTAAACCCATGACTGAGGCTGATGTGTGTAGTTCTGTTTTTCGTGAAGGTCTTGGCTACATTTTAGGAAAAGGAGACTACCTAAATTTTTGGAGCGATGAGTGGATAGAAGGAATTATTCTTAAACAATTGTGCCCCAGGATTTACACATTAGCAACTAACAAGTTGGGCAAAGTAAGGGAATTTGGTCAATGGATTGAAGGAGAATGGCAATGGAAAGTGGAGTTAAGACGAAATTTGTTCGGTTGGGAGTTGGAGCAGTGGGAAAATTTGATGAACACAATAAGTGATCATCCAGTGGTTGAAGGGTACGAAGATACAGTTGTATGGAAATGGAGTCCTAGTGGAAAGTATTCTGTTAGCTCCTTTTGTAGATTTTTGGCTTCAAGAGATAGGCAAGTTAATGATTTGTGGAGCAAGGTGTGGCAAGGAATAGTTCCTATGAAAGTTGAGGTCTTTAGTTGGCGTCTTCTCAAAGGAAGGGTTGCGGTTAAAGCAGAGTTGGTTAAGAGAGGTCTTTTAAGGGCTGACTCTGCAAATTGTGCCTTATGTAGGGAGAAGGAGGAGACAGTTGATCATTTATTTTTTAAATGTGTAGAGAGTTGGAAGATTTGGTCAAGCTGGGTTGATCAATGGGGGCTGCAATGGGCAGCTCAATCTAAAGCGAAAACCTTTTTTCTTGATTGGAATGAACTTGTAAGGGTAGGGGATAAGAGAGTATGGCGTTTGGCTTTTTTCGCCATTGTGTGGACTATTTGGCTAATGAGGAATGAGATAGTGTTCCAAGGTAAGAATTGGGATGAGGGCCAATGTCGGGACCTTGTTAGGGTTAGGGTTGCATGGTGGGCAAAAGCTAAATGGCCAGTTGACTTCCAACAGCTGGAACAAACTATCAGATGCCCCGAGATGAACAGACTTCACACTAGAATTATGGGAGGCAGACAAACGGTTGAATGGGAACCACCTAACAGAGGCTTTCTTAAATTCAATGTAGACGGAGCAGCTAGGGGTAACCCAGGTCAAGCCGCTATTGGAGGCGTGTTAAGGGACGGGGAGGGAGTTGTTAAAATTTTGTTCTCTATCCCTATAGGGTTTTCCGAAGCTAACACTGCTGAAGTGATGGCAATTAAAGAGGCTTTCAAACTTTTTGGAGCCTCTAAATGGGTGGAAAGCCATTGCTTGATAGTGGAGAGTGATTCAATAAATGCAGTGAATTGGGTCCACAAACCCGATAAAGCCCCATGGAGACTTAGGAGAGTCATCCTTGTATTGGAAGGAATTCAGAAACGGATAGGGGAATGGCAGCTTAGGAAGATTGATAGGAAGGCAAATGGGGTAGCAGATGAGTTGGCTAAGTCTGGGGTTCAGAGAGAAGAAAACCTTATTCTTGTCTTTGATTAATTTTTTACGTGCTTTTTCTTTACCACATTTTGCTGAGCTTTTTTGTGTTCTGTTGATCCTAGGCTGACTCGTGTTTGGCTTAACCTTTGTTTTGGTGCAGACAGCTTGAGTTTTGATTTTCTTTTTTAGATTTACATTCTATACTCAGGTGCTGGATTTCTACTCATGGAGACGACTAATAATTCCTGGGGGGTACGATGCTCTAGAGATAGATCTGTCATTCGTAGATATTCAGTCATCATGTTCAGGTTTGACCCTTATCTCTTTAGGAAAAAAAAAAAAGAAACAAAAAAGAAAAAAAAAGGAAAAAGTGAAAGAAAAAAAAGAGAAAAGGATAAAAGAAGAAACAAAGAAAGAAAAGAAAATGAGAAAGAGAAGGAAGAAGAAGAAAAAGGAAAAGGCAAAAGAAAATTGTCCATTGACTTCTTTTAGCACCAAATTTCTTTTTTCCGATGATTTTCGCTTTTTTTAAGTTTTTGTTCGGACTTCGTTCGATCTAATGAGGAAAGATTGGCTGGGGTTTCAGGTCTACCTTTTCTGATCCTTCTTAGGTTGCTCTTGTAGGAGTTTTGCTTGTTACTCCTTTTTACTTCCTAAGAGGGAAGTCGAGTCTCTTCTTTTATTCCTTTGCTTTCAATTGACGATCTTGCTTCTTACTGTTCTGCTGGCATAGTAGTTTTTTTAGGAACCTTTTTTGTTAGGATTTGTCTTTTAGTTTTTTCACTATTTCTCTTTGTTAAAGGTATTTGACTCTTCTTTTGATGATTTCTCTTTTTGCTTCAATTTTGGTTTTGGAAGGAAGATGAGGTCTTTTTCTCTGATCTTTCAATCGCTTTTTATGTTCTTGTCTCTTTTTTCCTTGAAGGCCTTGTTTTTTTAGGGTTCATCTTCGAGCTTTATGCTCGGCATGCTGTTTTGACTCAAGTCAGGGTCTCTCTCTTTATTTATTTCTTTTAAAAAAAAATGAAAAAAGAAAAGAAAGAAAAAAAAAAAAAAAAGAAAAATGAAGGAAAAAAATGACAGTAGAAAAAATGAAAAAAAAAAAAGAAAGAAAGAAATTGGTAAAAGAAGAAACAATAAAAAAAAAAAAAGAAGAAAATAAAGCAAAAAAAAAAAAAAAAAAAAAAAATTAAGCTCTTTATCGTGTCAAATACAAGGGGAAAGGGAAATAGGTTGTGATTCTTCCGTAATGGGTGTGTGATGGGTTGAGGACAATTCTTAAAGGTTGGGGAGGTCAAGAGTATTTTGAACCATCGATTTGGTTGAGTGAGAGGTAAGGAAGGCATGTCTGGGGGCTCACTGGGGGATCTTTTCCACTTAGGGAGGAAATGTCTCGAGTTCTTATTTATTACTATTATTACTATATTTTTTGTGTTTTTTGCTGTTTGTTCTTTTTGGTTGGGGTGCAATTATTTCTGGTTGCCTTGATGTTCTCTTAAAGGATTCTCCTTGTTTCAGTGGGGGATTTTGTCATGGATGCTTTGGGATGGGGGGATTCTCCCTTTATAGGGTGGGAGACCTTGTTCCCTTTGGGTGGTCTTTTTACTGTTTTTCGCAGATTTTCCTTACGAGTTGACGGGCTCTTGTGTCTTTTTGATGGTGCTTAGACTCTCCCTTGCTTCAGTTTTACGAAGAACTTCCTTACTTGAGTCATGTTCTGCAGGGCTTGTTAGTATGGTGTTTTGGAAGCTCTTGCGCTGAACCTGTGATGAATCTGATGCTCTCTGGGTTGGTTCAACTAAGATACTGTGGTTAATGCTGCCAGGAAGGGCTTTTGCTGATGATGCGATCCCCTTTGCTTTTGGATCGAGGGTCTCTTGGATTCGATTGTTTGGACTCTGCTGGCCGTTGGACCTTCTTTTTGGTCCTCTTGTTGTTCGGCGTCACTAAGTCCCCGTTTTAAGGCTTTTCCATCCGATGATTGGTGTTACTTCTGTTTTGAACGGTCTTCTCCCATGCTTCCAAAGGGATTCTTTTACCATGTAAATTCTGTGGCGTGAGTCAAGGTTGACTTCTCATGAGAAGATCATTGCTGGGGGAGTTTTTACTTGTTCGTTGGGTTGGGGGGTTTTGTTGTTTCCATTTAGATAGAATTAGGATGCTTTTTGTTCTCTGGCACCCTTTCTTGTTCATGGTGCTATGCTGCCAATTACTCTCAGGGCAGATTCCTTTTGGTACAAATGTACAGGTTCCATCCAGCCAAGACAACTATTATGCCATCAAGAGTCTTTTAGGCAATTAAGACTAAAGACTTGAAGTGGCAGGTTGAAGGCTGGCTCAATAAAACTTCATCTTTCAAAAAAAAAAATAATTGGGAGGTTATCAAACAATCGCTAACCCAGCAACGGGGAAGAACAAATCGAAGCAATCGAAAATCAAACCACTCCGTACAATAACAACACCCAAAACCCACAAAATTCTACACAACACCGAAATGGAAAGAACAATCAGCTCTCACACCGTTCCATTTCAACCCACAATCAGCTTGGCATCCAAAATGCATACCACAACTATCTAGAAAACGAAAAACATCCCTCACATCAACAGAAAAACTGGTAAGCCGACACAACCAAGCAAAATCTAAGTCCAACTCAGACAGATCATGGGACGCATCATATTCAAACAAACCCACAATTGTGAATTTGCAATCTTAGCATATGGTGCATTCCAAGTATAATGGTGAAAATTAGATATTTAGAGTACATGACATAACATGTCCCTTGTTTAATAATGGCCCAATAGTTGTTTATAGAAATAAAATACTTTATGGTGTGTGCATTTGGCATTCCCATTATACATTAAGGTATAATGGTGCCGATATATGAATTTGAAATTTTAGCGTATGGTGCATTCTTATTTAAGGGACTTGACATGGCATTCCTATTGTGTAATAATGGCACGATGGTGCTTATAGAAAAATGAAACTTTAACGTGTGGAAATGAGGCATTCCTATTATACATTAAGGTATAATGGTGCCTAGATGTGAATATGAAATCTGAGCATATGGTGCGTTCTTATTAATTGATAAAAAGTGTGGTGATGCAAATTAGATATTTTAAATGCTTGACGTGGCATTCCTATTGTGTAATAATGGCACGATGATGCTTATAGAAATAATGAAAGTTTAACGTGTGGAAATGTGGCATTCCTATTATACATTAAGGAATAATGGTGCCTAGATGCGAATATGGATTCTTAGCATATGGTGCATTCTTATTAATCGATCGAAAGTGTGGTGATGCAAACTAGATATTTTAAATGCTTGACGTGGCATTCCTATTGTGTAATAATGGCACAATGGTGCTTATAAAAAAAAAAAAAATCCTTAACGTGTGGGCATGTGGCATTCCTATTATACATTAAGGTATAATGGTGCCTATATGTGAATATGAAATCTTAGTACATGATGCATTCTTATTATTTGATCCAAGGAGTGAAGGTGCAAATTAGATATTTATAGTGCTTGGCGTGGCATTCTTGTTGCGTAATAACGGCACAATGGTGCTTACAAAAACAAAAAAACCTTAAGTGTGTGAGCACGTAGCATTCCTATTATACATGAAGGTATGATGGTGCCAATCCGTGAATTTAAATCTTAGAATATGGTGCATTTCTATTATTTGATCGAAAGTATGATGGTGCCAGTCCGTGAATTTAAATCTTAGAATATGGTGCAAATTCGATATTTAAAGCACTTGACGTGGCATTCCTATTGTGTAATTGTGGCACAATGGTGCTCACAGACATATAGAAACTTCAAGGTTTGGGTAAGTGGCATTCCTATTATACATTACGGTATAATGGTGTCAATATATGAATTTGAAAAGTGAGCATATGGTGTGTTCCTATTACTTGATCGAAGGTAAACTGATGCAAATTCGATATTTAAAGTACTTGATGTGGCATTCCTATTGTGCAATAATGGCACAATGGTGCTTATAGAACCTTTAAGGTGCAGGAATGTGGCATTCCTATTATACATTAAGGTATAATGGTGTCAATATGTGAATTCGAAGTCTTGCTATATGGTGCGTTCCTCTTGCTTTCTATGGTGAATTTGAAGCATATATTAAAAAATATGTATTGTTTTCTATATTTTCGTATTTATAAAAAGATTTTGTTTTCCCCCTGCTTTGTAAATGTAGGTCATGTCGGGATTATGTCCCTCCATTCCTTTTTTGTTTGTTGGGATAATGAGGTAATAGTTGTTATGTGTTGCCCCCTTAAATTTTTTAGTCACAGCTAATTGTTACTTTCTACTTGCCATTTTCTTTTTTGATATGTAGTAGAAACTTATCTTACGTTCTGCGTTATACTTCAGTAGCTACTGTTGTGGTAAGTATGCAAACCTGTTTGTTGTTTCCTCTAGCCTTTTCTCATTTATATGAAGTATTGGCTGATTAATTTAATTGTTGTGGCATCTATTAAGTATTTTGACGAAATTATGAAATCAGTTTGTCTTCTTCCCTAATGATTATTTGGTCTAACTGATTTTGGTTTTCTGTGGTTTACAAATGCCATTAATTTGGCCAAACTAAGCAATGATTCCTTTTGAGGTGCTTATGGGAAATTGAAAATGCTGTGCTTTTAGCCTTGGTAAGATTTTTTTTCTTTTTTTTTTTGTTTAGAATTCTTTAGATTCTTTGATTGATTATAGAGATATTGCACTCGTTAATTCTGGAATGTCTTCTCATGGTATTTTGATTTAATCTTATTAGGTGGGTGATGCTGCATCGGGAACAAATGAAGAGAGGGCTTTATGGAACACTTTCTTGTTTGTTAAAAACAAAATTCACGCCGGTATATTCTTAGTTTGTTACTAGTCTCCCGGTGCTGTTGAATAAAATGATGCTTTTACTTAGATTGTTTGATTAGCACTTTCTTAAATAACCCTGAAATCTAGCTTTCTTGATTATGCAGGTATTGAGGTTGATGATTTCATTGAACTATCGTCAGAGCTAGTACAACCTCTTGAGGATTTTTATGATGAAGTATTTGTGATGGTGGTATGTTGTCTTCGTGTCCTACTCGTATCGTTAATAATTTATGGTTCCTTAGTATGATTAATTAATTTATTAATCAGCGTGTTTGACATAGTTCCATGAACTTGTTTATAAGCTTGCTTAACAAGGACGAAAAGTTGAAAGTAACATTTTTTAACAATAAGCCAAAATATTGTATTAATAATTGGGAGGTTATCAAACAATCCCTAACCCAGCAATGGGGAAGAACAAATCGAAGCAATCGAAAATCAAACCACTCCGTACAATAACAACACCCAAAACCCACAAAATTCTACACAACACCGAAATGGAAAGAACAATCAGCTCTCACACCGTTCCATTTCAACCCACAATCAGCTTGGCATCCAAAATGCATACCACAACTATCTAGAAAACAAAAAACATCCCTCACATCAACAGAAAAACTGGTAAGCCGACACAACCAAGCAAAATCTAAGTCCAACTCAGACAGATCATGGGACGCATCATATTCAAACAAACCCACAATTGTGAATTTGCAATCTTAGCATATGGTGCATTCCAAGTATAATGGTGAAAATTAGATATTTAGAGTACATGACATAACATGTCCCTTGTTTAATAATGGCCCAATAGTTGTTTATAGAAATAAAATACTTTATGGTGTGTGCATTTGGCATTCCTATTATACATTAAGGTATAATGGTGCCGATATGTGAATTTGAAATTTTAGCGTATGGTGCATTCCTATTTAAGGTACTTGACATGGCATTCCTATTGTGTAATAATGGCATGAAGGTGCTTATAGAAATAATGAAACTTTAACGTGTGGAAATGTGGCATTCCTATTATACATTAAGGTATAATGGTGCCTAGATGTGAATATGAAATCTTAGCATATGGTGCGTTCTTATTAATTGATAAAAAGTGTGGTGATGCAAATTAGATATTTTAAATGCTTGACGTGGCATTCCTATTGTGTAATAATGGCACGATGATGCTTATAGAAATAATGAAACTTAAACATGTGGAAATGTGGCATTCCTATTATACATTAAGGTATAATGGTGCCTAGATGTGAATATGGGTTCTTAGCATATGGTGCATTCTTATTAATCAATAGAAAGTGTGGTGATGCAAACTAGATATTTTAAATGCTTGACGTGGCATACCTATTGTGTAATAATGGCACAATGGTGCTTATAAAAAAAATAAAACCTTAAGGTGTGCGCATGTGGCATTCCTATTATACATTAAGGTATAATGGTGCCTATATGTGAATATGAAATCTTAGTACATGATGCATTCCTATTTTTTGATCTAAGGAGTGAAGGTGCAAATTAGATATTTATAGTGCTTGGCGTGGCATTCTTGTTGCGTAATAATGGCACAATGGTGCTTACAAAAACAAAAAAACCTTAAGTGTGTGAGCATGTATCATTCCTATTATACATTATGATGGTGGACCGTGAATTTAAATCTTAGAACATGGTGCATTTCTATTATTTGATCGAAGATATAATGGTGCAAATTCGATATTTAAAGCACTTGACGTGGCATTCCTATTGTGTAATTGTGGCACAATGGTGCTCACAGACATATAGAAACTTTAAGGTTTGGGTAAGTGGCATTCCTATTATACATTACGGTATAATGGTGTCAATATATGAATTTGAAATGTGAGCACATGGTGTGTTTCTATTACTTGATCGAAGGTAAAATGATGCAAATTCGATATTTAAAGTACTTGATGTGGCATTCCTATTGTGCAATAATGGCACAATGGTGGTTATAGAAATAAAAAAACCTTTAAGGTATGGGAATGTGGCATTCCTATTATACATTAAGGTATAATGGTGCCAACATGTGAATTCGAAGTCTTACCATACGGTGTGTTCCCCTTGCTTTCTATTGTGAATTTGAAGCATATATAAAAAAATATGTTTTGTTTTCTATATTTTCGTATTTGTGAAAAGATTTTGTTTTCCCCCTGCTTTGTAAATGTAGGTCATGTCGGGATTATGTCCCTCCATTCCTTTTTTGTTTGTTGGGATTATGAGGTAATAGTTGTTATGTGTTGCCCCTCTATATTTTTTAGTCACAGCTAATCATTACTTTCTACTTGCCATTTTCATTTTTGATATGTAGTGGAAACTTATCTTACGTTCTCCTTTGTACTTCAGTAGCTACTGTTGTGGTAAGTATGCAAACTTGTTTATTGTTTCCTCTAGCCTCTTCTAATTTTTTATGAAGTATTGGATGATTAATTTAATTGTTGTGGCATCTATTAAGTATTTTGATGAAATTATGAAATCAGTCAGTCTTCTTCCCTAATGATTATTTGATCTAACTGATTTTGATTTTCTGTGGTTTACAAATGCGATTAATTTGCCATAACTAAGCAATGACTCCTTTTAAAGTGCTCCTGGAAAACTGAAAATGCTGAGCTTTCATTCTTGGTAAGATTTTTTTTTTTTTGGTGTAGAATGTTATTTTCTTTAGATTCTTTGATTGATTATAGAGATATTGCACTCGCAAATTCTGGAATCTCTTCTCATGGCATTTTAATTTAATCTTATTAGGTGGATGAAGCTGCATTGGAAACAAATGAAGAAATGGCTTTATGGAACACTTTGTTGTTTGTTAAACACAAAATTCACCCGGGTATATTGTTAGTTTATTACTAGACTCGTGGTGCTGTTCAATAAAATGACACTTTTATTTAAATTGTTTGATTAACAGTTTTCTTAAATAACCTTGAAACCTAACTTTTTTTATTATGCAGGTATTGAGGTTGATGATTTCATTGAAATATCGTCAGAGCTTGTACAACCTCTTGTGGATTTTTATGATGAAGTATTTGTGATGGTGGTATGTTGTCCTCGTATCCTGCTCGTATCGTTAATAATGGTTCATTAGTGTGATTAACTAATTATTCATTAGCTTGTTTAACATAGTTCCATGAACTTGTCTAGAAGCTTGTTCAGTGGGACGAAAACATGAAAGAACTTTTTTTAATGATAGGTCAAAATATTGTATTAATAATTGGGGTATATCAAACAATCGCTAACCCAGCAACAGGGAAGAGCAAATCGAAGCAATCGAAAATCAAACCACTCCGCACAATAACAAAACCCAAAACCCACAAAATGTTCAGAGAATTGGGATCTCCCTTCTAATTTATGCACCATTATATGATCCTAAAATGTTATCTCTTAGTTAAGGGCTTGATAATGTTTATTATCATTTTAATGAGATCCTAATAGGTCGGACATCACATAAAGACCTTAATCTAACTTATTCTTGGAATTTAATCTTGACTTCTCTTGACATTTTTGTTTTTTATATCGCCTCAAGGTTGCAGCCATTCAATAATCTTTGAAATATGGTGAATATGGTAGGGTGTGATAAGTCATGATTATGCATGGATAACATAGGATGGTATAGCATGTCCAAGGTGTCTTGTCAGCATTACTTAATTCCTGTGAGAAAGGTGGAGGATTGCATATTCTGGTGTGTCAAATTAGTGCCTTAGGCTGTGCTCATTCATGTGTGAGCATGCTTGTCACTGGATCATATATGCCTATCTGATGAATTTTGGGAAAGAGCTGTTTAACTCGTGCGTATGCTTCTGCAGTTGCTTGTTGTGTTGACAACAATGACTGATCACTACATTGATTGAATAATTACCTCACATTTTCTTTATCGTGGTGGTTTATTTTCTTAAAGTATTTATTGAGACAATGGTTAAATGTGTTAGCATCTAATATTCTTGATCTCTGATGCCTGGAGAGATGGAAATATTTCCATCTTCTTTTGTAAATATTATATAAAGTAATTGTCTCTCTTCGTTGCAATTTGATCTAGAGGACTTAGTTGTGGTTGTAATATGTCTATACATTGATGAATCAGGTCCTGAAAATTTGCTTTTTATTCGCTTTAGCTTCTTTTGAAGTCCCCATTTGCTTTTGACCTCTCACGCTGATTGTAGTTTTTTTTTTTTCATTTTAGTCAAGACCTTTGGAGATCAAATTTCAGTGTAGAACTTGATGCTGCTAATGCAACTTGGTTACTAAATGATGTAACCTTGCTATCAACAAAGACTGGAGAACTGTTACTGTTGACCCTTCTTTATGATGGGCAGTAAGTGTTTCATTTGGTTGTCATTTGGATTTTCACTTGTATTTTGTTGTATTTAGTTTCCTTTTAAGCTGAAGAATAATATCTCGGTTTTTTTTGGGTTTGATGTTGCAATTAATTGGATTGGTAGAAAATCATTGTTTTACATGGCAGAGTTGGTCATGGTGCTTTGTAAAGAAAACACAAATTAACAAGGGTTATAGGTTTTTGTGTTGGCTGATTGTCAAAATGCTGCTGTCTTTTTGATAAAAAATAGGGATATGAACATTAAGTATGTACAAAAGAGGCAGTGGTGAGGGCCTGTCATTGAGAACAGTTAGAGTTAGATTTAAATAGGAATCCTGTTGCAGGCATGTCCATGTTGATATCAGATATTTGATAGCATTACTTTCTTAAGTTTTATTGATTTGTTACTATGTTGTTCTAAAACATGGTTTTTCCTCCTCCGAACTCCTTCATTCTTAATTCAAATTTCCTTGGTTATTCATTTTAAACAAAAAAACTAGTTTTGTTTATTAAGTATTTCCACTGCTCATTTATTGGCAGAGTACAGAAGAAAATATGACCTCTTGTTATGTTATAGTGCGTCTTTTTTTCTCTGTAGTCATGAAGTTGGGGAAGTCTTTTTATGCTGCTTGTTTGTTAATTCATTCTTTTCTCGTTTGAAGGGCTGTGCAGAGACTTGCTCTTTCCAAGTCTATGGCTTCAGTACTTACTTTGGTTAGTTAAATTGTTAGACTTTTCATGCTAATGCAGATGCTTTTTTTTCAGTACTTTCCAGCCATTGACTAGTTATGTTGGGAATTTTGCTGATATTCATTTAGGACATTACAACTATTGGAAACTCATTGTTCCTTTTTGGCAGTCAATTGGGAGATAGTTTGCTTGTGCAATTCGGTGGTGGATCAGGAGCATCAGCCTTGCCATCGGGTTTTAAGGAAGAGGTGCATATTATCATCAACTTCTATCCAGTATTTTGAATGCTAAGATTTAATTATTTTAACATATTGTTGATGTTTGGACTGTGTGGCATTCCAATGCTAGTATCACTATCTGCTCTTTACATTTGACTATTTAGGTACTTTAAGTGGATTGATAATCTCAAAGTGAAGTCCTGATTTCTCACATCCCAAGAGAATTATCATATTCTTTCAACAAATTTCACAGTTCATTTAAACTTTGTTCTTCACTAAATTTTTTTACTCAAGAATATTGTAAAGATTTTTATTCTGGGTTTTCATGCTTCTAGGTTGGAGATGTTGAAGGTGATGTCCCTCTGGAAAAGCGATTGCGAAGGTCATCTTCTAATGCTTTGCAAACTATGGTTGGCAATGAAGAGCTTTCTTTGTATGGTTTGGCCCCCAAATAACACTGAGTCAGCAAAGGTGGTGTACCATTCTATAAGTAATTCAGGGCCTTTGGGTGATTTCTTTAAGCTTTATCCTGGGGAATAGAACAATCAAATAACTAAATCTATCTAACAATTGAGCATCTAAATTAGTATTAAAGAGCTTAGGCTAAAGACTTAAAGATTCTATGTTTGCAGTCAAACTAAAAAACTGGACAATTGCTTCATTCCTGTGGATTTAGCTGCTGTTCTCATGATTTCTCATCTTGAGAGTTCATCTGTTAAAATTGTAGTTGTTCTGAAGTTTGTTTGTGTAATAGGTTCGAGAAATTAGTTATTGGGTTCATGATGTCTCACATAATATAATTTAGATTGCAGTTACCATCAAGAGATAAATGCTATTTTTGTTTTTTATTACACTTGTTCAACTTATCATATGCTGCATGGTTCATCATAATTATGGTTATTACCTTTTAGTCTTTCACCCTACAAATGTTTCCCTCCCTCTGTGTGGTGAAGACTTTCTTGTTTGCAGTGAGAGACTCATTAACTAAAGTTGGCCCTTTGAAGGACTTCTCATATGGCTTGAGGATTAATGCTGATGCGAATGCAACTGGAATTGCCAAACAAAGTAATTATGAGCTGGTTAGTTTGTGGGTTAAAATGCTTTTCTTCAATCCACAGTGATTAATGGATATGGAAGTGGTTCTTGGAAAATGAAAAAAAAAAAATTGGTGTTATTGCAATTGACTGGATGTGGCTACTATCGAGCTTAGACATTGCCTTCAAGCTCTTTGTAATTTGTATATTGTGCATTTTTATAGCATTTATTTCTTTTTCTTCTTTGGAATTTTTTACCCCAAATGATTTGTGGGTTTATTGTGCCTGAAGCCAAGTCTTGGCTAATGTTTCAGGTGTGCTGTTCAGGCCATGGAAAGAATGGTGCCCTCTGTGTGCTACGACAGTCAATTCGTCCAGAAATAATTACTGAGGTCTACCCATGCTCCAGCTCTAACTGAATTTTTCCTGATTAAGATTTTAATTGTTGATATCATTTAGGTAAATATTTTTCTAGTTGCCATTGTTAATCTAACTAATCATTTTCAGTGGTACACATATCACATCTTAGTGTTGGAAAACCTCATCTGTGCTTGCATCATTGCATGCACAATTTTGTCATCTGCAAGAAATTTGTTTGGAAGGTGAGACCAGTTACATGGTCTGTATTTACATGAAATTAGTTTATTGCCTTGGTTTGTTGTCAAATTTTCTAGAATAAAGATGCCGTACATTTAGTTTTTTCTTTTGGTTGATATTGTGTTTTTACTTGATTTATAGTTTATAAAGGGTGCTAGTAAATGCTGTCTGCTTTTATCCTTTCCATAACACTCTCACATTAAGTAATTTTGCATGCCCACTATACATTTTATGGTCTAAATTAATTTTACGTTCAAACGTATAGTCTTGAGAGGTTTTAGTAACTTCAAGTGAATTGGCATTGTTGTCTAATTTGGCTAATTACTGAATATTACTATTATTCATTAGAGAGTTTTCTTGCTTGATAGGTTTGAACTCTGTGCTGGAACATTGCAGTCTTTCCCCTTTCTATTTCCATTTAGCCACGTAATATATTAGATATTATGCTTCAAACACTACTTTTAACTTGTGCTTGTCTCATTATGTTCGCTTATAGGTGTCGAGTTATCCAGGCCTTCGAATGTGGTGCTTGAATTCTGGGTGGTTCTTTTATGACTCAAGAACTGAGTATTCCATTGCCAAACTCTGAATCTCGCCCTGGTTCTGAGAGTTCTACAGTGATATCTGTTTCTATTGCTGATCCTTATGTATTGCTGAGAAACTTAAATAAATTTTTATTCCTTTATATATCGTTTTTTATTTTTTAATTTTTAATAAATATGAAAAATTTGTCATTTTCAATTTTCAAAAGCACGTGAAATAACCGTTAATTGAGTATTGAGCGTTACTAGATACTCAGGTGAAATTCAAAACCTCATCCTCGCATAATTTTCCTTCAAAACCCAAGACTCAGAACACAAGGCCAGAGTCAGAGCCATGGCTATCTCTCAAGCCCCACGCTTCCCATCTCTCTCTTGCGCGTCGCTAAGCCGAACGCTATCCTTCTCAACACTCCACCGCCGTTGCTTCAGTCGAACAACCGCCTCTGCGGTGAACACTTCTTCAATTCAACAAAATTCCTCGACAAACGCCAGCGACGAGCCGCAGAAAGCCTCTGTTTTCACATTTCAACAATCCATTCACATACTCCAGGTTCCATGAACTACTACTGCTACTTGCATTTCTTTTTTTTTTCTTTTTTTGAAAGAGGACCTACATTTCTTTTTGACTAATTTTTTACATTGTTATAGTTACTATTACACTTTATTTATTTATTTTGGCTCAGTTTGGGCTCATTAATCTTTGGTCGTCTTGTTCTCCTTTTATTTTATCTTTGGTTGATTATACAATCTCTTTCGTCTAAGTCCAATTTTTTCCAGGGAAAAAAAAAGGAAAGGCAAAAGAGAATAAGTGAATTTAACAGTATTTTCTCTACAACAACATGTATGAAAATTTATTGGATTGAAATAAATAGCGCTCTCAAATAATTTAATACAAACCAGCAATTCTGCCATTGAAGAGTGAACTCTCTTATTCATAACAACATTCTTGGTCCTGTCCTGCAGTCTCTGACTCACTATATCTAAAGGGTTTCGCTGCATGAGAATTCCCATCTTCAACAAATTTGATCCTGATCTGTCATTTGTAAACATCTCATTAAGTTGCTGCTTCTTTCAACCCATAGTTGCACAACACTTGTTTTGCTTTTGTAAGCATGCATTCAACTATTACACTATGTTTTAAATTATTTATTGGCAACGAAAATCAGTGTAATTGTTGCTAAATTTGTAGGAATATTGGGTGTTGGTTGGACGTGCAGTGATGCAATGACGCAATACAGAGGTAATTGTTTTTACGATGTAGATTCTTTTACTTTTCTTTCTGGCGAAAATTTTTTTCGCCACTGATTTTTAGATTCTCATCAATTTCCAGTTTGTTTCATTAAGGTTTTGTTTGCCATGACAGGTAGGAGCCGGGACTATGAATCCATTGATGTACTTAAGAGCACTTGGTCCAGAACCGTGGAATGTTGCGTAACTTATTGAAGCAAGTTTCTATAAGTTAAAATAATTTCTTATACACTGTAGTAGACTGAAAGTGTACATAGGATGAACAGGTGCTTGAAACAGCTGATCTTTTGACAGAAGTGACTGCAAGTGTAGACTATTATGTTCAAGGAAGAACAATTGCTGCAGGAAATTTGTTTGGAAGGTGAGACCAGTTACCTGGTCTGTGTTTACATGAAATTAGTTTATTGCCTTGGTTTGTTGTCGAATTTTCTAGAATAATGATGCTGTACATTTAGTTTTTTCTTTTGGTTGATATTGTGTTTTTACTTGATTTATAGTTTATAATGGGTGCTAGTAAATGCTGTCTGCTTTTATCCTTTCCATACCACTCTCACATTAAGTAATTTTGCATGCCCACTATACATTTTATGGTCTAAATTAATTTTATGTTCAAACGTATAGTCTTGAGAGTTTTTAGTAAATTCAAGTGAATTGGCATTGTTGCCTAATTTGGCTAATTACTGAATATTACTATTATTCATTAGAGAGTTTTCTTGCTTGATAGGTTTAAACTCTGTGCTGGAACATTGCAGTCTTTCCCCTTTCTATTTCCTTTTAGCCATGTAATATATTAGATATTATGCTTCAAACGCTACTTTTAACTTGTACTTGTCTCATTATGTTTGCTTATAGGCATTGAGTTATCCAGGTCTTTGAACGTGGTGCTTGAATTCTGGGTGGTTCTTTATGACTCAAGAACTAAGTATTCCATTGCCAAACTCTGAATCTCGCCCTGGTTCTGAGAGTTCTACAGTGATGTCTGTTTCTATTGCTGATCCTTATGTATTGCTAAGAATGACCGATGGAAGCATTCTGCTCCTTGTTGGAGGTATGTTTCGTCTTAGATGATTTTAAATGTGGGCTTAACTTGTAAATCTGTTTACTTGCCATGGCCTATACCCTTCATAACTTCTTGTCTTTACTGTATTACAAAGCTGTGCAGCATCCTATTGTTTCCATTCTTGGATTTCTTGCTGATTTTATGCTTAACCTTCAGTTTCAGATCTTGCTACTTGCTCTGTTTCTATAAACACTCCAACTGCATTTGAAGGCTCAAAGAAAATGGTATCTGCCTGTACATTGTATCATGATAAAGGTCCAGAGCCATGGCTCTGCAAAGCAAGTACCGATACATGGCTTTCCACTAGCATCGGGGAGTCCATTGACGGTGCTGATGGCGGGCCACATGATCAAGGGGATGTATATTGTGTCATTTGTTATGAGAGTGATTCTCCTGAAATATTAGATGTGCCAAATTTCAATTGTGTTTTCTCTGTGGAAAAGTTTGCATCTGGAAGAACCCACCTTGTCGATGCCTATACACTGGAATCTTCTAAGGATTCTGAGAAAGTGACTAATAAAAGTTCTGAAGAATTGACTGGCCAAGGCAGGAAAGAAAATGTTCACAACCTGAAGGTTGTTGAGTTGGCCATGCAGAGATGGTCTGTAAAGCACAGTCGTCCATTTCTTTTTGGAGTCTTGATGGATGGAACAATTCTTTGTTATCATGCTTACCTATTTGAAAGTTCAGAAAATGCTTCTAAAGTTGAGGATTCAGTTTTTGCACAAAATTCTGTGGGCTTAAGCAATATTAATGCTTCTAGGCTTAGGAATTTGAGATTTATTTGTGTCCCCATTGGATGCTTACATGAGGGAGTAGATGTCAAATGGAACCTTATCCCAAAGGATTACAATTTTTAAGAATATTAGTGGTTCTAAAGGGTTCTTCCTCTCTGGGTCAAGACCAGGTTGGTTTATTGTATTCAGCGAATGGCTTTGAGTTCATCCACAGGTCAGAAATGTAGTTTTTCATACAATGAGATATAAAAAATTTAATGCTGTAAAGGTAGATTCATTTTTTTCATAAAATTTCGCATAATTTTGAAATGTGATTCTGTAAATAGACTCAAATTGACTTTGGATTAAATACTTGGTAAAATTAGACTGAGTGACTTTTGGCCTGTCTGAGAATTGATGATTTTTTTTGCTACCTTGTCTTAATCTTCTTTCGCAAATTCATTTTTTATTAATAAAATAATAATTTAAATGCCATTTAATATTTTGCCTAGTTTAGACAGATTTTTGCTAGATTTTTTATCTAGGACCCTATGAATGGAATCAATAGTAAAACACTGCCAACTTGTTGACAAGGTCACATCCTTAATTGTTGCTTAATGTTATGTGAGCAAGTGTGCTTCTCTCATTTACTTTGTTTTCTTTTTTTGCAGCTATGTGATGGATATATTGTTGCTTCCACTGTTCTTCATAATGTCAGCTGTAATCATGGGTTCATAAATGTTACATCGCAGGTTAGGTACTTTCATATTTTGAAGCAACAGGCTTTTGCATACTGGCTAAAAGCGCTAACTCTTTTTTGCATTTTTTATTTTTCTATGGTATTCTAAAGATTTGCCAAATGCCATCTGCATCAAACTATGACAACTATTGGCCAGTGCAAAAAGTGATCCCTAATGCACCTTACAAGAATAAGAAATTCACTTTTTTTAATAAATTATTTCAGTCATTGTACTTACCAGAAACTTTATCTCTTGGTTAGATTCCGCTGAGGGGCACTCCACATCAAGTGACTTACTTTGCTGAGAGGAATCTTTACCCAATTATAGTTTCGGTTCCTGTAAGTATATACTCTCTTCCTCTTCTTTATTTCTTTTTGGTATGATACTAATATCTACAGTGCTTGTTATTTAAACCTTTACAAGCTAATATAGTCTACATATGGATAGAACTGGCATGCTGATTGTGTCTTTTCTGGCCTCCAATGATTTGAAAATGAACTTCCGTTGTTGACAACTATTCATTCTATCAAACTTTGTGCTTTTGGAATTCTGCAACCATGCATGCATGCTATTAGCACCAGGCTGTTGATTTCATAATACCTACTCACAGTAATTGGTTAGATTTATTAAACTTTGTAGCACGTATCATGACTAAAGAATGAATTGGTCATGGTTTCTCATTTTCTTCTTAAAGTTTTAGCTGCCAGTGATTGGGCATTTTATCAGAGGCTATACATGTATTTCAATTGAATTTTAATTAGGGAGTAAAATTTGCCTAAGCTTGTGCACTGTACTTCAATGAACTTTTAATTATGAAGTTGTCTTTATATTCTTTTATCAAACTTGATGCCTTTCAATGCCAGGTTGCTTCTTTTGTATAAGTGATAAAAGTAGGACAGATTTAGTGCCTCTATATATTTGCTTTTTGCGTTTTTGAGAGCTCTTCATCTTTAATCCTTTTTTTTAAAAAAAAAAAAGCGGGGGAGAGAGGCACTGTTTCCTGAAGTATCATGCTAATCACTGATAATTGCAGGTTCATAAGCCAGTTAATCAAGTGCTGTTGTCATTGGTTGATTAACAAGTTGGCCATCAGATGGACAATCATAACTTGAGTTCTGATGAGTTGCACTGAACATGTACAGTGGATGAGTTCGAGGTTTGGATTTTGGAACCTAAAAATCTGGTGGTCCTTGGGAAAATAAGGCAACTATACCAATGCAGAGTTCTGAAAATGCTGTAACTGTGAGAGTGGTCACTCTGTTTGTAAGTTTGGTTCTTTCCATTGTTCTGGTTGTTTTAGTCTTGGCTTTATGTGCATCATGCTGCTGGAGGAGGGGGAGTTTGGATGAATGATGAAATGCATAATGTTGTATTAGTCTTACAGCAAGCATCTTTTCTATCAAAGTTAGCCTTTAAAAGAGACTATAATGAATGCATCACACTTCATGGCTTAATTTATTCTTCATTCTAAAAAAGATGGGACAAATTTATAAGTATTGGCTTAAAGGGCAATAGAAGAAATAGGATGAATCTGGCATGGATATTTTTTAATTGTAATTAGCAAGTCTTTTTTGGGACATCTCATTTCCCTTTTTCAGTTTAAAAGGATCTCTATTTATGCAATGCTTTATTGCAGAATACCACCACAAAAGATAATGAATCCCTTTTGGCTATTGGGATCGCTTACATTCAAGGAGAGGACGTTGCTGCGAGAGGACATGTGATTTTGTTTTCAATTGGAAGGAACACTGATAATCCTCAGAATTTGGTACTTTTGGATTATCTGATACCTCAACTTATTTAATCCAAATCTATTCTATTTTTTGCTTTATGAAGTTTGTCATCTCCATTGAAGTTATAAATTGAATTTTAGCTTCTCCAGGTGTCAGAGGTTATTCAAAGGAACTAAAAGGTGCTATATCTGCTTTAGCCTCCCTTCAAGGTCATCTATTGATAGCTTCTGGTCCTAAAATTATTCTGCATAATTATTTTATGATGCTCCACCATTATATGTTGTGAGCTTATATATGGTAAGTGCTACTTAACTTCAGTATCTTTATGACATGCTCTAGGTAAAAAGCCTGGATACCAATCAGACTTTACTTGTGTCCATCTTATTTATTTTATTTTAATTTTTATAGATGCAGTTTTAAATGCTTTGCAGACTGAAAATGGTTCCTGGTAGCCGTTTGCCTTTTTTCGCTTCATTTTAATGCTTTCTTTTGTTAATACGTATAAATCAACTGCAGGTCAAGAATTTTATCCTTCTTGGTGCTGTTCACAACAGCATATACTTTCTTAGTTGGAATGAACAGGGTGCTCAACTCAGCTTATTGGCCAAGGATTTGGCTCCCTTGATTGCTTTGCAACAGAATTTTTAATTGACGGAGGTACATTAAGTCTCATGGTTTCAGATGAACAAAAGAATATTCAGGTTAGTACAGCCATCTTTTTTGCAATTTTTTTTTTTGTAAATTTATGTGTATATTGTAGTAATTATTTTCGATATAATGAGCTTTTTACCTTGTTCAAACCCCCCCTCCCTGCCCCTTTATCTAATGCTATTTGGCTTAGGTGTAGCTAGTGATTTGGTACAAAGAATTACGAAGAAATCATGGATGATACAACATCAGAATATGTTGTTATTCAATTAGTTTACTGTTAAAAATTCTAGGCATCTTTTAGACACTGTGATTGTTGACTACCATTTCTGTAGTTGAAAGGTCTCAACTTCATCTAGCTGAGGTTTACTCTGTAATTTGTCATTAGGCTTCTCACTGTTTGAGGTATTTATTGAACCATTAATATGTTCATTCCTTCTTTATTCTGCTAGTTTTTTCTTTTTTTTTTTTTGAAAATTAAGCATTTCATTCATCAACAAGGAATAAACAATTCCCTGTAAGAAAACAAGATCAGCTCTAGATTTTAAGTTGCTATCTTAACCCATATCAACTTAAAGTCTAGGATTTGCAAAAAGAACACCAAACAAAAGTATCCCAACCTTTCCATATACAAAAAACCCTTTCCACAAAAAAAAAAAAAGGGTTCATGACAAATCCTATACATCAGTTCAACCTACAATCAAAGATCGTGTCGCATCATTTCCAAATCTGATTCAATCAAATATCAAAAGTGCACACTTCAACTCATTTCAACTGCAGCCATGAAGCTTACACTTCAACACAAAAATTAGCCAAATCAAATATCCAATTCCAGTGAATCCCAAACCAAACCACAAACATACTTGTAGTGGAGAACCAGCACCTTGCAAAACTCACTAGGTCTCCAACACTCAAGTACATCCTGTTGGAATTCCTTGAATGATGGCATCGTCAAACACTCATTCAAAAGAGGCTTTGGAATAATCTCAACAAAAAAAGATAAAGTTTGAAGGGACAGAAGCTTCTTTCAAGGGCTGAATTACATGTTGGTGCCCATGTGACTAAGTTCTTGCAGTTCCAGATGCTTTCTACGTCATTTGAAAATAAGTTCTTGCGACCCATGTGACTAAAGAATGAATAGGTGGTGTTCCTATTATACATTAAGGTATAATGATGTATATATGTGAATTTAAGGTGTGGGCATCATAGAAATAATAAAACTTTAAGGTGTGGGCATATGGCATTTATACAGTAGGGTATAATGGTGCCTATATGGTGTACTTGTGCAAATCAGATATTTAAAATACTTGACGTGGCATTCTTATTGTGTAATAATGGCACAATGGTGCTTATAGAAAGAAAAAACTTTTAAGTGTGTGGGCATTGGGCATACCTATTATACACTCAGGTATAATGGTGCCAATGTATGAATTTGAAATCTTAGTATATGGTGCATTTCTATTATACGATTGAAGTTATAACAGTGCAAATTATACATTTAAACTACTTGATATGGCTTACAGATTGTGCAATTATGGCGCAACGGTGCTTATAGACATAAAGAACATTAAGGTGTGGGTATGTGGCATTCCTATTATACATTACGGTATAATGGTGCCAATATATGAATTTCAAATCTGAGTATATAGTGCATTCCTATTATTTAATCGAAGGTATAATGGTGGAAATTAGATATTTAAAATACATGACATAGCATTCCTATTGTGTAAAAATGGCACAATGGTGCTTTTGGAAATAATAACACCCTAAGTGTGGGCATGTGTAGCATTCCTATTCTACATTAAAGTATAATGGTGCCTATATGTGAATATGAAATCTTAACATATGGTGCATTTCTATTAATTGATCAAAGGTGCAATGATGCAAATTAGATGTTTAAAGTACTAGACTTGGCATTCCTATTGTGTAATAATGGCACAATGGTGCTTATAAAAATAATAAACCTTTAGATGTGCGTATGTGGCATTCCTATTGTACATTAAGGTATAATGGTGCCTATATGTGAGTATGAAATCTTAGTGTATAATGCATTCCTATTATTTGATCGAAGGAGTAAAGGTGCAAATTAAATATCTACAAAGCTCGATGAGGCATTCCTATTGTGTAATAACGGCACAATGGTGCTTACACACACAAAAAAACTTTAACTGTGTGAGTATGTGGCATTCCTATTATACATTAAGGTATAATGATGCCTAGGTGTGAACATGAAATCTTAGCATATAGTGCATTCTTATTAATCAATCGAAGGTGTGGTGATGCGAATTAGATATTTAAAGTGCTTGACGTGGCATTCCTATTGTGTAATAACAGCACAATAGCGCTTACAGAAACAAAAAAACTTTAAGCGTGTGAGCATGTGGCATTCCTATTATACATTAAGGTATGATGGTGCCAATCCGTGAATTTAAATCTTAGTATATGGTGCATTTCTATTATTTGATCGAAGATATAATGGTGCAAATTCGAAATTTAAAGCACTTGACGTGGCATTCCTATTGTGTAATTGTGGCACAATGGTGCTCACAGACATATAGAAACTTTAAGGTTTGGGTAAGTGGCATTCCTATTATACATTACGGTATAATGGTGTCAATATATGAATTCGAAAAGTGAGCATATGGTGTGTTCCTATTACTTGATCGAAGGTAAACTGATGCAAATTCGATATTTAAAGTACTTGATGTGGCATTCCTATTGTGCAATAATGGCACAATGGTGCTTATAGAAATAAAAAATCCTTTAAGGTGCGGGAATGTGGCATTCCTATTATACATTAAGGTATAATGGTGCCAATATGTGAATTCGAAGTCTTACTATATGGTGCGTTCCCCTTGCTTTCTATGGTGAATTTGAAGCATATATAAAAAAATATGTATTGTTTTCTATATTTTTG
This sequence comes from Theobroma grandiflorum, assembly GCA_036013995.1. NCBI lineage: Eukaryota > Viridiplantae > Streptophyta > Magnoliopsida > Malvales > Malvaceae > Theobroma > Theobroma grandiflorum. Next base: position 10,385,980 of record CP142131.1, read on the forward strand.
TATTTATAAAAAGATTTTCTTTTCCCCTTGCTCTGTAAATGTAGGTCATGTCGGGATTATGTCCCTCCATTCCTTTTTTGTTTGTTGCAATTATGAGGTAATAGTTGTTATGTGTTGCCCCCTTATATTTTTTAGTCACAACTAATCGTTACTTTCTACTTGCCATTTTCTTTTTTGATATGTAGTGGAAACTTACGTTACGTTCTGCGTTATACTTCAGCAGCTACTGTTGTGGTAAGTATGCAAACTTGTTTATTGTTTCCTCTAGCCTTTTCTCATTTATATGAAGTATTGGCTGATTAATTTAATTGTTGTGGCATCTATTAAGTATTTTGACGAAATTATGAAATCAGTTTGTCTTCTTCCCTAATGATTATTTGATCTAACTGATTTTGGTTTTCTGTGGTTTACAAATGCCATTAATTTGGCCTAACTAAGCAATGATTCCTTTTGAGGTGCTTATGGGAAATTGAAAATGATGTGCTTTCAGCCTTGGTAAGATTTTTTTTCTTTTTTTTTGTGTTTAGAATTCTTTAGATTCTTTGATTGATTATAGAGATATTGCACTCGTTAATTCTGGAATGTCTTCTCATGGTATTTTGATTTAATCTTATTAGGTGGGTGATGCTGCATCGGGAACAAATGAAGAGAGGGCTTTATGGAACACTTTCTTGTTTGTTAAAAACAAAATTCTCTCCGGTATATTCTTAGTTTGTTACTAGTCTCCCGGTGCTGTTGAATAAAATGATGCTTTTACTTGGATTGTTTGAGTAGCACTTTCTTAAATAACCCTGAAATTTAACTTTCTTGATTATGCAGGTATTGAGGATGATGATTTCATTGAACTATCGTCAGAGCTAGTACAACCTCTTGAGGATTTTTATGATGAAGTATTTGTGATGGTGGTATGTTGTCTTCGTGTCCTACTCGTATCGTTAATAATTTATGGTTTCTTAGTATGATTAATTAATTTATTTATTAGCGTGTTTGACATAGTTCCATGAACTTGTTTATAAGCTTGCTTAACGGGGATGAAAAGTTGAAAGTAACATTTTTTAATGATAAGCCAAAATATTGTATTAATAATTGGGAGGTTATCAAACAATCGCTAACCTAGCAACGGGGAAGAACAAATTGAAGCAATCGAAAATCAAACCACTCCGTACAATAACAACACCCAAAACCCACAAAATTCTACACAACACCGAAATGGAAAGAACAATCAGCTCTCACACCGTTCCATTTCAACCCACAAATCACCTTGGCATCCAAAATGCATACCACAACTATGTAGAAAACAAAAAACATCCCTCACATCAACAGAAAAACTGATAAGCCGACACAACCAAGCAAAATCTAAGTCCAACTCAGACAAATCATGGGACGCATCGTATTCAAACAAACCCACAATTGTGAATTTGCAATCTTAGCATATGGTGCATTCCAAGTATAATGGTGAAAATTTGATATTTAGAGTACATGACATAAAATGTTCCTTGTTTAATAATGGCCCAATAGTTGTTTATAGAAATAAAATACTTTATGGTGTGTGCATTTGGCATTCCTATTATACATTAAGGTATAATGGTGCCGATATGTGAATTTGAAATTTTAGCGTATGGTGCATTCCTATTTAAGGTACTTGACATGGCATTCCTATTGTGTAATAATGGCACGATGGTGCTTATAGAAAAATGAAACTTTAACGTGTGGAAATGTGGCATTCCTATTATACATTAAGGTATAATGGTGCCTAGATGTGAATATGAAATCTTAGCATATGGTGCGTTCTTATTAATTGATAAAAAGTGTGGTGATGCAAATTAGATATTTTAAATGCTTGACGTGGCATTCCTACTGTGTAATAATGGCACGATGATGCTTATAGAAATAATGAAACTTAAACGTGTGGAAATGTGGCACTCCTATTATACATTAAGGTATAATGGTGCCTAGATGTGAATATGGATTCTTGGCATATGGTGCATTCTTATTAATCGATCGAAAGTGTGGTGATGGAAACTAGATATTTTAAATGCTTGACATGGCATTCCTATTGTGTAATAATGGCACAATGGTGCTTATGAAAAAAATAAAACCTTAACGTGTGGGCATGTGGCATTCCTATTATACATTAAGGTATAATGGTGCCTATATGTGAATATGAAATCTTAGTACATGATGCATTCTTATTATTTGAACCAAGGAGTGAAGGTGCAAATTAGATATTTATAGTGCTTGGCATGGCATTCTTGTTGCGTAATAACGGCACAATGGTGCTTACAAAAACAAAAAAACCTTAAGTGTGTGAGCACGTAGCATTCCTATTATACATGAAGGTATGATGGTGCCAATCCGTGAGTTTAAATCTTAGAATATGGTGTATTTCTATTATCTGATCGAAGGTATAATGGTGCAAATTCGATATTTAAAGCACTTGACGTGGCATTCCTATTGTGTAATTGTGGCACAATGGTGCTCACAGATATATAGAAACTTTAAGGTTTGGGTAAGTGGCATTCCTATTATACATTACGGTATAATGGTGTCAATATATGAATTCGAAAAGTGAGCATATGGTGTGTTCCTATTACTTGATCGAAGGTAAAATGATGCAAATTCGATATTTAAAGTACTTGATGTGGCATTCCTATTGTGCAATAATGGCACAATGGTGCTTATAGAAATAAAAAAACCTTTAAGGTGCGGGAATGTGGCATTCCTATTATACATTAAGGTATAATGGTGCCAATATTTGAATTCGAAGTCTTACTATATGGTGCGTTCCCCTTGATTTCTATGGTGAATTTGAAGCATATATTAAAAAATATGTATTGTTTTCTATATTTTCGTATTTATAAAAAGATTTTGTTTTCCCCCTGCTTTGTAAATGTAGGTCATGTCGGGATTATGTCCCTCCATTCCTTTTTTGTTTGTTGGGATAATGAGGTAATAGTTGTTATGTGTTGCCCCCTTAAATTTTTAGTCACAGCTAATCGTTACTTTCTACTTGCCATTTTCTTTTTTGATATGTAGTGGAAACTTATCTTACGTTCTGCGTTATACTTCAGCAGCTACTGTTGTGGTAAGTATGCAAACTTGTTTATTGTTTCCTCTAGCCTTTTCTCATTTATATGAAGTATTGGCTGATTAATTTAATTGTTGTGGCATCTATTAAATATTTTGACGAAATTATGAAATCAGTTTGTCTTCTTCCCTAATGATTATTTGATCTAACTGATTTTGGTTTTCTGTGGTTTACAAATGCCATTAATTTGGCCAAACTAAGCAATGATTCCTTTTGAGGTGCTTATGGGAAATTGAAAATGATGTGCTTGCAGCCTTGGTAAGATTTTTTTTCTTTTTTTTTTTTGTTTAGAATTCTTTAGATTATTTGATTGATTATAGAGATATTGCACTCGTTAATTCTGGAACGTCTTCTCATGGTATTTTGATTTAATCTTATTAGGTGGGTGATGCTGCATCGGGAACAAATGAAGAGAGGGCTTTATGGAACACTTTCTTGTTTGTTAAAAACAAAATTCACTCCGGTATATTCTTAGTTTGTTACTAGTCTCTCGGTGCTGTTGAATAAAATGATGCTTTTACTTAGATTGTTTGATTAGCACTTTCTTAAATACCCCTGAAATCTAACTTTCTTGATTATGCAGGTATTGAGGATGATGATTTCATTGAACTATCGTCAGAGCTAGTACAACCTCTTGAGGATTTTTATGATGGAGTATTTGTGATGGTGGTATGTTGTCTTCGTGTCCTACTCGTATCGTTAATAATTTATGGTTCCTTAGTATGATTAATTAATTTATTTATCAGCGTGTTTGACATAGTTCCATGAACTTGTTTATAAGCTTGCTTAACGGGGACGAAAAGTTGAAAGTAACATTTTTTAACGATAAGCCAAAATATTGTATTAATAATTGGGAGGTTATCAAACAATCGCTAACCCAGCAACGGGGAAGAACAAATCGAAGCAATCGAAAATCAAACCACTCCGTACAATAACAACACCCAAAACCCACAAAATTCTACACAACACCGAAATGGAAAGAACAATCAGCTCTCACACCGTTCCATTTCAACCCACAATCAGCTTGGCATCCAAAATGCATACCACAACTATCTAGAAAACGAAAAACATCCCTCACATCAACAGAAAAACTGGTAAGCCGACACAACCAAGCAAAATCTAAGTCCAACTCAGACAGATCATGGGACGCATCATATTCAAACAAACCCACAATTGTGAATTTGCAATCTTAGCATATGGTGCATTCCAAGTATAATGGTGAAAATTAGATATTTAGAGTACATGACATAACATGTCCCTTGTTTAATAATGGCCCAATAGTTGTTTATAGAAATAAAATACTTTATGGTGTGTGCATTTGGCATTCCCATTATACATTAAGGTATAATGGTGCCGATATATGAATTTGAAATTTTAGCGTATGGTGCATTCTTATTTAAGGGACTTGACATGGCATTCCTATTGTGTAATAATGGCACGATGGTGCTTATAGAAAAATGAAACTTTAACGTGTGGAAATGTGGCATTCCTATTATACATTAAGGTATAATGGTGCCTAGATGTGAATATGAAATCTGAGCATATGGTGCGTTCTTATTAATTGATAAAAAGTGTGGTGATGCAAATTAGATATTTTAAATGCTTGACGTGGCATTCCTATTGTGTAATAATGGCACGATGATGCTTATAGAAATAATGAAAGTTTAACGTGTGGAAATGTGGCATTCCTATTATACATTAAGGAATAATGGTGCCTAGATGCGAATATGGATTCTTAGCATATGGTGCATTCTTATTAATCGATCGAAAGTGTGGTGATGCAAACTAGATATTTTAAATGCTTGACGTGGCATTCCTATTGTGTAATAATGGCACAATGGTGCTTATAAAAAAAAAAAAAATCCTTAACGTGTGGGCATGTGGCATTCCTATTATACATTAAGGTATAATGGTGCCTATATGTGAATATGAAATCTTAGTACATGATGCATTCTTATTATTTGATCCAAGGAGTGAAGGTGCAAATTAGATATTTATAGTGCTTGGCGTGGCATTCTTGTTGCGTAATAACGGCACAATGGTGCTTACAAAAACAAAAAAACCTTAAGTGTATGAGCACGTAGCATTCCTATTATACATGAAGGTATGATGGTGCCAATCCGTGAATTTAAATCTTAGAATATGGTGCATTTCTATTATTTGATCGAAAGTATGATGGTGCCAGTCCGTGAATTTAAATCTTAGAATATGGTGCAAATTCGATATTTAAAGCACTTGACGTGGCATTCCTATTGTGTAATTGTGGCACAATGGTGCTCACAGACATATAGAAACTTCAAGGTTTGGGTAAGTGGCATTCCTATTATACATTACGGTATAATGGTGTCAATATATGAATTTGAAAAGTGAGCATATGGTGTGTTCCTATTACTTGATCGAAGGTAAACTGATGCAAATTCGATATTTAAAGTACTTGATGTGGCATTCCTATTGTGCAATAATGGCACAATGGTGCTTATAGAAATAAAAAAACCTTTAAGGTGCAGGAATGTGGCATTCTTTTATACATTAAGGTATAATGGTGTCAATATGTGAATTCGAAGTCTTGCTATATGGTGCGTTCCTCTTGCTTTCTATGGTGAATTTGAAGCATATATTAAAAAATATGTATTGTTTTCTATATTTTTGCATTTATAAAAAGATTTTGTTTTCCCCCTGCTTTGTAAATGTAGGTCATGTCGGGATTATGTCCCTCCATTCCTTTTTTGTTTGTTACGATTATGAGGTAATAGTTGTTATGTGTTGCCCCCTTATATTTTTTAGTCACAACTAATCGTTACTTTCTACTTGCCATTTTCTTTTTTGATATGTAGTGGAAACTTACGTTACGTTCTGCGTTATACTTCAGCAGCTACTGTTGTGGTAAGTATGCAAACTTGTTTATTGTTTCCTCTAGCCTTTTCTCATTTATATGAAGTATTGGCTGATTAATTTAATTGTTGTGGCATCTATTAAGTATTTTGACGAAATTATGAAATCAGTTTGTCTTCTTCCCTAATGATTATTTGATCTAACTGATTTTGGTTTTCTGTGGTTTACAAATGCCATTAATTTGGCCTAACTAAGCAATGATTCCTTTTGAGGTGCTTATGGGAAATTGAAAATGATGTGCTTTCAGCCTTGGTAAGATTTTTTTCTTTTTTTTTTGTGTTTAGAATTCTTTAGATTCTTTGATTGATTATAGAGATATTGCACTCGTTAATTCTGGAATGTCTTCTCATGGTATTTTGATTTAATCTTATTAGGTGGGTGATGCTGCATCGGGAGCAAATGAAGAGAGGGCTTTATGGAACACTTTCTTGTTTGTTAAAAACAAAATTCTCTCCGGTATATTCTTAGTTTGTTACTAGTCTCCCGGTGCTGTTGAATAAAATGATGCTTTCACTTGGATTGTTTGAGTAGCACTTTCTTAAATAACCCTGAAATCTATCTTTCTTGATTATGCAGGTATTGAGGATGATGATTTCATTGAACTATCGTCAGAGCTAGTACAACCTCTTGAGGATTTTTATGATGAAGTATTTGTGATTGTGGTATGTTGTCTTCGTGTCCTACTCGTATCGTTAATAATTTATGGTTTCTTAGTATGATTAATTAATTTATTTATCAGCGTGTTTGACATAGTTCCATGAACTTGTTTATAAGCTTGCTTAACGGGGACGAAAAGTTGAAAGTAACATTTTTTAACGATAAGCCAAAATATTGTATTAATAATTGGGATGTAGAATGGAAAAGTTCCCATCGAAGTACTTAGGCTTACCTTTGGGCGTCAAAAATAACTCGAGAGAGATGTGGCGACCTGTTGTGGAGAAATTTGAGGCTAGATTAGCAGGATGGAAAGGGAGATTACTATCTATGGGAGGTAGAGTAACTCTCATTAAGTCTGTCTTAGCTAGTCTACCGATCTTTTTCATGTCGCTATTTAGGATGCCAATTGGAGTTAGCCAGGAATTAGAAAGAATTCAAAGAAGGTTTCTATGGGGTAGCTCTTTGGAGGAAAGAAAAATTCATTATGTGGACTGGGGCTCTATTTGTACCTTCAAGGAGTTTGGAGGTTTAGGTTGGGTTGACTTGCAGACTAAAAATAAAGCTTTGCTCAACAAATGGATTTGGAGATATGGAAATGAACGAGAAAGCTTATGGAGAAAGACATTGGTGGATAAAGAAGAGGGTGATAATAGAGCTCTTCTTTCGAGCTCAGGGAGGATAAACAAGCGATCCTTTGTATGGAAGAGCATCATTAAACCCATGACTGAGGCTGATGTGTGTAGTTCTGTTTTTCGTGAAGGTCTTGGCTACATTTTAGGAAAAGGAGACTACCTAAATTTTTGGAGCGATGAGTGGATAGAAGGAATTATTCTTAAACAATTGTGCCCCAGGATTTACACATTAGCAACTAACAAGTTGGGCAAAGTAAGGGAATTTGGTCAATGGATTGAAGGAGAATGGCAATGGAAAGTGGAGTTAAGACGAAATTTGTTCGGTTGGGAGTTGGAGCAGTGGGAAAATTTGATGAACACAATAAGTGATCATCCAGTGGTTGAAGGGTACGAAGATACAGTTGTATGGAAATGGAGTCCTAGTGGAAAGTATTCTGTTAGCTCCTTTTGTAGATTTTTGGCTTCAAGAGATAGGCAAGTTAATGATTTGTGGAGCAAGGTGTGGCAAGGAATAGTTCCTATGAAAGTTGAGGTCTTTAGTTGGCGTCTTCTCAAAGGAAGGGTTGCGGTTAAAGCAGAGTTGGTTAAGAGAGGTCTTTTAAGGGCTGACTCTGCAAATTGTGCCTTATGTAGGGAGAAGGAGGAGACAGTTGATCATTTATTTTTTAAATGTGTAGAGAGTTGGAAGATTTGGTCAAGCTGGGTTGATCAATGGGGGCTGCAATGGGCAGCTCAATCTAAAGCGAAAACCTTTTTTCTTGATTGGAATGAACTTGTAAGGGTAGGGGATAAGAGAGTATGGCGTTTGGCTTTTTTCGCCATTGTGTGGACTATTTGGCTAATGAGGAATGAGATAGTGTTCCAAGGTAAGAATTGGGATGAGGGCCAATGTCGGGACCTTGTTAGGGTTAGGGTTGCATGGTGGGCAAAAGCTAAATGGCCAGTTGACTTCCAACAGCTGGAACAAACTATCAGATGCCCCGAGATGAACAGACTTCACACTAGAATTATGGGAGGCAGACAAACGGTTGAATGGGAACCACCTAACAGAGGCTTTCTTAAATTCAATGTAGACGGAGCAGCTAGGGGTAACCCAGGTCAAGCCGCTATTGGAGGCGTGTTAAGGGACGGGGAGGGAGTTGTTAAAATTTTGTTCTCTATCCCTATAGGGTTTTCCGAAGCTAACACTGCTGAAGTGATGGCAATTAAAGAGGCTTTCAAACTTTTTGGAGCCTCTAAATGGGTGGAAAGCCATTGCTTGATAGTGGAGAGTGATTCAATAAATGCAGTGAATTGGGTCCACAAACCCGATAAAGCCCCATGGAGACTTAGGAGAGTCATCCTTGTATTGGAAGGAATTCAGAAACGGATAGGGGAATGGCAGCTTAGGAAGATTGATAGGAAGGCAAATGGGGTAGCAGATGAGTTGGCTAAGTCTGGGGTTCAGAGAGAAGAAAACCTTATTCTTGTCTTTGATTAATTTTTTACGTGCTTTTTCTTTACCACATTTTGCTGAGCTTTTTTGTGTTCTGTTGATCCTAGGCTGACTCGTGTTTGGCTTAACCTTTGTTTTGGTGCAGACAGCTTGAGTTTTGATTTTCTTTTTTAGATTTACATTCTATACTCAGGTGCTGGATTTCTACTCATGGAGACGACTAATAATTCCTGGGGGGTACGATGCTCTAGAGATAGATCTGTCATTCGTAGATATTCAGTCATCATGTTCAGGTTTGACCCTTATCTCTTTAGGAAAAAAAAAAAAGAAACAAAAAAGAAAAAAAAAGGAAAAAGTGAAAGAAAAAAAAGAGAAAAGGATAAAAGAAGAAACAAAGAAAGAAAAGAAAATGAGAAAGAGAAGGAAGAAGAAGAAAAAGGAAAAGGCAAAAGAAAATTGTCCATTGACTTCTTTTAGCACCAAATTTCTTTTTTCCGATGATTTTCGCTTTTTTTAAGTTTTTGTTCGGACTTCGTTCGATCTAATGAGGAAAGATTGGCTGGGGTTTCAGGTCTACCTTTTCTGATCCTTCTTAGGTTGCTCTTGTAGGAGTTTTGCTTGTTACTCCTTTTTACTTCCTAAGAGGGAAGTCGAGTCTCTTCTTTTATTCCTTTGCTTTCAATTGACGATCTTGCTTCTTACTGTTCTGCTGGCATAGTAGTTTTTTTAGGAACCTTTTTTGTTAGGATTTGTCTTTTAGTTTTTTCACTATTTCTCTTTGTTAAAGGTATTTGACTCTTCTTTTGATGATTTCTCTTTTTGCTTCAATTTTGGTTTTGGAAGGAAGATGAGGTCTTTTTCTCTGATCTTTCAATCGCTTTTTATGTTCTTGTCTCTTTTTTCCTTGAAGGCCTTGTTTTTTTAGGGTTCATCTTCGAGCTTTATGCTCGGCATGCTGTTTTGACTCAAGTCAGGGTCTCTCTCTTTATTTATTTCTTTTAAAAAAAAATGAAAAAAGAAAAGAAAGAAAAAAAAAAAAAAAAGAAAAATGAAGGAAAAAAATGACAGTAGAAAAAATGAAAAAAAAAAAAGAAAGAAAGAAATTGGTAAAAGAAGAAACAATAAAAAAAAAAAAAGAAGAAAATAAAGCAAAAAAAAAAAAAAAAAAAAAAAATTAAGCTCTTTATCGTGTCAAATACAAGGGGAAAGGGAAATAGGTTGTGATTCTTCCGTAATGGGTGTGTGATGGGTTGAGGACAATTCTTAAAGGTTGGGGAGGTCAAGAGTATTTTGAACCATCGATTTGGTTGAGTGAGAGGTAAGGAAGGCATGTCTGGGGGCTCACTGGGGGATCTTTTCCACTTAGGGAGGAAATGTCTCGAGTTCTTATTTATTACTATTATTACTATATTTTTTGTGTTTTTTGCTGTTTGTTCTTTTTGGTTGGGGTGCAATTATTTCTGGTTGCCTTGATGTTCTCTTAAAGGATTCTCCTTGTTTCAGTGGGGGATTTTGTCATGGATGCTTTGGGATGGGGGGATTCTCCCTTTATAGGGTGGGAGACCTTGTTCCCTTTGGGTGGTCTTTTTACTGTTTTTCGCAGATTTTCCTTACGAGTTGACGGGCTCTTGTGTCTTTTTGATGGTGCTTAGACTCTCCCTTGCTTCAGTTTTACGAAGAACTTCCTTACTTGAGTCATGTTCTGCAGGGCTTGTTAGTATGGTGTTTTGGAAGCTCTTGCGCTGAACCTGTGATGAATCTGATGCTCTCTGGGTTGGTTCAACTAAGATACTGTGGTTAATGCTGCCAGGAAGGGCTTTTGCTGATGATGCGATCCCCTTTGCTTTTGGATCGAGGGTCTCTTGGATTCGATTGTTTGGACTCTGCTGGCCGTTGGACCTTCTTTTTGGTCCTCTTGTTGTTCGGCGTCACTAAGTCCCCGTTTTAAGGCTTTTCCATCCGATGATTGGTGTTACTTCTGTTTTGAACGGTCTTCTCCCATGCTTCCAAAGGGATTCTTTTACCATGTAAATTCTGTGGCGTGAGTCAAGGTTGACTTCTCATGAGAAGATCATTGCTGGGGGAGTTTTTACTTGTTCGTTGGGTTGGGGGGTTTTGTTGTTTCCATTTAGATAGAATTAGGATGCTTTTTGTTCTCTGGCACCCTTTCTTGTTCATGGTGCTATGCTGCCAATTACTCTCAGGGCAGATTCCTTTTGGTACAAATGTACAGGTTCCATCCAGCCAAGACAACTATTATGCCATCAAGAGTCTTTTAGGCAATTAAGACTAAAGACTTGAAGTGGCAGGTTGAAGGCTGGCTCAATAAAACTTCATCTTTCAAAAAAAAAAATAATTGGGAGGTTATCAAACAATCGCTAACCCAGCAACGGGGAAGAACAAATCGAAGCAATCGAAAATCAAACCACTCCGTACAATAACAACACCCAAAACCCACAAAATTCTACACAACACCGAAATGGAAAGAACAATCAGCTCTCACACCGTTCCATTTCAACCCACAATCAGCTTGGCATCCAAAATGCATACCACAACTATCTAGAAAACGAAAAACATCCCTCACATCAACAGAAAAACTGGTAAGCCGACACAACCAAGCAAAATCTAAGTCCAACTCAGACAGATCATGGGACGCATCATATTCAAACAAACCCACAATTGTGAATTTGCAATCTTAGCATATGGTGCATTCCAAGTATAATGGTGAAAATTAGATATTTAGAGTACATGACATAACATGTCCCTTGTTTAATAATGGCCCAATAGTTGTTTATAGAAATAAAATACTTTATGGTGTGTGCATTTGGCATTCCCATTATACATTAAGGTATAATGGTGCCGATATATGAATTTGAAATTTTAGCGTATGGTGCATTCTTATTTAAGGGACTTGACATGGCATTCCTATTGTGTAATAATGGCACGATGGTGCTTATAGAAAAATGAAACTTTAACGTGTGGAAATGAGGCATTCCTATTATACATTAAGGTATAATGGTGCCTAGATGTGAATATGAAATCTGAGCATATGGTGCGTTCTTATTAATTGATAAAAAGTGTGGTGATGCAAATTAGATATTTTAAATGCTTGACGTGGCATTCCTATTGTGTAATAATGGCACGATGATGCTTATAGAAATAATGAAAGTTTAACGTGTGGAAATGTGGCATTCCTATTATACATTAAGGAATAATGGTGCCTAGATGCGAATATGGATTCTTAGCATATGGTGCATTCTTATTAATCGATCGAAAGTGTGGTGATGCAAACTAGATATTTTAAATGCTTGACGTGGCATTCCTATTGTGTAATAATGGCACAATGGTGCTTATAAAAAAAAAAAAAATCCTTAACGTGTGGGCATGTGGCATTCCTATTATACATTAAGGTATAATGGTGCCTATATGTGAATATGAAATCTTAGTACATGATGCATTCTTATTATTTGATCCAAGGAGTGAAGGTGCAAATTAGATATTTATAGTGCTTGGCGTGGCATTCTTGTTGCGTAATAACGGCACAATGGTGCTTACAAAAACAAAAAAACCTTAAGTGTGTGAGCACGTAGCATTCCTATTATACATGAAGGTATGATGGTGCCAATCCGTGAATTTAAATCTTAGAATATGGTGCATTTCTATTATTTGATCGAAAGTATGATGGTGCCAGTCCGTGAATTTAAATCTTAGAATATGGTGCAAATTCGATATTTAAAGCACTTGACGTGGCATTCCTATTGTGTAATTGTGGCACAATGGTGCTCACAGACATATAGAAACTTCAAGGTTTGGGTAAGTGGCATTCCTATTATACATTACGGTATAATGGTGTCAATATATGAATTTGAAAAGTGAGCATATGGTGTGTTCCTATTACTTGATCGAAGGTAAACTGATGCAAATTCGATATTTAAAGTACTTGATGTGGCATTCCTATTGTGCAATAATGGCACAATGGTGCTTATAGAACCTTTAAGGTGCAGGAATGTGGCATTCCTATTATACATTAAGGTATAATGGTGTCAATATGTGAATTCGAAGTCTTGCTATATGGTGCGTTCCTCTTGCTTTCTATGGTGAATTTGAAGCATATATTAAAAAATATGTATTGTTTTCTATATTTTCGTATTTATAAAAAGATTTTGTTTTCCCCCTGCTTTGTAAATGTAGGTCATGTCGGGATTATGTCCCTCCATTCCTTTTTTGTTTGTTGGGATAATGAGGTAATAGTTGTTATGTGTTGCCCCCTTAAATTTTTTAGTCACAGCTAATTGTTACTTTCTACTTGCCATTTTCTTTTTTGATATGTAGTAGAAACTTATCTTACGTTCTGCGTTATACTTCAGTAGCTACTGTTGTGGTAAGTATGCAAACCTGTTTGTTGTTTCCTCTAGCCTTTTCTCATTTATATGAAGTATTGGCTGATTAATTTAATTGTTGTGGCATCTATTAAGTATTTTGACGAAATTATGAAATCAGTTTGTCTTCTTCCCTAATGATTATTTGGTCTAACTGATTTTGGTTTTCTGTGGTTTACAAATGCCATTAATTTGGCCAAACTAAGCAATGATTCCTTTTGAGGTGCTTATGGGAAATTGAAAATGCTGTGCTTTTAGCCTTGGTAAGATTTTTTTTCTTTTTTTTTTTGTTTAGAATTCTTTAGATTCTTTGATTGATTATAGAGATATTGCACTCGTTAATTCTGGAATGTCTTCTCATGGTATTTTGATTTAATCTTATTAGGTGGGTGATGCTGCATCGGGAACAAATGAAGAGAGGGCTTTATGGAACACTTTCTTGTTTGTTAAAAACAAAATTCACGCCGGTATATTCTTAGTTTGTTACTAGTCTCCCGGTGCTGTTGAATAAAATGATGCTTTTACTTAGATTGTTTGATTAGCACTTTCTTAAATAACCCTGAAATCTAGCTTTCTTGATTATGCAGGTATTGAGGTTGATGATTTCATTGAACTATCGTCAGAGCTAGTACAACCTCTTGAGGATTTTTATGATGAAGTATTTGTGATGGTGGTATGTTGTCTTCGTGTCCTACTCGTATCGTTAATAATTTATGGTTCCTTAGTATGATTAATTAATTTATTAATCAGCGTGTTTGACATAGTTCCATGAACTTGTTTATAAGCTTGCTTAACAAGGACGAAAAGTTGAAAGTAACATTTTTTAACAATAAGCCAAAATATTGTATTAATAATTGGGAGGTTATCAAACAATCCCTAACCCAGCAATGGGGAAGAACAAATCGAAGCAATCGAAAATCAAACCACTCCGTACAATAACAACACCCAAAACCCACAAAATTCTACACAACACCGAAATGGAAAGAACAATCAGCTCTCACACCGTTCCATTTCAACCCACAATCAGCTTGGCATCCAAAATGCATACCACAACTATCTAGAAAACAAAAAACATCCCTCACATCAACAGAAAAACTGGTAAGCCGACACAACCAAGCAAAATCTAAGTCCAACTCAGACAGATCATGGGACGCATCATATTCAAACAAACCCACAATTGTGAATTTGCAATCTTAGCATATGGTGCATTCCAAGTATAATGGTGAAAATTAGATATTTAGAGTACATGACATAACATGTCCCTTGTTTAATAATGGCCCAATAGTTGTTTATAGAAATAAAATACTTTATGGTGTGTGCATTTGGCATTCCTATTATACATTAAGGTATAATGGTGCCGATATGTGAATTTGAAATTTTAGCGTATGGTGCATTCCTATTTAAGGTACTTGACATGGCATTCCTATTGTGTAATAATGGCATGAAGGTGCTTATAGAAATAATGAAACTTTAACGTGTGGAAATGTGGCATTCCTATTATACATTAAGGTATAATGGTGCCTAGATGTGAATATGAAATCTTAGCATATGGTGCGTTCTTATTAATTGATAAAAAGTGTGGTGATGCAAATTAGATATTTTAAATGCTTGACGTGGCATTCCTATTGTGTAATAATGGCACGATGATGCTTATAGAAATAATGAAACTTAAACATGTGGAAATGTGGCATTCCTATTATACATTAAGGTATAATGGTGCCTAGATGTGAATATGGGTTCTTAGCATATGGTGCATTCTTATTAATCAATAGAAAGTGTGGTGATGCAAACTAGATATTTTAAATGCTTGACGTGGCATACCTATTGTGTAATAATGGCACAATGGTGCTTATAAAAAAAATAAAACCTTAAGGTGTGCGCATGTGGCATTCCTATTATACATTAAGGTATAATGGTGCCTATATGTGAATATGAAATCTTAGTACATGATGCATTCCTATTTTTTGATCTAAGGAGTGAAGGTGCAAATTAGATATTTATAGTGCTTGGCGTGGCATTCTTGTTGCGTAATAATGGCACAATGGTGCTTACAAAAACAAAAAAACCTTAAGTGTGTGAGCATGTATCATTCCTATTATACATTATGATGGTGGACCGTGAATTTAAATCTTAGAACATGGTGCATTTCTATTATTTGATCGAAGATATAATGGTGCAAATTCGATATTTAAAGCACTTGACGTGGCATTCCTATTGTGTAATTGTGGCACAATGGTGCTCACAGACATATAGAAACTTTAAGGTTTGGGTAAGTGGCATTCCTATTATACATTACGGTATAATGGTGTCAATATATGAATTTGAAATGTGAGCACATGGTGTGTTTCTATTACTTGATCGAAGGTAAAATGATGCAAATTCGATATTTAAAGTACTTGATGTGGCATTCCTATTGTGCAATAATGGCACAATGGTGGTTATAGAAATAAAAAAACCTTTAAGGTATGGGAATGTGGCATTCCTATTATACATTAAGGTATAATGGTGCCAACATGTGAATTCGAAGTCTTACCATACGGTGTGTTCCCCTTGCTTTCTATTGTGAATTTGAAGCATATATAAAAAAATATGTTTTGTTTTCTATATTTTCGTATTTGTGAAAAGATTTTGTTTTCCCCCTGCTTTGTAAATGTAGGTCATGTCGGGATTATGTCCCTCCATTCCTTTTTTGTTTGTTGGGATTATGAGGTAATAGTTGTTATGTGTTGCCCCTCTATATTTTTTAGTCACAGCTAATCATTACTTTCTACTTGCCATTTTCATTTTTGATATGTAGTGGAAACTTATCTTACGTTCTCCTTTGTACTTCAGTAGCTACTGTTGTGGTAAGTATGCAAACTTGTTTATTGTTTCCTCTAGCCTCTTCTAATTTTTTATGAAGTATTGGATGATTAATTTAATTGTTGTGGCATCTATTAAGTATTTTGATGAAATTATGAAATCAGTCAGTCTTCTTCCCTAATGATTATTTGATCTAACTGATTTTGATTTTCTGTGGTTTACAAATGCGATTAATTTGCCATAACTAAGCAATGACTCCTTTTAAAGTGCTCCTGGAAAACTGAAAATGCTGAGCTTTCATTCTTGGTAAGATTTTTTTTTTTTTGGTGTAGAATGTTATTTTCTTTAGATTCTTTGATTGATTATAGAGATATTGCACTCGCAAATTCTGGAATCTCTTCTCATGGCATTTTAATTTAATCTTATTAGGTGGATGAAGCTGCATTGGAAACAAATGAAGAAATGGCTTTATGGAACACTTTGTTGTTTGTTAAACACAAAATTCACCCGGGTATATTGTTAGTTTATTACTAGACTCGTGGTGCTGTTCAATAAAATGACACTTTTATTTAAATTGTTTGATTAACAGTTTTCTTAAATAACCTTGAAACCTAACTTTTTTTATTATGCAGGTATTGAGGTTGATGATTTCATTGAAATATCGTCAGAGCTTGTACAACCTCTTGTGGATTTTTATGATGAAGTATTTGTGATGGTGGTATGTTGTCCTCGTATCCTGCTCGTATCGTTAATAATGGTTCATTAGTGTGATTAACTAATTATTCATTAGCTTGTTTAACATAGTTCCATGAACTTGTCTAGAAGCTTGTTCAGTGGGACGAAAACATGAAAGAACTTTTTTTAATGATAGGTCAAAATATTGTATTAATAATTGGGGTATATCAAACAATCGCTAACCCAGCAACAGGGAAGAGCAAATCGAAGCAATCGAAAATCAAACCACTCCGCACAATAACAAAACCCAAAACCCACAAAATGTTCAGAGAATTGGGATCTCCCTTCTAATTTATGCACCATTATATGATCCTAAAATGTTATCTCTTAGTTAAGGGCTTGATAATGTTTATTATCATTTTAATGAGATCCTAATAGGTCGGACATCACATAAAGACCTTAATCTAACTTATTCTTGGAATTTAATCTTGACTTCTCTTGACATTTTTGTTTTTTATATCGCCTCAAGGTTGCAGCCATTCAATAATCTTTGAAATATGGTGAATATGGTAGGGTGTGATAAGTCATGATTATGCATGGATAACATAGGATGGTATAGCATGTCCAAGGTGTCTTGTCAGCATTACTTAATTCCTGTGAGAAAGGTGGAGGATTGCATATTCTGGTGTGTCAAATTAGTGCCTTAGGCTGTGCTCATTCATGTGTGAGCATGCTTGTCACTGGATCATATATGCCTATCTGATGAATTTTGGGAAAGAGCTGTTTAACTCGTGCGTATGCTTCTGCAGTTGCTTGTTGTGTTGACAACAATGACTGATCACTACATTGATTGAATAATTACCTCACATTTTCTTTATCGTGGTGGTTTATTTTCTTAAAGTATTTATTGAGACAATGGTTAAATGTGTTAGCATCTAATATTCTTGATCTCTGATGCCTGGAGAGATGGAAATATTTCCATCTTCTTTTGTAAATATTATATAAAGTAATTGTCTCTCTTCGTTGCAATTTGATCTAGAGGACTTAGTTGTGGTTGTAATATGTCTATACATTGATGAATCAGGTCCTGAAAATTTGCTTTTTATTCGCTTTAGCTTCTTTTGAAGTCCCCATTTGCTTTTGACCTCTCACGCTGATTGTAGTTTTTTTTTTTTCATTTTAGTCAAGACCTTTGGAGATCAAATTTCAGTGTAGAACTTGATGCTGCTAATGCAACTTGGTTACTAAATGATGTAACCTTGCTATCAACAAAGACTGGAGAACTGTTACTGTTGACCCTTCTTTATGATGGGCAGTAAGTGTTTCATTTGGTTGTCATTTGGATTTTCACTTGTATTTTGTTGTATTTAGTTTCCTTTTAAGCTGAAGAATAATATCTCGGTTTTTTTTGGGTTTGATGTTGCAATTAATTGGATTGGTAGAAAATCATTGTTTTACATGGCAGAGTTGGTCATGGTGCTTTGTAAAGAAAACACAAATTAACAAGGGTTATAGGTTTTTGTGTTGGCTGATTGTCAAAATGCTGCTGTCTTTTTGATAAAAAATAGGGATATGAACATTAAGTATGTACAAAAGAGGCAGTGGTGAGGGCCTGTCATTGAGAACAGTTAGAGTTAGATTTAAATAGGAATCCTGTTGCAGGCATGTCCATGTTGATATCAGATATTTGATAGCATTACTTTCTTAAGTTTTATTGATTTGTTACTATGTTGTTCTAAAACATGGTTTTTCCTCCTCCGAACTCCTTCATTCTTAATTCAAATTTCCTTGGTTATTCATTTTAAACAAAAAAACTAGTTTTGTTTATTAAGTATTTCCACTGCTCATTTATTGGCAGAGTACAGAAGAAAATATGACCTCTTGTTATGTTATAGTGCGTCTTTTTTTCTCTGTAGTCATGAAGTTGGGGAAGTCTTTTTATGCTGCTTGTTTGTTAATTCATTCTTTTCTCGTTTGAAGGGCTGTGCAGAGACTTGCTCTTTCCAAGTCTATGGCTTCAGTACTTACTTTGGTTAGTTAAATTGTTAGACTTTTCATGCTAATGCAGATGCTTTTTTTTCAGTACTTTCCAGCCATTGACTAGTTATGTTGGGAATTTTGCTGATATTCATTTAGGACATTACAACTATTGGAAACTCATTGTTCCTTTTTGGCAGTCAATTGGGAGATAGTTTGCTTGTGCAATTCGGTGGTGGATCAGGAGCATCAGCCTTGCCATCGGGTTTTAAGGAAGAGGTGCATATTATCATCAACTTCTATCCAGTATTTTGAATGCTAAGATTTAATTATTTTAACATATTGTTGATGTTTGGACTGTGTGGCATTCCAATGCTAGTATCACTATCTGCTCTTTACATTTGACTATTTAGGTACTTTAAGTGGATTGATAATCTCAAAGTGAAGTCCTGATTTCTCACATCCCAAGAGAATTATCATATTCTTTCAACAAATTTCACAGTTCATTTAAACTTTGTTCTTCACTAAATTTTTTTACTCAAGAATATTGTAAAGATTTTTATTCTGGGTTTTCATGCTTCTAGGTTGGAGATGTTGAAGGTGATGTCCCTCTGGAAAAGCGATTGCGAAGGTCATCTTCTAATGCTTTGCAAACTATGGTTGGCAATGAAGAGCTTTCTTTGTATGGTTTGGCCCCCAAATAACACTGAGTCAGCAAAGGTGGTGTACCATTCTATAAGTAATTCAGGGCCTTTGGGTGATTTCTTTAAGCTTTATCCTGGGGAATAGAACAATCAAATAACTAAATCTATCTAACAATTGAGCATCTAAATTAGTATTAAAGAGCTTAGGCTAAAGACTTAAAGATTCTATGTTTGCAGTCAAACTAAAAAACTGGACAATTGCTTCATTCCTGTGGATTTAGCTGCTGTTCTCATGATTTCTCATCTTGAGAGTTCATCTGTTAAAATTGTAGTTGTTCTGAAGTTTGTTTGTGTAATAGGTTCGAGAAATTAGTTATTGGGTTCATGATGTCTCACATAATATAATTTAGATTGCAGTTACCATCAAGAGATAAATGCTATTTTTGTTTTTTATTACACTTGTTCAACTTATCATATGCTGCATGGTTCATCATAATTATGGTTATTACCTTTTAGTCTTTCACCCTACAAATGTTTCCCTCCCTCTGTGTGGTGAAGACTTTCTTGTTTGCAGTGAGAGACTCATTAACTAAAGTTGGCCCTTTGAAGGACTTCTCATATGGCTTGAGGATTAATGCTGATGCGAATGCAACTGGAATTGCCAAACAAAGTAATTATGAGCTGGTTAGTTTGTGGGTTAAAATGCTTTTCTTCAATCCACAGTGATTAATGGATATGGAAGTGGTTCTTGGAAAATGAAAAAAAAAAAATTGGTGTTATTGCAATTGACTGGATGTGGCTACTATCGAGCTTAGACATTGCCTTCAAGCTCTTTGTAATTTGTATATTGTGCATTTTTATAGCATTTATTTCTTTTTCTTCTTTGGAATTTTTTACCCCAAATGATTTGTGGGTTTATTGTGCCTGAAGCCAAGTCTTGGCTAATGTTTCAGGTGTGCTGTTCAGGCCATGGAAAGAATGGTGCCCTCTGTGTGCTACGACAGTCAATTCGTCCAGAAATAATTACTGAGGTCTACCCATGCTCCAGCTCTAACTGAATTTTTCCTGATTAAGATTTTAATTGTTGATATCATTTAGGTAAATATTTTTCTAGTTGCCATTGTTAATCTAACTAATCATTTTCAGTGGTACACATATCACATCTTAGTGTTGGAAAACCTCATCTGTGCTTGCATCATTGCATGCACAATTTTGTCATCTGCAAGAAATTTGTTTGGAAGGTGAGACCAGTTACATGGTCTGTATTTACATGAAATTAGTTTATTGCCTTGGTTTGTTGTCAAATTTTCTAGAATAAAGATGCCGTACATTTAGTTTTTTCTTTTGGTTGATATTGTGTTTTTACTTGATTTATAGTTTATAAAGGGTGCTAGTAAATGCTGTCTGCTTTTATCCTTTCCATAACACTCTCACATTAAGTAATTTTGCATGCCCACTATACATTTTATGGTCTAAATTAATTTTACGTTCAAACGTATAGTCTTGAGAGGTTTTAGTAACTTCAAGTGAATTGGCATTGTTGTCTAATTTGGCTAATTACTGAATATTACTATTATTCATTAGAGAGTTTTCTTGCTTGATAGGTTTGAACTCTGTGCTGGAACATTGCAGTCTTTCCCCTTTCTATTTCCATTTAGCCACGTAATATATTAGATATTATGCTTCAAACACTACTTTTAACTTGTGCTTGTCTCATTATGTTCGCTTATAGGTGTCGAGTTATCCAGGCCTTCGAATGTGGTGCTTGAATTCTGGGTGGTTCTTTTATGACTCAAGAACTGAGTATTCCATTGCCAAACTCTGAATCTCGCCCTGGTTCTGAGAGTTCTACAGTGATATCTGTTTCTATTGCTGATCCTTATGTATTGCTGAGAAACTTAAATAAATTTTTATTCCTTTATATATCGTTTTTTATTTTTTAATTTTTAATAAATATGAAAAATTTGTCATTTTCAATTTTCAAAAGCACGTGAAATAACCGTTAATTGAGTATTGAGCGTTACTAGATACTCAGGTGAAATTCAAAACCTCATCCTCGCATAATTTTCCTTCAAAACCCAAGACTCAGAACACAAGGCCAGAGTCAGAGCCATGGCTATCTCTCAAGCCCCACGCTTCCCATCTCTCTCTTGCGCGTCGCTAAGCCGAACGCTATCCTTCTCAACACTCCACCGCCGTTGCTTCAGTCGAACAACCGCCTCTGCGGTGAACACTTCTTCAATTCAACAAAATTCCTCGACAAACGCCAGCGACGAGCCGCAGAAAGCCTCTGTTTTCACATTTCAACAATCCATTCACATACTCCAGGTTCCATGAACTACTACTGCTACTTGCATTTCTTTTTTTTTTCTTTTTTTGAAAGAGGACCTACATTTCTTTTTGACTAATTTTTTACATTGTTATAGTTACTATTACACTTTATTTATTTATTTTGGCTCAGTTTGGGCTCATTAATCTTTGGTCGTCTTGTTCTCCTTTTATTTTATCTTTGGTTGATTATACAATCTCTTTCGTCTAAGTCCAATTTTTTCCAGGGAAAAAAAAAGGAAAGGCAAAAGAGAATAAGTGAATTTAACAGTATTTTCTCTACAACAACATGTATGAAAATTTATTGGATTGAAATAAATAGCGCTCTCAAATAATTTAATACAAACCAGCAATTCTGCCATTGAAGAGTGAACTCTCTTATTCATAACAACATTCTTGGTCCTGTCCTGCAGTCTCTGACTCACTATATCTAAAGGGTTTCGCTGCATGAGAATTCCCATCTTCAACAAATTTGATCCTGATCTGTCATTTGTAAACATCTCATTAAGTTGCTGCTTCTTTCAACCCATAGTTGCACAACACTTGTTTTGCTTTTGTAAGCATGCATTCAACTATTACACTATGTTTTAAATTATTTATTGGCAACGAAAATCAGTGTAATTGTTGCTAAATTTGTAGGAATATTGGGTGTTGGTTGGACGTGCAGTGATGCAATGACGCAATACAGAGGTAATTGTTTTTACGATGTAGATTCTTTTACTTTTCTTTCTGGCGAAAATTTTTTTCGCCACTGATTTTTAGATTCTCATCAATTTCCAGTTTGTTTCATTAAGGTTTTGTTTGCCATGACAGGTAGGAGCCGGGACTATGAATCCATTGATGTACTTAAGAGCACTTGGTCCAGAACCGTGGAATGTTGCGTAACTTATTGAAGCAAGTTTCTATAAGTTAAAATAATTTCTTATACACTGTAGTAGACTGAAAGTGTACATAGGATGAACAGGTGCTTGAAACAGCTGATCTTTTGACAGAAGTGACTGCAAGTGTAGACTATTATGTTCAAGGAAGAACAATTGCTGCAGGAAATTTGTTTGGAAGGTGAGACCAGTTACCTGGTCTGTGTTTACATGAAATTAGTTTATTGCCTTGGTTTGTTGTCGAATTTTCTAGAATAATGATGCTGTACATTTAGTTTTTTCTTTTGGTTGATATTGTGTTTTTACTTGATTTATAGTTTATAATGGGTGCTAGTAAATGCTGTCTGCTTTTATCCTTTCCATACCACTCTCACATTAAGTAATTTTGCATGCCCACTATACATTTTATGGTCTAAATTAATTTTATGTTCAAACGTATAGTCTTGAGAGTTTTTAGTAAATTCAAGTGAATTGGCATTGTTGCCTAATTTGGCTAATTACTGAATATTACTATTATTCATTAGAGAGTTTTCTTGCTTGATAGGTTTAAACTCTGTGCTGGAACATTGCAGTCTTTCCCCTTTCTATTTCCTTTTAGCCATGTAATATATTAGATATTATGCTTCAAACGCTACTTTTAACTTGTACTTGTCTCATTATGTTTGCTTATAGGCATTGAGTTATCCAGGTCTTTGAACGTGGTGCTTGAATTCTGGGTGGTTCTTTATGACTCAAGAACTAAGTATTCCATTGCCAAACTCTGAATCTCGCCCTGGTTCTGAGAGTTCTACAGTGATGTCTGTTTCTATTGCTGATCCTTATGTATTGCTAAGAATGACCGATGGAAGCATTCTGCTCCTTGTTGGAGGTATGTTTCGTC
Source organism: Theobroma grandiflorum (assembly GCA_036013995.1). Classification (NCBI taxonomy): domain Eukaryota; kingdom Viridiplantae; phylum Streptophyta; class Magnoliopsida; order Malvales; family Malvaceae; genus Theobroma; species Theobroma grandiflorum. Next base: position 10,409,247 of record CP142131.1, read on the forward strand.
TTAGATGATTTTAAATGTGGGCTTAACTTGTAAATCTGTTTACTTGCCATGGCCTATACCCTTCATAACTTCTTGTCTTTACTGTATTACAAAGCTGTGCAGCATCCTATTGTTTCCATTCTTGGATTTCTTGCTGATTTTATGCTTAACCTTCAGTTTCAGATCTTGCTACTTGCTCTGTTTCTATAAACACTCCAACTGCATTTGAAGGCTCAAAGAAAATGGTATCTGCCTGTACATTGTATCATGATAAAGGTCCAGAGCCATGGCTCTGCAAAGCAAGTACCGATACATGGCTTTCCACTAGCATCGGGGAGTCCATTGACGGTGCTGATGGCGGGCCACATGATCAAGGGGATGTATATTGTGTCATTTGTTATGAGAGTGATTCTCCTGAAATATTAGATGTGCCAAATTTCAATTGTGTTTTCTCTGTGGAAAAGTTTGCATCTGGAAGAACCCACCTTGTCGATGCCTATACACTGGAATCTTCTAAGGATTCTGAGAAAGTGACTAATAAAAGTTCTGAAGAATTGACTGGCCAAGGCAGGAAAGAAAATGTTCACAACCTGAAGGTTGTTGAGTTGGCCATGCAGAGATGGTCTGTAAAGCACAGTCGTCCATTTCTTTTTGGAGTCTTGATGGATGGAACAATTCTTTGTTATCATGCTTACCTATTTGAAAGTTCAGAAAATGCTTCTAAAGTTGAGGATTCAGTTTTTGCACAAAATTCTGTGGGCTTAAGCAATATTAATGCTTCTAGGCTTAGGAATTTGAGATTTATTTGTGTCCCCATTGGATGCTTACATGAGGGAGTAGATGTCAAATGGAACCTTATCCCAAAGGATTACAATTTTTAAGAATATTAGTGGTTCTAAAGGGTTCTTCCTCTCTGGGTCAAGACCAGGTTGGTTTATTGTATTCAGCGAATGGCTTTGAGTTCATCCACAGGTCAGAAATGTAGTTTTTCATACAATGAGATATAAAAAATTTAATGCTGTAAAGGTAGATTCATTTTTTTCATAAAATTTCGCATAATTTTGAAATGTGATTCTGTAAATAGACTCAAATTGACTTTGGATTAAATACTTGGTAAAATTAGACTGAGTGACTTTTGGCCTGTCTGAGAATTGATGATTTTTTTTGCTACCTTGTCTTAATCTTCTTTCGCAAATTCATTTTTTATTAATAAAATAATAATTTAAATGCCATTTAATATTTTGCCTAGTTTAGACAGATTTTTGCTAGATTTTTTATCTAGGACCCTATGAATGGAATCAATAGTAAAACACTGCCAACTTGTTGACAAGGTCACATCCTTAATTGTTGCTTAATGTTATGTGAGCAAGTGTGCTTCTCTCATTTACTTTGTTTTCTTTTTTTGCAGCTATGTGATGGATATATTGTTGCTTCCACTGTTCTTCATAATGTCAGCTGTAATCATGGGTTCATAAATGTTACATCGCAGGTTAGGTACTTTCATATTTTGAAGCAACAGGCTTTTGCATACTGGCTAAAAGCGCTAACTCTTTTTTGCATTTTTTATTTTTCTATGGTATTCTAAAGATTTGCCAAATGCCATCTGCATCAAACTATGACAACTATTGGCCAGTGCAAAAAGTGATCCCTAATGCACCTTACAAGAATAAGAAATTCACTTTTTTTAATAAATTATTTCAGTCATTGTACTTACCAGAAACTTTATCTCTTGGTTAGATTCCGCTGAGGGGCACTCCACATCAAGTGACTTACTTTGCTGAGAGGAATCTTTACCCAATTATAGTTTCGGTTCCTGTAAGTATATACTCTCTTCCTCTTCTTTATTTCTTTTTGGTATGATACTAATATCTACAGTGCTTGTTATTTAAACCTTTACAAGCTAATATAGTCTACATATGGATAGAACTGGCATGCTGATTGTGTCTTTTCTGGCCTCCAATGATTTGAAAATGAACTTCCGTTGTTGACAACTATTCATTCTATCAAACTTTGTGCTTTTGGAATTCTGCAACCATGCATGCATGCTATTAGCACCAGGCTGTTGATTTCATAATACCTACTCACAGTAATTGGTTAGATTTATTAAACTTTGTAGCACGTATCATGACTAAAGAATGAATTGGTCATGGTTTCTCATTTTCTTCTTAAAGTTTTAGCTGCCAGTGATTGGGCATTTTATCAGAGGCTATACATGTATTTCAATTGAATTTTAATTAGGGAGTAAAATTTGCCTAAGCTTGTGCACTGTACTTCAATGAACTTTTAATTATGAAGTTGTCTTTATATTCTTTTATCAAACTTGATGCCTTTCAATGCCAGGTTGCTTCTTTTGTATAAGTGATAAAAGTAGGACAGATTTAGTGCCTCTATATATTTGCTTTTTGCGTTTTTGAGAGCTCTTCATCTTTAATCCTTTTTTTTAAAAAAAAAAAAGCGGGGGAGAGAGGCACTGTTTCCTGAAGTATCATGCTAATCACTGATAATTGCAGGTTCATAAGCCAGTTAATCAAGTGCTGTTGTCATTGGTTGATTAACAAGTTGGCCATCAGATGGACAATCATAACTTGAGTTCTGATGAGTTGCACTGAACATGTACAGTGGATGAGTTCGAGGTTTGGATTTTGGAACCTAAAAATCTGGTGGTCCTTGGGAAAATAAGGCAACTATACCAATGCAGAGTTCTGAAAATGCTGTAACTGTGAGAGTGGTCACTCTGTTTGTAAGTTTGGTTCTTTCCATTGTTCTGGTTGTTTTAGTCTTGGCTTTATGTGCATCATGCTGCTGGAGGAGGGGGAGTTTGGATGAATGATGAAATGCATAATGTTGTATTAGTCTTACAGCAAGCATCTTTTCTATCAAAGTTAGCCTTTAAAAGAGACTATAATGAATGCATCACACTTCATGGCTTAATTTATTCTTCATTCTAAAAAAGATGGGACAAATTTATAAGTATTGGCTTAAAGGGCAATAGAAGAAATAGGATGAATCTGGCATGGATATTTTTTAATTGTAATTAGCAAGTCTTTTTTGGGACATCTCATTTCCCTTTTTCAGTTTAAAAGGATCTCTATTTATGCAATGCTTTATTGCAGAATACCACCACAAAAGATAATGAATCCCTTTTGGCTATTGGGATCGCTTACATTCAAGGAGAGGACGTTGCTGCGAGAGGACATGTGATTTTGTTTTCAATTGGAAGGAACACTGATAATCCTCAGAATTTGGTACTTTTGGATTATCTGATACCTCAACTTATTTAATCCAAATCTATTCTATTTTTTGCTTTATGAAGTTTGTCATCTCCATTGAAGTTATAAATTGAATTTTAGCTTCTCCAGGTGTCAGAGGTTATTCAAAGGAACTAAAAGGTGCTATATCTGCTTTAGCCTCCCTTCAAGGTCATCTATTGATAGCTTCTGGTCCTAAAATTATTCTGCATAATTATTTTATGATGCTCCACCATTATATGTTGTGAGCTTATATATGGTAAGTGCTACTTAACTTCAGTATCTTTATGACATGCTCTAGGTAAAAAGCCTGGATACCAATCAGACTTTACTTGTGTCCATCTTATTTATTTTATTTTAATTTTTATAGATGCAGTTTTAAATGCTTTGCAGACTGAAAATGGTTCCTGGTAGCCGTTTGCCTTTTTTCGCTTCATTTTAATGCTTTCTTTTGTTAATACGTATAAATCAACTGCAGGTCAAGAATTTTATCCTTCTTGGTGCTGTTCACAACAGCATATACTTTCTTAGTTGGAATGAACAGGGTGCTCAACTCAGCTTATTGGCCAAGGATTTGGCTCCCTTGATTGCTTTGCAACAGAATTTTTAATTGACGGAGGTACATTAAGTCTCATGGTTTCAGATGAACAAAAGAATATTCAGGTTAGTACAGCCATCTTTTTTGCAATTTTTTTTTTTGTAAATTTATGTGTATATTGTAGTAATTATTTTCGATATAATGAGCTTTTTACCTTGTTCAAACCCCCCCTCCCTGCCCCTTTATCTAATGCTATTTGGCTTAGGTGTAGCTAGTGATTTGGTACAAAGAATTACGAAGAAATCATGGATGATACAACATCAGAATATGTTGTTATTCAATTAGTTTACTGTTAAAAATTCTAGGCATCTTTTAGACACTGTGATTGTTGACTACCATTTCTGTAGTTGAAAGGTCTCAACTTCATCTAGCTGAGGTTTACTCTGTAATTTGTCATTAGGCTTCTCACTGTTTGAGGTATTTATTGAACCATTAATATGTTCATTCCTTCTTTATTCTGCTAGTTTTTTCTTTTTTTTTTTTTGAAAATTAAGCATTTCATTCATCAACAAGGAATAAACAATTCCCTGTAAGAAAACAAGATCAGCTCTAGATTTTAAGTTGCTATCTTAACCCATATCAACTTAAAGTCTAGGATTTGCAAAAAGAACACCAAACAAAAGTATCCCAACCTTTCCATATACAAAAAACCCTTTCCACAAAAAAAAAAAAAGGGTTCATGACAAATCCTATACATCAGTTCAACCTACAATCAAAGATCGTGTCGCATCATTTCCAAATCTGATTCAATCAAATATCAAAAGTGCACACTTCAACTCATTTCAACTGCAGCCATGAAGCTTACACTTCAACACAAAAATTAGCCAAATCAAATATCCAATTCCAGTGAATCCCAAACCAAACCACAAACATACTTGTAGTGGAGAACCAGCACCTTGCAAAACTCACTAGGTCTCCAACACTCAAGTACATCCTGTTGGAATTCCTTGAATGATGGCATCGTCAAACACTCATTCAAAAGAGGCTTTGGAATAATCTCAACAAAAAAAGATAAAGTTTGAAGGGACAGAAGCTTCTTTCAAGGGCTGAATTACATGTTGGTGCCCATGTGACTAAGTTCTTGCAGTTCCAGATGCTTTCTACGTCATTTGAGAATAAGTTCTTGCGACCCATGTGACTAAAGAATGAATAGGTGGTGTTCCTATTATACATTAAGGTATAATGATGTAGATATGTGAATTTGAGGTGTGGGCATCATAGAAATAATAAAACTTTAAGGTGTGGGCATATGGCATTCCTATTATACAGTAGGGTATAATGGTGCCTATATGGTGTACTTGGGCAAATCAGATATTTAAAATACTTGATGTGGCATTCCTATTGTGTAATAATGGCACAATGGTGCTTATAGAAAGAAAAAACTTTTAAGTGTGTGGGCATTGGGCATACCTATTATACACTCAGGTATAATGGTGCCAATGTATGAATTTGAAATCTTAGTATATGGTGCATTTCTATTATACGATTGAAGTTATAACAGTGCAAATTATACATTTAAACTACTTGATATGGCTTACAGATTGTGCAATTATGGCGCAACGGTGCTTATAGACATAAAGAACATTAAGGTGTGGGTATGTGGCATTCCTATTATACATTACGGTATAATGGTGCCAATATATGAATTTCAAATCTGAGTATATAGTGCATTCCTATTATTTAATCGAAGGTATAATGGTGGAAATTAGATATTTAAAATGCATGACATAGCATTCCTATTGTGTAAAAATGACACAATGGTGCTTTTGGAAATAATAACACCCTAAGTGTGGGCATGTGTAGCATTCCTATTCTACATTAAAGTATAATGGTGCTTATATGTGAATATGAAATCTTAACATATGCTGCATTTCTAGTAATTGATCAAAGGTGCAATGATGCAAATTAGATGTTTAAAGTACTAGACGTGGCTTTCCGATTGTGTAATAATGGCACAATGGTGCTTATAAAAATAATAAACCTTTAGATGTGCGTATGTGGCATTCCTATTGTACATTAAGGTATAATGGTGCCTATATGTGAGTATGAAATCTTAGTGTATAATGCATTCCTATTATTTGATCGAACGAGTAAAGGTGCAAATTAGATATTTACAGTGCTCGATGAGGCATTCCTATTGTGTAATAACAGCACAATGGTGCTTACACACACAAAAAAACTTTAACTGTGTGAGTATGTGGCATTCCTATTATACATTAAGGCATAATGATGCCTAGATGTGAACATGAAATCTTAGCATATAATGCATTCTTATTAATCGATTGAAGGTGTGGTGATGCGAATTAGATATTTAAAGTGCTTGACGTGACATTCCTATTGTGTAATAATGGCACAATGGTGCTTACAGAAACAAAAAAACTTTAAGCGTGTGAGCATGTGGCATTCCTATTATACATTAAGGTATGATGGTGCCAATCCGTGAATTTAAATCTTAGTATATGGTGCATTTCTATTATTTGATCGAAGGTATAATGGTGCAAATTCGATATTTAAAGCGCTTGACGTGGCATTCCTATTGTGTAATTGTGGCACAATGATGCTCACAGACATATAGAAACTTTAAGGTTTGGGTAAGTGGCATTCCTATTATACATTACGGTATAATGGTGTCAATATATGAATTTGAAATGTGAGCATATGGTGTGTTCCTATTACCTGATCGAAGGTAAAATGATGCAAATTCGATATTTAAAGTACTTGATGTGGCATTCCTATTGTGCAATAATGGCACAATGGTGCTTATAGAAATAAAAAAACCTTTAAGGTGCGGGAATGTGGCATTCCTATTATACATTAAGGTATAATGGTGCCAATATGTGAATTCGAAGTCTTACTATATGGTGCGTTCCCCTTGCTTTCTATGGTGAATTTGAAGCATATATTAAAAAATATGTATTGTTTTCTATATTTTCGTATTTATAAAAAGATTTTCTTTTCCCCTTGCTTTGTAAATGTAGGTCATGTCGGGATTATGTCCCTCCATTCTTTTTTTGTTTGTTGGGATTATGAGATAATAGTTGTTATGTGTTGCCCCCTTATATTTTTTAGTCACAGCTAATCGTTACTTTCTACTTGCCATTTTCTTTTTTGATATGTAGTGGAAACTTATCTTACGTTCTGCGTTATACTTCAGTAGCTACTGTTGTGGTAAGTATGCAAACTTGTTTATTGTTTCCTCTAGCCTTTTCTCATTTATATGAAGTATTGGCTGATTAATTTAATTGTTGTGGCATCTATTAAGTATTTTGACGAAATTATGAAATCAGTTAGTCGTCTTCCCTAATGATTATTTGATCTAACTGATTTTGGTTTTCTGTGGTGTACAAATGCCATTAATTTGGCCTAACTAAGCAATGATTCCTTTTGAGGTGCTTATGGGAAATTGAAAATGCTGTGCTTTCAGCCTTGGTAAGATTTTTTTTCTTTTTTTTTTTTTTGTTTAGAATTCTTTAGATTCTTTGATCGATTATAGAGATATTGCACTCGTTTATTCTGGAATGTCTTCTCATGGTATTTTGATTTAATCTTATTAGGTGGGTGATGCTGCATCGGGAACTAATGAAGAGAGGGCTTTATGGAACACTTTCTTGTTTGTTAAAAACAAAATTCACTCCGGTATATTCTTAGTTTGTTACTAGTCTCCCGGTGCTGTTGGATAAAATGATGCTTTTACTTAGATTGTTTGATTAGCACTTTCTTAAATAACCCTGAAATCTAGCTTTCTTGATTATGCAGGTATTGAGGTTGATGATTTCATTGAACTATCGTCAGAGCTAGTACAACCTCTTGTGGATTTTTATGATGAAGTATTTGTGATGGTGGTATGTTGTCCTTGTATCCTACTCGTATCGTTAATAATGGTTCATTAGTATGATTAACTAATTATTCATTAGCTTGTTTAACATAGTTCCATGAACTTGTCTATAAGCTTGTTCAGTGGGACGAAAAGATGAAAGAACTTTTTTTAATGATAAGTCAAAATATTGTATTAATAATTGCGGTATATCAAACAATCGCTAACCCAGCAACAGGGAAGAGCAAATCGAAGCAATCGAAAATCAAACCACTCCGCACAATAACAAAACCCAAAACCCACAAAATGTTCAGAGAATTGGGATCTCCCTTCTAATTTATGCACCATTATATGATCCTAAAATGTTATCTCTTAGTTAAGGGCTTGATAATGTTTATTATCATTTTAATGAGATCCTAATAGGTCGGACATCACATAAAGACCTTAATCTAACTTATTCTTGGAATTTAATCTTGACTTCTCTAGACATTTTTGTTTTTTTTGTCACCTCAAGGTTGCAGCCATTCAATAATCTTAGAAATAATGGTGAATATGGTAGGGTGTGATAAGTCATGATTATGCATGGATAACATAGGATGGTATAGCATGTCCAAGGTGTCTTGTCAGCATTACTTAATCCCTGTGAGAAAGGTGGAGGATTGCATATTCTGGTGTGTCAAATTAGTGCCTTAGGCTGTGCTCATTCATGTGTGAGCATGCTTGTCACTGGATCATATATGCCTATCTGATGAATTTTGGGAAAGAGCTGTTTAACTCGTGCGTATGCTTCAGCAATTGCTTGTTGTGTTGACAACAATGACTGATCACTACATTGATTGAATAATTACCTCACATTTTCTTTATCGTGGTGGTTTATTTTCTTAAAGTATTTATTGAGACAATGGTTAAATGTGTTAGCATCTAATATTCTCGAACTCTGATGCCTTGGAGAGATGGAAATATTTCCATCTTCTTTTGTAACTATTATATAAAGTAATTGTCTCTCTTCATTGCAATTTGATCTAGAGGACTTAGTTGTGGTTGTAATATGTCTATACATTGATGAATCAGGTCCTGAAAATTTGCTTTTTATTCGCTTTAGCTTCTTTTGAAGTCCCCATTTGCTTTTGACCTCTCACGCTGATTGTAGTTTTTTTTTTTTCATTTTAGTCAAGACCTTTGGAGATCAAATTTCAGTGTAGAACTTGATGCTGCTAATGCAACTTGGTTACTAAATGATGTAACCTTGCTATCAACAAAGACTTGAGAACTGTTACTGTTGACCCTTCTTTATGATGGGCAGTAAGTGTTTTCATTTGGTTGTCATTTGGATTTTCACTTGTATTTTGTTGTATTTAGTTTCCTTTTAAGCTGAAGAATAATATCTCGGTTTTTTTTGGGTTTGATGTCGCAATTAATTGAATTGGTAGAAAATCATTGTTTTACATGGCAGAGTTGGTCATGGTGCTTTGTAAAGAAAACACAAATTAACAAGGGTTATAGGTTTTTGTGTTGGCTGATTGTCAAAATGCTGCTGTCTTTTTGATAAAAAATAGGGATATGAACATTAAGTATGCACAAAAGAGGCAGTGGTGAGGGCCTGTCATTGAGAACAGTTAGAGTTAGATTTAAATAGGAATCCTGTTGCAGGCATGTCCATGTTGATATCAGATATTTGATAGCATTACTTTCTTAAGTTTTATTGATTTGTTACTATGTTGTTCTAAAACATGGTTTTTCCTCCTCCAAACTCCTTCATTCTTAATTCAAATTTCCTTGGTTATTCATTTTAAACAAAAAAACCGGTTTTGTTTATTAAGTATTTCCACTGGTCATTTATTGGCAGAGTACAGAAGAAAATATGACTTCTTGTTATGTTATAGTGCGTCTTTTTTTCTCTGTAGTCATGAAGTTGGGGAAGTCCTTTTATGCTGCTTGTTTGTTAATTCATTCTTTTCTCATTTGAAGGGCTGTGCAGAGACTTGATCTTTCCAAGTCTATGGCTTCAGTACTTACTTTGGTTAGTTAAATTGTTAGACTTTTCATGCTAATGCAGATACTTTTTTTTCAGTACTTTCCAGCCATTGACTAGTTATGTTGGGAATTTTGCTGATATTCATTTAGGACATTACAACTATTGGAAATTCATTGTTCCTTTTGGGCAGTCAATTGGGAGATAGTTTGCTTGTGCAATTCAGTGGTGGATCAGGAGCATCAGCCTTGCCATCTGGTTTTAAGGAAGAGGTGCATATTATCATCAACCTCTATCCAGAATTTTGAATGCTAAGATTTAATTATTTTAACATATTGTTGATGTTTGGACTGTGTGACATTCCAATGCTAGTATCACTATCTGCTCTTTACATTTGACTATTTAGGTACTTTAAGTTGATTGATAATCTCAAAGTGAAGTCCTGATTTCTCACATCCCAAGAGAATTATCATATTCTTTCAACAAATTTCACAGTTCATTTAAACTTTGTTCTGCACTAAATTTTTTTACTCAAGAATATTGTAAAAATTTTTATTCTGGGTTTTCATGCTTCTAGGTTGGAGATGTTGAAGGTGATGTCCCTCTGGAAAACTGATTGCGAAGGTTATCTTCTAATGCTTTGCAAACTATGGTTGGCAATGAAAAGCTTTCTTTGTATGGTTTGGCCCCCAAATAACACTGAGTCAGCAAAGGTGGTGTACCATTCTATAAGTAATTCAGGGCCTTTGGGTGATTTCTTTAAGCTTTATCCTGGGGAATAGAACAATCAAATAACTAAATCTATCTAACAATTGAGCATCTAAATTAGTATTAAAGAGCTTAGGCTAAAGACTTAAAGATTCTATGTTTGCAGTCAAACTAAAAAACTGGACAATTGCTTCATTCCTGTGGATTTAGCTGCTGTTCTCATGATTTCTCATCTTGAGAGTTCATCTGTTAAAATTGTAGTTGTTCTGAAGTTTGTTTGTGTAATAGGTTCGAGAAATTAGTTATTGGGTTCATGATGTCTCACGTAATATAATTTAGATTGCAGTTACCATCAAGAGATAAATGCTATTTTTGTTTTTTATTACACTTGTTCAACATATCATATGCTGCATGGTTCATCATAATTATGGTTTTTACCTTTAGTCTTTCACCCTACAAATGTTTCCCTCCCTCTATGTGTGCTGAAGACTTTCTTGTTTGCAGTGAGAGACTCATTAACTAATGTTGGTCCTTTGAAGGACTTCTCATATGGCTTGAGGATTAATGCTGATGCGAATGCAACTGGAATTGCCAAACAAAGTAATTATGAGCTGGTTAGTTTGTGGGTTAAAATGCTTTTCTTCAATCCACAGTGATTAATGGATATGGAAGTGGCTCTTGGAAAATGAAAAAAAAAAATTGGTGTTATTGCAATTGACTGGATGTGGCTACTATCGAGCTTAGACATTGCCTTCAAGCTCTTTGTATTTGTATATTGTGCATTTTTGTAGCATTTATTTCTTTTTCTTCTTTGGAATTTTTACCCCAAATGATTTGTGGGTTTATTGTGCCTGAAGCCAAGTCTTGGCTAATGTTTCAGGTGTGCTGTTCAGGCCATGGAAAGAATGGTGCCCTCTGTGTTCTACGACAGTCAATTCGTCCAGAAATAATTACTGAGGTCTACCCATGCTCCAGCTCTAACTGAATTTTTCCTGATTAAGATTTTAATTGTTGATATCATTTAGGTAAATATTTTTCTAGTTGCCATTGTTAAACTAACTAATCATTTTCAGTGGTACACATATCACATCTTAGTGCTGGAAAACCTCATCTGTGCTTGCATCATTGCATGCACAATTTTGTCATCTGCAGGTTGAACCAACTGGTTGTAAAGGAATTTGGACTGTCTACCACAAGAGCACACGCAGTCACAGTGCTGATTTGTCTGAAGTGACTGATGATGATGAATATCATGCATATTTGATTATAAGTCTGGAGGCGCGGACTATGGTGGTCCCATTTTCGAACCTTCACTTTAATTCTTTATCACAGTCAATTTAATTATCCATTGTTTGATCAATTTAATTATCAGTATGAAATCCGACTTTCTGGATTTCAAATTAATGCTTTGTCATTTTACTAACAAACTAAAATAAAAAAAATTTGACTTCTCAACTTGTAATTGACATCACATATTTGACTTTCTGGATTAACCACTTCTAGCTCCCTATGATGAACAGGCGCTTGAAACAGCTCATTTTTTGACAGAAGCGACTGAAAGTATAGACTACTATGTTCAAGGAAGAACATTTGCTGCAGGAAATTTGTTTGTAAGGTGGGACCAGTTACATGGTCTGTATTTACAGGGATGTGCTTTCCACGAGGTTGGAGATAATGTTCATTCTCCAGCTAACACTACTACTGTTGTTGGCCATAAGATAAACATTTTTGGAATCACTTTCGTTAATAAGAGGGCATGATCGAACGTATCTCTTTTACAACGCCTTAATGATCTTGTAGGACAACACCTACAACTGCCGAGCTTGGCTTCCCTGTGGCCAATCCATCCGTACATTAAGCTTCATAACTCCTTGAGGTGAGCTTGGATCCTCCAACGGTCAGTAATGAGGGGTTTCCAAGACGTGCGTGAGCCATGGGTAAATTTGTAAGTCGTGTCCAAGTGTTGGGCTCGGGGTGGATTGTGGATTAAATTTGTTGCTTTATTTAGTTTGTTACTGATTTCCTATTGAAAATAACATTTATGGCATTTATGTTGAGTAATGCGTTATTGTATTAATGAAATTTCTACTTGTATATAGAATCTCAAAAAAAAAAAAGGAGTTTTATTTGTAATTTGTTAAATGTTAATGTATTTCTTTAATGTAATTATGCAGAATATTTATATAATATAATATTTTAAAATATTTTTATTAACCCAATATTAATGTGAATGACTCCATTGACCCGATATGGAGCCTTGAATGGATTATTGTCCGATCCGATTATGATAACTATGCTATCAAATGAGTGGGTATATATATTTTTTTTCCATTTTTATCTTTTTGTTTCTTATGAAAGTTAAAAGAAAAAAAAAACCAAAGAAGAAAGAAAGAAAATTAAAATATAGAGGGGTCCATAAACCCGATCCATGAGTTCGCACCTAGAAGTCTGACTCTTAGGCTTGGGCTCAGCTTGTCTATTTAAACCCTTTTAAGTTATATTTATTATTAAAATGTTAAAAAATATATATTCTTATAATAAAATTTTAAAATTAAAATTAAATGAAAATATAATGTTTATTAATATTATAATAATCGTGAGCCAGGCCAGACCTGAGTCCAGAAAATCCTGCCCAAATGTCGGGGCAAACCTAGTTGAGCCAGTGGACCTATTGGGTCACTTGATCCATGTACAAATCTACTAAAATTCAAATGTTTTTTTGCATGAAAAAAATTTATATAAGTTACTCCTAATGATTACCCATTAGATATATATACCCATAAGCACGTATTTATTATGATTATTTTTTGTTAAGCAAGCATTCATTTATTACCTTTTTTTAAAAAAAATGAAATCTAGGAATTTTTGGGGGATAAATATTAAAAGTGCAATAGATGTGAGTGAATTAGAACTTTAAAATTCAACTATTTCAAAGAGGAATAATAGCCAAAACTAAAGTCTGGTTTGTGACATGATCTTCATATATAGAGTAAGCCACTAGGAAGAATAAATTAACAAGACTAGCTAGATCACATGCAATCTATGAGTAATGTGCACCTGCAGTGAATTTTGCATTACACTAGTAAATTCATGTTTCTCAATCAGGTCCACGTCATGTCCTTTCAAATTAGATCACTTGAAATGCCAGACCAAGTTTGCCACAAAGTACTCAAGGTGAAGCATTGCCAAATTATATGCTGGGCACATCCTCCTCCCTACACCAAATGGCATCATCTTAATCTCTTTTCTTCCAGTAAAATCAAAAGCTTCTCCATTATCACCATTTAAAAATCTCTCAGGCTTGAATTCCATTGGAGTTTCCCATACCTTCGGATCCTTTCCCATTTCTCCCACCGCGAGAGTTACAACACTATCTTTTGGCACCAAAAAACCATGCAACAAGACATCTTTTGTCACAGCATGTGGGACTAGAAAAAGGCCCAGGGGATGACGCCTTAAGCCTTCCAAAATAACAGCTCTAAGATATGGCATCTTTCGCAGATCATCTTCCTTTATCTCTACTTCTCCATCTCCTATAACCCCTTTAATCTCCTCGAACAACTTGTCTTGGATATGTTGCCCAGAACAAAGATGTCTCATTAAGGGCATTTTTGTCTGAAAATGTACTTTTTTGGCTAAAAACAGTTAAAGTTATCTTGCTGGCTATTTTTAAACACGCCTTATTTTTAATGGCTAAAAAAAAAAATCTCCCTTGTTCTGGGCACTCTGAAACACCCGGACGGCGGAAAATTATGCAAAGAAATTAGCGAACATCTATTTTTTCCGCAAAACATCCTTTTTTTTTTTTGGAGAAGCTTGTGCAAAAGAAAATAATGTTGCATGAGATGGATTTTCTGAATGTTCGGACATGGCATTCAGATAAACCGAACGAGGAGGGGAGGTGGTCGTGATGAATCGAAAGCTTGGAGCACGATGTGAAACCGGAAATCCTGCTTAAGGAGGTGAATCGAAAGGAGAAAGACGTGAATGCAAAGCACGAAATGGTCGTGCTACAGAAATAGGGACAGGCCATTGGGTTTAGGGTTTGTGAAAGGGAAAATGTGACACGGCAGGGTGCAGAGTTGGTGACACGGCAGGGTGCACGGCAGGGTGCAGAGTTGGTGACATCCCCCCCTTGATATAGTAAACTTTAGAATTGTCACTAGCCTAATAAATAAATCTGTTTCTCTTGGCCTCCGACCTGTTTGCAATGTCCAACCCAGGCTATTTAAAATCCAGAGTCTCTGGATTTCAAATAGCCAAGGTTGGACAATTGCTTACAGGTCAGAGGTGAAGAGAAATAGATTCATTATTCGACTAGTGGACAACTCTAAAGTTGAATACATCAAGGGCGGGATGGAAACAACTGCAAAAAATGCTCGGAAGAACTGTGGATGAAGCATCGACAAAGTCTGCTTTAGAGGCAACGTACGGTCTGTCTATGAGAATTGAGGAGTTTTGGACTATATATGGTAGAGGAATATAAACCGACCTAAACCGACTTTACTAGTTTAAACGTTTCGGCTACCAGTGCGGACCTGGTCGTGACACGCCAAGTGCATGCAGATATTGGTGGTGACACGGCATGGAGCTGAGTTGGTGACACGGCATATGCTGAGTTTGTGACACGCCATGGTGACACGGTTTTGAGTGTGTGACACGGCATTGCTTTAACATCTGACAGGCCAGGGTTTGCTTTGAAGTATGTGACACGGCATTAATAGAAAGGCTGACACGACGGATTGAAAAGCGAGCAGTTTCATGAATATCCCTTAATTTTAAATTTTATTTATTCATTTTTCACAGTAAACCGTTCATATTCCCTTTTCCTCATTCGTAAACGTCTGTGTGTGTGAACCAAGGGCTGTTCGATTCATTTCTCATTGCGAAAGGTCGAAGGGAGTTCAACTTCGCTGTTTAGAAGGTTAACGACACCACTGCAACAGGAAGAAGAATGTCGGATATCGGTGAAGAGGTACGTGAGACTGGAAAAAAAAAACCACAAAAAAAAACCTTCATTGATTTCGGTAATTGATTTTAAGGGTTTAGGGTGATACATATGGTCGTCTTTTTTGCAAATGTTAAGTTTTAAACTGTTTGAGTCCTGGTTTGGTGCTGTGTTGACTGGACTTTAGGGTTTAGTGTGTGACAACATCTTCACCTGATATGCATGGTGTGTCACAGCATTTCACCTGGTATGCGTGGCGTGTGACAGGCGTGTGACAGAATTTCACCCCATATGCATGGCGTCGTGTGACAGCATTTCACCTCATATGCATGGCGTGTCACAGAATTTCACCTCATATGCATGGCGTGTGACAGGCGTGTGACAGAATTTCACTCCATATGCATGGCGTCGTGTGACAGCATTTCACCTCATATGCATGGCGTGTGACAGGCGTGTGACAGAATTTCACTCCATATGCATGGCGTCGTGTGACAGCATTTCACCTCATATGCATGGCGTGTCACAGGCGTGTGACAGAATTTCACTCCATATGCATGGCGTCGTGTGACAGCATTTCACCTCATATGCATAGCGTGTCACAGCATTTCACCTCATATGCATGGCGTGTGACAGGCGTGTGACAGAATTTCACTCCATATGCATGGCGTCGTGTCACAGCATTTCACCTCATATGCATGGCGTGTGACAGGCGTGTGACAGAATTTCACTCCATATGCATGGCGTCGTGTGACAGCATTTCACCTCATATGCATGGCGTGTCACAGCATTTCACCTCATATGCATGGCGTGTGACAGGCGTGTGACAGAATTTCACTCCATATGCTTGGCGTCGTGTGACAACATTTCACCTCATATGCATGGCGTGTGACAGGCGTGTGACAGAATTGCACTCCATATGCATGGCGTCGTGTGACATCATTTCACCTCATATGCATGGCGTGTGACAGCATGGTGCCTGATATGCATGGCGTGTCACAGCATTTCACCTCATATGCATGGCGTGTCAGAACAATTATTTATATAGTTAGTATACCTTTTGGGCACATTATTGGTTAACTGACTCGTGCACGTGTGCCATGTGATGCAGATGCATCGTAGAGAATATGAGGATCTTGACAATGTCCTCATTGTGTCGAGAGAGAAGTGGGCCTTCAATGTCTCAATAAACACCCACTATAAGTGGTCCCAGCTCCATTACATCAACAAGACTCTCCAAGAGAAGGGGGAGTTGGATGCAGTGAAGCGTACATGCTTCGGAATGCTCCTGGATGTCTATCCGCAAGGCTACTTCAGCGCTGGTCTCCTTCATAACATAATGATTCGTCGAATCAATGAAAGGGAGGCAACGGAGGAGGAGCTCTGGTTTGCTATCGGCAAGAGCAAGGCGCGGATATCGAAGCAGGAGTTCTACCTTATAACCGGGCTGAAGTTCAGTCCAATGCCCGATGTGTTCACACGTTCGTACGAGATGGTTGCGGACGGAATTCATGCGAGATACTGGAGCGGCCAGGATAGCATAAAGCTGCAGGCTTTGCTTGACACGTTCCGCGGAGGAAACTTCCAGCGGGAAGGAGACGCGACCAAGATGGCACTCGTCTTGATCGCAAATAACATTTTATTTGGGCAAGACTACCGTAGACGGGTGACACCTTGGTTGCTGTCATTGGTTGAGGACCTTGACGCTTGGAACGCATTTCCGTGGGGCCACTATGTTTGGAGGCTCACCTTGGACTACCTATTGAAAGGGTTCGAGGTGCCTACCTCAAGCGAAGCAAAGGAAAGCCGTTTACGGTACAACATCTACGGCTTCGTATGGGTGATACAGGTATTGTCACATTTACCGCTTTTGTTTGGTTTCGAGAAAATAATTTATTGTTGCACTGTTTAATAATTTACGTTTGATAATGTTTACAATTGACTTGCAGTTCTGGGCATTGGAGGCAATTCCGGTCTTGCGGAAAATAGTAGCCCCCTCTGCTCCGAAGGATAACGTGTACCCGCGAATGTGCAGATGGCAATGTAATCAGAAGCCAAAAGACCTGCACAAGGCGGTTGAGAAGTTCGAGTCATCTAAGCAAGTGAGTGAACAGCTACAAATTGATCGATCCTTCATATTTGTATAAGAAATTTGCCTCAAATTTAAACGTTTGATAAATATTTTTCTTTTGTAGTTATGGGCCCTGGAGACGTTGGAGATCACCCCGGAGGAGGCCAACCGGGAGTATTTGGTGGACCTCGATGTGCCGTTATCGGAAGGCCACCAGTACGTGCCAATCGGGCAGACGGAGGATCGGGGTGATCACATTGGTGTCGCTGCCAGGTCGAAGAGGAGAAGCCTGAAGGAGAAAAGATCCACCGCTTCAAGTAAGCGGATGCGCACCGACTCTCCCAGTGTTGATGAGCCGTTGGCCCCAGAGTTGATGGAACAAGGAGACGACCATGGTGCAGGAAGTGAACAGCCGGCATTTACGGTTCTAACATTTTTTTTTACATCCATTTTGATATGTGATTATCTACTAACATTTATGTGCGTGCAGTTGGATCAATCTACGGCAGCTCCACAACCACCCACCGGTCCTCCTCAGTCACACATTCGTATTGAGCCGTCGGTAAGTTTGATTATAACGATTTCTGTTCAAAGTTTCGACATATGTTGAGCTAGTAACAAAGCAACTTATGTCATTGCAGTTCACGGAGGCCACGTCCAGTCCGCAACCAGCAATGGCTCCGACTCCGATTCAACCGCATACTGCCCATGAGCCGCCGGTAAGGATATTAAAGTTGTTATATTGGTTTTCCACACGTTTCCTATATGATTTTATTTTAACACCACTAATATATATGTTATTGCAGTTGACCCAATCAACAAGAGTCAATGACGGCATAGGCACAAAACGTCAGCTCCGACATATCATGCGGGAAATGTCGAAGCTGAAGGCATCAATTAAGTCCTTGACTTTTGCGGTTGAAACGCTAGAGGACCGCATCGTTTCACGGGTTCTAGCTGGGCTGAAATCACAAGTACGTTAATCTTTCTGCACTTGTATTTTGCTATTTTAGGTCAATTCGCTATCGAATTTTCACAGTTGTCTCGTTCTGTAGGCCGGTCCTTCATCCGACAATGCTGCTGCGGGTCACGATGATCCTGATGATGGGCAGCGTGAGGAGCATGGTGCCAGCCTTCAACCAGAAGATGCTGAAGGAGCGGAGGTTGGTGAGGCCGATCCTACTGAGCATATTTTCGCGGGACAGGAGGGAGCCCTTCAGTTTTTAGAGTCAGCCATAGAGCATCTTCCTCCATCCGAGGCGATCGTCGAGCTTCCAACAGCAGGATCGGGCGAGCTTGCTCTGACCACTCCTGAAGCCACCAGCTCACCACTATCCTCTGATTACCATCATCTTGCAGCAGCAATTGCCGACCCTACTGAGCGGGCACGGGTGATTATGGCGAGCAAATACCTTGCAAGCCCGTATGTCGACCTCGCATTGACTCGTCGGGCGGTGAAGGACACGATGATGGAAGCATACGAAGCCTTCAAGAAGAACCAGTCCGCGAGGTCAGCTTCTAAATATCAATTCATTGTTGTTTTCTATAGAAACATTAATCCACCATCGCTTATCAAATTCATTTTGTGACATATGCAGGCGTAACGTCGGAATCTTAGGGGATCAAGGTCTTGACTTCTTCACATCGTTAGAGGATCCCCAAGAAGAAATGACAAGTGAACACATCGACGCATGCCTCAGCGTTATCTGTAAACGGGCGACAGGCCCAAAATCGAAGCATTACACTGCCCGTGCATGCGTGGTTGACACGATATTCTTTGTAAGTTTTCTACAAAAAATTTTATTTTTTTCGAAGCTTTTCAGTGCATTAAGTCTAAACCAATGCAAATTTTTTTTCCAAGACACCATTCGTATGCTACACTTGACATATAAAACCGAAGATGCCCTGTCAAGCATGCAAATTCCGACTGATTTACGGGGGTATGTGGAGGGTGAAAGGCCGACATACGGCAAGAAATGGGAAGAGGTCGATTTCATCCTCGCTCCTTGCAATGTTGATGGGCATTGGGTGGTGGCAAAGATCGATTTGGGTAAGTGGAAGATCAAGGTGATCGACTCCGCAACAACTTCGGCAGCGAAGGATAACGGAGTTCGTGCGGAGCAGATGAAGCCACTTACAACAATTTTTCCATTCATCTGTCACCAAGCCGGGTATTTCAATAAAACCCGTCGGAAGAGACGGGATTTGACGCCGATGCCATTGGACATTTCTTTGCCCAGCCCTTCAGTGCATCGGCAGGAGGATAGTCTCAGCTGCGGCATGTTCATGGTAAGCTACATTGACGCAATTTTGCAATCGGAGCCGATAAGAGTTAAGCAGAAAATGATTGCAAAATTGCGTATCCAATACGCGCACGAAATTTTTTCCAACAGCTGTGCGAGCGAACCATGAACATATCGGCAGTTAGTTGTATAATTTTTTTCTGCACAATACAATTTAGAGATAAATTTTTTGTTGTATACACAATCATAGGAAATAGAATCATTTTTTTATTAATCACTTCATTATATTTTTATACAGAATAAAATTTTTTTGTATAGACAATTTTATACAAGAATACATTATCTTTATGTAATTTTGTATCCAGTGTTGTATCCAGTGAACATATTTTTTTGTATCGCAATTTAGTAATAAGTCAGCGTCTGACAACATT
This sequence comes from Theobroma grandiflorum, assembly GCA_036013995.1. Classification (NCBI taxonomy): domain Eukaryota; kingdom Viridiplantae; phylum Streptophyta; class Magnoliopsida; order Malvales; family Malvaceae; genus Theobroma; species Theobroma grandiflorum. Next base: position 10,429,256 of record CP142131.1, read on the forward strand.
GACAATATGCAGGTGGCGTGTCACAACCATGTCTGCATGTTCCTGGCGTGTCACAGCCAGTATGCATGCAGGTGGCGTGTCACCACAAATATACCCGAATGCAGACAGCGTGTCACCACTATGTCTGCATGCGTCTGTCGTGTCACCCCCAGTATCCGCACTAGCTGCACTGGGCGTGTCACAACCATGTCTGCATGCTCCTGGCGTGTCACAGCCAGTATGCATGCAGGTGGCGTGTCACCACCAATATACCCGAATGCAGACAGCGTGTCATCACTATGTCTGCATGCGTCTGTCGTGTCACCCCCAGTATCCGCACTAGCTGCACTGGGCGTGTCACAACCATGTCTGCATGCTCCTGGCGTGTCACAGCCAGTATGCATGCAGGTGGCGTGTCACCACCAATATACCCGAATGCAGACAGCGTGTCACCATCTGCATACGTCTGGCGTGTCACCCCCAGTATCCGCACTAGCTGCACTGGGCGTGTCACAACCATGTCTGCATGCTCCTGGCGTGTCACAGCCAGTATGCATGTAGGTGACGTGTCACAACCAATATCTGCATGCACTTGGCGTGTCAACAGCACGTGTGCATGCACGTCTGCATGCACTTTAATAATTAAAGTAAAAATTTATAATTTTTACAAACGTTACCCTAAATTTTGTTATTAAAAACTAACAAATATATGAAAAGTATGATTACTTTAATTATTAATGTGATGACATTAATATATTTAAATTAAAAAATTATTATATTGTTATTTATGTTTAAGTATGATTACTCTAATTATTAATATGATGACATTAATACTTTTATGAATGCGTGTGTGTATATATTATGTATTTTAAATATAAATATATTTACTTTTTATTTTGTTTTAACATTGTAAAAATTATAACTCATAAAATTATTAATTACAGTGTATATATATGTTTATTTATATAAACATATAACATATAAATCTAAAGGTAAGTTATGAGATTAGAAAAGTTAATTGGGTAATTGGGTTCTCACGAAGAAAATTTTAATAATTTTTTTATTTAATCGGGTATTTAAACGGGTTAAGATAATTATAGGGTAGCGGGAATGTATTAGGGTTAGGGTTTAGGGTAGTAATTTTACCCTATCACAAACTCTAAACCAAAGTGGACAATTGATATAGTTTTGCAACGTCGTTTGTAAAATGAGTAAAATTCCCTTATGTATATTGAAGCGATTTGCTTGCAACCCTAAATAACATAATGAATGTATTGGCTTTACAATTGTCGAAATGTAGAGTAACATTGTTGATTTTTTATTTATATATGCTGTCCAAAGATTAGACAATTTACATTCCATACTATACCACCATGCATGGTGTGGCTAAAGTCAATTATTGACAACTTCTATGCCTAGGCAATGCTATTATTATACACTGGTTTATAGCAAATATCATTATTCAATGCAAATGTCAATGGCCAAGATCGAAACAGTTCGAATCAAACCCTAACAAAGCAACAGATAAATTGCAATTATTTAGGCCCCGATAATATGTCATCCTCCACACCACACACTACGTTTTCAGACATTGTCATTCGGATTGGACAGCTGTCGTGTGTGTGACCAGTTTCTCTGCAAATTGAACATGCTTTCTGTCGGCGCACTCGTTGGGGTGCTAATTGACTTGGAGATGGTGCCGGATTTGTAGATGGATTTGTAAATGGAGATGGGCAATTCTGTCTGTTGTGCCCGTACATCTTGCATTGCGAACATCTCCGTGCTCGACTGCCTTCACCAGTGGATGGAATCCTTCTCCTCCTAGGTCTTCCTGCTTGGCCTCACCAAGGTGGTGGCAAGACGACAATTTGTTTCACATGCGGGGGGATGTCCCATTCACTAGGATGCCCTACTGGGTGAATGGACCCCACATAACCCTCCACCCAAACGGTTGTCTTGTAGTAGTCGGCGCAGAAATCAAAGGCTTCACGTTTGCATTTACTGAAAAATACAATGAACCCAATATTCAAGCAGAATATAATGCTATGATATGTCAAAATAAGGATCAAATAAGAAATAAAGAAAATATAATCTGACCTTATTGCTGCAATGGCATGGCTGCATGGCAGCAAATCTTTTTGGAACTCACAGCATGAACACGTCTTCCCGGACAGGTTAACAAGTCCGTCCATCTTCCCGTCTTTAACTTCAAACTCCACTCGATTGATAGGTTTCACTACAAAGCGATGTGCATGATTGAAGCGTTTGCTCAATTGCCTAGCAACCCAAGGGCTGAGGGGTGTGGTCACCTTGACAGCCTCCTCGTACCGATCATGGAACCAACGCTGGAACATGTCTCGTATGAACTCGATCAAAACAGTGATTGGCATTTGTCTGGCATGCTTTAAACAGGAGTTAACACATTCGGCAATGTTCGAGGTCATCATTTGGTATCGCCTTGTCGGTGAACATGCACGTGCCCATCTCTCAGGGCCTATTCTCAAAAGATCAGCATAGGCTCCCGCATGAATCTGCTTGAGCTGGTTCATATGTCTGTTGAATTCGGAAACCTTATAGCAATCTCGAGCAAGGGTGAAAATCATAGAAACGTCATCACGCTTGAACTTATTTTTTAAGTTTTTCTTCAAATGGTAACCGCATAAACCGTGGTGCGCTTCTGGGTATGCATTTTGGATTGCTTTCTTAATGCTGAGATGCTGATCAGAAATGAACATGGTGTTTTCAGGACAACCAACCGCATCACGTAGCTTGATGAGAAACCACGTCCATGAGTCTTCGTCCTCAACATGGCCGATGCCAAACGCAACTGGATATACACACTCGTTCGCGTCTTTGCATACAGCAACAAACAGAACACCCTTGAACCTGCCTTTCAGATGTGTTGCATCAATTGCGACCGTAGGACGCATTACATCCCTAAACCCCCGAATACAAGCCCCGTATGACCAGAAACAATATTTGAATCTTTCAGCCTCGTCAGTAGCCACTGCTGTGACTGTGCCAGGATTTTCTTGTTCCAACATATAAAAATATGAGGGTAGTAGTTGAAATGACTCCTCCGGGGGACCGAAAACAAGCGTCTCCGCATACTCCTTTGCTTGCCAAGCCTTACCATACAAGCATTTCAATCCCCACTGAACCCTCATCTCACCAATTATGTCCTTAGGTCTCAACGCTACTCCATTAGCCTGAAGCTTGGGTGCCATAAGTTCACCAATTATCTTGGCACTCGCAGATGCAAATCGCCCTTGCAAACCATCAACAGTACATGTGTGTACTTTGTGGAACTTCTGAACTTCCCAATACCCTCCTCCGTCAAGTAACTTCCTTGAACGGACACTGAACTTGCATGCCTTGTCTTTGCAACTAACCTCGTAACGACTTTTGCATGACCTTTTCACTCTTATCCCAAATTGCTCTTTTAGAGCCAACATGTTCAGAGCTCGTTTCAACTCCGCCTTCGAGGAAAACATTCTTCCTTTGTATAAGCGATCATTGGGACATGTCGACTCCTCAGTGCTAATTGTTTGGAAGGCGAACCTTTCTGCACCTGCAATTCGCCACGTAGAAGATATCCCTTCATTTCGCATTTCTTGATAACTATCATCGACCATTGCATCAACGGAACGATTCCCGTCCTCACCAGCGATGGGGTTATTGTATATGGGATCATCACACTGAACATTTCCTACATCAAAACCTTCAACAGGTTCTGTTTCACCTTCAACATTATTGCAAATTGGAATGTCACTGTCATAAAGGCAGTCATTGTCTGAAATGTCATGATCCCATTCGTCAAGCCCATCACTCGAACTGTCATCAAATCTATCTTCACTGCCAGCAAACAAATCCTCATTTCCCTCATAACATGCAGCATTATCCTCCAACGTCGCAGTGTTAACATCCAACGTCACAGCGTTGTACTCACGTGTCGTATTCTCATTTGAAATTGGAATTACACACTCTACCGTTTCACCCGATCGATGCATTCCTTTAGCAGCAGACCCTAATTGGTTTGATGCACATCCCGATCGGAATTGTTCACCCAACTCTTCTATCAATGTCCTCTGGTTACCGGGCTGTACAAACTCCTGAGGATACCCCAACTGCGGGTTACGGACCGAATGCTCTGGCATATGTGAAGCATTGTAAATCTGATTCTGATTGAGCTGATTACCATGTTTTTCAGCTTCTCCATGTGACATAACATTTGTTTCGGGTCTTTTAATGCTGACGTACACAGCTGGAACATTCCTCTGTTCTAGCAGAATTAATGCAATATCCTCATCATCCTTGATAGTTGGCCGTGATAGCTCCCCGGGTGTACTGATCAATGCATGCAACTCAATGTCGTCAATTTCTGAGTTTACCCCAACAACATCTTCAACCAGCTTCATCAAGCCCGCAAACGACAAATCACTCCTAACCCCCCGCATTCGTGACTCACCACCCTTATACATGCCATCCACCCACTGACCACCGTGTCTTATCACAAGTCGCAGAATTGGAACCCCACTGAAATTTTGAAAACAAAAATAATTATTTATTTTGCTTAATTACATGGTGGTGACAGTCCAAGTGCATGCATGCATGCTGGTGACACGCCAATTGCAGGCAGACACGCTGGTGACACGACAAGTGCATGCATGCATGCTGGTGACACGCCAAGTGCACATAGACATGCTGGTGACACGACAAGTGCATTCAGACATGCTGGTGACACGCCAAATGCATGCAGACATGCTGGTGACACGACAAGTGCATGCAGACATGCTGGTGACACGCCTTTATGTTTCTAATCCGTCTTCTGATTTACAAAAAAAGTTTCACAAATTTATGTGTTGCAGCAATGAACCTAAAAACATACATTGATGTCATCTCCGCAATGGGGTTTATTTTTCGAGGACAAAATAGCCAAATGGCGAGAGATAGACCACGGCACGAAGACGATGGTGCTCAACAGAGAGTTGACAGAGCTCACACGGTTCAGAGAGTTGAGAGAGCTGATGACGATGGTGCTGAACACAGAGTTGATACAGTTCAGAGAGCTGAGAGAGAAAGATGAGCGAGCACAAACAACTGAGCATTAATTTCTAATTTTTGGAAGATGGCGGGAGGCAGATATCGGCAGTTTAATTTGCTACAGTGTTTTTTAAGGGCATTTCCGTCTGCTCATGCTTCTTTTTGGGTAGAAACAGATAACTTTATTTTGGTGGTTACTTTTGAAATCACCTTATACGGATGGTTATTTCTCACAATTTCCTCTATTTTTAATGGCTAAAAAAAAAAATCTCCCTATATTCAATGGTACTGCATTCACAATCTATGAATGGTAATACAATTTTGTATTAAACTGGATATATATTCAATGGTAGTGCAATAAAATTCTTACATTTGTCAAAAACGAAAGCATGGAATATCTGTTCAGTTTTGCCGACACGATGGAAAAGGGCCAATCACATCACTTTATCTAATCACATTGAAATCAATAAAACTTTTGAATAATTCGAAAATAAATATTGCAGAAGCTTTGTTTGACCCCATCTTTGGTGTTTCTCTTACCAAGAAGCTATTTATTTCCACACGATTTCCATGAAATAGTATACTCCTATTCAATTCGTTCAAGGAATTAAAGCATATATATATATATATATATTTAAAAAATAGATATGACTAAGCTTATATGTAGTCTCAACGTGGATCACATTTCTCTTTTTAATAAAAAAAAAATTGATTAAATTATACAAATAATTTTTATATTTTACAAAAAATATGAATTTAGTTTTTGTATAATAATTTATGTGTTTTTATGTTTTCCTCTAAATTGAGTCTTGGTGTTCTGTATCAATTGGTTCTGTATTGGGTCTTTGTTTTATTCCTAAACAGAGAACTTTATGTTCCTTTTCCTTATTAATAAATTTATTATACTTTTCAAAAAAGAAAAAAGAGTCAATAACAAAATCAAAGGTAGTGTACAAGAGCATAATTAAATTTGAGAAACAAGACGACCACAATAATCATAGGAGTTGGACCACTTATGAAGACACAAGTTACATTTTCCTCTAAACACATTTCATGATGTGTAATAACAGTTGTAACAATTGCTCAATGCATTTTAAAAGGCATTAAAACAAAAAACAAGAAAATTGCCCTAAGCTACATCTATGTGATGCCAAAAACAAAGCCTTATTAAATATAGACAAATGAAAGTGATTGTTGGGTTTTAGATTGGCAATCTATACAAAAAAAGGCATCATTCTCCAACAAAAAAGTGAGCAATCTTTCCCCTAAAATTAAACACATAATTAAATTTCTCTCACACAGGGTAGACAAATACAGTAAATCCAAATAAAACGATGTCAGTGGTAGACAAAATAAACCCCAAAGGAGACATAAACACCAAATTTTATATGAAATAAGTTAAATTACATCATATTCTTTGGACTAACTTGTTGATTCCCTCTTTTGATTCTTTTCCCTATCAAATGTTCAATCTTTGCTTGCAAAAAAAAAAAAAAAAAAATCCTTCTTGATTCTTCCTTCTAATAATTTTCCCTATCTTCAATGTCCGATTCAAACGATTCTCTCTCTCCATTTTAGAAAAAATAATAACCTCATTATATATGAAAAAATATCATACCATGAAAAATTTATATAAAATTTATCTTAATAAATATTCTTATTATATTTCTATATGAATTTATTATCACATAATATTTATTTCATTTCCTTTTACTCCATTCCATGAAGTAAATATGCTCTAATGAATCAAATTATAAGTCCTATATGAAATTTCTTATACATCTAAGGATTAATTGATCGGATACGAGAAAGAAGGAAAAATATCAAGAGTGCTTTTAATTGAGAGCAAAGCATAAATAGAACAAAAATATGAACAAATATAATTAAGCAGTCACTGTGCTTGCTAAAATAAATGTACATATAAACTAGAAACAATAGCTCAATTGACTAATAAAAATTATAAAATTTTGGAAATTGATTACTTAATCCTTAATTGACATGGATGAAATATCAATAGGGTGATTGTAATTAAATTATTAGATTTTTTAAATATATAAAAATAAAATTTTAAAATTTATTGTAACATATAATTTTTAAATTATAAATTTTTTAATGCCTTCTTTCGATTGAATTTGTAAAATACTAAAATTAACTACAGCTTGGTAACAAAAAAACATCATGAGGCACAGATTAAATAGTTATTTGGGTTCATCATTCTTTACGTTTTCATTTTAATGAACTTTTTTTTTTTGGGTTAATATCTAGTTAATACTCTTTTCTCTTAAAAAAAAAAAAAGCGAAGGAAAATTTTGAAAAATATATATACAAGGGCACAATAACGGTAAGCTGAAATAACGTGAATACCAAGCTACCAAAGACCCGGTTGAGACTTAGGAGTCCAATAGGATATATGCCTCTCGTCTCTGGTCTCTTCAGGGTCTTAACCAAGCACGACTCATCGAAAACGCCACTCAGTTTCTACCACCTCCTGCAATTCTTCTGCTCCTAACACACTCTCACTTCCCATTTCCGCAAAAGAACCAAGAAATCTAACAAAAGAAAAACCCTAATTCTCGTGATCAATTATCACCAGAAACGGTCCTTGAAGAAATGCTACCATTTTCGTCGCTGCTTTCTAGCCATATTCGGTTCTTGCTACACAGTCTAGACGACTCCAATTTCAGTCAGGTTCTTCGCGAGTTCCGTCAGGTATGCCTCCACGTCTCTCTCTATTTCTTTTCTTTTGTTCGCGTTTCTTCTAGAGCTATTCGTTATGGCTTGATACGAAAATGATCACGTTCGATACGTAATAAGCTTGATATCTATGCTTGGTTTCCGCTTGTTTTTTTTACGTATACATACGTTCTTACCGGCTTTGGTTGGTTGATTAGAAAATGGAGAAGAAGTGAGGAAGAGAGTCATGTTTCAATGTATTATACATATTATATTCCACGGAAAACCTGGTTTCGTCAAGATTACGTTCTTTTCCCCAATAATTTCGTGTTTCTTTTGGTTTTCCTTCCCCCCCCCCCCCCCCCCCCCCCTTTTCAGCTTTTGTTTAGGGTTTGATACAACATAACGTGTCCATGTTGTAAAATCTTGATTTAATCATGACTTCCGAGGTTTTAGTTTGTTTACGTGCATGTGCTTATTTTTGTTAATGGCTCTGTTTGGTTGTGGAGAAAATGAAAGAAGGCAAGAGCAATGCAACAAATTTAAATATCCGGATGATTTTGTCTCAAATGCAACAATGTTGCTGGTTGGTGTGCGAGTCTTTTAAGTCATTGATCTGAGTCTGAATAGCTTTTATCTTTTTCTTTTTTCTCTTTTTGAAATCTCTTACATATTGCCAAAAGGTTGACTAATTGTTGGCTGGTTGAAGGAGATTTCGATAGCATAGAAAGTTAGAAACTGTAAGGACATTTGATCACATTTTAAGCGGATCTTTGGAAAGATTAATTGTATTCTTGATTGGGCAAGAAAGGACAGAAAAGGATTGGCCATGAAATTTAATATACTTATGTTGCGGTGTCATATATGTAGATCTTAATAAGTTTTCAAATGAAATCTATTAGAGGTCAATTTCATTTAAAAAAAAAAGCTAATTGGTTTATGTAGTTTCTGGGAAATATTCAAACATCCTACAAAAACAAATGAAAAGAGAAAAAATATTTGCATGTGCAATACAAGCTTTGCACCTCAAAAAAGAGGGAAAAACAATTACTTAATTTTCTATTTTGCTTAAGAGAGGGGGACTTGATGCGTCTACACTCTGCTACTTTAAGTTATTAATAACGGGGATTTATTTCTTATATTCATACAGTTGATTTTGTCAATTTATGTGATCCCTATGTTTAATTAGTAGAATGATGTGATTTTTTTTTTGTCAATTTATGGTTGTTTATCTTTTTGAAATAAGGAACTTTGTTACTTGTGTGTTGCATTTCTTTATTGGTTACTTATGTGGCCTTTACCTTCTGGAAAGACTGTTGAATATGGGATCGAGGGAAGCATCTTGCTGGTACAGACATGCTTGGATCACATGAATCTTCTAGGGGAAGATATGCGAAAAAAGCAATATATGTTGGACCTATTTTCTGCAGTATTCAGTTGTCTATTAGACCAACCGAATTTTAGTACTGTGTTTTGTGAAGCATTTAGAAACTTGATTATCAGCAAAAAATTCCTTAGGGATTTTTGCAATGAATTGCAATTGTCAGTCTTAGAGAAAGTTGCCCTTGGTCTTGCTTTGGCAGACTCAGAGAATGCTGAGGTCAGAACTACTGGTAAGTTCATCCGTTCTCTAAGTATCCACTCCAAATATTCTTCCAAGAATGCTGCTTTTAGTACGTGATTCGTTTATTTATTTATTTTTTTCAGGTCAGGACTTTAGCATTGGATTGATAGAGGAGTTATGCAGAAACCCTGCCTCTGTTGATTCTGTTGAGGAGATTCAGAATGTAAGTCTGTTCTTGTATCAGTCAGAGGTCCTAATCAAGTATGTGGACTCCTTTATGCAAATGGTGGCTCTGAAGTATCCAAAAGAAAGGAGCCCTCTTATATTAGTTCCGTGGCTCAAAGATGACGTAAAGGAGGATAGGCTTCCAAGGTATTCATAACTCCTTGAGTCTTGGTTTATTTTTCATTCAGGAACTGATCATGTGCCTGCTATGCTAAAATTATGGAGTCAATTTCCTTGTCCCACTTTCATTTTTTGTTTTTTGCTTTGAAGGAATTTGGATATGTTTCAAAGTTGCAATGAAAATGACTTTGATTTCCTTCTGGTGGAGATGGAGAGTGAGACTAGCATGGCTGATATAATGAGAGAAGTTGGATATAGATGTACAACTGATTCTACACATTGCAAAGAGGTTTTGTCAAATTTCTTACCTTTGAATGATGTTACTCTCTCTAGAATACTTAGCACTGTTGCCTGTACATATACTGGCCTTGAGGACAGTCAACTTTCACATTCAATTTTCTGCTCTGCAATTGGTAGCAGTGCTGCATTTGATATATCATGCCCAGGCTCTTGGAATGTGGACGTTTTGGTGGATTCAATTAAGCAACTTGTAAGTCCTGTTCAATTTTGATTTATCTTCTTCACCTTGTTCCACTATTGATTAAAAGTGAAACTATTGATTTGGAGAGTAATATTTTGAGTTTCAGGCTCCTGGAACCAACTGGAATAGTGTCATGGAACATCTGGATCATGAGGGATTTTACATTCCAAACAGCCAAGAATTTTCAATTTTCATGTCAATTTATGCATGTGCATGTCAGGTACCATAGTTTAGCATAGTTGTTCAGTTTAAGTTTATATAATGTTCTGTGAAGTTATATTGAATTATTGCAAATAAGTATGCAGGATCCTTTCCCTCTTCATGCTGTATGCGGCTCTGTCTGGAAGAATGTTGATGGTCAATTATCTTTTCTAAGATATGCTGTATCAGCCCCACTTGAGATTTTTACCTTTGAACATTCTGTCAGGAAGCTAGTATGACACATTGCTTATAAATGTCTGATCTTTTTTCTTTCCATTTCCCCTCTTACTTTTTTTTTTTTTTTGTTTTCTGTTTGGCTTAAATATATAGTCTCTTACCTGAAGGCATATGTTGAAGCGTGTGATCACCATAAGCTTCAAGCCATACAAGGAAACCATGCATGGTTATCCCTCGACCTGCTTGATGTGTTGTGTCAATTAGCTGAGAGGGGCTGTGCCAATTCCGTTCAAGCAATTATTGAGTACCCTCTCAAACACTGCCCTGAAGTATTACTCCTTGGAATTGCTCAAATTAATGTATGGTGCTTGTACTTATCTAACTAAGGCTACACATATTTTGCAATGTAGCAATGTTTGACCTTAGTGCTGATGATATAATTATGTTATTCTTGCAGACTGCTTACAACCTCCTTCAGCATGATGTTTCTTCCACCATTTTCCCCATAGTTGTTGAAAAATCTATGGGTAGCTTGATTCTTCATCTTTGGCATTCTAATTACAAGTTTGTGGCACGTGGTTTCATGGACATGATTAAAGCTGATGAAAGCAGCATAATTGGAATGTTGGCCATTTGCCATGAACAGAAGGTAATAAAACTCAATGTGAAGAAGGATCAATTGCTGTTAGTAATGCAACTATTGCTGTATTTTTTTTTTTTTTCATCTATGGTTAGGATTATGTTTATGTTTCTTCTCTTTTATGGAACTTTTACTATCTTCTTCATTGTTTCCTCTTTCTAGTCTACCTAGTACTTTTCCTTTGTTTTCTCTTAATATCATTTCTCTTTTGTGAATAGTTTTGATGCTGTTTTATTAAAATCCATGGGGTAACCATGCAATAAGTCAATGCATGGCACAAAGTGGTATGCATCAAAGGATTTTTCCTATCTCTTGAAAGGAGCCTTTCTTCATTGTGCTCTGCAGTAACTTATTAAAGAAAAGAGAAGGGACAAATCCTCTAATCCATGGGGATATGAAGGGCATTGAAGTCTCAGAGAAAAAAATAAAAACTATGAGTTCTTTGTAAAAGGTTCAGCCAAGGATAAGAAAAAGGAAGTCCAAAAGGAGAGATCAAAAAGTGGTTTTATTTAAGCTTTCAGATGAATTTTTAGTTGTTGCAGCGATTTTTACTTCCCATATACCCCATAAAAGATGCAAGGACTCATCATCTCAAACAGAGGATTAGCTTTATATAGCTTTTCATTTAGTTTCTCTTTTTCATTTTAAGCATATTAATCATTTTTAGCTAAGTTGCTAACACAAGAGAAGTTTAACAGCTTTGAAAGAGTCCATGACTTATCTGTATGATTTCAGGATGTGAAATCTTATTTTCATTATGATCAGAAATATGGTTGTATTTCTTCTTTTTGGTATTGGCTCTTGTACTACTTTGCTATAATATGGTTTATCTATTTCTGGTGAATTTGCCGTTATGCAATGCAGATTTTATCAACTTTCTTGGAGCAAATTCCATTTTCTTTCAGTATTCGACTGGCTGCATTTGCTTCCCAAAAAGAATACTTGTGTCTGGAGAAGTGGTTGAATGATAATCTGAATGCTAATAAAGACATTTTTGTTAAGGTTGGTCTTCTTCGTGGTGATGACAAAAGTGAAAACCATTTCTGCTGATTCAATTGAAATGCAAAGAACATAACACTCGTATTTTTGTACTGCTAATTTCAGGAATGCCTAAAGTTTTGGAAGGAGATTTCTTTAGATGCAGCAGAAGATATGTCCCCTGATTTGTTTCATCATCCTAGCACTGTTGAGAATATATATTCCAAGACAAGTTCAACATTTCTAAAGGTTCTACAGCCTCAAAATCATATTCCTCTGTTATCTTTGGTAATTCACCTTGTAATGTTCTATGTGTTGCAGGTTTTTCGAGCTAATATTGAACAGATCACTTCTGACCACCTTGCTGAAGAATTGAAAAGATTGAATAGAGCTTCTATGCATTTCAAGCCTCAACTTCAGAATGTTGGAACTTCTGATTCATCAATTTCTTGTGGATATGCTAATGATATAGAGGCTGAAGCAGGTTCTTATTTGTATCAGATGTTTTCTGGTCAGATGCCTATCACTGTTATGATTCAAATGCTTTCACAATTCAAGAAATCTTCAAAGAAAAGGTTCATTATTAATTTAAGCACTAGAAACTTAATGATATTATGTCATATTGAGTATATATTAGCTTCTAGTATACTTGTTGTCAGTGCTGATAGCGTACATTGGCTTTAGTGGTGGTTTATAACTTATCAGGATGTGTTTGCAAGGGTTTGTTTATTATCTTTTTCCTTTTCCTTATAAGTGGATAGGTGTTTTAGCTTTATTTTGCATAATGCTATTGTTCAGCTCTCTTTTCAATGTTTAGAATCTGTTATGTCTCACAATGGCTGGATTCTTTTGAAATGGTTTTGACAATTTGCTTTGTCATTTGTTTGTGTTTAAATCTGCTTGTTGATGGATTAATTCCAGGTTATTGGAGTTTTTCAGTCTAATTCAAGGTTGACTAATACTTCTTTCGATCTGCTTGATACTGGTTACCCCAGCTAATTTGAACTAATGAAAATATATACTTTTAAAACTTATGCTTTTGCCTCGCTGATTGAAACATGTTTCTAGAACTGACTGAAAGCTGTGCTTGTTGGAATTATGCTAGTCTGAGTTGTTTTCCATATTAGTACTAGGTGTGCCTAATTTGGCATGCTAGTAGAGGAAATTTCATGTAGTAATGTTATTGCAAAGTTCATGCACTTGAATGGGACGAAATTTCATATAGTAAGTTATATTATTGTACAATTCATACACCTGAATAGGAAAGATAATGACTTTTGTTATTCATGGTGCATTTTGCATTACTTTAACATAACTTTTTAATTTGGAAAAATATTCTAAATAGCTCTTGCTTCAATTGACAGGGAACAATTGATTTTTGAGCATGTGATAAAAAATTTATTGGATGAGTACAGGTTCTTCCCTAGGTATCCAGAAAAGCAGCTTAATGTTGTCGCTATCCTTTTTGGTAAGCCTACTTTTGTTCTCATTTATATTTTACAGTCATTGCTGTTTTAAGCCAACCTATTACATCTGCTAAACTAGCTTATCTTTGTTGGCTTAGGATATTTGTGCCAATTTCCTTAAAAGGGTATCTAATGCCATTGCCTTTCAGTTTCCATGTGAAAGGCTGTGTGCTTATCAAGCGCAATTTGATTATTTGATAATAATTGAACTTCACAGTGTAGTCTTGCGTGTAGCCTGAGCTGTTGTAAAAATGGCCTGATATCTAGTTGGTTTAGTGTAGCTTTGCTAGCAATGTCTGATATTAAAACAAATTGTAAATGCCCTATTTTATCTGAAGCTATCTTTTTGTCATGTGTTGAGCGTATAATGAGGTCTTTTTTCCTTTTTAGAAAATTTAGATTGGCAGGGAAGTAGTTGGTTATCAGTAAAGTCAGTTCTTTTTGCTACTAGACATAGTGCACCTCTTGGAAAAAGCTTAGGCACTTCCTGAGACTAAGTGATAGGAGTTGTAAGAGGCATTGCTGTTCTGAATAACGTAGTGGAATAGGTGAAATATGCCTCATGCATTTACTTCAGCTTCATTATTGCAGGCACTGGGAAATAACACATGCATGTGAAGACACAGTCTTAGAACATGTCAGTTGGTTAGAAGTTATGAAATTGTTATTCACAAGGAATTATTCTATGGGATTCTCCTGCTGATAAGCACACTGCAGCGTGCTTTAATTCTGACAAATTTGTGCCCCCGCTCCTTTATCCCTTTGTGTTTTTATGCAGATTCTTGAACATCATCTTATGGGTGGCATTGTTTAGTTTGTTCATGAATGCTTGTAATTTCATTTCCATATATTGAATGCTTATATCCTGTGTTGCAGGTTCTTTAATAAAACATCGGCTTGTAACTGAACTCAGACTTGTTGTTGCTCTGAATAGTGTGCTAGATGCATTGTGTAAGCCCACAGACTCAAAGGTTAGTAGTACACTTTGCTATTCTTTTTCATCTGCAATGATTCTTGTTTTTTGTTTGACATTATAATTTGTTTTTTCTTGTAGATGTTTTTGTTTGGAACCAAAGCTTTAGAGCAGTTTCTGGACCGTTTGGTTGAGTTGCCACAGTATTGCAGTCATATTTTGCAAAGAGCTCATTTGCATGGAACTCATCCGGAGCTTGTTGATTTTGTTGAACGTGCGCTTGCTAGGATTTCGTCAAGTTCCTTGGGAAAAGATGAAGAGAACACCTACATTCCCCATGGTGGTTTTACTGCAGCTACTTCAGAAAGTTCAGAGGTGAATTCGGTTAAATTTTTTTCTTTAGTAATTCCTTGTCTTTCAGTTTTGTCAAACACCAGCTGCCCTTCTAGACTGTTTACATTGAACAATGTGTGATTGCCAAATTAACACAGAAATTATTGTCTTTGCTTGTGTGTTTTATTTTCCCCTTTTTTGGGGCCGATTTACTTCAATGTGCCCTAAAACTAAACCTTATACCAGATCCAATCAAAAATAGGAATAATATGAATTACAGATTCTATGTTGAATGGCATGAGGGTGTTAGAATGCATCTTTCCGGGAACCAGTTTCTTTCTGTAACCTAAAATTTTGGTTGTTTGGGTTAATTTATTAGTGAGGTTTACAATTTACCATCATCCCTGCCTCCTTTCTCCATGTTATCAAGAGGGTTGGTTACTATTGCAAGCTTGAAGCTGTAAATTTAACCTCCCTCCTTAAGTTATCCTTTTTTAAGTATACCTCTCCAAAAAGTTAACTAGTACCACTGTTTCCTGATATTTAAATTTTGAAAGAGGCTGGGCTTTCTTTTTAGTTATCTTCTGGAACAGGGTATCCTCGTGCATTTGGTAATAGTGATTATATTAATCTCTTGATTGTATATTGTTAAGTATCCATCCTAAAACCAATTGGAATTTGGTGGAGAAATGCCAATTGGCTATAGGTAGAAGCTGGAGAGGCCTAACTTGTGAATGTAAGGACATAACAAACCCCAAAGATAGTTGATGTTAACACATATGAATTTAGATAAATAAGCAACACTAATATCTACCTATCCTGATATCTTTTTATCATGTTATACCTCTCCTTGTGCCTCATAATATTTTAATTTTTTCTTGAAATTGCTTAACAGAGATGTGTTTCTGTAGCCTTTCAATGAAAACATATCATTATTGGCCAATTCCATTGGAAAGTAATAGAAAACTAGGTTGGAGAGCTATAGTTCTTTAGGACATCTGAATACTTTTCTTGTTGGAACAGTTTACTCACCTTCACTGCAGATGCAACAGAGATATGAAGAAGTTCTTGGTGATAGATTCAAGACATCTATGACTTCAAGCATTTGCATGAAACCAGATTTACCTCAATCTGTCCACCCTTCAAGTGGATTCATGAATGATGTAGCTAGCTGTCAGAATGTATTTTCTTTTCCAATATCAATCTGCTAGTTTCTATAGTAATATAAAATCCAGCTTCTTCATCAATCTTCAAATTTCCTTCAAACTGTTCTTTTCTGTGGCTGATTACTTTTGGTCCATGCAGACTGTGTCATTACAAAAGGCGATGGCAGTTACACCCACTGCTTCTGATTTTCTTCATTCTTCTAGGATAGTTACTTCAACTAGTAAGTATATCTACCTTATTTAACATCTGATTGCTTTAATTTCATGGGTGAAAAATCATCCTCTGGATGAATCCACTTTACTGCATTGTGATTTTTTTTTAAAACCATTACATATCTGTTAGCTTTCTTTAAACAACAACATTCATATGGTACAGGGTTTGGTTCTGCTCTAAATATTGAAACACTTATTGCAGCAGATGAGAAGAGGAATACCCCTCTCAAGGTATCTTTCTCTTTATACGTGTACATGTTCATGTATACCTACTTTCACATTGAACATTATTACACATCTCGATATATATTTACATGATCTTTTTTGTTTTTTGAGGGACAAGAGAAAATTTTGTTTATATTTATTTCAATAAAAGGGATCTTTTTCCAGTCAGATTGCAAACTATGACTTTTAAAAAAAAAAAAATTACTTTTTATATTATAAATTTTGCATTAGGGGATCTTTTCATCTATCCTCTCCCTTTACTGGAGTCATTTTTATGTGCAAAAAGAACATACTATTTTATTTATTTTTCTGTTACATATTACTCTACAGGTTCCATGGATTTTGGAATTTTTAATATTTTATTTATTTTGTTTTTGACAGACTCCTGCATCCAATGTTCAGGATAAGATATTTTTTATGATTAATAATATTTCCTCATCAAATGTTGATGCTAAAGCGAAGGAATTTACTGAGATTCTTAATGAGCAATACTATCCATGGTTTGCCCAGTACATGGTGATGAGAAGGTAAGATTGAGTTCTGCCTGAGAGCTTCTGGCACATTATAATTTATATGTATTTTGAGTGGATGTACCAACTGCTGTATGAGTTTTCGCTAAATAATTAACTATTTATTTACTTCCTATCATCCTATATCTTGTCATAAAACTCTTGTCAGAGCAAGCATCGAGCCAAATTTTCATGACTTGTACTTGGAGTTTCTGAAGAAAGTCAATTCAAAAATATTGAATGAAGAGATTGTCAAGGCTGCATATGATAATTGCAAGGTTATGTGCTAGAAAACTTTAATTTTCTTGATTTAGTTGTGATCTTGAGTAGTACTGGTTGTAATACAAAGAAATATATCTCAGGTTATTTTGAGATCTGAGCATATAAAGTCAAGCTCAGAAGAGCGTTCCTTGCTGAAAAATTTAGGTAGTTGGCTTGGGAAGTTCACTATTGGCAGAAATCAAGTACTAAGGGCCCGAGAAATAGATCTTAAAGCTTTAATAATAGAGGTAACCATTCAAATGAATTCTTCTGTTGTCATCCTGTATGATTAACTTTTCTGTCCAATATTAAGTTTCTTTTATCATTCAACTCTATCATTATCTTGCTTTGATTTGTCCAGGCATATGAGAGGGGCTTGATGATAGCTGTGATTCCATTTACCTCAAAGGTATTAATTTTTCAGTTGCATAATGTGATTTCCACTATCTTAATTAGCTACTTTGATATTTTACCAGCTCAGTTTTGCTGCAGATTTTGGAACCATGCCGAAGTAGTCGTGCTTACAAGCCTCCAAATCCTTGGACTATGGCAATTCTTGGTTTACTTGCAGAGATCTATGCATTGCCAAATCTAAAAATGAATCTCAAATTTGATATTGAGGTCTACTATTGATGTTCTTCTTTGAAATATTTACCTAGTCTGAACCTGTGAATATGATTTTCTCACTTTTTCTTACTATATCCCTCCCATTTGTAGGTTCTATTTAAGAACCTTGGTGTAGATATGAAGAAAGCTAACCCAACATATCTTTTGAAAAATCGTCTTCGTAAAGTAGAAGGAAATCCTGATTTTTCCAACAAAGATGTTGGGGCATCTCAGCCACCAGTGGTTACTGAAATTAACTCTGAAATCAAGTCTACACTGAATAAAGTTTATCTACAGCATGAGATAGTCAATACATCTCATTCTGACAACCAATTAGAGGTATTGTCCCTTTTGTTAGGTTTAATACTTTATTATTAGCTGATTACTCATGATCAGTAATGTTTGTCTCTATTGTTTGATATTGAACTTGTCTTCTAGCATTGGTATCCTGCTTGGCTTCATTTTGCATTTGGTCCAATAGCAGATGATGAAAAATTGTGGCTTTAGTGTTTGATGCTGCACTTGTTTCTTGGCGTTAGTATCGTGATTAGCTTCCTTCTAGCCAATGCCCTTCCCAAGTTCATCCCAGTCTCCTGATTTTGTATTGCTACATTCAAATGTAACATATTGGAAGAATTTAGGTTCATTTTGCTTTACTAATAATGTACTGTCCATGGTTTGTGCAGCTGGCTTCACGAATCGCTGATATTGGAAGTCAAATTATTTTCAGTGAAGAACTCAGCACTTTGGGCTTGCATCATTTGCTGAGGTTAATCTTTTTCAACATTTTCATATTTATAATTTCATCAAAGTGTCCAGTATGCTTAACTCCACATATGTATTTTAGAGTTGTCCCCATTGCTATGGAGAGGGCTATCAAAGAACTCCTGTCTCTGGTGGTTCAACGCACTGTTGCCATAGCAATCCAGACAACAAAGGAAGTTGTTCTAAAGGTTAGGACTGTTCTGTTTTCTTTATATGCACTGACTTCTTCTCTGGCTACTATTTTATAGTAACTTTTTGCTTCCTTTATGTGTAATCAACCTTAGGACTATGCTATGGAACCAGATGAAACCTGCATATATGAGGCTGCGCATTCAATGGTAGCTAGTCTTGCTGGAAGTCTAGCTCATGTGACATGCAAGGTTTTATATTTGATCTTCAAATTTCTTGGTTTCATTGGCATGCACTTTAAGCTTGACTATCTCGCTGTTAATAGGCAAATTTTTTTTTTCTTTTAATGGTCAAGCCTTAATGGTCAAACCTTGGTTCCTATTGCTAGGAAACTCTTCGTACTTCAATATCACGTCAACTAAGGGATTCATTTCAGGGTTTGAATGTTCCCAATGAACATCTTGAACAAGCTGTTGCTCTTGTTATCAATGATAACCTTGATTTGGGGTGTGCAGTAATTGAACATGCTGCAGTTCAGAAGGTATGTTTGCTCCCAACTTTCTCAATTATGCATATATAATTAAGTTGTGCTCTATGTACTAATTGTTATTTGAACCATCATTCTTAAGTTATATCTGTTATTAAATGCTGCCCTACCTATCTCTTCAACACAGATGCAGTCACAAACAATTCTGTTTGTATTGATTATCAATGTCTTGCTTCAGCAATTTCAGCGAGGATCCATGTTTCATAGTTTGTTACAAATATGTTTGTTTTTTATTATTATTATGGACAGAAAACATGAGAATCAAAGATTGTGGAGTATGAAAGATGTAGAATATGTATGCTTGACTGGTTAATCAATGAGCAAATATATGGGGGAAACTCTGAAAATTTATTATTAGATAGGTTATCTGAAAATGAAGGTTTTCTATTTGGGTCTTTGTTTTGCTTCTCATAGTGGGTGATGACAAGCCCTTGGCTGAAATTAGAAGTGGATTCTTGAAGTTTTGATGATGTTTTTCCTGCAGATTCTTGAGTATTTAGTTTTCCAAACCCTTCATCAATATTGTTATTGCGTTGTTTCTCCATTTTATGGTTTTAAGTTTCTCCTGCATGCTTCTTGCACCTCTGGGTTGTTCTTGGGTTTGGCACTTCTCTTTCAATTTAATTCTCGTGCCTCCTGTATTTCCACTTCGACCCAAAAATCGGTATAATTGTTCTTTGCTGAATACATTGCTAAGCAACAGGTTTTGGAAAGTTGTTATTTCATTTGGATGATCATTCTAAAAGGAAATCAAATAGCATATAGCATTGGTGATTTCTTATTGTGTATTTGGTGCCATATCAGGCATTACAAACCATCGACTGTGAAATTACTCAGCAACTTTCTGTAAGAAGGAAGCCTAGAGAGGGCATTGATCCTTCATATTATGATGCAAACATTAATGCACAAGGTCCTATGACTGTTATATCAGAGTCCCCACTCCTCAGACCAGGGCACATATCTCACTCACAACAGCAAGTATATGAGGTAGTGATTTCTGGATTCATGGATGACGAGTGATTGGGATTATGTTCAATCATGTCAGATTTGTATTATCTTATTCTTTCTCTCCTATAGGAGTTTGTTCATTTCTTCCGGAAAAATCAAGCTGGTCAGAACTCAAATGTGGTGCCTGCTTCATCTGCTGCTCCAGGACAGCTTAACCGAGGCTCGTGCTTATCTGGGATGGATGGAGTTAATTATCCCTTGGATCTCATTTCTGAGGAGATTGACGCTAACCAGCCTGTTGCAAACCAAAGTTCCCTCCGTTCTTTGTCCCTAACTGCTGCTGCCCCTGAAGTGCATTCTGAGGAGGTGTCCTATGTCAGAAAAGTTAGAACTATTTGTTTTATATAGATATTTACTAGCCTCCTTTTACAAATAATGATGATAACAGTGATAACTATACTTGATTTGTTAAAGGAATTGAGAGCTACTGCAGAATCATTGCCTACAACTCCCATTGATCAACTGGGAAGTGGAATCTTGGAACCCTCATTATCTATGTCAGATGTACTGGAAAAATATCAAATAATTTCCCAGAAGGTAATTAATGTCTTTACAAATTATATCTCCCCTCAAACGTAGCTCTTTAATTAATTATATGCACAGGAATGTTTTGCATCAAACTAAGCTTCTGCAATCTCTGATTAATTATCTTCCATCTATATTTTAAAGTTTTGTTCATCATAATGACTCGCTTCTATTCTTAATTTGCATTATTTTTCTTCCTTCACACTATTTTTTCTGGGCTTCATTTGAGGGTTCCTTTATCACTTCTTGTTTGGTTCTTGATTTCCTAAGAATGTAAATAATTATATGAAGCTTGTGTATTTCAGTTGGAGATTTTGTTGACTAAAGAGTCTGTAGAGGAAGAGATTGATGTTAGTTTTTCCCACTTTTTATTTGAACATGTTTTTAAAAAGAATAACCTTTACAGGATTGTTTTCTAACTTCATATTAATTTGCATGAATATGCATGTTCAGAGAGTTGTTTTTCAGATTCCAAAGATCATAATTAAATGTGTTAGTCGAGATGAGGCAGCCCTTGCAATTGCTCAGAAGGTGTGCCATGTTTATTTCTTGGAATTCTTTTATTTCTCTTCTCCTGTTCATTCCATGATATATTCTTGTAACAGGTTTTCAAAAGTTTGTATGAGAAAGCTTCAAACAGTTCGCATGTCAGTTTACATATTTCAATTCTGGCTGCTATTCGTGATGTTTGCAAGCTTGTTGTCAAGGAGGTTACTAGTTGGGTATGTTGCTGTAGATTATTTTCCCAGGTCATGTGTTGAAATTTTCGTTTATCATGCCTGGTATTGATGTATTTTTGTTGTTTTTTTGCTGTTTGATTGCTTTGAGTATTGTAAATAGATTACTTTTTCATGTTTGAGTTAAAGGCATAAAAGGGCAGGACTCTTGACTGGGGCTTTTTATGTAAGCAGTTATGTAGATCTGCACTTGAAAAGACTGCTCCATAAGGAAGGTAATGGCAGTAATATTTAAATGGGCCAGGTTGATGGATGATCTGTAATACCAGAAACAGTATTGTGTTAGTTTATAGATGCCATATAACGAATTAGCTGGGATGATGTGGCAACAAAATTGAGTATTCAGGGTAAAAAATGCGGGTTCTCTTTTGGGACACTATTGTGTCTCTGATCTTTTCATGATAGTAGTAGATAGTCAAGTAGTTAAATATGGTGGGTGAAACAGGGAACTTGTTTGGAGATTTGGTTATGGTGAGCTTTTTGTTACTGGGAACCGGATTTCATTAGTGTTCAGGAAATGCTGTGTGGGACATGTTGTTTTGATGGAAGGATGAATGATTAAATCCTATGACAAAACATTGCAGTGAAAACTCTCTGCTGAGACTTCAATAAGCAAATTGTGGTTTCTTTTGGATGGAGAACTACTTCTTCCATGTCTGAACGTATTGATTTTCTGTTGGAGTTCTCAATCTATGCCTCCCCATCTTTTCTTTTTGCGGTTCTTTTCTCACTTCTTTTGTGCCCTTTTCTTTCTTTTTCTCATAAAAGTAAAGATTTAAAGAAAGTCTGCTACTCCAGAAAGGTAAAGCAGCTGAATTGTATTGATTATGTTCTAACTAGCTGACTATTTCATGCATGAAAATGCTGTGTCTCCAATTTTGTGCTAAGACACATTCAATGTTTTAACACCTTGAAAATGTTTTAGATCATTGTGTTTTAAGTACTTTCAGGAATATAATATGTAGCAGACCATGCATATCCCTACAGGGTTGTGGTGGGGAAAGGGATTAGCGTATATGTATCTTACTACAGAATCAGATTGTACTTTTAGTGCCCTTCAAAAAAAAGATTGCAATTTTAGTATGGTTGGCCTTGTCTGTTGAGAAGCTTATGATATTTTACTAAGCTTTTATTGCTATCTGATAAAACTTAAATATGTCTTTTGAATTTTAATGCACCTTTCCAGTTTCTAACTTCCTAAAATTAATTTTTTTTAAGGTGATTTATTCGGATGAGGATAGGAAGTTCAATACGAATATAATTGTTGGCTTTATGCACAAGGGTTTGCTTAATCTTGCTGAATACAACAAGCATATGGCAAAGCTTATTGATGCAGGAAAGAATAGTATGTGTTATAGATACTGCTCTCTGAACAAAGTTGTGTTTTCTCGTGATCTTTTGATTAAGCTGCTAATAACGAATGAACTGCAGAAACTGCAACAGAGTTTGCAATTTCTCTCCTCGAAACCTTGTTGATTCAGGAATCAAGTCTAACTTTGTCAGAACTTCCCAATCTTATTAATTCCTTGGCAAAGGTTTGAATTTGTTCATTTTTTCAACAGTTCTTTTTTTTTCTGTTTTTTATTATACAATTAAGCATTTGTACCAAACTGCAGCTTGCAGCAAGACCTGGACATCCTGAATCATTACAAAAATTGCTTGAGATTGCAAAGAATCCTCCAGAAAGTCTTGCAAGTCCTTCTGGTAATATTGTTGGCAAGGAGGACAGGACCAAGCATGCTAGAGGAAAAAAGGTAGCTAGATATATCAGTAGTTTATTTACTGATAGAGGCATGAGCTTTTTCTGCACTATTTCCACTTTTTAATTAATGAATTTACTTAAAACAGAACTCTGATCATTCCATGACAAGTAGGGATGGCAATGTCAATACTGAATCTGTATCAGCAGATCTTGCTGGTTTTTATGACCAGGTACATGAATTTGGTATAAATTTATATGTGAACCACGGATAAATTTCTTTGATAATGCAGAGTTTTCCTGCTTGTGTATTTTTCTGTTTGGGTCGTATAAAAGAAATTCAGAAGTATCTGAAGATATACTTTCATGCCAAATTAAAGAGCAGAAGATTCGATTGTATTCTATTCTGTCATATTAACTTCTTATCTGTTTCATTTGGTTAAAAAAATTCGTGAACTATATAAGAAAATGAAGAGAGAATTAGGAGTTATTAATAAGTTGCATTTTCATTTTAGTAATATAGAAAAAGTAGAAGCAAGAGTTGAGTATTAAGAGTATCAGGTCAACTGATATGTTGATAATTAATATGTTCCTTTAGTTAATTCTAGTTTTTTTTTTCTTTTGTAAATTTTTAGCTAAGTTTGTTCACCTACTCCGTGATGACCAACTCAGCTAGTGGTTTCGTATGTTAGTATAGCGTAATCTATAATGTACTTTTCTTTGAGAGATTTACCTGATATTCTCTTCCCTTTGTTTACTTTTATGCTGTTGTGGACTTATCTTTCTACTGTTTGTATTATGGTTTGGTTGGATATGTGTCTATTTTGATTTGCTCCTTCAATTGTCTTCTCTTTGCTCCTATCAAGTATTTATTGTGTACTTGGCATATTCAATAACATAATCCCACTTTCAGTTCTCCATCTCATTCAAGTTGCTTAAGTCCTGAAAATAACACCCTCTTAGTTTCGTCCACCTCATGCATAATCAATCATAAATACTGAAAAAAAAAAACACTCTTACGAGCTTCACCCTTCCCCCCCCCCCCCCCCCCCCCTTCTTCCCCCCTTCAATTTTGATGAAGTGCTTGCAAACTTACAAGAAGGACCATGATAAAGTACAAATCTTAGAGTCAATTGAAATAGGTTGCAATTGCCAAAATAATCTTAAAGCATCTAAATATTATTGGGATGATAATTCCTGAAATGCGAACTGAGATTAAAGTGACCTTGAAATCTCACCTAATATATTTAACATCATTTGCTCTTCTATCTTAATATTTTAGATTGGTTTTATTAGTGTTACATTCTGTGTTTTTCCTTTCTGCAATATCTGATCTCAACATCCATCAGACCCCATTCACCACATTCCCTGTTTGGGACGGGTCTAGGGAATCAATGTCATTCTGAGAGTGGTGCCAGAAATGGGCATCCCTCTGTCCATGTTTTTGTTGGCCACCCAGAAAAAACAGAGGGTTAAATTTTTGTGCTTTTTCTTTTGTTTCAAGCTACAGGTTTCTGTGCTGTTCACTGAATGGTACCAAACATACATACTTCCTGGTGCAAATGATGCAGCTTGTGCATATTTTGTCTCAAATTTGCAGCAAAAGGGATTTCTGAATGGTGGTGATGTGTCAGATTGTTTTTTTCAATTTCTCATGGTAACATCTCTTTACTTTTGGAAGCCTTTTACCCACAAAAAAGGCACTGAATTTTAGAAATTGTTGATAGAGGTTATATATTAATTTGTTTTTTTTATATATATTTTTTCAGGAGCACTCTGTTGCCCATTGTGTCTCTTCTGAGAGAATTGGTTCTAGTTTGTCATTGCAGTCTCCTCAAACTGCACCGGATCTCTCATTTCTTGCAGTTGATGCGTATGCAAAGCTTGCCGTTGTGATTCTGAAGGTATCATCATGTTTTTAGAAAAGTTCTTTAAGTAGTGTATCTGGTTAGCTTGTGTCATCCATCCACCAACCTCTTTTAATGGTTTGCTTTCCTACTGCAGTATCATCCAACAAAGCATCTTTTGTCAAAGGTTTGCCTTGAATTTTTCTGTGTTTTTAGTTCTATTTTCTGGGGACATCAATTAAACAATTTCATTTGTGACAATGGGGCAGATTTTTCAATTGACTGTTAAGGAGATTAAGAGGAATGCTGAGGAGAAGAAGGCATCTTTTAACCCAAGGCCATATTTTAGGCTGTTTGTTAACTGGCTTTTTGACCTTGTTTCACCATATGCAGTCTTAGATGCTTCCAACTTTCAGGTATGTTTTTTTCTGTATTTGTCTTATTGATCTATTCTTGTATCTTTTCACGGACTGACATGGATAGGATATTTTCTAGGTTTTGATTGCTTTTGCAGAGACTTTCCATGCATTTCAGCCTCTTAAAGTTCCTGCTTTCAGGTTAGCATGCTAAGCATTTTAATTGTACTTGTTTTAGCATTGTGTTCCATGATATTTGCGGTGCAAAAAGGTGAAAAAAAAATTTTGTTAGAGATTAAAATGAGAATACCTGGTTTCACCTCTGAATTGCCTTGTGGCAGTGATGAGGATATTTTTATCTGAATTGTTCCTATTTATTAGGATTTAATGCATCACAAATAATGGGTTTCCCTCTGTAGTCCTCACTTCATCTTTCTGTGCGTCCAAAACTGGGGCTAATAATCTTGAGCTTAGCGTTATATATGGTAATGTGCCACTTAAATTGGTTCCCAAAATATTAGGAGAAACAAAATCATCAGTATACAGCAGACAATAGCTATACCATTTTTGATGCTTGTTTTGTTGTATTTTTAGGAAGAGACATCATTCATGGTAAGTTACAGAGAATTGTGATGGACTGGATTTTACCTAGAATGAATATTATCGTGCCACTAAAAGATGGAAAGCATATTATTGTACTGAACTTTTTGGTTGAAAACATAGAGCCTTTTTCATGTGTTTCATTCTCCCAACAAACTAAATATTCCAATTTTCTCATGCTTTCATTCAAAAGTTTACTGTTTTCTGTAGCTAACAATATGAAGCTATTACAGCTTTGCATGGCTTGAGTTGATAAGTCATAAGCACTTCATGCCGAAATTGCTCATAGTCAATGCTCCAAAAGGTTGGGTTTATGGTCAGCTTCTGCTGGTTGATTTGCTCAAATTCATGGAGCCTTATTTGAGGAATGCCAAACTTGAAAAGGCGGTGTGCTTCTATACTTTGGGAATGCTCATTAAGGGAGGATTTTACTATTTTCAGTTTCTATCTTCTTGCTTCATGTTTTGTGTGATCCATGCAGATTAAACATCTATACAAAGAAACGTTAAAAGTGCTGTTTGTGTTGCTGCGTGATTTCCCAGAGTTTCTGGTTAGTTATCACTTCAGCTTCTGTGATGTAATTCCTTCCAGCTGCATTCAGATGCGAAGTATTATCCTTAGTGCCTGTCCATGCAATATGCAGCTGCCTGACCCTTCTACACCAAACTTAAAGGTACTTTGCCTATTTTTTTTCTTAATAATTAGATTTCTCATTACATTGACTCAATAAACTTGCTGTATACTTCTCTTTGCAGATTGATTTATTGCAGGAGATGCACATACCACCATGTGTATTTTCTGAGGTTGATGCCGCTCTAGGAGCTAAGCAGATGAAAAATGATGTAGATGAGTATCTTAAGGTGATGTGGATCTCCTAGTTTCTAAATTTTATATTTTTCCTTTTTATTTTGCTTTCTTTTACGTCTCCAACCCCCCTCCCCCCACCCCGAGATCTCTTGAAATTTTGTGTTTTTTATCCTTCTCATTTTATAACACAATCAAGCATTTTGATTATTCTGCAGACAGGACGGCAGGCATCTCCATTCTTATCAGAGCTGAAGGAGAAATTACTGCTGTCACAGGATGAGGCAGCACAAGCTGGGACCCGATACAATGTGCCCGTAATAAACTCCCTCGTCCTGTATGTTGGAATGCAGGTGATGTAGATGCTATAACCCCGTAGTTTGTGGCCTTTCAACTTAAAGGTTATGATGATTTGCAAAGAGGCGGGTGTACGAGCTATGTGAAGTTACAAAACCCTGCCTTCTTGAATCTGTTGAATTAATTGGCAGTATTTGGAGAAGGCTTTCATGTCTATCACCAAAAGCTCGTTTTCACAACCTGGGATCTTTGTTCATCTTCTATGGATTAATTGAATTATAAATGAACACGTTGATGGATAGATTGGTTGGAGTTATCTGGGGCCATTTTCTGTGTTTAGTTAAAAATTAGAATTTTTCAATCAAGTTTTCTCATTATTTGTGTCTATTTACAGAGCATCCAGCAGTCACAGAAAAAGACCAGACCTAGCCTTGCACAACAGATGACCTGCAATGATCCCATGCAATTGTATGCGATGGGTCCTGTTTTAGCTCTTTTCCAAACGTTGATAATGGACCTGGATACAGAAGGGCGCTACCTTGTCCTTAATGCGATTGCAAATCAGCTCCGCTACCCAAACAGCCACACACATCTCTATTCTTTTGTCATGCTGTACTTGTTTAATGAAGCAAAACAGGTACTTGAACATTTAATTTCACTGTCTTTGTTTGCAAGCTATTGTAACACAAATTACAACTAAAACGTGTTATAGAAAATAACATCTTGGATACATTGGCAAAAAAACTCGTGAACATTCGTTTCAACAAACACAAGTTCTGCTCTGACTTGGTTGTATATATTGTTGCATGCAGGAAATCATTCAGGAGCAGATAACAAGAGTGTTGTTGGAGCGCTGTGTTGTTAATCCTCATCCGTGGGGTCTTCTGACCACGATTATTGAGCTTATCAAGGTATAAAAGCCGCCACTGACCACCCCTACCCCATTCTCATCATGCATTGTAGTTTCTTTTTTTTTTTTTTTCCAAATTTCTTTTTGGTAGGAAAAATGGATATCATGAATTGGAATGTAGTGCTTACTTTTTATTCAATTTTGTTTCGCGCAGAATCCTCAGTACAACTTCTGGAATCGAGCTTTTATCAAGTGTAACCCAGATGTGAGCATTCTCTTGAAATCAATTTCAATCTAAGCACGAGTGGTTTGGATCTGGTGCTTGCTGGTTTGGTGTGATATCTGACAACGTGCATTAACAGAGACGGATTGCCCCCACCGGAATTAGTATATAATATGACATTGCTACTACAAGTTTTTTTTTTATTATTATTTTAAAGATTGAATATTTGCCCTCACTGAAATTTAATTACTATCTCGTTTTAAATTTGATTTGTATTAATATTAGTATATAACTATCAAACTTTGTAGGAAAATTTTATTTTCTTAAAAAATCAAGTTCCCTCACTAACTACTTCCAAAGAAATTAAAAAGAATCTTCAAATAGGCAGACAGACCTTAATTTGCCATATCGTAATCTACATCGAGTCCAGATATTAAAGGAAGAAAGATCTATGTTATGATATCGATATGTCCAGCAAGTACAGGATTGGTGTGGAAGAAATTGCTGGAAAATATTAGGTTTATTTGGTGATAGATATCACCTGCCTGTGGTCGCAGGGACATGCATGATCCCAATTCCGCATGACTCGATATTTTCAGATCTTGACACGTGTTGTGGCGGTGCGCTATTAGAAGCCCGCTTCTTCTTTCTTTTTGGTTCTTTTTCTTGTGTAGATGAGTTTGAGAGTTGAGATTGGGTGGAAGAGATTGATTTGACTTGGATAATATGTAAGAAGATATTTCTGCTAAATAATACTGGTAACGGTTACATTTGTATAAAACATGATCAAAATTTACCTGGCAATATATATATATATATATATGAAGCTTTGATCGCTTCATCTACACCCATGTCTATAATAATTTAATGTATTAATTACTTGTTTACAGAATGTAGTGTAGCTAGTATATTCTGTCCAATGTCCTTATTACATGTTGAAGTGGGAGCTGGTCCATAGCTGGGGAAGCCACGGATGATTTGGGCACATGAATGGATGCGGAGGAGAATCGTTTTGGTCGGTCCAAACAGAAGATATTTATCAATTTCTTAAATGGAAGAAGAAACATCAATCTCCGATTGTCCTTCCTATTCCCCTTTGACTTCTCAATAAGTCAACTAGAGAGGCACGAAATTAAGGGAAAACAAACATAGTAATGCTCACCACTTAGTCAACCCAATGCATTTAAAATTTCCATTGACTTGAATCCTACTTCTTAATTTATAGTTATAATGAAATGTATTTTTGACAAATTACATAGCAAGTCAAAAATACTCAAATTTTTGTGTATTATATATATATTTTTTATGTCCAAAGTCAACAAACTCGATTAACAATATTTATAAGGACATAGTTATTGTTTTGCACATCCTTTTATAAATTGCAAACATTTTATTTAGTACAATGAAAAATTATGTGACTAGTAACAAGATGTAAGTATCATTAACGACTATTTGGACTCTGCTTGTTCAAATATTCATTAAATAACAAGATAAAAATATCTATCACGTTACTGTTCTAACTCTAGCAAATTAAGACTTCTTTGGGATGTAAGTACTAGTGGTTCATTGGCAATGCCCTTTATCCTTTTATTATTTCTTCATTTTTAAAAACTCTTTGAGAAAATCTGTGTAATTAAGAAAGTTAAAACTCAAGACACTGCCATCTAATAAATAGAGGATTGAGGCATCTGATAAAATCCCGAGAGACATGGAAGATCCCATGCGTTGATATGTAATCCTCAATTATTTAAGCCCCACTACACATCTTTAACCAACTCTCGCAAAGGATCATCTATTTTGTTCATTGTTATGAATTATAAGTGCATCCCATGTGATGAAGTGTCTCGGGAAACAGTTAAGAAAGTTGACTTTTCCAAGTGTATATATAGGGGAACTGGGAGTGTCACAGTTGTATACTTGTATTGTGGTGTAGAGCCAACAAAACAAAAAAAAAAAAAGTGAAGTGCAATAATGAGGAGCAACGAAGTGCGGTTGAATTGTGGGATAACAGTTCCACTGATTGGATTAGGTACTTATTCTTTTAACAATGATAGGGAGACAACAGAGCAAGCCATCCATATGGCCCTCAAGGTACATTTTCGTACACCTTGTCCTTTGTCTATCATCTATGGGTTTTTTTTTTTTTCTACTCTTTCTTCAAAAAACAAAGAGAAAAATCCATGTATCTTTGGCCAACTTTCAATGGCCTTCTACCGGTGTATTCTTTTGTACTCCCAATCCTTTGGTATCTGGTAATAAGACTCGATGTTTAAGCCTAATCCATGACCCCGTTACAAGGACTTGAGATTGTATCGGTTTGGCAGTGGAAGGAGTATGATGCCAAAGGCCCTTCACTGTATCCACTGGAAAACAGTATAAAGTTCATTGAAATCCAGTTCATGGAGCACATACTTCTTGGCCCACACTCAGTAACCTTTCCTCATAATTGTGTTTTTATCCACGGATCACCTAACAACATACAAGTTTTAATACTTTTCCAAAAAAAAAAAAAAACATACAAGTTTTAATGTATCTGTGTATGTGTTTATGCATGTATGCATGTATGTATGCTTTTTTTTTTTTTTGGGTGGGTAGGGAGGGTGGGGGAGAGGAGGTTATTTTAGCATGAGATATGCTGATGGGATGGTTGGTTGCAGATGGGATACAGGCATCTTGATACAGCAAAAATATACGGTTCTGAGCCAGCCGTTGGAAATGCTTTAAGAATGGCAATTGAAGATGAAAGCATCCGAAGGGAAGATGTTTTCGTGACATCTAAACTATGGAGCGCGGATCACCATGATCCTGTTACAGCACTCAAACAAACTCTACGGTACTTCTACTATACAGAAACGACCCAACCACTGGCCCAAAGCTATGGAAACTAATTTGAAAATGCCAAAAAAACAAAAAAAAAGTAAAACTGAAACAAGTGCCTTTCTTTCCTATCGTTAATTTGGTGTAGTTTCTGAATTTAGCAGTATTTCCCCCTTCAGTAAATTGAATTGATTTATGCGGAACATTGAAATCTTCACACATGGCTCGCAGACACCTGATATCACATGAAGTACGTGAGTGTAGTGTAACTGTGGAGCATTTTCAGCTTCAAAGCAAGATCTCAGGGAACTATTTCAGTATAGGATGATAAAAAGGATGATTTGAAGAAGTTCTTTCTTAGCAAATACTCTAAGGATCTAGGAAATACTCTAAATTAAGAAATGGATTATTTGTATGAGCATGGAAATTTTGAACTGTACTCAGTGTTTCACTTTTGATAAATGTTGTAGGAACCTGGGGATGGAGTATATAGACATGTACTTGGTGCACTGGCCAGTGAAACTAAAGCCTTGGGTTTGCTATGCTGTGCCCAAGGAAGAAGACTTTGAGCAGTTAGACCTGGAGTCCACCTGGGCAGGGATGGAGATATGCTTAGACATGGGCTTGTGTAGGTGCATTGGTGTTAGCAATTTCTCAAGCAAGAAGGTTGAACGGTTGTTAGAATTTGCTTCCGTCCCTCCTGCTGTTAATCAGGTACGTCTCAAAAGTAAAGAACATAAATTTCACAAGAATAAGATGACTAGTGGTAGGTGGTCTTTCGGTGATGCGGCAAAAGCCGAAATTAAACTGCCAGAGAAGAACAATCGAGTCCGAGTCATAACAGACATCACCAGGATAGTAGGAATCTAGGTTTGAAATGAACTGATTCATATAGAACTGCTGGTAGTAACATTAACTCCTTTAATTAATCCCTCAGTTAAGTTGCCCCAAGTAATGTTTGCATGCACATTTGACATGGGACAAATTAAATATAATACTATGGTAAAAGTCAAACTGAAAGCAAAAAGAGGAAGACAAAGGCCTCCAGTTGATTTGATATCCTCCGACTAGAAAGAAAAAGGTTTCAGGGGTTCTAGCCATCATCATGATTAAAACTGTTGATGCGGGTACGTGCAGGTGGAAATGCATCCAATGTGGAGGCAAAGAAAGCTTCGAGAAATCTGCGCCGACCACAGGATCCATGTGAGTGCTTATTCACCTCTGGGAGGGCCTGGGAATGCATGGGGATCCGCGGCTGTTGTTGAAAATCCACTCATCAAATCCATTGCTCTCAAACATCAAGCAACTCCAGCTCAGGTAAATCTGATTTCAGTCTCGTTTTTTACATCAGACTGTGTCCATCTCCGCCATGTCACCAAAAGTATTTTGAGTTGTAAAGTAGTTATCTACTCCCAAGTTGCAACTTGGGGCAGTAACATAAATAATTTTTAACGAAATCCTGATCCCATATGTGAAGGTTGCTCTAAATTGGGGATTATCAAAGGGTGCAAGCGTGATCGTGAAGAGTTTCAATCCGGATAGATTGAAGGAGAACGTGGCATCCTTCGACCTCAAATTGGATGATGAAGATCTGCTTGAGATTGACAAGTTGGAGGAGAGGAAGATGATGAGAGGAGAGTTTCTTGTTAATGATACAACAAGCCCATACAAGACCCTTGAAGACCTATGGGACTACGAAATTTGATACTTTTGCAATTTATAAAAAATGTCAAAAGATCCCCATCTGTGCCCCCTTTTCCCTCTCGGTTTTATCCTATAGATCCTGCTAAAGCCAATTAAATTATTGAAAGTATCCCCATCCCTCCAATATATTGTGATATTATATTTTTTGCCCTCTTATACTTTTTATCTTTTTTTAAAAAAAAAAAAAAAAGAAAGAGGTTCTCCAGAATAGAATTGTTTGTATGAGAAATTTTAACAGCAATCTCATTCAGCACTTGGCAGATGTTAGATACAGTGCTTGCTTTGGTACACGTTAGATACAGGGAAGGTAAACTAACACGTCGTTGAACTGAGTTGGTGCTTTGGACATGTAATACTTGAAAAGACACATTGCCTTCACGCAATCATACATGCCTAAAATTCCTCCGATTTCAGGGTTGGACTTGGGAACTAGACATCAGAGTTTAACGGGCAACTTCACAACTGTCATCAACTCATCATGATTACGGTTTAGTATAGTATTCTCATCCTTGTCTGTTGAACCAAAAATGCCATAAAAAAAAGGTAGATGAAAATATATAGGGAGAACAGCAAGAGTATGAATATGCGGTTCAAGCACATTATACAATCACTTCAAACATTTTTGAGTTCCTTTTTTAAGTACAACATTCAACTAACTAGGATGATAATTTTCAGGATCCAACTAGCTCCAAATTTTGAATTGGCTCTTCGCCTAAATTATGTAGAATCGGTATAGTACAGACTTTGCAAGTAGAGGAGGTTTGAGAATTGGCTCGCCTGCAAAAAGTTTCTAACCTGGGAGACAAATGTTTTCCAGTACTCCATCACCCAAGGCATTCCAGCCCAGTACTTGCAAGAATCTTGCTTTAATTTGATTTAGGAAATTGGAGCGTATAAAGTTCAGTAGCTTAATATCCCTGGAGTTGCTTTCAGCATCCATCTCATCCCAGCTCTGAACAGATCATCATGGGGATCAATAAGAAAAGGAAAAACTTAAAAACAGGCTTCAGATCATATAAAACAGCTCAAACAGGAGACAGCAGATTAAACAAAAATCAGCTTTAGCTAAGAAACAAAGTAACTATTGTGAATCATCCTAAAATTCAGGCAGGTGCTGAGGACAGTTAGATTCTCTATCTTCTTACTCATTTCTTATTCTCTTTTTTTTCTTTGATTTTAGCTCAGCCTTGTATCTTAATCTATATCTGTTTAGCCTCAACTGAAACAATTTTCCAGTTTAACATAAATTTTTTATATTTAAATAACACATTAAAAAGCGTTATCTTCTATACCTATGTTGCACAAAATTTCTAAATTATTTAAGGAGACATTCGTACCTGTGATTGCTCAAGCTAACAACTGCATGTAACCTATTTTTCCGCTGACCGCCTACCATTTTCATTGGACACTGATGAAATGCCTTGCTCAATGCACTATAGAAAGCATTATGAAGAAGAGAGTATAACAAATTAGTTTATGCTGGTCGAGAAATATGGGAAAGGCAACTAGTGCTAATATTGTGCAAGATCATTTCAAGATACCGTATGACAGGGATGCCTATGATAGTTGATGCCTGTAAATGACACCCAGCTTTGGAAGAAAGATAAATATGAAATACAAAAAAAAAGTGGGATAACAAAGAGTGAGTTGACAAGTCAAATAATTGTAGTTTTGGAAGTTCTTCCCCTCCTTCCCCCACCCTACCAAAAAAGCCTGGTAATTTCAACATTCTAGCCCACTCTTATTAAATAATTATCCACCTACCATCTTACAAGCAGAGCATTAATATTAAACACCACAAACTCCTATTAACTCACATCCTATTTCAAACAGAAATGATACATCACCATAACTGCAAACGCCAACCAGATAATACTAGCTATATAAAACAGCAATGAGAGAAAAGGACAAACCCAGCAGCTGATATTTCTAGCCAGCAAACAACTTTATCAGGCATAAGAAACAAGGAAAAGAGAGGAGAAAGTCTCTGCAAAAAGAGAAAAAAAATAAAATATGGAAAAAGATACTGCAAAGTGGCTGTTCCTCAACAAGCAAGAATTCCATTACCCAATCTACACCCCATAGAGTTCAAGAAAATTGAAAATTCCTTCAAAGGTTTTCTCCCTAAACCCATTATGAAAGAGCTATATAAACCATCTTTTTCATGATCAAAAAACCATAAAGTATCTGAAAGTAATACCCCAACCAACCAGTAAAGCTAATACACCACCGGCCCACTCTCTTTCCCATAAAAGATAAACGATCACACTCCACACCAGACCCATCCCGTAAATAATTGTTAGCTGTCTTTCAAATGATGGTTATTGATCCTTGGTGTCTGGCTTGTGGTGGGGAAAACAGCAAGTAATGAAAATAAATCACAAAATCTAAGTTTTAGCTGAGACTAATTCCTGTTTCTTTTTGGGCTATTTAACTTATTAACAGTCTCCACTATAACAGTTTATGAATGTTAAACTGTTTTAGTTTGTCATAATTGAATTGTAGTCTTCCTTGGCCACAAACTGAACAGCATGACAATTGCTTTATTTTGCCTTTCTTGTCTCAAATTTTAACCATAGCAAAATTTCTGGCCTTGTATCACCCAACAAGCATACTGTCTTTAACATGAGGAAACTGGTGCAAAGCAGAAATTTCCGCTATATACAAACTTATTGCAAAATAGTATCTCACTGTGGATATAAGTAAGAGAATCTGTTTAGCTGAAGTGAAAAATCAAGTTGCATATTTTCCCATCTTCCAACTAAAGGAATCCTTTAAATTTAGGGCCAGTGAAAACATAATGGAGTACCAATAATGTGTTTGACTGCAACTTGCAAACTCATCCGCATTTTCCCGGTTGAAGAGACTGTCTGATGTCCAAATCAGTTCTGGATTTTACTATTAATAACTAGATAACAAGTATACCTGAAGAAGATATCCATGCAGCCAATCCAATGTCTGTGGAAATGTGGTCGCTGATACATTGACAACTGTTAAACCCTGTTCCAAGGGACAAAGATACATGAAAAACAAAAAGCCCGAAGGTCCACAAAACTTCAATTTTCAAACATCCAGCCATATAAAAGTTAAAAGAGTTGAGTCAAATTACACTGCTAAAATTATGACAAGTGAGAGTTGAAAACCACTGTCAATTTCCTTCCTCTTAAAAGTAAGTCATTACTCCACACTCTTCATACCATTTTAAAAATTTTAGATACCTAAAATGATGGGGCAATCCAAGAAATTTGAAGCATAAGCATACATGATACAACATCAGATGGTATTGCTTACAAAGATAAACCCATGAGATTATCTTGGAGAATGCTAGAATAAGACAATCAAGAAGCCCCCTGCATATATACCAATGGACATTTTAGATATGGTACACTTTCTTTATCAGCAACCTAAGAGTGTGTTCACCCAAAAAATGATGCATCCAATGCTTATGCCTTCATACCCCACAGTCATAAGTGACTAGAGACAGGAAGTCAGGCATACAAACATATCCTTTCCAACTAACACTGGTTTTATATCAAATCTAAGGTACCTCAATGTGATTTTGTATTGCCGTAGACTACAACACATTAACTTTTGAAATAAAATAGCACAGAAACACGAGGATAGGAAAAAATATTTCATCCTAGCAACCAATAGAAACAGACATGAAATAGCATACCTGTGACTTGAAAGAGCAAAGATAGTCTTGAATGGTCTTCAAGTTGGTTATTAGACTATTTGTATCCTGTTATGAAAAATAAAAAAATAAAGAATTGATTTTTATTATAAATGATCACAAAAGGAAACAGAAAAGTCATTCAAGTAAATAGTTGATCAAATGAATGAACAATAAAAACATCAGTGAGAAGGAAAGGAACTGAGAGTGAGCAAAAGAAAAATCAAGGTATCAGCATGTGCACTTTCAACCAGAAACAACAAAGCAAAAAATTGGAAGACATGGACATGGTTGGAAGCATCATCTAATGCCTTATGGTGCCTCATTACACAGTCCTAGTTGATGAGGTATATAAACAACACAACAACTCTCCAGCTTATGAGAATTTTCAAAAATTTACCATGTGCTAAAATTCAGGTCATTTTCATAGTGAAATAAAAGGAGTACAATACTGCCAATACAAATATAAGGCAACCTACCACTGTACTTGAGATGTCACAATGTTCTAGGCAAGCTAAAAGTAAAGCTTAAACAAATCTGCTCAACAAGTCTACTGTTAACAGAAAATCATTTATATTCAAGGGAAGAAAGCAAATGAATTGGGCTGCTTTCAACCAGCTTTCTAGGATCCACTTTCCACACACCGAATGATGCCAGGATTACTCTATATTCATCATATATAATTCAGTAACTTAACAAGAGTCCTTGGTTACGGAACAACTATTAACATTCAAGATTGAGAAAACACACTTCAAATTAACATAGCTATCAAATTAAGTGTTGTCAAGAGTGCAAGGTGCACTCTAGGCGCAAGAACCCTTATATTGCCTGAGGTGCAAGGCGCAAAACAAGCACTCTCCTGAATGAAGTAAGGTGCAATATCTGTGTGTGTGTGTGTGAGCGCGCATTGGTGTGTAAAACAAGCTTAAGATATATAATTCTGATAATGAACTTTAAAGTGCAGTCTATTTTTATCCTACTAAACATGCAAAATTTCCCCTTTCTTTTTTTGGCCATTATGCATGATTTCCTTCTGGTCCCAAGTTTGTCGTTAAATACTCAAAAATTGAGATTAGAGAGTTTGATAATGTCCTTTTTTAACTATTAAAGGTATGGCTAATAAAAAAATAAAAATTAAAGAAATTAAAGAGAACTTCAATCAGGTGGGCTTTTTTCGCAACTACCGCCTTAGAAAAGAGCACATCTAGGTGCACCAGGCTTGTGCCTGATCAAATGCGCCTCATGCGAAAGTATCTGAGGCACTTTTGTTGTCTGGCGCTATGCCTTAGCGCCTAGGCACGCACCTTAACAACACTGATCCAATTAAAAATTCTTGATAATTCCATGAAATGTCCTCACTAAGCTGATTGTCAAAAGGTATTATCTTTCTGTCGAGACAATAGCTACTTGACCTTTATTGTGAGCAATGCAGTTTGTATGGAACGAGAACATAGAACTGTTACAATACCTTGACTAGACAATTACCACTAAATGTCCGAGTAAGGATCCACTCTTCTAGTAATGCCTGCATATAGACAAAATTGGTTAGAAATCATGCAAGATTGAGAAGAGACATTACGAGGGAGAAGGTAACATATAATCCTAATTAAAGGCAGCCACCTTCATACAAATGTATCAAGAATGACTTCACTTGAACCTGATTACATCTTTTTAACATCAAAAACATGCAGCAGTATCTTAGCTTAGACTAATGCAGGATATAACAGTCAAAGGAACTCATCTGTTTATAAATTTACATTAGCCATACCACCAAATGGCATCTTCTTCCCGCAACAAGAATGGTGGAAACTAATCTCCATGCTCCACTGAATGAACCATCTATATTGTTGAGAATTTAAAAATAGGGCTTTTCTTTTTTCACAAATAAAGGTTCTGATAGTATAGGTTCCATCAAAAGAGAGATTTAGAAGGGAAATCAGAAGCAACAACAACATTTGGATCTCCACTAAATGTAAATTTTGAAGTGGTGTCTCCTCCACATGCTCAGTTTAGCAATTTGCATGACATGTTACTATTTACTAAAACAAACTAAACCCCACCTACAATCTTTTCACATTACTATTTAAAGCTGGGAATATAAGAGAGGAAAAAGAAAGCAACCACACCTTGTGATCAAATTCAGCCATATTCAGAACTATTGGTATTATTATTGGTTCAGAGCCAGATTTTTCTTTTCTAGCAGTAGTTCCATTTACTTCTGGTACCTTAACAGTTTCACCTGCAGGAACACAACTCTGTTAATAAACTGTCATCCTGCACCTCCACTTATTTTCTAATACTGATGCATGCACATGAAACAGTGCTTATAAAATGGAGCTAGATGCCATTCCACACACACAGAATTGAGAGGAAAAGTCTACCTTTATTGTCTGAAGCAGTTGATAGAGCAATAGATTCTAGATATTCTGAGACTTTATTCACCCGGTCAGCAGACACACATTCATCCAAACTCAAATGGACAGGACGGTTTTGGCTATCTTCAGTATGACTTCCAAATGTACTTGTGGAATTATTTTCCATTTGCACTGCAGAATTATCATTTGATGCCTTAGACAGTGGAGCTGCTTGATGTCCTTCAGGCACACTGATTGGAATTTTATGCTCATCTTCCATTAAATAAATGCTTGGATCCAAATGTATTCCCTGTTATTGTCATAAGAAACAAGGAAAACTAGCTAACTTCAAAGTGACACACATAAAGCGCACAAGAACATGCCAATGCTTCCCAATCTCATGCAACGACCAGGTGGAAAAATATAACACAATACTTAGCCGATTATAGCCTTCCTTAATGTTTGCAGCCAGAAAAAAAAAAATATAAAGGCGGTCTACAAATTCCAGAAAGAACAGTTGTCTGCAGGGTAACATGACAGCAGATCCAAACTCAAACTTCACCCACATGAACAAATCACGTGTCTGGCATGCATGTGTATTCAAAGATGTATAACCATGCTCCTCTAGAACATCCATTACGGCCATATCATCTTATTTTAACCATTAAATTCATCAAACTATGGACAACAATAAGCCAAGAAGATCAACAGAAACCTAAGGATGGAAGTTCAATTTTGAGCCGAAATAGCTGAAAATGCAACAGAAGTACCAAGTACAGAGCATGTACAGTACAATCTAATCATTCATGGACAGAAGCCCATAACCAGCCAGACTCCAGGCTTATTTTAATGTGAAAGCTCAGAAATTTATGTGTCATAACCTGTCATGATCACTGCTACAAAGACAGACAACACATGAGACTACTTAATGTTAATGCTATACCACATCATAAAACTGTTTGAATTTGTTTTCGAGATAGCACCAACAATCTTATTAAAAAGTAAACAAATCAATGCAAATAAAATTATATATGAACCACAAGCACTCAAAACATAATGCACTCTATGGGCATGCACCTCGCAAAGAGAAAAAAGAGAGAAGAGTAAGCAGGGAGGGCTCAAGGATGGAGGGTAAGGAGGATGTTGGCAAAAGAATGAAGTTAGCAATCCACTGAAAAACCATACCTCAATTATAATTGGCTTTCCATCTTTCATTGCTTTTTTTAGATCCCCATTCAAACCTAGGAACCAAAAAACACAACACCAAATCAATGACAAATATACCTTTAAAATACAATAATAAAATTCATATCTAGGATGATAGAATACCCATGACATGTATTAGGTTATTACATTTCTCTTTGCAGTCTCCCACTTTTACACAAATAAAAGAAAGAAGAAATTTCACAGTAGCTAAATGGGAGTTTTAGAACTACCTTTACGAACTATCCTGCATTCTCGACAAAATTCAGTAATTAACTCCTCAGAGGAGCCGAAATCTCGTGCCCATACAGGAGTGGATGCCAATGGCGCACTGAAACAAATAAGAGAAGTAAGCATTGTGTGCACCATAAAAAAAATACATTAAACACTATACAATCTGTTAAAAGTAGGGGATGTCAGGCCAATCAGTTGCACATTCAAAGATGAAGTTTCTGTTAAGAACAATCTCACTTTCCTAACACAGATGGATAGAGAGAAACAATGAAAAAATTTAAAAAAAAAAAAAGGCTTAAATCTGACATACTATTCAATTTAAGTTAGTGCCTTTTCTTCTACCTTTATATGGAGTAGCAAGTGACTAGGGAAATAAACTTCTAATATTGTAACCAATACATAGCTGAGGTAACACTTCTCAATTAGGAAAACCTTTCAACGATGTTTAAAACAAATCCCATGTTCCTAACTCCTAAAATATGACTAGAACAACCAATTACTGGTAAGATCAACTGTTCTCCTTGGTTAAAGCCAGAAAATGCCTTATTGATACCCATCCTTTTATGTACTTGGAGCAGTGATTTGATTTGATCATCAAATTTGAACATTGGAATAAAAAGCTAAATAATATAAGAAAAGAAGAAAATAAATAGATTCTCGACATACTCAGTTGATGTGCGTAGCAACTCATAAACCATATCTGTCTGAAACAATTGAA
Source organism: Theobroma grandiflorum (assembly GCA_036013995.1). NCBI lineage: Eukaryota > Viridiplantae > Streptophyta > Magnoliopsida > Malvales > Malvaceae > Theobroma > Theobroma grandiflorum. The sequence continues at coordinate 10,470,119 of CP142131.1, forward strand.
AACAAAAATGTAAAAGCACCAGCAAACACAAAAACATAATGAGCCGTCAAGGAAATATGGAAGAAGAAAATCTCAAAAGTTTCAGCAGATGAAACAGAAGGCTGAACCTGTAAGACATTCGGCAAGTTTAGCCTCTGTGCAAGTTGTGTAGCTATCGTAGACTTCCCAACACAGGCAGTTCCACAAACAAGAATTACCAAAGGAACCCTTTGATGGTGAAATCTGAAAGTAATAAACAAGAAAAATAGTATTAGCACAATGAAGCAACACTTAGAAGTTCCCTATAATATTTTTTCTCTACTACTTTGAGTCAGGTGCAAGCAATGAGTCACTGATAAAGGTTCCATGCATGATCAAAATAAAAGCTATTCTAACATTACTCTTGTCTTTGTGATCATTAAATTAGGGTGAAGACATGCATTGAACCCAGACCTGTGATAACAGTAGATTATCTAGTGTAACAAACTGAAGATACACATAAGACAGGAAAAAATATCATTAGACAAAATAAGCAACCACTGCAATCACACAGTTAGCAGACTTTCTAGAGGTGAATTAGCTTTGATGCCACTAAACATTCATAAAGTTGTTGAAATCAAAATTCCGTTCCCAAATAAGCACCAGAAAATTGCTTGGCAACATCTTGAAAAGCTAACTGACCTGGTCATCATCTTGTACCGATTGATATACTCTTCCCCATAACCTCGCCGCTCCATAAGCTGAACAAAGAGTCTGATTAGAAAGTTTGATGATCGAAAGTACATTCAATCTCCAAGAAGTCTGAAAATGCTCTCCACTCTACTTTTCATCCAATATGACATATACATAAATGTTATGAAGACATACCTTAAAAAGATTCGCTTCCAAATCAGACTGCGAGCTGCAAAAGAATAGAATTAATAAAAGAAACTACTACTAATCTAAATCATGAAACCAACAACGAAAACGGTAAAAAATAGGAATCATACACATCCAGAAGGCTGTTGTCTATGAGCAGCTTCTTGAGCTCCAGAGCGATTTTAATTGCTACATGGTTTGGAATCTGAAACCGCCATGTCATAGCAATAAAAATAAATAAACAAAAAAAAAACTTTGAAGATATTATCATATAACATAGAAATAATAAGAAGTGAAACAAAATTAAGCGTTTCAAGTTACCATGTTTTAAGAAAAATTTAAAAACAAAAAACAAAAAACAATGGAATAGAGACCTTTGTGACAGTTAACATCCTGCTAAGTAAGAATCTGGATAAGACATAATAGTGATCGGCATTATCACCCAACCAGACCTTCACCTACATCGCCAAAAAAAAAAGTACAACCATAAAAATGGAAGCTTTTATTTAAAATTCATTTGTTAGATAGATTTGAGAGAGAGAACCTTGACGAAGTCGTATTTGGAGGAAGCGTTGCGAGGACTGGATTTGGCAGAGGGGACAGAGGGACTCGTAATCTTGCCGTCGTCTTCATCTTCGCCACTGTAATTCTGGTTAGCTCTTGTCCGCACTGCAATTCCCTTGCCCTTGTTGTTGTTCATCATCATCTTCTCATACTCTCCCATTTTCATTTTCTTTTCTTATCTGTTCTTTTCTATTCTTTTCTTTCCTTTTCTTTTTGGATTTCAAAATCAATGCTCCGGGCTTCGATACCCTTCCCTCGCGTTAAAATCGCCACTGTCGAGTTCACGGGGAAACCCGCATCTTTGCCACCTCACCACTTATCAGCATCTCAGTAATGTCTTTGTTTTATTTATGTCTTATAAAGTCTGTCCAATCGGAAGAGCTTGCTTCACACGGCGACCGAGCTACTTACAATCCCACTAATTTATCCTAATTCATAAATAAAAACTTTCAAATTCAATAATTATTTGAATGATAACTCTCTTTTTTTAATAAAAATGTCTCAATGAATTTATTACTAATTAAAAAAGTATAATGATAAATAACATGTGTTATAATTTATTTGTCAGGAAAGATTTTGATCCAAATATCCAAGTTTTTATATTCAAAATTAAAGTAATTTAATTTTTTAATTTTAAGAATTATTTTAATTTAATCTTTTTTTTAATAACAAGATGATGTCAACATTGATGTAGTGTTGAGTTGATACATTTTAATGATATAATATCAACATGATGATATGATATGTCATGTAACACTGATATCATAATTTGATAATATCACGTGACATTAACATGTTTGATATATTGACGTGTTGGTACCATATGACTCAAAAATAGAAAAAAAGGGTTAATAAGGTCACATCCTTCTTAAATTTTTAAAATTTTAAAATTTAATAAATTTTTTTATTATTTTTAAATTTTATAATTTTTCTTATTTTTTAAAAATAATTATTCTTTCGCCTCTACAAATATTGGATTTTTTATTTTCATCTTCTCAAATATGAAATTCTAAATCCACCACTTACGCGACAAATAAAAAAATATTTCAAAAAAAAATTATATCATGTTATATGGATTAAATTGAATAAAAATATATAACATAAAAACTAAATTGAACAAAATTAAAATATTGAATGACTAAATTAAAAAAAAATTTAAATAGATAATAAATATACATATTAATAAACTAAATATTTAAATGTAAAAAATTTATGATGTTAAAAAACATATAAAAATATTTTTTACTTGATTATTTAATTTTAAAAATGTACATTAATTTAATTTTTTAACAAAAATTAAATTTAAATTCCCCTTCTATAAAAAAAATTTTTAAAAAATCAAATTTAATGAATAAGTTGTATTATGTTGAAATAAAATAATATAAAAAGATTAAATAATTTTTTTTTATTTATAATAGTAGAAGAATTTAAAATTTATTTGATTTAATTTTTAAATTGAGCTAAACTCAAATTAACAAAATAAATTGACATCCAATTTTATTGGTGATATATAACAATTTGCACAGATAAATTAACTAAAACAATCAATGAATAACCTAAAAAAAAATACACATAATTTTGTACGGCGTTGGCAGTCTTTACTGTAACATAACCATATGATAAACTATACGTTTGAATAAATACCCAAAAGAAAAAAACAATTACTTGTATAATTTTGAATGCTATTTTTCCAAACAAGAGCATAACCACTCAGAATCATTCCTCTGAAATATTGGTACTAATATTCATATATACAACCGTGCAGATTGCAGAACTGTGGTACATCGTCTGAAAAACAGACCCTACTGCTAAACCCTACTAAAGAGATGCGGGAGAAAAGGTGGTATAAGGGTAGATAAAAGGAATAAGTTAATTTTGTCTACAGGCATTCATATTCCAGGATGCGAATAGGAAGTGTATTACATAATAAACTACACCAAAATTTGGCATTCACATGATGACCCTTTTTTCTCTGCTTACTAACCTAGTTAGTCTTAAACAGAAAGGAAGGTGACTGAAAAATTACTATGATGTTAGAAGTACATCTTGCCTCATGTTTTACCACCATGTTTGCTAATTTTTGATGCTAGAAATTTCAGTGCCTCATGTCCTCTTGAAAAATTTACCACCTCTTTTTCCCATGCCAGTTCCTACAAGAGTTGATGCAAGCAGAGATTTGGCGTCCGGCCTCCACCTCAACTCTTTAAGAATAGAGAATAAGGTTGCAAGCGCAGGAGAGATGTCGCTTTCCTTTATGTTCTTGCAAGATACCACTATAAGGTTTTCAAGTTCATGCCAGGAAAGAATCACGGCTTCCAGACCTTCAGTTGTCAACAATGAGCATCCTTCTAAAGATAAGAATTTTACTCTCCTGTGAAAAAGAAATGACTGTTAGTCTTTTTAACAAAAACAATGTTGGTTATTTGAACTCTAGTTCCTAGACCATGTGGTTGTTGTAAATAATTGATGCTCATCATAATTCTACCTAACAAACATTACAAATCACACATTTCAGGCAGGAATCTAATCAAGCCTCATCACACATTTCAATAACTAGTTAGCCTGCAAACTGTGAGTAAAAACAGCACATCTACCTGAGGTATATGATTTAGCATGTGCAAATTAATAAAAAGGTACTTGTAAAAGTAGGGTATGCTCATAATTGTGCTTATCCAGTCCAAGCCAAACAAGCCAAATCTAAATCTATTTGCACACCTGCACATTACAGTTAACGTAGTAATAGACCAATGTTAACAATCATTTGAGTATCGTTACATTGCTCAGCATTTTAAAATCAATGGCCAGAGACTCTCATCGTTTCAACAGAAAGTAACTTTTTTTTTCTTTCAGGCCACATCAACCGCAAAAATGGACTGCAGAAGTAGAATATAGAACTTAAATGAATCCCTGACCAACTTTACATTAGTTCCTAATGTAAAACATCTTCCATGAAACCACAAAACAAGGGAAAAAAAGGCAAAGAAAATTATAAAGAACAAAGTGAAAACAATCCAGTACCTGCAAACACTTGCATAGCTGAACATATCATTATCAAATCCCCAGCAGTCCTGAACAACAACCTCTCTCACAGCTTCACATACTCTAAACAATGCTCTCACACTCTTCTTACTCCGCAACTGACACTTCTGTAAATGCAACCGCTCAAGAGCCGGACAAAAACCCAAATACTCATCTGGACCCGGACTCAAATCAATCCTCTTACAAGACAACATCTTCAAAGTCTTCAAATTCTCACAAAAAGACAATGCAGCCAACCATCCATCATCCATTCTATGATCAGAAATAGTCAGCTCTTCAAGCATTAAACAACATTGCCCTATCGCTTTGATCCCATCAAAACTACCTTCACATCCACTTAGCTCAAGCTTAACTAACCTCTTACACCCTTGAGCTAAAATAGTTAATCCAATATCGGAAACCAACGAACTATATAGTCCATCAACGTTTCCAACAAGTTTCAGGATTTGCAAATTCTGACACGCCGCAATCCCGCGTAAAACGTTGTCGTTACACTTGTGCAACTCCAATTCTTGCAATGTCAAACATTCTTCAGCCACAGTTAACAACCCCAACTCACTGGCGTTAATTACCACAAGTCTCCGAAGATTTGGGCAGCCATTGGAAAGTGCTTGAAGCCCTTTATCAACAACTTCAACAGGCAATAGATTTGCTTCCAAAAGCTTCCAATTTGAACAAAAATCCGAACTCGTTTGCATCTTAACCATCCGATGAGTTAACAGAATCCACGAATTTCGCGGCGAAAACAGACAGCCGTTGAGCAAATCCACGTGGGTTAAGTTCGGGAACCTGGTGATCAACCGACCTGATTCGAGAAAGTCCCAATCTAGGATCTTTAAGGACCGTACGAGGCGGCCTTGGAGATTGAGCCACCGCTTGCAGACGAGGGAGTTTGGGTTTCGTTGCGAAACGGGTAGTCTTGAGAGGATTTTTAAGAGGAGTTCGTCGGGTAAAAGAAGGGTTCGGTCGATGTTGGCGAATTTGGGGATTAGGGTTTGAGATTTGGGGTCTTTTGAAGCCAAAGACTGAAGCTGCATAGCGAAAACCACATGCTTTAATGGCTTGGTGTTTTTGAGCCAAATGTCTGACCAGCTCGGTGGTCTCTTCTTCAATGGCGAATCTGGGTTTTCCTCCAAAACAGACATCGTTTTTTAATCAATGCCTTCCTCTTCTCTTCTTCTGCTCTGCTTCTGCTTCAGCCACAGGCTCTCTAACCTTTCTCCTCTTCTGCCTACTTCACAAAATTACAATCACAATGCTCAGATTTTCTTTTCCTGTGAAAATTGTGCAGTTTTCTTCTCCTCCCGAAGACAGAGACGGGATGGGGTATTCTCCTTAGTTAGAGTTCAGTCTATGACTTTGATGCGGCCAACGGATTTCTTGAAGAAGGCGTGGGGACGGATTTTTTTGAAAATAAACATTTTATTTTTCTTTTTGTGGCGCTTTTGGTTCTCGCTTTTTGTTTTTATGGGATATTTTGAAAATTTTTGTTCTTATCTACACAGGAATCGAGGGGGTTTGGACTTTTCGGGTATATCGAGAGAAAAGGAAAGGCAAACTGTAAAAAAGCTATTTTTTGGGGGCTCACGCTTTCATTTGAATTTAATGGGGTAAGCTTTTCATCTTAAATGAACTTTGCTTCGCTGGATATAAGATTGGGATTAAAAGGTGATTGGATTATTATTAGACTATTATACTTAGTATTTAATGGGGGAAGAAAGTCAATGATCACAGTTAACAATGGCGAAATCCAAGCTCCTTTTGCTTTCTTTATTGTAAAAATTTTTTGCTAAACTTTTCATTATAATATCCCATTTTATCAACTACTGATTTCTTTTTTACGAAATCTAGACAATTAAGAATTTTAAATCATTATCTATTTTACCATCTCTATCACGCTGTAAAAATAATAATTTTGCTTTTTTCTTAAAGTAAATGCATGGAAATCTAAAATAATGAATTAAATCATTAAAATGGATAAACTTTCTCCATCCAATAAATTAATAAATTTTCATATTGAATTAGGTTTTATAGATCAAAGTTCATCAAATGCACACGCGTGTCTGTATTATACTTTATCTTGAATTCAATATTTACTAACATGATAATGTATTTTCTTTTGGCGAAAAAAAAAAAGAAAAGGGGAAAGGAGAGAGGAGAGTGGAAATGTAGAGAATGGGTCATGAAGAAAGCTTTAGCTCATGTCATGGAGTGCCCATTGTCCCGTCAAAATAGCCGTTAGATAGCCGTTCCAAACTTCAAAATCTCGCTTTTTGCCGGTGGGACACCAACTTCTTCCTCTGTCCAGCAACATGCTAAACACAAAGAACAACAATGTAATAAGTAATAGGGTTCAGTTATTTAATGCTGATAGGTATTTGATTAAAATTTTATTTAAAGAAAATAAATTCATTTAATATATAATATATTAATCAGAAAAAAAATTATAAATACCGCTTTAATAATTATTTGTAACCACTTTTTATTATTAAAAACTTCTTTATAAAATTAACTCACGCAAATATAACGCATTTTGTGTCGGATGTTAAAAGAACGTTTTATAAACTTTCCCTAGTCCATTTTCCAACAAATCTACATCTTCCTGCATTCAATTTTATTCATATTTTATTAAAAGTTAGTTCTCTTAAATATACTGAGACTAGTTTTTTGTGCAAAGCAACATGATCGACACCTTTAAAACGAAATGTGCGTCGCCTGTGGAGGACAATAACAGTGACCCATTTCATCAAAAAAAAAAAAAAAGAATTTGTATGGGTCCAGCAAGGCAAGAGGTAAAGAAATTCAATAAAAAAAATCAAATATAAAAATCCTCTTCACTCCTTCAAAATAGTAGATAGCATACCTCTCAATTTATTTATCCTTTTTTTTTATTATTATATCATTATAAGTCTTGAGCCAAATCAGTTATGTTATATTTTAATTTTAAAGGTAATAGGTTGAAAGCGTTTTAGATAGATCTGAAATTAATTCTTTGCCTCAACTTTATGTTAGCACTGTTTAAACATATTCAAATTTCAAAGATAATCCAAGATTTCAACCGTAAAAGCTTCTTATTTTTCGCTTGTGATGAGGATGGATTTCTCCATCGGGTCAAAGCCCATCAGCAGGAGCACCAACAATCTTCATTTGATTCGAGAGGGTATATGACCAGATATCATTGAGAAAAGAGAAAACAAGATTTTTAGACCTAACGGTTTCATTACTCAGAAAACCACATGAAAAATTTTCAGGTAAGAAACTTAAAATGTACACGGGGAGACTTGAGTAGACCAGATATTATTGGTAAAATTTGAAAATTAAAAACATTGGAAATGATGACTTGTTGATAATCAGAAGATTAAAAATAAAAGGGTCGATAATTACTTGCTGAAAATGAAGATTTTGATGATTTTTTAACTCATCGGTAAATATTAAAAACAAAAAGAAGTAAGGTATTAAAATAATTTGGTAACAACAAACAGTGAAGATCCTCACCAGAAAAACAATCGAAAGGTCTTTGGGATCAGTACAAAGTTGTCAATCGGACGTCGTTCAACAGAGGAAATTAACAGAAGTAAATACACCGTCATGGAAAGACAGGTCTACCAGTATTCTTAGCTGGCCTTGGGAAAACGTAGGTACACTGTACAGCCGTATTCATCATCAAGTTTGACAAAGTCTTAATTCTACTGAGCTGTCAGCCGGAGTGATCATCCGTGTAAAATTTTCAGAACCCAAAAGGTAACTAGAAATAAACAAAACCCAAGTAAAAAAATAAATTGAGACACATAGAAACACCTCCCTTCCTTTCTGTCATTTTTCAAGCGATATTCATTCAACTTCATATGTGCCAGAAATGCAAAACACAAATTTTATAAGACAAAGGAACAAAGGGGGGATATGGAAAGGATGATTCCTTAATAAAATACATAAAAAATATGCCTAAAAAAAATAAAACCACCTAAATATACAGTTGGTGGGGAGATGCAATCTGTTTTGCCTGACTGCAATCAAGAACGGGGCGCTGCCATCTGCTGTTTCTTTATCCTCTCACCTTGCTTCACCACGCTGTATCAGAAGCAGCAAAATGTTTTAGGTTAAATTTGCTCTTCATAACAAATTGAGTATTCATCACTTGCTTCATATTGGATTTGAACATAATAACAAATTCATCACAGATGACAATTCAGCGGCAGGAGAGTAATGTCCTTGTTATTACTTTCGTTATTTTCTATAAGACATCGATTATTGAGACCCTATGAATCAACTCAAACCTCTAATTCATACTAGAACCATAATGATTTGATAAAATCTTCAAACAAAGTCCATAATTATCTTGGTATTGAATCATTCGCTATCTGATGAAAAAAGAATCATAATCTGGCATCATAACTCAACATCATTATGGTATTATTACTACTGAAAGATTCATGGACAAAGTTGGAAAATTTGAATTTTCAAAACTAAGCATAATGATGTTTGAAAATTACAAACATTAAAAAAAAAAGATAGTCGGAATCTAGTACCCAGCTATATTCTCTCCTATGCTAAGGACAAAGTCGGGACTTCAAAAACTTTTTAGAGGTAAAATGGTCCATAAAACAGTATTTCTATTCCTAAAGGTAAGGAAAGGACCCGGAATAGACCCTTTGACCAGAAAGGTCACTCCCCTTCAAATTTTGAACCATACTGTGGAATAAACCTCCATCCAGAATAGACCCAGAAAGGAATAAGCATTCCATTCAACCAAACATGATGTAAAATGGACCAATGATAAAGCATGTCAAAGAATTGTTTTGCAATTTGCATACAGTAAAATTAAAATTAAAATTTGCCAACAAATTGAACCAAATGAATCAAACCAACTTAACAATCACCCTAACAATAATTTCTAAAAGAGACCCTGAATCCCTACAGATTTTCCTTAAATTCTACAGACTAATCCTGCTATATCAACACTTAAGTTCTCCATGTACAAACTCAAGAACAGTTCCAGCATTTATCTGAAATCGAAATTCTAATTCTTTTCATCCCAGCACCTTAAAATTACTTTAGACCTGTCCTATGTTATTTTCTCAAAGCTATAAAATACTAACTTATAGGTTCTGAGTTTTGAGACATGGTCTATAAATTTCAAAAAATGTTGTTGGATATTGAAGATTAGATACCAAATATACTAGTTCTCAACATATTTCATTGCTTTTTTTAGGAAAGTCACTGTACAGAAAGAGAGTAGGATTTGATAAAGGAAAAAGAAAAATGGAAAGGTGGGGGATATATTAAGTACTCAGAAAGAGGAGAATTTGGACAAACATATCCAAGTATAAACAATAACCTGATATCATGAGGTGTGATAAATATCCATTGGGATCCTTGTGCCAGTGCAAACTCAACTAAAGTGTCCAAACTGATTTTTCGGCTAACTGCATCCTGGAGAAAAACATAATATAAATTTTCTCAGCCACAATTTTAAGCCTCTCGAAGGACAATCACATTTACTTAATCACAAGATATATGGTGATGTTAAGTGACACCAAGAAAAAAAGGTATGACAACCCTGCCACCCCAAAAAAAAAAAAAAAACTCACCATAAACACATCAAACTCATCCATTGCTCGAAATGGGGCTTCAGTCATTTCATGAAGAGCCAGTGCGAAGCATAGCGTTGAGAAGGACCGCTCCCCTCCTGGTCAACAAATTATCAAAAATAGTAGTGGAGTTACCATTAACCAATTATGAAATTGTTTAACTCATCTGACCATTAAATTAAACAACTCAGGAGTAAAATATTCCAAATAAAGAATCAAATTTTCGGATTAAATAATAGTCATGAAGCCACTAATAGAGAATTTCATATAGCCATGAACTTGAAGTTTAAAAGTACAGTACGTAAAGCATATGGAGCAGAAGAAAACCTGAAAGTCCTCTTGTATCACGAACAACGCCGCTTGATGCATCTTGAGGCATTTTAACCTGTTAAAGGGATAAAGAGAATCAGGAAAATCCAATAAAATACAAAAAGTAGGAATAAACAACTTCAAAGTGGCCAGGTGACCAGCACAAAGACATAAGTAGTGGATTAAAAACTTAACACACAAAAGAACAAGTAGAATTCAGATAGCTTACCTCTACCGAAAGGGTCTTTTCTTCATAACTAACATTAATGTGTCCACTGATACCTTTCTTTCCCAAATGGCCATTAAATCTAAATGTGAAGATTAACCAACAAGGCATTAAGGAATAGTATAGAAGCCTCCCCCAACAAGAAAAGAATAAAATAAACACTCTTAAAGAACACAGCTTAAAAATTGCAAGAGGCTTGATCCATACTGCCAAGTCAACTCGCGCTTAAGAAGAGATGCATTCCGATTAAACTTTTTCCAACGCAAGTCAAGAGCTTTTTGACAAGCCTGCAATGTAAGAATGCAAAGAACAGGAAAAAGGTCAAAACAACTACAAACAACCACCGATCATTTCTTTCAGAATTCTAAAATTAGAAGAAATAATATCATGATGAAACAATTACCAAATGCTATATGACCTACCAAACAGATAAAAAAAGTTGCACATCAAATGCTAAATTACAATTATTAACCACCCTAAAAGTTAAACCTCTAAGATCTACAAAATAACATGTCCAGCTGATAAGTGCCAATGTAGGCTAATATTGCATATCACTCACTTTATTGTCTTTGTATCATATCAGTAATTATAGCTGAATCCAAACAAAAGAAAAACAACAAATCACCATTTCTACTCAGCAAAAATAATACTAATAAGGTTATACATCAAAAAGCTAAAACTGAAATGAAACCCAGATATACGCTACCCAGCTTTAAGGTACCTACTTTGACCTCACAGCAGGTTATCCAACAGTCATACCTTCCTCATCACATAAACATTTTCAAATATTTCCAAATCTTTTTCATCAAAGGTTCTCCCATGTCTTGGAAAGTACTCCTGTTGACTTTAAAACCCTGTACCAACCCAAAAAAAAAAAAAAAACAGAAAAAGCATTCCTTCTTTCTTTTACTCTTTTCAGGTCTCTTTCCCTTTCACTGCCAATTGTTCCTTATGTTGTAACCTTTATAATTGCAGAGAAGAAAAAGTAGCGAAAGATTGGTAGCGGCAGAATGCTCAAAAGCAATTTATCTGAAGATTTAGACCCAATGAACCAGCAAAACCTTGCATGGCCAATGACAAACTGCAGCAAAAGCCAGTTCCTTGTAAAATGGTTTTCTCCAACAAATTGTCATCTTTTCCAATAGTTTCTTATTTCCTGTTCCCCCACTCTACAGCAGGGCCAGAGAAAACAACAAGAATATCCTTACTCCGTATGAATTTCTAAAATACCTTAGAGGGCATAAAATTGAATCAACTCTGAAAAATTTTGCTTCATAATATAAAAAATTTTGAAACATGCAGAGCTCCAGGGAAAAAGTAGCAAAGTAAACTGCTACTAATCCTCTAAAGAGAAGTGGCCATCCATGCAGTAATTTAGGAATGAACACTAACTGGAACCAAGGTACATAAACTTGAGCGCTATAAAAACTCAGTTGCAACAAGGTTGGCCACATCAATGTTATAATAGAGTCCAATGTCAAATACAAGAGCAAATCGAGCAGAGCGATGCTTACATCTAATTTTTCTCGAAAAGCTTTATATGTTTGCAGTTTCCTTAAAATCTTATGTTCTTTCTCCTGATACAACATCCTAAGATCATCAATTGATTCCGAATATCTGCAAAAATAAAAGAGAATATAGAATTTAATTGCAGGTAGATATTTGAGTATTTTAAAAATAAAAATTAAAAATAAACCACCCAACTGATGGTTCTCATGCTTAAGTCTCTGATTCAGTCTATTTAAGTGGGCACTTAGTTGCTCTGGTGTGCTTCCATCCCAACCTCCTAAAGCTTCCATTTCACTCTCAGGACAAATAACAGAAGCCTTTCTATAACTCTCCTGCAATGTTGCCAAAACATAACATAGACTACAAATCACAAAGACAATTCAAATTATTGATTGCCATGTATAGATAGGCATAGAATCAACCTTACGGCTGTTTTCAAGATCCAGATATTGTGCCTCTGCCTCCTTGATAAGAGGAAGAACCTTGTCATTCATAACATTTTCATAATGGGCCCGCATCTGAAACAGAAATTTTGATTTCTGAATTCAAGTTTCTACAGAGCAATTACAGAAGTAAACAAAAAATACAAAAGTTGATGGGGAAAGAAGGTAGACCGCTTGTGCAGCATTTATTTCTTTCTCTATCTCTGTTAGCTCCTCCTCTGCTTTCTGAAAGGCTACAATCTCCCCTTTTGTTGACTCTGTAATTCATATTAAGGGTATATTAAATGAAAGTAAAAACAAGTGCACAATTGAACTAAATCATAAGCATAATATTATTGTAATAATACCGCCTAAATCCTCAAATGATAACTTAAGAGTTCTGGCCTTTGCTTCTGCTTCAATCATCCTCTCTCGGAGCGTTTCTAGCAATGCTTCCTTCTGCTGGATCTCCATTTTAACATTCTAAAAGACAATTCACATGAGGAAGATATCATAAGAAAAAGGTTATCAAGTTAATCAAATTATTAAACTAGAAAAACACAGTATACCCAAGACAATCATGGAACAAACCGAAATTTCTTGAAGAAGTTCATTAGTAGTTGACTCAGGTGACACACCAGCTTCAGCAACAAGTGAATTCTGCACATCCCGCAGTTTCATGCTCTTTGCCGTCAAATCACGCTCAACATCCAAGCGCCTTCTCTACAAAACACAAAAGGAGTGAAGCATCCAACAAATTAACATACTAGCACATATGGACCCAAAAGAGAAAGAGACAACAAAGAAGAAAATTCAAAGGTATCACTAGGGGAGAGATGGAGGCAATTTTTAGCATTAGTAATAATTGCACCCACAAGCCTATGCACAAATTGAGGCACACACTTGAATTGAGTAAACAACAAGACAGATTTACTTTTCAAAACAGGAAACATAGTGTATGAAAGTGGGGAAACCCTGAAAAAACAACATTGAGGGTTTTTATCTATCAGATCTAATAGATATAACATTGTGCAAACTGTACAAAGATAGTAGACAAAAATCCTCCAAAAGCTACTTACATTTCTCAAATTACATGAAATTGAAAAACACTGTAACTTTGAAGAAATGCATATATCAACAAAATCATCAAGAAGCCAAAAAGCCTGGAACCTCATTTGGCCTCAAGTGGACAAATGAATGAGACAAGTACCATAACACAAGTCAGGCTCATGTAAATTTTCTTCTACATAGATAATAATGCAAAGGAAAAGCTAAGCTACCACAATGTTAGACTAGTACTAAGCTACAAAAAAAAACAAAAATGATTAGAAAGGGACAGAGAGGACAAAAACAAAAGAAAGAAGAAAGTGGAACAAGAAAAGCTGCACGCTAATTTTAGCACACTATTGTTACCTTCACATTATGTAGTCTGCTGTCAAAATCCCAAAGCTTTTTCTCTGACTCCCTCTTCCTACTCTTGCACAGTTTAATTTCTACATCAACACTTGACGCATGTTTTTCAAACTCCTTAATTTGATCATCAAAAGAACCACAAAGGCGACCAATTCTAAGCTTTTTATTTGAGGGAAGAATTGTCTGGACTGAACCACGTGAAAACCTGAGAAGTCAGTAATAAATCCAACTCAGTGACTGAAAATCCAAGTTTTGCTCGTAAGGAAATATAATAAAAAGAAGCATCCAATTTACAATAACCAAAAGCTCCACAGGCACAAGCATGCCTATGCAAACCAGTCAAAAATAACAAAGGTTAAATTGACATAACTCAAAGGTCAAATCATTTTCATTTTTCTTCCCATTGCGAGACTAGATTTCATAAACACCCATGATGGTTGATTCAACCACCTCAATATTGGAATACTCAAATAGCTTAACATTAAATATTTCCATTTGCCATTTAAAAATATGGAAACGCAATATCTATTGGAGACCATCAGCCTTTGTATTCAAATTAGTGTTTATCCATAGAGACTATTATCCTAAAGCTTAAATCGCTTGAAACATTTATCTTCATTTGTTTGCATAAAAGATGGTAAGGATCAGTTGAAAAAATTGCATGACTAGTAAGAAGTATCCTCTTCCTCCCACTCCTAAAACCTCATGAAAAAAATGCTATACAATTTTCTCATAAGGTTTCTTCTTCTTCTTCTTCTTCTTCTTCTTCTTCTTCTTCTCTTCTGTCTATTCTTTTTTCTTGGCTGCAAAATATTAGAAGACCCCATAGAACAATTAGTAGAACCTAAAACACTTCAAGCAAAGAATCATCCATTCTTTATAACCCATTGGCCTTATGCACCATTCTTACACATCAATTTATTGGGTCATATTAAAAACCGTCACTCCTGAGCACTATTTTTGACATTTAGACATCAAGGAGAAAGAAGCCTATACTTACTGGCTGTCAATGGCAGTAATCAAGCCCACACTTGCTCATTCCTGTAATCATTTGTTACAGATTGATACACGAAACTTGATTCCGATTGGAATTTGGATTATAAATTTTTGAATTCCGAGTCTTTTAATTAAAATTTATGAATTTGAAATACATTTTAGGAATAAATCTAAGATTTGAATTCAGGATTGAGAATAATCTTAGACTTTGAGAAAGGAGTAAATTTTCTTTAGGCAGAATTTGACAAAATACAAACATCACAAAGTAATTTGAAATCTTAGATTTGGGCCCTTCAGAATTGGTACTAGATTTGGCCCAAATTCAAATTCTGCTACTTTAAATATTTCCAAACAATATATTTATATTTAAAATCAAAATTCAATTCCCACTCACCTAAATAATGGTTCCCAAAAGGACCAATAATAAACAGTAAGAGTAAATGAAAAAGATAATGTATGAGGACATGAAAGGAGAGATAAAATTAATTCTTGACTTACATTCTAAACCCATCTAAGGTGAAAACCTCCATCAAATTCGGTATTCTTTGGTCAAATGCAACTGCTCTTCCAATGTTGTAATCTTTAACAAGAACTTGCCTCTCGGCTTTAACCTGAAAATATATAGAAAGTTATTTCAAGACATTGATGGGCAACAATGGCTCCCTAGAACAAGTATGTAAAAGAAGAACCAAGCCCATGCCCCTGCGTTTGAGCATTTGGCTCATTGATTGGTACATGATCTCCTGCCTAAAAAGCAGTGTTTGAATCTCCCTTCCCCCAATTAAAAAAAATAAAAAACCAAGCCCATGCCCCCTGCCAAACTGTCCAACCAGCCCCACTGGAAATAAAAAAAATGGAAAATTCTAAAAGAAAGAAAAGAAGTTACCAGAGCATTGTTATAAAGGAAGAATATGTAAAATAGCAGATTTAGATTAGAAAATTATTATGAGAATGTAAAATTACCGTATCTACCAGAACATTAAAAACAGTAGGATTATCAGAACGTAAAACAGATAGAGTAGTTGGGTGCTTGGTCTGGGGAAGCGAGTGATTTGGTATATTCAACCTACAACAAAAGCAAAAGCAAATATCAAGAGAGAACTATAGTCAAACATCGGTGCTATAAATTAGAATTTTCATCCTTTCACCTTGGTCTCGAAAACTCATGTATGACAATAGGAAAGTAGTTATATCTTGCCTCCTTTGCACATGTTCTCAAAGCAGAAGCATCCTTAGAATTTGTCACAATGAAAGCATTGAGCAACTTCCCAATGGCTTGTTCAACAGCAGGAGCCCATGTATCACCATTGACCAATGTCTGCAGTGCATAATCAGAAAACCAACAACAGTTGCCAAACAGTTCTCCAGAATTTATCATAGATACAGAGAGAGAACACACATTTGTGCTTATCGCAAAACCCAAAAAAAGGATAACTCAAAAAAGAAAAACCCTCCAAATTCAGAAAAGACAGGATCCAGATTCAAATCAACAAGCGTTTCTAAGTGATTTTTTCAACAAGAATCCCTCAACTCAATTTGTCCTAATATTGCTTCAAAACAATATAACATATTATGTCATTCCCACAAGCAATTGTTCTTTCAGATTAAATGTGTCCCAACTTGCCCACACCATTTCCCTGGCTAAAGAAACGTTCAAACAATGTAAAGATATTTACAAAGGAAATCTAATTGGATATCTTTGAGATAGGAAAGCTTAAAAAGTTCCAGCATTCTACATCAACCCCAAATGAACAAGCAGATATTATCTAAAGCTCTAGTTTTATAGTTCATTGGCACAGGAACCAAATATCTAGAGCACAAAAGTTTCTGTAGTGATTTTCCGTTACTCACCACATGGGCACCTATTGGACCAATAGGTGGCATTGAAAATTTGTGGTGATGCCTCTCAATTTCACGTAGAAGACGAAGCACCCCATCTCCCCCAAAAGCTGTAACCTGTCAAAAAAACATGGAAGAAAATCACAGTTCAGAGGCGCCCATAAAATGTTCAGTGAGAAAACTAGACATTCATCATCACTACGTTTATCGAAGACCAATAAAGAGAAAAGAGTTGCACAGACCCTGTTGGTTTGATGTAGCTGAAGCTCACGAATTTGACGATCAATCTCACGCTGCTTCTTTTCATAGTCTTTAATCTATAGAAGAGAGAAAACCAGATCAATGATGTGAGTGTAAGGAAAGGATCTCTAGAGGCAAATTAAGATAAATTTTGAATTTTCAAGAACTTATCTGCACATAAATACACTAAAAGCAGTTTGCATATGTGGAAACTAACTCCTCCAAACAATTGAACACATAACAAGGATAAGAAATCACTTCAGTCAAAATTAATCATATCTAGAATATTTCCCAAACAATAGATTAACTTCCGAATATTCCATAACTTTTACTTGGCATAAGATAATGCTGAACCTTTATCCGTTACATGATCTTTCATCCTCTAAAACCTTTACCATTTAAACACACTATAAAAGGTTTATACTTGGAAGACATCTAGCTATCAAACATAACATGAGCATATATCACCACGAAAGAAAACTCCATTTTCAAAGTCATTTAGTCATTTCACTTGTGCACATAAGAGCACTACCATGTGAACTCCAACAGGCCATTGAGTAAAAGCACAAGCTGAACTGTCCCAACATCAGACTTCTAAGAGCTTCGAAAACATGATAAACTTCTATGTTGACCGTAAAGATAGGGAGGGAGGGGAGTAACTATGGAAAACATGATAAACTTCTATATTGACTGTAAACAAAGGGAGGGAGGGGAATAACCCCAAAAAAAATTTTGCAGTTATTGCCTGTTTGTGAATTTGAGCTACACTGCATTGCTGTGAAGAGCAGTAATCAATTTGAGCTACACTGCATTGCTCAAAAGAACAATAACAAACATGGCTAAAAAATGCCAACTGCACGCCCTTCCTTGGGAAATAAGAATGAGAGGTAGCTTGAAATCAAATGAAGGAAACAAAGATGAAAGCAAAAGATCAAGCATACAGTGATATTTGAAAACAGCAGCATACTCCTCTTCTAGGGTCATATTATATAATCACATATCTATTGCAAGAAAACCATTTAAAGAGAAATATGCAAGCCAAAGAGTATCACATAGTCAAAATGGAACAGCAAATTCTCATCAATATGCACGTTAATAATCTCTAGCATTCCCCATACCTCATCATTAATCTTCTTCACTACATCTGCTACTGCTGAAGCATGTTCTGACAAAGTATTCTCCTCATCCTTCAAACTGAAATATGATGATATTTTAAAGGTCAAAACAGATCTAGAATAACAATGGAAACAGGAGCCAAAGGAATAACGAAATAATGAATAACCTAGAGAGTATTGATTTGACATGATCAACTGCATATTCAAGTTCTTTAATCTGTTCCTCTATTTCTGATTCTTCAGCCTGCAGATCAACAAAATTAAAAGGTAAATCCTCTATTTCAATGATGTATACCAAAATTAAACAATCCAGTCACCAGCCACTCTAGATTGCCAGACCAAACTGCTTGTCAAACAACTAATAGCTAAGGAAAATTGATCAAAATAAGGACTCAAACAACAGAAGTAACAAGGTATAGCCATTTTCAATTGGATGGGAAAAGGTTATCTGCAATAGACCGGGGACAACCCCAGTGTAAGAATATGATGAAATAGTATGTCAAGAACCAATGAGAACAACAGCTTCAATATATCAAGAAGCAATGAGAAGAAAAGCTTTAATATAAGAACAAAAGCTTGGAAAGCATTAAACACCATACTTTTTGTGCTACCAATGACAGAGATTACCATGAACAAGAAACCACCAAAGATTTCCTATATAATCATGAAATAAGGTCAAAGTTCAAAACATGGTATCAGTTATAAAATAACTGCCCTTTGGCTTTATATATTGCAAGACTAAGCCCTGCCAGGGTCCAGTCTAGATATAAAAATGATCTTATTTTTCTTCTACTTATATACATAAAAACGGACATCCTTTTTCTTGCTGAAGGAAATGGTACACGGGATCTTGTACTTAAACACAGAATAAAAATATCCTTCACAGCATACCAAATTCAAAAATGAAGAAAGAACACATAATACATGAATATTATGAAAGCAAAAGCAAAACTCAATACATAATCATTAAAAAGAATGTTCCTCACCACTACAAACAGTCAAAAATAAATAGACTACTCACATGGAAGAAAAAATATTAGCACAAGGCAAGAAAGACCTGTGTATTTCTAAAATGTTTCTCCTGAATATCACGGGCTTGTTCTTCAAGCATCCTAACATTATTCAGCATCTTCTGAATTTGCTTAGTGCTGCGGCCATGATCTTCTTCTAGCTCAAGCTTCTCTTTTGTTGCCTAAGATGAACAAAAGATTTAAATTCAGGGAAAAAAAAAAACAAAACAAAACCAAACCGAACAAGAAATATAAATACTATGACCAGATGAATGACAACAGAACATATGATCATAAAAGCTTATACAGATATTATAAGATACGATGACAGATTCTTGAATGGCCAAGAAATAATAAGGAAAGAGTTCTTTAAGGAAACTCAAACTTCAGCTTTCCTATTCAAATTCAAACATGAGTAAACCAATTATAATGGAGAATTGTACAATATCCACCTTCAGCTAGTTACATCAAAGAGATAAAAGTAAAAAAACCCGATACATGGTACTTACCTAGTTACAGTAATAACAAGCCTAGCAACAAATTAAAGATAATGCAAGCAAAGGAAAAAACACTTTGAATGGCTAACAACATAAGAGAATGATTCAACCTGTCTTTTGAAAAAAAAAGAGAAAAAAGATAGGTAACCATTAATGTACCACACAAAAAGCATCCCACAATTCATCTTTTCTTCTCCTCACTACAGATGTCTTTTCCACCAAACATGCAACTTGAACTTTCTTCTTTGAGAAGTGTTCCTGCAACTTCTCCAAGTTACGCTGCAAAATAATCAAAATTTTTCAAGGTCAATAAACAAGCTCTAAATTTTGAGTAGACTTCCTAAAAGAAAATAATAGATAATTGAGGACCATAAGCCTTCATTATCATGACTCAGGCAGACATTATCAGCCTAAACAACCAACAATAAATGCAAAGCTGTCCTTTTACTTTGTATTTAGAGATTTCACACTGACTTTTAAAAAAGAACAACTCAGAGAAGTTGTTATGACATGTTTTAGATAAGTTATATTACTCACCAATATTGAATCTATTTTAGCTTGGCAAGTGGGTATGCGGTCTTTCAGCTTTTCAATCTTAGCCCCTTGCTCCTGCAATTGCCTGTCCACATCATACACCCATGACCAGGCGAGCTTTTTTTTTAACTGTTGCACCTCCCGTGATATCTCTTCTACACGCTCCATGTTTTTAATCTTTTCTTGCAGCTCACTAAGTTCAAGCTGAATGGGTCTTATCAAAGTCTCCAACTCATCAACAAGAGCATATGCATCCTTCAATTGTTTGATAATTGTTTGTAAAAGTTCATCAACTTGTTGAAGAAGCGTAGCCTTAAAAAAGAACTGAGTAATAAAAAGTGTCAGCATGACACTCAAAAGATTATTTTCAGAGTAACAAATTGCAAGCAAGTTAATAAACATTACCTTGAATTTATCTTTGTCATTCCCAGAATGCAAAAACTCCCTGCTTTTGTCTTGACTCATAATAACACACGGATTCTCAACATCAATCTACAGGAGGTTGAATGTGAAATTTCAAAATATGAGTGTAATTGAGCTCACAAGAAAGCATAATTTAGCCTGGTAAGAAGCACCAGTAAGAAAGTTAAAGCATACTTGTTAGGCCAAACACTCACATTGAAATGTTCAACCAGCTCACGAAGATCCTCCTTTCGACTAGCAACTTTTTTACCTGTACAATGCCTCAGATGTAAAACAAGATCAAGCAAATACAATTACCTCTTGCATCAATCGTTTAGCTCCACATGTGCAACCAAAACAAAAAGAAATAACACGAGACGAAATAAAAGAAACTCATGACCATATTGTATACTCCAACACATACACAGGATGACAACATTTGACAAAAATTTTGGGTCAACAAATTATTAACACAAGGAAATGATTCAAACCTTGACGATCCTTCATAACAGTGGAGCTTGTAGAGTCAGAAATCCTGCGTTCAATCATTATGTAATCACCGTATATTTCTGGCCGAAAAGCATCCACTCCTTCATTTTTAATTTCCACTTGAACAATAGCATAACTGAGAATTAAAAAATATAACAGATATATCAAATAGATTATCCATGATTTTTCAAAAAAAAAACCTAAACTAATAAAAAAATTGAAAAACAAAAAAACTAAAACAGAAACCTGCAACCAGTTTTAATAAATTCTTTCAACTTAGACGCCCTTTGAGTATCTTTAGCACGGCAGCCAAACGCAATACATAAAGCGGTCAGTATCGCACTCTTACCGCCTACGAACATAGAAAACCAAAGGACATGTCGTTCACGTTACAATTTTTTTCAAAAAAAAAAAAATCATTTTCTACGAAAATAACGGACAAAAAGAGAGAGAGAAAGACGAACTTCCATTTTGACCGGTGATGAAATTAACCCCCTCGCAGAGTTCGATTTCGAGACTACTATGGCACATGAAGTTCTCTAACCGGATCCTCTTTATGGTGCCCGCCCCGGATCGTTGACCGCCGTAGATTGGATCGGGTAATACCCTAGAATAACTCATGATTGTATCCTAGGGTTCCCGATCGTGAGAACCCTAGAATTTGGAGCCGAGATAGGAAAAGCAACGGCAAATTAGAGCGGTGAAAACTGAGAGGAAAAAAGTGACAGTACAGGCAGCGGTGAGTAGGGAGTGTTTAAGGCGGGAACGAGGAATGGTAGTGTGTACCCGGGTCTATTTGACACTAAAGACGACTTTCCCCGAAGCTTGTTATTGTGTATTCAGATAAAATCTTGACCGTCTATTTTTTTAAGTCGGTTTAGGTATTGTAGGCCTGAAATTGGACTATGATATTTTGCGGTTCCAAATCCGCCAGGATATTTCAGCCCGGTTCAAATTTTGTACGTAGTAACGGACTTTACTTTATTTCAAAAAAATTATTTATCTGAATGACAATTAGATAAATTTCACATATACCGCTTATAACTTTTATTTTTTACACATTAAAACTTATGTCTTCTTTTTTCTCAATTAGAACGCTATTTTTTTGTAATTATCACTTTGATAACTTTTATTCTCACAAAAATTAAGCTATTAAATTTATTTAATAAAATTACAAAAAATTCTTGAGTGTGAATAAATAAGTTAACTTTGAAGTAAGGATATTTGGATAATTTTATCAAACAAAATTAACAATCTAATCTTTTATGATCTAAAAATTATCTACAAGATACTAGTTGAAGAAAATATTCAAAAGGTATTAGTCGAAAAAAAGTCATAATGAATCATATGAAAAAAAGTTGAAATTAGAAAAGATTTAAATGAAATTACCCATAAAAATTTTATTGCTCAGCTCAATTTTCTCCAAAAATTAATTGAGCTGAACTCAAACAAGAAATCCAAAATTTTATTCACACTCAAATCTAGCTCGAACATGTCTCCTAATAAATGAATAAGGTTGAACATATCTAAGCTCGGCTCAACTTGGTTCATTTACATCTTTAAGTTAACATAAAACCTTTGCAATTAACTTGAAATCTTATACTTGTTTTTCATATTTAAGTTAGGCTAAAAATACATTTAAATTCAACTTAATTTTGTTCGATTATAAGTAACTCCAATAATGAATTCAAACTCAATCAAAGTTTAAATTTCAAACCCAAAAAACACTACAACATAAATAGGTTTTAATTACACTATTTTAGCTACGCTTTTGTTTTTGCATTTAAAGAATTTGTCACGATATTTAAATTTTAAAATTTAGATGTACATTTTATTTTGCAACTTCTAAAAAATTAATACCTTTTATGTTTCTTTGTTTTAATTAAAATATAACACTTTTGCATCTTACCATCTATAGTCTCTCTTTCTCTTAAATTTAAAATCCCCTTAAATGTAACAAAAAAATATTGAGTCAAAATCTTTCAATATTTAGGCCTCAAAAAACTCCAATTCTTTTAAAACCCTGACCCTAATTTTTTTGGTTGTTTGTCTTCCCCTATAATTAAAACCCTAATCTCAATTCCTTCAAAAATTCCCCTTTTTAGAGCAAGATGTAAGGTTCCTTAAACATCAAAGCTGTCTTTTTCTGAAAATTGACGATCACAAGAAAGAAAGAACATCTGCCTTCTCTCCTCTCACTGCCATTCACGTCATCAGCCACTGCCAAACACCTCTCTTTCTTCTCCTCTCTCTGTTATCTTTCTGCCCATCTCTCTATATATTTTTTTGGATTGCAGATTTACTTTATTTTAAATTATGTTTTTTTTATTTTTCTTTTTTTTTATTTTCTACTTGATGATAGTTAATGTTTTCTATTTTGTTTCTTTGATTGTAGGAGTGAGATGACTTTGATTGCTTGACAATCTAACGTAGATAAGTTTATGGTGCTTTTGTCCTTTGATTTCTTTTCTGTTTTAGTTATTTTCATTTTGTTGCTTTATTTGCTAAGAGAAATTTGTTTTGGATTCTAAATTGAAGTTATTTGAAAAATTAATATTCTTCAACATTTTATGTTATTTTTTGTTGTAATTTTAATATTTAAATTTTTATTTAATATTTTACATTTATATAATAGGCTTAAAGGTATTGATTTAAATTACATCTGTTCTTTTAAGTTTTGGTTACTTACTTCATTAATAATAATGGTGATTCAAGTGGTAGATGTTGTACTTTTACAATTCAAATTTTCATAACTTGCCCAATAGCTTCCAAGCATAGCTATGAAGTTTGAATGATTGGTTTTACATACTATCTTCTATAATACAAACCATGCATCATGTATTCCTATGTTTGTATTTACGTATTATATGTAAATATGTGTGGGGATTGGGAGAGGTAAGAAGTGTGGTAAAGGCCTTAGCTGTATATATATGTAAATTTTCATATGCAGATAATTTTATGTTGCTCCATCTATTAGCAATTTGCTTTTCCCTTTACTTTGTTTCTTAAATATTGTTTGTGGTATCTTCATAAATTTGTTTTTTTTACTACTTTCCATTTTCTTATTACCTCTTATTTAATTAAAGCTACAGTGGAAGTAGAGTTTAGCATGTCATTTTCAATGTTTTAGAATTGAATTATTTGATTAAAGCTAAGGGGTAATTTATTTTATTTTTTACTTTCTTAGCTTTATTTTTTAGTTCATAATGGGAGGATTTAATATAATTCAATTGAGGTTGTAAGTTTTAATGGGTTTTTCATATAATTTATAGATGAAATTATGATGTATAAAATCTCAAAGTACGTTGACTAAATTAACTAGTTATAGATAAACAGATTAGATTGATGAAAAACTTAATAATATAGAGACTTGTTGAGACATAGGAAAATTGGGATAGATTTTGAAAAATTACATGATTAAGAAAAAGAGGAAGAAAAAAAAAGTTCATTTTGTGTTGTTTACTGGATTTTCCTATCACCAGAGATTGGCAGTCGACAATCAGCAACAACAATGATTGACAATTGGAATCTGGGCTTGGGGTTGACCTTAGTGTAGAGAGAAAAGAAAGCTAGAGAAGGAAATAAGGAAAAATTGAAAAAATAAAATAAAATGTGCTTTTAATAGTATCACCAAAACGATTTAGTTATGGACAAAAGAGGAAAAAAAAAAAAAGAAAAGCCATGAGGCAAAATTTTTTTTACTTGTCAGCATCATTAACAGTCAATTTAAATGGAGTTAGGTAAAGAGATTTAATTGCATAAAATCTCAAAATGCATAGACTAAGTTAACCAATTATGGGTAAATGGATTAGATTGATTAAAAACTTAATAATATAAGAGACCTGTTGAGTACTTTGACTGATTTTAATTTAAGTATTTAGTGAACAAAATCTGTACATTTTTTAAATATTATGACTCATTTATATCATTAATTGAAATGAAATTTTTATAATTATTTATTTCAAATAAAAAAACTTAATAAATAATTTAATAGAAAATAGTTGAAATTATTGTTTTCTTTAAACAAATTTATCATCAAAAATATCTAAATATATAAATTTAATAATAAGTATATATATATATATATATATATATAGAGGGAGAAAGAGAGAGGAAATTCATTTATCATAATTGTGTCAATCAACAAGAGCAACAAGCGGACAAAAATGAAATAAGTAGGACTTGGAAGCAGATCAGAGTGGTGAATCTTTGGCGGAGAAATGAAGAAAATCCTCATTAGGTTCATTGCTAGAAAATCTTCAACAATAGTTGATAACCCAACTTATTCGACGTGGCAATTCTGTTGTTCATCTCTTTCATCTTCCGCTCATCCTTTTCCCAACCGCAAACACTTTTGTTGAAGGATTGATGAGAAATTAAAAAATATATTTTTAATAAAATTATTCAATGCAATTAAAGTATCATATCATTGAGTCTAGATAAAGTAAATGGTAAAATACCTGCCGTCTATAAGTTTTCATAATAATTCCATCATTATTTCATGTGGGGTTTATTAGTATTGAAAATACATAATTTATTTTTAAAAAATATTTTTTATTAGATATATAAGTTTAATCGTTAATCAATCATTAATGTTTTTATTATTTTATGACATGATAATATTTTTAAAATAAATTTATTTTTCAGTAATTTTAAAAATTATCATTATATAAATTATAATTTTTTATTTTTTTATTTTTTCTCTTTTATTCATAAAAATTCTCTCACTAATTGGTTGAATTTGGTTAAGAGGCGCTAGATCCAATAAGATGATTGACTAATTTGAAAAAAAAAAAGAGTTAAAAAAGAAAAAAAGCATTTTAAATATTTTAAAATATTAATACTGTTTACACATTTGTAATGAAAATTGAAACGTTAATTTTAAAAATGAATGAATTTATATAAAATTATGATTAAAATTTAAAAATAAAGAAAATTTTACCTTAAAGTTAAACCAATCAAAGCCGCCAGAACCATTCGAGCCACCAAATCCATCTGAGTTACCAGAGCCATCCGAGTCACCATTAGTCGCAGCATTCTTGACCCACCGTTGCAACCTGGCCTGTTGGCCAGCATTCTTGGCCCTATCAGAATATTGTTTCTCAAGCACTCTTACAATGTTAATCTAAGTAAGATTGACCTTTCGAATACCCTTATCAATGTGCTGTAAGTGAAGATGGTGGACGCACTTATGCATTATCTTGATTCTTTGCTCATCTCGGTTTCCAAGTTTTCATAGGTTTTTTAGTTTCTAGTAAAGCTCGTTTAGGTCACTAAGACGAGATTTGTCGGAATCTGGTGAGGAGGTGGTGGATGGGTGGATTTTGAACAGATGAGGCGGAGCAGACAGTGGAATTATTCACACGGCCAAGCTATTTACTCATTGAGTGCATTAAATATTAATTTTAGGTTATTATTATGTTAAGTAGTTAAGTAATGATAATCTGTTTCCAGAAATACCACTATACATGGCAATCAACGCATGCAGTTGAATTGCAAATGGTGAAAAAAAGTTGAAACAATTTGCTTAAAGAAAATAAAAACCCCAAAAAATTCATGATTTCTTTATCTTTTTCTCCATGCCCTGTTAAACAATATATAATCGTCGACAGATACCTGTTAGTGATTACTGATATTTCAGTTTCCTGACGCGATTTATCCCAATTCCCGTCTCAGATCACCAGTTGGGCTGTTTTGTTGAGAATTTGGGACATATAAGCAAGGGTAATGGCCTTAGGAAGCATCATATTCCTTCAAGCCTTGGAAGAAACTTTCCAAGATGAAAATTTTTCTAAGTTTCTTTGATGATTTTTTGGTAGTGTTTTTATTTTATTTTAAGTAATGAATTTTTTTTCATTTATTTCAATATTTTTGTGAAAATATTGGCAGTTTCATTGGATTCTGATTTTTTGCAATGTTGGTTTTTCTATCCATGGAGAAATTCTCTGTCAGGAACTAATTAATTAGTATTAAGGTTTTCAAGAGGTGTGTTTTGGAACCAAATTATATAAGAATGGAATTAGATTTTATTTGAGAATTTTAGTAGAATTTTTTTAAAACACAATAAAAGTTAGAGATTTACTTTTTTTTTCTCATATAATTTATTAATTTTTTAGTAAAAACCCTAAATCAGGGTTAAAAACGAAATAAGATGATAATGAATTTTTTTTTCAAATTTCTCACTCAATTATTTTTAAACATGTGAAGAGATAAAAAGGTAAACACATAATTTTTAGATAACAAGTGCTATTGTCACATCATCTGCCACTTGATATTTATGTAATCAAAATTAGATGCTCTAGGAGGGGCAGCCCCAATTGCTTCACCATTTGGCTGAGATCATATCAGCTTTTCTTATAATCTATCAAACTCTACTAGAAGCTCACCGTCAATGTCAGAGGTTTCACCTATTCAGGAGCCTCGGCTACATAAATCTCCATTCAAGAGCACCCATTTTGCTTTTGTTTTGACCCATCTCAGAGGTTGGGTCTTTTATCATTGAGAATCTAGCAGCGGCCACTAGGTATATAGTTTCTCTTTCAAATTTTCTGTATATGATTCTTTTTCCTCCCTTCTTACTAACCCCCTCTTTTCATTTGAATATCACCTTCAGTCCCATATGTTTGTTGTGACTTATGGCCTCCCGGTGTTGTAATATTTCATATTTTAACCATATATCGATTCCTTGGCTATAAATGCCTTTGGTGATATGCCCATTATAAACAAAATTTTGATTGGTGTTTCAAAAAAAAAAAATCAGATGTCAACATGTCACAAGATAGATGATATGGCATAGTAGTGGCAACTTAACCATTAACTAATGGAAGTTAATCAAGAGTTAATAAAGGCTTATTTTGATCTTAAATAAAAGTTCAGGGGTTTAATTTAATGTAATAAAAGTATAAGAATTTAATTGATATTTTTGACATAGTTTAGGGACTTAGTTTGATATTTAACCAAAATTTTAAAAACAAATATTATTCACACGCACATGTCATCCACAGCTAAAATCTTTCTACAAATAAAGTAAGTAAATTTTTTAGATCACAGATGATAAGTGCATATCCAATATTTTAATTATAACATATAATGGTCAAAAGTCAAAGAATTATCATCCACACATGGTAGATGAAAAATGACAAGTTTTATTCAATTTTCAAGTTCCATGATTAAAAAGAAAAGGATAAAACCCTAAAAATTATTAATTACTTTATTTTTTATTGTATTTAATCAAGTTCTTGTATTTTTATTTTAAGTCAGATAAACCCTTATAACTAATGATGAACTAATTGTCATTTATTTTTTTATATTCACATGACATTGAGATAGTGTTAATGTAGAAAGTAAAAAATGTCATATAATCATGTTATTATGTCAAATTAATAGATATCATGTCATTATCAATTATAATATATCAACATATCATATTTGATATCATAAGCATGTCACATTAATGCCATATGACATAAAATGATAAATAAAATTTTGACTAAATCAATCATTAACCATAATAGCTTATTTGAATTTTTTTCAATAGTTTAAAAACTTTTTTAGATATTATGTTAAAGTTTTAAATACAGATATTACTCATGTGTAAATGCAATCTACAAACTAAGATTTTTTTACAAATAAAGTAAGTAAATTTTCTAGATCACACATGATAAGTGCGTATCCAATATTTTAATTATAATAATGATCAAAAGCCAAAAAATTATCATTTGTGCGTCATAAATAAAAAATGATAAATTTTATTCTATTTTCAACTTTAATGCTTAAAAAGAAAAAGATAAAACCCTAAAAAATGTTAACCACTTTACTTTTATAAAAAACTTTCTTTTAGATAAATTTCTAAAAATAATAGCAAAAAAAAAAGATAAATTTCTAAAAAACAAATATTTGTTAATTGGTTGAATCCTATTACAAAAATTCATTTTTGATGTTCTTCAAAGTTAAGAATTATAAATTTGAACATGTTAATAAAGCTAGGAATTATAAATTTGAACATGTTAATAAAGCTAGGAAAAAAAATTCATAGTATAATAAGAGGTATTAGATTGAAATGGAATTATTTTAATACTTGACATCCATTTATCTTTCTCAATTGTAGGAGGTATTTGAGGGTTGATCATCTTCTATATATGCACTAAAACATTAAATTAATAAGCTTTGTACATATTCTCTGATATTGAATTACGTCACATTTGATTTTTTTTTTTTAGCATTCATGTTTATATTAACATAATCACATGAGTTTTTTCATCAGCATAAGCTTTTAATTCAAGTGAGTCATGCAATTAGGAGTGACTTGTATACATGTTCCCTTCTTTGATGTTCAAACGTTTTACGAATCTCATTGCCACGCTAGGAATTTATGATGACAGTTATTTAAAAAAAATTAATAAATTGGAAAAAAAACACGTAAGTAATTTTTAATTTTGGCAAGATCGCAGTCGCTCTGTACTTTCTTGTTTTGTGCCCATTTGCCAAACGAATGGTTGCTACCTACTCCCCTTTTTAAGTTCCCTCACTCACTCACTCTCTTCCCCCAAATATATATAGCGTCTTCCGGCTTTGGTTTTTTGTCTTGTGAGAGTTCTTTCTTCTATTCCTTTCGCTTACTATTTTGTCGCTGCTGCCATGGAGAAGAAAAGCAAAACGTGTAAGATCTGCAACAGAAGGTTCGCCAGTGGCAAAGCCATGGGTGGTCATATGAGATCTCACTTGGCTAAACTCCCGATTCCTCCAAAACTCAGCCTCCCATCTTCTTCTTCAACCCCACCACC
Organism: Theobroma grandiflorum; assembly: GCA_036013995.1. Classification (NCBI taxonomy): domain Eukaryota; kingdom Viridiplantae; phylum Streptophyta; class Magnoliopsida; order Malvales; family Malvaceae; genus Theobroma; species Theobroma grandiflorum. Next base: position 10,499,931 of record CP142131.1, read on the forward strand.
CAACAATAATAAATCTCCACCTCCTTCTTCTTCTGCCCTTAGTCGTGATCCTTCCAGTGAGGTTAATCACATGCAGCCTTATCGATCTGAACTTTCTAGCGAGACCGAGTCTCCCAGGAACCTAACTGGGAGAAGATCCAAACGACTTCGTAAGGTTGCGTTGAACATGGTGGGCTCACCATCGGACTCGGTAAGTTCGATTGTTATCCCAGTAATCCCCGCTGAAACTGAAACTTTATCTAGTGAAGATGCTGCGATGTGTCTTTTGAGGCTTTCCAGGGACAAGTGGACTACTATTAAAAAAGAGCAAAAAGAAGTCTATTATGAGTCCATAGACGATGAAGAAGAGTTTGACGGTGACGGTGACGACGATGTGGATGAGAATGAGAATAATGATGATGATGACTTGTTTTGCGTCACTAACCCCGCTGCCAAGGCTCACCCAAAGTACAAGTGTGAGACATGCAACAGAGTTTTTAAATCTCACCAGGCTTTGGGTGGGCATAGAGCTAGTCACAAGAACAAGCAGGTTATTAGGGCTTCTATCGAAGAAGGAGAGGAAGCTGAAGGAGAAGAGTGTGGTGGTGCTGGTGGTGGTGATCAGATTGAACGACAAAGAATCTTTGAGTGCCCGTTTTGTGACAAGGTGTTTCAGTCGGGTCAAGCACTTGGTGGGCACAAGAAAAGTCATTTTACTTACTTAGCTGTTGCTGATAAGGTTCCTGAGAAATCATCTGCTGTTCAATTGTTCGATCTTAATTTACCAGCTCCTGAATATGACGATGAAAGTTAGCCTGGTGGAGAATTCGACAGCGCCCAATGCAGAAATGTCTCTTCCGAGGAAGTTCTGATGCATATGGTAAAAAAAAGGTTAAGATAAACGTTATGAGATGTTCATGAAGGATTGAAAAGTGAAATTTTTTCATGATTTTTGTATATACTAATGCTGTTTGGGTTCTTCTTAATTATAGGTCAGATTCATAAATTGACACTGTGGTTTTTATCTCTTTTTACACAGTGGTTAATTTACTTAAAGCCTTAGGTAATTTAATTTAATTTCTAAAGTATATCTCTTCCTTTTCTTCTTGGTAGTGTGGTTGCATAACGTCGATGAATGTGTAATGTTTTTAGCATTGTAAACTACACCATTATAGTAATAAGAAGAAAAGAAAAAAGGATTATCTTCAATGGTGAGAAGAAGTGGGTTATTTGGTGCAAGCATAAATGTGTCTTTATCTAATTAACTGTATTTTTAATGTGACCATTGTTTTTATTGAAGATCATGAGTTTGTTTTCTTTGTTTCTATGGGAGCTTCATGAAAAGAAGTTATAGTACAATGGAGCTGCACTTATTTTGTTCTTTTACAGGACTCAGGACTACAGCTCTTTTAGCTCAACAGCTTTCCCTAATTTTTCTCATTAAAAAAATAGAGAGAGAGAGAGAGCCTCGAACCCCATTTTTTGTTCTAGTTTGGATACTCAAGATTAGCTTATATCAGTCATTGCTGCGTGTGTATAGTTGTTTGCACAGTTGGTGAAGAAGTCAATATGTTTCCTTCCTATCTTCGTTCAGTTTATCTTTATAGGATTCGGTTCCCTGTAAAGTGAAAACACGGTTTAGTAAATTCTCTACCCTCAAATTAGGTAATGCCAAGTCACAGTCAGAATTCATAGTTTCATGCACTCTTTCTTTCCTTCTCACGAGTTTAACAAAAAAGAAAAAAGTTTGGTTTTTATATATATAAAAAAAAGAATTTGCAGAAACAAATTACAAGGTGGAAAAAGAGGTGGGATGGGAGCTAGTTTGGGGGATGGGTTTAGATCCTAGGTTTTGATTCCTCATGAATCATGATCTTGTATCAGAATGATATGACAAGATGGCTCGAAACCCATAAATCAATCTGAACTGCCTATTGTTAGCTAGGTACGTTCGGCTGTGACTGTTTAGTCAGGTTTTGTCTCCAGCTAAAACTGATGAAAATCTGCCACTGCAGATACCTTGGTTCTAGATGTTAGGTCTAGTGCTTGTAAATTGGCAATCTCCTCTAAGATCTTGAATTTCAGTGGAGGTATATCTATGTGAATGAAATGGTTAACTCTCGCTTCAATTTTGATACATAACCAGAAAGAAAGTGTTCATTAAAAGTAGCGTTATACTTGATGGTTAAACCTACAGCATGTCCTATGCTACAATTTCAGCCACTTCATCATTTCTTGCATGTCTCTTATGTTTTAAGTAACTTATTCATCTTCCACTATGGACAATGCTTATTGTTTAGTCTAAGTTTCAAACTTTCACTCTCAAATGTTATTTTGGGATTCAAAACAACATAGTTATTACACTAGATTTTACATGCAAATTTGGCTCCAATTGTATTTGGTAATTGAAAATAAGGGAGTGAAGGAGATAGCTTGGGAAGAATATAAAATTTTGTGCCCTTTTAATTATGCATATAATAAGGAAGAATCTTTTTGGTTAAATTTAAAGTCATTTTGAAAATCAAATAAAATCTTGTTGGCTACCTCAATTTTCAAGGTTAAACCACATTTCTTTTATCATCATAAGAAAAGAAACACATTGCTAGGTTCATTATGTTACTTGGTTTCCTTGCTTTGATTCCCAATAGTTCAGGTAGGCACCACTGTCCACCACTTTATTAAAACGCATTTTCGTTATAAAAATTGCTTTCAACCTTAATGCCAAAGTAACAGACTTAGAATTGATAAGTTGGTGAAAACATGTGTGGAGGTGTTGTTTCTTTTTTCTACCTTCAAATCTCACATTAATGGCTATAGGATTTCTTGCCAAACTAGTCTAGGAATGCAGGTTTCCTCTTCATTCCCTCTTTAAATCACACCTTTTAATGGTTATGTATATGTGTTTGACTCCTTTTTTAACCCACTAGGGAGTTTTATTAAATATTACCTCATAAAAATCAATGAATATTCTTCGGTGCATTGAAGATAACCTAAATTCTGTAGGTACAACACACACCATGGGTACTAGATACTAAATTTATTCTGCAATCAAAGGCCAATGCAAAAAATGATGATAACCTTACGAAATTGCTCAATCGTTAAAAAAAGAACATTAAAACAGCAGCTAGAGAATGCATATGGCCTAGAATTGGGTTCTTCACAAGTGTTTCACCATGCGTTTAACTTGGATTAATTGGCAACCCTCATTTATTCCTCCTCCAAATTGAAGAAATTGATGAATCACATTAAATTCATAGAAGACTAGATAATAAATTAACACGTTTGACATGTTAATGTTTCTGCTCTCTTTTCTCAAAATAACTAGAAGGGATATTTTGTAACGTATTTTTAACCATAATATATATAATATTATAATGCGATGAAACAAAGAAAAATAGTACTAGTACTTGATTTAAGAATCATTCTTCTCAAATTAGTTTGCCACAACCAATGACCGCTTTGGAGTAACCAATGGATATTAATCGATAGGGTTGATCTCATGATTTGGACCGTAACCAATGGATACTACACATGGGATCAAAACCTGAACTAATCCTAAACTAAAACCTCGAAGAATTATCCCGTTGGACTCGAGACAACGACAATTGCCCATCATTTTCTTCCGCTTATTTTAGTTCTTTTCTTTTCTTTTTCGTCTGGGGGCTTAGGATGTGAAGGAACCTGCACAAAGCTGGTTCAGTCAGGTGTCTTGGCTATACGAGGAGCCTACACAAAGCAGGGACAAGCGTATGTCTTGGCCAACACACCAGGGCAAGGTGAGTGCCGACACCGTGCCATGCAAGTGTTGAGGCAAGGCGAGGCGAGTATCTAATGTTTTATGCCTGATACTGTTGAATTAATTTTGGTTTAACTAGAATTCGAAGTCGTATTTGATTAGAATTTTACTTTGTATATAATATTGAGTAGTTGTATAATTTTAAACTTATTATCTTACATTGAGCTCAAATCTTATTATATTTTTAACTTTTGTATATAGAAGTGGATCTTTAGACTTTAGAAATTAAATAATGCTTTTGGGAGCCTTTAAGAAGCAAGACTTTGTAATTCTGTCTTTACTCTAATGGAGCTAGAGTGGATGTAGATGAGTGTCCTTACAAGACTATTAAGAGAGGTGTATAAGGGGTTTTTCTATTGATTTGGAAAATCATGGAGAGAGATTTTATTGTACTCTAATTTTTCAATAGTAGTTACAAGGTTAAATTATGAAAATTCTTGTGTTTTATTGTTTACTTGATTTCTCTTAATATTATTTTTGTTATTTTTTAGACAATGTTGTAACAAATTAGTAACAAAGTTTTGAGTTTGGTAAATCATGGTTCAACAAAAGGATGCCAAAAGTTAATAGTTCTATAAATTGGTCAATTAAGAAGTTTGACGGGAAGATTAGTTTTACACAGTATCAAAAATGATTAAAAATTTTCTTATGCAACAAGATTTGATGTGCCCCCTTGTTAAGGAAAGAGAAAGGCAACAAAATGGAATCAAAGATATTGAATGGGCAAAAGTTAGAGCAAAGATGTGTTAACACAATTTAGCTTTGCATAAGGGATAACATGTTTAATTATGTCAATTGATGAGAAATTCACTCCATAGTTAGGGGTAAAGTTGAAGAAGATTTATTTGATAAAATGTCTTTTTAACAAATTGCTAGGCAAAAGTTTTGTAACGCTTGAAAATGATAGAGATCGGTTGGATGAGATCATTGATTAGTTGAAGGAAGTGATGTGACGGTGAAGGAAAAGGAGAAAGCCTTCCTCACATTGCTTTCGGACTCTTGTGAGATATTTGTGAAATTTTTGATTTATAAAAAAGATATGATAACAATAGAATACGCACAAACAACATTTACGTCCCATGAAGCTCGAAAGAAAAATAAAGAATGGGTAAAGATTTAGTTGACTCGTTATTGGTGGCTAAGGTAACAAAAGCAAAGTATTTAAGGGTGGAAAGTATAGATTCGACAATGTTTAATGCTTTTGATGCACAAGGTATGAACATATTACAAAAAGGATGAAGATAATGAAAATAAAGATGTGTGTTTTTGTTATCAACGATAATGACTGTGATATTTTCCTTATAATCTCAAAAGATAAGAATGTAAATCTAATGATGGCTAGTATTTAGATTCTATCTGTCATTCCTGTATGTTTTCAAAAATATTATTTTAATTTATTTCAAGAAGGTGTGGTCAAGAATTTAATTGTAGCTAATAAGTCAATTATGAAGGTCATAGGTCTTGGAATAGTAAGAATCAAAATTTTTGATAGGGTTGTGCACTCTTTGAATGGTGTGACCTATGTACCAAAATATGTAAGAATTTAATTATCAGTAAAGCCTATTAGATTCCTAAGTGTATGGATATTTTGTCAATAGTGGAGTGATAAAAGTCATACAAAATGACATGGTTTTACTAAGGAGGAATTTGCATAATGATTTGTATCATTTTGAAGATGAAGTATCGAAGGGGTGGGAATAGTGCACATGGGATGGTAGCTACAATAATTAAATTTCATTTATTGAGCAAATGATGAAAGGTTCCTATAATGTAAAAGATTAAGAAAGGGTGAAAAATCTTGCTAGTGTTGGTGAATAAGAGGGGTTATAGAGGTCCTTCATTGAAGTCAATTTAAACCATTTACTTGATAGCTATACATGTGAATTGACCGTTTGTGAAAACGAGTGTTGCACTGCATTTGATTCATTATATATAGTTGGGGTAATTTGTTTCAAAGGTCAATGCTTAAGAAAGTTTTGTGCTTAAAGAATTATTAAAAGTGTTGTAAAGTAGGTGGAGTTAGATAGTTGTAATTTAGTGTAACCAGTGAAAGAAGTTTAATCCAAGTCAAAAGTTAAATTTTAATTTCACTAGGATTCTGGTTTATATACAAAATGAGTCATTATATAATTTTAAACTTTTTTATTATCCCATATTGAGTCCTAATCCTATTATACTTTGAACTATAGAAGTGGGTCTCTTATCTTTTACTTGGTCAATTAGGTTTGAAAATATAAAAATTTAACAAATTGAATTCATCTAGTAAATCCATTGAACCGATTGAACTATAGAAGACTTTCAAACAGAACAAAAATCAAAATACTTCAGTCGATTCGATGAAATATTCCCCAAAATTAAACTTTTTTCCAAACATATTACGACATGCGTATAAATCACGTCTTAACAAAACAACTCACTTAACTAGCTTGATTACGAGAACATAGCCAATAAACACAAGTAAATCTTTTTCCCCTACCTTGCAATGTCTCTCCCCAAGTTGTCAAATTGTATATCATACTCAAAGAAACACGATAATAATTTAACCATAGCTAAATCTCAAGTAATTGTAATTAATTTCCTCGAGCTATAGAGAAAAACTAAGTATAATACTATTAATTATTTATATATTAATATGATTAGTATGTATTTGGCAGCATATCAGCCAAGCTAGTGCCTTTGCTTCAATCGAGATATCTAGGGCAAGTGGAAAGTTATTATCCATTAGATTGATAAAATCATGTCATGAATGATTTTGGTTGACAATTTTATATAAACAATAATATTATAGTTAATTCTTGATATATAAATTGATAAAATTTAAAAATAAAATAAAATAATGAAATCCATTGATTGAAAATAACGTATAATGAAATTTTTAAAAGTAAATAAAAGCATATTTGACCTAAATCAGAAAGATAGAGCCTTTTGTTTAAGTGTTTGAGGTTTTTCAGATTTGGAGGGTTTAAGTGTTTAGGCTTTTAGGGATTGTCAAATTTAGGGTTTGATGAAGAAAAACTGAAGTGAAGACTTAGAAGTGTGCACCGATGCGGTGATGGCGTCATCGCTAGCCATTGGGTCTTAGGAATGTCGAGCTTGGGGAAGACTGGGATGAAGAATTGGAACAGAAGAGATTGGAGAGGAGGAGCTGAAAAAGCATAGAAGGCGACAGAGAGAGAAAATTAGATTAAGTTTGAATCAGTTTAATATCTCAATCAGGTGTGAAATTTTGTTCACATCAAATATTAATGTAATTATAAAATTTATATAAAAGTTTTAAGTCAATCATTGTTAATAATTTTAATTTTAATTTTAAAAATTATAGTTAATTTTGAAACATTGTTAAGCCAATAACATTTGGGTTTAAGTTGTTTCAACTTAAGTCTAAGCAAAACCAATAAAAGAAATAACACAAGTATCAGCAGAAGTCCATCACAGACACAATCGTTATAGAGTAGTAGAGTAGAGACAAAAGAAGTCTTTGTAATGCAAGTGTATCATCAAAGTTTACAGAGCCTAAACGAGGCTTTAGAAAGGATGTCGCTCATATTTACAAGCTAAAAAGTAGCCTAAGGAGAGCTACATATATGACTGACGGTTTCTGAGGCATGTGAGTAATGGCTAGGAGTTTCAAAGTGCAAGAGGGGCTCCTCATAGTCAAATCTCAGTCCTACCCTTTTGTGCCCAAGTGTGCACTGTTTGGCTGGTTCATTGGCACGCAAGTTAGGCGAGTTAGCTCGCCCGGGTCTAAGGCAGTGCTATTGCTGTGGCTTGACACAAAAGGGGTTTGCCATCGCGCTGGCTCAATGGAAAGGGTTTCCAAGGGCCTTAACCACTATCCCACGCACCCGATGCACACCACTAGTCCTTTCAGGCTTCGTGAAGCTTGAGCTGTGACATTTTTGTGAGCTATTGAGAAAGAGAGTGTGTACAAGAAGTTTTTAGGTTGATCTTGGAAATTATTGAGAATGATTTTATTTAATTTTAATTTTTAATAATGAAATCTTACTTACTTTGTGAATATATAAGTAAGGGATCAAATCATGTAAATTTTTATATTTTTTAGTTTGTTTGATTTTTGTGAGTTTTTATTTTTGTTATTTGTATAACAAATATTGATAATTTTTTTAAAAATAATTATATTTAAAAAAGGAATGAAAAAAATGAATTTTAATAATTAATATAATGTTTTTCTGAAAATATATTATACTTTATGAATATATTTGATGGTGATAAAGTGATCATGCATGAATGCTTACACACTATAACTTTTATACATATATATAAGAGAAAAATAATTCTAATATAGATATATAGTTTTAAAAATAATGTATTAATCTAAGATTGTTCCAAAACAATTCATATTATAATTATATGGATTTGTTTTTATTTTGTTCAAAAGTAACGTTGAAAATTAACAACCTCAATCTTCGATATTAGTAGTACAAAACTAATAAAATTGACGCCAGTAGCCGGGTAGCTGGTGGTATCCATTATCTAATCTAGTTCAATATTATACATTAATGTTGATTGATGATGGAATATTATGGATAACAAATTTAATGTAAAAAGCTCACATATATTCCTTCTTCGTGGAAGCCTTGACGTGAGAGAAATAGTCTTCGCTTCACCTACCATACCGCAGACTGGCATGCACTTCATCAAATTTTATTCTTCATCAACGTGCTCTCAACTTATAATTCTAACTATGTAACACTGCTCCTTTAAACCTTGCCCTGCATTTCTCTATAAAACCCTATTCATTCCACAATTTCCTCTGGAATTAACAATAATTCAACAGAAAAAAAAAGAAGATGGAAACCCTTAATTTCACACGCCGGCACCACTCCGAGGCAAGACCTCCATCGCCACGGCTACTGCGCAGTAGAAGTGGAACCCCTGCCCTAACTCTTCCAGAAAACAGGGCATCGTCGGTTAACTCGAGCCAAAGATTCGCTAATAGGTCAAAGTCGTCCACGAGGTCATCAAGAATCCAAAGAAACGAAGAGAATGTCAACCCTGCAACCGTCATGTCAAGCATGCAAAAGAAGTTTAATCATCAAGAGGGTAGATCAGATGGGTTTGTTAGGCTCTTGCAGCGTGGCAGTCCGCGTAATTCCAGTACTGCGACAAAGGGATCAAAACCAATCACGAGTTCTCCGTCCGCATGGGCGTTGTCTCCGGGAAGGTCTTCGCCGTTGATGGTGGCAACGGAGCCACAAGGATCTTGTGGGACCGGGGTGAAGGCTAAGTCCTCCAAAGGTGGTGGTGTAAGTGGGGTTTTAAAGTATTTTAGGCAGAAGAAGGTGTCACCTGTGCAAGAAGAAGAGTATCACCGATTTCGAGTTTTGCACAATAGGATGTTGCAGTGGAGGTTTATGAATGCTAGAGCTGAGGTTGCCATGGCCGCTGTGAAGATAGATGCGCAGGTAACATTTGACCTGTACAATTCGCCCTGGCTTTGACCAAAATTTTTTAGGACCTGCTTTATGCTGATCACTATGTACCCTTAAACGTTTTGCTTTTGATCAGGATAAAATTTTTCTTGTGTGGGTTAGAATCCTAAAAGTAAGAAACTCCACTTTAGAGAAGAGAATTCTACAGCAAAAGCTGATACATGAGATCAAGCTACGTCGAATTCTAGGCCCTCAATTATGTCTACTCAATGAATGGGTCAAGTTGGAGGGGAAAAATTACGAAGCTGTTAGCAGGGTGATTCGAAAACTCTCAGCGATATTGGTTCGAGTCCCTTTGGTCCGAGATGCAGAGGTATATATTCTCATTATCCACTGTTGTACCCTTTTCCAAACATTAACTTCAGTAGAAATATTACTCCTTTGTTATTCCTTTCTCACCAATCTAATTGCCATATTTCTTTACAATTTTAAGACAACAAATTTGGCTCTGTGGAAATTGCAAAGTTATTGAGTAAGAAAATGATTTTACCACTTGACAGGGAGATGTGGATTCTATCTACGAAGCCATGAGTTCAGCCGTTGCAGTCATGGATGGCATAGAAGCGACAATCATAGAAATCTTCTCACAGGTTCAATCTTTCGGTATATGCCGATTAAAGTTCAATTTGTTTGAAAATTGTGGGCATTTTTTATATGGACGTTTTCATATATATATATATATATATATATATTTTATTCCCTTTTTATGTCACCAGCCGTTGGAGAAATTGCTTTATCTGGTTACTGAGCTTATAAGCATGCTGGAACTGCAAAAAGAGTGTTTGCAAGAACTGGAGAAAGTCATCACGTTGGTCCCTCCACTAGTGGTGAGCTAATTACCGGACTCACTACCCAAGATTTAGTCATTATTCCATCCAAATTAAGAAATGAATGAATTGGAAGCACAATTAGATAAAAATAAATAAATAAACAAATATATTTATGGGGCCCTTGCGTAGGTTTAGAGTTGTGATGTTGATATGGTGATTGAGAGTTTAGCAAGTTAGAAAAGCTTCATTCAGTGATAAGACGAGAAAAGGCCAATTTGGGATAACACACTTGCTTGATGCTCACAATCAAATGGGCCTTCGCCCACGTCAATTTAGAACCAAGTGGCTAAATATTGGCCTCCCGCACTTAAAATCGAGATCAAAACTAAAATCTTGAATTTGACGTTGAATATTTTACTCAGTTGTAGTATCTTTTTCTTTCCCCAATTTCTTGCTTTGAATGTGTGTATTTACAAATCTGTGTTTCATAATACAGGTATCTGAGCAGAGTTTACGAGTACATTTCATTCAAGCAGGTATGGAATCAGAGCGATGTCAAATTCATTGAAATGGTCGTGTAAAAAATCAAATGCAAAGATATGGAGATAGAGGCTGAGCCAAAGGGGTGATGGACGGTGATGACTGTCTCTTCTCCTTTTTTAATTTTTTTTATTATATGTATAAAATTTGATATATATTATGATTATTTTTATAATTACTTTTTAATTATTTTTTATATAAAATCTTAAATTTGTCATTATATGGAGATATATTTAATGACAATTTTTCGTTTTTAATCGAATTAATACCTTGGAATCATAGGCATGGGACAGTTTTTGAGTTAAATTCCCAATTTAAGATACAAATTTTATTCAAGTATTACTCTTTTTCTACATTTGACTCAATGAACTTGGAACTATATTTAGATTCTGAGAAATTGATTTTAGATTGTAAGCATAATAATAATGCAGATAAATTTAAAATGTCGATCAATAGATGCGTTTCTGTAAAATAAAATGAATAAAAAAACATATTCATTACAATTTTTCAGCAGCTAATTTCAATCATAATGCCAAACAAAGCTTAAGTGGACTTAGCCCACGTTTGCTTATCCCTAGAAAAGCAAGCAATGAATTGACATGGACCTTTGAGACAGAAGCCAGTCCAATAGACAGGTCTTGCTTACACTAGCAGCGGTCCAAGGCCTATCCTTTAATGGGGTCTCAAATTTATGTGTTCATTTTATGCCTCCGGTTGGTCTGGTCATCTCCCCTTTGTAACTTTTGAGGGTTAAACTCAAAAGGACTTGCGCCTTTCAGCCTATTAATTGCATGCATGAAATCAGATGAGTTTAATCTTAAGCAAAAATTTTCCTTGCAAGTTATTTCAATATATCTTTTTACCACTCAAAAGGAAAAGTTCAAAGCCCCTGCAATTTGTTTGGTATCGTGGAAAACAGCGACCATAAAAATGTGTGTTTTTCTGTTTTGTTAACAATGAGATGAACAGTAGACATCAACCTCACTTTATCAATTTACCTTGGTTTTTTCACTTCAAAGGTGATGTCATTTCACATCCTGGTCCAAAAAATTTATCTTTTGAATTCATTTTATGGGTTGTTTTTTTATTTTTACGATCTAAAATATCTTAGATTTTGATTGAACTTAATCCTCTCTTTTAAGCAATTTTAGTAACATATTCTCTCTCAAGCTAATCTGATTCATTAAAATTTTTTTTTTTTTGAAAATACTCTTTATGAAACTCGAATCCTGATTGATAAAAAAGAAAACTCTTCTCCCTGTTACTGATAAAAATCATTAACACTCTTCACAAATAAGCTGCAATATCATTGTCATAATAGTAATAATAATTCAAATATAACATCAGAGAAATTAGAGCAAGAACACTTGAAAATTCCATTGAGAGAGAAGAAAAAGGAAAAAATAAGATGAAAATCACTTCTTCCTATACCAATCCCCACTATTTGAAAAATAACAAAAAAAAAAAAAAAAAAAACCCCGTAAAATTAATCATATTAACATTCCACTGTAGCCTTTTGTGCTATAGCATCGTCAGTACCATCAGCACCAACATGAACCACACTGCCTCCATTAACTACACTCTCCGGTAGTTTCCTCTTGGGCTTGGCTTCTTGCAGCATCAAGACAACATCCCTCATGGAGGGCCGGTCAGCCGGGTTCCGGCTGGTGCATAACAAAGCAATTGTAAGCATTTGCATCATTTCTTCCCTCACTGATGCACATGATGCCCCGGCATTTTTATCCAGAATGTGGATAATTCCGTCTTTACTCTTAATTTTAGACCTCACCCAATCCACTATGCTGTTCCCATCACCAAACTCCGAATCCACGGATCTTTTTCCACTTAAAATCTCCATCAACACCACCCCAAAGCTATAGATATCACTCTTTTCATCAACTTGGAGAGTATAAGCATATTCTGAAAAAAGAAAAACATAAAAACAAATACAGCGTTAATGATTTGCTGCAAGGCAGACACACCATAAGCCAGAAAACTCCAAATGAAGGCTAAAGTCAAATATGTAATAATCAAAGGCTTTGACAAAATTCTCTCTGGGGCCCATTTTATATCTTACAAGGATAAAAAAGCATAGCAAAAACGTTTTGAAAAAAAAAGAGGGAGTGGGGTTGGTGGTTGGGGGACTAAAGAAAAAGCGAAGACTATTCACGCGCAATAGTGCGCCATCAGCCATGCAACAGTTACAAAACCGCGCGGTGCCAAAAGAAGCAAAGCCGAAAGCACTTTGGTTGGTTGCTTGCTTTGAGTTTGGTTTGGTTCTTTGCTGTGCGCAGTGCGCACCACAAACGAAGTACCTGGTGGAGTACTCTAGCAATAGCATTTGCATATGTCCCAAATGGAAAAAAAAAAAAACCCTAAAACTAGCAATCGATGGTTCTCCCAGGGCAAAGTATAAAGCATCTGGTTTTCGTTCTTAACTAGCAAAAGCGAGTGTTCACACAACAACAGAAGCTGTGCTGGAAAGCAGATCAAGGGGAGAAGGAAGATACACTGAAGATATGAGAGAAATAAGAAAAAGTGAGATGAATCCTGCACTTTTGGACCGAGAAAATAATAGTACTAACCCGAACCCACCGTCCAATATGACAACTGTGTCAATGTCAGTTTTGTAATTCTTGGTCCTGTAATCTAAACTAAGTTGTCAAATCATAGGTGAGGTCAATGTCATCATAGGTCTGAATCTGATCTTAACCGTCTGTAGATTAAACTTTGATTATTAGGTTGATCCAGATCAGACATGAGTCTATTGTTTAAAATTAATTTCATTGTTAAAAAAGTTTGACCATTTAATAACAGTGATGAGGTGGACCCATTTTTGGTGGTAAATCGACAAAAGGGAAGAATAAAATAGATTCACCAACCTAGCTGAAAAGTTAGCATTGTCTTCAAACAAACCAACCTCATTCCACAGTTTAATTGCACACACAAACAAAAGTTTACCCAAACTAACAAACAAAATTTATACCATAAACAAAGGGATTATAAGACCTTGCTAACGTGCACCAAACATTACGCCCAGGATAGCAAGATTTTGGCAATCCCAAACTAAGATGAACCGGAAGGGTATGAAAATGGAAAACGCACCTGGAGCAATGTAGCCATAGGAGCCGGCAATCACCGACATGGACTCATCACTCTGGATCAACTTTGCCACCCCAAAATCTGCCACTCTGGCCTCCATCTCACCGTCTAATAAAATATTACTGGGCTTAAGGTCGCGGTGTACGATGACCGGATCACAGTCATGGTGGAGATAACAGATCCCTTGAGCCACCCCAAGAGCTATTTTGTACCTAGTCACCCAATCAGCCACCAGATTCTCCCCCTTATTCTTGCCATGCAGTAAGTCATCCAAGTTCCCGTTCGGCATGTACTCGTAGAGCAGCATCGTGCACTCCCTGTTGCTGCAACACCCTAACAATCTCACTATGTTGCGATGCCTAACGTTCCCTAACACGTCCACCTCGGCCAACACCCCTCTCCTCCGTCTAATGTGCTCTTTATGCTTACCCCACAACTTCTTCACTGCTATGATCTCGCCACCTGGCATCTCCGCTTTGTACACTGTCCCCGTGGACCCCATCCCTATGATCTTATCCGTCATCGACAGGCACTCCAGCACATCATCAGCCGTGAAATTCAACCGCTGGAAGGCGGTTAATTTCCACGGTCCGATCTCTCGATCTTCACTAAATCTACGGCTGTAATTCGCGTGGAAACAACGGGTCCCAGCCACAAGGACAAACAAACCAATACCAAAAGCGGCTGCCATAATCCAAACAATAGCTCCAGCCGTTTTCTTAGGCTGCTGCTGCTTGTTACGAACTTCCATGTCACCCGCAGCCATCGCCTCAGCCGGGCAAGGCTTCGCTAAAATTCGGCCACAAAGTCCGTCGTTGCCGGAAAATGAGGAAGGATGTAAATTAGGAAATATTGGACCGGACGACGGGATTGGCCCGCTTAATAAATTGTAGGCAACATTGAAATTTTCCAAAGTGCTACAGTTTTCGAAGTTTGAAGGGATGGTTCCGGTGAGAAAATTGTGGGAAAGATCAACGGCAGTTATTGAAGGAAGCGTCGATATTTCCCATGGGATTATTCCAGTGAGCAAATTGCGACTTAAATTCAAAGACAAGAGCTTATCACAATGATCAATGTCCCAGGGGATGCTTCCGTTTAGAAAATTACCTTGGAGTTCGATTTTGTACACGTTTTTACAGCCGATGAAATCTGGGATTTTGCCCGTGAGTTTGGATGAACTGGCTGAGAAAATCTGCAAGCTTGGTGCACCCCAAATGTTGCTTGGCAATGCGGTGTTGAAAGAGTTCTCGGAGATGTTAAGGAACTGTAATGCTGGTGCATAGCCAAGATCCTGAGGAATCTCACCTGTGAAGCTGTTCCTGCTCATGTCGACAAATGTTAAGTTTGTTAAGAGGCCGAAGCCGTATGGGATGGTACCGTTGAGAAGATTGTTTTGGATTCGGAATCTTGAAAGGGACGTGCAGTTTACAAGGCTTCCTGGAAGCTCATGCATGAACATGTTGTTAAACAGGATGAGTTTGAAAAGCCTGCTTCCATAGCAAAGATTTGGAGGAATTGGACCAGTGAGAGAGTTTGAAGAGACATCAAGAGACAGTAACTTCCCATTTGAACCTAGTTTCTGCGGGAGAATGCCGCTGAAGTTGTTGTTCCAGAGAAGTAAAGTGCTGAGATTTGGTAACTCACCGATACCGTCTGGGATTGTACCAGAGAGGTTGTTGCCAATTAAGCTCAACCAGGTTAGCTCTGTTAAAGAAGCTAACCCTTCTGGGATTGTACCAGTGAGTTGATTGTCGGACAAATCTAGAACCCTGAGAGCTTTCAAGTTTGTGTAACTCACCGGGATTTCACCTGTAAAGCTGTTCTTGAAAAAGTACAAAGCTTCTAGCTTGGTTAAATTGCCAAGCTCTTCCGGAAGTGGACCTGAAAGGCTACAATTTGAGACGTCCAAGTACTTGAGATTGGATAACTGTGCAAATTCTACTGGTACTGTGCCTGAGAAAGCATTGTAGCCAATCTCTATTCGCTCAAGCTGGGACAAGAATCCTAGTTTAGGTGGTAAAGTGCCTACCAGTGTATTTCCTGCCAAGTCAAGCAACTTTAATCTGGTAAAGCTTCCATAACCAACAGGGATTTCACCTTCAAAGTAGCTGCCCCCGAGATTGAGCTGCTCCAAGAACGGCAAGTGTATAAACTCTTGCGGTAATGGGCCCCTGAAACTGTTGCTGTATGCATTGAAGGTTTTCAGAAACTTAAGCTTGGAAACCCCTGGTGGAAAGGTTGAATTGAAGGAGTTGTGGCTTATATCAAGAGTTCTAAGCTGAGTTAGTTCAAAAATGGCAGGTTGGAGAGGCCCATCAAAGTAATTTGCACTCAAATTCAAGTTGACTAAGCTCGTCAAATATCTGATTTCCGCTGGAATAATACCAGATAGATTGCGTCGAGAGAGATCAAGGGATGTGACTTGAGCTGTTTTAGGATTGCACTTGATACCTGACCATGCACACCAAACCGGGTCTTCAAAATTAGGCTTGGAAAACGTCGGAGTAGGGTCCCAATCTTTGAAAGTGGAGCGAGGGTCTTTGAGGGAGGATTTTATGGAGAGAAGAGAGATTAGAGGGAGAGGAGGTGCAGAAGCAGAGAAGACTAAGAGAGATGATTTTAGTAGATAGAAGGTGAATGTGAGAAAGAGAAGAAAAGGAGGTTTCATGGTTATGGGGAAGTGGGGAATTTGGTTGGGAGAGGCTTGGTCTTTACAGAGGTAAATTTAAGGGAAGGAAGGTTTTGATGGAGAGAGGTGCTTTTGGAGAGTGCTGGGTGCAGAGGGTGTTTCATCATTATGATTATTTTTTGCTTCAGTGGGTTTTTTCTTGGTGGGTAATGGGAAAGAAATGAGAAAGAAAGAGAAAGAAACTACTACTACTACTAACCACTTCTACTTCCTTGTATAATGCTCTCGCTCTTCTACTGCTACTGCTCTTTATTTGCAACAACCACAATATCTCTTTCTCTTTGTTTCTCTCACCTCTCAGTATTTTTGCTTTGCCTGCTATCCATCTATACTTTTGGTTTTCTTGGATTTCTTTTTCCTTTTCTTTTGCTACCACTTTTCATCATTCCTTGTTTCCTTTATCTTTGGCTAACAATTTCATGATTTTCTATGACAGTAACAATGTCACTCACAGGATCCAAGAAAGTCCTTTCAATTTCCCACCATATTCCCCGTTTGTTATTTTAAAAAAAATCCCAATTTTTTTTGATTGCTTTCTTTCTTTATTTATTTTTCCAGAGGATAAATTTCAACTGTTAGCCTTCTGTCTCTCTGTCATGGTGGGAGATTGGACCACATTCTTTCCCGGGCATTTGCCATGCGTTCGGATATTATATCTAATACCATCTGTTATCTGCAAATGATTGAACTGAATACTACAAGGGAAGGATTTTGGGGACCAAAATCTGGAAGCCTGTAGATTGATTGGTGATCAGTGATCATCATTATTTAATTTGTGCAATTTTCTATCTCCCTCTGCCATCAACTATCTCGAAATTTGATATGTACATCAATTAACTAGAAGTCTCAATATATACTATAACTCTTCTCTATACTCTGTAAACATTAGACTGATATTCCATTCATACACAAATGGATCTAAACATTCAGAATATGCAATGATAATTCAAATAATGAAGAGCAAAAGATGAAAGTATATAAATATATAAACATATAATCCACGAATTTTCAGGTGGAGCTTATTAATGTTTGCAAAAGTGACATATACTCAATACATATGATTAAATATGTTGGCAGCGGTGTAACCCTTCTTCCACTTGAAACAAATGCCATTATGATTGCTTAGGAATTTGGTTTGTGCTTGAATTCATATCCTATAACAAACTATAAGCCCTTATTAATATGTCTTCTTACCTCCCAAGTGAAAAACGGATTGTTGTCTAAGTTTCATTTTATTTTCATCTCCCTATTTGATGGATATTATGTATAATCCCATTAGTTGAATTAGTACAAAATTATATTCTCCAAATTAATTAATGATACTAGGAAAAACAGAGAGAAAAAAAAATAATAACACGATTCATTTAAAAGACAAAAAGAAGATGAATGATCCGACAACAAAAATCCGTGAAAACATAAATTGGCAGTCTGAAACAAGGAACGGAAGAAGGAACACTGTCAGTGGGATGTCATGATTCAAGCTAATAACATCCCCTGTCTGTCATGCTGTGATGCTTTTGTCCATGGAATAATAACTTCGCACTGCTTTTTCAACAAAACTGGCATTTGGGCGCGGGGCGTTTGAAATCCCAACGCCTTGCCAGCACAAAGTCCAAAATGCCCCCCGTGGGGCAGTGCAGCAATATATATATATATATATATATATTTGTTCATTAAATTACACTAAGGTTGTTGTAGATACGAATACACCAACATTTGCCCTTTTTTCTTCTCAGCTCAGTTTGACTTTGGTAAAGCTATTCCATGATGGCCATCTACTTTGCATCATTAATGTTGCTAAAGCATTTCTTAAGATTAGGATCAAAGCTTTGGAACACAATCATGAAATCATCCCCTTCGTATTTTATTAATTCAGTTTAATCTGGGTTTTCCCAAAACTCCATCAAACATCTTTTTCTTCAATATCGATGCAAAATAATATTTACTACTTCCATCAGATATCTAGGCTTGGTATAGTTTAAATGATGTATTTTTCTTGTTTTAAAATCTACTTAATTATACATGATTAAGGTGCGGATTGTGGGAATAAATTAAGATATATTATGTTGGGAATTATTACTGCTATGATTTGGGATTAACATTGCTCTTTTCTTTTATTTTTTTTTATTTTGTTGTTAATAAACAAAAGTAAATTTCAAAATTGAGGATGATCAAGGCAACATAGTGGTTCTAAATTTAAAAAAATTTTTGATTTGAAAAGTAAGTAAGCAACTTCTTTATTCCCCAAAACATGAAGAGATAAAAGAAAAGGTTATACAAGTACATTTTTGTCTCTTTCGTGGACCTCATTCTATTAAAATTTTATATGTTGGCAAGATTGAAAGTTTTAATACTGACCGATGGATCAACATCAAACGGCATTCATGCTGAGCCGGTAAGGAACAAAAGAAATATTTTAAGGAAGCAATCACATAGATTTTGCAATACAGCAAAAACGAGAACGACAGTTCCACAGTTCGAGAACTCCAAGCAAAAGCAAAGCTTTCGTCACCCAACAACAAAACCTGGCGCCTTCTTTCCAACAGAATGTTCAGTATAAAATTGATGACATGAAATAAATGCAAAAGTTTTTAGATGAGAAATAAAGAAAGAAAGAGGACAACATAGAACAATAAGAAATATTATATATATATATATATATATATATCCAAAAACAGAATTAAAGTGTGTAGTCCGTTTGTTTTCAGTGTGAGGAAGAAATGTACGTAGGAGTAGTCACCTTCTGTAGTATAAATAAAGGCCGTTCTGGGAATTTATGATTTCACTTCTTTGCGCATGCCTTCCTCCTCCCAATTGCTTTGCCCTTTATGTCCACGCTTCTATCACCTTTTCCTTTTTCTATCACTAATTGTTACCCTTTTTCATGTAAAATAAACACAAACAATGGAGTATTGCTTATTGGATAATACCAGTATATACTTATTGAGTATTACTTAATGGGTAAAGGACATCACTGTATATAGTTTGCAACTGCAAATGTGGAAATGTTATGTTAATGTAATTAAATATTAAGTGGGAATACAGCTAGATATAATTAAAGGCATTAAATATATTAAGATGACTCTCTATGCATTCAGATGGTAGTTCAAAAATTTTAACCATTTGCATGCATTCTGTGATGAAAGGTATCTGGTACACTTACCACGTCCTAAAGCTCTTTGGTAAAAACCCTATTAATATTATACCATAATTTCCGTAAAGACATAATTGATCGATGATGACGTTTGAAACCATAAAGCAGAAAAAAAACAGATACACAGCCAAATGATGAGTCAAAAGAACAAATACAAAAATACCCACTGTGCAAGAATACAAGCACACACAAAAACATTTACGAACGTACATTTGAAAGAACAAAGGTAAACAAAGGTACACGTAAAAAGCGACACTAGGCTGATGATTGCTGATGGGCATAACACAGGCCAAAGGGGTCCCTTCGTTTTTTGATTTTGTGTTTGCAAAACGGCAGAGCTGAGGCCTGCGACTGGGAGAGAGAGAGCAGCATGGCTAGGCGGAGTGGGCAGGCCAGGGAATGGCGGGTGCTGGGTGGGGTCCAAAACTCTTTTCCGCGTTGTTCCCCTCATACCCTTCATTTGCAAAAGGGAGGCAATGGATGGAAGACATTGGCATTATCCAGCGGGATCACGTGCCTGTCATGTGCAGGAGGTGGGTGGGGAAGGGGTTTGGGATTTGGCGTGAAGGGCATGACCCTACCAGCAAAGAGTGCCATATATTTGTGGCATGAACACGATGATGAGGATTGGGCATGCCCTGCCAGCTGCCCACACGCCAACGCGTGATTTTGTCGTCTCAATTTCCGCCCTAACGGTTGCTCAAAATCCTTCCAGGCCTTAACCGTCTCTACCTCTGTCTTCTTTTAGACGGTTTTGTCCCTATTCTTTTGTTCTAAAGACAACATACTCTCTGTTCCTTTTTTCCCTTCGAACTATCTTTAGGGCACGCATGAAGAGTGTTAGTGGAAGCTACCTTTCCCAAACACTGTGCTGTTCAACTTGCAGAGTGGAATCTATTGGCTAACCAGGCATCTATCTAATCCATACCATTGCTGTTATGCTTTGAAATGGAAAGTCAAATTTGTCATTATTTATGGGTTTTATTTATGGATAAAGTTGAATTTTGCTATTATACTTTCATTTTACAGAATTTTGTTATTATATTTTTAAATAAATTTTGTCCCTTACATTAACAAAACATTCCAATTTTGTTACTTTTTATCCAAATGATCAATGAAATTAAAAGAATATTGGAAAAATTGAATGAATTTGAAATATGATAACAAAACTCAATACTAAAATACTATAGTGGCAAATTAATTTGACCTTAATCTTTATTTTTTTAATCTAAAAAAGAGATTTTTAATAGATTTTCATATTGACAAACTATCTTTTATTAAGTTCTTATTCATATACTAACTTTGTAGGATACTAATATATATACTATTATAGATGACGTCTAAATTTCAAATTTGTTATAATATATTTGTGAGGTGGTTTTTATGAATAAAATTGTGAAAATTTACAGATTAAATTAAACAAAATCTAGTATTGCAGATCTTCACAATATATTATACGAATTATATAATGGAAAGGTGAATTGAATTGCCATTATACTTGATTAATTCAAAAGTTAAAGCAAACGCATGGTTCGGAGTTTGAACATTCGAAAAGCATATAACTTATTGTTTATAAATTTAATCAATTTGCGTAGCGAAAGCCTTAATAGGGTTTGAATAGATCACACCTGGTCGTCTTGATGAAAATTGATCTAATATTTAATTTGTGTTGCATTATTTCTTTTTATTTTTTTAAGGCAATTTTATATGCATTTCTTATTCTGTTAGGTAAAGACGGGGGAACCGAATTATGTTGGAATAAATGAGGTAGGAAATCATGGCATCTTCTGTTCACTGGTCTGCTACTGCATGCTGATCAGAAAGAAATTGCATGACAATATGAAAAATATAACACTAGACTACTAATAATTACCTTCCATACATCTGGCAAATTAATAAATGGGGAAAAAGGAAGCCAATATTTTTCTGCTTATAGGTGGTGCCTGCTGCTCTCCGTGTCTCCCATACCTGTTTCAGGCATATACTTTACTCATCTCCCCACCTCGCCTTCCCCTTACCTGCAAGTTGTAGAGCCCAAGTTACGAGAACCCTTTTGATGGCATTTGTAACTTTAAATATATATAATATTCTTTTCTCTTTATTTTCTTTCAATTAAAAATTGTTTACTCCCATAGTGTATGCGTATGGCATTGTCATATGCAATTGAGGTAGCCAAGCCTGTCCATTCTCTTCGCGATAGGAAGTTGCAGAAATCTTTATTACGATTAACATTTGATGGCGTTATAGCTTATTTAGCTAGTAGCAATTCCACCTTTAACTAAAATGAGGAAGCAACCACATCAAATAAAAAAAAAAACAGAAGGGAAAAAGTTGAACATCCCCCTCCCCATCAAATGGATATGACGATACTCTCTCTAGCCTAGCTCCTGACGCTATATCAATGTTTGAACGATTTTGGACAATTCAGTCACCCTCATTTTCCCACTTATGCACAACTTTGTACGTAAAGTGGAATATCCTATTAACCTACATTTGCAGCTGATTGGGTACATGAGAAACTTTGAAAGCTCTCCTTTGAAAAGAAAAGAAAAAAAAAACCCTCAAAAAGAATTGCATACACAACAAAGAACTGGAATCAGACAGCATTCAATGTGAAGCAACTTGTGGATTTTGCCAACCATGTCTGCCCAAAAATTTGGCAAATTGTTCCTTCTTTGGATAATAAAACTGGGTGCCTATGTCCCATTTTCATCTAAAGCTTTGACAACGAAATGCGTCGAGCCATAAATCAAGTAATTCCATACTTTAATTGTGTGATTCCGTGAACCGCTAGTGCATGTGGAAATGTACATGGGGTCACATTAAACTCGAATAATATGGACTTGTAGGAACTTGTCTTGTTATCTTCATTCCCTTTTTTTTTTTTTGTGCTTTACATCGAAAACGATTTGCAATAGTTAAATTTATACAATTATTTGAGCTTTTGATCAGCCTTATCTAATTTCCATTTTTATTTTTCCTCTCTTTTTTCCCTTTCGACATTGGCTGGCATTACAGCAAAGTTGTGCTGATTCCTCAATCGAACATATGTTTTGGCAAAGAAAAGAAGGGCATTAAGTTGAAAGCTAGCCAATTAAGGAAAGGAGGTTGATCTATATATTGTCGAATATCCATCGGTTGCTTATTAGATAAGAAGACAACTATGTCAAATCTCACAAAGTTTGATATTGCATTAGATATTTTTTGATGTTAAACAGTTTAATTTTTAAAAGAAAAAAATAATTAATAAATTTTCATTCGACCAAAAATTATTTTTATAGAATATATGTTGCGAGTGAATAATACTCCTCAACTTAATTATTACCCTTGAATGCTATGCATGATTAATTTCTAGAGCTATTTCATATTAAAACGTCATGCTCTTTCCTTTAATCAAGAATCTCTCTCTGTTTTTTTTTTTTGGTAATTAAGACATGTCCATGCAACAAAATTAACCACATACATTCATGGCATAATGAGTGGCCTAAATCTAGATGAAATAAATGGATATGTCTGTCTTTTGAAAAGCATACATATATAAAATCTTAATTGAAGAAAAAAATATCAATAAGAATATGAGATGAACTTCGATTTGATTTAAACCTAAATTGGTCCAAATATTTTGTTGAACTCTTTAGTTTAACAAAAGTAAATAAATAAATAATTGAACCTCTATGCTAGAAAATAAATAAATAAACTACTTTGTTTTTAAGTAACTTAATTTACTTGTTCACGACATGAAATAGTGTAACAGTTCTTTGCTCAATCTAATTAATTACTAGAAATTGGTTTGGGTTGTAGCCTGATGTAGTAGTGAACACCGTTTTCACGTAACAGTGAGTTGATAAGCAGGGTAGTGACCCACACGTGAGTGAAGGGTCCTGTTCAACATAAACAAGTAACAAGAAAGGAGTTTTTGTTCCTCTTATTCCATGTTCGGATATAGATGGATAGATTCATTACATCAAATATCTGGTACCAAAGTACTCGCCCATCAATCTCCTAAAAGAACAAACCATTCCTTCAAAGCAGTCCGGGCCACTTACCAATTCCATGCCGCGTGGCACCACAGTGTCTGTTCAAAGCAACCTAACCAATTGTCCCAACTTTTTGGTCACTTTTAATTTACCAATTGCCTCCTTAATTTGTTTTATCGACTAAGTCTATAGTTTTTTCCCCCTCGGCGTGGTGGCTGCAGCTGTTTGCTTCGAAGCCACGCTTGATCACTTGATTGAAGGGTTATATATATACTCTTAGCACATAGCAAAATGAAACAATTTAAACCCTTGGATTCAAGAGAAGGAAAACTAATGACGTTGCATGATGGCCAATTGTCTAGAAGAGTATGTTAAATTATTTAAAACAGCCAAAATAAACATGAATTTGATTTCCTGCAAGCTTGCCTTGACAGGAGTACTTATTGCTAGCTTGAGTTAATTAAAATGAAGAGAAGTAACGGTTGCTTTGCAAGAGTTTGAGCTATGACTTTCGTTTATATATAAATGAAAGCTAGAATGCAAAATCATTTTTGTAATATCTAAGTTCATATTATGTATCTAAATTAAGAGTTCATCAGAAGGGTTTAGGTCTCCTCCTTAAAATGAGGTTGGACACTTTGACTTGCTGCTCATTATATTACAAGACCAACTTTAGACAATATTTCTTTTGAATTAGTTAATTGGGTAATTCAACCCATTATTTAATGGAAGCCGTTTTCACAATAAGAAAGTATCAAGTATGATTAAATTAATTTTAACTTGGCATTATTTGGAGCAATTAATAGAAGGAAAAGAGAAAAAAAAGAGTAGTTTTTGTCATATAATGAAAAAGAAATATTTGCACACACACACAAAGAGAAACAGAAATTATGCACAACAGCGCATGCTTGACCTAAGTTTTTGTGCTCTCGCAACCCCTCCCCCCACCTCCACCCCGGCCAAAAAGAAAAACCAACATGCTTATACTGAGGAGCAAATTAAATACTCGTAAACATTGTTAAATTTACATGGTCTCTCAGTGGTTACCTGAGGTTGATAGGTTGGGATTGATATGATGGTCTAATAATGTTGGGTGCTCTTATAAATCATGACCTATGTTTTGGGTTAATTTGAGTGGCTTGTATCGGGTTACTCTCGGATCTTATGTGGTGGCTTTTGTAGGAATCGCAAGACTAGTTTTAACTAGCTAGCCTGTTTTTTGTATCATGCATGATACTTAATAAAACTATTGGCTTACAGAAAAACAAAACCAGGATCACTTGTGTCAGTGCTATACAAAGTTATATAGTTGTCAAGCAAAATTAATCAGATTGTGAACTAATCAAGGCCTTAAGGCAAGGACAAAGATTAAGCAGAGAGATCCAAAATGCTGTAATGAAAAGAAAAAATAAAGGGGTAAGAGGGTTCCACAACAGAATGATGAAAGAATTGAACATACTCGAGAATAAGATTGGGTGACCCCACTTCTCCATTTTTTCTGCCAAAAAAAGAAAAACAGTGGCTTTGGCACTCTTTGCATTTGACTTCATAGTCACCTCTCTCTCCCTCTCTCTCTCTCCTCTTCGGATAGGTCCTTTATTTTTCAATCCACATTATAACAATATATTTCTCATATCCCTAAGTGGAGAACAAAATTATGAGGGTTTGAAGGTGAGTGAACTTGGCATGTGAAACGATCTCTCTAAGTCAAGACTTTACTTGGACTTATTAATCTCTCCTTAAGCTGAACGCTTTCCTCACTCCCCATTAAGAGAGACTGTGCCACACCTGCTTGTCTTCCTCTGCTGCTAACATCAAGTAACCTTTCAAATTTTTGGAATGTAATACTAAGAGTCCAATTCTAACTTTGCTTTGAAGGCCTGTGGGGAAAAGGCAAGTGGTTATCTACAGTTTGTATCTGATAGACAGACCAAATTCAGCTTCTCTGATTCTTATTAGTGAAATGACGTGAATTACTTGTTCCTCTTGGAAGGAATCTTATGGTTTTCATTTGCATTAGTGACCATTCATTTTGCTGATCAGTTGGTCAACTGGGTATCAGTACTGAACCCTCAAAATTCTCGAGAGGGTCGACTGTCTGTTGCATGCATACTTTTAATTTCTTTTGTTCTGCTGGTTCTGGTGCCTTAATCTTGCTGCTAGTCATTACAGGGTTAATATCAATATCCACGAAAGGAACGAATAAAGCCTGGAAAATTGCTTCAATGATCGATTTTAGTCGTAGTGAAGTCATTGTGTCTCTGATCTTTATATAGAAAACTGACGGGGGAAAAAGGCAAAGAAAACAAAGTTTTACAGCGGGTAAATGGGCCACAATTTTGTTGTTTATCATGAAAACACACAAAATTAACCAAGCTTTAAGGGAAAAAAAAAATTAGAAAGTTAAATGAAAGAAGATAAATGAGGGTGGGGGGGAGAGACACCCATGTGATCCCAAAAATATTTCAATAATCACACATTTGAAAGCTTTTAATGGTGGGTGGGGTGTATCTTTGGTGACCAAAGAGATTTTAACAAGATATAGCAAAGAGGATTTCAAAAGGGGAAGGGGTCCCATATATTATCATTACATGTCATGTTCTCTCATTTGGTTTTTGTTTTTTCAAAAAGAAAAGAAAAAAAATAAAAAAAAACAACAACAACAAACAAAGATGCTTTAACGTGAAGATACGTTTGAGAGGGCACCGCCACTTATTTTGAGAGTATGTGACTGACGAGGTAAGAATAGACAACCTAATGATTTAGACCTTCCAAAGGAATAAGAGAAAAGGTGCAACATGAGGTTAAGTAAAGGGATATTATTGAGTTTTTGGGAACTTGCCTTCAAATTACTAATTACATTTTCAAAAAAAAAAAAAAAAGATAAAACCCCCATTCCTTCTTTAATGATGATGTAGTTGGTAAAAATGGCATATTAGTGCCTCAAAAATATGGTTCTTGGTCTTTACACTTAAAAATTAGTAACTTGTTCCAGACTAAATATACACAAAACTGAACTTGTCTGCTTAAATTAGGATATCAACTATGATATGTAATGTGGGGTTTTTCTTTATAAATGGATTTTAATTAGAATCTTGTATAAAAGGTACGAAGGTGAGATAGAAGCTTACTGTTTTAACTTTTCTTGTAAAAAAGATATAGTTCCAAAATCTTCTCCCTTATCTATCCTAAGAATTCTCCCTGTCCCTATGACATATTTGTGTGCAATATATTTGAGCTTAGCTTCAACTCTTTAACTACAAGACTTGAGGGTTGTAAGGAGCCTCTCTCTCTCTCGGATTGAGGTCAAAGAGATGTGGGTAAATGTTAATAGAGCTAGCACTAAATAAACAATAAAGGGGATGGTTTAGAATCAGAACCTTAAATAGAATTCTTTTAGTACCATTTCCTTTTGAACAAATCACAATTTACATAAAAAGGGGCCGGGTAGCTTGTTAACACCAGTCCCACTCATCATGTGGTTAGGTTAGATTATGGATATATATATATTTTTTAAAAGTAAAATAGTGCCAGCTCCTTATTTTACAAACATTATGTAACACAATTTTAGGAAACATAAATTATGGAATTCTGATAAGTTGCTGTATCCCCTAATTTACAGCTTCTTTGGAGCTTTGGAGGTACCAAAACCTAGTTAAATGTTTGTTCCTTTAGAAACCCATTTGACCAATTAGAAGATTAAATAATTCTCAAGTGCTTACCTTTTTTTTCTACCCTTTCCTCAATAATTAAAAATATTAATGACCAGAAAGTTTTAGACCAAACTAGGAACTCAAATGCTGTTAATGCTATTCTTTTCTTTTTCCCGTAATAAATGCAAAGGTTTGGTGGCCAAATTGGCTCTTGGAGGTATATTATTTTATTAACTAGCGCACTAGAGAGGAGCATAAACTTTTGTTTCTACCCTCCCATTTTTAGCACCTATCTAGACAAAGGGCATCTAGTATTTCTCACACCAAGCTGCTACTTGGGTTTGGGATAATGTTGTTTTCTTTGTTTTTTTTCCGACCAAGATTCTCTCATGAATTTTAGTTTTAGTTAATGTCATACTAGATATATTTTTTGTCAAGGAAGTGAAGGAAATGCAAATAATCAGTGTCCTCGGTCTATAGTAAGAATGAGAACTCCGGACATTTCTTGAAATTTTGACAAAATCGAATTTCGTGTCAAGTTAAGTTACTTGCACTCACTCAGTAGCTCTTAGGTCTACATCGTCTTTGTTTCCAATATAATGAATCTATTTTTATGTTTCTGTTTGTGGGAGTGGAGAGGTACTCATGCGTTACTTACCGTATGCGGAAGCGAAGGACTTTTAGCATGGAAATCCACTAGGAATCCAACCACCCTAAGCAAAACTCAAAACCATCATCATTTTGTTTTAGAAGATTGGAATGGGTTTTGTTTGTTGGATACTTGTCTATACTCTAAAATCCCTAGTCTACGTCTTAATCATCAATTTGCATTTCCTCCCAACTTTTCCTACTTTTCTTGTTTTGTTTTGGCTCAAAGCTTTCAAAGCTTGTAATTACAAGCTGCTTCTGTTGTTGGTCTCTAAAGAGTGACAATTTGACAACCCTCTATGAATTGTCACTTTTTTCCTTTGTGGCCCTATGCCCCTTACCAGTTACCACCCGGTCGATTTGTTCTCCATTTGTCTTAATTTCCAAGAGTTTGAATTCGGATAACAAGTAGAGAGATTTATAAAAAATTCTCTTTTTTTTTTTTTTTAAATTAGGTGAAACATGACATAGGATGGTAGAAGAAATATTTGAATCAAGACATTATAACATACCAGTAAATAATCAAATCAAAGTTCCTTTTGCTTATGACACGGGGGCCACAGGCTCATGCCATGATAATGGTTATTATTATGGTTGTTTAAACGTTTATCCCCTTTTCCCTTAGGTGATATGTATATATTACTTGTATATTTTATGTCATTTGATGTTAAACGGCATAGAAATGATTATTGACGTACAAGCCATCACAATTAACAGGAACAGGCGGGTGACAATTCTTGCCCAAAAATTACTTTCCATTGCTTCTGTTTTACCCCTTTTTTGTATTATTCAGACAATGAAAATGATGAAATTAGAAAAAAAACACAAAAACCCAACAAAAAAGACAATCAAAAAGTGAAGCAGTCTATTTCTGAGAAATTAAAACAATTTCAATAGTGAAAAGCAAACAGTGGAAGGAAAGCAATTTTTGTTTTGAACACATTATAATGTCCTGTTATGGTAAACCCCTCGTGTCCCCGGTCCATCAGGAATCGAATGATCCAGTTTTAAAGGAGACTGTCGGCCCAGACTACCTAGCAGAAATGAAACTGATTCTTACTTAGTAACAGCATCCTTGATTCCCTGGATGTGGGCAGAGAAAAAGAGTGTGACCACCCTTGGTTGGACCTGCAGATATTTCTAAATCCATCATTTTTCTCTTCTCCACATGTATTTTACAGTCTTCAGCCTTCCTGCTTTATCAGTTTTCATGGCTAATCGAATTTGTCACCGAACTTTGGGACAAGCAGTGACATGAACCAGAAATGTCGGCAATGTATCTTTTTTATTGTAAAATGTCAGGAAAGTAATGGCTTAAAAGTTTAGACCTTTTCAGGAAGAAGGGATCATTTTGACAGAAACAACAGTGTGAAAATCCAAGTCCAATCTACAACCTCCTGGCCCAATAAAAACTGTCGATGCCATATATCTCATCAGCTATCCGAAATCCACAGAGCTATGCCTGAGAGGACATTCATAAAACTACAAAATTCTTGAAGATCCCGTCTACTAGTATATGTTACAATTTCTCTTTTTGAAAAGTCTATTCTATAATGCCACAGAGAAATTCCTTTGCATTCTTCAATTGAATGAATTTCAAAACTCTATTCTTAAACCCCATACAACTCACTTAGTAAATGATAAATTAGGAGGGGAATATGAGAAGTAAGCTTAAGGGAAATAATCCCACCTTCAATTTCAAAAGGCATTTGTGCAAGTTCTTGATTTCAGTCCAAGTGGTCGCGGAAACGGATAACTTTGTTGATAAAAGGCCTCTCACGGCGATACCTATTCATAAAGATAGAAATCATGTGTTAATCAAGAAGTTTTCCGAATCTAAACATTAGAAATGACCTACATGCATGCATGAATAAGGTATAAACCAATAATACATTGATAAAAATGTAATTTTAAGTAGTTTAGAGAACTTGAAGCACAGGAATATACGTACATGACAAAGGCTGAGATGCAGAAGAAAGTGAATCCAATGGAAAAATGAATCAAGAAGGATGGCCAAAAATTTTTACGGTCCAGAAACACCTTTTCAGAAATAAGAGTCGTTACACCAGATAACAACAGCATTGGCCAACCTGAAGGCAAACAGCTGTAGAAAGAAAATGAAGAAGACTCCTGCACAGAAGAAGGAAATGAGATCCAGCTTGAAGTTGAAAACTAGAAATTAGAACCGAACATGATCAATTTACACAATTAAAACCATACCTGGAAAAAATGTTTGATGAAAACTGCAGAGTAAATAATCCTCAAAATCATATCTGTTTAATTGTCAAGTAAACAGAAGGCAATACTTTTAAACTAAGATGATCCCTTTTTACTAAAAATGGACATATTTGGGAACCGAGGAGGTTTATGAGGATGTCTCTTAAAAAGGTCAGCCAGCTACACACCTAACAAAAAGGCAGGAAAGCAAGTATGGATAAGCTAATATCAGCAATTGCTGAAAAGATAACTACTCAATATAACCCTTTTTTCTCCTTGACAGTAATGTTATGGAACTACTACATAATTTTCAAGTGATAATCACATCCAGATGTGTGGCCACATGGGTACGGAGCTTCCCAAATCTCGAAATGCCACCATACAGACATAATTTTGGTAGCAATCCAGAGTTCTTACACAGATAGCATGACCGACAGAAGTGCTCTAGGCAGGCTGAACTGCATGTGTCAGAAGAAAATTGAACAAGGATGTGCAGCTATAGCATAAACCCAATACATTCATCACTTTCTTATTATATGTCCAATGCCTATATGTTTAATGCAGTAAGCGAGCTCAACAGCAGTACTTTTCAAAATATTGAAATGTTCCTGTGGCACCTAGTTGATTCACCAAAAGCAAAAAGTTTATGGCTAGGAAAAAATAGCCTCAATATGATAAGGATACTCAAAGAATTTGCAAGAATCAAACCAACAGCACCAGCAGACCGTATTAGTAGGTAATTTAATGCTAGATATATCACTGAAAATACAAGCAATGAATCATTTGAGCGTTTGAGTTGGTTCTCTGTTGCAACTGCATGAAGAAATGCTTCAGAAGTCCCTGATGCAAAACCAAATATAAGAATAACTGCATCAACAACTCAAGTAGCAGCAAGAAATATATCCATAATGTCACCACCAAGCATATAATCTCCATCCAGTAAAATCAGATATGTTGTCTAATATAATGTTGATAACAAGAAGTACACAATCCAGATTTCTGCCACTTCAGCATTGATATCATAGCACCTTTTGCAAATATAGCAGGTTTTGAGAAAACAAGTAAAAGAGAAAGAATAAGACTAAGCCGCCCAAGTTCAATATGACACTCAACTCAAGGATAATGTTAGGCAGCCACAGCTATGATCAACAAGCATAATAACATAAATTTACTAACCGTTCATAGCCAAAACAATGATATAGAGACAATAATAACGAAGGGCCGCTGAAGCTTCTCCATCACTCCATTTCTGACCATACAACAGTCTGACGAGGGAATAGGAGTAACTTGGGCCAAATGCCAAAAATATGAGACCTACCAAAAAAGTAGTAACATGAGGGAAAAATAGAAAGAGGACATGATTTTGTTTTAAAAAAATGATCTTCAGGCAACAATGGTTGCCAAGGGCATCTGAAACTCAAAAGGAATGAAGCAGGTTGTGTTTTGACATGAAGTTGTACTAGCATATGATAACCAAAATAAATATCGGCATAGAATAAATTTGTTCATTATGGTTACTATTTACTAATATATCAACACTAAAACTAAGCAAGCATTGAAGATCGGCCAGCAGAAATCACAATTTCCATTTCTAAAGCTAGGATTTTACTATTTTAAGTCCCAAAATTATTATATTATTCATAAATTACTTCCAGCACCAATTGAGAACTTCATTATATTACAATGTTGTTGGCAATGCCAAGAAATCTATCCTACGAAAAGAAGACAAATATAAAAAATTACAAAAGGAAAAACTCAATGAATTACAAAAGATGAATTAAGAACATACCAATTAGTAAAACAAGCTTCAAGGCCTCGGTAAGGCTTTCTCCTATCTTCTTGCTTTTATGTGGAGACTGTCCTGTCAAGAGACACACATTTAAGAAAATAAGTGTTTGAGTATATAAACTTTCAAAGGCAACTAACTACTAAAATCTAGCATTTAGAATGCGAAGTCTTCATGGAAGCATGAAGTAGCTTACTTAAAGGAAAAAATAAACAGAGTTGTGTGTACATAAACTTTTTCCACATCAACAATAAACACAAAAAAGATAACCAACGAGTTTAGGCCTTAAAGTGCAACAGATAGAAATGAATGAATCATCACTGGGAAGGTAGATTAATATGTAAGGGAAGAATCAACATTGAGTGCTAGCTTGGTGCCAACTCCCATGAAAAAACTTCCATCAAATAGTTGGAGTTTGGACCAGTAGCATAAGAAGTGATTCAAATATCAAATATAGTATTCATTTCATGCATAATATTGAGATAAACCACCAAGCCACATGAAAGAATATAAGTTACCAACATTCTGAATCTGTATGTGCCAGCAGCAATTAAATTAACCAAGCTCCCAAACACAAGCAAACATATTCATTGTACAAATGATAAATAATAGAATTTTTCTCATATTTAATGGACATTGGAGAGTTCTTCTTTCTTTTACTCTTCCTCCTAACATCCATCCATTCTCTCTTGCTTTTCCCCCAAAAGAAAGTGCTTATTTAATTGAAGCACATCCTATAGCAAGCTTAAGCACACCCATTTACTTGATGTAAAACAAAAATAGGAGCATGACTCTAAGAGTTGAAACAGCATAGACAAAGCCACTAGTCAAAATATTAAAGTTAGCCAGTCATCTGATCTAAAAAACCAAGTTGGACAAGCTAATTCATTTATTGATGATGGAATAGTACTAATCTAACAGAATGAGTATATATTGTTAAGTGCCATATTAGAATCTAAAAACAAAAAGAAATGTAAGACACACATGTCATAGAATGAATTAAGGAAAAAGGAGAGTAATAAAACCTGAAGCAGACCTGGCAAATGTAGCATATGAACTTTCTTCAAAAGGAAGAAACACCAACCTGACGACCAAGCTCCCTAAATTCAACAAAATCGATGGTTTAGATTTGCTCTCTTAAAAAAAAGCATGTGAAATTAATCACATTTCTTAACTGTAGTAGCAAAAGATTAGAATAATTGCATTGTATAAACTAAAACAGTCTAGTGCCATAAACCTGCTAGCTAAAATTTTGTAAAGCATAAAAAAATTGGATGAATACTCACCTAGTTTATCTACAAGTCCATAAACAGCTTGGTTATAAGGTGTATCAAGCCATACAAGGACCATCTTTTCTCCTTCTTGAAGAACCAACTTTTGAAGGGATTGAAGAGTAAACAACATACACATTTTTCGGAGCTGCTTATCAAAATCCAGGATATGTCCTAGCCTGCAAAAGTTGTGCTTTGTTTATAGATAATCTGGACAAAAGTACTTAAATACAGCGCAAGTAGTTACTAAATAATTAAGAAATAATATGTCTTACTTATCCCAAAAAAAAAGAATAGCAAAGAAAATAAATGTGTACTGTAGACATAAACTGAAAGCAAATAAAAAAAACATATGTAGGAAAAATCCAATGATTAATTATCTGAAAAGAATCATACAAACAGGGTTAAAGCCCAACATGTGGCTATGATTCTCAAGGTACTCAGATAAAGCAGTTATGATGACAGCTCTAAGCTAGCATCACGATGTTAATTCATATGAAGAAACCTAAATGTCCAACATGTCAATGTAGAAAATGGCAAAAGTGGATGAGTATACTTATCTACCATTAATTCAAGCATTCTTTAATCCACAAATAAGGACAAGGAGGACTAACAATTCAAGCATATGTATTACCACATAGATAATGAGGTCAAGCATTAGAAGCACCAGTACCTGAAAGGAAAAAGATCAAAACCTCTAAATGCACAAAGAAAATAACCCCAATAGCCAAGGAACAAGCAGGATCCATATGCTGCTTGAGACAATGCAAAGACAATTCCCTTCTCCTGTAAGAATCAGGTTCAAACATGTTCATGAAAATCTTAGGAAACAAGAACTCACAGCAAACCCACATAAATAAAAAAGAAACTGACAAAGTGCTATCGGGACCATAAATACATTTTAGATGTTTATAAGACAAGCAGACAAAGATAAGAGAAACAGAAAGGATGAATTAAAATATTGGCATTCAAACAAAAAGTTCTTCTAGATAAAAGTGCCCAATGCTTATGCTCAAAGGCAAAATGATCCACCATAAACCTCAAAAACACTCAACCTCATGCATTACAATCAGAACCATTAACATTAGCTAGCTGCTGTCATTCCCTAGAACACTAATGCTTGGTAAAACTAGAAAATGAGAATGCTACAATATATTTAATCTAAGAAAATTAACTCAAGAATCATTAATAAAAGTATATGCAACCATTACACAGCACAAAACACACATTGCCAATAGGCAGATCAACATCATGTATATACTAAGACTGAAAAAATAATCCATTTAAAAGCTTTACCATGTTAGTGAGGTTCACAATTAGGATATACATTGTTATGCAGCGTAAAAACGTAGCTGCAGTTTCAACAATTAACCGCAGTTTGAGTAGAAACAGTGTCTGAGAAAGGATATAAAGAGGTTCTGCCAAGAGCTCTGCTATACATGCGTAACCTGCCAAAGAACAAAAAATTAATCTAGTGAATGAAATTGTCTTAAAAGGAATATCACTAAGAGTGGACGGAATAGTCAGCTGATCACAATTAAGGTGGTCTTGGCCGCAGACTCCAGATAGAAGTCCTTGGTTAATTAAAGCACGTAACACCCTGACTTTCATACGGATTTGGTCAAGAATATAGAGAATCCTAATTACATAAAACAGACAATCTTTTAACTTTATCAAACAAAATCCATGCAATGGGTCTATGTTTAAAGTCACTAGAAGTGAAGTAGAAGTGACAAAATTGCAATACATCATGTGAGCCAACATTAATGAGCAGAAGGCTAATTTTGCAATGGCCACATCTAAACATGCCAAACACACAAAACTGAATGCCATCAACTAAATAAAATTGGCAATTAACAGCAATTTCACAAGTAATTAACAAAGAAAACTGAAAAGCATGTCAAAAGGATTGGAAAATTTTTCATAATGAATAGCACTTTGAAAGACACAAGAATAGTAGAAAGTTTGGAAGCAGTTATGAGCAAAATACCATTAATCAAAATAGCTTGAGCATATGGATCAGAAAGATGTAGTCCTTGCCACCAGAAGACAAAGACACATGCCAGAATTGTGATAACCACTCCAAATGGGAAAGTCATCCAGGCCACTTTCAACAATGTTGCAGCATTGTCTTTTGTTGAAGCACCTTCACTGTAGCACATGACATATGAAATCTGGGTGTAAACAAAGAGCTAGAATACATAAAGCCAAAAGGTCCTCAACAAAAGTTCACACTATATAGATGGATGGGACCCAAGAGGCTAACTCTTCTGAACCAATATGTTGATGATACATAAAATTCAGCTTATATTGACGATAAAGATGATCAAGTTGCTCTCATATTATGAATTTTAAAAGCATTTTTACTCGTATTTTAATTAATCAAGTTTAGCTATGACTCTTAATTGATCCCTGTTTTTAAGATTACAAAGATTCATACTAATTACAAAAAAATGAAATTCGATATTTAACCAACAAATACAGAATCTACAATGGAGAACAAGCATAAGCTTAATACGTTTTATATATCAATAACAAACAGTCAACCACAGCAAAGCGAGAACAATAAAATCCCAAGTTACTGCCTACTAATGAAGCATTTTCAGTTTTCAGGCAAGAAATAAAACAAACAAGCACAAATTATTAAAATGAAGCAAACAAATAGAAAATAATGTATAATGAAATCCATGAAAAGGAGAGAATCACAATCTAATATCGGCACGCATGCAGGCTCGCCGGAATCCCTCGCGACTAAGAAACAACACACATGTCACAAACAGATGGAATTGAACAGCATAAACCTACAAAAGAAGAAGAAGAAGAAGAAATCAATTTATAACAAATTGAAAGTGAATTTTAAGAATCGAGAAATGAAGGCAAAGCATGGTTGCAGTTACCGCATAGTCCTCCTCGGTGAGGTGCCTCACTATCCAGGAATTGAATATGAACGGGATTCCTCTTGACAAGAACTGTGTAGCTATAACTCCCAAACCAATTCCAAAAAAAGAAAAAGGATCAAATCAACAGGACTGACGAGGGACAAACAATAAATTGAAGTGGAGAGAGAATTAGAACGAGAACTGACCCAATAAGTATTTGAAAGTGTGAGATAGATTTGTACGGTCAGAAGCTTCAGACATTTTAAAATCCGATCTTACTGTTTTACGTTTTCCTTTTCCAAAGAACTCAGATAAGTAATCTTCAACCGGTTTGCGAAATCAAAGGCAATGAGATCGAATCCCTAACTGAGAACACAAAATTGGAACCAGCAATTCAAAACCTTATATTTAACTCAGTCTGGTTGACTTTCTGGAGGAATATATTGTCCTCCCAAAATCAACCTTCCTGGCAAGAAAACGTTCAATCCAATTCCCAGCTCCCAGCTCCCGCGAAATCAAACTGGACCGATTCTTTAACTTCCAATTCTCCCACGGTCCATTACTTCTTTCATTGAATTTAAACCTAAAAGGTTGAACCGTTGGCGAGTCAAATACTTAAAAAGGAGCCCAGATTCACCAGGTTGATGGACACCCTAAGGTGACGCGGACTGTGTTGGGCGGGTTGGGCCGGTGCTGAAAATGTAGAAAATATTTTTAATGAACAAAAGAAACTGAAATTCTTATCTCAAAGAACACAACAAACAAACAGAATTTCTGCCTTA
This sequence comes from Theobroma grandiflorum, assembly GCA_036013995.1. Lineage (NCBI taxonomy): Eukaryota > Viridiplantae > Streptophyta > Magnoliopsida > Malvales > Malvaceae > Theobroma > Theobroma grandiflorum. The sequence continues at coordinate 10,536,627 of CP142131.1, forward strand.
ATCAAGAGTAAATTTTGCTTTCTCTGAGAATAGATAAACGTCTCCTGAGAATAGAGACATGTCCTTACTTATAAACTACAGTTCCTTCTCTCACGATACGGATTACTATTAAATAACTTCATATTTAAAAACAAAATAAAATTTTAACGAAAAGTTCAGGTATATTAACTTTTCTATTTCGATGAACATAAAGTTTCTGATTTAGTTATCAATTATATGACTTTTTTTAAGGAAAATGGAATAAATAGCTTTCGGTGTTAGGTTATTAACATGAAGAGCTGACCTTCGAAATAAAAATCGCAGGGCTCATTACAACTTACAAGCAATGTCTTCCACGCACATCTCACCATCACTATACGACTCCAAAACCAGGTAAAAGTTACTGGTCAATAACTTTTGGTAAACAGAGCCAAAAGTCAATTGGTGGCCTAAAGATGCGGGGCACAAGCATTTACCACTTAAACAAACACTTGGAATTTGACAAAGCATTAGACAAACTTTTAAGGCATTTTTTAAGTGATGAAATATCCCACTCATGTTTAACGAGCACAGAACTCAATAGCCTCAACATAGACGATTCTGAGATGTCCCAACACATTAAAACTGTCCCAAAATTCTCAACCCTACAACAGAAATGAAGGTAAGACGGAAACAAAAGCACCAAATATGGTCCAGAGGATCAACGATAGCGACGAAGAGAGAGCGTGTTGTTTCTCTTCCAGTTTGCCCTTCTTGAAGGTCGGGCCTTGTGGTGCAAGTGTCCCCTGCCACGAAGACCCCTGTATTTCTTGCCAGCAGAGGTGAGTCCGCGAAGTTCCCTGTGCTTGTGCACTGGATTGCAGATCCAGTTGATTCTTGGGTCATTGCGAATGGCATTGTGGGCAGGATCAACCAATATGACCTCAAAGTATTTGTATGTTGAATCCTGCAGAGACAAACTCAGGACATTAACACACAAAACAAAACCAAGGAATCCTAGGAAAGAGTTGGGCGTCAATTTCCACGAGAAAAATAGATGTAATCTACACAAAAATGGAAGATATACAATTTGATTGGTGTCAATTCTTTTGCTATGAAAGAATGTCCGGTCAGAAGTACCAAATCAAATCTTTCTTCAAAAAAATAAGTAAGATGTTAAAAAGCTGTGCTTGGCAGCAGAACTCACCTCATTGATCCAATACGAGTTAACAACCCTAAGGCCACCAAGCTTCCGACCAGCTCGTTCCTCTGCAACTGATCGTTTGCTGCGCTGGAATTTCAGCTGGGTGACACCCTGGTTTGTGGGTTTCCCATACACAATACCCTTAGGTACTGGTCTCTTCCTTCCACCACGTCTTACACGGACACGATAGACAACATAACCCTATTAAAATGCAGAATTAGTCACCAGACATAACAAACAAGCAGAGAAATATTGACAGACACAAAAACATCCTCACTGCAGATATGATGCCAAATCACAACATTAATATATGAAGGTAACCATGCCCGCTTACATATAGGGAAAAAAGATAAAAGAAGGGAAATGAGGTATCAGATATTAAGTTGGAAACATGATTTTCCTAGTTACATCCAGAAGCAAAAAACATATAGATGAAGTGAATTCAAATGAAACAAGCAAAATATTGTCCTCACTTACATTCAACATTGAATTAGACACATTATAAGAGTAAAATTATTTATAAAGAAAATGCATAATCTAGAATTCCAGATACTAAGCAGATTTTCAAATTTTTGGATATAAAAACTTTTCTTCCCAAAGTTTTCATTTGAATTTCTTCTTATTCACCTTTTAAGTGGATAAACATTCCACATTGAGGCACCAGAAAACACAGAGTAAGGATAAAAGCAGGATGAGACTTGAGAGCAGTTCTTAAGCATGTAGTACATTGAACTAACACTGGAGAATCAAGTGAAAGTTCTTATCAACATTACTGCTATGTAGTTTAGAGAACAAAGGATAATCATATAACTAAAATATGTAATAACTATGATGAAACAACTATAATAAGCCAAAAATTACAATATCAAAAACAAAACCTCATAAAAAAGCAGAGGCAGAAACCACTTAAATAAGTTTACCTGCTTGGCTTTGTAACCCAAGCGACGAGCCTTGTCAGGGCGAGTTGGGTGGTTGACACGCACGATGGAAGGGTGCTGACGGTACTCCCAGCACCTGACCCTCTGCAAGAACCTCATCACATCGGATTGCTTCTTCCTCCATAGCTCTGACACGTACTTGTAAGCCCCTAGTTTCACAAATCCCAACAAATAAAAATCATCACAAATCAGAATCCCAAATGCCCAAACAAAGATCGATCTATATATATAACAAAGCAATTAAATACAACCCTTTTCATTTTAAGAGACCTCCAGTCAACTAAAAGCCCATTCTAATATTTAGCATCTTACTCTTGAATCACAAAATAATAATAAAAGCATAGCCGAGAGGCTAACCAGCCAAAACCAAACCTCCAACAAGTTTCTAGATGTAATTAGAAAAAAATACAATCAATCAAGCCAAGAATAACCCACCACTCTACATAAACAAATAAACAAACCCGAGATTTACAACATGGTTTTAAAAACAAGCAATATAGAAAATGAATAGACAATTAACCGTTAAATCATGATTAGATATGAAATGTCTAAAAAGAAATGGCGTACCCATCGCTGCTTGAGCTCCTGCGCTCTCTGGTTTCGGCTAAGGAGCTGCCAAACTTGAGATATATGAACCCGGAGTCTCATTAGGGTTTTAGAACGCATCTGATGGTATGAATTGACAATTTTACCCTTTGCTAGGTCCTCCGATTGGGCTGCTCGGTCTATCCCTAATGCACCAAAACTGAAACGGGGTCCAGGTGAAGTCGATCCGACTCTGTTTTTCTTAGTTATATGAGGCCTGACACAAAAAATAGGCCGAAAATCCATACTTAAGCTTGAAATCTTTTGGGCCAACCTGATTTTCCCTTCGTATCGGAACACAACTCAAAAAAAAAAAAATGAACGAATAAAGTTTAGATTTTTTTAAATACACTCGTTCTGTTATATTTGTCTCTTATTAATTTTTTTATCAAATAATTTTAACTTTGATTATTATTTTTTAAAAAATAAAGTCATAATATTTTTAAAAATATAAATTTTGATTTTCAAAAAATTATATAATATTTTAAAAAATAATTATCAAAATTAAGTTCATTTGACAGAAAAACTAAACAGAGACAACAAAAATGAGGCAAAATGAGTATTTTTGTTTGAAGAAAAAGAAATCATATCCATTACTAAACTAAAAGTTGAAATACTGAATAAAGTTAAAATAATCTAATCGAGTGAAGGATAAGATTTTATTTGAACTTTCCCTATATATAGTTTTCAAATCTTCTTGATAAGAATAATTACTTAATTATTTAGTGCAAGTTCTAAATTATTTTGGAACCGACTATTTCTAAATAGTTTGATATATGCGCTATGCTTTTATTGACTAATATAAAACATTTCAATGTCCATATAAATGAAGTGCTCTTATTCCTACAACTTAAATACTATAAAACAAAATGAATATGGTGAGAAGTAATTAGTTTTATATATAACTATGTTTGTAAACTTATACCTTTATATATATATATATATATATATATATATGAATTACTCAATTCTCCAAAATTTTCAAAGTGAAAAAAATAGATAAATAGATGGATAAAAAGAGCTTGCAAAATACTAGTGAACCATTTAGAATGCAAGGCAATCTTGAATTTCAATCTTCAAATTCTCCTCTTTTTACTAGAATGAGCTTTTTTTTTTTTGAATTCAAATAAACAAAAAAAATTATTTAATTAATCAAAAGGAACAATGAAGCAAGTTAATTAGGTTGGATAAAAAAAACCAAAAAATTAAAATGAAACCATTTGTTAGTTTTGTTAGTTTTTCATTCTCACAAAGACACCTTTTTTGTTTAGCAATAATTACATTAAATGAAAGCATTGAAATCCGGATAAAAAAAAAAAAAGAGGAAAAATAGGTTGAATTCATTGATACGAGACTCTAATTCCTTCAAAATAATTTCTTATAATACGTTCTTAATAGTGATTTAATGAGCCAAAGGTGGCGTAAGAATGAGGAGATGAAATGAAATAAAAGATTTAATTAAGAAATGTGGGTCCCTATGGAAACTAAGTAGACTTGGCAATTTTAGACACGACACGTTAACACGACACGAGAAAACACGGGTTAAACAGGTTATGGGTTTACCCTTAACGTGTTTCGTGTCTAATCGTGTCTGACACGTTTAAAACACGTTTACTTAAACGTGTTATCGTGTTTAAACGTGTTATCGTGTTTTAACGTGTTATTGTGTTTAAACGTGTACATGTGACACGTTTATTAACCCATTAAATATTGATAGTTAAAGACTATTTTAGCTTTATATAAATAATTTTAAATAATTATTTTAAACATTTTTTTAATTTTATAAAAAGTATTAATGTAATTATACATTAATACTTTAATTTTTAACCTTTAGATTTTATTTGAAGATTTTTAATATTATTAATATTTGAAGATTTGATGTTAATTATGTATTTTATCATATTATATGATAATGAATTTTATGTATATTATTTATATTAATTTTTATTATATTTGATGTTATTATTATTTTTGTTTTGTTATAATTATTTTTTTAATTATAGATTTTGAATTTAAATAATAAAATTATATTTAATTGTAAATATTTTTATTTAAATGTGTTAATCGTGTTAAACGTGTTATTAATCGTGTCGTGTTGTATATTGACAAGTTTAATAAACGTGTTAATCGTGTTAAACGTGTTAATCGTGTCGTGTTGTGTTACACGTTTATTAAACGTGTTCGTGTACGTGTTTTACACTTAAAACACGTTTATTAAACGTGTCGTGTTCGTGTTTACCCTTAACGTGTTTCGTGTCTAATCGTGTCTGACACGTTTATGATACGGAAACACGTTTTGCCAGGTCTAAAACTAAGGATACCAAAGAGAGGAGAGCACCGTTTCTCCCTATATCAAGAGCTCTTTTTTAATAAATAAAATTATATAATTATAAATTTTAAAATTAATCAAGATTAAAATTATTTATTAAAAATTATTACATCATCAAATTGACAAAAACTTAACTAACCGTTAGAATTAAGTGTTTAAAGAAAAATATTTTTTTAAAGTAGAATATTTATTTTAAAAATTAATAAATTTTTATATAATTTTGATTAAAATTAAAGTGATGGGATATTTTACCAAAAAGAAAACGAAAGAGTGGAAAATTATAACAGGGCAAAGTCAAAGGGTATTTACTGTGCAAGAACAAAGTGAAGCTGAGGGCCCTCCAAACACAAACAAGAAAAGGTTGCTGTTTCCTATCTTATCCGAACTTTAAATTCCAAAGAAGCTAACCTCGTAAGCATCAACAGACCCAGGGAGTGGGCTGTCGAAATTCTAGTCTTCTAGATACCGAAAACAACAGGTTGGCACGAAGAAAGAGAAAGAACCCCACAAAACCTATATTACTCTAGATTAACAACTGACAGAGAAGGTGAAACTATAACACAGATTATGATGTTTGGTCGAGGCAAAGGCATGGGAGGTGGTGCAGGTGGTGCCAACATGTTGAGAACAGTTGGGAGAGCAGTTGCCAGGGCTGGCGTTACCACTGGTAACCCTACAACTTTCCGAGAACCACTTTCTTCTGCTTCTTCGAACTCAACTACAACTCCTTCTTCTCCAACTTCTGCTTCCCAGAGGCATAATAATAGTACTAGTAACACTTATCTTTCTATTTCTTCTGGGAGTTCTGCTTTTGGTTCTTGTAATACTGGTGTGCCTATCAGTGCCAATTCCGGGTTGCCAAGTAACTGGCCTCCCTTTGCTGCCTCATCTGCTTCCGCTGCTGCTTCTTGTTGTGATGAGTTTGAGTGGGTGTCTGTGGATGGGGGTGAAGGGGAAAGGCCACATGGAGTTCTTGATGATTTTGTTTTAGGACCTGTTCCATCTGTTGGTGAAGTCCAGAATGTTGTCTCTGCTCTTCAGAGGTAAGGTTTTCTCTTCTTCTTTTTTTCTTACCAAATTTGTTTTGGTTTAGTTTTTAATAGTGTTTGTTTTTGTTTATTTATTGTTTGGATTTAATTTGTGGATTTCGGAAATGGATTTTCTTTGTTTTTGTGCCATTGCTGCAAATTGAAGTGAAAAATATGTCTACTTTACGAACTGCTGCTTACTGGAATGATGGAAACTATTGATCTTATTGACTGCTGCTGCCGTTTTTGTTTTGATTTGTACTTGGAAACCATGTTCTGTTAACACTATTCTTCTTGTACTGCAAAGTTGGTTTCTCCTTCATCTAAAACTTTTAGAAATTTTTCCAATATTCTTGTCTGCTTTCACCGTGAGGTTCGTTGTAGTGGCGGTAGTGCTGTGAGGGTCATGGTAATAATGATGGGTAAATTGGTATGACCTGGAAGCCATTTTCAATCGAAGTTTAATCTCACGCTCAATTGTTTTATAATCAAACATGATTGATAGTGATGGTGATAGAGATAGGGAGTCAATAGCATACATAATCAATTAAGGGAAGTTTGTGCAAAAGAATGATTGGAAAACGAAATAAACAAAAAAAATTTAATTTGACCCAGAAAAGAATGATATGAAAACGAAATAAATTTATTTAGAAAATAGTTGCAATTGAAGCATTGCTTAACCAACTAATGTATGTTGGTTGATTATTTAATGTTATATTTTTTGGCTAGAATGAAGTATCTTAAAATTGGGATGACGACGACAATGTCTTGAGCTGAAATAGTTGATTAATATTCCTCGAACAACTGTGGGTTCTAAAGTAATTTAGTTGCTATTGTAATGTCCTTAACAATCAGTAGTAATTATCTGTAACCACAAACTTGATTTCTAAGAAGAATAGGCCAAAATTGATTTCTATTGTAATGTCCTTAACAGTCAGTAGTCATATATATACTTTGCTATTTCATCTTTATCTTTATCTTCAGCCCCTGCACAAAAAAGGGTCAAATTCGTACACTTGTTGAATGAGTTGACACCTACAAACTCTAATTTGGCAGTCATTGTTGTGGAACGGCTTTTGTAATTATAGGGTTTTTGATGCAAGCTCATCTCCCCAGCTTATCAGGGATAAATTCTCTTATAATGCTGGCAAGGAAATGGCTTATCAAATTCCAAGCCCAACTGGCTCCATGCACCGAGTTCATTCTGCTGGGTCTGAGTTAGAATGGAAGGAGCCTTCTCTGCATCTCTATAACACAGGAGCATTGCAACCTTATGGTACAAACAGAGTTTATGATGCTTTCCATTTATTGCAGACGGAGCCATTGGTTCAGGTCTTTTCTTTTACCAATTCTTTTGGTTCCCATGCATGAAACTTAATCATTTTTTTTTGGGTTAAATTTATTTACAAATTACAGTGAAGTCTTTACTCTTTGGCAGAAAATGGTCTTTTCATTGTCTTCTGATAAAGCTGTTTGGGATGCTGTTTTGAACAATGAGGTGGTGAAGGAGCTGAGAGATTCATACTATGCAGGTTGGTTGGAGTTCTGTGAATGTGTTTAATTGAAGTTATCTGGTCAGTGCATACTTATCTCATGTTGATACATCTAGAGTGATTAATGTTGGGAAAGCATTAGTGCATGTTTCATTGATCATTCACAAAAGCCTTCATGTTAAGGGTTTAGGGTTTAATTACTGGGAAAAGATAGCAAGCTACTGGCACTGAATTGTTTTAAACATGCACTCAGTATGGACCCTTAATAAATTGTATGCGTGTCGTGTGAGTCTGTGAGAGAGAGAGAGAGAGAGAGAGAGAGAGAGAGAGAGGGAGAGAGAGAGACCTTTTTCAGAGGGTAAAAGTTTTCCCCATAATGAATTGTGCATATATAGATCCACATATTCGGTGGCAGGGTAAAGATTTCTGGTTCTCAAGATGTGGGATCAAAGTTGCAGGCAAATCACAAAATAAGAAATTTTAGATCCTTCTACGAATACCCCTTTTCCCCTGTGCACCAAAGAAAGGCTTACATCTTGGAATAGAATCATTGCTATGACGAAATTTCCAATGATCAGTGATATTATAAGCTCCAGAAAAACTTGCAAAATAATTAATTACTAGCAAGTGACGATATTCAAATGAAGTTTTCATGATTATGCAGCTGAGGACAGTAATCCACTGACTTCTGATGATAGTTCAGATGAGAATTCCGATGAATCCAACAAGGCAACGAATATTGTGAAGTGGATTTTTGAAAACACTAAAGCAAAGGTCATGGATGTATATGAGAAAATGATAAAGCTTGTGAATGAGTTATTTAAGCTGCCTACTGATGATAAGACAACAGCAGGAACCCGAGATCCATTTGAGGAAAGGCTGAGAACCTCATTCTTGTTATCTGTTCTGGTCCTGTTGATTGTGGTTGTGACTAGAGCCACCTGATTGTATGTAATTTGACGACTTGACGGGTTGTATCTTCCAATTTGGTTCTTTAGCTTATGATGCTGTAAGATAATCAATGTTGGGATATCTTTTAAGTTTTATGTTTGCATGTAAACGAACATAGGAATTTTAGACTATAATTGTCAAGTTGTTTGTGTTCATCATGAACTTGCATTCTAGTTAGCTGCTTGTTATGAATGTCTGAAAAATGAAGCTATTTCTGTTAATTAAAAACAAGAATTGACTCTATTTGTCACTTTATTAAGGCCTTCAAGCAGGATATTCTTGTTGTATTTCTCTTTCTGCCCTGGATAATAAGCTTTGATCAACATTTCTACCCCTCCGATATGGTGGAAAATTGCAAAGGTGAGCTTGAATTTCAACTCAAAAATAAGAGAAAAAAAAAGGAGGTTTTGTCTCTTCTGTTTTTGGTCCCAAAAGTTAATCTTTGATTAAGAAAAAAAATATAGGTCAAGGATTACATCCTAAGCACATCTACAAAGAAGTTTGACATGCTACCCTGTTGGCATTGCTGTACAATTGTAACAATTCTAGCTACGTATATACAAAAACATGCTTCAGATATTTCCCTTCTGCATAAAACTCCAACATGCCATGCTCTGTTTACATCACTGTTGGCTGTGTTGCTCTCAGCCCAGGTCAATCACAGAATTTAGGACAGAACTAATATCAGGAGTGACAACTACCCGTTTACCAAGCTCTCCGATGACACAACAGTGTTTCTCTGTGGTGTTGATGGCTGCAACATCCTGAGCAAATATACAATCTGAACCAGGTGATACCTGCATATAATTACTTGACTTGTAACTTGAGTAACCATATACAACAAAACTATCTAATACAAAGAAGACAAACTAAAACTTAAGCATGCATAACTTGCGGTGTGGTGGTACTTATTCAAGAAAAGTGGTGGAAAAAATGCTAGCCAAATGGAACATTGATAAAATTCAATCATTACTGTATAATTTACAACATCTATTCATGGTTTGTCATAAAGTTGTTTAGTGCACACTTCCTTTTTCTTGGTTTGGATACACTGCACATTTCCATTTTCAGTTACTGGACTATATTTTATTTTTCAGCAAACTCTAACAGTATTGAAATCAATCAATCGTGAAAATGCAAAACCTCCAAACGAACAAAGATGCCAAAATAGTAAAGGTTCAGTGGTATATAACACAAGATCAACTAAAAATGTGATTATTTTATTTATTCTCATGTTTCAAACTACTATCAATTTTTTTGCTTTTCATTTTTGTACTATGTCATTTTGAATATTTGATTGACTGAAATTTCATGAGAACATAAATTTGAAAACCTTTTGATGTAGATGTGTTGGAGAGAAATGGCTATGCATACTGCCAACTGGTTTATTACAAGTGCTAAGTATCAAATAATAGCTAATAATTTCTAATATGCTGCTCAGATAAAACCTATTTTGGAGAGTTTGAAAATGCCTTTGAGGAAAATATTAGTTCCTTGATGCAAACACAAGCATTGCCTTCTACTTATGATGAGAGTAAGTGTAGACCACAGAGAGAATAGATTGTTAAGAAGGTTCTAGTCTGCTAATTTACCTGGTAAGTCCTTCGGTGGTTGTACTAGGATTTGGAACCATGTAGTGCGGTCCCTAATATTGAGTGGAGTGAGATGGAAAGTTAAGGGGTAGGGCTGTAGGAAAGAGTACCCAACTGATGGATTGAAACGAGAGAGAGAGAGAGAGAGAGAGAGAGAAGATGCTGCTAATTATGAATGTTACCATGATGTTTGCCGCACTCTAGAGGTGGTTTTATTTTTACTGGATGAGTTTGTGGCCAATTAAAGATTAATGATTTCGCAGTCGTTAACTGAAAAGAATATATCCCTTTTTTCTGAGATCTCAAGTGAGTAACAGACTCCAAGCAGTTTGGAATGGAGACAGGAGGAGGCAATCTAAATTTCTTTCATAAACAGAAAACTTCTGGCACAAGTAAAATTCAGAAAAGTAGTGAAAGATACGATATGGATGCTTGTTCATGTGCATGTGCTACGGATATGCATCTGATAATGAATGCATCTATACATATTCTTCTGCATGTATTCCAGTATCAAGCAAGGTTGATGTATGACTTACATCATATAGTGTTTCTCCCAGCTTCAATTTGACTGCTCCACTCTTGTAAACCAACATCTTCCCCATAAATCCCCCTGGCAACTCTTCCAACTGGCAGCCTTTCTTTAATGCGCCAAACCTTTCTGATGATACTGAGTTCTCAGCTTTCTCTTTCCCCTTTGTGCTAGCCAATCGCTTAATTACAGGAAGATTAGCGGGAAGCTGAAAGAAAAACATCTTTTCTTTCTCACCTTCCTCCTGTCACCAATGATCATTTGTTGTAGATAACTTTGTCAAATATATCTAACTTAGGAGACTGGATTATTAATCTAATTACTAACCAGTAGCCCAAGATCTGAAGCAGGATTAATAGTTTCCTCATCATACTCTTTTCTAGCAGCCTCTACAAATTCTGCCTGATCAAGAAGTTCTACATGCAAAACAAGAAAACATGCTCAGCAAATAAAGTTCAAACGAGCAAAATGTAAAAACCAAATAATAAATGTAGTGTGTATACAAATTTTGCACCTCAGAGGCAGTGAATTGTACACCAAGCACAGACTTCATTCATGTAAAGAATAATAGCATTTCAAATTTCAAGAGGCATCTCAGCCCTTCTATTATTACTACTCTTGTTTTTGCAAGATTAATCTTTAGAGTTTATCTTTTTGTCCTTGTAGGTTGGGTTTCAAGCATCACCTCACCAGGGAAATATGAAGGCAATTCTAAAGCTCATTTTGTTTGATGTGGGTAAAAATTTGACTCAATGATAAGAGTCCCAAAAGCATTCAAAGACAAGGAATAGTATCTCTTTCTACGGGAGAAGGTAATAGATATCCCTCTAATCTAGGAATCTTCATCTTATATTCAGAAAGCATACCAGGGTCACCAGAGTAAGGTCTCCTCAGAGGAAGCGTAATAGGATAGTAAGTGTGATGGTAATCCTGCAATGCGATCATGGAACTCAGCAGTATCAGAGGAATTGCATACACTAATGTGCACTCGGTCTTAAACACACAAACAATGAGCAAACTTTTACCCATGGTTCACAGTATTCTCTCTTTATTTTTGCTGCTGATGCTTCAATAGCATCTGAAGAACATATATCCGTCCTATCTTCTTTGGAAGCTGAAGGCAAAGAACCAATGATTTGCCCATCATTATCATCAGGACTTCTCTGCCTTGAGTCAGTACGTTTACCAGAAGTCCCACCCCTTCGACTACCATATGTCCTCAATAAATTTGATGAGGGGGCTCCAGGACCAAAAGAAATTTGCGCGGAAGCTGCAGGTTTGGAGTTTGAACATTAGCCGTTTGCATGATATAGCAGTACTAAAAACAATGAAACTTCATATTCCTTTGTTTAAACTGGAAATCTCCTTGTAACGTTATAAATGAAATGACATGATTCTGTTATGGCAAGTCTTATACACTAAGTCGAGTCCATCCAAATGAACACTCACCCCCAACTTTATGGACAATTTGTTATAAGTATCGTCTTAACAATTCTGAGGTAGCTTTTTGTATATGTTTTTGCTGCAATACTACAAAAACGAGGTAGCTTTTTGTACACATCCTTTAAGTAATGAAATTTTATCGAATGCTTTTCAAAAAAAAAAAAAAAACCAATTCTGATCTATCAATAAAGGACTATATTTCTCTAACAATTATATCTCCTAAATCCTGATCCATAGTGTGGCTAATTAATCTAAAGGTGGAGCTGGTAGTCCTTCAGCTTGTAAATGTATCTAAACCACAACAATAGATTGAGCTTTTCCTACCACAAAGGTTAGGTTTTATTAATCATTCCTAGATTACATTGCCTTCTAAGTTAGCTTAGCAAGGATCTTCCCTAAATGCATTCTGTAACCTAACAATCGTAGTCCTTTCACTCACCCTCTGAAGAAGTTCATTAATCTTCTGCTGAAAAGTATCATAATCTATCTTCACAGATTTTGTGCTACTCAGTTCAAGTAGACGAGGGAAGATTTAAACTTTTGGAGGATATCCCTAGCCACCAATCAGGCACCTTGACTACCTAGCAGAAAATACCTAGAGAAACTATAGAACACTTCATATGTATATAAGAAGATGTGCAGGGTAATCACTAGCAGTATTTATCGTATATATGCTCCACTATCATCAAACTGTAACTATGATTCTGGACTAATTCACACCAGGATAGGATGACCAATAACATATCATGCAAAAATTATGAAAGAAAAGCTAATGAGGGGTTACATTTCTTTTCAACTTTAGGCCTTTGTCGCGTTTGATTCTCCTGTAAAATGCAACAACAAACAAAATGAGTTGTGGGTTCAGGAATATGTACAAGTTGGGTTCAAATAGAACACAGACTATCTGCTTCAAACAGAATGAAAGAGAATATCGAAAGACATTAACTATTAGTATCAAAATGAAACAGGGAGATAATCAAAACGGGGAAGTTATAAACTGGCTACTATTTGACGAAGCAGGCACAAATGTGAATGAATAAAAAGACAATCAAAGCTTGTAATGATACCAAAAATCAGGGGTATAAGCAAGCATGTTCAAGAATTAGCCCAATCAATGCCATTTAACATCTAAGGCCCGCATTGGTACTTCACTTTCGGCACACTCTTAATTTAATGGAAATTTATCCGATTTCTGACACCATAATAATATTGTTGATTTATTTCTTCCCTTACCCCTCCCCACTTGTCAAGGTAAATAAAGTACTATAGTAATTAATAAAATAAAAGGAAAAAGAAAAGAAAAGAAATTTATAATCATGTTTGCTCCATGGATTAAACCAAGAGATGGGACTATTTATACGGTCAAAAGAAAAAAAATCAAGACCCAAACACTCCCTAGTGTCAAAAATATTAAAATCAATATATTCACGAGGAAATGGATCAAACGAGGCTGACATTAACAGAATTTAAAGGGAAACACAATCCAGAAAAATTAGTATTGATTGAAAGAGCTTCGTCTAAAAAGATTCGACACGGTACGGTAATAAAAATTTGTACGTACGTTGAAACGTCCAAGAAGATACTGCGCTTGAGCAGCTTCTCCATCTTCGTCATTCACTTCACTGCATTTTAACGGTGAAGTTCATTTTTATTTGGTTAAAAAAAGCATTAATAATAATAATAAGAATAATAAAGAAATAGGAGTAGAGCAAAAAGGAAAAAAGGGAAAAAGTAGAAGCGGGAATAATACGATTTGGAAACAGTGGTTTTTGGCCTTCTTGAAGATTGAGGAGCTTTAGGAGCAAACCGAACCTGCAGAAAGATAAGATCTATATCAGGACTCACATCTGGATCTCGAAATTTGACTGAATCAAAAATCGTGGAAGAAAATTGAAACAGCTGAGAAATGAATTTTAGTATTATTACCTTTCGGCGGCCAGAAGAAGGCCCGTCGTGGTGATCCATGGTGGTTGCAGTTTCAGGTTGATGAAGAAGGAAACCAACAATTTTTTGAGAAAAATGGTAAGTACAGGTTTCGAACCTCAGACCCCTCACTCAAATGTCGGCGATCTTACCAGTTAGAATATAATCGATTTTAGGTCAAAGCCGCCAAGTTTATTAATATAATCTTTTACAGTTTTCATTATTTCCTTAAAACGATTCTTCTCTCGACTTGTTCCCACAGCTTAAAACTCGGGCGAGTGCACTTGGCATAGATAATGAAATTGATTTAGTTGTGGATGTTAGTTGAGATGTATTTTTTCGCTTCATTAAATAATTTATTACGAATATGATGTATTAAGTATTAAGGGTAGACAGTAGGAGAATTCCTAACATCAAATCAAACACAGAATAAAGAAATTTTCTTTTAATCTTAAACTTTCTAATATTTTGTGTGATAATATCAATGTCTAGAAAAAAAAAATAGTCAAATATACATCCAATGCCTGAGTAAAGTAATAAATAATTTTATTGTTAAAATAAATATTAAAATAAAATAAAAAGTTATAATTATCTGAAAATATAAAAAAAGGAAAAATAATTGAATATACAATTTTTTAAATAAAAGAAAAAATAGACAAAAATGTGAATTTGAAAAAAAAAAAAAAAACAAGTGGATCCAAATTCAATATGCAAAGAAAGTAAGAAACTAATATACCATTACTACACATCAATTATGTTTATTAAAAGTATCTGACAAAAATTCATTAATTGAATGAATTAACATCACTTTACTTTGGTGCCATGTGACATATAATGCCAAAATGTCTTAAACAACAATTGGATTAATTGTAAAATAAATTGTTACTAGTATTTTAGTATATGCGAGTCCAATTGTTAATCTTTTGAGACAAATCCTATTGTTACTATTCCCTATATGCCACATGAGATAAAAATGCAATGCTATCCAACGTCTTTTCCATAAGCTACAAAAATGCAATATTGTAATTTTTTTTTATATTTAGACAAAGAGATTTAAATTTAACTTTTTTTTAAAAAAAAAATTTTGTGTACTAATCAATGAGTCGAACATTTGAATACTAGAATAGTGTACCTTTTTTTCTTAAAATTAAAATGTTTTTTAATTTAGTTATTATATAGTATTCTGTTTTTTTAAAAAATCTAATCAATTAATATTAAAAATATAAATTTAATCTCAAAATTATATATGTAGTTAGTTATATATAATTTTCGTTTATTTAATGATGTAACAAATTTTATTCTCAATTTACTTTTTTGTTTACTTAATTTTATTGTTCTCTTCTCCAATAGCTCACAAATGCTCTACTACAACATTCAAAGTCATCCAACACCCTATAAAGTAAAACTCAGGAAAATTTGCCAAATGGGAACAGATTTTCTCACCAATGCCAAAAAAACCAAATATCCCTTGGCCTTGTAAGTATTTGAAGGACCCTATCTGCAAAAATCTCACCTAAATTATCTCTTTCCAGGGATTCAGGAACAATGATTGGATTCAAGAAGAACCCTCAAATTTCTCACTCAATCATACTTCCTCACTTTCCTCCCTTTGAATAGCAAAATTTAATGAAACGCCATCGCAGTAGATCTCTGAGAAGAAATAAATTCTTGTAATCAGAAACGAAATCACAATTTGATCCAAACAAGAAAAACCACGATAAAAATCGTCGCTCCTCAGTACAAGATCTGGAAAGAAATGGAAAAGACCACGACGAGAGACGCAGATTCAAGACTTTTGCCACTGAACTTCTTCCTATATTTCAATATTTCTGTCACCAATTTCCAAATACATTTCCAATCTCTCCTGACTTTGATAAAAGTCTCTTAAAAGTTTCCCTTTCAATCTCTCTTCTTTCTTCACCTTTTAAAATTTTAACCAATTTTTATTTGAAGTCTTCAAACAAAGGTAGAAACTTCCATAGAGCTCCCAAAGATAAAAAAGAAAAACGCAAAACAATTCTAGTCCCGGAGAAAATCAAAGGAAGGCTGAAATAGAAGAAAGAAACAATAACAAGAACAAATTAAACCCTATCTGCAAACATTATAATTTTTTTTTTAAAATCTATCAACGACATCTGGAATTCTGAAACAGCGTATCCACAAGTGAACTATAGTCCGAACTTAATAAGTACAGGTAATTTACCCCTTTTTTAAAAGTTAACGTTGGGGTTAAGAAGCAGAAGGCACTGACGAGAAAAAAACTGCATGGTTTAAGAGGATGAGAAAAGAGAATAGAGTCGAATGACGAAGAAAGCAACCAGATGCTACGTATAACGAACGCACACAATGGCATCTCACTGGAAACACATGTTCTGCACATACTGGCCTGCAAAATTTACGTTGTTAGCCAAGCTTAACCGGTTATTACCACATTTAGGAATGCCCAAATTGTAGAGTTTAAAGACTGGGATAAACAAAATGACAAATGTTTTCATACTCTGTCGGGAAAACAAATGAAAAGGTTCATGCCAAAAAAAGATGGATTTGACCTAATAAAATTAGTGAATAAAATGTCACATACAAGACATAACTTTGACCGTTATTATGATCAAATAAAAACCACCTAAGCAGCAAAAGATTGTTCTGAGCTCAAAAATCGTCAAACCCCACAAACCCACTCCCTAACACCCCACCCTCTCCCAATGGTAAAATCCTTTCTCTCATTCCCTTACTCACAAAAGAAACCAAGGCCATTCTATCTAGGAGGCTAGCTGCCGATGCACCATAAATCTTTGTTTGCAGTCCAGAAAAGCTTGTGACAGCAACACATACCTTGCAAAACTTCTTAATATCTCAAAAGATGAGTATCCTGACCAACTTATACAAAATAAGGTCAGATAAGGTTGAAAAAAGAAATCACAAGAAAATACAAATTCACTCCCTGAAGCAGTCTGCCTTAGCTTTAACCTACCAGCTATTCCTTGGATTACAGAACGAGAAATCTATGACAAAAGACAGCCACGGTTGGTTGATTACAGCATTAAATAAAGACTTAGCAATATGCATATTAACATTTGTTTACAAGTAACACCATGCCAAGCATAAGACAAACAAGCAAAATAAGTAAACCAAATAAGTGGTCAATCAGTTGAAGCATAGAATATAAGGCACCAACATTGGATGCTCTTAAATTCACAAAAAAACCTGGAAATGTCAACTACCTGCTCAATAATTTTTAAAATCCAACAATGAAGTTTAAAATAACTTGATTGGACAATAATTTCATCTTTTCATAAACATACCATACCAAAATTCATCCTTAAAAACCACAAATAACAAACACGCAAAGAGAGAGAGCATCAGCAACAAAATTTAAACTTTTAAAAGCCGGGGAAGGGGCTGAGCGACACTCTGTCCCAGTAGAATAGAATTGCAGCAAACACATATAACCAAATCTATGTAGCAGAATACTTGACATGGTTTTAGATATGAACAAAAGTTAGCATGGAAATTATAAACAGTTTAAAAAGGGTTAAAAGTAAAAGTTGCATAAGAAAAAAAAGGGAATTTGGAATTCTGCCATCTAATAGTCTAAACAAATGATCTATGAAATACCATAAAACACACTTGTACCGTTTATGGTCCTACTGACTCAAAATAACCCCTACAAACAAGTGGTTATAAATAAAAAAAATGATTTCTAGCATCAAAGGTTCCCTATATGAAGTATCAAACTCAGTTATACAGATTCCATACATCAATTTGCTACAACAAGGCCCCAATTGCTATTGAGAGAATACAATTTCTAACTTAGGCAGGAAAGTAGAACAACCCCATTAAAGAAGTATTACTAGCTCCAATGATTGCTATTTTTCAAACCAGCTCAGTTGTGCCTAATGAATGAATGCCCACCATAATAGATACATACTCTTTTTCTCACGGTCTACTTCTCTCTAAAATTACAGCTATTCTATCAACTTTAATTTGAACCACATTAAAACCTAGATTGATGAGATCAAACACCTCACATTTGTTTCTTGTAATTACTGCAATCACAGCAGCTATTTTCTCAATTCAAGACCCAGAAAAACAATATCGAAAACCCAGTGGCTACCAAGACAAGTATGGTTTCTTTCACCTGCAAAATCTGAACTTAGAAGATACATCAGTGTAACATTGAGACAAGGGGAAGCACAGAAAACGTTCAAACAGATAAATATAATTGAGAGAGAATCCACATACCCCAGCTGCCTTCATATACAAGGAATTACCCTTCAACAAAGGGAAACGAGAAACAAATGCCAGGGGAGCTTCTAGGCGAGGCAACTTAGCAAATTTATATCCTTACAAATAGAAGGGCATTATAACCAGAAAAGAGCTTAGGAGGCTAGGCCAATGAACAAAGCCGTTAAACAATCCCCCAGAGAAATAATATGTAATAACAAAGTTGTCAGCAACCAGTTGTTGAACAAAGTTTGACAAATGAACCATAGTAAAACATCAGCAATCAGACATAAAATGGAGGCCAATAAGAATTCATAGAAAATAAAACCAAGTCCTACAGGTGCACTGAACATTCAATATTAATAAAATTTGAACGGCTTTTCTGGAATGCAACTTCATGAACTGAACTTTTATCCAAATCTCTGCAAATTTCATAACAGTACAGCAAGGTTAAAGATGTGAGTCCCAAACTTCCAACAAAGTCATGGCAAGAGGTAAGAAATCAGGTTCACAAGAGCTCCAAGAAACATCAGTCCTGTAAAATTATACAATAATAACAAGGGAGAGGGTTAAGAAATGTAAACATAAAATAACAACAAACTACAGGAAGATAAAGTCTCTGGCATTCATATGAGAAACCCAAAGACAGAAGGCATTTTCTCATAGGAAAATATTTGGATATGGTGAGATCCAAGCATCGTCAAATCCATCACTGCACTATGATGTTAAATTATAACCTTAAAATCAAGAAAAAGATGGTCACACATTTGTGGAATTATATTACATTGGCAAAATTAAAAATGATAAAACAGAAAAAATAAACACTTGACACCCTTTCATACTTAGTATGAAGTCCAACAATTGTAAGTCATTAGAAGAGGACAGGCTTGAACACTTCTTTCCTTTCCAAATATAGCAAAAATCACATAAGATTACCAAGATAAAATGGTAAAGATGGTAAAAAGCAAAGTTAAATGACAAAAGATATGAAGTTAAAAAAATAGTCCAGTTGAAAACTCTTATCATTAACCCTGATCATGTAATGATACAATCCTTCTTTTAGATCAGTTTCTTCTTTAGTACAAACAATATAAAACAAAGAAAAGTACTCTTAATTATAACTTGAACTTCTACCTTTTTCAAGCTCTTGATCATATGTAAGATGTATGTGCATTCCTATTCCTTTCACATAAAGAACATGATAAAATTGGAGGCCTCTTAACTTTAATAATAACCAAAATTTCACAACACGCAGCAACTCAAAAAAAATTGTTGCATGTACAAATAATTAGTAGGGTTATGCGATCATGACCAGAACCATATGTAGCACATAAGGATCTTCAGATCGTTAAGTGGTGGTTTATCAAAAATGAAACCCAAAATTAAAAAACAACACATGGCTAGAGAAGAAGCAAACAGGTTTAACACATTACCTCTCAGCATATAACTATCAATGGAGTCTATCTGCATCACTTCATCTCTGCCATGAACTTCTCATACTCAGCATCTGTACCATAGGTTGTTTTCTCTGCAGAGGAGACTGTGGGAGGCAAAGGAGGATTTGGTGCCCAAGGCACATTGCCAATGCTCTGGGCATGGTCTGTCGAAGATGTAGGTGCTGGAGGAGGAGGAGGAGGGGGAGGAACTGCATTGTAATAAGAAGAGTAACCTAATGAAGATGTTGGAAACGCAGATTGTGAATTTGGAGGCATTGCAGTCATTGAGTTCCCATAGATATTTGTAGGAACAGCAGGAGTAGACGTGCTGTTTTCAGGTTGCACTCCAGGTGGGAAACTTTGTGGTGTTTCACTAGACGTCACAGGTGGAGGTGGAACACCAGGGGGAACTGTCTGCATTTGTGCGGAATATTGCAAGCCATAAGGAGGCATAGGCTGACCTGGAACAGGTGGATACATGGTTGATCCAGGAGGAGGAGGCGGAGGGGGGGCATAAGGAGCATAAGGAGGAGGAACTGGTGGTCCCCATGGAACTGGATTTCCTGCATAACTAGCAGGTGCAGCATTTGGAAGGGGACCTCCAGTTGTAAATTGCTGTGATGGATAGGCACCAACAGGCTGATTTGAAACGGGATAAGTGGGCATTGTTGATGCTGGAGGACCAGGAGGCACGGTAGGTTGTGGTGGCTTGCCAGCAACTCTCACAGCAATGGTTCTTCCCTCTAGACGATAACCATTCATTCCCTTAATGGCATTGTTCGCCATGTCAACATTGGCATACTTTACAAAACCATACCCTTTACTCAGTCCAGTAACCCGGTCCTTAATTACCTTTGCCATCACAATATCACCATAAGATGAAAACAAACTGATCAAACCATCATCATCAAGATTGGGAGGCAAGTATCCAATATACAAATTAGTATCATCGTATTCCTTGGGGGGCTTAACAGCGTTGGACCCTAAGCCAGGGTGTGCAGTTCCCGCACTTCCACTGTTGCTAGCCCATGGAGGATTACTTCCAGAACTGGCGGATGTAGTGTTTTGCTTGGTTGCTGAATCAGGAACAGTACCTCCTAACTCAGCCAAGAAGTTCTGATATTCATCATCCATTTTCTTCCCTGTTGTTCCCTTCATTGGACAATCAATTGTTGGATGCCCACCATCACCACAAATCTTACACAAAACATCACTCTTAAAAGTTGAAGTACGCGAAGGACATGCATACTGACGGTGCCCCGGCTCACCACACAACCTACAATACTCTTCATCTCTTATCGTTCCATTCAAGGCAGCAAGTTCCCTCAACTGTTGCCTCTTATGCTCATTCAATACTTCATCAACAGGCTGCAAGAGCTTTTCCACCATCGCTGCAGCAGCATCAAGTGATTCTTGTGTGTCAGCCTCAACCAAAACATGCAAGTCCTCATTCTCTGAAGGATCAGGCTTCAAATCCCTTTTCTGCTGCAACCTACCTTCCTTCACTGAACCTTTGCCTCTAATTACAATCTTTGCACCTGTATCCTTCTCCATCCTCTTCTGGGTATTCCCTCTTGGCCCAATAATCAACCCAATAAAATTGTAACCCGGGTATTCTTTCATCGGTATATAAAGCTTCTTCTGAAGCTTGGGTGGCCTATAGTCCGCTGGCGGCTTGAAAGCTGGATTCTTCTTAAGAATCTGAGATATAATTTCTTGTCGCTCTTTGGTCAATCTCTCTCTTGCCCTATATTCCCTGGTATTAATCCTGATTCCCATATTATCATATATAGGTTCAGGCGAAGGAGACCTAGCTCCCTCAGGTCTATCATCCAAAGGCAATCCAGATTGCAACATTCTGCTAATCTCAAGCAACCTACTATTCAAAGCTTGAATCTCAGGGTCAAATTGGATACCTCCAGTAAAATCTTTCATGAAATCAGGAAGCTGAATCACCGGTTTAGGCTCATCATCTGCCCACCGGGACTTTCTCTTCTTGGTTCCAGTACCCGTCTCTTCATTTCCGCTCTGGTTGTTGTTCGAATCGGACGGCGGGTCCCACCGGCTCCTCCTTCTCCTTCGGCTGGTGGTTTCCTCTTCTCCGCCAGAATAATCCTTGTCGGTGGTGCCGCTATGAGTGTTAGTTAAGCCATTTTCCGACAGTAGAGGCTTCTGCATCTCGGGTTTCCATGAAGAATTGTTGTTAACAGCATTGGAATCGGCATCGTGATTAACCTGGACACTGCTGTTGTTGTTGTAGCCATGGTTGGGGGTGGATCCTAAGGTTTTGGAAGGATCGGAATCCACGGTTTGCGACGGCGGTGGTGGAGGCGGGTAATCGGAGGCTAGGGTTTGGGGAGGCGGAGGAGGGTTTTGGTTGTAAAAATTTTGGTTTTGTGCAGTAAAAGATTGGGGATCGTTAAGGTTTGTTTGGACAGAATCCATTGAAGCCAAACAGAGAGCTCAGAGAGCTAGGGTTTGAGTTCGAGAAAGAAGAGCGGGAGAAAGGGAGAGACAGTTCTGGAAACGTTTTCGTGACAATAGAAATCTGAGCTGGAGCTGGTGTAATTACGGTGCGCAAATTAGGCAGTGCGTCGGCCTCTCTTATGTTGGATGCGGATCTGGAATCTGGATTTTAACCTGTCGGGGTGATTGGTTGGTAGTTTTTTTGATGGGTTCTAGCCATGTCGGCCTAATTTGATTGGTGCGGCCCGGCCTTGCTTGGACCATTGCTTCGGGCCCAATCTATCATACAAGTTGGGCTACCTCTTCATTCT
Source organism: Theobroma grandiflorum (assembly GCA_036013995.1). Classification (NCBI taxonomy): domain Eukaryota; kingdom Viridiplantae; phylum Streptophyta; class Magnoliopsida; order Malvales; family Malvaceae; genus Theobroma; species Theobroma grandiflorum. Next base: position 10,559,037 of record CP142131.1, read on the forward strand.
TTCCTTTCTACACATAAAAGCCCACCAGGGCAATAATCCTGGACCATTATCTAATAAATCATTATTACTATATTAAATAATAATTCACTATATAATAATTCATTATCATCAAAGTTTAAAAACTCCATTATCACTATATAAAATAATATTTCATTGTCTATTAATTCATAAAACGAAAAAAGAAACATAATTTTTAAAAACTCATAAATTATTTAAAAATTTTATATAAATTTTATTTTTTATTACATGCAATTAAATTTTTATATTATTATTTTGAGTAGATAAGCATTTATAATTAATAATTGATTAATTATTATTAATTAAAATATCATTTGTCTTATGTCACGAAATTGGTGTAAAATATAAAATATTATAATGGAGAATGGTATAATATATTGATATAATATAATAATATAACTATTTAATATTTTCATATTTCATGTTAATATCACATTGATATAAAATAACAAATATTTTAATTAATAAGAATTAATCATTGATTAATTGTAATTATCTATTTGATTCAAATAAAAATATAAAAATTTAGTTGAATGTAATGAAATAATAAAAAATTAAAATTTTTTTAAATATTATATAAAAAATAATTACAAAAAAATTACTTTTATAAAATTAGCTAAAAATCCAAGTGAATGCTCAAAACTCATTTCAATTATTTCTAATTTTATTACAAAGCTAATTATCCTTATGAGAGGGCATCTGTAACAGATCCAAAACATCAAAATCCCCAAGGAACAGGACCAAAATTAACCTCTCACTGCCATATTATTAGCAACCTTTTTTTTACTCCCAACAAAACCCAAAGACCAGATGTTCTCAAGTCTAAGTGGATCTTTGCGGATTTCCCACAACAAGAGGCCCATTTATCCCATGCTTTGCACGCCCATCCCGCATACTGCACCCATCAAGAACAGCCGTCAACTGGAAAGGTGGAGCATCACTGGCCAGCCACTGATCAACATAGAACACAGTCTGGCTGCAAGCCTTGTGAGGCCCCGTGGAGGTGACCTCGACATAGTCACAGTACCAGCCGTGGTGCGACCCTGAGCCGTCCGAGGTCAAGTTGAGGCGGCAGATGGGCGAGCCGATACAGCGGCCGCGCCCGCTGAAGATGTCAAGGTTGCCACGCTCGTAGTAATCGTGGGAGGGTGTCATTAAGCCCCACGCCTTGAGATCCGAGACCCGAACTGAGCGGCCCAGTGAGTCAGCTAGAGTTACACTGATCTTTGAGTCCGTCCCGGCTTTGATGACCGAACCCGTCTTCACGTAGAGAGTGTAGACGCAATCATTCTGCATTGAGAAACAAAAACGTACGTTATGATCACGAGATGTTCGCACGCATCATTAGACTTTTCATGATCAATCCGGACAACGCGAAACGAGATTGTAATCCCATTAAAAAAAATGCAACTGGAGACCATTAAAAAAGGAACCTGGACAAGAACAGACTGTGGACAGAAGCAATCGAAGATCTAATCAAATATTGCACTAGATCACATATATTGGAAAGAAATAGATCCATTTTAAGTATACTCACGCTGGAGTCTCCGGCAGCTATTGAGAAAAGTAGAACCAGCAAGATTAAAGAGAGCCGATGGTCTTTCATTTCTTTCTCTGTTGGAGTGACTGAACTGCAGCAAAGCTCAGAATGCGGTTAAGTATGGAAGCAGGCCGGCATTTATAGAAGGGAGAAGGAGAAAATTAATAAAGTAAAGCATACCATTTTCTTTTCGGGTTAGCTGGTGTGACCAAATTAAAGCCACCGATATTCCGGAAAGGAACTACAGTAAAGTTAAAGAAATATACTTTTAGGACATATTCCTTTGAAATTAAATAAAAGTATGTAATATATTTTCACATGGATGTTGGAGATCTGTGGATTATGGGTTGGTGGGTTTTGAATTTTGATCATAATTAAGGGGGTAATGAAGGTGAGGACAAAATGATTAAAGAAATTCCAGCCAGGCATGATGAGAAATGTGCAATCCTTATCGTCATCGTAAAAGGCACATCATATGGTGCATGCCCCCACCTGTTAAAAGGCTGTATATGCTACCATCAACTTTAGACGTTTCACTTATTGATCTGGATTTCGTTATGTTAGTATATCTTTAATAGACTATAAATATGTGCACTAAAAACTATTAACATTAATAGATTGTAAAGATATCTTTAATAGCAATATTAGTAAAAAAAGTTATTGTTTTTTTTTTAAATTGAGGAAATTTTATTTTTAAATAGAAAATAATATATCAATTGATGAGTTAAATGTTTAAGTGTCAAAAAGTTTTAGTTTTTAAAAGCATTGAGACTTCTGTTGATAATCTTTTTGTATATACATTTTAAGAACTGAAAATGCAAGCCGTAGCAAAAGCCAGATGAATCTTAGTTTTATTTGGGCCAAAACCAGACCCAACAACATTTTTGATGCACTGATAATTGGGTCGGGCCAGTAATATTTCCTAACTTGTACAATTGTTGCTCCATGTAAATTCTAGAATCATGCATGAACTGCACGTCCTTTCTCCCGCAAACTTTGAATCACTACTGAATAATGGCTCTGGAAAACTGAGAAATTATATCTCAAATTATGTTGAAAGTTTTGAACCACTCCTTATATTTAGAATGAATTCCCATTCATGAAAGAAATCCTGAATAATTGATTTTTCTAATCCTAAACCCTTGCTGCCCTAACTCTGGTTTGACAACGATATATAATAAAATGTTAAAATGTTGGATTGTAGGTTAAGCCCTAATGGCTTAATTTTCCAATGTGATGTATATTTTTTTATTTAAATAACAAGAAGAATAATGGGAAAATGGGCAAGCAACCACGTTGAATTATTGAGTAGGGAACCTCTGCAGTAGTTAGGAGTTATAGAAAAGGAAAAATCCTTATTCAGTAAACGACAGACAAAGAAATTTTGGGTAGGAAATCCTTCTAGTGCGAAGTATTTTCTTCCTTTGATATGTACATATGTCGCTTTTCATTGTATAAGTTGCATGTTCTGATCTCTCTCTCTCTATATATATATATATAGAAAATTGTGAGGAATGACATTTTTTAGTAAATATATTTTAAAAATAATCATTAAAATAAGTTTAATTATTTTTATTCATATTTTATCATGACTTGACAAAAACACTCTTTAACCAAATTTAGTCAAATTTCTCTCTCACCATTCCACTCTCTCATATTTTATTGATTTCTCTCTTCGACATTCGTCTGGCATTCGTCTGCTACGTTTTCGATTTTTCTCTCTTGCGTTTTTAGATTTTTTTTTCTTGTGCTTTCAAGACATTAAGCAATGGTTTTGACGTGCTTGGGTGGGTGGGTATTTGAAAAATTCGATTTTTAGGTATTTTGAATAAAATAAAAACGGTAGAAATAATCACAGATGTATGAAATAACTTTTAATTGAATCAATTCGGAACTTAGACACCAATAAACTCAAAATTTTGAAATTTATAAATCTAAGTTTTCAAAAGAATTTTTTTAAAAATTTTAGTCAAAGTAGGTGTTTTAGATAAAAAAATTATATTTTGATTTATAAAAACATGTTGGAAACACTTTAATTGGTGTCAAATTGTCAAAAAAAAAAAACAAAAAAAATGAAAAGAGTTGAGAAGATTTGAAGTTTTTGTTCGTAAGTAACAAAATATTCTTGAATATGTTGTGTAACAACAATTTTTTTCAATATGGCGTGTAACAATCTAACCATGGAGTGTAACAACAGTATTTTTTTCAACATGGCGTGTAACAAGTTAACCATGGCTTGTCACATATTTTTGTATATGGTGTGTCACAGGTTTTTGTACATAGCGTGTCACAGGTTTTTATACATAGCTTGTCACAGATTTTTGTACATGGCGTGTAACAATATAACCATGACTTGTCACATATTTTTGTACATGGCGTGTCACATGTTTTTGTACATAGCGTGTCACAGGTTTTTATACATGACGTGTAACAAGCTAACAATAGTTTGTCACATATTTTTGTATATGGCGTGTCACAGGTTTTTGTATATAGCTTGTCACAGATTTTTGTATATGGCGTGTAACAACCTAACCATGGCTTGTCACATATTTTTGTACATGGCGTGTCACATGTTTTTGTACATGACGTGTAACATCATAGCGTGTAATTTCATTAAAAGTATTTTTGTCCAACTTGACCAAAAATAGTTAAAATTATAAAGAAGGTTATTTTTGAAAACGTCTTATCTTTAAGGGTTATTTTTTAAAAACCCCATATATATATATATATATATATGTATGTATATATCATGTAGAAAGTCCCCAGTGATTGAGGTGAACCTTTGAGTTGGAACTGGATATATTGGCTGGTTGTAGTATCTCATGTTGCTGTCAAGGCCGAGACCTTTGTAACCTGTGTCGTCGCTGCCTTTTGCTTGCTGTTGTGTTTCTGATAGTTTGTTCTGTTGGGTTATGTTTATTTGTCGAATGTCATTTTTCTGATGGCTGTTTATGCATCATCTGGATGCTGTAGGCTCCATACTAGAGCTTTTGCTATATATGTCATTTAGGTGTAATTAGCCATAGAGTATTTGATTAATTAATTAATGTATAATTTCTCACTCTAAAAGTAAAATTCGAATCTCTTTTTTTAAATAAAAAAAAAAACTAAATGTAACTCTTTTCTATTAATAATACATCTGACCTGCATTTAAAAATAAAATCATAGAGAAAAGTGGCGGGTGGCACATCCATCAAAGATATGGATGCACGGGTGTATGAGTTTGATGAGTTGATAAAAACTTTCGCGATTGGAAACCTTGATGCGTCATGGATTTATATCATTTATTTTTTGATTATTATTATCGCATGCCTAAGATCTCCAAATTGCTGCCCTTTCTTGGACTCGTAGGAAGCATGCACCTAATGTGATTGGCTTCATCAAATGCATTAACATAGACAACTGGAAATTAATTTCTCTCTGTGCCCAGTTTTTGCATATAAGAAATGTTGCAGGCTAACTAATGTATTCATGCATCATGGAAAAGATTAAAATTCTTATAGAATAATTTCGTTGGAAATGTTTTTTTAGTGAAATTTCATCAAAAAATTTCAATCAAAAATTACCGACCAAAATTTCATTTGGAAATGCTTTATTGACAGAATCTTTTTCGTTGGAAATTTATTACCAACGGAAAATTTCGTGAAAAACTTTTATCAAATTTTGTTAATGATGACTAAATTATCAATTGACATTTACAAAATTCACATTTAAATTTATAAGAAAATTATACATTAAAATTTAAAATTCAAAATAAAATTGATATAATTAAAAATTATCATAAACACATAATATCTAAAAATATTAAATAAATATAATTATAAAATTAAATATACTATTATATGTCATACTAAAAAAATATCTGAATACAACAACGGAAAAGAGGCATCATATACAATTTGTAAGTACAAAGATTAGATCTCTTTTTCGACCAGCGATGGTTGTTGTAATCCCAAGTGTCCTCCGCAAGTTCAGACAACAGAAGGATAGATGTTAATTCAAATGATAAGAGCAATGGATTTTGGTTGCTCAAGAATTTCTGAAAATACAACAAAAAAATACAGAGTTGATAAATTAAAAACAATAAAAACAGACACATCATTTATTACTATGAGAAACTTGAAAGCGCGTGAGAACCTCAATTATTTGCAGGCTTTGCAAAGATCAGATATATTTGCACTCCATGCTACAAATGTCATCATCAGTCTACAAATGTAGACACAGATTGGATACAAAGTTAAAGAGATTCCTAAGTATAATGTTATATATATTATAAAGTTTGTATAATTAATAATTAATTGTAAATAATATGTTATAAAAACTAAAGTGATAATTAATAAAATTATTAACTGTAATCGTATAAATAAAATTTATTATAAGTTTACATATAAAACATAGGTGTAATAATTATAACATATTAATATATATATATATATGTAGGATATTTAATATCTTATATATATCTATACTATATATAAAAGTAGCATAATTTGAGTAGTATTCAATTTCTTTCAATTGAACATTCATTCAATTAGAGCCCCTTCTTATATATATTTTTTAGCTTTTGCTATTCAAAACGACATCGTTTTGATATTTGGCTTTTTAGATCCCTGATTAGTCATTAATGGTTTTTTTTTTTTGGCCCTTCAGTCTACCGTTCTCTTATCGTCGATTTGCCTTCCCATTTTATTCTTCTCATTTTGTTGTTTTATTATCTCTGCTTTGGACGATCTGTCTCCGATTTGTCGTTAGCCTCTCTTTTGCCCACCAGTCATCTTCCGTTTCTTCCCATGTCGTGTCGGACTCTCTCTCCTCTGCTAGTACTTCCTTTCTGTCTCTTCTCATTTAATTAGTTAAATCGTTTGAGTAGCATCTACCAAATTAATGCTTCTTCTTCTCATTTTGTAGGTCTCAATTACGCTGTAAACTTTCAAGAGTATAAACAGATATTTTGTTCATCCTTCTTGGAGAAATTGTCCAACAATTACAAAGGTGTGCCCTAAACCTACTACCTTAGTTGATTTTTTTGGAATTTTTGAAAGCATATCTCTTTGGGGGCTGGGCCGTGGGGCTTGGGGAGGTGGAGAGGCAGTACCCTCTAATATTGTCAAAATTAATTCCTTTTTTTATTATATACATTGAACGAATTAAGCCAATAAAATTATGATTGACAAACCACGTGATGAAGAATAAAACTTTTTATTTATGTAGATTTTATGTTCTTAATTTGATCATTTGTATATTCCATATGATTGCACATGCCTGATTTTAAGATTTTTTTTCTATCGACAATAATTATATGCTTACTCTATATATTAGTTGTATATTTATTTATTTCAATAATCTCTTTTTTAATATTTTATTGTTTTATATATATAATTAAAAAAAGAAAGAAAAAAAAATTGCCATCATCGTAGTAATTAAATAAAATTCTGAACAAAATTCAGCATTAGAAAAGCTAAGCAGCTAACCTTTTGTTTGGTTGCTTTATAACTTGCCTTCAGATTTTCATGGATGCTAACAACATTGAGCCGAAAGAGCCAAAAACAGAATAATATTTAGAACATACATTACAGGACACAAAATTAATCTTCATACAGATGATTCTAAATTCTGAAACATGGTCCTGCAAATTAACTGTCTAGAAATTAAAGGGGAGAGTAAGAAAGAACAACAATCAGAGATTTTTGATATCTCTAAGAGAATTTTTTTCAACCCTTTGATCTTACTACCACACCTACCCCCAAGAAAAGAGAAACACATGAATATTTTTCTTTAGAGTTTTCTTAGGAACCAAAAAATCTGTACAAGTTTTTACCTGATAAAAATACTTAGATAGTTACTTCGAACGTTGTTAAAGTCATGATGGATCTTTCATGCAGGTGTAGGTTTGATTGAAACTTGAAAAAGAGGGGAGTAGAAACATAAAGCCTAACAGTGGAGTAGAAGTGTAAGCTGTAACATTAAAAAGAGCAAAGAAGGAAATGATCATTGAGTGTTGATAATAACACACGTTGGAAGGAAGAGATTGCCAGATGTCCATTTGCATGCAGAGGTAGGTTTTCGCACTTCAACGTGGTTGCTTAACACTGACAACACAAAAGACCTGTTTCATTGGCCTGTGCATGTCAGAACAATGGCATGAAGGTTAAGTACTTATATTAGGACTCTTTTGGAAATTAATATAATTATTGCAAACAAAGCTCATAATACATCTATTTTAGTAGAATCAGATACTCTGCTAATCCATGCAGTTTCCTCAAAGTTGATACAACCTTCTTTCTGATGATTATAACATGTTGGTTCAAATAGTACTTCCTCAGAAACTATATTCTGAGAGTGGTTATGGAAACTTTTTCAAGCCAAAATATAGTTTCCAAGAGATAAAAAAATCAATTTGGTTTTCCATTTTATTGAATTTAGTTATTGTGTAATTTTATGGTTATTGTTATTGTACATTGACATAACCATCAGGAATGGCTCCTTTATTTGTGAGCATCCAAAGATACTGCATATGTCCTTACATGGTTTGCCTGTTGCCTCAAAGTTTTCTTTCTGCACAGCCAACGATGATGGTGACTGTTGTGTGAACATTGGAGTCTAAAAATGCACAGGGAAATTTAAATAAAATATTTTGAATTCATTTAAATTTGACATCACTGTTTTCAATTTCATTCTTCCAACCATGTTAAGTTAACTGATAATTTTGAAGATTCAAAATCAACGTAATTATCAAGTATTTACTAAATTGTTCACCTACTACTTAGATTTTTTTACATATAATTTAAGTTAAAAATGTATATCGTCCTCCCAGAGGAATATGTGCTGCTAAAAGATCTTTTATATTATACCCAATTTCGAAGTTAGTTCTATACATATGACCAGCATTGAGAAAAAGAAATGCAATAGCTAAATGAAGGTGTGCAATATCATATATTATAATTCTAGATACAATCGATTTTTTCATTATTCTGTTTTCTTTCTTTATTCCTATTCTTAGTTTTTATTTGTTTGTTTATTGTCTTTTGACCTGTTAAGATTTTATTCTTTTAGTTTTTTGTTTTTTTTTTGGTACTGTGTTTTATTCTTTGCACTAATTGTATTGATCATGGTATTTTTTTTACTTTGATTTATTTTGTTATTCTCGGTTTAATGGTTTGGTTTTGTGATTTGTATTGATGTGTTTACAGTTATTGAAATAGTAGTAGTACTCTGTTTTGAGTTTTTAGTACTCTATTTTGTTTTTGTCTTTATTGTAACGATCATTGTATTTTCTTTTTTTACTTTGCTTTATTTTGTTATTCTTGGTTTAGTGGTTTGAGTTTACAATCTGTATTGATATGTTTACAGTTTTTTATTTTTATTTTTATTTGTTTTTGTGTGTTAAAAATTAGGTTTGAGTTAGCATTTATTTATTCATGATTTTGGGTTTAGGATTTGTTTGATTTGATTTCTTTATGTTCTCATATGTTTTGTTTTCATATGTTGTAAATGAGGCTCATTCTGATTTTTTTTTTGTTTAGGATTTTCAGTTTATTATTTGTATGATAATTTTTTTTTGAAAAACTATGATATTATTTGTTTCAGAATTCTTTTGCAGTTTTTAGCATTTCTATATTTAATATATGCCATTCTTTTTTGATTTTATATGTTTTTTTTATTCTTAAAGCTACTGTAAATATCTTCAAATTTATGTTTCATGATTATATTGTTCTTTTTATTTTTATAGATTGTTCAAGCTAATGTTAAGGATTCTTCAGTTGTGTTCATAGATTATTTAAATATTTATAATTGGGTATCGTTTATTATTTGTTTCTTATTTATATACAAAATTGTTTAGGATGTTTTGCTTCATTGTTGGAGAAATTCTCCAACAATTACAAAGGTGTGTCCTAGATTAAAAATAATTGTTGTTTGAAATTTTAGTTCTTTGTTTTTTGGCATATAATTGGATAATTGGTGGTTTTCCAAGCTAATAAATGAGCTTGGGTTACATGGTTGTGCTGATCTGTTTTATATTACTTTTGGGACTGGTATTATTTGAGCTTTGCTTTTGAATTTTGTTCTTTTTTTTTTCTTTTTGGCTTTTTGTTTGAGTCTTTGAAGGTCATTAGCTTTTAGGTTAAGGCTGCATGGTTCATATCAATACAAAAAAAATATGAACAGGAAAAAAATGCTTTAGTTACTACAATAAATAGAGTGAAAAACTGATATATAGCATAGTAAAGAAATAATATAGCTTCAAGCAAACCTGGAGAGAGCTGGAACAACTGATTTTAAGATGGCAGTGAGGATGTAAGTACTGGACTTCTGTGCCATGTCCCAACAAGAACGATTGCACAGAGAAGAACAATGAGAATGAGAGACAGTTCTTTACCTTTCCATCTTAATCTGTAGGGGCCTCCTTTCATCCTACATAAACATGAAAAGTAAGGTTGTCAAAATTTCACTAAAGGCAGAAAACAATTAGCAGAGGGAGAGAGAGTAGAGAGGCTCAAAATTCAAGGAAATTAAAAGAAACAAATTTTCAATTCGATTTGCAGCTATCTTTTTGAACTCTTTGCTTACTTTATGCTGATTTACTTAACAAAAGTTATATGTCAAAGATCCTATGGGTGCAAATTTATGCAGCCATCTATTACAACTGCTAAATCCACAGAGTGAGCATGGAATTCACAAAATGATAAGCTTAATCAAGTTACGAACATAAATGTTTGACTTCGGAGTGATGAAATTTTTAAATCTCGCATAAATATCAAACATTAATTGTATAGTTTAATTTTGTAGTATTAATTAAACATTAATTCATTCTTTACTTGCTTTTTTAATTGTGTTTCGTACACTTTTGACATTAATTAATGGTTTTTTTTTACCCTTCAGTGTTGTTTTTGCTTTCGACGATCTTTCTCCAAGATAAAAGAGATATGGTTAGTAGTAAAAAATTTCCTTTAAATCTTAAGCATGAAAACTGACTACAAATAACAACGAGCATAGGAACATTTCTCTAAATGTCAAAATATATAATAATTGTTATCCCGTTGCATATTGAGATAGGCAATAATAAATGAGCAATACAAACGTAACAACTTAACTAAATGCATGCCATCTTTGTCAAAAGTGGAAGAGATCTTATAAATAAGATTCTCACATTTGAAACACACCTGCATAGTAATCATAACTAGTAAAAAGGTAGAATAGCTAATGCATATTTATATCAAAGAGATATGGTTTATATTTTAAAAATTTACCTCTATAATTATATTAATCGTAAAACTGTAAATTATTGTTGGTTCAATAACCAATTTTATTTTTTGTTTAAAAATAACATTAATTGATTGTTTAACTTTCAGATATGTATAGTACTTTCATAGCAATTAATGTATTACATCTGTGCATTTTACATAGATACAATATCAAATGAAAATCCGAGAAAAAAAAGAAGACATGAACAGAATTATCGTTGTTTAAACTGTAATAGTGATTTAATGAAATATTTTATGATGTACCTATTGTTGACAATTGATCTTTGTTGTTTTCAATGGAACAAAGTGACGTAGTAACGAATGAGAATGTCATTCAAACTGTGAGCAATGTGATTGTTGAAGGTAATTTTATTATTGAAAGAAACCTAAGATGTGCCTGTTATAGATTTACGATTTACATAGTCTGTTCCTTCAACCAGTTGTATAGAAAGAATGAGTGTACAAAGCCTTTATGATGTACCCATAACGGGTTGTTCTTTTATACAGTCTGTATCTTCAACCAATAGTACAGAAAGAAGAAAAGATGTAGAAGGTATGTTTCAATATTTTCAAATCTTTTACTTTTTCTACTTATTTATTCCATTATTGTACAACTAATTTGTAGTTAAAAAATACATTTACTTATGCATTGTTTCTGTAATTTTCAAAAACATTAAGTTATCCATGAAGTTCCAAATTCTAAGTATAATAGACATGAACAAAGCATTGATACATCAATTCTGTTAAGGAACGATGGCTTTAAAAGCTTATCAAAAGTTAGACGCTAAATAGATTTTATCTTTTCATGTATACAACAGGTCTAGCAGAAGCAGAACAACAACAGAAACCAAACAAATGGAAAAAAGACATATGATAGTCATCTAATAATGTGATCATTTTGTTTAATCAAAATAAGAACCTTTTTTTTTGATAATTTGATTTGCTTATGAAGTTCCCTTTTGATTAATTTATACTTCTTTTACTTAAAGAACTATTGCTGTTATATATACTATTGAAAAAAATTTATACTCTATCAATTTTCCCATAATTGAAATCAAAGCAAATTACTTTTTGCAATTAATACCCATTTATTTTTTTCTTTACAAATAATTTATTTTTTGAAGGTACCAAATTGAAATTCAATTCAATATAATCCATATTTCTTATGACATTTTCCGTAGTGTAGCTACGGGCACCATTCTAGTAATATATATAAAAGTAGGATAACTGATTTGGTTAATTAGTTGACACTTGTCATTCTTTATTGAATTAGTTTATGTCAAAACTGTATTGTTTTTAACATTTGAAGAGTTTTTTTTATTTATTTCAGTAAAAAATATTTAAAAACAATAATTTTTAAATTTTAATACTTAGAGAATAGATTTATTTAATATTTATGAATTACAATTTAATATTATTTTCTATTTATATTCTTTTATTCTGCATGAACCTGAATCAATAGTATTTAGATATCTCTTTTGTACATGAATGTTTAAATTTTAATAAATAGCTATTCAATTCATTGAACAAAACAAAAAAATCAAGAAGATTTACTCATTTCTTAAAATACATAGCACATAGTCATTATTAAATAAATAAATCAACTAAGCTTGACAATCTTTAGCTATTCATTTTATATATAAAAAACAGATACTACTAAAAATTAATAACTATTTTTTATTGATAAGATCTTTATATTATACTGTTGCTTTATATTCTACAACTATTTATCTTAATCGACTAATAATACAAGTTATATACTTTCTCATTTTTAATATTTTATTATACATCTAACAATTTTTGATAGGATTATTGTCTTTTTTGGATAAATACTGTTTTCTAACCATGTATATATGTAGGTATAGGTTTCCAATAATTGAAACCAAAGCAAATAATTATCTTCAATTAATAACAGTCTATCTTTTCCTTTATCAACAACAACCATATATTCATGTAGTTTAGTAATACAATATAGCACAACTATATAAACCAAAGAAATGGAAATAAATGTATATGGCAAAAGGAAGAGCAAACTGTCACCATAGTTAGACATATTTGATGGTTGTGTAACAGTTTATATTTTCTTAATATTTAGCTAAGTACAAGTCTTGCATCTAGAAAATTGATATACATCATTTAACAAAAATGAAAACCTTCAAATCACAAATGTTATTCATTTTGTTTGAACAATATATTTTTAATGAAAAACAAATTACTGAATGTTTAACATAATTATTATCTTCTTTGGTTAAGTATGGTTTTAAAACCATATATTTAAGAGTAACTTTTATTGATTGAAACCAAAATAAATAACTATATTCAATTAATATCAGTTTATCTTTTTTTTACCAGCAAAAACCATATATTAATGCAATTGACTTATACAATATAGCTTTTTCCACAAACTCTTTTGAAGGTATCAAATTGAAATTCACTCTAATATAATTTATATTTTTTGTGATTTTATCTGTAGCGTAGTTACGGGTGCCATCCTAGTATATATTAACTTATAAAGTTATATAATTTAAAATAGATAATACGTAATTTCATATTAATACAGATTTATATATATAATTTGTATACATATAATAAACTAATATATTTTAAATATATTATATTAATAAGTTTACTATATATATATATCAATCTTCTCAATTTATATTAACTAAAATCTTCTTAATTTATATTAACTAATATTAGTATGTACCTAAAGTATTATTAGTTTTTGTTTAATATATTATTAGATTTTATCATCTATTTTTATAAAATTAAAAAAATTATTATGATATTTTATAAACTTTTTAATTTTATAACATTAATGAATTTGGAACAATTAATTTATAATTTATGATTCAATAAAGTTTTCAACATATCTAAAAAAAAAGCAAAAGAAAACATATTTAAAATTTTAATATTATAAAACTCAGTATGTATATATTTAATTTTATTAATATATTTCCTATAAAGGATCAATAAAATTTTAAAAAATTCTTAACATATTTTAATTAAAAATTTTAAAAAATAGTAATACGGATGGAATTTTTTTACGAAATATTTTGTTGAAAAATTTTTATTGATAATGGGTAATTTCAATAGAAAATTCTGTTGAAAAATTTAACAGATTTTAAATTTTTTTGATGCCTTAAATTTTCCGACGGAATTCTAATGGATTATTTTTCATTAGAAAATTTCAATTGAAATCCGTTAGAAAGTTTGACAGGAGTAAATTTTTTTTGCATCAAAAAAATTTCTGACTTGATTTTCAACAGAAATTTTTCATTGAAGAAAATCCTTTGAAAAAAGTCAAAATAAATTTTTGTCAGAATTTTGTTTTCCAACAAAATTTTTTCATCAAAAAAAAGTTTTTTTTATTTTTTTGGTTGTAGTTTGAATCGCTATTAGGCTACTTTAAATGAAGACTTTATATTATTATATATGCAAGTTTGAATGCTTGTTTGTAAGCAGCATTTCTGATGAATAACAATGGGTTTGTGCTAACCATTTGAGCTACAACTGCCAGATGACTGAACAGGATGAAGGCAAATTAAAATTAAACTCCATCCTTACATGGTTTAGGGCATTCCAATAGCTATAGCTAAGATCTCAGCGTCCAGAAACTTAAGGCAAATATATTCCAAGCTGTTTTCTTTGGGTTTGATCATGGAGACTTTTGAGAATATCATGTCTTACTGTTACCTTTGGTAATTCGTTGCACAGAGCACAGCTGATCCCTTTTATGAGACAAACATATATGGTTGAACCTATCCTTTGTCCTCTGAAATTTTCATTAGTTATATGCAATGATTCAACGTTTAATTAGAGGGACTTTTACTTTTGTTATTTTAGCTTGTTTAAGATATACGATTTCCTTTGACGATTGATGACTTTTGTTGAATTAATGACATCCTATAAGCTATGACTATGAAATGTCGTTGTCCTTAATTTGCCTCATCTTCTTCAGTTTGAACTTTTTATTGCTAATTCATAACAAGCATCCATAAAAAAGCAAATACCCATTCACTGACAAGAAGAGAAAGTTTTTGTTATTTAATTTGAATATGCTTTGTCTGATGAGAATATTGAAACTAAGGCAGTGTAAAAGAAGATGCCTTTACAAGGAAAGTCTCCGGGGACTGTCTCTGTTGGGCTCTTTGTTTGCTTTGAAGGTCTTGGTGTTTCAGTAGCTTTTCCATGGCTGCTGCTTTGCTTATCTTAGCGATGAATTGTTTTATTCGGTCAAAGGACCCGACAGTGAAAACTGCAGCAGCATGAACAAAAATAGGGAAGGATAGTATACAGGCTGATAAACGACCACGTTTTAGCTGTTTAGGGTAAACATATATCTAGATTCCACGTTTCCACCACAAACAAACAGCCATCTCTACATGAATAAAATTAGGATTGAATCAAAACGCTATAGTATTAGCGGTTAGAAGATTTCAACAAATAATTTAATTTTCTCAAAACTTAACAATTATTTGTGACCTGTGGGTCTTGAATAATTGATATATATATATATATATATACTCTCAAATCTTTTCATGAATTTTCTTTTATATTTGCTGTATTAATCACGCATTTGACTCACCTTCATTACTTTTTATTAATGTTGAGGAACATTTATCATTATTAATTTATTATCAACATGTATTGAATTTAACCTATAAATATAGACGGTGATAATAAGTAAAATAAACTGATAACGTTGATTTCAAAAAAATAATGGATTGTGAGATCTCAACCCTTGGATTCAACTTATCATGACATATGGATGCAATAAAGTTGATATTTTAAATCCTTGTGAGATTTTTTCATAATATATATCTTATCAAAAAAAAAAAAAAATTCTCATCTTGAATATCTCTTTTAGTATTTTCTAACTTGTTTCTGGTAATTCTCAAGTGTACTACTATATATTATTTTTATTTCATTTTCTTTTGCTTGTACGATAGAATTTAAAAGAACAAAGCTTTCATCAGATAATTAATTAATAGTCTATGCTAGTATTTATCTTAGCATAGCATAGTCTATACTAGTGTTTATCAGAAAAGTTACTATGACCGGAACCATTTCTCTTATTGACCAAGCATTCTGATCCAAAACCATTAAAGGAGTACTCTGCATAAAATTTAGGTTCCATTTTACTTGTCGCTTGTACTATTTATTTCTTCTAATTTGTTATAATTCAAATATAATTATTGTCATGACCCGAAACTCTCCTTCGAGCCCGTGACAATCGCCGTGACGTTTCGATAAGTATTCATACCCCGAATACCGACCGAAACATTGCAAGGCTTGCGTACCAGTTTTCTCAAAAACTTCGAAACCGATTAAAATATAATATGCAAGCGGAGAACGCATATTTCATAATTAAAAATAAATCTAGCGGTCTAAAATATTTGTTTAAAGTAAAAAGTTCAACTATTTGAATAAAACCAACATATTCGATAAAGTATTTTATTTTCTTAAAACACAATATTTACAAAGTCTTTCAAAAATCATTTGTTTTGTAACATAAACGTAAAATAAATTTATTTATACAATAACAAAGATAACAAAAATATAAAAATTCAGTTACAGTGACACGTGAGCTCCCAATTAACCATGAAGGTACAGGACTTCGAATCTTTACTTTCTAAGATGCCACTTCGAGATTTCCTTCTCGATGCAATTGTTGGTCTATTGCCTATTCTGAGCCTGAAAAATGTATAGGAAGAAGGGTGAGATTTCATAAATTTTAGTGAGTAAACATATACCCTCTAAACTATATACAGTCGAGTAAATGGAGACAAATAAAATGTTCCTTCCAGTACGTTTTCCATAACATAAATGTTCATTGTACTCAAAACGATTAACTTGGCTTATGGATTTCACAAAACTTGGCTTATGCCAAAATCATTCTCGGGGATACCCCGGCCGAAGGCATCTAACCGAAACCGCCAAGGCTGTTAAATTTCTTACACTCATTTTTCATCTGAAAATCTAGCCATTCCTTGGCGTTGGCTGAGTCTCACACTCACGTGGTGGTCCGCGTGAGGTGCACTCAAACTTTACCTCAGGAGATGCCCTACACACGACTCTCCTTATCGAGGTAAGAATATATCTAGGAACCGTGCCACTCTTATAAGCTGGTCCACGGAACCTGCCACTGCAGCGGGGAATTTATCTACCACCGAATTCATAAAAATTCTTAACTGCATGATATGACCATTTATTTTTCTACCTAGCCTCTCTTAGGCTACTCAAAACAGTTCAAATATAAATTTAACATAATAACAAATATCAATTTTGTCATTCATGCTAACAAAATATCATAAGCCATTCAAATTAAAAATACAATTTATTTCACAACACATAACAGTCTCCGATTACTCTATTTTTAAAACCATTATTCAAGTTTTCAAAAAATTTATAAAATCACATTTTCCAATAAAACACAACAATTTGGCATTGAAACCATTTTTCATAAAATCACATAATCGAATAAAACTACTATAGATAATTAAGACGATATAGGAGTACTCACTGTACTAGGAGTAGATATACTCCTATTTTCGATCCTCGGGTGTAGTCTTTTACCCGTATCAGATAGCTCACCACCTATCCACAATACATGACACAAAAATTCAATAATTTATGTCAAATCATTATAAATTATTTCAGGCTCTTATCCATGCGTATGCACTAGATATGGTTTGAAATGTCTATACAATCGCTTAATTGCGGTGTCCGACCTAACTCGCCTATACACTGTGTAAATTCCTAAAATCTCCAATCCGACTCCAATTCCATCCATTTCAATTTCAATTATCCAATTATACCCACAATACCTCATTGACTGTGAATTTGGTCCAATTTATCAGTCCGGACTAAATATTACGCTTTTACCCCTAGTGGGTAAAAATTTCAATTTTTGCACCGAAAATTCTCATTTAATTTTCTAACTCCATAATTTATCAAATATCACCAAATACATGCCAAATAACCTAAAATTCAGCTTAATTACCATCAAAATTATTCATGGAAATTTTAACTATACTAGGTGGAATTTCACTAAAATTTTTCCTATTTGATTTCTACACCATAAATCACCATTTTGTCATCCAATTCTCTCAAAATAAAATCAATTCCATCACCACACACACAACACTAGGTTCAGCCATGGATGGTTACTATGGCAAACAAATTTATTTCTTCTAGTTTTGCTTATATACATGCTAAACTAGCTAAAAACACTAACATATATCAAAATCAATTATTTCCATCAACTTTCTCTCTCTAAACCCATTGGACCAGCTATGAAATCACCATGAAAATATGCAATTTAACCATGAAAAATAATGAAAAATACATAGAAATGATAGATCATAAGCTAAACTTGAAAA
This sequence comes from Theobroma grandiflorum, assembly GCA_036013995.1. Taxonomy (NCBI): domain Eukaryota; kingdom Viridiplantae; phylum Streptophyta; class Magnoliopsida; order Malvales; family Malvaceae; genus Theobroma; species Theobroma grandiflorum. The sequence continues at coordinate 10,577,222 of CP142131.1, forward strand.
ATCATATCTTTAAACACTTGAATCCTTGAAAAATCACACTTTTTCTTTGATTTTCTTCCACCTAGGGTTTATTTTTGTGTTTTCTCTCTCTTCCTTCAGCTTAGAACGAAATTTTTGAGGAAGAAGGTTGAAATTTGGCCTTTTTAAGCCATTAAATAAAATAATATTATTTTATTTATATATTTTTAATTTTTTTATTAATTTATTATTTTTATTTTTTTTTATCTTTTGACTTTATTTTCAGCCACCAATTTTCCTTCCCTTATCCTCAGCCTTCAAGAAGGTTCTGGACAAATCCCAAAGATTTTTATGGTGTAATTTTGTAAAATTACACTTTTACCCCCGAAAAAGTATAAAATTACATTTTTATCCCAAAAATTGAAAAATTGCCACAAGGCATGTTTTTCACTCCTCAAACTCATACCACACTCCAAATAATTAAATTTGATCAAAATCCTTTCGAAAATTCAATTTTTGGTTTTGAGTGGTAAAATTATCATTTTACCACTATACTCTAAAAATACCGAAAACTCATAATTTTCACTGCTAAATCTTCTAATTGTACTTCAATACTCATATCATACTCAAACATGTCAAATGAGGCCAAAATCTTCTTTAAAAATTCTTGTTTTGACTTTTAGTGGCAAAATTACTATTTTGCCATTGTGTCTCAAAATACCGAGAATTGCACTTTTTCACTGTTGAACTTCATATTATATTCCAATAATCATATTATATTTCATATAATTATTCTTGGTCATTTGAAATCAAAATCTTTATTAAAAATCTCCATTTTGTCCTGAAATTGAAAAATGACCGTTTTGTCCCTAATCAGTCAATTTTTCAGATTGACTCCAAATCGGACCTCAAACTCCGAATTACCATTTTGAGTCATCCCTGGACTGTGAAATTTTCAATTTCATCTTTACGATCTCGATTTTATCTTGTTCGAGGTTTAATCGATTTAACTGTACTTCTAAGGGCAATATCGTCTTTTAACGATTTCTTCGGACTTCTTCGATATACAAACATTCTATCGAACATGTAAATGACATTACGATCACTTTATAGAGTAGGGTTTGACAATTATCGATTATAAAAGCTAAATCATATCATACCAAATAAAAAGTATTACATGAAGGTCCAACATGCAACATCAATTCAAATATATTTGCTCTATATAATATAAAACTATGAATCTTGTTATGTAGTAAGATTGGCTATCATCATATTGCCTTGGAAGAACTTCTAAAATCTTACGAATATAAACATCAAACTAGGAAAAAAAAAAGATGATTGCATGCATCTTTTGTTATTAAACAAACAAAAGTTACTCCGTGATAATCCCAAAGATCAAAATCACAGAACCTTGCTCAAATTATTCTACGTCAGTATGAGGCATCAGTGACATCATTGCTCAAATTTTAGGGTTTTTTGACCCTCGTTCATCACCAGCTTTTGCTAGGGTTTTTAGTGACATGGGCATGAGGGATGAGTGACCTCAGCTACTGCCCCAACAATATTAAGGCTTCCTCGCCATATTTTCTTTGCTCGAGCATTAAATGCATTTTTTGCCAGACTTTTGTTTGCGTGCATGGCTGGTCAGAGGCTTGAAATTTGATGGTGCCGCACGGATCCACGTACTTGGGACTTAATTGGAGTAGGGACCAAATCGTGTCCGAACATCGGGGCTTCCATTTGGTCCTAACCAGAGGACCAAATTAAGTCCATTTCACAAGCGTGATACTGGGGATTGCTACTGACTGCTGCATCTAGGGTTCTTGTCAGTCCATTATTTTTTTGTCCTCTCCTCTTTCAAAATTTGAAGGTGAGATTTCGTTGAAGAAATAGCTACAATTTTGATTTGTTAATTAATTTTATTACACTTATATATTTTTAATTGGTAAAATGAAATATAATTGTAACACAAAATTGAACCTGAGAGTATTCAAATTTTATGATCATATTCTTAGTCTATGGTCACATTTTTGTACGATTATATATAAATTAGTTATTAAATCAATGTAATTCTAATGTATAGTAGCTAATCCAAATTTTTTTTAATGTATAGTACTATATATAAAGAACATTCAATTTCAACTATAAGTGGATATGATCAGCTATTTATTTGATGCGACGCTTGCTTTTAGGTGAATATTTTTCAATTCAGGAATTTGAAATACGAAGCTTTTAATAGTCATGTCATTAATATAATGAATTTTATTTGAGCAAAAAAAAAAAAACCCTAGGATATATATTTCGACTTCATATGTACCAAGAAACCATCATAAAAACAAGTGAAGAAATAACATGAAGGAGGAACCAATCAAGCATACAAACCACTCTCTTTGGGTGACCAACTTGTCTGACCAAAAGAAGAAATAACATCAATGAACAGATGTGGATGCAGTTGTCTGACCAACTTGACAAGCAGAGAAGCTACGTATTCCTTAATTAATTAGCAGCACCTCTCTTTGTCTCTCCCTGTAAACATAAGCACATCTATAGCATGTTCTTTTACCATCTTTGCGTATGACCATTTTAGTGTCAAGCTGCATTATTGTATATATAATGTTCAGACACTTGTGGCATAAGGTCGGAGCCAGTCATTTTTGTAAAAAAAAAAAAAAAGAAAATTCTTGCTGTTAAATTCAGCAACAAATGAGAAGAATATAACATGTAATTTTTTGAGAAGAATATAACTTGTAATTTTTTGAACCTAAATCAGGTGGTTCTCAAAAGTTAATAACTTTTTGAACCTAAATCACATGGCCTCTCAAAATTTTAAACTCAAATTACTAGTAGTGATGATTTGAATTGTTATATAAGTCTTAACAATCACATTCACATTAGATGTGAGATATTGAGTATCACAATCAGTCAATATTTTTTTTTTCTACTCAATCAATAAATAATTTTTTTAATGATAATAGATCACAAAATATCCAAAAGTGCATAGCAATGCCAAGTCCAGTAAAGTCCTGCATTGTATAGTTACATCTAACAAGAACACCTTAAAGCAATCTAAAAACAATAGCTGTAAAACAAAACAATACAGCCCAACACTTCTACTCACCATAACAAAACAGGAGAGCAAATTCAAATAAAACATATGACTAATCCTGTTAATCGGAACAGGCTCATACTAGTAAACATCACCACCATTACCGTCAATGTTATAATGGTTATTCTCATTCTCACTTAATATCCGTGTAGTTTTGGCTGTAAAAAAACCGAAGAATACATACGTATGGTTTATTTAAATAATTATCCCCTATCGAGAAAAGGAAAGGAAGAAGAAAAAGATCAGAGGAGGAAGAACCAGTGTAACTGCTTGTAACTTTGAAATCGAATAAAAAATTTGTCCAATCAGAGAATGGCAGTGACATGTTGGCTTGAATTTAATATATATTGTGGTATCGCTTGTCAAAATATGGACTGTGGTCCTTTCAGCCACCCAGGTCCATGGCTATTAAAGGTTGCCAAATAATTGATGTAAAAAGTAAACAGAGATGTAGACAGTCAAGTCAACTTTGCGGTTAGCGACTCTATGGTTGTAATCTAATGTTCCTTCTGTAGCCTTGTCAAATTAAACTTTATCGTCGACCAAGCGAAAAGACATGTGTTTTCCATGTAGTTTAATCAAAATCATGCCGTCTTGTTGTAGCCTAAATTATTAAGCCCGAATCGTTCTTTAGATAAAGAAAAGGATTTTACTCTTGTATTTATGAATAGCATAAAGAAATGAAGATTTAACTTTGCACGACCAAAGTGAAATTACTTTAGCCAAGAACTATTGAGAAAAGCAATAAAGAAGCAGACTTGACTGGAATTTCTAACATGTTGATCAGGTACCGAGATATTGCTCTTTCATTTCATATTTCAATTATCAACATACCTTCAGATGGACTTTAAAACATTCAGGAGTTACTAGTAATCAGTGTGAGAACCCCATGTTTAGAGTAAACACATCATTTAATAAAAGCCTTCTAGCCAATAGAGAACTTTTCGTTGTAATATCTGTTTGGCTTGACTTATTTTTTAACTTATTTATCTTTAATTAAAAAGAGAAGTCAGGCTAAATAAAGATTTTGAAAAATTCTTAAAAGAAAAATAATTTTTTTAAAAACCAAAATTTAAAAAAAAATGAACTTTCAAAAATGCTCTAGAGAGGATTTCAAAAATACCTCATTTTTAAGAAAATTTTTGTTTTTGTTTCAAAAATGTCATCATCTATTAAAAATAATCTTAACATTATCCATTTCTATTTTTATATGATTTATCATTAATTATAAATTTTATGATATATAAAAATACTTTTTATATTTCTAAAAAAGTTAACTTTGTTTCTATTGTGAACAAAGAAATTTGTAATTAATAAAAAATTATTTATTAAATACTTTTTATGATAAGTTTAATTAAAAATTATTTTTTAAATAACTTATTTATAAAAAAATTTTATAAAAATAAAATTACAAAACAAAAAAAAATTATTATTTTTTATAAGAGTAAAAATCAAACCAAACCAAACCAAATAGGCTACAGGCTACATCTGCGCCCCCGTTGAAAAGAGATTCTTTGACTGCCAGCTCTGTCTCTCAATCATCATGAGGAATATTTTTTTGAAAGATAAAATTGTGCGAAATAACCTTCGTAGTAAGGGCATTTCAAAAATGACCGTATTTATAATTTTAACTATTTTTAAACAATTTTTAACAGGACTTGACAAGAATACCCTTTAAACAATTTCAAACAAATTAAAACAGTTTCAGTTTTCTCTATCTCGCCATCTGGAAAAAAATTTTAAAATTAAATCTGGCTTTCTCTCTGCTTAAACACCATAAGGCACAGAAAAACAACTCCAAAAATGACTAGCTAAAACTCCCTGAATGATCAAGTAGAGAAACCAAGCATATATGAATCCAAACACCATAAACCAACGCAAAGAAGAAGAAAAACTCAATAATTTGACTCGTTGTCAAGGGAAAGAAAGATTAGCCCAAGAGCATCACATCCCAAATCAGTGAAGGGCAGAAGCAAGATCATCACCGAAGAAAACAATATCAGATACAAATTTCTCCCACCACCAAGGTAGAGGCAGATCGTCACGTGGGAAGAATTTTCGACTCAGAGGTAAGGAAAAACACGTAAATCAGTAACCAAAGACAAAGGAGTAGGGGAAGCCCTCAAAACTCACAACGGGAAAAACAAGACATTAACACAAATAAGAACTCTGAGGGAACAAAACATAACCAGAAAAGAAAACTCCTAAGACCCAACCAGAAACCAAAGTCACGCAATGCCTTTCCATTAGTCACGCAATGCTTTATTAAAAATTAGTCATATAATGCTTAAACACTAGTCACGCAATACCCAAAGTCAGTCACGCCTGACTTTGAGTTGCGTGACTAGTGTTTAAGCATTATATGACTAATTTTTAGTAAAGCATTGCGTGACTAGTGGATAGGCATTGCGCGACTTTGGTTTCTGGTTGGGTCTTAGGAGTTTTCTTTTTTGGTTATGTTTTGTTCCTTCAGAGTTCTTGTTTGTGTTAATGTCTCACGCAACCTGCGTGATTGACTTTGAGCATTACGTGATTAGTGTTTAAGCATTATATGACTAATTTTTAGTAAAGCATTGCGTGACTAGTTGATAGGCATTGCGTGACTTGTTAAAAAGGCATTGCGTGACTTTGGTTTCTGCTTGGGTATTAGGAGTCTTTTTTTTTGGTTATGTTTTGTTCTTTCAGAGTTCTTGTTTGTGTTAGCGTCTTGTATTTCCCGTTGTGAGTTTTGAGGGCTTTCCCTACTCCTTTGTCTTCGCTTACTGATTTACGTGTTTTTCCTTATCTCTGAGTCAAAAATTCCTTCCACGTGACAATCTGCCTCTGCCTTGATAACGAGAGAAATCTGTATCTGATGTTGTTTTCTTTGATAATGGTCTTGCTCCTGCCCTTCTTCGATCTGGGATATGATGCTCTTGGGCTCGTCTTTCTTTCCCTTGACAAAATAGTCATGCAATGTCTAAAAACTAGTCATGCAATATCTAAAAACTAGTCACGCAATACTCCAGAAATGAATAGTCTGGCGAGAAAAGTTTAAAGAATATAAGTTTGTTTGAGGCACAGAACTAAACATATTTGACCCGTTAATAAGTTTCGGGTTGAGACGAGGAGCTAAATAAATGGGTCGATTTCATTAAGGGTAATTTTGTCTAAATTTTAATTCTCTTGGCTAAAAACAGTTAAAATTATAAAAAAATCTATTGTCAAAAACGCCTTATGCATATGGCCTATAAAAAAAAAAGTCGTCTTTTTTAAAGTTTCATAGCATTAACCAAATCTAGTAAAGTGGGTTCAAAATCTAGAGCCAGATGCACTGGAACACATTAGACCCTGAGAAAAATGAAATCTTCAGATTACATTCTATGTTCCATTAATACACAGAATGATACACGTATGTTTCAGGGGAATAGATTAAGGTCTTTGCTCTTTATACAGGAAACAAAGTTGGCCAAGGAAGATATCCACAGCCCCAATTCTTAAAACAAACCACGGGCAAGATATCACAATTTGAACTCCGAATGATTTCTCCAGAGGACTATCAGCTATTTATCCCAGCCCATTGTTTCCTCAAATTGGAATTCAATGTCAATTCCAGCTTGTTGCCACCAAGAAGTGTAACCGAATCGATGACTCGAATTTGCTTCCAGGGAGAGGTCAGGAAGGTCAAACCACATACTGTCACTATCCGCCGATTGAGAAGACGGGGACCCCTGGGTTTCGCATGACATTGTGGTGGAACTTGGGGACTGAGGAACGGGCATCTCATCTTGACATGGCTCCGTCTTGACTTCAATCATGGCATTGTGCTGATCAATCATGGCATAGGCTGCCTTATTAGCAGCTTCTTGAATGTCTGTACGGGTAGAACCGGCAGGGCGAGGAAGTTCATGAGCTGACTCAGGAAAATTCAGGTAAGCCGAGTTACCTTTTATTGCCATTGAGGCCACATCATGGGCTCGAGCTGCCATTTCTGCTGTAGGGAATGTTCCAAGCCAAATTCTTGATTTCTTCCTTGGCTCGCGTATTTCAGACACCCATTTCCCCCAGCTTCGCATCCTCACACCACGATAAGTGGGGTGCCTATAGGCTTTTCCTTTCTTAAAACTCTCCTCACCTCTCTCATTGGCTTCCATCAATCTTGTTTCTCTAATTGATCTTTTCTTCCCGAAAGATTGCTTTATGTACTTGAAATCCATAAATGCTAAAGAAGAAGGGGATGCAAAGATGTTGGTGGAGCAAGAATCGAAAGGAAAACAAAGCCTGAACCAGACTAGAACAACTTAATGCCTGTCTTGCTATGATTCAGAGCTATTGAATTTTTTGTACTAGTTGAGTAAGGCAATGAACAAAACTGGGAGAGCTTGTGTGCTTTAAATACTCTTCAATGGGCCCTTACGGTAAAAGATAACAAGATATAAGTTTAAATACACCGCCCAATTTCAATCAAAGGAGCCACCGTACTGACTACTGAGTTCTGAACCTCAGTTTTCCTTCACTGTGTAGGCTACTCGACACCTTGTGGATAATATAGAACCCCTCTGGAAGAAAATCGAGAACTCTGACGTCATTAAAAAATAGAGAGAGAAAGAAAGAAATTGGAGGAATGAAAAGATTAATTTCTCAAAATTTAGACCCATTATTGACGTTAGATGAGTTGTATGGGTTTCGTTTCGACCTTTTTTCTATGGCTATATGGATGTATACGTGGGAGGTAAAAACCACATGGGCCCGTTGAAAACCATGCATTTCACATGGCAACTAGAGCTTTCGGGTCCCATCGATTCCTCCCTGTTATCCCCACTTGCAAAAACAGAGCAACACACAACCCATCATTCCTTTAAATACGTCTTTCCATGGCAAGCTTAATTTTCCATCAATCGTATTCGTCCCGGTACAACGGAGTAACGAAGAAAAATCTTTTCGCATCTCCGTACCCCTTGTATTCTAGCATGGCGCTATTAGCTTCAGCAGAGACGTGGGTGATTCGTCACTGTTTTGGAATTTTGCAATGTTGAAATCTGGGTGACCTTCGCTTGTTCTGTACATTTCGTTCAAGCAGGACAAGTTCTGGCAATCATATAAAACACTGATTCTGCTAACTTTTTGTTAGATAATCACTAAGATTCGCTTGGCAAAAGATGATTTGGTTAAAGATTAAATAAGACTGCAAAAGGTCATTTGAGTTTGAGTAGTGGAGCGAAGAGTCTCTTGCGGGGCAGAGTTAGTCAAATTTTATTGGAAGGATTAAATATAGTTGAATAAGAATTAAAAATTTTAAAAAATTAATATCTTAAATTCAATTAATAATAAAAATATTGATAATAAAAATATGAAATTAAATATAAAACTATAATTTGTAAAATATAAATAGTTAAAAACGATATATAAGATTAATAATTTTTTCTTATATAATCAAAATTATTTAAATACTATATATTCAAGATAATTTCATTTTAACTAAACATAAAACGTAAAATATATAAAAAAACTCAAGTTAATTTTCTCTTACATAATCAGGATTAATAAAAAAATGATACGTTGATGAAATTTTAAGTAACAATGTAACACTACAACTTATATTTGAAAACTATATAATAATTAATTAATTTTTAAAAAATAAAATCATAAAAAATAAAATTTATGTAACATAAAAAAGAAGAACATGGTAAGTAGAAGGTAGATACCGCATATTATATAACAAAAAAAAAAGAAAAGAATATGATTAATGGTTTGTAAAAATTTGAAAAAGAATATTTATATAAACTTATAACATATGAATAAATGAAATAAAAATAAATTTAATAAATAAATATAAATAATAATAATTAAAAAAATTAAAAGTTGAGTGAGATAAGTGACATCATTTTATTATTTTTTATTTATATTAATTATTAAAAAATATTATTTTGAGGGAGTTAATAATAGAATATATAACAAAATTTAAAAATCTTTATATGTTATGAAAAAATTTTTAAAAGTTTTGGGTGGGCCATGGCCCCCCATCACATAAGGAGGCTCCGCCCTTGGTCTCTTGATGAGGTAAACATCAGCTTGAAATGCATGAGATCAGAATTTGAGATGCATTGAACCATGATGAAGCAATGTCACACTAATTTCAGTTATTTGCCTATATATGTCTGCTTTCTGCAGCACCATTATTTTTGGTGTTTAAGGTGTAGTAGTTAAATGAAAAATGCCATGATTAGCAAGGTATTTGGATAGTGTTATATATATATATATATATATATATATATATATATTTTCACCACCATTGTCAAATATATATAGATAAATAGATAATAGAGGTAGCACAAGATTTTTCTACTAGTGCTTTGAAGGAAGGAAACAATAGGCAAACATCAGGCTTATATCTTATAGGGAACAACCAAATGTATTTGGTAAAATGATCTACATATATAATATGATAATGAAAACCATCTATGGAAATAATATGTGCTGGATCCCAAACATCAGTGTAAAGTAATTCTAAAGGCTCCGAACTTGTCAAACTTGATTGATTAAATGGAAGTTTGTAACTTTTATTACATGAACAGAAGTTGCAGTTGGACAATATATTGGGAGAATCAAAGGATAAACCAACTGATCTAAGCATGTGACTCAGGAATTTGGAGGATGGACGACCAAGTCCAATGTGAAGAAAATTTTACAAAGAGCAAGGCCGTTGCAGCACTTGAAGGATGTGGCAAGTGTCTTTAAAGCTCATATATGTCATTCCTACTCAGACTCAGAGCGAAGTTAGAGTATTTTTAAGGGGTTTAAACAAAAAGAAGACATTTGACGGTTAACAAGAATTTTATATATCATCTAATTCTCACATATAATATATGTATGTTCACTTATACAAGTTAAAAGAATAAATACCAAAACACAAAAGTATCATAATGTAGTTGACTTTCATAAATAAACATCACTTATATTTATCTTTCAAGAGAATTGTGCTTGATATTTTTTCATAAATTCAAATTTATCTATTATTGAATCTGTATTAAAAGTAGTAGCTATTTCTTTCAAAATGTAAATAACTAAAATCAAAAGATTCCTATGCAAAGTACTGATCACCAATTTCAAGAATTCATTGCTGCTTGATAAACAATATTTAGGCCAATACCACATCGACATCAAGTCAAGCATTACCCATACAAATAATCCTTTTTCTATGCAAAGAGCGAAAGGGGGCATGACAATTTTTCAAATTATAAATACATTTTTAAAAAATCCAAAAAAAAAAAAAAAGGAAAGACTCAATAAAAAATGAAAAAAAATTGATTGAAGCGACGAATAGCTTCAGCTTCTAATTCTTTGGAAAGATTAACAGTAAAAAGAAACCTTTACTTGAAAACAAGAGTCAGGAGCGGCTTTGTGTGTTATGCAGAAATTGGTAGTTTCCTAAAGAAACTTTCCTCTAAATGATTTTATTTGTGATTGATATATTGGATTTTTTCAATTGTTAATTAACATATTCGACTTATGATAAATTTAGATTTATATAGATTTAGTGGATTTAAGTTAGTGAATTTACTCTTATTTTTTAAAATTTAATAGGCTTAGTATATTAGGTTAAAATTTATATATGTTGAGCTTAGCTAGTAAGAATAAGTTTCATAATATTTTAAAAGCCAAGTTAAAAAAATTAAAAAATAATTATATATAATAAAATTAAAATATTTGGGAAGCCATGGCCCCTTTTTAACAATGAGAAGCCGTCTTAGTCAAACCTTTCACTAATGGTGTCCTGTTGCTTAAATCCAACGAATCGTTGTTAATCTTCACTAATGGTGTCCTGTTGCTTAAATCCAATGAATCGTTGTTAATCTTGAAAAGTCCAAGCACTAGCTCAATAATTTTTCGAGCTTAAAGCATATGACCTTTAAAAAACTTAAACTCAAGTTATTAGTAGTGATGTACTTAAATTGTTATATAAATCTTAACAATCACATTCACATCTGATGTGGGATGTATGTAAAATATAAAGTATCACAATTCTATCTACTCAAATCTTTATTGTCTTTATTAAAGTCACATATCACATCATAATCAAGGCCTATTCTACAGGATCAAGAACCCACCAGCACAATGTGAAAGTCTATATCGAATTAGTATAAATTTTGATACCATTTGTAACGATTTAAGTCCAAGTATTGGCTTAGTAACTTTTCGAACCTAAACTACGTGATTTTTAAAAGCTCAAACTCAAATTGCTAATAGTGATTGACTTAAATTGTTATATAAGTTGGAATGAGATATCACAATCCCCATTCAAATCCTTGATGTCTTCATCAAGGCTTAGGAGCACAATGTGGAAGCCTACATTAGGTTGATATTATTTTATAATGACCCAAGTTCAAATACTAGCCCAGTAACTTTTCAGGACAAAAAGTAAGTGAAGAATAACAGAAAAATAAAAAAAACACTTGACTGGCGGCTGCTAGAATAGGAGAAAGATCAGCTGCAAAGTGACAGACTAATAGCTGGATCAAAGAGTTATGAGAAGCACTTGTAACATATTTTTTTTCCTTGAATAAGTGAAGTTGTTGCGATTGGGATTAGGTGTAGAATTGCTTCTGGAATAACCTTTTTTATGAGAGTAGCTGTTGATAGTTAAGCCATGCCTAACTCATCAATAGTGCTCTTCATGTGCTGTAAGTAGTCTTCAATATCTCTCTTCTTGGGTTGATAGAGAAGTTCCTTTTTCAATGACATAACTCTGGTGCGATTCTTGTTGGCGAACATTTTAGATAACTTTTTCCATGCTTCTTGAGAAGTTGAAGTTCGTGTTGTTGCAATGGGTGGGACAATGGACTCTGAAATAGATGCTACAAATGGAATGCAAAACAAACTGATCATGCCTATACCAGAAATTGTATTCAAGATTTAAGTTAGGTATGTTACCAGTTGTGAGCATGGCTTAATTAAAGATAAGGATTCTGTCCAAAGATATAACTAGTAAGATCATGGCCTATAAGAAGAGACTTAAATTGGATTTGCCGAGAAAGAAAATTAATAGGGGTTAATTTGAGAGGCAGCTGTGCTGCTGCATTGACATAAATGTGAGCAGTAGTATTATTGGAAATGTTTTGAGGAAGAGTTGGTTGCTGCAAGCATGAGGAAAAAGGTGAAGGATCGAGATGCTAGTGAAGCAAATTGCTTTAATACCGTAAAAGTTTAGGTGAATTTGAAATGGTCTTAATTTTTCATTGCCGATTTACATGTATCCATAAACAAGTCTTATCTTATCTAGTTACAATTCAAATATGTGTTACAATGAGTCAATCAAATAACATTGAATATGGAAGATTGATTTGCAGTTTTGATCAGAATCAGAATGGTATTTGATTCAAAATTCTCTACTCAGCTTGCTGCATAATTTGTAGATGAGTCTGCTGAGCTCGCTGCATATAGTGCTGATGTGTATTGAGCTACTATTCTTGGAATTGCTGCTGTTGTGCTTTGCTTTAAATAGCTGCTGGCGCTGGTTTTAATTGTTGCAGCTGCTTGTCTGTTGGTTTTTCGCTAAAATGTGTTCTCACAGGATGCTTTTTCCTGAGCTTTATGACTTTGATCCTTTACAATGATGAGACAAACGTTTTTTCTTTCTTTTCCAAAGAAAAGAAGCCTACTGTCAAAGTTTAATGTAACATTCATATATGGCGGCATTGGTAGATGCCTCACATTTCTTGCCACTGGCCACAATATATTAAGTTTTAATCATCTTGAGAGTGATTAAAAAGGAAGCCCAAAATGCAGTTTTGGGACATGAATTGAATCAGATTCATATTGAGACAAGATTGAAGCCCAAATACTCTCATGGTGACTCGGTGTTGAAAAATAAGAAGAATATTCAGTGAGTATTCTGTATTATTTTCTCACGAAAATTATTACGTATGTAAATAAATAGAATTATAAATGAATAAAGGAAGAAAAGGAAGAAAAATTACTTTTGCAAGGGCTAAAACGTTTCTCCACCAGCCAAGAAACCCTTTGTTTTATTTACCAATGAGAGACTGTAATCATTAATTTGACAAGTTTTTCATACTGCGTCAAGGACTATTTCCAGGCCGAAGGCTTTTTCTGCCCTAACAATATTCCTTTTGTGGAAGATCCAACGTACAAAGTGTTGGTATTCCTTTAAAGCATAATAACGTACCATTGGACCACTCCTGCTCTCAACTTTCGTGGTACTCAAGGTGTCGAGCCCGTCGCAACTTATTCCCCCCAATCCGGACCATCCCGGGACCAGGGTTTCACCACCACGTCTTCAAATGCGCACCTTGTTCACCAGTTCTTTCAATTCCACTGGTTTATCAACTGGTTGAGTTTTGAATTTGGTCCTCCCTGGCCTCATATAGTCACAATCCTAACCAAGCATTTAATTTTTTCAATATATATATATATATATTTTGTACACTTTTCAATTATTTTTTGTTAAGTCATTGTACACTTTTAAATATATTTTTTAACAATATATAATTCCAAAAACTACTATTGACATTATTACAATTGAGTTTAGTCAAAGTAACTTGAGTTTGTTTTTTTTTTTTTCAAAGGGAAGCTTATTAATTTGTTAAAATTTGAAACTTTAATTAAAAATTTTGGGATTCAAATTTTAAGATGGATATTATGATATTAATAAGATGAAATCTCCTATTATATAATCGAAATTATATTTATAAAAAGAAATATCAAAGTTTGATACAGTTACTTGATTAACTTTTTTAAATCAACTTTGAGTCTAAAAAATGAAACTTAATTGAGTTTGAGTAAATTATATAAGTAGATATCTAATTACAGTTTTCTTATATGAATTCTAATTCTCTTCGATTTGGCCTTTAATTAGATAGATATCTAATTATGGGTTAAGTAAAATGTCTTACATATTTGCAAAATCAATGATAAAGATTCATTTACAACTCAAATTATCCCAAGAGGTCAAGACTACTCACTCCACAATAGAAAAAAAAGAGTTCAAGACTAGGATTAGGATCAATCATTTTAAATCATGAAACTAATCTAAAAAATTATTTACTCTAGCTGATTTAATGAAGTGTCATTCCTAATTTTTGGCTAGAAATTGTTTAGTTGATAAGGAGAAAGCAATGCATAGTGGTAGACGAATTGCAAAATTTGTTTCCAAGACAAATTAGGTAGGTTAAATGCTCAATTTAAGATTTACTGATTGTCAGATATTTCATTTCGATCAACTTATAATTTCATTTAAATTAAAATGTTACGTTTTGTATTTTTTTTAATTAGAGAAAATTGATGACAAAAGTTATCAAATAATAATAAGATTAACGTTTTATGTGAAGGTAATCTTAAAAAATATATATTTGAATTTCTTAATTCTATTAACAGTAATGTAATAACTTTTGTCACCAATTTTCTTTAAATATATAAAATGGGAAAAAATTACATTTTAATTTGAGCAGTTTTTTTTTAATATTTATGATTTTAAACTATAAAGAAGGGGAGATAAACTTTATCTTTTTCATATATTTCAATTTTCTTGTCTTAGAGTTTGAATTCAAAATCTTAAAATCTTAAATTCTAATGGTGGGATGTTCTTTAAAAGTATACAATTTCTTTTTTAGTTATGTGTTCTTCTTTTATTATATTTTATTTTTTCACCTAATAATTTTTTTTTTATGAGAGATATAATCTTTTGACAAGTTGACAAGTTGATCCATGATATTTTACGATAATGGATGAATAAATTTCGCTTTAAAAACAAAATTGATCACATTAGATCAAGATATATTTCTTGATCGAAACCTTTTGGCTGCTACAAATTCCAAAACCCCAACTGGAAGGGCTAGCATATATATCACGCACTCGTTATCTGTTTCTGCCCTAAGAATTGTCATTATGTGGAAGTGATTTGAAATATGAGGAAGATCTAACATGCAAATTAGTGTTGGCATTCATTGAAAGAGCAAGAACATGCCATTGGACCACTCCTCGTTTTGGATTGCACCTAGCCTGGGACTTCGGTAACTTTGCGGGCAAATATTTACTGCTCACCTTGTTCACGTGTTCTTCAATTCTTTATTTGTTTTTTAAAAGGCAATAGCTATGGTTGTGTTAAAAAGGCCAACTGGCTGTCAGATGGCCTCTAGGGAGGCTGTACGAAGCATCTAGATGAGGCCAGACAAAAAGAAAAATAACACAATATGTACCCTCGCCTACTGCAGGCCAAAAATCAGTAAATTTTATTGATATTAGCAAATAAAACGAGAAAATTTTCTCCCTTCTAGACGAGGACAGTTTCTCATCTTTTTATTGCCTTCCACATGTTCCAGTGCCGCATCACCACCTCTGTTACAAACCATTCCCCGCACCACTAGTCCCCTAAAAAATCACTCATTGCTCTTGCTTAACTACAGGATTCCCTATAACACCTACACACAAGACACTGATACATAGAGTCAGCCTAAATCTGTCCAAGTTGTAGGCATTACACCCATTAATCTAAGTCTTACATACACCTTAACAACACCGATGTATCCACTGATAGAGACAACCACCCATGAATCTCATGTTTTGTGTTTGTGTTCATATATTTTACTTGGTGGATTCAAC
Organism: Theobroma grandiflorum; assembly: GCA_036013995.1. Taxonomy (NCBI): domain Eukaryota; kingdom Viridiplantae; phylum Streptophyta; class Magnoliopsida; order Malvales; family Malvaceae; genus Theobroma; species Theobroma grandiflorum. The sequence continues at coordinate 10,592,883 of CP142131.1, forward strand.
TCAACTTAATTACAGCTTACCTATATGAATTCTAACTCTCTCCAATTGGGCTTTTAATTAGATATATAGATGTCTTACATATATGCAAAATCAATGATAAAGGTTAATTTACAGCCCAAACTGTACAGATTATATTTTGAATGCCTCTATTAACAAATTCTTGACGGGTTACAACTATCCGAAGAATTCAAGACTTGAACTAGGATCAATCATTTTAAATCATGAAACTAATCTAAAAGATTATTTACTATACCTGATTTAACGAAGTGCATGTCATCCCTAATTTTTGGCTAGAAAAGGTTTAGTTCATAGTAATTTTCTGCTAGGTGATTCAACCATCGTGTGGTTTAGGGCGCTCGGAAAATAAGAACTTGGATAGCGTCCCTCTTCTCTAGCATTTACGATTCTCTCTAATTACATATGAGATGAAAAGCTGACAATCAAAAAAGGTTAAAGAAAAATTGAAAAAAATTAGAGCAAAAAGTAAAAAGGGAATAACAAAGATTGACACTAAAACCGGTGAACAGGAAGAATAAAAAGAAAAAGCTGACAACAAAAAAGGGAAATCAAGTTGCAAAAGCAAATTAGAGGAGCGTCGAAAAAGTTGAAGTTTGAGGTGCAAACGTAAGATAACGTTTTCAGCTCTTTATTATCCTAACAGTAGTTTTTTTTTTTATCTAAACAAATAATATTAAAAATACATATTGGTAGATGACGTAATAATATAAAAATATAACAGTAGTATTTTGATTTTATAAAAATCGAACTGAAATTGAAATGAGTAGGCATTAAAATAGAGTTGGCTCGAATTGAATTCTAACAATTTAGTTTCTTGATGCAACTTTTATTTACAATTCACGGTATACATGATCAGCTGAGGAAGGACTCCCCTTCGATTACAAAAGCAGCAGCGTCTCAACCCCAAAGGTAGCCCGGAAAAAACATGAACACATCCTCGGAGGTAAGCACAACCTAAGAGGTCAGTCACTGCAAGAATAAAAGCAGAGCAGAGCGCAAGCAACTGCTATGAGCATGAACAAAACAGAAGCAAGAAAAGGACCACCGTACAATATCAACAACGAAAAGTATCAGAGACAGAAAGCATCCCAACAGGTGCAGTCATAATATTCACCAATGATGGCCACATGGTAATTCAGACCCAGCAACCAGAAATATCCCAAAAATTTCGGACAAAGAGACTGCCACAAGTCTCCAAACTATGGATCCAGAGCACCTGCAGAACACAGAAGGTCCGATCACCCACAGCGCAAAACCAGTCAGAGAACACAACCTCGAAAACAAGTTTCTTGATTTTTTTTTAAATTTAAAGATCTTTTTGAATATTATTTTTAATTTATTTACTTACATTTTTAAAAAAAAAATTTATATTGTGAAATATAAAAAAAAGTAATATAGGAATTAATAAAAATTGACATTTGACTCGGTTTGGTTCTGATAATTATGATTTTTATTTTATAAATCGAAAACCGAATCATATCGAATTGGAATTTCAATCTCCATTCTAGAAACAAATAAAATATAAGAAATTGGTCATGCCATCTCCAACCATGCACATATGCGATGTTTTACGGTGAGGACTGAAGCCCGAAAGGATGACTGCCCATTTTCCGTTTATATATGGGGAAGAGGGAGTATTCCCATCAGGATTCTGTGCAACTCAACAATTTGTTTTATTAAAAATGAAAAAAAAAAAAAAAGAAATAGTTTGATTTTGTATTAACGATAAGCAAGTACTGGCAACAGAAGGTTTTGAGAAGTGTGCCGCTGTTCGGCCTTGAGCTGCCATGGTTACGACAATGTGTCGAGATAGGAGAAGCTGCCAGGGGCAGAATCAAGGTGGTGACGTGTGGTGTTGGCCGTCATTTCTTAATTTTTAATTTCTTTAGTTATTATAGATATAAAACTTTATACATATATGTAAATATAAAGTAGAGCTTCTCACAGCCGGATGACGCTCATATAGGCAATTTTTAATTCACTCTAGACAATGTTTCTCAAGGGACAAGAGATATTTCTTTGAACTGAACAGTACATGAGAAGAGCTCAAAAATTATCGACACCTGCCTCATTGTGATTATGGCAAACGTAACCAAGGGTGCTTTAAGAAATACTTAGATCAACAATAGAGAGATATGGTGTTTACGTTTCTTAATGGCCTGAATGGATCGTTTTAAGCTTTGCTATCTCAGATCATTATGATGGAGCCATTTCCCTTGATTGATAAGGCATACAACGTAGTCCTACAGGAGGAGACTCAGAGAAAGTTACTGATTCTATCACAGCCTACATTAGAGTCCTCAGCCTTGATGGTTAACGCTGGCAACAAGAAGAAGAGAAAATCAGAGATGTTGTGTAGCCATTGTGGGAAGAAAAGACATTTTAAGGAGAAATGTCACAGGCTGATTGGCTTTCCAGATGATTTCAAGTTCACTAAAGGGAAACAGAATGGTAGGAGGAGCAGTTCAGGAATGCTTAAAAATTCTTCAATTAATAGTGTTTCTATTGTTGAATCTACCCAGATTGAATAGGATGAGGATTCAGTAAACAACTCTTTTTCTCAAATATCATTTACTAAAGCACAAAGTCGGAAACTACTAACTCTCATCAATGTGAATGAGTCAAATGTTGATGGTGGCATTACTTCAAACACACAGCAAACCAAACCTTCCTCAGTGTGACCTCTGCCTTAGCTGGTATAATCTTTGATCATTTTTGCTCATGCACATCAAATACTCATATGACCATGCCATATCATGCATATAATAACATGATAAAACATGATTCTTGGATAATGGACACTGGTGCATCCGATCACGTAGCATGCTCACTTGACAGATTAGCATTCATTAAGCTTGTGACAAATTGTTATGTCATTATCCTAAAAAAAACAAATTGTTATGTCCACCTTCTAAACAATGCTAGAGCAGCAGTAACACATATTGGTATAGTCAAATTAACTTCTGCATTGACCTTGTATAATGTCCTATATGTGCATTCATTCAAATTTAATCTTGTATTTGTAAATCAGTTCACAAAATCAAAGGATCATTTCCTATTCTTTATTGATTCTTGTTGTGTAATTCAGGACCTAAGATCATGGACTGTGATTGGGGTTGCTAAGGTCTCATCAGGATTATACTTCATGCAAGATAATCAAGATGCAGAATCTTTTGACAAACTTGTGAAAGTTGTATCTGGTGTCTTTGTGAATTCTTGTTCTAAGGTTTCCAAACATTTCAATCTTTGGCATTGTAGACTTGGCATGTTCCAGTTGATAAAATAAAGTTGTTACGTAAACTTTTTCCTGGGATTACTTATAATGATGAGTTTTATTGTGATGTTTGCCCTGTAGCCAAACAAAAGAAATTGCCTTTTCCAAAACATATTCAGAATACTACTGTTATTTTTGACCTATTACGTGCTGATATTTTTTTTTTTGAAAGATGGAATAATTCATAAAAGGGAGCACCCAAAGGTAAAACTCCAATCAAGTACAAAAGGGCTGCACTAAAAGGACCTATGCGCCGTCCAGTAAAAGCGTAACCCTCAACATACATATCACAGAGAGCAAAACAAGTCACTACCATACCTATTACGTGCTGATATTTAGGGACCTTCTATCTTTGTACAATTACTGGAAATCGCTACATCCTTACACTTGTTGATGATTTCAGTTGGTTCACATGGATTTTCCTTATGCGAGCCAAATCAGATGTTTTAACCATCATATATATCTACATTTTTTAATCTAGTAAAGAACCAATTTAATTGTACCATCAAACAAATTCGAACTGACAGTGGTCCAGAATTTAATTTGAAAGAGTTTTATGCTGCAAATAAAGTTGTGCATCAATTATCTTGTGTTAAAACACCACAGCAAAATGGTGTTGTTGAAAGAAAACACCAAACTTTACCAGGTGGTAATAAGATCTTTATCATTCCAATCCAGTCTACCAAAAAAATTCTGGGGAGATGCTATACTTACTGTTTCTCAGATCATTAACAGATTTTGATAACTGGTTTTTGTATTTTCATTGGCAGTTCGTTAGTGAGTTGGAAATCTAAGAAACAACAGTGGTAGTACGCAGCTCAACGAATGCAGAATATCAGTCTACGGCATCACCAAGCTGTGAAATCGCTTGGTTGAAGTATCTGCTAGCAGATTTTGATATTGTTCATGACAGTGCAGTGAAACTACATTGTGATAACAAATCTGCTCTTTACATATGCAAGAATCCAATTTTGCAAGAGAGAACCAAACACATTAAGATTGACTGCCACTACATTTGAGATAAAGTGATGGTAAGAGAGATTGAAACAGTCTACATTCACACCAGTGCCTCAAATTGCAAACTTATTGACAAAAGCACTACGGCCACAACAATTTCACCACTTACTCAGCAAGATGGGTGTTATTAATGTACTCACTCAAGAGTGTTAATTAGGATATTAGCACATGTGTAATTAATCTAAGTTACAACTGTAAATAGTCTTATTACTTTTACTACTTACTGTAACCAATTTTTGACTAGTTGTTAGATTTAGAATAGCATTTTTTATCTTACAGCCTAAGGCCTATAACTAGTTATAAATAGCTGATTGTAAATACTTTCTGTGTGATAACGAATGACTATCTATTTTTCCAATGAGCTTTTTCTTCCTTTGAAATGGGACTTTTGCTTTCAAGCAACCACCCACCAAGGTCTGCTTCATACTCAAATCCGATTTCTAATGTCTAAACAGTCTTTACCAATTAGACGAGAGATTTTAATAAAATCACTTTGAAAAAAATAAAAAAAATATAAACAAGTACTAACATACTCATCACTACTCAAATCTTGATAATTTACAGACAGGTTAACAACTTTTGACTGAAAAGAGGATTATATTTCAACAATCAAATAAACGGAAGATAGAAACAAAATTAAATAAAGAAAACAAAGAGCGGGCATGCCCTTGCTCCAGCCTAATTATTTTTCAGTGTCGCTTGCAAAAGGAGCTTCGCATTGAAATAAAGGGAATACGAATTTATGATTGTTTTGCCATCGTGATTGCATAAGGCATGGCATGGCTTTAGCCATTTCCTCACTATAATGGAGGCAGCCAAAACTTGCCAATTTACCATAATCGACTAAACAAAGAACAATAGCATCTAAATTTGGGTGAAAAGTAAGCGGTCTAGGGTTTTTATAGGATCTATTGATCTCTTGACTGAGGCAGCTGAACTTTAAAGACCACCGGTCATAATCTCTAGAGTCAACGAATTGGTGATTAAGCTCCCAAATCTTCAAACTTGAGCCATCACTGATTGCAAATTTAATGTGGTCGTTGCTCAACCCTATACATGCTGCCTCATTAATCTTAACCGTCCCTGGAATCTCAATTTCTTGAACCACCCAAGGCCTTTTAGCTTCCTTGTTGACAGCAAATCTTAAAATATGCCCTGACATAGACAATCTATAAATCAAACCCTTGAAGTAAACAGATTGTTTCACCCATTTGGCTCGGCTGACATTGTGGTCTCTTAGCTGAATCCTCGAACCACTCCACTTACCAGTCTCAGACGAATATACATACAAATTTTTAGCACGAAATCGTACGATTTTGAAGTGGGATGATTCAGCCGGATGATAAGCCAAAGCAGCGTAATTGTATAAAGCAGAGTTCGGTTTAGGCTTACAAATTACAAAATATTGTTTGGTTAAGGGGTTAATCACATAATAACTGTACATCCTTAGGCGTCCTCTATATTTACCAACCTCCGATTCCTTGACAATGGGTCCAACTTCCGATTTGTGACATTGGCACAGCAAAAGCAAGCCATTGCAACTTTCTTGCAAACCACTGCTCAATTTACTGCTCAACTTAAAAGGCAAACTCTCTTCAAAAGCGAAAGAAGCATGGAAACGGAGTTTCCCTGATAAAGTATCCCCTGACGAAGGTTGGTAAGACAAGTATTTGACTTCTACAAGTGGTCTATTCATACTTTCATTCTTATATAGGGATCCAGAGTATATAGGAGAGCAAGAGGCAGTGATCAAACAGCGCCATTAATTCTTTGGAAACGCACTTAAAATTTCCGCGATCTTTTATGTCTAATCTACGGAAGACGTCTTCTTTCAGGTCATCGGCTAATTCATCAAAGCTCGTCTTGTTTACGTCCCTAGTCTTCTTCAGCTGTTTTCTTCTCTGTTTGCCCATCTTTTTTTTCTTCCAGGAACCTATCAATGGAAAAGATATTTTAACAGAAAAATTAACTAAGTTGATTGTCTCACCGAAAGAAATCGTTCACACGAAGGACAAAATTTAACTAGCTAGACAGGCTAATGAAAAGAAAAAGAAAATTACCTATGCTTCTGTCACCGATGAGAAAATGCTACTTCCTAGGTTGCGTTGGGGTCAAGTCCTCTACACAGCAGGAACTATTAAGATTCTAAATATAAATGATGTACAATATTTTAATTCTTTTCAAAATTAAACTTTGTTCTACTCTTTATCATGCAAGTGATTTTTTAATGTATATGTTTCCTATATAATATGCATTAGTATTAATTTATTTAAAAAGATAAACGCAGAAAAATAATTTTTGGCATTTATTATGAATTAATAGAAAAAAGAATACGTAGTGATTTCAACATCCAACATGGGTATAGCAAATGCCAATTGAACTAGGATTTTTATCCAACCCAATTACATCTTCACTACTAAAACAAAGCCTAGTGGGTTGTTGCCCACAGGCATTTCAATGATATTACCAAAATTCAAAAAAAAAACAAAGCCCAAATGGCTCTTTACAGCAACATATGAACATGCCCCAGGCCAGATCTCACACACAAAGCTCTACAAGACCCTTTGTATATGAAGCCGACCCAGATCAATCAGCAACCTCAACTTAAGAATTGAGATTTCGCTTTCCCTAATCCAACAGTAGAAGCAGCCTGTCAAAACCAGACTACGTTTTTTAATAGCCTTCCCACGTTGAACATGCCCTGCAACAATGGATATAAACCTATTAATAATGCCACAGTTTGCTCCAAGGCTGACAGGAAAATTGAGGTGTAATTTGACCTCTGTGAGGGTTAACACCATTTGGGTAGCTGTCCATGTCCTGATGAATTATTTAACATTTGATTCTTTGGCTATGGAATAATCATTAAGTAGGATTCGTGTTGTGGCCTAGCATGTTTGCAAAAATCATTGCTAAAAGCTCCTTTTTTTTTTTCTCTTCCTCTTCGGTTTCTCATGAGCGTAATGTTGTTAATATAGAATTGTGCCTTCAAGTTTTTCTGGTTGTTGACTTGTACTAATTTATATACACAACAAATAACAACTTGATGATTGACAACTCGGAAGCTTAGCCTTGGAGCAATTCATTCTGCCTTTTATAATAAGATTTGCACGTTTTTTATGGCCAATTTTCATGTTTAATCCATTAGCTGGGTTACAAAATAAGCCAGAGTAATCAAGTTTCTGCACTATTTTGTTAAGTTATATATTTACCGATAACAAAATTAATCATTTTTCCATCACTTCCATAGTTACTTCAGGCACATGTTTAATTCGTACTTCTGCATATAAAGAAAGATACTTTTATGAGAAAGTTTCTCTCTAGCAAGAGGTAATTAACTGGGAAAGAACCTCATCAGTCAATTAGCCACCATATTCTGTGCAGTTATATATATATGGATTGATGCTTTGAAAAAAAGAAATATAAACCAACCCAATTTCATAAAAAGAAAAAGTAAATGCAAGCAGGTACTTCCAATCTCAAAATGCTATTCTTTATTCTCAACGTGTCTTTGCTTTTCAACAAAGCATTCACTTGTTTAATATAATCAATTTTTACGAACTGTCACATTCCTGCAAAGTCTTTCACAGTGAACCCAACCTTGTCAAACCTTCCCTTTTCACTGCTTTGTCTAAATTTCAAATAATCTGCACAAACAAATGGCTTATAGATCCTCAAGTTGTCTTCTCCCACAACTTCATTAGGGGCAAATATCACTTTTTCATCTTCAAAGCACCAAAAGAATGCCAAAGAAAACCGATTCACTATTCTCTTTAAAACAACTCTGTGTTCTGATGAACTTAACTTCCCGTTGCTCCATGCATGCATCAGGTCACCAATATTCACAACAAGTGTGTCTTCACAAGGGTTTATGTCCATCCACTTTCCTTCCTTTGATCTCACTTGGAGTCCCCCAATTTCATCTTGATAAACAATTGTTACACAGCTCATGTCTGTGTGCATGCCTAGCCCATCTACTTCTTCTTCTTTCATATTCTTCGGGGGAGTATAGTTGTTTATTCTCAAATAACCATGACAGTTGCCGAATTCAGACTCAAAAGATTTCTTCTCCAAATCTTCTCCCAAGCTTTTCAGTACAGCTTTTACTATCTCCTTTGATAGCTTGGTCATCAAGCTCCCGTATTCTTTCAATATCTCACTAGCAACACAACAAGCCAAAAAAAAAAAAAAAAAACATATAAGTTCTAGAACTGAGTCACTTATAGAATCAAATTAAAACAAAAAAACGAGTGAATATCATTCTGTCACTTATAAGTTACATCTCTTGCCTCAATGATAAACGAGAAGCACATTTTTATCAGTCCTAGTATGTAATCTAAAAAGTTTCTGTTTCTACAAAAAGCCATATATGCATGATACACATAAATTCATGTTGTTACCACCTAGTGATTAAAAGAAATACTATTGCAACAGAGTTGATGTAGTTTTTACCTGAACTCCGAATTTGGCTGTTCGAAGAGAACATCCACCGAACTTTGTGCAGAAGCAAAGAAGTCCGGTCCGGACACTCGAAGACTCTCAAAGAAAGGGGACGCAATGAAATGAGGGGTGTAGGTTTTCAAGGATGAAGTTGGACCGAGCTTGAGTTTGGACTCATCAGGGAGACTAAAGAGATGGTTTGAGAGGGAATACAGCTTCCTGTAAAGATCTTTGGAGACTCCATGATTGGTTATGCGGAAGAAGCCCCATTCTCTGCAGGCTAGAGAGAGGGAGGAGAGGGAGGATGGACTCAGGGGCTGGGAGAGGTCAAATACAGGAAGTTCTACAGAAGTCTTGGTTTCAGACATTATTTTATCTGTACATATGGAAAATGGGTTAGTTTGTTCAGTTGGCTTGAGGTCTTACTCTTATATATAGCTAGTTGCCTAGAGATATGCAGGCTGGAGAGAAAGAAATTGACATTCAAATGCACATGACAGATGTACGTATTTATAATATTCAATTAGATTCTAGGTCCTACTTGCCACCATAATTGTTTGATATATAGGAATAACCTAACCTTGGTCTAGCCAATGTTAATTAACCCTTCATTAAAAGCTAAAGGTTGAAAGTTCTAATCTTCTCACGCCCTTGGCTTTGCTAATTTCATTTGTACCTAAAATTTACACTCCTGTGTATTTAGCAGATTATATAGGCCAAGTCCCTAATCCAAAAGGAAATCAAAAGTTTTTTTGTTCTATTTTTTTCCATCAGGCCTTTTCTTGATGAAATCCTTATAGTCCTTGGCAAATGATCCCATCCCCGCGTCTGAAAATTTTGAAGAGAGCCCATATAACCATTTTTCTGAATGAAGGAAACCACGGAAGTCAAAACAAGTTGGAAGAAAAAAGGATTCTAATATTACTATTCTAATTTACTAAAAAAACTTAAACAACTGTTGAAGAAAAGGGCGTTCATATCAACAGAAATACATGCATACAAATCTAGCCACAAATGATTAAAGTATTGGGGGAGACAACCCTGTTATAAATTATAAAAGGCCTCAATTTATATATCCTAGTTTTGTATGCATCTTAAGGTCAACAAGGATTAGGACAAACTCACAGTTGTCAATTAGAACCCATAGGCCAAATGCAAGGACCATTTAAGAGTAGACTGAAGCTAATGTGAAGGTCAACATAACAGCTTGGCTATTCCTTAAAGAAAACAATGTGGGATTTTTTAAAATGAGCACAAGGTCATAAAAGAGTAGCTTGGCTTTGTTCATATACAAGCAAATAGGCAGCAGCAGGCAGGAATGATGGCAATCTGTTGGTCATGAGTAACTTGACAAATTCTATCAATGAACAAGTTTTTTTGAGCTTAAATTCTTGTGAAGGAGGTGTTGACTACCTAACTATGTCAAACTGAAAATCCCAAATAAAGGTGCTGTTATATGTTACGCATTAGACTTACAAATTTCTTCTCAGTTTTTAAACTCCTGGGAGCAAATAAATTCTTGAATTAAAGAAAGAAATTGCAGATCCAAATTTCATAGATTGTAGCAAAGAAATTTTTACATGATCAATCATTTGACTGCTAGGTTTCGAAATCTAGAGCTTAAACTTGTCAAACTGAAGATCCCAGATAATGGTGCCAGTTTTACATGTTATGCAGCCAAATGTATTAGACCCATAAATTTCTTCTTCTCAGTTTTTCTACTGCTGGGAGCAAACAATTCTTGAATTAAAAGGAAAACTGCGGATCCCTAATGTCATAGATTGTAACACGGGAATTTTTTCATTATCACTCCATTGACTGGTTGCTCTGCTTTCTTTCTTGCGAATGCTGTTTGCCAGCTTCAGACTGGCTTACCATGGCTAATTTTTTTTTTGAAAATTAAGTGGATCATTTCATTATATAGAACTATTACTTACAAAAGCAGACAATTATCAACTGGTATTCCTCCGGTCAATTACTGTCCTCGAATGGCTTACAAAAAAATAGCCATGACCACAGCCTGTTAAACTATACAGAGTACATGAAACCACCACCCTGCTATAGACTCAGATAATCATCTCAGAACAGCAAAAGAAATCTCAACAAAGGAAACAGCAGACTCAAATCAATAAGCCACAGCCACCACCCCAATAAAAGAACAAGTAAGGGTAAGAAACATGACCTGCGGCCTGTTTCTTGTTCTTACTTCTCCTAGAACCGTTCAAGGGACGGAATTCCTCTTGACCTCCCATTTCATGTCACTATGGCGTATGAAGTTAAGAATAAATGCACAACAGATCGTTGGATCTATCCCCACCCAACTTGGCCAGATTATCAGCTCTATCATTTCCTGACCTTGGGATGTATCTAATCTGCCAACCAAGAGCTTTTTCACGAAAGGCTTTGATTTTTAAGATCAATTGCCTCAAATTCCAAGGTGAGGAATTGGGTTTATCAATCCAAGTAACGGCGTTTTTGGAGTCACGTTCGATGATAACGCCACCTGAAGACACCCAAGCAGAAGCTACAAAGATCACTAATGCCTCTCGTATAGCCAAAACTTCAATTAGGTTCGCGTCCCCCCACCCTGCTCTCTTGGAGAAGACCGCCTTAACAGCCCCCTTGTCATCTCTCAATATCCCCCCAATTCCTAAATAACCCGGGCATCCTCTAATAGCCTCATCCGTTTTGAACTTGAACCATCTTGCTGTTGGACATTCCCATTTAACCAATGCTTTAGGAACTTTTCTCCTATCAGCAGCCAATTTGTCGATGGGGAACTAACAATATCAGTGATAGTAGGATTCTCATTAAGCCATTTATATTTCGCCCACCAAGCCACCCTAATCCTAATGATGTCTAGTATTTTCAATAAGTCCCAACCTACCCCATCAAATACCATTTCATTTCTAAAATATCGAATCAACCAAATAATAGTAAAAACAGACATTCTCCAAATTATCTTCCTATTAACTCCAACGTGACAAGCATTCCTAGCTATAAAGAAATCAATTGGTTCTTTCAGCATACATACTTTAATTCCCCCCTCCTCAAACCATGAATACCAAACTTTTCCTGATTCTGTACAAGTGAAGAAGAAGTGACTTACCGATTCAGCTTTCATATTGCACGGCGTGCATAAGGCCAAATCCCTCTGCATCAAATGCCTCTTGGCGAGTTCTTCTTTGACTGCCATTCTTCCTTTGATCACTTGCCATACAAACACGTCCACTTTGGGAGGCGCGAACCCGGCCCACAGGCTTAGTCAAAGATCAATAGATGCCTCATTATTTTGTAAGGCTAGTCTACAGAAGGAATTTGGTGAATAGCTTCCGCTTGGTGTGAATTTCCATATCAACTTGTCATTCAACTTCTGGTCAAGGACAATGTTGTTGAGGTAGTCATTAAATAGTTCCCAAGAATCAGTTTCCCAATTAAAAACTTTCTCCTAAGGTCCACTTGTCATTGCCATACACCGTTCACCCACGATCCAAATTCACAAATTTTGCTGGATTTGTTGATGATGAGGGCAAATATCTGAGGAAAGGCAATATGAAGGGTAATGCCTTCGATCCACTCGTCATCCCAAAAATTAATGTTAGCGTCATTTCCAATTAAGTATCCCATACCTGCACACGACGAAGTAGATAAGTTCCCCAAAGAGGTTAGTAGACAAATAATGTTCCTCCTTATGGTAGACGAACCACTCCCCCCAAGTTAGAAGGAACAAGGCTCAAATTATCTCCCTAGTTTTAACAATGATGGCTTCTCTCTAGAGACACTCTCTCTACTATATCTCCAAATCTATTTATTTAGCAGAGCTTCATTTTTCAGCTGAAAATCTATGAAACCAAGTCCCCACTATTTTTAAAGTTGCATATCGGATCTGCATAATTGGTATTGCAATTGCAACATAAATGAAAAATAGCATTGAAATCAGTTATTAAGACAACTGCAGCGATCATGGAATGGAGGCAAACAACTGCTGCTGCTCTCTTGTTTCTGCGATGAAAGCAATAGTTATTGCAAAAATCTGACAAGTAGTGATCACAGATAAGCTTCTGATCAAAATTGAAAAGAGCTGATTGATAGGGAACCCTTGCAGGGAGTGATCTGAAGCCTTAGATATCAAAATTGAAAGTATCCTCCCTTAGTTTTACTAGGGTGAAAGATTGGTTTTAGCATTAGCATAGTAGCTTGAGCCCCGTCTAGCTTTGTAGTTGGGGTCCAAAGGTTGCCTTGGACGTGAAGACAATGCGAAAAAGGTTACCTTCAATTCGAATGTGCGTATCAACAAATGCGTCTGAGATTGCGGCTGTTGATTGCGTTTAAGAAGTTCGATTTACTGACATTGCCATCCTACAACGTGTTTGTGAGTATCTTTCTGGCATGAGCAGCGGGCCTTTTAAACCTACGCAAGGATTGGGTAACAAAGCAGCAACAAAGCACATGGCTTATGGCTGCAACACCACGACCAACAATTAAGGGGGTGATTGGTACGGATGATGGGAAGGGCAAGGGCCAAAGAAGGGGTAGGCTGATGGGGGTATCAACCCATTACTATCACCTCGGCGGTTCCGGTTGGCGGCTAGGATACGTGGCCAATCAGGAGAGGCATCCCAATCTTTGACTCGTCTTTAGGAACAAGTCAACTATGGTCCTTGATCTTCTACCAATCAGACTCCTTCTTTAACTTAAAACTATTTGCTAAACTTGGCTGTATCATACATAACTTCATGGAAAGAATTGTTAAGCCTGTCCTTCGCAAAATCTTCTACTAAGATGTAAATCATGTCTAAAGATGTGATGGATATATATCTTGTATTTAGGTTTTATTATATTACTTGATCTGATTAAGTAAGACTAAATTACTTTATAATTGTATTTGATTAATTATTTTAGAATATTTTTTATTTGAACTTGATTATAAATACACTACAAAAAAACATTGTATTTCCAACGGAAAAAGTTCTGTTGGAAATTTCTTATGAATTTCAAACAGAATTTGTGTGAAAATTTCAACAGTTTTTTCCGACGTATTTTCAATGGATTTCCATTGAAAATCCGTTGGAAAAATATTTTTTATCAAAAAAAAAAATGCCACCATTTCCGACGAAATTTTCAACGGAAAAACTTCCGTTGGAAATTCGTTAGAAAAATTTAAGGGAAAAAAATTGTGTAAGTCCAATGATGTTTCCAACGAAAATTTTTGTTGGAAACAGTTTTTGCCAATGAAATTTTTCCAATTGAATTTTTCCGTTGGAAAATTTCGTTGGTAATACAAACAAAACATAGTTTTTCCAAAGTTATTGTTACCAATCAAATACTACAATAAGTCATAATAATTATTCCTGTCTTATTCCATTTGTCGTACCAAACAAAGTAATAACTATTATATTCTATTCCCACCTTATTCTATTCCCACATAATAACTATTCTATTCCATTCTTGTCTATTCCGCTAACCAAACGTAACCATATATATAAACTATTTTTCTTCCCTCTCTCTTCATTTCCCACACTCACTTTCTCTCTTTACTTGGCAGCAAAGCTCTTCCTTCTCTTTAGCTGAACACTCTCCCTTTTTTCCCCAAATGAAAAACCCTAAGCCAAAAACCTTCAACCTCTTTCTTTTCACTTTCTCAACTAGCCACCCATCCTTTCTCTAAAATCCCAAAATCAAACCTCAAGCCCTATACCATCTCCCTATTTTTCTTACTTTTTAGTGGTTTCTTTTGTGCTTAGTATTTTGATTTGATTGTGGCTAGGTATCTTTTCGATTGGTGGAATAAGGTCTTTCTTTTTCGTTGATGCTAGGTTTTTAGATTTAGAAATCTTTAGGGTTTTCAGAGACTTTTGAGGGTTTTTGTTGCTAGGGATTTTTGCTTTTTTGGCTTTTGCTCTCTAGGGAAAATCTTTTAGGTTTTTTTTTTTTATTTCGAATTTGGCTAGCCCCTTTTAATTTTTTCAATTTGGCATGATTTCACGAGTGAAGGGCTACAAGTCAAAGAAAATCTATAGATAGTAATCAGAGGTGACCCAAATTCGGCTACCTAAGAGACATTGAATGCTCTGTGCAAGCTCTTTCTTGAAAAAGTTGACTATGGAGGCCAAGCATGCGCTTCAGTTTTTTTATTGTGATTTATTTGTTTTATTTATTATTTATTATTATTTTTTATTTGAAAAAAAATAAGTGTCTACCTAACTTAATTAAATTAAAATACAATTGTTGTATTTAGAGTTACAACTTAGTTTGGTTATATAGATATGTTATGTTAGCAAACTAAAATTCGAAATCTCCAATCACTTCACAGATGTTTTATAAAATAATAAAAGGAAAATAGTTTTTTTGTTTGATAAAAATAAGATTCGACAAGAATTTTTTATCTTTTTTATTTTAGAAAGAAAACTTGCTAGCATAAAGAAAAATTCTACCTTTGAAAAGATTTTATTCAGTTATTGTGTGGATTACTATTAAAGCTAAACACTTTGATGGTTAAATATTTGATAAATCTTAAAAGTGAAGAAGCAAAGACTTTGGATTTAATTAGCTATTGATTATGATATCTAGAGTAAAGTATATAAAACTTATGAATGTTCATAATTAATTTAAAAATTACATAAAAAATACAAATATTGATTTTGTAGGATTCGATTGTTTCTCTAATTAAATACTAGTTTATTTTTCGCTACATTATATTTTTAATTTATTGATTATTTTCGTGTTTGAGCATGAGATCGAATCTCAGCAGTATGTATCAAACCCGGTCCTAAAATATCTGCAATGTTATATATGTAACTGATAGAGTGATAGTATATTTGAACAGCTGGAAAAATATTTAAAAGACAGTATTATAACTAGAAATATGACTAAGAAGATTTAAACCTCGAATAAGCTCAAATACGGATTTTAAGAGTGAAATTGAAAATTGGAAAAATTGACCGATTATGGACAAAACGGTCATTTTTCAATTTCAGGATAAAATGGGGATTTTTAATAAAGATTTTGATTTCAAATGACCAAGAATAATTATATGAAATACAATATGATTATTGGAGCATAAAATGAAGTTTAGCAGTAAAAAAGTGTAATTCTCGGTATTTTTGGGACATTTGGGGTAAAACGGTAATTTGGCCACCCTAAGGGCAAATGGTAATTTTTCCACTTAAGACTTAAAATTTGAGTGTAGAATGAAGTCTTTGATTAAGATTTATCATTTGGAGTACAATTTAAGGTTGAAAAGTGAAAAAGAATTGTGATTCCAGTATTTTTGGAGTATAGGGGTAAAATGGTAATTTTACCATTCGAAATTGAAAATTAAATTTTTGAAAGGATTTTGATCAAATTTAATTATTTGGAGTGTGATATGAGTATGAGGAGTGAAAATTATGCATTATGGCAAATTTTCAGTCATAATTTTTAGTTTTTGGGATAAAAATGTAATTTTTGAAAAGTTCAAGGGCAAAAGTGTAATTTTTAAAAATTTGCTCCACCAAAAACTTGGATAAGTCTAGAAATTTCATGGAAGACTTGGATAAGTCAAGGGAAATGAATGGTGGATAAAATTTAAAGAAAGAAAAAAAATAAAAATAAATTAATAAAAAATTAAAAAGTATAATAAAATAATATTATTTTATTTAAATGATAAAAAGGCCAAATTTCAGCTTTCTTTCCCAAAAATTTCGTCCTAACCTGAAGGAAGAGAGAGAAAACACAAAAATAAACCCTAGGTGGAAGAAAATCAAAGAAAAAGTGTGATTTTTCAAGGATTCAAGTGTTTAAAGGTATGATTTTTCAAGTTTAGCTTATGATCTATCATTTCCATGTATTTTTCATTATTTTCCATGGTTAAATAGCATGATTTCATGATGAATTCAGACCTGGATATATGGGTTTAGAGAGAGAAAGTTGATGGAATTATTTGATTTTTAACTATGTTAGTGTTTTTAGTTAGTTAGTCATGTGTAGGAAGAAATTAAGTGAGAAAATCACTTATTCCATAAAAATTCATTTAGGCCTAATTTCATAGTGGATATGTGAAAAATGAAATGATTTCATTTTAAGTGAAATTGTTGAGAATTGATGAATTATGGAATTAGAAATTAAATGGGAATTTTCAAAGCAAAAATACGAATTTTTACCCACTAGGGGTATTTTTGTAATTTACGATCGAGACTGATAAATTGCATCACACTAAGGAACATTAAGTCAAATTGGGTGTAATTGAGGCATAGAAATTGAAAGAAATTGATTCGGAGTTAAATTGGAGATTTTAGCAATTTAGACCGCGTGTAGGTGAGTTGGTCGGACACCGTGATTAAACGACTGTCCGAACCATTTTTACCCCATTCCCATGCATTATGTAGAGCCTGAAATAATTTATGGTGAATTGACATAATTTATTGAATTTTGTGTCATAGATTATGGATAGGTGGTGAGTAAATTGGTTCGAGTAAGAGACTGCACCCGAGGACGGAGGATAGGAGTATTTCTACTCCTAGAACAGTGAGTAAACATATTATCGTCTTAATTATCTAGAGTAGTTTTATTCAATTGTGTGTTTTATAGAAAATGGGTTTAAATAGTAAATTGCCATGTTTTAAGAAAAATTGTGATTTTATAAAATGATTTTATAAATTTTCTGGAAAATTGAATAGTGATTTCAAAAATAGAGTAATGGGAGACTGTTTACTTGTATTGCAAATTATTGTTTGAATTGTATGGCTTATGATGAATTGTGGGTATGACTGGCTATTTTTATGAATTGATAAATACGTGAACTGCTTTGATTTGCCTTAATTGGCAAAATAAGAATTGTAGGTCATGTTATGCTATGATAATTTATTTAATTGGTGGGATAATTGTGGTCGCTGCAATGACGGGTTTCGTGGACCAACCTTTAGGAGGGGCATAGAAACCCAAAAATTTATTGTGCTTACCTCGATAGAGAGGCGCGTAGGGTATCTCCTGAGGTAGGATTTGAGTTTACTTCACGCCTAACCACCTCGTGGTAGTGAACTCAGCCAACGTTGAGGAACGGTTGAATTTCGATAAATATGAAATTTTACAACCTTGGCGAACTCGAGTGGATGCCTCCGTACAAGGTATTCCCGAGTACAGGTTTTGGCATGAGCCAAGTTTTAAAGATTGTGCATAAGCCAAGTGAATTATTGGAATAAAATTGAGTATTGATGTTGTGAAAAATATATTGGATTTGAATATTTTATTTGTCTCTTTTTTACTCGGCTTTAGATACTTTAGATGGTGTCTGTTTACTCACTGGGATTTTATAATCTTACCCCTTTTTTTTTCCACACCTTACAGGCTCAGAGCATTCATAGTTAGCTGATTCGATCAAGGACCACAGTGGACTTGAATCGACGAGAACTGTAGGTTCACAGTTCCCGAAACATTCTGGTTAGTTTTGGGGCACACGTATCATTGTAATTTAATTTTAATATTATAATCTTTTGTATTAAAGTATGTAAAAACATAATTAATTTTTACACTGCGAAAGTTGTTTATCAATAGTTTTATAAAATTTGTTTTATGAGAAATTATATTATTTTATTAAATATTTTATTCTATTCAAATAATTAAATTTTATTTCCAAATATATATTTTAGATACTTAAATTTATTTTTATTATGATAAATGTGTTTTATACGTATTTACTACATTTTTAGAAAATTTTGAAATTTTTGATAAAAAACGATGAAAATGCCCCTGTGAGCCGGATGAAACTATTTTAGTATTTTTAAATTGAAAATGACTAGTGGTATTTAAAATGTGACATTTTGTAATTGTCGCTCACCGGAGAAGCGTGAAAACTGATACGAAAGCCTTGTGGGGTTTTGGTCGGTATTCGGAGTGTGAATACCTATTGAGACTTCGCGGCGGTTGTCATGGGCTCGATGGAGAGTTCCGAGTTGTGACGGTATGTGTTTAACCTCCCATGCATTAATTTTCTTTTTTAATCTCTCAACGTGAAAGATCCATTTCTGCAACCTTCAAGGTGCTTCTTCTGGTCTATTTAGCCCACTTCACTGCATCTCTGAAGTCACTTTGCACAATTAATAAGTGTGATTGAGCTATTATGTTGAAAACAAAAGGAAAGCTTTTCTAATAGCTCTAATCTCAGCAATGGTGGAGTCCCCCACCCCAATAGACATAGAGAATAAAATCTTAATATCCCCATCTTTGTCCCGTAAAACCCTCCCAATTTCGACCTCACCTGGATAACTTTTGGCTGCCTCATCGACATTAAATTTCAATTCTCCTTCGTCTGGTTTACTCCATCTTTCAGCCACTCTTTCCTTTTTTGCATTCTTTACGATTACTCTCAAAGTTGGGTTCCTAAAAGTGTCTAAAATAGTATCGTGTTTAAAGGGCCCCCTAGCTTTTGCACCAGTGGCCACTCTGAGTTTACTTGCTTGAAACACCTGTTCAGCATCCCACACACCTTTCCTCTGAAAACCATGTCATTCCGTTGAAGCCATGTTGACCATGGGATGGCATAGAAAGCCATTTCCCACAACTTGTATTCCCTTTGAAATAAAAGATGTTTCAAGATAATAAGGGAATTGAGAGTAATAACGAATTTAAAATTTTACATGAAAAGTATATATATATATATATATATATATATTAAATTTTATATGGCCGCCACACTCACCATCCATTAACTCCAGTACTCTGATTGAGAGATTTTGGACTGATTCAGAAGTAACAAAACAATATGAATACCAGGGGCAAATTGTAGATTTGTCTATAGTCACTGACATAAGGGTGATCAAAATCTCTGATTTGCTGTGATTCGCTAAGATTCAGATAAGGGCTGAAAGGCGGTGAAGAGAACAGCAGTGAGAGAGGGAGGAAGGCGGCTAAATTCTTTTTCAGGTTAGTGTACATGCATAGAGTTAGAGAGCCTGAATAGTGAAAATGTAATGCATATTTTCAGATGTTGTTCCCTATCCGGCTATCACCTGAAACATGGTCTAGTATTATTTTCATTTCTCACAAGTTCTAGTAACCTTCAGCAATCAAATGGTTGACTCTGGAGTTAATTTTGGAGATGAAGATTCCATCCCTTTGCCACCGTAAATATCCACCAAACAGTGCATGAAGCCAGCTTCTACGCAAAAAGACATGAAAGTATGCGACCGGTGCTCGAAAATGACAGTGTCAAAATGGTTTATTTAAATCTTTACAATGGGACTGTAAGATTAAGACCAAAGACCAATTTGGATAATTCTGTGTTCAATGAACAGTCATGTCGGTGGAGGACGTAGTTTTTGCTGTGACTCCAACAATAAGTGGCTATGCCTTTACCATTTTCACATGGATCTTGGCTATTTGCACCACTAAGAAAAATTCTTCAAATTGCGAAAGGGTGGACAATGGGGAAGGTCGAGCACTGTTCCATCAATTTTAGGGTTTCACTTGTTTCAGATTTAGTTCATTTTGAGTATTTGGATCATCTTTAAAGTTTGGTTATGTCATGGCTATTTTCTGAATTTTGATAAGAAAGTTGTCTTAAATTAATTAAATCCATTTTTTATATGAATTATTTATAAGTCTTACCTACTCATCTTCAGATATAATAATTTTGATTTTTTTTTTGTCAATTATTTTCTGTCATTTTCAATTATTAGATTACCCTAATTTAATTCAAAAAATACCGACATGAAAAAAAGGACAACGATTTTGCATATCACATAATAGTCCTTTTGATTTCAACTCAATATCATATATTAATCTTAATTGTAGGTTTTGATTAAAAAAATTTTATTGGAAATATTCTATATAGTAAAATAACCAATATCTATACATATATCAATAATTAAAAAAAATATCTATTTAACATTATGTGCATCACGATTGATGTCATTCCCACAATAATTAAGACATCGATCATAATCCTTGAACTTGAAAGCAAAATATCAATTGAATATTGTCTATAAATAATCTAATAATTCAAAAGGAATCTATTACGTCCAAATGAGTCAATTATATCATAAAACAATTTAGGCTTGATTTATTAGTTCTTGTTTTGCATATATGAAGTCATGTCAGTCTAATATCAATGTTTATAATATCAACACATTCATAATTTTTTTTTATCTTTTATATTATACAGTGGCAAGCAAATTTGTATGTATACTAGTTTTTTTTTTAAAAGATTATTTTATTAACCTCACCAATTCGTATGCCATTTTAAATTTCTTGTTGTTTAGTAATAAACTTTTCATAATATATTGACATGGTCCGAGCAAACAAAACTATACACTTCCAAAAGAAAGTACAAAACAGTAATAGGCTGTAAGATCCAATTTCCTCATCTCCTAACTTACAATGTACGAAGAAAAAAACTGTTATTGTTGTTTTTTTATAACTTTAAAACTTTAAGCAACTACAATTAAAAAAAAAGTTAATCTAATCATTAGTGTTTAGCCTAATTATTTTATAATAGGTGAGATTTGGTTTAAATTGTGTTGAGTTAATGTGAATTTAAGTTTGAGGTAGTTGGCTTTTTATATCGATGTTGTTTTCATTGATTTCTCGAGAGTAAAATACAAAAAATTTTCTAGATACACTTTAAAAATTGACTTTGACCCTTTTTTTTTCAAAATGTATTTTGTTTTTTCTTCACTGTCTAACATGGTTAACAAAATATCAAAATCCTAAAATACCCATATTCCTTTCCCTCACTAATTTTATTGTCTTTTAAAAATTTTTTCTCTTTACACTTTCTCTCTATTTCTTATTTCTTATCAATATCAATCGCCACTTCCATCCCTACTTTCATTTCTTGTTATTTTAAATGTACAACCCAATGGCAACAAAATTAATCAAAAGTTTTAAAATAAAATTTCTTCTCTAATTGAATGATAAATCCAATAGACTTGAAACACATGAGAGTGGGCCTACCTTCATCAACAATGGATGATAGATTTGATTTCAACCAAGCTTTTGTGAGATCAATTTTAGATTTAAAATGTTCTAAGGTAAAATTTTATAGAATTTGAGTTAATTTTTGTGGTAACATATTGAAAATTTATTAAATTTTGGTAACTGTTATTGGAAAATTCACTATATGGTGTTAGTATGTTAGTGATAATGATTTTGGGTTATAGTCATGGTGGTACATGTAGATCGAAAAGGGGAGAGATCAAATTGGGATGGATAAAGGGGAAGAAAGAGGAAGGAACCCTTGTGGTTTTCGACACCAGCAAGAAGAGAACGAGAGGAAGGGAAAGAATAAAGAGAAAATAGAAAAACAAGGAAAATAATTAAAAAATTACACCTAATTTAATTTAATTAGAATATTATTAATTATTTTATTTTTTTACTTCAAAATTATCATCCCTTTTCAATTATGAATAAAATAACACTAAATAATTTATGTCTTTCCATACACTTTTGTGGAAGAAATTTCTGTGAAAATTACCTTTGCTAATGCTACTCAACCTTGGGCTCAACTGCTCCAAAGTTATGCTAAATTTACGAAATACGAAGGGATTAAATTAAGAAGGATTCCTCATTTTGTCCTAACTATTCCAGATATTGGATACAAAGCAATTAGTTTTTAAACATCTTTAGTAGAATGTCTTAATAAAAGCCGTTAAGCAGTATGAATTGCTGTGATATGGTGGTCCCTCAACGCAGTTTTTTCGTCTTCTTGCGGCTTTTGCCTTTGTAAGCACTGATCTGCAATGATATTCTTATTTATGCTTTCCGAAAAAGAAAAACAAGATGAATTGCAAGATTCATTTGTTCTTATGTAATTAATTATAAAATAAAAATATATTCTGTTTTAATCAATTATATCTCTAGTGGTTCCTATCAAATTATATATATTCCAACCTGATTTGTGGTTTCGCATCCAAATTAAAAGAAAACAATTAAATTGGATTTAACTGATCGGGTGTTTTCATTTTTTAATGATTAAGGTCTATATATTTGATAAGAGGTTCCACTATAAATATGGATGGACATGAACAAGTAGAAATCAGTGCACTAAGTAGAGCACAATTAGGGCGCCTTTTCCATATTTTACACAAACACATTGCCCCGAAGACATTTGCTTTGAAAATAGAAATTATGGGGAAGAGCTCATGGGATTTGTGGATCGAAGAAGCACTAGCAAAACTCGAATCCCGCAAAATGTTTCTGCCTCTAAGACCCGTGCATTTACCCACTCTAAAACAACAACAACAAGAAGCTCAAACAGATGAATATGAGACATTCCATGGGATTCAGCCTTGGGATCGACTCTCGATCCAAATTTCACTCCCGGATACTTTCTTCCAGCGTTTACTCGATGGTGTCAATTTCCTTCACCAAACTTAACATACGTTACACGTACTACGTATACAATATGTTTTATAATTAATGTGGTTACTAATAGATATATTACTTGTGGCTCTATGTACGTGAAGGAACTGAACTTATCTGCAAAAATGGAAGAGACGATGGTAAACTCAATTCAAACCAGCAGCAGCAATGCAAGAAGCTAATTCTATTTGCTGGCAATGATTTCTTGGGTTTGAGTAGGCATCCTTCAATTGCAAAAGCTACCGCAAAGGTATGATTGTTTTATTTTTTTTTTTTGGGGGGTTAAAGAAAAATTTATGTTGGCTTATTCCTATATTCAATTGACGAATGAATTTGAGCTTCAACTTAAAAAATCAGGCTGCAGAGGTACATGGAACAGGTCCCAGGGGTTCTCCACTGATCTGCGGATACACCGATTACCACAAAGCACTAGAGTCCAGCTTGGCCAAATTAAAGAAAAAAGAGGTAGGACACAAACTTTGCCTGCTCTATTTAACTATAACAAAAATAATTTAAAAAAACTAAAATTATGGTGTTAACAAGATCCAGTAAAATGGTAAACAAAACTATTTATCAATTTGTGAAGTTTAGTAATTAGGATATCAGCTATGTACATGTTACGTAATAATTAATAAGTAATTAAAAAGAATAATACTATATATATATATATATGTGTGTGTGTGTGTATTTGATTGAAGAAACAATGTTACATGACAACACTTATTCACTGAAATGTCAAAAATTTTTACTTGTTATACAGTTTTAGGTTAGAATTTTACATAGTTAACGTTGTTACTAAACTCATTAATTTTTTAGTAATTTTGAAAGAGTGGGTTAAAAACTCAAGTTAGAGTAGATTTATCAAAAAGTAATTTATATATTAATATTTAAATACTACATGAAAAGATAAAAAAAAATTAAAATATTAATTTTTTTAGTTATTATTATTATTTAGTTATGACCCCACCCAAAAAACCTCCTAGCTTCACCCTATCCAATATGCTAAGTCTATTAGATTTAAAAAAAAAAAAAAAAAGATTAAGAGGCTGTTTGACTTGGTTTTTTTCTAGCTTAAAAACTATTATGAAGCTCTTATGAAAAATAATAGCTTTTAAAATTAAGCTAAAGTTATTTGGTAAATTTTTTTTATAAGTTTTTTTATATAAATTATAATTTTAGTTAAAATTATTTTAGAGGGTATTTTTTTTAAAAAAAAGATAATATTGTAATTATTTTTAATAGATAAGGATATTTTTGAAACAAAAATAAAAAATTTTTTTGTATTTTTAAAAGAAGAGAAGAAAAAGCTCCTCACAGGAGCTTTTTTGAAGCTTTTTTTTAAAAAATTTTATTTTTAAAAAAACTATTTTTTTTAAAAAAATTTTTTAAAATTTATGTTTGGCTTGACTTTTACTTTTAAAAGATAGATAAGCTGAAAAAAAGCTAAGCCAAACATGCACTAAGTCTACTAACTAAAATTCATTAAATTTTAATATAAATCTAAATCTATTATAACATGATCATTATATGATATATTTTAACCGTTTAACCTAATAGCTCAATTGTTAATTAGTAATTTTTTTTAGGTCTAATGCCTCGTAAATTTTTTTTTTAATTTTTTATATGAATAAGAATTGGATGATATATAAAATTTTGATGGACTATTGAGTATCTTTTTCTATTTGACTTCTTTTAAAAATACCTTTGGTGTGATTAACTAATTTTCATTTTAGTCTCTGGGCGATACCCAATAATATTTTGTATGTATATAAGGAACAAGAAGAAAACATGGGGTTTGAATAGCCTTACAAAAATGACTTGTCTGTGTCAGATTATTGTACTTCTTCTTGGATCATTCTAAATTTTTTATTACAGAAATTTCAAGTAGAAACTAACAAGGGAGGGCATTTGGATGTATGCTCCAGTCCTGTCTTCTTTGCCCGACAGGGTTTTCAGCCAATTTGGCCGTGATGGTAGCAATAGGAAGCCTTGCCCCGCCGTTGCGCGCCGGAAGGGGGCCAGCAAAGGAAGAAAGGATTGCCATATTTTCTGATTCGCTTAACCACGCATCCATAGTTGACGGTATTACACTGGCTGAACGATATGGATGTGCTAAATTTATGTATAAACACTGTGACATGTTTCATCTCAACGCACTCTTGTAAGTTCATTTTTATATTCATAATTCTATACTTTTTTCGTATTTTTCTACATTATTATTCTAAAACAATGAACGACACTCAAATATTTAATTTATTAATTAATTATAATTTTTTTATTTAAAAAGTAAAATTTAAATTTCTCATTCCTCAATTATCAAAAATAAATAAATAAACGTTTTGGTTTTTGATTCTCGTGTACTTTCACAGAACAAACTGTAATATGAAAAGAAAAGTGGTGGTGACTGACAGGTTAGCTATGTTGACTATTTGAGTTTCTTCTTTCGGTTTTCGATGCATTCGTCCTATTTTAGCTGAGAAATTAATCTTGGAAAGGCGCAATAAGCTTTTTTTTTTTTTTTTGAATGGCACAATAAGCTTTGAACTCTGCTTTTAACAGCTTGTTCAGTATGGATGGAGACTTTGCACCCATGATTGAGCTGGTCCAGCTACGCAAGAAGCATGGATTTTTGCTAGTCGTTGATGATGTAAGTCCTTTTGAATATTCAGTTATTTATGGAAATTATAAGAATCCATTATAGGATGTTTGTCTCGTTGTACTTACAGAGGAATAGGTTCGTATATTATAGTATATACAGAGTCACAGTCTAAGACGTAGTTGTCCACACTGACGCTAAAAACTGTTCAGGCTCATGGAACTTTTGTTTGGGGCCAAAACGGAGGGGGAGTACCTGAGGAATTCAACTGTGAAAATGATATTGACATATGCGTCGGCACCCTGAGTAAGGCGGCAGCTTCTCTTGGAGGGTTCATAGCATGCAGGTAACTTGTGCATTATCTTACGAAAAAAGCGTTAAATAAAGACCAAAAAGTCAAATTGTATGGGGAACATCTAAAAGATGATGTAACCCCATAATTAAACCACATAACTCACCGATAGCATATTCTATGTTAATGGAGAAATATTAGTAAGTGTGATTTAATTTCCAACACAAGTTTCCATTTATTTGAATTTCTGATCTCTGAATGTTACATGAACAGCCAAAATTGGAAGCAATTGATTCAATCAAGGGGTCGTTCTTTTATATTTTCAACAGCTCCGCCGGTTCCCTTGACTGCTGCCTCATATGGTAATGTTCAAAGTTTGTTTTCTATTTCCATGAGTACAGAAGTTTGGGCTTCATGATAAATGCATTGGGTTGCATAAATGATTCTTTTCTCTCATATACATCTTATTTTACTTCCACAATCAAATAATATGTAAGGGATCCATTGATGAGCGTTTTAAAGAAATAGAATTGAGACAAAGAAAGCAACTAGCTATGTGAGAGTATGTAGCTGATTAATGTCTAATTCTTCTGCTGCTGACTATGTTGAGTACAACGTATGAATGTTTCAGCCTCTGTCGTGGTGGCAAGAAACGAACAATGGCGTAGAAGGGAAATTCGGAAACGGATGCGAGAGTTCCAAGCTCTGACTGGAATCCCTGTCACAAGTCAGATAGTATCCGTTGTGGTAGGAAAAGAAGAGGCGACGTTGAAAGCTAGCCGGTTTGTTCCATCTCACCCTCTGATCTGATCAATCTCTCTCTTTCTCTCACTGATTATGTTTATCACTAAGTAGCCTTTAACGGTACTGTCAATTTGCCATTGAATATAGGGAATTGTTAGAATCTGGTTTCTACGTGGTGCCAGTCGGACCCCCAGCAGTTCCTCCCAACACTTGCAGGTTTCAATTCCTTGTCCTTGTTACACCCTTCGATATACCACTGGGCGTTTTCTTGTCCTATCGGGTTCATTCTTTTTTCACAGTATTCCTTCCTATGGTTTTGTTTTCCCAGGTTACGAGTGACTCTGACTGCAGCACACACAACAGAGGACATAAAAGCTTTTGTAAAAGTACTATCCAGTCACGTCAAATTTCAAGAAAACAGAAGCCATAACTACGATTTATATGCCAAGCTTTAGAATATATGTGTGAATGTGTGATTAGTTTGGATCATGAACATAGACCCAGTATTGTTTATTATAAACAAACAATGGTGCTAATGTTTGCTGTACCGTTTTCGAATTTGGTTGGAGTGGCTTGACTCATATGTGTTTGAGTTTCTCAAGTGCTTTCTTTCGTGTATTTCTTTCCTTGTACACAAATTACAATGTTGAGTCCAAATTTGTTCTGTGATTATCAGTTCTTTTCCCCTTTCATCCCTTACCAACCTCATTACTTAATTTAATAAGAAATTATTTCAAGCGCCTTGTGCACATACGTGAATTCCACAGCAATAATATATTAATTTAAAATTTTACTGTTTGTTCTCTATCTTTAATCACTGAAATGATCATAACATCATTCTTATTTACGAGTCAAATCACATAGATTTATCAATAGAATTTATAAATTGCAAAAAAAAAAAAAACAATGAGAATGTGTGGCAATCACTCATTATTGCAATAGTAACAAAACAATCATAAACCTTTCAAGATTTTAAATAAATTTACACACTTCTGTATCTCTCATCATTGGAGTCTAACAGGTGGCCCCAATAAAAACAAGTGAAGTGGTAGTAAAATAAAAAAAAGTAAAACTTGTACATAAAAATTCTTATTTTGAGAAGTTTCTTAATACCAAAATTATTAATTTAACACTCATAAATATTGAATCAAACTATTTTAAGACATAGATTAATGCTAAAATTTTATTGAAAAATGAAATAAGAATTTTTTTGGTAGGAAAATAAAATAAAATAAATAAAATATTACTAGTAGTAAAGTCTAAAGTTTAAGCCAATCAGAAAGAATCATTGTTTTTAAGCTAACTTCGGCACTATTCATGGGATTTTGTCTGAAGCTTAACAAGAAGTCAGCAAAACAGCCAAAAAGCAACTGTCGTTGTTCTCGAGGTCTTGACTGCTAGCAACCGCTGGTCCCTTATTTCTGTGTAGTACTACTTTCTCTTACCTCACAAAAGCGGATTCTTTTTTATCAATTTCTTTATTTGGAACAAAAACAAAAACGCATACCTTTTGGAAAATGGAGACGAACAGCTTGTGGGTAAAATGGGTTGAGCAAGCAGTTTCAAAGCTTGAATCTCTCAAACTGCTTCGATCTTTAAGACCCCTTTATCTTTCCAGCGTACAACAGGAAGTGGCCAATGTTGGAATTTCCAATGAAGAAGAGTACGAGGTTTTCGACGAAATACAACCATGGGATCGTTCCTCCATCGAAGTCTCTATCTCTGAATCCACTTACCGGAAATGGCTTCTCGAGGTTCCCAGTTCTGGTACTTCTTTTTTCTTTAATTTCTTTCTTTTGATTTTCTGTTTGAAAATAAATAATGGGTTCTTTTTTATTTTGCTTATATAGTTATGGAAAATGGTGAATGTTAAATGGATGAATGCAGTAGATGCCAAGTACCCTTTTCTTCTTCTTTGATTCGAAAACGAGTGAACATTGCTCCAAAAATGATAAACTTTTGAGTTTTGTTTATTGAATTTTGCTCCTTGGGCTTGTAGGAGATGAGATTGTCCATAGAGAAGGATTAGCTGATGATAAATTTCGCACGTGTCAGCAGCAGTTCAAGCGGCTAATTTTGTTCTCTGGAAATGATTATTTGGGCTTGAGTTCACATCCAGCAGTTCGAAAAGCGGCTGCAAAGGTTTGCTTCATGATTGACTTGTCATTTTATGACATAATCTTCTGCCATATTTGTTGATTAAATATTTTTCTTTTGCTAAATTAATTTCATAACAGGCAGTCCAAGAGTATGGAATGGGCCCAAGGGGCTCTGCTTTAATCTGTGGATATACTTACCACCATAGATTACTGGAGTCAAGCGTGGCAAGTTTAAAGAAGAAGGAGGTATAGACCTAGGATTAGATTTTACACCTAGAGTTGTTAACATTTAATTCGTTTTTTTCTTTTATTTAAGTCATTATTGGTATGTTCAATTCATTAAGGTTAAACATGTTTGGAGACTAATAATTAATGATAAAGCTTGAATGACAGTTGATATTTTGTCCACAACTGGATTATAAGTTCTGAACTGGTTTTTGAAATCCAAGATCTGTTATGTGGATTATAGTCATTGTAATATTCTTATTCTTTCAATTTTTGTTCTTTTGACCATCAATATTCTGTTCTAAACTTTCAACTGAAAACTGATGCTTTCCTTTTCCCATTTTATGCTTTAGGATTGTCTTCTTTGTCCTACAGGGTTTTCAGCCAATATGGCATTTATGGTAGCACTTGGAAACATAGCATCTCTCCTTGCAGCAGGCAACAAGCCTTCGAAGGATGAAAAAATTGCCATTTTTTCTGATGAACTAAACCATGCATCAATAATCGATGGTATCCGTCTTGCTGAAAGACAAAGAAGTGTAGAATTCTTTGTATATAAACACTGTGACATGTCCCATCTCAATGCACTGTTGTAGGTTTTTACTTTTCACATAGATTCTCTGATGATCCTTCCCTTTCTAGGACTTCCTATAACCATGCTACATAATGATAAAGTTTTCCTATTTTGACAGATCAAGTTGCAAAATGAAGAAAAAGGTTGTTGTGACTGATAGGTTAGTCATGTTACAACTGCTTGTTACAATGCCATTTTTGATGCTATAAAAAAACAATAAACAAGCTTTCTCCTGTGTTTTTATGCTTATTTGGATGTCCAAGAAGATTGGCTATAATTCTTGGCACTCTGTTTGTTACAACTGTACCTTGCATGTTTTGCATCTTATCAACCAAATATGTGTTTAATATAACCAGATTTTGGCAAATGTGTTTGTTTATGAAAGAGGGATTATCTACCATATTTTGCAACTTACTTTTCACGTCTTATGACTGCATGGTTGAAAACCGGATTTCTTTGTCTGTTTGTTTGACTGGTATTATATGTTCTTGATTCTCTTCTACAGCTTGTTTAGCATGGATGGAGACTTTGCGCCTATGGTGGAGCTTGTGGAGCTACGCAAGAAGCATAACTTCTTGTTAGTCATTGATGATGTAAGTTCACACTGGCATTTGCGTAACTGAAAGAAGCGATTAGGTATCTATGCAGTAGATAATTTTTCAGGATTTAATTTGGCCCTTCAATATATTAAATTTTGTGCTTCTACATATTTCATTCGAAGAAAAAGAAAAGATCTAACTTAAGACAATGAACTTAATCTTGTTGAAGTATTCTCCATTCATTCTCAGTCATTAGCTAGGCAGCCTAGACTTTCATGGAGATTGTGCAAAGTATAGATGAGATAGCTTCTTCCTTGTTACATCTATAGTATATGGCATCAATAACCAAAGCGTTGTGTTCCTATTCTTTCCAGGCACATGGAACATTTGTTTGTGGCAAGAGTGGCGGAGGAGTGGCAGAGGAATTCGATTGTGAAAGAGATGTTGATATATGCATTGGAACTTTGAGCAAGGCAGCAGGTTGTCAAGGTGGATTCATTGCCTGCAGGTAATTTATAGATTTGTATTTCAGTTTTTATTTCATAATTTTCATTTTAGCAGTTGGTTGAGCTTATTTGTCGGCTTACTGTTTTTTTTTTTTTAAACTCTAGTGTGCCTGCCTTCAGAACCCCACCCCGCCGCGCACCCCCCTAACCCCCACACCCCCACTCCTTTTTTTTGGGCATAAGAACTTTGGTCTTTGTTGTTGCATGTAGTTGTTGCTCTTATTCACACAATGTTATTAAGTGAGTTTGTCTTATTTACTGAGTGTAGCACAGTTATTCTTTGTTGTGGAAGCAAGAAGAGAGCAAATTTGTGGATACTGGTTCATTCCCTGTGGTAGCAGTTACAATTGTAATATGTTCCAATATAGTATGCCCAAATTTGAGGGCCCTTGTTGACTTATAATCATCTAGACACGTGATGCATCTATAGGTTTGTCCTGTATAGGTCTGTCCTGTTTATAATCATTTGATATTTATCTATAAGTTTGCAGAGCTACAATATGATAACTATATGAATATGCACTTTTAAAAGGAGAATCTTTGTCGATTCAGATTCTTCAATGCTAATGTAAAATATATGTTTTGTTTGTTGTTCTGGGGAAAAATGCTTTCAAATTACACTGTAGCATGACATAGTTCATATTTATATAAAAAGTCTTCATGATGTTTCCCCTTAAGATATGTGAGCTCACAATGTATATTGACTCCTGTTGTCCAGGTTTCTCCACATCTCTCTTGTATATGCTAACTCACCAAAAATACTTGTGTAGTATAGGGAATTCCCTGAATTGAATGTTTCATGTCCTTTTATGTGCATATATCATATTTGCTCAGAAAAGTTTGAATACCATGTGATCAGCAAAAAGTGGAAGCAACTCATCCAATCAAGGGGCCGTTCTTTCATATTTTCTACTGCAGCTCCAGTTCCTTTAGCTGCTGCTGCGCGTGGTAAACTTCAGCATCATTTTCATTGAGACATACATTCCTTTTAATTTTGTCTTTTTTGTTAATGCACAGAATTTCAGCAAAAACAGATCTGTTCTTCTCTATTGTGTTAAGTATTACCACAAACAGGATTTATTTCTTTTGGAGAAATGATCCCTATAGGATGTAGTCAGGGAGAATTAACTTCTAGGAATAAAAGACAGGTAGGGTAGGGGTGGGAGAGAGCACGGTTGCTTAGTTGTGTGATTGTCGACTGTTAGGAGTCATGCTCCTAGAATATAAGATTAAGTGATCATAGAATGTACAATATCAGAAGTGATTCTCTTTTTCCCTTATGCGCAGATGTAATTGTAGCTTTTGCCTTCTTGCTAACAACATAAATACAACTTAGCAGCTGCTGTTATTGTGGCAAAAAGAGAGATGTGGCGTAGAAAAGCACTTTGGGACCGGGTGCAGGACTTTCGTGCTCTGACTGGAATCCCTATCTCCAGTCCAATAATATCTCTTATTGTGGGAAGCGAAGAGAAAGCCCTGAAAGCTAGCAGGTTTCATCTCTCTTGCCCCCTTCTTTCTTCCTGTTTGGCTACGAGTAACTAATCATTTCTACGCACAGCTGCTAACTGTTCCATCTCTAATGGAACAGGCAGTTGCTGAAATCCAGCTTCCACGTGACTGCAATCAGACCACCAACAGTGCTGCCCAACTCTTGCAGGTTTGTTGCACTTAATAATCATCATCCATCTTGTCAGTTTTAGTTGTCTGGTAACTTTCTTGGTATCATATCCCCTATTCCTCTATTAGTTAATACTTAGTAGTCTACTTTGGGCATTTCTTGTTTAACCTTATGTGGAATTGAGGCATTTAGCATAAAGCTGTTGCCAATCCTTTGTCAGGAATGATCTGGAATGATGCCTGGATGAGGGCCGTTGCAAGTGATATTGATTTGCAATTACTTTCAAATATCATTCATTCAAGATAGAAAGCATGCTTCTTTTTTTTTTTTTCTTTCATATTTCCAATTTGGATGTGCATCCTTGGTGTTTTATTTCCGACACATCAACCTAGATCACCCCATTTTAAACCCGATGAACTAAGTGTTAGCAATAAGGTAATGTGAAGTTGTTCCCAGAGTAGTGAATACTATTAATCCACCAATCCATTCTATGTGAAGGGGTACAGCTAATGATGCATCATATACCAGTCCAAAAACACGAGGAATAATGGAATTAATTATCATGTTTTTTCGCTTGTGCATTTATTCAGGTTGCGAATCACTCTGAGTGCAGCGCACACAACTGATGATGTGAAGAAGCTCACAGCTGCACTT
This sequence comes from Theobroma grandiflorum, assembly GCA_036013995.1. Taxonomy (NCBI): domain Eukaryota; kingdom Viridiplantae; phylum Streptophyta; class Magnoliopsida; order Malvales; family Malvaceae; genus Theobroma; species Theobroma grandiflorum. The sequence continues at coordinate 10,625,816 of CP142131.1, forward strand.
TCCAGTTACATCAACTTCCAAGATATTGGCAGTAATTATAGCCTCAACATAAATGCTAAGCTGTAGGATCTGATTATTTTTGAAGGACTGCAAAGGTTTAACATGTGTATTTATGTAAGAAAACAGGCATGTAATAATGTGGATGAATGAGATAAATTGATTTAGATTAGGATTCAATTTGAATGGGCTTGGCTTTGCCATACATTTATTCATCATCCATAAATTATAATGATTTTTGAGTTCAGAGGACTCAAGATTAATTTTAAAAATTTTAAGGCCATCCTGTCTAATTTTGTCAGTTTGTGTGGGCATTCTTGAGGTTTTTAATATTTTTTTCTCCAAATCTGTGAGGGAGAACCGGGGCCAAGGAGAGGACAAGCGGAAAAGGGGCAGGCTATGGTAGAAAGAGGGCAACGGCCTGATGAGAGGTGAGGAGAGCGGAGGGGCGATAAGTAATGGGCGATAAGTCGGGTTCAAGTATCATTTTTTGGGTTTTTGATATTCGAATCTAATTATATATATTTTTTATTTTATGTTATTAAATATAAACTTATATTGCGAATTAAATTAATTTATGAAATTATGATGATTAATTAATTTGTAATGTTTTTAATATATGTACTCTTCATATTATGTTAATTTATAAAAACTATAATTATTATTATATATATTTTAAATATATTTTTACTTTTTATTTTGTGATAACTTTACAAAAATTATAACTTATCAAATTATTAATTATAATACTTTTCAAAAAAATTATTACTTATAATATATATTTCTTTTATTTATATAAATTTATAATATATATCTAAAGAGAAGTTGTGAAATTAGAATAATTTTAAAACTTAGTTATTTTTTTTATATTCATGTAATTAAGGATAAACTCATATAGCTAATTAAAATTATAATGTTGTTGCCTTATTGTAAATTTGTAATATTGTTTAAGTTGTTGTTTGGATATTTGTTTTTAATTATTTAAGCTGATATTTGAGAAATTTGTTTTTGATAATTTAAATTTAAATTTTATTGTTTGTGTACTTTTATAAATTTAATTATTAGTGAATTATATGAAATATAGATGTAAAATAATATTATATATGGATACGGGTACGAATTCGGATTCGAGTAATTGAGTACCTATGAAGAGTATTTTAATAATTTTTTTACATAATTGGGTTTTTAAATGGTTTTAAGTAATTATCGGCTAGTAAGTATGTTTTAAAGTTCGCATTAGAATAGTAAATTTTAAAAATATTCAAATAGTTATAGGATTCGGATATATTATTTTTTAATCAGGTTCGGATACTTCAAAATTAATAGATACCCTAGTCGTTGACATCTCTACAAGTAGAGTTGAATCAGCTCCCTTTTGACTCATTGGCAAAGGTGTGGGCCAAGTGTGACCTCCTTTGTTGACGAGGAAACTAAAGGAAGAAAAAAAAAAGCATAATGAAGGAAATAAAAGGAAAGAGAAAAGAAAAGGTTTTTTCATATTTCCCTTTCTCTGTTTTTTTTAAATACATTTATTCCATTAATTTGTTTTGTCATTGAATTAAAATATTTTGGGTTGTTTATAAGGAGGAGGAAAAATATATAAGAAGGAAAAAAAAATGAAAGAATAGGAATTTCTTCTCATTTTTTATTTTTCTTTTCTTTTAGATAATTTCATTTAAGAATTATTATTTGGAATAATTTTAAACAAAATATGAAGATTTTATCCTTAAAAATTTAAAGAGAGAAGGAAAGATAAAAAGTAAAGGATAAAAAAAATGAAGCATAGGTTTCGGACTTCTGCTAAGAAATTATGGTTTTGATGGATTAAGAAAAAATTTTGAACATTTTTCTTTATTTTTTCCTTTTTTTCCCTTCATTCTTTGTTCTGTTTAGCCTATTTTCTTAAATGTTTTCCAACAAAAAAAAAGTTATGATTTAGGATAATTTTCAAAAATATATTGTCAAACAATTATTTTTATATTCTATCAATTTTTTTACGAAGATTCAAACTTTTTTTGGAGTAAAGAGTAAAAGAAAACATGGTGTTGGTGTTCAAATTGTATTTTCATAAAAGAGTAAAAGAAATTTAAAGGTTTTTTGTAAAAGAAAATAAGAAATGATTGAAAAAGAAATAAAAAATATAAAAAAGGAAGAAGAAGAAAAAGGTAAGAAAATTTTAATTTAAAAAAGGCTTATAATTTTATATATTTGTATAAAACTCTGCAAAAGAATTATCAATTTAATTTTTTTTTTAAATTAAAAATTGGTCAAAAGACTCATCCAGTTCTTGTACTTTTTAATGTTGTTCAATTTAATCTCTATACTAAAAAATGAATCAATTTAATCCCTTGATTTTAGAAATTGTATTAATTTAGTCATTCTCCCTAATGACATTCAATTTTGATAACGTGACATGTCATGTGGCACATAAGTGATGACATGGCAATGCCACATGGCACTATACGATGACGTAACACTAACATACTGACATGGCAGTACCACATGGTAAATAAAAAAAAATTTAAAAATTTTATCATGTTATAGGGATTAAATTGAACAAAAATATATAGTATAAGGATTAAATTGAATAAAATTGAGATATTTAAGGACTAAATTGAAAAAATATTTAAAAAATATAAATCTTTAAGTAGATTATTAATATGCTTATTAATAAGTTAAATATTTAAGTGTAAAAGATTTATGATGTTAATATATATATATATATATATTTTAACTTGATTATTTGATTTTAAAATGTGTAAATTAATTTATATTTTTTACAAAAATTAAGTTTGAATACTCATTCTGCAAAGCTCGACCCTAACTTATGCTTGACATGACATTTACATGCATTGGATAGCATGTTTGTATAGTGAAATGCCCTAGAAACGTAATAAAAGACGATAGTATACTGAGCTGTACAATTAAGTAGATCGAACCTCGAACTAGTTTAAATAGAGATTTGAGGATGAAATTGAAGATTTTAGAACCCTAGAATGCCTTATAATGGTGATTAGGAGTTCGAGGGTGAATTTGGAGTCAATTGGACAATTTCGGGTCCTAGGGGTAAAATGGTCATTTTGCCACTCGGGGACAAAAATTAAATTTTTGAGAGAATTTTGATCAAATTTAAATATTTGGAGTGTGATATGAGTATAAGGAGTGAAAATTATGCATTTTGGTAAATTTTCAGATTTTGGGATAAAAATATAATTTTTGAAAAGTTCAGGGGTAAAAACGTAATTTTTGAAAAGTTTACTCCACCAAAAATTTGGATGAGTCTAGAAACTTCATGTGGACCATGGATAAGTGAGAAAAATTGAATGGTGGAGATTAAAAGTAAAAAAGAAAATGATTTAAAAATGAACCAATGAAAAGTGGACAAGAGTCATTAAAATATAATATTTTATTTGGTTATAAAAAGCCTTAAATTTTCAGCCCTTCTTCCTCACATGGCCGGCCACTCAAAAGGGAAAGAAGAGAAATAAAAACCCTAAGACCTTGCTGGAAATTGAAGGGAAAATCAAGAGGAAACAAGGAAAAGTCTTGGAAAAAGGTAAAATTTTTAGTTTTTCTTAATGATTTTCACTTTCCCACCATTCTTTTTCCATTTTCTTGCAAAAATGAGAAATGGGTATGACACCCACATGCTGGCTGAACCACCATGGGAGGAATTTGAGCAATTTAAATGATGAATTTAGGTTGATTTAATATAGTTTATCTAGGTTATGTTGTTAGATAACAAGTTAGCATAAAAACCTATTTTTCCCACATTGAACCCACCCTAGCTGAATATTTTTGGGTGTGAAATGCTGTTGATTTTAGTGTTATCCAGAGGCATTTAGATGAATTATTATTAATTATGATGCTAGGAAAATTATAAGAATTTTCGGTGTAAAAATATGACTTTTTGCCTAATAGGGGTATTTTCGTAAATTATCGTTTAGACCGGAAATTTGTACCACATTCAGTGGCATTAAATCAATTTGGGTATAATTAAGGCATAGAAATTGAAAGAACTCGATTTGGACTTAAATCGGAGGTTTTAGCGAATTAAATTGCGTCCCGTGCGTATTAGGCCGAATACCGCATTTCAAAGGTTATTCGGACAATTTTTGCATCACATTTCATGCATTCATATAAAATTTAGAGCCTAAAATCAATTTTGATAAATTGGCATCAATCATTGAAATTCGTGCCACGTGTGTCGTGTAGGTGGTGAATCGTCCGACAAAGGTAAACAAATCACGTCGGACCAGCAGGATTAGGAGTATATATGACTTCTAAAAACTGTGAGTGAATAAACTATCTTCCTCAAGATCTAGAGTGATTTTATCTATTTTTGTATCTTTAAAGAATTGAATTTTTGTAAATGGTTTATAAATTGAAAAACTGATTTTTTTAACACTGAGTGTATGGAGACGGGTTTTTAACCTATGTTATGTGTTTAAATTAATGTTTATGGCTTATGAATCTTGAGATGCATGATGGCTGGAATTATTTTGAATGAAATGTGTAAATTGCTTTCTTTGTCTAACAGGCTGGGTAATGTTTTAATTGTCATGTCATGCTGCCAAAATTTTTATTTATTAATTGGTGGGTTATTTAGTCGCTGCAGTGGCGGGTTTCCGTGGACCAGCCTACTAAAGGGACACGGTAATCCAGTTTCATTTTACCTCAGTATGAGAGGCGAGGAGGGTAACTCTTGAGGTAAAGATCGAGTTCACTTCACGCCGAACCACCACGTGAAGTTGAACTTAGCCAACGCCAAGGAACGACGGTTTTCTATATGAAAAACGTGTTTTATTTGTACATGGTTTTTAACAGCCTTGGTGGGCTCGATTGGACGCTCTGATCAAGTGTCCACGAATATGAGATTTGGCTAAGCCTAGTTTTTAAGAAAACAATCATAAGCCTTATTATTTTGATGAATCCATATTTGTTTTGTATGAATGTACTAAAATGATGTTATGAACTACCTTATGGTATCATGTTTTTATATTGTCTCTATCTACTCGACTTTAGATGTCGGGGATGGTATTTATTTACTCACTGAGTTGTCAAACTCACCACCTCAATTTTCCTCTTTCAGGCTCAAAGACATCTATAGATATCAGCATTTTGTCGAGGAGACAGTCGGAGTGACGACCTTGGTTACCAAAGGTTTACTCCTATTTTCATGTTTTTCTCTGTTGTGGGCACACTTAGCATTGTAAATTAAATTTCATACTCCAGTCAGTTGTATTACAATATGTAATAATATATTGTGCTTTTACGCTATAAAAATTATTTCCCGAGTTGTCTAAAAATATTGTACAAAAGAAAAATAGAATATTTTTATTGAATATTTTTAAATAGTAAAATAAATCTTTAAATCCTTTAAAATGCATGTTTCAGATTTTCAATTTCAATTTTGACTACAAATCATGTATTCTCTACACGTGTGCTATGTTTTTACCAAATTTCGAGATTTTAGTCGAAAATGACCAAAATATCCCTGTGTAGCAAATTTCACTTTATGACGGTTTTCGACTCAAAATCAATTTATATTCGTTTGAATATGATATTTAATAATCAATACTCACAGAGAAAGTGAAAAACTAGTACGAGATGCATTGCGGAGTCTCAGTTTGCACTCGTGGGATGAGTGCCTATCGAGACCTCGCGGCAGTTGTCACGGGCTCGATGGGAGTTTCGGGTTGTGACACATTCTATAAAAAAAGTTTTGAAAAAAATTTCATACTTGAAGTTAAATTTAGATGAATAACTTATATTGTATTAACATAAAATAATATTTTTTTAACACTATAAAAGTAAATGTATAAATATTTTCTTACTTGATTATTTGATTCTAGAATATGTAAATTAATTTATATTTTTTACAAAAATTAAGTTTGAATACTCCTTCTATAAAAAAAATTTTAAAAATTATTTCATACCTAGAGTCAAATTTAGATGGATAACTTATATTACATTAATATAAAATAATATAAAATGACTAAATAAATTCTTTTTTCTTCTATTTATAATAGTAAAAAATTTAAAATTTATTTAACTTAGTTTTTAACTTGAGCTAAAGTCAAATTAGCAAAATATATTGATTTAGTTTTTTCTTTTAAAAAAAATGAAGAATGGAGATATGGAGTTAGCGATGATTATAAAAATAATTCTTCATTTTGACTTGCTTAATTTGGACATGACAAACTTCTTATTACAACCATAAAATATGAGCTCTACCTTTCCAATTTTTTATTTATTGTTTATGTTGTTTAATATTTCAAGTTATATTTTTTAAGTTGAAATTTCCTATATTAAAGATTGTATTTATGGTTGATAAAGTTAAATGTAACTGCAAATATTTGTACCATTTTATTTTATTAACAAATTTTTTGTAGATCTAAATTAATAATTTAAATTTAAATTTAGCAAATTTTGATTGTGGTATTTGAATTTAAATAAAATTATTTAGTAAGAAATTTTGAGTAAATTTAAATAAAAGGTAAATTGGGTAAAAGTTGAATAATTGCAAAGAATGTGTATTTGTGAATTATGAAAGTTGTAACTAAATCAACATATTTAGTCATTTTATATTATTTTATTTTAATGTAATGTAAGTTATTCATTTAAATTTGACTTTAGGTATGAAATTTTTTTAAAATTTTTTTTATAGAAAGAGAATTCAAACTTAATTTTTGTAAAAAGGATAAGTTAATTTATATATTTTAGAATTAAATAATCAAGTAAGAAAATTTATACATTCAGATTTATAGTGTTAAAAAATATATTATTTTGTGTTAATGTAACATAAGTTATTCATCTAAATTTTTTTTTCAATTTTTTTTATAGAAAGAGCATTCAAACTTAATTTTTGTAAAAAATATAAATTAATCTATATATTCTAGAATCAAATAATCAAGTAAGAAAATATTTATATATATATATTTTTTAAAATCATAAATCTTTTACACTTAAATATTTAGTTTATTAATAAGCATATCAATAATTTACTTAAAGATTTGTAATTTTCAAATATTTTTTTCAATTTAGTTTCTCAACATCTCAATTTTGTTCAATTTAATTCATATACTATATATTTTTGTTCAATTTAATCTCTATGACGTGGTAAAATTAAAAAAAAAAATTTTTTTGATCTGTCACATGATATTACTATGTCAACATGTCAGTATCACATCAGCACTATCATGTGGTATTACCATATCATCACTTGATGCCACGTGGCATGTCACGTCATTAATATGTAACATGTTAGCGTTGACGTCATCTTTTAACGGTAAAATTGGATACCGTTAAGGAGAAGAACTAAATTGATGTAATTATCAAAATTAAGAGATTAAATTACTTCGATTTTAAATATAGTGATTAAATTAAATAAAATTAAAAAATATAAAGATTGGAAGAATCTTTTGAACATTAAAACTTTACAAGTACCGTAGCATGGCGTGGGGGATTTTGGCTGTAATGCACCTAGGAAGGGCAGGAGTAGGGATAAATTTTGATGTCCTTTAAAACTGATTCTTACCCTATATGTCCATTACCGGAAGCATAATCAAAATGGTGGGGCCTTTTACAACTAAGATACTCAGGCAAGGTCTGGAATTTAACGTATATATATTTTATATATTTCAATAGAAGGCAGCACATGAATCACCAATTATCTCCAACTTCCCATCTTTATGCTAAATACCTAGACTTAAACCAAAATAGATTCACCACCATTTGGCTACAAGTTATAATCATTAGTTACCCAAAAAAACATTTCCAGTATTATTTTTTTTTTTTTGGTTGATGAAAATTCCCAGTATAAATTTCAGATGATGAAAATACCCTTCTTTTAGACTCTCCTAGAGTTATTGTCCATGGAAGAGCTAGGAGTAGACAGAGCCAACCATGTTCCTGCTCCCACTGACACGCAATGGTAAGAGGGTGAGGAGCACCCCTTTTGCTGCTGGCGGTTGCCTCCGTCCCATTGGCTCATCTCATTCTCTCTCTCACCAGCTATCAACTGTACAAGAATGCAGCAATTACAATTCACAAATATTGTCTCAGTTTCTTTTGTGTTAAGATCAACAAAATAAACGACTGAAACATACTCGTGGCATGGGAGTAGAGGTTGTCAAATGAAGATGTCTTCTCTGGTAGGTGAGTGGGGAGGGTGAGGTTTGGCTTTGACCGTGAGACCCACAAAATCCATGGTCATGGGGGTTGCCAGGGACCTCGTTGAGGTTTATGAGAGTAGTTTTGGTGGTGATGCTAGTTGTGTTGGGGGTGATGCTACTGTTTGCGTATTGGGCGGTGGTGGCCTCCAGTGGCAGAGGAGGAGGGTGTCTGCTGACAGTTGTGGGTGAGAAATTGACAGCAGCAACAGTACTTCTCCTCTCAGCCAATGGTTTGACTGTGGAAGTTGGCTGGGGCCTATTTTCTTGAGGGCTAGTGACGAGGGGGGACGCGGTGGTAGTGGAAGAGCAAACAGAGGGAGGAGTGGGGATCGCAAGCAGGTCATCAAGTGGAACCACAACCTGACCGGACAAGGCCATGTTTGGCCATAGGAAGGTCCCCTGTGGCTTGCATATCCTGAACCCACTCTTCAGCCTTTCGATTTTTGCTGCCTTGTCCTCTGTTGCCACTTTGTTTCTTGTTGTTCTTGGCACTGCTGAGGTCTTCCCTGCTGCACTACTATCTTTTTCTTCTTCATCTGATATTACCAGTACAGCTTTGTTACTTTTCTCCATTTCTTTTGTCTCTCTTCCAGTGCTTAATGGTGGTGTTGTTGATCTCATTATTAGTAGTGTTGTTTCAGCTGATTCTGGCTTGTTTAGATCTTCCACTATAGATTTTAGCTTCCCCATCTCTTCCTGCATGATTCATCAATGTCATGACTGTAAAAAGCTCATTCAGAAAACATTATAAACTTCAATAAGAGGAACAGGCCAGTGACTGCCTCAATACCTCCAGTCCACACAAAGATTGTGCAATTTGCGCCAGCTGTTCCTCAAGTTTAGCTTTCCTGTTCATCAAATCCACGTACTTTTCCTGTGCAACAATCCAAGAAATTGAGAGTACATAGGATGGTAAAGAAATAAGTCAAGTTTTTGATATTTACCTTCATTGGAAATAACATAGTAGTATCATGAACCAAGTTTTGGCTTGCAACAGAATAATTTGGGGTGGTGACAAGAACTAGATCTTCTTCGGGCTTCTTGTTCTCTAGCATGTCTCTTTATAAACATTCAAAAACGAAAGTAATTCGAATCATATAGCACATATAATGACCAATACCAGCTGAGGAATAATTCCTTCTAAGGAAAAGTACAATGTGTAATCAAATGATAAATGGGAAAATGAATAAAGGTATATACTTTTTCAGTCTGGCTATTTCTTCCCTAAGCTCCTTTAGCTCTCTAGCACAAACAGGATCCAGGGTGGGATTATCACCGAGCTTCCAACCAGGAGGTGGAGTCCAATAAGGATCCTGCACCCCAGCCTCCTTCCTGATGTCCATTAAATCAGCACTCTCCAACCAATACTCCATTGCTCCATCGGAATTATGCCTCCTCATGAATCTCTCTTCCCCTCCAGGCGCCACCTTCCCGGCCATGTGCTTCAGCAAATGATCCAACAAACCAGTGTCCCCAATCAGCTTCCTAGCCTCTGCTCTCAATGCTGGCCTAAGTATTGGGTTCCCAAATATTGCTCCCTTCTCCTTCATAATCTTCAACATGTTTTCCTCAGCTAAATTATACCTTTATAACATTCATTATTCAATCTCAGAAACCAGCTTTGTAGAAAATAAATACAACCTAAACTAAAATAATTAACTACAACTCACCTCTGAACAGACCATCTTTCAATGGAGTTCTTGACTTCTCTTCTCTTACTTGGCTTGTAAAGACTGATTTGTTGATTCTGCTTTTCATGCTTTGCTTTCTTTGGCATCTGGGGCCTGTAGCTTGCTCCATGGCGCTTCCTCTTATCTGTCTCCGTGTTCTCTTCATCACTAACCCTTATTTTTTTCTCTTCTTCCTCCCCTTCTTCATCATCATCATCATCTTCTTCTTCTTCTTCATCGACTTCATTCCGCTTCTCTTCCTCTTTTCCTTTAACCCTTCCTGACAAATTCAGTTCCCGCCTCTCCTCCACGTGGTGGCCCAGGAAGCGAACTTGCCTACGCCGACCCCACCGGACCATCCCCGTGGACTTCAACACAGACCAGCACAAGCCTTTCCTGGAGACCACATTGACGTAGCTGGTAATGATAGATGGGCTTGGGCTTGGGATGGAAGTCGGGTTCTTCCCTGTTTCTTGTTCCCTGGGAAAAACCACCACCCAAAAGCTCCATTGATTCCTTTGCGTTGCAATTTCATGTGGTGGGATCCTACGGTATAAAACATCTCCAGCAAGCTCCGATCCCATTGCGTACTGTTCATCCAATGAGGGTAACATCTTTGCCTCCAGTTTCCTGCGGTTCCTCTCGCTGAAGTATGCTCGGAGAGAATACACGCTTGGATACCTTAACGACACGCTGCACTTAGACTTTTTGCTCACCTGCAATCAACAACAGCAAAACCAATCCTTAGAACACTAATTCTAGGATTGAATAGGTAAAAGGAAAACGAATGCGTTTTTTTTCTTTTTAATTCATTTTGGTGAGGGTTTCGGTACCATGATAACTCGAACTAACTTGAGTTGGTCTGGGGTTTTATGGGGAAGCTTGGAGTGATCGATTTCGTAGTAAGAGCCAACTTTAATGTGAGCTGCAGCATCTGTACCCAGAAAACTAAGATCAGACACGTTAGGGGCACTGAAGAGGGGACTCTAAAATGTGAATTTGAAGTAGAAAAGAGGGCATAAATGGAACATGCATGGTAAAAACACAGAAAGGAAGAAAGGGGTGCTACAGCATATGCATATATATGGTTGTGTTTACCAAGGTTAGAATCTGGTGAAGAAGGTGGCAGTAGTTGTCTGCCCAAACAAAGCCTCATTGCGGCGTCCTCGGAGCTCTGTCCTGCTTGCCTTTTCAAGTACATCATCTCCTACCATTCAAAACACACCCACCTCACCCAATTCACTACTTTTTCTGATAACACGATAAGTCCATAATCAAAATACAATCTGGGTATTAAAATTTTTGTACGTGAAGAGAGGCTTTTTTCTTTTTCCATTTTTTTATTTTTTAGCTACGACATAATCTGAATTAAAACCGCAAAAAAGTTGAAGAAAATAAATCAGAAGGAGGTAAGCTAAGGTAGCGTATACGCCCGCGTTTTTGGTGCGCGCGTATGAGACAAAGGATTTTGCTTGTTCGCGGCAAAATGAAAACGTCCCTTTCTGGTACATGACGCGTGAAATTTAGTAGTGGGAAGAAGGGCGCGTGGAAGTGGGTGCTCGTGTAGGGAGGAGAGATTCGGAGAATCAGAGTGTAACAGAAAAAATGGGAATAATTGAATGCGGAGGAAAAAGCATGCAATGAGGAGAGAGAGAGAGAGAGAGAGAGCTCACAGTGAGGTTTGTAGCAGCCGCTGCTTCAGCATCAAGTTTATGCCACTTTTTCTCCATTGATTTGCAATGGATTCAGATCTACAAACTACAAATACAAAATAAAATTAACTCGTTTTAACAGTACTGTAATGAATCCAAAAAAAAAAAAGAGAAGATGATGAGAAAAGGAAAAATGTTAGATTAAATTGCTTTGAGCTTGAGGTAATTTGAATGAACATGCATGGAATGTGTTAGGGTTTCCAAGAAAGACTGAAGTAAGAATATATATTGTATTTATTCATATATACTCTAAGTACAGTAATGAAACAAATATCGGCTGTGTAGGAAAATGATTCCTTGTAGGACTGTAGGGGAGTACTAATTTAGCAGATTTTGCAGACCTGAACTTCTTTATACATATTCTCAGGGAGAGATAAGAAAAAGCTTGATAAATACTTAAATGAGATAGTGAAGCTTTCACCAAAGGACATCGATCAAAGGGAAAAGCACAAAAAGCAAATGGAGCTGAATCTGAAGCATGCAGAGATGAACTGGGGATAACAAGAGCTAATTAATTGTTTGGGACGTTTGGTTCTATTAAGTTTATATGTGATCAGAGGAAAAGATAAAAATGAATCAAACAAAGAGAGAATGGATCACTTCAAAGTACAAAAATCTCTACTCAACTAAATTTTCTCTCTTAGTTTCTTTTTTCTTCCCCGAACCAAACAGCAAAGTAACAAATGAAATAGGGAAAAAAACAGATAGTTTGGGGGGAGAAACGATATACCTTAGGTATTATTGTATAAAATTTGAAGTTGAGGTAATGTCAGCTCAAGTACCTGCAACTGTTTGGATCGAAATGAGATTTGGAAACAATAAGAACATCCGAAACGAGAGAAATGAAAAATGGAACTATAGAAAACGGAGAGGGAATGAAGGCAGAACAAGAGACGTTGCTGTTTGGTTCTGAGATTATAAGTAAGGAAGAAGGAATTAGAAGAAAAATGGCTATGGGGAGAGTGAGTGAAGGGAATATCTGTTAGCAGTGGAAGGAAGAGAACGAGAATACGAGAGAGAGAGAGAGAGAGAGAGGGGGGTAGGTAATGATTACCCGGACGTGTTGTATCTCACGTGAGCTTTTTCCCTCCAATCTACATGAACCGGTCACCCCAAAAGTAGTTTAGGTCCAATTTACTGTTTTAGCCTTTTTGCCGCATTGGAGATTTACAGTTATTTCTCCTCACTACTACTCTACTAGTGCAATTTTGCAAGGCAGTCTAGTCCACGTGACATTTGCTAGTAATAGCATTTTGACACATTGTTCTAACACATATTTTGTAAACTTGGTACTCTTAAATATTATACGAAAAGATATGAAGTTAAACAGATTTAGAGTTAATCTTATTATATTTTGTGTCTTAATCGTATTGACATAGTTAATTAATACGTTTAGTTAATTATACTAATCGTGTTATTGTATTTAAATATGTATAATTGACACGTTTAATGTTAATGATGCATTTTATTAATATGATAATAAATTTTATATATATTCTCTATGTTAAAGTTTATTATATTTAATGTTTTTATTATTTTTTATAATTATTAATTTTAAATTTGAATAATAAAATTATATTTAATTATAAATATTTTAAGTTAATTATGTTAGGAAAAAATTATATTAATCGTTATGTTTATTAATCATGTTGTATAAAAAATCTTGATATGTTTAATAAATGTGTTAATCTTATCGTATTATACGATTATTAAACATATTCATATATATTTCAAATATTAATACGAATAATAATCCATTTCATGTTCACATTTAATCTTATCATATTTAAAACACAAATTACCAGTTCTACTATATTTGAAATTCTTTGTCCAATATTTGGGAATGGTTAAAGGAATCAGCTGCTCTTTCTACCAATGAAACAAATAGAGGGAGGATAAAGAGGTACTTCACGGCCCAGAAAAAGAAACTGGAAGCCGAAATTATCACTCGAATTTACTTGTTCCAACATCAGCTAACATAGGATCGAAGTACTGGAGATAGAATCCAGTTTCTGCCAACAACTTTTCAAGGCTTAAGAAGTACGCCACCGCTTAGCTTAGGCCCGGTGGCTGGTATACTTGGTTTATACAAGTGACCCACTGAAATAAAATTTAAATGCTAAGTGAACCTAACATCTGCCATGGCCCATAGCTCATCAACATCAGTAGAAACTTTGAAAAAACTAGGCCACGTTATTTGGACTGTAAAGGTTCAAAATTCAGAATATGTGGGTGATGGAATTGAATATTTGCTCATTTAATGGAAGAATTGAATGATTCTTCTGACTCTATATGCTATATATGTTTGGTCAGATATGACTAAGCGTGATCAAACATAAGAAAAATACTAGGCGGGCGTAGGGGACATATTATATTGGGATTTATAACATATTCCATTTCCTGGTCAGTTTGCAGGCATATTCTTGGTCACAGTGTTTCCAAAGTCAACAGTAGGCGGCACACACAAAGGAAAAAAAAAGCTTTCTCGTCTACTATTACTATGTGATAAACGTTGAATATGAACGTTGTATGGTTTGCACAATCAGAAGAGCCTTTTCTCTTTAACTCAACTTCTTGAATCTATTAATTTCCTTGATTGAAAAATTGGAGATTTTTGAATCCTATGCAGATTTTAGAAACAGCCTTCTTCCACATTTTGGAGTTAGCTGGGCGTCGACCAACCAGAGGGCTTTTTGAAGACTATTAAAAGCTTGCTCGTACCGTAGAAACCCCATGAACCAGAACTCGAAACAATCTTTCGTCACTACTTCTAAGTACTTTTCTGCTGGCTTGTTCACGTTCTCACTCCGGTTGGCTCTTTTGATCTTCCTTATTGGTATCATAACCTGCAGCATATGTTTAGCTAACTGTTACAATTAAAACTCCGCCATGCTCTGATTATTTACAGTAAAATTAAACTGAGAGGAACATCACAGGGTGAAAAGTATTTGAAACCTTGTAAGGTATCCTGATTGATTGTCCGGTAGCACAAGAAACGGTGATTAAACTATCACTGATGAAGGCCACCTTTTCAGTAGAAATAAACAAGAGGCCTGCAATAGGGCCAGATGTTGTTGACAGATAGCATTGGGAAGCCTTTAGCATCTCCTCTCCTTCTGCCATTCCAAATATTTGTTTGAAAATATTCTCCCTTCCGCCTTCTTGAACGATCTTGGCCCCCAACCTCAACTTTCCCTTCACTGTTTCAGACAGTTTTGACCCCATTTTCACTGTAATTTCAAGCATCACCACAATCCTTATACATTCTAGTCGTAAAAGAGTTATTCAATCATGTGTACTCTACGTTGATTAAAGATAAAGAAGAGGATTATCAACTTACCATGGTCACGGAGCCTGGATGCAAAGATGCTGCTTTCCTTTCTCAAATTTTTTGTATTACCCATCTTGAAATCCATTTCTTCTGCTTATTACGTTTAGCTCAAAGTATAGACAGAAAGAGAAACAGGGGCAGGCTAAAAAAGGAGTAAGGAGAGAATTCAAAGAGAGTTGTTAGGGCTTACAGGATTAGGAGGAGGAGGAGGCATCTGAGGAAGAGCAAGGACTTTGGATTAAGCTGACAGGTTCAGAGAGAGAAGAAGGTTTTTCCATACGAATTTGTAGATGGACTATCCATGACCTTATCTGCCAACTGATCCTTCATGCTCCGAAGGAAACCCACTCATTCTCTCGAAAGCTGACGCAGACTTTATGCTCAGCTACACATAAAGCATAACCCTTATCTCGGACTGAACAAAGGGCAGAAGAGCAAAGGGAATTTAATCTAATCTCTGCTGCCAATAGCCACTGTTCCAGGTATATACTTATCTAAAAAGACTAGCCTGTGCCAAAATATATATTGTATATTTTGTTTGAAGATAAATGTGATTATCATTAATTTATCATCTCCAGAATAATTATCTTAACAACTATTCTTTCATTGACCATATAAATTTATCGTTAAAATCTCTTTATCCAAGAAGAAAAAATAGTTTTCAAGCATCGTCGGTATTAAAATAATTTATATAAATTATTTTAACAGTAGGACATTTCCTGTTGTTGTATCGAATTGTATTGAGTACTAATTCACAAACATAGTGATTCTAGAAGGAGTGGCATGCAATTTCCAGGGTGTTTCAGTTTTCTCCAAAGGATCTCGGGAAGTTCCAAGTCAATAAAAGTGGCCACAGTTTCTGTTTCCCCAACCAATTCTTTTCCAAAGAAACAAACTGTAAACGACAGTTTTTCCTTTAAATAGAACCTGAGAGAGCGGAATCAGTTTACCATTACAGAAATTCTGCATCATCGTACACACGGCTTGGCAAGTGGCAACTTATACACCAGTTGGCAGTAACATTAATGTTCATCACTTATTACTTAGGAAAATGAAGCAGAACAATATGTAAAAGATTGGGCCGACCAAAAAATCTCATTATACTATTCCATTATCCAGTCTCTAAAGTATGAAACCTTTTCCTAGTTCTTGTTATATATATACTTGACAATAAAATAGTACATTGCCACACCATAGCCTTCAAAGGAATTATGTTGTAGTACAACATGAACATCTAAATATACCATATTCCTCCTACTCTTCCCATGGTTTGCACAAATCGAAGGGTTAGGCACACTGGCAACAAGTATTTTCATCAAACTCCTCCGACTCAAAATTTTGAAGCTCTCTGGATGAATATATCCCAGGATTTATTTCGTTGTTTGGTTAAGTATCAGGATTCAGTGTTAGATAGCATGTTTCTAATATAACTTAAAACAGCTATCTAAGACATTTATTCTAATATAAAACGACTACTCCGTGCAATATAGTGGCAGTGGAACTGCCAGTTGTGACAGTAGCAAGCCTTCTTTCCTTTTGTCCCTATGTTGGAGGCCAGAATTGCATAGTGCACCATAGGCTGCACCCCCAATATTTGTCAAAGTGAATCGCTGCTCGGATCTCAGTATAAACCTGCATTCAAACTACGTACCTTTGTAACTTAACTATGGCGTCTGTGCTACACTCTGTAAAACTGAGCGTCTCCCATCTGACCCATTCAATAAGTCCTCTGAGCTAAACCCAACATTTGTCTAGGGATTTAGCCCAATTGCCCCAAAGAGAAGAATGCAGCAACTAAAGTATAGTGACAGTTCCTCAAAGAGGACAGCAGTTTCAACGTACACTTACATATATAGGGTTGACGTTCTCACATAATCCCACCTGTTACAACATAACTTGCTTTTCATGCAAGCTGAGTTCAAAGAAAAATCAGAGTACAGCAAAGAGCTTTCTTCTGATGCCTCATGGAATCAGCAGAACTGACCCAGATGTTCTGCGATTCTCAAGGTCTGCATGCGCCTGTGCTGCTTGAGACAAAGGGTACTTGTGATTCACATGAACCCGCAGGATGCCAGAGGCAACATTAGCAAACACCTCCCCAGCAGTTTCGAGCAACTCATCCCGAGTTGATGTGTATTGCATCATGGAAGGCCTAGTCAAGAACAAAGATTTCGCAGCAAGTGCAGACAATGGAACTGGATCTGGTGAACCAGAAGACTGCCCAAAACTTACCATATACCCACGAGGCTTTAAACATGCCAAGGAGCCCTAAAAAAATTACTTTTAGTAGAGAAAGCATTCACAGCAAAATGTAAGAGTGCAAACAAAAGACCTGTCTCTGTGCAAAATAAACTAAAATTTTCAGGCTAAAAAGTTCACTAAAATTACTCAAACAAGGATATCATTTGGCCCTTTGGTTTATAACCTAAATTCTCTAATGAATTCAATAATATAGATTCAACCTAAAAGAAGGTGTATTAGCAGCAATAGGAAATAACATAAGGAGCAAAGAACAAACTATATGATAGAACATCATTCTAAAGTACCAACAGAAGTTCGAGTGCACACCTTATAATATGGACATCTCTTCCATTCAATTATGAGTAGAATAAGGCAAACAGAACGGCAATTACCTGAAAGGTATCTTTCCCTACAGAATCATAGACCACTTCAACCCCTTTGCCTGAAGTTATCTCATCGACACAGGCAACAAAATCCTCTTCCTTATATATTATGACATGGTGACATCCATCTTCCTTTGCTTGAGCTGCCTTCTCTTTGGTTGAGACAGTTCCGATGACAGTGGCACCAAGGGCATTTGCCCACTGGCATAATAAAGATCCAACTCCACCAGCTGCAGCATGAACAAGAACTGTGTGTCCAGATTCAACCTGTATTACAAGATATTGTGTTGCAACTTTTGTTAATATAGTTAAGACTCTGATTCTAAACTAAAATAAGATCAAGGAAATGAGGATTAATGTAAGGATAAAGAGAAAACAACCAAGGAAAAAAAGCTAAATTTTTACAATTATAATTATAAAACGTGTATCTATTCAACCTACCTTGAAGCAACGGCGTACTAGATACTGGGCAGTCATACCCTTCAGCATGATGGATGCGGCGATAATAGGGTCAACAGAAGGAGGAACTGGCACAACCTTGTCTGCTGGAAGAATTTGCTCCTCAGCATATGAACCCATAGGATTACCAGCATAAGCTACAACATCTCCAACTTTCCTGCCAGTTAGTCCAGGTCCTACAGCTGTCACCTCTCCAACAGCCTCCATACCTGTAATTAAAGAAGGTAAGCAAGTGATTTCTATATGAACAAAAAAAAAGCAAATGATTTCTGCAATAACTATCATTGGCAAAGATGCATATTAACACAATAAACATAGTCTTTCCTGCGCTCAATCGTCATCCAAAGAGCATCCTGTGCATCCAAAAATGCAGAAAGCATTTTATACTAACGGAAGTTGACAACTAAAACTAATGCATACTGATTTTTCATCCCATTTGACTTCAGCATGCTCTGTACTTCAGGACATTTAAATCATTCCAAGGAAAAGCAGACACAAAATACTTATTGAAAAGAAAATCCTAAAGAAGTACCTCATTCAGATATTAATGTTAAATTTTATATAGATTACATCTGATATCTGAAGTTCCATTTTTAAGATAATCATAAGACCAGGTTCAAAAATGGAATATATTGCGCTAATCATTATCTTGAAGACCTAACATAAAAGAAATTTGATTGCATCAACTATGTAAAGAAAGATGAGTGATAGACTTACACAATGAAATGTATGGTACAGAAAATAAGCATTAACAATTGACCATAAGAGCAATTTAGTAGACTTCTCAAACTGTTATGCAACTCTATTTCTAAATTTTAACTCCCCTATTTTCCAGAATTTCTAGGCATTCACATAATTCTTCAATGCAAGTACCCCTAAAATTGAAGATGACAAAAGAGTCAAATTAGCAGCATTTGGACAATAATTAATGAGAACAGACTACAGAGACTTTCTGCACATTAACTAGTCTACAAAACACATCATATATCATCCTGGAAAGTTTTTCATTTCCCATCATGTAAAACTTGTTCTACTTTTACACTTTGATACAATTCACACAAACCTGGCGTGAAGGGCATGGTAGCAGCCTTATAAACTCCTTTGCGGAAATAGATATCGATGAAATTAAGTCCAATAGCCTTGTTCTTAATGCGAATCTCACCCTCTTTGGGTTCCCCAAGTTCCACATCCTCCCATTTAAGGACCTATCATCAACATCAATTGAGAATAAGTAAATATGACAAAGAAATTGAGTTGGCTATGGAAAATAAGACAGCGGTAGGCCGATGCCAAGAAGTCAATTCAAGCAAATCATAAACACTCCAATCTAAACAGCTCCAATGAAAATTCTCAGGATATAAGACCATGCACCAAAACATTATGATCCGTCTTAATAAAGGCTATAAAGGGGAGAGAAATGATCAAACAGTTAACTTTCTACAAACCCAAAATAATTCAATCAAAATTAACCCAAAATAATTCAATCAAAATTAACCAAAATGATTGATTTCTATTTACCCAATCAAGTGGACAACCATTCGATCAAACTCATACAAGATATAAGAGCAGAGCAATGAAGTATTAGAAAGAGAAAGAAAGACCTCAGGTCCACCAAGTTCATGAACCCTGATAGCTTTGACCATATTTTCCGGTTGCGATACTGCCTCTGCTTCTGTACTCAGTGCCTTGGCTATTATCAGTTTGCTTCCGAGAGTAGAAGATAAAGCTGAGTGTTTAACACTCTTATTGTTGGTCAAATTTTGCACACAAAATTTTGATGTTGACACACTGAAAGACTCTGGAACAAAGTGGAGCAGATGCAAGCGTTGGTTCTGGAACCCAAGTTTTAACAGGCCCATTTTCACTTTACGTTTCTGACTTGTATGCCGACAGAATATCTGTCATCTTCAAAGCGGAGTCCCAATAATTGGATGCGCCAGGTCTTTTCCTGTGTTTGGTGCAGGAGCGAATTACAATTCACGGGCGTGGATGGGCGTCGCTAACTCGATGAGAGCAAGGGACCTTGGGCTACAGCAATCCATTGTAGAAGTTGGTCCGGATTCACAATTAAGTAATGGGCTCCGTCCCTCGGCCTAGTTATAGTGGCAGTTGCATTGTGAGCTGTCCGTGACTCATCTAACTTGATTCCATAGGAGTCGCGCTTGTAAACTTCTTCTTCCCCTGATAAGATCGAATATCTTTCTCTTTTTTTTTTCTTTTATATCAGAAATTTCGATTTGGTTTGGTTTTGAATTTGTTTTTTTTATAATTTGTGTGATTGATTCTGTGAATTTATGTAAATGAAAACAGTAAATTTCGTTAACTAAATATTAACACTAATTTACATCCGAGCATTTGACTTATTGATTAGTATATTATTTTTTGTTTAAAAAGTAAAATTTAAATTCTCTTTCTTTCAATTATATAAAAAAGAAAATACTAACACTAACTTGATATTTTTTTACCGCATGATTATAATGACATAAAAGCTCAAGTGAAAATTTGGTAATATTCTTTTTTATTTTTCATTTCTCTTTCTTTTCTCCTCTACGTCATGTGATGAATTTTAATCTAAATCATCAATAATATATGGTAATTTTTTTTTGTTGACAATAGATTCTTCTTTCACATAAAAACTTAATTTGATATAAATAAATTGTATGGATGATTTAACAATAGAAACTCATATGATAGATTTAACTAAATTTAACAAATTTTTTTATATTTAAGCCTTTTCTTTTTCTTTTTTTTTTTCATATTTTACTCATTTCTTCATTTGTACTTTCTTAAAGGACGGGACTTTTGAAAAGCAAAAACTAACCCGTTTTTCCCATTACCATTTTTCATTTCTAGAGATTAGGGAGGACTAGTGGTGAAAATGAAAAATAGCAAAACGGAAAACGATGTCTAATTACATCCATCTTAATCACGTGATGAAATAAACTCATGCATAATATTATAAGGCACTAATTAGACATTATCATTAATTAGGACCGAAGTTGAACTGCTAATTAACATACTTAATTGACCATGATTGAGCGTTGCTCATTTGGTCATGTAGTCTCGCTTCAGCTTATAATAGGGAGAGTTTTTCACAATTCCAGTGTTTAAACTTTAACTCCTTGTTTGATGCATGGCCTTGGGAGCACTGCCCAAGCTTACAGGTAATTAACTAAGGATCTATACGTGGCTCCAGGCTTCCAGCCTTGTGGGATCACGTTTTTGGCAACCAGGGTTTGGCCTGATAATTGAGATTTTAATCGGATTGAAAATGGAGGGTGTAATTCTGACCCAGCATCAAGCTTCCACACCGCACCCCATGATTGTTGCATGTCTCGCCATTCACCCGACCCCCTTGACGCCTCCTTTAGATAGACACCGGCAAGATCACCATCTCCCTCTTCAAACTCAACCAGCACCGCAAAGTAGTTAGAGTTTGACCCCATGTCAACGTGGAAGGCTATTGTTTTTCCTGAATAGTCACAGGCAACTCTGCAATCCGCCAAACAAGAAAAAATGATACTACTGTTTCCTCATAATTTGTATCTTTTCCATGATTTGAAAATGACCATAAGTTTTTTATTGTTTTTTCAGTCTTTCATAACATTGATTAGAAAAAGGATTGTTACCTTGCGTATCGAATTTCCAATACTCCAGCATCTCGAAGTTTATCTTCTTTACCGGCAATTGCCATGGCACCAAATGCTGTCCCACTCAGATCGAAATGTGCAGAGTCGGATGCACAGAGGCCTCCAGGGCAAAAATCTGTTATCACCACCCTGACCGGTTTTCCTGAACAAGAGGGATGTTTGGTGCACTTCACCTATAGCAAAAGACACATTAATTACTATAAGCAAATAACAGACTGATCAGGTCAGCCTTTGTTAACAGGCATGATTGAAAAGCAAAAAGTTAATTAGATCAGAATATGCAATTCAACAAGTCGAAGAATGAAAAGAAAGAGGAAGGCAATGAAAAATGACACTTCTGGGACTGTCTCTGTCTCCTGAAGCTTTGTACGTACCGAACTATCTCATCCCATTGTCTGCCAGAGAAGAAGGAAAAGCAGTAACAAAAGCAAAAGCTACGAGTGACTGCTACTACTGAAATGGATAGCCACTTAGCCAGCATGAGATGTACCGCTTACTGGCTTACTGTACTGTGCTTTTTTGAAGCATGGGCATGTGCTAAGTCGTGACTCTTGAGTTCGAACTTCGACTAATAATGGGCACTACTTGTACTCTAAAATCTAAATGCACTTTTTAAAAACTTGAATAAATTAAACTGAAGGAATTGTTAAAATTAGAAATTTCTATAGTTAAAGGGGGAAAAGAGAAGTTTTAAACGTGTCATATCAAAGTACTTGGAACTAGGAAGTCAAGTTGAACAATGTTGATGCGCATGATTCAGGCAAGTTGCACAATAGGCGTTAGCTCTAAAGCTGCAGCTGGTTCTTACCTGATAACAGGCTCCACATTCTTTGCCTGATTTATAGAGAGATGGGCCGATTCCAGTTACCATGGAAGAGAAAGGAGGCAGTGACACTGCATTACCATACCCACAAGAACCTCCTGCATATATGACAGGCATAGATCGATATTCATTAGTCAG
This sequence comes from Theobroma grandiflorum, assembly GCA_036013995.1. Taxonomy (NCBI): domain Eukaryota; kingdom Viridiplantae; phylum Streptophyta; class Magnoliopsida; order Malvales; family Malvaceae; genus Theobroma; species Theobroma grandiflorum. The sequence continues at coordinate 10,648,397 of CP142131.1, forward strand.
CATAGTCATGCTTTAATATATATCTCCCCCAAACCACCCCACCCTTCCAAGTCTCTCTGCATTAATTACCATCACTTCCGGCGCCGTCAGGGCTGCCATACCAAGTGGCTCCGGCTGATGACCAATGGATTTCAATGGTCGGTAAGTTGAATTGTTTGGACTTGAAGGAAACACACAGCTCAAAGTGGCAAAAGAAGACTAATACTATCATATATGCTGAAGATAAACAAATGGATGAAAGAGGAGCCATAGTTACACTTTCACTAGGCACTATATAGAGGCACTACAATAATTTAAGGGGCTTGGAAAAAACTCTTAAACGTATTGCTATTGGCTAATTAGATATAGTTGTTGCTTACGAAATACTAATCGCTTGTATTTATGGAGAAGAACATGTGGCTGTCGCTAACAATTAATCCATGTAATTATATCAAAATTTTTTCATTCAATATTTTAATTATCTTGATCGTTGAACTTTGGCTATAACCAGAAATCTTACATCAGGGGTCACATCTAATTTTTTTTATTATTTGAGATTATAATTATTTTGTTCTATGGAAATAATTTATGAGAATTAACACTATTATAAGATATTTAAGAATTTCAATTTACTTGTTATATAGAGGATTTTAAGCTCAATTTTAAATTTGGAGTTGAATGCACGTTTTTTGAGATATATAAAAAAGCTCTTTTAAAATAATTGGAATGTTTCTCTTATTTACATTCACCGTGAAGTTAATCAGTGTGTTGATTTATAATAACTCAATGTGAAAATCTTTTTCTAGATTTACATATTTTTAAAATTCCTCCTTCTAGAATTACTTTTTTTTTTATTAACAGCCATGTTAGGCATAGTATAACCTAAGATGATGTAATTGGATTTTGTTTGATTAATATCTATTTCAGTATTTACAAAAAAAAAAAAAAGAAATTGAAACCTCCAAACAACAATTAATAAAATTACGACTATAGAGACAAATCCCTTGGTATATATACATGGCATCCTACCTAACGTCTCACAAACAATTATTACTCATAGCCATCCTTCCTTTTTTTTTTTTTTTCTCTTGTTTCGTTTTTCTGATCTTGCATCATGCATGCTGGTGCTATTAAATTATTTTATGGCTTCTCTTTGCCCTTTGTTTTCATGTTGCTTATGGTTTTATCTTTCCTTATTATTTAAGATACAAGGTGATCATTTTTTGCATAGAAAAAACCAATTTCTGACGAAGCAATATTGGAATCGAATTGATAGCAGTTCCTTCTTGACTAAACTGCATCTATCTATCTACCATAAAAGAATCTTGTCGGTACAGCTGGGGCCGAGCTGACGAGAAAAACACATTTTTCTTCCATGGATTTTTCCGTTGATGGCGGTTGTTGGTCGTTATATCACCTTGAGATTGCCGCCAATCTTTTCAACATGACGGCCATGATTGAATATATTAGTGCTTCCTGGCCAAAACTTGATGCATGCAGGTTGTTTGCTGGGCATTTTGCTCTCTGTTGAATTGAATTATCGACCTTATCTCGAAAATGTAATCAATGAAATATTGATGGCATGGTTTGGATTTATTTGTTTAAATTCTAATTTAACAGCATTAATTGAAAATATCTGGATGAGAATGAACTCCCACCCACCGAATCTATCATTCTCTTTACTCTCAATAGTCTTGCAGATTATCATGAAATAGTTTATTCATCATCATATCTTGTATGGGATCTATATTAGACTCATGCTACTCAATTTTACCAAACACAATGAAATGCCTCATTTCATACAACTAGTGTGTATATATATATATATATATATATATATATTATCACTATCACCTACATTGCATTTCAATATATTTTATTTATTTATTTTTAAATAATATAATAATTAAAATTATAAAAGTAATACCATGCAATTAAGATTTTTATTTACAAATCAAATAAATCTTTTTAAATTCTTATAATAAAAAAGTTAAAATGACAATATAATACTGTAATGAGCAAGTATATCCATTTTTATTGATCCAAAAAGTTTATGAGCATATATATATATATATATATGTTATCAAATGGTTAGGTATTTAAGCATTTTATTTAATGAGCTTTGCGTTTTTAATTCAATGGTTGGTCATAAAATCTTATTCAAAGAGTTGAATTTTATTTTTTTTGTTTCAAATAAAGAAAAACTTCTGACTCTATGCGTGGTGTGTGTCTATATATATATATATATATATATATATATATATATATATATAATGGTTTTGAAATGATTGAAGGTTAATGCTTGCAATAATATGTTGACGGTGACATGAGGTTTGAGGTATCTCATTTTTTAAAAAAAATAAAAAAATATTAATGTTGAGATTTTAAATTTATCCATCCAGCTCTTATAAAAGTTTCAAATTTATGAGAAATTGGACTTACTCGACATCTAATCCCTTGTTTAGGCCTTAGGACATGTCCTATCAAGTTTGTAAGCTTTTTTTTTTCTTAATTTAGAAAAAAAAATTTTAAACACAATTTTTTAAATTAAAGATAGTAGTGGTTAATTCGATTAAAAATTTTTTAACCAAATTAACTAAATGTATTGTAAAAATTAACCGAACCAACCGAATATGAAATCTTAAACAAATCGATTGAAAATGAAACTTTAACTGATTAATTGAATTAGATCGATTAATTTGATTAATAATCAAATTAATTGAATTATTTAATAAATTAGTATATATAATATGATAATATATATTTATATATGTTACTATTATATAAACCATATAAGTTATAATATGATTAATTATTATGTGTTACAACTTATAAATGGCTTATATATAAAAATGAATTAATTTGGTTAAATGAATTTAAAAAAAAATAAAAAAATTAATTGAATTAATCAATTTAATCATATTTATGATCAAATTAACTTAACTATTTTTATCAAATTTATTTGGCATTTCGGTTTGAACTGAAAATTACTCACTCTTACTAATATCTAGTTTAATTATTATTGAGTCAAGTTATTAGGTGTATATATCATAGTTATCACATCAATAAGAGATGAGGTAATTCTTGAGTATATAAATATGAACTTTTCAACATCTATTAAACATATGTTTTGAGTTAAAAAGATGAATTCGTAATTTATAAAATTTATTTAAATTTTATTTTAATATCGCATGAAATTAAATTTAAGTTTTGAGCCGTATATAGCCTTGCAAGTTAAATGGGTTGGTTTCGTTTAATTAGACGAGGATATTCCTACTATTAAGGTATTCAGTTGCTGTATATTCCTACTAGCGGAAAACAGGGCCTATGCCCAAATATACATTGGGCTTACATATGATCCAGTCATTGCAATTCCTCGGCAGGGGATTTTGTTTAGTCCATTCATCACAAGCCTTGTTGAAAATTTTAAACCTAGTTTAATTACAAGCATTCAAAGATTAATTGGCCCAAAAAAAAAGAATATTATTTAATATTGTCAAATATAAATAATTACATGACATAAATTTAATTATCAAATGATTATGAATCAATTACAAATTTTTTTATATGATTGTGTTTATATTAATATACACTTAAGTACCAAAAGTTACGTTTATATTAATATTAAAGAAATATTTTTCTTTATTTAGCTTGATATTCCAAGACTTTAAAGGAAATAAATCCGGAAAAAAAAGGAAAGGAGCTTTGGCATGATCATTAACAAAGGTGTCATGTAGGAAATGAGAAATGTTTCCAATTTCATTTGTGACATAATATTTACAGACAATAATTTTGGTCTGTATTTGCTTTGCGTACAAGATGGCGTGACCGTGCGGTAAAGCTGGAAGACAGAGCTTCATGGCAGACAAAACATTATCGATTAAACAGGGCGGAGGTACAACTGTTGCTGGTCAACACCCAGAGAGTCGAAATTCTGCTAACCAAAGCTTTTGCAAAAGAGTAACAAAATGAACGAGTGCCATCCAATAATTGAGGGATTCTTCCTGGAGGTTGCTCTTTGCCTTTTCGATAGAGCAAGCAAGATGTATAAGTTTTTTAAAGTTTATGCCTGATTCCGTCATATATAATTTATCATGTACTGACAGTGAAGTCCACATGACTCCAAAGTTTCTAGGATCCAGTTCAAAGTTCAAACCCCACGTGCTCCAGCAAAATACAAATAACAAGTGATGAAACTCTCGTCTTCTCCTTGATACCAATGAGTCAATGAGATCTTCAAGTCAAATAGCACCGCTCTAATCATATCCTTCCATTATCTACAGCTTTGAAACATACTCTTCTCTCCCAAGCACAGCTGTGTGTTAAGCCATGGCAGTTGCTTTGGCAATTACAGATGAAGTTGGGCAATACAATGGTAGGATGACTTTGTTCGTTGTGCTGTCATGTATGATGGCCGCCATGGGAGGAGTCATCTTTGGCTATGATATTGGAATTTCAGGTTTGTCTCACTCTCAACCAAATTATTTGTGTGCTGTTATTTTTCTTCTTTGCCTTGACCAGCAAAATTGTTAATCTAGTTTTAAGCTGAAATCCTTTTCATGCTACCCTTTTCCAATTAATCATTGCTTATGAGATTTGATCACTAACCAGCATGAAAATTAAACTCAGCGTGAAAGCTCTCTAGCGACAGTCTCTTGGCTGCTTAATTGCAATATATATTTATCCCAACAATAAACCTCTGTGTCAGACCATCCTCGGCAAAGCAGCTTATTGACTAGGTGGTTACCTACATTAGTGCATTTTGCAGGAACTAAGCTTGAGATTAACAGTGTCAACCAAGTATTTCACTGTAGAACTAAAGGCTGAGAGGCTTTGTCAAACTTCCTACATCCTTTCCCTCCATATTGCTTAGATGTGAGCTAACCAAGTTAGCTTCAGACTTAGAACTGCAAATGACTTTTCCTTAGTCTTGGAAACTCTGAGCCCTCTGGACCTTAGAATCCCAATCACAACCTGTCTTCTGCAATTGAGATGCTTGATTAGTTATTTCCTGAACTTCTTTGGATTATGGGCAAGAAAAGAAAAATGATCACCAGTTTCCTCATCACTAATAATGCAATGTGGACAGGATGTGATTGTAATAGCAACACCACAACTTTGCAATCTGGCCGGGCCAGCCAGAGTAAGGACTAGGTAGGGACACTGGTAAAAGTATGTCTGGTGTAATGATGCTGAAACCATGTTAGTCTATGCCATTCCACCTTCTCTTGCCATAAGTCCAATGGATTTTAGCAGTTGACAAACTTGCAATGTGACTAATTATGCCACCATATCTGCTTAATCCGTTCCACAAGATTACAAAGCCTCATGATTACAAATGCATATATCTCTGTCATCACATGGTTATAAAATGGCTCTAGTCTTTTATTGACAACAATCAGCAGCTTGTATGGGCTTATTTTAAAAGCATCTAAATTCTGACAGGACTAAGAATGGTGGTGCAATCCAAAATTGTTCAAAAAAAAAAAAGGAAAATAACCAGAAGAGAAAAGGGTTGCTGTAAAAAGTTCTACGTCATAAGCATTCTTTTTTGGATAATTGATTTCCAAGATATCTGCAGCCCTTCAATTCTTGATTGAAGTCAATAGGAGTCAACTTATATAGCAGACAATCAATTATTCATGCAAAAGTATGTAACTAAATCCTATTATATCAACTTGACAAGTTTTATTCTGCCAAAAAACAAGAGAAGCGAGCTGATTGTAACAATATATTGGCTCAATCTGTCCAAAAAAGGAATCAACTACATGCCAATTGCCATAGAACCTTAATGTCTTCTTGTTAGTAATTCTTAACAAAAGTTCTGGGCTCTATTTGGTTAATACTTTTGTTTTTTACTTTTTGCTATTTGTATCTGGTTTTCTATTTTTTTTCTTTTTTCTTACTTTTTTTTTCCAAAAAATGGGATAAAAAATGAGTCCTAATGATCTCATTGACTATGTGAAGGTGGAGTGACATCTATGGAGCCATTTCTCAAGAAGTTCTTCCCGGACGTATATCGAATGATGAAGGAAGACACCAAAATCAGCAACTATTGCAAATTTGATAGCCAACTGTTAACCTCATTTACCTCTTCACTATACGTAGCTGGACTTTTCGCTACTTTCTTAGCCTCATCAGTTACAAAAGCTTTTGGTCGCAAGCCATCAATCCTGGCAGGAGGTGCTGCATTCCTTGCTGGTTCAGCCCTTGGTGGTGCAGCTTTCAACGTTTACATGCTCATATTTGGTCGTATCTTGCTTGGGATCGGGGTTGGATTTGCAAACCAGGTACATGCTTAAGCAAATTCCACTGGAATGTTGAAGCCTTTTTTCTGCATGATCTTTAATTGTTGAACGATACATTATTCTCCAATTTTCTTTATTTGCCCTGCAGTCAGTCCCTCTGTATCTCTCCGAAATGGCACCACCTAGATACAGGGGAGCAATCAACAATGGCTTCCAGTTCAGTATTGGCATAGGAGCACTGGTAGCTAACCTTATTAATTTTGGCACGGAAAAGATCGAAGGTGGTTGGGGCTGGCGTATTTCCTTAGCTATGGCAGCAGTTCCAGCCTCAATCCTAACACTGGGAGCAATTTTCCTTCCGGAAACACCCAACAGTCTAATCCAGAATAGCAGTGATCATGACAAGGCTAAAACTTTGCTGCAGCGAATACGAGGCACCAGGGATGTCCAAGCAGAACTCGATGATCTCATCAAAGCGAGCTCAGTCGCTAAAAGCATCAACCATCCATTCAAGAAAATCATACAAAGAAAGTATAGGCCTCAACTAGTAATGGCAATAGCCATACCCTTTTTCCAACAAGTGACGGGCATCAATGTCATTGCATTTTATGCTCCAATTCTATTCAGGACAATCGGAATAGGAGAAAGCGCTTCCCTCTTGTCCTCTGTGGTAACCGGCGTAGTGGGAGCAGGTTCGACATTCGTATCAATGCTTATAGTAGATAAATTCGGGCGAAGAGCTTTGTTCATGGTTGGGGGAATCCAAATGTTTGTGTCACAGATGCTTGTTGGGGGAATCATGGCAGCTCAGCTAGGGGATCATGGCACAGTGAGCAAAGGGTATGCTTATTTAGTTATATTCTTGATATGTATATATGTAGCTGGGTTTGGATGGTCTTGGGGTCCATTGGGATGGTTGGTTCCAAGTGAGATATATCAGCTAGAGATTCGATCAGCCGGCCAAGGTATAACGGTGGCGGTAAGCTTTGTGTTCACTTTCGTTGTTGCGCAAACTTTCCTACGCATGCTTTGCCACTTCAAGGCAGGGATTTTCTTTTTTTTTGGCGGATGGGTGGTGGTGATGACTGCATTTGTGTACTTTTTGTTGCCAGAGACTAGGAATGTGCCAATTGAACAGATGGAAAAAGTGTGGAAGGAGCATTGGTTTTGGAAAAGAATTGTGGGGGAAGAGGATGATGAGATTAAGATTCATCATTGAATTTAACGAGTTTTCGATCTGATTGTCTCGCAAGAAGAACATAGAAAACAAGTTTGACTAGCAAACTTTAGTTCTAAGACAACTTTTAAATTTGTAATTCAAATCTTAGAAGCAAGAATCTCAAATTCTCAGTTGTATAATTTAGGATCCCAGAACTTTAATGTTTATTGGAAAAGTGATTGTGCATGTTATTGCCCCGGTCAATAGCCAATTGTAACGGTCAATTCCTCTCCGACACACTCTCTCTCCCCCCTCTCTCGATATCTGAGCCATGGTTTTTGGCGAGGGGTTTTTGGGGTTTAAATAGTGCAAAAAAAAGAGGGAGATTTTGGGGAAAATTTTGCAGAGGAAGCATAGCCAGCCATGGCAACCGCCTCTGATAGTGATAATCCACAATTCGAATTACATTTAGTATAAACGGGAAACAAACTCATGCACCTTCGCTCTTTATCTGCTGATCACCCCCTCCCTGTTCTCCACCGTAAGCCCTTAATTCCAACTTCTTCAATATTATCTTTTCTCTGCTTGAAATGAGTTTTTATGTTTCATTTCGTATTCAAAAAGTTGACTTTTTTCTTTTCCCTTTCTTTTGTCACTGTTTAAATTGTTTTATAGTTAAAGGTTTCCCTGCAAAAATATAGCAAGTTGAGAACTATCTTTCGACGGTGGGGGCAATTGCCAAGCAAATCAATGCAAAACGCCCTTTCCGTATTAATGAAGGCATTGGTTGCAAACCCCCTTTTCAGGGATTCAAATGAGGATGTCAAAGTTGCAGGTTCTTCTCGCGACACCGAATCAACCCGAATAACTGCACCAGGTGCTCCTTGCGACTATAAACAAATGAAGGTGCCCTAATTCCATGAATTCGTTTTCGATGCTTTGCCAAATTTCAGTCTGCCATTTGTAATCCGAGTTCTCTTTACATAATGTGTGTGTTCATATTAATGTGTGTTTTGGAGGCATTGAAACTGATTGTATCATCATTGAAATATTTGTTTGACAAGTCCAGCCGCTCATACATTAAGAGGACCTCGAGTCTGGAAATTCTTGCCAGGGTCAGGTTAAGCTTAGTGATGCTGGATCTTGATTGTGATGCAATCATCATTGAAATGTTCCACAATTTCTATAAAGCAGTGAGGTACTAACATCTTCTGAGAATTGCGTTCTCTTGTTAACCTTTATTTGTAATACCCATCCCAAAATTCCCTATAGAGCATAATAAAATCATGTAGTCAATCCAACATAGCAAGAAAGGCTTGGTTGTCGTTGTATTTATTAAAAAAGCTGTTCTGATGTGCAAGTACAAGCAAAATCATTAGGTTCTAGTGATTTTGTTGTTTGTTTTTCAGGGATTAGCACCCAGAGAATGTCTTTTCATACATGGAGATGATTATGACCATGTCCTGAAAGAAAGTGAAAACATCTCTATGGAGTTACTCTTCCCAACCTTACTTGTTATAGTAATATAGTTACTCCTATATGCCAAGAGGCATCTGGAGCTGTTGAGCAGAATGAGGCCGCTACTAATGACCATAAAGTAAGCATCTCAGTGGTATCTAATATATCTCTTTTCCTTTTGAGGACTCTAATCACTTAGTGCAGCGGTTCTGTGAGCATGTCCGCACTTCGGGGGTGGCAAATAATTTTGCACTACTTAATTTTCCAAGTTTCAAAGCCTTGTTTTATTCCCTTGTGCATGTTGTTCCCTCAAAACATCATATGTCGGCTGGTGGGGACACATTTGCTAATACTTTGCACTGGCTTTTAAGCAGATTTGGTCTCTTTATTTTATACCTTTATTAAATCGCTATAGGCTAATGATAAGCCTAGAGGGTCATCTTTGAATAAGGGCAGCCCAGCACATTCTGTTCTTGTAAACAATTGTTAACTGTCTGTCTATTTAGGTCTCTATTACCTATCTATCTACTTCTGTTTTGCAGGGATTATGTTTCTTCCTGTTAATCAATATTTGTTCTTAGAGTTTAAGACTTATAAATGATTATATTCTCTGCTATGAGGATAAAGAGATTCCTAAAGGAGCAGGTTCCACTAAACAAGTTGATCTTGCAAATGATAAATCTCCGAAGTTGGTTATTAGTGGTGTTGTTATGCAGTTCAGAAATGATGACTCATAGGCAGATTTAAACTCCCCTTAAGGAAGAAAGAGCTGATAAGCCCAAAAACATTGATACAAGTGTTGTTGAGCCAGATGATTTGGGAACTGAGAAGGTGGTCAATTCTGGATGTAAGTAAGATACTAAGAACAGATTGACAAACCTAATTTGCTATCTACAGAACCTTTGGAAAATTTGTGTATTAATGAGAAGGAATTTGAGAATGTGCCAGACCATGATAAGAGCAAGGATCCCCCTGGTTCATCACTTGAGGACCTGTCCATTGATGAGACAGCATCCTTGCAGAATAAAAAAGAGACAGGTATTTAACCTTCTAATTTGGGATCTACAAAACCTTCTGAAATTTTGTATATTTGTCAGAAGGAAGTTGAGATCCTGCCAGACCAAAACAAGGACAGCAAGGATGCCCCTGGTGCATCACATGAGGGCCTTCCCATTTATGTGGCTTTGTCCTTGCAAAATAAAAAAGAGACAGGTATTCGACCATCTTCGGAATCTACAGAACCTTCTGAAAATTTGTATGTTTATGAGAAGGAAGTTGACACCATGTCAGACCATAAAAAGGACAGCAGGGATGCCCCTGGTTCATTGCATGAGGACCTGTCCACCGATGGGGCTGTATACTTGCAAAATCTTCCTAAAGCAAAGGAGGATGAACTGACTGACTTCCTCAATACCTAGTAGGAGTGTCGCTGATGCTCATCGCCAGAGGAAGGACAGCATGATTAAGGAGATCATTCTGTAGTTGATGATGCCTTCACAAAGGCATCTGAAGGAACAAGTGATTCAGAAGCAAAACAAAATAAATGCTTGTGGGGAAAAGGTGATGCTCTGATTTCAAAGGAGGATAAAACTCGGGCAGAAATAGTTGAAACTGGGAAAGAAAATGGCACTGCAACTGCCTCAAAGGCAAGATCACTAAAGCAGTCATTACAGACTTTAAATGCCAGCAGCAAAAATGGTGATTTGTTGTCTTCAAAGAAACTGGAACTTAAGAAAAGGGTAGCTCAGGAAAACGTATTTCTGAGAAGGATGGAACAAAATCTTCAAGCAAGAACGATGACAAGGCACTTTGCCATTTAGCTGTTTAGTTGATGTTCTTGCTTGTTGATTATGTTTTTCTAGATTGTTTAATTAAAGGAATCGTATTGATGTTATTTATGAATTATTATGAGCATTTTATTTAGTTCCACCGTTTATACATATTCAAACATCATCATTTTGATTGCCTTCAAACCTGTGTCCTTTAGCTTTGCTATTTTCTCTTTGTATTCTTGTCTTAAAATGTATGAAGGAATTGCTCTGTATTTTCTGCTTGTTAGGTTAAGGACCATTAATTTCTTGCTCTGCTAATAATTCTTTGCCAGGCCTCTGTTTCTATGGAATATGGTGAGAATTCAATTGGTTTGGAAGTCAAATTCTGTTGGCCAGAGGATCAGATGTAAGTATGGATATTAATTTCTAGTTTATATATCTAAAAACTATTAATTTTCAATATATATATATATATATATATCTAAAAGCTATTGCTGGGGGTGATGGTTGATAATATGAACCATCAATGTTGTTTGTTTTCCTTTTCTTATTTGTATTGCGAGTGGAGCAAGTAATTTTTGTGAATTGCAACATGTAAAAGTATGTATTCTTTCACTCTCCTAGTAAAGTGTCTGCAGCAGTCAAGTTGTAAACTAAACAAGCACATTGGATCAAAAGTGCCCGAAGGAGTTGCAGGATTTAAAAAGGATTGGATGATGCTGCGTTTGCGAAGGCTGTTAACGTTCTTAAAGATGATAAAACTGCAATTGCAATTACAATGTGAAAGGCCCTCGGCATTTGGTTTAATTGAGGTTTCTGTGGTAAGCATTGTAACTTGAAACACATCATGATCTCAGACTACTTATATGCATGAACGTTTTATTTAGTTGTTGATTCCGTTTGTATATATGCAGATCAATGCATTTCCGAAAGTCAACATAAAAGATTTCTTAAACCTTTTCATCATGAATTCTAATTCTGGGTTCGAAGTCATGCAGAACAATGCTTAACTTACTGGTTCTTAGGGTTTAATTTTTCTTTTGAAAATGATAAACTGTTAATGTGCTCAATGTTAATTACGAAGAGAACTCTGTATCCAGTCTTGGTCTTAGAAACAAGGTTTTAACAACTGGATCTTACGTTCCCTCTACTTAATCCTTAATGGATCACGAATTTTGTTTGTACGGAAGAAAACATGTTTGTATTCTAGCCTAACTCAATGGCTGATAGAGAGGGAAATTAAATCCATGAATCTCTCGCTAAAAGCTTTTTTACATAACAGTTATAGCTTAAATATACTGCTTAGAAGTGCTTGCTGCTGGTTAAATTTTTGGCTTACGTTGGAAAGAAAATTCTTATATATCTGCAAAGAAAAGGGCCATCACATCATAAATTGCTCGTCATACGTAAAGTCCATTTTCTGTTAAATGATTTAAACTACAAGTTCAACCTTTCAACAGTGATGCTCCTACAAAATTCAAAGAAAACGATATGATTCATGACACATGGCTGCACACTACTTACTAGTCAAGGAAGACTGCTCATTTTAAGCCTTCCATTATCTATAATCTTCAAAGTCAACTATATCTCTCACATTTGTTCGTCCGTGAGCTTTGGGGAATTGAGCTATGGCAGCTGGGTTAGCAATAACAAGTGAAGGTGGGCAGTACAATGGCAGGATGACCCTTCTTGTTGTTCTGTCATGCATGATGGCTGCCACAGGAGGAATTATCTTTGGTTATGATCTTGGAATTTCAGGTTATTTACTTCTTTTTGTTTTTCTTTTTAATCAATCAGTATGCAATATGTTTTCCTCATCTGCACTATCAATCTTACCGATTATAAACTGTCAATCACTTTAAAATAGTTCAGCCTTCACATTTGGATAATGTTTTTGCAGTTGACTTTGTCACTTTTGTCTTAAGAATAAAAGGTTGCCAAATCATGCTTTGCCAGTTCATGTACTGGGTATTGAAACACTCTACGTAGGCTAAGGTCTATTTCCCTGTAAATATATGGAAACTCACCTTTTCTTTTTCTTGAAATAGAATGTTTGGAACAACTTCACAAGCAGTTGAAATATTCTATAGCAAAAACAACAGGCGTACTTAAATTTTAGAGTTTGAAAATATATTGATACTTCAGCTAGAGAAAATTCAAATGATCTCATCAAGTAATTATGTGATTGTAAAGGTGGAGTGACATCTATGGAGCCTTTTCTCAAGAAGTTCTTTCCAAAGGTTTACACAAAGATGAAAGAAGACACCAAGATTAGCAATTACTGCAAATTTGATAGCCAACAGTTGACTTCATTTACATCTTCACTCTACATAGCCGGCCTTATTTCGTCTTTCTTCGCATCACCTGTGACCAGAGCCTTTGGACGCAAGCCATCGATTCTTATAGGAGGAGCTGCATTCCTTGCTGGTTCAGCCCTTGGTGGTGCTGCTTTTAACCTGTACATGTTGATATTTGGTCGTGTCTTGCTTGGGGTTGGGGTTGGATTTGCAAACCAAGTACGCATGATAAATTCAATTTTCCTTCTTTCTTGTGCAAGATCATATGCTAATTTCTGGGATCTAATTGTTTATGCTCTAATATGCATTTGCTTTACAGTCCGTCCCATTATACATCTCCGAAATGGCACTTCCCAGACACAGAGGAGCAATGAACATTGGCTTCCAATGCGGTGTTGGCATCGGAGTGCTTTCAGCTAACATTATAAATTTTGGCACTGAAAAGATTGAAGGTGGATGGGGTTGGCGTATCTCCCTGGCGTTGGCAGCACTCCCGGCCTCATTCCTGACAATAGGAGCTCTTCTTCTCCCTGAAACACCCAACAGCTTAATCCAGAACAGCAATAACCACCAAAAGGCGAAAAGTGTGCTGCAACGCATACGAGGCACTGCTGATGTCCAAGCAGAACTTGATGATCTCATCAAAGCAAGCTCAATTTCAAAAACAACCAACCACCCATTTCAGAAAATTATACAAAGAAAATACAGGCCTCAATTGGTAATGGCAATAGCTTTACCATTTTTCCAGCAAGTGACAGGCATAAATGTCATTACATTCTATGCTCCAATCCTGTTCAGGACAATTGGGCAAGGTGAAAGTGCTTCACTTATGTCTGCAGTTGTGACTGGCCTTGTTGGTACTACTGCTACATTCATATCAATGCTTGCAGTCGATAAGCTTGGCCGAAGGGCCTTGTTTATGATTGGGGGAATCCAAATGCTTGTGACACAACTAATTATTGGAGGAATTATGGCAGCTTTGCTAGGGGATCATGGTGGACTAAGCAAAGGATACGCTTACTTAGTTTTAGCTTTAATTTGTGTATATGTTGCTGGTTTTGCATGGTCATGGGGTCCGTTGGGATGGTTAGTTCCTAGTGAGATTTTTCCTTTGGAGATTAGATCAGCCGGGCAAAGTATTACAGTAGCATTGGGCTTTCTCTTCACTTTCATCATTGCACAAACTTTTCTAGCTATGCTCTGCCACTTCAAGTCAGGGATTTTCTTCTTTTTCGGAGGATGGGTGGTGTTGATGACTGCATTTGTATACTTTTTCTTGCCAGAGACTAAAAATGTGCCAATTGAGCAAATGGAAAAAGTATGGAGGGAGCACTGGTTCTGGAAAAGGATTGTTGGAGAGGTGGATGAGAAGGTTTACACACAGGGGGCATGATGTTAAATTTGTTTGAAGTTGCATTCTCATTGTATATCTAGAAAGAGGAAATTAATATTTCCGTGGAGTGATTCCAACCACAGTTGCTTCATTATATATGCAGAGCCATAGCATCGTAGTTCGCAATTATAGTAGAACATGCCACTTAGGCTTAGGTCAAGTGATGAGATTTGAATACAGCAAAGTTACTTTCAAGTGGTTATTCTGCTGGTCTATATGCAAGCTTGTCGTCTTCAAATTAATAATAACATCGCCAAGCTCCATTCAAAAGGTATTTTTTTTTTGAAAATTAATTGGATTTCATTATCAGGAACCAGGAAAAGGTTTCCTGAGGAATAAAGGAGCAGATGATTTTAAGATGCTATGCCTTGATCAGCATATCGTCTCAAAATCTTGTCATCATGCCTAAAGAAAACCAGCTTACAAAGAACCCCATAGAAACCCCTATCATTTATATACAAAAAACAAATCAGAGCCAGCAAGTATCCAAAAAAAATAAACCCCAGGCATCCCTGCGCGAAGATCATTTCTGAAAGGAGAGCCAGCAGGCTCGCAATCTGATCAAAAAACTAAGGGCCTCATATCATAGACCTTAGCTCATAATCCAAACCATCCCAGCTAGATAAAAGTCAAAAAGCAACAGAGAGAAACGATCAAACCTGAAGCTTGAATCCTTTACACAGTCGTTCAAAGAAGAAAAATAAACGTATCTCCAACCTTTTTATTAGTCAAAGACATTCAATAAATCCTCTTGATGTCTGACTTCTTCTTTTGCAAGATTATCTGCGAATTGATTCTTTTCTCTAAAGATATGATTGACTTCCCATCCTTTAACGTTCCTTTTCAAACTTTCAACATGCATGATCCACTTCCTTAGCCTCCAAGGAGCTCCAGCTAGTCCATTAATCCATTTGACTGTATTTTTAGAATCTGACTCAATTATCAATTTGTGAGTCTGGCTCCATTTTGAAGCTGCAAAGACCAAGAAAGCTTCCCTAATTGCCCTGACTTCAGCGAGGCTTGCATCACCAACCCCGATTGTCTTCGAGAAAATAGCTTTTACCTACCCATCACTGTCTCTCATCACTCCCCCGATCCCCGCATCCCCAGGGCAACCTTGTGCTGCCCCATCAACATTAAATTTCATCTGCCCTACGGCTGGCTTACTCCAATCAACAACAACTCTTTTTTCTTTTGTCTTGCTCATTATTTTTCCTATCGTTGGGTTTAGATAAGTGTGCAACACCGTTCCATAATCCTGAGGCCATTTGGCCTTTGCCCATGTTACAACCCTCAACTTGCTTAATTCGTAGACCTTATCAGCATCCCATACAACCCCCTTAAACACCATCTCATTCCTATGGAGCCTCACAGACCAAGCTATAGCATAAAAAGCCATTCTCTAAACTTTGTACTCCCTTCTTTTGACTTCAGTTTCATTCCACATGGTGAAAAAGTTGATCAAGTTGTTAGGAACAGCCCATTGAGCGCCCCATTCCCATTTCCATTTCGACCACACTTTCCATGTCTCTGTGCAATGCATAAAAAGATGTTTTACCGTTTCATGCTCCTTGTGGCACAACACACACACATCTGAGTCGCTTGTGATGAGACCTCGCCTAACCAGTTCGTGTTTTACTACCATCGTCTCTTGTAAAAGCTGCCAGCAAAACACTTCAATTCTAAATGGTGCAAGGTTGGACCAGATCTGCTTCCATGCTCCTCTATTGCTGTTGGTAACTAGTATTACTTCCTTGCAAAAGGATTTGATCGTGTTTTTTCCCGAAGTTGTTTTCCTCCATACTATTTTGTCCTCTATTTGCTTACAAAGGTGATATTCTTCTACTGTGGCTTTGAAATGATTCCATTGAACCTCTTCTCATCCAAATGGCATTCTCCTTAATCCAATGTTCCACACCCATTTATCCTCTTCTCAGTACCCAAACTCATTAATATACCCTCCTTTGTTCGTGGCCAAAGCATACATCTTCAGGAAAATGTCCTTAAGGATTCCCTCCTCTATCCACCAATTAGTCCAGAATAGTATGTTTTTACCGTCCCCTGTTGCTAACTGTAAATTAGACTTAACCTGCAAAAAATACTCGTTAGTAGACATGAGAGGTTTTATGATGTTTTTTCAAATAGTGAAAAATTTCTTATTTGTATTTGTGTCGAGTAAGAGACTAGTATGACTACCTCTTATTTTTTCTTCAATAACCCTCCTCCATAGACTATTTTTTTCACTCTCATGCCTCCACACCCATTCAAAAGGTATTAATTGTAAGTGTTGACTACTAACTTGTTTTCTGTATGGGAATGCAAAAATTCACCCTTCTTTTTTCTAAAACATGCATCATCTGTCAAAAGAGCAAACTGATGTGAAATTGCTTGGCTGTTCCTCAAAAGATGTGCGCAATATAGGAACAACTCATAAGCCACTCTCTTGGTAGGGTAGCACTTTGATGATGCAAATCATCATTTAGAATTTTCAATCCAACATCCATCTTCTCTCATGCATCATGACTCCAACCCAAGTTGCATCCCTAAGACTTTGATGAACAGATCAACGTGTCATTGAACTGTATTGTTATATGAATGATTGATCATGAATCGAAATTGTTGGTTTGCTCTTTAATGAGAGGACCACGAAGCACTTGTCAACTAAAGCTTTATTTACGTAAAAGAATCGAATTTCTTAAGAGTAAAAATCAAATAATAAAAATACCAGCCAAACCAATTCAAAGTGTTATTTTTAATTTGTTTTGAATTGTAGAGGCCGGAGCCAATGAAGGTTAGTATTGATTGTAGACGCCCTAAGTGCCGAAACTGTGATCCATATTTAGCCTTCAATTTCATTTCCAGGTCTCTGCCCCAGCATTTATTAGCATTCAAATCAAATTGATATGTACTTATATCTGTATATGTATGCTAACCTCCTGGAAATGATAGCAGTATGATCAGGAAGCAAGTACGTGCCTGGGAAAACGTGAACTTGCGTAATTAAAATCAATGTCAGGACAGTCAAGAGTCTTCGGAAGTGGTCCTGTATGAGAATGCCAAAGATTTTCTTAAATATCAAATTAAAGCTATAAATGGCGAAAGAAAAAAGAAAAGTTAAAGTATTTCTTGTGCTGGGCTTCAATTTTTTCAGCTTGTCTCAAGGAAGTCACACCCACACCAAGCAATTTTAATCTTTAGCTGTGGCATTAAAACCTGTACCATGCAGTGGTATGCAATCCCACAATCACTCAAAAATAGTCAAGACTCCACATGCTTCCTTTTGGCCCACACGAAAGTAGAGAAATTCTGTCGCTAATCTTCCACTAGTCGACCAATAAAATAATGCTCTTTTCACATAATCAACTACTGTTATCTGTATATTAAGTATAAAGTGATCTTTCTTTCCTGTATAAATGGGATAAGTGGTCACCTGGGAGGTCGTAGCTATGGCGGTTGCATCGGCAATAACAGGGGAAGGAGGGCAATACAACGGCAGGATCACCCTTCTCGTTGTTCTGTCATGCGTGATGGCTGCCTCCGGAGGACTTATCTTTGGCTATGACCTTGGGGTTTCAGGTCTGTCTCAAACTAATCTTTACTGCAAATATTCCTCAAAATATATATATATATATATATATATGCATACTGATTTTTAAAGAATAAAATAAGTTTATTGCTCTTGGTATAAAGTGAAATTCAGATGATCTCAAGTATTAATTAAGCCATTAACGATATTTATGTAACTGCGATTTAAGGTGGAGTGACCTCCATGGACCCTTTTCTCAAGAAGTTCTTCCCAAATGTGTACCGAAGGATGAAAGAAAATACCAAGATTAGCAATTACTGCAAATTTGATAGCCAGCTGTTGACCTTGTTTACATCTTCACTCTACATAGCTGGCCTTATTGCTTCTTTCTTTGCATCACCTGTGACCAGAGCCTTTGGACGAAAGGCATCCATGCTTGTAGCAGGGGTTGCAGTCCTTGCTGGTTCAGCACTTGGTGGTGCTGCTTCTAACGTGTACATGCTTGTATTTGGGCGTGTTTTTCTTGGCATTGGACTTGGCTTTGCAAACCAGGTATTCTAATCTATTTCCTCTTCTTCTTTTTTTTTTTTTGTATTTCTTCTTCCTTTTGCAAAATCTTCTGCGAAATGGACTTGAACAATAAGTTTGCTAGCAAATTTGCATGCTAAATTCATAGAAAACCCTGCAATAAGGAGGGTAGAAATGAGTCAAATGCAGTAATATCAGGCCTTTGTAGGTTAAAACTGGGAAAAAGAAGTTCCGTAACAAAAGAAAATGGCCCTCAAATAGTCTTCCATTGACTTGTCAAGAAAATGGTCCTCCCCTATCTGTTGTTGTCCAATAATGAGGGAAAGACTAATTAATTTTTTACCAGTCTGACCATAAAGCATCAGAAACACTAATTTAAGCATGCCAAATGATCAATTTCTGTTAATTCAAGATTGTGACAGAATTTAGTGCTAAAAATAGTTACTAGTTTTTATGCTGCAATTTATTTGCTGTGCAGTCAATCCCACTCTATATCTCTGAAATGGCGCTACCAACACACAGAGGAGCAATGAACATTATCTTCGAATGTGGAATTGGCTTAGGGGTACTCATGGCTAACATCATCAATTTCGGCACCGAAAAGATCGAGGGCGGTTGGGGCTGGCGTATCTCCCTGTCCCTGGCCGCAGTCCCTGCATCAATCCTGACACTAGGTGCATTTATTCTCCCCGACACACCGAACAGTTTAATTCAGACTACCAACGACCACGAGAAGGCCAAACATGTGCTTCAGCGTATAAGGGGCACCATTGACGTGCAAGCAGAGCTTGATGATCTTATCCAAGCAAGCTCAATCTCGAAAACAATCAACAACCCGTTTAAGAAAATCATACAAAGAAAGTATAGGCCTCAACTGGTCATGGCAGCAGCTATACCATTTTTTGCACAAATGACGGGGATCAGCGTCATTACATTCTATGCTCCAATACTTTTCAGGACAATTGGCCTACACGAAAGTTCTTCACTCTTGTCTGCAGTTGTGATTCGCCTTGTCAGTACTTCTTTTATATTCATATCTATGTTTGCAGTGGATAAGCATGGGCGAAGAGTACTGTTTATGATTGGGGGAATTCAAATGCTCGCGACACAAATAACGATCGGAGGGCTGATGACAGCTTTGCTAGGGGATCATGGTGGATTGAGCAAAGCCAGTGCTTACTTGGTTTTGGTTTTGGTATGCATATTTGTGTCCGGGTTTGGATTGTCTTGGGGCCCTCTGGGATGGTTAGTCCCTAGTGAGATTTATCCATTAGAGATTCGATCAGCCGGCCAAAGCATTACAGTAGCAGTCAGCTTTTTCTTCTGTTTCCTTGTTGGACAGACTTTTCTAGCCATGCTTTGCCACATGAAATCAGGGATTTTCTTCTTTTTCGGGGGATGGGTGGTGGTGATGACCACATTTGTGTACTTGTTGCTGCCAGAGACCAAGAACGTGCCCATTGAGAAAATGGAGAAAGTGTGGAGGGAGCACTGGTTTTGGAAAAGAATTGTGGGAGATCAAGTGGATGAGAAAGCCCTCACTAGTTGAAATAGGCTTTAATCTTGATTTGCAAGAAGGATATAGAACTAATCTCTGTTTGGTTACTTAAGATAGCCAGATCCTGTTGCTGTTATTATTTAGTATTTAGTAGTGTAAAGTACTGTAGAAGCAGGGTCAGATTATTTGGCTAGTACAACCAAGATATAGAACAGAATATACTGTACTTCTGTATAGTTTCCTTTTCTAGTTAAGAAATAATGGAGCATAGACCCTTGGTGGGATATGACTAGGATAATGTTGTCATCCATCCAATAACTTGGAATCTAAAAATTAACAATTTTTAACTTTTACTACTTAATTATAATTATTGACTAATTAAAGATTCCAATGTGTATTTAATAACTCCAAATTCGAGATTTCTTTATTCAAAGTTTGTTGCTTTCCATCCTTATAATCTTATTGGAACATTTGATTATTATTTGCATTATTCTAAATATATATTAGGATTTATTGTCACATGTGTAAAAAATAATATTTATTTTATAATTTATATATAAAGACTAATTTCTTCTAAAGTGTAAAATTTAAGGTGTAAATAATTAAAAATTAAAGTTCTTATTTAATAATTGATAAATCTTATTTATATAAAAAATGTTTACAATAATAATTTAAAAATAAGATAAATAAATATGATTATTTTCTTCAATGAAAAGTTTTATAAGCATATACTAGTACATATAATTTTATAAATTATTTATATAAATAATTAAAATTATTAAAATTCACATATGATAATTTAAAAATATAATAAGTGAAAATATTTTATTTTTTTATCAAACCTCAACGTGATTATCTAATTTCCCTTATTTTAACATTATTTATTTTCCTTTTTTTTAATAATTAATAGTTTCTGAAATGACAAAGTAATTAATAGCTTTGCTTTTTAATAAATGACAAATAGAGAAAGGCAACACTGCCATGGGTTTAAATGCCACTGTAACAAAAACTTAATAAAATTAGCATTTACGTAAAATCTCGAGTTTGGGTTATGATAATTATATTTTTAATAAGAAAATTATTAGATAAATTTTCTTTCTTAACAAATTATAATGTGATATGTAATTAAAAAGTTAAATTGTCCTGTGAATGTATATGAATCATATTTTTTTTAATATGACATGATAATAATCATATGATAATTTTTAATTCTGTATTATTATATCTGTAAGAAAACTTATCTAATATCTTTTTCATTTTAGAGGATCAATTTAAGAAAAATACCAAAGAAAAATTTTCTAATTTTTAAAAGTTGATTTGGATTTAATGGGCGCACAAAATTACAGTTAGGTCCGGCCTAGCAAGAAAAGAACGTAAATTACAGTTAGAACCCGCTTCAAGACTGGGAATTAAGCTCTTTGACTTGGTGGTGGTCACCTCACATAAATAAGCTATTCATAACATCACGATTGCAAAGTCATAAGTACACTTTCCTCTTCAATCCCACATTCTCCCATAATGTCCACAAGAAAATGGTAATTGATGTTTTATACCAGTCAAGTGACAATGCTCTTTTATAATCTTCCATTATTGTGTCTATAACTTTTAACTTCAGGCCATCTCACTCCCCTCTCTCACGGTCTCACCTGTTTATGCGAGTGAGCTTGGAGGTCTAAGACATGGCAGCTGGGCTTTCAATCACAAGTGTAGGTGGGAAATATAATGGCGGGATGACCATGCTTGTTGTTATGTCATGTTTCATGGCTGCCATAGGAGGAGTTCTGTTTGGTTATGATCTTGGAATTTCAGGTTCCAGAATAATTTGCTGATCAGCACAGCCCGGCCGCGCACAAAAACAGCGGTGTTTTAGGTCAAGGCTTTTCATGATTAACCAATTTGATTTAAGTTTTATATTCTTCGATGAATATATACTGTATAGACCTTTTGGTAATAATTTTTTGTTGATTTCACATATCTGCAGTTCTTTTTCTTGTAATCATGATATGATTCTAAGTGGTGCATATATATGACTTTGCAAAAACCTTTTTATTGATGTTCTAAAGAGAATTGAGATGATCTCCATTGACTAATCGTGTAACTGTGAAGGTGGGGTGACCTCTATGGAACCATTTCTCAATGCATTCTTCCCAAAGGTGTACAGGAAAATGGAACGAGACACCGAAATTAGCAATTACTGCAAATTTGATAGCCAACTGTTAACCTTATTTACTTCTTCCCTGTACAGAGCTGGCCTTTTTGCATCTTTCTTTGCTTCATCAGTGACTAGAGCCTTTGGCCGCAAGCCATCTATCCTGGTAGGAGGAGCTTCATTCCTAGCTGGTTCAGCCCTTGGCGGTGCAGCTTTTAGCATATACATGTTAATATTTGGTCGTGTTTTGCTTGGAGTTGGGATTGGTTTTACAAACCAGGTAGCATAGTCAATTCCTACTGTTTTTTTTTTTTTTTTGAATCAATAATCTTAAGTTTCTTGTTCAAGCTTCATTTTGTTTTGTTCTACAGTCAGTACCTTTATACATCTCTGAAATGGCGCTACCAAGGCACAGAGGAGCAATGAACATTGGTTTTGAAGTAGGTGTCGGCTTTGGAGTACTTGTAGCCAACCTTGTTAATTTTGGCACCGAAAAGATCAACGGCGGTTGGGGCTGGCGTATTTCTCTAGCCATGGCAGCAGTTCCAGCTGCAATTGTAACACTAAGTACACTCTTTCTCCCAGAAACACCCAACAGCTTAATCCAGCAAAGCAATAATCACCAAAAGGCAAAACATGTGCTGCAACGTTGTACGAGGCACTACTGATGTCCAAGCAGAACTCGATGATCTCATCAAAGCGAGCTCAAACTCAAAAACCATGAAACACCCTTTTAAGAAAATCGTACAAAAAAAGTACAGGCCTCAATTTGTGATGTCAATAGCTATACCATTTTTCCAGCAAGTGACTGGAATCAACGTCATCACATTCTATGCCCCAATACTTTTCAGGACCGCTGGCCTTGGCGAAAGTGCTTCACTACTCTCAGCAGTTGTGATTGGTCTAGTGGGATTGGCCTCTGTGTTAATATCCATGGTCGTAGTAGATAAATTTGGAAGAAGAGCGTTGTTTATGGTTGGTGGAGCTCTAATGTTTGTGTCACAAATCGTGGTTGGAGGAATTATGGCAGCTATGCTAGGTGATCAGGGTGCCCTTAGCCAAGGCTGTGCTTACCTGGTTTTGATTCTGATATGTATTTACGTTGCCGGGTTTTCTTTGTCTTGGGGTCCTTTGGGATGGTTGGTCCCTAGTGAGATTTATCCATTAGAGATTCGATCAGCTGGGCAAAGTATAGCAGTAGCAATAGGCTTTTTATTATGCTTCCTTGTTGGACAAACTTTTCTAGCTATGCTTTGCCGCATGAAGTCAGGTATATTTTTCTTCTTCGGGGGATGGGTGGCGGTGATGACTGCATTCGTCTACTTCTTGTTACCGGAGACTATGAATGTGCCTATTGAACAGATGGAAAAAGTTTGGAGGGATCACTGGCTTTGGAGAAGATTTGTAAAGGAAGAGGAGGGGGCTAAGATGCAAGAAGCATGACATCAAATTTGAGTAGCTTTGATTGCCATTTGTACCAGATATATGCAATGGAAAAGATTCATAACCTCAAACCGATTGAGGCATGGGCCTATACATTGTATAGCTCGTAGAAGTAAATTTTAAGAAAGGTTCATACTGATTTGGACGTTGCAGCATCTATGGAAATCCAATCCTATCGAAGACTCGTATAGTTTTCTCGGAAAGGAAATTTTGGTGTCTGAAGAAAGGCATCATCTCTTGAAAGAGTGATCAAAAAGCCAATGAATGATTGCTTTGCTTCTTTGTTTCCTTTTGCTTCTGTTCATATGGTAGGAATCTATAGCAATATAGAGATTTATAGTAGTAAATGTTAACCTGAACAATATTGATATAATATATAGTGTTACATGCTTTCCATTTATATATTTGCGAGTTACCATGAGGTTGACTATTGAGTCTAAAATTTAATGAGGTAATGGACATCCACGTCAATGCCCAACTTAAGAAAATTTCCCATCGTACACTAAAACGTAATTTACTTATGTTGAGCACAATTAACCCTTGGAACAAGCCATTTTAGACCATCCAAAATCAAGGAATTTTATATTGGACTATCAACCCCAACAAAGCTAGCTTGGTCATCTAATGCAACACTCAAGTATAGAGTCAACATTTTCTTTATTTTTTTATGACAGCACTCCTTAATGAAAGATACGTAATTGTCAATTTATTTAATTGATCATTAAAATAGTGTATAAATATGTCTAAATAATAAAAACTTACTCAATTAAAATTTGACAGTTATCACATATTTTATCTCTCTCTCTATCACACACACACACACACATACATACATATATATATATAATTACAAAATATAAAAAATAATCTCTCAACTCATTTTTTTCCAAGTATGTATGAAATCAAAATTCAAATATTTTGTTTGAGGAACAAAATTCAAATATTTATTTCATATTAAATCTCTAAATCTCGAAAACTATGAAAAAAATTATGATATATCCTAATTAATGGTTTTTAATAAAAAGTTTATTATTCATTAGAAAATAATTTTGATTCAATTAACAAATTTATTTCCCTTGATTACGTTTTTTTTTTGGGAAATAGCTAGCGAAGATCAAAAGCTGAATTTCAATAAGCCAAGTACCCAAATAATAGTCTATGTTCATTTTTTATAAAAACTAAGGATAAAAAATCTTATACTAAAAATGGACTCTTTCAACACATGAAAACACAATTAAGTAATTTTTTTTTAAATTACAATCTATTTCTCCCTCATGGTATTTTTTAAAATAGAAAATCTATTATTTCCAAGTCAATATAAACTAAAACCAGCACTTTAATTCAATTTTTTAGGAATTAAAATTTATAGCAATTGAATAGCATATTTTACTATTGAAAGCTAGAGAGAACAACTTTAGTAATAGAAAAAAAAACTTTAGTAATAAAATTTTAACATTTCCTTTTAAAAATTAATTTTTATAATTTTATTAAAAGTTGGTTAGCAACGAATTTATCAAGGAAAATTAAAAATCATGAAGAGCAAAACAATTAAGAATTGAAGCCAATTTGCTCATGCTGCTTGCGGCTCTTTGGGCGCGTGGGATCCAAGTTCCAACCACAGGAACAGCAAGCAGCCAGCAGCCAGCAGCAGAGCCGTTATAATCGTTGGAACCATCCAGAAGCACATCCGCGCATTCTCCGATAACGTCCCACGTGTCTTTTCTTTATTTGTCCAAACCATTAACTAAATGTCACTGACTATTGGCTGAATATTTTAAGTTTGAACTCTTCCCATCTTAAAAGGACTTCTCTCTCTTAAAAATAATAATAATAATAATAATAAAACCAAACACAAAGGAAAATTAAAAAAAGCAGTGTTCCACTTTCAACTTTCGCCATCACCTCCCGAGTCAACTCGCATAAAGAAAGCTCTCCTTTGATCGTCGCTCCAGTGAAGCTGCAGCGAAGGTGAATATTTTCCGTCAAGTTTAGGGCTTTGCGCCGATCATTTATTTCGGTTACCACCAACGAGGCTTTAAGAATTTGTTAGGCCTCCGTATTTCTTTTGAAACCAAAAACAGTATTAATACTAATCATTTAGATTTTCCTTACTTCTTTTTAAATCAGAGCATCAGTTTGTCTCTGAAAAAAATTTTCTCTTGTTTTTCTCTCAATTGTGAATTTTTTTTGCAGTTTCTTTTATATATTACCTTATAAAATTAATTTCCGGTTTTTATTAGTCGGAAGCGATGCCTTCAGCCGTTTCGCAACAGTGGCAAGAGAAGGCGACTGGTTTCTTTTCTTCCTCAGGTTCCTTTTAATCTATTAATTCTGCATTATTTTCTTTTTTGAATTTTGGTTATTGCTGCCACATCAGCGAAATGTTTCTTTGTTTTTTTTTTTAAAAAAATTTTGATTGCAGGGGTGAAACTGAAGGAAGCTAGCCAAACGGCCGGAACATTTGTCGGAGAAGTTGCCAAGGATGCTAAAGGCAACGTCGCTGACGTGGCGGAACGAGTTGGTTCTATTGTCAAAAGCCGATGGGCTGTTCTCCGTCAGCCGGCGACAAGACATGCTGTACAGGAAAGTCTTATATCGGCTGCTGCTACGACCGGAACCTTTCTGAGGAAAGGCGTCACCGGAACAAAAGACAAGGTTGCTGTTGGGAAAACAAAAGTTGAAGAGGTAAATTTTAGCTCTACAAATAATTTAAATTGAAAATTTTTATATATCTTTAATTTTCAACTTAAATATTATTATGTCTTGTTAAATGCGAAACTATATTGCGTGAGAGGGAGAGAGGCTGTCATGTAAATTTCGAGGGTTTCTGTTTCATGTGGCATAGATATGCAAATTAGTCCTTACTATGCTGTTATTCTTTTACTGTCTTCATCTGTGATTGATAATTTGTTTTGATTATGATCGATTGCTTTTCAACTCTGTCTATGTTCTTTGTCTTCCCACACTCCCGCTATGTAAATCCCCTTTTAAGCTTGTCTTCATATCAAAATTTATGTTATGCTAGAGAGATATCATTTTTGTACCCCACTGAAGGGGTATTTGTTGCTTGTTTGTTTTGCAATTGGGCATTTTTTTCTGCTATCGGAAAACTTTCAAGAAACTGATGAATTTTGGATGTTTTAATGCTTTTCCTTGTTTTAGTGGTAGTTGTTGATGCTACAGTTGGTCTTGTGTAGTTAAAATGTAATCTATACTTGCCATTTTTATTTGTAACAGAGAAATAGACCAGTGTAATCTAGGCTTCTAGAGAAGTTATGGTCAAGAATGACATATATGTAATGGTGAATTTGTTCCAGGTAGCAAAAAAGACAGCACAGAAAAGCAAGATAATTTTGACAGATATAGAACGATGGCAGAAGGTATAGGATTGTGTTACTTTTAATTTTG
This sequence comes from Theobroma grandiflorum, assembly GCA_036013995.1. NCBI lineage: Eukaryota > Viridiplantae > Streptophyta > Magnoliopsida > Malvales > Malvaceae > Theobroma > Theobroma grandiflorum. The sequence continues at coordinate 10,675,255 of CP142131.1, forward strand.
TTATTTGCTTTTATATTTTCCTTCTTACATGTACTTTCAAGCTTTTTGAAGCTTCTGAATTTTTATGTGTTTTCTTTTTGCAGGGTGTTGCCAGCACTGATGGTAAGTTTCTTTATCTTGGTGGGTGCACTTTCCCAGATGGTGACTTCTTTAGGACTCCTTGTCATTTCCCTCTTCTCTAATGAAATCTTGAATAATTCGGTTCTACTTTATTCTTTCAGTACTTCTACTTCAAGAACGCAATGTGAATTTATGTGTGGTTTTTCAAGAAATTTCTATATTAAGAGCCAACTTTTGAAATTGATATGTCCTGTACTTGCCATTCCAAATTATAACCTAGCATCAGGAGCATCTGACATGTTTAATGCACAAGTTTTTCTACCAAGTGTAGAAGTCTTCAATATATTTGATTCAGGTGTGGGGAGCTGCTTTAAATTGAAATTCTTGTTTCTTATTGCCCTAGCAGTTGAGCAACTCTTAGTCCATACTCATCTTGTGAGAATGCTTCTGATTTAAACTAGTATAAGTTTTTAAAATGCATTAGTTTTCCCATTTTCGTACAATTCTTTTTAGTGCAAAAAGTTTGCCTTTATTGTGTTGCAGTGTGCCATGCTTGTCTTAAATTTTCACTTCTTCTCTATGGCCAATGCTTCACTAATTACTGTGAAAATAACATTTATTCTTATAGTTTTGACTTAGCCAATTATAGGGGCAAAGGTTTTCGCATTTTGCTTTTCATACTTGCACATTGATTAAATTAATTACTCAAGTCAAGTATTCTCTGGATATTCCTGGTTGCAGTGAATAGTTGCTAGCCTCTTATTTTTTCTTTGTCCTCAGTTTTTGGAGTTCCTATTGAGGATACTGTGCAACGGCAGCAATCCAACAGGCCCATTCCACTTATATTGGTGAAATGTGCAGATTATCTCATATTATCAGGTAACTCAGATGAAAATTAAATGAAAACTATTGGACCTGGTAGTTATATAAGCAAATGTTACTAAATATACACTCTTTTTCAGAGGGTAACATATTTGTTTGACTTTTAGGTCTAAATTCACAATACTTGTTTAAAGCTGAAGGAGATAAAAAGGCCATTCAGCAATTGGTTTCTACATATAACCAAGGTATCTTGCATGTTATATGCTCAAATTTGACTGAGTTATTCTGTTTGGATTGCATCATAATTTGTCGTCGCGTGTGTATCACAGATTTCAATGCTTCAATACCAGAGGGCGTGAGTGCAATTGATGTAGCAGCTATAGCAAAATATTACATTGCTAGTCTTCCTGAGCCACTGACTACCTTTGAGCTTTATAATGAGATCAAAGGTGCCCGCTCTAGCATACATGCTTTGAGAAATGTACTGAAGAAACTTCCTAGTGTAAATTATATGACACTTGAGTTTGTCACTGCATTGCTGCTTTGCGTTAGTCAGAAATCAGTCCTTAACAATGTAGGAGTTCTCTCTCTCTCTCTCTCTCTCTACATGCATACATTAATGCATACATGCATGCATTGCCTTTATAAGGTGGTTCTGACTTAGGTATGAATATTACTGTGAAAGGTCATGTTTCTCACATATGTGAAAATTATCATTGAGATCTTGCAAGACTCAATTTTTGACCATATACTGAGCAAAAGATGGTTCCCCCTATGGACCACTGATGGGATATAACTGACTTTATGGCTGACGTGATCTAGCACTGAAGTTTTCATGGATAATTTATTCCTCCAAGGTCATTGTTAGCTTGTTTGTTTATGGTCATTGTGAACAAAATGCCTATATAAAGCAGTTTCTTGGTTCCTTCATAATGGTCCTCTGCCCCTTCTTTCGCCCCTATCCCTCTAAAACAAATGACTTGCAATCATGTGCATGAAGTTGTTATGTAATAGATTATAGTGCCTATTATTAATGTTTAATGGTTGTTTATCGTCTAACAGATGGATGCCCGAAGCCTTGCCATGGAAATGGCTCCTGTTATTATGTGGGAGAAGGGTCAGAAACCAGAATCTTATAGGAAATACTGGAGTCGTCCACCAAAAAGTCCTTCCAAGGGTAGCATGGATTCAACCCCTGCTTATACTGCTTGGGACATGCTTGCTGGTAACTTTTCCTATCTGCTACAATATCTCCATATATCACTAGATTGTGCATGAGAAAGCATAATTGCATGCCAATCGGACTTTGACTCCACTTTATTGAGGGACAGCTAATGCCAAATATTTTGTTTGATAGAATGCAGTCTCTGCTTATCTAAGCAACTCTTAATCACAGGATTGGAAATAGTGAAAATTAAGTTAAAAATGTTACCGTGTTGTTTTAGAGTTAAAAAGGACACAAACACCCCCTGCTCCTTTTCCCTCTTCTTTATTGCTTTCTCTTATTTCTTCTTGGGACCTAAAACCTCCTTTGGCTACCAAAATTTTCCCAATATACATTTCTTTTCTTTTTTTTTTTTCCTAATACTAATGGTTCCTTTGTTGATTTGACCCTTCTATTAATTGGATACCCCTGCATGAACTTATCGTTGTTCTGAAGAAATGGTGACTAAAAATGTTGTCAAACAACTAGAAGTTTCTCATTGTCCTTCATCTATTATATGGCTACAGATGACGGAGAAGATATGGATGCTTCCTCCCACATTCCTTTGGATGATGGCATGCCATTCGATTTTGGTGCCATTGAGGTTATTCACTGCCTCATAGAACAACACAATCCCATATTCACAGATGCTAATGAGACAGTCTGGTGATGATCGAGGAGAACCCCTTTCCTCATGCCTTGTAAAAGGTGCCTGGCAAGATCAATCATCTCTTGGGATGAAATTCTAAAAAATTTGGTCAAGATGATTATTCTGCAGTGGAGGATATTTTGTTGGCAGCCAGATCTGGGGAAGCATGTGCATCTGTGCTTGTACATTTTAGTCATTAGGGAGTTTCTTTTTAGTATACTTGTATTTGGAGAAATACTCATTCTGCCTCTGCAACATAGTTTCTATTTGTGGATAGGGATGAAATGAAATTTGCCTAACTCTAAAGTGACTGCTTGGACAGGAACTGCTGGTTTGTTTTTCAGGAAAAAAAAGAGTTAAGTCTTTGAAGCTCTATTTAAAACCTAGTGAAGGATGAACTATAAATAAATTATGTTCAAAGCCTTTTGTGTTTTAAGTTTTAACAGTATCACTGGCAATAGTGATAAGAATCCTCTGCAATATTTAACAAACAGAAGATAAAGTTCTTTGAATCCATCTCTCTCACTCTTTGCGCTATTGACTTTAAGATAACAACAATATATATAACATTAATTGACAGATATCAATTGTCACTGTTTCACTCCTGAGTTGTCAGGCTAGCAAACTAGGCAGTTCACTCAAGAATTGGTTGTATGTCTAGTAGGAAAGTCCCATGGGTTAGAACTAAAATACAAGCACTACTGTTCCACTGCATACGATTACCACTCTGATGAGTTCGGAAGAGCATCGAGGTAGTCAAACATGTCAGATGGAAATTCATCAAAGAAGCTATCAGGGATTGCAGGGTTTCTTCTGTCTTCTTTCTTCCCAATTTGAGCAGTGTTGTTTATTCCAGTTGATGGAAACCCGGTGAACCATTTTGGTTTACTGTCAGATTCAGAAGCCTCCTGATGCTTGAACATGCCCTCAAAGTTGAGACCATTGGGTTCTGGGGCAAGGTCCTGGCATTGTGGCAAGATTGGGAGGTCCAGTTGTAGTTGCGGTAGTAGAGAAACAGGGTAGTTTGCAGAGGGCTGAATGGTCGCAATGTCTAGTATGGGAAGGCCTGTTTCCAAGTTTGGTAAATCTGGCTGAACCAGATCAGGTAGCGGCACCATCCTGAATTCTTCGAAGTTTCCTGAAAAGGATGGACGTTTAGCCTGATCATGGTGAGATGATGACCCCTGCTCTAATGGAATGAAGTTGGAAGGCGGGGCCTGAAACATAATATATACAAGTTCAAGAAACCTAAAAAGTTAGAAAATCCAAGTATCCATCACATCACATGAAATAGCATGAAAATAGCAGGCTTCATGTATCATAGAAGAAAAAGAAAGCTTTCTCGTTAGCTCTTGATTTACCCTTCAATTCCTTACCTCCACCATTGGCATTTCATGGAGAACAGGATCCTTCCCTTTGTTCTTGTGTGAGTTTGATGTAGGCGTCAGCAAAATTCTCTCCAGCCGCTTTCGTCTAGCACTCCAGAAATTCTTCACGTCATTATCTGTTCTTCCTGGCAAATACCTCGCAATCTTCGCCCACTTGTTGCCAAACTGTGCCTGCAGTTCTATCACCACCCTCTCTTCCTCTGCTGAAAATTTGCATCCACTAGGCACAATGTTTTCCCAAAAGGAAAAAAAGGATTACATGGTTTATTAGCTGTACTCTAATCATGCAATAAACAGAGGATGAAGCAATCATTACAACATTTTCGTTCTAACCCTGACAAGCCCACCATGCACAACAGCACAAATTTAGCAACATTGAAGGATAAAGCAATCATTTTCTGTTTTTTTCTACCAGCTGCTGCAATTACATAAACAACAGTTCTCTTCAAAACCAAGAAATCCAACTAAGAGAATTCAAAAATTAATTAGCAAACACATTTTACTTATTAAAAACATATCAATACCTGTCGATCACAAATGTAACAAAGAAAAAATGTTATATCTTCCATCAAATAAGTTTTTGACTACTTTTGGGAAAAAAATAAGATGAATTCTAAGGAGATAGTGATGAGAAACTTACGTCTTCAAGTTGGGTCTAAGCTTGTTAACCCATCTAAGACGACAAGATTTTCCAGTTCTCGGTAAAAGTCCCATGGATCGAATGGAGCTCCAGCCTCTTGGACCATATTTTGTCACGTAGTTCATTAAGACTTCATCCTCTTCAGCAGTCCATGGCCCTTTCTTTATGCATGTTCCTTCACTTTGACGTTCCATTTCAAGAATTTTATTCTCTTCTTTTCTTTCTCTTTTATTACTTTAACCACAAATTAGGAAAACCCAAGTTACTGATCCTCTTCAAAAGTGTTAAATTACCTGCTTTTTTGGCTTCTCTTTCATTTTGTTTCCTTGGAGCATACGAGTTTATTGGCAAATGAAACAGAGGCAATGTCTGATTTTTTTTTTCCATTTTTCAAATTTATTGGTTCTTTGATTTTGTTGGAGGAGCTTCATGGATGCAAAATGAAGAAGCCAATGGAACCTTCCCAAGTCAGCAACAACATTCCTTTCAGCCTCTCAAAGAATGACAAGTCACAAAAGACCATGGGGGATTTACAGAACTGGAACTGCAGAGGATCTGCCTTCCCACTCTTTTTCAAGCGACGGTTAAGACGGTTAGTGGCACTCTCCATTATCCACTAAACCCCGCTTCTTTTTCCTACATTTTAAATCACGTGATCAAATCACAAAAAACCCTTACTTCATCCTCAAAATAACATAAAACCCATCACAAGATTTTTGATTGGTCTGTGACCCACATGTGATCAAGGTAATTAGTGACTCTAGCCTTACAACCTTCACCTGCAAGTCCACCTAAGTTCTATGGAACATGATCCAAAACATAAAATAAAACAACTCCCTTTTTACAGGATCCTGAGCTCCTCTGTCTCAAATGGCTCCCAGGAACCTGCCCATCTCACTTGTCTTCCTCTTCACTTTGTTTTCCTTGGTAATCATTGAAAAATTATTGTTTTTCTTGATTTTTGTGATACGGGTTTGGGGTCATCTTTTTCAATTAATGATCTTTTACGTTGTTTCTCTGGAATCATGCATTTCATATTGGCTATCAGGTGATAGGACATGAAGGGGTTGGGAATTCAGGAAAGTACCCAATAGTGGTGAGCACATGGCCTTTCCTGGAGGCTGTGAGAGCTGCTTGGAAGGCAGTTGATAAGGGGTTCAATGCTGTCGATGCTGTGGTGGAGGGTTGTTCTGCTTGTGAGGAATTGAGATGTGATGGTACAGGTTGGTAGCATAAACTCTGAATTTTTGCTGTGGGGTTAATTTGTTTGTCTTTATTCTTGAATATTTAGGACTTTTGAACTCATTGTTTAGTAGACTTCATAGGTTAAGCGGGAATTGCATCAAAAAAAAAAAAAAATGAAAACTCCAAAACCCATCTCTCCTTTTAGTCTCTCCTCCCTTTTCCGCAGCCTAAAAGACCCGACCCTCGCTTTCAACCTTTTCAAAAACCCGAACCCAGACCCCAAACCTCCTGGTAAACCCTTCCGCTACTCCTCGCTTTCCTCTTATCATAACCAAGCTTGGCAGGGCCAGAATGCTTGACAAAATGGAACTAGTTCTTCACCAACTCAAACATGATACCCGTTCAGTCCCACAAGAGACCATATTTTGCAATGCCATCAAGTTCTATGGTCGTGCGTGTTTGCACCAACGTGCACTGCAGTTGTTCGAGGAAATGCCTGACTATGGTTGCCAAAGGACTGTAAAGTCTGTGAACTCGCTGTTGAACGCGCTTTTGTTGATCAAAAAGTTTGATGTAATGAATGAGGCGTTTTTGGGTATAGAAAAATATGCCCACCCGGATGCTTGCACCTATAATATATTGATTTGTGCGTGCTGTTTAAGTGGGTGTTTGGACGGTGCTTGGAACCTGTTTGATGAAATGCAGAGGAAAGGTGTTAAGCCAAATGTGGCCACATTTGGGACGTTGATTCATGGGCTTTGTATGGAGTTGAAGGTAAAGGAATCATTTAAGTTGAAGGATGATATGGTTAGGCTTCATGGTTTGCATCCCAATGCAAGTATTTACGCCACAATGATTAAAGGGCTTTGTGGGATTGGTGAGTTGAGTTTGGCAATTAGGCTTAAGGAGGAAATGGTTAGGAATAAGATGAAATTAGATTTGGTTATATATTCTACTTTAATTAGTGGGCTTTTTAACATTAGGAGGCAGGAGGAGGCTCTTGGGATCTTTTAGGAAATGGCTTTAAAAGAGTGTAAAACTGATACGGTTACTTACAATGTGATAATTAATGGGTTCTGTAAGGTGAAGGATTTTGAAGCAGCTTACAGAGTTCTTGAAGATATGGCAGAGAAACGGTGTAAACCAGATGTTATTAGTTATAATATGTTAATTGGTGGGCTGTGCAAGGAAGGGAGGTGGAGTGAAGCTAATGATTTATTTGAAGATATGTGACGGCATGGGTGTAAACCTCATGTTGTGTCATACAGGTTGCTTTTTGATGGGCTTTGTGGTGGATTGCAGTTCAAGGAAGCAGCATTCGATTTGGATGAGATGATTTTCAAGGGCTATGTGCCGCATTGTGCAAGTATACATAAATTTGTCTCTAGGTTGTGTCAGGACGGGAACATGAAGTTATTATTGATGATTTTAAATAGTCGAGCAAAAGGAAACGCAATTGATCAAGATATGTGGCTGATGGTGATTTCTAAGGTTTACCAGGAGGATAAACTGTCAATTGTATCTGAGATTCTTAATGCTCTGATGCTATAGTGGTACTGACAATGTTGGTTTATCTTGTCATGACCTTGTTTTAAGTTTTAACTTCTTTGAATGTAGGTAATTTGGAAGTCAAGTTTCAACTTAGCTAGGAACATGTTGTTGTACTATTCCCAATATTTAGCTTGGCTTGTAGTTTGACCATTGAAGTTCTATATGCAATGAACTGATTAGACTACAAAGAGAGTTGTGTTTATGGTTTGCAGGAGGTAAAGATTTATATCAAGATATGCTTGAAGAATGTTTAGGTTAGGTAATAGTTGCCTATTGGAATTGTAGGTATATACGGTTGTTTGACCTTGCATGGGTAACTGATTGCTTTATAAGGTACAAGCATGAGTCAACTGCTTACTGGTATCTCCTCTTAGCTAGCAGTGTCTGTTATCTCACAGAATTTTGGAACTGGAGCATTCTGTAGATTTGGTGTCAACTGTTGTTCTGGATATACGCTATTAATTTTCTTGCAAATTGGCCTTATTATTGGATTATCTTGATTGTCTTTTGAGTTAAATTCCCTAGACAGTTGTGAATGACTGCAATGTAGCAATTCTGTGAAGTTAAATATTGGGGCAAGGGACGGGGACCAAAAAGACAGCTTATTGGATGTTTATATAAGGTGTGTCCTAATGATTTCACTTTGGATGATTTGTTCAACCTTGATGCTTTTCAAACTGGAATACAGTGTTTGCATGTATTGCTTGGGTTGCAAATCAACTGAGCACTTGACAAGCAGCTTGGGCTCAGGTAGGTCTTCACTCCCTAGAGTTTATTTTTTCCTTCTAGGTAGTTGAGCTTAAACAAGATGTCTATCTTCATTACTTAAATGAGCTGAGTCCAAACACCAAGATGCTTGTTCTTTTTGGGTTTGCAAGCATTGAGCGGAGTGTTGAGATGCTATATATAGCATGAAGGGCCTTAAAACAGAGAATAGCCATTGTAGGATTAAACAGGCTTGATTTTTCTCCCAATTTGAACAACATTAATGTAATAAAGGCAGAGGTGAAGAATAGGATCTTCCTGGAGATGGTGTCCAAGGTGAACGAGGAAGTGAGGAGGGATGGACAAGGCAAGGCTTGACTTTGAGTAGGGAGGTGATAATGAGAAATGCTGTCTTCTCTGTTTGTCGAGCAAGAAATGTAGTATAATGTTGGGGGATGAAATTTCATTAAAGTTGAAGGAGCAGATTGGTTTATAATGTTCTTCTACATCTTCACATTCACTCCTAGTTGTGAGCCCTTTGGTTCTACTTCTACAAGACCAAGAGTGGGCTGAATTTATTGTTGAAAGTTAGGATTCTTGGGCTGATTTTTTTTTTTTTTTTTTAAATTTTGAGGTTCACAGTTTAAGGAGCTCCAAAAGAAGTAATGTTGCTGCAAGTAGCTAATGTGCTGCTCATAAATCAGTTCAATCATGCCTTAAGCTGAATTTGAACACATTAATGCTAGAAAATGAGCTTGAGCAGCTTTTGACATCTATTTGAGTTGCTATTGTTACTGCTTGTACTTCCCACAGAAATAAATAAATATTGTACATAATTGTTGATACTCAAAAAAAAAAAAAAAGCAGGAATTGCATCTATTAATTAACTAGACAAAGCCACTTTGTTACCATCAATTAAACATATCATGCTAGAAAAAATTGTTAATTGAAATCAGGCTATGAATCCCATTGAGCAGTATCTGGTTGTCCCACAAGTGTGAAATCTGTGCTCGTTTCATGTTTTCCTTGTGAAGGTTCTTGAAGCTATAAATTAGACCAAGAAGATTAAAAGAACAAAAGAGAGCTCAATATATACCGTGACCAATTTAATGTAATTTACCAAAATACGTTGTCAAACTAAAAAAAAGAAAAAGAAAAGAATATCTGCATTTTGTGGTTTTCTTTAGAATGTCCATGCCCTGAATGACTTGAATTTGATTGTAATAGTGGGCCCTGGTGGAAGTCCGGATGAGAATGGAGAAACTACAATTGATGCCTTGCTCATGAATGGGGTAAACACCAGTGTCAACTTTGTCTTAAATATTATTTTGATCCTTATTTCTCTGCTCATATTGAAAACAACAACTAAATCTTTTGTGTTTGCAAGGACATGCGTTAGGTCACAATGGAGGTTGGAGCTGTTGCTGCTATGAGGTATGTGAAGGACGGCATCAGAGCTGCAAGATTAGTTATGCGACATACCAAACACACAATGCTTGTTGGAGATCGAGCTTCTGCCTTTGCCATTTCAATGGGTCTTCCTGGACCAACCAACCTCAGTTCACCAGAGTCTATGGAGAAATGGACAGGATGGAAAGAAAACCACTGTCAACCTAATTTTTGGAAAAATGTTTTACCTGTTGATAGCTGTGGCCCTTATCAGCCAACAGATAACATGGGGCTTAACAAGGGGGTTTGTTCTGAAGCCAAAGCAATGGGGATTATTGAATCCAGGACATCTCTTGTTGGTGCTCATAACCATGACACCGTATCAATGGCTGTTATTGATAAAGTAAGTTGATGTAACTGCAGGTTCATTGTGGTCCAGGTGCATATATACAGAGATTCACATTTGTTTTAAATGAATTTCTTTTTCTTGCACAGATGGGACATGTGGCTGTTGGTACATCAACAAATGGAGCGACCTTTAAGATCCCTGGCAGGTAAGATATCCCCTGCTATAAGGAATAATAAGCAGCTATTTTTGTAGATTCCTTGACCTGACTTTCCCCCCGTTCAAATGTTGTTGTATTTTGTAGAATTGTATACAGCATCTGGTGGCTTATTCACTCATATAAGCCAGAGGAATTGAATGATTCCAAATAAAACTCTATTTCTATGTAAACTCACAATATTAAAATTAGTTTAAAAAATAAGATGACTCTCGGCTCTAGATAATTACAGCCAGTGGACGAAAAGACCATCTAAAGTAGGTAGAATAGATCTCATTACTGAACTAAAAATATTAAGCAGCGGCAATCATGTCTTGCATTTTTGAGTATCAAGGGTTCTGGATACCTCTTTGAAAAGAATAAGTCATGCATGAAATTTGCCTCTAAAACATGGAAAGGCTGACATGATGCTCAGGTTTTTTTTTTTAAAAATTTTTCTCTAAATTACGTTTTGTGTGTTTTGTTACACGTGTCACTCTAGTAATTATGTTTTACAGATCACATAACATATTATCTTCCCTGATTGTTTGCAGGGTTGGTGATGGACCTATTGCTGGATCTTCTGCATATGCTGATGATGAAGTTGGTGCTTGTGGTGCAACTGGAGATGGTGACATTATGATGCGCTTCCTTCCATGGTATATAACAAACTTGAAATTTTGAAGTTCCAGCATTTGGATCATGTTAATGCTAATTAAATATAGAAAAAAGGAAGTGGGTATTTTCTTCTTTTTGAGATCAGGGTCATTCTTTAAAATATTTTCTGAACGATGTTCTTAGAGTTAAGAAACCTTTAAAAGGAGTGATGCATTCTGTGATTACCATTGTTTGTAGTGTTATGGTTTTTTTTTTTTTCTATTTTATTTGGCTACCCAACCTTGGAGAATGGGAGTGTTTGTGGTGCTATGGTTAGTTAGCATTTTACGCATGATAGGTTAATCTTTTGCTCACAAAAATTCAGCCTGGTCCATTTTGTTTATTCTGTTGTTACTTTTCTTAGTTCACCCTCTGCAATTCTTCCTACTTCAACTAATCTGATGCGCTATGTGCAAACCTTATCTGACGCAATCATATGACGTCATGCTTTTATCTGTTTTCAGTTATCAAGTTGTGGAGAGCATGAGACAAGGAATGGAACCCGAGCTTGCGGCCAAGGATGCACTATCACGAATAGCAAGAAAATTTCCAGATTTTGTGGGTGCTGTTGTTGCTATCAATAAGAATGGGGTGCATGCTGCTGCCTGTCATGGATGGACATTTCAATACTCGGTCAGAAGCCCAGATATGGATGATGTAAAGGTTTTCACTGTACTGCCCTGAAATTGCTTCTGCCTCTGCACTAGGAAAATTGGCATAATATGCGTCCTCTGTGCAGTATCACTACAAATGTTCAACAATTAATCCAAGGACATGTATTGTTCTACATTACCAATGAATATTCGTCTGTATTTATCGATGTCCTGATAAGAGGCTTTTATGATGTTAAGAACTGGAAGAATTCTATTCAAAACTCGTGGAAGTTGTTCTAATATCAAAACTTTCTCTACCCATTATACTGGTTCCTACTCATACTTTCTCTACTCATTTGGAACTTGTTTCTATGGTTTGACTTGTGGAAAAGTTGACATTTTTAACTTCCTTACCACCCCATATTTGGAAAAAGTTCCAAAAGAACTGTACACGAAAAAACAACATCGCCAATTTTCAACGGCTCCTGAACCTCAAAGACGCAAAGTATTCGGGTTGAGGTTGGACCTAACCCGAATCCTCCCGCCCCAGTTTTCAAATTTGGAGCTTTAGAAAAGTAGAAATACCAAACTTTGGATCTCTCAGCAGAACAACTAGTCAAGAACCTAAAAATGCAAAAAAAGAAAGAACCTTGTCTCTAACTGGGATTTTCTTCATTTGAAACCCGGTTTAGGGGACCCTTTAATTCCAACTCAATTAAAAAAAAAAATCTAGTGACTTTTATTTCAGAAATCCCTTTCTTTTTATGTTTATATAAATTTTATGTACTAATAATTGTTAATCTAATAAAATGGAAATAAATAGAGGTGTTTGTAATTCTGGGGATAAATCCCAACGGGAAGCGGAGGTTGAAGGTGAAGCATCCTTTTTGAGTTCGAATGTTTTGTTGAATCATACCGGAGAGGTCACTCTCACTCTTAATTCAGACGGGTTGTCTTGGGAAGCGCTTGATTCCTCTGATAATGTAAGTTTTCTTTATCTTCTTGATTTACATATACACGAATAGTAACTACTCAAATCAAATTTTGATTTTTACGTATTATCAATGTGTTTTCCTGTTTGGAATTTATTAATTTTGTACTTATTTTGGGTGATACGAAAATGGGCTTTTGTCTCTTTGCCATTTCCTTTCTTGAAGTGTATGAGCTGAGATACCCTTTGGTTGTTGAGAAAAGACATTGAATGTAAAGGATCCTCGATTCTTTTCCGCTTCTTTGAGCTGGGTTTTACACGCATAAAATAGTGTCATATTTGGCTTCTGACGACTTCATTTGTTTATTGGGACAGTGTGGATCAACTTGTTTGGGGATTAAATTTGTTCCTAAAATCACAACTAAAACCACAACAGTGTTACAGTTCTCTGATATCTATGCTGTAGAGTTAATTCACGGTGGTATGATTCAAGAATCAATCAGTACAAGTGCTAGAGAATGTTTCTTCGGGAATGACTCTCATGATTCCGAGGTTTGTTTTTATTACTCTTCTTCTTTGTCCCCTTCTAATACAATGATAATATTTTTCAATGATTCATCTTCCTTGCTGATGCAGATGAACCACTTCATAGTTCATTCTTTTCAAAAGTCTATGTTGCAGCCTTGCCTTTGGGTCCTGGCTGTGTACACTTTTGGCCACAGGGACTTGCAGACATGTCAGATGTGGGTGAATAAAATTAATGATTCTCTAAATAAGGAATTTGGGAGACCAAAGAATCTTCTGGTATACGTCTTCTATAGTTTGTAAAAAGTTGTGGTTCAAGATATATTTCTAGTGAAAAATTGAAGAGAACTTATCTGCAAAATCTTTTGTTTTGTTTCCCCTTAACTAGGTATTTGTTCATCCAATGAGTGGGAAAGCAAATGGCCTGAGAACCTGGGAAACTGTGGCTCCTATATTTTCACGTGCTAAAATAAACACGAAGGTAAACTTCCACATAATGAATGCAGATAGGTATTTCTTAGGTAATGAGCATCACAGTATTTTGTTGACATGATTAAATGTCATATTTTCTTCCTTAATGTTCATTTTGCTTATCATGGACATTTAAACACACTAATCCAAATGATAAAGGTCCAGTTAGTACCTGTTACTAAGTCAAGCATGAGTAGTTATCCTCCAATAACTATTGTTTCCATTTCAGGTGATTGTAACACAGAGGGCTGGACATGCATTTGATGTGATGACATCTACTACAAATGAAGAGCTGAATTCATATGATGGTGCTGTAGCTGTTGTAAGTGACTGGATACCTGCATGTCATGATGTCATATGCATCTTTCCTCTACCTAGAGTAGTTCAACTAAATGTACCTCATCGTATGTAAGTTGCTAAGTCGATGGAAATAATAAAAATGTTGTCAACTTCAGGTTCATTTTTGTAGAGTCTAAGTAGTACACATGTAGTTTAAAGCTTTTTGTAGGTAGTAACTGCACCTAATGACCTATTTCTAGAATTTTATACTCCATTCTTGGGTGGATTTGGTTCTGTTCTCTGTTCTTTAATCGTTAATCTGTTTGTACGCTGTGGTAAGTTTATAGAAGTATTTTCCATACATGATTTATGCTGTTGTTATTTTATTTTTTAATTTGCAGGGTGGCGATGGTTTCTTCAATGAAATCCTTAATGGTTATCTTCGTTCAAGGCATAAAGCTCCTTTCCCTCCTGCCCCTTCAGATTTTCTTGATGCTCTGGGGAATGATGGCAGCTCCTCAGTTCATGATCCAGCTGGAGCGGGTTCTGGGACTCACAACGAAGAGAGTTATCCTCTTCTCCCCAGTTTGGCACATAATGAATTAGGATTCTCTCATTTGGGTGTGTATCATGATAATTATATTTCCATAAGAGTCAACTTTGTGGTTGTTCTGTTTATCCTGTATAACCTTGTTTACATCTATTTACAGGAACTAATAATGGTTCTCACTCCATAGGTTAGTTTTTACCATATCTTTACAAACTACAGTGATAGTAAAGGACTCTGTTGTTTGTCCCTCACTCAGTGGTAGTTTTTTTGTAGGTTATCTACATGTATCATTGCTTGAAACCTGACCAATTTTTTAATAATTATGCAGATCAAGAAATTGAGTATCCCCCCCCTAATCAGAGGTTTAGATTTGGGATAATTCCTGCAGGTTCAACGGATGCCATTGTGATATGGTATATTCTTATGACTTTTCCTTATGTTTTCTCTTATTTTTAGACTCAACACAGTTAGGATGGGTCTGTAGCTGAGCATTTGGATGCATGTGGAAGGCCTTTTGGATGATTGTTTTAATGTTTGTTACTCAGCATACAGTCCAAGTTTTAGTACCTAACTTTATAATCTCCTTTTGATATGGATACTACCCTAATTTTTGATATTTTTGCACTAAGTGGCTGCTCAAAGTGGTTAATATTGCTAAACTGGGAGGGAAGAGCATTAAAGAAATAAGTGACTGTTGACTGGATGACTCCAATCTATCAAAATGCCTCTTTTTGGTCAGATACTCATATAACTAAATGCCTTCTACAAGTCTCTTTCCCATTGTCATTTTATACTTTTGGATTTGATGTTCAACATAATGTAGATGGAAGCATCTGTGGCATTTTAAAAAAGTTCTCTGCTCTCTGGTTTCTTTCTGCTTTTTGTATTCTGTGCGTTGCATGTTAGTTCATTTAAGTGTGTTATACACAAAAGTAGGGCTCATTGTCCGATGTAGTGGTTAGTGTCTTGGTCTGACAAGCATGTGTAGGTCTAAGTCTTAAGAGCTGTCACTTATGCTAAGTACTAATTGTTAGGACTTGTGTCCAGATCACCTGTCCCAGGACCTTGCTTTGTTGTGATTATAGCTAGGTAATAATATATACATTATGGCTCCATTTGTTTCACGGAACTGGACTTCCAGAAGTTCATTTCCGCATTTTCTAGTGTTTGGAAGCCAGAAAATCTAAAGGTCAAAGGAAAATGTGTTGAAAATCAATGAAAAAGATGGTAAAAGAAGGAAATTATCTTCCACTTTGTAAAAGCAGAAGAATTTCCAAAGAAGTTCCCCTGGCTCCAAACCCTCACCTTGTCCTAACCCAGTCAACCCAACCTCTCAACTCCAGCAACTCATGAATGTTGACCAACGGTAGTATCTCCAACTACCTCTGTAGCCGTTATTCCCACTTCAAACTCCGAGATCTTTTGCCCTCCTCTCTGTTTCCATATTCAAAGTGATTCAAGCCAACTCAAATCTCCCTTTTCCTCTTCAATTGCCAGCCTCCATCAATGCAAGCCATAGCAAATATCAGCGAACTCCTCCTTAGCAGCCAGCAAATTGAACCACCACTGAAGGGCCCTATCATAATAGCAGCAACATCTCCGACGAGTTTGTTCCATACCCAACCATCTTCTAATGTCACTCCATCTCTGCTTTACTCCTCAATTAACACACGTTTTTCTTTTCTTTTCAAATTAGATGCTCCAACTAAATCTGTATGGGTTTTGTGTTTTTTTTTCCCACTCAACTCCTGTTTGTTTTAGATTTTGTTTGGTGTTGAGTTAATTTGATTCAGGAATTCCTTGACTTCATTAATATAAATTTATATAATTAATTTGATACTCTAATTTGCTTGACTTGGGTTTTGGATTAGTTTGACATTCCAATTAATTGTCATTAATTTTGCTTGAATGGGAGAATTAATAATTCTATACCTAATAGATGATTCAGCTAGCTTGAAAACTTTGAAAAAAATGTTGTTTCTCATTTGCTGCATTATCCATTTCTTATTCATGAACTTATGGATTTTGTTTAATTTGAAAATTTCATGAAAATTTCCTATGGTGATGGAAAAAATATTGAGTCAGGATTATATATGAATAATCCATTTTGAAGATTTCTTTTAAAGCTTAAACATGGTTTTGGGATTATTGATTTTGGGTTTACTTAATAATGATTTGAATTTTAAAAATAGAAATTGTTTTCTGCAAAGTCATCCGAACAATAGAAAATATTTTTCACAAAGTCATCCAAACAACAGAAAATATCATCCTTTCAGAAAATGCATTTTCTAGAAAATAGTTCATTTTCTGGAAGTCCATATTCGCGAAACAAATGGAGCCTATGTGTCAAATCTCTTTAAGAAAATGTTATGTGATTTCTACTGCTGATGGGCATAAACATAATATCTGACTGAAAAGCCATGTAGCTAATCATGGATGTCATTCATTTTGACTTTTACATTTTTGTTAATTTATTTCTTGCAGCACCACTGGCGCTCGAGATCCTATAACATCTGCCCTGCACATTGTCCTGGGTAAAAGAGTGTACCTTGATGTTGCTCAAGTTGTGAGATGGAAAACTACATCTTCCTCAAAGGTTGAACCTTGTGTACGCTATGCAGCTTCTTTCGCTGGGTAATTTCTTGTTATAACTAATTTCATGAATATATGAGAGTACTAGCATATAAATGTTCTGGCCTTTTGGGTCCAGAACTTAGTACTATATTACTATTTTCTGTGCACTGTACAAGTATAGATACGTCAGTACATGTGCAGACATGCTGCTGCTAGCATGTGTGTCTGCTAGTTAATAACTATCAAGTATGCTCATGATATTTAAGCATGGTCAGTGTAATTGAAAGGCATCCTAGTTTGCTTATGTTCTTTTGTTGCTTCTTATAGAATTACCCTGATGGTCTCTTTACAACTCATCAGTGAAATTTATCAGGTATGGATTTTATGGAGATGTCATTACAGAGAGTGAAAAATACCGGTGGATGGGCCCCAAACGTTATGATTATGCTGGAACGAAAGTGTTTTTGAGACACAGGTATTTCTCTCATATTAACTTAATGAGTTCATAGAGCAATGAAGTTAGGTTTTGGTGGCATTCCTCACGTACTTTATTGTCAGCATCAAGAATTTGTTGCAATTTGTAGTTATGAAAGAACTGCAGTGAAGTCTGAAATTTGGAATAATAAGTTCCCCTTCTGTTGTATGAGGCCTTTGAAACTGGTCTCTTTGCATTCAAGGATTTCAATTTTTGATTGTATCATTATGCATTTGGCAAAAATTTTTCCTTCAACTCCTTGCCTTGCTTTAGGAAAAAAATGAGCTTATTTTTCCCTTCTAAATAAGAAATGATGATCTGGATTCAGGTCCTATAATATTTACTTCAAGTCTTCAATATAAATATCTATTAAGCTGCCTATTTCAAACTAGTTTTTCATTCTGGAGATAGCATTTTTATCTCAGCTTGTTAATATTTGTCATTAATTTTAAGCTTGATTTCCCTTCTCAAGGGCATGTCTTAGCAACAACAATTTCTTGCAAATGCTGCTCCTTAATATATAATAGTTAGCCCACCATGCTAAGTCATGGTAACCTTTTTATTTCGTTAAGGTCATATGAAGCCGAAGTAGCATACCTGGAGGTTGAATCAGACAAAAATAATTCAATTCCAGATGCAAGTGGGATGTTTGATAAGGTGCGGAGCTTGAAACGAAAAAAGTCTGAAAGAATTATTTGCCGAGCCAATTGCAATGTGTGTAATACAAAGCCAGTTTATTCTTCTGCAAGAAGCTCCCCTGCAACACCTTACATGCGTCCACAAGAAACAAGGTGGTTGAAATCTAAAGGGCAATTTCTCAGTGTTGGGGCTGCCATAATGTCTAACCGAAATGAACGAGCACCTGATGGGTTGGTGGCTGATGCACACCTTTCAGATGGTTTCCTGCATCTTTTATTAATTAAAGACTGCCCTCATGCTTTATATCTCTGGTAATATGAAGCACTTGCTCTCTCTCTCTCTCTCTCTCTCTCATCCTAGTTATTAAAATTTTTGGAAACCAGGGTATCGTCTAAATTGGTGCATTTGCAAATTTTGTATTGTTTCTGCATAGTTTTTCATCCTTAAAAGAACTGCTTTAAGTGATGAATCATGATCAATACCCACAGGCACCTTACTCAGCTAGCAAGGAAAGGCGGAAACCCCCTGAATTTTGACTTTGTGGAACATCATAAGGTATATTTTCTTGCCATGTCTCATCTTTCTTGTGTTACCCAAAACATCTCTTTTGTAGCCATTGTTAATGATTTTTTCCAGACCCCAGCTTTTACATTCACGTCCTTCGGCAATGAGAGTGTCTGGAATCTGGATGGTGAGCTTTTTGAAGCACACAAACTTTCAGCTCAAGTGTTTCGTGGCCTGGTTTGCTTATTTGCATCTGGTCCTGAGGTATAGAAGACGTAGAAAAGATGGTCTCATCAAAGGAGTCAAGTAATTCACTCCATACAAACACAGTTTTTGTATTATCAAAAATTCAGTCTAGTGATTGATGATTTACATCAGCAGGGCTTCTAAGGTGGCCTTAAAGAGGTCATCAGTTAGCTGATATTACAGCACAAGAAATTAGTGTAGTTATGATGAAACAGCATTGTACATTATGTATGAATTTTATTTCGTATTAAATTCTCAATTTTGGTTGACATCTTAGCATTGTTTTTCATTAGTGAGCCCCAACACCTTGGCATTCTATATTCTATGTTTTAGTTATAGATGAAAACTTTTAAATACAATTTGTTTTAACCATATGCTTGTTTATGGAAATAATAGGGAGACAAAGAAGTTATCCACTGAACTGTAAATACTATAATTATGACATTGAAAATATGAATGCAACTACGTAAATAATTTGATTAAATGAATATGGACTATAAATAACAGAAATTCTTTTATAAACTTATGTAAAATGAAACTTGGCACCATCTTTAATTAGCCCAAGTTAGTCAACTTTTGCTATTGCCAGTGCCGGTCCTTGGGTGAAGCCATCCAAGTAATGGCTTTAGACCCCCAATTCAGGAAGGTCTCAATTTTAGAAAAAATTTATAATTTTATAATAATTATAATATAATTAAAAATATATAAAAATTAAAAAAATATATATAAAAGTAAAAAATAATTGTTAAATTTTTTTTTTACTTTTTTAAATATATGTCTAATAATTTTAATTTTCAATTACTTCATTCTTTTTAGAATGTTATTAATTTTCAATTATATTATCTTATTTCTAATAAACCAACAGTCATATGTATTTACTCATTTTTAATAATTATTTTTTTTTCACTTATTTTTTTTATTTCTAATCAATACATTTAATGATTTCTAACAGTTATTTTTTTTCTATATATAGAACTAATTTTTTTCAATATATAATATATACTTTTGAAATCTTTCTTTCTCATTTGTTATTTTTTCCTTTAACTTCAATTTTTTTCAAAAAAATACACAAAAAGTCTGTTTTTTTATTATCTTTATAAAGCTGTGAGTCTCATTTGCGATTTGTAATAACCATTCAACAATTAGGTACTATTGTTCTAATCTTTATAGATTTTTTTACTTTAATTAAGAGATTATATTATATTTGTTATATTATTTTTATTTCATGTGATAGTTGATTTGTTTGAATTAAAATTTTTGATTGTAAATTTTATATTAACTATTTAAAATATATAAAATAATTATAATAATTTAAAATATAAAATAAAAATTTAATTAAAAATTTTACATCTCAAAATTAAAAAAATAAAATTTTAATAATTTTTTTTAATTTAAATAAAAAAACTTCATTTGAATATTTCACTTCAACCTTTTAAATTTGAGCCGCTATTGCTGAGACGTCAACTTGGGAGTGGAACGCTGAACCAACCAAGAGATTCCTACAAGAGGTCACATCACATTCGCCCGCACGCGCAATGGTTGGTCCAATGAGCCGAGACCATCCAAAATAAGACTTGGAATAATATGGTTTTGTCTAGCCTCCAGACTCATGTCTTTGGAATTTCCACTGCCACCGTAGACAAGAAACGCAAACCCGTTCAATCCGTTAAACCATAGTCCTTTCCCTCTTGCACAACCAAAGGCGCAATACTTCTTGCAATGTCTACACCAGCACAGTAACATCTCTCTCTCTCTGTCTGGATTACATGTGTCCTCTTTTTCATCATGTTTAGCTTAACTTATCGGTTGAATGTTACATTAAAATTCTTGGACGTTGATCATTTTTTTAATTTTAGTCTAATTGTTATAAGCTTCAAATTTGTTCAGATATTATGAATCGTTGCCGCCTGTGAGCAAGTTCTATGGAGTGGCCTGTTTGATGACAACATCCGCCTTGTATCTTGATCTTTACGATCCCTGGAACATAGCGCTCTCTTACGAAGATGTAGTCAAACGTTTCCAGGTAAGCTTGTTAGCCAGTTTTTTAAATCCAATTCACAACTAGAAGAGCTCAGTATGTGGTTGATCAAGGATATTGTTCTGCTGCAGGTTTGGAGGCTCATCACCAACTTCTTCTTCCTTGGGCCATTTTCACCCTCTTTCGCCATCCGTCTTATAATGATGTGAGAAAGCTTACTCTTTCTAATCTTTTCATGGATAGAAAACAATTTCGAGAGTTGAAATTTTTATAGTACTTCTTTTTCCTTTTGTTTTTGTCCTTTGGGGAGCAGGGGAGGGGCAGGGAGAGATAAATTTGCACCATCATTATGTAAAACTATATGGTATCATGTTTAGTTAGAGAAGAAAATACTCTACTTTCGAAAGATAAAAGGTTAGGTTTCCTTACCATTTCAAGTTTAATTGCATAGAGCAAGATACGGTGTCTTACTAGAGAGGGGGCCCTTTGACAAGAGAACAGCAGACTATGTCTGGATGTTGATCTTTGGAGCGTTGTTACTTTTGGTAAGTAAAATGGAACAGCATACCGTTTTTTATTTTCTTTGGTCTTCATTTCTAAAGCCAGCAATATTCAACCCCAATCCCTACACCTTTTATATTATAATCATTACCCTATGTAGTACTAAATATTTATCCGTTCAGCTTACAAAATAACCTTATTTTATCAGCAAAGCACTGGGCTAATATTCTCAATTATCAATCTACACAACATGAAAATAATGCCATACTGCTGCTTGATTCTAGGTGATGGGTGCTATTCCATTTCTATGGACACCTTTCATGGCAGGGTCGTTGGTTTTTATGATCGTCTATGTATGGAGCCGTGAGTTTCCAAATGCACAAATCAGCATCTATGGTATAGTGACATTGAAGGTATGCTTGGTTTTTTTCCCCCTAAAGTTTTAGTCAAATTAGGAGTTTTG
This sequence comes from Theobroma grandiflorum, assembly GCA_036013995.1. Classification (NCBI taxonomy): domain Eukaryota; kingdom Viridiplantae; phylum Streptophyta; class Magnoliopsida; order Malvales; family Malvaceae; genus Theobroma; species Theobroma grandiflorum. The sequence continues at coordinate 10,696,776 of CP142131.1, forward strand.
ATTATGCTAATGCTGGTGCTAAGGAAATCTCATATCATTAGGGTCTATTGTCTTCATATTCTAGTAGTCCTGGGCTTCTCTACCTTTTGTCAGTTTTAATCAGAGGCTGCTTCTTCTTCTCAGCTTATCCTTAAAGAAGCATGATTTCCTTTGCGCTCCACAGCGTCTGTCTAAACAAAAATCTGCATCTAGTTTAAGTGTTATCACAAGTATCTTGTGGAAACTCTCATTAGTTTCTAATAGTTGGATTTTGTTAATGCAGGGATTTTATCTACCTTGGGCATTTCTAGCTTTGGACTTGATATTTGGGAGTCGTTTAATGCCAGATATTATTGGGATGGTTGCGGGGCATCTTTATTACTTTTTGACAGTACTTCATCCTCTTGCTGGTGGGAAGTACGTTTTCAAGACCCCTCTTTGGGTGTATCCTTTCTTATGTTTATTCATCTTATGCTTTTTCTTACTTTCCTTCTGTTTTCTCTACGTTTCATGAGTGCAATGCATAAGCTTTGCTCTTAAGAACTGTTATTTCTGCGCCCTCTTTGACCGAGAAGTGAGAATGCATGCCTTCTTATATTTGAGATCCATGTAAAGACAAGTCCTAGGGGCGCCAGAAGATTGGCTAATTGCTTGGGACATATTTGAGTATGTTACTTAAATCATGAATTGTTGCAGTCCTTAATGAGCTGTTCCAGTCACAAACTAGTAGCATTTTGGGGGAAGGGAATCCAAGTAAATTCTCCAGTGCAGCATGATCCATCTGCGGGAGTTGCTTTCCGAGGACGAAGCTTCCGACTAAATGGTAATCGAACGCAAACAAGCACGCCATCAGAGCAAGAGCAGCAGGCCCAGGCAAACAGTTCAGCTGCAAGTCAGCCTAGTTCAGGTGATGGTGTTGCCTTCCGAGGAAAAAGTTACCGTCTTAGGAGTTAGTGGTAGTTAACCAGGCCCTCTTGTACTTGATCTGTGGCCTATATGTTATAAAAGGTTTTATGATATGAATTATCTTGCATTTGCAGTCGAATTTGTCATAAATGTAAAAGAGTTTAAATCCTGTATTTTTAACCTCTAATAATTCTACATATCTCTATCCTTTATCACCTCTTCCTTGTAGCCATCTGGAAATTCACAGATATAACACTCTTCAGAATTACTGTTCCATATGACTCGTGAACTCGAACCTTTCAATATAACTAGACTTTCCTGTCTTTATTTTTTTTAAGCATAGCTAAAAAGGTTGAAATATATAAAACCCTCTTGACTTAATTGACAACAAGGTCCTAAATGTTCACAAAGTTAATATAGAACTCGAACCTGCTCACCCTTACTTCCCAGTATATGCAGCGTGTTACCTTTACCTTTCACTAGGGTTTATGATACGTGTTGCATATCTGAATACCATAACAATTTGAGGTAATTTTCTTGTTGGATCAATGGTAACTTTCTCTTTCTTAAACAACCAGCGGCCTTATGGGTTGACCTGTATTTTCACTAGAGAAAAGGATATGAAATTGACTTGTTGAACCTGCCTCTTTGTCATCCCGGGCCATACCCCCAAAACTTGCTCGTAGCTTACAAGCTGTTACCTAATCTCTCACCTTCCACTCTTAACAAAACACACTAGCAATTAATTGGTCTTCTCTGATATTCTGGGAAAGTTCAACCAACTTTTCTTTGGATGAAATTAATACTCAACTAACTTCTAATTAGTAGGGTTTTTGCCACCAAAGTTGCTCATTATTGGCATAAATACACAGAGTTGAAGTACTACAAGAAAAAACATTAGATGGACTGAGAGTTGTTAATAACAAAAAAGTGCAACGCCAACCTAAAATCTCTCTACCCGTACGAAGTTAATAGATTCTTGGAGTTGTTGCTTTCCTGGTCACACTACACCCTTTTAGAAGCACGTCTTCTTTCCTGGATAAAGAGAATATCCCATGTGTCTGACATTAAGGTCAATGCTTGCGTGCACCCTGAACAGGCGTCAAAGAAACAGTAAAATTTAATAGCAAGTCACCTTCAAAGTCAATTATATACCAAACATTTCTGCACTAAATTACTCACGAATTTAATCTTCTCTAGGAAATCAAGAAATCGACTCATCGTGTCAAAGAACAGTTGTAATGAACAAGTTAAACTTAGTTTTTCGGTTTCATTTACATTTTTATTCCACAAGAATAATATATGCAGTATCTTTCTTAATTAGAAATTATAACCACAAAGAAGTTTACAAAAATTGTTTACTTTGTTATATCTGTTTTAGAAAGTTCAAAATTCTTGCCTCCTTTAAATCTGTTTTAAGTCAACGAAGATAACCCAGAATTCCTATCCTAATCCCCATTTTTGTTTCAAGTAACTATACAGGAAAAAGAAATGCTAGTATTGTCTTAGGCAGAAGATATTGGCAGTGCATCAAGACAGGATAATCTTTAAACAAGATTCTAATAAAAGTAAAAACATGTGGACAAAGCACTGTATTGACCGCTTCCTCTATGAATAGATTTTGACAAATTTGGAAGAACCTATAAGTTAATTAAGTGTGCATCGTCTGACTTTGTCAGCTAGTAATAGATACTGTAGATGAAAGGTAAGTGTAGATTCGGTACAAGGAAAAACGCGTTGATGGGCTCCTGTTTGGTAGCCTTACGTTCACATGTCTTCTCCTGCATGACAAAGCTTTAACTCATTGCTAAGGAAAGGCAAAGTGAGAGATTCATGTGAACTGGCTGGGATTGACCATTTGACACTGAAAATGACTTTAAAAGGAGGGCCTCCATGAAAGAGGCAAGCTTTTTGTTCTTTCTTTCTCATTTGTTTCCATCTAAGAAATTTCCTTCTCCTAGCCAAACAACCCTTTCGGAATGAAAAAAACACATGTCAGCCGTCAGCCTCAGCTTTAACTCAAATTCTTTGAAATTCTTACCACAGTCCTTCCTTTCTGATGATTTTCTAGGAAGGAATACACTCATATTTGGAATTAAATAATCAGAAGCAACCAATAGCTGGCGTATGCTTAACAAGGACAAAAACAATCCCTTTGAAAAGTATACAGAAAGAACCACCCCCAAGCCAAACCGATACATTTAACAATAGATAATCATCACCCAAGTAACAGTACCGAAAGTCAAGTAAAAATTACAGAAATTGTTGCTATCATAGGAATGGTAAACGCTGCGAGGCACAGTAGCCTTTGAAATCTGAATATATATATCTAGTAATAGTAAGCGAAAAGAAAGCGCTTGTGGGGACACTCTGCTTTGCGTCATCTTCATCTGTCTACGGTTAAACTAACACCGGACTTACATCATGTGATATAGTTTGGTATAGTGCTGGGAAACTAAGTTGTTTCATCGTCGTGGTTTGACTCCCAACCGAGAAGAAAAATGGTGGGTTTCGAGCTAGAGGGAGCTTGAATGTTTCGAGTTGCAAAGGAAACTGGTATGTTTTAGTTACTCTCTTTTATCTTCCAGTTTCTCTTTGGATTTCATATTTGTATTCGTTTCATGGGGTTTTTACCAGTTCTGTGTTGTCTGGCTTTGGGTTCGGTTTTTCATGTATGTCTATCTTTTTGCTGATCGTTGCTTTTAGCATCATTCTTTTGACAGTTCCACACATAAATTCTTTTAAGCTTAAGCATTGGTTTCAAAGTCTATGTTTCTGGTTGGGAAATTTCATGTCCTGGAATCCGGAAATTGGTTTCTAATGGAAAACAGAGGGTTGTTAATAATTCGAAATGTGGATAGGTGCAGAGATATTATTGTCCACGAAATTCTTTTCTCATTTAATGTTATCATACCTTTTCGATTGCCTTAATGAGTTCTTTTGGTCTTCTAGATTCATTTCCATAGATTTGTTTCTTTAAGCAGCCTGGATTCATTGTATTCGTATATATATTTCTGTGGGTTGCTGGCAAGTCATGTAGCATTAAATCTGATGTTTTTTTTCCTAGACATGGCATTAAATTCTAAGCAAAAGGGGTGGGTCGGTGGGGGCAGTATCATTCGCTATCCATGACATGCTTCATAGAACGCATTTTCTTTTCTTTTCTTGGTTTTTTGAGGCTTTTGAGTAGCACCATTGCCTTTTATTATCATGATTTATTCCAGAAAAGATTTCTATATTCGCAAGTTATTTCCTATTATTCCAGTCAGGTGTGCAGTTACTAATGAACAATCAATAATCAATCAATCCATCTCTTTACAAATATTCTAATATGGTATTTTCTGTAAAGCTTCAGAGTCTTAGAAAGTGGCAGAATAATGGAGAAGAAAGAAATTGTAGAAGCAGAAGGTGAACTGGTTCTGCCACCTCCTCCAACTTTAAATATTGGCATAGCTATCAATGGAAATAGAAAAAGCAAGTATGTGGTCAAATGGGCATTGGAGAAATTCATTACCGAGGAAAACGTCATGTTTAAGTTGTTACATGTTCGTGCAAAGATTACTACTGTTCCTACACCAAGTAAGTCAAGGTTCATAGAGATTATGTGTGTTCACGGTTGATAAGTTAACTTGTATCTCCAAACCTATTCGTAGCTTATCTAACATGTGCAGAACCTTTAGATAGGCCTCTGAAATATCTGTTCTAGCTCATTGGAATTTGCACATAATTAGCATGAATGGCGTCCCAAAGAAAAGTTTTTGTCATATTGAATTTTTTATAGGCTGTCTAATGTTTTCAATTTGTGAATATGTTGACAAACATATGGAAAAATGCCTTCTACAAAGTGGACTAACATTTAAGGTTTGATTTCCGGGTAAACAATTTCAAAATGACTATTCAAGCCAATAAAATTTTGAGAATTAATGTAAATTGACTAATTCATATTGTTTCTAGTGGGGAACTTCATTCCTATTTCACAAGTACGAAATGATGTAGCTGCAGCCTATAAGAAGGAAGTGGAGTGGCAGACAAATGATATGCTTCTTCCTTATAAGAAAATGTGTGCTCAAAGAAAGGTACCTTCATTTTTCCCACTGAATCTTATTATTTGTGTATGCTGAAAACCTCAACTAAATTTGCTTTAATTCTAAATCTAGGTGCAAGTTGATGTTATAGTCATTGAATCAAATGATGTGGCAAATGCAATAGCAGAGGAGGTTACCAAGAGCACTATCACTAAGCTTGTTATAGGAGCCACATCTCGTGGGATGTTTACAAGGTATTTACACATATAGTGGTGAAAAAAGGAAATTGTTAATGTTGACCGTTGATCTAGTAGCCTGACTAAACCCTGTATGGTTACATGGGAGTATTTCAACTTCCTATGAATTAGTTGTATAGGATCTAGTAATTAATTTAGAATGAAAAACTGAAAGCCAGATAGAAACTAATTAGATAGCACTGATTTTCATATTTTTAGAAACGATGTTACCTTAGCTTTTTCATTTCTTCATCATTGAGCAAGCATCAGATTTTTCCTGTTTCTCTTAGGAAAAGGAGAGTGAACATCAAAGAGCTCATCTTGCATATCCGTCTACTCTTATGCTTTCTATTTGCAGCTTTGTGCTAGCTCCACCAATAATCTTTTTAACATGATTATATCTGTAGGAAGCTTAAGAAAAATAATCTGTCTTCAAGAATCTCGGTCTGCACTCCAAGCTTTTGTACAGTCTATGCTGTTTCAAAAGGACAGTTGTCATCTATTCGACCATCTGATTTGGAGACAAATGTAAGCACTAAAGATGACAGTAGCGAAACAAGTGTTTCTTGCAAGAGTTCATCAAGTTACACTTTCAGTTCAGAGACAGGTACTTGTACAAATATCCTTCACTTAAAGATTGACACACAGCTGCCTGTTGGCAAATGATAATATAATAAGCATGCTAATGTTTCTTGCCGAAAACAAGGACCGTATTCTTTGTTGAGTTGTAAAATATGAATGGGGAATGCAAAACACTGTTGCATCAGGGCAATTTTTGTTTTCTCTAAACAATAGAAAAGAGAAACACAAAAATGTTGATGACTAATAATCCTAACTGTCATTTCCCTGCCAATTTGATTATTCACTATTCTGCAGTCCATATACTTTGAGTAAGACAACCTTGTATATTATACCTGTTCTTTCAGCTATGCTTCACCTTTTGCAATTATAAGATTTAAAATAAATTCTTGTATTTGCATAAATTGAAATCTGCATGTAGTAAAGCACTTTGATTTTTGAGAATTGAATATTTTTTTAGAACTCTTTCATTTATCCTCTTTCCCTCTTCTCTCTTGTGTAACAGAACTTCAGCAACTGACATTCACCATCTCTAGGACTTCTTGTGAAAATGATATGTTTGAAATTTTTAAAAGATATAGTACTAACTCTTTTTTTATCTGAATGAAATGCTAATTACTAATTTCTTGGTGAGTTGGGATAGTGGGTAAAACTGATTGACAACCTTCACTGCTGTTTTCTGTAATTGTAGAATTGGGCTCAGTCGCATCCTATGCTACTTTCCATTCTCCTTCCCTACCAATGCAGCGATTTCAAGCACTTTCAACCATAAATCAGACATTTTTACATTCAAGTACAAGTTCTCTTGAGATTAACCAGTCCAGATCGCTTGAGTCCACCCAGTCTAGATCTCCTGGTATCAACCATTCTAGATGTCATTCTCTGGACATTGTGGCAGGAAAGGATGATATGAACGCCTGTCCTAGCAGTTCAGAAACTAGACAAGCAGTCAGTCGGAGTTCTAGTTGCAGAAGCTTGCCAACAGATCAACAGTCATGCTTATCAGATCAAATTTCTACCTCAGATGTGCTGACAGACAATTCTTTCTCTGAACATCAGGTGGCTGTTGCCTTTATTTTTCAAAAACAGGATCCACTAATGCACATTATTGGTACCTCCAATGAGATCATAATTGGCCTAGCTTAGGTTGATTTTTTGTTTGAGCTTTTTCTTCCTTCAGGTAATAGATACTAAAGGTAGTTTTTAACATTTGTGAAATAATGCATCATGATAGCCTTAATAAGAAAGGTATTTCATTATTTTGTATGATCATTTATTTAGTTAACAAGTATGCATGGCTGAACATTCAAATTAGCACAGTGCTTAAATGATTTCTGCTTAATTTTCAGTCTTTTAGTATAGTATATAATACACATTAGTTCAGCAATGGTCATGACCAACTTCAGATTTGTTGTAAATTGCATTTATATTGATCTTTAAGCAGCAGCTTTTTTTCAAGCAGATGCTTCAGCAAGGAAAGATGTGATGTTACTGAAAAGAGTAGTGCCTTCTGGTTTATTTTTGAGGTCAATGTGAAATTTACATTTATACCGGAGCTAAGTTTGGGTTTTCAATCATATATGCAGGTATATGTTAACTTTGAGCTAGAAAAGCTGAGAACTGAACTCAGACACGTTCAAGGAATGTATGCAATAGCTCAAAGTGAGACGATTGATGCATCTCGGAAGGTTAGTTTCATAATATCACCTTTGCGTTCTTCCCAAAATTATTGTGGAGTAAATTATTTTTTCTTTTACTTCGTGGTTGAAGTTTCAATGCATCTAAGACTTCAAAGAAAATTACATCTTTGCTGCCATTTAGCATTACTGGTCCTTCTCAACAAAGTTTTTCAGCCATATTTCCTGATGTTTAATTTCCCAGGATTTACTGAATGCATTAGTTGTTGCTGAGCTTCTTGCTTTCTAAATTGTTCTAACAATCTTCTTTCCTTATCCGAATGCATAAATTTTAAATTGTCAAGTTATAATGAATTCCTTAACTGATAGAATGGTCAGTATATTCTAGTTGGGGTGAACTTCACATTATGGTCTAATCCTTGTTTAAGAATTAACCCTCTATAGTGTGTTAAGGTAAAAAAAAGGATATTAAGGTTTAGAGACCGATCCAATTCTTCGTCTGTTAACAATAATGGGCTCCACCACTGTGTTTTCTCAGTTGAATGCTCTAAGAAAACGTCGGCTAGAGGAGGCAATGAAGTTTAAGGAGATAAGTTTTAAGGAGGAGAAAGCTGAAGAATTAGCTAGACAGGAGAAGGAGAAGTATGAAGCTGCAAGAAGAGAAGTTGAGCGTGTGAAGGAATGTGCTGACAGAGAAGCTTCACAGAGGCGAGAAGCAGAGATGAAAGCCTTTCACGATGCTAAAGAGAAAGAAAAGCTTGAGAATGTTCTCATAGGTTCTGTGCAGCAATACCAAAAGTTCACATGGGAAGAGATTGTGTCAGCTACGTCCTCATTCTCTGAAGATCTTAAAGTTGGGATGGGAGCATATGGAACTGTCTATAAATGCATGTTGCATCATACAGCTGTGGCAGTGAAAGTTCTCCACTCAAAAGAGAAAAGTAGAACTAAGCAATTCCACCAGGAGGTATGAAATTTCTTGGATAAAAACAAACCATCGTAGTTCATAGATAATTAATGAAAATCGATGTGGAATTTCATATGCCTTATGTGAGTTTGCTCTTTCAATAATCACACGGAAATTGTCTCGACTATCTGACTTATGAATATGGGCAACATTGCATCTTATTATGTTTTCCTGTTAAAATAGAATGCAACCTTAGTTATGCCTTTGGTGTAATGCTATTGTTTTAGGACAATATGTGATCCTGAGGTGATCTAACCAAAAAAATTGCAACTAAATACTTGTGTTTGTATTTTGTTTCAGCTTGAAATCTTGAGCAAAATTCGCCATCCACATTTGCTTCTCCTTGTCGGTGCATGTCCTGAATTCCCTGATCACGGTTGCCTAGTCTATGAGTACATGGAGAATGGTAGCTTGGAGGATAGATTGCTCCGGAACAACAATACCCCACCCATCCCATGGTTTGAGAGATACAGAATTGCTTGGGAAGTAGCCTCAGCTCTTAATTTCCTCCACAGCTCAAAGCCAGAACCAATCATTCATCGTGACCTGAAGCCAGCAAACATATTGCTTGATCATAACTTTGTTAGCAAGATTGGTGATGTTGGACTTTCCATGATGCTTAATGCAGATCCTCTCTCATCATCCACTATGTACAGGGACACAGGACCTGTTGGAACACTTTGCTATATAGATCCTGAGTATCAAAGAACTGGGTTGATATCTCCAAAATCTGACGTTTATGCATTTGGAATGGTAATTTTGCAGTTGCTAACTGCAAAACCAGCAATAGCACTAACTCATGTGGTAGAAACAGCAATTGATGATGGTAACTTAGCAGGGATTTTAGATTCAGAGGCTGGGACTTGGCCAGTTGAAGAAACAAGGGAATTAGCTATATTGGGACTGAGCTGTGCAGAGCTTAGGCGCAAAGATAGACCCGGTTTGAAAGATCAAGTACTTCCTGTACTGGAGAGAATGAAGGAGGTGGCAGATAGGGCTCGCATTTCAATTTCCAAAGTGCAGTCTGCACCTCCTAACCACTTCATTTGCCCAATATTGAAGGTAAGCCAATATAATCTCTACCACCTTTAGAATGTATAATAAACAAAAAACTAGAGAGTATATGACAAGGATTTATAGTTGTTGCTACTCTAACTGAACATGAACTTGAGCATATGCACTGGTCTTTCCTAGTTATTCTAGATAATGCCTTCTCACTTTCTTCTATCCTGCAATTTTCTCTGTCTAATTGAAAGTGTTGCGTTTTGGTTTTTGTTCCCCATTTTACAGGATGTAATGGATGACCCATGTGTTGCTGCAGATGGCTACACTTACGACCGCAAAGCAATTGAGAAATGGCTTGATGGGGATGATAAATCGCCAATGACAAATTTGCCTTTATTAAATAAGAACCTGCTACCCAATTACAATCTTCTTTCTGCAATTGTGGAGTGGAAGTCCAGAAAACAATGATGCTTTCCTCTCTCCATCCGGAGAAGCATTCTTCATGGAACTTGAAATATAGTTAAGTTTTTGCTAGCATTGTACACTGTACTACCTTTTAGGAAGTCCCTCAGCTTTGATGTGCATTTTAGATGGAAGAAATAGGTTCGTCAGTGTAAAGAATTGCAGTTGTATATAAAAGCTAGGTAGTTCGCCATAAGAATATCAATACAAGCTTTGAGCATAGTCCCCAAGCATTTGGTGGCCATTTCAATACTGCGTGATTTTAAAAAGATAAAACATGTCCTAATTAATAGAAATAAATTATTATGTTAAGTTTCTCATAATGCATTAAATCAAAGATGCAACGTATCATTGATTTATCACATTATTATAATATTTGGTTTCTTCTCTTATAAGCAATTCATATTAAATGTAGGTTATTTTTTTAATAAAAAATATAGGTTAGATTAATGAAAAATATAAATTTGTATATGTTAATATTAATAATTTTAAATTTTAATATTAAGTTAATAAGTTTTAAATTTATTTAAATTAAAAAAATACGATAAGATTAAAGGGGCATATTATCTATGATTTTAAATCTTTTTTTAAGAGTTTTTATATTATTAAAAAGTGAAATTAAGATTTTGTCATATAATTGCTAACACATGCTTATAAAAGCTTAAGCTTATGATTTAAAATTTGACAACAGCGCAAAAATAAGCTACTTGGCATAAAGATTAATATAATATAATTAATGATTGTAGGCCTTTAACGGACTTAATTACTTGTGTATAACCTTTAACTAATCATGAAATTGTTATTATCTTTCTACTTAGAACCCAAGAAAGTCACTAAATATTTAAAAATATTTTTTTAAAATCCGCAAAATAAAGACCACCTCAAAATTCTGCATTCTTTATTGTTCATAATAATAATAATAATAAAAAATTCAAGATGAGATCCATGTCATCTTCACGCCACATCAATTCTGCATTCTTTATTGTTCATAATAATAATAAAAAAATTCAACATGGGATCCATGTCATCTTCACGCCACATCACGAGACCCAGTAAAAAATAGCCACGTTATCAACTGAACCACCGGCCAAAGGGGTCCCACTTAACCTCCTCCTTGATCCTCTCTTTTCCTTTCCCTCCATCAAGGCGATTGAAAAGAAAGGGCGACGCAACCTTGTTCGTTACTAAAAAACATAATAAAAAAGGCAAGCTTCCCTTTTCTTGCTTTCGATCAACACGTCACTGTCTTCCTCTTCAGACCAGCAAACGTTTCTGCTACAAAAGGTTTTTCTTTGCTCTCGCCCATCTCCAAAGAAACGCACTTTCTTCCTTTATCTCCATACCCACCGAGAAAAAAAATAAAAGGAAAATCAGCATTACCATTTCTTTCAATTCCCCATCTCTTTAGATTCCCTTCTATAAAATCCCCTTTCAATTAATGCCCACGTTTTTTCTTTGCCTCAATTCTTAATCAAAGTTCTGTAATACCCAGGAGCTTTTTTTTCTTTTTTATCATGCTTTTCGTCAAACTTCTCCTTCTCTTTTCCTTGTTATCTTCCACTTTCTGTCAAGAGACTTTCAACGCTCACCTTCTCCCCAGACCATTAATCATACAATACCCAGAAGGCATCGAAACCCAGTTCGAGAATTTCGATGAAGAGCTCAAATTACAGTGTACCAGCTGGAGATTTGCTGTGGAAACCAACAACTTGAGTCCCTGGAAGACAATTCCGGAGAAATGTGGGGGCTATGTTAAAGATTACATGACGGGTCGAGGTTATACGATGGATCTCGAAAGGGTTGCGAATGAGGCTGGGGTTTACGCCAAGAGCGTGGAGCTAAGTGGTGATGGAAAAGATGTTTGGGTTTTTGATATCGATGAGACTTTACTGTCCAATCTTCCTTACTACGCTGAGCATGGTTATGGGTAAGTTATTATTTTGGTTTTGTTTTATTTGTATTTTCTAAAAAGTTGTTTGTTTGCTAAGAAACTGTGGGAAAATGGAAGATATATGGAATTTAGATATCCTTTTGTGAGATTCTAGGGTTAAGTATACTGACACGTGTCCATTAACTTTAAGAATCTTGTTAAGGAATTTATATAAAGAGGTTTGAACTTTTTGGGTAGTATTCTATTGTTCTCAAGCTTTTTGGTTGCTGAGTAGATGTAGGAAGGAAGAAGAGAATGGGGATGACATTATTTGCATTAGGTTGAATCAAACATCATTCACATAAGGTTGTGCTATTTTTGGATCTCAGCAAAGAAAAAATTGTTTGGAATTTTATGTGTCGTGTGTGTGTATTAAATGTTGAGCTGTTTGGTTTATTAGAAACTTTGGATTAGGAAAGATAAATTTTTTGGGATATGAGAAATGTAAACATGCATTAGGTTGGTAATTTGGTGGAAAAAAGTAAAGGAAAAACGAATTTGGTGCTTGTTTTCTCATCAATTTATCGTTTCCTGAGCAATCTTACAGAATACCAGCATTTGGATTAACAGGACTTTAGGATTTTTTACATATTTTTTCCTCTTAAATTGTTGTGGACGTTGTTTGTTTGTATGAGACACTGAGACTTTGTGAGAGTGAAATGCTTAATTTCCAATATGGGTTTAATTGGGAATTTGCAGCTTGGAGATTTTTGATCCTGTCGAGTTTGATAAGTGGGTTCAGAGGGGGATGGCACCAGCAATAGACCCCAGCGTGAAACTCTATGAGAAGGTTTTAGATTTGGGCTTCAAGGTTTTCTTACTGACTGGGCGAAGTGAAAAGCAAAGGTCTGTTACTATTGAAAATTTGACCAAAGCTGGGTTTCAGAGTTGGGACAAGCTTATTTTACGGTGAGAATCACTAGTCTTTTGATTGAAAAATGTGAATTTGTTTACGTATATATTCTATTATATGACGTGTTTGACTGCAATGCTATTTTTATCTGTTTTCTCATAGAGTTCTAATTGTTGATACTGTCTATAGCAAGTAGTCCAGTTACTGGTTTCTATGCCATGATGTGCCTTAACATTTTCTTGGTAGACACCTTCCTTGATCTAGATGTTGGTCTCTGAGTTTCCTGATTGCCTATTTAATCTGAATCCTCTTTCCAAGAGGCAGTATTTATGCTCAAAGTGTAGACAAGATATTCCTTTTGACATGCTGATTATGTGCTGTCCTGCATACCTGTGTTATGCTTGGGAATTTTCTAACTCTGGTGTCCACCTCATTTTTTTTTCCCCTTAATTTTTTGTTTATTCCTTCCTGCATGGGGTGAAACAGTGAGAGAGATCAGGTTTTTGTGGTGGTGCACCAAGTTCTGCTTTGCTGAATGAGATAATAGGAAGAATAATGAAGATTTTTCTTCTATATGGGAAAATATTTAAGATAATCCAGCAGGGGGCTTCTCTGCTAAAGTATGAATGTGAATTTTTTAGTTTCCCTGAGGGAATGCAAGGGAAGCTTGTAAGGATTAACTTTGATAGGGCTTACTAGAAAATATTCAGACTTGGAAAAGGTGGCAGTTTCATATTTTCACTTGGATATGTAGTCCATGCTAAGGTAGCGGTCTCCTTTGCTAGGTTTCTAGTTCCTGGATCATTTAGAATATGCCAAGGAGCTGTATGCTTGTTTTCTTACATCAATGATGGTTTCTGAAACCACATCTAACATGGTTTGAAATTATGGAATCATACTTGTGGTAATATTATAGCTATTTCTCTGGTTAAAATTGGCATTGCCAGAACCACGGGTACATTTCTTTTTTTCCATATTATGCATAGGATCTTGGCCACATGATTTTTACTGGTTCACCTCCATAGAAGGGACTTCATTAGTTAGTTTAGCGTATGTAACAAGTATACTAAATGTAGTTTCAAATCGTAGTTGTATCTGTTTACGTCTCTATTCATTGAGCATCTGAACTCTGTCCATAAAATTTTATTTTTAATATAATCTATATTGCATTTAACTAGGAAATAACCCTTATTAACTGAAACTAGGTAGTAATTGTGCAATTTATTGGCTATCATGTGGCCTAAGATGTTGGTATATTTGATCCAATCCATTTGCAATCCTGACACTAGTTTACAGTTACTATTTTTTTTTGTTTTAAAACTCTAGTATCTCCTTTGTAGCGTAATTGTGGCTATCAGCTTTTTATTGCATTCTGTTTATCTTATTTTAACTAGTATCTGTGCGCAATTTATGCCTGAATGATAGAAAGGCATACAAGAAAAGATGGAGATGCTTTTATATTCAGTTGTTAAAGTTATATGGTTGACATTTGACGTTTCATTCTTACCTTAGTTTTCACTTCTTCATTCTCTTTCTTTTGTTTTCTGTTGTCTAGCATAAACAAAAACATGGAAACGTTTATCATGAAACAATGTCTTCTATATTTGCTTCGAGAAATGTTCTATTTAGCCTTTAGGCTTTGTAATTATGATGTAATAATCTCTGAACGATCCCTGTATTTTCATTCCATGCAGAGACTCTGAAGACCATGGCAAGCTAGCGACAGTATTTAAGTCAGAAAAGAGGAGTAAGATGGTTGAAGAGGGATTTAGGATTCTTGGTAACTCTGGGGATCAATGGAGTGACTTATTGGGCTCCTCGCCGTCCAGTCGTTCATTCAAGTTACCAAATCCTATGTACTACATTCCCTAATAGAACCCCTCTGTTTTCAGTCAGCAAGCCTGAATAATTCTTGTCTAAAACCAGCAGGAATTTTATTCTTGTAACTTGTAAATACATTCATACCCAGCAACTATACTGCAATAGACACCAATGCACAATTAATTAACAAAAAGAAAAAGTGATTGATAGTATGTTATAGTGGAAGGAATTATTTTCCATTTATATCTGTGTAATTGCTTCTGGATAGCTTTCTCTCCCCCCTCTCTTTCTTTCCCATTTCGTCAAATTGTATCAGATTAAAATTAAGATGCTCGTTTCTTTTCTTGTTTTTGTTGACTTACTAAACGATTGTTGTACTTCTACCTATGGTTGGGCTTAATATTGAAACTGATGTGAAAGTAAGTTGTGCAGAATAGTGAGCCAGCTGGAACTGAGAGTGAAACTGGCCGAGGAGTCCATACAATCCGGCCTAATGGACTCCTTACATTTTTGTTATTTTATATCAGAACCTGCAAGCTCTTACTCTACTCCGGGAGTGCCACCTAGTGATCATTTGTTCTCTCTTTGAGGTTGTTTTTTTCTTTCTTTCGGTGTCTTTTCTTGTCAATTTTTCTATTATTGTTTCCAGAAAAGAAAAGTAGATAACACAGTTGCTGTTTTACGTACAACAAGATACTTAACTCCATCCATGGTTAGAATCTTTTCTCCTTTCAATTCCATATATTCAAGTGCTTTCATTCAATCAATTTCCTCAACCTGTTTTGTTTGCGGTGATAATGGTGATCTCTATTCTCATCCTGAGCTTCACTTGGCAAATGCATATTTCCCATGAAGACAATGACCTGAACCTAAAGGCACAGTTTCCTAACCCTTCCCCATGAAAATGAAGCGATGTTTGGCATCACCAGAAGTCTCTGCAGAGTCAGCATCTACCTTTTACCACCGCCATTATTTGAGAGGACCACATCGCCAAAAGCCACCCCTCGCTTTGGCATTCACTAGAGGGTCGGTTCATTGGTCCCTGCCCCTGCCCGATGATAGCAGGCCTTTAAACTTCGGATTAAGATATATAGAAAGGGTAGGGCAATTGAGGACTACCCCTCATGCTGCCCTGCTGTTTACTCAACAATAACCAATTATTATGTGAGCTTCAGGTTTCAGCTATATGAATCATATTTTAATTTCGGATAAACTCTATTTACCTATATAGAATTTTAATTTTTCAGTTTGATCAAAAAACATTCTCATTTTACAATTAGCACATTATGATTAAGGTTGGGATATAAAATTGTGCAAATGCTCTCAATTTAAAAAATTAACTTTGAAAGGCTGCCTTTTTTGTTAAGAGAAAGGGGAAGCTTGATGTCATAATTAGACCCTGGAGAGAGAAATAAGATATGATTTTACATACTTAAATTATGGAAACAAGAACTAGTACATTCCTTCAAGACGAAGGAGATACAACTATATCTGCCTTGAAGATAAACAAAATCTCTACCAAAATTTGTCGACTTCTAGATTTTGAATATCCACATTCTGCATGTGCCATGTGTTTTCATGCGTATAGCTTTTGAAGACTGCATCGAGTATTAATAAACTGAATATAAAGGAAGGGAAGATGCCAAAATGATAAAGGGGAGAGAGATTTACAAGCAGCACAAAAGAAATGGTCTTTTTCTTTTTCAGTGTGGGCTCATGTGATGATATTCTATGATATCGTGCTGTTTGAAATCTGGGAAAAATACCAAACCGTATGTATGAACCAACATGAGTCGGATAGGGTTTGGATGGTTTTTTCTTAATTCTTTGAAGTAGACAATTATAGTGTCCCATTACCACATGTGCTTCTCTTATTTTAATCATAGTTTTCCCTATTTTTTTAAATCATGTCTCTACACATATGTCCAATGAAGATTTTTAAATAATCAAGTTTTTTCCATCCTAATTTCCACTTAAATCTGCCCCCTTTTATTCTTTTTTCTTTTATGTTATCACTTTGTGTTGAAATTCTTGGAGAATAATATTAAAAACTAAATATTTAAATGATTCAAATTTATCATTTTATAAATTTATAAGATTAGAAATAAAATTATCTTCATTATCCGAGTTTATCTTAAACAAAAAATTTTTTTTGCTTGTGTCATACTAGAAATGAAGTAATTTTTGGGTTATATATGTAATTAATCCAATAGTTCATATGCTTTACAATTACTTCAATTTATGCAAAAGGGAATTACAAACAAACTCCACATACCAAGCAATTGCCTACAACAACTTCCTTTTCCTTTTTTTTTTTTTTTTGTCAACAGTACAAATTCATAATTTTGCTTTGATTCTTTCTTAAAGTGTTACCTTGTAATAATATTGGCAGGTGAACCAGCCACATTGATGCCTCTTCAAATCTCATATTTCTATATATCCATATCTCCAAATATATCTAATTAATACTTTGTTGAATATGTATTTTAAAGGCACAAGAAAAAAATATGATGAATGGATTCCTTTTAAGGTGAAAGTTCTAAAAATACATGCATCAATATAAATCAATATATTACCATTGTTTAATTCTATTTAAATAAAATATATGTGTATTTTATAATAAAATTAAACGTTTTAACTGAAAATATGGATGGGAATAAATAAGATTGAATATTCACCAATTTTGGAACTAAGAAAATTAAAAAAATAGAAAAAAAAATTGATAGCTTAAATTAAATTAGATGGGAGAAAACAGTAAAACAAGGTGGGGCAATAACGGTGAGAAAAGAGGAGCATTATCTCACGTGGTGGGAAGGGGGTCCCATCCAAATTTTAATTTGGCTTTGTCTAAAAACAACAGGCCATCACCATCATATTCACCCCTCTCGCTTCGCCTGATTATGTGTTGGGGTTGGGGTCCCCCTAACAGCTTATCAATCTGCGCCGTTAATTTACATCCCTGATTTCCGATCTCAACCACCACCGGAACTCCACTCTTTCAATCTTCCCTATACATCGCATCTGTCCGAAGTCTAACGAGTTACACGTGTAGTTCCCTCTCAATTTATAGCACACCTCAAAAATTATATACAATTATTTTTTTCTAAATTTTAATTATTAATTCATCAATTAGTATATGAATTTTTTTTATTTACAAAGTAAAATTTAAATCTCTCTTTCTCCTAATTTCAAATAAAAAATCATTACTTTTGAGTTAAAATTAATGATGCCATTTTTCCGCAATTAGGAAAGGGCAAAAGGGGGGTTGCCTTGATTTATTTTCTCTGTTAATCATTGATTTTAATGATGGTGAATTATCTACTTCATGACCATTTGTTGGAGTAGAGAATTGGGCAAAGGTAAGTCACAAGGCAATAAAAAAGAATTATGGGCCAGCTTTGGTCCCGAAGGCAATTGAAGGTTCTTAATTATATACCATAACAAATATCATACGGACATCAATGAATTTGTATTGCCATTATCACAAATGGGCCACCAAAGGAATCAAATCATTCTTATGATTGAATTTTTACCAAAAATTAAAAAAAGAAAAAAAAGGGTCTTTGCCCAAACCGAAGAAAAAGAAAAATAAGCAAAAATAAAATAAAGTCTGACAATCACTACTGTTAGCATATGAATCAAAGTATATGAAGAAAGTGGGACTTAGGTAAGGTATGGTCCGGCATCTTAAACCTTTTGTTTCCTTTTTCCTTTACAATCCCCAATCCCCTCTTTTGCTTTTCAATTTTTAGAAAGAAATATACTAAAATTTCCTTATTTTCTATTGAACGCCGCATTTGTAAGTAACAAGGGGGAGGAGGGTCCATATGTCCCTAAAACAGACCAGTAAGCTAAGCTCTACCCTGTTTGAAAAAGGGTAAAGGCTGCTTGCGTCAATGTTTAGGCTTATGTTAGGCAGGTTCTCTAAATGTGTATTTTGTCCTCGTATTTTGCTGCTTTTGAGGCTTATCATTGGAAGATTGGATGTAAAGAATGTAATCTTTTTAACCTTTAATTTGAACTATTTTCTAATTATTAGTAATGCCATTATGTTAATCATCTAACCGTGTTGTAAACTCAAGTGCACATTGATTAGAGTTGTTGAATTTTTATGGTAGTAGGTTAATTATATGAACACATTATTAAAAGAAAATTTTGGGTAAAGAAGTTTGTGTTATTTCACACCAAAATCAGTTAAGAATGTGCCATACATATACTGATTCTGAGAAATGCGCATTACCCTCTTTAAATGTTCTTAATTAGAAAAATGTAAAAGGATAACCATAGCCGCTATGATTTGACATCCATTACTTGCCCTTGAGGTAATTCTATGGAGATAAGAGCCAACACAAGAAAAGCGATTTGGCAGTTGAGCCAAATTTACACCAGCAGCGCCAACAAAATGGTCAAACAAGATAGTAAAGCTTCACATGGCAGTTGCTCTTAATTTTCTTCTTCCTGCCAATTTTTTGACTCTGCAGATGCATTAGCCCCTCAGCCCTCCTCTCTCTCTCTCTCTTCCAGTGCAAAGGAAGTCCCCGAGTTAAAATTTGCGTCCTCAAAATAGTTCCTTAGAATCTTGGGTTCCACACCCCCACACAAAGCACAAAGTTCAAATCTATCTACAAGTTCTTGTCTCCTATACCCGACCTGTCCCTAACAAAAGAAATTTCCACTCAAAACCCAACTTTCTATTTTAATATCTGAACACTACACTGCCCGGATCTTCATTTGCTAACCGAGCTGCAAACCTTGTCTGTGAAAACCATAAAAGAATCAAAAATTTTCATTAAATGAAAAACACCCACATGTTGAAACTAGCTCTCGCATTGTCTTCAACAGTTTGTTTTTTCATTCTCGTACTTATCATCTTCTTTTACCGCAAAAGAACATCGAGGAATGACCAGGTGGGTGACATAGAAAGCAAAGACCAGAAGCATGAAGATGAGTTACAAATAGAGGACTTGATCACTTTCAGCGGCGGACAAGACCTCACCATCTGTGACATTCTCGATGCTCCTGGTGAAGTGATTGGCAAGTCCAACTATGGAACCTTGTACAAGGCCTTGTTGCAGAGGAGCAACATGGTCAGATTGCTTCGGTTTTTGAGGCCAGTGTGTGCCTTGAAAGATGAAGAGTTTGGGGATGTGGTTCAGCTGTTGGGATGCGTTAGACATCCCAATTTGGTGCCTCTTTTGGGATTTTATGCTGGGCCTAGAGGAGAGAAGCTTCTTGTTCATCCTTTTTATAGGCATGGCAATCTGGCTCAGTTAATCAGAGGTGAGTCCTTTTTCTCATGAGTTCTGTTCATTTCATTTTGATGCTTGGGGTTTGGAAGAAAATGCAAAAAAAAGTTTAGACATTGATTGAACAGTTGAGGTTAAATTCAGTTACTTGGCCTAGTTGACTCGAGTTCTTATTTATTTTCTGAAACTCAAGATTCACTTATTTCTCTATTCTCCCATCAATCAAACAAGGTTTTGTTTCTTGTCAAGTTTTCTCATTTTCTAGGAACAATGGAAGAAAAAGGAAGATAGATTCTCCTTTTGATCTCCCTAAAGCAGAAAATCCAAAGGAAAAATTGATTTCATACAGGATTCAATTCGCATATAAAATTATTAACTAAAATTTGACAGTAATTCTAGATTTGAAGCAGGGCAATTACTAATCAAAATATAAGGATTATCGAAAAGCTTTCTGTTTGCTATCTGGGTTTTTTTCCATTCATGGATATATTTTAAGGCTTTCCAGTTCAAACTCCTCTTCATTTCACTTTTTTTTTTTCACTTTTAGTTTAAATTACCAAAAAAAAAAAAAAAAACTATCTTCTTATTTGAAGGAGACTAAATTCGTATATTGTAAAAAATTTGACATTTATTTAGTTTTTTCTTTTATTTCCTTACTTTTCTATTTATTATAATTAATTTCATTTTAAAAAATTTTAAACTTTTATTATTATTATTATTATTTTTATCATTTTGAGATATGGGTTTTTGTAGAGGTTTATTTATTATGATTTTAATTGAAGGGAAGGGGAGAGTGGGGGTGGTTTACCGAGAAGTCCTAAACTGCATTAAAACTGTTTATGAATTTTGTTTTGTCTGTCTGTAGACTATACATCCCCTTTACATGCATTGGCAAGCATCCATCAGTGTCATTGCTGCAAATAGTTATATGTCGGTGCCAACCTTTGTGCTTTTCCCTTCCCTTTCCATAATTCTATCTCCATGAGAATGATGGTTTGAGTTTACCCTGCTATAGTTTTCCGATTATGTTCAACAACCAAAATCAATTCTATTTTTAACTGATTCGAATGCTAAAGTAAAAGTTAAATTCTTCTTTCTGCATGATTCCTTTTAGTTAGAATGTGTAAGATTTTGAATAGACTATGCTTTTCTGGGCAGATGGGAATGGGGAGTGTCATAGATGGACCATAATCTATAAGATTTCCATTGGTATGGCCAGAGGATTAGATCATCTACACACTGGGTTGCAAAAGCCAGTAGTCCATGGAAATCTTAAGTCTAAGAACATACTTTTGGATCGCAATTGCCAGCCATATCTCTCAGATTTTGGCTTGTATCTACTCTTGAATCCTACTTCTGCCCAAGAAACGCTTGATGCTTCTGCGGCCGAGGGCTACAAAGCTCCTGAGCTCATCAAAATGAGGGATGCAAGCGAAGAGAGTGATATATACAGCCTTGGGGTCATCTTTCTTGAACTACTTTCAGGAAAGGAACCAATAAATGAAAAGCCAACCCCTGATGAGGATTTTTATCTGCCAAACTTCATGCGAAATGCAGTTCTAGACCATAGAATTAGCGATCTGTATCATCCAGACATAGTTCTTCGGGACAGCAATGATCAGGGAAATCCAGTTACTGAAGAATCCATCCTTAAATTCTTTCAGCTTGCCATGGCTTGTTGTTCTCCTTCTCCTTCTCTTAGACCCAATAGCAGACAAGTACTCCTGAAGCTTGAAGAAATTGAAAAGTAGGAGCTCGTGCATGCATTTTGCAGGAATATATATGAACAGTGGCATTGGTATTAGTTCATTGTTCGATTGATGTCAGGCTAAATTTCTAAATTTAGGTTTTGTGAATTGCATTTGATGGTCACAGTAATAGTGATGACAATGACAATATTGATGTGTACGGGAATAGTAAAAATGGGTACTCTTGAAGCAGAAAGGTTGAATATTTGCCGCATGACAAGGGTTTTATAATTGGTGATGTTGACATTTGTAATGAAAGTTTCTTCTCAGGGTATTCTCCTAAAGCAAAAGTGAAAGTCTCAGCCATCCAACCAGGATTGTAGAATTTGTGATTGGGTTTGTCGGATTGCTGGATTTCTTTATTATCAAAGTATCTCTATGACAAAATAAATGATCCAATCTGGCCCCAGTTAAGGGACACAAAGGCATGTAAATTTGAAACAATTGTTATGTCACTCCTACCATCCCTATAGTTGGATCTCTATGGATTTTTGGGTTATTGCCTTATCCATCAAGTGGATATAGTGCAACAGAAATCCTGGAATCAAGCGAGGTGCTTGGCAGTTACAATAGGTGATTTCTGGTCAGTTCCCATGCTGTGCAGGTCAGTTTCCAGCCTTTCCAAGAATTGATATGATGGACATAAATTTTTAATCCCATGTTTGGTGGCTTGGTTAATCTTTGGCTCCTTCCTTGGACAGCAACAGCATTGTCATTTCGATAGTTGACTAGATTTTTCCTTTTTTCTTTTTTCAAAAAAAAAAATGTATTCTCATTGATTATCTCTTATCTTAGCGAATCCTTAACTGTATATTCAACTAGCCATGTAGGCCAACTTACATCCAATCAAATCTTTGTTGCGTATTTGTGTATTGTAGTGCCCCCATCTTTTAGCTGGCACAGGGAGTTAAACGAACAATGGGTGCTGGCCTGCTGGGTAGGTGAGCATGCATCTGATTGGAAAAGCAGAATAGCTTGTTGAGCTGTGATGGGGATTCATTCAATTTATTCCCGGAATAGCTACAACCACTTTTTTAGATTGGCAATTTTGGTCAAATAGTCCCCTGAATTCTGCACTTGATTGTCATCTGGCACCATATAAAACTTTTTGTGGACCCTTTCCTTTTTCCTCCCTTTTTTCTAGCCAAACAATGAGACAATCTGTAAATGTCCTTGGCTGACAAGGTTAATGCCTATGAGCAAAACCCTTTGTTCCGTTCAAGCATTCTTTGGCTGCTGCAAAACATTTGGAATAGACATTGCATTAGATTCACGCTTGTCAGTTTTCTTAGTTTGGTTGTTTTTTGTTACGTTTTGCCAGTTTGCGTTCACAGCTTTGATTGTACATAATTGGTCACTACAGATCTAATCAACTTTAACATTTGTCTAAGCTTTTTGCCCTTCCAATATTTTTTTCTTTTCTGCAACACCCTCTTTTTCATTTTGCACCCAAGCTTTCATGATTCTTGAGTACCATTGCAAAACAGGTGCCGCAAACACCGGTAATGAGCATCATCTCCCACAAGCATCTTGGACTTTTGTGGGAAAAAGTGTTTCTTCTAATTTATCCATTGAATTGAAACATTTTCCTCACTCTGAATTTCATATAGCTTGTGAAAGTGACTTTGAAGTTATACTTTTACCTATTTGCTGCTCAAAACTGATTATTAATCATGGACTGATGCGTAAAGCCCGTGCATTGTTGAAGATAATTGGGCTAGCATACGTACAACCAGCCATCAATTAGCCATATTTTCATTTATAATTTAATTCTTACACCAGAAAAAAGAAACAGTCAAAATTGACAGAAGAAAAGACAGGCCTCCAGCTAGCTGGTCTACTAGAAGCTTGAGCAACCTACAATCTATCCTACATTTGCCAAAGGCAAACTTCCTACACGAGCGAAAGTTCCGATGTAGGGATACACATCCTTACCTTCGAACGTTGTACATCCCTCGATGTCTGTGCAACCAGGGGCAAAATCATGGAGCAATGTGGAAGTTCCATCTTTGAAACTGTAGGAAATGACCTTACCAGGTATATGCAACACCATGAATGACCCTTCACTTTCTTTACAAACAACAGCTAGTACTCTAAATGCATGGTAATCCCAATCAGATGGGTGAGCGTAGCTACTAGTCATCTCGGGATATGCCGATATAAGTGCGTTGAGGTCGACTCGGTACTTCACAAACCACCCAGATAAGTCTTTTTCCATCTCATAAACATCAAACTGCCGGGTACTGTGCCTGCTATTGGTCAAGATAAGATGCAGGCGGCCTCCAAACTCCCTAAAGTATCTGCACTTGGGCTGTTGGCCCCAGTCATTAGGAATTTCAGGCATTGGGATTTCTCGAAATCTCTCTTGATCAACATCAAAACATAGGAAATTCCTAGAGTAACTCATCCAATAAATGGCACCACAACAATAGGCCCATCGACTGTAATTAACCTTGGGAATTTCACTAGAGAAACTCCAAAGTTGAGTTTCAGATGAGTATATCTCCAACTGGTAAAGATGAGGAGATGACCTTGAGCTCCGAACAAAAACAACTTTGTAATAGCTCGATCTCGAGGGATCAAAAGCTAAAATAACACAAAAAATAGTGTTTGGAATTCTGTTGCCAGGCTGGGGAAGGATAGTGTATTTGTTGGTTGTGGGATTGTAAATGTAGTAGCTCCGATTATTTTCTCCAGTCCGGCGATTGCTGCGGCACAACAACAAGCCATTGCAAGATTGTAAAATACTGATGCCTGCAGAGTCATCAGCGAAAGTGAGAGATCTGATTGGATCACGAACTGGTTTTCCATCTAGTGAAAGGAAGTGGTATTTAGGCTTGTTTGAAGAAGGCGGCACCCGCAAGAAAAGGGCAGAGGGAAACTTTGAGCTCCCATTAATGAGAACATCGTCTTCATTGCCTATCATCTCTGCTGGTTTGGTGCGTGAGTTTTGAACTTCCTGTCTTTTCATGGAGATCATTTCTTACACAGCTTCAGATGCAATCTTGCAAGTTCATTTCGTTTATAATGCTGTGTGTGGCTTGAATTCTTGTTGAGTTGCTTAGAATATTAATAGGAGAAAAGTCACTGGAAGTTGTTCTGCAATTGCCAAGCAATTGTTGCTTGGAAGATTGCACAGCAGCTTGGTATGCATTAAAAAAAAAAAAATCAGCATCTAGGATCCGTTGACCAGTAGATTCTTACATGAAAACCGGCAGAAATTTCAGCGAGCGAGTTAATATGAAAATGGGGCGGGGGTATAAATAAAATTGCCCCATTTATCCAAAAAAAGGAAAAGAAAAGGAAAGTCGATTTTCATATTAGCACCAGTTGATCACTGTTCTCAAACATATCATTTAAAGTTTGGATAAGGTACTAAGACTTGGGGCTGACATGCAAATTGATATTTATGATTTTTCACCTTTAGTTCATTTTTCTTTCATGAAATTTCATGGAACGTTTCAGTCAGTTTCATCTGAAGTAAATTTGACTTCAATTGTCTTTTTTGATTTCGATGATTTCAAGCTGTCGTTATCCCATCGTCAGCAAACATGGAGGCATCTCCAAATCTTTCTACCGATGGTATGGTTAAACCTCCATTAGTTTCATCTGGCTCAACAGAAGCAGTTTGGATTCAACATATTTTCTTTGATAACGAGGGACCCATCTGCCTCATTACCAGTGTTTTCTTTGGCCAGAAATTTTGGACTCAAATTTTCTGTAACATTTGATCAATTAAAGTATTGCTTTGCAATAGTAGACCTCTGGTCGGCGCCCTGGTTTGAAGGGAAACCTGGCTATTGGCTCTGAAATTGATGAGCACTTTCCTGTCAAGTGGCGCCAGCTTTTGTAGGGTTTTATAAAACTTGAGAGTTAGACAGAGAAAGTTGTTAGACAAGAGAGAGAAACAAAACAGAGGTGAACACCACCGATTTTCATTGTCATTTTTCATATGCATTACGACTTGGTTTTTACGTACATAGAACAAAAGATGTAAAAACACCTATTTTTAGTCGATCACAGCTCACATATGAGCTAGGTCAGCTTGATAAGTCAATACAAAAAAGAAGAAAAGACGGACTAGTACTGTCGATAGCATGACTGCTTCTTGAGCCATGTTCTTCACGTGTTGTCGCTCACAGCAAAATGATAGCAAAAGTTTCTCAATTTGATCTCAAAATCCTAACAGCTTTCAATTGAAAAAAAAGTTTGTGAATACATCTTAACAGCATATAGAATCAAATATCATTTTTTACTAATCAAACCCCAATTACTGGTCATATTTTCCAAGATATGGAGCCACAACAAACACGGAGAAAAACTTGTAGAAAACGATAATTGGACCCCAAAAACTTTTCCAACATAGATATATAGTCAGACGCAAGCACAGCTCTCAGTGAATTGATAAGCATCATAACAGTCAAATTCCAGTGAACCATCACCCCCAACTCTAGTACGAAGAGGAGCAAAATCATGAAGCTTACTGAAACTACCATCCTTGAAATTGTACCGTATGGCTTTGTTGGGTAAGTGCAGCACCAAAAATGAGTCCTCGTCACTTTCTTCCTGAACAACACTGAGTATTGAAAATGCATAAGAATGCAAGTCTACCGGATCAACATAGCGCCTAGCCATCTCAGGAAATGCTATTGCTATTGGATTAAGATCAACTTGGTATTTCACAAACCAGCCAGAGTAGTCTCTCTCCATCTCATACACATCAAACTGTAAAGTGTCCGACCCATAGACTTCGATAAGATGCAAATGGCCCCCAGATTGTCCAAAATATCTATATAGCCGCACATCTCCAACGACGGGGGTCATTGGCAAATCTCTGATTCGCTCTTCGTCGACATCAAAGCAGAGTGAATCTCCCCAGTCACTAGGCCAGTGAATTGCACCATTCCAGAAAACACCATTTTTGAATTGGACATTGATTGGTGCTGCGAAAGGACAACAGGAAGGCCTCCAGGGCCCAGTTCTCGATGAGTAAATCTCTATCTGGTAATGATCCGGTAAATCAGAATCGCAATTCCTGATGCAACTTACTTTGTAATGAGGTGACTTTGAAGGATCAAAAGCTAAACTGACACCAAAAATATACCTCCAAGACCTCCCACGTGGTCCTGGACCTAGTCCAGGAAGTACTGTGCATTGCTTTGTAGTAGGATTGTAAATGTAATAGGTTGTCTCTTGACGATTAGCACAAAAGCTAAAACTTAACAAGAGGCCGTTACAAGATTGCAAGAGTCTGATCCCTGATGGGTCGTCAACAAAAGTGAGAGACTGAAAGGGAGCACGAGAGGGATTGGGAGTAAGATTTATGAAGTCATATTCTGCTTTAGTTTGGCCTGAAAGACGGCGCACAAAGAGGCCCGAGATAGTTCTACAATCGTATTTGGGAGGAAACCTGGGATCGGTGATGAGAGGAAGCCAGTGTTTGGATACGGTCTTGAATTTGAGGAGGCACTTAGGTAGGCAGAGAAGGATTAGAGTCAAGATGTTATCATCGCTGGCTATCAAATCAGCAGATGATGATGATAAAAGTTGATAAGAATTTGAAGAGGATGCCCTGCTTCTCTTGGTGGAAAGCATTTTGGTTGAGAAATTTGAGAGCAAGGTCTTGTGCTTTCTTTCTGTTTGGACTTGTTCTAGAGTGCATCGATATATATATAGGTTCAGCTTCTTTTGTTTCAGTTCTGTTCTTTGCAGGAAGATTGCAGAGTAAGACAGCTGCAGATGATTCCCAAGCACGCTTGAGACTTGACACTCTGGTTGTGGGCCTCCTTTTTCTCTAGTCAACGCTCTATCAAGCACAACACTATTTATATCGATTCGTATCATGGAATTTGTGGCTCTAATTTTGTTTGTAGTAAGATCTAATCAATTAAATTTTCCATATAAAATTAAAAAACTTAGCAGCTCACAAACAGTTGGAACTCTCAAAATTCCCACTTTTCTAGATTGTGTTTCAAAATTCCTATTCAAATATTATAATGAGCAAAAAAAATTCTACCTGTTCAATTAATTACAAGTATAGTTGTTTTTTTTTTTTTTTTGATAATTAGAGTCATTTCATTAGCAGAACAGAGTAAACCCTTTACAAAAAACAGAGTATTGTGATTGTATCAGCCCTAGTACTCTATAATCACCCTGGCTTATAAAAATATAGCTAGCAGCAAAAACCAAAACTATACACATTCACAGCTATACATCCAGAGTCTCTCAAACTATACAAAAATTACAAGTATAGTTGCTAAATCGAGATCTTGTATCGAATTTATGTTTGAGCATCATATAAACAACTGTCAAAGACAATCTCAATTCCAACAAGCTTCTACTTTCTACCCTCCTTTGCACATATAAACAAAAGGGTCACATAAAATTATCAATATTCATTGCAGCAAACTACATTATAGCTATCAGTAATTTCAACCAGTGTCATGTTGACATAATTAAAGAAATTGAGGCAATTTATATAATGAGCTATAGCTAGCAGAACAAGCAGTGATCATTAATTAATTTGCTCCATATATACAGTGATGAATTATTTTTACCCACGCCTAAATAACATGAAAATGCTTTGTGCTATTAGATGTTACATAAGCAAATAATAAGTCACTCCGTGAGAAAAGTAGTAACCAAACAGCATCGATGAAGCAGGCTGCAATAACTGCAGAAAAGCAATCTTGCAGTCCATGTTATCTAGCAAGGAGATTGCAGCTACTGGAGATTCTATGTCCCAGCCATCCTCTAACTTATAGATTCTGATCTGTATCCATTAATGAATACTTTAAGCATTGACCTTGACAGAGCGAGATGTATTGAGGCAGTTGCCAACAAAATCCAGAGATTATCTAGGAAGGGCAAGGTCACCCCTGAAGGCATTAAATGAGCCATTTTTAAGCATAAGTAAGCACCAAGCACTGAAAAGACTGATATCAAGAGCCAAGGCCGCAGAGGAACTTCATAAGTGGGTGATTTTCTGATCATTTCCAACACCATTATTGACAAGAGGAAGCTAACAAAAGGAACCAGCATAAGTGGCAGCAGGATTCGGCATCTCTTCTATCACAATTGATGATAAGTACGCTAATCCTGGAACGGCCATCACCATGGTTACAATGTGTGCAGCAAAAGATAAGTCGTCATTTCTGCTACTAACGGACAAGGTAGACGGCCTAGCCGCTGTTGGCTTGCTGTCGATAGCAACCACATTGTAACAGGTCTGGAATGTAGGTGTAAGATTTCTGGCCCTTAAACCTCCCTCTCTTCGAAGAATCTTCTCGATTTCCATGTCTATCTTTCCATGCTGTGGTAGTACATCCAAGATATCGAAAGCTGTAAAACCACCATCATTCATTGCGTTAACCTCCACTACTTGAGAGTTATTGGAACCATTGACCAGCAAATATTTTAAAGTCTGCATCATGAAAACAGAAGACACATGCAGTGAGGGAGGGAAAGTAGTTTTTAGTTATGCTTGTAGGGACGATTAAAAGGGGAGAGGAACGACATTAAATTCATTAACTCGATTACAAAATAAGAAAATGATTATGAAACTTAAGACTTTTGGATTATCAAAGTTTTCATTCTGCTCCA
The DNA here is from genome assembly GCA_036013995.1 of Theobroma grandiflorum. Taxonomy (NCBI): domain Eukaryota; kingdom Viridiplantae; phylum Streptophyta; class Magnoliopsida; order Malvales; family Malvaceae; genus Theobroma; species Theobroma grandiflorum. Next base: position 10,725,772 of record CP142131.1, read on the forward strand.
ATTGTTGACTTGATCACAAGTTTTGACTTTCCCGTTTTGTACCCCACAAAAACTATGTTTGGATACAAACTTTGACTATTCTTCCCCTCTTTCCTGTTATACTACTTATTCTTCCCCTCTTTCTTGTGGCCACTCGGATTCAGAGTTGCTCCCTGTGACACCCTGTCAAGCTCGTTAAAAGACAGTATCGTACCAAGTGGTACAACCAAATTAAATCGAGCCTCGAATTAGTTTAAATAGAAATTCTAAGAGAAATTTGAGAATTTTAAAACTCACATAATGATTTAAAAGGGTGATTCGGAATTCGAGGTCTAATTTGGAATCAATCAAAAAAATTGACTGATCAGGGGTAAAATGATCATTTTGCCATTTAAGGACAAAATGAGAATTTTTAGAAAAGATTTTGACAACATTTGAATAAGATTGACTATTTAGGTTATTTAGAACATAATTTGAGGTTGAGAAGTGGAAAGTTGTGATCCCGGTGAATTTTTGAAGCATAGAGGTAAAATTGTAATTTTACCGCCCTAGGGGCAAATCGGTAAATTTTCACTCCCGACACTTGTCAAAATCAAGAGATTTTATCCATCATGGAAATGGATAAACATGAGAAATGTGTGGTAGAGATTAAAAGTCAATTATTAACGTAGAAAAAGAAAAATGGATCAATAAGCTTGTAACACGTGGCAAGTCATATTATTTTATTATTAAAGCATAAAAATCAGCCTATAAAACCCCTTTTCTCTCACCATATTCGGCCAAAGCTACCAGCAACAAGAACAAAGGGAGAAACAAGAAAACCTAGGTGAAAAATCAAAGGGAAAGTGAGAGAAATCAAGGAAACAAGCTAGGTAAGTTGAAATTTTTTTAATTTTCCTTGAAACCTAGCTTACCCATGCTTTATTCCTTATTTTTCATGGCTAAATATTGAGTTATCATACTGAAATCATGGAGGCTGAATGGGTATGGAAGAGAAATTGATATTGGATTGGCTTGATTTTGAACTATGTTGATGTTTAGATATAGTTAAGCATGTTTATAAGCAAAACAACAAGGAAAATATTCATTTCCCTTAGGATTCTTCATTAGCCGAACCTAGTGTGTTGTGTGTGTTGATGGATTAATTCTTGTTTCCAGAAAAATGGCTTAGAAAATGATGCATTAGAGTGAAAAAATTAACTAGGAAAGATCGCGGTGTTAGTGCACTGAAATGACCAAATTTTCCTATGAAGAAGTGTAAGGGTTATAATGCTAAATTTGACATGATTTAAATGGTAATTGATGAATTGAGGTATTAGAAAAAAAAGAATGGAGCAATTTGGAGTCAAATTGGACGCGTTGACTAATTTATCTAGTAATTGGCCGAATTAGGTCACTGTCGAAATTAAACGGTTACTCGAACATTTAATGCATTCATATAGAAATTAGGTTAATTATATACCTAATTAACACGAATGTAGTGATTAAATTATGGTGCAATTTGTCAAGGTGGTGAGCCATTGGATAAAGGCAAGAAAGTCGCACCTGAGAATTAGCAGTCGAAGTGCCCGAATTCGACTCTCGAAAATTTGTGAGTGAACTTGCATTTCAAAATTTGTTTGGGAATTCTAATTAAGTTGAAATGAAATGCGTGAATGATTATATCTAATACCCATTTAAAAATGAATCCCGGGAACAAGCCTTTAGTGAAAATATTTCTGTGATGTTAAATATGATTGCTATGCATCTGTGTATATCTGTATGATGCCTACATCTATTGTTGAGAAATTTATGTGAAATTGAGTGTACTGAATCTATGTACCTTTATATTATGTTGATATGCATTATTAATAAATTTTGGCAAATTTGATGTAACCGCGCATGTGCGGCGTGGAAAGTAAAATGTCAATAATGATGTGCGAGTATGGAGTGCACACATGATGATATTGTTTTGTGCGAGTAGGGAGTGCATACATGATCTTGTTGCCTGGTGTGAGGAAAAGTGGAGACGGCGATACATAACGCCCACGAGAGTGGATAATGCACATACTTGTAATGGTGTGCAAAGTGGATAATGCACATGCCTGTAATAGTGTGCAAAGTGGATAATGCACATACTTGTAATGGTGTGCAAAGTGGGGACGGCGATACGTAACACCCACAAGAATAATGAGTAATGCAGATGCCTGTAATGGTGTGCAAAGTGGGGATGGAGATACGTAACGCCCACGATACTTAGAAACTTAGAATTGAGCAAAGTGGGGACAGCGATACGTAACGCCCATGATTCCTAGGAACTTTCACGAGTGCACTGTGGTAAAGCGTGACTCTCTACCCAAGGGCTTGTAGGGACGACGATTCATAACTCCTGCAAGTGCTCTAATAGGTGATGTATGAAATTCTTGCGGTTTTATCTATATATGCGTAATAAAATGTGCATGATGGAAAAATATGATGTGTATGGTCTGTGAAACCTTTGTTCTGTGACGGTTTGTGATAAACCGTCGACTTGTTATCTTGTTAGAATAATTGGTGTAATTACATGGTTGCTTCATCATTGAATGTTTAATACTTTCGGGTTAAGTGGAAGGGGTTTTAAACATTAGCTAGAGCAAAATTGTCTCGTTTTCAACCAGTGCATCATGATTATCAAATTTCCTAGTTGATATTGCTTGTTCCCTTCTAAGGTTCGCTCACTGAGTTTTATACTCACAGTTTTATAAAAATTCATATTTTCAAATTTAGAGGCAATTGTGACTTGGACCAAGTCCTCCACGCAGGCTCGCCTTTTGATAGGTGCTATGGCATCTCAGTAGCTGTGCCTTTATTCAAAGTTACTTTATTCAAAGTTACTCCGCTGATGGTCGAGAGTCTTTGTCTGTGTACAAGTATATATATATACACACACACACACACACACACACACACACACACACACATGTTGAATTGATGATGCCTCGATGAGAGGGCATTGAATGACAGTGCTTTGAGATAATGCAATTGTAAACATGTGGTATATATGTTATATTTTGAAATATATTGAGTTGTGAATCACGAATTTTGGTTTAGAAATAGTAATGCAAGATTTACAAAATGTCGAACATGATTACCGGAAAAGGCTTGCTTGGGTTTGGTGGGCTATGCCCATTGAGCCTATACGTCGGTCATGGCCTGTGAAATTAGGTCGCGACACTACCCTCCTCACAGGTGTCGAAAAATTTGTTGTTTATGGGCTTATTATGCTAGTCGAAAATACAGTGCTAAAATTCTTAGTGGCATGTGCTAAATATTTTGATATTTAGGTAACGTTTGATACGAGGGAAGTAAAAATACATTTTTTACAATGTGTTAAATTAAATTACATTATAATATTTGTTTTACAATAAATTATTGCAATATAAATTATAATGTAACCATGTTACAAGTAATGGATGAAATATAATTACAGTCTAAAATTAATGTAATCAGATTATATTGTATTCTATAATGTTATAATTTACCTTTAAACTTTATTACTTTGTTAAAAATATCTTGCAATATTATAATTTTTTTTATATAAATTTTGAAAGATATCTCTCTATTACTCTTAGTAGCTATTCTCTGTTCAATAATGGATAGAGACTGTTAATAAAATTTATAGTCTTTTAAAAGAAAAAAATTAAAATAAAATATATGATATAGGAAATTATATTAACAAATAAAAATAAAATATATAAAATTATAAAAATAAATAAAAATAAAATATATGACATTAAAGATATATTTAAGTGATGATATTACATTCTCAATAAAGTAATTGTAAATCGAACGCTGCAATGATATCTTTTCTGCATTTTAATCATTGCTTTGTTTACATACCGAACACTCCAATGTTATCTTTGTTGTAATTAATTGCTTGCAATTATATTATCTGTAATCACATTATATTGTAAGGGAACAAATATCACCTTAATAATCTTTATTTAATCTAATGTAATTTGATTTACAACATTTGTAAGAATCCTAAGTTCAATATTGTCTGACCATTTGGTAACTTTGAACCACTATCTGCTTAATAAATAACTGCTCCATAGCAGTAAACAATAAAAATTTTCGATCCCCATTTTTGGCCCTTTTGACTAGAACTAGTCAAGAAAGCAATTTTTGAAATGATTTTTTATTAGATTTTGACATTCAAAACATACAATTTGCTCTTAAATTAATATACAAGAAATAAGATGAAGTTCTTACAAAATTTTTTAATGTTTTAGTCTAACTTGAAATTTTCAAATGTCTCCTCAAAAATTAAAATGAGGAAAAAATTAATAATTTTATATTATTGAAGTTTAAAATCTTTTAGAGAATATATGTTCACAAATTTTTTTGGTAAAAGAAATAATTAAAATTACATTTTCATGTAGTTGGGCCCAACCTAAAATGCATCATAAGCATATCAAAATGTATCGTATGTATTCTACGATATGCATAAATTCGCTTGTGTATCGGTATATTTGTGACGGATACATAATAAAGTCGATTTTCTATATAGATGCAAATTGATTATATTGTGAATTAAATCATATTATATGATACGCATAGGGTATTGTATGATTTTAAACTAGGAAAATTTCATATTCTTTTCATCTCATAATTAGTGTTTGGATTTGACCTTTTTAATCAAAATTTATAAATTTAATTATTTTTATTTATAAATTATTATTAATTAAAAGTTTTTAAAAAAATCTAACCCTTGAATCAATTAATTTTTAAATAAATATTTATTAAAATTGAATTTAACAAAACATTTAAATTGGTGGAAATAAAAACTAAGTCAATGGTCCAACTAAGTCAATGGTCCACCAAACACAAACTAATTCTTAAATAATAATAAAAAAATTTGTTGGGCAGGCAGGCCCTTTGCTTATTGTCCCTGTCTGTTTGCTGCCTCGGTGGAAGAGAATGCCAAGTACCAACCATGTCATTGTTCTCCCAATCATTGCCAGATGTGGCTTTAATCATGCCATATCCACCAAACATAAACTACCAGTAAAGTTTTTGTGAATCTGCTATTCGTGTATATACAAGTACAACTCCATATTCAAATCTTTCAAAGCATGGTTTCTTCCCCTGAAAGCCACATGCAAGAGAAGAAAGCTGATCATATGTATATGGATCGAAAAAGCTGATACAGAAGCTACGGATATTTTCACTCCCCCAATAAAAATTTCAGATTTCCTCGAAAATGTTCTCTAGTAAGAGGCCCCTCTGACTACGAATTGTCAAAGGATCCAGCGGATGTACCCCAAACCCAAACGCTGAGGCCCTTGCCAATAATTATGATCTGTTAACACAAATTCTGGCTTGCTTACCTGTTAAATCTCTTCTCAGATTCAAATCCGTATCCAAGGGCTGGTACACCCTCATTTCTAATCCTGAATTCTCTCGCCGAGTTTTCCCCGACTTTGTCTCGGGCCTTACCTTGTTCAAAAGTTGTTCTAATCTAACAAACCCAAACCTGAATTCATTCCTCTTTCAGACAGGTCAATTACGAATGCTTCCTCCCTCACTTCCATTAACCGTCCTATGGCTATGGGCTGGAGAATTCGGCAATCATGTAATGGATTATTACCATGTTCCAGAACCTTTCGAAGCCCTTGTTTCCAACGTTATTGCCTTTACAATCCTACCACTAAGCAATTCCTTAGGCTTCCTCCACATGCTAACCAATGCGCAAGAATTGTATCTGGTTTTAGTTTTGCGTTTGATCCAACAAAGTCACCTCACTGTAAAGTTGTTTCTGTTCGAACTCCTGACCCAGGGTTACACTTTTGGGATGATATCTATCAAGACTCAGCCTCTTCTTTCAGGCAGATTCAAATATACTCGTCTCACACTCACTCCTGGAGACTCTTTGGAAATCCTTTCATCGCACACGTCAGCACGCAATTTTCCAGTGGGGTCTTTTGGAATGGTGCCATTCATTGGATCAATGAATGCTTGGGATGCTTCCTTGTATCTCAATGTAGAGGAGGAGAAGCTTGAAAAAATGCCAATGCCTCCGATTCCTGAGGGTTGGGGAGGAGAGAAGGCGCTTAGAGTACTTTGGGGAGTCTCGGGATCATTTGCATCTCATTCCACTATGTGAACCTCACCTCACACAGTCTGATATCTATGAGATGGAAAGCGACTACGCTGGGTGGTTTGTGAAGTATCATGTTGATCTTGATGCATGAACAGTCGCATTTCCAGAGATGATCACAGATTTGAACGATTATTCATTTGTTATACTTTGCATTGTTAGGGAAGCGAAAGATGAAGCGTCATACATGGTGTTGCGCATTCCTGATAAGGCTATTCGGTACAATCTCAAGGATGGCAGTTATAAGAAGATTTGTGATTTTGCTCCACATGACAATGAGAATGAAGGCATTCCTCTTCAGGCTCCTTTGATATCTCATGTTGGTTATCAGTTCATTCCAACTCCCTTCTGTCTGAGAAATGTATGAGGATCAATTATCACATGGCAGATGAGTTTCAAATACGAGCTCCGGATTGTTCTCCTCACCTTTCAAATGATTTGTTCAATTAAATTAAAAAGGAAAAAAAAATAAAACTTTTTATTCTATATGTCTCTTAATTCAGTTTATTCCAACTCTCTCTTCTGTCTTGAGTATAGTTTGAGGATTAATAATCATGTTTCTGATGAGTTATGTCTGTGGAAATGAAATCTATTCAACAAAGGAGGAGAAATCAGTTGCATTCTCATACCCTGTTTGTTGGAAGGAGGCTTCCCTTGTTGGAATTGCATTGTTTTTTTGTGGAAGATTTGTATGGTTTATCATGTAGCAGTTACTTTCATAGTGAATTTCTTGCTTGGCAAAAAAAAAAAAAAAATATTATGTTAGAAGATATAAAAAGAAACATAGTGTGAGCCAGAAGCACAACGTAGTAAACCAACTTAAAATAGTAAAGGAAAATTTAAAACTAAAAAAAATAAAGAAAATGTTATGAATATTTTGTGAATATCCATTTATTCTATCTATTTCTAGATTAGATGTAAATTAGATTGGATTAGGATTTAATCCATCTAATCTCTAAGTGTTATCTTTATCTTGTAAATTCTATCAAGATAAGGGGTTATTTGCTTAAAATAGGCTCCCTCAGTTCATTTGTATATACACACTTCAATAAGATCTCTTTTCTCCTCCTCAATACTTTCTTTCTTCTCTTTAATTATTCTTTCCAATTATCTTTATTTATTCATTTATATTTATTTCATAACACGTTATCAGCACGATTCTTTGACCTCTCAAGTTCTAGAATTATAATGTTTTCATCATTTTCAAGCTTCAAAAGGATTTCAATAATTGGATTTTGATTTCTGATTTTAAAAAATCAGGTAAGTGACTTGATATCTCTTTAGTATTTTTATTCTCTTAAAATCAACCTGAATATGAATTTTACTATCACGTAGTATATATTTTGTCACTCGATTGGAAAGTGAATTTGCTATTATATAGCTATTAATGAAAAGTCATGAATGTCCATTCCCTGAAGTGAATGTGACAAACTGACTACTGATAAAATTATAAATGTTCATTCCCTGAAGTGAATATGACATCATTTAATAATTATGGTCATGGTCATGAATTTATCTATTCCCTGAAGTGAATATGACATCATTTAATAATTATGATCATGGATAAATAATTTTTTTATCACCAGAAGTGGATAGATAATTTTATTATCAGAATCTAAGGATAATTTTGTCACCAGAAGTGGATGGATAATTTACCACCAAAAGTGGATAGATAATTTTATTATCAAAATCTAAAAATAATTTTACTACCAGAAGTGGATGGATAATTTACCACCAGAAGTAGATGAATGTCGTAATCTACTAAAAAAAAAATGAATAATCCACCAGAAGTGGATAACCCATCATATGTGGATTACCCACCAAAAGTGAATGTATACTTGTAACCTGAATACTTTCAACGCACCAAAAGTGGATGGACACCTTAATCCACTAACCCACCAGAAGTGGATAACCCATCAAGAAGTGGATGAATACTTGTAACCCACTAGAAGTGGATAAATAATAAAAGGAATATAGAAAACATGTTGTCATTGATGTGGCATGAAAGACCATTGGTTACGTACCTGTTGTACGTCATAAATTTTATCAAGTATCACCAAAAGATTAAAACATCTTGTGATGATTTTAATCATGGCTAAGTTGATATAGCACATCAATATATTTGTCAACTCTGAAAGAGGAATTAATTACATGATTGGTAATAAAAATATCTATTATTGATTTTCTTATCTTAAAGAAGGAATTGATCATTCGATTAGTAATAGAAATATCCGAGAATGAACTTAATAGTAATTGGTATATTTTAGTATAACTGTATTATGAAGATATTTTAATACGTTTTCATTATATTTAAATGATATGTTCTTATTATGTGTTTATATATGTAATATTCTTTTATGATAACTTGCAAGTTTTTTATTGTATATATCTTATTAAAAAAAAATGAGATATTCATATTGTTGGATCGAAGATCTATGTTGAAAATATATGTCTGGCAGACATTGCTACAACACATTATATTTGAAGACAATAAATATTTTTCCTACTTGACAACGAAAGAAAAATCAATGTCAATTCAATATCTGGTAGTATAAGATTAATTGAGGGCTCCAGAAGAGCTAATATTTTACTACCTTGCGGAATAAAGTAATAGAGGATGCATTATTTTCTCCTAGGTCTCAAAGAAACTTATTAAGTTTTAAAGATATTCGTTTGAATGGATATCATATTGAGACAACGAATGAGAGAGACATTGTATATCTTTATATTACATCTATTATATTGGGTAAAAAAAATATGTATTGGAAAAATTACCCTCTTTGTCTTCTGGAATGTATTACACAAAAATTAAAATGATTGAAAGTTATGTAAACCAGAAGTTTACTGACAATTTTAATGTTTGGCATGATCGGTTAGGCCATCCCGAATCAATAATGATGCGAAAAATTATTGAAAATTCATGTGGTCATCCATTGAAAAACCAAAAGATTTTTCAATCAAATGAATTCTCATGTACTGCATGCTCTCAAGGTAAATTAATTATAAGACCATCACCAGTTAAAATTGGGATTGAATCCCCTACATTTTTGGAACGTATTCAGGGTGATATATGCGGACTCATACATCCTTCATGTGGACCATTCAGATATTTTATAATTTTAATCGATGCATCAACAAGATGGTCACATATGTGCTTATTATCAACTCACAATTTGGCATTTGCAAGATTACTTGCACAAATAATTCGTTTGCGAGCACATTTTTCTGATTATGCAATCAAGACAATTCGTCTTGACAATGTTGGTGAATTTACGTCTCAAGCTTTTAATGAATATTGCATGTCTATTGGAATAAATGTTGAACAATCTGTTAGTCATGTTCATACACAAAACGGTCTAGCAGAATCGTTTATCAAACGCCTTAAACTGATTGCAAGGCCATTACTTATGAAATCCAAACTCTCAATTTCTGCTTGGGGACATGCCATTTTGCATGCAGCAGCACTTGTACGTATCAGGCCAACAAGTTATCACAAATTCTCCCCTATACAATTGGTTTACGGTCAGGAACCAAATATTTCCCATCTAAGAATTTTTGGATGTGCGGTATATGTTCCAATTGCTCCACCACAACGCACAAAGATGGGTCCTCAAAGGAGGTTAGGAATATATGTTGGATATGAATCTCCATCTATAATTAAATATCTAGAACCTTCGACAGGAGATTTATTCACTGCAAGGTTTGCTGATTGTCATTTTGATGAAACAAATTTTCCAACATTAGGGGGAGAAAATAAGCAGCTGGAAAAGGAAATATCTTGAAATACATTATCATTATCTAGTTTTGATCCTCGCACAAATCAATGTGAACAAGAAGTTCAAAAGATAATTCATTTACAAAATATAGCAAATCAGTTGCCAGATGCATTTACTGACCTAAAGAGAGTAACTAAATCTCATATACCAGCTGCAAATGCTCCAATAAGAATTGATGTAGGACAACCTACTGTTGTTAATGAGTCTAAGACACGCCAAAAGCGTGGAAGACCAATCGGTTCCAAAGATAAAAATCATCGAAAAAGAAAAGGAGCAAATATTCAAGATGGTCAAAAAAGAGGAAACAAAAACTCCAGAAGAGACCCCTGACATAATTTCAGAAGAAATTCAGGTACCTGAAATTAGTGAAAATGAAGAGATCTCAATAAATTATGTCATGACGGGAAAAAGATGGAACCGAAATGAAATAAACGTCGACGATATTTTGGCATACAATGTAGCGCTCAATATTATGAAAGAAAATGAAGATTTTGAACCTACATCTGTTGAAGAATGTAGACATAGAAATGATTGGTCAATGTGGAAAGACGCAATCAAAGTGAAATTAAATTCACTTGTAAAACGTGAAGTTTTTGGACCTGTAGTCTGTACGCCAAATGACGTAAAACCAGTGGGATAAAAATGGGTATTGGTGCGAAAACGAAATGAGAAAGATGAGATAGTGAGATATAAAGCACGGCTTGTTGCATAAGGTTTTACCCAAAAGCCTGGTATTGATTATGAAGAGACATATTCTCCTGTGGTGGACGCAATTACATTTCGATATTTAATTAGTCTGGCAGTACATGAAAAGCTTGAAATGCGTTTGATGGATGTAGTTATAGCCTATTTATACGACTCACTTGATAATGATATCTATATGAAAATCCTTGAAGGATTTAAGTTACCTGAAGCACAAAATTTGAATTCCCGAGAGATTTATTCAATCAAATTAATTAAATTTTTATACGGATTAAAACAATCCGGACGCATGTGGTATAATCGCCTTAGTGAATATTTGTTGAAAGAAGGCTATAAAAATAATCCTATATGCCCATGTGTTTTTATAAAAAGATTCAGATCTGAATTTGTGATCATTGCTGTTTATGTTGATGACCTAAACATTATTGGAACTCCTGAAGAGTTATCAAAAACCGTGGATTATTTAAAGAAAGAATTTGAGATGAAAAACCTTGGAAAAACAAAGTTTGTTTAGGTCTTCAGATTGAACACTTGACAAATGGAATTTTTGTCCATCAATCTAATTATATAGCGAAAGTGCTAAAACGATTTTATATGGACAAAGCACATCCATTGAGTTCACCAATGGTTGTAAGATCATTAGATGTGAAAAAAGATCCTTTTCGACCTCATGAAGATAATGAAGAACTTCTTGGTCCTAAAGTACCATATCTTAGTGCAATTGGAGCATTGATGTATCTTGCTAGCAATACACGACCTGATATATCATTTGCTGTGAATTTATTAGCAAGATATAGTTCTTCTCCAACTCGAAGACATTGGAATGGAATTAAACATATACTTCGATATCTTCGAGGAACAATAGATATGGGCTTATATTATTCAAATGCATCAAAACCAGATTTAATTGGTTATACAGATGTAGGATATTTATCAGATCCGCATAAAGCTCAATCCCAAACAGGTTACTTATTCACATATGGAGATACGGCTATTTCATGGCGTTCTGTAAAGCAAACTATAGTTGCTACTTCTTCTAACCATGCAGAAATCTTAGCAATTCATGAGGCAAGCCGTGAATGTGTCTGGCTAAGATTTGTAACTCAACATATTCGAGAAACGTGTGGTTTGTCAACCAAGAAAGAAATTCCAACAATATTATATGAAGATAATACTGCTTGCATAGCACAATTAAAGGAATGATACATTAAAGGCGATCGAACAAAACATATCTCGTTAAAATTCTTCTTCACTCATGATCTTCAAGAAAATGGTGATATTATTGTTCGACAAATTCGATCAAGTGACAATCTAGCAGATTTGTTTACTAAAGCTCTTCCAACTGCAACATTAGAAAAGTTGGTACAAAAGATTGGGATGCGCCGTTTCAAAAATCTTAAATAATGCAGTTGTTAGGGGGAGTAAAATACGCACTGTACTCTTTTCCTTTATCAAGGTTTTTCCCACTGGGTTTTTCTTGATAAGGTTTTTAATGAGACAGTATTTCATAAGCATATTCTTGAAAAGAATTATGTACTCTTTTTCCTTCACTTGGATTTTTTGCCCATGGGGTTTTTTCCTTGTAAGGTTTTAACGAGGCATATTCTTGATACAATGGATATTCAAGGGGGAGTGTTATGAATATTTTGTGAATATCCATTTATTCTATCTATTTCTAGATTAGATGTAAATTAGATTGGATTAGGATTTAATCCATCTAATCCCTAAGTGTTATCTTTATCTTGTAAATTCTATCAAGATAAGGAGTTATTTGCTTATAAATAGGCCCCCTCAGCTCATTTGTATATACACACTTCAATAAGATCTCTTTTCTCCTCCTCGATACTTTCTTTCTTCTCTTTAATTATTCTTTTCAATTATCTTTATTCATTCATTTATATTTATTTCATAACAGAAAAGAAGATATATCCAAAAGAAAACTTCTCAAACTTAGATTAAATACTCCATTGGCTAATTTTAACAGAAAACCAACCACTTAAATTAAAAAAATCAGATTTAGCTATATTTGTTTAATATAATAATTAACTATGCAATATGTTTTAACAATAAAAAAGTATTTTCATTATACTATCATTCTTTATTATTAAAAATTAAAATTTTAATAAAAAAATTATAATCTTTACATCTTAATTTATCCATGTGCGACGTACAAAAAACAAAAACTAATTTAGATTACAAAAAAAAAAAGCAATAATTGTATTATATTTTTGTTTTTACCCCAAATGCAGAAATCAACTACAATTTGGAATAGAAAAAATTATTATTATTAAATATTAACTGGATTAAAATCACATTTTGTTGCATAATCTGCAATTAATGCCACAAACGAATACATCAATTTCTTGCTCAATCACCCTCTTGCTGTAATGAAACAATTAAACGCTGGCAACATGGTTTAACTGTGATATGGAGACTTTACCAGCATAGATTAGCATGAGCGACCATTATTTCTTTCTTTTAATTTTGTTTACCTCTCTTTTCCCCCAACTTTGCCTAAGATAGAAGCGATTCTTGGAAACTTGAATCCTCACATCAGCTTCTTCCCACTTGCTACCTTCTCATAGGATCAGGTGAGCTGTTTTCCAATGAGGTGAACATGAAGTTCCCAGAAAACATGGCTTCCTTATCTGCATATCAAATGCCAAAATTTAGGTTAGTGTAAGATGTTGGATTCAATGATATCTACTGGATCATTTTCAAACATCAGAACTCCAAGTGCCCATTAAATAACCAAAACAAACAACCACCATTTATGATTTAGTTGGATGGACAAAACATAACCTACCAGTTAAAGAGAGGCAAGTGACTTCACGACGAACATACCTTGCCATTGCCTGCAGACAAAAGTGTAAAGACTCAGTCATGCTATGCCTTCAACTCCACATAATAAAAGTAGGGAGAGTGTGGGGGGAATTTGATAAATGATAACTTAGAGGAAAATTTCTGACTCTCTTAACCCACTGATATAGACCACAATGGCAGACAAGTCAGAACACCTCTAGGGATAAACTTATGGCTGTTCATACTGTATTTCACATTATGATAAATGACCATAATGACTCTTCTCCAGCATGTAGAAATATAAATATACTGGCATTGCTTCTATTTCAAAAAAAAATAAAGAAAATACTTCAGAAGTAAAATGAACCAACACCACATCTCACACGGCTATTAATTACAACAACAAAAGAAAAGATGAGAACATGCCTGGACTGTACATAATGCAGCAGCATCTGGTTTGGATGTACCATCATCAGACAAGACATTCCTGTAAAATATCAAACCAATGTAGAAAATGAGGAGCAAATGCATTGCCCAAGATGTCTCCCAATGGTGATGCAAGTAACATTGGGTTATATTAAGCTTAAGCAGGGGTGAGAACTGCTATAACTTTCAGCTCCAGCCAAACTAACCCAGGAGGCCATGATTAATCAAAACAAAGTTTGAGCTAAAGGCAAATAACCAGGTTTCAATATAACAAATTTCATCCCATTAGTAATGTTCTAATAGTAGGCAATCAACTATTTAATAAAACGGATCCTCATTGCAGGAGCATAGAATTAGTAACAAGTTGCATTGAAGACTATTGTGAGAAATTTTAAACAACTGCCAGATCAAGTTCTGATAAAGATCTTACCGCCAAATGATGTCTGTTAGCTCCTCCTGTTTAGCCTCTGGAAGCAATGCAGCATCATAAGCAACAATGTTTCCATAAAATATCTTCTCCAATTCTTTCATCCATTTCGTCAAAAGCAAGTTAACCTGCCATTTCAATGATGATAAACTAGCTGCAAATGACTATTCAAACCAAAGAAATACATGATAAATTTTCAAAATGGTATCTTCATCGATAGCATGCTATCCACATTGAAATGACTCCTACACTGATGACATACCCCAGCTTTAGATACTCTAAGCTCAACATCATGATTGTAGATCTCATAAAGGTATTGTCCTAATTCAACACCGTCTTTTCCTTCGGCTTTTAAGCGACGTAAGCAGAGCCATATATGAAGCACAAGCAGAGAAAATGTCATTTTGAAGGTCTTCTCCAAGTTAAATACTGAACCAAGAAAGATGTGAGTTTTAATTTATATCACTAATGAAGCCAACGCTACTATGACAGTCGATAAGGCAAAATTATGAAATTTAATAAAAATTAATATAAATACACATATATAGCAGACGACGGACCTTCATATATAGCAGGTTTATCAACTTGTGAAAGGACGCGCCGGTATATCACATTTGCCCCTCGAATAGACTTGCTTTGTTTACTATAGAAGAGCATCATCTTGAGAATAATACGCTTGATGCCATCATACTTTGGGTCTTCCACTCTGAGGGGAGAGTCTGGGGCCAAAGCCAACGAACAAGGCTTAGACCAAAACATTTTATCCAAATTTACCTGTTCAAAAACAGCAACCTGGATCATCAGGCAGAGTTCTATTCGTTTAAACTCGAAATCGGTAGCTTTGAAAGAAACAAATTACCGTTGATCTGGCGGGGAAAGATTTGTCGGGGGAATCAGGGGCAGCAGGCGCTACAGCTGCATAGCTCTGGCGACGAATCATACTAAAATCCTTCCCCAATTCAATGGAGTTTAATGAGCGCAGCTTTGAGAGATGCGGCCAAGCTCTGTTCCATCGAGGTAGCATTTTCTTTTTCCGACGAAATATGGATTTCTTCGATGACCAATTGAGTTTTGTAAAAGTTTGTTTGTTGCTTCAGCTTTCAAAGCCCTAAACCCTTCTTCTCCCATCGCAACGACGGAATGCCAAATTTAGTAAATCCTGCGGTGCATACTACCTCATCAGACGATCAGACTCTCTCAATGCCAACACTAGGTTCATCCACGTCAGCTAGCCAAAAGGGGGATTTCCTATTAAGATAGTTACTACACTAATAAAAATATTTTACTTGTACCAATTTTTTTAGATACTACTCCTTTTATCGTACAAATTTAATTTTAAACCCTTTAAGTCATATTTTTAAAAATTTTTAATTCTATAAAAATATTAGTAGCGCTAATATTTTTCATCATCTTAACCTTGGCGATTATATATGCAGCAAAAAATAACTTTCTTCTAACCGGCCAAAAAAGAGAAGCTAAAAGTGGGCAGTGGCCATGTAGGTATCATCTTTCTTTTCCCTTAATCAATTATTTGTTAGGGGTAAAATTTAGGCGCAGATAAAATGGTCAAAAAGTGTAACCATTGCATTCTTCATCTCAGCGCTAGCAGCAATACATTAAGATTTCGTACATTACACCAGGCAAAATTTCACAACTAGATATATGTAAAGCCGGCCAAAGGCATACAAAATTTGGCGGCGACAAAACACATTGATCAGAACATTGAAGCTTAGACCCATTGTTTGACCTAAACCTCCTCTAACTTTTAAACCTAAAATTTACACTTTCTGTTGAAAAGAAACTCACTGGATTTTGCAATCAATCCTTTCATCCGGTGGCTTTCGCAGATGACGTGTGGTATTTGTCACTGGCATACAAACATCACAGGTATTCACTAAGGCTTTCACCGCTCATCGTCTCCATCTCCTTGAGAATATCTTGTGCCAAAGATTTAACAGGTAACTCCACATCCTCCAGCAGTTCCGCCAGAAAGGGGATGGTTTCAGGCAGGAGTACTAAATATTCTTCTTTCAGATTATCCAGAAACTGCTTAACTATCCTCAGGCCCAAAACTCGAGCTCGCATCTTCTCACTACGTGTTTGCATCAACACCTGAAGTATTTTTTTAATACACGGGTCAACTTGAGAAAAAAAAAAAAAAAAGGACTTCATCGTAGAACTAAACTTTGCAGCAAGTTCCAAGAAGACAAGGATAACGAGACAATCTATTAAAAATACTGGATATGTTGTCAGGAATAAATTAATAAACCAAAATTAAACTTAAAAATGATTATCCAAGATTTATATAGATAAATCCCTAACGGTGCGTTTGGTGCAGAGCATGATGGATAAGATAATCCTGTGTACCAAACGCAACCTGAACAGTAAGATAGCATATGCATGTTTGGGCAAAATTAGGATCAATACTTTGCATGGATTGAAATATTGACAGAGGCTGCAATTCCAAGCTCAAAAGGTAAAAACTTCCACTCAAAGTCCATAGATAGAAAATCACCTCATGGTTCAGGGGCTTCCACAGGAGGTCAGTTCCGGCAGTAACAGCCATCTGACCAATGCAACCAACTAACAAGTCATCTACTTCCTTCACTGACGGTGTATCTGGATGTTCTTCAATTGAAGTTGGTGGCTCAATGACAAGCTGAGAAACAATGGGTTTCAATAGAACCTGCATATGCATCCAAATACTTCATCAATTAAAGCAATCAGAAACAGAACATACTACCGTAACCGTAAGAATTCTGGTAGGCCATTTATTGCCCATGGTTTTTTTGGTGAGATGTTAAACAAACTAAAAGACTCTTTATAACAAGTAGAGAGCTATTTCATGACTTCTAGCAATGATGTAGATGCTCAATAAATAGATGAAAGGTTTGACAAGACTGCACATATACAATATAGAAATTGCACGAATCCAAACAGTGTGAGATTCTTATGACATCACAAACCACTTCAACCAGTACTGAAGAAATAATTCAAGGATGAAGTCCCAGTACAAGCAATAAAGACAATGTCAATATCTGCTGCTCCAAGTGTCACCTAAATGTGAAATTGAAAATATATATATATATATATCTTGGGTTCCATTTCAATTTAAAGA
This sequence comes from Theobroma grandiflorum, assembly GCA_036013995.1. Taxonomy (NCBI): domain Eukaryota; kingdom Viridiplantae; phylum Streptophyta; class Magnoliopsida; order Malvales; family Malvaceae; genus Theobroma; species Theobroma grandiflorum. Next base: position 10,743,120 of record CP142131.1, read on the forward strand.
ATAATTAAATAGCTATGATGCATGCTTAATTAGAACTGACTCCATGCACTAGAAAATTTGCAGCTCAGAAAAGAATATTCACTAGCCTGAAAATTAGATGAGTCAAGAAACTTCAGCCTCCCAGTGTCATGGAGAAAACATTTTTGCAGTGATGATAAGATCAATGCCCTAAGATGCCAGCTTTTAAGTGATAACATGTGGTTTCCCAAATTCCCGTCCTGAATCTTGGCTTTCTTTTTCTTCTGAACTAAATTAGAAGCTTTAAAAACTCCAAAATCACTAAGCAGCTGTACACAACCCTTGACCAAGTATTTGAAGTAGGGGACGAAGAGTGACCTGCATTTTGGAAGAACAACATATAATTCAACTAAAAACCTACATTAAAAAAAAGGATAAATATATAACAAGTGAATTCAAAAAATAAATGCAAAATTATCTTAGCAACAAAAGAAATACAATTGCAACATTGTTATGACAAATAGCTCAACGCATGATACGACCATAACTGCAGCTTAGAAAGCTCCTCAATCGAATTTGAAATTTTGACATTCATGCATCCCTGTACATTATGCAAATGTTGGACTGATCTGTGATCACAAACCATAAACCTTCAATGGACAAAGTATAGGTATATAATGTAGGTGACAAAATGAATTTGAAAAGCAAATCTTTGGGGACTAAAATTGAGGAAGAGAACAGTGAATCACACACCACTTGGCAAAAAAAAGCGAAAGCTATGTATAACTTTGCACCAAGTATAAATAAGAAAGAAATCTCACCTATGATTGTCCACAAGTTTATTGACCAGGCTATAGAATGATATAGCTCTATCTACATTTGGGCTTCCACTAACAGTAACATCTTCAACCTCTGCCTCAGCCCACTCAATACACTTGGCAAAAAGAGGTTTAAACATATTCTCTGTAAGTTTCATCGTAAGAGCAACTAATGCATTGATGACACTTTTTTCGACCACCTCAATAGTCTGAACTGAAACAGGGTGCTGCCGGCGAAGATCAAGAGCAAGCATGCACTGGTCAAAAATCTTTCCATAGTTACCGCTAACTGATGCCCTGTCCATTTTACTAACTAGGTTTGCTAACATTTCAAAAGCAATCACCAAGCTTGAATCTCCAGATTTAATAACACCCGAGTATGTCTTTAGCAAAGGCTGCAGTGTAAGTCGAACCTGGCAACAAGAATCACAGTAAATATGATAGAATTAGCACACTGAAAAAGCGTAAAGGTTCCCAGAAATAATAACTAATTAGAAGACTTACAGGGATCTTATCAGTAAGGAGCTTTCGCACTAAATCAGCTTTCAATTTCAGCTTCAGATCTAATCCTGACACATATGCAGGATGAAGTACCATAAGTTCTATGATATCTCCAAGATATGGGTTTAAAAAGCCACCAAGCTTGTCAACAACTGCCTCCAAAGTGACAAGAATAGACAGCAAAATGGAGCTATTTTCATCAGTCTTGCTTTTTAATTCAGAACTCACAGAAATTTCACGAGACTTCTTTATAACATTTTCCATTATACAGGGAAGCTCAGCCAGTGCCCTTGGTCCAAGCACATTAAGCAAAGCACCAGTGGTCTTAAGGCAGCTGGATGAGACAGCCAAGTTCTCTGAACTAATGCCTTTTGTGACTGATGCAAGGCACATGCTGAAGACTGAATAATTAGAAGAAAACCTTTGTGCCAGGATTTCCAGTGTTGAAATTGCAGCCAGTTTCAACAAAGCATTTGATTTTTCAATAGAATCATCAACTATCTGAACAATTTCTGCGCACATTTTCTGAAACAATTCCAGAGAAGTATCATCCAAATGGAGCTCAAAGCTATTTGAATTTAGATCCAGTTCTCTTTTCTCCTTGCGCTTTGATTTAACTGAGCCATGGTCCTTCACTGTTTCACATAATATCGCAAGAGCCTGTTTGCAAGTACAACTTTATTTGTTAAACGATAGGCTCATCATTAGAGATCTTTTTTCTGAAAGATTGAAGTTTCATAGCTAATGAGGATGGAAAAATCCTCCTCAAAAGAACATCATAAAAGACCCAATGGTTTGTGGGCTATACCTGGACACAAAAAGCAGGTAAAATTCCGAAATCTTCCTCATCATTAGAGATCTAGTACTGTATAAAGATGACACAAAACAACCAGCCCAACAGTGGTAGACTGTAACATTGACACATCCTAATTTTACAACATTTAGGTATGAAACACAAATTTGAACTTCATAATGCAGCAAATCTCAGCCCCAATAATCCTTAATCCACATTTTAATGGAAAGAAAAAGATAGATGCAAAAGTTCAAATATGGCATAGGACACCAATAAGAAAGAATCTGAAAGAGTGAGTAACCATATACCTTCTTTCTCACAGTGCCATCCGCATTGCCAAGTAATTTGGTGATGCATTCAAAGCATGTGGAAGGGATCATAGTCATTGCAATAGTCTTCAAGATAGCATCCACGGATGCCTTAAAGTCTTTCCAAGTTGCAACTGGAATGCCAATTTGCTTTCTTCTTGCATCAACAACTTGTAAGAGAGAGACAACCTGCTCCATAAGTTCTCCAAGTTTTCTCTGCTATAAGTAAAAAAGGGAATTCCTATGAATATGATGCTGCTGACTACTATTAAGTATAAAATGAGAAATCAAAACAAATAAAGTTAGCCAAAATTGGCCAGCCCAGGAACTATTTCACCCACAAAAGCTTAAAAAGATGACAGGTTTAAAGTTTTGCAACATAAGAGTAAAAAAATAAGGTAAGAGATCAGGAATGGGTACAACCAAACTAAATAATGAAGCATTCTACAGTGGATTCCTCCAACTTCAAAAGGCTACTATCATATTACATAGATTCTAGGAAAATGTTTGTGCAAGACCTTACCTACCGTAAATGCATGTTGAAGGAGCAGGGCTAGCAAGCCTAAATATTCTAGCATTAAGTTGTTGGAAAGTGGTTCTTAAAATATGAGCTTCAGTCAAAAGTTGTAAAAACCAAGCTACTCGTGAGCTGCTTGACCTTTACTGGATTAATACTTGAGCTCAACTTGTTCACTATGGAGCCAAGCTTGAGGCCAAGTAAATGGTTTAGCTCAAGCCTAGCACTGTATCAGCACGGCTCCAAATGCCCCTACTTCCGTTTACCCACAAGTCATATGCAATTAGACGCATAGAATTGCTGAACTTATACCAAATAGTGCCATGCAAATTTATCAAAAATCAAGAACAAAATAATTCTATTATTTTCCAAAGTACAAAAAGAATAAAATTAGGGAAATTTGTCATTATAAATGCACACAAATAAAAACCTGGTTGCAACACACTCACGTCCCACCTGCCACATTTGTCCAATAATAAAGCATCAGAAATTCTAAAAAGCATATGGGTTGACCTGGATGCTATCTGAACTCTCCCTTGATTCAAGCTTCAATGCAAATTCTGGGTCTTGCAATTTGTGCAAAACAAAATCCATTGCAAACAACAATTGCATAACCAGTTCTTGAGAGAGATCACTCTGTCCTATTAATTGAAGAACCATTACAAGAGAAGGAAGCCATATCAGGGATGTATACTGTCCACATATTTGCACTGCAAAGGCATACTCCCACTCTTTCTGTGCAGAAAATCTATCTGAAGAGTGTGTAGCATTAAGGCAAGATAGTCCTTTTCTTGAAACTAACGAACAGAAAAGGAGGACAAGCAATGAGGCCAAACTATCAGTCTCCCCCAAAATCCTGCAGAAATAAATGTTAATTCAAGGAAACACTGAAAAACCAACTGAAATAATCAAGTCTAGAAGATACCTCAAGAGGAATATAATAATGGACAGCCTTCTATGCTCAGCCACTCCAGGCAATATATTTATAAAAATCTGAACAAGCCAAATTAGAGAACTCAAATAGAAACAACCACATCCAACAATATGTAAGAGCTGGAAATGTTTATGATAAAACTACCTCAAGCAATTTTTCTGTATTGTTGGTCTTAGACAGCCAACATGGAACAATAGCAGATATAAGATCTTCAAACACATGTTGTGAATGGCTATCAATCTGTAGACAGATGTTCAAAATCAGAGTAATTAGTAAATAAAAAATCAACAATCACTTCTGAATGCAAAACGAGTTTTAAAGCTTTGTATTGATATATATCTAAAACGAGGCTAGTTTAAACTGATGTAAGGGAAAAAAGACCCAATTTTTTTTTCCAATTGCTTTCAAGAAATTATCCAGGATCTCTCCTGAAAAAAAATTAACAGAATATACCATATTTTTTAGGAGAAAATTGACAAATTAAAGCAGTCTAATACATCTAAAGCCAGCAGATAGTTTAATAAACCTGTGAAACTGCTGATTCTCCAATGACAGTAAGTATATCCAATATGTGCTCCAATATTCTATTTGGAACTAACTTCGCCACTGAGGATAACAGTGTAAAAACATGGTTACGGGTTACTCCATCCTCTGTCAAACGAGCACAATCAACCAGCATTTGGATATCAATTTTATTTATTGTGCCAGCCTGCCATGACAGAGATGTTACATAAAATCAATTAAGAAAAAATGAAGCTAGAAAGGGGCACCAGACATAATGGCATGTTATACAACATTCAACTCCATGACAGGATTCATACCTTTAGGGGACTATTTGCATTAATGAATGAAGCAAAAATATCTTCCAAAATTAACAATAATGTCTGCTGAATGTAACAAATTGCACTAGACATTGTCTGAGACACACCAGAAGTTTGTATCAACCTTTCATCTTGAGTGAGAGCACCATGTCCCCATTCATCAGAGAAAATTTTTCCAAGAAGATTAAATAAGGGACCCACGAGAAACTGCCTAAAACATTTAACAAAACACAGTTAGTTTCTTTGGGGAGAATGAAAATGACAGGGCTTTAATTATTAGACAAATTTCACAGAAAATTATCTAGAAACAGAAACGCATCACAAAAAAATAGAGGCAGCGTCACTTATAAATGCAGACCTGTTTGCTATGTCTTTCTTCAGAAGCAACACATCAAGAAGGGAGCTAAGAAAAGAGAGAGCCCATTCTCCTCTAGAAACTATATCACAATGATAACCGGCCTCTAGGTTACCAGCTAATTTCTTTTTCTTCTTTCCATGTGCTGAACTAGTTACAAGCGGATCCTCTTTCAGAACAAGATCAAGCATCTGACTTACTGTAGAGGAAGCAATCTATGACATCCATAAGAGTGCAGTCACTTATCAGAACATTGCCTTCATAAAACAGAACAACTCCAAGAGGAACTTAGTGTCTAACATAGAAGCTAATACATGAAGGAAACATAACAAATTTATCTCACACTTACTTTGGTGGTCATAACAAGCTTCAAATTACATGATATTTTAACCAAAGCCTCTCAAACAACCAGAACTACACATAGCTCATCATATTTGTTTTGAGCCCTTTACCACTAAACTATTGATAGTTACCCATGCAAAACCGAGAAGTCACTGCACATAATATAGAAAAGTTCTCATGCAAAAGACAAATCTATAGAAAAGTTCAATAAATCTCTTTCATATATAATGTTAACAATCAAAGTAGAATTTAGTGCTAGTTTGTCCTTTTTTTTTCACACCTTCAAAATCAACAAAATGCTAACTATAAGTTTAGCAGATAAGGAAACATGCTTGCACTAACTATAAATAAGATTCAAGAAATAATAATATAACTCATCAAAAGAGAATCATATTAATATTTAAACGCAGGAGGGAGTGAGAGAGGGAAACAAACATTTAAACGCAGCAAAGCTTCTCTGGTTGCACTTCGAATTTCACCATTACTATTGTGAAACAAAAGTATTAGCTGTCGAAACAGATGACCCTGACAGAACAGATAAAAGAAATTAATGAAAAACCATTCACCCATGATGGACTTTGCATATTTGGTTCATATTGAATTGAATTGATCAATGACAACCATCAGCCATTATGCAAATAGATTGACAACAAACATATAGTAGATAGACAATGACCAGCCATTCTATATAAATAAATCAACAACAACCATCTACCCTAGAACTCATAAAATAACAGAAGGGGCAAAAATCAACAGGTAACATGTAGAAGAATATCATTTTCAAACCAGAGAAAGACCCAAAATAAAATATGCATATTTGGTATACTGGATTATCTATAATTAATTGTACCAAACAGATTGAAAATGTTATTTGAATAAAAAGAAATTCCCCAACAAGGATCTGCATACAATCTAGCTTTATCCAACAATGATCAGAATGCATAGCACCCACTGTTTTTCCCTATCTCAGCTTGTCAATCTAACATCTGGTGTAACACTTCCACTTGACACATAATATGATCCTAGAGGTTTGTCTTACTATAATATAAAATTTATAGGAACACAGATGTTTGTCTTTTTCCTTTTAAACATCCTATTTCAGCTATCCATCAACTTAGGTAAAATGTTGAAATTTAAAGTAAAGCATTCCTTAAGATATAATAAAAGTTGATAAGAATAACCTGTGCCTCAGTTGTCAAGCCACTGTAGAATTGATTGCTTAGTTTTTGCAAAACTGTAACACAGGGTTCTATAACAGCAGGGTCTTCTGGAGAGTTAAAATCCAACTGAAAGTAAAAACAGAAAAATAAATACTTAGCATTGAAGACCCAAAATTCAAGTACACAGATACAAGCTGCAAGCAGGTTCTCACTTGCAATGCCTTTAACACATAATCTTCAGAAATTTGTCCACCGAGAGACGATGAGGGCATAACACAAATCTAGGAAAAGCAGAGAATAAAATCACCATCAAACAGCTATAAGCATGATTAAAAAGCATGCTTATGGTTTACTAAAAGGGAGGAGAGAGAGAGAGAGAGAGAGAAGCATGCTTATTTTAAAACCACACAAACAAAAAACAACTATAAAATCTTACCTCCAAAAGCAAGCAGAGGATCCTGATTTCAATTTCTGACAATTTCGCGGATGACTTTTCCAGGTCTAAATGGTATTGGCTGTGTTTTCTCAGAAGCAGGGATAACAATGACTCAACTTCTTTAACATGCAGAATTATGCTGCCTAATCCTTTGAGCAAAGATAGAACCTTTAGCTGCCCACAAGATCAACCCATTCAACAATTTTCCAGACATTGTCACTTCTTATCACTTCTTTGCACATGAAAATAACAGGAATCCCCAGGATGATAAACTCACTTAAAGAGGAAGGGAAAGGAAAATAAACAAAAAAAGAAAAAAAGGGCAAACCTTGCCAGATCCAGAAAGCTTTAGGGCAGAACTCAATATGAAAGCAAGAATCTTTTCCTTTGTAGATTGATTAAATCTGAAATTAAATGTTTGCAGGAAGATAGAGTTAACATCTTAATTGAAAACAGTAATGCCTGAATAAACAATTTAGCAAACCAATATCAATGACAATGACTATATCTTAAGTGTGGTGCACCCCAAACACAAATTAAGAAAAACATATTTTGCACTTCAGCTAAAGACAAAAGAATACCCAATTTCATGAATCATGGTATTATTCTGCCTAACAGCATTCATAAAAGCTAGGTGCGATGATATCTGGCAATTGCAAACTACACTAACAATGGCAAACTGCTAATTTTCCATCGCACAAGTCAAAGGCAACAAATAACTAAAGGAGTATAATTTTTAGCAAACAAGTGTAGCTATTTAAAGTGATTAGAAAGAACCAGCACTAATTATGGCTGACGGGCGGTGAAAAGAAATAAAACATGTCAATACCTCTGCTCAATGTTTGGAGACACTAAAATGCTATCACAGGATGAGCTAAGCAAACATGTCAGAAAAGAAGGGAGGAAATTTTTATCTGACAATATAAGCCTCTTTTGTTGAACCATCAAGCCCAAAAGTTCATCAAGAAAATGGCTCCAAATTGCAGTGTTTCCTGTTATTAAGCAATTCCAGTTATAGTTATATACAAACACAAACAAACAACCATATGAAACAAGAATATCATACATCATACCATTTTTCTTGCTAGAAAAGTCAACTTGACACCACAATTTATGTAACTTTTCAATACAGTCCATGGCAGCAATCCTAGTAGCCTGACAACAGCATTGCACATCTTTATACACCTCACCAAATGAAGAGCTCAAAATGGAGAAATCATGAACACCAAAAACAAATCTAAAGAAATGCTACCACAACATTAAAAATTGAAAAATGGTGAAACCTGATTCTCCCCGGCAAGTGGAACAAGAAGTGAAGGAAATTCAGCCAAAAGTTCAAATGGTAGTCTATCATCTAGCTGAGAACAAAGAAATGCGAAACAATGAAGACTCTCTACTTGAACTGCAAAGGGAACATCTGCAAAATCAAATCTGGTATAAGACTAAGCAACTGCTAATCGATCCCTCCGCAAAACAATGACAGTTCAACCAGTATATCCATCATTCAGTCAGGTACAATCGATAAATAAGCAGCTTTTCAAAACTTGAGTCATGGCACATTAATCAGAGATTTATGTCTTGTTGGATTCATTTTAGAATGTTACTTTGGATGGTTGGAATTTACATATTGAATTGGTTAAGAATTAAATTATCATGACAGTTTTATGAATGTAGCTTTTGAAGTACCAGCAATAGCATTGTTAAAAACCCTTTCATCTCTTGATCATCAATTAAATTAACTTATTGTACTTTCACTCTTAACTTAAAGGGAGGCCACTTCATTTAAGCAACCAAGCCAGATTCCTTGTTTTTTGGTCTAGGCTCTGATCGAAAATCAAAGTGCAATCATTTTGATCCAATCCCATTGATCAACATCCCAATTGAGGCAGGTATAATTCATAAGCCAGCCCTTAAAATTCAAAAGAAAAAGAAAATAAAATAGGACAAATAGAAAAAGGGAAGCCAGAAGAGCACCTTCTACTGTAAAAAAGCTAGACAGAAATCGAACTGGTGAAATCTTGCACTTTGTAAGAAAATCATGAAGATGTTTCTCAACAAGGTCTCGAAGGCGTTTCTTGAATGCATACTTCAAATTAGAGATCGCAACGAAGATGAAGAAATCCTGAACTTGGTTAATGGCCTTCTCACTATCATCCTAAAAGAGAGGAAAAAATAAGTAACAATGATGTAACCACTAAAGCAGCATAGAAAGTAAGAAAGAGGAATAGCATCACGAACCAAAAAGACTTCAGTAGAGGATGCTGAAATAAATGCCTCAAGTAACCTCCAGAATATGCATATAAGAATATATGTGTTTAGAGAATCAATATCAGCAACAAACAGCTGATCTAAAAACTTTCTGCAATCCCAATCAAGCATCTCTCCATTGAACTGTCAATACAAAAGTTGCAAAAATAGAATAATGAGAACAAGAAAATAATAACAATTTAACACGAAAAAAGAAAAAACAAAATTGCTTTTTAACCTCTTGTAGAGAAGCGTCAACTATAGACCCAAAAGCTTCCCACTCAGACTTCAAAACTGGAAAGCAAGCTTCAAAAAGCACCGAAAATTTGCCATCTAATAGATGAAAACATACAGAACAAACTTAAATTATAGGCGGAAAAATCAATAGCAGGGCAGAAGAAAACGTCAGGGAGATTACAATAAGATACGAAGCAAATAATTCAATAAGATAGACAAACAACATTTCTTCACTACCAAGTCAATTTTATATTAAACACCAACAAAAAGCTAACACATATTCCAGTAGCACATAACAGCACTATCAAAAGATAGAGAAAAAAAAAACACCCACTAACAAGAAGGGACCAGTGAGTGAAAAAATTTACATTGGTACATAATTAATTTCAATTCAGTATGAAGGGCTCAGGTAACCTGTTGCTCGGACCATGCCAACCATGCAAATTTGAGAATAAATGGCACTTATAATTTAATTAAAAATAATCCCTTAGCAAGAAAGTTCCAGGCTTAAACACCCACTAACAAGAAGGGACCAGTGAGTGAAAATTTACATTGGTACATAATTAATTTCAATTCAGTATGACGGGCTCAGGTAACCTGTTGCTCGGACCATGCCAACCAAGCAAATTTGAGAATAAATGGCACTTATAATTTAATTAAAAATAATCCCTTAGCAAGAAATTTCCAGGCTTGGGATTGCATAAAAATGCAAGGAAATAGGAAAAGGTAAATATTAGCACATTAAATCATCCATAATAAGTCAAAATAGAAATATTTCGTAGAACAGCAGAAAACCACAAGACTGCATTCTATTAAACAATAAAGACACATACCGTTTTTCGACATAGAAAATGACTGCATCAGAACCAAAAAGCAAAGAGTCTTTGATGACTTAATATCACTGCAACTCCTGGTAAGCCAAGACAAGTACTCATGAGGGTTTATCAAGAATGCTTCTGACAAACTTCCAACAATTTCAATATTAACTGTAGATATGCTTCCACGCTTCTGCATTTTCCTTTCAAATCTGCTAACAGGCTCCACGTCAACTGAAGATCCAGAAAGCAATTTCTGCAACTTTTCCAATTTCAAAGTTATTCAGCTCACAGAAAAGCAATGAGCAAACAACTACAATTAAAAGTTAAAAGTTGAAGACAAGAACAAGAAGACTACGGTCAACAATACTCTACCACCTTAGACTTTCACCTAATTGTCACTAATCCCCCTAAAATTTTGACAGCAGTTGTTAATCCCCAAAGGCCAAAAGATATCTTGATTTTACATACTATTAGAATATCTTTACAAGGCACTAGAGGGAGATTGCTGCAGCTTTCGAAATTCACATTTAAGTCAAAAGAGATGAAATGACCAAAAACAAAACAAATCCAAGACTTAGTACTCAATTTCACCAGCCAATTTGTATTTTCTTTTTCTCCTCAAACTTCAAAGATATCTGCATAGCATATCAGGCTACTAGACAGGGGTAAGCTGAAGACTTAAAAAAATCTTATACACAGTGGTAACATTTTAGCAACTCTATTATATCTGCAGAATCCTGAAGGTACAAACTAATCATTTTATACAGATTGAACTAGCACTTAAAGAAAGAGGGAGGGAGGGAGGGAGGGCAATGTCCCTTAAGTTTATTCATTCACCATAATTAGCTATGCAAATAAAAAATCATACACCAAGTCGGAGCATCCTTTCCCACCAATCCTTCTCATCTACCCCATGCTCTGGAAGAGCTGCATTTAGGAACCACAAGAAGAAATCATAGAGTTGACAGACACAGAAAATAATCAATTAAGACTCCTTCAAAGTAGATTACGAAATTTCCTAGAAAAGTATTATGTGTCTTTTTTAACTCTCATTGGCAAATCTCATTTCTTATTTTCATCCTTCTACACCCCTAAAGGACAATATAACTAAATCTTCTCATTTAGCACCACTCCAGTCCTTTCAGTCAACATCCAAGTAAAGAACAGAAAATTCAGCCCCATGAAGTTTTACAAATTACAATAACACAAAAAACATGGGAGCCAAGAATCTTACAGCCAAAAGCCCTATGTTTTCACATAATTTTATAATTCAAAGCATTCAGCCTAGCATTTCATGTATTCACAAACCTTTAATTATTATTATTATAATTATGACAAGCTACCATCCACACTAAAGCCACAATAGAAAGCCTGAATACCAAAACAGATAACCAGCTTTTAAAAGGAAAAAAAAAAGAAAAGAAAAAGAAAATTCACCACATCCCCGCCAGACACAGCAGCAAGAGTCTGGAAAAATGGCCACTTTATTTCCTTGGCTAAATCCAAAACCTTTAAACTCAACCTCTGAGTCTGTATAAAAATAAATTAATGAAACATCAATAAAAACAGAAATATAGCTTAATTAGTGCCAATATGGCAACTCAAGAAGTCTTGTCATTTAAGCACCTCTGGCAGAATTAGTAGCAGTGGGAATATCATGGAAGCAACTTCTTTCAAATAATCTATCTGATCATGGAAGCTGAAGACAGCAATCTTTAGAAATGAAACAGCAACGTCACAAGATAAAGTAGAATTAACTGATGAACCTGAAAAAGGAGAACATAAAGGGAAATGAAGCAAATGCAAGCCTGGGAGTATAAACGCTGGGTATGGTATAAATTTAATTAAACAATTTCCAACCAATAGGCAAAAACTATTAGCAAACTGTTCTGGCACTGCTTTCTAATTTATCATAACTTCTCATTTACTTCAAGAGCAAGTTCGATAAAACTTTGGGACTTCTATTGCAGGATTCTACTCAAAACTTCCATTTCAAGAGTTTCCTCCAATTTTGTACACCTAAGAATCCGCTTAGGTCAACCAAAGAGCACCCGGCATATACCAATATCAGCAAATCTAAAACAAATTAACTCTAAAATGGAATACATCAAAATCATTGACTTGATGTTACTAAGTCCTTACAAGGATTACAAATTCCTTCAGCACAAGCACCTAGTTTTTTTTTTTTTTCTTTGCACAGTTAATTTTTGGCAATAAATGTAACTTTGGAAAATAGGAATCAATCAGTAGAGAATTGATACTTTTTCTGCTTCTTTTGAAGGGTTTAGAGGCAAGAGTAGTGGCAGTGAAGATTTCAAAATACTTCATGCTCACCTGATGTCAGAAAGCTTAGACATCTCTTAAGCACATGATGCAATGCTTCAAGAAGTTCTAAAGGACTTATTATTTCAGTGAACCAATCCAGAGAAAGAGCAGCTTGAACAACAGTTAAATCATCATCATGAAGCTGGCGCAGTATGACATCTTTAATGGTTACAAGCCTCTGACGTAACAAGAATGGAACAAACTTATCAGTCAAGAAATTAGATATTCTGATGAGCACATAATTTACATGGGAAAAAAATGCAAAAGAGACAATATATTTCCATCCAATCAATCTCTTAAGACAGTAATAATGATTAAACACCAACATCAAATAAAGGAGAAAGAGTGAGTTATACAAGCACCAAACATGACATTGCCAAATGAAACCAAGGACTTGAAGAACTAAATAATTTACAGTACAGATAAATTAAAAAAAAATTACATATAAGTGCACATGAATTACCTGCGGATCAAGAGACCTAAGTTTCAGAATAGCAGATTGGTTAAGCCCTGAAAATGTAGCACGCCGTACCTCAGGCTATGTCACAGCACCAAAGCATAAGAAGTCTTGAACATATATTGAAAAGGAAGAAGTGCCAAAAACAACTATATCCTAATAAGGCGGTAGTACATAATACCTTTGGATGGTGTGATGCAAACCATATTTTGGACTCTGGGACAACCATTGACAAATCCAAATTCCCATCTAATATTTTACTCAAGAATTCACACACTGTGTCCTCTTTCTTGGATTGTACTTTGGTATCCTAGTAGAAGACAGAAGGACAAAAACATAAGGCCAGATGCATGAGAAGGATAAAGAGAATCAATAATATAGATAGAGTGATAACTTAACAGACCTCTAGGAACTTGTGAACTGCTCTATGAAATTGAGATGCATAATTCTTATGAATAGCAGCCAAAATTTTCTTAGCCCAGGTTCCTGCCAAATAGTTCAGAGATAAGTCAGAAATATAGCATAATTTAGTAGTGATGCTCGTACTAAAAGTAGCTGTAAAATCAAGTAGTTCAAAAAATATGCACAATTATTTAAGAAAAAATACATTTGTGCCTGCAATTGACAGTAAACTTCTGATGTTCAAAAGTAGTAAAATAAAAATATCATAGCAAATAAATAGAACCATGTACATCTGCGAAGCAAAATGTGAATTTGAAATGAAAAAGCTAACAAGTTAGACAAACCTGATTCAGAGGATACCAAATTTCCATCCTTCTCTGATAATCTTATGCAGCATAGTAGAATCTTTGAGACAATATGATCCACTAAATTCGTCAGAGGAACTGTATCTATTACTGATATTAAAGCAAGATGATATGAGTCATCAGAAGAACTGCAAAAGACAACAACCAGTCAGAAGCAGTGAGTACGCCATGAAGTATAACAAGAAGAAAAAAATAATCAGCTTCAAACCTTTGATCGACCAGAGCTTCCAACAGAATAGTGAGAAATCTATCAATATTAAAATCTTTAGATAGTTCCAGAAGAATCCCAGCAATATCCCTTTTAAAGCATGCAAAAAAGGTCAGTTAGAAAATACAACAGGTGATGATACACATGCAGTATTGCATTAGATAGCTCCGAAAAATGTTTAGACAAATAAGGAGTTACCTGATATCCTTTAAACTTTCCAAAGCCTTCTTTGGGAATGTATCGACAGTCTGTGACTACAAAATTTACATAAACTACAGTAAGAAAGAAACAAGACAAAGCTTGTAACATAGAACCAAACATTTACTGCAAGAATGACAAAATTCTTCAATTGAGAGACTCTTCACATAGAATCATTGTGTAAAAAGGCACACCAAGCACCTATTCCTCAAAAGCAACCCTTTAATCATATGAGTTGATCTATCAAAAGAAAGCACTTTACAAAATAAAGAAGAAAAAGTTTTAAGAACTTTCTAAAATTAATAATCTAGCAGAGACAATATAGACATAAGACCCATCAAATGTGAATTTGGATCAAACTAATATAGTTTTAAGAACACGTGCATCATGACAAAAGCAACAGTAATTGTTCATTATATGCATCAACTGTTGAAACATACAAAATGATGAGAGTGAAACCAAGCCTCCCTTGTGAATCATGTAATCATAGTAGAAAAATATGGAAATCAATTCACAAGAGATATGCATGTAAACCTCAAATGAAAAATGCCAAAACACCATAAATAGAGAATGAAAGAATAATAATAAATTCATATATGATAGAAGTTTAAGATGAAATTGCTTCTTGCAAATTACAAAAAAACAGTAAGATGCTATTACCTGAACAAGATTTATTAAAGCCATAAGTGACAACCGAAACCATTGCAAGTCAGTTGACTCTTTCACGTCTTCCCTAGCTACCTCAGCAACTGATCGAATCAAACTATTTACAAGTTTGGGAGACAATGCTACTTTATTTGCTAGTAACCCAACAATCATCAAAGCACCAGCCTACATAAAGAAAATAAATATAATTGATACTAATTGCACATTGCAATCAGCAATGTAAATGCTGTACAAAGAATCCATAAAACAAAATATTACAAGCAATATAATTAATGAAAACAAATTTACAAACAATTAGACCTATGCCTTTAAACTCACCTTGTGATCAGAACCTCCTTCTGTACCAGTTTGGAGACCAGAAGCTACAAATGGATGGATTCTCTTCACAGTGTCAGTGTCAATAGTTGTAACAGAACCCAAAACCTCAATAATAACTGCAGTGCAAAAGCTAATCACAGGTCTTGAATCCTGAAACTTCTTCGTTGCAGATGCCTGCAGCAAACAGTAACTCATATGAGACTCACTGGGAGATAGCAACAGATAACCCATAAATTATAGAGCAATGACTCACATAATTGCACAAGGCCTCCAGAACCCCCATATCTCGAATACATTGTTGCACTATAACAGCCCTAGGAGGTGGTGCACCCGATACTTTAACACCGTCCAAAAATTTCCATTTACTATTCCTGTACCAATCAAGAACAATAAAGCAGCATTTACAAATAAGTATGCGTGAGAACTGGAAAAGAATTTTCATGCTTTCCTTACCCTGTGTTGATTAACTGAACTATACGAACAAAAGCGTGTGTGTCATGGTATGGCAAGACACATAAGACCAAATCCTCAATATTGTAAACATGAATCCTGAAAATACAATCACATTAACATTATCACAGTGAAAGGGAAATTTGACACAACATCAACATTCCAATAACAACCAGTAAGGTCACAAAAAAATAACAACCAGTAACGTCTCTAAAGTTAACTAATTAAATTACTTACTTGTATTGACGTATCAAGTACTCAAGTGTTTTAAGAGATGCAGGAAGTTGAAGATGCCCCAAGAGTAACCGCAAATACGAACTTATTGAAGCATTAATTTGACTATTATCGTCTACTCCCATTAATTCTCTATCCACTTCTTTACTCTTGTGACTGAACAAATCATTCTTGTAGTTCCTAAACCTGTCGTCGACACCTACTAGAACCTCTAGCCCTAAAAACAACATGAAACGAAAAAAATTTAACAAATGAACAACCAAACAGAAATTACCTCTGGAAATTGAGTTTTGGAAAAATGGGAACTGACCTGACAACGCAATGTTTAGAATAGTGTCGATGTCGATGTCGGCGGCTTCTTTAGGGTTAAACAAAATGGTAGGGCGAGTGAAAGGTCGCTTTTGAGGTTCAGAGTCGGCTTGAATAAACGATTTAATCGCCTGTAACTGCGAAGCTATTGAACTCGCCATTCCTTGCTTTAACGATCAAAGAAAAGGAAAGAGAGGGAAGAGATTCGAGGATTCTTGAAACTCAAGAAAGAGTGAAGAGAGAGAAACGATCTTAAGCCGTAGCCGTTTTATGACGCTACAACGGTAAGAACTAAGAAGAACTGAAGAGTAGAAGCCAAGCTTTAAAGCCTTAACCCTTAAACCCTAGCGCCTTTTTGGGTTTCAGGTTTTATGTTTTAAGTTTTAACCGACTTCCCGTAAATTCTAAAACAACGTGGGGTTAAATTAGTCCTTTTGAGGGAGGGAGGAGGTGCCTCCGGCTTTGTCTTTGACTGACCGAGAAATTATATGGGCCCAGCCCGGTTTCCTTCAACTTTTTGGACTTTTATCTAACCAAAACTAAAAGCCCATCAAAGCACAGATGTAGTAGAAAACCCAAACCGTCGACAATCCATCCGTTAGTGCCACCGTGGCGCTTTACACAGTCAAAAATCCTGTCTTACAGATGAAAGCAAAACTGAAAAGTGAAATCTACTTCAAAATTTAAACCACTCTGCAGTTCTATTTTCCTTTTACACTCTTTTCTTTTTTTTTTTTTTTAACAATGGAGAAACCAGCGAAGATGAGATTTCATCTGCGTTGATTCATTCCAAATCTGGAATTGTTTCCCTAAAAGAAAAAGAATGGAGTTCACTGAAGCTTATAAACAAACCGGGCCATGCTGTTTTTCTCCTAATGCTCGTTACATTGCGGTTGCCGTCGATTATCGTCTCGTGATTCGTGATACACTCTCGTTTAGGGTACTTTTTCCTCTTCCAATTCATTCCTCTCTTTGGCTGCCGGCAAAACGGAAATGGGAGGAATGAGAAGGAAGAGAAATTTGTCTTCTTTTTTCCTTTTTTTTTATTTGTTTTGATTTGCGGTGTTGAATAAATTGTATGCGAAGATTCAAATTTAAAATGTGTACGTTCACCTTATTTTAATTTCTGATTAGATCTTCATGCTCTTAATTAGACAGTTTTTTTTGAGAATTGATACTTTGCTTTAGCATTTGGTTCCTACCTACCGTTAAGCAGTCAGATTTGTGCCGTAATCTTTCCTATTTGATTTGCAATGCTTCACTCTTTAGACCAAGCATAAAAGTCTGTCTTTTGTTCTGTTTTTCTGGGTCATTGAGAATGGTAAAGATTTTTTCCTTAAGCCCAAGTTTAATATCTTCTGTAAAACCCCAATCTTTTGAGCAAAGTTTTATCCTTTTTCAAACACACACTCACTCAATCAAAGCACTCTTGCAAATTGCTCTTTAATCTTTGAGCTCATGTCTTTGATTATGAATTTGTTGAAGCATTAGAAAATACAATGGATGGGCACTTGCATGTGGAAAGGTCATTTTTGACGTTCACAGCATGCATTTTTGTGTTTCTAACTGGGAAATAGTTATTGTGATTCTTATTCTGCAGGTTGTGCAGTTGTTTTCTTGCTTGGATAAGATAAGCTATATCGAATGGGCACTTGATTCTGAGTACATTCTTTGCGGTCTCTATAAAAGACCGATGATACAGGCATGGTCCCTCACCCAACCTGAATGGACATGTAAAATAGATGAAGGTCCTGCTGGTATTGCTTACGCGAGATGGAGCCCAGATAGTCGTCACATACTGACCACCTCAGAGTTTCAGCTGCGATTAACAGTTTGGTCATTAGTGAACACGGCGTGTGTTCATGTACAATGGCCAAAGCATGCTTCCAAGGGAGTTTCATTTACCAAAGATGGAAAGTTTGCCGCTATTTGCACAAGGCGTGATTGTAAGGACTATATTAATCTGCTGTCTTGTCACTCTTGGGAGATAATGGGTGTTTTTGCTGTTGACACGTTGGATTTGGCTGATATTGAATGGTCACCAGATGACAGTGCAATAGTGATCTGGGATTCTCCTCTTGAATATAAAGTAGGTGAACTTATGTTTTCCATTGCCTATCATAAAATGGCCATCTTTTTGTTCTCAATTGATATGCCATGTGTACAATCAGAAGAACTCATTTTTCCTTTATTCCCTTTCTGAGACTTTGACCTCATAAATGATAGTCGTATGGATCTTATTCATTTTAACCTAAGTAAAAGCTTTCTCTTTTGCTATTTCTTTTATATAAATGTTCTGCTTCAAGCTTAGTGCACTCTGAGTTAAGGGTGCTAACTTCTTGCAAGCACAAGAAATAGAGCGAGGTAAACTAGAAGTCTATTCTGAATGGTGTGCTTTTTCTATTTTCCTGGTGGAAGTGGTGTCTTACAATATAATATAGCCAAAACCAGAAATTACGTGTTTCTGACAGTTGTGTGTCTAATTAGCCATCAATCACCACATGATTATGTTTCTGGTTTTACTGATGTATAAACATGCATCACTTTTGCTTGCATTACCTTTCTGTTGAACTGATATAGTTGGAAAAATTAACAAACTTATAGTTCATTATGTAATTTGATGCAGGTTCTAATCTATTCCCCAGACGGAAGATGTCTCTTTAAGTATCAAGCATATGAAAGTGGATTGGGAGTAAAAAGTGTTTCATGGTCTCCCTGTGGCCAGTTTCTTGCAGTCGGTAGTTATGATCAGATGCTTCGAGTTCTAAATCACCTTACTTGGAAAACTTTTGCTGAGTTTATGCACCTGTCAACTGTTCGTGCTCCTTGTTGTGCTGCTGTTTTCAAGGTAAGTTGTTTTCCTTGTTTATATGGCTTCTTGTTAAGATGATTCAATCTGTCAGAAGCATCTATTAACTTTGTTTTTCTTATATTGCCAGGAGGTGGATGAGCCACTGCAACTTGATATGTCTGAATTATGTTTGGACGATGATTTTATGAGAGGCTCTGGTGAGAATGATTAAGAATTATATATCTGATTAATGACTTTTTTTTATTTGATGTAATGCTTAATGTGAAATTGTGCTTGTCTGTGTAGGACCTGATTGCTTTGTGCTTTTACATACAATTTATTAAGTTTAAATGCTTTTGCATGCTTTCACAGTCATTGCTCAATATGCAATTTCAGCCTTTCAGTTATCTAATTGGATTCATATGCCCTGCTATTTAAGCAGATGCTCCAGAAGGGCACTTTAAAGTTAGATATGAGGTTATGGAAGTACCCATTACACTGCCTTTCCAGAAGCCTCCTGCAGACAAACCTAACCCTAAACAAGGAATTGGTAAGCCTGCGTGCTTATTTACCAAATTGATTTAGAATGCAGAATGCTTTAACTTGTAACTATTGATATAGTGCTCTCAGTAAATGGAGGTCAACTGGCTCTGACTTTTATCTGAAAAATCTGTTGGAAGGAGCAAATAATCTATCACCTTTTAATGTTAGCCCTGTCTCCGGATGACCAGCCTTTTACCCTGATGAATGACCTTGGTGAAGGTCATCAACTAGTATGCCCAGTGTTATGTTAGGGCACTTCAAGTTTGGGCTGTTAGAAGATGTATTCTTATTGGAAATGATCTTTAGTTTTAAGTTATTTTTCTAAGGATCGATCAGGTGTACTCCCCCAACTTCCCGTACTACCTGTAGGGGGAGTAAAGTTAGATTACCACTTATCAGCATTGTCTTCATTGGCTATTTATAGTTTTATGTAATTTTAAATAGCCCACTCTTTTGCAGTGACAAGTTCCAGATGCGCTTCAGCAAACTAAATTTGCTTTGGGCATTGATAGTGATCTAATATAGTGGTTCTACTTTATATTGGTTGTGATTCTGTAATAACACTCTCAAGTTTAAGACTGTGCTAAGCTGCCCAACAAACTAATTAGAATGACCTGATGAAATTAACTTTAATTTTCCTCCCTTGCCATCACCAACCAAATTAATTTTATTTCTAGGCCTTCTCTCATGGAGCAATGACAGCCAGTTTATTTGTACTCGCAATGATAGCATGCCTACTGCTCTCTGGATCTGGGACATACACCATTTGGAGTTAGCTGCCATCTTGGTGCAGAAGGATCCTATCCGTGCAGCAGTTTGGGATCCAATATGCACTCGCCTTGTTCTTTGCACCGGAAGCTCCCATTTATATATGTGGACCCCTTCTGGTGCATACTGTGTAAGTAATCCACTACCACAGTTTTCTATTACTGATTTGAAATGGAATAGAGATGGGAGCTGTCTTCTCCTCAAAGACAAGGAGTCATTCTGCTGTGCTGCTGTGCCTCTACTGCCAGAATCTAGTGATTATAGCTCAGATGACTGAAGTAATTTTCTCTATTAATGTGGTTCATTGCTATTAAGAGAAAGAGAAAATGTATAAATAGGCATCTTTAGTTATTAAGAACCCACCACCCCCCCCCCCCCCCCCCCCCTCTCTCTGCCCAACCCCTCTGTCTCTCTCACTCTCACTTTGTAATATGATCTTGTGCATTTGGGACTTCAATGACAGTTCTATGAAGCTATGAAAATTTATGTATTGTGGCATTCCTTTCCCATTTTGTTCATAGTTCATGGCAAGGAAACCTCAGAACAGTCACCAGATCAAGTATATCATTCCCGATTTAAGATAGCAGTATCTTTGAAATGGATGCTTCTTTCGTATATGATTTTTTTATGATATTGTCATTTCTTTGTTTCACCTGACAAACAACTGCCAGGAAGAACTGGTATCTTCAAGTTTGGGCTGACTGTGCCATAGCTGAAGAGAGAAGGAATGTCAGGCTCCAGTGCTGATTGCATCATTCCCATCTTGTTTGACTTCAATGGTACTTCCCAAGACCAGTTTTAGCTCTATTCCACCATGAATCGGCTGACTTCCAGATGTTGCAATTACTAATATCAACAATTGCATTTGACTCTAGGGAACGAACAGCGTCAAGAATCTCAAGTATCCTAGAGACTGCACTACTGTCCAATAGTTAGAAAATGTAATGTTCAAATGATGCTATAGCAAGCAAGCTTTTTTTTTTATTAATAAACCGTTTGCAGGATCTCACACCAACACAGAACTCCATTGAACCTATAGAGTAATTCTAATATTTTATTCAAATAAGAGAAAGACAAACACCTGGCTGATTCCATGAGGATAGAAAAAGGCTACTATTATAATGTGCATATATTTTCCAATCAAGTTGCTTCAAAAGAAAAATGAAAATTTGGGTCAAATTGAACATGCACAACGCAAGTGTTTCCTTTTTACTTCCCTTTTTTCCTTGTGTATTGCATGATTTTCATATCTGCAACACTGCAAAACCACCAACAGATACAAACACCCTCTGTAATTTCTCATCATCTCGTTTGAATTATCATTGTCTCAAATCATAGTACAAAAACCCAATTGGATTATCACGTTGATCATATCAAACTTTTAGTACATTTTTTGAATGACTGAAGAACCTTCTTATTGTTAAGGCTAAACTTAACTAACCTAGTGAGTGAACAGGTTTTACATTTTTGTCATCAGATGGCAAGGTGCACAAAACTGCTTAACCTGGCCTGAATGTCTATATAAAATTTGGAAGTTTTTCAACTTCTACTGCCACCTGAATTGTAACTCATTGCAACTTTCAACCTCACTAAGCACATTAAGCTGTGGCACTAAACTCTCCAAAAATTTCCAAAATACAAATGTGAATACACCACAAGACTTTTATAAATAAAAAAGGAGAATCAAGTGAGCAAATACAGGGGCACCATAAAAGAAAGAAGAAAAAACCAACCCAGCATCTTCGTCAAATACACCAAGCACTTCTCTTTTCTTAATTTGCAACCGTAGTCACAGAGTCAGAAACATCTTGTTTCCAAGTTTTTCTTTCTTGGCTTTAACTGCTGCTTTTACTCTTTAACCGCCAAAGGGTTTTACCCTATATATGTACATTTAGCTGCAAAGTTTCAAAGAATCTTCCTTTGCACCAATCTTGTGCAGTCTTGCAGGTACATTCATTGCTTCTTTATGTTTGGACTTTGACGTTTTCCTTCCTTTACTGAGGTTATTGAGTTCTTGGAGAATTGACTGTCCGGGTGTCTAGGAATTGAAGAAACAACGCTTGTTTGATTGAATGTTGATTGAATTTGAGGACTTTGTGTTAATAGGGGTGTGTAGTTTTCGGGTCGGGAAAAATGAGCTTGTTTGATTAGATATTTGTTTGTTTACTGAAATTCAAAACCGATCGTTATGTTCATTGCTTATTCTATACTTCTTAGGAAAATGGGATTGTTCGTAAAATGTTTGAATTCTTTTAACTTGAAATTTTATATTTTTCTTTATTGGGTCTGTAATTTTTGAAAAAAAAAACAAGCCTGTTTGTTAAATTTTATTTTTTGGTTTCTTCAATTGGAAGATTACTTGTGATCAAGCATGTGGTTTTTTAAGAATTTGGAGTTTTATTGAGTGATAACTGAGATTTTTTCATGTTACTTTTCCTTTTCAGTGCTCATAAACTTGTAGGATATGACTCGAAGAGTGAGGCAGAAATGTTCACATAGTAAGGACAAAGATAAGACAAACATTAGTTTGGGGACCCTGGATGGTGGATGTTTGAATTCAGCTACTACTTGTGGAGTTGACTGGACAACCTTGCCCGACGACACAATTATTCAACTCTTTTCTTATTTAAATTATCGAGACCGAGCTAGCTTGTCATCAACTTGTCAAACGTTTAGGCTTTTAGGCTCTTCGCTCTGTTTATGGGATTCGCTGGACCTCCGTCCTCACAACTTTGACACTGCAGCTGCAGTCTCACTTTCCTCACGATGCAAGAATCTCCAGAGACTTAAATTTCATGCAGCAGGTTCAGCAGATGCAATAGTTAGTCTTCAAGCTAGGGCACTTCGAGATATTAGTGGTGATTTCTGTCGGGACATTACCGATGCTGCACTTTCAGTGATAGCAGCAAGACATGAGATGCTTGAGAGTGTCCATCTTGGCCCAGAAGCTTGTGAGAGAATCAGCAGTGATGCAATCAAAGCACTTGCATATTGCTGCCATAGGTTGAGGAGCCTTTGGATGTCAGGTGTTAGGGAAGTTAGTGGAGAGGCCATTAATGCTTTGGCTAAGCATTGTAGGCAGTTAAAGGATGTTGGGTTTGTGGAATCAGACAACATTGATGAAGTGGCGCTTGGAAACATGAATTCTGTTAAACTTTTATCAGTTGCAGGGACTAGAAACCTGAAATGGGGTTCTGCAGTACAAGTTTGGAGTAGATTGCCTCACTTGGTGGGCTTAGATGTTTCTAGAACTGATGTAAATCAGAGTGCTGTTACAAGATTATTGTCATCATCCCAAAATTTGAAAGTATTAGTCGCCTTGAATTGTCCAGTTTTTGAGGGTGAACTTGACAGTAACACAATGCATAATCAAAAAGGTGGAATATTGCTTACTTTTCTTGGTGACATTTTTAAGGGAGTAGCATCATTATTTGCCGACTATTCCAAAAATGTTAGGGGTGTGTTTCAGTATTGGAGGAGATTAAAGAATAGAGATAAAAACTTGGATGAGATTGTTGTTTGGATTGAATGGGTCTTTTCGCAATCACTTTTGCGAATTGCAGAAAACAACCTGAAGGAGTTTGATGATTTCTGGCTCACACAAGGGGCAGCAGTATTGCTCAGTTTATTAGAAAGCTCACAGGAGGAAGTTCGAGAAAGAGCAGCTACTGCTGTTGCAACCTTTGTAGTCATTGATGATGAAAACGCTACTGTTGATTGCCAGAGAGCTGAGGCAATTTTACGGGGAGATGGAATACGACTGCTTTTGAACCTTGCAAGATCTTGTCAGGAGGGGCTTCAATCTGAAGCAGCTAAAGTAAGGATTGCGTCCTTTTTGAGAATATACTAAATACCAGTGGTATTCATGTTCAAATTAAAAAAAATAATCATTACAGTTTCATGAAATATAAGCAAGTCACTACAACAAATTTTAGATGTTAAACTTTTCATAAATTTCCTTATAGAATTTATGCTCTTGTATAATACTCCACCTAGGTGTTTGTTTTATCAGTTGCTTGGATACTAGACACTACTCCATTTTATTATTGGGATGCAGGCTATAGCAAACTTGTCCATAGATTCAAAAGTTGCAAAAGCTGTTGCTGAAAGTGGAGGAATCAATATCCTTGCCAATTTGGCAAAATCAATGAACAGATTAGTAGCTGAAGAGGCTGCTGGAGGGCTGTGGAATCTTTCTGTTGGGGATGAGCATAAGGTTGTGAAAATTGAAGAATTCTATTGATATTAATCTTCAATATTTCTATATTTACTCAACACTGTTCTTTTTCAGGGTGCCATTGCAGAGGCAGGTGGTATAAAAGCTTTAGTTGACCTCATATTCAAATGGCCTTCCAACACTGATGGACTTCTTGTGAGTATCTATACCTGCTTCTTCCTACACATATTTGTAATCTTGTTGGAGACAAATTGTAAGCCCTTGCTAAATGACAGGAACGCGCAACTGGAGCACTGGCTAATTTGGGAGCTGATGAGAAATGCAGCATGGAGGTGGCTGCAGCTGGTGGTGTCCATGCTTTGGTGATGCTTGCTCGGACTTGCAAATTTGAAGGAGTGCAAGAGCAGGTACTTTGTTTTTACTTTCTGTGTACATTGAGAAATGACACTGATGATGATGGTTTTCTTTTTGTTAATTTGTTGTTGATCAGTATACTTTGTTTAGGATAATAAATAGATATTTTGGAAGTCCTCTTTGAGAAGATTATGGATCTGCATTAGTGTGAACTATGAGATGGTAAGCAGAATGTCATAAAGAATTGACTGAGACCATATCATGGCTTCCATACTAAGTTGATGCAGTGCATGAGTAGAGCTGAGGGCCCGAGCTGCAGATTACCTTTGCATTTTCCGTGGAATGTGTATCTAATATATTTTCACTCAGACTCTACCCTATGATTGTCCAACATGATATGTAGAAATGTAACATGTAACAGAATTTCTTTATCAAGTTTTTTATTTTCAAGATGATGAAAATTGTCATATTCCATTTTTAAGTTGCCATGCTATTCCTTTTTGATTGATTGTGATTGAAAATCTTTTAAGTATCCTTTGTTAAGCAACAATCTCTACCTTCTTGTTGATGATGGGCTAGTCTTTAATGGAAATAAAACTCCTACTTGTGTCTTCATCTACGCCAATTTGCCTCTGATTTATTTGATGGTGTAAGCATGGTTCTTTTGTCTCCATTCGTGATCTTTCCAGGAAAAAAATTGTGGAGAAGTATGTCCTGCCTGTATGTATTAAATTATCAGTGGGTTTCCTTTGTCAGAAATTAGTAGAATACGTGCAAATAGTGATGTCTTTGCATGGTGAAGACTTGGTCTTGAACTTCAATTTAGTTGCTTTCAACTTTCATCATAAATTGAGTTTTTTACATTTCTATGCACACAAAAAGTTTTTAGCAGTTGGCCTTTTAACTTTTCTTGCTAAGTAGGAAATTTTCTCCTCTTGGTTAGGCTGCTCGTGCCTTGGCTAATTTGGCTGCTCATGGGGATAGCAACAGCAATAATGCTGCTATTGGGCAAGAGGCAGGTGCACTGGAAGCATTAGTGCAACTTACTTATTCTCTGAATGAAGGCGTAAGGTAATATAGTTTGCTTTATATTTCCTGCTGTAACAAAAGCTACTTCCAGAATGAAACCTAACTAGATGGCACTATATCTCATATGTTTCATATGTTTATCACTACTTTGACTCTTGGGATTTCACCTTAAATGTTCCAGAGAGTGTAATTGAATCTATTAAGCTATGTCCTGACTCATAAGCCCATCTTTGGAAATGTTATTTTATTTAATCATATCTACTCACAAGCAGGCAGGAAGCGGCTGGTGCTTTATGGAATTTGTCATTTGATGACAAAAATCGAGAAGCAATTGCAGCAACTGGTGGTGTTGAGGCACTGGTATGTGAAGTGCTTGTTAAACCTTATCGTTTCATGTTTTCAAGTAATTATTATTCTGCTTTATTTCACATCTGATGCACCAAATATGAAATTATTTCAAGTTTTGCATTAATTGTTGGAGAACTATTAAATGATTCTATCATGCTTCTCATCTTGGTCTTAATTTGATCATATCCCTGGCTATGAGTTTGCCTTTGGTAATTCTTGTTTAGCTTGCAGTGATAATTATTGTTACACTAACAATATGATCTAATTGTTATGGTTGATGACACATAGGTCTTTCAGGCAGCAACTGTTTGTGATCTCAGTATTCTCTCCTCATGTGACCACCTTTTGAATGTTGACAAGATTTTTCACATTTTCCTTTCTTTTCTTCTTATTCTTATTTTATTTTCTTTTAACTTATTGTAAAGATTCATGACTTAAATCAATTAATATAGACTAAAAATGTGTAGTTTCAAACATAAACAATAGGTAATAATTAATATGCAAAGCAGCAATCAAGGAGACTCATCTTATGCTAGTGATTTCTTTTCCTTAAATGGATGTGTCAGCATTTTTATATTAGCTATGTTGAGATAGATGTTACAGAGTCATTGTATTAGCAATAATTCAATTGTAGAATCAGTTTTGATTTCAGTGGTTCCTTTTAGCTATCTCTATTTGGAGGTCTCTACTATATTTCTCCATAGAATCTAAACCAATCACTTTAATAGTACTTATTGTGCGTTGTACTCCACCTTGCATTCTTTAGTAGATTGAAAGCAGCATGGACGTTATAATATTTTGATGATAAAGTAATTGTGCCTATGTTCAGGAGTTATTTGTTATTTTATTAAATTGATTGTATGGTACTTGAGGGTGTCATCGGTCTTCCAGTATGGAATAAGAACTGAGAGTTTCAGTGTAGTGAGGTGGTGAAATCAAGATCTGCTTAGAATGTTTATAAACCACTTTGATTGTGCTTGTCAGTTCATGAGTGGTAATGTTGGTGTGAATGGTGACTTTATTGAAGGTTTCTTCTATAAATCAACTAAAACTGTGTAAAAATCAGTGACGATAATTGTTTCTGATGTCAAAAATGGAAGGGAGTAAAATTGCTACGGGTGATTTTGTTTAATATTGTGGGGGGAATTCATGTTGATGAAGCTCTCTGCCTTGATGATTCTGTTAACAACTGCCTTCTTTACAAACTCTTAACAAGAGCAAACTTTATGATTCATGGGCTTTAACTGATAATCCTCATCTAGATAGTGGCTTTGCACAAGGATATATATTATTTGGCTATAGCTTCCTTGCAGGTTGTTGAAATTTTATTCTGACTTTGCATGATTAGGTTGCCCTTGCTCAATCTAGCTCAAGTGCTTCCCAGGGTCTTCAAGAAAGAGCTGCAGGTGCTCTTTGGGGATTGTCAGTATCAGAAACTAACAGGTATTCGGGGAATCTCTTTGCTGTAATTACCCAATCTTTCACCTTTTGCAATAATATTTGTAGAACAAGTTCTTAGGTGAATTAAGTTCATCTTTATCTTTGGTTTGGTACAGTATACATTATATCAAGATCCTTTCATGTAAACCAAATGCAAGTGATGGTGGCCTTGTTCATGCTATTTAGTTTAAAGTTTGAAGCATTAAGTACATTTGAGTAAACCTTAAACTCTACACTGAATTCATCTTCACTGTTCCATGTCTCAACCAATGTTTGATCTAAAATTATTAATGTTCAGTTGTGTAATATTATGTGAAACTGAAAGATTCAATCTCTTTTTTCTTTTTTAATTTTTTTCATTATTAATGGTATTTTGGTGCTTACTTATCAATGTACATTAATTATCTTAAAGAATGTATCTCTTACCAATTTATGCTACATATTGATGTATTTTCTATTAATGTAGCATTGCTATTGGAAGACAAGGTGGCATAGCTCCACTTATTGCATTAGCAGGGTCAGATATTGTAGTAAGTTTTTACTCCTGGCTCACTCAGATGAGTCATTATTGTCAAAATTAGTTTAAGATATTGTTCTTTACATTCAATGAGACTGTAATCCTTTTGTGAATATTCTCTACATACTGTCAGTGTTAATGCATTTGCATTAGTCCTAATTTCTATGAATTTAAAGTTGATTTAAATTGGCAGATTATATCATTGTTGGGCTTTGCCCACCAGGGGCAATTTAGAGAATAAAACCTACTTCTGGGGCACTCAACCTGAAAATTTTACTTTGAAATAAACGATATAAATATTGAATCACAGTGTACAATATCAAATATTTTTTCAATTTTTTGTTTGGTATGAATGAATATGAAATCTCAGTGCAATCCTTAAGACTGGATCTTTTAATAGAAAAGAAATATAACCATTCCTAGCAGTGATGACATTCTAATAATACATTTCTGTTAATACTGCTGCAACATGCATTCCTCTGGTCTGATAATTTGCTCATTCATAAAAATTGAACTTAACTGTAAATTGAGGTTTTTTCTTTTGTTTGCTTTTCAGGATGTCCATGAGACTGCTGCTGGAGCGCTCTGGAATTTGGCTTTTTATCGTGATAATGCTCTTCGTATAGTGCAAGATGGTGGAGTTCAACCCCTTGTTCATCTATGTTCTTCGTCAATCTCAAAAATGGCACGTTTTATGGCTGCATTAGCCTTGGTTTACATGTTTGATGGGAGGTATGTCAAACTATTTTCTGCAAGTTACAGGGGATGGACAACCTTATATAGAAGGCATATTTATTTGTTGCAAAGCCATCTCTGAACGAAATGCTTAGATAATGCTTTGAAGAGAAGCAAATAAGAAGGAAAAAAAATCATATTTAAGCTTTTGTACATAGGTGGCATTGGCTGGTAAAACAATGTTCTAGAATTGCTTTTGAGGTGTAACTCTTTGCTTATTTATATACAGAATAGATGGAGCTGTTCCGATGGGGCATTCATCACAGGGCAGTTCAAAGACTCTGAACATGGATGGGGTTGGAAGGATGGCCTTGAAGCATGTTGAAGAATTTGTGATCTCATTTTATGATCCACAAACCTTTTATACTGCTGCTGCATCATTAGTCCCCACAGCTTTGGCACAGATAGCAGAAGCCATAAGAATACCAGAAGCAGGGCATCTAAGATGCAGGTTTGAATTTTTGGCCTTGGCATTTTATATTCAAAATATGAAACTGGTAAATTCTTGTCTATTTTACGTAGAAAGTTTAAGAAGTAACAGCTAGTGTTTTGAAATTGCATTTTGTATTAACCTATATAATTTGTTAACCATGCCTGTAACACCGTTCTGCACTTCTTGTAGAGAACACAATATTTGCATGCACTTGCCAATTCCCACAGTCTCTGTCTCTTTCTGTCGTTTCTCTTTTTTCTCTCTCATGATAGTCAAAGAAAATCAACACAATAGGGAAGTGCAATGGGTCTCACAGGGTTGTACCGTCAAGGCAATTGCTGACAGGAGGGTAGCCTGTGGATTTTTAATAAACTACTCTAAGACCTCAGGCTTGTTGATGTGAGCATGTGTTGCCCCTTACATATGATTAAAACGCTGATGTTTGTACCTGTAATGACTCTACAACACCAGATGTTTGTGTAAAACAGTTGCAGCCAAACATTGTGTTTTAGCTGCTCTGATCTCTGAATCCTCAATTTTAACACCTAGTA
This sequence comes from Theobroma grandiflorum, assembly GCA_036013995.1. Lineage (NCBI taxonomy): Eukaryota > Viridiplantae > Streptophyta > Magnoliopsida > Malvales > Malvaceae > Theobroma > Theobroma grandiflorum. The sequence continues at coordinate 10,772,983 of CP142131.1, forward strand.
TAGTATTCATCTCTGGCAACACTTCAAACTATATAGTAAACACTAATAACCAACAGACCACCCCAAACTTTTTGTAGTAAAAGTTAATACTTGCACTTGATCAGGAAGTGGCTCAAAGACCACTCCAGAGTTTTTGCAGGTGAGACCAACTTTGTTCAATATTTTATTGACCTTTTTGTATGAAGCACAAAATGCTCACACCAAACAAAATTGAAACAACTTTAGCAAGACAATGGTTTGACACTAACACCTTTTCTTGTAAATGTCGCATAGCAATTGGCAAGTTTTGAGTTGATCATATGCATTTATACCTATTGCAGTCATGCTTCACACTTCTGCTTGTAAAACAGGTTTCAGAATGAATAAATGAAATTAAAAAAAAAAAAAAAGAAGTCAAATATGGGAGGATGTAGAGATGGCACATTTGTAGGCTTTCATTGGATTTTTGTCTTGGAAAGAGGTGGAATCAATTGGGGAAAAAGCATATGAAGGTGAAAAAGCTGCCACTTTTACACCAGGTTTAACTAGATCTTACATATATCATATATGGCATGCTTGCTCATACAGCTTGATCGGTATGGTTGCAAATACTAAAGAGCTCTTTGAGGAGTTCCAGCAATCTCCTTCTCTAAGCAGTGAATTTATGGTGCAAAATTGTTGATGCTGTTATAAGTTTTAGCATGCATGTCAACTTGCATGTTTATGAATATTACATCACAAAGTTAGTGAACATTCCTTAAATGTATGATACCATGTTATATGTTTTTTGCATGATAGCTTCGATACCTGCCACCCTTTTCTCAGTAAATTACATTTTCACAAGTTTTGTATTCATAATTTTTACCTTTAGGATTCATATTTATATTCTAATATGTTCTGTTTCTTTCTCCTTTATGTGTCTCTCCAGCGGAGCTGAGATTGACAGATTTGTCAGAATGTTAAGAGACCCTTCTTCTATACTAAAGTCCTGTTCTGCATTTGCTCTTTTGCAGGCAAGCACCTGTTCTCCCTCTCCTATTTATTGAATATGTTTATATTTGTTTTATTTTCATTTTGAAATTCAATTAATTACAATGCTAAAACATAAGAATTTTCTCCTTGCAGTTTACCATGCCTGGAGGACGGCATGCAATGCATCATTCAGGCCTCCTACAAAATGCAGGTGCACCAAGGGTCTTACGTGCTGCTGCTGCCGCATCAACAGCCCCTATTCAAGCCAAAATTTTTGCAAAAATTGTGCTTCGGAGCCTTGAGCACCACCATGAAGTCTCAAGTTAGTTGGGAGGATAGTTTCTGCTGAACTCTGGACTGGGAGATTGTCATCTTCATCGAAGCACAATCTTTTTTAGAGTTGAACCAGGAGGCTGGGACAGGCCACCTCATCCCCTTCCCCTAAGGACAAGCAGTCTTTTGCGCTTGTGGTAGTCACTAAGGGTCAAAACTAGGCACCCCTCATACCTCCTCGATTACTTATGATAATAAAATGAAAAGGAGGCCTGCATGTTTATGGAGATCATCATACTGACGCTAATGAGGTCTAGCAGAATCTTGATCCACAGGAAGGATGTTTTCTTTTCCCTTTAAATAACCCACCAACTTTTTTTTTATCTTCTGAAAACACCAAAAGGAAAAAGGGGAGGCGAAATGAAGAGTAATAATACAATACATCAATCTTTTAAATCTACATATAGTTTGTAGTTTTTTCTTTTCATTTGGATTGATAAACATATGTGTTGTAGTTAGTACATCTAATCGATTTCACTTTGCCTTTACAGTTTCTAGTTTGCTTTTCAATATGGTATAGTAATGATATATTTTAACTTTTTTATTTTAATTGTGTTCTGCATCATATCTAGTACTACTTTCTATTGTTGAAAATTCGTTAGGCTGGCCTGAACGGTTCTCTCTGCATATTGAAACCTTGAAATGTCAAGAAAATGAATGTAGTTCCCAGTGGTAAAGCAACCCAAAAACATTCTTATGCGATCAAATCAGAGTTGCTGACGGTTGGAAACGTGCTAGCATGTTTCTGCTTGGTTACTTGTTCCCACTGTCCAGGTTGCATTTCCTTCCAGCTTGTGCTTTTGCGTGCAAGGCTTCTGCAGACCATGCTTTGGCTGCATTCATATATACGTGCACCTGATGTAACTCTTCACTTTAGTGGATTCACCCACCGAAGACCTGCCGACATCTAAAATGATGATGCATCTAGTAAAGGCAACTGCCAGGCTATCTTTGCCGTCTTTCAGGGTTCATCCTCGATATTGTTTCGGTGGGGATTTATCTTGGGTTCCTTGATTACAGACTGCATACCTCAGTTCGCACTGTGGCACAGCCTCGCATGGCTTTATGAACAGTGTGGCTCTTACCATAATAAGTGGGAGAATAAAAAGAGACGAAAATGAAAGCAAATATGCTTGTCTGGGTGAATGGAAAATGGTCGTGATAAACACCAATGTCTACATGGTGGTCGTTCCACTTTGCTTGCAATCCTGTACAAGTTTAGTGGAGTGGACCATCAGACCATCGGTTGAGGACCAAGGTCGGGGCTAAAAGCCTTGGTTTGGTTAGTTAAAACGACTTAAAGGAAAAAAAATATCTCATGCCGTGACCAAAAAGATTTTTTGACATTAATATCCGAACTATAACAAAAATAATTAATGCTCGATGACCCACCGGCAGTTTTGTTTGATATGTTACGATTTTAATTTCATGTGACTTCAAATTAATGATGTACTTAGCATGATTTTGAGGCAACAACAACGTGGATAGATGATTCTTGCAAGCTATGCATTGAGATCTTTAAATCCTAATTTAGTATAATTGATGTTGTAGATTTAAAGTTTTGGCTTTCTAGATCATAAGGTCGGGTTTGGATTAGGAAACTAGGAGGTTTTCTACCTTATCCATTTACGCAAGAGAATCTACAAGAACTTAGAAATAAAGGTTGGGGCCGGGACAGGCAAGAAATGAATGTCTAATTGTAGGGACTATGGACTTCTTGTGTGGATAATAACATAGGCAAAATGACAATAAATTAGGTTAAAATTAAATAATTGTGTTTGCTGTTAAGTTTTTGTTATGATTTTTTTTAAAAAAAAATCAGTTAATGTCTTTTTGCTACCTGTTGTTGGCTATATATATGTATATATATATATATATATCATGTGGATGACAATCGGATAGCAATCAATGTTACTCCAAAAAAAGAAGAGAAAATCATGATACATGGTAGCAAATTTGATTGTTGCATCTGCTTTTTGACACAAAGCAATGAAGCAAAGCTTCTTTTGTTTGTTGTCCCAGGGAAGGAAATTGTATGTGAATGTACGCATGTGACAGATTTTACATGTTTGGCCTTATATCATCAAAACTTAGTGACCTAATTGGAAAATAAAGGAAAAAGAGGTCCAAATTTAGTGTTCACATGAAGGCTTACATCTTGTACCCTGCTTGTTTTGGTATATCAATATAAGAATATCTTTGTATTTGGTATAAACTTTAAAAAAGTTTTTAATTTATTATTTTTTTAATAAATTTAATCAAATTTTTATATTTTTACTTTAAATCAAATAATTACTATTATTCATTTTTTATATCATGTAACATTTAACATATAACGTAAAAATATCACATTATCATGTCATCATATCTTATAATTATCTATTATTACACATAAATATATAAAATAATAAATAATATTTTAATTAATAACAGTTATTTAATCATTAATTATAAAATTTACTTGATTTAAAATAAAAATATAAAATTTTGATTGAATATAATAATAAAATAAAAATTTATTTAAATTTTTATATATAGTTAAATATTTTTAAATATTATACTTTTTTTTAAAGAGAGAGGAAAAAAAGATAAAAGTGAAAAAACCCTTAACAAAGCTTATTTATTTAAAAATTAAAAATTTATGTTCTTGCACGTTCTTTTTTTAAAATTAACAGAAAATTTTATTATTATGAGTAGTAATTTTTAACATTTTAATTAAATAAAAAATTTATTCACGTAGTACTCGAAATAATTTAATATTTTTTTGAAATATTTTTTGTCTGTTAGCGAGTAATATTTAACATTTTTCCACTCACGCTCGATCCATACCAAAAAGGGGCTGAAATAACGGCTTAAGATTTGATGTCTTGTTAGGCTTCCTCCCGTTTAAGTTTTATTGGTCAAATGGTCGGTTACAAATAACGGCAAAAATCTTTTTTCTTTTCCGTTCCGTTTAATGTTTTGCATTTTATTCTATCCCACATGAAACAGCAAAATATTATTATTGTGTCACCGTGGAGGTAACGATAGGTGACAGAAATAACCTAAATTTTCATTTCTTAATTTAAAAAATTTCTAATCGGTAGGGCCCCCATTCCCGCTTGCCACGTCTACCCCTCCTTAGTTTCCTTCGCTCTCAGGTTTTTCTTTTCTCCTCCCTCTTTTTTTTAATTACAAATTTCTTTTTCTTTTTCTTTTCTAGGCTCCAACCAACTCTCACATCTCTCATCTGATGTTTTCTCGCGCTTTCTCTCTCCCTAATTTTTTTTTCTCGGGAATCTTCAATCATCTTCAGAACATTTTTTCGTTTTCTTTCGATTCGAAATCCAAATGCATGTTTTTCTTGTTTTTGTTAGGTGACGTGGAACGGCGGTGAGAGGATATAATTAAAACTTGGAAGTAATTAACTAATTAAGGATGAAAAACGCCGACGTAACCAACGGCGTTTGCTCGTCGGAGTTGGTGAATGGGAGTCGCGATGTTTGGAGTTGTAAAGATTCTGATTCTTTATCAGCTGATCATCTTGTTATCATGGTCCACGGAATTCTCGGCAGGTCCTTTAAAAAAGAAAATCTTTCTGTTAGAATTTTGAAATATTTAATTTAATCATGTTTGTTCGTATAGACTGGATTTTGGATGCTTGATTTAGTTTAGTTATTGCTTAGCTTTGTGTTGTGATTAATTAGTTGTTTTTTGTGTCCTAATTATACACATATTTTCTGCTTGGTTTAATTGTAATCGGTCTTATTTGAAGTGATTAAATTTTGTTTTCGTGATTTTGGGATTAACTCAAAAAATGCTGGATTTGAACTGAAAAATTGTTAGGTTTGACTTTTGCTTATAGCCCCAATATCTTTTTTCTGTTGTAGCACGATCATTGCATCATTTCCAATTCACATGGAATTTTTTAAATTCTGTCGTGTTCAATCGTGTTAGTTTCTTCTTGGGACTTTTATTATAATTATTAATATTGTTAAAAATTCTCCTGAAATTTGGCCGTGGTTGTCTGCTTGATTGTGCAGTTCTTCAGATTGGAAGTTCGGAGCTGAGCAATTTGTTAAAAGGCTTCCCGATAAAGTATTTGTCCATTGTAAGTAGTAGCATTTTTTTAGGTACCATTTTTAGGAGAATAAGGCTTTCCAGTTTTGCTTGTGCTTGTTTCTGCTTTTGTATGTTCGATACTTGCTCATATCGTCTTTAGATTGTAGGGGATGATGGTATTAGCAGCATTCATAGTGTTATCAAAAACCATTAAGTTGGTTTTCTGCATAGGGCTAAAACACTCTTCTAAACATTTCTTTTTAATTTTTTAGTAAGTTATGTATTGAAGTTTTTGAGATCAGAAATGTTGATGTTTAAGTTTCCGGCTGGAGTTTTTCTGCTCGAATTTCCTTGGTTGATTAACATGTTGTGCAGGCAGCGAACGGAATATGTCTAAGCTGACTTTAGATGGTGTGGATGTAATGGGTGAACGACTGACAAAGGAGGTTAGCGCATATTTGATAATGACCCTATTTAAGTTGTCAAAATCAAAGAAATTTATTACTTTTAATATGAGAGCATCAATTGCATATTCTGATTGGTTATTGACAAAAATGTTTGAATGCTAGATCCTTGATGTTATTCAAGAAAAGCCAAATTTATGCAAGATCTCCTTTGTTGCCCATTCTGTTGGAGGACTGGTTGCTAGATATGCAATTGGGAGACTCTATAGACCACCTAAAGAAGAAGATAAAGAGGATATGTCTGGTAATGGGTGCAAAGAGGAACCAAGGGGTACAATTGGTGGCTTGGAGGCTATGAACTTCATCACTGTTGCAACTCCTCATCTAGGTTCTAGGGGCAATAAGCAGGTAGCTTTTCTGTATTAACAAATGTATATGCATGTAATAGCCAAAACACATTACTCTCTCTCTCTCTCTCTCTTTCTTGTGTGCCTGTGCTTTCACACACAAAAGTATCACTATGTCCCAGGAGTTCATTCCAACATTATATGTGGTGATTACATAGTGTATTCTCTAACTTATTGCTTCTAAAAGGTTGTTATTTTAGCTGATGGGTTTGTGTTTACTGCAGTAGTTTGTTGATTTTAGCATATGTTGTGTTGATTGTAAAACAAAATACTTTTGTTTTGTTTTGACTTATTTTGCTTGAGTATGTGATATATTATTTCTCATCAGTGTTGGTATGTCAAGGATATTAGCCATTATTGGAATATCTTTAATTATTGTCTCGGTAAAATGTTTGTTTCCAGGTACCATTTCTTTTTGGTGTAACTGCTTTTGAGAAAGCTGCAAGTTGTGTTATTCATTTGATATTTAGGAGAACAGGTCGGCACCTTTTTCTTACTGATGATGATGAAGGAAAGCCTCCACTGCTTAAGTGGATGCTGGAAGATTATGATGAGTTTTATTTCATGTATGTAACCTTCACCTTTGTGTAAATGGCTTTCTGTGTAATGTTACTTGAGATGTCTTACTTGGAGGTCTGGATTGGTAAATTGACTAAAATAGTAGTGAATTCATCTATGCAGGTCTGCATTGCGTATATTCAAACGTCGGGTGCTGTATTCCAATGTGGCCTATGACCGTATCCTTTTTCCATGATCTGTTTAACTCTTTTTAGTTCCAACTTTCAACTTTGTGTTAAATTTGATTTTATTTGTTTTTGTTAATGAAACATTGTAAAGACATTGTGGGCTGGAGAACATCATCAATAAGACGGGATAGTGAACTGCCAAAGGTAATATCATCTTTATCAACTTTTTTCATTTGACTTCATGTTTGCAACTCTTTTGGTTAGAAGTTGAAGACCAAACATCTGTCTTGTTATTAGTGGGAGGAGTCTCTAAATGAAAAATATCCACATATTGTGTACGAAGAACACTGCAAGGCCTGTGATGCTGATCAGTATGAAAATATTTCAACAGAGGATGACGCCTCATCGGACAGGCTAGAAGGTATGCAACCTTAATTTCTGACTTGAGAAGAAACTGCATTTTTGCTAAAGTTTAGTTTGTTTGAGTTGGTTGCCTTCAGCCTTTTTTTTGCATCTTTTATTCTGTATGTTTCATATTTCTCTTTCTTCTTCCTGATTATTTTCGAAGTCCTTGCTGTATTCCAATGAATTTAATTGCCATTGCATCTAAATGGTTTTTTTCTCTTCGTAGTGAATTATCCATGAGTAATGGTACTTACTTGCCTGCTTTTTTCCCCTATTACTTTATATTACTTTCTTTTAATGATTTCCAAACTTTACAACTCCATTAATTGGATGGTGTTGTGCAGAGGAACTGGTGAGGGGCCTATCCCGAGTATCATGGGAAAAAGTAGATGTCAGTTTTCACAGCAGTAGACACAGATTTGCTGCTCATAGTGTCATACAGGTCTCTCTCTCTCGCTCTCTATTTGGAGCTAAAAAGAAGTTTGGACACCATTTATGAGATCATTTCTGTAGTTCAGAAAAATTTTTATATCTTAGAAGGAGCAAGTTCCCACCATGCACTTTTTGCAGGTTAAAGATGAAGTTATGCATATAGAAGGTGCAGATGTCATCCAACATATGATCGACCATTTTCTCACTTGAAAACCTGTGGTCTTAGAAATACACACTATATGCAACTGGGATACGACATTCTCTTAGGTGAGTGAAGATTATGTTGCCAGTGAGATCAGATCCTCTATTCCTGGAAATCCCATTGGTTGCAGTTGAATGGATCACCACTTTCGTTGGTTCTCAGCAAGCATGGCTATGGCAACTGTGATTATAATTCCAGCAGTCATGAAGAAATTTTGTGCATTCATTAATCATTATATGTTGTATACATGTGCACGTTCAGCAATATATGCCAACGGTATACGCTTGCGTTTACTTCTTTTTTGTGTTATGTGCTGTAAAGAAATTATTTTGGCAATTCACATTTCACATGGAACTCGGAAGCGCCTACTTAATAATTTTTTGATGTAATGATAAGCCTTGGCTAATAATAGACTTAATAACTTTGAATGGAACCAAAGTAGACATAAAATTTTGCAAAACTCTTGATTTCGTATTGTTATTATTATTATTATTATTTAAATTATTATGATAAAAAGAAAGAATTACCACTGGTTTATTGCTTTATAAATTTAAATGCTATAGATAATCATTATTCATGTTTTTCTTTTTTGGCCGCAAGTATTCATATTCAAAGTCACTGAAATTGAAAATGATAAGGATTCAAAATTATTAGATTAAATTAATTTTTTTATTTTATCATAAATTATTTTGTAGGTCGTGCATTGCATAGGTTAGCTCTTAGTAATTAAAAAAAGAAAATCATAGAGAAAAAGAAAAAAAAAACCACTATGATTTTTATGTAAGAAAAAGCAAGGGAAAGAAAAAAAAATTAGAAAAACAAGCAAAAATTAAAAAGAGTATCATGGATTTAAAACTTTTTCACATGTCATGTTGAACTTTTGATAAAAAGAAAAAAAGAAAAAAAAGAGTCAAAATGTTGACCATTCCTAATTGGACTGCCTATTACAAGCTAGTCAATGTGACCAACTTTAAGTCCCGTACGGCAACCCCTCTCCCATTTCTTCCTCTTTGTCCTAAACATATCTTAATTGTTAAACTCGCGCTAAGTCACTCACTGTAAATACTACTATTTGTTTACAGACTTTCAAAATTTGTTCGATGAATTTTTCGATTCCCTCTCCTCTTTCCAAAGCTTCTCCTCCTTCAACATTCCTCTCCGATCAATCCCATAAGTTGCCGCGATCTCCATGTGTCCATTACTTGAATTTCAAGTCCCGAAACTCCTCCCTCAAAAAGCTGTTGGTTTCCCGCCAAACCCTGCCAATCAGAGCTCAGCTTTCGGATCAGACGGTGGATGACGAGTTTGTCCTTGATGACGTCCCTCACTTGACTAATTTCCTCCCCGATTTGCTGGTAATCACTGCATCGTAAGCTTCTATTTGATTTTTTTTTTTTTGGCTCGCGTGACTTCAATTAATGCTTCGTAGTTTGGAATTATTTCAGTTGGAGTGGTGTAGAGAAAAGTATTCTCTTAATGATTTGGAGTTTTGGAGTCCAATTATTTGTGGTGATATAGTAGAGAAAAGAAGTGAAGTGAAAATAGGAGGGAAATAAAGAGCCGAATTGAAAAAAATAATTGGCTTCGTAGCAGGCCCTTCCCTGCTTCTTTGGATAGATTATATCTAATTATCAAAAATAAATTAAATGTAATTGGATTTAAGTGATCGGAAGTAAAAATGAGATGAAGTTATGTTTATGAAACAATTGAGCCACTTTTAAACCGTGAATTTAAGAACTTGGAAAATATTTAAATAAAGAAAGTGTCAATATGTTAAGCCATTTCTTTTTAAAATCACTTTTTTAGATATTTAAAAAGTACATTACAAGAGATAGTGTCACCTAAAATCTTACTTTGCTGCTTTTCTTTTGATTTCCCTTCTTCAATTAGTTATCAGAAAAAGAGAACTGTAGTATACTTCTCGTGATATCTCGTCTTCACTTCCATCTAAACTCACAGTTTATTCTGTTGCCCAAATTGTCGATAGCCATGCTATGATTCTTCATTTGGTTTTTAGGTTCTAACACTGCTTCAATTTGTTCAAATTCTTGGTTTTGTAATTCTTTTCTTTTATAAAATTTATCTTTTTGTTTTTTCTTTCAGTCATACCCGAATCCTTTACAAAAGAGCCAAGCATATGCTGTTGTCAAGTAAGTTCATTTATTTTTGGTGAAGTTCTCTTTATAATACCGTGTATCTTCATTGTGGTCAATAAGTTTCTATTCCATGGTCATTATTCTTTAATCTTCTGTCTTGCCAGGCAAACTTTTGTCCGTCCAGAAGATGTGGTTGCTCAGAAGGTAAGTAACAATAAAAGAAAAAAGAAGAAGAACACAGCCCCAATTGTACTGATAAATTTTATCCTATCTGATTCTGACCCCACAATGGTAAAATTATCACTGGGGTAATGGCTTATTTGTTTCCCTTCTTAGTTAATTGCATGTGTCTTGTTTAGATTGTTGTTCATAAGGATAGTCCCCGAGGAGTACATTTCCGGCGTGCAGGGCCACGGGAAAAGGTATATTTTCTTATGGAGACACCATCATATGTCCTCTGGACATGGGATCGCTAATCTATTTACTGCATTTTTGGTTGTAGGTCTATTTCAAATCAGAGGAAGTGTGTGCTTGCATAGTAACTTGTGGGGGTTTATGCCCAGGGATCAATACAGTCATTCGGGAGATAGTTTGTGGCTTGAACTATATGTATGGTGTTGATGATATTCTTGGCATTCAGGTGAGTTCATTTAATATTACATTTCCTTTGCTGAAGTGGTTTTCTCTTATTCTTCAAATATATCTTCTGTTCATCATTCCTATTTTCATTTTTAAAATTTGCAAATGAGCCTAGTTTCTAAAATCCAAAATCCTATTAACCATTTTTCAGTTTTCAACAAGGAAGAGAATATGGTTTTATATGGATATAATATATCTCCATTTGAATTACTATATTCCTTAGGGGTTATAGTTTGCAGATTGATATTTTAATTATTGATTTTGAGTCTGACTTTATCTAGTTTCTTAGCCAGGAATTTCAATTTCATTTGACATGTAACAAGGTGAAGATTTGTAATAAACAATGTGTCAACTATCAGTCTGAGTTATTGTTTATTACTCTGTTCCAAGAAAATATTCGTGCTATTGCTAGTAGGGCTTCTGCATGTGGCATGTTATTGGCTGATACAGGCCATAAAGACTGGCTCCTTGGCAACTGGAAGAACCATTGACTAGTCCATCTGCTTTCAGTACATGAATTTTTTATTTGAATTTCTTTCTCGTGGTTCCCTATGATTGATTCTCATAATTAATGGGACTGTGGTATCCAAAAGAATTTAAAGAAAAGCTTCTTGTTCTCTATATTCCTAAGTACATTTTACAGTTTGCTTTGCAATAATTCTTCTTCTTTTAATTATTTCTTTTGCTTCTATTAGTCTTAGCTTACATTCTTTATTGCTTGCATTACTGTTTAGTTGTTTGCAACTTTGTTTCATCATGGTACTATTGAAACTTCTAGGGAGGATATAGAGGCTTTTACTCTAAGAACACCTTGCCGTTAACACCTAAAGTTGTGAATGATATCCACAAACGTGGTGGTACTTTTCTTCGCACTTCACGAGGAGGTCATGATACCCACAAGATTGTTGATAACATCCAGGACAGGGGAATCAATCAGGTAAACAGTTGCTTTCTTGTCCATAACATTCAGGTCTTTTGGTAGTGGGTAGCTTGTGATAGTATCTTTCAGTGGAAATGAAAGTGTACAAAGATTGATTCCTCTATGGATTTCAGGTTTATATTATTGGAGGAGATGGTACCCAGCGAGGAGCAGCTCGGATTTATGAGGTAATCACTGCTTTGAATACAAGACCATTCCTATTACTTAGGTGTATCCGTCAGGCAACTTTTAGAATTTTTTTTTTATTTCTTCCTTTCTCGGTTTCTTATGGGCATATTTTCTTCAAGGAAGTTGAGAAACGTGGTCTTCAGGTAGCAGTTGCTGGCATCCCCAAGACAATTGATAATGATATTGCAGTAAGTTCAACCACATTATAATTGTTGAAAGAGTTAAAACGGTTACTTTATAGTAGCCATCACCGCATTTATTAACGTCTAGAAATGTTTGAGAAACTTTCACTTAAAAAATATTGGAGGAAAAGAAGTGCAGTTTCTTGTTGCATTGTCTGCCATCACCAAATTTATTAACATCTAGAAATGTTTGAGAAACTTTTACTCAAAAAATATTGGAAGAACAGAAGTGCAGTTTCTTGTTGCATTGTCTAGTGAGTGATGGAGTCACCTTAAAATTCTATTCATTAGTATGGATGACCCTCTTCCAAGCCGTAAAAGATAATACCATACTGATTTCAAGTGTTGTGGGAAACAAAGCAATTATACACACACACACACACACACACACACACACACACACATACATAACTTACATGAATACATACATGTGTGTGTGCTTGTAATGGTTTCAAGGGTTTAGAGTTTGTTTGTGCTTCAAAAGTCTCTAAGCCCTTTTACAGCTTTGTTTTAGTAATTGTTGGGTATGATAAAAAAGAACTAAATTATATTATCCTTTTAGGATTTTTGAACTATATCTATGCACCTATCATTTGGATTTAGGAGGTCCTATCTCAAATGACTTTTTCACTTTTTAAAGACTTCCATTCAAAGACGGTAGTATTCTTGGGTGAACACAAATGAAGATGCATTCCGGGTATCTGAAGGTCGGGATGGAGTGTAAAGTAGCTAAAAGTTTTAGCTAAAGAGAGGACCTCTTATTATAAGTGTCGACTGCTAATGTAGTTCATCTTTCATCTGTTTCTCTCTATTATATTCTCTATGTTCATTCACAAGCTCTTTATTTGCAAAAATTTGACCATGATGGAGTATATTTAATGCTTGTAGATGCTTGTTTTGGCTACAAACTTATTACTTCTCTAAGAGTTATTTTATAGTAAGCATAATGCTATACATAAGCAATGAGAACAACTAGAACGATGTTATCACATTGACAACAATGAAAGTAACCCGGAACAAGTGGCAGGGTTCATGGGTTAGTTTCACCTTTGGGATGTTCTGGAGAGCTTGACTTGGTGCCTCAGATAAGGAGGTAATTGAGGAGTCCTTTTGACATTTCAAGGAAGTATAAGTGTTTCCTCCTTTTCCTTTTTCTCAAGAAACACGTGACACATTGTGAAATGTCATTGAGCTCCACTATGTTATTAGATCGAAATTATCCACTCATCATCCAATATATGTAGAAGATTAATGTGTTATTCTCATGGTGAAGGTTTTCTTCCCATAATGGACACAGTCTTCCCATAATGAACTGTTCTTCACATCATGAATTGTTCCTACCATGATGGCCACTAAGCACTCTTCTGAGTAACCACTCCCACTTGATCTATATATAGAAGGCTTGACAATTCATTAAGGAGAGGAGAAATTCAATGAACTCTCTATCTAAGAGACTCTCTCAAACTCTTGTTAAGTTCTTCCTAGATAACTATCTCTTTTACTCAAACCATTTCCATCTTATTCTCAACCTTGCTCCGTCGTTACACTTTTTCTACCTTGTTCTTAAAATTTATCTGTCACCTCCTGCCACAAGCACTCAGCACTTCAAGGACTGCTCCAATCTTCGTCTTTGTCGCCTCCTGCAAGTCTCTTTCATATACAACTTTGGAGGTGGCAATCTTCTGTTTAGAATGAGGAATTATTTTTGTGCCTGGTTTCAGGTGATCGACAAATCATTTGGTTTCGATACTGCTGTTGAAGAAGCTCAGAGGGCCATTAATGCTGCACATGTGGAGGTGGAAAGTGTGGAAAATGGCATTGGAATTGTCAAACTCATGGGCAGATACAGTGGTTAGTGTCTTGAACATTATAGAACCTATATGGTATAGGTGATTTTCATTACATCTATTTATTATTCATTTAGGTAATACGTATAATGTGTGTGCGTGTGGTGTGGCTTCCATACTTCTTAACTATTAATCATGCAGGTTTCATCGCTATGTTTGCAACATTGGCAAGTCGAGATGTGGTAAGGACTTGGTCCCAATTTTGTATGCAACCAACTTCTTATGATAAATCCTTCTGAATGTTAGATGACCGTGTACTTTCTTGCCTTTTTTTTGTTATTAATAATTGGTATTTCTCTATTTCAATCTCCCTTCAGTTCATTTCATTTGAGTAAAGAATAAAGTAAATGATGTTGTTCAAAATTTTCATGTTTGCTTTGCTGATACGAGTGACAATATTGTAATTTTTTACATGTAACAGGATTGCTGCTTGATTCCTGAATCCCCATTCTACCTGGAAGGCAAAGGTGGGCTCCTTGAGTTTATTGAAGAGCGGTTAAAAGAGAATGGGCATATAGTTATTGTGGTTGCAGAAGGGGCTGGGCAGGAATATGTTGCTCAGAGTATGCGTGGAATTGATGAGAAAGATGCATCTGGAAACAGGCTTCTCCTTGATGTTGGTCTCTGGTTAACTCAAAATATCAAGGTGGGGTTTTTGGATCTTGAAAACAAGCATTGAAGTGGGTGGCAACTGACAATTGTAATTGATATTTCTTTCTTGGATTTGGTGTTTAATTCTATTTTATATAATTATATATAGCAGTTGAAGTTTTAAGTTAGATATAGAGGCATTGATCCATGGGTTAGAAAAGTCAGACAAAAAAAAAAGAGTGTTGTATCTTAGTGATTAACCACAAGAATATCTTCATGCGTTGCATCTAAGATTCTTGTTTGAGTTGGAAATTTTCTATGGAGTGCCGAATGATTTCTTATTGGGGTAGTCTATTTTTGTTCTGAAAACATACACTCTTCCTCCTAGAGATACCCAGAGGAAGTGTCTCAAATGTATTAACATGATATCTCATGGGTGAAATGTATGATTTTAAAATTTTGGAGGAAACTGTAAATGATGCTATGTTACCAAGAGGCTTTTGGTAATTAACCCCTCTTATTATTCTTCTCACCTTTGTTTTTACCATTTCTCCTTAACATATTACAATACACTTCATGTTGCAGGATCATTTTACTAAGGAGCGGAAGATGGAAATAAATATGAAATACATCGGTAAGTTCCAATACAGATTATAGTTCTTATGTTCTGCTTTTCCTACTAGAAAGCAAAAACTCCTAGCCAGCATCTACTTATATCCCTTAAGGATGCGCTAGAAAACATCAAGTTCAAATACTTTTGCACCCGCCTCCTTGTCCTTGTGGCTAGTGCCATCTTTTTTGGGTGTTCTAATTTTACCACAAGAAAAATCCTTTGATATGCATAAGCCATAGAATGCAAAAAAGTTATGAATATGATGGTTGGTGCTGCTATCACTTGATGACAAGCACCTAAGAGTCATAGAATTTCTTTTTGATCTGCAATTTGTCAAGGTGGAATTCTGGATAGATAAGCACAATGCGCTTAAACACTTCACATGCAGATTTTTCTGTTTGTTCAGTTATACTTAGCACTTTAAACGGTGCCTTATTATTTAGCAAAAAGTACTGCCTGAAAGGAAGGGTAAGAAACGAAAGTTTTAGATGAATTTCAGTTCATGAAACCATGAATGTCAGCCTTGTATAAACCTGTTTTTCTATTGGTGTCATTTACCAAAACTTCTGTACGTTAAGGGTTGTCATAAGGAAGCTGGTTTAAATAATCTACCTGCATGAACACCAAACTTCACACGAGACTTCTTTGCTTTTTTAGAACCTTTGCTTGTGTTTCATATTGTGTGGAAGTTAGTGGGCAATTTTTTCCTGTCCTCTATATGAGAACTACTTGTTCTGTTTTTTCCATGCAGTAAACCTAAATTTGTTTATCTTTTACCTGCCAGATCCAACATACATGATACGAGCTATTCCAAGTAATGCATCAGACAACATTTACTGCACTCTTCTTGCTCAAAGTGCTGTGCATGGGGCCATGGCTGGTTATACAGGGTTCACAGTTGGACCTGTGAACAGCAGACACGCCTATATTCCAATTTCTGTAAGCTTTGGAGCTGTTAATGCTTTTTAGCTTTATTTTGAAACTTAATGATATGTGCTTGATTTCTAATTGCATTTATTTTTTGAAGTTAACAAGGTTTGTCCATGAACTAATTTAAGTAAAATTCAACTACTTCTTTTCTTACCTTGCAATTTACAAGACCCAGAAATATAAAGATAAATGCTGTTGTTGTGGCCTAGTAGCTACCAAGTTTCGTACTATATTTGAGTTGATGTCTAACTTTGAATGGCGTGGTATGGTGTTCTGTTTCAGCGTGTTACTGAGACTCAAAACACGGTGAAGTTGACGGATAGGATGTGGGCTAGACTTCTTGCTTCCACGAATCAACCAAGTTTCCTCAACTGTGATGAATCAATAGCGGGGAAAGTGTGTAAAGACACCATTGACTTGATCAATAACATGAAGATTACTTCTATTTAGAATTGGATGGATATAAGCTCAGATGCAAACAAGTCATTGTAAGCTTCATCCATTGCTTTTAATAATTCTGCCAAAATCTCTTCAACCACAGCATGCCTCTTTATCCGTCATTTAGCTCATATCTCCGTCCTTACACATTTGTTCGCAATTTGGGTTTGTATTGTATCGCAAGAATTTACTATCATAATGACTCGTTGCCAATATGTTTGTAAATTATATTGAACAAGAATTCTTTTAATTTGAAAGTTTATCAACGTAGAATATTTCAAATATATTAATTGATTCATCTGCTATTTATTAATTGATCTTAATACTAGATATGCTTCCTCTCATTGCATGGTTTATTCTCTTAAAATTCTCGGTTTGGGCCCTTGCGATGCTAATTATCGTTGTCGATTGCATGCTTTCCATGTCGGCTGCATACTTTGAGCTTCATTGGAGGATTTGAAATCAGAAGGGGCCTGCATATTCTGAATTATGGATAGCCCAATCTTCTACACAGCAAATTGACAATCTTTGAAAAGTTTTGGGAACTGAAACCGATCAAATTTATGACATCATCTGAAAAACAGCTGGATGACGATGATGATGTGTGACAGACACTAATATCTGTGGTGTCTTTGGCATATAGTCATTTGCCACTTGCCTTTCCATGTCTATCATTTACAACTGTTTAATCCACCGTCGTCTGTAGCCTGGATTGGGAATAGAGGCGTACGGAATATGGGGACAAAACTCTGGCAACTAGATTCATTAGGGGTCCCCCTTTTGCTGCAACTTGGTGGCCGGGTTCTGTCGCTTTCTGATTGGAATCACAACGCTGGCTGTATATACCCCTCAAAATTATAGAATGCACCACCATCAAAAGGATGCGGGCCTAGCTCTCTCTCCACATCAACGGTGGCTTTTCATTTCAGCCGAATGCTTTGGCTTGACTTGGTTTTGTCTTCACCCTCGTTTGTCAAAGCCAGCTTTAGGGTTGAGGTAAGCTTTGCAGTCAGTCATTGAAAAGATATAGCAATTACGTAATCTATTTTACATATTTTGCCATTTATTGTGCATTTAAGTCAACTTTTTTTTTTTACATAAAACTTAGGTGAAAACGGTCATAATCTTCTCTTGGGACACAAGTACAGGGAACCTAATGTCACGGGGTAATCTAACTTCTAACTTCAACTCATGATCACAACTATAAACTCTTTGAAAACTTGTTTTTGCTCTCAAAACTTTGTAAGAGGATTGAGCTTTTACCACTCCATGTGTGAAACATATGAGCATCCATTTGTGAAATTAGACATGTTCATGCAGATATTTGATAGGGTAGAAATTTGAAACTTTGGTTCAGGTCAAAACCATTCACGAGCTTGATCAAATCTTTGTAAAAGCAAACTTCAGCCCATAAAATATCTAGAATTTTAGAAATTAATTTGCATTGAAGTTCCTGCATATCATGACATCATTCTGTAGGACTAGCATTTGTTGATTTCATTATCATGGCGTTGGACAATATTCCAATCCTCTCTAAAACAAAAACACATTAAGCACAGCAGATAAGTGATCGAGAACAGCATTTGTACCACATTCATCTCCACAAATTTTTAAGTGTCTTTTTTTTTTTTAAAATTTAGAAAAAAAAGTTCATAAAAAAACTATGTATCAATAAATTAAATGTTCAAGTACTTTGATTATTTTATTCTTACATTAACATTTTCATCTTAAAAATATTATAAATTATTCATTTCTTTCTTTTTTTTTTTTCTAACAATAAAGAAAGAATACAACTCTAATTTAAGATTTTTCACTCTTGATAATCACTAATAATCAAACTCAAAATGAACTTGCAAAGGAACCAAATATGATACAATTTTTTCTCATAGTGCATTTTTATTCGATGTGATTTGGACATTAATCATAGGGCTTACATTACAACCTATCCTTAATCGCATTATCCAACGTGCCTTCTAGATAACGGTGACAGTTGGTCCTGATAACCAAGCTCACCCTCTTCTTCCTTCACCTCTCGAGCCAGCTCAATACTTTCCGGTGACATGACGTCACATTCCGGCAACATAATTCCATCCACTCTTCTCCTTTTCCTGCCCGTACTGGCCGGTGGGCCAGCCTCTCCGGCTTCCAGTGGAAAGTTCAATATTGCTTTGTGACCCCTCATTTTAAATGCTGCACAATCATAAGCCTTGGCAGCATCCACATCACTTTCAAAAGTACCTAACCAGACCCGACTCCCCTTCCTGCTCGGATCTCGGATCTCCGCAGCAAACTTGCCCCATGGCCTTCTCCGGACCCCTCTGTAATGCCTCCTCTCTTCACACTGTGACACCTTTGGCTCCAGATTAGACCCTGAAATGATTGAACTTGGAGACTCCAAATCCATGACTTCAGGTTTTACCTCACAGCTCAAGATTTCAGGGCTTTGGTTAGTTGGGTCGGATATGGGAGAGTCATGTTCTAGTTCTGGAATTGGGTTTTCTGATTTGATGATGGGTTGCAGTTTAGAGAAACCAAAATCAAGGCTAGCAATAAAAGCATCAGCGGAGGCAAAGTCTCCCAGAAGGTGCTGGCGAATGAACTCAAGTGTTGTTGATTCTTCAATGGTGGCCATCTTTTTAGAGTGCAAGGGATTTATGAAAGCAGATGAAGTTGGAAGAGGGAGTGAGGATATTTATACAGGGAAGAAAACGATCAAGTTTTCCCCACATTGGCAAGGGCCCTGGAAATTGACACCCTTTACTTTCTAGTGTGGGACTCGCCTGAAATTTATTGTTGGTTGTGTTTTGTCCACAGTGCTGGGAGAGACACAGCATGATTTTGCACACGGTTTTCACCCAAAGTTTTTGTGCTGGAAATGGATGATCTTATCCTTTGACATTAATAAGGCAAAAATGGGGACCCTTCAAAGAGAAGTTACAAGTTGGTACTAGGCACATATGAAAAAGATTGTCTATGTTTTATCTTATGTCCTGGGACCTTCCAACTTGTGCAAATGCATCCATAGGTAGCAGCTGTGGTGTAAATGGGGGTGCATAAGGGTGTAGACATGCAAGATATTTGGAGACAGAACTGTTTGCAACTGGATAACTTGGAGGGCTCCACAGGCAACTAACTCTATAAAGGTTCTTGTCATTTTATTTGGGAGCTTCATCATCAATTTAGGTGTAAAATGACCAGATGCAAAGCTATGTGAAGCTGTTATCTGCTTCGGGCCAAGGGAAAGTTGCTCTGCTACTTGAAAGGACCCTGCCCCAATCACCGCACAACGTTCATGCATCTTCTTGCGAGGTTAAGATTTGATCTTTGACATTGATGTAAATGTTATTTGTTGGCATGTTTATCCATAGTAATCTATTTTTCCATTACTAGACAAGTAAAGTATGAGCTTCACTGTTCAAATTAAGACCATTAATGAAGTATAAAAAATACCAACTGCACTTCATACGCTAAATGGCTACAAGAAAACTGCGATATGTTGTTATTAGGGTAGGTGGTTTTTATCTATTCATTCCAGAATCAGTACATCCATTCATCCCTTGTTTCTCATGGTGTTGTTCACTTGAACAAGAATAACAATACTAAATTGGTATTACTGCATTCTTACCTACTCTCTTAACTTTATTAAAGCGATTAGGTGTTCATATCTGGTAAAAATATCTTTCATTAATCCACTTGATCCCAACTTGTAATAAAATGATTTATTTTTATTGTTATTTTCTTTTGATTCCAGTTTCCGGATGACATACAATAAGCAGTGGACATCCAAAGGTAAGACTCAATGTAATTCTATGTCATTCAACTCTTCCAATTTACCTAGTTTATATTTGAGTGGCTCCATCTGCCTTGTACTTTTATGCAAAAATTGGCCTCATTTATCATATGATTGGTGTACTTTTTGTCCACTTGTAACTCTTCAGGAATTTTTCTATTGAAAAGATTCTGGAAGAAGCCCAAAATTAGGATTGAGATTATCTGTAATTTATCCTGCAAATGATTTTTACTAGCACAGCTTGATGTTCTACTTTAAATGACACCCTTATTTTAGAGACATATAAGAGTAATTTCAAAGCTAAATTTTGAAAGTGTAATTGGATATGGACATGTGCCTTTGACATTTATATACCATCTTAAAATGTTGTGGACTTGAACCCCTGTCCAGACTGAAGCTCTTTGTATTAAGTGAGCGAGCAAGCCACTTATATGCCATCAGGTTTTGGATTTTCAACTTTCCCGTGCACGTGATTGACCTTAATCGAATGTGTTGAAGCTCCTAAAAGAAGTAGCATTTGTTGCTAGAATTGTGTTTTCATATTTTTTATAATGTTTGCAATTAAAATATATTATAATATTTATTTTAAATATATATTATATCGTTTGTTTTAAAATAAGTCAATTCACTATAAGGTTGTAATAAAATTATATTACAGTAAATGGATGTAACTTGATTGCGGTAAAAAATAAATGTAATTTCATATTGAAACATATTTTGCTAAGTTATCAATATTGATTTGACACTTTTTCTCTTTTTTAATTTAAAAATATCAAAAATCTCTTTTAATATAATCTATCTTCTTAATTTGATATTTTCAAATATGGTCAAATAATAAAAGATGTTTTGTATGGTGGATCAATATAATAATTCTTTTGTGAATTTAAATATATTAGTAATATATATAACCAAGTATAATATTTTAAAAAAGCCATAAATAATTTTTAATTGTTTAAGAAATTCTAAAACAATAAAAAATAGAAATCATTTTTCTTTTTAAAAAATTATAAAAGATTAGAAAATCCACAAATTAAAAATTATATTTAGAATTTTGAAAAAATAGAAGATATTCTTTTTTATACTCATAATTTTTAAAATTATAAAAATTATTTCCTCTTTATAATTTTTAATAAAATTTTAAAAATAAAAATTATTTCTTTTTAGCACTGAGTTTTTTTTCAAAAATCTCTTTTTCGTTTTTTTTAAATAATTATTTCTATTTTTAATTTTTTAGGAATTTTTTTTTAAAATAATAACAATATATTTTAAAATTTTCAAAATTGCTAACGAATATTAATTTTAACAAGGATTTGCCACGGTTGGTTATTTGTTGAAATTTTTTTTTTGAGGAGAATAAAAATTTATATTCTAATCATCTACGACAAGCAAATCCTTAACATGTCATACATCAAAATTTCCCTAACTCCAACAGTCGAGAATGAAAAATCGAAAAGACTTCCTCTAACTTAAAACCCCTTCTAGCCATGAAATATGCTAACCTATTAGCTTCTCTATAAATATGGCAAATCTTAACTTTC
This sequence comes from Theobroma grandiflorum, assembly GCA_036013995.1. Classification (NCBI taxonomy): domain Eukaryota; kingdom Viridiplantae; phylum Streptophyta; class Magnoliopsida; order Malvales; family Malvaceae; genus Theobroma; species Theobroma grandiflorum. The sequence goes on from CP142131.1 coordinate 10,794,616, forward strand.
CAATGACAAGTAAGTAAACTACGTATTGCATTAATCAAATTGGAGTTAAGGCAAGGAAGAGAACTATATGAAGTTATGGCTCGAGTCACAAACTGAACTTTACGAAAGCCTAACTCCCATGCCAAATTTAGTCCCTTCTAAACTCCCCATAACTCAGCTTGATACGCTGTTAAGACACCTAAATGAGCTGCATAACCACCATGCCATTCATCATATAAGTCCCTTAATACACCACCAATAGTAGCTTGACCAATAGAACGTTTGTATGCTCCATCAAAATTTAGTGTAATCTAATACTTTGAAGGAAAAAACAATCCAATAAGCACTTCCTCCCATCTAAAGAGAGTCGAACTAGTACCACCCTAGGATATTAATGATGAATGATGTATATTCACAAAAAAGCTATTTATCAAGTTCATGCATCCTCTAAGATAAAACTTTATCTTTAAAAACAAAAGCATTCCTCCATTTCTATAGAAACCAATAGACAACTCCAAAAAAAAAAGTCCCAAGGAATATTATTAATTCGTAACTTTCTGCTACTTGATTGAAAATTATCTAATCAAAAGTATTAGGAATAAGGAATAGACCGAAATCACTTTGAGGCAATACTCTAAGCCAAATTGATTTTGCTACAAGGGCAATCACGCAAAGCATGCAATATAGATTCTTCTTCAACTCGACATTGAGGGCAAGTCATCACATTCACCATATGTCTTCGAGCTCTTTCCTTGTTAGTAAATAGATGTTCTTGTAGACATTGAAAGAGGAATGTTCTTATTCTCTAAGGGTCATTCCACTACCATGCTAGTTTCCATAACCCACTATTTAATCCCCTATCAAACAGTAAAACGCCTTTTAATATCTCATGGGTAGATGCTACTATGAGTTTCCCAAAAGGTGAAATAGCCCAACATGGTTCATCTAGCCTTGTTAAAGAAATAGGTGGAAAAGAGTTCAATAATAAATACAGTTCCGCTATAGGCAATAACCTTGTTAATCAACTCAAATCCCTCTTTCTATTCGACAATTCAAATTCCCTTGTACAATTATTGTCCACCAAGTCTATTCCCATCAAATCGGTCACTTCCCTCAAGAGGTGTTCTCCAAGCCAAAAATCATGCTAGAACTTTACCACGCATCTGTCACCAACTAACTAATGTATGTGGGTTTTAAAAGTCTCCCAAAGTCTACTAACAGATGACCAAAAAGAAAAGGCCCTAACTCAGCTTACACAATTCGAAATGAAACTCGAGTACATGTCATACTTAACTCTCAACACTTTCACCCATAAAGCTTCTAATTTGTTAACCAAATACCAACACATTTTAAGTATGAATGCATCATTCATTATTCATGGACATCTAATGCCTAAACTTCTTTCATTCTTAAGCTTGCATACATCTTTCGAACTCATTAAATGCACTTTCAAATTATTAGAATCCTTAACCATAAAAATCTCCAACATAAGGCTTCAATTCTCTTGCATGTTTCCATAAGAATGGACACTGTCTACATTGTATAATAAGAGATGGTGGACAAGATAGATTTAACAAGTGTGAGTCTTCCTACAAAAGACAAAGTTAAAGCTTTCTAAGAACTCAAGCAGCTTTGGACTTTCTCTTCCACATGGCGATAAGAACTACCCCCTATATCCATGCAATAAGGGAACTTTCAAATATTTTTCAAGATTCGTTGAATAAGAAAATCCAGAGATTGCCACTAATTCATTAACAAGGTTGCTAAATACATTATTCAAACAACAAAATGAAAACTTTGCAATATTTACCTTGTCACCAATACAAACACAAAAGTCATCCAAGATTCTTTTAATCACCTTTATTTGAACACTAGAAGCCTCCGCAAATAGAATTAAGTCATCTACGAAAAAAAATGTGTGAAAGGAAATCAACATCTACCCAATTTAATAGGCTTTTATTTCCCATTCTCCACTACTATACGAATACTACATGTTAGTCTTTCCATAAATAACACCAAAAATATAAGCTAACAATGGGTCACCTTTAGGGATGTCAATGGTACCCTATTATAGGGTACCCGCGGGTATCCGATCCGATTATACAGGGTTAGGGTACTCATAAACGGGTTCGGGTAGGGTTAGGGTAGTGATTTCACTATCCGAATATTAATAGGGTAGGGTTAGGGTACCACCTATTGGGTACCGGGTACCCATTACCCGAACCCGATTACTATTTATAAATATTTTATTATTATTTTAATAATTAAATTAAACATTTATAATTTTTACCAACTTTACAAGTAAATTTTTTTGTTAAAAACTAACAAATATATAAAAAGTATGATTACTTTCATTATTAATATGTTGACATTATTATATTTAAATTAAAAAATTATTAGATTGTTATTTATGTTTAAGTATAATTACTCTAATTATTAATATGATGATATTAACACTTTTATGAATGCGTGTGTGTATATATTATGTATTTTAAATATAAATATATTTACTTTTTATTTTGTATTAACATTATAAAAATTATAATTTATAAAATTATTAATTACAGTATATATATGTTTATTTATGAGATTAGAAAAGTTAATTGGGTAATTGGGTTCCCATGAAAAAAATTTTAATAATTTTTTTATTTAATCGGGTATTTAAACGGGTTAGGGTAATTATAGGGTAGTGGGAATGTATTAGGGTTAGGGTTAGGGTAGTAATTTTAAAATTAAACGGGTAGTTAATAAGGTTAGGGTAATTGATTTTTTATAGGGTTAGGGTTCGGGTATCTCGAAATTATAGGGTACCCGACCCGTTGACATCCCTAGTCACCTTGTCGCACATTTTTAGATGGAGAAAAGCTATCCGAAAGAGTCTCATTCCATATAATTTAGGAACTACAGCAATTCCAACTACGTATAATTATGGGTGAGCAAATAGGAACCGAATCGAACAGAAATGTGTTCGATTTTTTCAGTTCGGTTAGTATAATTACTTCGGTTCGGTTTTGATTAGGAAAATGTATAACCGAACTAATTGAACCCAAATAAAGGTATTTTAGAGATTTTACATAAAAAATTCTTAAACCTAAATACGAGAAACTCAGTTCCCCTTTTTGGTTTCTGTCGAGTGCTGATTGCTGACCCGTGACTCCCCTCTCTACTCTCCACTCTCGCCCTTTTTGGTTTCTGCGGATTGTCGTCCGGTCTCCACTCTCACTCTTTCTGGTTTCTACCGACTGCCCTTTCTGGTTTTTAGTTTCTAGCTTTATCTTTAGCAAGTCCAAGACTCCAAGTTGCTGCCATCCTTGATCCTACACTTTTCTAGGCCTTCCCTCATCAAGTGACTGGTAAGTTTTTTTGAGTTTTTGCCATCGTTCATCTGGTGAAGGCTTCACCACTCTTTTTAGTTTTTTTTTGTTTTTACTTTTTACTTTTTGGGTTTTCTTCATCATTGAAAATTAGTTGGGCAAATCCCTATTAGTCTCTCCACGTTCTGCTACAAAACAGAGAGTAGATTCTTTGCAAATGTTTTGTTGCCTTTTAGGCCTGTAAAGATTCACGAGCCCCCGTTTCACTGTAATTTATATGTTGGCATTTGAATTCAATGTTTGCAAAGTTTATATATAGGCATGGTAGCATCTCTATCTATTAATTTTACAGTCACCCTAAAATTATAAATCAAAGTCATCATTAGGGGTATCATTCAATGCATATATATATAGTTGTATTGGAAATTATAGTCAAAATCCAAGAAAATCAAACAAAGAAGATTTGGATTTGAATTCTCTTGTTTAGATTATTAATATTTACTCCATTAATTGCATGTTATCATGTAGTTGATATAGTTGCAGCTGACAGATTTGTGCATATCCCAATTGCATGGATATATGCATTTAACACCTCTTGTGGAGCACTGGTGTAGTGAATCTTGCCTTTGTTCCATGCATTGCAATTTGCAGGAGAGTGCTTGTCTTGCAATTCCTTTGGCAACTTAGAGAGCCAATGCAGTGAATATGAACAATAGGCTAAATAGAGAGATGACTTGGGCAGCACTTGGTCATGGAAAGAACTTGGCACCTCAGCTACCATGTATTCCTTATCCTACGAGAGAGAGTTAAAGAAGGTGTTAAAATCATTAGTGGATTGATATATATATATACAAACCAAAAAAAAAATTATTTATTAAGTTCAGTTTTTAGAAACTGAACCGAATTAACCGAATTAGTTCGATTTCAATTAATTCGGTTAGTTATTTAGTGCGGTTCGGTTTCGGTTATTTCTATATAAGAGTTCGGTTAGTTCGGTTATTAGATATCCAGTAACTGAACTAACCGTTTGCACAGCCCTACGTATAATTATGTCAATAAAAGGTTCAAGAATATATGCTTCTATCAAGGTATCATATATAAACTCCCAATGAAAATGGTCATAAGCCTTCTCGAGATTAATCTTTACCATTATCCAACCTAAGTTCCCTTGGCTTTTCAGAATGAATGAATCACCTGTTGCACAATAATTACATTATCAATAAAATGTCTTCCAAGGATGAAGCTAGATTATGTTTCCACCACCAAGTGACTCATGTGAGGTTTCATCCGATTTGCAATTACTTGCATCAGAATTTTAAAGGCCAACAGGAATAAGCTAATTGATTGAAAATGAGAGAAAGTTTCTAGAGCATTACTCTTTGGTGTCAAAGTAATTACTGATTTGCATAACTCGACACCAACATCTGCCCCTTCAAAGACTTTGCGTACATAATTAACAATAGACTTTCCAACTATGTTCCACCGAGATTGAAAGAATAAAGTAGGAAAATTGTCTATCCCTAAAGCCTTGAGTGGTTTCATCTCTAATATTAAAGCCTCATGGACCTCTTTATCCTCTACCAACTTCATTAAACTATCAACTGCCATCTGATCAAGAGTAGGAAAGGAATCTCATATGGGAAATCTCAAGAGTACATTATGTTCTGAACAATATAATTCTCTAAAGAAACTTACAGCTAGTGATTTTAAAACCTCTTGATCATCACATCACTCAACATCGTTAAATTGAAGACCAAGAATTTATTTAAGAGTTTTTATCATATAAAAGTTTACAATAAAAAAACATACAAGTATATTAAATGTGTATTTTAATACATAAGAGTAATTTTAAAAATTAATATTATATTATCAATAAAGTACTTATAAACTAAATACTGTAACGTTATCTCTCTAGCATTTTAATCAACACTTTCTTTATCATATCAAACATTGCAATCTTTACAATAAAATTCCCTGCAACGTGATAACATTGTAAAGTACCAATTGCAACCTAAAGAACTTCGTTCACTTGTTGATAAACACTTAATTACATTCCCTGATCAATTCTTTTGGTTTTTTGCTTTACAATTGCCCAACTAACTTGATCATCCAGGCCACTTCTTGATTAAGTATGAACAAAATTCATTTTGCTGAAAATGGGATGAAACAGCGGAAAACTTTTAAGTGCTAAAAAAGAGTAATTAAATGTAGCAAATGAAATTGAGTTTAAACTCTTTGGTTGAAAAGTAAGAGAAAAACACAAATACTAGTTCTTTCAATTTGAAAGGGGAAGCCCACACGATAATTCCAATGACCAGGCCACCACACGGTTCTGTATTTCCGCAGCTTAATAATTATTTAATTTGTGAATTTTTAAATTTCAGGTATCAAGTAGATAATTTCATTATATTAGATAATCATATATGTAGGTAACTCATTATTAATTTTACATATTTATATTTACGTATTTTGTAATAAAGAAAACGTATTTGATATAACTTCAAACACACAATGACGGCAAATTTCATTAAATAAATAAAAGAACAAATACAATTAATTCAATAATAAAAGCTTGAGTATTCATTTTTTAATGCTCTAATCTACTTTATGCACAATAATAATTGATCCGCAGCCCTTGAATAATTGCTCTTTGTTATCAGTTAACCTTCCTTTTGAGGTGTCTTTCTTCGATAATTCAACCGCCCACGTCAGCAAACTATTCCTCATTCGGTAACCGGCGGCTGAAACCGGTCAAAGCCTTATCCCTTACATAACCTCAAGCCTCGAATACCCAAAATGTGGAGATAACGGAGATAACGGAGGGATACTGAATATTCCCTTCATATCTTCACTATCCCAAAACCCCGTCCAATTTGACGGCGTTAAACATGCCCCCGGCGTTACAGTTTCCGTCACCGTTACCGTCCCCTTCGCCACCGGCATCACCATCTTTTCCTCCGTCACCTCCTCCCTTTTTACCCCTTTACTCGCCACGCTTTCTTCTTCCTCCTTCTCTTTCTCTCTTCTCCTTTTCCTTGAAGATGAATCCTCTGTTAATTCAGGCTTTGCGGAATTTGATTGACCCGCTTCAAGAGGGAAGTTCAATATGGCTTTGCTTCCACGTAGGTTAAACGCAGCTCCATCATAAGCTTTTGCAGCTTCTATGGCGGTGTCAAAGGTTCCAAGCCAAACCCTTGCGCCTTTTCTGTTAGGGTCTCTAATTTCAGCTGCGAACTTGCCCCAAGGTCGTCTCCTGACACCCCTATAGTGCCTTTTCTCGTTAGAGTCAGATTCAACCGGAGCTGGGTTTGAGCTTATGTTAACTTTTGCTGGTGGAATTTCCACGTTTATAGAAGGACGACGCTGGCTTAGAGTGGATTGTTTTAATTGGTTTGGGCTATTGATCTGTGGCGCCTTGGGTACTTTTGTATCAACCAATTGTGGGATTTGATTGGTGGCGGAGACCCTGGAAGTACAGTTATCGAGATTGGAAAGAGAGTTTTCCATGGAGGCAAAGTCAGTCAGGAGGTGTTGCCTGATGAGTTCCAAGGCTGATGTCTCTGCAAGATATGCCATTTGGGAGAGGCGGTTTATATGTTGTAGAGAGAAATGGAAGTGACAATTGGAAACTTGGGAATAGAGGCTGGGTACTAGAGAGGACTGATTTGAGTGGAAAGGAGGGAGTGTGGTGGTTGGTATATAAAGCGAAGAAGAAATAGTTGATAAAAAGAGGAAGAGGGTATTTCACACGAGCTTCCAGGATAGACACTGGAAGCATCCTCTCTCCAAAGTTGATCTCTTTCGTCAGCCCTGGTGGAATTTTATTTTCGTTGGAGGGTCCCATAATTTTTACAGACTCTGCTTCCAGGGTGCTTCGACCCGTAATTAAAGAAGGAATAAAGATTTAACACGTAAAGATTCTCTGGGTTATGATTGCAAATCTAAACAAATAATCCCCAACCCTGTTCTTGTCTTTAGCTTGAGAGATTAGTTTAACTGGGAAACTGAAGAGACTGTGATGACTGTTAGCACGTGCCGTGGACTACAAGATTTAGAGTTTTCCAACTTTTGGGCTTTATGCCTATCTTTAGCTTACTGATAAGAAATATTATAAGTTAAAGACAGATGCACCCTTTGACTGTGATCATTCAAAACTATTACCGTTTTCAATGTATGTAGACTTTTAATTACCACGTTTTTCAAATGTAATTATTTAGTAAACCAGTCAACAATCAAACTAAGAGTTGAGGATTCCAAGAGGAGATTTCAGCTTAGTCAGTTTGTTTGTTTGTTCAACTGTTATAATTGCTCCTCTTTCCTCAGTTTGTTTGTTTTGTGTCCTGTCATATGGTGTTTCTAGTATTACTGGGTTTTGCATCTTAAATTTGATATATATATATATATATATAGTAATTGTCATAAATGTTAGCAAATAGTATAAGAAAAGAGAAAAAAAAGCTTGAGATGTACTATAATACACTATTTTTTAAAAGTTGTTATTTATTATTAGAATTTACAGACAAGGTTATTGTTTGTCAAGATATAACAAGTTCAATACAGAATATTTTAATAAATAAAGTTTGGTTTGAAAGTACATTTTTTTTATAGATACTGAAAGATTATGTCTAATTTGTTTCAACAAATGTGTCTTGTTAATTTTTAAAAGATGTGTTTGTTGAAATATTGAATAACTAATTAACGTATTTCAACAAATGTGTTTGAAAACACTTTTTTTTATTTAATAATTATGTCTTAATCTAAATGGTCACTTAATTTGAATAATCATGTCTGAATAAGACTACTTACATTACAAATATTTAACAATCTCCCACTAGTTTGTAAAATTAATAATACTATATATAGTAAAAAATATCTTAAAGATTTAAACTTTCTATTAGTGAAAAAATTTTAAAATTAAAACAAAGTTATTGGTATCACATGGATTGAACCACAACTCTTTATGTCATAATAAAAATATCATGCACATAGTATTATTTAATTGCTTTAAGATTCTTCCAATTGCTTTAGCACTTATATGGCCTTGTGCTAATCTTGGTTTGGGGGGTCTTCGTGGCTATGGCGGGCTTGTGGAATGGTTCTGTCTTGATGTTTAGAGGGATGGTGTTAGATTCAAGAGGGGATGTCTTATTTGGTGGAAGAATGTTATGTGCCTTAGGTTCTTTGTTGGCCTTAGGTTCTTTCTCTTGGCTATTTATGTTGTTTGAATTTGGTTTTGCTTTTTGGCTGTGGGTATTTGTTTTGTGAGGCTGGATTAGTTGTATCTTAGGTAGCTTTTCCTTTTGTAATTCACGCCTATGCTTGTCTTGAGGCGATTCATTAGTTTTTTTTTTTTTGTTTTGAGCCTTCATGGCCTAACAACTACTAATAGCTTGTGGAGTGGTTGCCTTTTGTTAATTGTACAAGGCTCTTTACCCAAGCCGATTCACTCTATTGTTGGGAGTCTCAAGCCAATAAGGCCACAGACTTGCTTCACATACCAGCTAGATGGTTAGTAAATTCATTTTTCAGAAAAACAAATCCTGGTTTCATGAATATTTGGAAGAGTAAACCATTTTTAACTCTTGTTTGAAATGGTACCACTCCAATATCCATATTGGTGGAATTTGTAATTATGCCTCTGTTACTACAGGCATTTGACATTTCCATTAAGCTCATCTTCTCCTAGTAACAATCGCACTGAATACTATAAAATGAGGCTATTTAATATAAAAATTTTAATATATAATAATAGCATATAGTAACTTGTTATTACCTATTAAACTTTTATTATTAATTTTACTAAGTCAAAGTAAGGTTTCCATTATTAATGCTTTTAAGTCAAAGGTTTTAACCCCATTCCACTAGAAGTTGATTTTATAGCCTCTTTTGGTAAAGCTTTGATAAGTGGATCAACTAAATTCTTGTAAGATTTAACTTAAACTATTATTAAAATGCCATTTGAGATTTATTCTTTTTAGGCATGTCGTAGACTTATGTGTTTAGATTTTTCATTATAAATCTTACTGTGGGCTGCACACATTATAGCATAACTATCACAATATATGAAAATGACGGGTATCAATTGTAGCTTTAACTTCATGTCTAATAACAAAATTTTCAGCTATTCTACTTCTTTTCCAACAATTACTAATGCTAAAAGTTCATATTTCATTATAAAATGTGTAATACAAGTTTGCTTCTTAGATGCTCAACTAATGGCACCACCTCTTAAGTTAAAAATCCATCTTGATGTGGATTTATTGTCATTAATACTAGTTATACAACTAGCATCAAAAAATTCTTTTAAAGTATTAAGAAGCCCATTGCAACGAATTTTCAAATTTTTTATTTTCTTTAGACATCCTAGTATTCTAGTGATAGCTTTCCAATAATCTTTACTAAGTTTACTTGTAAACCTTGAGAGTTTGCAAATGGAAAAGGCTACATTTGATCTGGTATAATGTGCAACATATATTATGTTGCCTATGACACTTGTATATTCGAATTGTGCCATAACTCTTTCACAATTCTTAGTTAATTTACACTAGAATCATAAGGAGTATTAAACTCTTTGATTTCCAAATGACTATATTTGTGAAGAATTTTCTCGATGTAATGTGATTGATTCAATAAAATTACATTTTGATCTCTTTTCGCTTTAATTCCCAAGATTGTATCAACTTCATTAAAATCTTTCATTTTGAAAACTGAAGTCAAATATTTCTTGGTTTCAACAATTTTGAGTATATTTATACCAAAGATGAATAAATCATCTACACAAAACATATGATTACACCATAGTCTTTTGTAAATTTAGAGTAAATACACTTATTTACATTATTGTGTAGCACTGTTAAACTTTTCATGCTATTGCTTTTAGAGCTTGTTTTAGTTCATAAAGAGATTTGATTAGTTTAGAAACATTCCTTTCATTTCTAAGAAGTATAAAATCTTTAAGTTGTTTCATATATATTTCTTCATTAGGACCTCCATTTAAGAAGACAATTTTAACATCCATTTATTGAACATGTAATTTATGAATAGATGATAAAGCTAAAAGTGTTCTTATGGATGTTATTCTTACTTCCGAAGTATAAGTATCAAAATAATCAATAGTTTCTTTTTGCGTGAAACCTTTTGCAACTAGTTTAACCTTAAAGGTTTACACTGAATCGTGTTATACTTCCTTCTAAATACCCATTTGCAATCTATGAATTTTGATATAGGAGGAAAATCAACTAAAACCCATGTTCTGTTTGATAAAATTGAATCCATTTCATTATTTATTGCTTTTTTCCAAAAAGCTACATCCCTTGAAGAAATAACTTTTTTGAATGCTTTTGGATCATCTTCAACATTTAACAAAATAAGTATCTTTTTATATACTTTGGTTTTATTTCTTTCCACAAGGAATGCTAATGATTACGAGTCAATGAAATTTGGATCTAAATGCTTTATTTTTATGGCTTTTTGACTTTTTCTCGATTCAATTTAATTGTCATCCCTTTTTCTTTTGCTAGATGTATCATGAGAAGTTATATCATTTTGGTAACAACTTGAAATTAAAACATTTTGTTCACAATCGAATTTATTATTAAAGTTATATAGACATATATTTTTAATAAATTCAAAATGTATAGACTTTACAATAACATTTGATTGTAAATATAAAATTCTATATGCTTTAAAGTGTTGGGTATAGCTAACAAAAATGTCTTTCATTACTCTAGGTTCAAGCTTTATTCTCTATGGTTTAGGAATTTTATAAAAGACCAAGTACCTCACACTTTAAAATATTTCAAGTTTGGTTTTCTTCCATTTTAAAGTTTATAAGGAGAAACTTTAATACTCTTGAAAAGAACTTTATTCAGTATATGACATGCTATTAATAAAGCTTCATCCTATAAATCGTGCAATAGATGTGTATTCAATAACATAGCATTTGTCTTGTCAATCAAAATTCTATTTTTCCTTTCAATCAATCCAGTTTATTGTGGTGAATAAGGAGTACTTTTTTATGTATCAAACCATTTTATTCATAGAAATTATCAAATTTTGTAGGAAAATATTGACTTTCTGTATCACTTCTTAAAATTTTAATTTTCCTACCTTTTCAATTTTTCACAACGGATTTATATTCTTTAAATTTCTGAAAAACTTCATCTTCTATTTTAATTAAATAAACATAAATGAACATATAATAATCATCTATGAAAGTTATAAAATATCTCTTTCCTCATCTGGTTAATTTTCCATTTAATTTACATTTATCATAATGCACAATATTTAATTATTGCGAATTTCTTTTACACTACGAAAAAGTTTCTTTGTCTTTTTGCTTGTATGCATATTTCACATTTTTCTAAGTGCTCATATTTGTTTGCAAAATAATCATTTTTAGACATAAATCTCATTAACCAAAATTTAAATGTTCTAATCTAGCATACCACAAATTAGACTCAACAGTATAAGCAGAAACCATATTTATTTCATCAATATTGAACTTGTACATGTCATTGCAAAAGTTTCATTTTCCTACGAATAGGTCATCCTTGGATACTATTACATTATCCGATTTTATTACAATTTTAAAACCTTTCTTTGCAAGCAAACTAGCAGAAACTAAATTCTTCTTGCCGAATACATTGAGTAATGTCAACTTCTATTCATAAGTGAAATTTAACTTGACAATCCCTGTTCCTTTAGCTATAACATGATTTCTCATCAAAACATCTTCTGGATTATTAACTTTCAAGTAAATGATGAACAAGTTTCTGTCATTGCATACATGAATTATAGCACTAGAATTCAGCCATTAATCTTTACTTTTATTGGAATCAACAGCTATACTTAATTCTGTTACCATTCCAATATTCATTATAAAAACCATGGCAACCAATTTCTTGATAGCCTTTTCTACTTCATTTACATTTTAGGGGTTTTTTAGAATCAAAATTCTTTCTTTCCTACCTTGATCTGCAATCACTAATCATATGGCCTTTCTTTCAATAATGGAAACAATTTATATTTTCCTTATCTTTTTTCTTAAAGGTTAGTCTTGAAACTTTCAGTATAGATGACTTAGATATCGTAGAATTCTTTCCAAAATTATTGAAATTCTAACTCACAACATTCACTTTCAAATCAGATGGCTAAAATAGTGCATTATGAGCACTTGTTTCACATTCTATTTGCATTTGAGTCATGAATTATTCTACTAATAGGGACTATAGAATGTAGAACCTTTTTTTTTTTTGTAATTATTCCAAGATTGAGACAGTTCTACTTGTAGTGCATCAACAACCTCAACTTCAAGGTCTTTTGGTTTTGAAATTAAAACTTATAATTCATGTACTTGATCTTTGATAGGTATAATTGTCCCTTATCTCAAACTCAAAATATTCACTTATCTTAAACTCGAAATATTTTAAGCATAAAAATTTGTCAATACTCGTTCTTGTAAGTAGTCTTCAAGGCTGTTTAAATTTCCTTTCGAATCTTCAAATTGGAGTAGAGATCATAGACGACCTGTCAAAGTGTTTAAGATATGTCCACAGCATATCAATTCATCTTCTTCATTTTTTTTTCTCTGCCTTTTGTGCACCAATCTCTTCGTTGGTCAATTCTAGAAATGCAGTAAGACTTGAATCTAGAACATAATAAACCTTCAAGACTGTAAATAGAAACGCCATCTTATCTCTCCAACGGATGAAATTGGTTCTATCAAATAGATTAAATTTGATGAATTCTTGATTCATGAGTTGAAATCTTGAATTTGAATTAGGATCCATTGAAAACAACTCCTAAAAATTGTTAGAAAATAGTGCAATAGAAAAGGAAAAAGGCTTGAGGTGTGCTATAATACACTATCTTATACAACACTATTGCCTACTATGGGGATTTGCAGACAATGACTCTTCAGGATACAATAGGTCTAGTTCAAAATGCTTTGAATGTATGAAGTTTGGTTTGAAAGTACATTCCTTTTATACATAGATGTGTCTTATCAATTTTTAAGAGATGTTTTGGTTGAAATATTAAATAACTAATAAACGTATTTCAATATATGTGTTTGAAAACACTTATCTTTATTTAAGAGTCATGTTTTAATATGAATAATCACTTAATTTGAATAATCATATCTAAATAAGACTTCTTATATTACAAATTATCTGAAAAATAAAAGATTAATTAGTAGATTGGAGAATAGATGGCAACCACTTGTTTTGGACTTTTCGAACCTTGTCAAGTTAGCCAATCGGTTTGTCCGCAAACCAAAACCAAGTTGCTAGTAATTCTTTTTCTTGTTTTGGTTAAACCCTAATCTAAACTCATAAATTATGATACAGTGACACTTGATATATAGAATTAAGTTCGACCTTTAAACAAAGTTGAAGAGTCAAAACACGCTTCTTTTTTTTGTTCACGACAATGTAGACTTTGTCTGCATGCAAGAAGTATTGCTCAAAGCCACTAGTCTACCATGCCGACAAGAAGTGGAATGCGGCTGCCCGCTCTTTAGCCAAATATTATTCAAGTTTGTTAAGGGGGGATATTCATTGAAAAAAAAATTTAATATATTAAAGGAAAAAAATTAATATATGTTGCTATTTTGTGGGTTAAGTTTAAACAAAATAGAAAAGAACTTGCAGCTTAGATTTGTCAGAAGTTTAAGTTTTCCTTGCCTTGAAGAGATGTTATATAGATGATACATATATTGTGGCTTAAGTTTAAGTTTTCCTTTGCAAGATAAAAGAGCTACCTGATTCTTTTTTTTTTTTTTTTGTTCTTTTCTCATTCAACTCAAACCGGAGGTCTCCTTGTTTATCTAAAACTTCTAATATTGTCTTTGACTCTGAAGACTGAATTCAAAATCCATGTGGTTTGAATTGTTGACTACATGTAGATCCAACTTGGCGATTTTCAAACACAATCTTGATCTACAGGAGAACGAAGCTGCTGAGCATGCAGCTTGCAAAATGCAAACGCCCACTTGCGCAAAGGTCACTGTTATCAACTTGCTTAAAAATCCTGAGTGCTGTGGGCGCCATTTTCTGCCCGGCAAATGAATGTGTGTGGCTGTATAGCTGTTTTCGGTTTGGACCGCTGCATATCCCTTTTATATAATTCTGGATGATGACTTGATTATTACTTTATATTAATTTCAAGATGATTGATTACTTAAATAAAAGAAAAGGAAAGATACAAAGATTGATTGGCTTGACAGCGACGGAACCGGTTGGCATTATTTGCAAAGATTAATTTCTCTTTAACTTGATTTACCTATCCCAGTTGTATACTGACAGAGTATTCTCCTATAGAAAAAATAAATTCGATTGCCTAACGATATATAGTAGATGATACAGCTGATACATCAAACTCAAGCTAATATGTGGTCTGGTTAATTCAAATTCTTAACATACATGAATTTCCTCGTAATCTCAAGAATCAAGACTTGTACATGGCGACCACCAATACTATGGAAATTGGGCAAGAGCACATGGGATTGGCTCAGGACCCAACAAACAAGAACGTCGACCCCAAGTCTTCGATTTCTCAAGGACAAGACACTGCTACTTTATCCCTTGTTGAAATGAATTATTGTATAAAAAGGGGTGTTTATAGACGTGGGTCCTTTCAATTAAAGTTGTACAAAATGATTGAAAAAGTTTTGTGAGAAAAATTTTGGAGCAAGTTGAAAATATGATCTACATTAATTATGTTAGATGGTATTAATTGAATAACGGTTTGTGCTTTACCAATAGTGCTTTTGATGTAAGTTTATAGGTTTTGAGAAATGTTGTCAATAGTTTTTTGACCCGTACTATGTGCTTGTTTGGCTTAACTTTTTTTCAACTTATCTACTTTTTAAAAGTAAAAGCTAGATCAGATAAGAATTTGAAGAAACTCTTAAAAAAATAAGTAATTTTTTTTTAAATAAAATTTTGAAAAAAAAAGTTTTAGAAAAAATTCCAGAGAAGAGCTTTCTCTCCTTTTTTTTAAAACATGCCTATTTTTTAGAAAGATTTTTTTTTGTTTCAAAAATATCCTCATCTATTAAAAAAATTCCAACATTATCTATTTTCATTTTTATATGATTTATTATTAATTATAAATTTTATGTTATATAAAAATAATTTTTATACTTTTTATAAATAAAAAAATAAAATTAATATTTTTTCGTTATGAACAAAAGAATTTGTAATTAATAGAAAATTATTTATTAAATACTCTTTATGATAATTTTAATCAAAATTAGAACTTATATAAATTATTTTGTCAAACAACTTACTTATAAAAAAGAACTTATAAAAGTAAATTTACCAAACAGATTTAGCTTAATTTTAAAAATTATTATTTTTCATAAAAACTTCATAATAGTTTTTAAACTAAAAAAAAACCAGGCCAAACAAGCTCTATATTTTGTAATTGTACAATTTTTATGTCCAGACTAAGCACTATGTTATAGAAAATCTTTTGACAATAATCAAGAAACTTGTAGTGGCATACGGATGGTTGAGCTTAATAAAATCGTTTTTTAAAAAAATTATTAATTTAAATTTTACTTTATTTTAAATTAGTGGTTTTTTTATAATTGCGTTATTGAAACATTAAATTGTACTTCCTTTGAGCGAAAGTCGACAATTCTCATATCTTCTAAATGAATAGATTCTTTGCATGTGGGCTTTTATTTTTGTAGAAAATTTAATTTGTATAAGTTACTTGAGATTTTAATGTCTATCAATTAGTGTTCGACGCTTAGGTTTCGCTAATGTAATGTGCAATCAATCCAATATTGTGCTTCATTGTAGCTTGAATATTTTTTGCTATCTTTTACACTAAAAGGTAAACTAAACTAAAAAAAAAAGTAGATTATACATATATTTAAACTATTAAATTAAATATTTAAACGTATAAAGATGCTAATTGTATGTTAATTTGTTTCCCTTTTATTTTCATTGTTTTGTCGTTTTTTAAATAGGGGAATTTTTTTTTTGGCTCTTGAAAACAACGTGTTTTTAGAAATAACCTTTTAAATAAATTTATCTGTTTTTAGCTACTAGAAGAGATTTTGGGACACAAATGCCCTTAATGAGATATCTTCGGTGACACGTACTCTCAAATAGACGAAAAATGAAAAAATAAATATGCGAAAAATTTTGAATTTCCAAATATCTAATTTTGTGCAAAACATCCATTTCTTTTCTCCAGAAGTTTGTGCAAAACAAAATAATGTTGCATGAGATGGTTTTTCAGATATTTCGGACATGACATTCAGATAATACGAGAAGGGTGATATTAAATCGAAAGAAGAACCAGTCGTGATGAATCAAAAGCTTTGAGAATGATGTGAAACAAAAAATCTCTAATATGGTGGTGAATCGAAAGGAAAAAGGTGTGAATCCAAAACAGAAAATGGTCGTGCTACAGTAGGCCATATGTGACATGTCTGTGTGACAGTAGGGTTTAGAGTTTGTGAAATTGTATGGTGGGAATATGTGATACGGTATGGTGGGAACGTGTGACACGTCATGGTGAGAACATGTGACACGGTATGGTATAGAGTTTGTGACATGGCATGGTGGGAATGTGTGACATGTCATTGTGAGAATATGTGATGTAGTAGGGTTTAGAGTGTGTGACACGCCATGGCGGGAATGTGTGACACACCAAGTTTTAGAGTTTATGACACGCCATGGAGGGAATCTGTGACAATGCAAGATGATAATGTATGAGACGGCACGGTGAGAATATGTGACACGGGTGTGACACGGCAGGGTTTAGAGTGTGTGACACGGCAAGGTTATAATGTGTGAAACGACATGGTGACAATGTGTGACACGGTAGGGTTTAGAATGTGTGACATGCCATGGAGGAAATCTGTGGCATGTCAGGGTTTAAAGTTTGTGACACGCCATGGAGGGAATTTGTGACACGGTAGGGTGATAATGCGTGAGACGGCACAATGAGAATATATGACACGGGTGTGACACGGCAAGGTTTAGAGTGTGTGATAGGCCATGGTCAGAACATGTGACACGGCACGGCTTGAACATGTGACACGCCATAGGTTGAATATATGACATGCCATGGTGTGAAAGAAGGCACTTAAATAACGAGGAAATCATTTGGACTCCCACTGAATGAATGAAATGAATATAAAAGGCCATTTAATTTTAATTAAATATTTTTTTAAAATCATAAACGTCTGTGTGAAGGAAGTAAGAGAGTTTCATTCATTCCTCATTCCGAAAGGTAGTAGAGAATTCGACTTCGTTCTTTGCAAGCTTAACTACATCACAGCAACAATGTCGATTATCAGTGAATAGGTCAGTCAATCTAAAATTAAAACTTTCTTCTGTTCATTGATTTTTTGCTGGGTTGGTTTGATATGTTGGTGTTTTTTGCAATTGTTATGCTTTGCTTAAACTGTTTTCTTCCTAGTTTTGCTTGTACCAAAGTATTGAAAAGGGTCCACATTTGTATATGGTGTGCTATGGGTTAACTGGTTTTTTGGGCTTTTAGCATGTCATGGTTTAGGGTGGCGTGTTGTGAGTTAACTGGTTTTTTAGGTTTTTAGTATGTCATGACTATTGGTGGCATGTTGTGGGTAATTGGTTTTTTGGGTTTTTAGTGTGTTAAGACTGTTCGCAGAGTGTTGTGGGTTAATTGGTTTTTTGAGTTTTTAACGTGTCACAGCTGTTCATATAACAAGTCAATAATTACAGTGATTGGCGTGTCACGACACTGATGCATGGTATGTCACAACATTTGACTTGATATGCATGGCGTGTAACAGTATTTATTTCTTTCTTCAATGTACCTTGTTTCCACATTATGGATTAACCCACTTATGCATATGTGCCATGTTTTGCAGATGCAGTCCAAACAGTATGAGGATCTTGATAGTTTACTTCTTGTACCGTGGGAGAAGTGGGCGTTCAATGTCGCTATCAACACCCATTGTAAATGGTCGCAACTACATTACATCAACAAGACTCTTCAAGAGAAAGGAAAGTACGATGCAGTCAAGCGTATGTGTTTCGAAATATTGCTGGACGCATATCCACAAAGCTACTTCTGCGCTGGTCTCCTGCATTAACATCATGATTCATCAAATTAATGAGACATAATCAATGGAGCACGAGCTATAGTTTGCCATTGGCAAGAGCAAGGCACGAATATCAAAGTAGGAGTTTTACTTTATCACCAGATTAAAGTGTGGTCCAATGCTTGATGTGTTCACACGACCGTACGAGGTTATTGCAGATGAAATTGATGCTAAATACTGGAACAAGTAGCAAAACATTAAGCTACAAGAGTTGCTTGATATGTTTCGCGAAAGCAACTTTCAGTGACCAGGCGATGCGACCAAGATGGCACTTGTCTTAATCGCAAATAACATTTTATTTGGTCAATACTACCATAGACGGGTGACGCCTTAGCTATTGTCATTAGTGGAGGACATCGACGCTTGAAAGGCCTTCCCATGAGATCACTATGTTTGAAGGCTAACCGAGGACTACCTTTTGAAGGGGTTTTAAGTGTCTACCTCAAACTTACAAACCAATTTATGTTACAACATTTACAGATTCACGTGAGTGCTATAGGTACTATCACTTAACATTTATCAGTTTCTTTTTTACTTAAAAATTTATGGTTGCACTCGTTTATCATTTACGGTCTGACAATGTTATATTTAACTTGCAGTTCTAGGCAATAAAGGCAATTCAGGCCTTTCAAAAAATAGTTGCTCCTTTTGCTCCAAAGGACGTCTACCCACATATGTTGAAATGGCAATGCAATCAGAAGCTGAAAGACTTCTACAAAGCAATTGAGAAGTTGGAGTCATCTCAACAGGTGAGTGAACATCTACTGATTTCCACTGTGCATTTGTATAATAATTTTCCCTAAAATTTAATCACAATCCCTAATTTGCAGTTGTGGGCAATCGAGACCTTGGAGCCCACCTCGAATAAGGCCAGCCAAAACTATTTTGTGGACATTGATGTCTCGTTATCTGAGGGCCACTAGTACGTACCAATAGGACACATGGAGGATCGGGCGAACTGAGGCTTAGGTGTAAGGGAAAAGAAGAGCAACTTAAAGGAGAAATGAGCCAATGGTGGCATGAAGCAGAGGTCCACCGCCGCTGCTTTAATGGATGAGCTGTTGGGCCTTGAGTTAATGGAAGATGAGGGCAACCGTGGCAATGGTAGTGAATAGCCGATAAGGACAGTTATAATGATTTGTATTCAACAATTGCATATGTGATTATCGAATAACATATCTGTGTTTGCAGTTGGACCATGAGATGACAGCTCCTCAACCATCGATAGGTCTTCCTTAGATGCACAATGCTAACGAGCCGTCGGTAAGATCAGTTGTAACGATTTGTGTTCAACATTTTTGCATATGTTTATCGAGTAACACAATAATTTCTATCATTTCAGTTAAGGGAGGCGACGACAGCTCCTTAACCAGTGATTGGTCCTACTCAATCGCACAGTGGTAACGAGCCACTGGTAAGGATTTTAAAGTTCTAACGGTTAATGTTCAATAATTCCATATATGATTATTGAATAACACAAAAATATATGTTATTGCAATTGACCCATTCCACAAGAGTCAATGATAGAGTAGTCACGAAGCGTCAGTTACGACGGATCATGCACCTGCTTAAAAAAGACATGTCAAAACTGAAGGCTTCAATTCAGTCATTAACTCTGACAATACAAACGTTTGAGGGTCGTGTCATTGCTCAGATTCTAAAAGGCCTAAAATCATAAGTACAATATTCTATCTTTGCTCATATATTGGTCATTTATGTTTAATAGGGTTAGTTTTATTTTTTGTTCTCGGTTTATGGTTTGTGGTATTTTATGAGTTAACAGATTTTCCCATTTGTCACGTTCTATAGGGCAATCTTTCATCTCACGATGCTAGTGAGGACCGCAATGATATTGATGATGGGCAGCATGATGAACCTGGTGTTAACATTCACATTGATGTTGTTGGTGCTAAAGGAGATAATGTTGTGGCAAGGGATGTGACCCTTCAATCAGTTGACGCTAAAAGAGTCCATGTTCCTGAGGTTGATCCGATTATTGATGCATTTGCTAAAGGGGAAAAAGACCTTCACTTGGTCATGGCTGAAGGAGAGCATCTTCTTGAGGTTGATGCATTAGTCGAGGCAGCAGCATGAGGGGATGGAAACCTTGCATTAGTTGTGGCTGAAGGGGACCATCTTCCTCATAACACTCTTAAAGCCAGCGACTCACGATTGTCGTCCTAAAGGCGTCTGATGTCCATCATCGTGCAGCATAAATTTCAAACCCAACTGAGCAGACACAGGTCAAAATGGTGAGCAAATACATGGCAAGCCCGTACGTCGACCCCTCATTAAGCCATCGGGATCTAAAGAGCTCAATGGTGGAAGCGTACGAAGCTTTCAAGGAAGACAAGTGTGCGGGGTAAGCTCGTAAATAACATTGCAAATATTGTTTTTAAATGAAACATTAATCCACCAAGGCTTTTCAAATTCATTCTGTTACATATGCAAGCATAACGTCGGGATCTTAGGGGATCAATGTGGTGAATTTTTCACAACATTAGAAGATCCCAAAGAGGAAATGAGTAGTGAACAAATAGATGCATGCCTCAGCGTACTTTGTAAGCAGATGATAGGGCCGAAGTCGAAGCTGTACATTACTCGTGCATGCGTGGTTGACATGATATTCTTTGTAAGTTTATTTAAAAATTTTTCAATTCTGAAAATACTAAGTTTTTTATTGCATTAAATGTAAGCTAATGTATACATGCTTCACTAAACACCATCCATATGCTACATATAGCATTTCCAACTGAAGATGCCCAGTCCACCATGGAAATTACAGATAAGTTGTGGGGGTACGTGGAGGGTGAGAAGCTGACATACGGCAAAAATGAGAAAATGTCGATTTTATCCTCGCACCTTGCAATATGGGTGGGCATTGGGTGGTAACGAAAATCGACCTGGTGAGGTGGACGATCAAGGCAATGGACTCTGCAAGAACTTCAGATGCTAAGGTAACGGAGTGCGTGCAACTCAGATGACACCCCTTACGACAATTATGCCAATCATCTACCACTAAGCTGATTATTTCAATAAAATACATTGAAAGACACAAGATTTGATGCCGATGCCATTGAAAATTCATTTGCCAAATGCTAAAGTGAATCGGTAGAACGATAGTGTTAGTTGTGGTATGTTCATGATAGGGTACATTGACGATATTTTGCAATCGAAACCGATCAGAGTTAAGTAGAATATAATTGTAAATATGCATCGACAATACGCTCTAGAAATTTTTTTCCAACAGTTGTGAGAGCGAACCCTGAACATATAAGCCTTTGTCTGTACATCATTTTTTTTTGTATATACAATTAATTTTATTAATTTTAATAATATTCGTACATTTTATACATTACTTTCCCATTACTTTTTCTTTATCAATTCAAACACAATGCCTATAAATCTCAAAAGCTGATGTAAATTTAAATTAATACTGCAACCACGTGGCTTGTCACCCTATTGGGGCATGGCATGTGACGCCATAATATTGCAACAAGTTAGCGTGTCACCACGAAAGTCTGAATGCACTTGGTGTGTCACCACAATTGGGGCGTGGCTTGTCATTCCACAATACTGCAACAAGTCAGCGTGTCACCACAGAAGTCTGCATGCACTTGGCGTGTCACCACAATTGGGGCGTGTCGTGTCACCCCACAATACTACAACAAGTCAACGTGTCACCACAGAAGTCTGTAGGCACTTAGGGTGTCACCACAATTGGGGCATGCCGTGTCACCTCACAATACTGCAACAAGTCAGCGTGTCACCACAGAAGTCTGCATGCACTTGGCGTGTCACCACAATTGAGGCATGTCGTGTCACCCTACAATACTGCAATAAGTCAACATGTCTCGTCAGAAATCTACATGCACATGGCGTATCACCACAAGTATCTACTTCCACTCAATGTGTCACCACAAGATGTCATTGACATCTACCAATTGATTCCATGATCAAACTGCCACATGGCATTTCTTTTATTAGCTTAGCATAATATATTTTTTCATTCATTTTCGTCCTTATATTTTAATTTTTTTAAAAATAAAACACTATATTCCCCTTCCCCTTACATGCATAGAAATACATAGAGGAAAGAGAAAATTGTGAGAAATAGGCCTCCTCATAAGATGATTTAAAAAATAACCATCCAAATACATTTAGTTATTATAGCATGGAATCCAATACTCATAAGCGAATTTTTTATTAATTGAAAACACAAATTATTTCGTCAATCTTAAAGAGAATGGCTAGGAAAAGTCTTGTAATTATAATAATAATAAAGAAAATTTAATAAGACCTTAATTTATTTGATTTTATTTATAAATTATTTTAATTTAATAGTAATAAATGCAATGATTCATATATGAATTTTAGTTGAATGATTGATGAGTTTTTGAAACTTAATTGGTGATAATTTTAATTTGATTTTATTTTTAAAATGTTTTAATTTAATAATTTATAATTATGATGATTCAGAGATGAAATTTGATTGGATGATTCATAAATTTTTTAAATTTATTTGGTCAAATCATGTGTTTTAATCTTAAATTTCATCCGATATGTTTTTAATTAGTCGAAAATTTTTTCTTCTATACTTGCATCCTCTAAAGTAAACTCCTTGGTACAACATTATTTTTATTTTGTTAAGTGATTTGCTTAAAGTTTTATAAATAGGTATTAATAAGATAAAATAAAATAAAATAAAAGTTGTAATTAAAAAATTACAAAAAGAAATTGAATATTAGATTTTAGAAAGCTACTAAAGTTAGATGAATTAATTTAATTTTATAACTCTTAGGAGATTTGATTGTAAAAACATAAAAGGTTAAATCAAATGAAATAGAAAGGAATTAAATTAAATCATTAATTGTTTAACACAAGTGGTAATAAAATTTGAGTAAGGGAGTAACAGTATAGGGACTTTGCAAGTCTATTCAGTGTTCAAAACTATGGACAAAATGAAATGAATAATCAAATAATATATCTACAAAATTAATAAAAAAATAAAGTTTCATCTATAAAAAGAAACTAACAAACACAAAAATATGAATGAATGTAAAATAATGTAAGAGGAAATTGTGAGAAAAGTATTGCATATGGGTTACACATTTAGTTAGGCCAACAAGCTATCTTCATCCACAACAGACTTTACATTTTCAGACATTGTCCTTTGTATTGGACAGTTGTTGTGTGTGTGACCAGTTTGTCTGCAACTTGAACATGCTTTTGGTCGGCGCACTCGTGGAGGAGCCGATTGACTTAGAGATGGTGCCGAATTTGTGGATGGAATTGCAATTGGGGATGGGCAATTTTCTCTGTTATGCTTGTACTTCTTGGATTGCAAACATCTCCGTGCTCAACTGCCTTCACCAGCTAATGGAATCCTTCTCCTCCTAGGTCTTCCTGCTTGGTCTCGCCAAGGTGGTGGGAAGACGACAATTTGTTTCACATGAGGGGGGATGTCCCACTCACTAGGATGCCCTATCGGGTGAATGGACCCCACATAACCCTCCACCAAAACGATTGTCTTATAGTAATCAACGCAGAATTCAATGGCTTCATGTTTGCATTTACTAAAAAATACAATGAACTCAATCTTCAAGCACAATGTAAATGCTATGTCAATTAGGGATCAAATAAGAAATAAAGATGTTTTGACCTTATTACTACAATGGCATGGCCGCATGGCAATAAATCTCTTTGAAACTCATAACATGAACACGTCTTTTTGGACAAGTTTACAAGTCCATCCATCTTCTCATCTTTAACTTCGAACTCCACTCGATTGATAGGCTTAACTACAAAGCGATGTGCATCATTGAACCGTTTGCTCAACTACCTAGCAACCCAAGAGCTAAAAGGCGTGGTAACCTTGACGGCCTCCTCGTATCGGTCATGGAACCAACGCTGGAAGATGTCTCTGATGAACTCGATCAAAACAGTGATTGGCATTTGTCTTGTATGCTTCAAGCATGAGTTAACACATTCCGCAATGTTGGATGTCATCATTTGGTATCGCCTTGTGGGTGAACATGCACGTGCATATCTCTTAGGACCTATTCTCATAAGGTCAGCGTAGGTTCCCGCATGAATCTGCTTGAACTGGTTCATATGTCTGTTGAAATCGAAAACCTTATAGCAATCTCGAGCAAGGGTGAAAATCATAGAAACGTCGTCGCGCTTGAACTTGTTTTTAAAGTGTTTCTTCAAGTGGTAACCGCATAAACTGTGGTGTTTCTAGGTATGCATTTTGGATTACTTTCTTAATGCCGATCAGAAATGAACATAATGTTTTCAGGACAACCAACAGCATCACGCAACTTGCTAAGAAACCACGTCCACGAGTCTTTATCCTTAACATGGTCGATGCCAAACGCAACTGGATATACACACTCGTTCGCATCTTTGCATACAGCAACAAATAGAACACCCTTGAGCTTGCCTTTCATATGTATTGCATCAATTGCAACTGTAGGACGCATTACATCCCTAAACCCCTGAATACAAGCCTCGTATGACCAATAACAATATTTGAATCTTTCTGCCTCATCAGTAGCCACTGCAGTGACTGTGCTAGGATTTTTTTATTTCAACATATAAAAATACGGAGGTAGTAGTTGAAATGACTCCTCCGAGAGACCGAAAACAAGCCTCTTGTATACTCTTTCGCTTGCCAAGCTGTACCATATAAGCATTCCAATCCCCACTGAACCCTAATCTCACCAATTATGTCCTTAGGTCTTAATGCTACTCCATTAGCTTGAAGCTTGTGTGACATAAGTTCACCAATTATCTTCGCACTTGTAGTTGGAAATTGCCCTTGCAAACCATCAACAATACATGTGTGTACTTTGTGGAATGTCTGAACTTGCCAATATTCTCTTCCGTCAGCTAATTTCGTTGCACGCATATTGAACTTGCATGCCTTGTCCTTGCAACCAACCTTATAATGACCTTTACATGACCTTTTTACTCTTATCCCAAACAACTCTTCTAAAGTCAACATATTCAGAGCTCGTTTCAACTTGGCCTTCGAGGAAAACATTATTTCTTTGTACAAGCAATCATCAGCACATGTTGACTCTT
Organism: Theobroma grandiflorum; assembly: GCA_036013995.1. NCBI lineage: Eukaryota > Viridiplantae > Streptophyta > Magnoliopsida > Malvales > Malvaceae > Theobroma > Theobroma grandiflorum. Next base: position 10,820,110 of record CP142131.1, read on the forward strand.
CAGTGGTAATTGTTTGGAAGGAGAACCTTTCTACAACTGCAATTAGCCACGTACGATATATCCTTGCATTTCCCCTTTCTTAATAACTGTCATCGAGCAATGTATTAAGGGAACGAATCTCATTCTCACCAGCAATGGGGTTATTGTATATGGGTTCATCACACTGAACATCTCCTACATCAACACCTCCAACAGGTTCCGTTTCACCTTCAACATTATTGTAAATTGAAATGTCACTATCATAAAGCCAGTCATAGTAAAAATTGTCATTATCCCATTCATCAAGCCCATCATCTAAATTGTTATCAAATTTATTTTCACCGGCAAGGAACAAATTCCCATTTCCCTTATTAGATACAGTATTATCCTTTAGCGTCGTAGTGTTACCCTCCAAAGTCACAGTGTTGTACTCAAGTGTCGTATTCTCATTTGAAAATGATATTACACATTCTACAATTTCACCCGATCGTTGCATTTCTTGGACAAAAGCAACTAATTGGTTTGATGCACATCCAGATCAAAATTGCACAGTCAATTGTTTTGTGAATGTTGTCTGTCTACTAGGCTGCATAAACTCTTGTGCATACCTCAATTGCCATTGTTGTGGGTTACGGACCGAATGTTATGGTATATGTGAAGCATTGTACATCTCATTTTGATTAAGTTAATTACCATGTTGTTTAGCTTCTTCATGTGACATAACATTTGTTTAGCGTCCCTTAATGCTGACATACACAGTCGAAACATTCCTCTGTTATAGCAGAATTAATGCAACATCCTCATCGTCCTTGATAATTGGGCGTGATAACTCTCCAGGTGTAATGATCAATGCATGTAACTCAATCTCATCAATTTTTGAGTTTACTCCAACAACATCTTCAACCAACTTCATCAAGCCCGCAAACGACAAATCATTCCTAACCCCCCACATTCGTGACTCACCACCCTTGTAAATGTCATCCACCCACTGACCACCGTGTCTTATCATAAGTCGCAAAATTGAAACCCCACTGAATTTTGAAAACAAAAAAAAAATTGTCAATCATTTTATACAAAACATGCCATGTTCAAAAATTTATCAATCATATTGTTACACGCCTTTTTTAAAAAATGTTACACGCCATGTTTAGAAAATGTTACACGCCATGTCCGAAAATGTTACACGTAAGTTCAAAATTTGTTACACACCATGTTCACAACATGTTACACGCAAGTTCAAAATTTATTACACGTCATGTTCACAACATGTTACACGCTATGTTAAATAAAAATATTGCACGTCATGTGCTAACACATGTTATTTCAATATCTTTTTTACACACCATCTGCTTTATAGATGTATGACGTGTAATAACTCTGTGCAATGTTTCTAATCCGTATTTTAATTTACACAAAAAGTTTCACAAAATTATTTGTTGTTGCTATACCTATCAAAATAAGCCTATCTTATTGGGTCGGCCCATTTTGTATTGAATATGAGGTGGGTAGGCTTAAAAATTTAAGCCCATATTAAAATCGAGCCTAAATGGGCTAACCCACCAAATCATTGGGTTGGGGTGGGTTGGGGTGGGCTAAGCCCATGGGCCAACAAAATTAATAATTTTAATTAATTTAATAATTATATATATTTAACTATATAAAATTAATAATTTAATTACCAATAATATTACTTATATTATATATTTTAATGTGTTTAATCTTGACGTATCAAATTAATAATTTTAATTTATGAATTAAATCATAAAATAATTTTATTAATATAAAATTTATTAAGTAAAAATTATAAAAATATTTTTTTAAAAAAAATGAGTTGGCCCAACCCAACCCATGGGTTAGCAAGGGGTGGGCTGGGATGAGGTTTTGATGGCCCATATAAAAATGGGTTGGCCCGAACAACTTCATATGTTTTCAACCCATAAGGGTTGGGGTCGGGTTGGCCCATATTGACAGGCCTTGTTGTAGCAATAAACCCAATAATATATCTTGATGTCATTTTCACTATAGGGTTTGTTTATCGACGACAATATGGCCAGATGCCGAGAGATAGACCATAGCATGATGACGATGGTGCTCAACAAAGAGTTGACAAAGCTCATACAGTTCAGAGAGCTGATGACGATGGTGCTTAACTGAGAGTTGACAGAGTTGATACAGTTCAAAGAGCTGAAAGAGAAAAATTAGTGAGCTCAAATAGCTGAACATTTATTTCTACTTTCTCTATGGCGGGAGGGAGATATCGAGAGCTTAATTTGCCACGATGTTTTTTAAAGGCATTTTCGTCTACTTATGCTTCTTTTTTGCTAGAAACAGAAAACTTTATAGGGGTGATTATTTTTTAAATCACCTTATGAGAAAGGTTATTTCTCATAATTTCTTCTATTAAATATTTCTAACTGTGAAGATGATTAAAGTCAGAGTGGAAGAGAGGGGGGCTAGTAAGGGCCTACCTCCCAAAATTTTAAAAATTTATTAATTTTTTGTTGTTTTATTTTAAATGTTTATATATTTTTTAATTTTTTAAAAATTTTCTAACTTTATTCTCTCAAATATTAAATTTTTTATTTTTACCTCTCAAAATCAAATTTGAAATCTTGATTCCATCCTGATTAAATTATTTCAAAGAATGATGATCATATCTTGAATTGCAATTTCGATAGTCAATAGGAAAGTAAAGAACTCCAAATCAGGCATTAATTTCCTGTAAAGACTAATAAATGTACTAAATTTCGTACCATCTACCTCGCTGTCTTAATCATACCCTCGACAATTATTAGTCTGGTTATCTACAAGAAGTCAGCTTTGACATAAATATAGTTGCTCACGGCAGCACGCCACTCTTTTATATAAATGTAAAATACATTCAAGTCCTTAAAATTTTGGTATAATTTAGGTGAGGTCCATTAAATTTTAAAGTAGACATACACCAAATGATGTTAACGAATGTTAGAAATTTACTAAATTACCCATGCTCCTAAACAACAAAACCCTTCTTTGTAGTCAAATTACACAGTTGGCCTCTAATCTTTGTCGTCTGTCTTCATCTTCCGTAATCCAATAAACCAAGCTAAAGTCCATTTGTGTTGGGCTTTTTCTTATTTCCAGATTCTTTGATCATTGTAAGGATTATATTTGATTGCTTTGTCGCAGAAACAATATCTTGGAAAGTAGACAAAAGTTATTTCCAATTTTTCCCATTGCATCTCCTCCTAATTATCGAGAAGTGTACTCATTGATTCACTAGGCAAAGCATCCCCCTGAGTTAAAGCAACATTAGACAAGCCAGTTCTATAAACATTTTAATCCACTTGTTTATAAATCGATACCAAGGCTTTTCTGAACCAAGGGCTACGTGGTAAGTTGGTTCAACACCTTCACTAGTGCCAGACTCACCAACATTTAACATTGCTCATAGCGAAAGAATCATCAGCAGACACCATCGAGCGACTCAACCTTCCCAACAACAAGAACTAAGTTTTTCACTCTTTCAGAATTGTTGTACTGCAAGCAAATGAAGGGTAGGCGTCAATTTTCAAACTCCTTTCAGAGAGGTTTCAGCGCAGAAAATCTCTTCAATTCAATCATTCTCCCCAATTTTGTCCGAAGGCGTTTTTCTGTTCTTAATTTTTCTTGAAATTCTGCTTTCTCGTTTTCATTTTTTAACCCAATCAAGCCATCAAATTATAGACGGAAGTTTGATAGGCGGATTTCCAAGATATTTGAGACAATTTTGATTTCTTTTTTTTTCAATGAACGAGTGATTTTTCTTTTTTATTAGATTGTTTGGATTCTATCTAAATCATTATTTTAAAAAAAAAAATTATGAAAAATATAATGAATATGATGTGATTCGACCGTAACTTCATTAATAGAAAAAAGAAACAATTTTTTAATGGTAAAACTTATTAAACTTACTAAATTGTTTATTTTTAGACTGAAAGTCTACTTTCAAATTTCATAAATCTAAATTGAATTATGACAAAACTTCAAGAACTTGAATGTATTTGACTCTTTATATAAATATAAACTATAAGTAATTAATCATATTAATGTTAGTGTGTCTTTAAATTATTATATATTTTAAATTTTGTTTTCAAGAGGACACTTGAATGATTAGATTTAAAACCTCCATTTGAAAAGTCTTGAATACCAATCTTGAAATGAATAGAGTATAATTTATTGAAAAAAAAAAAGATGATCACCCATCCCGTGATCTAATACCATATACCACATGCACAAAAACAAAAAATATTTTTTAAACACTCTTTCTTTTTTTAACCAAAAAATATTGAGGTCAAAAGAATGGACAACAGTTAGGTACTTTTTCTATTGTTAAAATTCAAAATGTCTTCAATTGCTTTAAATTGTAAGCTTTTTTAACTTGAGTTGTTTTCGTTGCATTGTTTGTATATATTATTATTGCTGTTAAAGTTGAAAATCTGGCATCAAAGTGATCATTTATAAACCACAGCTATGTATGACCTTCTTCACTTTTTTAATCATCAAATGTACATATATATAGTATTTGAAAAGAGCACAAGTCATGGATTGAACAATACTGCCACCAGTCCCTTCTAAATTAAAAAATAGTATGGTTTTCTTTATTAAATGCATCAACTTTAATTCAGTTGTCGTGTAGTGGGCTTGACTTGGGAAAATATTTGCGGAGGCAGCATTCAACCCATGAGGGTCGTGGAAGGTATGTATGGCAAAGGCATGGCCGCGACCGCACGCCACCTAACCAATACAAAACACAGAACAAGAGAAAAAACTTATTGGCGAGTCAATCCTAGACCAAACTGCTCTGTTTCAACGGTTGAATATTGACGACGACGACATTTCTATCCAGGATTTACTGTTATTTCATGCCTTAAGTCTTTCCATTGTGTCTGTCTGAATCTCATCTACTATATTTTTTGAATCTCTATCTTCCCCTTCCTTAATATCTTTTTCAACATATAAATACGCAGGCTTAGGCTAATGAATGGAGAAATGGAGAAGTGGGAAAGGGAAAACCTTTTGCTCTCTTTGTTTAGATTAATTAAGAAAACCAAAATATAAGGAAGGATATACTACATAGTAACTAATTGGTTCAGCAAAGGGCTAATTATATGAAAATGAAGAAAAATGTGGTTATTTAATTATCATTTGTATATCTAATTATCAGAATATTCAACTAAGGATATATTCTCCTTTCCAAATCCTTCAATTGAGAAAGATTAAAAGGAAACCATAAGTTAAAAGGTGGATTTATTTGATGGTTTTGGAATATATATTTATATAGTAAAATATTCTCATCTTTTTAAGTTTTAATCGAAATTTCGAACGAGTTTATTAATTTTCGAAATAAACACTTCACTATAAATACTGTTAACAAATTATATAAAAAAATTAAAATATAATTTTTTATCAATTTAAAAAATTATTATTATATAATTTTTTTAAAAAAAAGGAGAGCACTAATCAGTCCTTCTCTTAGGAGCACTAGATCCAGTGCTCCTTTTTCTTGATAAGCACGAATCGATGCTTTTTTACTTTTTTAAAAAAATTAATAAAAATTACATAATAGTAATTTTTTAAATTAATAAAGAGTAAAATTATCTTTTTAATATTATTAGGTTATCAAATTAATGAAAACACTAACAATTGATTAACGGCTGGACTTATGTGTCTAACGGAATATATTTTTTTGAAACAGAGTGTCCGTTTCAAAAACTAATTAACTTATTTAAAATTTTGATTAAAACTTAAAAAATGAAATATTTTACCCCATATATATATATATATATATTATACAAATACACTTCTAAATTCCTTTAAAAAGATTTGAGGTCCGATTGAGCCCCAATTGTTTCTCCTTTACCATATCAAAGTGCTATTAATTACTTAAATATTTGGTCCAAATCGGAACTCCATCTTCCTACAGTTGCAATTTTAACATTCCACTTCAATACTATAATCTTAAAAGTCAGATAAGTAATTGATAAATTGTTTAAATTTTTACAATTTAATTTTGTTATGTAATTTTTTATTAATGATGTGACATGTTGACTTAATTAATTTAAAAAAATCATTTGATACATATTAATAAAAAAGTCTTTATTTTGAATAAGAATATTTAAATTAAATATGATATTTTTTAAAATTGATATGTGCCACGTAACTAAAAAATTAATGTATCTCGACGTGTCATCCAAGTTAAAAGATACAATCTTAATACTATTATTAATTGTTTTAAATTATTTTCTTAATAAAAATATAAAAAACTTAAATATAGCTATTCAAAAAAATATATAAGAATTAAATTAATTAAAAAGAAGTAAAACAAATTTAAACTGTGTGAGTTGAAATAATAGAAAAATATAATTCAAAATTCAACCAAATATTTTCAACTAGCTCGACCATAGCTTTCAACTTCCCTTCAACCCACAACAATAATAAGCCAACCCCATTTTTCCACAAGGCTTGAGAAGGATGATATTGGAGGAAGAAATTCATCCCATCATCACAAGTTTTATTTCATTTCTCAGCTGGGATTCGGCTCCCACAGGCATGGTTTGGTGACGAAGGATTGGAAATTCTACAGCAATTTCCCTCCTAGTGGAATTAATGTTCGTGGAAATTAAAGGTAATACTGCGACAATGATGTGCTTCATTTTCCAAAACGAAAATTCCTACAAAATTAAACGTCTTAACCTGAATTTCCATTTCTACTATTATGAAGTCATGATAGCAAAAGATGCCACTTCACCCAAACCTCTTACTGATCGAATCTAAACGAATGATATATTGAAGGACGTTACCGAAAAACAAAAGGATTATATCTGCAAAAACCATTAATTAAGTTATATTCGTTGTGATTGCCTAAACTTGACTATATCGAGTCTCACATTCTCCATATGTTATGGATGTTTAAACGCTTGTTGATGGGTACTACTATTTGCAATCACATATATTTGACTGTCTTGTAAGGTTCATAATAATTTGGATGGAGGTGGAGAGGAAAATTATGATTAACTAATGTCTTAATTAGCAATTGAAAAGAATCTTTGGATACGTATAAGAATGAAAATTTGCTATTAATACTATAAAAGGTATGGATATTGCTTTATATTGCAAAAACAAGCTAGCAACAACGCAGCAAACCCTTTTGTTCAGAATGGCACGCCCGTTTTAGGAGCTCAAAGCCATGATCGAGAAATTCCAATTGAGTTTTGATGTAGAAAAACAACAGAGAAAATTGAAAGGCAAAGGGAAAAAGGGAAAAGGGACCCCATATTGAACAGTAAGTCCGTATGTGTGGATTTAATCAGATGAACCGACCTTAATTAGTCGACATATATGAACTGAATTACGGAAGCAAAGAGTCAAAGGACAGTGGGGCAGGGCTGATGAATCTCGAAGGCGTCCTTATTGCAATTGCCTCCTCCGTCGACCCTATCTTAAAAGCAGACGTACATCCCCTTTGACAAGTTGCGTTTTAACGTACAAGGAAAAGCATGAAAAAGACTTTGCATATGATGCAAAGGCCTACCTGTCACAATTCTCTACATTAGCCTGCACTTTATGATTTTTTATTGTTTTTTTGCTTTCATGTTTCGTACATTTCTTTTCCTGCTTTTTCACCTAGCTTGATAAACTTGTAATCCACCCATAAAGGAGCTCAGTGGTCTTAAAAAGCTTTGTTGGATTCAGGAAAAAATTCATGGCCATATGCATGCCTTTGCGGGGGAGCAGAATTGTTCCAATCAGTATTAATCTTTATGTTTGGAAAAGGCTTGCAAATTCTTTTTTTTTTTTTTTTTTGTATACCGAGCATAGGGACAGCAGCTTCTAGCCAAACTTTGTCTTTTACAATAACCAAACTTACAAAGGCATACACTATTAAAAAAAAGGGAAAATCACTTGTGTACGAGCTAAGGACAAATGAACAATTAAATAATAAAGCCTTAATAAGAAGCAGAATTACACTTCTCTCTTTTTGGATCATATCGCCAGCATATTTGATGGCCAAAGTCCCTCCTGTTCAATTGGCAGATGATTACTGCAAAATGAGACAAAAGCTTTATATATGTTATATATAAAAGAAAATACTCGCTATTTTGGCTTTCTCATGGTGGAGTTACTAACTCGCAACATGATTATATGCGTTTACAAGGGCTACATCACTTGCGAGCAGCGGATACCTTATTCTATTGGACAATTCTTTTTAAAAAGACAAGGGGTATTTGGCTCAACGCATTTTGTCCTTTCCCGAAATTTGTGTTTCGAATTAAAATGTCTCAAATTTTATTTTTTAATGCAAAAAAAGTACAGAAAAATCAAACAATTCATTGATTAACTTACAATCTTTAAATATATATTTATTATTGAGTTAAATACGCAGATGTAAATCTATATGACACACTTGATTGATTTTATTAAATTAGAAATGAAATAATATATCTATGAAACAACAGGCTTATCCACATTGCTTCCTAGGCCCCTAGGCTCCAACTGTTCGCTTTGATTAATGCTACTATAATTCCCTTAGTGGGCCAACTCATACCAACATCACCCGCAGGTAACCTAGAACTTGTCCTGTCCTTAATGCGTCCTGATATACGTAAGCTGATGTAAGAGTTGGACATCATCCTCTGCCCCTTAATGAAATGCCCGCAAGCCCTCATCCATGTCTCCTTCACGTGTCACACAAACTCATGCTAATGCCCTTTCCCTCCCCTTCCAATTTGCCCACTTGTGTTTTGAAAATTTCATGGAAACTCCTTCCCCACCCCCACCACCACCCCCCCCCCCCCCCAAAAAAAAAAAGACCCCAATTAATCTGACTAGTTAAATAATTCCCAAATTCTTAATTATAATTAATCTCTTGTACCCACTTGCCGAGTCACTTTACCATTTTTTCTACCTTCTATAAATAGCCTCTATCTCTTACTAAATTGTGTCCATTAATAATATCTTTCCCTCTTTCTTTCTTTGGGTTTCATTGCTTTAACATCGATCAAAGCTAAACCATTAAAAGTTCCTAAGAATGAACGAGGTTACTATGTTTGAGCTTAGCTTTCCTCCTCAGTATCCTCGAAGTTCGAGCTTTAGTTGCCTTAACTCTTGCTTGACAGAACACTGGGGTGATTTACCGTTGAAAGTTGATGACTCCGAGGACATGATCATCTACAACTCCCTTCATGAAGCTCTTAACTTTGGTTGGTCTCCAACGTCGGATTCCACGGTAGCAGCTTCCGTCAAAGCCGAGCCTGGAGATGAGCCTGAGATGATGACAGGACCCGTTATGGAAGTGAGCCCAATGGGGTTGACTCAACCTGCAGCTGCAGCTGCAACTCAAATGTTATTTGGAAGTGCCTTCATGGGAATAAGCAGCGAAAATAGAAGCTCTTTTTTGATGGGAAAACAAGAAAAGTGCTTTCGAAATGGGAATCAAAAAGTAGTCAAGGGGAGACATTACAGGGGAGTTAGGCAAAGGCCGTGGGGGAAGTTCGCGGCAGAGATTCGAGATCCGGCTAAGAATGGGGCAAGGGTTTGGCTAGGTACTTACGAGACAGCTGAAGAAGCTGCTCTGGCTTACGATCGAGCGGCTTATAGAATGCGTGGTTCAAGGGCTTTGCTTAATTTCCCACATAGGATTGGCAACAATGAGCCTGAGCCTGTCAGAGTCACGGCTAAGCGTCGAGAGCATGACCCGGCTTTGTACAATAGTTCCTCTCCTAAGAGAAAGAAAAGCTTGGCGGCTAACGATGCCGAATTGGAGAGAGACAGCCGGGGGTTGACTGTGTTTCAATTGGGACATCAAATGGGGTTAATGCCAGTTGGCGAACAGTTATTGGTAAATTAAGTCTTTCTTTTTTGTCTGCTTTGTTTGTTGTGCGATGAAGGGTGTGAATGGAAAGAAAACTGCTTGGAAAAGTAAACTGAGCTTAATCGTAACCTTTACCCTTCCTCTTCCCCTTCTTCTTCTTCTGCTGTATTTTTTGGTTGCTTTTAGTGTGAGAGGATAAACAAACCTTTGGAGAGTAGGATTTTTGGGCGGCTTGAACCCAAGGCGATACTCACCCCCCAAAAGGGGGTTACTCGACCCCGGACCACTTGGGCTTAGAGCCTGTGGTCAAGTGTAATCTTTATGAGAAAAAGGAATGGATATTTTGAAAGGGTTACATTCTTTGGTAGATGAAGTGGAGCATTACCATAATTTACCAATTAATGGCAATGAGGAGTAAACTGTTTGAGCCACTTCAAATTAGCTTTCTCCTTTATCAACATGTGCTAGTTACCGAAACCAAAAGGTAATAGTTAAATAACGCATGAATCACAAATAAATCTTATCATCAATTATAACAATAAATTATGTGATTTATTATTATTTTTTGTTTTGGATCGAGCCGGATATACTTTTATAAAAAGTATTATTTTTTTTTTTAGAATTGAGTTGGATAAAAAAGTAAGATTCAATATGAATTTTAAAAAAATTCTCTCGATAATTGATGCATAATTTTTTATCTAAAGAGTATAATGCAAATTTTTATATTTAAAAAAAATTCTCTTTTGGTGCAGATTACTATTAAGTTTAAAAAAAAAAAAATCCTCACCATCACTATGTCAATTTGTTATAAAATGATTTAGTGGCATAATGACCCATCATGTTACTAGACAAATGCAACATCATAGGCCGGTATTAAACTGATAATTCTTTGTGGTTGGGGGGTGCAATGAAGGCACTTACTGTAAGGTTCTAATATAGGCATGTTAATTGGTGGTTGAAATAATGAAATGTACTGCTAATGAACCAATTCTCCTAAGATGCCATTGGATCTGACTATGTTGTCATCACTTAATAAGCAGGGTTTAAGATCACTTTTGAAATTGGGGGTAGAGAAAGGGATGGGAAAAAATTCTTTGTAGGCAATGATGAATTTATTTTTTGATAATACAGTCAACTTTCAACATTTATTACAATTTAAATTATTTTCCAAACGATTCAAATTAACTTAAAGTGTGATTGGTTCATTGGAAGAAATAGGATGAGAAAAGAATAGTAATTCCGTAAAAATAGAATAAGAGATGAATTTAATGAGATAAGGAGAGAGGTAGTCGGTAGTGAGAGGAAGAAATTGCAATAATTGAATAAATTGTATTTTATATAGAAAGACAATTCTTAAAATTAATAAAGAATATTTTTACCTATTAATGTTTTTATTTTATTCTTGTCTCATTGAATAGCCAATACCAAGGACCATGGTATTAACTATTCCCTCATCTTCCTAAATGACTATTTTAAAAAATGTTTATTTTTTTTAATCAAATAAAGTGTTAAAAAAAGATTAAAAATAGAGAAGAATGACTATTCGAATCTTTTCAACAAAATATGTTGTTATATTATTTAAAATTTTATTTTCGAAATACTCTTCATAAGAATAAAACTCCATTGACAAAGAATTGAATTTCTTTCCATACCAATTAAACTAATTTGTGTGGATACATGGAGAATGATATTTTTTTTTCAACGATGAATTTGATTTTTTTTTTTTGTTTGGAACTTAACAGTATTGGGAAATTAGTCAAGGGGCGAAATAATCTTTTGCCTTAATAATGCATCGATATTCTACCTCAGCCAGTTCAGCAAGGACAGAAAAATTATCTGGGGAAAAACGTATCTATAATCAAGATAAGGACAAACGTTAAGGGAGCTTGCACTAGAATCATTGAAACAATTGAAGAGGTTCGTAATGTAATTTATGAAGAGAAAGACGTTGGTGAAAATGTCAAGAACACATACATAGTTTAGACTTTATGAAAATTCTATTGAAAATGAAGTAGAATGTCTACTTGTTCTAAAATGGGCAAAAACAAGTGTTGAGATTACATGAAGATCTCGTATTTGCAGGCATGCTTTCTTTACTTTTAGACTTGTTACTTTGAGATACGGTGAAAGACACAAGACTTAATTGTTCTCAGTGAAGCCTGAGTGCCTAACTAACTCCTTAGAACGGAAGAGATGTTAAACGTCTTTTTCATCCTGACTTAAGACAATGCTATGTTTTTCTTACAATAACAAGGAAGCATTTTGTACTGCTGTTGGGATGTCAAAACTTTATTTCAAAAAGTTATGTTTCCTAACAAAAGTCATTTCGAGTTTTGTTATTGTCTTTGAAGAGACTTATGGTATGTGTGGACCATTTTAAAATTTGAGGTGATTTGCACTCAAAAATTAACTTACTGTGTTTGATAAAACCTTAATAACTTTACATTAATTGATCATAAATCATCAAGAGTGATTAAGTCACTGCTGTAAAAGATGATCTAAGTTCTAATAAAAAAGATAAAAGACTTTTTTCGCCCAAATGGAATAATATGAAAAATCAATTAAGAACGGCTTTACTTTTTTAACATATAAAAAAAATTGCTACCTTCCCAAAATTAAAAAAAAATTATACATAATAAGTTTTTCCTCTTTTAAAAAATTTGTGTAACCAACTTAAAGGATATTACATATTTCTCTCCACGGTTTTTTTTTTTGGTTATGTATATAATTATTGTTTTGGTAGCGAATTCATTATGATTTTGATTAATTAAATTTATTTTTCTATATAAAGATTTTTCATTTAATTTATAAGGTTAAGAGTTGGTTTATCAAAAATAAATATATTTTTTATTAGTTTGATTAACTATAACTTATTTAAAAAAATAAAATGCTAATATTGGACGTATTCTTATGTCAGTAAATAATAAAATTATTCATTTATAAACTTTTGAAACTATTTTGGTACATATACATATTAATGTTTAATTTTTATATGATATCAAACATCTTAATTTTTTAAATTCAATGATTAAGGATCACCCAGTAAAACTATACCAAGTATGATAATTTTAAAGAAGATGATCATCTTAAAAAGAATACCACTGTTACCCAAGCAAAAAGCATTGTTATTGAATCCATGTACATTGTACCGGCAGAAAGGTCCCCAAAAACACCTTCCCCACTTGTGGAAAATGGGGTTATAATGGGAGAGCAAGACTTTGCAAAAGCCAGGATTAAATTGCGGTCAGCCGTGATATTAGGCATATAAAAGGAATCAAAATGGGAAAAAACAAAGAGAAGCATAATTCAGTTTCCAAAAATCAAATAGCAGTCATTTGTCACTTAAAGGTTCCTGTCTCTGGACATTCAACAAAATAGGTTTCACATTTTCTAAAAATTGGACAATAGCTCCGATTAAAATTATCCAAGCATTTTTAATTATGTACTTTTTCCTCTTCTCTTTTTTCTAGTCTACCCACCAAGTTAAAGATGGACAAACATAAAAACATTTAAAACATTTTCATTCATTTTTCAGATATAAAACCAAAAATATTTTGACCTGAATAGTGAGGCCAAGCAAGCTTTGGAATCTTTCCTCTCATAATTTCTTTGCCTGGTACGGGAAGACAACTAATCAAAGGACTAGGTAAGACCGAGCAACCGGCCTAGCTGTACCCTGTATCATTGATCAGCCGAGAAAGAGAGGCCTTAAATCTATAAGGATGCTTGAACAACACATTTAAAACAACTTAGACTTGCAAAAAATATTGATTTGCTAAACAGTCTGAGAGCTTCTTAGGGAATATGATTCAATGAACACTCTCATTGTCTTTTTGACAGAAACAAAAATGAAGAAAAAGCTCAATGGGGAAGGCCCATCATTTCTTATTTCCGCCGCCTAACGTCAAGGCTAATCTAGTGGGATTATGATTTCTTATGTCTGGGCATATTAATTGATCGTCCTGCTAATATATCCCCACCTTTGAGAAAACTTTCTATCCTAGTTATTTCTTCCTGCTAGTAGTTTAGGTGACACATTGAGCTATCATTGATCGTCCAATCAAATAATCCAAGCAATAATTTGTCTCTGCTCGGTTTAGAGTTTGTGAGCACAGCAATATTTTTACTCTTTGCCTAACCCAGGGGCCAGGACAAGACCGCATCAAACCTAATTGCGCCTACTCAGAAAGGTTATTTTACAATGGTTCTTGACCTAACGATTTTGCAAAATTTTACTTGACATTTCTTTTATGAGTTGAAATTACTTAACACTAAGCAACATTCTTCCATCTTTTAAAGCACTTTATCTAAAGGTTTCATAAAATATTGAAATAAAGTTTTGAATCCCTTTCGTTTGCTATCCATCAATTACATCAGTGATAATGTTTTATCAATCATGTTTATATTCTATTTTATTAATTTATAGAATGGGGAAAAAAGGGTAAAATGAAATTACATACACAAAGTTGAATTAATGGTTTAACTCGAGAAAAAATGGAGGCAAAGAAATATGCGTTTACAACCCATTTTTGTTGCTACTTTTTCACAGTGATTTTCCTAATTTCTAGAACCCTTAAAAGGGACATATAACTCTACTGTGAGGCATGGAGTTGCTCTCTCCTTAACATAAAATCAGATACAAGCATAATTTTGATTTGCATAGAGGCAGGTGAAACATACGCTTCAATCTTTACAGACGAAAAGTCTCGAACTAGTAAGTAAATATGAAAGGAATAAACGACATAAATCATGGTTTCACACAGCTCAAACAAACAACTTTAAATTCTCGAGGAATTGTCCTCTTTCACATTTGAACATTGACCCCATCACCCTAAAAAAGGTGATTGACTTGGAAAGCTTCCAGGATTTAAAATGCCAAAATAGAAAAGTTGTAGGCAATTTTCCATGAAGACTCCCCAATCCATCTGCCATATACCGATGTTGAAAGTCTTCTGTTTATTGTACATCAGCAAATCCTATATAATGCATTCGAACATTTAATTTATTTATTGATATATAATATTTTTATTTAAAAAATAAAATTTAAATCTTTTTTCTCTCTATTTCAAAAACAAATGTTATATAATACTAATAGTACAGGACTATTGTTTTTATCTTTTACTAAGAAATTGCTAAGAGATATACCAGAGTTCCAAGAATCTAGTCTTAATTTATGGATTGCAATCGAACCTGAAAGCTCTGTTGTAAGGTACGAAGGTCCGTAGATGACCGTAAGCCAAAAGTCAACAACGTGGGCATTCAAAATTTCACAACAAGATAACCAATTGTTCCTACTTTCATTAAAAGGGTTTCTATCTCAAAAGAAAAAACAATGTGATGGAAAAAAAAAAATACTACCTTCAGGTTAAGCAATTATTGATGTAATTCGATCTACACTGCAAAAGCAAAGGAAAATGGCCTTAGTTGTAGTTCTCGTGCTACTCATGCATCATCCAGGCAGCTTCATACCTGAAAGTTAATTTGTTTGGTAGGTGGAAGAAGACATCAGCATCAGGGAAGGCTTCTTTCCATCTAGCTAACCATAGGACCCTGTCCAGTCTCTCCCAAGACTTTGCTCAGACCCTGAAGCGAGCTGGTTTAATTTGTATTTTGGTCCCACAAATCCAACATCAATCAATTCACAATCTTATTCAAAACAATTAAGTAAACCTAAAATTAAAAAAAAAATCAAACTGAGAAAATTGAAAGGTCTTCTTCTTCATAGATTAAGTGTATCAAATTTGAATAAATTTAAATACTTAATTAAATAGATATTTTTATCTAAAATTAGGATAAAATTTTTGCTGTTCAATAAGTGGTGATCAAATTTTGTGTGTGAGACAATACTTTTTATTATTTTCTTACATATTATTAATCTTTTCTTTCTCATTAAACTCTATCAATTTATCGATTTTTATTTTCAAATTTTATTTTTAATCGATTGTCGTTAAGGAAGAAATTTTATTTAAGAATTTTAGCTAAATTTAATCATCACATTAATTTATCAAGAATACTCCTTTTTTTTGGGTATATCCACTGTTTTCTTTTTATTTGCGAAGGTCAAAACTCCAAAGTAAAAGTAGTATTAGTATTTCGAATATAGCAAAATATTATATATATATATATATATATATATGGAAGTTTAGAAATTTGACTTTAATATATAAAACAGAAGGTAAAGTAGTTTATATATTTATATATATATATATATAAAACTATGGCTGTTCCTTTTTTTTTTGTGTATGTATATAACTATTAACTTTGAATTAGTAATTACTTTCTAGTCGCTTTGGAATTATAGGAAATTTTATAAAGTAAAAGCAAACTAACAATACAGCAACTATATAAATAAGAACAAATATTAAGTTTAACTATAGACAGCTTAATTTAATAAACAGTTGATTAAGCCGGGCCCAACTGCACTTTGGGCAAATTTAAACGGCTTAACATAACAGCACTGAATTGGGTCAGGCCGGAGCCATGCTAGATTCGAAGCCCAATTCCGACTTAGACTACTCAGCTATAAACCACCAAACCTGGTTTCAGGTTATGGCAAGAAAATTAGAAAAGGAAATGGTAGGAGCTTAGTGAGATCATAACTCTTATCAAATGTTGAAGTTTTCTCTATTAACTTTATCTGTAACTTAATGAATTATTGTGCTTAATCAACTTCAATGTTCAGTCACTTTCATGAAAGGTATTGGTCAATACTTCCTTGATATGCAGGTTTGCATAGTTAATGTACTAAATCAACAAGTCAATGTTGAATCAATTTATCCGTGAATGAGCTGTCCTGTGTGTAACTTGTTAAATGCAAGAATTATAGGAATATCGACCAGTTGGAGTTGCTTGTGATTGAAGCTTTAAAATATGTAAAACTAGTAATCAGTTCTGCAATTTTTACACTTTAAATCAATTACCTAGCTAAAGCGTATGAGGTGGTTAAGATGATTACGCCAATGCATAAGAATTAAGAGTGGAAGTTGGATTCGAAACAAATTACTAGCTGGTATTATTGACGAAAGGGGCATCTGTCTTCTACAAAATAGTTTTAAAAATTTGTAAATAGGAGTTAAACATACAGAGAAGCAACAACCAGTTCACTTAGCATGGAGAGGAAATATCCGCAGGCACACGATGACACTGATCATCCTCGAATTATCATAATCTTTCGTCTCTACACTCTTTTCAGCAAACCTCAAATCCGAGAAAAATCTACGTGTCCAAAAACCAAGCCACTTTCTTAGCATGCAGCCCCTGCATGTAAGCTGCCTAAACACGTGCCTTTCCCTCTTCTAACACGTGCCCCGTCTTTTCCCTCTATATAACCAACTATCTCTCCAGCTCACAACTGCATCACAAATCCATCCATCAGTTAATTAAGCATACAAATTCTTAATTCTTCAATTTCTTGACGTTTGAACTTTTTTCAACCATGGCTGAGCACCTCCAGCTGCAGCAGCAATACCATCACCAGTACTCTCAACCAAGGTCCCACCAGATGGTGAAGGCGGCTACTGCTGCCACTGCTGGGGGATCCCTTCTAGTCCTCTCCGGTTTGATCCTTGCTGGGACGGTTATTGCACTCACCATTGCTACTCCACTCTTTGTCATATTCAGTCCTGTTCTTTTCCCTGCTCTCATTGCCGCAGCTCTCCTGGTGACAGGTTTCATGGCTTCTGGCGGTTTCGGTGTCGCAGCTATTACTGTGCTGTCATGGATTTATAGGTACATTTACTAATGAAAACAAGTTATTTATTTTTCTTCCCATAATCATTTATCAGAACGAAATGTGACATTTTGTCTTTCAATTATATATATCTGTGTGGTATAATTATTTAGGTATGTTACCGGGGGGCACCCACCAGGAGCGGATCAGTTGGACCAGGCGCGTATGAGGCTGGCTAGCAAGGCTCGGGAGATGAAGGACAGGCCAGCGCAACCCACCAGTGTAGCGGCTTCTTAGTTTGTGCTGCTTAATCAGCAATTGATCTCTGCCTAGCTAGGATCAAATGGCTATCATACAAGTCCTTCTCTTAAGTCTTTAAGTCATTAGAATGTTCCTGTTATTTCTATGACAATTTTCTGGATTTGGAAGGCACCATTAAAAAAGGTCTGAAATTGGATCTGGGTCTGTTGAAGACTGAAGTAATTTACTGTCATAAGCAGTTGTTACTTGTTATTGCTGTTATCCGGTGATGTGGTTTTAATTTTAATATTTTTCTGCGTGGTTCGCGCTTTAATTTAGATTGGTAAAGATTCTTATCTATATATTATGGCATACTGGCATCAAGTTTACTTGCATGTCATAACTCAAAATGGGTTTTCTGGTAGTGATGGGCAGGCTGATAGCTAGATAAGCCGAAAGCCAACGGGCTCCACTATTTGTGACAGGCTGCAGGGTCCATACTGAATGGACCGGAAGCTACATGGCTTATGCATCTCGCAGTATATCATGCACCGCGACACCTGTCCTGTAATTTTAACTTTTTTTTTTGACCTTTCTTTATACTTCTTTGAAGATACAAGGGAATAGATCTTCAATTATGGAATTTGGCCCTTAAAATTTTTCAGGAATTTCTATTCTCTGATTAAAAATAAAAATATTGAATTTGAAAAGCACACGTTTGTTTTGATAAATAAAAACTTGCTCATGTTCACATTTTATAATGTGATGTAATCTCAATTTGATTAGTTATAAATGGAATTTCCTTTTGCATATTTACACATATTCATAAAAGGGATTTACTCTTTTAGTTATTTTTTTTTGGCTTAGAAAGCAATAATACTAAGTGCATGTTTGGCCTGACTTTTTTTCAACTTATCTATCTCTTAAAAGCAAAAGTCAGGCCAAACATAAATTTTGAAAAACTCTTAAAAAAAACAGTTTTTTTAAGAGTAAAATTTTTAAAAAAAAAACTTCAAAAAAAGCTCTTGGGATGAGCTTTTTTTTCTTTTTTTTTAAAAATACAAAAAAAAATTTATTTTTATTTTAAAAATATCCTTATCTATTAAAAATAATTACAATATTATCCTTTTAAAAAAAAGAAATATCCTCTAAGATAATTTTAACCAAAATTATAACTTATATAAAAAAACTTATAAAAAAAATTTACTAAACAACTTTAGCTTAATTTTAAAAGTTATTATTTTTCATAAGAGCTTCATAATAGCTTTTAAATTAGAAAAAAACCAGGCCAAACAGCCTCTAAGTGAAAAAAATATCTATTGTTTTATTAACTTCAAAAAAGTTGACTTCATCTCTGATTTTATAACATACATACAAGTATTTTTAATTCGTTAATTATTTAATGAAAAATTAATAGTCGTGATCGGTTATTTTTGCTCTTCATATTATTGTTTTTTATTTGTTAACATACATATAATTATTTTTGATTTGTTAATATAATTTTTTAATAGAAAATTAAAAGTCGTTAATTAATCGTTAAAAAATGTAATACAAAAGATTTACTTGTACGCAGTGAAGCCTTAAATCCAGAGTGACACTAGAATTAGACGATGTCAAAAGTGAATAAAACATCATTTTTAAGTGAAAAAAATTGGGATACAATTCTATTATCAGAGTAACATATGCTCAGGAATATGGTTGTAAATTTCAATGCAGGGTCTCAGCTCTAAAACCATTAAGGCTAGGAATAGTGCCCAAATTGAACAGAAACGCAACAATTGCAAGATAATATTTGAATTTCGTGGTTGATGGTTGCAGACGCTTAATTTTGATTAATTATTATTTTTTTAAGTGTTGTCTTATAAAATAAATATGTATAAAATTAAAAAAAAATGAATAAAATTAAAATAAACATGAAATAACTATGTCATACAAGGAAATGAAAGTAATTCAGAATGAGTTGCAAATGAAATAGTTAGATCATATAAGGAAATGAAGGTAATTTAGAATAAGTTGCACAGATTATGAGTTATTTTCATATTTGGATGTTTTAGAGTATTTGATTTGCTGGTTCATATATGAAGCTAGTTAAGAGAACTTTCTTTTTAATTTTTTTTCTTGTCACGTGGTACATTGTTAAATCCATTAATCCACTATCCAAAACTAATTATACATATTATCCTATTATATGCTCTTCTTATAATGTGTTCTCCTTTTACCAACTGCTCCTAAAAAAATGCTATCATTTAGTATAAATTTAGGAAAGATAAAAAATTCAACAAAAATATTACTCTCAAAACTCTCTCAAGGGTCTTTCAAATATTTTCTCTTCTCAACTCTTCCATTCATTGTGCTCCATCACTTTCTCCACCTATTCTTTAATTTTTTATTCTGACTGTTTGCTGTAAAAGCACTTACGCATCAAATATTATTTCAATCTTTTTCTTTGTCGTGCATTTCGTTTTATTTATTGCAACACATCCTTCTTTTCCTACCAGAACAATCCTTGCTATCAAAGAAAAATTTGTTAGAATCAAAGGGAAATAATAAGGAAAGTAATCTCAACTACCATAAATTTTGATATGCGGATCGCGTTTTCAAATTAAAGCTAATTCAAGTAACATGAGAAAAATGTTCCAAGGCCTTCCAAAACAAGATCACGCGTTTAAGGCAATTTGCAAGCGTTTGGCAGCCTTAAAATGCTATAAATACCAGCCGACGGCAGACAGATTTTTCATCTTTTTCTTGCTTGTGCGAAACAACATAAAGGGCTCGTGTTCATGGCATTTCATCAATAAGCCTTTTCTCTGATTGTTGATTTGTGGATGATATGCCATTAACAACGAACGCTTTGTATAGTTGTTTTATGCCACCAAAAAAAAAAAAACTCTATTTTAATTTTTTTTGTCGAATGATCATTGCAGTTTCAGCATTTTGATATATATCTTAGATTTCTAGTAAATGGATTGTGTTCATGATGATTTATAAATTAAGAAGACTGTTATGATCTTTTTATTTTGTGAATTGTCATGAACAATGATCCCTTTGCAGGTTATTCATGTTAGTACAAGTTTAATACATGGATGTGATCAAAGCGATGGTGTCGAGGAGTGTTTCATTACTGGTTTTAAATTTCTAGTAAATGGATTGTGTCCATGGCAATTCATAAATTAAGGAGATTGGTATGATCTCTTTAATTTGTGAATTGTCATGAACAACGATCCTTTTGCAAGTTATTCATGTTAATACAAGTTTAATATTTGGATGTGATCAAAGCGATGGTGTTGAGGAGTGATTCATCAATGGTTTTAGATTTTCAGAAAATGAATTGTGTTCATGAAGATTCATATATTAAGGAGATTGTTATGATTTCTTTTTTCTTTTTTTTTTTGTGAATTACCATGAATAGCAATCCATTTACAGATTATTTATGTCAATACAAGTTTAATACTTAAATATAATCAGAACGATGGTGTTGAGGAGTGATTTATCAATGATTTTATATAGTATATGTGTCGATGAATCACCCTCAACAAGTATCCTTTTCTTGATATTCTTGGAAACTGATGAAAATAACCAAGGCTTCAGGGTTACCAACTTGTTAGTTTAAAATTGTTGCCCCCGTTGCTTATCCTGTTCTCTTAAGCAGTTGTAGGCTTGTAGACATTTTCACTCGACACCTTGTATACGGAATGGAATTCTATAGTTTAGTCCAACAATGCTACTTGCAGACTATTATTGGACTAAAAGTTGCTGAATTGCTTTGAAACGCAGACAAGAGTTTTTGGTAAACCGTCAATCGCTTGTGTTGTGCCACACTAAAAACGAGATTAGTTTTTGAACTCTTAAATACGCACAAGAAAGAAGGCATAAAGCATTTTATTTACTTTGAATACGTAACTTGAGTCTGGTCTGTGATTTTCTGAGACGGAAAATACTTGGGAAGCATCATCATTTCATGGAATTTGGAATTCCTTCCATTGACTCAACTTCACTGAAGTCTAAAATTTTCTTATTATCCAAATATTCTTGCAAGAGTGAAGAAGCTGCTAAAAATACATAATTCTCCGTTTCTTTCGGGTAGGGGTGGACCCTCTCAAAAATTTTAAAATTTTTTATATTATATATATATATATATTTAATGATCTTTTAAAATAATTTTTTATTAAATAATTAATATAAATAAAAAAATAATAAAATAATTCCACAAATTTCATTTAATTTTATCCTAATTTTGAAATTTTTCTCTAATTCTTTTAAGATTCTCCACAACTCTTTCCCTTTTTTTCTCTTTTTTTGTCTTTTATTATGAAATTACAAAGAATTAAAAATTTTTTATCTTCTTTTTTCTATTCATATTATTATTATTTATATTTGTTTATTTTATCAATTTTATTTTATTTACTTATTTGTTCTAAGTTTTTACAGATTTTTTTCTCCAAATTTGTTCGAATCATCAAGCATATTCTTCTACTTGCTATGTTCTTTTTTTCTCTTTATGTAAATTTTATTTTTAATAATTTTAGTCTTTAAAATTTTAAAAATTATTACATAATTTTAAATATGAGTTGTATTGGTTGTTGCTTAAAATTTCACCAATATATCATTTATTTTATTAATCCTTATTATATAAGAAGAAATTATCTTGAATATATTTTTTATATACTTTACGTTTTATATTTAATTGAAAGGAAATTATCTTTGAATATTTAATATTTAAATAATCTTTATTATATAAGAACAAATTATTAATCTTATGTATAATATTTAATTATTTATATTTTATACACTATTTCTCTTTGCCTTTGGCTCTTAAGAAAAATTAGCTAACTCCACCCTTGCAGTAAGACTTTTACATGGTATTTTATCGCTCATATTTCGACTTTCAACATAACAAGCCTTATGAATGCATGAATTATAAATTGAACTGAGAGCAACAAATCTTTCTTTGTTTCCATCATAATATTGAATATTATGCCACGAAAATTAAAGCATCAATAAATTAAATTTTGAACCTCAATCGGTTTTGAATTGTGAACTTTTTTTTTTTTATGAAATTTTTGATCGGAGGTCTGCAACATTTGATATTTTAAGTTTCAAATGTGGACACCTTAACTTGTTTTACTGATGCCGATATGCCTAAATTAATAATGTTCAAGGAAACACTTGATTATAGTCTTATTAAGCATTGACCAAAAAATACTTCTAGGAAGAGAACTTTAGAATGAGTAGAAAAAAAATTACAAACCTCATCTTCCGATGACGCACTTTTCATTAAAGAGATGAAAAATGTTGGAAGGAAAATCAGAGTTCCTGTCGTGACGTAAACTGTAGTTTGGATTCTACAATTTGGACCCAGCATCAGTTGTTATATAACAGCACCTATCACTGCCATGTTCCATGGTTCATCAACAACTGATCCCCTCAGTTTATACATTCTGAGTCCTTGTTGCATGATCATGGCTGGTTCCTTGAGAGTTGTCGCATCCGTTTTCTTCGTTCTGCTCATCCTTGCATCTATTGTTCAAAACTTTTGCGCTGCAAACTCGAATGTGACGTGCCACGAGATCGAGAGACAAGCTCTTCTGGAATTCAAGCAAGACCTTTCAGATCCTTCAGGTCGACTTGTATCTTGGGGCAATAATTTGAACTGTTGCGATCGGACTGGAGTTGTATGTGATAACTCAACTGGCCATGTGCTTGAGCTTCGCCTGAGAAATCCTTTAGATCCTTATAAAGGATTTTACATCCCAAGTGAGGCCTATGCAAAGGTATGGTTTGGTGGCAAGGTTAATCCTTCTTTGCTGGATTTAAAGCATTTGAGGTACTTGGACCTCAGTGGCAGTAATTTTGGAGGAATAATTCCCATGTTCCTCAGTTCCATGCAGACACTAAGATATCTCAATCTCTCTGCTGCTGGATTTGGGGGACTGATTCCACCTCAACTTGGAAATCTCACCAATCTCCGCTTTCTTGATCTCCATGATTTGTCATCTAGTCTCTATGTTGAAAATCTTCAATGGCTCTCCAATCTTGTGAAGCTGCGACACCTTGATCTGAGCGGCGTAGATCTCATCAGAGCCTCAGATTGGTTTCAGGTGACAAATGCACTCCCTTCTTTGGTAGAACTTCACTTATCAGGTTGTCAACTTGATCATCTTCCTCCACAAACTAATTTTAATTTCTCATCTCTCTTCATACTTGATCTTTCTTCCAATTCATTTAGCAACCCTTTGATTCCTTTTTGGATTTTTAGGCTTAAGTCTTTGGTATCCCTTGATCTCAGTCATAATAATTTTGAAGGCCCACTGCCCGATGGTCTCCGAAACTTCAGCTCTCTTAGATATCTCAATCTATGTTGGAACAAATTCAATTCTTCAATACCCACTTGGCTGTATGGTTTCAGGAGTCTCGAATTCCTAAACCTTGGCTCCAATAATTTGCATGGTCCCCTCTCTAATGACTTTGGAAACTTGACCTCTGTCACTACACTTGACCTGTCAGACAATGAACTTGAAGGAGTCGTACCACGATCCATGGGAAGCCTTTGCAGTTTGAAGAAGATCAAACTCTCAGGTCTCAAATTGAGTCATGACTTATCAGAAGTCTTGGAAGCTTTCTCATCAGGATGCCTTTCAGATAGACTAGAGTCTCTATATTTGGATAGTTGTGAACTTTCTGGCCATTTGACTGATCAACTACTAGAATTCAAAAATTTGGCAGACCTGTCTCTGTCCAGGAATTCAATTTCTGGTCCAATACCAGTATCACTAGGATTTCTTGCATCATTAAGGACATTGGACCTGTCTCGAAATCGAGTAAATGGAACTTTTCCTGAATCAATAGGACAGCTTTGGAAAATGGAAAAATTATGGTTGAGTCGCAATCTGTTAGAGGGTGTGGTTACTGAAATTCACTTCGCTAATCTCACCAGATTGCGCTTATTTCAGGCATCTGGAAACCCTTTAGTTTTGAAGGTAAGTCCTCAATGGGTTCCCCCTTTCCATCTTGGGCTTATGGGTTTCTCGTCATGGTATTTAGGTCCAAAATTTCCTTCCTGGCTTAGATACCAAAAAGACTTTGTTTATTTGGACATCTCTGTTACAGGAATTATAGACACCATTCCCAACTGGTTTTGGAATTTGTCTACCATGTTTTTTTCTTTGAATCTCTCTCACAACCAAATCTATGGGAAAGTTCCTGAATTCATTGCCTCTTCTCCTCTTCTTGGTGTTCCTGTATATATTGACCTTAATTCTAATTACTTTGATGGTCCGTTACCGTGTTTGTCCTCCAAGGTAAATACACTTGATCTTTCGAACAACTCATTTTCAGGACCTGTTTCTTCCTTGTTGTGTTGCAAAATGGACGAACCAAAGTGGTTGGAAATTCTTCACATGGCGGACAACCATATATCAGGAAAAATTCCTGATTGCTGGATGAATTGGCCAAACTTGGTTTCGATAGATTTAAAAAACAATAATCTATCTGGTAATATTCCAAGCTCCACAGGGTCATTGAGCCTTCTTCAGTCATTGCACCTTGGCAAGAATAACCTTTCCGGAGTTTTGCCCTCATCCCTGCAAAATTGCAGTAAGTTATTGGCTGTTGACCTTGGTGAAAATAATTTTGTGGGAAATATTCCTGGTTGGATAGGTGAGCGGCTCTCCGATATCATTATTGTCAGCCTCCGTTCAAATAGTTTTGAAGGTCAGATTCCTGATAAATTGTGTGCTCTGAGTTACTTGGCAATCCTGGACCTCGCGCACAACAATCTCTCAGGAAGCATACCGAAATGTTTCAAGAACTTCAGCGCCATGTCTGCAACACAGAATTCAAGTGACCCAATTTCTTATGCTTTTGGTCACTTTGGCACCTCCTTGGAGACCATGCTATTGATGATCAAAGGGATATTGCTTGAATATGGCAGCATTCTCCAACTAGTAACAAGCATGGACCTTTCAGACAACAACTTATCTGGTGAGATCCCAGCAGAAATAGCAAATCTTTTGGGCTTGCGGTTCATAAACTTGTCCAACAACCATTTGACAGGAATGATTCCCAAAGATATAGGCAATATTCGGTTACTAGAATCTATTGACTTATCATTGAACCAAATTAGCGGTGAAATCCCTCCAAGCATGTCAGCTTTAACATTCTTGAGTTACTTGAACTTGTCACACAACAACCTGACTGGAAAAATCCCATCAAGCACTCAACTCCAAAGCTTCAACATCGCCAGCTATGAGGGAAATGATCTCTGCGGGCCTCCACTGTTGGATATTTGCAGCCCAGATGCCACAACACCTGTTGACAAAAATAGAGGGAGAAAAGCCGATGGATTTGAAGTGGAATGGTTTTGGTTTTATGTAAGTATGCCTCTCGGTTTTGTTGTGGGCTTCTGGACTGTCATGGGTCCTTTGCTGTTCAATAAGTCATGGCGATTCGCGTATTTTCGCATACTGGACAGAATGGAGCACAAAATCAGGGCAGTCGCTACTAATGGTCGCTAGATTCATGCATTCACTAGATACTTGTCGAGCATCTTGGCTTATTTCATAGTAAACAGTACTAAAATAAACAGTACTAAAATATTGTTACGTGTAATAAATGTTAAGAGAGAAGGTAGTAAATGCATTTTCAGGTTTTTTTTTTTGTTTTTATACAAGCAGTATTTAAACTTGTACCTATTGAATAGTTTGTAATATTTATTGGAAGATAATTATTCAGGTGTGATTGTTTAAGAATAAATATAACTCTTAAAAATAATAATAACAAAAAAAAAGAAAAAGAGATAAGTATTTTACAACAGATACAATTATTAAAAGTTGTAGATAAGTCGGTTGAAATGCAACAAACGCATCTATATATATATATAAAAAATAACAGACACATCTTTTAAAAATAAAAAGACACATTTGTTGAAAGACAACAAACATAACCTCTCACTGTCTATAAAAGAACATACTTCCAAGCCAGAATTCATTTCAGAATTCATTCAAAGCATTCTGCACAAAAAAAAAAAAACATTATGCACAAAAAGGCTTGTTGTATCCTAAAGAGAGTACTTGTCTGCTAATCTCCATAGTAGGCAACAACTCTTTAAAGAAAGTGTGTTACAACACACATCAAGCCTACTCTCTTCTCTTTTCTTCTTCTACTAATTTTCTAACAATTTTAAAGAGTTGTTGTCAATGGAGTCTAATCCAAATTCAAGATTTCAACTCATGAATCAAGAATTCATCAAACTTGACCGATTTGATGGAAACAATTTCACCCGCTGGAGAGATAAGATGGTGTTTTTGCTCACAGCTTTGAAGGTTTATTATGTTCTAGATCCAACTCTTACTGCACTTTCAAAACCAATTGCTGAAGACTCTGATGCACGAAAGGCAGAGGTGAAAAAACGTGAAGAAGATGAATTGATATGTCGTGGACACATCCTAAATACTTTGATAGATCGTCTATATGATCTCTACTCCAATCTGAAGACTCCAAAAGAAATTTTTTTTTCTATTTATAAGCTTTTTTATTTTATTTTATTAATAAACATAAAAGTAAGGTGCAAGAGGAAGGAGGACATAAACCGTACCTTCCGAATTACATGAGCTCGAGAAAAATTGAAAAAAAGTACTTAAAATAGAATGTTTCAATTTATGACCATTTTCTTTAATATCGTCATAAATTTGAAGCATTTCTATGTTACAAGTATCTATGAAAATCACTAGGATTTTTGTGTTCTGCATTAACTTCTTGATTCTCCGTTGATTTTCGAAACAAGAGATACTTCTCACATTCCAAACCAGTGCACTGATCCTAATTGGGTTCTTGTAGAATAACTCACTAAAATGGATTCATCTTCAGAGAACTTATCACTCTCCCCCATATCTATTGCTTCTTCCGAGGCTAGATAGAGTATTTTATCTATTGCAGCTGCAGTGTCTGAATGTATTCTACACCGCTCCCTTGGATGGACTTCCAATTTTGTGAAATTAGTTGCTGAAGTTACCGGACCCTCCCTTAACTCTTTAGTGTATGTGCACTTACCTGAAGCAAACTCTTGGGTGGAGGGGTCATCTTTGTGAGCTGCCATCTTTTCTTGTGAGCTTGCAATTGTGGAAGCAACTCCCGTTGGGTTGTGTTCTCCGCTGCCTTCTAAATTATCCTCTGACTCGTTTTGGCCTTTTGACTTGCTTTCTGCCCTTTGCTGGTGTTCATCTTGCGGAATGGAATTTTTTGTGTTTTTTCCAGTGTTGTGCGGATGAATTTCCACTGCTGCTTGCTGAGAGCCCGTCGAGTTGTGCATCTGCGTCCCATTTTCAAGTGCAAAAATTGTGGCTTTTTTGTCTCGCGGACTCGTGTCACTCTTTGGTGGGTCCCCTTGACCTTACCCATCGGTGGGGAGGCGTGCGTCAGGCTTACCTACCGCTGGTGTCCTGTCAAGATGTTGGGTTGAGCTTTTTTATCATTTTTTTCTTTTTCGTCTGTTACTTGCTCTGGCTCCCTTGTAAATGATGCTGTCTCTGGTGCTTCGACCTGCTTCCTTTCTATTTTATTATTTTCCTTGGTCAACTTTCTGCCTTTTTTGGTTTCCCCCATTTGTCCTTGCGATCCCTGCCTTTGAAAATTGTCGCCTTCTGCTGCATCCCAAGCGTTCAATTGTTGCCCACTTTTTCCATTTTTTTTGTTTCCTTTGGCTTTTTTATTTCCACGCGTTAATGTATGAAGCGCATTGTTCTTTTTGCCTACTTCGCTTGTTGCAATCTGTTCTCTCTCTTCCGCAGGCACATGGGCCCAAGCCAGATGCATTTCAGTCGGTTGGGATTTCGTTGCTGGTGTCATTGGGATGTCGCCATCAACAGGGGCTGATGCCGGGCCCGCAGCTTCTCGGTCAAAAGAGTCTCCATTTGGGTTTTTACCCTCCTCATTCAACCTAAAATCTGCATGTTGCCCTGCCGGTGGGGCCCTCGGGTCGTCATTGCCAGCATGGGCCAGGCCTGTGGCAGTCGGTTTTGGCTCAAGAAAAATTTTTTTTCCTTTTCTTGCCGGTTTCGTTCTGCTGCATGGTTTTGCAGATTTTTTTTTCCTTCTTTGTTTAAGTCGTCTGCGGCTTTGCTTCCATCTTCTGCCGCTCCGCTCCGAATGTCAGGCTGCACATCTTCTCCGAGCGGATTGTCTATACCCGGGCAGTAGACTTTTGGTTATTTTTTCCCTTTTTTTGGCTTTCTTCCACTTCCTTGTTCCCACACGGCATTGTATGATGTACTTGGTTCTTTTCACGTTTTTCCCATGCTACAGTCTTCTCTCTCTCTTCCGCTGTCGATGCCATTGGGATGTCACCATCAACTAAGGTTGGTACAATGACCAAAGCCCCTCGGTCCATGGGAGTGTCTTTTGAGCTTTTACCCGCTCCATTCAAATTGAGAGCTGTCCCCTTTTGCTGACAGCTTTTGCTGTTTCTTTTTTTTATTTTTTCCATTTTTTTTGTCAACCAAGTGCCCACGTTCCCCTTTGGCATGGCTTTCATGCGTTCCATTTTGGGCATGCAGCTCATTTTCATGCATTTTCTCCTGAGTATCTGTCCCCAAGGCTTGCGATTTTGCTGCAAGTACTGCCACCCTTTCCTCCATCCTCGGTTCACTGCTTCCGTTACGTTCCTCAATATTGCCTCTTTTTTCATGCATTCCATTTCAGTTTTCATGCAAAATATCGTGCGTATTGTTCTTCGATGTCTGCAGGTTCGCGAAAATAGTTGCTATCTTTCTTGCTCTTTTTGGTTCATTGTTGCCATGGTTCCTCGAGCTCGACCTTTGTGCCACCGGTCCTTCCCCATGCAGCGCTTCCCCATGCAACACTTCTCCTTCTCCTTGCACGCTGTCGGTGACCAGCCCACCGACCGGCGATCTTTGTTTTTCTGCCTTCTCTTAGTCTTTTTTCCTTGTATCACTTTTTTTTTCAACTCGATTTTCCTCGCCTGAGGCTACTTCCTGAAGTATATTAGCTTCTTTCTAACTTTTCTCCCTTGCCTGCAATATTTCTTTCATTCTTTCTTGATCTTTTGCGTTTCATTGCATCTCCATCGAGGTGGCTTTTTCTGAAGTTGCATGTTCTATTATCCCTTAGTTCACGAACTGGTTTTGAGTGACTTTCCCACCTTCCATTATCACCTGATAACGATTTAAGACTTGGATGCGAACCTCGTTAGGACTGTTCTCTGATGCGACTTCCTTACCTAGCTGATCCTTTGCTCCACTAGTCCCGACGTTCCCCACTGGTTTCCATCTTTGACCTGCTGGTTCCTTCGGGCTCACTTTTTTTCTTTTTCTAGATTTTTTCCTTTTTCCAGAATTTTTACCATCCCTTCTTCTCTCCCCATAGCCTTTTCTGAAGCTCCGGATCTGACAGTTGACCTCGCATTTCCTTTAGGTTTATTCCCTAGTACAATATAGTCGATTTCTTTGTAACCCACATGACAGCAATGATCACAATAATCTGGCATCTTTTTGAAATCCACTCTTTGAGGGTAGCCACCCGTGACTGCACCCGTCTCTCTGTTTCGTATAACTATCCAAATCTCTTGGACAAGTGACTTTCTACAGTCGAACTCCATACACACTCGGGCTACACTCGGACAAGAAACGTTTGTTGTTGCCTCATCAACATATAATGGCATTCCTATCGTTTTGGCAATCAGCATCAGAGTAGATTTTTCGTACAGATGAGCTTTCAAATTAGGGAAAGAAATCCAAACTGGAACTACAGATGATTCTTTCTCTGCTTCAAAGTCTGGGGTCCATTTAAAAACTCTCATTTTCTGGTTAGCAATGAACCACTGTTGTTTAACCCAAATACGGTTGAAATCTTGCTCGTTTGACAAGTAAATCAAGACATGCTTGTAATCCAACCAGCGAATGTCTTAGGCACCTGCTAAACCTATTCCTCTGAACGCTTGGTGTATGTCTTGCAGCTTAGGCATGCGACTGAACCTTCCTACCAGAGAATGAAAGAAGGGACGAGCCAAGATCTGGATCTCATCCTCAAAGAAGATGGCTGCAGGTCTGTCCTTGAACACACATGGGTCTCTTGAAACTGGGATGACATGAGGTTTTTCTCCTGCTGCTACAGTCAAAAAGGATTTTTTGAGAGCTCGGGGGGATGGCAGTTGCAGGTTTCCTTCAGGAAAGGTTGTTAGGGGGCTGTGGTTGGGTGGTGGTTGGTTGTTTTTGGGTGGTAGGAGACCTGAGGGTGGAGGAAGAACCTGTGGGAGGGTGTTGGGGGGCGTCCGGCGGCTTACCGGCAACCATCCTATAGGGCTGAGGCAGGGGAGGGAAATGGGAAAAGTTCAGAGCGTTTTCATGAATGGAAATTGACTCCAAAAGAAATTTGGGCAGCCTTAGAGACTACTTATAAAAACAAAAAACAAGGTACTGACAAATTTTTATCTTTAAAATATTTTGAGTTTAAGATAAGTGACAATCTGCCTATAATAGATCGAGACATGATTTACAAGTTTTAGTTTCAAAACTAAAAGACCTTGAGGTTAAGGTTCCTGATGCACTGCAAATAGGTGTAATTCTTTATAAACTGCCTCAATCCTGGAATACTTATAGGAAAAAGGTTCTGCATTCTATGGAGTCTCTATCAATAGAACAATTCATGACTTAGATGCAAATAGAATGTGAAACACGTGCTTGTGATGCACTATTTCAACCATTTGATTCGAAGGTGAATCTTGTAAATCAGAATTCCAAAAATTTTGGAAAGAATTCTACAAAATTCAAGTCATCTGCACTGAAAGTTTCAAGATAGGCCTTTAAGAAAAAAAGAAAAGAAAAATATAAAATGTTTCCATTATGGAAAGAAAGGCCATATGATTAGTGAATGCAGATCAAGGAAGGTAGGAAGGAATTTCGATTCAAAAAATCTCGAAAAAGCAAACATATTAGAAGAGGTTGTTAATGAATTGGTTGCCATGGTTTCTACAATGAGTATTGGAATGGTAACAGAATTGAATATGAATGTTGATTCTCATAAAAGTAAATATTGGTGGCTAGATTCTGGTGCTACAATTCATATATGCAATGATAGAAACTTGTTCAAGACATTCATAGAAGTTAATAAACCAGAAAATATTTTGATGGGAAATCATGTTACAACCAGAGTTGAAGGAAAAGGGACTATTGAGTTGAATTTCACTTCTGGACAAAAACTAACATTACTCAATGTATTCCATGTTCCTGAAATTCGAAAGAATTTAATTTCTGCTAGTTTGCTTGCAAAGAAAGGTTTTAAAATTGTAATAGAATCTAATAATGTAATAGTATACAAGGGTGACCTATTTGTAGGAACAAAATACTTTTGTAATGGCATGTACAAGTTTAGTATTGATGAAATAAATATGATTTATGCTTATATTGTTGAGTCTAATTCTTTATTATGGCATGCTAGACTAGGACATTTAAATTTTGGTACCATGAGATTTATATCCAAAAATGGTTGTATTGCATGTAAACATGAGCATTTAGGAAAATGTGAAATATGTATACAAGCAAAAATGACAAAGAAAACTTTTCGTAGGGTAAAAAGAAACTCACAATTATTAGATATTGTGCATTCTGATATATGTGAATTAAATGAAAAATTAATTAGAGGAAGAAAGAGATATTTTATAACTTTCATAGATAATTATTCTAGATTCACTTATGTCTATTTAATTAAAACAAAAGATGAAGCTTTTTATAAATTTAAAGAATATAAATCTATTGTAGAAAACCAAAAAAGTAAGAAAATCAAAATTCTAAGAAGTGATAGAGGAGGAGAATATTTTCCTATAGAATTTAATAATTTTTGTGAAAAAAATTGTTTGATAAATCAAAAAAGTGCTCCTTATTCACCACAGCAAAATGGATTGGCTGAAAAAAAGAATAGAACTTTGGTTGATATGACAAATGCTATGTTATTGAATGCACATCTATCGCATGATTTATGGGGTGAAGCCTTATTAACAGCATGTCATATATTGAATAGAGTTTCTTCCAAAAGTATTAAGGTCTCACCTTATGAACTTTGGAATGGAAAAAAAAACCAAACTTTGAATATTTTAAAAAGTAGGGTTGCTTGGCCTTTTATAAAGTTCTTGAACCACAAAGAACAAAGCTTGGACCCAGAGCAATGAAAGGCATCTTTGTTGGCTATGCCCAACATTCTAAAGCATATAGAATTTTATATTTGCAATCAAATGTTATTATAGAGTCTATACATGTTGAATTTGTTGAAAATAAATTTATGTATAACTTTAATAAAGATTATGAACAAAATGTCTTGATTCCAAGTTATGACCAAAGTGATATGACTTCTCATAATACATCCAGTAAAAGAAAAATGGATGATACTCAAATTGAGCCAAGAAGAAGTCAAAGAGCCATAAAAAGAAAGCACTTAGATCCAAATTTCATTGACTCGTAAGTATTAGCATTCCTTGTGGAAGGAAGTAGAACCAAAGTGTGCAAATAGATACCTATTTTGTTAAATGTTGAGAATGATCCAAAAAACATTTAAAGAAGCTATGTCTTCAAGAGATGTAGTTTTTTGGAAAGAAGCAATAAATGATGAAATGGATTCAATCTATCAAACAAAACATGGTTTTGGTTGATCTTCCTCCTGGATCAAAGCCCATAGGTTGTAAATGGGTATTTAGAAGGAAATATAACACAGATGGTTCAGTGCAAACCTTTAAGGCTAGACTAGTTGCTAAAAGTTTCACGTAAAAAAATGCATTGATTATTTTGATACTTACGCCCCGGTAACACTTTTGGCTTTGGCATCTATTCATAAATTATATGTACATCAAATAGATATTAAAACTACTTTTTTAAATGGAGATCTTAATAACAAAATATATATGGAGCAACCTAAAGGTTTTATACTTCCTGAAAATGAAAAGAAGGTTTGTAAACTAATCAAATCTCTTTATGGACTAAAACAAGCTCCAAATCAATGACATGAAAAGTTTGATAGTACTATACTTTCAAACAGATTTGTACATAATAATGCAGATAAGTGCATTTACTCTAAATTTACAAAAGACTATGGTATAATCATATGTTTTTATATAGATGATTTATTGATCTTTAGTACAAATATACTTAGAATTGTTGAAACCAAGAAATATTTGACTTCAGTTTTCAAAATGAAAGATCTCAATGAAGTTGACACAATCTTGGGAATTAAAGTCAAAAGAGATCAAAATGTGATTTAATTAAATCAATCACATTACATAGAGAAAATTCTTCACAAATATAGTCATTTGGAAATCAAAGAATTTAATACCCCTTATGATTCGAGTATAAAATTGACTAAGAATTGTGAAAGAGTTATGGCACAATTAGAATATGCAACTGTCATAGGCAACATTATGTATGTTGCGCATTGTATCAGACTGGATATAGCCTTTGCTGTTTGCAAACTTTCAAGGTTTACAAGTAAACCTAGTAAGGATCATTGGAAGGCTATTACTAGAGTACCTGGATATTTAAAAAAAACCAAAAAGTTGGAAATTTGTTATAATGGTTTTCCTAGTACTTTAGAAAGATTTTCTGATACTAGTTGGATAACTAGTATTCATGACAATAAATTCACATCAGGATGGATTTTTACTTTAAGAGGTGGTGCCATTAGCTGGGCATCTAAGAAGCAAACTTGTTTTACGCATTCTACAATGGAATTGGAATTTTTAGCATTAGTAGCTGTTGGAAAAGAAGCAGAATGGTTGAGAAATTTGTTATTAGATATGAAGTTGTGATCACAACCAATGCCAACCATTTCTATATATTGTGATAATGAGGCTACAATGTGTGTAGCCCATAATAAGATCTATAATGGAAAGTCTAGACACATAAGTCTACGACATGCTTATATAAGAGAATTAGTCTTAAATGGCATTATAACAAAAGTTTATGTTAAATCTTGCAAGAATTTGGCAGATCCACTTACCAAAGTTTTGCCAAGAGAGGCTGTAAAGTCAAATTTTAGTGGAATGGGGCTAAAACCCTTGACTTAAAAAGTATTAGTAATGGAAATCGAACTTTGAGTTAGTAAAACTAACAATAAAAGTTCAATGGGTAATAACAAGTTACTATATACTGTCATTATGCATTGAATTTTATATTAAATAACTTCATTCTAGAATATTCAAATAGCCTTATTTTATACTATTCAGTGCGACTGTTACAAGAAGAGGATGAGCAAAAGGCTCTTAATGGAAACGTCAAATGCTTGTAGTAACAAGGGTATAATTACAAATTCCACCTATATGAATATTGGAATAGTGCCGCTTCAAACAAGAATTAAAAGGATTTATTCTTGTAAATATTCATGAAACCAAGATTAACACAAGGCCATATAAGTGCTAAAGCAGTTGACAGGATCTTAAAATGATTAAACAATACTGTGTGTGTGATATTTTCGATTATGACATAAGGAATTGAGGTTCAATCCTTATGATACCAATAACTTCGTCTTAACTTTAAAATTTCTACACTAATAGAAAGTTCAAATCTTCAAGATACTTTTTATTATGCATAGTATTATTAATATTACAAACTAGTGGGGGATTGTTGAATAGTTTGTAATATTTATTGAAAGATAATTATTCAGGTGTGATTGTTTAAGAATAAATATAACTCTTAAAAATAATAATAATAATAATAATAAAAGAGATAACTATTTTACAATAGATACAGCTATTAAAAGTTGTAGATATATCCGTTGAAATACAACAGAGACATCTATATAAAAAAAAGATAATAGACACATCTGTTGAATAACAACAGACATAACCTCTCATTGTCTGTAAAAGAATGTACTTCCAAGCCAGAATTCATTCCAGAATTCGTTCAAAGCATTCTGCACAAAAAGGCTTGTTGTATCTTGGAGAGTCATTGTCTGCTAATCCTCATAGTAAGCAACAACTCTTTAAAAAAGTGTATTACAACATGCCTCAAGCCTATTCTCTTCTCTTTTTTTGTTCTACTAATTTTCTAACAGTACCTAGGACTTCTACTCGCATTTCTCATCAGCCCAAGTGAGGACGAATTATATAAGAAATTACTAACCAATTTCCATGTATATTTATAAACTTTTGATTAAAAATAATGGAATTATTGTACAAAAAAAAAATGCAGGCAATAGGATGGGAATTCATGAGAGGGTGTCTCGTTGACTGGCTCTCAATAAAGCAAGCACTGTCACCAAATCTCTTAGTTACGGACAAATTGGATCATAATGACAAAGACCAAAAAGAAGTCATTCCATAATATATTTTTATATATATGATAAAGACTCGAATAGTAATTTAGACTATAGTGAACAGCGTCATTTTCCGGCATTTTGTCAACTTTAGGCCTAACCTTTATTGAATATATAATCAAATCTTCTATATGTGCCAGATTATAAAACGAAGATATTCTTCATAAATATATTATTTTTATATATATTTTTCCAAGTCATATGTATTAGCATTTCCAGGCTTAGTTTTGGCTTATTCTATGTTTATTTAAACATTAATTTGTGACCTTGCAGCAAGGGAAAATTTTGATTAAGGGACTAGGTAAACACCAATTGAGATATATATATATATATATATATATTTGCATATTTGGAAAGGACATTGTAATTGGAAATTTTTACAATTTCATACTTAATTTACCTGACTATCTCTTTCCATCAAGGTATCTCAAGTTTTTGCCTATCAATACTACAGGAAACTCTGATTGAACGCTAGAGACGCCAGGAAAATTGGAGCTATGACTGTGACTTGTTCCCTCTATATAATTAAGAACATTTTCATACAAAGTATTTACGATAAAAGAGAAGTCTTTAAAAAAAAATTATGATAACAATGGAGAAAATATGTGATGGTGCATCTATTAAAGATAAAAGTCAAAAAGAAAATTACATTCTATTAAATGGATCTTGTCAATGTGGAAAATTCAACACAAGAGTTGACCGAGAAAAATTTCAAAGAAAAAATAGTAATATATATATATATATTTTCTTTTCTGATGCAAAACTATACTTTTTTTAACTGAGGCTTTTACCATTAAAGAAATGAAATGCAGACCTGTCAATCACTAAAATAGTTACTCCTAGTAAAAGTAACACAAAGAAAATCAGCTATGGAGGTTTAGCTAATGCATTTTCCACTTTTCACAATAGTATTGACCAAGTAAGATTTTATATATAGGCATAACAATAAAAATAAAACAGAAGATGAGAGTATCCTATCACTCTTCCTTACTGAATCCTTCATCCGGGCCGGATCCAGCAGCTGATACTACATAAATAGCTTTAAGAAGCCAAATCCGCCAACTCCACTTTCTTCGTTTTGTCCGAGTGTTGCATGATCATGGACAGTTCTAAGAAAGTTGGAACTTTTGGTTTCTCAGAGTTGCTCAGTCTCGTTGTTCTCGTTATTTCTTGCTTTTGCGATGCAATCTCGGAAGCTGCTTGCCTTGAAAGTGAGAGACAAGCTCTTCTGAGGTTCACACAAGACCTGACGGATACTTCATCCCGGCTTGCGTCTTGGAGCAATGGGGGGGATTGTTGTGACTGGACCGGAGTGGTCTGTGACAACTTAACTGGTCACGTCCTTGAGCTTCATCTCGGAAATATCCATGATCCTAATGATGATGTTGTCGTTCCAGGCAAGGCTTTCGAGCGTTCAAGATTGAGTGGTGAGATAAATTCCTCTTTGCTCGATTTGAAGCATTTGCAGTACTTGGACCTGAGTGGCAACAATTTTGGAGCACAAATTCCAGGATTCCTTGGTTCCTTACAGAATCTAAGATATCTCAACCTCTCTACAGCTGGATTCGAGGGACTGATTCCTCCTCAACTTGGAAACCTCACAAATCTGCAGTATCTTGATCTCCATGATCTTTTATCTGCATTTCTGTATGCAGAGAATCTTCAATGGCTTACCAGTCTTGCGCAGCTGCAACACCTTGATTTGAGTGGCATAAGTCTCAGCAAAGCCTCTGACTGGTTACAGGTGACAAATGCGCTCCCTTCCTTGATTGTCTTACGCCTATCATATTGCCAACTTGATCCTGTTCCTCCACTAAAAAATGTTAATTTCTCATCTCTGGGCACTCTTGATCTTTCCTACAATGAATTTAGCAACTCCTTCATTTATAGCTGGATTTTTGGCCTTAATTCCTTGGTTTCACTTGATCTCAGTCATAATAGTTTTCAAGGTCATTTCCCAGATGGTCTAAGAAACATGAGCTCTCTTAGATATCTCAGCTTAGCAAGTAACCAATTCAATTCATCAATACCCAATTGGTTGTACAGTTTCAACCATCTTCAGGACCTCGATCTTGGATCCAATAACTTGCAAGGCAGAATCTCAGAGGATGTTGGAAACTTGACTTCGGCCATAAGCCTCGACTTTGGATACAGTAATCTTGAAGGAGCAGCCTTAAGATCCTTGGGAAACCTTTGCAGCTTGAGAAGTCTCGTTCTGTCTGGCATCAAATTGAGTCAAAACGTTTCAGAAGTCTTAGAATCTCTGTCAGGATGCCTCTCCGATGGACTTGAGTCCTTGTTTCTGGCTAAATGTGGACTTTCCGGTCATCTTACCAATCAACTTGGTCGATTCAAAAATCTACATGACCTTTACATGGCGAGAAATTCTATTTCTGGTCCGATTCCAGACTCATTAAGATTACTTACATCCTTGAGAGCAGTGGATCTATCTGAAAATCAATTGAACGGGACTTTTCCTGAATGGCTTGGACAGCTTAGAGAATTGGAAGTTTTATGGATTGGTAAAAATTCGCTACACGGTGTTGTGTCTGAGGTTCACTTTTCTAATGTCACCAGATTGAGGTTACTTCAGGCTTCCGGAAATCGATTGAGTTTGAAAGTAAGTCCTGGTTGGATTCCCCCTTTCCAACTTGGGGTTATAGCTTTGTCATCGTGGAATTTAGGGCCGAGCTTTCCCCACTGGCTTCGTTTCCAAAAGGATTTTGTGTTTCTGGACATATCTGTTACAGGGATTGTTGATACACTTCCCGACTGGTTTTGGAAGTTGTCTTCTCAGTTCTTTTATATGAATCTTTCTCACAATCAAATCCAAGGGAGAGTTCCAGGGATACTCAGCACAATTCCTCCTCTTGGTTATCCTTCATCTATTGATCTGAATTCTAATTTCTTTGAGGGTTCATTACCCTGTTTGCCCTCGAATGTAGGCACACTAGATCTTTCAAACAATTCTTTTTCAGGGCCCATTTCTCCCTTTTTGTGTTGCAACATGGAGGAACCAAAGAACTTGGGAAATCTTCGTTTGGCGGACAATCATTTATCAGGACCAATTCCCGACTGTTGGATGAATTCGCCAAACTTGATTTCCATAGATTTAAAAAACAATAATCTAAGTGGTAGCCTTCCAAGGTCCATGGGTTCTTTAAGCCTTCTTCAGTCTTTGCACCTACGCAAGAACAACATTTCTGGAGTTTTGCCACTGTCGCTGCAAAATTGTTCGTCGTTGTTGGCTCTTGACCTCAGTGAAAATAAATTTGAGGGGAGCATACCCAGTTGGATTGGTGAAAAGCTGTCAAAGATCATGATTGTTGGCCTTCGTGCAAATAATTTTCAAGGTGACATTCCTCATAAGCTCTGTGCTCTTAGTTACCTTACAATTTTAGACCTGGCACATAACAATCTATCGGGAAACATACCAAAATGTTTCACTAATTTCAGTGCCATGGCCAGTAAACGGAACTCAAGTGACCCCATTTCTTATGCTTTTGGTCATTTTAAAAGCTCCATAGAGACAACTTTAGTGGTGATCAAGGGAATATTGCTTGAATATAGTAGCACCCTTCGACTTGTGACAAGCATGGACCTTTCAGACAACAATTTATCTGGTGAAATTCCCGTGGAAATTACTAGTCTTTTGGGTTTGAGGTCTCTTAACCTGTCTACAAATCTTTTGACCGGAAGGATTCCCGAGGCAATAGGCAAAATGGGCACATTAGAATCCGTTGACTTTTCTTTCAACCAACTCTCAGGTGCAATTCCTTCAAGCATATCAAATTTGACTTTCCTGAGTTATTTGAACGTGGCTTACAACAATTTGACTGGTAAAATCCCATTAAGCACTCAACTCCAAAGTTTTGATGCATCAAACTTTGCTGGAAACGATCTTTGTGGACCTCCACTCACAGATAACTGCAGCATAAATGCTGTTATACCTGGTGCTGAAAACAGAGAGAAAACAGGAGATGGGCTTGAAGTGGATTGGTTTTGGTTCTCTGTCAGTATGGCACTGGGATTTATTATTGCATTTTGGAGTTTTACCGGTCCTTTGCTGTTTAATAGATCATGGAGATCCGCCTACTTCCGTATGCTGGATAACATGGTTAAGAAGATTTCAGGGTGTTTTGGCCAATAATTGCTTGACTCAGAGAAGCTAATGATCATTATGTCCCTGTATATGGTGCTATTTGTTGCAATGTTTTCTCCTCTTTGTATGCGTCACTTTTTCTTGTTAAAACAAACGTACGAACTATTGGTTCAGGGATGTTACTTCAAATGTGAAAGTAACAGACCTGAATCTTGTTTTGTTTCCTAGCCTAAAAGGTGAACCATTGGTTCCCTCTGTGTTGAATATATACTGAATTTTCAAAAAAAAAAAAAAAGAACAACGTTTATTTTAAAAAAAAAAAAAAAATTGAACAACGTTTGTGTTAATCATCCGTTTCTTCCTTTCCCCTTTTTATAAACGTGTAGCCGAGGGGAGGGGAGGGGAGGGGAGGGGATGTGGACTATATATATGGTTTGTTCAACTTTCATAAAAGAAATATGGTTTGTTCAAACTTCTTTGGCATTCACTAACAAAGATATCACTAACTAATTAACTTTGGAAGATAAGAACAAATACTAGTGAAGTGCTACATACGATTATTGGGGATTAATTAGTTATAATATGATTTTAATTATTTGTTGATTGTTGAGAAATTAGTATATGATTACTCGATTAATTAAATCTTGAAGAGAGAAAACATTGGAAATCATTTTTCATTAAATTTGATATATATATATATATATATTGCAAAAATTGCATAAAATTTTAAAACTTTGCCTACATTTAAACTTCACACTAAATGGTCCGTCCCACATATTAGTCAAAGTCTTAGATTGAACAAGCATAAATTCCCATTGCCCTATTTGTCGAAATCTGCTGAAAGGATTCCGCAAAGTTGGACTTGATGGATGCCAGCATGCGATTAAAATGTGAAAGGAACTTGTTTTCTTCCTTACATGGTTGAGATTGGTCGCTCAAATCACCATTTGAAGTCAAAGTAAAATGATTTCCATCTCGACATCTAATGATCACATATATATTTTCAGTTGACTTTATTCCCAAGGAAAGCGGCAGGTAGGTGGCAGACAATTGTAGTGCATGCCCTCACTCCAGGGATGTAGCCATGAATCTCTCCCTGAATATCTTCTCTTTACAGAACATGGAGTGAGACAGAAACTTACAAATTATATAACTGGAAAAGAAATGGTCTTACAGAAAACTTCACAGTGGCGGTATCAGCATGCATTGGCGTTTGCCATTGTACCTCTGATTGTTTCCTATGTTCAGAACTAATTACCCAAATCCATTTTAAAAGAAAATAAATGACATCAATATGGAAAACACTAATATCGCAAAGGGTTTTCGTTTTTCACAAGATTGATGAAGAAAGAGTACGCAAAGTCCTTTTTTTTATAAAAAAAAAAGATGGTATTTTATTAATCCAGTCATTGAACCTCTTATTTCGAGTCTAAAGTTTTTCGTTGACTGAAGACTCTTAGTGGCATCTGGTTTGCCTTGACTGGTTGGCAACTGTACAGTTGCATCCAGCGAGCTACCCACTTAAAAAATAGCAGCAGCATTAACTCTTTGAGAATTTCGGAACCTAAACAAAAGTTGTCCTAGTTTTGACTTACAACAATAAAATTTCTCTGTGGCTCGCCAGAACACGAAGTTGAGCCAATATATCTGTCCCAAGTCCTGGGTGTTGGAGGAAGATAAATTAATGGCCAGATTTGGTAAGCAATTAACCTGACTTGAAACATTACAGTACAAGCCCCATGGAACCTTTAAGCCCTTGTGTGGTCAAATGTTCCCCATACACATTAAATACGTGACAGCAATTGCCTTTGTGGACATAAAATCTTTAAAGCCTTGTTAATTAATTTTGTCAATACTATAATAATTGGCCCTATAACATTACAGCATTTGGATAGTGTTACAAACTCCCAGTTGTTGTGTAGCAAAATTTCTTCTAGATACACTCCTACTGATCAACTTATTGATACTATACAGACTACTTAAAATCATATCAAACTAGTATAATGAAATATACTATATTTATATACTTCAATTTTATAATAAATTAAATTTGGTATGATCAGTGCATGAAATTAAGGTCATTCTATATATATATATATATATATATTAATACCTAAATCAATCCACCTATATATGCGATCATCTCAATCTTTATTCAAAGAATAATTCGTAAAATATTTGTTATAGTTAAATTTTCTCTTGCTGAATATTTATATTAATTAAATTATGTAATCCACAAATATATTGCATTTGGTAACTTGAATATGAAAGAAAAAGATTCTAATTTCAAATTTATTATAAATTGCGTGATAAAACACATGTAAAAATATGATTTTCGTGATTATTTTAAAGTTATAAATTTGTTAAATCCCTACTTAGTGGTAAATTCGAAATACCTATAGAAATTAATGAATTTGAAATCCATCTTTTTATCCCCTTTAAAATATATAAATATATTAAACCTAACTAATTTTTATATAATGTGTACATTTCATTCTCACAATTTATAAACCAAACCCCAAAAATCCAAATCCGCTCTGTTATATACATGTTCTCAAACATAAAAATAAATTCACAATTATCTTTAGAAAACAATTTTTAGCATTGCGACTAAACTTCATCGTTATCATTAAACCCACATTTTTCATTCACCTTCAACACTAAACTTTCAAAGGGGAAATCTCAAGTTATTATTATTGGAGGGTCCCTTTAAGGGAAAATTTTAATTATGAGATTTCATTGGATTTAGTTTCCTTTTTAAGAGGAAATTATTAAGACTCAATTTTAAAAGCTTTGGACTAAACATTGGCTTATTTTACTTATATTGTTGCTTCCTTATAACTAAATTATTCAAATATCAAAGATCATAGCGTAATCTTCATATTGAATAGTCTCTTTTGGTTGTTTTATTTTACTTTTTTGTATTTTTGTGTTTTAGTTTTGTATCATTATTGCTTAATTCTTATTTGGGTTGATATATATTAAATTGAATGTTAGATATATATTTGTTAAATTGCGAGATAAATTGAATGTTGGCAGGTATTATTTTAAATAATTAGGTTGCATATAGTTTTAGTACTAATAATTAACTTCAATCAATGGATAATGAGTCATTTAGGCCAGAAGCACACATGATACATGAACATATATATAACAACGATATTAATTAATTACTTTACTCTTTGACACAAGAGCACAAAAGGAAAAGCAAAATAGAAAAAGGAAAATCATTCAAACTTAAAGGAACTCAACACAAACACACACATATTGAACAATCTTTACGTACATAAAACGGCAGTGCATTAATTAAATAAACCCCTATTTACTCCCAAAAGCATCTCCGATCTTTTTCAGCTTTCTCCCTCGCATTTATTTCACCAACTCCGAAATCCAGTCAAGCTGTGGCAAATCCGAATCCGACACCTCATACCCACCACCATTCCTCATCTCCCTTTCCTCTTCTTCCCTGATATTGAATGCCCTCAACCTCCTCAAGAAATCCGAAAACCCTTCGAAGCTGCAGCAATCCCTGCTCACCGTTGATGCGAAAGGCACTGAAAAATCATGTGCCTGTATTGAGGTGGAACCCTCTCTGCCACCTGATCCAATCCCCATCAGCTGCTCATCTCTACCGTTCATCCTTCCCTTGTATGCAAAATGGCACTTGCATTTGCTCTCGGACCTGAGCTGGTCAGGTGTATGGGCAAAGAAACAAACCTTACGTTGGCAAAACCTCCCGGCATTGCATGCACGCGTACGATACCTGGCAGGGTGTAGCCAGTACTCGAACACCCCATGAGCGAACTCGCAGGCATCGCCTTTCTGGCATCTTCCGTTGCGGAAGGCAGGGCAGGCAATGGCGGTGTAGGGCACCTTGCGAGGGTCTCGGCGCTGAGCCTTCTCGCCACGGTGGGCGTAGGGGCACTCGGTCCAGTCGTGGCTACGCATCCTCGTGCAGCGTTTGATCTTGTAAGCGTACATGCGGAATTCATCAGAGCCGTAGATTGCCTCATCGATTGCATTGTTATATTGAGCCCGCTGAGTAAGATTAAGCCCTGAGATGAGTTGCTGCTCTGCGAAATTGCAGAAATTGGGATTGACACCTTTCAACATTGTTTGAGATTAATGTGAAATTGCTTTTAATGGGAAAATGAACGGATAATCCAAACCAAATGCATCTACAAAAATGCAATAGGATTTTTTGATGAAATTATTCCTGAAGATTTTTTGTATAACCAAAGGGGTAGGTGCAGTTAAGAATGCAAACCCAAATGAGATATTCGTATACAGAGATGAAAATTCAAGACAAAAATTTTAGAAGACGGAGCAATGTCTCGGCTCGAATCTTTTCATAATATTTGTAAGTATGTAACGGTAACGTAATTATAATTACAGGAGAAATGATTT
Organism: Theobroma grandiflorum; assembly: GCA_036013995.1. Lineage (NCBI taxonomy): Eukaryota > Viridiplantae > Streptophyta > Magnoliopsida > Malvales > Malvaceae > Theobroma > Theobroma grandiflorum. The sequence continues at coordinate 10,864,645 of CP142131.1, forward strand.
GAGGAAAGAAAATATCAAGAGAAAAGAAACGAAGGGAAAACCCATTACTGCTTTTAAAGAAACCTAAGAGACCAAAACTTGTAGGTGAAGAAGCAATTGGGAAAGGCTTGCATTTATAGAGGTGTATGAGTATGAAGGCAGAGTTAAAAACTAGCCCCATGAGTTACTTTAGAGCTCCACAATCTGACCTTCCACCTAGCGGTAACGGACGTCTTCTTGGCTGCTGCTTAATTCGCCTTTGGGGAGGACATTGGTCGCTCCTGTCAGCCACATGTTTTGCTCGTAGCAGCAGCGAAGAATTATGTGCCTATCTGTGGTTGGCCATTCCAACAAGTGTTGCTCCCATGTTATTCTTTCAATTTCCTCTACCCATTATTGCGGACCTAGCTATTATTTCTTTACATATCTAATCTAATTGAACTCTTTAATCCATATTTCTTTATTATATATATTAATAGAGGTTTATTCAGTTTTTCATCTTTTCTTTTACCATTTCTCTGCCTTCTTTATAAATATATATTTCTTTTATCATAAGAAAGAGAAACAGAAATCCAGATGTAAAAAGAAAGAGCAGAGGCCAAACAAAAATGAAAGGAAAAATTAGAGAGAAGGTGCTGACTGTTATCTTCCTTGCCTATAGGCTGCTGAGCTAAGATAGGCCAGTGTCAAATTGGTTTTAGATCCCTACTACCTATAGTTAAAGACCTATAGTTAAGAGTTTGATTTATGTACCAAAATGATAAGAATTTGCTTTCCCTTAAATGGTTCAAGTTAATTAGCTTATACTATATACGTTTGGGTTACTAAATTCATGAGTATGTATGTAATAATAAAAGAAAAAAAGAATGAAACGGATTAATCTTCACAAACATATATATAAAACCATTGAAAGAAGAAGAAGATTGCATTGCAATAGCAAGTATTTCTTCCAAAATTTTTAGTTGGCCAAGCACTCAGAACTCAGAACTCAGAAGCCAGAAGGACGTTGAGATTCCAGAGTCCGTCAAGTAGGATATGAAATGGCAGCGTAAAACAATTGACCTAATTTTAAACGTGGTTAAAAACAGTAAACTATGCATGGACAGGCACACGTGTTGGTGATAAGTTGTTGCACTTATATAAGGGCAAAAACAAAGTGAGATTCTGTAGTACAGGTGTCGAGGAGGACATACTCATGGCTGCTTAGGAATTATATTATGTTGGCAACCGCTTCTTTCATGGTTTGGTAACTACGTGACAAAATAAAGAAACTAACTTTTATTTTCCAGGGGGAAAGATATTGATACTTGCAAAACAGAACAAATGGGAAGGAAAAGAAAAACAAAAGCTTCTTGCATCAATAATGTTCAAGCTGATGCAGCCATTGAAGAACAGTGAGTTTTCTTTGGAAGATTAATTACAAGGTAAAAGTAAGTTTTCCGAAAAATGGACATTACATTATACTACTTAAGGAGAAGAAGAGGCCTGAAAAGATGAGGAAAATAAGAGCAAAATGGTGTATCCAGAGAAAATGTCAGTTTATTGGATGAATTAATGCCCTTTTTCCATTTCTAAATAGATTGTTGTTGTTTCTATTTACTTGCTAACAAACAAAAAAAAGGGGGGGAAGGAAAAACATGTGCATTGATTGTTCAAGTACTCCAATGTGAACATTGTTGCTTGGTTATAATCAAAAGCACTTACTCTGAGATTAATTGATTTTGTAAAGAAGGGACTGGGAATATCAATGATTAGCTAATTATATGAAGGTGGATCAATAATAAGAGAAGGAAAAAGTACTATACGCTTATGTGACGCATATCTTTATGCATAGCAACTTTTGAAATGTTAAAATTTCCAACAAGCATTTATTATTTATTATTTCTTATGACTATATAATAAGTTTTAATAGTAAAACATTTATACACAAATCAATTTCATTTTAAAGCAATGTAAGAACCAAATCATGAAAATTATATGCATACCATTTATGTTAATTAACATTATTTTTGCAACTCCCTGAGAATTAGATGTTTTCCTCTCCTAATTATGCATCTTCATAAGCATTTTATTGTATGCTCAGTTAACTTTCAATTTTGCATGATGAATGCGATTATTCATATGATAAAATCATCCTGAAATTAAGAGTTTGCAACTATTCGACATTTCAACTAATTGTGCTAAAAAAAAAAACATTTCAAGCAGTAAAAACGCAGAAAAAGAAGATGCATTTGGGCAAAACCTAAACATACTTAAATTCAGTGAAGGATTTAAGATTTTGCGTGAAAAATGGTTAAAAGGTAAGAATACAAAATCATGAATCGAGTCAATGATTCAATTCAAAATAAAAGTTAATCACTTTTGAATAAAATTATATTATAAAGTAAAACTAAGAGCCGTCACCTCTGCCACCACCTTCAATCCACCCTTGCCTAAATTTGAAAACATTTTTTAAGTAAATGAATCCACCATACCTTTGATATTGATATGCAAAGTTATCACTTTGCTTCCATGAATTTTCTTGCCAACAAGCATCTCGTTGTACTTGACATTGTGAAACTGTAAACATCGGCATTGACAATTATTACTTTTGCCGTCAATTGCTCGCTCATCGGAATAATCTAACTGGTCGAAGTGCATCTTGAATAGCATAGTTTCCAACATAAGTTTCGTGAGACAATAATAAAGTATTCGAAGGGCCTTTGAAGTAAGACTCGATTCCGTTGAATCGGAATTCATTTGATTCTAAGATGAATATGGTTGTTGATTAAAAGCTATTCAAAAGGAAATCTTGATAATATAAAATCAATAGTCGATGAAATAGTTTAGAGTATTTTTAAATAAGATTTTTTTGCTAGGTGGCAATTGATATACGTAAATCGACGTAAAAAATTTATATATAGATATATTTATTTTCATTTTTGATTCTTTTTTTTTTCTTGTAAAAAATGTAAAACTTTCTATTTGAATGTCCTTGATACTGATATGTTATTTTTAATTTCTTCAAATCCTTGTCAAAAAATTAACCTTCAAATCCATATCTTACCAATTCAATTTGCTACCCTAAATCATCCCCGCTACTTGAATTAATAGTTTTGCTACCTTTCTTTGTTGACTCCTTTTCATCATTCCATTTTCAGATCCTTTTCCCCGTACTTAATTGAACCACTTAGAGCATGTTTGGCTTTGGTTTTTTTTAACTTAAAAGTTATTATAAAATAGTTATGAAAAATAATAGTTTTTAAAATTAAGTAAAAGTTGTATGGTAAATTTACTTTTTATAAACCTTTTTTTATAAATAAGTTGTTTGACAAAATAACTTATATAAATTCTAATTTTAGTTAAAATTACCATAAAGGGTATTTAATAAATAATTTTTTATTAATCACAAATTTCTTTATTTAACATAAAAAAATTAATTTTATTTTTATCTATTTAAAATAAAATTTTGAAAATACTAAAAGGATTTTTGTATAACATAAAGTTTATAATTAATAATAAATCATAAAAAAAGAGCTCCACAAATAATTTATAAGTAACACATAATTCATAAATAATTTTTTATTAAATAATAATAAATAAATAAAATCAAGAGAAAAAAATTAAATCAAATAAAAAAAATGAGAGATGAAAGAAAGCAGTGAGTTAACTATTGAAACTCTTAACCCTAACAATGGAAGAGAACTCAAAAAAGAAGAAGAGAAGTCTAAAGTGGTAATAATAATTCAAGAAAATCACATTTAACTATTGATATTCTTACTAACAAAGTTCACCTCCGTAAACAATATTATCCCAACAACCATAATCAACAAATATTATCTCAATTTTCATCTAATTTATCTCAACAAATATTGACTTATTTAATTAACTATTTCAATCATAATTATCAAATATTATATACACCATAAAGAAATTAAAAATAAACAAACATCACATAATTGTCATATCAAACAATAAATTGAGAAATATCAACTAATAAAGAGAGTTTTCAAAGTACAAAGAAAAAGATAGAAAATAAAATAAAAAACAAAATAAAAAGAAAAAAAAGAAATAATACCTTAATATTAGATTTTTTTTTTCTTAATTTTTGTAAGAATAAAAAAAATCTTAGAATGATGATTTACAAAAAGGGAGAGAGGAGAGAAAGATCGATAGGGAGAGAAGAAGGGAGGAGAAGAAGGGAGTATTTTTTGAAAGAGAGAATCTTTTTGAAAAAAAAATAACGTTTTTACTAAGCTGACTTGTTTTTAAAAAAAAAATAGAGAAAGCTCCTAATTAGAGTTTTTTTTAAGTTTTTTTTTAAAAATTTTATTCTTTTAAAAAAAGTTATTTTTTTTAAAAAGTTTTTTACAAAATCCTGTTTGATCCAACTTCTGTTTTTAAGCAGTAGATAAGTTAAAAATAAACTAAACTAACAAGCACTTACTCAATTCCCTTTAAAAGAAAGTTAAATTTGTGTAAATGTAGCTGTCTGACCTTGTTCTAATTAATATTCTTAGGAATTTACAAGTAATAATCTCTTATCTAATAAATTGATGTATATACTTTTTAGGTACAAAACATACTTGTCAAAAGTAACTATAGTAACGAATTCAAGGAAGAAAAGGGATTACATGTAGTAAATCCAAACTACTTATTGATTAAGGTTTAATTAATCACAGGTTAAATTTCTTCCCACTTGTGAGAGCATAAAATTTCTTGCTTTTGCGAAACAAATCAAATAGACAAATTAAACTCCAAAAGCAATAAACCCAAAAACAAAGAAAGAAAGAAAAAGTGGATGTAATAGTGAACAACATGCAGGCAAACAGGTAGTGGGGTTGATAAGGGCGTCAGCTTATATAATGACGTAGGCTAATGAAACTGATTTTCTGTAGGCTTTGTCGGTGAAAAAGTAAAGACACACTTACCTTATTTTCCGCGAGCGTTACATTCTGTTTTGGGCAACAAAATGACAAAGGAATCGAAACTAATGTCTCCTCAATGCCGAGTGCTGACCTCATTTTCATTTAGCTTTTGCTGGCCATCAATGTATCCCGGCCCCCCTCTTTTTTTCTTTCTCATCTTGTTTTTCTCTTTATTTCAAATATACTTTGACAAAAAATAAAATAAAATAATTTATTTTGACAACAGAAAAATATTTTTTATAGATGCAAGTGATCATTCATATTTCCATTGAAGCTCATACAAATTACTATCATGATAACGAGCAGGCTAAAATTTTTAATATTTTATTTCCTAATAGTATGTGTGCCACTTTGAATAGAAAAGTATTGGTAATGAGGGTTTGGATCAATGTTAAGAATTATGACAATTGCTATTGCTCTAGAGTGTCTCAATAACACTAACAATAGTTAAGATACTATTTATAATAATATTCTTGAAAAACTACAAAAGGAAAATGAAATTTCTATGGAGGAGTTAAAAAAAACAAAGAAATATATGGAATTATACCAGTCGATTGTACACAACTACAGCGAAACAGTTGGCTTAAATGGGGATGTAAGACTTAAGGGTGTGACTCGTGAGCAACATTTTTGCATCATCATTGTTTACCAAAAAAATAAGCATAAATTACATCTCTTTAGCCTTTTATAGGATCCGAACCCTGCTTTTGGTATTGTTCCAGAATAATATTACAATTATTCATGGTTCGCGCGTCGAGGAGGCCGTGATTCCACAGCTTGATCATGAATAATCTCCAACACCTGCCAATACAGCAGAGGGTAAATTATGACTTAACCCTAAATCATACATGCAACGTACACAATGAAAAGGGGGCAGCAAAACTGTAATCACATGCAGAAGACATGATTATCGTGAACATCATGATACAATACATCAACCAATCAGAAACACTCAGAAGAGATGGAAGCATCCGCATACAAAACTAAAGAGGATGAAACGACCAGTAGTGGAGTACAGAAAAGTAGAAGCGCAAGGCCAGCGCATGTACATAGCAATAATTTTAATCATAAACAGAGAAGGGGCAATCTACCAGATTAGAGCTGGGGCTTTGACAAGGTCACGCCCATGTAGTTTTGAAAATGCTTCACATGCCCATGAAATGTGACCATCTGCCAACACCCTGCCATGATGAAATCAAATTATTAAAAAGTGAAACAGCAAATTGATAACCACAACACTAATTTTCTTTTGGAAGGCACCGCAATACTAATTCAAAACTAATCAACCAAATACGAGGAACAAATAAAGAACTAATAAATCACTCAGTGCAACTATGTGTGAGATAAGTAACTGCCAAAGAAACCCAACAACAAAACAAATTCTGGGTATCATATAGGGTGGGTTGAAATGTGTTAAAACAAACTTTTTCGTATAATAGTTAGAAAGAGAGAGGAAGAAAGAAAAGCATGTATCTCACAGATTCAGTTCAAGTGCAATTGTTACACAAAACATCTTAGAGGAAGGCCCAAGCAAGGAGGATATGGCTTATATTAGAATGGCAAATCCTATGTCCCTACATCCATGATCTCCACCCCCCACCCCTCCCCCTTCGCTACAGAACTTATAATGGGATGGATTACATGATTTTGGCAACCAGCTTCAAGTAACAAAGGTAAAAGAAAGAGAGAAACAAAGCAAAAACCATAAGAAAAATGAAAGACAAGATTACCTTTGCTTCCTCACAAAAGAGTTCCACAAATGCATTATTTGCTTCTCATCTTTGGTTACATCTACGAAATCATCAAGCATCTGCGACATGCTAGAGTATATTAATGCAAACTTGTAAATGCATTAAGCTGAGATGCAAACGATTCAAGGGCCCTAACTACCAAACCAGGCATTGTAGACATTCAAAGCACCATTCATTTTTGTAATCATTTATAAACAATAGCAATTATTGATTTGCATGTCATCATTATTTATACATTCACTGATTTCAGTTTCCAGCTTGTTCACATTGCAGGCAATCCTCCTATGTCCCTAAATCATTTTCATGAGAATAAATTCTAAACAAATCTTTTCATAAATTACACTTCACAATTTCTTTGGGGACCATCCACTAATATCAAAGTGCTTACTATGTTTCTGATTGCTCTATATTAGTCTAAAGACTATGCCTCTCAACCGGTGTTTGTGATACCTACATCACCCTTCAATTCTTAGGTAGCCAATGACCAAAATCCAAATGGTTATGTCCTTCCAAACAAGCATTATGAAAGAACAAACAAATAAATAAAGAAACATAAACATACCCTTCGATCTTCAAAATCTGCAACATCATCATCAACCTCATCCTCGCTGTCTCTGTCAGACATTACTTGATCTATTGCCATTGGCTTCAAACAGAGATGTACACAGTTTCAGAAACTTTTATGCATAAAATGCAAGTGACATTAGTCACGAATTTCATGATTGACTCAGTTTCTTAATATCTCTTGACAAAAACTAAAACTAATGCAAAGGCATATTAAGTATACCACGCAACATATCTCAAAGGGAAAACCAGAACCACAGTCCCCACTCCATTTCATATGCCCTCCACAGACAGCTAGCTAGGCCACAAATCAAAAATTAGATCCACACTCTTAATAGTGCTAATGTGTGTGTGAGATAAGTGTAAGCAACAGCAGGCAATCTTTTTCTTTTTCCTCTCTTTTTGTCTCTCTCCTCTTTCTTTTACACTGTACAAATTATAGATATCACTGCATTTTCTCACAACCAAATAACAAACACAAATTACAAAGTAGTCAGTCACCTGTGCTCTATGTGAGTGAAAAAACTGCCGCTTCTGAAGGAGTGTACGGCTGAAAAGACAAAGAAAGGACAAAATCAAACCCATTTGCATAGTTAAAAAATAAGCCCTTTATTCTAGGGTGAAAAGTTAGGGTTGAGAAGGAAGCAAATGACCTAAAAAAGTGACAAGTCCAAATGATCACATCAATTTATAAGAACAAAGTTCCATCTTCGAACTAGTTAATTGCAGCTGTTCTTGTCAGTTATATTTCTAAACTGGGAGGGAGACGGTGATTATCAGGTTTAGAACATATAATCCTGAATCAGGAATGGCAGTGACTGCTTGACACATAGGGAAGTGGAGAGAGTACCTCCCCACCCCTAGAGTTTTGAGACCAACAGCCTCTAGCAAAATAATCATCCAACAGTAGCTTTTACCATTTGCACCAGTTAATACCTATGCAGCAAGGTATAAAAAACAAATAAAAAAGGACTAAGCAATGCTTTCAAATTCACAGAACAAGCTCCACCAGCAACGCTCATATGAAATAAATTATGCATTTTTACCATGGTACAGCTTTGGAATGAATTAAGAACACGCCGAATAAATAGAGAAAACAAACCAAGACATACTTTCTTGGATCAGAACGTTCCATTGATAATTTTCTTGTCTTCGCAAATTGCAACAAGGCAGGGGGCCCAAGATTGTTTCCAGACACTGACTGAACACGTTCAGAATCAGAATAAGATTGTCCTGCAGCACCTGAAACCCCCGCAACATTGAAACTGGATTGAACATGTTGCACACATTCCACCTCACCAATTCTAGCATTTTGTAAAATGTTTCCACCTGAGACAAGAACCCTTCTGTCAGTATTTAAACGAGATGAATTGACAAACATAATCCTCCACCTGATCTGTTCAATCTAGAGAGTTCCTATTAGGCTTATGCACATAGTTATGACAGGTCAGTCAACAACAACATACTCATAACAAGTTTTTGGCCATACGATTCATTGGTTGTTGTTGGGCATATATTGCATTTCCATAAACTTGAGTCAAGCACCATTGCATTTCATCCTACATGCATTTGATTCTTGGCCCCAGAGAATGTACTAAAAAATCTTGCTTAAGCTTGGAATATTTGGAAACATAATTGGAGTTACCAGAAATCAGTATCTCAACTTCAAACACCAATGCTCAACCTATTTAGAGGGATTACTAGGAAGAGACTTATTTTTAGCCAAAGCTGGGGGCTTGTTATGTTTCTTTTTTAAGTCCATAATCTTTGTTCTAGTTTCCCTCATCTGTGAGTACCTAGACAGCTTTCCATTTCTTAAAGAATATATTAAATTTGGTTAAACAAAATAATTATGTTATTAAAAAAATAATTAGTATGCAATCATAAATATAGATGGCATACCATGAACTTTGTCCTGAAGCTCGCAATCTCCTGCTGGCAGATTTGGTTCTAAGAAAATGGGATTAACATGCCTTGCAACTAGGCTCTTTGGTCGTCTACGCCTTAATTGCTTTGAGCTGTACATACACATGAGCTACCAACTTCATTTCATGGGAATAACCTGAGGACAAAAAAACACACTAATACATAAAATGGCAAATTAAACAACTTACCAAAAGAAGAAAGTTTGTTGTTTAGGATCAACACCATCTGCAACAATCTGAATAAAATACATACATGGAAATTAGAAGAGCAATAAAAAGGGCAATTCATCTGGAAACTAGTGATATTGCATGGTTCCAATTTTCTTGTCTATCTGAAGACAGAAGCTAGCATCTTTATTCACCATATAGCTATCTGGAAAAAAAAAAGGGGGAGGGGGGGGGGGGGGGGGGGGGGACTAAATATAAATATATGCTCGACCTTTGCAAGATTCAGAAAGACAAACTCCTAATGACAACAGAGGGACATTGATGCAAGGGAACATGTAAATAGCATTCATAAGAGATGCAGAATACAAAAGAAATGTAAGTAAAATAAAACTCAAATTTTGAAGTATTAAGTATCCTTTATCCCTATAAATTTGTAAGAAACTGTATCAATAAAAAAAAGGGTCTGACCCATTAATATTGGTTCAAATCAGTTCACTTAACAGCTGGTTTTAATTCAGTTATGAAAAGAAAAATAAAACTAGTTAACAAATAGAGTACTGCAAGGCTTGGTAAGAAAATGCTCTCACCTCAGATCTCCAAATGTCAGTTTTGACTGACACATTGACAGCTTGATACTCTTCAGTTACCTGCAACATACCCACGTATTAAAATTTTGGTATGCCAGCATCAATTATCAAAATACCACCACAGATTCCTGAAGTTTACCAACCCAAAATTCAAAGTTGAAGAGATCATGGGATGCTGGCAAGTGATGCCTCAGACCCTGTATAAAGAGTGAAGCATCAACCATTAAAGTCTAAGTACTATGAATTCAAATTCATTTGAATCAAAATGATATAGAATAATAAAAAAATGGAAGAAAAGGAACAACCTTAAAGCTTGCACATTTTACCAAGCAGAAAGGGCATGAGAAGTCTTCAGTTACTGCAAATAAATCGAATTTATGACATTATATCAATAAGATGAGATTATATAATATTCCAAAACCAAATGCTAACGATTAAATGGTTGACAAAAGTGTCTACCACACAAGAACCAAAAAGATTGAAGAAAAATAATCCTTTGCTTGAGGGTCCAAGCAGTCTAATAAATACCAATAGCATTACAGACCAAAAATAGTATCTTTACTTTCAGACTGCAATTTCTGAGTCACAACCTCTCCCACCCTTCAAATAGTTACAAGTAAAGCACAAAAACATGTATATGATTCAAACCCCAACCAAAACACCTCCCTACACCACACAACCCCCCCCCCCCCAAAAAAAAAAAAAAGAAAATAAACATAGGAGATGTATCAACTAAGAAATAATACCTTCAGTCCTCTGTAACTTGTTGTTGTAATATCTGTAATTAAAGATGACATTCCCTGCTCTCAACCTAGAACCAAAATAGCAAATTTTTTTTTTCTTACAAAGAGAATTAAGAGGAAATCACATCATGCAAACTCACAATCGTTTTGTCTTCCAACTGTATATTTTCTTTTGGAGGTGGGGGACTAGGTTTGAAAGACAAAAGATTATATAGTCTATAAGCCCTTCAACACAAATATGTTTAAATGGTCAGTAAATCAAATTAAACATCAAAGTCAGCTCATTCAAGGTATTTCAGAGCAGGACATTTTCCCTTATGCTATATTCTTTGCTCTTGTCCCATATATTAGAATCCCAAGGCTTTTCAATTATCTCAGAGCTTGAATCTCATAATTTTCAAAGAGAAGAAATACATAAAGCAAAGACTTGAACAGATTCTACAATAAAGATTAAGCAAATCACACTATTCCAATACAGGCTTTGTCATGAATCCCACATCAAAGAGAATACATGGTCCTAGTCCCAAAACAAAGAGAAGCTCATAAAGGGAACCTAAGGGAGGATGTCATGGTCCTAGAGGGTAGTCAGGAATCTCACATCGGCAGTGTACTAGAGTGATACTAGACATTTAAAGGTTCACACCGCCTTCAACTTGTGAGACATCTTTTGTGGGACAAAATCGTAAGGCTAGCAGGCCAAAGCAAACAATACATCACAAGACTTGGTGTGGACCGTGACAGTTGGTATCAGAGCAGACTCTGGGGTACTAGTGATGTGCCACTAAGGATAGTGAACCCTCGTTGAAGTGGGGGAGGATGTTATGGTCCTAACATGGAACCACGTGAATCCCACATTGAAGAGATATGCTTCCAACGAGTAAAGCCATATATCCCACATCGAAGAGAAGCACCTAAAAGGGAACCAAGGGGGATGTCATGGTCCTAGAAGGGACCATCAATCCCACATCGACTATGCACTAGGGTAATACTAGGCATTTAAGGGTTCACACCACCTTCAACCTGTGAAGCACCTTTTATAAGACAACCGTGAAGTTAGTGGGTTAAAGCGGACAATACTTCACAAGACTTGGTGTGGACCATGACACATTGGCAGGCAACACACATGATGCAACTTGTACATAAATAGTATATCCGTAAATGGCATTGCCTTACATCTGAATCCTAGAATCATAAAACTAATGTTTAACAAAAGAATTCATGCTGCCTGAAATAAAGCAAATGACTTGGCTATACAATCTATGGCTATTAGAATTTTAATGATAAATTTAGGCAGTCTCAGCAGAATAATTGCCATACCATCATCACAAACAAACAATCCCTCATGTTAGACTTAGGTTCAGACTATCTAGTTCCTTCAGGTCACGGCATTCTTGTAAAGTAACTTTCATTGGAATACCAAAAATTAGTACAAGAATAAATAAATCTCAATATTATAATTTAGCTGAATTAAGAGAGTGCATGAGACTGAAAGATAGAGAGTTCTGACAAGCTAGTTAAAGAAAGGACAAGATTATTTGCATACATAGAGGACAATAGGCAAAATTGGGTAACATGATTAATTTTTCAGGACATAGAAAGGGTCATAAGTATGATTAGAACAACAAAACTACATTTAATAATAATTATTTACTATTGAGGATTACCGAATAATATGAGACAGCGATGAAGAAGAAACGCCACTGCATGTGTATGAGTTATAGGGAGATTTTTCCTTTGCCCCAGCCTCCTCAGCAGAAATGATGACCTGCAGCTGCAGTGATTGGTTCTTTTGGAGCACAAACAGTAAAAATAAATACAATAAGTAAACTATATCGAGAAAATCAGAAATGTCTAATCTAAATGAAACGAGAAAATATGAAAGCAGGGACATACCATTGATAAAGAATTGCTGGAATTTTGGATTAAGATGCATTTGTCCTCATTCAAACAATTCAACTGCAGCAGGAACAAAAAGAATAACAGTAATTCAGACATTTATACAAGTTTGAATCATCACAGCTTGAAAATTCATTGCCATTTTCTATACTGATTATATTGAGGAATCTAAGGCAAGTTGAACACATGGCTAGAGTGTCATTTGACTGGCAGCCAGCAACAATAGAAGCAGCAAGACTGCTCATGACAAAGTGCCCTGGCCAGTTTAGTTCTTTATTTAATCAAATATGAAAAAAACACATAAGCACAGGGGAACCTGATTGAATTAGCAAATGCTTTAGCAACACAATCAACAACCCAAAAACATAGAGCCTGTGCTACTTATATATACCAGTTGTGTCAACCACTATACTACACTATAATCCTTTGATACCATTGTACAAATATTTCTGTGTTTCTACTAGCTTCTCAAACTGCAGTCAAAATTTTCTTTGAAGCACTCGTACATGTACATGGTAGAAGTTCACAATATCCCTTCAACTCAAGCTGAGCTTAGGATGTATTCTCAAGCTTGGAATGAGAGATGGCATAGTTGAACAATATCACAGGCATATTCACAATGAAAGTGTGACATCCCCTTCGGGCCTGCCCAATCCAGGTATTGTTATGTCTGGTCCGAGTTCACTGGGTCCAGTCCGCTGCAGCGGCCCTCACCCCCGATCACCCGAATTGCCTCCAGCAAGGTTCGAACCCCAGACCTTTTGTTTCCTCCGAAGGGAACGCCTTTCACCATTTGAGCTGCTGGAGGCAATTCGGGTGATCGGGGGTGAGGGCCGCTGCAGCGGACTGGACCCAGTGAACTCGGACCAGACATAACAATACCTGGATTGGGCAGGCCCGAAGGGGATGTCACAGAAAGCACCAAGGAAAAAAAAACAGAGGCCCAAGATTCAACTCCAGAATCATTCCTTAAAAATGTTTTTTATGTTTGAAAAGATAATCAAATAAAATTGTCCCAGAAGCAGAATTTAAGCAATGCCCTACGAGTGGTACATTAATGACTCGGCCATAAACACAAAAACAACCAAGCAAAGCCTTTTACGGGGTCTTAGACAACACTTTGGCAATAATATTGACTGAAATAGTAGCTAAGCAATAAGTAGTACAGCACTCCAGAAGAAAACAATTATAACCAATAAGCTTTGATGCCACACCTTCAATAAGCAAGAATGCATCTCAACAGGCAATGTCATCTCAGCTCTTTGTCCCAAACTCAAGTTGGGGGATTTCTCCAATGACATATATAATGATTCCAACGGAATCCTACCCCATAGGCAGCATCCTCCACCATTTGCTGATGTGAATTAAAGACAAAGAAAGACAAAAGTGACATTCAAGAAATTTTTTACAATTGACTCTAAAATTAAGCAGTTATAAAGGATCCAATGAATGCACTTGCATATAAAGGACCTATGGAAATACATACCAAAGCTGACAAGCAAAATGGCAAGTGAGCCAGATTTGGCCTCTATAGCTAGTTTATTAATCTCAGGGAGAATAAAATTAGCTTGAGCTTGATTGCTGCCCTCAATGCCAGTGAAGCTAGTCAAGATACATGCCCGATGGAAACGATAAACTGCAGAATACTTCATTGTGGGATTCAAAAAGTAAATATATCATAAATGAATTACCAAAAGAGCACAACAACGCACAAAAAAAAGATACACAGACTAAAGAATTTAGCTTGAATGTACACAATGACACACCATACCTCTGCAACCGCAACATCAGAAACTAGTCTGGCCAACAGGATGTATAGAGGAAAAAGACTTTGAGTCAGTACACCTTCATTCACAATCCCTGACACGGACACTGTCATTTGTATTCTACATATCAATCAAAGCAAATGCGGTTAATAACTCAAATTTAACTGCATACAAAAATATTTGATCGAAGAAAACAAGACAGCGCACCAACAAGCAAGTACTAAGAAATAACCATCATGCAAAATTCAATTAAAAAGGTCATCAACAAAAACACAAAATATATATAGTTAATACATATATGTGTATATATATATATATATATATATATATCAAATTTGACCAAAGCAAATAAGCCAATACACCACCAACAAGCAACATTAAGTAACAAATGATCATCAAAATTTTACTTGATAAATTCATTCAAAATCACACAAAAAATAGAATATAATTCTATAGTAATAAAAAAAAAAACTTATTGTCACTCCCAAACTGATACTAATTCTAACAGTCTCTGTTTTATGAATACGTATTGTCAAACATAAAAAAACATATAACAGATTTGCCTATCTTAAATGCCATCAAATATTCTCTCCAAAACCACCAAAAGGCACCAATGACGGTCCATATGCCCTTCAAGTTTTCCCATTGATACACTATAATAGGAAACAAACGGACATGCTACAGTAAGCACTTGCAACCATATCCTTCAGAAATATATCATTAACAATTAGCAAATCAAACTATTACCTCATTTTGTGTTTTGCCTGAATTTTGTAACGCAGACATCTTTGAAGAAATGATGGCTGCATAAAAAAACAAAAACAAGAATCCACTGAAAAATGGTCACATATAAATAGGCAGAACAAATTCTGCAAATATAAATGCTAAAAATAAAGGAAAATCTCTTCCAATGAAAAGAAGGGTGGATCAAAGCAGCAGGCCAAATTTGAACTGCCTGCAACGCCACAGTCAATCTACATAAAAACATATAATGGCTAATGCAACAAGAAGCAGAAATATTACGTTTCTCACAGCACGTCTTTGAAGAATGTTATAGAGTTCTACAGGCTTGCAATAAATAGATAGACTCTCTTCAGCAGCAATTTCCTCTTCTGCAGATAAATGCAGGCGGGAATCTTCTCGGCACATCTGATCTGTGCTTCTTGAATAGCTAGAAAAAAGAAATGCAAATTAGAACCCCTACTCATGAACTTAACCAAATAGGCATAGTCCAAACCATACTTCATTACAATATGAAAACAAACTAAAATTCGATAACAGACCAACAATCATCAAGCATTAGACTCGGAACAAGAAATTATAACAATGCCCTTGAAATGAACATCGTTTGCATTATCATATATCCACGAAAAATTTACCATGACATGATTAGAACCAGGGCCAAAATGTGTAAGCTGATAATTATGTGAAACTTGAATACCAAACATAAATACTACTACAACATATTAGCATGATAAGTAGGAAAACATTAAAGATATGTTTAATCGGAGAGGACATACGAGGAGGTTTCACGAGCCACTAAAGGAATGCCCGGCATTCTTATTAGCTAATGCTTAAGTATAGTATCATAGCTTTCTCTCAACTTTTTTCCACCACAAAGTATCTTAAAATTAACCACCTCAAACCTGCAAAGCAGAAACCAACCTCGTAAAACTCTAATTAATTTTAAAATGAATTTTATATCAAGAAATGCATATATTAACAAAAAAAAACCACTCAAAAATTTCATAGAATATAAACCAGTTTAAATTATTTCTGTTACAGATTAAAGCTCGAACGATTTTTTTCCTGAAGACATTCCTCAATCTCTCCAAAACAAAAATTAAGAAATAGAAAATATGAGAGAAGTGGTGAAAAGTACATAACAAGAGAGTTAAGACTTGAAAAAGATAAAAAAAAAAAAAAAAAAGCATACAATAGAGCAAATGAAAAAAATCGAAAATGAAAGGGAATTAAGAGAAGAAGATGAACTAACCTTTGAGAAAGTAAGAGCCCTAATTGGGAGCTTGAAAATAGGAAGAGAAGCTTTTAATTTTCGAATCGGAATTAAACATTGAACCCTTTTTCAAAGGAGAAATCGAGAAAAAGGGAGAGAAGCGTCGAGTGTGTGAGTTTTTGTGCGTTTTGATAATGGCTTACTCGCGCACCACTCTCGAAGCTCTTTTTTATTTTTTAACTTTTTATTTTATCTAAATAGCGGTTTTGGTTCTCTGTGGTTAGGTGTAGCCTTTTACGTTGTTCCTACTCAAATTTCACCTGCAGCTTGCCAGGGATGGATATAATAATCATTTTTATTTTTTAGATTTTTTCACTTATCTAAAAAAATATTTTATTTTATTTTAATTAAATAATAATTAATATTTTTAAAATTGAAAAAAAAACAATTTTTTATATCTTTTAGTAAAAATTTTTTTATATTATTATATGATGTGATTTAAAAAAAATTCAAATTGATATATCATATCATCAATTAAAAAGTTATATTATCAAAGTTTAATTATAAAAACTTAACATCTTTATTTATTATTTTTAAATTGATATTTAATACTAATAAAAAAATTAAAATTTATTAAATTAAGGTAAAAGAACTAACGCGATAAAGCTATGATATATAGTAAAATAAATCAGAATTCAAACTTAGACTTAAAACCAAATAAAAAATGTAATAAAGCAATATATAGCAAGAAATCTAACTCAATCTATTCCTCACCTACACGCCTAAAACAGAATCGGATTGATAAAGTAATCAAACAACGGAAATTTAGTAAAAGATTTTATTTTACTGCATGATTTAATCTTATTTTTGGCACAGCTTATTTAAAGAAGTAAGTATTAGGTAAAAATTTTACTTACATTAAACAATAAGCTCTGTATTGTAAATTATGGGGTTAATTAAATATTAGAATATCCTCTTTTTTATTATAATAAATTTATCAGATGCCCCAGAGTGATACAATTATTGTAATATACTGCTGCAGGTGTATCGGAGAATTAGCAGTGTCGAAGTGATATAAGTAAATACAGATTGTTAAAGAAAGCTAGGTTGAGCTGTCAACATACTGTAATGGAAGATTATCTGTTAATTAATTTTACTCTAAATAAACAGAAAAAGTCGGATTTTTTTTACTAGGGAAAATCAATAATGATTACTGTTAATTATAGCATGAAAGGACGCGCACCGGAGTTTCGGCAAAGGGTTGATTTGATAACATAAAGCAATATTCACGATAAGCTAATTTTAATCCAAAATGCCTGAAAATCGAGGTTGCCCCAGTATTAGCTAATTAAATCTCAACCGTATCTTTGACTGTTTTTACATGGAAATAAAATTAAAAAAAAAAAAAAACTTGCCATGTTCAGGATTTGACAAAAATAAAGCGGCTATAAATGCCTGTGGGAGAGCTTGGTTTATCAGAGAGGAAAACAAGGGTTTGAATTCAATATATATATATATATATATATATATGTGTGTGTGTGTGTGTGTGTGTGTGTGTGTGTGTGTGTGTTATAAACCGAATAAAGTGCCAGCGCCTAAGAGAGGAATTGAAGGTGTAGAGAGAATGGTGAAAGAAACAGGGAGAAAGTGTTCTCATTGTGGACATAATGGCCATAATTCCAGAACTTGTCACGGGAAGGGTTGTGTCAAGCTTTTCGGAGTGGATATATCTGCAGTGGAAAAGCAAGAAAGTTTCATGAAAAAGAGTTTTAGCATGGAGAGTCTGCCATCTCATCATGCAGAATACAATAACAATGCTCCTTCTGTCGACGACGGGTACTTGTCTGATGGGCAGATTCATTCTAGGAAAAGCAACGCTGCCCGTGAAAGAAAAAGAGGTATCCCTATTTGTTTTTCATTTTGTTCTTGTTCCCAGCCTTTTCTTTCTTGGGGGGGGGGGGGGGGGGGGGGGGGGGAGGGAATTCATCCGCGTTTCTGGCGATGTAATCCTAGTTTCTTGATCATCAAATATTTGAATTTGTTAGCATTAATTAGTTATCAAGAAGCGGCTGGCATTGATGAACCATTGAATTTATGTGGATCCTCGTTATTATTTTTAGATCGGAACAGATTGAATGAAGCCTAAATAAACAAAGTATTGACATGAACAGGCTAATCTGGGATAGCATTATTGAGTTATTTTTACCATGTTTCTGATATATAGTAAATTGTTGTAACATCTGTTTTGCTCTTGCTCAGGGAAGCCTTGGACGGAAGAGGAGCATAGAATCTTCTTGGCAGGTTTGAGGAAGTTGGGGAAAGGTGATTGGAGAGGGATTTCAAAGAAATTTGTAACCACTAGGACCCCAACGCAAGTTGCTAGCCACGCGCAGAAGTATTTCCTGAGGCTGGCTGGGAATGATAAGAAGAAACGCAGACCAAGCTTATTTGACATGGCTTTTCAAGAACTCGAATCTGTAATATCTCTTAATGCCTCTCTCACTTATCAACAACAATATATAGTTAATGTTTTCTTGTACATGACTAGAGAGTTCATGGTTTTAACAGAATGCAAGTCCACCGGGTTCCCCCGCAAAAGAAACTACAAGAGATTCATCTGACCAGGTTAAAGCACCATCTCAGATTGGGAACCGATTTCCACATCTTTGCTTGGATGATCGTCCAGTCACGTCCCTGACTGCATGCCATAGTTTTCCAACTTATTATCACAGGATTCAACCCATGGTAAGGAGCTATTAGCAATTCGTAATTTCCCCTTGGAAGTGCCATAACCTCATATAGAAACCTTCATCAATTTAACAGGCAGGAGTAGCTCCCAATGGACAAGGCTTTCCAGGAGCTAAAATGATGCCTTCACTGCCATTTTTCCATACAATGAATTATGCAGGGCTGCATTATGGTTACATGGCTAAAGCTCTAGGGTGCGCACCTGCGGCTCACCCCTCCGGTGTACCTTCGCCAGTTCAGCACAGCATGTTTCGAGCAGGCCTTGGTGCTTCACCAGCAGAAAAAGATCTTTTGGAGCTTAAGATTGGGCCTCCTCAATCATCAAAAAATACAAGAATGCCATCTCAGGCATCATCCATTAGTGTGATTTGAAATAAAAAAGTTGTCTAGTGATGTTGATTTATTCATTTTTGGTGCCAAGCTGAGTAGAATTACAACGAAAGGGAGTCAATTATTTAATCAATAATCTTTTAAAAGCTACAGTTCCAGCGCCACTTATGAAACCAGAAGTTTGATCGTCGGTGATTAAAAAGTCCAAGCATTCAATAACTAAGATTTCTTCTTTATTGAAAAAGCCTATGCCTAAACAGCCCATATGCGAAGCACAGCAAGACTGAGATTCGAGCAGACTATCATCTTAACTTCTTTTAGCACTAAAATATAAAATAAAATTGAAAAGACTGTCCTCTTAGCTTGTTCTAGAATGGGAAATTCGGAAAATAACGGTAGCTTACATCTAAATATCTTACATGCATCTACTTGTAGAGAATCTTGGAGCTCTAGTTGGCAAGAAGCTAACCAGCTTCCTTAAATTTCTCAAGCAGAAAATGTTGATTGACAAATGCTAACTATTAAGTAGATAAGTTGCATTTGGAACACTTGATTGCACGATCCATATCAATTCAATATCCCATGTTGTCATTAAGGTGTCCGTTTTCATCACCAACAGTTCATCAACCAATCCCACACTCTCCTCTTATGTTCCATACACTGTAGGAAGGTAAGGTAAGCCAGCAAAATAATCACCCAAAGAACAAGTGAATGGCCATTGGCAATTGGCATCCATCAGAAGTTACTCTGATTTAAGGTTTTATGTATTTTCTTTCATGCTGAAAAACCATTAACTTAAATGCAGGAACATAAAAACCTTAGCAAACATCCATCCGAACAATGGTTCAAATCCATACAGGAATATGTGATTGCAATTGAAGAAAGCTTTTCTATGGCTTCCATGTAAAAAATCAAAAGTTGGGGAAATACGGTAAACAAATAATAAAATTAACATTACTAAACAAATAATAAAATTAACATTACTACTATCAAGCAACCCAATTTGTACAGGCCATTAACAATAAACTGTAAAAGAATGTAATTTCAGAGCAGCTTACAAACAACTGAAAAGGCAAATAAATATATCATTCTACATCGTAGCGTAGTTTTCCTCTCTAAAGAGCAAAATTTAGAAAGCTATTCTCACATGCATCCATGCTGCTGGGCAATATGTAAAATCAACTAAGAAGAGCAGCAACCACTCTTCTGGTTAACAGGTTGTCCTCGTATCTGCACCATTTGTGGCCTTGCATTATTGGATGCTGGCTGACTTGCCATCCTGTAGTAAAAGGAGAAAAAGATAAATGGGGACGGCAATCAGAAGCAGTATATGTTTCTGCAGACGAGATGAAAGTAGCACTAATTGAATCTGTTTCTTTAGCAGTCCCTTTTAACAAGTCCAATAATGAAATACTACTTAATGCCATATTCCTGAATGCTAATCACACTTTGCAAGAACATTAGGATACCTATACCATTTAATATAAAATTTTTTTATAATGAAACACAATGTTACAGGCAAAGGAAGTACCTGTTCTTAATATCAGCTGCCATTGCCATAAAAGCCTGCTCAACATTAGTAGCATTTTTTGCGCTAGTCTCCATAAATGGAATGCCAAGTTCATCTGCAAATGCCTGTTAACAGAACATTATCAATGTCACTGTTTTACTATTCAATAGTTCATAAATATAATCAGCAGATAGAAGAACCACTTTTACCTTGGCTGTTTCGTACGAAACAACTTTGTTAGCAGTCAGGTCACACTTATTTCCAACCAGAAGCTTGTTCACATTCTCACTTGCATAACGATCAATTTCGTTCAACCATTGTTTAACATTGTTGAAGCTCTCTTGGTCGGTTACATCATAAACTATCTGCCAGATGTGGAACAAATGTTACAAACCCTGTCCATAAAATGCGAAAAGCATACCAAAAAGAGGACAATGATGAAGAAAAAAGGGAATGCACACACATGGAGAGAGAAAGCGCTTACTATAATGCCATGTGCTCCACGGTAGTAGCTGCTAGTGATTGTCCTGAACCGTTCTTGTCCTGCAGTATCCCACTGCATGTTTCAGAGGAAAAGAAAGCAGAGGTTGATTTACTTCAGTAGCTTAGATTAGCACAGGAAAACAAAAGATACCACCCCAAAAAACCAAAATGAATGAAAGATGATATGGTAAAAATCAAAATGAATACACATTAAGACCAAGCCAAAATCTATCCATGATATTAAAAGAATAAAGCCATAATCACAATGACAAATTCTGCATAAGAGCTTACAGCCAAAAACAAACACATGTAAAAAAAAAATTGCCAACCACATAAAAACATTCAATAAATAAGATAAATAAAAAGTATACATCACAACCAATAAAAAAATAATAAATCCAGGAAAGGAATCAAACTAGAACCAGGCCTGAGACTCAAAAGCAAAGAAATGCCATCTACGTGTTTAATTCAATGAACTGAAAGAAACGCAAATAACTAAGGGAAAGATTCTCACGATTTGAAGTTTTATAGTTTTCCCATCTTGCTCCACAGTGCGAATTTTCTGTAGAACAGAAAACAAAAATACAAGACATAAAATTCAAACAAGAATAAACACCTGCTTTAATCTACAGATTCGAAATGCTCACAAAGTCCACGCCGATTGTGCTAATGTAGCTGTCCAGATACGAATCATCCTGCATTTGAGTGAAAAAAGATGTAGTCAGATTGCAGAGATACTTTCAGAATCGAGCTTCAAAAACTCTACTCTAGCATTTAAGTTTCTGTAATTAACACGAAATTCTTCTGCATATGTCAAAACTTGTAAAATAGATGCAGTGGAGATTGTAGAATTTATGCTTAATTCATATGTGCAATTTGATTAGGGACTACCATTGCCAATTTTCAAACAATGGTTAAGCATCATAAATTAGAAGGAAAACAGAGGGACAAAAGTAATTGTTACAGAGGAGGCTTACAGCAAATCTCAGGAGAAGACATGATTTGCCAACACCTGAGTCTCCAATTAGCAAAAGCTTGAACAAATAGTCACTGCTCAAAAATTAAAACCTTTAACATGTCAGCTAAACAACATCTCAAAATAATATCTATAAGAAAACCTAAAAAATCTTTATTTGTCTAACAAAATTAATTAATCTGTTCTACAATAAAAATCTGAACATAGTTACACTAACTTTCCCTCCAACATTCAAAGATCACATCAGGCACAAACTAAGCCTTAACCGCATTTCTACATTGAATTCAAAAAGCAGAAGCATGTTACCATGACGCATGATTATAACACAATGAAATCTAGTTTAGATTATAACACAATAGAATCTAGTTTAGATTATCCGTCTGAAATAAGGTTATCATTTCATAGTAACATGACAGAAACATATAAAAAGCAAACATAGAAAAATCCGAAACCTGAGCTCAACATTTCTTCGCTCCAAATTCTTGATCAGAATTCAACACCCACAATTCAGCTTAATATTTTTTTAAGTAAAATAGATTATTTTATGATAAAGCAATAGTATTTTTATCACAAAGACAAAGCTGTAGAATTTGCCGAAAGTCACAGACACCCAATTCCTTTAATAGCATAAATGTTACAGATCTAAACAAATAACTAAACCATAATTCTGCTTGGCTACCCAAAAGGACATCAGAAATAGAAATTAAACAGAAATTAACCAACCAACCCATAATTAAATAGGTAAAAAAAAAGAGAACTGACCCATATAGAAAGAAGCTTTTGTAACAGAACCCATCATGGCAAAGAACAAAAGCATCACGGATCTTAAGCAAATAACAAAAAGTAATTGGAGGGAAACAACCATAATTGAAAACAAACACAAACGAAAGCAAAGAAAAAAAAAAGGGTGGGGGGGAAGGGGGTGATCGGGGAGCTTACTATTCAGGAGTCATGACTGTTGGTTCGACCGAGTAGCGGGCCGGTCCGTTGGTGGAGAGATGGGACCGGGTTCTGACAGAAAAGCAAATAAAGTTTAGACCTCTGTTTCTGTTGTTGTTGTAGAGTGAAGGACAGAGAAAGAGAGAAAAGGAAGAGGACGAGCAAAAGGAAAGATTGAATTTTTATTTAGTTTGGAACTAAAGACAAGACAGAGAAAAAGAATGTTAACGACACCACCGAAAAGTTTGCATTTTATAGTGGCATCCTGAAATTCCCAAGTCAAATCCCGACCCTAACTCCTTTTTGTTTTTCCTTTTATACAATTTCTCCTCTAAACACTTCCAATATTCTTTTCTTCCTTTTACAGAAAAGAACTATTTTTTTTCTGTTTTTAATACCTTAATTTATTTATTTATTTGTTAATACTAGGTTTGATTTCGACCGTTATATGTAGAGATGTCAATGAGTAGTTGTGATGAGATATCATGCATTATCTAATTTTCAAGATTAAAATATTTTATAATTGAGTTCAAACAATCATCTTAAAATATTCCTTATCTGATCACTGTTATAAATAATGATTTTAATAATAAATTTTAATTTTATATATTTTATTTTTATTTATAATTTTTTATATTATTTATTTAATATTTATTAAAATTTATTAATTATTCTAATTATGATTTGAAGTTTTAAATTTTTATAAATTAAATTTAATTGTTAATTTTAATTGTTTTAATTTACATGATATCCGAGTACGGTTTTGAATAATAATTAAAAAACTTAATCAGATATTTATAAGATTTAAATACCTAATCAAATAATAAGATTCGAGTTCGAGTGCCTCATAGATAACGAATATCTTATCCATTAACATAGTTAATTATATGTCCATTTCTAAGCAGCAATCTTGTTGTTATTGTTATTAAGCTATTTTGAAGAGGCTCTTAATTATAATTAAAAAATATGACATAAACAAAAATAATTAAAAATATGACATTTTCCTATAATATTTTTAATCTTAAATTTAACCAAAACGATTAGTTAATGGGTAATAAGTTTGATATAATCGAGAATTTAACTTGTTCTCAAATCCTAGCCTAAGCAATAAAAATAATTAAAGTTTTTCTTTTGTAATTTATATGTTTATTTTCTTTTGGTATTTTTAATAAGATGGTTGGCTAAACAATTATTTTAAAGAGTTTAAACTATTAGAAAATTATTCATCATTTATATTTAAATTAAAATTTTAAAAATATAATTTTTATCCTTTTTTAATTTTTTTTTCAAATATGAATGTGAATATAAAGAAGTTACACGGACGATGAAACTTTTAATGATAAAGAATAGTACTTGAAATTAAAAATATTTTTCATTTTCAAATATGAATGTGAGTAAAAAAAAAATTAAGATTGAGGAAACTTTGTTTTAGTGATAAAGAATAGAGTTTGAAATTTTTAAATTTCAAATTCGGCTCTCACAATATGTAATAGTGAGACCTAGAATTAAGCTTACGTGGACATAATACATACAACAACTATGAATTTCCTATCTCACTAAACTATAAGAAAGTAGAACTTGCACTTTCATAGGGATCACGATCAAAATGGGAACTGAAAATATTAAATTCTGGAATAGGTAATCCTGAAACCATGTATTTCAATTACCATGAACATGAATTTTCTCTAGGGATGAAGGCGAGTTGGATAATTTTCCTTTCTCTCCCATGTTCCTCAAGGAAAGTAGGCGTAGGGAAGTTGATGCTGCCTTTTTCTTCATATCACTGATCTTTTGAGGAAAATGAGGAAGGGAAACCATCATTTGAGATTGTAATTCTGCAGCTTCCTTGAAGCTTTTTTATCTTTAGGTTGTTTTGATGTGTCGGCGGCCACCGAATCCGCAATTGGCAAAAACCCTGTCTGAGTACCATCACTATCATTATCAATGTCCCCATCGATAGTCAATCCTTCGATTCTTGCTGCTACTGAATCCGCTTTCGTTACCACATCCACATCTGCATTTCAGGACTCCCCAAAAAGGAAAAAAAAAAAAAGAAAAGGGTTTAACAATCATCGAACAAATCTCTTCAATGGCTAAACTGTTATGTATATATTCGTATCTCTTATCAATTCTGAGATGTTAAGAATTTTCGGAACTTTGTAGATACGCAAAACAGAAATGCTATCCCCTGTTACACCAAGATAACAATTCTGGCAAACTTTTCGTAAAAGATGAAGGCTCCACTAAGGAAATCGGCTGTTTTGATGATTTGTTTTGATAAAAGGGTAGTCGAAAACAACCAAATTATGGCATTTTTTAGTGAATCATTCTGCACTATTTGTCTTAATCACGGAATTCAACAGGGAGCAATGGAATGGGCAAACAGAATAGAACAAACAGGAAAGATTCATCCAGCAATCCAACACTTCTGGAAAGGTCATGAATATATATATATATATATATATATGTACGTATGTATGCAAAGAATCAAAGGATGTTGGTGCGAAATACCCACTTTACCTGCATTGGAAAAGAACCAAAGAATGAGGGCACAAACAAGGAGCACCAAAGGAATTATATGGACAGCATTCTCAGCAAACTTAGCCCGTGACTTCTCTTTCTTCGCCATCTCTATGATGGGATCATACATGGGCACCTCATTATTGCCTTCCACCGATGATGACATTCGCAGCCCTGTCCCCGCCTTGGGCGACGCGTAATAGTCATCCGAAACTCGGCTCCAGCTTGCTGATCTATACATCTTTTTCTGCTTCGTACCAAAAAGCATGAAATTTAAGAATGGTTAGAGAAAAAAAAACAAAGGAAAAAGAAAAGAAACAAGAATGTCTATGTAACTTTTTGAGTGTTTATTTAATTTTCCGAAAAAAGTTGGCCTTTTTTTTCCTATAGAAAATCAGATTAATTCTTAGATTGGGTGAAATTGGCAAGTGTTATTAATTCTAGAGAGGATCTCCCTCGCTGCCCTGAATGTGAACTTGTCATTATGATCGGGTTTAAGACCGAGTATTTTGGCTTCTGCCTCGTTTAGACTTCGTCAGATTCTTTACTTTTTCACTTTAATTTCTCTTAATCTTTTGCAATATACATATAAATTTTATATTTAATGCTTATTTCTCAACTCTAATATATTGCATTTGTTTAATTGAATGAACATAAACTAAAATCAATGTCAAATATTTACTAAATAATCCTCTCAATCATAAAATATAATTCAAAATTAAAATTATTTATAAAAATATTAAACTTAATCTACATTTGAACATTTGATTCATTTATTAGTATATAATTTAACTGTTTCAAGAACATGAATTCAAATCTTCCTTCACTAAAAGAATATATTAAAACTTATTTAATTCCTCATCTTAAATTTCAGTTTCTCTTCAGCTGCCAAGTCATTGCTCCATCCAATATTGATTGAGAAGACCCTAGTATTGAAAGATTGCATAAGAAACATACGCAAATGTTTTGGCTTGTATTGCAGTAATTTTGGTCATCACCGATTTGTTTGATGACGGCATCAACTGTTATGTTCATCAGTAGCAGCTTGTCTCAACCTAGAGTAATCAATAACAGGCACAGTGGCGGTCTCAGAATCAAGATTATTATGACCATGTTGAAGATGAAGCTGGCACGTACGCCAGTCCCCTCCCCTGTGCCTTATTCCTTGCGGTATACAATCGCCTAGTAGCAAAAATAACTTGCTAGGAGAACCGTGCGCTACCGAGAGAAGCCAACAGTTTTAA
Organism: Theobroma grandiflorum; assembly: GCA_036013995.1. Lineage (NCBI taxonomy): Eukaryota > Viridiplantae > Streptophyta > Magnoliopsida > Malvales > Malvaceae > Theobroma > Theobroma grandiflorum. The sequence goes on from CP142131.1 coordinate 10,891,638, forward strand.
TTGGAGTGTAACGCCTTTTCATATAGGAAAATTTGGAGCCACTTAGGTCATATCATCAAAATAAAGATAAAAGCAATGAAATTGGCATGGTTGGCTTATTTTCCTTAAGTCATATTAAAATACACTTACGGGTTTGCTTAATTTAAAATAATTTTTTAATACATTCTTTCCTATGTACTCTATTTTCGAGAATTCATTGGGAATAATAGTTAATGATTTTCTACAAAGCACTTTATGAAATTCATTTGTATTACATTTGGAAATTTCAAATAAGTTTTTTCAATTCTATTTCCATTATTAGTGTTTCAATTTTCATCAAAATTAATAGAACTTGAATGAATTTCATAAAATTACTAGATATATGAAAATTCAACGAGTGATTTTTTAAATATGAAAATTTATTTGATATTATACTATATTAAAATCTCTTTTTTGAGGGACATTCTTTCCGTCAAGATTGATTCGCATGTTCATAGTGAAAACTTTTGAAATTGCCTTTTTAAAAAAAAAAAAAAGCAAAAAAGAGAAAGCAAAGAAAATTTTGACGTTATGTAGGCAACGTTCGGTCGTGTGCACAATGCATAATGGAAGCGGTGAAATTTGTAGCTATTGAACTTTGCTCTTGGAAATGGATCCATGTAGTAGTGTTACTAAATCCAATATGTTTCTGATGGCCACTTTGATCGATACAACTGTCAAATCAACATCAGTTGAACTTCGACTATCCAAAGTTTGTGTTTTGCTCGGACTGTACTGTAATTCCTGCTAATTTAGTACTAGATAAAACATAAATATATAGTACTGTTTATCATCATTACAGTATCCAAGCAAATTGATTATCCCACTTGTTTTATATTAAGTAGTCGTGAGCGGAAACAAAGTAGAGGTGAAGTATGCAGTCAAGACTGATTATTCAGCGCAGATGTTTGCGAAAGAAGAAAGAGTCGAATCCGCCCAACCTCTAGAATTTCTTCGCGTTTCCTCCACTGCTCCTATTTCATCTGGTGGAGAAACAGGGGATCAGAAAACAAAGAGGAACAAAAGGAAAGAGAGTACAAGGGAAAAGAAAGAAGCGAGCGTAAAGCAAGGAAGCCTGATTAGTACGTCCAAATGTAAGTGCGTGGAAATTAATAGTTTTGAAACTCTCAACTAAAGTTAAAATAGAAAAGCGCATCGGCTACTTTTGTTCTCTTCTCTGGATATTAATATTATCAGAATTCAGATACTAAAATTTTCCGATGTCCATGAGAACCACATAACTTAAACCTGAGGCCATACCAACTTTTCGTTAAGAACATGCTACTTTTTAGATTCAGAAGCAAACCCCTTAGTTTTCAAGCTTAAGTGTGTCAATGAAGCTTTTCCCATCTCCAATATCATTTGTTGCAATGAAATCTAGGAAATCCCTGAAGCTACTTTCTTTGAATCTCTTTGGACGTTTCTCATCCACAAGCTCTTTGGCAGTTCCCATTTTGTCATCCATGCCCAAACTATGCAGGCTAGCAATGGAGATTCTAGTCCTTTCACAGTTCAGGATAGCCCTGTGCACAACACTCTTGTATAAGCCATTGCTCAGCACTTCAAAATGATCACCTACAAGGACCTGAAGGGAACCGTGAAGCTCTGGGACAATCTTCCACTTGCCATCCTCGGTGTCCAAGATTTCAAGGCCCGATGAGTTCTGGAGGACAATGGTTAAGCAAGTGTAATCCGAATGCGGTGGCAATCCTAGTGCCATTTCTGGTTCAGGGCATGGTGGGTGACAATATACCGCCATGACCTGCACGCCATCCTCCATTTTTTTGCCTAGCTGGTTTGGAACTATACCAAGGCTCTCTCTGATTGTTCCCATTATTTCCAAGGCCAGTTTCCTAACTTCTGCATAATATTTGCCCATCTTTGCTCTGAAACATGACCATTCAAGCAAACATGTGTCAGAGAAATATCTTGTCTCTCAGAAAGAAAAAAGAAAGTAGCTGGAAAAATGTTCTGAGCTTGCTGATAATATAAAACAACTTCTAAAAATATAGACATAAAAGCGGCTATTGCTGCTCTGGACTCTACCTCAGTCCTTTCTCTTATTTGTTTTCTGTGCTCCCCAAACCAAATATTAGGAGGAGGATATTTTTTGCCCCCCAGTCCCAGAATATAGTGATAATTTCCAACATGACAGTTAAGATTTTCAAAATGTACTTACATTTCAATAATTTATTGGACTTTGAAAACTACTAAAGAGCACCTGACTTACTAGTGGCTATAAAAGGGTTTTCATTAGTATCTAAGGGGGATAGCGTTGGTAATTGTCCTTTTCACTCAATTTGGTTCCAAACAAAAGTCTGACATCACTTTGCTGCCCTCGATTAAAATTATATTTTGTGACATGTGATAATTTGAGACCGGAAGTTAATACGTACGCAATATAAGGACCTGTAACCAGGTGGATTCTCAGGCCATATATCTATCCAGGCGTCCAAGGGATGTGCATAATGCTTGAGGAAAACTCTCCAAAACTGGACCTTGTCCACCCCCTCCTTCAAGCTTGTCCTGTACCGCACAGGCTTGTAAACGTCATTAGACTTGAGCTTCACCTTCTCTTGAGTCGGTAGATTGAAGAAACCGATCGCCATTGCAAGTGCTTCGTAGAGAATTGATTGGCAAATTCCATGGTTGACAACCTAATAATGAACAGAAGAACTACTTGTTAACATATAGAAAAACTAGTGAAAATTAATAGTAAGCTATAACAAAACTGGCACTTGCTTGAAAGAAGCCCCCACGGAGACAAGCATCACCAAGCTCTTTGATGGCCACTGAGCGTTCATTGTCATTCTGTCTCAACCGCTATCAATGGTCGGCACTTGAGCTTTCTCAGGATCCAAGCTCGAACGATTTGAGGGTGAAACTACATAGCATTTCGGAACGTATGGCAAACCCTTCTCTTGTGCAAATTTACCAATTGTAAATGAGCTCGAATTTTCGTCAGCAGACATTCTGGCGCTCAAAGAAAAACTCCCTGAAAAACAAAAGACAAGAAAATGAAGAAAGATTAAGTTTGTATCTATGCTACAGAATCTTGCAAATCTTTTATATAGGAGAAATGGAAGGTCACATGTGAGGGCATAGACTTACTGTGGAAGAAAACTAGAGTTAAAAGAAATAAGAGAGAATAAAAGTAAAAAATAGTAAACGATCTAAGGCGTGATAACACTGTCCTTAAGGATAATTTTCGTCCCTTCAGAGTATGAAACTCGGTGCAAAAGATTGTAGCGGTTATCCCCTAGGATTCAACAGATCCTTCCTTATAGCTTGCACAATAAGGGAAAAACAGGAACAGCTGAAAGCAGGAACCCAGCAAACGAAAAAACTCAATAGAGAGGATTTAAGAGGTGAAAGGCTTGCTTCGGTGTGTGTTGAGAGTTAAGGTGAGAGGTTGTATTTATAGGAGGAGCTTGGTGAATGTTGAGGGAAATCAGATGAACGTTGCACCATATCAAAAAAAATATCTGGTTAGCAAGTACCAAGTCAGATGAACGTTGGAGGGAAATAAGGATAAACGTGGAGGAAAATCAAGAGTAACGGGTAAGCTGTTTGAGTTTGATTTAATCAATGCCAAAAATAATAATAATAATAATAAGGCCAAGGTACAAAATTTTGAGTTTGATTTAATCAATGCCAAAAATAATAACAATAATAATAAGGTCAAGGTACAAAAAATCAATTGGGCTCAACCCACGTGTTTATTCGCGCGCAGGGGGGAAATCTAAACTTTTCAAAGGTTTGGCCCAATCTTGTGTGCGTGCGAGCCCATTCTTTTTCCTTGCTTACAACAAGCCCATAGTAACTTTACATATATAAGGCATACACTTTTTATGTTTCTTGACTATGTGAGATGTTTGAAACTTCATGAAATAGACTTATTTTTCCAACAATCCCTCACATATTTCATAAAGTTTCATAGGAAGTTTTGCTGGGTCAAATTTCATTTGAGTGTAATGCATTGTGACTGGTGCTTTTTAGGCTATGACCCAGCCCTAGAAAGAAAGAAATATAAGTCACAGAATTTTGATGAAGTTTGTAACTTCTATGAATCAAAATTCTTTACATGAGATATAATTTTCATCAATCACATTATACTCCCACAATATTTGCTGTTCAACGCAATTTTGCGGGAATAGGCCATGCGCGTGCTTGGTTATTCATAAATGTTTTAGAGAATTTGCCATAATTCTCATAGGAGCGACTCCACTCCACACTTATATAGGTTGATTCCATCAAATGTATACTGCAGTATAATACACTACCCATAAGAGATATGGAATTCATTAAGAATTTAACTCAGCCTCCCTTACATTGCAGTTTTTCACTATTCACACATCATAGGAGGGACAATAATTTCAATAGTGTATTTGTTTTCAACAACTAACTTGTTATTACCCATATGAACCTAATTCATGGGATCTCCAATCACATAGGTTGGGTTACTATTATTTGTTGATTTCCTCTTTGGGCTTAAGTCACATTCCCCTCGATGTATCATTAATTAGTTTTCTTCTCAGAGGTTTAGTCAAAGGATCGGCCAAATTCAGCTCTGACTTCGCATAATTAATGGATATAATTCCATCTCTAAGCAGCTGCTTTACTACATCATATCTCAAACGAATGTGTCTATTTTTACCATTGAAAGCTTTATTCTTAACAATAGCTATTGCTGCTTGGCAATCACAATGCATAGACACAGAAGGTGTTGGTTTCATTCCCAACGGAATCTCTGCTAAGAGGTTTCTTAACCACTCAGCCTCATTGCCAGCCAACTCTAAAGCTACAAATTCTGACTCTATTGTAGATTTAGCAATTATTGTTTGTTTGGCTGATTTCCAAGTTATAGCACCCCCACCAAGAGTGAATACATAACCACTCGTGGATTTCGTCTCATCTGAATCTGAGATCCAATTAGCATCACCGTATCCTTCTAATACAGCGGGAAATCCATTATATAAAATATCATAATTTATGGTACCTTTCAAATATTTCATCACTCTGCTCAAGGCAGTCCAATGATCTTGATTGGGACTTTGTGTATATCTACTCAGTCTACACACAGCATAAGCTATATCTGGTTGAGTGTAATTCATCAAATGCATCAGACTCTCAATAATCTGTGCATACTGAGGCTGAGCTACACCATCACCTCTATTTTGCTTCAATTTGGTATTACTATCATAAGGAGTACTCACAGGTTTGACATCAAAATGTCCAAACTTTTTAAGTAGCCTCTCAACATAATGCTCTTGTGTTAGCATCAAGCCACTATCACATCTTATGATTTTAATACCCAAAATAACTTTGGCTTCTCCCAGATCTTTCATATCAAATTTAGAGGCCAAAAAACATTTTGTTTGATTAATCACATCAATGCATGTATCAAAAATAAGCATATCATCAATATATAAGCTAATAATCAGACATTCACTATCAAAAGTTTTAGTGTACACACATTTATCAACTCTAACAGTAGAAAATCCATTACTAACAAGAACTTGATCAAATTTCTCATGCCATTGTTTTGGTGCTTGTTTTAAGCCATATAATGATTTAATTAATTTACAAACTTTGTTTTCTTGACCAGGAAGAACACATCCCTCAGGTTGTTTCATATAAATTTCTTTTTCTAAATCACCATTTAAAAAGGCGGTTTTTACATCCATTTGATGAGCAACAAGTTTGTAAATTGAAGCTAAAACAAATAAAACACGAATTGATGCAATTCTTGTTACTGGAGCAAAAGTATCAAAATAGTCAATGTTTTGTTTTTGAGTAAAACCCTTTGCAACTAATTTCGCTTTGTATTTATCAATAGAACCATCGAGATTAAATTTTCTTTTAAAAATCCATTTGCAACCAATTGGTTTGGCTCCAGGTGGCAAATCAACTAATTTTCAAGTTTGATTTTGTAAAATCAAATCAATCTCATTTTGTATGGCTTTTTTCCAAAATGAACTTTCTTTAGAAGAAATTGCATCAGCATAAGTTAAAGGATCATTATCTACAAGATAAGTATAAAAATCATTACCAAAAAAAATTTCTTTCCTTGGTCTTTTACTCCTTCTCAAATCATCATTTTGTATTTCAAAATCATTTTTGCTAAAAGGTGCATGAGAAATTGTATCAGTTCTTAACGGAAAAATATACTCAAAAAATTCAACATTTTTTGTTTCAAACATCACTGTTTGAGTTTGATTTAATCAATGCCAAAATAATAATAATAATAATAAGGCCAAAGTACAAAAAATCAATTGGACTCAACCCACGTGTGTATTCGCGCGCAAGAGGAAAAATCTGAATTTTTTAAAAATTTGACTCAATCTTGTGTGCATACGAACCCATTACTTTTCCTTACTTGCAATGAGTCTATAGTAACCTTACATATATAAAGCATACACCTTTTATGTTTCTTGGCTATGTGGGATGTTTGAAACTTCATAAAATAGACTTATGTTTCATGAACTACTTGTTAACATATAGAAAACTAGTGAAAATTAATAGTAAGCTATAACAAAACTGGCACTTGCTTGAAAGAAGCCCCCACGGAGACAAGCATCACCAAGCTCTTTGATGGCCACTGAGCGTTCATTGTCATTCTGTCTCAACCGCTATCAATGGTCGGCACTTGAGCTTTCGCAGGATCCAAGCTCGAACGATTTGAGGGTGAAACTACATAGCATTTCGGAACGTATGGCAAACCCTTCTCTTGTGCAAAGTTACCAATTGTAAATGAGCTCGAATTTTCGTCAGCAGACATTCTGGCGCTCAAAGAAAAACTCCCTGAAAAACAAAAGACAAGAAAATGAAGAAAGATTAAGTTTGTATCTATGCTACAGAATCTTGCAAATCTTTTATATAGGAGAAATGGAAGGTCACATGTGAGGGCATAGACTTACTGTGGAAGTATAATGCTTTGAATGCAGACCATGACAAGCTAATGTAAGCAGAAGATTCAAGGACTACATCCCAAAAGATAACTTTATGAGGAAGTGTGAAAAATATTTCGGTAAGCTCTCCGGATGTGAACAGTGGACAGGGAGCAAGTTGTTGCAGATGGCACATTCTTGATGTTTACCAACTTCGGGATTCCATATCAATGTATCTGTTCTCAATGTTTATCCAGGTTAATGAAGCTAGAAAATAAATCAGCACTTTACTACAGAAACGACGCTGGCTTGCATATACAGACTTTTGGCGGCTTTCGCTTGAATATTGCGCGTAAGGCCGCGCATGTTGCAATGAAGCGGTTCTAATTTTTACTCCTTCAAGCAGAGCTCAGTGACGCTTCTCATTTTGCAGCAGGGAATCAGGGCCATTAACATTGTAATTGAGCCAATGGGTTCGGGCTAGTGACTTAGACAGGACTAGGACCCCTTGCTTGGAGAGTTATTACAAGACCCATATCAAAATTCTGGCTTGGCAATTCTAGATGTTTATTAATACTATGACCCATTTTCTAAAGAAACACCATTTAAATTCAATTATTGTTATCTTTTATGTTCAAGGTAGATGAGATTCATATGAAACTCGCGCATATACATATATATATATATATATATAAGGATATACTCACTTGAATAAGATTGAGATTGGATATCATTGCACTAAAGCCTCAATTCGTACCAACAGGAGATTATGGTCACATAACAAACCACCCCTTTCAATGTGTATACACCGGACACACTCAAAACGTCATAGGATCACATACTTATACCTGGAAACTTCTACTATAGTTATTAAGTACATTCACAACATGCTTGGTTCACCAGAAGAAATAGAATGAGAATAAAATAGTCATTTAAAAAAAATAAAATAAAAAAATAATTATTATTATATAGATTATTTCATGAGAATGAAATAAGATATAAATTGTTAATATTATTTATTCCATTGTTTAGTTAGCAGGAATAATTTTAAGAATAGTTAAAGAATAATAGATAAATAATAAAAATACCCTTTATTAAAATTTAAATATTTTTTAATTAAAAAATAAAAATACTATGATGAGAAAAAAATACTCTTTATTAAAATTAAAGATATTATTTTGTTAAAAGATAAAAATATTCTAAATAATAAAATCCAAATACCTTTTACTATAATTAAATAATATTTTCACCAAAATACAAACATAGTTTTATTATAATTTAATAATATTTTGTATTAAAAGATAATTAAACATTTTATTATAATTAGATAATATTTAATATTAAAAGATAAAATATATTCTTCATTAAATTTAAGTAATACTAAACAATATTCTTTATTACATTTATTATATTCAAATAATAATATTAAATAATGTTTTGTATAATATTTATTATATTTAAATAATATTAATATATTAAATAATATTTAAATATTTTTATTTTCTTTTTTTTTAAATGAAGTAAAATATTTTGTATCCTCTATGCTTTAGAGAGAGAAGGAGTGAGGAAGAGAGAAAAAAATAGATTTAGTATTACTTTATAAGGTAATTTTTTAAATTGTAAAAGTGTATGTTTATCTAATCAATTTCTTTTCGTATTCTCAATAATTTGAAATAACCATTATCAAAGGGGCTTTGGTAATAGTTATTTAGGTCTCTCTTAAAATGACTATTTCGAAAAATAATTATTTCACTGAATGAAATGCAGTTTTATCTCAAAAATAAGAATAAGAGAAAAATGGTTATTCCAATCCTCCTAACCAAGCATGTCCTCAATCTTAATATTATACATAAGAAAAAAAAATTAGCCTTTGTACCTAAAGTTTGAACTTTTGTGTTTGTTTTTTTTAATGTCCAGCTGAGGTCATTATCAAAATTGATGGGATAAATCATTGCATTGGTTTTTATAAAGTTTTAATTTTTTTCTACAATGCTTCATTTAATTATTGCCAAGAGTTTCTTCGTATAATTTTTAATTGAGTCACCAGGCTGAGCCCATTAAGGACCCAAACTTTGCATGTTGGATTCAAACCCGACTTCCCTCATCAAAGCCGGTACACCATCTCACAGTCTCATGATTTCCCCAATCAGGCCACCTATTTCACCAAGGCTGGAAGTCCAAGATTCCCTCACGTTTCCAAACTAGTCCAGCTAAAGGGCGAAAGCTGTTGTCGAGGGTCGGGCCAGGAAGAGAAGGGCACATATTTAAAGGAGCTTTCGATCTCGTTTCTTTTACGTGAAGAAATCTCCTTTTAAAGCCATTGGAGAAAACGACATCTATATCAAGCTTAATTAGTTTTTGACTTGTCAAAAGCTTAGAGCTGACAAATGCTAAGTCAAAAATATGCCCTCCTCTACCCAATCCTCATGGTCATGGAGGGGGCTTAAGGAAAAAAACAGGATGGTTTATGCTACATAGAAAAAGACTTTGATGATGGGCTTTAGCCCACAAAGTTGGTGAGGAGTGGGTGAGGGTGAAGGTTACTGGTGAGGCAGCTAAACCTCTCCCAGCTCCAAAGCCCTTCCCATTGACTTGGGCAACGACATGTCCAGTCTTACAAGAAAGATGAGGCAATTGCTTGTATGACCATAAAATTCTTTTGAACACCCAAATCAGGAATAAGATTCCATGCTCCCAACAACACCAACAAATGGCAACAGAGAAAAGTTATTGCTAACCAACGAAGCGAAAGGAATCAGCCACCGTCCGTCAGAAAATCCTGAGCTACAAGCCATTTTGAGGTGCAGGGAACAATTTAAACGTGCTTAAATCGAGGAACAGTTTTTTCTTATTTGTGGAAGACTACTCTTAAGCTTAAGCAATTCAATCGCTTGAAAAGCTAGTGGTCTAATTAGACTAACAGCAGAGCAGCCATACCAGGCACCAGATTTAATAGAATTCAAGAGAAATTGTTCAGTTGATGGAAATTCACCCTTTATGACCTCCATTTTAATGTAACCCAACAAATTAACCCCTTTGTTTCCAATTACAACAAAAACCAATAGAAAGAACCAAAAGGGTCGGATTATTTTAGATATCTTGCTCCTTCACTCAATGCCATAAATAATAACAAATACTATAATTCAACAAACAAATGTCATTGCATTTCTGAAGTTAGGTCATCTAATTATAAGCAACCCTCAGGTATATATATATATATATATATATACAATTGCCAACTTCATCCCCTCAAATATATCAGTTAATCTCTCATTCATGGCCAAGCTGATTCTGCTATATTTTCTTGCTATTTTCTGCTTTGCATTAACAAGTGATGCTGCGACATACGTGGTTGGGGACACTTCGGAATGGGACATAAGCACTGATCTTGATTCATGGGCTAGTGACAAGAGTTTCAAAGTTGGTGATGTTCTATGTAAGTGTACTCTTGCCAAACTGAGATTTACATTTTTTGTTTTCCTTCTCTGCCTCCACATAAAGACTTGAGATTTGCTGGTTGAGTTCAGTGACAAATCGCCTTTTGTTTTTGTTTCTTGTAGTGTTCCAATACTCATCATATCACAGTGTATGCGAGGTAAGGAAAGAAAGTTTTGAAAGTTGCAACACAACAGACACTCTGGAAACATTTTCAAATGGGAACACAACAGTAACGTTGCCAAAAGCTGGTGCTAGATATTTCGTTTGTGGTAACCAGTTGCATTGTCTAGGAGGGATGAAGCTTCAGGTAAACGTAGAGGATGATCAAGCATCTACGACTGCTGGTGCTCCTGAAGCACAGCCTGGAGCTACTCTTCGGCAGCCTTCTTCCAAGAGTAACGATCCATCAACAGTTATTCCCACTTCAAGTGGTTTTGTCGTTGGTGGAATTGGATCGCTTGTAATAGCCTTCCTACATTTGATGGCTACGATGCTAATTCTGGCGCAGATTTGAGAATAATCTTCATAGCTAAGAATGATTACTCTATATGATATCAAGGTTGTTTTGCGTTGTTGTATACTTAGGAGGGTTTAATATATTTTTTTTCATTTCATTTCTGGCAAATTCATTTTATGTGGATTTTCAATATTGTGATTTTATATAAACATCGCATTTCCACTTGCACTGATGAATAAACTTGCTAAAGTCCTCAAGAGGATGCAACATAACAAGGTGATCATTATCCACGGCTGAGATCTAATGACTTAAATGTTGCTATGCTTGAATGATAACTATTAGCCGGCATGCCTGAACTCAGAATTCTATTCAAAATTTAAAATATAATGAAGCAAAATCATTCAAGAAAATCAGGTTTCACAATGCAACTAATCCCTCGCTTCTTAGAAACTGTTTTTTGATCTTAATGAGCTTGGTTTCAACATTTGCCATAGTCATTCTCTCATCAGACGACTCTGCAGTACAACAAGAAGCCACTTCCATGATTGATAATATGCATCGCGTCTTATCAGAAGCTAAGTGTTCATTATCAGACCGCAGCAAAGTGGCATCTACAATTATGTCTAGTGCATGAGGTAATGAAGAGCATATCCAACTCCTAAGGTTCATTTCTCCATTAAACATTTCATCTGTTGGCTTCTTTCTGGTGAATGTTTCCATCAGTAGAATACCGAAGCTATAAACATCAGTTTTTTCGGAAACAGTTCCAGTTGATTCATACTCTACATATAAAACAGTAATAATGCATTAGGTGTAATATATCCAGCAGAATACATGATTTTAAGATTATATTGTACTTGAACATGATGAGAAACATTACCTGGAGCCATATATCCAACAGTTGCCATGGTACTGGTTTTTGTTGCAGATATCCTTTCGCCTAAACGTTTGGCAATGCTAAAATCACTAACATGTGCAACCATATCATCATTTAGCAGGACAGTGCTAGGTTTTAAATTGCAGTGAAGGACATGCATTAAATGGAGATAGCACAATGCTGATGCCACATCTATCATTGCATTAAGCATTGTCAATACATTCTTAAAATAGATGTCATCACTGTGGTGAAGCCACCTTTCCAGAGATCCATTGGGTATGCATTGTAGCACCAAGGCTTTAAAATCAGCGTCATTGCACATCATCCAGATTTGGACAACATTCCGATGGCGAATAAAGGAGAGCACTTCAGATTCAACTGCAAAACTATCCCGCCCTCTTTTTAGTCGATTGAAAACCTTAATTGCTACAATCGCTCCATTTGGCAGTTGTCCTCTGTACATGACACTAGATTCCATAAACTGAACTATTTTACTTTCATCAAACCCATTTGTTGCTAATCGAAGTTTTTGGCGTGAAATTCTTTCATATATTTCCCTTTGGTCTAACCTTGCAGTGTCTCTTAAAAATTTTTGTTTGATCCTCTCGAGCTCTAATTCAACTTCTGTCATAGTCTTCCTCTCAACAGACAAATCTGCAGTGCACAGCTGAGCCACTTTCATGATTGATAGTATACATATTGTTTTAGCAGGTAAGGCTTCCTGATCAGTCTCAAGCAAAGTTAGATCTGTTATTCTATCTACTGCATGAGGTAATGACTCGTATATCCAGCGCCTCAAGTTCATTTCTCCATCAAACATATCATCTGTGGGCTTCTTTCTGGTAAATGTTTCCATCAGTAGAATACCGAAGCTATACACATCTGTTTTTTCAGATATAATTCCACTTGATCCATACTCTATATGCAAGATAGCAAAGCATTATTAAAGGATAGCCTTTCTAGTTAGATTCGACAGAGAAATTACATGCATACATGAAATATATAATGCAAATAGAAATCAAAGTAGAAACATTACCTGGTGCCATATACCCAACAGTGGCCATGGTTTCGGTTTGTACTACATCATTCACTCTACCCAAGAGTTTGGCAATGCTGAAATCACTCACATGAGCAGCCATACCTTCATCTAGCAGGACATTGCTAGGTTTCAAATCACAGTGAACGACATGTTTTCCATGTAGGTATCTCAAAGCTGATGCAACTTCGATCATTATGTCAAGTCTTTGCAAAAGATTCAGAAAATAATTGTGAGTGTGAAGCCACTTGTCCAAGGTCCCGTTAGGCATGTATTCTAGCACTAAGGCTTTGAATTCATCATCACTGTAACTGTTCATGAGTTTGACAATATTTGGATGATAAGTAATGGACAGTAACTTAGATTCAACCTGAAAACTCCTTAATGCTCTTTCTAGATGCACATTGAAAACCTTTATTGCGACATTCTTCTCCTCTTTCATTGTTCCCTTGTAAACAGAACCAAAACCCCCAGTGCCAAGTAGGTTACTTTCACTAAATCCATCCGTTGCTAGCGCAATTTCTAGGTATGAAATTGTTCGTTTTTTTGTTGAAAAAGGACTTATCAGCCTTTTCTGGAAGTGTTTTACCAACACATGGATCAATAGCAGCATATACATTGACGCAATCATTGGCACAAAAATCTTGACTAGAAGATAAATAGTTCTCCACATTCCTTTGGAGGTACCAGTTTTGCATTGAGGAACTTGCAGTCGTGCTGCACCACAAAGTGCTTTGTTCATCACATATGATTGGGCTGTGAAATTAGCAAAGGGTCCTCCACTGGGAATTTCTCCTCGGAGTTCATTAGAAGACACGCTAAAATATTTAAGATAAAAGAGCTTTGCCAAGGACTTAGGAATTACTCCAGAAAGGTTGTTACGAGAAAGATCCAAGAACTCCAAGCTTATAGAACCACCAAAGGATTCTGGAATAGAGCCTTGTAATTTATTTTCTGCTAAAGAAAGATACACGAGATTTTCGAGCTCTCCAATGCTGTTAGGAATGTAACCTGATAACTGATTCTTTGCCAAATCAATTTCAGTCACAACCTTCAAATTCTTTATTTCTAATGGAAGAGACCCCTGTAGATAATTTGATGACATGTTTATGGCCAAAATATCCTTAAGGCTCCACAAGCTTGACGGTATCATCGAAGTTAATCTGTTAGAGCCTTGGCTGATATTTCTTAAAGCTGTGAGATTACCTAAGCATTCTGGTACTAATCCAGAAAGCTCATTACCACCTAAGAACAACTCCATCAAGCTGCTCAAGTTACAAACATCATGCAAAATGGTTCCTTGCAATCTATTGCTTTGAAGGTGCAAACCTTGCAGCTTTTGCAGTCTTCCAATTGAATTTGGAATAATACCAGTCAATACATTTTCTCCCAGTTTTAAAGCTATCAAGCTGCTTAAATTGTTATAAACTTGATTCTGGAAGAACAGATAAAAACCAAGTATATTGAAGGACAAACAGAGCATTCAAGAAGCAGAAAAACGATAAGTTCAAGGCTTGTATTTTTACTTTAGTAAAACATTGTATAAATACAAAAGGTATATGGCAAACACCTGTTACACAAAAAGACAGGTGTTAAGATAAACTACATGCACAGCAACACATTAGAAGCATATACACTAGTCATTAAAAGACCAGTACAACAAAGCAAAATGGACATACACCTGTCCATGTATTAATCTGGTGCATGCTTGAATCCTATCACTCCTCCTTAAAGCTTGCATCCGTGACATTCATCATGGTTCTGATCCTTTCAAATCTGATCTTTGGCAAGGTTTTAGTCATGATATCTGCAAGCTGATTGTCAGATGAACAATGCTGCAGAATAACTTCTCCATTCCTCTCAGCTTCTCTGATGGCATGAAACTTCACCTTAATGTGTTTAGTTTTGCCATGGAACACAGGATTCTTTGTGATGGCAATGGCAGATTTGTTATCAACAAATATACTGGTGGAAGTTTCTTGAACCAAGGTCAAGTCATTCAAGACTTTTCTTAACCAAATAGCTTGATTTGTTGCTGCATTAGCTGCTATGTACTCTGCTTCAGCTGAAGATTGAGCAACTACACATTGCTTGTGTGAATTCCAGGAAAATACCCCATTACCAACAGTAAAAATATACCCAGAAGTGCTTTTGGAGTCATCAAGACTGCCTCCCCAGTCACTATCTGCGTAACCAATCAATTTTATCTCCTGCAATCTGCTATAAAAGATACCAGATTTGATACTTCCCTTTAAGTATCTAAGAATGTGCTTAGCTGCAGCAAAATGAACATCAGTAGGATCTTTCATGAACCTGGACAAGAGACTAACTGAGTACATTAATTCTGGACGTGTGGAGCAGATGTACAATAAGCTTCCAACTAAACTTCTGAAAACTGATGCATTCCTCAATTTGCAGCCATCATTAACAGAAAATTTCTGATTTACCACAAGAGGAGTAGACACAGAATTACAGTTGCTCAAGTGAAACTTATTCAGAATTTTTTGAATGTAATTCTCCTGAGATATAAAAATACCTTTGTTATTTTGGTAGATTTGCATCTCAAGAAAATACTTCATTGTACCAAGATCTGACATATTGAAATTTTTCTTCATATCAGACTTGAATTTTCTGATTTCTTCATCGTTGCATCCAGTCACCAGAAGATCATCAACATACAAGGAAATAATTACTTGAGCTGTGTCATTATATTTGAGAATGTACATGGTTGCTTCATTGGGGCTTTTTTCAAACCCGAGATTCACCAGATATGAATCAATTTTGCTGTTCCAGGTTCTTGGAGCCTGCTTCAGACCATACAAAGCTTTATATAATCTGTAAACCTTGTCAGCTTGAGATTCAATTCTAAATCCCTCTGGTTGTTCAACATAGATCTCCTCCTGCAATATTCCATTTAAAAATGCAGATTTCACATCCAAGTGATACACCTTCCATCCAAATGCAGATGATAATGCAAATAATAATCGAATGGTTTCAAAACGAGCTACAGGAGCAAAAGTTTGCAGAAAATCAACACCAGGAAGCTGTGAGTACCCTTTGGCAACAAGTCTTGCTTTATACTTGTTTAGAGTACCATCTGAATTGAACTTCTTCCTGAAAATCCACTTGACTCCTATTACATGGTGTTTTGATGGTTTATCAACAAGTAACCATGTTTTGTTTTTGTTTATTGTGTCGATTTCTTCTTGCATTGCATCTCTCCATTTTTCAGATTTTGCTGCTTCTTGATATGTATCAGGTTCAGTTGTAGCAACTAAACACCTATCATAAATATCATCCAAACTTCGAGTCCCTCTGACAGCATAGTTTTCATCATCATCCATATTCTGTTGTGGAATATCCAGCTCAGTCTCAGTTGGCTGGTCAATCTGAATACTGAATGGTGATGGTGAACTCTGTGATTTATTTACAGACCAGTCCCAATTAGAGTCCTCATCAAATACAACATTCCTGGTAATCACAACCTTGTCTGACTTTACCAGGTAGACTCTATATCCTTTTGACTGCTCACTATAACCAATGAAAATTCCTGCTTCAGACCTGTGTTCAAGTTTGTCTCTGTAGTTCTCAGGAATTTGATGATAGCATAGACTTCCAAAAATCCTGAGATGATCAACTGAGGGTTTACTGCCATGCCAAGCTTCATATGATGTTTTCCCTATCAAAGCTCTTGTTGGCAATCTGTTTAGCAGGTAAACAGCAGTATTACAAGCTTCTGCCCAGAACTTCTTTGGAAGGTTTTTCTCAAACAGAAGACATCTGGCCATGTCCAGTATTGACCTGTTCTTCCTTTCACTTACCCCATTCTGCTGAGGTGAGTAAGGAACAGTAAGCTGATGATGAATCCCCTCAGCCTGAAGATAATTTTCAAATTTTGATGAAGTGAATTCCCCACCATTGTCTGATCTCAAACTCTTCAATTGTAAACCAGATTCAGTTTCAACTTTAGCTTTGAATCTGACAAATGTCTCAAACACTTCAGACTTGAATTTGAGGAAATAAATCCAGGTCATTCTACTGAAATCATCAATAAATACTAAGAAGTATTTATTCCCACTTAAAGATTCTTGGCTCATAGGTCCTGCCACATCAGTGTGAATTAAATTGAGCTTACTCTTGGATCTGGATAAGCTTGTAGCAGGATATGGTTTGCTTGTCTGTTTACCATATTTGCAGACCTCACACACTGATGTTGTCAGACTTAGTTTAGGCAGCTTGTCAACTAAATTTTCTGTGTACAGTTGATTCAGATAATTTGAACTGCAATGTCCAAATCTTTTATGCCATAATGATGACACATTAGAGTTACTACCACTTGCCTGCATGCACACTTCAGTTAGGTTGACAGGAAAGCATCTATTTTTCATTTGTACATTCATAAGCAACTCACCAGATGGATCAAAGATAGTGCATGTATCATCTTTAAATATGAGCACATAATTATTTTCCATCATCTGACCTACACTAAGTAGATTTTGTGCAATATCAGGTACTAAAAGTACTTCATGAACATACCTTTGGCCTGATGGTGTATGGATACCAACTGTACCTCTTCCCACAGCATTGAGATAAAATCCATTCCCAATTTTAACTCTGGATCTGTAATGATTGTCTAATACTGTGAACAACAAAGGATTGGATGTCACATGATTAGAGCTGCCACTGTCAAGAAGCCATTGAGAAACATCTGTTGAGCTGCTCCCAGTTGCCATAAATAGCTGTTCTTCTGAAGACTCAGCATTTTCAGCAGCATTTAAGACGTTTTCCTTTACTTCAGATTTGTTTTTACACACTCTTTCTACATGACCTAGCTGTTTACAAGCATTGCACCTCACCCCAGGTCTGTACCAGCAGTATGATTCAGCATGGTTTCTCTTCTTGCAGTAGGAGCATACTGGAAATTTACTCCTTCTGACTTGAGCTTTTCCAGAACATGAACTTCCCTTTTCTTGCTCTTTCACTTCATTCAAACCCTTCTTGTTTGAAGTGTTTGCATGTCCCTTTCCTTTTACCCGAATAGTCATTGCAAGGTTAGATTTCTCATTTCTCCTTGCAGCTTTTCTCTGCTCATCAGCCTGCAGAGCACTTACCAGTTCAGTGATGGTAAGTTGTGTAATATCCTTAGATTGCTCTAGGGAAGAGACTGTAGCATCAAATCTTTCGGGCAAACTGATTAATACCTTCTCTACCACCTTAACATCCTTCAAAGTTTCTCCTAGCAACCGAATTTGGTTAACCAGCTGCATCACCATGTCAATATATTCTATTATTGACTGGTTTTCCTTCATTCTCAGCAACTCAAACTCCCTTCTGAGGTGCTGCAATCGAATTTGTTTTGACCTTGCAGACCCCAAAAAATCCTCTTCAAGCTTATCCCAAGCTTGCTTTGCTGTCTCACTTCCCATAATTCTACTGAAAACAGATTCTGTCACTGCAGAGTGAATTAAAGACAAAGCTCTATACCTTTTGGCTATGTCTTCTTCATACTTGTTAATCTGAGCTGGTGTAGCATTATCTCTCAACGGTGCAGGTTCAGTATCAGTTTCAACCACATTCCAGAGATTGCAACCTCTCAAGAATGCTTTCATCTTGACAGCCCACACTGGATAGTTAGTGCCATCAAAGATTGGGGAAGCTTTTTGAGTAACAGTTGGAGTAGCCATTAGTTTCTGAGAAAGAACTATAACAAACAGAATTAACTAAAAAGACTAAGGTAGGATTTTCAAGTTTGATAGTGGTCAGGGATCGGTTTAAGGCTCTGATACCATGTTATAAACTTGATTCTGGAAGAACAGATAAAAACCAAGTATATTGAAGGACAAACAGAGCATTCAAGAAGCAGAAAAACGATAAGTTCAAGGCTTGTATTTTTACTTTAGTAAAACATTGTATAAATACAAAAGGTATATGGCAAACACCTGTTACACAAAAAGACAGGTGTTAAGATAAACTACATGCACAGCAACACATTAGAAGCATATACACTAGTCATTAAAAGACCAGTACAACAAAGCAAAATGGACATACACCTGTCCATGTATTAATCTGGTGCATGCTTGAATCCTATCATAAATTGCCAACTTCAGCAGGAATGCCGCCCTTAAGTTTGCAATCAGCAACCAAAAAGTATTCAAGAAAAATGGAGAGATTTCCGATAGACCTGGGGAGGATGGTACCTAGAGGATTGCCTGATAGCACCATCCTTCTCAGATGCCTGTTACCAGTCAATGAAGAAATAAAATTTGATTCTGGACTGGATGCTTCACTTGTTAATTGATTATGGGCTAATTCAAGTTTCTGGAGATTTCTCATATTGCCAATTGTATTAGGAATGAAGCCAGTAAAGGAGTTATCAGCCAAGTCCAAGAAAGTGAGCTTCGATGCATTTGAGATGGAACTAGGAATTGTTCCCTGAAGTTCATTTCCCTGAAGGTGAAGCTCAACAAGATTTGGAAGGAAGAAGCCTTGAAGTGGTGGAAGATTTCCTGAAAGGTAGTTTTCATACAGCAAGACAACTTGTAATGTTGAGATATTGAAGACAGAGGATGGAATAAAACCTCTTAGGACGTTATTATTAACTCTCAACACCTCTAGGCTGGAAAGATTTCCTATCTCTGGTGGTAGTGCACCTGCCACAAAGGGAACCCTTACTTTAACATTTGAATTCTGCAGTTTCTACTCATATTTTTTTAACATTGTTGTATTAAGAAGTATAAAGAAGAAGAAATGTAATTATCCGATTAAGCTGTTGCCAGATCAAGCCTACCTACAAAGACAATCTGAAGGAAATAAATTAATATGACCTAATAATATTGCCCAACATAGAGAAACCTCATTAAAAGAGGCAATGATTCATTCTGGCCCCAAAAAAGATGTCAGGATTTGTTGATCTCATAGGATGAATGAGACTTACTAAGTTGTCCTGCTTGATTCCAACCTGTATTTCTATCTCCTAAAGGTATGAGGCATTGAGCCTCGCAAGTTAAATTTAGTATTGATGACCACCTAGTAATGCAGGGGATTTCTTTGTAATGCAATAATATTCAGTCATAACACTTAAGAGTAAGCAAATTACCAAATCCCCCTCTCACCTTGCCCATATTTTATCCCCATGGTCCGCTTTAAGCCAGACCTTTGTAATCAACCAGCACAAATACAGATCCAGCGGTAAATTCAAACGTTTTTCAAGATGGAGCCTGTTTTGGAAGGTGGGACCTAGGTACACAGGCTAGTAATGCTGAACTAGAAAAGTATGATATACCTGTCAAGTTGTTTTCACTGAAGTTTATTTCCTTGAGTGATGTACAGTTCCCAATACTGCTTGGTATGTGACCTGGATAAATTTAAGCAGTTCAATCAAACACTAACGAGTATGATAACATATCTAGGCAAATATTAAAAACTGAAAATGAAGTTGCACCTGCAAGGTGGTTATATGAAATGCTCAGATTCTTTACATTGGTTAGGTGGCCTATTTCCCAAGGAATTGTACCTGCAAGTCGTTATCACCAAGATAAATCACCTTAAGGACCCTTTGCTTAGTGTCTTATAAGCCATTAGAAAAAAAAATTACAACAAAATGTACTATATATAAAGCATTTACTCATTCCATTCAATGTAAACTGCACGTCAATCCTCACATATATGCAAGTGAAACCTTCTTCAATTAGCCCTAGATTGCAGATGCAATGTCAAAAGGAAGGTTATTAACATGAAAAATCAGAGAGATCATATTCATGAACAATTGTTATCATTTTCTAGTTGTAATTTTCCAATCCAAATCAAAATGTTGAAGGCTTATATCTTTTTTGAGCCCCACTCAGTCTACCCTTCAAATATTGGTATATATATTTGAAAAATGTAAGATGATTATCATGGTAACCAAATCAATCATCTAGCAACCAAATATATAATAAGAAATTAAATTGAAGCTCTTGAGTAGTGTTCATGTGATGGCATAGTTAGAGCTTGCTACATTCAAAGGCCAACCTCAATGGGTTTTAGTGAGGACCACAGTTTCAAATTTAATTCTACCTACTCATGGAAATATCTAGCTAAGAGTCCTAGTAGAAGAATTACTGATGTTCAATCCTTACTGACATACCAGACATGTATAAGAAATTAAGATGGTGAATGAAACAAATTCTAGTTCCCGAGTATCAAATTCTGTGGATGAAATAAATGGAAAAAAAAAAAGTAAAAAATGAAGTAGCCATCTAGCTTTTACCCTTCATACTGAATTTAAGTCTAAGCATTTTGCAAATGTTCTTGATATTGTTTCTCTCATTCTCTACCAAAGTTATATAGACATGCATTAATTGGAAAGCTGAGACTGATAAAAATCCCTCTACAAAGTTGGGCGTTAGAGTAAAATGCTGTATACCTTCCAAGTTGTTATGGCTAAGATGCAACTCCTTGAGCATGGTTAAGTTCCCAAGTTCCATTGGTATGGCTCCAGTGAAGTTGTTAGAACACAAAAATAGTACTTTTAGCTGTCTACATTTGAATAAACTTCTGGAGATCTGTCCATAGAGTTGGTTCCCAGACAAATAGAGTTCCTGTAACTCTGGAAGGACCATATCTACTGAAAGTCTACCAGATAGTCTATTAAAGCTGAGATCAATTATTTGCAGGGAAGACACATTAAAAAGGTTGGAGGAAATGGAACCTGAGAGCTGATTGTAACTCAGGTCGATGTTCTTCAATGAAGTTGTGTTGCTTAAAGATGATGGAACTGTACCCAGAAAATGGTTACCTTTTAGTACCAAGTTTTCAAGTTCAGGTAGGGACCAGAACCATGGTGGTATCTCTCCAGTAAAGAAGTTGATTCCAAAGTCCACAGTTTTCAAACTACGCAAGTAAGCTACCTCGTCCGGCAAAGAACCATAAAAGCTGTTGTTTTTTATTGATAGCAAAGCGAGGGAAGATAAGTTTCCAATGTGTGGAGGGATGGTGCCACTTAGGCCCATGGAAAAAAGATTCAATGCTATGACCCTCTGGGGATGGCCACCGCAAGTAATACCAAACCAATTGCAGACAGAAGTAGCTGCAGTCCAATTGTTTGCCAAGATATTTAGAGTTTCGGGATTAATATGGGCTTTCAAGGCCAGAAGCGCAGACTGATCAGTGGTTAATGAGTGAGGACGGGCTACGCACAAAATGAAGAAGTGAACCAACAACACCAAACTATGAAAGTAAGAAATCTCCATGACTCCGGCACTATGAAGATTGAGAAATGGACGCTTACGGCAATGGAGGAAGAGTTTTGAGAGAAAACTGAAAAATAACGGCCCTAAAAATAGCAGGATCTTTAGAATTAGAAAGGAAAATGGACGGTTCACTACAACTAGGCTGGCCCTAACGGCTCTACACTTCCTAGTGGAGGGTTAAGGTGTAGATTCTACCCCTTTTCTTCTTGTTGGACCTTGTCTCTAACCGATACCAAAGACAGAAGAGACGTCTAATCCATGAAAACTGGGGCTCATTCCTTGTACTATGGAATTGTGAAAATATAGAAAGTGTTAATCTTTTGAAACAAAGTAAAAAGGAAAAAAACACTTGTACGTCTCCATCAAGGACTCAGCTTTTGCGTGAGGATAGTAAAACATGACCACACAGAATTCCCAGCAGACCTCAAAACTCAATCAGATGATACTTGGGAAGAAGAAAGAAAGAAGTGAGAGATCTGGGGAGTTAGAGATGAAAGGTTGGTACTTTTCCAAAAAAAAAAGAAGAGATGAAAGGTTGGCTGGTGAGAATGAGATAGAAAATCACGAAGAGAGAATAGAAACTGTGAAACAAATCACTGTTTTTGACCCTTCAATTAACCCCCACAGACTTCATATGATACGATACGATATTTCAATATCTTCAAGCTAATAAGAGATATCTACTATATATAAAAGTAACATAATTTGATTAGTATTCAATTTCTTCCAATTGAACATCTAATTGGATGACAAGTGTCATCCAATTAGAGCCTCCCTCTCTCTCTCTATATATAACTTTTGACTTTTGTTATTTTTTATATACAAAACGACGTCGTTTTGATATTTGGCTTTTTAAATCCCTGATTCAATCTACCGTTCATTTAACGTCGTTTTGCCTCCCCATTTTGTTCTTCTCATTTTGTTGCTTTGGTATCTCTGCCTTGGATGATCTCCTCTCTGCAACTGCAATTGCAACAACTTCTTGCTCTCTGTCCAAGGACCTAAGATTTCGTCGAATCCAAAAAAATAAAAAAAGAAAGCCGGGTCGACCCCATGACCCGAAGCTCGATCCATGTTGACCCGGGATGTTGTTTCATGTGCTTTGATCTTTTTAAGGTTTGATAAATTGTCTCAATTTATAATTTCTGGTAGTATTATGGGTCTTGGTTAGTTAGGATAAGGGGAGAGATCTGCGGGTGTTTGTTTGATTATTGCTTTTTTAAGTTTGTTGATCTTTTTTCACGGCTGCGTTTTGTTCAGTTACTCGATTTGTTGCGAAGGGTAAATTTTTGTAGTTTACATACAATTCTAAGAATTTGGTGCTTAGTATTGTGTCGTTGTGTTACTTTTTAGGTGTGAGTTATGGTAATCTACGTGGTTTTGGAGGGGAATTGGTGATGATGGGGTGCTGACTCACTTCAATTTTTGGATTTTAATCAAGCTTATTTAGACTTCTGTATCATGTTGTTTAGTGTTCAGTTTGAATTATGTTTTTTACTTTATTTAGTAGTCAGGAACTAAAACCAAAAAATAATAAAAGAAGTTGCTTTTGGACTTGATTTCGTTGTTAAAGATTCTTCCTTGATACTTTTCCATCTTAGATGAAATACAATGCAATGCAATGGTTATTCAAATTAATTCAGTAAGTTTTTTTTCCTACATTATTTTAATTAATGTTTCTTATCTAATGAGAATTTTGGAGGGAAGTTACTCTAAGGATTGATCCAAGTGGCTGTAAATTCTCTACAATAAATTTCAAAACCCAAAATTGGGTGCTGGTAATTATTTTGTCTTTAGAATCAAGAAGTGTGTTTGTCTAAATATCCTTCTTTTACAATCTTTATTTTGTGGAAATATGTCATGTTGCTGATCTGATATTTATGTGATTTATGGAAAAGATTGTGAAATAAAATAAAAAAAGTTGAGTTTTTGCGAACTTTTATGCTCTTTTTTTTTATATTTATGATGTCACTAAGTGATGTTAATTATATATTTACCAAATTCACTGCACTTTACCAAAAGAAGGAGAAAAATTATTCACTGTTAATTGTTTGAACCAACTTTAGTTTGACGATTGTAGTTTCCTATTGAAATGAATCTAAAAGTTCTGAATTTTAAGCAGAAAATCTTTTTCTCAGCTTAATTGTATAGAGTGGAGACGGACTTACATACTTTCTGCTTCAGTTTGTGTGTTAATACTTATAATAATTGAAAGTAATTCCTTCATGGTTTTTTTACCTTATATATTGCAGTGGAAACTGAACTTTAATGTTTAGCTCTCATAAATAGCACTTTTAGCGTTAATTTTCTACTGATGAATTATTTTTTTATCAAATTAAGTTAGGTGCATATATTATCATGTTTGTGTGATTTAGTTTGTGCCTATTGTCTCATTCTACTGATGAATTTTTTTTTGTCAAATTAAATGTTTAACGGTATTTAAGGTTAATAGTAGCAATGTTTTGTTCTTTTATAGATGCTCCAATTTCAGTGTGAAAAAAATCTATTGTATTGTTAAATGAAGGATTGGTTGTGAAACAAAATCAGCAAGCTATAATATTTATTTAATCCTAAAGCAGTGGAAGGATTGGTTGTGAAACAAAATCAGCAAGCTATAATATTTATTTAATCCTAAAGCAGTGGTTTGAAGTTTTATTTATTTTAAATAGGTTCTGAACACTATTAGTTGTTATGTGTTATAGTGCTGGCTTTGGTTGTTGTGCTAGCAATTTCTGTGACTGTTAGAAAATTTGGCCGCGTACTTCCTGAACTTTCTCACAAGACTCAAGCTCCAGTTGCAGTAACTGCTTCAATCGCTGAGGTATTATCTGTCATTTACAAATCTCAATGCTTAACTACATAATGGAATTCTTGGAGTCTAGAGTTATCAAGTAATTTATCTTTTTACATATTTCTCTTTGAAGTATAAATGTATAAAAGATCATAAAATTGCAATGATTCACCAGTGTGATAAGTATTTATTGACAAGGTATCCACAAGTGATGTATTAAAAAAAATCAGCAATGATATGTAAGCAAGTAACCGATTATATGGCTTAAACATTGCATCTTCTTTTTTTTTTTTTATGAATATTACTTTTCTTTTGAATTGTTACATTTTATTTTATTTCCTGTTCTCTTTGTTTATTGATTTTTTTTTTTAAAAAAAGCAGTACTTATATATATTGCTTTTTTATAACTATTCTTCGTGTGTTGTGATCGTTAGCTAATATTTAGTATTAATTAATTTGAGTGCAATAAGGTTAAGTTTTGTATTAGACTTAGCTTATTCTTAATAATTGTACTCTATGTTTTTCATGTTTTGTCTTATTGTTAAATGATGGTTGGTGTGTCTGTATATTTTATTTATTTTCTAGATTTAAATTCATTTTTGTCAATTACTATGTTTGTTGTATTTTTTGCTATTACTCTATTTTCATTGGTCATATGTTTCTATCACTTTATATCAACTTACATGCTATTTATTTTACTTTGTTTGTTACTGCTTGAAACTAATTCATTCCATGAGCTTTTAATTTCTAACCTTTAATGCTTAAAAGATAGATGACATTTGTCATGCTTAATTGAATTATTTTTTTTACACTTTGTCAAAACTATATTTTTTTTTACATTTGAAGTGTTTTTTTTTCTTTTTTTAGTTTTATTTATTTTAGTAAAAATATTTCAATTTTTTTTTAACTTTTAATGCTTCTTTTTTGATTTTATATTCTTTTTTTTTCTTAAAGCTACTATAAATATCTACAAATTTATGTTTCATGATTATATTGTTCTTTTTTATTTTTATAGATTGTTCAAGTTACTGTTAAGGATTCTTCAGTTGTGTTCATAGATTATTTAAATATTTATGATTAGGTATCGTTTATTATATATTTCTTATCTATATACAAATTTGTTTGTGATGTTTTGCTTCATTGTTGGACAAATTCTCTGGCAATTAAAAAGGTCTGTCCTACATTAAAAATAATTGTTGTTTGGAATTTTAGTTCTTTGTTTTTGGGAATATAATTGGATAATTGGTGGTTTTCCAAGCTAATAAATGAGCTTGGGTTACATGGTTGTGCTTATCTGTTTTATATTACTTTTGGGACTGGTATTATTTGAGCTTTGCTTTTGAATTTTGTTATTTTTTTTTCTTTTAGGCTTTCTGTTTTAGTCTTTGAAGGTCATTAGCTTTTAAGTTAAGGTTGCATGGACAGGAAAAAAATGCTGACAGTTCTTTACCCTTCTTTCTTAATTTTGATTTACTTAACAAAAGTTTTTTTTTACTTGCTTTTTTAATTATGTTTCAGTCAGTCGGTTGTTTTTTCTTTTGATGATCTTCCTCCAAATTGTAGTTAGCCTCTCTTCTGCTTGCTGGTCACCTTCAGCTTCCTCCCGTCTTGCTAGAGTCTCTCCTCTCCATTGGTAACTCTTTTCTTTCTCTTCCTATTCAATTGGTTAAATGGTTTGTGTAGCATCTACAAAATTAATAAATCAGCAATATAAACGTAACAACTTAACTAAATGCATATCATCTTTGTTAAAAGTAAAATAGATCTTATGAATAGGATTCCAACATTTGAAACATATTTGCATAGCAATTATGACAAGCAAAAAAGTAGAATAGCTAATTTATATTTATATCAAATAGATATGATTTATATTTTAAAAACTTACTTTTATAGTTATATTAATCATAAAATTGTAGATTATTGTTGGTTTAATAACCAATTTAATTTTTTGATTAAAAGTAACATGAATTGATTGTTTAAGTTTTAGATATGTGTAGTATTTTTGTAGCAATTAATGTGTTACATCTGTCTATATTGCACAGATACAATGTCAAATGAAGGTCCGAGAAAAAGAAAAAGACATGAATGGAGCAGTCATTTTAATGAAATACTTTATGATGTTCCTATTGTTGAAAATCAATCTTTTTTGTTTTCTATTGAACAAAGTGATGTAGTAACAAATGAGACTGTCATCCAAACTGTTAGCAATATGACTGTTGAAAGTAATTTTACACAATCTGTTGTTCCTATTGTTGAAACAATGACTGTACAAAGCCTTTGTGATGTACCCATAACAGATTGTTCCTTTATACAGTCTATACCTTCAACCAGTAGTTCAGAAAGAAGAAATGATGTAGAAGGTATGTTTCGATATTTTAAAATCTTTTACTTTTTCTGCTTATTTATTGCATTATTATACAACTAATTTGTAGTTAAAAAGAACATTTACTTATGCATTGTTTCTGTAATTTTCATAAACATTAAGGTATTCATCAAGTTTCAAATTTAGAGTTTAATAGACATGAGCAAAACACTGATGCATCAGTTCTGTTAAGGAACAATGGCCATCAAAGTAAGTAATGTTTTATTTGCAACAATTTTTTATTAAAACTGATAGTGCTAGAATGCTTCCAAGAATGACATTGTTTTATTTTTATTAACATAATAGGAAGATGCAACACAGTATTAAACTTTGGAGGGCCAAACTTCCTCTGTCCATTTTGTGATGCTCTTATGTGGTATGAAGAAAGAGTTGAAACAAGTCAAAGGACAAGGTATTGTACATTTACATTGTGCTGTCAACAAGGTACGGTTCGATTACCATCATTTAGGCCTACACCTGAATTTTTACATTTTTTATTAGATTATAAAGGAGATAATCGGAGTAAAAAATTCAGAGACAACATCAGCATTTACAATTCTATGTTTCAATTTACATCAATTGGAGGAAAAATAGATAATAGTGTAAATAATACAACAGGTCCATATGTCTTTAAAATAAATGGTCAAAATCATCATCGAATTGGCTCTTTGCTTCCTATGGTAGGACATAAACCTAAGTTTGCTCAGCTTTATATTCATGATACTGAGAATGAAAGTTCAAATAGAATGTCAGTTTTTTCACGTGAATGTACAAGTAATGTTGTAGATAGATCTATAGTAGAAGGTCTGATTAAAATGCTTGACAAAAATAACGAAATAGTTAAGGTTTTTAGGACAGCAAGAGATAGATTTAGAGTGTCAGACCATATCCCTGTTCGAGTGAGATTACTTGGAGTTAGGAACAATAATGAGAGAACTTATGTAACTCCTACTGGATCAGAAGTTGCTGGATTGATTGTTGGAGATTTAGGTGAATTTGATAAAAATCGTGACATTATTGTTGAACATAGAACTGAAGGATTGAAAAGAATAAGTGAGCTTCACCCTTCTTTCATGGCTATGCAGTATCCGTTATTATTTCCTTATGGAGAGGACGGATACATGTTAGACATGAATTATGTGGACTCTCCAGTAAAACAGAAGCCCAAGAGAAAGAACATTTCAATGAGAGAATATTACGCTTTTGTTATTCAACAACGTAATCCAACAGAAACTACGTTGTTAAGAGGTGGCAGATTATTTCAACAGTTTATTGTTGATTCATTCTCTGCAGTCGAAGAGATAAGATTGCGATACATAAGAGATAATCAAAAAAATTTGAGGTCAGAACTTTACAAGGGATTGAAAGATGCTGTGTCGAGAGGTGATATAGAAGGGCAGACAATTGGGAAACGTGTCATTTTGCCTGCAACATTTACTGGAAGTCCTCGATATTTGTTTCAAAATTATCAAGATGCGTTAGCAATCTGTCGATATTATGGCTGTCCAGATTTGTTTATCACGTTTACCTGTAATGCAAAATGGCTAGAAATTGAGCAAGCTTTATCTATAATACCTGGTCAAAGAGCTGAAGATAGGCCTGATATAGTATCACGAGTTTTTAAACTCAAACTTCGGTATTTCATCGAAGACTTGATTAAGAAAAAACATTTTGGACAAGTGTTGGCAGGTAAGCTTTTTTAACCACATATAGTGAATTAGTTTGAATTTAATTGTTAATATTAATTTGGAATTATCAATACCTATTACTAACTATTATGTCTTATTTTTATTGTTATGTTAAATAGAAACATATACCATTGAATTCCAGAAACGTGGCCTACCTCATGTTCATATACTACTTTGGTTGCACCCAACTGCAAGATGTACAAATTCTGATGATGTGAACAAAATAATATCTGCTGAGATTCCGAATAAAATTCATGATCCCCTAGGATATGATGCTGTTACAAGTTTTATGTTACATGGTCCATGTGGTACTGTCAATCCTTATGCACCATGTATGGTTAAAGGTAAATGTTCCAAATTTTTCCCCAAACAGTATAAGTCAGAAACAATATTAAATGAGGATGGGTTCACAGTTTACAGAAGGAGACAAGAAATAGACAGATCTTCTGTAGCTATTAAAAATGGAGTTGAGTTGGATAATAGGTTTGTTGTCCCTCACAACGTCGATTTAGTTGTAAAGTATCAGGCTCATGTAAATGTTGAACTTTGCAGTCGATCGAGGGCTATCAAATATTTATTCAAGTATATTAACAAGGGACCAGATAGAGCTAGAGCTGTCATTGAGAATGTTGGAATCAATTGTGATGCAGAACAACAAGAGATAAGAAATAGCTTTGACGAAGTTAAAATGTACTTGGATTGCAGATATTTGTCAGCTTATGAATCATGTTGGAGGCTGTTTGCATTTGACATACATCATCATGAGCCTGCAGTAGAAAGATTAATTATTCATTTACCAGAAGAGCAAAATGTTTGCTTCAATGATACTGACGATTTATCTAGAGTCATTCAAAGGCCTGATGTTGGGAAAACAATGTTTACAGAATGGATGCAAACAAACCAGCTTTACGAAGAGGCAAAAGAATTGGTGTATGCTAACTTCCCGACAAGATGGGTTTGGTCTAAAACTGAAACAACATGGAAGAAAAGGAAAAAAGGTAGAACCATTGGGAGAATTACATATATACATCCAGCAGCTGGTGAACTTTATTTTATGAGGTTATTGTTAAATATTGTGAAAGGTCCAAGAAGCTTTGAAGAAATAAGAACAGTAGAAGGTGTACTTTATAGTACTTACAAGGCAGCATGTGAAGCTTCAGGTTTGCTTGGAGATGATCGAGAATGGAATGATGCAATTGAACAGGCTTCAGAATGGGCAACAAGTGAACAATTACGACAATTGTTTGTAACAATGGTTATGTTCTGTGAGGTTGCTGACCCTTTGTCAGTTTGGGAGAATAATTGGAAACTCCTTGCTGAGGACATTGAGTATAGACTGAGACAGGCTTTTGGCACTACTCATTATCAAATTCCAGAAAAAGATCTTAAGAACTATACTTTAGTGGCTTTGCAGCAAATTTTCAACAGGAATTGTAGTTCACTTGAAGAGTTTGATTTGCCTACACCAGCAGAAGGTTCCATGTATGTGATGGAAAATAGATTGATCCATGAAGAGATGAATTACAATTTACAGGAACTACAACAGCAGCATTTGCAGTATTTGACAAACTTAAACCCCGAACAGTTAGAAATCTATGAAGTTGTCAAGCAATCTGTTGAGAATAATGAAGGAAGAATTTTGTTTGTTTATGGACATGGTGGAACAGGTAAAACATACTTATGGAATACAATTACCTCGGGAATCAGATCTACGGGGAAAATTGTTCTGGCTGTAGCGTCATCTGGAATCGCATCCTTACTGTTACCAGGAGGAAGGACAGCACATTCTAGATTCAAAATTCCTTTGAATGTTGATGAGTGTTCCACATGTCAGATTAAAAAAGGTACACAACTTGCACAGTTGATCCAAAATACCAGTCTTATAGTTTGGGATGAAGCTCCTATGGTACATAGACATTGTTTTGAAGCTTTGGATAGAACTTTACGAGATTTATTTAGTCATGACCCATCTGAACCTATGGAAAAGCCTTTTGGTGGAAAAACAATGCTCTTAGGAGGAGATTTCAGGCAAATTT
The DNA here is from genome assembly GCA_036013995.1 of Theobroma grandiflorum. NCBI lineage: Eukaryota > Viridiplantae > Streptophyta > Magnoliopsida > Malvales > Malvaceae > Theobroma > Theobroma grandiflorum. Next base: position 10,922,461 of record CP142131.1, read on the forward strand.
TACCTGTCGTGGAATGCGGAACAAAATCTGAAATTATAGATGCATCAATTAATCAATCTCTGTTATGGAATTATTGTCAGGTTTATAGATTAAAGACAAACATGAGGCTTTTACAATCGTATCTGAATGAAGAAACCAGATATGAAATTTCAACATTTGCTCAATGGTTGTTAGATATAGGAGATGGAAAAATTGAAGCTTCTACCTGTGAAGACCAAGAAGAACCATATTGGATTGAAATGCCTGCTGATTTGTTGCTTCCATTAACGGAAAATCCAATAGAAACAATTGTATCAGCCGTTTACGGTAATCTTGAAGAAAATTTTGCAGACTTAGATTATTTGAGACAAAGGTCAATTGTGACTCCATACAATGATACTGTTGATATCATAAACTCATACGTTCTTGATTTGATTCCAGGTACTATGTGGTTATTTTACTTTTAAATTATGTCAAACAAAAAATAATTGTTGTACAACACAATGACATTATTAATATAATAAACTTATGTCACTTATTTGATTCCAGGTACATTAAAGACCTACTACAGCATTGACCAGATATCAAAAATGTCAGATTATTCTTCGGAAGATGAATTGTTATATCCGGTAGAATTCTTGAACTCACTTAATTTTCCTGGCATTCCTAATCACAAACTGGAGCTGAAGGTAAATACAGTCATAATGTTGTTAAGAAACATAAATCAAAGCTCTGGACTATGCAATGGGACTAGAATTTTGGTAACACAACTAGCCCCCAATGTCATAGAAGGAAAAATCATTGCCGGATCATTTGTCAATACAGCAGTTTATATTCCAAGAATAATTATGACAGTCAAACAACAAAAATGGCCTTTTGTTTTCCAAAGAAAACAATTTCCAGTTAGATTATCTTATAGTATGACAATCAATAAAAGTCAAGGACAAACTCTTGATATTGTTGGTTTGTATTTACCGAAATCTGTCTTCACACATGGTCAATTGTATGTAGCTTTATCTAGAGTTACATCACGACAAGGATTGAAGATCTTAATTTTGAATGAGGATAAGCAACAATTGACTAGAACTAAAAATGTAGTGTACAAAGAAATCTTCCAAAATTTACATTAAGGTTAGACTGTTTTTTCTCTTAATAAAATTGTATATTTGCAATTACTGTATGATTACTTATAGATTATTTACCTTAATGAATGTTTCAAGTAAATTGATGTTTATTTTACTTTGGTTAAATAAATTGGTTATTGTTTGTTGCAGCTGCTTCTGCCCCTCCACCAGCACCTGGACTTGGTGGAAGTGGATCTGTGGCAGGAGGAATTGGTGTTACTATTGCAGATGGTTAGTCAAAAGCTATGTTTTGTTAGTATTGGTAATTTTCTTATAGGCTATTAACATTCAATGGACTATTTTTATTTTTCTTCTTTGTCTATGTGTAGGTTTGGCATGGGGTACTGGCACTGCCATAGCTCACAGGGCTATTGATTCCGTTTTTGGCCCTCGGGTAATCAAACACGATTAGAACATATACAAGATTTTAACATTATTATTCAATGAAAATTTGTCAAAATTAAAACATTGGTCATCTACGGGAGATTTGGCTTCGCATGCTTAGTGAAAATGGTAGTATGCAGGTTTGGGTTACGTATTTAAGATGAAACCACCAAATATGAGATCTAGCAAAGAGCATATATAATTGTAAAAGTTACTAAAATCCAACTGCATCCTTTATTATGCTGGTGGTAGTCATCTTAATTCATGGGTTATAAACTCCATGTTTGGCCAATTTTTTCATTGTTGACACTTATCAGTTACTTTTAATAGGTTCTGTTAAATCTAAACAAATTTCATTATTACATATATATTGTCTATTTTACATTCTAAACTGCTTCGATGTAATATATCATTTAGCATTTTAATAAAACAATTCAGTATAAAGCCTAGATTGCATTCTTATGATATTCCTAACAGCCTCAACTATTAAGTATGAAGGGATTCTTGATCTCTTTTCAATCACTCTAATCATGACCATAAATTTTGATAAAAGTTGATGAATTTATTTGCTTGCAGATATAGCTAGACTACTATGTACTGTTTGAAGATGTAGTAGATGCATCTAACATTGGTATTTTCAACCAGAGAAAGCTCATGGCATTAAAGGTTGGGTCTTCTCATTTTGTTGTTTTAGTATCTCTGCTTTGGACGATCTACCTCCGATTTGTTGTTAGCCTCTCTTTTGCCCGCCAGTCATCTTCCGTTTCTTCCTCTATCATGCCAAACTCTCTCTCCTCTGCTGGTACTTCCTTTCTGTCTCTTCCAATTTAATTAGTTAAATCGTTTGAGTAGCATCTACCAAATTAATGGTTCTTCTTCTCATTTTGCAGGTCTCAGTTACAGTGGAAACTTCCGAGAGTATAAACAGATTTTTTGTTCATCCTTCTTAAAAAAATTGTCCAACAATTACAAAGGTGTGCCCTAGACCTACTACCTTAGGTGATTTTTTTTGGAATTTTTGAAAGCATCTCTCTTTGGGGCTACGGCATGGGGTTTGGAGAGGTGAAAGATTTTATGTTCTTAATTTCAAAAATTTTTCCTTTTATGCCTTTAATAATTGTGTCAAATTGAACAAATTGTATTATTGCTAAACTCACAATAAGAGTTAGCATGGTGTTTATTAAGAATAGGCTAAACTGGAGGCACTCTTAAGAATAAGTGTAGAAGATTTCAAAGGTAACAGTGTGTATTACATATTGCATAAACTAAGAATGTTTGTCAGAAAAGTGTAACCTTTTATTGCCTGTAATAGATGCAGCTAATATTCATCTTTTCAGACATAGAAGATTCATTCCATCAAAGGTTAGTTTCGCTTGAATTCTTCTGTTTAAGTTTTATGCAATGAACATGGATGAGAGTTTAGTATCTGGGCATCCTATCAATGTCTTTTAAGATTACATGTGATTCTAACTTATCTTGGACATTATACAGACACTTGGCATGCCTGACTAAGTCTTTTTCATTCTTTTTTTCCTTGGTATTGATTTCTTCCTGCATAGTATCTCTCCAGCAAGAATGATTGAAGGCTTCAGCAAATGATTCAGGTTCATGAGAATAGGCTAAACTGGAGGTACTCTTAAGAATAAGTATAGAAGATTTCAAAGGTAACAGTGTGTATTACATATTGCATAAACTAAGAATGTCTGTCAGAAAAGTGTAACCTTTTATTTCATCTTTTCAGACATAGAAGATTCATTTCATCAAAGGTTAGTTTGGCTTGAATTCTTATGTTTAAGTTTTATGCATGAACATGGATGAGAGTTTACTATCAGGGCATCCTATCAATGTCTCTTAAGATTACATGTGATTCTAACTTATCTTGGACATTGTACAGACACTTGGCATGCCTGACTAAGTATTTCTCTCCAGCAACAATGATTGAAGGCGTCAGCAAATGATTCAGGTTCATGAGAATAGGCTAAACTGGAGGCACTCTTAAGAATAAGTGTAGAAGATTTCAAAGGTAACAGTGTGTATTACATATTGCATAAACTAAGAATGTCTGTCAGAAAAGTGTAACCTCTGTTCGTTGGGTCTTGCTTTCTTTTACTATAAACTGCTAATTTATTGAGTTTAGCTGGATAGCATGTAGACATGTTTCATTTTCTGTTTATGGTGGTTTTTTAGTTATATGGTGTATTTGGATATGAATTTTCAGTTCATTTCATGATATTGAATCATGAAACTAAACGGAGTCAATTGAAAAATATGCCTTTTACCACTTTTATTTCAATTAAACTTTTTTAGCTCTGTTACTGTTCTTTGGTGTACAGAGGTGAAATACTCCAATGCTCTGTTTCTCAAAAGCTTTTCCTTCACTAAACTGATTTCTGTTATAGCTTCCTCCAGTTTGTGCCAGGTATAATTCTTAATCACTTAATTTTCAATTCATATAATACTTATTAATTACAATATAATATTATTTACTATTTAATTCTCTTATTTTACGTGAACCTAAATATATAGTATTTACACATCTTTTTTATACATGAATGTTTAAAATACAATAAATATTCATTCAATTCATTGAACCAAAATTTTTTTAAATCCTTTGGTTTGCTTTTATTTATTTCAATAAAGAATACTTTAAATAAATAATTTATTAATTTTAATACTTAAAATATAGATTCATCCAATATTTATTAATTACAATCTAATATTATTTATTATCATACATGAATGTTTAAATTCCAATTAAAATCTATCCAATTCATTGAACAAAATAATAAAAAAAAAGATCTACTCATTTCTCAATATACATAGAAAACAATCATCATTGAATAAACAAATACATTGAATTTAAAAAACTTTTGTCATTCATTATTTATATTAAAGATATATCCTACTACAAACTTAACAATATTTTTCTCATTTAGTTTTTTCTGACATCTTTCTTTTCAATAATCAGACTCCTAACTGTTAATAACCTCTCTTCTGCCAAATGGTGAGTTTGTTTTTCCTAACCTGTTAAGTCCAAAAGAGGTACTTTCATCGTATAAAAAGTTAGTGCGTGAGGTTCTATCTACTGCAACAGATAAGGAGAATAGAAACAAGAATGTAAGTAATAACTATTCTCTGCTACGGGTAACAATTATCAGTTATGAATGATTTGAGTAAAACTAAGAAATCTGAACATTTTTTGTTTTGTTTGATTCAGTTGCAGGGAAGCCATGTTGTAGTTCCTGGATTCTATCTTCAGGTATTTCTTCTTTTCCTTTGTGTCATTAGAGCTTTCCATGACCACTCCTCTCCCCCAAGTTGATACCCCAAAATATTACAATTTCTTTATTCATAATTTTGCTAATTTATGCACCTGAAAATAGAATACTCCCTGCTGCTTTAAGATCATTTATTTCTTTGTTCATGTATAACAAAAAACATAACTAACAATGACATAATGATTTCTGTGACAATTACAATCACAATTTTCAGTTGAAATGTTATTTTGTTATTCGTTTAGAGAAAGGCCCTATTATAAATCTTGGATACTGTCTTCCAAAACCTATTCAACTACCACTTCCGATATTTCTTGAGGTACTTCTTCTTTTTTTTTATTTCCTAAATGTCTTCTATTTTTCAAACTTAATTTTCATCAAATATATGTTTGTTATTATAGCCTTTTACTTGATATCTGTATCACTCATACCACTCAATATGATATTAATTTTTTATTCCTGAAACCTTGGTTTCTTAATATATTACATATCTTTCATTGCGGAAATCGACAAGTTCTAAAGTTTGTTCCAGGATCATCTCATGGCATTGAATATCCCTCAAAAAGTAAAAGAAAATTAATTACAGCATACAAATCATTTGTTATTACTATATTTATATTATGCACTGATATATTAATCTTTTAAGTCTGCTACAACACGCAGAAATGGACCAGCAATATCTAACTGACTTGGAATTGTATAAGTTACCAAAACCAATGAAAGTGAGGGTCATTCGAATTTGGCAGTCAACAACACCGGAGAATCCACAAACACTTCTGAGCTTTGATTTCATTGTTGCTGATATAAAGGTACCTTACTAAAAACTAAAACCTTTACTTAAATGTTTTTTACTATATATATTTTTTAAATATACTAATATACAACTTTATTGTATTTATCTCTTATAGAAAAATGTAATGCAAGTAATGATTAGAAGTTCAGATGCACAACAATTCAAATCTATTTTGAAAGAAGGCTCGGTGTACTTGATTGACAAATTTCGAGTTACGAAAAGCAAAAACAGCTACAATGCTTTGCGTGGTAATTTGATGATCGTTTTTTCAAAAGCAACAGAAGTCAAGGAAATTCATGAAGATGGAAGTGCGTATCCTACTCATTATTTTGACTTTACAGACTATACCAAACTTCATGACAGAATACACCAGAAGTACATCTTGACAGGTATTAAAACAAAATATCCTACATATTCAAACATATTCAATAATTTAACTTCTAACTTTAACACTATGTTTTTTCGATACCATAATTGTAGATGTCATTGGAGTGCTAACAACAGTAACTTCTGCAAATAAAGTTCAGCTGAATCACAGAAGCACTCATGTTCTTAAAAGGGATATGTATCTACAAAATCTCAGGTAATTACTATAACGAATATATAATACATTTTTACATCAATATTTCTACATACAAACATAGACATTTTAATATAAATAGATTGTTTAACATACAATGTTTCTTTTGTTATAAACTTTTCATAGTAACAATACAATCAAAGTTGTGTTGTATGGAGAATTGGCCTTGGAAATAAATGAAGATGAACTGCTTCAAAACAAGACAAACACTGTTATTGCTATAGCTGGATTGATGATCAAGACCTATATGCGTAAGTTAATCATTACAAATATTTTATACAATCACAATAGCTTTTTTACCATTAAAAAACATAGTTGTTTAACTAATTATATTTTGTAGGATCATTGTACGCATCTTCCTGCTCTGCAACCAGACTTTACATTGATCCTGCTATTCCTCAAGTAGAAGAACTGAAGAACAGGTAACGTTATGCAAGCTGAACAATTACATTATTTAATTTAAAATGAGCTACAAAGCATCCTACTTATCACTGGCAAAACAAAATTACAGATACCGAAATGAGCCAATTCAAGCCAAGCTGTAAAAAATGGAAGAGGCAAATCCCCTACAAATTATTCAACCAGCAGCAATCCAAAAAGCAACAGTTGAAGAGTTGATGGCAATAGAACCCAGCAAAACAATGGTAAAAATCTATCCATAATACCATATTTTTAGCAACAAAAATTTATTTACCTAAAATCATATATAAATTAACAATAACATTTACAATATCTTTCAGAACAAGAAATTTGAGCTCACAGGAACGATAGTCAATATAGAAGCACCAAATGGATGGTACTACAATGCATGCAACGAATGTGCAAAAGGATTGAAATATTTATCTGACAAATTTTGGTGTAGTACCCATGATGAAAAAGTCCCAATACTGATGTAAGAAAACTAAAACTCCATCATCAAATTTACAAACAAAATATTATTCTATAACATAACAATAATGATATTTTTATCTATTGCTGGCAGGATGATTTTTGAGCTAACAGTACAAGACACAATTGGTGAAATTCAACTGATGATCTTTGGTCAGCAAGCAGAAAAGTTAATTGGAGCAACCATAGCAGAACTTGCTGCCATCAAGGAAATTGACAAAATGATTCTTCCAGCTCCTGTTAAAGCATTGATAAACACAAAGAGAACATTCAAGGTAGGATTGACAGCAAAAGCAATTGATCAAGATTTGTTGAAATTCAAGATTTTTGAGTGCAACACTGTCAAAGAAACCTTACCTGAACATTGGGAATCAGAAAAAGAGACAACCGAACAACCACCGGCAAAGAAATCAAAAATCATGTATGTTAATTACCAAACTTTACAAATCTTTTACTAATTTAACTTAATAGTCTATAAAAATTCAGATGCTAAACAAATTCTATCTTTTCATGTATACAACAGGTCTACCGGAAGCAGCATAATAACATATTCCAAACAAATGGGCAAAAGACATATGTGACAGTCAGCTAATGGTGTGATCATTCTGTTTAAACAAATGTAAAAATAGGCAAAAGACATATGTGACAGTATGTTAATGCTATAATCATTTTGTTTAAACAAATGTAAAAACCCTTTTGATTAGTTTATTGTCTTTGTTACTTAAGAAATTGTCCATTACTTCCAATGTAAAGATTATAACAATGTTTAAACAAATTATTTCTTTCCAAAAAGTGTAAAATTAATATCAATTATCTATTTCTCTACAAACAATTTATCTTTTAAACATACCAAATTAAAATTTAATACAACATAATTTATAATTTTTGTAAAATTTTCCGTAGCGTAGCTACGGGCATCATCCTAGTACTAGTAATAATATAAAGATAAAAGAGTAAAGTAGAAAAAGAAAAAGCCAGCAAAGGTCCGCTTTGGGCATTAATATTTAATATTCATTTCAGTTCACACCTTGAAACAGAGAAGAAATCGACTTGACGCGCAAAGGCACCCTTTTCTTCTTGGAAATTAGCACGAAGTTGTCGATCATTGTCTCTTTTGTTCTCGCTATTGGTCCAGGATCCATTATTGGAGTCAAAGCCAGTCGTCAACGAAAGTGATTACATTCTTTTACTGTTAATAGAGATTATTTTCCACACGTTAATACTAATCAAACCGTTTTCTCTTTTTCCACATGTAAAACAAAGCAAACCGACTACCAAAAAGAGGGCTTTAATTCCAGCTCACAGCTAGCTAAAGCACCAGCACATTGATTGGCCTCCAAACAATAAAAAGTTGCATTACCTCGAAATTATTAATTAAGACATACATCAGAGCTTTAATCCAAACAGAAACTTAGATCTAAGTTTACAAGCGGCCAAGCTAAACAGACAAGTTCATAATAGCTCTGGAGGGAGATTTACAGCATTTACAGCAACATTCACCAGCTGCAGCAACTAAGGTTGGATTACGAAACCTTCCCCATATTTAGACTGCAAGAAAAGCTACAAAGCCTGGACTGGAACACCGTCCACTGCCACTCCAAAAGATGAGATCCGAACTTCTTTGATAAGCTAACAGACGAAGGCATTACTGATTTGTTTTCTTTTTCTTCTCTATTAAGCGAGATCTGCAAGAAATTAACCTTCATAGATAGTATACTAGATCTGAGAGTATACAAGCGGATCTAGTGGGATAGAGTCAGGGGAAAGTGCGAGTTTGAGGTAAAAGAGGGTGGATAATCTCTACTGCTGAAAGAAAGTGAAGGGTCCAGAGATGCTATAAGAGGAAACTTTGGCAAAGTAATCTAAAACGAGTCATCTTCCTTTCGTTTATTTGGTTTCACATGTACAAGGAATCAACTTCTTTCCACTTTCTAATTGAACTTTGAGGAAACTTTGGAGAAGGACTAAGGACACGACGACTGATTCCTTCTGCGTGTGGACCCGCATAAAAGGAGATGACGACGACGATGCATTTCTGTTGATACTGACTCCCTGCATCTTCAATAAATACTGGAGCTTTTTCTCGGTTTTAAACCAAGTGAAAACTGAATTGAATCGTATAGTTCCTCTTCACCAGACATACATTTACACCAAGAAGAGATTAAAGCGTTTAGCATGGCTGAAGCTGCTGTTTCCTTTGTGGTAGAAAGGCTAGCTGACATACTCGAAGAAATTGATTTTCAAACAAACGTTCGAAATGAAGTTGAGCGTTTAAAAGATGAATTGATGCGGATGCGATGTTTCTTGAGGGATGCAGATGCAAAGCAAGATGATGATGCGAGAGTGAGCAACTGGGTGTCCGATATCAGAAATGTTGCTTATGATGCCGAGGATCTCATTGACACGTTTATCCTCAGAATCGATTCCCTCAAGAAAAAGAACTCCATCAAAAGGTATGCTTCCCTTTTCAAAGATTGGAAACATCGCTCCAAGATTGCAAATGAGCTCGTGGCCATCCAGGGAAGAATCCTTGATATATCTCAGAGTCGTGAGAAGTATGGTATCAAAAACATTGGAGAGGGGATTAGCACTGCAAGGGAGAAGCTCCGCAAGCAGAGAAGATCATCTCCTCGCGGTGAAGAAAAGGATATCGTTGGCCTGGACGATGATATAGCTAAGCTGGTGACACAACTTGTCCAAACTGAGGACCAATGGCATGCGATTTCAATAGTCGGAATGGGAGGCATCGGCAAGACCACTCTTGCCAAAAAGGTTTACAAACATGGTGATATCCAGGCTCGTTTTCCTACCCGAGCATGGGTCTATGTATCGCAGGAATTCAGTACTAGAGACATACTTCAGGCAATTATAAAGCAAGTGGCGACAACAGGACGAAATTTGGAAAAGTTGCGGGAAGAAGAATTGGAAGAAATTCTCTATGAACATCTTCGAAAAAAACGGTATTTGGTGGTCTTGGATGATGTTTGGAGCATAGAAGCTTGGAATTCTCTATCTGAGGCCTTTCCAGACAGAAGTAATGGAAGCAGAGTGATGCTTACAACTCGCAACAGGAGTATTGCCCTGAAAGCAGATGCTAGAACCGTTCCATATGATTTGCATTTTCTGAGCGAAGAAAATGGTTGGTTGTTGTTCTGCAAGAAAGCTTTCATTCATAGCACTGATTCTCATCGTTCCCCACAGTTGGAGGAAATTGGGAAGGAGATCGTCGAAAAATGTGCTGGTTTACCACTAGCCATCATTGTGATGGGAGGATTGCTTTCAAGAAAAAGAAATTTGGGAGAATGGAAAAGGGTTCTTTCCAATATGAGCTCGTTCTTTGCTGAAGACCCAAATGGAGTATCTGCTATACTAGCTTTGAGTTATAACGATTTGCCATATTACCTCAAATCTTGTTTCCTCCATCTTGGACAGTTCCCAGAAGACCACCCGATTCCCACGCATAAATTGTTTAGGCTATGGATTGCAGAGAGTTTGATACCACAGCAAGGTGAAAGGATGGAGGACATAGCAGAGGATTACTTGAACGAGTTAATTGACAGAAACATGGTTCAAGTAGCCAAATTGAGTATCAACGAGAGAGTTAAACAATGTCGTCTTCATGATCTACTACGAGACCTCTCCATCTCAAAGGCCGGAGCAGAGGGCTTTCATGAGATTCAAGGAAGTCAAAATATCCATCCTTCAGCTAGATCTCGACGTCATTCCATGTATTCTACCTTCAATTGGCGACAATGCAAGCAACCAAATCCCCACCTCCGCTCACTCCTCTTCTTTAGAGTTGATCATCACCAAAGTCAGGTTAATTGTTACAGAAATGATCCTTATAAGATGAAAGGCAGCGATCTAGATTATATTTGCAAAAATTTCAAACTGCTCAGAGTCCTGGAGTTGGAAGGTATACCATGTACTACCATTCCGAGCATAATTGGGTCTCTAATTCATTTAAAGTACTTGGGGCTAAAGGAGACCAACCTACAGGAACTTTCATCAGCCATAGGTTCTTTGCAGAACCTGCAGACTCTTGATGTAGATGCAAATCTTCATCTCCAAATAATTCCCAATGTCATATGGAAGATAACAAAATTAAGGTATCTTTATATGTGCGGGCATAAATATGGGGGGCCTCTGCGAATCGACACACTAAAGCATCTCCAGGCTCTGTCAGAGATAAATGTCCAAAAATGGATGCAAAACAACCCTGCAAATTTAATCAGCCTGCGAAAATTGGGAATCAGAGGAAACTTCAGCTTCGAAGCAACTGAAATATTTAACTCCATTGTGGCACTTGTACAACTTCAGTCCCTGTACCTGCGTACTGAAGATGCTGAATTTCCATCGCTCACTCAACTTTCTGCTCTTCAAAATCTCGTCAAGTTGCATATGAGAGGAACTATAAGGCAGTTACCTAGCTCGCAGGAATTCCCACCAAATCTCTCCCAGTTGACATTAGAACATACTCATCTCAAGCAAGATTCGGTGGGGATACTTGAGAACTTGCCAAGATTATTGATTCTGAGACTGAAAGCACGCTCCTACGATGGAGCAAAAATGGCAATATCCGTCAGTGGCTTTCCTCAACTTGAGTTCCTGGAGTTTCACTCCTTGGAATCCTTGGAAGAGTTAAATCTTGAAGAAGGTGCAGCGCTAAGGCTTAGGGGTTTCCGGATAATCAATTGCGGGAACTTGAAGATGCTCCCTGAAGGAATGAGATCCCTTACTGCTCTCCGGGAGTTGGACATTGAAGAGATGCCAAAATCATTCGTGGATAGGATTCGAGGTGAAGATTTTTACAAAGTGCAGCATGTTTCCTCTATCTTATTTGTTTAATAATTTGCCGTTTCAGCAGATATTCTGGCAAATGGCGATGCTTTAAACATAAACTATTCATGGCTTCATTTGTTGAGGAACAGATACTCTCCTTCAATATTTTCAAACTAGCACTGTTTCATTTACTTTTGAATCTTTATTTTTAGTTTTTATTTTAGTCTGTGTTGATGCTAAGCAGAAAAGCCTCTATCTTATAGTTAATCAAGCAGTCAGACCGCTCCTCCTAGTCGGATGTTGAAAGATTTAACACAGGTAAATGCTGCTCCTGCAAACAAAGTACAATGCATTTGTTTAATGAGGAAGAAAATGTCTGCATGTGGCTTATACATGGAACAAGAAAGATTAAAAGAAGACAAAAAAAAGCTACTAGAAACAAAGAAAATATTCTTTTGACTCATAATTTTTAATCGCTCCTTTGAGTGGAATTTTGGTAACTAGGTTCATATAATGGGGATTTTGATATGCTGCTTGCTTCTAGCTTTTGTTGCTAGCTATAAACAAATAGTGCTAATTATGTTGTTCTTTGCATATTTTTAAATTGAATTACTTCATTATTCATAAAATTATTAATACTTTTATTTTAATATATCAGTTTAATTATATTACTTCATATTTAAAAATTTTAATTAATTTTAAAATTATATATCTGAAGCAAATATTACAACAGGGGAGCTAAGAAAGGTCCAAAGTGTCATGAATGCGTAGCTGGGCTTAGGTCCATTTCGATTTGGATGGGATGAAAAGGCCCAAATAGGTTGGCAGGTGTGGTGGCCACAGTCGACACGTTGCTCACGACTGCTTTCAGACCGGAACTCCTGTTCCGGATTCTTCCAAAGGCAACAACTTCCCCATATTCAATGCCAAAAAAGAATAACTAAAGTTTTTTTTTTTTTAAGGGTTAAAATTAGATAAATATTCAAACCTTCCTCTTTTTGTGATTTTATGCTTTTAGGTACGAATATAGAGTTTGAAAGCACATTCCTTATACGAGATAATAAGATTTGGTCGGGGGATGCAAGCCACATTCACTGTAAATTAAGGTTCTTACATCTTTAATTTTACTTGGAACCGGTCTTCTCACTTAAAATTGTAACCACTTTCATTGAAATTATTTTACATGTTAATTTTTTTTAATTTAAATAGAAAACATATCTATAATTTAATGTAAAAGATTCACAGGCAATGAAATGTGAACACATCAAAAAAATATGTAAAGTCATTTAAAAAGAACTGTTATGAAATTTAAATTTAAACAAATCGCATCAATAATGATTTGTATGAATGATAGATTGTAATTGATAAAACTTCTCAAATTAAATTTTAATTAATTATAAAAAGAATTCTTGAAAGAATACCAAAATCATTGTGATGATGCAAAAATTTTACTTTTTTTTAATTTCTTAGTCAAAAGAATTATACAATACATATATGTTCTAAACCCTTTTTTTTTTTCAAAATTGCATTAACACAAGAATATCATCACACCCATTTTCCTTGAGACAAATTAATTGAGTTATTGAAATTGTACCAAAAAGCTAAAAGAATATCTTGAAAAACAAAATAAAAGTTATAATAAAATGATTTATTCCTTTTTTTTTTAGGAAAAAAAAAGACATGAAAAAGAAGGAAAATCCCAAAAATAGTAAAATTATCGTCACCATTGTTGTTCTCCCATACCCCCAAACGCAACTCCGACTCATAATAACAATGCTTCGAAATCTTACGCTTGCAACCTCTTCTTCATCTCTCCTTATTTCTAAACCTTTCTTTGCTCGCTCTCCAAAGCTCCCTCTCTCTTTCTCTCCCCTTTCTATCCCTCTCCCTCAAACCAAACGATCCGTTTCTCTCCACAGGGCCCCCATGAACATCCTTAAAAACCTCGGCTTCGGAGCCAAGCCCGCCCCGTCAATGGAAAACTCGGCCATCGCTCAGGGTCCAGACGACGACGTCCCGGCTCCCGGTCAGCAGTTTGCTCAGTTCGGTGCGGGGTGCTTTTGGGGCGTTGAATTGGCGTTCCAGAGAGTTCCGGGGGTGACCAAAACGGAGGTTGGGTATAGCCAAGGGTTCATGCATAATCCGAGTTATGAAGACGTGTGTTCGGGAACCACGAACCATAATGAAGTTGTGAGGGTTCAGTACGACCCTAAGGAGTGTAGCTATGATGCTTTGCTTGATGTCTTCTGGGCTCGCCATGATCCTACTACCCTCAATCGCCAGGTGGGTTTTTATGATGTGGGAAATATTGGGTTTTAGAGATAAAACATCTTTATACACACACACACAATTTAAATTTGTGAATTTTGTCTGTTTCCATTTTGGGGTGTTTTATGTGGATCGATCGATGTGTAATCTTGGGGTTTTGGTGGTTGTTTTGAGGTGGATTTTGTGCTTGACTATTGCAATTTTTGAATTATCTTACTGTCGTGATAATTTTGAGGTAACTTTTGGGGGTTCTATGTCTACTTGGTCATTTTTTTAGGTATTTTTCGCTTGTTTGATTGAATTGATTTGTAGATGATATAAGAGTCTTTCCTTTTGTTAATTAAAGCTGATATATTTGTGGTATCTTCTCCAGAGTTTGCATATCAAACTTGTGAACCTAAGGAAATGTCAGACGTTCAGACGTTTCTGACGTTTCCTTGGATTGAAGTTTGTGTCTTACACTTTGATTTCCTTATTTTAGTCATGCGTTTAGGGAGTTGGCACTTTTACTTGTTTGTGTTTCAGTGTTACGCGATTTTTAGGAGTTGTCCTCGGTGCTTCAATCTTTCCTGTCGTGTATGTGCCTTCGCGTCGCTCATTCTTCACTTCAAAGGGGAATAAAAATAATAGAATAAGTCACCCTGCAAAAAGTTCATGCTTTTCACATAAATCAATTCATTTCCATAATTGATGGTTGGAATTTGATATGCTGCTTGCTAGGTGATTTGTGGTCATTACCTGGAAGTTAAAAGTATTTTCTTTCTCCTAAAGTTTGTGCTTTTCGGAGTTCTTGAAATTTGTCAGGCATAACTAGAAATAGCAGATGCTATGGAATTGCTCCCGTGCTGCACTTTATTTGATTATATATTGTTTGTTTTGCCTGCCACGTTGGTCAAAAGGGGGTTGTTTCATTGCGACTCTCAAATATGATTACTGGTTTGATTGTCTCATATATTTTCCTGTAATTTCAACTCCTCTCCTCTGGTGGAAAATTGGTCTCTAAATTTCTTATTTACCACATACATAATGCTAAAGATATTGCTAATATCATGACTAAAGCATGTCAGTTTTCCCAGAGCAATAGATATGATGCAGGATGATCTTTATACATTTTGGTAGAATTGTGTGTGCACCATAGTCTTGCCACCCTAATAGGTTATGAATGCTTTTGCAGGGAAATGATGTGGGAACGCAGTATAGATCTGGTATATACTATTACACCCCTGAGCAGGAGAAGGCGGCACGGGAGTCCATGGAAAAACAGATGAAACTCTTGAACAGAAAGATTGTTACAGAAATTCTGCCTGCCACAAAGTTCTATAGAGCAGAGGAATATCACCAGCAGTACCTTGCAAAAGGAGGGCGTTTTGGTTTTAAACAATCTGCTGGGAAAGGGTGCAATGATCCAATCCGATGCTACGGCTAAGTTGCCACTATTCTATGTGCGGTTCTGAGCTTATGATTGGTTATAATTGTCTGCTTTTGTCTGTCACTGGCATATTATAGGTTTAACGACCTATTTTCTTTTTTGATGGAATGAATCACGGATTTGTAATTATATACAGTCAGCAGGCCAGCATCTACATTTTGTATATCTACTGATAGGAGGTCATGCTAAACGTCAATGTGGTAATTATGTTTTAATACTGAAATAAAGCCTCTGTCATGGACGAGGTTATCTTTCATCTATTTTAAACCCAATGTAGTCACCTAAAGCCTTGAGACAATAGGATGATTTACTTGATTTGCTTTAGCATTTCAATGAAAACAGGTCTTGCTTTGGTGGTCAACAATTCAACCCCTAAGAAGATTGCCACTTGAATCAGTCGGAAGGAGATTTGGAATTGAGCAAATTTAGATGGTAGGGTAAGTTATTGTTCTGAGTTTCTTTTTGGGCCCATTGTGTGACTTTTTTGTGTTTTTAATTTTTTTTATTGCTCAATTCAAAAACCAAAAACCTGATGCTGAAGCAAGAATATTCTTAGGAAACTGTGTAGTCATTAGTCAGCGATGTGGAAGATTCTGTCACGCTTTTCTTGTTGCCATCACAATTATGGGTCGATTCTTTTCATCATCCCAAAAATCTATTAAGCAGTCATATTTGAGTGACTGAATCACTTTCTGAGAATGATTATCAACATTATAGCAACTCTTGTTGCCAAGGCTGGAAGCCACGAGAGGGATGCTTCAACTGCATCTTCCAGCAGACCAGGCTACACTGCATTTCAACATGTTTCAACTGAATGAGAGGGATGCTGGTGAGATGTAACTCTCCAGTACCACGAAGGCCTACAGTTCTTTTCTTTCCCTGGAGACAGATGTAATAAAATGGAACTTGGTTGCCATTTGCAGCCCTCACCTGTGTAGATATCAAAAATCGTTCAGTGTTGGTGCTAATCTTGATTAGTGAACCATGCTGAACACTAAAGAAGAAACCATCACAAGAGAGCAGAAGGTGGCCAGATATTTGGGACGCCGAGCATTAAATATTATAACAAATTTTTAGCTGTCAAACTCGACAAGATAAATGTCAGCACTAACAGATCTGACTGTAAAACTAGCAACTTTGATGCATCCACAAATTTATCCAAGCAGTCCTCGGATATTCTGAATAAGGCAGTTTGGTTTGAACTCCAAGCGTGTATGCATAAAGATTGGAATCAATGCAAACTTCGTAAGGATACCTTACCACAAGCAAGACAACCAAGCACTCAAAAAAGGATAATGAATTGAAGAAAACGCCACTACAAAAGGCATAGCCAGAACATTGGTAGTATAAAACTAAGTTTCATAAAAGTATGTGTCATGTTCCTTCACATTGGCATTATCACCAATAGGCGTGATAAGTGAGATCTACACCAGGAGGAATTCTAACAAAGCAAGCACTTATTGTTTATTGGATATAGCTGTCGGGCTATGCTCTATGGGACATTTTCACTCGTATATCCATGGCTGAAGGCTACTCCCCCAGTTTTCAGCACCATCGGGGAACCACAATGCTATCTCTTTCCTAGCACTCTCAACTGAATCACTTCCATGAATGACGTTCCTGCAAAATAGAAAGATTATGAAAGGGTTTTCACATAAACGAGTACTCAGATGCAAAATGAAAAATGTATAAATTAGGGATGCACCATGTGAAAACAATGTACCTCCCAATTTCAACTGCAAAATCCCCACGAATGGTTCCAGGGGCTGACTCTGATGGATTAGTGGCTCCAATAATCTTGCGTCCAGTTAGCACAATATTCTTTCCTTCCCATATCATTGCAACTACTGGACCAGAGATTATATACTCAACTAGGCCATTGAAGAAAGGCTTTGCAGACAAATCCGCATAATGCCTCTCAGCAAAAGTACGATCAACATTCACAAGTTTCATCCCTAACTCAAACAACAATATGCAAATTGCATTAAAAATGAAAGTTTCCCCATGGATACAGAAAGAAAGAAATGAACAACCTAAACCAATAATTAGATTTCAATCATTACCCTTCAAGTAAAAGCCTTTTTTCTCAAACCTGCTAATGATCTCACCAACCTTAATGAAGAAATAAAATAATTAGCTATAACAAGTTAAATACCAAGCCAACTTTGCAGTTGTTGCTGACGGTAATACTATTCAGCTTCACTGAAAGGAATAATGCCAATAAACCTGACTTCATCAAAGAATGAAATTTGGCAAAGCAGCATATACAATAATTCCTAACACCAACCTAGTTTTCTTTTCCTAAATGTAGATGGTCTTCATTTATTCTAAACATGCATACAAAAGCATTAGTTTCTGGTTTAGTTGAAGTTGAAGCCTTTTTTTTCCCACAGAAGAAACGGGTTCTTAATTAATTTGTGCTTAGCACATATTGATTTCTAATAATACTCATGACCTTGATATTGATTTTTAAACATTCATTACAAATAGTGAAAGTGATTAAAAAAGGAAGAATAAAAATTGAATCCAAGGAATCCTTAAACAGCATTTCATTTAATAAACAAGCTCACAAGGTTTTCATGTCTGACACCAAAGGACATCTTAATGGTTCCTAGTTCCACTATCGGTTTTTTTCTAAGAAGGTCGAATGCAATGACCAATGAAGATTAACATTGGGACTCTGTAAAATTTCAGTTTCCATAATTAGCCTCTTTGGTTATCATGTCAACAAGATGAAAACCTGGAATCTTAGAACAACAGATTCAACCCCCACTCTGTAACAAGATTCCAAAATTTTGCACAATTATAGATAAGGTCCAAGAAACGAATTTTCAACTTATTATCATCTTATGCATTCCAATATCATAAACAAGAAAAGGAAAACATACCAAAAAAAAAAAGTTTATACCTTATCTTATACATCCGTCTTTTAAGTACTGAGTATCAACTACAGTATCAGAGACTAACTCTAAAAGTAACCCCAACGACAGTTTAGATAAGAATATTGGATTTAAAAGCATCAAGTAAAGGGAGTTAACCTCTATGCTTCAATTTCTTTTTCTTTTCTACTTCTTCTTTTATAGTGCTTTCTTATTTAGATGTCTCTGAAAAGCCATAAGAAACGAATCTAAACACAAAAGAAAGAGAGAAGAACAAACCAGGCCCCTCTGAACACCATCAGGTTTTATCATAATGAAAGTCTGCTCCATTTTTCAGTGACGGAGAGCCCAAGACTACTTGGCTTGATTTTGCAGCAGCTGAAAAAAGAACACTAGCTTGGCAGATTGTTTCCCACTCAGTCACTCCCTTTTGGAAGTATATACGTAGGAGATGATTTACGGGCTTTGATATTGTTGTTGTTGAACCCTGATGAGGCCCATCAATTTGTCAATAGTCCGGAGTACAGTCGTCATTGGGCTTTGGGTCTACTGGGTACTTCAAGACTGGTTTTGAAAGCTCTAGCGATCACTTTGTGTCACTTCATTGTCCACAATTATTGCAGTCTGATCATTGTTCTATCACGTAACTACTTTAGATATTCTTGCGATTGTCAGTTTTTTATTTCTGTTTAATTATTTCAATACATATGCAAATTTCACCCAACGTTCCGTCAAGTTGCAGAATCGAGGTCGAGAAGTGTCCATTCTTCTTGCATGTGCGGCCATTGCTTTCCGCAGAGGGCATGGGAGTTCCATGTTTCATGTTTGAGCTGCTTTTTGAAGTCGCATCGAGACTTGTACCAAATTTACCGTGACTTGTTAGCAGTTCGTTATCAGTGGTTCAGATTGTTGTTCAATTGCTAAGTTGATAGTTTTCCTCATGACTATGAAGAAATTCTCCATTCAACTTCCAGATTGATTTGTGGAGGCCAAATGAATGCACGAGGAGAAGAGACTATATAGTTTTAAGCATGATAGATACGGATGGATTCATGGACCTTACTTTTCTTTTAAAATAAAAAGAAGTAGAAAATCAATGGTTGACAAAGTCTTTCAGGTTTTAGTTATGATAATACAAGTCATTATTCATCAGCAACTCAGTATCAAGAAACAACAAAATACACAACAAATCTTACATTAATATTTAGTAGAGGTGGGGAAGAAGAGGAAACTATTAAAATAAAAAGAAAAAAAAAAGGTGAGAAAGAGAGAAGATTGAAGTGAACATGCACCACATAACACACTAACCTGTGTGGCATGAGGCCATGAACCAAGATGCTGTTGCTGTGTGACTGACTCCACGATCACCGGAGCCACTGTCGTGTCCTAATTCTACTGGATCAATCTTGTCTTTTTAAAAATTCTTTTTTCTTTTTTTTTTCATTTTGCTGGACGAGTGAATTAATTAAATTTTGATCTACATGTTACTACATTAATTGATTAAGGTCTTAGTTTATTTTGAATCACGATACATAAATTGCAGCAGGACCACTACCGCTTGACCCCTTGCTTCTTCCTACTCAACAGTAGTCTGTTCGGAGATTATGCTTCAGTCGTGCTTGTTCATTTTTTCTGTTTATTCTCTTTAAATCCTGCTATATAAAACATGATACATGTATTTTCCTTTCTTTCTTTTTTTTTTTTTTGTTTTTTCCTTTTTTCTTTTGGAAGGATAACACGAATTAATTATCATGTGCAGTATGATGGGGAAAGCTGTGTATATATGTACACAGTGTTAATAAAGGTTTTCTAGAAAAAGAATCATGTTAATAACTTTTTAATTGTCGAGTAGAATTTAGAGAATATATTAATAAAAAAAATTTTAGGGTAAATCTAAAATTATTTATATTTTTATAATATTATAATTACAAGTAGAAATTTTAATTATAAACAAATAGTGTTCGTACATTAATGGAAGAAAGTAATAAATAAATCAACTAACTAAACAAATAAAAAAATAAACTAAAATCAAGTACAATGAGACTTGAACTTGAAATATAAAGGCCTCCTCCATGCCAATGAAGCAAGACTTGTTTAATATAAGAATTTTCTTTTTGGCTGCTGGCAATAAACACCGTCTATAGGGATATTTTGGCCCCTTTATTAGGGACAGATCTAAGATTAAACTATTGGTAAAAATTTATGGATAATTAAGTTTGTTTCAAACTTTTTAGCAATCTCCCTTTCAATGTAAGTAATTATATAGTCAACAAGAAAAATCATCTTTCATTTTATTCATAAACTTATTTTTTATGATACTCATTGTTAAAAATGACTTCTCACTTGTTGCAGTTGAAGCTTGTTACTTTTTTAAACTTTTATCACTTAAATGTTATTTCTTTTTATATATTTTATCTTATTAAGGGTCATGCCGTCATGTTCTTGGCTTTTTAGATTTATAAGTCATATATCTATACACTGCTTAATTAATGCTAATTAGTCATTGGTGGGTCTGTTATGAAAGTATTGGTCTATTCCCATAAATGATAAGTATAAGTATATGACATCGGTTTCATTTTGGTGAGAGATTGGGAAAAAAACATGGAAGTCACTTGTTTTTGAAAACAATATATATATATATATATAATTAGAAAATTTTTAAAAATGGGGGGCGGGTACCTCGATCTATGTCTCAATATGTATTCGTCCTCACCTTTCATATATAATAAATCATCTTTGACTTAATTAATATTTACAGAAATATTATATTTTTGAAATAAAATCACAATGTGAATATATTTAAATGAGTTATGATGACTCAAATTTAAGCAATTAAACAAAATTTCGTAATTCTCCTAAGAACCAAAATAATCATTTGAATTCAATAATAGTAAGGTAAACGATCTCCACCATTGATTGTGGACAGAGTTTCATCCATTACAGTGCCATGAGATGGAATGTTGGAGATTTCATATCTCCATTGGCTTAATTTTGAAGAGAAAAATATTATATAATATCGTTAAATGTAGAATCCACTTATTACTATTTCATGTTATTACCATTAACTCAAGAAGATTACAAAGACAAAAAGTCGACCTAGCCATCCACGTTGTCAATGTTTGGGCAAGTGGAAAAGTGTTTTTCTGTGTCCGAAGCTTGTAAAGAAATTAAAGTTGTTCAGAACTCTCCTACCGTTTCAGTTTGACTCTCCTACTAGGAAATCTTTTAATTATTGCCTATAAAAAGTAGTGGAAACTCTAGGGTTCTCCATCTTTTTTCCTTTGGAATATATATATTATATATATTGTCTTCTAGATCAGCAGCAGAAGCATCTTGCATGGTACGTTTTTTCTTATTCATCTTTTTTGTTTATTTTTTAATTAAGTTTTTTGAATGTTATTCTCTTCTGGTCTAAGAACACAGATTATTTTTTGAGGTTTCTTTGATTCGATTGGTTGCTTTGACGGTCTGCCGTATGTTTGGTTTGTGATGTCCTGGAATCGTTTATTTTGTGATTCTGGTGCCTTTGCCTGTTGAGTGTTGTTATATTCTGCCGGTTATGTTGTGGTTGGTTGTGATAAGTTGATGTGTTGATGGTTTCGTGGTTGTCTCCAGGTCGTTGACAAATTCTTTTGTGCTGAAATTTTGGATGTGGGGTTTTGTTTGTACAGTAATTGTATAATTTTTGATATTATTCTCCAGGTCGTTCAATCTTCTATTGTATGCTCTTGTTTTTATTGGCTATTATTTTTTTCCCTTTTATGTGACAATCCTCGTTGCGTTGCTTTGAGTTAATTATGGAGTTTGCTTGTTTATGGCTTTGATAATCGTCACTTCTAAAGATAAAAAAGAATAACATTGTGGAAGTTTATTGAATTCAAATTAACAATGGTGCTAGTTAGGTTCTTGCAATTTGTTTTCTTAAAATTTGTAGTTTTGTTTTCAGAATTGAGTTCCCTAAGACTTTGATAACTAATACACGCCCAATTAATTTCAGAATTTATCATGGTTGTAAGTCGAGGGCATTATGGATTTCCATCAAAATTCAAGCGACCAGGAGTCTCTCCCGTTCATAAGTATCCTCTGGAATTTGCCACTACTGGCTGCCCTGTTTTAAGAAAGTATCCTCCTCGAAAAATTCGGAAAGGGCGTCTTGTCATACGAAATTTTCCTGTCAAGCCAAATGCTCTTGCTGCGTTGAGAAACCAAATGCCTTCTGATTCTGATCCTCCAAAACTTCAGAAAGGGCGTCTTGTCATACGGAATTTTCCTGTCAAGCTGAATGCTCCTGCTGTGTTGAGAAACCAAATGCCTTTTCATTCTGAGGACCGTCATTCAGCTTATGGGATCCCTATGGCAGATTGCGGGCAATTGGATGCTTCTAATGCAACTAATGTTCATGCATGCAGGGATACTAAACAGTACAACTTCTCAGTTGTTAGGAACGCCAAGCCATTGTATGTTCCTAATTCAACTAATGTTCATGGTATTCATGCATGCATAGAACCTAAACCAGGCCATGTGTCAATGGTTGATAAGGATTGCAAACCAATGGATGTTTCGATTGCAACTAATGTTTTTGCATGCAGTGATGTTAAAGAATCCAGCCCATCAATGGTGGTTGGGAATGAGCAATACGCGGTGGATAACTATCAAGGAGTTTTAAAGGATGATGAGGGAGATGAAGTCCCATCTATTGCCAAACAAGCGAGTTTATCAAAGGTTGTTTGGAATGAGCAATGTCTGAATGTTGACTTTAGTGATGAGGAGTGCGAGGAAGACTTAATGGAGGCATATAATTCCCAAGTAATTGGTAGCGAGGACTTGGTGGTCACTGACAACAAGGAGTTGAGAATTGCTTCGGACAAGGTTAAGGAGGTTATACATCTTTTTAGAGAGGTTTACCTTAAGCTCTCACAAGAAAGTGATGGGAAACAAAAACAAATTCTTCCTCTACTAGCAGCTTCGCATCTTCTAAAACAGCAAAAGTGGATCAACATGGATAAGCGATTAGGTCCTATATGAGGAGTTAAAGTAGGTGACTATTTTTCTTGGAGGGCTGAATTGAATATAAGTGGCCTCCACCGTCAACATATGTGTGGCATAGATTATATGGAGTTGGATGGGAGAATACTAGCTACAAGCATTGTGGACTCTGGTCGATACGACAATGTTGTGGAGTCAAATGATGAACAAGAATTTCCAAATGTCCTAATTTATTCAGGGCAAGGTGAAAATATGAAGTTTCGAAGTAAGAAAGTTGTAAATGACCAAAAACTTGAAGGAGGAAACCTTGCATTGAAGAATAGCGCTGAAACAAAAACCCCGATAAGGGTTATTTGTAAGTTTTGCTTTAAAGGTGCTAGTGGTAAGATTGTTGACCGTAAGTATGTTTATGATGGGTTGTACTTTGTGGATGGTTATCGAGAAGAAAGAGCATCATCGGGTAAGCTTGTTTTTAAGTTTGTACTGAAGAGATTTCCAGGGCAACCAAAAATTTGGGCAAAATTGGTTCGGAAAGAACATGTTTGTATGAATGATATTTCTTAAGGTAAAGAGAGGATACCCATTCGTGCAATGAATGCGTTGGATGATGAGAAGCCCCCACTTTTTAACTATGTCACCAATGTAACATATCCCAAATCCTACCATCCTTCTATGTCGAGTGGTGGTTGTGATTGTAGTGATGGATGCTCTGATTCTAAGGATTGCCCTTGCGTTGTAAAAAATGATGGAGAAATTCCATACAATTACGAAGATTGCATTATGATGGAGAAGCCTTTTATCATCGATTGTGGACTTTCTTGTAAGTGCTTCACTTCTTGCATTAATAGAGTAAGTCAACGGGGAATTCGTTTTCCTTTAGAAGTTTTTAAGACTAAAACAAAAGGATGGGGTGTTAGATAATGATCTTTTATCCCATGTGGAAGTTTTATTTGTGAGTATACAGGCGAAATCCTTCCAGATAAGGAAGTTGAACAAAGGATAGGTAAGGATGAGTATTTGTTTGATAGAGGAAATAACTATGGTGCCTTATCACACTCATATGAGGTAAATGAATGTTTCATGATTTATGCTGCTCAGTTTAGGAATGTGGAACAATTTATCAATCATAGTTGCTCTCTTAATCTTTTTGCTCAAAATGTACTCTTTGATCACAATAGTAGCAGTTTGCCCCACATTATGTTATTTGCTATGGAAGATGTATCTCCTTCGAAGGAGTTAACCTATGATTATAATTATGGGATAGGTGGAGTTTGTGATGTAAATGGCAATATCAAGATGAAGACTTGTTATTGTGGTTTTGAGGAATGTACGGTATTAATGAAGATGTATTCTTAGAAATTTATAAGCTGTTTGATTGAGTTTTAATGTTTGGTTTGGGTTTTTTTTTCAACTTATTTATTTTTTAAAAGCAAGAGTCAGGCTGAAAGTGGTGTAAATTCTTATATTTTCAGGATCATTATAGTATATAACCAATGTGAGATTCATGGTTCTCTTTTTTAGGATCATGGCATCTTCCTTTATTCCCTATTGAGAGTTTCTCTTTAATGTGAGATTTTGTAGCTCTACCTGCTGAGGTATTATTCGCTTTGACCCATTGGCCTCACGGTTGTCCCACAAAAAACACTTCACAGATTGAAAGTGGTGTGAACTTTTATTTTCTTAGTATCATTTTAGTACGTAGTTGATGTAAGATTTATAACATCTAGCCCTATTCCTTTCTGGGAGTTTCTCTTCTTCTTTATTCTTTGTTGGGAGTTTCCTTTCAATGTGGGACTTAATGACTTTATCTACCTTTTAAAAAAAAGTTAGAAAGTTAGGAAATACTTCTGCATTCAAATGCTATTTAAAAGTTTTTTTTATTAAAAAATAATTTGAATGTCAAATACATTGATTTTTCTTATTTTTTAAAAAATAAAACATCATGATTCGATTGCTATTGAAGCATTATGGTCTGATTAATTGTTAGATCAATAAAAGTCTAATACGAATATCACTATACAAAGTTTAAAAGCAATTTCGTTTCTATATGGATTTTTTTTATTTTAAAATTTGAAATCGTATATAGATTCGAAGCAGATTTATTTCACTTTAATTTATTAGGTAATTGAAGATATTATAAATACTTTTTATAATAATTTTAATCAAGATTAGAGCTTATATAATTTATTTTATTAAACGACTTATCAATAGTTTTAACTTAATTTTAAAAATTTTTATTTTTTATAAAAATTTTATAATAACTTTTAAGCTAAACATGTAAAAAAGTTAAACCAAATGGACACTTAATCAAATAGATATTCAGTGGCATAGTACTGTTGCAAGCCTTAGCAATGAATAGTGTTAAATTATAAATGATCTCATCATATATCATAATTCGTTTTTGACTTTTTTTTTTAAAGTTATAATTCGTTTATGACTTAATTAGTATTTGCAGAAATATTATACTTTCAAAATAGAATCACAATTTGAATATATTTAGATGAGTAATTAGGATTCAAATTCAAGCAAATGAAACAAAATTTCGTAATTCTCTTAAAAATCAAAGTGATCATTCAAATTAAATAATGGCAAGTCAATCGATCTCCACCATTGAATGAGGATAAAGTTTCATTCATCACAATGCCATAAGATGGAATGTCGAAGATTTCATATCTACATTGACTTAATTTTTGAAAGAAAAAAAAATTATATAAAAACTTTAAATGTGGAATCAACTTATTATCACATGTTATAAGATTACAAATTTAACATCAATTAATTACTTTTTAATTATAATTAATTAGATGGTGCCGGTAGGCAGGGGGAGTACGCCCGCAGCGAAACGGAGCATTGCCAACAATGTTGAGGAGCATGAATAATTTGACTTATGGCAGTAGAGTTGCGTGTTTATTATGTTAATAAAGCTTGTCTTATTTGATTTGCTTGCATTGTACTCCTTCCCTTTACGTTTCTCTCCCCCAATTGACGATCAACTTTTGGTATACGTACATTGGGGTAGTCTACAAGGAAGAAAGAAAAATATGGTGCAATAATTTGTTTGGTGGTTAACCAATTTGATCCTAACAAAACCAAACTCTATATGTCACCTAAAATATATTTCATGATCCATTATAATCGAACTTGAATTTCTCAATGAAAGAAGGTGAGCATTCCCTTTGATTCTGGGTTTCGCTA
The DNA here is from genome assembly GCA_036013995.1 of Theobroma grandiflorum. NCBI lineage: Eukaryota > Viridiplantae > Streptophyta > Magnoliopsida > Malvales > Malvaceae > Theobroma > Theobroma grandiflorum. The sequence continues at coordinate 10,949,023 of CP142131.1, forward strand.
TTATCTTCTCAGTTTACCAAGCAACTTGCTTAAATTTTTTGATGTGGGCAATGGCATTTGTTTGTAAATATTAAATTATATAAGTATTTAAGGGAACGTGCCATTGATATGATGATTACATTCCTAGTTTTCTAAAGGCTGAAAGATCTGTGTAAATATTGGAAATCGTCATGTATTTCTATGTATAGAGACAATTAATTTCTATATTACGGTACCCAAGAGAGGGGGAATTAACAAGGTAGAATTATATACTTAAAATGCTTTGCCAAAATAAGAAGAAAATATTAAGAAAATTTGAAAAAAAAAAAAGTAAGAGGAAAACAACCATTAATGAAACAAAGGGACTGTACTGGACAGATACCTTTGGAGAAATAAAAAAAAAAAATAGGCTGGATTGTTTGAAAATTCAATGAGATTGCAATTCTTGCAAGGAAAAGCTGTCTTTCCTTAAGGTACTTAATTAGCAAATATAGCCAAAAAGTCTGCCACACGAGTGTGTGCAGTAATGGGGTCACACAGAAGGAAGAAAGCTGGCAGTCTGGATATTTTTATTATGATGAGAAGTCTCCATTTCACTAAGAGAACCAGATCAAAAATTTTAAAGAGAATTTCACTAGAAATCACAGCATGTCTTCATTTTCCTATTCTTTAAATAGAAGTCAAATAATTACACCCTACACTGGAGTCGATCTTAGATCAGATCTGGAAGCGGTGCTATTAGGGACCCATGTCCATTTGTTAAATGTTAGATCAATGCTTAGATAATTCCAGCTAAGATCTCCAGAGCATAAACCAGATTCATGCTAAAATTCATGTGAGTTTGTTCTTTGCTTTTGTCTCCTGCTTTAACCAGTTATGAGCCTAAATTCAGAATCATGTATAATGTTCTTTAGTTTTATGGAAACAGTGAAGTACTAAGAAAGGGATTACAAAAAGATGGTCAATGCATGCCCTACCAAAAGGCACCATCTCTTTTCTTTTACCTTTTTTTTAGTTGTTGGAAAGAAACATTGCAGCAGAAGGCAATTAAAATCATGCTACTATCATCGACATAAAAATTTACCTCCCCGAAAAGTTGCTTGATGAGAAAACTCAACATCTCATTGCCCATGGAGTACAGACTATCACATCTTTTCTTCTTTTAGAAGTCAAGTTATTGCCTCTCTAATTGCCCACCTGTACTTTGGCCGTGACTACTCATGAGGATTAAGAGTGCTAATTCATTCATAAGAAAAGAAACCTCTCATTATGGGTTATGGCAAGCCCCAAAATACACTCCATGGGGAATGAAGAAATCCAATTAAAAAGACAAAAATTATACAATTTCAATCCAATCCAGATGGAGAATGCTAACTTTTGGGAACAGTTTATTTTTATACACACGTTTTATACTGCGGAAGTACACTGTTCCCATTTTCTTAATGATGATATTACAGCTTTTAGCATTTTGATTCAAGAGTGGTTAGACAGATCAATAGATTTTATAAGTCATATGACTTCATTTCGGGTTCGGACAATGATATTAGGAAAACAAAAAAGCTGAAAAAATCCCAACTGGAAGGACATGTGAGACATTATTTGGAAAGGCAAAAGACATACATGTCAATTTGGTTCCAACTCATTAACCAGCCAAGTTTTCCTACTAACATGTATGTTCTCTCCTATTTAAGCCCACGAGGGAATGAAACAGCAAGAAAAAAACACAAAACCTTTGAAATTATGTATCTCCTCTCCACACAAGCAAAAGCAAACTACAAAAAGCTGTGTCTTATAAGACTCTGCTAGCTAACACAAAGAAAAACAAACGCAACAAACGAACCAACCCAACAAACAAATGGCAGAAGCAGAGACCACCAACAACCTCGAGAGAGAAACTGTTCCTAAGGTCATAACTTTCCTCTCCTCTCTGCTGCAAAGAGTAGCTGAGTCTAATGATCATAGCCGCCAGTTTCATTCCCAGAAGATCTCGGTTTTCCATGGCCTTACCATGCCTACCATATCCATTAGAAGCTACCTTGAGAGGATCTTTAAGTACGCAAACTGCAGCCCGTCCTGTTTCGTGGTGGCCTATGTTTATCTTGATCGGTTTGTGCAGATGCAGCCGTCTTTGCCTATCAATTCTTTCAATGTGCATAGGCTGCTTATAACCAGTGTTTTGGTTTCTGCCAAGTTCATGGATGACATGTAAGTTCTTCTTTGCTTAAAACTTACGATTCTTGGATATTTGTATCTGGAGATTTCTGCGCTCCATTGAATTTTATCTGGGTTTCAAAGCTGCCATCTTCATGAACAAATGGTCTTTCTTTTTTACTCCTTGTTTGTTCATTAGTTGAATTTAGTGTCTTTCTCTTTCATAATTAGGCTTTGACATTTTTTAAAAATATATATATATATATATATATATATATATAGATATATAGTCTCTCCTACCAATTGAGTTCTCTCAGGTTCCTAATTGAGGGTTCAATACTTTCTGGAATAGAATCTTTTCTACACCTCTATGATCTTCAATTTTCAACTTCAAAATTCATCCGAATCTCAATGTTTGCTTAAAAGTTCTAACTTTGATTCATCTGTACTGATATTTTCCCCACTGTCCTTCCTGGAAGATTTTAGAAAATAATCTCCTTACAATCGAAATCGATCAAGCACATTAAAGCGACACAGTTTTTAAAACCAAGTACAGCCATGTGAAAAACCATCGTCTCTGACCAGACAGCCCTACCTTAGATGTGCTGGTGTTGTCCCTGTCTAGCAAGGCACGCCTGTAAATTCCCATAAAAATGCAATATAATTGTAAGAATGGCAGAGGATGTCATTATTAGAGCTAATGACAGCTCAATCAGGATCATGCATTCTGTTAAAAAAGCAAACTATCCACTTGAACGGTGTTCAGTGTTTAATTATTGGCTCAAGCCCCTCCTGATTTCACAAGCAATCATAGCAGTTGTTTGACTGTCATTTTTAATAATTGCACTAACTGTCTTGTTAACTTTACTCATCAGCATTAAGCTAATACTGGAAATTGCCCTTTTGTATGAGCAACAAAATCTAAAATTGACATAAGTTCTCATCTTTTCTGTTCTTTCCTTTCTTTTTCTCCAAAGAAATAAAACCAATACTAATCATTTTTAAGACTGGCCAACTATTGTGCGTCAATGCTTTGACTTGATGAAACGCCTTTATACTTTTACCATTCCGATTAATCATTAACTATTTTTCATCTTTGATTGGGTTTTTCAGTTATTACAACAATGCCTACTATGCCAAAGTGGGAGGAATCAGCACAGTAGAGATGAACCTCCTTGAATTGGACTTCTTATTTGGTTTGGGCTTCCAATTGAATGTGACACCGTCCACCTTCCATACCTACTGTTCTTTTCTCCAAAGAGAAATGTGGATGCAATCCCCTCTACAACATTTGGCAGAACCTTCTCTAAACATTGGGAGACCCCTGAAGATCCACTGCTGTTTCAACGAAGATGAATCCACCCATCAGCAACAATTAGCAGTTTAAGCATTGTTTTCTGGTGGATTATTAGGAACACTGGACCAGTGATTTTGTCTATTTAAACCCCAAAGGAACATGTTGGCTCAACTTCAAATGGGCTTTGACATTGTGTAAAGCACATTGATTTCAGAACTGCAAGTCAAAAATCTCATTTGGCTTTCGTTCTTATGTGTCAATGTGCTGTAAGGACATGTCCAAGCTCATTGTTCTTGGGTTTATCATAGTTACTCATCCAACAATTTTCCTCCTTTTTTTTTTTAACTTTAGTGCTGCCTATTTTTGTTTTTTCTTTGTACCCAACTTTGATAGTGGAATGGTATGCATGTACAGATGAGCGTTTTCTCTTTACAGTCTGGCTAGCATGATCTTGCCATAGATTGTTTTATTGGGTCACTCAGTTTTACTCCCTGGTGCCAACCATGCAAAGAACAAACCATAAATTATTACTCTAAAAAGCATCATTATCGGTTGAAAGAAAGCAGATTAATGTCTTCTTTGGGTTCAATTGCATTGCAAAAATATCTACTTCGAAAATATAAAGTAGTACACTTGTAATGTGGCCAGTGCATCAGCTGGATTCATGCTTTGTAGGGAACTATAGGGGGTGGTTCTTGTGATAAGGAGAGGAAGCGTTACAAATAAATAAAAAGATACATTGGAGGCGGCGAAAAGGAAGATCAAAGTAGTTTTTAAAGGACTAAGTGTAGTGGCAAGTAAAAAAGAATAAGGAGAGAATAGGTGTTCTGAGTGATAATAGAGAGAAGCTTTGAGTAAAAGTCAAGTAGTTCTGAAAATCCCCTACTTGAATTGTGAAGCCTCTATATATAGTACAAAAAGTAACGGTTTCAAAAAAAGCTTTAATACGTGTAATGAATGATATTATTAAGGAGAGTTTTAATGTTAGGTAACCATTATTGAGAGTTAATGTCGAGTAACGGCTAGAAACTCATTATATGATTGTTAAAGTAATTATATGTAATAAGACTTATTCTCAAGTAGGAGCTAATAAAGAAAAGTTGTATGTGAACATATACAAGAGAAGAAGTTGTACGTAAATAGATACAAGAGAAAAAGCTGTACACGAACAAGTACAAAAGAACAAGGTAAAAATAGGATACACTTGTACTTCAGGAAAATGTTAACAGAAACCTCTTAACTACCTCCATATTTAAATCACCAAATCAAACTCTCTGAAACATCCCAAAAGTAACCCATGAATCCTGTCATTTATTCCTGATTACTTTCACTGTCATTATATGAAGTTGTTATTCTACATTTTACTTGTATTAATTGTTTTACATATGTGAAGTAATAATTCATTTCTTTTAGTTGTTCTACGTGATGTAATACTTCACTTGTAATGATTGTTTTTATTATTTTTTATATAATATAACATGATAAAATAATCTTTTAGAGTATAATTATTAATCAAAATAGATTATCTACAAGAACATAATAACTCTGGTTGAAAGTTGAATCTTCAACGTTTAGTGTCTGAAATCTGAATCTTACTATTTCAAGGAACGCAGGAGCATAATTACTCTGGTTGAAAGTTGAATCTTCAACGTTTGGTGTATAAAATCTAAATCTTACTATTTCAAGGAACGCGGGAGCTTGTCATGGTTAAGTAAAAGCTAAGGATGTCAACAAGTACCTTATTATAGGGTACCCGCGGGTACTCAACCCGGTTTTATTGAGTTAGAATACCCTATAAATGGTTTAAGAGTGGGTTTGGGTAGTGATTTCACTACCTAACTCGAGTTTGGGTAAGGTTCGAGTATCACACGCTGGATACCCGTTACCCGATTATTTTTTAATCAGGTTTCGCGGATACCCGCCTAAACCCGTTTACATTACCTGTTTATTATTGGTGTATGAAATCTCAATCCTATCATTTCAAGGAACGGGGGAGCTTGTCATGGTTAAGTAGAAGCCAAGGATGTTAACAAGTACCCTATTATAGGATACTCGCGAGTACTCAACCCGGTTATACCGAGTTAGGATACCCTATAAATGGTTTAAGAGTGGATTTGGATAGTGATTTCACTACCTAACTCGGGTTCGGGTAAGGTTCGAGTATCACACGTTAAATACCCGTTACCTGATTATTTTTTAATCGGGTTTCGTGGATACCCGCCTCGAACCCGTTTATATTACCTGTTTATTAGTTAGATAGTTGAGTAAAAGTGATGTGACTCGAACCCAGGTCATGAAGAAAAGCCCTCCACACCTCCACCATCTAGCCAAGCAATCTCCTTTGTTATGTATTGACAAAATAATATATTTAAACTATAGTTAGTTAAATAACTAATGTACTGATATTAATATATAAAAAAAATTATTAGATTATTAATTATGTTTTATATAATATGAATATCATATCTTATTACAAAGGAATATTATTACTATTATATACATTTTTAATAAAAATATATTTACTAAACATTACAAAAATTATAACTTATAAAATTATTAATTGTAATATATACATATATATATATATGCATACTTTATAGTATATAACTTGTAATATCTTTTAATACATACACTTTATGTTATATATTATGTTCATATTTTATATCTATACTTTATATACATTAAGTTCATTTATAAAGAATATGATTACTATTTTGTATATATACTATAATACTTATAATATATAACTTGTAATGTCTTTTAACACATACACTTTATATTATATGGTATGTTCATTTATAAAGAATATAATTACTATTATATAAATTAATTACTAATAATATATATATCTTTGTTTATATAAATTTATAATATATAAACTTAATTATCTAAAAAGAAGTTGTGGGATTAGAATAGTTTTGAAACTTAGCTATTTTTTTTAAATTTCATATAACTAAGGGTAAATTCATATAATTAATTAAATTGATTAATAAAATTATGATTATTAATTAAATTGTAATGTCTTTTAATATCTATACTTTATATATATTGGGTTCATTTATAAAAAATATAATTACTATTTTGTATATACACTATAATACTTTTAATATAAAACGTGTAATGTATTTTAACACATGCATTTTATATTATATATTATGTTCATTTATAAAGAATATAATTACTAAATAATATATATACTTTTGTTTATATAAATTTATAATATATAAAGTTAATTATCTAAAAAGAAACTGTGAGATTAGCATAGTTTTGAAACTTAGTTATTTTTTTTTAATTTCATGTAATTAAGGACAAATTCATATAATTAATAAAATTATTATTATTAATTAAATTGTAAGATCTTTTAATAACTATATTTTATATAAATTGAATTTATTTATAAAAAATATAATTACTATTTTATATATACACTATAATACTTTTAATATATTTATTATTTACTTTATATTAATATTATAAAAATTATAATTTATAAAATTATAAAATTCATATTTTTATTTCATTTGTTTTCATTAAAAAATTATCTATTATCTTAAATGTTATATATAACCTTATTTTTTTTTATTTGTGTAGGATCATGTATAACAATTGAAGATTCAATTACCACATATGTTGACACTGACACAGAAGAAGATGATTGAATTGTTCATGAGCTTGCCTTATTGTTAATTTGTAATGTTATTTAATTAGTTGTTTGGATATTTATTTTAGTTATTTAAGTTTATGTTGTTGTTGTTTGGATATGTGTTTGATTATTTAAGTTTATATTATTTGTTTGGATCTTTGTGTTTAGTTATTTAAGTTTATATTGTTATTTGGATATTTATGTATAATTATTTAACTTTACATCGTTGCATGGATATTTGTTTTTAGTTATTTAAGTTTATGTTTAATATTTTTATTTTTTGATTATTTAAATTTAAATTTTATTATTTCTATTTTTATTAATTTAATTAATAATTAATTTTATGAAATACGTAAAGAAATATTATTGTATATGTATACGGGTCCAGGTAATTGGATAGCCATGAAATAGATTTTAATAATTTTTTAATCTAATCGAGTTTTTAAACGGATTAAGGTAATTATAGGATAATAAAAAAAATAATAGAGTTAGGGTTAGGATAGTAATTTTAAAATTATATGGGTAATTAATAGAATTAAGGTAATTAATTTTTAATAAGATTAAGATTCAAATATTTAAAAATTATAGACTACTCGATCCGTTGACATTCTTAATAAAAACATTGCACCCCCATCCTGGGCTGGGCTGAGTTTGCTAATCAATTCGACAGACTGCTGTGTTTGGGTGGGCTGCATTAGAGCAAGATCAGAAAATTCAACCTATAACCTTTTATTTTTGGGTCCAGGACCTTCAGGTATAGGTCAGGCCGGATTTCTCACACATGAATTGTTTTTTTAGGCCAATTAACAAGCACTTTCGCTTACAGTTTTCCAAATGTGGATTTCTTTTTTGGATTAAGTTATTAATTTGTTTTTAAGGGAAATTTAAACATATATAGTTAGTATTATAAACATATTTTTCAATAAATTAAACTCATAATATATAGTTAGTATTATAAATATATTTTACAATAAATTAAATTCATAAATGACTCAAATCAAGTAATAATAGAAATAAATATTTAACTCAAACTAATAAACAAATTGAATTCAAATAATTAACATCCATTTTTGAATAGCTCAAAAATAGTTACACTTGCTATTGGTCCTAATTAAAAGAAATACTATTTCTCTTGCAACTTCACTAAATATTCAATCACATTTATCAAATTACTTGAATTTTATGGTAAATCACGTAATTGACTTGAATAGATTGAAGTTTTGTGAATGTGGTAATATTATTTGTTAATATAATTTAAGCCTACATCCAGATATTCAGGGGCAAGACCATCGCCGTCAAATACGGCTCCACCGCCTTCAGCTTAACATCGGGGTCCTTCTCTATCAGCTTAACATCCCCTCTCAGTTCCGTGACGGCCTCCGTGTAACCGACGCCAGGACCATGGAAGTTTCCATTGTCCTCGTCTGCAAGGTTGACAAGGACACTGTCTCTCCTATCAACTTTGCCGGAGCCACCGCTGTGGGCCTTTCCTGCACAGACGGCCATCTTTTGACTGCCCTGCCCAGCACAAACGCCGCCCAGTTGGGATTTGTCGGAGAAGTTGCGAGAGTGGATCCAACAGTCCTGCAACCGCTTGGGGACATCGGACACATCCCGGTGATTGCTTCATTGGCGGCGGATGAGTTTGGGCAGCCTTACAACATCATTGCGGACACGGTAGCTGGAGACGTGGCGCGGCGTTGGGGGAGGACAAGCTGATTCTGTGGACTGACGTGGCGGGGATTTTGAGAAACCGAGAGGATCCTGGGAGCTTGGTGAAGGAGATTGATATAAAGGGAGTGAAGAAGATGACTGAGGAAGGGAAGGTTGGTGGTCGGATGATTCCAAAGGTGAATTGTTGTATTCGATCGCTTGCTCAATAGGTCACCACTGCTAGCATTGTCGATGGTCGTATTGAGCACTCGTTACTTCATGAGGTTTATGACCGATGAAGGCGCTGGCACCATGATCACTGGTTAACCTATAACTCTGCTCCTTTTGTGACCTTTCTATTTATTGCAATGCAAACGCAATTGCGGGTTACTCATTGATTTCCCCTTTCAAAAAAACAAAAAAGTATAATTTAATGAATGAAAGAAAATATAATTTAATATTAATACCGTCAAACTCTTTCTGTTTTAACAAGGTATCATAGCCGTTGATCACTCCACATCGCTTATCCAAAAGTTGTACAGTTTATCAAACGGCTAATATTCATTAGGAATGATTCGATTTTAGTACGTGAACAACACGTGATAATCAACGTAGCAAGAGACGTTGTTAATGTTATGGTAAGTGCAAAAGTGTTCGTCTCCGCCTAAAAATCCGAGACCTTCCAAGAAATTGAATTCGTTCAGAACTCTCCTTCCATATCAGCTTTATTGCCTATAAAAAGTCGTGGCAAATCTAGGGTTCGCCATCTTTTTTCTTTGGAATGTATTATTGTCTTCTAGAGCGGCAGCAGAAGCATCTTGCGCGGTACTTTTTTTTTCTTCATCTTTTTTGTTTTCTTAATTTTTTTTTTGTATGTTATTCTCCTCTGGTCTGAGAACTCAGATTAGTTGGGGGAAAGTTAGTGTTTCGTTTGCAATATCAAGGTTCATAGTGATGATAGTTTTAAGGGGGTTTTCACTCTTCTATTGTATGCTCTTGTTTGTGTTTACTAATATATCTTTTCCCTTTTATGTGACAATCCTCGTTGAGTTGCTTTGAGTTAATTCTGGAGTTTGATTGTTTATGGCTTTGATGATTGTCACTTTTAAAGGTAAAAAGGAGTAACATTGTGGAAGTTTATTGAATTCAAATTAACAATGGCAGTTTGGTTCTTGCAATTTGTTTTCTTAAAAATTGTGGTTTTGTTTTCGGAATTCAGTTTCCTATGGCTTTGATAACTAATTTATATGCAATTATATCAGAATTTATCATGGTTGATGTAATTTCAAGTCGAAGGCATAATGGATATTCGTCAAAATTCAAGCGACCAGGAGTCTCTGCCGTTCGTCACTATCCTAGAGACTGTGGATTGTTGTTGCCCGAACTGGACCCAAGAAAAGGACAAGAAGAGATAACTAAGGTCCATCCTTTGGAAATTGCTGCTGCTAGCCGCCCTGTTTTAAGAAAGTATCCTCCTCCAAAAATTCGGAAAGGGCATCATGTCATACGGAATTTTCCTTTCAAGTCAAATGCTCCTGCTGCGTTGAGAAACCAAATGCCTTCTGATTCTGAGGACAGTCATTCATCTTATGGGATCCCTGTGGCAGATTGTGAGCAATCAGATGCTTCTAAAGCAACTAATGTTCATGCATGCAGGGATGCTAAACAGTACGACTTCTCAGTTGTTAGGAACTCCAAGCCATGGTTTGTCCCTAATTCAACAAATGTTCATGACGTTCATGTGTTTGTGGAACCTAAACAAGACAATGTGTCAATGGTTGATAAGGATTGCAAACCAATGGACATTTCCATTGCAACTAATGTTTTTGCATGTAGTGATGTTAAAGATTTCAGCCCATCAATGGTGGTTGGGGATGAGCAATATGAGGTGGATAGCTATCGAGTAGTTGTAAAGGACGAGGAGGATGGAGACAAAGTCCCATCTATTCCCAAACAAGCGAGCTTATCCAAGGGTGTTGGGGATGAGCAATGTTCAAATGTTGACTTTAGTGATGAAGAATGTGAGAAAGCCTTATTGGAGGTGTATGGTTCTCAAGTAGCAATTAGCAAAGACTTGTGTGAGAAGGCCTTATTGGAGGTGTATAGTTCTCAAGTAGCAATTAGCAAAGACTTGGTGGTCACTGATAACAAGGAGTTGGGAATTTCTTCGAACAAGGTTAAAGAGGTTTTACATCTTTTTCGAGAGGTTTTCCTTAAGCTCTTACAAGAAAGTGGTAGGAAAAAAAAAGGAAGTCTTCCTCTACTTGCAGCGTCACATCTTCTAAAGCAGCAAAAGTGGATCAATATGGGTAAACGATTAGGCCCTATACCAGGAATTGAAATAGGTGACTATTTTGATTGGAGGGCTGAATTGAATTTAATTGGCCTCCATCGTCAATATGTTCGTGGCATCGATTATATGGAGTTGGATGGGAGAATACTAGCTACAAGCATTGTGGACTCTGGTCGATATGACAATATTGTGGAGTCAAATGATGAACAGGAGTTTCCAGATGTCCTAATTTATTCAGGGCAAGGTGAAAATCCGAAGGTTCAAAGTAGGAAATTTGTATATGATCAAAAACTTGAAGGAGGAAACCTTGCATTGAAGAATAGTTCGGAAACGAAAACCCCGATAAGGGTTATTCATAAATTTTCCTTTAAAGGTGCTAGTAGTAAGATTGTTGAACGAAAGTTTGTTTATGATGGGTTGTACTTTGTGGATAGTTATCGGGAAGAAAGAGCATCATCGGGTAAGCTTGTTTTTAAGTTTGTACTAAAGAGATTTCCAGGGCAACCAAAACTTAAGTGGGCAAAATTGATGCAGAAAGAACATTTTTGTATGAATGATATTTCTCAAGGTAAAGAGAGGATACCCATTCGTGCAATGAATGCATTGGATGATGAGAGGCCCCCACTCTTTAATTATGTCACCAATGTAACGTATCCCGAATCCTACCATCCTTCCATGTCGAGCGGTGGTTGTGATTGTATTGATGGATGTTCAGATTCTGAGGATTGCCCTTGTGTCATCAAAAATGGTGGAGAAATTCCATACAATTATGAAGAGTGCATTATGATGGGGAAGCCTATCATTATTGAGTGTGGACCTTCTTGTAAGTGCTTTACTTCTTGCATTAATAGAGTAAGTCAACGGGGAATTCGTTTTCCGTTAGAAGTTTTTAAGACTAAAACAAAAGGATGGGGTGTTAGATCACGATCTTTTATACCGTGTGGAAGTTTTATTTGTGAGTATATAGGTGAAATCCTTCCAGAAAAGGAAGTTGAACAAAGGATAGGTAAGGATGAGTATTTGTTTGATATAGGACATAACTATTGTGTCTTATCACACTCATCTGAGGTAAATGAATGTTTCACAATTGATGCTGCTCAGTTTGGGAATGTGGGTCGATTTATCAATCATAGTTGCTCTCCCAATCTTTTTGCTCAAAATGTACTCTTTGATCACAATGATAGCAGTATGCCCCACATTATGTTATTTGCTATGGAAGACATACCTCCCTTGAAGGAGTTAACCTATGATTATAATTATAGGATAGGTGGAGTTTGTGATGTAAATGGTGATATCAAGATGAAGACTTGTTTTTGTGGTTCAAAGGAATGTACCGGGCGGATGTATTAATGAAGCTGTATTCTTATAAATTTATAAGTTTTTCATTTGAGTTTTAGCCAAATGTATTTTCAGTTGCATAGTATTGTTGCAAGGCTTGTGCAATGAATAGTATTAATTTTTGTTTTGTTAAATGTGCTAGGACCTTTTGATCAGGTTGATGTTTGTATTACGTGATACACGATATGTATCTAGATATGGTTAAATTACTATGTATGGTCGAATCATTATAAGTTTAATTGCAATCAAGTATTAAATTTTTATTTGTGAGTTGAAACATGAGTTTAGATTTTAAATTAGAGAAAATTGTGTGGAATGACCTTTCTTGATAAAGATATTTTAAAAACAACAATCAAAATAAATTTAATTATTTTTAGTCATATTTAGTCATGATTTAACAAAAAAATTTTAAATTATTTTAAATAAATTAAGCAATTCATCACAATTTTTCCCATTCGTGTTTCGGATTTCTTTTTCATCATCGCACTCTCTCAAATTTTATCGATTTCTCTTTTCGGCATTTGTTTGTTATGCTTTCGATTTCTCTTTTTTGCATTCATCTACTATGCTTTCAATTTCTCTTTTTCGCGTTTTCAGATTTCTCTTTCTTGCGCTTTCAAGACACCAAGCAATGGTTTTAATGTGCTTGGGTGGGTTGGTATTTGAGAAATTCGATTTTTAAGTATTTTGGATAAAACTAAAATGGTAAAAATAATCACAGATGTATGCAATAGCTTTTAATTGAAACAATTCGGGACCTAAACATCAATAAATTCAAAATTTTGAAATTTATAAACCAAAGTTTTCAAAGGAATTGTTTTTTTTATTTTTAGTCAAAGTAGGTGTTTTAGATAAAAGAAATTATATTTTGGTCTATGAAAACATGTTAAAAATACTTTAATCGGTGTCAAATTGTCAAAAAAACAAAAAAAAAATGAAAAGAGTTGAGAGGATTTGAAATTTTTGTTCGTAAGTAACAACAACATTTTAGGCATTAAAATGTAACAAAATGTTCTTAAATATATCGTGTAATAATAATTTTTTTCAACATAGCGTGTAACAACAATATTTTTTTTCAATATGGTGTATAACAACATTTTTTAACCATGTTGTATAACATGTTTTTGTACATGGTATGTAACATGTTTTTGTATATGGTGTGTAACAAAAATAGTTTTTTCAACATGGCATATAGCAATCTAACTATGGCGTGTAACAACAGTATTTTTTTCAACATGGCGTGTAACAAGCTAATCATAGCTTGTCACATATTTTTGTATATGGCATGTAACAACCTAATCATGGGTGTAACAACAGTAATTTTTTTTTCAACATAGCGTGTAACAACCTAACCATGGCTTGTCACATGTTTTTGTATATAGCGTGTAACAACCTAACCATGGCGTGTAACAACCTAACCATAGCTTGTCACATGTTTATATACATGGCGTGTAACAACCTAATCATGGTGTGCAACAACTTAACCATAGCGTGTAACATGTTTGTTACGACCCGGAACTCCTATCGACGTCTCGATAGACATTCATACCCCAAATACCGACCGAAACCCCGCAAGGCTCTCATATCAATTTTCTTACCTTCCTTGTGAGCGACGGTTACCGAATATCACGCTTTAACAAATTACAAGCCATTTTCAAATCAGAATAATCATAAAATAAATTTTGACTCACATGAGTATTTCGGTCATTTTTTTAGAAAAATTTCGAACCCGAATAAATACGTAACAAATATGTGAAAAACCCATATTTTAAAATCAAAAATGTGTTTTATTATCTAAAACATTCATCTTAAATGAAATAGTAATTATCATAATATAATAAAAATGTTAAATAAAATATTATAATTTCTTATAAAACAATATTTATAGAGTTATCGATAAATCATTTTTATAACGTAAAAACAAAATAAAATCATACATACTGTATTACAAATAAACAGAGTATGCAGTTACATTTACAATGACACGTGGGCCCCTAGATGACCAAGAAGGTATAAGCCTATATACCTTTGCTTTCTAAAGATGCAACTTCGAGATTATTTCCCGACGTGATCAACTATCCACAATCTATCCTGAGCCTGAAATGTGAGGAAAGGAGGGTGGTGAGATTATAAAATCTCAGTGAGTAAACAGACATCATCAAAAATAATCTAAAGTCGAGTAAATGGAGACAAATTTAAATTCGTTCTTTGTCTTACAATTCATCTTATCTCAACTCACTTTAATCGAGTAAAATAGAATCATTTTACTCGATTAATTAATATGGCTTATGAATCTCTTAAAATCTTGACTTTTGTCAAAATCATTCTCGAGAATACCCCGACCGAGGCATCTGTGTCACGACTCGGTACTAACTTCAAGCCCGTGACAACCGCCGCGACGCCCCAATAGACATCCATTTCTTGAGATACCAATTGAGACCTCGCAAGGCTTATGTATCAGTTTTTCTACTTCCCCTGTGAGTATTAGTCACTAAAATCATGTTTTAAAGAAGTATGAACCATTTTTTATTCGAAAACAGTCAAAAAGAAATTTTTACCACACAAGGGTATTTTGGTCATTTTTCAGCAAAAATTTTAAAATCAATTAGAAATGTAATATATATTTAGAAAACACATATTCCATGATCGAAAATAAAATTTGGTGTCTAAAACGTTCGTTTGAAGGGAAATTACAACTATATGAATAAAATAAAAATATTCGTTAAAATATTCTATTTTCTTGTAAAACAATTTTTATAGGAATATCTATAGACAATTTTTACAGCGTAAAAGCAAAATAATTTACTTCATACATTGTTATAGATAACCAGGATATAAACTTTCATTTACAGCAACACGTGGGCTCCCAAATGACAAAAGTACTCAAAGACAGTGAACCTACGGGTTTTTGAAGTAGTATGGCCAACTGTAATCCTCGACGATTTTCGACTATCTACAAGCTACGCTGAGCCTGAAATGGATAGGAAGAGAGGGTGAGATTATATATAATCCCAGTGAGTAAACAAACATTACCTAAAATATCTAAAGTCGAGTAATTGGAGACATTTAAAATAAATTATTG
This sequence comes from Theobroma grandiflorum, assembly GCA_036013995.1. Classification (NCBI taxonomy): domain Eukaryota; kingdom Viridiplantae; phylum Streptophyta; class Magnoliopsida; order Malvales; family Malvaceae; genus Theobroma; species Theobroma grandiflorum. The sequence goes on from CP142131.1 coordinate 10,964,459, forward strand.
TACCATGGTTCACAACATTTCAACCAAATAAAATAAATCCATTTCACTCAAATAATTAGCATGGCTCATGAATCTCATAAAACTAGGCTCGTGTCATAAACCCATTCTCGGGGATACCTTGGCCGAGGCATCCTACCAAGACCGCCAAGGCTGTTTAAAAAATTGTATATAAGTATAAAACAGGTTTTCGTTTTGAAAACGCAGCTGTTCCTTGGCGTTAGCGGAGTTCACCCTCACGTGGTGGTTGGGCGTGATGTAAACTCTAGCCCTACCTCAGGAGTTACCTTCCGCGCCTCTCATACCGAGGTATAATATAACGGGGTTACCGTGCCCCTCTAATAGGCTGATCCACGGAACCCGCCCACTGTAGTAAGCTAATTAACCCACCATAATTAATAAAATTTGGTCAGCATAACATGGCTTAAACAATATTATCCAGCCTGCATGGGTAACCAAAACAATTTGTATATTTCTCAACAACACAATTATCAATCAGCCATTTATGCCAGCAATTCCATGAGCCATTCAATTTCAAGTCACAGTTTACAATACAAATATAGCAAATAATAGTCTCCAAGTACTTTATTTAAAAATCGTTGTTTATTTTCCAAACAATTTATAAAATTATATCATTTATGCATATTTGGTTATAAAACATAAAATATACCTTTCAAGACCCATTTTCCATAGAATTCATTAAATCAGATAAAACTACCTTAGATAATTAAGGTAATGATAAGCTTACTCACTATGTCCAAAGTTTGGATTTCTTTGAAACTCACAGTCTAACAATCCTCTGGTACTATCTCCTTGCCTTTATCGGTTGTCCCTCCACCTAGACATAGAGTAAAATCAAGGAATTGACCACATTGGTACTAGACCATAATAAACTAACCTATATTCTATACTTAATGCATGATATGCAAATGCAAAACGCGTCCGAATTTCGCTAAAACGCGATATTGACTAATTTCGACCGATTACTCGATTAATTGACAATTGTGTCCAAATCACTTTCAAATTGATCCGTTTCTCTTTTAAATCTTAATTCATCACACACACTTCTAAATAATTAAAATTTCAACCTTGAAATCCTTGAAATCCTTCACATAAAAATTCGGACATTACGGTGTACTAACACCGTAATTTTTCCTAGTCACATTTTTCACTCAATTCTTTATTTTTCCAACCCATTTTCCTTGTAATTCAAACAATTCCCCTTGATATTCAACCCACACGGTTCAGCCAACAAAGAACCTTAGGGGAATTAAATGTTTTTCCTAAAACTTTGTTCATAACTATGCTTAACCATCATCAAACAACAACATAGTTCAAATTCAAGCAATTCCCATATAAAATCCTCATCCATACCCATTTGACCTTAAGAAATTCAGCATGATAACTCATCATTTAACCATGGAAAGCAAGAACTAAAGCATAGGTAAGCTAGGGTTAGAGTAAATCTAAAGAAATATTACCTTGGTTTGGCCTGAATCTTGAAAAAACTTGATTTTCTTGAATTTTTGGCTTGTTTTTCTTGTTTTTCTTTTTTTTTTCTCTTTGGTTTTCCTTTGCTGGAGGTGTGTGCCGAATTTTGAGAGGAAATGTGAGGGTTAAAGGCTGATTTTGGTAGTTTAATAATAAAATAAAATGGGTTGCCATGTGTCAAAATCTTATTTGCCCATTTTTCTTTTTATGCTTTGAAAATTGACTTTTATCCTCCACCATTAGATTAGTCAAAAGTCAACACATTGATAAGGGAAGACCATGGCTGGAAAAGTGTCTTGGTGGTGAAAAATTACCATTTTGCCCCTGAAGTGGCAAAATTACGATTTTGCTCATATGTTCCGTAAAATACCAAAAAAATGTCAGAATTTAAAATTTTCACTTCTAAATCTCAAATTATGCTCCAAATAATCATTCTTGGTCAAAAATTTCATCAAATATCCAAATTAAATTTTTAAGTGGCAAAATGACCATTTTGCCCCTAGAGAGCGAAAATTTCGATTTGACTTCAAATTGATCCTCGAACTCCAAATCATCATTTTAACTCATTCTTGAACTGTAAAATTCTCAATTTCATCTTAGATTTCCTATTTAAACTAGTTCGAGGCTTAAATCGGTTTAGTTATACCATAAGGGCAATATCGTCTTTTGACGATTTCTCGGGGCTTTCTAAATATGCAGATATATTACTATGCACATGAATGACGTGGCAAACATATTATAAGACAGGGCTTGACAATCTGACCTAGACCGCCAAGGCTATTAAGTGTCATATACACATGAACACATCTTTACATCTGAAAACATAACCATTCCTTGGCGTTGGCTGAGTCTCACTCTCACATGGTGGTCCGCATGAAGTGCACTCAAATCTTTACCTTCGGAGATACCCTCCAAACGGCTCTTCGATCGAGGTAAGATATACCTGATTCTGTGCCCCCTCTCATAGGCTGACCCACAAAACCTTCCACTGCAAGGATTATTTTATATACCACCAGATTCAAAAAAATTTCAACTGCAGGATATGGCAATTATTGCTAGGTTTGGGTCCCCATCACTTTACTTACTAGACTTATTGGTAACACCACAGGTCCCGCAGAACCTTCTCGCCAAGTTTCGAACCCCAGATCTTTTCAAAACTTTCTCCGAAGGGAACAATTTTAACCATTTTAAATCTAGCCTCTCAAGGCTAAGTACACATTGCATAAATTTTCAACACAAACCAGTTTAGCCAATCATGTTCACATATCGCTATAAGCCATTCAACTTAAACACAATTTATAACACAATAAATAGACAATCTCCAATTACTCTATTTTTCAAAATCATTATTTAATTTCTGAAAAATTCATAAAATTCATTTTATTTTATAAATTCACATTTTGCTTATAAAACAAAGCAATCCACCCTTTAAAATCATTTTTTCACAAAATCACAAAATCGGATAAAAACCTACTTTAGATAATTAAGATGACAGTAAGGTTACTCACAGTACTAGGAGTTCGAAATACTCTTATTCTCGATTTTCTGGTACAGTCTCTTACCCGTATCAGATGGCTCACCACCTATCCATATTGCACAATACACAATTTACCACATTAATGCTAAACCATTATAAAACCAATTCAAGCTCTAGAGATATATATATATATATATGCATCAAATGGGATGCATACTACCCGAGTAACTATCTGAACACGGTTTTCAGTGTAAACTCAATTATGCATGCAATTAAAATGATATTGGCCCGATTCGATTTACTACTCGATTAATTGGCCAATTCATCCCATTTTACTCCAAAAATTTTATTTTTCTTCCAATACTCCAATTTATCCATTACTAGTCAAATTAACAAGAAATGTGGCAAAATTACCCGATTAAATGACTAACACGTCCAATTTAGCTCCAAATTGCACCATTTCTTTTTCATTACTTCAAGTCACCTAATACAATCCAAATAACCTAAAATTCAATTCAAGTACCTTCCCATTTCTTCATGGGAAATTCAGCCATATTGGTGCATTATCACTAAAAATTTTCCTATTCCATTTTCTCACCATAAATCATCATTTTCTAACTAATTTCCCTTGAAACAAAATTAATCCACCATCCACACACAACATGGGACATTCGACCATTAAAGGTTTCCAAGATTCATGTGATTTTTTTCACTTGTTTTCATACTACATGCCATTAACTAACCGAAAACACTAACATAACTTAAATTCAAGCCAATCCAATCATGAATTTCTCTCCATACCCATTCGGCCAGCCACTCATTCATTATGAAAACAAGCAATTCAACCATGGAAATGAGAAAATAAAGCATGGGTATTGTAGATCTCAAGTAAAAGTAAAGAAATTTCACCTTAACTTACTTGATTCCTTGAATTCTCACATTTTCCCTTTGATTTTCTCCTCCTAGGGTTTTGTTCTTCTTTTGGTTTCCTTTCTTCCTTACTTGGCCGAATATGGGAGTGAAAATGAGGGTTTATGGGCTGATTTTTTTCATGTTTAATATTAAATAATTTAAAGCTTGACACATGGCATAATATAATTGGTCTTTAATTTAAATATTTTTTCTTTTAATCCTTTAATTCTCCACCACATATAATTATTATATTTATCCATTCCATAAATGAATAAAATTCATAAATTTGACAAGTGTTGGGGGTGAAAATTTACCGTTTTGCCCTTGAGGTGATAAAATTACCGTTTTGCCCTTATGCTCCGAAAATACTGAGAATGAAAAATTTTCATTGTCAAACCTCATATCATTCTCCAAATGATCAATCTTGGTTAAAAATTTCATTAAACAACCAAATTTAAATTTTAAGTGGCAAAATGACCATTTTGCCCCTAATCAATCAGTATTCTCGATTAACCCCAAATCAGCTCTCGAATTTCGAATCACCGTTTTAAGTCATCCCTAGACTGTGAAATTCTCAATTTTACCTTAAAATCCCTATGTTAGCTAGTTCGAGGTGTAAATCGACTCAGTTGTACTTCTAAGTACAATACCAACTCTTGGAAATTTGTTAGGGCTTTCCAAGTTTACAAACATGTTGTCCATCACATGTATGACATAGCAAGTATTTTAGGGCTTAGCTTGACAATGTTTTTATATATGACGTGTAACATTATAGCGTGTAATTTCACTAAAGGTATTTTTGTCCAATTTGACTAAAAATAGTTAAAATTATAAAAATGGTTATTTTAAAAATGTTTTATCTTTAAGGGCTATTTTTTAAAATGCCCCTTTTAATTACACAGTTATAATATGATACGTAATACGTACGTATCTATGTGATACGTTTTATATAGTATGATACAAAATACGTATCATACGATATGATATTAATAGAAAATAATATGTATTTATTGTTACATTGGATTTGATCAAATATGAAATTTAATTAAATATCAAAAGTATGTTATATGATACGTAATACGTAATTTATGATGCGGTTAATATATTTTTTATAAACTTAATTTTAATTAATTATTAAAAATTTTATTTTTTTATTATTTTTTTGAGTTGAAACATGAAAAGTTATATTTTATGGGTTTCAATCTTTAGATTTTAAACAAAAATAATATTAAAAATAGCAAATTCTTTTTTAATTTTCAACATGATAAATGTTTTTTAATTTTTAATTAATAAATGAATATGAAAAATATTTTATTTAAAAATTTATATTATGAGTTTAAATGAAAAAAATAATTATCTTTTTAATTTACAATCTATAATCTTCAATTTTGTTAAAAAATATAATTTTTTTAATTTTTTATTTTTACATATATAAATGTTATTTATAATTAATTTTAAAATATTTACTATATCTTACAATATGATATTTAATGCTCAATATTAAAAAATAAGATTTTGATACACAATATATATCTCAATTCAATAACTATAATTTTAAACAAAAAATATTAAAAAATTGAATTCTTTTTTAACTTTAACATGTTAATTATTTTTTATTTTTAATTAATAAATTAATATAAAATAGATATTTTATTTAAAAATATCTAGTATTTAAAGATATGTTGATAGTTTAAATTAAAAAATAATTATCTCATTATACTTCAACTCTATTAATGAATATAATATTTTTTAAAAAATTTACTTTTACACGTATAAATGTTATTTATAATTAATTTTAAAAATTTTTAATGTATTCAAAAATAAAATTTCGATATACAATAAACATTTCGATTTAATAATTATGGTGTTAATTATGCTAAAGGTTGATATGTTAACATGGCAACAATCATATGACTAACTAATGTGAATTGAACAATCTGACATTGAAAATATGATTGTAATTTGAAATTTTTTAGTTTTTAAATAATAACATTGCATTTAATGCCGCCAATTAACTAAAAAAAAAAAAACATTGACCTCTCATCTTTTGGTTATAGTTATACACAAGTTTATTAGTTTTCGAAATTGACACTTTGCTCTAAATGTATAAATAACATTAATATCTAAATGTGAAATGTCTAAAATATTTTTCTTCTTTTTTTACTATTTTTCTTTCTTTCAAACTGATCGGTAGTGTTCCTTCACCCCAATCGGTCATCTTGTGGCTAAATCTATTTGTGGAATGTCATATTTAGTCAGATCTCCCCAAGGGAGCACTAGTTCCGAGAAGTGTCAATCTCTTGCTCCACTGGGAGAGCGCAATCTGCCTGACTCTTGACACTTTTCGGCAAGAAATATCTAGCTGTAGGGTGGCCGGTGGGTAGAAGGTTGGTAGAGTTTTTTTTTTTTTTTGAAAAATTCTAGTTTGGTAATTTTTAAATTAATTATAATTTTTAAATTTAATAAAGAATAAAATTATTCTTTCAATATTATCATATCATCAAACTAATGAAAACATTAACAATTGATTAATGTTTGCACTTATGTGTCTAGTGAAAAATATTCTTTTGAAGTGGACTGTACATTTCAAAAACTAATAAATTCGGGTGAAATTATAACAAAACTCAAAAGTGTTAAAATATTTTACTAGCTAAATCCTCAAATTAGAGCTAAACATTTAGGCAATTTTTCAATTAAAGTACTAACGTTTCAATTGTAACAATCAAGGACTAAACATTTTCGATTCCTTACAATTAAGAGTTAAGTTAATAAGTGGATGGAACGTGTATCACACACGATAAAAAATCACATTGAAAATTTAGTTGTTATACATCATATTGAAAAATGTAGTTATTACACGTCATGTTAAAAATTTAGTTGTTACACACCATGTTAAAAAATATAATTGTTACACACCATGTTAAAGATTTAATTATTACACGTCGTGTTGAAAATTTAGTGATCGCACGCTATGTTGAAAATTTTAATTGTTACATGCTATGTTGAAGATTAATTGTTACACGCTATGTTGAAACTTTAATTATTACTCTTCAAGTTGAAAATTTTAATTGTTAAACATCATATTGAAAATTTAGTTGTTACACATCATATTAAAAAATATAATTATTACACGACATGTTGAAAAATATAATTATTACATGTTATGTTGATGATTTAGTTGTTACATGTTATGTTAAAAAATTTAATTATTACACGCTATAATAAAAAAATTATTACACATCATGTCATAATTTAAACCATTTTAACTTACAAAAAGATTTTCTGAAAAACTTACCATTATGTATCTTACCCTTCTATATCTCTTCTTAGCCCTTATACTTAATATATTATATATCAGTTCATTATTTATTATAAAAAAAATTAATCCCTTAATTTTATATAAGATTTTCGCCTCGTGAACTCAAAATCCTGGTTCAATCTTTGATATGTAGTGAATCCATTAATTTATGTTTATGTTATCACGAAATAGACATTGATGTATTTTTTGAGAATAAAGACTTACTCGAAACTAAATTTGAAAATACAAATTAAAAGATTGAATGACTTTACTATATAGATAAAGTATTCAAAATTTCAAAAACATTGAACGCGTTTCCATACTTTATTTAAACAGGCATATTTATTGAAAATTTTCAGTGCTTAATAAAACATTGATCAAATTTCGTGGACAGATGCTATTTTTAATTAAATTATTGCGCTCACACCATTGCCCGGTCCAGATGCTTTACTGTGTCTTGGCGCAAAACTCCTACAACTACAGGAATGAATGTTTTGTGAATTATAAGCAAAAGCAGGTCCTTTTGTTGCTTGAGCTGGTCCTCAATTAGTTTAAAGTGGACAGCCATTGAGAAGTAAAAGAATGAAAAATGTAGAAGAAATAACAATTCAATAGTTTATGTCTTGTAAATAATTATAAGCAGGTGAAGGATTGAAACTGTTAACATGGCCTTTTCTCCCTGCATATATAGTGGAGAAGTCTTAAAGTTGTAGCTCAGGTGGCTGAACATGAAATCCATTATCAAGGCAAGCAGGCAAATAGAAGAAACACTCACTATTCTCAGTACATAAAGATAGTTTTAACTTAAAAAACTTACCATCGTAATATTGTACGAAGCAGACTCAAACCATATATGGTACTTCCACACTATGTCTTTTATAACTACTTACTAACCATACTGTCCGAGCAAGTCCTCCGGCCTTCGTTTTAACCATGGTGGTTCCTGTTACTCGACGGCCAGGTGTTGCTGTTGCCGCTTGAACCGCCGCTTCCTCCACCATAGCCGCTGCCACCAGAATTGCCTTGTCCACTTCCAGCCCCATAGCCTCCACCATGAGCACCATCACCTCCAGACCCATAACCGTACCCGGAGCCTGACCCAGTCCCGGAACCAAACCCAAATCCATAACCCCTCCCGAATCCATTAGGTGACCGGCCCGAGCCGGAGCCATAACCCCATCCAGCTCCAGGGCTTGAACCCCAGCCCCAATTATAGTCCCAGTTAGGCCCATGGCCTGAACCGCTAGCGCCATGGGTGTCCCCGCTTGGGGCATTAGGCTCCGCAGACATTTCGGAAGCGGTCAGTTTTTTCCTGTCACCACGAGCACCAGCTCTATTAAAAGCGGACAAAAAGAAGATTAGGAAGACGGTGAAATGGAGAAAGTTAAGTTGCATTTTCTTCTCCATGATGTATTTGGAGTTGTAAACTTTTTGTAGACAAAGTTGGGATTGTCTGTGAAACCTGGTTTGCGTCAAGATTTGGTGCATGTTAGTGGGTATTTATAATGGGGGTGATTGAGATATAACGCCACTTGTGATGGCATTTACTTTTTATATAGGTGCACATGTCCAAGTGTTAAAAATTTACCCGCAAAGCAGCACTACCACGCCTGAATCGCACCACCGCCCTTTCAACTAAATTAAACATGATGGTATGTGTTCATGTCTTCATGCCTAACCAAACGAAGGAAATGGCAACAAATTTTAAGCCACAAGTTTGTTCCTTGGATTATCAAATTTTAATAAATGGACCCTATCAACAATTCATGATTGTGTCTGTGTTTCAACTGATAAACTCGAGTCCTAAACTTTCAACCCGCATTCAATCTTTTTGCTAGCCATTATGTTTAAAACATCTGACTGGTCTTTTTAACTGCAAGAAGGTTTTAGTCTTTTCTTTGTTTACATTTTTTCTTATGCAAGACATCTTCCAAGTTCCAAGAGAACATAAGCAGAGTGGATTTAGAAACTTCAAACCCATGCAGTCTCTGCTGCCCTTTAGTTACACCAAAGCAAAGATTACCATATATAGACGCTGTTAATTAATTGTAAGTAACTCATTCTGTCATGATAATAATTGTTAAAATATTCTTAATACTCTCATTGCAAAAGCAAAAAGTAGATATTTCGGCCAGTTGAGAAGATATTTTAGGCTTTGGTTTCATGGATGTATATAGCAGGGATCGGATAGAGGCATGGCTGATAGAATGGGTAGGTGGTACAGGCACATTTGAGTGGCAGTAGCATTAACCGGCCATAGCCACCTTGGACACGTGGAGACGTAAGCAATGCATGCCAAATAGCATGTATCCGAGCTCTCTCTTTCAACCCATGATAATGGGTACTATAGTAGTTGTTAGTTGCTTCAGGAAAAGTTCCCTTTATGCTTGTGGTGTGCTGTGGTGGAGGATAACAACTTTTGACTTCCACATTTTCGGATTTATGTAAGGGATCTAAAAATTTTGATCCCTTCACGAAAGGGACATGATCTTGACACGTGAGCATATCTTTTTATGCTCTTCCAGTTCCATTCTTCCTTGTTCCCTATGGAGTTCCGGGGTGTGTTTAGTGTTTAGCAATAGGGGATGGACGGTGTTTTTGCATTTTCAATTGATGGAAAGAAAAAAAGAATCTGAGGGGCTTGTGTTTTTGGACCACATTTCACTTCACATACGCCTTTGAGTACCCACCCAAAGAGTGTGCAACAACATCGTAGGATCATCATAGGCATGAAAAGATAAAAAGGGACTCTCTGGCTTACACTCTTGTACTTCTTTCAACTCATGAACGGTATAGTTCAATCAGAACAACTTCTGCCAGGTAAGATTTTTTAAATTTTGGCATAACTTGCCAGAGGAGAAGCACAAACATAACCTACTTAAGAACAAACAAATCAAACGTGCTGATCTCGCAAGCATATAAACACAACAATGTAGTATTATGATCATAAACTTTTAGCTTAGTGAAGGAGCACATCTTAAAATTAAATATCATATTTAGCATCTCATAGATGATGTATGTATTACACTATTAGATATTTGTTCACAAACGATTGCTTATATCCAGTTATCTTGAAAGGAAAGCAAGTTGGAGTGGAAAGGAAAGCTTGATTTCAGGTTTTCAGCTTGCAGCTAGACATTGGCATGGCAAACCCTTCAAAGTGGAAAGGATTAGCGAGGGACCTAGACTTGATTTGGGACCTGTCTAGAATCTAGGCTACAAGCTGGAGCCACAATCAGAACTATTTTCCTTTTTCTGGGTCATCTGAATAAGGAAAACTCAGTTGAACCTTTAATCCAGGAGGAAAGGAAACCAGGCCCCAGGAAGTTCAACTTGCAAACTTGAGCTTCAACTGGCTGAATCCGTGTGGGCGCACAATGCTTGCCTTGATTGACTCATGTCGGGTCGGACCACCTCACATGCAGTACCCCATTTCCCAATCCAAGTTGCTTCTCAAATTGGACCCAATTCCCACAAGTTCAACGCGAAATATGAGTACCCCTTTGGCCCAATTCTGGTGCTATAGTTAAATAATTTTCTTTCAGGTCAATATTACTGTATTCCCTTCCTCACATGGTGCGGTATAGACCCATCACTGAAACAATCAGATAGATGTATTTGATTCGATTTGCTAATCATTTTGAAGCTGAAACACTTTTCATGGGATAGATATTTGGGAGCCTTTTAGTAGTATCTTTTTGCTTTGGTAAAGGATAATTCTTTTCCATCTATACACGCACAAAAAATGCCAAATTGCTTTGTACCTGAAAACTTGATAACATCAAGGCTTAGATAACCCGAACAGGCATCACTGTATGGGTTTTAACTACTGATTTCATTTCTTTACTTTGTTTGAGTAGCTAAATTGGTTCCTCTTTTTGCATTAAGTCAATTACAAAGGGAAGCCAGTTAGGCGCACCAACCTCTTCATTTGGGCGAAGATAACATCATCAACATGCAAGGTTAGTGGATCGCATTCCCGTGGAAAGCAGATTTGGATCGTAATCTGCAAAGAAAACTAGCACCTAGAATATTTCAAGTCTCTATTTCAATTTAGAGGATACGTGGTATTAGGTATTACAAAATAGAAATTATGTATTAATATACTACAATATTATTATTTTTTTGTTACATATAAATAATTAGTTGATATTAATTTTGAAAATTTCAATTTAAGTTGGTCTTTACTTATTAAACTCAATCTTATTCTCTTATTTTTCTTTCTCTCATAATACACACATCCATGTAATGATAATTTTGTTTCATAAAAAAAAGTCTCACAAGATAAAAATAGTATGAACACTTCAATAATCAATCTCATTTTAATATTTTTTTTGAGATTGTAACACATAATGAATGTACAAAGATTAATCTGTATAAAACACTTTGTAGAACTTGTTCATAGAGCAGCAAATTAAAATCATGAGTGTCAATCTGAAGTTAATTTGTTGACGAAACAGGCTTATTTGTGCACAAGAGTTGTGAATAAATGAAACAAAATTTGCCCATCCCATATTGATTAATCAGATAGCAAAGAAGAAATTCCAAAATTATTCGCCGTTATTCCGTTGCCGGGACTTGAACCCGGGTCTTTCGGGTGAGAGCCGAATATCCTAACCAACTAGACTACAACGGATTGTTGTTATGTGATCCATTAAGTCTTTAAAATCAATTTTTCTTTCCAATTAAAGTTTACGCACCCGCTCCCCGTTCCACATTCAAGCCCCACCTAATTTCGTATTTGAATCTGAAAATAACTTTAATTCAGCAAAATCCATATGGAATAAAAGAAGTCATGTCTTCATTAGGATTCCCATATTGAGTCCAACTACGAATTGAGTTCAATTCAGCAGTCAGGAGCTAATACTTACTAAGCATATATTGAACTGCTGTTCTATTGGCAGACCGATGCTATGGCAACTGTCGATAACCCGAGTACCATGTATTAGCAAGGGCAATCAAACCACAATAATATGACCCGTCAAACTCAAATGGTAATGAAGGGAATTCCACCATTTTCCGCCAACTGCAATCAGATATGGTAAGCTCAACCCTTCCCTCCTTTCCATTCCAACAAAGGAGAATAATCAGAGGTGAAAATGATTTATGGTGGTCATCATCAGAAAGGAAATGTTCTTCTCATCCATAGCTTTTATTAAAGCTATGTAGGAAGGTGTCCTAAGATTGTTTTCCAAATTCATCACTTGATGCCTCCAAGGTGTCTTGATTGAAATCACAGAAAACACTAAACTGATAACAGTATTTCATCTCTAATATTCATAAGTAGATTCAGAAGCAATGATTGGAACATCACTCGATAATGAATATCTCAGATCAAGTGTTGGATCGTACATATATTTTTTGCTTCATCCTCATCCACTACCGAAACCAAACTTTGACAATTTTTTTTCTTTAAAAATTGAGTAAAAAATTATAGTAAAAATTGAGAGATTGCTCAGTGGTGGCGATAAAGTTATAGGTTCGATTCTACCAGCCGATTTCTTCAACGAAAATCGGAAGAGGGAGCTATAAATCCTCATCGCAACCTCCAATTTCTCACAAAACAATTTCACTTCTTTTGCTACAAAAAAAAAATAAAGATTGAAAATAGATAAAGGAAAGAAGAAGCAAGATCGCTCAGTTCAGCGGGGTGGTCGACACGCAAACTTCTCAAAGAAGAAAAGCCTGCATTCCGGTCTGTTGAGCTTGAATTTCACGTGGTCATCACAGCGATCTCCTCTGAGATGAGAGATTATATGAAAGAGAGAATAAAAAAAGTAAAAGAAACCTCTAACAGACATTGAAATTCAGCAACATACGAAGATTAAAAATCTGGAGACAGAAATCGAAGCGGAGAGAACAGGATGAGACGAACGCAGCTGCGTGGTGATACAGCTGCGGGTGGATATGTATTTATAGGAGTAAAAAATTTAGGGTTTTTGAGGGAGCCTAGCCCTAAATGTGATCTGGTGAAAATGAAGCCGTGTAAATCATTCGGGTCCTTGTTCCGGCCCGAATTCTCTTTCTTATTTGGGCTCCATTGAAACTAGGCCCAATATCCGTTGGCCTTTTAGAAAAATAATTGTGCCACTAAAAAACTATAATTCATAGCTTATCAACTACCAAGGGACAAGTAAATTCCATAATTTAACCTGAATCTTATTAGTTTAATTTATTTTTAATTTCTTAAAAAAATTTATTTAATCATTTTAATATAAATATAATGATAGATTTAACCTAAATATTACCTTATTATATTACTATTTTATAGTATTATTTTTAGCATGAAACTGCATTTAGTTCGAAGATGTGTAATGACTACACTTGCTCCTACTATTAGGTTCGTATATAATTATATATATATATTTCATTATTTACAAACATAATTATTACTATTAGTAAAAAATAAAATATTACTGCTACTAATATCATTAAAAATATTTACTATCATTTTAGAAGAATAAAATAATTAGCCAATGAAACTCGGCTACAAGTCAAAATTAATGTTGTCAGAAAAATGAGCAAAAAATCAGAAAACTGTTGGATAATGTTTTATTTTTTTATTATTATTCTTTTGTTTTGAATTTTGCACTGGAGAGCATGAAGTTGCCTTCAAAGGGAAAATAAAATTAAACCAGAAATGGGAAAGGGTGGTAACATTATGGTTCCACGTCAGGCAGCATTAGCTGGTTAAATGGATCCGTGCCATTCACATTTGCATCAAAAATTAATGCTTCCCCTTGTCTTCACTCTCCCTCCCTCTGTTCCTGAACAACACCGCTCACGCTCTTCTCAACAGATGGAAATGATTGGTTAAATTAATTGCTGCGGCATCAAACAAAGCTACAGAGAAAGGAAGGAGATTTGATTAACAGAGAGAGAGAGGAAAGGTTGAAGGTTTTCGAGATGGTTTGTCTGAGTCGAGTCTTGGCGGTTTCCTATGCGGTGAAGCCGTCGCGTCCTGACAATCGCTCTTGTTTTAGCTCTGAATTAGTTCACGCGAGGCCCAAATTGAATACCCGATGGCGATCCATGGCGACTGAACCCGAGTCTTCCTCCTTCGCGCCTTCTATTGATTCCGAGTCAACCGCCGGGTAAATTCTTAGCTCTTTAATTAAGGTTTCCACGTAGATGAATCTTCGTTGAGAGTTTTAATTTCACTGCTTTGTTTGCTACTTTTGCCTATCTGATGGCAAAAATAGAAGTTTTTGGTCTTAAGTAAATTTGGAAATTTATTTTCACGCTATGCCTTGTCATTAGTAAATATTTGCCTTTTTTCCTTTTTTTTTTTTCAAAAATCTGCAGATTTTGCATCATAGAAGGGCCTGAAACAGTCCAGGATTTTGCCAAGATGGAACTGCAAGAAATTCATGATAATATTCGAAGTCGGCGAAACAAAATCTTTCTCCAAATGGAAGAGGTGACCCTTTGATTATTTTTTCTTTCTTTTCTGTCATGCTGCCTTGTTTCATCATATGACAACTCAAGCCTTCCCCCAATGTTTCGTAGGTTCGGAGGCTAAGGATACAACAGAGGATTAAAAGTGCTGAACTTGGTATATTGAAGGAAGAGAGAGAAAATGAACTTCCTAATTTTCCATCATTCATTCCGTTCCTGCCTCCGCTGGTGAGATATTATTTCATTTATGGCTTTTTCCTCTACTTATTGTTTTCCTTGTTATTAGTTGTATGGTAATTGATGTTCATGTTGCTTGCAGACCTCAGCCAATCTCAAGGTTTATTATGCGACTTGTTTTTCTCTTATTGCTGGGACTATCATTTTTGGTGGACTTCTAGCACCCACTGTAAGTCACTCATGCTCTCAACTCTATAGAATGAAAGGAATAATTTTTTTTGGGAGTGTTAAGTATTTTAAAGGAAATAATCAAATTATATATGGGAAAACAGGCAAGGGGATGACAATGTTTGCTTCATTATTCTGAAGCAACAAGTCCCCTTCTAGTGAGAGAATCTTGTTTGGAATTTGCCGGTGGACAGGCTTGGTGTTATTTACATGAAAATACACACGATAGAATTAAATATGGTTCTTGGAATCATAATTTCTTTTGCCTTACCCATCTCTTTCATTTTCTTCCCATATCATAGCTGGAGCTTAAGCTAGGACTAGGAGGCACGTCATATGCTGATTTTATCCATAGTGTGCATCTGCCAATGCAGTTGAGGTATGCCTAATCCTCTTGGTTTGTAATGAATGTTCATTATTCGGCTCTTTTGAGACAGTTGCTGAGCAAGAATGACAGCAACAATTGTTGCAAGCTAGCTTATTGAAACAACATAAGATCTTTCTTTAGAAATATTGATGGCAAAATAATTGCATACACAAGTTTGCTTCCAAAGATGAGGCATCTGTTATTTGATATCAATTTGGTGTACTGTCGATGCACTTTTGTTGTATTAAATACTGTTCCATTGGTGCTAAATGCAGTCAGGTTGATCCTATAGTGGCATCATTCTCTGGAGGAGCAGTTGGGGTTATCTCAGCCTTGATGGTAGTTGAAATAAACAATGTAAAACAGCAGGAGCATAAAAGATGCAAGTATTGTCTTGGAACTGGTAAATTCCTGAATCTTTCCTCTTTTTACAGCCCTTCTGTGTTCCAAATACTCAATTTATCCACCTTGATGGTAAACGCAGGATATCTTGCTTGTGCTCGCTGCTCAAATACCGGATCACTTGTTCTTATTGAACCAGTCTCAACAGTCAATGGTGGAGACCAGCCCCTATCAGCCCCGAAAACAGAAAGATGTTCAAACTGTTCAGGATCTGGAAAGGTGTATCATCACAAAATATGTAGTTTCAATGGTTTGTTGTTGACTTGTCCATATCAACCAGGAAATTTTAATGAAAGGAAGAATATTTTGCTTATGCAAATGCTAAACTCACCTTTGGCAGTTTTCATTATTTACCTTTATTTGCCAGATGTAAAATTTGTTGACATCACCATATGATCTGTCCTAATTTTTGGTTTTTTATGCTTTGGCAGGTCATGTGCCCCACATGCCTTTGCACTGGAATGGCAATGGCAAGCGAACATGACCCAAGAATTGACCCATTTGATTAGAGGTTCATTCTCACCCTCTCTTTCTTGTATTAATATCCGGAGCTCCTGTAATCTGAGTGTGACAAATAACCAATCTTGTGTATAGATACATCTCAAGCACACAATAATATCTGCTTTTGAAATGAAAAAGTTCGATACTCCTTTGGCAATCTAATGTCACACCAGTGAGGTGTTTGTTCGTTCTTCCAATCATCGTTGTCGACAATTGTTATATGGACTTAAGCTGGGTATTCATTAATGTGGAATGAATCCAACTTGGTCAATTATGATCCAACAAATGGGAGTTAAGATATAAAATAGATCTTGTAATTTAATCTTTCAGCTATATAAAGCATTGGTTATGCCTAGCATTTGAACACTATCAAATTAAACCCAATTGATAAGGCCAATGCAAGTTTTCTATTCATACCAACATTTATAGTCCACATTAACAGCGCACCAGGTTAGTTAAAAATATACCACGCATGCAACTGGATCTGGGTGTCTCTGTTATGTGCAGACTTCTTCAGAACAGACTATAGTCACAGCGATTTGTACTGCTCAATCAGACGAGAAGCATGAAGTCTTGAAGTGGGAACGACGGTGCAGCCCAAACTTTGCAGATAAGCAATCTACAATAAAAAGAGATGATAGTTTGTTTCGTAAGTTGACCGGTGACGTATTTGGATCAACAAATTAATGTGAAACATAAGCGTCAAACTTATGGAGATAATCAATGCCATGACTCATGACTATGAGAGGAAATGATGGAGGTCGGACGATATGATCATGCATTTTCATAGTTCAAGGCGTGAACTCAATCTTGCGCAGCGTTAAATGCTTTAGCTTTCAAGTTTCATATGCCTCATCATGTGGCTAGACGAAGTTGCAAGGTTTCACGAGACACGAGCTAATGACCATAAATACCTTGAATGGATAATGAAGTCATTGAGATGAGAAGTTATATGACTCATGAAGTAGCTACATGGGAAGTACTGGTAAAATGCAAGATTTTTAACATACCTGTTTAGATGTTGCTGCTGATGAACCCATCGAATTCTCCATCCTTAGTTTCTGGAAATGCTCCTAGAAGATGAAGAAATAGCTCCATTTTCAGAAGTAAAAGAGAACGAAGGCATCGATATTTTAATTATCTCTTAATAGTATGTTACTTTGTTTTAAGAAGAAGCAAGAAAAACTACAACAGAAACCTAGAATCTGAAAAAAAGACCAAACCTGTTTCTCCCGCATCAAGTGAGCACGTTTATCAGCAGGGATTTGCTCCCACCTCACCACCTGTAAAAGGACATACTTATATTATTAACGTCTTATGGTTGTATCAAAAGAAATAGGTATTAAGAAATCTTCAATTAACTTGTACAGAATAAGAAAGCTCGCGAGAAAAGTCTACCATCATTGATGTCAATTACATCCTTTCCATCTTTTTATACGAAATCCGACGGTTGAGAACAGCAATATATACTTACATATTCTGCATAGTGAAATGCTTCCTCACAGCACAAACATGGCCTTAATCCACGCAGAACTTCCTGATAAATAATGTAAATCATGGAACTGTTAAAAAAATCTGTATTGCATGGACATATGAAATCAAAATTGGTTGAACCAAATCCTAATTGTTCCTCCTGGAAGCCTCCCTGTTGGGGGCCAAATCTGGCCAATGACATTTTTTTGCCCTTTCAGTTCAGGTAACTGGGGACATAATTAAGAGCAGGGACGATCCAGCAGGAAAGTTTCCATAAAGAGACTACATACCATGCAACTGAGGAGGTTTCCTTTTCTCTCTTCTTTTTCTTTTTTTTGCTTTTTTGCTCAAAACCAGTATAGAGTTTATTTGATATAACAGTAAAAGTATACAGATTAGATTAATATGAACAGGCCATGGGCTAAAGGAGCATTAACAGGCTATTGTTAATGGAGAACTGGTGTGACCTTGTGTTTATAATTTTTGACCCTCAGGCGCTCATCAATTACAAAGCGAACCTGCAGGTATAAGTCAAAGAAAAAAATAGTGGTTAAAAACCACACTTCAAATAATCACATCACATGCAGTTCATCGTGGCAGGAGTAAAGTAAAACAGAAGAAAGTCAGTTTGCTATAGACTAAGATGCTATTAGTAGAAAACTAAAACGGAGATTAGGTTAAAGGCTAAAGTCTGTCCATAACCTTTTCATAAAATACAAACATCTAAGCCTCCCCGTCCCCCCCTCTGTCAATCAAACAAATAGGAGGGAAAAGGGAAAAAAAGAGACAAAAGTTAATCTATAACTCAGTGATGAGACATGGATTTATGTTAAAGGAATATTGTTGAAATTTGGAAACAAGGGAGCCTCTTTACCCTTCCTCACATTTGAACAAAGGTTACCTTATCAAGCAACCTCCTAGGCTCTTGAAAGGCTTGCTTCTTGGCCCATTGATGGAATAAGTGGGAGATGATTGATCTCTCCTCCACACTGAATCTGCAAGAAAATAACAAGAGCTAAGGAAAGATGCATTTACATAAAGCACTTCATCCATTACAGTTTGAGGGAAAACCTTGTTAAAAATGTACTTCCACTGCATGCCTTAACTACTTCTGCAGACTCTTCTGAGGCTGCATTGTTTTGAGCGTCAAGGAAATTGTCTGGCACCATGTTGGCTACAGACGATTGCTTTTCACTTGGCAGTTCAGTGGTAAACTGTGCAGTTTCTTTTGGAATGTCTTGATGTGTGGTTTTCAAAACATCCATGCTTGCTTCAGCCTACATCATATATCCATTTAAAATGTGGAATCAAAGTGAGCACCATCTACTCAAAAATCATTCTGGCATGGAAACTAATGAGAGTAAACACAAAAACATCAGGTCAAAAGTGAAATGATTTGATCATTATTATGGGGAAAAAACATTTATGCTTTGTCAGTAATGGGTGAATAAAGCTTCAGACTTTCAGTAACAAATAATTCTGCACTTCTTAAAGTGCAAGTTCCAATGCCTACTTAACCCATATTTAGCTATGTATCACTCAATGCTTTAAGAGGTTATACTAAGAAGTACATGCCATCCAAAGAAAAATGGAACCTACAAGAAGAGCTAATTTTTTTATTTTTTGCTAAGCCATGAACTATTTCATTGATTCAATGATTCAATGGGATTACATAAGTTTGTAGCCTTACATAGGCAAAACAGAGTTTGACCCATAAAAACCACCCACCCTATACAACCATTGCCTGAACCCTCTCTTACAAAATGAAAGCCCACCTCGTACGGTTCCAATCTATACCAGAAACATTTCACCAAAAACATATACTTAGCCAAAAAGAGTTCTTAAGTCATCAACAGGTCATTTCACTATGATAAAGTATATCTCAACAAAAACCACACAAAGCATTCACCACGCCTCAGACTTTGATCTGCCAGAAAATGACAGGAGCCTGTAAATCCACCCAACAACGATTGTACCAGCACCCATTGCATAAATGACACCCAAAACACCCTTTCCTGAAATTCCTCATGCAGCAAATTATCTTACCAGTAAAGGGAATCAATTCTTTCACACAAGAAAGAATGTGTTAGCAAACTCTAGTATTGCACAATCTAGATAGTGGTTCACACAAACTCAAGTTTAACAAAATCTAGATAATGATTCTAACAGCACACAAATGAGAGGTGTACGGTTAAAATATTTTGAGAGTTGAAATAAATAATTTAATGCATTTTTCATATTCTTTTTTTTTTTTTTTGAAATTCCATGAAGATGATAGACAATTTTAAACTCGGACAATAAATAATCACTTCGATACCTGATGTATATTATGCACTTCTGTGATGCAAATGAACTAATATGCCATATAGAAGGAGCAGCAACATCAGAGGGCTGAACCAACAGATTATTACAATAATAATCTATGTAACTTCTCAATTAGCTATAACTACCTGAATTTCTAGAAGATGATCTGGGATTTCTTTAAGAAACCGTGAAGGTTGAAGCATCTGCAGTTGCCACAATGTTACCTCCAAATTGACAAAAGTAAACACCATATAGCTAAAGCTTCATATAGTTCATACCTGCCAATTCGAATCCATTGTAACATACAGAATGAAAAGTTTTTGACGAGCACGGGTCATTGCCACATATAACAGGCGTCTTTCCTCCTAAATATATTTGATTGAAAATTAGTAAGCATCATGATTAAAGCATTAACATAGTAGAATGAATTGTCAACTTTTAAGCCTGGGAAAAGCATACCTCTATCGATGTCCCATTTTCAGTTGCAGCACCATTGAATTCATGTATCAAAGGAATCTCTGTTTCATTTGCCTGCATTACAGCATCATCTATTACATATAATTAATGATAATTGAAAGCCATCAGTGAAGGTGATATCCTAAATTTTCACATGATGTCATTTTGAATAGAATAATTGTAGCAGTTGTTTCCGTAAGGTGGTCAACTAGCATTAACAAATTAAGATAGGAATATACCTTTACTATGAAGACTATGTCCCATTCCAAGCCTTTCGACTGCAAACACAATAGTAAAAGTTAAAGGGAAAGTTCAGAAAAGTATATTCACCAACTCCAGAAGGACATTAATATGAGAATCCTCAAAACAAAGAAGAAGAATGTTTGCTGAGGAGATAGACAACCTGATGAATGGTAGTCAAGGTAACAGAATTTTCATTGTCATGTCTTCGAGAACGAAAATTTTCTCTCTCACGCTCAGTTATGTAGTCAATGAAATAATTTAGTACACTGACACAGCCTTTTTCCCCTCCAGTCTCTCTCTTCTCTTCTCTGTCAGTAAATTGGGTACACAGGAAATCAGAAACATCATCTAGTAGGTACTGAAGAACCTGCAAGGTGGACCAATGAAATATGTATTCTTTGAATTGATCATAGAACTTTCATCAATGGATGTAAATTTAGCTTTTGAAAGAAGAAAGTTGGTGGAAATTATTAGAGATGAGTTATAAGCTGAACAGATGTGCAGCTTGGTGACTGCATAAATGACCTTAAGGTGAATAAGATTCTAAATACTGAACTCTGTACTGGCAGATACAACAAAACAACTAAAGTAAACCAGCACTATCTTCAGATTTTATCCAACCAGAGGGCCACAGTCACATATAGACAATTAACTCTACTGTCATATAATCACCATATGAATAAGAAAAATAAAAGTAAAAAACAGCCTGAACAAAAACGAAAAACAAAACCTAAATAAGGGTTTGTCCTGGTCTAACAACAAATACAGATTAAATATCCTAACAAATAAAAACTTCAATATAAGTTGCAGCATCAGCATGGAAACTCGTAACTTACAGATCTGACATCATTGTCCTCATTAAGCAATTTTCCTCCATCAACATCTATAACTGCTCGTTGTTCAAGAAGATATTTCTGAAAGTTATGACCAAATCAGTAGATGATTGAAATGTCAGTATAAACAGAACCATGAAATGGCAATGACACATTAAAGAGAAAAGCCATCTCATTTTAGCATATATCACACTCTTCAGAGGTATAATTCTCTTTTAGGAATTAAATGAAATCAACAATGGCACAGAGAGCCTGAAAAAAATGATAAGAGGAATTCGATTAAAGGTCAAAAGAGCAAGCTGATTAGCAATAGGTCATAAAGAGAGATTGTGAAAGCATTGAGAACCTTAAACTAATGTGATAGAGGATGAAAACTGGAAATTTTGAATGAGCAGAAGCTTGGATATGTCTGACGTAATATAAGCAGAAGGCAAGAAAGCATTTATCAATATTCAGATGATGACTATGTAATTTAACTTAGCAACAATATCTTTTAGAAAAATAGCAAAATAATCTTATGCCAATTTACTTGTAAATGCTTAAAGACAGGAAGCAGAAGAGCAAACCTGAGGTATCATGTTTGATACTGAAGTTATGACAGCTGAAATTGATTGTTCCTGCAAAATGACAATAACTAAGATGAACTTCCCTGAAAAGTAAGTTTTGACTGGTATCTAACTTTGTCTTTGAAGAAGCATGTGAGTCTATTATCTGACTTAGAACAAAGCATAGCTAGTATCAAACTTTGTCTCTGAAGAAGCACTTGAGTCTAGCAGAGAAAAACATCAAACAGGTTGGAAACGAAAGGTGTCTTCCACAGGTCACAAACGACCACAAGATGCAGTTCAATTTGCCTTTATTTTCGCCACACATACATAAAATTTGGTTTTTTCTCTAATAATGGGAATAAATATTGATGAAATATCCAAGTAATTGACACAATATAACTGATAAACTTACCCTCTGAACAAGTTTTGATATCATTTCCAGTGTCAGTAGCACTTTACGACTTTGTGTAAGTTGACTTCTGTGATCAATTGCAGAAATCATGTTTAAGTATGTTCAGGAGAGATTAGACAGGCAGTCCATTGGACAAAAAAAGGCACAGAGATAAGCAACTTTCCACATGCTCAATCCACCAAAAGAAGTGGCTGTGTCATTTATTTAAACAACGGTGTTGAAGCAGTAAACTTTCAAAAATCTAA
Source organism: Theobroma grandiflorum (assembly GCA_036013995.1). Classification (NCBI taxonomy): domain Eukaryota; kingdom Viridiplantae; phylum Streptophyta; class Magnoliopsida; order Malvales; family Malvaceae; genus Theobroma; species Theobroma grandiflorum. The sequence continues at coordinate 10,987,221 of CP142131.1, forward strand.
CCCTATGTTTTGATAGCTACTCTGTATTAATCATGCAGGTTTAAAAAGGTCACCTAGCCACTTGCTCACTTTTATTTCAGAAGGTCAATAGCTCCAAACAATACTTACTATTCAACATTATGCTATGTCAGGACCTGATCCCACATGGGTGAGAATAAGAGACTTTCAAGGAGCCCAACTTCAATAATTGGCAATAGCCCTTTTAACTAAGACAACTAATCAATATGTGGGTACTTTCTTTAGACTAATTAACTTCATCCAACTCAGGTATTTGCTTACGTATGCTTTCCCACTTCCATTTCAAGTGTCAAATTTTGCACCAGCATTCAGACTGGCATATACAGAAACCATGTACTCAAAAATGTACAATATGTGGGTCTCATTAACTATTGTTAGGTCACTCCTTCATCTTTTCCAAATGCAGTAAACTGCTGAGAAGCAAGGACAATAGCAGCAGGACTTTAGTTTATAGAAAGTAAACTCAGCACTCTTATAAGCAGCCTAACAGACTACAGCCAGCAATCATGATCAAGAAGTTAATTTTTCAAGGGATTTCTAGTGTTTGATCAGAAAAGAACAAAGAGGAAAAATTATTGAAGGAAGATAGATAAGAAAACCTCTTGAAGGTACCAGAAATCTTTGCACTAAAGATGTCACTGGCAGCTGATATGAAGCTGCATTTTCTACAAGCTGCAATTTTTTCTACATGTTCAATTACCTGCAAAAGGGAGCATGAGAAGGAATTTTTTCAAATAACTATACTGAGTACATAAGTCTGAAGAAAGGAGTTTTTGAAAAGCAAGAATATGCATATACACATTCAATTGCAACATGTACCCTCTTCTTTTCCTCTTTTTCAAAGGGAAGCAAAGCCTTGAATACTTTACGATAGGCACCATCATCACAAGCAGGCAATGCTGTTTTAAGCATAGCAATAATAGCTCTAACTACCTGTCAAGAGATTAGTGTTTCATCAACATGTAAGTTGGGAACAAATTAACTAACCATAGATGTTATAGAAGAACAATTTCAAAGAATTCTCACAACCTTTTTCCTGTAAAAAGCCACACCATGAAGATTAAATGGTATTTTCCTGTTACGGAAGGTAGTTTGAAAAACTTTTCCCAAGACCTGTAGAACAAGTTGAAGCTAAGATTTTTCAGTAGATATCTACAAACTATAATCAAAGGTTCATCATATTTAAACTATGGAGAGTAAGCTTGACCTGCCTCCGGTAAAGAATTGCAATCTTTCCATAGCAGCAACTAGCAATTGTACCATTAGATGCAGTTTCCAAGATCTTGTCAACGACAAAGGCACACTGTGCATCCTCATTGTAACATTCCTTGATAGTGATCTATGTTTTTTCAATCAAACCACAAAGAAGAAAGAAAGGTTATGAACCAAAAATAAATTGGAAAACATTGAAATTATGGAGAAAATGGCACAATTAACATACCTTAGATCCATAGGAATTTTCAGAAAGAAAATTCTTTGACAGGCATCTTTTTGTATTATTTTGTATAAGACATGATGCAGCCTCAACGATACAGCGGGTGGATCGATAGTTTCTGATAAGTCTTATCTGGATGATTAATGCATACGAAATTTGGGAATCAAAACCAATAATGATGTAAATTAACAAACTTCATTCTGTAATGAGATGTAGAATACATAGGTGTTGAAGAGCAGGTGGTCAGACCTCTTTGTGGTTTGGAAAATCTTTGCGAAATGAATCAAAACCAGAAATGTCAGCTCCATTGAAGCTGAAAATTGACTGAAGTAACATAGAAGCCATTGGCTTAGCATAGTTGGGAAAGGAACTTGGTAAAACTTAGAGCACCAATGGGGAAAGAAGGTAAAAAAAAGAGTCAACTTCCTAAAATGGAGGTATAGAAGATAAAGAGGTAAACCTGGTCATCATCACCAACAATTGTTATGTGGTTATGGGATGCAAGACTCCGCAGCAGACTGTATTGCATTGCACTGGTATCCTGAAATTCATCTACTACGATGGCTTTCCATGAATCTTGGCACTCCTTGAACACTTAAAATCAGAAAAAGCAAAAAGTTTTCAGCGAATGAATAAAAAAAGATAGTTGCACAAATTGACTACATGTATTCTATTGTATGAACCTTCAGGATATTGTGTGAGCAGCTTCACTGAACAACTGATTAAGTCATGATAGTCTAAAGCATTGCAAGACCTTAATATGTCACTGTAATTTCCAAGAACTGCAGCCTGATTCAGATGTAGAGTTAAGAATCACACGAACATAAGCAAAACTAGGAAAAAGAATTGATGAAACAACATTTATCAGCTTACTCCTATTTCATCACCCATTTTACGGCACTCTTCCGGAGTCTTACCAGAAGCTTTTGCCTGAAATGACGAATAATAAGGTTTAAATTCCACAAAAAGAAAGAAACATTTTGCTAGCTCCACATGACAGAAAAAAGCTAAGAACAAATATAAAATATGGGCAAAGTTCATGTTCTTGGTGATTCTAAAAAGATGCATCATTGTCACAGAATAAATTATTCCAGTGATGAACAAAAGGGCAGCAATCTTCTCTACAAAAGAAATTAAGCGAACTCCAGTCTACCAAACAAGGACAAATTGTATAGCAGTTGAAAAGAGCAAGTCAGCATGTCAAACTAGATAAGTCGATAAAATGATGTCAAAATAGGCTTGCCCTAGCAGTTGGTAACCCTCCAATGAAAGGTGAACATCCAAGGTTCAAGTCCCCATCACCCTCTAGCCTCGACCAAGTGCACCAAGAAAATAAAATGACAGAAGACCAAAGAAAATAGTCGATTCAAGCAAACTCTTTGCATCAGAAATATTAGATAAATTTTAAAATATGAACATACAGATATTTTACAAATAACTAACCTGAGTCACAAACTTCTGCCATTTCTTTGATTTATCCTTAAAATATTCTGGATGTCTCACACCATTTAAAATTTCAGTTGTGCTCGACATGCAAGCATCATACTTTTGTCCACTCTTTTCATTTTCTAATAACCGCACTGCCTCAATGATTGCTCTTCTTTGTTGCCCATGTCCATAAATTAGAAACTCTGATGTACGCTCTAACCTATAACATAGACGCACATATGTCAGATACAGATATGACAAAAAAATGTTAAAAAGTTTTACAAAGTTACATTTAATTCAATTCAATTCTGCCTCAACCACATATTTTATCTTCCATTCTAAACCATTGCCTCTGATGCCAGTAGTCCTCCGAAAGAGAAACAAAGCGGTGACAAGAGCTCTCTCACACACACACACCTGTGCATGTTTCCAGGCCCTTGGTTTTCACGGACTTTTTAATAATTGAAGTGCATCATATTTGGACATCATTCAGAGGCTCAATGCTTATAAGTTTCGCATTTTCAGATACTATAAAACATTAAAAACACCAACTGGAAATTCAGTCAGGTTTTCAAAATGCATGAAAAAGGAAATTACAAACATGCTGAGGATTTATTTATCTTGTGATAAAAGAGTATCCAAAAGCAAATGCACTCATTGAGTTTGGAAAACATTAAAGAAGCTTAGGCATACTTTTCTGCATGTAAACGACACAGCTGCAAAGAGAATGAATGGAATGTGCTAATTGTAAGTTCTTTAGCCGTTGCCTTCCCAGCCACTGCACCAATACGGTCTCTCATTTCAGAAGCTGCAGCTGTAGTGAAAGTCATTGCCAAGATGTTTGACGGACTAACACCCTGACAATGTTTTAGAGAATTGGAGATAAAAAAAAAAATCAACTAGTCAAAAGAACAGAATAGTAGATAACCTGGTAGTGATAGACAGAAAATTAGTGCATCTTTTGAATCTTCTAAGATGTCAGATTTTTTATGTTATTAAAAGGAAGAAAAAAAGGGCAAGTCAGGGGATGTCTCCAGCAACAACTGACAAAAGGAAATTAAAAGGAAAAAAATAAAGAGCAAATTGAACAGACAAAGCAAAAGTTATCAAAGAAAAAACAATGAATACCTCATTAAGCAACATCAGAACACGCCCAACCATTGTGGAAGTCTAAAATAAAGAAGATAGTTCAGCTGTTACTATAAATAAACAAACAGAAACGAACTATTGTAAAGATAAGTTCAATGAATGAATGCGTCAGTCTATTATGAGAATCTGAGAGAGGAAGAGACCTTTCCACTTCCTGGACCAGCAGCAATCATTAAAGGAATTTTTATATCACTACAAGCTGCGTCACGCTGTCTATCATTCAAAGATTGCAAGTATTTTGAATATTCGTCGGGCATGCCCCCACTCTGTACTGTCCCCAAAGTACTTAGATCGTCCTCTTTTAACCCAAAATAATTCCTGGTATTTACTGCACTTTCTGCTTTTATATTCTCATTAGTAGTGAGAGTCGAAGCAGCAATATGATCACTACAACTGCAGTCATATTGCTGACCTCTCATGTCAATGTTGACATTTAGATCCTCCCTTGCTGCTTTCGCTGCAGACTGCTGCTCACATATAGCATCGATTTCTTCCAACATAGATTCATCAAAATCCTCATCTAGAAGGCTAGGTGTCAAGAAAGAATCACTTAAATTAGAGAAATCTGATTTTTTTGTAGGGGTTATTAAAGGATCAGATATGCATTCCGTGTCCATAGAACCAGCCATGGGTCTGACATTAGAAAGCTCGCCATTTTGACTCTTTATTGACTTGTATCCCGCAGTAGAAAATGGTGATGGTGTGTTCATAGGTATCTCCATAAGAGGAACTCTCTTGACGCCAGTAATTAAAGCTGGCAATTCACTATCAATTCCATCCTTAGATCTGGAACAAAAACAAATAGAATAAACACAAGTTTCTGCTAACACATCTGCAGGACAAGTTCAAAGAATCAGAACAACTTTAAACATAACCTATAACATTGATGATTTTTCTAAGGATGGGGAGTGAAGCAAGAAAAAGAAGGCGCAAATGATGTGTTACATCACATCTTCGCTTTTCTAATGTGGAAAAATTGCTTTTAAATTAGACTAAGTTATTCGGAAAATAGCTAGTAAGATGTAAAAGTCTAAGCAATGATATTCTCGTAAACTTTCTCCACAATAAAACAGAGCATCAAGATTTTCAAATTAGAACTGGAAAATGCCTCAACTTTACAATCAAGAAACAAACAGGAAAACTATCGAACATGTGACATGAATTCCCTATTTTCTTTCCACGGCTTTCTCGCGATTGAAAAAACAGGAAACCCTAACCTAACGGAAAATAGATTACCTGTAAGGAAAATGATCGGTAAAATATCCGTCATCGCGAGTCCGTTTACGAACGAGGAAAGGCTTGGCGGCTCTGAAATTCTGAGAAATCCGAGCGCTTTGTAGCTGCGGAGTCTGGTTCGCGAGCGAGAGAGGCGTGAAACTAACATTTTCTTTGGACATTTGCTTTTGATTATGGCTGACTTGGTCGAGAGTTCAGAACATATTGGTAGTTCGACGGGTAAACCTGGAAGGTGAAAAGAACTGTTGCGAGATGGGTGGAGGGATTGGTGTGGTAGGCAGTGGTGTCCTGATTCTTGAAGAACGTTTCTGGTTTTTCCCTCTTGAAATTGGAAAGTTCAAATTATGGGCCTTGAGCTTTTGAGCTTCGCCTCTTATGTTTGAATGGATGTAAAATACAACTTATTTGGGCTTCCAACGGTTCAACAAAGCCCACTTGCACTCTTTGTTACTTGTCGTTACCAATTCATGGTAACATGTCATGTCCTGCAAAGATAATGAAATTATACAAATTCAGTATAACTAATTAATTGTGTTAAATTTTTTAAGATTAGCATAAAACGTTTATTATACAAATTATACAACATGATAGGATTATCACTTTGAAATATGATTAACGCATTTGGTGACGTAGATTGACTTATTCTAGATATGATAATTTATTTAAAAGTAAAATATAATAATCTTTTTAATTTTTAATCATAATTACACTTAAATTTTAAAATAAATACTTCGTTTCAAATGAATATTTTCATTGAGCACGAAAGTCATGTCATTATTCAACCATCAATTTTTTTATTAATTTGATGATATAATAATATTTTTAAAATAATTTTACTTTTTATTAATTTTAAAAATTATTATTATATAAATTATATTTTTCTTTTTAAAAATTTTTTTTCTCTTTTTCAAAAACAATATGCTTTCAATCGCTACCTCAAGGGCAACAATGCTCCCTAAGGGAGCCCAAGATCTGGTGCTCAACCAGATCTTGCGTTCCCCTAAGGAGATCCTATTCAATCTGGCTGACTGATGTAAAAGAGCATCGTTGACCAACCAACTTGAGAGAAAGAAAAATACCGGAAAAAAAAGAAGAGTATTTTACATACTTTACGTTTAAGTAATGTAATTTATACATTTGAAGTAAAGTATTCATTTTGAAAAATTAATAAACATACGTGTAATTATAATTAAAATTTAAAAGAATCAATGTATTTTATTTTTTATTTAAATATAAATAATAAGCTATTTTATATATTTTAAATAATAATAATTCAATAAATGAGTTTGAACATGTCACATATGTTGAATAATGTGAATTAATATGTTAATACCATTAATTAAACATATATAAATATATTATATACAAGTTAGATAAGCCAATTCACATAAGACACAAATATTTCCGTATCATAAATTGATTGACATGATTATATTAAATTCAAACTTGTTTAATTTCATATTGTATTAATAAATTATGTCCAAAATTACTAAATCTACTTCAATCGTGCAAATAATCAAAACTCCAAACTTCACATCCAATCACAACCCTAATAAAAAAAAATTTGTTTTGTGATCCAAAATGAAATTCATGAGAAAAAGAACTATGACCATATAAAGAAAAATACTAACAAGATAAATACTGATTAATGAGCTTGCAAAGATATAAGCTTTGTGAGTGTTATTAAGGGAATACATGAGATTATCAATTAAGCTCTTGCATGATGATTTAATTTTTTTTTACAAATTATAAGGGTTTTTCTGTTCATCATGTAAATCAATAACTTATCAACGTTTGGCTCATGCTTCATTTTTTTTTCTTTATTTTGTTTGAAATGGAAGATTAAAAAAACCTTAATTAGATAATATTTTCTCATATAATAAATATAACTTTTTATTATTAAAATTAACTTTAAAATTTAAATTTAAAATCTCAAATTTTAATCATTAGGGTTTTTTTTTTAACAACTGCAACTTTGATTCAAAAAATCTTATTTAAAGATGTAAACAAGTCAAGTTACTTATTATAAGATTCTTAGACTCAACTCAATGAATACTCAAAATTGATTCGTTGCTAACAAGTCGAGTTCAAGCTCGAGCTATTTGAATAAAGAGTTGAGTAAAGTTCAAGAATTGTAATAATACTCAACTCAAGTAGCTTATGAGGCTTATTGAGTTTTTAATTTTTGGATAATTTATATAAATAAAATTTAGTATTTATTTATATAATTTTATTTAATTTTTCATTTCAAATTCAATATTAAACTCGAATCGAGTTTTGATTTTTTATATAAATTAATAATAATTGAGTCAAAATCGAGTAATTTGATAATTTTTTTAGTCAATCTTGAGTCTTAAGGTTTAATCAAGCTAAGCTCGAGTTCGGCACTTGATAAGCTTGCTTGACTCGATTACACCTCTAATCTTATTCAAAACTTAAAAGGAAATTACAATGAAAATGTACAAAACTTGAAACAATAAAAAATCGAAAACAAGTCAAATTGGAGATTTTTAATACTTGACTCAAGTAGCTTACAAATGTAATTGAGCTTTTTTTTTTTTATTATTCTTTGATATTATATACGTATATAAATAAAATTTAATATTTATTTATATGTTACACTTTTTTTGACATTTTATTTCAAACTTGAGTTCGAATTTGAGTCAAGTTTTATTTTTTTATATAAATTGATAATAATCAAGTTGAACTAAAATAACTTGATATATATTTTTTTGAAAAATAACTTGATTATTTTTTTAACCAAGCTTGAGTCTCAGGGTTTTTAATCGAGTAGAGCTGAGCTTGGCAATATACTGACTCAGCTAGGCTACATCCCTATTTCTATTCAAACCTTAAAAACAAAATCACAATAAAAATATATAACTTGAAATTGGAAAAAATCCAAAAAAAGTTAAGTGCGAGATTTAAAATACTACACTCAATTAGCTTACGAGCCTATTGAGTTTTTTATTTTTTAATTATTTTTAATATTATATACATATATAAATAAAATTGAATATTGATTTGAGTTTTTATTTTAAACTTGAGTTGGAATTCAATTCAATTTTTGATTTTTTTATATAAATTAACAATAATTAAGTCGAACTTGAATAACTCAATTACTTTTCAAATCAAGCTCGAGTTTTAAGATTTTGGCAAAATATTTAAAAAGATCTCTAAATTATTTTAAAAACTTTAAATAAATTTTTATATTTTTATTACATTTAATTGAATTTTATATTTTTATTTTAAGTCAAATAAATCATTATATTTTTATTTTTGAGTCAAATAAGTTATTATAATTAATGATTGAATTAATCAAAATATCATTTATCATTTTATATCTCATGACGCTAACGTGACATGTTAATAAATCAAAATTGGTGATAATGTATCATATTGAAATATTATAATTAATAATGACGTGACATGTTAATTTAACATGATAACATAAATAATCATGCGATATTTTTCATCATCCACATCAACGTTATATCAGTATCATATGGATATAAAATGAAAAATAGTATTTTGAATAATGACAATTAATCAATCATTGAGTTTATTTGATTCAAAATAAAAATATAAAAAATTAATTGAATGCAATAAAAAAATAAATATTTATTTAAAATTTTTAAAATAGTTTTGAAACTTTTTTTAAATATTATATCTAAATTTTTAATCAAATTAGACTCGAAATTGGTACTATTTTAGTTCACCTCGATTTCACCCTTATTCATATTCAAAACTTAAAAAAAAAATCACAATTACAATATAAAAACTTGAAATTAAAAGAAAAAAATCCAAACCAAGTCAAGTTCAAGATTTGTAATACTCCACCCAAGTCGTTTATGAGCCTATTAAATTTTTTAACTTTTTTTAAAAATATTTTTATTATTATATACATATATAAATAAAATTTAATGTTTGTTTATACATTTTTTATTTTATTTAAATTTTTATATCAAATTAGAGTGAAATTTTAATTTTTATATATAAATTAATGATAATTGAATCCAACTCAAGTAACTTAATTATTTTTCAAGACAAGTTAGAGTCTTAAAGATTCTTAATCGAGTTGAACTCGAGTTTTGTACCGGATCAATTTGGTTTGGTCTGACCCGACTACAGCTCTGTTCTTTTTCAAAATTTAATAAAAAATTCACAATGAAAATGCTATACATTAGAAGTTTTTTTTTTTTAAAAATCCAAAACAACGCTGCGAGAGAATATAAAAGGAAGGATGCGCGTTTCGAGTTGTGCAGTTAACACTTCAAACTGACGGTAGTCCCGCAGAAAAGGAGCAATCTTGTAAGGAACCAAACCGTAGCGTGGAACCTCGAAAACAGAAGAGTTGTCGGGCAGCTTATCACCGCGCCACTGTGCAGCAAAAGTAGTGATCTCGATCGTTCCAAATGGAAGCGCTAAGAGCAACATACGAAGGCGCCTCCTCCGACTCAGAGTCCGAAGCCTCCTCTCTACCAACTCTTCCCTCCAAATCGAAAACCCTAACGGAGGAGACACTGTCTTCCCCTCTGCCTCCACCTCCTCTTTCTCTCCTCGGCCCTCCTAATTCCCTTGGTAGATCAAACAACGATCAACTTCCCATCGTTTGCTTTTACTAATTTTTAATTTTTTTTTGCCCACCAACTATCTGTTTCTATTTGTTGACAATGCAAGGGTCTCTGGATTACCTGCAAACTGGTCAGCCCAGTAGAGTCAGAAGCTTCCCTCACGTTGAAGGCAACTATGCTTTGCACGTCTACATCCCAGGTTCCTTTGTTTCTTAAAACGAATTGTTACTTTTCTTCAATAATGATGAATGCCTTGAGCTGCTAGACTTAGAGAGTATTTTTTGGTTGTGTCATTTCAGTTTATATGCCGTCTACATCAAAAAAAGAGATGGGTAAGTTCTTGAAGAGGGTTGCAACCTTTGTCCCCGGTCTTCATGTTGTCGACATTGATGTTCCATTGAATATTCTGTGTAAAGAGGAAGATAAACTTGAACAAGTTGCATTGGGAAGGAAATTCCACATAAGTCTAGGAAGGACCGTTCCTATTAGAGTTCACCAGATTGACTCTATAGTAGCAATGCTTCGCCAGAAGCTTCAGTTTCAAAAGCGGTTAGATGTTGTTCTTTAGTTTATGCTAGTTCTATTCTTTTTTTATTTTTTAGATAATATACTGTTTCAATTTATAAAATCTCTGTATGGGTTTTTCTTTCTCCTTTTCTGATTTCCAGGATATGGTTTTGAACTGTTCTTTAATTGCAAATAGGTATTGGATTGATTTTAACAAATGGGAGGTTTTTGTCAATGATGATCACACATGCTCCTTTCTTTCACTAGAAGTTATTACGGGAGGATTAGCTGAGGTAAGTGTGCTGAATTTCCTTTCTTTTTTCACTGCAATGATAATTGCTTCACATATTGAGCATGCTTATGCTGTCTGATCATTCATTGTTTAGATGTGTGGACATCCCAAGAGAAAAAACACACAGGGATAAAGAAAGAGGACAAAAGCACAAAAGCCGTAGCATTATTGCCTATTTCCTTTTGGATAGATATGCTTAGATTTTCAAGCAATGCATCTTATGTTGAAACACAAAAACGTTTTCTTTCCACTTTTTCTTGAGAGAAGTGGAAGTTTAAGTTAGATATTTGACTATACATTCTAATATTATCATTCGTAAATAAGTAATTACTTACAAGTATAAATACATGTTTTAGATTCCAGGAGATAACAGGTTAAATAACTGTTTTAGTTATTTGTTACCCTTTAAGATGTTATATACTACTATTAGTTTATCATTTACCTGTTGAGCAGGGGGACCAATGAGTCTGCACTTGGGACCATGCTTGCATCTATTATATTGTATTTGACTATGCTGTAAAATTGATTTACACATTTTTATTTCTATGATTATGAAGTGAGAAGTAGTAGTTTTAAAATGGCATAAAAATTTAGAGATTGTTGCTTCAAATTGGAGAGAAAAACTCTACGGCATGTTTAGTGGTTCTGGTTGTCATACTAGTTGGGGATTTGTTCTGTTCTCACTTTCAGACGATTAAGAATTTAAGAGCTGCTTGAGTAGGATAGTTGCTGTATGTAGGCTAAAATTGGCATACTCATCTCGCAGTTCTTTTTTCTTTTCTTCTCTATGTTTAACTGTTATTTTGTTGCCAAGATTATGGTATTTACTTGGTTGCTGTTAAGTTTCAGATAACTAAGCAAATTGAGGCTGTTAATGAAGTTTACAAGCTTCACAATCTTCCTGAGTTTTATAAGGTTTGGTTGTTATGATTCATTGCCAAGTCTAATAAATACTTGTAAAATTTAGAGCAATGTTCATGTATCATATATTTCGTTGATCACAGGATCCACGGCCTCATATATCCTTGGCTTGGGCACTGGGAGACCTTAGTGGTCCCCTTAAGCAAGTGGTTGAGGAAGAAACAAAAACATCCAGCTTTGGAGGTTCTTTACAGAATTGTATTTGTACTAGTAAATTCGGTGGCATTGAGTGTAAAATTGGTAAGAAAACATATAAGATATGTAAATCTCCTGATGAACTATAAAATCCCTTCAACCTCTTGTGGTATAGCCTTTGTAGTTTGTTTGAATTATGTTACCAGATCAGATTATTGTGAAAGTCTAGATAAAGAACCTGCTGTTAGGTCCTCATCGACCACCATACACATTTTCTCTCAGAATGTTGGTAACACGTGTGTTCCTTGTGACCATACAACTTGCATCTTTCGGAAATGTCTTCCTTTGGGTTTGATCACATTGGTTATAGTACTTTATTGTTTCTAGTGGAGAAAGCTTTGCCACCAATCTCGGTAACTTGGCCTCCTTTAACATTCTAAGCTTCTTGTTTTGTGCAATCATCTGTTGCGACTACAGTCCTACTTGGAGCTATAATGTGGCACATAAAGGAACCATTTTATTATAACCGTACCAGGTTGAGTAGATAAGCGTAAAAGAAAGCTGTCAAGTTTCTGCAACAGCAATGAAAGATGTATATGTCGATCAGGATCTTCTGCAACAGAAAGTTATTTTCTTGTAAATTAATACCATTGAGAAGTTTGGAAAGAACATAACTGTAAATGTAGGCGTGGATCAACACTAAAGCAGATATAGATGATCTACTAGAAATCTGTGTAATAGGAACAGACAAGGTCTGTATGATGTGTGGCCCTGCAGGATATCCTTCCAATGCAAATATTCTGGAAAAGGTAATGGAGGCCATTTGCGGTAGTCTTGTTCCTTCCTTTTGTGTTGATTTTCAGCTTTTCCATGCATTCTGCCAGAAGTGGGCCTGCTGATCTCGCTGCCGAAAGCTGTCTCATTCTTGCTTATTCTCTCTTGTTTGATTTAATACAATTTAAAAACGTATAGTCTGTACACTAAAGCACAAATAGCAAAATAATGATGTTGTTTAGATGCTATGACTAAAAACGCAGACTTCAGAGTAGGACAGTAGGTTAAGGATGCAAGTTGTCTGCGACTGATACAGAACCTAAGGTGTTTATGGATAGGTAGGTGCACCCTGAACTATGGATGACAATGGTGTTATATGAGAAATAATTGAGAGTAAAACCACCAAAACTGACCATTTCGACCTGAAGAGTGATAATAGCAAAAATCAAATAGCTACATCCCAAGTTCCAAATTGGCATTTCATTTTGCTCCCATCCACTTTTCAAGTCACTTTGTGGATAATGTCTACTACAAGAATTTTTAACAGCTTTAGTAGTTGTTTCACCAACCTGGTTAGAAGTGGTGTGATTGAAGAAAAGACTGACGTAATTATGATGGTGAAGAGCTTTACGCTACTAGGTGCAATGCTAGCCATCGCGGTGTTGTATGTGAAAAACATCGCAATCATACAAATTTGTAGCTCGAATTGCAATGGAAATTCGCTTGTGAGGATGTTGATCATGAAAAGCGCCATCGAAAAACCGATCGAGTTGAAAAGCACAAATAGTGCAAAAGCAATTCCGCTGCTGGTTCCCATGATGGAGGTCCCTGCAGAGTATGCACTAGGGATGCTGGTGCCATTGCTCTGATTTGGAGAACTATTGTCTTGCCAAGTACCGCCTGGAGGGCTGAGTCCAACCTGGAACGTGGCTGTTGCCACCAAAACAGCTATCACTAATAAAGTACTGCGAGCTTCACTGGGAGGGTCTCTGCCCTTCTTAAACTTGAAATACTCCACCAAGTTATCTGTCTGCCTTTGTGATCTCTGCAGTGTTCTGGGATGGTTTATTACTTGATTATGAGATTCACAGGAAGAAGTTGGAGAGATCATAACATCTCTAGCTCTCACGGCTCCAGCATGTTGAAGAGTGTCAGCAATTTCTCTGTCACCGGCTTCACTAGGAAAAATCTGTAGGACATCCAGGGCGGTAAGACCACTTTGGTTTACTGCATTTACTTCCAGCAAGCCTGAAGTAACTGTTGTTCCAGTGCCAAGTACTAATTCTATCACCTGAAACAACATTACCTATCATTCACTAACAGAAACATTATCTCATTGTCTGGTATTATACGTGTGCTAGATAGACAACATAATGACACAAAAATAGATTGTTGGCTAATTTTGGTATGCAAAAGGAAGGAATCAATGGGTCTAGGAGCATAGCCTAGAAATATATCCCATTTTATGAACAGGTGGATGTTAAAACAAGAAAAACAAATGGGTTAAACTCGTAACCAAGAAAAGGTCAGCTTTGACAGATGACGCAATCCGGATTCTTTCTTCCCAGCGGCACCTTACAGTTACACTAATGTATATACTAACTTCATCTAGAGTCGTCAACTTTTTGTCTCTTATACAAGATAACATCGTCTAAAGGATAAAAATGTGTGGCATTTGCAGAAAAAGTCATCACTAAATATAGGAATAGCAAAAATTGAAGTAAATATGAGAAAATACTTGCCTGTCGTTGTTTTTTCCAGGTTGCTAGATGCAGAATTGTATTGCCTTGCTCATCCTTGAGATTTAAGACGTCTTCTTTCTTCATCTCTTTAATCCAATCAACCATAACTTTGACTGCCTCAAACTGGCTGTTCTTAGTGGCAAGGTGTAGAGCAGTCTCCCTTTGAACTGTCACACCTTCAATGCACTCTGCACAACTCAAAAGCATTTCAGTGATTACGTCAACCCTCCCTATCATAGCAGCAAGATGGAGAGGAGTCCTTTTCTCTCTTCCCTCTAGGCAGCATAGTTTCCGGTCTACACTCAGCAGCTCTCTTACAATCTCAATATGTCCGTTGGCAGCAGCAATATGAAGAGGGCTAAAACCATCTTTATTTACTTCTATGGCATACTGGGGCCTTTGTCCCAAAATCTCTCGAACAAAACCAACATGCCCTGCAGCTGAAGCAACTTGTAAGGGATTTTCGCAAGAATAAAGTGAGACGGTGTGCAGGATTAAAGGATTTTCTCTCAGTAACTTGTGCAAGTCCATGACGTTTCCAGTCCGAGCAGACTCAAAACAACCTTATATCCATTTTGATAAGACAAAGCTTGTTTTTCTTGGAAAGGAAAACAGGTTTTATTGCCAGAAAGGAGGCATTTTTCTTTCTGTTTATGAATGATGAAGAGTCTTGGTGGAAGAAGGAATGTTAATACTTTCTTTAGTGATTATCATAACTTATCTTCAAAAGGTCTTCATGTGAACCAGCAACCAGAAATTGACCTTAGTTTATAATAATAACTTAACTATTGAAAAATTAAAGCTAAAATAATAGTTTCGTGATTGTCAAGTGAACCAACTCCGGTATTCAAATGCCTTGTGAGATAGGCTGCTACTCTGTTCGTGACTTTTGCATATAGCTTTTACACTAGGCCGACTTTAGTACACATCATATTAATACGCCAGGTAAACTTAAAATAGTTTCAAAGAACTAAGATGATCAAACAAAACAGGAACATGAATGAAGCTCATTCAGATTTCTGGCTAGCTGTAAGACACTGGACTATGTTGTCAGAACCAGGAATGAACTTCAACAACTAAATTCTAATAAAAGAAAATAAAAAAGGCTTGTGTACAAAAAAGAACAAAACGCAAAACAGAATCGACTGATTTTATGTCCTGTACTTTTCAGGTTTCTTCCCATTGTATTTTGCATATAATAAGAAATTCTTAATAGAACGCTAAATTGGAAGCAAGTGCAGTTGATATAATTTGATTGTATCTTACAGGGCAGTTTCAAATAAAAAGATAACAATGTATTGTTGCAGTACCCAATAGGATACAACTGGGGCAAATTCATTGCAGAGAGATACAAAAACCAGAACTCAGGTAGGCTTTAGTAATATATTTTTATATAAAAGTCGCAAATGATTGACTAGAAGGGTGATGCAAGCTAAATTTGAATCAGTTTCTAAATACTATTCAAATTCTACTTGTATCTATTTTTCCAAGTAATAAATCTGATCATTCTTATGGTCAAACCTCTTACTTTAGTTGTTTATATATAAAAAAGGAAAACTGATAAGAATTGCTCTTTGACACGGCAATGAAGGCATACTAATACTAATAATATTTCTGGGTACAAACTGTAATAATAATAATAACTGCAAAACAGTTCCTAGACCTGCCAATATATTTGATAATAATAATAATAACAATAATAGCTTTTCTTTACAAGGCTTATATGATCAATCAGATAAAGCTATGTAGCAATAGCATCAAGTTCTACTTCACTTTTTCTGATCACTGTTCTTTGTCTAGTGGGAAGCAAAGGAAAGTATCCAAGACCTTTTAGCCTTCATGAAATTACTGGCAATCCATTTACTTCGAAGTTCAAATGATCCTGTGGATTTTGTCCACTGTAAATTCTATAATCCACCCTATCAATCTTTGTGTCCACTTGCTCAAAAGTGGTGTAATTGAAGTTAAGACTACAGTGCTAATAATGACCACCAGTTTCACGTCGTCTGGTGAAATATTTATCATTGCAGTGTTGTATGAGAAAAACATGGCCAACTGACACATTCCAAGCTCGAACTCCAAGGGGAATTTTCTGGTGAGGATTTTGATCATGTAAAGAGAGACCGAGAACCCTATCGAGTTGAAAATCGCAAAGAGAGAAAATGCAACTCCACTAGAAGTGCCCAAAATAGACCAACCTGCAAGATGTTTCCTACTGATGGTGGCGCTTTGACTATCATTTTGGTTTGGGAAATAATTATCTTGCCATATCCCACCTGGAGGATTGAGTGCAACTTGGAAGGTTGCAGCTGCTACTAAAGTAGCTATAATTAAGAGTGTCCCGCGAGCTTCACTTGGTGAATCTCGGCCCTTCTTAAACTTGAAGTACTCCACCAACTCTGGTTGTTGTAAGTGATTAGTCGCTGGGAGGGTTCGACAGTCCAAGGAGGCCCTTGGAGAGAAGTTTACATCCCTTGCCCTTAAAGCTCCAGCACCGCTTAGGATGTCCATGATTTCTCTATCGCCAGCTTCACTTGGGAACAACAACAGCATATCAAGGGCAGAGAGATTGCTTTGATTGACAGCATTTACATCCAACAAGCCAGAAGTAAGCCTTTTGTTGTCAAGTAATAATTCTATGACCTGCAAGGAGGGTTAGTTTTTTCATTTCCGTCCAAGGTTGGCTAAATGAATAAGATTATTAAGGATACCAGTGATGTTTCCAGGCATGTTTCGCTTCCCCAAAATATTAACATTTTCTATTGTTACTTCTTTTTTCTTTTTTGAACTTTGCTTTAAGAATTAAAGATACCAGAAAACATGAAATCGTGCTTACCTTTCGTTGTTTTCTCCAGGTAGCTAGGTGCAGAACCGTATTTCCCTGCTCATCTTTTGCATTAAACACATCTTCCTTCTTCAGCTCACTAATCCAATGCACTAAGACACTAACCGCTTCAAACTTGCTGCACTTAACTGCAAGGTGAAAAGCAGTCTCTCTTTGAAGAGTCACATCTTCAATACACTCAGCACAACCGGAAAGCATTTCATTTATTACATTTACCCTCCCTTTCATGGCTGCAAAATGAAAGGGAGTTTTCATGTCACGAGTTCCCTGGAGTCGGCAAAGAGAGGGATCAACTTTCATCAGCTCACTCACAATCTCCAGGTGCCCGTTGACAGCAGCCATGTGCATGAGGCTAAAACCATCTTGGTTAACCTCTTTGGCGAAATCAGGTTTCAAATTGATAACCTCCTTGACAAAATTAAAGTGCCCAGCGGTGTAAGCTATATGCAAGGGGTTTTCAGAAGAAAAAAGTGCAATTTGATCAAGGAGGAGGGCATTTTGTCGCAGCAATTGGTGCAAGCTGTCAATATTTCCAGTCTGAGCAGCATCAAATAATCTTATATCCATGCTGATCAGATAGAAGTATGTTATATCTGATCGTTGGGAACACACAGTTATCCCTGCATATAAAACGATTGCAGAAGTAACTTTCCCTGGAAGTAATCATTGCAGAAGTAACTTTCCCTGGAAGTAATCATTCTCATTCTGCTACCTCCCCCACCCAAACTAAAAATTCCTGCAACCAATAATATATCATGCTTCCCAAGATCTGCCGAGAAGAAGAACTAAAATAATGGACAGATGTAGCCGGGATTTTTGCCGCTGTGGACTTGTTGACCAGTGCTAAACTAAGTTCATAAGGCTAATGTTAACTTATTATTCTTATATGCACCAACAATCACTGATCAAACTCTGGTTAGACCAATCCAAAAATGTGCGAGTGTCATTGATTGGTTTCCAGGAATATCGAGTTAGTATCTGGAAGTTTCAGCCCAGTACATCCACTTTTTCCCCTTGGACAAAACATGTCAAAGCATTTAAACACTTGACTTATTGGTAGGTGTCTAAACCCCTCCTTAAAAAACAGAATTCGAATATCTCTCCTTTCAATTATAAAAAAAAATTTAAAACAATGTTTTTGTCAACAAAACATAATTGAATAGAAAAGCTGTATTTAGAATACTATTTAAACCATTGAATTGATGTTAGTTGGAACTAAATTTTTTAATCCATTTGAAATTGCAAATTACCATTTAAACCAAGTTCTAGAAACTTAAAACACCATTGAATTGATGATCATAGACTTCACCATGATTCGAGCAACTCACCCCTCCACCAATAAGCCTTCTTGTAAATCAGGCATGTAAATTACGAACAAAGAAAAAAAAAATCTTTCGTTGTTAAGCTAGATGAACAGTGGAATAGACTGCAACTGAGATTATTTACAGAGGGCAAAGGCAAATCCTTTGCACAATCTTTACATTTAGCATCACATATCATTTGCTCGCGTTCAACGTCTCTTCAATAACAACGACTCTTCCTGTGGTGGAGTACAGAGTACACGTAAGGTTACGAGAGAACCTACAGCGGGATTACAAATAAATCCCGCTATTTCAGTGATTTGCCTTAACAGGCACTGCATCATCACTAATCCCCTTGTATAATGTTCTACTACTATATTTTTAGCAACAAAATCAATATATAGATTACAAAGAATGGATGGTTGACTGAATTTCAGAGTGATATAGTAGGCAACAAAAACATGCTTAGAGCCCCGGTATAGATTCAAGGTTGTATCGTTTAGGAGTTGAAATTTCGACCTCTCGGTTGTCCTGTAGTTGTGGCTTATTCATGGCATCAAGAGTCTGCAAGTAGGTGTATGAAGCTGTCCGATTAGATGAAGAGCCTGGATTGCTTATTCTGCTAGCCAGGAAGCGGCGGATTAGACCCCTAAGAAAGGGGGCCATGGTATCTGGCTCATATTCTAGGTAGTACATGATTCCTCCCATGCATGCACAAAATAAGGCCACCTGTGACAGATTGGAAGCATTAATTCAGAAGCCAAATTTAAAAGAAACATAACCAACTCAGTTAATTGCACAATGATGCAGTAGACAAAGGAAACCATCTTTCTGTCTCAATTATACGTGCAACACTTGAATAAATCATGGATTTACAGGAGCACATAGCATAGACAAACATAGTCTCAATCCGTCTCCATTAAAATTCATTGCTGGAAAGTACTTTCTAAGTAACAATAGCACACTGTAGCATAGCCACCTAATTCGTGCCAACAAAATTCGTGACCTTTTAACAGAAGGACCCAAACCAAGGTGACTAGCCCCAGAAATATTAAGAACAAAGCTGGTTATCTATCTCTAGCTATGGACACAATTTTCACTTAGACCAAGAAAGAAGCTTTCATGAGAAAGAAAATTAAAGCAATACCTCAGCATTTTTAATATCAGGAAGCAGGTGCCGGTTTACTAAAATATACCATAATGATTCTCCTGCTCGTGGAAGAACATATAGAGCAAGTTCACTGCGTCTGGTTTTTTTCTCCAGTAATACAGAAAGAGCTGATAAAGCACCAGCAACCCAATATACCAGCTTATGGTCTTTTGATGCAATCTTTCTGTGCACGCATATAACTCCCTTGCATTGCACATGAAAAATATTCAAGAACATATTCATACAGATTTTAACAACAGAAAAAAGTGAATGAGAACTAAGAAACCAGCTACCTGAAAAATTCCAACAAATGCAGACAAGAAAGTTGTTGATCGAACAGCACCTTTAACAGCAAGCCAAAAGGTACGAGCAGGGGTATCCATAAACTAGAAGTGCATCGTGATGATGCAAAACAAACAAAAAAGAAAAAAGGATCAATTCGAAATTGATACTACTTGTCATGCCATTGACAGACAGCCAGAATATATAATTGCTGCTCAAATGGACCAAAAGAAACCTGCAAAACCAACTAAATGAAATTTTGTCTCAATTACAAAAGGACATAACTGTCAATCAATCCTTTTTCCTCCAGGCATAAGTGGTTTTACTCAGCTATAGGAAGACAAACTTAATAATAAAAACCTATCATTCCCATTCCACTCTCCCAACATTATTAATGCAGCATTTACTAAACCAGGTACACTATTTTGTTTTACAAAAACAGGTTTCAATTTTGGTAAAGCATACGCAAAAAAAGGCAAGCTCTTTTGGACCTTTTATGGAGCGCAAAATGCATTAAGACCATTATTCTTCTTGTCTGCTTATTTCTTATAACCAGAAGCATATGACGGGAAAGTTAGAGTGCAAAACCAACGCCAAGGTCCCTCCACACACACAGATGCAGAAAAGAAAACCAATATGTTACGCAATATGTACCTTTTGTAGGTGCAGAACAACAAATGGCACAAATGTCAGAGAGAAGTATAGAGGAAATGTTTTCCTAAATGTAGCCGAAGCTGCATTAGCATTGTGAGCTAGACAAGAATTTGTGTCTGGATGAATAACAGAACAAGGAATAATAGAAGGGAACTCTTCCAACTTCACATTATTGGACTTCCCTTGGCGATATAAGTAGGCCGATATAGATGCAACGTCCGCTGGACTACCTCTACAGTTCTCCCTTACAGCCTTGTATACAGGAGCTGCAACAGGACCAGTCTTCTGAATAAAATCCTGATACGATTTTGGCAAGCTCTCGGGACGCATTACAAAGGCATACATAACCTGTTATCAGCATTAGTAAAATGGACGAAGTAAAAATAAATGTTGATGATGAAAAAGACATCAATCTAACACTAGTAAGTGAACAGTAGAGACGAAACTACAAGAAATTCTTGACTCATTTGTTAACCTCAGAAGCAAACTCCAATTTGTTAGAAAATAGAAACCTTCAACTAAATAATAAATTTTTAAATGGAAAAAGTGGAAACAAATAATTGGAGGTAAAATTCAATATGCCACATGAATGGAATAAAATTAGTTACATTTCCAGACCATCACAAATAAAAGAGTAATATCTTGTATTATTTGTGCCTAAAATTTAGCCTAAGCTATTCTTTGACACCTTTTACTCACCAAACTAAGCAATTTCTAGTGTTATGAACTTCCACTATCATCAATTCATCTACAGAGATAAAATAACATGTTCAAAAGTATAAAGTAAACATCTAGTCACAAAATCAATATGAGCATAGTATTACCTGGGCACATGCTAAAGCAAAGAGCAAAGAGTCGCCATGCCTCCAATGGCTTCCCCATAAGTGAAACTTATTGTTTGACTTTGCAGAATTATAAGCACACTGATGAGTAAGACACAATATTAGACTGTGAATTGGAAAACTGGTTTCTACAATTTCAGATAGCTTTGCAAATTTAATAATTTAGAAAGCATTCATGTACCTGGGCTACTCTAGCCAAAAGATACAGTGCAAGTGTACGCCTTCGGTTTGAATCATCTAAAGCCAAAACAGACAAACCCGCAATTGAACCTGCTAAAATTCTGTTCCATCACCACCTCAAACAATGTCAAAAATAAGGAGTAGGCTCTAGCATGCATAAAAAATTTTCAACTATTCAACTAATCATATACCATAAACCAAACAATGAGAAGCGTCTATATGGAAAAAAAAAAAAAAGCAAAGTCTTTATGCATCAAACTTACGCGTTCACTGGTGTCTCTTTCTTTCTCAGCTTTCTTAGTAAACATCTAAGCGCATGGTATGATCCTGTGAAGCCACCAAAAAGTAAACCAACACGGCATGCTTCTTCTCTTACTATCAAATCTTTCTCAGAGACAAGTTGCTGAAAAACAAAATTAAAACATTCAAACATCTGCTAATATCACATTTCTTCATGTTCTTAAATGATAATTCCTTGCAAAGCCAAATAATAAAACCCAAAGTCCCAGAAAATTTGCGCAAAACCCATCTAATTTCATCTTACTTTATTAGACTCAAATTTGATCCTTTCTTTCTTCTTCTCTCTCTTTTTTTTTTTTTTGTTTTAAAAAGGAGTTCATTTTTATTCACTCATTAGGAAAATGACAGTAACAAAGTCCAAACTTTTAAACAGTTCAGTTCACATAATCATACATCAAAGCCATCTAATCAACTATTTTCTAAAAAAATAAATTAGCAAAAAATACAAATTCAGTTCCAAAAATATTTCACAATTTACAAAACAACCAATTCAAAGCAAAACATTTTATAAAACTGCCATAAAAAACCCTAACCTTGAGATCAAGAAGCGAAGAATAAGACTGTCTTCTGGCTAGCTTAAAAGCGCGCAGAAGAATCCCGATGCCCACTCTAACACCATAAGAAAGGAGAAAGCTTTGGCAAAGATTACCAATGGCGTTGGCCACGCAGGAGTCGTCAGCGTGGTCGCATGGCGGGTGTTGGCCACTCGCCGCCGTCCTCTGACGTCTCTGGAGCTCCTCTATGGCCTCCCTCAATCGCTCCTCAGCCTCCAGCAGTCGCCGCTCCGCCTCCGCGCTGTCCGCCAATAGCCGCGCGGAGGAATTAGGGTTTTTGGGGACGGCCGGCATTTTGGATTCGATGTCGCCGTTGTTTATATTGGCATCTGAAACTTGAAGAAAAAAAAAAGGAGCGAGGAGGACAGGAGATACATATATTATATATTTATAGACGGATTAAAATGTGATCCACTGATACTGTGAAGTCATCAAAATTCAACACCTGAGGTAATAATAAAAAATTTAAAGGATTTAATTATAAATATTAAAAAATTTTATTAATTAATTAAAAAATAAAATATTTTTCTCCCAATCAGAGTCACGTTTTTTGGCCCTTTTCAATCTCTTTTTCTTTTTCCTCTTTCAGTTTCTTTGTTAAGCTTTCCCTTACCCTTACCAAAAAACGATTTCAGAGACGGAGAGGCATGAACTAACTGGCAATTGCTCATACGATCACTGCTCCTAAGATCGAGTTGCCCGAACTCGACGGCAAGACTTAGAAGGTGAAATTCGATTTGTTTTTTCTTTTTTGTTGATTACTTGGTTTGGTATTTTTTTTCATTTTTTTCCTTTTAGTAGATGTATAGAGGATGGAAGATTTGATAAACTGTGCAAGTCAAGCCACTTTGGGTAAAAGATTAGTATGCTAAATTTTAGGTTTCATTTTATTTGTTAATGTTGGTGGTTTGAATTCGATCTGTTGAATTTTATGTTTTCATGGTTATGTTACTGTCAAGTAAATTAGGGATTTAGAAAGATAAAGAAGTTAACTTGGTATTTATGTGCCTGTGTTTGCAATTACCGATCTAGCAGTTGGGTTTGATGGGAAATAGCTGCTAAATCTAAAAAGAAAGTTATTGAAATTAAATGATTGTGCAAAATCTGACCTTTGATCAAATAGAGGAAGTTTACATGAAATTGATTTCAAAGTAATCATAATATTTGGTTGGAGAATTTTATTTTAAGCACACCAATCATTTTTGAGTTATTGCCCAATGTTTAATTTCAATGCATTAAATATTAATCTTTTATAATAACATGTGCAATAAATAAAGGGTTTTTTTTTTCAGTTTAAAAGTTTATTGTTTTTATTTTGTAATTTTTTTTTTGGTTTTCCTGCTATTATTTTTATTTTGTGTTGGTTCGGTTGCTTTGTGTTTTGGGAATTTTGTTGGCCAATTGGAACAAAATGTCATCTACTTTTGTAGCTTTGCCTTACCACATTTAGAAATAAATTATAAAATACCTAAATAAGTTTCCTCCACCTCTTCATATGTTAACCCATGTGAACAAAATTCCTCCTAAAAAGGTATATCATATTTAATTTGTGTTTATAAAATTGGTTGAATATCTTGTCCACTTGAGAAGGGAAAATCACCACACTTGGATGAGTTTTCTTGGATACGCACGTCCCGGTTTTTAAGGGTGACTCTTTGCTGTCACGAAGATATTGCTTCCGTATTTTGTAAAACGTTGCCTTGTCTCACTCATGGTACCTGTGCTGAACGTGGGACCATGAAACTAGGGTGAGCAATGATTTCTGGACAACCTAAACCAATTTGTTTGGACGGACTTGACTTTAGAGTCATCCTTTGATTCGATGAGCAGTTAATATATGATTGTTTTAATTATATATATATATAAGAATTTAAAAATTATAAAATTTAAGATAGATTTTAAACCATATTATATCAATTAATCTTAAAAATTATAAATCAATTTGTTTTTAATAAATTTGGTGCAATTTTTAATTATGCAATTCTTACATTATGAAGTCTGAAAGATTCTGAAAGCGCTATATATTATACATCAACAGGTCATTGAATAATGGCATTTAGAGGCAAGTTCCGCTCCAGCTCAAAAGTCTTTAATGGCTTCCTTTTTACGTTGCCTTTAACACTTAAACATGCATTCCACGCTTATATCGTTATTTTCTCATCTCATCAACATTTACGTGGATGGTAAGGTTCTTAAAAGACCATTAATAACTCTTTAAATGGAGTAGTTGACTGTTAAAATCATACTGCTTCTATTAGAACCATATACTACTGCAATTGTAACTATATAGTTCTAAATGAACAAGTAATTACGTGAACCCAAATTTCAAGTATTTCCAACTTTCTCTGAAGAAGCAGAGCTTGCATTCGGATCTTTCCAGGATGCTTGCCACTGTTTGTCATAGTAAGTGGCCTCATCAGCAAGCTTTTTCAGGTTCTCGAAATCTTGGGTTCGCCTGAACAGTATGACACCGATGACTGTCACAAACAATCCTGCCTTGCAAATAAAATTGCCTGTTTGGCCAACAACATCTAGCCCCGTTAAAGCATCCACAACATAAGCCATGAAGAATCCTATCATTGCAGCTCGACCTGCAAGAATGATGCAATGCAGCTGAGGGATAATTTTGGAAGTAACAAACAAGTTGTGTATGCAGTGACTGAGTGGAGTTATTATAACCATTGAGCAGCTCAGCATTCGGGAGATTTGTTCTCATGAGCCATGCCCACCAGGGTATTATTGAGCTTCTGAATTGGACTGGTTCTTGGTTTGTAGTAGCTTCTGGTTGCATCTCCAGGAACTTTCTCCTCCTAGCTTCTACAAAACCAGCAAAAATTGCTGCTATGGAGGCTGAATTTGCCAATTTGATAGGATATCTAAGTATTTTTAGATAATCAACAAATTATCTTGCTTTTTCAAAATGCTAAACGATATGAATGTAAAGAGACAACGGATTCCTGTAGAGCCGACCTGCAACAATCACACCATCCCAATCCATCCTACCATTTCTAACGAACATATTTAAATCCCATGTTCCATTCTTCCAGCGCTCGTCCTTGAACTTCGGAGCAGAAGATTCTGTCTCGAAAGTACTGTCTTTCAATTCATCAACAGGGTTGGTTGACTTATTAACTTGTGAAACCGGCTCTACTTTTCCAGCTATACCAATGCCTTTCTGCCCTTCCACATCCCGGGTGACCGCATTGCTTTGTTCCTAGAGAATAAGTTGGTTTGGCTTGTGGATGTTGCTTCCTTGTGACATGATGTGAGCTGCAAGCTCTCTGCAAGGAGGCAGAAATGGCAACGGAAGCCATTGTTGTTCGATAGGAATACTCTTTTCTTTGGTTCTTTGCTCTTCTCTAAAGCTTTGTGGTTGTGGGGATAGGAACGACGTAGACAATTACCCCATACTTCGTAATAAACAAGATTATCTTTTCATAACTTTCTGTCAGAGAGTTATGGGCAAGGTTTTTAAATATATGTGCTTTCCGTTGTCTCTTTTTTGGACTTTTGTAGTATATGATTAAAAAAAAAAGGATAATTTCACATTTGATTGGTTCTAATAGAATCAGACGTTGAATCACGTTAACAACAAAATGACACATAAAATATTTTTTTATTACAGATATTAAATTAGATATTTTATTAAAAAATTATATGGGCCAAATGTGATATTATCCCTTTAAGGAATTAGCAGAAACATTCAGATTGCTGCAAATTGCAGCCTTTGGGGCTTAGTTGGGTTCACCCAGGTGATGTCACTAGCTTCTTTGTTTCTTGGCAGAACACTAAACCATCTTATGGTTCTCCTGAAATATGACACGTGCTCTTCTTCTCTACTTTTATGGTCAATATAGCTTCGTAAAAATGAAACCCTCTTCCAAGGTAAACACCTTGATGTGAATCAGCTGCAAGACATTCTCCTTATTAGACTAGCCCGTTGGTACAAGGACAAGAAGCCACTCGACCACATCCCAGCTTCTCACTTCCTTTTCGAACCTAGTACAATCAGCATCAATATTAGAAAATGCAAAAGAAAAGTCACCTCTAAATGGATGAGCCCACCACCAGGTTCTTTCACACTGAATGTTGATGGCTCTACCCTTGGAAAACCAGGGCCTGCAGGTACTAGGGGGTGCCATTAGAGACCGCGAAGGTTTTATTAAATGGGTTTCCTTTACTCCCGTTGGCACCGAGGACTCCGACTATACTGAGTTTCTTACTATCAAAGGGGGCCTTTCTTTCTTCTTTTCTTCACCTTGGGCCTCCAACAGTCTCCATGTTGAATGTGATTCCAAAAATGCCATCACTTGGGCATCTGACCACAACTCTGTTCCGTGGCGCATGAAGCTTTTGTCCAACTGTATTGAAGCATTCAAAACAAGCTTTAAGGATCTTTCCTTCACTCACATTAACAGAAAGGCAAGCACTTTGGCTGACGGGCTTGCAAAAGCTGGGACTATCAGGTTAAATCGTTTTTCGACTTTGTTCTAATCCTTTGAGCTGTTTTGGAAAACGAGGGTGCTGAGTCTCTATGTTTGTTCACCTTGTTGGTTCACTTAGTTGAGTTCGTTAATTTCTGTGTATTTTGTTGAATTTTTTCCCTTTTTGTTGTTGTGGCTTCCTTTAAGTCAATCGTTCTGGAACTGTCCTTTGCAGTTTTTCTTTGTATTGCCTAACCGGCTTTGCTCTTTAATGATCACTTGCCATTCAAAGAAAAAAAACAAAAACAAAAACGAAAACAAACAAGGTTAGGATATACTAACATATTCTGTTCACTTGTAGATGTACAAGAATGTTTTTTTGTCAGAAATATATCATATTTTGTTGGAGGATTTACTCATTTGTGACAAATAATAATTATAATGAGAAATTGGATTGATCAAATCAATTTTCCGCATTGGGGTCTTCAAAAACTTATAATGGCATGATAAAAAGCATTAACAAGTTACAATGAATTCAATCTCAAAGCTCAAAGAAAATTGAACACAATAAATTCATTATTCCATAAAAAAGCTGGTACAACTTGAAATTTAACAAATACCCCCGATGAATATATTTGATGTTTGTCTAAAAGTTGATGAAGGATAAATGTGAGAACAATCAAAAGTTATAACTATGGTGGGGGGGAAGCTAAGAATGCTTCAACCCTATTGCTTGAGCTTTCAATGGAGACTATAAAGAAAAATAATGAAAGAAAGGGAGCCATTTATGCTTCCCATCCTCTTAGGAGAGTTGCCCGAGCAACGCGGTTTACCCCAAGGGTAAAGGCACCCATCCGGAGATTGCAATTGTGGGCCTGGCACATGTTCTTGATGTTATGAAAAGCTTGAGTCATGTACCTCCTCAGTTCCTTGTTCACCTTCTCTTCATCCCACATGAAACCTTGAATGTTCTGCCATATCAGATGGAAAAATTATGAACTAGTTAAGAGGCATAAACTTGCTCTTGATGCCAGTGATTCAATTTTCAAATGATTGTTTTTTGTGAAATGTGCCCATTGAATCAACCATTACAGATGAAACACTATTGTGATCTTTAACTTTCACTATGTTGTTGCTGCAACTCTTTAGAGTTAAAACTTAGAAAGATAAGATGCATGGCAAACAGAGTAGAAAAATCCTTTTACCCATTTTCTCAAACTAAAATCTATTACCTGAACCCACTCAAAGTAGCTAACAGTCACCCCTCCAGCATTTGCATATATGTCAGGCAGTATTATTACTCCTTTCTTCGATAGAATCTGCAGTATCAAAATCTCAGATCAGATTTCAAAATCCACCTCTAGGAGCAGGAAACAAGGGGTCGATACCTCATCTGCTTCTGGATCGGTGGGATGGTTTGCTGCCTCTATTATGAACTTCGCCTTCACATCTGCAGCATTTTCCCTTTAAAGGAGAACATGATAAGTCAACATGTGAGACAATCCATGTTTGAAACGATTGATTGTAATATAAGATGAAACCAATTAAGATACTGTAAAAGGAAAAGCTAATTTCCAAACAGATTGCAAAGGAACCACAAGTTTGTTCAACTGCTCAAATATACCACGTTAATGATGGAACCTTCTCAACTGAGGATAAAACAATGTTCGGTCAGGCAGTTACATGCTCTAAATAAAGTTCAAATTCTACCAGCTAGGACAACACGTTCTGACACCATATCCAATATGGAACATATAAATTGTCCTGCTGAGATGAAATAAATTGATCATGTGAAAATTATGAACTTATTTAACCCTAAATTAGAACATCTTAGCTTTGGCTGACACACAAAATTAGTACAATTTCAACTTTGAGAATATTTGGTGCCTACCTTTATTAATCTATAGAAGCACAAATTGTAAAGCTGGTTTTGACTTAGTGTTTCAACCTCTATCCCAACTGCGATTAAGAAGCCATATGCAGGCCATTGAGCCATAACCACTCCAATAAATTTTTAAAGGAAATAGGAAAAGTTTTGCACCACAATAGTTTAGATGTAATAAAAGTAAAATAGAAGAACTGGCAATAATAACATACAGCAGAACAAGTTTACACAGAAACATGACAACCAAGATGCTTGGCAATGGATCCTAACCTGTTCAGTACTCCACCTAAAGCACATGGGATGAGAACATCACATTCATGTACAAGCAGTTCATTAGGATCCATGGAGTCTCCACCACTGAAGCTTTTCAAACTGCCAGTATCTTCTTTATGCTTCAGCAGTTTTGGTATATCAATTCCATTTGGATTCTTAATAGCACCAGTGATGTCACTCACCGCAATAACCTTACCACCCCTCTCATGTATGAGCTTTGCTGCCCAAGACCCCACATTACCAAAACCCTAGAAAACAATTAATAATATAAACATTAAAAAAATAAGTTTTGAAGTTTCTCAAAGGAGAAGGCATCGTAACCATGTAGTAATTCATGTTGACTATACCTGGATAACAAAGGTCAAACCCTTAATCGACTTCCCATATTCAGCAAGTAAAGCTTCAGTTGCATATACAACACCACGCCCAGTTGCAGCCTCCCTGCCTAGAGATCCACCTAGATCCTAAAATTCCATATAAAGTATATGTATGTTTGTTATTCATGCCAGTTATTGATATTTGTCTCAAATATTACATCACAAGCTTAAAATGTCAGTCTTTAGCACTTACTATTGGCTTCCCTGTAACAACAGCTGGTGAGTGTCCATGAAACTTAGAGTATTCATCCAAAATCCATGCCATGGTCTGCACATATATATTCTTATTATACATATAAATTTAAGAAAGTAAAGTTATGAAATGAAAACAATTTTGTAATTTAGAAAAAAAAAAAAAGAAAATTTATGAAAGACAAAACATAACTCAGTGAGGACTATATAACCTGTGAATTAGTTCCCATGTCAGGGGCAGGAACATCAGTATGTATACCAATGAGATCATGGATCTTTTGAGTGAAGACACGAGTTAGACGTTCCAGTTCACTCTTACTTAAATCCCTAGGGGAGCATCCGATGCCACCCTTTGCGCCACCATATGGAATGTCTGCTACAGCAGTCTTCCAGGTCATTAGTTGAGCCAGGGCATTCACTTCATCAGGGTCAACCTTTAAACAAAATTAACAAACATCAATTGTCAAGTTGAAAGATTTTTCAGCACTTTCATGCCTTAAGATCAGCACAGAGATGCGTAACTGAAACTGCCTGTTGAAATTTAAAACAGGGGAAACAAATAAAAAGGGTACATTGGAACTCAGAAAACGAAACAGAGTTACAAGTAGGCATGTGCTCTAAATCCAGAAGACCAAGATCCAAAATCCTTCGCTGAATTCCATTAACAATAGGAATTCAGAAGAGCAGGGCCTATTTGGTAAAATATATTACTTAACTGATGTTCTCCTCTATTTTCGTAAGAAGAAAAGACCGCTTTATTATCATGCCGAGATTTAGCTTTTCCATCATTATCATTATGGCATTCAAATTAGAGTCCATTGGACTGAAACGGTTACCTTTTGGAGGCTGCAGGGAGAATCTATTAAAAAAGCTCTGACGGGAAAATAAGATTATATTACTTTAATTCCACAGGACAATTAAAAAAATCTCTAAACTCGATTCAACAAACTATGAAATTCCAAAAAGGTTTGTCTTTTGTTTCTTAAAGAAGTATGCCAACAGCCTGATCAGTAAAGTAAAACGAATGACGATCTCTCAAGACTAAAGAAACAATCAATCATAAAAACAAAAACAATAAAAGACAAAAATCCCAACAGAAAAAAGAAAAGCAAAACAGTGATCACCTCAGGATGATATCGGATTCCTCCTTTCATGGGACCACGGGCATTATCATGCTGCACTCTAAATCCAACGTACGACACCAAGGTTCCATCGTCCTTGGGAATCGTGCACTCGACCTGTTCAAAAACACCAATCAAGACATAGCATTTGAAGATCAAAAGACAAAAAAGTAGCTTTCTATCAAACTCCCCAACAAAACAAGAAAGAAGAGAATTTTCTGCAAAACCTTGATCTCTCTAAAAGGGATCAGAAGACTCTTTTCAAGCTTAGAGTCCAACCCAAGTAAACGAGATGCCAGGCGGAAATTGCGGTTAGTTGCAGCAAGAGCATTCATGGCTACCAATTAAAACCTCAACAAAAAACAAGAAATACCCAGACAAGGAAACGGACAAAAGATCAAGCAAAACGAAAACTCGGAGACTTAAAACAGAGAATTGTAAGAGAACAAGTTGATCAGTTAATTGACGAGCAAAGGAGAAGGGAGCAAAAAAAAGAGTCTTTCTCAAAGACAGAAAGAGAGGGTATATATAGGGAAGGTCTAAGACAGGAAAAGAGAATGGATGCAATAATAAAATGAGGCGAGAATTGAACGGAGGGTAATCAAAGGAATTTACGAGAGTAGCTCCAAAATATGGCGACTTCAATTAGGCCAGAAAATTTTCTATTCAAGCTCCTTCCTGGGAGCAAGAAAGGCTACTACCCCACCTTACCTCATTCTTTCGACCTTTTTTTGTGTTAAATTTACAATAATGCCCACGGATCAGAGCCATCCATGGTGCTTTGATATGTTGAACTGATTGATGCCGAAGTTACCTTACAACGTACAGTCTGGTCACACGAAGTGGTCCCCCCGATTTGAAGGGTTCAATTTATGGCTAAACAAAACACACGCAACATTCGATTAAACAAAATTCATTCTTCGATTAAAATTGAATTAACAGAATTCATTTTAAAAAAGTAAATTCTTTTAAAGTGATAAAATATGCTTAATCTTTTACTTTCCTAATTCTTAAGCAAATTCTTCTAAAGTTATAAAATAAACTTAATCTCGTATTTTCCATATTCATCGAAAACTTAGTTTCTTATTTTTTATTTTTTAAGTAATTTTTTTAAAATTATAAAATCAATCTAATCTCGCACTTTCCATATTCATCAAATATTAATTTTGACTTATCTATCAATAAATATTATTAAATTAATGAATGGCAATTATCATGAAAATCATAACATAATCTCTTTTTAGTTAACATTACAAGTTATATAGTAATTTTTTCAACAGTTGATACATGATATCTCAATTCTGCTCATGAGCAAATTTATTGAATTGATGCCACATGTTTTTAGTTGATCCAAAAATGTAATGTAAATTGTCACGTTATTAATTTAAAACTTCATGCCATCAATTTAACGATACTTATTGAAAGAAAGATAAGTTTTAATATTAATAAAAAATATGAATTTAATTCATCAAATTTAAAAAAAAATCTATAATTTGAAAAAGCATGCGATCAAATTTGTATTTTAACCCTCTTTTATTGCACTCAAAAATATGCTAACTTAATCTAAATAAACTATAAAAAAATCTTAAATACAGCTTTTTTTGTAATGAATTTATGGATTAAATGAATTTCATTAATTCAAAATTAAGTTGGTTTTTTTTTCTTTTGACCACCCATGCAAGATCAATTTTAAGAATTTTAAATGTGAATTAGCCATGACTTTTAAGGACCGGTCCAAGGAGTGACCCCATGGTCCGATGAGATCAAAATCGACCCTAGATCTTATACTTTTCAAATAATATTATATTCACATTCCAATATCATAAATATAAATTACAATCACCTAATGCACCGAATTCATGAATATATACTAGAAGGAAGTTCAAACATTTACATTACAATTAACATTAAAAATCACAAATTACAAATATCTAGTAAGTTTATTCAATCATAACGTGTAATTGAAAAAGTTTTTCAAATCTAAACAGTAGAGTGCACATTTTCATTGACTCACACAATAAGGTAATTAAAACAAATTAACAATAAAATTATATATATATATATATATATATTAAAACATGCATAGTTTACAATCGATCTTATAGTAGTCCAAGAGTTAGTCCATTGATCTAAAATGAGTGGGTAACTACCTAAAACCGGGGAGCGCCCTAAATGTTGGTTTTAAAATTTTTAGATCATGGATCGCACTTCAATTCACATGAACACCTTAAAATCGATCTAAGAGGCTGTTTGGCTTGACTTTTTTCTAACTTAAAAGCTATTGTGAAGCTCTTATGAAAAATAATAGCTTTTAAAATTAAACTAAAGTTGTTTGGTAAATTTTTTTTATAAGTTTTTTTATATAAATTATAATTTTGATTAAAATTATCTTAGAGGGTATTTTTTTTAAAAGGATAATATTGTAATTATTTTTAATAGATAAGGATATTTTTGAAATAAAAATAAAAAATTTTCTTGTATTTTTAAAAGAAGAGAAGAAAAAGCTCCTCACATGAGCTTTTTTTGAAGCTCTTTTTTTAAAAAATTTGCTTTTTTAAAAAAATTATTTTTTTAAGAGCTTTTCAAAATTTATGTTTGGCTTGGCTTTTGCTTTTAAGAAGTAGATAAGCTGATAAAAAACTAGACCAAACATGCACTAAATCTATCAATCCACCCCTACTTCAACCCTATATGCCAAACATCGCTATTACCTTTTCTAGTTGACTTGGTCACATTTCATTAATTGTCACATCCAATTTTTGGGGGACATGACTGATGCAAGGGTCCATATGGATATAATACACTAAATCCAAGCAAGCCTTGAAAAGAATCATTTGTCATATCTCTTAATCAAAACATGAGAGACGTATCTCATCATGTACGCGTATATATATTATAATTAACCAAAATATCACATGGATAACATTTAAGATTCAAAACAATCCGATTTGATTGTACTCAACCAATAATATAAATTTGTAGATATAACATAACCAAAATCTCAAGCCATGCATTGGTCAGTAGCAAATACTATATCAAGTATAAATATTTTACAATAGAAAACTTGATTAGCGGATTTACACAGGGTGAGAAATCTTAACCAAATGGGAGCGTCGACGACCACCTAATGAGAGGGATGGAAGGACGAGTATCCAATGATGCTAATCAAATAGTCTACTGATTTGAAACAAAATAGAATTTATGTGTAGTAAGATACAAAATCTCAATGAGCAAAAACAAGTAAAGAGAACAAACGAAATAGAGAAGTATTTGCAAATATCATTTAAAACAAATATGCACATTCCTCAACCCAAAGCTCAATCATCCACATATTCTATACCTTAAGACACTACAAAGTCCAACAAAACCTCCCAACTATTAGGAGAGGTAATCTAATCATAATGGAGCTCAAAACTCTTCAAGTAGGGTGAAAATATCAACTTTGTAGCTAAGTTTCAATACTTTTTTTTTTTTTTGGTTGGTGGGCATTCAATGATGAACACTTGTGTCAAAGGTATCAATACTTTTTAAACAAAATATGTTTTACCTTAAGGTGGCGTTTGGTACTTTACAATGCAATGTGATTACAGGTAATGTGATTGCAAACAATGTGATTGCAGAGAAGATAACAATGCAGTGTTTGGTATATAAGTAATGTAATGATTAAAATGCAGGGAAAATAACATTGCAGCGTTTGGTTTACAAATACTTTACTGAGAATGTAGTGTTAATTTACAAAATTACCCTTATTTATTAAAATATAAGTTTAATATACTTGTATTATTTATTATTTTTTATATAATATTATCTCTTAAATATATTTTTAATGTCATATATTTTATTTTCATTTTTTATTATAATTTTGTATAATTTATTTTCATTTATTTAATATAATTTTTATATTATATATTATATTTTAATTTCATTTATCTATATTATATAAATTTTAATTTTTTATATTTTATTTTTTAATTTTTATTTCTTATATTATATATTTTATTTTAATATTTTTTACCTATATTATATAAATTTTAATTTTTTTATATTTTTTAATTTTTATTTCTTATATTATATATTTTATTTTAATTTCTTTTACTTATATTATATAAATTTTAATTTTTTATATTTTATTTTTTTAATTTTTATTTCTTATATTATATATTTATTTTAATTATAATATTATAAAATATTTTTAGTAAAGTAATAAAGTTGATGGGTAAAAATATCCTTAACACATTGCACTCTACAATGTAATGTAGATTGCATGGTTTTGAACTGCAATCACATTACAGCTAATGGCTGCAATGTAATTACATTGCAATCTGACATTGCAGTGGTCTGTTACAAAACAAACACTACAATGTAATTTAATTAGGCACATTGCAGAGAATGTAACTTTATATCTCTACAAACAAACACTACCTAAGGGTCTCAATACCCTAGGTAAAGGTATCGATACCTTTTATTTATAATGCTTTCTCAACGCATTCTGTTGAACAAGTATCGATATTTTCTTGATAAGTATTGATACTTTTCTCCTTGTAATCGATTTCCAGCTTTTCTTAAGCAAAATTCAAAAGAAAGATTCAACCTTTGACTTTCCATGTCAATTTATAACTTTCAAAAAAAAAATTCAATTTATAACATCTTTTATCCAAAACACATGCTTAATCATTAAATCCTCAAATTATTATCACATTGCATGTATCATCAGCCCTGTTAAATAATAAGATTGTAATATTTACATGTCGTGCTTTATGAATTATGCAACAAGTGACATGCTCATATAATGATGTTTCTAAAGCATGTTCTCACACATAGGTGGTGTTTGATACTTTACAATATAATATGATTATAGGTAATGTGATTACAGATAATGTGATTGCAAGCAATGTGATTGTAGGAAAGATAACATTGTAGTGTTTGGTATATAAGTAATGTAATGATTAAAATGTAAGGAAGATAACATTGCAACGTTTGGTTTACAAGTACTTTGTTGGAAATGTAATGTTAATTTACAGAATTACCCTTATTATTAAAATATAAGTTTAATATACTTGTATTATTTATTATTTTTATATAATATTATCTCTTAAATATATTTTTAATGTCATATATTTTATTTTCATTTTTTATTATAATTTTGTATAATTTATTTTCATTTATTTAATATAATTTTTATATTATATATTTTATTTTAATTTCTTTTATCCATATTATATAAATTGTAATTTTTTATATTTTATTTTTTTATTTTCATTTCTTATATTATATATTTTATTTTAATATTTTTTACCTATATTATATAAATTTTAATTTTTTATATTTTTAATTTTTATTTATTATATTATATATTTTATTTTAATTTCTATTACTTATATTATATAAATTTTAATTTTTTATATTTTATTTTTTTAATTTTTATTTCTTATATTATATATTTTATTTTAATATTTTTATTTTAATTATAATATTATAAAATATTTTTAGTAAAGTAATAAAGTTGATGGGTAAAAATGTCTTTAACACATTGCACTCTGCAATGTAATGTAGATTGTATTGGTTTTGAACTGCAATCACATTGCAGCCATTTGCAATCTGACATTGCAGTGATCTATTACAAAACAAATACTGCAATGTAATTTAATTAAGCACATTACAAGGAATGTAACTTTACATCCCTACAAACAAACACTACCATAATGCAAACATGCAAATGCATGTACAAAACGTGACAAGGCACATGATTTCAAAACATACTAAGGCCATGTAACCCATCAAAACGTGATATGGCATGTAACAAAACATGTTAGAAACATGTAACCCATCAAAACCTAACGTGGCACGTAACAAAACATATTAGGAACATGTAACCCATGATGATACTGATATTTAAAACATGTTATGAACATGTGAGTTGTAGTGATGATGCACTCATGATATGCTAAACATTCAAGTCACACGATGGTCGTTCAAAATATACTAAGAGTATGTGATTCCAATTACAATTTATGCAAAATCATATTCTAGCTTACAAGATAAATATATATCAAATATTCAAAACATGCTAAAGGCACGTAATCTTGTTTATCATATTCTCAAGACATGCCACATCATGTAATCCAAGCATTATCCACAATCCAAAACTCAATTCACATTTGAAAAGTAAAAGTATTGAAAGGTTTGCTCCCCACAAAACCATTTTATACATAATTAGAATTCTCAGTTTTTGGTCCACAATACAGTTTTCAAGACCAAAATTAAAACATTTGACCCTCTCTAGATCTCAACTTTTAAATAACTCATTTGACAATCAAAACATCTATTTTCTGGTTGTAAATATTTAAAAATATCATTAGAAATCTCAATTTTTCATGCTCACCAAGCAAAGTTATAATGTTAATCTTTTATTAAAAATTGGGGTTTCATATTAATGTATGACATCTATCAATGTTCTTCGTTTTTTGCAATGATTTGTGAATACTTATAAACAATACATTGGTTTTTTTGGAATATATAATTTTAATTAAAAATAATTTGTTAGACAAATTCCTCAATATAAATCATATTATGCTTTAGGATTATTGACTCGATATTTTAAATCATAATAGTAAAATGTTTTAATATATTACATGATTTCATTGTAAAAATATCAACAACCTAGACAAATTCTACCCAAAAAAATGAAAAAGAAAAAGAAAAAGAAAACTTTGACAAATGATAGACTCCACCTTACTCCCAAGTCCCCTTTGTACTTTCAATGGACACGACAAAGGACGGCCAAATTCAAATTGTGTAACTGTGATAAATAATAATCAAATAATAGTAATAAATTAACAGTCAAATCAAAGCAAGCCACCGCCGTTGAAAACAAGCACGTGAAAATTTCCTTGCAAGAATCATGATCAAATGGCGTCCACGTTCGAGGGATGGATGATCATCTGAGCCGTCCACTTAGCATAATCTAGCACGCACCCTGTGCACCACGATCCTTAATTTTTAGACTTTTAAATTTTGATCCTCCTCAGCGCTGACGTTGCACAATTGCAGTCACGACACGGCAATACGGGATCAACTCTTGCCCAATTATCTAGCACCACGTTGCCGTATTTGTTTGAGGGGGAAAGTGGCTTTAGTTATTGAGGCAGGTTGAACTGTTGAAACAAAAGAGTTTGACTGGGGAAGGCGCGGCGTCTCGCCGCGTCTATCCTGATATGACGTGGATTTTGATTTTTCTTTCCCGAAAAGGTGGAAAAATTTGACTTTACAGTTTTAACGCTTTCGTTCAGGATTTTGGCAAGAGAACGTTTATATTATTTAATATACAGCAACCTTACTAAAATCCTTTTATTTAATTATGGCATGAGCTGGCGGGGGCTGTTAACTGCCACGTCAGGCCTTGCGTTCTTATCCTTGAAAAATTATAAAAGTAACCATCTGACAAAAGTACTATTCCTTCTGTTTTTTACAATTTAGTGCTCGGAATTGATTTTTTTACGTTAATTTTGTAAAAATTTAATTCTGTTCTATTTATAAATTATTATTGATTAATTTTTTTAAAAAAATACATGTCAAATTATGAGTAAATTAATTTTGAAATATATGTTCATTAAAATTTAAACAAAATTTTAACTAAAAAAAATTCAAACCAAAACAATATAATTATGAGATGAAAGAGTATAAATTTATGTGGCAAACATATTTTCGTTGAATTTTAGCAATTGCAAATGAATGGACATAAATGAACTCAAATCATAATATTTAATTATAATGAAATTTTAACTGTAATAAATACTGATTTAGTGAAATATTGAAAATGATTTAGTGATATACTTGCTACTATGTAAGGGAAAAAAAAAATCAAACCGGTCCTTTTAGACAAGTGCCCCATGACAAAAATGACCCAAGTAAACGAAATGTTGGCATCAGGTTTAATTTTTAATTAGGATATAATTAAGGTACATTACATTAAAGTGTTAATTAGGACATCATTTATTTATGATATAATTTTTCGGCTTGTTTTGAGGTACATTAAATTGTTTAATTTGAGAAGTATCAAAATCAAATATTATTAAATAAATATTGTCTGGAGAAGATAAGAAAGTAGAATTTTGAATAAAAAAAATACAGAAAAAATAATAGTGAACCAAATGCTAATTTTGTAATATTACTAATTGACGTTAAAATTCACTGAAGCGTCATTGATTATATAATTTAAAACAATCAGTGGAAGTCAAAGCATCTTACCAAATCCACCTGAAATTCAACACTTCGACTGCATCAACTTCATATAAAAGGTTTTAATGACTGTGCAAAAGTACGCTTTGCACGTTCGACACTATTCTCATTTACCACATCAAAATTAAACTCTCCATTGTTCGCAATTCTCATTTGTTCCTCTTGATTTAAATGATATTCTTGAGGCTGTGATACTAAAGTAAGCTTACTTTTTTACTTCACTTAAATAAATCTCTATATTTATTGTTGTGCTTAAATAAATTTATATTTTATGATTTTGTGTCCACATAAATCTTTATATTGACAAAGATATATCATATTTATCACTTGAATTATTAGACTTATAATTAGTTGACATTTTATGCACACGTTAATATTTATGTGGTTTTTCTTACATAAAAACTTATAAAGCATAATATACAAAAAAAAATTATTTTTTTTAAAAAAATTCAAATAAAATTTTATATTTTTATTATATTAAATCAAGTTTTTATATTTTTATTTTAAATAAAATACATCATTGTATTTTTGTTTTGAGTCAAATAAATCTTTATGACTAATGATTGAGTTTGTTAAAATTTCATTTGTTATTCTATGTTGCGTGTTGTTGATGTGATATGTTAAAATATCATAATTAATTATAATGTGACATGTTGACATATAATAATTAATGATAATATCACATACTAATTTAACATGATAACATGATCATGTGATATATTTCACTATCTGCACCAATTTTATGTTAATGTTATGTGCATATAAAATGACAAGTGTCATTTTTATTAATGATAATTAGTCAATTATTAGTCATAAGCACTTATTTGATTTAAAATAAAAATACGAAGATTTGATTAAATACAATAAAAGAATAAGGGTTTATTTGAATATTTTTAAATAGTTTAAAGGTTTTTTTTTTAATGTTATGCTAACTTATAAAAAACTTATTCATGTTTGGTCTTACTTTTTCTTAGCTTAAAAGTTATTATAAAGTTTTTATGAAAAATAATAACTTTTAAAATTAAGTTGAAACTGTTTAATCAATTTATTTTTTATAAACTTATTTTTATAAATAAGCTTTTTGACAAAACAACTTATATAAACTTTAATTTTAATTAAAATTACTATAAAGAGTATTTAATAAATCAAGAGAAAAAAATAAAATCAAATAAAAAATGAATGTGAGAAAAACATAATTTTTCTTATAATATTATAAATTGCTAAAAGATAAAAGAAGAATATAAAAAAATATTTGTTGTTATTTTTTAAAGATTGGCTTAAAATTTATAATTTAAAAATGAAGAGAACCCAAAGTAATCTTAATAATGTATGCAACTGTATTAGAAAAATTACGTTTAGCCATTGATTTGACAACTCATTTTCTTATTGAAATAATCGACATTTATTCCATGGTCTATAAAAGACTTGATGTCCAGGTTTTGGTTTTTATATTTTTTTTTATTTTTAATGAGTTATTTATTTTGTTAACTAGTGCCACATCATCTACTAGGTACTGTTAGGTCAAATGTGAAATTCACTTCTAAGAAGTTTAGGGATTTTGCAATTCATGTTGCAAATTAAATTTTATTTCAATTTTCTTGTAATGCAAGTTATTGTTATACCTAAAAGAAAATATTCTTTAAAACTAGGTTACCATAAACGAGTACAAATATTAGCTTTTTTATTTTATCTAATTTATCTCAATAACCATTGACTAATGTGACTAATTATTTCAATAATAATAAACAAATATTATATACACTAGAAAGAAATTAAAAATAAATCAATATCACATAATTGTCATATTAAATAATAAATTAAGAAATATCAAACAATAAAGAAAGTTTTCAAAGTAAAAAAAAACGATAGAAAATAAAATGAAAAACAAACTAAAAAGAAAAAAAATAATAGCTGAATGCAGTTTTAAATTTTGATTTTTTTTTAATTTTTGTAAAAATAAAAAAAAACCCTAAAAAGATAATTTTCAAAAAGGAAAAAAAAAAGAAAAAAGAGGAGGATGTAATTTTAAAAAAAAAAGAAGCGACAGGGAGCTTTTTAAAAAAAAATTATTTTTTTAAGAGCTTCTCACAATATATTATTCAACTCAAGAAGTAGATAAATTAAAAATAAATTAGGTCGAATATAATTTAAAGATAGAGACTTTTGAAAATTTTGAGATAATTGAAATGCTAATTGGATTAGAAACCGAGAGCTTCACCGGTTCAACCTTTGGTCTGGCTTTTAACACATTGCCTCCAACAACCAATATGCTATTGTAGTAAAAATCAGAATATGCCACTGGAGTTAGAAAAGGGATATGAAAGAGGATTCTGTGATACACTGGACCATCCAGTATGACCTATGTGACGAAACCCCACTAAAATTAAACGTACGCAAAGGACCAGATGGGTGAAGTGTACTCAAGAAGTGAAGCAAAAGTGATTTTTGTACTTTCATACTGGGGGCCTAAATTCCTTCGTTAGTTGTGTTATTGTTCACCGATCACCACCCAATGCGAACCGCCACTCATCAAGAGATGAACTCTGCTCCAATCATCCAACAGAACAAAAGCAGAATATATTCTTTAAGAGATAACAGGTACCACTCTTATCCAAAGGACATGAAGCCACCGAAAATACCAAAAAGGAAACCCTCACAACCCCAAATAAAATAAGACTTATTCCAACGGAAAAGAAGGGCAACTATAAGACAAAAAATTTGATCCTTGAGCAGACTCAAAGCAAAACTTGCTCACAATTTAAGCACAACACAAATGATTTTATGTTTTGCTGCAAATGATTTTATGGGTGGGACTTAGTATATAAATATAAACTTTGTACCATTTATTAGGTATGTTTTTTAGATTGAAAATATGGATCCGTAATTTATTTATTTACTTAAATTTATTTTCAGAGTTTAAGGTCATATCAGATGAGTTGAGAACGTGAATTCATGATTTATAAACTTACTCAAATTCTATTTTTAGTGTTTTAGGCTTAATTTTCATCCTCTGTCAAGAGCCTAGAACTAGCCTTGTCCCAACCATAAACAGTCATTTCTTTCAAGAAAATATGACACGATTAAAGTCTGTTTGTTTTGCGTGAGGTTAGATTTAAGTTTTGACCCGTGGTAGGAAGAAAAGATGTACAACTTAAGCATGACTCACTAAAGCCTAGAACCAGCCTTGTCCTAACCATAAACACAGTCATTTCTTTTAAGAAAATCTGATGCAACTAAAGGTTCTTTTGTTTTGATGTAAAATATCTTTTATTTTCAAGATTTATATTTGTTTGGAAGATGAAAAATTTATTCTAAATGTAAAATATTTTATGACTCAACTGGAAAACATGTTTTTTAAATTAAAAATATAAATTCGTAATTTATAAATTTACTTAAATTCTCTTTTTAGAGTTTAAGATAAGATTAAGTTCAAGTTCCAATCCTAGTGACAAGAAGTACAGATGGACAACTTGAGCCTGGCCCACTAAAGCCTAGAACCAACCTTCTCTTAATTATAAACATAGTCATTTCTTGTAAGAAAATCTGACGCAGCCAAAGGTTTGTTTGTTTTGCACGAGGTTGGGATTAGGTTTCGACCCATGACAGGAAGTACATATGGACAACTTGGGCCTAGCTCACTAAAGCTTAGAACCAGCCTTGTTCCAACCATAAACATAGTCGTTTCTTCCAAGAAAATCTGATGCAGCTAAGGGTTTGTTTTTTTTTTTTTTATGTAAAATATGTTCTATTTTCAGGATTTATATTTGTTTAGAAGACAAAAAATTTATTTTAGATGTAAAATATTTTCAAGTCAACAGGAAAACGTTTTCAAGATTTATACTTATTTGGAAGATAGAAAATTTATTTTAAGGTTCATTTGGTAATTGAAAAATGACTTGCTGGGGGTAAATTTTTTCTGTATAAACTATTTTACAAGAAAATTTAATACTTTTTATTATTTGGATAAACTGTTGAAAACATTTTTTATTATTTGGATCATCTTATAGAAAATATTTTCCTTCATGGTGGAGTTATTTAGGTATTCAAATAATAAATAGGACTAGATTACAAAATAATATTGATATTTAGTTTTCACTAATTTGATATCAAAACTAAAAATAGAAATGAAAATGAACAAAATCAATAATGATATTTCACAAAGCATTTAATCACATATCTATAATGAAAATAAACTTTAATTTTTAAAAAAATTTTCATCTCATCACTTTTTTATCATAACTATAAAAATATAAATATTCATCAATTATGTAAGATATCCATAACTTACACTTATAAATATATATTTACTAAATGACGATCATTAAAGTATTTTTTATTATAATTATTAATAAGATTTAAACCTATTATAAATGTATATTAATCAAATGACCATTGAAATATTTTTATTATAATTATTAATAAAATTTATTCAATTTATAAATAAAAAATTTAATTGAACTAAATGATTTCCTTAAAAAATATATTTTTTAAGTTTAGTAATATTTTATAATTTAAATGTTAATATTTTAAATTAAAATTTTAAAATTAAATATTTTTATTTTTATTTTTTTTATATTTTAAATTAAATATTAATATTTATCAAACTTAACTTAATATAAAAGTATTTTCGTTATTTTTCAAAAAATGTCTTACGCATTTCGAGGACGTAGGACATTTTACGTGATCAACTTTGTTGACTCTTAAAATGCTTACATCTAGAATCAATTTTTCGTCTTACAATTAAGTATAAGTTCTGAAAATGTTTTCTAAAATATATTTTACTTCAAAACAAACGGAATTTTAGATAAAAAAACATTTAACAGGTCAATGTCTTACACCCTTGAGAAGCACTTACACCCTGGAGAAGCATGACATTTTTCAAAGAATAGAAAAACTGCTCTTATACTAAGCTTAATATAATAAGTTTGATGATTATTAATATTTACATTACTCAAAACTATTAAAATTAAAAGATATTTTTTATGAAATCATTCAATACAATTATTATTTTTATTTATAAATTGAATGAATCTTAATAATAATTATAACAAAATAACTTTCAACAATCCTCATTTAATGAATATACATTTATAAATATAAATTTTAAATATTTTATATAATTCATGAATATTGATACTTTTATAGTGTTATGATAAAAAAAATTGATGAGATGAAATTTTTTTAGAAAATTAAAACTTATTTTCATTATAATATATGATTAAATGCATTGAAAAATAAAATTATTAATTTTCTCCATTTTTATTTTTATTCTTAATTTTAATGTGAAAATTAAATAACAGCATTATTTTGTAATCAATTTTTATTTATTATTTTAACACCCAAATAACTCTACCAATTAATTATTGATTTTTTTCATTTTCATTTTCAATTTTAATGTGAAAATCAAACGTCATCATTGTCTTGTAACTCTATTTATCATTTCAACACCCAAATAACTCCACCAATGATGGTCAAAAATATTTTTCAGATAATCCAAATAATTGAAAATATTTTCGATAATTTATCCAAACAACAAACAACATTAATTGCTGTAAAATATTTTAGACAAAAAAAATTTTCCCCAACAAATTGTTTTCTGATTACCAAACGAACCCTAACTAACAAAGACCACTCAAGACTTGCAACAACCTTAGTTGTTTCCCCTTTGAATCAAATATGAGCCCTGTTATAAGATTATGCAAAGACCACTCAAGACTTGCAACAACCTCAGTTGTTTCCACGTTGAATCAAATATAAGCGCCGTTATAAGATTATGCAATTTCTAAACACCCCCAAGTTAGATTATTTGCTTGATCTACTGAATACAGTAAGAGAGAAGCTGTTTTCTTGTGAGAGGTGTTATAAGCCAACACTGCATCAGGGAAATTCCATTTCTTTTCTTTTGATCTTTTAAAAAATTTGGGGGTGT
This sequence comes from Theobroma grandiflorum, assembly GCA_036013995.1. Lineage (NCBI taxonomy): Eukaryota > Viridiplantae > Streptophyta > Magnoliopsida > Malvales > Malvaceae > Theobroma > Theobroma grandiflorum. Next base: position 11,031,979 of record CP142131.1, read on the forward strand.
TTCTGGGGTTTCAGGTCTGGTTCGCTACTGCACACTAAACAGATATTGATGAAGCCACTTCAATTACAATAACTAATCAGCAAGGTCAAGCAGGGGATTAGCACACCGTATGATTTAAAGATTTTATGCTTTTATCTATATTTTAGTCTGATTTCAGGAAAAACAAATGAAACTAACTTGCTAAAACAACGGCTTCTAGCCATAAACTGCTTTTTCTATGATCCTTATGTTTGCCTCTAAGTTACACACATTGCATTCAGTAAATACATTACCATTCAGAGAGAAAGAGAAATGCCCAAGTGACGTGATATTTTGATGCAAAATTAATAGGCCCTTGGTGCAAAAGTTCATACAAACTGCCTGATCCATACAGAGGGTTCAGTACATAGATCAAGGAGATGGAACACTATAGGCCGCTAAAACATAATTTAGATATTAATCAGCACAGCAGGGCTTTGACATTATGGCCGCAATGCTATTGAAAAGCAATATTGAAGAACATAAAATTCCTGGCTACTCAATTTCAATGCAAAAGATGTTACCTCATGAAATACACATCCCCACTACTTTCAATGTAGATGGTTGGTCAAGTTAAACTTCTTTCCTGTGATGATCAAAGTAATATTCATCAGAATCGTGGTCTTTACGGTCTTTCAGGAAAGGATATATATATATATATATATATATAATGAAGTTATTAAATGCCTAACTAATAAGTTGAAATTTTGTGGGGTAGAAAACTTACGTACTTCCTTTTTCTTCGATCAATTCCACTATTCCTCATATCATTTTTTGCAAGAGCAGATCCAGGGGGAAGACCGTATGGAATTGGAGAAAGTGCTGAAGAAGGAGCTGGAGAAGCAGTTGTCATAGCAATAGTGGTAGCAGGCACAGGCAGCATGGCCGCCTGAGGTGGAACAGCAGCAGGAGGCAGGGGTGCAGGCGCAGCAACTGGTTCAGGAGGAGGCTTAGGCAAAATGAACTTCAACCGATTGTTTCGATAGTTCTTCCAGAAGAAGAATTGCTGTCTATGTGCCAATTCCTATAAGTTTCAGGTAACAGAAAATGAAAAAGAGATACCAAAAGTAAACATAAAATAGTGTCTTATATTGATATCAATAAAAAAATTACTTATTGCTTTTAGTGACCATAAAGATATTTTACTTGTCAATACCCCGAAAATCAAGTGCTATTATTGTGTTATGCTTTCAAATATCCTCTTAACATATGCTACATGGTTTGATGCTACAGGCAAACTGGAAATTGGCAAAGCATCTAAAAACAACTAACTATAGAACCTTAAGAGAAAAACCAATTGGCTTTCTGATTATCACTGTCACTGTCAGGCCAACACAAAATTAGTAGCATTAGCTCACGGTCACAACTGGGGGATCCCAAGACCTTTGTTACAAAGGAGATTTAAAGAACCAATAATTTCAAATGAGTGATAACATTAATCAGTACAACAGGGTCAGTGAGACACATTAGAGCCAAACCTTGTTGACTGGATGTGCCATTGCATTGCGGAAACTCGCATTTTGAAGAAGTTCAAGGAAATATAGGCAATGAGGATACCTGCAATCATCCTTCTCCTTCAGTCCGTATGTCACATATAACAAACCCCAAAGAAGGGATCTATACATTATCTACAGAAGCTATTAATCATCATTTCACCTTGAAGTAAAAAAGATGTTAGTTTTACGATTTTCTAGCCTGAAGTATTAGGGCATGCTTTCAAGTTGCTTACATGATAAATTTTATGTACTCTGGCCGTTGCCAGTACTGAAGATATTTCAAGTACCCAATAAATGCTTCATCTTCAAAATATCGATTTTGAGCCAAATCTGCATCAGGAATTAAGGAGCGAGTATCAATGATGCACACAGGGAGAATAACTCCGTTATGCAAATTCAACAAATTTTTGCAAAGCAAGTCAAAAAGAATGAAGCAGAAAGTGCAAGACAACAAATGAATTACGTAAGAAAAGTATGACACAATAAGAGCTAAATGTATCCAAGGTGAGTGTTCGTGCATTAATCAGGTTGAGTTGAATTCTTCTCCTTTCAGGAATTTAACAGCATAAACAGCCAAAGAAATTATTTATAAAAAAGTAGTAGTAAAACCCAAGTCCTGAGGAATACAGTGAATGTAAGTAGGATTGGCCAGGCACTGCACGAATTCCAATTCGAGTAAGAATCGCTGCCGCCCATCATCCGGATCCCTATACACGTTTTTTGGCCTGGAAAATTATTTTAAAAAAAAGAGCTGGAATTATAATAAATTCAGAGAGTATTTTTGCTAAAAGAGAAGAGGACCTGAATGCAAAAGACATAGAGAAGCTTACGAGGAAGGAGTATTGGAAGCATTGTCACTTTCTTTAGTAGAAGCCATTGAACCCTTCACTTCAATATAAAAAAGATCAAAAGGGGTTGCAATTGATCATTTGATCACCACCTCGGTTAAATCCTCAAGAATCTTTAGATGGCTACAAAAAAAAAAAAACCCCTAACCCTAGAACTAGCAAAACACAAACATCCTCCAAATTCAGAGAGTCAAATAGAACCGGCTCCCAAAATGGGTTAAAAAGGCAAGGGGCAATTCATGCTTCGGATGAGATGGGGATTCAGAAGAGAAGGAAGCGTAAGGGAGAAAAATTGGGCTCTTTAAAGAATTTGTAAGTGAAGCAATTCCGCGCTAGAAATCCGAAACGTACGTGAGGGATAGTTCAGAATTTGGGTCGCGGGGCGGGTGTTTGTTGTGAGTGAAGCAATTCGCTTGTGTTGTTTATTCATTAAGTTGGGCTGCAGTGCTGGTCGCAGCGGCAACGGGACATGCCGAGATGGGCAAGCTTTGGCTACGACCGTCCAATTCCAGCCCAGTAGCCCAATATATATTGACAAATCATCCATTACCATTAATTAACTCGAAAAATTCGAGCTTCATAGAGAATCAGCATAAATTTGAGCCTTGATCATATTAGCAAACAATAGTTCCTAACGCAGTTAAAGATGTACTTATGAACTTTCAAAATGATCATTGTTTAGACTATTATGGGAAGTGGAATTAACTTTTTGTAAAATTTTTCTCTGCCTAAGTCAGTGGGAACCAAAGAAATATACACTGCCATTGTCTATCTCATGCAGTAGGCTAAACAATTTGGTCATCACTTAAATCCCAAAGCTAGACTTGGTAATATTGGATACAACACGTTAACACAAAACGAGAAGATACGAGTTAAATAGGTTATGGGTATATTTTTAACGTGTTTCGTGTCTTAACGTATTTAAACACGTTTACTTAAACGTGTTATCGTGTTTAAACGTATACACGTGACACGTTTATTAACTCATTAAACATTGATGGTTAAAGACTATTTTAGCTTTATATAACTAATTTTAAATAGTTATTTTAAATATTTTTTTAATTTTATAAAAAGTAATAATGTAATTATACATTAATACCCTAATTTTTAACTTTCAGAATTCAGATTTTTTTTGGAAATTGGGAATTTGGGATTGCATTGCTCACGGCGCACGCTGTACGCCTACACCGCACCGGACTGCTAGTCTCCACTCTCCAGATCTTTCTTCTTCACCCCTTCAATCGCTCGTGAGTCACGGCGCATCACACCAGACTTGGCAGACCACCAGTCTCCAGATCTTTCTTCTTCACCGGTTCACCCCTTCAGTCGCTCATCGCCCATTTGCTGAAACAGAGGTAAGCAATTTTTTTTTTTAACTTCATCATCATAGAGTGATTTTATTGCAAATTACAAAAACTTTTCTCGTACTTATCAAGAAAAGACCTAAGAACAACAAAATGACCCAAGGATTTTTGTGTTCTGCTTTGAAAGAAACAGAAGGGAAATGAGTTTAAAAAGAGAAGCAAGTATGAGTTGGTTGGGAGTTGTGTGATTTTGTAAAAACAGAAGGGACTCTTCTTCATTCTTCGCATAACAAAAGGAACAGGCTTTTGTAAGACAAACACGTTGATGTTGTTCCAAACATCTGATTTGGTTAGGAGTTGCGTGATTTTCTCTATAATCCATGTCTTCTGGAAAAACAACGTATGAGTTTTTCCATTCTTCGTGGTTCGCTAGGCTTATAAAGAACTTTAGCCCAAAGCCAATCCAAGCAACCGATCCCCTCCTTATGGTAGAGCAAGCTTCTGTTGGAATCTTTTTGAATGGGGTTCATTAGGCTTTAAGAGTTCCTTGAATCAAGGCAAATGGAGGACCAAAAGGAGCATCTTTTATGTGATTTCCTTCTAAATCCCAATGTTTTCCCCCGCTTTCAGCACGATATATTTAGCAAATTTTTTTTGAAAAGTCTTTTTTTGAAAAGCCTAACGATTAATGGAGTTCCTTAAAATTTCTTACTTTCTTTCTCTGGTTTTGGAGTTATTCCATGTATATTTCCTTAGTTTATAAAATATATATTCAATTCATAATGCATACAAGTTGATATGGGGAAAACTCACCATTTTGTGACATTTTGTAGCTGCTTGACTAATCTGCAATTGTACAGTCAGTAGGCAATCCAGTTAATCAACCAAGTTCAGATTCATTTGGGCTCAAGATATCAATAAAGTCCTCTCAACAAAGCAAGAATAGTCGAGTACCCTTGGATAAAATTGAATTGAGAAAAACTACAGGTGTTGTTTGTTTTTCCTTTTGATCTATAATAATTAATTAATATACGCGCTTTGTTTGTTGCTTGTGACTTATTATTGCTGGTGATATGATTATTTGTTTTTCCCCTATTTCATTTCATATATTGTCTTTTTTGGAAACTTATTTGCTAATGTTGTTATGAGAATAAATTCTTATTTGTTATTTATGTTGTTGATGGTTGCAGATGGAATCTGACAATATCAATGTTTCTTTTGAATCAAATATTCATTGTTTGGAGGAATTTGATGATTGTCTACAGATTGAGCAGTTGGGAGCAATAGATGAAAAGAAGCCATGCTAACCCAAAAAATGAAAATTAACTTCAAAGGTTTGGACATTCTTTGAATGTTTGCTAGAAAAGAACTCAAGTGATGGAAAAACAAAAGTAAAGTGCAAGCTCTGTGGGTATATTTTGAATTATGAATGCAAGTATGGGATAGGTAATTTGAAACGTCATAATGATAATTATGTTAGGAAAGACACACGTGATATAGGTCAAATGATATTTTCTAAGGAACATAATTCAATGTTAATGAGGTTTTCAAAGTTTGATCTTGAAGAGTTTTGTGAATTAGTGGTAGCTACAATTGTGATGCATAATTTACCTTTATCATTTGTGAAGTATACTGGCATTAAGTCTATGTTGTCTTATTTACGTGAAGATGTTGTTATGATCTTTAGGGACATTGTGAAAGCTGATATACTTAAGATGTATAAAAAAGAAAAATGTAAGATACAATCCTTGCTTCAAGAATCACCTGGTAGGATTTGTTTGACTTCTGATTTGTGGACTTCTGTTGTTATTGATGGGTATATGTGTCTTATTGCTCATTTTGTTGACAAAAATTGGGTTCTACAAAAAAGAATTTCAAAATTTTCCTTTATGCTACCTCCACACAATGGTGTTGCTTTGAGTGAAAAGATTTATGCATTGTTAGTTGAATGGGGCATTGAAAGTAAATTGTTTTCAATAACATTAGATAATGCTTTTGCAAATGATAGTTTTGTTGATATGTTGAAAGTGCAATTGAATATGAGAAAGCAACTTTTAGGAAGCGGCAAGTTTTTTCATATAAGATGTTGTGCTCATATACTTAATTTGATTGTGCAAGATGGTTTGAAAGAAGTTGATAGTGCGATCCAAAAAGTAAAGGAAAGTTTTAAGTTTGTAAAAGGTTCTCAAGCGAGAAAACAAAAGTTTTTAGAGTGTGTGAGCCTAATGAATTTGAATGCAAAAAGAGGATTAAAACAAGATGTGCCAACTAGGTGGAACTTCACATTTCTCATGCTTGAAAGTGCATTTTATTTTTGCTTGGCCTTTTCTCATTTGGAAATTAGTGATTTAAATTTCAAGCATTCTCCATCTAGAGATGAGTGGGATAGAATTGAGAAACTTAGCAAGTTCTTAAGTGTATTTTATGAGATTACTTGTGTGTTTTTTGGCACAAAGTATCCCTCTGTCGATTTGTACTTTCCTTCGATATTCATGGCACACATGACCTTGGAAGAACATATGAGTGGAGATGATGTATATTTGAAAAATATGAATACTCAAATGTTTTCTAAGTTTGAAAGGTATTGGTCGGAATTTAGTTTGATTTTAGCTATAGTTGTGATATTTGATCATCGGTACAAGATTCAATTTGTAGAATGGAGTTACACAAAGCTTTATGGGAGTAATTCAGCTGAATTCAAAAAGGTTAAAGATCATTTATTTGCTCTTTATGATGAATATGCTGTCAAGGTTCCTAATATTTCATCTTCTTTAAATGACACAACTTTTGATGAGAAAAAAATGCACAAGGGAAAAAACTAGTTCTTGAAGGTAATTTTTTTTATTTTTTAAGTATTATTTGTTATTAAATTTAATTTTTTGGTTGTTTTTTATTTTAATATTTTTTAATTGTTTTGTTTTTATTAGAGAAAATTGTGAGAAATAACCTTCCCTATAAGGTGATTTCAAAAGTAACCACAAAAATAAAGTTATCTGTTTCTACCTAAAAAGAAGCATGAGCAGACGAAATTGCCCTTAAAAAACACTGTGGCAAATTAAGCTGCCGATATCTGCCTCCCGCCATCTTCCAAAAATTAGAAATTAATGCTCAGTTGTTTGTGCTCGCTCATCTTTCTCTCTCAGCTCTCTGAACTGTATCAACTCTGTGTTCAGCACCATCGTCATCAGCTTTCTCAGCTCTCTGAACTGTGTGAGCTCTATCAACTCTCTGTTGAGCACTATCGTCTTCGTGCCGTGGTCTATCTCTCGCCATTTGGCCATATTGTCCTCGAAAAATACACCCCATTGCGGAGATGACATCAAGGTATGTTTTTGGGTTCGTTGCTGCAACACATAAATTTGTGAAACTTTTTTTGTAAATCAGAAGACGGATTAGAAACATTGCACAGAGTTGTTACCAGCATGTCTATGTGCACTTGTCGTGTCACCAGTATGTCTGCATGCACTTGTCGTGTCACCAGCATGTCTATGTGCACTTGGCGTGTCACCAGCATGTCTGCATGCACTTGTCGTGTCACTAGCATGTCTATGTGCACTTGTCATGTCACCAGCATGTCTATGTGCACTTGGCGTGTCACTAGCATGCATGCATGCACTTATCGTGTCACCAGCATGCATGCATGCACTTGTCGTGTCACCAGCACGTCTGCCTGCACTTGACGTGTCACCAGCATGCATGCATGCACTTGGCCTGTCACCACCATGTAATTAAGTAAATAATTAAATAATTAAGTAAATTGAATAATTATTTTTGTTTTCAAAATTTCAGTGAGGTTCCTATTCTGCGACTTGTGATAAGACACAGTGGTCAGTGGGTGGATGGCGTGTATAAGGGTGGTGAGTCACGAATGCGGGGGGTTAGGAGTGATTTGTCGTTTGCGGGTTTGATGAAGCTGGTTGAAGATGTTGTTGGGGTAAACTCAGAAATTGACGATATTGAGTTGCATGCATTGATCAGTACACCCGGGGAGCTATCACGGCCAATTATCAAGGATGATGAGGATGTTGCATTAATTCTGCTAGAACAGAGGAATGTTCTGGCTGTGTATGTCTGCATTAAGAGACCCGAAACAAATGTTATGTCACATGAAGAAGCTGAAAAACATGGTAATCAGCTCAATCAGAATCAGATTTACAATGCTTCACATATGCCAGAGCATTCGGTCCGTAACCCGCAGTTGAGGTATCCTCAAGAGTTTGTATAGCCCAGTAACCAGAGGACATTGATAGAAGAGTTGGGTGCACAATTCCGATCGGGATGTGCATCAAACCAATTAGGGTCTGCTGCTAAAGGAATGCATCGATCGGGTGAAACGGTAGAGTGTATAATTCCAATTTCAAATGAGAATACGACATGTGAGTACAACACTGTGACGTTGGATGTTAACACTGCGACGCTGGAGGATAATGCTGCATGTTATGAGGGAAATGAGGATTTGTTTGCTGGCAGTGAAGATAGATTTGATGACAGTTCGAATGATGGGCTTGACGAATGGGATCATGACATTTCAGACAATGACTGCCTTTATGACAGTGACATTCCAATTTGCAATAATGTTGAAGGTGAAACGGAACCTGTTGAAGGTTTTGATGTAGGAAATGTTCAGTGTGATGATCTCATATACAATAACCCCATCACTCGTAAGGACGAGAATCGTTCCGTTGATACAATGCTTGATGATAGTTATCAAGAAAGGCGAAATGAAGGGATATCTTCTACATGGTGAATTGCAGGTGCAGAAAGGTTCTCCTTCCAAACAATTAGCATTAAGGAGTCGACATGTCCTAATGATCGCTTATACAAAGGAAGAACGTTTTCCTCGAAGGCGGAGTTGAAACGAGCTCTGAACATGTTGGCTCTAAAAGAGCAGTTTGGGATAAGAGTGAAAAGGTCATGCAAAAGTCATTACGAGGTTGGTTGCAAAGATAAGGCATGCAAGTTCAGTGTCTGTTCAAGGAAGTTACCTGACGGAGGAGGGTATTGGGAAGTTCGAAAGTTCCACAAAGTACACACATGTACTGTTGATGGGTTGCAAGGGCGATTTCCATCTGCGAGTGCCAAGATAATTGGTGAACTTATGGCACCCAAGTTTCGGGCTAATGGAGTAGCGTTGAGACCTAATGACATAATTGGTGAGATGAGGGTTCAGTGGGGATTGGAATGCTTGTATGGTAAGGCTTGGCAAGCAAAGGAGTATGCGAAGACGTTTGTTTTCGATCCCCCAGAGGAGTCATTTCAACTACTACCCTCATATTTTTATATGTTGGAACAAAAAAATCCTGACACAGTCACAGCAGTGGCTACTGACGAGGCTGAAAGATTCAAATATTGTTTCTGGTCATACGGGGCTTGTGTTCGGGGGTTTAGGGATGTAATACGTCCTACGGTTGCAATTGATGCAACACATCTGAAAGACAGGTTCAAGGATGTTCTGTTTGTTGCTGTATGCAAATACGCGAACGAGTGTGTATATCCAGTTGCGTTTGGCATCGGCCATGTTGAGGACGAAAACTCGTGGACGTGGTTTCTCATCAAGCTACGTGATACGGTTGGTTATCCTGAAAACACTATGTTCATTTCTGATCAGCATTTTGGCATTAAGAAAGCAATCCAAAATGCATACCCAGAAGCGCACCACAGTTTATGCGGTTACCATTTGAAGAAAAACTTTAAAAACAAGTTCAAGCGTGATGACGTTTCTATGATTTTCACCCTTGCTCAAGATTGCTATAAGGTTTCCGAATTCAACAGACATATGAACCAGCTCAAGCAGATTCATGCGGGAGCCTATGCTGATCTTTTGAGAATAGGCCCTGAGAGATGGGCACGTGCATGTTCATCGACAAGGTGATACCAAATGATGGCCTCGAACATTGCCAAATATGTTAACTCCTACTTAAAGCATGCCAGACAAATGCCAATCACTGTTTTGATCGAGTTCATACGAGACATGTTCCAGCGTTGGTTCCATGATCAGTACGAGGAGGCTGTCAAGGTGACCATACCCCTCAGCCCTTGGGTTGCTAGGCAATTGAGCAAACGCTTCAATGATGCACATCGCTTTGTAGTGAAGCCTATCAATCGAGTGGAATTTGAAGTTAAAGACGGGAAGATGAACGGACTTGTTAACCTGTCCACGAAGACGTGTTCATGCGGTGAGTTCTAAAAAGATTTGCTGCCATGCAGCCATGCCATTGCAGCAATAAGGTCAGATTATATTTTCTTTATTTCTTATTTGATCCTTAATTTGACATAACATAGCATTATATTCTGATTGAATATTGGGTTCATTGTATTTTTCAGTAAATGCAAACGTGAAGCCTTTGATTTCTGCGCCGATTACTACAAGACAACCGTTTGGATGGAGGGTTATACGGGGTTCATTCACCCAGTAGGGCATCCTAGTGAATGGGACATCCCCCGCATGTGAAACAAATTGTCGTCTTGCCACCACCTTGGCGAGGCCAAGTAGAAAGACCTAGGAGGAGAAGGATTCCATCCGCTGGTGAAGGCAGTTGAGCACGGAGATGTTAGCAATGCAAGATGTACGGGCACAACAGACAGAATTGCTTATCTACATTTGCAAATCCATCAACAAATCCAGCACAATCTCGAAGTCAATCAGCGCCCCGACGAGTGCGCCGACCGAAAGCATATTTAATTTGCAGAGAAACCGGTCATATACACAACAACTGTCCAATCCGAAAGACAATGTCTAAAAACGTAGTGTGTGTTGTGGACGAAGACATATTATCGGGGCCTAACTAACTGCAATTTATCTGTTGCTTTGTTAGGGTTTGATTCGAACTGTTTCGATCTTGGCCATTGACATTTGCATTGAATAATGATATTTGCTATAAACCAGTGTATAATAATAGCATTGCCTAGGCATAGAAGTTGTCAATAATTGACTTTAGCCACACCATGCATGGTGGTATAGTATGGAATGTAAATTGTCTAATCTTTGGACAGCATATATAAATAAAAAATCAACAATGTTACTTTACATTTCGACAATTGTAAAGCCAATACATTCGTTACATTATTGCTTAAAGCAAATCGCTTCAATATACATAAGGGAATTTTACTCATTTTACAAACGACGTCGCAAAACTATATCAATTGTCCGCTTTAGTTTAGAGTTTGTGATAGGGTAAAAATGTGAGAAGTCAGGCTGCAGAGTCGGTGACACGCCATTGAGGGAAGCAGTGACACGGCATCGTTTTCGTGCTGCTGACACCCCAAGTGCATGCAGACATGTTGGTGACACACCGACTCTATGTAGACATTTTTGTGACATGCCAGGTGCACATGGACTTGCTGGTGACACGCCAAGTGCATGCAGATATGGTAGTGACACCCCAAGTGCATGCAGACATATTGGTGACATGCCGACTCTATGCAGACATTTTTGTGACATGTCAGGTGCACATGGACTTGCTGGTGACACGCCAAGTGTATGCAGATATGGTAGTGACACCTCAAGTGCATGCAGACATGTTAGTGACACGTTGACTCTATGCAGACATTTTTGTGATACGCCAGGTGCACATGGACTTGCTGGTGACACGCCAAGTGCATGCAGATATGGTAATGACACCCCAAGTGCATGCAGACATGTTGGTGACACGCCGACTCTATGCAGATATTTTTGTGACACACCAGGTGCACATGGACTTGCTGGTGACACGCCAAGTGCATGCAGATATGGTAGTGACACCCCAAGTGCATGCAGACATGTTGGTGACACGCCGACTCTATGCAAACATTTTTGTGACACGCTAGGTGCACATGGACTTGCTGGTGACACGCCAAGTGCATGCAGATATTGGTTGTGACACGCCACCTGCATGCATACTGGGTGTGACACGCCGACTCTATGCAAACATTTTTGTGACACGCCAGGTGCACATGGACTTACTGGTGACACGCCAAGTGTATGCAGATATTGGTTGTGACACGCCACCTGCATGCATACTGGGTGTGACACGCCGACTCTATGCAAATATTTTTGTGACACGCCTAGTGCACATAGACTTGCTGGTGACATGCCAAGTGCATGCAGATATTGGTTGTGACACGCCACCTGCATGCATACTGGGCGTGACACGCCGACTCTATGCAGACATTTTTGTGACACGCCTAGTGCACATAGACTTGCTGGTGACACGCCACCTGCATGCAGATATTGGTGGTGACACGTCACCTGCATGCATACTGGGTGTGACACGCCAGACGCCATGCATACATGGTGGTGACACGCCGAGTGCATATTGTGAATGTTGTCAGACGCTGACTTATTACTAAATTGCGATACAAAAAAATATAATATAAGGATACAAAATTACTTAACAAAGATAATGTATTCCTATATAAAATTAATTGTCTATACAAAAAAATTTTATTCTGTATACAAATATAATGAAGTGAGTAATAAAAAAATGATTCTATTTCCTATGATTGTGTATATAACAAAAAATTTATCTCTAAATTGTATTTTATAGAAAAAAATTTATACAACTAACTGCCAATATGTTCATGGTTCGCTCGCATAGCTGTTGGAAAAAATTTCGTGCGCATATTGGATACGTAATTTTGCAATCATATTCTGCTTAACTCTTATAGGCTCCGATTGCAACATTGCGTCAATGTAGCTTACCATGAACATGCCGCAGCTGACACTATCCTTTTGCCGATGCACTGAAGGGCTGGGCAAAGAAATTTCCAATGGCATCGGCGTCAAATCCCATTTCCTCCGACGTGTTTTATTGAAATACCCGGCTTGGTGGCAGATGATTGGAAAAATTATTGTAAGTGGCTTCATCTGCTCCACACGAACTCCGTTATCCTTCGCTGCCGAAGTTGTTACGGAGTCTATCACCTTGATCTTCCACTTTCCCAAATCGATCTTTGCCACCACCCAATACCCACTCACATTGTAAGGAGCGAGGATGAAATCGACCTCTTTCCATTTCTTGCCGTATGTCGGCCTTTCACCTTCCACATACCCCCGTAAATCATCCAAAATTTGCATGCCCGACCGGGCATCTTCGGTTTGAAATGCCGAGTGTAGCATATGGATGGTGTCCTGGAAAAAAAAAATTGCATTGGTTTAGACTTAATGCACTGAAAAGCTTAGAAAAAATTAAAATTTTTTACAAAAAATTTACAAAGAATATCGTGTCAACCACGCATGCACGGGCAGTGTAATGCTTCGATTTTGGGCCTGTCGCCCGCTTATACATAACGTTGAGGCATGCATTGATATGTTCACTTGTCATTTCTGCTTGTGGATCTTCTAACGATGTGAAGAAGTCAACACCTTAATCCCCTAAGATTCCGACGTTACGCCTGCATATGTCACAAAATGAATTTGATAAGCGATGGTGGATGAATGTTTCTATAGAAAACAACAATGAATTGATATTTACAAGCTGACCTCGCGGACTGGTTCTTCTTGAAGGCTTCGTACGCTTCCATCATCGTGTCCTTTACCGCCCGACGGGTCAATGAGGGGTCGACATACGGACTTGCAAGGTATTTGCTCGTCATTATCACCCGTGCCCGCTCAGTAGGGTCGGCAATTGCTGTTACACGATGATGGTAATCGAAAGATAATGGTGAACTGGTGGCTTCGGAAGTGCTCTGAGCAAGCTGACCCGATCCTGCTACTGGAAGCGCGACGATCGCCTCGAATGGAGGAAGATGCTCTACGGCTGACACAACTAACTGAAGGTCTCCCTCTTGTCCGACGAAAGTATCCACAATCGGATCAACCTCACCAACCTCGACTCCTTCAGCATCTTCTGATTGAAGGCTGACACCATGCTCCTTATGCTGCCCATCATCAAGATCATCGTGACCCGTAGCAGCATTGTCGGATGAAGGACCGACCTACAGAACGAGATAACTGTGAAAATTCGATAGCGAATTGACCTAAAATAGCAAAAAACTAAAGTGCAGAAAGATTAACATACTTGTGATTTCAGCCCATCTAGAACCCGTGAAACGATGCGGTCCTCTAGCATTTCAACCGCATAAGTCAAGGACTTAATTGATGCCTTCAGCTCTAACATTTTCTGCATGATCCGTCGGAGCTAACGTTTTGTGTTTATGCCGTCATTGACTCTTGTCGACTGGGTCAACTGCAATAACATATATATTAGTGGTGTTATTCAATAATCATATAGGAAACGCGTGGAAAACCAATATAACAACTTTAATATCCTTACCGACGGCTCATTAGCAGTATGCGATTGAATCGGAGCCGGAGCCATCGCTGGTTGCGGACTGGACGTCGCCTCTATGAACTGCAATGACATAAGTTACTTTGTTACTAGATCAACATATGTGGAAACTTTGAATATAAATCGTTATAACCAAACTTACCGATGGCTCAATACGAATGTGTGTCTGAGGAGGACTGGTGGGTGGTTGTGGTTGTGGAGCTGCCGTAGGTTGATCCAACTGCAAGCACATAAATGTTAGTAGATAATCACATATCAAAATGGATGAAAAAAAATGTTAGAACCGTAAATACCGACTGTTCACTTCCTGCACCATGGTCTTCTACTTGTTCCATCAACTCAGGGGCCAACGGCTCATCAACACTGAGAGAGTCGGTGCGTATCCATTTAGTTGAAGAGGTGGATCTTTTCTCCTTCAAGCTTCTCCTCTTCGACCTGGCAGCGACACCAATATGATCACCCCGATCCTCCGTCTGCCCGATTGGCACGTACTGGTGGCCCTCCGATAACGACATATCGAGGTCCACCAAATACTCCCGACTGGCCTCCTCCGGGGTGATCTCCAACGTCTCCAGGGTCTATAATTACAAAAAAAAAATATTTATCAAACATTTAAATTTGAGGTAAATTTCTTATACAAATATGAAGGATCGATCAATTTGTAGCTGTTCACTCACTTGCTTAGATAACTCGAACTTCTCAATCGTCTTGTGCAGGTCTTTTAGCTTCTGATTGCATTGCCATCTGCACATTTGCGGGTAGACATTTTCCTTCGGAGTAGAGGGGGTTACTATTTTTCGCAAGACCAGAATTACCTCCAATGGCTAGAACTGCAAGTCAATTGTAAACATTATCAAACGTAAATTATTAAACAGTGGAACAATAAATTATTTTCTCGAAACCAAACAAAAGCGGTAAATGTGATAATACCTGTATCACCCATACGAAGCCGTAGATGTTGTACCGTAAACGGCTTTCCTTTGCTGCGCTTAAGGTAGGCACTTCGAACCCTTTCAATAGGTAATCCAAGGTGAGCCTCTAAACATAGTAGCCCCACGAAAATCCGTTCCAAGAGTCAAGGTCCTCAACCAATGATAGCAACCAAGGTGTCACCCGTCTACGGTAGTCTTGCCCAAATAGGATGTTATTTGCAATCAAGACGAGTGCCATCTTGGTCGCGTCTCCTTCCCGCTGGAAGTTTCCTCCACGGAACGTGTCAAGCAAAGCCTGCAGCTTTATGCTATCTTGGCCGCTCCAGTATCTCGCATGAATTCCGTCCGCAACCACCTCGTACGGACGTGTGAACACATCGAGCATTGGACAGTCCAGTTATAAGGCAGAACTCCTGCTTCGATATCCGTGCCTTGCTCTTGCCGATAGCAAACCATAGCTCCTCCTCCGTTGCCTCCCTTTCATTGATTCTACGAATCATTATGTTATGAAAGAGACCAGCGCTGAAGTAGCCTTGCGGATAGACATCAAGGAGCATTCCGAAGCATGTACGCTTCACTGCATCCAACTCCCCCTTCTTTTGGAGAGTTTTGTTGATGTAATGGAGCTGAGACCACTTACAGTGGGTGTTTATTGCGACATTGAAGGCCCACTTCTCCCTCGGCACAATGAGGACATTGTCAAGATCCTCATATTCTCTACGATGCATCTGCATCACATGGAACACGTGCAGGAGTCAGTTAACCAATAATGTGCCCAAAAGGTACTAACTATATAAATAATTGTTCTGACACGCTATGCATATCAAGTAACATGTTGTCACATGCCATGGATATTATGCGAAAATGTTGTCACACGCCATACATACCAGGTGAAATGCTGTAACACGCCATGCATATGAGGTGAAATGATGTCACACGCCATGCATATGGGGTGAAATTCTGTCACACGCCTGTCACACGCCATGCATACCAGGTGAAATGCTGTCACACGCCATGCATATGAGGTGAAATGATGTCACACGACGCCATGCATATGGGGTGAAATTCTGTCACACGCCTGTCACACGCTTGTCACACGCCATGCATATGAGGTGAAATGCTATCACACGCCATGCATATGAGGTGAAATTCTGTCACACGTCTGTCACACGCCTATCACACGCCATGCATATGAGGTGAAATGCTGTCACACGCCATGCATATGAGGTGAAATGATGTCACACGCCATGCATACCAGGTGAAATACTGTAACACGCCATGCATATGAGGTGAAATGATATCACACGCCATGCATATGGGGTGAAATTCTATCACACGCCTGTCACACGTCTGTCACACGCCATGCATACCAGGTGAAATGCTGTAACACGCCATGCATATCAGGTGAAGATGTTGTCACACACTAAACCCTAAAGTCCAGTCAACCTAGCACCACTTTTTACACCCAAAATCATCAAACCAGGACTCAAACAGTTTAAAACTTAACATTTGGAAAAAAACATGACCATATGTATCACCCTAAACCCTTAAAAAAAATTACCGAAATCAATGAAGGTTTTTTTTGTGATTTTTTTTTCTAGTCTCACTTACCTCTTCACCGATATCTGACATTTTTCTTCCTGTTGCAGTGGTGTCATTAACCTTCTAAACAACGAAGTTGAACTCCCTTTGACCTTTCGCAATGAGAAATGAATAGAACAGCCCTTGGTTCACACACACAGACGTTTACGAATGAGGAAAAAGGAAAATGAACTGTTTACTGTGAAAAATGAATAAATAAAATTTAAAATTAATATTCATGAAACTGCCCGCTTTTCAATCCGCCATGTCAGCCTTTCTATTAATGCCGTGTCGCATATTTCAAAGCAAACCATGGCCTGTCAGATGTTAAAGCAATGCCGTGTCATACACTCAAAACCATGTCGTGTCACTGCTTCCCTCCATGTCGTGTCACTGTTTCCCTCCATGTCGTGTCACAAAACTCTGCACCATGCCGTGTCACTGCTTCACTCCATGTCGTGTCACTGCTTTATTCATTGTTGTGTCACTGCTTCCCTCCATGTCGTGTCACAAATTCTACACCATGTCGTGTCACTGCTTCATTCCATGTTGTGTCACTGCTTCACTCAATGTCGTGTCACTGCTTCACTCATTATCGTGTCATTGCTTCCCTCCATGTCGCGTCACAAACTCTGCACCATGCCGTGTCACTGCTTCACTCCATGTCGTGTCACTGCTTCCCTCCATGTCGTGTCACAAACTCTACACCATGCCGTGTCACTGCTTCACTCCATGTCGTCTCATTGCTTCACTCAATGTCGTGTCACTGCTTCTTTCCATGTCGTGTCACAAACTATGCACCATGCCGTGTCACTGCTTCACTCTATGTCGTATCACTGCTTCACTCCATGTCGTGTTACTACTTCCCTCCATATCGTGTCACAAACTCTGCACCATGCCGTGTCACTACTTCACTCCATGTCGTCTCACTGCTTCACTCAATGTCATGTCACTGCTTCCCTCCATGTCGTGTCACAAAACTCTGTACCATGCCATGTCACCGCTTCACTCCATGTCGTCTCACTACTTCACTCATTGTCGTGTCACTGCTTCCCTCCATGTCGTGTCACTGCTTCCCTCCATGTCGTGTCACAAACTCTGCACCATGCCGTGTCACTGCTTCACTCCATGTCGTGTCACTGCTTCACTCCATGTCGTGTCACTGCTTCCCTCCAAATCGTGTCACAAACTCTGCACCATGCCGTGTCACTGCTTCACTCCATGTCGTCTCATTGCTTCACTTAATTTTGTGTCACTACTTCCTTCCATGTCGTGTCACAAACTCTGCACCATGCCGTATCACTGCTTCACTCCATGTCGTGTCACTGCTTCACTCAATGTCGTGTCACTGCTTCACTCCATATCGTGGCACTGCTTCCCTCCATGGCATGTCACAAACTCAGCTCTATGCCGTGTCACCAACTCAGCTCCATGCCGTGTCACCACCAGTATGCATGCAAGTGGCGTGTCACCACCAATATCTGCATGCACTTGGCGTGTCACGACCAGGTCCGTAGTGGTAGCCGAAACGTTTAAACTGGTAAAGTTGGTTTATATTCCTCTACTATATATAGTCCAAAACTCCTCAATTCTCGTAGACAGACCGTACGTTGCCTCTAAAGCAGACTTTGTCGATGCTTCATCGGCAGTTCTTCCGAGCATTTTTGGCAGTTGTTACCATCCCGCCCTTGATGTATTCAACTTTAGAATTCTTCACTAGTCTAATAATTAATCTATTTCTCTTCACCTTCGACCTGTAAGCAATTGTCCAACCCTGGCTATTTGAAATTCAAAGACTCTGGATTTCAAATAACCTGGGTTGGACATTGCAAACAGGTCGGAGGCCAAGAAAAACAGATTAATTATTAGGCTCGTGGAGAATTATAAAGTTTACTATATCAAGGGGGGGATGTTAACAACGACATGCGTAAGCGGGATTTTTGTAAACAACCATGGCATGTCAAATGTTAAACCAATACTGTGTCACACACTCTGCACCATGCCGTGTCATAAACTCAGCACCATGCTGAGTCACTGCTTCCCTCCATGGCGTGTCATCAACTCTGCACCCTGTCGTGTCACTGTTTCCCTCCACGACGTGTCACCAACTCTGCACCATGCCGTGTCACTGCTTCCCTCCATGTCGTGTCATTGCTTCCCTCCATGTCGTGTCACAAACTCTGCACCCTGTCGTGTCACTGCTTCCCTCATGTCGTGTCACTGCTTCACTCCATGTCGTGTCACTGCTTCCCTCCATGGCGTGTCACCAACTCTGCACCCTTCCGTGTCACATTTTCCCTTCCATAAACTCTAAACCCAATGGCCTGTCCCGATTGCTGTAGCACGACCATTTCGTGCTTTGCATTCACGTCTTTCTCCTTTCGATTCACCTCCTTAAGCAGGATTTCTGGTTTCACATCGTGCTCCAAGCTTTCGATTCATCACGACCACCTCCCCCTCCTCGTTCGGTTTATCTGAATGCCATGTCCGAACATTCAGAAAAACCATCTCATGCAACATTATTTTCTTTTGCACAAGCTTCTCCAAAAAAAAAAAGGATGTTTTGCCAAAAAATAGATGTTCGCTAATTTCTTTGCATAATTTTTCGCCGTCCGGGTGTTTCAGAGTGCCCACAACAAAGATGTCTCATTAAGGGCATTTTTGTCCGAAAATGTACTTTAATGGCTAAAAACAGTTAAAGTTATCTGGAGGGTTATTTCCAAATACGCCTTATTTTTAATGGCTAAAAAAAAAAATCGCCCTTTTGATTATTAGGAGTTTGACAATTTTCAACGTGAGTTTGAGACTAGTAAGAACAAATCTCAACTAGAGCAATATTTGGATGAACAAAGGATTGAAACGACAATTGAATTGGATATTTTATAATTTTGGAAGACAAATCAGTTTCGTTATCTTGAGGTTTTTGCCATGGCTCGAGATATCTTGGCCATTCCTGTATCCACAGTGGCTTCCGAGTCTGCTTTTAATGTTGACGGTAAAGTTCTTGATCAATATTGGAGCTCACTGAAATCAAATGTTGTGGAGGCAATTTTATGTTGTAAGGATTGGCTATTTGGGGAAATTGGTAATACATTCTTTCATTTATTTTTGGCTATGTTTCTTTTGTTTAAATGCATGATTAGGGTAAGTTTGATTTATTTAATTATTTTTAATAAATTTTTTTTATTGTAGCATATGTAGAAACAAATATGAGCAATCTTATTGCAGATGTCATAAATTTAGAAATTAGTAAGGAAGAAATGTTATCAGCCGAATGCTCTAATACTGTTGATGTTGATTAATTATCAATGAAATGGTATGTTTTGAACTATATTTGACATTTTATTTAACTTTTTTTATATTGATTTAATTTTATTAATATATTATTTTTATTTTATTATTAGGTTTTGTAAGGTCGGAATGATGCGACATTGACGAATGAGTTTTCGATTTTGATTTGTTCATGACTGATGATGTGGTTAATGATGTGTTTTTAATATTATGATGTGGTTATGAAAAATTTTTAATATTGTTAGTATTTGAGGATTTAATGTTAATTATGTATTTTATCATATTATATGATAATGAAATTTTTGTATGTTATTTATATTAATTTTTATTATATTTGATGTTATTATTATTTTTATTTTGTTATAGTTATTTTTTTAATTATAAATTTTAAATTTAAATAATAAAATTATATTTAATTATAAATATTTCTATTTAAACGTGTTAATCGTATAAACATGTTCAACGTGTTACTAATCGTGTCATATATTAACATGTTTAATAAATGTGTTAATTGTATTAATGTGTTATTAATCATGTCGTATAATAACACGTTTAATAAATGTGTTAATTGTGCCATGTCGTATTATACGTTTACTAAATGTGCTCATGTACATATTTTACACTTAAAACACGTTTATTAAACGTGTCGTATTTGTGTTTGCTTTTAATGTGTTTCGTGTTTAATTGTATCTGACACATTTACGACACGAAAACACGGTTTGCCAAATCTACCCAAAGCTTATCCATAAATAACTTAAGAACTCTCATCTTGCAGTTATTAAGTTGAAAACTAAAGCAACTAAAAACAACTGCAAAGCTGGCCTTCTATGCATTATGATCTATGAAAGTAGTCATTTTACCAAACATGAATACCCAACATTTTAAACTCATCCACACTGAGAAAATTAAATGATCAAATCTAAGACCAGGAATTCTCTAAATAATATTTCACAACATTTGCATCTCTGCCTCATTTATCCCCTATTGAAGCAAAGTAAACGCAAAGGTCAAATGAATGGATCCATTACACTCCTGCAAGCTCACAATTCGAGAAAAATCCAGCCGGCCCTTTGGCATGCAAATTCCACTTCAACTTTCTCCCTCCGTATTATAGAACAACAATACGACCACCATAAACTATAAGTTATGGTCTTCTCAAAATTGCAGCTTCTGACAAAGTGAGATCCATCTTAATATGGCCTGTATCTCACGGGTCGCCTGAACCTTGGAACCCTCCTGAAAAAGAGGTCAACTGAGTTACTAACTCGGTTACTAAGCAGAAAATATCACATTCAAATATTTTTTTTTTTTTTAAGAATGGGGAGAATATAAGTAAACATCAACTGATTACCATTCAAATTAAAGTTTCTAAAGTACCAGACACCATTCAATCAAACAATTTGTCAGGGCTGCAATGTTGGTTTGGAACCATTATTGCATAAAAGCTTAAATGATATAGGCATAGACAGTAACCGCATTTTAAATGAAACCCTTACGATTATCAAAAAATGATATAGGCATAGCAAATGCTAGATAGCAGAGAACATAATTAATAGGTACAATGTCAGACTATGAGCATCATGAGATCTTTCCCACTTCCATGCATCCTATTCAGAAGCAACAGACACATTATAGCAAAACCAACACTAGCTAAACTAACATGAAGAGAAAACAAAAGATATCAATTATCACACCCCCCCCCCCCCCCCCCTCTTTTTTTTTCTATCCAATAATCAAACAATGCAAATATATTTCCATACTTACCCATAGCCATATGGAGGATAGAAAGCAGGACCAGGCATGAAAGGCCTTCGGGAGCGGAAATAGGGGTTGGGTCGCCTTCCTCGATACTGTTTCATTCCAGGAATATTTGTTCGTTTTGCAGAGACCTTGAATAAACCAAATACACTTTTATTACCATGCAGTTTATATTCATGAAGTAGTAATCCACATATAAATCAAGTTATAAAACCTTCAACTGACGACCATGCAACTCTGATTCATTTAATAGTAGAGCGTTTTGAACAGCATCAACTTCAACAAATTCAACATAGGCAAATCCTTTAGGTTGACCAAACTTGTCAGTCAAAATTGTCACTCTGTTTACTGTTCCACAGGATTGGAAATGCTGCTGAACTTCTTCAGGTGTACATGCGTAGTCTACCTGTTGTTACAAAGATATACAAAGAAAAAGAAAGTAAGCCCACAACTAGATCATTTGCTCATAAGCACTGGGCAAATCATTTAGTTATACTAAATCTAGATTGTTATTTAAATATTTTACACGTAAACAGTTTAGAAGTTACCTAACAAGGCCAAACAAAATAAATCCGCATAGTACAAACTACATTAATTACTCTGAATAACTCCTTACGGATCATATTTATCTGAATCACATTGAAATTGACATGTATACAAACTAAGACTTATTGTCCATGCTCATAATGACATGCACATACATCGAATTTTCAAGCCGCATTATATATGCACAAACATAAAACACAAAGTGGGTTGAAGTGATCAAATGCTAAAACTCTTCCTACATCGTTATTGGCTAACTTAAAAGGAGAATTATACTCTTAGCTTTACTTATTAGCGAACTTTATCCATGAAAGTGTTAATTAGACAGCAGAGAAAGTAAATGTTACGATTCACCCAAATAAACAAATAAAGAACGTTTAAAAAAAGGCATAGGAAAGGGTTGAAAACCTCACATTACCAACATAAATCGAGCGAGAATCCACTTCCTCCTTTTCAGCTTGGGTTGCAGAAGCACTTGATGAATCTTCATATGCATCCAGAGAAAAAAAAAGTAAAAACAAATAAGTTTACTAGAAATATATTCACACGCAATAATCCATTAGTAAAAATAAATACTAAAATCAACAAAAATTAGTTTAATTTCTTTTAAAAAATTAACAAGATATTTTCGTTCTGAATTTAAGACAAGCAAATCCCAATCTAATTCAAGCTTATTAAAGAATACAGCAAAAAACTCAGATCAAATACAAACCCAGAAAACTAAAAAGAGAAAAAAAAAAAAAAACCTTGGACAGCGCCCATCTCCTTCTCGACTTTAGCCTGCATTTCACGCAAAGCCCCGGCCTCTTCCTCGATCTCCTTAAGTCTCTTTTTCATGTCCTCCAAGTCCTGAAATTGTCTCAAAAAGGTTGCTTTTCATCACGCAAAAACCTTAGTTAAAGCTAAGGAAAAAAAAAAAGAAGAAAAAGGCTAGAAAAAAAAAAAGAAACCTTAGAGTTGGAATTGGGATCCTGTTCGAGGTCTTGCTCGTTGCCTTCGTAATCTTCAGCTCCACCAGACATGTCCACGTCAGCGTCCATCTCTCCTTCCTCGTCGGGGATCTCCCCTCCGTACACCTCGTGCTCTTGCTCCTCATGTTGCTCCATTCTTTCTTTTTTATCGTTGTGCTTTTTCGGATGTTGAGAGTGGAATTTGTCAATTTGGAGAGATTCTGGATTTAGGTTTTTTAGTGTTTTGATTTGGGGAAGAGAAGGAAGGAAAAGAAAATAATGGCGAGTGTGAGATTGTGACTTGAGGGGAGGTCGGCGTGTGCCTTTGATATTTTTTTCCTTCGATCGGGAGATCGATGGATGGGATTGGCGGAAGAAGTAAATCTGTAGTTATTGCTCATCGTTGGGGGTAGTTTTGGGTTTTTATGTTTATCAACGGTACTGTTGGCCCAATTTGAGATCCAGACTATAGTTTAGGTCAAGGCCCATAATTAATTTAGGGTTCATAGTCCAGGGCCTCGGGAACAAAATTTTATTTTTTCTTATATTAATATAATTATATTTAAAACATATTTTAAAAGTTTTTTCTGAAGGTAAATATATTTTAAAAGTTGAATTTATTATATTCTTAGATTATCCCAATCCAAATTTAAAATTTCATACATAAGCCCTGACTTGAATCCAAGTCAGGCAAGCAATTTTTATTGTTAACCTGTATTGGTTAAATTGGGATATATATATATATATATATTGTATATTAAAATTTTATTTTTGAGTATTGAATATTGTATTGTAAAATATTATAAAAAATTTTAAAATTAAATATATAAAATAAATTTTTTTATTTTTATTAATAAAATTAAGAAGTTTATGACATAAATTTCAAAAATAATTATTTTTAATTTAAATTCTGACAATGCAATTTCATAATATATATTTTAAAATAGAATATACATTTTTTGTGTTACTTTATTAATTAAAAGTTAAAAAGCATTTTTCTTGTTAACAGGAAGACACGAGAAATCAAGACATAATACAAAACGTTTGGAACATGGCCTGGCATTGGAAAGGGCCCCAAAGAATTTGTCCCACAGAGATATCAAGATCATTTCTTCAACTCAAGCTTAACCAACTAACTGTCACATAACTTGTCACGTTACAAAATAACAATAAGGGAGATCCCGTGGGTGATTATACTTGGTACAAGTTGCTGGTACCTTTGGAAATGGAGAAATGCTTGGATATTTGAAAGAAAGTATGTAACAATAAAAGGGAAATTAAATTAAATGCAATCTTAAGTTTTGCTTCAGTTATCATAAAAAATTGTGATAAGATTGGGAGTGGTATTGAAGCACTAGAAAACGAGAAGGAGCAGATCCTGATTGGCTGGACAGCACCTCCACATGATTGGCTTACCTTAAACTCAAGATGATGCACAGCATACTGAGCTGAGTTGTAGGGTACTTATACAGGGCTCAATTTAGCTGGGCAGTTGGGTCACCGGAAAATAGATCTCCAAGTTGATAGTGACTGGTGGTGCAAGCCATCACTTCCCCCATAAGTCATCTATGTTCAAATTCAGACTTGATTGAAGCTATTTAAGATTTACTTTATCGTTACTGAAAGGTCAAAATACGACATATATTTAGAGAAAGAAACATTGCAGTGGACTACTTGGTAAACAAAGGCTTTGATTTAGATGAGAAGTGTAGATTCTATGATGTCTTCTTGTAGAGACCAAATTTCTTTTCATGAACAATATATTGGAGATTAGTTTTCCTTGATTAATTAGAATTTAATAAAATTTGTTTTTCAAAAAAAAAACATTTAACATGTTGAGGTGCGAATCTGACTTTTTTTTTTAATATCTTTTGTTTAAATCTAAATCTTGAACATTGGAACCTATAAATATAATTTTTCATATTCCAATATAAAAAAATAATAAAAAATGATTTTTTTAAAAAAATAAAAAATAAATTTCAATAATTAATATCACACGATATGTATTACATATCATATAATAACACTTTTTATATTTAATTAAATATAATACATATATTGTTTTTTAAAATTTTGATATCATAATGTATCATGTATCATACCATATTAATAATGTAAATTTACTTGAAACTAAATGTTATTGTTTTTTATTTTTCTCATCCTATGTATAGTAGAGAGTTGGAGCTAAAATTATTATTTTACAAAGTGCAGCTGCCAATTAAAACGTACTTAATTGAACCTATGCTTTATTCATAATGGGTTCCCCTAACGCTATTAATCACTGTTACAAAATAGCGAAAAGTCCCTTCAAAAAACAATTGTTAATGATTTGGCCGGCTGTTGTTGTATCCTTAAACAAAAAGGTCGTTTCTTATTATATTCTTTAACAAAAATACTCTTTAAAAAATTTATTTTCGATACTGTTTTATTAAGTTGATAGTATTCTTATAATGACAAATATAATAAAATATTTTCATTTATTAATAATCAATTTTAAATTAAATATCGATCTTAAAAAGTTACTAAAAATTAAACACGTTTAACATTTCTCATCATAATAAATTAACAATCATTTTATTTTCTTATAGTTTTTCAACATAACAGATAGTAGTAGTATAACAAATTTGATTACATCGATCCTGCTTAAATACATATCAAACAGATTTAAATAAATAATTTCATCCTAGTAAGATAGCCTTCTATTCCTTTCTCCAGGGGTAGTGATACCTGCAACAAATTAATAAAATAAATAAATAAAACCAATTAATAAATAAATACAAGTACTTAAAAGATATCAAGTGAAAACATAAATGAATCTGGAAGCAGAGAAGATTAGAAGAATATTAAATATGATCAGTCACATTAATTCTTAGAATCTGATAAGTGCACCAGAAAGAGATTGAAGAGAGAGAGAGAGCGCTATTACTTACACACTTGAAGTTGTGAGGAATAGTCCTTCCGCAGCCTTCGACCTGCTTAATGGTGCGTTCCACTCCGATGAGGGCTGCCAGCTGAGGGGTAATAACAGGGCAAACACACTCGACATGGGTGACCCTAACGCGTTCGCAGCCACTGGGTGAGGGGCTGCGTCCGAATATCACCGCCCTGCAAGCATTAACAAGAAGCCTTTGCTCCTCCTTGCACTGGCTATGACTCATGTCTCCTCTACCCATGGGAACCTCCGAAACACACGCTACCACTACCACCACCACCACCACCACCAATATAACAGTACCAGCCCAGGAGCCTGCCATCAATCCTTTCCAACTCTTTCTTGCGGAGAAGCAGAGTTGCACCACTGCTTTTAATAGTGGAGGATGGAAACGTAAGCTTTTTCATTTATGATTTTTCCTTTTCGCTAATGTTTGGTTGAGCTCAGTTTAAATACCATTGACTTCCAATTTCTAAGTCGGAATGTGGCATGAATAGATTAGGGCATTTTGCAATTAAAAGTTATCGAAGGAAAAATTAAATACTTTGTGCTTTTCTTTCTAGTATATTTTGAAATGTCATAGTCATGCACGATTTGGAAAAAAAGAATTAAATAACTAAAATTAAGGCAAGGGAAGCCAAGTTGCATAAGGTTAGACAGTGGGCACATAGGCACATAGATAAATCGAGTTATTCCAGTTAGGAGGGCAAAAGAGTGATACAAACAGATGAAACTGGCTAGGAATCAGCCCTGTCAGGAGAATAAAACCTGGAGCTGAAGGTTGAGAAAAATCTTCAGCAAACATTTTTGGCTTTCCTAAGGTAGAAATTGAGTAAATTGGGAGACATTAGCTTGGAAAAAGGTCATTTTCACACACAAACTGCAACTAGTATCTACCTAGTGGCTACAGCTTTCAAGTGGGCAGAATTATTTAGCTGACCATGTATGACCGACTCAGCTGCAGAGTCGCAGTTGAAACTAGAAAGTGTCGTGCTCTTAACTGAAGACTCTTTAAAAGAATTTATTTTGAAAATATGGATACAAAGTCCTCTAGGAATGGGGGATTATATGAAAAGGAAATGCTTGGAGTTGAATCAGTTGATGGATTAACTTCAATTTATGAGTCAAATACTCTCATCTTTCTAAATTTTAATCATAATTTCATATGTATCTATTAATATTAAAAATAAATTCTGTTTCAAAAAATATTTTTTATTTAACATGTAAATACAAACATTAATAAATTTTTCATGTTTTTATTAGTTTGATGAAGTATTAATATTTTTAAAATAAATTTACTTTTTATTAATTTTAAAAATTATTACTATATAAATTATAATTTGTTATTTTTAAATTTTTTCTCTATTGGGCGGTCATCTTGTGCTTGAATCTAGCTAGAGAGCATCAAATCCGACTAGATGATCAGTGCTCCCTTGGGGAGCCGATCTAATGCTCCTCAAGGAAACACTGTCGAATTTTATATCGATTGGTGTAAAGGAGCAACGCTTGCTAGCTTGATAGAAAAAGAATTAAAAAAATAATATTTTAAATATTTCACATTTAAGTATTAATACTGTTTATATGTTTAAAATAAAATATTTATTTTAAAATTTAATAAATTTATATGAAATTATGATTAAAATTTAAAAAGATGAAGATATTTTGACTTAAATTCATTATTACATGGAAGAACTGATCTTGGGTTGCTCTGCTATTTTTTTTTTCCCTAAAACTGGCCCAATGGATTACTCTTATAGTTAGACATTGTAACAGGAATGGATAACAAACAAGACAAGCCTGTCAAAATTGCGGACAGGCCTGCTTTTTTTTTTGTTTTGTTTGCTTATTCAAGGCCTGTTATTAGGCTTTTTTAATGTTCCATCCAGAGCTCTCGAGTATTGCTTAGTGGAGCAGACAAAAGAAAGAAGGCCAAAGAATGAAAATTCATATGCATTTTTATTGGGTATATATATGTAAAAAGAAAGAAAGAAAAACACAACTAGTTCTCAATTTTATTGTCGTTCAAAGAAGCAAGAAAATCATCATGAAAACATCTCTCTCTTTCACACACCTACATCTGCACAAGTACAGATTAAAGAGATAGAATGTTTATTAAATACAACTATTAAACTCTCTCTATATATATATAGTCATCCTAAGATGATCCTCAATCGTTTCCTTTCTCATGGAGTAGTGATACCTGCAAAAAGAAAATATCAAGTTGAGATTGTTAGAACATATACAAACAAATTATATATAGGAGAAAAAATTAAAAATATGACCATTAAACATGACGTTAGAAATACGCTTATCAGTCTCCAAATCTGATTGAATGCAAAGCACTTACTTCCACACTTGAAGTTGTGAGGAACAGTCCTTCCGCAGCCTTCGATTTGCTTAATGGTGCGTTCCACTCCGATGAGTGCAGCCAACTTAGGGGTAACAACAGGGCACACACACTCGACGTGGGTGACCCTGACACGTTGGCAGCAGGCGGCTGAGGGGCTGCGGCCGAATATGACCGGCCGGCAAGCATTCACAAGAAGCCTCTGCTCCTCCTTGCACTGGCTAGGGCTCATGTCTCCCCTTGCCATAGGAACCTCAAAAACACCCACAACTAGCACAGCCACCAAAGTTAACACACCAGCCCATGAGCTTGCCATCGTAATTAAGCTTTTTTCTTTCTCTCTTTATTTTTCTGGTCTCTTTTTTGCCCTTTTCTTCTTTGCTTTTGCTACTCTAACCTCACTCCCCTTTTATAGAGGGACGAAATGTAGAATTTAATGATATAGACATATATTTATTCCAATTATATTAGTGGGGTTTCATGTGCATAGCATTGTCATAGACTTCTAGGTCAAGATGGATGTAGACTTGAACATCTTATTAATTTAAAACTATTCAACAAGACAGGAATCTTACTTAATTACCTTGTCATGAGTTCACATTTAAAATTTTGACTTTATAAGGTAATACTTTTACCAAGAAAAGTTGATCAAACTTCACATAAAATGTGATTACGTATAAGTTTTATATAATAAGTTACATATAAGTTTTATATAATAAGTATGCCCTAATTTAGAAACTTCACAAACCTTTACATAGAGATTTTTACTTTAGTATATCTTTTTTGGGAATTATTAATTTATATAATATATATAGCCAGTATTAATTATTACATTAGAACTTCGTATTTCATCAAATTTCTTAAAAGCTATTACGTACATATTCCAATACTAGACCCACGAGGAAAGGAAGATTAGTAATTAATTTATATACAATTTTTATAATAACCAATGAAATCACTGTATTGGCTAGTACTTCTAGATCTGTGGGAAAAACATTTTATGTAGAATTTACTTGTAAGAATTTAATTAATTAATTAGGCCAGAAGTCATTATCAACGACAACCAAAAAAGGCCAGGAAAGGGAAATGCGATGCTAATAAAAATTATAGACACACCTTCATAGAAAAATGTGCTTGGAAAATCGGGCTTTTTCACACAAAAGTTCCGTTGTGGCCGGTGCAAAGAATTTTCCTAGTGGTTTCCTGTTCTGGAAATCTTTGCCAGATCACGTTGGATTCTTGCAATAGAAATGGGGGCGCAATTTCACATGTTGAAGTCAATAACAATTTGAAAAAAGATATTAATCTTCTCATTCTCAAGTCTTAAGAATGGAAAAAGACTTGGTAAAAGGGAATATTAAAAAACCTTTAAGACGTGAGTGAGGCTTTGGCCAATATGTAATAATCCAATTGTCAAGGTATAAATGTATATACACATGATAAAGTACAACTATGTAAATACAGCATAATATTCGACACAATGAATTCTATTATTTTTGTTTTACTTGTGTCAATACTCTTGGCAAAGCCAAGTAACGTGGAATGGTATGTAAGCCTAGAGATTGTTTTGTTAACGTGTTAGGCTTGGTTTTAGGTCTTTTCGGTGAACAAGAGTTCAACTGTGTTGAAAGTTTACCTATATGAAACGTTTCACAGATTTATATTTGACTCTTGAAGGGAAGGTGTGAAATCTTTGACTATTGAGTTAGATTCTCATGTCTTATTTTTATGGATTCTTAATTCGGATATTAAATTATGGGTTATGTGAAAAGTTTTTATTAATATTAACATATTGCAAAAGATGGTAGGTGATATAAGATATAGTAGATATATAAGGAGACAAATCACTTTGCAAATGTATTTACAAAAATGAGAGTTGATCGTTTCAATATATTTAGTGCGTGTTGGTAATTGAGTTTACGTTGTAATGATGTAAAAATAAAGATTGTCTATGGTTTTGTACATGATGATGAAAATTATCTTAGAAAGTGCTTCAACTCATATACATATTTGATGAATTATATTTTTACCAAAGACATCATGCAATACTTGCTCAATTTACCAAAGACAATATTCTTAAGTTATTCAATCACAATTGACATATAAGCAAACTTCTCATAGGAATGACAGTAGGAAATTTTATTCCTCAAAGATATAGAAAAAGCACATCGGTTACTTACATAGGTATATAAATTGCAACTATTAATTAAATTTGTAGAAGGATGTATCAAAGAGATCTAAACTTTTTATTCAAGAGTCATCCTAGTCTGATCCTTTGATTCGTTCCTCAAGGAGTAGTGATACCTGAAAGGGAAAAAAAAAAGAGTTAGAAACAAGTTCAGACCACAGTAATTAATGAAATCTCTGAGCCCAAATCCATTATCGTAGCAAGTAACATTAGAAACTAGACTACGTTTAGGATAGATAAAACGTGTATAATTTGACTAGAGTAGTGCTGCTTACTTCCACACTTGAATTTGTGAGGAACAACCCTTCCACAGCCTTCAATCTGCTTAATGGTGCGTTCCACTCCGATAAGGGCTGCCAACTTCGGGGTCACGACAGGGCAGACGCACTCGACGTGGGTGACCCTAATGCGCTGGCAGCAGCTGGGCGAGGGGCTGCGCCCGGATAATATTGACCTGCACGCACTGACGAGAAGCCTTTGCTCCTCCTTGCACTGGCTGGGACTCATCGCTCCCCTTGCCACAGGAACCTCGAAAACACCTGCTACCACTAGCACCAAAATGAACAGACCAGCCGCAGACCTCGAGCTTGCCATTATTCCTCTCTTTAATTTCTTTGTGTGTGTGTGTGTGTTTTTTTTCTGCTCGTTTTGTTGCAGAAGTGGATGGCTCCCCTTTTTATAATGGAGGATGATACAACAAGTAGTATTTAGTGAGAATTGTTTACCATGATATTGCTCAACGGTTCATATGATGAACTTTCAACTCGAGATCAATGAAGACTCAGTTAAATTTTTTTTTTTTTATATTTGAAAAAGAAAGATTCGAATTTTATTTTTTTTGAGAAAAAAATTATGTATCAATTAATTACTAAATATTTAATCATTTTTAATTAAAATATTAGACAACTTAAGAATGTTACAAGTTACACCTAATATGAAAGTACCATGCTTGCAAGGAAAATTAAAATGATGCTGCTTCTAATTAGCTTTAATATTTTTACTTTATTCAAGAATTGTGAGCACGTGAAAATTTCTTTGCAAATTCATGAGCATTTCGGTTTTAACAACTTATTTTTCCATGCTCTATAAGAAATATTAATTTGATGAAAGATCAACTTAAACTCTTTCAATTTATAGTATTCATTTTTGAGGATAATGTATAGAAATTATTAGTAACAAGTTAATTATGATATATTTGCTATAAATTATATATAAATTGTTAAAATAAATGAGTCGATGTCCGAATTTAATTTAATAGTATATAAATCTAAAAAGATGAGTTTGGACGATAATATATTTTAGGTGGCAATCCAAGTTGCCTAAAGTTGGCTGCATTACACTGCCAAAAGACAAGTTGGTTACATTATTTATTATATGGAGCAAAAAGAACAATATGAAACCAAGAATCTGCTAGTTCTAGAAAAGGAAATAAATACGGTGGGCTTGAAAAAACTTTGAAAGAACATGCGTGCATCTTTTTTATAATCTTAAAGGGCATTTCTATGTCATTTAATAGGAAGAAGTCATTGTCACCACAAAATAAAAAAGTAAATTATTTTTATTTTTTAATTTATTTTTCACTTTATGAGATTTTTATTTTGATTATTCAATTTTAAAAATTAGTATTTTGATATCAACATTTATAATTGTTATTTTTTTGTCACTCATCATTAAAAGATAATACGTCTCACAGGACATTCTATATAAACTGCTCTTATTCACGTGGCAAGATAATTTAATTTTAAAATTTTTATTTTTTTAAATTACTTTTTTTTAATTTTGAGTATCATATAAATATGTATACATGACAAGAGCAGCAGGCATGAATGTTATGGGGAAATTTATTATCTTTTAACAATTGAATTATCAAAACAATAAATAAACTTATTAATATTTGTGATCAGAATATTATTTTTTTAAATTGAGTGA
Source organism: Theobroma grandiflorum (assembly GCA_036013995.1). NCBI lineage: Eukaryota > Viridiplantae > Streptophyta > Magnoliopsida > Malvales > Malvaceae > Theobroma > Theobroma grandiflorum. The sequence continues at coordinate 11,064,364 of CP142131.1, forward strand.
TATTCAAAAGATAGTTTACTAAAAGCTAATAAAACGTAGGAAAGAAAAAAAAAAGAATGTTGACTGAATATGCGTAAAGATAGTAGCAATTAATAGAAAAAATATGCAGCGAGAAAAATAGGCGTTTTCACAGAAAAGTAGAAGTTGATCGCACATGGATTCCACTTGTGGAATTGTTTGGCGGATCACCACTTTCATGGGTTGAAATCAAATCGCAATTTGAAGTTCGTTTGAAAGTCAAGACCCAAAAAAAAAGAAGTTTTTCTTTTATAGCTTAAAGACGGAAAATATATAATAGAAACCTTCAGACTTTGAGTCAACTTCTGTCTTGTTCCAATTAGGCGGGCTATGCTTATTTATTTTCAGTTTAAATGGAAATTTGGTAATTTCTTAGAATACGTTTCTTTTTACGTAAAATATTTTTTAAAAAATATTTTCAAGATTTATCTTTAATTAGAAATAAAAAAATTTATTTCAAATATAAAATATTTTATCGGTCTATAAAAAAATAGTTATTAATCATATAAAATGTTTTACACCTTTGAGAGGCATAAGATATTTTCTAGAGAATAGAAAAACTGTTCTTATACTAGACTTAGCTTAATAAGTTTAATGAATATTAATATTTAACTTAAAATATTAAAAAATTAATATTTAATTATAAAAAAATTTTAATATAAAATTTTAATATTTAAACTATTCAATACTATTAAAATTTTTTAAAAAATATTTTTTAATGAAATCATTCAATACAATTAATATTTTTATTAATTAATTAAATAAAATCTTATTAATAATTATAATAAAAAATATTTCAATGATTGTCATTTAATGAATATACATTTAAAAATATAGGTTTGAATGTGTTATATAATTGATGAATATTTATATTTTTATAGAATGATGGTAAAAAAAATGAAATTATCTTTTGAAAATTGAAACTTACTTTCAATATAATATATGACTAAATATTTTGAAAAATATCATTATTGATTTTCTCCATTTTTATTTCCATTCTTAATATTAATGTGAAAACTAAATGTCATCATTGTTTTGTAATCATTTCCTATTTATCATTTTATCACCTAAATAACTCCACTAATAATGATGAAAAATATTTTCCACAAAATAATCCAAACAATAAAATATTTTTAATAATTTATTCAAATAATAAAAAATATTAAATTTTCTTATAAAGTATTTTACACAAAAAAAATTATTTCCGATTATCAATAAGTCAAAAGTAGTATGCAAGTTGCCTAAGATCTGATACATTATTATTAGATCATCTTGTTGGTTGAGAAAAATATTCAGAAAAGCATGTACACAAAAAGGCAATTTGGCAATTTGCCTGGCAAGTACTTAATTAAAAGACTTGTAGACTAGTTTTAAAAGACTTGCTTTGGCTGCCAATTTGGCAAGCATTCTCAAACTAGTTTTGGCAGACTATATAGATCCTAACAGTGAAATTAGGATATCTAAAGATCAAGCATGTTAAGCAAAAGCAATTTTTGAAGACTTGTGGAACCCATAAAGCATAAAAACCCAAAGGATTCTCATTAATGACAAATTTAAAATAGAACTTACTACATATTCATTTCTTAGGTTCTGTATTATTTGATCTTTTTACTTTTTATTTTTTTTATTGTTTCAATAAAAATAATAGAAGGTAAAAAGAAAAAACAATAAAAAATAATTACAAATAGTAAAAAAATAAAATGTAAAGACTAATCAATCCTTGGTCGCATCTTCTGGACTAATTCCCTGATCTTGGATTGACAAAAATCATGGACCGACACAAGTAATCTAGCAATAACTACACTTTATTAATTGTTGTTAAAGGTGAAAAGTTTTAAGTTATCTACTTGAAATTAGCTAGTTACTAGCCTGGGTGTCACACATCGTTGAAAGGCTTTTTTAAAAAAAAAGGGAAATTAGCTAGATACTATAATTGAGAGCAATAAGAAAGTAAGAATATATATATATATATTGACTTTCAAAGGAGCAATAATTTGGGACAATTAAAAATATAGAAACCAGATAATTATTTATGAGACGAAAAGAGTACGTATTCTTACAATTTTTTATTTTTATTTTTCAAAATCTTTCAATTGTGCATACCGGAGCATTTGAGTGTCCTTCCGGGCCCAAAGAGTTCTTTCAACAAGAAATAAATGGTTTAGCCCTTTAGTTTGATACGGGTTTTTATCTTTGTGCTATATAGCCCAGCCTAGTGGAACAGCTGTGAATTTTCTTTAGGTTCTTTTTTGGTAAAATGTTTAAATAAGTTTTTAAATTATTTAAAAATATTTAAATAAATCATTATTCATTTATTGCATTTAATCAAGATCTCTTACTTTTAGTTTGGGTTAAATAAACCATTATAAATAATGATTGACTATTTGCTATTAGTAAAAATGTTACTTATCATTTTATATCCATATGACACTGATATGAAAGTCGAAAAATATCACACAATTATGTTATTATGTCAAATTAACATGTCATGTTATAATCAAATATGACATGTTAACATGCCACATTATAATTAATTATAATATTTTAACATGCCACATTAACGTCACACAATATAAAATAATAAATGACATTTTAACTAAGTCAATAATTAATTATAAGAATTTATTTGACTCAAAATAAAAAATATAAAAATTTATTTGACTCAAAATAAAAGTACAAGAACTTGATTGAACGTAAAAAAAGTATAAGGGTTTATTTGAATTTTTTTGAATATTTTAAAGGTTTTTTTTGTATATCATGCTTTTTTTTCTTTTGTTGTTGTTTTATAATTATTAATTATCATTTATCACATTTATTTTTGAAAATAAAAATAAAATGCATGTTTAATATGAAAATAAATAGCCTTGTGAAATAATTAATTTTTTTTATTTTAGAGTATAAAACACATGATTTTACTTTCATATGTAGAATAATTATATATTAAATTAATTGGTATTTCATCATAGTCAGTTTGTTCATTTTTTAAGTCAATTAATAATTTATATTACTTTTCATCATTTGCACTTTGGTAAGATTCTTTTTTTCATCTTTCCTTCACCATTGCAAGCACTACCAAAAATCATTGTATTTCCAATAGAAAAAATTCCGTTGAAAATTTGTAACGGATTTTCAACGGAGTTTAATTAAAATTTTTAAATATTTATTTTGATAGATTTCCAATAGATTTTCAAAAGAAATTTTTCAATGAAAAAATTCTGTTGAAAATCTGTTGAAAAATTAAATTTTCAACGGAATTTTTAACGAAATTTTTTATTGAAAAATTTTCAATAGAAAATTTCGTTGAAAAGTTCACTTTTTTGACACATGTATTATTATTTAATATTTTTAACAAAAAATTTTGTCGAAAATTTGTTGAAAATTTCACATTTCCAACAAACGGTTTACTGTTTAACATTTTCAACAAATTTTCAATGAAATTTTCTGTTAGAACCCTAAACTTTTCCAATATAACCTTTAAATTTTCTCACGAAATTTTCGTTGAAAAATTTAAAGAGTTAATGGTATATTAAAAAAAATAAAGTTTCCATATTTAGTTCAGGGTATCCCGCCATCTGTTTTTTCATCTTTTCAGCCAAAAGAAAACAGTACTTTTGCAATATACATCGCGTAATGCACAACAGCTGAGCACTCTTTGCCTCCCAAAGTCCCAAAATCTAATCTAAAGTATCCCCAGAGCAGAGTCCCAGAGTCGGGAATTTCGTCTTGGTGTTGACTCTTTGATTTGGGTTTTGGTTTTGGTTTTGGCTTCGACTCTGGCTCTGGCTCTTTTCTCTGGTTTGACTAACTGATGGGGTGTTGGTGGGAAGGCGTTGATGAATCCCGTCTTCTAATTGCTCCGGGTATCTCCTCAGTTCCCTCGTTCTTTTTTTTTTTCTTTTCATTTTCCTAACAAGGGAGGTTGAATCTGGTTTTCTTCTCTTAGAATTTTCAGTTTCTTTTCTTTTCCTAGCAGACCCTGGCTCTAATGGGGACGGTTCCGCTCGTTTAATATCTCTTCGTCACCCAAAATCAGGTAATTTTAGTTGCTGTGTTTAGAATGTGGAACACTAGTTGTTTGACATCTTACTCAACTTAGTTTCTATTGCTTGACCCTTCCCATTTCAACACAGTTTTTATTTGACAAGGGCTAAGACATCCTATCGTTTAAGTAATGGGTTGCTTCAAGAACTTCACTGGTTCAAGCAATCTTATGGCTCCTGGTTTTTGGGAGATTACGTTTCTGAAGGTAACCCTTATATTTATACGCTTTTGACCAACCGTATGAATTAATATTTTCAATCATAGATCATTGGTATTCAGTTTGGTTGATTAAATGTCGGGCACGATTGAAATGGTTTCGCATGTTTCATATAATCTCAATAATAGGCAGTCCCTCTGATTACCTTGCTTTTTATTTTATTCTTATCTGCATCCTTTACTATTACTTTGTCTGCAGATGGGAGCCTATATACTGCTACTCCTATTGATCCTGTTTTCATCATGTTGCCTATCTTTGAAAAAGCAAGAATGAAGGTATGATTATTACTAGTTGCCCCTTAACTGGTGATACTTGCCTAGTTTACTTTGACAAGACCAGTTGTCAAATAGCACCTTAGAGCCTCAATGCAAGGCATCTTCAATAATGCATTCTCCCTTAGACCCTAGCCAAGTGCTTCAACTAAGGCTAAAGATACTTGAGGAACTGTGCCATTGAAATATCAAACACTAAGTGAAATTTAAGTAGATGGCCCTTGCTTACTCAGGATTTTATTCATATAAATGGGGGACATTTCATCGCTACTAGAACAAATGAAAACCCATCAATAATAACTTGTGAAGACTGCAAGATTCTTTAGCCTCTATGCACTAATGTGATATCTTGTTTAAATAATACGTCTGCCTCTTTTGTCCCTCTGAAACTTTGATATTTATCTCTCATTATGAGAATATTGTTTAAATCTTTGAAGCATTTATCTGGATTTTTCACTAATAATGATAAAATTTTGCCGTTAATGCAGAAAGTGGATGACCCTGGAAAGTTTAGGCAATTAGATGAGATACTCTTCATTAATGACTATCCTGGATATCAACATTTATTCTCCATTGCAGAGAACTGTATGCAAGTTGTTTGCGAAATTAAAGGTTCCCTACTACCTGTATCTCTTTGAGAATAGTTCTTAGATATTATTATCTAAGTTATTTTGTGTATATCATTTTGAAAAATTGTTGTTAATAGGATTAAGAAATCTGTATTTTGCCATTAAATTTCCTTTCGTGAATTGTAATTTTGGCATGCAGTTAGGGGGTTTGAATCCTCTTGAGATGCATTTGACTTGATTGCTTAATATTGTTGTGTAGAAGTGTTAAATTTCTTAGAATAAGAACAAAATGCATTAATAACCTTAAATAGTTAAATATGACTTTCAACTTTACTATATACTGTCTCGGATGGAGAACAGAATCTATTAAGTGCATTAAAAATTGCTCTATAATTGTATGTTAAAATGAAAGCAATGATTTAATACTGCAAATAATATTTATGAATCATTCTCACCTGCACTTTTTATGGGCAGAAATTGGATCATCAAAATTTTTTAGACTTGATGACATGAAGGTTTTAGCTTGGTTAAATTACAAGGTCAGCCTTCTTCTGTTTGAACTCATTTTCTTGTGTTTGAATCTATGAAATGTTTAAAAGCTCCTTTTTGTTGGTAGTTTAGTTATCTTACTGTGCATGAGTACAGTGCCCAAGTGTAGACACCTTCATAATACCTATGGACTATGGAATTATTGTGTTTTCAACTGGAAAGAGGATATGTATCTTTCGTAGGTCTATTGGTTTATACTTTGTGCATTTGTCGCAACGTGCGGGTGCGGAGACCCGAGCGTTAGATGTGATTAACTTGGGGAGTCATCACCAATTTTTTTTGTTTGGGTGTGATTGGCCACCAGATCAAATTTGTCCTATTCGACGAAGTACTAAATTAACTTTAGGTCCGTCGAAAGAACGATAAACTGGTTTACGTATTTTTTAGAGTTCGGATTCAAGAGTGCAGTTACGCACAAGGAAAGATTAGCACCCTCATGACGCCCGTTCCACGAATGGTACCATTTAATCACTTATTGTCTTAACTCTTTTATTTTGTTTTTGTGTTTCTTTTGCTATTATTTGTTTGATTTATCTTTTATTCTGTTGATCGAATATTTTACGACCTTAGCGTACATGTGATGCAATTATGAAATGCATGGCATAAAATTGAAATAGCACCAAACGAAGACTTTTTATTGAGTGTACTTTCCGAATCCGCCTATCATACTGGTGGAATCTGAGAGTATCCTCGCACCTAGAGAGATATCTAAGAAACTTGCCTTCGCAAGTTCGTTAGGTAAATCCCATCATCGAGATAATCGTTTGCGAAAGAAAACAGTGTTTTCGTGAATGCAAAAATCCTAATACGGGTAAAAACTTTTTATTAAAGATATCTCTCCGAACCCTTCCATCATACTGGTGGAGTTCGGAAGTATCTTTTCACTTAAGGAGTTTACCAATGAAACTCGCTTTTGCAAGTTTCCTCGGAAAGTCCCATAATCGGGATTTATATTCGTATACAAAATAGGTTTATATGCCATGACAGTTAACAATGTAAGCATGATACGCAATACACTCGTAAATTCCTTACTTATTATCTTTGTTTACTTATTGTTTTTGACAGTCGTTTTGATTTCTTCGTATATTCAAAGTGTGGGTGCTTATTTTTTATCGCATGAAACTTTCTTATAATCATAATTCTTAGATCAAAATTTATTATTATTATTTTATGCACATGTATTTTTATTATAGTTTTTCTTCTTTCTTTGTGTTATTATCATTTATTGATTTTTATTCATCTTATTTATTTTATTTATGATTTTCTATATTGATGATTAAATATACTTAAAGGTTTTTATTTATTTATTTATTTATATTTTCTTATTCGTATTTTTTATTTTATTTTTCATTATAACTATTGAATTTTTGAATTAGGACCCTCCCATCATACTAGTGGGATCCTAATTAAAATTTCTAACTTAAGAAAGTTCACTTGGAATTGCGATTTCTCGCGTTCCGAATGAAAATTCTATCATCGGTACTAGCTCTAAAATAATTGTTTAATTCTTCAAAATCATTTTTTTCTTTGCCATTATTTATTATTATATATATTTATGTATATTTTATTTATTATTATTTATTTATTTATTTTTATATTTCATTTTTTATTTTTTTCATTTTTTATTTTTTTGTGCTTATTACTAAAATAGGTACTCATATTTTATATGTTTTTAATTTGATTTGATTTTTTTTAAACAATATTTGAACTAAATTAAAATGGTTTGAAATTAAAAATAGATTTAAAACAAAGCCCAAAGGTAAGAATGTACCTATCTGGGCTTGGGCTAGTTCAGATCCATGGCCCCACAAGAGGCCCGAGGCTGCTCCGGATGGTCTGCTCAATAAGCCCGCAGTGGAGAGGTCCAAAATGCACCGTTTTGGTGTTTGTACTCGCTCAAAACGAAATCGTTTTGGGCAAAACGCTTCAACTTCCCTCATTCCTTTGAAACGACGTCGTTTTCCTTTTTTCGCCCAGTATGAAAGCCTTTCTTTTTTCTTTCTTCTTTATTTTCCCTTTTTTGTTTCTTTTTAGGGCAGACTCTCTCCCTTCTCTTTAAAACAGCCTTCCCCTTTCTCTCCGGTGGCGTCTTGTCGTCGACCGGATCTTGGCTTTCGGTGTTCTCTTCCACCGAGAGTCGAGCCTTTTCCCTTGATTTGTCGCCTGGACAGCCCAAACTCCCCCATTTTCTCCCTATCTCCTTTTCGGTCCCTCACCGGTAGATCTGTCTTGCCGATCAGCCTACTCCGATGATGCCAAACAGCCTCTTTCTTTCACCAGTCGTCGGACTCTCACTCGATCGGCCTCTCCCTTTTCCCTTTCCTCCGATCTTTGATCAGCCTCAACCCGTGCCCCTTTTTTTTCTTTTTTGGTTTTTGTGTTGTGGTATCTTACTGGCTGTTAGAAAACTAGGATATATTTTTTTTGGGTTTTTCGGTTGCTTTGTTGCAGAAGCTTGATTCTTTTGGTTTTGGTTGCAGGAAAATTTTTTGTTGTTTCTCTTTTGATTTGAAACTGCTTTCTTTTTTTTTTTTGTTTTCCAAAAACTCTCTTTATTTCTGAATGCCCTTTCTCCCCTTTTAGCACTCGGATTGTCTAAAATTTTGGACAATTCGGAATGAAGCTCTAACAATGGAACGGGGGGTTGGCTGCTTGGGGGGTCGGTCATCGGATTTGGGGCAATCCTCCAAAATCCGGTGATTGCAGGGATGATGATTGCTTTCCCCATTTTTTTATTTTATTATTTTTTTATTATTTATTTTTTTGATTTTTTTGATTTATTTATTTTCATTTATTATATATATATATAAATTTTTAAGGTGTCTACAACTACCCTTCTTTGTACATTCTTGAGAATTAAGAATAGTGCAAAGACGTAGACACCGCTTTCAAACCAAAATTAAGTTTTTCTTTTATTATTATTATTATTATTATTAATAATATAATAAAAAAAGCTCTTCATCTTAAAACGAGGCTACGAAATTTAAAAAAAAAAAAAATCTTGAAGCTAATTATCCAGAGTTTTTGAAGAATGGACCCGGAGGTTTTGAAGATGTACCCGGAGGTTTTTTAAAAGAAAAGACTCTTCATCTCAAAACGAGGTTATGTAGCTTAACTTCTCTCATGCCAAGATAACTGGGTTTAAATATTTTGAATGCTAGCTAAATTGGGCTTAAATCTTTTTGTGCCAACGTAATTGGGCTTAAACATCTTGGATGCCAGTTAAATTGGGTTTAAACTCACTCGTGCCAACGTAACTGGACTTATACATCTTGGATGCTAACGTAAATTGGGCTTAAACATCTCGGTACCAACGTAATTGGGCTTAAACATCTTGGATGCCAGTTAAATTGGGTTTAAACTCACTCGTGCCAACGTAATTGGACTTATACATCTTGGATACCAGTTAAATTGGGCTTAAATCTTTTTGTGCCAACGTAATTGGGCTTAAACATCTTGGATGCCAGCTAAATTGGGCTTAAATCTTTTTGTGCCAACGTAATTGGGCTTAAACATTTTGGATGCCAACTAAATTGGGCTTAAACTTACTCGTGCCAACGTAACTGGACTTATACATCTTGGATGCTAGCGTAAATTGGGCTTAAATCTTTTTGTGCCAACGTAACTGGGCTTAAACATCTTGGATGCCAGCTAAATTGGGTTTAAACATCTCGATGCCAACGTAACTGGGCTTAAACATCTTGGATACCAGCTAAATTAGGCTTAAACTCACTCGTGCCAACGTAACTAGACTTATACATCTTGGATGCTAGCGTAAATTGGGCTTAAATCTTTTTGTACCAACGTAATTGAGCTTAAACATCTTGGATGCCAGTGTAAATTGGGCTTAAATCTTTTTGTGCCAACGTAACTGGGCTTGAACATTTTGGATGCCAGTTAAATTGGGCTTAAACTCACTCGGTGCCAACGTAATTGGGTTTAAATATCTTGGATGGCAACTAAATTGAGCTTAAGACTCAAATCTTTCTTCACTCAATTGCTTGAAAACTGCATTAGTCTTGACATTTGTTTGAAAATTTTCAATTTTGATGATGCATGGTCATGTGCATGATTGGATATGTATACATGATTGAATGATGGACAAATGATGCATTGCTTTCTTTTATTTTGCACCATATATTCCTCGTTTGAAGGATCATTTTTCTCGGCTTCAAATTTTTTAATAGTGTTTTTGTGCAGCTGTCAATTTTCTTATCAATGAAAGATCACCAATTCAAATTAGATTTCAATGATTCCATGGATTTTGATCTTGAAAGTTTTTTCTTGCATTACTTTTTCTCATTTTTTCTTGAAAACAGAATTTGTCTTTTTCAAAAGTGTTTGTCTTATGTCACAATGATTGAAGAATTTTCCTCACAGAGAATATAAAGACTTTCATTTTTTTTTCTTTTTGTTTTTTTAAAAACATCTTGATTTTGACAAAATCAAAACAAAATTGCCCCACATAGTTATTTTCATAATCAGAGATAGTTGGATCTTAGGGTAAAAAATGTATGAATTCCACACTTTTCTTATTGAAGTAATAAAATATCCATTTTTGAAAAGACATGTGATATTTGAATCTTTTAAAAATTAGTGATTATTATTTTAAATGACTCAGGTGGGTCAAATCACAATTTGATCCTTGTAAATTAAAAGGTTCAACAATTTAAAGTCTTGCATAACAAAAGGTATCGTCAGAAGGACCGATGCTTTTTCGTTTAAGCTCACAAATGTTGCACTCAGATTTATACTCTTTGAAAATCAACTTTTCACAAAAACACTCATTTTAAGTTCCAATTGATTTTCACACTCTCCTAGTCTTATGATGGGTGGCATTTCGATAGATGTCAAGATCGACTTTGGAAACTTAAGATTTGCAAGGTTGTTTTGGAAAGGAAAGGTTCAAAGTTCAGCATTGGTTTTATGACAGATTTTGAATTTTACATTCTTGAACATTTTTGAAAGTCTCTAATGCACTCTGGTTGCTTCGAAATGATCTCTTTATCGTGCTTCTTGTCAATCAATATCATGAGTGGTTTTGTGAATTCTTATTATTGCTTTAGGTTGCCTTTTCAAGTTTTCACCCTAAAGCTCTTTTTTTTTTCCTTCCTTGTTCCTCTTTTTTTCTCTTTTTTTTTCTTTGTCCTTATCTCTTCTCCTTTTTCATTGATTGTTCCACCATGCATTTGAGAAAATTCAAATTCTATCTAGAATGGATTGACGGATTCACATGGACAATTTTGGCAAAGAAAAAGAAGCCAAGGCCTCTTTGATTTTATGATGTCTTTTTTTAAAAGAAGGTTATTCAATTAAGTATCCACACTTGATCAAAATGGACTTTTAAAGCACGTAATGTAGGTTAAGGTTAGGGGCTTGGAAAGAATGGATAAAAAGGTCCAAAACATGTGTTTAAGGGTGATCAACCAAGGATCATTCATGTGAAAATCTTCTAAGACATTTGTCCTTTCGATTTTTCAAAGCATGTTTTTCCATCAATTTTCTTTTTTTTTTCATCACTTTTTGATTATCTTTTTTCATTTTTTTTTGATGAGTTAAAATTCGAATTATTTTGCATTCTCTTCTTCATACAAGGTGTTTTCTTTTTCCAAATGGGATCTTATTCTCCATATTCCTGGACAAAATTCTCATACACATTTGCTCCTCCAATATGAAAGGTGATCATTGGCTAGGGTGCATTTCAAAAATATTTGATAGGCTCAAAGGGGTAGCAAGCGGATAATTTCTTATTTGTGAATGGGAGAATGAAACATGGCCATTTCTCATCTCAAATGTGGTTACTTGCTTTGAAAAGCAATCCCTATGATGGATGAATTTTGAAATGAAAATTAATTTTTCTTTGTTGTTTTTGTTTTTTTTTATATTTTTTTTTCTTTAGCATTGTTTGAATGTCTCAAGTACATGAATGTTACTATCAACTTTTCTCACCATTCTCTTCTTTTTCTTTTGTCTTTTCTTCTTTCTTTTTTTTTCATACCTTTATAATTCAAAACTTGACTCTCATTTTCCAAAATGCCCTTCCTCGATCAACCACTCAAATGAAGGCTTAAGCAGACTTTGCGTAATTATGACCCTTTCAAGACCTTTAGAGGTTTCATTTCAATCCTCAATTTCCCAAATTGCTCTTGTTAGCATTTCTAAATGAAAGAGAACAAAGGTTTCTTTACAAGTCCATTGTCTTGAAAGTATTGGGAAATTTTTCCTCTTTTGACCATCTTGCCTTTGGAGTATGGATAGAAGACAACTTTAAGCAACAGGTGGAAAAGCTCACATTTTGGATCCAATCGAAAAAGGTTGAGCGGTTTCGATGCATTTAAAGCTCTAGCTAATCTTGACACTCATCAAATTGCCAAATTCAGATTTTTTTGCAAGAATGTGAGGTTTTCTTGATTTTTTTTGAAAAAGCTGAATTTTATCTTGTCACAGCATTGATCATCACTTAGATGAAAACCATCGTCTTTGGGTGTGAAAGGATAAGATTGATGAAGTTTCAGAGCTTTTGCTTCCTTTTAGGCCCTTGAATGGCCTTTATTCACTTGGTTAAGGCATTGAGAGTGTTTAAAAATGAATTCATTTGTAAATAGCAAACACTAATTCTTTCGAGATTCTTTTCACCATTTATTTTATAAGAATCTTTGATCCCTTTTTCATGTATGAATTTGGAAACAAGCAATATGAGGCCTTATTTTTAAATTCTAATGTCTTTTTTTTAAATAAATAAATAAATAAGTAAATAAGTGAGAATCAAAAGAAATTTGTGCAATTTACAAACTCGATTCAACTCATGACAGCATGTGATAATGGAGACTAAACATACACTCATCTCAAGTTACATGATCATGCGTGACAGACAGAAATCCATATTTCGAAGAGTTTTCGGCCTCAAAACAAGTACATGACTAGAAAGTGATCAAGGATTGCCCCCCTGAATTGGCATATCACTTAATTGTTCCAAAACCCAAGCCTTGCATCCATCATCCCTGATTTCTATAGTTATTGACAAGTTCTTTGAATTTGGTTGGGTCTGCATCGATTAAAGCTTGAACTTTGTTCTTGAATGCAATGCAATTCTCCGTGGAATGACCTTCAACCCCAGAATGGTAATCACATTTGACATTTGGGTTATACCAACTTGGGTAAGGAGGTTTCCGAGGCTTGGCAGAAATAATGGAGATCTTATGATTCTGTATCAATAAAGGGAGAAGCTCTGCATAAGACATTGGTAATGAATGATACACTTTGGCTTTCTTCCTTTTGTTGCTTTGAAGGTATTCCAAATTAATTCCTTGGTCACTCAAAGTGGACATGTAAGGTGCAGGAGCTTGTATTAGTGATGACTGAGCGAAAGTTTGAGGTAGATTATGGATGTATGGTAATAGGTGTGAATGAGCGCTCACAAAATTTCCTTGTATGTTACAAAATTTCCTTTTGTTTTTCCTTTCAAAGGTCATTGTTTTTCCTTTCAAAGGTCATTGCTTGAACTTCTTTATCAAAAGCATCATGTTCTTTTCCAACAAGATCATTTGCTCGAGAGTCTACGATCTTTCCCTTTTTTATTCCATCTTCAATTCTTCCCACGGAGAACACCAAATCTACAAAATCTGAAGAAGCATTACTCACCAATTTGTTATAATATGGAGGAGGAAGAGTATCAACAAATAAAGAATTTAATTATCTATTAGTAAGGGGTGGTTGGACTTGCGATGCTATTTCCTTCCACCTACAGGCATACTCCTTGAAACTTTCAGAAGGGTTTCTTTTCATGTTTTGGAGGTTTATTCGATCAGGAATTGTTTCTAGCCTATGCATGTATTGTCCAAAAAATGCTCTTGCCAAACCTCTCCATGTGCGAATGCAATCTTTTTCCAATTTGAAGTACCATGTAACCGCGGATCCTTCCAAACTATTTTGAAAAAAATGAATGAGCAATTTCTCATCATGGACATATGGAGCCATCTTATTGCAATACATGATCAAATGTGCCTTAGGGCTTTTGGTTTCATCAAACTTTTCAAACTCCAGGACTTTAAACTTGGGTGGATTAACCACATTGAGCTCCAAACTTAATTCTTTTGCCTTATCAGCAGCATAGAAATCCGTTCCCTCTATGGCTTTAAAGCGCTCTTCTAAAAGATCATACTTTTGTTGCATTCTCGATTCTCTCTTGATCTTGATATGTCCACTTTTATTTTTCCTTGTTCCTTAAAGTCATTCAAGACAAGTGTAGGATCCTGGTTAGAAAGATTTGCCCCTGGAAATTGCATAGTTTGCCTTTGTGTTGACGATTGGCTTAATCTTTGAAAACTTGAAGATCCTTCAACAGTCCCCCTTATTGTATTGGCATTCACTGTCTCCAGTAGTTTTGTCAACTGTTTTCTCATCTCTTCTTGAGTTTTCTCCATCTTGTCTATGAAATTTGATTGTTCATCTCCCATGATTCTAGCTTGAGTCCATGTATTATGCCAATTGTAAGTGGGCTCCCTCGAGTTTTCTTTTCTTCAATTTAGAAAAAACTTTTTATTCATGAAAATCAACAACAATCTCGCTTATTTCATGGAATGTAGTCAAGTCTAATGATGCAACTTGCAATAAAGGAAGATGAATAATGAGAGCATGTATGTCAAAATCAAAAGATATTTGAATGCATGCTGGGATGATTGAATGTATGATGAGTGATTTGAAACATAAAGACACTTGATTATAAACAGTGCACCAACATGATTACATTTCAAACAAATCTTTTTTTTTCATTTTTTGTTTTTGTTTTTTTTTTATAAAATAACATTTAGAAAAGTTAAACAAGACTTCAAAAGTCAACATAATTCTTCACAAACACAAACCCATTCTTACAAGATTCAAAAAAAGGTCAAAAATTGAAATGTTCTAAGGTCTTAACAAAAACTTTTCTAAAAAAGATCAGCACGGTCAATCCTTCTTTCATCTTGACCCTTAATTGTGCTCCCCACAACCATGCCCCATCATCTTTGTTGGATCGAACCATTTGGCATCTATCAATGTTTGTACCCGATACTTGAAGGCGTCACAATTTTCGATGGAATGTCCTATAGCTCCACCATGATAATCACATCTTGCATCTGTCTTGAACCATTCTGGGTATGGAGGTCGTAAGGGTTCCAAAGGCACGGGGACAATAAGGTGATCATGAACTAATTGATAAAAGAGTTCTTTGTAGGTAATAGGTGCAGGGTCAAATTGCTTTTTCTTTTTAGACTGTTTTTGAGGGGTGCTTGGGCTAGGAATGGGAGTGATTGATAATTGTGCCCGTGGTTGGCTTTGAAAGGCCTGTTGAAAGGGGGGTTGAAAAGTGTTCGGACAAGAGTATGAATTTGGTTGCACATTGATTCTTGCGGGTTGAAAAGTAGTGGGTTGAGAATGTGCCCTTAGTTGTAACCCATTGTTTGGGGGTTGTGTAGCATTTGGAGACCCCATTTTGGTTATGAAACTTTTCAGCACGATCATTTGCGCATTCAACTCATCCATCCCTTTTGCAATTTTTTTTAAACCTTGATCTTTACTTGAGCCACTGAGCAATGTGTTGGGTTTGTCAAGGACAAATTGTTTTTTATTCAGTGATTGCTTTTGATCTGGTTCGATTTGAAATGATGGGGATTCTTGAGGGTGCTTTCCTTTAGCTTCATTGAGACGTTCAACGATTTCCATCAATTTGACCATCTGTCCTTTGATCTCTCGAAGGTCATGTCCAAATTCTTCTTGATTGCGTTCCAATGCACTTATCCTTTCCTCCAATTGATGTTCCATATTGTTCAATCCTTTTGACCAAAATAAATCAGCAAAAAGAAATTTTATTAAAAAATTTTTAAAAGGGAATTTTATTTCTTTCTTATAAAACTAACAACACTGTAAGGTTCTTCTTTATTAACACAAACATGAAATGATTACATGTAGATGAAAATATGATATTTACATGTATGCATGAAATGCTATGATGCCTTGATGCATGGATGATATGAAATGAAATGGAAGACCACATTATTGAAAATCATGAATAGTGTGGGAGGTAAAAAATTTTTATTTAGAACTAAAATCTCTCTTTTTTTGTGATTGTCTTGAAAAAATTAGAAGAAATAAAAAACTTTTTTTTTTCTCTCTTTTCTTGCCACTTAAATGGAGAACTATTTTCTCCTCCCTTTTTTTTTTCTTTATTTTACAAACTCAAGAAACATCATTTTCTCTTTTGACATTTCTTTATTTATTTTTGTAAAAGAAACCTCTCTATCTTTTTTTTTTGTTTCGGACAAATAGAACTAAAGACCTTTTCGCCCCTTTTTTTTTTGAGAAGACCTCACTTAAAATAAACACTTCTTTTTTTTCTTTTTTTGTATTTTTTTCGAAAGGAAGAAAGAAAAAAAATCATATCTCTTTTTCATGTATATCTTTTATTTTAGGGAGAGAATAGAAAAAGCTATTCTTTTGAGATGCTTAAAGTAGAAGTAGAAAAAAAAGTATTCTAAAAATAATAAATGCCAAAAATCTTACTCTTCTCTTTTTTTCTTTTTAAAATGGAAAAAGAAAGAAATTCTTTGCTTTTGTTTTTAATAATAAAAAAAAATCACTTTGACACGTGTTATTAAAAAAAAATTAAGATAAATTTGTTCCTTCACGTGTCCTAAATTATGGTCATATTCTTTATTGCGTGGGTAAGGCTCTACCTAGGGAAAAGGCTCTTACGGCATTCTATATGCTAAGTTCGGGTCGAAAGTGGCGCTAAAGGTTCCCAAATTGTTCCTCACTGTCGTCCACTCGGACTAGTAAGGCACCTCGGTCTTCACCCATTATAGGCTTCAAACGGACTAGGTTCAATCTGAATGGGAGTGTTCACTAGCCCATGCGGAGGTTAACACCTCACGAGAGCGTAGCTACTAAACTCCCTCCTATCAAAGGACAAAGCCCGGGTAGAAGGCTTATGCATGAATGTAAAAGGTGTCGTGTGTGTGAAGGAACATATCGATTTTCGACCAATAATCTAATGTCCCTCTATCCTAAATTCCCCACAATTCAAATACAATAAATTAATGATTATAAAATGATTATTGCACAAATTTCAATGCACAAAACAAATGCTCAAATTTGAAAAAGACACTAAATTATTTAGGGCTTAAGACAATCTGTGATTAATTATGGCTCGACTCTCTTTCATCCCCAGTGGAGTCGCCAAGCTATCGCAACATGCGGGTGCGGAGACCTGAGCGCTAGATGTGATTAACTTGGGGAGTCGCCATCAATCTTTTTTGTTTAGGTGTGATTGGCCACCCGATCAAATTTGTCCTATTCGACGAAGTACTAAATTAACTTTAGGTCTGTCGAAAGAACGATAAACTGGTCTACGTGTTTTTTAGATTTCGGGTTCGGGAGTGTGGTTACGCACAAGGAAGGATTAGCACTCTCGTGACGCCCGTTCCACGAACGGTGCCATTTAATCACTTATTGTCTTAACCTTTTTATTTTGTTTTTGTGTTTCTTTTGCTATTATTTGTTTGATTTATCTTTTATTCTGTTGATCGAATATTTTACGACCTTAGCGTACATGTGATGCAATTATAAAATGCATGGCATAAAATCGAAATAGCACCAAACGAAAACCTTTTATTGAGTGTACTTTCCGAATCCGCCCATCATACTGGTGGGATTCGGGAGTATCCTCGCACCTAGAGAGATACCTAAGAAACTCGCCTTCGTAAGTTCGTTAGGTAAATTCCATCATTGGGATAATCGCTTGCGAAAGAAAACAGTGTTTTCGTGAATGCAAAAATCCTAATACGGGTAAAAACCTTTTATTAAAGATATCTCTCCGAACCCTCCCATCATACTGGTGAGTTTGGAAGTATCTTTTCACCTAGGGAGTTTACCAATGAAACTCACCTTCGCAAGCTTCCTCGGAAAGTCCCATCATCGGGGTTTATATTCGTATACAAAATAGGTCTATATGCCATGACAGTTAACAATGCAAGCATGATACGCAATACACTCGTAAATTCCTTATTATCTTTGTTTACTTATTGTTTTTGACAGTCGTTTTGATTTCTTCGTATATTCAAAGTGTGGGTGCTTATTTTTTACCGCATGAAACTTTCTTATAGTCATAATTCTTAGATCAAAATTTATTATTATTATTTTATGCACATGTATTTTTATTATAATTTTTCTTCTTTCTTTGTGTTATTATCATTTATTGATTTTTATTCATCTTATTTATTTTATTTATGATTTTCTATATTGATGATTAAATATACTTAAAGGTTTTTATTTATTTATTTATTTATATTTTCTTATTCGTATTTTTTATTTTATTTTTCATTAGAACCATTGAATTTTTGAATTAGGACCCTCCCATCATACTGGTGGGATCCTAATTAAAATTCCTAACCTAAGGAAGTTCACTTGGAATTGCGACTTCTCGCGTTCCGGATGAAAATCCTATCATCGGTACTAGCTCTAAAATAATTGTTTAATTCTTCAAAATCATTTTTTTCTTTGCCATTATTTATTATTATATATATTTATGTATATTTTATTTATTATTATTTATTTATTTATTTTTATATTTCATTTTTTATTTTTTTCATTTTTTATTTTTTTGTGCTTATTACTAAAATAGGTACTCATATTTTATATGTTTTTAATTTGATTTGATTTTTTTTAAACAATATTTGAACTAAACTAAAATGCTTTGAAATTAAAAATAGATTTAAAACAAAGCCCAAAGGTAAGAATGTACCTATGTGGGCTTGGGCTAGCCTAGATCCGCGACCCCACAGGAGGCTCGAGGCTGCTCCGGATGGTCCGCTCAACAGGCTTGCAGTGGAAAGGTCCAAAATGCACTGTTTTGGTGCTGGTACCCGCTCAAAACGACGTTGTTTTGGGCAAAACGTTTCAGCTTCCCTCATTCTTTTGAAATGATGCCGTTTTCCCTTTTTCGCCCAATATAAAAGCCTTTCTTTTTTCTTTCTTCCTTATTTTCCCCTTTCTGTTTCTCTCTCTAGGGCAGACTCTCTCCCTTCCCTCTAAAACAGCCCTCCCCTTTCTCTTCGGTGGCGCCTTGCCGTCGATCGAATCTCGGCTTTCGGTGTTCTTTTCCACCGGGAGTTGAGCCTTCTCCCTTGATTTGTCGCCTGGACAGCCCAAACTCCCTCCTTTTCTCCCTATCTCCCTCTCAGTCCCTCACCGATAGATCTGTCCTGCCGATCAGCCTACTCCAACGATGCCAAACAGCCTCTCTCTTTCACCGGTCGTCGGACTCTTACCCAATCGGCCTCTCTCTTTTCCCTTTCGTCCGATCTCCGATCAGCCTCAACTCGTGCCTCTTTTTTTTCTTTTTTTGTTTTTGTGTTGTGGTATCCTACTGGCTGTTAGAGAATTAGGATATATTTTTTTTGGGTTTTTTGGTTGCTTTGTTGCAGAAGCTTGATTTTTTTGGTTTTGGTTGCAGGAAAATTTTTTGTTGTTTTTCTTTTGGTTTGAAATTGCCTTCTTTTTTTTTTTTTGTTTTCCAAAAACTCTCTTTATTTCTGAATGCCCTCTTTCCCTTTTTAGCACTCAGATTGTCCAAAATTTTGGACAATCCGGAATGGAGCTCTGACAATGGAAGGGGGGGCTGGCTGCCTGGGGGGTCGGTCACCGGATTTGGGGCAATCTCCCAAAATCCTGTGATTGCAGGGATGATGATTGCTTCCCCTCTTTTTTATTTTATTATTTATTTTTTTGATTTTTTTTTTTATTTTCATTTATTATATATATATATATATATTTTTAAGGTGTCTACAGCATTAAATATCCTCTTGGGCAACAATGCATGTTCTAGTTCTGTCTTTAATATGTTTCATGCCTATGACTATTGTTTTACATCATTGCTATCAAACTATTGCAACATTATCCGTTAGTTCGTGCTGGTTGCTTCCATTATTATACAATGTTAACCTAAGTGAAAAATACACACATAAGTCGAAACTGTTTAGCGATCTTTATCTATTGCTGATAGAGAGTTTTCATGTTTCTTAAATATAATCTCTTGAATTGCAGGTATGCCGGTTAAAACAGACTCTACTAGCTTTGGACCAAAACTATGCTGCACGTGATGAGAAGGATACATGTATATTTTTCTGAGAAAATAGTTTATGATATTCAGCTATGTATATTCATACAAATGCATGCAAAATTGCAGATATGTGCGTTCACCTTACACACACAAGATAGATGTATGTAGATGATAAAAATTCATATGAAACAGTCTTATAGGGTCTTCTGTTGCTATATCAAAGGATTGAAAGAGCAAGGGAGTATAGGTTTAAAGTTTAACTTGTATGGGGGGTCAATAAATGTAACATGCAACATCAGTGACATAAAAAGAATGGCAATAAGAATAGCAAATAATATTTAGTTTGGTTTAATAACAAATTACTAGCACATGATAATGCACAAATAATTTTTCCAACGTAAAAAATTTCAATTGATTTTTCTGTTGAAAATAGGATTTCCAATGGAAATTTCGTTGAAAAGATTATTTCCAATGGGAATTTTTTCAATTGATATTTCCACTGGAAATAGGTTTTTCAACGGAAGTTTTGTTGGAAATTTTCAACGGAATTATTTTTCAACAGAATTTTTGTTGGAAATTCGTTGGAAATTTTTAACGGATTTTTAAAAAATAATCGGTATTTTATAAATTTGCAATGGATTTTTAACGGAATTTTTTGTTGAAAATTTTTAACGGATTTTCAATGGAATTTTCCGTTGAAAATTTCTAACGGATTTTCAACGAAAAGTATTACCCACAAGGTTTGTATCGATGGAATTTTTAACGGAATTTTTCGTTGAAAATCCGTTGGAAATAAATAAATTTTTTGTAGTGAAGTTTATTTGAAGCACTTGTTTGCATTTCATGTTCCATGTTGTGCCTTCCTTTTTCTTGTAGTGAGACTGTTTTATTGCTAATGGCTTATTTGAAGTTAGAATTGGACAGGAAAGATATATTGTAGGTTAACCATGTGTGTCGTGCTTTAATAATATAGAAAGGAAAAAATTAATGACTAAAAAGACGAAAGGCATATCCATGATATTGAAACTTTAACATTTATTGTACTTACTACATAATAATATATTTATTCTTAGTTTGGAAGATGAAGTGAAGATTCTTAAAACTAAATAAGCTTGGCAAATTTCTTAAGATACGTAGAATAAAAATTTCTCTGCTTATTGCATTTAGAGGGTGTTTGGTAGATGAGAAGTGAGAGACATTCCTTGCAATTAAAATGTAGGGAATCACATTACATCATTTGGTTGATGTTTTGAGGATGGGAAAGTAATCCCTCAACAATGTCATTACAATAAGGTAAGGGAATGTCCCGAAGGAAAAGTTACTTTCCCTTAGCAAATGGAAAGTAAAAAAAATTGTGTTCCCCAATTTAACCTCCTAATCCTTTCTCTCCTTCCTACCTTCTTCACCACTTTCTTTCTTCTTGCCTTTAGGCTGTTTCTCCTTCTTCTCACCTTGCCTTCTTCTCACTGCCTGTAGTAAGGGTAGCCTGTTACTAATACATTTGGATCAAATTTCATCATCAAATCTGAAAATTGGAGAGATTGAGACTTTGAGTTTTATGAAACCCTAATTTAAATTTTCAAGAATTTATAAGTTTTTTGAGAAAAATTTATGTTTTTTATACCGAAAATTAAAAAAGAAACATTTAAATGGTTTAGAATGGAGGAAATTTACTAAAGAATTAAGAAGATTTGAAAGGGAAATGTATTTGGGTGTCACTGTTTCAGAGAAAGAAAACGTCAAGAACGCTTAAAATAATACATCTATAGATAGATGAGAAAATCTATTGATAGATTATGTTCAAACTTTTAGTAGTAGGTATCTATCTATCAATAGAAATTTCTATTTATCGATAGATTCTTTTTGGATAATATTTTTTATTTTTAATTTTTATAAATTTGAGGTAAAAATAAATATTTAGTAATTTTATATATTTTAATATTTAAATAATTAATATAAATTTATTATGTTATTTTTTAATGTTATTATTTATTATTTTAATTACTTAAAATTGAAAAGTCAAATTTTATATTAAAAATTATAAATTTATTCAATTTATATGTTTTTTATACATAAGGGTAATTTTATCAATTTACATTATATTTCCAGTAAAATGATTACAAACCAAATATTACAATGTAATGCTCTAAGCAATCACATTCTCTACAATCATTATTTTCCCTTACTATACCAAACACAAAGTTATATTTCCAACAATCACATTCCCAACAATCATATACCCAACAATCACATTCTTAGCAATGTACCAAACGCAGCCTTCTTGGATTCTCTACAGCAAATTCTGGAGCAGCACTGATGTCCGTATACACCCTTTCTTTACAACCTATGGGGTTCACAAGCAATGTACGAAGAAAACGAAAGAAAAAAAGAAGACATACAATCTCATTTACATCCGTCCAGTGAATGACTCGGAAACTAAAAAAAAAGAACAGAGAGAGTCTCAGACGGGCTCTGCGTGAAGTATATGCTGATTGATTAACCAGAGCCATGTACCCCCCCTATTAACAATTGATTTAGACCCTAGGAGGAGGAAGCAGCCATTTGGCAGCGTCAATAAAGCCAAGAACCAGGAAAGGTTTGGCTTCCCTGTCGGTTAGATGCTTGGCGTATTTCTCTCGCCCACTGAAACTTGCTCCTGTTCCCTTGCACTTGTATTCGCCGAAGAAAACAGTTCTGCAAAGCCAAAAAAACGATTGCCAACTTATCTAAGTGTACCAAATATGAGCTATCAGAATCAGATAATGATATCTAAAACCTCTGAAGTTTTATATTATGTTATAGTATTTTTTTTTTTGAAAGGTATATTATGTTATAGTAACTGACAAAGTTTTGGATCGTCATGCCAAGCACTTTTTATTAAATCTCCCTTTATCTAGATTTAGGAGGGCTAAGCTATATCGTAGGCTGCGTAGAATTACTCTTGGTCACCGAAAAAAGAAAGCGATAGGATGGATATAGCTTACTTGGCACGCTCAGGATGTAAATTATCGGACCATCCAAGAGGATGGACGACGCTGCTCATGTCAGTGTAGGTAAACACAACTCTTGGGCTGGTCTTCCAGGCCCTGCCCAGATATGTACCCCTCGCTGTTCCAGTAACGGTGCAATGCACGAAGGAATAACCGGTGTTCTCCGATGCACTTTCCCTCGCTTGTGCTGTAATTACTGTAACGCCCTTTTGCCCGTCCACATATAACACCGTGTTCTGCATCGGAATAAATTTTCATTCAAAAAATCTCCAATCAAAATGGCATATTATCAAATTTAGCAGGTAAAATCTGCATGGCGTTGTTGTTCTAGGTAATTAAGAATAATTTTCTTATACCAGATACAAGGACTTTCCGCTTCCAAAAATGAAATCTACAGTGCCTCGAATATAGCAATCCTTAAAGAAATGGTTACCCCTGTCATCGCACAAAGTATCCTGGAAACCGATTATCTTGCAGTTATAGAAAGCCGCCTTGTCGCCAGAGATTCTCAGCGCAACCGCTTGTGCTCCCACCATTACTCCGTCTGGCCTGGGAGCAGTGTTCTATATGCCAAGAAATATTAATTATTAGAAGAGAGAAAAAAACTTCATCACAAGATTGAAAGTAAACCAAATTCAATGAGGGATGTCTAAAACGTGTACCTGTATAACGATGTTAGCAGCCACAAAGTAATCAGACTCCACAATAAGGGTGGCGCTGTCTACGGTTCCATACTGCCTTGCCGTACCGTCATATGACAAATTTGGCATGTTTCTGGGATCGCCGTAGAATGTAATGAATGGCTTACTTCGATCAATTCTGATCTTCTCGCGATAAGATCCACCTCCAATCGATATAATCACACGTTTCGTGTTCCCTGACGGAACGCTCGCAATGGCTTTGGTTATGGTATCAAAGTCTCCACTGCCATCTTTCTTCACCTTTATTATATGAGCTGCAGCCTCAGCCTTAGCAAGGGCAGGGTCTATTGTGCTGCCTCTCGCTGAGGCAGGCTTGATGTTGGCATTGAACCAAGCTTTCAATTGGGATTTATCTGCCGGTATCGGTGATGAATTCTGCGAGAGAACAACTGGAGCAAGGAGCAGAATTGTCCAGATTGCTGCACCAACTTCAATGTTTCTGCTTCTTTTTTCTGTCATTTTTTAAATTTTGTTTTAAGTTTCTGGTTAATTTTTGGGAACCTCAAGGGGCTCCAATTTATAGGGCATATGGTCTCAGACAGTTCTGTGGACGTGTGATATGGAGGGTTCCCCGCATTGCCGTGTTTTCTTTTGTGGTGTCTGCCAGATACGAAATGCAAACGGGCCATTTCTGTTAGAGTCATTAATGAGTTGATGATAATGAACATATGTTGTTGCCTAATTAATAGATATTATAAAGATATTTTAATCAGAAAGAGATTATCTGTCGACTTTTAACATTCTACTTTCCTGCCACAGAATGATAGCCAAAGACTTCTGACAGTGATATGAATATGATTAGTTTGGTCTTAATAACTAATCCTGAGGGCAAAACTTGAACCATGAATTTCATAACTCCGTAACCAAATATTCATTTATGTAACAGAAAAGTCAAAAACATTCATTCATTCCGAGTTGTCGATTTCAAGTTGTACGCAAGTTTTACGTATATCCTTGTTGATCAATCTAGTCCAAATTTGGTCTCACTCATTGATTTTTTTTCTCCTTCCTTTCCATCTGTAAATGCTTTGCCTAATTTCATGCGTACGTCTTTGAGACGCTCTCATCAGTTTTAGTCATTTTAGAGCATGAACGGTTAGAAATTTAAGTTTCAACAACTTCCAATCAAATAACGTCCAACAAGTCATGTGATAAATAATACTCTTAACAAATAACATGTGGCATAATACCATTTTAAAAAAAAAAAAACATGTGGTATAATGCCTTTCTTTTAACAAAAATAATATGATATGTCATCATCTATAAAAAAAAGAAAGATATTATGATAGGGTTAAAAATTAAATAATATTTTAAATTTATTTGTTATTTACATCAAAGATTAGAGATTTGAAATTAAAACCTTAATTTTAAAGATAAAATATGATAATATCATGACATCTGAATATTTGATTTAATAATTGAAAATAATTGATGCATGGTTAATTACTCTGCTCAAAAAACAGAGTTCAAATTTCATTTAATTTGTAATTTTTTTCAAGCTTTTTCTCTGACTTGGAAAACAGGACAATCAGTTCTAGTTCCACACTTAATATCCAGATTTCATTGATTTTGTTTACCGGAAGGGAAGAGGCTACCGCAATTACAATTGTTCTAACGTACGTGTCTATATTTGTTTGATAAAACTCATTTATAATAACTACGTACCTACCTAATAAATTGTTAGATATTTATTTCTTACGAATAGTCGAACAATCCGATCGTAAGGTTGTGGGTGGTGGAGGTTGTGCTTACCTCCGAGGCTGTGTTCATATTTTTTCTGGGGTTGAGAAGCTGCTGCAGATCATTTTTGACATCTGCAGCTTGTGTAATACAGGGGGAGTCCATCCTCAACTGATGTATACCATCAAGTGTAAATAAAATTTGCAAAAAAAAAAAAAAAATCCGATAGGTATATACGTGAACATGACACATGACTTCTCTCTAGTTGATTGGTCGTAAGTAGAACCTTCATATGTTAATTTCCCCGCCCTTCAAGTTGATATAATAAGAGAAGGGATGAAAAACGAAACAATAATAAATTTTAGAAGGAGCCAAACTGCATGCCCATAGTCAAAAGACCAAACCCCTAATACTTCATTGCCTAGCTCTATGATATCTCATTATTTTATTCAAACTAGACATCAAGGCCCGTAAGCAACTAATTATCCAAAATACAAAACAAAAGATACGTTCTAACATTACTTTTATGTGCTCATGTAGCTTATGATTTACGAAAAAAACAGTGCATTCATAAGTAGTATTGATATAAAATAGACTAATTAACCATTAGTATTAGTTTTTTTTAAAATTTTCCTAATTAATAATTAATTCACAATGTACTCATATAAATTATTTATTTATACACACATGAAGTTTATAATTCACGAAAAATGTTCATGGATATATTAATAATTATAAGTTGTATGAATATATATAAAGAAATTTAATTTAAAAAAAATATATAAGGCGAATATATTATATGTTCAATCAAGAAATTTCCATCAAGGCAACAACCAAGTCTTTGTGGTTTCTTAATGAATCTAAATTAAGGAAAGCACATGCAAATCAACGTAATTAATTAATACTTCAAGGATCCAATTACTCCACCATCTCTCACAATCTTCTTCAAAAACATTGAAGACTTTGTTATTTACTAGAGCAAAAGTCATCGCATATCGGCCATTGCCTTTCATAATTGGAAAAACAACTTTTGATTCAGAAACTCTGTCTCTGTCTTGCTGGCTTGACCATGTTAACGATTGTTAACTGTTCAAGGTGCCATGCACAACACTGCAGCTTCGGACACCGGGCACAAAATCCATCCGCTGCACCACCTGCAAGGCTGTCACCCTCGTAAAACAGCTCCTGTCTCCGTCGCCTTACACCCATGCTCCTCCAGGACCTCCACCTCAGGTCCATAGCAGCAAGCGAGCCGTGTTATGTGGTGCGTCATATAAGAACTTCCGGTACGAGCTCGATGGCTGCGTTCATGATGCCAAGTTAATGAAGGCCTCGCTGATTAGTCAGTTCAAGTCCCCCGAATCTTCCATTGTCCTTCTCACTGGTAATGATCATATTATCAACTTTGGTTATTAATAGATTAATTTTCTTGTTTTTGGGATTTTGTTCTAGATTGTGTAACTTTAATTTTAATTAGAATTCAAACAAAGATTTGTTAATTCTAATTTAACTGTTTCACGTTCATTCTTTGGACAATTACTTAACTACTTAAAACTCCTTCCCTTCATGTTTATCCTTCTTTAACTTTCATAGAAATGATAAAAACTTAAATTAGTTTATAGATTATGTAGACTACGTAGTCTATTTATCATAGACTATGTAGTAGTGGGAAACTAGGAACATTAAATTAGTTTAAAAAATAAAATTAACATTAAAGTAGATAAACTCGGCAGTATATATATTGGATGATCTTATTGAAGTTGCATAATTCTAAGTCCACGATCACAAGGGGAAAACACAATATATGCAGCTATATATAACAGAATACTATAGATATAGAAAAAAAATTAATAGGAGGCCGAGTGTTAGATTACGCAATCTGATCCCTGGAAGAACATTTCATTTGTAGAAGAAGACAGTGATCCTAACAGGCGGCCGACCAAATACAACATGAGAATGGGGAATGGCATTGTATTGGCTTGTGTTGGGTTGTCAATCGGGAGATTCCCTCGTGTTCTATTACTCCGGCCATGGGTCACAGCAGAGGAACTACAGTGGAGATGAGAAGGATGGTTATGATGAGACAATTTGTTCCTCAGACTTTGAAACTGAAGGACACATTGTCGATGATGAAATCAACTAGACAAATGTCAGGCCTCTTCCTCGTGGGGTTGACCTTAATGCAGTCATAGATGCTTGCCATAGTGGCACTGCCTTGGATTTACCTTTCCTCTGTAGAATGGATGACAGGTTTACTCAATCTTTTTTTTCCCCTTTTCTGATCAAAAGCTCCTTGGCTTGAGATTTGATTCCATACTCAATGCTTTCATCATTTCCGATATAGGCAAGGAGGATACGTCTGGGAGGATCATCGCCCTCGATCCGGTTTGTCGAAACGAACAAGTGGTGGAGAGGTCATTTCCTTTAGTAGCTGTGATGATGGTCAAAACTCGATTCAAATTTCGGTAAAAAAGATTTTATATCAGAATTATATTGTTATCACCACTTTGATCATCGCAATCTATTGAAGCTTGGAGCCTAAAAATTAATGAACACTGATCAACAGTAGAGCAATTTTGCTTCAACCGGTGTAATGACATCGTGTTTCATCCAAGCCATTTTACATGGACATGGAACAACTTACTGGAACCTGATAAATGCGATGCGGTCTATGATCTCTCGGAAGCTACTGCCAGAAGATGATGAAGAAGAAAAAGAAGGTTGTTGTGCAATGTTATGCTTCCTGTCAACGCTCTTAACAGGAAAGAGTCCGACCTGTGGATCAAGACAGGTACTAAATTATGTCATCCTTATCAAGTGGGGGGTGGGTTAATTTCTTGTTTACAATGATAAATATCGTTCAATTCCTTTGGTCTAGGATAAGTTTTTCTTTGACCCAACCTCGTCAAAGAGCATCGCCATTAATTAATTGCAAGTTGAGTTGATTTTCTGAATCTTGAAAGATTGTTGATTTGTTGTTGCAGCAACCGCAGTTGACAGCCAGTGAACCATTTGATGTGGAAAAAAGACTTTTCTCTTGGTAACTTGTAAAAACTAAAGGCCCAATAGTCCAGGGTCCAGACCCTTGTTTGATGTCTGTTGATCAATGATTAAGCCTCCCGAGGGTGTAATGATTTTTTCCATTACTCATTTTGTCAAAACCCTGCGATCTTAATGGTTTTGCTTACTTTCTTGCTAGTTGCTACAGTAATTATTGTTAGGTAAAAGGAAAGATAATTGTTTGGGTTTAAATTTTCTAAAAAAGAAATGATTATATCTTTGATCTTTATCTTAGAAAGGTTCACCTTCAGAACGGGTTCCTTCCTAACCACTCTATGTTGAAAATTTTAGTACAGGACATAAAAGGTTAATCCTAATATCTGTTCTTCCATTGTAAAATTAATTATTTGGAGACTTATACATTTCCCAATTAGCACAAATAAACTAATATTGATAGGTCATAGCTATTGGCCTAGCTCATTGGGAACGCTTTACCCGTCCTTATTAGTCCGAACTCCCTTCTTTGTGTTAAAAATGAGATTTAATTTGAATTCACATCTACGGATATAATTACAATATATATACTTCTTATTTATTTTGAATCAAAATATTTAAGGATTCTCTATATTAGGATATTTTCTTTAGTTTAATCACTCTATTCAAATTCATAGTAATTTAATTTTTTTATTTTAAAAACTACTTTAATTTAATTTTTCTAACATTTTCGTTTAAATTTATTGTTACAGTGCTGACATCAATATTAACGTGACACTAGATGTTAACATGACAATACCACATGAATATGTAAAAGTAATGTGACATTATCACATCAATACAAAAAAGTGATGTAGTAATGCCACATCATAGTGAGTTTGAATACTAACGTGGCAATGCTACGTCAATGTGTCATTGCCACGTCATATTTCGAGTTTGAGCTATCATGGCACATTAAAAAGTTGTTGCATGACATATCAAGATATGGATGCGTGGCATATCATAATACTAACATGTACTATTCTTATTTTTCAAAATATTATATGTTTTTTATGTGCCACATGATAGCTCGAATTCAAATTGTGATATGACAATATCACGTCACTCTAACATGTTAATGTGGCAATATATTAGCACTTGAACGCAAAGTGTGGTATGGTATTGCCACATCAATGTCAAGTAAGTACTGACATTAATACTGTAATGATAAATTTAAACGAAAAATATTAAAGATTGAATTAAAATAATTTTTAAAATAAAAAATTTAAAATGTTACAATTTTAAATAAAAAAAATAAATTTTAAAAAATCCTAATACACTTACTTTCCATATCAATAACATAAGTGAAAGCCCCAAAGGGGTTTCCACACTTGGCCCCATTTGTGATTTCTTTTATTGACATATGGCTATTTTTACATGCTTAAAAAGAAGCCTTAACATTTGACCACGTTTGTGGTTTCTTTTATTCACATGTGGCTAATTTAAAATGGTTGATTTAGAAAGAATTTGGAGATGGTTTTGTGGGGCCGGTTGCACTTAGGATTGTCAACGAGTAAGGTACTCGTTAATTTTGAGGTATCCGAACCCTAACCCTATTAAAAATCAAATACCCTAACCCTATTAACTACCCTAATAATTTAAAAATTACTATCTTAACTTTAACCCTAATACATTTTTACTACGCTATAATTACTCTAACCCATTTAAATATCCGATTAAATAAAAAAATTATTAAAATCTTCTTCATGGGTATATATATTATAATTAATAATTTTATAAGTCATAATTTTTGTAATGTTAACACAAAATAGAAAGTAAATATATTTATATTAAAAGTATATATATATATATATGATAGTAATTATATTCTTTTATAATATCATGTAATATTCAAATTATTTATTCATAATTAACAATCTAATAATTTTTTAATTTAAATATATTAATGTCATCATATTAATAATTTGAGTAACCATACTTTTCATATATTTGTTAGTTTTCAACAAAAAAAATTGCTTGTAAAGTTGATAAAAATTGTAAAATTTTAATTTAATTATTAAAATAATAATAAAATATTTATAAATTGTAATCGGATTCAAGTAACAGGTACCTAAGGGGTGATACTGAACCCTACCCTATTAAAATTCGGATAGTGAAATCACTACCTTAACCCTACCCGAACTTATTTATGAAGTACTATAATCAGATTTAATTGGGTTAGATACCCGTGAATACCCTATAATAAGGTACCCGTTGACATCTTTAGTCAACAAGAGACTTTTTTTTTTTAGCTTCAGAAGAGGTTTTTTCTCTCATTGAGTGATGGTGTTTTGGTTCACAGAGAATTGAAGCTAATAGTGCTTCTATGTACTAAGAAATATATATTTTTTATAAAATAAAATATAAAAATAAAACTTTTTGGTAGATATTTGTGGAATCACAAGGTGGATTAATTCTAAATAATTATAAAGGTATGAGATAAAAAAGTATTAGTTAAAATTAAAGATCCTTTAGAAAATTTCATCATTAAAACTAAAAAAAATTAATAAGTATAATTAAAATTCATTTTATTTTAACTTTTAAAAAATATTTATTTTATTTTAATAATTTTATTGTATCAATTATGTAACTTATCAATAATTACTTTTAAAATATTATATTTTCTCAATATAAATTTGATTTCACTATTGAAATCATGTAATTAACAATATATAATTATATCAACATTAGCATATATTACGATATAAAAAATCAAATATTTTCAAAAAAAATTATTTAAATAAAAAATTTTACTTAATAAGAGATGAGAAAATATTTTAAAAAATAATTTTTTAAATAATTATCATTAAATTATCATTATAACTATTATTTATAATATTTTTAAATTTAAAATTATTTTTTAATAATTATTATTTATAATATTATATTATTTTGAATTATTTTTAATAAAAAATTTAACACCCACACGAAATTGGGCACCACTCTAGTATTTATTTATTTTGATGGCTAATAATTGGTCATCATTCCTTCCAAAGTCTTCCTCTGGGAAACAAGTCAACCTCAGAACCTTTCTAACGCAGCTTTTTAAAGTAACTATAATAATAAAATATACTTGCGGTAATCTCCGCGAAGAAGCCTTCTGTCATGGCGTCCAACATTACGTAGGATTAAATCTTGTTCTCAGCCACCCTTCGTTTCATCGATGACTGCAGGTGGATTTTCGCTGCCGATTGGTTCAGTCTCTTCCAGCACGCACAAATTGACACACGTACTTTATTTAGAACACGTAAATAAAATTAAAAACGTGACGAGTTAGTCAAATAAACTTCTTTACTGAGAGATAATATTATAAAAAATTATTACTTTCTGACTTATTTTATTTATTTATTTAAATTTTAAATATTTTAAAACTGTTTTTCAATTTTTTAAAAAATCTTTTTGCTATTTAAAATTATGAAATATCAATTTTACAAAAAAAAAATTTAATATTAAAAACAGTGAATTATTATTATTATTTTTAAATTTCGTGAAAGGAAAAAAGGAGCTAATAACTAGAGAGAAACAGAGTAGTATAATTAAATTGAAATACAGTGGCAAAGAGTTTAGTACCTTTTTTAAAGAAAAAAAAAAAGACTTTACTACGTTTTGTTTTTCTTTTGATAGGAGGCAATTCTTAAACTACCCATCACCCACTCCACCCACAACCTCTAAACTAGTCTCGATATGCTGACGTGGCAACTTCAACAAGAGGCTGAAACTCGAAAGGGGTCCCTTCATGTGCCTAACATCAAAACCTAAATGTCATTTAGGCAAAGAAGAATTATTGATTGGGAAAGCGAGTGAAAATTAGAGGTTCAAGCTCGAATAAATTTTTTTTTTGTAAATCTTAGTATGAGCAATTGTACGTTTTGTCTTAACAATGCTTACTAGTATTATAATTATTATTATTCAAAAAAATCCTCAATTTAATAAATTAAAAATAATTTCATTTATACCTAATTTAAATATTTCTATCCATAGTTCCTTAAGTTGTGTACTTAGAAAGTATACTTTGAGGACACTTATTATTGTCAATACATTTCTAAGGTACTTTATGATCGTTTTGTTAAGGAAAAAAAAAATTAAACCCAACCATAGTCTACAAAGTTTGAAATTATGACCACAACGGAGTTCGTTGCACTTTCACGTGTAATGAAATGTTTCCGCTTTGAGGAAGATGCAGGTCAAAATCTACTCATTTCACAGCTTCCTGCCCACCTTCCTTCCCGGTTCCCACCAATGCATCCACCCTCATTTTATAATCAATCCAAAGCTTCAATTTCTATATATTATTATTATTCATTATCTATCGACCATTCCCTTTCATTCTAACAAAACTGTTTTCATCGAACCGAAACTCTGTCTCTCTCTCGAGATCAGCCATGTTCATGCTCGTCAACTGTTCAAACTGCCATACCCCACTGCAGCTCCCGCCAGGAGCCAAGTCCATCCGCTGCGTCCTATGCCAAGCTGTCACCGTCATAGCCGACCCTCCCTACGCACCTTCTCCATCTGCGTCCTCTAGCCACTACGACCAACAACCTCCGCCACAGCTGCAGGGTCCCTCTCCTTACAACCACGCGCCATCCGGACCGCCACCGCAAGCTCACGGCAGCAAGCGCGCTGTCATATGTGGCGTGTCGTATAAGAACACCAGCTACGAACTCAAAGGTTGTATTAACGATGCCAATTACATGAAGTATTTGTTGGTTACTCGATTCAGTTTTCCCGAGTCCTCCATTGTCACGCTTACAGGTAAGGAATCGCTTACTAGTTTCTTTGTTAGCTGCTTTTTCGTTTCCTCTTTTTTTTTTTTTTATTTGAAATGACAAAATCTAACTTTGGATTCTTTGATGCTGTGTTATTTGACTTCTGCTGCTTCTTTTTTTTTCTGTGATTGCTCCTAATTTAATTTATCTATTCCAAGTGTTGAATTGATCTAAGGAAACAAAATTCAGGAGTATATATTTACTCGGTCCTGGATGGTTTCAATAATGATTGGACCATAACTTGAATGTCTTGAATCATTTGGTAATTAATGAAACAAACGCGCATTTTAACGCGTTGCTAATCAAATAAACCAGTTATTGGTTACTGTCATCGTCCAGTATTTGACTTTGGAAATAGTTGACATTAATTAGGACTTACTATTGGTTTCTGGTAAACTGGTTTGAATCGTTCCAACTTGCTTTTGGTCAATTTGGTGGAGTACAGGCTGGGTAAGAAAACTTGATTTTGTTCTCTCTGATCAATGCTGCTTAACTTTTGAAAGGTTCTAAACTATAGTGAATATTGTTTGATGAGCCAACTAACTTTGAATATCACATATTTTATGCATGCATAATGGGTCAATTTGTTTCAACTGAATTGGGCATTCAATTTATAATTCCACTTAAGACAAATTCAATTTGATCTCTTTCGTATTTTGGTATGCATTTTGACATCTCGTACTGTCAAAATAATGTTTCACTTATTGTGACAATGCCTGATAGATTACATAAAAACAGTAAAGGAAGTTGCTAATGTATTGTCATTATCAAACCGAAAGAAACATTGAGAATATATTCCTTACATCAAGGTGCAGCAGTGATGCTTTGTTTAAGACTAGATGATTCTTCCATTGCTTCTTTGCCTTCATTGCAATTATTTCTTTTTGTTTAAATGTTGCTCATGCGGACCACTTCTGATCTGAAACCCTCCTGGAAATCATTTCAGAAGAGGAAACTGATCCTCACAAGCGCCCTACTAAACACAACATAAGAATGGCATTGTGTTGGCTTGTTCAAGGTTGTCAACCAGGAGATTCCTTGGTGTTCCATTATTCTGGTCATGGCTCACAGCAAAGGAACTACACTGGAGATGAGGTGGATGGATATGATGAAACACTTTGTCCAACAGATTTTGAATCTCAGGGAATGATTGTTGATGATGAAATCAATGCTACAATTGTCAGGCCTCTGCCTCACGGGGTTAAGCTTCATGCAATCATTGATGCTTGCCATAGTGGCACTGTATTGGATCTACCATTCCTCTGTAGAATGGACAGGTTGGTCAGTCTTTTATTGTATTTCTTACTTGAAATTCAATATACCAAAAGAGGGTGCATTTACAATTGGATGGTACATTGTGATAAGGGGAGAAGTCACTGAGATATATACATGGTTGTTGCCTTTTCCTAATACATACACTTTAAATAGAAAATGATTCCATGTTCCTTGCCTCCCATAGAATACTAATTTTGCAATCTACAACTGTGTATGGTTTCATTTGGATACAGTCAGGGGAAATATGTCTGGGAGGATCATCGCCCTCGCTCAGGGATGTGGAAAGGAACAAGTGGTGGGGAAGTCATTTCCTTCAGTGGCTGTGACGATGATCAAACTTCTGCAGACACTTCGGTAAAGTCATGGAGCATATATTTAGAATTTTAATCTCACTAATATTAAAGATAAACACCATCAGATAAATGCAGCTTCAATTTTATCATGATAACATGATAGTCAGATAACTGCTATCAATATAAAAGAAGTCTTCAAGCTGCATTTATCTGTTGATGGCTAGAATATCATTTTCTCTATATCCAGCTAAAAATGGAGTCTAAAATGTTCAGTTGATGCTATGTGAACAGGCCCTATCAAGGATTGCTTCTACTGGTGCAATGACTTTCTCCTTCATCCAAACCATTGAACGTGGGCATGCAACTTCTTATGGTAACATGCTAAATGCAATGCGTTCTTCCATTCGTAACACAGATGAGCATGAGGGTGGTTTCATTTCTTCTCTTCTCACAATGCTCTCAACAGGGGGGAGTCATGGTGGTGGATTGAGACAGGTATCTCCAAACATGTGCTGTTCATACATATTTATATAATCTATATATACCAAGGCAAGATTAGTAATTTTAAAGGCCAAGGAGCTAATTTTTAAGAGAAATGTTTTTGACAACATAAGTTCATTATCATCTTTTGTTAAGGCTTGCAAGTATATTTACTACTCTGCACATTGCACTTAAAAACATGACTACATTACTGATTTTATAATCTTTTTTTTAAACTTTGTTGCAGGAACCACAGTTAACCGCCAGTGAAACATTTGATGTGTACAAAAAACCTTTCTCCCTGTAACTGTCAAACATATTACAGCATACCTTTGTTTGATTCTTTTGACGAAGCCCCCGAAGTTTGTACAGTTCTTGAGGGAAAAAAAAGATTCCGTCTTCTTTTGTCCGTTAACTTATAAATTATAATCATAAATGTTTTCATGTTCTTTCTCTGAGGTAATCATTTTTATCTTCAACTAATTCTAGCAATAAGATCTGATACATGATCCCTTTGCCTTGCAAGTAGAACTAATCCATTTGAGCAATTCTTTGCCACTACAAATACCTGAAGACCATTTATTTCTACATAAGAGGAGAAAAACTGCTACCAATAAAAACGAATATCAAGAATGTATTTGAATAACTACTAGTCTTGTCCAATTTCTCAACTCATCTAATGATAGATTACTTGTAGTTATATATATTCTGCTGTACTAGCCGTGCAGTACTTAATTTGCTGAATGTGCATCAATACCGCTACTCTGATGGGGAGACGGGTCCTGGACTTGGCAGTTCAAAAGCATGCATTGCTTCCTATACCTTGCGCTATCCTTTAGAGCGATGTCCTCGTATATTTGCACTGCAAGATAAAGTAATGAGTTTAGTGTTTAAGCTTTAAATAGTCTAAAGTTTGTTCAAGATACACAGCATCAAATTTTCATTGAAATTCGGGGGAAAACGAGATAAATCATGACTGATTGAAAGATATTGCGGAACCTTCTTGTCTTCACGGGGCAGTTTGCACCACATCTGGCTCAGTCTTTTGCTTGCTTCACCAAAGGAAGAACACTTAACCGATCCCCAACTGGCCATTACAAAGAAAATATAGGAACTGCATGGTCTAACAGGACAACTACGTCTTCGAAGCAACTTCTCTAATACAATATCTCCCGTTTCCCTCTTTTTTCTCTTCCGTTCCATTGTCATACTCATACAAGACCTTAAATCCCATCATTCCTTCCTAGAAATCCGAGGAAAATACTTCACCTGAGATATAGGCCCACTCCTTAGCCTTGTGATTATAGCCCTTCTCTTAGTTGCATCAGGCTTTGCCGTCCTTTCAGTTTCAATCCCATGATTCTCAACCATCAATGGCTCTGAATCTACAACCTGATTTTCTATCTCCTTAGTACTTTGGGGAGTCACGTAGGAAGAGAAACTTGATATCTGACAAGAGACATCATTCTCCAGGGAATTTAAACTCGGAAAGTGAAAGTTGCTGTCATTCTTGCGAAAGAAAGTCGGCAGCCATTACAGAGGGATTCCGAACATTGCTTGAACTTGAATTGAGAGAAGGACAAAAGAGAATAAAGATTGTGTCGTGATTGAATAGGAAAAGGCCGTTTGATTACTAATGGTAGCAATGTTGTTTCAAGTAAAGAATTGCAGCCGTTGGCCTTTTCGCGGGCACAAATAAAAGGGGTGGCAATTGGTAATCGTTGAGTCACGAGTGTAGTGGAAACCGGCAAAACACCGAAAGACAAGAAAAGGTTTTTCTTTTTTGGTATATTTTTTAGAATTTTTTTTTAAATGAGTCTCATACATAAGGTATTTCTAATAAAAAATCTTTTTATAATTTTAACTATTTTTAGACATTTTTGACAAAATTACCCTTAATAAAATCGACTCATTTATTTAGCTCCGCATATCAACCTGAAACCTATTAACGGATCAAGTATGTTTAGTTCTGTGCTTCAAATGAATTCATATTCTTTGAGCTTTTCTCGTCAGACTATTCATTTTTAGAATATTCTTTATCAGAAAGGAAAATATTTAAGCATTTTGGGCATTTTAGAGTAGTTTTTTATACATGAAAAAAATCTTTGACCATTTTGAACATTTTAAAACATTTTGGAGTGATTTTTTATATATGAAGAAAAACCTTTGAACATGTTGAACATTTTTTGTCAAGTAGACATATTCGTTAATTATGTTGTTAAATGAAATATGGTGTATTGTTTGAAATTGTTGATCTTGTTAAATAGAAGTAAGTAGTTTTGGTAGTTTTTAGACATTGCATGATTAATTTTTAAGCATTGCGTGACTAATTTTGAATATTGCATGATTGACTTTGGGCATTACGTGACTAGTGTTTAAACATTATATGATTAATTTTTAATAAGGTATTGCGTGACTAGTTGATAAGTATTGTGTGACTTGTTAGTAAAGCATTGTGTGACTCGTTAATAAGGCATTGCGTGACTAGTTTCTGATGCAATGTGTAACTTAAGCATTACTTAAAAATCAGTCACGCAATATCTAAAAATCAGTCACACAATGCCTAAAACTAATCACGTAATGCCTAAAAACCAATTATGCAATGATTAAATCACGCAATGCTTAAAAACCAGTCTTGCAATACTTAAAAACTAGTTTAATCAATTTCAACTTCTCAACTTTGGGATTCTATGAATAAACCAATAAACTCAAAAACCTAAAATACATATATATATATATATTGCTAAGCTATGAAATTGTGCATTTCATAAGAAATAATTTACAAAACTCCATAACCTTTCAAAGTAAGACATAATATATCTCTATCAGGATGACCTTGCTCACTCTTCTTATGCAAAAACAAAATATATTCTATTTACAAAATATTCTTTAAACAATTTTAACCAAAATCCCATAAAAAAATTAAAATTCTCAACAAACATGTATAACAATTATCTCAATTCCAGACACAACAAAATTGTAAACCATCATAAAGCCCATCAAACATATTTTAACTGTTCCTTCTCCCTGAGCCCATCATCTTAACTAATCCGATCCAACTCATTAACACAGGCATCTTCATCGCAGCACACGTTTCGAAGCAAATCATCATCAGAAAGCATTCAATTAGCACATTTATCATATTGCCTACAATAAGAGCAAAATCGTAATTTATCGCCCTTGAGAACAATAAGATCTACCATATAAAAAAATAAAATAAAATAAAAAATAATTTGATATCATCTTTACTTTATGGATGGCAAGATAAATAGTATTTGTATAAAAAGAGAAAGTAATATTTAATTTTAAAATTTTTATCTGAATGACGGGATAGAGAAAACTGAAACTATTTTAATTTGTCTGAAATTGTTTAAAGAGTATTCTTATCAAATTTTATCAAAAATTATTTATAAATAATTAAAATTATAGAGATAGTTATTTTTTAAGTGTTGTTCTTACGAAAGTCATTTTTCATAATTTTTTTATTTTTTATTTTAAGACGTAAACCATTGTATTCGAACTTCAAACCACTTTCTAGCCATTGGATTGATCAAATTTGGAGTGTGATGATTCGCCACGGGGGAAGACAAAAAACAATTTGTGCTAGAAAGGAAAAGAAGTGGGTCCCCACAGCCACAATGATGAATAACCCCAGCCAATAGCGTAATGAATGGTTCCGAACCGGTTTGATGGTTGTTGGTTCGACCTTCAGTTTCAACCACTAGATAAGACCGCAAAGACAAAGCCCCTCGTTCTCAGCTCCCACTACCATACGCCCAACTACTCATGGCCTCCACCGCCACAAACCCCTCTCTCACTCTCCTCCTCCCTCGCCTCTCTTCTCCATGTCATCACCACCACCAACACCACCTAGTCACCAAGTTTTCCTTTCCAACTCAGAGTCGACTCGCCATCAGAACTCGGGCTATGGGCACTGACTTCTTGGGTGATTTTGGGGCGAGAGACCCTTTCCCAGCAGAACTAGAGAGTGGGTTTGGGGAGAAAGTGTTGGGAAATGGTAACACCGAGCATAAGATTCTTATTCCTAAAACCTCAGCTCTCTCTCTTGCTCAGCAAGACTGTTCCCCTGTTTCTCCTTTGCAGACTCCCGTGTCAGTCGATGATGCGAAGTCTCTAATGAAGAAGGTGATTTTGCAAATACCTCGTTGCTCTTTGTTCCAATATTAATTGTTACAAAAGCTTATGATGACAATGTTTGTGAATTGAGGTTAATGGGATTGAATTATTTTGCTCTAGTTTCTAGGAAATGGAGCTTCTCTGCGCTAGTATCGGTGTATCTTTTTATTTGGCGGTAATAGAACTGTTAAACTTTCCGACTTCCTATGCCCAAGTTTTATGTCTTTAAACT
This sequence comes from Theobroma grandiflorum, assembly GCA_036013995.1. Classification (NCBI taxonomy): domain Eukaryota; kingdom Viridiplantae; phylum Streptophyta; class Magnoliopsida; order Malvales; family Malvaceae; genus Theobroma; species Theobroma grandiflorum. The sequence continues at coordinate 11,103,715 of CP142131.1, forward strand.
GTGGAAAGGTGGAACTTGGGGACTTAGTTTTGTTTCTCTATTAGATGTTGATGTTGCTTTGATGATGTTTTAGCGCCCCCTCCCCCACCCTTCAAATTAGAAGCAATTTGTTTTCTTCTTCATTTAGCAAGGGAAGAATTTTTAGGCAATATTATGTTTTAGAAATTCAAAATTTAAGCTGTGGAAATATCATAATTGATGGACCCTTTTGATTGCTAGATTGCTATAGGTTTTATGATTTAATAGGTTGTTACTGACAGGGCGCAATGTTTCTCTATTTTGTCTAGTTTTATCCATGTTCAAGCCTGGAAAGTCTATATTTTGTAAAGTTCTGTCCATGTGCTAGCGTCTGAGAATTCAATTAAATGATTTTTCTCACTGAGATAGATCCTTTTAAAGCAAGTGTATGCCAGGGGATGTTGGGATGTAGTGATTATTCTTAGTTACCTATCTGCAAATCTGCATTTGAAAACCTGTGTGTCTAAGTGGTATATTTCTGAGTATTCCTGTTGAAAATGTGAGTTTTTGCTTTTGCAGGTTGTTGGTTGGAGGCTGTTGGATGAAGAAGGGGGACTTAAACTGCAGTGTTTGTGGAAATTGAGAGATTTCAAATGTGGAGTTGAACTGATCAATAGGATTTATAAGGTTATAGAAGCCACTGGGCATTTTCCTAATCTCCACTTGGAAGAGCCGAATCAAGTCAGAGCTGAGCTGTGGACTGCTTCCATTGGTAAACTTTCCAACTTAGCATTTTTCCTCTAGTTGCCTACAAAAGTCATCCCCTTACAGGAATTTTATTCTGCAACTATATAGGAGTGGTTTGTGCCATGATCCTTTTAATCAGGCTTACAAGAAGTGTTTATTTTGGAATTGCAGGAGGCCTGAGCATGAATGATTTCATTGTGGCTGCCAAGATAGATGAAATAAAAACATCAGATCTTGCTCCCCATAAAAGAATTTGGGCTTAATTGAAGCACTGTTTTCACTTATTCAGATACGCAGGAGTATTTCTGACCGTGAGGTCACCGTTGCAACTCCATCAGAAGAAACACTCACGATACTGCAATGCAGTTGATGGGAGATTCAACATTTTTTGTTATGTACTTTTACCTATCTTTCTTAAGGTTGTGTATATGGATCATTTGTTGATTTTATTGCCAATCATTAAAGATCAATTTTTAACCCTTCAAATCTTATCCTTTACTTCACTTTATGGCCTGGTTTGAAGGAGGGATTGTATGAAGCACTGGCTGAACTCCATGATCTTCGTGCCATGGGACAAGGGAGAACTGAAGATATTGACACGAAATGAATACTGTTGGAAGATAGAACAAACAATTCAGTGCTGTGAATGGAGATCAAACATAAATGAACAATGCTGAAATCTTGGATGCCTTACATGCCACAAATTTGTCTGTCATGGGTAACCTTAATGGTATGCTAATATTTTTTTTGCTATAAGTTGCTTACTGAAATTAAAAGTTACTGTATAGTTTAAAACTTACAATTTCCAATTTGAGTTTGAAAGTCTCCAAATCAAATTTAAGAGGAAAGGAAAAAAACAAAAGGTCTTTTATGGTATTATGGTTACATTGCATTTATCTAGTGCCAATTTCATTGCGGTTACATTGCAAAATAAACTTTTTTTTCACATGAAACTAATACTTAAGATCTCAACTCAAATTTCACCTCACTCATTTTTATATATCTTCATCATCTTGTAAATGTGATAATTATAATTGACATACTATTTTAAAATTTTTTAAGTTATTTACAAAAATTTAAATAATTTTTTATTTTTTATTATATTTAATTAAATTCATATATTTTTATTTTGAGTTAAATAAATATTTATAATTAATGATTTATTAATTACACTAATTAAAATATTATTTATTATTTTTATATTACGTGGAGTTGACGTGAATATAAATAATGTCAAAATAATTATGTTATCAATAACATGTCAACATGTCACGTTAATATAAATTAATTTAAATGGTAAATGATATTTTGATTAATTTGTTTAATATTAAAAGTATAAAATTTTAATTAAATTGAATAAAAATAAAATTTTATTTAAATTTTTTAAATAATTTAAAAATATTTTTTTAAAATATTACCTCGTTACAAACATAGATCAACACTAAATCCACTGGGATAGTTGGATGGCACATACAGTACTATCTTGTACACCATGTACTGCTCAAAAGAGAGAAAGAAGTACGAGCATGTCCGAGACACCATGGTAACAAGTGTAGTTAGAAATTATCCTCGCAAAACGGAGGGACCCATCTGACGTGGCGGCCATTTAATGGCATAAACGGCCGATGTGGCAGTTAAACCCAGCTCTTCCCACCTCTTCTTAAATGTCCCATATCTGCTGGTTGCCTAGTCCAAGATTTCAAAAAATTCCGACAAACCTACTCGAGGAATGGCGGCAGCTGCTTACATGGCTACTTCACTTTCGTTCCCGTTACCTCCCTCCCAAGGTTGCTCTTACTTTATCATCGTCAGCCGCTCGTTTTCTGTTTAATCCTTCTTATTTATTTTGGGTAATTGCAAAAGCAGGGCTTCGTGGACCGTCTACTAGCTCGCTGCCATATACAATACCCCAGGTTTTGCTTCCGTATTTTTTTCTGCACCTTCCCTTTCATCTGTTCTATTGTTCAGCGGAATTCGGCTTACGAAAATAGGTTGTGGAGAGTGCAGTGTATTAATGCTGTTCGATGAAATGTTTCAAGGTTTTATAGAGTTTTTCTAGCTTTTCAAGCAGATGCATTACGCTAGAAGTCATTTGTTTTCTCCCATTTTCTTAGTCAAAGACTCAATTTGTCTGTTGCAGAGACGCTTTTCGAGGAAGGTCGCTTCTAATTTGATAACGGCAAAGTTCGAGCTGAAGCCTCCTCCATATCCGCTGGTAAAAATTCAAAAATATCTTTTTTTTTATATCGTTTTTAATTGAAACATTTTTTTGTTGCAAACTCCAAATACAATCTTTTAGAGTAGTTTGCATTGGTATTAATTGGGCATAAGAGAGCAAAAGAGACCCCATTGCTAAGCTTGTTGCCAGAAACATAATCTGTTACTTTGTTTAGACAAATCTACAGCATTTGCTAATGTTCATGTGCTAGGTTAAATAAGAAGAAATCAAAAGAAATAAACAGATGCAAACAGAGTTGAAATTTTGTTATTTGTTCATATGCCCAGAATGCATTGGAACCACATATGAGCCGAGAAACCATGGAGTATCATTGGGGAAAGCACCATAGAACCTATGTGGAGAACCTAAACAAGCAAATTGCAGGAACAGAGCTAGAAGGGTTGCCCTTGGAAGACATTATAATTGTTTCATACAACAAGGGTGATATACTCCCTGCCTTTAACAATGCTGCACAGGTATGTCACGCACATTAGTAAATCTAAAATTGCATATTATATTTGCCTTTTAAATTTTATGATCTGTTTGCAGGCCTGGAACCATGACTTCTTCTGGGAATCAATGAAGCCAGGTGGTGGAGGAAAACCATCTGGAGATCTTCTAGATCTGATTGAAAGAGATTTTGGGTCTTTCGAACAATTTATCCAAGAGTTCAAGTCTGCTGCAGCTACTCAATTTGGTTCTGGCTGGGCATGGCTTGCATGTGGGTACAACTTAGCATGGCATCTTTACTTAATTCCCGTTAATATCTCAAGTTCTTAGCAAAATTTGGACCGTAATGTGTCTATCTTTTTTATCCAGACAAAGCCAATAGGCTTGATGTGGAAAATGCGGTAAATCCTTGGCCATCAGAGAAGGACAAAAAGCTTGTAGTTGTAAAAAGTCCAAATGCCGTAAATCCCCTTGTTTGGAACTACTTCGTGAGTACATTCCTCTCTGCACACTTGTACTTCATGTTTCAAGTATAATGTACAATTTGATTTTTGCGATAGTAGAAAGCAATCTACACACACTATAATATTTTCTAGTTCTATACATCTAATATATATCATCTGTTGATTTTCTGCAGCCACTACTCACTATTGATGTCTGGGAGGTAATCAATGTTTTAACTGTTTTTGCTTGTTGGTGTATTTGAATTATTCCCAAATGCTTCTTTTTAAGAATTATTCTTATCAACAAATGCTAATTCCACTGGTGGGATTTGCTTTGTGTCAACAGCATGCTTATTACCTTGACTTCCAGGTAAGTTTCATGGGTTGTAATTTGCTTTTCTTTGCGTGATTGTGAGGTTATTTATTGTTTCTGACGAAATGTTGTCAAGTGAGTCTAAAAACTTTGTAATATTTATTCTTCTGCTAGAACCGACGACCAGATTACATTTCAATGTTCATGGAGAGGCTTGTATCTTGGGAAGCAGTTAGTGCTAGACTTAAAAATGCAAAGGCTCTAGCTGCAGAGAGAGAAATGGAAGAAGAGAGGAGGAAAAGAGAGGAAGAAGAGGAGAAACAGACTGACGATGAAGCTGTAGAGATGTACTTAGATAGTGACACTGATGATTCCGAGGCTGAATAGATATAGATTAATATACCATGATGTGATTATATCTTCATTGTATCTTTGGAAGTGAGATAGAGGTTTATTTTGCACGTCAAAGAGAGATCCTTTTGTTCTTTTCAGTTTTGTTTGTATCCACACCTGGACAGCTGAATTTTGATACGTGAATATTCAGCTGTCAGATGTAGAAATGAAGTGGTGCATCAGTAAAGTCCTATCACTTTCAGAAAATGAAGTGATTTTAAGCAAATCTTCTGCACAATGGATAAAACGGGCAAATGATAAATTGTTTTCATCAATTTTCTCGGTTGCATACTTGCATGAACCAATTTCCTTCGTAAGAGCAGTAAAAGTTACAACCCAATATATCCAGTGAGTTTGAGAGGAAAAAAATTGGTAAGCATCCTCTGAATATCTATACAATAACCGAATAAGTTACAGAGAAGGATACTAGCATGTTCTGAAGGATTGCTCCGCATGCTATTATCTTATTAGAGTCGTCCTCAAAGACAAAAGACCTTGAAGATCTGTAAACGATAAACTTCCAGCAGTAGGGGGTCCAAAAACGTCCCAAAAGCGAAGAGTCTCATCAGCCTCAGCAGATACGACAGTTACTCCATCAGGACTCTACAACAAAGAAATAAGGGAAACTTATATTGTCATGTATTTTGCTATATTGTACTGGGTTTAGAATTTAAGTTTGAATAGTTGAACCTGGCATAGGTTGATAATTCTGGAACTGTGATTCCCTAACTCCCCCAGTTTGGTCATGGAAGGGTACCCCCACAGGCATAGTTTGTTTTGATTCTCACTGGTGCTGTAGCCATGGCCACTCAATATCTCCTTGTGATGTCTGTTCCACTCCAGCCCACAAATCTGCTCATTTACATCAAATTACCAATACTCAAACCAGAAGACCAAATATTAACTGGTAGGTAGTAAATGAATGCATTTCCACAAAGCATATTTGCAGTTTTAATCCTAGAATAACACCAGCTTAGCAAATTATATAAATCAATTCTTCTTAACACTTAACAGTTTGCAACTTAGGTTTATAGGAAATTTGCAAATACAAAGGTTTTCGGTGAAAAAAAATTGGAAAATAGAGTAACGAAATTGAGTTATAAATTTATGCGAAAGTAAAATATAATATTAGATTTACCTGTGCTTTTGTTTCTATGCTGTTAATGCAGGTTCCTTTTTGTGTGTTCCATATCTTAATACACCCATCACTCAGGCCTCCTCCAGAGGCAAGAACATTATGCTGATGGGGGCACCATGCAAGGGCCTTGACTGCAGCACAATGATCACTGAGTCGATGTAAATATTTGGATGAACTCATTTTGGAAGCTTCCCAAATATATAACAGATTTTCATTGCCTCCAGTTGCCAACATATTGCCTTCAGTTGACCATTTCAAGCCGCACACTTCATCAGTGTGTTTTCTAATGCAGGAAGCCAAATTGTTTACTGCTCTAACTGCCAAAGAGAACATACATGAGCGAAATTTCTCTAAAATGTTAAAATATTTTCCTAACTAGGGTCTAGAGGTGAAAGAATATGATTCAAATACCATCATGGTTGATAATGGATTTGTCGCGGCTTCCTGATGTTAAAATGTGGCCATTCCATGCAGTGGATGCTATCCTTCCACTATGACCTTGAAGGCTTCTAATCTATATGTAAGACAGATATTAATGATGCTTCTAAGCAACCTTCTAAGGGCCTTGAAACAATAAAACTGATCCCAAAAGAGAAGAGAGAGTAGAGCTATACAAGTTTGAAAGACTCAGCATCCCAGAGCTGAAGGTTGGAGCACATATATCCAACCGCTAGAGTTTTGGCATCCTGGGACCAGTTTACACTTGTTGGACAATCATTCCCACGAACGTGCAACAACTTGTGTACACTCTGGTCCTTTGAGTTCCATAAGTACAGTTCCGGACCCAAAGCAACAGCAAGAATGTTGTTTTTACCCCAACTCATGACGTTCACATAGTAGTCATTTCTAATCCCTGGTGCATCCAAAATCCTCTTTGCCCCCTGCACGCACAAACCATTAATCACATTATCTGAACAATGAACAGTATAAGCTTCCTTCCTACTTAAAGAGGTGAATAACAAACAACAAGCAGTCCCTTCATTTCATTCGGACTTCCCAAGTTTATCAGAGTCAATTCGATTGCTTGTATCGTTTAAAGGATAAATTTTTTTGTACTCACAAAAATCCAAAATACAAAAACAGGGCATGAGTACCTTGGGGATGCATCGATAATGAGTCTTTTTGCCATCATTGTCAAACATCGCTGCCTCCTCCTGTCTCATCTCATCAACAAAACGGATGGACTTTCTACTCGATTTTGGGCTTCCTCTGAAAACCATAATCCTAGATGGTCTCTCTTCGGAATCTAAAGACAGATGCTCAATCAGCTTCTGTCGATAAACTTGCTGCCAGCAATCAACAGAAAATAAGAAACCAACTCTGAGTTTCCTCATCCCAAGATTTTCACCATGTCCAAATCAAATTCCAGTAACAAGGCGAAAACCACAAGGAGACAATCCAAAACCAAGTGAAACACAAGAATCAAGATATTCTTTTGTAATGATTTGATGTATATCAATATGGCAAAAACATGAGAAAACCAAAATGAGATTTCCACGAAATTCAGAACGCAAGAAACTATAAATTGGAAGAAACATAATGAAACGTACATTGCATTTTGAAGTGTTGAACTCCTTGGTCCTATTAGTCAACAAACTGTGGGCTTTATCAAGATTCATCAAACTTCTGTTGGGTAAAAAGCGATCCCCCTTTGCAAACACCCAAAAGTAAGAACAAATAACAAGAAAGGACTAATTGACTAATACTACTTATAAAACATTCAATGAAAAACAGAAAAGAACAATGCAAAATGGGTGTTTCTTGATAGACGAAGAGAGAAAAATAAAATAAAAGGGGAAGATCATTGGCACCGGAAAATCGTATTCAGTGGGACTGTCATGGAGTCGTCTTGGAGAGTACCAATCCGATTCAAGGAGTTTCCACGTAGCGCTCGGATCCATTTTAAGGTTCCAAAATACTCTGGAGTCGTTGCCGTCTTTGTTTAGGAAGCAAGAAAAGAAGGAATTGCAACAGAGTGGAACAGGTGAAGCCTTGACATCTGTCTCCCGCCAAAAGAACCAACCGTTGTAATTGTTAGAAGATCGGGTCGAGTCCAATCCCATAGGGTAATTTGAAAAAATGGGTTGGATTGCTAACCTCGATTGTTGAAAAATATAAGGTACCTGGCCCATGTTATTGGGTTTTCCTGGCCTACAGTTTTATGACCAGAGAAAGTGAAGTCCAAGTCTCTGGACTGGCGTTAGTAGAATAGCCCCAATCACGACCATTAAGCCCGGATAGTGTTGTGAGAAATTCTGGAAACATTGTACTTTAATGGATAAATCGCTATTATTTATGTTTTGCCCAAGGAAATTTACATGTTGTTTCAGGTTTTTTCTTTCCAAGCATCACCTTTCTAAGAATTCAACGGTAGATGATTTGTCATTCTATTTTCTTAAGAAATTCTTTTACCAGTGGCGATCGATTCTTCCCAAATCCCGCAGGCATCTTCAATGTACAAGTATGAAGACTAATATGTTAAAAATGGTGATCATAAAAGAAAAACTGGGATATTACATATTCAATATTTCAATGTTGAAAACTGAGGATCACCTTTCAACTTTTATTGCATACAATGAAGTATACCAGCAAAAACAGTTGCCAGGAACCAATCATATTCAAAATTGCAGTAAATAAGAAAACAAAGTCGCAGCTCGCATGCAAAGCTTCTTTCACCTATACAAACCCTGGAATTTTTTGTTCGGGTAGGGGGCGCTTGTTAGTGGCCCTACAATATCTTCAAACTCAATTGCTCCAAGTTTAACCATAGCAGCACCGAATCTGATAAGGAAATCAAGGGAATCTGCTATGTTTCTCACAATGGCCCTTGTTTCGATTTAATGCCAGCTTGTGATCCATTCGGAGAATGCCTTTATGAACCAGTACCTGCTGGTAGTATGAAATATCCATAAGGTGTAGTCTCAATGGAAATGGATCAAGGTCAGCTTCCGTTGCTGTATCACAGGGACACCTGAATCTCAGCGATTTCAGGAGGAAACGATCCATGGCTAGATCAGGATGCTTAAAATTGTAAAGACGACCTTTGATGTGTGAACAATGCGTGACCCCAATACTGTGAGCTCCTACAGACAGCTCAAAATTGCATGAAAGTTTGGGGAAAAAAATTGGCCACTGAAATATTGTAAGTGACGATTTTTAAATAGAAGAAGAATCATATCAGTTGTAGTGAGGCCTTTTTTTCGTAAATAACAAAACGGTATCAGAGACTGATGCTGACGGAGGAGGCGACTCTACATTTTTGGTTGAAGAGACTAAACCATCCCTCCTCCCTGTCTGCACTTCATATCTTCCTGCACCACTCTGCAATGTAGTTGTTTGATAAGGGTGTAATTTGTTGCTTGAATGGAACAATGGTTCAGTGTAAATGTAGATTGAATAATAAAGAGAATGGCTACCAAGAAAATGATATGAGCGCAAGATACAGCACCGGGGCAAATTTTCTCAACTGCAGCCTTTGCTTCATCTATAATGTTATTATAGATGTCTTCTGGGGGGAAGACCTCCCCAGAAGGATGTCATTTCTTAGATCATCGTTTATCTTTTGTCTATATGATAAACAATGATACATGCTTCAGTATAAACCATATTTTGTTTTAAGAGGAAGTAAATGAAAAGGAAGGAAAATGTTAAACTTAGCGTGCATAGAAGCTTGTTTACCACCCATCATGACGACCATGCTGCTTGCTTCATGGATTTTGCATGGATGAGAAAAAGTTTTAATCTTATAAACGGAGATTCAAATGCTTTCTTCTTACATTGACAAAGCAATCATGGAACTGTGAAGTTCCAACACCGGCCACTATGACCTCAACATCTGCTATGTCCCATTTTCCTCTGTAAAATCCTTCATCCAATCAATCCACCATGGTAGAAGCCTTCCAAATCGGCAAGGATAAGCCCCAGCCCAAGTGTGAAAACAGCCGCCTTGACTTTCATTTTAGTGCCAAGAGTCTCTACTATATGGTATGGAGGCATCCCTCTTTCATCAGATAAGCAAGGAAAAGAGGAGACTTTCAACTTCTTCGTTTCTCTCTACCAGATAGTGACACTGAATGGAAAGGCAGATCATCTATGCTTATTGTCATACCTAATGTGTAGTTGCGGTTGTTTATATAAGTTTTACAGTTTGGTGCACCATTGTTTGGAGCATTGTTATACTACTATACACATTAAACACCGCGAGTTTGATATTCATTACTATATGTACGGTTAATTGTTTCCTTAGCTTGGCTTGTTTATGATGCTTATGACTTACCTCTGTCAAATTGGTTTCATTGCAAAAATTTAAGATGCATTGACATGGAACAACCAGCCTGAACCGGTTAGGGCCTAATATACCAGTACACAAACTCGTACACAAAAGTCAAAGGCATGCCCCTTTAAAAAGAAGACACCCCAACCGCATTTGTGGCCTTTGCTGTGATAATAGTGCAGCAGAAGAACAAAAGGGCAATGACTATTTTAACTGAGAGAATGGCCTATTAAAACTGAAATAAATTGATTTCAACGCGATCATATAAACAGGTGAAATCTGATGAAGCACCTGAAAATTTTGCAGGTGCTATAAGTACCCTCCTGGTTCAAAAAAAAACACATGGAAGGCTTCACCTTCTCCCTCTTATCTAACTCTGTATTAAGTAAAGTCAAGGAAACAACCAGGTACTATTAATTCATTAAAACATATAGGAAGAACGACGGACAGGCACTACGTTTTGCAAAGTACCAGTCCCGTGAGAGCTACCACTATAGGTCTCACTTTCCACAACAGAATCAACAAACCGATATAGATCTGCTGTTGTCCTATCAGTAGGACCAGAAGATGGAAAATCGGGCAGACCAACAAAGCCTTCTATAGATGGTGATGTCCCAAACAAACCACCAAACCTCATGGATGTAGATTGCCCAACAGAGCCTTGACGCCATCCATATGGCAGATCACTGCTACTCCCAGCCTTATCAACTCCCATATCTCCATAAGCCCCAGAATACGAACTTGAGAAAAGGCCACCTATGCCTGTCACCATACTGCTGCTTCCAACACCACTGATTCCTGCCATCTGGCCAACTCCATTTTCAGGATAAGAACCTACAGTTGATCCATGTGGCACAGATGAGGCAGCAGGATAATTGCTAACATGACCAGAAATAGCATTGTCCATAGCTTTTGCCACCAAACCATCATACGACCTCATGCCATCTGCAAGAGTAGCAGTTCGTTGCTCATGCAACCCATTGACATGAGAAGATTTCGGCAAGGGTGACCCTTTAGCTGTAAACCGTGGACGTTTCATTTCTTGACTCTTAGCCTTACTTGAGGACCCCGTTTCATCCAGTTTTCTCTTTGGAATGATTTTCTTGTCATTGATCCTTCTTTGTAGCTCAGCATTTTCTTCTTCCAACTTGACTATCTTCTCTTCAATTTGCCATGCACCAAGAAGCTTTATCACATCACTACTGCGATCTTCCAAATACTGGACTATCCTTTTCAGAGCATCTAATTGATTTTCATTAGCCTTTTTCTGTAAAAAGCAATAATAAAATAAATGCAATATTAAAGACTGATATACCAAATACGATCATAGTGTGACAGCAGATCAAAGAGGACCATACCAATGCCACAGGAGAATTTTGTGCTTCCTGTCTTGCCTTCTTGAAAGCTTTTGTAGACTCTTGCAAGAATAAAGTCAAAATTGTCTTAAGGGAGAATTTATCCTCAAGACCAAAGATAGAAGCAACATCCACAGCTTCAACATACATTCCATTCTTCGCCATACCTTCTATGATGTCTGTAGCAGACAAAAGCATCATACATAAGACTCAACAATTACAGCAATGAACAAGCTCACTGTAACCCCAACCTTCAATGAGAAAAATATAATAAGTTCACCATAGCCTTGATATTGTAAGCCAATGGATGTTTGAGGCAGAGCACATCTCATTCAAAAAGTTCGTTAGAGTCTTTTGAAATGTTTTGTTTTGCCATTTCCACAAAAACCATAACACAATAAGAAATAGCCCTTAGGCACACAACCCTGCCCCTCCCTCAGTATCATGAAACTCTCTTCAACAAGTTTCAAATAAGGAATTCTTACCCCATACAATGGAGAATTGATGAGCACAGAGAAGTTTACAAAACCTAATCTAGATGCAGCAAGAATGCCCCTTTATCTAAAGCACATGACTTGGTAAAATCCACCACTTCTTCCATCCTCTTCCTTTTGATCTCAGTACTTATGAACGTAACTTCTAGTATCAACCATCAAACAAGAATCCTAAATTGGCAGCTAACTTCCTCCCAACAACCAATATTCTCTATCTTTTTAAATAATAAGCAATTTGCTATGGCATCATTTACTTGTTGACAGACTAAAATTTACCTATATTTCCTCTTTTTACACTGGGTTCAGCAACTGACCTTCTAGCTATAGCAAGTACGACCAAGGACCATCTCAATGCTTGAGTAATTTACTTATCAAAGGCAGGAATATAACAAAATCCTTGGCTAACTCAAAGCTAAGCGAGCTAATATCCAAAAAAGGCTGCTAAAGCAAATCGGAGATTAATCAAGAAAAGCTACACTTCATTTTCCCACAGTTCTTGTTACCAAAAAGACATATTAAACCACCCTCTGTAAAGCATGCCACTATTTCAGCTGCAGGCTGAGTTGCTAAGCAACAAGTAAACAATTCAATATTGACTTCCTTATTAATTGTTATATTGATACATGGTAGCAAATAAACTCATTTGTGGAGTTTTTAAACTCCACTCCACTACTAGTCTATAGGATTATAATCTTACCTGTAAACTAAAGAAAAGTGATAACCACAAAGAAAATCAAGTTAAATATCATGAATTGGATGGTTAAAAAAGCCTAGGATTAAGAAATAAGAGAAAGCATAAAAACTATGGCAAATTTTGAATAGCTCAAACAGATCTAGACCTTGATACTGAAAAACTAATGGCAGGCATCAAAATACTTGTTTAACTATATAACTTTAATGACACCCTATACTCATTATAAAATTTGTAACATCCAACAAAATCACAAATTTATAAACAAATCATATAATGTAAGCTAAGAAACCCAAAATGCAATTACCTGGCATTTTAACAGGAAGTACATGAGAGCCCTTCAAAGCATCCGCAATAGCCCTGAGATTACACAACCGCAACAAATTCCCCAAATCCTCACTCCGGAAGGCTTTCGGAATCCCAAAACAAGCAACGTAAAGCAACAAACCCCTAGCATCAACTTCACTTGCCCTAGCCAAACCACCCTCACTAATCAACCTCTTTCGCCACGCTAGGGCTCCTTTCTCCGCTTCCAACTTAATGTCTGCCGCAATCTGAACCTCACCTTTGCCGCGAAAACCTCCCATCATCAAAAGAAAAAACTCCAGGACCAAAACCGAAGCTTGCCTTGCCGGTATCATGGGCGAGTCCTTGGTATAAGCCTTTATTCCTTGTAAAAAGAACCTCCCAATGCAATCTAAAACCAATTTGGCGGGTTTAGGGGCAAGCGTTAGAGCGGCAGGGACTTCTTCTCGAAGCTTCGAGACGTTTGATAAATGGGCCGCAATGTATTTACGTAGTCCTTTGCTGCACATCATCTCGCAGAGGCTTTGGATTTCGGAACGCGAGGATTTCGAAGGAGTCGTCTCGGGTCCTGTTTTTTCCGTTTTATAATCAGTTTCCGTCGATTTCGCAGGAGGCTGGGTTTCAATCTTTGGGCGTTGTTCTTTTTGTGGTTCATTGAATTTGGAGTCGATGGCTTGGTTGATGAAATCAAGGTGTTCTTTTAATTCTTCAAATCTGCATTTGAAAGCGTGGATTACGGAGGAGAGGGTGGCGAGGTCGTTGATGGATTGTAAGAATTGGGGTTCTTTTTGTTGTTGTTGTTGTTCTTCTTCTTCTTGTGGTTGTTGCTGTTGTTCGTTTTGTTCTGGTTCGACTTTGACAACTGCTAACGGTTCTGGAATGGGCTCACGTGGTGGTATAGACGGCGGTGATTGAAGGGGTTCTTGCTTGATGGAGGCTAAAATGGTGGCAGGGGAATTGAGTTTGATGAAAGGCACGGAAGGCTTGGCGGCCATGAGATTAATAAGAAGCTAACGTCTGAGACTCTGATGAGTTCCCGGTAAACAGTGGGTATTCGCAATTGAACGAAGAAGCCGAATAGGATTCCAGACACCGTTAACCGGTTATTATATTACCCTTCTTTCCACAATTTCTTTTCTTATATATAAATTTTCTTATTTTGGGTTTTACTTGGCAGAGTTTACTTCGCTGTTATCTCATTCTCATAAGCGGAGCCTTGTAAGTACTGATTAAAATCTTTAAAAGATAATATTATAATATTTGATTTACAAAAAATTTATTAAAAATGCGTTAATTTTTAAAATTACTTTTTTATGTATAAAAACATAAATTTAATATACTTGCATGATTTTTTATGTAAATTTTTATATATTGAAATTTGATACTAGCTTGCCATATCCAGATATTAAATTACTAAAATTATATACCTTTTACTAATCTCAGGGGAAATCTCTTTTTTTTTTTTGTTTTGTTTTTGTTTTACTATCACTATTTTTTTACTGTAATCAAAGAACCACAACTTTTGAACATAAACAATTCCATGTTATTATTTTGAGTTGTAATCGTAAAATGCATATGTACTGTTATTTATAATCAATTATAAAATCATTTATTGCTTGATAAGGAAAATTGAAGAAATTCGCCATGGGAGTGGGAGAGGGGGAAAATGAAATACTACACCGGTATTGTTTGAACTTTGAAACAACAGTTTACGGAATTAACTTCAAAGCTTTACTTATATACAATTGAATAAATTAATTTTACCCTAAACTACCAAAAAGATAATTCCTATACTATTTACACGTGTAGGGTTACATCGTGAAGTTATATACCACTGGAATGAGAAACTAGAAGATAGATGCCGTATCAGACAAGCTGATGTTCCGATCTGACCGAATAGTAACAATGGGGTTTCCTGAACCATCCAGATCAATCACAGCCGTTTCACCGGGTCTGTAATCTCCGGCCAGGAGTGCTTCACTCAAGGGATCTTCAACTATTGAGGTAACTGCCCTCCTAAGGGGCCGTGCACCGAAGGTCTGGTCATAGCCTTGTTCGCAGATTAGATCCTTGATTGACTCAGACACCTCCAAACCAATTCCAAGAGACATGATCCTTGCCTTCACCTCTTGCAACATCAGGTTTACAATCTCAAGCATCTGAACAAAATAAAAAAACAGACAGACATGACTGACGGCTTTTTAGTATTGCATCATCCTAGATGAACAGACTTTACAGCCTTGAATTACATCTCTCATACTCATTCTAGCTCTCACTAATTTTTCAGGTTTGAAATATATAGCTTGTAAAAATACTCGGGACCCTAACCGAAAATTTAGCAGAAAGAGGTTAATTCAGACCTAGATTCTGGGGACAAAAGGAATATAAAAGGAACTCCCAAGAGATGAAGGAAAGATGCAATTTTTTAATGAATCAACAGAAAGTTACAAACCTGAGCTTTCTCGAGAGACCGAAATACAACTACTTCATCAATCCTGTTGAGTAACTCAGGACGAAAATATGCCTTCAGTTCTTCCATTACCAGAGCCTTCATTCCGGCATATGAAGTTGATTTGTCATCCTCAAGCAAGAAACCAATGGCGCCATGTCTACCCTTTGCGATGGCAGAAGAACCCACATTCGAAGTCATCACCACCAGTGCATTCTTGAAAGATACTCTTCGACCCTGCTCAACAGAATATCTAATAAGAGACACGGATGATCAACTAAATATCAATCCAAGCTATTGAATCTTAAGACTTCGTACAGATGATAATTATTTATTTGTAAACATCTCAAGCGAAAAGCAACATTCATTATTTTCATAAATACCAGCATATTAGCCAAGTGCACTTCACAACAAACAAACCTGAGAATCTGTAAGGTGGCCATCTTCAAACAATTGGAGAAGGATATTGAATATATCTGGATGAGCTTTCTCTATTTCATCAAGCAATAACAACGTGAATGGTCGTCTTCTAATAGCTTCTGTAAGCAGACCACCCTCTTCATAACCTACATAACCTGGGGGTGATCCTATTAATTTACTCACTGTATGCCGCTCCATATATTCACTCATGTCCAATCTAAGCATTGCATCCTCCTGCAATAATGGCATTAGAAGACATAAAGAGATCAGTAAGATTAAGCAGGTGTTAGAGGACTTGGGCAAGTGACATTCACCAAAAAACAAACCTTTGCACATATGGCACTCAACTATTTATTAATAAGGGAAGAAAATACATGATTCAAGAAGAACTATCTTCCCTTTTTCCTTTCAGTCATACTGATAAATTATAATGGAAGACAAGAAGAAAATTAACATAAAAGGGATGAAAGGAAAATTTAGTGGCCCGATAAATGACCCACATAGGCCAAATTTTGCCAGAAATGAAATTTCAGTATTTTCTAATAAGCTAATCATACAAAAAAGTTTACTACTGAAAGGCTATACTTTAAAACTGATTTGAAGGAGAGAAATGCATGAATGATAGCATGAAGCCTTACCGACCCAAAATAGCACGCTGCTAAAGCTTTAGTTAATTCAGTTTTGCCAACCCCAGTTGGACCACAGAAGATCATTGCAGCAATTGGTCTATCAGGATCCTTCAGGCCAACCCGGGATCTCTTAACAGCTCGAGAAATGGCAGCAACAGCCTCATCCTGACCAATAACTCTTTTCTTAAGCTGCTCGTCAAGGCCTAGTAGAAGCACTCTTTCGTCTGCAGTGATCTGCTGCACTGGGATCCCTGACCAAACTGAAGCAACGGCTGCAATTTCTTCAGGTCCCACCATTATAGGTCTGAAAGAATCACCGCAAGAAATTTAGTTAGAAACCAGGCAGAGCCTAGAGGACCAAGAACCTAATAAATTTATCCTTCAACATGACTCCAGAAAAACTAAAAGCTTACTCATCATTATCTGAAGTGGAAGGCAACGGGGATTCTAAAAGGAGTTCACTAGAATCATCCTCATTGGAAGCACCATCATCATGTTTCAACCTATTGGCCATAACCTAATCATGGTACCAAAAGGAGGTTAACACCAAATTAAAAAAATTATAAGTACATCATGAGAAAAAGATTTTACCACTTCATGCATGGCTTGAACAGTTCTGATCTCTTGCCAATAATCATTTGGTGCTTTTGAAAGAATACCAGTTTCTTGCTCTCTTTTCCTCTTAAATGCCTCAATACGAGCTCTACTTCCAGCCTCATCAATGAGATCAATTGCTTTATCCGGAAGATACCTGTCAGGAATGTATCTTGCTGACAGGTATACAGCTGCATTTATTGCTTCCAGAGTGTATCTGCAGTGGTGATGGAACTCATATTTCTCACGCAAACCAAGCAGTATCCTAACTGCATCCTCCTATAAGAAATGACATCAAATCCAAATAAGAGAAGAGGGACATACACAATAAGTTACATATGGAATAGTTGTAATTCAAAAGAACCTGGCTTGGCTCATTAATCCACACTGGCTGGAATCTTCGTGCTAATGCTTTATCCTTTTCAAATTGGGTCCTATATTCCCCTATAGTTGTTGATGCAATACACTGCAACCAAAATAATAGCAAGGCCCGATCAAAAATGGACAAAAAGGGCTTCATTGATGGGCAGAGCTTAGTCCTCAAAAGGACATATTATGGTATGACAACAATAATAAGAAAGAAATGCAGCAACTGTACTAATATCTTAAGGCAGCCCCTGAATTGGTCCTTCTAAGATCTAGGACTCTTTCAAGAAAAATTTCAATGAGCTGAAATTTCTCAAGCTTGGACTTCTACCTTTTCTCTCTTTGCTCCCTCTCTATAACCAAAATATCAATGCTGTTATTATTTAATTTCTAAATTTCATCTTCAACGACTGTTGTAACAGCATGCCTATGTTTTTGGCATTTCAGTTTCTCTATAAAAAGGATGATATGAGAAACAGTTACCTGTAATTCACCCCTCCCAAGTGCAGGCTTCAATAGATTGGCAATGTCTAGACCAGATCCCTTGTTTCCTCGGCCAACTGTACCAGATCCAATAAGTGTATGGACTTCATCAATAAAAAGAATGACATCACCTGCAGAATAAGTACATCAAGTATGAGTAACAATAAAATATACTTCAGCTTCCAAAAAAGCAATCATTGTAGGCACCTGATTTTATTGTCTCGCTTAGTAAAGCAGTAACACGTGCCTCTAATTCTCCCCTCTCCTTCGCACCAGCCATCAATAGTCCTATGTCCAAGGACATTATTTTTTTATTCTGTGCACAGAAAGAGCAATAAAGCCAATTAAATTTGGAGATACACCCTTGCAAAAAGTATGAATATTGGCATTTAGATGGAGTAAAAAAGAACTAGATATACTATCTAGAACATCAATCACTTGTGAAGGGACAGACCAAGAGAAATGCAGGAGTTTCTGCCTCTGCAATACTAATTGCAAGTCCTTCAGCAATGGCTGTTTTTCCGACCCCACTTTCACCGAGAAGAATAGGGTTATTCTTGGTCCTGCGACAAAGTATCTGAACAACTCTTTGAACTTCAGTCTCTCTGCCAATAACAGGATCAATGAGTCCTTCAATTGCACGAGCTGTAAGATCCACGCAGAATTGAGCCAAAGCACTTTTCCCTAACAATCACATGTGAGATACAAAGCATTATCCTCTGTTGTTCTAATAAGAATTTAAAAAGAAAAAAATAAACGAAGAGGATCAGATCAAATTTTTACCTCTTGGCTTGTCAGTGGATCTCAAAACAGTGGCATTACCAGAAAGAGATTTTTCACGCATCTTTTTTGATGGCACTGAAGGTTCACTGCCATCTTTTGCAAGCTCCCCTTGCAGTCTGGTGACTGCTGCATCTGCCAAATGATTCAGATCTGCTCCCAATCTGAGATTCTCAATACAAAATTAATGACATAAAAGTTGCATGATGCAATGACTTAGAATGGTATGAACTGCGCTTAACCACCAAAGACATCTTCATTCATAAAAAATCTAACATAAAAGTCCAATGTTAAATTTCTTTAAATTGTAAGAACTCTATAGTACATTATTTTCTTTTCCTGTTTTTGCCCCTGTTTGCATGACTACATACATTGCAAAGTGGAAGCACTTAACATCACCGTAAAATATCACAACCAAACAAGATATATCACGCTTCCTCAGCAAGCTTCTGAATTAACTACCTAATAAATTCAAATATCAGATAATTCAAAACAAAACAAGACAACCCAAGTTCATGTTCTACAAAAATGTTCCAGCAGCAAAAGGGAAAAAAATTGCTTATTAAAAAAATACAAAAAGTTACCTTTTAAGGACCCGACCAGCACTTCCATCATCAACGGTTAGCAGACCAATAGCAATATGCTCAGGTGCAATAAAATTATACCCCATAGTTCTCGAATACTCCACAGCAGCCTCAAAAACCCGTTTCGTGCTAATAGAAAACGGCACATCCGTTGAAGAAACGATAGACCCTTCTTGTTTACCCAACCCAGAACCCGTATCCTCACCCGAATCAGGATTACTACTCTGCCAAATGCTACGAACAGCCTCACGAGCCTTATCAATTTTTATGCCTGACCCCAAAAAACCATTGCTGTCGCGATCTTCACCGATCAATCCCAGCAAAAGATGCTGGGTAAAAACCATGTCTTTGCCTAGAGATTTGGCTTCTCTCTGAGAAAGGATCACAGCTTTGATTGCTCGTTCTGTGAAACGCTCGAAAACTGCAGAAATATGAAGGGGTTTTCTTCTTTTACGAGAATGGGAGTGTTTAACGCGAATAAAGTTATTGTAACGCGAGATTGAGAGGCCAAAACAAGAAGAATTTGAAGAAGAAATTGAATTATTGTTATTTGTGTGGAACTGGAAAGGCAAACGTGGAGGTGATGAAGGATGGGAAAATAGGCAACGTGAGTGTATTGGTAGAGAGGAAGAACATAAAACTTCCATGTTTTCTGGGGCCAAAATTTCGTGTTTAGTTTTTTTTCTCTCTCACTTTCGGTTACCAAGTTTCATTAATGATGTAAGGAAACGAAGAAAGGAGAAAATATAGGTTGAGTTTGAGCTGATGTCCAATTTGAAGGATATTTTTTGGGTGGGCTGTCGGGTGAAGGAAGAAAAGAGAGGTAGAAGAAAGGGATGGAGTAGAAGAGTGGGATTCACACGTCAAGCCACCACCCTCTTTGTTGCGTTGTGACCCCAAAACAAAAATTTCTCTTTTAAAATGTGACGAAAAAAAACCTCAAAAAAAGTGTGACCTTTTGCATCAGGCCTTGGACAAGTCGCGCACGTAAGTGAAACAAGCAAAGAATAATGTTGGAAAGGTTTTCCGGAGCCAAAAGTGCCAAGTCCCTGCCTGACAGAGCCAAAATTGTGGTACCGTCCAGACTGGCTGGCTCGAGCCTCAAGACCCACGTTTGAGTTTGGCTTCCATGGTTGCTCGGGGGCTTAGAATCTTCTCTCGCGGTTCCGAGCTAGTACCTTCAACGAAGCAACATATGAACCCACGGATGCTGTCTCAATCTCACTTTAATCACCATGGTCTGGTAAAGAGCTATGGATAAGCAATCCATGTGAAGTGGAAAGTCAATAACCCGTCCACATCATTCCAAATGTCTTCATATTAGAGTGATAGGACTTTTTCCATGAATATGAGTGCACAAATGTGGAAAATGCATTCATGTTCATAGAAACTTTACCATGTGAAAGTTGCAAAAACCAAATATTATAAGCATAAGTGTGTCTCTTAGTTGCCTGTTTATAAACATTAACATACATAACATGCTATATTTAGAATATAATTATGGAAACATTAACATGCATAATATGCTATATTTAGAATTTTTTAATTAGCAATTGTATACAAAATACAAATACTTTTATAATGCAAAGTTAGTTGTTTATAAATAAAATATAATTAATGTTTTAATTATATATAATTGAAAATTTTTAATGTTAATCTACAAATTATTCAATACTATTAGAATTAAGAAATATATTTTTAAATAAAACTCATTCAATACAATTTGAATTCATATTTACAAATTAAATAACTTTTATTAATATTTATAATAAAAAGATATTTTTAATGCAAGTTTTCGATACTTATATATTTAAAAAATAGATAAATCTTATTCATTATTAATAGTAAAAAATTTTAAAACAGTAAATTAAAAATATAATGAACAAATATGATTATTTATATTAATTAAAATTTGTTGTTTATATTTATTTATTCATTTTGTGCTGACGTCACACGATTTTTATATATTTCGAGAAGTTATCACCTGAAAAAGTGATTGCATACTGTTGTATGTAATACCTTCATGAACCTGTAGAATTTACATATCACCAATTAAACAGGCCACTAGCCTGTCCTCTGGGACCACCTGTCATAATCACCACGTTGAGTTCATAAATGTGGCATACTAATGAGCTCCACCAGCTCATCCTCCCTAGGCACGGAAGGTAGCATGGGCCCCAAATTTTTAAAATTTTTATTTATTATATACTTTTAATATTTTTCATAATAATTTTTTTATTTAATAATTAATATAAATAAATAATAATAATATCACCTAACAAGACACACTCAACTTTAATTTAAATTTAAAATTTTTCGCACTTTATTTTTTTTTATTTTTGCCCTTTTACTTTTTGAAAACATTTGTGAGTATGTCGAAGATAAGAACAATGGTTGCTATTATGTAGAATTAAGAAGGGATAATTTTTTTATATTATTTTATTTATTTATTTATTTATATATTTCTAAATTTTATAAACTTTCTTTTTTAATTTTTTACGAACCATAGATTATGTTTTTTTTATCATTTAAATTTTATCTTCTACTTATCATATTTTTTTTATTACGTAAATTTTATTTGTTATAATTTTAATTTTTAAAAATTAAAAAATTATTATGTAATTTTTAAATATAAATTATAATATTATATTATTATCTGTTATTTAAAATTTCATCAATGTATCAATTTTTTTATTACTCTTAATTAATAGATTAATTTGTCTTATTTTTAACTCTTTTGATTTTTACAACAATTATAGAGAGAGTTTTTTCAATAATAAAAATTATAAAAACAAAATAAATAATAAATAATTTAATTATTTACATTAAAAAAGACATTATTAATCTTTTCAATACAGAATCAATAATTAATGAATTAAAATTAAAAAAATATCATTAAGCATAATTTTTTTAAAAAATTATTATAAAATTTATTATTATTTTTTTATTTATATATTTTATAAAATTATTATTTATAATAAATCTTTTAATTATTAACTAAAGTCAACCTATTAATTTAAAAAATTTTTAATCTTTACTCTTCTTCGTCTTTTAACGCCGATAAAAATTGACTAACTCCGGCCCCTTATCCTCTCCAAGATTCAGTTTTTCTAAAATGGTGAGGGATTCAATTGCCTGATCAAGTTCACTCAAAACAACATTGAAAATCAAAGCCTGACATGGTTTCTCGTCCAAGCATCCTACAGAGAGCTGAGATACAGGGTTCAGCATTTTGGCGGCTTACCAATAGTCATTGCATGAGCAACTTCCATCTTGAAAGTGATGGAACCGATTCGCATCTCTAACAACAATCTTCCGGCCATAAACATAGGAGACAAACTTGAATGCTGAGTGGCAATCATTGCAGATCCGCAGATTTTTTGTAATGTGAATTGCTATTTCTGGATCAATCTTCATGATTCCAAAGGCCACAGCAAGCTTTTCACTGTGATAGTTTAAAATGTGCTCCTTGTCTTCCTCTTCTACATCATGTAGGACACATGAAAGGTCCGGCACGTAGCCAACCATCTTCATCTCAACTGCCATGCTCTCTACCTTCCTGTAAACTTCCTGCCGGTGTGGGTTCACTCGATCAGCTGTATGGAAGCCATGAACCTCTTTACCAAACTCAATCACACTGAATGCTGAAGGCTTTCTCAATCCCCTATCCTTCATATCTTGCCTCAACTTCCCAACTTCTTGCCATCTGTTAGAAGCTGCATATATGTTTGACATTAGTACATAGTATCCAGCATGCTCTGGTTCAAGTTGGAATAAGCTTCTAGCTGCAATTTCCCCTAATTCAGTATCCCCATGGATTCTGCAAGCCAAAAGCAAAGCCCCCCAAACACCATCACTTTGTGGTATTGGCATCTGTTGAATCATATCAAAAGCTTCATTCAGAAGTCCAGCTCTGCCTAGCATGTCAACCATGCAAGCATAGTGTTTCGCCTGGGGTGTCACAGAGTGCTTTTTCATATCTGCAAAACATTTCCTACCCTCGTCAATAAGACCTGCATGACCACAGGCAGAAAGGAGAGAGGTAAAAGTAATATGGTCTGGCTCAACGCCTGCTTGTAGCATTTGTGAGAAGAGATTCAATGCTTCTTTTCCATATCCATGCATGCCATACCCAGAAATTACCACATTCCATGAGGTGGCATTCCGTTCCCTCGGATGAATATCATTAAATATCCTGGTAGCGGTGTCTAAATCCCCACATTTAGCATACATATCCATTAGTGCATTACGAAGAGTTGCATCTATTTTAATTTTTTTATCGATTACAAGATTGTGGAGTTTCCTTCCTAGATGTTGAGAACCCAAATAAGCACAGGCAGATACCATGATCAATGCCGTCACCGGATTAGGCTTACACCCAGAATCCAGCATCTCCTCAAAAAGTAACAACGCTTCACTAGCTTGACCATTTTGAGTATAACACGAAAGCATAGAATTCCATGAGATACCATCTCTTTCCTCCATCAAATCAAAAACCAGACGAGCCTTGCTCACATTCCCACATTTTGCATACATGGCAATAATTGCATTCTCAACAGAGACATCCGCCAAAAACCCATTACAAATGGCATAAGCATGAACTATTTTAGCTCTCATGGTATCCCCCAACTGACCAACCGCAGAGGCAACACTCACAATGGCCACTGCATCTGCCAAAACACCGTCGAGTTGCATTTTTTGGAACAACAGAAGTGCCTTATTGGGCTGTTCAGCCTGTTCATAGGCCGTGATCATGGCAGTCCAGCAAACAAGATCCCTCATTAGCATTTTATCAAATATCTTAAAACCCTCACCAGTTTGGCCACATTTTGCATACATGTCAACTAAAGCAGCCTCAACGTACAAATCAAAATCAAACCCAGTTCTTATAGCATCCCCATGAACAATTTTCCCTTCAATAATCAACGATTTCGAAGCGCATGCTTTGAGAACAAATGGGAAAGTGTAGTTATTAGGGGCACTATCAGTTTTACGCATAAAAGAGTATAACTCCAATGCTTCAACGTGGCAGCCACCATTTGCATATGCCCGAATCATCGTAGTCCAAAGAAAAGAATTGGATTTATCGCCGAGGATAGTATCGAACACTGAGCGAGCACTGTTGTTGTCTCCAAATTTGGCATATTTGATGATAATTTGGGCTCCCAAATGTGAGTTACGCTTGATAATGCCTGAAGCAGTAAGAGAAGAGTGTATCTGTTTGAGTAAAGCCAAGCCATTGCAGGAATTAAGAAGCCTATTGCAAAGGTTCTCTGTTAAGTCATGAAATGAATTGAAGGCATAGTTGGTGTTGAGCGAAGCTAGAGACGGAGGGTTTACGAGAGGTTTACAGGAGACATGGAAGTGGTAGCGGTGCCAGGAACCCAGACGGTGCATAACTTTCGGTTTATTCCGGGAACCAGGGTCATGTTTCTTGCTTCCTTTTGTTAGCGAAGGCAGCAGAACATGGAGCTGAGTTAATTGACACCTGCAGCTGCTTTTTCTTTCAAAGTGAAGAAGAAATGAAATTTTCTACCATTACAAGGTAGTGGTCAAATTGGACGACGCGTATGAACAGTCAAAATCTTACAAAATGGATCTTATGATCCGTTTATTTATATTCCTTAGAATAATAGGGGTTTTTTTTTTCTACAGCACATAACGAATTAAACTAAAGGAATCTCATAGTAGGATGTCTTCATCTCAAGCTTAAGTTACATAGAAGGATCAAAGAAAACTTGCCATACAGCATATTACAGGCTACAAATTAGGTGCATGGCCCAAATTGCCATGGTAAGAACCGCGGGAAAGTATTAACAACTCTGAGATGAGTCAACCTGGCTCCAGAGCTTCTCAGCGTAAGTTTTATCCTCTTCTTTCTCCTCTGCAACATAATTAGTTGCCTCACTTACTTCCTCATCTTGATCTGGAACCTCTTCCATCATATTTTCTGTAATTTCTACTTCTACAAGGCTCTTTGTCTCTCGTTCTGAAAGTTCAGCTAATGCCTCCCTCATGGCCTGTGCTGTTGCTGGCCTGTCCCTTGACCCATATTTGGGAGCAGGCACAACAAATGGTAGGGCAATATCATCCAACTTTGTGCTATTTTGATTAGCAACGCACTTGGTTTCCGTCGGAGGAAACAAAAAAATGATTCCAAGTTCATAGTTACAGATGTGAATCCTGGAAGTCATAAAAGACTTGGCTTTATCAAGTCCACTCGCTTTTATCCCAACAGAGCCAGAAATTGGCCTTCCCCAGGCAGCTGCACTAAAATTATGAGATCCACAGTAAACCCAACCAAATGAAGATGAGCCTGTCTTTGACCAGAAGCACCTCCGTGCCACCTGCTTAGTATTTGCATTATGTTCATTTAGTTTTTTTCTAAAAATATTGAACTCCACAAGCATTTGGCAATATGAAAAACGATGCTCAAAGTTGCAGAAACAACATGAACACAAATAAGACAGACAGTCACAGGTTTAGGAGGCAAGTCAAACTGCTCTACTGTTATATCCTGAAAGCACAATGATAGTGGCTCAATCAAAGTCATAGTTCACAAACAAATCCATTAGGCTTATCATGCTTTAGGCAGTTTACTTCAGACTATAGATGCATATGTAGAACAAGATATCTTAATTTAATCAGGCTCAAGATTCATGAATTGATTGTTCAAGAAATTTTCTAACCATTCAAAAAGCAGGTACATTACCTTAACATGCATTGGATGCCCTACCCTATTGCAGGGAGAAGGAACTGCATCATGAAGTATGCCCACATTTCTCAATCTTTGCCATGTTTTCTGAACCAAATGTATGATAAACAAAAGTGTGAAAAAAAATACAGGAAATTACAACCTATTCCTATTTCTGCATAGGTACAAGACGTGACAAAACATAAGTGTATTGTTATAACTTGACACAAATTACCTTCTTGAAAACTACCATATTCCTATTTGTAGGACCATCAGTTTGTGGTGCAAAGATCTACAGACATTTCCCAACCATGTAGATCATTTTTCTTTTGTACTGAATTCTAATTCAGAGTTTGGTAGACCTTTATGATCTAGGAAGGAAGATACATATGTTTTATGACAAGCACAATTTTCGCTCATACTTTTCACGTAAAGTTTGGAGATAAATTCATTATTCTTTTGTTCAACTTAGGACCTATAGACAAAAAGTGTCAAAAAAATTCACACATTATAAATGCCACAGTAACCCTCAAAAGGCATGATTGATGTGAATTTGCAAGAGAATTGACACATGCATCCAAATGGAACAGTACTCTCACTGCTTTGTGTTTTTTGAATCTTATTCAATAAACTCCAAGAAAATGTTGAAGCCTCACCTTAAAAAGTTGCAAAATAGTCAAACAGTGCATGAAAGTTATATATCATCCATATCAGACATACATCTTATATTTTTTTTCTTGAATGTACCGTTTTCACTATTCAGTCATAAGTTATTATTTCAAGCAAATAACATTATCCATGTTCTCTGGACTCCAGTGTGGTTGTCAGACACATAGCATCAGACAGGAGTATATTAAATCTTATAGTGGTTTTCTTTATCTTGGGGGGCACAAGAGTCAAACATGTCAAATCCAGCGGGACTATGTTAAACTTTTTGCAAGTTGTTCATTCTTGCTGGAGGGTTTAAGAGTCAAACCCACGCCCATTGAGGTGTTCAATGCATCTGAACATATAAGATAGGAGTTAGTCAAGAGTCAAGAGTAATAGAGACCTTACCTCTGAAAAGCAAAGAATTTTCCTTGTAGGAGAGATGCCATTACATGCATTTTTCACCCGCTCAATAGTAGGAAAAAGAATTTTAATGGATGGATTTCTCACTTCTTGACTAGCAGTCCAGCAGCCCCACTGTCAAGCAACACCGTATTACTGTATATATGTATATATCTAATATATATAATAGAAGTACAGATGTCAGAAAACTTTTTGATTGACGAAAATAGTCACATTTATCCATTATATTTCTACATTTTCCATTTTGAAAAACTTTTATTATTAATATTAATAAGATTTAACTAATTTTTAAATATGTAAGAATTCTAACTGTATTGAATGACTTTGATTATAAATATTAATAAGACTTATCCAATTTATAAATAAGAATTCTAATTGCATTCAATGACTTTTATATCAAAATATGTTTTTCTTAATTCTAATTGCATTCAATGACTTTTATATCAAAATATATTTTTCTTAATTCTAATGGTATTGAATAATTTATAGATTAATTTTTGAAAAAATTTAATTATATATAATTGAAACATCAATTGTCTTTTATATATAATTGTCTTTTATTTATAAACAATTAGCTTTATGCTTTAAAAACATTTGCATTTTCTATATAATGATAATTTAAAAATAAATAAAAACAAGTATTTGCACAATACTAATAAATATAAAAACATGATGTTCAACATTTTATACATACTGCCAAATCAAAGTTTGTATGTTACCTCTGGATCAGACTCCTCTGAATCAAAAATTTGTGATGACTTCTTTCCTACAGATGCTGCAAAAGCAGCTAGAAACTGTGCACTGACAGATGAGCCAATTGAGGATGCACCTTGTAAACAGAACATATATCAGACAAACTAATAAGAAAACGAAGTGGCTAACATCTAAGGTTAAAGATAAAACGCTCACCATAAATGAAATCAGATTCTTGTGATTCAGGCCACTTGTAGCGACCTAAAACCTATAGAATGCAAAAGGAGATTTTCAGAAAATACTCAGATCTTTACAAGTAATGTAACATGATATAGGTACACTTTGACGATTAATTGTTTCAATTACTAATCAACCAAAATGCAGGAAATTTTTTTGGTTCAGACACTAACCACAAAAGCAGATTCAACAATCCCATACATTGCTACAGATTCCAACCTCTTACAAACCTTGAGATGGCTTTCAAATGCCTTGCTGGGCCATGTTTAATAAAAAATATGCTTGAATAAGCTGATTATACAAACCTATAGAATCACTATTTAGAAGGTCAAAATTATCAAATGGAACTTGAAGATTTTTGAGAACCTCTAAAAAAAGCTAGCAGCCATTTTCATGATTTTAACATACAGTAAACAGCATGAAACGGTATTTATGATAAGTAGACTTTGCAATAATAACACATTATGATATATAATTAACACTGGCAGTCTAGTATCAAAATAATGCACAAATGAAATTAATAGAAATATGACTAAAATTATTGAAGTCAATCATTTCCTTACCTCCTGAAGTCGCCAGAGGCCTGTACACCTCTGAACTGAAGCAATGAGAGAGCATAATGCAACAATATTTTGAGCTTGCATCAGTTTTGACAAATCAAAAAACCGTGGTCCCTGCACAAATCAACACATTATATGCATTAAATAGGTTCACTAAAAATCCGAACAGATAACATTTAATGATTAGCCACTAGCTGAATAACATCATACAATATCAACTAAATAGCAGAAATACCTGCCTGTGACACATGCAGTACCAACCGTACTTTCTTGTTGTTTCCCCCAAAAGCAGCTGTAAGGGCTTCCTCGCGATACACATATCCATGGAATTCAAAGAATCCCATATCCCATAACGGAGAAACCCATTTAGCGACATTTCTAGGAAGAAAACCAAGTTGAATGCAATCTATGCTAGCAAAAAAAAGAAAAACATAACTGTCATTGTAGCTAAAAGCAAGAAGAGTTCCAACTTAAAAGATATTATCTATTAAAGGGAAAAAGGCATCAATATCAATGGGTCCTTAACCTTAAACCATAACAACAGTTTTACAAAATCCATGACGATGTCCACTAAAATGCTTCACCAGGAAGAAACTCAAAGTTGACAGAAATACCAAATCTCAGTAAAGAAGGGAAATGTGTGCAACAAAACTTCCAATTCCATAAGGTTTCTAATAAATAAAGATGATCCCACATATGTAGCAGTCACGTTTGCTAGTTTTCGGTTCTTTTTCCAGTCACTACATGATGGAACTACTGAAACATCCACTATTTTAAGACAATATCAAATGCACATATTATCAACTTGTAAAAATGTCTAATTCCAAATCAAGTTATAAAAAGTTTACCTCTTCCGGAGAGCTCATCAGGGTTAGGAACAAGAACACTCACAGCATTCTCATCAGCAGGGATATTTGTGTTTCTTCTCAGAACAACATCCAACATCCCATATTCATTTTCACAACTTTTGCTGAGAAATAAAGCCAGTTTCTTAAGTAGTGCAGCATTTGTGTCTGCTGCAGCTCGGAAAAGGTGGCTTAAACCAACCACAGATGCTTCAACCAGACCAAGAAACTTCACATCAAATGATGAGGTTGTAAACTGATTAGCCTGAAATGATAGACAAACTTAATAAGATTCCTTCGTATTGACTAACCTAATATAAAACACATGCAAAACACCAAAAACTCACCTCCATATTAAGATTGTGCAATACTTGCTAAATGCTACTTATTTCAATTCATTTGTTATGTGAGGAAATGGTCAGAACAATAATGAAAACAGTGAGCCAGCTTAGCATATGAATCAGAGAAGGAAGCATAATTAGAATGAAATCTGCAGATTATGATACCTTCAGTATTCTGTCAGAATGTATTCCAGGTATAGAAGCAACCAGGTGTCCTTCAGCACTGGTAAAGTCATACTTAGTCAACTCAACAATCCAACGAGCCTGACTAGGTACATCAACAATAAGAGATGCCATAAAGCCAGCTAGTTGAGCAGCAAAGTCAGATCTTGAATCTTGACTCATTTCTCCATAAGAAAATGAAAAAAGAGACAAATAATCAGATTCATTTCTGTGAGGAAAATCTTGCCACCAAACAGTGTTTGTCACACTCTCCCACTGCAGTTTTGATAAGAGAAAATAAATGAACTAAACAAGAACAATATAACATAATTGAACAGCTAGCATTTTTCAGTACAAAAAAACAAATAAAGAACAACCAGCATTTTGATAGATAAATCAAACATAAACATTCTTCAGGGCATAGACTAGGTAGCCGAGAGCAAATTAAACCCACAACTTGAAATCCATCCGATTCTTAGAAAAAGAGGAAATCTGTTTGGCCAAAAGGTTATTGCAAACAATAAAGACTAACAAGGGATACTGACTAAAAGTTCCAATTGCCTCAGCAAACTCCAGCAAATAGGTAATTTGAGCGAAATTTCGTATTTGGATGAAAAGAAACACACATACGCAAGACATGCATGAATGGAGAAAAGAGTTAAGGTACAGAGAGGCTCCATCAGCATAAGAGGAGGTAAACCAAATCAAATAGCACTATTTAGAACATCAAGATATGGAAATCCGATTTAAAAAACATTGAGGTAATCAAATTATGAAATTCAAAACTTATGTCTGCACCAATCAGCCACATGTTATTTCATATCTAGCAAAAACATATTTAAAAAACAAATCACAAGACCTGAAAAATCAATCACCTGTTTTGCAACTAAATTAGCAGAAGTAATGACAACACGGATACTATCCTCTCTTTGCAATACAAGCAATTTTGGGTGGTGGCAAGCAATGCCTCGTTTCTTGAGGTCATTACCAAAAGCAATAACCTCAGGGAATGGGGGAAACCTGATACAAAAAATATATATTAGAAAAAAAAAATTAATTCCTATATTAGTCCATATACCTTCTAATATAATTGATTAAGTAAACTACTTACACTACAACCAAGTTCGGAAAATCAGGGAAAGGCATGGAGCTTCTTGCATCAGGGCTCGAGCTCCAACATCTCTCAGCATTATGACATGCAACTGTTACAGGCAGATGGCAAGGAATTTCACAGTGCAATAAAAACCTACCAAAAAGACTCCATTAGATGTGGATGCAGAAATTATGATTAAGAGTAGGTAGAATTGCAATAATATTAAGGAAAGATATACATAAAGTAATTTATCAAAATGGTAATGCAAAACGAAGTTAGCCAAGTTTTTTTGCCATAGCAATAAATACATGTAAGATGCAAAAGCAATCATGTAATGCTGTCTACAGAAAATCATGTAGTTATAGCAGAGCTCTAACTGACTTATAAACAGGAATCCTCTAAGGACACTCATCAGTGGAAACTATTTAGTTAGGAAAGCAAAAGAGAAGGGACGACTTTACCATAAAATGTCACTTGTAAATGTAGCAATGAACATCTTTGAAATGCTTTCAACAGGATATAGAAGTTCTTGCAAGGAAACAAGAGTATGGTCATTTGATGAACCACAGTCCAAATAAGCGAGGCGATTGAGGCAAAACATCTTCCCAGGTGCTGAACAAGAGGTCGTAATAGTCTTGCTTGTACCAACACCATCAATGTCAGGAGCATTTTCCTTCTCAGCACAGTTCAATGATGACATCCCAGGCCTGTAATTGGCAGTAGCATGCTCACCACAGCCTTCAACAGTGCCTTCTCCACAAGGAAGGTCACTTGGTAAAAGACCACCAATTAAGCTGTGGTTTGCCTCTGAAGTAGCCATAATTTTAAATGAATTAGGCTGCACAAGGCTGTCCTTCTTATCAGATGATTGTCGCTCTTGCCTGCAAAGAGGGAAGATGCTACCCACCTCCTCTTCTCTGCCAATTGCAAATTCCATCCTATTACTTAATGTCAACCCCAGAAATCTGTTGCGTCCAGAATCTGAAATATCACATTGCCTGATGCAAGAGATGGGGTCATCACTGCTCAATATACTACAGCACTGACTTAAAATAAACTTGGCTCTCCCCATTACATCACTAGATTTAAATCCAGATAAGTCACAACCTATGGTCATCTCATTACTTGAGATAGCAAAAACCCTTTTGCTCCTCTTCCCACTGGACACTGTTCCTTGGGAATGTCTTGATGATGCCATTGCCCCAAGCAACAGCGGCCTAACACCAGGCACCTCATCCAAATCAGAAACCACTTCCTCCTTAAACACAATCCCTTGAATCATAAACCCGACTCGTACCCTTAAACTACACTCACTTTCATTCCCACAGACAAGCAAAACCTCATCACCAGCAAATAATTCCCTAACCATATCCCTTTTGACCCTAACCCCATTCACATAAACCCCATTCAAAGAAACCCGAACCCTAGAAAATCCTAAAATCCCTTTCTCTTTCTCTTTATCTTCCAGTTCATCATCAGACAACAAAAATCTTCTCCTAAATTCACTAACAAAAAAACTAAGATCATCCAACAAAATTGTCCCATCGAGAATAAATATTTTACGGTCAACGCTATCATATAAAATCTGGCAATGCTGTTTACTTACGAACCGACTGTCGAACGTGAAGTCGCAGGAAGAGTTGGCTCGACCGATGATGTAGGGCCGGTCCGACTCAAGGCGGAGCGAGTAGATAGGCGAACCGGTGGTGGTAGAAACCAGAGGGAGATCGAAGCTCCTGAGTTCGATGAATGCTGATTTATTAAGGGTTTTTGGTTTTTTGCGAAGGAAATGGGGATTCTCTTCGGTTCTCTTCTTATTTTTGTTCGGGAAAGAAAAAACTGAGCCTTTCATAAGAATGATTAGAAAAAATAAATTGATTTGTAATAATTATGAATAAAAGAATTGGAATGTGAATTGAACAAAATTTGGGGAACAATGGAAGAGAATAAAGGAAGAACTGAAAAACCCTTGGTCCCGCATATGGAAAATGACAGTTAATTTTCCCTCCTAATTGTATGTTTGAGATTTCCGGGGGCTTTTGGGTGTTGGAATATGAGAATCCTCAGTGGGCCTCAATTATTTGGGTTAAGAGCCATCCAAGGGCTAAAAGCCCAGCGGAATATGAGAGGAAAGTGTAATTTCCTTTTAAAATTCTATTATTATTTGTATTAAATGAACCGGGTTTTTAATGAGACAATATCCTCAGTATTAATTAAAAAAAATAAACGAAAATAAAAGGGAGGCTTTTTGTATTATTATTTTTTTAATGCAAAATTGTTGGTTGCTAAGTAAGAGAATGTGAACATAGCCCATCATTAAGTCTTCTAATAATTAATTAATGTGGGGCATATTAAAAAGAAAAAAAGAAGTAATGAGGCCTTTTAATCGTGATTAAAAAGGATTTTACTTTTTCTTTTTTAATAAACGTAATATTTTTTAAGTGTCCATTTGATGCTTATTATACGTCAACTTGTCTTCTTTCTTTATGTATATACACAATTTAATTTGTTGGCCAATTATATACCAGGAAGATTGTCCAAGTTGTGCATATAAAATCATTGAAATGTTTACTTTGGCTTATTCAACATTTTTGTGTTTGTCGCTTACTTCCCGAGGCATGATCTATTACATTAAAAAATAAAAAACCCAGAAAAAAGTTGGTATTCATCCTCAGTGCTTCTCTATTTTTAAGAAGCTAACGTTGGTATGTGTGTATATATATATATATATATAAATAGTAACAAGTACCTATAAACTTTGGGCTTTAAACTAATTCACCTTTTCATCTTATTCTTTTTCGTTTTTTAATGTGAAATAAGAATAGAAATGTATAATTTTGATATAAAATTATTCTTTGAAAGTATGATAAGTAATTTTGTAAATTTAAATTTTAACTAATTTTGAGAAAAAACTCAACACAATCCTGTTAATCATATTATATAGAAGATTATCATAAAATGTTAAAATAATAGACACTTTAAGGTTTAACACTTAAATTACTTGCGGAAACCTTTTTTTCAAAAAAAATTTTGTATTTAAAAGTTAAATGTTTTAGTTGCAAAAAAAAAAAAAAAAGTTAAATGTTTCGAAGATATTAAGCATAATAGCATAAACGACAATTGCAAAAGTTAATGTTTACAAAAGATTTTTAGTATCAAACCTTAACCCTTTCATTAAGCAAATGAAATTTAATAGGAAAACCGCAAGAGTATGAAATTGAATATTCTTATTCTTTTTAATTAATTTGAACCGTATTGAAACCGTCCTCATGTCATGCAAATTTCGTGCATAGCTAAAGGAAGTATTACAAGAGATAGACATGTAAATACAAATATTCATCCAGGGAGGGTTCACAGTTGGACATGGTCAAACTTCACTACTCTTTTAGGCAAAGTGCATGCATGGTTGATGGAGAGAGAGAGAGGGGCAATTCCCCCCGGCTTGGGGTACCCTACGTTTCTGCACGACTGGGTCTGGTTCAGCTCGAGTTGCCAGCTTGCTGCTGCGGGGTTCCCAGAAGGTGGAAGAGTCAGCTGGTCTGTACTATTTAAATTTCAAAATCAAAGTCAAGCAGCGTAGGCTTAATCACATAGATATCTACCCTACTTAATAGGGATCAGGGCGGGCCTGCATCTGCCTTGTTCCGTGTTTCGTTAAAAGTCCACTCAACCTCTCAGCTGTTAATCTGTTATAAGCTTTAGAGCTTAGGTTCTGTTAAATATTGAATTTATATTTATAATGCTAATTAAGGTCATTGACTCCATGGTGGTGGTGCTTCACCTAACACTAACAGGACTGTTTTTGCCTTTTTTTTGGATAGAACCTAGCAGCATTTTTTTTTGGAAATTCACACTCAATTGAGTCTAGCAAACGACAATGGCGAAAAAGAAAGCGAAAGCAAAAGAAATGGTGAATAGTCTTGCTTCCAATTTCCATATGCCCAGGGTATTCTGTATGCATAGATTCTCAACTACGTCCAAATTAACGTCAAAATACATGATATAGACCATAGAATATATCGACAAAAAACCCATTTTGTTAACATTCATCGGTGGCTTTTGCGAAAACCAAAAGTTGGACCATTATAATTAATATTTTAATGATCATGAAGGGTGTAATAATTACTGAAATTTAACTGCTGTTGCCCTGATAATGATATATTTCGAAGGACGTTTATAAAAACTGGAGCATCTAAATCATTGAGTACCCAACCTTTGACTATCAGCTTCAAACTTAGTCCCGCCACCATCAACAGATCCTTAAAACCCATTTAAGATAAATACGGTATTTAAATATGAAATTAATGATTATGTCAGGAATTTTATGCTATTAAAGGAGAAAAGATTAATTAATTAGCTTGAAAGAGCAGATTCCTGAAGGCAACATCTATAAGTACTAATAATAAAATCTCAACAAACGTATAGATTTATGCTTTGTTGTAACATACATATAAGTTAATTTTTTGTCAGACTAATTATTAAAATCTGCAACTCCTTTTTTTCTGTGATAAGCTCTAACTTTTGTTACATCATGTCGACAATCATCCACACCCAAAACACATTGGATGGCTTCTTTAACAGCAATATGGTAATCACTTTCAATGAATGTTAAAGAAAAGATCAGGGTCCAGGGACAGCTAGTACCCAATTGTTAAAGCGCATCAGACCATAAATCCAACATATTTCAACATGGCTCCCTAACGGTAATTTCCCATTAACTTTCAGAGAAAGTCAGGCAAAGCAAGTAAAGCCATTAAAGCTTATCTGAACGCTAGGGAAGGAAAATAAATAAAGGCGAAAAGAGTAGGTTGTATGATGCACGTGGAAGAAACGCGAGAATGGGAAACTTCAAATCAGTTCCCCATGGCAATAATGTCAATACAAAAAAAGTTTATGCAGTCGATTTTAGCTGGTATTTCAAGCATATGCTGGACCATTGCCGGATGATATTGACGCAAGCGTTAACCGTCATCAAGGAACATGATCAGTGCCTGGTCAAACTTTCATTTCTGCACCTCGTTGAAGATTTTACCCGAGCTCTATATATATTCACAAAACGCGGTTGCTCTAAAACTTGCAGAGAGAAAGCTAGTGTAAGAAAACAAAGATACATATAATTTTAGAACAGGCCAAGCAAAGAATTGTTATATATTGCCTTTGTTTTCTTTTATCTTTCAATCTGTTTGCATTGTTAAGGAATCTTTGTTATAGGCTTATAGCTAGCTTGGAAGGTATTGTCTTGGAGAATTGGAATCAAACCACATGCAGAAAATGAGTGAAGAGGACGGGAATCGTTACCAACATCACCACCATCATTCTGATACAGAGGTTTTAGAAAACGATAACGTGCCTCATAGCGGTCCATTGAGCGGACCTCTGAACAAAAGGGCAGGAAGGAAAAGTGCCCGGTTTAGCGTTCCGGACTCAACCTCTTCTAAAGATGATGGTTACGTTGAGATTACCCTGGATGTTCGTGATGACTCCGTGGCGGTTCACAGTGTAAAGGCTGCAAATGGAGCTGATTTGCAGGAAGATCCAGAGATAACCTTGTTGGCCAAAGGTCTTGAGAAGAGATCAACCGTGGGATCGTCGATGGTGAGGAATGCTTCGGCAAAGATTAGGCAGGTGGGGCATGAACTGAAGCGCTTGACATCGTTCTCCAAGAGGCCTGCTCGCTTTGATAGGACCAAGTCTGCAGCTGCTCATGCTCTGAAGGGACTCAAGTTTATTACCAAGACTGATGGTGGACATGGATGGGCTGCTGTGGAGAAGCGGTTTGATGAAATTACTGCATCTAATAATGGTGCTTTGCCTCGTGCACGCTTTGGTGAATGCATAGGTATGTTTGGATAGTATTTGAAATCTAAACTGCCTTTTGCAGGAAAATGCTGCAGATGTTTCAATTCCCTGAGATTTTTTGTGAATTGATGTAATGGCAGGAATGGAGTCACAGGAGTTTGCAGGGCAGTTGTTTGATGCACTTGCTCGAAAACGAAACATTCAAGGTGATTCAATTGATAAGGCTCACCTAAAAGAGTTTTGGGATCAGATCTCGAATCAAAGCTTCGATGCCAGGCTTCAAACTTTCTTTGAGATGTAAAGTTTCCGTTTTCCTTTTTTGACCTTTTCTTAGATCCATTGTCTATCAATAAGCTATACACCTTGCATTGCCTTTTATTAGAGCTTGGTCTTAAATCAAGTGGTTAACAAAATGCAGGGTGGATAAAGATGCAGATGGAAGAATAACTGAAGAGGAAGTCAGAGAGGTATGGCATGTTAGTTTCAGCTAGTAAAATTAATTTGTAAATAGACAGAAGGTGACTATGATCTATTTCTTAATTTCAGGTGTTTGAGTAATTTTGATTTGTTGTTTGAGTGATCAAGCATGTGCTTTGTGTCAGATATTCTCAGACAATTTTTTGTGATAATTTATATCTCATAGTTGATGTACTTTTACAGATTATCAGCCTGAGTGCCTCTGCAAACAAACTCTCAAATATCCAGAAACAAGCTGAGGAATATGCAGCCTTGATTATGGAAGAATTAGACCCAGACCATCTAGGATACATCATGGTAAATTCAAGCATTTTCTTACTATTTTTGTTGGCTTTTATGTTAAAGTTTTGGCTTCAATTGGATTACCAATTTACTGCAATTCTTATACTTTTTAACAGATAAACAACCTGGAAATGCTTCTGTTACAAGCACCAAGCCAATCTCTAAGAGGAGAAAGCCGGAACCTGAGCCAAATGCTAAGCCAGAAGCTTAAGCCTACATATGATAGCAACCCAGTGAGGAGATTCTTCCGGGACACCAAGTATTTCTTACTAGATAACTGGCAGAGGGTGTGGGTGATGGCTTTGTGGATTGGGGTTATGTGTGGCCTATTTACATACAAATTTATCGAATATCGAAGAAGAGAAGACGTATTTAAGGTAATGGGGCATTGCGTTTGCTTTGCCAAAGGTGCAGCTGAGACACTTAAATTGAATATGGCCCTGATTTTGCTACCAGTCTGCCGTAACACCATCACCTGGTTAAGGAACAAGACAAAATTCGGTGCTGCCGTTCCCTTTGATGACAACCTCAACTTCCACAAGGTAACAGACAACAGAACATGTCTTCTACTCATGTTTTCTTAGCTAAGGATTGCATATATGTTCAAATTATAAGCTAAATCAATGGGGGTTTATTTGGTTATTTCATTTCAGGTGATAGCAGTTGCAATTTCTATTGGGGTCGGGATACACGCCATTTCCCATTTGGCATGTGATTTTCCCCGCCTGCTTCATGCCACTCCTGATGAGTACGAGCCGATGATAAAATATTTTGGAAAACAACCTGAGAGCTACTGGCATTTTGTGAAGCACCCAGAAGGAGTCACCGGGATCGTAATGGTGGTGTTAATGGCCATAGCTTTCACGCTAGCTGCGCCTTGCTTCAGGCGGGGTAGGATGGACCTTCCCAAACCTCTGAAGAAGCTCACTGGCTTCAATGCCTTCTGGTACTCTCACCATCTATTTGTCATTGTTTACACTCTGCTCATTGTGCATGGAATTAAGCTCTTCCTGACCCAAAAATGGTACAAGAAAACGGTAAGCAATGATCACTTCAAATTCCTGAAATTCAGTTATGGAAATTATTTAATGAAATCTCATATTTTTTTTTTTTTTTTGGAAATTGGCAGACCTGGATGTACTTGGCAGTTCCAGTTACCCTTTATTTATGTGAAAGATTGACGAGGCTGCTTAGATCAAGCATCAAGCCCGTTACTATACAGAAGGTAAGCCCTTGTGGCATATGACCAAATACTACGAAAATTAAAAAAAAAAAAAAGCAAGTCATCCAGATTTATAACCTGTCATCGAAATTATTAGGTTGCTGTTTATCCTGGAAATGTACTCGCACTTCACATGTCAAGGCCCAGTGGGTTTAGATACAAGAGTGGACAATACATGTTTGTCAATTGTGCTGCGGTGTCTCCATTTGAATGGTAAGTGTTAGCCTTACGGATGGGGATCCGACATAACTGTCATTGTCTTACAACCTGGACTTATTTGTCTTGTCAACTCTACTTCAACAATAAGAAGGAAAACCTTCTTTGACATGACAATGATTGCTCCCATGGAAACAGGCACCCATTTTCCATCACCTCCGCCCCCGGAGATGACTATCTCAGTGTTCATATCAGGACTCTTGGTGACTGGACACGACAACTCAGGACCGTATTTTCAGAGGTGGATTCTCCAACTGTCCTTGATTCATTAATTTGGTGCATATACTTTTTCTAATTTTCTGCATCAGGTTTTCCCGTTTTTCAAAATTGACGGCCCAACCAACGCGTAATTAGCTGACAATAGTTAATAAATCCTAACTACCCCTAAGATTTTACTCATGGAAATGTGTTTAGGCTACCGGGATTTACGTTCCATTTGTTCTTCCAGGTTTGTCAACAACCGACTAATGGAAAAAGTGGCCTGCTCAGAGCCGATAACAAGCCAGCGTAAGTTATTAACATTTTCTCCTCTCCCTTTCCAAAGCTCCAAAAAAACACTGGCAATTTAATGCATATGTCGGCAGTAATCCATCTTGGATCTCTAGGCTTAATTAGGGGTTCGTGCTGCATACGTGACAGGCACTTCCCTTAGTCAAACTCTATTAATTTAACTAAACGAGAGTTGCGTATACAACTCTTTGTTCTGCTTGTTATATACACAGAGGAGCATCATGACACCAACTTATGATTCTTTTTAGTAGTTGTTCATATATTTTACGCACTGTTTATATGCTTAGACACATATAAAACACACTAGGAGTTCCTAAGTGATGAAATTGGAAATATACATAGAGGAGAGATGTGATTGGCAGTCTCTTGTCAGACAGCACAAAAGATATACCAAAGATATCAAGGCAATTAATGCAAGTAGGAAATAATTCATCTTAACCATCAGAACGGAGCTGGTCCTCCATTTCATCGTGCTAGATGATATTTATTATATACTTTATAGCATGGACACTTTAGGAGTTCATCTTTTTCTAGCGAGGAAATTAACCATCAATTCAAGATTTTTATTCAAAACGTCCACTTAATCCTATGGTCCCGCGAGTCAATAGTTAAAGTGGCTTTTTTTTTTTTAGAGTTTTATCTTTATCTTTATCTTTATGTTTAATTGCAATATTTTGGGCTAGGAAATGGTGACCATGGTTAGTGCCATCGGCTGCTATAGAAATGTCATTTTCTTTTTTTGTCGTTTCTCCTTGTCATGTGGTGCCAGACGCTTTCTCCTAAGGCCTAGGTCATTGCAATTAGAAATCATTCCTATATTTCATTGAATATCAATTATTTTTATGTCTGTCGCCTCTAAGCAAGAAGACAAAAACAAGAGCATCAAGATCTTGAAAATAAGGAGGAATTTATCTTTCGAGTACTACCACGTTGTCGCTGCCAGGCCATAGAAGATTGGGTTGCTTAGATAGTTACAGACAATAATTTCAAGATATTGATGCATGAACTTAAATTATTTGTTTCAAACACCGACTGACAAAGACAAACATGCTAATGAAAAAAAATTGGTGACATGGTCCCTGTCAGCTTAGAACCTATAACACGAATGTTAGCAAACCATCCTCGATGGACGTCAGCCACGTGGATGCCCAGCAATAGAGAAAAAGGAAGTTCAAAAAGTCGTTTCCACGTTTAGTGGTAGATTCCTTCAGGGATTGTACTGTATTTACTTTTATCATAAAAAGCATTTTTCATTTGACAAGTGATGTGCTAACGATATATTCTTCAATGGAATTGGCTTTGAAACAGTTTCCCTAGAGTTCTAATCGATGGGCCGTATGGAGCACCAGCACAAGACTACAAGAAATATGAAGTGGTTTTGCTAGTGGGGTTGGGGATTGGAGCAACCCCAATGATCAGCATTGTCAAGGACATAGTGAACAACATCAGGGCCAGGGAGGAGGAAGAGAGTGCCCTGGAGAATGGAAATGGGGTCGGCGTTAACAAAACGAGTCCTTCCAATTCCAAAAGAAGAGAAAGCTTCAAGACAAGGAGGGCATACTTTTACTGGGTGACAAGGGAACAAGGCTCCTTTGATTGGTTCAAAGGAATAATGAATGAGGTAGCCGAAATGGACCACAACCACGTGATAGAGCTCCACAATTACTGCACCAGCGTTTATGAAGAAGGTGATGCTCGCTCTGCTCTCATTGCCATGCTTCAGTCTCTCAACCATGCTAAAAATGGCGTCGACATTGTTTCCGGTACAAGAGTAAAATCCCACTTCGCCAAACCTAATTGGCGCAGTGTCTACAAGCAAATTGCCGTTAATCACAACAATACTCGAGTTGGTATGCACACTGAACTACCTTTTATTGTTATTATTATTATTATTTTTTTAATTTTCTTTATAAAACTATACATTCAACATATGACATTTACTTCTAGATTTCGGATTCTAATCCATTCAATACAAAAAGCTTTTACATTAAAAAAATCACTAAAATATTTTGAGTTAGAGAAGAATTTCACATGTTCCTGTTAACTTTAAGTATTCCATTATCTTCTTAGCTTTAATATTCAGGAAAGCAACGTTTCTAAGCTTTCTTTATTAGCTCATCACTTACGTAGAAAAAGAAGAAAAAGATACTATTAGCTAGTGTGTGTGCTTTGCTTATGACAATGGTGATGTAGTGGTATGATGGTAATAGTGACAGCAATTATTTATAAGATGAAAATTTCCATATTAAGTAATTATTCTTACAAACCTTCTTATGTTCACATGGGAAGAGAACAAAAACAGTGATAGACGATATTGATATCTTTATTTAAGAAAAAGGAAATTAAAAAGCCTTAGTGCTTTTCCTGATTATAAATTAATGAGCTAACGAATTGTTGTGAAATGGCAGGGGTGTTTTATTGTGGGGCACCGGCTCTGACCAAGGAGCTAGGTCAGCTAGCTTCAGATTTCTCCCACAAGACATCCACCAAGTTTGATTTCCATAAAGAGAATTTTTAATCCAACAATCGGATAAGGAGGAGGAGCTAAATAAGCAAGCCTTTCAAAGCTCAGCCACAGACAGTTCTATCCATCCACCTTGATCCCACTGTCTCAATTGTACAAAGATCTTGGCTCTTCTCTTGTTGACCACTTATAATATGTTCCTTTTTTTTTTTTTTGTAATTACATATGATTTTTATTTTATGTATCAAAATTTTCTGCACAAAAAAGAAAATATCAATATAAAATTTGGTAAATAATTGAGGCAAAAAAGGATAGTGCGTTGGTTGATTGAGATTTGAAGGTATCACACCAAAGAGATTTTGGCGTTGGATGAGAGATACGCAAGTGTGAGTTGCGTAACTCAAAAGTTATGCTTTGCTCACCCATTTCTTTTTTGTGCCAATTAATGTGGTCGAAACCCAATCCCAACAATTATTTAACTTATGATTGGAATCATAAAGTAAGTGCAGACTGGCATAAACAGTGCAAGAATTTTATTATCCTGTGTAGTTAAAGAAAAAAGGGTTTTCCAAGCTTTGCCCATTGTGTTCTGATTTATTTACCCCGATTGGTTTTCGATCAATGGAACTAAAAGTTGGATTTGACTGCTAACCATTAAAAGAAAAAACAGTCTTTAAAGAGAGGTGTCCCTGAAGGTTTCATTTTTGTTTCCGTTTTAGCCTCTGGAAGTTGGGCCTGATTAGTTGGCTCGAGGTCAGGCCTTGATCCTCAGCCTGATTGGGCTGGAAAGGGATTAGAGGTTTCTTCATTGGCATGTTTACATCTGCGGTTCTGCTGCTGTTGATGCTGGGGGAGACTGCCTTTGACTTTAACTGTCTTGGCACCTCCAGCCTCTCTAGAATCCTTGTAGTAGTTATATCTAACTGCCTGCTGTTGTCTGGTGGGGATAGAAGTAGAACTGATTGACCTGACTTGGATTTAGCTGTACAAGTGGGAGAATTTTTCACAGGGACTTCATGGACAACCAGTCGCTCCCATTCTTCATCAATAGAAGCTGTGGTTTTATCTTCTCCATCTAACTGATCTAGCTGTGACATTTCCTCATTGACAACCACGACATCATCTGATGAAGTTGATTGTGCAATCACTTTGGTGGGGTCAGGTTTGGTTGTGTATAGTTCAGATGTTGCCTCATTCGTATTAGGAGGTACAGACCTGGAATATATTATTCATGTCATCAACGAAGCAAATATCAGAAAGGCATTCAACATTTACCGTTCAGTCTGCACGTCGATGCTGACATGATAATTCCCAAACGCTGAGTTTTAAACTCATGAAAATGAAGGAATCAGTTCATTTTAAGGAGTTAAAATGTAAATAATAAATCAACGATTGGAATAATCCAATAATAACAGCAGTCCGCAATACGAACATACTCAAAAAATTACGTTTGTGTATTTCAAGTAGCATCCCAGGCAGAAGGCTGATCTACAATGGGGGTGATGAAAATGCAGCCAGGTTATGAGAAATAGCATATTGCAATATATTATGAAATCCTAGATACTTATACAATGCTATAAAATAGAGATCAACTAAAATTTAAATA
The DNA here is from genome assembly GCA_036013995.1 of Theobroma grandiflorum. Taxonomy (NCBI): domain Eukaryota; kingdom Viridiplantae; phylum Streptophyta; class Magnoliopsida; order Malvales; family Malvaceae; genus Theobroma; species Theobroma grandiflorum. The sequence goes on from CP142131.1 coordinate 11,147,071, forward strand.
ATGTGATAATTGCTTATGTATATATGGCAATCAACTATCTTTAAATTGATATATCACTTCACAACTTAATGGATATAGACTGGATTCATTACTTATTGATGACAAGGAGTAAAAATTCCACTAATCTATGAATAAGTTTAGAAAAAAGGACAAAAAATCCCACTTATCTGAGTCTGTCAACAATCCTACCTCTTTTTCCTCTACTTGTTAACAAAACCATACCAACATATGACTTTATTCTTTCTGAACTTTATGATCTGAGATGTTTGCAGAAAAGATCTTTAGCCATTAATAGGCCTTGATAACAACTCATCTTCAACTCTGAGGTTGTTAGAAAAGATTTATTGACTTCACAAAATGGGGAAAAAATGCATGTACATTAAATTGTTTTTAACGGGTTTGCATTTGGAAAGTTGGAAGCAGATGGTGAGTATGGTTACCCGAATCGTACGCTCTCTTTTGCAAGCAAGTTAAGTTTTTGATGGAAACCTCTTTCATACAGGACTGGATTGTAGTCTCTTGAGTCCAACTGCCAGAAATTCATAAAGAATGGAATTAAAGCAAATATAAACATGCCAGCCATCAATATTAACCAGGCAAAAGTAAGACTAACTGAGATATCTTCTGGGAGAAAACTACGTGGGTTTTCTGGCTAAAACATCTATGAGTGCAGCCTAAGCCAATAATGCATTGACAGTAATTTACAGCTTCTATACCAAGACCAAGTGGCACGACTCAATAGGTATAAATAATATTTTCATATCTGATAATGCAGTTAGTTAATTTATACAGCTTTCGGCCCTTTGCAACCAATTGCAATATACAATGCAAAATCTGGATGATATACACACAAGTTTTTAAAAGAATGATATAATAATTCCTTATGGTAAGAAGGAGGTGCTAAAAGGACAAGCTGGAGCTGAAAAAAAGAACATTGATTTTGAAAAAATGTGAAAGTAAACAAAAATAACAATGTAGATAGTGAAAGAAACTACAAAGAAAAACTTTTAACCTTGAATAAGGAGGATTGAATGGAAATCTCGATCTCTTTAGGCACTGAATGATCAATGAATCGATTGACATCAGAAAAGGGCAAGACTTCCTCTGATCCTGCAAGGCGCTGCATGTTTTAATACAGTCAAACAACACAGATTTACCAACTGAGCTTAGCTCCATCACCAAGAAAATTTGAATCCAAAGTAGAAGCACTAAAACATCCTGAGGGTTAGGTGGATTACAATGAAGACAGTGGACTGAAAATATTATTTAGCAATGAATGTATAGACCATCAGCTAATAATAAAGCAGCATAATATTCACCCTGAGAAGCATTGGCCCATTATCTGAAGGTTGAAGAATGTAATAGCAATGGAATGTTGCCTCCCTCATACTTTCTATATTGCAATTTGAAGAGCATACCAAGCCTTGGTCCAATGAATGCAGAGCATTGCAAAGCCCTTTGAAAACTGACAAATTATAGCTGGATTAGGAAAATGTAATAATAAAAGAAAAGAAAAGAGAGAAAAAGAAAGGAAAAGAAGAACAGTTTCAGAGTTTTACAGAATTTTCTCACAATTTCCTATAAACAGAATTTATCGAGATAAATTTGCAATTAAGGCAAAGTCAAAAATCCTAGATAAACTGCCTCAGTAAATGTTCGCATTGCAAAACAATAGCAAACAAAAGGACTTCCACGCACGTTGAAAATTCAATTCTAACTGATCCATTTCATCTGAAGCAGCTTCTATCTCTGGAGAAGCCGATGGAGTTACAAAATAGGGATTCCCAAATATAACTCCTGTGAAAAATGCAAATAAAGAAGAATATGAGCCAAGGCATAAGTTCAAGTAAAATACTAGAAGAACCATTTTTCTCCAGCTCTCATATTTCTGGAAATTGCCTGGACCAGTAGTCTGGCAATTTAAATTATTTATTAACAAAGAGTTCTTTTAAAAGATGCAATGACTGAAAGATTTCCTCTAAGATGTCAAAAATGGAGCTTCGTTCTTGAGATTTACCTTCACTTAGAGACCCCAGGTTGGTCCACACTATTATACTGAAGTCAACAGGTGAAGAAACCTGTTGGAGTTTCATAGAGCTCTGGAAAGAGGGCATAAACAGGATTGTGTTTTCGCCAACCTTCACAGAATTGTCAATCACATCAAATGCCCCAAGTTCATGGAAAGTGACTGCACAAGAAGGCTTTTCAATCCTACTTTTTGCTGCATTGCACAATGGAACACCATGGCACCTACATGTCTACACGCAGTGGATCCAAGGATTATTGAATTTATTGTTCTGCTTTCAAAAGGAAACGAAATACGGTACAATCGCATAAGAATATGTATCTGCTGTTTGCATCATACATGTAGGGATGTAAGAGCAGAATAAGAGTGGTGCATATCAAAGCATATAGGCATGAAAGCATGGACAGCAGACAAAAATTCTAAATATTACTACTGGAAGAACACAATAGCCTCTTCTGTCAAAAATTTGTGACTTTGCCAATTTCAAAGCTGCCATTTATTATGATTACACAAAATTTCTTTATCCAAACCTGTTAGCATAAATTTACTTGAAGGTCTGACTACTTTAGAAGATTATTTCCTTTCATTGTTGTCCAAAAGATCATTAGAGAAGAAATAGCAGCCCATAGCATTGGTGTAACAAGCCAAAACTTACCAATTAAGCACAAATGATGATTAAAGAGAGACATAGGAATCCTCCAAAGAATATAAGATCCAGACTCACCAAGCTTTAAGTCCTACATAGAATATTACTGAGGGTGAAAAAAAAGTAAGCTATGTTTATAAGTTGATTTTCCAGTTACGGAGAGGAATTTCTATTAATGGTTGCCATTTGATTTCTTGAGATATTTAATACATATAATGCTTGGATATCTATAGAAGATTTGTAGATTTTTCTCAACTTGAGAAAACTATCTTGTTTCCTAAAATTCAATGAAATGGTCAATCAACATTGATAATGTATGAGTAAATACACTAAACAGTAGCTAAATTAACATACACATTCAATACCTTACAAGGGTTGAATCCATCAATTATATGATTGACAGAAGCAGATAAGTTGCAGTATATCTGCTTCAAAGAACCAGCAAGGTTACTATTAAAGATAAAACGAGCCTGCAATGGCTCTTCCATGTCATCCCTTAGATCTTGTAGCCATCGTTTCACCAGGCCATGAAATACGTTGACCTCTGTCAAAGTTACTAGCATATTACAAAAGAATGTATATATTTATAAGATACACTTGTATTCAGTGGCTAAACATACTAAGCATTTGATTGGATCGTAGGAAGCAAACATTAACAATACCATGCAATTGCTAAGAAATTAGAGCTCAAGCACAGGATGTATAAAGTAACTCGATATGATAATAGTTTCTGGAAGGAAATCCTCCTCCTGTTTTCAGGATTCCACCAAGAATTTGAAGGACTCGTGCCTCCACTCAGGCTTCTATTACATCATGACAAGCATAATACTGATACAAGCCACTCATCATGATTAAAGTCCCATGTTATTGATTAGTAAAATTCAAATGATTTTATGACCTGAATGTTGCAACTAACTAGTATTCTGCATCAAAGTGAATAGTTTATATTTGTGGTTTGAGCTATTCCTTCATGCAAAATGGCCAAATAACTTGAGTGAAATAGTTAATTGAATGTAAATAGATATCAGTTATGATAAACATAAGACTCTTTCTTGATCATCAAAGCTTCTACATTAAATGCATGGGATGGAAAGACTGAAACCTGGAAGGTAGGATTGAAAGGAGCAGTTGTCAAGATCAGAAATACATCTGGCAAAACTGTTTAGATTCTCTCTTATATCACGTAGATGGTTTGATCTTTGCTCAAGCAAAACGAACTCAACTGAAACACATTTATCTGCTGCATCCTGCAAGAAAATAAAGCTTGAAGGTTATGCTAGAAAGCCAGAGAAATGCAAAATCCAAACTTTGGTATTATGTAGCTCACCATAAGAGTTTCTTTCAAGGCAGAGTCTATATGTTCAGGTAAAATTGAACTCAAGACAATCACTTTCCGCACGATATCTTTTCCTCCCCATGAATACAAAACTTGATCACTCAAAACACTTGCAAGTTTCATTTCTGCTAAATGAAAGAAAATTTCAATCAAACCTAAAGTACAGCATCCACTAACGAATTTTTTATTATTGTTTCAGGTTTGGTTTGTTTGTTATTTTTACTGCTTGATTCTTGTTTCTTAAGCAGTAAAATCAAAATTATAATTGATTAAAAATGAATAAAGATATAACATGCAACATTAATTTTAACACATTGTTTTGTATAAAAGTAAAATCATACATTTAAAAAAATTTTAATTCTTCAAAAATACTGCTTACATTTACATCGAAACTTTTTTTTTTTGCTTTTGTCTTTTGAAGCAAAATGTTCATAGTCAAGTAACAACCGCATCAAAACAATAAGAAAGAAACATAAAACAGAACTTGATTGATCTAAAATGATTAAAGTTATGCATCTGCTTGACAAAATAAGAACTCTGTTTCACACAATCGAAACAAACATATATAAAAACTTGAGAGAGAGGAAAAAACCGTGGCAAGAGAGAGATCCAGAATCGTTGAGCTCAGGGGAAAACGAATCGGTTGGCAAACTATTCACAGCGTGGTGGAAATCACGAAGACTGAAGTCTCCTCTTGGACTATACGCCACCTTTAGCTGTATATCAGATTTTTAAGTCAAAAACTCAAAATCCATCTCATTTATTGAAATCTCCGATTAAATCAAAAAGAGTTACCTCGTCCGAAGAAGAAATGCGATTTTTGATGATGTAGCACAAACCAATTCGATCTCCGAGTGAATCCAATTTATTCCTCCAATTCCACGAAACAGTGTAGAGATTAGCCAGCTGTAACAGTGACTGCGAAAACCGCGACCAAATTTCTTAATCGATCGATCAATTTATAGCAAAGTTTTATCTCTGCTTTTGCAATCGATTACCTGCTTTAGGTCTCTGAGCAATGGAGACGAGAGGCTACATAGATCCAGCAAGAAACAGAGGAGAACCATTTGTTTCTTCTACTACAATTCTTTTTTCGGTCGATTTTGGAGCACTAGTTCGGCGCGAATTGTTTGATGACATGCAAATTTGAAAATTATTAGTTTATATCGGGGAGATAAAATTTTTGTTTCGCCCCCTACATTTTGTTGATTTTAAAAAGAGGTCCCTCTACTTTTAATAAATATGAAAAATTCCACTAAAATTTTCGAAAATCACATTGCTGCCAACGTGCCACAAGTCCTACACCTTTTTCTTTTCAAATTCTTTTGCCAATTTGCCATTCTTGATGATCAACCAGCTAAAGATCAAAATTCAACACAATACCAGTGAAAACAAATATAATCAAGCTCTAGAGATTTGCTTAGGACTCAAAGTACAAGCAAAAATTAAGACATTATACACCAATGCAATCCACGAACATTCTTTTGTATCTAGTCTTTAAAAGTATGGATATAGAGTGGAACACCAAACCACTGAAGTAAGCATTTTAAAACAAAGAGTGCATTTTTCACTCATGTTGCACACAAATGTTCAAGCTGATACCAATGGCAATGCAATACTACATATAGAAACTATAAATCGGCACAATGTTTTTAGGCTTTACTGTATATGAATTCTGGAAAATTTAGCCAGAGTGGCATTCCTGATGTGTTTAAGCTCAGATAAAGGAACGGAGATCAATTTCCTTGTAATCTTATCTATCAGTTCCGAATTAGTCTCAAACATGGCACCACCAATGCTTACCACCCCAGGATTCTGGCTGTTCAGTACGGAGAATGCAGTTGCAGGCTCATAACCAGCATTCAAGCAAAAATGGAGCAGACCTCGGGGAAACAAGAAGACATCTCCTCCCTTTATGACCGATTGAAAAAGAGTATCGTTGGTGTCGAGAAAACCAGCAAGCACAATACCTTTTCTAAGAAAGAACAACTCAGAGGCTCTAGGGTGGGAATGAGGCATTACCATACCATCAAAATCAAGGTCAGTTCTCGCAATTGATAGGCCGAGAGTGTTCAGGCCTGGGAAATCTGCAGCAGTGACTATGTTTACTGAGGAATGATGGAAGTTGTCTGTATCTCCAGCATGGTTTATGTCTGAAGTCTTGAAATCTGGAGCAATGATGCTGGAAGGATTCTTGCAAGGGAAACCGTTGATGAACACAGTTCGTTTTGCTTTCATATCGGTTGGACAAGCATCCTGGAGGTTATCGCTATCTGCCAGGCAGATATTGATGGAAGTGCAGAAGATGATGAACAAAAGAAGAGTTAAATTCATCTTGGTATACTCTTGTGAAGCTATGGTTGTCAGCTTGCTTGTTCTAGTGTTTATATATGTTTCATTTAGAGGTTGCAAGAACTGGAAGTTATTTTCCGAGGCTTGGAGTGCACTACTGGATATCATATGGATTCCATTCGAAGAAGTCCATTGCTTTAAAGAAAGATTATCAAAAAGTACCTTGACGGCTGGATGTCCCCTATGCTTCAAATGCTAGGATTGTATTCTTTGCTGATAATTCCCTTCGATCTTTCATGATAGGAACAAAAAACTCTACTGTGGACCCGGAATTTTTAACTTGTCTAAACATCAATGTATCTGTTACCTGAATCTGCGGTCTTTCTTGCCATTACAGGAAAGGAATAAGAGTCTACAGATAGCCTTGGGCTTCTTAGTGCAACTTGGAGAAGCAAGTTGAAAAGGTTGAAAAGGGTCAAATTATAATTTGTGGCACTGGTAGCGGTAGGGCGTCTCTAGTGTGAAATTTTAGTGAAGCAATTGGAATGAGGTGTGCTGTCAATTTTTAGGAGCTCCATATCTATACACTTGTGGCTTTGCCGATTCTGTGTGTCCTAAGGCTAAACCATAAAGCTTACCCATCCCTGTCTTATTCCCTCTGTTTTGGACAGTCTTTCATAAGCATAATAACTGAGGTCTGTACTGCCAGGTTTTAATCCACTCAAGTCAAGCCTTGCCCCATGAAAAAGGAACCTCAGAACTCTCCCATAACACTAAGGAAAATCCTCCTCCTGCTCCTCTGTCCTTTCTTTATTTCTTTTCCTTTTTTTTAAGGTAAATTATTTATTTGGTGCCACTTTACTTTCCAAAAATTTTTATAAAAATTAAAATTTTAATTGCATATATTTATAAAAATTAATATTTTAATCACTAAATCATTAAAAACTTATATGATTTTTTGACATCACTTGATGTTGTTCAAAGGATATATTCATATTATCTCATCTGCCATGTGATTAAATATTTGTTAATTTGAAAAGATAGTCAATCAACAATGATAAAATAGATCAATCACCCATTAATTTCTAATTATTGAATAATAAAAACATTAGTTCTTATACACATTGGCAACCAAAATGTAATTTTTTAAAATTTTAAAATTGAATGATTAAAACAAAAATTTTCAAAGAGTTAGATGATCAAATTGTGTAAATTTTTTTTAATTTTTAATTTTGTGATTTTCTTCTATGTGTATGCTTTCATGCCACCCGACAGGTTATAGATGCGCACACTAGTAATCTCACCAGAAAATACTATCATGTGCGGATATGAAAACGGAAGAAATCTAACAGCCAAATGAGGAATATTGTGGTAAGCTTCATAAAACACAGCAGGAAAGGGAATAGATTCCAATACAAACAAAACCGACATCCACCTCAGAGCACAATCCCCTGGAAATCTTTAGACCCATGACAGAATTCCAGTCAAAGAGTGCTAGTATATGTTACCAAGCATTCCAGTAAACTTCACGGTACGTTTTGACAAATTCAGATTATGAAGCACAAAAAAGATGCTCAAAAGAAAGTAGGAATGACTAAGATATATATTCCAGGAACTCCGTAGAGGTCCCCATCATCATGACTTGTTTACACCTTTTTGACAGCATTTCTTCATGCTGTGGACCGTGAAGCATCTACTGGCTTTAAGCTTTCCACCACTGTCAATCTCTAGAAAGATTTTCTTGTAAGCCACTTTTCTTTTTACTGTCAGCTCTCTAGACAATGCATGATCAAGCTTTGCATTCTAGTTACATCTGCCATGAGAAACAAATTGAAACTATAGTGCTACGTCGAAAATGATACAATTGCAAAGAAATAGGTCTTCATTACAGAAAATCTTATTGAAACAAATCTAACAATTTCTCTAAACAATTAAGATGCAGCCTGTTTGCAAATTTTTCAAATCTAAACCCAAGAAAAGCACAAAATTCCTCAGTTTGCATGGAAGGAAGCAGCAGTCTAACAGACCAGAAACGAAACTAAGAACTGAGGAAATGTGTGCTTTTTTTCAACGCTACTAGTAATTGCTGTTGTTAGTACAATAGCAATTCTTCTCTGATTCCGTAAAACAAGCTTTGGTTGAGGATTCCTTTGAGCCAGAGAGAATCTCAGACACAAACTTTATCAAAGAACAGAGTCCACCCAGGAAGTTATGATCAATAACATCTCTGCCTTCCACAACATGAGCGAAATCTATGAGTTTAACTTCAGCAACTGGAGTCCTTCCTTTCAAAACCAATTCCTTATCAAATAGGATGAGAACCGAACATGAATGAAAATGGTAAATTGTTTGATCCTCAAACCATGCTTTCAGCTCCAATAATTGTTCCAAAATCCCCGCAGAACCACCATATACCATAGGAGCAAGAGAACAATCTGGGTTCTCATTTGAACCAATAGAAGAATTTAATGAAACAAACTTTCTCAGAACTAATCTAACATTATCAGCAGTAAAACTCTGGACTTGTTTCTTTTCCAGCTTCCAGAATCCTGATTCCTTGCTTTCATATATCTGCAACCCAGATATTCTAAAACCTAGAGACACAGTGGTCGTTTTTCTATCCTTCTCAAGGCACTTTTGGATGTAGTCCTCAGATGCTTTAGGATACCATGTTCTGGAACCAATCTTAACATCCATAATCGATGGATTACAGTGATTTGACGCTAAATCTTGCAAGACAAGGTGGGGGCGAAAGCCAGACCCATCAGATGCCTCCAAATCTTGAGTGCCATAGAACACAGGAAAAAATCTGCGGATGTGGTCTGGAACCCGAGTATCAGAAGAGAAGGATTTATAGAAAGCCAGCTCCGTGGAGCCACGTTCATCATCCAGGAGAGGCTTGTAGAAACGTCCCAAATTATCTATGACGGGGCCAAGGTTTCCATTAATGGCTCGGTGCCCTGCAACCTGATGCTCTGGAACCTTAAGCATACTGTAGAAACTAGAAAGTATGACAACCTGATAACAAGTATGAAATTTCTTCACTCAATATACGCTTCTTTTCAGCAATCGATAAACAAGACCATCGCTTTTGATTCTTCAGCAATTATGGGCCCAGCCCCCAAAGCCACTTTAAGGCTAAAACTTTTGAAAACTCAAGAAGAAATTATTTCCATAAAAGAGATAGACAGAATACATTCTCCCATATCTACAGACTAAAGAACAGGCAACTAGAAGACATCTAAAAGAGAAAGGACAGCTATAACCTAATCCCAAAGAAATGCCGTCTCCTTCATGCTTATAAAACCAGGCATAACCAATTACACGGTATCTCATAAAGCAAATATGCAACCAGATATATTTGGGACAACATCCCCAAATTCTTTAAAAGAAAAGAAAAGGGAGGACCCAAGGGAAAGAAATAGTTTGGAGTTATGAACCAGTTCACTATTCATTTATGCCAATATGAAGGTTTAAACTTGTAAGCTACAACAAAACCTTGAAATTTAACTTCCACAGCTATACAATTCCAAACACCCTTCAGCTAATAGTTGGTATACAATTAAACAAAAAATGCATAAATATCAAATTGACCCAGGGAAATTTGGCCAAAGGCCAAGTTCCTTCAACTGATTAATGAAGGCATATCCATCAAAGGAGAAGCAGCACAATGACATTGTTCTTTACCCTTCTGTTGCTTTTTAGATTTTTTACTCATTCAATGCATTCTATCCTAATAGAAACTTTTTAACAGCAATATCCCAAATTTATCTTTCAACAAGAAATACAATTAAATGTGGGCTAAATCAGCAATTTTTGTTTATCTTTTGCTTCTCATTTTTTAATATCTAAACCTAATCTCTTTCGAATTAATTCGCTGTACTTCCATTGCAAAAATTTTCTTCAACCCGACAATCAAAACTACCAATCAAAAACTTGGAAACCTTATCTAACATCGAACACCAATAATACCAAATCGACCAAAATAAAATTCACATAAAAATGAAAATCTGAACAATTGGAAGAGATCAACAGGAAACGTAAAATAAGATCAACTTACAGTTGAAAAAGATGGAGCTTTAGCAGAGGTAGAATTACGGTCAGTGCAGGCTTACGTTAATTTTAAGAGACAATCCCAGGTTGAAAATGGAAATAGGCGTAAGGAAGGCCGTCTTTCGGCACTGGGATCTGGACCGCTTTTTGAAGTAATCTTGTGTGAGAATGTGCAGGGAAGACGATAACGTTGGTCAAAGTCCACGGGGACTGCTTGTTTTCATGTTGATCCCGCTGTCAGTTGCGTCAATTCCTCTCTTCTACGGAGAGAATCCAAGATTCCCAAAGGCTCTTCTTCTTAACTAAATCATTTTATTTTCAGTTCCTTTTGGGGAGAGAGTTATCTTATTAAAATGATTCTATTCTTTGCATCATCATCTTTCAAAAGTTTTAATCGTCTTCAATAAACAATCAAACAAGAATAAAGACTTTATTCTTTACATGTAATTTTTCAAAAGCTTTAATAATAAATAAAAATAAATCATTATAACAATTCTTATATTATTTTATTTTATTTTCACAAAATAATTATTTTATTTCATTTTACAAATTTATAGTGAAAGGATAAGTATAATTATCTTTTAATTGAGTTATTTAATTACATATTATAGTATCAAAAATTGGTCTTTATTAGTAGAAATTCAAATCGAGGTATGGGTGTGAAACATTTTTACTAAAGAAAGCATGTAATTTGTGGTTATTATCTTCATTGCTGTTTTTATTTTATTTATTTTTTAGAAAATTGTGTTCATTAATCCATCACTATTATGTCATTAAATTCCCTAACTTGAATGGTTAAAGAATCTGATCGCATAAAGAGAAAGTAATCAAGGCCAAAAACTCAAGAGAGAAAGCACAAAAACCTCTCATATCAGATCATAAATCAAGAGTCAACTAACAGTCAACAAGAATCACCAAGCTCACGCTTGACAGAAAAGATACAGGAGTGGAAGTGGTGAAATCGGTCTTTTTATCTTCAATAATTCCAAAACAACTCAAAGACCAGACAAGCAAAGAATTAATCTATTGATTATTTCCTTCGCTACGATGCATAAAGTAATGCTTGGTAACTTGACTTTCCATGCCCCGATGCCGGCAGAGTAACATGTTAATCAGGTCAAGGAAATTAAAAGCCTTGACGCTGCTGCTACTCTTAGCGTACTTTATTATCTATGGTTAAGGCCAAACAAGTGGGCGAGGCGCAGAAATTCCATCGCACTTTTAATTGGAATTCCATGGCGGCGATGAAGGGACCAAGGCCAACACGTCCGGGAAACATGGCAGCTAGTTTTCTTGACAGGTGTTCGGACATGTCATTTCGGCTACCACGTTTCATGTCCTCTCTCGTGTTGATACTCTTGTCTTCCCTGGCGGTTTGTTCAGCTTTCCTGTCAGAGTTCCAACCCCAGAAAGATTGTACCAACAACAGCTCGCCTGTTTTGCCAGCGTCACATCGTCTTGTAGCTAACACTTGCCCAAAAATGGTACAGTCTCTCTCTGTCTCGTCGAATTTCTTTTGCCATTATGTAGTGGAGTATTAAACCGTCCTGGAAATTGACTAGCGACTCGTAAAGAGAGGTCACTTGATTGAAATTGTGATCAAACAACTAAAGGTCCAGTTTGTAGGCTGATACAGAACTTTGGTTAGGGAGATGGGTTGTGCGTGCTTTGATACTTAAATTTTGTTCCCGTTTGCAGTATGATCAAAGCTTCCATACAAGATTGTCCAGGATTGGTGTCAGAATCTTCTGTCTGGTACTTTTTTCTGGATATGATTGATCATAATTCATAAGTTCTGAGGAACTAATAGTTACTATCAGAATCTTCTTTTAGACACTTGAAAGAACATAAAACAGCGAGCGTTAGCCCATCTCTAGTCGAGTTGAGTGGTTTATGTCTCAAAGGAACTGCTTTTCTCTCTTTTTTTCCCTTTCCCATTTTGGTTCTCCATCCCGAGAATAGCTTTAGAAGACAAAGCTTGAGTTAACTTCAGGCCTGTATACTGCCTTTTTTGGATTTTGGCATGTCCTTGACTGCCGTTGCAATGTGCAACCTATACAGGATAACATGTGCTTTAGACCTTTTGATACTCTGATGAAAGCACATCAGACATGGATCCTTGATTCTCTCTCTCTTAAATTACCTTCTTCATAGGAGATTTTTCCCCTTTTACATAACCTCTATAAAACAAGTGAAAACTTGCAAAAATTTCTGGGATTTGTTCTTTCAGAAAGTTATGGTTCATTCCCGTATCATTGTGTCCAGGAAATAAATACATCAGAAGCAAATGCAAGGCACTGTCGATTTACTCTATTTGATAACCTTATTTTGTGGAATTTCTCGTGCTTTGGCCAGGACAATAAAAATAGCAATGAATGCTCAAAAAAGGCTGTTGAAGTTTCACAAATTAGATGTGCATTGGCATTATTGGATGCTGACTTCTTTAATGATACTAAGGTGATGAATTCAGCATTATGGTGTCATTTTGAATAATCCTTCGCAAAGTGGCTGTGGTTGTAACTATTTTTATTGTCTTAAATTTAATTTCTCTTAGGTGCTAGAGATTGCAAAGGCTGCAAAAGAGTTCAATATTCCCATAGTAAGAGCCAACAGAAAGTTAGTGGCTTCTGTTAATGGTGGCCTGCATAATCCATCTCCTTTGGTTTTTAATCCTGAGTGGAGCAAAGAGCAATCACATGGCAAGGCTGGCAGATTTAATCATCCTTTGACTCTGGGCATTCGAAGACCAAAGAATGAAGAAGATATAGCCTTCATGAGTGTGAGTCAGTTGATGCTCCTGCAAAAAAGAATCATTATCTATGATCTAATTTTGTGTATGCCTTCTTTGATCTTTATCAGGTTCTTGAGCTAGGAGAACTCATCAAGACGAAACAGATTACTTCCAAGGAGCTTACAAGAATTTTTCTGAAGAGATTAAAGAGGTACGAAGAAATAACATCTCCATGCTGTCTATCTTCCTTTTGTCCAACAAACATTGATTGCTTACTGCTAAAAGAACAGGTACAATCCAGTACTTGAAGCTGTGATTACTTATACTGAAGATTTAGCTTACAAGCAAGCTCAAGAAGCTGACAAATTGCTCTCCAAAGGAGTGTATTTAGGTATTGTAACAATTTGCTGCATTATAATTTATAATTTACGACTACTTGCCATCTTCGCCCTTAATATTAATGTTTTATTATGCATTGGCTCTCAACAGTTTTTTCCACAACTTTCTGTTAGAATATGTATTTGTAATAATATATTTTAATGTTAATCTTCACTTTTTACGAACATTCACTGCTTTTCCCTTGTTCTCCCCCTTCCAGTCTCCTATCTCCGTTTCTCTGTTTTTGATGGCTGTTCTGCTTACGTTTTTTTCTTGTTCTGCTTACATTATTTATCCAATTTTTATGAAGTGGTGGGAAGTGCTTGTAGGTCAGCAAATTAGCTCTTTATGTATTACTTTATTGTCAAATTGCCACTTGGTTCAAGAATTAAAATTTTGTTGTTGGTTTAGGACCTCTCCATGGCATCCCTTATGGATTGAAGGATATAATCTCAGTACCTCATTACAATACAACTTGGGGTTCAACAACTTTCAAAAATCAAGTGCTTAATATGGAAGCCTGGGTATATAAGAGGTATTATTAAACATCATCGAAATTATTGTGAGCTTCATTGAGAATGTATTTTTTTATTCAGAATAACTTATTCACTCTTATGAATTCTCAATGCAGGTTAAAATCTGCAGGGGCAGTTCTTGTTGCAAAGCTTGTTACTGGATCACTGGCATACGATGACATCTGGTTTGGTGGTAGGACTAGGAACCCATGGAATATTGAGGAATTCTCTACAGGTTCATCAGCCGGGCCTGCTGCCTGCACCTCAGCTGGTATTTTTTATTTTTAGTTCCATTTATTATGTTTCTCAGACAAAGTTATAATAAGCATGAGATGATGTCAGATAAATAGCACTTCTAGGACTAACAATCTTTCCCGCAATCAAAATGACCAAAGATGTTGGTCTCATTATGAGAAGCACTACCTAAACCAGACATACCTCGCTTCATCTAAGTTATTAAGTTCATGTTACAGGTATGGTTCCATATGCAATTGGTTCAGAAACAGCTGGGTCCATTACCTTCCCTGCAGCTCGGTGTGGAGTGACAGCATTGCGGCCAACTTTTGGCACAGTTGGAAGAACTGGTGTAATGAGCTTATCAGAAAGCTTGGTAATTTCACTACATTAGAGACATCTGTTTTGGGCTTTGAGCGAAACCATCCAGCCTCAAGTTTTGCTCTGAGGGGTGAGATTTTGTAACTTTCTATGCTCTGTGTTTAACAGGATAAGCTTGGTCCATTCTGTAGATATGCCGCCGATTGTGCAGTTATTCTGGATGCCATCAGAGGGAAAGATCCTGATGATCATTCATCAAGAGACATTCCCTTTGGTGATCCATTCTCAGTTGACATCACAAAGCTTACAGTTGGTTATCTTGAAGATGCCGACAAGGAGGTACTATTTCACAAACATGTGACTAAATCTAAAGTTTGTACTATGAGAGATGCAGAATAAATAAATAAAAACAACATAGGTCATAATCACTTGAATTATTCATTTTTCTAAATTCATTGAACTGCAATATTATATTTTTTTCATTATTTGATGGAACTTTAATAGAATTTAAATTATAAGGTCTGACCTTTTTAAAGCCAGGTTGTTCGTGTGCTTGAGTCGAAGGGTGTTAAGATGGTTCCTTTCAAGCTGAATTATTCTGTCAACTCTGTTCAAGGCATCCTAAATTTCACAATGGATGTTGACATGTTGGCCCACTTTGATGAATGGCAACGCTCTAGGAAGGATGATGAGTATGAAGCTCAAGATCAATGGCCTCTTGAATTACGTCGTGCACGTGTAGTTTCAGCTGTGGACTATGTGCAGGTTTGTTGTTTGCTTTCCGATTATTGATTGATATTATAGTTGGTGAAAGCTCATATTTAACACATTTTCTGATGATCCATTGGAAGACAAAAGCTTCTATTACTTTCAGTTTTGAGTAGGGAAATTGGCTTCAAAATATGAATATTTGGGATAAAGATAGATATGAACCACTGAGGCATAACCTTGTTCTTTAAGGAGGTCAGCTTGTGTTGGCTATATGTTTATTCCAAACTGTAGAAAGGACAATTAATTTTGTATATTTTCCATGGAAAACTTTTGGATTCTTTCTTGCATTTTCAATTTCAAATTAATAAGTTAATTTTAACTAAAGTGTTAATACTTAGAAAAGCATCAGCAGGAATGCATTCAAAGCAGGAGAGCAAGGTGTAGTAGTAGCTCATCTGGTCATTGGCACTGGGTAGTGCTTAATCCAAGAACTAGAGAGAAAAGAGAGAACCATTTCTCATTTTCTGGCATTGTTTCTCTATATTCACTATTTGCATGTATGTCCACAGGCACAAAGAGCTCGGGGAAAGTTAATCCGAGAAGTGAAAGAAAGTTTTACTGTTGATGCATTCATCGGAAATGCAACTGATTGGGAGCGAGTATGCATGGGAAATCTTGTAGGTTTGCCAGTAATTGTTGTACCGACTGGGTTCACTAACATATCTAATCCACCTTCATATGGTACTCGTAGAAGAACCACAGTCAACACTGGCATTTATGCTCCTCCGAACCATGATCACATTGTAAGATCCCTATTCCGCAGCCTTAATATATCGGTTAAAAACATCTGGTCGATGATAGAATGTAGTTACTGTCATCAGAAAAATCTTTGTGCTTGAATCGTTTTTGTTTCTTTTGATGCAGGCATTAGCATTGGCAATGGCTTACCAGTCTGTCACAAATCACCATAAGCAGCGCCCTCCCATTGATGATCTTGGACCAGATGACACAATTCCGAATCTGCCCACAGTTACCATCCCTCCAAGACGCTTGCATCATAAATAAATTCTACATGCAAAAGAACTTTGAGTGCTTACTTTGCAATTCTCAAGCCAGCTCCATCATTTAACGTGATGTTGAAGAAAAATCTCGTGGAAATGGAATGATTACTGATACCCCCTCAGTAAAGCTAGAGGCAGTTGAAAAAACCTCTAAAAGAAAAAAGGAAATAAGCCCCTGTCGTGGCTCTTTTTCTCTGTTTCCTTCTTTTTACCATCTCATGATTCTGTTTATATGATGCTGATAAAAATATGGATAATCTTCCCTGCGCAAGCAAAAGTAGATTCACGAAACATGAAACAGCAATTTTAGGCAGAAAGTTATGCAGGCGCTATCCGTATCCCTTGCGCACCAACTTTATTCCTTTTGTCTTTGCCGCCTAACAATGAGATTCCACAAAATAAGCATTGTGGCCCTTGCCTTTCTTTCAGGGACAAGTAGTTTATAATAGATTTCTAAGATTGTATGTGTTCACTTGCTTTGGGTCAACCACATGTTCAATGTGCTGCGCAATTGAACCAAAAGGTGGTTAAGAAATTCTTCGAGCCTCTGGAAGAGGTTGAGAGTTTACTTATTTAGGACGTATTTGGTTGGGGGAATGAAATAGTCATTCTTTTATTATTTTTATTTTTGAGATAAAGTTATATTTGATTTAATGAAATAATTATTTTTTGAAATAGTCATTTCAAGAGAAGGTTTAATAGTCATTATCAAGACTCCTCTTGGTAATGACTTTTTCAAATTATTGAAAATAAAAAAAAAATTGATTAGATAAATATACTTTTTACAATTTAAAAAATTACTTTATAAAAAAATACTAAACTTATTTTTTTTTCTTTCTTTCTCACTCCTCACTCTAAAGCACAAAAGATACAAAATTTTTTACTTCATTTAAAAAAAAAGGAAATGAAAATATTTAAATAGTATTTAATATATTAATATTATTTAATTATAATAAATATAATAAAAATATTATTTAATATTATTATCTGAATATAATAAATGTAATAAAAATATTATTTAGTATTATTTAAATTTAACGAAGAATATATTTTATTTTTTAATATTAAATATTATTTAAGTATAATAAAATATTTAATTATCTTTTAATACAAAATATTAGTAAATCATAATAAAAATATGTTTGAATATTGATGAAAATATTATTTAATTATAGTAAAAGTTATTTTGATTTTATTACTTGAAATGTTTTTATCTTTTAACAAAATAAATTCTTTAATTTTAATAAAGAGTATTTTTTTCTTATGATAGTATTTTTGTTTTTTAATTAAAAAATCTTTAAATTTTAATAAAAAGTATTTTTATTATTTACCCATTATTTTTTAACTATTCTTAAAATTATTCCTACCAACTAAACAATGGAATAAGTAATAATAACAATTTCTATCTTATTCTATTCCCATGAACAAATCTACATGATAGTTATTCTTTCCCTAATCTTAAAAAAAAAAAATTTTTCTTTTCCTATTTTATTCTTTTGGAATGACTATTATATGTCTATTTTATTTCTTCTAGTGAACTAAGCATGTTGTTAGTTTTTAAGTTCTAACCACTTATGATTTATTAGAAACTTGGTGTTTGTTTAGTTCGTTTTTTTCAAATTATTTAATATTTAAAAATAAAAATAAAATTAAATAAGATTTTGAAAAATTCTTAAAAAATTATTTGTTAAAAAACAAAATCTAAAAAAAAATTCTAAAAAAAGTTTCAAAGATGAATTTTTCTTTTCTTCTTTCAAAACTACATCAGTTATTAAGGGGATTTTTCTTTTTTCTCAAAAATATCATTATCTATTAATAGTAATCTTAATATTACCCTACCAAAAAGTACCTTTCTTTGTTTCTATGATTTATTATTAATTATAAATTTTATATTAAATAAAATAGTTATTATATTTTTAAAAAATTATTTTAAATAGATAAAAATAAAATTAATTTTTTTCATTATAAACAAAAAAATTTGTAATTAATAGAAAATTATTTATTAAATATCTTTTATGATAATTTTAACTAAAATTAAAACTTATAAAAGTTGCTTTATTAAACAGTTTATTTATAAAAAAACTTATAAAAAAATTTTATCAAATAATTTTAATTTAATTTTAAAAATTATTATTTTTTATAAAAACTTCATAATAATTTTTAAATTAAAATAATCAAATCAAATAAACGATCAGCCATTTAAACTTAAACTAGATCGCCTGACAAAGTTTGTTGTCAGCCTCTTGTCAACGCAAGTTTTTTGCTACTATCATATCATTGTTTGAAGATAAAAGATTAATCCTATCTGTTTTCCCCCTTTGCTAAAGCAAATTATTATTATCTGGTTCGTAGCTCACGTTTTCACTAGTTCTTATTAATTGTTATTTTTTATGAGGTTATGAGTATTAATAAATATTGGAATTTAAATTAATTAACATATCAGTAATATATAATTATACAAATTCTAATTTAAAAAAAAATTAGACAAATTCAGCATCAAACTTACGCATTGTGCATTTTGCAGCGTGCACTGTGATATTTGAATTTGAAAATGCAAGATTTTGCCTTCAAGCAGAATATATAAAATATTTGAACTTTTTTTTTAAACTGTCTTGTAGAGAAAAAGTAAAGAAGCCTTCTACTGATAAATCTTATTTCTCTCGTCTCATTATGTTGCCCTTTATTAATTTCTTTATCATATAAAACTCAATTTTTGTTATTATTTTTAATAAAATCATAAAGGTTTAAAATTTTTTAAATAAATATTTAAAAATATTTAATGTCAAACTTTTTAAAACATATTTTTAAGATTTTAATTTTATATAGTATTTAAAAATAATAATTAACATTAAATTTAGTTTACTAAAAAAATCAAAGAGAGACAAATAAAATATGACAAAAAAAGTGTGACATAAGAAATTAATTTCAAAACATGCAAACTACCATTTTTTTTAAATAAGTAATTAACTGTTTTAAATCTTCACGGCTTTGCCACGAGATTAACTCAACATGGATAAAAGGGCTTATTTATTCTATTGGAATCTTAATAAAGGATTAGCCACGTGACATAACGATTTGATTTGTACTACTTCATTATGTCAACGTGGACATGAAAAATTTGTTTTTCATTACTTTTCTAAAGAAAAAAAAAAGTACATAAGAGGAACATATAATTGTCATTTTCTCAATAAATAAATTAAATATGTAATTATGTATATTATCCTTACTTTCTTCTATTATCAATGTGTATGTTAGACATCGATTAATGATAAAAAGAGAAAAAATAAAAATCTCAAGAAACATGGGATTATGTAATTATTTTGTCAATGGGTTAGCAATCTTTCAATTAATTAACTTTTGTATTCTTTATATATATATATATATATAAATTGTGAACTAGTAAAAGAAAAGGGTAGAGAGAGTTTCAGTGTGGGAGTCCTGCACGGATCCACCGTCCTTCCGTTTATATCTTTTTGCAGTTGCAGAAAATAGCAAGATAACGGCTTAACGGTGCGACGTGAAAAAAAAGCTCATGGCGTAGCTAGAAGCAGTACTTTTATGTCCTCTTTCGAATCTAACCCATCCCATTTACTGTTGGTAAGCAGTCAGCATTAGGGTATGCTGTTGGCAGATCGGCTCACTGAGCCTACCACTTTTAACGGGAAATAAAAACAGACTTTAACATGACTTCGCTCCACCTACAAACCTCGATTAGCTTTTTACCTAGACAAGAATAATAATATTTCCCTTTTTTTTATTCAAACCACCCAAAGCCGAAGAATTATTATGATCAACTACTATTATTGAAACTAAAATTTGTGCTGTGACAACCTCCATAACTAGATTGAAAATAATGGACTGACCCTAGCATTTATACTTTGTTAAAAAAAAATTGTAAATAATTATTATTATTCAGTAAAGTCAACCAACGATAGATGTTGAAAATTAATTAATTTCAAATGTTTTTTTTTCACGCATCTGCTTATGAATTTTATGTAATTTTACAACTTTATGACATCATTTTGTGCTTATGTTGACATCATTAAATTGCATGTGATAAATTTTTTAAATTTTTAAAAAAAGTGATATACATATATATTTTAAAAATATGTTTGTTTTATTCTAATAAGTTTATGTATAAGTTACTTATTGAGTAGGTCTTTCCAACTTGGTACAAAGCAGAAACCAAACCAGGTCAACTACTACTACTATTACTTTTAACTCATTATTATCAACTAAAGTATTTTAAGTTACGGATCTAATATATTTACTTTTCTTTGTAATTTAATGAAAAAAAAATATATAAAAAAAACTTTAACCAATTAGTACCTAGTTTTATTATATAATTAATCTCAGTAGAAATTAAAATTAACTTTAAATTCAACCAAAACTCGTGGCGACTTGGGCCGGTTGCATCGTCAAAACGAGGTAGTTTTTAGAAAGAGGTAAAATCTGGCACATGCATTAATTAAAAAATCTAATCTAAAACCCCCAAATCAGAAATCAGCGTCACTTTTGTCAACTTTAAAATTGTACCGATATCGTGGCATCCCATGTAAATTTTTCACAGAACAGAGGGCATATATATAGCGCAACCTCGCCTAGCTCTCCGTTTATAAACTGCTCCCCCTCAGCACGGCCTAGAAGCTCTCTGCTCCCTCTCTCTCTGATCGCCGTCTCTCTCTCCTCCTTTGTGTTTTTTTTTTTAATTTATTTTTTCTCTGAATAATACAGAGAAAATAATAAGCGGAGCCTAATTGAAAATTTTCAATATTTATTTTTCGATAGATCCAATAAGGCTCTAGTTTTTCTCGGCTGATCCAGGTAAAACCCAAGACCGATAATTCTCGATTTTATTTTTTTGGTATTAGATCTCTTTCTTTTGCATTGCTATAATCTGATTTTACATGCAAAGATTTTAATCACGATTTTGTATATGTGTTCTTTCACTTTAAAATTCTATTTGTTTTTACTTGGCTCTCGTTCGATCAAATAACAGATCAAGGCGTTTTAAGCCGATTCTGTTATTAATATTTCAACCTTTCGTCGATGCATGTGGAGTTCTATAAGATAAAACGATGAATTTTCGGTAGTTTTGATGTCTCGGTGAATCCGATGTTACAGATCTGGAAAATTTTTTTATTCTGTTATTTAGAGTGTTGATATTTTTTGCTTGTTTATGGAAATAATGATGTTAAAAGTGGAGTGTTTGGTAATTTTGGTGCAGATCTTAGCTGTTGAGAATGGCGGCATCAACAGCTGGGGGCACGGGATGGTACAAAGGGAGAGTCAAAGCAGTTCCATCGGGAGATTGCTTGGTAGTAATGGCCATGTCCAGTAACAGACCAGGACCTACTCCTGAGAAAACCATTACCTTGGCATCTCTTATTGCTCCTAGACTGGTAAAGCTCATTTGAATATACTTCTGCGTTTGGCTTTAGTCGCTGTTAAATTTAATGATTTGCATGCTTGTTTAAGATTTTCGTGCTGATTAATTTGGTCTTTTGTTTGGATAATGATTTTGTTTGAGTAAGAGTTACTTTGAGAGTTTATACTTGGTAGTGTTTTTGGTTGTATGATTGCCAAGGTCTAATACAAAAATTTTGGTGCATATTATTTGTGTCAAACTTCAGCTGATTTTTTTTGTTTTTGTGTCTATTTTTTTCTTGTTTTTCCCTCTATCTTATTGATAGGCTCGTAGAGGAGGTGTTGATGAGCCGTTTGCCTGGGAAAGTAGAGAATATTTGAGGAAGCTCTGCATAGGAAAGGTGCTGCTTCTTTTGAATTATTCTGCTCATTGTTGTTATCGATGACATTTGGTGGTTTGGAATAAGAGTGGATCTAAATTAATTTTTTTTTTACTCAGGAGATCACTTTCAGAGTTGAATATGCGGTACCAAGCATTGGCAGAGAATTTGGCTCGGTTTACCTTGGTGACAAAAATGTTGCAATGTTGGTTGTTTCTGAAGGCTGGGCAAAGGTAATTGGCATTTCAGTTCGTCAAAACATTGGCAAAGGTGATTTTTTTTTGTTGTATTTACTTTTAACTGTCTTGTTTGTACAGGTTAGGGAGCAAGGACAGCAGAAAGGGGAAGCAAGTCCTTTTCTTGCTGAATTGCTACGTCTTGAAGAGCAAGCCAAGCAACAAGGTCTGGGTCGATGGAGCAAGGTAATCTCTTTTGCATCTATAACCGTCTGTTATAATTTTGAAGGTCTCACTGACATAGCAAAGAGTAGCTTTTAAATGATCATGTTGCATGGTCTTTGTAATTGTGGTTGTAGGTACCTGGGGCTGCTGAGGCTGCTATCAGGAATTTACCTCCATCTGCCATCGGTGATCCTGGTAACTTGGATGCCATGGGTCTTCTAGCTGCAAACAAGGGTAGGCCCATGCAAGGCATTGTTGAGCAGGTTCGTGATGGTAGCACTGTTCGAGTCTATTTGCTTCCAGATTTTCAGTTTGTCCAAGTGTTTGTTGCTGGTATCCAGGTACAAGT
The DNA here is from genome assembly GCA_036013995.1 of Theobroma grandiflorum. Classification (NCBI taxonomy): domain Eukaryota; kingdom Viridiplantae; phylum Streptophyta; class Magnoliopsida; order Malvales; family Malvaceae; genus Theobroma; species Theobroma grandiflorum. The sequence continues at coordinate 11,169,872 of CP142131.1, forward strand.
TCTAAACATTGGTTTAATGGCATTTTTCTAGTTTATATTCATTTACCATATGAGTTTGTCTCTTAAATATCGATAATTTCTCCTGTTTATTTAGTCCCCTTCAATGGGTAGAAGGGCTGCTGTAGAAACTGTTGTTGAAACGGAATTGACCTCGGATGAACAAAATGGAGATGTTTCAGCTGAGCCACGGGCTCCCTTAACATCTGCACAGAGGCTTACTGCCTCATCTGCAGCTTCTGCTGAAGTTGCCCCTGATCCATTTGGAGCAGAAGCTAAATATTTTACAGAAGTCCGTTGTTTGCACAGAGATGTGAGTAAAGTAATACCTTAAGTTGACTTGTGTGCATGCATTATTTATAGATAGTCTAAATTCAAAGTTTATTTTCTAGGTCCGCATTGTCCTTGAAGGTGTTGACAAGTTCAGCAATTTGATTGGGTCAGTTTATTATCCTGATGGTGAAACGGCAAAAGACCTTGCTTTGGAGCTTGTGGAAAATGTATGTTCTAAGATTTTTTTTTCCTACTTGCCTAATATATGTTTTAATCAATGATGTCAACGCTGAATGATTATTGCATTATAGTTTGTGGTATTTATATTTAGACTTCACTTCTTAAGCTTTTTGTTTTGTTTTTGCTTGTAAGATATTTATACTCTCAAAAAAGGTTAGTTGCTTGATATAATATTACTATTTTCCTTCCAAGAGAATTGTATATGCTTGAACCATCTTTAAAGCTCACCTTAATTGGTTAAAGAAAGCCTATGTAAAAGATTTCTTATGTTTGAGTATGATGTTGGAGCTGTATCTTAATGGTGTTTGTGTAAGAGACTTGATGATTTTCTTCTTTTTTGCTATGTTCTGTTGGTAAAAGAAGAATATTCTTTCTTTTTGGCAGATCTTTTACAGACTGGTTTTTCCAGTAACTTTAATCAACACTTGCCATTCTTTTTAACAATTACTGTTATATACTGTTTTCAATGCTCTGCTTTAGATCTCTAGCTTAACTTCTCTCTCCTAACCATTATGCACACTTGATAATTTAGGTGCCTTTTCCTTAATTTCTTAGTTCTATGTAGTTGCCATTGGTTTTAGATGCTACATTATGTGATGCCTTGGTTTTATAATCAACTGAACTATTTCTTTGTTTAGCAGACTTCTTTTCATCCCAACATTATTATAAAACGCCTTTGCATCCTTCTTTTCTTGAATTTGTGTTGATATTTTCTGAATTACCTCTCTTGCTCTCTTCCCCCTTCTCTTTCAACCCAACCAATTTTTCTCAAAATATAGGGTCTGGCAAAATATGTTGAATGGAGTGCTAATATGATGGAAGATGATGCCAAGCGACGGTTGAAGGCTGCAGAACTTCAAGCCAAGAAGACTCGGCTGAGGATCTGGACAAACTATGTACCCCCAGCTACAAACTCAAAGGCAATTCGTGATCAGAACTTCACAGGAAAGGTAATAGCAATAATCTTTTTAAATTAATTTTTTATGTCATTTGTCTTGTATCACTTGTAGCAGGTTCTTTGTTAATGTCATTATTTATAATAGTATGATCCCTTCTCAGGTTGTGGAGGTTGTTAGTGGGGATTGCATTATTGTCGCTGATGATTCTGTCCCATATGGAAGTCCTCTTGCAGAGCGGCGAGTCAACCTTTCAAGCATTAGATGTCCAAAAATGGGCAATCCTCGTAGGGATGAAAAGCCAGCTGCTTATGCCCGGGAGGCAAGGGAGTTTTTGAGAACACGCCTTATTGGAAAGCAGGTTTGAATACCTTTCTTAAACCTTGTTTTTGTGGTGTTAGGAACCTTTACTTATAATTTGTCAACTTGCTTTTGTCAGGTGAATGTTCAAATGGAGTATGCTAGGAAGGTCACCATGGCAGATGGAACTATGGTTACCACTGCATCTGCAGATTCAAGAGTAATGGATTTCGGCTCAGTCTTCCTCATGTCTCCCGTTAAGGGTGATGGTGATGATGCTACTGCAGTAGCCCCGTCCACAGCTGGTACCCAGCAGCCTGGGTTGAATGTTGCCGAGTTGGTGGTTGGACGTGGGTTTGGCACAGTGATAAGACATAGGGACTTTGAGGAAAGATCAAACTATTATGATGCCCTTTTGGCTGCTGAATCACGTGCTATTTCTGGGAAGAAAGGAATTCATTCTGCCAAGGATCCTCCAGTCATGCACATAACAGACCTTACAACGGTTAGCAATGTGTCCTTTATGTTAATTATTTACTTGCTGGCATAATTCTTCCTCTTATTTGAATTCTAATTTTCATATACCATCTTTCTACTTCAGTCATCAGCCAAGAAAGCTAGAGATTTCTTGCCATTCCTGCATCGGAGCAGGAGGATTCCAGCTGTTGTGGAATATGTTCTTAGTGGTCATCGTTTTAAGTTGTTGATCCCTAAGGAGACTTGTAGCATTGCTTTTTCGTTTTCTGGTGTCAGATGTCCTGGTCGTGATGAGCCCTATTCGGATGAAGCTATAGCACTGATGAGACGAAAGATCATGCAGAGAGATGTGGAGGTATAGGTCTCTCTGAACTGCACGTCTACGTTTTAGTTGTTTTTCCGTTTTAAAAATGAATGTTTTTCTACACAGATTGAAGTGGAAACCGTTGATAGAACTGGGACGTTTTTGGGGTCTTTGTGGGAGTCCAGAACCAATATTGCTGTGACACTCCTTGAGGCTGGCCTGGCGAAGCTGCAAACTTCATTTGGTGCTGACAGGATTGCTGATGCTCATCTTCTTGAACAGGCTGAGCAATCTGCCAAGAGGCAGAAACTGAAAGTAAGAGGCGGTGCTTATCTATTATCACCATTGTCCCTTGAATAATGCTAATATAAAATTTTTATTTGTAGATTTGGGAGAAGTATGTTGAAGGAGAGGAAGTTTCCGATGGTCCAGCTACTGTTGAAAACAAACAAAAAGAAGTGCTAAAGGTGCTCTAGGAACTCAACTAAATAATGCCATCTGACTGTGTCATGAGCTGGTGAATAACATTTCTTTTTATCTTCAGGTTGTTGTTACAGAAGTATTGGGTGGTGGAAAATTTTATGTCCAAACAGTTGGTGATCAGAGAGTTTCATCTATTCAGCAACAGCTTGCATCTTTAAATATTCAAGAAGCTCCTGTGATTGGTGCTTTTAATCCTAAGAAGGGTGAATTTGTTCTTGCTCAGTTTAGTATGGATAATTCCTGGAATCGTGCAATGGTGAGTTCAAGTTATTTATTTTGAATCTTTAAGGCTTTGTTTTTTTATTTTTCCTCATCTTCCTCATGACTTTGTTATACTGCTGAAGTGTCTTATGGCATCTGGGTTCGTATTGTGCTTCTTGTGATTTTGGGAAGAAGGGTGGGGATGGGGGTAGGTAGAAAGTGTCAGTGCATGAACCCTATCACTTGATAGGGAAATGATCACTTAATCTATGGGTAGTGTAACCCCGTATTTTGATTAAATGCTAACAAGCCTTGTTTTCTATTATAATATATTTAAAGTTAATGGGAGATAATATGGAAAAGCACAAGGTTCTCTATGTACTAGCTATGAGGAAGCATGGTTAAATTTTATTTTTTTTCTTGGGTCTGGCTGTTCTGTTTCATGCTCATGCATCTTTGTATGCCATTTGATGTTGTGTTTTACTTTCCACTTCTCTTTCTTAGCTTAATACTGAACGCATCTTGATTTGATTTGTGAAGGTTGTCAATGCACCTCGAGGAGGAGTTGAATCTCCGAATGACAAGTTTGAAGTGTTTTATCTTGATTATGGGAATCAAGAGGAGGTTCCATACAGTCAATTGAGGCCTCTTGATGCTTCAGTGTCAGCTACTGCTGGGCTTGCTCAGTTATGCAGTCTCGCATTTCTTAAAGTTCCGGGCCTCGAGGATGAATTTGGTACAGAGGCTGCCCAGTTTTTGAGTGAGCAGACACTAGGGAGCTCACTGCAGTTTAGGGCCATGGTAGAGGAAAGGGATGCTTCTGGCGGAAAAGTCAAGGGACAGGGAACTGGTACTGTTCTCATTGTAACTCTCGTTGCTGAGAAGTCAGAGCTTAGCATTAATGCTGCAATGCTTCAGGTTTGAACTGGCGCCCTTTTTCTATTTAACATAACCTCTGTATCTAGTTTAGTATAATGATCTATTTATTAAAAATCTTGATATGTACTTCGATCCTAGTAATAGTTTTTGAATATTGCAAAATACACCATTTGGTTTAAATTGTATTTTGTCACCTCTGGTGGGGGAAACCTGTCCATATTATTTTACATTTTATACGTTTATTATTTTCCTTATATAATTGCACTTTTCAGGAGGGACTGGCTAGGTTGGAGAAAAGGAAGAAATGGGAACCGAAGGACAGAAAGTCGGTGCTTGATAGTTTAGAGGCCTTTCAGAACGAGGCCAAAACTGCTAGGCGTGGAATTTGGCAGTATGGAGACGTGGAGTCGGATGACGAGGATACACTTCCTCCAGTCGCAGCTAAGAAGACTGGGGGTCGGCGATAAAATGTAATTTTAAATCACTTTGGGGTACACCACCGAATGAGTTTAAAGTTTTAGGAGGCGTGATCAATTCCCATTGAAGAGTTTTAAGTAAACACAAGATATGTTCTCACCCTAAACTTGCGCTTAAATTTTGCCCCTTTTTTTTTTCTTTATTTTTATCTTTATTTGGTTTTAAATTTTCTTTGTAGTGAGGGGACAATTTTTTTTGATACATGTTTCAATAAGGTGAATTGTAGCATCTCTGTTCTGTCTCCGTGCGGGAGACTGGGAACCATTTTTTCCCTTGGATAGAGTTTTTCAAGTATAATCTCTCTTTCTTTTTGGATATTTTTATGTTATGCAAATTTACCCCTTCTTTTTGGGTTCGTTTGGTAATAGTTTGTTTGTGAAAATTTTTTCGTTTAAAATATTTTACGGGAAATTTAATTGGTATTTGTATCATTCTGTGAACGTTTTTAATCAGAACTTAATTTCAAAAATTTTCTGTTTCATCTATTATTTTTGGCGGGATATCATAAAATGATTAATATTCATCAATTTAATTTTGAATGTTAAAAAATATTATATATAGTTTAATCTTTATGAAACTGCTTCTAGTGTTCTTAAGTTTGTGTAGCTAGTAATTTGGTCAGACATCTTGTATTTATTTGTTATAATTATGCATGAAAAAAAATGGTCTGCCAGACTAGATTGGAACGTGTCAATTATAAGAATTCTACTAACCATATCCATGCATAGTTAGACCGTTGAATTTAACAAGTGAAGCTGGATCTGTATCATTTTATGTTTGGCTACGTGGCTGTCGGATTTCATGGAGTGGACACCAAGGTTGGCTATACCATAGGCAAGCATGCATATACACGGATAGATTATAATTTCAGACTTATATTTCTCTAAATATTTTTCCTCTTGACATATTTAATAAAAGTGATATGGTAACAGGAAGACTTGACAATATTCATGTTTTTCCTTACATCTCAAACGTTAATCACACTGAAAAATCTTGGGTTTCTGCTGCTTTTGTGAGTTACACAGAGACATTTCAATTTTCAACTGTTGTTCATTTATTACCAAGCCTCAGTACAACTTTTTTCTTGTTTAATTGAAGTATTTTTATTTATCCAAAAAGGAGCAGCAGAGCAGATACAAGAAAACCATCTGTACAAGCTGGACAACACCATCAACGAACCAGAAACTTAAAGAAAGGTTACATCACTTAATCCCCAGTTTTCACAAGAGCAGCACTAGCAACATTCCTAAGCCAATTCAGAAAAATACCAACAAACAGCAAGTACAAGTAGCCAACGTTGAAGAAAATCACAGCAGACAAGTCTTCCAAAAACACTTGGTTTCCCATTTTTTTTTTTTTTTTGAAAAGCAAAAACACTTGGTTTCCTAAGGAGGAATAACAACAGAGTCAACACTCAACAGCTTGTAAACTAGCTGCATTTCTGGAACAAGCACATTCTACAGTAACAGGCATCACCAGCTACATTGCAATGCCACCATGTAAGCCTCATCAACAATATCCTTACAATCAAAAAAAGAAAAGTGAAAAGTAACCAAAATCCTTTTTTAGTTCACAGAATTGGAATAAGTCTAAAACCAATATCTACAAGAAGCAAAATTAGAAAGGTCTATGAATTTCTTCTTTTTTTTTTTTTTTTTATCTCCAAACATTTTTTGTGAAACAGAAAGGAATAGGGGTAAAATCCGAAAGCCCCCCTCCAATCAGTTTAAAAGGGGGGGCTTTTCAATTTTACACAAAAGAATAGCTAAGAATTTCAAAACCCCACACCAAAAACACTGAATTCAACCAAAAACCAGATAGGAAAAGCAATAATGGAGCACTAATTAACAGAACCCAACACTTCAAAAGCTCAAAAAAAAAAAAAAAAAAAAACAAAGAGAAAAACCAAAATTTACCATTTCTAAGATAAGAAAAAATCAACTGCAAACACCTTCAACAGACAAGACATGCAAATTCCTAGACATCCAAAGCACAATCACCAAAAAAGGTTCAAATCTATCAATTTTTACAAAGACTGAAGAATAAATTGGCACAAAAATAGTCAACAAGATCCAAAAACAAGACTTGCCAAGTAAATCATGACATATTCTCAAACAAGAGTCAAATTCACAATTAAAAAGGAAAGCCTACAACAGGGAGATGAAAAAAATTAGGCATAGAGTGATCATATCATAACATATAGTAAATGCTAAAATCTGGTTCTTTTTGCAGACAAATCAACACATTAGAAGCAAAAAGAAAATCGTAATATTGTCAAATGTGGAAACAAGCAAGATAACTCGTCACAAATCAGAGGGAGGAAGGAGAGTCGAATGATAGCCTGAAATGGATGGGAGGTGAGGGCTGCGGGAGACAGCTCCGACAAGAGGAGGAGACAAAACCAATGGAGGGAAGTTGAGGGAGGACAGGCGCAGAGGGATTTGTGAGTGTGCCCAAATTTGTGAGGGAAGCAAAGAAGGACAGGGGAGAGACTGTTTTGTGACTGGGTGAAAATTGCGTAACGTCAGCGAGCGGACAGTGGATGCTTAAAATATTTTAAACTTAAAATAAAATTTTAATTTTTAAAATACGCATAACATTTGATTTTTTTTTTTTTGAAAAAGTTTTTACCAGCAATTAGCTTGAGTAACCGTATGCACAGAAACGGATTTACAATGGGGCCAAGGCAATGCTTTTATTATCATTGAAATCAAAACCACCATTTATACTCTCCGATCATGCACCAGCTCTCCATGGCTGTTAGGTTACTACAGTTGTCTATTTGGAGAGGAACTATGTCCACAGTATTATTCAGCTCTTTCCAGATTTTGTCTCGGTCCTGGTGACTTTTCAAAAAGGGGTTTATCATCACGTTAATTGCTTCAAGTGCCCCTTGCAAAGTGTAGGAAAAATACAAGGAAACAGAACGGAATGTAATGTAATTCAGCAATCTTCTTCAAACTTCCAGATGAATAATTTTTGTCCCATTTTAATGAGGAAATTCACAGGAATACTCAAAAGATTGAACTCAGATTTTTTAATAGCCTAAGGTACAACAAAATTCTACGCCATTGGTGCTTCAGAAGTTACGTTTGCAGTTAAAAGTGATAAACATGCTTTAGCATATGATAAACTTCATATCCTCAAACCCATTCTATTTGGTTTTTGCTTCGAGGCAGGTAACAACTGTCTCATTTACACTCTTCAATTCATACATCTAATATTCAGAAGTAAAACGAAAAAAATGACCAAGAACCCAAGAATGTTTCAGCTACGTAAAACACCGAAAAGCGCAAAATTTGCCCAAAGTGAAAACTGATTGATCACCACCCACCTCTTTTTTAAGTGTCACGCCTCCTTCTGCGAGGAGCAGCAGTGGTTTCTTCTTTCTCTTCCTCTTCGGCCTTTTCTCCACTGCTTCCTTGATCATTTGATGTCTCAGCGACCTCTGTTTTCTTCTCTACTCTTGGCTGCACACAGTTAAAAACAACTAGAGTGAGACAAACACCAGCAAAAATCAGAACCATAAACATACAAGACCAGATTAAAAGGGTTAAAAAAAACTCACTTGCTTCTTCCCACCAAAAATAAGTTTGAAGAAAACCGTGAGGATAATCACCACGATAGAGACTACGACACCAATGGTTAGGTTTGGTTGTTTCTCAGCCTTCTCAATGAGGTCCTAAAAGAGGAACCCAAGATTTCAGATAGAATCCACCAATGAGTTATTAATTCGCAAATGAAAATGCATATGAAGTGAACTTACAAGAATTTGAAGCTTGTATTTGCTTAAGAAAGGAATATCAGCAACCTTGTATAGGACATCAAAGACCTTCTTCTGCAAGAGAGTAATTACCAACTTTTAAGTTTAAAAGTAAAACGTTGACCAAGAATAGCGATAACAAGTAAGCTTGCCAGTGCATTACCTGGAAGCCTGCAAGCCCGTCTGATCCAGCAACTTCATCTTCAGCCTTCTGTTTTTCCTTCTCAACCTCAAACTTTGGCTTCCATGCAGTCTCCCGATATGACTCAGCAACCTTCTCGTTTTTGGCTATCAAAATATTGTCAAACAAAATTCCATCTTGCATTGTCCAAATCTCAATACCAATAGCAGCAATAGGCTCAAAGTCAGGCTTGTCAAGCTCAAAGTAGTTGGGGTTTGGAATCTCTTGAGGCTTCCATATTCCCTTGTAATTGGGGTTGTCAATTAGTGGTGGAGACCATTTTCCCTTGTAAGCTGGATTCCTCTTCATTGGCGTCTTCCATTCACCACAACCAGGGGCTGCATCACACTTTGGGTTATCAATTTTTGGGGCTTCCCACTCACCGTCCTCTTCATCATCCCAATCTTCTGGCTTGGTTGCCTCAGGATCATCTATCTCCTCAGGCTCATCGTCTAACCATCCTTCCGGTTTCACAGCATCCTCATCTTCAATTTCCATGGGTGCATCCTCATCCCAATCATCTGGTTTCACAGCATTTGGATCAGGAATCTTTTGTCTCTCATCCCAGTCCTCAGGTTTCTTATCATCTGGATCAGGGATTGTCTTGGCAGGGATAAGCGGAGGCTCAAAATCTTCAGCTGAGACGAAATTTGCCTTCTTCTTCTCCTCTCCATCAACCAGTATTCTAACCTCATTGTCAGACTTCAAGATGGCAGTGTAGACATGAGTAAGCTTGTCAGATGGGACAGATGGTGGGTATTTAAGATGGTGTTCAACGTATTCCCCACTTTTAGGATTCTTATGCTTCAGGATGAAGTGCACCTTGTTTGTGGCCCCACATTTGTCAGGTCCAAACATGATAGAGTAAGGTGATTCATTGTCAAAATCCTTAGGCTTCCATCCAGCCTCTTGAGGACGAAGATATTTCAGATATGCACCACCACATTCGAGTCCATTCTGGAGGCGAGTCTCAAATTGAAGCACAGTGGTTCCATCTGTGAGACTCACAGGCTCATCAAGCTCATTCACTATGGCATACTTCCTAGCCTTCTCACTCACAAGAAGCCCATAGTCATCATGCCCTTCGCTCTTAGAATGTTTCCATACACCTGCAACCCCAAAACCACATCAATGTATATTCTTTAACTCCCTACAACATCTAATAGGCCTATAGATATCACAGTTAAAAAAAACAGCATGCTGATATCACAAAGGATATTTTTACAACTGTCAAGACTACCTCCAACTTTAAGCATGTAATATTTGAACTGTGAGTGCAAGTACACAATTTGGTAGATTAAATGGCCAAAAGACAAATTCCACAAAATTCCAGGACTGACGGTTGTTAATCAAAAAATAAATTACAAAATAATTCCTAAAACTGCATAAAAAAATTGATTGCCAATGATGGAGCAAAGTGAGATCATCTGATGCATTACAATATACGCAAAGCAATGAGCTTGAACACTAATAATCAGTATCTCAAGTCAGGGTCAAAGAAATGGTAGATTATATAAATCATTTAAGTATCTTATCACAATTACCACTTTGTTAGAGATCCATCTTTGCAGCAGAGAGGTATGCTCTCTGCATACGTTGTTTCTTTAATTTTATATTATTAAAAAGAGCCTTCCCACTAAATCTAGTTCAACTGCAAAGGTCAACAAGGGTTCTCATCCCATTATTTAATATAAAGCATCTTTACTAGTTCTATTAGTAAGCTCCACAATCAATAATTACTAAAAATAACAAACCATATCGTTAGTCAACCCAATAAATCAACATTTTCAAACAGCTTAAAAAACAACATGAAGAAAACAGAGCTGCAAAAGAACCCAGATCAACCAAAAGGAAACCTATAAGAAACCGTTCCACAAGAGAAATCCATAAATAGAAACAAAAAACAAAAACACAAAAACCCTCACCTTTATAATCGTCTTTATCAGAAACGATCCATCGCCCATCAAATAACTCATCAAACGACTCGTACAACACCTAAAACATACCCAGATAAAAATCTCATTACCACTTCTTACAGATTCAAATATTCTTTAGCAATTCGAGGTAAAGAGAACTAAATTACCGCATCGTCATCAGCAGCGAAGCAGAGGAGCTGCAGCGAGGCGAAAGATAAAAGCAGAAGAAGAGCGAAACGCCCCATCATCATCAATCGGTAAAACCCTAGCTCTGATGATGATTGATATCTTTCTCTTTTTCTTCTCGATCTGAATCTAAATCTAATCAAAGCTTCAGATGTGTCGTAGATTTTTATAGATCTACGTGACACTGGTGTCGATTTGTTTCACCCAATGACATTACATGCCACGTGAACTCAGCCAATCGGCGAGCGACACGTAAGAAAATCCAGCAAACTCTCTTATGTACGAGATTAGTATATTATTTTTTAATTGACTTCTGGAAACCTTTTATTCTTTGTTTCCCGGGCTTGACTGAGTCTAAAGGAGGAAAAGGTTAGGGTCAAGGCCCATTTGGTGGGTACTTAATGGACCCAAAATGACCCGTTAGCAGAAATTTCCATTTCCATTTCCATTTTCTTTTCCTTTTCCCTTTCTTTTATTACATTTCTTGCATAGTATTGCTAAAGTCCTAGAGTTAATCAGGTTGCTGGGAAGAGTAATAAGTTGAATCCTGAGGTTTACTCAATCTTTTTTAGATTGATTTATTCATGGTTATTTGGTAATATTTAAATTTTTAATAATATTATATAAATTTAATTAAACTGATCAAACATTTTATTTTTTTATGTACTTTTTAAATTATAATAGTTTTGTATTTATAAATTTGTAATTCAAAATAATTGTATCATTCTTTTAATAAGTTATTCAAAAAATCAAAAAAAAAAGTTTTTATCAAAGTTGAAATAAAAGTAAATGGATGATCATCCGACTCTCAAAGTCCCAAGTTAGTACAATTCTATATGCATGAGATCTTTGCTTATAGTATGAAGCAATCCTCAAAATTTCAAGTTTAATGAACTCATACTTAAAACATCACACACAGAAAAGGGTATACCATATTGGGTTTTACCTGTATATTTTGGCTATTTTTTAAATGAAATTCACCATTGAAACCAGTTTTCATCAGCTTGGAGTTAATGTCTGTCTCATGTTCTTAGCAGCAAGCTAGCTTGGCATAGTAAGGTAACTTAATTTTCTTTATTTGAATTTGTTGGATAAGCCACCGTATGATTTCAAGGTTTCAAAGCATCTAATGTCAACGAGGAACCCACAGATGATATTACAAAGAGGAAAGCTCAAGCCCAGACGGGTTACAGCTGAACTATATACATATCCCTTTTCTTATGGCTCCATACAAACTTCAATCTAATTTCTGGCTGAACTTCCAAACTCTCTAAATCAATACATGTTGCAACTGAGAGAAAAGAAGTGCTGCAGCAGATCAATGCTTTTGGTTTTTATAAAGACAACTTCAGGGTAGTATTAATGAGAACTGCATGCAGTTAGCAACTCGAAAGGTTATAATATTAGGGACTGCTTAATACCAGTATCTAATTTGCACATTATAATATGAAGCAGTGAACTAAGAAGCTGAGCTCAACTAAGATGAAAAGCTACCTGGTTCCAGCATAAGCATCAGATACATAATCCATCTTTGTGCTGATCACTCAAGTTACCCTTGCTGATGCTGATAGACTGAGAGCCAACATTCTATAACTCTCCCACCTCAACGGCTCCACCTGGAAATAGAAAAGAAGGATTGTTGCAGATCTACCAGAAGAGCCATTGCGGGAGAGAGTTAGAGACCGTTGTGTCCCTGGTTGCCTCAGTTGTAAAGAGAAGGAAACAGAAAGGCAGTTGCTGAGAAAGAGAGAGTTGTGGGATTTATTTATATATAGAGATTCAAGTGAAAACTTGTCTCTAGCTTTCTCCCTTTTTTTTGTGCTGTTTTTTGCCCCTTATCTTGTTTATTTGGTTTAATGCTAATGGCATCGACGAGACTCTTAAGGACGCTTTTTAAAACCAATATGTAAGCAACTTACAAAGAAACTTCCTGTTATTTTCTGACATGTTATGGAACTCCGAGAGGTAGAAAGAAAATAAAATTTTGTTTAATGCAGTGTCTTTGGTAACATCCTATGAAGTTGGAACAACCGTTGATGTGGTAGTAGATTATGGGATTTTTGCCTAGTCAGTTTGGATTCAATCAAAAGTTCTACAAACAAAACGACAAGAAACGCTCAATCTCAACGTGAGTAAATTTCAGAGATCTTTACTCTTGTTGCCGGAAGGTGTGATAATATTATACTCTACAAATATAGCACGGCGCAGGGAGCTTATCGACATGAAATCTTCAAGAAATTAATGAGCAGCAATATGCCACATACGCTAGCGAAAGTGACCTTTAACCATCTCAAGGGCTGCAAGAAACTTCTTTGCAGGGGTCCCAAGAACAATTCTCCAGCCAGAAAACAGATATTCCACTTCTCAACGTCGCACCCCCCTAAACTGTAACTACTGTTGGCGTGTATGTCAAAGTTGGGTTTATGCTACCTGTTGTGGCTCGAAACTTCCCAGGTTATGTAAGTAATCTCTGTAGGAAAGTTCAACCGCATATAACAACAGATTTCCGATTTTGCACAAGGATTCCTCTTTTGTCGGTGATTGCATTTGGAATTTTTGGGTCTGCACCATCAGAGTTCAATGGCAAACTCTCTCTAACCTTTCTTTGTGAGAGCCTACAATTAATGTGCAGCAAATAATACTTGTTAGCATGTTGAAGTTGGCAGCAGCTAGTATAACTGATACAGTCTTTTGATGATTTTACCGAAATCAAACTTGATATAGAATCTCCCATCTATCACAGATTGGGGATAGGGTACCCTCTTTTGGATGTGAGAAACAACTATTTTGTTACAGAAGTAGCAAGAGTATTCATCAGGGCAACCTTGGGAGCCTCGGATTGACAAATTAATAAGTGCACAACAGGGAAAATGATGTTAATAAATTTGGCAGGTACATGGACGAGCTAGTTAAAATAAAATCATTATGATATTATCAATTTTAATTGCTAGTGAGGATCATTAAACTTTACCTTTTGACTCTATTCTTGAACAGATTAACTACCTGCAGACAGGATGACGCCCATGCTATATATATAGATAGGACAGGAAAGAAAAAAGCATTGCCTCGATTCATTAATGCAGCTGAATAATCAAAGATATGGTGCAATTCACGAGGAGTAAGCCTTCAGTATCCCTCGCGGGGTCCAATAGAGATACTGGAAGCCTTTGAGGGAAACTGGAACCTTCTCCGATTTCTTCAAAAATTACTAAGACAATTTCCTGTCTATGCTGAGTTGCTTATACCTATCATAAACCTCCGGAGGGTTTATATAGGGATAACTGCCCCTATTTGCATCCTTTTACATTACTCCATTGACTCTTGTATGCGAATAAATAAAGCTTAAGCAACGCAAATCTAACCATGCATTATCTGTCTTTTGCTGATCACCAACATCTGTTGAAGTATTTTGTGTCAACGTTTGGGAACTGTAGCCTTCAAATCTTTAAAGAATAAAAGGATGATCTTAATTCATTGACTTATTCCATACTACAAGGGTCAAGTGAATATCTCATGCTTTTGTTTTGCAGGTCAACCTAACTGGATATTGAAGTTATTCTGCAATATAAATCATATCTTCTATCTAGAAGCAAAAGGTGAGACCACTAGAGCTGTATATATACCTGTCACTGTACACATGGAATCCTTAGCCCAACTGCCAGTTGAGGACAAGGGCCATCACCCTCAAAAGTCAAAATGTAAAGTAACAACAACATGCACAATGGATAAGAACTTGGCTGGAATCCAATCAATTATGTGCAACATAAGTAATCAACTAGTTTGAGATTGAATCCATTATCACGAAAACACCTGAAGAAAGCATAAGGTTTATATTGGTGCAGGACCATCTCCGGCGACTAATAATATGAAACATAGTTTGGTTTGCAGCCCGTATGATGCTATGATCTTTCATAATTATTGAATTTGAATAGAAGTAGTTTCTTTCTATATCTCATGTTTTCCTAGCACCGGGCGAAATGTTAATGCTCAGTTGCTTAAGATTTTCCTCTTAACTGTCATTCTGTCAATTTGCAGTCAGCAACTTCACTGAAATCTGCGAAATCACAAATCAAGCCAGATTAAATTCTGAAGAATCCTCTAGTTTCTTTTTCTCTAATCTTGCTGGAATCAACATTATTGGCTCTTACCATGATAAGGTTGGTGGCAACAAATAGTCGAAGGAATATATAGGCGTAATTGGGACACTAGCTGGCTAAGGAATGAATTCTCACGATGTTAAGCATCCACCTTGTCTTGTATAAATGGGTATCAATCAATATATATTTCAACCATTATTCTCCATGTGCTCCAAAGTAAAGATCAGACACTAACCAAAATGCGATAACGATTTTGTGAAACTCAAACCTGTCCACATATTTCTTTACAATTTGTTTTTATAAAGTATGAACAGAAAGCCTTCGGCCCTCCATATTAGCAAGAGTCATTTAGAGCTTTAAGTGGTATAGTTTACCTATGCTATCTTAGTTATGGGCATGGCATTGAAGCCTGGAAATTTAAATGCTGGAGCTGAAAACTTGAACACTTCACTACGAAGGTGTCACAGAATATCAAACATCGTCTGTTCCATGATTCATATGTAACTCCTTGAAGGTTTCCAACAGAAATGGAAATTGTTTGAATGACTTCTTTTAAGTTTAAAACAGCAAGGTGTGGATAGGATACAGAGGCTGTTGCTCAACTGCAAACGACTTGGGGGATGTTATAATCCTGCTAGACTGCACTCTCTTGTTGAATTTTGTATCAAGTACACTTTTTCAAGAGAAAGAAGAGGGATGAATCGATAAACTGAAGATTGAGCGTATCACAAAATCAAGGTTCTATGTAGTGACAGCAGGTGGAAACCAGGGAGAGAACTTTGAAAAGCAGAATAAAACAAAATCTGCAAAACAGCAGTGAAAAACTACAAACAACCTCACCTAATTAAGTTCTGTTAATAATCAATTGCTTGGAACGAAGAAAATCATACGATGCAAAGAAACTCTGTTAAATTTCGCCAGACGGGCATCTTACGCATCCTGTGTAACGGCATCAAAGTGCCTTACCACGGTAGCTGACCATTTTTGAACGGTGAAGAGTGAGCACCATGCATCTGTTTTAGTTTGAAAGTTGAAATGCCTATGCTCCCCTGTTCTTCATCCGCAATGCAGTTAGGTCCATCTGAACAACGTCTTAGAGTCCCTGAAACTGTACCTCGTGTTTATTGATGGGTCAGATTTCGGCCAAGCCTATGGATCCTCCCATTTTTTAAAACCAATTCCATTTAATCTTTTATTTAATTATCATATTATTAATAAATAAATAAACTTATTTTATATTTATTTTTGTATATATTAAAAAAATAAATATAAATATATTGTTTATTAATAAAATAATATAATTGAATCAGATCAACTTGATATTAAAAATTTGCCAAACCTGCAAGCTTGAACAGAAGGGATAATTCAACTCGGGACACCTCTACTTCTAGTGAACGAGTGAACGTACTTTGAACGGATAATTCAACTTTGGAAACCTGTACTTTCGAAAGAGTTGGGGCACATAATACGATCTGAGGTCCCTCTAGGATTCATGCATGAATATTCAAGAGAAGAATAAACACATACTAATTGTACACATACTAGTTGTAAAGAGAAGAATAAACACATACTAGTTGTAATTATCTAAAACAATGAAAAGTTAATCTGAGCTTAACAAAGGGAGGTGGCAGCCATCTGAGAAGAGGGTTGTGATAGTGGGTGTGCAAGTGTGGGAGGAAAGTTACCAAGGCTTAACAAAGGGAGGCGGCAGAGAGGAGCAGCCATCGGAGAAGAGGGTTGTAATGGTGGATGTGCAAGTATCATGAAGCCATTATCCTCTCTCCATAAAATTAGTTTGATGGAGTGTGCAGCACCACCCAAAAACTCTCTTACCCTGGCCAATTTGATATTTTTGAAAGCACCTTACTTATTTCCTCGTGGGATTTTTTGAGATTTTTGGAAGCACCTACCTACTTCCTTTGGAGATTTCTTTGGAATTTTTGAAAGCATTTTGTCTACTTTCTTCCTTAAGCGTCGTCGTGGACCACCCTACGTAGGTGATAGATTGTTGTTTATTATAGGTTTCTATTTTGAGATATCAGAAACGCCCACTATATTTTTTGAATTTTCAGTCAGGACGTACGACTGTAAAGCCAGGACCTAGAGATGTAAATAAGTTGTTATTTTTAACCAACCCAATCTCGAATTGCCAACGGATGTAGAAGCAAAAGAGAAAGGAAAGTATTCTTTATAAAGAAAAAGGCTCTTCCGTCCATGTTCGTCATAGGTTTCTTACCGCATGTTTGGTTGGTGGAATGGCTATGCCATTCCCTGTCTATTCCCATGGCATAGCCATTCCCACGTTTGGTTCACATAATGCCCAAAGAATAGCCATTCCGCGTAATAGCCATTCCCATGGCTATTCCTTCTCCTCAGTTAAAACACGGAATGGCTATTACCGACTCCCCCCCCAGTAATAGCCATTCCGCGTGTTAAAAGAATAACTAAACAAAGTCTAATGACCAAAATACCCTCATTACTTTTTAAAAATTACAAATGTGTCCTTATAAAATCAAATTTTCTCTCTCTTCGTGTGTTCTCTCTCTTCACATTTTCTCTCTCCTCCGTCTGTCTCTCAGGAACGCTTCATCGGGTCTTCCTCCTCGTTCCTCCCTGTTCGTCCCTCTTCCTCCCTCTCTCATGACGGAATGTGGTCGGAAAGGGTCCACAAAATACCTTTCCGACCATATTCCACCCAGATCTGGCCTGAAACGCCCAGATCTCGCCATGGGAAGCACCGGATCTGGTGCTTCCCCCTCCAGATCCCGCGGCTGGATCTGGCACTCCATGGCCAGATCCAACGCCGGGAAACGCTGATCTGGCTTCCTAGTGGCCAGATCCGGCCACGGGGTGAGCCAGATCGGCGTAAAATGAGTCCGGTCGCCTTTCCGGCGACCGGACTCTGGGGAAGAAGAAAGAAAAAAGTGAAAAAAAGAAAAAATTATTTATAAATATTAAAATATTTATGTTTTAAATATTAATATTTTATATATAATTTAAATATTATTAATTTTAAAATATCAATCATAATAATATTTTATAAATAAAATTAAATTATAATCATAATTATTAATAATTAATATTTAAATATTTTATAAATAATCATAATATTTAAATATTATAATCATAATTATAAATAATATTTAAATATTATAATCATAATATTTTATAAATAAAATAAAATTATTAATTATTAATATTTTATATATAATTTAAATATTATTAATTTTAAAATATCAATCATAATTATATTTTATAAATAAAATTAAATTATAATCATAATTATTAATAATTAATATTTAAATATTTTATAAATAATCATAATATTTAAATATTATAATCATAATTATAAATAATATTTAAATATTATAATCATAATATTTTATAAATAAAATAAAATTATTAATTATTAATATTTTATATATAATTTAAATATTTTAATCATAATAATATTAAATTATAAATAAAATATTAATAATTAATAATTTAATTTTATTTATAAAATATTATGATTATAATATTTTTATTAAATTATAAATTATCAATATTTAAAAAATAAAAATAAATAAATAATTATATATATAAAAGGGTATTTTTGTCTTTTTATTTTCTATTCCTTTCTTATTCCAATCTTATTTCTACCAACCAAACACTGCATTAAGTAGTAATAGCCATTCCTACTCTATTCCATTCACTGAACCAAACAAAGTAATAATTATTCTTTTTTATTCCCACCTCATTCTATTCCCACAGAATACCTATTCCATTCTATTCCTGTCTATTCCGTGAACCAAACGTGCCGTTAGAGTGTAAATGGGTTAAAACGTCTAAATATTTTCTGAATTTTCAACCAAGATATTTTTTGAATTTTCAACAAGGACCTAAAAATGTAAATGGATTGTTATTTTCAACCAGTTCTTAAAGATGTAAATAGATAGTTGTTTTGAACCAAAGTCTAAGATGTAAATGAATTGTTATTATACGAATATAATATAAGATATTTTTTGAAATTTCAACTAAATGGATTGTTGTTTTCAACTAAAATCTAATAATATAAATCGGTTGTTATTATTGTTATTATATGGATATCCCAAAATATCTAACTTTATATATATATATATATATATTATAATATTTCAAAAACTTATAATTTGTAAGATTCAAATTTTTATCTTTTTACAACTCTTGCCATCTTAACTAATTTTTTTCATAAATTAATAAAGATAAAATTAAATTTTTATATAATTTTTAATTTTTAAATTATTATTTGAGTTATTTAATCAAATATTTAACAAATTCAAATAATTAACAAATAGTATTATATTATTAAAATTTAATTTTAAATAATTTTTTATTTTATTCAAAATTTAATAAAATTTGAATACTTTTTAAAAAATTTCTAATAAAATACCTAAAAAAATATTTTATCCGTTGACATCCCTGCTTTCCTATCTAAGAATCA
This sequence comes from Theobroma grandiflorum, assembly GCA_036013995.1. Classification (NCBI taxonomy): domain Eukaryota; kingdom Viridiplantae; phylum Streptophyta; class Magnoliopsida; order Malvales; family Malvaceae; genus Theobroma; species Theobroma grandiflorum. Next base: position 11,189,004 of record CP142131.1, read on the forward strand.
TTATATTTTGACCTAGAAAATCCTTAAGCTAAAACATTAAAAGACTATCCTTATCCGAAATTAGCTTAAAAACTACTAATACTACTTATAGTGCTTCCCTATCTATCATTTAGCAACAACCACTTTCATGTATCCATATATTTCTATCATATTCAATATGGTACCAAAATAGAAGTGAACGCACACAGACAATTACTTACCAAGTTGTTGTGGTATATTTTCTATAAAATATTTTCAAAAAAAAAAAAGAAATTCTATAAAAGGGAAGGTAGCTGACAAACAGCATGAGAGAGACAGCAAAGAAGAAGAGAGAAAGTCAAGATTGGAGAGACAATCTTTTCACGGCTTTCGTGGACAACGTGAGCCTGCGAATTTCTTGGCCTGAGTTGAGAAATATCTTTGAAGAGTATAGGAGAGTCGTGGACCTCTTTATCTCTAGAAGAGGAAGCGAATCAGGCAGAAAGAAAAGCACTTTCGCTTTTGTGCGGTATCGATTCGAAGCAGAGCTGAGAAGGGTAGTGAGCATGGGAAATATGAGGTTGGTGGACGGCCATGAAATCAAAGTCAAGAGAGCAGCTTTTGGGTGGAAAAACAGGAAAAGACCACCAGATCCACTTATTGCGACACAAAGGGTGACAAAATAAAATGGCTACCAAACGGAGGCAGAGATCTCAGATCTTATAAAGAAGTGGTGGAAATGGGGGGTTACCCCAGTCGCGAGACTCAACGACGGCAAGAGGTGACCAGACGTGAGGAAGAAACTCAGGTATCTGAAAAGATAGATGGGGGAAACGAAATCGAATTTCTGATGGCAATCCCAGAAGATAATGCCGAATGGCTGAGTAGGAGTGTGGTTGGGAACTTGAAAAATCATGTCACCCGGAATAGAGTGCAGGAGGAATTGGCCAATAGGGGGATTGCGGCGAGGGTACGACATATGGATGATCGGAAGCTCCTCATCACGTTTGAAGAAACTGAAGAGATGCACTGGCTAGTCAAAAACTACCCAGTGATGTGGGGAATGTGGTTCGACGGGATTAAGTTATTTGGTGAAATGAACAACGAGAACCGAGTCCTTCAATGGATCCAAATTTTTAATATCCCAGTAATTCACTGGCATATGGGTTTCTTTAAAGCTCTATGTGGACTGTGGGGAGAGTTTGTTAGGGTGGACGAAGCAACGGCGAGAGAAGAACGACTGGACACAGCCCGCCTCTTGGTAGAGATTAAATGCAAAACGAAAATTCCTGAAGCTATCATATTGAGAATAAATGGGCAGAGCGTCAAAATTCAGGTTCAAGCAGAGCGTGATGAACATCCGGTGACCATCGGTGGAGGGTCGGCTGACGGCAGCAAGATGGAGAAAACAAGATGGAGGGCAAAGGCGTCTTTTTCACAAAAAATTTTGAATCAACAAGGGTCTGACTCTGGACGTGACATCAACAAATCCAGGGAGAGCACGTGGAGGAACAGAGACGTGCAAGGAAATGAAATGAGCCAAGTTGAGAGAATAAAAGGAAAACAGGGCCTGCAGGTTATCAAAGAAACAGGGGATAGTATAGGATCTAGTATAGTCCAAGAAACCCAAGCCCATAATGACCAAAGGGACATGAGTAGTCTGAACAGAAGTGGGGAAACAAAAGACACTGGGCCAGGTTATTGGTCTGAACCCAATTATGTGGGCTATAGAAGAAGAGCAGAAGGTATGTAGGAATTAAGCTGTTTCAAAAATGATAGAGCCCAAAGCACAGGAGAAGATTGGACCAATCAAGATCTGTCGGTGGAAGAGTTAACGGGGGGAATAACATATATGAAAAGGAGTATGGCAGGTCAGAGAAGATGGGTCATAAGGAAAAATATTAGAGAGATGATGGAGGCCTCTGATGAAAGTAACGACAGCGTGTATGTTGGGTCGCAGTCAAATGGTGTAATGGGGCAAGAAGATTCAGAAATTAGAAGGGAAGCGGTGGAAAGTGTTCGATTGGGAGAATGTCTTGGCATGGTTTTCACAAGGGACAAAAAATCAGTGATCTCGGAGTTCGAAAAAATTGTGGAAACAGAACTGGAGGGGAGATAGGGCTGCCTGTCTTGAGGTAAGTCGTTTCTCCTTTGGGCTTCCTTTCTCTTTATTATGAATTGTATTTCTTGGAATGTTAAGGGTCTGGGTAAACCAGAGAAAAGAAGAGCAATAAGGAATCTTGTAGTTCAACATAAACCGAAGATGTTACTACTCCAAGAAACGAAAATGAATGTAGTTAAAACAAGGTGGATTGAACGAGTATGGGGTAACAAGTCGGGAAAATGGCTGACCGCAGATGCGGAGGAATCTGCAAGAGGTTTAATATGCTGTTGGGATGAGAATTTTTTTGTGATGGACGAGTGTGTCTGTAACAAAAGATACATTTTGCTGATAGGGAAAATCAAGATGAATGGTAAGATGTGCGGATGGGGCAATATCTATGCTCCAAACAGTGATGAAGACAGACAGCTGTTATGGGAAGAGCTATTAGGTCTTTTGAAAAATTATCAAATTCCTTGGATCCTAGGGGGAGACTTTAACATTGTGAAATGCAGAGAAGAAAAAATCGGTGTGTCATAGAACGATAGGGCCATGAGCCAATTCGTAGAGTTTATCGAGGAAGCTGGGTTGGTGGACTTGCCTATGAGTGGAGGTAGTTTCACGTGGAGTAACAATAGGGCGAACCCAGCTTTTAGCAGGTTGGACAGATTTCTTGTTAGCTTCGATATGCTGGAGATGTGCCCAGAGCTTCATCAAGTTTGCTTGCCAAAGTCTATTTCCGACCATAACCCGATTAAGTTGTATAAGCAGGAGGTGAACTGGGGACCCAAACCTTTTCGTTTCTTTGACGTCTGGCTGGAAGATGCAAATTTCCAAGATATGTTTGATAAAGCATGGCAAGAGACAGGAAGCCTTGGCAGTAGAAGAGCAGGCGTTTGGCACAGACTAAAGGGTGTTAAAACAAGCATTAAAGCATGGCATAGGGCAAACTATGGCAACTCTGAAAGTAAAATTAAGAAGCTTGAGCTCTTAATTCATGACTTAGAACTACAGCAGCAAGCCGACCTATCTAACGAAGAGCTAAGAAAGGAGATATGCAAGCTAAGGGGAGAATTATGGAAAACTATCAGAGTGGAAGAAAGATCCTGGCAGCAAAAGGCTAGGGTACGTTAGTTCCTGGAAGGGGATCGCAATACAAAATTTTTCCATGGAGTGGCAACTATGAGGCACCGGATTAATTTTATTCAAAATCTAAATATCAAGGGTCAAATTCTGGAAAAACCAGATGAGTTACGACATGGAATTGCAGAGCATTTTTCAGAAATCTATGAGAAGAAACATACGACCAGTCTAACTGAACTGAACTGTGGGTTGAAGAAACTTAATGAGTCTTCTGTCATCTATTTGGAGAGACCCTTCACGGAACAGGAGATTTGGGAAACCATTCAAAGTTGTGAAGGCAGTAAGGCTCCGGGACCGGATGGCTTTAATTTGAACTTCTTCAAAAAGCAATGGAAAGCGGTGAAAGAAGACATCATGCGTTTGGTGGATGACTTTTTCAAATTTGAACGTATGGAAGGGTGTGTCAATACTTCCTTTATCACCTTGGTCCCTAAGCGTGCCAATCTGTCAAATATTGGTGACTATAGGCCCATCAGTCTTGTGGGCAGTTTGTACAAAATCATATCCAAAGCTCTTGCCAATAGATTAAGGACGGTTTTTGAGGAAATAGTGGGTGAGAACCAGTTCCCTTTTATAAAAGGGAGACAACTCTTAGATTGTAGCTTTATTGCTAACGAAGTGGTCGACGTCTTGAAGAAAAGTAGAGAAGGTGGCCTGATTTTTAAAGTCGATTTCGAAAAAGCTTATGACACCGTGGAATAGGGTTTCTTGGAGCTGATAATGAAAAGTATAGGGTTCAGAAACAAATGGAGAGCTTGGATCAAGGCTTGTTTATCTACTGCTTCCGTCTCGATCCTGGTCAACGGGACGCCAACTGATCAAATTTGTATGAGAAGAGGCCTTCGACAAGGCTGCCCCCTGTCGCCGTTTCTGTTTAATATGGTGGCTGAGGTTCTTAGTCGAATGTTGCGTAAAGCTGAAAACGAGGGATTCCTAGAGGGGGTTAAAATTGGAGGAAATGGTCTTACTATCACCCATCTTCAATACGCTGACGACACGGTCCTTTTCTGCAAACCTTCTCTCAGCTGCCTGATAAATATTAAAAGAATTTTCAGAATATTTTATGCTGTCTCGGGTCTTAAGATCAACTTCCAAAAAAGCCTGTTGATGGGCATTGGGGTAGAGCAGAACGTGATTACATGCTGGGCAGATTCTATCAATTGTCAAGTGGGAAAACTTCCATGCACCTACTTGGGGTTACCCCTTGGGGGTGCTATAAATTCCATTAGAATGTGGCAGCCAGTCATTGACAAGTTCGAAAAGAGATTATCAACATGGAAATCAAAGTCCCTCTCGATGGGTGGAAGAGTCACGCTCCTGAAAAGTGTGTTGGGGAGCCTTCCGATCTTCTTTATGTCCCTTTTTCAAATCCCCACTACAGTCAAGGAAAAATTAGAAAAAATACAAAGAAGGTTTCTGTGGAGTGGCACGGAAGATAAAAAGAAAATCCATTGGGTGGATTGGAAGTCTATTTGCCTTAATAAAGATTTGGGAGGTTTGGGGATGGTTGACTTATGCCTCAAAAATCGGGCTCTGCTAAACAAATGGATATGGCGCTTTGGCAACGAATCGAATAGCCTATGGAGGAGAATTATTGTTGAGAAAATTGGAGGAAATGGTAATGGCCTCCTAAGGCAACAAGTCAAAGAATGGTCTCGGGGGTTTGGAAGAATATAATGAAACCCCTACAGACAAGGGGTGATGCAGCCCAGGTGGTGGAGGAAGGTATGGGTTTCCTCATTGGCAATGGTAGAAAAATTGACTTTTGGAATGAGCAATGGATCGACGATCTCAAACTGAAGGAGGAATTCCCAAGAGTGTATGCCCTCGCAGTTCAAAAGAACGGTACGGTCGACCAATTTGGTGAATGGGTTGGGGTACAATGGCAGTGGCGAGTTGATCTGAGAAGGAATATCTTTGACTGGGAAGTGGAGCAATGGTCAAATTTTATGTCATTATTGAAAAGCCAAGTGTTGGAAAAAGGGTTTACTGACAAGCTGATATGGAAATTCAACTCAAGTGGAGAATATTCCACCAAATCTTACTGCAGACATGTAATGGAAATCAATCATGTGAAAGACAGTCTATGGAGTGACTTATGGAGGGGTTTAGCTCCCCTCAAAGTTGAAATTTTTGGGTAGATGTTGATAAGAGGTAGGGTTGCGGTGAAAGATAATCTATTGTCCAGGGGAATTCTTAGTAGTACGACAGCATACTGCCTTTTATGCAAAAAGGAGACGGAAACTATAGGACACTTTTTTTTCACATGCTCGGAGACGTGGATGCTATGGGGCTGGTGGGCTGACACGTGGGGACTGAAATGGGTGAATCATAAAGACCCGAAAGTGGTGTTTCAGAGCTGGAATGAGTTTGCAAAAAGTGTGGAGAATGGGGACATATGGAGGATGGCATTTTTCGCCAAAGTCTGGTCCATTTGGCTGGCCAGAAACGATATTCTTTTCAATGGAAAACTCTGGGATTGTGAGCAAGTGTACGACATCGTCAAGCTTCGTGTGGCTTGGTGGGTTAATGCAAAGTGGCCAAACATGAATAACTCGGTGTCCGATTTGGCTAGAATGCCCAGCACAGGGGTCCAACCAAGGAAAATTAAAACAGCAAAACCTGATGAACTCTGGCAACCCCCCCCCCCCCCCCCCCCCCAAAAGACATGATTAAATTCAACGTGGATGGCGCGTCGAGAGGGAACTCGAGTCAAGGGGGTATAAGAGGTATTTTACGCGATGAGGGAGGTAAAGCTTTAATTCAATTTTCCTCATCTGTTGGAGTTGCTGATGCAAACACAGCAGAGATCTTGGCGATCAAAAAGGCTCTGCAGATGGTGGCAGCTTCTAGATGGGCAAACGCAGTTTGTGTTATAGTTGAAAGTGACTCGGAAAATGCGATTAAGTGGGCAAAGGAACCATCAACAGCCCTTTGGAGATACAGAACCACCATGATGCTCTTGGAGCGTTTCAAAACTCAACTTCAGGACTGCAAATTTCAAAAAATCCCAAGAGCTGTAAATGGAGTCGCAGATACTCTAGCAAAGGCGGGTGTCGAGAGAAGTGATGAGTTCCTATGGGTCCTGGCTGAGGACGGAAAAGGTACTTGACTCTTCCGTCAGGTACTGCTACATTGATTGTCTTTTATTAAGTTGGTCTCCAGAATAGGGCAATTGATATAGACCTGATTGCAGGGGCAATATGTCTTTTTGTATCTTTATGTATAGGGAATGAGATCCTGATTCTTCCGTTTTGAATGATGAGGATGTACAGGGGTGGGTTTTTTTTGTTGTTCTCTTGATTGGCTAGATCACTTTTGGTTGTCGAAGTCTCTCAAACCACTATGATTGTGGGTGTATGTATATGTTATTTAGGGGGTTCTGAATGATCTAGTTGCTGCAGAAGGATTTTTTGATTTCTACAGATTTCTTAGGTTGCCCTTTACTGTATCTTTCCATCTATTAATGAAAGCCTTATTCTGATTCTCAAAAAAAAAATAAAAGGGAAGGTAGATATTAACCTCTTGGAGGATATTAGCCCCTTTTTCTTTTCTAAAGACGGGTAACCACTCGACAATCAGACCACAACTACAATTGATTACTCCATATTTACCTAAATATCAGTTATATTTAGGAAAAATTTTATGGCTTTTTCTTTTGGTAATTGTTTTTTTTTTTTTCTAAATGTGTGTAATACTGCCTCTTTAATTTGCTATCGATTCTTAATGGAGAGTGGGGGTTCGAAAGACTGCTCCTGAACAGGTGATGACAAGACATATAACACATCTTCATTATCAATAGTCCATCCTTATCCTACAAAACTTGAAACCGACTTCATCCAGACATCAGCCTCCAAGTAAGTGAAGCGACGGCTTATCTTATAACACAAAACAACACTACCCAATCCACATACAGTTACACCAGATCATGAGCCACAAGGAGACAATCTAGAAATTTCCCCTTCCCTCAACGAAACAGGCAGGAAAAAAAAATAAAAAAAAAAGTTGGTTTGTATTGTGCGGTGATTAACCATCTAGAACACGAAATTTGGGATCAACACCAACTGATTTCAGAGTTTCAGCCCGAGGCGTTGGCACGTGAGTGAAAATATCACGGCGGGTAGAGTCATGAGTGGCATAGTCAGCGTTACTTTCCTGAACGTGGGTAACTTTCCTGAAAAACGACTGCTTGAGGAACTTATCAGCTTCGTCCAGCACGCGATCAGGGTCCTCCACCTCCGGCAGAGTCTCCCTTCTCTTCTTGTTCACCCGCACTTGTGGCGAGTTCTTCAGCTGATGCAGTGCCGTCTTAAGCCCCAGGGTCACTGACAGCGCTATCATCCCGATTGCTACGAAGACAGGCACGAGGTCACCCCTCACTTGCTTTTGTGGCTTCACATGTTGACCGTAACCGAAATCGGCCGTTGGTGCGTATGACTTCATCTTTGGTGGGGTTGAGGTTGCATATGTTGCCTTTCCTCCTAAGCGATTTGCTAACTGCTTCAAATAACCCTGCAATCATGGAGCGAATTTTAATGAAGACCGAGACGAAAATAAAAAATGAAAACATGAAAAAGTGTTCTTTAAACAATCGCTTACAGTAGATCTAAATGCCATGATTTGTTACAGGAGTGACAGACACTAAGTTTTTTGCTCGATTGTATTGTGCAGTTGTGCTACTAACCACTAAAGAAGCGTTTAATGTGTTGATGATTGCTTGGTTGTGGGAGATTTTTAGGAATCCTAGGGATATATACTAAACGTGACCAGGTTGCAAAGGGCTGGAGAGGGTTCTAGAGCCACGTAACAGAGCACAGAACTGAAGTGACACCTGTCTAGATGTTCAGTGTACACCTCCAGGGTAGAAGCCTCCCGAAGCGGCACGTCATTCAACTACAGTTCTCTGTTTTAGCCTTTTTTTTTTTTTTATCTGTTTGCATTTGGTTTTTCCTTGGGGCCAGTAATATAAAAGCCCTGCCCCGACCCAAATAAAGTTCGTTGGCTATCTAGTCCCCATTTTGCCCGCTTCATCTCTCAAGATGTTTTCCTTGGTCCTTGTAATTACGATCGCATCCAGAATTTCACTTCAATCGTGTTAGGGATGGGGTGGAGAGGAGAAATTGAAAAAGTTAGAAAAAGAACCCAAAAAAAGGGGGCAAAGGTTGTTACGTGATCTATAGTGCTTGGGGTCAAGTCCAACCGACTTACTTCACTACGAGGTTTGTAAGCAAAAGCTTCACCTATCCATGAAAGGGATCACCGTCGGACGCGACATACTCGACTCTGACTAGGCCGTTTGCAATCACCAGCCACGTGTCACGACAAAGAACTTCTGTTACGTGTCCGGAGATTGTCAAGTGCTACTGCTGGAACAGGACCTTCATTGATGTTCTCGCGACGGGGTCCATTTATTAAAACCAAGTAATGGGCTGGGGTTCGTGAAGAAATTTGAGCTGGGACGACAAAAGCCGTGAACGGCAGGATTCGAACCTGCGCGGCCTGAGCCCACAGGATTTCTAAGTCAAACCAGATAACCACTCCGGCGCGGCCGCCTGATTTGACAGTGACGTCCGGGGTTCCCTACATAAATCATTTCATTAACAGTACAATTCGACATGACACATACCACTTCCGCAAGGCTGGGAAACACGTGTGACAAAGGAGTAACGTTGGTAGTGTCTGGCCAAACCCACCTTGGTGGCGATTGCCACTTGACTGCTTCGTTTGCATGTCCATTTTGTTTTAGTCTACCCTTTTTCAACCTTTCATCAACTTCCTTTATCATCAATATTCACCACAGTAGTCGATCATCAATCTTAATATATTATCGATCATGACATCACTACATCTATATGTTTATAATTTCATAGTACAATTTAGAAAGCAAGTCAGTGAAGGTCGAGGATCTTCGTCCATCAATTGCCTCGTCCAATGACTAACCTTAGTTTTACTTCTAATTTCTGGACAATAAACAAACTTGAACATCTTCTAATTATTTACATCTTATAGATCTTTCGATTGAGTATACGATAGATTTGGATCTCAATAGTTATTAAATTTTAATTTTATTATTTTTTTGATTATTATTATTATTATATTATAAGAACACTTTTCATAAATTTTTTATCAACCCTTTTCTTTGCAAATTATGAAACAAATACTTAATTGTTGATCATGTGAACGTTATTGTAATGGCGATCACTGTTCTAAAATCCAAATCAATAAACTTGATCTAATTATATATGTGATTAACCTTGTCTAGTTAAACAAATAGCTCTCAGGAAAATGGATGAATTAAACTCCTACTTAGACGTCCTTACCTCTGTTCCAAAAAGCTAATTAATTTTGTTCACAATTCAAGCGTTCCACACCACCTGTCTCAACTTTGAAGAAAAGAGATGAGAATATATCCAAGCTCTTCAGACTTCAAGTATTATTCCCAAGGGACCAATTAATTAACTTAATTTAATGAATTAGAGTTTCTAATTAGAAGAAAAAAAGTTGTTTCTATTCTTTGTTTGGTTTACGTACACTTCTTTCCACATATAGCCACCTAATATCTCCCACTAAACTGGATTAGTGCCAATCGACGCATAGATTCTCACACCCCATTTTCAAATGGGGTAAGAAAACTAATAAGTGGACGGTGCAAAGCGTTTGTACCTTTACATTTGAAAAGAGGAAGGGCATATCTCCTTCCATGTTAGACTAGGATAATATTTTCTTTCCTTTCTTGCCATGGCTGCTTTAACTACCTTTCCATTTGTTTATAGTTTCATTCCCTTCTTTGGTGAGGGAACCCTCCACCTGTTATGTGACCTTTTCCTCTCCATCATTTATTGGTTCTATCTTTTCTCCACATGGCATGACAAGGCTCCTATCATGTTGTTTAACTTGTTAATTATCAATCCATGTAAATCTTAGTTTGATGGACGGTTGTAATGAGATGAGATGAGATGAGATAGATGGTGATGATAAGACTAGGGACATTAATAAATAAAATCCATGAGTATGTATGTAAGTAATAATATTAGTACCTAACATGATGATTTGAGTAAAGTAAAAGAATAATAATTTATTCTTAGTGGAAGATAAGATGACCCAATGAGAGAATAATACGACGGGACCATTGCAAATGTGACAATCCTGGCTGATCTGTTTTCTGTTTTCTGCCATCTCTTATTCTTTAAAAAGAAGAAACAAAACCTCAAAGACCGAGCTTTTGACACCTGTCTGGCAGGCTCCCAGGCCCTTTATAAACAGGGGGTGCTGCAAGATAAAGACAATGCAATCTGTTCTTATTTCTTCTATCTGAGCTCTGTGCTTTTCTGCCCAAAAATGTGGAGAAGAAGGAAGAAGAAGAAGACAACTGTTGAGCACTATTGCATGTCTTGGATAATATTGCCCTCTTCTTCCTCCTAGAGGATTCGAAGGGGCCAAAGGCAAGTCATAGAGGCAAAGGGAAGGCCATGCCTTTCTTCCGGATTTTTACTTTTCTTATGTTTCTTCTTCACTCCTGCGTCTGAACTATAAATTCAGATCAAATTGAGCTTTTGAAGAAACAAAAAAATAACACAAAAATACGCCCGAACAATTCAAATACTAGCAGATTGAGTTGTTCCAAGCTGTTTGATTTCCACTGTTTGTTTGCAAAATGGTTGTTTGTAACGTTGCCTTTGCCATTATATTCTGCTCTTTCCGTTTCCCTTGGTTCAAAGATGTTTTCAGACTCAGCTTTCTTAGCTGAGTAAACAATTTGAAATATTTGACCCTGCGAAAAGGGTCACCTGAGTTGTTGCTTCAGTGCAAGGATTTTCAGCTGACGAATGCTGGTTTGCGAGGTGGAAGCCGCTAAATAGGGGTTGTGAAATGAGCAGTAGGGCAACCTTGGGCTTGTTTCAGGGTATGAATAAATTGTTTCACATGGACATGCTATTGTACACAACATTCTCAGTTTCGCCAGTTGTTATTTTAGTCTCTAAACCAAGTTCATGTTCCACATGTTTTGCGGGTAATTCTTGGCACTCTCATTTCATGTCTTAAAATGTGTAGGCAAATATGTGCATCGCTGCCCCAATGTGCAGGACAAAATCTCTAGCTTCTTTCACCCTAAAAGAAAAAGGTCAACCACAGTCCTGAAAAGCAAGGAACTTCATTATTCCAATCTCACTCATAATATCAATTCATGTGGGCAGGAGCAGGACATGCAAGTTCGTTTGTTCCTTGCCTTTCTTCTATTCAAGCCACACCTAAAAGTTAAGCTCTTTAAAGGGTGTTCCTGTGTGTGTACATGCTACTGCACAAACAAGCACATGCGAAACCCCCCGTGTAAAGAGTAGAATTTAATCCCCCTTTCCATAATTATAAAAAAAAAAAAAAAAAGAAAAACAAGCGCATGCCGAAGTCAAAACACATACGCAAGTTGTCTTTAGCACTTCGCACAATTAATTGAAGCCTATAAAAGTTCTCAATGCCAAGCCTTTTTTTAAGCAGCAATGAACCATGATATGTAACATCATCTTATTTTCATGTTAAATGGATGAGTTCTGTAATACCGGCATAACACCAGCCATATTTATCAACAATCCCATTAAAAAAGGCTCCTTCTCAACAAAGAACCATTACATTTAATCCTTAGTTACTGAAAGTTTTCACCACATACACAATGCATATTAAACGCAGATCAATCTTTTTTCTAACCTACAAAATAAATCAATATCCATGAGAGACTCTTGTATCTGACTTAAAGACATCTTGAACAATAAAGAGAGAGAGAGAGAGAGAGAGAGAGAGAGAGAGAGAGAGAGAGGCAAAGAAGCAGAAATGAATAGTATCATACCTATCACCTTGAAGTAAGACATGATTATGCCATTTAAACCCGATTCTCAACATTTAGTACAGATAAGCCGAGAAATTTTTTTAACTACAAAACTATGCACCCCATTCTCTGAAGGGAATTATCACCTATCGTATAACTCAAAAATCATATCACCTACTTGTTTAATTATCTTATTATCGTTATACCCATCATCACCTCTACTTTCCTTTCTGCAATAAACTTAAGGTCACCGGGCCTGACTACAGAACTTCCCTAGTCAAGATCTAGACTCTTTTTCATAGCCTCATAAACCAAATATGTAATGCTTGCAGCTGGGACAACTTTGAGAAGATTAGGAAAGAGTCCTTTGTAGAAACCTCTATAACCTTCATTCTGAAGTGTTCTCCAAAATACATCAGACATTCCCTTATATGCAGCAGCAGAGGTAGCACGTTGAGCTTGCAGTCTGGGAAAACAAAAAAACTAAATGTCAGCACCAAGCAAATACAACAAAAATGTGGACACAAATATCAAAACCGTTGCATGATGTGGATGAACCCAAATTATCAGAAAAAAGGGGCTTGTACACTTCAAAATCATACCTCATTCTTTTTTTTTTTTAAAGTTAAAGTCATACCTCGTTCTAATAACCTGCAAGGGATAAACACAGGTTGCTCCTAGAGCTCCTGAAACAGTTCCGCAACCTAGTTGCACAAGAGGACCTGGATCTTCTACAATTAAAAAGACAAATCATCAGAAAGCAAATTGAATAAGATATCCAGAAGAAACTCCCAAGTTAATGAAAAATAAGTAACCAAAAAACAAAAGAAAAAAATCAATTAGAAGCCCAAAACACAAGAAGCTGACAGAAAAGTACCACCATCTTGAAGAATATATGTCCTTGAAAAATCTTTCAAGGTCTCATAGGCAGCAAGGTCGATGCCAGCATATGGGATAATCCCAAGAAGAGATGGCACAAGACCTTTATAAAATGCTCGAGGTCCCTCCTGAACCCATATATCCCTAGTTAGTTTCCCCAGCCTTGGAGCCCTTCCACCTTCAGAAGCACAAGTCTGCAACCGAGTTTTCACTAGATCCATTGGATAGATAGCAGATTGTGCCACCGCACCTGCTACGCCACCAGCAATAAGTCTCCCACTGGCACCTATATCACCCTTCTTATCCCCCATACTGTCTCCTATTACATTCTTTAACATTTCATATGCATAGAACTTGATTGCACTTTCAGGTGCTACCTTCACAACATTTAACCCATTACCTCGAAAAAACCCCAGGAGACCATCTTGCTTCCATATCTTCTTTACAGCTGGCACAATACGAGCACGTGTAGTCTGCACTTGCAATACCACCTTAAGGCGATCAAGAGGAGCAGTTGCAGTACGAGAAGCTGCTCCTGCTATTCCTCCTGCAATAAAATATTTGCTTCTCTTAACATGCTTACTGATTCCTTCAGGAATAACAGCCTGTTCTCCAATATCTACAAGGCAAACCCTTTCCCAATGATGATAGATGTTCTCAATAGTAGCTTCATGAGGATAGAGTAGAAGGAAATCTCTCCATTCTTCAAAAGTTATAATCCCATTATTATCCTTGTCAACATGCTCTACAAAACGAGCAAGCTCCTCATCATCAATTTCAATCCCTGCAAAATACAAACTGCCAGGGCTTATAAGATGAAAACAACTGTTTCCTTGCGATCATAGGAACTACCAGCCCTCCCACATGAAGCATTTATAAGAACTAAATCAGAAAAATCACGGTGCAAGGAACTATCCTGCATTTTCATTGGATAAGTGTAAATTCAATAAGGAAGCACTTCCTTAAAGCCCACAAAGTACACTACAGGTCAACTACCATAGAAGAAATCCACAGCTTCCCAATCTCTTTAAATCCCAAATTATGATTCCAAAAAGTTTAGAGGCATAAAAGAATGATCATGAAGGGGAGCACCAGATTCATCATTAACATGCACAAGTCCAAGTCTGCGACATGTTTGCTCATTTTGTAAAAAAACCAACAGAAAATATAAATATATATGCAGAAGAAACTGTCCCAAGCACCAAGCAAAATAACTGACACATAAATTTTATACCAACAAGAAACTGTCTCAAGCATCAACCAAAATAAACAGACACATAAGTTTTATATCAACAAGAAACTGTCTCAACTATCAAGCCAAACAAACTGACCCATGACATGAGTATACCAACAAGACAGTCTCAAATATCAGGCCAGACAAACACTCTCCTTCAGTAGCAGCAACGTTCCCTAAAAAGCTCACATAGAACCTTTGGTGCCAAACCATTGGACTAATTGAGGTACCTCAACAAATGCACATGCATTCATAAAAGAAACATAAAAATCACAGATTCAAATTTAACATAGATTTTAGAGAAAAGAAAACACTTACTAGCATTCCTTTAAAATAGAATGAAACCATAGTTCCGGTTTCCGCATACCAAAACTTTGGTTTCAGAAAAGTTTGTAACTAAAAGAGCACATCTTTGAGCAAAAAAGGAAGACCAGACTTAAAAATGCATTCAAAGTCCTTTCTTCTTCTGTTGTTTTAAGAACTGAAATAAGATAAGTTTAACATATCCACACAATAGGAAACTCATCTGGCACATGAAGCTTTATAGCTTCTCATAGTTTTCCATTGAGATACTTCAATGTTAATATCAAACAAAGGTTTTGCTGTAACAAACTGGTGGAGGCAGCTTCCTAACACCTAAGCATAACCTCTTCCAAATTCCTTTACAAATTTGAACAAGACATTACATACCTAGAACTCTATATTGACAGTTAAAATATAGTTCAGTTAAGCTCTATAACGATCTCCAATGTCAAGTCAAGGCCTATATTTCTGTACTGCCATTTGCCACTCCAGAGGCCAAGTGACACAACTGTCAACATACACTGACATCTGACAGAAAGTGGAAGACATCCAATTATACTTCCATTATATATAAGTTTTGATATAAACTACACACCTGATAAATATGATGCAATCCATTTAGCCTCAATTATTTCAAAATTTTACCTAAGATAAACAACATTTCATTGGCCCTAAGACTGTCTCATTCAAGATTGTTATCCAGGAACCCACACCAAAATCTCAAAATATATCTAGATAATGGAAATAATTATACGTGTTCTACCCCGGAAAAGATTTTAAGCACCAAAAAATCACAGAATGAATTCAACCTGCAACCAACAAAAAATGAAAAATGCGCTTCTATAGTCACCCATCATTGAGCACAGCAGCTTTCTATATTTAATCACTTTAATTAGTCTCCAAGGAAAGTTAGCCAATTGGTAATTATTAGTAAAAGATTTTGTACAAAGTAAGAACATAAAGTTCTAGTGTTTAATTAGTTCATGTGCTGACTGTTGCCGAACAAGAAACCGCACCAAATATTCTCTTGCAAACAACACAAACATACAGGTAGAAATCATATTGCAATCCAAACTAATGCTTTGGGATAAATTACTAGTTAATGCTATCTACTTTTTTTACATGTACCTAGCAGCGGTTCCAATTACAAGCAATGCGAGAGCAAGTTCTCCAATCTCGCAATGATTGCAAGTGCTTCCACTGAAAGGGACATTAAAAAGACTGAAAGCAACATACAGCTTCTCAATTTATAAGCAAAAAACCACAAGTTGTCCAAACTTTTTATTGATTTCACTATCAACCTAATCAATGCAACCACCTCAACCAACGAATCAAACATATCAAGATAAGAGAAATACAACTAAGAAATTAAAAAACAAAGAAGTCCAATTATAATATAATAGTAAAGAGCATAGTATACCAGCCTTAACAAGCGCATCCCAAAGCTCCTCAGGCAAAATGCACCCATTGTGCTCCACATCAATAGCTTGGAAAATCCTATAAAGTTCAAGCTCCTTATCATCCATATACCTCTTAAACTCGTGATAATCCACGCGCCCATCTCTGTTTGCATCACAAACTTTCAACAGATCTTTCGCGTACTTATACTCAGCGGGAATCTGCAAAGCAGAGAGACCCTTTTCGATCTGGGCATAATCCAAAAATCCCACATTGTCTGCATCAAAAAAATTGAACAAACTCCGAATCCTCAAGTCCCTTTCTTCCTTGGTCTCACGTAATGCTAAAAGAACATGATCCATTGAGACGGGTCCGGGTTTTTTGACCGGGTTGCAGCATCCGGGTTTGGATTTTGCCTCCATTTTAGGCAAGCCTACATGCTCCACAGGCCCTGCTGCCCCAGACATAACAAGAGAAAACGACAACGTTTCTAACTACCTCGGCAAACTTCACCAATTTTTCCGCGAATGCTGTGTCTTGGGGTTGCTCTTCTTTTCTGCAAGCATGGAGATTTGGAAAGAAAGAGATCTGTTTTATAAGATGGGGAATAAATAAATAACATAAAAAGGGCCCCTTGTTTTCTTCTGTTTTTTGAGGGAGAGTAATATACCCAATAATCAAATAGGGGGAGGATCCGAAAATTTGACTCGAACTAGCGAGAAAAAGAGGACAAAAGATGCAGACTTTTCTTTGATTAGAGAGGGGAAGGTCAAAAAGAAGGAAAAAGGGAGTCAAAATTCCAAAGGAACAGGCTTATTACATCAAATAAATGACATTCATTCAAAGGTTTATTAATGGGTTTTCATTTTTCCTTCCGGGATCAATCCATCGTAGAATCAATATTAATAGCAGATTGAATGAAGGAAAAAGGAAACCAGGGGCTCCAAGCAAGAACATGCGGGTGAAAAAAGGACGGTAGGGAGAGAGGAAAAGATCGATTATTAAAGTGATTACAAATTGGAAAAATACACGTGCAAGATTATTGAAGGTAGAAGAAGGGTGTGGTTCCAGAGAGTGAGATAACACGTCTTGGCCCCAAAAGCTCTAGATCTTCCAAGTTCCTTTTTGTGGGCTTTGAGCCAAGTCAATAGTCAGAAACACAGAGATTGAAGTTCTGGGCTCCTTTTGGTTTTTCTTATATATAACCTTGCTCTCCTCCTCTGTCTACGGTGATTCAAGGAAGAAGAGGGTACTAGAGGAAAGAAAGAAAGATATTTTATCTCATGTTTTTGTTTTTAATTTTAATTTGATTAATTACGAAATGTTCTTTTTTTCTTCTTTTTTTTCTCTCCTCAAATTTGGCCGCGGAGGGGTTTTGCCAACGTTTTTCTTCTGCCTTGTTTGGAAATTTCGCTACTTTACTTTCTTCGTTGTTGTCCAAGTCTTGAGTAAATCTCAACTATGATTTTTAAATATATTTTTAATTTATTTTTTTATATATAATATTTTTAAAAAATTTTAATAAATTTTTATTTTTTATATATGAGATCAATTTTGTATTTTTTACTTTAAATCAAATAAAATTTTATAATTAAAAATTAACTAATTCTCATCACTTAAAACAATGTTATTATATTTACTAGGATGATACTCGTAGCTACGCTACGAAAAATATTAAAAGAAATAAAAATTATAGTCTTAGATTTCAATTTGATATTTTTAAAAGATAAATTGTTTATAGAGAAAAAAATAAATTGATTTTAATTACAAAATTAAATATATAGAGAGGGATTCTAATTGAATGACACTTGTCATTCAATTAGATACTCAATTAGAATTCAATTAGACACTCAATTGAAAGAAATTGAGAAATCAAATTATATTATTTTTATATATAATAGAGAAAAAGATAAATTGATTTTAATTACAAAATTAAATATATAGGGAGGGATTCTAATTGAATGACATTTGCCATTCAATTAGACATTCAATTAGAATTCAATTAGATACTCAATTGAAAGAAATTGATAAATCAAATTATGCTACTTTTATATATAGATAAATTATTTATAGAGAAAAATAAATTGATTTTAATTACAAAATTAAATATATAGGGAGGGATTCTAATTGAATGACACTTGTCATTCAATTAGATACTCAATTGGAATTCAATTAGACACTCAATTGAAAGAAATTGAGAAATCAAATTATGCTACTTTTATATATAGTAGATATCTAATATAATACTGACATGAGGGATAAAAATACTATATGTGCATTGACACTTATATTTCATATTTTTATTTATTATAATATATTAACATGTTACATAAGTATAATAAAATATAAAATAATAAATTAAATAAATAATAATTAATTATAAATTTATTTAATTTAAAATATAAATATAAAAATTTTCATTTTGTTAAAAAAATTAATAATTTCTTTAAATTTTTTAAAATAATTTTTAAAGTATTATATATATTTTTTCATCCAAAAGTGCCTTTAGGAATTTAATATGGGCTAGTTGCTATGGATTAAAAGCTTTTCTTCACGGTAGGATAACCTTTTGTGAATTTGTTTTAACCATTATAAGGTGCCAACCGCCATGTATATACTTAAAGAATAGATGTGAATAAAATTTTCCAGAGATATCCATGGCAGCAAAGGGCGCATTGCCACCCTCATTCCACTTGTCCTGCCTATATTTGCAGGATTTGCATATGCAGTCCTGCATATGCAGAAGCAGAACTGCAAAGAGTGCGAGCCATTGCCAAATCCTGTTTGGACCACTCAAACACCTTACCCTAATCTAAAGGCTACAAATGGCTTCCATATATGTAAGTTCATAATAATAAAACGACTTCATAAAATATGGAGACAAAGACTGATATTAAAATGTTCAAATTATTATAAAGAGTTGCATTATTCATGCCTATATATCACTAATTTGACTACAAAATTCCTGGAAATTTTAAATGCAATACACACTAACACTACAGCTCATAACAACATATATATATATATATATATTCACATCATAATTGCTTCGTAGCCATCTTCTCTCTCATGTTTAAGCTGATAGCGAATGGCAACAGCGACAACTGTTACGACACCCATCAGTGCTACCGCAGCCCAGAGGATAGTTAACAGGATGATACTGTCCTGTGTCTGCATGAGATCATAAAAACATCAGAGATTTAATCCAAGTTGTCAATGATCAAAAAGCCTCATTGCAACCAAGGCATGCAGTGAATATAGAGCAAACTATCCTGTAGCCTTGTACTAAAAAGAAGCTTTCATTGCTATTGATGTAATGTTGCCTTAACACTTGTTGAAGAAATCTAAATTTCTACTTCAAAAATGAAAATTTTGATCCATATCAGCTAGACTGTATATTTAACCATGAATATCATTTAGCCAGCACCTATCAAATATTTGCTTCGTGTAACTAATGATCTTAAACGCTCTGATCATATCTCTCAATACTAGCAGAAATTTCTATTATCTCCTACAGTTAATGACTATGCTTAAGAACATTCATCTAGTTAAACTGATGAATTTTCTTCATCCATTTGAGAAATTGAAACTTACTTGAACAACAGTGTGCAAGTTATGCATTGGCTTGGGCAATTCATCTGCAACCAAAATGTAAAAAAGGCCCATGACTCCGGTATGATGTCTGATACTACTGTAATTAGATTCCAGAATCAGAGTCTCCCCCTTGGATATCTTGACAGTTCCTGGTTGAGGATAGCAGGTGGACATTCCTACAATGTAACCAGCTTCATTTCCTGCTTCCTCCCCCTCCCCATAAGTCGGTATTGAGGAACACAAAAGTTGGCCATTCTAAATTCACCATATGCAAACAGGCAAACAGATCGTCATCAGAAGAAGAAATCACATTACTGGAGTTCACTAAATGATCACATAATACATTTAAATTTCTTTAGAATTAGCAGTTGTCAGCATTCCTATAAAATATATGGGAACGGGGTCTAACAAGCCGGAGTAACTGCGCTATTCTGGATAACATAAAATTGCAAACAAGTAATTATTTAACATAAATGAGCCTCTGTTCCTCAGGGAGTAAGAACACCTTTGAGGAACAGAGGTCAAGTACCTATAACAATCCTAAAACAAGCCTAGTTTCTGAATACTAGGATCCATAGTTGCAGCTAGAGTTATAAGGTTAACATGGGCAGGCCCACTGGAAATTGCACACTGACCACTCTCTATTATGTCGTCCCTCTATGATAAAAATAAAAAATAAAAACAGGTAAGATACATCAACATTATATAAAACTAGGATGAGAACTGCATCAAGCATTTAGAAGATAATTCTAAATAAAGGGATAAGCATAAAAAATGGTGTTGCAAACACAAATCTAATTCATCTATGTAAAATATACATCTATGGAAGCCAAGAGTAACTGAGGAAAGGAAGCTAAAGCATAAGTCTGTTCAAATGACAATTCCTGATAAATATATATAGAACTACAGAAACTAATAAAGCTTCAATATATACACTTAAAAAGAAAATGCAACTTTGATGGAGACCCAACAAAAAGTGAAAAAAATTACACAAAAGCGCAAAGTAGAAACAAGCCGTTTTAATACCTCTCTGTAGAGAGCAGAACCAGAGCCGCCTGAATGTTGGTGTGCGACACCATATATGACATAACCACCAAATGGCATGTCAAGGCTTATTCTTTTGTTGTCAACGCACCCATCATCAGCCAATCCAGTGGCACTGCAAGATTCAACTTCATATTCCACCTGCATCGAAGATATTCCAATGACTTGATATTTCAGAAAGAATTTGAATGACAAAAAGATTGTTGCAGCACATAAACTGTTCATCGACCTTGCAATCGTGCTCTGCATTAATCCCTGTTGAATTACCAGACCTTTTCCAACTATCAGTGATGTCAAATATATAGATTTTAACAGGCACAATAGAGCTATCCATATCGACCCACTTCACAGTGTATCTGAGGTAAAGTGTTCTTCTGACGCCCTCAAACCCTTGTTTCAACCTGCATTGTGTGTGATCATAGCAACATGACAAACCCCCATTGTAGTCTGGCCTCAAAGGTCTCCCATATTCATCCTCTGTTACATTATACAAATCACACCTGCATTCGGTACATCCCAACTTATCTTCCACCCCCCTTGTATCAATTGCATGAACATTAAGCATCCACATCTCCTCAAAACCCAAAGGAATCTCAGAAGGATTACCGACTTCTATTCCATATGCATCAGGAACATGAGTTGCAGTTCTTCGTGTCTCAGACCCAAGGCCAAAATACTGACCAAGAACTCCACCCTGACAAATCCCACTATTTCTCCCAGAAATATAATCTGACCTGTGAAGCTTTTTACTTTCATTAAACTCCGATGTTTCCACACCTTTACGTGCGTAGTATCTTGCAACAACCCAGTGATGGAGATAAGTCTCATGGAGAGGAACAGGATTACCTGCCTCATCAATCACTTCTGCATCGAAACTTTTCAAGGCAATATGACCTTTTGGAAAGTCAATATCGTAATAGAATCTATTTTCCACTGATCCTGGTCCAAGCACAAACTTAGGTGATAGAAAAACAGCAGTTTTTATCTCATTTTCCTTTCCCCAAATTGCTTGTGAATGCCGTAAACTTAGCGTCAACAAAATTCCAACCAAAAGTAACTGTCCTCGATTATAAATTTTCATTTTCCTGTCAATTTGAACATCTTGAGTCAGACTATATGATCTCTTCTAAGCAAACTATATATTTCAATCGAATCAAAAATCCAAAAAGTAATAAAATAAAAGCAGTTAGTTGTATGGGAGGGTATAAATTATCTGCAAAATACTACTAAGATTTCGTATAGACAACTCAAATAGATGCTTGACTTGGAACCAGGACAAATACTTATATGATGTAACTCTGACGTACGGCTGTTAAAACAACAAAATCGTTAGTGAATTGTGATTTCTTTCCACTATAATTCTTGAGAACAGTTGTATGGAAGCAACCAGTTTTCTTAAAATTGAAAAGGATCCTTTTTAATTAGTCACTTTAAGCCAATTTGCTTCTATAGTTTTCAAGTGTAATTTTGAAAGGAATAAGAATCACTATGCTTTAATAAATATTCAGAGTAATTATCACCCATGAAAAAGAGATATATGTTTTCTGAAATTGATCCAGCATGGTGCATGGATATAAAACAAGCACAACACTGAGGATTTCCAATTGGGATTTCAGCGAACTACAAGTGCGTGCAATCTGGGGAGGAATTACACACACGGGGAATTATCAATTCCATCGGCAGAGCAATCCAATGAAAAGAAAACCCAAAGAAAAAGAACGCTGAAATTCGGATAGGATTACCAATGAAGAAGAAATGTAAAGCTGCTATCTTCAGAAAACTCGTAAAGCACCCTACCCGAACGTTTCTGAGATAACTTCAACCACTGCTGCGTCTGCGTGCACCACTCGTCTGAACGCTCCAAGTTCAGGCTGGACAATTTCTCTTGCTTTTATGGTTGAGATTATATCAATAGGATTCAAAGTCCAGGGAGCGTACGGGTCTTCCCCATGTGCCTTTTGATGACAGCATTGCTTACGTACTTGTTTGCATGTGGGAATTTTGTTTACAAAATAAGACAAATCTAGGATGCGGAAACATAAGCCATGACGCTAATTTTTCACACAGACTTAGCTAACAAAACTTCAATTTCCATGGAGAGTAACTGCTGCTTGTGTAGGCTATTTCCAAGCAAAAAAGGCCAGGAAAAATCACTTCTTTTTCTGGTGATAACATCAATATTCAATAAAGTGTAACTTATGTTGGAAATAAAAAAAAATACTAGTTCCAGCAGGTGGGCCAAAAACTGACAAAGCATTAAAGCAAAAGAAGACAAGTCTCCAAGTAGTACGTTAGGCTCGTTCCATGTGTCGTTTCTCTGACAATATCTCCTTCCGAGGCAAGAATTGATTGGAATTTGGATGTAAAGAGACATAGACCATCTATCTAGACGAGCAGAACAACGCCCATCCCCTATCTCTTTTAGTTGTGAACGGAACTGATTGGAACGATCGCCAGTGTCTCCAACCATTTGGAACCTTTTGCCCCCATCCTTTCATTTCAGAATCAACCTTGATAGGTGACCTTGAGGTCGAATCTACAACACAACCATTTGCCGAATTCATTTTACAAGCTATAGTTTCTTATATTTAATGGAAGTCATAGGTTTAGTAAAAAAAAATGTAAAATGAAAAAGAAAGGTTAAAGGTTTCATTTGTTTATATTTTTACTATTTATTCTTAAAAAAATAGACAGTAAAAATAAAAAATAAAACGTAAGTAACAAAAAATAATATAATAAAAAAAATCAATCGGACCAAATCAAGTTAAATAAATTTTATTTGGTGAGACTAATAAGTAACCTATGTAATCAGGACAACAAAGACTTGTAATTTGTCTTCTTACATAACTATGGTGACAAAAATTAGTAGTTTAGTTTCTTAGTCTAATCATGTGATGTAATCTTAATAGCTCAATTGTGTAATTGTGATTACTTACTGCACCTGGTCACATTATGATCCAATGAGATACAGGGGCAGCCAAAGCCCATATACAAATTTATATAGTTTCTAATTTCTAAATTCAAAATATAGTTTCATCAGCATTAATTGCAAGTGGGCCCATAATGTTTCAACATTAACAATTGAAAAATATGCACGTTAAAAAAAATCCCTCAAAACACTCTTATCATTTTTAAGAAAATTATGAATATGATTAACGCCATTAATTGATCAGATTTCATTATGAATTCATATATGGTAAAGTAAAAAATGTAAATCATTTATATTCATATTATATCCATAATCTATAATATATATAAAAATAGGATAATTGATTGACATCTGTCATCTTTATACTCTTATTTTGCATGAACTTAAATGCATAGAATTTGAACATTTCTTTTTTATATTAATGTTTAAATTTTAATAAATATTCATCAAATTTATTGAATAAAATAAAAAAGTCAATGAAGTCTACTTATTTCTCAATATATATAATACATAGTCATTATTAAATTAATTAATTAATCGAATTTGATAATTTTTAGCCATTCATTTTATATGTAAAAGGCATCTACTACTAAAAATTAATAATTATATTATATTGATAGAATTTTTACATTATATTATTGCTCTATATTCTATAACTATTTATCTTAATCTGTTAATAGTATAGGTTATATATACGTTATCGTTTTTTAATATTTTATTATACATCTAACAAATTTTGATAAGATTATTATTTTTTTTGGATAAATACTATTTTATAACCATATGATGACGTTTGGTATTTTATAACGCAATATGATTAAAAGTAATGTAATTGTAAGTAATGTGATTGCAAACAATGTGATTATAGAGAAAATAACATTACAGTGTTTGGTATATAAGTAAAATAATGATTAAAATGTAGAGAGGATAACATTGCAGTATTTGATTTATAAATACTTTACTAAAAATGTAATATTAATTTTCAAAATTATCCATAGTTATTAAAATGTATGTTTAATATACTTGTATTTTTTATTATTAATTTTTATATAATATCATCTCTTAAATATATTTTTAATGTCATATATTTTATTTTCATTTCTTATTATAATCTTATATATTTTATTTTTATTTTTTAATATAATTTTTATATTATACATTTTATTTTATTTTTTTATACCTATATTATATAAATTTTAATTTTTTATATTTTATTTTTATTTTAATTTCTAATATTTATATTATATATTTTATTTTAATATTTTTTATTTTAATTATAACATTACAAAATATTTTTAACAAGGTAATAATGTTAAAAAGATAAAAATATCTTTAAGAACATTGCAGAGTGCAATGTGATTGTATTAATTTTGGATTGTAATCACATTACATACCTTAACTGTAATATGATTACATTGCAATCTTATATTACAGTGATCTGTTGTAAAACAAACACTATAATGTAATTTAATTAGACACATTACAAATAATGAACTTATACTTTTTTCATTTCAAACGCTACCTATGCTAGAGCAAAAAACTATATTCAATTAATATTATTTTATCTTTTCTTTATCAAGAAAAATCATACATTCATATAGTTCAATAATGCAATATAATTTTTCTTACAAACTCTTTTGAAGGTATTAAATTAAAATTCACTTCAACGTGATCTATCTTTTTTGTAATTTTTTTGTAGCGTAGTTCGGGCATTATCCTAGTGCATATAAGATAATTAAATTGGAGAATTATTAATCACGTGACTGAATTTATAGGCTCATGGATAGGGAAAAAAAAAGAAAAAACCTAAAAACCATAATTCAGGGATTGGAAATTAGGGGTGCGAAAATAATCAGCAACGGTATCTCACTTTTCTGAAGGCAAAAAAATTGGAAATTTGACCTAAAAATAAGCTCCGAACATTTGACCAGCAGCGCCGAAGTTAGAGAGATCGACAGCAAAGCAGCTGTTGCTACCAGGTTCCCAACCATGTCTTTCTTTGTTGTGTCTCAGCTACATACGTAGATTAACTTGCTTTTTGTTTTGTCACTTCCGGCATGCTCCTCCCATCATCACCTCGAAATTGTCCTAAAACCTAAAAGAAAGAGCAAGCACTAGGAGATGAGAGGAAAAAAGGAAAAAGCCAAGGAGAGAAGGGAGAAGAGACTCCAAGAGATTTCCCTTCTCAGGACTATTCCTTATTCTGATCACCAGAGGTACGCTCTTTCTTTCTTTCCCTTGGAAAATTTTCCACTTTTTTTCTCCCTTGATATTGGTAGTACCCAGATTGGTATATCAACAGATTAGGGGGAAAAAACGGAGTATGTGTGTAGATTTGGACTGAAATTCTACGGGATAAGACACCGAATGACACATGGCGCTTAATTATCCTCACTCCCCAGCATTGCAGTTTCTTATCATTAATGGGATTGTTTTCTTAAGATATGTTCGCCTAATTACGACAAGTATTAATGCAGTTAGTTTGGTAATGCTCTTAATATTAATGTAATAAGTTTGATATTGTTTTTGTTGCATGGTGATCTTCTAGAAAGGAATTTTCTTTTTATCATCATTTTCCACAGTGCGATTATTACTTGGAACAATTTATTAATAATAGCAGAATATGGATCATCTCCGGTGCCGCAATGGGACTGGAAGAATCTATTCTTTACTTTTTTTATGCGTACATGTTACGCATTGTCTTTGCAATTGGCACTCAAGAAGCATAGACTGAAGAATTGGAGAGGTGCCGAATTCATTTCGCATTCTATTCAAACAGTCTTGCAAAGATTTACAATTTTGGTTTCCTTGTAGGTGGTGGTCGCAAGAAACTGTTGCTGTGGTAACTGGTGCTAATAGAGGAATTGGGTTCGAGATTGCAAGACAACTTGCCGGGCATGGATTGACAGTAATACTAACATCAAGGGACACTAGCGTTGGCATTGAAGCAGCCAAGGTCTTACAAGAAGGAGGTTTCAATGTGGATGTCCATCAGCTTGATGTCTTGGATCGTGAATCAATTTCAGAGTTTATTGAATGGATAAAAGAAAAATATGGAGGCATAGATATTCTGGTAAGATGTAAATTCATTGTCCACTCATTTTAGGAATTCCAAGTTGATGTTAGTTTTTGCTTCTTAATTGATTTTTCTCTTTCACTGAGCATTTAGCTTAGCTTACTGCTTTGCCCAACCTTTTGTATTTCTCTTGATTTTTTCATGCAAACTTATATTTTGCAGGTTAATAATGCAGGTGTTAACTACAATCTTGGGTCTGATAATTCTGTGCAATTTGCACAGCAGGTAGTTGACACCAACTACTATGGTACCAAAAATATGATTAAAGCAATGATACCATTAATGAGACCTTCTGCTGCCGGTGCTCGTATTGTTAATGTGAGCTCACGGCTCGGTAAACTAAATGGCCGGCGCAATGTAAGTAAAGGATTCTCTTCCTTTCATTCAAGATATATACAGGGCCAACCACTTTTTTCTACTAAGCTCTTCTCTCTTTTCTCTTCTTTTTTGGCGCACTTTCTTTACTTTCTTAGTGCAATTATTTGTGGGTCTTTAAGGTGAGTAATTAGTAAATCATGGTCACTTCCTTCCTGGAATCTTTTTCTTGTTACACTTTATCTTCCTTCCCTTCTGTTTAGGATTGGAGTCTAGTCTCTGCTTCTGTGATATAGGCATTGTATTTTTTTTCCGTATGTGAATAAATTGTGGATCTCTTTATTTACTTCTTTTGGTTCTGGCTCTTCCCCTCTTTCCTTGAGGGAGAAGATAGTGCATCAGCTATGCCTTCTATTGTAGCAACATGCCCATGCACATGTATTTAAAGAGGCATGCCTATTTTTCTAACTGTTGAGTAAGAGGCGAGTGTTGGTATGTACTTGTTATGTGTCTATAGCAGTTGCGATGTTCCTTTCAAGTTGAAGTTTTTACCTGGGAGGGATTGATGCAGATGGAGGAGAACCTTAGACTATTGGCCTGTTTCATTGACATCATTATTTTGTGTATGAATAAATGAATTTATGTAATTTCTTATGCAACACATTGCTAAAGGTCATCTACTGTAAATTGCCTTTTATGTTCATAATTTTTCTTGAGATCTCCATTTCTAATACTTTACTTTTTCTGGAAGGAGTGAAAGAAGTCATTAGCCTTTAATTTCCTTGATACCACTTCACAATATATTCTTTCTTTTCTTGGATGCAGACTAACTTTAGGTTTCTTTGACAGAGAATTCAAGATGCAACTTTGAGAGAAGAACTAAACAATTTGGACACTCTGTCTGAGGAACTGATTGATAGGACAGTGTCTACTTTCCTACAACAAGTTGAAGATGACACTTGGCAATCAGGTGGTTGGCCTCAGACATTTACTGACTACTCAATATCTAAACTTGCTGTTAATGCTTACACTAGGCTGGTGGCAAAAGAACTCTCCGATCGGCCAGAAGGTGAAAAGATTTATATCAACTGTTACTGCCCAGGATGGGTGAAGACTGCTATGACAGGTTGGGCAGGCAATATTTCAGCTGAGGATGCAGCTGACACTGGAGTCTGGCTTGCCCTGCTTCCTGACGTGGCAATAACAGGAAAATTTTTTGCAGAAAGACGGGAAGTGAACTTCTGAGGCAATGAAGCTTACTATTGCAAGGTTTAGGAATCCGTTCTATTCTTGAAGATTTCATGGCTTAAAACAGCTGAAAGCAACTTGTTTGAGAAGGTTTGTCCGCCCTGCATTATGCAAAAAAGAATTGCCTTGTGGTAACTACCGAAGGACGAGAGCTAGCACTTGTTATTATTGAAATGGAAATTCAAAAACATGGAAGCTGCAATCTGTTTAACCTTCAAAGGATTATAGTCACACACTTAACAGAGTGTAAATGGCACTCCGAATTCTATGGTAATTCTTTTAAGTCAAAATATGTTTATTGCTCCTTCCCACCAATGAAGCTCTAGTTTAGGGCTCATCAAGTATTTTTGTTTATGGGTTCTATTGTATTTGATCTTTGAGAATGAAGACTCGATTTATGTTGACACTACTAGTTAGCTCTTTTTATTCTTTTAAAGCTGGAGTGATGACCGAAAAAAAGAAAAAAACAAAGAACACTCTCTTCTTGTGACTTTAATAGCCAATGCTGATGGAGGACTGTTAATGGTTTGATGCTAACATAAATTAGGAGCAAAATGATTATTAGGGGTGATCTGCCTCAGTCTCATTGAATGCCTCCAAGGGAGGTATGCTGCATAGGGTTGGAACAGGGAATTATGCTTGTTTACTCATTTAATTTCATGTGATAATGGAAGAACAACAACGTTGGAAAGAAAATTACTGAAAAGTCATCTTCATGGCTCAAAAGCAAATTTTAGTTACAAAAACTCCGAACTCGAATGGCAAATTGAGTTTGTATTCTGATCAAAAGCAAATTTAACAAGTTACCTGGCCTGCCATCCCATCCATTCTACCACCAGGCATTGGATCCTCAGACCTGAAATTCCATGTGGACCCAAAAGGCTACGACGCCATTACTAGACTTCCAAGGCCAACTTCTTGTATTTGAAAGGCCCACGATTGTCCCTGCACTTCCTTCCACTTTTTTTTTTCCCTTCTTCCCATTTCTCCAGAATCAGTTATCAAAGCCAATGGCCACCCTCAGAAGAGCTCTTCTTAACGCCCACCGAATCCTTAATTCTTCCACCGTCCCCAATCGGACTACGATCGTTATCAGGTACCTATAACCTATTTTTCTTTTCACCTTTGTTTTGCTTTTGTTATTGTTTTTCTTGAAACGTTTTCCTTTTCTTATCAGGCCACAATATGGTTGGGTATCAAGATTTTCTTCCACTAATATTAGTAACACTCAGCCATTAGACATCGACCTCTCGAGCGAAGAAAGCAAAAGGCGTCTGTTTAACAGGTTATCTTTCTTCATTTTACTCTTGGGGTGCTTTTTTTTTTTTTATTCTGATCACAAAATTTAGATAGCGTTTTGATGGTTCCGTTTCTGGATTTTTGATAGATTGTTGTATAGGAGCAAGCAGAGAGGGTTTTTGGAACTGGATTTGGTTCTTGGAAAATGGGTGGAGGAACACATCTATTCCATGGATGAAAATGGAATTAAAGCTCTTGTTCATGTCCTTGATTTGGTATTCTTCTTTCTTTCTCCATCTTTTCTTTAAAAAAAAGGTTAACTTTTGTTTGCTTATAGACCAAATTTACAGGCTTTAAAGTTCAAACAACTCTCTTGTTTGTTTCATGCTTTTAGTTACTTATATGAAACCATAGTGGATGATCATGTGTGCTTGCTAGTTGAGCAATGTCTTTGGTTTTGCAATGTTAATGGTAGAATTAAAGAGTTCTTGATTGTGACCAAAATTATATCTGACTCCTGTCAATTTGAAGTGTACCTGCACATTCATGATTTGTTTTCCACTCAATTAAAACCCAAAGCTTTTGAAGGTTACTTCTTATTGATTTAAAATTTAGAGCTTTTTGAACCAGCTCTATATTTTCCCACATGAGCTTACGGGCAGAAAATTATGACTTTTAAGTCTTTAATGTCATCTAATTATACTGGATTCTTTGGGCTAAAGATGTAAAATGATTTGCATGTCAATTTGATATAACAAATCTCATGTCTGTTAATCATGGCTGGCTGCCAATAAACCTTTAGCTTGCTCAGTTTGCCTTATCAGCGGTTGATCTTTGCTTTTTGCAAATTATGGTTTGTTGCAATTCAATCTAGGTTTATCAGCGACTAATATTTGCTTTCCATTGTAATCCTTGGCTTGTAATTAATTAAGCTTGACCTGCGGCAGTCAGCAAATCTTTCTTTTCTTGTCACTGAGAAGATATTGATTTGTCCCCTGGAAATTCACAGCTGAGACTAGAGACACTGTCAATTTGCTTTCCAGCAAATGTTCACATAAAACCTTATATATTGCTGAACATATGAACAAAACTAGTAAACCGTGTGTGTCTAACCATAAAGTCATATGAAACTATCTAATGAAAACCCTTTATAAATGCTCTTTCTCCATCAGAGTATTTTAATTTTTGGCTTTATTGCGATAGTTCAAAACATACATCCTCATTTGCCTTTTTCAGCTGAGTGGAGACCTAAAAATTTGATATTAAGAGCCACTTTTATTTTTTATTTATATTTTTTTGAGAAATGCTACTCAATTGCGTCTCGATTTTTCCATACTTGATAAAAAAAAGAAGAAGAAAGAAACAGTTTGGTGAGAGAGAAAAGTGAGAAAGACTTGCCAATTGAAAATTCATTGGCCAAATGTTTGTCATATTGTCTTAATATTGGATTTTTGTTCTACAGGAAAACCCTGACCTCTGGAAATGGTTAACTGGTCAAGAACAACCACCTGAGACAGTGAGCATTAATCCTGTAAGACATAGTCTGAAAGATAAAAGTTGCACCATGTTCTTGTTTCTTTGTTTGTCTTGTGTTCTTATATGATTTGTTGGTTGGATAGGTCTTCTCTGCAGTGCAAGAGAAGGTTTTGAAAAACCTCAACAGCCATTCTGCTCCTGAGACACGAGCAACACCTGGCCAGCCATGGGTGAGAGGGTGGGATGATATCAAGAAAGGTCGTGATAGCCCTATGACAGGAAATCAGTAGCTTTGCTATTGTTTTTGAGATAGCAGGTTCTGAAGACTACTATTTTAGAACAAAATTAAAGTGCATAATATGTGTTTCTTCGTTACTGTATACTATGATATGAATAAGGATGGCTGCACGGCTGCCATGAAGCTGAAGATACAAGAAGCCCTGGCTCTTTTTGTCATTGACCTTTCATGAATTGATCTATAGCAGAAATTTGTGGCTCATTCTTTGTTTCGTCTGCCCTCTGTGCTTTCTCAAATGGTTGTACTTAATTGAATGTTCTACTTCTCCAACTAGGAATAATTGCTTTGTCTTTCTCCTTCAGTCAAATGGTGGAAACTTTAGTTTCATAAATCTTTTACCCCTCTAAACAATGAAATCCTTATTTATCTTACCTCTGCTCCCCTCTTTCAAAACCCAAGATTCACGGGTACAACGGTGGTTCTTAGTGGATCTTTGAACCTTGGACTCGGCACCCTCCATGCTTCGGAACTCACGGTACACTCTGTTGATACGAAAGGTCATTGGTTAAATTGCTAAATTTCATAATTTTGATTTTTGAACAATTAAGCCTTGATGCATTGAACCGCTTAATTGTCCCGGCTGATGGCTTATCTAATAACGTTGAAGATGAAAATTGCCTTCCAATACTGATATTGATGTTTGGAGATAGAGTGAAATTGTAACAATTTTGTATTCTTATACCCCAAATAAAAAGTATGAGGAACTTGCGTGGATGGATGCCGGCCTCAAACCGCTGATCCCCTCCCTCTCCTTCTCGCTTCTCTCCATAGCAACGAGTCTGCTTCGTCTGTTGCTATTCTTCCCTCCATCAGTTTTTAATGGCTTCTGCAGTTAAACCCATCTTCATCTTTCTTGTGTTTATCTCCTTCCATCTCTCCCTGATGGCATCAAAATCCAAGGACCCAACTCCGGCAGCATGGCCTCTCCAGTTCCACTCAATTCTCTTCATGAACAACAGCGGCACCCTCCAGAAAGTAGACCTCTGGTACGACTGGCCCAACGGCCGCAATTTCAACATTATCCAGAACCAGCTGGGCAAGCTCGTTTACGACCTGGAATGGGACAATGGCACCTCCTATATCTACAGTCTGGACTCTAACAAGGAATGCAGAGTCTTGCATTTTCCTGTGGGCATTCTCCGCCCGAATTGGCTGGATGGAGCCAATTATTTAGGCCAACAAGAAAAAGATGGTTTCCTATGCAATGTGTGGGAGAAGGTCGACTTCATTTGGTACTACGAGGATGTCATCACTAAGAGACCTGTTTACTGGGCCTTCTACACAGGTATGGTATTAACTTAGAGCAATATTCATAACATCGGTCATGCTTGATTTTGATTTTGGAAATCTTTTTGGAGCGTGTAGGGTACACAGCTCATGTGATGACATTTGAAGTGGGAGCAGTCCTGGGGGATTCCCACTGGCAGGCACCTGTTTACTGTTTCGAGGAAGCTGAAGAGAATAGGAAACCAGTGATTGAATCCGTGGGATGGAGTGGTCAGCAATGGAAGCCGATGAAAGGGATTCCTAGTGCTTCTATGACACTCTGATTTTCGTTGCTATTATGTATTAGTATGTTGCTATAAGAGTGCGTTTTGTGTTTGATACCTCAAATTTCTGAGGTTTTAGCCATTGATCCTTGGTTGCTGTCCACTCTTCCTGCTAACGTTTATCCACTGCCAACTTCGACAAACATGACAAAAACGACCACTGTCGAACTTCAATACTAGTAATTGTAGTTGTTTAAAGTTAATACAATTGATCTTTTCAGCGTAAGTATCATTCTCCCTAGAAATTTATTTAGTGCTTTGGACTTTATCGAACACGATAAACATCAGAAAACAATGAGACCCTAATAATTGGGTAAAGAGGGCATCTTTTGTTGTGTTGGCATCAAAGTTTTCCTCCCATAAACAAGAGAATTTAGTAATTTTGAAAATTATCGTATTTGCACAAAATTTACATAAAAATTTCTTTAAAAAATTTACTAACCTAATTAAGGAAAAAAGAAACAAAATGTGAACATTCATCAATCCATCCAACTACACTAGTAGTGGAAGTTTTCTTGTATGAAATGCTGGAGCTGAACCGTGAAAACAAATACATGGAGTGACGTGGCAAGCACTGACAGCAGGAATACTACCCGACACCCGAAAGTCCGACGCCCGGTTTTAATTCAAAAAAACGTATCAATCCATCCTCTCCCTTTATCACAGAATTTTCGCTTCATTTCTGGGAAAAACAAAGTCAGGAAAGTAAATAAAAAATAAAAAAATAAAAAGTGAGGACCTCGCGAAAAAGTTTCCTATTTCCAACTCCCGAAATATTTTTGCAGTGGTAAAAAAAGGAGGAGGTTGAGTAGGAATAAGATGGTGGGTGTTTGGATGAGGTGAGGAAGATAGGGGGAATTGTAAATATATATGGGAAGGGGTTCGGAGTCGGAGTCGGAGTCGGACTCGAATGGATGGAGCCGAGCTCGAGGTTTGGTAGTGAAGACTCTGGTGCTTATTGGGGGCGCCATTTTGCTCAAGCGATTAACCAAATCCACCACTCGCTGGGACCACGCTAGAATCGTTGCTCGTTCTCTTAGCGGCGAAAAGGTATTTAATCTTTTTCAGCTTTTTTTTTTTAAAGAGAGAGAGAGAGAGAATTTTTGCCTTTTTGTTTTATTTCATTTCATTTCTTTTTTCGTTGTTGATGATAGTTCTCGAGGGAGCAAGCGTCTAGAGATCCAGATAATTACTTCAACATCAGGTATTATTTATTTACTTATTTTTATTGTATATAGGAAAAAAAAGAAGTTAATTTGGGCAGTAGCTTCTAAATTGTACAAGAGGGAAGTTAATTTAGTATACAAATGGCTGTTGATTGAACTTGATATTACTGAAAGTATGCATCTTTAGAAGAAATAAGCTGTCATTCCTTGGGTTATGTTATAACTTATGTTATATCCAGCAATGGGTATTGGGCTGATGCTTTTAATACAGTTGAATTTATGAGATTTTATCTTTGCAGAACACTTACTTGCCCAGCAGCAGAGATGGTGGATGGTTCTAATGTTTTATATTTCGAACAGGTTTGTTCAACTCGCACCCCAATTTTCAAACTTTCAATTTCAGTTAATATGCATCAATTGACTGGTTTTCACCTTTCATTTGCTAGGCATTTTGGAGGACTCCTCAGAAACCCTTTCGGCAGGTGAGTCATGTTGCGAAGTTTTAATGATTAGAAAAACCAGAAGTTAAAATTTGTGCTTTTATTCTCTGTGTTTCTCTTTCATTGCTTTTTTTTTTCCTGTGGAACACCTTTACCTCATATAATTCTGACAGTTTTTTGGTTGCAGAGGTTTTGCATGGTGAAGCCTTGTCCAAAAGATCTGAAATGTGATGTCGAGGTTTGTTTCTGCTCTGATTTATGATTAGAGCTTACTCTGCTGCTGAATTATATAGTGTTTAGGATTTAAGAAGAAGAGAAAGAGAAGCACGCTAGGAAACTTTCTCACCTATATTTGAGGGGTTTATAATCAATACATTCTGAAACTAAAACCAATTTGCTCTATAGTTATTCTTCTTCTTTATTACATTCACATATTTCTTTGATCACCTAATACCTTCATATTATGTCTTTGGAGCTAGCTAGCTTCCAGATTTTTAACTTGTATTTATGGCCACAGGTAAGTTCATATGCAATTAGAGATGTGGAGGAGTACAAGAATTTTTGTGATCGCCCAAGGGATCAACGCCCACTACCTGAAGAAGTTATTGGTGTAAGCCTTTTCACATTATTTTCTTTTGTGCATGCATGCATGTATACAATTTCTTTGATTTTTCTTTTGCAATTTGCAAATATTCACAGTTTTCAATGTGCATGAGTTGCTTACATTGGCTGTCTACCTTGTCATAGCTCACATTCTTAGTTCTCTCTCTCTCTCTCTCCTGAAACGGTTTCCTTCTCTTTTGCTTTTTAAAGCTAGAAACTGGTGGATAATCATTATAGTGATTTTGCTATAAAATTCTACTGCATAAATTGCAGTCAATGGCCTAGATTTGGGCATGGTAATTTCACATTTTGTTAAATTATATTGTATGCGCAGGATATTGCAGAACATCTGACAACCATATATCTCAAACGCTGTGAAAGGGGGAAACGTTGTTTATATGAAGGTTCAACTCCACCAGGTGGATTCCCAAATTCATGGGTATATGCCTCTCCCTATCAATCATGCTGTCATTTTCTTAAGTTACTTTTTAGCCAAACTAGCAAGGTTGGAAGTTGGGACCAGGATATTGACATGGTTCATTTTGCATCACTGCAGTGGATGGTTATTTTTGTAAGAAGTAGTTAGTATGAATGTTCTCTATTACAGTGAATGATGTTTTTCTAGCTAGTAGTTAATATATATTTTTTGCCTTTCTGCCAGAATGGAGCAACATACTGCACTTCAGAACTTTCAATTTTAAAGAATAATGAGATACATACCTGGGATAGGGGTTATGATGATGATGGAAATCAGGTTATTTTTCATGGTCTTGGTTTTCATTCAACCTTATTTTCCATGACAATGGTGTGAAAGCCTCGAATAAATGTGGTTTGTTTTTGTTTGTTACAGGTCTGGGGAGTGAAGGAAGGTCCTTATGAGTTCAAGCCTGCACCTGCCTCTAGCTTCAATGGCATGTTTTCGCCTCTAAATTTCCCCCCTTCGGAGCCCATGGAGAAAAGGATAGAGGGTTCGTTTGTCTTGCAGGAATGATTTTGTTGTTACACATTTGTCCTTTGTAAATTATACCTCCTTTACATAAGCTCGAGTGAAGCTTGCTGGCTATACTGTTAGTTTTATCTTTACCGATTTTGGGTCAAGTAATTATAGATACAATGCTGTACACAAGAAACATTATGCAGTACACAGTGAAACCTTTGGTGACGCACACAGAATATGGCAAAGTGCGGGGATTCAGGAGTTATGGCAAGAAGTAACCAATGTCATTTTTCCAACAAAAATGTATCTTTTTCTGCAGCATGGAGTTGATTGGATACACATTTTCTGCTACATTGGTTAATTAGCAGTTCAGATTACCTTGCATCTCCATTGCTGTGCTTTACACACTGTTTTCATTCAAATGTGAATTGAAGTTTCAGCTCTTGGGATCCGAGAAAGTAACAAATGTGGATTGAATAGAAATTCTACAGAATTATAACAAAATTACAAGAATAATCCCGTAAACTCTGGGACATTCATAGATTGACTAGCTTTCTTTCAACCTACGATGGTTGTGTTGAGGTAAAAGTACAAGCCAGCAAGTGCTGCAATCCCAACCACAATCGCAATTGGCAATGCCTTCCTGCAGCAGTTCAACATGAAATCAAAGGATGAGTGGTGGAAAAAAACCAACAAGTGGTTTAGGGGTCTTTTTTCAGAAAAGAAAAAATAATCTAAAGTGCAAAACAAAACAAAGCAAACAAGTGGTCTAGGCTTTACGGTGGGGAGGGAGTGTGGTTACCCAATAGCTTCGTCTTTTTTCATTTGCTCCTTTCGTGCCTTTCTAACATCTGTGTCATTAGCGTTTCTTGCCACGGCAGGCTGATATGCCCTGAATCTCCTCTTAGGAGCACCACAAACTGCAAAATGCGATTCAAGGCAATGGTAAATACATCATTGGATGGTTATATCCAACTGAACTGGAACCTTAACAGGAGATGGGCATTGCCCTAGCTAAACCACGTTACATGGGGGAAATGAACTAATAAAGGTACTTGAGTTTCATAGCAGACCAAATTCTCTTTGTTATATGTAAATATAGAAGAGCAAGAAATCAAATTCATTTGTAATAGTGAAGATGATTACCGGGACAAAAATAACTATCCGGTGTTTTCTCGAAGGGAGTCCTCTCATTATATATATACCTGCAACAATTATCCCATAAATAAATTCAAGAACCCCATTCAAGTTACAGTAAAAATAGTCTAAGAAACAACAAGCAAAGGAAGAAGAATAGTAAGGTACCCGCAATCACGGCAAATATAGGCTTGCTTGGAGGCCACACGCATGGAAAACCGTGGTTCAGTAGCGGTGGGAAGCTGCTGAGGAGAAGGAAGCAAGAGGTGGAGTGATGGAGAAAAGTATGCTGATTTCAGAGCAAAACGATAAGAGGGTGCCCGCAGGCCGACATTGCCTGTGGGAGCAAGTGGAGAGGCTGGCCTTAAGGATTTTATGGGAGCCTGCAGGGCCATTTGCTACACTTACTTTTGCTTTCCCTTCGTTAACAAAGGCTTTGTGCAGTGATGAAGGAACAGAATGGAATGGAAAAGAAGAGTTGAGAAGATAAGAGAGTGGTAGACGCAGGTCAATCCTGTAGTTCGGAAAAATATGTGGAAGCGTGGCTTTTATGCTCCCCACACAAGGCCTTCCCTACCCCAACTTTTTGTGTATTTTGACCTTATCTTGCTTTATGGTATTTCTTAGGACAATTTTTCGGGTCGCTTGATTTTTCATGCAAAATAGGAGTCAATTTCCACTTCTGCCCTAGCCTTATGAACTTTGAGTTGGAGAAATCAAGACTGAATAAATGCCTGAAATGAGAGTAGATGTCCAAAAGAGTAATTCCCAAAGTAAGTTTGATTATTTGCATTAATAATAAGCGCGTTTGTGTGTGTGTGTGTGTATATATATAAAAAGAAAAGCAGATTCATGACCAAGCAATCTAAACTGCCACAGCTTCCAATGTCCTTAGTTCTCTTCGAACAGTACAATAATCCACCTGTTCGGTCTCTCGTTCTTTAAACTAAATGGACGGCTGCTGTTTGCTACACTTGCTTTTGCTTACTCTTCGCTAACAGCCGCTTTCTTGCTATCCACACATGCGGTATCCAGTTTCATGCCAGCTTTTCATTCTATATACAAAGGAGGACAGGTCACAGGCACAACAAACTCACATATAGTAATAACATTCTCTCTTATGAACCACCTAGAAAAGTCTGACATAAATTTTACCCACACAAAGATCTTTATCATCCTTAAATGATGCAGTTAACTGAATGAATTGAAGATTGACCAGTCCTGAATACTGTGAAAACATACAAGGCACGGTCACAACCCTAAAGCTGCAAAAAGGAACACTATATTTAATGCATTCTGGCAGAATTAAGATTTACATTTTTGTATCTGTGGCTCAATTACACCATAAACCCCAACAATGTTCAGAGGTAGGTCTAATGAGCAGAATGCTAGAAGGTTTTAGGAACTTGATGTTATAACTGCTACCAAGGTTTCAGATCACCTACAGGGCCAGCAGTCCAATTCAAGACCTTTTCACCAGGCTTCAAATAGACGCTCTTGTCATGTGGCAACTTACGTGCAAGTCCATTCAAAACTTGATGGAAAGCATCTCCTGGTTGAGCAGGTTGGGGGAATAACATTGCCTGCTTCATTGAAGGGTTGGCAAGCAATCTCTGCTTTCTTAATATTACTTCAGGTGGGATCGATGTGAGTATTGTGTCCAAGTTAGGAACATCCTTCTCATCGACAAAAACTCCAATTTCTTCCCACGGAATTGCATCAGCAAAGGGTAGAACAATGTCATCTGCTATAATAACTGGAATGCATCCAAATATGACTGCTTCAACCAATCTAGGGCTCCAAGGTGCCCAGCCAAGTGGACACAAACAAAATACAGCTCGCTGCATGTCCTCATAATAGGTCGTTGGATGCTCAGTAGAAATGTCAAAGAGTGGATTGTCCTTAAAGTTCTCCCATACTGCTGCTCTAGCACCTCTGCAAAATCATTGAACAAGCTAAACTCAGGTATCTAGGCTCAAATTTGTCTTACAGCAAGCAACCATAAATAACATCACACAGCATTAAGAAAATTTTCATTCAATCATTTCTCATTTGACATATGGAAATTTCTACATGGTCCTACGTATTGCCTTTTTCAGCAACATGAAAGGAGGCCCTCAATTCCAACATCTTCATTTCCATGCCATAACATCTGATCTGATCAACATGTTTTAGAAACCATATTTCATCACAATGACTTTTCTTTTGTTTACATCTCATAAGAAAAATAAAGACCTTTGAACATTCAAACACCACCTTATTAACAAGTCAATAGTGAGACATACATACCTTGCATAGTAACCACCTTCAGGGTCATTTCCAACATCATAAAACAGTCCACGAAAGTAAACAAATATGGACCTGGGAGTTTTTTCAGGAATCAGGTGTGTTTGCATTTTCTGGGGTGGAGCATATGGTGGAATTGTGATCGAGCCCTCTTTCAGGCAA
The DNA here is from genome assembly GCA_036013995.1 of Theobroma grandiflorum. NCBI lineage: Eukaryota > Viridiplantae > Streptophyta > Magnoliopsida > Malvales > Malvaceae > Theobroma > Theobroma grandiflorum. The sequence goes on from CP142131.1 coordinate 11,228,338, forward strand.
ACATGATTCCGCTGTCCAAAAGTCTGAACCAATGTGGCACGTTGGAGCAAGGGGAGAATTCCTCTTTCAATGGCTTTCTCCTCCTGCAATAACATATGTGAATAAGTAATTATCTATTCTGAATCAAAAATAGGGTGAAAATCAACTCCCAGAAAGCAGGACCAAATAACAGTCCGACAAACCCAAAAGACTAAAATCCAGAGGGGCACTAATCACAATAATCAAGCCAATCAGTTGAAAATATGTCAATTAGCATCCAAGATAGTGCACGATAATAGAGAAGAATGGAAGGTAAGGAGTAATACTTACTTGATAATGGAAGCACGCTCCAAAGTCATGTGGTACCAGAAAAAAGTGATCAGCCCCTTCTGTCCGGTTCCAATAAGGCCAATTTGAAGAAATAAGCTGAATTGCACTTCTCATCATTCGTGGTGACTTAAATGGCAAAGGGAGGCCATTTGGTGTCAGGTCACATGTAGTGTATACAGGAGTGTAAAACCAATCAGCCTCCTCAGGGTTGAGGGTTCGAACAGGGCTAGATAAAAGAAACCTATGCATGTAGATCTCAGCTGCAAACATGTGGTTGAGGCATCTTGGATCCTTCTGCAAAATCTTCTTGTTGTATTTGCTAGGAAGCTCATAAACAAAAACTTTCAACCTTCCAACTGGATCATCTTCCAAGACATCACCAGCACTACCTGCAATCATGAAACTCCATCAAATTAGAAATGCAATGCTTAACAATTTATAGCACGAGAAATTTGATAGTTTAGTAGTAATACTTTTACTATTTGTGATGTAAAAGGAGAATTTTACAACATGTGAAGAATGTCAGAATGGCAAAGCTTGAGGAATACGTGTGAAGCACAAAGTGGAGAAAACAAAAAATGATAAAAAAATAGACAGGACATCTTGGTATGCAACTTTTTAAGAGGAATAAGTAGGCCTTGATTTGACAGTTGAGATCTGAAAAAGTATATGCCTTGCATCGTACTTCAAAAATGTAGGACTCAGTTCCTAAATTGAACTCCCTACACTGTTTTAATGATATATACAGGTTGTTGAGATATACATGGCAGAGGTGCCCGAAATAAATGCTACTGACCAAGGATAGGTATTTTTCCTGTTCTTCAACCTCTTTAAGTGCAAACACATCCATAAATTAGCATGGAAGAGAAGTTACAGATATATGTAGATTTGAAAAATGTTTTCCACATTCCATCTCCTCTTTTACTCTATATCTGATGAATAAGAATAAGGTAAATAACTAAGTGTAGAAACCCTTGTAAAAGGGAAAAAAGAATGTTCCCAAACTAAACAGGCCCTACAGTAGATCATGCTATATTTATAATAGGATCTTCAAGCTTTGTACAATGTTGATATAATCCATATGTCCTAGACCAGTTTGCTTAGAAAGAACCCCTTATGCTCCATTTGCTTCATACTTTTGCTATCTGTCCTTTGTATTCTATTTTTTTGTAAAAAAAAAAAGAACATAACAAATAGCAAAAGCTTCAACCAAATGGAGCCCTAATAATTTCACTTAAAATGGCCCTAAGTGATTGTCAGGAATATAATTTTATTCATCATATTACAGGATGTTTTTATGTAGCTACTTATCACACATATGCAATTATGCACAAGACACCATATTCAGACAAACGAAACCTTAAACCTAAGATCATAGCATAACATCAGATATCAGACTATTATAAGTTTTATATTTTCTAATTCTTGTACAATTCTTATGCTGTATCTCAACTAAGATTAATATCACTGTAAGGATATGCTACGAGGATTCCAGTTTTTCGAACAATGTTGCCTCTGTATTAGCATTATAGATTAATAGTCCAAACAAAATTTCCTCAATGCCCACATGTATTATAAGGTACTAATAGGTAGTTCTATCCCCGTTATCATTGGAATTAACTAATTTTTAGACCTTAGGAATTGTATCCACCTTAACAACATTTAAATTTTTATATGAAAATCTGCACTATTATGGAAAGAAATGCGCAACTACACTACGTGATTGGCAAACACAAAACATTCTAATGGAGTGAACGAAAAAAAAAAAAGCCAGAGGAACCAATTTAAAGTCAGAAACCACCAAGGAAATGTCCAATCCAGCTTAAACTCAGAGCAGATCCGCAAAATTCTTCACTACATTAGTTCTTAATAAGGAAGAAAACCCAACAAAATTATCAAAACTATATTGCTGAATTCAGCTAAACGAACGCTCAGAGAAATATAGTAAAGGATGAATCTTACCTGAAATTCTCTCAGTAGGTTGACTACGACCCAGCTTGAAAGCCTCAATCTTGAAAACAAAAGCGGCAAGAAGAAGAATTCCAACAAATACCCATCTCCAAATCTTCATTTTCTCTTCCCAATATTACTCCTTCAACACCAAACAAAATCTCTCAAATCTAGCAAAGAATACGAGCTCAAAGAAATAACCCAAGACACAGCTGCACGCCACCCCTTCCAAAGAGTTATAAAACAGAAATAAAAAGCAAAAAAAAAAAAAAACAAAGGAAAAGAAACAGTTGTGATGTCACAAGAACAAGTAGTTAAGAGAGAGGGAGATTTCTTAAGATTTCCAGACTTTCAAGGGTATGAAAGAAATGGGTTTCTCTTTTCCCTTGTATTGTTAGTTAGACAAAGAAAGAGCAAGAGCTTTTGATAGAGAAGGACAAGCAAATTTTTGCTCCAATAATGGTCCTTCTTTAAAAAAAAAAAAAAACTAATGTGGGTATTTGACACAAATGATACAAAAGAGAAAAAGGTTGGGTTTTAGTAATTTATATATCTTTTCGTTTAATTTTGTGTTTTTATATGATTTGATTTGATGAGAAGTCCATCTCATAGGTACCAGAATCCAACCATTGCCATCAACCTTCGACCTGCCTCCCCTTTTTCTTATATTTTTTTTTCTTAATTATTTAATCAATTTCTTTAATATTTAAAACAAATACAACGTGCTGCTGCCGACACCGAACGATTCTACTTTGATATTTTCTCAGAATTTTCTTTTTTCTTTTCCCCAAGGTTTTAACTGAAAATGAAGAGGAAAGTAATGAGAGTTGGTAGACCCTGTTTCATGGGAAAGGAATGATGATTATTTTGTTTATGGTAAGTGTAGAGGGTTCTTTTGATTAGGGAGCGAGGACGTGTTGCAATGAGTGAACTAGGATGCACCAGAGGCGGCAGAGAGGAAGATTGGAGCAGTCTTTGAAGCGTAAGTGCTTTTGGTGGCAGGTGGTGAAAGATGAGAAAAGGTGGAAGAAGCGGCGGATCACGGTGAATGGGAAAGGTTGAAGAGAAAGAATATTTTGGAGGAATTTTGAGAGAGCTTTTTAAAGTAGTCTTTTTGCTTCGGGTCTAATCTCCCGTCTTACTTCTCAGACTCTCATATTTATACTGAGTAAGGACGATTTCTTAGGAGTTGTTAGGAAAGCACGTTCAATCATGGGAGAACGTGCTTGTTATAGAAGGACAGTTAAGTAACGGTTTGACCATGTAATTGATAATGGGTGTAGATTGTGGATAAATGGAGTAGTGGCATTTAATAGTAGTTATTTAAGAAGTAAAGAAGGATAAAGGGGTAAAGCACATGTACTTCAAGGAAAGGTTAAGAGGAACTCCTCCTAACTATCTCCATATCTGAGCCACCAAGCCAAACTCTCTAGAACATCCCAAACGTGAAGATAACTCATGAACCCTGTCACTTATTCTGAGTTACTTTCACTTCCCTGTATAAATAGTTGTTCCATGCTTGTTCTTGAGCGTTTCTGCGCTTGTAACGCTATTGGGTGCTTCCCTGTCACTAACGTCGTAGAACACCCTTAGGCGCTTCCCTGCATGGAACACCTTAGGCGCTTCCCAGCTTGGAACACCTTAGGCGCTTTCCATGCGTGGAACACCCTTGGGCGCTTCTTTGCTTGGAACACCCTGGGTGCTTCCCTGCTTGGAACACCCCAGGGCGCTTCCATGGAACACCCCTGGGCGCTTCCCTTGGAACACCCTGGGCGCTTCCCTGCTTGGAACACCCCTGGGCGCTTCCATGGAACACCCCTGGGCGCTTCCCTTGGAACACCCTGGGCGCTTCCCTGCTTGGAACACCCCTGGGCGCTTCCATGGAACACCCATGGGCGCTTCCCTGCTTGGAACACCCCTGATGTATTTTTCTTATAAACAATAAAATAATAGTTAACCAAAATTGGGCATCTACATTTTGCCCCCTGCATAAAAATTCTTATAAGAAGTTTTATGCATAGGGAGATGCGTATAGAAATAAGAAAGATCATGTTTATATATACACCTATCTATTTTTTTTTTACTTTTTTTTATTATTATCATTATTATTTTGTTGATAATTATTATAGTTATTATTATATATATTTATTTAATATATATATATATATTATAGTCAAAGAAAGACTTTTAAAGGAGCAGAAGAGTGTTACTCTCAAACTATTCTAGCAAATTCCAAATTGGTGGAACTTGATATATGAGGAGAAGCAATTAGAGCTAGAAAAGATTTGATAAGATAATTTAAAAGAGTTAGATTCCTATTAGGAAAATAATTTCTGAAATCTATAAATACAAGAGAATAGCTCTGTAGAAATTCACAATCGATTCTTAAAGGCTTTTCCTAATTCTCAGAAGTTCTTCCTTAAAACAAGTAAGTTGTCTTCTTCTCTTTCTTTCTTTTCTTCTTTTTTTTTTCTTCTTTTGTTTTGTTTTGTTTTTTTGTTTTTTTTTTTTTAGGATGCTTTTGTATTTAGAATAACTTTAAACGCTTCCTTACTTAGAATGCCTAAACGGTTTAGAATAATTTGCCCCCTGCAGGAAAATTTTTATTATTAAAAATTTCATGCATAGCGAAAATATTTAAATAAACAAGCCTTAAAGATTTCATAAATTTCTTTAAAAGGATTAGTTGTACAAAAACTCATAATAAACTGCTAAAGCTTAGTTTTAAAATTTCTTGAAATAAGTGGTTTTATTTAAATGGTTTTACTTAGTCCATTTTTCTAGGTTCTAATAGAAGAAGAGAATAAGGAATAAAAATTGATTTGTGACATTTAATCCATTCTGTAGTTACTTGATGCGTTTAAAATAATTTTATAATAAAGACTAAGCACCCACGTCGCACTACTCAATTTCCAAGGGGTAATGTAAGGCTGAAACATATAAAAGAGAAAAAAAAAATTAAATAAGTGAAATAACTATTGGCTTGGAAGACCGCACCAAGACAAAAGAGAAAAGCTGCAGGTTTTGTTCTCTTCAAATTCAATAACGTGATGATGTAGGTTGTATTTTATTATTTTATTATATATATATATATATTAAATCAGAATATAGTATCAATCAAATCAAGGCATATATCTTCAGATTATTAAGAATACCAAAACACATACTGCACGTTTAGCACAACACTTTGTAACCCAATTACCACACGCGGCCCAAAATCGCCTTTCAAACAAATTCTTCCACAGGTAGACAATTCACATTCATTGAAAAAAAATTATTTTTCATTCTCTATTAACGCCCAGTAACCACGTTTTCCAATATGTTAGAAGTCACCTGATTTATGGCAAATCAAGCGGAGATGAATTAGCACCCCAATCAAAACAGGAAGGCTTGAATATCATAATGAATATTATCTTGTTACTTTATTTATTTGTCACTTATTTCTCTGTAGGTTTTTTTTTTTTTGAGTGATTCACATACGTAGATCATTATTCGTTCTGTTTGGCATAAGGGAATAATTAAAATATATAGATGCACAATAAAAAAAAACAAATAAACATGGGATATTAATGCATAAATAAGATAGTAGTGAATACTTATCTGGTCGTTTTTTGTGTCGTTTATGCTTGTAGGAATTTCTTTGCCTCTCCTCATGGCCAGAACTCGTTTTACCCCAAAAGTTCGTTATGGTGAGCCTGGTAGGGCTGTCTTGAGGAAAAGGAAAGATACTGCTGCGACCTTTCTTTCTAAGAAAATGCGAGTAGGGAAATCTGGTGAAGTACCTCCTGTGCCAGAAATTTGGGATGACAATATCATCAAGGAAGGAGGAGAGGATTGCTTTTGGGAAGCAGTGCGTGCGAAACAGGTTGATAGGCATCCATGTGCATCTGCTGGCTATCATTGGGATCGTATTTGTAACGAAGCTGCTCCAGATATGAGGTGTTCCATCCCAGGAATGTCAGTACTGAAGTTCAGATTTGAACGTGGTGAATTCCCTCTTTCAATTACTAAATTTGGCGCTAATTCATTATGGGTCCATGGTTGGGATGAATGGGTAGAAAAAATTTTGAAGAATTCCACATATGTGACTGCTCTCAACAATGCTGGAGTCCTTGACGCTGTAAGAGTCACCACAAAACTTCGCATTCGTAGAGAATCCCGAATTGAAGTATGGCGTGCTATTCTTGCACGATGGAGTACTTTTTCTCATACCATGGTTACTGCTTGGGGAGAGTTTACTTTCACTCTTGAAGATGTGCGCATTCTTTTGGAACTTCCTTGTGTTGGTAGAAACGACCTTCGTTCTGTTACACTTTCTAGAGAGGAAGAAAAAGTCAAGGAGTTCTTTATCAATTTGTTTAGGAGCCAAGTTAAGGCTTCCAAAGTAGCGCGTTTCTCCAATTGGGTAGGTCTCTTCTATAAGAAATTCAACATTAAAGGTGAAAATAGTCTTCCTAAGTATCCAGATCACATTCATGAGTTGGTGGCGTTGTTGATCATGTGGTTGGCTCGGTACGTCTTCCCAGGTTGTCCAGATGATGGAATCTCCTCTTCAGTTATTCCTTATGCAATCAAAATTGCTAAGGGTATGAGCTTTCCTCTTGCTCCATTATATTTGGGATCCCTATATAGGAGATTGGACTTGTATCATTCTAAGACTGCTGAATCAGTTGGCCGTTACAGACTCTTGACTTATGTGGATGTCTCTTTTATTCAGATGTGTTTATGGGAGAGGTTCCGTAGTTGTGCGCCTACTTCTAATGTATATCAGCCTCCTGTGTCTTCTTCTGCAAGAACAGCTTTACGAGATAATTATAGAGCTTGGGCATGGCATGACCAAGTTTCCAAGGACAACGTTCTTAAGGTGTTAGATGAGGCGGACCAATTTGTCGCAAGGCCTTATGTGAGCTCAAACCATGGTTTTGGTGACCCAACAATTTATTATGATAGACGACCATTTGTGACTGGAAAACTAAGCTCGCGCGGATTGAACTTCTTAGTATGGGTTCATTCTTCCCAACTGCCTTCCATGATTGAGACGACTAGTTCAGGTGCTGATAGGGATTCATTGACTGTTGAAGTGTATTCTCCTTACAGAGTGGCACGTCAATTTGGATATGATCAACCAGCTCCACCTAGTCCCCATTTTCTTGAAAACTTCCCCTCTTGCACTTCCATGTTCCTTATTGATATGCTCGATCGTACCATGAATAAATTCAGAAATTGTGTTGTTCCAGCCTTTGACAGAATAGGTGCTTATACCGCTGGTTGGTATGCTTATTGGGGAGATTGTCTTCAAGAATGGACTTCATTCATCATACCTGATCCTGAGGCGCAATTGCATATTCCTTCCATTAGTAATAATGACATGTCACTTCGTTTGATTCGCTCTAAGAGGAACAAAACTTCTCGTTAGGTAAGCTTATTTCTTGTTCTTCTTTATCTTCCTTCTCCCTTCATTTCCATGAAAATATTTGAATTCTCCCTTTTTTTTTTTTCAAGAGGAATCAACTCAAAGTGCAGAAGTGGAAGGACAAGGTGTCTCAGAGTCTGAGAGAGAGGAAGAATCAAGTGACCACACAAATAACCATGAGTCTAGCGATGAGTCAGTTGATGAGAGGTTTCCCAGACATAAACATCATAGTTTGGGAAGAGAGGTAGATGGTAATACTGCACAAGGAGGTCTGATAGATATGACTGATTTCTTACCCTCTGCTATACAAAATGTTGGTGGAGATGAGGTGAATGACATCACGAGAGTTAGTGACGATGAGGTGGATGCAGCTACTAGAGTTGGTAATGATGATGTGAATGCTACTAACCAGGATGATCAGAGTGCTCTTGGGTTTGGCTTTGGAACATCTCAACATAACAATGCCAATATCATTACTAGGGGAACCTTTGGAGTTACTCGCAGTATTCAGAATAATTTTGGAATTGATGCTACTCGCAACATTTCTTCTTTTGAGGGTGTTCCGAATGTTAATTGCAATGCTTCTTCTCCTGAGGGTGCTCTGAATGCTACTTGCAATGGTTCTTCTTTTGAGGGTGTTCTGGATTCTACTCACAATTCTTCATCTTCTCTTAGAGGTATGTAGAATAACCAAGATATCATTTCTTTAATATTATTATGCCCATTCCTACTACTCATTGTACACCTTTTTTTTTTTGTGGTAGAACATAGAAATGATGATTCTGACACTCATTTGAAAGATTTTCATGGCATTCCAGTCATGCCACAACACTTACAACTATTGGAGCGTGTCTATAAGGTAGAAGGTGAATTTTGGCATTTTAAGCACGAATTCTTGAATAGAGGCATCATGGATAGCTTGGGTACTGCTTTAGAGATTGCTTCCTCCCCATGGGCAGACATTTCTCTTGAAGATTTACAGAAGATGGTGGGTCTTATGGATGATGTTCTTCTTTCTGGTTGTCATATTAAATGCCTGGATGCTTTCATGGCTAAAGCCAAAGAATACATTACGACAAAGGCCGACAAGTCTGACATAGAGGCTGAGATAAAAGAACTTGATGCAAGGAAGATGGAGTTGCAAGGAAGATTAGACAGTCTCTCTGATTTTGAGAATGATAGATCCTTCTGCCTTCTGAATTTCATACCTGACTAGCTTTTCCTTATTCTTATTTTTCTGATATTGTAAACTTATTTTTCCAAAGTGAACCTTTATTTTGCTTGCTTCTTATTCCTCCAAAGTGAACTTTTACTTTGCTTGCTTCATGATCGTATTGAGCTGCTTTGTTCCGTGTTTCATCATCATTTTTTTTTGAACCTATGAATGTTTCACAAATATTGCTATGTGCGGCTGAAAGGGATTCTCAACTTCTTATTAAGGAGAATAATCCTCAACCTAATAAGAAGGAAAATGCCACGTGACATTAGCATTTAAAGCTGCGGCCTTTTTATGAATAGCGTATTATGGCCAAGAAATGAGCGATAAAGCTTGCGGCCAATAATAAAAAAAGATTATGTCTTTTATGAATAGCATATTATGGCCAAGAAGTGAGCGATAAAGCTTGCGGCCAATAATATAAAGCCAGATTAGAGTGTTAAAGCTTGCGGCTAAGATGTGAATCATATGGTAAAAGTTTCAAGCATAAAACTTTTTGACCAAGTGAGATAATAATATTACAGCCAAAATAAGAGCACTAAAGCTTGCGGCTGAAAATGAATTTACTTTGAATGAATTTGTTTTAACACATCATAAAACAGCCAGAATGTAAGCGATAAAGCTGCGGCTGGTAATGCATTCAAAGTAAAAGAAATAAAAGGCTATTGGCAAAGGCAATTCTAAGAAATCATAAAGAAGGCAGATAATGGATAATGTTGTCATACATGATACCTCTTGATGTATTGAAAATTGACTGGTGCTGTAATAGCATTGGTCTTTGGATTCAGTAGCGTGCAATATCCACTTTCGTTCACCTCATGGACAATGTATGGTCCTTCCCACTTTGGGCTAAACTTAGTCGATGGTGTTCCTCTTCTAACATGTTCTGCTGCACGGAGTACTAAGTCACCTTCCCCAAAGCTTCTTTTCCTTACCAACTTGTCGTATGCTCTACTCAATCTTCTTTGATACGTGGAGAAGTTCTTCTTTGCTTTATCCCTTCTTTCCTCCAACGCTTCCAATTCCATCATTCGCAAAGCATCATTGTCCATATCAGCGTCCAGGGCCAATCTTGCTGATGGGACTAGGATTTCTGCAGGTAGAATAGCTTCTGTCCCATATACTAAAGAGAAAGGAGTAGCATTAGTGGGTGCTCTTTTGGAAGTTCTGTACGCCCATAATGTCACAGGAACAGCATCATGCCACATCTTAGGATCATCATGTACCATCCTACTCAGTATTTTGAGTAGTGTTTTATTAGTGGCCTCAGCTTGACCATTCCCTTTGGGGTAATACGGGGTTGACTTCACATGATCCACATCATAAAGGGCTAAGAGTTCCCTTATGCTAGAGTTGACAAATGGAGTACCATTGTCTGACAAGATACGCCTAGGTATTCCAAATCTGCATATGATGTTTTCTTTAATGAAGTTGGCCACAGCTGGTCCTGTTGCTTTCTTCAAGGGAATAGCCTCTACCCATTTAGTAAAACATTCTGTTGCTGCAAGTATCCATGCATGTCCCCTAGAAGGGGGGTTGATAGGCCCAATCAAATCAAATGCCCAAGTGTGGAAAGGCCAAGGTGTGATAATGCTATGGAGTGCTACAACTGGAGCATGTATGGCATTTCCATGGACTTGACATTCATGGCATTTCCTTGCACAACTCATTGCATCTATTTCCATGGTAGGCCAATAATATCCAAGATCCAACAATTTCTGATAAAGTTTTCTCCCTCCTTCATGCTCTCCACTACCTCCAGCGTGAACTTCTTTCATTAAAGGATTTACGTCAGCAGGAGAAACGCACTTCAAAGGGCGTCCCGCGAATGATACTCGGAACAACTCATTTCCTTTCAAGAAGAAACGTTGGGCTCTTCTCCTTACTCGTCTTGCATCTTGTAAATTTGTTGGAAGGATTCCATTTTGAAGGAAGTCAATGTAAGGCCTTCGCCAATCACCCGCACTTCCTACAAAATGACATTCATGCACATCTAGAGGCTCTGAGCACTTAGGACATGACTGTTGAAGCTGAAGTGCATCTTTGGACATAGTTGGCCAGAAATACCCTGCTCGTTGGAGTAAGCGATGCAACGGTAGTCCTTCCTCTCCGCACCATTGTTCATGAACTGCTTTCAATCTTTCCTCTGCTTCGCGCTTGGAAATACATCTAGCTAACACTCCATTACTTCCTTTATGGTATAATACTCCATGAATAAGAGTAAAGTGCTTTAACCGTGAAATAGCAGTGGAGCTTGGATTAAGCAGGTCTTTCATTATAAACGTACGCCAGTCCTCTTCTTCATAAGTGGAAGGTTGTAACAGCTCACTAGATGGACATGGAAGTCTTCTCTTTAATACTGTGATAGTATTTTGATCTTCCCCTTGCATCTGTATTTTGGAAGCTAGAGTAGCAAGTGCATCTGCATGTCTATTTGTGGATCTTGAGCTATGTTTGCATCTCACTTTTTGGAATTGTTGTAATAGTGACTGAACAATGGTTCTGTAGGATGCAAGCATAGGTTCTTTAAGAGAGAACTCACCATTTGTTTGCCTTACAATCAGATTGGAGTCTCCATGGATGCACAAGTTATTAACTCTCATGATGGTGGCAGCATGCAGCCCCAAAATCAACGCCTCATACTCTGCTTGGTTATTGGTGCAGGGAAAATCCAACTTGAAAGCTAGGGAAAGAGGATCTTCTCTGCTAAGTACATCCACCTTATTCATTTTCTTTGATTGAGCTTGATTATAATGAGAATCAGAGGACAATTCATCTTCTGTGTGAACTTCTCTTGGGGGAATCAAAACTATCCCAGCACCTCCACCAGTCATAGTGGAGGAACCATCGAAGTACAACTCCCATTCTCCATTTTCTGTGTTGATAAAGTATACTTCATGAAGCTCTCCTGGAACAGAATCAGGGATTACTTCTTCAAATTGAGATGGGAAGTGTGCTAGTAAATCTGAGAGAGCTTGAGACTTGATCGCCTTAGGTTGCACAACTGAAATGTCAAACTCTCCAAGTAAGAGAAGCCACCTTGCTATCCTTCCAGATAAAGCTGGCCTAGACAACAAGAACTTGATTGGATCTGACTTAGTCACCACTTTAAGTTTGTGAGCCAAGAAGTAATGACGAAGTTTCTGAGTTGCATACACTAGTGCAAGACAGTATTTCTCCATTGGTGGGTAGTTCAATTCACTCCCATGCAAACATCTACTCAGGTAATACACAGGTCGTTCTTGTCCTTCCACTTCTTGAACAAGTAGAGCACTAATTGAACATGGAGTTGAGGTGAGATATAGCATCATTGGTTCCCCTTGGATTGGCATAGTCATTGTCTTAGGGGAAGTAAGAATACCTTTGATCTGCTCAAAAGCTTGCTGTTGTTGTTCATTCCATGAAAATGGAATCCCTTTCTTGAGAAGAGCTTGGAAGGGCATAATAATATCTCCTAAGGCTGGAATGAACCTCCGAATATAAGAAACCCTTCCCAACAGGCTTTTGAGTTGCTTTTGGTTTGATGGAGGTGGCATAGACTGAATAGCTTTTATCTTTGCAGGGTCCACGTCTATACCTTTTCGATGCACCACAAAACCTAAAAACTTACCAGTTGTAACTCCAAAAGCACACTTCAAGGGATTCATGCGTAGCTTGTATTTTCGACATCTTTCAAATACTCTTTTCAAATCTCCAAGATGATCTGGGGCTTTCTTGGATTTCACCACTATGTCATCCACGTAATCCTCCAAGGAATCATGCATCATGTCATGAAAAATTGCTGTCATGGCACGCTGATAGGTTGCACCTGCATTTTTTAACCCGAATGGCATAACTGTATAGTAAAAGTTACCAAATGGGGTTCTAAAAGCTGTCTTCTCTGCATCACCGAGCGCCATCTTTATTTGATTATATCCACTGAATCCATCCATGAAGGAAAACATTTCATGACCTGCTGTAGCATCGACAAGAGTATCAATGTTTGGAAGAGGAAAATCATCCTTGGGACAAGCTTTGTTCAAATCTCTGAAATCCACACACACTCGGATTGCTCCACTCTTTTTCTTTACAGGCACCACATTGGCTAGCCAAGTTGGGTGATGAATTGGCTTGATGAACCCAGCTTTGAGAAGTTTGTTAATTTCTTCTTTTATCTGGATTTCTATTTCATGACGAAATACACGTGCATGCTGCTTCACTGGCTTGGTTCCAGGTGAGATGTGCAACTCATGAGTAACAAGTCTCTCATCCAAACCGGGCATCTGCTCATACGTCCAGGCGAATACATCTTGGAATTCTTTCAGCAATTGAACCATTGCCATTTTTTGTTCCTCCAAAAGGTTCTTACTTATAAAGAGTGGCTTAGGAGTCTCTCCTTCTCCAGCTAGGTTGAGCTCTTCCAGTTCATTACCCTGCGGCTTTGGTTGTTCTTGAAGCTGTTCTGTTTCAAATGATTTTTCAAGTTCCCCTTTTACTTCTTCCACTTGAAAGCAAGGCGATGGTATATCAGGTGGTTCATGTGATATGGGGTCAAGAGAATAGGCTTCCCCAGACCCCGCGCCCCATCATAAACAATAAACCATTTTCCCATCCTCACGAGCATAAGAGCTTATCTCAGCGGAGTTTTCTCTCTGTCTTTTGAAGCACTTTCTTTTTCCTCCTCGCTTCTTTTTCTTCAAGATGTTTTCTTCTCTTTTTTGAGAGTATTCTTCCCATCGTGGAAGTGGAACGCTTATAGGTCTAGCTATGGCAGTTTCACCTTCCTCTGCTAGTTCTTCAAAGAAAGAAGCTTCAGTGTAGTTTACCTCATGGCGTTCAAACGGAGCCTTAGTTGCTGGAATGAAAATTTCTTTCCCTTTCCAGTAACCTTTGATACATTGGTGGCGCGTGGAAGGAATGATATTGTGAGTGTGGAGAAACTTTCTTCCAACGAGAAGGTGGTAAGCCACATCAGCTTCGATAACATGGAAGCAAGTCTGGTCTTGAATAGGTCCCATCTTGAAACTCACCGTGACTTGTCCCAGAGTTTTAATTTCTTTGTTGTCAAAAGAAGTGATAGTCATAGGACGGCATAAACTCTTCAAGTCTACATTCGTAGCCTTTAGAGTAGACAAAGGCATGAGGTTTATTGAGGAACCGTCATCAATGAACGTCCTCCACACTGGGTAGCCATTGACATTGCTCTCCACATAGAGTGGCTTATTATGATAAGGATGTGGTGTGCACATATCTGCTTCTGTGAATACTATGGCATTCTCATACCCATTTGTTATCCTCTTCATAGGCTGTCCCACCAAGCTACATTCCCCATTCTGTAAACCAGCTATCTCTACTAACATCATGGTTGCCTTCTTCTTTGATTCTTCTGAAAAGCCAAGTTGATCGAAAAAGTGCCTGCAGCTAGGTGTCTTCATGAGTGAGTTAGCAATGGATGAGGTAACCATAGCAGCTGCACGAGCGTCTTCTTCTTGATTAGAAGATAGGGTAGGCTCTTCCTGAGTACTGATCACTGCATTCACATGTCCTCTAACATTTTGATGAGCAGGAAGTGGATTATTTTGAATCCTGTTATTTCCAATTAGGACTTCTCCTGCTTGTGTCCTTCTGTGAAATATCCTGCGCATGTTTCTGCATTCTGCAAATGGATGACCCACCATGCGATGGTAATCACAATAACGTGGGTTGGACTTTTCTTCTGCTGTTGGAGGTCTAGATACATAAGGCAAATTTATTTGCCCGTCTCTAATCCATTCTTGAAGAAGTGCCCTTACTCTATCAAGAGGAGCTGAAAATGGAGGAGGTGCATCAATCTCTTCATCTTGTCTTCTTCTAAAGTTGTCACGCCTTGGCCTCAAATTTGCTTGAGGTCCTCTTCTTTCCTTACCTCTTCCTTGGATTGCATTCACAGTCAAAGTGTTCCTTCTGTTGAAGCGATTAGCTCCCTTTTGCCTAAGGACTGTATTATTGGTCCGTCGTGCAGCTTCAACTAAAGTGGCAAAAGTTGGAAGAGGTAAGTTTTCCAAATGCACCCTGTATTCATCAAACATACCTTGGATGCATACTTTGACTAGCTCCTTCTCATCATGAGAATCTTGTATATCCAGTACACGCTCCCTGAATCGCTGGATGTACTCCATAAGATCCTCTCTTGCCTTTTGATGTTCTCTCCCTAAGTCGATAAGGGTCACCTTCTCTTGGGTAGAAAAGAACTTCTCACCAAACATTCGACACATTTGGCTCCAAGAGTCAACTAAGCCAGGAGTGAGATTAACATACCAAGTGTAGGCTTTCTCAGTAAGAGACTTAGAAAACTCCTTCAATTTTAGATCATCATCCAAGCCTGCAACTCCCAAAGTTTCTACAAACTTCATGACATGTTCTCGAGCATCTCCAGTCTTACCATTGAATTGTTTGAATTTTGGGCTGATGTAATCCTTGGGGTATGGTTTAGCAGCTACTTTAGCAGGATACGGTAATTTCAGATCAAACTCTGAGAAGTTGAGACTTTTATTCTTTTGGTCGAGCAGTTTCTCCAATTCTTCCTTCGTGACAAAACTTTGAGTGCTAGTGGCAGGAGTTACGGTGATGGGATTGCCTACAATAGAGGGATGAGTGGTATTGAGAAGTGGGTCAGAACTACTTTCTCCATTTCCTCCACTTCCATTATTATTAACCGCATTAGCGGCATTTTCTGCTGGTAAAGGCGGAGGTTGAGAGGTTGTGGCTGTTGACGATGCAAAATGGTTAATGGTCTCCATTATCCTCTTGTTGTTTTCTTCTAAAGCTTGCATCCTTTCTTGGGAGGCTTGGAGCATCTTTAGAAGCTCTTGGACATAAGGAGGGGCGGATATTTCTTGGTTATCGGGAGAACTCTCCATATCTTCAGATAAAGAATTTTAGCTAGTTTTTCACTTACTGCAATCACTCCTCCCCAGCGGAGTCGCCAAAATGTAGAGGGTTCTTTTGATTAGGGAGCGAGGACGTGTTGCAATGAGTGAACTAGGATGCACTAGAGGCGGCAGAGAGGAAGATTGGAGCAGTCCTTGAAGCGTAAGTGCTTTTGGTGGCAGGTGGTGAAAGATGAGAAAAGTGGCAGAAGCGGCGGATCACGGTGAATGGGAAAGGTTGAAGAGAAAGAATATTTTGGAGGAATTTTGAAAGAGCTTTTTAAAGTAGTCTTTTTGCTCTGGGTGTCTAATCTCCCGTCTTACTTCTCAGACTCTCATATTTATACTGAGTAAGGACGATTTCTTAGGAGTTGTTAGGAAAGCACGTTCAATCATGGGAGAACGTGCTTGTTATAGAAGGACAGTTAAGTAACGGTTTGACCATGTAATTGATAATGGGTGTAGATTGTGGATAAATGGAGTAGTGGCATTTAATAGTAGTTATTTAAGAAGTAAAGAAGGATAAAGGGGTAAAGCACATGTACTTCAAGGAAAGGTTAAGAGGAACTCCTCCTAACTATCTCCATATCTGAGCCACCAAGCCAAACTCTCTAGAACATCCCAAACGTGAAGATAACTCATGAACCCTGCCACTTATTCTGAGTTACTTTCACTTCCCTGTATAAATAGTTGTTCCATGCTTGTTCTTGAGCGTTTCTGCGCTTGTAACGCTATTGGGTGCTTCCCTGTCACTAACGTCGTAGAACACCCTTAGGCGCTTCCCTGCATGGAACACCTTAGGCGCTTCCCAGCTTGAAACACCTTAGGCGCTTTCCATGCGTGGAACACCCTTGGGCGCTTCTTTGCTTGGAACACCCTGGGTGCTTCCCTGCTTGGAACACCCCAGGGCGCTTCCATGGAACACCCCTGGGCGCTTCCCTTGGAACACTCTGGGCGCTTCCCTGCTTGGAACACCCCTGGGCGCTTCCATGGAACACCCCTGGGCGCTTCCCTTGGAACACCCTGGGCGCTTCCCTGCTTGGAACACCCCTGGGCGCTTCCATGGAACACCCATGGGCGCTTCCCTGCTTGGAACACCCCTGATGTATTTTTCTTATAAACAATAAAATAATAGTTAACCAAAATTGGGCATCTACAGTAAGAAGGAAATGAAGGGTTAAAGTTTAGCATTAAAGGTAATTTGTTTATGCTATGCCAGTTAAGCTTATGTTCTTAGCCCAAAAAAAAGACAAATAAAAGTATTAACAAGGGAACAGATGTATATAAGGTATTAATGACTCCAGCTAGCTACTACAGCTCAAGAATTAACCATATTGGAGATCAAGTACAGGTCACTATTTTAGGCTTCTTTTTTTACATATATTTAATTTACTTTTATTTTTATATAAATGGGTCAATAGGTCGCATTTAATTTGAATTTTTTGCTGGTTTTAATTTAGGTTTGAGGTTTGAAAAGTTTGTTTTTGTCATGATCATGAGTTGGGACTTTAAAAAATAGAATTAAGATTTTGTAAAATGTGCTATATTCTATGTTAATAATTTAATATCACATTAATTACTCTTCAGTTATGTTTAAATCATTTAAAAATACAATGGTGCTATTATTTATTATGTATCCAAAAGATTTCTTTTTTTTTTGGTTTTAAAAGTAAGAATTAAATGAAGTGTAAAGAGTTGAGTATGAGAAATTCAAATGGTGTTTAGTATATGTATTGGATTCTTATTCATGGTTAGCAACTTGACAGAAACAAGAGCCAAAAACTTGACAGGGCTCATTATTTTCATATATTCCAGATAAAACGGTTAGCAACCTGACAGAAACAAGAGCCGAAGACTTGCTTTCAAAATTGTAAAGACTTATAATGAATGAGTAAAGCCGTCAGGCACTACCACTTGTCTTGTTTTTGTCAGAACTTGAAAGCTTCTAATCTCGCAAGCATGCATGGCAATTCTTCAACACCTAACGTTTAACCTATGGTGCACCCAATCCTGACAATTTCATGAATAACAAAACTTGTATGGGTAGCGGCAGTTAAGGTTAAATGTGGTCTAGAAATTGCCTGGATTGTGGAAATAATTCAAGAAAATGGTCTGTAATTTTGATGCTGATATTGCAAAATCAACCAAGGGCCACTGATGTAGCAAATCACCCACTGGGAATATGTGTGTTTCAACATACTTGCCAATTCGTGCTTAGAGTAGGGGGCATTTCTCTCAGACTTCGTAATCTATCTAGAGAGCTCCTTCCATTGACTATTGTTGAATGGTTGGGGAGTGACCAGCTCAGTTGTGCTGTAAGCGAAGAGGGTCACCTATGATACAAAAATTACAGCTGAAGAAGAGTGTTATGAATCATGATTGTTTCTATAATTGTTTGTGGGCAGTAAGCAAAGAGGGTCGGCCTGCTTCATCATATTTTTGCTCCTTGGAACTTATAGTCCTTCGTTTGTATTCATTCTTTCGGGTAACCAAAAATGAAAAAGTAAATTCTCAAAGGAAGGTTTAAACTTTACTTTTTAAGTAAAAAGATTTTATTTGGATTTTATTTTTATTTTATTAATTTTTCATATGTACCAAATCCATTGTTGCAGTTCATAAGCCCTAGCCCCTAGGGGCCCTGAACCTTATTAATCCCTCACGATAGGCCCAGTCCCTCGTTTATCCTTTTCAGGCCACTTGTCGAGACTTGGGTTGTTAACCCAAGTCCCAAAACATGACTCTTTTATCATTTTCTACCCAAACTCTCGACTTGGCTCTAACAAATTGGATCATTTGGGAGTTTTGACTTGGAATTTGATGGGACATTATTATAGTTATGACGGATACAAGCTGCCCCCCACTTTATTCAATCAGATTATGTATGTTGCAAGAGGATAGTTAATCGATTAAAAGAAAATTCGGAAAATGTAATGGTTTCCTTAATATAATGGAAAGATATTTAAGTAGAAAACATATACGTGTATGTTGCATTAATTAGAGAAAAGGATTGATACCTAAATGGCTAGTAGTTCATCAGTAGCCAGTAATTTCGGTCCTTAAAACGACTAAATTGTGATACGTCTAAGGCTATTAAATGCTAAATAGATTATAAAATGAGAGATAGTTTTCGTATGTCATTAGCTTCAACTAACTCATTTTAATTCGTTTTCAACATAATGTTTAAAAGATTTAAATAAAAATTTTTATTTTTTATTATATTTAATAAAAAAACATATCTTTTTTTATTAGATTAAATAAATATTTATAATTAATAGTTGATTAATTATCATTAGTCAAATTATCACTTTTTATTTTATATCCACATAACGTTGATTTGACGTTAATGTGAAGAACGAAAAATATCACATGACAATATATCACATTATCATCAATTATAATATGTCAGCATATCTAACGTCATATAACATATAATGACAAGTGATATTTTGATTACGTACAATTAATCAATTATTAATTATAAAAACTTATTAGACTCAATAAAAAAAATTAATTGAACATGATAAAAAAATAAAAATTTATTTAAATTTTTTTGAATAATTCAGTACTTTTTTAAGAATTATGTTCCTATTTTTTTCATTTAGTTCTAATATTTGGTTTGAGAACGTTTAGTTATTGAGATTATCTAACTTCTCTTAAAACTTGTATACAAGTGCATGCTAATGGTGGTTTCTAACTCTGGACTTCAAATCCAAGATATGAATCCATATATACAGTGATACCATCAGTTAAGTTGTACGCCACATCTTAATTTATTGAATATACAATTGAAATGGTTGAAGAATCTATTAGCATTTATGTGCATTTCTCGCTCTACCAAATACTTGACTTTTTAATTTCCACTAATTTACTAAACTATGAGCATATAATTCCTAGTTAACTTGAATTTATCTCCATCAGAATGAGAGAGCATTCAATCCAAAAGAAAAATTCCCAAAACAAAGACAGTAATTACTATTGTACTGAGAAGTGGATAGCACAAAAATGTTAGTCATGTTGCATTGAATACAGAAAATGATCGACACCTACCTAACATGTAATTCAATTATCACAACTGTAATTACAATCATACAAAAAAAAAAGTTATGAATGAGTAATTAATATGATGAACAACCGAATTTGGACGATTAAATTGTGGAAAGAAACTATACTGGTTAGTGCTTTAATTTGTTGTTGGGGAAATGTTCAGTAGATGACACATGAAAAGCTCATGACTACATATATATATATATATATATATGCTAATTAAGTATATGGAATTAGCTAATTAGTTTACCGGAGTTTTGGAACTGAATTTTTTTTTAGCTAACATTATTTAATTGATGTTAGAGATTCATTGTTATCAAACATATATAATCCCTTCGCTTTCCCTGGAACCCAAGTCAGCGGCTGAGGCTGCATCATCCATGGTAGGTTACAAATTTGGTGCTTTTTTCTTGGACAAGATGTGGGGTTCGTTGAAGTTGACCAGGATCTGGATGCATGAGCAACGCGATCCTATTCAAATTAGGATGGATTTGACCTGGACGTGATCCTGGCTCGGGCCCTGACTCCGTCCGTCCCTGCTTCCCAAGCAAGCGTGACAGGCATGTTATAACTAATTAAATTTCTATGCAGCGGAGCTGAATAATATGGCCATACAATTCTAAGTTGTGCGGAGAGTGGAGAGGCGGGTAAGGGTATGGTCAAAATGGCTGACAATTGGCAAAGAAAAGTTGTAAGCGACCAAACCATTTATGCCTCCAATAAATGAAAGCAACTATGAAGTCTTTAACCATTTCTAACCCACCCAACTGGTCAAGTACGGTGCAGAGAAATATCTGTGGAATGAAGCCATTTTAATATAGTATTAAATTAAATTATGTTGAATTTAAAATATATCGTTAACCGTGGTAGAAAAATGTAAATATAAGATAATAAAAAGAAGGTTTAAATATAACTTTGTTAAATTTTTTTATTTTAAGATTTAATTTATTAAAATGTAACATATTAAATTTTATTTATTTTAAAATATCATTGATAAAAATTAATAAGTACAATTAAGAAGACTAACAGTTATTAAGTGAAGATAATCTTTAATAAATATGAATTTCAATCTCTTAATATTATTAATGATAATTTAATAATTTTTATCAATTGATATAATAAAAATATCAGATTAATTTAAAGCTTTACCTTAATCCATGACGAGTACGAATATATTATTAAATTTAAAGGCTGATTTTGTTAAATTATTAATACTATATAAAATTATAAAAAAAATGTAAAATTATGTATATTAATATATTAAGTTATGCGAGTAAATAAAAATTGATAAAAGAAAAAAAAAAACTCAAAATCTTCAATGAAGGCTGAGATTCACCGTTGTCTGGCCAAGCTACCTAACAGCAACGCTTTCAATGTGTAGTTAAACTTCCCGGACTGTCTAAGCGGCAAGCTGAATTCAACGGCAACAGCTTTAGCTTTGAATTTTGCTTTTAATGTTAGAGACGTGACCTATAACGACTAGATTTTGTTCCGAAACGATTAATCTTTGGGTGCAAAAGAATAGCCTCCCCCCACATCATTTATATATATACACTGAGGAAGGGAACCGAGAAGCATGACGATGATGATGAGTTCTGACAGCATGGACTGCTCCATGGAAACAGGAGAAGAGAGCTTTAAAAGCAATGGGATAGAGAAGACCAAAATAAGTCTTATGAGAACTTTGGTCGAAACACAAGATCCCTCTTCCAAGGTTTGCTTGCTTCTCTAATTTCTTGCTTTCTTTTCCCTTCTGTTTTGTTGTATTTCTTGCAGCTATCCTTTCCATCTGCAGAGCAGAGAGTTTGCTTCTTTTTTGATTGTTAGTCATTCTTGTTTCTTTCTCTCTCTCTTTCGTAAGTTTTGGCGATTTTCCTTCGTTGTAAGATTCTAAAAGAGATAATGAAACACATGGTTCCTGGTAAAGAGACAAAGATTCTACAAAACCATGATTTCTTCATGTTTGTTTGCCATGTTCTAACCCGGAATGAAGTTAAAGCCTTAATTAACCAATGGAGGAAACTTTTCTCCAAGATGTATTAATTTCTTCCTTCATGTTTCCGGATAACAAGAAGGAAACTCCTATGCCACAGCCTAGATTTCACCATCAACAACTCTTCGTTCTCCATAAACACGCCAGTTAAAAGACGTCGAGAATCTCCTGATCAGTCCGTTACCACCAAATCTTGGTGTCTCCAGATAACTTCACTAAGTTTTTCATTTATCTGGATTTTCATTTTATCATGTAATTGAAGCATTCATGTAATGTCTTCCATGTAAAAGGATGAAATGGATAATCATTACCAGCAACATACCTCAGATCCTGAGCCTGGGGTCAGGAAGTGCCTGCCTACCAGCCCTGCATTTCTTGTACATGTGAATCTCAACCTACCCTTCTCTTACAATACTTGGGCAAGAAATTCTGTACAATTCCTCGATAATACATGTTGCCCTTAATATCTTCTTCTAGCATGAAAATTATTGCTTAACTTTGTCAATTGTTACAAAGTTGGGAAGAAAGTGGAAATCCAGGACGTATGAACACTCAGAAGTACTAAAATAACCAACATGGAAAAATATATTGTCCATCAAGTCTTTGCCTGAAGTCACCGAGGCTTTGCTTGTGTTCTATTTCATTGCCACTGGACTGCTGATGGTTTCAGAAGATGGCACTGAATTTCAATTTGCAGGAAGTAGATGATTTGACATTCAGAAGATTTCTGCGAGCTCGTGATTTAGATGTAGAGAAAGCATCTGCCATGTTCCTTAAGTACCTGAAGTGGAAACGGAACTTTGTTCCAAACGGTTCCATATCTCCATCAGAAGTTGCACAAGATATTGAACAGAACAAGATTTTTCTGCAAGGATCAGACAAGAAAGGACGACTCATAGTAGTTGCTCTTGGTGCAAGACATTTTCAACATAAAGGGGGCGTGGAAGAATTCAAGCGTACGTCACTTTTCCAACTCCAAAACATTTATCAAAGTCTGGCTGCTAATAATTTTGATCTGATCTTGCCCCGACATGTTTCTTTATTTATTTTAATCTACTACTTCAATGTACAGGTTTTATAGTCTACACTTTCGACAAAATATTTGCTAGGTAATCTCTTATCCATGTTTATTGATCAGCCAATCTAGTGTTCTTGAGGGTACATTTGTATCACTCGTACGCGCAGGCAGAGGTGCCTAGCACAATATTGAATCACGTGCTCATGATCAGTAATCAGACTGGAGCAGCATAGAATTTTGGGATTATGGCAGCTATCTATAGGCTGTATTTGAATATTTGATGCAATCTTGCTGTGCCAGGATGCCTCCAGGACAAGAGAAATTCGTTGTTATTGGAGATCTTGAAGGTTGGGGATATGCAAACAGCGACATCCGTGCATACCTTGCAGCTCTATCTCTCGTGCAGGTTCAGCACTTTAATTAAATATATAAAAAACTGCCCAGTAGCAATACGTCGTTTTCCATTTTTATCTTCTTCCCTGCTCAAATGATCAGGGGAAAAAGATGAGTCATTAGCCTAAGATTATAAGGTAACATAATTTCTTCCCTGAAACTGGCAGGACTACTACCCTGAAAGACTAGAAAAGCTCTTCATGGTTCATGCACCGTACATATTCATGACAGCTTGGAAGATTGTTTACCCTTTTATCGACAACAAAACCCGGAAGAAGGTCAACTTCTGAATTCTTGACAACAAATTGAAGCTAAATTAGCTATCACGTGACGGTAGACTGACATAAAAAGTTTGTGTGCATCTTCACAGATCGTTTTCGTTGGGAACAAGACGCTCAAATCAACTCTGCTTGAAGAGATAGACGAGAGCCAGCTCCCAGAAACATATGGTGGCAAACTGCCATTGGTTCCGATTCATGACTGCTAAATACTATATATGAACTTAGTTCAGTCTTTAGACTAAAAGAGCTGCTAAAAGACTTTAATGGGATGCATCCATCTGTTCACGGAAATTATATATCTTCATTTATTTCCCGACGCCCATTAAAAGAAAGTAACTTCGTATTGAGAGCAGTGTTTGGAAGTTCAATAAGCAACTGGAGAGACGCAGAGAGTATATATGCAGGAAATGTTTAGCCCTTATCAACGGCAGTAGGATAAGTTGGTTTTCAATAAGACAGCAAATCCCAACAAGATCTGCAAAACTTATAAGGAGAAATATTGGCAGCAAAAACTAGTTTAGCGGAAACGTACTATTGTGGTGAAATATAACTGAGGCTTCCAGTTCTCTCACCGGCTTGCAAGAGTAAATATATGCAAATTATTGGTTTGTGATTCTATCTCATTCTTGTTGTCTATAATCGGTTGGATGTGAACCTTATAATTTCCATTCATTCTTTGCTACCTTCTGCAGAATTTAACCTGTTTTAGGCTTCTAGCAGGCATTCTACTTCCTATTTTGGATGAATCAAAATTTCAACCATCCAACAAAAGGAAAAAGAAATGAATCCAATATGATCAAAATATATAGTCTAAAAGTAATTGAATTTAACATGATAGTAAGCTAAGGTGGATTAGTTCATGACTGCTAAACAAAAGCATATTCAAAAGTAAATTAAAGAAAAACAAGGCACCAGGTTCAGGAGATGGCAGCTCAATCAACAAGTTTATAGTTCAGGTATATGCCTAATGTCCAAAAATGACCCAGAACCAGAAGCCAAGGGATGAACAAAACTCTTTATAAGTTTAGAAAAGGAATTCGCAGGGTGCAAATGCAGAACTCTAACTTTGAGGATGCAGCCTAGCAAATATTGTAAAAGCATTTTCATTATTGCCACACAAATCAGCAGCCAAAGGAGCACTTGGTTTAGAAATGTAATTCAAGCATTTGCGCAATCCTTTTCAAGTTCCTGACTGCAGGTTATCTGCAAGGTCACAAAACGGGAGCCAAATGCAGCATGCTGAATCTCAAGGAAGAGAGAGAAAATCCTCGAAGAGAAACATGCTCAGCATGATCATAAGGATTAGGGCAGCTTATGAGCAACAAACTGACCTCGTACCAACATTTTGAGATAAGGTGAAGACATGCCCGCTTGCCACAGGCACCAAAGGAAACTATTCACTGGCATTGGGCCCACAGTCATGAGGTCCATCCTTGAAGTAGGATGATTCTCATTCAACACAGTTGCTGTGTGACCCAAAATCACACCCAGATATTGCTTGGAGATCTGTATTGGAACACAATCTTAAAGACATTTAATCTACAATTATTTATAAACCAAACCAAATAAACTAACCAATAATGACAAGTCAAGCAAACACAAGAGACTGAGATATATGGAAGTTATTAAAAATGTAACATGGACAGCTACATAAAAGATTGTGCAGATGTTAGATACACCAATATAGCTCTAATTAAACTGAAGCCAAAACACCAAATTATCTTCCATCGAAACAGTAAAGGACATTAGGTACTGACATTGAGATTATAAAAGACTCAATTTTCAATTTCACATTTTATTAAGACATGAAAGGGAGTAAAGCGAGCGCTGTTTGTCTCATTGTTAATGATTTATTCAGAAATTAGCACATAGTTGATAGTAGAACAATGACAATGGCAAACTTTCATTAAACAGAAATTAATCACCTATCATTATACAAGTTTCTAAATATTGTCCACGACAAACTATGTATATTAAACTTTAATGACTTAGTTAACAAGGTACAAGGGCACCAAAGAAAAACCAAGAACCATAATGCTACTCATAAAAGATCGTATTGAGGGTTATTTATTTCCAAGTAAAATGATGTGTAATTCACCTGAGTCTAACAGCATTTCCATCTGCTCCAACAAATCAGTTTAGCAGTAGAGATCATCCCCTCAACAGTGTTGAAGTATCTAACTAAACAAATTTTACTACAGAGTTAATCAAATAATTGCAGTACTGAAGTTAAATAAATGTCATCCTATAGCCAAGAATATCTTATCAGCCATCAATGATATATAGCAATGATAGAAACACAAAAACCTTCCAAAATTTCAGCTGATTCCATAAAGGGTCCAAATTGTTTAAGTATAAGCTGACAAGCATAGTACCAGATATCAATTACGTTGGATCCTCTTCCAAGCAATATGACAATACTAATTCATGTGTTACAAAAGATTGGCTTCATAAGGATACTTGTTTTTTTCCCCATTTTCTTTAGGCAATGGAGGAAGGCAAATGATAGGATACTGCTTGAACAGCAACAAATGAAGAATGCCCCATTAAGTAGAAATAATTCCCACCAATACTTTGAGATACACCTAGCAAAAATGTAAGAATAACTATTCTTCCCAGAAGAACCCTCAATCCTGGCCAACCAGCTCCCGAATGTTTATGGGCACCAGGGGATATACTAATAATGCTACCTTGGTATATGAAAAGCCTTAAACAATCAACATAAAACTTGAAAGAGCAAAAAGACAAGCTACCAATAGTCTGCACAAGAACATAAACCACCTTCAAACCGATGAAAACGAATTCGATCCCTAACAATAATCACCCTGATTAATAGTTTTGAAACCATTTTGATCCAATTGTGGCAATCATGACAGATCCGGAGGTTTTTTGAGATCATAATTTCTGTTCCAGGACTAGTTTTAAGGATTCCGTAAGCCAGTGCCAACTTCTCACTGTGATTATTCAAATTCCCTTCCTTTTCCTCTTCAGAGATATCCATTAAAACCAACTCCGTTTCAGGAAGAAACCCTTTCAACTTTGTCCATTGTATCAGCCCTTCCAACACTTTGTATAATCCCTCTGTTTCAGGGTGAGATCTATCACCTGCCTTAAAACGGTGAATGATTCCTCCCAACTCAATCCAACTCCTACCCCTAATTTTACGAATTCCTTTTTTTTTCATCATTTCTCTGAGTCCTTCAGCACTCTCCCATTTCTTCACAGAGCAGTAGATATTTGACAGCAAGACATAATCACCACTCTCAAGACGTGATATATTGGCAATGGCAACTTCACCTAGTTCTGGTTTTCTATAAGTGCGACAAGCACTTAAAAGTGCCCTCCAAATAACAATATCTGGCTCCATAGGCATTGCTTTGATAATGGCATAAGCCTCTTCTAGCTGGCCAGCTCGACCATAGAGGTCAACCATTGCCCCATAATGCTCAATTTGTGGCTGAATTGAATAATGGCCACTCATTAAATCAAAGTATTTCTGACCCTCTTCAACCAAACCAGAGTGGCTGCATGCAGTTAAGAGTACAATAAAAGTTATTGAATCAGGTAAAATATTTTCCACCCTCATCTTTGAGAAAACCGCAATTGCATCAAAAGCAAGCCCATGAATTGCTAACCCATTAATCATTGCATTCCAGATAGACACATCATTTTGCTCTGCGCTATTAAAAACTTCCTTTGCAGTGTGAATTCTACCACACTTTGAGTACATGTCTATTAGGGCTGCATTCAGTATGGCATTTAGTTCAATTTCTTTCTCAGTTATCAAACTATGCACCCATAAGGCATGATTAAGAGCTCCAAGTCGTGCACACCCTGTGATAACTGATGCAAATGTAAACTTATCTGGTTTTACATTTGAGCCAAGCATCTCACGAAAGAAGCTCAAAGCCTCCTCAAAGCATGCATGTCTAACATATCCTCCAATCATTATGTTCCATGTCACCAAATCTCGAACGGGCATTTTATGAAACACCTTCTTTGCAGACCCATATTCTCCAAGTTTCATTAGATGTTCAATAACTAAGTTCAGAATGACCAAATTACAATCCGATCGAAAAACTTGATCAATAAGTTGATGAGCTAGAACGAGCCAACCGCATTGCAAATAAGTAGATATCAAAGTAGTTACAAGAGATGGATAAGTTCCATACCCGAGTTTAAAGATTATTGCGTGGATTGCACTTGCAGTCTTATAATCTGAGGAGAGCTTGCAGGCTTCAAGAATCTTACATACCGTACGATGATCTATAAAAATATAAAAAGTGCCGCACTAATCAAGTTGAGGCTAAGACGGGTTCATAGAAAATGGTATTTTAAACGTTAAGACATTAAACCAAACCACCCCCGAAAATTCTCCAATGATTTCAGATACAAAACCATCAAAATGGTAAAGCTTACATGGCATTATAGAATTGAGTTCAATTAATGAACATATTTTATTGCTTCAATTACCATTTTATGTATTTTAACTTGTTGGATTCCTCTAACTGCTACTACTAGTAGAAAGAAAGATATGAATTGAAAGAAATAAGAATAAAGAGAAAATAGACACCTCTAGAATGGTGCAGGAAATCAGGAGAGAAAGAGAGTGAAGTTTGAAAATGGGTACGTCTGATTGCCGCGGAGGTTTGTTGAATCAGCTTCTTCAGTCCATTTTTCTGCATATCTTTCTTCTACCTTTCTGTTTCTGCCTCTTTCCCCTTTCGTTGGACTGAGCCAGCCTTTGAGGGAAAATAACATTGCCAATTGAAATGGGGTGTTGCCAGCACTCGTAAGTGGGACTGGGCTGGCTTGCTTTGCTAGTAAGGTTGAATGAACCCATACCCATGGGCTCGTTCTGGTTTCCTAGGATTTCTATTTTAAAGACCCAAAAATCCAAACTCGCTTTCCAAGCTTGACTTTAATACTTGTGATATATGGTAACTCCCTTCTTTTTATATAAATATATATATATATATAAACATTGTATATCAATATTATAAGAAAATCGAATTTATAATATGAAATGAACAAAAAAAATTAAAAAATTAAATTTATTATATGGAGTATCTGTTCCAAAACAGTAGCACAGTTTCAGGTTGTAGCCAGCACAGCAGGGTAGGAAGAGGACCCAAAACTGAAACAAGGGCATAACAGAAGGAAAACAAAACAAAAAGATGTAGGCATTGAGGAGAGAGAGAAAGAAAAGACACACAAAGTCGTAAAAGGAAGAGTACTGTTGCTGGGTGAAAGCCCATCAGCCTTCTCTGATGAGGCAAACGCCACTGACTCAGTCATGACACGAATTGTTAGCATCCAGCACAGGCATAACGTGTCGTCTTTCCATTGGTCAAACTGAAAGTGACCATCCGGTTGACCAAAGTTTTTTTTTCTTTAATCTTTAATGATTCTGAAAAGAAGATAAAGATCTCTCATTGGTGTAGGAGGTTTCTTCACTTTCTTCCCATGTTTGTTCCTTAATTCCAAAACAGGGGACTTTTGAACCCAGAAATACATACCACCAATGACATCTGCACATGTGTCCAATGTTTCGTTTCATGGACCAATCATGTTGGTCTTGATGGTGGGAGCAGACAGGAAGAAACGCACTAGATCATGGCTTTGAGAAGTGATGTTGTCTTTGAAAGTACAAATGAAAACAGTCTTTATCAGAGAGCTTCGGCAACTGGGTTCAGCTGAAACACCTGACCATTTCTGTACTTCTCTGAAGTTTTGCATTGCCAATGAATAGTGTATTAATTAATAAAATAATGGCCATTTTTTTAAAAATATTTTAACTAACAAGTTAATTTGGCTATTTTCTTTGAAATTACGATGTTAGCCTTTCCAGAACTGGTCTTAATTGAAAGGCTTCACGTTCAGATTGGCAGTCGCAGAAAAGCCTTTCTGGGGGCTCCAGCGTTCCCCTACGACCACAGCCCTCTCTTTCTCTTGCCTTGGGTTGCATTCGGGGGCGAAACCCCATCCCATCTGCCCTCTCTTTAAATTCCTTTCCCTGCATTTAGTTAACGCACAAGTGTCCTTCTTCATTTTTCATTTTTTTTCCTTCCAAGCTAACGTAGATAATGTACTTCCCTATTCACAATATATTTTTGCTCTCTGATTATAACAAAAATAAGTAATTAACTTTTCAAACACAATGAATTCATTCAATCAAACTCAATTATTCTTTTCTTTTATAATTTTTACTTTGAATTCAATCAAGCTTGTGAGGAGAAGCTTCAAGTGTTTGAAATATTCACTCATAAGGTTCAAAATCTAAACTCCAAGTAAAATCAAATTTATCACTCATTTTTTAATGGACATAATTTTGTTTGTATATTTTTTAATTTAATACGAAATTAACTAAAATTTAACGATAAAAAAAATTTTTATAAGAAAATAAAGGAATGTTTTATAAAAAAATAAAGTATTTTACAAATACTTAAACATTTAATTTATTGGTTGGTGCATGATCTATTTATTTAAAAAACATGATTTAAATCCCTCTTCCATCAAGTCTAAAAATAAATAAATATTGTACAAAAATTAATGATAAATTATAAAACACAATACTAAAATCACACTCATTCAAAAATTAATGATAAATTTGATTTATCACCCTAAAATGATAAATTTGGATCTTATCCCAAATATTCACTCAATTAAAGTTGACTATTTTTGCATGCGTGCAATAGGTGGCACTAGTTACAAATTAATAATATTTACATTTTCCTATATTGCATATATTTCATAGAGTGTGCTTCTATCTATGGCCTTTTAAAGTAAAGGACAGATAAAAGTTATATAAATATACGTGGATTTAATCTATGTTCACATCTATTCTTTTTTTGGAGAAGTAAGATTGCATCTATTCAGCCATATTGAATAGTGTAAAGTGTGCAAATAAACATATTATAAATAAATCGCTCAATTAATTTTAAATTTATGTAATTACTAAATAATTTAAATTTAAAAATTCAAACTCAATAAGAATAAGTACGATGATGATGTGATGTAAACAAAAGACATTATATAAGTATCGAATAAATTAAGATAAAATACCTTTATCTTTTAAATTTTAATCAAAATTTTAAATGAATTTATTAATTTTTGAAATCTACATTCAATCTCAAAAATATCTTTCGCTAATTACATAAGTTTAACTATTAATCAATTATTAGTGTTTTCATTAATTTAGTGACATGACAATATTAAAAATATAATTTTACTTTTTATTCTTTTTTAAATTATTATTATATAATTTTATTAATTTTTTATTAATTAAAAAAAGGTTCTTGATCGAGCTCCTCAGAGAGCATCAATGCTCCACTTGAGAAGCCTGACCGGAACTCCATTCCCTTGGGAGTGTTGGGTGGTCAGCTAGTGCAAGGGCATTGTCAATCAACTTGAGAAAAAAAAAGAAAAAAAAAGTATTTTAAATATTTTATATTTAATATTAATACTGTTTAAACATTTGAGATAAAATGTTCATTTTAAAAATTATTAAATTTTTATGTAATTACGATCAAAATTTAATGAGTTGGAGGTATTTTACCAATAAATTAAGTGGTGAAAATAAGTTGTTTGTGTTGTGCATTTCGATGTACCAGTGAAATGTTATTAATAAAAGTAAAATTTAGGATTAATAGGACAAATAATTAGTTAATTATTAAGCCTATTATCCATTGGTTAATTTTTTTTAACATTACACACTAAAGTATTTTGATTAAATAAAAAATATATGTACCATATTTTCAAAGACTTAGATTGGAATCCTTTAATCAAAAGATTTTATTCTCTAAATAAGGAAAAAAAAACTTTCATGCATAAAAAAATGGAGAGTCATGAAAGAAACAAAGAAAAAAATTATTGTTACCCAAGGAGAGGGGAACAGTATTTACGGAAAAAATGGGGGCCATTTTGGTACATTGGAAGCAATGGAATGTTGATCGTTTTGCTTAACGGAATCAGACCAGGCAAGTCCAACGAAGTTTTAAAACGAAAACCCATGCTCAACAAGAAAAGTCAAGGAAACAGTATCTGGCACTGCTCAGATGCATCAATATTACCCTACGGATCTCTCTAATCACCAATCAGATGGCTCAAAACATTCCACATTAAAGTCCTAAACCTCATCTAAATCACCGAAATCTGCCGTACCCCTTCGTGGGACCAGGTACGTGAAAGGTCTAATCATTTTTGCTTCCACGACGTGTCGAGTTCCTATTGGTCACACCGCGAGCCGACGGAAATGCAAGATTAACTGCAAGGAAAGGGTAAGCCGAATGACTGTCCCTCGCTAGTTACTGGTTAGGTTCCAAAAGTTTGGTTTCCCCCTAACAACGCAAAAAAACCAGTCATGCGAGGGTAGTTTGGGGATTCCAAAATTCCTGTCTTTAAGCAACCGACAGCTTCCCTCGCCAACTAACCCTACAAAACATAAAGAGGAAAGAAAGTGATTTTTGTTGTTGTTTTTGTTCACTCCATTTTTCTTGAGACGAGAGAGAGAGAGAGAGAGAGAGAGAGAGAGAAACAATGGACCCTGAGGCTTTCACTACTGGGAGCTTCTTCAAGTGGGACCCAAGAGGAGTAGTGGCGCCAACGCCGGCGCGTTTCTTGGAGGCTGTGGCTCCTCCTCAGCCGCAGACGGCTGCTGCGGTTGCGGCTGCTTTCATGGGGAGGGCGCCTAGGGAGCTCGGAGGGATAGAGGAGTTGTTTCAAGCTTATGGGATCAGATACTACACTGCTGCGAAGATAGCCGAGTTAGGGTTCACTGTGAGCACCCTATTGGGCATGAAGGAGGAAGAGTTAGATGAGATGATGAATAGCGTGTCGCAGATATTCAGGTGGGAGCTGCTAGTGGGTGAGAGGTATGGAATTAAGGCGGCTGTTAGAGCTGAGAGGAGAAGGCTTGAAGAAGAGGATTCGAGGCGGCGACACCTGGTTTCAGGTGACACCACCAACGCTCTTGATGCCCTCTCCCAGGAAGGTTTGTTTATAAGTCTATAGAGTTATACTAATTAATTTACTTCCTATTACTATTATGATTGCTCTCGCCTGACGTAATAGACTCTAGAAATGACTTGTAAAAGGAGTATCATATCCAGTGACAGTTTTTTGTTCTTTTTCTTTCTTTGGTAATATACATATATGATGTTCATTTTAGGACAGATATTATAACACGTAAATGTTGAGCAGCTGCTTTTGAGGGCTGAGCTCATTTTCTATACAAAAACCTGATCGTGATAGTTCTATAAAGTTGGCTTGATCTGAATGGGAAAATTGTTGCGAAGCAAGCTACATAACTTTGCTGGATGGTTTTGACTTTAGATATTTTAAAAATTAACGTGTAGCTCTTTATTTTATCTTGGCTGGTGCAACATTATCTTAACTTCTCGACCAAAGGAAAAAAAATAATATCTTAACTTCAAATCTTATCATGAAAGAGGAAGCAATATTTTGATGTAGTTTAAGTGTATGGAAGTAATATTTCTTTTTGTCTCTCTCTTCTTTCTTTTTGGGGTGTTAAAAAGAGTGTGATTGACAGGTTTATCAGAGGAGCCAGTGCAGCAAGAGAAAGAGGCTGCAGGGAGCGGTGGAGGGGGCACGTGGGAGGTGGTAGTAGCTGGGGGAAGGAAGAAACAGCGGCGCAGGAAGGGGCAGAAGAAGGTGGTAGAAGTTGATCATGAAGATGAATTAGAGGGTGCTGAAGATGACGAAAATGGTGATATTGGAGGCTACGAGAGACAGCGAGAGCACCCTTTCATTGTCACAGAGCCTGGTGAGGTAGCACGAGGCAAAAAGAACGGTCTCGATTACCTCTTCCATCTCTACGAGCAATGCCGGGAGTTCTTGATTCAAGTCCAAAACATTGCCAAGGAGCGTGGGGAAAAATGCCCCACGAAGGTAACAAAATTAATACCCTTATCCTCAAAATATTTGGACGGTTCAGATTTATATTATTTTTATCCTCTTTTATTATGCAATCAAACGAGAAGAATTAACTGCTTTTAAGAGGAGGTTATTCATTGAGGCTTTTTAACCGAACAAGAAAGAAAACTTGGAAATTGATCACAATTGTGCATTTTGCACACTGCATACTGCACGAGGCTTGACTCGTGACTAGCTGTAAAACATGGCTTTGTTAGAATCTTGGAATTGGACCCTCCCGATAAAGCTACGGGTTCTAGCCAGCTGTTCCACAGAAAATGTGACAAGTCAGGTACGGGGAGGAGTGGGGTCTGGGAAATGTGGGTCGCAATTTTTGCAGGGTAGGGTCCCTAAAGGGTACTTTGTCTTTCAATAATTTTCTGTCTTTTAGCCATATTTTCCCTGTCAGAATGGGTTGAGGTGGCATGCCCCCCCATGTGACAGCTGCACCATTTTAACGACGTTTTCAGAACCAAGTCCTTTGCATTTTGGATCCTAACTTGTCTTGGTTGTACAGCATGCCTATATGCTCCCTCTTCCTCTCCTGCCCCAAGAAAAAAACTCTCAAAGTCTAAACAAAATTCTATCATATGCTTTTGTACTAGTCCTAGTCTTTCACACAATCATATGTTTGTTTCTTCGTTTAAATTTACGGAATAAAGAAAAAGAATAAAATCTTCACGATTTTCCATATTTGAATCTCATGTAAAAAGGTTGTACTCTACTCCTATTTAGCATAAGGAGAAAAAGATTTTTGGACACATTTTATATGTGGGCAGCATCCAATTTAATGGGGTTGAAAATTTTATGCAGGTGACCAATCAAGTTTTCAGGTATGCTAAGAAGGCTGGGGCAAGCTACATTAACAAACCCAAAATGCGACACTACGTGCATTGCTATGCCCTGCACTGCCTTGACGAGGAGGCATCGAATGCGCTGAGGAGAGCTTTCAAGGAGAGAGGCGAGAATGTTGGGGCTTGGAGACAGGCCTGCTACAAGCCTCTCGTGGCCATAGCGGCGCGCCAGGGTTGGGACATTGATGCAATTTTCAATGCTCATCCCCGTCTTGCTATTTGGTATGTTCCCACCAAGCTCCGACAGCTTTGTCATGCTGAACGCAACAGTGCCGCAGCTTCTAGCTCCGTTTCCGGCGGACCTGATCATATGGCCTTCTAAAGCTTTGATTCCACTACCAATTCTGCAATTCGCTTATAATTGAGAGAGAGATAGAACTAGGCGCAAGTTTGATTAATGAGGTAAGGGAGAAATCTACTTGTGTTATATTATGTATGTATGGTAAGTCCATTTTGAATCACAATCGTTGACAATTAATGTAGTTACGTATCTATTTTAGCTTAAGCTGATTGTATATTTGTGCATTATTCTGAACTGGACTAGGCCAGAAATAATTTTCTTTTTGTCTCAAATCAGACTGTATGATAGCCAATATCAATATAATATATATAGTAGCATGATGCATATTTAACAAGATCAAAACAGAAAAAAAAAAATCCAAAAGGTTAACCTTTCCTTTGTGTGCCTTCCCTGACCTTATAAAATCACAATGTATTGGGGTTGAAGAATATAGTTCACATGCAAATAGCAGAAAATGTACTCTTGAAATCATTCATCATCTAGCGCAGATGGAGTATGGTACTTGGAGAGCATATCATTCCAAGTGCTGTGGCCTTCAGTCACCACTTTCACTACGCTTGCTACCTCCTCCACATTAACTCGGATCTGAACTTTGCTGTCCCTCTCCCGGATTGTCACTGAGGAAGTTGAATCCACTGTTATGGCAAATGGTACACCAAGTTCATCTGTTCGAGCATATCTCTTCCCAATGGATGTACCTGAAGACAGAAAGATACAAACAAGTGAATCTAAATTCATCTGGCTCAAGTCTTGATGGTTTATGAGTGCTATTGGTATCAGTTGCCGAGTTTACATCTCTACACAAACCCAACACTTGGTGCATTCACTAATCTGCTAAATGCTGCGGTAGTAACTATATAAAACCAAGAGCCACAAGCAGTTTATTTTTTCCCTGCATGGGTACATACCTGTCATATCAATCTTATATGATATCCCAGCAGCAGTTAATATTTGGGCAATGTGTTTAGCAACTTCCTCGTATTGTTGATTTTGCACTAGTGGGAACACCGTGCATTTGATCGGTGCCACGAGTGGAGGGAAGCGGAAAACATTTAACTGCTCATCACCAGTCTTGCTTGGCCTTGTGTAGAATGAATGCTCATAAAGACAGTAGATTATCCGTCCAATACCAAAAGATGGCTCAATCACTGACGGAACGAAAACCCTCTGATGTTCCTTCTTTTTCTCCTTGGAGATTGTCACCATGTTCTTCTTAATGGTGACATCTTTCGCAAGAGTGCATACATGGAACTCCACTTCCCCCTTGGACTCCAAATTGGCTTTCATTTCCATAGCTTCTTTTTCACTGATGACCTGCAGGAGGAAATGCAGCACAGTTCACCAGATTTTGTTGTAACATACCTCATATGGAAGATAAGGGATTGGATATATTAACAATAAGCCACACCTAAACCTTCCGCCCTCTCTTTATTTCTCTATTTCACCAATTTGTGCATCACCCACCCATTACAAATTAATTTGAGTTATTTACCTCCAGTGCTTCCCAAACCATCCTCTGGTCACCCTTGAATGCAAGGCCCAGCTCCTTTTTAACTGGAGCAATAACAAGTTTCTGAAATCATAAAGCGGGAAAAAAGTCATTAAACAACTACAAGACTATTCATAATTGATAAAATTGAGAGACTTACCTCAACTTCCTTTGGTTCTGCAAATTTTTCATGCGCCACGAGGGCAACACCACTCTTATCCTATTAAAGGGTAGAAGAAACATTCATGTTTACATCAATAAATTTGTATCCGACAATAAATTACTTGATATCTTAGCTGACAAAAAGAAAACAAGAAGATAGACAGGTGTTGTTTTACTTAGTTTTTCTTTTCCTCCATTTCAAAAAATTTAAGAAGGAAAGTGCCATGGCTTAAAACGCTTATGAAGTCGGACATTCAGGTTGAGTTTTATTGTTCACTTACTGTGTGAGCTCTCAAATCATATGCAGATCTA
The DNA here is from genome assembly GCA_036013995.1 of Theobroma grandiflorum. Classification (NCBI taxonomy): domain Eukaryota; kingdom Viridiplantae; phylum Streptophyta; class Magnoliopsida; order Malvales; family Malvaceae; genus Theobroma; species Theobroma grandiflorum. Next base: position 11,264,893 of record CP142131.1, read on the forward strand.
TCTGCAATACCAACACACTCGATCCAGCCATAAGAGCATTCAATTTCAGCATCCCAACAGTCTGCTGCATAATGAGCCATCTCGTTGGCCAGGTGCTGCCTAAAACGGAGTCGATCTTTGTCAATACCCAGACATGTCAAGAAAAGATACACCCTTCCAATAAAATAGCCCAGTGTCTCATTGTTGACAATGCCCTGAGCAAACAATAAACAGTCACACAATCAATGATGAATAGCATGCTTGAGAGAGAGATGCTAGGTATAAGCTAAAATTAAATTGGACATAAACCAACCAACCTTTGAAACTGCTTCACCAAGGCGTAATCGTTTTGCGGGTTGTCCAGACACTTGTTTTTCCCTCGGGAACATTAAGAATTCCAAATTGGAAACTTCAAAAAATTTTGGGTGTGACTTGTCGTCAGAATCCACAAAATGCTCAATCTCAGCTAGTGTAAATTCACGAACTCTTAGGAGACCTTGGCGGGGAGATATCTGTAGTTTGAATTTTCCAGATTATAGTTAAATTCCTCATTTTTAGTGCGATATAAGCTTCATATTCACAAAAGGAAGAAAAAGGATAGTGCTGTTCGGTGAAGAATGAATTAAGAGACTGCTACTGCAACAGCCTCTATTCTTGCCACCAATGTTTGCCATTCCAGCATAGCCACTATTACTACCACATGAAAGCCTTTAGGTTCAACGTCAACAATAACTAGCATCACTGTGATCAGAAGGAAATGGAACCAGATTTGAGAATGCCTGAGTTGGGAAACCCATAAAAATTTTCAACAAGATTTGCAGGTTAGAGCTGGGGCTCAGCAGTGCTGAATTCTCAAACTAGAATAGCTCCTTCCACTGTTCCCTAGTCAATTGCTACTACGGGAATGATGTTGGAAACAGAGAAGAAGCAGAGGACAGAGTGAAATCAACTTCATCAAAGATAACAGTTTCATCAATAATAAGTCTCCACTAAAAACAAAAATTATGTATCTCGTATTGAAGGTTTTATACCTCATTTCTAAACGCCTGACCAATTTGCGCTGCAGCAAAAGGGAGCTTGTTCCCATTATAGTAATACAGGTCCTTGAAGTTGACAAATATGCCTTGAGCCGTCTCAGGCCGCATATAACTGCGTGTTTCAAATCAATAAAATCAAGGCTCATTACACACACGAATCTATCCCAAAAAAGTGCTATGCAATAAACAGAACCCACAAGCTTACCCAGGGTTCAACCCAGACGGACCAATTGAGGTTTGGAACATGAGATTGAAAGGATAAGGATCAGAAAGTGGGTTCTTAGTATCAGGAGCAACAATTCCATACTCCCTAATCTTTTCACCTAATTCTTCAGCAGAAAGATCATCCAACACAGCCAGAACATGCTTCAACTCGGCAGCCTTGTCTGCTGTCACATTAATGTCCTTCTCCAGCTTATCTTTGCAAAAATCCTTAAGCAAATGGTCGGCGCGGAAACAAGTTCCCGTTTTTTCATCTTTCACCATAAGGTCAGTGAATTTATCCACATGACCCGACGCTTTCAACACAATTTCTGGCGTCACACATGGGCAGTCCACTTCCAGCATATTCTCTTCCAACACAAAATGCTGTTATAAAATTTCAACTAATAAAGAATTAGCAAACTTGGCTTATTGATTGTTATCCCCAAGATGTTTAAGGTTCAAGGTTCAAATCCAAGAATCTTATTTAAAAAATCCCCTACATAATGAACAGCAACGAATTCTTAGCAAACTGCTAGACTTCACATTTTCTGTAGGAAGTTGAGAAATGAAAAGGCTAACCTGACGCCAGAATGCTAGGACGTTAGACTTAACGGCGCAGCCAGGTGGCCCGTAATCGTAAAGCCCGGCAACACCACCATAAATCTTAAACGACGGAACGTAGAAGAGACGGCGTTCGAGGGTGTTAACGACGGCTTGACGGAAAGCATCCCGGTTAACGACGTCACTGTCACCGTTACTCGCCATGCCGTAGGTTTTGGCCGCGTTCGCCTTTTGGCTTCTCCGCGAGTGCTTTCGCAAGGCAATTTCTGAGCGCCGAAGCCTGCTTTCAGTGGTTTAACGATTAGGATATTCTCTTCGATATTTTCTTATCGGATCTTTTTGACCTCCGCCGTCATTTTCACCCATGTTGTCTGGCTAGGAGATTCCAAAAATAGTGAAATATCTAGTGAATAACGCCGTGGTCCAGTAAGATATCTCCGGTGCCTTGAAAGAAACGGTGAAGTTTTGGCCTTTTCTTTTTCATTTATTTGTTTTAATTTAGTTTTTCTTCGGACAACTCTTACCGTACAAAAACTCTTCAGTTTCATAATTTTGAAATGAAGGCTTGAGAGCATAGGTTCCATTTTACAGTTACCGTTGGATTATTTCCCGCCAAAAATGGAGAAACGACGGAGACGGCAGATCTCGGCGTCTAAATCAACGGCAGAGATCGGCGTCAAGCTTAAGAGACTAGTTTCACAGCAGGAGCAAGTGAAGATCGCTTATCACCAACTAAAATTGCAGATCAAAATCGGTTTGGCTGAAGTATTGCTCTGATTATTTTTTTTCTCTTACTGATCGTGATTTTACTCGTTCCACTTCCGTTGATTTCGTTTTTTTTTTTTTTGAGAAATCAAAAGAAGGAATCGTCGTTGATTTCTTTTTTATTTCCCAGGCAGAGGAGGTGTTCTCTTCCTTGGCAATTCCGTTGATGAAACTGGTGGGTTTGAAAACAGAGGAAATGGCTGAAGAAGGACGATTCACCACGATCATCGTCGATGCTGATTTCTCCCCTGTAATCAACTCCTCTAAATTTTTAGAACCTAAATTCACGCATTATATTATTCCTTCATCTCTTCTTTAAAAAAAAACAAAGATATTTGATTTCATGGCAGGGATTCCGCAGGAGCGGTCTCATAACCGAATCACCGGTGGTATCACCAACTGCCGCCGGAGGAGAATGGGACAATCAGATTCACAGAGAGGTAATATGGTAGATTGTCAATGAAATAGAAATGAATTTCATAAATTTTGTAGAATTCATTGATTTTCGTTTCGCGAGCTCATTTTAGACACATTTAATCAAGTTCAAAGTTCACACTTCTAGTCTTTATTTAGCTACTTTTCAGTAAGTTAGGGATAGTACCTCCTACGATCTTAATTCAGCCCCTGGACTCTCATCTTAAATCATTTATTCACAGAACCTTTACATGACCAATGTTAGAATTAAATATCAAAATTCAGTCCCCAACAGTAACCAAATTTCTCAATTCGCCTGAGAAAAAAGAAATCTGCCAAGAGTATTGGGTTTATGTGATGTTTCAATACAAAACTCAGCTCATATATTACCCTCAAAAGTTCTGAAGATATATAATATAGGTGAATATTATCTAACTCCTCCTACTTCCTCTTACTTCCAAATTGATTGCAGTTGGCGATTCTGCCATGGCTTTGCATAATCAAAGAGAACATTTACACTAAGTTTGGTAGAAAGAAAGGAAAATAGAGAGAAAAGAAAAAATAAAGAAGAGGCAAGAAAGTTATTTTTTTTCGTTCTTGTATTTAATATGAAAGGTAGGAAATAGAGAAAAAAAGATTAAAAATAAAAATTGCAAATATGTAAAATGATTAACTTAAGTAGAAAGAATGAATTCTTCCCAATTTGAAAAGATTAGATTTGAAGGGAAGAAAAATGTGTAAATCCATCCTTTATCCTTCTTCTCTCCACTGCCTTTCCTTCCTCCTTTCTCTCCTTCCAAACGTAAGTGTTAATGTCAATCATCTTTCACATTTTTACCGAGATTTTCAACTTTGCAGGAAGAAAGTAAGGCTACTAAGGCCACGATAGCAGGCAAAGAATTTTTTGAGAAGCAACAAACGCAAGTAACGCAGCTTGTCCACCTGCTTAGAGAAACTGAAAACCGAGTCAATTCTCACGGGGATGACATTCTTGAGAGCCTTGCCACTTGGCGGGGCTTCCTCCAAAAACTTTTCCAGAAAGCCTCTAATTTTATATCTCTTCAAAGTCAAAACCACGACACCCTTCTGACCACACGGGAGCTTCTTCAAGTCATATATGATAAAACAGAAGCAGTCCTTAGCTCGGTAGCGGATGGTATACAGCGCTTAATGCAAGATTTAACTAAACAAATGTGTAACCCGATGGTGGAGTATGTCAGAGGCCAGAAAGCTGACTTGAAGTTTGGAACATGTGCGCGCTTGCTGGCCATTGTGGATGAGATGGAAAGATCTATGAGAAATGGTAGGATTGAGTTAGAGGAAGCAAGAAGGAGGATCAAAATAGCAGAGGAGGGAAGGATCAAGGCATTGTGCAAGCTAAAGGAGTCGGAAGAAAAGATGATGAGATTGAACGAATACCTTGAGTTCCTTGCCGGCATCGAAAAAGAGCATATTGAGCATCTTGTTTCACAAAAGGTACATTTTTCTAGGGCTTTTACATTCTAGATCTCACTAGTTTAGTCTGATGTAATGATCCCCTGACGCAAGAAGCTTTCTCCTATTCAGTTCCAAGTGCGAACCCTAGGTTTAGTAATTAGTAGTCCAAAAAGGAGCATCGGTATAGCGTAAGGGCTGCCACTCACAGCTAACCACCAAGTGATGAACAATTGCTGGCTCCTTAGCCCCTAATTAACTTGACCTGAGTGGATTAGAAATTTATTAATCAATTAGTGGTCAATGCAATACGATGGTGGATTATTTTTAGTTACTACTCCTTTGATTTAGTTTGGGCTTTTGTTTTGTTTTTTTACTTTTTGTTTATTTGGTTTCGGTTTTCTATTCATTTTTTATTTCGTCTTTTTTTTTTATTTTAAAAAATATAAGTAAAAATATCAATTGATTGGAAATTACATTGCAGTCATAATACTTTCTTGGTTAAATAATCTGATTTAGGGCCTGCCTGATTGGGCACTGCAGTGTGGGGGATTCCACATCGAATTTTCCACTGTACGCCTTGGGCCCTAAATGATGAAAAGAGAACTGAAGTTCACTTTTCTCCTCATGTTCCTTGTTATGACATTGGCATGGTACCACCAGGTCCACTACTAAGACAAAGGGCAAATTCTTTTCGGTGTGCAAATTGATTTTTAGGATGTCTTAACAATGCCATGATTTGCTTTGTTTATCATTGGTTTTAGGTCTATAGCTATCTCTTAACTTCTAGCTACCATTGTTTTTTGTACATTTTTTATGCTTTTAGGAGTACATTATGATTTATTAAAGAAAATTCCTTTTAAGCTTTCTTTGATAATTCTTTTCGCACAATCTATTGAGAACAGATTTTAGAGGCATAATGAAACCCACTATTCCTTTAGGCTATTCTGTTTCTTTTTATTGTGGTCAATGGAAAAAATCAGAAGGTACATTGAAGTCAATGCATTCTGCATGAATTACTGGAAGCAATACATGTGAACTGCACAGTGATTGCTTTGGCCGCAAGAGCATTTGCATTAAACTTGCAAATGGATTGGGGAATCACTTGAAGGGCAAATTATGGGGACTGTTGGACAGTGTTGGGAAACTTCTCTTACTGTTTTACTTCCCTGAAGTTCTTTGGCAGGGAGGAAGCTGAAGCAAACGATTACAAGCTAGTGTGGGAACTGCAGAGGAAGAAGAGGAAGTTTGAGACACCTGGGAGTCCCATGGGGCCTAAAGAACTTCTGTACTTTGAGAGCAACAAGAAGCGTCATCAATCTATGAGAGAAAGACCTGCATTCTCTGACAGGCCAGTAATTGGGAGTCATTTGCAAGCTCTGAGTCCACAAACCCCACGCCTGGACACTCGGATCCCCTTGGGCTTATCACCTTCATCGGCAATTCAGCATTTGGTCTCGCGCAAGCGCATCAGCCCATTCCCCTGAATTCTTGATGAAATTCGTAAAGTTTGTTGGCATTTTCAATGTCAATGTAATAAAAAGAACCTTGGTACTTCTCCAATGAGCGAACGGACCTGCGATATTAATGCCATTGTTCTGTATTTTTGGTTCGGCAACTAGAGAGACGCATGTTTTAGTAACGTAATAATCGGCAGCTTGATATTGTAGCGACATTCAAAAGTTTGGCAATCGGCATGAATGATTCTTTATTGATCTTAAAAATGAAAAGGCAGTAAGAACATTTCTGACTCTAAATTATTTGTTTGTTGAGGGAAAAGCTCATAAATGTAAGGAAATGAATCGGATTTTGGTGGTGCATGTAACCCTGTTCCTTTCCTCTAGAAGCCATGAGAGCAGAAAACCTTTCTGCATGGCCTTCATCATAAGACTTCCGAAGGTGGAGAATATCATGTTCGTGGTGGATTGGTTTTCCAAATACGTTACTTTTGTTCTTGCCAATGAGAGTGTCTTACCAAGAAAGCAACCGGGTTGTTCGTGAGATACGTGGTCAGATATTGGAGTGTGCCAAGAAACATCACAAGTGACAAGGATGGTCGATTTATGGGAATTAAGGTTCTAGGTTGAGTTCTTTGCACTGTTGGGTTTTGATCTTAACTTTTCAACTGAGTTTTACCCCTAGGCGGATGATCAGACCGAGAGGGTGAATGTCTTGTTGGAATTATATTTGCGCCATTTTCACACAAGTCAACTGGCCAAGGTGGTTGAACATGGCGCAGTTCTCACAGAACCTGTAACGTAGTGAGGTGACGGAACAAAGCTCTTTCCAAGTAGTGATCGGGCAGTAGCCTCTCATGTCGATTGTCGTGGTAACGGGATACACTGGTCTAGCACACGCAACATACCAGTATGCTCCAGTTTGGCATGAGTAACAGAAGTTTGCTCAGCCTGTCTACATAAGGTCACCAAGAGAGTGAAGAAGTGGACTGATCAGTTTCAGAAGGAAGCGCATTTAAAGGTAAGAGACTTAGTGATGGTGAAGCTTCATTTTAGTGTTAAGACACAGGGGGCTCCATAACTGCATGTTTGGTTGGTGGAATGGCTATGCCATTCCCTGTCTATTCCCATGGCATAGTCATTCCCACGTTTGGTTGGTGGAATGCATAAGGAATAGGAATTCCTCAGGAATTCCTATTCCTTGCCTCAAGGGAAAAGGCAGTAATAGCTATTACTGCCTCTCCCCCCGGTAATAGCCATTCCGCGTCTCAAAGGAATAGCTATTACCGGTGTAATGACTAAAATACCCTCTGCCTTTTTTGAAAATTACAAGGGTGCTCATATAAAATCAAAATTTTCTCTCTCTTCGCGATTTCTCTCTCTTCGCAGTTTCTCTCTCTTCGGGTTTTCTATCTCCTCCGTCTGTCTCTCACGAATAGCTTCATCGGGCCTTCCTCCCTTTTCCTCCCTCTTCCTCCCTCTTTCATGACGGAATGTGGTCGGAAAGGGTCCACAAAATACCTTTCCGACCAGATTCCACCGAGATCTGGCCTCAAAGGCTAGATCTCGCCACGGGAAGCACCGGATCTGGTGCTTCCCCCTCCAGATCCCGCGGTTGGATCTGGCACTCCATGGCCAGATCCAACGTCGGGAAACGCCGATCTGGCGTCCTAGTGGCCAGATCCGGCCACACGGTGCGCCAGATCGGCGCAAAATGACACCGGTCGCCTTTCCGGCGACTGGACCTGGTGAAGAAGAAAGAAACGAGTAAAAAAAAGGAAAAAGTAAAAAAAAGAAAAAATATTTATAAATATTAAAATATTAATGTTTTATTTATTAAATTATTAATATATTAAATTTTTAATGAATAAAAATAAAAATAAAAATATTAATATTTTATATATAATTTAAACATTATTAATTTTAATATGATTAAAATATTAAAATATTAATGTTTTATTTATTAAATTATTAATATATTAAATTTTTAATGAATATAAATAAAAATAAAAATATTAATATTTTATATCATAATAATATTAAATTATAAATAAAATATTAATATTTAAAATATTAATAATTAAATAATATTAAGATAATAATATTTAAATTATTAATTATTAATATTTTAATTAAATTATAAATTATCAATATTTAAAAAATAAAATATAAATAAATAATTATATATATAATAAAGGGTATTTTTGTCTTTTTATCATTTATTCCTTTCTTATTCCAATCTTATTTCTACCAACCAAACATTACATTAAGTAGTAATAGCCATTCCTACTCTATTCCATTCACTGAACCAAACAAAGTGATAATTATTCTTTTCTATTCCCACTCTATTCTATTCCTACAGAATACCTATTCCATTCTATTCCTGTCTATTCCGCGAACCAAACGTGTTGTAAGTGACTTATTTAAGCGCTACGAGGGGCTTTATTGAGTATTGAAGAGGATTTGCATGGTGGCATACAAGCCGGAGTCGGTGCCCAAACTGAAGTCCATCTAGCGTTCCACATCATTATTGTTGATGTCTTACCATGTGGATTAGCAGAAGGGGTGAGCCATTGTCGTAACGTGTGGGTCTAGAGACCCGATAGCTGGATGTGAAAAAATTATGAAATCATCACCAATTTTTTTTGTTTAGATGCAATTAGTCACTTATTAAAGTTGTTTTCTTTGAAGAAGTCTTAAATTAATTTTAAGTCCGTCTAAAGTATCTCCGTGACGCCCCTTCCACGAATAGTACTATTTAATCATATGTTATCTTATATCAACCTTAACTTTTGATTTTATTCTTATGTTCTTTTAATCTTTGTTTATTTATTTTATTATTAGTTTATTTATTTTATTATTATTATTCTTTAAACTAAAGTTTGATTATTCAACTTTACGGATGCATATGATACTATTATGAAATGATATCATGATTTATCAATTTTAAATAATGGGAAGCAAAAACCTTGTATTGAAAAATCATTCGTAGACTATCTCAATATTTTGGTGAAGTTTTGAAGTTTTCCACACCAAAGATGTCCTTGGAAAAACTCATCTTTACAAGTCCTTCGAGGAAATCTCATCATCGGAATTCTCATCCTATTAACAAAATAAACATGTCATATGCTATACTAAAATAAAATTATGGATAATGTCACATGAGTCCGTTTATGAATATAATTTTGTTCATTACAATTTATATAAATATATATTTAATAGTTTAATGTAACTTTAATACCTCATTTATTTTTACTATATACTTTTAAAAAAAGTTCTATTTAAATCTATAATTTTTCATTAATTTTATGGGTTATTATTATTTTATTTTTAGAACTATTTTTGAATAAACAACTAATCCTTTATTTGCAATAATTGTTTAAATTAATTAATAACTATATCAATTTTAATTTTAGATAGAATATTACATGAATTTATTTCTTTATTAATTTTAAAGTAATTGTTTGAATTAATCAGAATATTAGAATACAAAATTAGGATTTATCTAGATACTACGGAAAAAACTCTGATTGAATTTCGTTCTTAGGAAAGTCTTCCTAAAAATAGCAACTCTTTGCCTTTTTGGATGAAATTCCATCATTGGAATAATCCAAACATCTATTCTATTATTATATTTATAATTTTATTATATCATATTTTTTACTTTTATATATACTTATATATATAGATTTGTATAGCTAAATATTTCATTTCTATTACCTACTTTATTTTCCTTATATTTTATTTCATGTATAAAAGTCTATTTTTTTATAACTAGATATTTTCCATTTTTCTATTTAAGTAACTTCCTTTCCTAGATTTCTAATATTCATACTAAAACACTAATATATTTTATTTTAGCATTTTACTATATATTTTTCATATGTATATTATTTTCATAAAACTATATTAAAAAATTTCTAAAATAAAACCAATCAACACAAATATCCAAAGCACAAGCCCATTATACCAAAGATATGAAACTTACCCAAAGCTTGAGCCTAAATTAACCTAAGAAAAACCGGACCAGTAAAAAGACCAGAAGCTTGCTTCACATGAACCTTTTGTGAAATGTATGGTTTGGTGCTTGTGCACAAGCTCTTATACCTCTCCAAAACTATACTGTTTTTGGCTAAAGAAACTTTCACCTTTTCACACCCAAAATAACGTCATTTGCTAACTAGGTATAAAAACTCTTTTTTTCTCCCTTCTCTTCATTTTCTTCCTTTTGTTTTCTCTCTCTACCAATGACTAAACTCTTCCTTTTCTCTAGTCGAAGACTCTCCCTTATTCCACAATGGAAAACATTAGCCCCAAAACCTTTAACTTTCTCCCTTTCAGTTTCTCAACTGACAATTCCTCCTTTCTCTAAAACCTCAAAACCGAATCTCAAACCCTATCTCCTCTCCCTTTGTAAATCCAACTCTGTTCTTATTTTTTTTTGTTGCTTTTTGGTGATTTTTGCTTTTATTTTTTGGTTGGGATTATGGTGTTTCACCGGTTGATAGAGGCTAGGTTTTGGTTCTTAGGGTTTTTATCCATGCTTTTAAGGCTTTTTTGGCTATTGGTTTTTTTGAAATTGATTGCTAGGTTTTCTCTAGCCCCTACTACTAGGGAATCTTAAGGTATTTTTCTTCTTTGGAATTTGGCTATTTATATAGCTTATTTCAAGTGTTGGGATGCAGTTGCCTATTGATGCAAATAGTGTTTAGATAGAATTCAAGGAACTAGCAAAATTGACTTCAAGACGAGTCTTTCCATAGACGTTATCTTTAAAATTTGTTTCGCCCCCACCACTCAGTATACAAAGGAGAATAATGCGAATAGCGTTAGGGATACAATGAAGTCAACGTCTAACTTCGTCTTGCACTTTACGACAGTAAACCATTAGATACACTCGAGGCTTTGTAAAATTATTCGACCTTAGAGCTTACTTTTTACAGTAAGTAGATTATAAGCAATTTGAATGCTTTTATAGTTGATAGAAACTTAAGTGTTTATATTAATAGAACACAATACTTTTCTTATTCTTGATTTTCTGCTTTTCTTTTATTTTTAATTTGATGTATCAAAATGGTTGACAACAAGCCCTTTATATAAGCTTGCAAGTGTCTCTTCTTAAAGAATACAACCCTTTCATTAAAGCATCATTTTATCTAAAAGACATCTTTATGTTTTACAAGACATAACTTTTCGATAAAAGTATTGTTTCAATAATCATCTTATGAAAAGATTACTATTCATTCCATAAAATATAATTTTAAATTATAATTTGAAACAATAACTTTTCATATTTAAACTTTTGAGCCATAGTGTTTTTTCAATTTGTCTCATAACTTTTGAAAGTTATTTTATCAAGAAACATAACCATTCACATGAAAATCTATCTACAATTCAATAGTCACACTATGTCACTTTATATGACATAACATTTGAGTTAAGATAGCTTTTCATTATATGACATAATTTTTTATTTTAAAAATACACCAATATCGCTTGTGCCAGCCTTTGCTAGATGCGGATTTCTCGCATCTGACATGGCACAATTGTACCTAGCTAGGTGGAAATGCACCCTATCATATGCCCTGTTGGCCTTTTTCTTTTCTCATTTTATTTTCATTTTTTATTTTTATTTATTTTTTTTGTTCTTGGTTTCCTAAATATTCTTTCAATTCATTTAGTATTAATCCTGGTTCATTAAACTTAATCCTGTCTACTTAGTTTGATATGCTTTAAGTCAACTTAATCATATTGGGTATGTTTGTCAATAACAAGCTGCCAAAATGTTAAGCCTAATGGTTACTTGAATTAAACCTAGTGCGAAGTCCAACATTTTTATGGCCCAAATAGATTTATAAGACCAAGACCAAGCTAGAAATTTTAAAACACAGACTTTAAATTGACTTTGATTATAAGATAAGACAAAAAATAAAAATAAATAACAAAGACAAAATAATACAATAAAAAATAAAAACACATAAAAAAAATTGTGTCTACAGCAAGAGTTAGGGCAACGTACGACGCTATGAATGAAAGGTGGAGCAAGTGTTGGCCTGCAAGCTGTTGAGACAAAAGACTTACAAACTGAGGCACTAATATCTGGTGAAATATACGAAGGGGGTTGCCAAAGGAATCGAGTTGGGAATTGATAGAGGATCTATGGTAATTTAAGACAAGGGTGTTGCCTGATGGACTGGGGGAGGATGTCCCAACTTGAGTAATCCAACCAAGTAACATGTATTTTCTAAAGTATTTTCACGTTAAATGCATTAGTTGGAATGAATGTAATAAGGCTTTTTTTTCAAATGTTCAATAAATAAGACATTCAATTTTATTAATTTCAGTCAATTATTATTAGAATCAAGTTTGCTTATCCACGCGCTTTTTAAAGTTAGGCAAATAGTTTAAGTTTTACCAACAGTAAGTGTCTCTACACGCGCCACTAAAAGCAAGTCAAATGACCTAAATTTTTATCAACGAGAAAAGATAAAAACTAATTAAGAATGAATGAATCCTCTTTGATGGTTAACTTAATTAAATTTGATTTATGAGCAATGGAACTATTTTTTAGTATCACATTTTGATCTCCCGTTCGTTGCCATTGTCATTGTCTTGTTTGACTTGTTTTTATTAAAAAATTAAGACTATACTAAATCTCGATTCAAATTTTATTTTATTTTTAGTGTTTGAGTTAAAATTAAGTTGCCCTTTTAGCATATCTTTTCACTTTATTGGTGAAAACTATAACAATTAAATCCCCTAAAAAAATGCTTCATTCTTGATTATCAACGAAAGTTCATAAATGCTTTTCAAAAAGAATATAGCGATCAAATATTTTCCTATTCTCATATTTGTCTTTCTTCATCATGAATTTTTTGTGGACTGTCGATTGAAATTTGATCATTGGTCGATCTTTTTACATTTGGAGTGAATTATGAGTTAATTAGATATATATTTTGGTTTTTTTCAAGACGGCAATAGCCAAAAAAAAAAAAATGTAGAACAAAGAGAGACTACTTGGGAATCTCAATATGTTTCTTTATGGATTTCCATTTAGTAGTTTGTTAGTATATCTCTCGATTTCCTGTTTTCCTATGGGATTAATTGTGTAAAATTTCGATAAATGAGTTGACACTCAAGGTGGACATAATTTTTATTGGCTTTAGTGAATTAAGTTAAATGTTGAAATAGATAATATTAAATATAATTTTTGTCAATAACATGCCAATTTTTAGGGTGCAATATATGGAAAGAGTAGGCTGTATGCTAGATTATTTACCATATTTGCTGGCAATGCACAAGTAAGTGCATGTGCTATATATATACCATGATTTGAATCATGACAGACAAAAATTTCTTCAAATTTGATTAGATTTTTAAATGGTAATGTGTTAGCAAGAGACTGGATTCATTGGCCTAAACTTAAAATGGTGACATAGGTGGCTTGCCTTGTGTAAAATTTGGTAACCCATTTAACCATTTTTCTCAGCAGCTCAGAAAGAGCCAAAGAACCACTCAGATTCCTCATGGAAATCCAGCACATGGCGAATTGGATTGGTCACCCCCACCAGGAAAAACTCAAAACAGTTGGTGCAGAAGACAAAACCAGGTCCACAGTGGGAGGTTACAATTACATAATTGTCAGATAAGTTATCAAAATTAATTACCAAATTAACTTATAGAAAATCCAGCTGACCATCATTAACTGCCTGCTCCAACATTTGGATTCTTTTGGGTTTCGCCTGCCTTCTAAAGCACTTACCCTACTTAATATGGACAAAATTCTAAGCTTTTTTATTGCTAATCTATTAAATTTTCCAAACTGGAAACACACCTACCTGGAGATAATTCCAAGATTTAAATTAGTAAAAAGATAGGAAAGGTAACGTTCAGGCACAGGGGATGGACAATACTAATTTTTTTTTCCCATAGTGCCCATCTATGGTCCTTCAAATCTCATCACTGCCATTCTTGTTTTTACTTATTTACCCTTTCTTAATTTTAAGGTTTTTTTTTGTCACTTTCAACTTTATAATAATGCTGAATTTTTTTTGACATGATAATTTCGACATGCTCCCCTCGTTTCATATATTCCCATTTTCTTTTGAGATGGGAATGAAATAGAGTGAACATTTGAAGCTACACTCATAAGAAATTTATTTTATTAATCCTTGCAACCTTAAATCACTGGTAATCTTTATTTAAAGCAAGGTTACTAATAAATAATATAGCTTATTAAGCATAATAAGAAAAATGCCATTGTCGTTAATAAGTTTATTATTGTTTTAATGTTTATTTCACGCGCATGTTCAAACACGTGTGCAAACACATCCAAGCGCGTGTTATACACACAAATGATTTATAAACTCAACATCATACAATCTGACAAAAATCGTTAATTTCGTTAATAAACTGTAAGTGATCGTGACAAGTGCTGTTTTGCTTCTGACATAATGTAGTTAATTTTGACGTTATTTAGTTATAAAGAATCAATCTAAAACTCTGTTATAATTAGTAATTTTATCATTTGATGTAACGCAGATGCTCTATCTTAACGTGTGCAAACGTAAGCATATCAATTATAATGCCATATCTTTGCATGTATGTTATATTAGCAACACTTTTTTTGTAATATATCTTATTAGTAGAATAAATCATGTTAAATTAATATAAAATTTAATAATTAAACAATTATTTAAAAAATATATTTTTACATGTCTGAAATACTTCATTACCCAAAATATGCATAATTTCATGTTAATAATTCTACAAAAGTGCATCTTTTCATTCAGTATGTGCATGATAAAGGGAGAAAAAATGGTGAATGTAAAAAAAATAAAAAAACCGTAGGATTAGGGACAATCTTGTCATTTGACAGGCTTGTCTTGTTTCATACATTGTTGCATGAAGATTTTTGCCCGTAAAGGGAAAAAAGTTGACACAGCGAATGATTCCAAAAAACCGTCTCTGCATCACGTCAAATCAGAAACCCCAGTCTCCTCCTCCCTCCCCTTTATAAAAACCCCTCACCGCAGACTCTATTTTGCCATCAATCCTTCAATTCTAGTTCGCATTTCACTCCCTCATCACTTCTCTCTCGTTTGTCGTCAAAAGAAAACAACAATGGGGAATGCTGACCAGAAGCCGAAGCCTGGTAAGAAGCGGTCTTGCGACCCAACAGGCCGTTGCATGTCATGCAAAACCTGGCCGGACGAGGAAGATATAATCGATTGCATCATCTGCAAAACCCCTTGGCACCTGACTTGCCTCATTGCCATTCGCGAATCCCTTGCCTTGGAGGATATTGGCATGGGGTGCCCTGATTGCGACGACAACTACAACCTCACTAAAGAAGAAGGAGCCGTCGTCGTAGACGAAGCCACCGTGACTGGTGGTGCTTCTTCTTCTTCCGGTGACACTATAGTTGCTAAGATTATGGCGATCCAGGCTGACGGGTCGCTGACGGAGGAGGAGAAAGCGAGGAAGAGGCAGGAGTTGCTTAGCGGGAGAGTTGCTGGACCGGAGAAAGAGAATGGTGGAAAAAATAAGGGTAAGGGGAAAGAGAAGATGGTCGAGGGTAAATGTGACGCGTTGGAGGTCTCTGATGAGAGCTTCAACTGCTCTATTTGCTTAAAGATGCTTGACAGACCTGTTTCGGTAAGCTTTAGCTTCTTTCGCTCTTTCTCTCAACTTCCTTTACTAATAAACCATTATACTTTAGGGTATCGCTGTTTTTTTGGTTACTCTTGTTCTCTAGATTTCGTCTTGTTAAGGTTTCGAAGGTCTTACGACGTTTCGTTCTGTTGTTTTTATATTTTTCATTTTTTTAATGATTTTCCCCTCTTTTCTTATTGCTCTTTCTCTCTCTTCTTTCTTTTGATTATAATTTTGGTACTTAATGAAAGGATTTTGAATGAAAATATATATACTATCGCATCACATTAATCGTAAGTCTTTTCTTTCTTTCCTCTTTATGTTGATGCATATGGTGCAGTTAATATTGCAAACATCTTTCTCTGTTTAAACTAACAGCTTGAATATAAGCATACTGGTTTCATGCTTCATAATAAAATGTGGATTCCACCTACAATTTATATCAAACGGATCAGCCAATTCCTTAAATCTTTTCTTCCAAGAGTAAATGGAGTGACTTTCCTTTTTCAGACGCCATGCGGGCACAATTTCTGCCTGAAATGTTTCCAGAGTTCGACTCGACGACAAAGGAACAGCACTTGTCCCTTATGCCGTAACCCAATACCTTCCGCAATGGCAAGTCAACCTCGTATCAACCTTATGCTAGTGTTTGCCATTCGAAAGGCAAAGATGTTGAGCTCGAATGCTTCTGACATGCCTTCAAGGGTTTATGAATATGTACGCAATCAAGATAGGCCGGACAAGGCGTACACTACGGAGCGGGCTAAGAAGAGCGGGAAGGCTAATGCTGCCAGTGGCAGGATATTTGTCACTGTGCCAACAGATCATTTCGGTCCTATTCTGGCTGAAAATGATCCAGAGAGGAACCGAGGGGTACTGGTTGGAGACACTTGGGCAGATAGGTTAGAATGCCGGCAGTGGGGTGCTCACTTTCCTCCTATTAAAGGCATTGCAGGCCAACAAGATCACGGTGCACAGTCAGTTATACTCTCTGGAGGTTACGAAGATGACGAGGACCATGGAGAGTGGTTCCTCTACACAGGAAGGTACGTTTTCTATATGGCTGCTGCATCATATTTGGTTGACCATATAGCCCCGTATCTGCTCGCTTGGTTTAGTTTTCCTGTCTCAATTCCTTACAATTGATGTTTTTACTTCATAAGTATCACCCTATAAGAAAATTAAATGTCTTAATCACAAATATCGCCATGAGTTTTTATTCTCTAGCAAATTCATGTCTTGTTGTTTGCTTCGATTCTTCTCCTATTTGTTTGGCACCATCTATAAAATGTATAGCATTCAATTTAATACTGTGTTCCATTGAAATTTACTGGTTTGCATGGACAAAATGCAGTGGGGGAAGAGACCTGAGTGGGAACAAAAGGACTAATAAGGACCAATCTTTTGATCAAGAGTTTAAGAGTGGGAATGAGTCTCTTCGACTCAGTTGCAAAAATGGTTACCCTATCAGAGTTATCAGGTGAGTTTCAATAAGTAAAGTTTCTCTTTCAACCTAATTGAAGCTCTCTTGATTTCAATTAATTAAAGTAGTGAATAACCCTTACCATGACTTGGACTAATTTTCTTTTTACCTGTCTACATTAAGAAGCTAAATTTTCTTCTAAATGGTATAATATATGGCAATAGAAATAAAGATTTATGGGCCTGTGGAAAATACTAATCCAATAACTTGAGGATAGAATTATGTTTAGTCATGAATCCATTGAAGACCAATTTCTCCATATGTGCATGTTGATTATGTAATTTACGACAGTCGCTTTTCTTCTATGGCATCTTAACATACTTGGAATGTCCACAATGATTATTCAATTTGAAAGTTATACCATTACACATCTTGAGTAGAGTTTCCTCAAGGGGCTTCACTTCTGAATGGAGTCTACACAACCAAGCCAAAGGTGCCTAGCTGATGTGTGAAAATGGCAATTTGATAATGCAGCCTGCTTGGGTTCTTAATTACCTGGTCAGACAATTTATTGAGTGTAGTCCTTTATCTATACACTCTTGTCGTTGGCTTCATCCGAAGCTGATTCACCTTTTTCTGGAATGCTGGTCTGCAACAGGATCTTGGATTTAACATTGTCTAATTTTGTTTGGCTTTGTATCCAGGATTGTATAAGTAACAACACGCATTCCCTCCTTAGTGCGCATGTCAAGATATGGATGGTTGAATAATTAAAATGATTGTGCTGATATAGTTGTTCCATCAAGAATCATGTCCAATTAACATATCTTAAAGATTGTCCTCCATTTACATGTATTACAATCTGCTATAATTGTTCTATCCTTTAATTAGTTGGAGTAATCTTGTAAGGAGGTTATTCTTGAAAGAAACAAAGTTCAGTTGTCAGAGAATTTTTGGTAGTTCATATCTTTTTTTTTTTTTAATGGCTTGGTAGTTCATATCCTCTCCTAATATTTGTTTCTTACCTATCAACCTATTAACATTTTCCCCTTGTTCTGATGAATAGGTCTTTTAAAGACAAGCATTCTTCATATGCTCCTGAAAAAGGCCTACGTTATGATGGAATTTACAGAGTTGAAAAATGCTGGTTAAATGTTGGAGTTCAGGTACTTGCTATGCAACACAGAGATATTTCCAATTTGATTCTTCGTTTGCAGAATAATTTTTTTCATTATAATGATAAAATGCTTTCCTGTATAGGGTTTCAAGGTTTGTCGATATTTATTTGTTAGGTGTGACAATGATCCTGCCCCATGGACCAGGTTCAGTTTCTAGATTTGCCGATGAGCTCTGTGATTCATACGTGATGTATATCATTCTTTTCACTAGGTTTTCCTTATCTTGACTGTAGTGATGTGCTTGGGGATTGTCCTAGACCTTTGCCAGTAATTGAAGAGCTGAAAAAGGCATCGAATGTAACGGAGAGAAAGGAAAGCCCATCATGGGACTATGATGTAAGTTGTATATTTAAATATTTATGCCCTAAACTTGGATTGCACAGGGCTTATTGGTGGCTTCACTATTTGGAAATTAACTTTATAATTTAGTCAAACCCAAGGAGTGCAACAGGCTGATGATATGGAATTAAATGAGTAATTTATAAGTGGAAAACAAAAATATCTCAAGAATAGTGCTGTTTACATTTCAATTCACATGCATGCTTTTCTCTGTATGTCTTCGCTTTTCTTTTCAGGAGGCTGATGGTCGCTGGAAGTGGATTAAACCACCACCTATCAGCAAGCAAAAAGAAAATACTGGTAATTCTGGTGGCAGGAAGAGGTCAAGGATAATAGTTAAGCAAGCACAGAGTGCAGCTGCTAAAAAGAGGCTTCAAAAAAGTTAGTTTGTACTGCCTACTAGTTTAACCATGCATTCTTTTCATTTGGTTATTGACCTGGTGTAGCATAGTTTACATTTTCCTCTTGTTGCTATAGTTCTAACATTTGGAAAATTGACTATAAATATCTGGTTTGGAGTTGTTTTAGGAACAATTTGATGTAGAGGCAAGTTTTGTGCAAAAATGTCTACATAGAATTTGTTTTTGCAAAATGTAAATCATACATTAACTTTAGAATTGATCGCAAATTTGATGTTAAATTTGAAAATTTTCTTTGCAGAATATGGTTGTCCCATCTGTAAGGAAGTGCTGGAAATGCCAGTAACAACACCATGCGGTCATAATTTTTGCAAGTCTTGTCTAGAAGGTGTATTTGCTGGCCATTCACTTGTAAGAGAGAGAAATGCAGGTGGACGACCACTGCGGTCAAAAAGAAATGTCTTCAAGTGCCCTTCTTGCCCAAGTGATTTATCTGAATATTTGAACAACTTAAAGGTATTGCATGGGATGTTGCTCCTAATTTCTAAATGCAGTTTATCTTTGCTTCATTTTTCCAGTGGATTTCTGAGAAGAGGGAAGAAAAAGTATTTTAATCCAGATCTCTACAATATTGAACATGGTTGAAACGCCCTTTAGAATCTTTTGAAGTACTCTAGTTTCTTTTTTAACATTCTCTCATCGGAAATTGGAGAATCACACATACATGTTTGTACCCCAACATGATCAAGCGTGATGACAAGCTAGCTTATGCGTATTGACTATGACAGGTAAACATAGAGCTCAAGAACCTGATTGCCAAGCAGATTGGAGAGAATGAGAATTCTGCCGAGGAACCCCGTGAGAAAGGAACCGCTTGTGCAGAGGAATATTTGTCAGGGAGCAGTGATATTCATGAAGAAAACTCTGAAGAAGCAGATGTGGATGGTGGTTCACAGGAGCCTGAAATGGAGCTCAAACCCAAAAAGCCTCGCAAGCAAAGGAAAGTTGATGCTGTGAGAAAATGAACCACCGTCGGCATCAGGATGACAATAAAATACTCTTTTCCAAACGGATCTGCTATACATATATATATATATTCCAGTACTGAAGAAGTTTCCGTTCTTAGTACTCAATTGTTTACATTTTTCAATTGGAGTTTGCTTTCGGATGCTTTTAAATTGTACTCAGGAATGATTGCACATCTTTAAGTCTATATGGATGTGGAATCAAAACATTCTCCATTGCAACATAATAAATTAAGCTTCCCTGTTTGTATCAATTTTAAGCTCTATATATTCAACTTGATTGTCTTGTGAAGCTAGGAAAAGTTACGGAAACAAACAAGACAGTTACGAATAGAAGAGCAAGGCTGGATTAATTTGACGTCACCTTTTGGATTTGGGGGTTAGCAAAAATTAGCAGAAATATAGTGGTGACTCTTCACTATTCAAACACTGCTAAGCAATGACTATATTATTGTACAATACTTTGGGATAATCTAGTAAGAATTTACTTTAACTTTTTTTAATTAATTTATGTGTTGTTTGATAAACTAGAAATATTCAATCTTCAAAAATTAAGTACTAAATTTTTAGTTTAGAATAATTTAAGTATTGAATTTATTATATAAAAAGTGTTTGGTATGCTATTGAAAGTAAAATATTCAGTAGATTTTTTATTGAATTTTTTATAAAGAAAATTATGATTTTATAAATATTTTGCATTAATAAGAATTAATCAAAAAATAATAAATGATTAGAAAAAGAAACAAAATTATTGTAATTGTTCTAGATATTGAGCGGAAGTATGAAATGATTATTGGCTTTTGTTGATGGCATGGGATGGGGGACTTCGTAAGGTGATGTTGGCTATGAACAATAAAATCATTGCTTAGGTGATTTAAATAGAACTACATGAACTAAATGTTGATTCAAATTTTGACCTTAACTATTAAATATCCCTTAAAGAAGGAATGACAAGTCAATATCATTCATATGTATTGTGAGGCCAATTGTTTAGTAAATTTTCATATGAATACAGTTTTTTAATATTCTGTTAGTATGATGCTTCTTAGTGATCTTTAGTGTTTTGGTTTTATTAAACGATGTTATTAAAATTTAATTCTCGTACAATATTTTGACATAAATGTACTATTTTTATTTCCTTCTAAAAATTAAATATCTTTTCTAGATTTTTATATTAATAATTAATATATTTTATTATTATTTTAAAACAAAATATTTGATATAAAAATATTATTTGATTATTTAATAATAAAAGAATAACTAAATTGATGGGCCAGGTCACACTCGAGCTTGGTTTTAAAAAGAAAAGTTTAGCCCAATACGGCCCAGAACATGGACATCTCTAACTCAAATTGTTTATTGCCGTTTTAATGTTACCTCCCAAAACCCACACTCGATTCTAATTATAAAAACAGCTGAGCCCATGATGGCCCAAGTTACTACATCGAGATCGAAATCGATGGGGATGGCGGCATACGATAACAAGCCCAACTTAAGAGTCCCCTAATTTGCAGGTTTTCATCCCTTTCTGTTCAAAACCCTAATAATCATCAACCAAAAACCCCTCGACTTTTGTCTCCATTGAATTTCGAATTCGATATCTCCTTCTGTAAGCGATAGTATTTGCTTTTCTTCCTCAGGATAATTTATAATCAGTTTAATTTTTTGCATTTGATTCCGCTAACGTGATCGATTTTTGCCGTTGTAGGCTCTGCGGATTCTGAAGTATCTTCAACAGCAAACTCCCCTCCGGTTGGTGGATATATAAATAATATTTATTGCCTAAATCTTCAGCAATGGTAAATAACTCTGCACCTGATTTTCATATTTCCGATATATTTCTTTTTCTTGAGGTTGTTAAAGTACTTTACTCTGTTGATTTTATAATAAAATTTTCACCGGAATATGTCATTTTCAGAAGCACTGTAAATTTAATAATGTGGTCTATAAGTCTCTTGGGTGCTTTATTGATTTTAAACTTTTTAGGGGTTGTTTGGTGCTATGTTGTTATGTCTCATATTCTTGGAAAGATTAGACAAGTAGAAAGTGATGTCATGTTGGGAGGCACTTGTTCTTGCCCCTGAAGTGGCTCTCTTGGAATTTTTGAAAAGTGAATGAGGGAATGTTGTCGGTAATTCAGTTGTCTCCTTGGAAATGACTGTCGAAATATTTTCTATGCTGCTTTGAAAGCATTCGTGTTATATGCACGTATTTAATATTGTGCTTGCTCGAGTTGTGTTATTAAGAATAGTGTTGGCGACCACTTCATGGTAATATGGCTACAATTCTTGGGGACAAAGATGTTAGATTTCTTGACAATATCACAGCAGGAACATTTTTATCACTAGTGCATTCTGATCATCAAGCTACGAGCCGTGATATGGGTACTCAGTTAGGATGAGATAAAATTGCTTATCATGTTCTCATTAGGATGACTAACCTTTCCTTTTATGTTGTCATTTTGATAGTTTATCCACTTTACGATATTGTCCAAGAAACTGAGATAGTTTGTTGAAAACCTTGAAAGGATTTTTTTTTTTTTTTTGGGTTTCGTGATGGTGTCTTGTAATATCTTGTATTGTTGGCCTTAAATTTGGTTACCTTCAATGGCTTAACCAGGTATAGTATGTGCTTTGCTTGTTCATTCACCCTTAAGAAAATGGGAAACATCATTAATAAATAACAGGTAAAGGCTATGAGACAAGACAGACAATTAAATTTTTATGTATTTGTACAGGCTGCAAGAATTCTTGCAAACTTGATTGTGATGGGCTCTGGAATATTAGGAAGGGCTGTGTTTCAGGCATATCGTCAAGCACTTGCAAGTATGTCTTCCAACTGTGTCAGTGTTTGGAAGTGTTCTGTTTATGGGTTTTTATTTTTTAAAAATAATCATTGTAATCTTGCATTTATGAATTTTGCTTTACTCTGTCTGAAATCCTTGAATTGAACATATCTACTTTGTGCTTGATTGAAATGCAGATGCCTCAAAATCTGGTGTCGCTCAAGAAACAGTGCAGAATATCAGGAGAGCAAGCAAAATTATGGCTGAACCAGAGGCTAGGCAGATTTTAGGGGTCACAGAGCATTCATCATGGGAGGAAATCTTGCAGGTTTCCTAGATAATTTTACTTATTGTTCTGTGATTTGTCATGCCATATTTTTTATGTTGTTCTGACTAGCTTTTCCGTGAGCTATTTGCAGAAATATGACAACTTGTTTGAGCAAAATGCTAAGAATGGGAGCTTTTACCTTCAGTCAAAGGTTCATCGAGCTAAAGAATGTTTGGAAGCAGTTTACCAAAAGAAAGCTCAGGGAACCATGGATGCATGATTGGTGGAATTTGTTACAGCCACGCTGATCACCCAATTTAGCGACTCCTAATTCTTTTTAATCTCCATGAGCTCATATAAATCAGTATTCTTTTTCACCTCTTGTGTTAACACTCTGCTGGTATGCACAACCTTAGACTACACCAGCTGTTGCATTGCAACTATTTACTGTAATCCCATCAATGAAATGATAGCAATTACTTTTAACCATTATTCCCGACATAAGCTTTTGTTTACAATGTAATAGCAACATTTATCGTGATCAGCAATCTAAGTGTAAATGTAGAACTGTGGATGCACGTGAAATTGATAGATTTGGCGGCCATATAAACAAAAAGGAACGTGGTGGATTTTGTGCAAATAAGAATGAATGATACGGGCTAATATAGGCGGTGTCCTATCTTAGGCAGGAAGGCTTATAGATAAACGCTAAGCTGTTGCCTGTCGGCAATTCTGCACTATTTGGACTCGACTATTTTTTTAGTTTGAAATTCAGCAATGTGTTTGGGCATCTGGGTACCATGTTCTTCTCTTTTCAAGCAGACAAGGGAACGGGGAAACAAGGATGCTTTCTTCCAGGAAGTCAGGGACAAAAAGGTGACTTTGCTCGAACAAGTTAATTGTTAGGTGTTGGTGGGGTCATTTCTTCCACCTTCACATAATATATTTCCAGTGGTGGTAGAATTTACACAATCGTCAACGACCGGACTGGGCTTTGGAACTTGATCCTGCAGTGATGTTCAAGTTTTTCTTGTTTGCTTTCAGTTCTGCTTTCTATATTGGGCTGGACATGAATTTTCATTGGCCTTTTGGAGTGTTAGTGGCTGACATTTGCGGGAAGCCTTTTTAGTGAAGATGGGATACATCAGACGCACACATGCACCGAAACAAATTCAAAGCACTCGGAGATGATTATAGCCGTTGACAAACTTGAGAAACGCGTCGCCTGACAAGAGTGACAACGCGATCATGGCAGCATGGGTTCCAGTAATTGCCGTGTCTGCATCGCAAATATGGAGCAAAATCGCAAAATTTATTATCTCCATAATAAATTTGAGATGATCTGATGAGTAGCGTAGACCTGATTGTTCAGTGTTCCAGAATCAATGCGATTTGTATTTAGTGAAACAAAGAATGAACTATAGCTAGTGCATGTCAAGTCAACGAAGAAGCATGGAAAGGTACCAATAGCCGCAAAGTTTGACAGGAAAACCCGACAGACAACACTCGAGAATTAGGCTGTGGAGTGGCGCAGCCTCGGCAGTGTCCACATCTACTCATAACTTGATTTTGCTTGGTTGCTTTATCGGCTCTCACACGCATAATTGCCGTGGAGACTGGGTACCCGGTCAGTCCGTTTTGGCTTAATTGATCACATAACTAGCAATTTGGAATTTTTAGTTACCGTTGGCTTATGCATTTATTTTTATTCATTTTTGTTTTATACCAGTCAAACGTTGTTGTCAAGCATTCTTGTTCTTGTTTTTCTTTCTTGAGTTTTCGCTTTGAGACAATTTTTAAGATTGTGAAGGATTTTTTTTTTTGGTCAAAGGAGGTTGTTTTATTTGCATCAGTGGTTGAAGCATTTGGAGTCAACCCATTTGCTAATACAAATACATGGTAAACCTACCTAAATGATGCCTGAACGCGAGTTAAAGTTAAAATATTTTGTTTTCTACGAGACATTTTAATATTTATAAATTTTGAATTCAAAACTTTTAAGATGGCAAAATTTAAATGTTATATAGGAATGAATAATTTGTGTGTAAATTTTTATATATTAAATAAGCTTATTAATTAAACACATAAAGAAAATAAATTGTGACAATTAAGTAGAATAATAATGTATATAAAAGATGATCTATCAGGTCCATTCTAAGATTATATCGGACAGCTTCCTCATCCACAAAAACTAACTTGGCTTCTCTGAATTAATTTTAGGCAATCAATAAGGTACATATATATATATATATTATGAAACTCACAAATTTTAGTGTGTCAAATAAAATTTTAAAATATTTGAAACCATCATGCCAAACTTAATATCTAAAAATATTGATTAGTAAATCATTTACGATATGGCAGAGACATCGATGTTGATTTTCAATTGTTATTACAGCGCTAATATCTTAAATATTTTGTTGATGTTGTTGGTATTTATTCCGTGTGCTGGTTGATATAGTTGACCTTTTATGCTTTGTCTTGGGTATGATTTTAATCTAATTTTAGTGCTATTAATTTTTAAGTTTGATTCTGGTATTAAATAATTTACATTTACTTTGTTTTGTCTTATTAGATGTTCAAACAGTTTCTTATTAAGAGCTTTCGATTTGTTTAATTTTGTCATAGATTTGATTTTGTATTAATTGATAACATGTTGGAACAGTCAATAATTCTCTTTGTGGAGGGGTCGCAAAGAATTATTGTCCCAATGATGTTTTCCTCCCACGGATGAAATAATTCCTTCCAAGTAAAGACATTTTGTCCTTCTGCCCACTAATTATTTCACCTTTTTTTTTGGGGGGAGGGATGTTAATGGTTTCCTCTGAAAAAGAAAAATAGTATGGAATTAGAATGTGAAAGAGATAAGTGTTAGGTTTCTCTCCATAAGAAAAGAGGAAAGGTGGGGCTGCTCTTCTTCCATATTTGGGGGCCGAAAGGCCATGCCAGGTGCCAAGGAACATTTTCCTTACTTCTCATCCCACGCTTTCAAACTTTCAAAAGGGCGGTGCCGAAAAGCGAAAAGAATTCCAGAATAATTAAGGAGGAGTAGAAACAAAGAAAGCAACAAGAGCGTCACAAAGTAAGCATTCAAATGCATTTTGCCAGACAACTAGTTTGGCAAATACAGGAGAGAGGTAGGTTTAGGTTAACTGATAAATTGAAGTGACTTCAGTCTAAACTTTAGCTCAAAGCTTTCCTCATTTAGCCGCTGAAACTAGGTTGTTTTCTCCAAAGCTTTTAGTTGTTTATTGATCCTAGGGGTGAAGCCCAAGCCCCTGCGCATGACCGCCTTTTTATTTTCTTTCTATTTTATATTTAAAGAAATAATTTTAAATCTAACTTTTTCACTGACATGTACATGCCCAGACACGCTTCCTCTCTCTCTATCCCTCTCTCTCTCTCTCTCACACACACACACACACGTGTTTGTTTATTCCTATAATTATATCAAATATTCAAAGTATTTATTATACTTCACATGACATTTAAGCATATTATACAATATGACTAAAATCTTTTGTCGTTTTATATGAATTCCTTACAAACTCATTAATTCCGTATATATGATTTTTTTCAGTACATCTAAAAATTCATTGCATATCCAGAGATAGCCTTTTTCAAATTTTAAAATTTTTATTTTATTTATTTTTAAGATTTAAATATATATATATATTATTATAGATCTCACATCAGTAAAAATGAGATAAATTTTTTATATATAAATTTAAGTTTTTCACCATTAATCATACTCACAACATATACTTCAAACTTCCAAATTAAATTAAATATTTAAATAATAAATAAACCTCTTCTTAAAGTAATACAGTCCTGTATCTTCCGGGCCACATACCAGTATTTGATTAAGAGTTGTGCAAGATAATTATGAAAAGCTTGGTCTTCTACCCATTTACCAACGTGGTTTAATAAGCTGTAAACGCGTGTTTGTTTGTGTGAATGCACCTGTACCGAATAACATAAAATCCCCACACTTCGCTGCGCGAACTGCTATTTTTATTATTTTTAAAAGTATAAATCAATAAATATTTATTTTTTTGAAAGTCAAATCAATAAACGACACATAAAGAAAAACCTAAAATTAATTCTTTTCATACAAAAAATCCAAAACCATTAAGAATGTTGTTTAATTCAGTTTTTTTTATCGATTTACGGTTGCCAAATTTTACAATCAAACTGACAGAAAAAATGTATCATTAATAATATATTTTTTAAAATAGACTATATATTTTAAATTAAAAAATATTACTAATATTTTAACAAAGTTTCTTAAAAATATCCCAATTAATCTAAAATAAATCAATTTTAATGTTTTTTATTTTTTATTACAATTCAATCAATTTCAATTATTTTATAAAAATTGAATTAATTAAATTTTTAAAATTATAAAACTAAAAAAATACTCTACTAACAATAACTAACCATTACAAGGTCCAAATATGAAGCTACGGCCCATTAGATATAAGCCCACCATAAATACGCGGTCAAAGAAAATATTAAAAAAGTCCAATCCGAATCTCCTCACAATTCAAAGCCGCTGTCAGTTTCATAATGGCCAATTGGCCAACTCATTAACTTAATATTAGGTATAGATGTACGAAAATGGAAAAAGTTTTTTAAAAAATATATAAAAAAGGATTCCATTTTGTCGCTTTTCAACTTTTCTGTTTATATATACTTCTATACATGCATCATGCATGGAAACGTAGTTAAACTATTTTGTGTATATGAAGATGACTTAGTTAACTTTAATGGTGAAACCTTTTAGAACAAACAAAACTTGCACAACCCTAGCTGACTGATAAAAGGGATTGTCACGGTATTGGGATATATAATAATCTAATTAATATATATATATAGTCAAACTCATTGAAATTTGAACCCCCCCGAAGTCTAAAATATGAATATGTTATTGATTTTGACAAAGGATTCTTTATATTGGTAGAAGACTTTATTATTTATTTATTTATTTTGCCTGAAGAAAGAATTTCAAAGTGAAATGCTTTAATATTAGCTAGAAATTGTTGTTGGGGCTGGTCAAAGTTTCTTGGCAGTTCACGGCCAGAAAGCGTGTCAACCCATATCGAAGCCCACGCTGCTTTCAATCACGGCCGAATTTTGTGACTCTCGGAGACTTCCAGAAGGCATTTCAGATTTGACGATTTCTCACCCCCTTTCCGATATAATTATAAAATCAGCCCAAATCCTTCTCCTTCTAAGCTCATCCGTTACATACACGAAATTATGATAATTTCCTTCATAAATTGACATATACCAAAATTCCCAGATTAATTTTTTCAATCTCCGAGGTCTCCACGAGGTTGTTCTCTAACGCTCCTTAACTCATCACTATGCCTTTCAACTATGGTTTTTCCTATATATTAATTATTTATCCATCTTTTTCATATTTTGCATGCATGCTTGATTCCTTTCTTTTCTTCTCCATCTATTTTTTCCTCTTTCTTTTTGTACATTTTTAAAGTTCAAGAAGCCCAAATTGAACTTTCATACATACATACATACATACATACAGATATATATATATATATGTATGTGTATATTTATATATCAGGTGAGCATTTAACTCTTATGTTTGACAAAATGAGATCGTTTATGCTTAATTAAATTCTTCAACATTTCCAAAGCTTTAATAATAATTGCGGTTAGATAATATATACTTTGGAGTCGGTATATAAGTACCCTATCTGTGCAGTTAGAGTAACGTACCTCTAATGTTTCAGATAAGGGAACACCACAAGAGCAATGCAAAACGTTTTAAAAGCAAGAAAAGAAATGAGATTCAACTAATTTAAAGGCGGAGGATTACGCCCTAGTTTATAGTGAATTAACTTTCAAAACACTTCGCTTACATATGGATCAGCTAAGTAGCTTCCACTACTTGTACAACGACAACAGATTTCTTGCACGTAAAAGAAAGAGAAGTTTATGTACTTCTCTCCCTATAATAATTCACTCCACTTTTTTTTTTTTTTTGTTGTTCTAATATTGAAGTTTTAACCTATACATAGTGTTATTTTTCTTTTCTTTTCTCTTTATTTTCATTTTAGATAGCTTGGAATAAAGAACATGTTGAAAACCGATAATGCTATAACTGGAAAACCTCTAAATTTCATCACAACAAACGGTTCTGGATTGCCTTGAACAAAAAACATTGATAAATATTTAAACAGGTGACGAGAAAATAGAGGAAATGAAATGCAAGGAAAAAGAAAGAAGAAAAAAAACCCCAAAAGATCATCTAAGAAAGTTGCTCTTCCCCAAAGACAAACCAGCTGGATATATATATATTCATACCCGGAACTATTCTCTTGAAGAGTAATAATCATAATCTCTCCTATTCGTAGGAGGATCCGAACCCGGAGGCGATGAACCACCGAACTGCAGTGAAAATCCCCCAAAGTAGTCTTGTTGTTGTAGTTGTTGTTGTTGGGATGTTAACGCTGTGGAAGATGAAGATGAAGATAGAGTGGCGTGTGAAGTGAAAGGACTGGCTCCATGGGCACCTGGAAAAGCATAGTTTAAAGAATTGCCTGATCCCCCGCTAAGAAGATGCGCGTACTGAGAGAGATTGGGATACGTTGTTTGAGAAGGAGGTGGAAAAGGAGGAGGTACAGCCGCCGCCCTTTCCACATCTCGGCGGGTTGTCAGATAACCTAATTCCGATCTTCCTTGAACTCTTTCTGGGAAGTTAAGCTTAGCTTTGCTTCCTTTAAACCTAAGAGCCGCTTCATCATAAGCTAACGCAGCAGCCTCAGCCGTTTCAAAGGTGCCAAGCCAAACGCGAGCAGCCTTCTTTGGATCTCTTATTTCCGCTGCCCATTTCCCCCAAGGCCTTTGCCTCACTCCTCTATAATGTCTTCTCCTCACGTTCCCTTCAACACATTCAATTTTTAAGGTAAACGATCAGACGATATATAACCTTTGATTTTCCTTTTTCGTTTGTGATTAAAAAAAAGAAGAAGAAAGAATGAAAGAATAACTTCACATTCACGACACATGAAAAAAAGATGCTAAGTGAGTACATGAATAAAGACTCTCTAATCTGAAATCTTCCGCCAACCAGGCCGCAAAGAAAGAAAGAAAGAGCCTAAAAGGGGAAATGGCAGGTCATTGAAAATTTTAAAATTATAGGAATAGGTAATTAGAGCTAGCGATAGCATTAATGAGGCTAATATAAGTTAATTTCCCAAAAAAAAATCCTGCAAATTGTGCTAGAAAATAAGTGAAAATCTATACCATTTAGACTTTATCATCTTCCTGTGGGCACAAATTAACATCCATAGTTTCTATTTTCTTTTCTTTTTCGTTTTATAAATAAATCTTGGTTTGGAAAAGAACAAAAAAAACAAAGCAAAAAATGCGTTACTCGTGGAACTTGGAAGTACTGAATACCTTTAGGAGACATGCAATCATATGAAAATCCATTCTCAATCATTTGTCTTTTTTCTTTTCAAAGAAAAATATAGTAATTAAGAAGGGCTTTGCAAGTGTTAATGACAATCAGATAATAATCACCAAAAGAAAAGCTTTAATAAGAAGAGATGGAAACCAACACCAATATACCTTGATCTTGGGATTGGTTTTGCTGATCAGCAGTGTCAGATTGGTACGTAGGGTGTTGATCATGCGGTTGGAAGGGGTTGTTGTTGTTGTTGTTGTTGTTGTTGTTTCCAATAACTTGAGCTAGGGCTTGAACCATAGCGTTCATGTCTTGTTGAGACCTAGCCGAATAGACAGGGAAGATATGATCTTCCTCTTTCTCTTCCGATTCATCAGGTGAAAGTGGCCTCTTCCCTTGTCTCGGATCCACTTTATAAGTCTTTGGGGGTTTCCCCTTTTATATATGCCCTTGCTATATATATATATCAAAAGCAACAAAGCAAGAATAGTTTCTCAGCCTAATCAAAGCAATAAACATGGAAGATGGAAACTCGATCAACAAAAGGCACAAGAAATGAAGGGAAAAGAAGCAGCAAATTTGTCTGCATATATATGACTTAGCTATGGCAGGTGGGAGTTGCCAAGAGTGGGAGAAAGGAGTTATGTTTTGTAGCTAGGGATTTTATATGTGCTTTCAGACAAAGTGTGAACAAGGGATGGAAATAGCTGACAATGCTGAAAGCCTCTATCCAGCTTTTATAGCCCTGTTTTTCTCTCTCCACGTATTACTTTTTTAAAATTAAGTTTTTTTAATTGAGAAAAGGAATTTGAACTCCTGCTTTTTAAGTAAGAATTACGTAAGCAATGCCCTAATATATTCAAATTAGTTAATTTAGTATCTGTTATATACATTAACCATCAATTTTATCTGCTCTACTCTAGCATGTAGCAGGCCTTGGCATTGCATGAATCTCTCTTTTTTTTTTTTGGCCAAGAACGAAGAGTGCATGAATCTTACTTCATTTAATTTGTACGATTTAAAAACATCTTTTAATATATATAAGAGCGGCAAATTATAAATTTGTGCATACAAACAGAAGATAAATCATATAAAAATATTAGATGCAATAAATATAAATCCACGTCAATTCTCTAAATATGTAAGAAAGACATTTAGACACGTTTAATGTATATAGATGCCTAAAATAGTTTAGGTAATGACCATATTGTAACCTGTATGGTTGTGGTGTCCTCTTCATTAAAGGAAGTGAGAGTTTTTGAGTTTTGACCCTGTCAATACTAAATCACAAAAACTAGAGAGAGAGAGTACATTCCCAAATTATACACATATATAATCCCATCAATATATATTAAAATAATTAAAAAATCATATACAGAAACTAAAAGTGATAGATAACATGTGACTGATATTATTTACCAGCACTTAATCATATACCATAATGAAATAAAATAAATTTAAGTAATGTTCCTGATTAATTTTTTGAAGAACTATTTCAGAGTTTCTTGTTGATATAACTTGGTTAATAATGAGCATTAACCATGATAGTTCTGCACTACATATAATTAAGTAGTTAGGCATTGCATAATGTGATAATTATATTTTAAGGTAAAAAACTCTCTTTTTTTAATTTTTGATTATACTTTTACGTGTATCCATTAATTTTTAAAATTAACAGTTCATCCTAAACACATGAACGACGTTAACAGCCAAGTGTAAAATATCAAAATTACCTTTCTTTCTTTCTACCACTTTTTCACTATTTTTTTAGGCCCTCAACAGCCCTCTCGACCGGCCACCCCTGTGCTCCAAAGAGGAGCCGAAGCATGGATCTTGTGTCCTCCCTCGCCTCGTGCTCCCCAAGGGAGTGCAGATCTCGCATTCCTCAAGGGAGTTGGGCCCCCCCACCGTTGGGGACCCCTGGGGAGCACGGGGGTTTGGGGGGGGAGGCGTAGAGCGTGGGGGGAGGGAGATTCGGCCGAAGCTGGATCTGGTGCTCGTCAGTCAGAGCTAAATTTGACACTCTGGCTGGGGAAGAGGTAAGGGATAGAGTTTTTTTTAGTAAGAAAAAAAATAAAAATTAAAAATTATATTTTATATAGTGTTGTAATTTTTAAAATTGATGAAGAGTAAAATTATTTTTTCAATATTACCACTTCATCAATTTAACAGAAATATTAACAGTAGGTTAACAGCTAAAATCATGTATCTAGCGAAAAATATTTTTTTAGAATAAATTATTTATTTTAAAAATTAATAAATTCACATAAAATTAAAACTAAAAATTAAGAAATTGAGAATATTTTGTTCTATATGTTATTATTTTTACTACGAGGACAATGGCTAATAACTTCTTATAAATTACCTATTTATAATAGTAGATGGTTATTGCTTATTAGTACGTTTCCCCCCCTCCCGTCCCTATAAATTCCCACAGCCCCACGCTGCCTTAAGTTTTCTTTTTCTTCTCCGTTTTTGTACAAAATAAAAAAATTAATAATATTTTTTATTTATTATTAACTTTAGAGAGAAATATTTAATCAAAGGCTTTTCATTTTTTTTAAAAATATTAAATAAAAGGAAATGTGAGGTAAGCTTAAATTTGAAGTTTAGGCAATCTAAGCGAGATTTAAATGGTGAGGTAAAGACTTAATGAGAGTTAAAGCAGCTAAATTTAGGGCCCTAATTATTTAATTTAACTAATTGAACTTTATGACTTCCCTCAATGAGTGAAGCTGTTAATTATTTCAGAAGTAGCAGATAATAAAGATCATTATAGGTGTAAATGCAGAAACTAGAGTCGCCCAACCCAGAGCACAATTAATGAATTGACTAGACCAGCTTCTAAACTGCTAGGCCTAGTACTAATTGGATTGCCTCAATAGTTACAACTGAAAGATTTTCAATTTCATATTCTATCGTGAAAATAAAAATGAGACTACAGTATATATATATATATATATATATATGAAAGGATATTTTTTAAAAAAATAGTCCAAAACTTAATTAGTGAATCTATAAAAAAAAGTATAATGTTTTAAAAAGTTCTTAAATTATTTTAAAAAATTTAAAATTTTTTTTATTTTTTATTATGTTTAATCAAGTATCTATATTTTTAAAACATGAGTTAAATAAATAATTTATGATTATGATTGACTAATTATTATTAGTCGAAGCGTCATTTGTTATTTATATCCTCATGATGCTAATGTGACATTTATAAGACGTTGATGTAAATGATAAAAAATTTCACGTGACCATCTCATTATGACACATCATTATTTTTTATGACAAGTCAATATATCATGTTAATATTATGTGGCACAAAACAACAAATAATGATAATCAACTATTAATTATAAAAATCTATTTGACTCAAAATAAAAATATAAGAATTTAATTAAACATATTATAGGAATAATTTTTTATGAAAAAAAAAAGTAAGAAATGGAGGTAAAGGTTTCAAATGTTAAGCTCTTACTATATACATATATCAATTAATAAAGAATGAACGAATGAATGTAAGTCGATGGCACGTAGCCTAAGGCAAAAATTAGTGAAAAAAATTTACCTTATATTCTTTTCAAACCAAACAATTCACTCACAATGATAGAATTTAGAAGAAATTGTGAGAAATAATTTTTTTTAATTGAAGAAAAAGGGATTCAAACCCTACTTTTTAAGCAGGGGTTCATACATTAATTAATGAAACAAATGCTCGAGTGCTAGTGAGGAATAACCTTTTTGATAAGACGATTATAAAAATAAGTATCAAAATAAATTTAACTGTTTTTAACCAAAGTTAATCATGATATGACAAAAATGCCCTTAAAACAATTTCAAATAAATTTAATGCTATCAATTTTTCTCTTCCGTCATTCGTCTGTTGTACTTGCCATTTTACTATATTCTTTATTTTTCTCTCTCGTCATTCAGCTCTTCCTAATTTTACCACCATCACCATTTCTTTTTATCTCTCGTCATCTTGCCAAATTGTCCTTGATTTACAAACCAAAAAGTATAACATGGAAAGTAATAACATATTTTTGGATTTATTAGTTTATATTCACAAAACCCTTTTATCGTCGATTTACAAACAAAAAAGCATGACATGATGAGTAACAACAACAGGTTCTTGAGTTTATTGGTGTTGAGTTTTTCTGTAATCCAAGTATGATAGAACATGCCTTAACATGTAACAAAATGATTCATGCCTTGGTGTGTAACATCAATAGGAAGAATAAAGTTTTGGTGTATAACATCTGATGCTAAAGTTTTGACCTTGGCATAGAACATCTGATGTTAAAACTTTGACCTTAACATGTAACATTTGCTACTGAAGTTTTGGTGCGCATCTTCTGCTTTGACTTTTGTGCAACATCTAATGATATTAGCCTTAGCATGTAACATCTAGTGTTAAAATTTTGGCTTTGGTGTGTAAAATTTGCTCTTGAAGTTTTGGGGTGTAACATCTTCTACTAAAGTGTGTAACATCTGCTTAAACTTACTGTGTCATTTTATTTTTCTTTTTTGTTATTAAATATGACGTGTAACTTACTCCTTTATATTTTATTATAACATAAACATTTAGAATTAAAATGTGTAACAGTTTTTTTTCCAACCGTAATAATATTTTTTAAAACATAACATGTCATAACAATATTTTTTAAACATCGCATGTAACTTGTTCTCTATCTTATATTTCAATGAGACATAAACTCTTGAAGTTAAATACTTTCATGATAAAAATAAAAGTTTAAAATCAAAAAGAATTTGACATAAAAATGAATATATATTGAAAAATTATTTAATAGATGAAATGGATTTGAACAAAAAAATATTATTCAAAATTCTCTAATTTGGATAATTAGGTTTTTGGTTATTTTATTTATTTTTTAGTAAAAAAATTAAAATATATTGATATTATAAAAAAAAAGAGAAAGAAATCGAATCCATTAGAGTAAAATTGAAAATTAGTAGATTGAAACTTAATTTTGCTAATGTTAATACACTTTTCAAGACTCTTTACAAACAAAGTACAACTTGCCCCTGATATGGAGAATGGTAACAAAAGCAATGAAACCAATGCTCATGACAAGCACGACATCTGGGGAGATCTTAGGCCCTAATCCATCATCTGTGTAAAACTGAAGCATAGTCCCGACAACCACTCCAGAGGTTGCACAGCTTGTTGTTCTTCTCCTCCTCATGCTTGCAGTTGTGGCTGCACTTTCTCTTGATGGAGCTATTTTAATTGTCATTTTTGAGTTGATTCAAATTTCATATCGTGTAAATTAAAAATAAAAAGATTTCATCAAGGATAATTTTATTTAATTTTTTTTTTAAAATTAAAAAATAAAAAAATAATTATTTTTTAAAATAGCTTATTTATTAAGAATAAAAAAAATCATCCCAATTAAAAATATAATTATTTTTGAAAATAACTTATTTTTTAGAGATAAAAAAAATGATACCGAGAATCCATATTTTTAACCCCCAACTTCAGCTTCCGTCAAGCGCAACAGTATTCGGTCAACTCAAATCAAAATTTGGTTGTTTGAGACTTTGATAGTTGAAACCAAATCAATATGAAATCCGGGGCAGGAACAGTAAAGGAACCAAAGGCCCATGAAACAAAACTATTGATTTTGGAATTAGTTGGAATGTTGGATGGCCAATAAGAGTCACCTTCATGTCTTCCTGTACCAGAGTGGAAAAAAAGGTTTTTTTTTTTTTTATGATTTAATTAATAATTAATACATAATTTTTAATTTAATTAATAGAGTTCCAACCTCTCTTTTTCTCATTTTATGGTCTTTCTTCCAAATGGAATTGACTAGGTGTTGACTTGAAATAAAGACAATCGTGTAGAATTTGATTTCAATTCAGCTCAATTTACGACTCGCCATCACCTTACACCCACTCCCATATCAAAAGTCTATTCTTTAAAGTTTTTTTTTTTTTTTTGAATTTGAAGAGGGAAAATTCAAACTTTACATGTTAGGTAGGTGATCATATACTAACCAATTAGTTAAATGTTCAAATGCAATCTACTCTTTAAATTTCAATACATTTTGTTAGTTGATTTTGTTTTCCTTTTTACTATTTTTCATTTTTCCCTTTTTGACTATATAAACAAATTATAACATGTTTGGTGCTATTCTCAATCTATTCCCATGTTTTGATTTTACCCTCGTTTGGTAAGCAATTGTCAAAAAGAATAGTTATGCTTTCATATTAGCTATTCCTTAAAAATGATTAAAACTCAAGTTTAACTAAACCCAAGCCCCTCATGGTATTTGCTATTTTATGGATAAGGAATAACTTTCAAATTTGATAAAACTGAAATATCCTTTTAACTATGAAATACTATAACCCTACACATATAAATACTTCTTTTTCTTCTCATTTTCTCCTCTTTTTTCTCTCTTTTCTCACATTCTTACCTCTATCATTCTCTCTCTAACTTGCATTCATCACTAGAAATGACCACGGTAGTGATAGATGGCGGTGACGACGAAGGTTTCACAATCAAATATTGTTGAAAAGCATCAATTTAGTACTTTTCGGCAAAATTCAACCGAGGAGTCACTGAATCTGGGATCCATAGCCTAATCTGGTTGCGAGAAGTACCTAATCTAGTGCTTCTCGACCATATCCCCACGATCAGATCCTATCGCGGGAAGCGTCGATCTGGTGTCCTAGTGGCCAGATTTGACCACATCTTGCACCAGATCGATGTTTCATTACACTAGCCATGTTTCTTA
Organism: Theobroma grandiflorum; assembly: GCA_036013995.1. NCBI lineage: Eukaryota > Viridiplantae > Streptophyta > Magnoliopsida > Malvales > Malvaceae > Theobroma > Theobroma grandiflorum. Next base: position 11,301,980 of record CP142131.1, read on the forward strand.
GGTTGGACCATGGAGAAGAAAAAAAATTAAAATAAAAAAGTTAAAAATTTATTTATAATTTATAAAAAAATAATATTTTAAAATATTAATGTTTATCTTATTAAATTATTAATATATTAAATTTTTAATGAAAGCATAAATAAAAAATAAAAAATGTAAATAGAGAAAAATATAAAAAATTATACTAATATTTTAATAATAAACTATTAAATTTTTAATTTTTAAAATTTTAATCAAAATAAAAATTAAATAATTAGAAAATAAAAAATTTGCTTATATTTGTCTTTTAGTATAAATTTTACTAAATTATATAAAGGGTAATTTTATTGTTTTAAAAAATAAATATTATTATAATAAAAAGTTTTAGTTTTTAATTACATATTATAAAATTAATATTTTAAACTTGGAAATTCATTAAAATTATTAATATTTTAATCATACTAATATTAAATTATAAATAAAATATTAGTATTTAAAATATTAATGATTAAATTATAACAAACTATTAATATTTAAATTATTAATTTCTAATAGTTTAATTAAATTACAATTTATTAATATTTAAAAAATAGAATAAAAATAAATAATCATATATATAATAAAGGGTATTTTTATTTTTTTTATTTTTTAATTCTTTCTTTTTCAAAGTTATTATTACTAAGTAAATATTATAGTAAGTCATAATAATTATTTTTATCTTATTTCATTTTTTGTACCAAATTATGTAATAATTATTTTATTCTATTATCACCTCATTCTATTCTTATATAATAATTATTTTATTCTAATTTTATTTATTTCTTGAATCAAACGTAACTTTAGTACGTCAGCTGTTGCATGGATCAAGATTCCCTCGACATTGACCTCTCAAAATGAAATATATACCATTTTGATAATATTACATATTTTTACTTTATTTGGATTCATTTTGTTTTCCTTTCTATGGTCCAACAGCCAGTCTCATAGCAGGCAGGGTTTCAAATTCTTGGGCTACATAGGCCCAGCACATTAGGCTCCATGGCATTGACAATCTCATTGTGTAGCAATATTATCACATGGGCAACCGTCTACACAAGTTTGTCTGACCCCAAGAACGGGGGGTTGAAATTCTGATCAATCAGTGCCCTTCACGTTAAGTCTAACTTGCTTCCGAAGACAAGCTCATTGATTCTTTGGTGCTGCTTTTACAGCTGGTTCCGAGCCCAAGGGAGAAATAAGTAAATTGCTCATAAGGCACTCACACAACATATAATTTATTTTTACTACCAAAATGTAGAAAGTACTATAAATTTTCTTGTGGAAAATTGGTAGTTATGTAACACTTTAAAAACTTTCCTTCAACTGATGGTAGTTACATGATTGTACCAAAGAGTTTTAGGAGTTCTTGGTGGGGGAGCTGCCCCCATTGCAAATCCCGTCTGTCTACAATCCATGGTGGACATGAAAAAGAATGTGCTATCTGTCAGCCGTGCGGCAAAGCTAGCAGACAGCTGCAAGGGCAAAGTCTTTGTTGACCTGATCAATCTCCAATCCAACGTGATAACGCAATATATCCGTCTGTTGTCTCTGAAGAGACTTTGATGCACGACTTGGGTACAAGCTGCCTCGATAAAAAACCATGGTGGCATTGACAAGAGGCAAAGTTGAGGCGTGAAAAAACACCTAAAACAGAAGAATAATTTTGATATGTACAATGCTTTACAAAATCAAGTGCTTGGTTTAATATCTCTGCTTCGCATGTAGGTTAAAAACTGAGTTGGTAATTCTGCTAGAAGTGCTTGAACAATAGAAATCTCTCCGCCTGCAAGTGAACAACTAATGTTATATCCTTGACAAGAAAATGTTTCCAAAGCATGTTTAATCAGTGTTCACGTTGTACCTTTGGACTGACTAGATGACTTACTCTGTACATCTCTAAATGGAACAAATTGAACAATATCACGTGAGGCAACACGTCCGGTTGAGCTTTCAAGTCTTTCTCCCTTATCTGCATCTAAAATCTGTAAAAGAGATTTGGTTACATAATAAACCGATTGAATCTTCTAGTCAAGTACTGCCAACTAAAGGATTAGTACCCAGACTTATCAAGAGATCACTCTCCCTCAAATGGATATAGAAGGGGATAAGTAATATGTACCTCCATCTCTTTGAAGTCAGCTCCTCCAACTCCAACAATGAGGATAGACAATGGGAGATCTGATGCTTTTACTAGGGCATCTTTGGTTTCTTGGAGATCAGTTACTACTCCATCCTAGAGCAAAATTAACAAGTATCAGAAGCAGTACAAAGATTAGCAACCCTTTTCTAGTAAGAATATAGAAGACCTGTTGTTATGAGAAAGAAAAGAAAAAAGAAAAGGTTAAAAATTCAGCTACATTTTTTTTTTTTGAATTAAAAAAAATTCAGCTACATTAGTACGATAAATGTCCTTCAAAAAGAGAAATCCATAAAAGAACAATAAAAGGGTGTGAATGCTGGCTATGAATACCAATTACATGCATCTTCAGGAATGTTTATATAAACTTCAGCTGGCTGCTAGGAAAAGCCATCCCTTTATTTATTCTTTTTTACCATATCTTACCGTGATTATCAACAAAACAAAGTATTTTCGAGCATCATTGGCAAGAGATTGGCTGGCAATTAGCGCAGCTTTGTTAATCACATGTCCAAACAGTGTTGGCCCTGCAAGAGAAACATTAAAAAGGGCACTGGCATAGGCCATCATAATTCCTCGGATTCCTTCAACCTGAGAGACAATGATATTTGGTTAATGTCATGGCACAGAGAGTAAGAGATTATAGCATACAAGGAATTGAAAGTAAATTTATGCTAGAAACTACTCACCTCAGAGTAGTTACTGCTTCCATTCAAGTTGAAACAATGAGAAACTGGACCATCAATGGGCCGTGCTCCAAATCCCCAGGCAGGAAAGCGCTTGTCTGCATCATAAAACTGCAAAACCTCCCCAACCTCATAGATTGCCTGGGGAAAAAGAAGCATAATATTTTCTTGGGTACCAAAAAGAAAAGGAAAAAAAATTTATTGAAGAGATCCATTTCATACTTTCTGGTAAGCATTCAGCCGTCCTGACGGATCAATATAATGCAAGGAATCAGGGAGGCGGGGATTTCCATTTGAAGCTGATAGACCAGAAGTAAGAATTAAGATGTAAGAATATGTATAACCACCTAAGACCTATGTTGCAGCAAGTTTTGAGTGATTCATCTTACACATCTTGTTAAACTAGCTAGTGGTAAAAGGAAACAAAAAGAAACAAGAAAGGATAATATAGCCGAAATGATCTTTGTACTCTTAAAATTTGTTTGTTTAATTCACTACACTATTTTTATTCCAAGAAAGTCCCTGTAGTCCAGATTTTATGTTCATACTCCCTCAATTAACTTCATTGATGATGTCACATGCTTTCTCGTTAAGCTTAAAAAGCAAAGACTGAAAAAGAGACATGGCTAATATTTGATACAAAAGACTGCAAGTGGCCAAATTTTAGTACAGCCTATATGTAACAACAAGTACTTAAGGTAAATGAAGCATTTAGACCTCACTGTAATTTGGCCAGTGGAACTCCAACATATCAAATATTTGCCATATCATATTTCAATCTCATATAAACTTAAACAGCAAAACATGCCATATTATCATCAGAGTTAACTGTCAGATGAATTTAAAATTTGAATATAAAATTAGGCGTTGAGGGACTGATCAGAAATATAGGGAGTATAGATACTGTTCATGATGATGATAATGATTCTACAAGGATCTAATTAAACAACTGCTAAAAATACATAGATCACTAGTGCCACTATCCCCATCAAGAATGATGCTGACAATACAAGAATTTAAATGAACAATTTCTAAAATACAAAGCACATGTGGGTCACTTTTCCAACTGAGCATAAAACAAAAACTTAGATAAGGAATACACAAATACATGTTGAAAAAGCCAGAACTAAAGATCTTTTGAAATATTCAACATAAAGATGGTAAAACCTTCCATATTGCTAGATGCTGTGAAATGCAAAGCGAGAGTGTCCAAGTGCATGGCATGCTTGTAAGTATCCATTGCAGATTATCAAAATGTTAATGTGCCCATTGATGACTAAAAGGTTAAAGCACAATTATGCCTTTGTGCCTCAAGGCAGAATTGATCTTTTAGCATAAAAAATTGATATATTAATAGATGGGCATAACTCAAATGCAGATAAAAAGGAAGACCAAAACAAATAAAAATAAATCCATACAGGGCATGACTGACAACCAGACTTGATTATTTGATCTCCTAAAAGTTTTTAGAAAGAAAAACACCATGTCTATAGGAAAAATTCTGTCTACGGTAACATTAGCCCAAGTAAACCAGAAAGTACCAGTGAAATCAATAGCCACCATGAAGTTCAGTTCAAAACCCGCAGCCAGGTAATCCAGGAAGGTATGTTGGACAGTCTCAGAGAATTTGTCCACAAAAAGCTTGCTTTTTAATATCTGCATCAAACTTAGCAAATTAGTAAAATAAAGCTAAGGACAAAAAAATTTCATTATGCAATAATTGCAGTTCATATAGTGTAACCTTGTTTTGGAAATCATGCCCAACTGAAGTTGGCAAAAATAAGTTTTCCCCTTCCCTTCCAGAATGAAGCTTCTCCAAATCTGCTAGTGACTTCTGGACTTTTCTGATAAAACCAAAAACAAAAAAGAAGCTACATCAGCAAATGTCCGAAGGAAGCGGAAAATAAGAAAATAAGATCTACAATTACCCAATCAGATCGTGCTTGCCATTGCTGTTGAAGTTAAAGCACTCTATCACTAACGGACTATCCTGCAAGTTTATCTAGAAATGTAAATTCAGAAAACAAGCTAGAAATAGAGATGGAAAATGCTCAGCATCAATGAAGAAAACATCTGCTCATCTTAAGCAGACACGTGCATGTTTAAAGAGCTAAATGTAATTCACAGACAGCACAGTATTAAAGCACTCTGACTTTTGAGCAAGATCAGGATTACTAACAGGAAGGATGAACAAACTGACGGAAAGGAAAATAATTGTTTCCTATAAGGCCAGACTGGCCAGTATTAGACCAAATATTGCACTGCCATGTAACGAATTAAAGAAATAGTAGATCTTGTTAAAAAGCAGAAGCAAAACTTGACATACCTTGCTTCCAACTTGTTGAATATTCATAAATATTGGCTTCCATGTTGGGTTGAGATCATTCTTTAAGACTTCAGTTTTACATACAGGAATAGAAATCCCACTCTCTACAAGTTTTGATATTACCAAAAATGGGTCCTGCAATATAAGTCCACATATACACCATAAGATAAATAATATTCCTAAAAAATTATAACAAAAAGTAAGAGTGGTTGAAATCAGCAGTGCATACACTTTTTGAGAAGAGATCCTTAGATTCCAAATCTGAACACCTTAACACCATCTCTGCTGTAGTCTTTGAGCTAAAGCATTCCTCCGCATGCACGGTAAGCTTTCCTTGGTGTTGGGAATGGGTTGCTGTGAAAGATTCCTCTCTACGAACAAGATCGAAGGTCAATGACCTGTTTGGTTTGGTCACAATCTGCAGGACACAAACAAGTATTTGATGAGTAACTATAGCAACATTTGTAATTTAACTAAATGAAGTAGAGCAAAACTGCAGGTGAAGACCCCCAGATTTTATTTCAAATTTAAGGGTTTTCAACTAAACTAAGGCATTCCAGTTCAGTAACATACTATTACATCTTTGCATCCAAATGCCCTGGTTAACAGTGGCATTCAGAAGGAAATAAATAACTACAAAGATACTCATGCCATACCTCTGACAATGCACAACAAGCCTCACCAAGAGATTGCTGCTCCTCCAGCTTAAGCATCTGTCCAGAAGTGAAAGCAACTACTGAAAAGTTCATGTTTGCATGCTCTATTATGAAAGCGATGTGAGGAAAAATTGTTGTACATCTTGTTCGATAAAAAAGTCAAATCATATTTGTAATATCCAAATCAAAGAACATGTGAAAAGCATGGTAATAAATTATAAATTCAGTGCGAACAAATCCAAAACAACTAAATAAAGATAAAGACAATATATAACAAACACATTATACATGTTTCCTCCAATTTTGTCAGTGTGTAAACTAAACTATTTAAAAAGGGGGCAAGGTAAGGAGGAGGAACAAGAAAGGGCAGCATTACTCAAATATACCTTTACATCCACATTGTGAAACTGGGTGTCAACGTCAAAGACATGAAATCTGTGATCAAGTATAACCCAACAAATTAAATAACAGTGAAACAAATCAAACCATCATTTTTCTGACAAGCAAAAAAAAAAACATTGGAAGAATAGCACTTACAGCAAGGTTTGGACAACCTCAAAATGATAAGTAATTGTATACTTTGTGATCCATGTAGGATTCAAGGAATTGAGAACTACTTCAGTACGAAATACTTCTGTAATTGCTCCATCTCTTTCTTTAATATAAACCACCACCATTGGATCACTCTAAAGCAAACAAAACTTATGAGATTATCAGGCTAAGTTTTCTGCAACAAAAGTACGATTCCCGTGACTAAAGAATAAAGCATGGCAATAAAGTACATAAATGTCACTATTTGATGCAAAAACTTCAACCGAAAATGTTGTAAGAGCCAACTGAGCATTCAAACTAAACCTAAGGAGATGCTTAATTTTCGTTTACTATAAATTTTCTGATCTGTCCTTATCTCTGAATTAGTTTTGTAATATTATGTTTTGAACTAAAGATGCAATCAAGATGATGGGATTAACCCTAAAATTAGTGACATGCTTCTTGGATTCATTAAGCTCATATTCTTAGGATGTTTTAGGAGCCTTTGCTTGATCAGGTCAGACATAAGTTCAGTAAAGGAGTTCTTTAAGTACTTTGCATCCTGTGAGTGCCTCACATATGTCATCCTTTAGGCAACGCATGATTGGAAATCTGTTGTCACACTACTACTCTTAACAGTTACAAACCCTAAAACAAACCATGCCCTTCGTCTCTACAAGATGATCTAAGTATCATTTTAATAACAAAGTCTTTCTCCTTACAGAGGTCCTCATCTTCAACTCCCTAATTCCTAATTTCACATATTCAAAGGCATCATCATGTCACCCCACACCAGAAAGAACCTCCACATTCTAGTACCAGCAACCAACAAATGCAACCATGTGTTGCCCCTGAAGCTTATAACTTTCTATAAGTACGATGTATCAAAGAATCATCATATTCGCTTTCCTGAATTGTTCACAATAATTTTAATTTCAACGACAAAGGACAAATATAGTACTGCAAAAATATGGTACTGAAATTCATAATTACGTTATTGCTAGTAGAGAAACTAAGCTAGGGTTGATTCTTGCAGTATATATAAGAAAATACCTTGGAGAAAACATCCCGGTTTCGCAAATTTGACGCAGAAAATGATAACTGCATACCATTGTTTTGGTTAGAAGAGTCAATACAATAGCAGAGTTTGCAAAAAAAAAAAAAAAAAAGAAAAACACACAAAATAGCAAGTTTCACAAACTTGTAAGAAAACGAAACAGAAACCAGCATATCTAGGCAACAATGATCAAAATCAAAGACTCCAAACCTAAATACTAATAAACCTAGAAATTACTACTTTCTCAATTTGAAAATTATTATCAAATTAAGTCGTAAAAAGTGTTAAAATCAATTAGCTAATCAATCTACTCGGTTACAAAGAGAATTCCACCGTTCATTATAAGCCAAAACTTAGTCATTATCACTAAAGTAACTGAAGAGGGAAAAAAGTTTGGTAGGAAAAAAACCTCGATCTGAGAGAAGAGGCCATGGATGCCACGAGACCTGAAGAACATGTCGACAGCCTCGTTTTGGTTGCCAGTGGGAGCGGAGGCGGCGGTGCCACCCACAGCCGCCATCCCGCCGCCGACGTCCGAGCAGCAATTTCCCATCTCTAAAGTCTATACTAGCGGACTCTGTTTTCTCAACTCAATAAACAAGATATATGCATGAGAACCCGAGAAGGAAAAAGAAAAAAAGGGTATTTCAAAAGCGAAGTATAGAGGGGGGAAGGAGACAGAGAGATGGAGCTTTGGTTATTTTGAAAAAAAAAATGGAAAGTAGATGATGTGGGGACTAAATTTTATAGTGAAGCCTTCAAGGTTCCTCGACAATAATGTTAGGAAATGGCCCACTTTCTGCCGTCTGTCCGTTTTCCAAATATGAAATCAGCAACCAAAAACGCGTCGCTGAAAGCGCGTTTTGGTTCGTTCTATTTATAACGCAATGGAGCGATGCATAGAAGGAAAAAGAAGAGTTGGGTAAGAAGAGAAGAGATGAGAAGAGAAGACTGGAATTAGCGGCAACTTCAGATGAAATTCAACAACAACTCAATACCTAGCTGAAAGGCCTTTTCATGTTTCAAGTGTTTTTGGGGCAGGTGAGGTTTCTTTTTCAGCAATACTAAGACAAAAGAGGCGTTGGAATCACAACCTGCCAAAATGTGTCAAAGTCCCTTAACCTTGTTCTCAAGAAAAGGACCCCTTCATTTCCTCAAAATTTTCAAATAATATTCTTCTTTTACCAAGGAGAACGAATTTATTAACATTAAAACCAAAATGCCTCCAACGGAAGGCAGGGTTCATTCATGTGTTAAAAGAAGTGGGGTCCCATTTAGAAACAAATCAAATTCACTTTGGTGAGATGAACGTAAGACACGATGATATGTAAAGTTTAAAATAATGTGTTTAATGGACCCTACTTTTCCTGTGCAAAAAGAAAATAGATTTATGAACATGATATTACAGGTTTGAACAGATTAATCCTATTCCCCCTAAAAAGAAATGGTGGTGTAATCTGTAATGTATTTTGGGGACATTGCTAATGCCATGATTGGCAACTAATTAGGGTGTTTAAGAACTCATATTTGCGCCAAAAGTTGTCAGCTGCGCCCACGTTTCAAATCCAAGCCCCGCTCTCGCTCTGATCAGATGCCTTTCATATTTTAATTAAAATACCCTGCGATCCCACCATTATTAATTTGCAAAGCCACATATCTTACCGTTATCACCATGCACTTTGTATTTTTCGAACCTTTTCAATCGACGCTACGTACAGATGGGATTGGGAGTTTAAAGGATTTTTTTTTTTTGTGGACTAAAATAAATTTTAAAAACCAACATGAAATTAATATTATTTTTACGAGATTCCTAATATGATTTTTAAATCAGATCTAAGATACTATTACATTAATAATTATTTTTATTTTAATATATTTTTTAAATATTTTAATACATTTAATATAAATAAATTTAATAAACAAGAGCGAACGAATTCACTTTTAAATTTTAAAAAGTAGAGCGAACTCAACTTAATCTATAAAAACTCTACATAAAAATTGACTTATAATTATATTTATTCTAAAAATCTTGAATAGATAAATGATTGTATTTTTTTAATCGAAGAGTTAAAATGCGATAATTCTTTTTAAATGAAAAATATAAACTCAAAAATTATATTTATATCTTTACATCTTGTAGTGTCATACGATACAAGTGTTAGGTGACTTCCTGGCAAAGAATCATTTTTGTCATAGGGACATGATAACCTAGAAAAGGAAGATCAAAAATCCAAAATCCTGCTTGAATAAGTAGATGGTATAATTGAAGCCCGTGGAGTGAGAGCAAAACTTAAATGTAGTTTTCTTCAAGTAAAAGTTAAGTTAATTAGGTTTAAAAATTGATCGAGTACGTAACTTTTTACCCAATTTAGGGATCAATTGTCACTGGCTGCAACCTGGAAAAAGGAATTTGGGTCCCAAAGTTTTCACGAGCACTGGTAGTAAAATTTCAATCTGTGGAGAGAGAGAGAGAGAGAGAGAGAGAGAGAGAGAGAGAGGTACTCGAGTTTGCTTTTCCCTTAAGTCAATAAAATTATGTTACTACTAAACAGCGGCAGAAAGGCAGGAACATCATTCATGGCAAACTAGCGAGAGAGAAAGCAAATGTCCACACTGCCCAGAGGCACAATTAGTCCCCAGCCGGCGGCTTGTTCACTGCTAAACTCCTAAAAGCAAAGCATAATTAGTAGAACCCACACCCACGTAGTTGTAAAATGGCCTACTTTTATTAGTGTTGAAAAGTGGGTATCAAATCTTCAATCAGAAGGATTGCTCATGGCCATGGGCACCAAAGGATTTTTTATTATGGCCCCACAATCACCTTTATATATATACACACACACACAGCACTATTTATCACAGTTTTGCCCCTTTTTTTTTCTTTTTTTGAGTTCTTGCAAGATATTTGGAATTCAATTAATCATTCAAGGAAAACTAGTTCAAAAACAAGATAGGTGGTTGGGAGGCCATGCCTCAGATGCAAAGCCCTTGGATACGGTGAAAGAGAAACAGAGCAAGAAAACTCATCATGGGTTCATGGTGCAGCACTTGGAATCCAATAGCTGTCTGGCAAATCAGGAGCCTTTAGTAGTGGAAAGCACGTAGCAGTACATTTTTAAGCTAGAGGCATCGGGAGCCAATCCCAAAGAGATCACTTGATGTTCCTTTAAAAATGTCATGGAGTCAACGAGCACAAAAGGTCAAGAGGTCAACCACTAGAAGTATGACTTGTGGTGGGGTAGTGGAGTGGAAGTAAATGCAAACATGCAAATAGGTATCTACTTGCTACCTTTCAGCCAAGACACCAACGTTTGCCGCGAATAATCAAATATAATGTGAACTCTGATTTCATACGGTAGAAAATCCACTTTGAAATTTATGGCAATCAAATCTGAAATACTAAAGAGATTGAGGTCCCGACAGCCCAAGGGCCAAAGATTTCATACTTCTGACAAGGAAAATCTATATCAAGTTGGTGGGACTAAGTCATAATCTACCAGCACTAGGTAGTCCAACATTCAGCAGCAATGATATTCGCATCAATTTCTGCCTACTAATGAGTAGTGAGACATGGTCAAGTAGTGACATGACCAATTAAATTAGTGACGAAGCTTCGCAGCAAAATAAGAAAGGACTGTAATGGTAATCAGCCAAGCTAATATTTTTCACATCAGAGGATAGCCTACTGATGAATAAGAAATGGCCAAGTACTGATATGGCCAGTTAAATTGGTGACGAAGCTTCACAGCAAGATCAGAAAGACTGCTGAATAAATCAGTGAAGCTAGTCAGCATTTTGCCACTTGAATCTATAGTTATAATGCTGGCTACAGATCAGATCCCTCCACTTACCGTACTGTTAAATTTTTCATTTTTCCTTGTACATTTCCAATCAACCAAAAGTTTGCTTTAAGTTTAAGCTCAAAAGTTGTCCTTTATCTTGGATTTTGGGTATTTACTACAGATCATAATAAATTGACAGGATGTCAAAATTCCTAACATTAATTCACACCTTGCAGAACAATTAAAGCCATGTTAAACAGTAATATACCTTGCAATTAAATAGTCACTCGAGTTGTCATCATCTCACTTTGTAAGTCAGTGATCAGTTGGAGCTGCCCCTGCAAAGGGATACAAGTAAGCAAGGGGGAAGAGTCCCATTTGCAGCTTCAGGTAACCCCACTGTCCCCATGTATGACAACACTTACGGTGTTACATGAGGGGCTGCAGTTGATGGGTGGGAATTATAGTACTGGATATCGTATAACACTCCTCTGCTGAACACTTTCCCCCTCTCTCTGTGATGGTAATTGATGCTTGTTCCCTGCACCAAGCTGTTGATTATCTGCAATTGAACAAAACAAGAACCATTATTATCTTTTTCTTTTTAATTTAAAAAGAAAATGCAATATGCATTGCAAAAACTAAATAATATCTGAAGAGATAGAAAGCAGATGGCAATGTGGATTCCTATCTTTGGATTTGGGTATAAGGTCACCCTGCTGTATAATTTTACTTTCAATGTTCTCATCAAGGGTATTCATACATACTTCTGAAGTATTCAAAAGTGCTTCTAAAAGCCACAATTTTCCGGCCAAGTGAAAAAAAAAAAGAAAAAACCACAAACTTGTGTTTTAAGCAACCAAAACGGTTTCTCAGTAATAGTCACCAACCAAAAACACTTCTCTTAAGGTCCAAAGATTCAACTCCTAGATCCTAATTCATCCAAGAAAAGGAAAAGGCACCTGTTATACTGCTCTGGCACAGGCTGGGTAGGGTTTCCAGCTACATAAGGCTGCTGAACTTCTGCTAAATAATATTGACCATTTGATGTCGGGAAAGCTTGTGTCACGCTAGTTGGATTGGAATGGCCCATGTTTGTAGTGGATCCAAAATAATGCCGCTGCAGAAAGGGGGCACTCTGTACAATATTCTGAGGCTCTGAAACTGGTTGAACATAACCGAGTTGCATCCCAGTTACATTTGGATCCACTGGAGCAAGTGAGACTTGAGGTTTCATCACTGGATGGACATGACTCATATCCAGTAAGGGTCTGTAAAAATTATATCGCTGAAAACCTCTCTGCTGAACATTTTGAGACTCTAAGACCTGTGCACATGAACCCTTGAGAAAAGGTAGCCTTGATTGATTTTCCACAGCTTGATGTTGCATTGGCTGCAGAGAACCAAGTGATGACACCGTCAAAGGACGAAACAAAGACAATAGACTCCTCACCTGCACCATAGGATAATGCTATTCAGTAAAAAAGGAGCATGATAAAAATGATTACAGTTGAGAGAAAAGGTTGCATAAATCCATCTCACCTGCTGCTTGTTGAGCTCTTGATTGAACTTGAAGCCCTTCTGGTAGTTATGTTCAATGGCATGTCTAAAAGAACTCTCATGCAAAGGTAAACAATCCTTATAGATCTTGAACCCCACCTGAGAAAACAATATGTATATTAGAAATGAAATAAAGAACTAGAAAACCATCTTACTAGAATGAAGTAGGGCCTTATACTCCAATCAATTAGAAAAACATGGTGTAGTAGGATGGAATCTCATTTATGCATGCAGGACTCCTGCTAGATAGACCTCGAACAATCTTAGAGACCATTTCATACAGGCAAAAGGGACTATTAAAGCTTCAAGTTGTTATATGGCTTTCCAATAACTATAAAGAGAATGCTACTGGTAAAAGAAGAGCAGCATATTAGCATTACAAGAAGAAAAATCTAAAGAATAACACCTTGAGCAAGCTCTATGCTAATACCTATCAATTAGACCTGGCAATTTGGGAACATAACCTGTGAACACAACATGGAGTTATGCAAGTTTGGGTTTCATATAATTGTGTCAACTCATTTATGACATGAATAATATTTGAATCTTATGTGAATTGACACACCTAACCTATCTATGGCACGTTTGTACTCGTTTAATTTACTGTATTAACAGGTTAATCCACATTACTCAATATATCTAACCTGTTTAAACTCATTTATTGAATTATTAATATTTAAAATACGTATTAGAACTTAAGTTTTAATAGGTTAATCGTGTCTAAATGAGTTAACTGTGTCATGTCTAAACAAGTTAATCATACATAAACATGTTAACCGTATTATGTCATGTAACCCATGTAATAAATGTGTTATGTTCGTGTCAAGGAATTTGACACAATTAATTAACTGTTTCGTGATTGTGTCAACCCCTTTATCCATTACACCTTTACACAACACGATTAAGACATGCTAACACAAATTGACAGCCCTGCTATCAATGGCTTGTTGACAAATTATATTCCTGTAAGTCATTAAATTAAGTCCACCAGGCCTATTTCTCATGCATCACGGGTGCAATGCCATGTTGGCTTCATGCTAAAGTCTGTTTTCATTTCAAGAATTGGGATTATGGTTGTACCAAAACATAAAGATTTCAGATTATATTTGAAAAATATAAAGGCAGTATAAGCATGTCATAGCCTCGTCCTCCCAGGTGTTCCTACATGGCAAACAGAAAGTAGAAACTAGCAAGGAAGGAAGACTTATAAGAACAGAGATCCCATGGCATGTCCATCCAAACTTTATGGAGGCTAATTCAAGCAACAGCTATCCTGTTCCTTCATGTATGGAAGAACAAGCCAAGTTATGGGATAGGAAAAATCACAGGGGAACTGCATAATGCTACTAAAAATCCTTCCAAACAGTATCTAATAATGGATTTTAAGTACCAACTATAAAGGTGGTCCAGGCTTGTGTATCCTATGCTTAGATCTTAAACGTACATACCTTTAAGTTAAAAGCATAAGATGACTTGCCTGGGCAGGAAACCTCCCATTGAAAGCAGTTTGTTCCAGGTTCATTGTTCCAACTGAGGTTGCCTCATATATCCCATAGAGAAGCTTCAATTCAAAATCGAACAGAAAAAGCTTCATGCCTGGCCTAATTTTCTCAACAACCTCCATTTTTCCAACAGGAAGACCAAAAACGCGGTACTGGTAGCACTGCGGTTTTGTCCTTCCATTGCACATAAATATAAAGCCCAAAAGTTGTTCCTGGTCATGTTCTTCAATTTCTCTTTCCTGCAGGGCAGTATCATTGCAATGATCACCAAGAGCTTGTGCAGGTTCAGAAGAACAGGTAAGCACAGGAACAATAGCATGAGATGCTTGGCTCTTTAATACCATTTTATTAGCATCTAGCAATGGCACGGGCTATAGTTCAATCATAAACTTCTTGCCTCTTCTTTATTCAGGGACAGGGCTGTCAAAATTGAAGAAACTAGTTCCTTTTAGTTGATCTCAATCGTTATAACAGTTATCAATAAACAACAGCATAAAAGTGGGACAAGGTGAAAATGATAACTTGAAGGAGATGGATAAAACTGTGAAATTAATAACACGAAAGGGATTAAAATAACGAAGCTCAGTAGCCTAAACTCACAGTCCATTCAGAATAACTTTTCGAAACAAAAGACAAATTGCAAATATCTACAACCAATCTTTCTTTCAAAATTTCGTTCTATTCTTTTACTGGATCATACATTATTCTGTTTCTACATACTAAGTTTACCCCATTCTTTTAGTGGAAATATTTCCAACACTTAATATCACATGACCCAAAAAAAAAAAAAACCCTTGTTAAAATTCATAAATTTACAGCTATCGGGTTTAGTTTGGTAACCCACTTTTACATTTGGGAAATTCAAACATGCCACGTGCTATATTGTTAACTTTTGCCTCAAGTAAAACCAAAATGTTAGCTTAGAATTCATGACGATCAACCCTAAAAATGACATAAAACCAAAATCCTCCTCCATAGTCAAACGCTCATTCAATATCAGAAGAAAAAAACCAACTATGATTTTCTGAAGCACGAAACTAACAAGAAAAACTCCCAGCAAAAAGGAAAAAGCTTCTGCAAAACCAAACACGATCAGAAACCAGCAAAGGATAAAGGAGGAAAAATATTAATGAATTAAAGGTAAATTACGCTCAAATACCTCCTGAGCTCTGAGATTTAGGTTTTCTATTTCCTTTTCTGGTGGCGTTTAGTTTTGTGTATGCAGTAAGACTATGGAGCGAACAAGATAATTAAGGGCAAGCAAGAAGTAGCCCATGAAGCGCAGGGAAGCCTGGGCCTAAGCTGCTGGCGCTGCTCTGCGCTTTTTTGCCACGTGTACCTCAAAATATTTGGAGGGTCCCTACTTTTTCCTCTCTAGGGCCACGCCAGTTTATGTGGGTCTAGACTTTCTATTTTATTATATTTTATTTTTGTATTGTTCTTCTAGACTTCCATTCCAAGTCTGAAAATTGACTTCTCATTTCCTAACAGGAAATGAAAATGGTTGGGATAAAATATAAAGCATAAAACAGTCAAGCAAGACTAAACAACTCTTACACCATTCCCCATTAATCTTCAAAAAATTTCTCCTTTCATTTGATTTGCTTTTGGAAGTAGGAATACTAATTCTTTCAAATCCTTGTAAAATCTTAAAATGGCTATTACCATCTTTTCATGGTATTAACTATTCCGCATTTAAAAAAATAGAGTACAAAACATTTTAGACTAAAATATCTTTATTTATCTTCAAAATTTATAAATTTAAATTTATAAAATTAATATTTTAAATTAAAAATATTAATATTTTAATATTTTGATCATAATAATATTAAGTTATTAAATGAAAATATAAATCAAAAAATGAAAAATACAAATCGAGAAACAATAAAAATTATACTAATATTTTAGTAATAAATTATTAAATTATTAAAAATTTAAAGTTTTAATAAAAATAAAAAGTAAATGATTAAACAAGAAAAAATTCACTTAATTTTGTCTTTTGGTCTAAATTTTACTAAATTATATAACGAGTATTTTTGCTTTTGATGAAAATAAATCTTATTATAATTATAATAAAGAGTTTAAATTTTTAATTATATATTATAAAAATTAATTTAAATTACTAATATTTTAATCATAATAATATTTAAAAATAAAATAAATAAATAATCATACATTATAATAAATGATATTATTATTTTTTTACCACTTATTCTTTTATTATTTCAAAATTGTATTTGTTAATCAAACATTTCAATAAGTCATAATAATAACTATTTTATTCAAACAAAACGTGGCATTAATAGAAATATTGAAGTTAATGGAGGCCCAAGGGACAACCTTGAGTCTTGATGCAGCCTCATAGTCACACTCCACATCAATCCATGTGAAATATTATCCATTTTGACTCGTTAGAAAGAAAATTACGTACAGTTGATGTGAGATTCATACTTTAATATACAGTTGAACTGGGATTCATGAAAAGATCCATATCAACACCTGTTAGGTATTATTCATTTTAATATACTGATCTCACAATTTTATAAATATCTCACAAGTTAAAAGTAGTATGAACTCTTGTATACTCAGTACTACTTTAGTACACAACCAATATAGGATTTATAGCTCTCCTCTAGAATCATGGCATTCTCCATTGATTTCCCGCAAAGAACTTTTCTTCAATGTGAAACTTATGATTTTACTCGCTGAGAATATATTCCTACAACATGGGATTCGCGTAACCCACGCTAGGACCGTGATACTTCATACTTGAACACTTAAAATTTTCATATAGCAACTGTTTGAAATGCAAATGCCAACTTGCTACTAGTAGCAAATAGCAATACACCATAAAACTTAAGTTGCCTCTCGTGGGCCTTGCAAAAAAAGAATACATCTTATTGTCTAAAACTCCAAAGTAAATATGAAGTCATAAAACTTCTTGTAACAAAACGTGCCTCACACCTAGGGTAAATTGAAAACTATACAATTGCCGAGCAATTCTTCGAAACTAGCCTAAAGGATCTGACATGAGCAATACAAGACCCGAAATTGCTGCTACACACAACATACCTATAAATCAGACTTTAACTATGTTAGCAAATCAAGGAAATCGATGTACAATACAAAGTCACTTACATGTTAACTCAGGACAATGATAAAACAAAAAATTATTTATGCAATTGAAATAATATTCAAAGTTTATCTTACAACTGTCTACTTGTTTAGCAAATAAAAGTAAGCTTTTCATGACTGAAAAAATCAATATGACGTTAGATGTAACATTTTTTTTTAATGCTCTTTTATATTAATCTTTTGTAAAAGCCAGGATTTTGTTTGTGTACTTACTATATATGAATGCAACACATATATGTGTGAAAGGAATATTCTTGTTAGGTCTGGTGAGAAAATTAACGAGCCAAAATCAGAATTTTGGAAACAAAAGGATTCACTAATTGTAATGAACTTGTTTTCCCACCATCTAAGACCATGAAACAAAAGAATAGAAAAATACAAACCATGACCAATAATAACAACAAAAGAACAAAGATGAAATAAAACAGACTGAATAATAAAAGACAATTGCAATGTAAAAAAAAAAATTAATAACAACTAGAAATCCTATTGTAGTTTAAAATCTAAAGTCTTTAACTCCCATTATCAAAATAATGATTTTCTCAAAGACTCAAATCCAAGTCCAAATCATCATCAGAACAATCTACGTTGCCAGCATCCTTATCAACAAACAAATCAGTCACATCTTTGGCAAGTTGTTGGTTCACCACAGCAGGAGGAGCCAACACGATGCCATCAACAGAGTTTCGATTTTCCCTTCATTGATTTTCCTCTCTCTCATTAAGGTTTCTCGTTTGTTGGCTACGATATCTCCTTCGTTGGACAAGAAGAGTAGGGATTTCGTTTTCCCCTGGCTGAACTTGCAATGGAATATGCAACCACCGTTGTGGACCAAGTGCAGAGCTTGGTCTGATCCTTACCTGGGCAGATAGAGGGACAACATCAAAGACATCGTTTCTAGGTGCTTGGACTCGAGATTGTGAGGCTGCACGACGCCTTAAAGCATAGTTTCTTGGAGGTGCCCGATGTTGAGCTAACAAATAATTTCTCAATTGGATGGCTGAAGGCATATTGAAATTTTGCACAAGGGGAATGAAAGGATAACTCCTCCCATCATAAGCTGAGATGTGAGAAACATAGTGGTCTACGATAGCCTCAAGGCCATAGAGGACTTCATCACATAACGCACATGATCTTTGTATTATGTTTAAGGGAGTTGTTAAGTTTTGATTGAAACCACCGTTCCTAGAATTTGAACTAGAGGTAAGCATAACTAAGGAGAGATATGAAAATGAGAATAAGAGTCGATAGAAATTTGTAGGGAGGCTCCAAGACAAGGATGAAGAGAGTTAATTGATATAATTTATAGTATAATTTTCCTTCTTCATATAGGTTCATAAGACAATTAAGAGAAAATGTACATATATGGTAACATATATAATAGATTGTTGCATAATTTATAGTAAATTTTTAATCTCTTGTATAGGTTTATAAGACAATCAAGGAAGAATATGCATATATGGTAACGTATATAGTAGATTTTCATATAATTTATGCTAGATTTTTCTTTTCTCACATAAATTCATAAGACGATTAAAGAAAATTTATGTACATGGTAACATATATAGCCTTAGTATGTAAATGTCTTCATCCAGTAAATATCAACTCACAGAGTGAAACATTTATAATAAGAAAAACAAAATTTATTTTTTTATAATAGTTTTTCATGCATGCTCTGATTTATATATATGGAATTAGTTTCTTTTTTCTTTTTTTTTTATAAGAAAAAAAAGGAACTAAATAGAATAAAAATGGGAAGGAAGAAGTAGCATAACAAGTTAATTAATCCATAGCATTGTTTATCTTCTTGGTCTAGTTCTTACAACCTAAACGGACCAAATCATTTGGCATACTATTTCTTTGGGTCGTTATTCTTCTCATTTTTACCAATTACATTAGGAATTGTATGATCCAATTCTATTTGTTGTTGCTAATTCAATCAAATTTATTCATTAAGAATGAAATACATAAAGAAGAATAAATCATTTCCTCCCAGATTCAGCTAGCTCTCAACACTCCAAACAATACATCGTATACGGAATCATCACGTTACCACAACCAAACATAATAGCTCAAAGTTTTACAACAAACCCAATCATCCAAGACAAAATATGATTAAAACAAGTCATGTGCATACCATTCATCTTATCCTTGGCAAAGAGAGCAATTTTTCTAAAGCTTAGGACTCTAAACTTGAAAACGTAAGTAATCAAATAGAAAATTCACCACCATGTATGAAATATCTCTACTCTGTCAACACCAAATTTAGCCAAAAAGCCAACAAATCCAAATACATCACCAATAGATTTATTAAAATTATCAATTTCATTTAGAATAAATCATTTGTCCCACAGTCTCGAGTTTTGCATCACAAATCCAAGAGAGTGCCAGTTTTGGATCAAATTCGACAATAAGAGATTTCAACTGAACCCATGGCAAAGATATGAACACCTTAAGAGCATTTTTAATAGCTAAAAATGCAACAGAAATAAGTCCACAATCCCCAAAGGACCAAAGAAAAATCTCACAACAAAACCACTTGAATCTTTTATCATCCCCAATGCAACTCGCAAGGCCAAACTTGCCTCTAATGGAGCCATCGATATAAATTTCAGTTCAATTTCTTTAGGAGCAGCCAAAGAAACTTCGTTTCTATTTGCAGACGAATATGGTACAAAATTTCTTGGCGTCGACCACCATCTTATCTCATCTATACAACTATCACCCTCAATTGCCTTTATCCAAAAACATGATTGCAGTTTAAAAAATATTCGATCCCCATCCCATTGTTTTCCATTAAACACCATCGCATTTTTAGCAATCCATGATGACCACAATTCCACAAAGTAACCCAACACATTGCCTGTGACCTCTTTTTTAATGCACATCTTCACAGGACCTAATTAGCAATGGACAATGGATTCTCTAACATAAATCTCCAAATTTGAGCACATAACCATACATACTCCGCAAATACATATAGAATAAAAAAGATATGATCACAATCCTTTTTAATTTGACAGCACCATACATGTAATTAAATTAAACAATTCATAATTTTTGTCTTAACCATGTTATATAAATATATGATATTAAAAATTATATAGATAAAAACGAACATAACATGTTTAATTAATTATATCAAGATCTTAAACATGTATTTTAAAATTAAATTTATTTAAATCCGTATCGTTTTCGTATTATGTTATCATGTCATATATAAAATTATTAAATTTACACATAAACTGTAATTAACATCAAACAAAATACCTATAAATTTCAGAAAACTTTTTGAAGGATAAAAATAGCTAACCACAAAAAACCTCGAATCATAAGAGGCATAATATACTTCCATATGGATGAGAATTATACCTGGTGTCCTTTGAGCACATCTTGAAAGTCCAGAGCGCCTACGAATCTCTTGATCGAGAAAGATCCTTTTGCGTCTTTTTCCCATATCAGTTTCTCCTGCTTCTTCCGGTCAAGGTAAACTTGCTTTCAAGGTTATCAAGAGCTCTTGCAAAGACGCTTTTTGCCATTTGAGAAGGATTCTTCTGAACTGCAAGTTGCATAGCCCACCATTAGTCCATTCTTTTGCTACTTTAGTTCCTTGTCAATCACTAGAGTGAAAGAGTCTTGGAATAATCATAGAAAAAAAGGACTTGGAGGCCCGTTTATCCAACCAAAAATACACATCCCTTCCATTTTCCACCATCCCCCGACACCCATTTCGACCTATCAACTTATTCACCCCTTCATTGTTTCATAGCTTCACAATATTTCTCCAAACATTTGACACCCTTCCTGCGAGCTCATTTAAGGGCAATTAGTTCTACTCCTTTCCCCACATTTACTATAAATTAATAGTCTAAATAGCCTGTCCAACCCCATATCACCACCACTAATTACCTAACAAGATGAAGGTTAGACGATTCTAAGCCCTCCAGTGTCCTTGGTCTTCATAAACTACATCCCGTTTTACTTTTGCGATCTTCCTCGAACTCTCCCCTCCAAGCCAAAGAAATTCTTTCCTTATCAATTCTAATTTTGGAATTACACTTTGAGAGATTGAAATACCGATAAGTAATACACAAGTAATGGGTTTACGATTGAGTTGATTAAAGCAATCCCCCAATGACAATATTTCCTTATCAATTCTAATTATGCAAGTGGCTTTCAGTGACGATTCTCGAATGTTACCTGCCTTCTCTACCTACTAAATGCGTTCTCTGCTCTCTAGCTGCTGATTATGTTCTGGATTCTTTGGCTGCTGTTAAATGTGTTGATCAGCCTATTATTCTGTCTTGAGGAACTATTCGACATTTTTTCTTATATGATGATCTGGTTGCCTTAAGCTTCATATCAGGTAAATCTATACATACTAAAACGGTTGTGGTATAAAACTATAAAGCAAACAAGCAAGACTAAGCGACTCATATAGAAAGATTGAAGTTAACGGAGGCCGAAGGAGACAACCTTGAGTCTTGATGGTCATCCCAGATTCTGATCCGTCGAAGCCTCATTGTCACCATTTAATAAACCTTACCGGACAACTTGGGTCCTGTTTATAATGCAACTGCCAACATGCTACCAGTAGCAAATCGCAATGGGGGTAGCATACCAGTACCGGTTAAGGGCCCTCAAAATGGTTAATCATAATTTGATTACTTGATGCCTTGCAATGATTCCATGTGAACATATAAAAGCAGAGCTTCAGCGAATAATTTTGCATGCAAATGACACCCAAAATATAAAACCATATGGGATACACCCAAAATTTTGAAAAACCTTGTGCCATGTTTTCACTAAGAAAAGAGATTTTGATATAATGGAAGTATATCAAAGAAAGTACAATGTGATTTGGATGGGACTACTGGTTTCTCATCATCGATACTGGCAAGGATTTGCTTTATGATCAAAAACTGCTCACTGACCAATTCCGGTTTTCAAACGAGTTGCCAACCTCCAGCTCCAAAGCAAAATGAGGATTGAGGAGCATCAGATCAAAATTGAGAGGAAAGGAACAAGTTTCTCTCGTGGAAATAAATAAGCTGTAAGCTACTAGGACAAAACTTCTACAGCTTGTGCAGTCCAATATGTAGATCTGAAGATATGGATATGAGAAGTGGGACAGAGTAATGCCATACAGCTTTAAAGACTCGTTTCTGATGAGCTCGTATTGACTGGGATGGCTTGTGAGCATTGTACCTAATATCAAAAACATGGATAACAGGGTCAGCTGAACCAGATGAGAGGTATAAACCATCCGGAGACCAAGCTTGATTTATCAGAGCTGATAGGGAATCACTGCTTTCTTGCTTCCACCCAAAAGAATGCAGTTCTGTCTGCCTTAATCTAATATCATATAGCCGAAGCTGCCTCTCGTGGGCCCTGCAAAAAAAGAATACATCTTATTGCCTATGACTCCAAAGTAAAGATGAAATCATAAAACTTCCTGTAACAATACTTGCCTCACACCTAGGGTAAAACTGAAAACTACACAATCGCCAAGTAATTCTTTGGAACTAGCCTAAAGAATCTGACAAAAGCAATAATAGACCCAAAAAATTGCCACTATACTCAACATATCCATAAATCAGATCTTAACTATGCTAGCTAATCAAGGAAGCTGATGTACAATATAAATCTGAATCTACCAGTTAAGTGAAAGTCCTCTTATATGTTAACTCAGTAGAACGATGGAACAGACATTTTTTATGCGATTGAAATGATATTCAAAGTTTATCGTAAATATGCTAATATTTGTGTTAAAAAGAAAATGAAGCAACAACACATTTTTTTTTTGTTCAGAATAATGGGAATAGAAAATAAGTTCTGTTATCGAAACAAATTTAAGTTTGGATATTTTCAAATTGTATATTTTCAACTGCAACAAGTGATCACAATACCACCATTATGCATTACTGCCAAACTGGAGGTGCCCTCAGTGTAGGTTCCACAAATAATGCTTGAAGTGTTCTAAGGTTATTCCATCACTGCTTTCCTCAAAGTTTTAATAGACTGGAGGGAAACCTCAGCAATTTACTGACCAGGTAAAACGCCAACAATGGAAAGAGCCACAAGGCATGTTAAGAAATGTAAAAGGTCAATAGCCAACACAAAGAAGTTTACTGGTTGTGAAATAGATCTTCCTTACCCAGCTTGAACCATGAATAGATTGAAGTCGCAAGGATTTGGCAGAACACTCATGCATTTACTTTCTAGTTGATGCTTGAAGTCTGCTCTTCCCACATGCACGTCAAACCCAATAATTCTTTTGTCTAATCCAGCAGATAATACAATCTGCTTGTGCTGCATCCCTGCAACTCCCATGACAGCAGAAGAATGCAGATTCCTATGCAAGGACTTTGGCTTCCATACATTCTCGTCTCTCTCATCCCAAAGCACCACTGCATGATCGCTGCCACCAGTGACAAAACAGGTATTTTCCCAGGGCATGAATATTATGCTGTTGATGATACCTTTAACATGAGGCTTATTCTCTAAGAAAGTTACACGGGCTCTCTGTCATTGCACATACAAACAAAAGGAGAGTTTACATAAAATTGCACCCCTAGTAAGACGGAAATTGCATGTTCAAGTAAAAATTAGACAGTACTTAGCTCTTCCAGCACCTCCATACATCCAAGAATATATTAATTCTGAATAGAGCAGCACCAGCAAGATTTTTTAAAAACAAGAAATTACACCCATCACACTTACCCCTTGTGTTTTGTTAAGATTTAGTACTGATATCTGGGAATCCCCAGAATCGGCAGTGTATACAGAAAAAAGGCTGTTTCCATGTGGATGCCAGGCTATATCTTCTGGCCATCTTCTCTCTCTTGAGGATGCACAATCTGTGGTACTAAGCAAAGAGGCTGATGACCTGAAGTTCAAGGCAAAAAAAAAAGAAAAAACAAGAAACCCTTTTAGGACAGACTTATGGTTCAAAAATACTACTAAGTTACACAGTAATTAGGGCTAAGCAACATATCACAGCCTGCTGTGACCCATGTCACCTTCTGCAACGTAAAATGTCATCCAAACAAAAGTATGAACAATGAAAGGACATGCTACCTATGATGCTGCCCTAATATTACTACAGCATGCAAGAGGGGACAAAAAGACTTCAATAAAAAGAATGACAGAATTGTATGAGAAAAACTTCAGAAGTGCTCAGCCTAAAACCAACCTGATATTGCAAGTTTCTTTAGTGAGACAGAAGATAAGCCATCCATTTCAATAATGGCTCAGACAATCAAAATTTAACTTTTAATATAAACTGTCTCCTGCTATACATAACACAATTAAGCCTTAATCACAAACAATTTTTGGCCAACTACATATGTCATTTTCCTCCATTATGCATGCTCTAACCTCATCTTGCTATGGTTCTAAAAGACTCAAAAGGATCTTTCAGCACCACATACTTTTGTCAATTCCAGTAACACAACCTTCCCCTTTCTTTTCCAAATGGCAGAACCAATGTCATATTGCTACAGTTCTAAACCTACTCACAAGGATCTTTCAGCACCACATACTTTTGTCATATTTCAGTAACACAACTTTCCCCCTGTCTTTTCTCGAATGGCAGAACCAATGTCACAGTTAAAAGCTCTCTGATTCTATAAAACACCTTTTTGCAAAAAAAGAAAGCTTCTACACCTCTATCACATGCATCATATTCATAGTTCACCATGGAGGTATATAGCCACATCAAATGCATACTAGATATAATTAGAAACTCAATTAAATGAAATTTTTGCCCTGCAATCTGTGATCAACAACACATATCAGACACAGCTAGTAAATAGCAGGTCCAGACAAAAACATTAACCTACCCTCTAGCCTGAAGTTGCCACAAGTTGACTAATCCATCCAAGGCACTGCAAATAGTCCAAAAAACTAGCAACAATCAGATCCTGTAGAACAGAAACAAACTATAGAATTTTCCATGCTGAACAGTTGAAACAATGAGATGCAGGGCCTTCCATCATGCCACTAAAATGAAAATTTCACATAATCAATGGCATATGTTCCCCCACCTTTATCGAAAAGCATACCTGGTCACAAAAAGCTGATCATTCACTGGACATACAGCAAGACTTCTTAACTTTCTTTTGTGCTGACTAGAGATCTGAGTGCTTGTATAGCGAATTGTGTTTGGTGAAGAACTGCTTCGTACCAAGGGAATCAATTCTTTGTGTTCTTTTTGTTCTGATACAACAGCAAATTTGTAATGTTCATGTAATCCAACATGAAAATGAGTAATGCATCCAGTTAGAGGTTAGCACCATACCAAACTTCCTTTTAGTTCCTCTATCTCTAGTTTCAACAGCTTCCACATCGGTAGAACTTCTATGAGATTTCTCCGCTGTAGCTTTGACAGCCCTATTAGAAGCAGCACTTGTTTCAAGACCAGAAACAGTGGCAGTCTTTGCACCTGACCCTGCTGATTTTACAGGTTGGGAATTCCTAGGGTTCACAGAAGGGATTACAAGTTCAGTTCTTGACTGAGGTTGGTTCCTAAAACCTCCATTGATATGTTCAGGACTGGCTGACGTAGGCTCCACCTTTACATTTTCAGTTCCATTTGCCAGAGAACCACCAGATGACGCCCTGTTATGTCGCTCCCGAAGGCGAGCCAATTTAGATTGTGAATCTTGCAGCCGCTTCTCTGCTTGATGAAGCTGAGTGTCAAACAAGCAGCAAGAACAAAACAATCAAACAAAGCGCTTGGTATGAATGTGCAATTGAAAGCGTAAAGCCATATTAAAACAAACCATCATTATAATACACTTCTCAACAACCAAAAACAATTTATCGGAATGCATTTGGTCATAAAGTGATACGTTAGTAAACGAAGGACGAAAGCAAAAGATCCTTTCTTTATACTCTACTGATGACTTCTTTTGAAAAGTGTTAGTGTATTTTATCAGTTCATCAGATTATCAGATTGCTTCTTCTCACTTTCAACATTTTGCTTTGCCTTCAATATCGCTTATTTGAACTTTGTTTTCCGAAAGTGAAATACTAAAGTGGAAGAAGTTCAAAGAGGAAACTTTCTAGAATGAAATACACAGATTTCTACAAGAAATAAAACTAGAAAAACCTCGACGAATAAGCGAACATTAAAAAGAAAACCCAAACGTCGCAGGAAAAAATCAAACAAGAGGAAGTTGCTGTTTTCTATAATTTTTTATTCACAAAAAGAAAAGAAGAGGGATGGGGGGGAACAGGATGCAAGAACCTGAGAATTGTAATAGGAGATACGTTGGGTGAGTTGTTCGACTTCTTTGGTGCGGTGTTCGATCAAAGCCACCAATGCCTCTTCTTGCTCCGCTCTGCTGTCCTCGTCTTCTCCATTTGCTGCTTCTTCTTCCTTCACTTTCTTCGCAATCTTTGAACTGGCGCTCATTTTTCCTCTTCTACGCCACCCTTTCTCGGCGTCCTCTACCCCAAGGGCGCTCTTTTTTTTTTTTTTTTTCTTTTTTCTCCTTTTATTGTTGGACAGAACAAGGGCGGTTGGTTATATCATTTCTTTTCTTGGGTTTTTGCAATTTTTCACATTGTCCCAATAAATCAATTCTATGTTTAATGTGAAACAATAAATTAAATTCCAACCATATGACTTTAGCACATAACATTGAAATTCTGTTAAGGGTCCGATTGATAATCGAAAAATGATTTGTTAGAGAAAATTTTTTTTATGTAAAATAGGAAAAATTAATATTTTTTGTTATTTAGATAAACTGTCAAAAATATTTTCTGCCATTTGAATCATTTTATAAAAAATATTTTTCATTATAGTAGAGTTATTTAGATATTAAAATAATAAATAGGAGTTGAGTACAAAAAAATATTGATATTTGATTTTTATTAATTTGAGATTAAAATTAAGAATCAAAATGAAAATAAATAAAATCAATTATGATATTTCTCAAAACATTTTAACCACAAATTTGTAATGAAAATAAACTCTAATTTTCAAAAAAAATTTGATCTTATAACTTTTTTACTATAACTATAAAAATATAAATATTAATCAATTGTATAAGATATCCAAAACGGTATACTTATAAATATGTATTCATTAAATAATAATTATTGAAATATTTTTTATTATAATTATTAATAAAATTTAAATTTTTATAAATGTGTATTCATCAAAATGATGATTATTGAAATACTCTTTATTATAATTATTAGTAAGATTTATTTTATTTATAAATAAAAAATTTAATTGTATTGAATGGTTTTATTAAAATAATACTTTTTTAATTTTAATAATATTATATAATTTAAATATTAATATTTTAAATTAATTATTAATATTTTTTATTTTTTAATATTTTAAATTAAATATTAATATTTATCAAACTTATACTTATAAACTTAGTATAAACTTATTTTTGTTGTTCTCTAAAAAATATTTTAGGCCTTTTAATAGCGTAACACATTTTTCATAATTAACCTTAATGATTCGTAAAATGTTTAATATTTAAAATTAATTTTTCATCTGTGAAACAAATATAAGTTTTAAAAATATTTTTTAAAAAATATTTTACTGTAAAACAAACAGATCCTAAAATGCATGTTAAGTGATCCTTTAATTTAAATTAAATCCTGAATTGGAGAAAACTTCTCTCTTTTTTTATTTTCTTTTTGTTACAAGGAAAAGGGATAATGCCAATTTATTTGTTTAAAAAAAGGCAAAAAAAAAAAATTACATATTCTTTCTCCAACTCATACGTACTACTGCTGCTCATGGCTTTGGGATATACTCCATTCAACCTTTATTATGGTGAATCGGCCCGACTACAATCGAGATTCAAAACCATATCCTTTAAACGAGAAATATACGTTAATCAATAAATTAAATACTTGAATATTTAGATCAAAAAATTTTGATTGAT
The DNA here is from genome assembly GCA_036013995.1 of Theobroma grandiflorum. Lineage (NCBI taxonomy): Eukaryota > Viridiplantae > Streptophyta > Magnoliopsida > Malvales > Malvaceae > Theobroma > Theobroma grandiflorum. The sequence goes on from CP142131.1 coordinate 11,330,289, forward strand.
TACTTTCGAATTGAAATCATTTGACTTTCATACTAAAAGTTAATAAATTATTTAGATTCCGATCATTCCCAATTCAAGTTATCTTGAGTCGAAATTGTTTCGGATTTAGGTTAATAACTTTTCCTAATCAAATCAAATTGACATATTCGGATTGGAACAGATTTTTTGAATTAGAGTCAGCTTCGACAACTCTAATCATATAAGCAACCACAACTTTTGCATATGGAACTGCATTTATAGTGCATGAAAGAAAGCCTTGCTGCAGAAATAGATAAATGAATAGAGACTTGAATATCATAATAATAGGTAGGTTTTTACCAGCAACATTCAGAATCATTGAACTTCCAATTCAACAAGATTCCTGTACATCTCAGGCCCCAGATAATAGGAATTATATCATTATGATTTCAATTTCCTTTTAACATTTACCCAAAAAAGAGAGAAAGAAACGTCATCAGAAACTACAAAACTAAGGAGAGCTATGAGGGGGAAAATTGACCCACCTGCTATATGAAATGGGTCTATATTACAACAAATGTGATGCTCAAACAGAGCCATAAAGCTCCCTTATGCTCATCTCAAGAATATGGGGATGAAAATAACTCATTAGCATCCTGAACCGAGCCGCCTGTTGCCATTTCACATCTGAAAACCTGAGGACCAAGTTGTCAAAGCTTGGCTAATTGCAAATCCAATACAGCAAAGATATTCAGCTGGAATCCAGGACCAAAGGGTGGTGTCAGTAGCTCTTTAAATAATGCATGGAATACATCTTAACAAAAAGAGCGATTCAAGCCACAAGATCAACTTCATCGCGTTCAGGAGGAACCACATCTAATCTCATCATACTCCTATACTGATCTGGAACAGGTGCACCAGCCTGAACACATAGCTCCACCACAGCTGGGGCTTTACCGTAATATCTCTTCAAATCATTATGCGGTGGAAGACCATTCAGATTGCAAACATGCCAGACATAATTAGGCCTAACAAGATCATCAATAGTCGCTTCTTGCCAGGCATGCAGACCATTTCGAGACTGGTGCTTCGATGCTTTGCACATCCTAACTTTGTGTCCCTTAGGACCAACCTGAACCTCAGGGCAATAGCCACATGTCCACACACTGTACTTCTCCATGATCTTTTTCAGTCCTGCTATCATTTCAAACCATGAATCCATAGTCCTTATACTTAACTCCGTTAGGTTCTTTTCTTCATCATTTAGTGCCGAATTTGAATCCCTCGTCAATTCACCAGTTCCGGAACCATCAAGATTCTCCCAAAAGAAGTTGCTCTCTATTTCATCCATTCCGGCCACCAACTCAAAATCTACAATTCTACCTTCAATAGAATACACAGGCTTTGTTCTTCTCTTTGAAGGGTACTTTTCGATGTCTATGCCAGCTTGTATACAAAGCTCTAAGACTGCAGGGATTCGCTTGACACTATGCCTCTCATCATGAACAACCCTTGGTTTGCCAACACGGTCATAGAGATGGAAACATTTAGGGAAAGTAACCACATCAACCACCCCTCCTTTTCTCCAAACATGAGCAGCACTCCTAGAACCGCTTTCTGGACCAGTACAAGTACGGATTTCATGACCCACACTGCCAATGTGAACCTCAGAACAAAATCTAACCCCAAAGAAAGAAAGAAAACAACATCAATGTCTTAGTTAAATCCTTTGTTCTTCTAAAATGTCTACAAAATTCTATATTCCAAAATTAGCAATCCATCAAATCAAGCAATCAACTAAAGAAAGCGAAACCCAAAAAAAAAAAAAGACAAGGCGTTTTTCTAGTTACTTGCAGCGTTGAACCGGGATGACTCGGACGAGTTTGGACAAACCGGAGAGCAGGAATTCACGAGCTTGGTGGACTCGGTGAGCGACGTCGACGAGTTCGGGGACCAACAACCCATTGGCGGGTGGGTGTTCGAGCAATCTACAGGGTTGGGCTTTTCTTAATTCTTTCTCTTGCTTGGCTCTTTTAATCAGTTCTTTCATGGGTGTCGGGTACGGTTTCCGCTCAGACTTGTCTGTGCGTGGCTTGGGCACGTCTGAGTAAAGAGGGTCGTCATTTTTGTCGGGGAATAAAGGTAGATTTTGGGCTTTTTCAGAGGAGAAGAAGGAGTATTGATTGAATCGAAAATGGAGCTTGTTGAGCTGAGACATTTGTGACAACAACGATTTTCTCTGCATTTGCAGTGGGTGAATACTGAGATGGGAGGAGGACTCTGTGTAAGCTGTTTCGGCTTGTCCATTCTTTTTGACAAGGCCGTATAAGTAAGAAGTGTTAGTTTATATATATAGTTTGTGAAGTTACAGTCATTAGCCACTACCATACGGAATTACATATATATTAGTAATTTGACTTAGTTCATGCGTATATTATAGCAAATTGATTTCAGTTCATCAACTAAAAGTTGTAAATAACTTCATATCAGATTAACTCAAAAATTCTCCCAAGTTCAAACATACAACTTCCATGAAAGCAGGCAGAGCTGGCCTACTCATCATCCTCTAGATTGCAAACACTTAAACTTAGCATGCTCCATACGCAAACAGAGAGACCCCTTGGCTCATGGAACTTCTGCCATTTTCAACACCCTCCTAAAAACCCTGTCCATAACTTAATCTGACAATACCGAAACACAAATTATACACTTAATTCTCCTGCATTACACGTTTCAAAACCAAGTTCTGATATCCAGGTCCTAGCACTAGGGCTTAAAAAATCTGCCACAAAAAGCATTTCTTGCCCGGAACGTCCTTCACTAGAAACTAAAGAGTAGCTCTCACATTAAAGTATACTTTAAACAATAAAAGAAGGAGACAATTAAGGTTCAACAAAAGGGAGAGAAAAGGAACATATTTCATTAAAGGTAAACAAGAAAAGTACAAAAATTCCACGACTAAAATATATAGATACGTTGTGTGTGTCTCTCTCTCTTTGAGCAATCACACCCCACCTAGACCAAAAGCAGGACTCGTAGGGATTCCAAAACGTTAGGGACAAAAATGAAATCACATAACTCGGGATACAAAACTGAAACAAAAAAAAAAAATGATCCCTCAAGTCATGCATAAGCCCAGGAACTTCTATACATCATGATACTGTTCGGTCAAAGACTATCCAAAATTTGAAGCCCCCGTTACGCCAGTCTCTATACTCATAGCGGGCTTTGATGCAGAAAAAAAATTTCCATAGAGCGACAAAATCTGTCAAGTACCACTTAGTTTCAGTTATGCATCTTGGTTCCCAAAACTGCTCCTCTATAGCAAAAAAAGAGTTATCAGGCCACCCTCAAAGACAGAGTAGGGTGTATAAAGTCTTGATACTCCGAAATGGTTTTTGAAGTTAGAGCTGGATAAGCAGACTGCTTAATCAGAATCCTTGGAAGAACCCAACAACAAGTCTGCCCCATTGGAAAATTCCTCCCCATTAGCTGAAGTTGAAGAACAACCTAGGCGGTGGTTCTCCTCGTTGCCAGTTCGTAGTCTCCCTGGTCTTGATCGGATATTGGTACCCATAGGAAAGGGCTCCTAAATAGACAAGAAAGTAGGAGTTAAATAATCAAAACGTCCTCTCAATTACAGATACAAGAGTAGGGAAAGCTGCATGAGTAAAAGTACATAATACATTTCAGAAAACAAGAAAAAAAATAACATTGAGCTTGTTTATGGGGTGCATCAATATAACCCACCTGATCACCAGCATTTGGGCCATCAGTATGAAAGAGAATAGGACGGCAACGTTTATCTTCATTCATCAAGCTTGAATTCTGGAAATGAGCAATAAGAGCAGCCTTTCCCTGAATCCTAGCATATGCAAGAGATGCCACCTTTTCACTATTGAACTTTTCCCATTTTTTGCCATTAAATGCCTGAAATTATGAATTAGTTTAACCCGCTTAGCTTTAGTTTATTTATCAAAATAATAATTAAGTACACAACTACACATACAAATGACAATATCTGCATAAATAACAGATATTACTGTGACATATCATCCATGTATCAAACCTTATGAAAAGGAATGATCTGTTGTGGATCGATCATGTTGATGAATGCATAGCCCACATTGCATTTGTTCTGTAGATAATAGTCGTAAAATCTTGGGTTAGCAATACATTCAATTACAATTTTACATGTAGCATGTCCAAGCATGAATTATTGTATCAATAAAATGGTTGATTGACCAATTAAGTTACTTGCCTTGAAGTCAATTGGCAAGTAAATAAAATCATAAGTTCCTCGACAGTGCTCATCAATAGCAGCCAGAAGCATCTTTGAGGTATACCTGCAAAAATTACCATTTGACTTGTTTTTTAAGGTGATGATCATGTGAAAGGAGAGACATATGGAGAAGAAAGGAATATTTACAAAATGAAGTGAGCTATAATATTGGATGCAATCAATAAATCTGATGAGCACTAGCATAATATCACGTTAAATTATTTTAAGTATTCACCACCTACACTAATTCGCTTTGACTTATACCTATACATGGTCAAATTTACTGTCAGGTAGTCCACTATAAACAAATTGGTGGCCCACCATTAATTGCTCCATTTTGGAGGAACAATTTTAAAGGCAAAGTGCTGCTAAATACCATCAGGATGTCTACAAGTTAAAGGTCATTCATCAAGCAAATTTGTTCAAGCATAAGACAGTTTAAACAGAGAGAGAATACTGTGCAGCAAAAATCACTTTTAATACTAAAAAGAATGACTCAAGATACAAGAAATAAGGCAAAAAAAAAGATAGAAATTTGCATGAAGAGCAGTTCACATACTTGTTGGGTATGTTTTTAATCATAAGAGTTGTTCTGCTGTCTTCCCCACGTATGATACGGTCAATATCAAGTTCATATTGTTTTTTATCAGCATTACTAGAATTTGATTCATTTCTACGATGTGAGAAGTTTCTAACTCGTTCATTAGGAGAATCAAGAGATGCCGGCATTGAAATCATAGGGTTCCTGCCAGGGAAAAGGTGGCACATCTGCTGAGGAGAGTGTACCCCACCATTTTTAGTCAAATCCATACAATTTCCACCAACATGAGAAAAAATGTTGTGGGAAGCAATTTCCACAGGATGTGATGGCGAACTACCAGGAAAACCCACACTTCCAAGAGATCCCAGGTGAAAACCAGAAGTTTCAGGAGACTCCCCAGCATAAGGATGCCGCCTGTCCCAGAATGCAGAATTAACCGGTGGTGCTGAACCAATGTGGTGTACAGGTGATCCTACATTCAACATAACAGGAGGTGCCCTAGGAAATGTAGGCATGTGAGGAAGGCGATTAGCATGAATGCCATTGACAAATGATGGCGAATTTGGCCAAACCATGGCACTTGATGGATGTTGCTGGTGTGAGTTGGAGTTGTTCCACATGTAATGATTTCCATTAAGTGACAAGCTTCCATTTCCAGATGACCCAAAAACTAGAGAGATTTTATTAGCAACACAAAGTCAGAGAGAAAGGCTAGAGTACAATCCAAGCATAAGAAACAGAATTCAATTCAAGAATAAAAGAAGAATTAAATTTACCCACAACTTTCAAACATAATGAATTATGAAATTTATCACAATTTTAACATGATGAATAATGAAACTATGAATCCACAACTGAATGAATCAAAGATGCAGGAAAACATTTTTCAATTAATATTGGATATCATAATCAGCTGAACTTACGCCCTGCATTAGGTTCCATCAGGTGCCCATTAGAACTTGCTGCCCGAATGTGCCTATTGTCAAGTCCTCCAGTCATCATGGGACCAACACTGCTAGCCATGTCTGTTATGGTACTTGAGGAGTTGAATGGAGTACCATTGGCTAAGCTATCATGATACTCGGGAAAGGAATGAGGATGGAAACTTGGAACACCTTGGTTAGCAAACTTCATATCATCCAGAGAGTGGTTGGGCTCCCGAAGGCTTAATTGTTTGCCTATAGGTGCCACTCTTGCTGGAGAGGCTAAGTTAATCGGAACACTAGAACTTCGATTAGGTTCAACAAACGAACTCACAGGTGACTGGATAACTGAATGTAAAGCCTGGGTAGATCCATTATCCATGCAGCCAGATACAATTACTCCTGGAGAAATTTTCACAACAAATCATAATGCGTGAAGGAACGCAAACATTTTCTGTCAAAAAACAGCTTATAATGGATTGATCAGACAGCAAAATTCACAGGCAAAAGCATACCAATGTGTCCTGAAGATAACTCATCAAAAGGGCTTTCACATAGGCTAGGTTCATCTTGCTCCTGCTCAGACTGTTGCATAAAACTGCAAAGCAACTTTGATTTATCACTATTTATAGAGGCAAAAAAAAAAAAACAATAAAGAATGATATACAACTCAAATGCACAAAAAGCATATCAGAAATCCAGGAAATTAATTGCACATTGTTGACCAACTCCATACAGCCAAATAAGGCAGAAGTATAGTAATAAAGAAAAGTCCCACTTTCAGGAGCCAGGATCACAGAAAAGGGGAAATTACAAAGGTCCCAGATTCCCTTCTAAAGCTGAGATTAATCTAAAAACAGTTAAAAAAAAAAAAGGTTGGAAAGAAAGCAGAACAAGCCAATGATAGTACCGCCTAACACCCCCTGGACGGCTTGGTTCAAGTTTGATCTGCTTCCCAGCAATGTCACTCCTATTCAATGCATGAAGGGCAGCTTCAGCAGCTCTAACATCATAAAACTCGATGAATTTGTGACTATTCTTGTGTGGAGTCTCACGAACCTGCAACGCAAATCAATTACATGCTTCAGACACCCAAATATAAGGAGAATTGTGAAGCTGAAAAAAAATTAAATGAATCCCTTACTTCTTTAATTTCTCCAAAAGCACCAAATATTCGCTGAAGCTCATCAGTTGAAACAGAAGAATCAAGGTTGAAAACCACCAGTGTCCCTTGGTTTACATCTTTTTCAGATGGATTATCCTGATGAATTATAAAATTTTAAAAAATAACTAAATAAAGCAGCAAGAGGCCACATAAAGATGCATCAACATATTGGACAAAATAAAGGTAGTAAGAGCAGTGAGGGTAATAACAACAATAGTAGACAGTAGCCATCCAGAACATAATGGTTGAAGGCACACCTTTGGAATTGAATAATGTATATCAAGTTTCCTACGCCTCAATGGCTTATTTTGCAGAGCCCTCATTGCATTTCGGGCTGCCCTTATATCATAATAAGAAATCATAACAAACCCACGATGCTTGCAGGCAGTATAGAGAGTTCGGATATCTCCATATTGCTGGCAGAAGGAAACAGATTGTCAATTTAACTTACTTGAACATGTACCCATTTAAAAGGAGAGTGGATGGATGAAAGTTTGCTTGCACAAAATCTTAATACACAGTGTAACAAATGGAAAAGGTACACAAACCTCAAATAGAGCCTTTAACTCTGAATCTTCAACATTGCTATTAATGTTCCTGACAAAGAGTGTCCTAGAAGGATGTTCACCATATGGATGTTCACCAACAATTGACCCATTGGAACCCCCTTGACCATTAAATACTCCAACGAGATCAGAATTCCTAGGACCCATGGATAAACGATCATCCCCTTCTAATTCCATTCCTCCACCACTGCTGAATAGGTCAAAATCTTCTAATTCATCTCCTTTACTGGCATGAGCATTAAGTCCCAATTCATCAATCACACCAGAGAAGAGATCATCTTCATCAGGGAGGAGATTTCCAATAGTCTGCGCCTCAATTTCTTCCATAGATTTTAAAGGTTCTTCCTCATGGTGTGAATCAACTTCACTGGCATGTTGACAAGATAGATCATTCCCCAATAATCTCACTGCATAAAGATATAAGCAAAGCAAATCACAGATAAAAAAATTTATCAATTATACTGTAATCAAGAAAAGGCGGTAAGTGACCAGAAAAAACTGGAAAAAAAAAATGCAGCCACAGTCGATAGGTATTAGCTCTAATTTTCAGTCCATTTGATGGGATAATGTCTTAATTAATTGAAGAACCTTTGGTAGAGAAAAGTGGAAATACAGAAATATATTTGTGAACAGATTAATAAAATGGATGATGATGGCATGATTAATTAATAAAAAAGTTCCATACTTTCTTTGAAAAAATGTTCGCATGATATGGTAGGAAATTTATACAGTCCTCAACAAAGCTATAAAATGCTATATCAGTTAAAGCATCTGATATTAGAAAAGCAGGAGAGAAACAGTGCAAACATAGAATGTCTGTGCATGTTGACACACGAAAACACACACGAATACAGATGTACATAAGCTTGATAGACATAGATAACAACACTTACACTTTCTACTAAAAATTTCAGACAATGAACTTGAAAACAGACTACTTTCATGCTGGATCACATTGAGATTGGTGCTGTTTCCATTAAAGTTCACTGCTGGTTGCGTATACAGATTTGACAGTGATTTTGGATGATGATTCACAGAATTCCATGAAGGCTCAGACAAATTGGTAATTCCCTTCCCACCAATGCCTAACTTTTCTTCTTGATCTCTGGCCAGATTTGATGGAGGAAGTTCCATACGGTCGGCAGACAGTTTTTCCGATGGAGATGAACCAACCAACTTATCTGCAAAGACCAGAAGATTTTTAACATAAACAGACAGGAAGATAATCATGCACAACTTTGGCATACAAGCACATGAAAAGATTTCATTTAAAAGATCTGAGCTTTCTAGGTAAGATGTCTTTATATGCAAACTATTTTTTTTTCCCTTATCTGTAAAAAGACGTTTCAAAACTGTAGGAACCAGAGAGTAAAAGACGGGAAGATATTAGGAATGAATTCCAAAGTTTTACATGTAACACCAACAAAATTCCACACGGTAAGAAACATAAAAGAAAATATTCAAAAATAAGACACCTTACTAAATTAATCAAGGTTGATAAGCAATGCTATCTATATGGAACAAAATCCATGTCCCAAGAAAAATCTCTAGGGGTGAATTCTGACAATAAATACAGCACTCTCAAAAGGGGGAAAAACACTAAAATGAACACCAACTTTTGACTTTTAATCATACCAAGGTATTTCAGGCACTTTTGAAAATAATATGACAGAAGTCAATCTATAATATATCTGCAGCAATGCACAAAAGCACTTCTCACATGAAACTGGCATCCACTAATTTAGCACAATCAAACAAAATTACAACAATATGGATGACAAACTCCCAATCGCAATAAAAATGGTAATTTAGCGCTTCAGGCAGATAGGATACTTCAGAAGCACCATCAATGATCAAGTATTTCAACACATTATAATCCATTGATAAATCAAGCTGTTTGCTGCATTCTTTTGACAAATCCTTTAAAGCAAGTACTCCACACCTCCATGATAAATTTTGGAGTGACTATAGTCTTTTGTATACTGTAAGATGCCTGAATTGGAATACAATTGTAAATATACTTAACTTTTGACTGATGCACTCAAGAATCCTTTTGATACAGACAAAACATAACAGTTGGAACCACCCAGTTATCAGATCAATCATTTTGGATTATTCACTCAATCGTGTAAAGGCTAATTATGGTTCTTAAATACATCACACATGTCATCACTAAGTCAGGGGCCACAGCTTTTCTCACAGTAATCAGGAGACCAAATTGATCGTTTACTATGTTTAACAATGACAAAAGGCTAAAAGTTCCATTCTCATGGTGTAAGCCTGCTGACAAGAAATTGACAGGCAGTTTAAATGGTCAATGCATTCAAATAAACGGATTAGCAGCAGACAGAACCAGCAGTTCAGTTGTCCATAGCACTGTTCTCACCTTGGTTATCGGACATGGTATTTGGCTTCCAAAATCCAATTTGTCTCTGCCCAACAGAAGTTGACATTAAAGCAACACAAAATGAATTATTGTTTTCTGGTACTGGGGACTTAAAGTTTTAACATAAAAAAATATTCACAATTGTAAAAAAGGCACATACAAGAACCCTACAATATGGTCTAAAACAAGAAATAAAGACCCAGACTGATAAACTTACAAGAGAAATGAAATTATAAAAAAATTCGGTGTATTATGTCATAAACTACCTCAGCTGGAAAACGGAGGTCTTCAAAAAAGTGGGATGATGCCGATGCATTCCTTTGATCCATGATCTCAAATGGCATTGTTTAGCTTCTAAACCATAAAATCTCAAAAACGACAAACCAAAAGCTCAAAATTTGTCACAATGGCTCCGTCTTGAATTAATGGCCCTATCCTGTAAAGCATTTAATTATCACTTTCCACTGTAAAATTGTATTTTCTATTTAAAAAATAAAATCAGAACTGCAAGAGGAAGTTACAAATTTGAAGAAACATGAATCCATTAATGTAAATTTGAAACTACTTTGTTTAAATACATCAAAAATCATAGAAGGAAGTGAAGATGACACAAAAGCTAGCTACTTTGGCAACTTTAAAGGATTCCTGAAGGAAGCATAGAGAGCAGTTTTTTTTAAACAAGATGTACCATGAAAAGGAAAGCCACTTACCTAACAATGACCAAACAAAATTGCCCCGTTTGGTTTCCAAGAAAAGGTAAGAAAATTTTAGAAAGAAAATCATAAATCCTAGTTGCTGAATTAAGGTGAATTTTCCATTTCCAAACAAAAACTAAATTCCCAATATTCAAATTCTAGCTTCCTTTTGCTTTCCCACGCTTTTCTAAGCAGCTAGAAACAAAAAGAAATTATTTAAGCAACTTCAACCCTAAAATGAAAATTGTTAACTACCAGATCAGTTTAAACCCAACTTTGCATTTCCCAATATATATGCATATATTTTTTACTTCAAAACTACCCTTTTTTAAACAAAATTCCCACTTATCAAAACAACAAAATTCTACAATATCCCTGATCAGATCAAGGAATTGAATTATGAACAAACCTAAATTCTGAAACCTTACAAGTAAAATTGAGGTAGAAACCCCCAAAATTGTCAAAGTTTGACCTAAATAAAACAGAAACCAAGCCTTACCTTTTGAACTAAAAATCTTGAAATTCCCGCAACCTTTTTCATGAATTGATGCCCAGGGAGAAAGCAACAGGAATTTAAATATAAAAAAAAGGAGCAATTTTGAGATAGAGAGAGAGAGGAAAAAAAAAAGTTCAAGGCATAAAGGAAGAAGATAGAGCAAGGGATCTCAGCATCTTTTTCCCTGCATTGCAAGCCATTACTCACCACACGAGAGAGAATATTTTTTCCTTCTTTTTTTTTTTTTTGTTTTCTTCTACCAAACCATAATTACAGAATCATTTAAAAAAAACAAACACGAATTTTAAAAATATAAAAATGGAATTTTATTCTCTCTCTTTGTGGCAGCTTGATTCCGGCGGGCCGGGAGGAAGACAAAAACAGAAATGCAAAATTCCGGCGATCAAGAGAGCGAAATTCCGGCGAGATTTGGCTTCTCGCCGGTTGCTCACCGATGCGTTTTTTAGAAAGAGAAACAGAGAGCGAAAGAGGAGAGAGAAAATAAAATTAGATATTGGAAGGAGAGGGAGAGAGAGAAAGAGAAGGTGTTGTGTCGTGTTGCGTTGCTGTTAGTTGGCTTTGAAAAGAAAAAGAAACAAATTTGAAAAAAAAAAAAAAGACAAAGCAGAAAAGAAATAGGCGGGGGGAAATTTTTCATTTTCTTTTTTTTTTTTCCCTCTCCCTTGTGGATAATAATCAGACCCATTCCTTAAAACACGACCGCTTTTGATTTCAACAATTAAAAAAAAATTGCCTTTTTTTCTTTATGAGGAAATTTTGGTGGCAATAACGGCGTTACGGCTCGGTTCCTGACGGGGATGCGGAGCCTGAGCCGAATGCTTTAAATTTACGGAAAATGAGGTTTTCGCATGAGCTGGCTTTAGTTTAATGAGGATTTTAATGATTTAATGCGGCCTAAGTATCTTGTATTCGTAAAAATTGAGCTGGACCAATTTGGTTTCAATAAATTAAATTTGGATAGATTTTTTTATTTTTTAAGTGGATTTGGGAGATATTTGTTTTATTTAATGGTACACTTAATTTTTAATTTGATAATGGAAATACTAATGATAGTTAATTGAGCATTTTTCTCTAATAATGCATTTAATTAGTATGAGTTATTGCATTAGATATTAATTGGTGATTGTTACAATTAATTATGAATTACTGCTTTGAATTAAAACTTTGATTATGATTTATTGTGCACCCATATCATACGTGTTAAATAACTAATAAATGTTAATGCTTCAGGTTTTAAATAAATCATCGTTAATCCTAAGGTGTAAGTTTTTTTTTTTTTTATCTTTTGAGAAAATGCTAAAGGGTAAGATTCCAATATCTTATTCTTGATGTAAATGGGGGTTGTGAGTATTCATGGGTCAGGAACCCAAACCCTAAATTAGGCACGTTTTTTAATAATTTGTGGTTGGATTATTGGAAAATTAATTTGTTTCTTACAGGATGTTTTTAAAGTTTAATTTATTGTAGTGTATATAGTTTATACTTTAAAAAAAAAGAAAACGATTCATCAAAATTCGTGCGACTGGTTATGTAATTGATCAGTAAAGGGTTAAGATCATTTGCCTTGAACTTCATCCGGGCAAGGGTTTGGGTGAATTTGGTATTGGTAGTTATGAAGAATATTAGACTTTTAAACCAAAACTGGTATATTTCTGAATCGCATGTTCTTCATTAATGTAAGAAATGCCGGAAATGAGTGTCGTGTACGATATGTCATCCGTATTTGTGAACTGTGTTTCTTTTTTTTATTTTGGTAATTTAATGGAAAAAAGAAAAAAGAGAGAGAGATGAGATCCTGACTCTCGTCTTGTCTACTCCAGGAATAATTACTAACTTTTGTAATCACATGTACGAGAGCAAGTTAGGCAAATGTCCCTTCCATTGTTCCAATTCCATGTGTTTGCAATTTAAGCCCTATACCAACCCACATGCAACATTTACAGTTGACCTTTTTTGATTTTTCTAATCCAAATATCAAAATCAAAAAATTGTACTAAGAAATGGCCTTATTATGCACTGGCGAGTAAGCAAAGAATCTTTTTAACAATTTACTAACGAACAAGGAAAATCCTTTGGAGTTTCACTTTCAAATTCGGAAGCACGCAACTTTTATGAAACGTTTAATTATAAACGCTATATCCTTGGCGTGCAAAGCGTGGACCATCTCCATCTCGTGAGGTCACAAGCCGTAACTTGAAACTAAGATAACGTATTAGCAATATAAAAGTAATGTTAAATTGACTTAACCTCGGTGGTTGAGAAGTGATTAATGGAAGCGCCGGTGGCTAATAGATGCTACAATCAATCAATTTAAACAAAACATAAAATGTTCTACTCTTATACATATACATATATATATATATATGGAGAGAGAGTTTGAGTGATATTCTTTTGTCTAACAATACAAATTTTTTATTTAAAAAAAATACCATTTCAAGATTTTTGTCTTACGAGGTGTGACAACGATTTACTAATTTTATTATAATATCTCATTTGTGAATTAATTCGTTGATTTACTCATGAATTGGTATATCCCATATTTGAAATAATCCAATAATTACACCACATATCGGGAAGTACAGATATTTGGGATAAAATTGTTGATGTAAATATAGTGATTTTTTTTTTTATTATTATTCACTAATATTTCTTGTCATGTGCATTACATGTAAATACTTTTTTTTATATTGATAATCATATATAAATACAAACATTTTTAAAGTATTAATGATTCAAATTTTGTAATATTAATCTATAACTTGTTCAATTATATTAGAATTATAAAAAACATTTTCAGTGAAAAATATTCATTATAATTATAATTCTTGTTTAAAATTTATTAGATGATTTAGAAATAAGATTGGATTTTATCTCATTGAATAATTGTGCCTCCTTTTAATTTGAATTTCAATTCTTGTTTAATACAACTATGGATAATTATAAATACTATATAGAATAATTAAAAATTATTTAAAATGATAAGTGGCAATTTAGAAATGGGTAATTCAATGGGATTAAAAATCTTATTTACAAAAAAGTAGATAAATCTTACTAATATTTTTTATAAAAAATATTTAAAATGGAAATTTAGAATTAAGATTAAACTTTATCTAATTTATCAATTGTGCCCACTTCTTAATTTGAATCATTCTATGATACTACTACATATGATTGTCTATATTATTTATATAATAATTAAAATTTATTTAATTTAAAAATATAATGAGTGAAAACGTTTATTTTTGTAATCAAAAAATTTTTGAATGTCCGAACTTTTATGTATACTATTATTTATTGTCACTTGCATTGCACAAGAATATTTGATATTTTATTTATTTTAAAAATTAATTATATATAAATATAAGTTATTTTAAAACGTAACATTTGAAATATATAATTAAATTTTATAATTTTAATTTACAAATTATTCATAACTATTAGTGTTTGTTTGATGTGACTTGTTTTGAATATATTTACTTATTAAGAACAGAAGTTGAGTCAAATAGTATTTCGTAATAAGCTTTAAGAAAATAAAAAAAAAAGTTTAAAATAGAAGCTTTCTCTTGTTTTTGTAACATGTCAGTTTTTTATAAGAGTTGTTTTTTTTCAAAAATATCCTCTATCAAAAAATACCCTTTCTCCTCCCTCTCTCCCATTGATCTCCTTTTCCTCTCTTCTTTTTTGTAAATCATCTTTTTAGGATTTTTTTTGTTCTTACAAAAGTTAAGAGAAAATAAGACCCAAAATTTAAAATTACATTTAAGTATTATTTCTTCTTTTTCTTTCTGTCTTGTTTTTCATTTTATTTCCTATCTTTTTGTTTTTCTTTGAAAACTCTTATTATTGTTTGATATTTCTTAGTTTATTGTCTAATATGACAATTATGTGATATTTATTTATTCTTAATATATAATATTTGTTAATTATGATTGAAATAATTAGTCAAATAAATCAATGGTTGTTAAAATATATTAGATGAAAATTAAGAAGTCAATATTTGTACTCGTTTGTAGTAACTCAATTTTATT
Organism: Theobroma grandiflorum; assembly: GCA_036013995.1. NCBI lineage: Eukaryota > Viridiplantae > Streptophyta > Magnoliopsida > Malvales > Malvaceae > Theobroma > Theobroma grandiflorum. The sequence continues at coordinate 11,345,350 of CP142131.1, forward strand.
ATTATTTTTTTTACATATAACAATAGATGGCATTTTTTGTTCATTGGAGAATTTTGTTGATAAGGACATCAATACCTTGAAACAATAGCTTAACGTGATTTTCTTGACTAGTTGTACCCACCTTAGGTTTATTTTCTTCCTTAACATCAATTTTGTTCAATTCCAAAAATCATAAATTTTAGGTCAATTTTTAAAAAATAACAACAAATATTTTTTTATATTCTTTTTTTACCCTTCAACAATTCATAATATTATAGAGAAAATTATTTATTTTCACACTCATCTTTTTTTATTTGATTCAACTTTTTCTCTTAATTTGTTAAATACAAAATTAGAATTTATATAAGTTTTTGTCAAATAGCTTATCTATAAAAAAAAACTTATAAAAAGTAAATTTACCAAACAATTTTAACTTAATTTTAAAAATTATTATTTTTCATAAAAATTTTATAATATTAATTTTCATAAGATTTTTATAATAGCTTTTAAGTTAAAAAAAAAAAACCAAACCAAACATGCTATTAGAATTAAGAAAAAAGCTTTTGATCTTGGACTTTATCTCATATAGTAATTGTATCTACTTCTTAATTTGAATTTCAATCGTTGTCTAACTATTACATACAATTATAACTATATCATTTAAATTAATTTTGAAATTTTATTCAAATGAAAATGACAATTTAAAAATATAATAAATAAAAAAATATATTTTCGACAATTAAAATTTATTCCAACATTCATACTTCTATATATAAACACGCACGCACATATATATATATATATATATATCTTCTTCAAGTGTAGTCCTAATTATTAATGCACAACTATATTTATGATATGAACAGCTGTTTAGAAAAGGAAATATTGCATGTGTTTTCCATTAAAATTATTGTTATCCCTAATTTATAAATGTCAAAAGAGGAACCAACGGTTTTGTTGGCTGCAAGGCTACTTCACCGGCCACGTTTTAGGAGATGACTTTTTAGTTTTTAAGTTGCCTGTTTTGATTTGAACTTTACTACCAGTGCTCTTATTCTTCATCATAAAGAAAATGAAATGAAAAAAAAGGCACTAATAAATAATCACTAAAGATTTTACCTATTTGATTCAACCTTGGTGGATATTCACATATCAAAAACTGTATTCTATAAATGATTCTAATAAATAGAAAGATACACACGGTAGTGTGATAGTTTTATTTTTTTTTATTTTTTCATTTTATATAATATAATTGAGTCCCTATATTTTTATTATAACCAAAAAATTATTTATCCATGTTTTGTCTCATAAATTTTCTATTATTTTTTTTATATCCACATATACACTTAATCCACAATAAAAAATTAACAATCATCCAGCTTAATCTCAATTAGTAATTTTGTTTGTCTATGTGATATATTATATGATCATATTATCAAAGTACGCTAAATGTCACATGGATAGAAAATGTCAATTGATACTGAACTTAACAAATGTTGATTTTTTATACAAGATAAAGATTTCATGTAAATATAATAAAAAAGTAAGAATATTTTTTAATATAAATCATATGATAATAACGTTTTTAAGCGAAATGAAATTATAGAATTCAGTTTCATAATATGATATAATAAAAACTATTTTTTGTCATTTAAGCCTTTTATTATTCTAATTTATGGAGCAAAATTGTTTGTTTCACTGTTAAATCTTTTAACTTTCCTATAAAGCACGGTAGACAAATGGAGGTAATATGACCAGCAAGATCGGTAGGTGAATAATGTTAGCAGTAAACCAATTTTTCTTTAAGCTTTTGTCAAAAAAAAAATAATACTTAAGTAAGTCTTTAAACTATTTAAAAAAAATTAAATTAAATTTTATTCTTTTATTATATTTTTATTTTAAATTAAATAAATCTTTATAATTAATAATTGATTAATTATCATTAATCAAAATATCACTTATCATTTTATATCTACATGATATTGACATGATGTTTATGTGAAATGTAAAAAATTAACATGTAATGTTATCATTAATTATAATATGTTAATATATCACATCATTATCAATTATTATAGCATTAAGTCGCATAAGATGAGAAATGACATTTTGATTAAATTGATAATTAGTCGTAAGAGTTTATTTGACTCAAAATAAATATATAAAACTTTGATTGAATATAATAAAAGTCTAAATACTTATTTAAATTTTTTAAAATAATTCAAAAGTTTTTTTAGATGTCATGTCAAACAAAGTTAAGCTACACAACAGGCATAATAATTCATCATCTATAAGTTTGTTTCTCTTAACAAACTTTACATTTAAATCAATTTAACTTGTGGGACTCCTTAGTTTTGTCCTAACAAATTATGGGGAAAAAAAACTATTTTTATCAATTTGAAAACGGAAACTTATTGAAAGGGCTAGTACTGTTTGAAGCCGCAAGCCGAGCCAGGAGGAAACCCGAGTCATTGTCGAACCAGCAGGCACCAACAACAAATTTGGTTAGCTGGGGCGCGGCGTAAAAGATTAGAGAAGCATTTATTTAGGACACTTTTGTAAAAGTCCCACGTGTCATTCACCTATTAGTTCCTGTGTCAAGAGCCGCTGAACGGCAATGATATTGTGCAATTCTGCTTTCCCTCTTAATTTTTATTAAAGCAATAAAAAAAGGATTTTTAATTTTTTTTTTTCCATTTTTAACTGTGGTGTTTCACAACGGCGACTTTGCTGCTTTGTATTTTTACTGGGAATTGTGAAATTATAAAGCCAATGAGAAATCGTTAAATCATTGACGTGGGACCCAGGGTTCAAAGCAGGCCTGTCACATCCTTTTCTTAACCAAAAACAAAACAGTGTCGTCGATGTTTTAGACTTGTAGTTAAGTTACCAGTCACCGCTCACCACCAAACTTCGGGTTTTTTTTTTTTTTTCTAATTTATTTTAATCTTATTTTTGCGCTTCGTAATTGATAAACTTTATCGCTTTAGTGTAAAAAAAAAAAATCGATGTAATAATTACGTATAAAATAAGAAAAATCTCTTAAAAGAAACAAAATGCCAAATAAGTTAACATTACAAACTCAGTGAAATTAGTGAGACGATTGGAGTTTTACCCTTGATCCAATAATAATATTTTTTAATATATCTTAAACAATGCATTCATGAAAAAAATTAATAAATAAATCAAAATAAATTTTGATTAAACCCAAACATATTAAAATCTAAAAATACCAAATCCTCATCCTTATCATTAAAATAAAATCTAATTAATAAATTTTATTCCTTTTTATAATAAAAAAAATCCTAGTGAGATAATTGCGGGCTTTGCAATGTGGGACAGTGATGTATCTCTTTCCCCGTCCTAAAAACATTGATTTCAAAGATAAAAGGTTATCCCCCACTCATCCCTTGAATATTTTTTTTTATTTTAGAAAAGTCAATAATGATATTATAGAATCTTTGAAATTGGACCTTTTGGTGAAAAAAAAAGGGACGACCATATTTTAAACAAGTATATTCTGAAAATAATCCTTCACTCGCGTCCTTTGAAGTAAATTCCATCCTATAAATACGGTATGAAAAAAGCGAGCTTTTTACAACCTATAATAAAAATAAACAATAAATGCCAATCAACTCTTCGATAATGATAGGACAGGGCAACCTTAAAACCGTACGAATTGCATATGGATGTTTATCAGGGGAAGGGGGTGGGGGTGCACCTTTAGTGGGATTTTGTAGGTGCACTATTAACAGATAGATTGTCAATTTGCAGATGAGGTATTTGTTGAATTTTTCGTTGATCCAGAGATTTATTCTACTAAGATGTTGATGCATGTTTTATTTATTCAACATTTGAATTTTCGAGTTGAGATGAAGTTATTTTGCTTGGCAGTCAAATCGATTTATAGGATATTTTTATTTATTTATCGTAAATAGTTGGATCATTAGATATTTTAATTTCTTTTTAATTGTTATATATTAATTATTAAATAATAAATTTATATATAAAAAAAACTACACTGTACATTTTTGTTCAAGCAATGTTTTGAAAATATAATAAAAGAATATTGGGTTGGTCACCTTGAAAGTGAAACAAAAAGGGGAAGTATTAAAATGTAATTTCGTTTACATTTTTGTATAGCTGTTAAGCTAAATTATTATGGACAACACAATTAGATTTAATTAGTATACATAGTACAATTTCAGTAATAGATATTAATATTTGTCTAAATTTTAATAATAAATTATTAATATAATACTTAAAAATTTTTTAAAATTTTTATAAAAATTTAAATAAATATTTTTATATTTTTATTTTAAATTAAATAAATTTTTATAATTAACAATTAATTAAAACATCATTTATTATATATTAATATATCATAATAAATAATGGTATAACATATTTATATAATATTACAACTTAAACACACGATATTTTTATTTTTCCTAAAATTAAGTAATTTACTTTATGAACTCTTTGCGATAAGAAACTAAAGAACATGGACAGTTACAACATACATGAATACACGATACCTTTACCCCACCCAAGGATAGGATGTCTTAACAAATTTCCAGATAATTAATTAAATTAAAATAAAATCGACAAGGGGCTGTAGGCTGCCACGTGGAGCCAAAATTTGGGAAGATTCCTAAGTTAGGCGGAGCTGGGGGTGGGGTCCCACACGCCAGAGCATTAGAGTACAAGGATTAATGATCCATGTGATAATGGCGCACCTGACAGATCAAATCTCCATGATCAAACCAAATGCCTTATCTTTGGTCCGAAAATTTCAAAGTTCAGCGGTGGCATGTTCTCTTTTAATTTGCCCGATATATTTTTGGATCCTAGTATCTTTCAGCTGGTTTTGTTCCTTCTTCATTCCCATTATTCGTACTTCCTGGATGATTATACTAACAATCAATAAACTTATCATCGTGTGCCCTCCTTGAATTCGCAAATGACGGTCGATTTCCTTATAAATATTGGTCGTTAAAAACAATCGTATAAAATCTTGTTGAGTTTAATAATAACTAATGAGATTTCAATTCATTTTGGCACGTATTTATCCAAAAATCACTAAAACAATTATTTTTTTTCAATGAGATTTTTGTTGGAAAAAATCTAAATTCTGTTGAATATATTTCTTCTTCTTGTTTTTTAAAATGAAATTTTGACAAAAGTTATTTACTAGAAATTCTATTAAAGATACTTAAATTATAATGCAATTTGTCGAAAATGAAAATTTAACCAATAATTTTTATCACAGAAAATAAAATTTTTCATCAATAGCAGATAAATTTTTATCAATAACAAATTTTATAGATATACTCAATAAATTTATTAAAAACTATAATCAATAGTTTATCACTAATTCCTCGATAACTAATTGCTAATGATGAAAAAATCTGTCTTTATAGACAGTTTTTTTCAACGATTTTACAAAATGATAATGTAATTTTTGTTGAAATTAATAAATGTCAAACAGCTTTTTCCAAAAGGAAAAGGGAAAGGGGGAGGAGAGGAAACGGGATAAGCTATTCTTAGTGAGATTTAAAGGAAAAAAAAAAGAGGGAATTTTCCAAAAACTACACACTAATTAAGGAAGAAAGGAAGATGAGAGAAATCTGAGGGTTTTTTTTTTAATTTAGAAAAAATGAGAGAATTTTCAAAATCTACTCTAATTAAAGGGGAAAAAAGAGAAGAGAAAACAAAAGCTTTTTCTTTATTTAAAAAAAAAAACTTTGTTACCAACAACAGTGACAATCGGCGAGAAGGGAGGGTTTTAAAGATAGTTTTTATAGATTTTTCAAAACTATGCCGTTTTAACAATAGGAAGGAGAAAAAACCACTGTTATATCAATGAAATTCTAACAAAAATTTAATCAAATTTCGTATATAATGAATAGTTTGATAAAAAATATTTTGTTTGAATTCAATTTCTATTTTTAGGTATTATTCAGGGGGGGGAGCAAGTGTATTTATGGTCAACAAAATTTTAGCCAAATATGGTATCTAATGAATAGTTTGACAAAAAACTTTGTTTGAATTCAATTTTTATTTTTAGGTATTATTCAAGGACGGAAGGGTGAACAAAATCAAAGTAGATCAATTATTCATCAAAATCAAATATGATTTGAGTAAAACGATTCGGTCTAATTAGTTTAAAATATTTGGTCCAATTGATTTGTTAGTCGGCTATTGGTTTTAAAATTTTTAAGTCAATCCATTTAAAAAATTAAACTAATTTTTTATATATATTAAGAAGAATTAATAGTAACTTAATTAATAATATATTTAAAATATATTAGTTTATTATATGTGCGTATACAAATTATAATCATTACAATTTAATTTTAGTTATATATATATTTATTTATTTATAAATCTGTATTAATATGAAATTATAAGTTACATATTTTAAATGATTAAACTTATATGTTAATATTATAACATATGATAGTAAATATCTTATATATTAATATGTTATAGTTATTACACCTTAGTAATGTTTCAAAATATAAAATGTTATGAATATATATAATTGTATAAACATTATATATATATATATATTTAATTTATACATAAATATTACTATAATTTATAATATTTATTTATATGATTACACTTAATAACTTTATTAATTATTACTCGAGTTTTTATAACATATTGTTTATAATTAGTTATTATTTAAATAAACTTTGATATAAAACACTGTAATATATAAGTTGTGTCATTAATTTCATATATATATAAAGTAATATATTATATATATACATATATTTAATTTATACATAAATAATACTGTAACTTATAATAGACTTTATTTATATTATTGCATTTAATAATTTTATTAGTTATCACCTTAATTTGTATAACATATTTTTTATAATTAGTTATTATTTATATAAATTTTGATATAAAAATTAAAATATTATAACATATAAGTTGTTTCATTAATTTCGTATATATAATAACGTAATATATTATATATATACATAATTTGTATATATATTTTATAATTATAGATGAAGTTTATAAATTTTAATATTATAATTTATAAAAAAAGTAATAAAATTTTGATTTATTGATCAAAAACTAAACTAATCAAACTAATTTTACATTTAGTCAGTTTAGTCTTCTTTTATATTTGATTAATTTTGATTGGTTTTTAAAAAATATTTAGTCAATTTGATTCTTATATATGGTGGATAAAACCACTAAACTTATCCATTTGCTCATGCTATATATTTATTGACATTTGTCAACATTAATTAATTAATTTATTTTTAAAATATTTTTCCCTTTAAATGTATTTGTCACGTCAAATTAAAAATATAGACAATACATTAATTACATAATTCTTTCAGTTAATATTTTCTTTATTGGCAATTAACAATAGAAGAAATTTGATGAAACAAACACGTTAAGAAAGCATGCATGTTGTGTAATGCGGCTTCTAGCACATCTGCTAGGCAAGCCGAGGCGTTACTATGGTGAAATATAAAGGCTAAATAATAATGAGAAAGAGGCAACGACCGACGAGCAAAAGACAAGAAAGAAAACAAAAGCGCAAAAGAGCTGACGGTTAAAGAGAAAGAGGGATTCACGTGGTAAAGGTGTGATGATGGCCGTTTTGATCCATAGGCCACGGCTGTTGCATGCACGAAGGTGACGGCCGAATGGGGCATCATTTAAGGGAGGGATCAAGGGCAGAGGTTGAGGTTCTTCTTTTTTAATTGGGGGTAACAAAATTTAGCCACGTGGAAAGATTGTTGGTGATGACGCCTGCCAGTTCGAAGATATGGGCTTTCCTTCCATTTACACGGTCAAACTGTTTTAGTTTCAGATTAAAGAGGTGACTGGTTAGGAAAACTGAAGGACAAACAGAGAGAGAGAGGGGACCAAATGGAAATGGAGGTGAAGGTTTTCATAAAGGAGAATAGCTTTTATTAGTCATGGCGGTGTCCAGCTTAAATTTTGCTTCTTTTGACGCCTGATGAGGAGGTAGGAACAAGAAAAAGAAAAGGAATGATAATCTGTCAGAGTGCGCTTTTGTTTTGACAGTGTTTAAAGGCAAAACAGTGAAAAAGGTATATGCATTGTTTCCAAAGATCCCAATGCCTTTTTATCGCACAATGCAAATACAGATTCTTCAATGAATAAATGTTAAAAGAAACTGAGCTAATCTGCAATCTTCACTTTGACTGATGGTGAAGCAAGGCCATGAAGATGATGGGCTACTCCAAAATTGTCGTCTAAGCAATGACAAATTATTAACTTTGGAATTTTAATCATCATACCATTTCTCCTTAATGAATGTGCTTAGTGGAGTAATAATATTTACTAATCACTAACAAAGTCAAATTGGTTTCTGTTGGGTGACAGGACTTACATCCCGACACAAAGCTTTTTTTTTTTTTTTTTCAGATACTAAGATATTCCAACATGCTTGGTAAAGGCAATGCAAAGAGTAATCAAACACTCTCTCCTCCAACGATCTAGTTTGCATATCATACGTGTATAGTACCATGCTGCTTTTTCCATGGATGCATTGAGTTTTTCACACACTCAAGCATCATTATAAGTACCCAAAGAATGATTTTGTTACTCAACTTTTTACATCATTGTATAAATTCCACCACAAAGACAAAAAAATATTGTCACTTTGTTTTAATTTTAATAGGAGCTATCAAAATTGAGTAGTTTGAGCTTTGAAGTATATGAAGACATGAAATAGGGTAAGCTCCTATACACTAAAATGGCCCACGAAGAATACTTTCTCTTGCCCGACCGCTTGGGGTGTACGTGCTGTGGAGGGAAGAGGCGTGTGCCTCATCCCATCGGAGTTCAGTTTCAGTTCACCGTAAGTGGGACCCAAAACGTTAACTCGATCGAAACTTCAGCTAAGATCACGACAAACTTGAATTGGTAAAAGGTACAAAAAAAAAAAAAAAAGAAAAAGAAAACTGAAACGCCAACATTTGAACTCCAAACACTGACAAGTGCGCGTGTGGTTTGGAATGTGTTTAGGTTTTCCTGTCGGGTACACAAAGAGAAGAAAGAAGAAATGGAAGTTGTGTCCGGCAAGCAAAGCAAGATAAAGCAAAGCCAGTAAAGCAAGTAAGCAAAACCGATGACCAGTTTCTTAGGGCGCGTGGCATGTACAGGAAGGAGAAGCTGAGAAAAGAGTCAGTCTGACAAAATTTTTGATTCAGACCTCACCGAAAGATTCTGCCAAAAAAGTAATAATTCAGTTTCGTTTCGTCACCCTTCTAACCAACCAACTACGCCACCGCATCCTTTCTCTAATTAAAATTTCCAAAATATTTTTTACCTGCACATGATTGAGCGCGTAACTGAAAACCACTTGAACAATCTTCCCGCTCCCGCTCTTTCTTTATTGGAGTCAGTGAAAAAATTTCTTTAGCTTTTCAATGGTGTTGGAAATGTAAAAATTCCAGATATACTCAAACATCATTGCTCGTTAATATCAGTCCAGTCCGGTATAAAAGTAACTATTGATAATTCCACGACTCAAGACTTTCACACTCCAGAGGTCGAGAAGTTTATACAGTGAAGCACATAAAGGAATTAATGGAGGTCAGACGTCAGAAGCCAAGGCTGTAACTTGCATTGACAGCTAATATTTATTTGGCGTATCAACGTAAGAATGCTATGCATCTTCAATTTAAGAGTTGGTAGTATACAAGTACCTAGCGAAAATGGAAACTATGGACAGAGAACCATTTAAGATTGCAGCCGGTTAGATTGGCCTTTTAACTACAGTACTAAAACCCCAGTTAAGTGCTTGGGCTAAAAGCCCTTTATTTATAAATTACTGTATAATGTTGCCACTCCGAAGCCTGAGCTTAATTTCTCCCAAACTCCCAACCCGAAAGGGAAAAGAAGAGTACAGGTGGGAGGGGTAAGTGATCCCTAATACCATTGCTCAGTTCAGATGTATAACCACAGAAGAGAACAGGTTGAAGGGGTAAGGGCCCAAAAGGAACGAGTTGAAAGAATAACTCATTGAAGAATTCATTTCATTTGCCTGTACCAGCAAGGGCATTGAAGTCATGATTCCCAGAATGAATGAGCTGAAACTCAATCAAATTTATTAAAGATGGACAGAAGTGGGCACAGAGTAAACTTCTACCGGCTATATCAGGCTCAACAGTCAGCAAATATAAAGTTTCATGCAGAAAAACCAGAAGGATACATAAATTCGACATTGACAGGCAATTAGTGATAGATTATAGTACAACTAGAATTACCTTTCAAGATAAGTTTTACATATTTCTGGAAGCTTTAATGTGTATTGGCTATAAGTAAATGTCCAATATTAATATGCAGGTAGAGTTGCTTATCCATAACATGCCATGAGAACTTCCCTATCAATAGAAATCCAGAATCAAACATCAGGAACATGCACCACACTGTCAGTAGCTTTGTCTTCCTTTCTAGATCCTTTCTTCCTCTTCTTTTCAGATTGGGGTTCTTTAGCTTTAAGCTTATTGCGGAAGGACATCAATACAGCAGCTAAGTGTTCATTCCTATGAGCTGAAATCGAAGCAAAAAAGTTTTTATGTCTCTATAATCTGAACAAATAAAAAACTGCTATTTCTAACCTATCAATACCAAACAGGCACTCTTTCTCTCTCTCTCTCTCTCTCTCTCTCTCTAATAAATCACTTCTTAGAAGGGGCACATGATTGCAGCTCTAATACCAGAAAAGAAGAAATAATTCAATAACATGATATGACATTACTGACAGTAATAGCTCATGAACCTAAAACACTCACCAGAAACTATGACATCCTCCATTTTCACAGATTTACGACCAGCATGGTGTGCAAATAGTTCAAGGTCCTTTGCCAGCTGTCCTGCAATTCAAACAGCTGCACATTTCATTAATTCAAGCAAACTTTTGGTAACATTAATATCAAACAATGTAAACGATGACAGTAGCACAAGCAAAATTGACACCTTCTGAAATGCAAAAAGGTCACGGATTGTAGTTATATTCTCACCAGGTACAGTGAGAATGCTGCATATAAAATGACAATCCAAGACTTGAATGATAGTCATACCAAATTCCACAAATTTTTTTTTTTGAAAAGTTACCAAATTACACAATTAAAAGCGAAATTCATCCCATCAGGGCAACCGAGATTGCTATACAACAAAGTTGTAACTAAGGCCTTTTTCAATAGCAGAAAAAAAAATCTAAATTGTTAATAATTAGCTCATTAATATTCTTCATCTAATTGCAATAATAACCCCCGAAGTTGCCTCTATTGCAAATTGACAATAAAAATCTAAATCTATCATTCCTTTCAGCTACACCATTTTAACCAATAAAATAGCTGTATTACTGATCTAATCAAGTGATTGCTTACAGAAGAAACTCAACGTTAAAAAAGGGATTTTAAATTTTAAGAAGTTCGAAATGCAAAGAACAAAGTACAAATAACATAAAAGAAAAATGATAAACGAAAAAAAAGAAAAAATTAAATAGTACATAGTGATAAGCGACAAGTTTTACCGGTGTATTTGAAGGCCAAATCGGCAATACAAGCTACTATCAGTTCAGAAATTTCCATACCGTTTCTCTTCGCTGCTCGAATCAGATGAAGATTTGAATTCAATTTAGTCAAAATTAAGAATTTCCGCTCATAATTTAAAAGAAAACTGATAAAATGAGAGAGTTTTAGATATCTAACTCTTCCTTTCTCCAAAATAAAAAAGAGGGATAGGATTTGGGGGTAAAATGGACCTTCGGCTTCGGCGATGGAAATTGCGGAGAGTCGAAACCGATCTCTCAAGAGATCGAAAACTGAGTCTTCTTCTTCTTCATCTTCTTCTTGTTCTTCTCCTTCTTTCTTGAGATCGCTTCTATCTTCATCAATTTCCATTGTAAAAGCTAGGGCTTTAATTTTCTGGTCTTCACCGAATTGATTGATGGAAAGATCATCTGCTGAGGTAGGAGAAAAGCGCGGGAATTTGAGCCAGACGCACAGATTTGGGCCTGGTTGGGACTGCCGTTTGTTGGGCTAGATTATGGGCCGTTTATTAGTCTAGCTCTAATTAATTTTTTTTAATAACAAAGTCAGTGATCTTTAAAGAAAAAAGATGTTTAAAGATTTGTGCCAATAATAGTTTTATAGCTTTTTTTAAATATATTTATATTTGAGTTTTGAGGATATTTTTTAACTAAAAAAATTTGATATTAAAAAATTATAAAAAAAAAGGAAGTGTTATCAAATGCTATGTAATTAAGGAAATTGAAGGTTTAGTAATATTTGAATGAAAGAAAGAAAATAGTATAATTTTTAAATTTTTTTAAATTATTTTGAAAATTTTAAATAAATAATTATTTTTATTTACTTCAATCAAGTGCTTATAATTTTAATTTGAATCAAATAATCTCTAATGATAAATGATTGATTAATTGTTATAAATCAAAATGACAATTATCATTTTATACTAAATGATGACTATGTAACATGTTGATATATTATAGTGAATACATATTGATAAGAGACATTTTGATTTAATAATAAAAACTTGTTCAATTTAAAATAAAAATATAAAAATTTGATTAAAATAAAAAAAATTTTCAAAATTATTTAAATAATTTAAAGGAGGTTGGGATTCCTTAGTTCCACAAGAACTGATGGGCGTTGGTAACCCTTTTCGTGCAAAGCTCAATTTTGTCATAATCATGACATTCATTAATCTATTAAAGTTAAATTACTTTTTTTTTTTCCATCCGGCGCATTGGAAAAAGTCATAAAATACCTTGGATGAATGTATTATGAACTGATATGAATGGGGACGATCGCCATACCATTAACCGAAGTCCCAATGAAAGAAGCATATGCTGCCATAGCATTGCCGAATGCAGAACTATAATTGGGGATAAATACCCAAAATAATTGGGGATTTCTTTTACAGTCCAGTTTCGCCTGTTATCATAAACTTAACTAAAAAACCAAAGCATAATCATTAACAAGATACGGGCAACTTTCTTAGCGTTGGAAAGGTTAAGGGAGTGGGAAATGGGCTTAGAGCCACATAAAAAAAAGTTCTCTCTTTGGAGAATTACTATAAGGAGGCAGTTTTCTCTTTATGGTAGATGCTTAATGATGGTGCAGAGTATTAGACCTTTCCATAGAAAGTTACATTACTGGCCTTATATATTTTACGTTAAAGGAGAGGTAGGCTGCTGTTTTGATTACTTTCCATATATAAGAATCCCCTATTTGGGCACTGCATCAGTTACAGGGAGGGTAGGGTTCCCTATATGGAATAAATCTCTTTAGATGGCAAGAATATAACAATGACATACACTCTCTGGTTATGAAAAGGATATTTGAGATTTAGGCCCCAATCCATCTGCACCTAATACCCTAAACACCCAAAAAATATACCCTTGACTTCTTTTTCAAGTAGATAGGTTGTAACAATCTGGTCTTACCAAACCATTCATATAAAGCACTTTCGTCCTCAGTAGCCAGTACTTTTGGCTTGTGACAATCCATCTATGACGGAGCCAGATTCAATTAAAATGCAGGAGAATGCAAGTTCTCAACGTGATGAAGCAAAGGAACGAACATTTTATGCCACTGACTGCAAGACAAAAACAAGACATGCTCGATGGACTAGACAAGAAACAATTGTGCTCATACAAGCAAAGCTTGCTGTAGAGAACAGGGCACGAGTGAGAAGTGTACCATTCTCAATCTTTTTGTCAGACCAGAATGAACCTAAGTGGGATTCAGTTTCTTCATATTGTAAACAGCACGGTGTCAGCCGGGAGCCAGTTCAATGCCAGAAAAGATGGAGTAATCTTCTTGGTGATTTCAAGAAAATTAAGACATGGGAGTCACACATAAAGAAAGAGGCTGAATCATTCTGGATGATGAGAAGTAATTCAAGAAGAGAAAGAAAATTGCCTGGTTTATTTGATAGGGAAGTTTATGACATCTTGGATGGAAGGGGATTTCCTATGGCAGCAACTCCACTGGCACATGTTACGGCCATGACAGAAATAGACAGCAGCAGTGGAGATCACGTAGCAATAGCAGCAGCAACAGCAGAGGAAGAGCAGAAAAATGAAGATGAAGAAGCTGATGAGGAAATTGGGCAAGAAAATGAAAAGGAAACTATTGCAATGAGGAGTCCTGCAAAGACAGTTGATACTCTGTCTCCAATTTCAGGTAACCAATTTCATAATTCAAAGTTTCAGCGTTCAACCATCAAGTCCTTCTTTAGTTGTTATTTGTATTTAAATATTGTAACATTCCATTACTCAATCAATACACTAACCAGCTTCAATTTCAATTTATGAGAGTACCAAGACTTAAGCAAATCCCTCATCATCACTACAAAGAGATAGAAACAAACAAAGAATAACCTATTTTTTTGCTTCTATTCTGCAGGTGAAGCTAAGGAAAAGTATCCAGGTTCAACAGTTCGAACAGGATCTATGATTCAGGAGGGACTGAAGCGGAGGCGGTTGTCAATAGATGGAAGTGAGAACATTAATTGGGCCAAGGTTCTAGAAAGGAACAGTAATATGCTAACTTCTCAGCTTGAATCTCAAAACATAAACTACCAACTAGATAGGGACCAAAGGAAGGACCAAGCTGATAGCTTAGTTGCTGCCCTCAATAGGCTTACAGATGTGCTGTTAAGAATAGTCAAAAAGTTATAAGTGAAACCAAGAAAATAGTCCTAGCCTCCTGCAACACAGTGAAGCAAAAAGGAAAATGATTTCTGGGTTTATTTAAGTTCCTTGTCAAATTGTTGACCCATGAAAGCTTTGCTATCTACACCCAGCCTTTTTAATTTTCTTTCCTAGCATTACTTCCATAGTTTTTCTTTGGCCAATCATTATTGCCATAGTTTAGGACTGAAATAAGATACAAGGTACGAGCAGATCAGTCATAAGCTTTTCTTTTATTTATGAAAACCAAAAGCAGTTCTCTAAATTTTGGAGACTCTTTTTTTACTCTAATGTACTGAAATGAATTGCTAAAGTTACAGTTTCCTTGTTTAATTTCTTCCAAGTCATTATGAATCTAGCAAAGAAAGTTGAAGCCTTTAAGCCTCATTGGCAGTGTTGATCAATGTATAGCCATATCTATTCCGTTTAAAAAGCTGGAGACTTGTTCAGACTTTCTCACATATCTTCTTCCAATCAAGTTGACAAAAATGAAATGAAAAATTATAGAAATTTACCATATTGTACTCAAATAATTATGCATCAAGCTTGAAGGAAAGGAAAAAAAAAGGATAACATTTTATTGTAGCACTCTGACATAGCTGACATCATCACATGAACCATGATCAAACATTTAAAACCTAACAAAAATTTGTACTCAGACAATTAAGGTGCGGCTTGAAGAAAATAGAAAGTAAACAATTATATCACAGCATGCTGACACAATATGTTGATATCATCAAGTAAACCATGATCAATCATTAAAACCAAACAAAATTTTAAACAAGTATCAGAAGTAGATACAAAGACATCAATATACAATTAGTCACATAGACAGACAAATATAATAATGACATACAAGGAAAATCAGGGCTAAGAAAACCTGAGAAAAATTTCCTGACATTTCTATCCAGTAGAAGTAAAACAAAGCAAAAATAAAATCTAACCTCTCTCCCATTAGGCAGGAACGGCCTCAACGAGTCTTGCAAAGTAGAACTGTGTAGTGATTAGCCCTCTCTTCCTTATTTTCCACCCAACCTTATTCAATGCCCTTTCCACATCTGCCTCCGCATGAAGATATGCCCTTGTCGCCTTAGATGGCCCTGGGAACAACTCTCCAATCCTCTTTAACAGATCATAATAAAATGTCTTAGGTGCAAAGCTCAAAATTAATCGCTTGTCAGCTAGTGAAGCAAGGTGAGCAATCATTCCATCTGCTTTACTCTGCGGATAATGTATTAGAACATCCAAGCACACCACAGTATCATACTTTCCATCTAAACTCTCCAAATCCTTCACTTCAAATTTTGGCATAACCGGCGCAATATCACTAGTCCCTACTACTAACAGCTCCTTTGCCTGCATTATATTATTACACAATTCAGGACCGCAACTCGAAATCAACAAACTACAAAAACATTCTTTGCAATTACATAAACAATATACAATCTCGCATTTTGTTCTTCGAAATAAACACTTAATTTGAATTATCCACTAAGCATTCATTAGTTAAAACTCCATTATCCAAACAATGCATAAGATAAGACCCGTAATCAAACAAAAATTTCAGTCATTTTTTACAAAAAACGGTTATGACAGTTTAACTGCTCATCTTACTGACCTGTTTCTCAGCCTCAGCCACCATGGCAGCGGAAATATCGCTAGCCGAAACAACCGCCCCTTCTTTCGCTAAGGGAATTGCGAGACAGCCGGTCCCGCACCCGGCATCGCAAACTGTCACTCCGTTCAGCGAGCCTTCATCAGTCAACATTTTTATCACATTTTCAACTGTCTTCGAGTGCCCCAGCCTAATATCAAGCTGGACCTTGTTGACATCATCGGTCTCTCCGTAAATCTTCTTCCATCTCTGGAAACCGGAATTGTTAAAGTAGTTTTTAACGACTTCTTTGTCGTCGCCGCCGCCGACTTCTTCGGCTTGGAGGCGACGTCGGCGTTCGGGGTCAGTGAGCGAGAGAACGGCGGCTAGGGCGGCGACGGAACCTCCGCCTATGAGAGCAATGGTGGTACCTTCCACGGCGGAGAGGTCGGTAACGGAAGCGGCGGTGAATAGAGGGGGAATGGCGGTGGTAGTTATGGTGGTCCTGAACGGCGTCGTTTTATGTTTGTTGGGGAGTTTTGAAGGGAATGCGCAGAATCTGGAGTTGGTGTGGAAAGGACTGTGAGAAGATAGAGACGCCGAGTACGTCATAATTTTGACTGAATTATTTAATTTTTTTTCCCTGATTTCCTCGATTCGTCTCTCCGGCCGGTGACGAGAGGTTTGGTTACGTGTCCACTGTGAAGTAAGTGATGAAGATTTTGATAAATTTTTTTTTATCTTTGTGGATATGATAGAGCTGATTTCCCTGGATTTCTGTGGGGCCTATCTTGATTTAAGGCGTTTTTTATTATTCCCTCGCAAACCTTAGTTACACTTCACGAGGCAGACAGATATATAAATATATATATATACACGCACGTGAAAAAAAGAGTTTCATTAAATCGATTTAACATTAAATTAATTTTAAATTTATTATCTTTTTATATTATTTATATTTTATTAATCTAACTCTTTAATCTGTTTGATTTTATGTTTTAATATATCATACATATTAGATTTTAATTTAATAAAAAATATTTCATTATTTATTTAATAATAATAAAATTTTTACTGTTTAACATATAAAAAATAATATTTTTAACAAATATAAAACTTAAAATTTATTTGCACGATGAATAAAAAAATTAATAATTTATAAATGATATAAAATTAATAAATTTGACATAGTGTAACTCAATATCTGCTTTATATATTGAAAAGATTAGCTGCTAGCTTTGTAGAGTAAAATAAAAAATAGAAGCTCTTAGTTAATATGAGGTGTCAGATTTTTTAACCTTCCGAAACAGTAAAAATCCCGACAACAGCCTTGGCGTAGCGCCAAACAAACTTCAAAAGTACATACGTGGCGCGCAGCGATTGGAAGTGAGCCAAATGACCGTTCTAAACTGCCAGCGCGTTAACCGCGAACGAACTTTGAAAAGAGCGAAAAACGAAAGAACCACCGACTCACTGTTCACCCGGAGCTGAAAGAAGTTGGAGAGAAAATAAGCTCAAGCTCTCTCAAAGTCACGCACAGACAGTCAAGTCTCAAAAACAAGGACATCTCTTTGTCTTATTCAAGAAACGTTGCTTGAAGAGCCCTTAAGGTTTTTTTATGTTTTATTTTTTCCACGTCTTCGAAAGCGACCTCTTTTGCTCTATTCACTTAACTTCTTACTTTCCACAACTCTACAAATAATTAGACAACAAAATCTGATCCAATTGTTTTTTGGAATCCTCGCTTGATTTGCCTTCTTGTTTATACGTGGGAGACTGAGCTGAGTTTATCGGTTTTCCGTCAGCGCAGGTGTGAGCCAGCCATGGCGATTGGGGCGTGGATTTTGATTGCATTGATGTCCATTTTCTGGTGCGAGGTGGAATCTAAGTACATGGTTTACAATACGACGTCGAAGATTGTTCCCGGGAAACTTAATGTTCATTTGGTGGCTCATTCGCACGATGATGTTGGTTGGTTGAAAACTATTGATCAATACTATGTCGGCTCCAACAATTCCATTCAGGTCTTTTTTTTTTTAATTTATTTTTGAAACGAGTTTTTTTTTTTGGATTTATTGATCAATATTTGACTTTTTTTGTTCTTTTTGTTTGATTATATTTGCAGGGAGCTTGTGTTCAGAATGTTTTGGATTCTATAGTGCCGGCACTGTTAGCTGATAAGAACAGGAAGTTCATTTATGTTGAACAGGCAACTGTTTTTTTCCCTTCTTTTTATTTTTTTTTCTAAATCTCGGTATAATTTGTATTTGAAATTTGAAAGGATTGGAAAATATTGTTCTGTGATTGATTACAGGCATTTTTCCAGCGGTGGTGGAGAGATCAGAGTGAGGCAGTTCAAGAGACAGTGAAGCAGCTCATCAACTCGGGTCAACTGGAGCTAATGTATAGGAATAACCTCAAATTTGCTTAAGATTTTCTTATCATCTCTGGTTAAGATTTTTTCATTTTGTGGGACATTGTGGGATTATGGCATTTAAGTTTTGTGGGACATTTGATGTTTGACTTGCAGAAATGGGGGCATGTGCATGCATGACGAGGCAGCCACACATTACATTGACATGATTGATCAAACAACTCTTGGACATCGATTTATCAAAAGCGAATTTAATGTGACCCCTAGGATTGGTTGGCAGATCGATCCCTTTGGACATTCTGCAGTGCAGGCTTACTTGTTGAGTGCAGAGGTATGGCTTCTCTTGTCGTCACCGATACGTTAAACACTTGTCCAGTCGACACAATTTTTTTTCCTTCTCAATTAGACAATACTTTGTCAGTAGAACACATTTGTCCTCCATCGGTTGTCTACCAATCTGCTAATTACAAGTTTGTTTGCTGGCATAGGTTGGATTTGATTCACTATTCTTTGCTCGAATTGACTACCAAGACAGAGCTAAAAGGAAAGATGAGAAGAACCTTGAAGTTGTCTGGCGGGGTTCTAAGAGTCTCGGTTCATCGTCACAGGTGGGTGGATAGTGTAATTAGGTTCGTTCAGATGTTAAGGATGGGTGCGATTACTATTCACTATCTCGGTTCTTGACTTTAGGTTAAATTCTCTAAGTGAATCGATTACTTTTCTTTAGATATTTGCTGGTGCGTTCCCTGAGAATTATGACCCTCCCAGTAATTTCAACTATGAAGTTAATGATGATTCCCCAATTGTCCAGGTAAATTCTTTGCTAGAGATTATTAACAAGCTTTTAGTTCATATGTTTGAGCAAAACGTGATTATATGTTTTTGTCTTCACTTAAAGGATAACATGGAGTTGTTTGACTACAATGTCCCTGAGCGCGTGAATGAGTTTGTAGCAGCTGCATTATCTCAGGTAAGATGCCTTGTATCAGTGATATCTTAAGCTTACTAATTAAAATTACGTTGGCATGGCATGTCTTTCAGACTTCTGCTGCAGTTTCAGCTTCATCTGGTCTGGTTTCTGTCTGAAACTGTACTTTCCCAGTCTCAGATGGGCATCGGAACCAATTTTTCTGTGCTGTTATATATTTATATGAATATGCTTGTTTGGCGAAGATACAAAATTATCTTGTACGACCGGAATTACTTTTCCCCTTTATTAATGAAATTGCTCTATGCAGTTGACTCTTTGGTAGAGGCTGTTGCTGGCCTTTGTCAATGTTTTAGAACCAAGATCTTACTTATCAAGGACTTCTGCAAATTCTTGTCTGCACTGCCGCTTAGTGTATTCCATTGTTATGAACTTGGATTTGCATTTGTTGTATTAGGAAAGGTTAACACTTGACACTTACCAAAAATTTCTCGACTTTTTCAGGCTAACATAACTCGCACAAACCATGTAATGTGGACTATGGGAACAGATTTCAAGTATCAATATGCACATACATGGTTCCGGCAAATGGACAAGTTCATTCATTATGTTAATCAAGTTAGTATTCTCCAAGACTTTTGTTATGCATTATCTAATATTAGCTAAATAGGACATTCTTGTTGGCTTCTGCATTTTCTGCCCTATCAATTTGGCATTCTTGCTACTGTTTAAGTTTGACCAATGATGTTACAACATGTAGCAACTATTTTTCAATCTGTTAACAGGTTCTCATTTACAAAATAGACATGATTGTATGTTAAACTAACTTCAAAATTTGCTCCCCCCATTAAAAAAAAATGTGGTTAACAAGCTTCAATCTGACTTGTCTTTTCTTGTTTCATCTGAGAGTGTAGATAATTGATTTGGTTAATACCTATTCTCTAAAAAATTATTTTATAGCATAATATTATATAGAGAATAATGAGAACAACTTTTACAAGTGAAGCACTACTTCATGTAGAGCAATTAAAACAAGTAAAGTATTACTTCAAGTGAAACAACTAGAACAAGTGAAGCACTACTTCACGCAGAAAAACTAAAACAAGTAAAATGCTACTTTTCATGTGAAATAACCACTTGACACGGATGGTAGTGAAAGTAATCCGGAATAACATTCTTGCTATTGTTTAAGTTTGACTAATGATGTTACAACATGTAGCAACTATTTTTCAATGTGTTAACAGGTTATCATTTACAAACTAAACATGATTGTATGTTACACTAACTTCAAAATTCGCTCCCCCATTAAAAAAAATGTGGTTAACAAGCTTCAATCTGACTTGTCTTTTCTTGTTTCATCTGAGTGTGTAGCTAATTGATTTGGTTAATACCTATTCTCTAAAAAATTATCTTATAGCATAATATTATATAGAGAATAATGAGAACAACTTTTAGAAGTGAAGCACTACTTCATGTAGAGCAATTAAAACAAGTAAAGTATTACTTCAAGTGAAACAACTAGAACAAGTGAAGCACTACTTCACACAGAAAAACTAAAACAAGTAAAATGCTATTTTTCATGTGAAATAACCACTTGACACGGATGCTAGTGAAAGTAATCCGGAATAAGTGACAGAATTCACAGGTTATTTTCATCTTGGGATGTTTTTGAGAGTTTGGCTTGGTGACTCAGATGGGAGGTAGTTAAGAGATCTTCCTTTTAACCTTTTTCTGAAGTACAAGTGTTTCTTTTTTTACTTTATTCTCATGTAGCCGTTCATATACAGTTTCTTCTTTTATGCCTTTTCATGTATACCTATTCTCTGTTACCTTCTACTTGAGAGCAAGTCTTATTACACCTAATTACTTTAACGGTCACATAACGAGTTTCTAACCATTACTCGACATTAAGTTTTAGTAACGGTTACCCAATATTAAAACTCTTCTTAATAAAGTCATTCTTTACATGCATTAAAACATTTTCTTATAGTTGTTACTTTTGGCAGTATATAGAGAACCTGTACAATTCATTCAAGGGCTCTCTTCCCTCCAAAGCGAAGACATTCTCCTTCAGAGCTTCTCTCTCTAATTCTCTTCTACTCCCTAATTCACTTCTTATTATCTTCCACCTGTCACAATGCTCAATACTTTAGTAACTGCTCCGATCTTCCTTTTTGCTGCCTCCGATGCATCCTTTACTTGTTTACAATGCTTGCTCTCCCTATCACAAGATGTCCTTTACATGGATCGGTTTGAATCTGCTCATGCTATAGAAATAATCCTCAAATTAACCCCTATATGCTAGTGTTAGTTTTCCTTGCTAAAAGACCTTTGATTGTAATGCTTGTAGGATGGACGTGTCAATGCTCTATATTCAACCCCATCAATATATACTGATGCAAAGTATGCAACAAATGAGGCCTGGCCACTCAAGACTGATGACTACTTTCCGTGAGTTTAAATTTTTTAAAGTTAAAATTTGTCTATATAGGAGATTTTCCGTTGGTCATGTAACCTGCACTCACAATTGATACATGCAATTATCAGATATGCGGACCGTATAAACGCCTACTGGACTGGATATTTTACAAGCAGGCCTGCACTCAAAGGTTATGTTAGAACAATGAGTAGCTACTATTTGGTATGACTTTTCTCTCTTTTAAATGGTATAAATCATGTCATATATGTCTTACCACATCATTTTAACTTGGTTTACTATGTATAAACAACAGGCAGCAAGGCAATTGGAATTTTTTAAGGGAAGAAGTAAAGTGGGGCCTAACACTGATTCTTTAGCTGATGCCTTAGCAATCACTCAACATCATGATGCAGTCAGTGGTACTTCAAAGCAGCACGTGGCTGATGATTATGCAAAAAGACTATCCATTGGCTATGAGGAGGTAAAGTTTGTATGCATTTATTCTTCTATAAATACTTAAGAGGCTTAAGCTTCTTGTGATTCTTCTGTAATTAATGGTTCTTGCAGGCTGCAAAGGTGGTTGAATCGTCACTTGCATCTATGACAAGGCCCTCTTCAAAGTCTGATGGTGGGAGCCCAGTGACTAAGTTTCAGCAGGCAATAGCATGATTCTTTATACTTATCTAATTGGCTGTTTTTCCGTGGTCAAGGCTAGCTAGCTGAACATAATGAACTTTTGCCACTGTCAGACAATCTATCACAAATCTGCTTTTTTTTTTCTTCCCTAGCTTTTAAGTGATGATCTTAGCTGCTTACAATTTGCTAATATAAATTATGAGACCCACTAGCTTGGCTAATGGCTTTTCCCCTCTGTTTCAACCAACAAAAAAGAGAAAGAATAGCATTTCTTCCCATTAGTAATTAACTTTGTCCAAACATGTGGACTTGTAGATTTATATAGGCTCCTAATTAAAATTGCATGTGCCTATTTGGGCAGTAATACAAATACTTAAAAGTGACCTGTGAAGCTCTAAATTTTCATTAGTATATTTATCCTTTCTTATCTCACTCATCAGTGATGTTATAGTTTAAAAGAGAAAAAATGCATATTTGAAGCTCTGATCTTTTTGATCAAATACAAAAAGCTCTGATCTTTCGTTTAAAATATTGAAGCACATATTTACTTTATTCAGAGGTTCTTGTAGCATATTTCAATGCTATTGTTAGTAGATTTCTCTAACTATTTTGATAGGAAACCTGGATATTTTTTCCTGGAAGTTCTTATATTGATTTACAGCTTCAAGTAACAGTTTAGAGGTAAAATGAACTTGGATAAGGAAAGCAATTAGTTTTGCAAATCCAGCTTCAATGCCTTTTTACTTATATTTCATGGTCAGTAAAAAGCTTATCTTCACAAACAATTACTAGTATTCATAAGCTCTTCTTTTTTACCCTCACTTTTAAGATAAAACCTTTTGCGTATAGGTTCCTATTTGGATGGGGTTGTTTATTAATTTGACTTCAGTTTGAGTCTACTGATTCTGGATTTATCCTTTTCAGTGTCCACTTCTGAATATAAGTTGTTGTCCTCCATCAGAGGTTGATCTGTCAAATGGGAAAAATCTGGTAAAGAGACTAGCATTTGACATTTAATCTCTTTTGCTATAATTTTCCATTGATTATGAAACGATTAATCTTACTCCTTCTGTATTATATTCTATTGGTGTATTATTCTCTCAGGTGGTTGTTGTCTACAATCCTTTGGGATGGAAAAGAGAGGATGTTATTAGAATTCCTGTGAGTATATAGTCTTCTTAATGCTATGATCTTTACTTTCCATGGCTTTAATTTTATACTGCACATATTTCCCAAATTCCCAATTTACTTGTAAACAAAAAATGAGTGTACATCTGCCCATATACAAGTTGTTTGTTTGTGTTACGTGTATGAATGCAAAAACTGAGATATATACATTCAATACACATTAATGCATGCCTTACATCTCCGGGGAGGAGTTTTTATTTGCCTTTTATGGGGGACTGTGTTTTGTCTTATTGTTTTATTATTGCTACATAATTCTCTTGTGTCTACTCTCTCCTATGTGCATGTGTTGGTTGGGCAGGATGAAAGATGAACAACCTTTTATGCATTTTACTTTGTCCTTATGCTTCTGAAATGTGATTTTGCATCATCACTTGCTGCAGGTTATCGATGAGAATGTCATTGTTAAAGATTCTGGTGGAAAAGAAATTGAATCACAGCTTCTACCTCTGCAAAATGCATCTTTGGCCATAAGAAATTACCATTCTGTGGCTTATTTGGGTAAATTTCCAAGTGCTACTCCAAAGTATTGGCTTGCATTTTCAGCATCTGCACCACCTATTGGTTTCAACACGTACTTCATCTCAAGAGGCAAACGACCAGGTTACAAATATTATAGCTATATTGTGAAAATAGCAATACCTAGGACCATGGGATATCTTATTAGCATTCTATTGACATAGGCTATATGTTTGGTTGGCCTGCTTCACAGTGATAGCTGCTGCTTCAAAGAGCCACGTAGTGTACAGTTCTGAAGAAAAACGAAGTGATGTAATTGAAGTAGGGCCAGGCGACGTGAAACTTGTGTATTCTAAAAACCAAGGAAAACTCATTCGCTATATTAATAGCAGAACTATGGTGTGTTATTTGGTTCTCTTTTTATATTTTTCTCTTTAAATCACTGAGTTCTCTCTCTCTTCCCCTCCCCCCCCTTTCCTTGTCTGTCTATCTATCTATATATGTATATGTTTATGTGTGACTGTGTGTATTATTGCTATTAGTTTCCTTTTATTGTTTTTAATTGCTTGATTAGACAAAACAGTTTACTATATATGTGTTTGTTGTTGAAGTTAATTCTTGCTTTGCCAAGTGGACCTTGTGACATGTGGAAATCCACTAGTATTTCGTGCACCATAGTGTATGTTTTTGTCTGGTTTGATGACTATACATGGATTGATGCATGAAAGCTAGACTATGATGTTTTACACTTGTTAATCCCTTTAGAACAAGTGTTAATATGTTAATAGAGATGTAAGTTCATGTATAAGCTTGTTTTGTAATGTTATTTTCAGTGTGTGATCATCATGTACTAAGTGTATGTAGCCTTTGTTAAGTTTCTGTTTTCAGTGCTCCATAACAGGGCCATATTGAATGAAAAATCATCTGTTCTTTCTTTATTTTCTCAACATATCTTACATCTGATTTCTTATTGTATGAAATTGAAGGTAAAAGAATCTGTAAGGCAATCATTTAGCTTTTATTCTGGAGATGATGGAAGCGTGGATGAACAGGTGATCATATACCTTTTTATAGAAGCCTCTTTACTGATTTTTTTTTTAATTTTCATAATTCTTATATACTTTTTTTTTCTCATTCTTCACACTAGTGGTATTTGACTATACAAATATAATTTTGGAAATAATTATTTTGATTTAACTTGTTGAAGGCCTCTGGAGCATACATCTTTCGTCCAAATCACACATATCCTACCAGATCAGATGGGCAGGTACATATTTTTGAAGCACACTCTTAAGAATTTACGTCTAACAGCAACAAGCTTCAAATTTTATGGGATGGGAAAATTTTTCAGGCATCTTTTACCGTTTTGCGAGGACCATTATTGGATGAGGTACACCAGAGAATCAATTCATGGATATATCAGGTTAATCTCTCATCAAAGGACATGGGCGTCAATTTGTTTAGTTTCTTTTCCTCATAGCCTTCCTTATTTTGTGTCAGTAGTATAAAGAATCAGAATATGATCACAGAAAACATGTTAAAAGAAAATAAATGTTGGCTTACCTTTATTTTATTGAGACACTCAAATGAAGGTGCAGCATGTAATTAAAGTTAAAATCTATGTTAATTGGTCTAACTACTAATAAATTATTTCAAAATTATGTTCTGCACTTAACCTAAAGGAAGAAAAGTTTTAGATGGTATAGATCATGGATGAAATGGATGTGCTTGTAATATGTTGCACGTATAATCAACTTGTGCCCCATTTCCACCCTCTCTCTTTCATCATACAAGTTGCACATGGTTGAAGAATCAAATCTTGCTTTTGTATAGAATTTTTACTATGGCATGGCAAAAGGTTGACTAGATTTGGGCCATAAATTACCTGTTTGTTTGAATAGATGTCTACAATTACTATGATCTAATACATTCTGTTATGGGTTCAGATAAAATTCCTTTTATGCTTTCTAACTTGAAAGTAACAGGTTCCTTAACCCTCAATTCTTTCAGTAACTAACATGATTGTGTGCGTAAACAGATCACAAGAGTGTACAAGGGAAAGGAGTATGCTGAATTTGAGTTCACTGTAAGTCTTTTACGTTTATGATTTTTCTGATATTCATGTACATATTTATCCTAAACAGTGTAGGAGGAAATTTTTGTGTTAGAGCTGTTTGCATAACACAATTGTTCTTAATTTTAGGTTGGGCCTATTCCTATTGATGATGGAATTGGAAAAGAAGTTGTGACTCAGATTTCAACACATATGAAAACGAACAAAACATTCTATACAGATTCCAGTGGTCGCGATTTCATAGAGAGGGTTTGTTGCCTGGTTGTCTTGATATATTAGCATGTTGATGGAGTATGTATGAATAGCAATATTTGATCTCTGGAATTTTGCTTGTACATAGCCTTTATGGAAACTATTATTTTGCAGATTCGAGACTATAGGAAAGATTGGAACCTGGAAGTGAATCAACCTGTTGCAGGAAACTATTACCCTGTATGTTTAATACATCGTTATGTTATCTCCTAAAGTTCTTTTGATACATCCTGTAGAATAAGAAGCCAATTCTATTCAGTTGACAATTTACCATTGTTAAGGTCAAAGGTCTGCAGTGTGTATCTAAGCATTTGAGTTCAAATTTTACCTAATTGAAAACTGAAATTTCTTTTTATATATACTTGATGAAAGAAGTAGCGCGAATAATATCATATGAAACTGCAGAAGCTTATTCATATTTTTAAATTGTGAAGAGTGTGCATTTGGGTTATTAATTCAAGACTAGCAAATTATCTCTGGATAAATTGTCTTTTTGTGCTATATGTCCACTTAAAGATGAGGCCCGCTGTATATAGATGAATGAATATTTATTGTTTGCAATTATTTTATGCTATCTAGTTAGTTTGCATTGCTGCTCTGCATCTCTTCTTATGGAACTACTGCTCAACAACTTTTTTTACAAACTGCACTTTGACCGGTTGGTCTCTTCAAGGCTCTGCCCTAAGAAATTTTTATTTGCTTTCATTTCAGATTAATCTTGGGTTGTACATTAAGGATGACAGTAAGGAGCTCTCAGTCTTAGTTGATCGATCTGTGGGTGGAGCCAGCATTAAGGATGGTCAATTAGAACTAATGCTCCATAGGTTTAATCTCTTGCATTTCTGTTGCTTGTTCATTTATCTATTACAATTCTATAAGAATGTCAGTGGATGGATACCATGATAATCAATTATTCATTTGATAAATTTTTGAAATCTATAATTTTGGTTCTTCCTTCTTTGTACAGGAGGTTGCTTCATGATGATGATAGAGGTGTTGCAGAAGCACTAAATGAAACAGTTTGTGTTCACAATAAATGCAGTGGACTAACTGTAAGCAAATATCAGTCGTATCTTTGGTCTTCAGTTTCCAGCAATACCATACTTTCACGTATATATTTGTTAACAAATCAAATTTTGATAGATTGTGGGGAAGTATTACCTCAGAATTGATCCTCTTGGAAAGGCAGCTAAGTGGCGTCGATCATTTTGTCAGGAGATTTATTCTCCATTTCTCTTAGCCTTTACAGAGCAGGTGAAAGCAATAAGTTGAACTATCTTGTTGCCGATTGTGGTCAACCAGAGACTAATAAACATTTGGTTAGCATTTTTGCAGGATGGAGATGAATGGGCAAATTCCCACATCTTATCCTTCTCAGGGATGGACCCCTCTTATGTTTTACCTGATAATGTTGCAATGATAACCCTCCAGGTATGTATCTCATGTCTGTGTCTTGTTAATCTACTAGTATTTGTTCAATCACCAGTCTGTTGAATAGCATGATGAAACTCTCGGAAAATGATAAGGAAAGGGCTAAAAAAGATTCCCCAGAGTTACATCGCTGCACAAGTTGTGTTCAGGGTGTCAAATTCTACCTCATACATTGGATATGTGATCGAATAGATAGCTTCAATCCCCTTTTGTACTACAGCAAAGTATCTCCTTACCAAAGCTTAGACATATTAATTTCATGATCAATATACTTTACCTCTTTTAAAAAAAAAAAATCTGCAGGAATTGGAGGATGGAAAAGTTCTTCTTCGGTTGGCACACTTGTACGAGGTTGGTATTTTGTTTAATGCATCAAACTTGAACTGATGATCGAGTTCTGATTTCACAGATAGTTTAATTAGGGCATCTTAACTAATCAATGCCAATTAATTAAGAATTGGGAAGTTCTTATAACTATCATACCTTTATGAATAGATTCTCGTTAGCATTTCAACTTTTTCCACTTGAAGGCTGATTATGTATGCGAATATGTACATTTGTACATACGTACATGCACATATAGGGAGAGTATATACAAATAATTAGCCTTACAATGCACTTTTCAGCATTGATTGGTTTTAAGCGTTTGGCAACATTTGGCTTTTGACCGCATTCAAGAGTAGAAATTCTTTATTCAGCATCAAACTGGCATATACTGAATTAAACTATTCTTTGGTGCTTCAAATGCAAGATCGGGGAGGACAAGGATCTCTCAGTTATGGCAAGTGTGCAACTGAAAAAAGTATTCGCACATAAGAAGGTAAAAAAGGCTAAATGGAGTGCGTGAAAATTCTACCGATTACCTATTCTGATAATATTTCATTTCTTCTTATATTCAGATAAATGAAGTAACAGAAATGAGTCTATCTGCTAACCAAGGAAGAGCAGAAATGGAAAAGAAGAGGCTGGTGTGGAAAGTAGAAGGCTCATCTGGAGAATCTCCCAAAGTGGCGAGGGGAGGACCTGTTGATCCAGCAACTTTGGTGGTTGAACTTGCTCCAATGGAAATCCGGACCTTTGTCATCGAATTCCATTAGAAGAAAATCACCGGAAGAAACAAGTTCCAATAAGTTCTTCATTGTTCCTGAACAATGATTAGGGAGGTAAGCAACTAGCAAGTAGGTTACTTTTAAATTTCTTGCCGAGAGATGTATTGGCTCCAAAGGCAAACAGCCTTCTGTAACATTAAATAAAACTAATGCTTGCTGCTTCAATCATTTTATCCACTTATAATCTAATTAACGCACTCTTACATCCAACTAGACATATATAGACCAACTGAAGTGTTTTTGAATGAACGAAATCAACTCATTTGATGAATGCACAAAAGCTATCAGACAAAATAGAATGGAGTGTAAATATTAGAAAGGTTCCTTTTTCCAGATTTTATCGTTCTCTTTGAGTGCACGCTAAGGCAAAAATTATGCACGAAAGATGAAGCAAACGTGTGGTCAAAATGCAGTGGAAGAAATGTTAGAATAGGAGAAAATTGCAGGGTTATCATGTTTGGTTGGTTCCTCTGCAGCAGCATTTAAATTGCTATGTAACACTGCCAAAATTCAAATCTAACTCCACCTAGTTCCATATCAAATAAATTCAAATAAATAACTCTAAAATGAAAAAAAAATGCCACTTTCAGGTCAAGAAATATGTCAAGTGTCATCCAAAAATATTACTTGAGTTAGTTTCAGTATATGGTGCTTGTTTGGTTTGATTTTTTTTCAGTTTATTTATTTTTTAAAAGTAAAAGTAAGATTAAACATAAATTTTGAAAATCTCTTAACAAAAAAGTAATTTTTTTTAAAAAGTAAATTAAAAAAAAAAAAAGAACTTCAGGCAAAGCTTCTGTAAAAAGTTTTTTCTTTTCTTTTTTTAAAAATACAAGTGAATTTTTTATTTTTATTTAAAAAATATCCTTATCTATTAAATATAATTACAATATTACCCTCTTAAAAAAAATACTCTCAACAATAATTTTAACCAAAATTATAACTTGTATAAAAAAAATTATAAAAAAATTTTAATAAATAATTTTAATTTAATTTTAAAAGTTTTTATTTTTCATAAGAACTTCATAATAGTTTTTAAATTAAAAAAAAACTAAGCCAAACAACCTCGTAGTATATATATAGATAGATATTTATTTATTATTATAAAATTAAAAAAATAAGAAATAATAATTATTAAAAATAATTGACTGCATGTCAACCAACAACTCCTTCGAAATAATTTTTATATATAGTATAAATATATTATAAAATTAAAAAATGTTAAAAAAAATCCCTAGGAATGATTATTGGTTGCCATATGGCAAGAAAATAACTCATCACATGTCAACCAATAACCCTCCTTGGAGACAAATTTTATATATAGATATTTCAAAAGTAAAGACTTGATATTTCTTATTTAGACTATTTGGATTTTTTGGAAGAAAAGTATAGTGTAGAATGTCATGCATTGCCATACCTTCCCTCCCACTTAGTTTCTCCTTATTTAACGTTTTTGGTCAAATGAGTTTAATTTTAATTATTATTTTTAAAAATATTATATAAAATTTAATTTTTTAAAAATACGTCTTAGAAAAATTTAATAAAAATAATTATAAAATTAAATTTATTTGAATAAAAAAAGCCATAAATATAATATAACAGAAGAATAATTAACATGCAAATGTTTGGAAATTGGAATCAGGCCCAATCCCCACAAAAAAGTAGTTTTCTAGAAATCCCAGATCCATCATATTTGGATCCAGTAAGGTAGGCCCAAATTCGATTGGAAGATAACAAGATGAACTGCAAAATCCAACAAAGGGCCCATCAAGAAAACCACGGCCTGCGCAAATCATGACTAGAGCTTCGGACTCCCGGACTCGTAACCGGATCCGCAAAACCACCTTAGAAACGGACACAGTCGAGCAAAAGAAACTTGAGTCGAGCCGTAGCACACCATTCTTTGCTAGATTAATCAAAGGTACGTCCGTGCTCAAATTTGTTTGGATCCCTACACTCTGTATGGTCGCAGGTGAAATGTCTTCATGTTTTCATTTAATTTCCCGGCCACCAATCTGCCAGAAACTTGTGTCATTTTTTCTTTATTAAATGTATAATTTTTGTGGTTTTTGTTGGCGACAGAAGGTGCCATGGAGAAGGTTAACGAAGTAACGGCAATGGAAATTGACGATCCAAATTCAAACGTTTCCGATCAGATCAGCCCCAAGTACTCAATCCACGGTCAGTTTTTGTTATTTCTCTATCGACTTTTATCTTCAATTGCATTAATAATAGTATTTTAACGGCGAGATTGAAGGTTCTATCTGTTTTTCTTTTTCATTTCTATTTAAAATTGTATAATTTTGGCTTCCGTTTTCAGTTTTACAGCTTCTAAAGTCTGCACAGATGCAACATGGATTACGACATGGAGATTACGCTCGTTACCGGTACATTTACGGGAAATTCTTTTTTTTTTTTAAAAGAATTATTGAAATGCATTCTCTTAAAATGGTTTTTGTTTATTTTGAATGTTATGAATGTTTAAATGAATTATATTGGCGCTGCAGGAGGTATTGCACTGCTCGTTTGAGGAGGTTATATAAATCATTGAAATTCACACATGGCCGTGGTAAATACACCCGAAAAGCCATTACTGAGTCCACTGTCACTGAAGTGAGGTCTGTCTTGTTAATTTTTGTAGTAATATAAAAACTTTTACATCTCTGAATGTCTTGTTCATTTTTCTTTTAATTTAAATTATTTCCATTAGAAGCTCTCTCCATAATGTTATGTCTTCTCAATAGACCATCATTGGAGAGGATTGGCTAATGGATGCAATATGGAGTCAAGTTATCATAGCTTTTCTAAGTGAAAACTGTAATTTTTATTCGATTTAAAATAGGTTTCTTCATCTGGTTCTATATACGGCAGAGAGAGCTTGGAGCCATGCCATGGAGAAAAGACAGCTTCCAGATGGCCCAAATGCACGCCAGCGTATCTATTTAATTGGTAGATTACGCAAGGCAGTAAAATGGGCTGATCTGTTTTCACATTTGTGTTCTATTAAAGGAGATTCCAGAACATCTTTAGAAGCTGAGGTGCGTTTGCAATTTGGTTGTTATTTTTGCATGCTATTTTCGTAGCTGTAAAGTAAACATGCTTTTTTCCTGCCTACAGGAGGAAAGAAAAGAAGCAGAAAATAGCGTGTACTTGCATTCTTTTCTTTTTCAAATTTCTTCCATTGTTTCTTTTGCTATATTTGGTCAAATATTGTGCCTTTTGAGTCATGTAGAGGTGCAAATGCTTTAATTTAGTAGGTAAAATATTGCTTACAAAGGTATGGCAGTGAGCAGAATGAGTTTTTTCTCTCTGTATTGGGTGAGCTTTACCCAGATATAAACTGTGCTCAGAGGCACAGACTTTGTAGTTGTGGAGGAAGAAGTGAAACTAGGCATGCCTCTAAATATCCATGCATCTTAGTCAAATTTCTGATTGTCTATTGTGATGAAACTTCAAATTAGTACAGCCTTTTGTGGATCTTCTTTCTTGTTGAAGTTTGAGTTCTTTCTTTGCACTTCATCTTGTTTTGTTTTTTTATCATAGGCCTATGCATCCTATATGAAAGGGAATTTGTTGTTTGAACAAGATCAGAATTGGGACACTGCACTGAGAAATTTCAAAAGTGCCAGGTTTGTGCTTGTCTCCAATAGTATCTGGACACATAGATAATATTTATCTTGTTAGAGTATATAGCTAAGTTTTTGCTTGATCTGCAAACTACCCTGTCACAAAGTAAAATTAAATATCCTTCATAATTTTTTTTTAATGGTGTTTTCTCAATTAGAGCACACAGGGCTAACATCTTTGATTATGTTGCAGGGCTGTCTATGAAGAACTTGGGAAATATGGAGATGTGGAGAATCAAGTCTTGTGTCGTGAACGTGTTGAAGAGCTTGAACCTAGTATTCGGTACTGCCTTCACAAAATTGGAGAGTCAAATTTACAAGCTTCTGAGCTTTTACAGATTGGTGAAATGGAAGGTCCTGCCCTGGACCTTTTCAAAGCAAAATTGGAGGTTAGTTCATTCCTTTAAACAGGAAGTATATGCATGTATAGTTTCTTTTATTATCATGATTACAGTTGCCTATATTAAGTTTAAGTGACTTGCTGCCTTTTTATTTTTCCCACTGACTTGCTACCTGCTGCTTGGCTATGAGAACTTAGTTTCTGTCATATCTGTAAAACGACTCTCTCACTTTCTCTACTTTATATTTGTTATCAATTCTTTGGTGTCTTAAAAAAAGAAGCTTTCAAATTCCATAAGAACTACTTTTTTGCAATGCTTTACCACCTTACTCAAGGTGAAGTGATGGGTTTTAATACATGATTTCTTTCTGAATTAAAATGCATCATTTTGTTAATATTAGTTCAATTGGAACAAACTAATGATTTCCTTTTCTTAGTAAATTTTGATAAGATGTTTGTGCTATCCTTTTCAGCCTGCAAGCTGATCCTTTGCTTGCAGAAATTTGCATCTATGACAGAATATCTTAAGCTGCTTTGTCATAACAAGTTAGTTATGCAGTGGCTAAAGCTTGTATAAATGATAATTTCTTTGTAAGATGAATGCTCATTTGTTTATAGCTCTTGAAATTGGTTATGCACCTCCTAAAAGCTTGTATCAGATGACCGTGCTGGGGAGGGAGAGAGAAGAAACAAAAACATTTTTTCTTTTTCTCTTGTTTTATTCTGCAGAGGGTTTTGTCAGTTAGACTGACTGATGTCTTATATTACCTTGATTTGCAGGCTGTGATGGCAGAGGCAAGATCACAACAGGCTGCATCTCTGACAGAGTTCTATTGGCTTGGCAATAGATTCCCAATTACTAATGCAAAAACGCGGGTTGCCATTTTGAAAGGTTTGCTATTAGTTTTTTTTTTTCTATGTCCTGTGTGATTTTCATAATGAGATTAGCATGTATGTTGTTCAAATTAAGAATCAAAACTGAAAGCCAACTCAAAAGTCATTGTGGTAATGGATGATTGACCATTAAATTTTTAATGGCTTTTGTTTCTGAAATAAGATGTTGACTCGCATTGCATATACTGTTACAACTGAAGAATTCTTGGTTTAGCCTTTTTTGCTCGATAGTGATTAAAATATCATAGTATCAAGGGCATGAATCAATGAATGATTGCACTACTATGGTTCTGTGCTTACAGTGGTTAATTTTTTTAGCTTTAAGTTGATGACTAACCTAGCATCTATTTTGTAAGCCACACTGATGCAAATTGCAGTTGAAGATAGCATTCCAATTCTATGCTGCAGCCTTTCTTGCTTTCCCTCTTTTTTCTACCCTTGATTTAAAATGCAGCAAATTTGTGGCAATAACAAATTTCTAGCTTTGATTGAATACTGTTTCACAAGTTATGGTTTGTTCATTAATTGTAGATGTGAAAAATGTACCTGTGTGCTTCAAATTTAGACTCTAGATTGGCTGGTCATTCTTGAACCCTTAAAGTTGGTTTATAATCCAATTATAGTCTAAATTGACAATTTTTTCTGTGTAACCATTTGTGCAGCCCAAGAACTGGAAAAGGATTTACATGGTCCATCAGCAGATTCACTTTCAGCAGAGAAAAGACTTGCAACTTTTGATAAAATTTTTACAGCATATCATGAAGCAAGGAGCTGTATCCGGAGTGACTTGGTATGAAGTGTTAATCAACAGTTTTGCTGTCTTTTCATAGAAATTGAGTCATTATTTCTTCTTTTCTTTTTTTTCAAGAAATTTTGCATTTCTTGAGTCATTATTTCTTCTTATTTAGTCCCATTTATTAGAATTTCAAAATTTGTCAATTGCTTATAAATTATTCTCTTTTAATTTCACTTCTATGAGGCTTATGTTCCTGATTTGGTGTTCACTTTAGGCTAGTGCAGGTAATGCTGAAAATGTGAAAGATGACTTAAACGGTCTCGATAAGGCAGTTAGTGCTGTACTAGGCCAACGAACAATTGAGCGCAACCGGTTGTTGGTTAGCATTGCCAAGGGCAAACTTACTAGGCGTCGTGATGACAAAAACGAGAAAGTCACCAAGCCTGAGGAGTTGGTTCGCTTATATGATCTTTTATTACAGGTTAGCTTCTATCAAAGAGTATTTTTTTTTTTTTGGTGTGCCTTCCCTCCCAGAAAAGAAGCTTGTATTGAGTAGCACCTTTCTTAATTGATTCTATTTTTGGCAGAATACAGCTGATCTATCTGATTTAGTTAGTTCTGGAAGGGATAGAAAACCTGAAGAAGTGACATTTGCAGAAGAGTGTCAACTTAAAAGTTTGGCCTTCCGAGCAGAAAGGTTTAATTTCTCTGAACTCTGTAAAATCTTCCTTTTTCTTTTGTTGGTGGGTGGGGGAGTTTTGGGGTTGCTACACTTTTGTTGTTTTTCTTCATACTGAGGTTGGTTATCATTTGTCAGAACTCTTGCAACCATAGCCTAGTGTTATATATATTTAAATATTTTCCTGGACATGTTCAAGGATGATATCCTTTTTCTTTTTGACAAAGAAACGGGAATACTGTTTGATTGGTTGTACTCAATTTTTGGTTACATTTTGAATACTTCTATTCTATATACAAAGTTATTCACTTGCTTGAGCTCTGGATATAATGACATTATGAAGTATTCTCTAATATCTTTCTTTATCGGAAGGACTTTTTCCTTCTTTTGGGTGGTGTTGGGAGGTGTGAAAAGAATTGATAATTCCCTGCTTTTCAAAATGATGAAACTGAGTCTTTTTATGAAGCAATTTAATTAGTTTGGAGATTGATATTGGGTGTGTTAATACAAGATGTTGCCTTGTGAAATTATACATGGACCTCTGGACTTCTTTGCAGGTGCTTTTACTTGGCAAGGTCATACAGTCTAGCTGGAAAGAGAACGGAAGCATATGCACTATACTGCCATGCTCGCTCTCTTGCTGAGAATGCCCTACAGAAGTTTCAAAGTCATAGTAACATTGAGCAGGTGTCTACATTTATTTAGGGTTTGCCTTCCCCACTATTTTCTGGTAGATTTTCTACATTAGTTTGACAACTGCTGAATGCATATATTGCTTTCTGCATGCAAATTACCTGCTTGACACTTGAAATGTTTTCTTCCTGTTAATGAGCTCTTTAATGGAGTCATTCCT
Source organism: Theobroma grandiflorum (assembly GCA_036013995.1). Lineage (NCBI taxonomy): Eukaryota > Viridiplantae > Streptophyta > Magnoliopsida > Malvales > Malvaceae > Theobroma > Theobroma grandiflorum. The sequence continues at coordinate 11,381,655 of CP142131.1, forward strand.
TAGCAATATCTCGTAATTTTAGGTTCAGACATCTGAACGATATAATCATGATTAAAATTTAATCTGTATCTTCTTATCCTTGACAGATGATGATCAAAGAGTTGAAGACATTATACGATGAATGCAGATCTTACAGTTGCATAGAACATGCAACTGGAATTATTGAGGAGCAGAAGGCTCCAGAGAATCTCTCAAAGAAGATATCTACTATATCACTAAGTGGTGCTGACAAGAAGGTATTATTTATGTTTTCCCCATTGTTGGAATTTATAATAAGTGTCTGTCATGCATGCACACATAAATATGGAGTCAGGGTAATGTTGCACCGAATTTGGAAGTATTTATTTTTACCTCATTAGAACTTTTATATGCTTAGTTTTATGAAATCAACTATTGGATTCTACCATCTATCATTGTAGAATTTAGATGATGCATGCAAGTTTTCAAGTTGATATGACATTTGGAACTCATAAGTTGTTTCCATTTACATGAGCTCTCAACATCATTTGTATCCTACGGTTGGATTAGTGAACTGTAAACTTGAACTTTCTTTCATAAAAAGAACTATTTCCAATGTTGTTTTCTTGAATTTGGGATGGTAAATTTATTTCAGTTGTTGATTCTTTCTTGTATTAAAAAAATTGAGAATGTATTAGGGACGGATACATCTGTTGGTCCCTATTTTGTTACATTGATGTGATGTGCACTTTGGATCTGTTTCAGGTGGAAAAATACCTTCTTGAGAAACTTGATCTCTATGAGTCTGCAGTCAGTGATTCCAATGTGAAAGCTCTTCCTCGTATAGAACCCTTCCCCCCAGCCTTCCAGTCAATACCTCGTAATCCTATTGTTCTAGACCTGGCATATAATGCTATTGATTTCCCATCTCTAGAGAACAGGATGAAGAAAGACAAGAAGGGCTTCATAAGTAGGCTTTGGCGTTGAGTTAGACAAAGTTTTCTTGATCCAAAAGGAAAAAGCAAAGGAATAGGACCCAACAAAAAAAATTCGTTTACTTGATGTGGTTTTGACATGCATTGGCCTTTGACTTTGTATTTAGAAGCTGAGTAATTCTTATAACTAACTTTTTGGGAATTATATAGGCATGAGATATTTGAGCTTTTCTTCTGAAACTATGGGGCTGAAACATAGAGCTGGATTAATTTTGTTTCCCTTATATTGCTGGGTGGTAGAGGAAAGAGGATACATTTCAATACTTTCAGAAACTACAATTTGGATTGGCTGTTGTGTGAATGGGATCCCAGTTCCTAATCTTCAAAAGAATCTTTTAACAGGTTTCGCATGGCTGCTCCCTAGTTTGCTTATTTGTGTTCCTTTATTCTGGTCAAAAGCATGAGCATTATGTGGGCTTTTCAGGTTTTTATTTCTGTATACTACACTATCTATTACAGCATTTCCTTAGATTTTTGGGGTTTCTTTTCTTATTTGGTGCCTATAGTCCTATACATCCCATGACGCAAAGACTTATTTGATCCTTGGATCAGGGAATAAACAGAAGCTAAATGCTTAGGTGTCCATTGTCACTGCATTTGTCAGTGTTTTGCATTATAATTCTAGGCACTAAACTAGTTTCTTATATTTTATTAGAAAGGCTTTGGGACTTACGGGCGACTTTGCACCTATAATGAGCCCTGGATCTTTAATCCTTTTTTCAAAGAATGAAGAAGTTCAGAGCATCAAGTTCGGATCTCTCTTTTATTCATTCAGCCTACGGCAAAATAGCTGGCTGTAGTAGATTATAAGGGTGTACTCGTGTAAGCATGTTTTTCTTTCGATTCACTTGCTGCTTGATGGGTTTAACCTTTGTCATCAAGCCCTCGGGCAGTTGGCCCTCCCCCACTTTGCTTTTTGCTCGATGCAATGGAGCCTACAGTCTTTAAGAACTTGGTTGTTCAAAGTCTGGGAATTCACCTTATTACTTAGAAAATAAAATTGAAAATTCTCAATGTGGTCTATATTATAGAATTTAGTGAACGATTGGTGATTACTGTTAAAAATGGATCATTACTGAACTCCTGAAAATAATCTGCACCCTTCTTTTTCTTTAACAATCATATTCCATGGTGGACAGGAGACATCATAAAAAGGCTGTCATTTTTCCTCTTTCATATGTCCTGAAATTATTGTGATCGGACCAGTTCATAGACCCTAGCTTGCAGTTCAGCTACTGTCGAATGCAGAAATTATATTCCACGCTTGGGAGGTAAAGCATCTGGTTCCAAATGCCAAGAGTCTTCAGGTATGCCATACTTCCCAATTCCGGGCACCCTGAAGGCTGGAACTCGATGTGAGAAACTAAGTTTCTCTTCCTTACGAACTGTATGGGTGAGATCAAACCCATCGTATTGTATCCTGCGGAAGAAAGTTAAGTAACCCTTCACTTCTCCAAGCCAAGCTACTTTTACTCCATCTTCTTCAAAACCCGATAAAACTTGTACGATTTGGCACTGGTAGTTTTCATAGTTAAAGCGATTCCACTTGGCATTCCAGTTTTTATACATAGCCCATATTTCACCTTTTTGCGGGTAAATCCAACAGAATGACTCGCATGTGCTTTGTTGGCACTGGACTAAATAGGAGAACATTGACATGTCAAGGTTGACACTAGTTCCACTGAATTTAAATACTCCACAAGCCACAGGAAGGTTTTCTTTCTGCCAGTGGATCTCATGATCAAGGATCGGTAGAGGTTCTAACTCTGTTCCACAAACCTGGCTCTCTGAAATTATACCATTTATTCTGATATATTGCCTAGGCATTAGATCCTTTCCACAGTATACAGCCCACACCTGTCCTGTTGCCAAATGTTTCTGTGTTGAACCCGGCTTTAAATTTTTTTTCTCTGGATCTAGATTCGAGAAAGAAGTTGGTCTAGGTAGAAGGCTTCTATTCCCATTTGGTGATTGTTGGCTATCCATGTCTTGAATCATGTAATTTGGCAAGGCCATCAGGTCTAGCTCGAACATCCCATCAGCAATATTATCAATCTCTCCACCTCTGAACCTATATGCTGGAACATTATGTGAGAACATGTACATATTACTTGGGGAGATATGGAAAGTGATGGGATTTCCTCCCATTATTTGCCTCTTGAACACATTTTTGAAACCAGTGACCTTAACCAAACACACAGCATCTGCACCTGAATATTTTGAAAACTCTGATAGGACCTCAACTAGCTCAAATCTGCATCCTTTCACAGCATCAGGATCATAGGACCAATCATCAAGGTCCCAATCCTTGTATAGTGCCCAAATTTCACCTTTTCTGGGATATATTTCAAATTGATCCTCTATTTCACCTTGAGTCCAGGAGCATTTGTAGGATGAAATAATTTGCCGACTTACATCCTCATTCAACTCTGGAACCAATTCAAAAGATCCACAAGCGACAGGGAGGCCTTTATCACACCATCTTCTCTCACTAGGACTAGTAGGGATTGGTTTCAACCAGGTAACACAAACTGCTGATCTTGAATTTATAGTGATTTGAGCATACCGGTAATTGTGCTGCAACTTTGCTCTATAATGACTTGCCCAGATTTGACCTGGCTCAAGATAGTCTAGTTTCCTGTCATCCTCAAAGTTATAGTAGTCCTGGCAAGTTACAATCCCCTCCAAAATGGTAGGCGGGGAGTTTGTTGACAAACTTATGCCATCTGAAGACATGCCTATCTTACCATGTTGGTTCTCATTGTCTTCAAAAGTTGTTGAAGACGACTGTTTCTCCACAGAATTTCCAACAGCTGTTAAAAGTGTTTCTGCTGTTTTCTTACTGCCAACTATATAATTCCTGTGAGAATCCATTGAGGAGGTTTGAGTAGCACTTATCGTTTCCCTATCTGAGATGCTTTGACTACATGGTGCTTTGAACTTAAAAGATCGATAATCTTCACATCCTGTACCCCTTTTCAAATCAAATTTAGAACGTGTCTCATTATTTGAAAGAGTGAGAAATGCATCTTGTATGTGTTTCAGAGCCAACTCTGCTCCAGGGAAAGTTCTCACGATAGGTTGCAACATGGAAACAAGCTTCTGGTGACGCTTTCCTATAACAGACTGAGTAGATGGTGGTGTAAGCTGAAGGATCCAGTAGTAATCGATTCCATAAGCAGGAAACTTAACGCTAGCAGCAGATAGTATATCACACACAGTCAACATCGACTCAATATTATCAATCCCAGGTGAAAGCTCTTTTGCTCTGAGTAAGTGTTCCCTGGTACTGGCATAACCTTTCTGAGTCATCATTTCCTCAGCAACTCCTTTTTCTTGAAGAGCCTCCAAAACCTTTTGATTCATCTCCTTTGAGGTGCCAACCTTGATAGTGTGCTTCATCCTAAATTATCCAATTCAACTTGAGAGAAGAGCTTCAAAAGTAGTAAATGATGTGATCAAAACCAAGTTTTCATAACCTGCAACAAGAACAACATATAGTTCACAAAATTACTCAAGGGAAGAGGGAACTGCTACCCAAACCAAAAGAATTATTCATCTCGTTTTAATTATCTAAACATCATGATTAGTTCCTATTATTAGAAACATCCCATCCCCAAAGTAATGAAAAGTTAAACTTTTCCAGCTCATTTCCATTCTTCTTTCCCCCCTCAGTTTTCTTTTCAACAAAAGGAGCATAAAAGAACATGTAAAAACAGAAAAATTAAAGCAATGAAAAGCAGAACTATGAAGATGATATAGAAATATCAAAATAAGAAAAATATCACATTTTCGGATAAATAGATATTAGACACCAACAGTTCATAAAAGAGTATTAAACCAAAGAAAAAGATGAAACAAACCCAGAAACCTTTCCAGAACCTAAACCCATTATCACAAAGATTATAAAATCTTGAATAAAAGTAATCCATTTTTTAGCTTGAAGTCATACATTTAAGTAAAAGAACTTACATATGGCTAATCAGGCTAACAGTTTTTGTTGCTTCTCGTACAGTACCGAAACCCGAAAACTATACATACACATATAACAGGGTAACAGGCAAATGTGTATAACCATATCCCTATGTATGTTAATGTTGTGTTTGTGTACGTATAAGAGGGTAGAGAGAGACTGCTGAAGAAAGAAAGGAACAGCAGGCAAAGGAGAAATGGTGGTGGGCTGAGCTGAGCTGGTGGCACACACTTTAGTAGCATCTAGAATAAATTTATCAAAATCGAAACTCTTTAGTAAAAAAAAATAATTATTTTTACGTAAATAGTCGCGTATCTGTTAATTAATTTAATTTGGTTTTTTTATCTAAAAATAATTTATTTTTAATTAAATTTATTTTTTTAAATATTCAAATATTCTTACTTTTTACATAAATAAAATACAATTCAATTTACTTAAATCGATTTTATTTAAAACATGCCTTGCCTCTCGTATCTCTTTATTTTCTTTTCTTGATAGTTAAGTTTCAATTTGAAGGATTGTCATGGTAACAATATTTTGGTCACAAATTTCAAGTGTTTTTCTTACTTTTAATTTATAATATATTTATTCTAAAGTTTAAGATTTCTAATGGTACTCTTAAGGATATTTTGATATTTTTATCACAAAATGAAAAGTAAGAGAAAAAGGAGGATAAGACAAAAATGTAAAAGATATGAAAATTTTTAATGCGATGGTACTCTTAAGCATACATATTTGATCTAGATGTTTGGATTTTTAATGTGATTAAAATGTTTTAAATTTTTGGTAAAATAAACAAAGGGAGAAAGGAGGATAAGAAAAAAAATACAAAAAGGATGAAAATTTTTTACCATTACATTTTACTCTTTTTTTTTTATATAATTTAGAACAATTTGTACAGAAATTATCAAAATATTAAAATTTCTGAAATTATGTTTTTTAAAATAGAAAAATGTAAAATATATGTTAATGCATGATCTTTTATAACTATTCAATAAAATTTAACCTTGCGAATGATTTACGGTGTTGCATCACGAAATTGGCGTTCCCCTTTATCAGCAGTGGTCATTTTTGTATGATTGTTTTTTTTTTTTTTTTTTTAGCATTTGCAATCAATTTCACAATCAGTATGTTATGGCTCACAGTCCACTGAATCAAAAACTAACTCAATTAATTAGCATCTTTACTAGCTATGAAGTCCAAAGAAAGTTGAAATTAAATAGTTCAAACAAAGGACAAATTAAATTAGTTATCCATTGTAGATGAAAAACAAAGCTTCAATTTCTAAAGCAAAGGACAAACAAATAACAAGTCCTTTGCGGACAAACATGTTCAAACTTTAAACAGTTCACCAGTAACTGTAATTGTCCGCATAACTGGTATAGTGGATCATAGGGTTAACCTTTGGCGGTGGCCTAGAATTGAAGAAACCATATGGAGGAGGCACCGCTGGTGAAGGCGGAGGCCGCATTAGCCCAAATGGATGGTATGGAGATGCTGCTGGCCTTCCAGTCACCGGCGGAGGATAAGGCTCAAAGGGTCGATTATATGGCATAGGACCACCATGCTTAGGCATAGGCGTCCAGGGAAATCGCCATTCGGACGGTCCATCCATCTTTGAGGGCTTCCCTGTCGTGGATACTCGACCTTTGGTCTCATCCAAGTTCTTTTTTGCTCCTCCAATTTTCTTAAAAAACAAACAAATAAACCTTTTCTTGACTTCACCCTTTGTGCTTTGCTTGTTGATGGTGGGATCAGGGTGTTGCCAAGTGATGCTGGCATTGCTCTTCTTAGCTGCAGGTACCTCGCCATTTTCATCTTGACCATGATCATGGTCATCGTCAGAATCAGACATAGCATCACAACGACAACAACAGTGTTTTTCCATTTTGGAATGTGATCCGTGATGATCAGAATTATCAACCCCTTTGTTGGAACAGCTGGTACTGCACTGAACAACTTGCTTGGGGGACCTTCGGAAGGACAAAAGCTCTGCATATTTGCCCCATTTCTCAAGCTTCTTCACTATAGTCATTGGGTCTACTTTTCCTGAGACTGTTACCACTCCGTCGGAATCGTAGACGATAGACTCCACTCCTAGTTGTAGGGAAACATAGAAAATTTCAGCAAAAACAAATTTAATACAAACCAAATTAGTAGTAAAAATGGCGAAACTACCTTTGATTTTTTGTAGCTTCTCCTTTACTTTCAATCGACACATGGTGCAACAGTTGATATTCACTTTCAGAGTACAACTCTACAAATATATATTCCAAGGAAAAAAAAAACATAAATAAAATTCCACCACGAAAGATATGATATAAGCATAAATCTGTGAAACATAGTAGTATTAAACGAGATTAGGATATTACCGGCAAAGCTTGGCGATGTTCCATGGAAGTAGACTGATTTCTTAACAGAGATGTTAAGTTCTTAGGTTAGGAACAGAGCATTGACAGGGGATATATAGACAGACAAACTTTTAGACTTTGCCTTGTTATGTTTTGAGAGGTTAGTTTAAGGAAGTTGTTAAGCTTTCCATAAACATTGGAGTCCGGAGATCTTGGGAGATTTTACAAAAATGAAATTTTAGGGAAATATGGAAAGCCCTTTTCCATAATCTTAATTTTTGGTGGTTAATTGGTTATATTTTGTCAGTTATACAAGGGAAGTGAAATCTTAGGGAATCCCAATAAGACGGAACTAATCTGTTTGCCTTGCGAAATAGAAAAATAGAATCAGGCTGGACCAATTATATAAATCTAAATGTGTAATCTATTGCTTTTGAATGGATAATATATTTATTTGATTATAATTAAAAAATTAAAAAATTATAATTATAAGTAATTATATTGAACATTAGTTATTTTAATTAAATACATTGCAAAAATTTAAAAAAAAAAAAAAGCACTGCAATCTAGAGAGAGAGAAAAGAGGGGTGGCTTTTGTTAGAGAGAGAGAGTCAGCGAGACGCAGAAAAGGCGGGTTAATATTTTATTGTTCTTTTTTTTAAATAAAATAAAAATTGGTGACGGCCATGAAAGTTCGCAGAGGAAGTTCTAAAAACAAACTAACCTCCTTTTATAACATCATTAAGAATTAGAAAACAAAAAAGAAAAAATACTTTATTATCATCCTTCATCTGCGCCCTTTGCTCAAAGCTCCAAAGCAACAAAACACGCACAAAAACCAATTAATCGAACCCGGCCCCCGTCTCTCTCGAGATATCAAAAATTTATATTCGTTGTGAAAAAGCGAAGAAGATCGAGTGAAGATTCTGCGTTTCTCTAAGAATGCATTTCTCCAAACTCGACGATACGCCGATGTTTCGGCAAGAGGTTCGTCTTCTTTCTTTCTTTCCTTTTTTTTTTTTTTTGGCAATGCTGCATTTTTCCTTGAATGTTGTTCTTTTAATAATGCAATTATTTGCCTTATTTAAGAATAAACACGAAATTTTCGTTTAGATCGCATGAGCAAGTTTAAGTTTTGTAGGAGAAGTAGAGGCGGAAAATAAGATGTCTTTGGATGTTATTATATTAGGATATCTTTATCTATTTCCATATGCATTCACGCAGTATTAATCGGCATTTGGCAGTTATATATCTTATAATAATTTTAGCGGTTTAATGCTCTTGTATTTATTTTTTTAAAAATTCTTTTTACACGGTATTTTTCTGAAGGGGCACTAAGGAGGAATTTACGTTTGATTTTTATAGCATTTTGGAAAACTTTGTTTGCCATTTCTGCTTTAAGTGGAATCTTTTGTGGTTGGATTCCTAGTTTTTTTTTTTTTTTTCGATTTTGCTATTTTCTACTAGTGTACGCAAGCATTATAGTACATTTTTCTTGCTTATTAAACTTTTTAGAAATCATTTTTCTTTTATTATTAGTATTACTAGTATTTTGCATTATGTTCAAGTTAGTTTGTCTTGGATACTGGTAGTAATTGATGTATTGCTTGGTGAAACAGATACAGTGCTTGGAAGAGAACGCCGAGTCATTGCGAGGAAGATGTTTAAAATTTTACAAAGGATGTCGAAAATACATGTAGGTCTACATTTTGGTTTTGTTTCTGCAGGTTGTGTGCACCCATTGTTCTAGAGTTTTGTGTGCTTAAGGCTGAAGAGAAAACACTGATAATTAACTTGCAATATGTTTTACTAATGTCTGTCCTGGTGTTATTAAGTTGTTGATATTTGGTTTTATTTCTACTTTGATAAAGCAGATGCCCCTGAAAAAAAAAAAAAAACTACCGAAAGAAGAAAATATAGTAACTCATGGAGGTAGAATTTGCTTCTAAGTTCTAATTCATAATTGTTAAATGGTTTCTCAAACAATGGCTTGATATGCTTGTCGTTTCCTACATGGTTAAGGGGATCTCCTTTATGGCTCCATTCAGGCCTTCTTAGACCACTGGCTATTTGAGAAGCCTTGAGAATGGAGCTGTGAGGAGATGATGATGAAGTGTTATTAGTTAATTACAAATGCTGTACTTCTTAGTTAGACTAGAGCAAACCAAGCGAAGCTCATATCTTGTAACTGGTAAGAGAAATTGTGGTTAGTTGTGTTTCTGCTGTCCAACAAGTGGCAAGTGCACAACAAGTTCAAATATGGAGTGTCATGTTGCTGCCCAAACTTAATATTTGCACTAATCAATATTACTTCTCTAATATAGGCTCGTATTATTGAATGATCTCACATGGTCAATTTCTTTTATATACCAGAGAAGGGCTTGGAGAGGGTTATGATGGCGACATTGCTTTTGTAAATGCCCTTGAAACTTTTGGAGGGGGGCACGATGATCCTATCTGTGTTGCTTTTGGAGGTACACTTTCTAACTTCCTGTACCCCTTTGAATAATGCCTTGAAAATGCTTATTTTACCTTGCTGTAACTTAGAGCTACCAAGGTTACGTCCATTTAAACACTGCCAGTTCTTAAAATGAATTTATCTCATCTATTTTCCTATTTCATTTTGTTTCATTTTTATGTAGACCTTATGTTCTGTGTCCTTACTTGAGAAAGGAAAAGCCCTTATAAAACTTATTTGAGCACAAATCAATGCTAAATAACTATCAGAATTTCTCATTTTGTGAATTATTGGCACTAGAGGAGATACTGGAAAACAAGTTTTGGTTCTTTTCTTGAAAAATTATAATCTAGTTTGTCCTATTTTTTGTTTTTTGTGTTCTTTATGTATTTATTATATAATTTTGATGTTACGGTTTTACTTAAATTGGACAAGCTGATTTATAACCCTCTTCTTGTTGTGTGGTTGGTATATAAAATGTAAGTTGGTTTGTACTGTCTGGAAATGAAATAAATTGCTAATATATTTACTGCAGTTTTTACTGATGAAATTCATACTGTTTCTGCAGGCCCAGTCATGACAAAATTCACCATTGCTTTGAGAGAAATTGGCACATACAAGGAAGTTCTTCGCTCACAGGTAGTGACTTTTGTGATTTTAGAGGTACCCTGTTAAAACATCATGTATAATCTTTATATTTTATGTAAGGCTTTGATTATTGAATTTAGTGATATCACTTAAGTTTGTCTATGATTTAACCCTTTAAGCATCAAAAGTATTTGCTATTAAGGTTTGTAATTGTAGAATCAGTTTCATTTTGAGCAATCATATTGTATTATGAATAATTACAAAGAAAAAGGATACTGCAGGTCATAAAGTAAGCACATTGTGACCAACTTTAAGAATTTACAACCAAAAGGAAGCTTGTCAGGGGTGAAGCTCGAGGGCTGGCAGGGGCCTTGGCCCCCCTTGGCTTTTTAAAATCCCATTGACCCTTAATCTTTCACACCTAAAGGAAGGGAAAAATATTATTTTGCCTCCCCTAAAATTTATGATTCTCCCCTCCCCGCTAGTAAAGTTCATGTAATGAGCTGTTAACACTTTTATTTTTAGATTTATATTCTTAATTTGACCAATTTTAAAAGTAAATCTGTTTAGCTCCTTAAATTTTGCATATTTCTTTCCAATTAAAGCATGTTTACACCTATTATTACGTCTTTTTTCAAGTCAAAACAATTTCTTTCCATATTGATAAAAGGTAATTAAAAATCTTCAATTGCTATGTATATTATGTGTATAATATTCATATAAGTTTCTTTTTATTTCCTACCATCCTTGTATTTATTTATTTTTTGAAGATCATAGTTTTAGATTTTTTAAAGGCCGTAACTTTTACTCTCTTTTTTTCAAAACTATTAGTTTGATTAATTTTATTTTATCATTAATTTTTGTGTGAAATCCTAATTATAATATTTCGAGGTAAGTATTTGTTTTTATTTTTGAAAGAAATTAATGTTTTTTCATACAATGACATTGTTGTTTCATTTAAATTTTAAATTTTTTTTACTAGAAACTTTTGAAAAGAGGTTCACAGTATGTCTATCCCGGCCCCTCCAAGACTCTGGCTTTGCCCCTGAAGCCTGTTTTACAAAAGAGGGAAGGGGATGGGATATCTTCTTCTCCTAGAAACAAACATAAATTTCAAATTCTAAATGTTCATATTCAATTTAAGGCATTAACTAACTATTTTAATGATATAATAAGTTGGATTTTTTTCAAAGATTTGGTTCCCCACTTAAACTACGTATTAAGTAGTATTAGATTGCAGTGTGGATCTTTCATAAATGAACTTGTAAGTGTTTATTAGTTGTAAGTTGCATACTCATCTGGTATTTCTAGTGTCTCCTTATGTGACTCATCTCATTTCAATAAAAGTTTCTTGCACATTCAATTGTTATAAGGTGGGCCTGTCTTTAACATCATGCTTGAGATATTCTGCTAAGAAAGGTCATTCTGTTTTGTGTTGAACTTCTAAACTGGTTTTCCCTGGCAAAATGATTCGATAATGTGAAACTTTGAACTTCTAAACTGGTTTTCCCTGGCAAAATGGTTTATTCGACAATGTGAAACTTTGAACTTCTAAAGTTGTTTTCCCTGGCAAAATGGTTTATTCGGTAATGTGAAACTTTTTCAATTAATTTAATACCCTCTTCTAAGCAATATAGTTTATTAGACAATGTGGAAAAATTTCAATTAATTTAATACCCTCTTCTAACACTTCCAATTTGCTTTTTCAGATAGAGCACATGCTAAATGATAGGTTGCTTCAGTTTGTCAATGTTGATCTGCAGGATGTCAAGGTACTCTTTTTCATATGGTAGATGTTGCATCCAAGTCCCTCTTGTTAGTTATCACTGGTTTTAAGCCCTGAAATTACAGTGTTTTTGTTGTTATTGACACAGGAATGCAACATTGTTTAGCCTTTCTCCATTCTTTGTATTTTTCTTAATTTATGTTCACATGATTCAATGTAACAATATTGAGAGAGAGAGAGAGAGTGGTGCTAACTTAACTTTTAGTGGAACATTTTTCTTTCTTGCTGTTTGAAAGGAGAAAGTTAAAAAAGAGGATCTTGTGGGCACTTTAATGACATTTGTTTTACCTACAAGTACAGTTGAAAAGTCCTTGGGTACATTTGAGAGCAGCATATTGTCATTCATGTCTAATTGACCTGCATGTGTAGCGGATGAATTTTGTTATTCCTTCTCATATTTGACCTAGAGGGATAAGGTCTATGGTTATCTTCTTTTTCTGCCTTCTGCCTGCCTACAAATGGTGTCACCTCCTTCTAGATCACCGCAGAATGGGGTGACTGGCTTCCATCTGAGTTCTTCACTCAAACAATGAAACAACTTGATAAGTGATGGTCTTGGTGACGTTAACTGGTTTCTCTCATATTTTCTGACTCACTGTTGACACCATTGCTTCAGGATGCTCGGAAACGTTTTGACAAGGCTTCACTTATATATGATCAGGTGAGTTTCATATTTGAAGTGTTAAACACTCTTCTGTTTTTTCTTTTTTGATCCACTTTTCCAGTAGTAAGGATGCCTTTAGTTTATAAGCATCATGTTGATATATGTTGTAAATTTTAATTTAATAATAAAAATTTGTAGAAAAATGCTGGGACCTTGAAGCATATGTGCATCTTGTTAAAATGAAAATTACCAACCATATTTTGATTCATTGTTGCACATTTTAAAACACTGTTTCTAAAATTTCCCCTATGTTGAGTATTGATGTTGCACTCAAAAACCAGGAAGGGGAATGGTGGCAATAGGAAACAGGGACCGTGCAATGTTTGTCTTAGATTCGATTCTAGATTCTTATACAGAGTTAAAGTCCTTCCACAAAATGAATCATAAAGTCTCTATTTTGTTGTTCCTTTGCTACTTGCTCCTGGTTTCTGGAAGCATATGGCAAAAAGCATTTTTGGATGAAAGAATGATTTTTTAAATAATTATAAATTAATACAAAATGAATTTTTATAAATATCAAAATGGATGATGTTCTTTTATTTAAGGGTTTGAAAAATGTGTTACCTTTTAATTATTTGCACATTTTTTACCAAAATAATTTTGCTTTTTCCATCATTTGCATTTTAGCAACTTTGATGAAACAAATTGCAAGTAGCCATAGCAATAACCAAATAGACACTAAGTTAAATTTTATTGCCGACTGGCAATAATCACTTGACATCCTTATAAGTATTATAAGAGTTCATTAGGATTGAAACAACTAGTCATTATGAATTTGAGAACTGGAAAATCCTTGTAAATATTATAAGAATTCATTAGGATTGAAACAACTAGCCATTATGAATTTGAGAACTGGTTTTAGTGGCCTTTTTTTTAAAGCTAGTGCTTTATAACATTCTAGCTGGTATATTCTAAATGGTGGCAATTGGTACTGGTGCCCATTTTGTGACACAGGCACGAGAGAAGTTTCTGTCTTTAAGGAAGAGCACTAGGATGGATGTAGCTGCGGCCATAGAGGAGGTATATGCGATATTAACTTTTTTCTTGACCCAAAGAATTCTTCTTACGAGTGCATAAATTTATGAACTAGGTTGTCATGGTTAACCATTATCTTTCAAAATCTAATTTGGTAGAGAGACATTCCAGGAATTGCATACTGCAAGAACCTCATTTGAGCAAGCCCGCTTCAATCTGGTAAGTTGTGTTTGTTAACAAATGTGTGTTCAATTTTATATGCATTTGTTTAATGGAAGCTGTAAATATACATGATCTTGTATGTCCAGGTTAGTGCTCTTTCAAAATTTGAAGCCAAAAAAAGGTTTGAATTTTTGGAGGCTGTTAGTGGGACGATGGATGCTCACCTTCGTTTCTTCAAACAGGTATGGAAAATGCCAGTTGATGACAACTTGTCTTTTTCTCACAGGTGGTATCTTCTAAATATGTTCAACTTCTGGACCTTTTTCCTTTGCAGGGATATGAACTCTTACATCAGATGGAACCTTTTATAAACCAGGTTTGTCGTAGTAACTTTTCCTCATAAATGATTAAATGAAAGATAGTTAAATTTGCCAAAATTTTTAAAATATAAAAATGTGAAGATTTCTTTCCTCAAGTTGATACTCCTTTAATAATGTAAACAGATTGAACAAGGCTGCTAACACCAGCAGCCAACTCTTTTGAAACTAGCAAAAGTAGCTGAGACATGCTATAACTTTTTGTATGTTGCGTTTCCTAACAAGTTGCACCATTCAAAGAATCCACCAAGAAACCCATTCTTGCGCGGAAGGTTTCATGTTTTGTAGCCTGGACAGAAAGCCAAATCTTTCATCTATTATACCGTCTTCCTCATTCTCTGCAAGGTATAGAAAAAGGTAGAAAGGGTGTGAAAGATGAGAGCCCTCAAAGCACAGGGTCCAAATTTTGTTGTCCAGCTTAAGTATATACTATTAAATGAAGAAAAATCTTTGTTTCTGGTGTCAGTGAGTGACTGAAGGTAATATAACTAAAGCAATCTTCCTAACCTTGAGAAGATAATTTGCCTGTTCTCAATATGAGAATGCATAACAAACTGTTTTGGACTATAATGCTAAAACTAAGCTGGTCTAGCATAAGGGTTTCATCAACAGTTGCTTTAGATTCTTCTACATGACTAAGAGTTAATACAGGAGCTTGTGCCTCCTAAGTATCCTTGTCATTGGCAAGTGAGAGTGAGATTTGTCCTTTGCTCCCTTATGACACATCAATGAAGCTAATATAAGTATTCTCATTGCTAGTGCCTGCTACAGTGAGACTGATTTCGACTTCAGAAAGAAGTATGATAAGGGCCCAGATAAGATCTCCTTCTGATCTGATTTACTGCAAAAATTAAATGACTAGGCCCACATTAATATCCAAAAATGCTTCAAAACTTTTAAACCTTTCTTTTAATTGATACCACTTGTATCAGAGGTGCCTGTTGTAATTTAATATCCAGGATGATGCTATTATTCTTCTGGAATCACTAGCACAATATTCTGGTCAAGCAAAGTAGATGGAAGTGGTAAGCGTTGAATCATTTTTTTGCCAACTGGTGCTTCCAACCACTCCTGTGACAAGCTTTTTTCTCCTCTAATAAAGAGAAAAACTTTGCCTCAAGAGCATTAGTATTTCTTTTCCCTCCTTGTTTCTGCATCAGAATCCAGTTCCTTTCTTAATTTATGAGGTCCTCCTCCTGTAATAAATTGCCCATAAGCAGGCAATTTCCTTGGGAAACTTTTGTTGATTTTCTTTCCTGAGGAAATATAGATCTTTTTCTCCAGTTTTCTGCAAATAAAGTTTTCCTCAGAAGCTCTTTTCTTCATTCTTTGAACTTTTGATTTCTCTTAATTGGGAGAATGTCTAGAACTGGTGCTGCTGGGTTGCAGGTCTTGGCTTATGCACAACAGTCAAGGGAATGTTCTAACTATGAACAGGCATCTCTAAGTGAAAGGATGCAGGAACATATCAGGCAGATTGATCTCAAGAGTAAGCAGTCCTGCTATGTTTGTCCTGCCAGAGCGGATGGTATGCAACCTTTTGCAAGGGGTTCCCAGAAAGTTATTGAGGCAGTTATGCAATCTGCCGCAAAGGGAAAGGTATTATCGGATCTATTGCTCAACTTTTGCATCTTCTCTTAGAAAATCTTAACTTAGTTTCAATTTTAATTATTTTTTTTCTTAAGGAGTTCCTTTACATTTCCTTAGCTAACACTACCATTACTTAGGTTCAAACCATACGACAAGGTTATCTTTCAAAACGTTCCTCAAACTTGAGGGGTGACTGGAAGAGAAGGTTTTTTGTTCTTGATAGTCGAGGGATGTTGTACTACTATCGTAAACCATTTGCCTGGTCTTCTGTAAGTCACTAGATGGAAGATAACTTATAATACTATAGGCTGTAAATGTTTTCTCATTCATTTTCTCCCCGTACTAAATGTTACTCATTCAGGCAGGTGGAAGTCAGTCTGCTATACAAAGGAGTGGTCCCTCTGAAAGTGGTCACGGGCTGCTGAGTCGATGGCTTTCTTCTCACTACCACGGTGGCGTACATGATGAAAAATCTGTTGCACGTCACACTGTAAACTTGCTGACAGCAACAATTAAGGTTGATGCAGATCAGTCAGATTTAAGGTTTTGTTTCAGAATCATCTCACCAACAAAAATCTATACATTGCAGGTTTTTGTTCAATACTTCAATATTTTGGTGAATATGTAACTAATGCTTTTATTTGTGACTCTGACTTTTTCCTGCAAACCTTTTGTGGTTATGAAGTTGGATTTGCTTGAATATTTAGCAGTAGATTCTCAAAAGTATTCGCTTGGCAATGCAGGCAGAGAATGCAGTTGACCAAAGGGATTGGATTGAAAAAATAACTGGAGCAATTGCTTCATTATTGAGTTTCCAAACACCTGAGAAGGTAATTGATGGAATTTTCTTTTAAACAAAATTGGGGGGGGGGGGGGGGGGGGGGGTGTTGTGGAAAGCCGAAAGCACCTACATATGCCTTATTTTTCCTCAACCAAAAAATAGAATGAGATATACATTTATTTAATTTTCTTTAAAAGTATTTTCTTGAATTGGGGAAAAAGGGGCATTAATCAAGTGTTCCGCAGTAAATATCCTCTGATTATTTTATCTTTGTAAATGACCATTCAACTTTTATGTCAGTGCCTCTCTGCTTACAACATGGCAAGTGGTGATAATTGCTCTGCCAGTGATTGTAGTTCACTAGTAGATTCCTCTGATGCTTATCAGACAGCAGTTGGAGAAAATACATCTCAGAATCTCTCCTCAGGAAGTCATTTAGATATATCGAGAAGTTTGCAGCATCAAGAGTATTGCATAAAGAGTGAAAAGCCAATTGATATCTTAAGAAGGGTAGCTGGGAATGATAAATGTGTTGACTGTGGTGCACCTGAGCCAGACTGGGCATCTTTAAACCTCGGTGTTCTTATATGCATTGAATGTTCTGGAGTTCATCGTAATCTTGGTGTACATATATCAAAGGTATGTCACTTATATGTGTTCAGCAAACCTTACATCTGTCTATGACCTGATATTGGCAACTTGTTTAAAGTTTTTTAAAGAATCAGGAATAACTAACCGTATGTTGGGTCTTCAAATCCCTTTAAAGGATGTTAAGAAAGTTTTTTGGTCAAAGAGTGCTGTTGAGATTTTGAAACTTTCAAACAACTTTGGGAAATTAAGAGCTTAGCAAATGAAATTAAGTTTGCCTCAAACAAATTGAGAAAGAGGACAGAAATTTCTTGTTTTAGCTTTTCTATTTCTGAATGTAACACTTTATTTGTTTCTTTAATGTGTCTCTTAGACATAAATTTTGGTTTGGCCTATGTAGTCACTCTTAGTTGTACTCAACTCAAAACTAACACATTTTCCTTGATGCAAGCTAATGGATTAGGCAATGTTTATAATGCATTAGACACTATCCTTGTGTAAGTTTCTGTGTATACATGAAAGATGCAAAAGATGGGAACAAAGAATACTTTTTTAATCATGTTAGCAGGTCTGTCAATATAAAATTAATTTTTCTTGGGATTAGGACGTGAAACATTTGTCCCTTGTTTTTCTTTTTGGAGTAGGACTTGCTGTCATCCTTGCCTTATATTCATACACTAATTCTTTGCTTTATATTTCTTTTTTCCTTTTTTTTTCTCTGATCTATTCATTCAGCTTCTATATAAACTTTTACTCAGATAAGATCACTGACACTTGACGTGAAAGTGTGGGAACCATCTGTCTTGGCTTTGTTTCAATCACTGGGCAATGTCTATGCAAACTCAATCTGGGAGGAGTTGTTGCACTCAAGAAGTACAAGAACTGCCATGCCTGTGGCGTAAGTAACACATATATGATCTGATTGGATAACATTTTTTATGCTAGTAAGTTGTCACTTCTTGTGGTGTAGTTCTTCGAAGTCTGATGTACATAAACAGCTTCTCACAATGAAACCTAGTTACAATGATCCGATTTCAGTGAAGGAGTTGTTCATTCATGCAAAGGTATTGCCCTCAATAATTTAGTTTCTTCTCTTGGAATTTCATTATCTCTTTTTGCTCAAATGAGAATGCCTCAATAATTGCTGCTGATCTGGCTTTAACTTTGCAGTAATATTTTCTTATTTATAATTTTCAACATGTTGCTTGATGTTATAAATCATAACTTTTTAGTCAAATGCAGTTTTAGTTAAAAGGGATTTCTTTTTGTACTGAAGAAAATATCTCTTAGATGTTTAAAAAAGGCACAAAATCAATATTACATTATTTGATAATTATCAGTCTGTAGAAGAATTCCATGAGCTAGTCTCCTCCTTGACTTCATTGCTCTTTTATACATGTTTTGGATGTCAATTTTCAAAATGTACCACCTGTGTAGAGGTTTTTGCTAGGTAAGTTCAATCAAACATTGACTGCTTGGCTCACTTGTGAGAACAATAGCTCCTGTTATTGGCCCAATTGAGCAAATCATTGTTTCCTTGCCTTCTGAAGATACATTGCTTATAGCAACTAGCAAGAGTGGATGAGATGAAGAAGAAGAAACAGCTAAGATTATATCAGACTTCTAGCCAAAGGAAGAGGACCGTTTGGACTGAAGTAACCTCTTCAGTCTTCAGTCTTCAGTCTTCAGTCTTCTGTGAACTCTGTGCTTAGAAAATTCAATTTGAGACACATATGCACAGGAAATGAGGCTGTAGGCAGTAAATTTAGGTATTCTGCTAGGCAAATTGATTTCTAGGCTGGCCATTTTGGGCCAATTCAAGGCCTGCTTTTGGATCTGATAGGGCTCACTAACTATGCAGCTCCCAGGTCACCCTTTTTTATTATTTAAAACCGTACTCTGTATTTCTTTTGGTGTTCTGTTCATTGTTTGAATCTGTACTTTTATTTCATAGTCCTTTTGTGTTTCCATTTTCTTCTGCACTTTTGGATGCAGTTCTAGGAACCTCAACTATCACCCCTACCTTTTTTCTTTTATGGCCTTTTATGTTTCCCAGAAAGTCTGATTGCAGCTTGAAATTCTGTTCATGTGCATCAATACTTCAATTATATAGTCTGCTGTTTACACATGGTAGGATGTATAATTGTCTGACCCCTTTGGTAATCTTCACAATTTGATTTCCAAGCTGTCACAAAATTTGCTTGTGTAATGTTCTTAAAAGAGTATATTTGGTGGGCAACTGTATGGCTGTGATAATAGGCTTAAGATCTCTACTTCTGGATGTAGAGTTGATGGTTTCTGATTATTTCAGTATGCAGAGAAAGCTTTTGTTCCTAAGAAACAGGACAATCAGCATCTCCTTGCAGTGGCGGAAGAGGTGTGGGAAAGTGTCCGTGCTAATGACCATAAAGCTGTATACCGCCACATTGTTTGCTCTGGAGCAGATGTCAATGCTATCCATGGGCAAGCATCATATTGTACATCCTTAACTCTGACCAAAAGTAATGCAATGGGAAGACCAAGAAATCCCTTATCACAACTTTGATTGCTTTGCAGGTGACTCTCTGGATCGGCCCTCCAGATATTTGAACTCATTAAACAAAAGTGAAGATCGGATTGAAAAGGAGTGTTCTGATGGTTGTTCTCTACTTCATCTCGCCTGCCTGACCACTGACATTGGCATGGTGGAGCTTCTCCTTCAGTTTGGTGCAAAGATAAATGCTTCTGATTCAAGAGGTTGGACACCGCTTCATCTTTGTATTGTTAGCGGGAAATCTTCAATTGCAAAACTGCTGCTTACAAGGTGATATTTCATTTTCTTAATTTCTTTTTGCTCTGTCTCCGTTGAGGGGATCCTGCTCTTTATGATGCTCAGAAGAGGTAAAACATTTTCTTTTCAATCTTCTTTTTCTTCAGTATTCTCGCTTTGAGCATGGTGAACATGACACTGCAGTAGATTCTCTAAAGAAAATATTGGTTTAATGGTCCTGTTTCATGCAATAAGAAAATGTTTCTGATTAAGTGAGGGCATAAGAAATGGTACCTCAATGAGTGAAATTTTCAGTTTCATTGTCACAAGTATTCATATTGGCTTCGTTACATTAGCCACACGGTTGAAACTCCCATGTTTGAGTTTGATAGAGAACAATCCACCTCGGTAGGATACGTGAAAACATCTGAAATGATTTTTATTCTCATTTTAGTGGAAAATGTACATTGATAAGATCCACCCTTCCTCCAAAACTAGAATAAAGGAAAAGGATTTTATTTCAAAAGAAGAGGAAAAAGCATTTGTGTGTAGGTCATGGAAAAGCTTGTTGCTGCATACACTATCAATACAAGGCCATCCTGAAAGGTTGAGGATGAAAAATGTTATTCTGCCCTCTTTTTCATCATTTCTGGAATATATATCCATAACTTTGTTTATGCTAGTTATTTTTCCCAGTGCTGTGAAGGCGACTCACCCAGTTCCACAATTGCAGGGGAGCAGACCCGCATGCTGTAGATGGAGAAGGTAACACTGTGCTTCAGCTCGCATCAGCATCAGGCATTGATGATAATGAGGTCTTGGCGCTCTTAACAGACACACACAGATAGTACCTAAAAGAGACAGCAAAGGACTGAGAATGCAAGAAATAGATGACTGTTCTATTAAGAATTGGAAAATCAGAAGCCTATTGCTTGGAAAGGTTAGGGCTGAACCTGGTAGGCAGATTATAAGTTTGGCTTGTGATGTCAACTACAACAAGTGTATGTAATTCCTCGCACTGCCGTTTCTTTGGCTGCTTTGTTATGGCAGCTTATGTTGTTTATGCTCTGCGATTTATATTTCCCCTTGAGGTGGTCTACTGTCTTCTTTATTGAGCTTAATAGGTCATAGTTGTAAGTTGTCCTATTTTGTTTCTCTTGTGTCAAGACAATTTAAGCATTTGCTTCTTTTAACGCAGTTATATAACATCATGTTTGTCATCCTTCCATCCCGAAAGGATTAAGATATCAGGGAGAGCATTCAACCATTTATTCGTTTAATCCCGGAAATATATTAACAAATGCAATGAAATGAACCAGATAAAAAGGTAAGACAGCTTCCTAAATGTTATTAAAAAGATAATGTTATTTCACAGGGATCATTTGTCCAAAACAGTAAACCCTCCCCCAATCCAAAATGATATCCAGCAAAGAAGAATGAAGTCTAATACTAACCTTTGAGCGGTAAACAATGTAACAAAAGCTTGTATTCACGCCTACACAGCTTATTCAAAATAAACATGCAAATTAGTGACTATCATTAACATTTCTGGGGGTGCTGAACCTTCCATTTTGCTAGGAAAGTATCCACAACGACTAGTTTCCAAATGGCTGCAAATCGTTAAACCAGAAGTTTCGCATACCCCTTAATTTCTAAGCTCTGCTAGGTTAGTATACTGTAGCACCAGCACGAACCAGCTTCCATAGTTGATTCCGTGAATTTTAACTGGAAAGGGAAAAAAGAACAGTTGGTCTAGTTTGCTCCTCCAGAACTATGCTTACACCTAACAAGCAACCCCAAATGTCACTTGCTTTGAGAAATTGCCAGGAGTGTCTGAGTTTGCATCATCATGATCTTTACGGATTATACTATGTACACTGGTGGAGTTTGGAACCCATCCAAACTGGACCAAACTCTCCAGAATTTGTTCTGCCTTCTCTAGACTTCCTTTATCATGAAAACTTTGAACTAGCTTGTGACATGTAACAGGACTGAGCTTCAGTCCTTGCTCTGCCATTTCATCAAGAAACTTTAAACCTTCAGAAAATTCCTCCCTTTTGCATACTGCATCCAGCAGCAGAGAAGACCATTTTTGATCCAAGACAACATCCTTCACTAATATTTCATCCAACAGCTTCAATTTTCCAATCAAATTATTTTCTTTCAAGTGTGCATTAGTCATAAGACCATAGATTATTTCATCAGGTTCGACCGCATTTGCTGCCATCCTCTCAAAAACAGCAAACATCTCAGCTCTCCTCCCTAATCTGTCGTAACCATGTAAAAGCAAGGTGTAAGTTACAGTATTTGGAACCAGATTCCTCCTTTGCATCTCCAGAAAGAGATTTTCAGCTTCTTTCATCTCTCCTGCCTTGCAGTGGTGATCAATCAGGATTGTGTAGGTTATATGATTCGGTGTGATACACTTATCAACCATGTCTTCTAACAGCCTATTAGCATCATTTGGTTTCCCTGACTTGCACAATCCATCAATCAATGCATTGAAAGCAGTCGTGGAAGCAAGGCCCTTCCTCACCATTTCATAAAATAAAGAGAGAGCCTTCTCCAATTTTCCTTCTTTACAGCATCCATCGACAAGGGCACAATAAGCAAAACTATCTGGTGGAACACCCCTTGAGGGCATTTCATCCAGTAACTGAAATGCCTGAGTTAAATTTCCAGATTTGCAATATCCATCTATAATCATAGTATAACTCTTGGTATTAGGTGCCAAGGCTTTCTGTGAGATTTCATTAAACACCTTCCTAGCTTTCTCGATGTTACCTGCCTTACACAGACCACCAATCAACGTGTTATATGTAACAATGTTTGGAGCAATGCTTTTCTGGCACATCTCTTTATAAAGATTGAGAGCTGCCTTCATATCAACCAGCTTACAAAAGCCAGAAATGAGAGAAGTATAAGTGAAAACATCAGGCACTATACCCTTGCCATGAAGTTGAGAGAAAACATCCATCGCATCATTAATTCTGCCATTTGTTGCAAGACCATGGATGAGGACAGTGTAAGTCTTCACATCAGGGACCACGCCTTGTTCAGACATGCACCTTAATGTGGAAAGAGCCTCAGTTACATTTCCCGCCTTGCAGTGGCTGTTAATCAATTCAGAATAAATAACATTATTAGGAGCTATACCATAATTTTGCATCTCTTTAAAACACCTTTCTACAGCCTCAATTTCCCCTGCCTTAGCATATCCATGGATGAAAGCCCCATAGGTATGTGCATTAGGCTTCAATCCCCTGTCAACCATTTCAACTAAGCAACTCCTTGCTTCATCCATCTTTTGGGCCTTACATAAGCCACTTATAAGAGTATTGCAACAAATGACATCAGGCAGTACCCCTTTCTCCATCATTCTGTCTAGAATCCTTCTTGCTTCTTCAAATCTACTTTTCTGGATATGACCTTTGATCAGATTTGTATAGATAACAAGATTGGGCTTCAACCCTCTCTCAACCATTGCCTCCAAAACATGATTAGCTCGTTCAAGATCTCCACAATGGCATAGGCCACTAATTATCCCACTATAAGTGTACAATGTGGGTGTCAAGTTGCTCTTCTTCATCTCATTAAGCAGTTCATACACCTTATCAATTTTTTTTGCTCGAGAATAACTCTCAATCAAAATACTAAACGTTTGTGCATCAGGTTCAGCGCCAATCCAAACCATCTCATTGAACAGAGCTTTTGCCTTCTCTAAGTCACCAGCCTTACACACACCACTAATGAGTGCATTATATGTGAACACGTTCAATTTAATTCCACGAGCAACCATCTCATCCTTGACTCGGAAACCCTCCACAATATTCCCTTGTTTCATGAACCCATCAATCAAAGCTGTGTAAGCAAAATGGTTAGGATTTAAACCTGCACGGCGCATTTCTGTCATCATCAATTTTGCTTCACTGAATCTCTTTTCCCTACAAAACCCATCAATAAGCGTATTGTAAGTATAAGCATCGGGAGCAAAACCCTTTCTAGCCATGGACTTCTTTAACTTCAATGCTTCATCAACAACACCAGCTCTACACAATCCACCAATCATAACATTATAAGTAACCAAACCAGGAGTACATCCCTTCTCCTCCATCTCAAGTATCACCCTTTTTGCCTTCTCAACATCCCCAACTCGACAATGAGCATTAATCACATTGGTAAAAGTATAAACATCAGGAACCAGTTTAGCATCTACCATCCCATTAAAAACCTTCCAAAACAAATCCAACTTATTAAACTTAACCAAATCACCCAAAAAATTATTACAACAAACCAAACCAGGCAAAAACCCACCTTCTTTAGCACCCAAAAAAACGTAAACAGCATTATTCCAAGAACCCACTTTTTTATAACAATCAATCAAAATCTCAAAAACCCCTACATCATTCCCTTCATACTCCTTGTAACACCTAATAATTGAAGCCAAAACGGCCTGAACAGGCCTCCTAGTCTGAACCATCTTGTCTAAAACCACATTGGCATCACGAAACAGCTTTGAATTACATAAAATAATCGCTAGAAATGAAAAAGAATCCAAATTTTGAGGGTTGGGGACTTGGTGAATTGCCCAGTTAAAGAAATTAAAGAGGCGTTTGGGATCACGAACCGAGTTTTGGTGAAGAATCGAGTGAACCGTTTCCGGGTTTAGCTTGTTTTGCAATTCTGATGTTTTTTCCAGAAGGCGTTTCCAGTCCTTTTTTTCGAGGATAGCGGTGATTTCCTCGGCTGCGGCGTCGTTTTCAGCCGATGTACAAAAGGAGGCTGATTTAAGACGAGAGAGTCTCCCTTCCGTGTAATGATAGAGCCTTCGTTTCGAAGTTAAACGCATTATTGAAGGTCTTCGAAGAGAAAAAAAAAAAAAAGCGAAATTTTCAGGAAGGAAATCCGCTCTTCGTCCGCATAAAATAAAAATGCGGAAAGAAAGCAGCGGCTTTCCGAGGAAAGAAAGGTGGGAAACAGTGAGGAAGAAGATCGTTTAGAAATGAGAGAAACACACTGGTGGGCCGTGGGCCTCTGTTCTGGGTTTGAGGCCTATGTTTTTGGGGCTCAAATGCCCATGCATTCAATAAAGCCCTCCATTCGTCCCCTTTTTTCGTAAAGTGGGCTCAACCTTTTGGGTCACAGATTCTAGCTAGCTACTTAAATGTAGTCCATTGTTTTCTCCCTTTTCCTTTTTTTAAAGCAAAACAAGTGTATGGCAGGGGTGAAGCTAAGTTGAGATTCTGTTTAATTTGCATTTTTTATTTTTTGAAAAAAAAAATTTTTTAAAACAAAAAACCAAGAAATAAAACAATAAAAGCATCAAAAAAACAAAGTTTAAATAATTTAGGCAGGTGTAGTTTGATAGGCCAAAAATCTCCAATTGAGCCACCGCAGGTGAGTCCTTAAAGGTGGTGGGGAGGGAGAGGGTGGGACCAGTTGCTCTCTATTGTATGCAATTATACCATGGCCATACCCCGCGGACCCCTCCCTTTTTTCCTCTTTAAAAGGCTCCTTTTTGCCCCTTTAAAAGGAGAGATAGGGGTCCAATATTCTCTACAAAACGTTTGCCTTTAATGATAACATGAAAACCGGTATGGTCCATGGGCTATTTCCATTCACTAAAGCTAGTGGATCAACTGACTCTATAGCCCAATTATTTTGGGCCCATTGAAAACTTCCAACACTAATTTTTTTAATTAAAGAAAAAAAATTCAAATCAGATTATTGAGATAAAAGATCATACATCAATCAATAAGTTAAATGGTCCATGCAATTAACTAGGCAAGTAGAAAAGTGAAACTTGTGTTTCTTCTTGCTCTTCAATTTTAGAAACTGTAACTGCCATACATCTTCTTTCAAGACTAAAGATGAAAAAAAAAGTGATCCAAAAATCAAATTAAAACTCCTTGAAGGGCGTGGAAATGGGTAAATTCGATCATAAGCTTCCTATAGTAAACACCTATAAACATCTCAAATATGGAGTAAGAGGGGTTAAATTGTTATTAAGTTTGGTAGTGATCCAACTATTATATCTAAGTTGTAACAATTTAATTGTCAAAGTCTTTGAAGTATACCAAGAAGTAAACATGACTTAAACTTTGAAAAACGAAAAAAAGGCAAATTGACTATAGTAAGGTTTTTTTTTTTTTTTTGTCTTTGAACACTTAATGTTAATTCCTATGATTGTGATAAGAAATTGATGAGGATATTTGAGTGGTGGTTGGTCCCCTATTTAACAAAAGGGAGGGGACTACACGCCACGCGTCTTAAAGAAGGAAAAAGGAAAGAAAAAAAAAAAACAAGACTGACTTGTAACAAACACAAATGCTAATGTGACAAAACAGAAGTCTTTATTATTTCCACCTATGTGTTTTTTATGCTTCAAGAAAAAAAAGGCCTAAAACAGAACTGAATTTTCGATGCCAGCTCAGACACTTTGAGAGGAGAGGGATGGAGGATGGACATCATTTTTGGCTACTATCAAAAAACCCATAAAAAGGGCACATCGTTCTTGCAAAAAGATCAACAGGACAAGTGTTTTGGTTGGAGAAATATATTTATATTTATATTTATATTTATGTTTATATTATATGACTTTGTCTTGTGTTTGTTTGTGGCATGCCATTGTGGGGGAAACTATTTGCATCACCATGTCAACGTGATTGAATTTTGGAGGAAGAGGGGAGTTCACATTTTGTACGAGTTTTTAATGCCGTGTTGAATCCAAATTCTTTGAAAGAAAGAAATTATAAGAAAGTGTGTGTAAATAAATAATTAATGCATGAAGAACAATTCAACCCTAAAAGATGATTGATGTGAGTGTTGGCCGACTCACACCTAACAAGATTTAGCTTGTTCTTCATCATCCGGGTTCCATTTTCATTATATATATATGAAGCAAGATTTTCCTAAATAGTTATTTGACCAAGCAAGATCTTCAATGGGTGCTTCCGTTGCTAAGCTTCCATGAGATTTTGTCTCCTTGGAGATGACTTCGACCGAAAGAAAATCACATTATCTAATTATAATGGATTCTAAACACCAATTCGAGGTTAAAACCAGTGTAGACCCTAATCTGTATTTAAATTCAACAAGCAAGAACCAACCTCTTTGTAATTTCTTACCTTGAAATACTACTTTCTTTTCAAGCCTGTGGATGATGGCTTTGCTTGCTCACTTAACTTACTGTTCTGTCATTTGATGAAAATAAAAGATTAATTATTGTTTCCGGATAAACCCACAACTGAAAATGTTGTTAGGCTAAGAAGTAAGTAACCATCTTTTTCCCCCACTGCAACTATTCATGGTCCATGCATTAACTTGATGGCAACCAGCACCAAATGAATCACACCAAGCAAGTCAAGTGTATTAATTAAACCCAGTATTATAAGCCAGTAACTGAACCAGTAAACCATACCCTTTGATGATATTTCCTTAAGTATGGGATGCTACTCTATGTTCTTTCAACATCTGGGGCTGCCTTCTTCCCCCTAAAAATCTAGCTTCCCCTCATCTATTTACAACCCTACACATATATTAATAGCAATAATGACATTTGTACTTGTCTTCTTAGCCATCAAAATATCCTATTGGCTGTTGCACATTAAAATGTACCTTTATCTTATAGGCTTATTTAGTTACCTTATCACTTGCTTTGAGAGCTTGCCCATCTTTTGAAAATGAAATTGTCAACATATGCGTTTGGATTTTTATTTAATTATGTTTTTATGAGTTTACAATTATAATCAAATAATTTTCATGTATACATTTTATGTTCACGACAAAAATTAATAAATAAATCAATATAAATTTTAATTAAAATTTATACTAAATAACGGTGTGTAAGTGATAGTTTCGGGTCGATTTTTTCGAAAATCGATCAAAAATTTACCTCATTCTAACCGATCAAATCGCACCCGTCACTTGATCGGTTTCGGTCAGTTATTGTGGGAGAGAGCTGGAGCTTGGAGCGGTAGAAAGAAGAGGAAAGAGAAAATTTAGGGGGGGTTCGATTAGGGTTTCTAGCAAAAAAGCCAAAACTTTTAGCTTCTGGGGTTTGAGAATTACCCTTATGGGCTTACGACTGGCGGTTGGAGGAGGATTAATAAGGGGCATTTATGTATTCCCTTCTCTTGAAAAAAAAAATAACGTCAATTATTCGATCTATTCGGGAAGGAAAGAGTCCCCCCGAGGGCCAAGCCGATCGGAGCAACTGACGGTTGTAATAACCGTTGGTTACATTAATTGACGGTTTCAGTCAGTTGCCCGATTGCAAACGACCAGAGCACAATCTTAATACTAAATTCATGTCTGATAAGATTTCAATTTAAAATTTAAAAATATTATAACATCTTTTTTATCATTCAAACAAAATCTCATTAATTTAATAAAAAAGACATACAAATTAAACCTAAACAACCTCAATTACGTTCCATTTGGTATAGTTTTTTATTATCATAATCTATTGATTATTCCGATATGACTTCCAATAGAATAAACTAATTATATTTTGATAATCATAGTTTGTGGAGCATTTCTCATTTTTGATTGTTCACAGAAATGGGAATCACTTGTATTGAGACATTGACCAAATACAACTCTTTTTCTCATTAAAAATATAAGAGCAAACCAGAGTAGATTAGCAACAAAATTAACCCTCCCCGAGGGAGACGGCATTGTTTAATGCTTCAAAAACGGGGGCAAACATCTTATGAATTGAGGTAAACGCTCCCGTGATCAAACCTTTGCCCGAATCAAAGCGCTTTATATTTTTGTGTTTGGAGTGATTTAAAGCAAATTATAATGGCGATCGTGATCTACCATTACTCCCAAGAAATTAAAAAAAAAAAAGTGAAGGTTAAGCCGGCACCTACTTACAAGTTTTAATGTAAACAACAAGCATAGGACGGTGGGATTTTAATTAATTAGATAAATGAAAAGATTAATTAAGAAAAACAATGAGATGTTTCGATAATCGATGACATGTTATTGCCTTTGCTGACAAAGACAGATGGCTAATATGTTTGAGAAAACATTATCCTTCCCTTAATCTTCATTATAATCCCATAATTAATTAGTGTTTTGTACTTCTTGAATGAGCAACTCCACAAGTTGGTTGCAGCTGTATTATTATATTTAATTAAAACTTTGTTTCTTTGTCCTACCTTGGCCAATCAAGGCTTGTATATTGTGAGATTAAGAATGGTTAGGGGGCGCCAACAATTAAACACGAGATTTAGGACTAATGGACTTGGTCATAGGTTTGGTTTTCCTTTGAAAAAAAATAGTTTTTTTTTTGCCTTTCCTTCCTAGGAAGGAGGGGAGGAGCATCTAAACTTATCTCTCACCCAAAAAATAAAAATAAAAAAAAATAATGGTGTAGTGGCCCATAGGTGGCACACAACTTGTGGTATTTTGTGTACAAGACAAGGAAGCATGGGCAATTATTATGTGTGGTGTTCTTCATCTTCTTGACATCTTCTCCTTTTTCTCTCTTTATTTTTTCAGTACTTAATTTTTACCAGCTTTTTTTCAACAACCTCTTACGCTAAAAATAAAAAATAAAACACATGGAAAATGTGACATTTGGTGGGGCACGTGGTTTTTGGAGTGTAGAGTGTTGTACTTTGAATTGGAAGAAGACGTTGATACCCATTCATGATTCATGCCCATAGGTACGATTTCTTCGCATTACTTATTTTTTTCCCTCCATTATCTTTCAAAATAATGATCGTTTTATTATTCTCTTTGGTATATTTTACAGCAATTAAATCGGTATTCATTTGGTTCATTGTCACATTATGTTGATGAAAACTTGTCAGAAGGTAACCAATATTTGCATATAATAATCTCTACTCTCCACACATATTTATCATGTGGATAAATACAAATAATTTAGCTAAGTATAATATGAAAGGTTTTTTTTTTTTTTGACTTTTATGTAATGTATATATTGTGCCTAGTGGCTTTGAATTTTCTTTCAATTCCGGATAACACTATTTATGAACTTGACCTAAAACGTACCAAAAACATTGCACTTTGCTGATCTGATGGGTTTGCTCAATCAAGTGGGATTTGGTTAGAATTAAGGATATAAGTTAAGGTCAAGTGAAAATATACCTTATCTTGCCCCTGCTGTTGTAATATAAATGTTTGAATGTTTGGAAATATGTTGGGGGGTTTTGCCTAAGATAGAGAAAGGAAAAGGGAAACAACAAAAGTGACAACCTATCCCGATCAAAGGGCATCTTAGTCTATTTAGTCAAAAGAAAAAAAAAAGATCCAATTTTGGTTTGGAATATACCAAGCATCTCGCAATTCAAGAATATGCGGTTTCATCTTGATATTAAGAAGCCCATGCAAACGGGGTTTTGTCTTTTTTGACTCAATCTTTGAAAAGGACTTCACGGTTTTCTCATTCGCAGCAAAACGCCTCCCCTCATCCAAAGTTTTTGTTACCCAAATGCCTACTACTTCTTTCGTCCTATTAATTATGGGAAGAAAATTATTAGTAATAAATTTGAAATGAAAAAGAATACGGATGCTTATATTGACCAATGCTGCTGTCCTTCGCATGAATTATTGGAAATTTTTTATTACTTTTTGTAGAATAAATGTTAGAATTTGACTCTGAAAACGACACTATCAAGGAACAGCTATTATTTTCGTCATCGATTTAGGAAGCAAGCAGCTCATTTTCTAGCCGCCTCAACTGAACTGAAATACTACAATATAAGAAGGAGAAGATTGTGATTTTCTACATTAAAGAAACGTTGCCGTTTGGATTAATTGATTAACTACTTGATTGATTTTCTAGCTCAACTTCTTTTCGTCATAACATACGAAATTGAGGGATTAGGACCGTGATTTTGTTAGATTAATTGATAATGGATCATAATTATACATGATGATGAGTTTGATAATGGCAAAACCAAAAGAGCCAGCAAACCTTTCATACATGGTGGGTTTTAGGCCACCAGGCACATCTCTATTTGTTCAAAGAAAAGTGTAAAATTTATGATTAATTAAGCATATCATCATTTGAATTAATTTAGTCGAGCCAGGTGCCACTAATCAAACATCATCTACCTAATTATGAGGTTTGAATTGAAACTACGTTATACATCACAAAATAATGTAG
Organism: Theobroma grandiflorum; assembly: GCA_036013995.1. Taxonomy (NCBI): domain Eukaryota; kingdom Viridiplantae; phylum Streptophyta; class Magnoliopsida; order Malvales; family Malvaceae; genus Theobroma; species Theobroma grandiflorum. The sequence continues at coordinate 11,412,793 of CP142131.1, forward strand.
TTTAGTTGAGACAAAAGAGTAGTCTTCCCCCTCCCCAAAATACGTACTTCCCTAGCTTGTGGGAGAAGGTGGAAAAGGATGCCATCCTGCTTTCATGGCCGGTGAATTTTTTTAACTCTTTTATTAAAATTATAAATTACATGGTCAAAGCTTGGGATTTTAATAATCTTTATCTTTAATTAAAGATAAAAGATTTTCCAAGCAATCCGTAATACTGTAAATTTCTGATTTTGTAGGCGAGGTTGTTTGAATATATGTTAGCCTGGGGTGACAAATAGCAGTAACTTTAAAGGGTCATAGCAGTTGGCATGTAATGCATGGAAAAATGTAGAAAACGATGGTCCATAATTCTACGGAAATGATCAAAACTTGACTTATGAGGTAAATAAAGATAAATGGAATTCAACATAAACTCGGGTATAGCAGCATGACTTATTCCTTGTGATATGAGTTTCGAGGAATTCTTGTAAAAGGCATATTGGTGAGAATATTGGAAGACATGTTTTATGCGTTGGCGCATATTATTTTTATTATAATTATAATTATAATGTAATATGAAACTATGGCCATCTCCCCTTTATATACATAGATTAATCACTTATTCTTATATCCCTATCTTCACCAAAGTCTAATATGCGTTTAACGGAATGTATATATGTCTGAAATCATTCAACTTTTATTTTGTTTTTTCAAAAGAAACTTGTAAACTTTGCAAAATGTAGCTGTCACTCAAAAGATAATACAGTAAATCTTGGTCAAACATTGTTGCTCAAACTGTCATGAAAACGAGGACGCTCAAATGCTTCGTGATAACATGCAAACAAAACAAGAATAAAGTGGAAATTATCAAAATGTGCTTGCTTGGCACCAGTTTATGGCTCAAGATTGAGAGCTTTAGTAGCTCATACAAGAAGGAGAGAGAAAGAGAGAGAGATAGCTTTATTATAAGACCCCAGTCCCCACACCTCATGAAAGAAACTAAAAAAGAAGAAGGCATAACAAATTGCAGGGTCCATGGAGATGTAGAATTTTCCCATGCTTTATGAGCTGGTCCACTCCCAAGGTTTCTTTCCCCCACCCGCCACAAACATACTACAGAAAAGGGTTTAATTTTTCCCAGCTTTGTTATTATTATCCTAAAACCCAGACCAGATGTGCCACCCTCCATATCTTAAATCTCTTTATAATTCTATGATTAACTATTTAATTAACCCATCCCTCCCCATTAATCAAAAAGATGACTCTGCTGTCCCTCTATTCCCCTCTACATCATTCCTGGGTGGTGTTATGCACCCCCACCCCCATCACTCTCACGCCTAACCCCCCAACACATTTCCCTCTTTTCCTTTAACTTTCCTCTCACCAATGAGGATTGCCATTGCCTACACCCTCACTATTTTACTCCCTAATCTTGTTTTACTTTCCATTAAATTATCATTAAACACAAAGATGTTGATAACAATGAGAGCACCTTCATTATTTTGTAATATACTAAGACTCTTTTCCGCGTGGTTATTTCATTATTATTTATCACTTTTTTTCACACATTAAAATTCCTAAAGTTTTGTTGATTTTTGTTAAAGAATGTTTTTAAAAACATTTTTAAGAATTTTTTAGTTATTAAATTAAATAAATATGCTTTTTAATGCATTAAAATTATTATTTTACTTATGAATTATTATATTTAAGTAAAAGTATATATTGAATATAATTTAGGTTGAGTAATAAAATTTTATTTATGTATATATTAAATATCTTGATTTTCATTTTAAGATGGATTTCGTTTTGATTAAAAACTGACGTGAATAACAGTGTTGATGACGTAATCCCGTAACGTTCCCATCCCTACCTAACCAAAGTCACGCAACCTTCGTGATAAGACGTAACCAAACCTAAGGTACCGTCCAAAGCTTCTTTCTGGCATTTATCTCAGAGACCCACGTGTCCTCAAAAACTGACAAGACTAACACGTGGCGTACGATGATTGCTTCCTGTCAGTTTCTTAAACTTTAAACTACATACAACTCCCATTTCAAATCCGCCACCACCATCAAAAAGACAAAGAAAAATGTAAATATAAAACCAAAACAGCAATGCAATCCCGTTTCAAGTCCGTAACCGTTGTTGGTCCGGCTCGATGACGTGGCAGATGATGATGGCGATGAATAAGAGGACTATTGGAATCAGCTTCCCTGAAGTTAACCACTTAACCTCCGTATAAAACAAAATTTAATTGCTGGGTTAAATTTATCAAAATTCTCATTAATTAAGTGGAAATTAGAATCTTGCACACCTATTATATGAGGGAAAGAGAATAAATTATTTAAAAAGAAAAATGAGTATTTTCTTTCAAATTGAACAGTTTTTATTGGGTATGTGAAAAAAATTTAATTTTATAGAAAATGTAAAAAACATATTCATCTCTAGTTTTATATTTGAAACTATAATTGTTCTTGAATTTTAAATAATTTTACCTACTGAATTACTTCCAGCAATTAATATTCATAGTTAACATAAAAATATAGATAATATGCAGTTATATCAATTTCATCTATTGAATGAAAATGCTAATATTTACAGAGAAGAGACAATGATTTTATAAATTTTTTATCCGAATATATCAACTTGAATAAATATGTAAATAATTTTTAAGATAAATTGATACGTGAAATTTTAAATGAAATTTGTATTTACACATTTTAGAACTGAAACAACCATTTCATAAAATACTTCATCTTTAAAAGATTTAACACCAAAATGCAGAATTTGGAAGTATTGTATCAAATTAATTTGTTTAAACATATGAGGGTGAGAAAACGTTATCCATTTTTTTTTTTTCAGAAAGAGTTGATTAAATTAAAAACAATAAAAAAAAGTGGGTGGGTTAAGGAGGGGAACTAGGGAGAGGGGAGGGAGAGACAAGAGGGGATTGGTCTGTGGGTTAGGGGTCAAGACTGGAGAAGAAGAGGGATTAAGGGATTGTCCAAGATGCCAAGGAGAGGGGAGGCAGAGGAATCGTGGGCCCACTTTCCTGGATTAGTGTAAGCTAAACAGGAGACATGTCGTGGGGCCCGCTCCCCTGGAGAGCAGCGGAGAGAGAGAGATACAGACAGACAGAGTACTCTCGCTCCTAGCTCATCATCTCTCGATTCTCACTCCATTGTATTATTATTTATTCATACTCTCCGTTTTCTTTTTCTTTTTTGTTTTGTTCCTCCCCTTCCCCCCTGCATCAGTGCATTTACATTGCTACACTATTACTAAACACGCGCCCACGCATCACCTGTCAGTCAAAGGCTGACTTTTTTTGTTTTTGGGTTTCGTAGTGGTATATTTTTACGAATTTTCCTTCTGTTTGCCCTGCCGGGTTTCTGCTCTGCTACTGCTACAAGATACACGTCCCTTTACCGACGCTGATGTTTCACCTTCTACCACTCATTTTATTACTGGTACTGCTTTTCTTATTGTTTTCTACTATATCATGTTTTACCCACCACCTTCTCTTGTTCCTCAGATATTTTCTATGTTTTTCTTTTTCCTTGGACTAAGATCGTTAAACAGTTCAACCATTTATTAGATTAAAATGTACAATAATAATTTCAAGCCCAATTTGTTTGTATATATGAAGAAAATGCTATTTTTTTCCACTCTCTCTCTCTCTCTCTCTCTCTCTCTCTCTCTGTTCTAAATTTCCAAAATAAAATGAAAAGAACAGCGGCTTCAACTAAAGATGGAAACAATTTCTTTTGGGAGAACAGACGTAAGTTTCAATAGTTTACTCCTCTCGCCGGTTCCGTGTCCACATACTTTTAACCATTTGAGTGGGGGAAGGGCCACCTACACAGGACTAGTGTAATTACTAATAAAACCTTCACATTTTCCATAACTTTCGACAAGTTCAATGCTCTTGTAACAAACACATTCATCAGCAAAAGCAAAAGAACAGAGGGGAAAAACAATGAATGCTTCACGTTTTCTTCACACTCTGAATTTTTTTTTTTTAAAGAGATGTTAATTGGTTTTTTGGTTTTGATTTGTTTTACGAGTTCAATGCTTCACATTCTTAAACTTAAACGAAATTTGTGTACAAAGTGGAAATAGGAATTGACCAAGAACAAATTACAAAAAAAAAAAAAAAAGAAACAAAGTAGGGAACTATTTCCTTCGGAAAAATATCAATTTGGTTGCAAATTCATGGTAAAACATAGGGACGCGAATGCATAGGTGATTATGGACAATAAATAGTACATGGATTTCCTTAAATGTCCTACTTCTCTTTTGTATGTTTGCCCGGAAATAGCATCGCTGGTTTTCAAAGGACGAAGGCTTACTTGGATTGAATAAGAAATTACGCATGTTTTCTTTACTCCTATTTGGCTCATCGACTTGTCACCATTCTTTAACTGATTAAAAGCTGGGTTTTTTTCCAGGCACGAGCACGTTCATCCCCTAAAACTTCCAAGGTGTGTCACATGTCAATCTGTCACGGTAGGCGTGTAGCTAAGCTACGCCTCTCCGAACATCTTTTGTTACTCTTTCTATTTTAATTTCTTAAGAAAAATATAAATAATTATTTCTTTATCTTCTTTTTTCTTTTTTTTTTTTGCATTTAACTTTTGATTATGTGATACAATAATCTCTGAGACGGAGTAGCATATGCAAAAGATCAAGCTTTGGCCATTTTGTAGATGCTAGCTAGTAGTATAAATTTCAAGCCATTACTTATTAGCCCAAGATTGATACTTCTAAGTATCACCCTTTATCCAGGGAATTTGAAATTCTTTTCTTCATTTTTAAAAGTGTGTTCGGATGAAATTTTTTGAAAAGAAAATATCTTAAAGTCCATCAATTCAAAATTACAGCATCTTAATTGTTTGTTTGAATAAGTGGAATGGAATTTTGGGTATTAGAATTTGATAAGATAAGAAAATAATTATAAAAGAAGAATAACGATATTAGAGATAGAAAAATAAAGAAAAATGAAAAAATATATGCAATATGTTCCTGAAAAACCTATGCTCATTTCAATGATAGTAGGAAACCTATTCAATGTCTTTCATTAATTGGTTTGGTTTTCGAAACTAATTGCTGCGACGTCGACCGATCATAGTTAAATGTCCTATTTTCGTATGTTGAAACTCTATAAGTTCTATGTAGACCTCTAATCTACGATTACTAGTTCTAATCATTACGGCATTTCATCAGGACAAAATTCTGGCAGTTAATTACACCGTACATCCATTGAATGATATATTTAATATATTATCGATGAATATCTCATCATTTAATTATAAAATATTATTTTATATCATGAATGTGCAAATATAAAAACTTAAAATAATTTAAAATAATTAATTTTTAATATTTATTTTTCAAAGTTTTTATTTTTTAAATTTAATTATTAATGAGATAAAAATGTTTGATTTATTACTAATATATAAATTTCGTAGTTTGATAATACATTAAATATAATTTTATTTTTAAAATAATAAAAATCTAAAATTTGATTAAAAAACAAATCAAAATTATATTCTTAATATAATTAAATATTAAAATTTAATTAAAAATAAAAAAATCAAATTCCAGGTGAGAGCCCACACTAAATCCATCACAAACGCGTCAGAAGCACAGATTTCAAAAGCTGAAAAATACAGCAAAAGTTAGAGGACAGAGTTACCACCTTACCATACCAATAAATCAAAGTGATTTAGCGTAATGTGAACCCTCACATTGAATTCCCCTGATATGGACATAGCTAACTTATTCATACTTGAGAACATGGCTCAAACCATGTGCCACCACCACCTTGTTTATTATAAATTCCAAAACGACATCGAAGGTACGGTCTTTGCCTCATGAATTCATGTACAAAAGAAACCCAAGACGTCCCTTGTAAATATTCCCAATCCGTTTTGGTGAGAGCACGAAGGATGGGAAGTTTTTACTGCTAATCACCTTTGCTGGCAAAAAAACAACAGTTGTTATTATACTCCCATAAAATTAATTAATAATTAAAAGAAAGTAATTTTACTTTTATTTATTTTTTTTCCGGACAAAGATTCCTCCATTTGTTGCTTTAGACCATACACAACTGCTAATAGACAATACACGTGGGACCCACTGACTTACTTCTCCTGCTCTTCCCACTGACACTTTGCGCTTACACGTGACTTGCCGTTCAATTTCTCTCTGTCTTCCTTGAACGCTTTTCCCATTCTGTAAATTTATTCTTTCAAACTTCTCGTGAGATATAAATGCGACAGTATTCCCTCATTTTTTTTTTAAATTCGTTTTAGTTAATTAATTTTATAAAATTATTGTTGAGAAAAAGAAGAGAGGAGATTTTATCTTTCTATTGTCGACCATGTGATAGGGGTGTAGGGCCTTGATGATAGTTATTTTCCAACAATTAAAACGTGACCTATATGAGCTAGAGCTACGTGACCATCCATCAATTTTAACAAGGATTCACTTTTAAAAATGTATGGAAATTTCCAGATAATGGATGAAAATTTTTTATTATATTGTTATGTATACATGAAAAAACACACAAATGAAAAAAAATAGCTAATGGATTTTGAATCTTTGACTCTTTTATAAAAAATTATGATAATTGCTTTTAATTATGAACATTATATAAGAAATTTTCATAAATTTAATAAAGAAAATAAGATTTTCATTTAATTAATTAAAATTCAGGGTTCAAAAGGCAACTATAAAATTGAATGTAAAAATAATTCCAAAAATTTACATTTCAACAAGTGCTTTGAGGAGTTCCTTCCCGTAACATGGCATAATCATCAATTTGGCCATGTGTTTTTTAAGGAGGGTATCTTGAGGTAAGTTATTCAATGCCTTGAATTCAGCAATTTGACAAAGATTTTTAAACTCAAGGAAACGGAAGCTAAAATTTAAAAGGGTGTAGAAATGGAAGCTATTAAACCTACACTAATCACTCCTTTATTTGAGCTAAGGTCCAGAAAAGACAAAAACAAGGGTAATTACGCGAGAAAAAAGGTAGCTAATTGAACTAATGATATGAGACGAGAATTAAACGAGACACAATACGATATTTTTTATATTTTTTATAGAGCAAGATATTTTTAGGTTAAGGGTACCCTACCACCCCAGGTGCACGGTAGGGATAGGCCTAGAGGGAACAGTGGAAAAAATATTAAATAAAGAAAGCAACATTAGCTAACGTGCGCTGGAGGGCGTGTTAATTACGCACACCCCCTCCCATTGCCTTTTCCCTTATCTTTTTCTTTCTCGTTCTTTATCGCTCTCTCTCTCCTTACCCCTTCACATCCATCCAAACCTGCCCGTTAATAGCACGACAAAGCCACTTCCCCATAAAAACAGAACAACTTTTCCACTAACGCCAGGACAAACGACGTTACATGCCAACCCAATCAATCGTCGACACATTTTGACGGAAGCAAAGCAAACGTCGTTAAAACCCATCCCGGGAGGGGGAAGCCGCCTTTATTAATTAACAAAGAATTTTTCTTGTTTTAAAATTTATATAAGCTGCCTATCTGGTCCCCTTGACTCCTCCCCACCCTGATAAGTCCACCGGGTGTAACCGGTTTGATGAAGGAAGTCGGACAGGGTAATGCCGGTTGTTCAGTGGGTTAGAAATTGACCGGGGTTGAAATGATTGCCATTGCCTCCGCGGTTTTGACCACCCTTGGTTAAGTCCCTCGACCCCTCATCAGACACACACACACACAGACAGACAGGGACGAGAAAAAGAGAGAGAAGGAAAAAGAAAAAAAACCAGAGAAAGAAGATAGAGAGAGAAAGAGAGTTTTTTCTTTTTTTCAAAATAATTTCTTTAGGGTGTGTACGAGCTCTGATTTTTCATCTGCCGCAATTGATATAGGTGGAAGAGAAGATAAAGGCTGAGGTGTTTTCTGCAGAAGGAAGGGGAAGAGTGAAAGCGACTAGAGATAGAAAGTGGAGAGAAAGAGAGAGAGCAAATTGATTGATTGATGCGTAAATCAAGAAGATTGGTGGTGAATTGAGAGAAAGATAGGCTTCCTTTTTGAGGTACTGGAAATTTATTTCGTTGATTTGATCAAAGTCTCAGAGAAAGAGAAAGAGAAACGAGAAAAGAGAAAGACTTGTGCTTCGAGGTGAAGAGAGCAGCTAGGGTTTTGTAACAGTGGTGATGGTAGATTAAGTGGAATTCTGGTTTGGGTTTTAAGTTTGAGTGAACAATTTGCGAGTGTCAGATGAGAGATCTGAGCTAAAAGACTTGGAAGAAATGACTATTTCGGAGGTATCAATTAAGGGAAATTGTGTTAACGGAAGAGGAGAGAGTTTTTCCTCTGGTTATAGCGAGCAAAATGATGCAAGGAACACCATGGAAGGACAAAATGGTCATTCCACGCGTCCCGCCACCGTCAGAGGTAGAATTCTTTTCTCCTTCCTTCACTCTCTTTTCTGGATTTCTTTTCTCCATCTCTATCGATCCAGGTTCTCAATTTTGGTTTTTGGTTTGCCGCTATATGCTTACTTTGGTTTTGTTTTGTGTGTGAAAAATAGACCCTGAAACGGCGCTGTATACGGAGCTATGGCATGCATGTGCTGGACCTCTTGTGACCGTCCCTCGCGAAGGGGAGCGCGTGTTCTACTTTGCTCAAGGTCACATAGAACAGGTTTCCCTTCCAACTTCTTTCTTCCAGTTTTCTTCTTCACTCTTTTTCCCATTTTATTTTATTTTGGCCTCTGGAGGGAACCCGTGCTACTTAACAGTCGTGTTAATTTTAAATGTTCTTTAGTGGACAATGAATGTGATTTGAAGTGAGTTATAGTTTCCCTTCGTTTTTCCTGTTTATTTTTGTTTTTCTGTTTCCATTTCCGGGTTTGTTTTTAATTTGCTCGTTAACCACAAGTTCTGGTGAATCAGGTTGAGGCGTCTACTAATCAGGTAGCAGACCAGCAGATGCCAGTGTATGATCTTCCATCAAAGATCCTTTGTCGCGTGATTAACGTTCAATTAAAGGTTCCTTGCACCTCTGTTACTATTATTTGTATGGATTTTCTTTTTCTTCTGGGGTTTTGTTTTGCTAACGAGAGGTATAATCTTCTGCTGTTAATTATATAGGCTGAACCAGATACGGATGAGGTTTTTGCACAAGTGACTTTACTTCCTGAACCAAATGTAAGCTTTGGTCTCATTTTTTCTATTTTATTACTCTGCAGTTTGCCTTAGGAGTTGATAAAGAGTTGAATTTCTATTGGTTTGTTGATTTCTTCTTTACCCTATCTAATGTTTCCAGCAAGATGAGAACACCGTGGACAAGGAGCCTGCCATATCTCCACCACCACGGTTCCATGTACATTCCTTTTGCAAGACCCTGACTGCCTCAGATACAAGCACCCATGGTGGGTTTTCAGTGCTTAGGCGGCATGCGGATGAATGTCTTCCACCATTGGTTTGTGTTTATCTGCTACGGATGTGTAGTCCCTTTTTGGTTTTCCTTTGTGATAATTAGGCTGTGATTCATTTGGGCTTATATTTTACCAGGACATGTCACGGCAACCTCCAACCCAGGAGTTGGTTGCTAAGGATTTGCATGGAAATGAGTGGCGATTTCGGCATATCTTCAGGGGTAACGCTTTTACACCTAAATAATTAGACCCATGTAAATGCAAGTTTAGTTTTCATGCTTATACATGATGCACAATGAAATTCAAGGAGTTTGGTCGTGAAATGTTCATAAAAGTTCTGGTCAATGTATTCTTTTATTTTTTTTAACTTGGTTCTCTTCTGATTAATCAGTTACAAGTTACAGTTGTTTAGTTTACAATTTGATTCAAATGTTGATGGGAATACCAGGTCAACCAAGAAGGCACTTGCTTCAAAGTGGTTGGAGTGTTTTTGTTAGCTCCAAGAGGCTTGTTGCAGGGGATGCATTTATATTTTTAAGGTTTGCCTGCTATCAAACTTTTGCTGTGGAATTTGGTGTTTTAACTTGGAATATTTTGTTTGAGCTTGATAATTAATACATGGAAATGAAATGTAATTTCTAGAGGTGAGAATGGAGACCTACGTGTTGGTGTCCGACGTGCAATGAGGCAGCAGAGCAATGTTCCTTCATCAGTAATATCAAGCCATAGCATGCATCTAGGTGTGCTTGCGACAGCATGGCATGCATACACAACAAGAACCATATTCACCGTGTATTACAAACCTAGGTACATAGATCAGGCTACCTATTTGACGTGCTATTACATTTTTACTGGCATGATATTTGACAGCTCCCAAATTGATCAGTGGGTGATGAATTTGGAACTCTAACAATTCTGTTTAGAGCAATTTGTTCCTGTTTCTTGAACTTACACTAATCAATTTTCTGTTATAGGACAAGCCCAGCTGAGTTTATTGTTCCATTTGATCAGTATGTTGAGTCGGTAAAGAACAATTACTCTATTGGGATGAGGTTCAAAATGAGATTTGAAGGTGAAGAAGCTCCTGAGCAGAGGTATGGCTTGTGTCTTCCTGTCTCTTTGATGACACTATATCCTTCTTTGGCTTCATCAGAAAATTGTTTTTGAAGTCTCTAGTATGTTACTGCATAAAGCCAACAGTTTTTAACTTGATATGGAGACAAACTGAGATAATGTTTTCCATTTTATTATTGCAGGTTTACTGGAACAATGGTTGGAATTGAAGATTCTGATCCAAAAAGGTGGAAGGATTCTAAATGGAGATGCCTCAAGGTAGAGTTTAACTTGACCATTTTACACTTTCTTAGATTACTAAAACAAATGGCAGAATGTCTCAAAGGCTTGGGGATTTTGAAACAATGTTCTAATATCTGTTATAGGTGCGATGGGATGAGACTTCTACCATACCTCGTCCCGAGAGAGTTTCTCCTTGGAAAATTGAACCTGCTTTGGCTCCTCCTGCCCTAAATCCCCTTCCAATGCCCAGGCCAAAAAGGCCTCGGTCAAATGTAGTGCCTTCATCCCCTGATTCCTCTGTGCTTACTAGGGAAGGTAGGTCCTGTTTCATGTAACGGATTTCTAATAGAATTTCATGTAACAGCTCGATGGGAGAGATCAATTGAATTTCATTCATTTCCCAGGTTCATCCAAAGTTACTGTAGACCCTTCACCAGGTAGTGGGTTTTCAAGGGTCTTGCAAGGTCAAGAATTCTCGACCTTGAGAGGCAACTTTGCTGAGAGTAATGAGTCTGACACTGCTGAAAAGTCAGTTATTTGGCCATCTTCAGTAGATGATGAGAAGATTGATGTGGTTTCTGCTTCAAGGAGATTTGGGTCAGAGAACTGGATGTCTTCCGGGAGGCATGAACCAACATACACTGACCTTCTCTCAGGTTTTGGGTTAAATGCTGATTCGTCCCATGGGTATTGTCCACCCTTGGCTGATCAAACTTTAGCAGCTGGGAATCCAATTAGAAAACAACTACTAGATCAGGAAGGGAAGCTTGGCTCTTGGTCCCTCATGCCCTCGGGTCTCTCGCTCAAGTTGGTTGACAATAATGCAAAGCCTACTGTGCAAGGTTCTGACATGCCTTACCAAGCACGAGGAAATTGTAGATTTAGTGGTTTTGGTGAGTATCCTATACTTCAAAGCCATAGGATTGAGCCCTCACATGGAAACTGGTTGATGCCTCCCCCAACCTCATCTCATTTTGAGAGTCCAGCTCATTCAAGAGATTTAATCTCGAAAACATCATCGGGACAAGAGCATGAGGCTGGAAAATTTAGAGAAGGAAACTGCAAGCTTTTTGGTATTCCTCTCATTAGTAACTCTGTTTCATCAGAGCCAGCAGTCTCCCATATAAATGTGTTGAATAAGCCGGTGGGTCATATGCAACCTTCCTCACACCAAGTTCGTGCATTTGAATCTGATCAAAAGTTTGAAAAGTCAAAGGTCTCACAATTGCCGGAGGATCTGTCTTCTTTTAATGAGCAGGACAAAACATTTCAGCTGGGTCAGCCCCATGCAAGAGAGATTCAAAGCAAACCTCCAAGTGTTTCAACTAGGAGCTGTACTAAGGTTCTTTCACTCTCTTGTCTTGATAATATAACTTGCTGTTATGAAATCTGTAGGGAGCTTGCTCATTTTTTTTTATTTTCAGGTTCACAAGCAGGGTATTGCTCTTGGTAGGTCTGTGGACCTTACTAAGTTCAACAACTATGAAGAACTGATTGCTGAATTGGATCAATTATTTGATTTTGGAGGCGAATTAATGGCTCCTAGAAGGGATTGGCTTGTTGTTTATACTGATGATGAGGGTGATATGATGCTTGTTGGAGATGATCCCTGGCAGTAAGGATTCTTGTGTTCATTCTAATACATTTCACTTGTTTCATATGTTTGATGGCTTACATTATTATTAAATTCCTCCTTGTAAATTAGGGAATTTTGTGCCATGGTTCGCAAGATTGGTATCTACACTAGGGAGGAGGTCCAGAAGATGAAGCCAGGGTCCTTGAGTCTAAAGGGTGAGGATAATCCAGTTTCTGCTGAAGAGCTAGATGCAAAAGAAGTGAAACGTCCAGGATTTTGTGCAGAGAATTGTTAGGCTTGGCTGTAATGGTTCTGAGTAATATTCTAGGTGCGTATACCCTCCTGGCAATTTCCAAATGTATTGGATCTTGTTTTGTATAGGATGTGGAAAAATGATCAATTTGAGTTGACCATGTTGTATTTGCCTTAGATGCTGCCCCCCTCTTTTTGGCTTTTGTGTACCTTGTTCCAGCATCCCAAAGGTTATTATATAGTAAGTAACATGTGCCATTCTTGTTTCAGCTTTTTGGTGGAGGCATCAGGAGTGCTATAGTGACATTCCAGTTGGTTAGAACTTGAATTAATTGAGTTGAAATTGACTTGTGAGTCTATATTGGCAGCAAGTTTGTCTCAGAACAGACATAGATGGCACAAATCGTATATCCAGTTTTGGAAATGTTGTCAAGGTAGTAGTGTATGGTGTCTTTTATATACATAAATATGTATACCCGAATTTGAATTCCAAGCGTGGTTACACCAACCTTGCTTTTGCAACCATCCTCAAGACCCCCTTGTACAGAGATGTTTTACCTCCCCCCCCACCCCTTTCCTCTTTTTCAACATGTGAATGTAAGTAAGTTTAGTACACAATCTAATGTCTTTTCAAGTAAGCATATCATTTTGTTGGTTTTTATTGTATTTTTTAGTCAGTAGTACACATTGTTATTGGGTGCATTTCTGCAAGGATATTGTCTTTGCCATATAACTGAAAGTAGCCAAAATTCTTATGCAGAGCACATTATTTATAGCGGTGTGTTTTTTCAGCAAGTAATAGAAAGTTAAATCAGTTTTCTTATTTGTTAAAAAAACTCCTCTGTGATTGTGGTTGTTGAATCTGTTGCAATGTGTTGCTCGATGCCCTTGATCCTTCTCTATGTTGTGAAAATGTTGTAGTCTTGTCTGGATATCCTCTGTAATAATTCAAGGAAGCAGGGCTTTGAGTGGCCATTTGTCTGGTTTTGCCTCGAGCCAAAGGAGATGCTGTTGGATGTGGGTCGTTGGTTTCTATAATTGGGAATGATACAAATTGGTCTATCCTTGCTGAAAACCGATATCTGATAGAAAAGGAACGTTGGGACTGTAATTGTAATCGCATCCAAAACAGTGCATCAGTTACGGGGAAGGGTGACTAGTACATGACTACATGAGTAGAACTTCTCTAAACATCAGTGTTTGCGAGGAACTTTACCAGATTGATTTCTTAACGCCACTGCTGCCAGATCCATTGTATCCAGCAGCTTGGTAAGTGCTTGAATGGTAAGGCAATTGATTTTTGACTATAAACAGTGGAATTCCTGTCCAATGCTGGCCGCCCGAGTAGTGGGATTGGGTATGAAGAATGATGATATGATATTATTTTCTTTGCTCGACTTCTTCCATTCTGCTTGGAAAATGTTAAAATATATATATATATATATATATATATTCATAGTCTTGAGTAACATCGCTTCCACGAGACCAAAGGTGGGAAAAGTGCAGAGCCCCTGGTGGGAGCAAATTACATCAGGGACCCATTCATTTACTGGAGATAGTAATAAGCCTTTTACTTAAACTGGGACATAATGATTTTGATAGCTTATCCACGTTGAATGTGCACCACATGTTTTTTGGTGTGGCAAAAGGTTTACATACGATTTCATGTTTACTCAAAGTTAGTCTTTGACCAAAGCAGCAGAAGTCGCGTAACTTACAAGTTGGCTTGTTGGGGCAAGTACCATAACCCCTCGCTTATACAAAGTCACGATTAATACCAACCGATCAAATCTTTGACTTTCAGAACTGAAGACAACGTGGAACAAAAACGATACAACAGCCTATGTTTTTAACTTTCATATCACACAAAAGAAAAAGAATAAATTAAAATATATAAAAGGCACCAACTTTCCTAAAGTCTTTTAAAGCTTACAGTGCCATCTTTGATCATCTCACATATATTGTTTGACAAAAAATCTGCCGTCTTAATTTTTCCTGTGAAGTCAAAAGTAGGATAATTTTTAAATTAATTGAAAGAATGCAGCAAGATGCTTCTCAATCCAGGATCAACAAATATGTGCTTTTAAGTTAAGCTAGAAAAGGTTTAGAGAGAATCTGGCTAAAGTTTAATGGCAGAAATTTATTAAGAAGCTTAAAAAAAAGAAAAAACTCAAAGATTACAGATGCTCAAATTCTTCCAAAAGCTTTTAGTTCATGGGAAGTTTCCCACTGGTTCAAACTAATTTAAAGCTCTCAAGGTTGGACTTGTACACACTCGAAACAAAATGCACTTTTTCTCTTTGGAGATAACAAGTCTGTTTGTGGTCCAGATACAGTTGCTGAAGAAAAACTATATCATGTTATGGAAGCCGGCTGAATCCAGAAGTGCAGCTTTGATCTGCTCAGGATGGATGTCCTGCCCTTCCTTGCATTGCTGAAAATAGGAACACACATCAATGATACATGCATCATCAAATACTAGAAAGGATAACCTCCTCTCTATTACTTGCATTTCAAACCACAAAGGACAAAGTGATGCATCGATCTTCAGATGCTTTTCTCAATAAAAGTAAAATGACATAACAGCTCATGCACATCAAAATCAGGTGGAAAAGCAGATGAAAAGATTGAACTAAGTGGATAGTAAAATCATTCAATTTTATAAAAGATTATAAAAGAGGGGCAAAAAGAGAAGCAGGAAAACGTAGTATTAACTCCCTCAGGTTTTTTTTACCGAGGATTCACAGCTTGGAGCAATACATGGGTTCAGGCTTTTCATTTGTTTGCTTTTAAGCGGAGCAGGTGAGTTTTACAAGACTCACCATCGCTTTAAACATCTTTTGGTGAAAATTTTAAAAGCAAGTGAGAACACTTTACGATGGTAAGAAATTGTACCTCAGCTCGAAAAATATCCATGGCAAAACCATTGAAACAGCTAATGACTGCTTGCTGGATGTCTAGCCCCAGGTTGTCCAAAGCCCTCATTGTGGACAGCAGAAGGCCTGGTCTGCGGCCACAAAACATGTGGATGTTTACAGCTTTTCCTTCTCTCAGCCTTACTTCAACCTGTATATACAGCAAATTAAAACCAAATGATTCAGAATTTCTGTAAACACGACAGCTAAACCAGTTCGTATCACAATTTGTATAAAACATACAACATGACTCAATCTGTAATGCCGCCTACATGCAACCCACATAAAGGAGAGTGCAGAGAGAAAAACCCATGACCCACATTCCCCATTATGCACCTATGGACTGATTTTATCGGATATGCCTGCCAAAATATGTTCATTATTTGGCAACTAGTACTGGCAATTCGTGTTTATGCCTTTTAACCATGTTTATGATACAATTAATTGAACATGTCAAGATCATAAACAAATGACATAATATGATATAAGTAATTATAACTAACACATTTATTAAACGGGTTAAGATAAATATTTTATAATATGATACGATTTATAACCGTTTAAACAATTAACACGAAAACACGATTAATATGATTAAATTAAAATGCGTACAATTATAAATAAAATATAATTTCATTATTCAATTCTAAACTAATAATCCTATGCAACAAGTATAATAAGATCTACCATTATCATTAATCATAACAAAAAAAGTATTTATATGGGGTTTAAACGGGTCATAAGCAAATCATTTAAACGTGTTTATGTGATTAATTAAACGAGTAATAAACAGGCATGGGTTATACAGATATACAATAATACAATTAACTAAACATGTCTTAATCGAGTTAGGTGAGTTTTATACCTTTAAAACACAAAACACGATTATCCTTAACTCAAACTCACTTAATTTGATGTTGTGTTGTCGTGTCCTATTCAAAGTTACTAGGTCTAGTGGCAATCCACGAGGATGAACATTTACATCTAATGCATGACTAATTAAATACTGATCTTGCTAAGACTCAGAAAGTGAAAAACTAGATACGGTAGCAGAAACAAATTTAAGTATGCTGGAAATAAAAATGAGTTTATGATATATGATAAGAGAAAAATGAAAGTAGCTTATCAGCATAAGGAGACGAATTTACCCTTGCTGGCTGCCCATTTGGACTGGGTAATGAACTGGGGCAAAGTTCATCCTTGATACGACTGGGCAAGGTAACTGGCGTGGGCGTCAAAGGATGGAAGCTTGTTGTAGGTGTGAGTGAAGAGCTAGGAGGGTTTGACTCCAATTCATTGTGGAGGTCATTGATCCTTTGCAGGAGTTCCTTCAGGTACTCAATTGCATCCCCAAGAATAGAAGCTCTATCCATCTATTAGTAGAAGGGTAAATGTAAATCATACTATTTGTAAGAAGCAAAACTGAGAGAATATGAAGACTTCCTTAGAAAGTGAAAGTAACATGTTCTTTGTTCAAGTTGGATGGGATTAAAAATTAAATTGTGAAGTTAATGAACAAAAGCACAAACATCTACAGAAGAGTCCAGCAATTCCATCCGAAAAAGGTTCTCATATTAGTTTTGATGTTTGAGAACTTTATGTGTACCAGTACAAGGCAAAGGTACCTAGCCATTCTGACCCTAAGAAAAGTCTCATCACTCAATCTGCACAGTATTGGTGAGTCCACACCAAAATTTTCTTTGACAAGAAGCCTCAATTATCATAGACTCATTTGAAATTGCTTCAGTAGTATTTTTTTTTTTTGGTACTTTATGACAATTAATGAACTGCAGATACTTATTACCCATTATCTCTGTCCATATATTTTCAACCTCAGAACATGAATTTAAACTACAAATCACCCCGAAAAATTCGAGTGTATAAAAAAGACAAAAGCAAGGAAAGTACAAGATAAATAGGCTGGAAGAAGAGAAAGAAGCAGTGTAAAGGACAAGGGTGAACGCTCGGCAAAAACAGGAGGCAGCCATCAAAGGGTAGAGTAGAGAACCAAATGCAGCCATAGAAAATGAAGTATGTTGCTGCTCCAATACAAAAGACATGATAAAAAATATATATATATATTATATATTGCAATTATCGAGCGTTACTTTACTTATGGATGACTTAAAAGAAATAACTTGCTGGAATGTGGCCCAAAGTGAAATTTAAAACACTCTACCAGACACCATGTGAGAGAAATTAATGCAACTTTCTCAGAACATTTTGGGGGAACATGTAAAAACAAAAGATGCCACTCATTCACACATAATACAAAAACACCAACCATGAAAACAAAGATAAAAAGTCAGAATATTTGATATTTCTGGGGATCTAAAATAACTCAATAATTCATACTTGAATTCACGAGATAAAAACGATAAGAGAAGGGGGAAAAAAAAAGAGAAGAGAAACGTGAAGGAAATTCTTACTTTGCTAATCTTCGGAACAACAGACCGCAACATGTAAAGCCTATCATTGAGTTTCTTTCGACGGCGCCTCTCAGCCATCAAATTCTTAGCAGGAAGCCCTTTCTTTTTACCCTTTTGATCTCCTCCAGTGACAGTACTGTTTGCATTCGAAGTATTCCCACCATTTTTAAGAGTGTCCTCCACCTTGTTATTCTCAGTAAACTCATCTGAATCATAATTTAAAGCAGACCCATCAATACTCACATCTTCTAGATCATCTCTATTGATAATTTTCCTCTTCTCATTCTCTTCATCCATTTCCTTTTTCCCTTTATCTCCCTCAATTCCATTCAGAGCATTAACCTTTCCTCCACCTAACAACCCGAAATTCCCTCCATTATCAGCTAAATTCTTCCTCAAAGCTGCTCTTTTTTGGAAAAGAGTTGGTTGTGCTCCGACTGAAGGAAAACTTTCCAGTGGCCTTAATACCTTCGACCTATTTATAAACAGAGCATTTCCAGGATTCTCATCAAATCCTTGAAAACCCGAGAACCCCGCGCCATTTTCCGGTAGCTGAATCATCCTAGAACTCGAAAACTGAGTCTCGGGACACAAAATAGAAGTGTCTATCTGATTACCATGGCTTAAATCAGTGAAACTACCCAAAACCCCAGCATTTCCCCTGTTCAACAGAGTAGTAGCATTTGTTGCTTGGTTGTCAAGGAACCCAATTTCACTAAAATCAAACCCATGCTCTAAAGGGTTATTAGAAACAACGTTAAGGAGTGAAGATAAGTTTGGTTTTGGTTGCAAAAAGTAGTGTACCTGAGAGGGGTCAAGATTGTTGAAAACAGAGGAAGATGGTGAACAGGAAGAGGAAGAATCCACTGGATGATGCTGCTGCTGCTGATGATGATGATGCAGCAAAATATTATCTTGATGGTCAGCAAGATTTGGTGAAAATGAAAGGTCTCTAATATCTTGATGGGTTGAAATACTGTTGTTTGCCACGTACCATTCTTCTTCTAACATGGATTTGAATGTAGACAACGAACCCATCTCTTCTTTGTTCTCCATTATAACACTATTGTTATTGTTGCTGTTGCTGTTGTTGGTCCTGTTCCATGAAGCAGATTCTTCATCTTCTTTATCTTCCATCCAAACGACACCGCTGTTCACCCTCGAAAGCATGGTTTTTGGACAACTCTTGGTTCTGCAGGATTTTTTTTTTATTTTATTTTGTATCGGGAAAGTGAGAGAAGCAAAAACTAAGTTTGTCTTTGTTGAGCGGTTATGGACTTAAAATAGTGAGGAAAAAAAAGGCAGCTTTTGAAAGAGAGAGATACAGAGAGAGAGAAAGTGAAGAAGACGTTGCAGAGGGAAAAGGGCAAAAGCTTTTTGATTGAATCAGCTAAGAGAAAACAAAAAATATAAAGATGTCGATTTTAGAGAGCAAAGCATAGACTGTGACACGCTGCTCCTTTGAACGTTACGCTAATCACTACTGCCCGGTTGGCTCTATCTGATTTTTTCTTTTCTTTTCTTCTCTTAAAGATAGAAAATAGAAATTTAAGCTGATGCACTCCCCAACTAGTAAAATTAAACCCAATTTTTGGTAGCACAGTCTGCATATGTTGCCCAATGTGCTTTGTTCTAAAATAATAATAATAATAATAATAATAATAATATTATTATTATTATTATTATTATTATTATTATTGTTATTACGAGTAACCTTTATGAGTAAGTTGGCATTTTTCATCATTTACAAGATGACAAATTTCACTTGAATTCATATTCTCAACGTGATAAATAATATTTAATAACCATTTTGCCGTATGAAAAATAAAATATTACGTCAAGGAACATGAATTTTGATTTGATTTATTATATATATTATGAATATGAAATGCGCACGATGTATAAAAATTAATATATTTGTATAGTTCAAAAAATAAAAAATTTATAAATTATATAAATAATTAAATTTTTCATCAGTAAATAGAGTTTCAACAAACTTACGAATATAAAAAATAACCATGAAATCATGTTTACTTATATCTCATCACACAATTTATATTAAAATTTAAAATTTAAATCCTTTTTTTTTGTATTCAAATTCTTAAGTGTTAATTTTTTTTAATTTTTTAAAATTAATATATATATGTATATATATGTATGTGTGTTTAACGTAAATTGTTTACGTTACGAGCAAAGGAGGACCCAATTTAGAAAAGAAATCAAAAAGTCTAAGCTGTATTAACAAGAAAAGCACCTTCCTTCTTTGGCTTTGGCGATGATGACATTAGGCCTGCACAGCCGTTTTGCAATTTGTGAACCCTTTTTCTTTTCTTTTCCGATTTTCAAGCACATATAAAATTGCACAAATAAAGCAAATTACTTTTACCTTTATTCATATTCGAATACAACAATATTCAAAAGAAACAATTTTCTTTAAAAATCTTAATTATTATTAACATATGTAACGAAAGCATATTGATATTACATTTTACTTTGTACTTGACTCAGTGTGAGCAATTTAGTTGCACAAGCATCACATGATACCAAATAAGATGTTGATATTTCATCTTCCCTGCTTTTTTTTTTTTTAATCTCATGTAAAATGCCAAACCCTAGTAATAAGAATGAGTTAAAATAAAATATAACAAAATGGGTTGGTGTATTTAAGTCGTGGTCCCAAGTGTTCCATGTCTTGTTTTGCTGTTTCTCTGCAATTTGGCCAAAATCAACCCTTGTTCGATGTATTGTGACAATATAAAAGGTTAAAATTTAATTACCGTTTTACTTATTACTTCACTTTTATCATTTATTTTTGAATGGGATATAGTTTTATTATCTTGTTTTTTTTTTAATTTGGTTCAAAAATTATAAAAACTAACAATACAAAATATTTTGTTAGGAAATAAAAGAAAAACATTTTACAAAATTTTGAACTTTTAATTATTGTTTAATTATTTTAAATATGAAATAGTGAAATTGTACTTGTTCAAAAGTAAATAGTAAATTTGGATTTTATACCCCCAAAAAAAAAAAAAAAACTACCATCACATGTTAAAAAAGAGAGTAGAAATAACTGCACAGAAATTCTACCTTAAGAGGTGAAAGAAACATTGAACCTACATTGTTATTGTGGATTTAACTTTTTTAAAGGGTTTTGTTTGGTAAGTGTTGGAATGTCCTGCAAGAAAATTTATTCATTGCTAGCTACAGTAGCCCTGCCAACGAAACGCTCTTTAATTCTGGAATTCTTGCCATTGGTGAAAGCCAGGTGAGACTGGGTTTTCACCTTTTGTTTTGCTTCTAAAATAGAAGAAATTAGTTTGAATACTTTGTCTATCATAGAGGGTAGATTCTGGAACAAGGCAACAATTACATATTATGTTAATTTCTCCATTTTTTAAAAAGAAAGAGAATGGGGAACGGAAAACATGCTTTCTATGGCAATTATAACGCTCTTGCATTTATCATTTGAGAAATAATTATATACTCATTTGGTTATAAATTGACAGTAATTTAAGTTCAGTGTAACGATTGTCACTTTTTTTTAAGAGATAAAATTTTAAAATTTAAATTTTATATTTCATCAAAAAAAAATGGTGCACAATAACATATAGTTTCGGTTAAAATACTTTTACATTTTTAAATTTTAATTAAAATTTTAAACAGTTTAATTATTCAATTGCTTTCAGATTGAAGGAAACTACAGAAGAACCAAGTCAGAGATTAACACAAGTCATACATTGATGAGACTAGAATAATAGTTGTTTAACGAAGACAAAAACTTGGGTGGAAGTATTTGGGAGGTGTGCGTAGACCTTGTCAAATTTCGAAAAACAAAAGCCAAGTGCATGGCCTAAATATTCCTTGCAAGTAGGAGATAGGGTAGATCCTGGAGGCATTAGCAAGTTCTGGATACGTAAGGGTAATGTCAAATGTCAAAGCTATATATTGGTAGAAATAATTTGCATTCAAGTCAAGAAAAGGATTGAAGCTTGTAGCAGGAAGAGGAGTGAGGAGTAGTCGTAGTAACTATTTACAGCGAGGGATAAAGAAAGGAAGGCGTCCCGAGTATCTCGTGACACCCTTCATTTCAGTTCACCGCACCTGGTGTCCAATCAAAAGTTCCAAAGCTTAACACCACAACCCCCCCCCCCTCTGTCCCTTCTCATCACCCTCACTCCTTACTTCCCCCCTTTATCCTTTTTCCGGATCTGGTTGCTCAACCGTTACTCCCTCCCTCTTTACACTTGTCCCCTCACCATCTAACTTTTTCTCTTTGTTTCTGTTACAGGAAAACTACTACATAAGAATCCTACTACTCTTTCATCACTCATCAATCATCAATATAAGATATTACTTGCGACTTTTATTCTAAATCATCCATGTAAATCATTGTATTCAAAAAACTGTTTTATGAAAAATTATTTCTTAAAATAATAATTTAATTAAATCTTAGAGAACGTTTATGAAAATTCATCTATAAAACTGTTAATTTACATAAAAATTTTATGAATTTAAATTAAAGGTAGAATATAAATTAGGGTTGCTTTTATCGCATGGCTTGTAGATTTCTTGTAGAAGAATTGGGTCAATATTGAAAGCATGTATTTTAATCATCACAATAATTAAAAATTTATGTAAAATGTAGTGGAACAAAATGCAAGTGGTGGTGGTACTAGCATGCTACTAGTATATTTATTGTGGGATGGATCTACTGTAAGCCAGTTGGGCCCACTAAATCTATAAGAAAATCACCAGGCAATGGAAAAATGGACCACATTTAAAGTGTAATAAAGGTTGGGTGTAAGAGAGGCCCAAGTAGCAGGAAAGAGGGAGTGACAAAAATCTTAAATAAGTCGCCAGTAGGGGATGGCTTTGGTTAGTGAGTTCAAGCCTGAAAGGGAGGAAAAGTGCCTTTAATATTTCTTGAGTAACCCCGTGAGCTTTGCGGGACGTAGGAGAAGCAAATTGCCCTTCTATTTGGGTTAGTTTAGCCGCAATTATTTTTAAGGGAAAAATAACTAAATAAATAAATTGTTATTTTAAATACAACTCGCCGGGATGATGAGTTCTAAATTTAATGATATTGCCCGACTGGTGCTCGCTGCTCTTTGGTTTGCTTCATCAGTTGATGTGACCTTATGGCTGGTGGATTAAATTGCATGTTTGCCTTTGTACTGTACTGCACTATTTTCTAGATTTGATAATTTTTATTTTTATGTCTTATTCGTATTGGGTAAATATATAATATTAATAATTATATAAATAAATATAAATACGACACGATTAATTAATCGTAGCATAATCTTAAATATATACATAAATATATTTAATACACGTGTAACACGATTATATTAATACGTTTACAAAACATATCAAATTAAATTTTTTACAACACAGCATTATTAATAAGATTAAAATTTATACTGTTAAGATAATTTTTTATGAAGAAAAGATGAATTTCATTAATCATCACCATAACATGTATTACAATCGAAGGGGGAGCTAGTTAACATTCGTAGAGGGGTCAAAGATGAAGATGAATAAAGTCTGCCAAGGTTCTAGAACGACTATTGGGCTTTGCTCTGGTGCTAATCATCTATCATGACATGATTAAGATAGGTGATCTTATTCTCTAATCTTAAATAACAATAAATAAAACTAATACATTAGATTTAAATAATAATTAAAAGATTCATAATAGATAATAACTTTATAACATGTAAATCAAATGAATGAAAAATATAAATAATTAATTTTGCACAATAACCGTGAGTAATCCTTATTCAAACTCACAAGTTTATAAATATCTTTTAAACAATGAAATATGTTTTAACGGTGAGTTACATAAGAGAAAGTAAAGTAAAAATAAAAAAATAAAAGAGAAAAAGAAAAAGAGGGAAAAAGAGATGTGAATAAACTTATGAATTAAGGTAAAGTTGATTAAGATTTGTGAGATTATTTGATTATTTATTATTTATATTAATTATTAAATAAAAAAATATTTTAAAGATTATTAAAATATATAATAAATAAATAATTTCAAAATTTTTGAAAGAATCACAACCCCATAAATATGTTACTCAAGGCTATTAAAAATATATATATATAATATCTAAAAATTTTCATCACAAAAAATAAACATATTACAGCCCCTCATATTATAATCACAACAGTACCCCTAGCATGAAGGAAAAGCCTCATTTAAAAACCATTTTATGGCAAAACCCAGTGGGACAAAAACTATGAGGAGGAAAAAGAGTACGTTCCTAACATGCTTTTCATTACATAGCAACAAACTCTTTTCTCTCAGCTTGATACAGTTACAGCTGGTTCGCATCTTGCAAAATGGCCTATTTAACTATGCTTGGCATATTATCAAGCATTCTCCATACAAATTGTTCTTTCTCTAACAATTTTTCCTGATGTCAACTTTTAAGATAATTGTATAAACTATTTAATTAGAGTTAAAATATTAATAAGATTGGGATTAACCTTATATATATGTGTGTGTAATTAGATTTCTCAATATACAATTTAGGTTTCTATCTAACTTATACAATTTATATTATATAGTATTTATCTTCAAATTAATATAAATTTTGTACAAATAAAACATAATTCTATAATTCAAATTTATAATAAAAAGTATAAATATCATAATATTTACCAAATATAATAAAATTCAACATAAATCTTAACCATCATAAAAATTATAATGTTTATATGGATTAATAAAAGCCTTAACTATGTAGTAAACATGTTTACACGATATATGAACATAATTAAATAAATAAGTAATAAATGAGTCATAAATTATACGAATATATAATAACATGATTAATTAATTATATCTTAAATATATCTCAAATTAAATAAATTTAATATAATTAAAATATAATTTATTTATATTTTAATCATATTGTGTTGTCACATCTTGTACAAAATTGTCACGTATTTATTTTTCTCTCGTGGTTTCCTTGCGAGTTGAAAGTCTAAACCGGCCTAACGATATGGCCCAGTTCCTTATCACTGGCCATTAATATTATCCCACAGTCGGCCCAAAGTTGAAGGAATGGACATTTGCTTAGTCAGACTCGTATCCACCGCTCAACAAGTCAACAAGGAAAACTTGCAAATGTGGTAAACCACGTCAATTACTCACATGATTAAACCCGTGAGATCATTCAGGATCTCTTGCCTCAGTATCTGTGGCCTTCTTAATCCAGCTTTAATCATCACATGTATATCCAATTCCAACTAAACAAGCTAACAAGGCAATGATAAAAGCACAAGCCACTAATTGAAACAATTATAGTAGTACAATAATCTTGAAAAGGCCTTCTTACACACTAATTAAACAAGTAATACCATAGTTAAAAATTGCATAGTTTAAGTTGTTTAATTCACTTATCATTATCTAGGCATCAAGATTAGTAATTTCAAGAAGAAAAAGTGTGTCAAGATTGTTTTATCTTGAGATATATCAATTAAATTTAAATTTCGATTAAGGTAATGAGGACTCGAGGAGATTTAAAGCGTGTATTTTGATAAAAATTTTTTTTATTAATATTTTTTATTATTTTGAATTAATTTAATTGTTATGTTTTCAAATAAAATACAATTATAATAATTTCTTAAATATGTCTTTTGTCATTGTTATTATTTTTTTTGAGTTATTTAACTAAGGAAATAGGGATAAGATGAAATAAATTAAAAATAATATCTCAATAAATATTTAGAATTATTTAGAGATGGATTGTTAAGGAAAAATTGTAATAATAAAAGGTTTTTTTTTTTATAAAGACTTTTTGATTTTCCATCAGGCCTAGATTCACCGTCAATCGTACTCAAACAAAAAATCTTGCAAGATAGACGAAGGAGAGGAAACGGGGAAGAATGGTAGTGAAGTTGACAACAAAGCGAAAAAGGATGTCGCCGCCTCAAAATGGTTGATATTTTTAGCGGCACAAAAACATCGTACTCTCATACATTGATATTGCCAGAAATGAGAGGCCCTTGCTTACTACAAACTTCTCTTAAACTCCCGAAGCACCAAATTTTCTGTTTCATACAACTCCATCCACTTCATTTCCCTTTAACCCAATCAAAATTATTAGTAAACGAGAACAAGGAAAAGGGGAAAAAAAAAAAAATCAAACCCCATGGTCTCGTGTACGACTATGCTACAGCGACGTATTGGTTGATTGATTTTTTATTTTTTTTGTTTTTATGAATCTCAAGCGCATGCCCTAAAGATTCACCAACCAATCCTAACACACCAAGAAAGGCTAAATCAGCCAAACTGGCAAAATATCTGGGGACAGGAAAGGGTCTGAAATTTAAGCCTTGAACTAAGGAAAAAGCTAAAAGAGTTGACGTGGCAGGATCTCAAACCCAAAATCCAAACAAGTCTTGATCTTTACGCCTGAGCAGCCGATGGAAGATGATGGCGGCGTAGATGATAACACAAAAAGGCAGAGGGGTTTGGGTGAAAAAATAAGATAGCGGAAAAGCGAAAATTACATTTAAGTATAACAAAATTCATAATAATTAAGAGAAGATGAATTTTTTTAGAAAATAATTTGGATTGAGTGTAAGAGGCTATTTTGTAAGCGTCATAAAAGGACACTGAAGAAAGGCACAAAATGGCGCAACGCTAAGAAAAATGTCAGGGTTTTTCCCATTGAATCAGCACTCAAAAGAGCTGAATATATACAGTGTTTAAGAATAAAGTAAGAAAAAGACAATACATAATAATTACATGTTAACTACCAAACAGTGAAACGGTGCATTTCTAGCTTTATGCCCGGTTTCCTTTATGGTCTTCCTTTGTTTTCCGGACTTGCTTTCTTCTTTATCTAGTCAAGCACCTTTCATTCTGATACTCAATCAATCATATCAAGGCTGAGCTTATTCACTTCTAATCTGTCTGATACTCCTCCTCAATAGGATATGTGAATGTTATGAACATTCATCTTACTCAAAAAATTATGAAACTGCCTTAGTTGCAATGCTTTGGTCAACATATCAACAAGTTGTAAATTAGTTGAAATATGTAGTGGTTTAATTATACTTTTAAGCACCTTTTCTTTAATAAAATGATAATTCATTTCGACATGTTTTGCTTTAAAAAATAAATAAATAAATTTTTGCTAATGTGCATAACAATCGACTGTCAAAGTAAAGCATCACAGTATTTTTATGTTTGATCTCAAAATCTGATAATAAATGTTTTAATCAAATAACTTTACAACATGTGGATGTTATGGATCGATGTTATGCTTTTGTTGAGCTTCGAGCTACAATAAATTACTTTTTTTATTTTCACATCACCAAAGAATTCTAAATAAAAATATCATTATATCTTATGATAGATCTTTCAGAATCATGGTATCCTGTCCAATTATTATCACTCTAAATTAATATTTTTAAGTCTGATTTTGATTCATCATGGTAGAAAAACGACATGCTATTTTCCTTGTAGAAACTTCTCAAAGTTTTCTCTCACTCACAACTCTCTGTTCTGCTATCTCTCGATTCAAAGCTTATTCAGAGATTTTCTTTTATTTATAGCACTGCTTTTTCGTTTCTTGGCATATGTCTTATGTTTAACATGTTAAAATTTCAATGACTTTTCTCGATTATACTTTTTGATGTTTAGTTTCATACGAAATTGGAAAGCTAAAAGAAATATTTGTTCTGAATTCAAGTCCGGACTATTTTCATTGCGACTCTTGTTGAAGATGTTAAAGAGGGAGGTACGAGATTTGCTAAGATGACTTCTCGGTTTTGAGGCTTTGCAAGTGAACTAAAGGGGAGAAAAAGCCTATGGGTTTTGCTCTCTTCTCAAGTGCACAACTTGCATTTGTTGCAAAAGATTCCCTTCAATTGTTATATAAATTATTTAATTGACGTTTTTAGTTTAACTATCTGATACATGTCTTCTTTTTTTGAAACATTGATTGTGTTTGATTTTGGATATTCTTTGTTTAAGTATTAGTTTTTCTTCTTTATTATAAGTCACTTTTTATTAAATAAATAGCAGTACGATAAAGATTAAATCTCTTTAAAAAAAGAGTGAATGCAAAACCTTTGAGGCCCATAATAAGTTGCCTGCTTTTGATCAAACCGGCAATGAGTTACACAGCACAGGTCTCTATTGCTTGACAAATTGCAAATTTTTTCGTAGATGTGGACTACTCATTGCAACGTTCATGAGACTATTGATGACAGAATAGTTGACTTTCAGAGTAAAAAGTTCTACGTCCGTTAATTTAAAATTAGGTAACTAAATAAATGCAAAAGCTTTCTTAAATTATGCTATTTTATCATATAATCGCGAATTTATAGCTATTATTATCTACGAAATTATATAATATGGTGCTTGCATGAGTTTATGAATTATCTATTATGACAATCTGTATCAAAACTTTTGCTCGCATTTGCATGGCGTCTGCTTCCTTTCACTCAAACAAAGTATCTACTGATTTGCAGAAACAGACTGACTGCCAAGATTAGCAAACATAATTTTCGCTATTAGATGCATCCTTTTGTATTCAATTCTTTGAAAATATTCTATACTTCTCCTATGGTTTGGCCTACCTATCTTTTGCACTGACATTTATTCTTCTTAATTTTGCAATTTCATAATTGTCCTTTACTCAAGACTTTATTTTATCTTATTTTATTTTTAATGTATAGATCATAAGAATAATATATATTTGACGTAAGACACGTTTAACATTATTTTTTGATATTTTGACGTAGCTACAATCGATGAAATCATGAGAAATCGATCAACCTTTAATCTTTAAATACAAAAAAAATTTGTATATTTCAATATATTTTGTTTTTCCTTTTTTTTTTTTACTTTTACCTCATTATAAACGAACAAAAAAATTTATTATTTCACACAAAAAAAATTATATTAAAAAATATATTTTTTTTTAATTTCTTGAAACGTAACTATTTATGCCCGTTGCGTGGGTTCTTTTTTTTAGTTTTTTTTATAAGAGGATGTACACGTTATTTGGTTACTACATACAACTCCTCTTAACCTAAATTTGGTCTTCCCATATCTTACGACAAAGAGAAATCAAGGGCAATTTCGTCTTCACGATAAAATACCACACTGTATTTGAAATATCTTTTACATTGACCACCAGCCCATATTTATTTTGAAATAAAGACTGGAGAGCTATGATTTTCTATTTTGATATACTTTCCTGTAATCTACCCCCACCCAAAAATAAAAAAAAGAAAAAGGAAGAAAACAAGAGCTGGTTGTTATAAACCACATCTATCCTTTTCATCTTTCTTCTCTCTGCGGCCGACCATTTGCATTAGCTAAAAAAGGGTCTCTTCTCTCTGCAACTTCTCAAAGAAAAGACCCCTTTTCAGTTTTACTCTCTATTTCTATTTTATCTTTTTCAGCTTTTTTATTTCTTTTCTTCCTTCACCGCTTCTTTCCTTTTTGAGGTGAGTTTTGGAAATTTCTGTTTTCGGTTTGATGCTTGGTTTGGGGTTTCTTGCCTTTTCGGAAGTTAGGGTTTTTCATTTTCGGATCATACTTTTCAAGTAAATTCTTTGTTTTCTTTTGCTCCTGAAAATCTTGGTTAGGGTTTTGGTTGGGTTGGTTTGGGTTTGAAATTTTGATTTTTTGGTTTGAAGTTTTTGGTGTTTGTTGATTCTTTGTTGGGTGCTCAATATTTATGGTTTTTTTTTAATAAAAATTTGTCTTGTTTGGGTTTTCTTTTTTCTTTCTGCTGTAATCGCTGATGGATAAGGTGAGTAAGCCACCTTTTGAAGTTGGGATAAATAAAATTGTAGTATTACGTTAATGCTAATGATTGCTGGGTGGACGTGGATTTTTGTTAAAAGCGATTTATAACTTTGCTAAAGCAAATTGAACCAATTGAAAGTGCAAAGCTTCTAGCAAAAAACCACAGTTATACCTATATTTTATATTCATGAATTCGGCTATTTTTGTAACATTTGCTTGTTCTTAGCACTTGGGTAGCTTGTTAATCGTGAGACTCTTTTTTTACTGTTGTGATTTTCTAGGGGTTATAAGCTTGGTGCTGTGAAATTATCAATTTTGGCCGAGCCTAATTGAAATGCTAATTCTTCCAAATTATGTACATTCTAAATTCTATGTTCACTGTATTTCAGTTATTAGATTCAAAAGTGGCTTCTAGGGTTAATCAAATGATCAATAGTTGTGCTGCTAACTCTGTTGGTATAAGTTATATATATATTTTTGTATATTAAAGCTATTGACTCTATGTTTTGCTTGAAGAAGTGTGATGACTATGGTCTGTGGTGTAAAAGTGTCATTGGCTGGTAAACTGTTTCCAGTTTTAGTTGACTTTGAGATTATGTTGAATCTTCTTTCTCATGCCACTTTGTTCTTCTAATGTACTGATTGTTCATTATTGATTTTAGAACATTCATTTATGCCAAGTAGATTCTGGTGATTTTGTGGAGAATGCAAGTATTCTATTGTCCCTTGTAAGGTATTCATTCCAGCTGACATGTTTCATTACTAAATGCAGATAGCTTAATAGAGTGATGGCTAAGGTTCTGGCTCAGTCAACTATTGTTCCTGCTCTAGTTACTAGTCAAAGTCATGGTCCATCCAAAGAATCTTCAAAATCAAAAGGGTCTGCCAAAATGATGTGCAGTTTACAAACACCTGGATTGAGGATAAGAAGTTTCTCTGGGTTGCGTGGTTCAAATTCTTTAGATAATATGGTCAGATTTGGCCAAGATTTCCGTTCTAAGGTTGCAATTTCAATCTCTTCTCGACGAGGAAGGGGTAGCAGATGTGTACCTAAAGCCATGTTTGAGCGCTTCACAGAAAAAGCAATTAAAGTAATCATGCTTGCCCAAGAGGAAGCCAGACGGCTTGGCCATAATTTTGTTGGTACAGAGCAAATTTTATTGGGCCTTATTGGTGAAGGTACTGGCATTGCTGCGAAAGTTCTTAAATCCATGGGAATCAATCTTAAGGATGCACGTGTAGAAGTGGAGAAGATAATTGGAAGGGGCAGTGGGTTTGTTGCTGTGGAGATTCCATTTACTCCTCGTGCAAAACGTGTTTTGGAACTCTCATTGGAAGAAGCACGCCAACTTGGTATCTATATACTATATAGTTTTTGCTTTTCGTTTTTAATTCATTTTACAACAGCTTTTAAATTGGGATTAGCTAGTAGGAATAGTTATACTACCATTTCATCATTTTATTTGGCTTTCATTTTATGTGTGTTGGTTATCTGTTTAACAATTCACTCAGTCATTTCCATTCATAATAGAATCTATTTATTTGCAGAAGATCACATGAATCAAATTTCCATTTGATTGACTTAACCAATAAGAAAAACATTTTATATGATGAAAAAGAAAAAATTTGTATCAAAGGATTATTGTGGTGGTGGAGAGCCTATTTCCTTCATCATTAAATGACCAAGAAGTTTAGCTGTATGCTCCTAACTTATCTCACCAAATCCTTGAATTCCAACCAGCACTTAGTCCTTTCTTCATTCTTTTTACGTACACATGCGCTCTGGACTGCGTAAATTTACTTAGATTAACTGGTAAATCTTATTTTATGAAAATTTCAGGCCATAATTATATTGGATCAGAGCATCTTCTTCTTGGGCTGCTTCGTGAAGGTGAAGGTGTAGCAGCCCGTGTTCTGGAGAATTTAGGTGCTGACCCAAGCAATATCCGCACACAGGCAAGAAATGCATTTACCAACTTGATCTTGTTTCAAATTTCTGGTTTGTTTTTTTTTTTTTTTTTCAATATAAAAACTAATGGGGGTTAATCTTCTATATGAGTACTAGGTTATTCGTATGGTTGGTGAGGGCAATGAAGTTAGTGTTGTTCCTGGAGGATCAACTGGCAACACAAAGATGCCAACACTTGAGGAATATGGAACCAATTTGACTAAGCTCGCTGAGGAGGTAAGAAATTTGTTTATCTGGTATATCATCTGGGTATTTGCATGTGCTTGTTTCTAAGCCGGTTTTCCCCATTTCAGGGTAAATTGGATCCTGTTGTTGGGAGGCAGGTTCAAATAGAACGTGTTGTCCAAATATTGGGTAGACGGACCAAAAATAACCCATGTCTTATTGGAGAACCTGGTGTTGGAAAAACAGCAATTGCTGAAGGCCTTGCTCAGCGTATTGCTAGTGGTGATGTTCCTGATACAATTGAGGGAAAGAAGGTGCATACATGTTATTTAGCATTAAGAATATTTTGTCTTAGCAAAGAGATTGTACAAATGGATAGTGATTTTAAAAATGTTTTCATGTTTTTGGATTTGTTCTGAGGTGCAAATCTGATTCTAGTATTTTTACATGTTCCCCTTTTAGAATTGCCTAAAACTTATGCCAATTTTGCACTAGTTGCATACTAAAATTCGGTGTAATGTATGTATAACATCCGTTTCCATCACGGGTCATATTTTTACCTGGAATGTTTACTGCATTAGTATACATAACA
This sequence comes from Theobroma grandiflorum, assembly GCA_036013995.1. Classification (NCBI taxonomy): domain Eukaryota; kingdom Viridiplantae; phylum Streptophyta; class Magnoliopsida; order Malvales; family Malvaceae; genus Theobroma; species Theobroma grandiflorum. The sequence continues at coordinate 11,445,171 of CP142131.1, forward strand.
TGATATGGTTGGTCAATAGAGATTACAGTCAGTTAAAGTTGAGAGTTTCATTATTTCCATAAAATTTGAATATTCCAAATTGTAAGGTCTTGCGTGAAGCTAATCAAAAGAATGACATAGATGGTTGATAGATTAAGGTCTTGGTGCTGTGCTATTATGTTAATTTTATCAGGGGTATAAATCAACAATAAAGATGCTTGTATCTTTTAATGTCATTATAATTTCCTTTTTATGTAGTTTTTCTTCCCCCTTTTCCAGACCTTTCAAAGATACAGGCATTATTTTTTGGTACTTTATTTTTTTTAGTTAGAAATAGACATTTATGACTGTTTTCTTGTTAGGTTATAACACTTGATATGGGTCTTCTTGTTGCTGGAACAAAATATCGTGGAGAGTTTGAAGAGAGATTGAAGAAGCTAATGGAGGAAATCAAGCAAAGTGATGAGATAATATTGTTTATTGATGAGGTGCACACCTTAATTGGAGCAGGAGCTGCAGAAGGGGCTATTGATGCTGCCAATATATTGAAGCCAGCTCTTGCAAGAGGTGAATTGCAGGTATTTGTTCTTACAAAGGAGATTGTACTGTGTGTATTTGTTTTTGTCTGGCAAACAAAAGAAGGAATTGAGAAAGTGTCTGTAGTTTTCAGTCTTTTCTAAGTTTGGATTGCCTGGTGCTGCATTTAAATCTACTAGATAAATTCTTCTTCACCGTTTCAGCAAGTGTTATAATCTTTTAGAGACTCAGGTTGATTGTTGTATCTGACTTCCATGTGAATTATTTGGTGCCTTCTCATTGCTGCTTGTGTTTGAATTTATATACTTCCGAATGATTATCATCTCTGTTATTTTAATCAAATCTGGCTATATTTTTATATTTTTATTTGAATTGATGCAGTGTATTGGAGCTACAACACTCGATGAATACAGAAAGCATGTTGAGAAAGACCCTGCTTTGGAAAGACGTTTCCAGCCGGTCAAAGTGCCTGAACCATCTGTAGATGAAACTATACAGATTTTGAAAGGTTTGCGAGAACGTTACGAGATTCACCACAAGCTTCGCTACACAGATGATGCCTTAATTGCTGCTGCACAGCTGTCATACCAGTACATCAGGTATGTGGTCATCTTATTTTCATCAAGTGTTTTTTATTTGCATTGTCACAACATGGTACTGCCCTTTTTGTGCCTCACCTTAATATCTGTATGCTTCAGTGACCGTTTTCTGCCTGATAAAGCAATTGACTTGATTGATGAAGCTGGTTCTCGTGTTCGTCTTCGTCATGCACAGGTGTGCTTGCATTACAATCTAGTGGTGAGCAACTCTTGTATGCCTTTCTTTCTCAAGTTGGTTTCATGAAATTATTGTTGTTGCAGCTCCCTGAGGAAGCTAGAGAGCTTGAAAAGGAGCTCAGGCAGATCACAAAGTCAAAGAATGAAGCTGTTCGCAGCCAGGACTTTGAGAAGGTACAAAGTGTTTGAGTTTCGTGGGACCATTTATGTTGATTTCTGTTAGGGAGTGGATCAAAATATTTTACTGCTCCTTCTTTGGGTCCTAACTTCTTGGTGTTGGATTGTTTGATCTACTCAAAAGATTTGTTGTCTTACAAGGCTGTTTAGTGGTCAACCGTTGTTTTTCTTTTGTGGGTTTGACAATCTTGGGTGCAACTGGCTCATATCATTAACACATTCTTTTAAACAGGCTGGGGAATTACGTGACCGAGAAATCGAGCTCAGGGCTCAGATCACTGCTATCCAAGAGAAAGACAAGGAGATGAATAAGGCAGAGGCAGAGGCAGGGGATGGAGGTCCAGTTGTGACCGAAGTGGACATTCAGCATATAGTCTCTGCCTGGACTGGTATTCCTGTTGAGAAAGTATCAACCGATGAGTCTGATCGCCTCCTTAAGATGGAAGAGACTCTTCATAAGCGAGTCATTGGTCAGGATGAAGCTGTCAAAGCCATTAGTCGTGCAATTCGACGTGCCCGTGTCGGTCTCAAGAACCCCAACCGGCCAATTGCTAGCTTCATCTTTTCTGGACCAACTGGTGTAGGAAAGTCAGAACTAGCAAAGGCACTAGCTGCTTACTATTTTGGTTCTGAAGAAGCCATGATCCGGCTTGATATGAGTGAGTTCATGGAACGGCATACGGTGTCCAAGCTCATTGGTTCACCTCCTGGTTATGTTGGTTACACTGAGGGTGGTCAGCTGACTGAGGCTGTTAGGAGACGACCATACACTGTGGTACTTTTTGATGAGATTGAGAAGGCACATCCTGATGTCTTCAACATGATGCTTCAGATACTCGAGGATGGAAGGTTGACAGACAGTAAAGGAAGAACTGTGGATTTCAAGAATACCCTTCTGATAATGACATCAAATGTTGGAAGCAGTGTAATTGAGAAGGGTGGACGACGGATAGGATTTGATCTTGATTATGATGAGAAGGACAGCAGTTACAATAGAATAAAGAGCCTGGTGACAGAAGAACTGAAGCAATATTTCAGGCCAGAGTTCTTGAATAGATTGGATGAGATGATTGTTTTCAGGCAGCTCACCAAGTTGGAGGTAAAGGAGATTGCAGATATAATGCTTAAGGAGGTGTTTGACAGGCTCAAAGCCAAAGAGATAGAGCTTCAAGTGACTGAAAGGTTTAGAGAGAGGGTGGTGGAGGAAGGATACAACCCAAGTTATGGAGCAAGGCCTTTGAGAAGAGCCATTATGAGACTTCTTGAGGACAGCATGGCCGAGAAGATGCTTGCTAGGGAAATCAAGGAGGGTGATTCAGTAATTGTGGATGTTGACTCTGATGGAAATGTGACCGTTCTGAATGGTAGCAGTGGTGCTCCTGAGTCATTGGCTGATCCAATTCCAGTTGTGTAACCAAATAGGTTTTTGGGATATGTTGTTTGTAACTTTTCTTTTTCATTGAACTGGCTATACTAGTTGTAGTCTGTTTTCTCGAAAGGACTACTTGGCAGTAGAATTGGAAGTCATTGATTGCTTGCCTGTGGACATTGAAGCTATATTTCTTACACTGAATCACATGCATAGTTGGAAGAGGTGCAGAGAAGATACTGCTGGTAGTATTAGGTTGGCCGTTTACTTAACAATAAAATTTAATTAGATTGGAATACATTCAAAATGTTACTTCATATTATTGAACCTGAATCGATACTGTACGACTGTTCTTCAATGATCCACATTTAGAATTTTCTGCCTATTTAGAGCTGTTCAGACCTAATCGTTAGATCACAGCTATCAATGCAGGGCATTGGATCCTAGAAATTCTAAGTTCTTGAAGCATGATAAAGTTCTGTTACTTCACCAAAGCACGGAAATGACACTCTTTGCTACGTGACAGGCGACCGTAGTGACTTGCAGTTCGCACCCAGCAGAGTGATGAGCGGTTGGTAAAAATGACAGAATGTCATGGAAATTGCAGCCCACTGTGCTTGACAAATTGCATTTTATTTATTTCGTTGAATAAAGATAATGATTAATGATACAGAATGCACTCCAAAAATAATTTGGAACCAAGATTACCCAGTATTCACCCGTTTGCAGTGGCAAGGCATATGTGTCTCTATAAAAACTAACTCGTCTTTCACCATGTATGATACTTACATTGATAAGATGATCTTTACAAACAGGATAACAGCTAAGCTGTTATCAATGCTTCCGCTAATGACAGCAGAGATTTTGGTTCCGAGTTAATCGGCAGAGTTGAACTTACACCAAATATAGATTGAGAAGAGCAGCAAATCCAGGAATTGATGATTCCTCAGGGGTTCTATTGCACTAAGATGAATGTTCTGCTGCTACTTATCCATAACTGAATGAGACTGTCTCTGCGTGGGGCTTACACTCCCACCACGGTTCATTTTGAGTGCATCCAAAGCTTTCTGTATCTCCATGGTCATTGCACTGTCCACACTCCCTGAAGATAGCTTCTTGTGTGCTTTCTGCAAATGAAGCTTGAGTGAGCTGCTGCTCAGACCAGCATTCTTCCCGCAAATGGGACAGACTTTCATCATTGGTTTTCGCTGATGCCACTCCATTGAAACCTTTCCGTGCAGTTTCCGATCAAGATCCACTAAAATCCTTGAAAACCCATCATTGGGCTGGGCTCGGCGGTGAACTCGCTTAAGGGCATTCCATGCTTCTAATAAAGTTAAGTTCCTGCCCATGATAGTGAAAGTATTTCAGTCTTGATTAACCAAAAAGGTTCCATTTATATGACAGAACTACGGCGAACTAAGGTTTACCAATACTGGAGGTTTTTAAGCAGCAATGCAGCCTTTTGTTTACAAGCTTTCTACAGCATATAAAGCATGACATATTACTTACTTCCGAAGCATCAGGTATGCAATCACTAATGTGGCACTCCTACTTCTCCCTTCAAAGCAATGAACTAAGACCCTTCCACCTATTTGTTCAACATGATCGATAAAATCAGAAGCTTCTTCAAAGATACTGCTGATGTTTGAATCTTCGTTGTCACATATCTGTTTCAATGAGGCACAGCATGTATCATTAGATTCATTATGAAAGAGGTTTCCATGCAGGTAGTAGAACACTTGGATATAGAACCAGAGAGCTCTACAATCAACATTTCCTTAGATCTGAGTGTAAGATTAATGTACAAAAAGAAAAAGGATATTACCATTTCCACTGTGGTTACTCACTGCAACTGTTACTGTTTTAGAGTTTTTGGTTGAGGTATAGTTGGGTTTAAGGCCTGATTAGTTGAGTTTATGATGTCCCATAGCAGTGAAAATAAGCAAGAACTAAATGGGATTTCAGCCAGATGCATCAAATAACCCAGGAAATTTTCTTCATGTAGAAATAGACTGACAAAAAAACGTAGAGGGAAAAAAAGTGAATTACTTACAGAAAAATTTTTGTACTCAAATAAGTCAGGGTACTGTGAGTCTGACTGTCCAATTTCATTGGAGCACAAACACAAAATATGAGAAATTCCCAAATGCTGCAGTGTGTAAACAGATCTTGCAGCCAGTGCCCCACCAATGAGCAAGCTACTTGTAATTAAAGATGGCTTCTCTGTATTAGCAGCCTCAGATATCAATGCTATCCTCTCAAGAATGTGCTCCAGCCTAACCTGTACATAATAATAACATAGAAAAACATAGGACAATTAGTATCTACAGAATGCTAACTCAAACGCTGAAGTAAAGATGTTTGCGAGCTGCATAGAAAGAAGGCCAAGAAGTTAAAAGAAGGTATCACCTTTAATTCATAAGCATCAACAACACTGTTATTATCACTACCCTCAAAAAATCCTGTATTAAAATTGTTCTCCTGGCAGAGTTTAACAGCATCATTTTTAAGCATTTCATTCCATTGTTCCAAATCTCTGCCTGATTCAGCATCAACCTGAGAGCAAAAATAGTATTAAACAATGAAGCATTACAAAGAAAAGTTTGATCTAGCACAAAAGTTAATACATTTCTGCAGAGTGGAAACTACCAAAACCTATGCTAGAAAACATATTTTTACACAAATTCATAGCATAACAGCTAAACAAGCAATCAAATCTCATTAAAACGATTTTACACTCCCTCCCTGCTTCATGTCATTGTTAAATGTCACAAACACTGATAATCAGCATTAATCCTGTCAAAGCAGGGTCTGTGACAGCAATCCAATACACTGTTCTATCCTTTTCATATTTTTCTATGACAGTGGTTAGTATAACAGACTCAACCCATGCATTTACTCTTTTCAAGATGAGACTTTAACATAAAATATCCAATGGCACTTCAGTAATTGCCATAAGTTGTTTGACATATCTATATTCCACTGAAACTTTGTTTTATAAAATGACATTCCATTTTGTTTACAAGTATAACAAACCTTGGCAAACTTATGGAAGTCTCGGAGCTTTGCAGTCAAACGCAAGCTACGAAGGGGCTCTCCACTACCTTTGTAGAACTTTCCATGCCAGCCTTCTCGTGACATTGGAGAACTAGAGTCCATGCTTTCTCTGTGCCCTGAAGATGATGATTTTGGAGCCGTTCTCTGTAACTCTGAATCACTATAATCTGATCGGTTATCACTGAGGACTCGCTCCTTACTCGGAGTAGACGGGGAAGCAACACCTCCAAGGCAAGAAGGATGCAATGGTGACTCAGGAACTGCTAAGTCTTCCTTATCAAAGTCCCCTGATGTCTTATTTAAAATAGTCAGAAATTGACGTAACAAGCTATCTAGCTTTTGATGAAGTGTGAGCAGGAATATATGGAATCCCTGCAGATCCCTTAAAGCTGCACGGAACCCACTACGAAATTCTTGAACAACTGAGGTCGTTTCAGTCCCCCGTATATCAGTTGTATCAGCATCTTCTGGTGAAGCAGATCCTAATTTCCCACATGTTATATCATGTAACAAGTTGGAGGAGTAATTGGAACTATTGAGAAGTAACTCAACCAATTTAGGATAAATTACTTGGTCATTTGCACGTTTTCCAACAGGAGGTCGACGTGGTACACCAGAGTCTATAGCCACAATGTGGGAACCGGAATGGAATGATTCACTGAATGTTGGACTTACTATACTCATGTCACTAGATTTAGGTGATTCTGTAATTTCAGAAAGATCAGAGCTCTGTGATACCAGTCCTGGACTATGAGGGCTTAATCTGCTGTCAACTGAAGATGCCCTTCGTTCCTTTTGAATAGCTCTAATCACCCTAGGGCGGAATCGCTTGATTGCAGAGTCAAATGCCTCATCCAAAGAACCCATATTTGCAGCGCTTGTTTTGTCTGCTAACAACAAATTTGCAGGATTTCCACGCCATCTTAGTTCACGGCAAGGAAGTCTATCTTCATTTCTGATGACAAGGTCCAACATCAGGACCCTACCAAGAGCTGCTGCAGTTCTTTCTGCAGTACCCTTTGAATCAAATGCACTTATGCTTTCCAACAAAGGGGATCCATGAACATAACTGCAAAAGACATGGTTCTTAAAATTCAAAATGCTGCATAAAGAATGTAACTATTTTCCTTGTATGTCAAGATTTCTTCTCTAATTGCTCTCTAATTTTATCTAAACAAGCCCTGGATGACTACTGTGTGCACTAATAATACAGTACCCTTGCAGCAATCATGAACCAGTTGCTCCTGCCTTGGAGATAACCCTACAATATATTGCTTGATACAAAAACTTTTGAAGTACAAACTTTCTAAGGCTCTCAGTTTTGCACCAATCAGTGGAATCATATGGCCATAACCACATCCTCAGCTGATTTAACAACCCTTACAGTCTTGCAAATCCAGGTTTTATTCTCACCTCATCAGAAAAAGGCATCGGCTAAGTTCTAGTGCCTCCAAAAGCTCTGAACATGTGACTTCACCTACTTCATCTCCTTCTGAGGTTGATGTAATTTTTGCTTTCTGTGCAGCTTCCTTTATCTGGAACCACTCTGGGCTAGAATTATGAATTACTCTAGCCTGTTGCAAAAGAATCAGTAATCATTAAAAGGAGAGTTAAAAGAAAAGGAAAACAAAAAACAAAATAAAACACAAATTGTCCGACAGAGTGTTTGATGTAAGGTTGGAATTATAGCCAAATATGTTAGTAATACAGAACAGCTGGTGTATAGAGGTTCAACCTGAGGAGTACGGATTCCTAGCCACTTCGCAAACTCATAACCCAGGCGTTCCGATTGCATGGCCATCCTTGAAGACGAAAACTTTATAACAGCTGCTGCTTCCTTTGGAGAAGTATCATCAACCCCAGGCTGGTTGAATAATGCAAAGAAAACAACTCCTCCAGAATTTACTGTAACCTAAATGCAGACAACTGAAGATAAAATTAGGTGGCAGATAAGAATATAACTAATTAGGAAGTAACTTATCCATGAGTCAGGCAAAGTCTTCACTCTTGCTACACGAACACACAGCAGAGTTTTGAGCACACAAAATTCATGGAACATATAACACAAACTCTAGCAGTTTGACACTATCAATATTTATGAAAATTTCCCTTTTATTGGCATCTGAAAACTATCTCATACTATTGAATAAACTAATCCAGTTGAAGAAATAAAAAAGAATAGTATTTTATTTGAAGTTAGATGCATTGCAGTCCCATGTAGGAAGGACCTGACTAGCAAATAAAAGATTAGCAGCAGTGAAGGAAAAGCATTTAAAGTTCCTTTGTTATCAGTAATTTTCCTCCCAATACTTCTGGAATGCTGACATAAAGATGAAGAAAGGTGTCATTCCACCTCTAATGATTAAACTGTATCACACACCTCAAGGGCTTTATTCTGTTCATCCTCAGAATGGTCGGTGCTACTACTATGCTCCGTATGGTGAAGTGAAGAAAGCATGTCCCAGGAAAAAGAGCTTGATTCGATGTCCAAAACTGCAGCTTTACCCAGTCTTTCCCACAAATTGATTTCTGGAGGATGCTCAGTGGGCAGAAGACTTGGTGAATCAACAGGTGAGTCTTCTGCACTGAATAATAATAACAGAGAGGAGTAAGTAACAAAGAAAAATCTCATCCATAATATTTTGACACACCAATTTCCTTCTAGTACAAACTAATATTCAATTATTAGATGGTCAAATCATTGGTTATAACCTAATCAAATGTTGATTTAAAAATGAACATCCAAATTAAAATAAGAACTTCCAAGTGCATTTATATCGATGACTGATGTAAAATTTCCTACTTTCTGAATGACCATAGTCGAAATTATAACACGCTGTCTAAAATATCACTCCTACCAAACTAAAACGCCCCGTCCCCCTAATAGGACAAAACAAAAAATCCAAGAGGAAATGACAGATAAAAGCAGAGTGAGTGGGCTTTTCTAATAAAACCCAAAAACAAACTTCAACACAACTTTGTAAAACTTAAGCGGCATTGTTGGTCCATAATTATCAAGGCAATGTTAATCAAAACAAAATTCATAAATTCATAAATTAGCATCACAATTGAAATATTGCTAGTGATCAACAATTGGAACTAAAATGAATCAAATAACGTACCTAGAAGCCATACTGTCGAGCCTGTTGGGACGGTTAGGGAAGCCAGAGGATCGGTATTTCCCGCTCCGTTTACGGACCAGTTCCAACCATTGGGTGAACCGATAAGCCGGACCCGCCGTTATATCTCCCAACATATACAATACCTGCATCATTTTTGTTTTTGCACATTCCAGTTCCACATCACTAAAAAAAGGAAGAGATCTTTAGACTTCTAACAACAAAAAAGAACAATGCCAATTCTCTTTTACCCGGGAAGTGACGGTTAAGGGCAATGGTGCTTCAGGTTCGTCGGATCCGAGGTCGAGCTCTTTCTCTTCCTCTTTTTCCTGTAATTCTTGCATATATAATTTATAATGATCAAAGAAATGGGAATGGAGAATTCAAAACCCTAGATTTAAGTAAAAAATCCAAGCATGAAAAAGGAAGTTCCTTTTTTTTTTCCTCTGTTAATTTGGGTTTTATACAGAAGAGCAATGATGTGGATTTTTAATAAAAAAAGAAAAAAAAGAATTTTTTTTTTTATTACCGGGAGGTGTAGAGAGTAGATGATTGCAGCAGGGTTTTCCTTTTGGGGTTGTGCCATTCTGTTTTTGTGTCCTTTTTTTTCCTTGGTTAGTATTGAAACGATGGGAGGCCAAGGCCCAAGGATACAGCTGAGTAGTCAAATTATAGAAAGAGAAAGAGAGGAAAAAAGGGATGGATAGGTAGTTTATAGTTCTGCTTTTTTCAAGGAAAGGAAGAAGGAGATCCCACTTTTTTCAGATTGGAAGTGGGTGGTTATTAAATTGGGCGGTGAAAGTTTTAACTGTTTCTTAACTAGGGCAGCACTAAATAAGTAGCCAAAAAGAAAAAAGAAACAGAAATCTAGAAAAGTCGACTGCAAAATGGATGGTGGTGGGAGCCTGGTCGGTTTGCTGGAGATCATCAAAGTTGGGTTTCTTTTGCTTTTCTGCAATGATGATGGCACTCACGCCCTAATAGTTAGTTTCCAGGTCACCGTCACCAGGAGCCCTGGTGGGGGGTCATGCAGTTCCTTATTCTTGCTACTATTATTTCATGTGGTCCCCTACATCTTGCACTTAAAAATTTTTTAGTTTTCTTTTTTCCTTACATCATTGATTGTATATTTGAAGATGGGATTTCACATGTGATAGGTGGAAAATTCGGGGAAGGCACGTATTCAGGACTTGCGACATGCCACAAGACTCGTTTACGGTTTACTGTCGGACCATGGTGCTTGGTCTCTGCTTTTCTTGTCGTTTCCCATTGAATTTTGTATGAACTTAAACTACGGCGAGTGTTGAGACACTCATAGACTGGTTTGTTTGTACGATTTGGGACTAAAAGATTCCTTTGTTTTGATAGAAAATGATTGACTGTTATACTGGTTTCCATCAACTTTAGGGTGGTCGAGAGGAGCCAGGAGATATTGGGTTGTTATTAAGCTTATGTTGTCCCTGTTGGGAGTCTTTCTTGTTGGTCCTTTGCCTTCACTGCAATTAGAGGTTTATCTTGATTTCTGGTATAGAGAAAAAGGTCAAAATGATGGAGGCTTGGAAATTGGAAGCTTTTAAGATTGGTGGTGATGAAAATGTTCACACAAGATCTACCAATTTAGCAGGAAAAAACAGGAAAAAGGAACTACTTTCATCTTTGGCTAGAAAAAGGCATTTTCTGATTTGTCTGGACACCTATTTACAAGATCTGTCTCAGCTAGGAAGGATCCATTGCACTCAACAAAACCAGACAAAAAAAATTGCACTCGACTTCTCTTTGTTTTTTTCTTCCTTTTTCTCTGGAATCAAACATTGCTCAAGTGTTTTTAAGCAACTTGACACACAGATTTGCAGTCTCAAACAAATTATTTTTGAAAATGAAGTTTGATTCAAAAAACTTCTGGTAGAGGCTTCCCTTCAAGGAATGACTTGAATAACATGAGTGACCTCTCAGGCTGTGAGAAAGGAGCTTCATGAGAAGCCCCTCTGATTGTGGCAAATGAGAGGATGTTACCATAAACTTGAGTCCAGCCACCAACCTGAAAAGTAGTAAGAAACCACAAACCCTGATAAAATAATTTTAAAATTATGTTGGAAGCATTATCTCATTTATCTTTGTCAAATTATATTTAATGTTGCAAGTTGTTGCTGCCATCATAAAGAAATGAAGTCATTTTCCTGCTTTATTAGTGAAAATACCTGCTTCCCTTCAAACCAAACTCTGTAAGGTACAGTTGTTTCCAATCCTAACTCCTTTGCCAGTCCACCTACCAGGGTGCGGCTTCCAGTCAATGGGATAACAGAATCCTGATCTCCACTGTAAGATAGTATTAAACTTATGAGCCGCAAAGCCTTTATGATGTTGTTAAGTCTATACGGCATTGAGATTACATTACCTGTAAACCAAGACCGGGATTCCAGCCTTGATTAGTGAACCAACAATAGAGATTGTAGGGATCTCCAGGTTGAGCAGCTGATAATCCAATATGCTGTCATCAACACAGTAGAGGAATAAAAATTTACTTCGAGAAGCTTCAAGTCATGATTGAAAAATCCAGTTCAGTTGGTTAATTATCTATAGAACTCTTTCAGAGGTAGCTGACTTTCAGCTGAAGAAGACTGGGGAAACTTTGTCCCTACAACTACGTTTAAATAATAGATGCATCCTGGAAATTCTTATGAGCAAATCCTAGATTTTCCTACAGATAGTTTGGTTTAACATCTTTATCAAGCCTTAGGAAAGTTGATGGTCTATAGATAGATAAGATCAATTTTTCAGCAAGCTTTCTTATATTTACTATATATCTTTAGCTTAATCAAGAAGTATTACTTGCTGCAGACAGCCCATCTGCGAACTCCAACAAGTCGAGCATGAAGAGCTTTCTGGACATCTTTCCGGTTCAGATAATTTACAATTTTGTCTTCGACACATACATCTACCCTTTCAGATACTTGCTGTTAGGTAAAACAAAAGACTTTTAGTTAATATCAATTGAGCCTTATTGGAAAAATATGCAACATAATGCAATTGACCTTTGAGGGAAGAGTTACCTGTGGATTTAGAACCATTGATTGTGAGAGCACTGATGATATGCAGACATCAAGAGTAACATCATATTTGTCCACAAATTTACTGGTTTCTCTGCTTACTTGGCTCATCACCCTCGAACAGGAAGGCGAAACTGAGTCTCTGTAGTACTCGCCGACATATCGAGAATAGTTGCAGACAGAAGTGAACATTCTGTAAGTTGAGTCTGATATTAACCCATGGGACCAGAAATATTCGGCCCTTGAATTGAAGTCAGTGGCAAATTCCAGAACGGGATTACCTAGCTGCAAAGGATGAAATTGTCTCTTAGATACAAGATATCTTCAAGTTGTTACTATTTCTTTCTCATGCAAATTTGCATTGTACATAGTAATACTCACAGCAATTCCTTTCAAATTGAACAGATTCTGCTTCTTATTGAGTTCGACCATAAGCTTTGCAAGTTGAGGAATGTAATGGCCTGATATCAGTAAGCCAACAAAAAGTAGTACATCAACATCAATCATCATTTGTATCAAATTCACAATACATGAAATTGGAATACAGGTAGAAGTACCAGCATAGCTTTCTCCTGTTATAAACAAATCCCTCTGCCTGTAATTTGGAAATTTGTTATACCAGCGTTGCAAGAATACAAGATTGTCCCTGGCTTGAGAAAATTAAAGAAAAGATGACTTTAGATTATAAGATGTAGAACTCTTAAGTCAATTGAGTATAAAGGAAAATAACCCTCTTTACTTGAAGTCTTGTACACAAAAAATGTTGGAAAATCCGGAGAGAAAAGAATTAAATAAACAAATAAAAGCTAAAGAACCTCCATGTAAAGTACCAAAAGGCAAAAGGTTTTGTATACTCCCAAAAAGAAGTAACAGAAGAACAGTTGCAGTGTTACTTCAGCCGGAAAATACTGTTTTATCTGCAAACTTTTCTCAAAAGCCTAAGCAAAAATGGGCTGTTTCAGCCCTTTCGAACAGACTACAACATCTAAAGGAAGATGTCCACAGAATGCAGTAAAGCAGCTGTAAGCTGTCCTCCCCATAACTTCAAGACTACCCATTACTATTCGCAAACTATTAAATTAAATCCTAATTTCATCAGTGGAAGAAAGACTTGGATAAAGTTAGTGGTGTAGATGAACATTTAAAGATATCTCTACCAGTCAAGAAAAAGGAATGAATGAGGTAAGGAACATACCCGTGGTCTCATCATCCACTGCTACATAGGAGGAGCTGTTAGTGGAATAAGAGAAGCCCACTCCAATTGGTGCCTCTAAGTATAACATATTAGCTTCTGCCATACCAGATGGAGTTGAAAAACAATCAGTTGCTTATTTATCATCACCGATTAACTATACAAATAAGATAAAGAGTAAAATTCTGTAGTACCTCTGTTCCAGCTGTAATAGTTTCTAACAAGAACCTCTCCATTTGGTCTGAAAGGCCCATTTTCAGAGAATGCCCCTACTCCAACGGAAGAACAACCAGGCCCTGTAGGAAACAAGCAGTAATACATAGCATCAGACACCCAAAATTTTACGGCAGCCACATCGGAAAATAGAAGAATGTTGTTCATTTCAGTGGTACACATTCTGAGACTTGAGCTTCTTTTGAGGGTCTATCAAATTTGTAGTGAAGTAAGTAAGAAAATGCAGACCTCCATTCAACCAAAGGACTAAAGGCTTTGAAGCTGGATCTATTTCTGCTTCCACAAAGTAGTAAAAAAGGACTTTATGCTTCTTCTCGTCCACAGTAACATATCCTGAGAACTGTTGAAAGCCCACACGGGGTTGGCCTGGGAGGCTAACAATTGTATCACGGTGAGCTAAAGAAGATTCAACCTCCGTGGAAAAGCACAGCTGTAGCATTGCTACAGCAATTAACATGGATTTCCATGGTGAAGAGTACATAGTTTGAGGAATCAAGAGTGAAGAGATAACCGAGCGAAGGACTGTTTAGAGAACTGCTAGGTGGAGGACAAGAGGATAAGGGTGGGGTACTAAATAAATAGCTGGAGTTGTTTTTTTTTTTTTTCCTTTATTATTATCATTACAATTCTAGCTTTTTGCTTGTAGGCACGAAAATGGTGTTGAAAGATATGTCTGAGAGACCCTGGCTTGAGTCTCTGCTTATATTTGGTCCGAGTCAGCATATGATGCTGGTTTGAAAAAGAAAAGAGAATGGAATCTGAGACCTGAGCTGCTTTAGATAAGAGGTTCTGAAATCTGAATTGGTTCTGAGAGATTACAGTTATGCTGCTTTTGTTTTATTGTGTTTTTTCTCTAGAGTTGAACCAGCAAGGCCACCACAAAATAATTTGAATATCCCTTTTGACTAGGGAAACATAGAGCATGTTCCTTAGAAAGTGGCTTTACAGGATAACTTTCCATTTCTCGGAAAATTTCAAGTATCTGAAAATGACTAGCATTTAACACCTAGCTAAAAGGAATTTCACTCCCTAATATTCTTAAGAGGACGACAGCATCCTGACGGTTTATTGGCAGGTCCAAGGCCAACAGTGATTCATGATTCATTTTTGTTTTTTAAATAAATGACTGGATTGATCAACTTTTCTTGATTTGCCAGTACAACCCCATATCTGTTCTTCTGATTTTCTGAATATTGTTAGATTTGACAGAAAGAGTGTTCACTGTAAGGAAGATTTCTAGGAAATTTACAAATGCACGATTCCCTTCTGTCTAAATCACTTGGATTGTTTTCGGATTAAGCAAGACTTGTCTAGTACAGTATCTTGTTGACACCAGTCACCATACCTGAAAAAACTAATCAGTTATGCTACATTGCTGTTTACGTACATACATACAATAGGTATATTTACCTGGGGATTCTCCCTAGAGATCCGTTCCTGTACTTGTCTTGATACAAAAGGTGAAAGTCTAATCAAGTATTGCATTGCAGTAAAATCTTTAATCAAGTATATGTTTAGGCTGACTGACGTGGATCCTGATTTACAGAAATAAAAAGAAGTTTATGGACAACAGCAAGCAGTCTAATCTTTTTGCTCACAATCGAACACAATTTCTTTATGTACTTACATGTTGATGTATTTGTTCTCATTTTGTTTCTTATAATAATGAGGTTTCTAGGCTTTTCATCTGTTGCAATTTTTCTTTTATCCTTTTTCAAGCCCCTGCTCTTCACACACCACATGTTCCCCATTATAGCTTCAGAACACCTTATCATGGCTTCCAAGAGGGACCCTCTTCCCTCCCTCCCTCTCCCTCTCCCTCTCCCTCTCCTTCTCCCTCTCTTCCCTTTCCCTAGCGAAATTACTACACTTGAAAACAACTGAAATTATCCAATGTGCTTGGTAAGTATCTATGATTAGGTTGATCATCAATTTTTTACTATGCCATGGAAGATTTGAAATTAAATAAGTGATATTTTAAGGAGAAAACAATGAAAAACAGAAAAGAGTACAATATATTAATGAAGTTGGTTGAGTAGGGTCTGGGTTAATAAACACAAGCAAATGAAAGAAAATGCCAATAAACCAGTATAGGATGCCATGAATGTGAGACACTAGAAATTTATATGACAAATGATTGAATATGCATTTGGACCACCCTATAAAAAGGGCTTCTTCTGCTTCAAAGTGGGGTTTGTTTCCTCAAAAAATAAGAGAAAAAGAATGAACAAACCAAGAAACAAAGAGCAAGAGGACAAATTCCATTTCTTGTTTACTTGTTTCATGTTTGGTACACCAACATCTTACTTTCCAACTTGCACCCAAGATGATGAAAATTTAAAAAAAAGGAAAAGAGATAAAGAAAGAGAAAATGGACCCATCTGGAAACCTGTTCTTCCTTATTTTCCATCATTGCATTGCCAAAATGTCACAGATTTTTGGGAATCCTATCTCATCATTCCCAACTAAAGCAAATCAAAGGCTGTTCACTTTTCATACTTGATTTATGGTTTTATTGCTGCCTTTGAAGGGGGAGAATAAGACTGGATAATTACTAGTAAATCAAAGGGGGTTGGGCACATTTGAAATGGTATTATGGTAGAGCTTTTTCAAGGATTAAATTAAACTAAAAAGGGTGAATGGGGAAGTTGTTGGGAGCATCAGAGTTGGAAAATGGGTCTGGAGATATCAGATAAATAATACGACTTTCGAACTCTTACAATAAAAGCAAAGCTTCACTTTCTTCTTTCCTTGCTCACTTTTAGCTTTGCTTTCTTCTTTTCTGCATTAATTTAAGTTGCAGAGGTGGAGAAAAGCACACTGGCTTTTCTTATTTTCTTTTATGGAACAACTTTTCCTTCCCGTATTCTCACTGGTGAGACTGATTGGTGTAATGCTTAGTCTTGCGATCCATATTAGACAAGTTGGCTTAACATGATTTTGTTAAAGGGTTTGATCTAATCTAATTCGTGGTAATCATATTTCTATTAAAAGAGATTATTACTTACACCCCAAATCGTCAATTATTCCAGCTAAAGTCGAGTAAATATTAGGGAAAAATACAAAAGTCTTTGGAGATTTGGTAGAGAACGTACATTTTTTTCTTAGTTTGAAAGGTACTTTCTTTAATATGCTGTATTCTAATTCAATTACATATTAACTATTTTAAACTTATCTTTAATTCAATTATATATTAACTTTAAGATAATATATCTTTAATTAAAATTTTCAATTGCCAATATTTGAAAAAAAATGTGTAGTGATAAAGAAATTAAGACAGAAGAATGAAAAAAATAAGGGGAAAAAAAGAAATAAACAAAATAATTGTGTTTTTAGCATTTAAAGTAAACTTTGAACAAATATTAGTTCAATTAATGGAATTATAACATCAGTTAATTTTTCAAAAGAGGTAAAAGAGTATTTTTTTTTTAAAGTAATGGGGTAAGTTTTTTTCAATAAAATCTCATGAAGATGATTAATTTCCTAATTGATGTTAGGGGCTAATACTACAACAGGGCCCGATGCTATAAGGCCCAGCTACAAAGCCTTCTTTAGTAGCATATCCCATTCTTACCGTGCCCAAATTCCAAAGACAGCCCAATCAAGATTTGAGAGAGAGAGAGAGAGAGAGAGAGAGAGAGAGAGAGAGAGAGAGAGAGGAGAGCTACTTGTTCATGAAGTACTTCGGCAGGAATCGGCCAACAAAGAAGTCAAAACTAAAAACGTTGGGTTAAAGCAAAAGAGACAAAAAAATTCGAAAAAAGTAAACATGATTTACTGTCAATATTCCCTCATCTTCTATTTTTCCCCCCTCCTTTACCGTTTTTTCTTTTTCTTTTTCGTTATTTCAAAAAAAAAATTATGATCTGTAATAAAAAGAAGAGAAAAAAAAATCAAAGATTGATTTGATCAATCAAATTATGTTTATTTTATTTTATTTTATTTAGCTTTACAAAAATTGTAACTCCTACAAATAATATAAAAAACATATTTGTCTATCTTATTAATAAAGGTTTTACACTCACTACAACGCATAGAACTTTACTAGTTATCAAGTAAAGGGTAAGCAACTAAAGGACCATCAGCTGCGGGCTTAATAGCAAAATCAGTTCCACTACTTTTTATACGAGAATGAAATACTGATTTTTTTTTTTTTTTAAATCCATTATAACTCTTCCTCAAACGTGAGAGAAATAATTCATCATGTTATCATTGTCATGCCATTTCACGGACATTGATAGAGAATGTGATGATGTGCAACGGCAGCAAGGCACGGGATTCAAAAGTATCGAACGTGGTCACACGACACGCTAGTACAACAAAAGCTTGGAAAGCAACAGAGAGCGACAGAGTTTTAGTCTCAACTCAAGTCAAGGAGGGCAGTTTACCGGAAAAAAGAGGTGGATCTGGAATGATGGATGTCTGCCTAGGCAGCGGAAGTTCACGTTGAGGTCAGTGTAATGACGATGGCTGTAGTTAATCGCCTACCCTATAGCCCCGTGTATGGGCAACCCTAATTTTGCATTTACATGGACAGATACCCACTTTAGCTCAGCTGAAACATGAACATTGCCACAGGCACCAACACGTTGTAGCAAATTACAATCGAAATGAACTGGCCTTTGATTAGAAAATCACGTAGCAAAATCTGAGGATCTTCATTTGAAGCGCAAACTAGTATCAAGATCTATTACACCAGGTATCATGTCGTTGAATTACACCAAAGACAAGAAAGCAAAAATGTGAAATTTAAGCAAGCTATAATAAAATTAATATGAAAAAAGAAATTGAACAAAAGATATACAAACTTAAAAATTGATGCAAACTTATAAAGTGGGCAAAAAAGAGAAGGGAAGATGAGGTGAGGAAGAAACAAATCACGACTCCTCCAAATATTTGTGGTTAGACAACAAAGCAGCAGATGGCTGGTCAATTTCTTTACGAGATGCTTCCCAGAGCTGCTGTTCAATCCCCAATTTACGAAGCTCAAATAAACCTCGATTGACTGCCAGATAGCACATGATGCAAGCAAAGTATGAATTTCAATCAGTGGAAAAGGCACATTCAATTTTGATAAAAAAAAAAAAAGGGGTGCATTTAACATTCATCAATCACTCTTTTCTCTCCCTGTATGTAATGGTTTCACTTCCATATATTTCTTTCTATGAACCAAATTCATTTTGCACTGCCCAAGATGAGAGGATGTAATAATGAGGAAGGTAGCATAAAAAATTACAACACAACAAATAACTTGAGGTTCGTTACTTCTACTATGAGATTCACAAGAATAATTAGAGGTTTTTTACTTCTTCTATGAGCTGGAAATAGTTTGCTGTGAAATAAGAGATGCAACTTTACAGATACAGTCCAACCTAGGCTTAAATAACGTTTTAAGATCTAACCCAAACCATGTGCTGGTTTTTGCCTTTTTCTGAAGTTGTCCCCAGATACAATTGCATTCATCAATGAGAGTGAGTCACAACTTAATAAGAAAGTTAAATAATGAGTAATAAGCAGATGGGTAGCTGCTACTTTGTCAGAGTTTGGCTTACCTTCTTGTTTTATCAACAATGAGTTAGCTTCCCTTTAGTTTTTGGCTCTCCCCACCCCCTCTCTCTTCTTTTTTTTCTTCTCACAAAACAAAAATGAGAAAAAAAAAAAAGGGAAGCAAAACAAAAATTTATGTTTGACATCACTTTAAAAAAAAAAAAGATTATGCCTGTAGAAGGAAATTTTGATCACAAAACCAATGGAGTCTTTGAGGTTTACTTAAAGTTCACCACCATATGCTGTTTTTTAAGATAAACAAAACCCAATTAAAACATTGGGCTTACCATCCACAGCATCGTGTGAAGTAGGGGACTGCCCGCTACGTCTGATCCAAAACTGAAGCCACTCTTCTGCAATATCCTCTTCCACGCCATGTACTTTGGCTCTTCTCCAAAAATATGTTAACCAAGCCTACAACAATTTTTCAAATTATAAAAACAAGAATTTCTGACAAAAAACAAGCTTTCTACAGCAAGATAAGGCCAGATGCAGTTAATTGATGGGCAAATTCTTTTGTTGAGAATATTGCCTTTCTAATTCATTGATAATCAATCTGCAAGCCCATCTATAACTGGTTATCACAGTATAAAGTTAATAACATACAAGGACAAATGATGATCTTAGGCATTCAACTCTTACCAAAACAAACAATGTGTTTGTCCTTGGGAAATAGATACGGAGGTATGAAAAAGAGGGGAGGCTCTGACTAAGCTCTAACTAACCACGAAAGAGAGAGAGAGAGAGAGAGAGAGAGAGAAGAAATAAGAAACCTAAATTTGATCTATATAAATTAACAATGATCTGATGACAGCTAATATAAGGCAAGGGGGTTAAGATAACTAAAAAATCATCAGAGAATGAGAAAAGAGATTTTACACTGAAGGTTCAGATGACAACCAGCATGCAAAGTATTTGTATGAAGAAAGTAACTAACCTCTTTGAAAAGAACATCTTCTCCCTCCTCTTCACTTAGTTCTGCAGTTGAAGGCAAAAACAACTTAAAGACACTTTATTACAAAAAACCAAAAAGATTTACAGAAACCACTGAATCTTCTTTAACTGAGGCCAGCATTTCCTAAGACCAACATAAAAGCATGCCCTAAGATATGATAATGCATGATGACAGATAAAGAGTGTCTGTCTTACCAAATGCATCTATCAACTTGGGATCACCTGGTGATTTGGAATCTGAAAATCAAATAAAAGAAGTTAAAAAGATAAATCCCCAAACATAATATTTCGCTGATATCAGAATAGAACTTATTTCTCATAGATGTAATTGTAGAAGGGAAAGAATTGCTGCCGAAGAAGTTAAACAAAAAATTATCACAACTTAGGCCTCAGGAAAAAAAAAAGAAGAAAATTGATCACTGTTTCTTCAGAAAGAAAAAGTGAAGAGAAGTGTCACTAATTTCACTCCATTTTAATTAACATCAACCTAAAATGCAAGATAAAGTGAAATAAAAGCTAGGAATGTTAAACAAGAAAACGAAAACTTTGGCAAACTCGAGGAATTAATAAGGGGAAAACATAAATAGTGAGAAATTAAGTTCATCCAACTAGATTGATTACTCATATAAAAAAGAAACACTTGCAAGTGACATAGATAAAACAAACCTGTGACGGATTGATGAAGCAAACTCAGTCGTCTGTGCTTGCCCAAAGCATGTACAACAGCATCTTCAACCTGAAAATAGCTCTGAGTGTCAAATAAAAATAACTGTGTAAAGCAGTACTTTACAAAAGTGACATTAAATGCATAAGTAAAAAAAAAAAACTAAAAAGGTACTTCATGTAATTGCATAAAGGATGGGGAAAAGGTATTACTAATACTAAATTTTTAATGTTAATGTGCAAGGAATAAACTATATAACGTGGCATATATTAATTCATAAAGAAGAATCAATGTAAAACATCCAGGAAAAAACATAGATACTAAATGAGATGCAAATGAATCAGGAAAAAAAAATTAAACATGTAGTTTTTCCTTTTCCAGAAAAGAATCAACCTTCAAAGATGCTAATTCCCTTAGGCCCATTTCAACCGAAAGCATACTCTCAATATTTCCTTCTCCTGTCAGATCATTCAAATCCCGAACAAGTTTACTCCGATCTGGATCACCACCACCTGTACCAATGCTACAATTTTAATAGGTCAGCATAAAAAATAAAATAAAATAAAGGGAGTAATGGGATATGGTCAGAAATTGAACTAGCCTCTATCCCAGGCCTCCTCTTTAGCCTTCTGTCCAGCCGAAACAACGACTTCAAATGGAAGAGGAGCTAATGCCGACCAATATTCATGCTTTGACACAGCTATATCTGCGCATATGCCTGCAAAACCCAGCAGCAATTGCAGGAAAAAAGTAAATCATATCAGGAAATAAATGATAAGATGACTGCTTTAAGAACAATTAGGATAAATCAATTTCGTAAGAGTTAAAAATGAAAATTCCACGACCAAAGGAATGAAATGAAAAGGCTGAGGATTAGTACAAGGATGACAATACTGGCTGGCAAAAGTATAGAAAGAAGAAGATAAGATGAACTACCAACATAGATCCATAAATAAGAAACAGGATAATAGCAAAGTTGGAATCCACAATCTACAACAAATATAGGTCCATTAATAATTCATATCTTAGGTTGAAAAGAACTAAGAACTGATCATGTCATACCTTCAACAAAGATCCTAGACTGCATAATCTTAGAGATGGTCAAAACTTTCACACCAGAGGTACAGTATGTGACAGATATGTGATCAAGTTCTCACTTTGCCATGCATCTCATCTAGTATAATTAAGATGTAAATCAATTCCTTCCTAAAGAAGATTGTAATAGTTGATTACCATGCTGTACAGCCAACCCCCAGTAACGAGCAAGCCAACATCTCTTCAGGACAACTTCCTCCTACAAAGTAGATTTAGTGTATGGTTAGAATTTAAGCATGTAGCAAGAAAAGTGACTTGAACATAAATGGACAAACCATCTCTTCCTGAGTCAAAATCATTCTCTGTGTCATTGAGCGAAGAGCTCTTGTTTCAGATTCTGCTTCATGGAGCTGATCCACGGCTGTTGCAGCCCCATCCTTCAAATTCTGTTCAAAAGAAAGGCATAAAATTACTATCTGCATCAACACACTCCTGTGGTACAAGCATCATTGGCACACTTTACCTCAAGTTCTGAATGAAGGGCTGCAATTTCCTCCTCCCTCCCATCCTTTGTCTGTTTTGCAGCCTTGAGCGCTGCCTGCAAGTAATAATATTTTACAGTTTAAATAAAGTAACAAAGAACTAAAATTAGCACTTCTGGATCAGCTGGGATGGAGGGGAGAGAGAGAGAGAGAGAGAGAGAGAGAGATAAGAGACACAAAAAGATAAAACTGATACAGTTGTTCCAGGCAAACAACTAAAATAGGAAATACAGGTCAACTAGCCACATAATTATTTAATTCATGAGCCTGAAGAAAATAAAAGAAGTAAGCTAAATATGGTCCAACCTATCTCTACGCTCAACCATTACAAAAATTGGTTTACCTCTCTTTGACGCAAAGCTGCTTCCTTCCTGCAGAAAAACCACACAGAATCATACAGTGACATTAAATAACACAACTAGCAAATGCAAAATACTCAGACTCACCTACTTAATAATTTGGCTTCCAAAGATACACCTTCTCCTAAGGAAGCAACCTGTTAACATAGAGCTTAAAGAGTAAGCAACTGTATGAATGCAGGAACAAACGTAAATATTTAGCCATTTAGGGCATACTCACAACTCAAATGCTGAATACAATTAGACATCAACGATGTTACAACATGTTCACAAGTTATAAAAATGGCTTAACATGACTACCTGGATATGCTTGTTCAAGTAAATGCCTATTGAAGTGATTTATGTCAATGACCCACATATAGTGAACACCTCGACTATAAAGATTCTTCCTCATACATAATTCATTACTGTTTAAATATCAGGAACCAAGAATGTAAATAGACACCTTGAAAGTTGGAGAAGCAAAATTATGTAACTAATTTCACCAAATACATAATGTAAGCCGTTTAACAAAAACGTATAAGCATCAGTAGTCAAAGCTGAAGCTGCAGGATATGTCATAATTCAACAAAGAAAACATCTTAAGTATTACCCATATACATTTAGGGAATTTCACATCATCATGTTTAAATCACATAAGTGGCCCAGATCAACAACTACGCTTCATAGATTACAAGCATTTGACGAAACAACTCAGATGATGCTACAGATTGAAAAAGGGTAAGCCATCCACACCCTACCAAGCAGGCAGAAAAGATCTTGCAGCCAAAAATAAAACAGAAGACTAACCAACCTGTTTCTCGAGCTCCCTAGCTCTTGCTTCTGCTTCCTCACATCTTTCTTCCACAGAACGAAGCTGTACAGCATTCATAGGGATAAATTCTACATGTCACAGATAACACAACCGTACAAACTAATCCTTAATTCTTTAGGCTGGAATAGTGCACCTTGTCAAGTAGATTCTCATTCTCTTCTTGTAGCATATCAAGCTGCAACATAGCATACGTTAGCTTCAAATCAACTGCTTCAAAAATTAGATTTTAAGTTTAAACAAATCATATAAAAAGATTAGTGTACCCTCACAGGCATAAATAAATTTCAAATTATGCAGCTTATAGAATTTGTATAAGCTTAACATATCTGATCGCCGTAAGAGTCAAATGTCAAGACAGAAAAAGATAAATGGAAATGACTTACTTCATCACGAAGTGCAGAAGCTTCGCGCTGATCTCCAGTGTCTTTTGCTTTGAGTTGTCCTACATCAGCTGTAAACCTGCAATACTTTCCAGAATATAATTCAACTGCTCAAAATCCATTATCTCATAAGGGGTTGAACTTTTTTAACTTCTCATTATACAACATTATTAGAATTTCAGAAACAGGCATGTAAATCCAATAGTAAAGCACACACAATGGAAAAGGACAAAAGCACAAGGATGATTATGCCTAAAGTGCAAGTGAGAAGAAAAAGGCCTTTTAAAATAGTTTCAGAGTTCAAAGCAAATGAAGAATTTAGGTAAAAAAAATACGGATAAACAAGTCTATTAGACAATCCCCTAAGGGAGAAATGAAGAATTTACTAGTGGAAACTGCATTTTAGATCTCCTAATAGGTTGACCCAGCACAATAATAGCAATGAAAACCTATCTTTGCAGTGGTAGAAGATATATTAGTGCCTTAGTGGCAGTGTTCAAAGATACATAAATGCCAGTGTATAAAGAGAGGAATATGTTTTTAATGACAAAATAGTAGCTGCAAATATTAATAAATACATTGCAACTGCAAAAAACTGGTTTGAACTTATACGATTTTAGCACCTGTACTAATACATTAAGCAGTTGGCAGAATTGGTCTCTTTAGAACCTCGGTATCACTTAATCAGCTGCTATCTTACCACCTCAGTTATTATCTTAAGTCTTGAATATAATTTAAAGTTTCATTCTATCCAACGACTCATCTATCTTTTTTTTTCTCTCCTTATGACTTCAGATGCCATGCCACCATGTTAAAAACCACCATTCTTCCGTTTTCTCTTATAACTAAACAATATCATGTGGCATACCACCTATGCAATTGGCTAAAAGTAGAGTGAAAACGACATCATAATTAAAAAAATTGGGGAAAAAGAACGTCAAAGGAATTGCAGTTAAAACTGTACAGGCTTACTCATATGCATGAATATTTACGTGAACTACAATCTTAACCTTTTAAATTAAGCATCTATAAATTATGAATATTTCTAAGCAATAAAATCTCATTTACGCTAACCTTTTATCTCTGCTCCTATTTGGAGGATCAATCGGGGGTATAGTAACCGGTGTCCGAACTGAAGTTCTACTCGGCGGCATCAAAGTTGGCGCCGTTGACCGCATCGACATTGCCGGCCTCCCTGCTGACGTGGACCGCACCGAAGGAGCATGCTCTACAAAATTCCGACCTAACTAATCAAAATTACCAAAACTAAAAATCAGATCAAAAATTCAAATCTAAAATAAGGCAAATAAAACACAAAAAGGAAAGCCTCTCTAATTCACTGCAATTCACAGTCATTACCGCAGGAGAGGGAGATCTATTAGGCCGAGTGACTGAGATCGCCGGCAAAGTACTGTGATTTAAACTGCTATTGGAGAAGCTAGTAGGTACAGGAGGACCGCCGAACCGGAACCCTAGATCGTCGTCTTCCTCGTCGTCGTCGGGGGTCTGTGAAGCCATGACTTGAGCCAGCCGTTGAGCGGCGGCTTTCGCTGCAACGTTTTGGGTGCGCTTGATGGTGGACATACCACCGGCGGCACCCGGATGCAACCGCGACTGAGGATGCGCCGGAGACGACGAGCCCGAGCTGCTCGATCCCCCGCTCCACTGCCGGCCGTACACCGGACTCGCTGTCCTCCTCCGATCCATGCCTCTACTTATATTTACTGTTATTTATATATTTTACTTCTTTTCTTTTCTTTCCTTTTTTTCTGAAGGGGAGCTAGATTTTGGGGGGGAGAATCGGGGAGGATATGGTCTCGTCTCGAGAGAGACGGAGCAGAGAGAGAAAGGGATTGAAAAAATGTTGAAATGAGGGAGAGGAAGAGGGTTGAGGTAGACGACATCGTTTTATGGCTTAATGCGGGTTTCGCGGGGGAGAATTGAAAGGGCAAAAAGCGGGACCCAGTGACAACGTGTTAAAAGTGAGTTGGCGTGGGGTCCACGATTTCGACCCCGACGGCGAAGGATCTTGGACAGAGAGAGTGTTTTGGCTGCGCGGTAGCGGTGAAAATTGGAACCAATAATTTTGTCACTGGCCGCCTAGGACACGAAGCGACCTTACCTGCATGCCACGTCGGATGTTTCTTCACCCTTCTGATTATATGATTATCAAGGAAAATGCTGTACTAACATATAAAGGTACTCCAAATTTGTAAATCTTTTGTGCTTGCTTCATGCGTGAGACTATACATCACCTCAAAATAATTTTGGGTGGCGTTTGTTTGTGGGATTGTAAAGTGACATTACTTGTAATGTGTCTAATTAAATTACATTACAACGTTTGTTTTGTAATAGACCACTGCAATATCAGATTGCAATGTAATCACATTGCAGCCCTTGGCTGCAATGTGATTACAGTCCAAAACCAATGCAATGTACATTACATTGCAGACTGCAATGTACATTACATTGCAGACTGCAATGTTTGTAATGTTATTAAAGACATTTTTACCCTTTAACTTTATTATTTTATTAAAAATATTTTATAATATTATAATTAAAATAAAAAATATTAAACTAAAATATATAATATAAAAATTAAAAATTAAAAAATAAAATATAAAAAATTAAAATTTATATAATATAGGTAAAAAAATTAAAATATAATATATAATATAAGAAATAAAAATTAAAAAAATAAAATATAAAAAATTACAATTTATATAATATAGGTAAAAAAATATTAAAATAAAATATATAATATAAGAAATAAAAATTAAAAAATAAAATATAAAAAATTAAAATTTATATAATATAGGTAAAAGAAATTAAAATAAAATATATAATATAAGAAATAAAAATTAAAATTTATATAATATAGACAAAAGAAATTAAAATAAAATATATAATATAAAAATTATATTAAATAAATAAAATAAAATATACAAAATTATAATAAAAAATGAAAATAAAATATATGACATTAAAAATATATTTAAGAGATAATATTATATAAAAATTAATAATAAAGAATGCAAGTATATTAAATTTACATTTTAATAAATAAGGATAATTTTGTAAATTAACATTACATTCCCTGTAAAGTACTTGTAAAACAAACACTGCAATGTTATCTTCCCTGCATTTTAATCATTACATTACTTATATACCAAACACTGCAATGTTATCTTCCCTGCAATCACATTACATGCAATCACATTCCCTGCAATCACATTATCTGTAATCACATTACACTGTAAAGTACCAAACGCCACCTTAAAGTAATCTTTTTCCTTTTGAGGGAAATTATTCAAAGTATTCTTTAAAATTAGATTCTTCAAATTTTTGGACATGAAGAACAAGATTTTTTTTTTTTAACCAATTGTGCTACAGCGGAACATGAAGAATAAGGTTGCTTGTTGAAATAGCAGTGCCAAGGCATTTCACATTTGATGCAAGTAAAGACTCCCGCCACCGACGGATTGTTGGTGCCTATAATAACACATTAATTCCAAGACATCAACATTTTTGGATCATGCACATGTCAAGCTCAGTATTGACAACACACGAAGCAAACCCCAAGGTGTAATAGCAAACAAGATGGGACACTTATTTCTTGCGGCATTCATCAGTCCATGAAGTAAAATGCAAGATTGGGGGAGACATTAGGATATGCTCATTGCTTTCCTACTCAAGATAATTAATTACCGTTGCTAGTTGCTTAGTTAAGAGCATGCACACGACGACAAGATCCCTCGTCACTGGCTCCCTAAAAGTAGAACATCAATTGATTCATGCAGCAAGTGGATATGCTCTACTTCAACCTTACTGGTTAATGGGTTTGACAAAAAAAGCTCTTTCAGAAACACTGTTTCTCCTTATAAACACAATTTTATGCAAACTTGTGTCTCCTTTGTAACGGTATAATGTTAAAAAGAGCGTATGAATTATTTTAAAAAATAAAGAAATTGAAGTTTTTATATTTTTTATTTTTAATCAAATAAATTTTTACGTTAATTAATTGTCATTCATCAAATTATATATTATCATTTTATATCATGTGATGATGTAGAGAGTGAAAAATATGATATAATCATATCATAATAACATATTAACATGTCATGTAATAATTTATTATGATATATCATCGTATCATATTAATGTTACGTGATATAAAATAACAAGTGACATTTTAATTAAATCAATAATTACTTATAAGAATTTATTTAATTCAAAATAAAAATATAATATTTTTTTTAATTTAAAGTAAAAATATAAAAATATGATTGAACGTAATATAAAATATAAAAAATTATTTAAAATTTTTTAAATAATTTAAAAGCTTTTTAAATATCACACTTATTATAAACCTTCTTCTTTTGTCATATCAAGTTTACGTATGATGTGTGTATATAGTTTGTTATTGTATAAATATATATATATATATGTACATATGTAATATGTATGTTGTGTATATGTACAAAACTTTATATGTGTGTATTCTTGGTTGGTTAAATAATAAAATTACAGTGAGTATAGTGTCACATTATAGTTTGTTAGTAGATCCATAATTTTAGGTAAGATGGCTTCTTGAGATGCATGAGTGTGTTTTATGTACTTGCGGAGTATTTTGAGCAAGGTACTTATGGCTATTAAAATTTAAATTATTTAATTGATATTTTTATTATTATTTTTGTGTTCATTCATATAAAAAACAAATAACAAATATATCAATTAAATGAAACTTTAATTACTTTATAATATGTGAATTTTCCGCCTCACATTTAGAAAAATTCGAAAAACTATTTCAAAGTTTTTATTTTAGCTCAAAGAAAAGGATTTTTAATTAGAAATTTCCCTTCAAACCGAAGGTCCAAAGTTATCAAAGCCAATATGTATATATACTGTTTTTAAACAGGATTATCAAGGAGCTTTAATACTTATGTAAAGATTTTCCCCATTCAGCAGAATCATAGCTCGTTAGTATTGTTAATTATTTTGCCCTTAGATCATAACTTAGTAATATTATATGTTATATAAAAAAATTTACATAAGCAGGTAAAGTTAGTGACACAAAATACAAAGTTGGAAACCACATCGCAAGCTTGTCGTTGTAGTATAGTGGTGAGTATTCCCGCCTGTCACGCGGGCGACCCGGGTTCGATCCCCGGCAACGGCGATTTTTCATTTTGTCTCGTTTCCGGAACAGCGGATGATAAACTGATAATTAATAATGAAGGAAAAGACTATAGGCTGTGAGCCTGCCTGTGACAATGGCGCATGAGTGAAGACAATAGCGTAGTTGGCGCTTTCATAGCAGGAAATGGCGATGGCCCACAAACAGCCAAATGATCAATCAAGTCAGTCCAAGCAAGAATCCTAGATACCACTGGCGAATTTTCAGTCTCAGCGTCAAAATATCTTGAGCTTTTGTCAGTTGCAATCTACACCTCGAATCCTGGACCCTCCTTTTCTTTTTCCGGGTTTTGATTAGCCATATTTTGCAGGTGATCAAAAGTTTTTACGTAAATTTCCTGACAAGTGAGAGGAATTTGATATAATTGGCAACTAAATATGTTTTCAAAGAGATTTCAAATTCGCATTAGATATTACGGTCAAGGACGAAACCTATTCTGCATGTGGGAGTGGTTTCCAGAAATATGATGTCAACCTAATTCACTTCTGCAGCCTACAAGAAGAATATTCAAACGTTCGTTGAGCTTCATTTGTGCGTGACGATGTGACGAAAATTCAGACAATTGTATCACGGGAAAAAGTCAAAAAACGAAGCCAAGCTTGAAACAACTCGAATTATTTATATAAAATTTGTTTTTATGTGCTTGAGATTAGTTTAAGTGGGCCGATGGGTGAGAATTTCAATAAAAAAAATTAATTAATTCTCAATTAAACTTTTGAATGCTAGAAAGTCGATAGGGTCAAGAGCCACTTTAAGGCTTGGGATCAATCAAATTGCCATAGGGCGGATACAAAGGATGGACCGAGCCAACAAGCGGAAGAGTCAGGGTCCCCGTTGTAGTTCCGTGGCCTTTTATGCAATCAATGAGTTGCCAAAATGACAAGAGCTTGCTTTTCTTGAAGTTTGGTGCCAGGCCGTGCACTGCCTACCCATGACGTCCATGCTTATGATATATGGGGAATTTCCTATCATCGCCTTTCAACACTCCACCGTATAACAAGCCTCGTCAACGTAATACTCAGATATCTCCCCGCCGTTTGGTGAAAATCTAGCCTAATAAAAGTTAGCTTTGTCCCGAACTCCCTTCCCAAAATGTCGTGTAAAGACTAAAACGCCCTTCATGCTATATTGGTGTTTGCAATATATAGCAACCTTGTCATGGTTTTTCTGTGTAGTTACTTAAATTACATCCTTTTTTTTTGGATCAATCTTATACTAATTTAATTGTTTTAATCCTTATTATATAGAAAACTGAATACAATGCTATCACTGTTACACTTGATTAACTCATTCAAGTAATTCATCTGCATATGTTTTATCTTACACTTTAGTACGTTAGAGTATCCATTTTTTTTTCTTCTTCGATTAAAAGTGAGGGCAAAAAGTAACACATAACAAACTTTTAGCATTATTTTTGACAACCCTAATTAGTTATAAAATTACAGTGAGGACAATTGGCCTTCCGACCCTGAATATATGGTTTACGTATTTGCTTACGTACTTTATCAATTTATAAAATGTCATATGCTTTTGCAAATTGTTACGTATAAAACATCATCACCTTTTAAACCGACATCTCCCTGACCGTACTCCATTCATTTTTCCGTTTTTTTTTTCTTTCAACATTAACTTACCCTCTTTAAAACGAATTCCTTAAAATAGACATCATTTTGACATTACAAATTACAAATAAAAATAAAATGAAATGAAAATTAAGTCAAACAACCAGCACAATATAGTACTAGTTTTCTTAAGAACTATAATGTATAATATTTAATAGAATTCTTAAATTATTAAGAAAATTTAAATAAATTTTTATTTTTTATTATGTTCAATCAAATTTTTGTATTTTTATTTTGAATCAAATAAATACTAACAATTGATTAATTATCGTCAATCAAAATGTCACTTCTCATTTATATCACATAATAATAATATGATATATTTACATGTTATAATGAATAATACATGATATAACTTATTGATATGACACAACTCTCGGCTCAAAGCCAACTGACTAAGAAGAGTCAAGAAATGAAAGGAATAAAATGGAAAAAGCCAAATCAGGGACAAATAAAGTTCAATGTTGATGGCATAGCTAGAGAATGTCCGAGATCTGCTAGAATTGGTGGGATCTTGAGGGATTGTAGTGGGGAGGCTAAAATTATCTTCTCCAAAGCTCTAGGAGACGCTGATTCTAACTTAGCAGAGATGATGGCAGTGGATGAGGCACTTTTTATTTTTTCTGTTTTAAGATGGAATGAGAATCACAAACTCCTCGTTGAGAGTGATTTAAGCAATGCTGTGAAGTGGACAAAGCATCCCAATTCAGCTTTGTGGAGAATGAGGCAATTGATTCTGTAAATGAAGAGATTGAAAGTTGAGGTGAAAGATTGGGAGATTAGACACGTTAGAAGAGAGGCAAACCTAAGAGCTGACACTTTAGCAAAGGAAGGTGTGCAACTCCAGTTTGAGATTTTGAGATCCTTCATGTATGCGTTCCTTTTTCTTCTCTTATCAAAGGAGATTTGTGTTAAGTTGGAGTTAAGCTAACTAAAAGAAAACGGATAAAAGATGAACTAATTGAATTCAATTTGAGTGAATGGTTGAAGTAAGATGAATTTATTATGCGTTTAAGATTCTTATGCTCAAAGGGAATACAAAGTTCTCTTGAGGCGTCTTTTGTTGTTTAGGCTGATTTGGTTTTTGTGGGACTCGTTTCTTTTTGTTTGAATTCTAGACTGCTCTCAAGAGTTTTTGCTTGGTTGCTAGGGGACCTATGTACATATTGTAAATTTTGGATTCTTCTCCTGTATGAATCTATATTATTTGTTTGCAGAATTGAGGTCTCTTGGGAGGATTTGTCCTTTTTTTGGGGTTTTATTATTTGTCCTTTTCTTTTGATGTTGGGATTATAGATTTTGTGAGTCTTTCGATTCTAAGGGATATTGAGTTGTGTAATTTCTCCCAATATTCTGTTTCCTTGACATATTATGAATGAGGGGTAATTCTCCTATCTTTTAATGAAATTATTTTATGATTTAAAAAAAAAAATTAATACGATCATATGATATTTTTACTTTTCATTTCAATATCGTAAATGTAAAATAATAGATATCATTTTGATTAAGTTAGTTAATCATTAATTAATTATAAAAGTCTATTTATTCAAAATAAAATTTCAAATACTTAATCAAATGAAATAAAAATATAAGAATTTACTTAAATTTGTTTAAATAGTTTAAAGTTTTGAAAGAATTAAACAAGTGGAAAAGTGGAGTACTAACTGTTTAGAGGTCAACGGTCGAATTCGTAGAAAAACAAAAGTCAAAGTCTTGCGGGCGAAGGTGAATAAAAAGCCGCGCAAAGGAAGGACAGGCCTTCGAAAACGCGGACATTTTCGACTGATTTTTCATTTTTCTGGCATTCTAAAAGCACCGCAAACTTTCCATTTTCTTCGTATTCCTCGGCTCTCTCAAAACCAAGAGTCATTTCACTCATTTGAGAGAACCAACAATTCGTAACCCGAAGAAAAAAATAAAAAATGGCAATCTCTGATAATTCTCGCCAATCTCTCCTTCCTAGCTTCCTCTATTCCTCTCCTTCCTCAACCAAACGAGTCTTCGGTTTGGACACGGCTTTGTCAAACGCCAATCATCATCACGTGCTGCCTCGATTACCATCATCGAACGTGGTCGGTGATGCCGGGGCGCCTCCGAGTAGGTTTGTGATACCAGCGCCGAAGGAGAAGATGGAGATGTACTCACCAGCTTTTTACGCCGCGTGTACGGCCGGTGGGATATTGAGCTGCGGCCTTACTCACACCGCCGTCACGCCTCTCGATCTTGTCAAGTGCAACATGCAGGTATTCTTTCTTCGTTCATTTCATCATTTTCTGTATTTTTTTCTCCGTTTGTTTCTTTATTTTTTTGCTTAAATTTGGATTTGTTTTCATTTGTTTCCTTCAACTTATGAGCCTTTACTTAATCTCTGTTTAATCCGACAATTCATCTTATGTAAGGGAATTTAAGATGTTTATCGTAATTTTGGATTTGATCTTCCGAAGAAATGATGGATTAAAATTAAAACAACGTCTGGCCTTTTTCTTGTAATAATTAATGCTTTTTTTTTGTTGTAAATGTATTTGTTTGATTTGTTCTTTGGATCTAGAATTCAGTGGTTGGTGGCTTGATTAAGTTTTTACGGTTTCGACCGATGCATGATCTTTGCGCAAAGACCAGATTCAAATCTCTTTTCCAGAATAAAAAAATGTTTTTACCGTTTCACTATTAATATAGTATTAACTTTTCAACTATAGTATGGTAATATTCAAAGTTTTTTGGGATTCTAGAGTTTTGGACTTGAGGATTGTTTTATTTATTTAATTCTTAGTATTCTAGACTTTAAAACGATTTTTTCTTTAAATTTATTTTTAAATTGACGAAATGGTTGATTGTCCCTTTCAAATTTCGAATGGCCCACAAGACTAGTCTTTTTTTCTCCTCGACGGCTGGCAATAGTTTTAATCATGTAGTCAATGCAAAAATGCTTCTATTTTCAACTTTTGTCTTCTAGCATGTAAAACGTGTAAATTCCTTCCTAGATACGATGACATCAATTGTTACCTAGGTCATGAGGAGGTTTGATTGTTTTGATTTTATCTTTTAATTGTTTCTAAATGGTATATCTTTTGTTTCCTTATTGGACAAAAAGGTAATGCTAATATAAATGCTGTTGAAATCTCAGATTAACCCAACAAAATACAAGAATATCTCATCTGGGTTTGGAGTTTTGCTAAAGGAGCAAGGTGCTAAAGGTTTATTTAAGGGTTGGGTGCCTACCCTGCTTGGTTACAGTGCTCAGGGTGCTTGTAAAATGGGTCTCTATGAATTCTTCAAGAAGTACTATTCTGACATTGCTGGGCCTGAGTTCGCCACAAAGTATAAGACCCTAATTTATCTCGCCGGTTCAGCATCTGCTGAATTGATTGCTGATGTTGCTCTCTGCCCCATGGAGGCAGTCAAAGTACGTGTGCAAACTCAGCCTGGATTTGCACGAGGTTTATCAGATGGGTTTCCGAAGTTAGTGAAGACTGAAGGTGCCGGCGGGTATGATATCTGTACTATACACCTTTGTTTATGTAGTGGATTTATATTTGTATGAAATGTTGATTCTATGATCTTTCATGTTTGTAGGTTGTATAAAGGACTTGTTCCTCTGTGGGGACGACAGATTCCATGTAAGCCAAACATTTTCCTGCATTTCATGTTTCATATATGCTTTATGTGGTCTAGTGTTACTGACATGTTTGTTTGCCATGAAGTTTGAATTTCCTTTGTCTTTGGATGCGGCAGTTTTTTGTGTTAAACTTTGAATAAATGCTTCAAGCATTTAGCAATATATACCTTATTTCACCCTGTTCACAAATAATATTTTAGTTAACCATTGTGTTTGTGTGACTCTTTAATTCGCATGTCCAACTTGAAAGTTCTTCCTACATACAGTTTTCTTTAATGGCATCAGCAGGTGGTCAGTTTTAGGGCTTTTTGCAATTGTACCTAGGTAGATACTGCAGTGATTTTGTTGTCTAAAGTACATTCCTAATTTTGACAAGTACTTTTATATAATTATATTAATGCCATCGTGCCTCAAGACTTAAATTTGCTTTCAGCTGTCCCTTTTCTAATACTAGTTCTGTTTATATTTTGGGGCATGTGTGACATAAACACCTGAAGAAAAAATATACTAGTGGCTGCTAATGTTGTGTTTCATTTTTGTGTACGTGTGCTCTGTTGATCTCCTTTGTGTAATTCCATAGGTGAGAAGTTTTGAATTTGTACTGATGAACTGAAGTGATATTTTGCAGATACAATGATGAAATTTGTATCTTTTGAAACTATTGTTGAGCTACTCTACAAGTATTCCATCCCCACCCCTAAAGACCAGTGCAGTAAAAGTTTGCAACTTGGGGTGAGCTTTGCTGGTGGATACATAGCTGGTGTTTTCTGTGCTGTTGTATCACATCCTGCTGACAACCTGGTGTCTTTTCTCAACAATGCCAAGGGGGCGACTGTTGGTGATGTGAGTAAAAATCTGTAGTATTTTGTTTGAATTGCATGGAGACATGTAATTTCTCTTCCACTTTTTCATTTATTTACCTGCTTCGTTTTGTTGCCTTTTTTGTTTCTATTTCAGGCGGTGAAGAAGTTAGGATTGTGGGGTCTTTTCACCCGCGGCCTTCCCCTTCGTATTGTAATGATTGGGACCCTTACTGGAGCACAATGGGGGATCTATGATGGTTTTAAAGTTTTTGTTGGGCTGTAAGTTTTCTGCTTGCAGCATTGGCTTAGATTCTCATATATATATATATATATATATATATATATATAGAATATGGTTCTTAGTTACTTTAAGATCCAAGAAATTCATTCATTTAGTGCTACATCGAATCAATCAAATGAGCTGAATCTGGTTTCTTTCTGCAGGCCAACCACCGGCGGTGGTGCTCCTACTCCTGCTGCTGCAAAGGCATGAAAAACTGTAGTTCTTATTGGCAAACACGACTCAACTTTTTTTAGATTTCTGTAGGAAAAAGGGGATTCCCCTTATTGAGGGAGCAATAATAAGGCTTGTGTCCTCAAAATTAGCATTAGTCACTGGTGGGCTCCGTATTTTATTCTTTTGCGGATATGGTTGTTTGTAGTAATTCTTTTCTGGAACAGTTGATTTTTTTCTTTATTCTTCTTCGTGGGCACCGACTCAACCTTGTATCTGAATGACGAGCGGAACTTTGTTTCCACAAGTACAGGAACACATTATATTTCTGTATGTTCTCAAAGGTTATATTGTTTATTGAATAAAAAGGATAACAGATTCATTCTTAACCATTTATAGTTTTTTTTTTTTTTTTGTTTTTCACAGCCGTTTATCTCCCGTGTAACCTGAGATGAAACGGACACTCGATCTCATTGAACCAATGATCGAACAAGAGAATGGAATATAAAGCATACAGGGTATTCTTGGGGACGTGAATTCCTTCAATGGGAAGGCTGAAGCTTACGATAATCAAAGCTTGAGTGAAAGCTGTTTTCCTTGAATCAAGCACCGAAGTAACCCAGCAAAGCCGCAGCCTCCACTCGAACAGCTCTTGTTAAATCAAGCGTTCATACGAGGAAGTGCCAGTCCAAACAAGCAAAGGCTGTCCCCTCAATCTTCCCCTGGTTACTCCTAGTATTCATGATTACCGTCAAGTCCATGGTGACAAATGTGTGCAGCTCTTCGAGTAGCTTATTTCATGTACGTGTGCAGGGCACACACGAAACCAATGGGACACATTTTACCACTCAACAATTTGAGATTTTCTTATATATGGCATACAACTACTTATGTCCACATCTTAGTTTAGGTTCGGTTAAGAGGGTATACAGTATCAAAAACAACCCTTGCAAATGTATGTCGTAGTTCACTCAGGCTACCCAATGCTAACAACTCATAGTCAATCCTGCTACCTTGCTTTGCCACAAATCCCTTCTCTGCACCCTCTCTCACACACTCAAAAACCTTGCAGACTTTCAAATACAATGCCAATGGTATAAATACCTGCACATGTGAGATTATGGGCAAAAATCAGGCATGCCTTCCACGTGTAAATCAGATAGAAAGCAGACTCCGACATAGATCATGACCAGTTGTGCAACTATTAGGTAGCATTTGGTACTGAGAATGTGAGCCATAGTCCCATGTTTGGTTTAATATTCATAGCAATCTTGTTAACTGGCAGCAAGCCTCTATCCGATGGTAAAGGATGTCAAAATCAGCAACATGGTCTTCAACCCAAGACGTCTAATTCAAACAATTTGGATTAAGATACACCGTCTTTGCACATGGGCTGTTCTACTTGCCTACCACAAGGGGAAGTTCCAAGACATGATACCCAAGGTTCAACAATTGGCAGTGACATTTTCACTTCCAAAGCTCACTCCTCTCCTCTCTCTCCCAACTTCAACTGTCAATGTCACTGGGCTGCCTAAATTATTTATCAGTGGAAAGACACCCGCTTGCTCCTAAATAACTTTAAATTGGTCAAGAGATGGCAAACTAGACATTGTTTACTACTATATGTAATGGGAGAAAAGGTGTTTGCTCTGATCGATTGTTGATGCCCGGTTGGCGGCATCTCATGTATCTTCTAAAAAACCAGAAAAAAGACAGGAAACATAAAGAAAAGCGCTCACCAGATCTGAAAATGGGGCTTGAGGGTATGCTGACATTGCCTGGGACACAAAATGCTCATCAGTCATCTTGCACAAAGTACTTTTAACAGATGCAGCAAGATCCATAACCTCATTTATCAATGTCTGATTCTCTAGATTTCGTGGCCCTGATAGTTCACAAAAGCTAGTATCATGTGATTTGTTGATCCTCGTGGTAATATTTACTGCTTCCAATATATCTCCACCATTGTGGACTGCAAGGCTATATGCAGCAACAACCAGAGGATCTCTAGGTTCGTCAAAAAGTGCTTTGTGGAATGCCAATATTCCAACCCTGTTAGCAATAAAAAGATGTTTTAACCTTTTAGGGATAAATGGCTTAAAAAATGTATACACAAAAAATCTTACTTTGCGTACTTTGTCTAATAGGGCCATGATCAAGAATATTGGCATTGCATTATGTTGATGGTTATTGCATATGAAAAGAATAGATACGCATTTTCTTGTTGATAACAAACTCACCATAAACTACCGTGGCATGGTCTGTCAGGTGCCAGAAGTCTGTCCAGGTTAGAAAACAATGACTGCAATGGAAACAACAGAGATTAACATAATGGATTCCATGTTATCACATTACTGCTGGTCATTTTGGGGGCCCTAGATAACCAAATACAGAACAAAAGTTACCAGGAGCATATTAGATCTCTTATCACGTCTCCGTAAACCATTGCTAACAAAATATGCTGCCTGTGAGATGAAGTTGTATCCAGACATTAGTACCAAACTGACAAGCATGAAAGGAAAATAATTTTTCAGTGCCCTACCTGAATAGGTAAAAGTATTTCTAAGAGTCCAAATTTCCACAGTAATCTCAAAGAAGCCTCTGCAGAACCATACGCTAGCATGTAGTTCATTTCCATCAGAATCCTTGACTAAACATTACCATTAGTGAATTAAATCGGCCAGCAACATTTTTCATACAATGTAAATGCTGGAAAAACTTTGAAGCAGTAAAATGGAGCTTTCTTTATACCTTATCCAGTCTCAGTATTGAGCAAGACAGATTTTTGATAAAATGAGCTGTTTCCCTAGAAAAACTAAAGCCTAACCGAGCAGCAATTCTTATTGCACGTAGAATGCGAGCTGCAAAGAGTATGGAGTGAGAAGCAAATTTCTCAGTAAGCACAAAAAGATGGGTTATTAGATGTGTGTACTTACTTCTAGGTGAACAAGCAGACAATAGGATGAAAGTTGTTCTATTACAAGATGAAAAGCAATTGGCAGAAACTGCAATCATAAACTCACCACAATCTTCTTGAAAAGAAGTACCTGCAGGAATCACACTTCGTACCTACATCAAACAGTAGATAAAGGACAATGTACATCAATTCTAATTTCTAAAGCAACTAATGAACAACCAGAATGCACACTTTAGCTTTTCTAATATCTTCAATTCCTCCCATGTAGTCATAAATTATCCTTGCATATGGATCAAACATTAACCTGTAGAAACAGAGAGCTGTCTTAAATGAATGATTAAGTGCATGCAAACACAAACAAAATGGAACAAGTGGCAGTGCATAAATCATAAGTTCAAAATGTTAGAAAACTAACCCGTTAATTGTAAAGTCCCGCTGCAAACAATTTCTCCAACGAATGAAATCCTTCTCATCACAGCCAGCTGGTCTTCCAAGTTTGTAGTTCAGGCTCCTACCAAGCTTCTGTCCCGATGTGCTAAAACTTGAAACCTAATTTGTAAAGAGAATTCAAAATGCTAATAAAACAATAAAAAGAAAAAAGTAAATTTAAAATTGATAACCTTCATGAACAGGCATCACAAAAACAAAAATAAAAAGCATAAAGATGGGGAAAATATTTTAAATTGCTTCCAGGGGGAAAGAAGTCAAAGATAACAAACTAGCTAAGAACAAACCTCCACTATTGTATCACCAATGTGCACATGGCATATAGGAAACCATCTTCCAACTATTTCACACTGTGAAAATGCCCTCACCACCTGCAAATTTGGAAAAAATAATTTTAGCATGTCTGAAAGCTAAGGAATTGGGAAACTCCTCAAAAAGTAAAGCATGACACTAACAATAGAGAAAAGAGAAACCTCCACAATGGGACTTTTTTTTTGCTGGGCATCAACCTCAAATTTTCGCTATTAGCATGTCAATTGTCCAACAATTGCACGGCTATTCATCGCAATGAGCACACAATAATCTTAATAAACAAACAATAAGATAAAAATAACCACAAAATAAAAACAAAAAGAAAAATGGCTATTAGCAAGAAGTCAACAACCTCTCTAAGTTCTGCTGTGGTTATTATATCGAAGTCTTTTGGTGTTCTCTTCAAAATAAGATCCCGTACACATCCTCCTACAAGGTAAACCTCATACCCTACAAGCACAACAAGAGAAAAAGGCTGTGATTTCTAAAATTTATACAAAACAAGTATCATTCCCTCAAATATTGCAATGGAAATATATATAACCACAATACCTTTTCTTTTGAGCCCATTAAGAACTTTCCTTGTTGGCTTGGAAATATTTGCAGTGCTAATTCCAAGATCCTGAGAATTCAGCTTCTTCCACTGTGGCAATTTGCTGTCCTCTTCACTCACTTCAACACCAAAAATTTAATAATATTTTAGAATACAACACCAAGGAGAAATATTAGATTCAATAAAAAAAAAACCCAAAAAATCTAAACTTTGACATGCCATTATTTCTATGAGAAGAGTCAGAGCCTTGACTGCTTTTGTCTTTGATAAAAATTTCTGGTTCATCAAGCGTCTCAATTGCAGCAACGGAACTGAACCGAATCTACAAAGAAATGATCAAAAAACTTTGCAAGTAAATAAATTAAGTCTTATCCCATTTAGAAAAAATGTAAAAAAGATAAATAAAAAAAGTAGAATTACTTTGCGGAAGCAGTGAAAGAGAGGAGGCCGAAGAGAGAAATGAGGCTTGCAGGCGAAGCCTAACCCCGAAACCGCCATGGATGGTTAGGGGATGGGCTTGGTTTACCATATCATGAAGATGACGACGATGAGGTTAGCCTTAAACCCTAGCCAACGGTTCACGAAAGACGGAAAAGGGTTTAAGATCAGAGGCCTTAGCAGGTAAAACCACAATCTTTGCTTAGGAATTCATCCACGGGGCCCATATTATAATTGGGCTACCTCTCTTTCTTATTGGACAACTGAAGATAAGAGTTTGGGTAAATTATGTTTGGGTCCATGACGTGATCCAGATCCTATTTCTTTGCAATGGTATCAGACAATTCGTTAAAGCCCACAATCTGTCTGAAGCCCATCAAGAAAGAAGAGTCAAACTAGATGAGTCGTTGGACTACCGGACTGTAGGAAAAGATACAAGGTAGACAAATGATCATCACCCAGTGAAAGAACACTAAATTTAAGTACATTTATAGGATAATAGAGGCCAGGAAAAACCCTGGGTGGGGGGCAAGGCCCCTACCAGCCCCTTATCTTCACCCCTGCCCATTTGGTTATAAGAAGATATTAAATGCGGGAGTCCATTTTAGGACATGGATGGGTTATACTTTACATTGCTGATTGTAAATTTCTCTGTGCTGGCAACTTATTTGGGCTATCAACACACTGAAAAAGACAATGAGAATCCTTACAAGACAATCCAAGCGACACATGCATCTTTAGTACAGAGAAATATATACAGAGTTGAATTAAGAATCTTAATTTACATATAAATCCCTAAATGCTTTCTTATTAATAAAACTAAGCTAGAATAACAATAAATCTTACTTCCAAGTAAAAAGCCTAATCCAAGAAAAACAAAAGCATAAACAAAAATAACACCCATAATTTGGCGGTTTGCCCTTTGCCAACTTGCTCCCTTTGATTGTTCCAAAAAGCAAATGTATTAGCAGGTAGAAAGAGATGAGGATAAGAAGTAAGGGACAGCTGGCAATTTTCGTATTTACAGCTGCCAATGCTACGGAGGAAACCTTGATACCACTATTCTGATCTTTTTCCATGCAACTTTCGAAGGCCTAAACGCTAATTTGGAAGGTTATATATCTCGCAATCCAAGTTGCTTTCACATAACAAGACGCCACTAATTACAGCTGTAATTTAGCTTGACAGCAATTCTTTTGACAAAATATCGATCGGGAAGACAATGTTTATCCCTGTTCAAACGGGCTTTTTGTATGCATTGGCACGCAATTTCGTGGAATAGACAGCTGCGAACAAAGCCAGCAAAGGACAACAAACAACAGCGAACACAATCTTCACAAGTAGAGCAACATCAAATCTTTTCGTATTTGAAAGTAATTAAAATTCCAAGTTTGGATAGCAAATGTATCTGTATATACACCTATGATTTTGATTAATAATATGTAATTAAGTCTTTTCAATACAAAATTGGCTGCTGTTACAACTTGTTTGTTTTTACTGATGTACAAGGATGTCGACCATTTCATTTACCAACTTCACTTCGATCAACATCCATATTTAGTTTTTCCTTTTCCCTTCCCTGTGATGAAGGCAGTTTCATGGCATTCATTTCTATAAGAGATGACAAAGTAGAAGAAAAAGGAAATCAAGTTTGATTTTTTCTCCAAAAAACAAAAACCAAGTATTGGAATATTAATTGTAAAGTCATTAATACAAACCTAATTGTTTTGGTACAGATAATTAACCTAAATTCGAAGATAAATTCCATTACTGTCTAACCGGGGTTTAGTACATAAGCGTCTTCCTCATTCATGCATGCAAGCATGCGTAAATGTGACGTTAATAAATTAAGGGTTATATTGTCCAAGAAAATCAGTATATTTTCCTTTTTTCTATTAAAATATTTCAAAGGAAAGGATACGCTAAATCCTTGATGGGGTCCAACAAGCCGTCCACATTAATGAGTGATAGAAATATGAATATGCCAAAAATTTTTTTGTGAAATCTCTGCAGAAAACGCGTTTTGATGAATACGAACGGAAACGTTCTGTTTATTCACACTATAGTGGTCATTTTGTCGGTGTGTATATCGCATGCAGTACTGGACGTTTTAATTTGACAGTGTGGAAGGCTTTTAATCTTCCTCTTTCATTGATGTAATTGCTAGACGTGCCAAGTCATTAAAAGCAACATTGTTTGTTTCCTGAAAAATCTTTTTCTGCAGGAAAAAAAATTCATGGCAGCAATAGAAATGGTTATCAAATCGAATTGCTAGACGTCCCTAATCATTAAAGCAGCATTGTTTTCTTTCCCTGGAAAATTTTTTAGAAGCATTTTCTGCTGGGAAAATATATGGTACAGGGAGGGTGCTAGCAGAGTAAGATTCTACTTAGAGCAACTTGCGATTTGTTCTTTTGTGTGCAGATTTATGAGTCAATGTTGTAGTTGGAGGGGAGCAGGCATGTTAACAATATGCAGCTGCTATATGACCTGATCCTCGTGACCACAAAACCTTGTAATTTAAGGCAATTCATTGCGTAATCAATGGAATGTGTTGCTTTTGCAATTTACTTTGTGAAATTAATTAATAATTGACTAAATTAGGGAAGACTGCTATGATAAGACAGATATATTCATTTTTGCAAACAATATGAGATTGCAATGATTAGGAACCAAAGAAAACCTACACCATATATTCATGCCAATAAATACCGTGAAAATTATGAAAAATGACCATTTTCATAACTTGATTTCAAAAATAATCATCAAAATAAAATTAATTATTTTTTTATCATAATTTAATAGAAATACATTTAAAATCATTTCAAATAAATTAAACCATTTATTATAGTTTCTCTTAATTTCCGTCTTTATTTTTGATTTCTCTTTCACCATTCAGCTTTCTTTAATTTTATTGATTTCTCTTTTCAATATCCGTCTGCTGTACTCTTAATTTTTTTCTCCCGTGCTTTCAAGATGCTGAGTAATGATTTTGATGTGTTTCGAGTGGGTGGCTATTTGAGAAAATTTATTTTCAAGTGTTTTGGATGAAACTAAAATAGTAAAAACGATAACAAATG
Organism: Theobroma grandiflorum; assembly: GCA_036013995.1. Lineage (NCBI taxonomy): Eukaryota > Viridiplantae > Streptophyta > Magnoliopsida > Malvales > Malvaceae > Theobroma > Theobroma grandiflorum. Next base: position 11,488,395 of record CP142131.1, read on the forward strand.
CTTGAAATAGCTTTTAATTGAATCAATTCGAAGCCTATATACCAATAAACTTAAGAATTTAAAATTTATAAATTTGGGGTTTCAAAGGGAATTTTTCAATTTTTAGTTGAAATAGGTATTTTAGATAAAGAAAATTGTGTTTTGATTTATGAAAATATGTTACAAACATTTTAATCAGTACCAAATCATAAAAAAAAAAAAAGAAATAAAGGGAGTTGAAGGATTGGAAATTTTAATTCGTAAGTAACAACAACATTTTAAGTATTAAAGTGTAACAATTTATTTTTGAACATAGTATGTAACAATAATATTTTTCAACATAGTGTGTAACATGTTTTTATACATGACATGTAACAATAATATTTTTTTTCAACATGGTATGTAATAATTTTTTGAACTATGGCATGTAATACGTTTTTATATATGATGTGTAACAATAATAATTTTTTTCAACATGGCGAGTAACAATATTTTTTAACCATGGCATATAACAATAGCACTTTTCAACATGGTGTGTAACATCATGTGTATGGTATGTAACATCATGTGCATTTGATATTAAAGAGGTTTAATACATAGCATGTAACATATTTTTGTATATAGCGTGTAACATCATGTGCACTTGATAAAAAAAGGTTTTGTTAAAAGTAATTTTATCTAACTTGATTAAAAACAATTAAAATTATAAAAAGAGTTATTTTTGAAAATATCTCATCTTTGACAGTTATTTTTTAAAATATTTCATAAATATATATAAACTGAAAGATAGAAATAAGACAGCATAGAAGTTAGTATGCATGCATGTTACAGCCATTTGTTTTTCTTAATTAGTTGTTCAAAGTAGATTTTTTAATATATATATATATATATATTATGTACATAAAACGTGAATGCATAATTAAATAATTTGTTTTCTTTTGTTGAATATATGTATTATTTTTGTTTGCATAACTTAATTTGACAGATAGAAAGAAAACAACATGAAAGTTAGCATGCATGCATGTTACAATCAGTGTTTTTTACTTAATTAGTTGTTCAAAGTAAACTTTTTTTAAAAAAAACCATAATTTGCATGTAAAATGTGAATACATAATTAAATAACTTGTTTTCTTTTATTAACCGGTTACGTATATTTTTGTGAACATAATATATATATATATATATAAATCTATTAGTGAATCAAACAATGAACAAATAATATACGCCTCTCAATAGTTTGTGTTTAATAAGGTGAGTACATCATTACTACAGGGAGAAGGTAAGCTAACAAAGCCTCTAAGGCCCACAAAGGCGTTGGAAAAAGGCCATCGCCGCCATCACGCGTAGCCGATTTGTCACTTTCAAATATCAATTGCTAAATGACTTCCCAAGGTCTTCATTGAATGGATTTTTATGCATGCATGAATTGTTTTCGCCTGTTCAAGAAATTCAAAGTTTGGTTTATATATAAATGTTTTTCCACAAGAGAGTCTCTTGTATTAGTTGACCCTTAGAATTCAGAAGAGAAAAACGTGATCAAACCCCATTCTAGATATATATATATCAATCACGAAGATAAGCTTTCATTAATTATTACTTATGTTACATATATAGATACACACACACACACACAGGTAATGTTGGCAATGAAAACCTTTTTTCTGCTCTTTACCAACCAGACAATCTCAAATATTAATAAATGGAACATGGATTTTTGGTCGATCATGGTGTTGACCGTAGTTTTGGTGCTTAATCAGTTGCTCCTTTATAGCAATCTTGCTCAGATGATTTAAAGATTTGGTGCAAAGAAATGGCCAGTTAGATGGATGGTTTTGTCAGTTTGTGGCAGAAGTTGAATTTCCTTTTGCCTTGTCATCGATGACAGTAAGTAGGCCATAGGAATGGGATGGTCCTCTTCAATTCTAATCTATAGTTGAATCCATAGTCATTTTGCAGGGATATATTACGGCCATGGCGGCTCCATCTACCATGTCCATGTGCCCTTGAACGCTTAGCCTTTTCCGTCCTTTACTGCATATAGGTCTACACATACATAGCAACTTAGTCGTATGTGGATCAATAACAAAAAAAAAAAAAAAATGAAAAGTGATCAATAAAAAAGTGAAAAAAATGCTTGAAGCAGTACTATATATGATATATCCATTACTTTGAAGAAAGGAACATATATATGAAGTGGTAATGCAATGGTTGACTCTATTCTTAATCAAAAAGATATTTGTCAGTTTATACTTATATAACATTAATGTGAAAGATGAAAATAACATGTGATCATGTCACCATTTATTATATCATGTTACGTGGTATAAAAAATGATAAAAGACATTTTGATTAATGATTGTTAGTTATATAAGATTATTTGATCAAAAATAAAAATATAAGTTACTAATTGAATGTAATAAAAAATAAAAAATTATTTAAAAATTTTAAATAATTCAATTTTTTTAAATATTATACATTTCTAAAAAAAATATTTTTAAAAGAAGCAATTAGCGCTTATATATGCCAATTGAATTATGAGCAACTACATAACTAAAATCTGTTTCCTTTCACATGTATACAGGCACCTTAGGTACTTGAAAAATTCATATCACATTGAATAAAAAATCACAATATGATGACTTGTGGAGTTGGAAGTTCACACGCGATAAGCAAGTAAAACGAAACTATGGTAGGTTTTGCCTAGATCTTGTACCCCTGGTTGGGTAGGTCACCTTTTAATGTTTTCTTTGAATTTCTTCACGGGCCAAAGAAAAGGTATGTGGAAGGAACGAAGGGATGTATTCATCCATGAGAATGTTGAAAGCAAGTTTCCAAAATATAAAGCTGCAAAATTTTGTATGTATATAAAAGTTAGATTGAGTTTAGATTTTCCTCATCTTCTAACCTAGTAAGCTTAGGTGTAAGGGGACATATATACTAAGAAGCAATATCGAAACTTGCAATAAACTTACATATTTGAGAATGTTTAAACTATAGTATCAAATTTTAAATCTCAACTTTCGACAAAAGAATACTAATAGGAATTAATAACCATTATGTCAAATATAAATTAATTTTGTTCAACTTATTCTGTCAGGATAGTCTTGACAAGCAATTGCTTGTCCCTCGTAAAGTGAAGGTATTCTATTGACAAGTGTTAAAGGGTAGGGTGGATACGAAGGATCGAGGAGTTAACAAGGAGAGGGGTGCTGGGTAGTAATGCGACAACATCCCTCTTATGAAACAAGGAGCAGGAAACAACCAATCATCTGTTTGTTTAACTGCATGGAATCATGAAAGCTTGGACATGGGCGACACCTTGAGAGGCAGTTTTATTTTTCTTGGGATGAATCTGAGTTTTTTTTTTTTGTAGGAATGAATTGGTATTTAAGGGTAAGACGTGGAATGCCTTGCAATTGTTTTGATATTTTATAGGTAAGGATAGTGTGGTGTGTCAAAGAAAAGTGGTCGGAAATAAATAAGTCGATTATGGATTTGCTTAGATTTTCTACACTTGTGCCTTAGCAACAAAACTGGCAAGAGCCAAAAAGAAAGAGATAGTTTGAAAAAACGCATCATAGAATTTTTTTTTTTGGAAGATCCATCACAAGATTATTTGAAATATTTAAAAATGATTTTTTAAATTTACTTTCAAAAGTTTAAATAAATTTTTATTTTTTATTATATTTAATCAAATCTTTATATTTTTGTTTTGAGTCAAATAAACTTTTATGACTAATGGTTCACTAACTATTATTGTTAAAATGTCACATATCATTCTATGTTACATGGCATGTTGATGTGGAATGATGACATGACCATATGACATTTTCATCATTCTGTGTTAGTGTCATGTTAATGCTATATCAATTCCATATAGACATAATATAACAAATATCATTAATTTTGATTAATAAAATTAATCAATCATTAGTTATAAAAATTTATTTAATTTAAAATAAAATATAAATATTTGATTAAAAGTGATAGAGGAATAAGAATTTATTAGAGTTTTCTTGAATGATTCATAAACCTTTCCAAAAATTATGTCTTTGAATTTTAATATGGATGAGATGATGAGGACAAGCAATCATTGTAGGAGCATTATGTAATGAGACAAGTACCTTAAAAATTTTATTTTATAAATATGTTGAGAAGACTCAAATAGTGTTAACTGAGAAAAAAAAAAAAAAAACGCAAGTAGTGTTAGACTCCTTGCCACTAAGGAGGCATTTGCGATTTTTATTGCGTCAAAATGTATAAAATCATATCGGTTCATTATTGAAAGTGACTTCATCAATGTGATGAATGTGTTCAAAATCCACTTGAGTCCTCCTAAAGGATAAGGAAATAATATGTTCTATATATTGAGTGTATGAAAAAACAAGTTCAACGATGACAAATCCTTTACACTCCTAGACACAAATTGATATTGTAGGCAACTTTACAATTGTAGAAATTACGAAATTATTTTTAAAAAATTATTTAAAATCTTATCTAATTAATAAAATAAAGAAAAAAAGAAAGTACTAATCCCCGTAGGAACACGTGATTTGATCTTTTGATGATCTATGCCCATGAGCACAACAACAGAAAAAGATCGATTAAAAAATACAGTCTTTAAACTTATAACATTTATCTCACATATACTCAAATAAATCTCTCTAAATTCAGGTGTTGATTATTCTTTAACCTAAACGATCTTTTTATATGACCAAGTGTAATAATTTTATAAGGCGAAGCATAATAATTTTTTGCTGATATAATTAGAATATATTATTCTAATCTAACTAGATTAAAGATTTAAACTGTTTTAATCAAATTACAATCAAAACCATCCTAACACTTACAAAAACTGGTGTAAATAGAGCTGAAGATCTTCTCACCGTGTATAGCTGATGGTGAGAATATGATTGCGGGTTTGATTTTATGGGAAGCTGATATTGTGGTCTGTGTTAGGTTTATTGTAAGGTTCTATGTCCCTAGAAATTAACAGGGATTTGTGTTTAGGGGAGGGGTGGCTGGCCTATGAAACGGATTGAAAGAAGTATAGGTGAAGCTTTGTAAGTCTCAGTAAGGCAGGAACCTGGAAATGTCCCTCCTTCGTAACGTTGAAAAAATACAAAGAATACTTTTCAAAAGACTTCACCTAACGTTTTGAAAGTTTTAAATTGGGTAGTTAACGGTTGGCCCCTCGAATAACCATTCGAAGTCTGGAATTTAAGTGGTACTTTTCAATCCACAGCAGATAAAATAAAATTACAAAAGGCTGAAAGCACTGAAATTAGCTGATGAAAAGGTCGGTTCCTTACAAGCTGTTGTTGAAGACTCGACGGGTGACTGCGCACAATTATGACGCTTTTCACCCCCGCATCTTATCGTCATCAGCCTCTAATTTCCTTTCCATTTCTCCCGTGTAGATATAACGAAAGTGCTTGGCTCGTACAACTCCAGGCACTAAATATATAGCCAGAGGGAAAAAGCACTGGATCTGGATGGGGGGTCCCTGAATATAGAGTCTGGAATCATAGTCTGATTACACTGTTATAGTTTTACACGTACCATTACATTATTGACAGTTGTAGGTCGTACATGTAAAAATAAATGTGTGATTGAAATGGCATTGTCTACCGTCTATTGTCATCCTCACAAAGGCTAGCGAGCTTAGGTCATAGTTTATGAGATTGCTGGAAACAACAGCACCAAAATTGAGCACTACTTCGTACTTCTTCAATGTTTGCTTATTTCAAAAGTTTTGACCATGAAAATGAATCAGTGACATGATCTTACCTAGAAGATAAAGTCCAGAATTTTGCTGTCACAGAGTACACTAGTTTTTCCTGACATATTAGCTAAAGACTTGTCTTGGCATATTAATTATGCTGTCTTTCAAAAGAAAAGAATTTTACTGTCACGAAATTAAAAATTAATATATATTTATCAAAGTTAATGAATGTAGCATAATATATGCAAATGCCTGCAACGTTCCAAAAATTGCAGAAAAAATGCACGAGGACATATTTCATGGCTGTTATTAACTTTGCAAATGAAATTTTCATGTTTATTTCGTTTTATGCTTTCTTCATGCACGCATGTTAATTAAACCGGTCAAAACCCAGTGGTTATTTGGAGCAATAATTCATTCACATAAAAAGCATGAAAGCCATCGTCGTCGGATCGTACTGTTTTGAAATAAATAAAGCTTTTGCAACGGTGCTCTGTACTCGGTACAGAGTCTGGCCACTCCAAGAGCTTCAGTTTTGTCAGCATCAGGACCTGAATTTGAGGTGATAGCTCGACTGCATATGGCACTTCAAATTTACCCTGAAATGATAGATCCTAGTTAAGGGGATGCGCATTTTGGCGCAGAAACATTTAACAGCTTCTCCTTTTTATTTGTCGAAAAGGTTTCGATCGGGCAAAGACAGCTGCCAGTGTTTCGCAGCAGGGTCGTTGAGACCGTTCCATTCCCCTTCTTTCCGAGTATATGTGTGTATTGCTTTTTCCACGATAAAATTTACACAAAGCTAAGGGACTAATCTTTTGATTATACGTTTTGAGTTCTTAAATGTTCAACTAAACTATTTGAAGGGATCTTAAAGGGGTCGCCACCCAGTTAAAAATGCATGCCATGAACATGGGCTCTGATTTCATAATTTGTTGTACTACAATCTATATGGAAAAGCATTCAAGCATGTGCAATTTGTGCTAGCTGCATGTGATCGATTGACATGGAAATAATATGTACCCCATTTATAATCTGTAAGCATTTTGGGAAACCCTGACTGCATTGCTGATTTGTAGTGTGGGGTGTACAATTTCGAAAAGTTTTCATGTTATATGTTAAACCTTTAAACTTAAAAGTTTAATGCTTTATTATTATGCGACGCTAACAGTCAGAAATCCCGATTACGGGAATGATAAGTACAGTTCAAGGATATGTTTTAGTTAGTCTCTGACATCCTCGAGCACGGTCCTTAAATGCTTTACATTTAAGTCGTTTCTCTAACATGTGCTAATGAATCCTTGAGAATGTAATCATTCCACAATCAATACAATCTTAAAGAAACAATGCCATAAATGCCATAATGATTCTTTCCCTAATTGCTATGCAAATGCAGTCATCACTTATCCTAGAAAGTGAGGGTAAAGGAGGGGGGGCAGGGCACACAAGTTTAGTTATTGGGTCGATCAGTACCTTCTGCCTGCAAAAGGAGCGACCGATATGATCGCTGCCTTTATCTCCTCCATTTGTCTTCGTTCCAGCTTCCAGCTGCTTTAATTTCCGTGTATGATCTGGGGATCCATGAAATATCAATGGTACAATTGGACATAAAAAAGCCATACTTATCCATAGTTTTTCTTTTAATTATCTTCATGACAACTGATGCGTGCCAAATTGCAGCTAGCCTATCTACTCATCCTTTTGTTCCCTGAGATTAGAATATTAACGAATTATTGAGATCTAACTAGTTTGATGTGATTCTTTGGTTTGACAGTTAAGGATTTTGCTTTGTACCCCAATTTTTCACCTCCTACGGTAATTTCCTTTTTAAAAATATCTTCTTTCTATTTAGTTTAGTGGTTTTATTCTCTCGCATGAGATTCTTTTTTTTTACAATTCTAATTATAAAATAAAAAAAACGTTATATGTCATAAGAAATTGTGGATATTTGAATCAAATTCAACAAGTTATTATTGGGATGAAAAACTTTGATGTCTTGTTAACTAAGTTTTTTAAATCGACCTCGTAGGTTTAAATTGTAACATGTAAATTTATATTTGATGTAGTACTAAAATAAGATATATCATTCATCCATATTAATAAATAATAATTCATCATTTTATCCAATTACTAACATTTATAAAGATTCCAAAAGTTTCTTCCTGGGGAGAAAACTATGAGCCTTTGTTAATATGAGAAATTACAATTGATCATTTAATGACTCGTATAAAAAACAGTATACAATTATTTTTATGTAAATAATATTTCTTCTACAGTGTACACATTTCCTTAACAAAAAAGATGTGCCGAAGCTCAATTCCTGCCGTCCAGGATTCATTTTGGGCTTGCTTTATACTTGGCCCATTGGGTCAGGCTCAGGCAGAACTGAGCGGGTGGCAACAGGCAAGGGTATCGATAGATCCTTTGCTCAATCCCATCCGAGTTCTGTTCTTTTCCGCTGACAGCGCCTTTCTTTTGGCCGATGGTACCCATCAGCCGCTTTTGGTTTACAACATGCCTTTACTGCTGTACACAGAAATTTAAAACAGTTTCAACATCTCTTTCAAAAAGCATTTTCAACTTGTCCAGAAAAAGGAAAAGAAAGAAAAAATGGACAACAAAAACAGATAAGAAAATCATATTTCCACAGCATTTGACTCAATTAAATGACCATGTCAAGCCCCAAACCAAACCTAACCTGAAACCAACTTTCTTTTTTTTTGTATCAGACTGACCAGTAAGCTTTTTTTTTTTTTTTAGACTGACCAGTAAGCTTGACAATATTGTTGATTTCTCAACAGCATAAGTAATTAATTTCTCTGAAGAAAGTTTGCCAAATCACTGTCATGGTCTATCATTATACAGCAGAGAAAGTATAGGTATAGTATGTCTGAAATACTGAATCACTGACATTTTAACCTAAAATAAATTACTACTACAAAAGAGGGAGAAATAAAAACAAAATCTTTCTTACTACTCTGAACTAGAAACCTGGAGGGGGTTAGAAGATTGTGATTGTGGTGTCAAACATAATTTTAAATTATATCTTTATTAACTCTAGCTAGTATCTCACTTTCTTAATTACATGCACTGTATCTAAAAAATTCACATTTATTTTTTTGGGCTGTTGTTTTGTTGTTCAGTTTTAATGTTTTATTGAACTATTTATCTAAGAGAGGGGTGGTGAAGGAGATAAGACCAGTCAAATATACAGACATTGCATGGGAAAGAGTTAGGAAGGGTTTTTACTTGAATTTTAATATGTCTGTGTCTCTCTCTTCTCTTCTCTCTCCTGCTGTTTATATAAACCTTGGCATCTTCATTCGCCATAGACCCACTTTTCTTGACTGCTACATCTGGCTGTCGTTTACTTGAATTCTAATGAGTCTGTCGTCTCTCTCTCTCTCGCTCTCTCTTCTCTTCTCTCTCCTGCTGTTTATATAAACCTTGGCATCTTCATTCGCCATAGACTCACTTTTCTTGACTGCTACTTCTGGCTGCCTTCAAGTATCATCAGCTCTCTCAGCCTCTGTCTCTCCCATCAATTTCTTGAAACCTTGCATTTTCCTCCTTTTGAATTGCAAAAACCGCTTCCCCATATGGCAGGCTTTTCATTCCAGCCTCAACCTTTTCTTCTTGACTCCATTTTCTTGCCCAACACCCCCACCAAAGTTTCTGGCTTTATGGAGGAAGGAAACATCAACTCCAATTGTTTCTCTCAATTTTACTCACCCGAGCCTATCCAGGAGTCCCCTCTTGACCCTAAGTTCCATGAAAGCAGCTGTCTTGATCACAGCTCGAAGCTTGCTCATAGCGATAATGAGCCTTCTGTGACCAAAAAACAGAGCACTGACGACTCAACTGTGGTGGATAAGCTTGAAAGCGGCGAGCAAGTCACTCAGAATGTGACTCTCACAGACAGAGAAAGGAAGACCAGAAGTAGGACTACTGTGAATTCCGCTCAATCTAAGGTATACTGCTTGAAACCCATGTATATTCAACAACTTACAAATTACATGTGCATGCTGGTTTTAATTTACATAAGATTCTTCGGCTTTTCGATGATTGGGTGGGTTTTTAAATTGTTTTTCAATTTATCCGGATGTGTGTCCAAATTTTCATGTTTTATTTCCATTAGGATGCAAAGGAGGGGAAAAGCAAGAAGCAAAGGAAGTGCAATGATGCCCTGAAAAATGAAAAGAAAGGGTCAAAAGCTGATAAGAAAGATCAAAAGAAAGCCACCGAAGAGCCTCCAACAGGCTACATTCATGTAAGAGCCAGGAGGGGTCAAGCAACAGACAGCCACAGTCTAGCAGAAAGGGTACCGCACCACTGTTTTTTCTTTTTCTAGCTAGTCAATGTTTAGGGGTTAGAGAGTTAGAATCCCAGGCTTTTGCAGGAGCTGGGCTCAGCCCTTAGCCCCTGCTGGGTCAATCCCATCGCGTAGGGAAGGTGGTGAACGATGGGACCAAGCTAGCCCCGGGTTCGGCTACCATGATCATTTGACGTTAAAAACCCTTGGACTGAAATAAAAGTACGAAACTGTAGTTTACTATTATACCCTCACTAATTAGCCATTACTTTTAATCATAAGGAACTGTGGATTACAACTCTATCATGCCGACCTATTATTTATTTCTTGTTGGTTATATCTCCAAATGGATTGCAGATAAGAAGAGAGAAAATCAGTGAGAGGATGAAGATATTGCAGCGTCTTGTTCCAGGGTGTGACAAGGTGCGGTGCAGCACATTTGTCTTGACTTTGTCTTTCACAGGAAAATAATGCAATTGCTTCAGTTCATTTGGGTAATAGATCGACATAGTACATTTCTGACAGCTTTCATGTGGTTATGCATGATAATAGGTAACCGGAAAGGCCCTTGTGTTGGATGAAATTATCAATTATGTTCAGTCCCTACAAAATCAAGTAGAGGTACAATTAACAACTGTTTACATTTGTAATCCAACTTGTTAACTCATTCCTCTAATGTAAGACCAAAGCAATAATATATTTTTTCTGTTGTCATGTCTTCAGTTTCTCTCAATGAAGCTTGCTTCTGTGAATCCCATGTTCTATGACTTTGGAGTGGACCTGGAAGCATTGATGGTCAGACCAGAGGTAAGAAAACATGGGATAAAAAGGAAATTTTTTTTAAGTTGTTTATATGTTCTTCTTATAGCCATTATTCATTACAAAAGCCAATGAAATCTTTGTCTCTGACATAATTATTTTAGAGAGTGAACGGTAGTATAGCATCACCACTGCCATCTCTGCAACAATGCAACCCCACTCAGCCTACAGCTTTTGCTGATACAACCACCACCACCTTTGTCCCAGCTAATAACTATCCTCTTCTGGATGCTTCAGCTGCACTTTTACTTCAGCAGGGGCAGAGGCCCAATGTCTTCTCTCAGGTATATACATATACATACATATACTTTATTTGTTTTAACATTTTTCTGTGCCATAAGTAGTAGCAGTAGTAGTATAGTAGTAAGTAGATTACAAAAGAAAATACTATATTTAATAATAAAAAAAATATATTCTAACTATTTGACAACACATCTTTTTCAGGATAGTGGTAGTCTGTTGTGGGATGTGGAGGACCAAAGACAAAAATTTCTCAATTCATCTGGGCTCAACGACAACTTTTATTGTTTCCATTAATTTTAATACAGAGAGCTGCCCTACAAACATCTGGTGGTAAGCCCTCATGTCCTGTCTTTCATGCAATAAAATATTTACATATATAAAAAAAAAAACTTACATGTTAATTTGTCAACAAGAAATTTACTACATTCACATAAAATTTTCTTTTATGTACTCTTTTTCCTGACTTTTGCTCTTTTTTTGTGGATTTAATCTTATCCAGCTAGCTTGCAAAGGGAGATACCAAAACCAATCAAAACTAGAGAAAAGGAAACCACCAGGAAAAGAAGAATCAAAACAAGGCTTCTCTTTTTCTAGCAAGTATCAGCTCAAGTGGAGGGGGCTTCTCCCTAAAGCTCTAGTTCCAAGTCCAACCGAGTAAATTAAGCAGCATCTGAACATGAATAAAGGGCAGCAACATCAATGGAGGAAGAACACAAAGGACAGATATAACCGACCAAATAAGACCAGATCTTTCTGTAGATCCCTGTTCCTGTCCATTTTGACTCCCCTAAGTCACCCATGCACAAATTCCTAGACCCTACGCCTGTTTACTGTTTTAGCGTAGAAAAAAAGAACCCTTTAATTTTTTTTAATTATGTAGTAAAAATATTGTAATATAAAGGGGACCTTATAATGTTTCTTTCCTGTTGGTACAGTTATTCTGTTATTACAGTTATTTTTACCGCTGTCTGATTTCCTCCTGTACCTTTGACTTTATCTATGATTAATAAATTCACAATTGAAACTTTGATGGATGGTTATATTTCTTTATTTCATTTCAACTATAGAGAACATGACTAATCAAAATTAATAATTAAATAGTACAATTAAGAAGGTGATTAACCTCGAGAAACAAGGTAAAAACAAATATCATCCCACCCTTAAGAATTAAAGTGGACAGTGGACGGTAAAGTAAGATACAGCAAGGTAGGTTGTGGTGCTGACGTGGATGTGACCAGTTCTGCAACTCAATGAGGAATCTTCTTGTGTTTCAGCATTTATGGGGGCTCAGTTTTATTAATGAGATGATTTCCCCTCCTACCCACCCTTTCGTAACGGTTGTACACAGAGCATCTAAATGCAGTCGCAGAGGCTTCTTTTTCCCCCTGCAAATCTGATCCAAGTATTAGCCACTTGTTTGCTTTTTCTCTTCCCAACAGTGCCAATTAATAATTGCTCTTTCTTTCCAAACACTAATCACATTTCCGAAACAAATATTCAAAAGTAATAATTTTTTTTTTCATTGAGTGATGATGGCCATAGAAGAATGATGATCAACACACACAAAAAAAGAAAAATCTATTTTTGGGGGAGATAATTTGGCGTAATCACATCCATTTTTTAGTGATTTTTGTTTACTGATTTTATTCCACGGGATGGAGTGGCAGATTTTCAGGCTTGCAATTCGTTTGTATGGGAATATTTGGTTTTTAGTTGAGAAGGAGAATATTGTGGACAGAATTTAGAGGAACATGGGAATTTTTTTTTCAAAGGTTGAGGAAAGAACGAAAGCTAGGCAGTCAAACTGTAATGGTCATGGAATTAGAACAAAAGTGGTGATGCTGATTTAAGATTGTTACCAGAATAAACATACCCAAAAAATTATAATAATAATAACAACAATCAAAAGTCTGAATTAAAGAGTAACAGCAAAAACCATTGACTTGGTTGTCCTTGCAAAACTTCATGAAAAGAAAGTCAAGTTGTAACTGTCTTAATTTTAGTGATTTGATTAAAGATTTTAGGCTTTCCGTAAATTTCCCACAAACTATTGAAAGCAAATGTAATTGAATTCTTTATTTTTGGTGAAAAGACTTTGGAACTTGCCATTTGGCTAACTTTAAACATTTTTAATTCTTCTGTTATGTGTAAAACCTACCAAGGTAACTGGATTGTATTTCTAATGATTGCATTATGATTTGATTAAGCAGGCAACTAAGTACAAAATACAAAACCATAGGCCCCCCAGAACGAGCATCAAAATCACTAAAAAGTGATTTGATTAAAGAATTCAAGTTAATTAATCCCTAATAAGAAGGAGATTTAGGGGCCCCTTACACCAAGGGTGAGTTTGGCAATTATTTTCCAGACCCCATATATGATAGTATTAAAAAGTGAGCTATAGAACAACCTGATTGGACGAGAAATTTGATTGAAAATCAAACTTACTGGAACAATCATGTAGTTCCCAATTATCAGCATCCCCTGTATGACCCCAGTAACTAAGCAGTTCTCTGTTTTTTTATGTTGAGTTTTAGGTTCCACTGTTGTAGATGCAGACAATCCATGTGGTTCGAGTGTTCCACCTATTTTTAACACTGACCCACATGCCTTATTTCTTGCAGGAGTGGCTCAACTTTTCTAAATGCTGCAAGGAAACAAAGAACAAAGTTGGATCGTTATTCAGCATTTCAAGTCCCATCTGGAAAAAGTGAAAGAAAATTCTCAGCTTTAGAAGCGGCTTGCTTCATCTGACCTTTTTACACTTTGAATTTTATTTCCTTCTATGTTTATCCCTCTAAAACACCTTTCTACTCTTTCATTGCAATGAAGATAACGTTTAAAAAAGAAAGCAAGACATGAGAAAAACTATATATATATATATATATATATATTTCTTCTTTCATATACAACATCCAGCTGATAACGATGATTCAATTCTTAAAATGATTGGTAACCAATAAATGCAAGAAGGGTAGCCCACTAAAATTTAATTTCTTTCCAAAGCTGGACGGACCGTCACATATTTGCCAATTGGCTCTTTAAAGAAACAAAAAAACACTTATTTATTTTTTCAGATGACAACTGATCATCGTATCCTGGCTGCTGTCATTGTTTTTTGAAGTAAAATCAGATGTTTCTCAAATCAAAGCTGTTAACTGTCTCCAGAAGAGGAAGTGTTGTCATCTGGATAAGGGTGCCTATATTAGCATTCAAATTCCATCCTCCACACATTTGTAAGCTCACCTACTGATCAAATTGGTTTTCAGGGTCCCTCATGTTTTTCAAATTTTCTTCTAAGTTAATTTTTGGGTCCCTTTGTTGATTAGTCGTAATTCAAACCCCCGGCAATATCATTTTCCGGTGTATTAAAACAGCACCGGAATTGTCGCCATTAATTATGTTACATTGCTTTAATTAATTAATTTCTTCCAGATTCCAGCCATCGTACTATTAATGCATTGCTTGAATGAAAAGTTAGATTCGACGTAGAAGCTAATCCTCTCGCCAATTGATAAAAACATTAGGCTGGTCAATCATAGAATAAAACAGGTTCCCTGTGATGTTACGATTTTATATATATGCCTTGTCCAATGTCCTATATATATCGAATAGATATATATAAGAGTAAGCGCATAAAACTATGAATCTGATTCTAAACATGGAAGTAATCAATAATATTGACACTTGAGTAACATTTAGTTGTTTAATTTAATAATATGTCTGCACCCGAGCATTTGGTTTATTGATTAATGCATGATTCTTTACTTACAAAGTAAGATTCAAATCTCCTCTCTCTCAATCTATTTTACCTTTATACCTTGAAATGAAGTGATGGTAGTTTTTGATATCATGATCAGGGAGGAGCCAAGATTTAACTCAAGGAGATGAATACTATATAATATAAATATTTAAGTAAGACCGATATAATATTATTTTAGTACATTTTTAAAATGAATTCAATTATTTTAGAATTAATTTTTTTTGAAAAACATTGCTTTTATTGTGTTGATTATTGAAAATATATATTGCAATGAGAGTAAAATTTTGAAAGTTTTGGACAAAATAACACCTTATTTAATTGTTATTTTTATTACTTTTTTAATTTTTTGTTTCTAAAAATAAAAAAATTAGATTTTTAAGAAAAAGTAAACAATACTTTAGAAGAATTAGCAATGAAATATTTAACTTTTTTTGACAGCAGCTTTTTTATAAGAAAAACTTTTATTGACAGCAAAAGGAATAACTTTTCTCTTTTAAATTAATATTGCATTTTTTTTACCAATTTGTTTACTTTTAAATAACTATAATTTTGTTTTCAGCTGTTCTTTTTGTTTAATAGTAATTTTGATGAAGCAAAAAGGTAAGTAACTAGTGATTCCACAAAAACAAATTGAAGCATTTGGAAAAATAAATTTAAGTTAGTGATTCCACCGTTACTCTCTCTATTTCTTGTGATTTGGCCATAAAATTTATGAATTTCAGATTGAAAATAAAAGAATGAAAGTATGATTTATAATTTATAATTTATGAAGATGCTTCCAATGGATGGACCCAAAGAACCTTTCTCCCCTTGTCGCATCCTTCGTTTTCTTTAATCCTTCAACACTTATCTTATTCTTTGAATCATAGAAAAGTATTATATTATTAGATTCGTATATATAGCTAAAGTCACAAACAAACCTTGGACATAATTTTTGTGCTTAATTCATTGTATCTTCTCACAATATATAATAAATTAACTATTTATGAGTGGCTTTTATTGTGTACTACTATATATTCCTACAAGCATATTCTTCTTTTTTTTAATTTTTTCTTCTTATAATTGAATGAAAGGGATTTGAACCATATTTTTTAGATATAGAGATTATGTATCAATTAATGAGACAAATACTCAGATGCTCCTCTTCCTTTAGTTTATATTCCTTATCTCCCTTTAATGAAACATCATTATTCAACTGATGTGATTTCTAATTAATACCAATAGGACATATTAAGCTTTCGATGAGTCTCCAAAAAGTTTATTTACATAATACCATTTTTTTTACTTGAATTATAGTAACGGAGGCAATGTTTCCTTAAATCTTCTCATTTAAAGAAAAGTTTTCATCAATTTATAATTCAAGTTTTAATATAACACCGAAAGACTATACTAATTAATTAGGACTTTGACTCATTTCATCTATTTAATTCTAATTGAGGTCAAACAAAAAGAGATTGTTTAGATTTCTCCAACCTCTTTGATAATTGGAATGTAAATTCCAACGTTGCTAGTTTGCTCCTGTCACCACCGTTAGTGTCTCCTTGCTATGGAACACTTTGGAATGTCTCCCGAACTTGCAAGCAAAAGCATTTGTCTTAAATCTTCGATCCTTTCTATGACAAGTCTTCGTCCAAACAACAGATAGATCGATCACTGCAGGTTTACATAAAGTCGCGAAGATCAAGAAGACAAAGCCAGGGGGAAAAAAATAAGAGGAAAGCTTTAAATATAAAAATGGAACCTTGCATGGTAAAGCAACAAGCACGCCTGGCTACCTGCTTGACACTTGTCAAACATTCACGAAACAAATGTTTTAGGTTAGGTATAGAAGAAAAGAAAAACAACCAAAAAGAGAAAAAATGATTTTAATTAATATTGTCTCCAAATTGATGAAGCGACTCAAACAAGGTATAAGTTAATTTTCTCTCTATCTGTTTTTATGCAGGAGCCACGTGAGAAAACCTGGAGAGACTTTCTTCATTCACTTTTTTGTTGCTGTTTTGGTGTTATCATCATGATGCGGTACATGCATGACCCATCAAAATCATGAAGGGGACATGACTGCCAGTAAAGGAGTAACCCCTCATCTTTTCTTTTACTTATGTCTGTGTGGAGACCTTCATGGGTCATACGGCCACGCTAAAACTCTTTTCATCGTGGTTTAATGGTTTTTGTATTGTCGCGTTCCCATGTCATGTATGACCACAAAAAAGAACTAATAAAAGCTACATGTCAATGGGAATGCATATTTATTTATACACATAAGATTTTGGTTTCTGTTTAATCTTAATTAATGGCGTGTCTATAATGTTGGCCAACAGACAACAATGTGTGGCCACTTCAAAATTTGTAAGCTTGTCCTTTGGCCGACTAAGAAATCTTAATTACCATAGATTATGGAAATTGACTTTTAATAATTGGATCCCTTTGGAAATTATATATATATATATATATATATATATAAAAGAAATTGAAAGTATTCCTACACCTCATATATGTGAATGCAGGCACATTGCCATCTCCTGTTAAATCATGCGTACCTGAATGTAGCCCTGATATTGACCATGTATCTCATTGCTGGTGACAAATCATATGTAGAAGACATCAGAGCTTGTTATGATAACTGAATCATTAATTTAGCTCATAAGAGAAATTTCCTCGAACATAGTTTGTTTTCACATTTTGGTAGTAAATCCATTATGTGAGCAAGACAGGTCAAATTTAAATCGATATTTGCATTAAAAACATAGTGCACTTGAGACAAGGTATTAGATAATGACGCATTGATAAAAGTTTATATGTTAAAGTGGAGTACTTTTATTAGTTAGTATTGTGTTTATTAAACATAAAATAACCTTTGAAATTCTTTTATATGAAAGAGTTTGGTTAACGGTTGCTTTGAATACTTAATAAAAATTCATATTTTAGTATATATTGTTATATAATATATCCGGATATAATATCGAACAATAAATATAGAACAAATTAACAATGCTTTCTTTTGGAATTCGAATTTTCTCATGATTGCTCTAACACCAAAGTCAAGCAACGAATTTATTTTAGATTAATGTTTAATTAATTTATATTTAAAGTAATAATATTAACACGTTTGATGTGAATATGATTGTAAAAAAAATATAACAATATTAACATTATTTATAGTTTATACTAATTTAAATACTAGTATAATATTTCTTTACTTTATATCTTGCATTTTAGTGGATAAATAGAGATGATGCCTTTGTGTTAAGATACAAGCTGTGTGTGGGGATGCATGAAATTAAAATGATTTGACTGACGGAATAGAATATCTAACAGTGTTTTTATATAAAGAATTGAGAAATTTGACTTCGAGATATTTTGTGATTTCAACTTATTGTTGTGCTATTAAGCAAAGAAGAGGATCTGGTTATAAATAGTGTCTCAATTATTGTTTAGAGTTTGATATAAGTAGATTTTCCGTCATTAATTGAGAAATACAATTACGATTGTGTTGAAGAATTGACCGACTGATATAATTGACTACACTGTTCAAAAAAAATCATCAACTTTTATAGATAGAACTGACAAAAAGCAAGATTCATTCTCCGGATTTCAACCTCAATCAAAACAATGAAAACAAGGGCGCATGGGCATGGCATCAAAAGCTTGATCCCAAACAAAACGAAACAGAAAGAATTTGTGAAAGAAAGAAGGGAGACTTATTTTATCTTTTCAGTTGATGGAACGTGATATTCCATCTCTATAGGAGTCGGTAAGGCGTAATGCTCCAAAGCAAATATTACAATGAATTTCTTTGTCACGCGCTTATGTGGATCAAGGTTATTATGTAATTAAGAATTAAGATGGCTTATCAATGTCAATTTAGTCAAGGTTAAGTGATAAAGGATAGGGTGGAGAAAAAAGAATAATATTTTTCTTCTTTTGTTACACAAAATTAATATAATTATTCACTTAAAATAAAATAAGTATTTTTTTATGAAATTGATTTCATCCAACGTATAATTTTATCTACAAATTTTTTGCAGAATTGATTTCGTTACAAGTATATTTTTATCTATGAATTTTTTATGGGTTTTTTATCAAAATTATTTTTTATATTTTAGATATATTTTTGCTGAATTTAATTTTATCAAAAATTTGACATCAGTAAAGATTTGATGTCCAATCGATTAATTTGGTGTTCATATCAAATCACTCAATTTGAAAAGAAATTTTTTGATAAAAAATTCTATTGGAAATGTTATTTACGTAGCATTATCGATTTGAAATATTTCGTTCATGTTTAATATATTAAAAGAATTGGATTTTTCACTAATTTTATATTTGCCAAATTTTTTCCAATAAAATTTTGTCAGGAATGGTTTAGGGGTAAAATTTTTAATTTCGAGGAATTTCTCCTTTTCAGTTTGCACTACTAAAATTCCCTGACGCTCCCCTCCTTCCTCCCCTGATTTTCGTCGCACACCAACATCCCCCTTTGACTCCACATTCCCCTCTTAACAACGAAAACTCTGCATTTCTGTTTTGTCATTGTCGATCTCTCCCCTCCTCCCTCGATTTCCTCTTTTTCACCTTGTTTTTCTCTTCTTTTCTTCTCTCCATCGTCCTTTCTTCTTGATTTCCTCATCTTCCTTTCCGTTTTCTCCCTTTCTTCCTTTATTTCCTTTCGTCATTTCTTCCCCATTTTCTCCCGTTCCTTCAACTATACTTTTGTTGCATTTTCTCTCACCCCGAGAAGTTGCATTACCAAAGGTGGAAATTTGGAACAGAAAGTTTGGCTCTTCTTTTTTCTCTTTTGTTTTTTCATCCTGATAATATATTTTTATTTTGTGTTTGTATTTAATATACAGACAGTGTATAACCTTAGTACACTCAAAGTGCATAGCCTCTACACACTACTAATTTACCATAACATGTCACTTCATTATTAAGTAGCGTTTGCTATGAGGGAAGTAAGAGTATATGCCTTACAATGTGCCTAATTTAATTGCATTGCAGTTTTTATTTAGTAACAAACCACTGTAATGTAAAATTATAATACAATCATATTATAACTAATGGATGTAATATGATTGTAGTCTAAAATCAATGCATGTAATGTGATTGTAATGTAAAACTAATATAATCAGATTACATTGTATTTTATAATGTTATTAAAGATATTTTACCTTTTAATTTTGTTACTCTTTTAAAGACATTTTATAATTTTGTAATTTGTTTTTTTATATAGACTTGGAAGGATGTCTCTTTTTTACTCTTAATAATCATTTTCTACTGGATGGTGGATGGTGATTGTCTATAAAATTATATTATCTTTTAAAGAAAAAAATTAAAATAAAATATATAATATAAGAAATTATATTGAGAAATGAAAACAAAATATATAAGACTATAAAAAGAAAAGAAAACAAAATATATGACATTAAAAATATATTTAAGAGATGATATTATACAAAAATTAATAACAAAAAAATATAAGTCTATCAAACTTACATTTTAATAAATAAAAGTAATTTTGAAAATTGACTTTACATTCTTATTAAGGTACTTGTAAATCAAATGTTGTAATATTATATTCCTTAGATTTTAATTATTATTTTACGTATATATTAAATACTGTCATGTTATCTTTCTTGTAATTACATTACCTAATGAATTGTATTGTAAGATACCAAATGCCACCTTAAGATTTATATTTAATATATTGACAGTATATAATACATTATGAGCTCACCAAATAATGTCATTTCATTAATGAGGTAAAATTAAAAATTTTTAGAGATTTAAACTTAAATATTTTTTTAAAAGCTTAAACTTTAATATTAAGAGAGAGAGAGATTTTTAATTTTACCTTATTGATGAGATAACAACAAGTGGTGAGCTAGCAATGTATACATGATTAGTGTATCAAATATAAGCTCTCATTATTAACCAATGATAAAATTTCCATATGGATTGGAAAATAAATATTTGAAAATTTTAATGTTTAATTAAATAAAGAATAAAATCTTTTCATGGGCTTCTCTCAAATTCTCTCTTGTTCTTCTTTTTCACATGCTTTTCTCAAACCCCTCTTTGTTCTTCTCTTGGTACATTTCTCTCAAATCAGATAAAGAGGATAATCTTTTTCACAAGCTTCTCTCAAAACCCTTTCTTTTTTTTCCAGGCTTCTCACAAACACCCTTTCTTCTCTTCTTTGCTTCTTTCCAATCAAATAAAAAAATAAATTTGTTTTACAGGCTTCTCTTAAACCCCTTTCTTGTTCTTCTTTTTTTTCAAAGATTTCTCCCAAATCCCTCTTTGTTCTTCTCTTCCACGCTTCTCTCAAAATTTTTTTTCTCTTTCTACATGACTTATAGAATAATTTCCTGCCTCAACTATATATGTGAATCATTGGCTATGATATCTAGGAATCAAATATGATAATTAAAAATCGATAACTAATTTGGGAACCAAAATTGAAGGTGGGGGGATAATAAACAAAGATGAATTCAAAATCAGAACATCCTTCTTGAGATTTTTACTCCTTTTTATTTTGTTCTGGATAGACATTTCTTGTTTGTTAAAAATTTTATTATTTATGAAAAAAATTATTTTTATTTGATTAAATATTAAAATTTTTTTAATAATTAATTTTAAGTTATTATACAATTTTATCTTTATTTAATAATAAGGTATCATATTGTGGTGAGCAGACAATATATAAAAGTTATCCAAAATTAGTACGTCAAATATATACCCTCACTCCATTGAACTTAAAAAATGATAATAGAAAAATTTTACTTAAGTGGTACAATCAATTGTAATAATCTTTGATAGCACTCTATTAAAGGAGAAAATAGAAAATAGGCATGCGAGCAGAATAGGCTTACAAGTCAATGACATGTGCTTCATGTTTTAACTTGTATAGTAACTTATTATTAGTTACCACAGTTAATAGAAGTAGTTAGCCTTTACTCTGTTAGTTAGAAAGTTAGATTTCTTTATTGTGCTAGGAACTAACTATAAATAGGAACTACATTGTATAGAGTAGAGAGAAAAGTAATAATAAAATTTTCCAGATTCTTCTTTCAGCAGTTGAGCATCTTTGCTTCCTCAGCATTTTCAGGAATTTTAACATGGTATCAGAGCAGGTTAGGGTTTCTAACTTGTTTTGCTTCTGAAATTCATTGCGATAGATGATGAATTTGTTCCAGAATAAAATCACGAGGATTTCTTGCTCTGCGATTCAGTTGTTGATAGTTAGTTCTTGATATTTGGTGCTTTGAATCTTGAATCTTGGAAAAGGAATACAATGGAAGATTCATCAACTTCATCTAACCTGAGGTCTGTAACAATACAAACAAAGGATACCAATTCCCTTTTTTATTTTCATCACACTGATCACTATGGATCAGTTGTCATTAATCCAAAACTAACTTCAAACAATTATGTTTCACGGAGTCGTTCTTTTATGTTAGCCTTGTCTATACGAAATAAATTAGGCTTTCTTGATGGATCCACTGAAAAACCATCTATGACGGATAAGATGTATGTTCTTTGGAAGCGTTGCAATAATTTGATAGTAGCTTGGCTCCTAGAGTCTATCACACCATCTATTGCCTTAACAGTCTTTTACATGGACTCTGCTGCAGAGATTTGGAGTACCTTACAGCAGAGATTTGAGCAACCAGATGATACACGTATTTGTAATCTGCAGTTTTCTCTTTGTAACCTTACATAAGGAACTAAATTAGTTGACATGTATTTTTCTGAGTTAAATAATCTTTGGGAGGAACTTAGAAACTATCGTCTTATGCCACATTGTGCTTGTGGAGGTTGTACTCAGAATTGTTACAAGAAGTATGTTGATCAATATCATAAGGACATGGTCTTCCGGTTTCTAAATGGGCTCAATGAGTCTTATGGAGCCTTGAGATCTCAAATAATCATCATGGAGCCCTTTCCAACTTTGAACAAGGCATATAATTTGGTCTTGAGAGAGGAAGCACAAAGGAAGCTGTTAATTCAATCACAGCCTCTGTTTGAGTCATTTGCTATGGTGGCAACTATTGATGGAAAGAAGAAAGGAAAGTCTGATATGCTGTGCAGTCATTGTGGGAAAAGAAACCATTTGAAAGAAAAATGTTACAGGCTGATTGGGTTTCCAAATGATTTTAAGTTCAATAAGAACAAAGCTGGGTTTAAGAAAGGAAATTCAGGGAATTCATCAATCAACAGTGTCTCAGTTGCTAATGATGCTCATAATGATCAGGAAGAAGGTTTAGGATCCAATACTATGTCTCAAATGTCTTTTACAAGGACTTAATTCAAAAAATTGCTTGCACTTATCAAAGAGAATGACTCTGACGATGCTAGTAGTAATTCCTCAACCACTCAGCAGACTAGGCATTCCTTGGTTAATTCAGCTCTTGCAGGTATCATTTTTTATCATCATTGCCTTAATACTTTGCATCAATATTCAAATAACCAATTCTTTGTGAACAATGTCATGATCAAACATAATTCTTGGATAGTGGACACAGGTGCATCAGATCACATTTCATGCTCTCTTGAGAATTTTGTGTCTTATAGGTCAGTGAAAAATGTGTTTGTGCATTTGCCAAATAATGCAAAAGTTGTAGTCACACATATAGGGGCAGTTAAACTGAATCCTTTGTTAACTCTTCATAATGTTCTTCATGTTCTTGCTTTCAAATTTAATCTTGTTTCAATCAGCCAACTCACAAAGTCTAAAAATTACTTCATATTGTTCACTGATTCATGTTGTGTGATTCAGGACCTCAACACATAAAGTGTGACTGGGGTTGCTAAGGTCTCATCAGGACTCTACTTCATGCAGAATAATCAAGATGCACAATACCTTGAGCAGTTTAGTTTTGATAAGACTGTAAAGTGTCCATTTACTTCTTCCATCAATACTTGTAAAACAGATTTTAAAGTTTTCGATCTGTGGGATTATAAACTTGGTCATGTACCTATTGATAAAATAAAATTGCTTCATAAACAAGTTCCTGTTATTTCTTGTGAGCATGAATTCTTGTGTGAAGTTTGCCATTTAGTTAAACAAAAGAGGCTGCATTTTCCAAAACATATTTCAAATACAACTTTTCCTTTTGAAATAGTACATGTAGATATTTGGGGGCCTTATGCTACATGTACTACAGGAGGACATTATTATTTCTTAACAGTGGTTGATGATTTCAGCAAATTTACATGGATTTTTTCAATGAGAGCCAAATCAGATGCTTTGTTAATTATTCATTCCTTTTATAACTTGATTTAAAATCAATTCAATACTTCAATCAAGCAAATAAGATCTGATAATGACCCTGAATTCAATTTACTTGAGTTTTATGCCTCTAAAGGTATTATGCACCAGTTATCTTATGTTGAAACACCACAACATAATGGTGTTGTGGAAAGGAAACATCAAACTTTACTTGTGGTAGCTTGATCATTATTGTTTCAATCAAGTCTACCTACAAAATTCTAAGGGGATGCTGTTCTCACTGCAGCTCACATCATTAACAGAGTTCCTTTTAGTGTCATTCATAATAGAACACCTTATGAGCTTCTTTTCCATAAACCTTCTTCATATGATTATTTCAAGGTGTTCGGGTGTCTATGTTTTGCTTCCACATTGACACATGCAAGGAAAAAGTTTGATAAAAGAGCATCCAAATGTATGTTTCTTGGCTATCCAGTAGGTATTAAGGGTTATAAAGTCTATGATCTTGATGCACATAAGGTCCTCATATTAAGAAATGTGATCTTTCATGAGAATGTTTTCCCTTTTAAGTCCAAATCTGATTCTGACAAGCCATTTGAATTCTGTCGAGCATCTAATTGCATGAGTCTAATTTTCATTTTCTTGACTCTTTTGATGATAATTTAGCCTTCCATAATCCTTCATTATCTGAAACAACACCATTTGAACATCCTTCACCATTTTTTTCAAATCATAATGTTGAAAATAATCTTCATCTTCCTCTGTTATCCTCAAACAATGTGTCTCCTGATACTATACCTATTGCTTCACCTAATACTGATTCTATAAATCCTGCACAACCTAGTTTAAGTATGCCTCATGAGTCTTCACTTAGGAGAAGCAGTAGGATTAGACATCCACCAAAATATCTAAAAGTCTATGATCATAATCTTCCTTCATAAAGTAATGTTGTTACAGCACATCCTATTTCTAAGTACTTGTCTAGCAGTATGCTTTCCAATGAACATAGAATTTTTACTGCTTCACTATCTCAAATACCTGAGCCTCAATTCTATCACCAAGCTGTATGTTATTCTCAATGGAAATATGCAATCCAAAATGAATTGAAAGCCTTGGAAGACAATGGTATATGGAGTGTGGTACCTTTGCCTAAAGATTGTCATACAGTAGGGTGTGAATGGATCTATAAAATCAAAATGAATGAAGATGGTACTGTGGAGAAATATAAGGCACGTTTAGTAGTCAAAGGTTACAGTCAAGTGGAAGGGTTTGACTATCACGAAACTTTTAGTCCAGTTGCAAAACACACCACTGTGAGGGTATTTCTAGCACTTGTAGCAGCTAAGAACTGGTTCTTGTCTCAGTTAGACATCAACAATGCCTTTTTAAATGAAAATTTGGAAGAAACGGTCTATATGGAACTCCCTCAGGGTTATCATTTCCAGGGGGAGTGTGAACTAGGAACCAAAATGGTATGTCATCTGCATAAGTCACTATATGGACTAAAACAAGCCTCTAGACAGTGGAATTCTAAGTTTGTAGCCTCATTACTGCAATATGGTTTTAGTCAATCAAAGTTTGATTATTCTTTGTTCACCATGACAACTACCAATGTAGATTTTGTGGCATTACTGGTATATGTGGGTGATGTTATCATTGGTAGCTCATCCTTATAGGTTGCTGATGAAGTAAAAAAGTATTTGAGTTCAAAATTTAAGCTGAAGGATCTTGGTAAGTTGAAATACTTCTTTGGTCTAGAAATTGCAAGGTCAACAGAAGGTATTTCCCTGTGTCAAAGGAAATATAAATTGGACTTACTTGAAGAACATGGTATGTTGGGAACCAAACCAACTTCAACTCTTATAGATTACAATCATAAGTTGAAGAAAACATAAGCTAAGGGAGAACTGGTCAATCCTGCTCTGTATCGACAGTTAATTGGGAAATTGTTATATCTGACTTTTACTAGACTAGATATAACCTATGCAGTCCAAGTTTTATCCCAATTCATGGATAAACCTAGACATATGCATATGATGGCAGCATATAGAGTTTTGAAATATTTGAAAATGGCACCAGGACAAGGGATCTTGATGAGAGCAGATTCAGAATTATGCATTACAGCATATTCTGATAGTGACTGGGTTGGATGCCTTGATACTAGACGATCTGTCACACGTTTCAGTGTGTTTATTGGCAAATCTTTAGTGAGTTGGAAGTCCAAGAAGCAATCTGTAGTAGCTTGAAGTTCAACAGAGGCGAAATATTGTTCAATGGCATCAGTTTGCTGTGAAGTGATATGGTTACAATCTTTGTTGGTAGATTTTGATTCTGAACATAAGGGTGCAATGAAGTTATATTGTGATAGTCAATCTGCCATTCATATTTGTAGAAACCCAATATTTCATGAACGTACAAAGCATATTGAGCTTGATTGCCATTTTATCAGAGAAAAGGTGGTGGTTGGGATGATAGAGCCTATGTACATATCAACTGATGATCAAGTAGCAAATTGGTTTACAAAAGCTCTGCAACCAAAGCAATTTCACAAACTACTCAGCAAGATATGCATTCATAACATTCATGCACCTCTTGAGGGGGAGTGTTAAAGGAGAAAATAGAAAATAGGCATGTGAACAGAATAGGCTTACAAGTCAATGACATGTGCTTCATGTTTTAACTTGTATAGTAACTTATTATTAGTTACCACAG
Source organism: Theobroma grandiflorum (assembly GCA_036013995.1). Classification (NCBI taxonomy): domain Eukaryota; kingdom Viridiplantae; phylum Streptophyta; class Magnoliopsida; order Malvales; family Malvaceae; genus Theobroma; species Theobroma grandiflorum. Next base: position 11,515,183 of record CP142131.1, read on the forward strand.
TTAATAGAAGTAGTTAGCCTTTACTCTGTTAGTTAGAGAGTTAGTTTTTTTTACTGTACTAGGAACTAACTATAAATAGGAGCTACATTGTACAGAGTAGAGAGAGAAGTAATAATAAAATTTTCTAGATTCTTCTTTCAACAACTAAGCATCTTTGCTTCCTCGGCATTTCCAGGAATTTTAACACACTCTGAAGATAACTCGTTATATCGACTTTGTGAAATCAATTCTACTTTTGCTTTTCTTTTTAATTTCAATCATTTTATATTTTTCAAGTTTCTACATCACTTTAGAGCTAAGCAAGGTACAATATGGAAAGAACCAGTGATAAATAGACGATCCTAGCAGTGCAGAAATTTTGTTTGCTAGTATACAATTTAATCAAGTTCTTTTACCCTAGCTAGTTATGTAAATGTGAAGTTGAAAACAACCACTCCTTCCCGGAAACATCAGAAACACGACAGAAAACACTTCGGGGACGTGTCTCCGGCTGTTTTGGCTGAATTCACAATAAATAACCAAGAGCCTAACGATCGGATTTAATCAAAATCTTCACTAGTTCGATTCGATTCTTCTTTTGTTCTTTTAGCTAAAAGATAAGAACGGGGATTATCACATTCATTATTCATTATCAACCCCAGTGGGCAGTGGCCCACTTTGGGGAGGGGAGGAAGGGCGGGACCAGCCTCGGCTCTCGATGGTTGGGACGGTGCAGCCTCTGGTTGCGGCCAAATGGGGTCGGGGGTCCACCAGGGGCTTCACTCGTTAATAGTCGAGTGGAGGAGCAAGCCCGCATGGCACGGTCCCTTCCCCATTGAATTGCCTTGTCTCTTTTGTGTACTGTCTTTACAGAAGAGAGAGTGAGAGAAGCATGAATTGAAGAAGATGGAAGGCGACATTGATTTAATATATGGAGATGTCTTTATTCATTATATTTGTTTGCAAGGCATAGGCTGTCCAAATAAATGGACAGTTATCATTCTTGATCCCACTTGTTCATATTCTTCTCTGAGGTACAGCCAGCTTTTCATGCTCTTTAACCATGAAAATAAATTTTGAAAAATAAAATATATCCATATATTCGGAATTCTGTAAAATATTAGACAGTTTTGTAGGTCCAAAGAGACACATTTTTGTAGAGTTTTTTTTTTTTTCAAGTTATATACAAAAAAAAAAAACTCTTCTTTATCTCATCTTCATCATCTCGAGATCTGAATTTAAGACTTTTGAAATACAATTTTAAAGTTTAAACGTTGAGATTTATACATTTTTTAGAACAAGAAATTGTAAAAAATGAGAATTTCTATTAACATTAATGAATTTGAGATGTGGAGAAACTTGAAATCTTTTTGAATGGATTAAATCCATAGGTAATAAGAAACTTTACAAATTTAGTTTTCTAGTAAAATTAAGTAACTTGGAACAAACTCTTATTAATTGCTCACACAAAAATTAAGTTGAGTTTTTTGTTTAGTTTTTAGTTTTATTATTTACTTTTTGCTTTTGTATAAAAAGAAAAACTATGTTTACATTTTTAAAATTATATAAAAAAGTTTCAACGATAAAATTAATTATGTAGTACTATGATTTTATTTTTAATATGATATAGTTATATTAATGTTACATTTCCATAAATAGATTTCTTTTATTATTTGATTTTACTTTATACAAGTAATTAGTTTTGTAAAAACAAGATGCAAATGTGAAAGTTACACAAATAACAATTAAACAAAACCTTAAGTACGTGGATAAAATATGAAAGCCAAATTTATATCTTGTACCATACCATATATAAATTTTCAAAATTATGCAAAATGAATTAAAGAATAATTAAAAAAAAGATATATATTAGTATCATGAATATATCATAGAGTTTGGCTTTATTGTAAAGATTAAAAAACATGGTGGCAACTGTGTCAAAAGAGAATCTTGAAAATTTTATTGTCTCCAAATGTTAAAGACTTATTGGCAAACCTCCATGCTCAATGCTTGTCTTTTCTGATCTATTGGTTGAATTTCATAAAAGGGAAGTAGGTATCTTTTCATGGCTTTAGCTACTTCACTTCCATGCTTATAATTATGATAATTATGTAATTATAGTGCTAATCTTTGACAAAAACCTACGATGTCCGCCTACAAAATCTTGGCTGGGGTCACCCCTGCAATCTTCTATTCTGTTCGATAAAGCACAAAGACTGTTCTCTATTCCTCTTGTTTCCATTGCGGGTTCTTAACTCCTTAACAAAATCCATATACATAAAAATGCTTCTATGTCGACATAAAAGATGCTTAATGTCGGCATTTTTTTTTTATTTGCAGTCAATGACAACAACAATTTTCTTTTTTCTTTTTTTACGTGAAGGGAGATTCAAATCTTATCATTAATTATTGAATTAAATGATATGTTATTCTATTTTAATGTTTAATGCTGTTAATTATTTTCACTTCTTGTTCCCTTTTTTTAAGTATATTTTTTATTTAAAAAAAAAGAGAATTGAAGTAATTCAAAATGAATAAAAAAATACATATATTTATTATTAAATATGTTTCAATCAACTATTGTCCTTTTTCATTAAAAGGTCACATCATTTTAAATGTGCTAAGTGAAGATTAAATTTAAGGAAAAAGAATAAAAAACAGAGACCTTATCGTAGACGTGAGAATGAAGGTCAATAGGAAAGAAAGAAAAACATATAGAAGGAGTTCATGAACCTTCGGAACACGGGCGGAGCTAATCAAATTTTATTGGGGGGCAAACATAGTTGAATAAGAGTTAAAAAATTTAAAAAATTAATATGTTAAATTCAATCAACAATAAAAATATTGATAATAGAAATATGAAATTAAATATAAAACTATCATTTGTAAAATATAAATAGTTAAAAGTGATATATAAGATTAATAATTTTTTCTTATATAATCAGAATTATTTAAATACTATATATTCAAGATAATTTCATTTTAACTAAACATAAAACGTAAAGCATATAAAAAAAATACTCAAGTTAATTTCTTCTTACAATATCAGGATTAATAAAAAAATGATATGTTGATGAAATTTTAAATAACAATGAAACACTATAACTTATATTTAAGAACTATATAATAATTTATTAATTTTTAAAGATTAAAATCATAAAAAATAAAATTTATGTAACATAAAAAAAACATAGCAAGTAAAAGGTAGATACCACATATTATATAACAAAAAAGAAAGAAAAATAATATAGTTAATAGTTTGTAGAAATTTGTAGAAGAATGTTTATAAAAATAGAATAAATTAAAAAAAATAAATATAAATAATAATAATAATATAAATTAAAAAAATTTTAAATTGAGTGGAATAAGTGAAATCATTTTATTATTTTTTATTTATATTATTTATCAAATAAAACATTATTTTGAGGAAGCTAGTAACAAAATATATAAAAAATTTTAAAATTTTTATATGATATGAAAAAAAATTTAAAAAGTTTTTTTTTGGGGGGGGGGGGGGGGGGGGGGCATCACATAAGGAGGCTCCGCCCCTGTTCGGAAGTCATGAATCTCATAAAGAAATTAGTTACTACTACTTGGTAAGACCAAATGCCACCTTCTGCCACTTATTAATCAAATCCTCAGGCACAAGTGTGTCCAAAACCATGTCTAAATTTTTGACTTTGTTGGGTTTTTGTCTGTTCCACAGTTAGATCTCTTTAATAATCAATAATGAAAACATCTAGATCAGACTATACAGATATATATATATATATATATATATATATTCTAACTGTATATATATATATATTCTAACTAGTCATAATGTCATAATGTTAAACACCTGCCAAAAATGGATTAATCAAAGTACCGGTGAACTTGATTCTTGTCGAATTAGGTCGACCACGAGCAAATTGACACTTGTCTATTTGACCTCAATGAACACTTGACAATGTTTGGCCTTTGCTATGCAATTCATACAGGCATCTCTGTCCAACTTGCCAATTTGTCCAAGCACACAAGTGTAAGGAAGCCAAAGGGCCGTTGTTATTCGATTTAAATTTTTTCTTTCCTACCAAGTAACATATCTACAGAATTTTTGTTCTTGGTTTCCTGATTACGTGCGCTGCATTTGGATTGAAGCAAAACCAATCAGCAATCTCAGCTGAGCTTTGTTTTATGCCTTTATCTTTAGAACTCAAGGTACCCAACTGTAAATGGGGAAAGAAGAAGCTCCCCCAATTGCTCTCATCATTTGTTATCTAGCTACATGAAACAATACAACAAGTAGACTGGGACCGTAACCTGAACAATTGTCTGCCTTGGTGTCTCATGGGATGTCTGATTCTGACCAGAAGATGAATGTATGTAAAAGCGTGGATATCATGGAGTGTTTAATTTAATTTGTAACCATTAAACTCCAAGAAACATTTCTCTGCAAGCTTCCTGGAGAACAACATCATGGATTCATGGTCCCCTTCACACGGTACGATTCCAACAGGATTACTGAAATTAGGCTTTTAGGCTTTAGGGCCATGAGCAACTGGGCTACTAAGGGTAGCTTATAACGGCAATCGGCTCTCTGGTGTGGGTCTTGGTTCGATAAGTCTTACTCTTATTGCAGCCTAAAGGTTAGATCAACTTTTGCCTTCTTGTTGGGAGTAGGGCTAATAAAATCGGAAACTTTTAAGAGTGATGTCAGTGGTCTCTGGCTGGGTTAGGCTGCGGCTGCAGTTGGTTCGCGTACCATAGAACCAGGTTCATTTGGGCAGTAGGAGTCCACCGAAAGTAAACAGAGGTCACAATAAAGGGTTTAGTTTTAGACTGCGCCACCCAATTTAGGTGCATCTTTCTTAGTTGGTACGTACATGAGAAATGCTACTAACCCTATTGAATAGAAGAGCATTTTGCCATTTTCCATGATGCTTTTAGACTGAAATAGACATCAAAAAGATGAAAATGCTGACGGGAAGATCAGTCGTTGCTAACACGATGGGCTAGCTCAACAACGAAATCCAAATGGAAAACGAACGGTGATGAGATTCATCCTACAGGGACTGTTTTTGTTCGCAACATTCAATGTAGCAGACAATGCCTGGAAAAGAATTGACTACTAGTGGATTAATTGCGAAGGAGACGTAACCCTGAGCATCCACACTTTTGCTTCCTATGCTGCCTGATGCCCATCCGTTCGAGAGAATTACACATGCAAGCACATGAAATCGGCGAAGTCGACCTTGCAGTGAAGTATTTGACGGGTGATCAAGGAATTTAGGTGGTCCAACACCATGAAAATGAATTCTCTAAATTATTCCTGTCTTGCATTGAAAGGAGTTTGACCCATAGGTAAAATATAGCATTATAATTCACATATATTATCACTATTTATCTAACAGTAAGTCATATATGTCGATATAAAGATTTATTAAAATGACTTTAATTTTAATAAATAATTTAGACTAGAATGTCATATCAAACATAAAATGTAACTCTCTGGTCCATATTACTCGTTGAAGGGGATCGATAAACAAAGTTCCATCGAGTATATTGCCTTTAATTTTTTCCAACTCAACCATAAAAACATGATAAAAACCTACCAATCTAAGTTGGGCTTTTCCCTTTCTAATTCTAGGCCTTCGGCTAGGCACATCAAGCATACCCATAAAGTGGCAAGTGGCGTAGAGTGAGTAGCCATAACGGGCGAATACGCAATGTTAGATTAGAATTTAGATTTGATAAAATCGAAACCAACTATGGCATTGGCATTTTTCAAAGAGGGCAATGTTTTTTTTTTTTAATTTTTGGTGACATTTTGCATAAAACTGAAAGCTTATTTACAAATTACAAAATGGAAAAAGCTCTTAGCTGGTAGCAGATTAATTGCGAAGGGGATTTAAGCCTGAGCAATGAAAGCGTAGAAGTTGCTTCCTAGGCTTTACCCGGAGGCTCTGCAGTGCCCATCCCTCCATCATAGGAGACTACACTTGTTAGCACATGAAACCAGTGAAGTCGACCTTTTATGTTTCTTGTCTTGTACAGAAATTTAGGTGGTCCAGTACAATGAATCATCTCTTTATGTTTCTTATCTTATACCAAAAGGTTAAAAAAAAGAAAAAGTTTGACTCACCGTATATGCATAATTTAGAAGTTTTACCTAATACCCTATTAAACTAACTATCTTGTTTACTATTTTAGAGTGATGGCCATTTGACCTAGTGGTATTTATTGGAAAAAAAAATGAAGGGTTTACCCTACAAAACAAGGCAGAAGAATAGGGGGGAAAAGGCACTGTTAGAATAAGGGCAGAGGAATGCTTATTTTTTTATTTTTTTAAAGCATAATTCATATTCAGATAATGTAATGCCAACTTGTGCACATCCTTAGAGAAATAGAGGTGTGGAAAGGATAACAAAGAAGAAGAAGCAGAAGAAATTCTATCCCATGGCTGTTGGCCTCACAGCCCACAGGAGAAGGGTTTGGACTAGGCTCATGTAACAATAAATGGGCTTTTAGTTAAGTAGTGGTCGAGGCTATTAAATTTATTCGTCACCCAATTTCGGTCCATTTGAAGAGTGGGGAGCTGGGCCCAAGACCCAAAGACCGCCTGCGTCAATTCCATTTGGGCCTCTCCTACTGTTTCGGCCTATTAAACATGCAAAGAAAGAAAAAAAATCTGATACGCGGCGTATAGAGCACACACCGCATTTGTTCTGTTCTTTTCTTCATCTTTTTCTTACTCTTCGTTAGCTCAAGAAAATCGATCTGGTTGCTTACTCAGATCCATACTGAATCTGTCATCCACCAAATAAACTTGGAAAGCCAATATTTTCCATAATCGTCCCTCAAATCCTATTTAAATGAGGACTTTGCAGTTGGGTCTTTTAGTAGCTTTGTTTTCTGGGTTGGCAGCCATTCTCATTTACATCACTGGACTCTCCAATCGTTGTGTGTATTTAATATAAATACTTCCTTAATTCTTTTTTTTTTTTTTAATTTTTGGATGTTTATTTTCATTGTTATTGTTTGTAGATGAGAATCATCAACTGTCAGGCGAAGATTGGGAAGCATTGCAATCTCTGCAAAGTGGTTTCCAGAAGTGTGTGGTGAGTCTACTGTTTCTTTTCTCTTCTTATTCTAACTATTGCTTGTTCACTTCAATAATCTTAACTTGGGTACTGTCATTTTATTTAAAAAAAAATTCTTGTTGAATTAATGTTGTATATAAGAAATCTAGTTTGATTATGTTATTTTGTTTCTATTCTTCTTAATGGTTCGATTTGGTGTATTTGATAATTCATTCAGAGTGCAAATGGATTAGGTTTACGAGCTATAAGTGGTAAAGATTATTGCCAAGTAACACTAACCTATCCTAGTGACACTGACTCCAAATGGGTATGTTTCTGCTTTAACAGTTCTATGAATTTAGTTCTCTCCATTGGAATTGTTGTTTGAAATTCATATATGTAATCATGTAAACAGAGGGATCTTAACACTGGAGAAGTTGAAGGTTTATCCTTTGAGTTTAATCTTTGTGAAGCGGTGGCCACGTGGGAACAGGTGAGTGTGCTGATTTGTTTCTCCAATTTGGTTTAAGTTTTTCCCGTATAATGTTGCTTATTTAAGATTTGTTTTATTTCTTTATTGTTGATTTGTTATTTAGTGAGTTGATTGTTTAGGTGAGGAATAGCACTACAATACTCACTAGGGAGTTCATTGATGCTTTACCAAATGGGTGGGAGGAGTATGCATGGCGCAGGATTAATAAAGGAGTGCTACTGTGAGTACTCTTTTTGGTGACTAAAATATATGAGTAGTTGCTTCTACATGGTGTATGCGTCAATAGCATCTGATAAGGTTATGAAAGAGAATATAATGACATAACTGCTACATCTGATAAGTTTAAGACAGAGAATATAATGACGTTGCTGCTCATATACATTACATTCCTGAAGAAAGATGGATGATATAAATTTTTTCCATCAGAATTCAGATGCCATTCTTTTTAGGATTCAGAGAACATCTAACTTCTGCACATATGACATTACTCAAAAGCTAAATTTACTTCTATATTTCAAATAGAATCTCACATGTGGTTTTTGGTCTGGATGTTTTACGTAGAGATACTTGATGTACAGATTATTACTATGTGCTTCTGAGATAAACTACAGCTGCAAAAGTTTTATGGAGGTTGTTTCTGTATTGCAGGAACCACTGTAAAAATAAAGCTTTATGTATGGAGAAGCTTTCACTTGTCCTCCCTGAAACACCACCTTATGTTCCAAGGCAGTTTGCTCAGTGTGCTGTTATTGGCAACTCCGGAGATCTTCTGAAAACAAGGTTTGGGAAGGAGATAGATAGCTATGATGTTGTCATTAGAGAGAATGGTGCCCCAATTGAGGTTAACTTTGGCTTTCTTTTTTTCTTTGACTTGGTTCTTTCTGATAACTTTTCTCACAATTTTTCCATATGTTAAATGTTCTATTGCAGAACTATACTGAATATGTGGGCAAAAAAAGTTCATTTCGGCTTCTTAACAGAGGATCTGCCAAAGCTCTTGATAAAGTTGTAGAATTGGATGGTATTGGAATTTCGCACTTGTTGTTTACTTATTATACTTTCATAGTAATAGAAGCATGCTAAATATATGGATTTTACAGAAACAAGGCAGGAGGTCTTGATAATAAAAACTACAATTCATGACATTATGAGCCAGATGATTCGGGTTAGTGTATTGTTTCCATCTAGTTCCTTTCTGTGGTTTTGATTTTTCTTCAAACTAGTACTTCTTGTTGAAACAGCTGTTATACACAGCAACAGTAGTTTTCCTTGACACACATATAGACACACGCAAATGCTAACACACAACACACCTATGATTTAACATTTGTATTGGTTTGGAATATGTTGATCCTTATATCTGTTGGTGGATTGCCTGTCATTGTTATTACATTTTCTCAACCCCCCCTCTTCCTGCATTTATTGATCAAAATGATGTAAAAGAATGTGTCTTTTTTCCTGTAAAAACTGTGGAGCTTCTTATGCAAAATTGACTGCTCAACCACATTTTTCAAAAAAAAAAAAATCCTCTAGGAAACTGTTCTTTAAAATATTGATGGCTGAAAAACTGAAAGATGGAATTTTTAGCAACATGCTCTTTTCCCCTTTGCTGCCACTTTTTTTTTTCTTTTGGCATAAACTTCATAAACTTTTTTGTTGCTTTCATACGCAGGAAATTCCAATAAGAAATCCCGTATATCTCATGCTAGGTGCATCGTTTGGTTCAGCTGCAAAAGGGACTGGGCTCAAGGCTCTTGAATTTGCTCTCTCTGTATGTGATTCGGTAGATATGTATGGTTTCACTGTGGATCCAGGTTATAAAGAATGGTATTGTTCCTTTTAACTATCTTTCCCTGCAACTTAACAATTTAATTGTGCTTACTTGACAAAGAGGATCTTCATGATGTTCTCCTAGGACTAGATATTTCTCAGAATCTCGGAAAGGCCATACACCTTTGCATGGCAGGGCTTACTACCAGATGATGGAGTGTTTGGGTGTATGCTTTCTCTCCCTCTCCCTCCCTCTTTATATTGAAATCTTCGCATGAGTTCTGTCATGGAGTTAATAATAAGAGAAGTTCTCCTTGTGTAACTATTAGTTGGAAGAGTATGAATTCTCTCTTTTTCATGATGTTACTACAGTCCTATCATAATTAGCCTAGAGAAATCATTATCTTTGACAAATTTGCATTTGGTATTGTTAAGCTTATTAAAATCCATTCTCCAATGCGAGCTGATTCCAACCGAGTGGTGAAGTGGGTGCCAAGTCGTAGTGCCATAAGAGCTGCTAGAATTGCGTCAGAAAAATTGTTGAGGTAACAATCTTTTATTATTTCCTTTTCCATCATATGGTAATTAGTAATGGGTGATAAGTCAGTGGCTGTATTATACACCTTATGTATCATACGGGCAATCACATGCACAATTATTGGCAAGTTGGACCCAGAACTTAACTCAATAATTAGGTTTTCCCAGGGTCTACTAATACATAAGATAATCACTCTTAGCATGCAAAGAATGTTTGAGAACATCTGATCTGACCTTAAGATACTATAAAACAAAGATATTATTGCTCTTGTTATGGATTATTTGCTGCTGAAGTCAGTTTTCCATGATGCAAGTTGCTTCTAAAAGTTCATTTGCAGTTTTTATAAAAGCTAGAAGTTGCTCTTTTGAAAAACCTATTTGGCTTGTTATTAGCTTTTTGAGGTAGACAATTGCTTGGAAGTGGAGGTGCAAGTGAACTATTATGTTCAATGAGCGGCTTGTGAACAAGTTTGTTAAAGCTCGTTTAGGTTTGTTTATGAAACTTAACAAATAAGTTCAAACAATATCTTTAAGCTTGATTAATAATGAACTGAGTTTGAACATAGGTAAGCGTGGTTCTTTTATGTTCACGGAAAAGTTTGATAAGCTGTTCATCACAAAGTTTGATAAAATGCTTGATAAGTGCTTGTTTAATTCTTTTTAACATCATTATTTTTAAGTTTAATATCTTTCAATAAAGTTCAAAATATAATTTAATATTTACATCATTGAAAAGTAAACACTACCTATATTAAAGTCATACAATCTTTTGAAGGGTTTTGCTAAAGACTGCTGCAAGAGCACACTTTAGGGGTAGTTAAATTACTATTTAGAGTAATATTCTTGTCTTAAATGCAGTACTTAATACAGTGATCTTAAAGAATGTCCTCAGGGCACTCATTAGCAAAACCCTTTTTGAAAAATAATTGTTTTAGGGGAACTTTTTATGTGTCCAACAGTGGTCATTTGTGATATTAAGACTTGAGAAAGGGAACAAAATCTCCTTTCCAGTCATTTTATCCTGCCATCCCACATCTGAAGACACAGTGTAAGTGGGTGGTCCTTGTGCTCTATAGATAAAGTCCTCCCCCCTCCTCCATAAGCCAATGGTTGTCAGGGGTACTCAATGTGCAGGATCACAAAAAAAGTGAGCCTTAGCATTGTCTATTGACCTTGAGTCTACCACTTGTGAGCTCAAAGACCCATTTTTATCCTGCTTTTGCTACAAGCTCATTAATGGCTTGGGCTTGGCTAAATTAATTAAGCCAAATTCAAACAAAATTTTTGAAACTTGAATAAAGCTCAGCTCATGTACAAGATTGTAAAAATTTAGCTGATCCGAGCACAAACAAGGAGATGCTTGGCTCAGCTTGGTTCATTGACACCCATACTTTGAAGTTGCACAAACAGGTACTAATTATGTAAAACCTTTAGTTTTGCCTATATTGGCATGTTGTTGCTCAAGAATCTTGTATGGTGTTAATCAGTGACCATTATAGGTATTGGTAAGATGTCATTGGATCTCACCACAAGAAATCTCACTGTAGTGGTCACCAGAATCTTGTATGGTGTTAATCAGTGACCATTATAGTTATTGGTAAGATCTCATTGGATCTCACCACAAGAAATCTCACTGTAGTGGTCACCAGTGTTAGTGGAGGTTTTTTTTGAAAGTTGGTGTTAGTAGAGTTTTTAGTGCAGTGCATTAGATAAAATTTGATATAATGAAAACTACTCTGTTCCAGCTTAAAGCTGTGTTCCTAAAGATGTAATAAATGTAATTTCTTCTTTCTGTAGGAGGGTTGGAGCAGGATCTGAAGACCTGCTCGGTTCGTGCTCAATAATAAAGAAGCAAGTTAAAAGGAAACATTTGTCAGTCTCTAAGCTCAGAAAGGCTGCTGTTGACCATCAAAAATTTGTGAAAGGCACAACCATGTATCCTTTAGAGCACAGTTCTGGACATGGTCAGCTTTGCACAGTCCCAGTTGATTGAATCTTTGGTAACTGCGCTTGATCTTGATCTTCCTCACTGTGAAATTATTGCTGGATATAGTTCACACAGACAAATTAAAGACTGAAAGAACCGAGGCCACTCTGGGCTACACTTGAAGCAGCCGCAACTAGCATACTCATCTTAAAAGATTCATTTTGGGAGTGAAAGTTTTCAGGCTGCATTGCCTTTTAAAAGCTCCCTTCAGGTGAAAAGCAAGTGTAGATTAGAAAGTCAGTTTTACAAGGTTTCATGCGTAGATTCATTGTTATTTTTCAGTGCTAATAGGGTCTACATTGTATTCATGAATTCATGAGATTCTGAAGCAGACGCTTTACCCATTTCTTGAGGCATCCAGTTGACTTTCTAGCATGTCTATCATTAGCTTGGTGCCTAAAATTTTTCCATGGAACCCAAACGAAGCAAAAGAGTAAGACTTCAGGATTGACAACAGATTCGCAAATCATAACTTGCACTTGAAATTTCTAGTGAGAAAGTAAACAAAAAGCATTAATAGTATATGTGCTGAGGAGCGGGTCAGTATGTGGCACGGCAATTTTTCGTTCATACCCTTTTAAATGGTTGAAATTCCTAGGCATAATGACTAATAACTTTCTAGAGTCTATAGCTTGTTGATTCTGGCTGACCCTTTGGCTGGAATTACCGAAATCTCATCTTGTCTTTGGCAAAGTCGGTGATTTCTAGTTAGTAGGCTAAGGGCTATGGCCCCATTTAGTTAGACATATTGAACCAGACTTTCTTCTGAATTTTGTGTGTGAATCAATATTGGTTGCATTAAGTATCAATTATTTCTGGAAATGAGATATGTAATTTTGACAAATGCTCGCATCATTAATTTAGCTAAATAGTCGTAATTCTTGTGTCCTCTTTAACTTTTCTCATTGTATTAGCATTAATATGAGTATAGGACCAAACTTGTATAATAAATAGCATAGTTCTTTTAATGCTTTTACTTGTCTTTTTTACTAAGCAAAACATATTGAATACAGAATTTATAATACATCCTCTTTGCTTTGTTATTATATGGTCCTCTGGACCCCAATATGTTGCTGCATACAATTTCCTCATCTGAAAATCGTTTACTCCAACTACTTGAAATAATATTGAAAATCTGGAAAACCTTCTGCTCCCTTTCGGTAGGAAAAGGGGACACGCGTCACTAACCCAACATCTCAATTGACACACTCCAATTCCACTCTCTTCCCTTCTCTTTTCTTCTCCTCACTTCATTTACTTCATTCTCTCTCTCTCTCTCTCTCTCTCTCTCTCCATCCAAAAGCCACCCCCTTTTATCACAGCTTTGCTTTCCTCACTTTCTCCACAAATAGAACAAACCCAGACAAAAAAATAATAGAAAAAGCCTAGTAAAATAAAAATGGCGGATATAAACCCATCGGACGGCCAGCTAAACGGGGCCGTCGGGCCCCTCGTGGTGGCTTCATCTGAGACCGTTGGATCGAAACGCCAGAGGCGTCCCAGCGTTCGATTAGGAGACATCGGCGGCGACCAACCCTACGATTCTCATATTCGAAGACCCTCCTCCTCTTCCGCCGCCGCGGCCGGCGTCAAGCAATGGAAACACCAATCCCATCATTCCTTAAATCCCTCTGTCGCCGCTGCAAGTACTAAATCGTCCAAAACTCGGGCTCTAACCAATCTCAGCACTGACTTCAACACCAACAACGAAACCCTCGATGACGAAAGGGATGCTAACAACAATAACAGCAATTTAGATAGCGTCGCTATTGGTAGCTGGAGAGTCAAAGATTTCAAAAAACGGGGCTCCGCCACGAAAAGGGTCCGATCCAATTGGGTTTCTAAAATCGACGATTCCGGCGGCGGAGGGGGCGGAAACATCAGCATCAACGGCAGCAAAAACAACATTAGCAACAATAATGTGGAAACAGAGGACAAATACAGTGCTGGAGAAGATAACGATGATTTCGACATGGAGAACTCTGAAAGCCCCATGAAAGAGCAGAGTCCGATTCATTCGTTGGATAATCTTTGTGTCGATGGCAGTGAAAGGGAAGTTCTTTATCATGGGAATAGTCAAAGGAGACCAATTCGGACTAGGGTTTCGGACGGGGTGGAGTTATCTGGGCCGTCTGATACCGACATTCGGCAGTGTGGGGAAGATGGGGTTAGGATATGGTTGAACAGTTTGGGGTTAGGAAGGTATGCCCCGGTTTTCGAGATCCATGAAGTGGATGATGAGGTTTTGCCTTTGTTAACATTGGAAGATTTGAAGGATATGGGAATAAATGCAGTTGGTTCTAGAAGGAAAATGTTTTGCGCGATCCAGAAGCTTGGGAAAGGCTTTTCGTGAGGTTTTTCATGATGGTTATAGGGTTTTTGAAAGGAGAAACTTATCAGCCATGGCAATGTAAGAGTTTGAACCTTGTTAGCTTTTATGTTACCTTTCTTTTAATGTAGCGGTAGTAGGAGAATGAGTAGGTTCCTTTGTTAGTGTTTTTTTTTTCTTTTTATGTTGCACTATATGAATTTTAGTCTGGTGCAGATTTTTTGCAGTGAATTGTGCTTATGGTGCTTTCGTTAAGGTAGTGCTTACTATTGTTGACAACTTTAATGAAAAACAATGAGGGAATATTAGCTTTTCTTTTGGTTAAAGGAAAGTGCTTGACAAAATAAGGCAATTTCAAGCATATGCTTATGGTTTTCTCATTCTTTATGTTTATGAAATGGAAATTATTCTTACAATTAGATATTATGGAACTGCTTTGTATTGTGATTATCATGGCGAATTCATACTGAAAGTTGCAGCTATCACTCAAGAGGTGTTTCTTTACTCTGGTTATTGAAGATTCTTATTTTAAGAAGTTGTTAAGAGGAAACTCTTGTAACTGTTTATTTTGAATTACTATGGACTGGCTATAGATATTTGCACTCCATCTGTTAGTTATGTGCTCTTTGTGCATCTCTTTGGGAATATATGTATTAACATCTAAACTACTTTCTGTTAGTCATCCAGAGGTTACCTCTCACTATGCAAATTGTGTTTTAGGATCAATGATGATGTTTGAGTTTCTGTTTGCGTGAATTGCCCTTTGGTGTCTAGTGGGCTTTTGTTTTATCATGATAATGTAAATGTTTAGTTGCTGCAATCAGATACCTAGTGCCACTCACCTCAACATTCATTCCCAATGCTCATATTCTTGAAGGTTTCAATATGCAGAAGACATCATATTTTTCTTTGTGGTATAGATATGTCCTTCTAATTTGGTCATTAGAAATTTTTCCATCTCTCTTTTCCTGGGCACACCTTGCTAAAATATGTGCTTCTGAAACAGTGAGTCTGAGAAAAAGGTGTAGCCATTTTTGTATACTACATGAGTTAATATATTTTTTGTATTCCATTAAGTCCCTCACATTACTTAGTGATTTTGTCAAGTATATTCTAGTTATTAAAGAACTTGGCAAGATGGAGAGAAAGAAAAAACAAACAAACAAAATAGGAGTTGGTGCAGAAGGGATTACATGTCCAAGTGCTTCTTTAACACTATTGTATTTTTGTATTGCGTGACTTGATGAATTGAGGATAGGTATTACTGAAGAGAAGAGTAATCTTGAAGAACTTAGCCTATGTGGTAATGTGCATATGTGTCAAATATTAAGAAATTGAGTTTTAAGCTATTGTTGGGATGAGAAGGAAATCCAAGACCTACCTCTTTCTGAAACTTCTCTCTGAATAGATCATTGATAATTGGGTAAATTACTCCTACCTTGCTAACTTTTGATCATAATTCACTCTAGGTCCATTAGTATTAAAAATGGACACTCCACTCCAAAATCTTAAATATTGTTAACGGATTTTATAAAATTACTAAAATACCCATAAAATTAAAAAGTTAAAAATGTCAAAAAAACTCACCTTGAACTTTCAAACTCTCTTGTTCTTCTTGGATGAACTGATTCTGCAATTTTTTTTTAGTTACAAAAGTAATCATTTAGATGCCAGACGAAGTATTAAACTTGAGTGACTTTGGATTTTCGCTTTGATTTTATTAACTTAGTTAAATTGTTGTGTTGTGTTTTGGAGCAATCATTTTGTTTGTTTAGAATGGTTGACAAGACTCTGCAGCATTTCTTTATATATTTCTATCAAGGATTTTCTGCCTATTTGTTAGTTAACTTCAAAGCTTCAGGTAATCAAGCAAAACATTTGGCAACACTTTGATTAAGCACCGACCCACCACTGCCAAGAATCCACATTCCGAACCTAAACCTCATCCCTCCCATCAAATCCATCGCAAAAACAAGAAAAATTCTGGGTTCAGGCTTTACGAGTGAAGAAGCTTTCCCAAGAACCTCAAGATCAAATTGTTGAACCCAAATTTTGGCTCAAACAATTCTGGGTTTTCTCTCTGAAAACCTGAAAAACTTTCCCCTAGCATTCTTGACTTCCCTTCTTTGGCTCTTAACATCTGTCACTGACATCTATGAAGTGAGATTCAGAGTCTAGGCTTGTCCCTCTTTTTCCGGTTACTTGAAAAAGAGCAACAACAGCTACTTAGATATTCATTATTGTTGGTTATAGCTTAATCTCGAGACTATGCTTTTGTTTTGATCTGGGTTTTTGGGTGTATGGTAGGTTGAGTTTTTGTGCAGAGGACTGATAAGGCGAAATGTTGTTCTGGTTGTGATACTGAGTTTGTATTGTCCAGGGTTGAGGTGAAGAATTTATTATGTATCTTTCTTCCAGTATTCATTTTTGGTAAATATTTTAATAGCAATACATACCCAGCTTTAAAACAAAAGTCATTGTTGTTGGGTTGATGTAAAGTTTAAGCTGTGGGGAAATGAAAGACTCTGAAAATCTGGGGTTTTGGTTTTTGGATAGTGGGATTAAGAGTTTGGGTTGGGGAATTTGTTTGGTTGATTCAATTGTTTCAGTTACTGTTCTTGTTCTTTTTGGTTTGATTTGTCCAATAATTGAGGTCTCATCAAATTGCATTTGTGGTTTGATTTTAATGGTAATTCTGGCAGAAGGATGAATATCCAACTGAGTCTTGAGATATCAATTGAGTCTTGAGATATTAGATGCCCAATGGAAGCTAAGTCCTGGTACAAATTCCATCAGAATTGTATTTCCATTGGAGAAGATGAACAGTACACAGAAGGGTAAAATGGTTATAAAATTTATGACATATTATTGAAAAACCAAAAACATTAACGGTAGGATGTATATTTCTAAGGATATATATATATATGTATATTTTTTTTTTTGGGGTGAAGTGTTCATTTTCAATACTGATGAATCTAGGGTGAATTATGATCAAAAGTTAGGGAGGTGTGAGTATATACCCTTGATAATTTTATATTTATAGTTGTGGGAATTATTCCTGGGCTTTGCCTTTTACTGTGAAGTCCAACTTCTCATGCTTATTGTTCTTCTATGACGAATTGTTTGCCAGTGTGATGTAGCTGCCCATATTGAGGGATTTGTCAAGCATATAGCTCATGATTTGATTTAATTAAAGCCAAATCCAGTTTTGGTGGATCTGTTTTAGGAGCATATGCATGATTGTTTCTTATTATATTACATTGGGTTCTTTCATGTGCAATTGTCTAGAATTGGGAATGAGATGCAGGGATGAATGGTTCTGGCATATTTGTAGCATATGTGAAAAACATAAACATATAAAGATTATATGGTGACAGGAAATTGTCCATAAATCTCCATCTTGGTGAGGCAGTGTTAAAACTGGTTCCTGCATAATGGCTTGGCAAAGTAGTATGGCTCCAATTATACCCAAGTGCCAATGGGACCCAATGAATGGGGTAGGCTGAGGCTAGCCAAAACAGTAAAGGAGACGCCATGCATCAATGTTTCTCGAGTCCAGGAACAAAATTCTTGCCTCAAAGGAATTTCCTTCTTCATGTGCTTGTGCTTGTGCATGTAATAAAATTTGCTGTAAATTTGTCATCGAGCCTATAATAATCATCTAAATTATTCTTTGGCAGATGATTTTCCTTAGTTTATGTAATGACTCGATTACACTCTCAACTCGACTGCATTTTTGCCAATATCTTTCGCTTACACACTGTCATGGTTGAGTGACCTTGACCTTTCTGTAATTTATGCATTACTAGATATTGGCTTGATCTGCGTGGCCAACTGTGTTAAGTTGCAAATGACTCGGGGGTTACCTTGCTCCCTTATTTGTGTGATGCAAACCTACCATCTTTCTTCAGATAAAAGAAAGCATGAGCAATGTATGACGAGAGAGATAAGAGACCGATACTGTGTCCAAATATCTTCTATAGAAAGAAAAATGGGAAAAGTTCGTTGAGAATGTAAAAGTTGATGGTGAAGCCCGTTTTCGTTGTCCTGAGGTCTCCTATTTCTATATCAAAGATGAGACTTGTCGCGGGTTGGGAAGGAGAAAATGATCATACAATGAAATGCATTAAATTAGTACCTATACATTAAGTAGCGAAAATCTCAAGAAAATCATGCGCAAAACCACAACACGTAGGAACCTTGGGATACTGGGGCTATTGGGACTACAAACGAGTGACCGATGAAAAAGAATCACTTGTTAGATAAAATCTATAGACGGGACGCAATGCCAAGCAACTTTTCAACCTTTCACTCCAACTTGATTGTGTCTTTCCCCTGCTCCAGTTTCTTAGGCTCTGCAGGGAAGTATTTTATGCCCACCATATCCCCGACCTCACTGATAACCTGTCATGAAGAAAGCAATTACAATTAACCCTTGAAACCATCACCTTGTGCACACTAATTGATCACTCCAGTAGCAGTTTCTAATCCACATTATAACCAAGGCAATAGAGTAGGGCAGAAGGCAGCAGAGAGCCAATAATTACCTGCAAGGCTTTAACAAGGTCTTCCTTAGTATGTGCGGCAGATATACAAATACGTGCCCTGGCCAAAAGTAGTGGGGTGGCAGGGAAAGCAACCGTAACAACAGCAATCTGATACAGCATGATTACATTTTCAGTAACTGGTCAGTACACACTAGACAGAGAGATACATGCACTGTGAAAATAAATATGATGAATGGCAGAACTATACTGTCCAAATAAGTTAAAAGGACAGCTGAAATTGGCTTTAATCTCACATTTTGTTTGAGGCACTCTCGGGAAAATGCAGGGATCTTTGCTGGATTGTAAAGCATTATAGGCATCACAGGAGAATCATTATCTCCAAGAACCTCAAATCCCATCTTTTGCAGCTCTGACCTGAAAAAGTTGCTATTCTCACGTATCCTTGCAAGTTTTTGAGCCCCTAAATATTACACAAAAAAGCCTCAAGTCATGACAAAAAGATTTGAAGATCCAAATGTGAAATCAAAATTGAAGTTCAACAGTCTTAGAAGGAGAAAACATCATACCCCTACTAGAACCATCCTCTCCAAGAATAACCTTTATTGCAGATATAATTTGCCGTGCAGCTGGAGGCGATATTGATGTTGCATATAGATGAGCAGGACAAGTGTACTTGAGATATTGTATAAGTTCCTGAAATTGACACGGGAACAAGTTAGTTGCAAGTTTTGTAGAACGAATCATGGATGACAACAGAACCAAGCTAAACTTTTTTTTTTCTTGAAGGGCTGAGAAAAGGAATTCATTAAAATAAGGGAGCAGGAAATCCCTTTGTGAGAGCACAGGCCACAGAACATGAACTCAAAAAACAGAGGATATTGGTCAATATACCTCCCTTATGACTGGGCATATTTTACCAATAGCCCCTATAATGGACCCAAGATCTGGCATTCAAAAGAATCATCCCTGCCCCAAAAGAACAAAAGCAGCAGCAAGAACATTCCACCCAGTCCTATACATAATCACGGGGGACAAACAGCAAACCTAAGCTCTACTCTATACACCTAGACTTATATTCCATATCAACATATATATCTTTTAATCCAATCCGGCATTTTCACACTCAATCAAAGATATCACCAGCCATCATCACACCATAGAAACCCTCCAGTAAACTGATATCAGACATATCAAGCTAAACTACAAATGGAACATTACAAAAATGACAACAGTGCAAGGCCACTTTAAAAGATCCAGGAAAGTTAGCAATTAGCAAAAGCAACAAACCTTGGATCCAGCAATATAACCACCACAAGACCCAAAAGATTTTGTAAAAGTTCCCATCATGATATCCACATCAGCAGTATCCACTCCTAAGAGCTCACATACTCCTCTTCCTGTTTTCCCAACTGCCCCAATGCTGTGAGCCTCGTCCAAATAAACATATGTCTGAAACAAATGGGAAATAGACACAACTTTCAGTTAAAGAAATAAAACATGATGGCTGAAAATGCATTATAAAGTTGTTGGAAAAATAAAAAAAAAATGGGAGGAAATCATTAGAAAACAAGACATGCATAGTATGCATGTTTATGGGTTAACGTAACTCAACCTCATTTAGCTTTTAGCAGTTGTTACAATGATTTTTCTTTTCTTTCCCATTATTACTTGATCATTAACCGAGTGCCAAAAAGAAAATGACAAGGGCAGATTACTTTAAGGACAACCCAGAATGAATTATCAGGAGAACATGATCATTATATTAACTGCATCACCTTATACTTCTTGCATATTGCAACAATCTCAGGAAGTTTACAAAGTTCGCCTTCCATACTATAAATACCCTCCACAACAACAATTATCTTCTTCCATGGTCTATGTGTCCTGGGCTGTCCCTCAGCGATTTGTTCTCTGAGAACTTTCTCCAAATGAGAAGGTGCTACAATTAAAAAGACAAAAGTGATTTATTTATAGCAGCATAGTGATAAGTCAATTAATTAATTAATTAATTAAGTTTAAAATACCACATACAACTTACTATTATGTTGAAAAACTCGGATGGTAGCTCCTGAGCCTCGAGCACCATTGACAATTGAGTTGTGGTTTAATGAATCACTAATAATCAACCCTCCCTGTAGATATATGCAAAGAAAAATAACAATGACAATAGTCACAGAGCAATGACCAAAAGAAAGTTTAGATATAAACATTTTACATGAAGAATGCTCATGCTACCATTGAGTTCATACCTTTCCCACTAGGACAGGAAGGATAGCAGAGTTTGTCACATAGCCCATGCCAAAGACTATAGCAGCAGGCTTCCCAACAAAGTTTGCAACACATTCCTCCAGTTCTTTATGCACTGTCGTAGTTCCTGGTGGGGAAAAGGCAGTGGACAATTTCAGATAACCAGGAATGTGACCAGATGGACTGCAAGGCAGAAGTAAAATGTATACCTCCATCAACACGAGTACTACAGGTACTTGCTGAAAATCTATTTAATGAATCAATTACACGGGGTGTGCAATATTCATCAGAAGCCGCAAAGCCAAGATAATTGTATGATCCCAAGTTCAGACACCTATTTATCTTGTCAGTTCGCCTGTAAGAGATGCAAATCAGGAAAATTAATCAATATAAGCTTGTGACATCAATATTTAGCAATCAAGCTTTTCATCTCAATCATTCACCTAAGAAGTGAGCAATGATCAGATGCCAAATTTTCTTTTGAATATTGTATAAATGCAATAACAAAACAAAGTCAGAAAATACAGAAAACTGTTGTAGAATAAATGAAAGTGAGCTTGAAATAGGATTGAAATTTGAAAGCATAACAGAGGACTCACTTCATTGTTTTATTATTGTCATTGGAGTAGCGCTCAACAACATCAAACCATGCATCAGGAGCACTTGATATCGGTCTTCCAAAACAATCCTACAGAGGTGAAAATTTAAAACATGTTACCAGCATTATTACGCAACAGACAGTCATGTACAAGTTGCACAGGAAGAAATTGCAAAAAAGACTGTCTAGGATCAAAATGGAGCTACCTTGATCTTCAAAGATACAAAATGAACAACAATTAAGTGCTTCTACGCATAACGGATTAATAAATTACGATTAGGAACCAAACTTAGGATTCAAGCATTTAATTTCTCGAGTGAAATTATCTCTATTAAAGCTTAATTTCATAATTTGTCTTCAGACATCTCCAGGAAACTTAAATGAATCAAGAAATCATTTAAGAAAAAGAAAATACCTGAATGCGATGATACAAGCGTCGAAAGTAGAAATCTTCAAGTCCTAAACAGATCGGAGCATATCCCTACATAATACAAAAAAAAAAAAAAAATTGTCACGCAACTTATTTCTATCTACGCAATTTTCAAACAAAATATATTCTAATAATGGCGATACTATTATTCTAAAAAAATGAAAAACAAATAATAAGAAAGAAAAAAAAAAAAAAGAACCTGGAGATTGCTGGTATACCAGCAATCAAAGATTTTCCTGAAGAAATCACGGAATTGGCCAAACGCGAAGAGAAGGCCATAGCTGAAGTAGGTGGTTAAAGCGGTTAAATACGGAATTGTGATCATTTTTTCCTTTCGAAGCTTTTTTAATCTCTCTGTCTCTTTTCTCCTTTTATCTCTCTTCACCAAATTAAGGGGAAACCAAACTATAATTTAGATCTGGAAATGAGAATTTTTAAAGATTTTATTTATCAATTTATGCTTGAAATGAGAGAGAAAATGAGATCACAGAGATTCAAAGAAGAACTTCACCAGGAGGGAAAGAGAGAGAATTGAATTGACCAGTCTCTCTTCCACGATATTTGTTTTCAACTTCAAAACATTAAAAAAAAGGGAGAAAAGAATTTTGACTTCTGGGTTTGAGATACGGACGATTCGTTTGCTTTGTAGAAAACAAGGGAAAATCGCGGCAACGGGAATTTTCTCGACTAAATATAATGGGTTTAGGTTAAGAAAATTCTAATCAAAGCCCAAAAGGCCTTTAATGGACTGGGCCAGACCTTTTCTGATTATTATTCCTTTGACCTTTGTTCTTTGACTTTGTGAGAGATACAAGACCATATATAATTTTTCCTCTTTGTCTTTATTTAATTAAGGGTATCCGTGCACCAATTTTTTTTGTATTGAACATGCCTAACATGCAAAACACACTGTCCCACGATGGCAATATCGCCATTTCAATCTCTTTGCACCCTATATGGTTCCAACGGCAAAACCTACATTTGTCTCCTGCTTAATTGTCCCACCTAATTAACCAATATATATATATTAAAAGCAATAGAACAACATTTCTATTAAGAGAATAGGTTAGTTGGATGTTGTTTCAGACACATAAATCACAGTTAACGAAAAGCCATGAACCTTACTCAAATCCTTGCCAAACCAAGAATTTGCTAAGCTTCCGATTAGGAAAATCGTCACCTGCTATCCTTTTTCTTTCTTAGCTGATAATAAATCCCATAAAGTTAAACCTTGCACAAAAAAAAAGTTGCTCAATAATGGTCGATGGTAACTAATAAATATTGTTAGATGTACATCAAATATTCTGGTTAAACCTTAAATGAAACAAATTTGAAAGGTCTAGTCCCAAGCTCAAGAGCTACTCTACGAAAAAAGCAGAGGCCCTTCTTTGGCAAACAAATGGGCGCATTCAGCGTCCAAGGTGAAATCTTGTTCTTGCTTCCCTTGGCAGTTGGCAGTGGCTGGTTTTGAAGGTGGTGAAGCAACTAGGTAAGCCAACAGAACAACAATGGAGATGACAGAAACCTGAAGCCCATGATTTGTCAGTAAACTCTGCACAGGGAAAAAAGAAAAGTGAAGCAGAGAAGGAGGAAGTAAATTTATAGAAAAACTTCGTTTTTACTAGGAAAAATTCTCCATCACAATAAGTTCATTATGCTGTTATAAATCTGAAAGTTCATTGTCCTTTCGAGTTTCCATAAATTCAATTGGCCCTTTTTCAACAAGCATTAAACCAGTTAACTTTATTTTATGTAAAACATGGCAAGAAACTAAACCACTCATGCAATCATTTTGGTTCAGTGATCCAGTTTATGGTTCTTTCGTTAAAATGGCATCTAAAACCAATAATGAACAAGACACTTCTACTCTAAAGAACAGGGAAACGCTAGCTTGTAGGCCACACGTCGTTTCATCATGGATAAGAAGCATTTAAAGAGGATATCTAATACATGAAGCCTGAAACAACATTTTGAAAATGGCAAGAACAATCCTTACCTCTGCCTGAAATTTGGGTCGCCATGATAAATGATTGAATGGAGAAAATATCAGTAAATTCGACAGATTTGACATATTCAACAGATTAAGTTCCAATAAGAGTTTACCCGTTCAAATTTGTCCTCTGGGAATTCAATCAGCAAAGATATATACCCAATGGAAGATCGTGATTTGAGTATGCTACCTGCAGAAAACCAAATACGTACTCAAGATATTGAAACTCAATAGAGGAAAAATGATTTGAAATAAAGGAAGGGGGATGATCCTCTCTGCCTCCCAATCTCTCTTTCTTAAGCCAGTTTAAAATATATTTACTTTGGACAATTTAGTTATTGCTATGAGTTCGAGTTTATAGACATGAGACACGGAGGCAGGTAAGAGTGCAGCACATCAACACCTAATAATGTAGTTTAATTACCATTTATACATATTGTTGCTAGGAATGTACCTTAATTAGTAATTTTGCGAATACTTTTTGCCTTCTTTTAGTGCAATATAAGAAGCAAATAATAATTAACGAAAAGAATCTTAAGCCCTTTTAAGTAATGGACCCCATTATTAAACCCCACAGCAATCCCTTGGTTAAATCATACTATGCAAACAAGAGTATAATGCAGTGTGAGCAGTAGGCATTATTCTGACACAAGGTTACCATCCATCACTAATGAGACTGAAATTAAAGACCTCCACTAAAGCACTTGATAATTAATTTTTCCTACCTATATATCCTTCACCCAATTCACCTCAAAGAACGAATAAATAAGTGCCCTAAGCAGAATTTGAAGCTCAAACTCAATGCTTTTTATGCCTGACGGGGAATGGTACATGCTTTTAGATAACACATATTTGGGAACTTCTAGGAAATTGCATTGATTTTTTTTTTTTTTTTATGCATGGAAGAGATGTAGGTCAAGCATGAAAGATAAGAGCCAGTCAGGATAGCCAAAGGAGACTGCCCAGAAACCATTAAAAGGACTCTGATGAGATTTATGAGATTCAGCTTTTCTTTCCTCAAAATCCCTTTTGGATATAGGCAAGTCATCCTTGGCTACCCAACAAGACTCTTAATCTCCATACAAGACCGCTCTTCCTCCCTCAATTTGCTACTTGGGTGTTGGATATGCACAATCAAGCGTTGAGAAAGCTCTATTTATAGCCATTGACAAGTGAAAAGAAATTGGATTCCAATTGCTGCAAAATTAGCTTCCTTGCGCTAAGCCTCTGTATTTCCCCTTATCCTTAGCTTTATTTGTCATCACATCGCAAAATTCAACCACCAAACGTGGACATGACAGAATATATTCCAATGAATTTAAAGGTCCAACCATATCATAAACGTTCGTTTTGGCTATATCTGTTGTTTTCACTACCGTCCAGCATGATTGAAAATCACCCTTAATTTGAGGTCAAACAGAGTACCAGGAAGAAATATTATTAAAAAGAAAGGAACTGAGCAAGAAAGGGAAAAAGCTTAGCCCTCTAGAAATGTCCATGGGACATGTTGGTTAAGCAACTTGCACTGAATCAGTTCATTTGACCTTCGAAGACTTTCAAAGGGTGAAAACGATGTTTAACAAATTGAAGTGTATCTAGTGATTCTCATGTTTTAGTTGTTCCAGCATGTTTAGGCCTTAAAGCTCCAAGTTTTGATTGCCACGTTAGCATTCCCTTACTATTTGAAGAGTAATATTTTTCCCTCAAGTAAAGAAGGACAAAAGCTTGGATTCTGAACTCATTGAAGAAAGTCAGAGTCTGATGGATGTTTGTCTTTGAACAAAAAACGAGGTGGGTTTATAGTCATCTCTTGACCACCCTTTCTAAGGCTTTTTATCAGCTAGTAATATTCGCTTAATTCCAATATCAATGATAGATGTCAAAAGCCTTTCAATGTCTATTACCCGAATCAATAAAGCTTTATTAATTTGTTCCAATTTGACTCAAATGCGTGTCAACATCGCATCATTTGACTCTTTCAACTTATGGTTTTCAAATACTTGGCATAATTTTTAACAATTTCTTTGCATTATTCCAAGCTTCTTGGGTTCAAAAGTACCCCCCCCCCCCCCCCCCCCAGCAAGACCTATCAATCCGTCACTTGCATACGACTTTATACCCTTTGGGTTCTCATATGGAATAACAAGGTATTGTTGTCACTTGAAAAGTGGATTGACGTATCTCTACTTGCCAAGCCAACGAGCCACATTCTTCTTTTTATGTCCTCGTTAATGCTGCTTGTATTTCTTAAGTTGGGAACAGAGTGGGGCAATCCTACGATCCAACTAATGTAGGCATGTAAACATTAGAAATATCATTATTAAATAAACTTCAAATGTCGATTGGGTACAGTGCTTGATCATGTTCCTCAAGTGGTAACAGAGGAAATGAA
Organism: Theobroma grandiflorum; assembly: GCA_036013995.1. Taxonomy (NCBI): domain Eukaryota; kingdom Viridiplantae; phylum Streptophyta; class Magnoliopsida; order Malvales; family Malvaceae; genus Theobroma; species Theobroma grandiflorum. The sequence goes on from CP142131.1 coordinate 11,541,504, forward strand.
TGCATTTCTAGTTAAAAATGTTCCTCAACTAGGTGCTTATGAAGTACCATGTCCTCACGGCTTCAGGCCTTCAGTGGAATATTCTTTCAAAGATTTTGGAGCAGTATCAAGGTAACTGTGGTTGATACCAGAACAGAAAGGGCCTGAATTAGGCTCTCCCTTTGGGCCATAAGACTCTGCAACTCTGTTTAGAAAGTTATTTCTAAAGAAGTCTCGTGAACACAGAAAACCGATGTGCTTTTGTGGTAATAGGCATACTCATGGTAACGTTATCATTACTCGTGGAACCTTCCATTATTTGAAGATGAAGAAAACAAAAAATAAGAAATATGAGCTGGCCCTCAAACTTGACATGAACAAGGACTTATAATAAAGTATAATTAGATCTATCAATTGTGTTGTTATGTATTAAATGTATAGTATAAATATAAGGTATTAATAGTTATTTAGATAAATATGAAAATAATATGATTTATTAATAAAATATATATTATTTTGTTTAATAAATTTGTAACATGAAATGATTAAATATTTATTAAATATATTAAATTAAATTTTATACGACATGATATGATAATATTTGTTTACATAATTAATATAATTAAATTTATATGACTTATAACACAATTAAAATAATTAAATTAAAATATAATTTTATCATTTTGATTTATAATAAAAAATTATAAATATCATAATATTTATCAAATATAATAAAATTCAACATCATAAGTCTTAATCATTATAAAAATATTAGTATTTATATAAATCAATAAACTAGTCTTAATTGTGTACTAAACATAATTATCTAATACATGAACATGACTAAATAAATAGATATTAAACAAGTCATAATTATTCATGGTATTTCTAAATTATTACTTTAAATATTTTTATTTATATTAATAAGATTTATTTAATTTATAAATATATAAAAATTCTAATTACATTGAGTATTTTCCTTAAATTTTAATTGTATTGAATGATTTTCTTAATTCTAATAGTATAACATAACTTAAAAATTAATGTTATATATAATTAAAATGCTAATTATCTTTTATATATTAACTCCTGCAATTGTAATTGCATTAATTTTTGATAAACAATTAAAAAAATATTGATATTTTTTATTATTTAAAAATAAATAAAAAGGATTATACACATATAAGGTGTGAAAATGACTTGGATTTTCACTTTAGGCCTAAGGATGACAAGACCAGTGATTAGGATGATTTGATCTGACCGCTAAGATTATGGGAACAACGAAGGTTTTCACTCTGAGCTCTTGTTGGCCCAAACGGGAAACACGAGGGCTTCTCAATATGGCCATTTCCTTGTTATTTTTCCTTTTAAAATTTTTAATAAAAGATAATAGCACCGGCGGGGGATGGTATAATACATCATTGCCTAATCATTGTACCTCTGCACCCATTGCCGACACCGTCTGACTGCCTAACATAAGCAATGCTACTATCACATTTTCCTTCCTTTAAATAACTTAGTTGCCTTTGATATGACAAGAAACCAACCCCCAACGTCTCCCAAATTACATAGACCAAACCAAAACGCGGACGGTGCATTATTGGGCTGTCATTCTTGTCATGCCCGATGCTTACAAATCAACACTCGCACAATTTAGTTTCTTTAAGAGTTCACTTTTATATATTGTTGATGGAAAGAAATGTAAGATGAAAGATGAACTTAGTATTGAAAGATTTTGTCTAATGATAAATTTATGTATTTTTTAATAAAAAAATTGGTTCCTAATGTTTAGACTAAAACATTCTACTTGACAAAAAAAATAAAGTTAAGAATATATATGATTTTTATGCATTATATCACTTCTTAGAAGATAAGTATGTTATGTGTAAAGTAAGTAAATATTTCAAATATATTATTTAATCTTATTATATTTTATTTAATCAAATATATTATTTTTATATTACACATTATTCAATTTCATTCTTTTTCTTTTTTGAAATTATAAAAACAATAATATGATATAAATTAATTTTTAATTTATTTAAGTAAAATTTTAAGCATATTACATTTACCATAAAAAAAATAAAAGAGTTAAGTTTTTTTGGAAGAAAAAAAATTTTTAAAATCAATTTAAACAAGTCTATGATAATTAATTATATATTTTTATTTTTTATTATCAAGAAACTAATAGTTAATGGATGCATTTTTTACAAAAAAAATCACATATGATTTTATCATTATATGATAATTAAATATTTTAAATATATTATTTAATCATATATTTGTCTTTAAATAATGCTTAAGGTCTCACTTTAATGGTATATGAGTATATATATTAGTAATATAATAATAGATTTTCCACTTCTCCAACCCTTATCATGAATAACTGAATAAAAAATGCCCTAAAAATTCTCGACCGTGCAGATGTCTAGCTGCTTGACCAAGTCATCATCTTTGTTTTGCTATATCTCTACATAGGAAGATGCCCACCAATTTCACGACTTTGCATACAAAAAAAGTATCCAAGATTTGATTTGATGAAAATTATTTTCTAAGTTACTACTTAGAAAATCCAAATTGTCAACTCTCCTCTCAACTGCTTTTAAGATGTATCCAGTCACTTCAAAACTTGCTTATTTATGTTTTAATAACTAAAAGTTGTTAAATTATTCACCAAATTATAAATGTCGTTACTGAGCAACGAAAAAGACTAATACATTAATTAATTATAAATAATTATTTTTAACATGAAATCAGCATAGGCTTTTCAGTCAGGATGAGAGTGAGAACGCATATGTCAAGTTAAAGTTGAAATTTTCTATTTGTCCACATTTTAATGAGACACCTACCTTATTTTGATCCTAAACTTAATAAATATAATTCTTCTAATTTCAAATAATGGAATAAAAAATTCAATATTGCTGCATGAATTTCCAATCTAGTCAAACGACAAAACCGAAGGAGCTGCTGTTCCGTCGGGTGGTGTACTTGATACGCATGAATCCAAGCCCATGAACAAATGTTAATGGGCCCCAAAGACAGTAATAACTTGGTCAAGGTCCACCAAGTCAGAAATTAATCACCGTTCAAGGTAGATAATGGTTGGTACGACAATCTGACGATCGTAAAAGGGCTGTGACAGTAAAAATGAAGGTTGATGTGACTGACAGTAGGAAAACTCGCTGTCCGACCTGTCATTTACAATAAAATAAAAAGAAAGGGTGGATAGCGAATTTATTTGGAAAGGGCTGGATCCCACCGCTTTGAGTCTTTAAATTTCTCGCTCAGCCGTCTGATTCTGTCTGTCTGACTGCTTTCCTTTTCGTCTCAATTTCCAATTATCACAGAACCTTCTCCACTTTACTGTGCCGTGTATTCCACTCTCCAATCCAGCGTCTCTTCCTCTTTTGACTCGGTCTTTTTGGTGTGAAACATAAAATAATGGTTTTTGTTTTTTTTATCTTGGGTTAGTAACAGCATTTTTGCTTGAACCTCTTACAAAATACTATCAAACAAAAAAAAAAAAAACCTTTTATCAAATGGAGGGACGGACGTAAATAATAGTAGCAGTGGAATCAAGCAAATGTCACTAATTGCATGTTAAAAACATTTGAGATAGACAAGTGGGATATAGATGATCACATAGAATGATATCATGTTCTAATAAATAACGTATTAATTAAATATAGTACTAGCAATAGACTTGATGTTTGTCTGTTAGTTTGTGAAAGGAAAATGGATAACAATTACTTAGTTCAAAATTTGTTAGTTCAAGAAAAAAAATAAAATTTATTTCATGATGAACCCAATTTCAAAAAAAAAAAATCTTCATTTAAGATAAACATTTGCATTTGAAGCAATGATTCAAATTCAAAACCATGGATTGAACTTATGAATTTATTTGCATTAATTTCATGATCCAACAAATCCCCATCCATTTTTATATCCCTTGTTTAAATTCCTTAATAGAAACGAAAAAAAAAATTTAATAGCAAGTCAAGTGTTGCACCTACAAACATTAGGCAATCAAAACACCATTTAAAATCTTTAAATCCAATGTCGTCCTTTTAATGTAGAGCCTAGCGCAATTATGGAAGTAGTATAGAGATTAGTTTTACTGCCTGTGGGAACCGCAATTAATCCTATTAGTAATCATCCATCCATCCATCCCAAATTCGAATACTGTACCAGTCAAAAGCCCGTGTTCTTCACGCTTCTGAATTGCGTCTGATACTCAACACGCCTCCCCTTTCTCACAGTATATCTCCTCCAGACTCCAGTACACCTCTGCTCCATCGTTTCCCAACACTCTTCACACTCTCTCTAGAGTCGTAGACTCTAAACCCTAAAGTCTTTTCTTTTCTCTGCTTTATATTTTATTCTCTGTTCGCCTCTTTCTATTTTTTCTTCTCTTTCACTGCACAAACTTTCTAATCAGCAGAAAAGATAATCAGGAAAGAAAAATAAGAAGAGAGGGAAAAATCCGTCTGAGTAGAGCCGCCATGAAAGTACCAGAAAACGACCCGATTTCTCTTTCGAATCATCTTTTGGCTGCCCTTTCGGAACAAATCCGAAACATCAACAATTTCAAAGGCAAATGGGCTTTGATCAAATCCAAGCTTTCTGGTCTCCAGGTTCAGCTCGCTGACTTCTCCGACTTTCCCGCTTCTTCCTCTAACCCTCTTGCCGTCGACCTGCTTTATTCCATTACCCAAACCTTGAACGACGCCATCTCGATTTCCCAGAAATGTCAGCTCGCCGATTTGACTGAGGGAAAACTGAAGACCCAGAGCGACATCGACGCCGTTTTGGCTAAACTAGATCGACATATCAAAGATAGCGAGATTTTGATTCGGAGTGGAGTCCTCCAAGACGGTGCCGTCTCAACTTCTTCGTCAAAGAAAGAAGCCGTACGAGTCGAGTCTAGAAACTTGATTACTCGGTTACAAATCGGAGCCACCGAGTCTAAAAACTCGGCCATGGACTCGCTTTTAGGATTACTCCAAGAGGACGACAAAAACGTGATGATAGCCGTGGCGCAGGGGGTGGTTCCCGTGCTCGTGCGCTTACTGGATTCGAGCTCTTTAGAAATGAAAGAAAAGACTGTTGCCGCCATCTCGAGGGTCTCAACGGTGGAGTCAAGTAAACACGTGTTGATCGCTGAAGGGCTGTTGCTTTTGAACCATCTGCTTCGAGTTCTTGAATCCGGAAGCGGTTTCGCAAAGGAAAAAGCTTGCATTGCTCTACAAGCTTTAAGTTTTTCAAAAGAAAACGCCAGAGCAATTGGTTCCAGAGGTGGGATTTCGTCTCTTTTAGAGATTTGCCAAGCTGGCACTCCGGGTTCTCAAGCTTTTGCAGCCGGGGTTTTGAAAAACTTAGCTTCTGTTGATGAAATTAAAGAGAATTTTATTGAAGAAAACGCGGTTTTTGTTTTAATCGGGCTTGCTGCTTCAGGGACTGCCTTAGCACAAGAAAGTTCGATTGGGTGTTTGAGTAATTTGGTTGCTGATGATGCAAATTTGAAGCTTTTGATCATTAAGGAAGGTGGGATTGAATGTTTGAAGAATTTCTGGGATTCATCTCCAAACCCAAAAAGTCTTGAAGTTGCTGTTGAGTTAGTTAGGCACTTAGCTTCTTGTTCCCCTATAGCAGAAGCTTTGGTTGCTGATGGTTTCGTTGCCCGGCTCGTGGCTGTTCTGAACTGTGGGATTTTAGGGGTAAGAATTGCGGCTGCTAGAGCTGTTTATGAGCTTGGCTTTAACTCGAAAACAAGGAAAGAAATGGGTGATTGTGGTTGTACCGTGGCATTGATTAAAATGATGGACGGCAAGGCTGTTGAAGAAAAAGAAGCTGCTGCAATGGCACTGTCCACGCTCATGTTGTACGCCGGTAACAGAAAGGTTTTTAGAAAGGATGAAAGAGGAATAGTAAATGCGGTGCAGTTATTGGATCCTTTATTACAGAATTTGGATAAAAAATACCCTGTTTTGATCTTGTCAGAGCTTGTACATTCTAAGAAATGTAGGAAGCAAATGATTGCTGCTGGTGCTTGTGTGTACCTGCAGAAACTTGTTGAGATGAATGTTGAAGGGGCTAAGAAGCTATTGGAGAGTCTTGGTAGGGGTAAGATTTGGGGTGTTTTCGCCAGACCATAGCAACGGAAGATATCTTCAAAATGGGGGCATTTAACTGTATGTACAATAGTTGTGTTTTTACTTTGATTTCTTGTTTTTTTCTTTAGTTTTCTTGTTCATAGTGGATGTTGATTTGTTTAGAGTTAAGAGTATATCTTTAGTGTAATTGCTTGTGGAGAAAACTTTCTTTTTAGTGTAGAGACATAATCTTGGTTTGGTGACCTAACCAGAGCGGTGTTCAATTTTTATTACCCAAAATTCAATGATTTTGCATTTTGCAGCTCTGTCATGTATGAATCATGGTTCTGTTTTTACAGTTTTCTGGAGTTTTTATTGACTTCACAAAGAGGTTGTTGATGATGACTGAGTCCTAACTGAATTAAGTTATATTATGTTGACTCTGCTTGCTGGTTGCTTTCTTTTCTCATTTCTTAGGTTTTTGATACCAATTAACCATTTTCTGCCAGTGTAGGATGCTCAGAAATTTCAGTAAGAGTTTGCATCAGGGGAACTAATTTTTGGTTTTTTCATTCCACAAGGAGTCGGTCGTTTCACTGCTAGACATAGGCCTTACAGGAGTGAATTTGCTAATCATTGCAAGCCAATTTTTTTGTCTTACAGAGAGTTTCGTGAAAGCTTATACACAGCATTCAATTTCTGCCACTCTATTTTGATCCTATATTTAGTTCCTTTTTTTCACCTTAAATTTGAAATCTAAGCATTAGCTACGCACTGATCCATTTTGGGTTATTTCTTTTCCAGTTTTCTTGTAAATTTAAGCTTTCTCATAACTCCTCCTTAACTCTAAGTAGTAGAAAGAAGATAAGCATAACCATGATTGTGTTGGTAGTCTGGTAATAACAATGATGATTTATGAGTGTGTTTTGTGTGCAAGGATGTGGCTGCATTTGTTCTAAGTTTAGTCTCCGTCCATGTTCTCCAACCACTGCAAACTTCTACTGATCCTTGCCTAAACAGGCAAGCACTTCCTCTTTCCAGCTCTTCTAAACCTTCTGCTATCAATATTCTGGGGTCCCAGAAGGATCTACTCCATCATTGTCAATCTTTCCCATTCAATTCCTGTATATAATTAGCAAAACTATATTATCACAGTTTTTTTTGAAAAATAGTTTTGTTTAGTTCTTTGGATGTCTGGCTGATGTTATATCCATATAATGGTGGGTATAAACCACGTGCATTTGTTCTTGACCATGTGCATTTGTTCCATGTTACGCCTCTTTTGCAATCTTCTGCTGGCTGTTACCTTAACCGGTAAGGACCTACCTAAAGTTGTTTGCAAAATTGACTTAGCCCGTATATTGATGGATTCTTGTTGGATAAAAGGAAAAGGAAGGGGTCGGGAGAGGTTGTGAAACCTGCTTGGTTGAAACCTTCCTGCCTATAGCAAAGGGGCACGGAAATATACAGCTGTGTGTCTGGTGAACCTTAGAATTTGGTGATCCATTATATTTTATCTGTGTACATAGAGAATCTACGTTTTTTAATATTGAACCGTGTTGTATAAGGAATACTAAAAATTTTTCAATGCCGACTTTAAGGAAAGAAAGAATAAACAATCATTTGGAGGAAAGTAGTAGTATTATGAACAGTGGGAAGAAAATGCACAAGCGTGCTTAGCTGTTCAAACTTAGAGATGAAGGATGGAGCAATTTGGGTTGTCGATGTTGTATAGTATTATTGGATTAAAGGCATGTGAAATGGCAAAGAGACGGACGCGTTTGCCTTCTACGCCATGTGGAAACGCTATAAGAGGATAGTTCCGTAATCAATATGGATATGGTAATGGTTGGCGGAAGACAAAAAAAGGTGTTGAAGGAAGCTTCTGTGATATTAGCATCCCAAGGGGTTCATTGCAAATTGAGACTAAGAAATAGAGATTTCAAGTCACAGTTTGTCGCTCTTGTATATGAACACAATAACAAGAGGAAAGCAAAAATATATTCTAAGAAAGAAAATAGTTGCTTATAAGACCCATTGTATTAGAGTAATACTCTCATGTTGGGGATTGGAGAAGGTTATTTTAAATTATTATGTAAACAATTGTATTTGGAATTACCAAAATCAACCCGACTTTTCTTAAATAAGCTAATAAACCAACCGAGGACTGATTCCTACCCTTGGTGGCATTTTTTGGACTTAAAAAAATTGTTGCCTCTGACTCTTAGCCCTGCCCCAGCCCATGTTTAGTTCCACAAGCCCCAGCCCGCTTCTGAGAGGTACGAAAATCCTAAATGAGTCTGGATACTGAAAAGTGGTTTTGATGGAATTTACCCTGTCTTGTGCGTAAAAGATCGGGCTCTCCATTATTTGTCATCCCTCTTGCACAGCCACCACACCACCCTCCATGAAGATCAGGAAGACAGATGAGAGAATAAAACAAATAATGGAAGAAGTTACAAATACTTGAGTAGGCAATTTTCAACCATCGTTGTTTGGAAGAAAGGTGTTATACTTTTTACCCAAGTTGGTGGTGAAATTAGGCGTTTATTTTCCTCTTTGGCTTTTAAATTTCCTTTTTAATGTTAGGTAGCAAGCTAGGATAAAGGAGAAGAGTTGGGTCAGTAATCAATAGCAAAAATTTTCTCAAACTTTTATGATTATCACGTTATGAAACATGTATTAAATACTTTATAATGTGGAGAATATCATAGAAGGGAAAAAAAACGGAAACAGTTATCCTTGATAGCAAAAGTCGGGAGGGAGCTGGATGAGAGGCAAACTTTTCGTAGATCATCTTTCCAATTCAATGGCTTGTGGTGAGTAGAGTTTTTTTTTTTTTTTTTTCTTTTTTGTAGGGCTTTACCCCTAGGGGAGCCCTTCCAGAAATTCTCAAAGGCCAGGGCCAAACCCAGGCCTATGAGGGGGTTTGGAAATAGTTTTCAACCAGCAATAGACGTGCCTCGGTTAGAACCTCACTAGCTGCGTCATTGCCCCAAGCGCAAAGATTTGTGGTGAGTAGAGTTACTTATCCAACCTTCTCTTTTTCCTTATTATGTCAGTCACTAGTTTAATAGCGTGCCAAGTGTAAGCCTGACATTTCCTAGCTACTTAAGCAATGCCCCACATATGGTATTCTTACAAATTATAGGTGTTGTGCCAACTGGTTTCTAATTCCATATATTCCCCACTCTCTTATTAAGGAATTTAAAGCCATCCATCCATTTACTAAATTTCGAATTTCAACATCAACATGTATCTACCATAGCATCGTTGTATTTGTTACTACAGATGGCAAGGAAAGATAAGTAAAACGGAAAGTTTAATTAGTTTCCTTTCCCACTGAAGAGTAAACAAATTTTGCAAATATGCGAATTGAAGCATCCTCATGGTCGCCTGTCTCTCATCTCATCCGTCTGTCACCCCAGATTAAGGAGTTCTAAACCTTAATTTGTCTAGACTTGCTAGCGGAGATGATGGTAAGAACCAGCAAGCAAAGGACTGACAGATAAGAGAATATCAAGGAAGCGGTCACCTTGTGGCAGAATTTGCCCAAACGGTCGCAGATTTGCAACCAACCAGCATGGATGTTACCGAAGCGGCCTACGTATCCGATTGCTGTCCCAGCCGCCACACCGGAAAGCGCCAGCGACATCATCAACTGCCATGGCCAAGAACCCGGAATATTAATTATCAAACATCTTGGTGAACAAAAACCTGTTGCTATATATATTATTTTGTGGATTTGTATAAAGCCGACAATACCAAATCGTGCAGGAACAATAAGAAGTAGTTAGCAGGAGTCAGGCCACGGCGGCTGAAGAAGAACACAAATAACAAGGAGAGAACAGTGAAGCCACATGCAAAGGCATTTGCAAAGGCGAAGAACCTGAAAAAATGGAGGATTTAGCACTCGGGCAGTTTCACATACAACAAAAAAACGAGCTCTAAAAGTTTGTAGCATGTATTTTATTTGTTATATTGAGTTTCTCTCCTTTTCTTACTTGAAAGCAGAAGAATAGCTATATCGGGCATCGAATGGTATGCCAAAAACCATAACTGTTTGCTTGGAAGTGAGCATCACCCATGTGGCGGCCAATGCGGTTGCAATCGCCACAATTCTCAAACAAATTTGTGCTCCGAGGACAAGTTTGTGTGTTTTGAGAGATGGGTTTTCTGGAAACTTGGCTTCAATGCTTTCCATCGCGTTGCAAGAAACAGAACAAAAAACAGAGAAGAAAACAGGGAAGGGAAATGCTAAAGCAAATAGTAGACGTAACTGTTATAGGGAAACGGAAGTGAAGCTAAGGAGGGTATTTATAGAAGAAAGAAAGTGAGGAATCTTTCAATGTCACAACTCACAACTATAATATATTTGATGATCTGCTTAAGCGCCGAAAACGGTGGTGTCTCAACTTTCAGTCTAGAACGCACATTTTTTTTTCTAAAAAAATAAAATCAAATAAAATAAATAAAACTGGCTAAATTCCTGGAAATTGGGTACAGAGTTTGGGCTGATAAGAGTTGCAACTAATATCGGCCATTAGCTGATTTTGACTTGCAAAATTTTCTTGGAAACAGGCTAAACATTCGGACAGTGAGTTGACTAGGTTATCAATATTAGATACTACCGAGAGAAGACGTAAAAATAATGAAAGCTTGAGATTTGGCTCGTACGTAAAATCATTTTGAAACGTATTCGAGTGGTTTCTGGGGCAATGGACAATGCTGCTGTCCCATCATTTAATAAAAGTAAGCTTCTACAAGCAAAGAACTTGTAACACAGTTGGCAGTCTGCAGGGGCGGCGGGTAAGCTAAGCACGGCCCCACAAAATTTTTAAAAATATTTATTTAGTATATATATTTTATCAATAATTCTTTCAAAATTTATAAAAATTTTTATTTATTATATATTATTAATAACTCACTCAAAATAAATTTTATATTTAATAATTAATATAAAAAAATCAAACAACTTTACAAACTTATTTAATTTTATTTTAATTTAAGTTCCTTTACACTTTTTTTTTTCTTTTTCTCTTTTTTTTTTATTTTTTTTTATTTTTATTTTTTTTTGTAACTTATCAATTAAACACACCTTATTCTTCAAAAGAGATTTAAAAGCTTGTGAGTTTGAACAAAGAAATACAAAGATCACTCACCACCATTGTGTAAAATTAAGAGAATGTAAAGTTTTCTGTTACTTTCTTCTTTTTATTTATATTATTTAATTATTATGTGAAATCCTGTATTTTGTATTTAATTATTTATATTTTATTCATTATAATTTTATATTTTATTTTTTAAGTTTAAATATAAATAAATAAAAATATTGAAGGTTGACTACATTATTTTTTTTTTCAAATTTGATTAAAATATGAATAAATTGAAAACAATTTACAAATTTTTTAAAAGAAAATAAATAGATCGCTCAAATGATTCTCCTACACTTGAGCCATCAAACCTTAATACTTCAACTAATGAACAATAACAGTGTGAATCCAAATGCCCAAGGCTCAATCTTGAAGAAATTGATGCTTTTTATATAGAATTTAACCTTAGATTACAACCAATGATATAGGAATTTCCTATCAATCAAAAAGATGAAATTCGTCGTGCTTATCTCAAACGTGGACCATGTCAAACCATTCTTAAGACATATCCTCTATCAAATGATGATCATCTTCGTCATTTTCAAGCTTCTTGGTTTGAATTATATCTTTCTTGGTTGCAGTATTCTTGTGACAAAAATGTTATATTTTGTTTGTTATGCTACATTTTTTTATTTTGTTATTTATATATTATATAAAATTATTGTCTATAATGAATTTTTTTATCGTTGGTTAAATTCAACATATTAATTTTAAAATTTTTTAATTTTTAATTTTTTTCGTCTTTGACCCTCTCAATAAAAATTAACTAACTCCACCCCTGGCAATCTGGTACTCGGCATTGTTCTTTGCTTCATTTCAACTATTTGTCTTTTTGAAAGAAAACATGAATAATTGAGGATTTGACTTGAACTCCGTAACTGATATCCCAGTCTTCCAGATGCTCTAAATACAACAAACTTTCTCTTGAGATCCATACAAAATCCTTAAATTATATTTGGCTGCATTTCATAAAGGCTTTAGTGCTGAAAAAGAGGTCTAATTACTCACTACTTTACTACTAAGCATCTCTAAGCTTCCTCTACTTGAAGGTATAGAATGGAAGTATGTACCCACAAAGAAGTTCAAGAATTTTCAGTGCCGTTACGTGAGAAGTTAAATCTCTCTAATTATGGATTACGGAACTAATGCTAGTAGCATGTGAAGCTCAATTTTTCTTTTATTTTTGATAAATCTGCCCCTTTTTTATTTTATTTCTTTTTTGAAATCTAAGTTCTGTTTTAATTATAAAAACATGATATCTCTGTCCATATTTTTTTTATTTATAAATATAACCAAGTATTTTATGAATATTTAAAATTTTTAAAATAAAAACCGTGAATTTTGTAATGATTGATAATATAAATGAAAATAAACGTACTTATATATATATATATTATTCACAATTGAATATATACCTTCCATGAATCCATGAGTTAATGTCTTCCATTCATATTAATTAAAAATAAAACTCTTAATTTTTTTTTTTTGTAATTGAGAGAGGGGGATTCAAACCCTATTATTTAAGCAGAGGAATAATGCACCAACTAATTAGTCAAATGCTCGGGTCAGGTGCAGAAACTCCCAAAACTTGTTTCAAAAGAAAAGACGATATCTTCTTTCTAATTGATTGAAAATGTTTCAGATAAATTAATATGCAAAATTTACCTTTGATCACCCTGCACATGCTCCATATATGTATACCCAAAGTCGCCAGATTTCAATAGGTTAAAGTGTTCCAAACAAATTGCTCAAATTTCATCTAATTTTCCAAGATTGCAGAAAAGAAGGCTGGCTTTTCCAGGAAGGAGATTGACACGACACGTCTGCAAGAGACTAGAAAACAAACCAGTAGTAATTGAGAAGGTCAGGCATTCACTTTCGGGTTATTTGTATACAGACTGTCTGCCTCTCCTTTTTAGCATAAGGGTACGTTCTGTTATAAGTAGCAGAGTCTTTGTCAAGCAATCTCTCTTTCTTTCCATCTCTTTTGTTTCTTGCTTATCAATAGTTGATTGTGTCTCGTTCAAATGACTTTTACTTGAGGTATCCTTAGCCTCATCTTTCTGTCATGTACCCATCCTCTTCAAGTCTTAACTTGACGCATGCAAATGCAATTAGCTAATCCATAATCCATATCCAAACTGAACTAAGTTTATATCTGCTTATTGTACCAAATCCGAACGGCACTAAGTTCAACCTTATCCTCCCGACAATGGTTCAAGACAAGAAGTCTGAACTGCCATAATCCATATTCACTTGCTTATCAAGATTTCTCTCCACGGATAATGTATTCACATATATCAATGATGTCCAAAATGCATGTTTATCAGGAATGTAGCATGGTCATATATTGTTTTGTCTGAAGATGTATATCACAATAATTCATAGAAAATGGCTTAGCAAAAATATATATACTACCTAGGTACAGCTGCTAGCAAAATCTTCTATATTGGATCAGGTGTTTCACTGGTAATTATGTTGCTGGATCCTGATTAATTCTAATTAAATTGTGAATTATTAGTTTGATAAACCATATGTAGGACTCTTAATCGTCAAGTGTTACTCGAGATTTTAAAGACAAGTCGCACCAACCCTATAGTTTCTAGGAATCACTTTTGCTATCAATGTCATGGCTAACCATCTCTTAATTACACAGCCAACATCCCATAAAACTATCATGGTTGGTATACTTTTCAGTCTTCATTTAGCCAATAAAAGCCCATGTAAATTCTGACATTATGGGGAACATTTGCATCCTGTGAGAATTTAATTCAAGGGTAACTGCATGTTTTTTTCTTTACTCAAAAAGTAGGTTTCTATCTTCCTTCTCCTCAGTTGAAAAAAAGAAAGGGTTTCTGGTTGAGTTTTTCTTGACAGGATCTTTTCCCATGGGCAGAATGAAGCAACTAGGACTAAATGCGAAAGGTGATAAAGCTACAAAAAGTTGCATGTAAATAATTTTGTTGATGATGGACCTAACCATAAGCCTAAACGTCAACAGATATAGGACAATGATGAGCGAAAAGGACGGTTGAAAGAGATAATTCAATATCTCAAAGAGTTGAATGGTCCATTACGAAATTTTGAGCCCAGAACGCGTTCATCCATCGACAGCGACAAGAGGTAACCCCTTCACTGCTTTCACACTTTCGATTCCTACGTACTATCTAGTAAATTAAACGTGAAACCAACAAAAATAAATAAAAGATATTTGAATTCAGCTGAGTTTCTTTTCGTCTACAAACTGAAATTTCCTAGCTAGACCCCACGTGGAGTAAATGTAAGGTTTAGTTACAAATAATAAGGAACATTTGCTAGCGATAGACGTGTGTGTTCGGTTGCTGGATGGGGATTCCTTTTCCCAGAGGTAAGAGGCAATTTACAAAACATGGTTCCCGGTTCCGACAGACTCCATCACCTGTTGCTATACCAAACTTGAGCTCTTTTCCACTTCATGGCCCAAACCATTGCTCGAAATTGTCCACAGTGAACATGGAAATTGAATGCCATGTCTATGGACGGAGAATCATTTGAATTGAGTTTGAGGAGGAAATTGTTTTGACCTTATTGGCTTGAGAGTAGGAAAAGTTGAATGAGCGTGAGGAACTTGCCATCTGTGGGACAAGCTGAGGAGGAAAAGCTTTCCCGACTCGTTTGTCTGGCTCAAGCTGTTTGAACGTCCATCCTCCTATATTCCACAACTACTCCAAAGTTATTTTCAAGTTTGACTAATCCATTGTTGTTTTCCTTTCAAAAAAGATTAAAATACAAATTCAAATCACTATTTTTTCTTATATTTATGTATAGAAAAGAAAAAAATATATTTTTTAAAATTATTTTGACACAATGATCAAATAAATTTGTAAAATATATAAGAAAATTAAAAAAAAATTATTTTTTATTAGATTTAATTAAGTATCTGTATTTATATTTTGAATCAAATATACCTTTATGATTAATAATTGATTAATTATTATTAATTAAAATATCACTTATCATTTTATATTCAAATAGTACTAACTTGACATTTGATGTAAAAAATAAAAAATATCACTATATCATGCTATAATCAATTATGATATGTCAATATGTCATATCATTATTAATTATGATATATTAACAAATCACGTTAACGTCATATAACATAAAATAACAATTAACAGAACTTATTTGATTTAGATTAAAAATAAAAAAACTTGATTGAATATAATTAAAATATAAAAATTTATTTAAATTTTTTAAAATATTATATCAAAATAACTGAAACAATTCAAAGTTTGACTAAATAGTTATTAGATTTCTCTTTGGGCAGATTCTTTTTGGTACAAGTGTACAGGTTCCATCCAGCCAAGGCAACTATTATGCCATCAAAAGTCTTTTAGGCAATTAAGACTAAAGACTTGAAGTGGCAGGTTGAAGGCAGGCTCAATAAAACTTCACCTTTCAAAAAAGGAGATTTCAGACAAGAACACAGGATGTCCAGTGGGAAGAACCAGCAAATGATGTGTTGCCGCTGGTCGGCCCCATGGTGGGTTTCTGATAAGAATGGACAAAGTCATTAATGATTGTGAAATCATGATAACTCTTTTTTTCTCCCATAATCACAAGAAAGGATGTTCTTTGCGTAAATTAATACTGTTAATTTTTGGCTTTGATCTATTGAGAAGAACAAGAAGAGTGGGAAAAAAAAAGATCCTGATGATTCAATAAATGAAATTTTCTAATTATTGGATTATTCAAATATAAAAACAAAAATTATGTACAAAGAAATGGGGTTATTGCCCCCGTCAGAACCAAACGGATAAATGAGAGAAACTGCATTTACAGATACGTACAGAAATGTTAACCGGCAGTTTGGGGAAGAGAACCCATGGGGCATTTTAGCTGCTGACGTCGAAGTACTTTGGATTTGATGGAAAATCATACTCCACATGTAGCTGCAACGTAAATGCATCTCATTAGGCACAGTGAGAATCGAATTCAGGCTAGACATCTCATCATCCATGAGCAAATTCATGTTCAGAAACAAATATAGAAGCATTAAGATTCTAGTGATAGCAGCAGAAATGGATGTTTCGAGAAAACTTATATGTTCAAATTCAAGAAATAAGGGAAGGTCTTTTATTGAGTGAGGGAAGCAATGCCTCTGCCGGATTCCTTTAGCCTTCATTGTTTATCAGACAAAATCATAGCATCACGAAACCTCAATCAGTCAATTAATTTCTTTCTGTGTAACAAATGGAGCCTATATGCTTAATGTTTAGCTGGATGGCTATTCGTAAAATCAGTAAGTCAATTCTAAGCTATTTTCTTCCAAATGTAAAACTTAAAGGAATATGTCAAAATCTTCTAAATCATCACATTTTGATTGATGAAGATGGAAAACAGAAATTTGTGCTATATCCAAAAAGGTACTGCAATGTATGCTGAGAAATATGAAGTGAAAAAATAAATGCCAGAAAACAAAATGAAGCTTGAAGCCCTTTAGTACTAGGACTGCACATCCATGCACGCAATATTTATATACCTGACCCTCATCCGCATCTGAATGGCGCTGTGGGAAAACCACCTTCATATCACTATACAAGTAGAAGCGTCTCTCCCCGTCAATGTTCATGGTTCCCGCTGGTGCAGACAGAGGATCAGATTTGCACCTTCTGACAGACTTTGAACATTTCTTGGGGGAAGGGCACAAAAAACGGAGATGAAGAGCATAGCGCAGAACACCAGCACCAATAGTATTCTCATTGACCCTTGATGAGCTATGTACAAATTTGTTTAAATTTACATTGCCAGCATTTAATGGGCTGTTGTCTTTGTCAGTTTGCATAAGTTCACTAATGTTCAAACCACTGGAATCATTGTCTAGGTTCCCAACACGTCCAGCAGTTTCACGTTCTATATCTTCCATATTCTGATCAGGATATCTGGTAGTATGTAATTTTCCACTAATTGGAGAAGAATTATTTATATTCTGGATGGGAGGTGCTTTGACATCATATTTAACCTCAGAACTTTGATGTCTTTCTTTCCCTGGTATATTAGTTGCGGCAGCAGGTGCCAAAGTAATCCTTTGGCGCAGAAATGTCTGTTGAAACATGCATAAAGTGCCAGCAAGAGAGAGAAGGGTCATTATAGAATATCAGTTAATAATAGCAAAGTTTTAATAATTCTGGAACTGACAATTACAAGGTTATGCATTTCTAATCCAGATATACCTTTGTACCAGCAGGCATGTCAGTCAGATCGTAGTTACAAAGGAAGGTGTGAATGGGTGTCTTTTCTGGATTGCTTAACACCTGTGGATATCAATTCAGTCTGCAGTTATTCATGACTGTTGGGCTATACAACCAACCAGTAACTGTTGTAAATATAAGCGTATATAATGACCTTTAGGCGACACCTATAACTTAGCAGTTAACAACATCAAATAGCATGCAATATACCTCTGAAAGGCAATGTGCCTAAAAACGCATACAGTATCACACAAAAATTAAAAGCATAAAACTGTGACTTCAAATCATTGAGGCATCATCAAATGGCCATGAACTGATAACATATTGTAATAAAATGACAGATGAGGTGAATGATTGAAGACAACGGGGTTGCTGCTAAGCTAGTATTACCAATTGTATCCGCCCCTTCATGGGCACGCGAAGGCGGCGGTTTTCAGCTTGTGAATCGTCCATGCTCAAACTCCTTTTCATTTTTGAGCCCCTACACTTGTTTGTTGAGATATGCCTAGCAAGATCTATTGATGAATAATAGAGCAAGTAGTTATCTCCATCAACACTAGTTACTGTGAATGGAAGTTTCTGTGATTGTGGGGAGAAATTCCCCCTGGTGATACTGAGAACAGCGAGGAAGCCATCAATTTTCTGCATACAAGAAACAATAATGAAGTAAAAATTAATTGTGGGTCTGGGAGAAGTCTTGGGATCAAACATGAATAGCACCTTACATTACAAAAATTTTACTAACCTTAGTAACTTTTCCAGATAACAACCGACCAGATAACAGTGACTCCTCAAATGAACCAACCAAGGACCTTCTGACAGAGTGTCCGCTAAGACTTCTAACTAATTTGCCAGTTTTAGGACCAACGGCAGAGGTAAGCTCAGGAGAACATGGATCAAACCTATTCTGCAAATCTTCAAAATGATGAAATGATTTACTTGAGAACCTAAAATCCTTATCTGTCTGTACTGATACCATTCCATTAAGAGACTGCTCCATATCCTTGAAGGTCATATAATCATCATCTAGTTTTTCTGCCACATCCCTGCATCCTTCAGCATGTTTTATTCTTTCAGTAAATTTTGGACCAAGAGGAGACAAAGACAAGGGAGGTGAGGCTGCCTTCTTAACAGGTATTGCTATAGCCAGTGTTTGGTACCTTTTTTTATCTGTTTCTCCAGAATAATTGAGCCCTGGGGTAGTATGTACAAAATGATTGTCAGATTTCAGCTCCTTATTCTTTAGCAGAGGGCCATCAGAGAGGAACATTGAGTTTGCTCCACAATTATCATCTGGTGAATTCTTCCATTCTGGAAAACAGGATGTCGACCAGACTGCAGCGTCTAAAGAGCTAGAGTTGCTAATATGAGCCTTTTTATGCTCTTGTGACACATAAATACTGCAGTTCTCAGTTCCACTGCCAAAACCACTTTGGTTGATACCACCACCAATATCCAAAGCACCACCATTAAATTCATCAGGGTAGAGCATTCCACTCAAAGGAGACAATAAGCGCTTCCTTGCTAGTGAGCCATTAGACTCAGCTGCATTACTGGTGATGCTAACAACAGTGGATGAAGTTTGGACTCCATTGAACACATCAACTGGAGAATGCAATGCCCTTGTTTCAAAACCAAGAATTCGAGGAACAGGTTTCTGAATATTATGTCCACTTTTATGGGCAAGCCAGCCATTTTGTTCCATGGTGCCAATCTTCAGCCTGTAAATGTTGGATCTACCATCTTTATTCACATTCAACGTCTCAGGATCCTTTGGATGCTCCCCTGTGGTTTTTCTTTGCAAATCTCCAAATGAAGAGCGTGGTAAATCCACCTGAATTCGATTTCCTAGGATTCCTCCCTGCACCCCTATTAAATCACAGCTGCTCACACCAACAATTCTGTGTGGGGTCTGCACAAATGTGCTCAGCGATGCAGCCACTTCCTCGGCGATACCACTGGAGGAAACTTGAGGCAAGCCCATTTTAAATATCCTCCTTTGAAATTTAAAGAGAGCTCTTCTTTTAGTTACTTTATTATCAACACTTAGGCACTGTATTCCTTATGTGCTTTAATGCTTAACTTACTAAAGAAACAATGAAATTCATTTTGCCCGGTGTTTATCAAACTAATAAACTTTCACAGATGAAAAGAAGCAATCTTGGCTACTGCAATTGTAAATACATGGCATAAGTATTGTTATCTATAAACTAAATCCACCCCCATTTCAACAGCACCTATTTCACCGAATTGTGCAGCTGAATTCCCTATCTGAACAGAAGGGCAAATCACCATATCTACTTTCATCCTGGCAGCCTGGCAAGGAAAGAGAAATAGGTAGCTCTGGTTCAGGCTTTTCAATACTCCAATATTCCATCCTGCAATAACATTCCAACAATCAACCGGTGACGGAAGAAAATGCGAAAATAGAGACTTTAACTTATATATGTGGAATTTGTCCCCTCCTATTTTGATTTCAAGCATTTCTATAGACAAGAAGCTAAGAATAAACAGGAAATGGTCAGAATAAAGTCTTTTACTGTAAGGAACAATAGAAAAGTAGATATCCCCAAGAAGAGAAACTATTTTTTAATTTGACAAGAAGAGAAACAAGATCAATTCTGCTTGTCAAACTACCAAACCCAGTTAGAACTGAAAAGCTTCAACGTTACTTGTACGCAACTCCAACAGAACAAATAATTCAACAACAATGCAATCACCAGCAACCATGATCAAAGCAATGTTAATAAGAAGAAATCTAAACCCCAAATCAGTTCCTCCACCCTTAAAACAATCAGAAAGAGCATTCCTTGAAAGCACAGATTCTCTCGAAAGGATCTCTATTAAGCCACAACAAAACCCAATCATACTATTGGTTTAGATTACGTTGATTGCTTCCATTCAGATGAAGAGATTAATGACAATCAAAAACTTTCATCAATTTGACCAGATAAAAGAATCAGAAAATATTCAGTTCTTTCTTCTCTCCACCTTCTAGACCAATCAAATAAATGATCATTCAGAGCACTACACAGCTTCAAAAATCCAACTTTGAAGAAGATATGGAATCGAATACTATAAAAGCCAAAACTTCAGAATTCCCATCTAAAATAAATCAAAAGCACATAACCGTAAAATCAATAAGAAAACGCACCAGTAAAGTTCCTGATCATCAAACATAAAAATGGAGCAAAACCCAGCTCAAAACTCAAACCAACTAATCTAAAACACAAAGAGACAGCAAAAGAATCAGAAACCGTAATCTCTTTTTCTTATTCCAAGAAACTTTTTTTCTTCTTCCTTCTTTTTCTACTCTCTTCAGCTCTCTTTGCGGTTCTTCGCATTTCCATCTAAAGGCTCTCTCTCTCTCTCTTACCTATCTGTCTTTCTATACATGTTATCTGTTTCTATACCAATCTCTAATCGTAATAATTTTTCTTTTTCCTGTGTACAGTGTTGGTGAATTGTTCTAAGCCTCCCAAAATTGAAAAAAAAAAGAAAAAGAGAAAAGAAATGTGTGTCATCAGTTAACTGAAATTTTCTTGGCTGGCTATAATTTTTTTTTCTTTAAAACCACATCTTGGCAAAACTCACATGCTCCTCTCCTTTTTAAGTTTTGGCTTTGGGTTTTTTCTTATTAGGCATTTTTGGTTCAAGTTGCGAGCTTGTGGCTCTCCTTTTTTTTTTTGTCCTTTCACGTCTTTATCTACGTTGTTTTCTTCGTATTAGTTTAATGTCACGACATGTCAACTTTGGATGCCAGCCTCCCTAGGCGGGCTCGACCTCTCTAGCTATGCCGCCATTAGGCGTTGCCTTAATCCTCCACTTCCTGTCCAGCGTTTCCGTAGGACTCGTGCGTTTTTATTTTTCCTTCTTTTGCTTTATGGGACAAGGTTTTGGCACTCTGCATTGCTGTAACAAAGCTAATGTGGATTGACACCATAAATTTTAGATATAATATTCAAAAAAATGTTTGAATAATTTAAAAGATTTAAATAAATTTTTACTTTTTATTTTATTTAATCAAATTTATATATTTTTATTTTAAATTAAATAAATTTTATAATTAATAATTAATTAATTATCATTAATTAAAATACCACTTGTCATCTTATATTAACTAGGATGGTGTCCGTAGCTACGTTACAAAAAAAATCATAGAAAATATTAATTATGTTGGAGTAAACTTTAATTTGGTACTTTTAAAATAGTTTATAGAGAAAGTTATATTGTATTAATCAACTGCATGAATGTCTAGTTTTTATTGATAGAGAAAAAAATAAATTGATATTAATTGAAAATAATTATTTGCTTTGGTTTCAATTACTGAAAATTTACACTTACATATATGATTATAAAACAGTACTTATCTAAAGAAGACAATAATCTTATAAAAAATTGTTAAATGTATAATAAAATATTAAAAAATGATAGAGTATATAACATGTACTATTGTCAGATTAAGATAAATAGTTATATAATATAAGGAACCATATAATATAAAATTTCTATCAATATAAAATAGTTACTGATTTTTAATAATATATCTTTTATATATAAAATGAATGGTTAAAAATTGTCAAATTTAATTGATTTATTTATTCAATGATTACTATGTGCTATGTATATTAAGAAATGAATAAACCTTTTTGATTTTTTTATTTTGTTTAATAAATTGGATGAATATTTATTAAAATTTAAACATTCATGTATAAAAAATATATCAAATATTATGGATTCAAGTTCATATAGAATAAAAAGATATAAATAGAAAATAATATTAAATTATAATTGATAAATATTAAATGAATCTATATTATAAACATTAAAAATTAAAAATTATTATTTTCAAGTATTTTTTTACTGAAATAAATAAAAATTAAAAAAAACCCTTCAAATGTAAAAAAACAACACAACTTTGACATAAAGTGTAAAAAAAAAAATTAATTCAATTGAAAATGACAACCAATTAACTCGATTAGTTATCTTATTTAAAACATAATTTATCTAAAAATAATAATAATCCTATCAAATATTATTATATGTATAATAAACTATTAAAAAATGAGAAAGTATATAAGCTATACTATTAACAGATTAAAATAAACAATTGCAAAATATAAGGTAATAGTATAATGTAAATATTTTATTAATATAAAATAGTTAATAATTTTTAATATCATCTGTCTTTTATATATAAAATAAATGGCTAAAAGTTATCAAATTCAATTAATTTATTTATTCAATGATGACCGTGTGCCATGTATATTGAGAAATGAGTAGGCTTTTTTTATTTTTTTTATTTTGTTCAATGAATTAGATGGATGTTTATAAGAATTTATACATTTATGTATAAAAAAGATGTTTATATATTATAAATTCAAGTTGATGCAGGATAAGAGAATATAGATAAAAAAAAATATTAAATTGCAATTGATAAATATTAAATGAGTTTATCTTATAAGCTTTAAAAGTTAAAAATTATTGTTTTCAAATATTTTTTATTAAAATAAATGAAAGTAAAAAAGAAAAAAAAACATTCAAATGTCAAAAACAATGTAGTTTTGACATAAGGTGTAAAAAAAATTAATTCAATTAAGAATGTCGAATGTCAAATGTCAATTAATTGAACCAATCAACTATCCTACTTTTATATAATTAATTAGATGGATATTTATTGAAATTTAAACATTCATATATAAAAAAAATATCTATATACTACGGATTCAAGTTGATGCAGAATAAAAGAATATAGACAAAAAATAATATTAAATTGCAATTGATAAATATTAAATGAATCTATCTTATAAGCATTAAAAGTTAAAAATTATTGTTTTCAAATATTTTTTACTAAAATAAATAAAAGTAAAAAAGGAAAAAAACCTTCAAATGTCAAAAACAATGTAGTTTTGAGAAAATATGTAAAAACAATTAATTCAATTAAGAATAACAAATGTCATATATCTTTTAAGCACTAAATGTTAGAAATAATTACTTTTAAGTATTTTTTATTGAAATAAATAAAAGTAAAAAAACAAAAAAAAACCCTTCAAATGTCAAAAATAATGTATTTTTGACATAAAGTGTAAAAAAATATTAATTAAATTGAAAATGATTATAGAGAACGAAAGGTCAAAAAAATAAAAAGAGTTCTAATTGAATGATATTTGTCATTCAATTGAAGACTCAATTGAAAGAAATTAAAACATTCTACTTTTATATATATTATAGATATAGTACTGACATGACATTGATGTAGAAAGTGATTATATCATTATATCATATCATCATTTATTATAATATGTCAATATAAAATATCAATATCATGTGATATATAATAACAATTGATATTTTAACTAAATTAACCATATGTTATAAAAAATTAGTTGTTTCAAAATAAAAGTATAAGAGTTTATTTAATTTAAAATAAAAGTATAGAGACTTGATTAAATGCAATAAAAAATAAAAACTTATTTAATATTTTTTAAATAGTTAATAGATTTTTTTAGATACTATACTTAAATTTAATAGCATATTAATCTTAATTTTTAACTAGTTTATAATCATATTCGGTAAGTACAACTTATATTATAATGTTGCTTTAGAGTTATTTAGCATCTTAAGTCTAACCAACTAATTCGGTTGGTAATTTTTTGTTTTGTAAAAAATTGTGTAATACAAGTGTAGATATTTGACTTCAATTACTAACTTATTATTTTTCTAAATTCAAAACTAAAGATGTCAATTAGTATGATACATGTTATTTTTGAAATATTTTATCTCGAATTTTATTATTTGATAAGATACTAGAACCCTATAAATACCAAATTAAGTTTAAAATTATTATCCGAATCAGTACCCAAACTCCCTAAACACTACTTGCTAAATACCTAAACCAGTTAACTACTCGATTTTACTTTATTTATTTATGTGGATACTCGAGTAATTATCTGAACTCGAGTAAGAAATAAAACAGAAATCATTAGATTAGCCTTGCTTCAATTGTCTTTTTCTTTTATGTAACTTATTGATAATTTCTACATGTGGATTAGCTAAATTACACTAAGACTTTGTTGCGTAAAATTGTAAATTTTTTAATTTGGGAGAAAGGTTTTAGAGAAGTGTTTACGAGTTCTGATTATAAATTTTCTAAGGTTAGGTTCATCAAAGACTGAAATAACAAAAGTGCTAGACTTTTATTTGGCTAAATCTGAAAAACTAGTAGAATCAGTACTCCACCATTTTTCAAATAAATTATAAAGGGAAAATTCTCTACGGACAAGGTAAGGTGATGTATGGACTCATTAAGGTAAGAGTTTGAAGAACAACTAGCAATACTGCCAAGTAAGGTAAAAGAATTAAGCTTAGCTACGCTTGCTTTGATGAAAAGAGAAAAATAGAGAAACGCTACCATTGTTTGGCAAGTGTACAAAGTGATTATTGACTGGTTTAGCTAAAATGAATCTGTCTAAAGAGTGATAAATGCGGTCTATGACACCAAAGTCCATGATCCAGTTATCTTGTTTAATTACAAGGTTCCTGACATGTTTTAAACTATATGGTAAGTTATTTGGAGTATTGAAACATGGATAATTGGAGACAATACCTGCAAAGGCAAAGTTGATCAAAGATGGTTTGTGTGGAGGACTCTTTGGTGAAGAGATTCTACCATCATTGCAAGTGATCCTATTCTCACTAAAGAGCTCCATGAGCTTGTTGACCTGTTGTTTGATTGCTGACAATTGAGACATAGGATTATTGCTAACTAACTCATCACCCTATTCTGACTATATTCTTGACAATTGATTATCATTCATGCTTGTAACATTATTTGCCACAGCTTTCCCTTTCTTGAAGTTTGTTTTAGTTTTAGTGAAATTGAAATCTTAAGGAAATCCAACCAACCTATAGCATTTCTCCTTTTTGTCACCCTTTTTGCCACAATGTGTACATTGTAAGTCTTTTCCAGCCTTCTTGTTTGCTTCACTGGCAGTCAACATAGTAAATGATTCTAAGGTAGGTTGTGCCTGAACCATCAAAGTTCTTGGAGTTTCCTACCTTAAAACTAGGTTGTAGCCTTTATCTAAACTTGGTATAGGATCCATAAGAATGATTTGTAATCTCATGGTAGGAAAAAAGTCATTCAAACCATTTAAGAATCTTAATACCATGTCTTTATAATATTGATCAGTGTATCTTTTGAAACGATTGCATTGCATTTACCACATTCACAATAAGGTAAGGGTTGAAAGCTTCTTAGCTCTTCCCAAACTCCTTTAAGTTCTATAAAGTAAGAATCAAGAATCCATTGACTCTTGTGTTATGTTCCCTAATGTGTATTGCAAGTTACAAACTCTAATGTCATCAAACTGAGCAAAATTTTGCTTAAGTGTATTCCAGATCTCCATTGCAGAATCCATGTAAAATATTGTCGATGTTATAGGTTATGTGGTAGATTCTAGAAGCTATGCCACCAACAACTTGTTACATCGGATCTAGGAAAGGTAAATAAGGTATGAACCCTATTTTATTTTTAATTGATAATGATAATAGAAATGATCGACCTCAAGCAACATAATTGTTTATGGTAAATTTGGAAGTGATCACAATTGATCCTGAGTGATCAACGTGATGCAAGTGTTATAAGGACTGTGGATCTGTAAAGCGAGGTACTTGTGATCTTAATTCAATAGAAGTTTGTGAGACTTGAGATCTCAATTCAGTCAACTCTAACATGATTCACTAGGAAATATGAAAGATCAAAGTGTGAAAGAAGAGATGGCTCAGTTTACTGAAGAGTTGAAGAAGGATAATTGATGAAGGAAGGCTATAACAAACTAAGAAACTACTATGATCTCCCAAATCTACTTCTGCAAAACCTTTAATGGCTCGATACCATGTTGAAAAGAGAGAGATATTGACATATTGTAAAGAATGTTTGGGAATGATTGATTCATTCATCATAAAAAAATGTACAAAGAAAGGCCTTATTTACAAAATCTTTTTAAAAGAATAAGAAATGGACAAAAGAGCCTAACTAACTAGCATAATTAACCAACTAACTATCATTTAAAGAATTATTAACAGTAACTTTGAATCAAGTTAAAAGAGTGTTGCTCTACTATTAATGAAACAATGCACTTTGTGTTTCTTGTCTTTTTTCTTTTATCTTGTGACGAGACGATGCGTTTCAACCTTATTCCTTTTGCTATTTACAAAGCAACTTCAGTCATTTTACACAAAGAGTTTGTTATACTTATTTCACTACAACTTGAGTCTTTATTCTTCATGATCTGAGTTGATGTTCTTGGTTGATATGCTTTGAGGTAACTTAAGGAAGAGATCAAACTGTGGCAATCAAATTTACAATTTTGGGCTTTTGGTGAGAGGAATTGAAAAGGAGAAAAGTTGAAGAGGAATAGGAAAACTAAAGGAAGAAGATAGACAATAGAAGAGAAACGACGAGCAATAGCTTCAGCAGATTGATAAAGATTAGACCTTGTTATTGGTGAGGGTTAGAGAATAGAACAAATATATTTATTTGTTGATAGTTTGATAAAACAAATTAAATTTACTCCATTATCAATATTTTAAACCATTCTCTTCTCCCAAGTTTGAATCCTTTTTTGTACAAAATTTTCAAATTTAATTACAAATATTATAATATAAAATAAACTTAATTGAGTTTAGAGTCAAAGGGATGATATCCCAACTCAATATGAGTAGTAAATTTCATATTCGAACCTACTTCAAATCTTAATATAAGATATTTGAATATATGTAATCTAATCAGATATTTTTAAGTATTCGAAAATAATATACCCATTTTTATCTCTATTCAAAACAATATCTCTATAATTCAACATCCACAAATTTGAATTTTTAAGTATTGACAAACAATGATATTAGATTTTATCATTTAAAAGTATATTTATTTAAATTGAAAATTCATATTTGTTAAGATATATCAAGAAAGAAATTTAATATTTTAAATATATTATCATGCGGTAGTTTTTAGATTTTATTTTTAAAAAGGATTGTAGTTAACCTTTTAAAAAAAATTTGACGTTACTGTTGTGGTTTTGAGAAGTTTAAAAATACTTTAACCGATTGGAGAGGATAAAATTACCGCTAAGATTTGGCGCAAACAAAACAGCTGCCGTTAATTTTCTTTCTCACTTTTTTTTTTTTTTTAATTCTTCCCAACAAAAGGGCAGGAGGAGAAAAGGAAAAATTAACGTATTTAGAGAGAGACAGAGAGAGTAAAGACTAAAGACTAAAGAGAAACGCTTTAATTATTCTTTGGCTCTTCGCTTTTCCCATTTCAATTTGGGGACCTCTTTGTTTACTCTTCTGCCTTATTATTATTGGGTTTAGGGTTTGATAGAGAACGAAAATTGAAAAGATGATAGACTTTGCTCGAGTGCAAAAGGAGCTACAAGAATGTAGCAGAGAAAAAGACACTTCGGGCATTAAGGTCTCTCCCAAATCAGACAATCTTGCTCGCTTAACTGGCATCATTCCTGGCCCTCTCGGCACTCCCTATGAAGGAGGCTCCTTTGAAATCGATATCGCATTGCCTGGTAATTTACAATTCAAATCTTTTATCTTGCTTAATTTCATCTTGTTCATTACATTAACTTTCATGGGTTTGTTTTGGTTTCTGGTTAGATGTCTTTTTTTTTTTTTTTTTAAAGTGAAAACCTTTATTTATTGATTTATTTTTTGAGTTAAGAATTGGGCTGAGGGTATTGGGTTTTTTGATGGGAAAGTTTTTTATTTTTGTTTAGCTTTTCAGAAAAAGGATGAAATTATTATCCAGGTTTTGATTTTCAACTGAGCTTATATTATGAAGTGGGGAAGTTAAGCTTTGCAGATAAAGTGATAAAGGATTGTTTTTTGACTGGAATGTAGGTAAATACTATCAGTTGGCTGATAGTTTAAGGAGATTTAGCTGTGCTTGAAATAGAACGGATAATTGATTACTGATATTTGTTTGTGATTGGTTTCTATTTTGCAGATGGGTATCCGTTTGAGCCTCCCAAAATGAAGTTTGTGACCAAAGTTTGGTAGGAAAAATATGCATCGTCTTATTTTATCTGCATATTTGTTTTTCATCTGTTAATTGTGCATGATAGTCAAACTGGTTTTAGTGTATTACAATGTGCCTGTGTTTGATGCACCGATAAAGGCTGTACTTTATTATGGCATGAGGGGAGTGCAGAAGACTTGGTTCATTGCTCTTATGCAAGTTGTGGACCCAATCCTAGTTTCTAGGTTCTGTTTTTATTGATCAATTCTTGCTGTGCATTGGTCCCTTATGACTTGGTTGGATGAAACTATCCATGATTAGCACATTCATTTATCTTTTTGTGGTGATGAAATAATTTGATGAACCTTGACTTGGGGATCTAACCCTGACTATGCACAATTGTTTATTTCTCTCTTTCTCTTGCTCATTGCATAGCTAAAACTGATTGAACCCTTTTTTGTATTTGAAATTCATGGTTTTGTTGTAGTAATACATTAGGTTTGCATCAAAGTTGTTTCTTCTCTCTGTTCCCCTCATTTATGGAGTAAGCACTTTAAATAACCTGTATAAAGGGTTTCCAGTCTTTTACTGCCTGATAGGTATGCCTGAAAGGAGAAATGGAAAAACAAAATGTATAATGTTGCTGATTGCATGCTGTTGAAACTACTTTGAGTTATTGCGAAAGGCTGTTGGCTTTGTTTTCCCCTTGAATATATTTTGTATTTAAATTTTCAGATGCAAAACTTTGTTGAGTGTGACATAAGCAAGATGTTGAGCGTAAGGTTTTATGGTTTTTTCTAGAGTTTTTGTATGTTGATTAAATTTGGCATAATACTTAAAAAAGTCCCTGAACTATCTAGGAAAATTCAAATAAACCCTTAAGCAAGTTCTTATACTTTTATTTTAGACTAAATTGGCACTTATGACTAGCAGCTGTCTAATTGTCATTAGTCAAAACGTCACATGTCATTTTTTGTCTTGTGCTGTTGACTTAGCATGTTGACATGTCATAGTAGATGGTGATGTGGTATGTTAAAGTGACATAATGACATAGCCATGTGGCATTTTCACCCTCCACCTCAGTGTCACGTGGGTATAAAGATGATAAGTGGCATTTTAACGAATTGCAATTAGTCAACATTTAATCATAAGGGCTTTTTTGATTCAAAATGAAAGTATAGAGGCTTGATTAGACTTAATGGAAGAATAAACGCTTATTTGAATTATCTTAAATAATTCAAGAGAGCATTATGCTTTTAAATTTTATGTTTGAATTGATATTCTGCCTTTAGGAGTCCATGTCTAGCAAATTATACATATCGTGCGTGATACATGAGCATAAAATGGTGAGTGATCAATTATTTTCTGACGGTGATTAATTGAAACTTCCTTGTGCTCTATTACCCACCAAAGGCACCCGAACATTAGCAGTCAGAGTGGGGCGATATGCCTGGATATCTTGAAGGACCAGTGGAGCCCTGCGCTCACTCTTAAGACGGCTCTTCTTTCTGTTCAAGCTTTGCTTTCTGCACCTGAACCTGATGATCCTCAAGATGCTGTAGTAGCACAACAGGTTTGGTTTGCTGGATGGGTTTTCTATATGCTTCTTAACCAAAAAATCTCTTCTTTGTTTCTTTCTATTGGCTTTATTTGAAAGTGCAATAATTTGTAGATTATTATGCCTCTGTATGCTGTCAGTCCAGCTTTAATGCCTCAATTTTAATCATTTGCGGTGAAGTTTTTATCACTCTAGTTATTGACTTCTTTTTTCCCTAAATAATGCAGTATCTTAGAGAATATCAGACATTTGTTGGTACAGCTCGTTACTGGACAGAAAGTTTTGCCAAGCCCTCTTCTTTAGGCCATGAGGAAAAGGTTTGTATTCCTTGTGTATCTACATATTCATTGAAGCAAACCAATATTTTCTTACTAGGTATGCTCTTAGTAAACTCAGAGGTGGCATCATTTTTAACAGTAGACATTTGCCCTGTAGCAGACACATTCTTTGAATTGTTCTTGGTAACAGGTCATTGTTGACAATCTTAATTTTTAATGAACTAAATTTGCTAATCTAGAATTCGATGGGTACAGGTGCAACGACTTGTGGAAATGGGTTTTGCTGTTGCTTTGGTGAGAAGTACTCTAGAGGCTGTTGGTGGTGATGAAAACCTGGCTCTCGAAAAGCTTTTATCCAGCTGATCTGTGCTGAAACTGCCAATTGTTCCTACTTTAAGTTATTTTTCACTGACCTGGTGAATCTGAACACTAGACAATGACACAAAGGATTATATCTGAATATAAGCTATTTTATTTAGTTGAAGATATGGTTCCATAAAGTTCAGCTTTCTCGTGGACTGTGCGTATTGGCTTTTGCTGGACATGTATGTTCTACTTGCAATTTGTTGATTGGCAGCTTCCTTGTGCCGAGGAGCTGCCAGTGGTGGCTCTCTCGAAGATTACTTGTATGATAACTTTGTCTGATCAATTAATGACTTGGGGAAAAAGATAGCAATTATTGAACCTTGGAATGAGGTGAATTTCTGAAATTGTGCTGGCAAACAATGGTGAGGATTGAAGTTCAATGAGGAAACTTTCTTGCTTGTACATGCATATCTGTAATCTATACTACTAACATCTATGTAAAAACTGAGTTGGAAGCCTCTGTGTGATAGCCACGTGGCAGCTTCCAACTCAGCTGTGCTTTTAATTTGTCCAAGTTACGTCCAAACAACGTCGTGGTGGACCTTAAGGAGGGAATGCGAGAAAGAAAGAGGGAAGGAAAGGGAGAGAAGAGAACCGGGAACGTCAGGCATACAGGGAGGAGGATGCATGAGAGAGAGAGGAGGGAATGGGTGCTTGGTGCTCCCTCCACCACCGGCACCCAGACCCCCTTTGCCATTCTTATTTTTGCACAAAACCTCAACAATCCTTTGCCCAAACTCAAGGAATTTTTTGACTGGGGGCGAAGAACAAGTAAAATATTAGAGAGGTAAGGGATGGCATGGGAGAGGAGAATACAAGCCCTGATAATTAAAAATTATAATAAGTTAGAAGGATTCAAAGCCATTTTCAACGTTTAGTATATAGTAATATCATCCCCATCTCTCTGAAGGATGAGGATTTGAGGTTGATGTATGTGAACCTGCCATTTAAGGCAAAATCTAAGGAGAATGTGCAGCGTTGACAAAAATATACTCTGTTATCACAATCAGGTTCCAGCAGGTAAAATTGCATTCGTTAGCTCCTCCATGCTTCAAATTTGATTGCCAAACACTGGCTATGCTCAATCACCTTGAAGCAACGTTATCCGTAGCAGCCATCCTTGCTCGAGTGACAATGTCTCTGTTTTACTTGGAATTGCACCATCAATTTGTTTCTCTTCCTCAAAATTATGTTGCCTTCCATTCCCAGTTCGTTGACTTGCACAGTGGATACTGCATGATACGCTGTTGAATGGGGTGTACAGCGGACAGATATGGCTCTTCATCAGAAACCTGTGACTGAACCTTGCTCGATATGTCTATCCTGGACTCTCGCGTCTTTTCTTCGCAATGGGAGGGTGATGAAGATAGAAAGATAGCCTATTATACTGTAGACCTCGTGACTCATCAGATATCCTAATGATCTGGCATCAAATGATGGGTGGATGTGTCAAGAAGACTGTAGACTGGACCGGCTCTCTCCACATTGTCCTCAATATTTCCGGAATTCTCCATGTATGATGGTGCTCCAAAACTTGAATACAGCAAGTGATGTTAGGAGGAGAAAGCCACAACGATGGAAACCTGTTGACTAGGCAGAAGTTTGCTGATGTTTGCTTGCAGGTTTGTATGAGGTTTTGCACCTGTAATCGTCCATTCGTTTTAATTCTGGAACTAGTAAGTTGGAGGGTCGTTATGACACTGGGTAGGCGGTAGGAGACTGGGATCTTTGCAACCCTGCAAAACGCTGATCTGCTGAAGGGCGCTGTTTCAGAATAAGTTTGCAGGTCGTTACTTTAGGCCATTATTTATGTTGCAATCAGGGATGGTTGGGGTTGCTATAACATAGTGCCGGACTCATGGATCACAGAAAAGGAGTCAGATGCAAAAGGAAAGAAGATAGCCATGGAAGGACCAAGCAAGAACAGTCGCACCAAGGAACAGAGAGACGGGGACAGCACCATTTGGCCCCACAGCAGAAGACACAGTAACAGGTGTGAGGGAGATGGGAAATGGCCCCACAAAACTACATGTCAGTATGTCACTGCCCCTTGACAAGGATGCGGGCTACAAAATCCGCAAGCCCATAACTCTGTATCACAGACCAGACAATTAAGATGTCAATAATGTACCTCCTCAATAATTTCGGAAAACCCCATAAGTCCAGAAAACAATAGATGAACAACGAAGGAAGATTTTTATGGTTCAGGAAACCTGATGGGTGGTATAAGATTGACCGTATGAATCTCACTACTCTGAAAGAGAGTTTGAGGCCATAATTCACGAATGTTCAAGACTCGACATAAACTTCATCATTGTGGGATATGCTACTAGACCACTGCAGTCTGCAAAGGCTTATGGTTACTTGGCACCCCAAAAGAATTTAAACAAAAAGGGAAGAATGTATGTAGGGGACTTCAATCAGAACCTAGAGACGTTATTGTGTAATTTTTACTAATACTGCAGTACTGGACAGTGTTTTTTCTTTGCTTCTCTTTGTAGATTTGCTGCTGTTCAATGTCTACTCGAAATCTACCTTCATTTACAATCCTGGTTCCTAATCTGCCAATATTTGACGCCTAAGAGCTAAAACTGGATCTCTTTTGTAGCCACAAACATCATTGTAATACACAAACAAATCATAAAGTCTAAATATGAGAGGACTTTATTTCAGTAGGATCTTTCACCTGGCCTTTTGTTGAACATTACTAAACTTTTATAGTAGTATAAATTGACTCTGAATAAGAGAAGAAAAGCGAACAATAGAAAAGAAGAAGAAATGGATCACCATCTTGAGCAAACTCACTTTTATTTATTTAGTAAGCTAAAGCGGTGTGCAAATTTCAAAACCTAAGGTGGTTGACAAGCACAATTAGCTGAAAATTGCTAATGGGATTCAAAGACTTCAGTAGCAGTGGTAGACAGCGACTCTCCTCCTGGGATGGGGTTGACAAATGACAAAGAACATCATTGCCACGACCAAAGCCAGCACCAACCCCAGCAGCAGGAACTCATCAGTATCTGAACAGCACCTTCCCATGTCAACTGTTGTCTTCCAATAATGGAAAAGTTGCCTCGAAAATTTTCAACCCAAGCAGTGGTAAAACGAGGTAAGATAAGACCAATTGAGAACAGATGAAAATGAAAATGAAATGAATGAATGGAGTGATCGAAAAATTGAATTGAGATAGCTGCCTTAGGAAGTTAAAAAAATAGAAGAATGAATCATGGACTCCCTATCCACCGCACTGAAAAACAGCCAATAGAAAACTGGCACGATAGGTTGGAATGGTGGCTCTTTCTCTCGTGTTCATTTGGATGCTTGTGGCTTTGTCTTGTATCTTCCCCCAACCCGAGGACAGGAGTCAAGGACGACAACATGAGCATTAGTTTAGGCCATTGGTAGCCACATGACATAAAGGCTTTGTTATGACACGTTCTTCTTGTTACATAATTTTTCATTTCGTTAGCAGAAATATATTCCTGGAGTGAAGCTTAATTAGCCTGCTCAGAGGTCAGAAAAGGTCCAGCTGGCTGACCAGTAGGCGAAAGTCGGTAAGGAACTAGCATTCGATGTCCTTCTCATTATCACTTTCAGTCTTCACCAACTTAGGGAAAATTATTCAAAAGCTGTAACTCCTCTTTACTGGGTCAAGTTCTATGAAATGGACCACGTGTCATAGAAGGATTAATGCAAACAATTTAGCCGATGAATTGTTACTCTGCCTTGGTATTTTCTTAATATTTTCAATGGAAACACTGTTCAGTTCACACCAACCAATTTTGACAAGTTCCAGCACTAGTTTGGCATGCTTTCCCACCACTCCTTATTTTGCATGTCAATTCTTCTATTTTTTTTTTCTTTCTTTATGAATTTCTACCAACAAATCATTTAGGTTAAAGCCCTTGTGGCGTACTAGAATCTGCTGAGAAAATTGATCTTTTTAAAAAAAAACAAATAGAGCAAACTAGGGAATTAATTTGGAGTTTTGGACTAAGGATGGTGGCAGATATGGAGCAGGGCCGGGAGGGAGTCTGGATTCCACAGATCGTCCCTTTCAGTCCTCATCCCCAATCCTTCATTCGGAGAGGGCTTCTCCTCCCATCCCCACACCCTTTTAATCAACTATCTTAGTTCAATTTATCAGGTTTACACTCAGGCAACCTAACTTAATAACGAAAAATTAATTAAATAATCTAATAAATTAGATTATAATTCAAAATTTTTAATAATCATTATTTTTCAGTAACGTTTACTAAAGTGGTGATAAAGAAAATTTTGCATCAATTAAGACATAAATAAATAATAATCATTTTACCTGTTGTCAATTGATTTTACTTTTCAAAAAAAAAAATTGTCAATTGAGTACCTGCTCTAGAGTTTAAAATTTCTCTAATATATCATTACTAAAAAATGAGAATTATTTTAATAATTGATTCAATTATGTTATATAACATGCTTGTTCACATACACGTGCACATCACGTACGGGATGAGACCTAATTTCCGTTGCCATCCCCTACTCCCATCCTCACCCTCCATCTTGGATTTCAAACCATCTTGAATGCCACGAAGGCGAAGGCGGAGAAGCAGTCAGAGGATTAGGGCCTGATTTGACATTGTTTAAATCTAAGTTAATGATATATATACGAAAATATCGATGTTAGAGAATTTTTTTTAATTGAAAAAAATAAATATTTTTACTCATTATATTTCTATTTCTATATCAACATTTGTTATTTTAAATGATATTTAATTATTATTTAAATAATATTTACAATTTTACATAGTAGCATCATGCAAGCACAAGTGAAGTCAAGACTAAAGAGGGAATCAAAATTTTATGTTTAAGGGACGAAAACAAAAAGTTTAATATTTATTTGGATGAAATTATAAAATTTTTTAAAAAAAAGAGAAATTTATAAGATTTTAAACCTTTGGGGACGAGGCCCTTACTAGCCCCACTCCCTTTGTCTCTGGCTAAGATGATGGCGGGTGGTGATGCGGCCGCCACCCCTTCAATTTTTTTTTTTATTATTATTATAAATACAAAACTTGATATATATATATATAGTAAAAATTACTCTTATAATTATTCTTTAATTACTTCTCATGCAAAATTTTGAATTCACCTTTTTATAAAAGAATTGATGTTGGTAAAATTTTTAATTGACCAAAATAGATATATTAGTTCAATTATGTACTTAGATTGTCATTTTAAATATTTTATTATAAATATTAATAAGATTTATCCCATGTGTAAATTAAATTCTAATATATAACTTGCATTAATAAAACATGTATACTTTAATTTTATTAATGACATTGAATAATTTATAATTAACATTATAAAATTATGATGGTTCATATTTCAAAGATTACATTTAAAAATATTGTATTTAAATATAATATAATAATTATTTAAAACAAAAAAAAAAGTATAAAGGTCTTAGTTAGACAAAAGTGGTCATCAGTAGTATTTTATTCATAAAGTGCAATTATATTGTTTCTCTTGGATAAGCAGGGGAATGAAGAGGCTCATAATAATATTTTAAGGATAAAATATATTGATAAAATATACTAATTATTTTAATTTTTATTTATAATTAAATGTAAATTTATTAGTTTATAAAATAAACATTTTACTTTAAATATGTATATGGTGTTAATGTTTAAATGTGAAATGTCTAAAATATTTTTTTTTATTTTTTTTTCTTTCTAATCGAGCAATGGTACTTCCTTACACTAGTCAGTGGATTTGGCCATGAAATGCCAAATTTGGTTGGATCTTCCTGGACTCCTTTGGGTAGCCCTAGATCAGTGCTTCTTTGAGAAGCCCCAAATCAACGCTCCTTTACGGAGCGTCATTGTCAGCGGGTGGCCGGATAGAAAGATTTTTTTTTTTGAAAGGGAGAAAAAAATTTAAAATGAAAAAAATTATAATTTATATAATGATAATTTTTAAAATTAATAAAAAATAAAATTATTTTAAAATATTATCACGTATAAGATTTATGTATTTAATGAAAATATTCTTTTTAATGATTTGTTTATTTTAAAAATTAAGTAATACATGTGTAATTATATTAAAAAATGGAGAGAATTAGATTATTTTACCTATATTTAAAATCGCTTGTTATTGAAAGGCCTGCATTAGAATGAAGCTTATGAACAGAAAAAACAATATTAGATAACAAGAGAGTCCAGTTGTGTGGCTTCGTGATATGTTTTGCAGGTCCTCTTAGGAAGATGGAGTTATAAGTAGGCTCTGACCTAGCTCATCAGATTGCATAAACCCACCCTACAAATTATGTATGCCAAGATAAAGGAAATGGCAGACCCATGCAAAAACGTGAGGAAATGATAGTCATCGAGACTCTACAGTGGTACAGTGCAAAAACTCTGAAGACTGTAGTAGAGGGGAAGTGGGGGAGGGCACATTTAATGTGGGGTGGTGTCAATAAAAGAGACAGCAAAGGGAAAGGTCGGCTCATTCAAGGAAGGCATTTATTTAATAGGATGAGAAGAATTAAAAGTCTTATTTTATTTATTAGATTTTGATCTCAGATTCTGTT
This sequence comes from Theobroma grandiflorum, assembly GCA_036013995.1. NCBI lineage: Eukaryota > Viridiplantae > Streptophyta > Magnoliopsida > Malvales > Malvaceae > Theobroma > Theobroma grandiflorum. The sequence goes on from CP142131.1 coordinate 11,578,772, forward strand.
CAACATTTCGGAGCGAACGTGCTTCTGAGTTTTGACGCTTTGACCAATGTTTGTTAGATCATCTTCCCAGAAAATCAAACCTTTGATTATGAATCATCAAAGTCAGTCTCATTTCCTTCTGATTACGGCATTCTTTTAATTTTTTTTTTTACTTAGTCAATCATCCTGCAATGGACTTTTGGATTCCAATTTTAGACTTTTAATGTTGTGAGTATATATTAGTCTTGGATTTTGTATAAAACCACGCATATGCCACTATGATATGCTCATTGGGTTTTACCACAAATATCCGACCCCTTCTTTATTATATTCTGATCTGAATTTTTTATATATCAAGGACCCATTTAGTTTTATTTTATGTGATACAACTTCATTATTTACACATAGTTGTGTAAATCTTCAACCTTAAGATTATCATTTGTGATTGCTTTATTTTGTAATGATGTTGTAGTTATATATTGAAGCGGAAAGCCTAAGTTTTGGGGTAGCTTGGTGATCTCAAGTTTGGAAGCAAGGAAACATATGTATGCTCCCATCCTGCCTAACTTGTACTAAAATTTTATTTCTAAAGCAGAGTGTGTCAATGGCTGAATTCTAGAAGGAGGTTGTAGTAATTTAATGTACAATTGTCCTTATCTTTTTTGCTCCTTGGTCTTTCAAGGTATTTAACTTTGAGCCATGTAAAAACCTTGTGAGAGACAAATGATTGAATCATAGTTGTTAAGTATCATGTATTGCAATCTTATGTTTTAATGTTGAGTATCATATTGTATTATATCGTAAAATATGATAAAAAATTTTAAAATTAATTATAAATAATATTTATACATATAAAATAAAAAAATTCAAAAATATAATAATTTTAATATAATTGAAGATTATAAGATGTAAATTGAAAATATGATTATTTTTTTAATTTAAACTTTTAACATATTCTTTAATAATATAAATTTTAAATATTATATATTTTTATATTAATTTATTAATTACAAAATAAAAAACATTTATCATATTAAAATTAAAAGGGAATTCAAATTTTCAAATATTTTTTATTTAAAATCTAAAAACTAAAACTCATAAAATATAATTTTTCCTATTTCACTTTTAAAAATAATAAAAAATAAAATTTTTAATAATTAATTAAAATTAAATTTATAAAAAAATATATCAACTGTATTATATGATATATTTTTTCTATATGATAGACAGAACTTTCACTCTTTTTTTTTTCCTTCTCCAAGGAGTACTAACAATTTCCCTGGATATATCATTTCATATCCGGAAAGCAGCCAGAGATCGGTTCAGGAGTTCTTGGATCCAGTTTAAATTGTTGTCAGGGGCGAGTGCCTCAGACAACCATCATTGTTCATTATTTACTGCATTCAACTCCATTATTTCGAGCAGACAAGCAAGCTCCTATCATGGCCCCAACATCACACTCGTTTCCAAGAACTGCTCCAATTTCTTCAACATTAGTTGAGTTAATGTTACAAATGCTGGGTTTGGAAGAAGAAAAGAAAATCTGAACCAGTACTCTATATTTATTGACTAAACTTTTAACAGTTTGTTCTAATATCATTCATATCATGGCGACAAACATGCAACTTCCAAGGGGAAAATCCAAGCTAGCTAGCCAAAAGGCTACCAAAAGAATGTCTCCGACTCTCAACTCTTTTTAATCAGGTATAGCTAATGCAACCGAAGCATAGAATTGGGAGTTGGGACGACCAAATGCCAGTCTTCTGTAGACAAGAATGAAATCCACAGTGAAATATAACTGTGAATTTGGCACATAATAAAAAACAAAGCATGCTGCCAGTGCCGTCCCATGGCTGACAGTGGTGACTTTTGGACATGTTTTCTGTAGCTCACAATAAATGCAAATTAGACCATCTTTAAAGAGGCTCAGTGTGGTAGGTGTAGCCACAACCACAGGACTTTTTCCTCTCTGCACCCTGATTTACTATTACTTCATTTTCTTTTTTTTTTTACTTTGAACCTGGAAACCAAGCTCAAGCTAGTTCACTGTTTTTTGACCAAACATCATTCACTAGAATTAACTCAACATGTTTTTTTTTTTTCAATTTTCGCGCTTGTGATGTCTGAAAGATGATGTTCATTTTTAGTGGTTGCATATAGTGGAGGACTTGGCACGTAATTTGGGTCTTTTTTCCTTTAATAATTCTGCATGACTGAAAAAGTAGTGCATGGAGCTTGGCAGTTCTTGAAGATTGACTACTGTTTCCCCTTTCTATACAAGAAAAGAAAATAAAAAGCCATAACCCACTAGATCGTAATCATTAGTTACCATTGTTAAAGTTAATGAAACCGTATTAATTATCTAACTCTCACTCTAACTAATTCAACCACTACTTAGTCTTAATTCAACCATCTTGACAACAGCTACAATTTTTTTAATACTGTTCTCTTTGGGGCATTTTCTTTATTACAATTTCTAGTTCTCACTTTATTATTTTGTTCAAGTAAACAAATATATGAAAATAAGAGTTCTTTTACTCTCTCTATGTTGTTTTTTTATCTTGGAATCAACAGTGTAATTAATCTTCTATAAAAAAGAACGGTATAATTAAGGACACTCAATTGGAATCTAATGAATTTGAAACACATTTAAAACCCTATAATAATAAAAGTGGTCATGATATTCATTTTGTCTTTTCAAGGGATTATTATGATAAAAACTATATTTAGTACATTTGTTATCGTAATTTATATAAAAAACTTGAGAGTAAATATTGAACCAATCATCATGTATTTTCAAAACTTATCCCTTACAAATCTCAATAAGCCGAATTAATTTTTAAGATAAACACTTCATTTGTCCATCAGGACCTTTTAATGAATTAAAAGAAATAATTCGTATAAATGGTTAATACTCTGATAAAAAAACTAATGACAATATCATTTTACGTTGCATGATCGAATTCTCGAACCTGTTATCACGCTTATAAAAATGAGGTAAAAACGTGAAATAGCATGAAAAGTTTTTTCTTTGTTTACTGATTAACGGTATACTTTTGGAATTCGATTTTTAAAGGAAAAGGACAATGCTTTCCATGAGATGGTTGCTCTAAAGGAAATAAAAAGGGCAAGGACTGCAAATGAAGACTTCCCCATCTCTTTTGCTCTGGCAGGATCATGCAATGTAATTTGTACTCAAAAAAGATTTTCTTTTCCTTTCTTTATTTTCTTTGTTTTGACTTTCCAAATCCCATGACGTCACTTTTTTTTTACCGCTCCGTGGCAATTTCGTAGTTTTGCCTCAAGTCACAGCCTTATTTCCAAAGCCTAAAATAAATATTGAAAAGTTGAAATTAACAAATAAACCAGGACCCTCACTTGCCTCAGTGTATCAGCTAAGCTAAGCTGCCTTTGCCTTCTTCGCGGGCTTCTCTCTCTTTTTGGTTTTATATTTTTTAATCTCTTTCGGGAAGTCGCCTGAAAATTAGAAACAAAAACCACCATTCGTGCTCTCACTCCTCCATACGCCGCCACTTTTAGTGTCAGGCTTTTCTTTAGTTAAAAACCGCTAGTAGTTTTCCGTTCATCGGCGTATATTATCCCCCCATGCATTTGCCTTGAGAGAATGGGTTGCGTCTTCGGCAAGCAATCACAATCATCATCATCGGGTCGCCGGCGGAGCAACACCGCAGCTCCACCACATCCTCCTCGTACTCGTCGTCGCCGGAGCTCCGACGAGTCACCCACGATAGTTTCAGTCACTGACGCCGTTGACGGAGTCGTGGATGTGAAAGAGCCAGAGATACCGAGGCAACAGCAGCAAAAAGCAAGACATACCGGTGATTTCGCTGTGAGAATTCCGGCGCCGGAGAGACGGCGACCGCCGCCGGACCTGAACCAACAAGGTTGGCCTTCATGGCTGATGGCCGTCGCTGGCGAAGCCATCCGTGACTGGACCCCAAGACGTGCCAACACCTTTGAGAAGCTTGACAAGGTAATCAACTTTTTGACAACTTAAATTAAAAAGCTTCTCTTTTTCAGTAATCATTTTTATTTGAACAATTTTGGGTTTTTAATTTTTTTTTTGGTTGGGTTTGAAGATTGGCCAAGGGACTTATAGCAACGTGTACAAAGCTAGGGATCTACTAACAGGGAAAATAGTGGCATTAAAGAAGGTTAGGTTTGACAATTTGGAGCCAGAGAGTGTAAAGTTCATGGCGAGAGAGATTCTTGTCTTAAGGAAGCTTGACCATCCCAATGTAATCAAGCTTGAAGGTTTAGTTACTTCAAGAATGTCTTGTAGTCTTTACTTGGTCTTTGAATACATGGAGCATGATCTTGCCGGCCTCGGTGCCTGCCAAGGAATCAAGTTCACTGAGCCTCAGGTACAATCCTTTCTTCAAATGGGCTGTTAGTTGTCGCTGATTACTGCTTGTTTTTATTGTTAATATTGATCTGTGGTGGATTTCGTGGTAAATTTAGGTGGGTGCTTTTTGAGGGTTGTTTTTTTTTTTTTGGCGGTTTAGATTCGTTCCATATTTTGCTGTTGCTTGTCTAACTAAGATTTTGGGACTATATAATTCTTGTACTTTTTTGTTTTGCTTGTTGTGGGCTTTTGATGTTACTCTTAAGTATTCCTCTAGCTACTTGGGTCCCATACCTAGTGGTTTTGAAATCCAAATTTGTGTCTTTTGAGCTTTTTATATATCTTATTTTTTGTACTATTTTTGGTTATGCAGATTCATGGAAATTTCGTGCTTTACATCAATTTTTGGAGTTGATTTCCAATTCTTTTAAACTATACCTGTATTTGGACAATTTCTAGATGGAATGAATGAGAAATGACAAGGAAAGAAAAGAGGCTACTTTTTTAGATGCCTAAGAGAACTGAAACCTCCATTCATTTTTCAAATGTTAGTTAACATTATAGCTCTTAACTATATTCTTGTTTCTGGAAATCGAACAAACTGGTAAAGTTGTAAACAGATGACTCACTTCCAATTTTCTCCTCTCATCCTCCATTCCCTTGGCAGCAAACAGGAAATAGTAATTGTTTCCTATAATTGTGTTGATGAATATCTTGGTTTTTCAGATATTTATGGCAATGATTCACACTATACAAGGCTACAATTGTGATGTTCCTCCAACATGGTGATTTGCCACCTTTATGAAACAAATTTCTTGGAAACAAATATTTCTATTTAGTTAAATTTAGAAGCATATAACGTTTTAATCATTGGTTGTTTGCTTGAGAAGGTCTGTTATGCTGAAATTAGATTATTTGTTACATGATTTGAAAAATTGCTGAGAAATGGCATTAATTTGTAATTATAATGCTGTGTATGAAAGTACTTCTAGGAGTGAATTAGAAATAATCAACCCTTGGAATGACAATCTCAAATTGAAGGCTTAACTTCAAGATGGTATTGAGTTTATTTAGCAACTTTCAGAAAGGATGATAGAAATTCTCATGGAAGGCTGGTTTTGGCTTCTGGCATTATGCATTTGTAATTGTCAGTGTTTCTGTAATGATGTTTATGTGGCTGTAGATGTGAAATTTAGATGATCAATTTGTTTTGATGCATCTTCCCTCTGGCAGGTAAAGTGCTATATGAAGCAATTACTTTCTGGGCTAGAGCATTGCCACAAACAAGGTGTTTTGCATCGTGATATCAAGGGTTCTAATCTGCTTATTGACAATGAAGGAATTCTAAAAATTGCTGATTTTGGACTGGCTACCTTTTACGATCCTGAGCAGAAGAAGCCCCTGACAAGTCGAGTAGTCACTCTCTGGTACCGTCCACCTGAACTGCTTCTTGGGGCAACTTATTATGGTGTTGGGGTAGACCTCTGGAGTGCTGGCTGTATTTTGGCAGAGCTACTTTCTGGGAAGCCAATAATGCCGGGAAGGACGGAGGTACTAATTTTCTCTTTCTCTTCTGTTGATCTTCTCTTAAAAGTCTTGGTTATTCTTTAATCGTAACATATCTTTGGTTTTCTGTGAATCTGGTGGAATGTGAGTTGTTATCTGCGGCGCAAGCCCTCATGAAACTATTCTTAGAAAGATTTGGTCTCCTGTGTTGCTTGCTGTATTAGATTTCAGTTTGTAGTATAGTAATGCATATAGTCATTCACCGCCCAGTATGGATTGAGTTTTAGATGTTTAGAAACACATTATGCTCTGGATTGGGACTTCTGTTGGTAAAGCTGTTGAAAATTGAACATGTAGCAGCTTTTAATAAGCTAATTCTGAATGGTCTTGGCTTGTTCTTCAGTAATTAGTGCCAATTGACAACAGAAAATAATGCTTGCGATAAATTCTAGCCTAGAATTATTTTAAGCACTTTTTTTAGAATTGCTTAAAGTATACATTTCTAGGTGATTTTTCTTTTTCCTCCCTTTCCCAATTTCATGATGAGCATCATTGGAGAGCTGCCATTATCATGTTAAATGAATATATTCTTTGGTTATGATGTCTGATTATTTAAGAGTACATCACTCTTTGGACAGTCTAAAATCTAACTACTCTGGTATTTGTTTCATAACTAGTATTGCTTCTAGTTGATATGATTATGTAGTGTATTTTTTTTCTATCTGTTGATATAGAGTTGTCTCTTTCTCTCTCTTTTGGCTCACATCAGATTTATCTCCTGCTTAGGTTGAACAACTGCATAAGATATTCAAGTTATGTGGATCCCCTTCCGAGGACTATTGGAAGAAATCCAAATGGCCAAATGCAACACTCTTTAAGCCACAGCAGCCATATAAACGCTGTATAGCAGAAACTTTCAAGGATTTTCCATCTTCTTCTTTACCTCTAATTGAAAGTCTTCTTTCAATAGACCCTGAAGAGCGAAGTACCGCCACTGCAGCTCTTAATAGTGATGTGAGTTGAATCAGCTTATTTAATGCATCTCTCAAGCAAATCAATAGTGGGTTGTACCTTTAATCTTTATTATATATTTGAAGATAGCTTTATAAATTACATTGCTAGATAGCCAGACTAAGTATATATTTGTGCATTCCAATGACTTGCATGATGTTTAGCTTGCATTATCATATATCTGTTGTGGAATACATGATGTTCTGTTCTCTCCATTGGTTTGTTGCGTTATCTATAAACTAGTTTGTGAAATATTGGTTTCCCATTTGCAGTTCTTCACCACTGAACCATATGCTTGTGAGTCATCAAGTTTACCGAAGTATCCTCCCAGTAAAGAAATGGACGTAAAATTGAGAGATGAAGAAGCAAGAAGGTTGGCTGGCTTTCTCTTTTCGCCTTTTCTTTTTTTGCCCGTTTGGCTATATGCTGGTAGCTGATAAACATTTTTCCTGTATAGACAAAGAGGTCTAGGCAGCAAAGTTAATGCAGTTGACGGAACCAGGAGAATAAAAGTTCGTGAACGTGCTAGTCGGGCAATCCCAGCCCCTCAAGCAAATGCTGAGATTCAAGCCAACTTAGATGTGCGTGGGAGCTTTCCTCTTATTCTGATATTTTATTTATGCATTTTACTGCTTTATTTTTTTATCACGGGCTTGAAAATTTGGCTGGACGATGAAAGACACTCTAATCCAACTTCAAATGACACTGTATACTTGCCAAATTGCACCTTGTTAAGTTCAAGTTGCATGTTGTATTGATTTTGGAATTTCTCACAACTGAAGTTTCCCAGCTGCATATTTCTTGCCATGGAATAAATTACTCCAATTATGAATATTAGTTGTATATAAGTTTTATTAGTTGCATTAGTTTTTATGTGCCATAAACCTGCAAGTATTAGTTGCGTAGTGTTAAACCTATGGTCAGTTAAATTTTGGCTTTGTTAGGTCCTGTTGAATTTTGAAATACCTTTCTGTTTGATTGCCGTTGTTCTGTTTTTAGCCCTGGTTTTTACAAGCTTCAGTTGCTCTGAATTTGACGGGAATACTTGTTTGTTTGCTGGTTTTACAGAAATGGAGAGTCATGACACAAACAAACGTCAAGAGCAAGAGTGAGAAATTCCCACCTCCCCATCAAGATGGAGCTGTTGGGCATCCAGTAGATACATCACAGAGAGGGCCTATATCGTTTAATGCGAGTGACACCTCTTTCAGCTCATCAATTTTCACCTCCAAGTCATCAGGATCTGCTAAAAGTTCTGAGCCTGGGAGCGGTCCTTCCAGAAGAAGGAAAGCCAAGAGAGACACCCAGAGGGCTCCATCTCGAAGGTTCATCCGAGGTCTCAAACCATCCTCAATCGGCCTATCCATGGATATGCTATTTAGGGGTAAATCTGAAGTCTTCCGTAGCCAGAATTAGAATAATATTACAAGTTTATAAAATCCTTTTTGTGTGGAGGTGTTCATTTTCTCCCCGTAACTGAAGATGCATTCTTCCCATTAATTTTCCTTCCCCCACCCATTTATTTGTATCTGATCATATAAATATCTGGTGTATAACCCATGCCGCCGCCATCCCAAATGATTTGGTGTATAATCTGCCAATGCAGTTCCACTTTTTGTTGTACAGTTTTTGGATGATAGTGGTGCTACTTTTTCGAGTGGAAGTGGCTTTTCCTCGAGTGTGTATGTTCATTGTGCGTGGTGATGTAGAATAACTAAACCCGAAGCAACTACTGACCAAAGAACGCGATCTGCAGGGAGAAATTGAGTACCGCAACGGAGATTGGACTTCTTTCTGTTCCAGTGACTCTTGATATCTAAAGCTGCTTCGGCTGACTAGGCAGCTTGACTCTTGACGGATCGTGTATCAAGAAAATATAAGTAAAAAGTAGTAGGCGTCTTTTCTAGTTTGTGTTCTAAATTTATACGTCCAGCAAAAAGGTTTTCCATTCATTAATTGGAAAAGTCTATGCTCTCTATTCTCCCCAAGGCCTAAACATGAACATATGGGATTGTCAAAGTAGAGATACATCAACAAATTGTGTATATCAAGAGATGTAAGTATCGAACCGGTACAACGACATCGAGTGCTAGACTTCTGCTGTAAACACAAAAATCATTAATTCCATGTTCATTTCAGCATCCAGCAATACAGTGTTACAGTTAGTCTCTCTTAAATTTGTTAAGAATGTGTTACGTTGTTTTATTTTCCTGAATTGCTGTTCCCTGATTATATTGAATTACCTTGAGTTTTCTGAATGAAAAACTTTTGAGGGTCAAAAAATAACCCAGACTCACAGTGGTTTTTATATATAGAAATTAGCAAAGGATATCAAATCCCAAATGGAGTTGCTGCCATTCAAACTGATCTGTAGCAAGTTCTCTTTGCCGCATGTACTATGTCCTCAACCTGTAAATGGCAGTAGAGAGAGAGAGAGAATATCAGAGGAATGTTTACTGATTACACTTGCTTCAACTTCTATGGCTAAAGCCCTCAAGAAATAGATACATCAGTGTAGCAAAAAGAGATCTTGTTTTGAACCTAACAAGAACATACTCCAGCTAAAAGATTTCTTGGCTGCTTTTAATGTCGCATTCGGATTCAGGTTACCTCTAGGCTGACATGCCCATCAGAGCCAATCATTTTATTTGAAGGTTTCTTTCCTGCTGGCCATCTAGAGTTGAAATTTCTTTTTGTTTACTTTTAACATTCTTAACAATCCAAATATGAGACATATAGATCAAAATGCGCTAAAAAATATCAACAGGAAAATTCAGAGTACGCCATCTTAAGGAAAATTTCCAATCTCCACTAATGTTTGTGTTTGTGGTTCTATAACAGTTTATCATCAGAAAAACTCACAGAGATGAGATCTTGAACAATATTTAAAGGCAACACAGGAGCCTAAAGAACAAACAGTCTTAGGAATTATTGAAGGAGAGTCAATGATAAACATGACCTGTGGAACAGCCATCCTCTCAAGATTGGCAGCATAAGGCATGGGAACATCAGCAGCAGCTATTCTCTCAACAGGTTCATCTAGAAACTCAAAACTCTCCTCAACAACAGATGCGCTGCAGAAAGTAAAATGTTTTACAATTAAGCACCAATACAAAACTATGAGAGCAGAAACACCTCTTAAAAGACAACTCAAGGAAAGGGGAAAATGATAAACATAACATATATATGTATTGCACAAAGAGAGGTTAATTACCAGATCTCAGCACCAACACCATTTTGAGGAAACCCTTCTTCAACAGTTACCAGTCTGTTAGTTTTCCTCACAGAAGTATTAATTGTTGCTCTATCAAGGGGACGAATTGAGCGCAAATTTATAACCTGTGTTATGATAACAGCATTCATATATAGATACATTCACATATAATGATCTATGCTTCCTCAACTAGTCAAGTAAATCCGCTACTATAAAAAATCTACTTCTAGTTACCTCAGCACTTATTCCGTCCTTGGCAAGCATATCAGCAGCCTAAAACCCATTATACTTAAGTTAGTACCAGAAGAGAAAAGACATAGGCATTTGCATGGATAACACAAATGAGAAATAATTAGCACACTACATTCATATGATCTGCATTTCATGTCTGACCATCTTTTTTGGAAAAAAGTTGGGAATGACAAACCTTGAGAGCATAACCAACCATCTTCGAGAAAGCAGTAATAGTTACATCCTTTCCTTCTCATTCTATCTGTCACAGCAAGAAGCCACAACTACAACTAATATTACTGATAATTAAACTTAACATCAAAGAAAATGTTCAAGAAAAAGTACCTTAGCTTTCCCTATGGGAAGGCAAAAACTGGAATCAAGAGCTTCTGCTGAAACAGGAAAAGACTCACCATATCTACAGTATGCATAAACATCAAGAATAGCAAAACAAGCATTAATCAAGCATAAAACCTGTTGGCAAAACTCAGCAATAAGACCATCAACCATAAAACTACTTACAGCAACTCATTTTCAAGGAAAACAACAGGATCAGGGTCCCTTATAGCGGCCTTTAGCAGGCCCCAGGCATCTTCTGATGAATATGGAACAAGCACCTTCAAACCAGGACAGGTTCCATACCATGAGGCAAAACACTGCAGAAAATACCAGAATTATCTATTTTAACACAGAAATAAAGATACAAATGCTTGCACAACCAGGTTCCTCAACAAGAAGATTAACAACCGTGCATTCACGGACAACACCCTGAGCATGTAAATTTATGCTTCATTACCAGCTCTTCAGAAAAAGATAAAATAACCTGAACTAAAAAGGAGGTGAAAAGAAGCTCCTATTCTCATCCTAATTTGTCTACTTTTAACATGCACCTATTAGGCTGCCAAAAAGACCAAATATAATCAGGTAAGAAATAAATATGAATTACATCCTCTGAAATTTGCAGTAGTGACTCCCAGTGCACTTAATGTCCTCCTCTGGACTTTGGAACAAAGGCCAGACTCCGGCTTCTGATCAGTATTTAATTCCTCATTCTCGTTGCTCAAAACCTATGTAGAACTATCTATATTCATACTGAAGTCACCACTGACCCTATGGTCAAATGCTCAAACACTATATCTCTCTAAAAGGAATAAGTCTGGTTCAACTCGACAGACAGAAATGGTTTAAGGTTGAGGAAAGAGCTAACCAACTACTCATAACACCCCACCCCCACCGAGGGATGCCAATACAACTTAGTACAGAAAAGCACCATGAAAATTTTTAATAAGTTCAAATTCCATTTAAGGTCAAAAAAGAGATAATTTAACAATCTTTCTACACCCAAAACCTCAGAACAATCTTCAAGTATTTAGTGAAGAATAGCCTAAGACATTTCACAGCAGGCAAAGAGGTATCCACCATATTTGATAGGGAAACGATAAGATTAAACACAGTGGAATATGAATGGACCTGGGAATGCTGAGCGGCAACTCCAGCAGCAGCACCATTTGGTCCCCCGAAAACAGTTGGTACAGAAAGCTGACCGGCAGACATATAACTTGATTTTGCAGCAGAATTAATGATATGGTCAATTGCCTGCAATTGCAAAGGTATCAGAAAATTAGTTCCTACCAAAACATTGGAAGACATTTGCATACAGCATGGTTCCGAAGTTATAAACTGTCAGGAGTTTATTTGACCTGCATGGAGAAGTTAAAGGTCATAAATTCGACAACAGGTCTAAGGCCATAGTAAGCAGCACCAACTCCAATGCCAGCAAAACCAGCCTACAAAACAATAATCTGTGAGCATTGTCGCATGATCAAGTGCAAAACCAAAGCAAGTAAACAGCAAATGGAAATGTTAAAGAGTATTCAAGAAACAGAATAAGGCTTTGTCAGTTAAAGAAATGAGCAACCTCTGTAATTGGGGTGTCGCAAACTCTCTCAGGGCCATACTTCTCCAAAAGGCCTTTGGAAATCTAGTCCAAGGTGGAGTGTTAAGTTTACCAAAGTTAGTTTTTTACACAAAAGGAATAGAAATGCAGAAACAAAGTAAATGAAGAACTTTTCTAATCACAAGAAACATCCTAACCTTGTATGCACCCTGATATTCACCAACCTGCAATAAAAAAAAATAAGTACATATAGACGAGGCAAAAAAAAATTATTTAGATATTAGGTTCAACAAGCAAAAAAGATAGTGCTTCAATAATTAATACCTCTTCACCTATTAAAAAGACCCTGGGATCTACAGACATTTCTTCATCAAGTGCAGAATTGAGAGCTTCTCGGACTGTCATCTGGAACAACACTGCCAGCATAAAAGAATTAGAATGAGAAAACGTAGTTCTCATGATATTATAATACATACACACACACAACAATTGTTTACATATTTTGGACTTAAATAAAAACAAAAAGTGCATAACGTTGCATTCATGAATCAGATTTGTAAAGCAAAGCTCCACGGCAGCTTATAGGATAATCGGACAAAAATTCACGGAATTTAAAATAAATTTTCCAGTTCAAAATATGTTCACATGCCTAAATGATCAACCATAAAGGAAGTGTTATTATTAACCACTTACAAAATTTAAAAGAAAAAGAAAACAATTGCAATATTTACCTCTTTTGCGGCGGCGGAGTAATTTCTAGACGCGTAAAATGCAGGACGAATCCTCTACAGCGAAAAGAAAACAGCAAACATAGCGCTGCATTCAAGAAAGATGATATTTCATTGTTAAGAGATATGAAAATTAGTTCTTACCAACGCTCCATTGCTGACACTTTGCCTGATGATCCCCAACATTTCCTCTTCGTCTCTGAGAAAATCTGATAAAAAATTATTACATAAAAAGTAAGTGAGCAAAGAAAACGAATCGGCATTGTCTCGTGAAGGAAGCAAATGGAGCGGCACAAATTTGAAATAATAAGTGAAGATGACAGATTTGAGATTTTTGAAAGGAGACGCATTTTTGGATGGACGATTTAAATGGAAATCAGGACAAACGTAAGATTTAGGAGATCGACCTGGCCTGCGAGGACTGGCTGTTTCGGCGATACACCAGTTTGAAGGTGAATGAAGCGAAAACGTCGGCCAATGAGAGAAAACAAAATGGTAAACGACGGGTACCCAATGCCCATGAGGCAGAAGTGGACTAGCATAGCACTACTAATTCTTCCCGCTGGTAAATTTGGCAACGAAATTAATTTTTAATTCTTTGGGTTTGGTGAAATTAAATTAAATTTATTATTGTTCGACTGAAAAAAAGATTAAGAAAGGTGTAATTCTTTAATCATTTCCTTTTCTCTATTTTTTTTGGTCTGTTATTTTTTTATTTTTTATTTCTAAAAAATAAATATTTAATTTTAATTTTTTAAACAAATAATATATCCATTTATGATTTAACATTGAATCAAATGTTAAATTTTAAAGTGAAAAAAATAAGAGTATATTTTCTTGGTATATAATTTTTATAACATATTTGATTCGTAGAATGAAATATATAAAGAATAAAATAATTATTATATAAGATCAAGTCCATTAGCACTTTCCTCAATTAGATCTGGCTATAGACTCTAGATTTGATGCTTCCTCGATTATATTTGCTCATAAAGTGCCCAATTGACGTTTCAATAACTTTTTTACTCTCACGAGGCATTCACCACTTCATTGTCTCATGTAGATGAACCTCATACATATCATTAAACTGTTCAACATATTCAATGACAGGATGTCATGGAAATTTAATTAGATGCTTTGGAAGATAATGTAACATAGATTGTTAATCCTTTACCAAATGGTTCAAATGTTCTAAGATGTGAGTCTATAAAAAAAAGGTTCTTACATATGGCAGTGTGGAAAGACATAAGGTTAATCTTGTAGCAAAAAGGTCTAATTAGAGAAAGGCTTGACTACTAGGAAATTTTCAGTCCAATAGTTATAAACAAACAACTTTGAGATTATTCTTGACATTAGCAGCTACAAAAGGGTGGCATCTATCTCAATTAGATATCAATAATGCTATTTTAAATGGTTAACTTGAGGAGGATGTTTATATGTAGGGACGGGGTTAGTCAAATTTTATTAGAGAAGCCAAACACAAAAGAATAAAAGTTAAAAATTTTAAAAAACTAATATATTAAATTCAATCAACAATAAAAATATTGATAATAAAAATATGAAACTAAATATAAAACTATAATTCTTAAAATATAAATAGTTAAAAATAATATATAAGATTAATAATTTTTCTTATATAATCAACATTATTTAAATATTATATATTCAAGATAATTTCATTTCAATTAAATATAAAATGCAAAGCATATAAAAAAAATATACTCAAGTTAATTGTCTCTTACATAATCAGGATTAATAAAAAATTGATACATCGATGAAATTTTAAATAACAATATAACACTATAACTTATGTTTGAAAGCTATATAATAATTTATTAATTTTTAAAGATTAAAATCACAGAAAATAAAATCTACGTAATATAAAAAAGAATAACATGACCAGTAGAAGGCAGATACCACATATTACATAATAAAAAAAAAGAAAAAGAATATAGTTAATGGTTTGTAGAAATTTAGAAAAGAAAATTTTTAAAAACTTATAACATATGAACAAATAGAATAAATAAATAAATAAAAATAAATAAAAATAATAATATAAATTGAAAAAAATTAAAATTGAGTGAGATATATGAAATTATTTTATTATTTGTATTAATTATTAAATAAAAAATTATTTTAAAAATGTCATTAATAGAATATATAACAAAATTTGAAAATTTTTATATGTTATAAATTTTTTTTTTAAAGTTTTGTGGGGGCCAGGTTTCCCTCATTTCATAAAGAGGCTCCCGCCTGTTTATATGGAGTTGCCACAAGGGTGTACAGTTAAGGGAAGTATCCAGTAGGTTCCAAATTAGTGTATAAACTTCACAAGTCATTTTATTGACTCAAACATGCATCTGGACGATGAAATTCTAAGTTCACAGAATTATTTTACACAAGAAAAGTTTTTTTTCAACAAATTATTTTTCAATTATCAAATAGACCTTAATACTTGATAAATTAAACCTCTATAAATTTAATATGAATGTATTGGACATAATTTTCTTTTACAATACAATAACATTACTCTAGAGTTGCTTAATGTATTAAGAAAAGTTAGAGATGATATCCAATTTTTTTAAAAAAAAGTAATATTGGAATTATATTTTACAAAAGTATCTTAATTGAGTTATATATATAAATATATATAATTTTGATATACAAATAGATTATGAATTTATATGTCAAATGAGACTTATGTGTTTTTTTTATAAATTTAATAAATTATTAAATTTTCACGTTAGTTTCAAGACTGATAAAAGAATTATTTAATTGAATTTATTAATTTATAGAAGTTTTACTCTATTTTTATCTTCTCTCAAGCTATATCCCTTGGTTCCTATGTCTCATTATTTAAATGAACCTCATACATATCATTAAACTGTTCAACATATTCAATGACAACATGTCATGAAAATTTAATTAGTTGCTTTGGAAGATAATGTAACATAGATTGTTATTCCTTTACCAATTGGTTCAAATGTTATAAGATGTGACTCTATAAAAAAAGGTTCTTGCATACGATAGTGTGGAAAGGCATAAGGCTAATCTTGTAGCAAAAGGGTATAGTCAGTGAAAGGCTTGACTATTAGGAAATTTTCAATTCAATAGTTATAAACAAAAAACTTTGAGATTATTCTTGACATTAGCAGCTATAAAAGGGTGGCATCTATCTCAATTAGATATCAATAATACTAATTTAAATGGTGAACTTGAGGAAGATGTTTATATGGAGTTGCCACAAGGGTGTATAGTTAAGGGGAGTATCCAGTAGGTTCCAAATTAGTGTGTAAATTTCACAAGTCACTTTATGAACTCAAACATGCATCTAAACGATGGAATTCTAAGTTCACAGAATTATTTTACATAGAAAAAGTTTTCTTCTAGCAAATTATTTTTCAATTATCAAATAGACCTTAATACTTGATAAATTAATAATGTTGATTAATTAAACCTCTATAATGTAATATGCATGTATTGTACATAATTGTCTCTTACAATACAATAACACTATTCTAGAGTTGCTTAATGCATTAAGAAAAGTTAGAGATGGTGTCCAATTTAAAAAAAAAAAAGTAATATTGGAGTTATATTTTACAAAAGTCTCTTAATTGAGTTATATATATAAATATATATAAGTTTAATATATAAAGAGATTATTAATTTATATATCAAATGAGACTTATGTGCTTTTTATAAATATATTATCTTATAAATTTAATAAATTATTAAATTTTCACGTTAGTTTCAAGATTGATCAAAAAAATTATTTAATTGAAGTTATTAATTTATAGAAGTTTTTCTCTATTTTTATCTTCTCTCAAGCTATATCCCTTGGTTCCTATGTCCCATTAATAATTTCGTTTCGAGAAAAAGGAAAACATTAACAAGTTGTATGGTCCTCCATCTTTTGGCAAAGTTAACATGACAACTTTAGCCGCTAGAATAATGGTTTAAAGAGTTATAAGTTAAATCCAAGGTCGAGTGTTGGGGAAAGCCACTCAAGCAAGGACTTTAAGTTATAAATTTGAAAAGAACTAATAATTTTGAAATAATTATAATATAATTAATTATATTAAAAAAATAAAAATTAATAAATTTAATAAAATATTTACCTATTATCTTACGTCTAATAAATATATATTTCTCTCACTTTCATGTATTATTAATTCTCAATTATTTATCTCATTTGTTATTAAAAATATATAAAAATAAATTATAATTAATAAAATGACATATTCTTTCATATTTATGTGCTTAATAAAATTTTTATCCTTTTTAAATTTTAAATGTATTTATTACTTTTAGAATAACGTTAATAATTTTCATAAATATTGATTTAGAATAAAAAAATTTCAAAACTAAAATAAATAAAATCTTATTTAAAATCAACAATATTTTAATAAAGATTAAATAGATTGGTTGTATTAATTGCAAAAGAAATAATATAAGAATTTGATTATAAAAATTTAATTAAAAATTTTACATTTTTAAAAAATAAAATTTTAATAAAAAAATTTCATTTGAATATTTCATTTTAGTCTATGAAATTGAGCCGTTCCTATTTCCTGGTGAACCAAAGCCTCCCTCGTGCCTCCATTATTATTATCTGTTGACTGAAAATTACGGTGGCAGCTCTCGTTCTGATTTGAACCAGCAGATAGGTCACAGGAGACAGAGAAAGGCGTAATTTCCGCCTCTTTCATGCTAAAATAAAAAACAATGCACCACCTCCGTCGCATAACAATCCAATGAAAACATCCCATTTCATCCAATAAATCCAAATTTGAGGTATCAAAAAAGAAAAAGCTTCAAGCGTTTTCGTGGAAAAGGAGGAGACCAAGACCTTCCGACTTAGTGCTAGTCAAAAGCAGAGTGGAAACGCACAGACCTTCCCAATAGTCGTCTCTCCGTACAAATAACTTTTCATCTACCCGTTTCCCACTCTTTTCAGATTCTCTTTTATTTACTAATTAAAGCGTTCCCTTCTTCACGAAGTTTCCTTCCCACCTTGGTTTCCTCTACACTATGTCTAGAGTCTTTGCTTCACTAGAGAAACAAAGCCTTTTTTTTCATTCAAGCTCACTATTCTCTGATCTCTAACTTCCTTTTCTCTGCAAGAAAAAAAAATGTTAGCAATGGCTACACCTAAAGAACACATTGAGCAGATCAGAAAAACAAAGTTCTCAATAGGAGGAGAACCAAACCCTTTGACTGAGGACCTTCATCAAGCTGTTAGGAATTTATCCGCTGAGCTTTATACCAAAGATGTCCATTTCCTCATGGAACTCATCCAGGTCTTTCTATTCTCCCTTAAAGTCCATATGTCGTATTGACATCAAGTGTTTTAGACCCTAAAGGAAGTGGATAACACGTAAACATCTAAGTCGAATGACTTGAGATCATAATCTTTTTTCTTATGTATGTTAACAGAAGGAATATGAAACGTACTATATCATTTGTTTTCTATGTCTTTAATCTTTTTTTGTTATTATGATTATGATTTTGGTTTGAATAATTTAGTGTTTCTAAATTCTAAGTAACCTGTTTTGAATGGTTGTTACCGAGATGTATATATATGTATGTTTTAAACATTAATTTTGAAGATATATGTATGTTTTGTTATTCTAACTTCTCAACCATAGCAAACTTGACTGAAGGTTGGTACTTGGCAACCTTCGCATTTTGATGTTGATTAATATTAGTAGCATAACAATTTTAGTTTATTTTTATTTTTAGGATAAAATATCTATACATTTTTTAATTTTAACCAAAATTAGACGTAAATCTATTAATTTGAAAAATAGACACTTTGTCACAAAAGCTTTAATAGAAAAAATAAAAAAACTAAAATAATACACTTTCCTTTTTTTTTTTATAACTTTTATTGATCAGTCGGCAACGTTCCCTTACACCTGCTGATCAGGTCAGATTTGACACTCTTTAATGTCGAGAAGTGCCAGATCTGGCCCCCTTCAAGGGAGCTCAAGGGCTCCCTTAGCAGGGAGGGTACAAGATTCCACTGGTTTTGGTCAAAGAACGCCAAATCCGACCGGATATGGCTGGAGAATAAGGTAAGATTTTTTTTTTTCAAGAAAGAAAAAAGTGAAAAATGAAGAATAAAAGTTTATATAGTGTTGTAATTTTTGACATGTTTGAGATTAGATTGTCTAAAAAATATTATCATGTCAGTAAACTAACGAAAATTTTAAGGGATAACTAACAGTTGAACTTTTGTGTCTAGCAACAGACATTCTTTTGAGACTTTTGAGACAGAGTGTTTATTTTTCAAACTAATAGATCTTTATGTAATTTTAATTAAAACTTAGAGATATGTGGATATTTTACCTTTATTTTTAAGAAAAGAGATAGTAAAAGTTGGTACAAGGTTTCAGTTATGTATCTTTTCCTTGTTTTTAAGTGTGTCCTTGGTGATTAAGTTAGTAATACTATGGACATTTGTGTCACAGAATGCAGAAGACAATGAGTACTTGGAAGGGGTGGATCCATCACTTGAGTTTGTTATGACCTCCCGAGACATCACAGCCACAGGAGCTACTGCCACATTGCTGATGTTCAATAATGAGAAGGGGTTTTCCTCCAAAAACATAGAATCCATTTGCAGTGTTGGACGTTCCACTAAGAAAGGGAACAGGAAACGTGGTTATATTGGGGAGAAAGGTATATTTCATCATTTATTGTTATTTTTTTTAACAAATGGCATTTTTATTTACCCAGTGACAGCGGGGTAGAGCTGCTATATCATAAACTGTTCAGCACTTTGTACAATACAAATGAAACAATCAAAGAATAACTACACAAACATCATTCAGTGAAAATCAAGAAATTCTCCAGTTTTGACAAAGTGTGGTGCTGCTAGCCTTTGTTTCTGATGAAAAGGTTCCCAGCTGAAATCTACTGTATCAACAATGCAGTTAACAATTCATTCAACACCGCTAGGTTGTCTCCCATGCTGCCTGTTGTTCCTTTCAGACCGGACATAATATATATACAGGCACTCCATGCTATTTTCAAAATCAAAACCTTAAATAATTTTCCGTTTAGGATCTTAATCCAAGCACACTCAATGGACCAATCAATAGCAGTCCTATGAATGTCTGAGCACGGTAACACCTTAGACTGTTTTTGTTTATAGAAAGTACAACCAAAAAACAGATGATATCTATGTCCAGTAGATAAATGTGAGTATTTTGTAATGGTATACCCCTGCTGTCTGTCGGGCCATAGCTTTGCAAAATTTCTGTAAGTGGTGAACTCAGGTTCCCCTTGCTAATACATATGAAATTTTCGAAAAAAAAAAATCTCTTTCCAGTAGATGATGATTAGAAAATAGATTAACTGCTTACAAGAGGATATCCCCATTGAAAGATTGTTTGCAGAGTAGGGAGCTTATCAAGGATACCTAGCCTTGCGTTGTTTAATTTTGCAATGCAATTGCCTGGTATTATGTGGCAATTTTCTTTGGTGATATGTTATAGTCCCACTCGACTCTCTTGAAGCTTATATCCACATTTTTGCTACTGACAATACAATTTTTAGTTCTCTTGGCTGCATAAAATTTTTTTAGTTGATGTTGATATTACCACAAGCATAAGACCTCTTTTGCTTAGACTTTGTATTACCCTCATTCTTATGTCTGAATCAGCTTTCAAGTGTTCAAGGCATTTGCGTAAGCTATGATATTTTAGGAAAAAAAATGGAGAAATGGAGTAACACATGTTAAAATATTTCAATGAAATATAAGAGCTGCTTGGAATGCCTCAAATTCTATTATGTATTCGTAAGTTACTCTGTTAAACGTGCTTGATTCTTCTGTTTAGTTGCAAAAAATTTGGCTATTTTAATTTCACATTGAATATCCAAAAGAAATTGCATTTAACATTGTAGCGAGATTTAAACTGAAAGTCAAATCGTGGTAAAGCATTGAGTATTGAGTAAGGCTTGGAAATCTCATAAAAATATTGGTAGTTTGAAGGATAAAAGTTAGTATTAAGCAATTTCCAAGAACAACAATATTTTGGAGCAAGAGATTGTTATCACTTTCAAGAAGCACTTACAATGAAAAACAGAAGTTATTATACTAATATGTGTGATTGTTCTTGATAACCAAAGATGTAATTTGATTGCCTTGCAGGAATTGGATTCAAGAGTGTCTTTCTGATTACTGCTCAGCCTTACATATTCAGCAATGGCTATCAGATACGGTTCAATGAAGCACCTTGCCCCCACTGCAGTCTTGGGTACATTGTTCCTGAGTGGGTTGAGGAGAACCCAACCCTTTCTGAGATTAGAAAGGTATATGGATTATCTTCTGCACTTCCAACCACGACAATTGTCCTGCCCCTGAAGCCTGACAAGGTCAAACCTGTAAAGCAGCAGCTCTCAAGTGTTCATCCTGAAGTTTTGCTATTCCTTTCGAAGATTAAGTGTCTTTCTGTCAGGGAGGACAATGAAGATCCCAGGCTCAATACTGTAAGTGCAATAGCTATTACAAGTGAAACTAATTTTATGACAAGGAAGAACATTGATGCCGAGTCCTATACCCTCCATCTTGCTGCTAAGGAAAATGGCGACAAGTTTGGAAGGGAATGCAACTACCACATGTGGAAGCAAAAGTTTCCAGTTAGGCAAGAAAACAAAGTGGAAAGGAGGATGGATGTTGAAGAGTTGGTGATCACATTGGCTTTTCCAACTGAAGAGCGTCTCCATAGAGGGATGACCTTACCTGGGGTCTATGCATTTCTTCCAACAGAGATGGTGACCAACTTACCCTTCATAATTCAAGCGGATTTTGTTTTATCATCATCAAGGGAAACGATACTTTTAGACAACAAATGGAACCAAGGGATTCTTGATTGTGTGCCCTCTGCTTTTGTCAATGCGTTCATCTCTTTGGTGAAAATGACAGGAGATGGTCCAGTATCAAGTTTGCCTCGGATGTTCACTTTCTTGCCTGTCAACAGTTCCTCGTATCAGCAGTTTAATGCCATTAGAGAATCCATCAGATTAAAACTGGTTGATGAAGATATTCTTCCAAGTGATGAGTCATGCATGGAGCAGAAATTTTTTCATAAACCCAGTGAAGTGGGCAGAATTATGCCTGCTTTCTGGGATATTGTGGAGAAGGCAAGAAAGGAGGGGGTAGGCTTGTGCAATCTTTCATCTCATGGAACATATGTCTTACATTCTTCGTTTGATAGCGTTGAGTATGATCACATTCTAAATTTTTTGGGAGTCGGACCAGTCAAGAATGGATGGTATGCAAAGTGCATTCAGAGTTCTAATCTTGTCTTGGGAGTTTCTGAGGGCGTTTATCTTGACCTTCTTTTCCTCCTTGCTGAGAATTGGTGGAACATATTCCTCAATACCGACATCGCGAACATACCACTTGTCAAATATGTGGATTCTTTTGGAGGTGTGTCTTTGTTCAGTATCAGTGAATCCTCACAACAAAAAAAGGCGGTAATATGCCGGTCAAATCAATTTCGTCATGTTTCATGGTTGATTGATTGGAATGCAGAATTCAGAGGTGTTGCCAACCGTTTTTTTCTTCCCAAAAGCACACAAGAAGCCATTCGTTCATGTTTTAAGAAAGAAACAATTGTGGAATGGCTTCAAAACCAGGTGAAGGTTGTTGCTGTAAGCGTATATGACTATGCAGCAGCTCTCATTGACTATCTTGGTGGTGAGAGGAAGCTTGTTGTCACCTATGCTCACTTCTTATATCGTTCATTATTGAAGGATTTCATAGCAGCACCAGATGTTTGTTATTTGTGTGGCATCATGCCACTTGTTGATAACTATGGTAATGTGACTGCAGCCACGAGGAGGAGGGTTCTTGTTCCTGCTAATGGAAGCAAATGGGTGAGTCTGATTGGTTCGAATCCACTGAAAGCTGAAGGCTATATTGAGTTAGGAGAAGACTACTTACGTCCTGGATATTTTGTTGGTGAATTCACACCTGAAAAGAAGCTATTGGAGTTTCTAGGATCAAATGTTGCAGCTTCAGACATTCCTTCTCTATCTCCCCCTAATGCTGCCATCCCTGCTGTCTCTTCGCCACTCACAAAGGAAAACACTTTCTTGCTGTTGGATTGGATTCAGAACATGAAGAATAGAGGAACTCTAATTCCAGAGAAGTTTTTGACAAGCATAAAAAATGGAAGCTGGCTGAAAGTTACAATAAATGGCTCTTCTGGCTACAAACCACCATCACAATCATTTTTTCATTCCTCGTCATGGGGAAGATCTTTGCAGAATGGATTAGTGTTTGTTGATATTCCGCTTATTGATCAGAGCTTTTATGGAGACAGAATAAGTAAATATAAGGAGGAGCTAAAAACAATTGGAGTCATGTTTGAATATGGAGAAGCGTGTGCATTTATTGGGAAGCATCTCATGAGACTAGCATCTTCATCAACGTTAAGTAGAGACCGTGTCTTCTCCATTCTTCGTTTCATCAGATATTTGAGAAAAAAATTACTCCCTCCTGATGAATTTATCTGCAGCATCAAAGAAGGAATGTGGCTAAAGACATCTCATGGCTACAGATCCCCAGTTGGAGCTGTTTTGTTCAATGAGGAATGGAAAACAGCTATACAAATCTGTGATGTCCCCTTTGTTGATCAAACATTCTATGGTGATGAAATCTTTTGCTTCAAAGAAGAACTTGAGTTGCTTGGTGTTATAGTTCGCTTCAGTGGGAGTTATCAGCTTGTTGTTGAGAACTTGAAATCTTCTTCATGCTTGACCTCTTTGAAAGCTGATGCTTTTCTTTTGGTGCTGGAATGTATGCATTATGCAAAATCATCTGAGCGCCTTGTTACAACACTAAAAAATGCGAAGTGTTTGAAGACAAATCTTGGTCACAAACCTCCGTCTGAATGCTTTCTATATGATCAAGAGTGGGGTTGTCTCCTACAGGTTTTCAATTGTTTCCCGATAATTGATCATGCATACTATGGAAGTACCATCTCCTTTTACGAATGTGAGTTGAGGAGATTGGGTGCTGTGGTGGATTTTGGGGCTGCAGTCAAATCTTTTGCTAGCAAATTCAGGCAACAGGCATCATTATCTTCTATTACAAAAGATAATATTTTGTCATTTCTGTCTTGCTATAGACAATTAAAGAGAACACTCCATGAATTTCCCTCTGACTTGACGAGTTGCATCCACGAAACAAAGTGGTTGCGGACTCGGCTTGGTGATTTTAGGTCTCCAAAAGATTGCATCCTCTTTGGTCCGAAGTGGGAATCCATTTCCGCAATTACTCTCCTTCCTTTTATTGATGATACCGACAAGTATTGTGGAATGGACATTCAAGAGTATAGAGACGAGTTGATAAGCATTGGGGTTGTTGTTGAATTCGAACATGGTGTGAAGTTTGTGCCTGGTTGTCTCTATTTTCCTCGGAGAAGTAGCATGATAGCTCCCACAAATGCACTGTCATTGCTCAAATGCTTGAGAATTTTGTTGAAAGACAAGAATTACACCTTCTCAGAGGCGTTTTTGAAAAAAGTTTCAGAAAAATGGTTGAAAACCTATACTGGTTATAGGAGTCCAGGTAAGAGCTTATTGTTCGATGGGAGATCAGACTTAAAGCCAACAGATGGACCATTCATTGATGAAGGTTTCTATGGTTCTGAGATTAGAACCTATAGAAATGAGCTCGGTTCAATAGGAGTTACTGTTGATGTTGAGAAGGGAAGCACATTGCTAGCAAGCCACCTTGCTTTCCATTCTGATTTTGCCACAATCATTCGACTATACAAATTTTTGGCAAAAGTAGGATGGGTGCCAGATAGTGAAGCTACACGGAAAATCTGGATCCCTGATGGAAGTGAAAATGGAAGGTGGGTCAAACCTGATGAATGTGTTCTACATGACAAAGATGGTCTCTTTGGTTTGTGGTTGAATGTTTTGGAGAAACACTATGAGAACAAACTACCACTGCAGTTTTTCTCTGGTGCATTTGGTGTCAAATCAAATCCTTCACTTGATGATTATTGCAATCTTTGGAAAGGTTGGGAAACTTCAAGACAGCAATTGTCACATGATGAGTGTTGTGCATTCTGGAGGTTTGTTATGCAGCACCAGAGTTCAAAGAACGAGAAAATTCTTTCTGAAAGATTGGTAAAGTTGCCCGTGGATTCAGGTTCGGATGGAATTATGTTACTTGACAAGCATGATGTGTTTGTCGCTGATGACCTTCAACTTAAGGATCTTTTTGTCCAGTCCTCTTCTAGTCCACTATTTGTCTGGTATCCTCAGCCAAGCTTGCCTTCTTTGCCTCGAACTATGCTACTTGAATTATACAGAAAAATTGGGGTTCGCATGATCTCTGAGTCTGTACAGATGAAAGAATTATCATTGAAAAATGACTTGGAACTTAAGCAGGTTAATCATAGAGGTGCTATCAGAAAAGAGCTGGTTCGACTTGTTCTTGGCTTTTTAGCGGGTTCTTCGTTAAAAATGGAATCAGACAAAAGGCATGAAGCTGTTAAGTGCCTCCTCAATCTTACTGTCCTTGAGACTTCCGAACCAATTACAGTGGGATATACTTTGTTTTTATCTTCAGGTGAAACCCAAGAAGTTAGAGCAAGTCGAATGATACGTTGGGATAAAGAGAGCTCGAAGTTTTTCATTCAGAAGATGGACAAGTCGGCTGGGAAAAAGAATTTCCTTGCATGTGCTACTTACTACGCTGAAGCAATAGCTGAAGGAGTACTGTGGGAAAAGGAAGATCAAATTAGTTCACTCTCTGAACTAATCAAGCTGGCCTTCCTTCTGAATTTCAATGAAGAGGCAGTTGGTTTCTTGATGAAATCAAAGAATTTGCAAGTGTTTGTGGAGGACGAGGAATTCCTCTCTGCTGCTTTCCCTACTGAATAAGGGCATGGTATGTATGAACTATGAACTACTAGTATTGGAATGTGCATGTATGCCTTTTCTTCATCCTACCCCTCGCATTTTCCCTATTTTTTCTCTTTCTACCATGACAAGTGTTTGTCTGGATTAAAGTGTAGCTTGTGAAGCATAAGCTGGTGTGTGATTTTAACATTGATATAACTGAAAGAACTGGGTTTGCTATGACTGTACGTATGCTCTGTTTGGTACGACCTGTTTTTCTTGTCTTTATTTCTGTTCAATTTCTTTTTCTTTTATATTAACCTAAGGGTCAGTTCATTATTTGTATGCATGATGTGCATGTATGTGACATATAGTATCTTGCAGTTCGGAATTAGGCATATTTTTTATTCTGTTCAAATTTTTGGATTTATTGGTTGATTAGTTTCACTTTAAATATTGGCAACAGAATCAACTATATATATTTGCTACAGATTTTGCAAGTTACCTTCAAAGCAATAGTTGATTGGACCCAAATTTCATCTGCTTGGTGGGACAAATTATACTCAAACGGAAGGCATGATTTGGATAATGAACTCATGTTCTTTCTTTTGCATGATGAACATTTAAGTTGTTATCCTTTCAGGGGTTTAGGAGGGACTATTGCTACATTTAATGCCTTTAGAAGTGGTGCATTGTTTAACCCAGAGGTCAGAGCTAGCCGCCATGTATTTCAACTGCAAAATGCAGGCTTACTAGTTACTTCTGAGTTAGTTTCAAAACAAATGACGTTCTCAAAAGACATGATATGGACTTTGATGCATGCTTTCAAATATTTTAATTGCAAGGGTAGTTAATTTCAATCTACCTCGTATCTCTGTCTAATGTCAATATGTAAAAGCATTCAGCTATTGAAGCATATTCCCTTGAGGTGAAAAATATAACTAGTACTAGTACTAATTAATAGACCACTGGATTTAATCATAGCATTTCGGCTTATCGTGTGTCAGAACCGGTTAGATAAAACAACTTTGCTTTTAGCTATCAAATTCCTTTATCTATTACATATGGTACAACATTTGATGCATTCGGTTCCTATCTTTGCAAAGAATAGAGTTACACACAAGTCATAAAAGTAAAGAAAGAGAGGGATAAGCGCTCTTTAACAATTGCAGAACAGCTTACGTTGTTGCTGGTTTTGCAGCAATCAAACGGGATATCTCGAGACCACCACAAGACGGATAGTAGCACGACTTGACGTTCAGGAAGTTTTTAACGGGTCTACCAACCCTCCTAAATTTCATTCCTTTCCTCTCTCTCTTCTTTATCTTGGCTACCGATTCCTGAATGAAGAGAATAAGAGAGAATTTCAGATATCTGCTTTTTTTTTGGCAAAATTATTACTAATACTCTTCATGCTCTATATATGTTACTATGCACTTAATTAATTACATTGCATCTTTGAAAAAGAAAGTGAATCGGAATCAACTATTTATTTCGAAGCATTGTTAAGTCAATTACCTCGGTGGACTTTCCGGATTCAACAGTCTCAACAGCATCTACATCGGTATCACTCAGCGAGCCTTTGTTCATGTAATCATCCTTGCCTGGATACATCCAAACAAACGATTTATGGCTTGTGAAGGACCAAAAAAGGAGGAATTTACATATCATATTTGGTACTTGGCACGTTAATAAATTACGTGACACTTTGGAGCTATGGTACTGCTACAGTTATTGTATTGTTTGATAGAATGAAAAATATAATAGATAAAAACAATTCATAATGCTTTCCTGAAAAGTGAAAGTACTCACCATTATCCTCCTTATTCTGTAGTGATTCAATGTAATATACTCTGAAACTTGGTGATCCTGGACAGATTAGAGAGCCTTCTACATTGCTGAACCTGCCATATTCTTCATCTTCTGTTTCTTCCAAGGCCAACTCTTCTACCTTCTCTTTATCTTCCTCTTCAGCATTGTTATTAAATTTATTATTATTTTGTTCTGTGCTTTTCTCTTGGGCTATAACCTCCTGATCAGAAAAGATTTCCTTGGGCTCGGTTGGCTCTGGTGCTACCTTGGTGGACCCTATGCTATCCTCATCAGGTTCCGGAGATGATAAAGATGATAAACTTTTGCGTTCATTGTGATGAGTGGATGCACATTCATCCTCATCACCATCCTTGAGGAGCTTTTTTTTCGAAAGAGTTGCCCCTGCCCTGCGTCTCCTAATCTCCTCAAGCTTTCGGCTGAGGATAGGAGGCAGTTTAGGCAGCATCTCCCCTTCTCGGTGGTCTAGTTTCGACGCCCCACGCCCCATTAATTAATTAAAGAGAAAGATGGGAAATACAAGCTGAGAGAGAGATGGGGACAGGAAGCCAAATGGATGGTTAGGGAAGGAAGGATTCCAAAGATAAATCGGGATTTAATAGTTAGGAAGGCGAGTATTTGAACCAAAGGGTTCAAGGGTGGTTAGGCGAAGACCATGAAAAATTTGGCTTGCATAGGTAATTAACTCTGGCACATTACAGATATACATGCATACATTTGATTATTTGTTTCATAGCTTGGCCATATCATCTTGTGAAAATTTACTATTTCTCTTTTATCAAGCAGGTATGCTGATAAGTTGTCGATTCGTTAAGAGTCAAGCTGTTTTCAAATGATATATCATGAAATGTTTGGTATTTCAACCTGATCATTCTATATTTAGGGGTCAAAACCCAGATTATTATCTAGTCTTCTAGATATCTGCCAAGCACACCGCATGCACAACAATAATAGCTTTTCATTCTAAAATTAGCTCTCCTAGACTGGGATGCCCCATATCTAATTACATTTTGAGTTAGAAACGTACGCCACCATGAACAACACATGCAATTCAGTCTCTAGCTAGGGCCCTAATGGACTTCAGAAATCTTTACTAAATTGGACAAACATCTGCCGTGGAATAATAACAACTATATCTATCAAACATCAATTGCTAGCTTACACGTGTAAAACTTATTATGATCAATACAACTTTCTCTCTCTCTAAGAAACATGCATATCCCTTTCTCAAATATCCTCTAAATCAATAACAAGTATTATAGTAATTTCAAGAAATGACCGGACTTGATCACATTGTGAAAAGAGGTTATATATAACAGAAACACCACTGCCACTCGACGTTGAAAGACGGTGCTACAGCTGATATCAGCTCAGTTATTTCGTATTCTCTCGTCAGTTTGCAAATTATAAATCGACAGTTGAACTTGGCTACCCTCCATGCTTTATTCTCTTCACTACTACTGCCGGTTCTGATTTTGATTATCTTGATTGGTTGTGCAATTTTCTATAGTTGATACAAGATTTGAGTGTGATCTCTTGGTGCATAATTGCAAGCAATTAAGATAATGCAAATTTACAACAAAATGGTGTGTAAGTCAACAGTTTCTGACAATGCAAAAGTCAGAATGCATGGTACATAAGATAATGTAAATATTTTTAATTACATTTTCGATATGCATAATATATATAATATTTAAAAAAATGTTCTTTCCACCCTCCCTCTCACTTCCACTCTATGATGGCAATATTAAATTAATATTATTTCTTAA
Source organism: Theobroma grandiflorum (assembly GCA_036013995.1). Classification (NCBI taxonomy): domain Eukaryota; kingdom Viridiplantae; phylum Streptophyta; class Magnoliopsida; order Malvales; family Malvaceae; genus Theobroma; species Theobroma grandiflorum. The sequence continues at coordinate 11,608,176 of CP142131.1, forward strand.
ACCGATTTCTTCACTTACAAGTGATGTATATATTTATATAAATGGGACTACATTAATTATACCATAAATTAACCTGAATCCGATACTTTTGGGCTCCGAATCCACTTTCTCAAATAAAGAAGTGCAAAAGGGTTGATGGGCATTTGTTCTTTCTAACATGTTCCACTTTACACAGGACCAGGAAAAAAGCTGATCAAGTGAATCCCATGTGCAGATATTCTTTCTTTTTATTTACCGGTGCCTTGGCCCAAAGAATTTTTTTTTTCTTTTGTGAAAAGTTGACGTATGCTTCTTTTTATTCCCTTCTCATTTCGTTTTCTCTGGAAAAATGATATGCCTTTTCATAAAAGGTTGTTTGGAAGGACTAATTCCTTCTTCTCGTTCACGATCAATATATATATATATATATATATATATGTTATATAAACATATGGAATTTTTTCAAAAGTCAATACGGCTGCAATAGAGTTGCATGACTACTTGGTTAAATAACAATATACCACTATTATATTAACAGCAAAACAAAAGGGCAAGCTAGACAAGATATATAATTAACCAACTGCAAGCAGGGAAAGATTAACACCTGCTTAATTAGCGCTCCGTGCTCAACAAGTTCAACATACAATATTGTGGCTACTGCTTTCTTCAAGGACTGCTCCACTTGAAGAAACCTCTGTGATACTGCTCGCACTTGAAGAAGATGAGGAAGAAGACGCAGGAGTTATTCCAGTTTTTTCTCTCATAAAATAAAAGAATTTAGGCTCATGAGGAACTGCCATAGATTTTTTATCCTCGTGGTTACTGTTGCAAAAGCTCTCAATAATCTCGTCCTCACTTCTCTTACTTCTTTTCTTCAAAAATATACGACAGACAACCCACTTTTCCATATGATGATTTAAATAATTCTGCGGAATATCGAATTAAATTATATCAAAAACTGGAAAACAACATTAATTATTCAGAATTGAATACATGCAGCTAGCGAGGGTATAAATATATCTATACTTGCCTGAATTATTGGGTTCTTTGCCAGTGGAGAGTTGCAATCTTTGCTTGCTACAGTAACTAGACGATATTCATGCATGATCCAATCAGTTCTAGACCCATGAGGAGGCTTCCCCATGTGAAAAACTAGAGTTTTTCTCATCCCTGCTATTTGATATCTCCTCGATGTAATTTGTTTATCTAAGCCGGTTGCTTTCCAATAACCAGAAGCAGTCGCTCTGTTGATTCGGTTCCCGATTCTATACTTGGCTTCTTTACTGCTGAAAAAATACCTCTCTTGCTCCGACTCACCTAGAGAGAAATAAGTAGAACTCAAGGGATCATTAAAACTTTACAAAACTAGCCCATTTTGCTGCCCAATTATGAACTAGCTATTTTCTACTCCAAAACCGTAATCCATAAATCCAGATACGTACACTATATACAGATAAAATTATGTCTTAACCATATCCGTAGTTTAAGTTGCAATTTTGCAGTGACAATGCATGCCAGCAAGAGCTAATATTAAAGAAAAAGTCTACCGGTTCAAAACAAATTTCTACTAACCTGGCAAATCCCAGGGATCATACTTGCAAACATTGATCTCGGGAATGATTGAAGCAGGCAAAGGGAAGGAAAAGACCTTGCATTTCAAATACTGAAAAACAAGCTCTTCATCCGTTGGCTGGAAACGGAAGCCAGGCGGCAATTTGGTCACTCCCTCTCTAACAAAATTGAGCTTGTTCATTCTGATAAATGTCTTTCTGCCTGAAAGGCTGAGACTTGAGATCAGTTTCTTCTGTCAGCTCAAGATGAGGCAAACGTCAAGGAAATGCCATCTAAAGTATTTATAGGGGCAAAAGAAGAAAGAAATCAGTCCCTCGTATTAGAGGGCGCTATGACGGATTCCTAAAGTATATCAAATCAAATTAATGAATAATTAATTAAACAAATAAGCTTTCATAAAGAGATTTTCTTTTTTTGATGGAAACTTAAAAGAGATTGCAGGTAACAAATAATCTATCATAATATCTTTTAAGTGCTATTAACCATCCATGCTTTTATTGCAATGGCTCTGGCGCCCCGTCCTTTAAAATAATTATTTCTTTATAATTGTTGCTGTTACTATTTTGTTTGCTTGCAGATAACAAAGAGATTTGCTTGCTTTATCAAATATCAATAACCAGAAGAGATCAAACTATATTGAGGTAAAATTAATTAAATTTTATATCATGGTAAATATTCTAAGAAATTATGTCGCATATTTACTTGCACTTGTCATATATGTAAAATTTTAAGTTAAATTGATATATATATATATATATATTCATATCATATCGATTGAAAATTTAATACATATATTTAAGGATTGAAATTTTATTATTACCAAATAAATAGTTAAATATTTTTAATTAATTTAAAACTTAACGTTCATGATTTACATGAATTGAGCATGATTTTTAACAGTTAGAATAACAAAATGTAAATTATATTACAAGACACAAGAGGATATAAAATTTAATTAATTTTACATGTAAATAGATCTTTCGTCTTCAAATAATTATCGTAAAATAACAAAAAAGATATGCATTCAAGTATTCATGCAAAATTATAATATTTTAAAAAGTTTAAAAGATTATTTTTTTTCCTCGTTAAAAATTAATATAAAATATATATATGTACACGAGTGACAGAGAGAAGTACATATCTTACTTTGCATGAGTGGGTTGTGTAGTAGGGAATTAAAGAAAAAACATCAAATCAAGATTTGGAGCATCTTGAGGCGAAGCCTCCTTATGTGATGGGGGGGCCATGGCGCTCCCAAAACTTTTAAAATTTTTTTCATAATATATGAAAATTGTTAATTTTTTTTATATATTCTATTATTAGCTCCTTCAAAATAATATTTTATTTAATAATTAATATAAATAAAAAATAATAAAATTATTTTATGTATCTCACTCAACTTTAAGTTTTTTTTTAAATTTATATTTGTTTATTTTTTTTATTTCTATTCTATTTGTTCATATTTTAGAAGTTTCTATAAATATTCTTTCCTAAATTTCTACAAACCATTAATCATATTCTTTTTCTTTCTTTTTTGTTATGTAATATGTGGTATCTATCTTCTACTTGCCATGTTCTTCTTTTTTATATTACATAAATTTTATTTTTTATGATTTTAATCTTTAAAAATTAATAAATTATTATATAATTTTTTAATATAAGTTGTAGTGTTATATTGTTACTTAAAATTTCATCAACGTATCATTTTTTTATTAATCTTGATTATGTAAGAGGAAATTAACTTAAGTATTTTTTTATATGCTTTACGTTTTATGTATAGTTAAAATAAAATTATCTTGAATATATAGTATTAATTCTGATTATATAAGAAAAAATTATTAATCTTATATATCGTTTTTAATTATTTCTATTTTACAAATTATAATTTTGTATTTAATTTTATATTTCTATTATCAATATTTTTATTGTTGATTGAATTTAACATATTAATTTTTTAAAATTTTTAACTCTTATTGAACTGTATTTGACCCCCCAATAAAATTGGTTAGCTCCGCCCTTGATCTTGAGTTTAGTTTTATTCGTACTTGCAATCCTACACTGTGACAAAGGTGAGATAAAAAGACGAATAGATTTGTGAGATGAGAGGAAGAAACAAAAGGGTTGAAAAAGAGAGCAAAAGGTAAACAAGCAAAAGAGGATAACAAGAGAGAGGAGGACTCCATCGGTGTCAAGTTGATAATCGACCATCTACGGATTATAATTAAAGAAAAGTAAAAGCCAAATTGGTTGTTTTTTTTTTCTTTTTAACATGTTTCGATTATTAAGATATAATTAATTTAGGGTAATATTGGCAATGTCATAAGACAAAAAAAAAAAGTAATAAAACAAGTCAAACATTAACTGCATTTTGGGATTCAATGAAGCTAAAGGGAAATTGCTAAATTAAACGTTTGAAAATGGGATAGAAAACAAACCAAGAGGTTAAGCTAAGGGTAGACGAATTCAATACGTTGGCATCTTTGTAGATAAGGGTTACATGGACTAAGTTGACAGCGAAATATGTGGTACTACACCTACCCTATTACTATTAACCAAAAAGAAAAAGGGTTAAGGACGCCCTACTTTGGCTGGTGTGAAGCTTGGGGCTGACAAGAGGGCTGCTCTCCAATGGCATTTTTACCATTGTGATGCAAATTCACTCTTTTTGGTCCCCCCCTAAATTTGATAGCATGGCCCCCCATCTCTGTTTAAGATTCAATGGGATAAGTTGGAAACAATCACTGATTATTTTCTCATGATTTCTTAAGAAAAAAATTAACTTAAACAAATTTACTATGTTAACGACATTCAAACATTTAATTTATTGGTTAATGCATAATCCTTTATCTAAAGAGTAAGATTCAAATCATTTTTCTTTAACTAAAAAAAGACTTACAATATTAACACCATTGGGCCATCCATTGCCTAACTAAATTACACTAGCTTTATCTCTTGAATTATTTCTTAATGATAAACAAATTAACAATTGCCTTGCATAACAAGATTGATCCTGCAACACACAAATAACTTTGATTATATCGAAACTAAATTTTGATTATTCAATGATTTCAGTATGCAATATGAACTATACTTTTTTGAAATTATGAATTAATTTGCAACAATATATCTGATCTTTTTGAAAACTTGGTTTGTATTCTTTATTCTCACATTAATAATTTTATATATCTTTTCTTCTTCATAAAAATTGTCATTTGTGTAATTTAATATACATGTAAAAATTTATTGAGATTTTTAATTAAAAAGAGACAAACCTTCTCTCATTAATAAATTCCTCCTAAAATACGAACCTAAAACTAAAAAAAAAATGAAATCTTAGATTTTAATAGTTATAATATGCCCTCTATAGCAATTGTCAAAACTATTACTTACAATTGCTGTGTTATGTATCTCATTTTAAGTTTGCTAGAATGTTCTTTGAGTACACGACTCCTGTATAATTTAATGAAGTCATGGAGGTTTCATCTTTTTAAACACTAAACAATATTTTATTAAATGTGAATTTTCAAATATATATCTTTATATATATATATATATATTATTGCAGAGCAAAACCTGGTACATAGTTTTTTTACTAATAACCCACAGTCTATCTTACCCTGTGAAACACATACATAGTTAATAATTGAGATGGGGGCACCTATTTGATAAAATTTCAAAGTGAACATTATTAATTATATTTTAGTTCTTTGATAAATAGCAAATGATTAATTTTACATCTATATATATAATTAATAATTTTCAATATATATTAATCAAATAATTGCAATCCTATCATAAGATCAAGAGGTGCCCATGGCCAAGCTGGACAAGAGCTCGGGTCGGGTCTATTGGCCCCTTATTTTTAAAGCAGACCCGATTTGTCCATTGAATCATTATTTTTATTAAATAATGAAATATTAACTTTTTATATGTTTGGCCTATTTCCAAACATATAGTTTGTTTTTTTCCATGCAAATATTAATAGTCATATAAGTAAGTAAAATTTATAATTAATTGATTCACATGTAGAGATTGAGCCACAGATATAACAGGTGGTGACGGCCATCATTCATCAATTTTTAATTTTATTATTATTATAAATATAAAAATTAATATATATAATATAATTATTTTTATAAATACTTTTTAATTATCTTTATTCAAAATTTTAAATTTATACTAAAATTACATGCGAAAAGAAAAAATATGCACGGAAAGACCCGCCCTTTGTGAATGGGAAAGTTATTTTGGTCATGTTTTTTTGCGAGGTGTTAATTTCATCCAGGTTGCTTCCTGGGTATAATTTGAATTGACAAGTTCCAAACATTATTGCTGTGCTAATAATTAATATCCATGGCACACACCAATGGCAGGGCAGCAGGTGAGATTAAAATAGTTACTTAATGTTTAAGTTTCAAGCTGCAGTGGTCTATATTTTTCTTTATATTTTCTTCTTTTTAATCTCTCCACCTTCTCTTCTTTAGTGGTTCGGTCAGGCTTTCAGCCATCTTTTTGTTGTAAAATATATCAACTCCAACTCCATGGTCAGCATTTTAAGCTTTTCAACTTTTCCAGGGTGGCCTAATTTGAATTATATGAACAGATTAAAAATACTATGCGGCTTTCCTTTAACATATCTACTTAGGAATATGTTTAATTCATTAAGAGCAAAGCAAAGCCTTATTTTTAATTTTTAATTGATGCTCTATTCATTTCATTAAATCACGTGATCTTTAAAAATTTAAATTTAAATTATTAGTAATAATTAATTAAAATTTTTATATTAATTTTAATAATCACATTTATATTTGAATTAAAATACGCTATCATAGGACTATAAATCAAATTACAAAAAAGACTTACTTGCAATTAAGATCTCACCAAAGCCCACAAGATCAAAATTAGTAAAGCAAGTTATTTTTATAAGGTTCAAGCATCATAATTTTTTGAAATCAAATCATATGATTTTCAAAAATTTAAATTCAAGTTATTAGTAATAATTAACTTAAATTTTTATATAAATTTTAATAATCATTGACTTGAGTTAGGATTTGACCTACGTAAAAATGTGGAGATATAAAATAGAAATTTGTCACAGCTCCAAAATAAATTATCCTACTAATTTGTTGCATTGAGGAAAATAAAATACTAGTACCAAAGTTGTTTTTGGGGGAAACTTTGTATCTTTGGTTTGAAGAATAGTTGAGTTGGAAAAATAAACGAACAGAAAGTTATGCTTTATTGGGATAACAAAAGCAAAATTGTCAAAGCACAGGGTTTCCCGTGAAGGACGTGGACTTTGGTGCTTTTCTTCATAGTGAAGATGTTCCTTTTGCTCTTTCCACGCAATGTTGATTCCGAAAATCAGGAACTCAGCCCCCTCCCTCCCTACTTTACATTAAAGATAGCCATCGAAACTCATTAATGATCGACTCCACTCCACTCGACAACAGCAACAAAAGTTGCATGATTTTTACGACCTGCTTGCTTTCATCATGCAAAACCTTTAGCATGGGTGGTATTGTCTTTGAATAGAAATTTCAATTCTGCAATAGGGTAACCGTTGTTTGGGCTCATAGAAGAGAAAACCGAGCCCATGATGAAGGATTAATGGGCCTAAATGGTCAACCAATAGTCCAATCCATCTTTTTTACCGCGGGTATGCTGGGCCCTTAATGACCTTTGGTGTGCCTTACTATGCTCCTCTGCTCTGCGTTTTGTACGGGCAGGGTTTCCTTAGGGTTTTTGGGGGGACTTCAATAACAAGTTTTTGGGGGTTGAAAGAGGGTTTTAGACTTTTTGTTTTCGCTGCCATTTGCGAAGCAGTGCTAAGATTCAATCTTCTCCAAATGGATCCATCTCTCAACTCTGCTGAATTGCAACGATTCCTCAATGTATGCTCTGTCTCTCTCTTTTGCTCCATTTCTGAGAATATAAACAAGTAGTAATCTGTAAATTGCTCTGGATTTTATTCAGTCGTCGTCCATTCACTTCTTTTGGTTTGATGAGTTGATGTGTGATGCACTGTTTGGATTTTGCGTTTTTCCTGCGTAGAGTCTTTAGTATCAAAGAAAGTTTGAAACAAAATCATGGTGGTAAATTAGGCTAATGGGTTCATCACATTCCTATGCTTTAAAAGACGTTTCTAGTTACAAATTCTCAATCAGAAGTTAATAGTCTGAAGAATTTCTTATTTTGGTAAAAGTTTTTCTCTCTTTTATCCATTTTATAGAACAATTTCAGCATTTTGCATCATAACTGTGTGTATGATTGTCTAGGTCGAACCATTTAAATTGCAGTGGGAGATTTTGTAGTAATGTTATTGTTATTTACCAATATGTTGTGTGAATGAGAGTTTAGCACATAGCACAGCAAGGAGCATTTAAAGGAACCGTGAAAAATAAATGAGAGGATCTTTGGTTATATATTTGACAACCATTGCTTCAATTATTGTTATTGTAATAGTTGTATGTGGCCTTTCCATCACCTTGAGAAGCTTAGAATCTTTGCATCTTTTGGTTCCTGATTACTTTGTTGTGGCTATACAGCAAGAAAAGGAAAAAGCCATGGTAAATGAAATGGTGGCAAAGCTTACCAGTGTGTGCTGGGACAAGTGTATCACAAGTACTCCTGGGAGCAAATTCAGCTCGAGTGAATCAGCTTGCCTTTCTCATTGTGCTCAGCGATACATGGATATGAGCCTTATCATCATGAAACGCTTTCAGTCCATGCAGTAAGCTTGAGGAGACTTTGCCTGCAGTCCTGGTTACAAGCTGTGACCTTTCCTTGCATCTCAACAGTTGATTATTGACTGAAAATTTGCTGTATTTTTTGTAACCGATACTCGTTTTAATTCTGTTAAAGCTCCTATACCAGGAAGGCTTTTGTAAGTTGAGTATTCTACAAGTCAATTATTTGAGTTTTCATTTGATTAGAAAATAATCTATGCTTTGGCATCAGGCTCTTGGTCTTTGCAATTCTTTTAGCATGCTTGGAGCCAGACGGTTGTTGTTAATGATGACTGATCAATCTAAAAGCATTTTATTCTGCCAATACTACTAGTTTTCATGCCAGGGTACCTATAGCACCAGGGTATGGTGATAATTAGTCAATAGTAAGCGCCTAGGGCTCATGCAAGTGCTTATTTGGTTCTTAACATTAAAGGTAAATTTCACTTATATTTTTTGTAATTTTGACTTTTCTCATATGGTACTTTGTGGATATATATATATATATATATATATTTCAATTAATATATTGTAGATAACTTATATTTCCATAAAAGGTTAAGCTGTTAATTGTCTAATAAAATCACAAAATACTTTTAAATGTGAACAAATAAGTTAATTTTGATTAATAGCTTAGCATCTTGTAAAAATAGAATTATTTACAGGGTGTTTATTGAAAAACAAAAGTAGAAAAATAGTAGACATCTACAAATGTGCTTAAAGAGAAAATAAATCATAAGTTGTTATGTGAGGAGAGTTCAAATCACAGAACGTAAGTAGAATTTACTCTAAAATTTATCCAAGGTTTGGGCGTTGTTGTGGACCTATCAAGGTATGGGTGGTATTGTGGATCCTGAAAACCCCTCGAGGCTGTAGCAATGGCTTAATCACCGATGATGTCTATAAACAGGTAGGTTCCAGGAACAGTTATTCCTGTGCATTTTTGCCAATGTAAGATCTACTTTAACTACTACTGCTAAAGGCCAGGTCAATGACTGGCTGCACTTTCCTTCTTTTGTAGCATCAAGTACCTCAACAAGAGGCTATAAACTCAAGGATTTAGAAAGAATTAACCCCCTCCCTGACTGACATCCCCATGGTTCTGTCGTAAAACCGATAGCAACATCGATTTAAGCATATTTTTACTGCTGATTTGCGAATCCTCGCAACTCTAGTCCCACGAGCTAGACTTGTAAGGGCTTTCACAAATCACGGTCACCGCAGCCACTTTCCAATGCAAGGAGTGAAGCATGTATCTTTGTTAATCAATTGCACATATAGCAACGATCCTTGCATGGATAAAGCCTTACGTAGCCAGAAAAAGAAAAGCAACAAGCCGTGGCTGAAAATTGCAAGCCTAAAAGAGAGGAAAAGATAGGAATGGGGATAAAAGAAAAACTCGTGCAGGGATTCTTCTTTCTAAGGGGAGGAATAAAACAGCCCCAAAATCTCGTGTTAACAAAACAAATGGCACACTACAACACAGTTTAGCAATTAGAAAGATTAACAACCTAAAAGCATCAGTCTCCAATCAACACCCCACCCAAACCCACACCACGTTTTCCCCTTATTTTTCATTTTCGTCTTCTTTCAGAGACAAAAACAAAAAAAGAAAAAAAGAACCTTTTATAATAATTTTCTCCTGTTTAATTTACATTTCAGAATTTTGTTTCAAATTGTTGATTCCCATTCGTGGATTCAGCATTGCTCCTGCCATTCACCCTCTTCGACTCTCCAACTCTGGATAAAGGAAGAATCTCGGGTGATATTTCCCATGTTTCACTATTTCTTCCCCAACTAGAACGCCTAGGATGATGCATGACACCACGTCCCTCTATGCTCTCTGGGGGAAGGATCCTACTTAAGTCAGGAGACACATCAGGCAATCCACTGTCTTTGTCCATACCATCACCACCAAGTTGTCCTTCATGATCACCTGCCTCTCCTAAAGCCTCATCCCAAACTGGCTTCCTCCCCATTTCTATGTCACCAATGGCTTTCCCCTTGTTTGGACTGATGAAACCTCCACTCACTGTTCTAGGTGAGATTGCAGGTTCTTTTGGAATTTTTGCCCTGAAATTTGTCTTGGATGGAGGAACACCGGTGCAGAATATCTCCGTGAAGTTCTCAATTACCCCTTTGTTATATGGATTCTCACGACGATCATACCGGTATCTAAAGTTTTCGTAAGTAGACTGCCAAAGAACGGAAAAGAAGCTCTGCTGTTAGTGGCATAAGAAGAAACAGAACACTTAAGAAAAAAAGAATAAAAGATTCAAGCATAAATTTATCACTACATGTCACATGTGAGGATGTAATTTCCCTCATTTACCAGAAAAATAATGCAAGTCTACGCAGATTCAAAGTGCTGGAATTGGCTATCATCACAAAGGTATAATGACCCAGAAAAAAATGTTACCTGGTTTGTACTGATTAGATACAAATGGAAGACAGTTAGTCCACCAACAAACCAGACTGAAATGAAGGTGTAGACTAGTAGCACAATGGAGGCAGGAGTTTTAGTCATTGCTTTCCATATTGTTGTCCCCTCGCCATCCATGATTCTCCTGATATACACCCAGCAAAATCCATGCACATATAAGCAAAGAAGAGTTGAAGAGAAGACAAACATGAAGAAGAACCTGTAATTCCGCTGCACCAACCAACAAAAGGAATTCAGAGACATCATCTTCATACATCTCCCATGTGAATGTACGAAGCAAGTACTAGCTAAAATTGAACTATTCTTTTTCTTTTTGATAATTAGCTTGAACTATTCTTAAGGTGCAAAGAATCTCTATCACTATTCACCACAGAATTGGCCCTTCTAGAACATGCAGGGAAAGGCCAATAGCACTTATCAAAATGACTGGAAGAGGAAGGGCTTTAAACAGATAGAGAAAGAAATAAACAAATAGACTGAAAAATGTTTTGGAAAAACATAGCACCGCTGTTACCACAAGTTTGGATGAAGAGACCAGAAAATATAATGTAAAACAATTTGCATTACCAGTCCAATACACTGACCAACCCAAGGGCAGTGGTGGTCAAATCTGTCCACACAATTATTGCATATTGAACAGTGAGAACATCGGGGAGGTCTATACAGCATACAAGTATCACAATACTTGATCTTCACACTTATACCATTGACAACCACATCCTTCGTACGCGGTAAACGTAATGGTGGAGTTTGGCCAGGCTGAAATTCAGAAATTCCTTCATAACCTTCTAGCTCAGGAGGGTGTGAGTTTCGTGGAATTATACCAGGATCTCTTCCTGAGGTTAGTAGAAGAAGAATTATATCCTGGGGAAACAAAGTGCATCCATTACTCAATAGATTTGCAGTGATTATGAAATTTATTTCAGCACTTCATTCTTTACATTAATTAATAAAACCAATTGTTGCGAAAAAAGTTCGAAGATCAAAATATGAATTGAGAAGACAAAATAAACTTCTTACTTATGTAATTCTTCCACATGTTATATATAAAGAGAATAAAATTGAATGTCGATCTAAGAACTAGAGGAAAACACTCCAAATGTATACAATATTTAATAGCAACTCCAAATGATTCATGATATCTGTCATACGATGGTAGAATTCATATTCACAGGCAAGCTAGCACTGACTTTTAATATCACTTTTACAGACTTGGAGAAGATAGTAAAATCACCTTAAATAATACTGAAAGGATAGTTAGACGCAGAACATCAGTGACAAGAAGCATGACTGATAAAAATAATGGTTTCAGGAAGGAAAGGAACTCACACATAAAGTGAGAGCCACAGCAACAGCCATTATGGAAATTCCCAAGTGATGAGGAAAGTCATCCATCAACTTTCTTGCTACAAAGACACAGAAGACAGCAACAGGAGCAGCAATTAAGAAGATGGTGAAGAAAAGGGATCTCACATCAGGTCCAAATATAAGCCTTCCCCCCAAAACAAATACCTGCAAAAAGAAAGAGCACCCAGAAATTATTGGCATACCCATAGATACAACAAATGCATTACTAATATTACAGGTCAATTCTCCCACAATTCTTTTCACAAAATCGATTTAGACTGTGATTTAAGTGATCTTCCATATGCTTAAATTTGGGTCAGACTACAACATCTCAATTAATTTACCAAATTGAACTACAGATGCAGGTCAGGCTTAATCAATTCCCTCACTAGCAAACTGATCCCTATTCACCTGTTGGCAAATGTTAATCAACCTGTTGAACTCCCAAGATAATTGGATCAGCATTAAAGCAACAAAAACCTAAAACAAAAATGACCCAATAAGCCAAACACCATTCTTTTAATTACAAATGAAAACTTTCCCATATTACAGAAACAAAAACCCATAAGCATACACTTCTGAACCCAATCAAATAAACCCTAAGATTCAGATCTTTGATCAACAATCCAAACAAAAAAGAGATAAAAGGAAAGAAGCCTTTTTGCTTACATTGCTGCCCTTCCAAGCTTTATAAGTTTGAATGAAACCATCACCATGGTTAGCTTCATTGCCCAAATCTGGTGGAGGAGGCTGCAAACCATTCATCTTCTAAAAATTCAATCTTTTTTTTTTTTATTTTTCTCTCTCACAATTGGGTACAGAGAATTGAAGAATAATTAGTAGTGAAAAATCAAGCTCGTTTTTTTGGCAAAAGCAGCAAGGAAATGAGAAAAGGCGGCTCTTTTTTGTGGGTTCGCTTTCTCACTTTCTTACTTTATTATTTATTTTGATATTGAAGGCAACAGTAGGCATTGACTTTTCTCTACGTTTCATACTCCTCTCTCTTCCCCGTTAACTTAGCCAATCAGCCACCGCCGTCTAGTTGGCTAATGGTCCACCGTCGAGCTGGTCAACAATTTCAAAATTGCTCCAAAAATTCATTTTATTTAGACAGCGCCACCCCAATTTAAAAAACAGAAGCGCAAATTAAGATTAATGGATACTGTACCTAAATTCCTGTTTCCGACAAGGTCAGTTACTGTCCCGCGACTGATTCCAATGATTCTCCCCCCTGTTCATGACGTGGCATTATTAATGGGTCCCTCTTTTTACTAAAAAATACTATTCTTTTCTTTAAAAAAGGGGAAATAATTAAGGGAGGGAAACTGATGGTGGGCGGCCAAGGCCCACCCAAGGGGAGGATTCGATGCCACTTGGACCAAGACATGATTACGGCTTCGGCATTCTATGCAACAAATTTGAACACAGAATGACGACATTTTTTATTTTCTTTCTTTTTTTTTTTTTCATTTGTGTATTCCAAGCGTAATAGGTTTTTGTTTGTGCTATAAAATATACCGTTGACCTTATGGAACCAGACAGGTAGAGCTAGCAAGTTCAACAAAGGGAGAATCTATACAAATATGGAATCTACATATTATCCCACAATATTCATACAAAGAAATGAGAGCTGACAGGTACAATCCCAGTACCAATACCTATGGCTATTGCAATAGGTAGGATACTTGCTAACTTTGAATTACTCAGCTCTGACTAGTATAAGTTACTTCAATTTTAGTCAAACCATAACCTAGTACTAGTTGGTAATTTAGGAGCACGACCCACTCAAAAGCTATAACAAAATTAGGTTAAAGTAAACTTTGTGTTTTACATTAATCAAAATTAAAGCAATAAAAATGTTTAGTAATATATAAATTTCAATAAGTCAGGTACAAAATTTCACAAACTAAATGTATGTGTTCGATAACCAGTTTTTCAATACCATTACTTAATTCGCAGGGGCGGAGGGGAAGTTAAGAATGGGGGGCCGTGGCTTTCAAAATTTTTAAAAATATTTATTTATTATATATATTTTATCAATGATCTCTCTAAATTTTTTAAAAATTTTTATTTATTATATATTATTAATGACCCACTCAAAATAATTTTTTGATTTAATAATTATTATAAAAAAATCAAACAATTTCACAAATTTACTTAACTTTATTTTAATTTAAGTTTTTCTACACTCTTTTGTCTTTTTTTTTTCTCTTCTCTTTTGCCTCTTTTTGTTTTTATTTCTTTTTTTTTCATAACTCACTACTAAAACACACCTTATTCTTAAAAAGTGATTTATGAGTTTGTGAGTTTGGACAAAGAAAGACAGAGATCATTTACCACCATTGTATAAAATTAAAAAGAGGTAAAATTTTCTTTTACTTTCTTCTTTCTATTTATATTATTTAACTATTTATTTTAAATTTTATATTTCATATTTAATTATTTATATTTTATTCATTATAGTTTTATATTTTATTTTTTAAGTTTAAATATAAATAAATAAGAATATTGAATGTTGATTATATTGTTTTTTTTTTCAAGTTTGATTAAAATATGAGTAAGTTGAAAATAATTGACAATTTTTTTAAAAGAAAAGAAACTTTCTGCAAAAACAGAAAAGTTAAAGAATTACCACTTGATTGATAGATTAATTTGTCTTATTTTGACTCTTCTAATTTCTAAAGCAACTACAAAGAGAGTCTTTTTCAGCAATGAAAATTGTGAAGATAAGACTCTGAAACAAAATGGATGATGAGTTTCTTGCAGATAATTTAGTTGTTTATATTAAGAAAGACATTGCTAGTCTTTTCAGTACTGAGTCAATAATTGATGAACTTGAATATAAAAAACATCGTCGAGCACAACTTTCTTAAATAACTATTATAAGTTTTTTTTTTATTATTTACATATTATATAAAACTATTGTCTATTATGTATTTTTTGATCGTTGGTTAAATTCAACATGTTAGTTTTAAGAATTTTAACTTTTATTTTTTTTTGTCTTTGACCTCCCAACAAAAATCGGCTAGCTCTGTCCTGTTAATCCGTACTTAATTTGATAGGATTAATAGATAAAAAAAACTGATATGATTAATGCTTTTGTTAGCCGAATCTTTTTGTACAACATGTGAAAAGTTAGGAAAGTATCCAATGATTACAACTTTGAATTTTCAAATTAAGGATATATGAAATAAAATTAATCATTATATATCTTTTATTATGTAACTAATCTAATTGAATCTCCGAACTTAAGAAAACAATGGAAACCAGTTGGTGGGCATTTTGTGGCCAGCAAGGAGGCGTTTCAAGGGTTGGCTGGCAAGTTCAAGAGAGCACATATTCTTTTATCAAAAAAGAGAGTACAGATTCTATTATCGAGTGGACCCACGTTAGGAATCACCATAAGTTGAACTTCTTGCATTATTGGGCCTTGAACTGGGCAAATGTTTTTTCTTTTTGGGACATAAAAAAATGGCAAATGAGATCCATTACTGAAACCCTGGTCCAGTACTCTCTGAAAACTTGAAAAGGAGAAATAAAAAGGTCCCACCGGGAGTCGAACCCAGGTCGCTGGATTCAAAGTCCAGAGTGCTAACCACTACACCATGGAACCCGTTGATGGCAATGAGCCTGACTTAGCTTATAATCAAAAGTTTTAAGTAATGATTGAGAGATTAATTTTGAATATACACCTCCAATTTGGAACAAAAAAATATATGCTCCGGTACTTCATAAAAATGGGAGAGCTACTTCTTTTTCCGAAGCAACCTAAGTGAAGAAGTTGGCCGTCATTTTCTCAATAGCACGTGGAAAAATTGAACTCACATTATGACAATTAATTAATGAGGCACTAATTGTAGAAAAGTCTTTCTATAAATACATCATACCAACACACATTACTATTATATATAAATATACGTATTAATTTCTCTCAAAATAATATTCAAGAATCTCTAGACTTTAGGTTTGTTATTTATTATTATATATACATAAAAAAAAACCCCCCCACAATAAAAGGCAACCTCAACATGTTAGTTGGGCAATAATCAATCAAGAAAACGAGAAAGATGGCTGCCTAATTGATTTCATTATCCCTGCACCTACCACAACTACCTAATACAACATTTTCTTTCAAGGGTCCTAAAATCATTAAATTTTCTTAGTTTAACAATAATTAAGCAAGAGCCTGCTTATGGCAAGTTAGCAATGTGGTGTGGCTGTTGAAATTGTGAAAACTTTGAGACGTAGACGGCAAAAAGATATTGGTTGGTAATGAAATGCATTATTGCATACGAAGCGCAACATAAATATGGAACAATTCTCACCTTTTACTATATGCCACTTAAAATCAAAATTATTCTAGATATGTAGTTATACCAAGGTAATTTTATCACTCCAAGTGATCCCTTCTGATCATGTTCTTGCTCCATCGGCTGTGCATTGATTCTTCCTGTAATGGTAAGGACAAAATGAAAGGCATTTACAAGCACAAGTGGTAGCTAGCTTTTATGTTTTCTTATGGATTTTCTTTGGCTTTGGCTAGCTATTTCCTTTTTGATTCTCACATTCTGTGAACTCATTTACGTCCTTTTGTAGCTAAACTGATAAGCTCCATTAACAAAACCAGACAACCTTGGGCTTGGGCAAGATAGTTGAAGTCTATACCGCTTATTTTGTGCAAGATTAAGAGCAAGCAAAATTTTAAGTTTATTCACTCACGAAATTTGTGTTAGAACGAGGATTAAAGAAATATTTTGTATTTAATGAATAATAATAAGAAGAAGAAGAAGAAGAATTTTACATCTAATGCATAATTCATGTATAATTGATAATTGTCTACTATTGCTATATTAAAATCTCCTTAAGGTTAGAACCTTGAAGAAAAAGGGTTATGGTTTAGGATCTGCCTCCTCTTTTTTTTGTAAATTTAGTACATAATATTTAAAAAAGTCACTGAATTTAGTACACAATATAATCATGTCAAAAAGGGTACCTAACGGCTAAACCCATTACACCGTTGAACCCCAATATGAGAAACTGAATACCACGAGAATCTGTTCACTATTTCAGGTTTATGTGCACCTTTCCTCCCTCCTGTCGTTAATGACAAAAAAGAAAGCCATCAGTATTGGAACTGAATCCTTTCTTTTGTGGCTTCGGTTCACGAGAAATAGGTTTTAATTCCACTTTGGCATCTGATTTAAGGGACAAAATTCATATCTTATTCAAGGCTAAAAGTTTTCAGTTTAGTTGAAAACAACTCTCTTTAGCGCAAAAGTTCAAAAGCTTTCTGATTTGTAAGAAACAAAAAGATATTGGATTTAGATACTTAGAGCATATTTTGTTATTTGCTTGCCAAGTAGATTAACAACTCAAATTTACTAACTGATCAGAACTAAGTGAGTTTGATTTCATCTCCATTTGGTTTTTTCCCACTTTGCTACCTCTTATTTTAAATTGTAACTGTATGTTGGGTCTTAAAAATTGATATTGAAAGAAGTGGCTAATGTGTAAATCATCCCTTTTTTCCATTTTGGCCAATGGTATTTCATCCTATTGAGATTAGGCTTTTTAATTAAGGTCTCAAAGTGCTTTTCAATCATAGGAAGTTGGAAGAAATCAAGAACATAACTGGTTTAATTTTCTATGCTTGAAAGGAGGAAGTTTTCAAGTTCAAAGTTGTCCTTTTCTAGCGATATTCCAGGTTTTTCCAAGGAAAAAGATGTATTAGATTAAACATAAGTAAGAGGGTTGGTTAAGCTCCATTTAAGCTTAAAGAAAGAGTTGCAGAACAGAGCCGAGAAGCTTTATTTTTTCAGAAACATGGTTATTAGGCAGGGAAAGCCATAGAGACTGTAGAGATTGTTGAGAAAATAAAAAGAGGAAGTACAATGCCTAACGACGTTTGTTCTCTAACGTGAAATGGTTTAACGAGAATTTGTTTAGAAATGGATCAACTGTTACAATTCAATGTTGACATAAATCACTCTCCAATTAAATTTACGAAAGGGAAGGAGCCGGATCTTTAGATTTATTGACCTAATTAATTACCATTTTTCTATGGAAATTGCAATGATCTTACCGTTGAATACATAGTCAGAAATAAGCAGCCCGCGTCATAACTCATACTGATCCAATAAAATTAGGGGTTGAAAAAACTGGAAAGAATTTAAGGTTAATTATCACTGTGATGTCACCAATAGTGGTGAGCAATCTGTGCAAAGGAAAGGATTATACCATTTTCCATCCAAAATGGCTATGGGGCGTGTACTTAATTCTTACAGACAAATAGAAACAGTTTGTTCTTGTAAGCTCAGAAAGTGCCGATCAGTCCTGTGAGAACAGATACCAGGATTGGCAAAACTGATTACTCAGTGTCAGACATAAAATCCCCACTAACATATAAGCCTCTAATTTTTTGCCTGAAATTGCCAAATTGCTTGCCATGATACGCAACAGGATTTGGTCGCATGTGGCCGGCCTGGATCTCCAAGAACTGATATTTGTCTAGGATAAGCTTGTCTGAAATATAGATGTAGCTAGCGGTTCAAACTTGAAGTATCGTTATTATTAAGGAATATATTGCCTTCCTTGTACGACAGATGCTTGATGCATTAAGCAATTATAATAATCCACATTATACCTCTTTCAGGTAATATTCTTTCTGGGCCACAGAAGAAACTAACCCAATATTAGTTCACATTTTGTGTACTTTGATCTTTCACATCTGACCCATCAGTTAATGGATTCTAACTTTCAAAATACTCAAGCCCATATGAACGAAGGCTGTCGGGATGTGGATCTATATATGGATTTTAAGGTTTCCGCAATTGGGGGTGTGATTTTTGTCTTATATATATAGATATATATATATATATATATGCATATATATATAAATATATATATATCTATAAGTCCTTGTAATTAAGTAGGACTCTTTCTTTCCTTTTAGAACAAAAGTAAGAGTTGTTCCGTTAGGTTATAGTATAACTAGACAATGAAACTATATTTGGTTAAAAATGAAAGATTAATTAAAAATATCATCAATTCAAATGTTATAGTTTGGTATAAAAATACATAAAAATTAATTTTTTTATATATTTTAATTCAAGTATTCAAAAATAAATCCATATATCCAAAATGTGTTTTGTCCTCTTTACTTTCAAAAGCAAAAAGTGAATTAGTATTAAATTGAAAACTAAACGAAGAGTTTGAATTAGCTCTTGCAGTTTTCTTTTAACAAACAAAGTAATACGCCCTCCCATGTCCCATCTTATATATCTCTCTATTAATATATCACACCAAATGTGCCTCTGCCTGTGATAAAGAATTTGGATGAGAGGAAGCTAGGATTACGTTTTACCTGCTTCTACATTATTTCTTTCTAATACCTTCTATCAGAGAAAGAGATCAGAGCTGAAGAGATGGCTCACTATCCATGGATAATTGTCTCCGGCATTCTAGGTATAAAATTGCATAAGCAAGTACCATTTTCATCCTTACTGATGGTTGCACGAATTTTTTCTTATATCACAAGCATTTTCTTGTTTACTGCTATCCCGGTGGTTGGTGCATTCATTAATTTGGTGCCATCTGCCACGGCAAGGCAAACTCTATAGGAGAACTAAAAATGGAGTAGAAAGCAGAAAAGAAGAATGTCACTTAAGAGCTTAAA
This sequence comes from Theobroma grandiflorum, assembly GCA_036013995.1. NCBI lineage: Eukaryota > Viridiplantae > Streptophyta > Magnoliopsida > Malvales > Malvaceae > Theobroma > Theobroma grandiflorum. The sequence goes on from CP142131.1 coordinate 11,627,920, forward strand.
AACCTAGACAACCTTAGTTTCTTCTTTCTTTCTTTGTGCTATGAAAAGTTTGGTGTTCATGTCTAATCTGCTTCTTTTACATGTCATTGTTCATGTAGTTGTACGGTTATGGTACAAATTTGAAATGTACATTATGTTTATTTCTTTATGTAAGGAAAATCTAATCTTTATTTTCTTGTTCATTTTATTTTCTGCTTCTGAACCTGATCACAATAACAATCATGAATATTTATTTTAGGTAACATCCTCTCTTTCATGGTGTACCTTGCGCCTCTGTAAGTGTTCTCTTTTCTTTATTTTTTTTTTCGATTAATGTGTATTAAACTTTCTATATGTAGGTAATTTAATGTTTCGGCTTGCAACTCAGTGAAATTAACTAGAGAATTGGACGATCTAATAAATTGCAGGCCTACATTTCTTCGGGTTTATAGAAAGAAATCGACTGAAGGGTTTCAATCAATTCCTTACGTCGTTGCACTAGTGAGCGCTGTGCTTTGGATATACTACGCCACACTAAAATCCAATGCTTTCCTTCTCATGACCATCAATTCCTTTGGTTGCTTTGTGGAAACTATCTACACCGTTGTCTTCATCATTTACGCACCAAAGAAAGCTAGGGTACGTTACGTACTAATTATAATGTTCTTCCCGCTATTTACGTAATCACCTGTTTGAATATCTTAATGAAGCTTTACAGTACTAGGAGATTGCAGATTCTGACCATGAAGCTGCTGCTTCTGTTCAATTTTGGGGGCCCTCTCTTGATCCTTCTTCTTACACATTTCTTTTGCAAAGGACCAAGCCGGATTCATATTGTTGGATGGTTTTGTGTAGTATCATCAGCCGGTGTTTTTGCAGCGCCTTTGAGCATAATGGTCAGATTCTTTATCTTTCCTTTTTCTTTTTAATTTTTTTCTCTTTAGAACTATTTTTAGACTCTACCTCTGCCTCATTACTATTTTCTTACTTGTAATTAATTTCCATAGAGGTTGGTCGTTCGCACCAAAAGCGTGGAGTTCATGCCATTCGCTTTATCACTTTTCCTCACCTTGAGCGCCATTATGTGGTTGATCTATGGCGTACTTCTGAAGGACTTCTATATATCTGTAAGTATCTGAAAGGATGACTTTTAACTCCGGAATAACATATATTTTTACCTTTTTCTCTGATTCTTTTTCTTTTCTTGTTGTGGGTTAATAACCTCAGCTCCCAAACATAATGGGAGTTGTTTTAGGGATGATCCAAATGGTATTATTCTTAGTCTACAAAAAGTACAAGAACATCGAAAATGAGCAGAAGCAATTACCAGTACAAGTTGCGAATGGAAAGAACTTAGCACTCATAAAAGCTTCCAATAACACGGTCTCCTCGCAGCTAGTTTTAGGTGACGTTGAAGTGGGTAGAGATGAAAATCCGCATGATCATCAGTTACAACATAGTCATAAAAGCATGGAAAGCACCAATCAAGCAGAACCCGGAGGGCGTGCTGTTTGATTTGCCTTTTACATCGCTTTTGTAGTATGCTATATAATTAAGTATAATTGTAATTAAAGCCAAGTAAGACGGGAGCAACCACTCAAATGCTTGGACTCCTGGATTTAAGGCTTCTTTTTTAAACCGATCGATGCTGTTTCTTTTGCATTCCCGTTTACTATTGAAAGCGATCTAAGGACCTGAGGAACCGAGGAAAATGCTTGGACTCCTGGCTTTGACGTCTTTACTGGTGCTTGTATGGATGATGGAGAACCTTGATATAAAGCCTAATCACGCATTTAATGCAAGACAAATAAACAAATTACAACATATGAAATAGCATGGCATACATTACCCTCTTTCTTTCTAAAAATTTCTATACGAATTGGACTATATGTATATATATATATGATAAATAGATTATTTTTCAAAGTTATAAAAAGCGGACTTCAATTATTGAGACACGATTTTTAGGATTGCTATTGAATTTTAATCTTATATCTATTCTATATATGAAATTTGTCTCCAAAGGGGTCTCCATTTGACATCTGTCTAGTAAAATTGGTAATTTTCTTATGCCCTTCTTTATTCTATTTTGGTTAGCCCATGAAAATGGGCCAAATGTAGGATAAAAAGCCTAGCTAGAGAGAGACTTCTCCTATTCGGTAGGCCGAGTAATCTTCAAGCTCATAAATTAAATTTGGTTGAGTTCATTTTCATCTCATAATAGCTATCCCACCACAAATTGTTCCAAAATTTTCTCCCAAAAAATTCAAAAAACACACGAGCGTAATTTTTAGTATTCCTCCCCTCCCCTCTCTTGGTGTTCATTCAAAGTTCAAATCAAATCCAATTTAAAAAAAAAAAAGAAGGTGTTTTTTTATATGTGAAATATAATTTTTTTGTTTTATTTATTTTCATTATATTTTTAATTAAAATAAATAATATTGGTTAATTTGTTAAGTAAATAAATCAATAAAGGAATAAAAAATGATTGTTTGAAAATTTCTCAATGATAGAAATTTTATGAAAATTTATAATAATATTTTCTCAAAAAAATTCTAAAATGAATAATTTTAGTGTGTCCCATTTAAGAGTTGACAGAATTTAAAAAAATTAACACTTGAGAATGATAAACTAAAATGTTATGATAGAAGTTGAAGTTATAGTCATCCGACCCTGGAGGTTTAGGTCCCCCACACTCTCAAATTGCCTCCTTTAGTTCTTCCATATATAGATAAGGTTTTCTCAAGAAAGAATCATCGTGTGGATTCAATTGTTTTGAGAGTATCGTCTCCTATGGTGGGTCTAGTCTTATTAACACTTGAGAATAATAGCGTAAAATGTTCCACCATAGCCTTTTTCACCTCCCTCAAATTGAAAATTCAATTCTTTTTCCAAAAAATGCCTTCTATGTGATTTCTATTTGCCCTTGTTTTGACCTTGCTATGGAAGAACTTTGTGTTTTGATCTCCCTTCGATATCCATCTAACTCTTGATTTTTGTCTCCACTGTCCCAATTTCTCTACTTAATTTCAGCTTTGATTAAGTCCTTAAAATCCCCCATTCTATCTCGTCTTCCACCTTTTCCTCCAAGGCTGCCAACTGTTCATCCACATCACCGAATATGTTCCTGTTCCATTTTTTTTAGCTCTCCAAGCTTAGTTCTCGTTCTAGAATCCACCCTACCTTCCTAATCGATGGATTTCCATTGACCATTGCCCACTTATATCCTTACTAAAACTCTTTATTGTGTGGCTAGACTTGATAATTTTGAACACGACACGTTAACACGATATGAAAAGACACGGGTTAAACAGGTTATGAGTTTATTCTTAATGTGTTTCGTGTCTAATCGTGTCTGACACGTTTAAAACACGTTCAAACACGTTTACTTAAACGTGTTATTGTGTTTAAACGTGTTATCGTGTTTAAACGTGTACACGTGACACGTTTATTAACCCATTAAATATTGATAGTTAAAGACTATTTTAGCTTTATATAAATAATTTTAAATAATTATTTTAAATAGTTTGTTTAATTTTATAAAAAATTATTAATGTAATTATACATTAATACTATAATTTTTAACATTTAGATTTTATTTGAAGATTTTTAATATTATTAATATTTGAAGATTTGATATTAATTATGTATTTTATAATATTATATGATAATAAATTTTATGTATATTGTTTATATTAATTTTTATTATATTTGATGTTATATTATTTTTGTTTTGTTATAATTATTTTTTTAATTATAGATTTTGAATTTAAATAATAAAATTATATTTAATTATAAATATTTTTATTTAAACGTATTAATTGTATTAAACGTGTTAAATGTGTTATTAATCGTGTCGTGTCATATATTAACACGTTTAATACACGTGTTAATCGTGTTAAACGTGTTAATCGTGTCGTGTCGTGTTACACGTTTATTAAACGTGTTCGTGTATGTGTTTTATACTTAAAACACATTTATTAAACGTATCGTATTCGTGTTTATCTTTAGCATGTTTTATGTCTAATCGTGTCTGATACATTTACGATACGAAAATACGAATTACTAAATCTACATGTGGCCAACAGTCTAAAGAATTCAAAGGGACATGACCCCAATCCACCATTTCGGACGATAGCGAGATGGGGCAATGGCTGGAGACCAATATCTCTTTAGACCTGTCTTATAGGAGTACATCCACTCCGACGTACCAAGAATCTGTCCAACCAACTCCTTCGGGATTCCCCACCACACCATGTGAATCTATAGGGCTGTACTGTGAATTATTGTTTTGGGCTGCAATGAGTATTAACAGGGGAATGTCAAAGTGCGGACTGCCTGGAATGCTTGTTAGTTTTCTTGAAAGGTAGGGGCGGAGTTAGTTAAATTTTATTGGAGAGGTCAAACACAAAAAAATAAAAGTTAAAAATTTTAAAAAATTAATATATTAAATTCAATCAATAATAAAAATATTGATAATAAAACAATAAAATTAAATATAAAACTCTCATTTGTAAAAACGATATATAAGATTAATAATTTTTTTTATATAAACAACATCATTTAAATACTATATATTTAAGATAATTTTATTTTAATTAAATATAAAAGGTAAAGCATATAAAAAAATATACTCAAGTTAATTATCTCTTACATAATCAAGATTAATAAAAAACTAATACATTGATGAAATTTTAAATAACAATGTAACACTACAACTTATATTTGAAAACTATATAGTAATTTATTAATTTTTAAAGATTAAAATCATAGAAAATAAAATCTACATAACATAAAAAAGAAGAACATAACAAGTAGAAAGTACATACCACATATTACATAATAAAAAAGAAAAAAATAGTTAATAGTTTGTAAAAATTTGAAAAAGAAAATTTATAGAAACTTATAACATATGAACAAATGGAATAGAAATAAAAAACAAACAAATATAAATAAAAATAATAATATAAATTGAAAAAAATTAAAATTATGTGAGATATGTGAAATTATTTTATTATTTATATTAATTATTAAATAAAAAATTATTTTAAAGAGGTCATTAATAAAATATATAAAAAAATTTAAAAATTTTTATATATCATAAAAAATTTTTTTAAAGTTTTGGGGGGGCCATGACCCCCCCAATTACATAAGGAGGCTCCGCCCCTGCTGGAAAGTGATCCGTGCTGACGTAAATCATTAGAGGGAAGTCCTGCATCATACCTGGTGCATGCTTCCTCTGTTTTCTAATGAAATGAAAACTATTGTTATTCAAAAAAAAAAAAAATACTAAATGAAATTCAGGTATGTGTGTTTTTTTTCTTTTATAATCAATTACATTGGATCTTACTCTAAAATGAAAGCTATTTAACAAACTTATACCCTAGAGATCTTCATGATAAGATTAAAAGGAAAATTGTTTTGAAATATTATCTGTCCTACAGGGATCTTCCAGTCATATTAAGTGTACCTTCAACTTTCAAAAAGTGTACCGTGTACCTTCAGGTCTATCAAAAGAATAATATAAAAATTGTGAATTTGAGCCTTGAGGTACCACTTGGCACTTTCAAACAAAGTTAGGACATGAAAGTTGGCTTCGATCGGTTAAAAAGTTATTACCAAATACTTTGGTGATTGGCAAACGCTGCAGCTGACTGCTACAACCCCCTAACCCGACAATGCAAATTGTTGTTTGGGGCCATGCTAAGAGTATATTGAACACTCATTGAAGAACTACAAAACACAAAGGAGTCTAATCCAATCAATAAAATTTGGTTAGGGATACATTAAGATTAATTAGAGGTCCCAATCTATGCACCAGAATGTTAATTCAGTGTAGTCAAAAAGCTTTTCAACTACTACTAGCTATTACGATTTTCAGGAGTTGGGTAAAGTAGGTTTTTGTTAGACCGTATTCTCCTTTTGGGCCTTCCACCTATGAGACGACAATAAGCTGAGACTTTGCTATTCATTTAGACACTAAAAAAAAGAGAGGCTATTTCCAATGGAATTTTTCGTTGGAAATAGTCATTTTTTCGTTAGAAATCAACGTTTTTAATGGATTTTCAATGAAAAATTCTGTTGAAAAATTTGTAGGAAAAAACATCGTAAGTAATACAAATCCGTTGGAAATCTGTTGAAAATTTCCAACGGAAATTTCAGTTGAAAAAATTCATTGGAAAATTGTGAAATGTATGAAAATATGGTTGAAATTCCGTTAGAAATTTCCAATGGATTTCCAATGGAATTTTCGTTAGAAAAATACTAATGGGGAACATTCCGTTGGAAAATTTTTTCCGACGAAAAATTATTATAGACAAAATTCCGTTGGAAATATTTTCCAACGGAATTTTTATCACTAACACAAATTCTGTTGGAAATCATCTTCCAATGGAATTTTATGTGAATCATTTTCCGTTGGAAAATTATTTTCAACGGAATTTTTTTAATATTTCCAACGAAAATTTCTGTTAGAAATTGAATAACTTGTTTTATTGCTTATAATTTTTCAACCAATATTACATGTATTCATTTCAATGATAAATTAGCAATTTCGATCCGCATTACAATATCAAATTATATAAAATAAACGCATCTTCAAAATTTTCGTTGTTCATCACTTAGTACATCTAATTAATAATTAACCAAAACACACAATATATAAAAAAGTGAAATACACATAAATATAAAACATATGCATACTAACAACAATCCAAGTGTAGCAGTGGAAAATATACATCAAGTTCATGGAATTTTGGTTTCGTACTTGTCAATATTTTATCTTGAAGGTCCTGCATCTCCTTTTGTTGAACGCGCATGACTCATGAACATGCTTTCTATACGTGCCATGAATTCACCCATGATTTCCGCCATTGCATTCTTAATTTCTTCGTGTATTTCCCCACATAATTCGTCACGTATTTGACCTAAATTTGATGTCAGATTTTCCACTTTTTCTTCTAATGCAATTACAGGACTGCTAACATTTGAGTTGATAGGTCCACACGCAAACTCAGATGTTGATACATTGTTGTGAGTTCTATTAAGTAAAGCTGTAGCTGGCACCCGAGTACCAAACCCATAGACGTGAGTGCGTGTATTCTTCATCCCTCCAATTGCTTCAGTCCATGCATGTGGATCGAATTCAGGCTGAGAAGATGAATCCTCACCATACTTCTGCTATAGGATAGAATAATATTTCCTACATAAAAAATTATATATACCATTAATATGAAACTAGATAATCAAATTTATAAATTATAATAATTAATAAGTTTTTTTCTTACACTTGTAGACTTGGACTTGTTATCTACAAAATCACCATGACCCGTTAAGCGCTTATGAGTGCGGTTAAACACTTCCAAGAAAGTAAAATCTCGTTTCATCTCACTTGCCTGCATTTATTTACAACGTTTTATATAGTCAATCATAATCAATATATATATCTTAAATTTAACGTAACAAAAAACTTAAGTGATTATACTAAACATACAATTTAAATAGGAGAGATGGGAAACCAAGCATATAAATTCGAAGTAAGATTAATTCATACCATCTTTTTTGCATGAACCACAAATGGAACTGAACCGGCCGTGTGCTTTGGGATGCCTTCTTCTTTTGGCGTTAAACGATTTTCCTGTGCTTTTCTTGATTTGTTTTGCCATTCTTCTGTACCCCATACCGTATCGATGAGAGTATCCCATATTTTGTTTGTGATCCATTCCCTCGACATGCCTTTGCAATCCCTAATGTTGTTTATTTTGGCTTCTGTCATTGCTTTATGCCGTTCTTCTGAAAGCATGTCTTTTAACCGATCGACATAAATTTTTTCCCATATACGTTGAACCAAACCATTTTGATTTGCAGACCAAACGTATTTTTCCTTCAACAAAATAATAACGTAATGTAAACTATTTATACAAATTGATTGAAAACAAAAAACTTATAATTTAATTGATTAACTAAGATAGTACATGAAATTTTTGAAACATTAACTCCTTTATGTCATTAGGGACTTTCCTCCATGTCGACCATGGACCATTGAAGTGATTTTTTATGATCCTCGTTATTGTAGTTGTGACCCCTCGCTCGAAAAAAGTACTTGTTGAAGATGTTAAAAAAAAATTAACATATATTAAAATTTAGCACAAATATAAAAATATAATTAACAACATTACCAAATATAACAATATAACATACTTCTTTCCAATAGGAGTTATACGCAATCTGTCTGCTGGGTCTACAAGAGTCTGTAATCCTACACTTAGCCCCTTACCTCTTGACCTTGCGGATGTATCATCTAAGCTTGCATTTAAATCAATAGATGGGGATCTTCGCGAATCATGAGTAGATGTCTCATTTTCATCTTGCTGTGCGAATGGCCCCAACAATGTTGATGTCTCATATGGCACATCATGATACTCCTGCTACATCTGTTGTTGATTGGATAGATGAGCTACGACAGCTGCACTTGTAGGCAAAGACATACTTCTAGATGCATCTGTTGACCTAGGTCTTGGTTTTGAATACTTCCCTTTCACCATCGTTCCTACAATATTTTTTGACGCATTAATATCCTAACAAAATTTATAACCACAATTGAATATCCGTATTGAAAATATCAATTCACGTACAATCAAAGTTGTGATTATATAGGTTTAATTTCACAAACAATTTGATATATTAACTATAAAGCTCAATTACAAGAAATTTGAAACTCATTTAATATTATAGCATTAAAGTTAAACAACAATGTTAAAAAAGTATAATAAACCATTATCTTATATGTCTAACATCATCAATCACTGTCAGAGTAAGCAAATCCATTTTCGTGATTATTATCAGTATCATTATTAAAAGTGCTACAATCGTTGTCTTCACGTTGATCTTCATCTTCATCTTTATCTTCATCTGCATCTTCATCCTCATCTCCTTCCATGTCTTCTTCTTCATTATCATCACTTTCCATGTCATCATCTTCATCCTCAATCAAAACATCAACCTCTTCATAATCACCACGTGATAAACCTGTAAAATTATCAACATATTCTTCTGCTGTACCGATAGTTGAAGTTGACACATCTTCTTGGTATACTCCTTCGTTCAAATCACTTTCATTTTCTATATCACCACTACTAGGAATGTGATATCTACTCTTAGCTTTTATTTTAAATATTGCCCACCAATCACGACAATCTCTTTTGTTTGATGGATAACTACTATAATAAACTTGGTGAGCTTGTGCAGCTAAAACGAAAGGTTCATTAGTGGCAAGTATTGAGTTGTATTTAATTTCAACAAGACCATGCACTGGATCAACCTTAATCCCTTTTTTAGTGTCAAACTAATGACACTTAAATAGCACAACTCTGTTTCCAAGATCAAAATACTCCAACTCGATTATGTCCACTAAAAGACCATAAAAGTCATGCTCATGATCATTATAAACACTCCCTTTTATGCAAACCCTGCAATTCATTGTCTTACAATTATGGCCATAATCTAAGGTGTGAAACTTAAACCCATTAACAAAGTATCCTTTGAAACACCTTATCATACGTCTTGGACCATGAGAGATTTGAATGATACGTGGATCAATCTCATCTTTTCTTTGTGCAACCTGCGAACATTACAGACAAATCGTATAATTAATAATATCATACTTAATGCCTCAATGTTATTAACATGGGAATTAAATTCCGTTGCACTTACAAAATTTTTAAACCATTTCACAAATTGTGCATCACGTAATTTCTCTAATTCCTCTTTCGATATATCCACAAAATCTCCCTTGACAGTTTCGTCAAATATCCTATAGTCATATTAACATATTTGGGATTACTTTCATGCGTATGATCAATCATTACACCAATCAAGTTATGGAACTTACTTTATATATGGGAGCATCTCTTCACAATTCAGTAAAACATATAACTCAGCAGTATAAAACTCATCATCATCTAAAAAACAAGATTTATCTAATGGACCAAAACCTCGCCCAAGGTGAGTGAAAATTGAAAGTCGACCACCAGAATCCACATCTCCCCCATCATCATTACGTGGCACTCTATTTAATCTTGTACGCATAGCAGGTTCAAAATACCATGAGCAAAACGATGAGACTTCCTCGATAATATACGCCTCACAGATAGATCCTTCAACAGAGGCTCGGTTTTTGACCTTTTTCTTCAAATGTTGTAGAAGTCTAAAAATTACAACTTTCGTCAAACTTATACAGTACCTATAACTCTTATAATTAACTATATGAAAAAAATAATTATTATGGTACCTCTCAAATGGATACATCCAGTGATACTGGACAGGTCCACCAACCTTCACCTTGTAAGGTAAATGTATCGGTAAATGCTCCATAAAGTAAAAATAACCAGAAGGAAATATCTTTTCTAGTTTACATATAGTTTCACAAAATTTCCCTTACAATGTGTTCATATGATCTACAGGTATTTCATTTGCGCACAAATCCCTAAAAAAGTGAAAAATCTCAGTAATCGTTTTCCAAATTGAGTGTGACACCATATCACGGAACATAATTGGGAGCAATCTTTGGATAAATACATGACAATTATGACTTTTCATCCCATAAAATTTACAATCAATCTCATTAACACATCGAGAAATGTTCGACGCAAACCCATTAGGTAATCTCAACTGTTTCACCCAAGCACACACATTTCTTATTTCATCCTTATTTAACGTGTATGCTGCCTTAGGCTTGTAAAATTTTCCATTATGTTCCACCAATTCCAACTCTGGCCGCTTGCAATACATCTTCAAATCTTGCCGTGCCTTTATGTTGTCTTTTGTCTTTCCCTTAACATCTATCATTGTGTTGAATATATTCTCGAAAACATTACGTTTAATATGCATCACATCTAAATTGTGACGAATAAGAAGCGTATGCCAATATGGCAGTTCCCAAAATATACTTTTCTTCACCCAATTATGACTTACACCATAACCAGAAATTTTCTGCGCACCACATTTTGTTCCGAATGGAAGATGAGGAAGTGAATTCAAACGTGACAAAATTTCCTCACCTGATAAACGAGCAAATGCTAATTCATTTTCAACCCTTTTTTTCATAAATTTGTCTCTCTGCCTCCTAAAAGGATGATTAGAGCGTAAAAATTGTCGATGACAATCAAAGAAACAAGGTTTCCTACCATGCTCTAAGATGAAAGATTTAGACTGTTCCATGCAATATGGACATGATAATCGTCCATGAGTACTCCACCCTGACAACATCCCGTAAGCAGGAAAATCATTAATTGTTCATAATAATGCTGCCCTCAGATTGAAATTTTGTTTCCTATATGCATCATACGTCAGAACACCCTAGGTCCACAGTATTTTCAACTCATCTATCAAAGGCCTCAAGAAAACATCAATATTTTGATTTGGACTTTTCTTCCCCGGAATAACCATATTAAGAAAAATATATTGTTGTTTCATACACATCCATGTGGGCAAATTATGCACACAAATCATTACTAGCCAAATAGAATAAGGATTCACATTCGAAACAAATGGATTGAAACCGTCAGCACATAACCCAAGTCTGACATTTCTATGTTCCGTTGCAAATAACTCATGTGTCCGGTTGAAATGTTGCCAAGCCTCACCGTCAATAGGGTGTCTAACGAATCCATCATGACTTTGGTTGTGTGCATGCCACGTCATATGTTTAGCAGTTTTACATGACATATAAAGACGTTGAAGCCTAGGTATAAGTGGCAAGTAGCGCAAGATCTTGTAAGGTTTCTTCTTCTGCCTACTCATAGTTGATTTCCTCAGTTTATACCTTGGATGCCCACATTCCATACAATACTCCAAATTAGCAGTTTCCTCATAAAATAACATGCAATTGGTTTTGCAAGCATGAATTTTAATATATCCCAATCCAAGTTTTGCTATCTTCCTCTTCATTCTATAAAAGTCGGTTGGTAAATTTTCATATGATGGCAACATATTCTTGATTATCTCCAACAGTCTATCAAAACAGGATTCACTCAAATTGTACTCTGACTTAACATTTAAAAGTTGCGACACAACTGAAAGCGTTGTGTGCTTTGTGCAACCTGACCACAAAGGTTCCTCCGCATTGCTTAACAAAGAGTGAAAGGTAGATGCATCCCTATTCGAATCTTCTTCCACAAAAGTTGACTCATTTGCATAACCATGGTTGAAAGCAACTTCTGAACCCATAGCATCCTTAACCATTCTAGTATATGGATTTTCTATTTCATTGTCATATGTAGGTTCTCCATATTCATCATGTTCGGCATTACTAGCACTGGGTTCAACTGTATCTATACTTCTTGATGATTGTCCAAAATCATGTTCCCCACGTAAACTCCAAATTGTGTAAGCACCAGTGAAACCCCTGTTTAGGATGTGCTCTGTTACCTGATCGGATTTTAGAAACGTGTTGTTACTACATCTTTTGCAAGGGCATCTAATTTTATTCCCCCACATAAAGGTTGGATTAGAACATGCAAAATGAATGAATTCTTCAACTCCATTTACAAATTCTTCTGTAATATATCCATTAGAAGTTAAGCGACGATTCATCCAATAGCGATCTCCAGTCATTTTATCTTCCTAAGTGTCATAGAATATAACAATCAAGAGGAATTTCCAGTATTGCAGACAATATTTGTTAAAAATGACAATTTTTGTGATATATATTTAAATTATTACAATTAAAATTTATTATCAACTCAAGATAGTATATATGAATCCATACAGGAATGAAAAAAAGGAACAAGATGGTTTATAAATGTGATTTTATAAACGATTAAATCAATTCATATGGAGGGGGCTATCTATATATTAATGACTCCAAATTTCATATAATGTAATGTCAATGACAAATAAAGTACAAGTTTTAGACTTGTAATGTTAGTTGTAACTTAAGCGTTTCAACAATGAATTCATGAACAATTTTTTTAGGGTAAAAGTAATCACAATTCTAACATTATAATTTTCAAGTTTGGACCCAAAATGTTTAGTGTCAAATATATATCATTATTGTACTTTGGATTAGTCCAAAAAACTTAATAAAATTTTAAATATATCCCAAGTTTTTACAGTTAATAGCATAATTTACAAGTTTCTTAAAGTTGACAAATATTAAATATAAATATATTTGCTCAATATATTAATTTGAGTACGAATAGGAATTAAATTATTTATTAACCTTTACAAAAACTTTTATATAATATTTTCTCATTATTGGGTTTTCGTTAAAAGTGCTAAAAAATTTAAATAAAGTAATTATAAGAATATTTGTACTATACATTTTGAAATTCACCCAACAAAGAAGAAAGCATTATTTGCTTAATGGAATAAATGACTAAAACTTTTTTTAATTTATAATTTTTTAAATAAATAATAAGTTCCAATAATATATCAATCCCCACTCCCGTCAAAATATTGACAACGTTTGTACGATTAAAATGTAAAAATAAAAATTTACTAAACCGTGAGATGTACAGGGAGAAGTAACGCATAAATCAATTTTGTAAACCTAATTTTTGGTAAAGGCTCTTTGTATGAAAAAATTTTAGAAACAATGGTTATCCGGCAGTGGCGAGGTTGAAATTAATTAACCGTCCTTGTAAATGAACGTCATTCATCGCTTAAGCAACAGTTGGGAAAAAAAAATTTTTGCTCATTGGTGGTATATAGTTAACTATTTGTAATTTAACGTAAATAACAAAAAACATCAAAATGAAAATAATAATTTTCTTCACTCTTATCTTGAAAGAATTAAATGGAATAATAAACGCAAATCGACTTTAACGATGAAAAGCGAGATGCCCAAAGCTTTGATGCTCAGATGCCGAAAACCAACTTTTATGGGTAAAAACTTTTACTGATTCCTGCAATTGTTGAATATTTATAAAGAACCCTTAATGAAAACATAAAATACAAGGGAATTAATTGTTGGAAAACCAAGATGGAATTGAAAATGCTACAGGTTTACGGAAATAATTTCTCGTCATGTATCTTTCCCTAATAAATATACTGTTATTACTACTATTACTATATATATTGGGATACATATAAGAAAAAGTAGTAGTGTTGAATTTTACCTCTACATTATTGTTAAAGATAATTATATAAAAATTGGATATAATGTTGTTTATATTTAAGCAAAAGAATTACATAAAAGGCAAATTTGATCCAAAAAAGCTTATCCTTTATATATATATATATATATATATATATATATTATACACACACACACACACACACACACACACACACTTGAATTAAACTCACTCTTTTCTTTCATGAATTAGGACACAAATTGTTAGACATTGTTAGAATTAGAACTTATTTAAATGCCGATTATTACGTATCTAAACATTTTTTTAATAATTAATGTATATATTTATATAGAAGAACTTCTTAAAATTTTTTTTATCTCAAACAAAATCCTACAATGTTCATTCTATTTAATCTAAATCATTTCCAAAGGCTAAACCCATGAATGCATATTCAGAATTAAATGTTGTTAATAGATATAGATTAAACATAATGCTTTTTACATGTCAATTTAACCTAAAAATTAAAAGTCATTTTTCCTTAATTCTTAAAGTCATAATACCAATCAAGTAGAGATTCTTAATTTATTTAATGAAATTTTGAGATTTTAATCTTAATTAATTTAATTCAATTTTTTTACTTTTATTTTTTTTAAATATAAAATAACCAAAATTCAATTATTCAATTTTGTTCAACAACAAAGTAAACTTTACTAACATTAAAATATTTGAACAAATATAATAAAAAACATTTGGAATAAAAAAAACACAAATATAAAATATACTTACCTGTATGTTTTTTAGCTTTGATCGATTAATTCCCTTTATCGAAATCGAAAGACATTGTATTACTCAATTAAACTTACACTTATTTTTAAGTTAATTAAATAGTATTAATCAAATCTATTCAATTTTAACTAAAATTACTTACTTTAGAAATAGAGAACTGTAATTTTAAATGCTTTTATATTTATTTTGTTGATTATTTTAATAAAGTAATAATAGTTTTAATAATTTTATATAAAAACATTGAAATTCATATTAATTAAAAATCGACCTTGAATGTGGAACATTTAACCTGCTTTATATAAGAAGAAAAAACTTTGAAGCAACCGGCATTCTTTTCTATAGATTGTGGTGGAATCTCCAACATTAGTGGAAAAGGCTGGCAACCATTTTTGACCCAGAAAACTAAAATAAAAGCAGACGCAAATGACACTTGTCTTTCTGAATTAAAGGTAAAAAACAACACTTAATCTTCCTCACCCTTCTGTTTCTAAGGATAAACTAATCTTCTAATGTTGCTGATTCATCAATTATGCTATCCTATTTTATGCTGTCACTGAGATTATCTAATAAAGATCACCATCAAACTATTTTTTCCCTATCAAACTATTAACCATAAGCAGCCCGTCTGCAATTATAATACAATATGGTTTATATTTAAAATTTTAAAATTACATTGTAACATGCAAAGCTAAGCACAAACTCACCCTCAGCCAGCAGTGAAGATCAAATCCGTTTATGCATGGACCATTTGCAGACCTTCAACTAATTGAAGAACATAGCAGCAAAGCCAGCACCCTAAACGAAAATGACAAAATAAACCAATCAATAAAACACCAAATACAAATAAATTTCCAACAATTTTAGTAAATATTTACTCATGCGATTATACCCAAATTAATTCAAATCGTCGATTTTATCCAGGGGTTTCGGATGCCCTGCCAAAAGACAAGACTGAGAATGTGTGGTTTTGTCAAATGGATTGGCCGACGACTAAGGCAGCAACAGGGGGAATAAGGCGTCGGGGAGAAATTCAAAATGAAATGAATGGCTCACCATGCAAAAGGAAGACACTGAACACTATGGAAGCAGGATGACGAGGTCAAATCGAGACGAAGAAAGACCGAGTCTTGTTAAAATAGCACAACGCCAAAACTACAAGTCAGGCCACTGGGAATGGCACAATACCGGATCTAACCTAGCTTCAATTTGGCAGAGGTTTTAGAGAGAGGGGAGAGCATCGAACCTAGAGAGAGAAAATGGGATTTCAGAAGTCGGGGGTCCAAGAAGAAAAATATGAATTTATAGTTAGGGTTTGGGCCGTCCAAAACTACACCGTTTTGGCCTAGGAATAAACCCTATATGCAATATGGGAACGATGACGTTTTGGCTCTTTCACAAACAAATTTACTCTGTTTTATGATTAAATTAAGTTGGGGTGATTTTATTTCAATTTGGGTTGGTGGAAGAAATGGTTAACATGTTATCTCCTTTAACATGTAGTCAAAGGTTCAAGTCTTGACAACAACATAACTTGAACATATTTTTAATTTTGGTACAAATATTTCTTTTTTAATATTACTCAATATAAACAAAAATGTTATATGACTAAATTTTTAATATATATAATTAATGATTACAACTTATAGGTTATATCATGATATATTACAAAATGTATTATTTGGATTCTATTACATTAATAAATATAATCATCTGAATGAAATTTACTATAATCTTACCCTGCAACATTTATTAATATATATATATATATGTAGACCCTTATTTAATATCTCATACATATACATATATATATTTTCACTTATAAAGTTATATCAATTAAAAATTATAACTTGTACTTTCATTTTAATACAATTATATATTGATTTTTTTCTTAAATAATACAGGTTTATATATATATATTTTAGTAAAAGGTATGAGGTAAATTTGCATGTATACATAAATATAATAAAAATGATATTTTTAAAGCACAGATATTAATAAATTTATTATAAATCTTTCTTATTAATTTAGATATATACCCTAATTACAATAAAAACATAAATAAAGTAATAGATACAATTTGTTTATTTGAATTGTATATCTTATCATGGTTTTTAATTCAAATTAAATCCATGCATGTTTTGTTATTTGTATAAATTTTGGAAAGATATAAAATTACCCTAATTTGGTATTGTTAATCAATATTGTGTGATTCATTAAAGTTAAAAAAATTATACAAAATTAATCAAAGGAAAACATATTTAAACTTTTTAATATTAAAAACTTTAATAAGTATGTATTTGCTTTTATTAATATCAAATTTTTTAAAAAAGATTAATAGAACATATAAAAAGTTTAAAATTTCATTAGGGAAAAGTTTGAAATTACTACAATGAAAAATTCCGTTAGAAAGTATACAAACACAACGCACTGATTCTATTTTTAAATTTTCTAACGGATTTTCAACGAAAAATTTCGTTGAAAAATTTAATTTCCATAACAGATGGGGTTTACTGTTTAAATTTTTTAACGGAAAATTCCGTTGGAAATTCAGTTGGGAAAATTTATTTTCACAACAAATACGATTTACTCTAATAATTTTCCAACGGAAAATTCCTTCCTAAATCCGTTCGAATATTTATTTTTTACAATAGATAGGGTTTTCTCTAATAATTTCCAACGAAAAATTCTGTTGGAAATCCGTTGAAAAATTTATTTTTGAAAATAGATGGGGTTTTCTCTACTAATTTCCAATGAAAAATTCCATTGGAATATTTATTTTTACCAAGAGATGGGGTTTTCCCTAATAATTTTCAACGGATTTCCAACGGAATTTTTCGTTGAAAATCCATTGAAAAATTTATTTTTGACAGTAGATGGGGGTTTTTCTACTAATTTCCAACGGAAATTTCAACTGAAAATTCAGTTGAAAATTCCGTTGGAATGTTTATTTTTACCAATAGATTGGGTTTTCTCTAATTATTTCTAACGGATTTCCAACGGAATTTTTCGTTGGAAATTTTCAACAAAAAATTTCGTTAGAAATCCGTCTGTACAAGTATTTAGAAATTTTTTTTGATTCTGTTGAAAATTCATTAGAAATACTATGTTTTTTTGTAGTGAGAAAATTGGATATCAAAATGTCAGGTGATCATTTGCTAGACCTCTGTAACTTTTCTCACATGATTTTTCCTATATATTCTTCTTTCCCCAAGATTGAATCCCCATATCCAGATGGCTTATGTTGACATGTCAGCCTTCAGAGCAGCTGATACATGGAACTGTGTAAAGAATTCAACGTTACCCATTAAAAACAAAATGATTTGTCAATGATTGATTACTTAACTTACCGGGCCAGAAATTTTAGAGCCAAAGAATACATTGATCGATATTGATGTCATGCATTTGACTAAACACGGTTAGGAAAAAGGTTTTGTACGGTCAAAGCTAAATCAAAGTTAATAATCCAAGTTAGGTTATATACCACCATATCCACCAAAGGAGATTATAAGGACCATTAGACCAATTGTTTTCATATCTACCTACCATGCAGTCTAATTAAAACTGGACTAATCAACATTGATATAAAGAAGACTTATAGAATAGATGAATTATTGTTGCAGAAGCAAAAAGAGACCTTTTAAATTTTAACTGTAATCTGAAACACATGTTCCAATCGCAACCAAAAGATTTAATCTTCAACCATAGCCGCAAGATTAACACAATTAAAGGGCCAAGGCTCCCAAACATTGCTGCCCGTTGAAACATGTGTTCAAGCTAGCCGCAAAAAACTAATTAAAGCATTACAGCTTTTAAAAGCTTGAACAATTTATGTCCCCTTTAATCATGCAAGGTTCTGCAAGTGCCAGGTTATGGACAGCTTTCGCTCTCAAATTCTATGTTCACGACAGTGACTAACCTCGTACTGCATCTGCATCACACGTGCAGTGGGCAAGTTACCACCTGAGCAAGTATTGGAAATATCTGAATTCTAAAAATTGTTTTAAATAGTGATCGTGCATGGTCATACTAATCATAAGGTAATCTTAATTATTCGGATCATGGGGGATATACATTTAGTAAATCTTATCATTTCAGGTGGTCTGGTATATTTTAACACCCCACCTACCACTTCAAAGCCTGTCTTTACATAAAGAAATTCTTCAAGATCATATGATATTCGGTTCTTTTTTGGGCTTTCGATATCCTATTCGTCAGAACAGCGCCCAAGAAATGGACATCAAAGAAAGAAGGCAGAATCGGGGGAGAAGGATTCTGAAGTTTTCTTTTGTAATGGTAGATACATATAACTGTCAATAAATGAAGACCCGCCACGTGGAACGATGAGAAGCTGACTTTGAATACCTGTTCACGCGTGACAGTCAAAAGATATGAGATAGAACGCAATAGCAAGTTAACATTTTGCACTTCACCATCACTGAAAAAGCGAAGTTAATGAAAAGCCAGGAGAAAGAATTTTCTATGATAAATCAGTGAATGGAAGAGTGCAGAACTGTCTCATGCTACATCTGTCTAAAGTTGATGTGGAAGCATGGAGATTCCGTACATTTAAAGGTCGTTTGAGTGGGGAGATTTGTGTTGAGGGTTTTGCCGGTTGTACGCGACAAATGGGCTGTTAGAACTGATGAGGAGCCGCCATATTTGGTACTAAAAAATTACTTAGAGAAAGTGATATAGGTGAAATGGGGCGTTTGGGCATGTAACGCAAGTCTGGCAGAATAGTAATTTACCTGACTGCTTAGTGTGCTGCGTTGGCATGGCGGGTGCATAAATTTCTATCCTACGACCCCCACAAATCAAAGTATTTAGAACATATTTTTAATTATTCACATTTCATGCAACAGCAATGTATCACCTTCCCTATATAAATCACGACCTTGTTCTGGCTTTTGCATCCCAGCTTGAGTGTGAGAGAAATCTAGGGCTTTTCCTTGCAGCCCCGTTTTTACCTTGATCACTCCTTTGGGAGAGAGAGACAGCTAGAGAGATCCGAAGAGATGGGCGTTTTTGCTACTGATAATCCATGGGTTTTAATCTCTGGTCTCCTAGGTACATAACTAATTTGTGCAGAGTTTATAATAGAGTTGATCATACTTAGACCTACCTCTTTAATTATCCTCTTCCACTTGGAAATGTTTCAATTAAACTTGCTCCATGATAGAGTTTAATGTTCTCAGTTAATTTAGGAGGAGAAATACTAGAAAGAGCTTATCATTTTCTCTTTTCTGATTAATGTTGTAGGTAACATTTCCTCCTTCGTGGTTTTCCTAGCTCCACTGTAAGTGTGTTGAAGTAATTTGAGCTTTCGTGGTTTCCTTGATTATTTTTTTTAAGCAATAATATATACCATAGTCAAGACAAAGAACTGACAGTGAAGGACTCGTCCATGTAATCAATTTCAGACCGACTTTTATCCGAGTTTGTAAGAAGAAATCGACGGAAGGTTTCCAATCAGTTCCATATGTGGTTGCACTCTTCAGTGCGATGCTTTGGATGTACTATGCCTTCGTCAAGTCTGGAGCTTTCCTTCTTGTTACTATTAATTCCATTGGTTGTGTCGTAGAGACCGCTTACATTGCTATCTATATTGCTTATGCACCAAAGCAAGCCAGGGTATTCTCTCTTTCTCTCCCTCTCTTTACCCTTGGTTCTTTTTCGTCTTTCCATTTTCACTTTAAAGTCATAATAAACTCTTTGCATTAATTTGTAAATGAACCACAGATGTTCACCTTGAGGATACTTCTGTTGATGAACGTTGGGGGATTCTGTTCCATTTTTCTTGTTTCCAGATTTTTAGCAAAAAGATCGAACCGAGTCCAAGTCCTTGGATGGATCTGTGTCGCCTTTGCTACAAGTGTATTTGCAGCACCTTTAAGCATCATCGTAAGCATATAATTAAGCAACCCCAACAAAAGAAATCTACTTTTTACGTACTATATGTGTTGTTACTTTTTCACGCTTTGCCCCCTTATTTTAATTGATTTCTTTCCGAAGTTACGTGACTCCCGCTTACTAAACATTGTTGCTCGGATTAAAATATTGTTATAACTTTTTTACATGTATATTTTGCAGAGGCAGGTTATACGTACCAAAAGTGTGGAGTTCATGCCGTTTTATTTATCATTTTTCCTCACCCTAAGTGCCATTATGTGGCTTCTTTATGGCATATTCCTTAAAGACTTGTATATTGCGGTAAGTGATGCTCCACTGAAATACTAATGAACTATGACAAAATCCCCTAACATAGGTTTCTACTAGGCAGATGACATAGCATCAAATTGACAAGAGTTACGTATAAAAGTTATTTGAAATTCATTTAATACTAATAGCTTTTGTGTCACATGCCTTACATGTGATTTGTCACGTAATTAGTTATATTGATATCTACAAAAAAATTACATTAAAATTTAAAAATTTATTATCTATGAAAAAAACACATAAATATTAATTATTAAGTACATAAAAAGTGATAAATTTTTTACGAGATGGACAAACTTTTTGTTGAATGATAACACTATGAGTCTGTAAAGCACAAAGAATAATAATTTTAAATTTGAAATTAACAATCCACTTGCATAACTAAATAAGGAAAAAAATAATCACCATTGAAAAAATAAATTTGCAAAATAAGAAATTATCATAATATAAAAATCACTAATCCGTACAATGTTTCATAGTTTTGGATGAAGTATTATTTATAACCGTGAAATCATTAAATACGTAATAAAAAACTTTTAGGATTTCAACTTCAACTTCTAATCTTTAAAAAAAAAAAAAAGATTTCAACTTCTAAGAATGAGTAAAATTGTATATTACTTAGATAATTAAATGAGATTAGAATTTTGTTAACATATATAGCATTTAATTGAAAGTCATTGAATAGATTAACACTTTTATTTATATGTTGGATAAATTTTATTATTTAATCTTTATAATAATAAAAATGATTTAAAATGTAATTTAATATGACAATTTAAAAATATAATAAGTAAAAATGTCTGTTTTTGTTAATAAAAAGAATTTCAACGTATGAAAAATTTTTAATATAATAAGTTAAAATATCTGTTTTTGTCGATTAATTTTTTTTTCAACATCTATACATATATATTATAGATTAATCAGTAATTAATCTATATTACTAATTTAAATTACTAATTTCTTATTTTGACAGATTCCAAATGTTCTGGGTTTCATCTTTGGGTTACTTCAGATGGTGCTGTATGCAATATATAGGAACTCCAAGACGGTAACCAAGGAGGTAGAGGCACCAGAACATAGCATCGATGTTACCAAACTGAGCACAGTTTTGAATTCCGAGGTGCAGGAAATGATTTCAGAGCCCGACGTCGCCCATGATAAAAGTATTGGAAGCTGTAAGGTGCAAAATGAACACGATCAAAGGGAGAAAATCCTCGAGTTTGCTAACCCAAACCTGCTGCTAGGAAAATGTGAAGCTTGATGGATTTGTACCTTAACCCCTCTCCTCTATTCACATGCAGTGTCGCATTTGGGTTCTCTCTCTCTCTCTCTCTCTCTTCTATTACTGTGATATATAATATTTATGTGTATGTGAACAATTAAGGCTTTTTATTTTCTGGTGTTTAATTATCTATGTAACAACTTGTAAGCCTAACTCATGTTAGAGGGAGCTAAATAATAATCATGGTGGTATATTATATCTTGTTTTCATTTATTTTTAGTATGCAACAAATTTTAAGATTCAATTAAACAAATCTATTTATATATAAAAGTATCCGAATATTTGGTTTATTGGATACATAATTTTCTATTTAAAAAGTAAGATTTGAATTCCTCTTCTTTTAATTAAAAAAAATATTTATTTGTAAAAGGTGCATGTAACAAGTTCAAAGAAATTGTTTAAACCCCAAATGCACAAAGTAACTTGGTTGGCAAATTTATCAACTTATTTAAATTCTCGAGATAATGTTTTCTAACGAGGATTTGAAACATGTAAAAACAAATCTTGGTAATATCCTTTTTTAGTGTGTCTACCTTTGTGAGAGGAATAATAACCTGCACTTCAATATTATTAGAATTATTATGAATATTTTGTGAATATCCATTTATTCTATCTATATCTAGATTAGATGTAAATTAGATTGGATTAGGATTTAATCCATTTAATCCCTAAGTGTTATCTTCATCTTGTAAATTCTATCAAGATAAGGAGTTATTTGCCTATAAATAGGCTCCCTCAGTTCATTTGTAAATACACACTTCAATAAGATCTCTTTTCTCCCCCTCAATACTTTCTTTCTTCTCTTTAATTATTCTTTCCAATTATCTTTATTTGCTCTTTTAGATTTATTTCATAACACGTTATCAGCACGATTCTCTGACCTCTCAAGTTCTAGAATTATAATGTTTTCATTTTCTTCAAGCTTCAAAAGGATTTCAATGATTGCGTTTTGATTTTTGATTTTAGAAAATCAGGTAAGTGACTTGATATCTCTTTAGTATTTTCATTCTCTTAAAATCAACCTTAATATGAATTTTACTATTATGTAGTATATATTTTGTCCCTCGATTGAAAAGTGAATTTGCTATTATATAGCTATTAATGAAAAGTCATGAATGTATATTCCTTAAAGTGAATGTGACAAACGAGTTACTAATAAAAATTATGAATGTTCATTCCCTGAAGTAAATGTGATGCGACATCATTTAATAATTATGATCAAGGCTATGAATTTATCTATTCTCTGAAGTGAATGCCACATCATTTAATAATTATGATTATTGATAAATAATTTTTTTTTACCACCAGAAGTGGATAGATAATTTTATTATCAGAATCTAAGGATAATTTTACCATCAGAAGTGGATAGATAATTTTATTATCAAAATCTAAGGATAATTTTACCACCAGAAGTGGATGGATAATTTACCACAAGTAGATGAATAAAGTAGGAGGATATCTTAACCCACTAACCCACTAGAAGTGGATATCCATCAAGAAGTGGATAAAAACTTGTAACCCACAAGAAGTGAATAAATAATTAAAAGAATAAAAGAAATATAGAAAACGTGTTGTCATTGATGTGGTATGAAAGACCATTGGTTACGTACTTGTTGTACGTCATAAATTTTATCAAGCATCACTGAAAATTAAAACATCTTGTGATGATTTTAATCATGGCCAAGTTGATATAGCACATCAAGATATTTGTCTACCCTGAAAGAGGAATTGATTATATAATTGTTAACGGAAATATCCATTGTTGATCTTTTTTTATCCTGAAAAAGGAATTGATCATTCGATTTGTAATAGGAATATAAGAGAATGAATTTAATAGTAATTGATATATTTTAGTATAACTATATTATGAAGATGTTTTAATATGTTTTCATTATATTTAAATGATATGTTCTTATTATGTGTTTTAATTCTATATTTAATATTCTTTTATGTTAATTTGCAATCTTATTGTATATATCTTACTTTATTGAAAAAAAATGAGATATTTATATTATTGATCCAAGATCTATGATGTAAATATATGTCTAGCAGACATTGCTACAACACACTATATTTGAAGACAATAAATATTTTTCCTACTTGAAAACGAAAGAAAAATCAATGTCAATTCAATATCTGATAATACAAGATTAATTAAAGGCTCCGGAAGAGCTAATATTTTACTATCTTGAGGAGTAAAGTAATAGAGGATGTATTATTTTCTACTAAGTGTCAAAGAAATTTATTAAGTTTTAAAGATATTCATTTGAATAGATATCATATTGAGACCAAGAATAAAAGAGACACTTAATATCTCTATATTACATCTATCATCTCAAGTAGAAAGTGTGTTGAAAAAAAATTACTTGTTCTGTTTTTCGAATTAAACTATACAAATATTGGAATAATTAAAACTCATAGTAAACCAGAAGTTTACTAATGATTTTAATGTTTGGCATGACCGGTTGGACCATTCCGGATCAATAATGATACAAGAAAATGATTGAAAATTTAAATGATCATTCATTGAAAAACTAAAAGATTTTTCAATCTAATGAATTTTATGTACTACTTGCTCTAAAGGAAAATAAATTATAAGGCTATCACTAGCTAATGTTGAGATTGAATTCCTTACGTTTTTGAATAATATTCAAAGTTATGTATGGATTCATACATCCACCATGTGAACCATTTAGATATTTTACGGTTTTAATCGATACATTGACTAGATGGTCACATGTGTGCTTATTATCAACTTGCAATTTGTAACACCTGACTTTAACTTATTTGTGACATGTCTTTCATATGCATTGGATAGCATGTTTGCCTATTGAATTGTCTTGAAAAACTAGTTAAATGACTATATTGCCCTTAGTAATACCATTAAGTCTATTAAACCTTGAACAAGTTCAAACAAGGATTTTAAGAGTGAAATTGAGGATTTCACAGTCCAGGGATTACTCAAAATAGTGATTCGGAGTTCGAGGTTCAGTTTGGAGTCAATCGAGAAAATTGACCGATTATGGACAAAACAGTCATTTTGTCATTTAAGGACAAAATGGAGATTTTTATAAAAGATTTTGATTACATTTGACCAAGAATAATTATATGAAATATAATATGATTATTGGAACATAAAATGAAGTTTAGCAGTAAAAAATTGTGATTCTCGGTATTTTTGGAGTACAAGTGTAAAATGATAATTTTACCACTAAAGGACGAAACGAGAATTTTTAAAAAATATTTTGACCCCATTTGATTAAGATTGATCAATTTAAGTACAATTTGAGGTTAAAAAGTGAAAATAATGAAATTTCGATACTTTTTGAAGTATAGGGGTAAAATGGTAATTTTACCATCGGGGATCAAATTTAATTTTTTGAGAGAATTTAGATCAAATTTGATAAATTGGAGTGTGGTATGAGTTTGAGGAGTGAAAAATATGACTTTTGATAATTTTTTAATTTTTGAGGTAAAAATGTAATTTTTGATTTTTTCGGTGACAAAAGTATATATTTTGAAAACTTGTTCCACCAAAACTTTGGATAAGTCTAGAAATTTCACCTCAGCTATGGATAAGTGAATAAAAATGAGTGGTGGAGAAGAAAGTCAAAAAGAAAAGATTTTATACATAAAAAAAAATGAAATGCCATGTGTTAAAAAAAATAATATTATTTTATTTACCTTATAAAAAGGCTTAAATTCTTTTAGAATTCTGCATTCTCTTCTTCAAGAGACCGATCAGCAAAGGGAAAAGAGAACAAAGGGGAAAAAACAAGAAAATTTGCCAAAAATCAAGAGATTTCAAGGTTTTTTTCAAGAATAAAGCAAAACAAAGGTAACATTTATTTAGTTTTACTCTAAACCTAGCTTACCCATGCTTTATTTCTCATTTTTCATGACTGAATATTGAGTTATCATGATGAATTCAATTATGAAAAATGGGTATGGAAGAAAAATTGATGTTGGATTGGCATGATTTTGGACTATGTTGATGTTTAGAGGTAGATAGCCATGTTTAGGAAGAAAATTATGGAAGAAAATCATATACTCTATGAAAACCTATTTATATCGAAATTTCCAAGAGAGAAACTTCTGCTGAAAGTGATGAGATTTCATGGTATTTAGAGAAATTATGGTGAATTATAGATATAGGAAAATTATGGGAATTTTTAGAGCAAAAATTAGAATTTTTGCCTACTATGGGTAAAATCGTAATTTTTAATCTAAGACTGATACATTGATCAATATTCATTGTAATTGAGCATTATGAATATAATTGAACTATTAGAAACTGAAATGGGTCAAATCAGAATTTAATTGAGGATTGTAGCAATTTAGACGCGTGTAGGTGAGTCGGTCGGACACCATAATTTAACGACTGTCTGAACCATTTTTACCCAATTTCCAAACATGTAGAGCCTGAAATAAATTATAATGGTTGGACACAAATAATGAAATTTTGTGTCGTGAATCGTGTATAGGTGGTGGGCTCCCAAACGTGGGAAAAATACGGTGTAGTGGAAATTGAAAACAGAAGTATCCGTGCACTCCTGACGAGGTGAGTGGATAAATTATCGTCTGTAATATCTAGAGTAAATTTATTATAAATTTATGCTTTTTAAAGCATGATGAATTTGAAAGTATAAAATATTATGATTTTCAATTTAAAATGTTTTTCGATAAAATACTGTTTTTGAAATTAAATGTCAATTTATGAAATTGAGTATATGGAGACCTATTTGGTGAATTGTACTATTTATATATGAATTAAATATGTGGCTTATGACAGTGGGAAGCATGTTGGCTGAATTCTATATTATTGCGAATGATATAAATTGTCTATTGATTTTGATGATTGAATATAATTATATTGGCCATGCTATGCTACTGGATTTGTATAAATTTGGTGGATCATGATTAATAAAACACTGCAGTGAGGGTTTGTCGTGGACTATATTTAGGAGGGGCACGGTAAACCTGACTAATTGTTACCTTGGTTGGAGAGGCGAGTAGGGTAACTCTCGAGGTGATGTTAAAATTCACTTCACGGTAAACCACCACGTGAAGATGAATTCGGTCAACGCCAAGGAAAGGCTGTATCCGAGAAATTATGAAATTCTAACAGACTTGGCGGACTCAATTGGATGCTTTGATCAAGTGTCCATGAGTATGAAATTTGGCTTAAGCTTGACTTTTATAAATAAATCATAAGCCATGTGTTTTCAGAAAACGAGATTGCTTTGTATAATTGTATTAAATTTGGTGTATTTGGTGCTATGAATTACATGATAGCATTGCGTTTTTATATTGTCTTCATCTACTCGACTTTAGATGTCGTAAATTGTAATTATCTAACTCACCAGGTTATAAAACTCACCACCCTCTCTTCCCCATTTTAGGCTCGAGATCACTAGTAAGCACTCGGAGTGCATATAGAGGCTTGATTGAAGCCGCGTCTTTAGCATACAAAGGTACATAGTTGTACATAGTAGGGCCCACGTGTCATTGTAAACTGATTTGTATATTTTAGTTATTTACATGTTAGTATGTATAAATTTATTTTACCTTTACGTTCAAAAAATTAAATTTTTATATTTCTAAAAATATTGTTTTACAATAAAATGTAATATTTTATTTAATATTTCTCTTTTATTCTATTATCAAATAAATTTTATTTTTATAAGAATTTTCGGCATCGAAATTTATTTTCGATTATAAATTAAGTTTATTTTACTAGTAGATAACGTTTTTGCTGATTTTGAATTTTTTGGGCAAAAAGGACAAAAATACCCCCGTGTGGAAAAATTACGTATTTTGACAGTTTCGATATGAAACTTAAATTTTATTCTTTGAAAAATATTAATCGTAAACTAATAACTACGGGGGAAATTAAAAACTGGTACGAGAGCCTTGCGAGGTCTCGATAGGGTACTCAGAGGATGAGTACCTATTAGGACATCGCGACGGTTGTCACGGGTTCGATAGGAGATTCTGGGTCGTGACACAATTTGACATTTGTAACCATTCGTTTGCAAGCACATTTTCCTAATCAAGATTATTTGTCTTGACAATGCTAGTGGATTTATATCTCAAGCCTTTAATATTGTATATTAGTTCGAATAAAGCCCGTTGCTTATGTTTTTACACAAAATGGTCTAGCAGAATTATTTATTAAACACTTTCAACTAATTGCAAGGCCATTACTTATGAAATTCAAACTCCCAATGACTGCTTGGGGCATGCCATTTTGGATGCAGCAGTATTTGTAGGCATCAGGCCAAACGAGTTATTATAAATCTCCCTATACAAATGGTTTATGGTCAAGAACCAAATATTTTCCATCTAAGAATTTTTTTTGATGTGCGGTATATGTTTCAATTGCTCAACCACAACGCACAAAGATGGGTCTTCAAAGAAAGTTAGGAATATATGTGGGATACAAATCTCCATTTGTAATTATATATTTAGATTTATGAACAGGAGATTTATTCATAACAAAGTTTGTCAATTGTCATATTGATGAAACAATTTTTCCAACATTAGGGGGAGAAAAATAAGCAGCTGCAAAAGAAAATTTCTTAGAAGGAATTATCATTATTTAGTTTTGATCTTGGCACAAATCAATATGAATTTGAAGTTCAAAAGATATTTTTTTTGCAAAATATAGTAAATCAGTTGTCAAACGTTTTTACTGACCAAAAAGAATAACTAAATCTTATATACTAGCTGCAAATGCTCTTATTAACATTAATGTCCTTGTAGGACAAAGCACGTTGGAAGCGTTGAGACCAATATGTTCCAAAGATAAAAACCTCGAAAAAAGAAAATGAGCAAATATTTGAGATGGTCAGAAAGAGGAAGTAAAAACTCTAGAAGAGACCCTGACATAATTGATAAATATTCCAGAAGAAATTTAGGTACCTGAAATCAATGAAAATAAAGAGATCTCAATAAATTATGTCATGATGGGAAAATATGGAACCGGTAAATAAATGTCGACAATATTTTGTATATAATATAGAGCTCAATATTATGAAAGAAAATGAGGATCTTGAACTTACATCTATTGAAGAATGTAGACATAAAATTATTGGCCAATGTGAAAAGACACAATTAAGGAGGAATTGAATTCAATTGCAAAATGTGAAGTTTTTGGACCTGTAGTCCGTACATCAAATGACGCAAAACTAATGAGATATAAATAGGTATTTGTGCGAATATGAAATGAGATTATGAGATATAAAGTATGGCTTATCGCATAATGTTTTACCCAAAGATTTAGTATTAAATATGAAAAGATATATTATTTGTGGTGAATATAATTACAATTCTATTTTAACTAGTCTGGTAATATATGAGAAGATTGAAATGCGTCTAATGAGTGTAGCTATAGCCTACTTATATGACTCATTTAATATCAATATTTATATGAAAATCCCTAAAGGATTTAAATTACCTGAAGCACAAAATTTTGAATTCTCGAGAAATTTACTCGATCAAATTAAATAAATTTTTATATGGATTGAAGCAATCCAGACAAATGTAGTATAATCAACTTAATACATATTTGTTGAAAGAAGGCTATAGAAATAATCCTATATGCCCATGTATGTTATAAAAGGATTTAGATATGAATTTATTATAATAGCTATCTATGTTCATAACTTGAACATTATTGGAACTCCTGAAGAGTTATCAAAAGTCGTGGATTTTTTAAAAAGAGAATTTGAGATAAAAGACCTTGGAATAACAAAGTTTTGTTTAGGTCTTTATATTGAACACTTGGCAAATAGAATTTTTGTCCATCAATCAAATTATATAGCAAAGTGATATTATATGGAGTAAACATATCCATTGAGTTCATCAATGGTTGTAAGGTTATGAGATGTGAAAAAAGACCTTTTTAACCTCGTAAGGATAATGAAGAACTTCTTGGTCCTGAAGTACCATATCTTAGTGCAATTGGAGCATTAATGTATCTTACTAGCAATACATGACTTGATATATCAATTGTGGTGAATTTATTAACAAGATATAGTTCTTCTACAACTCGAAGACATTGGAATGGAATTAAAAATATACTTCGATATCTCCGAGGAATAATGGATATAGGCTTATATTATTCAAATGTATCAAAATAAAATTTAATTAATTATGTAGATGCAGGATATTTATCTGATCCACACAAAGCTTGATCCCAAACAAGCTACTTGTTCATTTATAGAGCAACTTATGAGCAGATCGTGAATGTGTCTGGTTAAGATTTGGAACTCAACATATTGAAGAAAAGTATGGTTTGCCAACCAAGAAAGAAATTCCAACAACGTTTATGATACTGCTTGCATAGCACAGTTAAAGGAAGGAAACATTAAAGTTGATAAAACAAATAACATAGTTCACCAAAATTCTTCTTCACTCATGATCTCCAAGAAAAGGGTGAAATAAGTGTTCAACAAATTTAGCCAAGTAACAATCTAGCAGATTTGTTCACTAAAGCCCATCTTGCTGCAACATTTGAAAAGTTGGAATGCATCATTTTAAAAATCTCTATCATGCAATCATCAGGGGGAGTAAAATACGCACTGTACTCTTTTCCTTCATCAAGGTTTTTCCCACTGGGTTTTTCATGATAAGGTTTTTAATGAGGCAGTATTTCAAAAGCGTATTCTTGAAAAGAATTATGTACTCTTTTTTTTTCACTTGGATTTTTTTTCATGAGGTTTTTTCCTTGTAAGGTTTTAACGAGACATATTCTTAATACAATGGATATTCAAGGGGGAGTGTTATGAATATTTTGTGAATATTCATTTATTCTATCTATATCTAGATTAGATATAAATTAGGTTAGATTAAGATTTAATCCATTTATTCCCTAAGTGTTATCTTCATCTTATAAATTTTATCAAGATAAGGAGTTATTTGACTATAAATAGGCCTCTACAGTTCATTTGTAAATACACACTTCAATAACATCTCTTTTCTCCCCCTCAATACTTTCTTTCTTCTCTTTAATTATTCTTTCCAATTATCTTTATTTGCTCTTTTAGATTTATTTCATAACAAGGATTAAGAATTTTTTTAATAAAAATCATCTGATATAATTAAAATTTTTATTTACAAATTAGATAAAATTTATTAATATTAATAATAAAAATTATTTAAAATAACAATTAGAAATAAAATTAACAAATATGTTCATTTTTGTTAATAAAAAATTTTTTCCACCATCTGTAATTATATATATATAGTAAAGGTTATATATAAATAAGATTACAAGTCTCTAAAATTAAGATTATTAGCCTAATCATCTAAAAAAAGGTAAGATTATTTTGATAAGAAATCATTATACATTTAAAAAAAAGATTATCAATAATTAGGTGCAGAGGTTTTTCATTAGTTAAGTGGCCAATGCAAGCTCGACTCTATGTTCGACATTTTTGTTTGAATCTAAACCCAATTCTAATCCAACTTGGCTTGGGTGAGCAGTTATTTTTGTTAAGCTTAAATACAATAAAGTCTTTGAACTTAAATTATATTTATCATTTAATATGTTTTCCTTCTTTTAAAATCAATAAACTTCATAAACATTTAATTTTACTTATTTAAATTATTATGTGGTTGCAAAGTGGTTACGTGAGTCCCGTGACTTTAATGATTGTTGATTATTGCCTAATGCGGAATATAAGTGGCCATATGGTGAATAAGTTAGCAAGAAAATCCCATCGTGGGAGACCCATCTCCTCAATTTTTTACATCTTGGCTGAAAATAAGAAATAGATAATATATTATCGACATAATACTCAAAAAAGTTTTTAAATTATTTAAAAAATTTTAAATAAATTTTTATTCTTTTATTACGTTTAATTAAATTTATACAATTTTATTTTTAGTCAAATAAATTTTTATAATTAATAATTGATTAATTACCATTAATTAAAATGTCACTTGTCATTCTATATTAATATGACATTGATATGGTATTAATATAGAGAGTGAAAAATATCATATAATTATGTTATTATATCAAATTAACATAACATGTCATCATTAATTATAATATGTTTACATGCCACATTATCATTAATTATAATATGTTATTATACCATGTCAATGTAATGCTGCATAAAATGACCAAGTTAATCATTAGTCATAAAAGGTTTATTTGGTTCAAAACAAAAATATAAAAACTTATTTAATTCAAAATAAAAATATAAAGAATCGATTGAATGTAATAAAAATATAAAAATTTATTTAAATTTTTTAAAAATAATTTAGAAACTTTTTTTTACATATTATACCTACATTTGTCATTTTTACATTCCTTAATTTGTTCATTATCAGCCAAAATAATTAATCATCACATTAATTTTTACATTTACCTGTTCTATTTGGCTTATTGTTGTTTGTTTAGATAAGCTTCCTTGTTGTAGCATGTTTAGCCACAATATCTTTCATTTCATTTTCAAACCTCTTCCTGTATACCTTTCAATTTTCATCTTAGATTTGTTTTTCTCAGCCAATCAAAGATTTCATTGATAGTGAAAATATTACAAAAGATAATAACTGCTACTCAAAGAGAGCAGTGATGCTGCCTGTTAACCAGATTAAAATAAGATGACTCTTATCAAAAAGGTCCCCACATCATGAAACAGAAAATAGTAGATCAAACTGAGATAAAAAAAAATGATCAAAGATGAAAGGATACTCTTATCCTCTGTATTGTGATAGCATCAAAGCAAAAACAAACATGCCCTAAACTAAATGGAGCAAATTATGTGAAGAGAACATATCTAAAAGCATACTGCAATAGTCATCACCACTAAGCAGAAAAAGTAGCATTCCTGTCAACCCCATACTTGGCTAAGGAATTTGCAAAGGCATTACCTTCTCTTAAAATGTGTGAGAGAGTGACATGACCAAGTGAGTGAAAAAGAGCATGAATTTCATTAAAGACTCGCCAAGAATTCCAAGGTTGCTGCGATTCATTCATTATTAATCCATGAGATAGCAACCTTTGAGTCAGATTCGATGATCAAGTTAATCCATTATAAAGAGATGAGGCAAAGAAGCGCAAAACATAAAGGATGACCATAAGCTCAACAAAGTTAGACTCTTGGCAACCAAAGGAGCCGAAGAAAACCCCAACAATAAATCCGTCTGAATTCCTAAAGCCGCCACTACAACCAGCCGACCCCGATTTACCTCTAACAAAGCCATCAACATTGAATTTTCATCTTTGTTGGCTTATATTTATCTTTGGTTCCTTTTTTTTTTTTTTTTTGATCTGCCTGACATTACTCTTAAATACGAAGGTTGTATTGAATCGACATCCTTTGGCCAAAACTTTTTTCCTTTCACAGACTGTTACATGGTTGTAACACAAGGATGTAATTTTCTTTACAGTACTGATTGCGAAACACAATCTTTTGGCTTATTGTTGTCATGATACATATCACAAATAACATGAGGGCATGGAATTCCAGCAAGCTTCCCATTCCCTATATGTGCTCATCTCATTGAAATTTACTTTATGATAGTCATTACCTTCAATTACCCCAAATCCACAATCACTATTCTTGAGCCAGCCTGCAATGAATAAATAGCTTCATATTTTTCTTCAACTTGTCCTACCTTGGGTGATATGTTGGTTTTTCAATTTTGTGCTCAATTATGCTCTTGACATGTACATGACAATGTTTTTATATCACATTAACATATCATATTATCATCAATTATGACAAGTTAACATGTTATGTCAACGTCATGTGATATAAAAGAATAAATGATATTTTGATTAAATTAATTATTAGTTATAAGAGTTTGTTTCACTTAAAATAAAAATATAAAGATATATTTGACTAAAAATAAAAACACAAAGATTTGATTAAACATAATAAAAATATAAAAACTTATTTAAATTTTAATGAATAATTTAGAATTTTTTTAAATATTATGTCATTATCAAACAAGTCACTCTCACTATAAAAGTATATGATAATTTAATTATCACCTACATATATAGATGGGTTTTTGTGTAGTGAACAGACCCCAGCTCCTCAGGATAAATAAATGCATGTTAGGTTCATGGTTTGTTTGGTAGAGGTGCCATCGACCCCAACCATTTCCCAACATTTCGGCCGAGGCCAAATTTTCCATGTACTCGATCATACAACTCATACCCAACAATTCTTTTGCAAAAATAGTTGCAATAAATTAGTCAAACAAACTACCCATGATTTCTTTCTCGTAGGAGAAGAACAATTAGGATAAATAAATATATATATATATATATATATCAGGAAACTGTTTTTTTTTTCTCTCTCAGCCAAGAAAATAATTGCATTAATGGCTTTTAAATATACAAAATAATCCAATTCGTACGTATAAATAGTAATAGATTTATAGTAGATTTAAGGGATTTATTGCGATAGATTAGGATTCCCAATGACCTTTTTAATTATT
This sequence comes from Theobroma grandiflorum, assembly GCA_036013995.1. Lineage (NCBI taxonomy): Eukaryota > Viridiplantae > Streptophyta > Magnoliopsida > Malvales > Malvaceae > Theobroma > Theobroma grandiflorum. The sequence goes on from CP142131.1 coordinate 11,662,723, forward strand.
TACCTTTTTGGATATGAGTGGCTTGCTAGGATACTCTCTGCTAATTAAACGCAAAGTAAATGACAAATATCTACAGCCATATATCAATTATTCCTACCAGGACTACTGTCACATTCTTAATTAGAAAATACACGTTTTTTTTTTCTTAACTTGAAAATAAACTTGTCTCAATTATCCTTAATGCTGACGAAATCTTCCAAATTTGATGAAAAAAAGACATTAAAACACATTAAATGTTATTATTATTTAAACCATGTTTTTGTTGTTGACATAAAATATTAGAATATTACTAGTAGAGTTATGTTTAAATAAACGGACCATTATGAACTCGATTTTTTCCCCACTAAATTTGCCATGATACCTCGATGCTTTTGCCTATATATGCTTTCCAATTTGGGATGTGGAAGGCCGCACCTACTCAATTTAAAATTATTTAAGCACTTACTATCGCACTTCTGTAGAGTATACAGCCCAAAGAACTTATCTGCTTTTTCTTTTGGTGGGTGGGGTTTTCAGCTTTCTAAGTTCTAACCTTACATATAGAGTACCGGAAGCAAATCCTTATCCTATGTCTGCCCCGCCCAATTCTTGGGACCATGCAGGCAGGCTTTAATTAACTGCCTCATGTGGGCCTTTCCAACTTGCTTAATGCCTTGATTTGCTGATAATTTTCCTAATCATAAGGATATACACATTATTATTTCATATATTAATTAAATGCGAGCTAACCATAGTTAGCTACACCTAAATGAAGGCAGCTGCTGCATGCATGGTGGCACAACCACAGTTTCTGGCACTCAGATTCTTTTCTTTTCTTGTCCGAAATTTTTTACGTACTGAACTTTTCAAGTTCAAATAAAATAATGGATGCTTCATTCCCCTCTACTTTATTCAATCTTTTTTTAGAGGGTCGTAATGTTGTATGGATGATGTTTTGGATAATGTGTGGTTTGTTAGGTGTTAACCAGCAATTTCTCGAATTGATCTGAACAAGGATATTCTATCTGCACACGCGAGTTACACGTGATTCCAAACCAGGATCCGCATTTCTGGCAGCCTGGCGACTATTTCTCTGGCCATGGCGTCAACTCGCGAGGGAAAAAAAAAAGTTGTTTCTTGTTTTGGTAGAACAGCATCTCCTCCATCAGCCCGATTCTGCACCGTTGATGGCCTTCTTTCATGCCAAACGAGTTAAGATCCTGAATGGTAATTCACCGTCCTCCAGTGCGATTACACCTCAGAAAACAAAAACAAGAAGGAAAAAGAAGAAGCTCTTTTGGTGCGGGGTTTCAGAGTAAATATTTCATCCCTCCCGGAGCCCTCTACAACTGATCAGATGGGGCAAGTGGGTTAGATTCTCATGAATCAGTGTACGATAGCCATCCAAGGATCATCACCATCAATTAATTTGTTTTAAGCATTTCTTCATGAGTATGATAATTAATTCGCCAATATAAGAGAAAAATGATGCTATAAATTTTTAACTTGAACAAAATGATGAGTTTTAATTCAATTAGCCAATCCAAGGAGCAAGACTAACTTGCTACAAGGAATACAATTATTACATTAGAAAAAGAAACCAACTATGCACAATACAAACAAAGGAAACAATTGATGAGCTAAAATATAGTTTATATATAATTCCCTAGAGCGTTGATAATGAGCATATTATCGACTTTTACTAGTATAAGTGACAAATGAGTTTCATTGATTGTATCCTTATAGAATCAGGGTGAAAACAATTAATATTATTATATCATTTTTTAGAATTCAATTGTAAGATTGAAAACGCCACATAACATGACAACTCTTGGTTAGTAGTACTATTACTTCCGTACACATCTTCTAGCTATTTTTGTTTACATGTCATTAAATGTGAACAATGAAATATTTTATGGTTATTAATTAGCCATATAAATCATTAAGCACATCGTACTTGGGTGTCCTGGATCTATCAATTAAGTGGGGCCTATATATTAGCAATATTTTTACAAAGTGGGTTATTGGTCAAAATCATTTCAATGGGAACCAAAAGCTGATCGAGTAGTTATGGTAACATATCCAAGTTGGAGAGGTGAGGGAATAAGGAGAGGAAGTATTACCCCGATTAAAAAAAAAAAAAACCCATTGCAAGCTCCCCAACCAAAGATATTGTCACCCAATCGAGTATGAGTTGTAAACCTTAAAACCACTTGGTGGGTGACACATCATAAAGAGCCATGGTGGGACCCTCGGGATTTTGTGTATGTACTAGGAATGGTACTGTCAAGTAGGGCTTAGGTGGAGAGTGGGTGCTTGCATTCAAGGGCAACCGCCCTATTTCGGATAAACAGGCACTAAGGGGCCAGAGGGTTGGGGTTATAGAAAAAGCTACAGCATTCTGTAAATGTAAAAGTTCACTAGCGAGGAACAACCCCGAAAAGAAAACCCATAATATTATAATTCATCTTACCCACATTTTAATTTCTTGCATGCAACTTGACCACACATTTCTTTCCGCCCCCTTCCATCACTATAAATATCGACCCCCTGAGAGGCTTCATAACTCGTGGGAGTGAGAGTAATGATATAGCAAGAGCCTCACTTGACAACACACACTTCTTTTGAGAGAGAGAGAGATTGAGAGAGAAAGAGAGGAAACGACCACATAAACATCTAATAGCAATAGAGATGGCTCTTCACCTGTCTTGGGCTTTCGTTTTTGGCGTTCTAGGTATAGAAATATTGATGTTTCTTCTTCCTCTAGGAAATATTAGATTTAATGTGCACTTCTATGAGGGTTCAATGAGCATTTCTTTCTCAATATACTAATACCCTGTGTTCGTTTTCTTGTTGTTTGTTTTAGGCAACGTTGTTTCATTTTTGGTTTCCCTTGCCCCCTTGTAAGTCCCCCGTCATCTATATTTTTTTTTTCCGTTTCCGTATTCTTCTGGTGAGTGTCCTCTGCCTTAATTTCTCTTATTAATGGACGGTGATCCCTATTTCCAGGCCAACCTTTTACCAAATATACAAGAAGAGAACATCCGAAGGGTTCCAATCAATTCCTTACGTGGTGTCTCTCTTCAGTGCGATGCTTTGGATTTACTACGCACTCCTTAAGAAGGATGCTATGCTTCTCATAACCATCAACACTTTCTGCTGCTTCATTCAGACCTTTTACATTGTTGCTTACTTTTACTATGCTCCCAAGAAGGAAAAGGTATATCCCAGAAAAGCTTTAACCTCGCCGTCTCTTACCTTCTTATGATTTATTGCTCGTCTTTTAAGCTCAATCTTCTAATTCGATATCCAAACATGGGGGAATTTCAGGTCGTGACTGTGAAACTTATCCTTCTGTTCAATATTTTCGGGTTCGGAGTTATCTTTCTCTCAACTTTCTTCCTACCAAAGCCCTTGACCCGTCTCCATGTTCTTGGATATATATGCATGGCATTCGCTTTGAGTGTGTTCGCTGCACCTCTTTGCATTTTGGTGAGGATATTAAAACCACTTTATTAATTTAAAGAAATAGTATATATTCATACCCTTTTACACCATTCATTCAAATTAAAAGTCAGTTTAACAGTATTAATTTTCAATTCTTCTGCAGAGAAAAGTCATAAAAACCAAGAGCGTTGAATACATGCCATTTACTTTATCAGTGTTCCTCACCTTAGGAGCAGTGATGTGGTTCTTCTATGGCCTTCTGTTGAAGGATATGAACATTGCTGTACGTTATCTCATTCATGCAATAAAGCTTTAGACATTCTCTTTTCTTCATGAATATCTATGATATCATCACCTTTACCTTTTCCTTTCTTTTACCATTAATTAATAACTTTTTCTTTTGGGGTCGACATCGAATCAACAGGTTCCAAATGTACTTGGCTTTATCTTTGGAATTCTTCAAATGATACTTTATGCAATCTACAAGAACCACCCCAAGAAAATGGTGGAAGATCCAAAGCTTCACCAACTATCAGAGCACATCGTTGATGTTGTCAAACTAGGCACCATGGTGTGCTCAGAAGTGAACGTTGTGGCTCCTCAGCCAAATGAGACAAACAACAATGGAGGAGTTGTTGAAGCTCAAAATATTAAGGGAAACACTACGGATCATGACGCTTCCAACAAAGTTTAAAGTACATACATAATTCGAGTGTGGGAGGTGCCACAAAAAGAAGGTCCACTTGGATGTGTCCAAGCCACGTGTAGTTTGAGTTTGCATGAAACACATCTATCGGAGCCATGCAAAATAAATTTCCAGCTCTCTACTTGCGCACTTTGATTTTAAATTAATGTTTTTTAATGTCCCCTCTCATCAAGCGTCCAAAGTTATTGTCCATTCTGTCCCTCATCAGTCAACACGGTGGAATCTCTCTCCCCATCTCTCTCATATCTTAATCTGTATTCTGTAATTACTTTTCTGTTGATGTTTAATTAATAAATGTCTATATTTTATAATTATCATGATGATCATGATGATGATGATCTTTGCCAACTTTTTTCTTTTACAATCTATGGGAATGGGATACTTTTAAAAAGTTATGTAATCAAGTGTTTAGAATAATAATACGATGTTGCATTAGATGCGAGGCAACTTTTTGGGTATGATCTTATTGTTTTAAAAACTCTTGCTTTAAGCCTTATGGCCCATTTTTTGTCCTTAACTACATATCTACAGGATTCAATAAGAAAGAGAAAACGTCAGGCTACTCCATCAACATAGCCAAAACAGAGAAGAAAAGAGACCAGAAACGATTCCGGGCCAATGTCGCCTTCTCTAGATATACCCTGTTCCTACTTTTGGACAATTAACTTTACCTCTTCCTTTTCACCACTAATTTCTTTCTTTCTTTCTTTCTTTTTTAAGCATTTTAGTTTAGGGATGAAGGATAAATTTAGTTCTTGACTTTTAAATTCGTATCTTTTTCTTTTTTTATACTCTTTTTTATGTATTAACTCAAGAAAAAAAAAAAGAAATAGAAGTAGAAGGAATTAACTCAACGAAACAAAACTAGCATGATAGTTGTTTCATCCATACACTAGCGTTGTTTCATCCATACACTAGCGTGCCTCATAATTAATTTCCTAAATAGCTGTAAGAAGTCCATCAAGAATTTGTGTCCTTACTATATATCTAAGTTACATATAATTTTGCAGTAAAAAAAAAATTATTTGTGTTTTAATTTGGTAAAAGAGCTGATTTTGAATTTTCTTTTGTAATTGGGAACATGAGGATTCTATATTTTTTAAGTAAAGAGATCATAAAGCAACTAATAAATCAAAAACTCGGTATTATTTTAAATTCTTTATTTCTAGATAAATAAATAAAAATTGTATATACTTCTTACCACACTTAGATTCTCATGTATTCCCTTTTTCAGATGAACAGCACAAGAATCTATTCTTTGTCTTATTGGTACTCCCTCAAAAAAAAAAAAAAAGAACATGATTTGGGTTTAACTCAAATGATAAGATGAGGGTGAGATTTGGATTGTAATATTGTTTTCTTTTTGAAAAAAATTCATTTAGTCAAAACTTAGAAATATTTCATTCTCTTACTTTTTCCCTTTCCTTTTTTGGACTTGAGCTAGGGTTTTTTGAAAGGCAAATCGTTTGAGTCTCCTTTTTTTTTCTTTTTTTTTTTTTTGGGGGGGGGGGGGGGGGGGGGGGGGGTGGGGGGTGTTGGTGTGAGGGGATGGGAATAGGTCAGCTTGACTTATGATAATCTTATATTTTTATTGAACCTCTAAACCTATTATCAAATTGTTAACATGATATATCACCAAAAAGAAAAAGTACTAGATTTTAAATTATTTGCGTAAAAAGTTGAATCTAAAATCATATACGAATTTTAAACCCTTGAATTAATTTACCACTAAGATAAACTTGTAGTAATTGGGTTTTGCCATTTTAGATAAATGCTTTCAAGTCAAGTCATGATGTTTAATTATTAAAAAGAAGGAGAAGCAAGCTGGAGGGATAGTGCAGAATCAAGTGGTAACATTTTGGTGCAAAAGCAAGGCGGTTTTTCTTTTACAAAAAAAGAGCTGGCATTCTCCCATATCTAACCTGAAGGAGGTAACACAATATTGGGCACCTAATCGTGAGTGCCAAAAATGAGCAATACATCCACAATGGATGACAAAAAAGTTTCAAGTTGTAAATAGAATCTTGCCAACATAACATTCAACAAATCCATACATTTGATCAGCAAATGCAAATTCATGCGCCAAAGCTTGCTTTCACTAGTGCTATTCGATTGCTAATAACAACAACAATTTCTGGGGTCTAAAATAGGATAAGTCAAGAGCAAGAATAAAAGTTTAATGACATTTTCTCATTGCAGGCCAATCCACTCCTCATACTCCATCATTTCAATTTAGCATTTTTAGTATTGGCTCTTCCAGATAGCGAATGAATGAATGAGCTAAAGAAGTTTCCTTTTTACTTTATTATTATTATTGACTTGTTTTTAGTTTTGTTTCAATGGTGCACTTAAGGCCCACAAACAAGACCAGGTGCCTTGTTCTTCAGCTCATATCGCTAATGCCAACATGACCACTTCCCAGCATCTGCTATAATTTACTCATTATCTTGAGCTTCGGATTTTCCCGTGAGATCCCAGTGTTCCGCACTTTAATGGCTAATGCCAAAACAGGCGAGATTCATGGGCACTAAAATATTAGAGCAAATTTCTCAAGCACACCCTATAATTATTAAACTTGTTTGCATTCATCATTCTGCTGCAGGGTTTCTTTAGAATGCTAATTCTTGAAAATCTTGTCTATTATGGGATAAGTCAAAAAGATAGGTAGGCATAAAATAAGACGTTTATATGTAGGGCACACACTTTCTTTGTCCAAGCCGGTCCACCAGCGACATTTTGCCAATCTGAAGTTAGTACCTTCTGAATTGATTCCTTCATTCCTCAATTAATTTTTATACCCTTGTAAAGAAGTACCTTACAACCAAACATCAAGCAAGGACTGCCTACTAAATCTAAATAGTGGAGAATCCCAGATTCTATCCATAGTGTCCAGTGACTCGAAAGTAGAGTATCAAGTCGGTCTTAATGGCCCACCATATCAGTTTTACTTCCAGGCATGGTGAAAAAGTTAAAAGGTTTGTAAGGTAACAAGAGATTATTCAAATCTTCTTTCCTCAACCTCAAGCAAAAAAGTAACACTTCTTGCCAAGGCAGTCTTGGTTCAGTTCAGTAATTTTATACTTTTGTTTCTGTCTAATGAATAATTCAAGCCATTGGGTCTCATTGCTTCCACAAACTTGGCACTTTTAGATCCCAAGCTTACAGCCCGGATTGAAGTGTGTCCCTACACCTAGGGCTGAGTGGATAGTGGTGATTGCACTTAACAACGGGTATACCAGCAATATTCCCAGATGAAATGTTTGTTTATTTCCCTTAAAGTATACAGATACCGTTAAGTTTGAGGTGAGATTAATATGCTTACAATAGTAAACAGCAGTTTTTGCACATTTAGTGCTTTACAATAGAAGCGTATAATGGCTAATGATCGACGAGGTTCATGTCAAAGATGAGGAAGACATTTTGAAATCTTTCATTTTTCAGGTTTAAATCTTAATATGTACGAATTTGATTTCATTTTGTGTTGAATTTGATTTCATTTATTTTTTTAGCTCACATAATCATATAATTGTAATTTTTATAATACATGTGTTCTGTCCTCATCTTCCACATTGCTACCTACCTCAGCTAAGTCAAGTCCTAATGACAGATTTTCTTTTAATATGATGACTCAAGAACAGGGAGTAAGAGGGCACGACGTGTGCATTTCCATTAATTCTTTAGGGTTTTGAACCTCGCAGCTCACAAGATAAGGAGGATATGGGATTACAGAGTGGAACTGCAGTTTGATAGATATTGGCATTGCCAGCATCAGCGGGGAGGACCCGTTTTCCCCCCCTTTTTTCCTCCAATAATTTCCCCTTTCATCGAAATCTAATTATCAAACTAATCCAGATTGACATGAATTAGCGCATATTTATCTCCTGGATTATTTTTGATTAGAAGGCACTAGACATACCGTTTGTGCCTCTTTAATTTTCTTTTAGTTTTTGACCGATAAGATGGGGGCGCTAATTGCTCTCTCTATTGCCTGGAAGTGGAGGCAGCACGTCATACATTTCTTTATGATTTCCCTTTTTCCTAAATCTCAGTCATCCCAAGGAACAAAAGGATTCTAATAATTGAGATGGCATGAAAGAATGGTAGGCAATATCTGCTTCTTTATTTTCTTTTTATACAAGATAAGATACATGGGGTGGTTGTCAGTTGCCGTGGGATACTACTTGAAGCTTAGCTCTCCCAACCCAACCCAACCCAACCCAGGATGTCAATCACAGCGATTTCCCATGCAGAAAAGAAATCTCCCTAATGTATTAATATTTTTTTGATGATAAGGTTGATACGTTACATGACGTCAAGTTATTAAATCATTTCCATCATTCCATGCCCAATTTACAAAAAGCTGGAAAAAGATTTAAGGCAAGCGAGCGAAATATACGTCACGAAAAGCTCTTCTCTTTCTTTAGCATGGTTTTTTTGAAAAAAAATAAAAACAAAGTTAAAGACGATAGGATCATCCTTACCTAAGCAAAAGTGCATCTCTATCAGGGAAGTCTCCACTCAGTCTCCCTGTTTTCAGTGTTTTCCTTTCTCTTTAGCACCTTTGTAGACACGGTCCATTTCTTTGTTCATCGACGCCTACGCATTATCCTTGTCCATTCACCCCTGAAATAATGCAACAAAGTCTTTCTTTATATCTGATTTTATGGCTGTCACACTACCTACATGACATCACAGAAACTATGATTTTCATTGTCTTTTTATTACCAAAAGTGCACAAATTTAACACCACATTCTCAACCAAAAGCTGTGTCGGATGCCAATGATAAAAGAGACCATCCATCTAAACTTTTTATTTTGCACTGCCAATTCCCTCGTATGCTCAGCTTGATCTCTCTCTGTTCAATGAGATCTCCCTGAAAATGCCAGATTCAAGTAGAATTTCATGACCAGCCTTTTACACGCTCAACATGATTGCAGAATCATGAACTTCTTGATACATGTCAGCATTTTTTTGGTAACATGTTCAGAGTAAATATTAGTCATTCCAAACTAAAATGTTCCAAAATGGTGTGAGACTATAGAATAACGCTTGGAAAATACTGCATGAATTCAACTGATTTAATTTATTGTACATTTTAATTACAACATTGTTTCCTTGCCCACAAAAGCTAAATTACCTGCCGGCCAAAGGGATGAATTCTACAATTTTCAGCAAATTATAAGAATAAGAGCGGCGCATTTTCTCAGAATAAGACAAAAAAGTAAGAATATAGTTAACTGAGTGAGGCCCAATCCGGGTATGGGCATTCATAAACCCATCCAGGTCCAGAGTACCGAACACAATGTAGCCATAAACCCTCTTCATGCCCGTCATATCTGCCATAATGGCAATAATAGTCAGATACAGAGTGAGTTGAAAGTGCAGCTATTAGATTCTGTACTTAAATATCAAAACTGTACATAGTTAAATGCAGCAAAAAACAAAAAAAAAAAAGAAAAAGGCTGTTTTGCTTGTATAAATAGAGTAGAATGCTGATCTTCCAAGGTCGAGCAAATATAACTTTGTTAACTATATTTTAGCTACTTAATAATAGAAAGAGTACATACTCTCTCCTGTATCTCAAATGTTTCTACAGGAGACCGTGCTTGGTAAAACCCAACCTAATTCCCTAAACCATTGACTTTTATCAACATTGATTCAAATTTAAACAAGTGCGACCAAAGTTGAGACCCCAAGCCATGCACTAACCTCCTAGATTGAGACCAAGAACCTTCTAATACAATTTAACGGCCTAATAAAGAAAGATTTGAACGAAAGAAAATACATTCTCCAACTTAAATACACTATCTTCCCTTTCTGCTATATTTATTACCTAAGTAGATTATATAAAATCTACAGATGATGGATTAAAAAATGAGTCAAGGATAGGTGACTTCACATCTTTCTCTGTTCTTTTTTTTTCTTTGTTTTCATTGCTTTTTTGGTTCATAACTAGCTGGCAAAAGCATGTAAATAAAATTCTAGGAATTTCTATCTGACCTTTTGCTTTAAATGTGTATCCACCCTGTTTCTAAATAGACGCATTCAGTAAGGAGACCTTGCATGCAGAATTTTCTTTTGGTAGGGGCAGTGATCAGAAGAAATCAAAGCCAAACATATGAAAGCAAATTTTCTGATACACCTTTCTATTCAGTTATGACATGATCACCTCTGAACAAAATAAATCATGAAATAACTAGTAAATTTAATAATTATTGCTGTTTAAAGTATGAATCTCATCTTGCAAGAAACTGGCACTAGAGAAATAGCTAGCATTAGGAAGGACTTATGGTTATTTGAAGCTTGGCTTCAATTTCTGGCTTCTACACTATTAATGGTCTAAAGGCACCATTGTAACATCTTGGTTATGAAATCAATTCAGCAATTCACATGGTCGAAAATATGCGACCTTCTAACCTTAATTGACTCACACTCCTTTCCTCAGTTTCACTCTTCCTAAAATACAATGACAAACAATCTTTACAGCAGAAAAAGATGAAAAAAGAAAAAGAAAGAAAATCAAATGAGGTGATTTTAAAAATTAAGAATAGACTATTATCATAAATTTTAGGTAAGTAGCAATGCCACAAACATGTTTACTAATTTCATCACCATATTTTCTAGCAGATTTCATTATTTAGCATCATTCTCAAGTAAAATTACATACAAAAAGAAAAGGGTTTTCAAAGTATATTAAAGTGGTTAATAGGCTAACACTCATTTTCCTTTTTGTTAGTTAACACGACTATAATCTGTTCATGTAAACCTAACAACCATCCATTGATTTTTCTTCGGCTCTTTGTTCTTTTATCACTTCAATTATGATTGGTTGTCATCATAATGAAATACAGAAAGTAAACTAAGGTTTATGCTGTTCTAATTCGGAACAAATTGATACAAGTTTAATGAATAAATAAATGGAGCAAAGTCATTCATGCGTTTAACACTTGATGCTAATAGATTGTTTGAAGTGGCTGATGATTCTCTTTTTCTTTTTTCTTTTCATGTTTTATATACAAAAATGTTTACAGTGTTATCAAATATCAAATAATTGTCAGGATCAATTATCGTCGCTGTTGAGATTTCCTGGCATAGTATATGGATATCTTACCAGTGTTAGTACAAAAAAAATAAGAGGTGCTCTGAAGAACAATGTTTTTGACAAGGTTACAGGCCATACAACAGATTCTTTGCAGGACTTACAAACCATAGATTGTTACATCTTTTCTTTATTTACACTTTGTACTTTACCCAATGATAGCAGAGAAATTTATATATGGAATCCTATCATGTTGTCATGGCATGGATAAAAAACCCAGCATCAAGCAGCAAATGTCAGAATATTTTAAACCAAATATATAAAATGACTTTACTAAAACTGCATTATAAAATTTCAACTAACAGACTATTGACAAGCATGATGTAGCTGTAATGAGAGAACGAAATAAAAGATAATTCAATTATATTGAACATTTGCAATCACAAGTAAAAAGTGTCTTACCCATTTGGAGCTAAATTAGGACAGTGTGTACACATAGGATCAATGCTGAAATCTTCACTAGAGTACTTGTATTCCTCATTATGATTCTCACAACTGGTTGCTGGACAGCTGCAAGAAAGAGCTGCAGCTCTATCAGCAGTCATCCCCAAAGCAGAGCGATCAACAACATTGTCTGAAAGGTAAAGCATGTCATTGGCTATTGGATGGCCTGTACACTGCAAATGGACACGTATCTACCACCAAGGAAATTTAGTGTCAGAAAAATATGCAGTTATCGAAAACAACAAATTCAAAACTATCAAGTTAGAAAAATATGCAGGAATCTAGTAGAGTTACTAAAAAAATCCTAACAATAGGAAGTATATGTATTACTTGTCCAGAAGAACACATAAATGCGAAACAAGTTCACCATAGCATTGTACAAGAAATTTCTAAATTGTCAGAAACCCAAAGATAAGGGCCCTTCCAAGACTCAAATTTGTGGAAAAAAGTTTAAACTCTAAAAGCTGCTTGAGAATGCCAAAATGATGAAACAGAAAATAACTGCATGCAACATAAATTTAGAAGTGACCCAAAAATACAATGCATGAACAAAGAGATATCTAAAAGCATCCCCTGTACACTAGAACAACTATGTACATCTCCTTTAATGGTGTCACAAAAAAATCACTTCATATTCACTGTGCATTATCTTACTTGATGAGTTCGGCCAGTGGTTGGTTCACACAAGACAATGCTATGAATTCCATTGGTACTAATTCTAGTAAACTTAGTACAAGCAGCCTTTCCCTTCAAGGTTGTATCACCATTAGAGATGCCAACCTGCATAAAAAGGAAGATGCACTATGATTCAGCATAGCCACTTACACTTTCTTCTAATTGATCATTAACTAACAGATAAGAAACATCCTTGGGAACCTCATGAAACTTTTAACCGTAGAGAAGGAAAAGTCCCTACATAACAAGCAGTTCAAAGATTTATGGATCACCTACAGCCTTATATAACAGTTGAAAGCAATATCACTACAGGCAAAGCATAGAGATTTAATTTGAATACAAATAATGGGAAAAACCAATACATTTTAATTGAACTGAATATTAGAACAAATAAAACTCACAGAAAAAGTTGCATGCCATTAAAAGAAAATCACTAAAAAGGGCTGCATTTAGTTGGAACATGTATTAAGCATCAAAATTTTTGCTTCTTTCTGGGCCACAAATATGTCTTACATTCAAATTTATCACTGAAGGGAGCAAGTTGTGAGGTGAAATGTCGTCAGCTTGCACTGAATATACAAGTGTGCATTCATACCACAACTGATGTCATTTTCCCTCGTATCTTCCTCTTCTAAAGCATGGTTTACATTCATTATAACCACATAAGTAGGTGTAGAAAAACACACACAACAACTATAATCCTAAAAGTAGGTGTAGAAGAAACACACTTACCTCTGCAGTGCTCCTTCCCTCTCTAGCATTGTAATCTACATTGGCATCAACAACTTGCTGAAAATAGAAGATCATAGCAAATGTCAAATGGGAAAATTTTGTCCATCAATGCACGGTAGTTCAATAGTATTTTAACAACTACTTGTATTAATTCACTGTCACACCACACCTCCCTAAAACATTAATAAATCGATTGAATGCCCTAGATTTTGGTTGCAACTAAAATTACTTTTCAGTTACTAGCAGCCTAGCAAATGAGAGTGGTTACTTTGGCACACAAGGCATGTATCTTTCGAGCTATACAATTGATTTGAAAAATGTCTAAGTAAATTGTTGGGGAGTGTGGTTTCAGAAGCAGATCTAGAACACTACACTGCAGAAAGCAATAAGTGCATGCACAAGGTGTGTTTCGTTTTGTTTTTCTTTAAGGAGTTGCAACTGTTCTTACATTGGAAAAGAAAAAAAACAAAAAACAGATGCTTCGTCTACAAAATACTGACTGCATTTTTGGTTGGGGTATCCTCCCCCCCCCCCCCCCCCCCCCGCCCCCCCCGGCCTCAGTAATAGCTATCCCGCGTGAGTGAGAATAGACCAAAAGTTTTTGAACAAAAATGCCCTTAACTATCCTATATATAATAAAACCTAACCCTAACAAATAAAAACCTTTTATTTTTTTTCTTTTTCTTTCTCTCCCTTCCTCATCCACCTCACTCCTCTCTCTAAACTTCATCCACTGCTACCAGAGGACAGCGGCTATGGCTGTGGGGAGTGCCAGATCAGCGCAATGGAGCCACAGCCACATCTCTATTGGTCTGGTAACACAAGAGGAAAGAAAAGAAGAAAAAGAGAAAACATAAAAATGAAATTAAAATTAAAAATTATATTTTTAAAAAATTATAAATTACTAATATTTTATTACAAAAATAAAAAAACTAAAGTTTTAATTATAAATTATTAATATTTTAAATAAATTATCAAAAAATTAATACTTAAAAATAATTAATCATATTAAAGTTTTAATTATAAATTATCAAAAAAATTAATATCTCAAATTAAAAATCATAAATTATAATCAAGGGTATTTTGTCTTTCTATCAAGTATTCCTTTGTTATTCCAGAGCTATTTTGGTCAATCAAAATTTAGAATCATATCATAATGGCAATTTTATTCTACGAACCAAACTACATAATAGTTATTCTTGCCTTATTCTATTCTCATGGAATAACTACTCCATTCTCCCTCTATTTCATTCCGCAAACCAAATTTGTCATGAAATTCCATAGATGGCAATCTAAGTCTTAAAGAAGATCAGTGTAAAACTATATTGTTATAATACAAATATGTATATCAAAAGTTATTCCTTGTCACTGTTCCTTATGGAAAAAAACATGGGAAAGAAAATGTCAACCAACAGATTGGCAGATTTTCTAATGTAATCAAAAATAAAAAAAGTCCTATGAACTTCACCATCTGATCATCTATGCACTTAATCAAATTTGAACAAACAGAAAAATTCAAATTTGAATACAAATTACATGAATCGTCTAGCTTAAACAGTATTATATACCTCACACTCCGGAAATACTCCAATGACCTTTGCAACATACTGTTTCTGCACCAGTCCAGCTTCAATCTGCAACCATCACATTCAGATTCAAATAAAAAAATTCAGTTTACAAAACCAAAAATATACGCAGAATCATACTGATTTGGCAGGTAAAGAGTCTTAAATTTCCATATCAAGCATATTGATAAAACAGAGCTATTATATCTGTGATAGATAGAACAGCTAGTGTCCATAGATATCATGCTACCAAATTATGGAATACAACAACACCATATAGCCATGTTGCTAAAAAGATTTTAGTAGGCATATCTAATGGAAAACAATGCCAGTTGTGTATTTCTTGTTACCAACATTAACACCAAGTTACAGTTTTAAACAAAACTGCCAAAGATTTTTTCTATTTTTATTTTTCTTTCACTCAAAAAACAAAAAAACAAGAAAAGATCATGGAAGACTTACATGTTGCCTAAAAATGTCAGCTTTAGCTGGATTTTTTGCCACAATAAGCAGTCCCGAGACCAGACGATCTAGTCGATGAATGGCTAACATGATTATGTCAAGGGAAAAGCAGAAAACCCTGCTTTTAGAAATACAGAAAGTACAAAAGTAGCCTTCTTTTACAGTTAAATATTTGCTCCATTAGGCACTAGGTTTGGATACGATACAAAGGAGCCAACCCATGTGCTGCTTGGAGAATGCCCAAAACTGTGTTTTTACGATATTGACCGCATGGATGTACCTACAAAACATTAAGAAATGAATTAGACTCCACCAAAAGCGCAAAATAAAAAGGACACAGAATTACAGACAACACATTGTAAGAGTGGAGAAAGGCTCCTACTCTCATTATCCAATGAATAAGCACATTGTTGAAACACCCCCAACAACCATACATACTCATAATGTCAAAAGAAATAAGCTTCATCAAAGACTTACAGGAACAGATGCTGGTTTGCACACCGTCAGTACATCGGGTTCATTTTGAAGAATTGCAACATCCCAAGCCATCACTGGTGGTTCATGCCTACAACCTTTGCAGCATCAATTACAAGTTTTATAACTTCATAACAAAATCATAAAGCAAAGAAAAGAACCTAATTTAAACAGAGCAAACAAAAGCAATAGAAAAGTCAAACTAAAATTTGAAAAATTAAAAGACTTTCCCATCAATGCATGTATGAACCAGCTCGTTAAATGTAAAAAAGTGAAAAATTATTCCCAAAAAAAAAAAGCCTTTTATCATAGAGATTTAGTGAAATTCCATGGGAGCAACATTGTATGTAAATGTGATGAACCTGTGTACAAAGTGGCTTATCTTCTGACATCGTTTAACTATGTATGAAACAGGTATATTCTCTCCATCAACTCGTATACGTCCACATTTGACAGCACTAACCTACAACACTCCAAAATAACTGAAAAGGTGAATATTCAAACATATGGAAATATAGATACAGGTAAAGGAAGCAACAGCAAGAAAACTCCAACAAAGGAGTTTGCTTGAAACTTGTAACACATTTCAATCACCTACTCATCAATTAATACAAATTAACCAACAAATAATGAGGCTACGATATCATTAAGGTTTTAAGCTCAAAAAAAAAAAGTAAAGGGAAAGAGTAATGAAAATTACATAGTAATCATTAGGTCGGCCTCTAAATTCTTGAGTAAACAAATCCACGATTGTTTTTCCCTCCCATCGTTTATTAACCTGCGCAACTCAACCATAAAAAATCGTACTTTCTGAGAAAACAAGCACAATTAGGGTTTAAAAGATTTGTTAACAACAGAAATCAGAAAAATAAAAGGAGAGACATAAAAGAGAAAGAAACTAACATGAGATACGAACTCGAAGTAGTACGGTCTTACGTGGCGCTTCCCTGCAAAATTCAGGTCAAAAGATTGCGCTTCTGTTTGGTTTACTTATTAACAACAATTGCTTTCTTTTTTTTGAAAATTAAATTTACCGTTGTGAAAAATATAATCGTCTTTATGAGCAGGATGAGCTGGAGTTTGCCAAACAATCTCCATCTTCTTTTTGTTTTTCTCTTCCTCTTTTTCTTCTTCTCCTCCTCCTCCTTTTCCCCTCTTTCTTTTCATATCTGTGTTTTTCCCTGCTTCGGCTGGGGTTCTTTTAGAATTATTCAGCGCTCGAGAAGTAGACAAAAACGAGAGTGGGAACTCGACCTAAACGACGGCGTACTAAAAGAGTAAAGACAACGACGTTTCTACCGCTTTCGCAACGAAACCACAACCCAAACGACCTCGTTTTGGTGGAGGTGTTGGGGCAAGACTTATTTGTCTTATTAGTCTTATTTGGGAGATGGCAAGACTTATATTTGTCTTCTTCAGTTCACCAAAGACCAATCTTTCAAAAACAGCCATAGAAAAAATATTAAAAAATAAATAAAAACCTTCAAGAGGGAGCTTCAAATTAACCAACTCTACACAAAAATTCAGGTTGAGTTTTGATCCTCAAGTTCTGTTTTTCTTTTTGGGTTGTATTTAAATTTGATCTTACTTGAATTTTCAGTTTGGTATTTTCTTGTGGAAATTCAGGCAGCGGGATTTGATTTGATGAGCCGAAGGTGGTGAATCGGTTTGTAGAATAATTGAAAACGTGGGAGCAGGTCGGTTGTGGGTCGGAAGAGGTGAAGTGAGCGGAAATGCCGGAGGAGGATTTGGTGGATATAAAGTTCAGGCTTTATGACGGGTCGGATATCGGGCCGTTTCGGTACTCGGCCACATCCACGGTGGATATGCTTAAGCAAAGAATTGTCTCTGATTGGCCCAAAGGTTTATTTCAGCTATTCCTCTTTTTATTTGTTTCATTTCTTTTCAAATTGCGTGTGAAGTTTTAGCTGTTGGGTTTTGTTTAGTAATTGAAATTTATATGCTGTTTTTTCTTTCCAAATATTTATGGACAAATCCCTCTTAAATATGGAAGAAATGTTTTGCTATATGGTAATAGTAGGAGTGATCCAGTTTGGAGTTTGAACCTAATTTTATTGTTAAGAGAAATGAAGAAAGTTATAGGGTTAGTCTTGGAATGCAAAAGAAATTATTACTTTGTAGCACAGCACAGGATAATATAGTTTTTTTGGAGTAGTATGATTTTAGGAACTTTGGTTCTGACCTTTTGCTGCAAAATGATGTCTTTAGCTTCATAACATAGCTATGGATGGCCTAAGAAAGATAGGACATCATCTTTCTATGTTGTTCTACCTTCATTGTTAAATGCGTTTGGTATCAATGTGAAAATGATTGATAAGAATTGCAAGATGTTCTTATGAACGTATATTCGGAGAGAAGGCTAGTATGGCTGTGTAAAATACATGTTATTGTTGTGAATAGATTATTATTGAAATGACCCATTGATAAGATTCTCATTGTGACTTTTTTTATTAATAAATAGATTGCAGAGAGACTGATGATGATGATGATTTTGTTTGAAATATTATCTAAAATCCTTGAAGAATGCATCAGCTATTGCTCCATTTTCTTGTTGCCTACATCTATCAACAATCTTCAGCTTTTTTTTTTCTTCAGCTTTTTTTTTTTCATATATAGACCCAGAAGGTAGCATAAAGGCAAATAGTTTCAAGCATTTTGTTTTAATTTTTTTCAAAGCTCTTTCTGCCCTTCCTTAGGTAAGACAATTATCCCAAAGGCAGTGAATGAAGTCAAACTGATAAGCTCTGGTAAAATTTTGGAGAACAGCAAGACTGTTGGTCAGTGTAAAGTACCCTTTGGTGAAGTTGCAGGTGGGGTTATCATAATGCATGTTGTAGTACAGCCATCTCTTTCAAAAACTAAAACAGGTATTCTCTATCTTTGTCTTAAGATTCTTATCGTAGACTTATGTTGTTCCAATATCACTTCCTTCTTGACATGTAAGCTTAGCTTGCTCAGTAAAGTGGACATCAGGATGTCAGCTGTTTGACATGGATCTGCACTTCTAGTATTAGTAGCTAAGCCCACTACTTGGAATTGCTTATAAGTGGTAACCAGTGTTTGGATGGGCGTCTAATGTTGTCTTTCTGATGGGTATGATGTGTAATCCGCAGATGGAGAAGTTTCATTATTTGCTTAATTATTTTAAAAGCTAATTCCTTTTGCACGCACATGTGTGTGTGTTAGGAGGAATATGTGGAAGTGAGAACTGTAATTTAGACTTCATTAATGAGCATGCTGCATGAGTTATGCGCAACTTACCAGAGGCCATCTTTTCCTTTTCCTTTATTCATTACCAAGAGATCCTCCTGGCCATTTTTGTATCCTTCTACAATTCACACTGATAATTTCCACAAAACTACAGAAGCCATTAGTTACCATCAGACTGCATTTTGTCTTGAAGGTCTATTGTCTCTGACTCTGTTCAATAATAATAGTGTATCTTTTCTTAAAGTGTTCAGTAGAACTTTAGCTAAGTGTTAAACATCTAAATAACATTGACTGGGTTGTTTTGTAGTTTCTTAAAATCTCATATATCGACTTATAGTCTTGTGCTTGGTTTTCTATCTGAACAGAAAAGAAGATTGATGATTCACCCAGAAAGATTGTATGCTCATGTTCCATTTTATGAAGGCAAACATGTTAGAGTTGGAAAATTGTTATGCTGGCAACAATGTTTAGGAGCAGGAACATCGTCTCTGAGTATCCCTTGTGTGTTTGTCGCAAAGTCCATCTGTACAAGTTCTTTTAATGGAGTGATGATACTGACTGCATTTTTGGTTGGGGTATCCTTCCCCCCCCCCCCCCCCCCCCCCCCTCGTATGCTTGAGTTTGATTCCTGGAATGGCCATTCAGGGAGAAGCCGGAATAGCTATACCGACCCCCCCCCCCCCAGTAAAAGCTATCCCGCCTAACTGAGAATAGAGCAAAAGTTTTTGAACAAAAATGTCCTTAACTGTTCTATATATAATAAAACCTAACCTATAAAAACCTTTTATTTTTTTTTCTTTTTTTTCTATCTTCCTCATCCACCTCACTCCTCTCTCTAAACTTCTTCCATGCTACCAGAGGATGCGGCTATGGCTATGGGGAGCGCCAGATCGGCACAATGGAGCTCCAGCCATATCTCTAGTGGCCAAGCAACAAAAATAAAGAAAAAGAAAAAAAAGTGAAATAATTAAAATGAAATTAAAATTAAAAATTATATTTTAAAAAATTATAAATTACTAATATTTTATTATAAAATGAAAAAAAAAACTAAAGTTTTAATTATAAATTATTAATATTTTAAATAAATTATCCAAAAAATTAAAACTTAAAAATAAATAATCATATTAAAGTTTTAATTATAAATTATTATATTTCAAATTAAAAATAATAAATTATAATCAATGGTAATTTTGTCTTTCTATAACTAATTTTTTATTATTTTAAAACTGTTTTAGTTAATCAAAAATTAAGATAATTTTATTTTACAAATTACATAATAGTTATTTATTTTATTTTATTTTCATGAAATAATTATTTTATTTTCTTTTTTGTATTCCGTTAACCAAATGTGTCATGAAATTTCATAGATGACTAAGTCTTAAAGTAGATCAGTGTAAAACTATATTGTTATAATACAAATATGTATATTAAAAGCTATTCCTTGTCACTTTTCCTTATGGAAAAAACATGACACAAGAAAGGTCAACCAACAGATTGGCAGATTTTCTAATGTAATCAAAAGGTAATAAACTCCTATGGACTTAAGCATCTGATCATCTATGCACTGAATCAAATTTGAACAAACAGAAAAATTCAAATTTGAATACCAATTACATGAATCGTCTAGCTTAGACAATATTATATACCTCACACTCCGGAAATACTCCAATGACCTGTGCAACATACTGTTTCTGCACCAGTCCAGCTTCAATCTGCAACAATCACATTCAGATTCAAATGAAAAAAAATTCAGTTTACAAAACCAAAAATATACACAGAATCATACTGATTTGGTAGATAAAGAGTCTTAAATTTCCATATCAAGCATATTGATAATTGATAAAACAGAGCAATTTTATCTTTGATAGATAGAACAGCTAGTGTCCATAGATATCATTCTACCAAATTATGGAAAACAGCAAACAACATATAGC
The DNA here is from genome assembly GCA_036013995.1 of Theobroma grandiflorum. Classification (NCBI taxonomy): domain Eukaryota; kingdom Viridiplantae; phylum Streptophyta; class Magnoliopsida; order Malvales; family Malvaceae; genus Theobroma; species Theobroma grandiflorum. The sequence continues at coordinate 11,683,472 of CP142131.1, forward strand.
CATGTTGCTAAAAGGATTTTAGGTGGGCATATCTAATGGAAAATTATGCCACTCGTGTATTTCTTGTTACCAACATAGTTATAACACCAAGTTACACTATGAAGCAAAACTGCAAAAAAAATTTCTATTTTTATTTCTCTTTCACTCAAAAAAACAGAAAACAAGAAAAGATCATGGAAGACTCACATGTTGCCTAAAAATGTGAGCTTTAGCTGGATTTTTGGCCACGACAATCAGCCCCGAGACCAGACGATCTAGTCGATGAATGGCTAACATGATTATGTCAAGGGAAAAGCAGAAAACCCTGGTTTTAGAACTTTACCAGAAAGAAAACTGAAAACAGATTTAATTTGCATAAAGAAAGTACAAAAGTAGCTTTCATTTACAGTTAAATATTTGCTCCATTAGGAGCTAGGTTTGGATACGATACAGAGGAGCCAACCCATGCTCTGCTTGGAGAATGCCCAAAACCGTGTTGTTACGATATTGACCACAAAACATTAGGAAATGAATTAGTCTCCACCACAAGCCCCCCAAAAAAAAAGGACAGTGTTGCAGACAACACATTGTAAGAGTAGAGAAAGGTTCCTCCTCTCATCATCCAATGAATAAGCACGTTGTTGAAACACCCCCGACAACCATACATACTCATAATGTCAAAAGAAATACGCTTCACCAAAGACGTACAGGGACAGATGCTGGTTTGCAAACCGTCAGTACATCAGGTTCATTTTGCAGAATTGCAACATCCCAAGCCATCACTGGCGGTTCATGCCTACAACCTTTGCAGCATCAATTACAAGTTTTATAACTTCAAAACAAAATCATAAAGCAAAGAAAAGAACCTAATTTAAACAGAGCAAACAAACACTATAGAAAAGTCAAACTAAAATTTGAAAAATTAAAAGATTTTCCAATCAATGCATGTATGAACCAAAAAAGAATTATTGCTCATTAAATGTAAAAAAGTTAAAAATTATTCCCAAAAAAAAAAAAAGCCTTTTATCATAGAGATTTAGTCAAATTCCATGGGAGCAACATTTAATGCAAATGTGATAAACCTGTGTACAAAATGGCTTATCTTCTGACATCGTTTAACTATCTATGAAGCAGGTATATTCTCTCCATCAACTTGTATACGTCCACATTTGACAGCACTAACCAACAACACTCCAAAATAACTGAAAAGGTGAATATTCAAACATATGCAAAGATAAATACAGGTAAAGGAAGCAACTGCAAGAAAAACTCCAATAAAGGAGTTTGCTTGAAACTTGTAACACATTTCAATCACCTACTCATCAATTAATACAAATTAACCAACAAATATTGAGGCTATGATATCATTAAGGATTTAAGCTCCAAAAAAAAAGGAAAAGGAAAGAGTATTGAAAATTACAGAGTAATCATTAGGTCGGCCTCTAAATTCTTGAGTGAACAAATCCACGATTGTTTTTCCCTCCCATCGTTTATTAACCTGCGCAAACTCAACCACAAAAAATCGTACTTTCTGAGAAAACAAGCACATTTAGGGTTTAAAAGATTTGTTAACAACAGAAATCAGAAAAATTAAAGAGAAAGAAACTAACATGAGATACGAACTCGAAGTAGTACGGTTTTACGTGGCGCTTCCCCGCAAAATTCACATCAAAAGATTGAGTTTCTGCTTGGTTTACTTATTAACATCAATTGCTTTCTTTTTTTTTTATTTAAATTAAGTCTACCGTTGTGAAAAATATAATCGTCTTTGTAAGCAGGATGAGCTGGAGTTTGCCAAACAATCTCCATCTTCTTTTTGTTTTCCTCTTCCTCTTTTTCTTCTTCTTCTTCTCCTTTTCCTCTCTTTTCATGTCTTTTCTCCGTTCTTCGGTTGGGATTATTTTTGAATTATTCTGCGCTCGAAAAGCGACAACAACGAAAGTGTGGGGAACTCGACCTAAACGACGGCGTACTAAAATAGTAAAGACAAAGATCTTTCTACCGCTTTCTCAACGAAACCACGACCCAAACGACCTCGTTTTGGTGGAGCGGTTGGGGCGTTTGGGAGATGGCAAGACTTATTTGTCTTCTTCAGTTCACCAAACACCAATCTTTTAAAAACAGCCATAGAAAAAATATTAAAAAATAAATAAAAAATTTCAAGAGGGAGCTTCAAATTAACCAATTACTACTCAAAAAATCAGGTTGAATTTTGATCCTCTGTTTTTATTCCCTCAAGTTTCTTTTTATTCTTTTTGGGTCGTATTTAAATTTGATCTTACTTGAATTTTCAGTTTGGTTTTATTCTTGTGGAAATTCAGGCGGCGGGATTTGATTTGATGAGCCGAAGGTGGTGAATCGGTTTGTAGAATAATTGAACACGTGGAAGCAGGTCGGTTGTGGGTCGGAAGAGGTGAAGTGAGCGGAAATGCCGGAGGAGGATTTGGTGGATATAAAGTTCAGGCTTTATGACGGGTCGGATATCGGGCCGTTTCGGTACTCGGCCACATCCACGGTGGATATGCTTAAGCAAAGAATCGTCTCTGATTGGCCCAAAGGTTTATTTCAGCTATTCCTCTGTTCATTTGCTTCATTTCTTTTCAAATTGCGTGTGAAGTTTTAGCTGTTGGGTGTTGTTTAGTAATTGAAATTTATATGCTGTTTTTTCTTTCCAAAGATTTATGGACAAATCCCTCTTAAATATGGAAGAAATGTTTTGCTATATGGTAATAGTAGGAGTATCCAGTTTGGAGTTTGAACCTAATTTCATTGTTAAGAGAAATGAAGAAAGCTATAGGGTTAGCCATGGAATGCAAAAGAAATGATTACTCTGTAGCACAACACAAGATAATATAGTTTTTTGGAATAGTATGATTTTAGGAACTTTGGTTCTGACCTTTTGCTGCAAAATGATGTCTTTAGTTTCATAACGTAGCTATGGATGGCCTAAGATAGATAGGACATCATCTTTCTATGTTGATCTACCTTCATTGTTAAATGCGTTTGGTATCAATGTGAAAATGACTGATAAGAATTGCAAGATGTTCTTATGAATGTATATTCGGAGAGATGGCTAGTATGGCTGTGTGAAATACATGTTATTGTTGTGAATAGATTATTGTTGAAATGATCCATTGATAAGATTCTCATCGTGACTTTTTTAATTAATAAATAGATTGCAGAGAGAATGATGATGATGATGATTTTGTTTGAAATATCAATCTAAAATCCTTAAAGAATGCATCAGCTATTGCTCTTTTGTCTTGTTGCCTACATCTATCAACAATCTTCTGCTTGTTTTTTTCATTTATAGACCCAGAAGGTAGAATAAAGGCTAATAGTTTCGAGCATTTTGTTTTAATATTCTTCAATGCTCTTTCTGCCCTTCCTTAGGTAAGACAATTATCCCAAAGGCAGTGAATGAAGTCAAACTGATTAGCTCTGGTAAAATTTTGGAGAACAGCAGGACTGTTGGTCAGTGTAAAGGACCCTTTGGTGAAGTTGCAGGTGGGGTTATCATAATGCATGTTGTAGTACAGCCATCCCTTGCAAAAACTAAAACAGGTATTCTCTATCTTTGTCTTAAGATTCTTATCGTAGAATTATGTTGCTCAAATATCACTTCCTTCTTGGCATGTAAGCTTAGCTTGCTCAGTAAAGTGGACATCAGCATGTCAGCTGTTTGACATGGATCTGCACTTGTAGTAGTAGTAGCTAAGCCCACTACTTGGAGTTGCTTATAAGTGGTAACCAGTCTGGATGGGCATCTAATGTTGTCTTCCTGATGGGTATGATGTGTAATCCGCAGATGGAGGAGTTTCATTATTTGCTTAATGATTTTAAAACCTAATTCCTTTTGTGTGCATGTGTGGTTTTAGGAGGAATATGTGGAAGTGAGAACTGATGTTTAAACCTCACTACTGAACATGCTGCATGAGTTATGTGCAACCTACCGGAGGCCATCTTTTCCTTTTCCTTTATTCATTACTAGGAGATCCTCCTAGCCATTTTTGTATCTTTCTACAATTCACACTGATAAATTCCACTAAACTCCAGAAGCCATTACTTACCATTGGATTTGATTTTTGTCTTGAATGTCAATTGTCTCTGACACTGTACAATAATAATAGCGTACCTTTTCTTATGGTATTCAGTAGAACTTTAGCTAAGTGTTAGCCATCTAAATAACATTGACCGGGTTGTTTTGCAGTTTCTTAAAATTTCATCTATCGACTTATAGTCTTATGCTTGGTTTTCGATCTGAACAGAAAAGAAGATTGATGATTCACCCAGAAAGATTGTATGCTCATGTTCCATTTTATGAAGGCAAACATGTTAGAGTTGGAAAATTTCTATGCTGGTAACAATGATTAGGAACAGAAACATCGTCTCTGAGTATCCCGCGTGTGTTTATTGCAAAGTCCTTCTGTACAAGTTCTTTTAATGGAGTGATGATGATGTGCATTTTTCTTTTCTTTGGTTCCTTCAGTCTCCTTTTGGTTCTTTCCAAATAGTAGCTTGAATCATTTGTTAAGCTGTATAGACTACTCCATGTAAAGACAAAATGTACACCAAATTGTAAGGAGAAATGCCTTTGTATAAATGCTATCCGTTACTAATAATGAATTGTTTCTGTTCGGCCTGCTATGGCTGAATAGGTCTTTTCAGTCCTTTCTTGCAGGCAATGAAAGATTTTAATTTTTCATGCACTATAATTTGATAAGAATATGGGCACAATCGGTTGTGAGTGATAAGAAATGCTAGCTGAGATTGTAAACAAGCTTCAAAAGCCAATATTATCTCATAAGCTACCAAGATACAAAAGGTTTTAATAAGTAACAAATACAGATTCTCTCAGTAACAACAAATGACTACAAAGCCTAATCAAAAAAGCTGGCAACAAAGAACCATTAATTAGCTGGCAAAATGGCCAATCATGTAAAGAGGAAAGGGGGAATAAAAGGGCAGAAAAGCGGACAGGATCAACAAGTTGTCAAATACAATGCAATGGACACCTTAAATCATGCTAAGAACCTTCTCAGCTGATGCAATTGTCTTTTGGATGTCTTCAGAAGAATGCGCCAAGCTTGAAAACCCAGCTTCAAACTGTGAAGGTGCAAAGTATACACCTTCCTCCAGCATTCCCCTATAAAACCTGGCAAATTTTGTTGAATCACTCTTCTTTGCATCGTCGAAGTTGTATACGGGCCCTTCTGTGAAGAAAAATCCAAACATCCCACTAATATACCCTCCACAGATTGCATGTCCTGTCTTCTTTCCAGCATCTATAATGCCTTGAACAAGTTCTCCAGTGATCTTATCTAAGTATTCGTAAGTTCCTGGCTCCTTCAACCGCTTAAGGGTCTGTATCCCAGCTGCCATTGCCAATGGGTTCCCACTCAAGGTCCCAGCCTGGTACATTGGCCCTGCAGGTGCCACCATCTCCATAATCTCCTTCCTTCCTCCATATGCACCAACTGGCAGACCACCGCCAATTATCTTCCCTAGAGTTGTTAAATCAGGAGTTATGCCAAAATACTCCTGAGCCCCACCATAAGACAAGCGAAATCCAGTCATCACTTCATCAAAGATGAGGAGAGCACCATTTTCCTTGGTTAGACGACATATGGCTTCAAGGAAGTCAGGTTTAGGTGGAATGAAGCCAGAGTTCCCAACAACAGGCTCAAGAATAATTGCTGCAAGTTCTCCTTTGTTACTGTTAAAGAGATTTTCCACGGCTGATATGTCATTGAAAGGGGCAGTTAGAGTTTCAAAAGTGGCTGCTCTGGGAACACCAGGAGAGTCGGGCAGCCCTAGGGTAGCAACTCCACTACCTGCCTTGACAAGAAATGGATCAGCATGGCCATGGTAACAACCCTCGAATTTGATGAGCTTTTCTCGACCAGTAAAGGCACGAGCAAGGCGGAGCACACCCATGCATGCTTCTGTACCAGAGTTTACAAATCGAACCATTTCAATGCTAGGGACAGCTGAGATTACCATCTCAGCCAAAACATTCTCAAGAAGACAAGGAGCACCAAAGCTGGTTCCTTTCTTCATTGTTTCAGCCAGGGCTGCAAGGACCTGCAGATATATGCAAGTCCATGGAGAACTGTTAGTACATCAAGAGAAAAATGAAGCAATTATTAGTCTCTTCTCTATATTACTGACCTATTAACTCTCAGTTGAAAGGGTGATGCATCCCATATAACAAACGAAATTAAAAATTGCATATGCATATGAAGCTATCAAATCATAGCCAAACAAAATTAGGATGAAGATATTCATGAACATTGAACTTATCACAGTTATCAATAAAAATCATAAAAAAGATTAAACAGAAGGAACTATGCAAGATGCTCAGCACATCAAAACAGTAAAATACAAACAAGATATCGATATGTTAAAAGGCAAATTCAGATAAAGGAAGAGAACCTCATCATCTGCATGACCAAGTATTGCTGGGCCCCAGGAGCCAACGTAGTCGATATACTCATTCCCATCTATATCCCACATGTGAGAACCCTTAACAGAATCAATCACAATCGGTTGTCCACCAACAGATTTAAAGGCACGGACAGGAGAATTTACACCTCCTGGCATCAAATTCTACCAAAAAAATTATTCTTACAGGACTCAGTGGACAAAGACTTCAAAAAGAATCAGTGAATAAGATATAAAATGGGAAAAGAAAAGGTAGTGACAAAACACTAAAAATTACCTCTTTACCTACAAATCTAAAAGGCATAGGATTAAAACTAATATCAATGAAACACTTCACATATCATTTTTCCAATTAGATATATAAGTCCAAGTCAAAGTTAACATCATTCGCCTCCTGTACGCATTATACCTATCACATCATTTTCCTGATGATTTCAAACATTTCTTGCGGTTGGAACACAATTTTACTCCGTTCCCATAGTACCATTGTAGTGATGAGCAAGGACCAAGGAGTAGCATCCATAATTCAATATAGAAGTAAAAAAGTTAAATGCAAAATAGTTCCTCTACAGCCTGCCATTATAGTCTCAATAGAAAGCTATAAAGTTGTTGATATAAGTATTTATCATATGCATTTCATGTCTTCTATAAGACATTGGTATTGACACTTAAATACTAAATCGTAGACGTACCAAAAATGAAATACTGAACAGTATGCAAACAAACCCATTTAAACATTACCAATTGAGTTCTTTCAAGTTCAAATTTTTTTTAATCCAAAGTTAGAGTGTAACTAAGCTACATCTACCATACTAAATTTGTTCCCAGCAAAATATCTTCTTGATTCAATTTAGCCCAGACATAGTATAATGAATTCATTTTCGCTTCAGTTCACCCTTTCCCCAACAAACCCAAATGGGACAAACCAATCAAACGACTTGAATTTTAAAAAATCCAAATATAAAAATAAACATTAAAAAAAAGTATAAGCTTAACTTCTCAAGATTCAAGCAATCCACAAGGACGAAGAAAAGGGCAGAAGGGGAAGAGTTGATAATTACCTTGGCAACATTGAAAGCTTCTTCAGATTTTTGAAGGGTATAATTCTTCTTCTTATCTTCAACAGAGACGGTCATTTTGACGCGGAAGCCAGAAGATCGTGCAGAAGGAAGTGTTTTAGAAAGCTTAGTAGAACAAGACAGCCCTAACCCAACTCCAACTCCAACTCCACTGATTGAAGCCGCCATTTTTTGCTCTGTTTCTTTGTCTCTCTCTGTCTCTGTCTCTCTGTTGCTCTTATTTCTTCGTGGTCTTCTCGTGAGTGGAGGCGGAGATAAGAAATGCTAAAACGGTAAACTGTTGTGGCTGTGTGCCTGGTGGGTGGGTGGGTGGGTGGGTGTGGGTCAATAGTCGAAAACCTTTTCCACTTTAAAAGTCAAAGTTTGTGGGCCGGGATTTTTTATATGCCTAAAAGAATAAAAAAGGGCCATTTAGCCCAACTTCAGTTTAGTTTGTGTTATCGGGCTTGGCCATTCCTGTCAAGAAGCCCATGAATGACTCTGGCCTACTAGGCCCTGTTTCTTTATGTGATTGAGATATATACTAGTTTTGAAAATCCTTTTCAAACATTGCCTGCTCTCTCTCTCTCTCTCTCTCTCTCTCTCTCTCTCTCTCTCTCTCTCTCTCTCTCGTACTTGAACAGCATGCACTACTCGAAAAGCCAATGCACTGTCCAAAAATTCTACACCCAAAGCAAACAAATAAAGCAGTGACAAAGAAAATCGCAATACAAGTTCTATAATTTGAGAGAAAGGTTGATCTTACGGTATTAACTTGACTCTAATGAAGACTACTTTGATTGGTTTAACATGGGAATGTTTTTTTTTTTTTAAGGGCTTTACCCCGTAAGGAGCCCTTCCAGAAATTCTCTAAGGCCAGGACCGAACCCGGGCCTAAGAGGGGGTTTGGAAATAGTTTTCAACCAGCAATAGACGCGCCTCGGTTAGAACCTCACTAGCTGCGTCATTGCCCCAAGCGCAAAGATGGTTTAACATGGGAATGTTCATAGCTTTAGATTGGCCAAGAGGAAGCTTGTCGGGTTGGCAAAATTATGGTCGCACGGTGTAGAGTGTATAGATTGACATGAAAGCCAAATTAAAATTAAAATAAAATAAAATAAGAGAAAGAGAAAAGATTTAAGAGGTCTAACCACGTAGACATGTGATTGCTAACCGTGAGAAGTTGTACGTTAGGATTTTCAAACCTTCTAAGCCGGTTGCTTTTAACCCATAAATCGATTTGTCAAAATCCTTAAATTAGTTTCAAAAACCCCAAAGCAGGTGAGAAAAACACCTTAAAGTCAATTTGCGAACCTTAAAATTTTAAAATTGGTTCAAAAATCTTAAAATCAATTGAAAAATCATAAATTCAGTTCAGTAAAACTCTTAAACCAGTTTAAAAACCCTTATTCAAAAAATCCTAAACTCAAGTTACAAACTCCAAAACTATTTCAAAATCCTAAAACTAGTTCAATAAAACCTTTAAATCGATTCAAAACCTAAAAACCAATTCAATGAAACCCCAAGAAAACCTTAAAATTGGTTCAATAAAACCCTTGAACCGATTTAAAAACCCTCAAATCAATTCAAAAAATCTTAAAATCGATTTTAAAAAAACCCTAAATCAATTCGATAATCCTTAAACCGCTTTAAAACACTAAAACCAATTCAAAAAACCCTAAACCTGATACAAAAACTCTAAAACCGATTTAAAAACCCTAAATCTTTTTTTCCCCTAATCTTTGTATGGACAATGGAACCCCCAGCATTTCATTTTAACAGCATACAAGTCATTGCCATTATCACCGTCAATACTCAACACAAACAAATAAAGCAAGTTGGCCGTGAAAATCAATTTTTAATTCTATTTTTTCTTCATTGATAATGTTTAATTTTACTCTTTATTTGGATACAAGAATAACATAATAATAAATAAATTATTGTTTACACTAACTACGAGTATAAAGAAACACTTGACAAAATTTTATGCATGGGAATGGGATAAGAAAACAGACACAAAAAGAGGACAGAAGTTTTTTATTTGTGTTTCCTTCGCAATGTATGACCCCATTATTTATCAACCCAGCTGCAGAAGAGATGCACCATCCGCTGTAGCAATCTTGACTTGTTATTTTTGTTTGCACATAAAAGGACAAGACATAGCATGAATGGCTAAAGACCCAGTACGTAGAAAATCCCCATGTAGATTGAAGGGGCTTAAATGACCATCGGTTCATAAAAAAACCTAGAGTATCTGTGTATCACGAAGAGAGAGAAGGAATAAGGAAACAAATGGCACTACCAGCTAGCAACGGATGCGATGGCCTTTTCTCAATTCTCACGTAATCCAAAACGATCAAAGACTAACAGAGCAAGGAGCATCAGAAGAAGCATCATTCGTTCATTCGTTTTTCAGTGTCGTGATCAAACAACAGACTTTGATACAAAAACATTCTCTAATCACAGTTTCATTTCTCGCATATTGCCTCAAATATAGTAGTAACTCGTACCTACAATCCATATACGTCATAACTATTTACAAAAGCCACAACCAAAATGCATGGCCGCTCCACATCCAACAAAACCCTTCAGCTCACCGAATATCATTTGAGTTTCCTCCTTATCTCCTCAAAGCCATCGACCAAATTTCACAAGACAAACACTTTACAGAATATATCAAACCTCTAATCAATCAACCTCCCAAAAGGACTCAAACCAGCAATGACATAAAAGCTAAAGCAGACACCCCTAAAACCAAAAGGATCATAAGGGGTATCTAGGTATCAAGTGTCTTAAGATATAATCAGTCCCGCTTTAAGTGGCCTTTATATCAACACCGCTAGCTGTTCAATCTTCATAGCTTGGTCTTTATCTTTATTATGATTATTAAGAACAGACCACGCGGGAGACTGAAAGAGGGTAAAGGAAGGTATTAGCATATTGAAATGAGAGTGTCCCACCATTAACTAAAGGCTTGCCATCGTTAACAAGGCAGTCATTATAGCGAATGCGCTTGAATATTTTGGGGTTGATGAGGCGAGCCGAACTAAACCAGCCACAGTTTAGGTGAATTCCAGAGATGTCACAGCCAGTGACGCACACGTTCAGGATCTCAACAGTGTAGGTTGGGATGCCACTTGGGAGTGGGGCTGTGGGTCCCTGATTGATCACAATATCAGCCTTGGTACACTTCTCTCCCCAAATTCGGTTAGGTTCCTCCATTGCTGTTCCTGGGTACAAAAGCAGGAAAAAAAAAAAGACAAAAGAAACGAGGCTTTTGTATTAAAATTGAGATGGTGAAAGGCTAAGCTATCAAAACCGGTCCACTTTCTTTATAGCAAATCAATAAACAAATGTAATGTGAAAACCCACCAACCCAACCAATAAGGGGAAACGTCTACAGACAAAATACACTTTTTAGGAGGGTGATTCACAGGAGTTGTAGGGTAAAAGAAACAGACCAAAATTTAACCCAAAAGAATTGGCATTGGGGGACACAACGCAAATTGCTTTAAACTTTTTCATCCAACTTTTCTTTTTATTGAAAATGAAAATTCAAAGAAAGCTTTGAGTTAACTCTGCGAGCACTTTTCTTCAAATATTAATTAAAGAGATTAAAATGACAGGCTAGCATGAAAAGATGGTGCTAAATTGCGCACTAGGCACAGAGCAGCACCGATCACGGTGGGCTAAAAACATTAGGCTTTCAATTACGAAGAGAGCAAATGAGGCTGATAAAACTTTTGATGGGATATTAGGACCCCATCTTAAAGATACTTTCAACAGTAACTGTATCATCAAGGTCAAGAAACAGCCATAGGTAACAAAAGGTCCACGTTAGCTTCAAGCATAACGAAAAAAAAGAAATACACAGTCTCACAGACGTGCACCTCTGACATTGAAACCGTACGCTTAGGTATTGAATACAAAACTCTGGCATCAAAAACCGGTCGTCCCAGACCCCCCCATAATCGAACACAACAATAAGAACCCAGAATAAAATACTGCAGCCTTCCTTTTTTTTTTTTTTTTTGGCATTTTACTATGAAGAAAAAAGTGGGTCATTTCTTGTTTTTCACTTACCACGAAGAAGCTTGCGATGTGGCGTAGAAAGTGTGTTGTTCCATTGCTTGATCCTCAGCCTCAACAGCTTCAACCCGAATGAAGAACTGATGTGTTTACCCTGACCTGCAACCAAAACCCAAAAACAAAGAAGAAAATGAGTATAAAATGAGAGGAATTAGTTAAAGAAGACCCAGTTTTCTTTATAATATAATAATGAACAGAAAGAGACAAACAGGAAGATAACAAGGCATTTAAAAGAAAAAAGAAAAACATGGAGAACCCCCCATGTTTCTGAAAGAGAGGTCTCATCCACTTTCATAAAGGAAACAAAATACTAAATTAATATACAAAAATAAAAAGAATATCTATGCATGCAAATCACGCACCTGAGAAAAGCGCGACGAGGAAAAGGAATAACACGGCAAAGGAAAACGAGGATAGTACCAAGAGGAATCGCCGATTCATCGGTGAAAGCAAAATGACACCAACAAAAAACCCTATATCAGATTCTCTTCCACTTTTTCGCTCTCGGAAAACAAAGTCAAAAAGTCAACGAGTAGACTCAGGAAACTCGAATCAGGTGAGTAGAGCCACGAGTGGAAGTACGCTCAAAACGCCATAGACAAAAATGGAAGAAGAAATGAAAACAGTAGCGAGGAGTGTCCTTTGCTGGCTGTTTCAGATACTGGAAATCTGCATAAAAAAAACGTTGAAGATATATATATATATATATAAGAACATCACATTCACATCCATCCATCAAAGTAAAAAAAAAATGGAAAAGTAAAAAGGAAATGAAAAAACAACCGTCAGATCAGAAGTAGGCGGTTCAGATTTGACTAGAACCGAAAAGAAGGCCTACAAAGCCTACTAGGTTTCACCAGTTAAACTTCAGGCTCGAAAGCAATCACCCCAAAACGACGGCGATTCGTACGAGACCTCAACCAAAGAGTTTCGAAAACCATTTTTATTTCAATATCGTTTTTATTTCCCTTTTTTTTTGTTCTTTTGGAAAACAAGTGTTTTCTGGGTGCTAAAAGTGGCAGTTCTTGAGATAAGCGAAACAAGTGTTTGCAATGAAAAGGAAAAGAGAAAACAAAAAGAACAGTAAAACTTAAAAAAAAAATAAGCACGGAAATTAAATTCCAAGTGAAAAAAAATAGCTAAAAAAATGAAAGAAGAGGAGTAGTGGAATTTACTGAGCAGTCGACAGAGCAGAGAGTACAGTGCGCAAACAATGCAACAGCGATGCAGAAGAGAAGCAGAGAGGATAGAGGGAATTTCCCTTCCTTCTTTTTTTTTTTTTGGATTTGCATGAATAATATTTTAATAGGTTAGGTGTTTTTTTATATTTCCTTTTTTATTAAGCATATTTGAAGAGACAAAAATTGCAGAAGAAGATCGCGAAAGACGGAAATGACAAAACAGAAAAATCCCAAAAAAGTTGATCGCATTTATTGAACTACAATCCAAATTTTTACTACAAAGCTAAGCATTTTTTGCTTTACATTTTTCGATCGAAGAAAGCAAAGAGAGAGAGAGAGAGAGCTTCACCTCTGGAGATATAGATGGGATCGATCGCAGAGTACAATCAACTCTGCAACGCGTGCGTTTTTTAGAGAGAGAAAGAGAGGGTTAGGGTTTTGTTTCTTTCTTTAATCCATCGATTTTTATAGCTCGAGAATCGAGTTGAGACAGAGGGAGAAAGAAGGCGAAGGAGCTCCGGGTAATTTATAGTTGGAAAAAGAATTCGTTTTTGAATTTCCAAATTTTTTTTGTTTAACTTAACCATGGTTAGAGGTGCACGTGGCGTGTTAAAATTTTAAAAGATGATGATGAAAAGTTTGATTAGATCGGAGTGTGGGGAAGTTAAATTGATAATTTCAGGTGGCGATGTGCGGGCGGTGGGGTCAGGGACAAAGTCACGTGCGGCCAAAGACAGAATTATTATTAACGTTTTAAAGGGAGGGAATCTTTTTTTCATTAGGGAGAGGAGATTCGATGACACGCGCCTTTAATCAGGAATGTTGATGTAAGGCATAAAAACAAATCATATTTTTTTTTGTCCTTCCCGGTTGGTCATGCTCATTGACTCCCTGTCTGGTTTGTTGGTTTCTGCCTTTGCTTGCTGGGGTAAGGAAGGGTGACACGCTTTGGGAATTAAGGGAAATGATACTGTGAGGATCTAAATGTTTCCCTAAAAATGTAACTTGTCCGTATATTTCCCAATGAGGCAGATTTTCATTCCCGTGTTGACACATTGCCACCTCTATCCTACTGAATGATCTAACATGTTTTGTTTTTGTTATCTCGTTCATTAGAGGCCTGCTGGCTGGCTATTGCATGTTTCTAATTAAATTAATTAAAGATACAAGAATAATGCTCTTCTGCTTCTCGTTTATATTGCCAAACAGTAGTTTTCCTACGTCGACAGTTAGAGTTAGTAAACAAATTCCTTTTATAATGGTGTTAATGCTCGAATTCATAGACAAAATATTGCATCATCAGAAAGGGGGTCAGGAGATGATCCGGTTAGAAAAAGAAGTTGACAAAAACAATGTGGGCTGATGTTAGATGATACACGAGAAAGGAAAGAAAAAGGTCAAAACACCAATGGGGTAAGAGACGATTGATAGGGCATGTGAGCGAGTGTATTTCCACATTCGTATGTCTTTTGGGGACCCGGAATGAAAAGGTTGAGAGGCTGAGCTTTTGTAGCAGTCCCGAGAGAGAGAGAGGGAAAGGGGCTATGGGGCCTCTGGGTGCTTTTTCTTTTCCATGTTTTTGGGGTTTTGAGACTAAAATTAATTACGCTACAAGCGCGGTGTTTCTCTTTCGAGATCGGACACACAGTGTCATCAATTGCCTACAAATATATTGCTGTCAAGGTAGGTGGTGTTGTCCTGGAGCTTGCCTGGACAACACACAAAGACACACTGGTTAGCTCCAAACATCCAACGGAGAGGGCCTGCGGCCTGCCACTAGCGAACCTCCTTGTCGCTGCTGCTGCAGCAGCCTCTTTGCCCTTTATCCAAGTACCACTACTACTGATACTACAAACCCAACTTCACGACAAACCATGCGTCCTTTATGCTACAGACATGCATACCTGCTGATATATTATTTATTAGCAGACTGCACTCAGTAGAGAGGATCACGGTTGTGACCTAAGAGCAGTGAACTAGTTTTGACGAATATTAAGATAAATTTATAATAATTAAGAGGTCCCTTGCACCTATGATGGACACTTGGGAGTGCTAATGTTATAGGATTTCAGTCCATTTGAATTTTTATTTTTTTTTCTTAACTGATTATGATCACGTAATTGCGTGTATTATCATCTTTTACCATGCAAATGAATTTTGGATTAGAGTTGGGAATAAAAAAGAGACAACGGTAGAACAAAAAATGGTATCAAAATAACCTTTCTTTTCCCTTGAAACAGATAATTAGATGCTCCTGGATATTGTTTTCTTTTTATCATTTAATTTCTTTTCCTTTCTCATCTTTCTTTGTAAAGGATAACTCTAGTAGTACCACCGTTGAACTGTCGTACCATACCAGGGAGAATTTTAGCTAATTAATTTCATGGAGTATAGATCATAGCAAGATATTGTACACGTAATTTACAATTTATAGAATTCCAGGCCAATCTGTGGAATGACACCAGTTAAACAAAAATTGATTTGTGCATCTAAGCCCTCAGAATTTCCACATTTACATAACATAAACCGATCACAACCACCAAGAAAAGCCTGTATGATGGTTCTACTAATATGTTAGCCAAGTTAGAGAATATGGAGCTACCCCTAGTCCAAGTTACAAAAAGAATTTCTGTTTACCCCAACACCGCATCGGATGACAGAATTCATGAATCGCTTATCATTGCTTGCTAGCCGGATGTGAAAACATGTTGCCACCAAAAATAGAGCTATACGGGCTACCGAGGTTCTGGCTTGAAGTTGGGAGATTTCATCATCTCCAGCAACTTAACTTTGTCAACCAACTCTTGGATAGTATTCGCTGCGTCCTACAGTACCAACCATTCCCAATGTCAACGAGTTGTCCCATCCAGGGGAAAGAAATCCAAAATGAAAAGATAAATGCAAGAAAAAATGTTGAAGTGTTTTTAGCCATAGGAGAGAGGTGGGGGAAGAAAGGGGGACCCTAGAATGAAACCTTCAGCTTCTTTGTCAAGTATAACTCCACAAAGAAAATTAAATAAGAAGAAAGCTTCAAATGAGCAAATAAATGCAAAAACTGCAATAGCAATAGGAGGATAGGGGAGAAAAAGAGTGAAAAGAATACAACCTTTAGCTTCTTTCTCAAGTTCTCTTCCTCCTTGTCTCTTCGATCCCTCTCCTCTGAGAATATGTTAATGAGACTTTCTTGTTCAAAGTTCAGTTGCTCAATTTTTTCCTGTGCCGCTTTCAGCTAATAAAATGATACCAAAGAAATTAACATAAGTGTAACAGACCAACAAAAATAAGTTTTGTCAGTACCAATTAAAGAAATGGGTAGGTCAAAGGGATTCGTGCAAAACATGAAACCAATCAAGAGGTCTTCCAAGTCACAACAATTACTCAAGATACCAATGGCAATAACCCTCACAATTTACTAAAGCATGTTTACATGCTCACAACAGAGCACTAATACGAGCAAACTATCAAGTAAATCACAAACTAAATTTATTGTCACTTAAATTCCTACTATTCCTGGCATTCTGACTGAAGAAGGCAGCTTACCTCAATTTCAAGTGATTCACGACGATTTCTTTCTTGCTGCAAATCATTGAGCAATTCACATTGACGCTTTCCCTCATATTTCTCTAATCTACAGAAAGAAAAGGACCTTATATATTAAAGTCACGTCAGAGCAAAAACCATAAAGTCTAATAGATATGTTTTAGAAAGGGAAACAAAAAAAACCTTTTTTTCAATTCACAATTCTCCTGTTTCAACAGCTCAAGAGCATGTAAATTGGTTTCTGAATGGGGAAGCACGGTGTCATTAAGACCACACTCCTGCTATTTGAAGAAAAGTGATTATTGAACACACAGACGCACGACAGAGCAGAAAGATCATTTCGCAAACGATAAAATACTTCAACACAAAAATAAAATGCATGCACATGCACATATATATATATATATATATATATATATATATATGAAAGAGACAGGCTAGAACCATCAAAAGGCTAATTGCTATAATATTTGCCAATAACACAGTAAAACTAGCACCCGTTTAGCAACCCACAGGAAATTATTTTTCGCAAGCATCTACTTGCTTCTATGACTTAATTAAATTGGCCATCTTCCAGGACTACAGAATTCAATGCAGCTTTAATTTTTACAGAAAATCTCCTTCAACCAACCCTAAAAGGCAGGAGTTTCAAACTGGTGCAGAAGTAACATATGCAATGAGGTGAAAATTAAAATGCATATGGGAAATGTAAGATTCATCAAATTCTTTAACCAAGTAATGCTGCAAAACAAAAACTTGAACTAAAGATAGGCTAAGTGTAAAAACAACCTTTGACTTTGATCGAGTAACAAACTTTTGACAGCTACCATTAGCTTGTCTCTCAGGTAAGACCTCACACACATCATCACTGACATCCTCTGTAGAAGGGGAAGATGGTTCTATTGTCCTTAATCTTTTTCCTGATTTTGTGAGGTCCTTTGTACTATTATCTATTGGTGTCTTTTTCCTTTTATCACCCTTCCTTAACACAAGTCCACCATCCTCTGTTTCGGGAAATTCCTGACATTCTTTTCCTCTTTTTTTCCAATTTGAGGGTGAACACAACTTGTCTGAGTCTGAAGAGAGTCTCTTGCTGCTAGAAGAAGTACTCTTCTTATTCGATCGAGTAGGTCTTTGTGAATCATGATCAGGAGAAGAATCTACAGTATAAAAAAGTACGAAGAGATCAAGAAGTGGCTTACGGTGTTCACCATTCACAACCATGCATAAGTTTTAAATGGAGAGAGAGCAAATAATTGAAATAAGAGATCAGATGGCATACCTCTACCTAAAGACTGATCTATATTTTTCTTATTACGGCGTGGAGCATAGCCAATTTTATGACAATTGGTGGACCTAAACTTAAGCAGTCAAAAGTCATTAGTAATTATTTAACAAGGAAACAACTTCTGGGATCCAGAAGTAACAGTTAAAAGTAAAGTAACATAGTTACCAATGGTATAACTAGAGTGGAACAACACACCAGTAAGTTTTTTGCATTTGTACTAGTCGTGCTTCAAGTCTTGCAAGAACTGTTGTACGCTCAAAACCCTGCTTATCATGAGCTGGTTCAACAAAATTAGCCTCCAAAACACCTGTCATAAAAATGAAGTGTATTAGAACATAAAACAGTAAACTTTCTAGGAGTCTCCAATGCTGGAAAAGTACCTATAACCCCACGACCATCACTCCCAGCAGCATTCCAAACCCTCCAAAAAGGCTGGAGAAGTGGGTAAAGAAAGGAATTAGGAAAGAATATTGTATATAAATATATATATCTATTTAATATTGATGCTCTCACTGGATGCTCCATTAAGAAAATGCAAGTAAAACAAATGGCAAAAGCATCCTATCACATACCATAACAAGCAGAACTAACATAATACAGAAAAGAAGTTGGGCAAGAAGTACTGTTTTCCAAGCAAAATTAACAAGCCTCAAACTTTATCAATGAACAAAAAGTCAACTAAGGAAAGAAATGTAATCTCCAACGTAAAAATAATTTCAAGTCTCAACCATTGTTAGAGCAAAACAAATGCCTCTTGGTTGTATCACAAACAACTAGTCAACTCACTAAAGAAGCAATGGTGATCTCCCAGTAAGTAAATTTCAACGTATTCAGAGTGGAACAGATAGATCACAAATCAAGGTGCCAGAAAAATGTAAAAAGTTTCTTCTTTTTCATCAGAATCAAGTCAAACATATTAACCAGGCATGGAGCACCTAGATAATGATTAGTGCAAGAAAGAAAACATGGTGCAATTAGAAATGAGCACATTTATGAAAAAGGAATATAACCGTATATGCATTAGAGCCACAGGATTCAAAGCAAATAGAAAGCAAACCTTGATCAGTCGGTTTTTGTGATAAACATTAAAACCCTGAACATCAACATGATATTTGGCATCTTTCACAAAACCAATGGTGACTACAGCAGCCAGCTGATGATAAAAATGCAAGAAACCAGCATCAGACAAGCATACAGCAGAGTACATCAAACACGAAAAATAATGGTATTATATATTTCTTACATTCAAATCCTTAGGGGCCCCCTCAGCACTGGGATTTGGTCGATATGTTACCATCTCAGTCAGCATCATATCATTAACTATGTTGTGGTGCTCAACATCTTTCCCACGTAAAATTATTCTGAAGTTAGGGTGAAGTCTCAAATAAAGTATTGATGCATAACTCTGCAGAGTGAACACTAAAAATTAACTAAAAATCAAATAAAGCAAAAAATAAATGTGTTGTTTCAAGCTCAGCACAAAATTAGTAGAAGGCAAGTAAAGCATCCAAATTTTTAGAAATCTTCCACATATTTGAACCAAGTAACAACAAACAACAGGTTTCATTTTGGAAAATGTTTTCCGTTTTCCATCTCCAGTATATAATTAAGTAAATAACCAAACTTTGAAACCTGTATTTTCTACCTTTCTAGAAAACTAGACAACAATTTGAAATTGTTCAAGTTACCTATAATACATAAAAACAAGTGCTTCCAAATTTAGTTATCTATCTTATTTGATAGATCATAATTAGAGTAAAAGTGACGATGGAAACTATACAACATTTTCGAGAACAAAATAAGCCCTAAACTTCTGATCCAACTTAGAGATAATCCCTCATGAAATTACCCACTGCGTTCAAGTTGAGTAGTTCTCTTAATCATCGTTCTATTTTCCTTCAAATCTCTTCTTCCTCTTGTTAACTTTACATTTGAACATAATAATGTACATTCTCCTTTCCATTGATAATAGCCAAAAGGTAAAAGCAATTAGATATGGCTGTCTAAAGAACTAACTTACAGCTAAGGCATTGTCAAACACAAACAGCCATAATCAAAGGAAAAAATCAAAATTTCTGCCACAAAACTGTAAAATGATGTTAATTACCCTCAATGAATGTCTATACGTCAGAAAGTGCCTAGAGTTTGGAAACTCTTTTGCCATTTGTATATTTTTCTCATCACGGTTAACCCCTCTGAGTTGGATATCCTGCCAACAATAATGCACCACATATTTAACATCAAACCTACATTCTGTTCACATGAAAAATTTTTAATAGTAAAAAAGAATATAATAATCCAGGATATCTGAGGCGTACATGTGGATCAGCATGAAAATCAAGTTCCGATAGCCCTTGGTCATCCTCCCAGAGATTATATATAATAATGCGTGTACCATGGTCTTTCATCAGATTGAACTACATGCGGTTAAAAGGAAATTTTTTACCACAATCAAACAATAGAATAGCACTAAATATAATAAAGATTCATGCTTAACAGACAAGTACCAAATTGATAACTTACAAAACAATGGACATGATGACACTAGGGGAATACATTGGTAACAAAGCAAACCAAAGAGAAGAGAGGTTGAGCAAACTACTTTTGCAACACCTATTCAACAATTATCCTCCTACTGACATCAAATTGTGCTCATTTTTTTTTTTGCTCATCAAGACAGTTTTTTAAACCAAGAAAAGCAATATTTTGGACCCAAACTAGAAGTAAAGTTGTGAAAGGAGAACCAGAATTACCTGACGAAGGAGGTCAGTTTCACTGGAAAAGGGAGACCATTGTACTACAGTTTCCACATTTCTATCCCAATCACTGACAGTAGATCGTACTATCTTCTTCCATTCTCGTTGTTGCCATTCATAATCTAGCTGCTCATTTCAATCCACATAATGACTAAAGTGCACAACCAGAGCATAATTTCCATAATAGCTTACTATAAGCACATCACAAACTAAGCAACGCAGAAATATATACGAAACTTGATCTCCCCAATACTCCTTTTTCTTTTTCTATCGTAAAGTAAATGATGATCCCATGCATGTATTGCATTAGGCAAATGCACAACAGAACATACTTCCCTTAAGCACAGATTATCTAATCTTTAGTTTTTTGCAAGCACCCAAAGAAGCAACACCATAAATGTACATCCTCACAGAGAAGAATGGGATGATTGAGCAAAAACTAATTAATTCCATAGTACGGAGTAGAATGAATTAGTAACTTATTTCATTCAAGGCAAGCTGAAGAAAGGCATAATGTCTGGAGCACAAGCAACTTGAATAAAAAAATTATACCTAAGAGAAGCTATGAATATAAAAAATGACATGCTCCAAGGGGTCAGGATAGAGCAAAAGAAGATCAAAGACAAATCTTAACATTCCCTCAAGCTTGCATGTTGATGAAACCAGAAGTTGCACCTAAGAGATAAGACTAATTCTATTTCATTGAACCTATTTTTGCTTGGGTTTAAACCTTATAGTGATTATGTTTGTGTTTGCAGACCCCATTCCAAATGCAATAATAAAGACCACCAGTATATTCATCACAAAGACACAATACAAAGTTCTAGTTGACATTACCATTGGTACCACAATGTCTTCCTTTCCTGTGCTTGTCAAAAATGTGTAGGACAGCAATCCAATGCTCTGTGTGGGCCTAAAAAAAACAGCAGACAATTCAATTTTTTTTTGCAGTGACAAAAACAAAAAGATTAAAAGGTAATTCAATGAGGAGGCAGAAGAGTTCATTTGGTATGTCAAAAATAAAAAAAAAAACATATAATACAGTAAAGATAGCAGATAAGCATGGAGAGCAGAAAAAATACACAAAGATTTGAACAGCTTTTCTAAAATTATAGAAACCTATTCCCTATAAATAGATTTGCCAGACAAAGCACCACACTTTTGGAACATTTACATGGCCTATAAGCTAAAGATACATCCCCAATTACTACAACAATGTGTCAGTGCCAGTAGAGAGAGTTATTTAGGGAAGATTATTACAAAAACACAGTCTCAACAAGAAAATTGTTTGAAAATTGATTTGGAAACTGACTTCATAATAGTTTTCCAACAAGATGACAACTTTGAATATAATATAGTAACGGTTAAAATGTAAATAAACAGCAGATAGCCTTTTCCTAACCTCTCTCTCTCTTGCTCTTTTTTTCTTCTATAATTTCCCCCCTTTTTTAATCAGAGGGTGTTTGGGAGGATGGTAATCTACATATATATATATTCCTCATTCTTCTTTCAATATATAACATTTAAAATCTATGATAATGAGGAAAACATGAATAGGAAGACTTTACAACCACTGAAACTAACTTGTTAATTAAAAAAAAAAGGATGAAATACAACGTTTATTCAACAAAAATAAGCACTTACTTCAGCAATGCAGGACACTATTATAAACAATTGAATTAAAAAAGATTACTCTAGCCCAGAAAGTATTAAGAAAGACTAACTGTTTTCCATCTTTTCCACAACACCGGGAAAATACAATAACATCTGCACCAAGCCTCATGGTACTAGTCTTGAATCCATTGCCATCTGTAGAAAAGGAATACAAGTATAATAAGTTTTCTATGTGGAAGAAATAAGCAACTATAAAGTATCTTTTCCAAAAGAGTTGTAATTACTAATTACATTGTCCAATGGTGTTTGCTACTTTGCTTTTTGCAGAATATCCAAGAGACATGCACTGACGCATTTTGTCAGGATCCATCCCACCACCATTATCTGCAATGAAATGCAATAAACATCCAAAACTTATTATGTTATCAACACAACAATGAAAATCTAAAGGGTTGAAAATCTAGTTAAATAGAATAACTATTTTCAGTAGCACATGTAGAAATCAGAAAACTCAAAATGCAGATAGTAACAGTATGTCATTACCTTTCTAGCCCATCCACAGTATAATGTTTTCATAACAAATAATGATATATATGAACTATAACATAAGTAGCCAAAATAATATGCTCTATGTGTAAGTACACAGGAAGAGTGAGCAAAGGACACAAGCCAGAATAACCATAACAAATAAAAATAAATATGAGCAACAGTGTGGTACCTTCAATTAGCAACATTTTATTCCCATCTTTCTTACTTTTGAGCATGTCTATATTAACATATGTAGCTCCATTGCAGACCTGAAATAAGAAAATGAAAATAATTGTAAAACGGAAAAAAGAAAGGAAGTATTACACAATTGAAGGAGTGGTGGCATCAAATACCTCATCCCAAGAGTTATCCAGAAGTTCCGCAAAAGCTGCAGAAGTAGAATTAATGTACATAGTCAAAAGAACAAGAAAACTTTAACAAGAGAAAGAAGATCTAGTCATCTAGCCAGAACAACTGAAATGCATAGCAAAGATATACATATAGGTTAGACGACTCTACCTCCTAAAGCCCATTTATGACTCGTTGCATTGGAATGTAGAAATTTTGGATGAACCCTGACATGATCCATGCCACCTACAAGTCAAAAGAAATATAGGACAGAAGCATCGCACAGCATCAATATACAAAGAAAAAACAAAGCTCAACACGAGATTTGAGCCAATAGATGCATTACGAGGAAGCAAGAAATGCAATGCTCAAGAGAAACGGAGATAAGTAGGGATAGGAAAAACTATCCCTAAGATGAGTATGGGTATGATATAGATAGAATGCCAAGTTAGAAGGAACTTGGAATTGTGTTACACACTTATATGCAAGGGTTCTTTATCCATTGCCTATTTGAACCCAACCTCCCTGTGAAACTCAACAAAATAAACGCAAGTAGAAGTCTGAAAAATCTCAGCAAGTTCCAATCAATTTTCATAAAATTTCCAAGTTGGATATTCTCAAAATCTTCAGGCTGACAGAGCCTAATCCTTCAGAAACCTTTCACACAGGGTTCATCAAATTTTAGGGTCCACATAATTAAATTAATAAATTAAATTTTCAATAAATAGCAAAAATCAAGCAATGAAAAGGAAAAACAGAGTGCCAGGTAGAGGTGAAACATATCTCATACAGCAATGCAAAATTGCAAATGCAGAGACCTCACAAACTAAGACTCTGCTCAAAACTAGCAGATTCTCATTTTCCAATGGCAAACAATAACATGTATTAATAAAAAATTAAAAATTGCAAAAGCAAAGTAAAGAAAACTCAAAGTACTTTTGTCTCCCAGGTTCCAAATTTGGCAACAAATTAACATTGCTATCCCTTGCAAGCAACACGTATCATTTAGTTCCAAGTGAGCCGCACTAACAACTGATCTAGACAAATAAAGAAAGACATTTAGTAATATAATAGTAATAATAATACCTGAAGATAGATCCCAACCAGCAGGAGGAGTTCCATCATAATCTCCAGCCTTCCAAAACTGCTTGCAAAGCACGCTCGAACTCGAACTCAAACTCTTAATTGCCGCCGGTTCCGGCGACCCCTCCGTCTCGGGAACCTCCGCAACCGCCATATCAGAGGCCAACGGAACAGGAGCCAGATCATCCGGCGGTAGAGGAGCCAAAAACCCCAGCGGCAGCACAAAATCAACGCCATTCACTTTCCTCTTCTTCAAAGCAATACCTTCTAGTGCTTCCTCTCCAGCAACGGCGCCGTTTGCATTATCGTTCTCGTCCGGAGAGTCTGAGTCGTCGCTCGAGTCGGACTCGCTGCTACTGCTGCTCAGCTCGATGACCGAGGCAGGTATTTCCCGCACTGCGCCGTTCGTTTTCCGGCTTTGTGCGCTTAACGCTTCCATAACCTCTTCCTTCACGCGAACGTCCATGGATTGGCAGCCAAATTAAAAAAAAAAAACCGAAATTCTAAAAAAAGAAACAAAAAAATAATTCAATAAAAGGTAAAAGAGATCCAATTTTTCGAGATTCGTTAACCGCTTTTGCATGCGTGATTTGAAAAAGGTGAAAGAAGAAAAAATTTTCTTATATTTGCTTGTTGGAACAACCTTTGATCCTTTTAAAAAAAAAAAGTGAAAGAGAAAGAAAACGAAATAGAATGTATACCGTTGGGATTTGCCTGTAGAAGTTGGCTTCTGTGTTCGTGTATATTGAACCAGTCGAAAGGTGAAATTTCGTAGGAGAGGAACGGTCGGACTTTTGTTTCTGTTTTGAATTAATATGCTGGCTGATGGTTTTATTAAAGTGGAGAGAGAGAGAGGTAGAATTCTACACGAGTTTAACTTTTTACTTGTTAATTAATCCTAGTTAGATTTGTAATGATTAATTAATCACAATTAATTTTTTTTTTTAAAGGGAATTTAATGGAGGTAGGAGTCTTGTTTTATCTTCAAATATTTTTATTTGAATACCTGCTAAGACTATTTTATTTCGTTATATTTTGTTTCATATATTTTTGTGTCTTAACTTTGGATGCCTATGGCTCGTTTAGGTTTCCATGCTTAATGGCATAAGTTTTTCGGGGTGGACAATGGATTGGTTTTTGTTGTTTGTTACAACCGTGGGAGAAGATAGTCACAGTGAGGAATAGACTTAGTAATTCATATTTTCGTGTTTTAATCATATCACATTATTATTTTTATGAAATTTAAAAACTTTTTTAAAATAATTATTTATAATTATTTAAGTAAAATTAAAATAATATTTAATTATTAATTTTAATGAGTTGATAAACATAATATATATATATATATGATATGTTTAAATATGATAACACTTAATTAAACATGTTACTCATATGTAACATGGTTAAAATATGAAATTTTCATATTTTAATCGTATCAATACGATTTAAGATACAAAATATGATAAAATTAAAACCTTAACTTATTTAATTTTGTATTTTTTCATGTCGCGTTCAAAATTATCCAATCTAATGAGAAGAGATAAAAGTGGAGTCTGGCTACAAGGATGAGATGAATGCTTTTAGTTAGCAAGATTTAGAGCAGACTTAAATTTAATTTGAGTTTTATTGTCTGATTTTACTCGTTGTGTGAAGCACTCTAATACTTTATTAGAGTGTCAATAATGGTTGTAATTAGTTGACGTATCTGGGTATTGGGATATTATAGAATAGAGCCTTTCAAAGAGTGAAATCTGACTTATAAAGTCGGAGATGGATGGCCTCTCGTCTATCGTTTTATCGGAGTGAAGCAGTAGAATTCTAGTAAGTTAAACTTTGTTATTGTTATCACTCTTTTCCTCTCTCTCTCACATCATTTTCTTTACCTTTTCACATTCTTTCACGATTTCTTAAATTTTCCAACACTAATTTTCAAGTTCTAGATTTATTTTAAATAAGGTTTCAATTTTTCCACTCTTCCGGTTTTCAGAAATTCAGCTCCAGCTTTTATTGCTCTCTGAAATTTCGTTTCTCTCTCTCTAAAATGCTAGGTTTTCATTTGGTTTTGTTACCAGAGGCTCACCAAGATAAAATTATTATGAATTTAGGTTGCTTATACAATGGATGTGTGATTAAGAAGAAGATTAGGTGTTAATTTTTTGGTTTATAGAGACATTGGTTAGGGTTTGGTTGGAAGAATATGGTTGTTACGAATTTTATGGAATTAATGAGTTTATTAATTAATTGGTTAATCGTTTTAGATACAGTTGAAGGCTCAAATATTCCATTATAGGGAAGGTTGTTTTGATTGGAAGTGTTTTAAAATTATTTTTATAATTATACATTAAACATGTATTTTAATGAATAGCATGAATTGCTAGTTTTACTTAACTATATGTTTTGAGGAAAATGAATGAAAGTATTCTTATTTGATAATGTTAAAAGGCAACTTTAACATAAGGTTTGCCCTTCTGTGATAAACGAATTTCAGTTAAGGACATTGTATGCGTGCATGTCCTAGTATGCTATTATGGATGGGTGAATGTGTTCGCCTAATAATTTTTGTCTTTGATGGTTAATGGAGCCTCTTAAGTATTCTGTAGCTAGCAACAATTACGTTAGTAATTATGCACAATATCTGTTCTCTTAGCTAGTAAAGAGTAAACGCTGGTCATGTGAGATGGATTATGACACATGTTTATTTATTGGGCATGCGTGCTCTTATGTTATCCTAGGTAGTGAGGACTTTAACATTACTCCATGGGTTAATAAATTTTTGGTCTGATTCGGAACTATAGAGAGGTCTCGAAAAGAATGCGAATTTTGATAAATGTGATTTTGAATCCTTCAAATGACTTTATTTGATTTAGATCTTGGACTTGATATTAAGTCTCACTTGATTTTGTATTAAAAGTTGAATGAATTTGTATTTGAATATATTTAATGGTTTATTATGTGTTAAGAATTAAGTGTTTCGGTAGAGGGATGGTTGGTCTTTTGTTGGGAGTCAAATTTTGAAAACTTAGCTTGAAATTTGAAAAATATGAGTAAGGCATCAATACCCCTTGAATGAGGTATATAGTAAACATTTTGTGTTATAAGTATTGATATTTTGAGAATAAGTATTGATACGTGAAAGTTAGTAAATATTCTGTATAATAGGTATCGATACTTTTGACATAATTATCGAAATCAGCAATTAGAATGTTTAGGAGACATTTTGTTTATAAAGTATTGATACTCACAAAATAAATATCGATATTTAAGATATATTTTTTAAAAAAATATGTTTTTAAATATTTTTTACTTTTTCACTTTAAATAATCTCTGAAAAGTATTTGTATATATTTAAAATTGTTTGAATGGTGTTTACAACACTTCATTACCTGATTTCTATGAGAATTTGGGTTTTAAAGTGAGATTGCATATTTGATTAAATGTTCTCCCACTCCATATCTACTCATTGAGTTTTTATAATTCACACATATAAATTTTATTGTGTTTTCAAATCCATAACTTGTTGATTCACCCTTGGAGAAGAGGTCTCCATCCACTCTATTGGTAGGCCTTGGTCCATGGCATCCCAGTAGACTTTGTTTTTTTTTTAATCCGCACTATTATCTAAGTCAAGTCATATTTTATATTTATTGGAACGCATTTACACTTTGGCAAATGTTTTAAATATATTATGTCGATATGAAATGAATATTTATTATGCGAATGTTTGGGCACACTCTAGAGCATCTGACTATTTTGTGAGACATGTTAAGACGCATTCCCATATTAACATGTTTTGAATTTAGTATATGAGGTTTATTTGGATCAAGTGGATCTCACTTATTAAGCTCTTGCACTGATCATGGCGTTTTCTTCTAATTAGTATTTTTCAAAATTTTTCTATTAAAGGTGGAATCTTATAATATTTCTATTGATTTGTTTAACTATTTATTAAGAATTTAAAATTAAGGTTAAATTTATTTTCGAACTTTCAACGGCACTTAATATAAACAAACCTATATTATAACAATAGAATTGCTTTGCCGTCCGAAACGTTTAAATCCGTGCACTGCGACCAAATAACAGAGTGCTTTGCCTTTTTGTTTTTGGGTAGGATAAATTGCCACTTCTGCGTACTTTGTGCCATTTAGTTTCATGGCTTTTCAACATTCACAAAAGCGTTTTCCTGTTCTACTTTTTCAAATCAGGAGAAGTCAAGTTCATTTAGACCATGCCGTAGAGTTATATTTAAGCTGGACAGCAATCTACATTTGGGCCTACCTTAGGCACATATTCCATGACTTCAAACCGATCGATAAACGAATCCTCCTCAACCCACTCTTGCTATGGGCCTACAGGTCACGGCAAAAGGATATCGGCAACTTGGAACTTTTTAGAAAGAAATAAAATGAATCACAGGAATTCCGACATATTTTTGCTATGCAGGGATTTCAATTTTTTATTTTGGGCAAAGCTTTCATGGGTTAACATGCCATTGAGTTTGAGTTTTGGTTTAACTAAAATCTAAGATCTTATCTTATTAGACTTTTAGTTTTTGTATAATATTAATTATTTATACTGTTTTAAATTTCTTCTCTCATGTCAAGTTCTAATCTTATTCTATTTTGAGCTATGACATACTACTTAAAGTGGCCCTGAACTGTTTACAAAAATTTAAATAATTTATTATTCTTTTATTGTGTCCAATCAAATCTTTATATTTTTATTATGAACTAAATAAGCCTTCATAACTAATGATTAACTTAATTAAAATGTCATTTGTTATTTTATGTCACATGATATTTACGTAGTATGCTAACATTTTATAATAAATGATAACATGACATATTAATGTGACATGATGACATGAATATATGAATTTTTCACTCTCCACATCAACTCAACATGAGTATAAAATGATAAGTAGTATTTTTACAATGACAATTAATCAATTATTAGTCATAAGTGTTTATTTTATCTAAAATAAAAGTATAAGACCTTGATTGAATAGAATAGAAGAATAAACACTAATTTGAACTTTCTTACATAGTTCAAAGACATTTTCAAGTATTATGCCTTCAACTTTTGTATTATAAAAGTAGGTCTTCACACTTTAGAAGTTAATTAATCCTTTTGAGAGCCTTAGAGAGTGAACATATTGCAACTTTATCCACTCTAGATGGAGTTGGAGTGAGTGTTCTTATAAGACTATTTAGAGATGGTGCATTAAGAGAAAGTGTACACGAGGTCTTTGGTTTGGTTAAGCTTCAGAAACCATAGACAATGTTGGATAAAATTTATTTAATGAAAAGTCTTTCCAACAAGTTACAATTTAATTGGAGGTTGTATTGCTTGAAGATAGATGAGAATTGAGACCTTATGAAGCATATGAATGAGTTTGATAAGATGACTGATCAGTTGAAGAAAGTTGGCATAAAAATAAAGGAATAAGAGAACAGTTGTTCCTTGTTTCTTGTTTCGCTTCTAGACTCTTATGAGATACTTATGGAATCTTTGATTTGTGAAAAAGATATAATAATATTAGAGCAAGTACAAACAGCGTTAATATCTCATAAAGCTCGAAAGAAAAATAAGAAAGGGGTAGAGATTTAATCGACTTGGCATTGGTGGTTGAGATTTGGAAAAGCAAGTTAACCAAATGACTAGGTTTAGAGCAATGTTCAATGTTTTTGATGCAAAAGGTATGGATATATTCAATGACATTGTTTTATGAGAATTGATGCAAAAGCTGTGAACCTATTTAGCGAGATTGTCCTACAATGAGGAATGAAGATATTGAGAACCAATGTGAGTGTGCATTCATTACCAACGATGATGATTGTGATTGTGAATCAATTAAAAAAAAGAAAAACAATGATGATTGTGATATTGTCTTTGAAATTTAAATTCTGTTTGTGTCATTCATGTGTGCTCTTAAGAGGTTTATTTTGATTTGTTAAAAGGAGCAGTCGAGAATTTGATTTTTGGTGATAAGTCAATTGTAAAGGGCATAGGTCCTGGAGTTGTGAGAATCAAAATGTTTAATGGTGTTGTGCATTCTCTAGGTGGTGTAACTTTATGTCAAAGATGCGTAAGAATCTAATATCATTAAATTTGTTAAACTCTAAAAGATATGAATATTTGCTCAATAATAAAGTGACAAAAGTCACGTGAAATGGCATGATCCTATTGAGAGAGAATTTGTATAATAGTTTTTATCGTCTAAAAGGTGACCAAATCACTTAAATTCTTATTTTGTTTATTTATTTAATTTCTTTGAATTTTACATTTGTTGTTTCTTAAACAATTTTTACAACACAAGTTGTCACTCTTTGATTAGGAATTTATTTGTTTAAAGATTCTAACTTTTTTTTTTTTAGTCTTTGAGATTTCTCAAACGATTTATTTTATGTCGAATTAAAGATCTAATCAAGTTTGATATATTTTTAAATATATATTTTTTATTTTATTTTTTAATAATTTAATTAAATAATATTTAAAAATAATAAAATATAAAACTATATGAACTTGTACTAAAATTAACTGATCTTAACTATAATGAATCCTACCCACATACCTCTTCACATCTAACATCTATCTTTTGATTTTTTGGAAATTTCACGAAGACAGTGTGGGTTTACAAGCATAAGATGTCTGATTTGATAATTTTTTGATGTCAAAGGTTGTTTTGGGTATTTCCTTAAAGATGAAGGGCTATTTTCGAGTTTTTTGGTTTTAAACTAAGGGCTTATTCGAGTTTTGCTTTAGACGGGACGTTCATCGTCGGTTGATAGGGATGTCAACGGGTACCCTATTATAGGGTACCCGCGGGTACCCGACCCCGTTAAACCGAGTTAGGGTACCTTATAAGCGGATTAGGAGCGGGTTCGGGTAGTGTTTTCACTACCCGACCCGGGTTCGAGTAGGGTTCGGGTATCACACGATGGATACCCGCTACCCGAACCGATTATTCATTATTCGGATTTCACGGGTACCCGCTCCAAATCCGTTAAGATTACCCGTTTACTAACCCGTTAACATTACCCGCTTACCGTTAACATTACCCGTTTATGAACCCATTAAGCTACCCGTTTACCGTTAAGAATACCCATTTATTTATTTTTATTATTTAAATAGTTGAATAAAATGAATGCATCAAGACTCGAACCCAGGCCATGAAGGAAAAGTGGCAACGTCTCCACCATCTGGACAAGTTGATCTATTTGTTTTATATTGACAAAATATAATTTTTAAAATATAGTTAGCTAAATAACTAATGTAATGATATAAATAAAAAAATTATTAAATTATTAATTATGTTTTATATAATATAAATATCATATCATATTACAAAGGAATATAATTACTATTATATACAAATAATATATAAAAATATATTTACTTTTTATTATGGGTTAAGATTACAAAAATTATAACTTATAAGTTATAATATATATACTTAAAGAGAGTCTTTGAGTTTAAAATAGTTTTGAAATTTAACTATTTTTTTAATTTCATGTACTTAAAGACAAACTCATATAATTAATTAAATTAATTCATTGAATTATGATTATTATATATACTAACTTGAAATGTTTTTAAATATATATATTTTATATATATTGAGTAATATTATAAGAAATATAATTACTATAATACTTTTAGTATATATATATATATACTTTAAATATAAATATATTTATTATTTGTTTTGTGTTAACATTATAAAAATTATAACTTATAAAATTATTAATTGTAATATATACATATGATTATACAGTTTATAGTTACTATAAGTTGTAATGTCTTTTAACACATATACTTTATATTATATATTATGTTTGTTTATAAAGAATATAATTACTATTATATAAATTAATTACAAAATAATATATATACATTTGTTTATATAAATTTACAATATATACAGTTAATATCTAAAAAAAAGTTGTGAGATTAGAATAGTTTTGAAACTTAGTTTTTTTTTTTAAAATTTCATGTAACTAAAGGTAAATTCATATAATTAATTAAATTAATTAATAAAATTATAATTATTAATTAAATTGTAATGTCTTTTAATATCTATACTTTATATACATTGGGTTCATTTATAAAGAATATAATTACTATTTTGTATATACACTATAATACTTTTAATATATATACTTTATAATATAAAACTTGTAATGTCTTTTAACACATACACTTTATATTATATATTATGTTCATTTATAAAGAATATAATTACTATTATATAAATTAATTGCTAAATAATATATAAAGTTAATATCTAAATAGAAGTTATAAGATTAGAATAGTTTTGAAACTTAGCTTTTTTCTTTAAATTTCATGTAGCTAAAGGCAAATTCATATAATTAATTAAATTAATTAATAAAATTGTAATTATTAATTAAATTGTAATATCTTTTAATATCTATACTTTATATACATTGGGTTCATTTATAAAGAATATAATTATTATTTTGTATATACACTATAATGCTTTTAATATATATATTTTATAATATAAAACTTGTAATGTCTTTTAATACATACACTTTATATTATATATTATGTTCATTTATAAAAAAATATAATTACTATTGTATAAATTAATTACTAAATAATATATAAAGTTAATATCTAAAAAGAAGTTATGAGATTAGGATAATTTTGAAACTTAGCTTTTTTCTTTAAATTTCATATAACTAAAGGCAAATTCATATAATTAATTAAATTAATTAATAAAATTATAATTATTAATTAAATTGTAATATCTTTTAATATCTATACTTTATATACATTGGATTCATTTATAAAGAATATAATTACTATTTTGTATATACACTATAATACTTTTAATATATATACTTTATAATATAAAACTTATAATATCTTTTAACACATACACTTTACATTATATATTATGTTCATTTATAAAGAATATAATTATTATTGTATAAATTAATTACTAAATAATATATATACTTTTAATTATATAAATTTATAATATATAAAGTTAATTATGTAAAAAGAAGTTATGAGATTAGCATAGTTTTGATTTGAAACTTAGCTATTTTTTTTTAAATTTCCTGTAACTAAGGACAAATTCATATAATTAATAAAATTATGATTATTAATTAAATTGTAAGATCTTTTAATAACTATATTTTATATAAGTTGAATTTATTTATAAAACATATAATTATTATTTTTTATATACACTATAATACTTTTAATATATATTTATTATTTACTTTATATTAATATTATAAAAATTATAATTTATAAAATTATAAAATTCATATAGTAAATTTTGTTTTTTTGTGCTTATTAAAAAAAAAGAGTGTTAACTTACTTCACAATTTCCTAATACAAATGTTGTTATTTGGATGGATTTTTGTGTTTAGTTATTTAAGTTTATGTTGTTATTTGGATATTTATGTATAGTTATTTAAGTTTATATCATTGTATAGATATTTGTTTTTAGTTATTTAAGTTTATGTTTAAGATTTTTGTTTTTGATTATTTAATTTTAATTTTCATTATTTCTGTTTTTATTAATTTAACTAATAGTTAATTTTATGAAATACGTAGAGAAATATTATTGTATATGTATACGGATTCAGGTAACTGGGTAGCCATGAAATATATTTTAATAATTTTTTAATCTAATCGGGTTTTTAAACGGGTTAGGGTAATTATAGGGTAGTAAAAAAATAATAGGGTTAGGGTTAGGGTAGTAATTTTAAAATTATACGGGTAATTAATAAGGTTAGAATAGTTGATTTTTAATAAAGTTAGGGTTCGGGTACCTCAAAATTATAGGGTACTCGAGCCGTTGACATCTCTATCGGTTGAATCGCCTAGGCTCTTTGTTCTAGTTTCTTTCACTAAGTTGTGCCACCTAGGGTTTTTAGTTCTTTTTTCTTCTTTTGGTTATTACAAATGGCCAACCGATAAGTCAAGTTTCCCGAATCAAAGTGGAACCAAAACAGAAAAGAAACAAACTTAGCCGATGGCATGAGGTAAAGCTTGTAAAAAATTTGTGGTTCAAATGGAGGCTGTCATTCTTGGAATGACAACATTTGGCTTTAGCTTTTCCCCGTACAAACTGATGGCCAAAATCTGTCAACGTAGATGGAGTCACTATCGGATTAATATCTTCGGTTTCTGTCAAATTTTCTCTCTCAACCTTAAGTCTTGGTTTGGGTTTTGTATCGAGTTCTTGACATGGCGGGTGCTAGAATTAGAATCCATCCATATTACCAGCAATGGTGGCCGGTGGTAGCAACTCGACCCCCACCGACCGCAACAGCAACCGCTCCTCAACCGCCTCCTCCGCTTGCTCTCTCTCATGACAAGGTCGACTCTCTCACTCTCACTCGATTTACCTCATTTCCCTTTTTTTTGTCTTTTTTCAACCCTTAGATTTGAGTACGAATTGTAGGATTTGTTGGTAATCAAATTCGTGGGTTTGAGTTACAGCTCAGTGTTAAGCTGGCTATATAGAGAAAAGAAGACACTAAGAAGTCAAGATGAAGTAATAGACAAGCAATTACATTTTCATACTTTCTTTTAGATTTCTGAGTTTTATGATATATGTATAAGATATTTTCAGTCACAATGTTGCTATGATGTTTATGTTTTCCTTGCTTTTGTTTTATGTATTTAATTTTATACTTCACCTATTTATTTATATACATCATCAATTAATTCTTAACGATGCTGTTGATCTTGATTATCGTGTAGTTTGATAGTATTTTTGTGTAACGAATGGAAGTTGAAAAGGTTGTGAAGCACTGCATTTTAGATGTTGATAGTTGGCAACTACAATTGTTTCTGGTTAAAACTACAACATACCTTTTTCATCTAATCAGCATTGGTGACTTGTGCTGAGTACTTAAATGTTTATTGGTATAAGTTCACTTACAAAAATGGTTATCAGTACTTATCAGACCTTTGTTGTTCTCAGTACTTTCATGAATCATAACATCATCGGATCAATAGCAAAATAATGTTTGTGCATATTTTTATCCTACTTTTATCCTGAATCAACTTCCACTTATTTAATATTAGTTGCAGTGCAAGACATGGACGAGACAAACATGACAAAAGATCTAAAATCACTGGTGTAAAATCAGTTTTTTGTTGTTTGATCAATGTCATGTATGATATTATTTTAATAAACTTCTACCTAGCCTGTTTCCCAGCTACTTCATAATGAATGGCTCTATTTGCAGAAGGTCATTTGGTTCTTTTCATTTCTTCACTTGAACCATTTTTTCATTTTGATTTATTGACTCAAATCACTATTAAAAATTTGTAGATAATGAAAATGTGCTTTAACATTATTTACAATTACATTTTATTACTCAATTCATAAATAACATATATTATTAAATTATTTAACTATTCAAAATAATTTTTAAATAAAATAATATTATTATATATCAATTAATAACTCTCATGGTATAGCATAAATCAATAATTAATTATTATTAAAATGATTCGAACACTGAAAAAAAGACAAAACTTATGCGCTACTTTAGATAATCAACACAAATGTATAATTTTTTTTTTTTTAAAGATCATATATTTTATCAATACAACGTGCCATCATTTGTTAGAAAAATGTAGCAACCGATATTATTATTTTATCTACTCATATTAGAACTTACAGGTTTCGATGATGGATTATAATTTAAGGATTTTGCTTCTTTGGTATGCTTTCTACATATTTTAAACTTTATTTCCTATAATTATTCCTCTATCATATCAAGTGCATGATTAATTAATTTCAGCAACAACATAATGATGTGAGCTCTCACGTTAGTTTGGTCCTCTATTGAAATTGTAGAAAATAAACATAATCTTAACGTGTGCAACATGTGCACTTTAACATTTATTTTATTTATATTATTTCACTAATTTTATTTATAGTATAAACTGTTTTATGAATCTGACATAATATTAAAACTAAATTGCAAATTCATTTTGCCTCACCAAAAAAAAAAGTGTTAAAGAAATATATTATAATAATAAAGTGTCAAAAAAGAAAAACAGTAAGTATCGCATCGGCAGCAGACATTTCCCATCGTTCATTCTTTTTTTTTTTAATTTTTCTTTTTGATGGATGGAGGTAGGCGGATTATTTCTAACATGAGGAAAGGTAAGTCTTCAACAATCAGCCTCAAGCAGAAAACGGTCGCTTTCAAATAGGTTGTTGAGTTTAGAGTTAAAGCAGCTATTACTTAGGCTTCATTATTTTAAGTGAAATTAACCTGCTGGTCACGTGTAATCTGACAAGACCCAGAAATAGCCTTCCAAACCATATAACACTAGCGTGCCTAATACACGTTCATGCTCTCCAACCCGTTTTTTATTTTGTACTTGGCGGACAACAATAAATTCAATACTTGAAATTTTATTTAAAAAAAAAAAAACCAATGGAGTATACATTAACCTTACCCAATGATTTGATATCTTGTTTAATTAATTGGATTAGAGATTCAAATTTTCAATTGAAAATATGCGTCCAATAATTGTGAAGCACATTAGGGATTTGATGTGAGCGATATTATCTTTATTCTATTCATTACCATTGGCCTTCCTGGTTATATGCCCATTGAAGATAATTTGTGCAAAGTTAAAATGCCTACTAGACGCTATGGTCCAAAATAGAACAAATTAAAATGGTCCTAATATATATTCACTTATTTCTGGCGATTGATCTTCCTGACTTAGAAACCCAAAATGGAAATCGTAGGTTTGACTTGTTGGGACAATGATTACGAGGTGGGCCGTGCTGTTCCTTTGTAGCGTTTTGGTAAACATGGTACCTGGTCATACTTGAAGCCCTAGTGCACATCTGTAGAAAATGAAATTTAAGTGTGGATAATGGAAAAATATGGATGGCGGTGCCCACTTGGTTGCCCTAGAATAGACTCAAATGTGTCTTCATCCATCGGTCTTTCGGAAATCTGTCCCAAGTTTAGGACATTTCATGCATCCAAAACAAGTCTCTGGTCCAATTTTCTTGCCCTTTTCTCAACTCTTGTGAGATCTGATTTTCATCGCAAGAAAATGCCATTGACTTCAAGTTCAAGCACAAATTTTTGACATGTAAGCACTAGGCTATATATTTTTCAATTATAAAAGTGTATAATTGAAATTTTACAATGTAAAGGATAAGATTTGGAATAGGACTGAAAGTGAAATGCTCAAAATGTAAGCCTTGTCCTTACGTGATCCTCACTTGTGAATAAACTCGTATTTTGAGTTCAAATTAGGCTTATTAATACTAAAAGAAGTCAAGGGAAACTGGACCATGGCGAGAGCAGAGAGTCAAGTTGCAGAGAGAGAGAAAGAGAGAAAGGGCAAAATTTGCTGCCAAATCATCAGCTAGAACGTCATGTCGGTCTCTGGTCTGCCACCATAAGGTCACGCTGGAGAGTTTGATTTAAACACGGTTAACCTCGTCATCAGTAGAATTAATGGGAACTTAACCCAATTCATGCAATCTTTGCGCAGCCAAAAATAAAGCTACTGAGTATTATTTTTCTAATGGTTATGCTCCAACAACAATGAGTTTCCTATGCCTGCCACCTTCGAATAATCAATTTCTTTCTTTCTTTCTATTCACTTTTGTCAACTAGCCTGGAAGTTATTACATGGTGAAGGTATCATCTGGAATCAGATTGGATGGGAATGAAATGGTAAACCAGTGTCGAATGTACAAAAAGGATATGTTAAACTACATACCCCCCCAAGTCAACAAATTAATAATTTTCAGTATTATCGGATATATTAGCTGGTTCTACGATTTGGGTATATATCAGAGGGAAAAATCTTATAAATATTTCAGCCCAATACGTTAATGCAAATTTTATTTTTAATTAAGATGACAATGATACAATTGGCAAGAGCTACCTGGAGGCGGCTAGGTAAATACTGTTAACCAGACTTTGTCAAAAAAGTTCCGTAGAGAAATTTGTTAACGGAAAGAATCCGATTAAAGCCCCCCCCAGCCATGCACCCATTAACCACAACGTGAATTACAACAATCCACACCAGAGGGACAACATCATAATTAGGTTATAAAACATCATATGCATCCATTACCTTTTTTTTTTCTTCTTCTTTTTGGTCTCATATGTACAAATTAATTGGCACATGGTTTAAGATGAGGTAGAATTAGTCTTCCGGAGGCTAAATGAGTGGGAGGAGCTGTCACCACAATAATTAACCTTGGCCCCCACAAGCATTACATTTTTTACTTTTCTTTCGGTTTATTTTCCAAACACTCACCCAAAGGAAAAATAAGGGGGAAAATTTGGAAAAGGTTGAAGTAAAGGCTTCCAACAAATTCACATAACCTACTCCCACTTTACAAATGTCTTGTCCATGCGCTAATGACGACAATATATCCCCAATACCAACAAAAGGCTTTATATGTCAACGGGTTTCTATTTTGCCTTTCCCCGGACTCAGTTCCCCACGGACACCTTTCCTTTTTTCATTTAATTAGTTGTTTTTATAATATTTTATTATATAATCAGTTCATGTTTGAATTAACTTGTTTTTGTTATCTTATTTGTCCACTAGGAGGCAGGGGCGTTGAAGACACGAAGTGGCCTCTTTTGTCTTCATATTGACCTGGTTTAAACAATTTATATTCAAAATCTTGCAGCGTTTTCTGCGTTGACAAATGCAATATTATTTGCAGGAGTCTGTATATGGGTATGGGGCTATATAACAGTGCCGACTCTCCAAGGCTAGCTTGTGATGATTATCCACTAATATAACCCCTTCCTTAAAGCGTATCTCGTGCTATCTTCTTCTACTCCTAACCTCCTAATCTCTTTTTCTTTGCTGGGTTTCTTGAGCTACACCTGTTTTCCGAAAGGCTAGCTTGGTGGAAGGTTTTACCTAGGAACAAGATTCAATCTCTCTTTCTCTCCGGATCGCTTCTATTATTTCTGGTGATCAAGACTTTGCTTTCAAATTCAGTTGAATTCTGTGAAAGAGTACAAAAACAGGCCAACAGAAGAAGACGGTCAAGTTCAATTTTGCGTTGGCGATTAACACAGGGCTCCTTGAGTGGTGTTTTACTTTCCAGCAATGGATGTTGTAAAGATGAAATGGAAGAATAACGTGCTTTTCAGGGCCTGGGAAAGATGCTGGTCGCTTGGAACTGGTGGTAAGAAGTCATCAGGAACTTCTTGTGACGCATTGAGGAAGAGCAAGTCATGGCACAGCACAACAAGAAGATCATCTTCCCCGGAAGAAGATAAAGGGAAAAAGAGGTGTCAGGTAGCTCCAGAAGGCTGTTTTTCTGTCTATGTTGGACCCCAAAGACAAAGATTCGTGGTCAAGACCAAGTTCGCCAACCATCCATTATTCAAGATGTTGCTAGAAGACGCCGAACTTGAATACGGGTTCAGCAGTGAAGGCCCCCTTCTGCTTCCCTGCGATGTTGATTTGTTCTATAAAGTTTTGGCAGAGATGGACAGTGGCGAAGAAATAAGTCCTGTTTGCAGCTTTGCTTACAGTCCACTAATCCTTTGCAGCCCTTCTCGTCGCCAGAGTTCTAGTATCAATAAAGGCTATGGATCGTATAAACTTCTCACTCCATCTCGATTGCTTAAGTTGAATAGTTATTAAACAGGTGTTTACAAATTTTACCCTTTTATTTTTTCTTTTTTTAGGAGGACTGCATTTGAGAAGATCATGCATGCAGATACATCAATGTAATTCAAAGTGGTGTATTGTTTTCATAATTTAACGCATATATATATATAGTAAAAAGCCTTATACTTAAAGTCTAGATAAAGTTTGTATGGGAAGATGTAAGATGAAGATATGGAGACAAAAGAGGAAGTGGTAAGAGGCATTGTTTCAGAGATATGTGATACACTTGTTGGTTGCGTTAGTTAGCCTCTTAAATAGGATAACCATTATCCACTAAAGAGGAAGATGACGAGAGGGCTTCCTTTGAATCAAAGAGAGGAATTAGGAATACTAACAAAAATTTTCACTAATCCACCAATCTAACTAATTTTACTTGTCACGATCTAAATCTGGTGATATGTGACCTACGCATGAGCCCAGCAAGTAAACTCACTAGACCTCAGCAAGTTTCAAAGTTCACAACCATATAACTCAAATGCTAAGGGCTTTACAATCAAATATCCATAATAATTTCAAATATATTATAGTATCTCTAACTCACAATCTATACAATTATAAATAAGGCCATACATTGACCATCAAATCAGATTCGTACATAATGATCTTTATACACAAATTCATATGGCATGTCGTGCCTAACATATTTCACAAACTAATCAAACTGGAAGGTAGAAGGCCTACACAAACTCAAAGGAGTGACATGTTGGGAGAGAAACTTACCAGATGCCAATTACGTATCCGTCCAACCGACGACACTTGCCACGTGACCTCATAACTTCTCTCATCTGCATATGATACAACAGAGGAGTGAGTTATCTAATACTTAGTAAAGAGATGTTATCATAGTATAATATTTTACATATAAAATATATATAGGCCAATCTAACCATAATACATTCATATTCAAACATTTCTAATTCAAAAGTGTGAAGATCATCTTAATATCCTACATACACATCGCATCATATCAAGTCCTGTCGGATCACATCTCAACAATGAATCATATCCACAATTTATAAGTTCTATGTCCTCACATCAAATCATATCAAATCAAAGCTTACCCTTAAAGCCGTTGCTATCAAACTAGGTTTCGTAGGCACACCCTAATTGTCGAGCGCAATCTCAAATCTTATTTACATAGCATTTACTTATCTCAAAGATTTCCATCAAATCTCATTCATAGTCGTCACCACACACTCATATTTCAAATCAAATCATACCATCCCTGATGCATGTTATCAAAGTCAAACCAAATCGTATAAGCGGTTCTGCCATAAACATAGTCAAATCACACATGGTGGACAACTGGCAGAGAAACAAATAACGCTTAGGGTAAAGTCACTGGGTGGAGAAATAGATCACATGCGTGTCAAAGCAACATGCAAAGAACATATCATGCATAGCGCCTAAGCAACAAACAGAGAACGAACAGATCACGCACAGCGCTGAAGCAGTTGGTGGAAAACAAATCACGAACGTGCCAAAAGCAACAGACGGAGAATCATATCATTGACTGAAGTAATCTCCCAACATCGGCATCACCCAAAGTAATCTCAACGGATGGCATCAAAACACTATAGGTGGGAATCACAGGTGGGATTAATGCCACCATCCTTGCTTACCACCATCCCTGCAGGCACACACATAGTCACGAGGTGTGAGACTCCACTCCACCTCAAGTTAAATCAATGTCTGGAATTCATCCCTCAAATGGAACATGAATTCACAAATCAAGCCATTGTGCTTGTAACATTCCATATGTTCACATCAAATCATATTCAGATTCAATGAGCGTCATTCATCTCTAAGCTCAGTATAATTCTAAGTGCTTTCAAATCTTTAAGGCATCATTAAACAAAACATAATCAATCTTTAGACCCTCATGCCTTTGACCCCACATGGGTTTTCATCATATTCCGTCATATCAATCGTGACTTAATAGCCTTATACTTATCCTCAAATCAACCACAAATACATGGGCATTCACACATAATTCTTGTCCACAAGCAATGATGGCTCTTCGACCTCACATACTTGGCATCACCTCGATCGTTGTGCCATTAACCTAAATACATATTATGCCCATGCACCTAATTGAGCAGTCCATTCATTATAATTTGTCATAGTCTTTAATTCATAATTCGTATCACACCATGGGCAGGCTTTTTGCTCTAGGTTCTATATACCATGGGTTCCAACAAAACGCCACATTGTGGCTCACCACAGATCACACAAACACAAATTTCCTCTTTCAAATAACTAGTTAGCCTAAGCATTCTCATCTAGGCACACAGTCATACTTATTCTCTAGCCTAGGCACATACTTCTAAGCAAACATACATATACATACATATAGATATGTACATACACACCAATTCTCTAGCCTAGGCATTCTCATCTAGCCATACCTTATACACACATATATTGTTTTCTAACCTAGGTTCATCTATCTAAGCATGCATCTTTTATCCTAGTACCATGGCAATGCACCTATCGTGCGTTATGCATTACATGCATTTAACTTAAATCCCACTCACCTTGACAATCGGAGGCAAACTACAATCAAGCTCAACTTTTAGGCTCTAGCTATCCTCCAACTCATAAACGCATCAATAACCTCCATTCTCCCCTTAAACACATCAAAATCATAATTATTTCCTACCTTTCAAAAATATCCTAACTTTTCAAAAATACCCAAATTAAATATATATATATATATGCTCAATCTTCCAACAAATGAGCTAAATCTTTATTTTAGAAACTAGGTTACCTAAATCTAGGCTCTCAATCTCCAATAAACTCCAAAGGAGAGAGTTTGACCAAATCTGTAAATATTTGGATTTGAAGTTATTAACCAATTAAATCAAAAATCAATCAGTAAAAACATGTAATCTTACCTCTGGATCATTTCCCAAGTTTGGATCTAGCTCAAATGGGCTCCTAATGGCATTTGGGGGCTTAGGGTTAGAAGACGATCAAGAGAGAATAAGAGAAATAGTTTAGAGAAAGAAATAAGGCGGAATGGCCCGAAACCCCTTTTCATTATTGCCTTTTCTCTTTGATGTATAGATACATTGTCGAATGTATCAATACATCTACTCTAATTTCGAATGAATGTATCAATAATTTGAAGCAATGTATTGATACATTTCGGACAGAATGGTCCCAAGTGCTCTATGCTTCAAATGTATCGACACAATAAGGCAATGTATGGATACATGTTCATCCTTTGCCAAATCTATCGATATATCTTTAAATGTGGAAATAAAATTCCTCCAAGACATCTCATATTGTTCTTCCTACCAACAATGCATCGATATATAGGGGGATGTATCAATACATTTTTCCCTGTAGGCAATTTTAAGTATTTTTTAACTTCCAAAAATCCAACTTAACACTAAAAAATCTATTCCCTGTTAATCTTATACCTCAAATAACTTATATAATTCAAAATCCTCATACATATATCCTCAAACATGCATCAAATTAAATCAAATCCTCAATCTATAGGATTAATTCATCATTTTCATCAATATTTACCTTAATAGCATACTTAGATCTCAAAGTGCCAAACATTTGTAAAATGTCATTAAGAATCATAATTTACCCCCCACATTCATAATCATTTATCTCTAGATATAATCAAATTCATCAAAACTTAAATAATTCCTCGAGTCACTCAGCCAACATCACATATATGCCATGTTAAAAATCAAGAGTGTTACATTACCTTCTTTACCTTTTTACATAGGACGATGTCTGTCATGCATAAATGTGTTTAGAACGTGGATTAAACTGAGTAATTACTTTTACCATGTTTGAAATAAATGAATTTCATTTTATTAATTCAAGTATCAAATACTAATAGAGATTTTTCCTTTTTAAAATGAAAATACAACTAGGGTAATGCATGTATATGTGTTTAGTTTTTCCGTTGGTTGTATTTGGAGCAATATGCCACATGCCATCCCCTTGGTCCAACTCAAAAAGGCTCATACAACTTCAATATGTTTTAATATAGCGGATTGCTGATTGGATTATAAGCAAAGGCAAAGTACATTAAAGGGATAAAAAAACAAAGGAAAAAGTAGTAAACTTAAAAATGTTTTTTAGGTATAAAGAATAAGAACCACATAAGGTTTTTAAAGGAACATTTCTTTTTCCTTTTTTTTTCTTAAAAAGAAATCATAAGTAATTTTAACCTTTTAGAAATGTTTTTAAAGGATTTTTTTTTTTGGAAATATATATTCAACTCAGACTATAAATAATATTCATGGATGACAAAATTTTGGCTTTCACTCAAATTCAGCAAAATCTTATTAGAAAATTTGGAAAAGGACATGTCAAACTAAAAACCCAACCACTTCTTGTAATAA
Source organism: Theobroma grandiflorum (assembly GCA_036013995.1). Classification (NCBI taxonomy): domain Eukaryota; kingdom Viridiplantae; phylum Streptophyta; class Magnoliopsida; order Malvales; family Malvaceae; genus Theobroma; species Theobroma grandiflorum. The sequence goes on from CP142131.1 coordinate 11,727,443, forward strand.
ACACAGGTTTTGGGAGAGATCATGCCATCAGGTGAAGAATGACTTATCTGTGGACAGACTCCACCAGGAATGGAAGCAATAGTTCCTACCTTTTGTTCTTTTCCATAACCTCTCTTATTAATGCATTTATAATAAACTTTCTGACGTAGGAGCATTTAGAATTGTATTTTATTTAATTTAATTTTTACCAATTTCAATTGATTTAGGAATTATAGGTATAATAGAATTCTTCTTTTACATGTATTAGGACTTTAAGCTAGTCATGTTCTATTTAGGAATAGAACACTTATTTTATTTAAATATCTTCTTAATTATTTTAATTGTATTAAATAACTAAAAGTAGAGTTTTATTAGGATGTGGGTCTATAATAGTATAAATAGAACCCTTAGGCTTGGTTATTATAGACGTTCAAGTTAAGAGTTAATAAATAATATTTTCTTAAGTAAGAGTGTTTATTTCTCTAGGCTCTTTTTAAGAGTAACAAGTTTTAGTATCTTTGGCCTAGCCAACCAAAGTGAGATTTTGGCTATTTTTCACCTTAGTGGGGTTTTCAACCTTGCCAAGATTGGTGATTCACCTTAATGGGGTTTCTAACCTCGCCACAATTGATATCTTTCACAATGCCCAAGTGTCTTTACAACGCCCTGGCGTCAGTTTGGTATCAGAGCGGGAAGATTATTGTTCGCTGCATAAGTTTGCTGTCGAGTTTCGATGCTCCTTGTTCGGATAATTTTATTTATTGCTTTATAATATATCATCATCTTTTTCTTCTTCTTCCTTTTCTTTTTTTTTCTACATCACCACATCATCATCACCATAAAAAAAAATGCTGCAAAGACGTCAAAATCGTCAAAGAGAAGATTACAATATTGGGATTGCAGAATTACGTCAGCAAATTAAAAAATTACAAGAACAACTCGTAAGATGTGATGCTCAAATCAACTATAGTAGCTCTAGTGATGAAGATAATGACACCAACCTGTTTCATCAAAATTCATCCTCTGATGAAGAAGTACCTATTCGTCTTCTGAGAATTGCTACTACCAGAGATTTGGGAATCAAATTTGACATTCCTGAGTTTAAAGCAAGACTTCATCCTGATGATTTCTTTGATTGGCTCTACACAGTAGAAAGAGTTTTTGAGCTTAAAACATTTCCGATGAAAAACGTGTGAAGCTTATGGCAATTAAATTGAAGAAACACGCTTCTATTTGGTGAAAACATCTCAAAAGGCAACGAGAAAGAGAAAGTCGTAACAAGATCAAAACATGGGATAAGATGCATCCAGAACTCAAGTGTAAGTTCTTTCCTAAGCATTATTGACAAGAAATTTTTATCAAATTTAATAACTTGAGGCAAAAAACAATGTCGGTGGAAGAATATACAATGGAGTTCGAACAACTTCACATGAAGTGTGATGTCCATGAGCCTGAACAACAAACTGTAGCTCGTTATCTTAAGGGTCTTAATGTTGAAATTGCAGATGTTGTTCAACTACAACCATATTTGAACTTAAATGATGTCATCAGACTAACACTAAAGGTTGAGAAACAACGATTACGAAAAGATTCAGTGAGTTCATCTACACAGAAAGATTCCACCTCAAATTGTGAGAGACAAAGTTCGGCAACCATTCCACCTTCAATGTTAAACTCTTCCAAAACTCCAACCAATAAAGAGACTACTTCTACTCGTGCTTCTAACGTCAACAAAAAGTGCTTCAAATGCCAAGGATGTGGGCATATTGCTTCTGATTGTCCGAATCGCAGAATTATTTCCTTAGTAGAAGAAGAAGATTATGTGAATTAAAAAAAATTAGAACCAGTTTATGATGAGTATGATGACGAAATAAAGAAAGAGCTAGAAAATTTCAACAACGAAGAAATAGAAGAAGTTTTTGCTGACTATGGAGAAGCTCTTGTTGTTCATCGTAACCTTAACACTGTTATGATGACAGATGATGAAAGTTGGCTTCGTCATAACATATTCTATACAATGTGCACATCCCAAGGGAAGGTTTGTAATGTCATTATTGATAATGGAAGTTGTGAGAATGTTGTTGCCAACTACATGGTGGAAAAGTTAAAACTTCCAACTGAAGTACATCTTCATCTTTACAAGTTACAATGGCTGAGAAAAGGAAACGAAGTTAAAGTAACAAAACGTTGTTGTGTTCAATTCTCTATCGAAAATAAGTATGAAGATAAAGTCTGGTGTGATGTTATTCCAATGGACGCATGCCACTTGTTGTTAAGACGCCCATGGCAATATGATCGTCGAGGTCACCATGATGGATACAAGAATATTTATTCTTTCATCAAGGATGGAGTAAAAATTATGTTGACTTCATTAAAGCCAGAAGATCGACCAAAGAGACAAGAGAAAGATAAAGCGCTTATCATTTTGTCGGACTTAAATAAAACTTATTGTGAGTCAAACCATTTAAGTCTCTTATTAGTCTCTAAAGAGAATGAAGTATCTTCACCCTCATCCAAACATGGTCAAACAAAATTGGTCACAAAAGTTTGGAAAACTTATGGAGAAGCTTTATGGACAGCCATGCTGTTAAGAAAACTACAATCGATTTGAAGAAAAGATATCATCAAAATCAAATGCGACTTGGAGATGAATGGAAGACAGCCTTCAAAACAATAAATGAATTATTTGAATGGTTGGTATATACTATGATAGTATGTGGATCGAAACATCTACAAGGAATTTGTCAAGGCCTACTCGTCGGAGCCGAGTTTTTCTAACCTAAGGAGAATGACACAAAAACGTTTAGAATTGTATTTTATTTAATTTAGTTTTTGCTAATTTTAGTTGATTTAGGAATTATAGGTATAATAGAATTCTTCTTTTACATGTATTAGGACTTTAAGCTAGTCATGTTCTATTTAGGAATAGAACACCTATTTTATTTAAATCTTTTCTTAATTATTTTAATTGTATTAGATAACTAGAAGTAAAGTTTTATTAGGATGTGGGTCTATAATAGTATAAATAGGACCTTTAGGCTTGGTTATTATAGACATTAAAGTTGAAAGTTAATAAATAATATTTTCTTAAGTAAGAGTGCTTATTTATCTAGGCTCTTTTTAAGAGTAAGAGGTTTTAATATCTTTGGCCTAGCCAACTAAAGTGAGATTTTGGCTATTTTTCACCTTAGTGGGATTTTCAACCTTGCCAAGATTGGTGATTCACCTTAGTGAGGTTTTTAACCTCACCACGATTAAGGTCTTTCACAACACCCAAGTGTCTTTACAATGTCTCGGCGTCACTTTCCCAACTGAAATCGAAGCAAACTGTTCCACAACTTTTCTGTTTCCATAACCTCATAATCTGAAACCAAAGCCTTCACAATCTCTTCAATCTGCTGTTTTGACAACTCAATTTGCGAAAGGTTACTCCTCTTATCCGTGACCCATTCCAAAGTAGCAACCTTCAAAACCATACACATTCCTCCAACATTGCTCTTTCAAAACGTTTACATACTCCGTATTAAGGCTTCCTTCTGCATACCATGCCCCACCAGTTATTTCATTCCAAGCCTTAAACCTCGTGGAGAAAAAATTCTTCCTACCACGGTTTTGAATGGTTTTGACTTGTTTTATGAGATTATTGGCTATAAATGACTCATGACATTTGGTAACTAGGATGTCAGGGAGGTTAATTTGGTGTTTCATGTCGAGCTAGGAGATTCCCATGTCTTGTTCACCTTGGATTACATCATGAACAATTCGTTCGTGTTTTGTAAGAGAATCAGAAGTGGCACCCGGGTGTTTCCTTTTAAGTGCATTAAGCCCTCGTAATCGACTCATTCTGTTGCTCAATTAACCAGGTAAACTAAACAATATCTAGAAAAATCGATAAAATTGCAAAGGATTATTGACATATTTGATACTCAATTATATTGAAATTTTCTATTTGATACGCAAAAAAAATTGCAAATAGATACTTTAACTTTTATTTCATCAAATATGTTACACATTTTACTAATTCTATCAATCAAATGAATGAAATGTTTAAAAACATTCAGAGCATGTTTGGCCTGACTTTTTTTTAGCTTAAAAGCTATTATAAAGTTCTTATGAAAAATAATAGCTTTTAAAATTAAGTTAAAGTTGTTTGGTAAATTTACTTTTTATAAGCTCTTTTTTATAAATAAGCTATTTGACAAAACAATTTATATAAAATTTAATTTTAGTTAAAATTACCATAAATAGTATTTAATAAATAACTTTCCATTAATAACTAATTTCTTTGTTCAAAATAGAAAAAATTATTATTTAACAAAAATTAACTTTATTTTTTATCTATTTAAAATAAAATTTTAAAAATATAAAAAATATTTTTATATAACATAAAGTTTATAATTAATAATAAATCATAAAAAAAGAGTTTTATAAATCAACAATACACGTTGTAACTTATAAGGGCAATGCCACAATGCCAACCCAAAACAAATCGATATGATATTACATTCAACTTAAATAATTAATATACTAAAATTCATCTTTTTTATATCTTTTATTATGAAAAATAATTGAAAACAATTTAATCATAATAATTTGTCTGATGGATATTGATTCATTAGTAATTTTTTTTATAGAATACTAAAACCTGGTTTAAAACTGAAATAAAAAAATAAACATAAAATAATTTAAAAGAGATTAGAGATTTTGATCAAGTTATATGATCATGCCTAACAATGTCAACTTCGTGACAAAAAGGAATAAAAAAAATATATCATCCAAGTTTCCAAAACTCAAAAAAATAAAAAAATATAAAACAAAACAGAAAAAAATAATACTTGAATGTAGTTTGGATTTTTTGGTTTTCGTTCTTTTTAATTTTTGTAAATATAAAAAAAAAAAAGAACCCTTGATTTGCAAAAAGGGAAAGAGGAAAGGGAGATCAATAGGGAGAGAGAGGGAGTATTTTTTGAGAGAGAATTTTTTTGGTAAAATATAACTCTTCTAATAAACTGGTGTGTTTTTAAAAAAAAAAAAAGAGAAGAGAGCGCTCTTAATTGGAGTTTTTTTTTAAGTTTTTTTTTTAAATTTTATTCTTAAAAAAAACTATTTTTTTTAAAAAGCTTTTCAAAAAATCCTGTTTGATTCAACTTCTACTTTTAAGCAATAGAGAAGTTAAAAATAAATCAAGTCAAACGGGTCTTCAATCATAATGTACCATAAGTCTAAAAAAATACCATTTCATTTTTTATTTCTAAAATTTTTAATTTTTGAATGATAAAAATTTCTTTAAAATACTAGAAAAAATCCTAAATAACTTATAAAAAATTATAAAAATTTAAGAGAGAGAGAGAGGAAAGGAAATAAAGTAAGGGGAAAGAGAAGAAGGGAAAGAGAGCGAGAGAAGGCAGGACGTCAGGGGAAGGGAGTTGGATGGTGTCGGGCTGGCTTGAGATTTGCCTCGAGTCGACCCCCTTCCATTCCCCTCTCCCCTCCTTTCTTTCTGTCTCTTCCTTTTCTCTTCTATATTTCTTTCTTATTAATTTTTTTTTTAAAAAATCTTTTCTCAAAAATCAAAAATAAAAAACATAATTGACAATTTTTAAACATATGACAATAGATGTGACATTTATAAGCTAGTTGATTCGTTTTCATTAATGATTTTGAACATGTCACTTTTTCTAATAACAGAGTTAATAAAACTTGTGATTTGCTTCACGAAATGAAACTTGAAATATCTTATGGTGAATTTGTTTTTCTGTAGATATCAATTGATGATTTTTCTGTAATTTGAATATCAAATATGGAATTAATATTTTTTTTAATTATAGAACAATGATTTTTGTTTCACCAATAAGCTATTTTTGCACCGGCCAATGTAAATAAACTTACAAACAAATAGCAAGCTTTCAGACCTTAATTAAATTTAGCAAACAAAGAAGCAATCGAATTAAAATAAATCACGACTCAACTAGAAAAATAGGTGGGCAATTTTTTACGGCTCGCTATATGTACCTTAACGAAGTGAATTTGATGGTTAAGGCATTATTATCTAGAAAAAAAAGAAAAACATCACCTTCTTAAAAACCGGAAGTCCTAAACTCCAGTAATCCTTCCTTAACTGTCAAAAGAACAGAAATCTTTGTTTTGATTGTTTGAACATTGGAACAATGAGAGATGTTATGTTGGGTTTAAACAAGATAATAGAAAACAAGACATGATAAAAATCAATGCTATTTTCCTATTAGGAAAAGGAAAAATAAATCAAATATAGCCGCAACCGTTTTCTCAGGTTGGATGTCATGATCATTATCCAATTCCATACTAGGGACTTTTGAGAAGAGAGTTTATTTGGCAGGCAAAATTCATGCCCACAAACCTTGACAAAATTGAAAGGACGGGCAAGTGGGAGAGAGATTCTCTTTTCATGGTTGTGTCTTTGGCAAGCCATAACTTGCGGAAAGCTGCGCGGTCCAAATTTATTAATTTTAGGGACAAACAGCATGCGGTTTACGCTTCAAGACGACATCCCTTGTCATCCTGACATGAGAGAAAACACACCTGACTATAGGGCTACGTCTCACGCTTTAACCACTTAAGGAGACGATGGTGCGAATACTGTCTGTCTAGATAGCATCGCTTGGAGATGAATTGATAAGTCGAAAGTGTTGGTCAGCTGTCTTTGCTTGGCCCATTGTCCACCAGCTAAGGGTGCTTCAGAAACCACAACTCTGTCTTTTTCGCTTGTAATTGCCACTTCAATGTCATAATTAACAAGGAATTTATTGGTTTTAATCTCTCGTGAAGATTATTTGCGTGGGAAAAGTTCTGGACAAAACTTGTGCGCAAATTGAGGTATTAAAGATCAAAACCCTTCTTGAGGTTTACCGCACAAACAGATGTTGAGAGAAACCCTTCTTAAGGTTTACCGCACAAACAGATGTTGAGAGAAACACATTTACTCCACGAACAAGACAAATTTTCTGAATTCAGCGAAATGCATGAAAAATACTTAAACAGAAATTTGTGCTTTAGACCAAGTTTTTAGTCTTTATGGGGGGGCGGGGCGGGGGGGGATTGGGGGTTTTGTAGTTTTTGCACTGATGTGAAAGATAACAAAATACACTGAAAGATGACTTTTGATATTTTACAATATAATTACATTACATAGAATGTGATTCTTAAAAAGATAATATTATAGATCTGTTAAGAAAATGTTGATTAAAATATTGAGAAAATAACATTAGAGAATTTGATTCACAAATCATGAATGAAATATTAATTTTCAAAATTATGTATAAAAATATAAATTTAATATGTTTGTACATTTTTTTATTTATAAATTTTAATATGATATCGCCTCTTAAATAAATTTTTAATCTTATAGATTTTATCTTATTTTTTATTATAATCTCATATATTTTATTTTTATTTATTGTTATAATACAAATTTAATTTATATATGATATGTGAAATTTTTCTTAAAATATAATTTATATACATATTTTATTTTATCATTCTTTTTGAGAAAAATTCCATCATCTTTTAAAACACTATTAAATAGCAAATATTAAAACATTCCATAATGCATAATATATGTTAAAATTCCATAATTTTTAATTCTTAGTCAATCTAATATATGTGTTTTTTCATAGGCATCCAGGCAAATATCATTACCGAAAATTAATTACAAAACACTACCAGCAAACAACCCTTCCTTCACATTATCAATCTTACTTAATTATTACATATCCCCTGCCCGCAGTTCATCAGACATCGCTTCGCAAGCACCCACTACATCATTACTTTAGCATTCTTGGACCCCATGGAATGAAGCACAAAAAACCAATGAGCTGTCCACTCCATAACATGACCAGTTTCAGAATACGGCCTAGAGCCCGCATTCTAAATCCACACAGACAAAAACCCAGCAAGTTTCCAATCCTTTGCCGACAATCATCCCTGAACTGGTCACCACTCACAAGTTAGAGAGGTGATCATGGACGGACCCATGTCGGATGGTGACACCACTCACTTTTTAAAATATTTTAATTGTTATATAACTTATTTAAGATTCAAAGTAGTTAATATATTAATAAATTTATTATTTTTTTATAATTTTACGAGAAGTAGGGTCAAAGATTTCAAATAAAAGTAATTTATAAAAAAATAATGTATGTATTAATATTTAAATACTATAAAAAAAATAAAAAAAATTTCTATAATTTAAGATTTTATTAACAAAGTTAAAATCTACTCTATCTATCTAAAAATTCAAATCCTTCCCTTTCTTGGTCCTTGATCGTGTTTTTCATTATTTCATAACAATTCATCTAGATTTTAATTGTAAGTAATTTTGAACTTAAATCAAGTTTTCAAATACTTCATGTCTAAATTTTTTTTAATTAGTTTGATAATTTGGATTCATAATTATAATCTAACTAATAGAAAATAGTATTACATGTCAAATAATATTTTGAAATTGTGAGTTTTTTTTTTATTTTGTAGATATATTGTTTGATTATTTGATTTTTGTATTTAATTTTATGGGGTTTGTGGATGCTCATATTTAGTTTTGATTAATGAATAGAAAATTGTCATATTATTAGTTATAATTTGTTATGCAAAATTATATTTTATTTAATTTTAATATTTTAATTTATATTAATAAATTATAATTTTTAATCAATTTTATAAGTTTAGATAAATAAGCAATGGAAAAAATTTTAAAAGAAAAGAAATTGTGTCATAAGACTCAAATCTTGAACAAGAATAACAAAATTTTACTAAGGATGATACTCAATAATATGCTTCCAAGTAAAGTCGTGTTAAATTTAATCTAAGTACTCATCTTAGATTACGAAAAAAAATTTTAAACATGACACTAGTCAAAAAAATTCATAAATCCGCCCCTTGAAGTAATCCCATTACAAAAAACACAATTGCCAAAAACCAACCCGCATCCCATTCCAACTCCAACATCTGCCCAACAATTCCATGATCTTTACGCATTCAAGCTAGAAGAAGAAAACCCAGATAAAAGAAACCCAATAAAAAAAATCCAGATTCGAAGAAGAGACCCTAACTCAAATAATTAAAAAAAAAAAAACCAATTTGAAGAATGAGAGGAAAAAGATGAGGAAGAGAAAGGAGAAGAAGAATCGGATTTTAATCCTAATTTCGGACTTCAAGCTAGAAGAAGAAGAATCAGAGGAGCAAGAAGAAACGCAAAACGGGTAGGATTACGTTAAAAGGGGATTACTTTTGTAGTCTCGTTTTACAGTTTCTTTCTTTTTTTGTGTTTTTTGATTAGTTGATGTTTCGTGCTGGTCAATCCAATTTGTAAGTTGATTACTTTGATCGTCTTCCACAACAAGTAAGTGGTTTGTGTTAAGGATTAAATCACAACAAATGGACATAAGAGCAAACTTTTTTAAAAGCACACAGATTTGTTGTTCGTCATCGCTTTCAATAATGCTGGTGGTAGCAAGAGTTTGGTGGCGGGAGTGACGAAAAATGATTTTAGCCTTTGGCGTGTGAAAATGAGAGTGATTTTTATACACCAAGGAGTGTTGTATGTGTGTTAAAAGGCAAAAGTAAGCGGTCGGCAATGTAGTTGTGTCCATCGGATGAGGTTCTTCGGGAGGTAGTGGGTGAAACGACTAACCATGGCTTACGGAAAAATCTGGAAGATATTTGTTTGACCAAATCCTTCCCTAGTCGGCTTTATCTAAAGCAGAGGGCATATAGGTTTCAGATGAAAAAAAGATACATCTGCGAAAGACCATTTTAATAAGTTGAATAAAGTAATTTTAAATTTGAGAAATATTGAGAATGAAGATCAAGCTCTTTTACTCGTGTTCTTTGTCACTTTTATATGAACACTTTGTTTTCATCAAGGTGGCTCAATAATTTTAAAAATTTAAAGTAAAATATTCAAATGAGATCCGTTTATTTAAATTAAAAAAATAAAATTTTTTTAAACTTTGAATAATTAAATTTATATTTTTGATTTGTTATATTCAAATATTTATTATAAAATATCAAAAATACTTAGCTATTATAATTATTTATATTTTTAAATAGTTAATATAAATCAAAAATTAAAATTTTTAATTCAAATAAATTAACTATCACATAAAATAAAAACAACATAATAATATAATATAAACTCTAAATTAAAATAAAAAAGTCTGCAAAGATTAAAATAATAGTACTTAATTATTGAATACTTATTACAAATTGTAAATGAAGCTTTATAGTTTTATAAAGATAATAACATAATAAAATTCTTACATATTTTTTGGAGGAACTATGAAGTTAAAAGAAGAAATAGCAAATGACAAAAGAAAAATTCAAGGGTGGATATTATGAATTGGAAAAAAAAATTAAAAAGTGATAAAATTTTGAGATTTATTAAATATATAATTAAAGAAGTGTGAGAATATGTTATTTTATTAATTATTTTTTATTTTTATATATTTTTAATAAAAAATGAGATAATTAGTTCAGAATTAATATAATGTGAAAGTGAGAAAAAATAAATATTTATTAAGTATAATAGAATAAGTAAATATTTTATTAATTATTTTAATTTTGATTTATTATTATTATAAAAATATGAGATCTTTTCAAATTTGAGACCCAAGGGACTTGCTTGGGTGGCTTAGCCAAGGGCGAGTCCTGGTTGTCATTGTATTGTAGAGGACAACTTCGACATCATTAAAGGATGCCAAAACTTCTTTCAACTCAAAAGAGTTGAAAAACGTAGGTTTATGCTAAAAAATAAATAAATAAAGAAAAAAAAAGAGTTGAAAAACAAGGACAATAATGTTAGCGATGGCCATGGATAGTAATGCAAGGGAAGATTAGGAATGAGTGGTGATCGAGGTTGAGACTAAATATAAGTTCTATTCAAAAGGGGAGGTTACGTGCGTAAACTGTGGATCTTTTCAAAGTGTCCCTTGCAGGCCTTGCACATGTAGTTTTCGTTATCTCTTTTTTGTCTGTTGTTTAACTGTAACAACAGATTCATTTTTAATTTCTTTTTATTAAGAGTAGTTACGACGTAAATAACTTTTAAATTTAAAGGTGGGACGTGCTTCTTCTTCCGTCATCTTTGAAAATTGTCACCACAAAACTAGCTTAATTTTGTAAAATTAAAAGTCAATTTTCTTGATGTTTTACTTGTAACAGTCGTTCGTAATACAAGATTGCACAAAACACGTAAAATAATAAAATAATTTCAAAATATGTATATATGATATTGTCTTAACATTTTATTCATCTCATTGATAATATATAAAAAAGTTATAGACGATAAATTCTAAGAATACAATGAAGTCCAATCATTAATTGTGTTTTGCATTAACAAAATTAATTTATTGAATATTCACTATTATATAGTAAAATTATTAAACTTCTATAACATTTTTCTTAAATAAAATGGTATAGAAAAAACTCTAGAAAATATGAGAAAATAAAATATTGTTAATATTATTTTTGTATATTGTTATTTTGAACCAAAGGAGTCCCTGTTTAAAACAATTAATGTCAGTTTCTTTGTTTGTATAAACAAGGCTGTTCAAAAAAAAAAAAATTAGACCTGTCAAAATAAATCTGACCCATTAGATAAGCTCATTTTATATTAAAAATATAATGAGTTGGGTTGATATTTTTTCAGTTTATATTTAAACCGGATCTAAGTGGATCAGTCCATTTAAATGTGAGTTATCTCGAGCTAAGTCGGGCCAGCCCACCAGACCAAAAGAAAATAATTTTTTAATTGCTTATTTCTTTGATTGGTCAGCTGGCAGTTGTCATGTCCACTCCAACACTCCTTTCTTTTTTCTACTCAGCCCGTCAGCCCTCAGCCGTCACTCTTCTTCCTTGTTTTAATCACAGCCGTCACTCCCGTTCCTCTTTTAATCACAGTCGTCCACTCCCTCTCTTTTCACAGCCGTCCACTCCTTTCTCTCTTCTAATCACAGCCGTCCACCTCCCTTACTCTTTGTTAATCACAGTCGGCTGTTAGCCTGTTGGCTGTTGCACCTTTTCCTTTCTTTCTTCACTTTACCCTACCGACCGCCCTATTCTCTAATTGCTGGATGCTGCAAGTCACTACCGTCTACCACTACCAGTCTAGTACCGCAGTAACCGCACCATTCATTTATCTGCTCTTTCTTTTTCCTTTCTTTTATTTTTTCCTTTTTTTGAGGTTTTTTTTTTCTCTCACTCTTTGTATGATTCAATTTTTTTTTTTTGTTTTTTCTTTTATATTAGCTGCCTTTCAAAAAAAATTTTAATTACTTATTAGAATTTGTTATGTAATATCATTATTTTATATATTTTTTAATAAATTAATAATTTATTTTTTTATTTATATTTAATGTAATTTATTTTTTTAATATATTTTTATTATTTAATCTAGAAATTAAATTATAAAACAATTTATTGATAGGAGGATTGTTAAGAAAATTTGTAAAAGTAATTTTTTTTAAAAAAAAGTAAATTGGCCTAGCATAACTCATGGGTTAGAAAGGGATGGATTGGGTTGAGTTTTGACAGTTCATTTAAAAAATAAACTGACCCAATCCAATTCATATTTCTTCAACCCACAATGGACTGGGCCGGATCAGTTTATATTGACAAGTCTAGTATTAGCACAATTAATAGTTAATAAACAACCATATAATTCAACTATACCTCATTAGTGTTATTAAATAATAATAATAATATATTATTTTTTTAATTAAATTTGAAAATCAATCAAAACTTGAAAAGCCTAGTCATGATTCAAATTGTATATTAATCCACTTTAATCTAACTATTAAGGATTTATTCACTTTTTTATTTAATATTTTTTTAAATGAGAAATTACGTCCATCGCTTATTATTATTAAAAATATCCAACATCTCCCTTCCCATCAACAGTCGCGCGTGCCACTCTTGAGGAAGACGGTAAGGTAGCAACTGCGGACCGGAGGTCGCCATTTGGGGATGGTGCAATGAAACCATGTTAGTTGAGAGGAAGAAATTAAGGAGTATCCGTCTTCTGCCGTGATTGAACGCGGTAGGCCTGATCATGGCGGGATCACATAAAACTGGTTAATGTAAATATGACACTGACACCTAGCAGCTGCAGGTCCTTCTCAACCTTTGAATACGTGGTGTTCATGTATTCTGCTACAGCTTTTATAAAGCAGTTCGCAAGTTAGCAGTAAAATCAAATTCAAGAAGGTGGGGTTTGCCCGCTCTGTACCCTCCTCGTAACTAACATGTATTTTCGACTTTAATGGCCGGTGGCCTTTCCCTTTTGCGGGTACTGAATGTGTTGGAATCCACATTTCACCTTGTGCAAAATGAAGAAGATTGGAGATATCTATTACATCACCAATAAATTCATTTAATTTATGGGATTGCCTTCTTTTTTGTGTACGAAAGGGGAAAAGACGTGTTTGATTTTTCATGGCGTTTATTAAAATCTTGGTAACTGCCTGGCTCACTGACTGATATCTTGCAGAGTTTATGGATAGAGGAAAAAGCGTTTGAAGAGGATTAATTGATCGATCCCAATGAGAAATGTGAGGTTTAAGACTTCAAACATTTGCTTTCAATATTATTTTTACCTTCAGGTCACATGAGCATATGTATGCTTAAATGATTAGGCATTTTTTATGTGCAAATTTACTTCATTTTTTTGTATCGCCTGATTGGAAATAAGGCAATTCAAAACTAGAAGTGAAATTCTAGCACATGAACATGGATTAATCAACAGAATTAGGATTCAATTGGAGAAAATATATGCTCCCAGAGACTGCATTTTCTCATAGTACAATCACAAAGCTAAATTTTTTTTGACACCATGTAAGTTTTTATGTGGAAGGCCTCTTCAGGCTTTCTAATTATTCCAATATAGTATTAATTCTTACTTTTGATATGCGAACATGACTGAAAGAAACAATACAGACGCCCATTTAACTAAGAACCGAACAGCACATAACCTATATGACTCAGACTCTTGCTGATCTGAGTTTATTTTTGTTCTTGAATTTAGGAAGACTACTGGCATCAAGCCTTGGAAACGAATGCAAGTATACATCTGGACACAGAGTTGCAACCTCAAGGTCCTAATGTTCGTCGCAGCATAATCCATCCTCCAGTTAGGAAATGAACTATTATGGTACTTGCTTCTTCACCAAAACTAAATTCCCCTGACATTAAGTCAAAGCATCAACAAAAGAACCTGGAAAATATGTCTTATCAGTACTAGAACAGAACAAATCCTCTGACTGCTTAAATCTGCATTAGTTCTTCAAAGATATTCATTGCAGAAGCTGGCAACCCCAAAAGCAAATTAATGCTTTTCTTGTCTTTCTGATGAGGCAGGAAAAGAATAACTGGCTTTTCTGGCAAAGCTACTGGCCCCGAAGCTATAGTTTCTCCCCACCCAAAGTCTATTGTGTGGAAAGATAGCTTAGCCCAAGTTGTTAGCAGAACAGTTCCAGCCAAAGAAGGCCTTGCTCTTGTTACTTCAAAATAGTCAATGGCCGATCGCATATAGCTGTCTGTAGCCAATCCAACCGCCTGTTGAATTAATCCCACCGCGAAGGACAACGGCTTCTCAATTAACTCGCCAGCAGTAGTTACTGAGTTTGTTAACACAATCCCGTTACCAGCATAGCCTTGAGGTAATGGAGGGATAAATCTTTTCCGTCCATCAACAGCAAAGAGGAGCTTAGTCAGTTGCTCGGGAAGCAAGTTTAATGCTTGGCACCGAGCTCTCCAGACAAAGCCTGCTAGGACTTCAAATGTGGTGCATTGGGATACAACTCCATCTTCCGTGGCTTTTTCCTTAAGCTGTCTGAGCTTATCTGGGTCAAAAAGGACTGACCTATAGAGCATTTCTTCTTCTTCATAGAGCTTGCTTGTGTTCGATATATCTTCAATCTCATCAAATTCGTGGTGTGAAAATTCTATTTTAGGTGGGATGCGGGCTTTAAGTATCCCTCTATCTAAAAATGGAGGGATCTTTAAGGGCAAGCCTCTGGCAACTTCACCCCACCCGTTCACAAATTCCATAGCACCAATTCCATCCAGTATACAATGGTTCATGCTCATCCCAATAGCAAATCCTCCACACCTGAATTTAGTCACCTGGAACGGCAAAATTATGACCACTTACTTTTCTTGAAAGAATGGTGCCGGTTTTATTGGGAAAAAGAAGGATATAAAAGTTCAAATAGCACCAGCTTTTATATAGTCTAGAGAACGCAGGAAGGTTTGAGTATAAAAAAAAAAAAAAGCAAAGCATGCAATTAAAGAACTCAAAGAGAAGCACTTGGTCTTAACTCAAACGGTGCTAAAATAAAAAAATAAATAAATAACTCAAAAAAAAGATTCTTTCAACAACTACTTTAGACAAAAGAGTCCAGAACCAAATGGATGTTGAAAGTACTATTCAATCGATCAGCTTCTGTCTCTGTCCCTCTGCATTTCACTACTTCTTCCAAATACTTAAAGGCACTTCAGATGAGACAAAGCACAGCACACATCACTATTAAAATTGATAAGTTTTACATACCAAACCAAAGGATCACTCGGACATGCAAGATAAACAACAAACAGAAGAGTCGGGGAATATTCACACCTGAATCACCAAAAGAGGTATCTCAAGTAAATTTTGAGCACCAGGGATCTCATAAACCAACTTTCCAAGAGTAACAGGATCAGGCTTTGTTATGTCTCCAATCTCCTCTAGTCCACAATTAGCTTCAGCCTCAACGATGACAGCACCCTCCTCAGTGCAGTCCACTATGAGCTTTCCTTCCGAGCCGATTGTTAGTCGCCCAGCAAGTGGATAATGGTAAACAAGCATCTTTGACAGCCCATTCCTTACTACTTCCACAGCATCCTCATTTCCTTTGGACTTCGACCTAAAGAAGTAGATAGTACGAACGATCACTGCAATGTTTTGGTCAAGGTTTGAGAGGTAGTAGAGACCCTTCTCTGTCTCTTCTGCTGGAAGAACCCGACTTGGTTCTCCTTGCTTAACTCTAAATTCAAAGGTACCATTGCTAACATCCGCCATTTGAATATGCTCCTCAGAAACCAAACCTAATCACAACTGAAAGAAAGCTGATGTTGTCATAAAAGTTAAGCAAAAAATAAATAAAAAGAACTGTCACATGTTGCCCTTCTGGTTGTATCGTTGCTTGCAATCAAGTGGGACATGAATGGCTTAAAAAGCTTCTTGAGTATATGACAGAAATCACAGAACAAACAGACCATGAGCAATTTAGTTGATATATTGAGTTAGAATCAAATTAATTACTGAAAACATACCTGAGAACCGATGTTAAGGACTATGAAGCAGCAATGCAACTGATATTTGCATGTTCCTTTGCTTTGCAGTAGAAGTTATATAGGGAAAGCGTGAGCAGACAATGTTGACAAAGTCTTACAATATGAAAGGGACAGTTGCTAATGGCAGTGGAGAAATGGTTCATACGAGTCAAGTCCCCAGAATTGAAGAAACTCATCAAAAGAGAGAAAGACAGACAGATCTATATATCCCTTGATTCCATTTTAGGACTTGGAACTTTTGTACAGACCGAACTAAGGACATTTGAGATGAGGTAGTCCACTGGTCCATGCATCAAAATATTACCAGCCAGGAAGTCTGGCGTGAGAGGGAAGAGAGACCACGCGGTTGGTTGGTTTTGTTGGCTTCCATTAGTAGGTCACTTGATGAAAATTTATCACTGAATTTACATCTTGATCTAACTAAAGTTTAAGAGTAAAAATCACATGCCGGTTTCCTTAATTTCCTGCTCAACTCCATACTTTATTGCAAATCAAAAGATACGTGTTATGATCATGATCAGACTATGGGATTTCGGTGCGTATTGTAGCCAATAAACCATAATACACGAAAACCTTCATCCTTTACCCAAGCCGCCCTTCCAAAATCATCAATAATGCATGTTTCCTTGATGAATAGCCTTTCCCATATAATAAAGTTTCAAAAACAAATGCACCGATTTAATCAAAGTTGATCATGAATATTCTTAGGACGGGCAAGCATCATCAGAAGGTTATATCTTTGCATCTGCTTTTCAAGAAATGGCATGTGCAGAACGTACAATGTCTTGCTGATGTTCTAGCTTGCAAGCAACAGAATTTTATGTGACGCTTATCCCTTGGATTTGCTTGCATCGCGTGGAACCGATTAATCTAATACTGGAAACAAATTTTAAATGCTTGTTAGTTCAAATACTTCAATCAGAGCTTTTAGGTAGAAAAGTTTCAAAACCTTTAATCAAAATCTTCTCCTGTTTAACAAGTATTTTTTAAGCAGAAAAGGCAAAGTCAAAAGGACTACGGTGCATACCTCTTGAGAAAATTCAATCCTTATTAAATTGCAGCAAGCAAGCTTTTACTAAAAAACAATTAATGTTCACTAGGAGAAACTTGGAAATCTTAACTAGAATTAAGTATATATTTTGATCGGACCAAATTAGCCTGCCAACTTTGGGTACCAAATTGAGGAGAAATTGAAAATGATAACATTCAGAAAGACTCTATCCTCTCGCGAAACAGATAAGGAGCACAAAAGAGTGAGCTTTTCAGGGATGAACAGGTGAGACAATACAGACATGCAACGCTCAAGTTCAGTCTTTAATAAAACTGCCCCCATTAATTTTAATGACCTTTCAAACAGCTTGTTCGGACGAAATCGCCAACACACAATCTCACAACCGACATCATCAATAATTGTGACATAATTTTGTAAAAGGCATATACCCTACAGGCATATACCCTACAGGCCTATACCAGCATCATAACTAAATCTCCAAGCATATATGAGAAATCACTGTACATCTCTTAATAGGCAACAGCAAACATGAGATCTTTCTTATAGCTAAATCTGTCGCTTCAATCTTTTGTCATGAGCTGCCTGCTGCTGGAGATGACACCGCTTTTTCCGTTCCGTATCAAACTGGCATTACTCCTATTGGTTATCAACATGACACTATTCAATTGCTGCCGGAGAATTTCATGCTACAATCCTCTCTTTGTTTGTCTTCGCCATTGTTTGTCACCACTTGAACTGAAATTAGAGAAGAGTTGAAGGATTCGCTTTCCACTAAAGAAAGCCAATTTGGGGAATTGATTGCACTGCTTCTCCTATTTTTCCCCGCCAAAATGCAGCTAGTTAAAGCAGAGATCCTCCATTAGGAATTGTGGCAAGAGATACGAGAAACGGTTGCCCTTGCTCTGAGTTACCATGGATGATTAATCATGATATACAAGGAATAAATATAGAGCATCAATGCTTGGATGAGTCGCAGTGGATCAATGCTAGGATCCACTCGGAATGCAGCCATGGCATCTGGGTAGAGGAAGAACATAAGTTTTTATGCTTGCACTTATTTCTGATTAGAACAAAATTGATTCATCCAAAAAGTCTGACAAATCTTGTAAACCGCACCAAATTTACTACAAGAAAAGCATTCACTGGTCAATTGTAACTAAACAGTTAAATACAGCTTAAAAATATTTCAACAAAAAAAATAAACCTAGAAAGGGAGATGAAGCCAGAAAACAAAAAACTAAAAAAATGTAAATTGAGGCCAGGCCAGGCCAGCAACAAGGTACTACAAAAGAGTCACTAACTCATATGGTACAATCCCACCTATTGAACATCTAAAATGACTACTCCAATTTATAATTTCTGAGAATTACAAATGAAATCCCACAGAGGGAGATAAATTACCGATGGCTGCACATATCTCACATGTTCTACATGGTCATATAATTCCTTAAGTGAACTAATCATCATCATCCCCATCCCCATCTTTACCAGCTTCACCACCTGTATCCGCATTCTCCTCACTCTCCTCCCCTTCCTCATCCTCATCGGACATGTTATTTATCACATCAGTAATAATATCCTTCACCTCAGCTTTCCTGTGCATCAAATCCAGATCAAAGTGCATACCTGACATAAACCAAATCTCACAATTAGTCAAATCTAAATATCAAATATTCTAACTCAAATAAGTAGAGGTAATCATACCAAGTTGCCGAAGAATATCAGATAATGTTGCCTGCATCACAAACAGGAAAAAATTTTAGCACTATAGTATTCATTTTAATCATTTCCATCTCCAACATATGGAAAAAAGACAGTACTTACCGTGTTGAAGTCCACTTCTTTTAGAATATCTACCACTACATCATGAATCTCTTCTCTGCTAGGCTCTGCTTTAGGCTTCTTGGCACTTTTGCCTTTACCTGTAATAGCAAATACTCAACACATGAGCATCAAAATCAATAAACACAAAAAACCACATAAAATATGCCTAGCCTAGAAACTCTTTTTATAGTATCCACACAAACAAATCCAATTTAAGAGACATCTTCCAAACAAGCTTGAGTAGACATGCACAACAATAGCATAGATAGAGAAATCCACCTTGAGTCTTGGCAGAAACCTTTGCAGGTGACTTGTTTGTTCGCTTCTTGCCAGCAACCTTGTCCTTGGTAGAAAAACTTCCATCCTTCAAGCTTTCCTTTTCAACTTTCTGTTTTTTTGACACAGAACCCTTTGATTTGGAGCCAGAAGTCCCATCAACATCACTAGAAACTTGTTTTGCAGTTGATCCAGATCTTTTGCTAGGTTTTGAAGAACTTTTCACAGATTTTGCAGGTGTAACCTTCCTTCCAGATGTAGATTTATCCCTGCCTTTTGATTCTGGACTCTCCTTTGCAATCTTTTTTGAAGTGCTTTTGTTGCTTGACTTCTTGGGTTCATCTTCTTCCTCTGATTTAGTATCTTCATCATCACTCTCTTCTTTTGGTATAGTGTCAGCATTTTCTTCATGAGAATCACCCTTAGTGTCAGGGGATTCAACTTTATCATCATCCTCATCTTCTTCCTCAGCTTTGGGTGAGCGCTTACGCTTTTCCCCACCTTGGCTTGTTCTTCGCTTCTGTAGAGCGAAATTGGAAACAAAATAACAACTCAAGCATCAAGCACTCTCAGCCACCAAAAATGTCATACAGATTAAACATAGATAGATACAAGGAAACAGACACATTGGAGAGAAAAGTTATCATTCTCTCACACTGCAGTTGCCATCCACATTATCTGCAACACATCCTTATTTTAGACAGATACGTGAGACTGCAATCAAAATTCCCCCAACAAAAACCAAATTAAGAATTTACTAAAACTACATTGATGAACAACACAGGTTGGGAACTTGGATAGTCAAAAGACCGATGGGATAAAAAACCTCAAACTATTTGGCTGTAGCAAATGCATACATGCAACAATAAACTAAACCCTTATTTGGTCGTTATTTCTACTTGCATTATGATTTCTTAAAAGTTTCTACAAGCAAACCTTCCATTCCAAATTGAATGTTCAATTTCCAAATGGCACAATGTTTCTAAAAGCAAAACAAATACTCCTTCCATTCCAAATTGAATGTCTGCTTTCAAAAACAAGGACATTGACAATGACTCTAGAGATAAACAGAAACAAAGGAAAAGAACATGCCAATCAAACAAATTTTATGAAAGCCATGTAAACAGCTTCAGTATTCTCTTCAAAGTAGTTCCCAAATTTATGACAAAGAACTGATATAATGCAAAAACGCCATCTTTGTTGTTCCCCAATTGCTGTGACTAATCAGTTATCCTAAAGCATCCATGTCAGACACATACACAACAATGGACTTCAGTATTATGCGCTAACCCTCCAAACATAGAAAAAACTTTGAAAAAACTAAACATGCTTCTCTTGGACACTTACAACTGCCAACATCATGCTCAAAGTGCAATCATCATAGTTAATTTTTATCAGAGTGAAATTCTGACCACAAACCTTGGAAAGATTATCATTAACAAATAATAAAATTCAGGAGAAAAAGATGCTGCAGAGAAACTAATCACAATAACTAAAAGCCAAAGACAACACTTGCTGGGTACCAACAAAAACACATAGGAACCACAATCCATTTGAGATAACCCATGAAACATCACATGAATGAATAAGGCATCTTTTGTACTGAATCCACAAATATTGAAGGAAAATTCAAATTAAAAAATCTCTTAAACTTGCAAATAAACAACCAAAAATATTTCTAAACTGGATAAAATAGGATATGGAAGGATAAAAAATATAATAACATGGAATGAGCACAAAACCAAAATGACACATTGACAAACTTCATGAATAAATCACAGAAAAATTCTCCATGACCAGACAAAATCAGAAATCAATACATGATATAGAATGGGTATCACAACTCTATTAATAATACAAAACAAAGAAATAAAAAATAGACAATACATACACAGGGACCACTAAGTAGTGGCATGATAAACAAGTCTAAATTGGAATGCAAATTCAAGTCTTGAGAGCACCAACTTTGATCAGCCTAAATCAATTAATGACCCTTATGAAACTTCATTCTAATTGACAAAAGAACCAATTTTATCAACTTTAATATAGAAATAACAAATGATCAGTTTGATGATATCACATTAGCCTATTCTATAAAGAACCTTATAGGTCAGAACAGCACTTTAACACCTCAAGCATAAATCATTTGTAGTTATGGCTAACAAACACCAACATTAACCACATCACACTATTCAAAAGAATATAACTCCAACACTGAAGACGAGGCAAAAATCATACACAATAAACAAATTTAAACAAAGATAAGAAGGAATCAATAAAATCAAAAATACAAAATTGCAGTACAATACATTCAGTAACAAGTACTAGTCCGTGATGAAGATGCATGATAAGTAGACAGCAAAGAAATACATATCAATATGGAACACCAACAAAGAAGACAAACCTTGGCTGATGTATCTGATGCTTCCCCTGAACTGATGTTTTTACTTGGTGTAGCTTTACGCTTTTTACCTTTCTGAAACAAGATGAATAAGAATTCCATTCACTCTCACCCTGATGGTTAACATGCCAAATATTCCATAACATGTAAAAGATTATGAAATAACATAGCACCTGTTCCTTGTCAGCAAGTAGAACATCAGTTGTAGCATGGGGAGATTCCAGAAATTCCAACAATTTGGCAGAGACTTCCTCCTGAAAAAACAAATGAGTTATTTTCCAAATAAACAAGTAAAATTACTACTCAAACAACATTACAAGTATATATTTCTAACTGACCTTTTTTACAGTGGCCCTCATAATTGGAATATTCAGCAAATCACAGAAATCAACCAATTTTTCTTTAACACATTTGTCAAGTTTTTCCTTTACTTTGGATTTTTGTTTTTCCTGCTGAAAAGACAAGACAATCGGCATTAAGAAGGTCTCACTTAATGAATAATAGCTTACACACAAAGTCAAGCATCATCTTCAATTAAACCTACTTTTACAAAATGCAATAAGAGAACCACCCAGACCAGCAACAGAAAAAAAATGAATATTAGATCAAAGAAAATACCTCATTCTCAGCCCAAACAAAACCTGAAAATTGGCCAATGTTTCTCTTCAAACCGTGAGGCTGTAAAATTTTTTAAAAGAAGTATACAATTAGCACATAAAAAAGAATCATGAAACAACAAGACAAGATAACTTGATTACCTTTGCTTTCTTTCCAAAAAGTATCATATGAAGCATCTGCAGATTGTCATCAGGTTTTCTCTTCGACAACTTGAAAGCCACTGAAACAGTTTACAATATCAGAGAAAAAATAGGCCAGACTCTGCAGTAACAACAAAGTTGAACAAACACAAACAAGACTATATTAAATAAAATGCCATCACAACAACAGGACTAAAATCTGTTTGTCATCGAGACAATCTTGAGGGTCAAATATCAGATGAAAACTGCAAGAGGAACGCAGTAAGGACTATGCGTTAAAATATTCAACTACTACCATATTTTCTATTAACTTCACAAGCAATTCAAGCATGTATAAAACTCCAACTAAGCACTGCAATCCATAACGAAATTATTGGTATCAACTCCCGATACCCAGAAAATAAGAACAAAGAAAAATAATTGCAAGCATCATCAGCAAGTATGGAATACACTATCATAAAAGTTCAAAAAACCTCACAGCCATCCTATGTTCACAAAATTTTAAAAGTTCAGCGTTTCACCCAACATTTCCTCCATTTCAATCTCCTAATGGTACTTATCCAAGCTCAAAGACAATCAAAATGGCCAAATTGCACATAGCAACAGTGTAACTGTAGTTTTAGATCTGGCAAGAATGCTATTATTCACATCAGCATTGAGAGACTTTATGAAGACTGATCTTTCCAATGCATAATAGGTATAACCGAGTGTTAAATTGCTTATAGCATCCAACAAAACACATACCCAACAAATGGTGTAAAGTACTGAATTTAACCAAGTTCCAAGTTGTACTAGATTTATCACCTTGACTACAGTACATTAGAAGTCATCCATAATTGAATAAAGAATACAAGCACTATCAAATTCCATGAACCTTAATAAAAACATTTAAGATAGAAAAAGATCCTTACCATTTGGAATATCTTTAAGCTGTATACCGCGACCCTGAAGCAACACATAATTAAAAAAATTCAAAACACAGAAACAAGAAAATGGAGAAAAAAACTAATAAAACCTTAACCAAAAAAAAAAAAATACCTTTTCAATTGACAAAGGTTTGCCAGATGAAGACCTGGCAACGGAAGGAGCTGAGTATCTCTCCACCACTTTCCTTTCCCTCGTAGGCCTATCACTACTCGGCGTCACAGGCTCTTTCTTCTCGGCCGATTCCTGACTCGCTTTTTTGTTTTCAGACGATTCTCGACTCGGTTTCTTAGACTCGGCTGGCTCCTTCCTGGAGCTTCGCTTTCGACTACTCCTTTTCGATTTCTTACTCCCTTCCTCTTCTTTCTCTTCTTCCTCCTTAGTCTCCTCAGCTTTCTCTTCTTTCTCCTCTTTTTTCTCTTCCTCTTTTTCCTCCTCTTTTTCTCCCTCTTTGTCGTCAAGTTCCTTCCTTTCCCCACTTTCCCGAGAAACTTGTTTGTCGAAAACCTCCTTGCTTTCCTCCTCTTTTTCTTCCTCTTTCTCTTTGTCTTCTTTAACCTCCTCTTTAGCGTTAACCGAAGCAGCCTCCTCCTCCTCCTCCTCTGGTTTCTTCTCTTCTAGGGTTTCCGTCGCCATAGAAACCACCAATCAAACAGCAAAAATCAGTTTTTTTCCCTAAAACCCTAAAATTGAAAGGAACCCTAGAAGATCGAGAGAGTACAGAGTAAGAGAGTAGCTCTCGTGCAGTGCAATGAAAAAAAGCACGTCTTTGATGTTTTGACTTTTTGGGGGGGGAGGGAGAGAGAGAGAGAGAGATTGGAATTGGGGAATTTGGGGGGCAAATTTGAGATAAGCAAAACTTTTCTTAGGGCGCGGGAGCCAGGGAGGGAGGGGAGAAGGAGGGGGAGGAACGAGCGGGCTACAAAAAAATATTTTGGGGGAGAGCGGGATTTGTTTTTTCTTTTTTCTTTTACCATGCCATTTGCATCGCGGCAAAACCTGAAATTTTATGGAGCCAAAAACGAATCCGCATTTTTATGATTTCCCTTGCTGCTGCTACTACCTACATTCACCCACTTGCTGTGCATGCTGTACATTTGACACCTGTCACTTTTTATTCTTTTACCCTGTCTGTAGTAAAGTAAAACTGTAAAAAGTAAAAACAGACAATTAATTTGCTTTTCTGTAAACACGCGCCATTTGCAGTCCAGACTTTTGCAAATCGTTTAGCTTATGTGATCAACTTACAAATCCTATCGCAAACCCTTTTTGGTGTGCTACACTTTTCAAAGCGAAAAACACCTTCATATCTTGGTGCTCGGCGTATTCAAAAATTCAAAGATGGATACAAAAGAAAAGCTGTATACTTATAAACTGTTTGGCTTAGTTTTTTCTAATTTAAAAATTATTATAAAATTCTTATAAAACTAATAATTTTTAAAATTAAATTAAAATTATTTAATAAAATAAATTATACAAACTCTAATTTTAATTAAAATTAACATAACAACATATTTGACATTAACCATTCCCCCTTTATTTCTTTCACATTTTTATTCCCTTTTTTGGCAGCATTTTACCTAAAAAAAAGCTTGACCATTCCCCTCCCTCCCCCCATTATTAGCCATTCCATGGCTGATGGAATAGGGGAAAAATATAATTGGACGAAAATATCCCTATTTAATATATATTGTTCTCTCTTATTTTTGTTTCACAAAAATAAAAATTAAAAGATTAAAAAATGAAAAGTACAAATAGAGAAAAATATTCAAATGTTTAAAATAAAAAACTATAACTAATTTAATATAAATTATTTAATAATTTAATAATAAATTATTGATATTTAATGAGAATAAAAATTAAAAGATTAAGACATGAAAAATAAAAATTAAGGATGTCAACGAGTACCCTATTATAGGGTACCCGCGGGTATCCGATTTGATTATACAGGGTTAGGGTACTCATAAACGGGTTCGGGTAGGGTTAGGGTAGTAATTTCACTATCCGAATATTAATAAGGTAGGGTTAGGGTACCACCTATTGGGTACCAGGTACCCGTTATCCGAACCCGATTACTATTTATAAATATTTTATTATTATTTTAATAAGAAAATTAAAAATTTATAATTTTTACCAACTTTACAAATAAATTTTTCGTTAAAAACTAACAAATATATAAAAAGTATGGTTACTTTCATTATTAATATGTTGACATTATTATATTTAAATTAAAAAATTATTAGATTGTTATTTATGTTTAAGTATAATTACTCTAATTATTAATATAATGACATTAACACTTTTATGAATGTGTGTGTGTATATATTATGTATTTTAAATATAAATATATTTACTTTTTATTTTGTATTAACATTATAAAAATTATAATTCATAAAATTATTAATTACAGTATATATATGTTTATTTATGAGATTAAAAAAGTTAATTGAGTAATTGGGTTCCCATGAAAAAAATTTTAATAATTTTTTTATTTAATCAGGTATTTAAACGGGTTAGGGTAATTATAGGGTAGTGAGAATGTATTAGGGTTAGGGTTAGGGTAGTAATTTTAAAATTAAACGGGTAATTAATAGGGTTAGGGTAATTGATTTTGTATAGGGTTAGGGTTCGGGTACCTCGAAATTATAGGGTACCCGACCCGTTGACATCCCTAATAAAAATAGAGAAAAATGATTCAAATAATTAAAATTAAAAATTATATAACAAATTTAAAAATAAATTATTCAATAATTTAATAATAATTTAAAAATATTAATAATTTATATTAATAATAAATTATTGATGTTTAATGAAAATAGAATTTATTTTTTTTTATGAAAATAAATTTATTATAATAAAGGATAGCTTCATCATTTTATCGTTTATTTCTTAATTATTCCAAAGTTATGCCCACCAACCAAATATTAGAATAAGTCATAATAACAATTATTACCCTATTCCATCCCATGAATAAAATTACATAATAATAATTCTATTCTATCATTTCTTTATTATATTCTCACATAATAAACTAAAGTAGAACAAATCTGTTTCAAGCTTATATATAATTTTATAGATTAAAATCAAAAAATCTTTTTTTTATATGAAAATAGAATAATTCTCAAACTTTATATAGTAATAATAATATTATATTTTTATTGATCTAACAAGCCTCGAACTATGATATTCCAATTTCCAAAGAAAAAAGTGAAAATAAAAAACAATATGTTTGACATTAAAATGTTTTTTGATAAAAAAAAAAAGAGAAAACGTTAAAATAATACATGAATGCAACTTTGAATTTTAAATAGTATTTTTTTTAACTTTTATAAAAAAAATCATAGATTTTATTATTTTATTATTGAGTTTTTTGTTTTTTATTTTTTTAGTAGTCTTTTAAAAAAAATCGAAGAGAGAGAGATCGCAATTTACATTGAAAAATAATGATTTGTAAAAGGAGTAAAAGAGAGATCAATTGAGATGGAGAACAATATTTTCTGAAAACCTGATTTGTTTTTAAAAGAAAGAAAAAAAAGTTCACCTCTTTCTTTAATTTTTTTTTTAAATCTTGTTTTTTAAAAAGATTGTTTTTTCAAATGCTCCATAATATCTTCTTTTGCTTACTTTATATTTTTAAGTTGTAAATAAATTAATATATATATATATATATATATATATCAAATAGGCGCTTAACACAAAATTGGCTCCGGCTTGTCCTGCTGGATTGGGGGTTCTCGACCTGACCATTAAGAAAGTTAATTTGAACCTAGAAAGCCTCTTGTCCTTGACACGACCCAACCCAACCCAACTCTATTCAAGTTGGGTCTTGGGTCCAAGCTGTCTTTTCCACTATTTAAACAATTTAATTAAAATACTTTAAAAATTAAAAATTTCCTTTTATGTTTTCAAACTCAATATGACTATTTGTATATTTTAAATTTTTCATTTAAGATCG
Organism: Theobroma grandiflorum; assembly: GCA_036013995.1. Taxonomy (NCBI): domain Eukaryota; kingdom Viridiplantae; phylum Streptophyta; class Magnoliopsida; order Malvales; family Malvaceae; genus Theobroma; species Theobroma grandiflorum. Next base: position 11,754,934 of record CP142131.1, read on the forward strand.
TTCAGTAATCATATAATAACTTAAATATTTTTTTATGTAAAACATTGTAGCAAAAAATATAATTTTTTTGTTATTTTCTATTATCAGACTTCATGTCAACTCACAAATTAAAATTTTTATTTTTATTTTTTGTTACGATTTCAAAAACACAAAAACAAAATGCACTGGCGCATGACAATCACGCCACAAGCTTCGACTTATTCTCCCCTACTTATGAATATAATATTGACAAATAATATTATAAGAACCTGGCAGCTGTTGCCCACTCAATTCACTCTCTCCATCCCCTTTTTGAATTGGAATGTGGAAGAATGACATTGTGACCGTTTAATCCCCCATTATGTATATAATATTGACAAATATAAAATCCAAAGTTTATTCCAAAAGCATCAATACATCACTTTTAAGTAATGTAAATAAATTAAATTAACTTAAAAAAGTTGATGATAGTTGCAAGATAAGATAGACTTTGTAGCTCCCCCAAAAAGATTAAGGTATAATATCTACAAAAAATTTTAAATAAAATTTTATTATTTTATTATGTTAAAAAACCATGTAATTTTATTTTAAAACAAATAAATTTTCATAATTAATAATTAACTTAGTTAAAATATCATATATCTTTTTTATATAACGTTATGTATTGACATATTATATTTGATAATAACATGACATAATGATATGATTATATAACATTTTCACCATCTACATCAACATCATATGGATATAAAATGATAAATAATATTTTGATTTATAACAAGTAATATTTTAATTAAAAATAATTAATTAACATTAATTAAATTTATTTAACTCAAAATAAAAATATAAAAATTTGATTAAATATAATAAAAAATAAAAATTTATTTAAATTTTATTAAATAATTCAAAAAAATTAACATTGTGCCATCAAAAACTCAATCTACATATGTTAAAAATTGTCTCAAGAGGAAGACAATTGAGAGATAATTGAAAGCAATGGGTGTTGATAGATGGTGCTATAATTGCTAATTAAGAGTTGTTCACCCACATCCAGGATCCGTTGAACAAACTCACTGATGTCATGCCTTGCAGCTTCACCAACAGTGGATTAGACCCAACCCAAGCTATTACCTTTGGAAACTCACAAAAAGCCCAAAACCATGAATAGAAAAGGACAACTGTCACCCCATATTTCTAAGATGGATTTTGTCTCATTGATTTTTCTTCTCTTTGATTTCTCGCTCATTTGTATATAGCCTCTGTAACTTTGTCTCATTTCTTTAGTAATGGGTGCTAACATGTGGTACTGTGTTGTAGAGAGTAATGGGCGTTGAGACATGGTGTTCTGATTTTTTTCTTGACTAAGAGTTGTATTGGGATCGAGTTTTGCCTGATTTTTCTATCCTTTTTTTTTTTTTTACTTTAGCATTCTCCTTCTCTTTTATTTCTCTACCTCCTTTGTTTATAACCTCTGCAGCTTTCTATCATTTCTTTGTGTTTCTTTCACTTTGTTGTGTTCTCTCTTCTTTCTACTATTTTCTTCAGGTTTTCTCTCTTTTTTTTTTTTAAGATTTATTTGATATTTGCTTTTTTTTCTTTTTTTTTTTTATTTTCCTCTATGGGTTCTTAATTTTTTTTTCCATTGACAGTGTTTTGTTTTCCCAATGCTAGGTTTGGTTTTTACCTTGAATTTTCATTTATTGTTTGATTTTTTTATCTTTGATGTTGGATTTGTTTTATTCTCCAAGTACAAAACAGTTCTCAAGATTTGCATGATGAAGAGTAAGGCTAAGAGTTGAGATTTTTCATTTTTCATTTTCCATCTTCCATTTTTTTTTTTTACCGTTAGGCATTAATTATCTTGCCCAAGTGGTTTATGTTTGGTTTTTGATTGATTCAAGTTTTCAATCATGTAAAAATCTTTTTTTTTAATATTTTTAATGTTTCATTGACAATAACTTTATTTGTAAATTAGTTTCTAATTTTACATGAATTCATAATGGGTTCTCAAAAGAAAGGATGAAATTTTAACAAACACTATAGAATCGAAAACACAATATGAGTAATGGAAAAGTTCAATTATCCTTATGCAGGGGATGTCATAAAATTTATATTTACATTTCATTTATTTTGTTTTTTTCCAATTTTACTATTTTTTTTCAGAGATCTATGATGCTATTATAAAGGATTTTGTAAATTACATAGTAGTTGATTTCATAAAAATAATGTTGTAACCATAGGATAACAATGTGATTGAAGGTGGATGTATTTTAGTTATGAGGATAGTACCATGAATATTTCATATTTGAGGAAAACTAACATTTGGTGAAAGATGAGACACTTTTATTTATTCAATAGTGTTGTTTTGTCTTAATAATGAGTATTAGATAAATTTATTTTCATTTTTATCTTTAATGCAAAGTTCCATGTAACTTCTTTTTAATTTCTTTAAACAATCTACAAGAATATAATTAACTTCAATTTATTTATTTATTTTTTTATACAATTGTTTATTAAATTTTACACACCTGCTATAAAGTGCGGGTCTTTTTCTAGTTCCTATAAAGATACACTTAATTGAACTTTTTAATTTATTGAATTATTGCTGCATTTAAAGTCCAATATCATTCTCATTTTCTTTCAAACTTTCTCTTTGTGAAAGTTAAGCTAGTGATATTTGAATGCGTGTATGCATGTACACATACATATATATATAAGTAAATAAATTTAGACATAATACCTAAAAAAGTCTTAAACCATTAAAAAATTTTCAATTAAACTTTTATTTTTTATTATATTCAATCAAACTCGTATACTTTTATCTTAAGTCAAATAAGCTTTATGATTAATGGTTGACTAACTATTATTAATCAAAATGTCACTTATCATTTTATGTAACATGACATTAGTGTAATATATTGACAAGTAATGATAAATGATAGGCCTGTCAATATGGGCCAGCCCGACCCCAGCCCTTGTGGCTTGATAAAATATGGGATGGGCCGGGCTAACTCATTTTTTATATGGGTCATCAAAACCTCAACCCAGTTCACTCCTTGTTAACCCATAGGCTAGGTTGGGCTAGCTCATTTTTTTTAAAAAAATATTTTTATAATTTTTACTTAATAAATTTTATATTAATAAAATTATTTTATGATTTAATTCATAAATTAAAATTATTAATTTGATAAGTCAAGATTAAACATATTAAAATATATAATATAAGTACTATTATTGGTAATTAAATTATTAATTTTATATAATTAAATATATAAAATTATTAAATTAATTAAAATAATTAATTTTGTTGACCCATGGACTGGCCTGTCCCAGCCCACCCCAACCCACTAATTTGGTGGGCTGACCCATCTAGGGCCGGTTTTAATATGAACCATTAAAACCTCAACCCAGCCCACCCCATATTTAATACAAAATGAGCTGACCCGATGGGCCAAGCCCATTTTGACAGGTATAATAAATGATGATGTGTCATGCTAATCTAGTATGATGCCGTTACCATGTGATATTTTATCCGCCACATATACATAAAATGACAAGTGATTAATGATAATTATTTAATTGTTAGTTATACATGCATATTTGACTCAAAATAAATGTATAAATGTTTGATTGAACATAATTGAATAATAAAGGTTTATTTGAAATTTTTTTTAATAATTTAAAAACTTTTTCAAGTATTATGCCAACAATTAAATAAGTATCATATTAAAAAAAGATTTGTTTACTTAAACATAAGAATCATTTGTAGTAAATCTATCATACTTGTGATACGAGATTGATTTATGATAGATGTGTCATAATTGAAATCCGATTGTTTCTTGATATTTGAATTCGCAAAAAGTAAGAAAAATAAAACACATGATAACAATGTTTATCAAACTCAAATAAGATACTGAAACTAAAACTACTAGTGTGAGTTGAGATGTTGAACATTATGAATTCAAAATATCCAAATTTGAATAATGGATATCAACACGAGTTTGTAATTAAATATATAAAAAAAATGAAACATTAAAAATATAAGATTGTAAGCTTATTAGTATAATATTTTTAATTACTCTGACAAATTAAATTGGTTAAGTACTTTGTCAAAATCTCTTGTCATTTTATACTATATGATATTGACATGATATGTTGACATATTGTAATTGACGATGATGTGATATGTTAATATATTATGATGACTTGATCGTATAACATTTTTTACCTTTTATGTCAGTGCAATGAAGGCATAAATAACAAGTTGTTTTTTTTATTAATGGTAATTAATCAATTATTAATCATAAAGACATATTTAATCCAAAATAAGAATATAAATATTTAATCAAATACAATAAAAGACTAATGATTTATTTATATTTTCCTAAACAATTCATAAGCTTTTCGAGCGTTATGCTAAGAAAATTTTGATGTTAATACCAAACAAGTATGATTAAAGCATTTTCTTATCATTAAGATGTATCACAAGCATAAATGGTATTATAAGAACAAAATGAAAAATTGGGGGTAAAAGGATTGGAATTTTGCTATCATCATCAACATGGAACCAAAATAATTTTCAGCTACATTCTTATAATAAACCAAACCCATACTTTAGAATCTAGAATTAGAGTGTTATGTATTGTTTGGGACAAGTAACAATAATACTCTTACTTTTATAGTATTTTTTTATTAAAAAAACTAATAAAAAAGAGGTTAATATATTTATAGTGTGTTTGGTTCGTAGAATAGAATAAAGTAGAAATGAAATAATCATTTTATGGGAATAGAATAAAAAGTGAATAACTATTATGTAATCTTTTTTTTTAAAATAAACTATTATGTAGTTGGTTGATGAGAATGGAATATGATATGAATTATAACTATAAATTATTTCAATGTTTAGTTGGTAGGAATTAAAATATTAATATCATTATTTATTTTATTCTATATTTTTAAAATGTTTAAAATTTAAATTTAAAATATTAATTTTTATAACTTATAGTTAAAACTCAAATCTTTTTATTTTAAATTTATTTTATTTTTTATTTTCTTTCTTCATGTCTATTGACCACTGGAGATGTGATCGGCATAAAGGAGCGCCAATACGTGCTCATTGTGGTTGGATCTGATCAAAGAATGCCGAATTTGGTATTTTCACAATTGAATCTTATGCTTTTACGCCACAATTTGGCTGTGAATCGTATATGGCCACAGTAGCATGATTCCCCTTGTCACTGCCACAGTTCTTTGCAGTGGAGGAAATTTCGTGAGAGAAAGAGAGAGACAACTGGGTAAAAAGAGAAAGAAATTGTGAAAAATGAATAAATTGTATTATTATTTCGTGAGAGAATGGGTAAAAAGAGAAGGAAATTGTGAAAAATGAATAAATTGTATTATTATTTCGTGAGAGAATGGGTAAAAAGAGAAAGAAATTGTGAAAAATGAATAAATTGTATTATTATTTGTGAGAGAAAGAGAGAGACAACTGGGTAAAAAGAGAAAAAAATTGTGAAAAACGAATAAATTGTATTATTATTACTATATTTTTAAAATTAATGAAAGACATTGTTATTTATTAACATTTTTAATTTATTCTTTATCTTTCAAAATAGCTACTATTGACAACGACCATTCCTCGCAACCAAAAAAAGTTTTAAAGAATGATTAGGAATAAAAGGGATGGAACTAAGCATGCTGTTAGTATCATTAGCTACCCAAATAAAACTCAATCTAGGATTTTAACACTGTGGGTGAAAGTCATAAAATAATTTTTGTTCATTAAAACAACTCATCACATGCAAGCTTAAACCTCTAAAGGATTAAAAACAATACAAGTTTATGTATTTTTTTATATTTAAACAGTACAGAGACATGTAATATCCCAGCAAGATTGGGAAAAATAACAAACACAAAATTATTATTTCATGAAAACATAAAAATTGAATGGTATATTGTTTGAAAAAGTTTTTGTACTATTTAAAAAAATTCAAGTAAATTTTATTTTTTATTGAGTTTAATAAAGTATTTGTCTTTTTATTTTGAATTAAATAAACTTTTATAATTAACCATTGACTAATTGTTATTAATCAAAATGTCACTTGTTATTTTATATCCACACAGCGTTGATATAGAATATTAAAAAAACTATATAATCATATCATCACGTCATATCAGCATATCATGTCATTTTTTATTATGATACGTTAGAATACCACATTAACGTCACGTGGTATAAAATGACAAGTGACATTTTAATTAATAAAAGTTAATAAATAATTAATCATAAGGATTTATTTAGTTCAAAATAAAATATAAAAATTTAATTGAATGTAATAAAAGACTAAGAGTTTAGTCAATTTTTTTTAAATATTTTTAATAGCTTCTTTAGATATTATGAATAATTTAAAACATATAAAAATTTTTAAATATGGACTTTGGATTTCTACATGAAAATTCATGGAGAAAAGAAATATGGAGTAAAAACAATTCAGTGAAGAATTGGGCCCCCAGACTGGAGGTAAAGCCCAACTGATCATGCTCAGTGGTCAAGCCCAAGCAGAGCAGATGCCCGTAAACGATAAGAAAAAGGGCCTGTAATATATACCTACTTAGTCTCTTATATAAACCTAGTTGTTTCGCCTTAGCTTCTTCGTTTTTCCTAGGGTTCTCCTCCGCCGTTTCTCGGTTAACCACAAAGCTTGGAAGAAGCTTCAGGAGGCGCAGAAAATGGTACATCCGAAGACCCCATTCCAGATTTTCTTCTTCTCTTGATGTGTATCTAAGCATTTATCTCCTTTCAAACTGTCCCTAAAACTGGTCTTCCAGATCACTTGACTTTTTGTTTGTGTTATTTTTGTGTCCTTTGTAGTTTACTTGGTTTAGTTGGATTAATATTGTATGAAATCTAGCTAGAGAATTAGAACCTGAGAAACTTTGCTAGATGATATTTGTAAATTACTAGGCAAAAAATAATTTATTTTGTCAGGATGCCTTTCAGTAGAAATGATCAGATGCATGGCGGTTATTGTCATAATGTAGTGAAAACTGATTACATTGAAAGATCATCATAATTTTTAGTTTAGCTAAAAGAACTAATGTTTGTGTTGCTCGAAGAGTTTTAAAGAAGTTTTGGGACTTTTGGTCCTTCGAAGAATATTGTCCCTGTAGATAACGGGTTCCCAAAATAGAACAGGAGAAGTTGATTTGTTAGAGTCTTATATATTTAGTGACTAGTGATTTAACTTTAGTGGAAACCTAGTGACTGGATTGATGGAATTGTTTAAAAGGGTTCATCTTTTTGTTTTTTATTCATTTTGTTGTTCAATGCAGGGCCCAAAGAGAGGTGGAAAGGTGGCTGCACCAGCCAAGAAGAAACAAGTAATTTTCATTACTTTCTTAATCATCTGAACCCATCAAATAAGTTTATTGTGGTCTCACTATCTGTTTATCCTTTTGATTTTGGAAATTAGGAGAAGGTTGTCAATCCATTGTTTGAGAAGCGTCCAAAGCAGTTTGGTATTGGGGGGGCTTTACCTCCTAAGAAGGATCTGCACCGATTTGTGAAGTGGCCTAAGGTTGTTCGCATTCAAAGGAAGAAGAGGATCCTTAAGCAGAGGTTGAAGGTCCCACCAGCTTTGAACCAGTTTACCAAGACCCTTGATAAGAACCTTGGTATGTCTTGAAATCTTTGCATACTTGTTTCTACTTATGTATTGAGGATTTGCAAAATTTATTTTGAGCAAATTATAAATTTCTCAAGGGTTATTTTGCTCACCCTTTGATTAGTGGTTGTTGTTTTGGTTAAATAGCACATTGTGTGAGAGAATGGAATCTATCAGATTTCTATCTTTCCATTTTTGTGTTTGTTCCTGTTAACTTAGCATAGGTGTTTGCTGTATGATTATGACTGAGGAATTGAATTTTTTAATTGAATATGCTATTGTAAATGCATAACTTGTTTTGTGTTCTTTCTCCTATTAATTAGTCTAGTTGAAAATTAAAAAAGGAATAATTGTAATTGTGAACATGGGGGACTGCTAAAAGAATTGCCACATCGAAGACATGGTAAAGCTGACTTGCTGAAGTTTGTCGTTGGTTGTGGGGGATAAGGTAATTATGTAACCTATAATTTTGATTGTTCAAGTGTTGTGTTAACTCAAAATATTATAGAAAGGGGTTTTGACTTCTTAATGGTTTGTACAAATTATGTTCTAATTCTAGCATTTCAATGTCTTTATACTGCTGCATTTGTTCTCATATCTTGTGGTGTCCTGCATTCCTTGTTATTTTTGTAGCGTCTTCCATCTTTGTTTTATTCGTTCCACCTCTCTCACTACAAAACTCCATTTCTGTTCATAGTAAATGGAATTACAACGTGGTTATTTAATTTCATATTGCAGCAACAAGTCTGTTCAAGTTGCTCCTCAAGTACAGGCCAGAGGACAAGGCAGCCAAGAAGGAACGTCTCCTTAAAAAGGCCCAGGCTGAGGCTGAAGGAAAAGCTCCTGAGTCGAAGAAACCAATTGTTGTGAAATATGGACTTAATCATGTTACCTACCTTATTGAGCAGGTTGCCTTTTAAATTCTCCAGATTCATCAGTTTAGCCATTGTGGTTCTGTGCATTATGTTTATTGGAAAGTTGTTAAAAGTAATGGGTTTTTTGCTATGTCCGCTGCAGAACAAGGCACAATTAGTTGTTATTGCTCATGATGTGGATCCCATAGAGTTGGTAGTGTGGCTTCCTGCTTTGTGCAGAAAGATGGAGGTCCCTTACTGCATTGTCAAGGGGAAATCACGTTTAGGATCGGTAGTTGTCTTTCAGATATTTGTGCTTTTCAGCCAATTATAGAGTTAAGCAAGAAGGTTACTTATTTGTGTTTACTCTACTGCAGATTGTCCACAAGAAAACTGCTGCTGTCTTGTGCTTGACCACGGTTAAGAATGAGGATAAGTTGGAGTTCAGCAAAATCCTTGAGGCCATCAAGGTAAAGATTGCGTCTGCAATTTTTTTTTGTGTAATTAATTTCTGTTAAAATTATACATCATATGATTAACTTTAACTTATGTCGCAGGCTAACTTCAACGATAAGTATGATGAGTACAGGAAGAAGTGGGGAGGTGGTATTATGGGCTCCAAGTCACAGGCCAGAACCAAGGCGAAGGAGAAGCTTCTTGCGAAGGAAGCTGCACAGAGGATGACTTAGGAGAACCATTGTTTCCTTCCAGAGGCACCTTTAGTTGTGGTTTTTTTGTTATATTTTCTTGTTTGATTAAAATTGTCCTGTGTAGTCAGCTGCAAAAACTTTTGACTCGTTTCACTATTTTCTAGAGGAATATTTATATCTTTTCCAGTTGAACTTTTAAAGTAGTACCTCGTACCTGCTGTTTGTGGTGAAATTTTGTGCCTTTGTAATGAATTTATATCAATGATGAGCGTCATTTTCACTACTGACTTTTGAAGATAGATTACATAGTTACTGCCGTGTGGTTGCTTAAATAAACAATTACTACATTTGCAGCGGAATGGAATATCTATTTATCTTATTTTTAAATTTTTACTATTAATTGCATGTTTGGTTCACGGAACAAAAAAGAATAGGGTAAAATAAATATTTTGTGAAAATAGAATAAGGTAAGAATGAATAGCGTAGGAATGGTCATTACAATTTAATGCGGTGTTTGATTCGTAATAATAACTTTAGAATAAAAAAAATAAAAAATAAAAAAATAAAAATATTTTTTATTATATATGATTATTTATTTTTTATTTTTTAAGGTAATAATAATTTGTAATTTAATTAAAATATTAATAATTAATAATTTAAATATTAATATTTTAATATAATTTAATTATTAATATATATTAAATATTAATATTTTATTTATAATTTAATATTATTATGATTAAAATATTAATAATTTTTTATTTTTTATTTATATTCATTAAACATTTAATGTATTACTAATTTAATAAATAAAATATTAATATTTTAATATTCATAAATATTTTTTCTTTTTTATTTTTTTATTTGTTTTTCTTCTTCCCTATAATCCGGTCGCCGGAAAGGCAACCGGTGTCATGTAACATCGATTTGGCACACTATGTGGCCGGATCTGACCATTAGGACGCCAGATCGGTGTCCTCGGTAGTTGGATCTGGTCATTGAGTGCTAGATCCAACCGCGGGATCTGGTCGAGAAGCACCAAATCCGGTGCTTCTCGCGACCAGATTTGACTGTTGAGCGTCAAATCAGCCGAGAGAAAGACGAAAAACGACGGAAGAGAGGAAAAGGCAGATCGACGACATAAGGGAAGATCGAAAAAGGGGAAGAGACAGATCAGGAGAGAAGGGAAGGAGGAAGAGAGAGAAACAAAAGTCTTTTATATGGCCAGAGTTGAAATTTTCAAATAGGAATGAAAGTATTTTTGTCATTAATAATATTACAGCTATTCCATGAGACATGAAATAGCTATTACCAAGGGGGATATCGAGAACAATTAAGCCAACTTTATTACCCTACAACATGGAATAGGAATGACTGAGGAATTCCTATTCCATGCTGCACTTTGATACCAAATGAGGGGACAAGAATTGATGGGGAATAGAAAAGGAATGGCATAGTCATTCTCCCAATCAAACGTGTTGTAATTTGTATGCTTCAAGAATTGTTATTCTTTAGAATGGTTTTTTTTTGAAGAAATCTAAAAGTACTATAAAGTTTGATTTATAGAATGAAATATTATAGGAATTGTAATTATAATTCAGGTGTTTTAATTTTTGCAAAAGTAATCAAGTATTTATGTTTTTTAATATCATAAGTTTTTAATACGCTTTTCAAAAAAAAAAAGTTTTAAATACATAAATATTTGTTAATAAATATGTGTATGATTTATTTAAATATTTATATTTTAAAGATTTTATTAATATAGTTGCTTGATATTTTAATTTTATTCAATTTAGTCTTTATATTGTAGATTTTTGTTCAATGTAATTTTTATGATGTGAGTGGTTTTTTTTGAAAAATTTTTACACACCAAAAGTGTCACGGAAATGTTAACTCATCTCCTGCTGAGATTAATTTTTTTTTTTAAAATGAAGAAATTAAATTATTTTAATTTTAAACATATAAATTAAATTAAATAAAATGTATGAATATAGAAACTTGATGGGTTAATGGGAATTTAGACGGCCAAACAATCCCAAGCTGAATTTAAAGCTTCTCTCATCTTCTGTGTTGTCTTTCGCATCATCAAAATAGTCAGGCATGTTGAATGTAATTTTTGACTAACAGTTCTTCTCACTGAATAATATAGCAGGCCAATGTTATCCACTCTCCCACACGTCAAAAGATAGGATCCTTTTTCATTCTTCAGTACTACTACAGTATTATTTAATTTCTTGATGAAATAATCTTCAATAAATGGCGACATTGAAAATGAAGCGCAACTTTTTTAGCTGTCGAAAGAAAGAATGGAAAGAAGTTACGCTAATCTTATTGCCATGAGAATGCTTCTTGAATACTTTTTCCTCTGTTCCCTCATTTACTTCCGTCAACCATGATCACCAAAATTTTCAAATCAACAATGGAGTTCATACTTTCAATTTCAAAATTATTACCTATTCTATAACTCATTAGCATCAAATCAGATCTTGAATGATCTCTCAAATCATGCCAAAAACCCTGGCTGCCCTTTATAAACAGAAACCATGCGCTAAACCTTTTCCCCTTTCCACCCTTCAACCACACACTTCTTCGATCAATCTTTCCTTTTTTTTCACTCCCACTAGGCATGGCCATGGCATCCCCAAATGAGAGCCCAAAACAAGGCTACCCTTGTCCTGGCGATAACCTAGCAGGCCCCGATCGACTCCGAAGCCCGGGGTTTGCTTTCAATGTCCCTCCCTCTTCACCAAGCTTCCACTACCAGGACCGGCCACTTACTCCCCCACCCATGTTTCGAAATGCAGTGCTGGGACAGCATCGAAGGCGACATTTCCAGAATAATAATTACACTGCAAACAGCACCACCACCACTACCTCTTCCCATGCAAAAGTCCAAATTTGTTTGATCGGTGCCGTTATGTTTTTCTCCATTCTAACCGTTATTGGTATCCCAATCATGTTGTTCTATGTTTTTGGACCACATTCTCCTTCCTTCTCTGTTGAACAAGTTTCCTTTTACTACCCTATATTTTACAGCTCCCCTACAAGGTTCTCGTCCTTGTTTAATATCACCATGAAAGTGAACAATCCCGCCAGGCACATCGGTGTTTTCTATGAACATGATAACTCCATTGTTGCTAGTTATTATGGCATTCGCTTGTGCAGCGGTGAGATTCCACCTTTCTTCCAACCACCCAAGGACGAGATGTTGGTGCAATCTCCCTTGACGGGTCTTGGGGTGGTTTTGCCAGATGATGTAAACCAGAAACTGGAAAATGATCATAAAAAAGAAAGGGTGCCGCTGACTTTGAGTATGATGGGCATGGTCAGGTTTAAGATGGGATCTGTCACGTCAAGAGCTTTGCTAAAGGTCTCTTGTGAGATGGTCTTGGACAACTTGATGACTTACACTCCCAATGTCGTTTCTAGTAGTTGTGATTCTGCTGCAGGATTTTGGTTTCCTACTATTAGAAACTAGTTCTAGTTGCTGAGCATTTACATGGAGGGTTAAGGTGGCAATAAATAGTGTTGGAAAGTAACTACTACTACTATTTATTATTTGGCAATTCAGTCGTTTATTCGAATTATTTTTCAATTGTAGCTACTTTTATTAATCAAACAACTGCTTTTGTTGATCATGAAACTAGTTGTTTTAACACTCATTTTACAATAATCAAAGAGTGTTGGAATTAATGTTTCTATAGCAGTTCCTTTTCTAAATAAAGTTATTTCATTAAGCAGTGCTCGGCTCTTCAAAAGTTGGGTTTGAATCTTCTTGGATTCATACCTTGATAGAACAAAGGGTTCCTTTGATTATGTCCTAGGCAATTGTAAATAGTAAATTGTTCAATTCAATTTGAGAGTAAGATCATTCATTCATACTACCTCCACCTACAAGCCGGCTACCATCTCAAACAAATCACAAGCGCCTGCAGATTGTTAACAAAAGGTTCATGAACACAAATAATTGAACTAAAATTTAGATGCACTTAAGTGATTCTATGAACCTAACTTTATTCTTTTAAGGTTATGGCAACCTTTTCCAACATGTCATATATCTCTTCTGAACAGGGGTGCCTACCATCACCAACCATGAATTCATGGACAACATTATCCACTTCAATTAAACTATGGCCGGGGTTCCTCACGATCTGTTTATCTTTCAGAACCTTTCTAATCCTAGCTACATCATCCCAACGTTTCTTTGCAGCATACATATTCGATATAAGAACATAGTTTCCATCATTAAACGGTTCCAGTACCATCAACTGTTCCATTGCAGCCTCAGCTAGCTCAATATTGGCAGTAGCAGTACAGGCGTTCAGCAAGGTTCCCCACAAAACCCCGTTAGGTTCCATTGGCATGTTTATTATAATCTCATAAGCCTCATTCAAGAGTCCTGCCCTGCATAAAAGGTCCACAAAGCATCCATAATGCTTGATAGTAGGCTCAATCTCATAATCCTTTCTCATTGAGTGAAAAATCTCCTTTCCTTTCACCACCAACCCTGAATGACCACAAGCAGACAAAACCGCAATTAACGTGATCCCATCTGGTTTTATTCCGTACCCTTGCATCTCCAAAAATCTGTCAATCGCTTCAATGCCATAACCATGCATGGCAAGTCCCCCGATCATAACATTCCAAACATAGACACCTTTACAGGGCACAGTCTGAAAAACTTGAGAAGCCTTGTCAATGTGACCACATTTAGCATACATGTCAATGAGAGCAGCACCAAGCTTTGGATTCAAAAATATTTTCTTCCTATCGGTATATTCATGCACCCATTTACCTATTTCCGAGGCTCCCAAATTAGCACAAGCTGAGAGCACACAAGCCAAAGTCAATTCATTTATTTCAACCCCAGAATTCTTCATTTGGTAAAACAATTCAATCCCTTCTTTATACCTCTTTTGCTTCACATAACCTTTTATAATCCCAGTCCAAGTAACCACATTTTTCTCAGGCATCCTATCAAACAACAACCGGGCAGATTCAACATCACTGAGAGAACAATAAAACGTTATTAAAGAAGTTAAAAAATGAATCTCTGAGCTGAATTTTTTGTTTTTGACAACCAGGGAGTGGACTCCTTTTCCTTGTTTAAGACCATTGCAAGCCTTTAAAAGAAATGGGTAAGTAAAATTATCCGGGTTAAGGCCCTGGTATCTCATTTGGATATAAAGGTCAATTCCTTTATCGCCCAAATTATTTGTTCCGTAGCCTTTTATCATGGTGTTGAACGCAAATGTGGAGGGCTCGGTTATTTGGTCGAGAACTAGGCGGGCGTAGGGAAGATGGGCAGAGCCAACCAAGGCTTGGATGAGTTTGGAAAGATGAGTGTCGGCTTGGTGAAGTGTGGTTTTGATGATTTGGGCGTGGACTTGCTTGAATTGGATTAAATGGGTACATTTCTTGAGGATTTGAAGATGGTTGGGTTTATTGGAGGTGAGGTTTTCCGGTTGTTTTGAATCTTTTGATGGGGCGGCAAGGTGAGTAGTAAGCTGACGGTCAGAAGCCAAAACCTTGAGCATCTGGGCATTGCGAGAGGCTGAAGAAGAGTTTCTGAGTTTCTGCAACTTATCAAGAAATCATTGCCCGAAGCCTGATCGTCCTAGAAGATTGGGCCTGACGTTTTAACCAAGCCCAGTTATCTGAACTTCCATGTCACAAGCCCCGTTGTTCAAAGTTCAAAAACAACTTCACATATCTTCTCTCTCATGCCTTTTAATCAAACCAATAATACATAATCTTTAAATAAATCTCTAAATTATTTTAAAAAATATAAATAAAATTTTATTTTTAATATATTTAATTAAATTTTTATATTTTTATTTTAAATTAAATAAAATTTTATTATTAATAATTAATTTAATTATTATTAATTAAAATGTTACTTGTTAATTTATATCCACATGATATTAATATGATATTGATTTGGAGAATGAAAAATATCATATAATCATATTATCATATTAAATTAATATATTATATCGTTATTAATTGTGATACGTCAACATTTTATATCATCATCAACGTCACGTAATATAGAATGATAAATAATATTTTGATTAAGTTAATAATTAGTCATAAAATTTTAAATCTTAACGTAATTGTGTGAGAGTTAACGTAACAAGTCAATTAAGTAAAAATAATCTCAAATTAATGAAAAGTGAATATTTAAATTTATATTCTCTAATTAAAAGTATTGAACGGTGTACAAATTTTAATTTTTAAATAACGAATAATGAGAATAAAAATAATTATAATTCAAAGTTGACATAAAAAAGCCTTGATGTAAAACTATAAGAATTGACATAACAACCTATAAAGGTGGAATAACTAAATGTTAAATCTTAACGTAAATATGTGAGAGTTAACGTAACAAGTCAATTAAGTAAAAATAATTTCAATTTAATGTAAAATGAATATTGAAATTTATATTCTCAAGTTAAAAGTGTTTAACAATCCAAATTTTAATTTTTAAATAACGAATAATAAAGATAAAAATAATTATAATTCAAAGTTGACATAACAAAGCCTTAACGTAAAACTGTAAGAATTGACGTAAAAACTTGTAAAGGTGAAATAACTAAATTTTAAATGTTAACGTAAATGTGTAAGAGTTAACGTAACAAATAAATTAAATAAAAATAATCTCAATTTAATAAAATAAATATTTAAATTTATATTCTCGAATTAAAAGTGTTTAACGGTGCACAAATTTTAATTTTTAAATAACGAATAATGAGGATAAAAATAATTATAATTCAAAGTTGACATGGAAAAACCTTGACGTAAACTGTAAGAATTAACGTAAAAATTTGTAAAAGTGGAATAACTAAATTTTAAAGATTAACGTAAAAGTGTGAGAGTTAACGTAACAAGTCAATTAATTAAAAATAATTTTAATTTAATAAAAAATAATTATTTAAATTTATATTCAAAGTTAACATGTAAAAACTTTGACGTAAAACTATAAGCATTTATAGTTATATTATCGGACTAAAAGTATGTAATGATATTTAAATTTTTATTTTAAATAAAAAATAATAAAGATAAAGATAATTTTAGTTAAAAGTTACTATTGAAAAGGTTTGGCGTAAAGTTGTAAAAATTACTGTAAAATTTTATAAAAGTAGAATAAGCAAATTTAAAATCTTAACGTAAATGTGTGAGAGTTAATATAATAAGCAATAATAATAATTTTTATTAAATTAATTAATTAAATATAATTTTAATATTAAAAAGAATAATATTCTTATAGTTTAGAGTAAAAAATAAAATAAAATAAAATAAAAAATTAAATAACTTTTAAAATTAACTAAATAAATTGAAAAATTATCTACATTATTATCCTAAAATAAAAAAATTTAAAAATTATATATATATTGTTTACCTGTTAACCTGTTAAGCAGGTTTTTATTATTTTTTAAAAATTTTATTTTTTGACCTTACAGTAAGGTTAGACTTACTGTAGCATTCACCGAGTACGTATCGGGCAGTTAGTGTAAAAGAAACAAACAGAAGATACTATATATGTGGCCTTCAGAATATGATACGTACTCCGCAGGCGGGATTCTCATTGGTCAGTGACTTGAAAGCGTCCGTTCCTTGGCCCCAATAGCAATCCCATTCTTGCCCAGCATTAACACAGCAAATTCTGAATCGGACCCAAAACGACATAAATCCAAACTCGCCAAGGACCCGGGAATGGAGAACAACACTCGCCATGATCCGAATCCGGAGTCAACTCGACCCGAAGAACCAGAGCTCGACCTCTACACCATCCCAAGCTATTCCAGTAAGTCTCTCCTTAATTAATTAATTCTCTTCCCGAACCCAAAAAAAAAAAAAAAAGAACCCCCCAATTCCAATCCCCCTCCTTTTTTTTTGAATCTTTTTCTCATTAATTTCTTCTTCTTCTTCCTAGGTTGGTTTGCTTGGAACGATATCCACGAAACAGAGAGGCAAGCATTGAAAGAATTCTTCGAAGGAAGTTCAATCTCAAGAACCCCCAAAATCTACAAAGAGTACAGAGATTTCATCATCAACAAATACAGGGAAGACCCTTCGCGGCGCCTCACTTTCACCGAAATCCGTAAATCCCTCATCGGTGACGTCACCTTGCTACACAAGGTTTTCCTCTTCTTGGAAACCTGGGGTTTGATCAACTTCGTCGCCCCGCCGCGAACCCAGGAAGGTTCCGAGAAGGATGATACGGTTCGGGTCGAAGACGGGGCTCCGAATGGGGTGCGGGTCGTGGCCACTCCCAATTCGTTGCGGCCACTGTCTGCGCCGGTTGTTAAAGGGAAGAGCAGTGATGGGGGGGCTGGGGAGGGTGTACTCAAGTTGCTGCCTCTGGCTTCGTATTCGGATGTCTTTGGTGATTTGAAGCGGCTACGTTGCGGTAACTGTGGAGATGATTGTGATTCTGAATACTATGAATATAATAAGGTAATTATTTCTTCTTCTTTTATCTTTAATGATTGTTTCGTGTTTAATTTTAGCTTGGAATTTTTTAATGTTTGAATTATCACAATGAATAATGCTATGTTTTTGGGAATTTTGTCTTTAGAATTAGATGTATGGGTTCTCCAAGCAAATGGTTTTCTATGTATGATACATTTTTCTTGTTCTAATGCTCGACTTTATCAAGCTTTTGTTAGTTGGATTAATTAGCTGGAAAAAGATATTTTAATTAGCTGTACAAAACTTAAAGCATGTAGTTGACTTGATCTGCTGCCTAATTGGGTGATACATGCAGTTTAAATGTATCGTACACTTGGAAATGGTTACCCATAACTTTGGATCTCTAAGCAATAGAACCATGCTGCTTAGCAAGATTAATTACCTTCTTTAAAAGGGTTTTTTCTATCCTTTTATTTTGGTTTTTTTTTTTTGCGCTTTGTGTTTTTTAGTAAATTTCTAAGTGTCACATCTGCAGGATCATTTCATAGTTTGTGTCAAATGCTTCAAAAGTGGAAATTATGGAGAGAATAAATCTATGGATGATTTCAAGTTGAAAAATGGCAGTGGGAACAGTGCTACCGATGGAGCTGTGTGGACTGAAGCAGAAACTCTACTTCTTTTAGAATCTGTTTTGAAACATGGGGATGACTGGGATCTTGTTGCTCAAGATGTTCAAACCAAGTCTAAACTTGATTGTATTACAAAGCTCATTGAGCTGCCTTTTGGGGAGTCTTTGATAGATTCTGTCAATGGAAGGGCCAATTCCAGTGGCCCCAGCATGAACTTGAATAGTGTAAAACCAGTTCCTGTTCCATCTGAGCATCAAGAGAATATCAGAAACAAGGATCAAGGGCCAAATCTAGGTCATGACGACACAAATGAGAATGAACAAAATGGAGAATCTGAGAATGAAGAGCCTCCTTTGAAGAAAAAGCGCACTGTCTCCATTTCTGATGCTGATAGTTCTCTCATGAAGCAGGTAAGACCGTAAGAGTCTTAGGAATTAGGATCTTAATTTTTAGAAATTCGTAGCAGGCTGTCTTACTAATATATGATGCCTTCTTTTTATCCGACATTATGCTTTTCTCATCAATTTTAAGCTTGTGACATACATAAGCAGCACACAAGTACTTTCAGTAATTCATAATTATTAGTTCTGAAGAATTCTTCAACAATTTTTGTGATTGTTATGAAGTGAATTTTGATATATGGTGCATTCCCACTATTTATCATTGTATTGAATTTTTTGCTATAGGTTGCTCTGATCTCAACCATGGTTGGGCCGCAAATCACTGCTGCTGCAGCTGAGGCTGCAGTTGCAGTACTTTCTGAGGAAATGGCATGTCCAAGGGAAATATTTGATGGTGATGAGATTAATTTAACTAATGGGTTGCTGTCTCCTACTTCGATTGGTCAGCCAGAAAGGTTGTTTTAAAGTTAATACTAATTGTTATACTTATATTGCTTTCCTTATGGTCCTAAATTTTGTCTTTAGCTTTTGCATTATTTTGATGGTTTTTGAAGCTTGATGGTTTTTGAAGCTTTCTTTCTCATATATGTTTTAGAGCCTATCATGATGAAGAGGCAGAGATGAAGGAGAGGGCCAGTCCATCAGGTATATATACTCTTACATACAGTCATGCAAAATAATTTGTGCATTTGGCTTTTTTGACATAGGTACCAAATTATGGGATTAAAACTAGATGGTATTCATGTGGCTTCTGCTGAATTCTTGGCCAGCTATTTCTATTTGATATCTTATTGAGTTTTCATTTGGTTTGTCACTTGAGCATGTAAACATCAGATATTTGATATTTCCGTGGTTTTGATGTGTGCTTCCTACTTGATAATTTGCTTGTTTGTAGTTCGAGTCTTTCATTGCTAATCATCATATGCTCTTGCAGAAACTCAAGAGACATCTCCCAAGAAGAATGATGTGCCTCTACCTTTGCGAATTAGAGCAGCAGTTGCGACTGGTCTGGGAGCTGCTGCTGCTCATGCAAAATTATTGGCTGAGCAGGAAGAGAGGGAGATTGGACATTTAGTTGCAACCATAATCGAGGCACAAGTGGGTGGAAGTTATCTATTTTAGTTTCAGAGTTTACTTTGTTTATTATGAAGCTATTCATTTTATCAGTAAGCAGTGCCTAATGTTTGTCATTTCCATGAATACAGTTAAAGAAATTGCACTCTAAAATCAAGCATTGTGAAGATGCAGAGCTGCTAATGGAGAAGGAATATGCTGCAATTGAGGATCTAAGAGAGTATATCATAGGGGAGCGGATTAATATCTTACAAAGGACATTTAATACTGGTATACCTAAATTGCGAGTGCACACTTCTGTACAATCACAAACAGTCAACTTAAGTCAATGAGTGGTAGATTAATGTAAAGTAGCACAACAGATGCGATTGACATCAAAATTTAGGACTTCAATAGATGCTTTATTATTATTATTATTATTGTTATTATTTTTTGAGAACCTTCTTTAGATATCCATGCACTTACTTCTCTCTCCTTTTTTTGTCCTAATTGGAATTAGGTTATTAAACAACAGCATTTGTAACATTAGCTGCTTATGTACCAATTGGAGTTTTAAGTGGAATTCATTGATTAATGGATAATTTGGTTTTAGAAATATTTATGAATAGCTATTGTTATTTATGTTAACAATGCTTTGTGAAAATATATAAATAATGGTAATTAATTTGAAACTTGGATTCTTAAGTTCAAAATATATACTTTGGGTTAACATTATCGTTAACAATTAATTTATTATGATATTTTTTTAATTTTAATTTAGAATATATCAAACCTGTTAAGTATCAGGAGTATGATACACCTGCATGATAAGGAATATCATTAACAATCAATGGTGACAGTTGAGTTAAATATAATCAACAGAGAAGAGCCATAAAACCTGTTCAAAATTGAATATATTTCAAACATAATAAGGAATAAGATTGCAACATGGTGTGGAAATTAAATTGTTCTAAACTTTGTACACAGTTCATGCTACTTAATGTGGCTTTGATTTTTTACATTGTGTGCAAAAATTTGTACAACATTCTTTGGTTTTGTAAACCATCTTGTCTAAAATATTTGCCAATGTTCTTTTGTCTAACATAAACAAAATAGCAAATGAGAAAGGAATTACTCCAAGGGCATTATGAATAATCATTGTTCCTATGTGTTTTGCTAAAACGTATATTTGCATTTTCCAGTCTCGAACGCTCAAATTCTGTTCAAAGTTTTCATTGAAACAGCAGATTAGATATAATCTTACCTGCTTTCATTTGTAAACCGAGTAACTTACATCAATTATGTACAATTTACTTACAAAACCTCCATGGAACAGGGGCCAGCACTCCCTTTTCCCCTTTTTTTTTCTCTTTTTACTGTTGGAGGTGACGTCTTCAGTGTATTTTCTCAAGGAAGCACTCCGCTGTTCCCTTGCAAAAACTATTAGGGAACAGCGATTATGAGCAAGATTTGATGAGTTTAAAGTTTTGGAAACTTCTTCCTTTAAACAAGTTCCCAAAGAGGAAACTTCTTGCTGTCTCCTTGGGAAGTTTCGGAGATAGGAAGGAATTCCCTTTTACCTGAAGATTGGCTTGTCCTATCTGATGCTGGATCAAATCCACAGTTTTGGGATCAACAGGATTACCAGAGACATCGGTCACAAAGAAAGTGTCTTTTGCTTTCCCACCCTTGGTGGATATTTCTGCTCTTCTGATGCACAAACCGTTTTCACGAAACATCCTCGTAATATCTGAAAGGAGTCCAAACCGATCATCTGTAAAGAGTTCCAATTCCAGACCCTGTCAAAGAACATTTGTCAATGAAAGTTTTCCATTTATATTACTAATTAAGAGCATGGAGCCTGATTTGAGGGAATAAAATAAAGGGGAAAACGAAGAAACAAACAAGGTAGTTCAAATGAACAAAAAAAAAAAAAAACCACCTCTTGAGCTCGCCTCTCTATGGCTGCTTCAAGACACTCTACAACTCGTTGTTGCTCAGCTTCTGAGCTTATAGGGAATCCATCAACATGCCTGATATAGTATTCCTACAATAAGTGTTTTGCTCTATTAGTTTTTTCAGATCATTTAAATTCACTCCAGATTTCATGATAACCTTTGATTTGTTAATTGTGCTTTCGAACCTGATAGGCTTCCATTCTTCCAGTGATGACGGTTCCATGGAAAACCACATATTCCATGTCTGTGAGAGTGCAAATAGTGTCGAACAATAGCTTTGGTCGATCCAGGGACCTTATGGTCACTACTGTATAGTCTCTATCACTGCAATCCTGCACAGTTACATGGGGTTTTGCACTTTCAAACTTGACATTCTCAGGCCTCTCAAAATCCCTATCAGCAAACAGCATCTGATGCAATCTTCTCGCTCTGTGCATTACCCCGGAAGAGGAAATAGACATTCTTGGCGTCCTAAAATCACTGTTTCCCTTCATGACATTGAAGAGGAGTTCCTTGATCATTGAAAGTTTTTTCGGGTCTTCAATTGCATGCCCTGTTGACTGGTCTGTGACATAGATAACGGCTGCAGCTCTAGCATTATGTGTCCAAATCTCAGCATTCACCACATTGCACCCTAGGTCTGCTAGGACTGCAGAGACCTCTGATACAAGCCCTGGCCTGTCGCTGCCTGTTAGTTCTATTGAAGTATGCTCCTTAGAAGGAATTACCCCAACAGAGCTCCTCAATGAATTTAAGAAATAAACTTTCGTTTCAAGAGTCTGCAGAATTGAAAAAACAAGAATTGTGGAAAAAGAATCAAGTAGTCCTTCATAGCGAATTCGAAAAAAATATGAAAACTTGTCAGAATACCATTAGCAGGGATCATACTTTCTGTAATCGCTTACCTTCTGTATATAACTGAGGGTCCTTTCATCTCCAATTTTGTTTCCTTCATAATCTGTAACATAGAACACTGAAAAAACAAGTTTGATACAATTAGAACACTTAATGGAAAATATAATAACAAGGCTTTAGATAAACATTTTGAAACATACCGTCCATAAACCATCCTGCATCAGATGATATATATGCTTTCGTTACAACAAGGTTCAGGTCCGCAAGAACCTGGACAACTTCAAGGAGAATATCATGTCTATTGACAATATCAACCTAAAAGTAAGAAACAAGTGAAAAAAAAAGTTCAGGTAGGCTTCCAGGCAGCACAAAATCAACTTTCAGGCTTATTTTCTCAGAAACTGCATATTTTAATTGGGAAATGAGAAAAGCTTTTACCTGTATAACGGTAGCATGCTCACAAGCATTACTGTCAACAACAACTCTGCAAACATGAAACTCAACTCAAGACATGTGGAAAGGAAAAAAAAAGATAAAAAATAAATAAAAATTGAATTCTTTCTCCAAAACACAACCAAGAAAGGGTATGGAACTCCATATCTCATTTAAATACCTTGGTGGGTTGATTCTTCTAATAAGCTTCGCAAATTCATCATCCATTTTCTCTCGTGTTCTTAAAACCTCCAAAACGAAGAATAAAAAGGTAAAGAAGAAACAGCAATAAATTACATTGGGGAGAAAGGGAGAGTGTGTGAGAAAAACAGAGTGAAGTTCCCAGGCCAGGCGTTTATAAACCGAAACAGAAGAGGCGGTTTATTTGCCAAGAAGCTAACGTACAAAGGGCGTGTGTCAACGTGTCGGCTGGTGATTGGTTAAGGTAACAGTTAAAGACGTTACTTGGGATAATCAAGAAGGAGCTGCCTCCCCCCCCCCCCCCCCCCCCCCCTCTCTCTCTCTCCCTCCAATCTTATTCTTTGGATGAAATGAAAACAGCCACTACCTTTTTCTTCCAATGAGATTCCGTACCGTGCGCGGGAAGGCTCAGTCCACATGACAATGAGAGGAATTACGTCGCATCATTCATCGCAATTGTCACATGCCATGTGCTGTCGTCGCCGGACGTTATTCACGGCGGCAACCGGTTAATAGTAATAAACTTGAACTTAACAAATTAAATCTTTACTTATATTTTATGAAAGTAAAATAATGCAACAGGTGAGCGTGAATGAAGACCAAGTTATTGCTTTTATTGAATTGAAAAGAAAGGTGCAACTGCTGATGGTTGGATTGGCTGGATAATACTTAGGAGATTATTTAAATGCCACTTCTAAAAGTGGATAAGGCTGTTAATCGGATAGGATGTTTAAGGTGAGACCGTGTAGAAAGCAAGAGAGAATGTCGGATTGGTTAATTTAGATTCAAGCCAGCTGAGATTTAGACCAATAAACTCAATTTGCTTTCAAGGATAAATCCTGAAAGCAACTACAGTGATTGAGAGACAATAAACGTGGCAACATCTGAGCAGCGAAAGCTACATTGTAGTACTTGTACTAAGGACAAACCATCAATGTTGGAGCCTATTTCCATTTGGTAGGATACAAGATACTTGGAGTAACTTGGAAGACAATACCTTACGGAAAAAGTTAAAACACCAACTGGAACTTTCTTGAGAGGTTTCACTTCTAAAGATGCTTACATGGATCTTATCTACATGATACATACAAGCCAAACAATTAGTACAACAGCAAATCTTATTTCGTATCCATATCATATTTGCGGCCTTTTTTAGTTAAATCTTGAGAAGAGGTTGCAGTTGATTGTCAAGCACCGTAATTCACTGCTTATATTTTCTTTGCTTAAAACAAAACAAATTAAAATTTAGTTGACGAGGCAATAACACGATGATAACATTGGGCAGGTGGTGAGCTATGCTGCTGCTGCTGCTGGCTTTATGAGATTTGGCATGCATACCACCAATTTGGGCAACAACATTTATGCTGCTGCTACAAGCAATAAACATACACCAAGCATGTTTCCGACCATAAAATCAGCAATTCATCATCCAATTGTCTATCACTCAGGAATCTAGCTCACAAAGCAAAAGAGTAGCTAGACTGGTCTAGGTTTTGGAGGGGGAGAAATTAAAAGATGCAAACTCATACAAGACTTTGGAACGGCCATTTTGGAGACCACAGCAGTAGATGTACTTGATCGTCCTTGAGAATAAAGAGGGGACCCTTGGTGGCTATCCTGATACTCTTTTGGGAGTTGACATTGACATGGGCGGTTTAATTTGCTCCGCTGACTTTGAGTGCTCAAACTCTGGACAGCATTATCTGTTTGCGCTAAAGATGGGCTTTTGGTGTTTGCTTGGATTTTGGCAGCAGCATTAATATGCATCATGACTGGCTGCTTTGGGTTCAAATATGTCGGGCTTATTGTTATTCTATTGTCACATTTTTAACAGACAAACATTGAGAGGATTGGGGCGCTTTCAGAATCTTTTATTTTTCAAACAGGATTTGTTAGCCGATTCTCTTATCGCATCTTACATGGATGTTTCTTAACTCACTCCTTTCAACCGAAAATGGAACAAGAAGTAAACACGTATACAAATATATAATTAACTGAAAAGGAAAAACAAATGGGGAACAAGCATCTGTTACTTTCCTTGCATATGTAAATATGTTTATCTAATGTTTTCAAATTTTTTAGTAATGTCACGTCCGTTTCTAGCAGTTAATGGAGGAAGCTGCTCTGTTACTAATACCGTCCAGTACCCCTGTTACCTGACCAAGCTTGTAAGAGATAAGCTTAAATTGTATATAGATAGCCATAGGTGGCAATTTTTTTTAAAAAAAAAGAAGCTTAAATTGTATATACTATTCACAAATTAAATTAAATTTGGCTAAAAAAGTTCCCTCTCAGTTCACAAATCCATCTGTTCTGACTTCTGTAATCTGTACAAGATTCACTTACTTAAAAGTACTCCACACCCTATACAAGATCCAGCTGATTAGATTTTGATCTACAGTTCCACGGGATAGGTTTGCTGGGGCTGCCCAATATTTTAGCCACGCCGAGATTAACTTTATCTTTGTTGAAACCTGAATCTTATAACAAAAAAATGATGGGTATTTAAGTAACTACCAATTTATGAGTTACATGCAGAGTATGTATCGCCCATAGACAGTCATAATTCATAAACTGGCTGTTTGAGTTCATGAGGAAGGTAATAGTCAATGGAATTATTTATTTATGTTTTTTTTTTGCTCAGATATATGCAATGGAATTAGGAACCAGAAAAGGTGGCTTGCCTCATGCACCCCTTATCTCACAGCAACTCTTAAAAGATTGGCACATTTTTTCTGTTTACTTGTAGCAGGAAACATGTTGAATGTGTCCATGAACCCAAATCCATCAATGTTATAAAGTCATTTCCATAACTATTTGTAGAAAGCAAAAGGAAGTGCAGGTACATGAACTGTACTGCGAAGTTCTCTCCTCTATTTTACTACGTATAGTATAGTAGAACAACTGGAAAGTAGTTTTAAGCAGCAGAGAGATGTGAATGTTTCCCATCTGATATTAAGTTTGTCAACCTAAGCAGATGCAGAATTTCCCTTGAGACCTTGAAGCACAGGTGGCGCTGAGGAATTTGTCCTGCAGGGCCTTTTTGCATTCAGCGATGCACTGAGGGAGTGTCCATGGATTGAGCTGGATCCCAAATGTACCCTCCACGAGATTTGGACCCAAAACCAAGAGCCCCATCATCATTGCTACCACCAACTTCACTGCTTTAGCCTCCATTGGAACCTTAAAACTTTGCTCCCTCTTTTCTATTCCTTTGAGCTTCTGAACTTCAGCTGCTTGCAACAGAAACAGCATATCCTACATATTTATAGGAAGAATACAAGTCCAACATGATACCCCCATTAAGGAAGGGGGTCTTATCATAAACCAAGAAAATTACAGACAGAGCACAAGCGTAGAGATGATTGCTATTACATGGGAGTCGCTCAACCCCATTCCATTAATCCATCATGTTTATAGTATTCTGTGCTTGCTTTCGCATCTACCAAAAATGGGGCATCAGCCACTTTTCTCGGGGATTAGTGAAAGCACAACCAATTAAAGCTCAACGTTTGGTTTGAACAACGTGCAACGTTATCTCCACGCGTAGGTGTTCGATTTCCAGATTCATCTGCCAATTGCTATATAACATTTCACCTGAAAAGAGCACCAGGCGCCAGCCACTTTCTGCAATTATGTTACTACTTAATTAGGACAGTTTCCTGTTGGGGTTCACAGGACTTCATTTGGTCCCTTCGGACCACCGTTCCCCCCCTCCCAAGTCCCACCCCAGAAAAGAAAAAGAAAGAAAAGAAAAGCTCATAGCATTTTGAGATGAGTTCCTAGTTATTATTGGGAATATCCCCTTATTATCTTTCTGCTTCATGCATATATGATGAAGCCGCCCCTCGAACTTGAATAAGTTAGAATCAATCTTAAGTGCAAGGATGACAGTGCCAAATATAACATGAAGAACATAGTTTTAATTAATAATAAAAATAAGGGTTTGTTTTTGATATACTAATAGTATTATGCAATGGCACTGCCATTTTAGATTCTCAAAATTTTTTTACTCTTTTCTCACTTTTTTAAAGGTCGAATAAGAAATAATTAATTTATCCCTCTCCAACTCCTTTGTCACCCTTTAAATTTTTAATAATCAAAATAAAATGGTTGCCTGCTTGGGCATGGAGAATTGATATAATAGATTAAAAGTTTTAATGGATACAAAGCATATAGCATCGATTGAAGTTGTTGACTGTTAATTGAAGAGGAATTCATTGTCACCAAACACTGTTAATGTTGGGGAGGGTGCGACAGAGGCGCGAGGCCTCTTCCTACTTGTTATGTTAATGGTGATTGGAGTGATTGGAGAATTTTCTGGGTTTGGTTTGAAACCAAAGCTAGAAATTCTTTCTATGAATAAATTTTCAAATTTTTAGTTTTTATTTATCATAAAAATGGTTGAAAAGTAAAATATTCATTATTTTGTTTAATCTAATTAAACTTATTTAAAATTTATAAATATTTATTTTCAGGGATCATAAAACTTGTAATTTTATTCATTAACGAAGTGTCCTCTTATTATTCATTGATAGCGTATAAAATTTATATACCGCACATCAAATATAAATCTTAAAATAATTAAAGAAAAAATGAAATTATTTTAAGTTTGGCCAAATTATACAATTAATCCTTGTATTTTATCAAAATGGTAGATTTAGTCCTTATATAATAATTTGTAAAAATTGAGTCTTTGCACTTTCCACAATTGGTAATATCAATTCAATATGTTAAAAATTTTCTGTTATTTATATTGATATAAAATTTAATTGTGTTGACGTGATATGGAATTTCTATATTCTATAATTTAAAGTAATGAAAAAAATGTTGTGAAATGGATAAAAAAATCCTATTATCATTAACAAATCATTATATTCAATGCCACTTCAGAAAAAAAAAATTATATTAACATAAATTATTGAACTAAAGTTATCAATTTTGAAAAGTATAAGAATTTAATTTTACAAATTATGTATTGTACAAGATTAAATTCACCACGTTATCATAATATAGAGACTAACTTTCTTAGAACTTGTCTTGGTGAATAACTATCAACTAGATATATTTGCACACCATTAAGCAATTCTTAGAGTCCTAGGCCCAAATCCAATAAATTGGTCATCCCCAATCTAACTAGGAAATAGATGTCGGGTTATTTATCTAATATGGGTTTCAATTAAGGCATTTTGTTAAAATACCCATCAAGTCTTTATATTTATACATTTTGTTCAATGTAGTCTCTGTACTTAAAATTGAAGTAATTTATTCTATTGATTTTAAGAATTGCTTCAATTTAATCCCACTCATTAATAGCATTCAATTTTACTGTTAAAAGGGATGCATCAATGTTGATGTGACATTAATGTGGCACATTTTGATGACGTAGTATCAACATAATGATGTAGTTTGCCACATTGCACCAATGTGATAGAGTGGTAATATTATGTGACACTAATATGATGATGTGGTAATGTTGACATGGTATTGATAGGTTGATATGTCGATGCCACGTAGTAGATCAAAAAAATTCTTTAAAAAATATTTGTGCTATGTCATATAACTTAGATTGAACAAAAATATATAGTATAGGGGCTAAATTGAACAAAATTAAAATGTTGAGGGATTAAATTGAAAAAAAAATTAAAAAATATAAATATTTAAGCAAATAATAAATTTACTTTTTTATAAGCCAAATATTTAAATGTAAAAGATTTATAATGTTAAATATATATAAATATTTTCTCACTTAATTATTTTATTTTAGAATATAAATATTAATTTATTATTTTTACAAAAATTAAGTTTGAATTCTCTTTCAATAAAAAAATTTTGAACAAAATTTTATACCTAAAGTTAAATTTAGATGAATAACTTGTATTATGTTGGAATAAAATAATATAAAAAAGATAATATTTTTTTCTTTTATTTATAATAGTATTGAATTTTAAAATTTATTTAATTTAGTTTTTAACTTGAGTTGATATCAAATTAACAAAATAGGATGATTTAGTTATAACTTTTACAATTTACAAATAGCCATTCTTTTGGAATTATTTAACCTTTATACAATTTATCTTATATTTAAATTTACTCGAAGTTTCTTATAAAACGATTTTATTTAAATTCATATACCATAATTAAATTTTGCTAAATTTAAATTTAAATTATTAATTTAAATATGAAAAATATAAAATAAAATGATACAAATATTTACAGTTATATTTAACTCTATCAATCATAAATGCAGTTTTTAATCAAGAAAATTTTAACCTAAAAAATATAACTTGAAATATTAAATAAAATAAAAAGTAAAAAATAAATAAAAAATTAAAAAGGTGGAGTAACTTATATTCTATGGGTTTAATAAGGAGTTTATTATGCCCAAATTAAACAAGCCAAAACGAGAAATTATTTTAATAATCAACATTAACTTTGTATCTCTCTTCTTTATTTTAAAAAAAAAACTAAATCAACTTATTTTGTCAATATGAGTTCAACTCAAGTTAAAATTGAGTCAAATAAATTTCAAATTTTATAGTATTATAAATAGAAGAAAAAAAGAAATTATTTAATCTTTTATATTATTTTATTATAATATAATGCAAATTATTCATTTAAATTTGATTTTAGGTATGAAATGCTTTTCAAAATTTTCTTTATAGAAAGATAATTCAAACTTAATTTTTACAAAAAAGATAAATTAATATTCATATTTGAGAATCAAATAATTAAATAAGAAAATATATATTTTTAATACCATAAATCTTTTACTCTGAAATATTTGATTTATTAATAAGTATATTTATTATCTACTTAAATATTTATATTTTTAAAAAATTTTTAATTTAATCTCTATATAATATATTTTTATTCATTTTCATCTCTATAACATGATAAAAATTTTTTTTGATTTATCATTTAGTATTGATATGTCAACATGTCAATACCACGTCAATATTATCATATCATCGTATTAATGTCATGCAACACTATCACGTTATCACGTCAGTACCATATCATCGTGTTGATACCATGTTAACAAAATGTGTCTCGTTAGCATCACATCAACATTATTCATTTTAATGATAAAATTAGATGCATTTGGAGAAGGATTAAATTAAAATAAAATTTAAAATTAATAAATTAAATTACTTTAATTTTATATATGGAGATTAAATTGAATAAAATTCATTAAGTATTTTGACCAAGAGACTTTCCCGCCCTCCAAAAACTCCTCGAAAAGCACTGTGTTTTTCTGTGGAGGGAAAACCCCAAATCCCCGGAACCCTCAAAATCAATGCGGAGAAGACGCCTAAGACTTCACTGCTCCTCCGATGATGAAGAAGAAGAAGAACAGCTCGATAGCGAACCTCCGCTGGAAAGCTCCGCCGTCACTCACCAACCCATAACCCTATCACTTCCTAACCCTAATTCCACTGAACCCCTTCCAATCTCCGACGACGAATTCGTTGATGTCTACGACAGCTTCACCCCTCCCTCTTCTCCTCCTCCGGAGGCGTCCGGAACGGTGCCTCCGGTTACATCAGTGGAGAGCTCTGACTCTCCCATTGGAGACTTTCTTTTAAGAATGGGAATTAAATTGAGGAGAGAGTGGCTGGATTCTTGTGTTCAAGGACTGCAGAGCTCCGTCCCTAGGTTTTCGACTCTCGATGTTTCTGCAAAAGCGAAGCTTTGCTTTCAACAATTCTTGTTTTCGGATATGAATTATTCCGGAGGCGGTATTCTTCCCGAAACTGTTGATTCGATGCACCTCGTTGATCTAAAAGGACCCTTCGTTTTGCAGGTTCGCCATTTTTTTTTATTTCCATTGGCCTCCATATTTGGCTAACTCTGTATTTATCTCAATTTTGAATATGAATTTTAATTGTCGCAGAATTCTTATTTTTATTCAAAATTATTAAAGGCAAAATATTTGGATTTGCAAATGTTTGCTCATGTTCAATTATTATCTTTTTAGGTTGATGAGATAGTAAATATTAGTTGTCCGCTCAAGGGAAGATATCAGGATGCGCCTTCTGGGATCAAGAGGTGCCTTAAGTTATCCATGACAGATGGCGTTCAACGTGTGTTTGGCATGGAATACAGGCCTATTAAAGATCTCCAAGTTTTGGCTCCCGCTGGATTGAAGGTTCTTCTCTAGTGCAATCAGTGGTTTTTATAATGTTAATTTTATTATGTTTGCATAGTTCCCGTTCTAAATATGTTTAGAGAGAATGCATTTAATAAGGGTCACCAACTGTAGCATGTTCTTCCTTGGATTCCAACACTTGCAATTAAACTCAATGACATCTTGATGGCTTTTGGCCTATCAGTATCTGCATTTATAGCTGAACAATCTGGATGATTTTTGATGGTCGAGTATGGATCTTTTCAATATCTTTTCACATCTATTCGCCGGGTGATTGTGTGTTGCATTGGATTTAGGTTGTCTGTATGGCCATCTAAAGATGCGTTATGCTGTCTCATCATTTGTGTCTAGAAAATAATGCCTGTACTTAATAGAAATGTAACTGATTTGTCACAAAACCCCAATTTCTAATATGTTCATCAACATATTATCTGGATATGTTTATTGTGGCCTACCTTAATTTTTCCCATTTAATTAGTTATACAGTCAAAGGGTTAGTTATCATTTCCAGCAACCAGTTGCTCTCAGAAATGCTGAACTTTTGTCGAACAAGGTCAACTTTATCCTTTTAGTTTTGGTACAAAACCTGAATTAGCCCATATATTTTGGTAGGTTGACGAACGATTTGTTCATGTCAACCAGAAAAAAAAGTCTATTAGTCTCTAAAGCTTTGATGTTGACAGGGTATGTCTCTCACTCTGTAGGTTGCCATCTGTAATATACACATACGACATGGGCTTCTTGTGCTGGTCCCTGAAAGTTTAGAAGTTCTAGGGGGAGTAGTTGAGGACTTAGAAGCGGCACGACAGCGTCTTGTTAATGAAGTAAACAAGCCACCTAGGGGTAAAAGGTATAACTGAATTCCAAGAATGTATCTATCGTTGCTATTCATGTGCATTACCAAATGTTATAGACAAGCAGTATCACCCCCTGCCCCCCAGGTGTGCATGCGAATTGCCATTTCTTTACTCCATTGTAATTTTGCTTTAGTTTGTCATGTTGTCATAGCCAAAATGTTCTTGCTGTTAAAGGTTTAACAATAAGAAGTGTCAACTCTCCAATTCAGAATTCTGTGTTTGCAATGTCCTAAAGTGGATAAATGCCGGATAGATGATTTTTTACTGTAATAATAGTGATGCTTGCATAATTTCACAATGTTTGCATGGATGAAAAAATTGAGTGACACTGGAATGTCCTTTAAGGAGAGCAAAGGATGTAGGCTTTAATTATATCAAAATTTACTGGTTAGAACTGTTCAGTGTCATCCTTTTCGAGTGATTGCTCTGAAAACATTTTGAAACTTAGAATGGTCTTACTGCTTTTGAATTGATTTATGACCCTCAAGAAGTATCTTGGTTCATGATACTGTCATCATTCTGAACCCTCTTTTCTCTCTATCCTTGTGCAGATCAAAGACAGGAGTGGTTCCTCCTTTAGCAACTAGAGCAACTCTTGCTGCATGGCCTCTGAATGGTGTTAATGCTGTTGAGCCCACTAACAATTTGACATCACAAAACGCAGCTCCCTTTCAGGCAGACGAAAGAGGTTGTTTATTTAATTTTTTGTTTTGTAATCCAATTGCAAGGAGTTTGATTTTCCAAAGAGAAATAAAACAAATTAGTATCCAAATAGCATAAAATGGGTTTGCGTGTTGTATATGTTTGTTATAAATGTAATTTTGAGGGGAAATATTGAGTAATACCTATTTTGAGTGTAGTAATCTTCGGAAGTCGTGTTGAACAGAGAATAAAGGTGGAAATTAGTGGGATAAGAAGAAAATCTTTTCCCTCTTAAATTTCCTCCAGATTTTTTTTCTTTCTGCCTGTTCTTTTACAATGACTGGTAGGTTAAATATATGAACTCTAAGAAATTGGAAATCCTTTAGTGGTTCACTTGAGTTTGACATTTATTGTTCATGAAATGAGAGAATTCTTTTGCTTGGACTGGTCTGAACTTTTTTTAGTTGATAGACCTCAATTGTTTTGCCTCTATTATTGCATCATTTGTCTATAATCAATATGTGCTACACTTAATCAATTCGTATAACAGAAATTTGAGAGCATATGAATATTTGTACTGATTAGTTCGCGAATTCAAGAGCATATGAATTGATCATATGGCAATTCCTTCTTTGACTCTTTAACTTCTTTTGCCTATTACACTATAGGTGCCACTTTGAATTTGTCTAGCACTGTTACTACTCAAAGAACTGTAGAGAAGCCTACTGCTCATATTATTGGGGTGAACGCCGTGCCTAATTCATCATCTGATGTTGCTTTGGATGTTGAGAGGATGCAAATTGATAATGTTCCCGTGAGCAGGGAAAATGAGGTGTCAAAATTGAACTCCGATACTGCTCCAGATGTTGAACATATCCATATGGTTGATGTGGTTGAACATCCTCTCATCCTGTCTGGAGACCGAGAAGTCCCATTTACCTACTTAGCTAGTTTGTCAGCCAAGTGGGCTGCTATTAAAGATAAAGCTACATATGTACGGGGAAAAATTAAGGTATCCATAGTTCTCTATTTCTTATATTGGTTTAATCTTTGCTGACTTATATTTTAGCATTGAAATTTCATCTAGCTTTTTTAAAATGATATCATAAGGATTAGCTGAGAATGCCTTCCATCATAATATTTGGTTGGTTTTACCAACATAGAGTTAACAAGAGACAGAAATACGTAATATCTAATAGTAATCTTTTTTGAAGTATTTTTCTTTGTTTTGTTATTTGTTTCTTAATATTATCAAAAAATTTTGTAGTGCTTCTTGACTGGTGTAAAGAGTTTCCAGTATAAGCAAAGGACAACCTATGAGCTACTGTGTTATGTTGATGATGGCAGCCTCATCTCTGAGATCCTCGTTGATCACAATGTAAGTTCATGCTAAAGCATCAGAAGATGGATTTTGCAAAGAAAATAGGAAAAGCATGCTGGAGCCTAATGGATGGCTGCTTATGTGCAAATTGGTCCTTAATATATTTTTTTTATCTCATTTCTTTTAGGGCTTATGGCCTTTTACTAACAATGCTATGAGCTAGTTGGAACTTGGAATTTGTTAACCTAATCTGTTAGTATTTCTGAATTCCAGGTTGTACAAAAAGGAATAGGTCATTCTCCGCAACAGGTCACTGCTGCTCTTTCTTCTTCAGACAAGCAAATAGTTAGTGGAATGAAGGAGATTATGAGGCAGTTCCAGACATTTTTAGCACATTTTGAGGTAAAACACTTCTATTATTTATCAAGTATGAGTTTGCTCTCATCTTTTATGAGTTCCAAGCTGTAGTTACGAGGCATGGCTTCCTTGTAAATGCTGAAATGGTCTTTAAGTGTTGAGAATCATTAGTAACTTTGTGGTGATTTATTTGCTGGGTACTTCGTCACATGGAAAAATGTCTTGTCCAGGGAATGATGCTTATAGAGATAAACAAGAAGTCTTCTCTTCCAATTGCAATAGAGATGACCCAGGGCTGTCCTGCATCTGATGCACGGTTGCTTCTCAGAAGATTGGAGCCTTCTGCTTCTTCTCAAACCCCAGAGCACCTGCCATTGGATCCCATTGACATATCCCCTTGATTGGCTGCATATCACGACTGTCTTCTAGGATGTTGGAGCCAATGCTAACAGAATTCGCCACCTTCACTGTGAATTTCGAATTGGATCGCATGGTCGCTTTTATGCGATTAATTTGCAGGCACATTACAGTCCAATCCAGAAATCAAGGAATCGTGGAACTTCTAGAATTTTCTTTGAATTCTTTCCAAAGCCGAAGAGATATGGCATGTATTTGTTTAGGAAGGACGAAGGAGAGATTTTGAGAAGAAACTGGTCAGAAAAATCCGGATTGCAAAGTGTGGGAGACCAAAGAAGAGAAGTGTAGAACCTTTGCTTTTTTGGTTCAAGTCTTGAAGAAATGAAATGAGCAAAGATATCAAGGTTGCATTTTAAAATTTGAGTTGGAAGAGGGATTTGGATTTCAAGTGTATAAATGTATAATTGAACTTATGAAAAGATAACTTTTATGATTATGATTAACTTCATTAATTTGTTAGATTTTTAACCAGTCCTAGTAACTTTAAAATTCTAGATGAGATAATGAAATTCATCACCATCTTATACTCTCTGAAATTCATGAGTATGTTGAACTCTTACCTGTTTTTATATAAATGCTTGCATTCATATTCTATTATGCACAACAGGCAAAACCCAATTTTGCTCCCTTTAATGCATGTTTCCAGTCATAGAAAGGAGTTTCCACTGTTGGGTCTAAGCTTTGCCATAATTTAAACATGTAACTTTATTACTTTCTGCTGCAAGCCTGCAACCTATGTTTTTACTTCAGAAGATAGATGACATTTCATGCCCCTACCTTGGTTCATGGGGCTTTGATGACGATCTTAGGAAACAGGCCTTCCATCCAGAGAGAAAAACTTCTTCACCCCACTGGCTACATCGAATATCTTCTTGCTAGGTACATACCTGTGGGAAGATCCAGGCCCTGTCATTAACAGCAAGCGGTTCCCCCATTCTATTATCTCAAGGCAAAACACCTTCCAGAGTAATGTCGCCTTGGTCCAAGATGGCACCGTCAAGTAATTTTCCCCACGGCAGGGGCTGTCAACTACTGCCCTGGCACACTTCTCAGCTGACTCTAATGGCATCAGACTGACTTGAACCTGGCAGCAGTTATAAGAGATAAGCAAAACTGGAAAGCACATCCCATTCCTTTCCAGGACTATCGCATTAAAGAAAGAAGCAAGCTTACGTCTCTCATTTCTCGATCTGCTACCAATTTCCCTTCCCTGGATAGGAATTTCCCTTCTGTCATCTCTGTCTTGATCAATCCCGGTGTCACAATTGTAATTCCAATTTGAGTCCGAAATTCAATCCTCAATGTCTCGTAAAAGCTAATGAGTGCTGCTTTGCTTGCCTTGGGCCATTGTGAAGTTAGAATTGCTCAAAAATTAATGTGTAAATCATAACCATTAAGGATACTGATAAGATTTCTAACGTCATAGAAGCTCATTCTTGGTGCAAATAACCATGCGGCGCATGATGCTATCACTATGATCTTCCCTTTCCTCTTCTTTAGGTGTCGCTGTGCAAAATAGGTGCTGTAGACTGAACCCCAGAAGTTTATGTCCAGTGGAAAATACAGCAAAGAACTTCGTGAACAGAGGATTCGTTAATTTTACTCATTGAGGTATTAATTCATCTGAAACCGAGAAATACTTCATGCCAAAGTATCATTAGTTTATGTTGAATATTTAAGCCAAAATCAAGGTAAAAGAATGTTGATGATTGATTACCATAGCCGGTGAAGCTTTAGTGATATCATCATAATCTTCAAACAAGCAGACAGGAGCAACCCCAGCACTGGTGACCAAATGATCCACTGCTAGTATGAAATGCCATCCCAGGATGATTGAACGTTACTATTATTCAAAGATTCCCCGGGAAAGAAAAAACACAAAGTATCGACTCTTCTAGTTTTGCTTACAATGCCCAAAGTGGTTTACGGTGGCATCAACAAACCGCTTACAGTGTTCAATCTTGGAGATATCTCCAAGGATGTAGATAGCTTCAGGGGAGCCAGTGATCTCACAAATGGCAGCTACTTCTTGGAGACGATGCTCTCTCCTGGCAACAAGGGCTAAACGAGCTCCTCTTCTAGCATACTCATATGCGAGATGCTTCAAAACCACAAAATCAGAAACATTAAAAAACAAGGGAAAAAAATAATAATCAAACGAAGTTGAAGTTTATAGAAACGTTATACACGGTTCGTTCTCAAGCCTCGCCAATGCCAGAGGATGCTCCAGTGATGAGGATCACTTTTCCTGTCACATTTTCCTTGAATATGGTTCTTACAGTGGAGAGGAGGGACTTGAAAAAACGATAATGATGAAGAAGGAAGAAGAGTGCAATGAGGGACATAGTAGCAACGATGGCATTCATGAACTTATTGATCAAATCCATAGCTTGTATGGAATGATGAGAAGCGAGACAGAAACACTAGAGCTAGTTATCAAAGGGCGTGGAACTAAATTTCATTGCTTTCAAGGCCTAAGCAGTTTGCAACGTAGCAGTGTTGCATGTAGGGAATTCAACACGTAGCTCTCCTCTGTTTATACTGCCTTTTTTTTATCCATTCTGCCCCTAGCTTTACTGGGACTTGAACTGAAAGGTCTGCTGTATAATAACTAACTCATCTGTATTAAATTTCAATTACTACAAAAGAAATAAAATCATCTTTATAGTTGTTAAATTCAATTATTTTTAAAATTATCTTTAATTACTAACAAATTATTTTTATTTGAAAAATATTATCAAATTAAATTTAATTAAGTTTATATTCTAATTCAATTACATGTAACATATTTTGAACTTACCTTTAATTTATATATATATATATATATGTATAATATTGAGATAAATGTATTAAATTATCTTTGAAATTGATTAAAAAAGAAATAAAAAAGGGGGAATAAATAAATAAATAAATAAATAAATAAAATGACCATATTTTTAGTATTTACGTACATTTTGAACAAATATTAGTGTGATTAATGAAATCTTAATATTAGCTTTTTTTTCAAAGAGAGAGAAAAGAGTGTTTTTCAAACTAATAAGGGGTAAGTTCAGGGGCAGAGCGTCCCTTTGTCATGACCTTTCAAAAATTTTGAAAATTTTTATATATTATATATTTTTTAATAATTTTTTAAAATAATTTTTATTAAATAATTAATATGGGGCCATGGCCCCCTCAAAAATTTTGAAATATTTTATATATTATATATATTTTAATAATTTTTATCAAATAATTAATATAATTAAAAAATAATAAAATAATTTTACAAGTTTTATTTAATTTACTCAAATTCTTAATATTTTTTAATCTTTTAAGTTTCTTCACCCATCTTTTCCTCTTTTCTTTTTTATCCTTGTATTGTAAAATTATAAAAAGATAAAGTTTTTTATTTAATTTTTTATTATATTTATTTATTTTTTTTAATTATATGCTATTTGCTCATATATTTTAAGTTTTTATAATTTTTTTTAAATTTCTACGAATCATCAACCATATTCTTTTTTTTATATAGGTTATATCTTCTACTTGTCATTTTTTTCTGTTATGTGGATTTTATTTTTAATGATTTTATTTTTTAAAAATTAAATAATTATTATATATGTAATTCTCAAATATAAATTCTAATGTTGCATTATTGGTTGTTTAAAATTTTACTAATATATTATTTTTTATTAATCTAATTATATAAGAAAAAATTATCTTGAGTATATGTTTTTAATGTACTTTATGTTTTATATTTAGTTGAAAAGAAATTATCTATGAGTATAAGAAGAAATTATTAATTCTGTATATTGTATTTAACTATTTATATTTTATGCATTATAGTTTAATATTTAGTATTATAAACTTAAATATAATAAAATAAAAATATTGGATGTTGACTATATTAATTTTTTAATCATTTATATTGAAAAAGACAAGACTTCGAAATAAAATGAATAATAAATTTTTTATAAATAATTTAGTTGTTTATATTAAAAAAGATATTGTCATTATCGAACAAAATTTTCTTAGAACACTATTATAAGTTGTTTTCTTTTTGTTTATTTTAATTTACATGTTATATAAAATTATTATTTATTATAAATTTTTTAATTATTAATGGTTAAGTACAATATATTAGTTTTAAAAATTCTTAATTTTTATTCTTCTTAACCCTTGACTCCCCCAATAAAAATCGACTAGCTCCACCCCTGGGTAAGTTTATTTTCAAGAAAAACTTTATGGATGACAATTAATTTTCTTAATTGACTTATATAGTTTAATATTTAATAGATCACCTCAAACCAAATAAATAAATATAACATGTAGGATTGACCTTAAATTGGTCCAGACCAACAAAGTCTCATCCATTAGGGGTGGTAGATTGGTCCAGTAACTAGAGGTGGTGGATTGATCCACCTTCAAAATTTCACCAATCGGCTGTTACGGTTACAGTGCCTTGAAAGGGCAGGTACGTATCCTTGTCAACAACAAAGCCATTCCCATATCTTCTTCTGCCTTGGGGTTGCTTTCAATATAATAGAGGTTGGCAATGGCATCACTTTAATGGCCTTCGTTTCGTCTACTGATAAAGGGCCAATGGAAGCACCACTCCAACACTTCAGGATAAAACAGCTTAAACAGAAACCCCACAACGTGCCAGGACGGTTCTGTTAGGTATTTGTCTCCGCGGAGAGCACTGTTTACAATTTGCTTTGGCGCATTCATCGGTGGACTCAGCCGGGACAGAGTTCATTTGAACCTGAAAACAATACTACTAATCTACAAAAGTTGAAACATTGAGAAATTAATTCTCCTAAAAAAAAAATGATGGCTAGGTGCAGCTAATGGAGGTTTAAAACCAGTCCTCCTCAGTACTTCCTTACATTGAATTTCTTAGCAGGATACGGTTATTATCTTAAGGAAACCCACCAACCCCAACCTTAAGTAAATGACATTTATGATTTTTTTGGTGACTAGACTTAGGGTTACTGGAAGTTGCAAAGCTTCTACTGTAGAATTTAAAGGGATCAAATAGGAGATGATACCTCAATTATAAAAATGTAATAAAATATACAATCAATCGACATTTATTGAATTTGAAAAAAAATAAAAAAAAAATGAGTCGATCCTCTTTTGATTTTCAGATCGAGAAATTCATGAATCAAGATCTTTATGCATATAAATACAAATGATCTAATGAAAACAATAACTTCAAAAGCATTAATATTGGATTGGATTAATTGGTCTTCAGTTATCGATAAAAGAAAAAGATCATCTAAGGGGCAGTAGGCTTCAAGAATCTAAAATATAGGAGTAACTTATTGTCATGAATGTGAAAAGGGTACATTGGGGGAAAGATATAGAATTGTAAACAGCTTTATATCTTCCATTCAAGGAGGAGGTGGTCATCGAGCCTAACTTTGACAGCTTTTGATTCATCTCCGACTCGATGATCCCAGGGGTCACTATCGTTATTCCAATAACTGATCCGAATTCAGCCCTTAATGTCTCAAATAAGCTTGTTTGTGCTGCCTTGCTTGCCCGAGACGGTAACGAGATAGCATCAAATCCATGAAACAGAAGATTTAAACCACTGAAAAGTTACAAGGTCATAACTCTCATTGTAAAAGGTCAATTTTGGAGTAGGAAACCAGCCTGCGGTTGAAGCTGTAACAACTATCTTCCTTTGGCTTTCCTTAGATGTGGAATTGCAAAATAAGAGCTTGTTTGACTTGATTTTTTTTTAACTTAAAAATTATTATGAAATTTTTATGAAAAATAATAATTTTTAAAATTAAATTAAATCTATTTGATAAATTTATTTTTATAAGTTTTTTTTTTGTAAATAAGCTTTTTGATAAAATAATTTATATAAATTCTAATTTTGATTAAAATTATCTAAAATGGTATTTAATAAATAATTTTCTATTAATCACAAATTCTTTTATTCATAATGAAAAAATGTTAATTTTATTTTTTTTATTTATAAAAAGTATAAAAATTATTTTTATATAACATAAATTTTATAATTAATAAAACATATAAAAATGAAAATAGATAATGTTGTAATTATTTTAATAGATGAGGATATTTTTGAAACAAAAATTTTTTTTTTTAAAAATAAGGCTTGTTTTTAAAAAAAGAAAAAAAAGAGCTCATTTTTGGAGTTTTTTCTAAAGCTATTTTTTTCAAAATTTTATTCTTTAAAAAAAATTATTTATTTTTTTAAGATTTTTTTAAATTATTTTTAAGAAGTGGATAAGTTGAAAAAAAATCAAACCAAGCATGCACTAGGAGCAATATGCTGAACCCCATAAATTTGTGTCCTATAAGGTCATAAAATGGAAACTCTTTTAGTTATAACTATTGGAATTAAAGAGGAAAAATATCTTAGAAAACCGAAAGTTATAATCATACAATTAATCACTGTCATAAGACTCGGACACTTTTAATTTGTCAAATATAAACAATAAAGTACAAAATTATATATGCGGATGATTTGATACCATAGCGGGAGCAAATTCGGAGAGTTGACTGGAATCCTCGAACAAGCTGATGATGTGAGTTATTCCAGCATTGTTCACCAGATGATCCACTACAACACAAATGTCCCATCAAACAAAATACATTCTGAAAATTTGGGCCTTAACTGCTGTGAAAAATGAGAGGCTGCTTCATTTACGTAGCCCAAAGTGGTCGACTGCTATTGAAAGCTGAAGATGGAGATGATATTTAAGGCTCATTTCAGATTGACTATGTTTGAAGATTAAAGGAGCAGAAGACTTGTTACAGTCAAGGAAAATGAAGAACACGTGTAATTTTATTGTTGTACAAAATGTAAACTTTAGATTTACTGTTTTACTGTTAATAATTACTTTTACAGTTGTAATTAGTTAAAGTAGCAGATTAGTTACTAGTGTAAATACTTTTGTAATGACAAATTCAGGAATGAGAAAATCATTTCCTGTACAGACTTCTCTCTTATTCCTCTGTTTTATTCCTCTGCTGATTTTGACAACTGCCTTATTGACAAACTGTTTGCAATCTTCTTCTGCCTTGGAAACGTTCGCTCGGACCACGATAGCATCTGGGGACCCCAACTGGCTAGCTTTTTCCCAACTGCCCGGAGTCGGTCTTCTCTTCTAGCAGCCAGGGCCAAACGTGCTCCTCTCTTCGCGCACTCGTAAGCAAGATGCTTCATTGCCCAAAGCAAAACCTCTCAGGAATACATACTAAAAGATACTAAATACTAAAATGTTTGCAGAAACGTAAATACATAATCCAGTGAGAAGGAGACAAATCTCTCCAATTCCTGAGGATGCTCCGGTGATGAGTACAACTTTCCCAGACAGGTTTTCACTGTTTGCGGTTCTTTTCAGGAAATTGAGAAACTTGAGAATAAGAAACATTGGTAAGAACAAAAGAAGAACAACGAATGTTACTGGAGGAAGTACAATGCTCATGATCTTGTGAATAAAATCCATAGCTTCTTCTCAGTATCGGAGGCCGAGATTGTGCAATTCAAATCTTGAGGCAACAGGCCAATAGATTCGTAGCAGATCAGATATCTACGTTTCTTCTCTCGTGCTATGCAAAATTTTATCCCCAGCTTGCTGGGACCACGATCGATGTGGGCCAGGTTTATAACTTAGGCCTGTTTTTAGTTTTTTGGTTGAGATAGATGGTTCCGGCCGGACTCGAATAATTGGTCAGAAGTTTGGTTGGAACTTAATTAATTATAGATATGATATTTGGCTGCAAATTATTATTTTTAGGTAGATGAATAGACTTTTAAGAGAAACAAACTTCAATAAGAGAGATAACCAAAAACTTTAAAAAGGAAAAATAAATGTATAATATTTTAAGAAGTTTTTAAATTATTTAAAAACATTTAAATAACTTTTTATTTTTATATTATATTAAATCAAGTCTCTGTATTTTTATTTTGAATCAAATAAACACTTATAATTAATGATTGATTAATTGTAATTAATTAAGATGTTACTTGTTATTTTTTATGTTACGTGTAGCTAATAAAATGGGTGACAATGTCACGTGGTTATGACATCATGTCATATTAATAGCTCACGTCATCATCCACTATATATGACATGTGAGT
Organism: Theobroma grandiflorum; assembly: GCA_036013995.1. Taxonomy (NCBI): domain Eukaryota; kingdom Viridiplantae; phylum Streptophyta; class Magnoliopsida; order Malvales; family Malvaceae; genus Theobroma; species Theobroma grandiflorum. Next base: position 11,797,875 of record CP142131.1, read on the forward strand.
ATGCCATTTCAATATAATTTAGTATAAAATAACAAGTAACATTGAAACTAATAACAGTTAATTATAAGAGTTTATTTGATATAAAATAAAAATATAAAAACTCAATTGAATGTCATAAAAAGATAAAAAATTTATTTAAAAATTTTAAAATAATTAAGAGATTTTGTTTAGATATTATGTAAAAAATAAACAACTTATAAGTCTATTTTTTTACCTTTTTGACAAATAACTTGATAAAACTTCAAAATTTTAAAATCTTTCATAAAAAAGATATGATTTGAACCTTCAATGTTGCATATAATTAATACTAATCAGTGATGAGCAAACTAATGATAACTCATTCGAAGATGTCATTTTGAGCTCGAGATCTTAGTATTTCTTTCTTTTTATTTTACGAAAAAGATCTAAGCAAAGTTGTTTCCTTTGAGATGCTATTGATTTCTTAAACAAAATTAGTTAAAAATTTTGAAATATAGTACTATTTTCGAAAATTGAAGGTCTGAATTGCAATGCTCCAAGCATTCTCTACTTAATGGCTCATATTTAACTTGCGCATAATATATGCAAGTTTAAAGCCATTTAAGGCACAGGAAATTTTATTTTGAGACTTTAGTTTATTAAATTTGAAAGATTCAGCTTCTTTGGATTATGGCACCTAAGAGAATTTGTTTTTTAATTTGATGACTTGTTGAGGGCTTGAGGTCAAAATGGTTGGGAATATGAAATCAACATTACATTAAATATTCAAATTTACTTTGACTTTAGCAAATATCACTTTGTTTTAACTCTTCTTATTCTTCCGTATTCCTCTAATATAGGGAGCCATGGTTTGTACAAAAACTCCCAAAAGGCCAAGACAACTCATGTGTGCATTACTTTCATTGAAGCCCAAGAGTTTTGTTTACACTATTGTAAGATTGAAGTAACATTTTGGTTGTACACTAGAACCGAAGTATTCCCTGTCTATTATTGAGGAGCCGTTGGTAGGGAGGATAGAAAGAAAAATGTTTTAATCCAAAGATTGAACTACAAAATAGAAGCTAGATAGTCTTATTCAAGCTTCGAAGGCAGACTGCTGAAGCAGGGTTTCCCTTCCTAATTTAGGATAGTCCGGCCGGCTATGCTTTTTTATCCCCCGTCCTTGGCCTATGGACTAGTAACAACTGGCAAGCCCAGTCCCATATCTCAGGGCAAAGTACCTTTAGAAGATACAAAGGCCTAACCCAGAATGGCTCTGTCAGGTACATGTCTCCTCGGCAAGTGCTTTCAACAATTGCCTTGGCACAAACATCCGTTGGTTCGTTTCCGAGGAACTGGAGCTTACCCTGATAGGCAATCAAGTTCAAAGCAACAAGAAAGAGAGCTTGGTTTTGATTTCCAAACAAAGAGCATTAGATCATTTATGCAATTTAACAGAACTGAAAAACCTTAAGGTATGATTGTATTCGGGAGTATTAAGGAGGTTATTCCCTGTCTCTTATCTTGGATTACTTCCTTTAGGCCTTACCTTTCTTTGTTGATTGCTTCGGGTCATTTCTGACTCAACAAATCCAGGAGTGACGATGGTTATTCCGATTTCTGGACCAACTTCAATCCTCAATGACTCATAGAAACCAATTTGAGCTGCCTTGCTTGCCTGAAATGCAATTTTTTGCATAGTGATCAGTTAAGCAACTAAAAATGGGAACCTATTTGACATGTATAATACAGAATCAACTTGTTTACGGCGTAGAAGCTAGTTTTTGGAAGGCCAAGCCAGGCAGAAGCTGAGGACATCACAATCATCTTCCCTCTCCTTTTTCTCAGGTGTGGAACTGCAAAATGGGTGCCGTACACTGAACCCCAAAAATTTATGTCCTGCAAAGAAACAAAATTTCGTTTTGAAATGATATTTAAATTTAGTTTAAAACGCAGAATGAAATATAAGCAGTCACATGGGGATACCATAACAGGGACAAAATCTGATATATTGCTGGTTACTTTAAAAGATTGCGCGGTACCAACCCCAGCATTGTTCACCAGATGGTCCACTGTTGGATAAATAAACCCAATCAGTTAATAAAATGAGGTCTAATCTCCACTAAAAGCTATGAACATGGACTTAAGGAGAGAATGAAGCTTACACTGCCCGAAGTGGTTCACCGTCTCGTCAACAAATCGCTTACAATCTTCGACCTTGGATACATCTGCAGTGATCACAATTACGTCAGGGGACCCCATCTGTCGGGCTCTTTCAGCTACATTTTGAAGACGATCTGTTCTTCTGGCTACGAGGGCCAAACGAGCTCCTCTTCTAGCATACTCATAAGCAAGGTGCTGCAAAATTTGAGAAATATATGATAAAACAGATACATATGTTAACCTATGAACATTGAGTGGAGAAGCCGGTGGCCTGGAGGTACAAACCTCACCAATGCCCGAAGATGCTCCCGTGATGAGTACTACTTTACCGGCAACGTTTTCTTTGTACACAAACCTTTGAATGGAACAAAGAAGCTTGAAAACAAGAAATGGCGGTAAGATGAAAACAAGTGCAATTATAAGTAGAGGGGGAAAGACAATGTTCAATAGCTTGTTGATTTCCATAGTGTCAACAACCACAAGAACAATAGAGAAACACTAGTTATCTGTTCCGTGGCCAAACGAATATGGAAGAACATATAATGTATGGATTCTATTTAATTATCAATAAATATTTAAGTCAAATGTCAACCCGCGAGTCTAGCGTGATCAGGCCGTTCTATTAATGACGGCCGCCAGACTTCTTTAGATGAAAAAAGTAAAATGTTCGGCATGTTAGGCCGCTAAAACTAGAGCCTATATGAGGACGTCGCAATCTGTTCATAAGCCCTGATTCAATTCATGTCACACTAACACAAACAGATAACTCGATTCAATTATCAGTTGATTTAATTACTAAGACGGGAGAAACTTTTTTATTGTGAGCCGACCATGGTATGGCGTGGCACTTCTTTCCACCAATGCATTAGAATTAGGTATTTAATTGACTATGGGATTTGAAGTCAGTAAGATATGATATGTTAATTTTTAAAATTATTTTTATTCATAAAAATATATTTTAATATAAAATTTTAAATATGTCAAACAACTTAAATCTATAAATAGCAGCATGACAATAAATTTTAATTATTTATTTAGCCTAATTCCTTTCACAAATTTGAAATGATTAAAGTGATATCAAAATTAAGCATTATACAACCTAACATAATAATATATATTTTTTCCCTATAAATCAGTCATTTACAAAACTTGACAGACTCAATAATTTCATTTTAGATTGTATACGTGGGATACTCCTAAGCTTTAGAGGATTAAATTGTTAATTAATTAATTAATTAAATTTGTATTCTTTTTAAATTAATTTAATTAATTTAGGAACCCTAACCGCCATCTCTCTTTCTCTTGTATTTTACCTTCTTTGGCTAAATCCTCCTTCTGTTTTCCACTTGGTTTCTTCTCCCTTTCTTTTTCCTTCTCTTCTCTTTGTTTCTAAGGAATTGGCCCAACATTGAATATGGGGCAATTACTTAGAAGTACATTTTGTACAACAACCCTTCCTATCTGATAGAAAATGATCCCATGATCCTGAACCGATCTTTGAGTGTCTCCAGTTGTCTGCTTGAGAATGCAAATTTGGAATTAGCCAAGCATTTGAGCTGCTTATGCTTGTAGTTCGTTTGCAGAGACAAAAGCGGCCGCATTTCTGATTACCAGAAGATTTGGCAAGGTATTATTATTCCATCATGTGCTTTCATTTTGGAGAACCTGTCTGTAGGAAGCAGCAATGTTCTTGATCATTATGTTCTTCTTTATCAAATTTATATTGCCAACATAATCCCCTAGACTCTGACCCATTTGTTCCATTGGATTGAAATTCTACAGCAGTTCCATTGTGGTTCAGGATATCAAAAATGGGAAAGTAATTTCATCATTAAAAGAATTGGGATTCCTCTATAGATGGGAAGATACATCCTCACAAGTATAATCATATCAAACATGAGAATATCACCTACTCATTTACATTCCATTCTCAAGAATGTAATTGTAATCAACATTGGACCTTAAATTCATTCAATATTAAGGTTTAAGTGTAAAGTGTAAACCACAGATTTGCCTCTCAATTAATGCACCATTTATACCGAATGGGATGATTGGTGTTGAAAAGTTATTGGTGATTTTTATATCTCACTGTAATCCTCTATCACTGAGGTGATAAATTCCAACCGCACCTAAGTTTTTCACTAGAAAACCAGAACATGCCACATGTCTCTTCATTTTCTTTTAAAATTCATCTACCTATTTCCTCTTTAACTAGCGTGAAGCGCCAAAGGAGATATGATAATAGCTCTCTGCATGGCAACTGAAAAGAACATAGTGATACTAAAGAAATAAAGTTTGAAGCAAAATAAAAAAACCAGGCGTGCTTCTACATATAAAATTGTTGATGTATTTTCAAAATTAAAGGTTAAGTCACATGATGGAGAGCTATCATTAGCTCAATAGTTATGTCACAAAAAGTGACACAATATGTCTATTGTAATATAGACAAGTTTTCATGTGAATAATTATGTTTCTTGAAAATACATTTTGAAAAGACACCAACGAAAAGTTACATGTGAAAAGTTACCATTGTAAAGTAACATGTGAAAAGCTATATGTAAAAAGTTACAATTGTAAAGTAACATGTAAAAGGTTATATGTGAATAGATATTGTTTCAAGGTATAAGTCAAAGAATGTGATTTATGAAATGAATAGTTATCTATTCATTAGATGCTTATTGAAACAATATCTTTTGCTCAAAAGTTGTGTTGGCAAAAAGTGTAGAGATACTTTTTGGATGAAAGAGATCTTTATGAAAAGGTTGTGACCTTGGAACATAAAGATATTTATTAGACAAAAAGATGTCTTTATGAAAAGGAAGTGTCTTTGAAGAAGAGACACTTTGAAGCCTATATAAAGGGCTTGTTGTCATCCATTTTGACATAACAACAAGATACCAAAATTTCGACACAACAAATGTAGAGAGTAAGAGAAAGTGTTTGTGTTATAGGAACAAAACACTAAAGTTTCCACCATCTACAAAAGATTTTGAATTCCTTATTATCTACTTGCTGCAGAAAGTTGGTTTTAAGGCCAAACGACTTTGCAAAACCTCGGGTGTATCTAACGGTCTAGTTTCGTAAAGTGTAATACAAAAGTTAGACGTTGGCTTCATTGTATCCTTGAGACTAGTCGCATCATTCCCTTTTGCATACCTGGTGGTGGGGCGAATTAAGTCTTAAAGATAGACGCCTATTTAAAAGACTCACCTTGAAGCCAATTTTACCTATTCTTGAATACTTCATAAACCTCATAAACCCCACTCAACACCAACAATTTTAAGACTTAGATTCGTGGTATTCATTATGGCTTCACTAAAAGAGATGGCTACCAACATTGTCAAGCTAGACCGTTTTGAAGGAGGAAACTTCATATGATCGTAGAAAAAGATGCGCTTCCTCCTCACAACTCTCAAAGTGGCGTACGTGTTGGATACACCATGACCAAGCGAGGAAGATGATGAAGAAACCGTGGATAGAACTCGCTAAAGGCAAAAATGGGATAATGATGACTACATTTGCATGGGACACATACTTAACGGAATGTCGGATGCAATGTTCGATGCTTATCAAACCAAGGCAAGTGCGAAACAACTATGGGACAAATTGGAGGCAAGATACATGGCCGAAGATGCAAGTAGCAAGAAATTCCTGGTTAGTCGCTTCAATAATTTTAAAATGGTTGATAATCGTTCTGTTATGGAGCAATTGCATGAGCTTGAACATATTCTCAATAGCTTTAAGCAATATGATCTTAAAATGGATGAAGCTATTGTGGTCTCATCAATAGTTGATAAGCTTCCCCCTTCATGGAGAGACACCAAGAAAACTCTTAACATAAAAAGGAGGATATGTCTCTCGAGGACCTTAGCAATCATTTTCGAATAGAAGAAGATTATAGGAAACAAGAAGAAGTCAAGCAAGATGAAGATTCTAATGAAAAGAATCTTGTGACTTCGAAAGTTCATGTGATGGAACACAAACCATCAAACAAGCCAAGCAAAAGAAAACATTCCGTGGGCAAGTATGACAAAAGTCATAAGTTTAAAGAGAACAAAAAGGGGCCATGTTTTCATTGTAAACAAACTTGGTCACTTTAAGGAAGAATGTAGACTTTTGAGAAGTAAGACACAAGGTGTGAACAACCATAAGTTTGTGGCAATGGTTTCCGAGGTCAATCTTCTCCAAAATGATGAATCATGGTGGATTGACACTGGTGCAACGAATCATGTATGTAATGACAAAAGTTTCTTTAAGACTTTGGAAGAAGTTGACGAAGGAAACGTGCTATACATGGAAAATTCCTCCATAACACAAGTAAAAGGAAAAGGCACTGTGGAATTCATGTTTACATCCGGAAAAACATTTGTACTAAACAATGTGTATTATGTACCGAAAGTTAGAAGGAATCTTGTGTCAGGTAGCTTGTTAAATAAGTATAGCTTTAAATTAACATTTGAAGCTGATAAGTTCATTCTTACAAAAGGTGGACAATATGTGGGAAGTGGATATTATTGTGAAAACATGTTCAAGCTTAATATTAATAAGAAAAATGATAGTTCTGCTTATATCGATGCCTTGCTTAATGTTCATGGTAATAAAGTAATGTTGTCTAATTTATGGCATAATAGATTAGGTCATGTTCATTATAGAAGAATGCATGATATGGCTAAGTTAGAATTGATACCTACCATTGATGAAAATAATGATATGTGCGAGACATGCATGGTTACTAAAATCACAAGGAATTCATTTCCTAAGGTAGAAAGAAATACTAAATTGCTTGCATTAATACATTTTGATGTTTGTGACATGCATAGTACTCCTTCAATTAGTGAAAAGAAATACTTCGTAACTTTCATTGATGACTTATCTAGATATTGTTACGTTTACTTGTTGCATGCTAAAAATGAAGTTATAGAAAAGTTTGGAATATATAAAAGAGAAGTTGAATTGCATTGTGAATTGTTTATTAAATGTTTACGAAGTGATAGAGGAGGTGAATATTATGATCTTAAATATTTTGAGTCCACGGGTATTATTCACGAGACTACCGCTCCATACACACCAGAACAAAATGGTGTAGCGGAACGTAAGAATCGAGTTCTTACGAAAATGGTGAATGCTTTGCTTTTTAATTCAGGTTTGGGAAAAAGATTTTGGGGTGAAGCCTTATTAACGGCTTGCCATATATTAAATAGAATCCCAAACAAAAAGAGCAAAATTACTCCTTATGAACTATGGAAAGGAAGAAAGCCAAACCTTAATTATTTAAGAGTTTGGGGTTGTTGAGCCATAGTAAGAGTGTCGAAGCCAAAGAAAAGGAAATTGGGTGAAAAATGAATTGAATGCATATTTATAGGATATGCTGAACATAGTAAGGCATATCGTTTCATGGTGATAGAGTCTAATGATTCATATTCAGTTAATACGGTCATAGAATCAAGGGGCGCTATCTTTGATGAAACAAGATTTAACTCAATTCCTAGACCCAAGGAACAAATAACAAAAAAACGATAGTTCATTAGAAAATGATGAGAAAACTATCGAGTTTCGGAGAAGTAAAAGAGTTAGAAAAGCAAAGACATATGGATCAGATTTTCTCATGTACTTAGTTGAAGGTATAAGAGAAGAAATATGTGAATACCTACCTTACTGCTTTAATGTAGAAGGTGAGGGTGATCCTCAAACTTATAAGGAAGTAATGAAGTCTCAAGATGCTTCTTTTTTGAGAGAAGCAATACAAGATGAGATGGACTCAATAATGGGAAACAAAACATGGAAATTGGTAGACCTTCCACCGGGTTCCAAGCCAATAGGCTGTAAATGGATTTTCAAAAAGAAAATGAAAGTTGATGGAACCGTAGAAAAGTTTAAAGCAAGGCTAGTGGCAAAAGGCTTTAAACAAAAAGAAGGTATTGATTATTTTGATACATATGCACCGGTAGCAAGAATAGCTACAATTAGAGTGCTTATAGCACTTGCATCTATTTATAAGATGGTAATTCACCAAATGGATGTTAAAACGGCATTCTTAAATGGTGAATTGGATGAAAAGGTGTATATAGAACAACCGGAAGGGTTTGTCATTCCGGGTCAAGAAAAGAAAGTGTGTAAGCTTGTAAAGTCCTTGTACGGATTAAAACAAGCACCTAAACAATGGCATCAAAAGTTTGATAAGGTTGTGCTAGCTAATGGCTACAAGATCAATCAAGCTGACAAGTGTGTTTATAGTAAGTTCCAAAATGGGAAGGGTGTCATCATTTGCTTATATGTGGATGACATGTTAATCTTTGGAACGGACTTAGAACAAGTGGAAGACACAAAGAGGTTCTTGTCAAAGAATTTTGACATGAAAGATATGGGTATGACGGATGTTATTCTTGGCATAAGAATAATAAGAGATAATAATGGCCTAACATTGTCTTAATCTCATTACATCGAAAAGATCGTAATGAAGTATGGCAAGTCAGATTGTAAGCCGATGACAATGCCTTATGATTCTAATCAAAGGCTTATACCTAATGTAGACAAGCCAATAGCACAACATGAATATGCAAGGGTGATTGGTTGCCTTATGTATGCAATGGTCTATATAAGACCGGATATTGCATTTGCGGTTGGGATGCTAAGCCGATTTACAAGTAATCCGAGTAAAAAGCATTGGTGTGCTGTTTATAGAGTTCTAAGGTATCTAAAGAATACAAAAAATTATGGCATTTGCTATTTCGGTTTTCCTTCGATTTTAGAAGGATATACGGATGCAAGTTGAAACTCAAATAGATCGGATTACACATCCACGACTGGATGGATTTTTACAATTGGTGGGGGTGCTGTTTCTTGGGGTTCCAAGAAACAATCTTGTCAAGCGGATTTCACCATGGCGACTGAATTTATAGCCTTAGCATCTGCAACTCAAGAAGCGAAATGGTTGAGAGACTTACTCTATGAAATTCCGTTATGGCCGAAACTGATGGCACCAATCTTGATACATTGTGACAATGAAGCAACTGTATCAAAGGCTTATAATCAAGCTTACAATGGGAAGAGTCGATATATTGGACTTCGACATAGCATTGTAAGGCAAAGGATTAGTGACGGTATAGTCATTATAAGTTATGTGAGGTCTGGTGAAAATTTAGCGGATCTGTTTACTAAAGGTCTAAAAAGGGACCTTGTGTTAAAGACCTCAAGAGGGATGGGACTCAAGCCTATTAATTAAATCTCCAATGGTGGGAGCTCATCTCGACGCTTACGGCTGACCTGTAAGTCTTGGGTATTGACAATTCCAACACATGGAGATTGTAAGCACTAAAATTCTAAATTCCATCCCAAGGTGTATAGTGCTTGGTTCCCGTAATGTGTTAAGTAAGGATGAACGAAAAGTTCTTAATAGACCCATAACATATAAATGTTGAGTACAATAATTACGGGGTACTTCTGATGGGGGCTACCTATATAAGTGGAAGTGCGGCCGCTTCTAGGAGCTAAAGGCTTGACTCTGACAGCACTCATGAATGGATGCATAACACAAGGCCATAAACCGTGTTGGCAAAACTAGATACAATGTGAGCAAGGAAACTTGTGCGTGTTTAGTGGCTCGACTAGTCAAATGCAGAATCGGTGGTTCAATGCTTGATCAACCACTTTATTCAGACTAGAACCAACCACACTCACTAGGTGAAGGTTCAAATCTGCGGGATACCTTCATTGATGCACAGGATTTCCCAAAGTTGTTGGTATTTGAAAATTTTGAAAATGATAGGGGATTGTTGGTGTATTTTCAAAATTAAAGGTTAAGTCACATGATGGAGAGCTATCATTAGCTCAATAGTTATGTCACAAAGAGTGACACAATATGTCTATTGTAATATAGATAAGTTTTCATGTGAATAATTATGTTTTTTGAAAATACATGTTGAAAAGATGCCAACGGAAAGTTACATGTGAAAAGCTATATGTGAAAAGTTATAATTGTAAAATAACATGTAAAAGGTTACATGTGAATAGATATTGTTTCAAGGTATAAATCAAAGAGTGTGATTTATGAAATGAATAGTTATCTATTCATTAGATGCTTATTGAAACATTATCTTTTGCTCAAAAGTTGTGTTGACAAAAAGTGTAGAGATACTTTTTGGATGAAAAAAATCTTTATGAAAAAGTTGTGACCTTGGAACATAAAGATACTTATTAGACAAAAAGATGTTTTTATGAAAAGGAAATGTCTTTGAAGAAGAGACTCTTTAAAGCCTATATAAAGAGCTTGTTGTCATCCATTTTGACATAACAACAAGATATCAAAATTTAGACACAACAAGTGTAAAGAGCAAGAGAAAGTGTTTGTGTTATAAAAACAAAATACTAAAGCTTCCACCATCTACAAAAGATTTTGAATTCCTTATTATCTACTTGCTGCAGAAAGTTGGTTTTAAAGCCAAACGACTTTGCAAAATCTTGGATGTATCTAGCGGTCTAGTTTCGTAAAGTACAATACGAAAGTTAGACGTTGGCTTCATTGTATTCTTGAGACTAGTCGCATCATTCTCCTTTGCATACCTAGTGGTGCGGGCGAATTAGGTCTTAAAGATAGACGCCTATTTAAAAGACTCACCTTGAAGCCAATTTTGCCTATTCTTGAATACTTCATAAATCTCATAAACCCCACTCAACACCAACAAAAATTAAATTCTCTCCAACATAAGACATTTCTAATTCCAAACAAATATAACATCTGGGTTCTTCAACTTTAGTTTCATATGCAAAATCGAGTTAAAACTCCACAAGCCACATCAACACTACGCCCTTTAGTTTGCTAAAACCGAATTGCTTAAATCTTGAGCAAACGTTCATTTCTTGGAACAAGTATTGTTGTTGCTAAGATGTTGAAGACCCAGGTCTGCCAACCAAAGTTAAACGGCAAGCCCACTCTAATAACTCAGGGCAAAGCATCTTTAAGAACGGTCCCACCCTATACCAAGATGGCTCTGTCAAGCACCTATCTCCACGGCAAGCGCTTGCCACAATTGCCTTTGCACACCCTTCTACCGATTCACCCGGAATAAATCCCACTTGCACCTAGCCAGCGATTAAGAAAAATTCCATTTGTTTTTGATATACATAAAAAAATAAAACAAACAAACAATGGGGAAAACAGAAATCTCGCTTGCCTCTGATTTATATGCCTCTCCTTGGACCATATCTGTCTCGATTAAGCCCGGGGTGACAATCGTTATTCCAATGTCTGAACCAAACTCAACCCTCAACGTCTCATAAAAGCTAATTAGTGCAGCCTTGCCTGCCTGAAGCCATTGCAGAAATACAAGTGATTAGGAAAATGGAGAACCGATCATCAGGAGCTGAGTGAAGCATATGGGGGAGATATCTCACATTGTAGAAGCTTGTCTTTGGCAGCGGCGCCCATCCAGCAACTGAAGCAATCACAATGATTTTCCCTTTGCTTTTTCTTAGGTGTGGAACTGCGAAATGGGTTCCGTATGCTGAACCCCAGAAATTTGTGCTCTACCAACGCATTATATATATAAAAGAGATATTTTATTTTCAATCGATGATATAATGTGAATCAGTAAAACGGATCAACTCGAAGGCCATTTTTCTTGGGAAATTTGTATTGTATAATTAATTATAATCGGTTCAGTGTGACAGCAGCCGATTGGGAAAGCACAATTTGCTCAGATTAGCATTCTACCTCATAAAGCTATCCTTAGTTATGAAAGACAATTTCAAAACAATAAAAAAATATCTAACATTCATATTATAAAAATTTATATATTTTAAATATAATATTTTTATTTTTATATTAAATATTAATTTTTTATGATTTTCTTTAAAATTTTCAAATTAAAAAGTATTGAACATCCGTATTATGAAAAAATTCAAAATTGTAATATAACTTATATCAAAATTAAAACTTTTTTTTTTGAAAATTAAAGAGTAGCAAATATTTAAAAACAAAAAGAGTAATTTTGAAGTTTTTTAGTTGATGTTTATATCTTTTATTGCTTGCTATTTGTTTTTAATTTTCTATTCATTTTTATTTGTTACTTTTTATTTATATTCATTTTTTTAAAAAATAAAAATTCAAAAGTTAAACATTAACCAAACTAAGCCTAAATTTTACTCGCCTGAATTTTACCCTAATCTTGATGTCAATATTTACAAAAAAAAAAAAATTAGACCATTCTAAAACTCGAACCCCACCAAATCAAACATTAAAAATAAAATTAAAATATCATTAAGAATTTTAATGATAAAATTTAAACTAATCAATTGATTAACAATAAAATTCAAATTTAGACCCTTTATGAATTTTCGTATAGAATTCATCATTTAATCAATTATTACAGATCAAAATATAATATAAAAATTAAAATAAATCAATATAAATAATCAATATTTATAATAAAACTTGGATAATAAATATTTGAAGTAACCACTATTCTAAATAAATTAATAAATGTAGGACTAATCAATTTTAGAGTTTTCCATATATCGGGTGAGGCATTGATGTCTCTAAAACCTAGATTAAGGTGTAGACAAGGTTCCTCCAGTTAAATAAATTAATAATAAAATATTTAAAAAAATTTATTATTATTTGAATATTTTTAAATATATTTTAAAATAAATTAATTACCTATAACATACTTAAAAGAAGACTCAATGGAGCTTTCAGAGTTAACCACGTGGAGGGCAGAGAAAGTAAAAGAAGAAAGATGTTGAAGCAAAGAGAGAGAAAGAGAGGGATGCAAAGAAGTTAGAGTAAACCACGTGCAGGGCAGATAGAGGGTGCAAAGAGGCCCGTGTATTGCACACGGGTCCTACTCTAGTTAATATAATAACAACCTAAACCACGTGTCAGAAGGAGGATCTGAGTGAGGTCAGGCCACGATGTTAACGAGCAATCCGGCTCGTAGACAAGTGACTTTACAGAACAACCATGGGTCATGGCCAGAAGTGGAGGGAGGGTGGGGCTAGTAGGGCCCCCGCCCCCCTAAAATTCCAAAATTTATATATTTTAGTTTATTTTATTTTAAAATTTTTAATTTTATTTTTATAAAATTTTTTAATGTTACTTTTTTAAATATTAAAATTTTCATTTTCACTCTCTCAATTTTAAAATTATAATTCCATCACTGCTCATGACCGATTGTAATTATAGTGACATTGAAACAGACAAAAATGCTATTCGGCTATGAATTTTATTTTTTAAAAATTTTTTAATTTTACTTTTTCAAATATTAAAATTTTTATTTTCACTCTCTCAAATTTAAAATTATAATTCCGTCACTGCTCGTGACCGTTTGTAATTATAGTGACATTGAAACAGACAAAAATGCTATTCGGCTAAAGGGTGGACCTGGAAATATGAGCTCCACAAATTCCCAAGGAAGAACAGCCACTAAACTAATTGAGGTTTGGGGCCATCCATGCCAGACAAAAATCCAATCTAAATAGTGTCAAGAACAAGAATTGAAGAAAAAAACAATTGCAGTCCTCATGTTCAAATCGAGAATAGCAGCCAAATCCTCCTTTCCATAATTAAATTAATCAAATACCTCTCTCATCTCTATGAACACAACGGCCAATCTTTTTTCTGATAAAAGCTCAAGAGCTGGAAGGAAAAACGTACCATAGTAGGAGCGAATTCAGAAATTTGTGTTACATCTTCAAACAATCCAAGTTTAAGAATAGCAGCATTGCTCGCCAAGTGATCCACTGTTGCATAAATTAAGCCATGAAACCGCCATCTTAGATTACAGTTTAAATACCAACCATAAACCCATGCATAAAAATGCGCAGATATATATACTTACATCGTCCAAAGTCGTTTACAGCTTTGTCAATAAAGCGTTTACAGTCTTCCAGCTTTGAAACATCTGCTGGGATAACTACAACATCTGGTGACCCTAGCCGACGGGATTCATCAGCAACTACGCAAAGACGATCTTCTCTCCTGGCAACAAGGGCTAAACGAGCTCCTCTCCTCGCATACTCGTAAGCAAGATGCTAGCACAAACGATAAACAACATGCATGCAGGAGCAAGGTTCATCATTAATTTAAGTTCTGTAATCAATAATCTGATTGACAAGGGATATAGTTCTTGATGTTTTCCTAATTCCACAAACCTCACCAATGCCCGAAGACGCGCCAGTGATGAGCACAACTTTTCCTGCTACATTTTCGCTGCAGAAGGATCTTATAATATAGCTAAAATACTTGAAAATGAGATATGGCGGCAAGAAAAAAAGGAGCAAAAGGATGGCTATAGGAGGAAGTAAAATGTTGATGAGCTTGTGAATGAAGTCCATGGCTTTTGCAGTTTGCAGTTGAATGGAGAAGATGCTCCTTGGAGGACTAATATAATAACACTAGTAGAATAGTCAATGAGTGGAGAAACGTGAAAGAGATAGGATTTTTTGTGGATGACTTTTTTTTGACGATTTTTTTTATAGACCAAATCCATAAGGCGTTTTTGAGAATGGATTTTTCTATAATTTTAAGTGTTTTTAGACACAAGAAGTCATCTTTGGACGAATATACCCTTAATGAAACCGACGCATCTTTTTGGGTCCGCTCCTCAACTCGAAACGTTTCAACGGATAAAGTCTGTTTATATGTGATCCACCACTCAGTTCTCAGAGACAGACCGTACATCTCCTGTAAAGCAGTTTTGTCGATACTTAGGTGGCAGTTAAAGTTCGGAGCATTTTCGCAGTGGGACCATTTTAGAGTTGTTGTTATCAGCATAAAGGTGCTTCACATACTCAGCAGTGAGAGGAAGTTGATAGTACGAGGAGAAAGGTATAATATTTATTTTATTTTAGTTAAAGAAAGTATTTATTTTTTTAAATTTTGAACCGTGTGACGAAATGGTTATTCTTTATGTTGAGGGTTTTGGTTTTTGAGCATAAACCTATACATATTGGTTGTTCATATTGATATTGTTGTCGTTTGAAATGGTTGAATAGCGAGGTGAATGTGGTATTGTTGGTGTTGATGGGGTCGAAAGGTGACCGCCGTCGCGTGACTAGTTCATATGTATGCGTCTAGACACTTTGGTAGGAATTGGCATTTAGGGTGACTGATGGCTTACGTACCCTCTGTACGTGACTGGATTTTGGCATGGGGTCACTGAGGGTGTGCATGATTGCATTAGGGTTTAACATTGCGTGACAGCATGAGTGGATGGCATGGGGTCAGGGTTTGCGTGATTACGTTAGACTTTAACTTTATGTGACATACTGATAGGTCAGTGCGTGACAGCACGAGTAGATGGCACGGGGTCAGGGTGTGCGTGATTGTAATAAGGTGTACATTGCGCGAATGGTTGATGGGTTTATATCAGTGCGTCACTTGTGTCTAGATAGTTGCGTGATTGATGTTCATAATTGCGTGACTAAATTAAAAGTCATTGCGTGACTTATTTTATATTGAATGGCACAAGTGTCATAACTGCATGAAATTTATCCGTATGGCACTGCATGAAAGAAATTGGAACTGTTATGTATTATTATGGATCAACTGTAATGCTTTAATTTGTATATGTTGATTTGCTTAACAATCCATGCACAGCACTTGCATTAATTATGCTGGTCCAGGGCTGTCTAAAAATAGTTAAAAGTATTGAGAATGTTATTTTATGAGTTAACTTATGAGGAGGGCTATTTTTGAAAAATGCATCTTGTTTTTATGTTAATCTACAATGATGGTATTAACATGACTAAATGGAAGGTGATCTGTTATATGTTGCAGATGGCCAGCATAGTAACAGAGCATGATAATGTAGAATTTATGCTTTGTGTGCCGAGGCAGCAGTGGGGGTTCAACGCGGGCATTAACATCCACTGCAAGTGGCCGCAGCTACATATGATATGGGAGATGATGTCCAAAGTCAACGAGTTGGAGAGGTTGAAAGGAACATGCTTTGGGCACATGATGGATGTTGAAGCTGATAAGAATTTATTCTGCGTCAGTCTCGTGCATAACCTAATGTTGCGCAGAATAAATGAACTGGCCGCCATCGAGGGCGAACTATGGTTCGCCATAGGGAGAACAAAGGCTCAGTTCTCAAAAAGGGAATTCTGCCTCGTGACAGGGCTTAAGTTTGGTGCCCTACCAGGCCTTATTGTCAATCGATATGAGGCCGTCCCTAGAGGAATTCACCTGCGTTACTGGTGAGAGGGGAACGAGGTGAAGATTTAAAAAGTTTTAGATACATTCAAGGGAGGCCAGTTTCAGCAGGAGGGAGATGCGACGAAGATGGCCCTCGTCTTGATTGCCTAAAATGTTTTATTCAGTCAAGACTACAGACGATCAGTGGTTCCATGGTTGCTGTCGCTTGTGGAGAACATCGAGGAGTGGAACGCGTTCCCATGGGGCACTTATGTTTAGAGTCTGACCGTAGATTACATGACGAGGGGCTTCGAACCTCCTACTACGGGAGTAGCGGAGAAAAGTCGCTACCACATCTATGGATTTATTTAGGCGTTTCAGGTAGTGTGCCATACACTGTTTATCATTATTCTTGTTACATAAGATTTTATGAGGTTAAATATTTTCGCATAAGAATTTAGGAGGTGAGTAAAAAATGTTTTACGTTTGATGTGCAGTTTTGGACGTTGAAAGCAATTCTTGTAATCCGAAGCCTATTTGGAAGGCAGTGCCAGTTGGGATAGGTTTGGCCAAGAATGCTAAAATGGCAATGTGACGAAAGGCCTGCAGGCTTCCACGCCAGCATTGCAAATCTAGAGGAAGAAAGGAAGGTGAGTAAATAAACCATATTTTTGTATTTAATAAAATTTAATTTTGATTGACATAGGGTAGCGAGAGTTATACTTAATGGTAATTCATGTTTTGGTGCAGTTGTGTGCATTGAGGACGTTGGAGGCAACTGCAGAAGAGATGTTGACTGCGTACTGAGTCGACATTGAGGTCAACATCTCTAAAGGGCAGCAATACGCTCCATTATAGAAGTTGGAAGGTCAGCCAGAATTCGGTCCCTAACAAAGGAGGAGAATAATGGACCGCAAAGATAAAAGTAAAGCAGCACGAGGCATTAAGCGGAGACGTCGAGTGGACGAGGAGGTCCCTCCCTATTTCGATGCTGCTAAGGCCCCTGATTCTCTTCTTTCGTGTTTTCATGCTGCCCATCATGCTGCACCTCCTCCTGCTTCTGCTGCTTCCCCATTTGTTGAGGCGCGTAACCCACCGCTGCGGCAGCAAAAGACTATGAGCATTAAGCGAGAGCTGCAACGGATGCGGATACAGTGGAAGAAAGACCTACAGTCTTTGAAGACCGATATGCATATGCAGATCCAGGCAATACAGTTGGAGATCCAGCAGGCAATGTAGTTGGAGATCCAACCACTACATTAGCATATCGAGCAGTCAATGTAAGGGGCGGAGGATCGGATTGTTGGTCGGTTGATCGACCATTTTGAGGTATGCGCGTTTATGTTTTTCATTGCATGGGTTATAACATGTATGATGTATACAGTGTTCTAATGTGTTTGATTTTTTCAATCGTTCAGGCTCGATTTATGGGTGAAGATGATGGTGCGTGCGAGAAAAATGGCAGTGGGATTGGGGTTGATGTCGAGGATGCGGGTGCCATAAATCAGTCAATTGCATCGGCTCGAATGTCACCTCCCGCTGGCCCAATCGAACATCAGCCTGTGGCTATCCCATCCCCAGCAGAGGTAGCCCAGCTTCCTCATGACATACCTTCTCGTGCGATTAGTGGAGAGACAACTTCCCTGCGTCATGCTCCTGCTCCTGTCCCAACTCAACCAGAGATCGCACAATTAGTGGTATGGCAAGGTGAGATCACATCTGTATTTACGGAAGCTCCACCTCAACCTGAGCCCGAAGATGCACGTGTGACCTTAGCCAGCAAATACCTTCGAAGCTCGTATGTTAACCCACTGTTGATCTAGCGCAAATTGAAAGACGAATTGAAGGCTAAATATGAGGCCTTCATGAAAAACGATCAAGCCAGGTAAACGGTCAAGCCTTCTGTCTTTACGGTTCTAGTGTATTCATTTCATAATCTTTTGACATTGGTGTTATTATGAAATAAATATGTAGGGTTAACATTCTGGACATCGAAGGACAAGAGGGCCCTGATTTTTTTCGACGATTGGAGACGCCGACATAGTTGATGGACAACCAACATATTGATGCATGCATCGATGTGTTGTGTAAGCGGGCGCGCGAGCACCGTCGATAACAGTACAAGAGGAGAATATGCATCGTTGACACCACATTCTATATACATATATCATATTTCAGTGAGTTGTAATTATTCAAATGTAAGGTCTGTGTATTAGTTAGTTTGATTTATTTAACTATTATGCGTAATGTAATTGCCAGCTTATTTTGCTCGGTCTGAGCAAAGAAATGGAGCCTTCCCCCAACGATAAGACATTCAACCCAAGTAAGGCGGTAATGCCAGACCACTGCTGGACTATGCAAGGGGTTTCAGTCCTCCATGGGGTTTGGCCTGGGATAAAGTTGACTCAATTCTCGCACCATACTATTTTGATGGACACTGGGTGGTAGTGCACATCAACTTGCGAAGTTGGTCTATGATGTTAGTGGACACATCGTACGGTCGGGACGACGCACAGAAGTCTAGCTTGCGTGATAAGCAGATGAGTCCACTAACATCATTGTTTCCCATTATATGCCACCAATCAGGGTACTTTATCAGATCGCGTCATCAAACGCAACCTTTGACGCCAATGAGGCATAAATTAAAAGCAAAGACCCCGGTACAGAAAGATTCAGTGAGCTGCGGGGATTGGGTTATCGCTTTGTTGGAGTGGTTCATCTAGTCGAATCCTCCAGCGCTGAAGGCAAACGCGATAGAAGGCATTCGAAATAAGTTTGCCATAGAGATTTTTGCAAACAGCTCGAGTTGTTAAATTTTTTTATTTGTTTATTCTTTTTCAATCTGCAAATAACATTGTTTCGTATCATGTCCATATTATTCTTTGTTCTATCATTTACATATTATTCTTTGTATTCTTTATTGTTTCAATTAACAACAAGAACAATTATGTATTATTGCTGTTATACGCATACGGCTGCAATAAGAACAACATTGTTTCTTCTTTCCTTTGTTTCTTATTCGCATCGTAAAGTCTCTTAGTCTATTACAGTATTTACATGCCATCGTGATTGCCTCCGCATGTACCAACCCCCTTTAGTTTACAGCATATATGACATGTTGAATTGCATTGCGTGACATAAGGTTGTAACCAGTTGATATTGAACTGGGTTACTCAACACACTAACAATCGAGTTCCAAGTTTATATTGATTCGCGTTAGTATTTGAGAAACAGTAGTTATTATGGAATCGGGTGAGTAATCGACTTGGATGTCGTGACTACTAAATATGGATGGCGTGAACCTTTAAGATTTAGCATCGCGTCAGTAGTTGATATTGACTCGCAACATCTGATATGGAGTGGCATAACTTGTTGTGGGAATGGCGTGACTAGAAAATTGGAGTGACGTTAATGGTTGTTATGGAGTTGTGTGATTAGTTGATCCATAATCACGTCAGTGATCTGCAGTCGCGCCACTTGTCATGTGAATCGCATGACTGCAAAACTAGAGTTGCATTAGTGGTTGTTATGGAGTTGCGTGACTTGTTGATCTATAATCGCGTCAGTGATCTGCAGTCGCGTCACTTGTCATGGGAATCGCGTGACTGGAAGACTAGAGTTGCGTTAGTGGTTGTTATGGAGCTGCGTGACTTGTTGATCCATAATCGCGTCAGTGATCTACAGTCGAGTCACTTGTCATGGGAATCGCGTGATTGGAAAACTAGAGTTGCGTTAGTGGTTGTTATGGAGTTGCGTGACTTGTTGATCCATAATCGCGTCAGTGATCACTTGTTATTGGAACCGCGTCAGTGAATTTTTTCCTTATGTCCGCATTAGAGATGTAATGTATAATCTCGCGTGTGTGGTTAGTATGGAATCGTCAATTGCTATTATTAGTTGATATCGAGACCTCTGAGTTGTTGTTTCAAGTTCCAAATCAATTGCTATTATTAGTTGATATCAAGACCTCTGAGTTGTTGTTTCAAGTTCCAAATATCCTAACTTCGGAGTTATCTAAGATGAGTCACAGAAGCAAACGCACAAAAGTGACTTCAAGCAGCGGTGAAGGCGACACCGCTGATACGGGAACATCGTCCGGATCGGCTGTCAGTTCTTTTATACAAAATTTCACCCATCCGTCGCACGTTGCGAAATTCAACGCGAAATTCGCCAAAAGAAAGGTAATGCCCGGGCGTATAATTGACTTTGATTATTTAAAGTCAATTGATTTCCCATACATTGCGAACTTTGAAAATTTAGGATGGACACGATACTTACAACTGAAGAGGCCATACTACAAGAATTTGGTCTGGATTTTTTACTTCAATGCAAGACAAAAATATGCTGAGTCGAAAACATCTAGGGCTGTGCACCATGACGATTCGTTTGTCATTCACGTCATGGGACAACGTATCGTTGTTACGCGCGAATTGATAGAACGCGTCTTTCACCTGACTTTGATGCAATCAGATCTGTGCCGTGTCAGTGGCGATGGGAACCTTGTGTCCGCATTTATCCGCCCTTCTTCAAGACAGAGTGAAAGTGCTAATTGGACAATGATGTCTTTCTTTGATCAAGTGTTGCAGCTCATCATCGCTCACACTATCCGTCCTCGCCAAGCGATGTATGTGAATGTCAGGACAAAGGGGCTCTGGTTCTTAAATAACATCAAATTGTCTCGTCGTATCGACCTTGCTAAATTCATAATGGATGACATGCTCTTGACTATACCTGTCAAAATGGGCTTGGCCCATCGGGCCAGCCTATTTTGTATTGCATATGGGGTGGGTTGGGTTGAGGTTCTAATAGCCCATATTAAAACCGGGCCTAGATGGGCCAGCCCACCAAATCAGTGGGTTAGGGTGGGCTGGGACGGGCCAGCCCATGGGCTAACAAAATTAATTATTTTAATTAATTTAATAATTTTATATGTTTAATTATATAAAATTAATAATATAATTACTAATAATATTACTTATATTACATATTTTAATATGTTTAATCTTGATTTATCAAATTAATAATTTTAATTTATAAATTAAATCATAAAATAATATTATTAATATAAAATTTATTAAGTAAAAATTTAAAAAATAATTTTTTTAAAAAAATGGGCTGGCCCAACCAAGCCCATGGGTTAGGAAGGGGTGGGCTGGGTTGAGGTTTTGTTGGCCCATATAAAAAATGGGCTAGCCCGGCCCACCCCATATTTTGTCAGCCCACAAGGGCTGGGGCCGGGCTGGCCCATATTGACAGGCCTACTCCTGACAATTGACGGTCGCAACAGAAACCTGCATTACGACATGTTGATCAGTGAGATAATAGACTACTTCAATGTCGACAGCCGTTGTGATCCGCCAATAAACCATGCTTTGTTCGATCACATCAATGAGCACAGTATTAAACAGCTAGGTTTTGAGTTCAGGAACAACACCTGGGTTAGGAACGGGCCAGTCGATGTTGATCCAGCATTCACTTGTCTCCTTTCATTTATGGAAACAATGGACGCAAGGTTGAATGCCCGACTAGAATTGTTGGAGGGGTAGAATCGTGAGCTGTTGCAGCGCCAACAATAGTTGGAGGATCTAGTTTGCTCTCAATTCGCACCACCATCATGATATAATTCTGACTGCATGCTCTATTTCAAATATAATTATAATTATTATTGGTATATTTCAAATAAAAATTTTATTATTTACAAAGAGACAGAAATTATCATCAATTATGACGGAGTACAAGGCATTTGATGATCCGACAGTATCATCTTATCATTGGCTCTAGGCAACAGTCAGAGTATCACCTCTAGACTCTGGCAAACTCAAATTCAAATATCATTATTCAATGGAAATGTCAATGGCCATTTCGAACCAGTTCGAACGAAACCCTAACAACTGAGGTGTGAAGTTCCACAATCTTCGGGTACGACACCTGTAATGTTATCACTGTTTGTTATCCGCAATGGACAAGTGTTTCGTGTGTGCCCGGGTTATCTGTATATTGAACATGCCTTCTATCGTCGTCGTCGTCCATCCGGAGGATGAGCAGATGATGTTTCCCCGGGTGTGGATGGACCTGCAAACAGCGTCTAGCAATTTTGTCTATTATGATCATAGCTCTTGCATTGTGAACATCTACGTCTGCGAATGCCTTCCCTAGCCGATGAAATCCTTTTCCTCCTAGGTCTCCCCGCTTGACCTAGCCATGTTGGTGGCAGAACGACGATTTCTTTAACCTCATGAGGGACGTCCTATTCACTAGGATGGCCAACTGGGCGAATAGGAACTGAATATCCCTCAACCCAAGAGCTAGTCGTGTAATAGTGCGAGTAGAATCCAATGGGTGAACGATTGCATTTACTGCGAAGGCAATGAAATCTCAGTTGGGGAATAATGTAAACATGTAAAAAATTCAATGAGCGATACCCTAAATAAGAAAACATGATTATTCACACCTTATTGCCACCATTGCATGCATGCAGGGGAGTAGATCACTTTGAAACTCACCGCATGAACAAGTTTTCCTGCATAGGTTGACGACTGCGTCCGTATTGCTGCCTATAACTTGAAACTCCACCAGATCGATTGGTTGGATGGAAAAATGACATGCTGCATTCAACCGTTTGTTCAACAGATCTGTAGCCCAAGGGCTGAGTGGCGTGGTCATATTCAATGTCTCGTTGTGCCGGTCATGGAACCAACGTTGGAACATGCCTCTGATGCACTCGATCAAGACGGTTATTGGCATTTTCTTTGCATGCCTGAGGCAGCAGTTAATACGCTCTACAATGTTGGATGTCATCAGCTTGTATCGCCTTGCCGGTGACCGTGCACGTGCCCATCTATCAGGTCCTATTCTCATCAGGCGGTCATAAGCATGTTTGCAAATCTATTCTAGCTCAGTCATGTGTCTAGTAAAATCGGACAGCCTATAGCAGTTTGTAGCCAATGTGAAAATGACCGCAACATCTGTGCACTTGAACAGGTTTTTAATGTTTTTCCCTAAGTGGTAACTACATAGACCGTGATGCGCATCGTTGTACACATTCTCAACTGCCTTCTTAATCGTAAGATGCTGGTCAGAAATTAACATATGGTTTTCGGGACAACCAATTGCATGACGCAATTGGTTAAGAAACCACGACCAAGACTCTTTGTCCTCGACGTCGCCAATGCCAAATGCAACTGGATATATCTGCTCGATCGCATCTTTGCAAACCGCAACAAACAAAATACCCTTGAATCTACCTTTTAGATGTGTGGCATCGATAGCAAGTACAGGCCGCATTACAAAACGAAACCCCTGGATACATGACCCGTACGCCCAGAAGCAATATTTTAATCGACGTTCCCGATCTGTAGCGACACTCGTGAACGTACCGGGGTTTTTGCGTTCCAACATGTGGAAATATGAAGGGATGAGTTGGAATGACTCTTTCGGGGGACCGAACATAAGATTTTCAGTATACTGCTTCGCTTGCCATGCCTTTCCATAAAGGCATTGCAATCCCCACGTGCGATTCATCTCTTCCATTATTTCCTTAGGTTTCAATAGGGTAACATAATTTCCTTGCAGCCTGGTCGAGATAAGCTCACCAATAACCCTCGCGCTCGCAGTTCGGTATCCACATTACAAAACATCAACAGTACACGTGTGTACCTTATGCAACATCCAAATTTGCCAGTAATCTCCCTCAAGCAACTTTGTTGCATGTAAAGCAAACTTGCATGCCTTCTCCTTACAACCCACCTCAAAACGAGCGTGGCATGACTTTTTAACTCTTACCTCAAAATGCTCTTTTATTGCCAATATGCTCAAAACACGTTTCAAATCGGACTTCGATCGAAACACTTGTCTACGATATAAGTGGTCGACGTGGGATCCAGATTCCTCTGTCGTAACTGTTTGCAGGATATCATATCTACCACGGGAATGACCCATTGACAAGATACCCCTGTATTTACCCTCTCTTCATCACTATCCATTGGCGAACGAATGTCGTTCCCAAGTGTGATGCTGTCGTCGTAAATAGGCTCAGCACCCTCAACATCTTCTAACGCAATAGTTGTGGCATGGTCTTCGAACTGCACATCTTCTAACGCAACAGTTGTGGCATGTCCTGTGCTGCCATCTGCACGATTGAAAGCCGGGAGGTCAATGTGCTTACCCCCGTCATCATCTGAACATGCATAATCTCCGGCTATATAATCATCTTCACAGTCATCGTGCAAGTCATCATACGTATCCGCCGTGTCATCCTCTTCAATGTCATCTTCAATCTCATCAGATGTATCGACATCGCTCACAACCATCACAGTGTCCTTTACGAACGGCGATTGACCAACTGAATTTCCATTTGATAGATTTGTTTGTTGCAGTATACCATGAAATTCGTTCGATGCACATTCTGATCGGAATTGTGCAGACATCATTTGCAGACACCTCATGTGTGTCCCGGCCTGCTCAAACTCTTGACGATACGTCAAACGTGATTGCCATGGTTGTATGTTAGGAAATGCATGCTGTGGTATGTCAGAATAATTACCATTCTGTTGTAAGCGATGACTATGTTGGATACCATGTTCATGTCGAATATCGTTTTCCTTTCCTGCCTTAATTGTCACAAACACAGCAACTGCCTTCTCATCTCGCAGAATACTTGCTACATCTTCATCATCCCTGATAACTATGCGGGAAACCCCTGCAGCATGTCTCAGCGATGCATGTAGATCAATTTCATTCTTCTGTGCGTCGACCCCAACAACTTTTTCAACCAGCTTCACTAGGCCTGATAATGACAAATCACTCCCAACAACCTTAACTCGTGTATCACCACCCTTGTAAATGTCATCTACCCATTGACCGCCGTATGAAATCATAACCTTCACATTTGGCACGCTGCTAAAATTTGTCAAAAAATAATTGTCACAATCAGTCAATTTTTTTTAAACATAAGTTCCCAAGAATGTATAATACACATTCATGCCACGCCTAAAAACCAGTTAACATAAGCCTTGTTACAAGATGTGCATTGCATAAGTCACGCAATACAACATGTCACGCTATATATAAAAACAAGTCACGCTATATCTAAAAAACCAATCATGCAATGTCCAAATACTCGTGACCAAAAACATCAAAACGAGATAAATTGCACAAGTCAGTCACGCATTACAACATGTCACGTTATATATAAAAACAGTCACGCTATATATAAAAAAACCAATCACGCAATGGCCAAATACTCACGACCAAAAGCATCAAAATGAGATAAATTGTACAAGTCAGTCACGCATTACAACATGTCACGATATATATAAAAATAAGTCACGCTATATAAAAAAACCAATTACGCAATGCCCAAATACTCGTGACCAAAAGCATCAAAACGAGATAAATTGCGCAAGTCAGTCACGCAATACAACATGTCACGCTATATATAAAAACCAGTCACGCTATATATAAAAAAACCAATCACGCAATGGCCAAATACTCGTGACTAAAAGCATCAAAACGAGATAAATTGTACAAGTCAGTCACGCATTACAACATGTCACGCTATATATAAAAACAAGTCACGCTATATAAAAAAACCAATCACGCAATGGCCAAATACTCGTGACCAAAAGCATCAAAACGACATAAATTGCACAAGTCAGTCACGCATTACAACATGTCACGCTATATATAAAAACAAGTCATGCTATATAAAAAAATCAATCACGCAATGCCCAAGTATTCGTGACCAAAAGCATCAAAACGAGATAAATTGCACAAGTCAGTCACGCATTACAACATGTCACGCTATATATAAAAACCATTCACGCTATATATAAAAATCAATAACGCAATGCCCAAATATTTGTGATCACAAGCATCAAAACGAGATAAATTGCACAAGTCAGTTACGCATTACAACATGTCACGCTATATACAAAAACCAGTCACGCTATATATACAATCCAATCATGCGATGTCCAAATACTCGTGACCAAAAGCATCAAAATGAGATAAATTGCACAAGTCAGTCACGAACGGCAAGTCTCGCTGAGTCCTAAGAATAAGTCAATCAATGGTATTGGGCAGTCACATAGAGCCTCAATGTCACGTAATTCTAAAAAACTAATCACGCAAACCCTGAAAAGTAGTGAACAACATGCTCAATACAACATGTGAATAACTTCAAGTCTAGTAGCACTAGTTTCGCAATACCTAATACTAAGTCACTCAATGTGTGATATCCACTCACTCATGCCAACATAAAGAGTCACGTAATTGACTAATGTCACGCAATACTTAACAACATGTCACGAACTATGTCAAAACCAGTGACGTAATATTTCAAAACCAACACCCGCAACATGGGAGAAAAATTCTTAAATGTTTTTTCATTAATCAGAATGCGACGACGAAGATATTACAAAACAAAACAAAAAAATGAACCGTAGTTCATTTCTTCCTAATTTCATCTACTTTTTCATTGATCTCAGCGAACGCCTTCTCATTGAACAGGATGGAACACTTCAGGTCATGAGCCCTATCCATCAACCTGTCGAAGAGGACTCGCACCTCCTGCTTGAATGTCTCCAGCTTGTCCACTAGGGCCCTCACATCCTCCTTGGAGGCTACCCCTCCGTGACCATTCTTTTCTGTACCTTTTTTGGACTCCATTTTCAATTATCTGAGAATGTTAAGATAATTGAATTTGACTCAAATGGTTATTGGTTCCCTTTATTTATAAGCATCAATGCTGACTCTTCGTTTGCCACACACATATCCCCGTATAAGTGCAATTATGGGGGGCTGCATTGGGGGGGTTGTACCTGTTCGGCCTGTTATGATGTTTGGCTTGGCTTTTGGTTTTAAGAGGTAGATACAGATGAGGAGATGAAACGTTAGGCCGAATAGGTGCCGTCCCCATTAATTGCACTTATATGGGGATATGGGTGTACTAAACGAAGAGTCATCATTCATGCCTATAAATACAAGGAACCAGTAAGCATTTTAATCAATTATCTTAAACAATCTAGGATAATTTAGAAAGTCTAAAGGCTTCCGCAGATCTAACCCAAGATATTGGCGAAGGGGCAACCTCCCAGTAGGAGGAGGTGCCCCCTCGGGGATCAGCTGGAGATATTCTAGGAAGAAATTAACAACGATTTGACAGGAAGATTCTCACCCAGATATATGACAGGAAGAAATTAACAACGGTTCATTATATAATTATTTTTTTCCATCGTCTCGCTTCTTTTTCCTCTTCTTGTACTTCCTCTTCCTCTTTCTGTACTCCCTCCACCCTGCGCCTGTATTCCCTCATTCCTCTTCCTGTATTCCCTCTTCCCCTTCCTAACTGTATTAAGTTAGTGTATTTGAGCATATAAGAAAATGTATGCTGGAATACACTAACTTAATACAGTTATGGTGAGGAAAATGGAGTACAGGAAGAGAAAAGAGGGAGTACAGGAAGAGGGCGAAGGGAGTACAGGAAGAAGAAAGAGGAAATACAGTGAAAGGAAGGAGAAGGAGACGATGGAAAAAAATAAAGTGTTTTGCATCATTTCCTTTCTCTTGTATTTGGGAGAATCTTAATATTAATGAAATTTTATGAAATTTTCTTTGAGCATATATTTTCTTATGGTTATGTCTTATATTCGTTTAAGTTATAGTATTATGCATAATAACTGCGTGAGTGGATGTTAGGCATTGCGTGAAGTATTATTAGCCATTGTGAGACTGGGTTATACGAGCTGCGTGAATTGTGCAATGCAAATTTTTATGCAAGACATTGCGTGAGTAGATTGTATGTATATGGTGACCTGTTGTTATGTATTACGGGACGTTGGGACAGTACATGGATCGGTGGATGGTTATGTTGGCATAACGTTGGTACATATTAGGCATCGAGTGACTTATTATTATGTACTGCGAGAGTGCCATTACGTGACTGTCTTTTGTAATTTATCTCTAATTTTGACTTTTGAGGCCTTTGGACACTAGTTTTTAGGGTTTTCGTGACTGGTGTATTCCATATAACGTGATCTGTTGTTATGTATTGGGTGACTTCACTACGTCACTAGTTATGTTGACATATGGCATTAGGTGCTTGAATATAACGTGACTGAATATTTGTTGAGCATTGCGTGACTTGTTTGTAGCCATTACGTGACTGAGTATTACGTAATATCCAACCATGCATTATTCAGTCACGTAATGCGTATAGACGAGTCACGCAATGCTCAACAAATATTCAGTCACGTTATATTCAGGCACCTAATGCCAAATAAACAGGTTACGATTACTAATATCCAGAATCCAGTCATAAACCCTAATATCCAGTGATGCAATACATAACAACTATTCCCGCATCGGCCATAAACTGATTGATTTCGCTACTCGGAGCCAGATTTAGGTTTCCAGACTCATATAATTTACCCATTAAACAGGTTAAGATTCCTAATATCCAATCACACACCCTAATATCCAGTGACACGATGCCTAACAAATATTCATGCATCAGCTATAAACTGATTGATTTTCGCTACTCCTAGCCAGATTTCAGTTTCGAAACTCATACAATTTACCCATCAGCTATTGTGTTCTATGAATAACCATAAATAAAACAAAGAACCCATAACACATACCTTGATTCCATCTCCGCACTTTGGGAACCTCAGAAAGTTCACTAGCAATATAGACCTCGATGGCGACAACTAGACGGCGAGATATATACCCCAATGGCCTTGGAGAGCTGGACGGAGGGATAGCTAAATCGAGATTTAATTTTAAAATTTTAATCTGAATGACGGGAGAGGAGAAAGAGATCGAGACGCCCCTCCTTCATTTGGATTAATTGGTTTAAAGGGTATTCTTGTCAAGTCGACCCAAAAATTATCTATAAACAGTTAAAATTATATGGAGGGTCATTTTTGAAGTGCGGTTACTCTGGTATCAATTTCTCACAATTTCCTTTTTTTTTTTATAAGCCATATGCATAAGGCGTTTTTGACAATAGACTTCTTTATAATTTTAACTGTTTTTAGCCAAGAGAATTAAAATTTAGACAAAATTACCTTTAATGAAATCGACCCATTTATTTAGCTCCGCGTCTCAACCCGAAACCTATTAACGGGTCAAGTATGTTTAGTTATGTGCTTCAAATAAACTTATATTCTTTGAGCTTTTCTCGCCAGACTATTCATCTTTGGAGTATTGCGTGACTAGTTTTTAAACATTGCGTGACTAGTTTTTAAACATTGCGTGACTATTTTGTCAAGGGAAAGAAAGACGAGCCCAAGAGCATCACATCCCAGATCGACGAAAGGCAGGAGCAAGACCATTATCAAAGAAAACAACATCAAATACAGATTTCTCCCACCACCAAGGCAGAGGCAGATCGTCACGTGAAAGAAATTTTTGACTCAGAGGTAAGGAAAAACACATAAATCAGTAACTGAAGACAAAGGAGTAGGGGAAGCCCTCAAAACTCACAACGGGAAATACAAGACACTAACACAAACAAGAACTCTGAAAGAACAAAACATAGCCAAAAAAGAAGACTCTTAAGACCCAACCAGAAACCAAAGTCACGCAATACCTTACCAACAAGTCACGCAATGCCTTACTAACAAGCGTGACTAACTTTGAGTTGCATGACTAATGTTTAAGCATTATATGATTAATTTTTAGTAAAGCATTGCATGACTAGTGGATAGGCATTGCGTGACTTTGGTTTCTGGTTGGGTCTTAGAAGTTTTTTTTTCTAGTTATGTTTTGTTCTCTCAGAATTCTTGTTTATGTTAATGTCTTGTTTTTCCCGTTGTGAGTTTTGAGGGCTTCCCCTACTCCTTTATCTTTAGTTACTGATTTACGTGTTTTTACTTACCTCTTAGTCGAAAATTCTTCCCACGTGACGATCTGCCTCTGCCTTGGTGGTGGGAGAAATTTGTATCTGATGTTGTTTTCTTCGATGATGATCTTGCTTCTGCCCTTCACCGATCTGGGATGTAATGCTCTTGGGTTAATCTTTTTTTCCCTTGACAACGAGTCAAATTATTGAGTTTTTCTTCTTCTTTGTGTTGGTTTATAGTGTTTGGATTCCTTTATGCTTGGCTTCTCTACTTGATCATTCATGGAATTTTAGCTGGTCATTTCTGGAGTTGTTTTTCTGTGCCTTATGGTGTTTGAGTAAAGAGAGAAAACCAGATTTAATTTTGAAATTTTGTCTAAATGGCGGGATAGAGAAAACTGAAACTATTTTAATTTATCTGAAATTGTTTAAAGAGTATTCTTGTCAAGTCTTGTCAAAAATTGTTTAAAAATAGTTAAAATTATAAAGGTGGTCATTTTTAAAATGTCCTTACTATGAAAGTTATTTTTCACAATTTTATCTTTTTTGTGAGCCGGCAGTGGAGTCTGGAGCGTGGGGAGGGGATTCCTTAAAATAAAAACGGCAACCCTAACTCTAAGACAAGAGTAGTCAAGTGCACTCTTGTCTGCCCTCGGTTACCTCAAAAGCAAATGCGATAAACTCTCAACTATTTGCTTTAGTTGCTTTTTCAAAAAAAAACAAAATAAAATATCAATCAAACCAAAACTAAACATATAACACAATATATATAATAATTTGTTGATAAAATATTTTTTGTGGTTGCAACTTAAATAATGCAAATTGGGCCTTTTTCTATTTGATTGTTTACCTATTTCCTTAACATGATATCAAATAATCAAATTTCGTAAGGAAAAAGACCAACTTAACATGAATCTTTGAAAAATCTCATTCGGATTTTATTAGTTAACAAGACTCCTTGAAAACTAATCGAAATACTATTTTAAAATTTTTTAACATTTGATGTAATACTATTTGATTGTGATTATATATTATGGTCATGGTTATATATTATATTATATTATATTTTTTATAGAATAAAATGTATATTGTAAGAAGTATTTCGAGATGACTTCAAATAATGCCTGCCTTAAATGGAAGGTGTTGATGACAACTACCATAGGGCCTTCTTTGATTGTTCTTGTCCCGTCCTTCTTGTAAAGTCCCACTCATCTAAAGCGTAAGAATTACAATCGGTTTAATTGGATTCTTTGAAAATTTTTAGATGGAATTAATTAAATTTTTATAAAAATATAATCGGATTGATCAAAATATATCTTAACATCGAAAGAATTAAAAATGAATTATATTGATTGGTTCGGTCAATTATAAATATTTTTACTATTTTTTCAACAATCTTTAAAATTGTTGGTAAAGAAAAATAAAAATTGAATTTTCTATTTTATGATAAATGAGATAAAATTTATCTTTATTTTGAACATTTAACTTTAATTTTATAATAGATTAATTTTTATTTTATAATGTATTTTGCTTATTTATGTTAAATTATAAAAAAGTTACAGTTATTATTACATTTAATTACATTTATAATTATTATAATTTATTTTAAGTTGATATACGATATCTTTTTACTCATTTTACATCATATGTTATTATTTTTATCTTTATTCTCATAGTTTAAGTTAAAATTTAAAAATATTATTTTTTAACATCATATTTTTATTTAATTACGTATAATTAGAGTTTTTTTGTACAAATTTTTAATATCTAATTTGGGGGATACAAATCACTTCTATTTTTCAAAAAAAAAAACGTAATAATAAATTGTTTGAGTTAAAATTTAAGAAGTGCAATATTACATTTTCATTTAATCACGTAAAATTATAATTTTTGTATAAAAAATCTTGATAACCAATTTTAGGGATACAATCACTTTAATTTTTTATAAAAAGAATTAATAATTGAATTTTTATTTTATGGTAAATGATATAATTCTTTTATCATATTCATGATGATTAGAAATTCCCTGCCCCTAAAAATGACTTTTTATCATATGGATTATAAGTAAATGTGTTGAAAATGAATAATAATAATGATAATAATAATCTATTAAAAAAATAATTTCCCAATTACCAATAAAAATCAAAATAATAATAACAATAATTAATTCTAGTAATCATTCTATTCCTAGAATAAGTACTTCAATCAAATGGTGTTGGGGCTTCTACAGATAAACTCTAAGCAGTGTCTAGTATACTGTTGTTTTTTGATTGCTTTCAGCTCCTGGTTAGATGATTAAAAGAAAATTTATCCAAATTATCAAATTCATTTAGATTTCAAAAGCTGAAGGATTTGCCATAATGCAAGGAAGAGATTTGAAACTGATAAACCCAACCACCGAAAAGGATTTATCCAGCCTGGATTAGTTTATTCATAGTACGAGCTATTCTAGTATTTAAAAAGGTGGACATACAGGGATAAAGCTTTCAAACTTTCAACTACAGGGAGCATGTGGATGCTAATCAATCTGTCTTGATCTCCGGGGACCGGATGGTAGACGGGTAAAGAAGTTTCTTTTCTCCAGCGGTGAGGTCCAAAATCTTCTTGCTAGGGGCTTCCTGGTGTGGAACCCCTGGACTTGTGAGATAGAATAATCTGCAACCCCATTCGATCACCTCAGGGAAAAACAATTTCCACAGGTAGGTGACGCTGTACCATGATGGCTGTGTCAAGGACCTGTCTCCCCTGCACGCGCTGTTCACAATTGCCCGGGCGCATTCGCTAACTGAAGCAACAGGAATTGCGCTCACTTGAACCTATCGATTCCACAAGGGAAAATGTCAGATTTGACATGTATGAACATCCACATTTACCAAAACTATAGCATACATAAGACGAATTAAGGGCGCCTTACATCTCTCATGTCTTGCTCTACTTCCATTTACCTTCCTTCGAAAGGTGTTTGTCTCGGGTAATTTCAGACTCTATGTGCCCGGATGTCACAATCGTTATCTTAACATCACGCCCAAGTTCAATCCTTAATGCATCGAAAAAGGCAGCCAATGCTGCTTTGCTTGCCTGAGATAGCCATTGAAGCGTTAGAAGTACTCATCACAAAACAAAAATTAAGATAAAGGGAAAGGGAAATATTTTAAGATATGTTCTTTTCTAAACACAAGAATCAGAACAAAGGTGGTGATAATTACGTTGTAGACGCTTGTTCTCGGTTCAGGCAACCATGAATTAGCGGAGGACAGGACAACGATCTTGCCTTTGCTATTTCTGAGGTGTGGCACTGCGAAGCGGGTGGTGTAAACTGAACCCCAGAAATTTGTGTCCTGATGAGAGGAAAAGGGGCATCGAAACCCAGGAAATTGACCAAGTTTAGACAAATGAGAATTGAGATTCATATCCCTCAATTTGCTATTAACAGTACTTGAGATGTGGTAATTGACTTAAAGCCAGAAAATCTTTTACCATTACAGCTTTGAAATTGGTCATATCTGGAGGTGCATCTTCAAACATGCAGACTAAAGTTATACCAGCATTATTCACCAGATGGTCCACTGTATCCAAGAGGCCATGACTTATACAGTGTTGACAATTTTCAGACGATAATTAATAGTAACAATTACTAAGAACAGGCTATGTATATAAAAGTTTGCACTTACATCTCCCAAAATGATTGACAGTTTCCTCAACAAGTCGCTTACAGTCATCAACGTTTGAAACATCTGCACGAATTGTTATAACATCAGGAGATCCCAAATCATGCGCTCCATCAGCAACTTCTTGCAGCGATTTCTCTCTCCGTGCTGTGAGAGCTAAGCGTGCTCCTCTCCTACCGTACTCATAAGCCAAATGCTGCAAAAATCCCAAAGAAATACAACTTTTCTCATCATGACAGTTAACTTTTTACCTCCAGGAATTTAAGTTGAGTTTTCTCTCTCATGAAACATGTAAATTACCTCTCCTATGCCTGAAGAAGCACCTGTTATGATGACAACTTTTCCGGACACATTTTCGCTAAAAAAGGAGCTCAAGGTGGCGAGGAAGAATTTAAAGAGATAAAATGGTGGTAAGAATAAGCATAAAGAGAAGAAGGTGAACCAAGGAGCTACTAGGTTCAGGAACTTGTGAATAAGATCCATGGTCTGTTACTCGTACAGAGAAGAGAGAATAGGAGAATCAATGTATGAAAAGAAATTATAAAACCAATTGAGTATGCAGAGTGTTTATAGCCAAATCGCCATGCAAGGTTGTATGGCAAGGACTTGACACGTTCATTGAGGGCTGAGGCAAACCCAATATAGCATTCACATTTGTCCTCTGATTCCCCTCTCCTTGCATGCTGGCTCACCGCCAAGGCACTCTTTGCTTTGTGACTTGGCGGCTTGAAAGCAAAGATAATCTGCTTTATGCCGTCTTCACCGTTTGCAATTTCGATAATCGAATATACTCGATCGTTCTATCCGATGAATATCCTTTTTATTTGTCCCATATTAATTTCCGATTTGAAGAGTAATAAAGAAAAATCACTCTTCCTTTTCATCATTACCCCCAACTATAACACACTACAAAAAAACATAGTATTTTCAACGGAAAAAATTTTCAACGAATTTTTAAATTTTTTTCCGTTGGAAATAAGTTTTTTTTTTTTAATGACATTTGACTTTTTCCTTTTTTTTTCAAAAATAAATATAGCTTCAAAAAGTAAATTTATAATCAATAAAAATTAAAATTCAACTCAAAATTTTTAAATTTTGAATAAAATTAAAATCTGACATTTTATACAAGACCAACAGAATAAAAAATGTCACAACTCGGTACCCTCCTCGAGCCCGTGACAATCGCCGCGACGTTCCGATGGGCATTCATCGCCCCGAATGCCAATCGAAACCTCGCAAGGCTTTCGCATCAGCTTTTTCACTTCCCCTGTGAGCAACCATTACTGAAATCATGTTTTAGAAAACTCTAACTTTTTTTTTTAACTCAAAACCGTAGAAAATAAATTTCACCTCACAAGGGCATTTTTTTCATTTTTGTCAAAAATTTCAAAATTTACAAAAATCGTAGTAAGTGAGTAGAAAACACAATTTCAAATAAAAAATAAGTTTTACTATCTAAAATTGGTATTTAAAACAAAAATGTAACTATTTGTTTATAATAAAAATATTGAATAAAATATTCTATTATTTTAATAAACAATTTTTATAGAGAAGTCCATAAATAATTTTTGCAGTGTAAAATCAAAATAAATTCTTATAAACTGTAATATAAATAACCAAAGTATAAGATTTCATTTACATTGACACGTAGGCCCCCCAATTGACTACGAAAGTATAGGACTACGAACCTTTACTTTCTCAGATACCACTCCAAAATTTTCTTCTCGATGCAACTGATGGTCTATTACTTACTCTGAGCCTGAAAAATGTTTAGGAAGAAAGAGTGAGATTATATAATTCCAGTGAGTAGACAGACATCATCGAAATAATCTAAAGCCGAGTAATAGGAGACAATGAAAACATCCCTTCGTAAAACATATCTTTCCATTTGGAAATTCATCCCAACCCATATAAACAATTGTATTTAAATCAATTTCTCAATATGGCTTATGCACTTTTCAATACTTGACTTATCAGAGTACTCGGCAAGAGGCGTACCAAGAACCTCAACTGGAGGCTCTCTGCCTGCCCTCTTCCAAGCTCTTGCCACTTGGCCTATGCCAAAAATCCATTCTCGGGGATACCCCGCGAAGGCATCTTTACCGAGATCGCCAAGGCTGTTTATTGTCACACACACACACACACACAAACACATTTTACCTCTGACAACACAGCCGTTCCTTGGCGTTGGCTGAGTCTCACTTTCATGTGGTGGCTAGCGTGAAGTGTACTCAAATCTTACCTCGGGAGTTATCCTACGCGCCTCTTCAATTGAGGTAAGCTCAATAAATGAGAACCGTGCCCCTCCAATAGGCAGCCCACGGAACCCCCGTCACTGCAGTGCCCTCTATATATATATATATATATACACACACACATATATATATATATATATATATATCCCACTAGTTAATAAAATCACAATAGTATGACATGGCTCACAAAGCTCATTCAAAGTAAATCAAAGTAGTTCATATATTCAGCACATTATAAAAACAGCCAGTCATACCCACATTTATCATAAGCCATCCAATTTAAACAATTTCATTTGCAAATATAACCAGTCAGTCTCCAATTACTCCCTTTTTCCAAAATCATCATTTAATTTCTAGAAAATTTATAAAATCATTTTATAAAATCACATTTTCCTATAAATACAATAATTTTCCATTTAAACCATTTTTCATAAAATCACAGTGTTTAATAAATCTACTCTAGATAATTAAGACGATATATGAATACTCACAGTATTAGGAGTAGAAATAATCCTATCTTCCGTCTTCGGGTGCAGTCTCTTACCCGAAACAATTGACTCACCACCTATCTACAATCTATGACACAAAATTCAATAAATTGTGTCAATTTATCATAAATTATTTCAGGCTCTTATCCATGCGAATGCATTTGATAGGGTGTGAAATGTCTAGACAATTGCTCAATTGCGGTGTCCGACCTAATTCGCCTGTACACGGTATAAATTCCTAAAATCCCCAATTCAACTCCAATTCCATCAATTTCAATTTCAATTATCCAATCATATCCACAATACCTCAATGATTGTGAATTTGGTCCAATTTATCAGCGCATACTAAAAATTACGCTTTTACCCCTAGTGGGTAAAAATTCTAATTTTTGCATCGAAAATTCTCATTTAATTTTCTAACTCCATAATTCATCAAATATCACCAAATACATACCAAATAACCTAAAATTCAGCTTAATTACCTTCAAAATTATTTATGGGAATTTTGGCTATACTAGGTGGAATTTCACTAAAATTTTTCCTATTTGATTTTCATCCCAAAATTCATCAATTCTCAACAAATTCACTTGAAATGAAATCATTTCATTTTCAATAAACTCACTATGAAATTCAGCCTAAATGAATTCCCATGGAATAGGTGATTTTCTCACTTAATTTTCTTCCTACACATGACTAACTAACTACAAACACTAACATAGTTAAAAATCAAATAATTCCATCAACTTTCTCTCTCTAAACCCATTGGACCAGCCATGAAATCACCATGAAAATATGCAATTTAACCATGAAAAATAATGAAAAATACATGAAAATGATAGATCATAAGCTAAACTTGAAAAATCATACCTTTAAACACTTAAATCCTTGAAAAATCACACTTTTTCTTTGATTTTCTTCCACCTAGGGTTTATTTTTGTGTTTTCTCTCTCTTCCTTCAGGTTAGAACGAAATTTTTGGGGAAGAAGGCTGAAATTTGACCTTTTTAAGTCATTAAATAAAATAATATTATTTTATTATTTTTTATTTTTTATTAATTTATTATTTTTATTATTTTTTTCTTTATCTTTTGATTTTATTTTCAGCCACCAATTTTCCTTCCCTTATCCTCAGCCTTCAAGAAGCTTCTGGACAAATCCCAAAGATTTTTATGGTGTAATTTTATAAAATTACACTTTTGCCCTCCGAAAAAGTGTAAAATTACATTTTTACCCCAAAAATTGAAAAATTACCACAAGGCATATTTTTCACTCCTCAAACTCATACCACACTCCAAATAATTAAATTTGATCAAAATCCTTTCGAAAATTTAATTTTCAGTTTCATGTGGTAAAATTACCATTTTGCCCCTATACTCCAAAAATACCGAAAACTCATATTTTTCACTGCTAAATCTTTCAATTGTACTTCAATACCCATATCATACTCAAACATGTCAAATGGGGCTAAGAAAATCTTTTCTAAAAATTCTCATTTTGTCCTCAAATTGTAAAATGACCATTTTGTCTCTAATCGGTCAATTTTTTGGATTGACTCCAAATCGGACCTCGAACTCTGAATTACCATTTTGAGTCATCCCTGGACTGTGAAATCTTAAATTTCACCTTAAAATTCTTATTTTAACTTGTTCGAGGTTTAAATCGGCTTATTTGTACTATAAGGGCAATATCGTCTTTTAACGATTTCTGGGGACTTCCTCAATATATAAACATTATATCGAGCATGTAAATGACATTGCAATCACTTTATAGGGCAGGGTTTGACAAAAAAAATTTAGAGTCCAAGAACATTATTAGTTAAGGGTTAAGAGACAATGTTTGAAAAATATTTTCAAGTTCCATGCATATTAACATTATCTTAAAACAAAGTTTAATATGTCAATATTAGAAAAATCTACTTTGTCAAATAATTTTTTTCAAATCATGTATTTGAGCATTTAATTTATTAATTAATATATTTAGTTAATTGATTGATGCATTTAAAAAATAAAATTTGAATCCCCTTTTTCTCAACTAAAAAAAAATATTTAAAGAGTACTATGACTTTTTGAGACATAAGTGTCAGTTACCTAATGATTAGAAAAATATGAAGAATGAGAACTATATATAGATAAGAAACTCTTAACATAATAATTAGAGTTATATAAATAACATACTAAAGATTAGATTATAATATCATTATAATAACATTAAATTAAGATTACGACAGTATAAGTCTAATTTTCTTTTAAATGATCAAATTTTATATATATATATATATATATTTCATTCTTTTTATATAAATTCACAACTCAATATATGATTTCTCATTTCATGATATCACCATCCTGTCTATTTTTTTTTCTAAACCTCTATCACAATACTATCCAAACTACACCTATTTTCTTTTCACCGAAAGCCACCACTAACCAACGACCATCAAGCTCACCACGCGGACTTTAACCGTAACCATGTAACCACGTTGCTTAAAACTATCGGAAGCCTCTTGTACGATGTTTCAAGTTGTATTGGACCCATATCACTTTTCAGCCACCAAATCAGGAAGCGTCACCACCGGATTCTCCATCTTTCTCTAATCTATCGACCTTTGATCATCGGAGCTCCCGTTGGCCATCCCACGCCTCCCCATTGGCCAAGAGACCCATTTCCTTGTTTTCACTTGTCCCCATGCATCGCTGCCTTGTTCTCGTCCTATTAGTCCATTGTAGCTACCATATCATCGTCGAAATCACAAAAAAATTAAAAAAAAAATTATTTACATTTTTTAAAATATTTAAAAGAAATTTTAAGTGTTATGGTTTTTAAAAATAACACTACTATAAATCACGTGAACTAAGAAACAAGTTAGTCTAATTAATAATGTAATTACTTTGGAGCTGCATTGAAACATGTCATTACTTCAGTAATTTTTCTGTCGTGTAACTTTTTCTTTTGGGCAAAAAGAGAAATCATTTCCATTCAAACAGAG
Source organism: Theobroma grandiflorum (assembly GCA_036013995.1). Lineage (NCBI taxonomy): Eukaryota > Viridiplantae > Streptophyta > Magnoliopsida > Malvales > Malvaceae > Theobroma > Theobroma grandiflorum. Next base: position 11,837,369 of record CP142131.1, read on the forward strand.
TATATGAACGGTGCAACTTTTATATTTGTCCAATTTAATTTGGTGACCATACCTTTTTAGTCCCATAGAAATTTCGTGGCTTCTTCCTTCTGCCCTCTGGAAATACATAGTAATATCCTACGGAATCTGAAAATTCATTGCAGAAATGGCACCTCAAATTATTCCGTTGATCATCCCAGGCTTCGATTTTATGGCATTCCACATGGAAAAAGAAGTTGGGTGCCAGTACTAGTTGCCCTCCCAAGCTGAAATTACTGGATGCTATGGAACCTGGGATTAATTAGATTGGTTCTATTTCTTCAAAATTATGTTCTGAGTTAGAAGCTTGAAGTTGAGCATTTATATAGTTTATTATAGACACGTACGTGATCAGAGACCAATCTCTTTTCAAAGCCAGAATTTGGATCAAGTTCATGTGAGTAAGAGACTATACTGGTAACTATACTCTCCTCTATACAAGAGATGAAAACCAGCATCAGCTCCAGTAAGTTACAGAAAAGAAAGTACATCTTGGAGGTTCATTTAAGAAAATTAAATACTAAGAAGCTAATATAGCTTGTCATGGTTCCAGGTATAAAAGTGGCTTAATTTTCTTCTGTGCCCCATATTATATATTTGCATAATTCCCTTTCCCCTTATTCACTGCTACTAATTAAGTAGTAATCTAGCTTCGAGCCTTCTTTGCCTGTTGACCCTTGCAATGAAATCATCAGCCCTTTTCTTCAATTCTTCAGTAGGCAAAATAAGCTCATGTTCTCCTCCTAAAGCTTCTTTTTCCCTCTTTACTTCTTTAATTTCCTCAACCAGTCTTCCTGTTACTGACACCACTTTGCCTCCAACTTGACAAGTCTTCTTCAAATTCTCTTGATCAGACGGTTCCATTTTCTGCTCTTTCTTGAGTTCCAGGGTGGAAGAATTTCGAAGGCTTCGACTTCGATCAACGTATTCATCATAGTACGCATCCCCTGGAAGAGAAGAGCCTGAAGCAAAAAACCTGGATTCTCCAATGAGGAGAACAACAATAAGGTTGCCTACGAGGAACAAAAGCTTGGGGCTGGATAAGATTGAACTCATCTTTGGTAGAGAGATGAAGAGAAAGCCCTTCATTGAGGAACACAAGTAGGGGAACCAAAAAGGGCTGGAACAGAATACACTACTAGTAAATGCTATGAAAGTGTAGAGAAAAAATTTGTCAAGAAGCTGCTGCTTCTTACACTTCTTGGATTTCTTGATGGCTTGAAACTTTTGCATCAAGATAGGGTCCATTCTATATCTACGAGAGTGGTTAAAGGGGTGTCTAAGGGCGTATTACAATTATAGAGCTCACTTCATCATCTGGTTAGAGAACCAGAGACAGTTTGGGGATGAGTCGAGAGGAAAATTTAAAAGAAAATGAGGTGGATTTCCATCTGACTGACCCTAAAGCATTACAATCTGTGGATTATATAGTTGGGGAAAAGGAGGTAAATTTCGGTAAGATTTCCACATGTTGCTTTCTTCTTTTTTTTAAATGGGAAGATGACTTTTTGAAAAGCTACGGGAGATTTATTAGTGTTTTATTATTTGGCTACTTTATTTGCTAGGGCAGCTCTACTTTTCCCCTATCAGTTTGTGGTTTTGAATCTTCCACACTAACAAATTCTTAGAATAGAAGGCAATCTGCCATTCGCTTGATTGATTCTACCATGCATCAGTCTCCGTGCTATGGTTTCTTATTTCATTTAAACTTCCTTAAGGCCTACAAAGTACCACATTAAAGAACAAGTCCACTGAAAAAGCATTCATGCTTTCTTTTTCATTCTGGCGGGCTCAATAGAACGGAAGTGGGGTTTTAGCAAAGAAGATCTTTAGCTTTTTCCTTTCATAATTTTATTAGTAGAAGGCACGTTCTCCACTAGAACTCAAGTAAAGGGAAGCTAGCGTAGGACATGGGAAGTGGGGCAATGGGGCATAATAAAAGAAAGAGGCATGTTTGGATATTCTTTAAAAGAAGAGAAAATGGCTTGCAAATCTGATGTAGGATCGATGACTAAATTCTTGCTCTGCTATTCTGGATTAGCTGAATCTGAAAAATGGATAATATTTGCTAAACAGGTGCTTTGCTGATTACGGTTCCCAGACAGTACAGAGTGGATTCCTTGATCTTCTTTTCAAAGTCACTTCACGGGCTGGGACTGAAAGATCCTACTTTAATTGATTCTTTAAACTTTAGGAAACATGTAACGGTATTTCTCTGGTTGAAAAAGGAAGTTGTATATCCGCCTTAATTATCGGTAATCTGGAATATTTGAAAGCAAATAAAGCCATAGACCTGAGTTCGAAGATTAAATTGTAACTACCTATCACAAGCATATCTTCCAAGATCAAGGGCATCGATTGAATAACCTGCAATATATATATATATATATTTATTTATTTATCCAATTGTGCTCTGAGATGTGAGAACAATTTACTCTTGTTTTGTGCCAAAAAGAATTGTGGTATGGGAAATCGCCATCAACGTGCCCGACTTGTATTCATGCTTGGTAACATCAAGAGCATGCCCATGCCTGAAGTAACTTACCAGGCAATGATTGATTCTTGGAATATTATTACGCTTGGTTTATGGAATAGATAAAAATAAGATAAAAGAGTTGTTATGTGATAATAGAATAAAATAAGAGTAAAAAAAAATAATTATCACGTAATTTGGTACGATAAATAAAATAGAATAAGAATAATTATTATAATTTATTATAGTGTTTGATTAGTAAAAATAATTTTAGAATAAGAAAAGAATAAAAGATAAAAAAATAAAAATATCTTTTATTGTATATATTTTTATTTTATTAGATATTAATATTTTATTTATAATCTAATCATTTACATTATAAAACACTAATATTTGATTTATAATTTAAATGTTATTATGATTATTTATTTTTATTTAATTTTATCTTTTAAATATTAATAATTTTTATTTTTATTTTAAATATTAATAATTGATCATTTAACTATTAATATTTTATTTATAATTTAAATGTTATTATGATTATTTATTTTTATTTTATTTTATCTTTTAAATATTAATAATTTGTAATTGATTTAAGATATTAATAATTGGTAATTTAAATATTAATATTTTATTTATAATTTAAATATTATTATGATTAAAATATTAATACTTTTAATTTTTTTTAAATTCAAAATATTTTATAATATATAATTAAAAACTTAAACGTTTTATTATAATAAGATTTATTTTTTCTCTATTTTCATTTTTCATTTTTAATTTATATTTTCACTTAATAATTTAAAAATTAATATTTTATTTATAATTTAAATATATTATAATTAAAATATTAATAACTTGTTAATTTTTAATTTAAAATATTAATTTTATAAGCTTAAGTTTGTAATTTTTAAAAATAGTTAAGGACCTTTTAATCCAAAATGTTTGAACTTTATTCTCATGGATGTAGAATAGCTAATACCATGGAAGAATGTGGTATTAGCTATTCCAAGCTTTTACCAAGTTTTGAAGAATAACCATTCCTTCCTTCCTCCAAAAACAAACCAAACGAGGGGAGAAAATTTTTTAAGGAATAGAGAATGACTTACGCATTCTCCCGACCAAACATGCCATCATAGTAATAATTCATGCTTAGAAGAGTAAGGAAACAAGTTAGCTGAACCAAGTTTGCAAGCTTACGTCCTTTTCAGTTATAGAGCAACTTTATTAATAGTGCAAAGTGGCAAGGCTTGCTAGATTTATGTGGGGGAGTTAACTTTTAGGGCGGATTTCATCAGGCAAATCAAGCATTTTTTAGCTGGCCTGCTCTAAAAATTCGAGCAATTCTTCTTCAGTTCCACAACCCTTTCCTTTACTGCCCCAAGACCATTTGTCAAAGCTGCCATTGTTGATCATAAGATTGAGATGATTGGCATATATATGCTTTTGTTAAAGAAAAGATTTCTGATACCTTCTGGGAAGGATCCAGACACCTCAAATCTGGTTAGTACAGAACCACAAAGAGAAAGTGTCCCATGAGTGCATGATATTTAATTTCTTGCATCTGATCAGATCAGATCAGATCAACTGATAACTGGTTAGAAACAAGTGCTTGATTATCAAATGAACTGATCGACGTGGTTTCCTTGACACCAGTATTTCTATTGCTTCAACTTGGCCTCAGAAAGGGGGACACGACTCATTGTTCAACAGAGATTTCTCTTAATTATTTATTAGCAAATTGCAACAAGGGGCATTGAAGCGTGAAAGAGGCTTTATCTTTACTAAATAGAATATATTAATAAAGCAAACCAGGATTTCTTATAGTGTGGGGAATAGATGTGAACTTTATGGCAATGAGCCAAAAGGAAAATATACCGATAACGCGTGGCTAATTAGTGTTTTAGTGTTATATACAACAAAACAATGACCTATATACTAATTTTTCTAAAAGTTAAAAAAGGAAATTTCATCGAAGACCGCCAGAGTCTTGGCTTTTTTCTTTTGTTCAATATATAATATAAGAGTTTTGGCTTTCGAAGACATTGATACACTTTATTTCATGGGCATTGATCGATGCATATGCTAAGAGATACACGAATGCATGTGCAAAGGCATGTGTGTACGTGTATGTACAATTCAGTACAAACATCTATGCAATACTTAATGAATGGAACCAAAAAAATGGAAAGAAGATAGGCTAAAGGTTAGAATATGAGGGAAATGGGGGAATGTACAGGCTGAAAGCCGTACTGTTGTTGATATAGAGGCAGGAGATGCTAATCTTGTTCACGTTGTGCGCATACGAAAGCAGCGGTATAGTGCACCTTTTAGCACACCCGGGATATGGTAAAATGCCTTCGCAGGTGTAGATCTACAACTTATTCTGACAGGGCATATATGGGTATAGCTGCTACTTTTGTTCATGCTGATTCTTTGGCTGCAAGCTATTTATGGAAATTGATGCTTGCACCAGACATAGAAAACTCCCTAACACTCGTGGAATGAAAACGATTGATGAACTCACCCGGAAATTCATGGGGCCGTAAGAAGTTGCATACCCAACAAAAATCGGTTGGATTATAATTTGTTTCGTTTCATTAAAGGATGGCGACGGTCTACCGCTGTTTAAGGCCCACGAAGTAAAAGAAATCAGTTCCGGAAAAAGCCATATCTCGTGCTGGGCTTAAGTTCCTTGTTAGAGCCCGTATGGCTGGGGTTCGATGCGGTGGGAACCACTTGCACACCGTGCCGCCGTGGCTTCCAGCCAAACGAGGCTTTAATGTACTAAATGCTGAAACTTATAACGAATTAGGCTATTTCACTAAAGATCACGACTTCCTGGAGTATTACTGTTTCGCTCTTTTTAGTCATTCAAAGGCCCAAGCCAAAAGTTTACATTAATTTCTTTATCAAACGAACATACTAGAAAAGAAAACCACCGACCAAAAATAAAAAATTGGGGGAAAGGGATATAGGAATAAAAGGGGACCCATAGCAATACAAATTATAGTCTTTTCATTGATAGTTTATATACGTTCAAACCGTTCCGAGTCTTGAATAACGCTCAATTCACTTTGAATTGGTAAGAGTTACTAAGGATTGTAAATGCCTGTAAGTTTCAGGGCTTACAGTTTTCGAGTGCGAGGATAGTTGGTAATTGTTTGAGAATTGAAGTGAAATTTAGGTGGTCAGTTATTATCAATGAACAGGGATTAATGTACAGACAATCAAAGCTTTGATAATCTCATTCCTAACCATTACATGTCAAGGTTCCTGCAAGCCATACACGTGTACAAGGGGTCAGCATTTACAACCACCAACGAGAAATCACCAATCAGAGCTGAAGTGGAAAGCAAGGAACATAAAGATCCAGCAACCAAGACTACCTTCTTCTTCAGTAAGCCTCTTGCTCCCCCTGCCATCCACATCAACAACAACCCTTCAGAATAATATTGACGAAAACTCTAGTGTTGCGTTCCCTCTTCTACTTTTATGTAGCTACTATTCTTTTAATGGAGAATTACAGTGTGTATTAAACATATAAAAACTCCAAACGTATTGTGACTGCATAGATTTGTTAACTCACTTTCTTGGGGACGATGAACTGAACAAATTTCTTCTTGCCTTTCCCATTTGGAGAACCGCTATGGTGACCCTGATGTTCTCTCAAAATTCCGTATTTCTTGATTTGCTCTCTCACAAACTTTTCGTATATGAAAGCTGCACCCCTGAACTGTGGTAGAACCAGCCATGCCATAAACAGCAGCTTCACTGAGTACCAAATTGGTATCCTGCAATTCCATTATCGATCCAATTAGAAAACAAATTTGATCATACCTTCCTTTAACTTTGTGTAGACAAGTTCTTAATTACCACTCTAAGACTGATTGGAGCACCATCTCCGTTAGAGTTAGCAACGAATATAAAATCCAATAAGCAAGCCACTGCTCGTCGTCATCCTTGGCCGGGCTCTCTATAGCTATTACCGACGCATATCTGATATACAAAACAATATATTCCAAGAAAAGAAGAATATTAAACACTCACAAAACAACAGAAGATAAAGTAATGATAAACAGAAAATATCGCTAAAATTTCCTTACAAGGGGTACAGCAACATCACCACAGGCCTACATGCATGACAAATATATACAAAAAATCAGATATAAAGTTCACTTCTTCATACAAAATCAAGATAAACATATTAGTAGTAAAAGACAAAAGATCAGGTCTCAAGAGAAATTACCCAGCTAATGAATGAAGGTTTGTGAGTAAAGTCCAGAAACGACCCATTCTTGAGTTTTCCTCCCTTTTAAAATTTTGCTTCCGGGGAAGTGTTTGAGGTTTGAGAAGAGAGAAGCAGAGAGAACACTGGCGGATGGAACAGAGTGACGAGTTAAGAAAGAGTTAAATGAGAAAACGACTTGTGGTTCGTTGACATCAAGACAAATTCCAGGGAAAAAAGATTGACGATGAGGTCACATATTTATAGGGAGGAGCGGGTGCCAGGTGGCAAGAGAGAGCCAGTATCAGATTCTGGCTTGACGTGTGGAAATAGATCAAGCACCGTCCAGATCGTAGTGATCCACTGCGTTTCATCATTAATTGATCGCCGGACCTTGCTATATTTTTCTCTTGATTTGTTTAGTTTTTTGTTTGTAATTTGTGAGGGGATTAAGTTAAAGCTGAAGTTATGGAAATCTAAGAGGGGAATTGTTCTTTCCCCAAAGTACAAGCCACGTGTTCATGTGTTCGATGATGAAAGGTCGATGACACACGCCATTCTCCACATGGATCCAGATGTAAGAGAACAGGTTTTGTCTCTTTTTCGGCTTTTCTTTTCTTCTCCTTTTGCTTCTTCTTTCGTGTATCTGGGTTTCGGACTGGATTTTCCCATGGTGAAACTAGGAACTAGGAAGCCTGCCTGTTGTAAATTAGTTTCCGGGCTCGACCTGGATTAAATAGGCCGGTGTCAATGCTGAGCCCTAAACCTAACCTACACTAACCAATTGAGACAGAGGCTGTTTGTAGTTGGAATCCAGAAGAGTGAAAGTCCAATTCGAAGCTGGGAATTTTCATTTTCACCCCTACTTCGTATATTTCTACTAGCAAGTTGTAAGCATCTTAAATGGTATTAAATGTTCTCCAATACCACTTTCTCTTCGTTCAATAAATCACCACTACCACTTGAGTCTAGAGATTGGCATAAATAAATTCCACCACAATTGCCCTCTCAAAACTAGTGAACGTAATTTATCAAAAAGTCTATGATTTAGAATTTTAAATTCAATCTAAAAACAAGTTCCAAATAATTCAAACACATACATAATAATAACATTCACCCAAATAAATAAAATAAAACAAAAATTCAAAACTACCTAACCCAATGTAAATTGATTCCAGAATAAAAATATCATACACACAGCCCCAATCTATCTCACCCAATTACCACATCTACTTGTGTAAATAAATGGTGGTTTGATAGGAGGTTTTGTACTTAATATTTTGAATTGATTCCAAAGAAAATGTTTTATTCCTTCTCAGGTCTCATCTCTTTAACCATTTGTGTAAAGGTAAACTGCCTCGCCTGATTGGGTTAAAATTCTGTAAGAGTTTATTCAAGGAAAAACTAGTATGTTATTTGTGTACGTTGTTATATGCAATATCGTCTTCTTATTCAAAAAGGAGTTCAATTAATTTCATTTGTTTAATTAAGAGAATTTTTTTAAAAAAATAAATAAATCTTGAATATTTGGACCACTTCATAAGACATAAATATTGATAAGATTCATATGATCTTAAATAAGTAATGAAGTTGAACATGAAATACGCATCTTGTCTCGCACATGGCGCATTTTATGCAGAACTTTGATAGATTACTTTAGTTTCCAACCAGCAACTGACAAGATAAATGGGGAGCTTTTTGCCACTGTTAGAAAACATAAGAACTTATGAATAAAAGAAAGAAAGAAACTGATTTTGAGGTGTTTAAATAAAATTTTTTAAAGGATTTTATGTCTTTAGGATAAAAAATGCCTCAAACTCTTAATCAGAAGATATTGACATTATCACATGATTAACATGATTAGTAGTTGAAATAAAAGATTTAGGTCTAATTTTGAAATAACTTGTTTTGGTTTATGAGCACTTGTAAATAATTTTGAAGTTTGAATAATATGCAAAATTTTTAAAAAAATCAATTGGTCAGAAAAATCTAATATTTTGAGGAAATCGATGTTGCTTTGATCTGCCATAATGAAAAGAAGTAACTTTGGCAACAAGATGGGTAGAAATTATGATCATGTCAATTGATGATTCTTGTTTCCTGTTAACTTCTTTGTAATCAGTTCAAAGGTAATGTAAGATTTCCTAACTCTCACACCAGCTGCAATGTCCTTGAAGTAAGAACAAATTCCATTAAGAGCATAGATGATCACAAGTTCATCTTCACTTAAAGGTGAATTCACCAATGTAAGTTCATTGCAACAAAAACTTCTTAGTGTTTTTGGATTTGGTAAGTTTTTCCCTCGAATTCATCATTCGATATCTAAACTTGTTAACATACGACTTATTTATTGATTTTGACCCAAGCATCAAAGGAAGTTTAAGCAAAAGCAAAAAAAGCACAACACTTTCTGTGACGAATGAAATAATGTCATAAAGCAGTAGCTGATCTTGTCTGATCTTAATGACTATGTGCTAGATTAGCAATGAGAATAGGAGGGCTCAAACCTGTTGCCGTATCATGATAAGAGGGCAAGGGGTGTAACCTTCTACATATCCGAGAAGTTTATATCCAACCAAGTGAGACTTGAGTTGAGCCCTCGGGTGAGTTTTATAAGATTTATACGCAAGTGTCAGCAGCGTTAATAGTAATTAAGGGATTTGGTTAGTTCCCAAAACCCTTACGATCATAACTCCCAAAAACCTGTCATTAGAACTGGATTGGGATAGGGTCAAAGGACACATAGAATACTTGACGATTGGGTTGAATGCTGCTGTTGATATATTTGATAATGTTGTTTGGTTGGTCTCTATATTTTGTGCTCAACTGATAGTAATTTGAGAAGCTGGCTATACCACTTGTACAGGGAATTGAAACTTGGTTGTGTTGGGATGTTCCTTTCCTGCGTGTTATATGGGAGGATTTTTGAACAGCCTAAGGAACGTATGCAGATGTCTATAGGCTGCTCTCACCTGCAACCAGGTTAATACTTTCGTCTTTTCTTCACTTATGCAGAGCAAGTTATACAGGTCACTGAAAGCTTGTAAATGTCATCTGCACTGCTACCGTTGCAGGGTAGTTTTTGTAATCTATTACTGATCAATGAAATTTCAGTCTTGCTTTCATTCTTAAAAAAAAAAAAAAAGATTTGATTAATTGGAGAAAAGAAGTGTAGGATTGGACAGGGTTGTTGAAAGGCAGATTGCATTTTCCGAGCTTAAGGAAGACATGATAGGTGGAGGAAAAAAAAACAAAAAATATGATGCATTGGCTCTCGTACCATAAAGAAATTCAATATAAGAAATTGAATAAGAAAGAAAATTGTTTTGGTATTATCATTTCACAATGATAAATTTATTATAAAAATAAATAAAGATCTTCCAAATCAGATGATCTTTAAATTGAAAGTTGAGGTGGAAAAAAAATGAATATCATATTCTGGAGAAACCTAAAAATTTCCATTAAGAGGTTCCAGTCATTTGTTGCATTTTCCCTCGTAACCATCCCATAAGCGCATTATGCCAAGTCCTGGCGCCCATAAATAGTTTGGACAAGGCCTTCTGCTAGGCCCATCAACGTATCTCGACTTAGTCCGAGTTTTGAGTAGAATCTTTTTGTCTTGGGCCCGATCCAACTGAGACATAATTAGATTAATGAAATATTTAATTTTAACCTTAAAATATTAAAATCTTTAATACAAAAATATTACTTAATATTTTTAATAATAAATTTAATTTAAATGGGCTTACCTCACGCACCAACCTAATTTTTAGAGGTATCAATTAAATCGACCTAACCCAACCCATGAAATTTTGGTATTAAATTTAATAATTATTTATAATAAAATATTATATTAATTATATGCTTTTAAACTATATTTAAGTTTTGAATTCAAGTTTGGAGCTTTTTATTCAAATAGACATTTACCTACTTGAAAACTCAAATACAAAAAAATAAAGCTCAAGCCCCAAATTTATTAATTGAGCCATGCTCAAGCCTATCAATATTGTATGGGCTGGACTCGACTCCTTTACACCTTTGAACTAAGGAATAGATAAACTACACAATCATTTTTCAGAAACCGTTTCTTCGTCCGGCTTTCAAGCACTCTATTGCTGTAGAGGTGCCCCAATTTTCTAGCACATATGTAGCACTAATTAACTAATGGAAGTATCATTGAATGAATGGCTCATCCCTAAGACATGAAAATTTTCCATTAGTAAAAATGAGATGCTCACCCTCAATAGAACCATGCACCAATGCCACTCGAATGCTCCCCTATTTGCGTGCAAGCTAACGATTGAGGTTTCTCGATTTCTCCCCCACCCATTGGAAGTGGTTGAGCTGCAAATTGCATCTGCTCCTCTAGTAATCTTGTTTCTATATACCCACTCGTTTTTTAGAGAGGATTTCCCGTTTCTTCTCTGTTAATTTGTCTTTGGCTATTCCAAAAGTTGTTGAACGAACTAATGAATATTTGAGAATTATATATTTTTTTTATTCAACAAGGATGCTGGAGCTAGGGTGCTAGGCACATTCATCTGTTTCTTTTTCCGAACTTGCAAGTTTTGCTAGCTTGACATCTATTTTTTGTTCGCGGGTGAGCAAATGCGAGGCACTTACCATGGCATCAATGGTCAAAGCAAGCAATGTAACTTCATTATTTCTAGGGGGTGTATGCAAGGAAGAGAAAACGAAGAATGTAGCCATGGCGAAGTTGGGTTTTTATTCTTCATGGAACTTGATCAAACCGAAACGGAAAGGCCTTTTGCTAATTGCAAGTGCTAAAAATCCTCATAATCTTAACATGATCAACGGGAAAAATGTAAATGGAATTTCTGTTGGTGAAACTCCATATACGGGAAAGAAGAACACCGTGTCGATAAAAGAACACGTCCCTTATAAACAAGCCCACGCGGCGAGTTTGGTTGGAAGGTTTGTGGAGGATAGGCATGTCTACAGGCAGACCTTCATCATCAGGTCTTATGAAACTGGACCGGACAAAACTGCCACCATGGAAACGCTTATGAATCTCCTTCAGGTTGGTTTTCTTTATAGCACTATTGTTCAAACTTCTTTTCATATATTTTTGTATATATGCAAACAATTCCTACTTTCTAGTTTCATCTGCAAAATTTATAGAATGATAGTATGGTTATGTAGATATTTTCTTCTTGGGAGAATGTTTTTGTTGAAACTGTATGCGATGCAGGAAACAGCTTTGAATCATGTAAGGAGCTCTGGTCTTGCTGGGAATGGCTTTGGGGCTACCCGTGAGATGAGCCTTAGGAAACTCATATGGGTCGTCACCCGCATCCACGTTCAAGTGGAGAGATATAGCTGCTGGTATCCCTATTATCCCGATCGATATACCGATATTAGTAATTGTTTTATACTATTAATGTTCCTAACATAAAATTTGGTCAACTTTGCATGCAAATCAATCCTGAATAATTCAATCTGACAGGGGAGATGTTGTGGAGATTGATACTTGGGTCGATGCAGCAGGAAAGAATGCAATGCGTAGGGACTGGATAATCAGAGACTACAATACACAGGAGATCATAACAAGAGCAACAAGGTGCAGCATCTCCAATTTTTTCCCTCTGCCAACAAATGATTACTGCCTCTTATTAGTTAACTAATTTTATCCCTCTGTAGCACATGGGTGATTATGAACCACGAAACACGAAGATTAACCAAGATTCCTGAACAAGTTAAGCAAGAAGTTATTCCATTCTACCTAAACAGGATTGCAATTGCTGAAGAGAAGAACGATATCGGAAAGATTGATAAGCTTACTGATGAAAACGCGGAAAGAATACGGTCTGGCTTAGCTGTGAGTTCTAATATACAATAGTTTTATTACCTCTCTGTGCTTTTTATTGTTCGCGCCATTTTCTGAGAATATTATTTCCCTGGTTTTATGAATTGCCTTTTATCTCGCAATCCAGCCAAGATGGAGCGACATGGATGCCAATCAACATGTAAACAATGTTAAATACATCGGATGGATTTTGGAGGTACAACAATTATCCCTAATGTCTAAGTCCGGCTTAATTATATGAGACAATGAAGTGAATGAACAAATATCACAGTTTGTGCTTTGTTATAAAAAGACAAAAAAAAATGTTAAGGATGTTTCAATTAATGAGGCATTCACCAACTAAGTGAAAACTTGTATAAGATGAGGCGGAAGTTACAAGAATTTACCACCTGATATGCAGAGTGTGCCAATGGATGTCCTGGAAGAGTATCGTCTGACGAGCATGACCCTGGAGTATCGACGTGAATGCCGGCAATCCAATTTGCTTGAGTCCTTGACGAGTTCAACTGCTAATGTGACTGAAGATTCAAACAACAATTCAAATAATCGCAAGGCAGACTTGGAATACACACATCTGCTTCGCATGCAAGACGATATGGCAGAGATAGTCCGAGCCAGATCAGAGTGGCAATCGAAGGACAAACACAGCTGGTGATTAGAGTGACAAATCCACGGTCTTTTTTTTTATTATTATTATTCTTTTTGTTTCATTTTCTGCCTCGTCAAGTCGTTTGCCTTTGTTCTTTGCTGTAAAATATTATTCTGTGCAATTGACATCTTCAGCCTATGCTTTTTGCTCGTTTTTTACCACGTATATAGGCCTTGAGCTTTGAAGAGTAAATAAGGGTCGGTTTGTTTTGCAGTAAAATATTTTTCGAAAGATGATTTCAAGACTTATACTTGTTTAGAAGACGAAAAATTCATCTCAAATGTAAAATATTTTACGAGTCAACAAAATTAATCACGAAAAATGTCTTATGCCTTTGAAGGGCATAAGATATTTTTCAAAAAATAACAAAAATACTTTTATTTTAAGTTTATGAGTATAAGTTTGATGAATATTAATATTTAATTTAAAATATTAATATTTAAATTATACAACACTATTAAAATTAAAAAATATATTTTTTAATGAAAACATTCAATACAATTAAATTTTTTATTTATAAATAGAATAAATCTTACTAATAATTATAATAAAAAAATATTTCAATGATCATCATTTGATGAATACACATTTATAATAAGTTTAAATCTTACTAATAATTATAATAAAAAATATTTCAATTATAGCCATTTAATGAATATATATTTATACATATAAGTTTTGGATATCTTACATAATTAATGAATATTTATATTTTTATAGTTATGATAAAAAAAATGATAAGATGGAAATTTTTTTGAAAAATAGAGTTTATTTTCATTACAGATATGTGGTGAAATACTTTGAAAAATATCATTATTGATTTTTGTTCATTTTTATTTTCATTCTTAATTTTGATCCCAAATTAGTGAAAATCAAATATTAATATTGTTTTATAATCAACTCTTATTTATTATTTTAACACCTAAATAACTCTTGCATGATGAAAAATATATTTCATAAAATAATCCAAATAATAAAAAATATTAATTTTTTTTATAAAATATGTTATAAAAAAAAGTTTTCTCTTTTCAATTATTTTTCGATTAACAAATGGACCTTAATATGTAAATCGTTCTACATCCATCCCTTGATAAACTATACTGCCATTAGGCCTAAAGTTGTTTTGGACCAAAATACTTGACCCAAACTTGTCTATATCATTTTAATTTTCGGATACATTTGGCCCACATGGTGGGTGGGAACTGGGAAGGGTGTATATACCACATACAGCATAGTTTACTCGTAAGTTTGTTGAAGGAAATCTGCACTTCTAATGTTTTAAGAATAAAAGTTCTAATGCACAATATGCATCACGTGAGTCAATAATTTGTAGTTTGAAATTAAAATTTTAGTATATACTAAGCTTCTTGATGTCGTAGAAGCCGTTTTAACAGAGTCCAGATTGGACCTAACATTTACTAGTATCATTTTTTCAGTGGAATCAAAGGTTTTTTGGCATCTCAATATATTTCTAATATGGGTGTGGTAAAAATTGGTAAAACCCAAGTTTTGATTCGCCAATTAACTTTAACAAAAAAGTACTTCCAAAAAGAAATATCACAACGTTGCTCTTTAAGCAGAGGAATACATACATACATCAATTGCCTGTGACTCACCTAGGGATGTCAACGGGTACCCTATTATAGGATACTCGTAGATATCGGACCCGTTTATATAAGGTTAGGGTACTTATAAACGGGTTCGGGTAGGGTTAGGGTAATGATTTCACTACCCGAATTTTAATAGGGTAAGGTTAGGGTACCACCTCTTGGGTACCCGTTACCCAAACCTAATTACTATTTATAAATATTTTATTATTATTTTAATAATTAAATTAAAAATTTATAATGTTTACCAATTTTACAAGTAAATTTTTTTGTTAAAAACTAACAAATATATGAAAAGTATGATTACTTTAATTATTAATGTGATGCCATTAATATATTTAAATTAAAAAATTATTATATTGTTATTTATGTTTAAGTATGATTACTTTAATTATTAATATGATGACATTAATATTTTTATGAATGCGTATGTGTATATATTATGTATTTTAAATATAAATATATTTACTTTTTATTTTATTTTAATATTATAAAAATTATAACTTATAAAATTATTAATTACAATATATATATGTTTATTTATATAAACATATAACATATAAATCTAAAGGTAAGTTATGAGATTAGAAAAGTTAATTAGGTAATTGGATTCCCATGAAGAAAATTTTAATAATTTTTTTATTTAATCGGGTATTTAAACGGGTTAGGGTAATTATAGGGTAGTAGGAATGTATTAGGGTTAAGGTTAGGGTAGTAATTTTAAAATTAAACGGATAGTTAATAGGGTTAGGATAATTGATTTTTTATAGAGTTAGGGTTCAGGTACCTCGAAATTATAGGGTAACCGACCCGTTGACATCCCTAAACTCACCTCTTGGCAATGAAAGTGTTGGGCCTAGGGGAATAAAATAATACCAATGGTGGCCATTGTGAAAAAGCCCTTCAATCTTGTCTTCCACTATAATGGGCAATTTTTCATCATGAGATTCGTGTGTCGAATATGCATAAAATTTTGGGCCTAAGGGACCTACGCTCCAACTCAAAATGTCAAACCCTGACGCTAATTTGTGACTAAACAGTGCTAACAAATGAGTGCATTCCCCCCACTAACAGGGGTATAAACTACAAATCTTTGATCGTCTTCTATAGTAAGATTAACTTGATACCTATATACCCCTATGTATAGGGGGAGAAGCAACCTGAGCCATTATTTTCTGTCTTCTTGAACCCTACTTTAGGGGAGCCAAAAAACCGAATAAAAAGAGCAAACTTTTCACCAAAGCCATTGATGTGCATATGCTTGTACTCTCTAGTTCCTTTCATTTCTTCAAACCTAAAAAAGAAAGAAATTTGACCACAGAATATCCCGTCAATGAGTGATCAATGCAAGTATGGAAAATTCTGAAGAAACCAATGGTGCAACAACAAGCAAGATATCAATCCAATAATTAAATCATATCATCATGAGCTGAAAACTCTGTTTTTCTTTCTGGCAATTCTCAATCAACCATAGTTTGAGAGGACATGTGACCCGAAATGATTGAGAATTAACTTGTAAAATATATTGATTCTAATAAGTTGAGAGTTCCAATGATACTAATAAAGTAATACCCATTTCTTTTTTTATTCCTACCTCCATTATTTTATCATCTAATATTCCCTGATTTCAAAACAAGGCTAGTGGAAGCCTTGGAGCAAATTGGGAGACAGGAATTTATCAGTTCAATATTTATATTGGACATACCCAAACCCCAGCTACTTAAGAAATGGTTTCTCCTCCCATTCTTGACTCCTTGTGCCTTACACTTGTCCCAATAGCTCCCACTTCACAAAGGTATTGACAGTAGGCTACAAGACAAATGAACTAAAGATGATACTAGGTTTTCAATTTTAATCACCTACCACCAATTCCCTATTTCAGTAAAAACAACAGAAGCTAACCCAATTATATTCACCAAAGAGAAGCTAAGACAAAAATATACTGTATATTGCCTAGATAGTGGAGGAAATTCAAAAGCAAAGAGATTATTTGCAATGTTTACTCGACATTAGTAATTACTATCATACACATTAGGGTTGCTGTCCTATATATATGCCATTTTATTGACATTTTTCAACTACAATTGCACGGAAATGAATTTGGTGAGATTTTTTTTTTCTTATGTAAATTAATTAAGTTGAAGTTATAATGCCCTCTCTTGTAGGTTAAATGTTACAAAAAGAATTCCAAGTGCTAAACCTACCACTCCGACCCATCATTGTCAGTCTCCAGGACAAATTTATGACAAAATAAGTATATAACATTTATGTAGCGAAAAGAAAAGTTGTATCTTCATGCTTTTGGTAACATCAACGTGGTCCTTCATGTTTCTTTTATCCTTTTTCTTATCTTTCCCTTCTTTTTGTTTCTTGTCAAATTTAAACTTGCCCTTTTTAACAAAAGGAACAAAAGATAGCAATTCACCTAAACATTTTGTTTCCCTCTTTCTTTTCTTTTCAGTCTCCAATAGTAAATCTCAATTCTATGTATTCATTTTACAGTTTGCCAAACACAAAACAATCAAATTAGATGGTCATCAACCAAATTTAGTCGTATAAAAGAATGGGCATAATGAAGTCTCTTATCTCCTCAGCCATGCATGTTCCTAACCGCCTTGAACAAGTCTTTTCTGGGGTGTCTGAATCTTTATATCATTGTCATTTGATTGGAACTATAGACTCAATTCATTTCATGTAACCATATAGAACGTGACGGTCCATGGAACATGATAACTACTATAACAGTAGTAGTAGCAAGTAGAAATGTTGATTATAATAATGAGGATAATAACATACAGTTACATTAGAGAAAAGAGTGATGGTCCACGACCGTAGGCTGGCTAAGTAGACAAGACGAAGAACCGATTAGCGTGACCACGTGATGACCGCAACCTGACCCTTTAGTCCCTGTCACACAGTCACTTCCGCTTCTCCCATATTTCTGTGTCCACAGTTCTGACAATGGGGAGCCGTTATGTTTCTCAAAAGCATCGATTAACCCCAATCCAAAAAAGAGGCCCTAAATCCCTTAAGAAACCCAAACAAGAAAAAAGCAAATTTGCTTTAACTTTAACTTTTACGTAATTTTTCCACAGATTATTGCACATGCACCCAACCAAAAGTACAGAGCCACCTGTAAGTCCCGCAGTCTCCTGCGTGTAATGCATTGTGAATTTTCAAAACAATTCTTTTCCTCAGTATGTATATCGGGAAAGGGCACTGAACCTTTTTGGGTATTTGAGCTGCCCTATGCGTATGCATTCGTAGATGAATTTGTAAAGGGCGTTCTTGGTAATAGAAAGTATATCGGGACAGGGCATTGAACCTTTTTGGGTATTTGAGCTGCCCTATACGTATGCATTCGTAGATGAATTTGTAAAGGGCGTTCTTAGTAATGGAAAGAGAAAATATTGCAAACAAATAAAAAGATGCGTCGGATGTGACAGAGAGAAAGATTAGAGTAATTCTTGAAGTATTGAATATTGTAACAGATTGAAAATAATAAAAAAAGAATTAAAGAGAACATTTAGAGAGAGAAGCTTCGAAAGAGAATATGTTAGTGGAGGGAAAAGCCCTTTAAATGAATTGTAAGGTTCTATATATAATGTTAAAAGTGACGGTTATTCAAGAATAAGTTTTAATGCGTTTAATGAATGATATCATTATGAAAAATATTAATATGATTGGATGTAATAAGACTTGTTTTCAAGTAAAAAGTAATAGAAAAGAGGTATACTTGAAAAGGTATAAGAGAAGAAGTTGTACATGAACAAGTGCAAGCAAATAAATTGTACGAGAACAAGTTCAAGATAATAAGTTGTACATGAATAGGTACAAGAGAAGAAGGTGTACATGAATAGGTATACAAGAACAAAGTAAGAAAGTAAAACACATGTACTTCAGGAAAAGATTAAAAGGAAAACTTCTTAATTACCTCCATATCTAAGTTATCAAGCCAAACTCTCTTGAATATCCCAAAATGAAAGTAACTCATGAACCCTATCACTTATTTCGAATTACTTTCACTGTCATCTAAGTGAAATGATTATTCTATGCGAAGTAGCTGCTTTACTTGTATTAGCTATTCCATATAGAGTAGTAATCTACTTGTTCTAGTTGTTCTATATTAAATAATGTTTCATTTGTTCTAGTTATTATACGTGAAGTAACGTTTCATTTATTCTAGTTATTTTCCGTGAAATAACACTTTACTTGTTCTAATTGTTCTTTGTAAAACATTATGTTGTAACATTATTTTTTAAAAAATAAGTATTAACCAAAATCAAGTATCTACAGAAGTCATCTCAACATTTTTCATCTACTTCATCCAACCGTTTTTAGTTTCATTTTTATACATATTTTATTTATAATAATGATATTAAATTGATTCAATTGATAAAATTTACGTTGACATATGTAATTTTATGTGACAGAAGCAATTTTCAATATTTACATTCTAAAATGAGAGTTAAACTAACTTATTTACTGTAAATTTCAGTAACCAAAAGTAATAAACGAAACAGTATTTCATTTCATTTAATTTAGCCTGCAAAACTTGTAGAAGCATAGAAAGTTAGTAATTATGTGTGGGACGAGGAAGAGGGGCCAAGGAGTTCGAAAATGGTAAAGCGGTGGGGGAAGGGGATCACGTGGTCTCAGCCCCGTAAATACTATGGACCCATCACGTGGGACCCGCCCACCAACCTTGCTCGTTCCTGATTTGGACAATATAAACAAGAAAGGATTGGAGGCCACGCTTGCGGGTGGAGAGTGGAGCCGAAGTGTTTGCAGATGAAAAAAAGGAATATTCCGTGGATGTCAGATGTCATAAGAAATGCAGAGCGAAGGAAGGGGTGCAGGATGATGAGATGTAATGGGCCTTTGATGGATCCATTTGCACCACAAACTACAATATTATTATACGGGAAGAAATGAGATGGAGCCATATTTTAACTGGATCATGAGCAACAACTTCATTGCCCATTGTGAAACTTGCATGTCATTTTCTTTATATTTTCTTCTCTAATGATTGTGGAGCATTACATATATATTAAAATAATCTAATAATAATTCTATCGGTGTTTATTATGTTATGGAATATATGGCTTAGTACGATTTCCATATCATCATTCACTTTTGTGAACATTCTTGTATTACGTATAAAATTTAAGTCTACCAATTAATTGGTATTTCCAAAATTTGTAATAATATACAACTTGTGTTATCTTATGCATCTAATTCATGCAAGTAAAAATGTCTTGTTTGATTATAAATCTATTAATATCTATACTTTTAACTGTAGTCAAATTTTAAATTTGATATTTAAAATTTAGAGATGTAAATGGATTCATTATCAATTAATTTTTAGGTATTCCACTCGAAACCTGTTTAACTATTAAAGCATTGGAACTCTATTAAAATTTATATAAAATTATAAAATATTATTCAAAATCGAATTTTAATAATAAAGTATTATTCGTTAATTATTCAAATTCGTTAAATATCTGATTATACAAGGAAAATTTTTTGTCAAAGATTTGGAGTGTTTTCCATCATCTTTTGAGTTCAATCCTTACTAGAACAAAATTTTTACATATTTCAATTTGCATCATAATTCAATTAATATAAATTAATTTTATATTTATTAATTTAAAAAAAGTTATTAAAAAAATGATAGGTTGGTTAAGATAACAAAAATTGTGTTAAAGGTAAAGAGGTCAAAAGTTCAATCTCACTAAATTTAAAAAATTTGTAACATTATATATAATTTAGTTCAAATTTTTAAAAGTCTTTCCTTAATCTACCCCATAATTGAATAGGGTACCTAAACCTTATATTATCAAGTTGGGCATATGAATATTAACAACTCATTTATATCCCTAGTAAATTTGAAAATATTTATAACTAAATAACTAAATTTTATTTTTCATTTATTAATTTACACAAAATTAATAACATAGGATTATGTATTTAGAACAATAAAAAAAATAAGTGATGTGTTTCAAAAATTTCATGTCAATATATCACATGTACAATTTTATTATATATTTTTAAAATGTTAATCAACGATATTGATTTTACATGTAAATTAATGAGAAAAAATTTGAAAATTAATTTTAAAAATTTAAACTTCTATATATCAAATAATTTTTTATTATAACTCAAATATTAAATATATAATTAACCGTTTAAATCTTATGGAACGGACGATTTATAGAACTAATTTAAGAAAAGAAAGTAGCCATGGAGAAGAAAAACAAAGAAAAATATGAAAGGTAGCACGTGAGACAGTCAGATGATCCGCAACCGGCGAAGGTTCATGACGTAGTTGATAAGACAGTGTATCATAGTAGGATCGTCCCGTAGGACAAAACTATAGTAGACATCCCGATTTCACAGGGAACCGCCTTGCTTCGTTACTTTGCATTGAGGGAACGTGGCTGGAACGCGCGGTGATAAGGAAGGAAGATAAAGGAAGGCAGGAAGTAAATAGCGAGTTTTGGCGGCGTCTTCACAAAGCAAAAGTAGCATGCCAGCCAGCCAGCCAGCAGCAGCCGCAGCTGCAGTAGCAGTTAGTACATGGTAAACCTCATCTCATCATCACTCATCACCAGTAAAAAATGAAAAAAAAAATAAAGAAAAAAAGGGTAAAGATAACAGCAAAAGGCCAAAAGCAGTAGTCCATGAAAATGCGAGAGCACTGGCTTTTCACCTGCAATGACCACACCCCCCACCCCCACCCCCCATGGCGCCATTGATGAGTGAGTGCCCACAAACTGAGAGGCCACTTTTTCCAAGCGGTATTTTTCTGTCTGTCAGATGAATTTACTCGGGCCCTGATAAAGCAGGCACAAGCAGAGGGCAGTGAGCAGGTGGGCCAGCACCCTGGATGGTCTGCAATGGAGGAGTAAAAACGCCCGTGGATTTTAATGTAGAGGACTTGGGAACAAGATGTATCTGGGCCTCCCCCTAGGGTCGTGTTAATTAGTTAATCATAGACATAAAACTGGAGATCGTCTTTGACGTTTTTCGAGACTTGTTAGTTTAAGCAGTGAGATCTAGCTTTGTTGTCGTTTGTATTATTACAAGGGAGAGAACATGAATGTGCGGCCTTTGGGAAGTGAGACTTACTGCTCCAAGGAAACAAAGTCGAGCCCCGTCAACAGGGTGTTTAATTTACTATTCTTTACTCTTTTAATTGCTTAATTATTTGGAATCCAAGATATTACTAAACTGGAAGAATATTATAGGGGAATAATAGTTGTGGTGCATTCTTAATTTCTGAGCTAGGAAATGAATTATCAACTTTTATCTAATTTAAATTTAAATTAGTATAGTGCAGCATTTATGGTCGAATATTGCTGGCAGGCATAAAAGCATTCAAGTATTCGTATATGTGATGGAGGTACTATTTATTTATCTTTCTCCTTCTGGATATGCGCTATACATATTTGGATAAGGCAAAGGGGAGTGGTAGGTGTTTACACAAAAATATGCATACTCCTATTTTATTTTATCAATTTTATTATTTCTAGTCATCAAAACGTGTAACATCATGAATACCATACTTGGAGAAACTTTCAAGTAATTTAGCCAATATTGGCGTTGCCAGTACAAATTCTCAATACCTTTGCGGTTAAAAACGATTGAAGCCAAAACAAAAAGGAAAAAAAACCTTTGCGGAAAACTGGAAATTGAAAGACTTCGGGAGTTGAAAATTGGAAACCATGCATTCTTTACAAAATCTGTTAGAAATAGCGAAAAGAAAAGACGTGGAAAAACGACCAGAAAAGGGATTTATATATTGCTCAGTATTGTTGACACGCATGGGTAAGGAAAAAGGAGGACTTCATCTTTTCCGAAGGCTGGGAAACAAATCTCTGTATCACTTTTAAGAAATTTACTCATGGTTTCGTCACTGTGAGCAAATTACGCGGGGAAACAGGGAGGACAACGACGCTCTCAGTTTCCACCACTCCACACAGGGGCGGAGCTAACCCAATTTTATTGGGAGACCAAATATAGTTGAATAAGAGTTAAAAATTTTTAAAAATTAATATGTTAAATTCAATCAATAATAAAAATATTGATAATAGAAATATGAAAATAAATTATAAAATTATAATTTGTAAAATATAAATAGTTAAAAACGATATATAAGATTAATAATTTTTTTTATATAATCATAATTATTTAAATATTATATATTTAAGATAATTTCATTTTAACTAAATATAAAACGTAAAACATATAAAAAAAATACTCAAGTTAATTTTCTCTTACATAATCAGGATTATTAAAAAAATGAGACGTTGATGAAATTTTAAGTAACAATGTAACACTACAACCGATATTTGAGAACTATATAATAATTTATTAATTTTTAAAAATTAAAATCATAAAAAAATAAAATTTATGTAACATAAAAAAAAACATGGTAAGTAGAAGGTAGATATCACATATTACATAACAAAAAAAAAAGAAAAAAAATATAATTAATTGTTTGTAGAAATTTGAGAAAAAATATTTATGAAAACTTATAACATATGAACAAAAAAAATAGAAATGAAAAAAATAAATATAAATAAAAATAATAATATAAATTAAAAAAAATTTAAAATTAAGTGAGATAAATGAAATCATTTTATTATTTTTTATTTATATTAATTATTAAATAAAAAATTATTTTGAAGAGTTAGTAATAGAATATTGAAAAAAATTTTAAAAATTTTTATATGGTATGATAAAAATGTTAAAAGTTTTGGGGGGGCCATCATCACATAAGGAGGCTCCGCCCCTGACTCCACAGTCCACAGCTACCCCTCCTTGTCTACTCACTTCTTTCATTGCAGATTCCTAGCAGAGCTACCTTCGATGATTTAGTCTTTGGAAATTATTCACAATGTTCCTATTGCCCAATTCCTATTCTGGGATATATTACAAATTAAGCGTCTTCTTGAGTTGGTAGTTACAAATAAACCACGAAAAATATTACTAGTAATTGTGTTTTTTAAGCAAGATATAGATATAGTTCAGCTTCGTTGAGAGTCCCAATAAATGCCAAAAAGAGAAGTTAGCTTTGTGCTTTAATAAAGCCAGCCAAAATTTCCCCTAAAAAATCGAGAGATATGATCACATATCTTCATCACAAACCATCGGAATAAATATTGCCTAACTTTATACTACTCTTTTTTATTATCTTTCAGGTAGTACCTGCTTAAGGTAAGGGAGAGTGAGAGTCAACACAAGTTGGCCACAAAGAGCTCATATTCCTCGGAGAGTTTAGGACCCCAATTCAAAAAGAAACAAAAACAAAAACCCCTCTCCTAGCTGGAACGATTCAATTAGCATGTGATGCTCGAATCTCATGCCGAAGCAGTCATCAAGCCTTTTGAAAAGGTTAGAGAGACTCTCATGGCATCTGCCTACAATCTTAATATGAAGGGACCATGATTAAGCTGCTTTGTATGCATACACTGTTGGCACAACTCTGGACATTCTGCTTTCGACATTGAAAAAAAGCTAAAGGCAATGCATGTGCTAATAATATCGTAGCCGGCATTGGTGGTTAAGAATCTCTCTCTAGGACTGTCATTGTGTTCGACGAGGCCGCTCATAACCTTGAAGAAAATCACTGTAACCATCAATTTTGTCAGTTCTGAAGTTTGCTCCTCCTTGAATTATTAGGAATTAGAATACTTGGTCTATATCAATCAAGCTTTTCTTTTGCTCTTTTGCAAGGAAAAAACGAGTACCTGTACAAGAAATCATGATTACATTACAGAAAAGCAACTAAAATAGGGTACCCGTTGTTGTCTTGGTACAATAGCTTCATAATGGCTTAGCAGAAAGAAGGCAATAGATCAGCTGAGTTGAATTACTGTAGTTTCAGAATTTTCCACCCATTATAATTGATGCTGTTTATCACTGTTGCTAATAATAATTAGTATTCTTAGGTGTTGTTTGTTACACGTGAAATCTTACAAGGAAAGTCATGGTTAATGATGTAGTTGAACTTAATCGTTTAGACAGTTGAAGAAATAAATATGAATGTCAGGAAAATTTGATTACATAAGTTTTGGAGCCCAAGTACTGAGCCAAAAAAAGAGAAAAATTATATATAATTAAAGCAGAAATGATACGCCAATTTATTGTTCTATCATGGCATGGACCCAAACATTGCACACACTTTGGGGACATTATTTCCAGAATTACATCTCCGTTCCATTGCCAAATATATATTCACTGGGTTGTGTGTTTCTGGTTCCTCGATTTCCCATCTAGAAATAGCAGAACCACTTTAGGTTCACAGGAAATGTTAGAAGTTTCCCAAGGAACCCACTGATCGGAAAATGTTATTCCTGGCAAGTATCGCAGGTAAGAATATGTTTGAAATCTTGAGCAAGTTATGGTCTTCCAAATGAGGCGTTAATTTCCAAAACGGGTGATGAAAAGTTTTTGAGTCGAATTAAATTAAGACTCTACGAATGTAATATTGAAAATTATAACAAAATTGTTGAATGAAATACCGAATAAAATTGGCCCATTTCTTTTGGTAATTGGTCCACTCAAGTTCCAACAAACCAATTTCCCCCCTACTATTAGTTAATAAGAACAGAATTGGAATGCATTTAATTAGCAGATCATCCACGTGAAACAAAATAAGAAAGGTTTTCCCATGTCGGATTCTTTAGAATCCATAGCTTTTAAGGCCTAAAAATGAAAAATTCAAGATTTGGACGACTAATTAAACAAGATTTTAATGTCCACCAACTTATATTAGGTGAAATGTAATAGGGTTCTAAGTTCTAATCACCTTAACAAGAACAAATGGTTGAGAGATACCGTTAACGGAACCCTTTCTGTAATTTTTGTTTTCGAGTGGGACGTCAGGTTTTTCTTTTTCTCCGCTAAGGTGAAATCTTTTATTGGCTGCCCAAGAAAACACCAAAAATTAACTACCACAGTTTTCGTACGAGTTGGTTTTGGCTCTTCTAACCTTGGATGGATGGAGGAGTTACGGGGGCAAAGTGTCATGGCCACGTCAATCTGAAAACTCCTTGTGCCAACCAACGGGGTCCACCAAAAACTGTAATCACAATTAACAATACACAACAAAGAAGCAACCCTTCCTGTTTATTTCCCTTTGCCCAATCATCCACAACCATTTTTAGTGCTGAAACTAGTTTAACAGCGACAATAGCCAGCCACCCAAGGTTGCTGAATTCCTCAATTCCGACTCCAATTTACAGATGAAACATCATATGAAAATAATCATCTTTTGTAATGTAACGTAGTGTAAAAAAAAAAAAAAGCCAAAAAACAACAAGAAGAGAACCAAAGCTGCAACTGCATGCAGAGTAAGTAAAAGAGGAAAATGGAGAAATATTTTGAAATTTATATGTTATGATTTATCATTATTTATATATATAAGAACTAAAAAAGAAAGACCAAGAAAAGTTGAAAGCCTCGCAAAATTCTACAGCTTGTCTGTAGATTATACTTTTGTTTTTATACATAGCCATTAGGGAGGAGCCTACACGGTACAAAGGGGGGCACATGCAGTGAGCAGAAGCCAAATTTTTGTATTTCCCAATTCCTACAATGCCCCTGAACCCTCCAAGTTTTTACATTACAGAGCAAGCATTAGGGTTCTCATCGCTGAAGATCTGAGGGTATGCATAAAACTCTGTAGCATACCTTGGTGGGTAGTAGTGATAGTATTCATTTCTCCTGACGTCCACCACCTTGGTATCTTCTGCACCACCTTCTGCGGCTACCGCTGCTGCTGCTCCTACTGCCCCTGCTTTGGCTTCCGTGCTGTCACCTCCTTCCTTCTTGTTTTTGTTTCCTTCTCCACCGCCTTCTTTCTTTTCCTTGTCACCACCTTCTTCACCTTTTTTCTCCTCTTTGTTGGCATCTTTGGCTTTTTCTTCTTTCTCGTTCCCTGGCTCTTGCTTCACTATCACCGCGTGCTTCCCGGTTCGCTTGTACACGTATTCTACCAGTTTTGGAGGATCAAACACTCCCTTCACCGTCACCTCTGAACTCTTTAGAGCAGGTTCAGCTGATTCTACCCCTGAAAATTTTTCCACAATAACGACTTCCTTTTCTAAGACTTCTTGAAAATGGTCCTTTTTACTGTGAGATATCAATGAGTTTTGATTTGGGGTAGGTGGGATTCCATGCAGAACTAGTAGAATTAAAGAAGCATAATTGACTTCAATTGAGTCGAATTGCCTAGAATCTTAATCAATATTAATAAATCAATAAAGAAAAGAAATGGTTGATTTTGAAACATCAGTGAGAGAGCATACACTTTTTTAAAGAGATTCAAAAGGTAAAAAGACGATTCCCCGTGATTTTTTATATTTGGGGTGATAAAATCACAGCTAAAAAAGGGTAGCAAGACCGTTGATCACAATACAAAATCGTATTTAAAAGACTAAAAAGAAGAATTGGAAAGCAAAATTGCATGAACCGAAAAACAAACTCCAATAGAAACAAAAAGCACCAGTCTTCAATCGAATACTAACAAAGAAAACAAGAAAGAAAAGGCACCTTTCATTCTCTGAATGCGTTTCTTGATTTCCTGTGCACAAGCTTCGCAATGCATGTGAACCTTTAGCACCACTGTGATCACCTGAGGCTGCACAACCAGAAAAACAAACAAGAAAACTTTTATCGAACCGAGAAATGTTAAAACATGAATGTTCCAATTCAGAAAATCTGGAAAACTATTGACATTTTCCTAGGCAAAGCAATAGAAAAGAGTTGGGAGAAAGAGGGACGGACCTCTTCTTTCTTCTCTTCGGGCTTGGGCTTCTCTTTCTCCTCCGCTTTCTTCTCCTCTGCTGCAGGTGGTTTTGGGATCGGTGAGAGAAGCTCCACTTGCCTGTGGCTCTTCCTTTGAACTCTCTCAAGAACTTTTAAAGGATCCGCTTTCTCTCCTTTCACCACCACCTTATTGCTCTTGCAATCAGTCACTACATCATCCACCCCTACAAAACCAAAAACAAAACGTATTCATTTCATCAAATCAAATGAAAAAAAAACCCAAATATTTTAAAATAAGGAAGTTGGGTTCTGTTTTTTTTTTATATATATATAACCTTCAAAGCCCCTGAGACACCTACGGACTTTGCGGGCGCAACCTTCGCAATGCATGTAGACCTTCAAGATTATCTCTTGAGGAGGATCAGGGGATTTCTCTTTGGATTCTTTCTCATCTTTTGATTCTTCACCTTTCTTTTCCTCTGCTGGCTTTTCAGCAGGTTTTGCTTCCTCTTTCTTCTCTTCCTCTCCTTGCTTTCCATCTTCAGGCTTTTTCTCTTCCATTTGCTTCTCCTCTGCTGGTTTCTTCTCTTCCTGTTAAAAGAAAAAGAAGATACAAAATAAGACCCCCATATATATAATACTGACAGAAAAAAGAGAAATGGGAAGATAGTGGTGCAAATCTGCCAAAAAAAAAAAATAGTTAGGAGGATACCTCTCCCATTAATTTAGTGGAGTTGAGTTGAAAGTACGAAGAGTTTGATGATAAGAGAGATAAAAGCTCCGGCACTTCTTCAAAATCTCTTTCTAGTCTCTAGTGTTTTCCCTCTGGAGCGACTTTCCTTTCCCTTAGTTTTGTTTTTTCTTTTATTTTTTCTCTAAACTCTAAAAGAAACTCTCTTAAACTATGTGAGTTCCCAGGACCACCAGATCTGAAGCTCATAGCGAAGGAGAGGGGTATTTTATCATCACCACTGCATCATTATCATCATCATCATCATCATCATCACCATAGGAAAGGATACTTACTGCTCATCACACACATGACGTGGCTTTTTATAAGGGGGCACGTGCTCTGGAGGAGGGATGAGGTTGAGACAAATGGAGCCCCATAGTTACAAGCTTTTTTGGATTTTTATTTTTTGTTAGTGGCACTTTGGGAAAACCAATTTGAATTTGTTTTACCTCTTTCGTATCTGCACTGCAGTTGCACTCTCCCTAATCTACTCTCTACTCACTATCTGCCCTAGATTTCCTTTTGAATACATTGTTGACAATCTACTAACTATAGTTTCCCCTACTTTCCACATATTTTTAACAAATATTAAATCAAATATTCGAGTACGTAATTTACAAAATGCACTCAAAATGTATTAAATAATAAATATATCAAATAATGTATTTTGGATAAGAGGAAGCGCTCAAATGCAGACGACACAACCACAAATAAAAAAAAAAAGTAAAATAATGATATTTAATGGTAACACCCACTCTCAAAAGGACATAACTTTGTTTTTTTGCATAAACAGGATATAACTTTTGATAGAATTCAAAGAGTTAAACACCACATCTTTAACTCATTTCTCTTTTATGTTTGGTAATAATAGAATGAGTCAATGACAAGTGCACTAAGCCTGGCTGTTACTACCTTTAAGGATAGCCTGCAATTAGATTTTAGAATCCATGATAAATGCATAGATTGGCCCCTACCTAAAAACACTTTATAAATTAGATTAACACTTCTCCTTTTTAAAGGAAACATATGCATAATTATACCTGCTATGCTATTGAATGAATCAAAGGCTCAATTGGATTATGATTTATAAACTGTGACTACCCTTTTCTTTTTTTTGTTTTTTTCTCTCTTTTTGCGCACAGACTGCGATTATCGGTT
Organism: Theobroma grandiflorum; assembly: GCA_036013995.1. Lineage (NCBI taxonomy): Eukaryota > Viridiplantae > Streptophyta > Magnoliopsida > Malvales > Malvaceae > Theobroma > Theobroma grandiflorum. The sequence continues at coordinate 11,866,839 of CP142131.1, forward strand.
TCATTACTACTAACAGACAAGTAGAAGTCTTACGAGATGCCCTCCAATCACACAAAATGACACAACATAACAACGGCCGTATGATTTATTTTGTTAAGCCACGTGGCATCCATGCAGATTGCCAGATCATTAAGAATGGTCCCCACCAATAAACAGAGAGGTAGCTATGTTTATCATAAATTTGCTCGCTTCCTCCCTTGGCTGTAACTGCCTAAGTTAGGAAGAACATAAATGTGTGGACTTTATTACAGAATATATTTTTAGTGTGATGTAATAAATACAAATAAACCCGCCAGCCTTTTGCTGCCACATAATTGATTCGCTTGTCCTGATTAAAGACATGAGTAGGCGTGATTAAGAGGAGGGACGTGTGATGATTTACTGCACCGACCAAGTTTGACCAATGCAGTTAATTTTCATGCAGCAGCTAGTGCCAGAATGGGCCATTGGGGATTCATTCATGTGCTTGAAATAGGTACTCCATTGAGATCCCAAAATTAAAAACTGAGACTCAAGTTGGCTGCTCAATCACATGATCATTACTGAACAAATCTGATATATATCGAATGTCGACAGAGTTAAACAACGTTTTAAAATTTCAAGTCATGAAAAAGGCAGTAATATATGGGACAACTCTCTTAAAATTACAAACACTGTGTAGCAACAGGAACAGGAACTTCCTCTGTTAAATAGATCTCACCAAAATTTCTTATGACTATTTCATAAAAATAAAAGGTTGGAGAAGGGAAGGTTGAATTTAAAAACCCCATTGACACAATATTTCTAGCACGCATTTCACAATTTTCTTGACTTACATAAGAAAAAAAGAAATAATATCCAATATTTTACACTATTTTGGGTATTAGGAAGGAACGATAAATATGAAAAAAGAGTAATTTTTTTTTTTATAATTAGAAGACAAGGAATTCAAACTCTATTATTTAAGTAGAGAGATTCACCAACTAATAAAACAAATGTTCAGATGCAAAAAGTAACTTAAAAAAAAAAACATTTTTTCAATGAGTAACATGTTAAAGTTGGCATACAATTAAGAAAGCGTGAGAGGCATGAATCAAGGAGGCGGGTTTAGAATGTGCATTTGCTCCATTTCTAAATTTTGATGATGGAAATATAACTAATATTTATTTAAAGGAGAGTTGGTGAAAAATCTACCTCAAATTGTGGCCCTCAGCTTCATGATTACCGGACACATTTCTAGTAGTATTTCAGTTTTTGGCTATCCCTATTCTAACCTACTTCTTGGCAGTTTTGGTCTTTTCGATTTCCTTGTTCTTCCGTGTGCTCACCTATCTACTTCAACTGAGATATAATCTCCTAAACCAGAAAGCTTTCACAACTATAACCATCCTTTCCAGCATTTTGAGCGTGAATTACCCACCCAACAAAACCTCCTCAAACAAATTGCACTAGGAAACAATAATCATTTTGTTGGTTGGTCAACAAAGAACAAGAAGCTGGTAGAGAATTCCAGATAGTTTATTAATATTAACTTCATTAAGTATTGTTCAGAACTAAGTTGGATTTAATTAGAATAAGATACAAGAAAATGATAATTGATTAGATTAGTCGATAGTATAATTTGAATTAATCCCTAATACGTGACAAAATAAGTCCATGGAATTTCAAAGAGTGGGGAATGATGTTTGACTCATAAGACACAAAACGTTGCTTTGTATATGGAACTGACATTGTTGGCTCTGATTCATAAGATAAGAGGGGGCTGTGTGTTTGGATGACAATGAGACAACTTTGATTTGACTCAATGTGATATTAAAGAGCGTTAATGACAAGATCAGAATTAGATGAGTAATTCTCTTTATATTGAATATTAGAGCTTGGATGGTGGAGGGAGGAGATATTTTCATTATTCAAAAAGGACTCTACTGTCTCCGATAAGGTAAAATATATGTGTTGATTTTTAAGGAAACAGTCATTAGAGAGACAGAGTTTCTTATGTTAATCCTTTCTTGATGCATTAATGATGAACAAACACTTATTAGGCAGATAATATTGGAAAGTGGATTTAACTTTTTTTTTTTTAATTGGAAGTCACTATCTTTGATGATAAGAGCAGAATTTAACTGTATCCAGATACCACACCAACATCTTCAACTATCAAACTCAAGAATCATTCGCCAATAAGTATCAACTAATTTACCTGAATAGCACATTGTTGGTTAATATGCTTAGGCTCTGTGATTGTGATCACTTCATCATGACGCCACTCTTTTTATAAACAAGACAGATTCTTGGATCAGTCTGATGCAATGTGTTAAAAATTGTCCTCCAATCCATGATACCAAGATGAACAGAATTATTAGCTTGAATTTAACGAAGAAAAGAAACCAGTACTTTTAGCTATGCCACACCGAGCCAAGATGCTTGAATTAGAAAGCTAATTTGATGTTTTCACATCTTGACTTGGCAGCTGTAAAAGCAAAGCTTCTTCACCAGCGTGATCAAACCAAGACCAATATCATTTATCAGGAAGGTGTTGCTGGATCTTAGCAGCCAGTTACAGGCAGCTGAGTCACGCTGCCTGTTTCCATAAATTTATTAGTGCAGCTTAAAGCAGCCTCACTGCTAGCAAACAAGACAAAAAAATATGTGAACTGTACTCTTTGGGTAAAGAAATAAAGAATATGGACTCACATTATGGTTAGCTTTAGCCTGAATTAAAGACAATCTAATTAACTCTTGCAAAATGATAAAAAGAAACTCACCGAGAGGACAAAGTTCCCTTCTTTAAGAAACAGGGAAGATTAAGTTCATTGGTTGAGTTACTAATATACAGTAAAAGAGGGTAAAATATTCTTGGCATGTGACATAAAGTTAACGTCAAATCAAGTTTACATTTCATTGTACACCCTTTAACCATGGCCGTTATACTGTATAGAAATAAGAAAGGAAAAGAAATAGAAAAACCCAGATTCCTTTATGGAAAATTATTGAAGTTGGGCACCGTATCGAGTTGCTTTCTAGATAAATTACCGTCCCCCACTACCAAATCTTGTAGTACAAACAGAGTTATAACAGGAAATGATATCCCTCGGTCTAGGATAATTTTGCAAGATTTATCGGTAACAGGAAGTAATTACAAGTACCATGGACGTTTCATTTTACAGTTTTGCTGCAGAACCTGCAAAAAGAGCTAAAGTCTAAACTAATTTCTCCTTTGCCTTGATTGCCTGGAAAAAGCTCAAATATCCGAAGAATGGTATCCCAGGAAAATCAATTAATAATGCAAGTGTGATTATTGCACCTTTACAACAATGGTAGAAAGTAGTTGTTCCCATTCTGGTGTAAGACCTGTGTCACAAATCGCCATATGTCATTGGCTTTTTTGACAGGATATCTCCAAATGGACCTAACTAGAGCAGAGGTCCCTGTCCTCCAGGACCTCCACCACAAAATCAAAATCTGCTATGGCCTTTAGTCTATTGGAGCAGTCACGAGCTTTCTTTTCTGGAATTAGTTAAACAGGTCATGAATCATCTTATTCTGAGTTTAGCACTAATTTCCTGATTCAACTAACCATTATGCATATAATCTACCAGTGGGATTCAGCGAGATTCAATAATGACAATGGCAGAAACAAATTGAAACAACACTGTGGCAACAGAAAGCAATAGCAACTACCCCACTAAGCCTTTGCCTTATGAACCACTTGTGATCACCAAATGTTTTTAAGGAAAACGTCTTCTCAGTGAAGCTGTGACCTAAAGCACATGCATTGGTTGCTGTTTGTGGAAGATTTGAGAAAGACTAATTCTGGAAAAATATAAGAATACTTGAAGAACAGAGGAAGGAAAAAATGAAATGGAAGCTGTAGAGCAGAGAATCACAAGCGACCAAAGAACTCACATAAAAATAAGATCCTTAGATTCAGCCTTGGGACACTAAATCGGAAAGGATTTAGCTAAGCACAGAAAATGAGTCATCGTTTTCTGCGCGCTGTGTCAATGGAAACTAAAACAACCCAGCAGACATGGCTGTTAAGTGTATAACAAAAAGATTCCAAACGACTGCATTATAATACGTACAAGGAAGAATAGCATAACAAGATTTAAACGAGACAAGAGGGTGTTGTTAAATTTAAGCATTAAAGAAATGAAATGACACATACATTCACCATTTTTACTATATCAAGTATAAAAATCTAAAACGACATTGTAATCCCCTATTGCGAGATCACTTGTAAATAATATATATTGCCTTTCAAAAAAAAAAAAAAATCTAAAACGACAAGACTCCTTTACATTTAGTAAACCAGCAGCTAAAATGATCTCGTATTAAGGACTTTCTTCAACTTTCAATTTCTAGTTGGTTCCCGCCACATATTCAACCAGATTGGCAATCAGATCTTCAACGCTGTTATTATTGTTATCATTTTTGTTATGATTACAGCCAAGTACCATATGAAAAAGGTCACAGGAAGGGAAGACATCCATCGTGTCCCAAATCCTGTAAAATGGATGATCCATCCCTGTCATCAACAGGCCATACGGCTTCCAGACCGACCCACATTTGCATGAGCCCGTTTACGGGATTGACTTTTCCATGTGAGTGTGTCCAATTCCAGGCAAGAAGAAATCAAACGCCGCGTTACTTTTCTTCTGCTTAATCCGAAGTATCCAGACAACTAATTCCTTCTCAAGTCAACACATTATGGTCTTCTTAATGGAATGTTTAAGTGCCACATACCAGATGGCATGTCCTTTCCTCACCTGAATTCTTGACGCTTGGCAAAATGTCCTCGAAACCCATAGAAAGGTTCCAAGTCAGGTAGTTCCTTTCGGCATGCTAATGTTAGCCAAATGGTTTGTCGTAGGAAAAGCTCGTGACTGGAGAACAATTCGACAAAGGAGGTTATATAACTTTGCGACGATCTGTTAAATCATCAAACCCTTGAATTAAATTTTCTACACGTGGAGTGTTGCAAAACCGTGTGCTAACCCCCCAATTATTTTTACAATGAGTTGGGATCATCTGAGCCACCAGAAGGAAATCATTTGAGCTAACTTTGATCTTCCTCCAAAATCGTAAAAGCTTAACTATCTAGATTCTAGAGGGCAAAAAGATTTGTGGTAGCCTCATCGGGCCTCGGTTTTGGGCTGAGAGGCCCCAACTTTGACCGCCAAAAAAAATTCATATTTTTCTCTTTATGTCCATTTCCATGCCCATGCACCCCATTCAAACAGAGCATCCCAAAAAGGAAGTGGGGTTTGGAACCTTAATGGCAAACAGCACTAATCAAAATCAAACAATGTGATTAATCGAAGAACAGAACATTCAGTTCGTGGCGGTTGGTTTCAAGTTTTAAAGCAGGCTCGTAGTTGGAAAAAAATAATGACGTTCGTTTTCTTATCAAACAACAAAGGAAGAAAAGGATAAGATTAGATTCGTCTTAGCTTTGTATAGTTCAACCAAAATAATTGTCGCAAGTCACATTGTTGAGCTGAGTCATACCATTTGTTTCCTTGAATGTGAATCATTGTCAAAAATATTGAGTCGCTGTGTAGGTGTCGATGATGATCGGATGAAAAGTTGAAGTTACCCCTTTTGAAAATGCCAAGAACAGTTTATGCAGGATAGGAATATCTCCCAAATTTTATTACTAACAGTGAGAAAAAAAGTACTCTTTCAATCTTTGAAGGACAAGTCGACAAATTCAAGGTAACCACAAATTAAAAACACTTCCTTCAAGCAACAAAAACAACCAACCAAAGGAGGGGAGGGGAGAAACGAAGGAGTGAAAAATGATAATAGTAATAATAATAATAATCGCAAGACCAGGCGTCTCTCTATAATGAAATTATCTCAAATACACCGAAGTGACATGAGGTTTTGTCGCACTACATTCCTCTGTTTGGCCATTTCTTGCTTTCATCCGAAGACCAAAGGGAGACTCTGGGACAACAGGGATTTGCCCATCTCAGACAGGAGAATGCAATCAACTGGAAACAAATTCTTCTTTTTCAAAAAAGAGAGTAAGATAATGGCCGTACTAATCATATGATCCAAAGAGGCTCAAGCGTCGCTCATTGTCTGTGAAAAGCCTAACATCCCAAGGTAAAATTATTTGATTGGCCATGCATGTGACGATGTTTATGTGGAGCCCTCACTGGCAAAGGTAGCCCCCAGGCCACAGGGATGCACCAACCAGTCCAACCCCGATATGGCGCGGCATGGGACTCATGGCAAGCTTTCTTAAGGCCTCCCGTCTATACATGCATCGCCATTCTCTTACGTCTTGCCTCTTTCCTCAGATGCTCGGAATCACGAAAGGGTAAAAGTAAAAGGGATGTGACACTTGCATCTGTACCAACTGATGTGACTTGCGAGCTAGGAGTGTGTAATTTGGCATGTTCTTGCTACACCCATAGTATGGAGGGACCCATTCATAGAAAGGAACTATAAATAGGCATAAGTGTTTATCTACCTCTGATGTGCCTGGTAATTTTTTTGTCAGAAGTACGAAGATAAAAAGAGCAATATTAATTAGGTCAAATGTGTCAAATACTCACAAATACATGTGTTGTACATAAATTGACAGCTTGGAAGACATTTGTCATAATAATTATTGACGAGCTGTTTATTGTTTCAAAATTTTGTCACTGACTTCATAATTTCAAGAATAATAGATAATTACCACTCATTAACATCGAGTCTTTCTATATAGAGTTTGTTGATTTCAGGAAATAGCAAATCGTCGTAAGCAATGCAGCTGCATTGTCTTTCCAAACGACAAACACTAGGCATTCAAGCACATGACAGGGGCCAGTGCCCAGAAAATATAGTTGCTTCCGTTGTGGGCCGGGTTTTTGGTCGGCTGCACGCTGGAATATTATGGAGCATGGCCTGGAGCTGGAACCGGAGGCTAGGGCCTCAAGGAGAGACCATAATGGCGCTCAAATCTCTTGAGCGGTTGTTTAGAATAGCCAGGGTTTCCACTAGGCTAATGTACAGCCATGATAAAGGGATCCATTTGCAATTCCGAAGTAACAAAACCCAAATCATAAGCCGGTTATGAATGATGATAGGTATAACTCATGAGATCAACGTTGATTGTGGACTCATATGATCGGCAACGCTTCATTCTTTTACATTTCATAATAATGATTTCCATGATAATGCCTTTTTTTTTCATATCATATCACTTGTAAGACATTAAAAACCAATTATGTTGAATACGTATTTGATATTTTTATTCTTATCTGATACTCAAAACAATTCACTAGACATTAAAACTAGTTTGTATTGATTTTGGGTTTTTAACAGCTTGGTTAGCAACGTGATCTTTAAAAAATCACACATTTTTTAATTTTTAAAATCTTTAAAAATTTCATATCATCAAAATTTAGTAGTGTTAATGATTGAACTGGTATTGACAAATTTTGAAGATATACAAACTTGATTCATACGAATTATAACAGAGGGAATAAATTTAATATCTTTTTATAAAATATAAAAACTAAATTTAACATTTTAATATAATATAAAATCTAAATTCAAATTTTGACCATTAAAATCTCAAAAATTTCAAACTAGCATTGGTCAATACTACATCAAAATGTTTAATGTTATCTCAGTAACTTTAATGGAGAAAACTTGATTGTATTAATGATTGGGTTAATATTAACAAATTTTAAAAACACAAAGAATTGATTTATACGACTTATAGTAAAAGGGTTAAACCTAACAGTTTGATAGAACAGAAAAACTGAGGGGGCTTTTTAAAAAATAATCCTTAAAGATAAGACGTTTTTAAAAATAAGTCTCTTTATAATTTTAACTATTTTTAGTCAAGTTAGACAAAAATACCTTTAATGAAATTACACTCTATGATGTTACACACAATGTACAAAAACATGTGACACGTCATGTACAAAAACATGTGACACGTCATGTACAAAAATATGTGACAAGTCATGGTTAGGTTGTTACACGCCATGTACAAAAATCTGTGACAAGCTATGTACAAAAACTTGTGACATGCCATGTACAAAAATATGTGACAAGCCATGGTTAGCTTGTTACACGCCATGTACAAAAACCTATGACACGCTATGTACAAAAACATGTGACACGCCATGTACAAAAATATGTGACAAGCCATGGTTATGTTGTTACACGCCATGTATAAAAATCTGTAACAAACTATGTACAAAAACCTGTGACACGTCATGTACAAAAATATATGGCAAGCCATGGTTAGCTTGTTACACGCCATGTTGAAAAAAATACTGTTGTTATACGCCATGGTTAGATTGTTACACGCCATGTTGAAAAAAATTGTTGTTACACAACATATTCAAGAACATTTTGTTACTTACGAACAAAAACTTCAAATCTTCTCAACTCTTTTCATTTTTTTTTGTTTTTTTTTTTGACAATTTGGCACTAATTAAAGTGTTTCCAACATGTTTTCATAAATCAAAATATAAATTTTTTATTTAAAACACCTACTTTGACTAAAATTTTAAAAAATTTTTTTTTGAAAACCTAGATTTATAAATTTCAAAATTTTGAGTTTATTAGTGTTTAGGTCCCGAATTGATTCAATTAAAAACTATTTCATACATCTGTGATTATTTCTACCATTTTTATTTTATTCAAAATACCTAAAAATCGAATTTTTCAAATACCCACCCACTCAAGCACGTCAAAACCATTGCTTGGTGTCTTGAAAGCGCAAGAAAAAAAAATCTGAAAACATCAGAGAGAGAAATCGAAAGTATAGCAGATGAATGCCAAATAAAGAAATCGGAAGCATAGTAGACGAATGTCGAAGAGAGAAATCGATAAAATATAAGAGAGTGGGATGGTGAGAGAGAAATCTGACTAAATCTAGTTAAAGGATATTTTTGTTAAATCATGGTAAAATATGAGTAAAAATAATTAAACTTATTTTAATGGTTATTTTTAAAATATCTTTACTAAAAAAAGTCATTCCTCACAATTTCCTCAAAACTGAATACATAATTTCACCAAAGGGTTCCTAAATAAAAATATGTATGAAAAATATATTGAAATAATTGTAAAAATATGCTGAGACCTAATATAGTAAAATATTGTTCTAATACTCTCCTTAAGTCGGAGTATTAAGATTTGAATGCTTAACTTGACTTATTAAAAAATGAAAACATACTTTGCCAAGGGGTTTGGGGATTAAGTCATGAATAATTTGGTTTGGGGTGAAAATGGGATGAGGAAGAAAGATGTTAGCTTGGAGTTTCTCATGAACTGCATAGCAATCAACTTCGATGCGTTTAGTGCTCTCATAGTAGACTGAATAAGCTACTAACCGTGTGTTTGGTTGGGGGAATGGCTAAGCCATTCCCCCTCTATTCCCTGTCAATTTTTATTACCTCGTTTGGTTGAAAGAATGTACAAGGAATAGGAATTCCTTAGGAATTCCCATTCCGTTCAACCAGCGTTAAAGGCTTCTTAGCTATTACTGACTCCCTCCCCCGTAATACCTATTCCGGAGCGCTTAATAGAGTGTAAAGACTAAAATACCCTCATGCTTTTAAAAATATTACAAGTTTGTCCCTATATAAACATAATTTTCTCTCTCCTTCTCTTTTCCCGTCTGCCCTTTCTTCCTTGCAGCCAAGCTTCATCCCGATTTGGATGCCTCTGGAAAGCACCGATCGTCCCCCTCTTTCTCTGCCAGTAGCAGCGCCGATTTGATACGAATATCTTGCTTCACGATTCTCTTCCATAGTCCAGGTAGATCTCTATTTCTTTGGCTTTGATTGTCAATGCTCTAGTTGGGATGATTTAGGGTTTGGTTGATTTGGGCTTGCTGTGATTTACCGACGAGATTCATGCAACCGACAAGACTCCGGTGACCTATTAGAGCATAACAGACCTTAGTCATTGCAGTACCCGTAGCCCAGGCCTAGAAACAAAGAGAACACAAAAACAGAGAGCCTTAAAACCGTTCCCAGAGACAAGCACAGTGCCCTTCCCATACCTTTCCAAAGAGAAATCAAAAGCTCCTCCTGCCATCCTCAAAACATAACAGATGAGCAGGGTCGTAAACAGAGTCACAGCACCCCATATCAGCTCTCCTTAGCTACCTACCAGAGAAACAGGGTAGCACACAAAAACAAAATTACCCCAGAAGCCCCAAGCGGTTGCAACAAAAAAAGAACCCCTGAGCCATAAATATCCACAATCTGTGGTTGCCTTTCAAAAGGATGCCAACGTCATCTTCAGCTTCATCTGAAAGATCAGATTCCAACTCTCCACCCACAATCACTTGTCAAGGTTGTGTCCTACCAGCCTAGGATGAGTTGAAATTCTTTGACTCTATAATCTCCTTTGTAAGACTTTAATTGTGGATTGAGCCATTTGTGATTTGTTAAATTCCCAATCTGTAGAAGAAATCAATCACGAATCTTGAGTTGGGATGGTCTATCCTTGTATTCTGGCATTCTCGTGCTATTGTAACTAAAGACTGCCAGCAAAGCCTTTTCAATCTATTGATATTTTAGAGCTATGTAGATTGAGCATTTTCATTTTGTTATCAACCTTGCTCTATATTGCACAGTAGTTTGATAGCCATCATAGGATCTGGTATAGTTTTGAAGCTAGATCCCTCTTGTAAATATCTATTTTCTATCAACTTTGCGCTTGGACCTGCTAGAAGGCAAAAATTAATTCACGGTTGATGGTGCTCCATTTAAAAATGATAGTTGGGAATCTTTTTGTTGTTTCTACATGGAGTATAGCTTAGAAGATATTGAAATTTTAGTTAATAAATTGAAATCATATTGAAATTGGATTTAAGTAACACATTTTTATATTTAAGCTCAATGATTGATCCTTTGATTTGCTGCCTCTGTAATTAGTTATGGAACCATGGAATTGAATTATAGCATCTCTTAATTACGTGCTTTGTTTTTCCAGTGTTGACATAGTGAGATGTAGGTGAATGAATTGACATCAATAAAACTATAAAACTATAATAATCTATTTGACGAATGATATAATAGTAGTATTAATATTATCATACAATGACATAGATTTTATAATATTGATGTGGAATTATTTAAGGTAAATTAATGATTTTAAACAACATTTATACAAATAAAAAATAATTTTCCCCATTTATGTTTCATAATTTAAAACAATGAAAGAAATATTTTGAAATTAATTAAAAAATATCACATCATCATTAATATATCATTATATTTAATGTCACATTAATAAAAAAATATCATAAAAAAATGATACTATTCATCCAATTATGTGGATTCACCCAATTTTTAGTTAATAAATGTATGCAATTTCAGCTCTAACCTAATTATACAAATAAAAATTAATTGAATGTTCTTTTTAAAATATTGATTTTATTATTTCATCACATTAATCATAAATGATAGGTTCACATCATTTAAATTTTGATTTATAAGTTAATTAATATACATATTAAAATGTTTATCTAACCAAACTTTATTAATACATCTCACACTTTCCACTTATTTACTAATAAAAAAAAATTAAAGAAGTGAAAAATTACGTATAAAGTAATCAATTCAATAATCGATTCAATAATCCTTATTTGTTTGTGTTTGTTGCTTAAGGGTTTTCTGTTTTGATGTTTAGCATTAAAGAAATTTGTGATTTGATCGGGTTACATCTTTTTTACTTTATATTGCTTAGTTTATAATTCTGACCTTTAGAATTTTTACCATATGGCTTTAATATATTTTATACATAATAAAATAGATTAGAATATTTATTTTTTGCAGTTATGGCTCGTCTGTCTTTGCGAAGAGATGCTGAACGACGAAAAAGACAACTAGCTATATTTAAGTTTTATATGGAGATTTGTCGTGCCGTTAGTTCATTCTTGATCTTATTGTCTGCAGCATCGACTTTATGTACTTATAGGCCAAGAGTAAGATCTTATGCATTAGATTTTGTCGCAAATAGAGAGTCTATGAGGCGACTTGTGTATGATAATGATATTTCCTGTATTTCACAAATAAGGATGAATAGGGTAGCTTTTTTTAAATTATGTGAAATGTTAGAAAGTATTGGGGGGTTGAAGTCAACAAGGAATATGCTTGTAGATGAGCAAGTAGCAATATTCTTACATATTATTGCTCATCATGTTAAGAATCGAGTAATTACATTAAATTTTAAAAGGTCGGGTGAGACAATTAGTAGGCATTTTCATAGTGTTTTAAATGCAGTGCTAAAACTGCAAGAACATTTGTTCAAAAAACCAGAGCCCATTCCAACAAACTCAACAGACAATCGGTGGAAGTGGTTTAAGGTAGAATATTGATCTTATTATCTATTTTAGAATTATATATACAAGACAATTAATAGGTTTACTTATAAGTAATTCATTAGTTTGGATTTGTAGAATTGTTTAGGTGCTCTAGATGGGACATAAATCAGAGTTAAAGTACCAAGGGCAAATAAACCTAGATATCGTACTCGTAAAGGGGATATAGCAACAAATATGTTGGGTGTATGTACACCTGACTTGCAATTTGTTTTTGTTCTTCCTGGTTGGGAAGGGTCTGTAGCGGATGGCAGAGTTCTTAGAGATGTACTAAGGAGAAGAAATGGACTTAAAGTCCCTCATGGTATGTTTTCATATGATAGTGGCTTTAGGTTTTTTGTGATTATGTACTATACACATTATTCTATTTCAATAAATAAATAACTAATATAGTTTATTTTATATAGGTTGTTACTATCTAGTTGATGCCGGCTATACAAATTGTGAGGGATTTCTTGCACCTTTTAGGGGTCAACGATATCATTTGAGTGAATGGCGCCAAGGCCATGAACCAAGCAGTCCTGAAGAATTTTTTAATATGAAACATGCTGCTGCTCGCAATGTTATAGAGAGGTGTTTTGGGTTGTTGAAAATGAGGTGGGGTATACTTAGGAGTCCATCATTTTATCCGATTAGGATACATAATCGGATTATTATAGCTTGTTGTTTGCTTCATAATTTTATTAGGAGGGAGATGAGTGTTGATCCTATTGAAGGGGATTTAGGGGAATATGTTGAAACAAATACTGTAGTTAATGAGGAGTTTATAAGTACTATTGATCCTACTGATAATTGGGGGAATTTGAGAATGGAATTAGCAAATCAAATGTTTAATGAATGGCAAGCAGCTAGGCAACCTTATGATTGACATTTGTTGCACAAATTATTAATTGAATGACTGTTTTAGTGTCATAATTTGTTCTTACCGCGTGTTGGTTGATTTGTCATTTCTTGTTGTTAATTGTTGTACATATTGCAATTTTTATCATGTGATGGAGGGTTGGCGGATTTTAATATATTATTGGATATATTTTTTTATTTTTATATTTATTAATTTATTATAATTAATTTTTAAAATAATTTTTTTATAATTCTTTATTTGCTGTATGGTAGAAAACAATGTCAACATCTTCAACTTATGCTTCTCAAACTTCAAAGGGAACTAAAAGAAAATGGAATTACCATGAAGATGTGGCACTTATTTCAACTTTGACTGATTTATACAATATAGGAAAATACAATGCCGACACTGGTTTTAGAGGGGGTTATTTAATGGAACTTGAAAAAATGTTGGCAACAAAATTACTGAATGCAAACTTGAAGGCGAAGCCCCACATAGAGTCTAGGATAAAGACTTTGAAAAAAGAATGGGGTATTATATATGACATGGTGTAAGGGACACATACAAGTGGATTTGGATGGGATGAAACAAGGAATATGGTTGTTGCTAATGATCCCGTCTGGGAATCTTACATACAGGTTAGTCTTTGGGTTAAATTTATTTCTGTATTTTCATATTAGTTTCTTAATAACAATAATAATAATATAACTATTGGTCAATTTTTATTTTTTTTAGAGTCACAAGGATGCTGCCCCTTTTAGAAGAAGGAGTTTTTCGTTCTTTAATGAGCTGAGTCATATTTATGGAAGAGATCGTGCAACAGGAAGAGATGCACAAACTGCAGCTGATATCCTTGAAGAAATGCATGACTGTAATGTAAATGAGGAACTTGAAGGTGAAAACGTTGCTGCATATAATTTGGATGATGAAGATTTCTCAAATACTCAACCTCAAACATCAGCTCCGAGAAGTGACACAACTTCATCAAGGAAAAAGAAAAGGCAAAATGAAATGGGTGATCCCATTACATCCGAATCGCTTGTTGCTGCTGCAACGATATTGGGGGAAAACATCAAAGACGCTGGAATTGAGTTTAGCAGAAGTCTTGGAGTAGAGATGAATATTCAGCAAAAGGCTCAAGAGTTGGAAGGGATTTTAAGTGAAGTAGAGGGATTGACATCAATGGAAAGGGTTCTTGCTTCAATTAAACTTCCTGAATCTCCAACTCTTATGTTAGTGTTTTTTAGTATTGCTCCTGATCGAAGACTAGAATGGTTGAGGACATTTCTTGCTGATCGTTGACCTTGTATGGCTCTTTCAAGTTTTTGTGAAGGTGGTGTTACTGATATTATAACTTTTTGGATCTTATGGTTGATGTTGATACTTTTCATGTTAATGACATATTATTATTATTATATGTAATCAGTTTTTATCAAGTAATTTTCTGTATGACAAGACTCTTTAATATTATTTAATACCTTCCATGCTATTATGCACTAGTTATGTTTGGAATTTATCATTTTCTTTTCAAAGATGAAATACTTATCTACATTGAAAGACAAATTATTTATAAATTTGATATTTATGAAAGAAAGAGGGAGGCGTTGGGAGAGTTCCGAAAAAAGAAGAAAACATGCGCTTGGAGGAACCAACGAAATCGGCTCAGTCATGGAAAGCAGTGGGCAAAATAGAATAAAAAAAAATACGAAGACAGAATACATGATTTTTGACCTCTACTTGTTTTTTCATTTTTTCCCCATATATTTATTCTCTCATTATAATTTGTTTATGGGGATCTTTTGAAAATAATTCATAATATTTGAGAAATTTACTAAAAATTAAAATTTATCATGTTTTTTAATTGATTATGATGGACCAAATATAATATAAATAATTAATATTTTAAAATAATTATCTATTTATAAAAATATGTTATTAAATTATAATTATTTTTACAAATTGAGATAAAATATAATTATAATAGATAATTGGCTTTTGGGATAATTTACATATTCAAATTATAATAAAGATAATTTAAGTTTTTTATGAAAATGACTAAGTTATATGAGTAAGGATATTTTTGTCTTTTTATCATTTATTCCTTTCTTATTCCAATCTTATTCCTACCAACCAAACACTGCATTAAGTAGTAATAGTCATTCCTGCTCTATTCCATACCCTAAACCAAACAAAGTAATAACTATTTTTTTCTATTCCCACCTTATTCTATTCCCACAGAATACCTATTCTATTCTATTCCTGTTTATTCCGCGAACCAAACGTGCTGTAAGTGAAAGGATTCATGTTGATCACAAGACAAGGGGACTGGCTTAATGGAAAGAATATCTAGATCTTTCAATAAAAATTTCAACCAAATAATTTCCTAAGTAATCATAATTATGACACTATACTTAACTTTTAGAGAAAAGTGAGAAACAAAAATTATTATCCAAATCTTATCCAAAATAAATAGAAACTAGTTGAATCCGTTAAATACCTGATCAAACGAATACATAGTAACCTTGACTAAAAATTGTTATCACGAAAACCCACCATATAACCCCCAAAACTCATCAAAGAAAGTCCCTTTTCTTCTTAATCTTTCTTTATATCTGTTAAGAACTCAACTTTTGATTTTGGTTTATTCTTTTTTTCCCTACAAATTAGTAAAATCCTCTTTCATAGAATCCAACAACAAATTTCAGTAAGACAAACATTAATCAAACTTTCAATTAGTGTAAAACATAGACTCTTCTATTAAGTACATGGATGATGATGAGAAATATTCACTTTAAACTAAAATTTGAAAACTACCACTAGGCTAACATCATTGACAAATTACAATTTCGAATCCTCATAAGATTCTGAATAATCAAAAGATTTGAAAACTATTCTTCTCGTTTTTGGAGGAAGTTCACGTTTGGCTTTGATAGTTTTTGTACTTGTTAGGGCAGAAACTATATTTTTTTTTGTTTTTTTTTTGACAATTTGGCACCAATTAAAGTGTTTCCAACATATTTTCATAAATCAAAATACAATTTTTTTTATTTAAAACACCTACTTTGACTAAAATTTTTAAAAAAATTCTTTTGAAAACCTAGATTTATAAATTTCAAAATTTTGAGTTTATTGGTGTCTAGGTCTCGAATTGATTCAATTAAAAGCTATTTCATACATCTATGATTATTTCTACCATTTTTATTTTATTCAAAATACCTAAAAATCAAATTTTTTAAATACCCACCCACTCAAACACGTCAAAACCATTGCTTGGTGTCTTCAAAGTGCAAGAAAAAAAAATTGAAAACGCCAAAAAGAGAAATCGAAAGTATAGCAGACGAACGCTGAAGAGAGAAATCGGAAGCATAACAGACGAATATCGAAGAGAGAAATCGATAAAATATGAGAGAGTGGGACGGTGAGAGAGAAATCTGACTAAATCTGGTTAAAGGATATTTTTGTCAAGTCATGGTAAAATATGGGTAAAAATAGTTAAACTTATTTTAATTGTTATTTTTAAAATATCTTTACTAAAAAAAGTCATTCCTTATAATTTCCTCAAAACTGAATACATAATTTCACCAAAGGGTTCCTAAATAAAAATATGTATGAAAAATATATTGAAATAATTGTAAAAATATGCTGAGATCTAATATAGTAAAATATTGTTCTAATACTCTCCTTAAGTCGGAGTATTAAGATTTGAATGCCTAACTTGACTTATTAAAAAATGAAAGCATACTTTGCCAAGGGGTTTGGGGATTACGTCATGAATAATTTGGTTTGGGGTGAAAATGGGATGAGGAAGAAAGATGTTAGCTTGGAGTTTCTCATGAACTACATAGCAATCAACTTCGATGCGTTTAGTGCTCTCATAGTAGACTGAATAAGCTACTAAGTGAAAGGATTCATGTTAATCACAAGACAAGGGGACTGGCTTAATGGAAAGAATATCTAGATCTTTCAATAAAAATTTCAACCAAATAATTTCCTAAGTAATCATAATTATGACACTATACTTAACTTTTAGAGAAAAGTGAGAAACAAAAATTATTATCCAAATCTTATCCAAAATAAATAGAAACTACTTGAATCCGTTAAATACCTGATCAAACGAATACATAGTAACCTTGACTAAAAATTGTTATCACGAAAACCCACCATATAACCCCCAAAACTCATCAAAGAAAGTCCCTTTTCTTCTTAATCTTTCTTTATATCTATTGAGAACTCAACTTTTGATTTTGGTTTATTCTTTTTTCCCCTACAAATTAGTAAAATCCTCTTTCATAGAATCCAACAACAAATTTCAGTAAGACAAACATTAATCAAACTTTCAATTAGTGTAAAACATAGACTCTTCTATTAAGTACATGGATGATGATGAGAAATATTCACTTTAAACTAAAATTTGAAAACTACCACTAGGCTAACATCATTGACAAACTATAATTTCGAATCCTCATAAGATTCTGAATAATCAAAAAATTTGAAAACTATTCTTCTTGTTTTTGGAGGAAGTTCAAGTTTGGCTTTGATAGTTTTTGTACGTTTTAGGGCAGAAACTATATTTACTTTGCTGGATTTTAGGATTAAATGGCAGAACAATTAAATATAATTCACTATTAAAACGTTTCAAGCATATATACTTTCTAAAGAGATATTGGGTTTACTTCCTTTATACAACTCAGTAAAAAATATAATTGAATTCGAATACTAAGTATGCAAAAGTTTATACATATACTTTACTCGAATTCAAAATGAATAATGAATTCTCTACTGGAGCTTTTCTCAAACCAAAATATAAGAGACTTAAATTTTTAAATATCAGGGTGGATAGTTTTGATATATGCTAATTAGATACTCATTGTCATATCTTAGGTGTAACAGGAGACCTAAGCGTTAGGTACTTGGTGGAACTAATAGATAATTATTCTGTATGGGGCGCCACGAGGGTGCGAAAGGGAAGAAGAGAAACAAGCCCTAAAGTTATTAAGTTGATTTCATGTTAATGAAATAAGTTTAGGGTTAAATTGTTGTCTTATACTAATTAAAATAGAGGCATATATACAAATTTTTTTGACTAAATATTTAAAAAATCTATTACAGTATAATAAAAAGAAAATTATTATTATTATTATAGTTACGGTGGTGACCGTAAAGGCCTGAAAAAGCAAAGCTGCAGTCCATTGACAGACCTGGAATAGCTGCTAAGGGTGGTACGAACCCAAAAGAAAGAAAAGCCATTTGCTACAGTTTTGATGTCAAAAAAGCCTTGAGCTTTACCTCTCCAAGAAACAACAGTGCCTCTCTCTCTCTCTCTCTCTCTCTCTCTCTCTCCCCAATCCGAAACCACCCCACCCTTGACCTCTTCTTCAACAATGAGACGCTTCTCCTGAAGTCGAGACAGAACGAGAAAAGATCCCCTAGAATAAATTTCAAGAAGAAAAGGAAAAGCTTTGAAGTCTGAAGAGAGAGAGAAGCCTAAAATGAAGGTCAAGAAGAAAGGTGGTGTGTACCCTCCTCTATCCTCACCTTCCTCTCCAGTTTGTTATAGAGATCCTAACTCTGTGTTGAAGGTTCTCCCGGTAGCAATTCTAACTCTAGCCCTAGCTCTCCCACCACAGGACCAAGAAGTCTTGGCTTACATGATAACAAGGTCCATTATTTCCACCACAAATCCGTCTACCTTCAACCATCAATCCAAGAGCAAGTGCAAGAAAGGAAAAGCCCCTCTTTTTCAATGTGGGTGCTTCGATTGTTACACCAGGTTTTGGCACAGATGGGATTCTTCACCCAACAGGGACCTAATTCATCAAGTCATTGAAGCCTTTGAGGACCATTTGCTGCAAGATGAGGTCTCCAAGAAACACTGTAAAGCAGCCAGGAAGAAAGATAAGGAAATCTTGAGCATCTATGAATCCAATGTAGTATCTGTTAATGCATTGCATAGGGAGCAGTCCCAAGATAGTGAAATATCGATGGTTGAAAATGAGGCCTTGGCTGAGGCTGAAAATGGGGGTGGGCCGGGTGGCCGTGAACATGAAGGAGAAGGGAATGTGGGTGATGAGGTGACTGGAAACCTGGAAATGGAGGTGGGGACTGTAGCAACTGGGGTTAGCCACAAGGGTTTGGCCAGGAAGGTTTTACCGGACGTGGTGGGCTTATTCAACTCTCGTTTGTGGAGCCTCTGGGGTCCGAGTATCTAGGAGCTAATTTTCATATATTTTTTTCGTTTTCTCGAGAAAAACTTGCTTCGTTCCAGCTGTTTCAATTAAAGTTTTTGTTTTGTTTTAGTGGGGAGCCATTTCCGGTTGGCACATTGAAAAATTTTTCTGGAGGGATACGGATTTCGCTCTGTTGCCAGTCAAATTAGTTGCATAGTTTAAGGTGCTAAAGTGCTAAAAGTTAGTGGGCTTAGGTGACCACATTGTAGCTTACATGGACTAATCATTTCTCATCATCAACACTTGCCCAATGCCTTCATTTCGATTTCAATGCCAAGTCTATGTTAATTTTATTATTTTCTGTTATCCTAAGACCATCCTTGGGTTACCATTTCCGTACACAATTTGACAATGTTGATGGTTTACAAGCTTGGCTTCTAATCCTTTAGTAGACTATTGACTTGAATGATATGCAACCCCTTCTCCTTGGGTAGGGGAAACCAGAGACGCACCTATGACTATCGAACTTGGAAACTTCAGTCTCCGGCCGAACCTTGCACATGTCAATTTTGCTCCAAAACCTTCAAGATTAACCATATTCGGCTCATCAAATGCCAATGATTTTCCAGCCTGTTGTCCGACATTAAGAATGCAAGAATTCAGGACTGCGCAGCAATGTTGCATTGAAACTCGCCAAGCAAGTCAAGAGCAAGTACGGTCCCTTTGTTGTTACTTTAACAAAGTTATGGTGATGCCATAGCATTTTACCTTGGCATTGAGATGTTGTTAGCTAGTTTATTATTATTATTATTATTATTATTATTATTGTTTAGATATCTTAACTCGAATCTTATTATTTGATAACATATTTAAATCTTATAAATGCTCATTTAGATTTTTGAATGGTTATGTGAAATTATAATCAAATAACAGTATTTGTTTAATACTATGACTATTAAATATTTAATTAAAATAAATTTATATATATTATTATTATTAAAAATTAAAGTTAGTTCATAAACAATTTAAAAATTAAAATCATATTTAGAATAATTAAAGAATTTTAATAATTATTATACTAATTATAAGAAAATTAAAAACAAAATATAATATATAGAAAACTAAAAACTAATATTAAAAAACATTATTTATATTAAGTTTAGGTAGTGGGTACCCTATGATCACTATTTTAACCTGTGACAAGGAATAATATTACTATTCAAATCTAGTTATAGGATATTCTAATTTTACTTAATTGAATTGAGTAATTCAAGGTATCTTACTATAAAATATCCATTGACATCCATACTTTTGAGAGAAACTCAACTCATAAAACTAATATTGTAATTTTTTTTAATCACATAATCATGGTTTCCTTGATAATGTAAAATCATGAATTTAGATAAGAAATTTATATTTTATTTTAATTAATTATTTATTTATTTTTACTTTTACATCCATACGTAGTTTTTGCCCTTTTATTTTCACAAGAAACAACAAAAATAATAAAGTAATGAAGCAAAACCTTAACTATGCTCTAAATAGCAAAGGTCTACCAACTAGTTCATTCCATAACTTAGATATCTTTCAATTGTTTCTTTTTTCTATTTGAGTAAAAGTAAAATTACTTTCCATTCATCAAATGGTAAAAGAAATTAAGTTCCCAAACAAAAGACAAAAAAGAAAGATTATTTGTTGAATTGATGTTACATTTTCTCATACTTACTCATTATTTACCATATGCAAATGTAGATTAAGTAATGGGTAATTATATGTGGGTGAGCCCCAGCTATGCGAAAAAGTTTGGCCGAAGAAAACTTTTATTTTGTCTTTACCAAATATACATTGAAGCTTCCCAAGAAGTCCAATCTGACGCGGAGCATTACGTTTTATTTCATATCACTTCAAACTATACGGGCCGCCGTCCAGTCTTTGATGTTACTACCAAGTCTAGAATCATATCATCGCCTAATTGTTTGAAACAAGACTCGACCACTTTGGCCAATAACAGCAAATTCTTAGACCCCTCATTCAACAATAGCCCCATCACCATTCAACCCTAAACTTGTCATTTACACTTGAGTTTTCTTTTTAATTATTCAAAATAAATTAATTTAAGGATACAATATCCATACACTTTTAAGCTGTGGTTAAAATTACACAGAAATTCATTAATTTTCAAAATAAATACTTCATCTTAAACGTCTAAACAACGTTAATATTAAATATGAAATATTTGAAACACATTTTTTCTTTTTTTCATTGTTTTCTTTCTCTCAAGTCAATCAATGGTGTCACTTTGCATCGATTGACCACCTATCTCCACCCTACGCTATCTTGAAGAGCACTAAATCAGTGCTCCCTTAAGAGCATCGAAGCTCCCAAGGGAGCATGGGCTCACCAAGGAAACCTCAAATCGGGCTCCCCAATGGAGCACTAGTGCTCCATTAAGGAGTCCTAAATCGAGCTCTCTAAGGGAGCATCGAAGCTCTTAAGGGAACACCGAATCTGGTGCTCCCTTATGAGCCTTGATCGGGCTCCCTAGGGGAGCATTGGGGAGCCTAATCTCTAGTCGTGGGTAGTCAAAATTTTTTTGAAAAATAAAATTGATAATTTATTTAATAATAATTTTTAAAATTAATAAAAAATAAAATTATCTTTAAAATATTATCACGTCATTAAACTAACAAAAATATTGATATTAACGACAGGACTTATGTGTCCAACAAAAATATTTTTTTGATCGAATTGTCTACTTTGAAAACTAATGAACTTTATATAATTTTGATCAAAACTTAAAAATGCTTAGATAGTTTATCTTAAATTTAATCTTAAGCATGTATTTTTTTATGTTATACTTGAAGCTAATTGCTTTAGCAATTTATGCGCAGGCTTCTATATATAAATTTTGAAAAAAAAAAATTGAATGCAACTTTTTGTATAAAACAATATATAATGTAGTAAGCCAAGATAGTGGCGGTGGTCACTTTTCAATTTTTATTATTTTTATTATTATATATATAAAATATGAAATATATAAATTTATAATATTGTATAATTACTTTTTAATCACTCAAATAAAATTTAAATTGCACATACATTTACTTATTATTAAATTGAATATTCAAATATCTCGTATAAATATTTTCAACGTACATCAGTTTCGTTTTTCTCACGATGTACATCAGAAACTTGCAATCTTATTAACGTTTAGCATGCCATGTACAGTCGTGAAGCTTATTTTTGGCCAATATTCTCATCAAGTTATGTTACGTGACGTATACGACTCAAGTTTCTTTGCTGCTGAGGGAGGTGGATCCACGAACAATAAAGCCTCCATGCATCAATTTTTTCTCTGTTTACAGTGACATTGGACGTTGGCCATTACGCCGCCCACCTGTTTTTCTAACTATTTCCTTTTATATTTTATTCTGTAATATATATATATATACACATTCTTATATAAACTTCTCTCTGTACGCAACCCTTATCTTAAATTAATATCAGCTTTATATTTTTTTTCCTTCATCCTTTATTACCATGGAGAATTACCACATACTTTTTCCGGATGGATCTTCAGCCTCCCCTTCCTTGCTAACCATGACAAATCGTCGAAGTTATTTGCAAGGCAACGATGTAATTACTACAACAAAAGTGGGAAATCAATGTGGAGATTTGGATGTCAAGGACGTATCATCAGGAAGTGAGGTCAAAGTAGGGAAGAAAGGAGACAATAAGGGGATGAGGAAGCACAAGTATGCGTTCCAAACAAGGAGCCAGGTTGATATACTCGATGATGGCTATCGATGGAGGAAATATGGGCAAAAAACAGTTAAGAATAGCAAATTCCCGAGGTATATCTGTCTACTTAATTCGTTTCTCTCAAAATTCTAACTCTGGTTTTTGCCTTTTGGGATTAATTCCAGTCTTCTATAGATTGTAGGGGTTGGAGTGTCTCATGATTAAGTAGATCCATCAATATTCTAGGGCACATACCTGAAATTAAAGTTGCACTTAGTTTAAAGGCATGGACTTAAGAACCAAGGGAAGCAATTTGGCAGTTCATGTCCTTTACATGGATTTTCATTCTACGTATTTGCTGATTCAAATTGTATTAGTGGAATGGTATACATGTAGAAAGTAGAAGCTTTCTATTAATTTAGCATATTCAGCTAGCCTGCACAAAACAACAGACAATGAAATTAAAATCATTCAGCCTGCAATCAATCCATTTTTGGTTATCAAAACAATTGAAGTCTCCATCGCGTATATATATCAATTATTCATTTTGGTTCTATCTTGTTTGCAGAAGTTATTACAGGTGTACGCATAAAGAATGCAACGTTAAGAAACAAGTCCAACGCAGTTCCAAAGATGACGAAATTGTGGTGACCACCTATGAGGGGATACACACACATCCGGTGGAGAAGTTCACAGAAAACTTTGAACAGATCCTGAGACAGATGCAAACGTACAATCCTTTATGAAATGTGTTGGTCTGCAGTCCATTGCCAGGCCGTGTTTATATCATTATATGCACCTAAGCTTATAGTGCTGTTCCTCAGCAAAGAAACTATTGAAGCCATGCTTTTATTTTTGTTTTTTCTTTTTTTTATGGTGTGGGATCTCGTCCCAAAACAGATATCATATGATAACTAGAGGGCGCTCTAGAATGATTTGCCAACGTACATACTAGCTTTGTGCCTAATGCTAGATTGGACTGAGAAAGTATGCTTCCTACAAGACGAAGACGAGGATGGAATCAATTTGCACAGCGGATACGTAGGTCACATTTAGCTCTTGCTAATACATTTATTAGCCGAAAGCAGAATCAAATTTTTGGGACTCTGTCAATAGAGCCTGAAACTCCCTTGACACGTTCATTGCTGGGTCGGCTGATTTATATCTTGGGGCGGTCCATATATAGTGTCTCCTACCTGTTCTGTACATTGTTTTTTGGTTTTGCATCTGACAATGCAGAATATTTTTGAGTACTTAATTTGCTTGTGGCATATCTGTGTTTAACAGAACCAATAATTCTTTTGGGCAGCCATTTGTTGTTCTTTGTTCATAGCTAGCTTGGCAGCGTCCTTTCAATCAGGGCTGGCAGATGGCGCTGCCGGTTCATTGGGGAAACTTTTGACCACAATGTCGAAATCCTGAGACATGACACCACATAGGATTTTTTCCTCCTAACGATCCTGCTTTTTGTATTAATTTGAAAGGAGGGAATATTTTCTCTCCCCAATCTCGAACACCATTGGACATTTAATTCCAATAGCACGCCTTCTCTCTGCTGTGCTGTTGTAATTTTTAGTCATTCGACCAAATGTTATACAAAGTAACACGAAGACTTAAACCTGAAATCTCACAAGCCTTTTTAAAAATGATATAGCATTGGCATTTAAGTTTTATAATTACCAATACAATATTTTTGCTGTTTATTATATGATAATATACTAGTAAGTTCCATAGCTGTTGATACTAATTACTTTCATTTAAAGAGGAAACCGAACTATTATTGGATGTAGTATCTTTTAAGAGTTAAGAGAAAGACAGAGAGTGCCTCATTTCTTTGTTCTAAATCAACATGAACCTTTTTTCACATATTGCGCATGCCCCCAATGTCTTTTTCCAATCCTTTGTCAACATTCTGTCATCTACCATTCCCTGTCAGATTTCATGGCAGATGGTATCGTCTTTGACTTTATCCCTCAACTCGGCCTTTTCCCCATCATCACCTATCCACTGATGGGAATAAATCCCAAAATGCATGCACCCATATATAATTGCATCTTTTATCTACCTTTTCTGTTTTCCCAAACTTGAATTCCTAGTCTCATTCACAATGATTGGCTTAAAATCAACACATTTTTCTCTATCATTCCTTATTTTCCACGCTATCATTGTGATTGTGTCCTTTTTCATACCCCTGGCTGCTTGTTTTAACATTTTCCAAGGAACTAGTAAATTGAAGTGCTCTTCTTTGCACTGATACCTCCTACGTGGGGATGTAGCTCAGATGGTAGAGCGCTCGCTTAGCATGCGAGAGGTACGGGGATCGATACCCCGCATCTCCAAAGATATTTTCAACCTGATGAAAAAAAGCAGGGGCCTGCTTCCTTTCAATGAGCGGGTCTCTCGTAAAAGTCAGGGAAATGGAACCCCATTGTTATTGGGTGAACCTCTGCCTATATTGCCTGTGGCCTGAAGTTCAGTAAATGATGGCACATTCCCTTTTTTTTTTTTTTCCTTTTTTTTTGAGCTTTATTATGATACTAAAACTTAAACGAGAATGGCCATCACGAATTTGTCATTTAACATCTCTTTGTTTTTATGCAGTAGTCTCCGTTCTGTATTAGGATGTAGAGAATAACTAGAAAACTGAAAACCCGCCAATTATTTTAAGCTATATATTTACAGTTTCATTTCTTTTAGACGTTCCAGATTTTTTTTTTTTTTTTTGAAAGCTGATGATATTATTAATAGTCTCACTTGGAAGACAGAAGATAAGCCGCAGTGGCTTACAAAAACAAAAAGAGTCCTTAGTGTAAGCATTCGCAAGATATCAGATGGATTCTGATATGCCAATCATAAGTACATTAGTTGATCATTCTTCTTACAATAACACTACACACCAAATTAAGAATTCCCTAGTAAGTACAAAAACATGAAGTTTGATAATAACAAAATGACCCATTTAAACGTTTTCCACCCCAAGTCAAATTCAAAGTAAGCACTGAAGTTTGAATCTCTCGCAATACCAGCTTCGGCGAGCCCATCCGCAAGTGAGTTAGCTTCACGTCTGATATGGGTGAAGGAGAGGTCCAAAATGTTACTGGCGCTTTCAATGGAGTTGAAGATGAGCTTCATGGGCCGAAGGATTTTATTCGTGGTTTTGGGCCCTGAGTATTGCGTTAGAAGAGTCACTCTCAACTTCCAATTTACGGGAAGATGCTCATGGAGAGTCAAGAAAAAGCTTAATTCCCCTTTGAATGGCCTGAAATTCAGCAAAGTTGGAGTCCTCTACTCCAATGGCACGAGCGAAGACACCCTTGATGATGCCTAGGTGATCTCTAATGACTCACCCGATGCTTGCAGGCCCCGGTTTGCCTTGGGCAGCTCCGTCTGTGTTAAGTTTGAGAGAGCCCTAGGGAGGAGGGCTTCGTGTGTCCTTAGTTGGTTTCTTCCTCTCTTTTTTACTGGAGAAGGCTCTAGGATAGTTAAAACATAAATCAGTAGGAACATGGTCCAGTTTCCAGTTCCCCTTACACCAGAGAGACAAACTCAACAAGATGATGTCAACCATCTGGTTGGGATTGAAGTCTTGGTTCCTGAAGATTATCTCGTTACGACATAACCAGATGGTCCACAGGGCTCCAAAGAAAAGGATTTTCCATGCTTTTCTAGTGTCAGCTGGGAATGGATCAAGCATCCAAGCTTTGAAAAAGGATGTCGCAAATCCAATAGATATTCCATTGCCTGCAGCAAGTGGACCAAACTTCCCAAGCAACATTACAAATAAAAAGGAGATGAAAGGGAGTTTCACTTTCGAGAAATTAAGCTCCTCCCTCTGTTTATTGCATGAATATTTAAAGAGTGGTGCTAAAAAGTACATGCTAGGTACAGTTCCATGTTTTCTAACCCTCAAAGCAACATGATTAATTACATGTAAACTAGTTAATAGTTCATAATCGAAAAGCATATCCTGCTCATATATATATGAACATGTAATTATCACAACAAATTCCTAATTAGAAAGAACTTTGATGTTCATAACAACAAAGAAAATTAAGAAAGGAAAAGAAAAAGAGAAGAGGAAAACACCCTCTTTTGTCATTCTAATTGGAGTTAAAATCAGATATATATGCTATAGTCTGGCAAGTAAAATAAAAAGATAAAAATTAACAAACAGATGCATCCTTGAAAGATAGAACAAGAGATCAAGCGCATCAGTCTTCTTCACTCTTAACCATGGTTATTATAATATCATTCTAAGTGATAAAGGAGACTTCATGTTGGGGTTAGAATCACCTCTTCATCCTCGTATAGACAAAAATTCCTCCTTGAGATGATACCAACTACGCATACAGCTAAAGTAATGGTAAGCCAGACAATGATAACCATCAATCGTCTTCCTCTTCCACTGCCTACATCACAGGCGATTCTCTTCTCTGCCAAAGTTGCTACCTCAGTTCCTCCTCTCTGTTCCTCCTCAGCACATAGAGAAGAAGAAGAGGAGGAGGGCGAACAAGAACAACAACGAGGGCATGAAGCGGACGAGACCTCTTTCCTTCCCCAAATTTCGTCCACATCATTATCAGATTCATAAGAGAAAACTGACCTTACTTCACTCTCTTGATCCAAACCAATCTCCCAGCCACTGCATGTCACCTCATCTCTTCCAAAACCCATCTCAGTCACACCCTCTACTTCCTCGAAAAGCCGTCTTCCCTTCAACTTACCACTCTCGATGGCTGCCCTTCTCTCGGTGAGTATCTCTTCAACGGCCAAGTCATTGGTTCTCACTTTCCATGCTACTCTCTCCGATGGAGAGCTTCTGTGCTGAAGAGAAGACATGAGCTTTCTGGGCGAGTTGTTGAGCAGTCGAAGGGTTTGAATCATTTTACTTGAGCCTGTTGAACGTGTATGTAGGGTTCTTTCGGGCCTTTGTTTTATGAAGTCCCATTCCTGTTCCAAGTTCTTGAAAAGATGGTGCAGTTTTTGGTCATCGGTTACTTCTTCTTCCACAGAAGGTCTTTCCATTGTGGGGTCTCTTTCTTTTTTGCTTTCTATCATGACTCTGGGCACTGTGCGGGGCTTTTGAATAATGGGATTAGAGACGTTGCTTTTAAATGTGATGACTGATGAGATTATAGCGGGACAAAAACCACCCACGTTTTGGTTTATCAAATATTTTGAATTTGATTATCGGATTTTGGCTATATCTAGGAATTAAATAAGTGATTTAAGGAAAAAAACTGAACATCATGGATTCTCTATCAAAATCTAATATATGTAGATCATAGATTTTAAAGGACTGGAGTTACCACAAACTAAATTATCATCCAACCCCACTAATGGAGTAATAATGACCTTTGACAGGGTAAAACTTAACCCTGGATTACCTGCTCAGGATCTGGATACGTCATTCTTTTCGTGGTTTCCATTCTTGGTCTCCCTGTAGTTTTCAATCTCCGCCTTCTTTTTGGTACAATTTTTCACCCCTTCCGTTAATATGATTGCCTTTAAGCTTTGATTTTGAAGCATTAATTTCCAGGCAAAAAACCCCCAACAAATGCACACGATTTAGCTCTTGCTCAATCTACTCAGACATTATCATTATCAAATACAACTCTGTTGAGCATTGTCCACGACTCCATGACTGTAACTTTTATACATCTCCAGCAATCTGTCATCATAATATTACTTTGGTGGGGCCGTCGAACAATGATGCTTTAACACAGCAGCACCATTGCCTACCACCATAAAAGTAACATGCTTTTCCGTTCTAATTAGATACAACGTTGATGCATATATGATGGCACTTTTTTATCCTCCTTCGAAACTTTTATCCCCACCACATGACAATAGCAGCCTCACTGGGCGCCTTCTGTGGCTTTTAGGAAGCGGCCTTGGATAGAATTAGCCCCCCGGGCCACGGCAATCGTATTTGCTACCCTTCTCAGTCCTAGTGGCAAATTCTTCTATACAACTTACCTTTCATATCTCAGCACTACAGTTGGAGAATGCATCATACAGCACTTATCAATTATTGTAGTCAGTATACACGAACCGTCCAACATTAAGTTCCATAAATCAAGATTCCTTAGCAACTGTGTAGGCTCCAAATTCTTTAAGAAAGAATAAAGTTCAACAAGTTATCTGGAGTTACAATTTAGGCAACAATATTAATTGGTGATTGTTATCTGATCCTATGAAAGCTTCAACCAACTTAACTTCCCCCAGAGCAATAGTCAGTGACAGGCCAAGAACTTACACCCCTACGTTACAACTCTACATATCCCTCCCTGATCAAAGCAGAGCTCAGCTTCCAGTGCTAGGGTCTGATATGTCCTCTATCAAGCCTTTCCCATCCGTGGCATCAAAGAAGAAGAAATTCTTGAGTGGATCCCCTTTGCCTGATATTGCTTTGATCACCTCCTACTCATTCAACAGTCAAATCACATTGAATTACTATAGTTATAGTAGTTATTAATCATTTCAATAGATTGAGAAGGGAAAAAATGGTCAAAATGGAACCTGTCCAAGGATTCCCCCGATGATGGCACAAACTGGAGGATACTCCCTTGTACCTATCAGCAGTCTTTCTAAGAGTGCATCGGGTATTTGAGACTCGTTCAGTGACTGCAATAAATTAATAAAACACAGTAAGAAAAAGCAGCACACTACTAGGCAATGCAGATGACAAATGCCCAATACCATACATTTGTTTCACAAAGTTCCTTTCTGAGCTTCACAACACCAGGAAGATCAGCAATCGAGGTTTCTCCTGGATTACGACCTTCAACATCTTCAAATCGCTCTATCACTGTAAGAACATAGGCAATCATGTCATCCCTTGTATGAATATAGGCTACTTCAAAAGAAATGCTTATAAGTAAACCTGGTTTCACGTAAAATGGGAGCAGTTTAACAAATTTGAAATGAAGATGCAAAAATTAACCATATTTCCCTTGTTCTTGGCTTGAAATGTAAGTAATTTGAGGGATTTGCCTCTGATTGCACACATGCGTGGATAAAAATACGGTAACACTGTATTTAACAAACAGAATCATTATGTAAAAATGGTTCATCAAGAGGCATGCCAGGATGAGTGTGAAACGAGCAACCTAGGTTTGGCCTACGATGAATGTAGCTATCAATTTCAAATTCTAGTTGCTTTTGATTTTGTTCTCCCCCTTTTAGTTCTTTA
This sequence comes from Theobroma grandiflorum, assembly GCA_036013995.1. NCBI lineage: Eukaryota > Viridiplantae > Streptophyta > Magnoliopsida > Malvales > Malvaceae > Theobroma > Theobroma grandiflorum. The sequence goes on from CP142131.1 coordinate 11,897,114, forward strand.
AAAAGAAAATACAGTATATTTAGCATACCTCTCATAGCAAAGTAAAGCTTTGACACTCTCCTCGGAAGTGCTCTCCAAGGCACTGAAATTGCTTCCTGCAACAGACAAGAATGTACTTTTTTTTTAAAGATAGAAGAGAACGAATGTCCTGCAATAAAATGCTTTCACTGTATGGATGGCACATTATTACATGCTAATATCAGGTGACAGAATGGCATATTATGTTCTAAGGAAGATTATAGGAACAATTGTAGTTATTGATACTATTATTGTTGATAACGAGCACAAACCATTTCATACCTCAAAGCTTGGGTATTCTAGTTGGCAATCAATGTTTTCCTCAAGTTTTTTCTGTAAAAAAAAAATATTAATATTAATAAATACAAGCTTACACATTTTATTAATAAATCAAGGTATTTCAAAGCACTCAATGATTGGAGTACACATTATAGAGCACGACTAAGAGTTAAACCAAAAAAGATGAGGACAATATACAAGAACCATGAGATTAATGTATAACAAGACCAAGTACAGCAGCAACTCACTAGAAATTCACAAGATTAGTACCAACAAGTGCATTTCTAATTCATGAATCCAGACATATCTTCTGGTCCTTCAATTTGCTAGGAAGAGTTCATCTACAAATGTTATACATAGGAAATACAGAATGTGCATTGTCGTTTGCTATGATTACAAGAAAATGAATTCAGCATTATAATGATGATCAGCAGTCCACTAATAAACGTGGCTTACTGGCTTGTCCCCAACATAAAATCACAAGCAGAATTAGAAAAATATAGTACTGCCAAGATTCTCCACTTGCCATTGGCAGTTTGATGCTTAGGAAGGATTGGATATTATGCATCTCACCAAACATAGATATAGGAAGGAAAAGGCCACATATGCTACTAGAATAGTTAAATGTGCAAAACAATCACCTTTGAATATTTATAGTTCTGCAAATCAACAAATATTTCACCACAAGAGCCTCTACAGTCAACTGTGTAAAACGCTACACGCTTTGATAACTTCCGGCACTTCTGATTAATCAATTTCTGCATGAAAGAGAAGTTTCAGGTACAAATTGAAGGGAAAAGCATGCAGGCATCAAAATATGCTGAAACATACAGATAAACATATCATCTACAGGCTATAAGATCCATAGATAACCAAATTATCTAATAATACTTTTTTGGCAAGAGAGCAGCAACTGATGACCACAACATCGAACTTTTCAAAGAATTCTACACCAAATGTTGATATATCACCTGCAAGCCCCCAAAAGAAAGTAACAGTTTCCAGTTAGCAGCATAGATAGCAGTATTCAACTTCACACTCATAAACGGACCAAAAATGCACGAAATTTACAAGCATTGCTAATTTTTCAGCTTATGCTACATGAAACCGCAAGGCAGATGCCAAAAAAAGGCTAACCTTTTTCTACAGAAACTCGAACCATAGGATTGAATTCTTTCAAAGAATCACAACAGACCTCAGCAAGAGTTTTCCCTCGAAATAGATTGTCATCAGGCAGGATCAAGAAATTGGCAGACAAAGCTTCCTCATTAACTACCCGGTCATCCACCAATGTCAGACTACCAACTCCTGCCAGTACAATATTCTTGCAAAACTACGCACACCCACAAGTTTAAACATATTTTATTTAAAAAAAAAACATTGCAATAACAAAAGACTTGTAATACTAGAGCAAGAAAAACCCAATTTGCAAAAGGTCGAAAAAGAAAATTGCACCTCAGCAACAGTCCCTTTAATTCCATAAACTAGTATATGAGATTTGCTCAGTCTAAACAAAGAAAGAAAAAAAAAACATATGAATAAACAAGTTAATAAAAGAAATTCAAAGAAATATTAAGATAAAAGGGTACCATAAAACAAATAAAGTTACCTTCTTTGAGCATCAGCACCCCAAACCCTAATTTGGCGATCATAAAGAGCAGTCTCCTGCTCTGTCAACTCCTCCCCGTCCATTTCAAGCTTTAAACTTTAAGTCCCAAAAATAAAAAATACAAAAACCCAGAACAAAGAGTGAAACAAATACCCTAAAGTAAAAAAAAGTAAAAAATTACCTACCACTACTTGTACTGTTAGCTTCAAAGCAAATTCCAAGTGTTCGCAGTATCCATTAAAAGAGGCAACTCCTAGAAAACGGGTAAATCTTTCTCCGTTGGCGTGAGCGCGAGTGGGGAGTTAAGTTATTGGGGATTGGATTGATTGCTGTTATTGTGGATTTGGGCCATTAGAATCTAACCCGGCCCAAAACAGCTGAAACATTATTGGTTTGACCAGTTGACCTGTAGGGGGTGATATCCTCATCTCACATGTCCTAATCTAGTCCTGAGTATTTTAGCATTTTATGAGTTCTGATGCAAAACAAAACAAGAAATAAAAGTAAAATGCCTGTACTTTGTACTCTTAATTTGCTCAAGAATTAAAAAAAGTTTGTATATTTAATCATGAAGTTTCATTAGATATATTGATGACCAATTTCGTTGGTGGGTGAAGGGTATAGATTGATCTTAACCCATGGAGGCTGTAAACAGAGTTGCAAGTGCAGGGGCCTCCCGAGACAGCTAGCAAAGGCGTAACTATCATCTTTGGACCCGCTGCTTGATCCTTAGATTACTATCAAATCAAGAATGTTCCAATCAAAGTTGGAAAAACAAGTGGCAAAATATGAGTATCTTGCCTAGAAAATATTGGAATAAGTGGCTGTGTCCTCCACAGAATCAACCTTGCTTTTGGTTCTTCAACAATCCGCAATAGTTCCTTAAGCTCTGCATACAGCATCATAAATTTTGTACTAGTAACATGCACAGGGTTTCATGCTAAAACAGTGAAACTTACCGGCATCTTGCTCATTATTCTGATGCTTCAACTTCTTTGGCATGGTCACTCACTCCTCGTCTTGCATCTCAATTTATGGCAATGGAGTTCTCAAATAAACCCTTTGGTCTAGAATTTGTTCACTGGGCGAGCCGCTCGACTTCTGCACATTAGAATGTGGACAGTGAAATCTATGATGTGCAACTATTAGAACTCCACTGTTCTTAATTATCATTAGCCCGTGCCAGTACGTGGCTCCTTTTCTATTTATAGGTAAATAATCTACTACTTTTTGTGAGAATTTGAGCTGGAATCGTAACCGCTGTAACTGCCACCCCAAAACCAGTAGGTAATCAACGTGACCAAACCGCAGTTCCATTTAATTACTCCCGATGCTTATTCTTGTCATTTTTCTTTTTATTTTTCATAATTTACTGCTATAGGCTGCCCAGCTTGCTATCCATGTGCACGTTCTAGCCTGGTGGGCTAGGTGACACTGTGACGGTAGGGTCAATGCGTTGATTTTTCTGTTTCGATAATGTTTAAGATTTTCACCATTTGTAAAGCATTCAAAAACCGTAGGCCACGTGTTTTTTTTCGTGGTACTGCTGGGTTGGCTGAGAGCAATTGGAGGCACCTTCTTTTTCATTTTGCACACATTGCATCTTTGACTATTAATGTCTTTATGCCATTTCAGTGATGAAGATCTAAAAGGAGTATTACCAAGCTTTGTCTATGACATGCAGATGAAAGTTTTTCAATCATTTTCATCAAAAAGAACAAGACAAAAAAAGGTCAGTGAAATTACTACACTGCTAAATTTAAAAAATCCAAGTTTTCCAATTTTTTATTAATAGTGGTACAAAATTTTTTACTGCACGAGTCTAATCCAAGACAAATTCCTGTCAAATAAAAGAAACCATTAACATCAATTATATTGAAAATATGGAAAAAAAAAAAAGTAATTGGAGACACAAGTAGGTTAAACATTTTATGGAGTTAGACCTAGAGGGAATAAAAACATTACTAATACTTAATCAAGTAGTAGTGGTAAAGAAAGGAAATGGGGTGGGAGGCAACAAAAGGGCGCCGACAACAAAATCTAGGATCTTGGCTTGGGAGCCCTAGTGGGACTTCACTTTGCATAGACATGGTGAGGAAGAGGACACGTGATGAAGCAGAACTCAGCCCCGGAGAAATCAATTCCCTTCCCCTTCACACCCCCACCCCTTTTCTTTTTGACAGCTGCAATACTGACTCCGGTTGTTAGGTGATTTAACAGTCCTGTCTCAGCGTGTCTCTCTCTCCCCCACCCCCTTCCCCTCTCCGGATTTCACTGTTTCACCCTCCAATCAACTGGGGTTTTTATTTTATCTGACTGTGATTGATTCATGCCCTTTTTTATTTGTTAAGGTTGCAATGCAAGTTGCAAGCGGCAGCAGCAACCCTCCCAAAATTTTTCAAATTGGACCCCATTCAAAGATTGTTTAAATGCCTTTAATCGTTCCATCCATCCCTATCACAAGCGCGGTCCTCTCCAGTGCTTTCCACGCTCCAAGATTAGGAATTGGGGTTCCATGCCAAGTTCCAAGGATCTCGATTACATCATTTTTAGTTTTCGTCGGTATTAATGAGGGTTAATACAACTATAATTATCTCAAATATTTTATGTTTCTATTGTTTTGTGAACTGTGATTAGTCCATCTCTTTGTTAAATCACAACTTTCAAACAGGAAAGTCATGTATGTCATAGGGAATTTAAGAACCTTAATATAATACATTGTGAAGTAGAGTATAGCACATGCTGTTGATGAATCAAAGACTCGTGCAGCAATATGTTATATATTAATAGTAAGTAGTGGAGGAAGCAAATCTTGAAATAACATGATACACTTAATCCAATGATGCATAGTTGTTAGGAAATTTAAAAGAACACTCAAGTTCAAAATGGGATAGCATCAATCACTTTCAAGAACTCTTAAGTACAATTATTGATAGTTTTGTACAAAATATTAAATAAATAATAAGATATAATTATAAATAAATTAAATTCAAAAGAGTAGTTGAGTTTTACGACAAGATAAGGCAAGGGGTGGGGGGCTGGGGGAAGGACCACAGTAGATAGGGCAGGCAGGGGGAAGGAAAATGGGTTGCCTACTGCCCAACCTTTATTGCAAGTTTATTTACGAGCTTCTTCAACTTGCCTTTTTGTTCCAAGACTATATATAGTTTACTGAGTTAAAAATGCCATTAAATTTTCATGATGCTTTGATTGTACCACAAGAATAGTTCTTAGTGAATAGTAGAATTCTGGCAGAGGAGTCTACTTAATTTCCTGCCGGTGGGTGTGGGTGGTGATATAATTTGACAAATGCTTTCTTAAATTTCTGAACAGTATAAAAATAGTATTACGTCTCAGAGCAAGGAATTCCTAGATGAGGATTTTTGTTTCATTTGTAAGCGTGAAGAGGATGGTGTCGGCTAGACGAGATGGAGCCAAGACAAATACCGGAGGGAGAGTCATTTTCATGTATATCTATCTAGTTTCATCTATATCTATCTAGTTTTAATTATAGACAGCCACAGATTGACATTTTAAGGGCCCCAATCTCATATCAAGATGATTATTGTTGCCAGGCAAATCAATGATGAGGCTGAAAGCAAAGGCGCCAATGCATAAAATCTTGCACTTAGAATTTCAGATTAATCATCGAGTTTCCATTGGAAAGCAAGAAAAGAATTTTTACAGTAAAAGGGGAAAGTCGCTTCCGCCGTTTAGGCTTATACAAGTTTGTTAAATGCTTGCTTGTGCCCAACCTCTGTCATAGGAGCGTGGGCTTGAGGTTTCAAAGCTAAAGAAAACTCAAAAAGAAAAACATGCCATGAAATGTGAAACACAATGCCACATGCTTTGTCCTAAGCATCCATCCTTGTACTTCTTTTTCTTGGTTTACAAAAGTTGATAGGAACAAACAGGCTGTCCCTAGTCTCCCCTCCCTCCCTCCTCCCTCCTCCCTCCCTCCTTCCTCAACAACATTACATATTTTCAAACAAGCCCTAAATATGGAAAAGAGAAAATATTAAAATAATAACTGCACTTATAAAACAAAACAAGTCTAGCCCTCTCATTGCAGCACTTCACTTCTTCAACTCTAAGACTAAAACCTCTTTTCCCCTTTCAGTACATTATCCATTATATTTTCTCAACTATAAAAAAAAATCCCTGGTGGCATTTCTGCTAATGAGGTACAGCAACTGATTTTTTTTTTCTCTCTTTAACCTGCACCCCACCACATCTTTCTTCTTTACTTCTTTTTTCTCCTTTTTGTGTCTGATTTCCTCTTGCTCTTTGGTTACCCTACTTTATTGATTTTTAATGGAGTCCATGTCAGTGAATAAATTGCTGGAAAGACAACAACAACTCTTCTTGCCTGCCTGTAAGTACCCTCTCTTACATCTTTCTCATCTGTTTATTTGTTTATTATTTCTTTGCTTCTTTGCTAGTACCTTTCTCATTTTTTTTGCTTCCAATCTTCTTGGAACAATATTTGTTGCTAACATCCCATCCTTTACTTCAATATAAAAATATGACTTTCTGATATAATTTCTTGCTTTCATATGTCTTTTTGGCTCTCTCTTCATTTAAAAGGAGAAAAAAAAAACCGTTGTAGTATTTGGCATGCTTATGTATGTATTTCTTGGCTCAATCATTTTATTTTTACATATATCTGTAGCTACTCCTTTTATTCTTGTTTATCTTGAATCTGGATGCGTCATGTCACCCAAAGATAAATTTTACTCTTGATTGGATTCTTCCCTTTTTTGTATTTCTTTTTCTTAATAAGCTAATTTCTACAGCACCGTTGATTTTTTTTTTCTTATATAATTGTGAAATAGTTTCCTAGATGAGGCATAAACAGTGACAAGAAGTTGAAGTTACTGGGGGTGATAACTAATAAGGTGTGCAGAAGAATAAATCTAAAAAAAAAGATTGATTGGGTGAAAGATTTTATGGACTGGAACTTGAAAGCTACTTCTTGGGATTTGACTGAACTTGTTAACGAAGCTGTTCCAACCATAGATGCTGTCAATGGATCAAGCAGCTATGGAGTTCCTAGGAATGAAGGGGATTTCTCAGTTGATTTGAAGCTTGGTCAGGTAGGAAATTCAGGAGAAGAGTCCATGAATAAATGGAAGGAACCAGGAGTGTTAAAGATGGAGTCTTCACCTTCCAAGAGGGCTCGAGCAACTAATAATGGAGCTCATCAGGTTTCCTGCCTTGTTGATGGGTGCAATTCAGACCTTAGTAGTTGTAGGGACTACCATAGGCGCCATAAGGTGTGTGAGCTTCACTCCAAGACTCCACAGGTTATGATTAATGGCCACAAGCAACGGTTCTGTCAACAATGCAGCAGGTGCTTCATCTATTCTGGTTTTGCATTTCTTGATTACTTGAATTTTGTACAAAAAATTTGTGTTGCTCTAGTGAAATGTTATCTGATTCCTTCTCTCAGTTACATATTTCCTTCTTTTATGGTTACTTTTGCTTTGCTGATCAATATTTTTGAGTGGCTGCTGCTGCGAGGAACTTTGGCATTGCGTATGTTAGGCATAATTTTAAGTGATAAGATTCTGATGGGATTTTGTGATTTGAGTGTAATAGTTAATATAGGGGCAAGGTAAAATGCATGGTTTTAAGAAAATTGCTTTACCATCAATTGTTTCATTGTAACGCCAAATTGTGATTTTCATGTTGAGTGAGAGCTTCACTGCAAAGGGTTTCCGGTATTTCAAGAAAAGAAAAGAGTTCTCTGGAAGAATGGTCACCATTATGAGCTAAAAGTTAACCTGAATCTTTCTTTGTCTGAAAAGAAAATGCTTAACTATTGTTTCTAGGCTGAGTTTTCTCCACCGCTGTACCCCACTATTTTCTTTTCGATTTGGTGGTCCTCTTCTTTGTAAGTACTGTCATATGCCCTTAAAGTCCGTCTTTGTTTTGAATCAATTCCTTTTCTTTAACTCTTTACCATTATAGATGCTTTATTCAACAAATGGCGTAATCTCATTCTCATAGAGATATCTGCTACTTATACCTATGAATAAAGGCAGTGCAAGCGGGCAATAGATTCTTTCCCTACTTCATCATTAACTCAATGCTAATAACTATATCTAGTTTGGATCATGTTTAGTATTGTTTTCTTCCCATGTATGTATTATGGTCTGAAATATCAACCAATGTAATCAGTTCCTCAAATTAATTACCAGCATTTCAATTCCATTCTTTTGAGGTATGGACCTTTGCAATATCCTGAATTCCTCAACAGTCACCTCCCTCTTTTTGAAGGTTTCACTCACTGGAGGAGTTCGATGAAGGAAAGAGAAGCTGCAGGAAACGTCTTGATGGACACAACCGGAGGCGAAGGAAGCCTCAGCCAGATCCCCTCTCACGTTCTGGGAGCTATTTTTCCAATTACCAAGGTCAGCTGTGCCTATGTTGTTTGACTGAAATTAGTTTCATTGTTTTTAAGTATGATTGAATTCAAGCAATTACTTGCACAAAAATAGGATAAAGATCCTTTAAATGTTCACTTCATGAATTAGCTCACTGAGGTTTCATTGATTTTCTTTGTTAAAGGTAACATCAGAACAGTCTAGTGGCAACCAGAGTAAATTATAGTAGTCTATTTTGCACCTGCTTACTTTTGATAATTGATTTAAGGACATAGTCTGTTTTATGGCTTGATCTTGAGTAGTTCTATTTTAATCTCCATGAAGCTTATGTAAAGCACTCCTAAATGCCGGAGAGCAGCCATGCCTTAGGAATAGATTGTAGAAACTTTTATAACTTCACAATATTTTGTCCTTCTGACTTATTTGCATCGACACACTTATGGGTCCTAATGGTTATAAATGCTAAGCTGCTTGTGACTTTTATAAGGATTTATATTAAAATCCCTTGTTTCCTGTTAACAGTTTGGTGATTGGTCTAGAAGGTAGCAACTTAAAATGCACCATAAGAGCAATCTCTTCCGAAATTTACAAGTAATAAGATTTTTGAATCAATATATATTCTACATTTCAGGTACCCAGATGTTGCCATTTTCTAATTTGCATGTATATCCATCCACCACTGTGGTGAAAACTACTTGGCCTGGAGTTACCAATTCTGAGACAGATTCTAGGCATCTTAACCAGCAGCAACAGTTACACTCACCAGAGAAACGAAATCTTGTTCTTGGATCCTCTTCAAGCAACTACAGAGGAGGGAAGCAGTTCATGTTCTTGCAAGGTGAGAATAACACTACCCAGAATCAAACACTTCCAGAAGCTTCTGTCTGCCAGCCGCTTCTCAGGGCTACGCCTTTCTCAGAAGGCAGTGGGGGCAGCCACAATATGTTCTGGGACAGGTCAACAACTCCAGTGCAAGATTCAGATTGTGCTCTCTCTCTTCTGTCATCTCCGCAGACACAAACATCTGGGATCAATTTGAGTAGCATGGTGCAGCCCTTAGGTCCAAGCCTACAGAACCACATTATAGAGCCCATGGATTCAGTTGTTGTTGCCAATGGCAGGGACACGGCAGTCCATTGCCCAGGAATGTTTCACATGGGTTCTGGTGGATCCTCTGGCAATGAAGCCCCTCAAACTCTTCCCTTTCATTGGCAGTAGGAATTTTGAAACCTTAAGTGCACAATAAACATGGGTTCTTTTGTTGAACCCTGAGTGCCAAACCTAGAATGTTTGCATATTGAATTCAATATAACTGCTTTTTTTGTTGCAATGTCGTGATTGTGCTAGGACCTTGGAAGCTGAAGCTCAAGTTTCCCTTTTTTACAGGTTTGGATTTAGTGTTCCTCATCTCATTTTCTTGCGGGGTGAAATTCAGTGTTCCCCGTTCATATTTATGTTCATTCGGCTCTCGGGTAGGGTTTATTTATTTATTTTTAAGTTTTGGTGTGGGTAGGTGGCCTAACAACACAGCAAAATGGTTGATGGTGGACATTTATTTGGTGACATATATGTAAACTATGCCTCGGCATTTCCATAGCGTCACATCTTGCTCGTTTCGAGGCCAAGAATCTTCATGGGAAATTACTCCTTTCATCCTATTAATGATCCTTACTAATAGAAGAATCTCAATCCATTTGCAGCTTTTACGTAATAGATTCACACTGGGGTTCACAAGCCATTAATATGTGTTTGATTCACTCTCGAGTGAAAAAAGAGTAAAATATGATTATATATCATATACCAATTACTAAGTGTTAATCTTCACATGTAGAGTCCTACAGGTGCAAAAGCCAATCAGATTCCTGGTTGCTTCCTCAAAATATCAGCACAGGCACACAAAAAAAGGTTAATAGATGCTGAAATCAGAACAATGACTGATGGTCGTTGCAGAATGCCTTAACAGGAGCATTTCCATTTCAGCATCCTTGACCATCACTTGCAATTCCATTTCAGCAATTTGTAAAACTTGTTTGATGAGTTTAATCTCTTTTATAGTGTAAATTGGACGGCTGGGTTCTTCTTCTAGCAGGTTCTTCCTGCTTTCTTTTCTTTGGATGGGTGAAATAAATTTACTTAATCCAATAAAAGCCTCGTATCAAACTCAAGCATAGAGTCATCGACTTGCAGCCATAGTTACTGCCTGCTACGTCAAGACAAACATTATTGCAAGTTTCGTAACAAAATAAATTATATCATTGAGGCCAAGGAGTTACAACTTTGAACACCTGCTCATTTCGTAGTCTATGTTCGTCTTTGTTTGTAGAATCAGTAATAATTTCATGGACGTTAATTCTTGAGAAATAAAAGAGAAAATTTGGGCTGAAACGCCTAGAGAAAACCCGGTTAAATTACCAGCCGTATGTTAAAAAAGAGACCAGTAATGGCAAATGGCAATAATTATGGATGCTGATACTCAATTAAAGCAAAAGAAGAGAAGATCTGCTGAGGTGACAGAAATAACCAAAAAACAAGAACCAATCAATCCAAAGAATCCAAACTTCATATCCAAATAAGAAATGAATCCATTTCTCCTTAAATGGCTTTAATTGCCAGGTTTAGCACTTTCAGGATTGTGGAAAAGAAAAGAATCCTGCTCATTATCTCCTTTTCACAAGTACATAAAACGACGCTGCTTCTGTCGTTTCACACCTCTGAACTTTGCATTATAAGTACGTTCATGGCAGTAAACACAGTCACACAGATACACTGAAGACCAACAACAACAAGAAGAAGAAAATGGGTTGTTTGGCTGCGGTAAACGATGATATTCTCCAAAACATACTCTCCAGGTTGCCAGCTTTATCCTTCGCATCGGCGGCCTGCGTTAGCAAATCCTGGAACAAAGTCTGCGACAGAGTTCTTTCTCGTCCGAAGCTTGTCTCTGCACTCTCTCTCAACCCTTCTCTTCCTGTAAGTTAAAGCAACTGCTATTCATAATTATCCAATATCAAACGCTTGTTAATTTATATAGTATAGCCCAGGCACTTGGCTCTGAAGAAACCAAGAGGAAGAAAATGAATTTGTGTGTTTTGTTTAATTGGTTTCCAATTAACAGGATGCTGTGAAAGAGGTTCTTGAGAAGGTTCTCTCCTCTCCAATTCGTCCACAGTTTGCCATTGCCTCTATTGGCTTGCAGTTTGGCTTGGAAGAGGCTCATCAACTTGTATGGGCTCTTTGCTAGAATCTTCATTTATTTTATGCCAAAAAAAAAAAAAAACTCTTTGCTTTTGGATTTAGCTTTTATATATCTTGCAGCCTTTTATAAATCATCCATACCCCCAATATAAGGAAAAAAAATAAAGGGTCTTTGGTTTGACTTGAGATATGATGCAGATCACTGAAAAACTGGGCTCCAGAACACCGGTCATTACCAATGCTACATTTGGAATTATTGGCAGAGATGCTCTAACTAATACAATGAAAGAGGTTTATTTTTTCTTGTTTGATTCCTAAGTTAAAACCATCTAACATTGGACTACGTTAGAGTCCTCAGCTGAAGTTATCTTACAGGTCAGGTGGAACTTCGATCCTGAGGAGGATAATTCAAATTCTCAAGGATCTGACGCTGCTAGCAATTTTAACCGAGGAATTGTTCTGATTGTTGGATTTCTACCTGGACTAAAGGTTGATACCATCCCGTTATTACGACCTAAGAGGGTAATGTTGCTACTTTTATCAAATTTCTTGTTACAGTTCTCATTGTGATAATGCTATTCTACATGAATGCGCCATCTCAAACAAGCATGGCAAGGCAGGATCTCTCCTGTTCTGAATGAGTGTAGTGCGGAAATGAAGCCATGAATTTTGCAATTCTACCAAGATGGGGCATGTCATATAATGTTTGTGATTGTTCTTTATTATTTTTAGAGGGAATACAGAGTCCTGTGACTCCTTTTATCTTTCTTTTTCTCAATGCAATTTGTTTATTCAAAGAAATGTTGACTTAATGATTTCAACTAATATCAGGAGCCTCGATTTACCATGATTGACAAATTTATGATGGACATAAGGGATTATACAGCTTCTGTTTCTGGCTGTATTGCTCCAGCTGGGATCATACTGTTTGGAGTGAGTGAGCCCTTTCATTATTTTAATCAAATAATCCAATTATTTTATTACTTCTTCATGTTGGATTACTGATGCTTGGCATGGATTAATTTTAGGATCAACACACTGACATGACACCTGTTCTCGCAGAGATTGGTAAGTCCTCTTTAGTACATATATATTACTCTACTATTGATGATGAGGTTTCTCGTTACCTCGTTGTAATGCTAGTAAAGATAATGACTTTGTTTAAGTATCAAGTGGTATTGACTTGTGTGTTGTGTCCCAATTTTTTGTGGTTTCTTGTTTACAGAATTGCTTAATTAGATATTGTGTTCGAGAAAGAGCCTTCTCTTGTCTTGTACCAATTTTATTGGAATGCATTGCTTGCACAGGCTAAAACATTGTTGGCAACCTCTTGTTTTTGTCAGATTGTGCTATGCCTGAGGAAACAGTGATTGTAGGGGATGCAAGTAGCCGCTTCTTGTTCAGAAGTGGTGGTAATTCTCAAAGTTCCATCACTGATCTGTACTATTTTGATGCCGTTGCTCTTGTATTTGCAGGGGATAAAGATAAGCCTCATGGTACTTCATTTTTTTTACTTCTTTTAATGGATTGAAATCCCCAGTTATACACTGAACATATTCACATTCTTTATGGAAATGTTTCTTTCCAAAATGAATGATGATAGTATATAAATACTTGGAGATTGGCAATATTTCCTGAGATTTTGTTTAATCAACATTTCTGTTTGTCCCTGCAATGTCTTTTACTTCTTTGCAAAATTTCAAGTGCCATTGGAGTGAATGGTGCTTAGAGGCTATTTTAGAAATATGAAAATATATTCCAGCCATTGAACTCTAAAATGACATATCCACACAGGTTAGTTGAATTGGTAAGGGGAGGAGCCCCTTTCTTGGGTTCAATCCTTGTGGAGAACGCTTTGGGATTAAAATCTTCAATGCACCAATTGATGTGGGAGAGTACTCCCTTAAGATCGTTTAGTGAGGGGATTAGGTCCAAGTAAAGCCTAGGGATTCCCCTGACTGTATTACCAAAAAAAAAAAAAATTACAAAATGCCAGAAGAATCTGTTTTCATGGTGACAAGGAATGAGGAAACCAGGGGGAAAGAAAGTAAAATCATTTATGCCCAAACAACAAATTCTTATGGTTTCTTGTGCTATGCATAGATTCATACAGCATATCCCTTTGCTTAGAGTGGAAAGTTGTTATTTGCTTTCAGCTTCTGCATTCTTAGTTTCTAAGGACCTTACTGCTGCTTCTTGCACTTGCTCTAATAATTGGTTTTGTTTGCATCATTTTATTTTTTGAGGCAACAATTATGTTCAAGATGTAAACAACTCAGGCTTGGCCTGCTTTTTCTTATTTTCCTTAGGTGGGTTGAGGTTCAAGGTTCAATCCCCACTCCTCCCTTGTATTTCTTCTTATGTACCAAAAAAATGCTACGTTTAAGATATCCCATATTTTATAAAAGCTAAAATGTACATGAGATTATAATTATTATGCTGGCCTTAATGCGTGCTTGCTTGCTCATTTTGGTTTTAGTTTTCATTTAGTGTAATACAGAGTTTGCTTGTGTATTTTTGTCTGTCTCTCTCTCTCTCTCTCTCTTTGTTGTATTCTTTCAGCTTGCCAAATGCCATCATTTTTGGTGAAAAACATAGATCCTATTCGTAATATATGTTCCTGGTTTATTTAAATGAACAGGCATAGGAGAGACTCGATTCCATGTGACATTGTCAACAGGTGTAATGCCCTTTGGTCCTGAGCTCAGGGCAGTTTCTGTAACAGCCAAAGGCTCAGAATGTTCATGGCTCACTGCCTGCATGAATGGATACGATGAGATATTAGATAGCCAGAGGCTTTTGGATGATATTAGTGATGAGGTAATCATATTGATCAAAATTGTAAACTCATCAATATATTTCGTGGGTTTCTAAATTACCTTTTTCTTCTGCCAGACAAACTAGAATAAAACAACCAATTCTCAGTGCTTGTTAGGGTGCCCTCATGATATTTTTGCATATCTTAATGCTGTTTCTGTACCTGATAAGCAAAGCAAATATTTATGTGTTGCAGATGGATGATGAGTCTACTGATTTGTACATTGGGGTCATTCAGAAAAGACCATCCTCTATCGAGCCGGAGAAATTGGAACTAAGAACATACTTGGCCTTTTATGAAGTTTTAGGGTAAGATTGGTAAAAGTTTTTATCCCTTTGTATTTGCTTTTGATTCTGATCAAATATTAAGGAAACTAACAAAACATAGGTTTAAGTCAATTGATTCTTGGATAAAATTTAACTGCATTTTTGGCTTTAAATATAATCAAGCCTGGTTAAACATTCAAAGTTTTGTATCTTTTATCCCCTTTGCCTCCTTTTGGCTTCCCACTTATTTGCCCATACTTCTTACAAAAGGCAAAAGAATTGATTGCAAGTTCTCGTTATCCACAGGGGAGATGAAGAGTATTTAGTTGTTGATGGTGTTGGCATAAGACCTGGAGATACATTCCTGTTCTACCATTCGGACTCGGACACTGCATCATCATCCTGCCTTAATGCCTTTGAAAACCTAAAAGTTCTGAAGGCAGCTTCGAGTTACAAAACCCGCTACCCCATCAGGGATGTTGCTGGTGGTGGTGGTGGTGGTGGTGGCAATGGCGAAGTCTTTGGAGGCTTGATGTTCTGTTGCCATTACCGTGGTGAATCATATTTTGACGGCTTCCCATTCTACAATAACTTCCCCGGTGCTCCACTGGCAGGAGTGGTCTGTAACAAGGAAATCGGCCGTGACTCGACAGGCTCCTCAACTTCAATGTGGCAGCAAGCAAAAGGAGAAAGCCCAGCTCGTTGCTCCCTGCATGTTTGCACCACAGTTTATTTGGTGTTGTCATTTGTTCCACCATGGCCAGATCATTAAATAATTAGACAGCTTCTCCTTGTAATAATGCCTGTATGCAACTCATCTGGAGTTTGACTCTTGTTTTCTGTAATAGTTGCTCGGTTTCCAGGCTGTTGAGCCAAATTTTGAGTGTTTTAGACTGTCAACAGCTCCGTTTTGTTCTTGTTTCTTTCTTATTGGAAGAAAAAGTGTTAGTTTGCCAAAGATTTGTTGATGAGCATGAAAAATACTCTGTAGAAAAAAAATGTAGAACCAGGAAACTGGCAGAAGAGAGAAATGCTCTATAGAAGAGTGTAGAACCAGGAAACTCGAAGAAGAGAAAATTGACTTCTCATTTAGTCAAAAAGTCCGTTACACCTATTTATACAGAAGTCATGCTCATCATTGAAGACAAATTCTAATTATAAAATAATTAAATATACTAACCGATATTTATGTACAATTGAACACGTGTATATATTTAACATCCCCTCTCGATATGAGTATTATGAACATGAATGTTCAGAATATTCATCTTGCTGAGAAGAAAATGGAATTGCCTTGGTAACAATGCCTCGGTAAAAAGATCTGCCAACTGCAAATTTTTCTGTATGTAACTTGGCTTGATGAGTCCTGCAATCACCTTCTCTCTCACAAAATGACAATCTACTTTTATATGTTTGGTCTTTTCATGAAAAACAGGATTTTTGCAAATACTTAGTGCTGACTGATTATCACGGTACAATTCAACAGCATTTGAGTGTGTTACACCAAAATCATCAACAAAAACAACAACCAGATGATCTCACTAGTTGTAGCAGACATTGATCTATATTCAGCTTCAGTAGAACTCTTTGCCACAACACTTTGTTTCTTAGATTTCCAGCTTATTAAGGACTTTCCAAGAAAAATCGCATATCCTGTCACTGATTTCCTTGTGGTTAAGCAGCCTACCCCAATCACTATCACAATAAGCCTTTAGTTTTAAATGTGATGATGCTGATAGGAGAATTCGCTGACCTGGAGAACCTTTTAAGTATTTAAGAATCCTATAAGCAGCCTGTAAATGAGTATTTCTTGGTTTGTCCATAAATTGAGATAAAACTTTTACCCCATACACAATATCTGGTTTGGTGAAAGTAAGATATATTAACTTCCCAATAAGCTGTCTATACACAGTACCATCAGATAACAAATCATTCTCTGTTGCAGCTAATATCTTATGGTTATAATCCATTAGGGTTGAAGCTAGTTTTGATCCCAGCAAACCATGTTCCTCAATAAGATTTAGTGCATATTTTCTTTGACACAGTAAAATGCCCTTAGGAGATCAAGATATTTCAATCCCTAGGAAATATTTAGGTGCACCAAGGTCTTTTAATTTGAATTTTGACTTCAAATACTCTTTTACCTCAAACTCAACTTCTGCATTAGAACTAGCAACCAAAATATCATCCACATATACTAACAAAGCCACAAAATCTCTTTTATCTGTTGCCTTTGTAAACAAAGAATAATTTGCCTTTGATTGTACAAACCCATGCTGAATCAGTGTTTGTGTAAATTTTGCATTCCATTGTCTTAAAGCTTGTTTGAGGCCATATAATTACTTTTTAAGCTTGCAAACAAACTTAACACCTTGTGAACACTTTCCTTGAACATCAAGCCCTTGGGGCAGTTCCATATAAACATTCTCAAAAAGATCACCATTCAGAAATGCATTATTAATATCTTGCTGTGACAGAGACCAACCATGAATAGTAGACAAAGATAGAAAAACCCGAACAGTAATTTGTTTAGCAACTAAATTAAAGGTATCTTGATAATCAAACCCTTCCTTCTGATTGTATCATTTAGCTACCAGTTGTGCTTTAAACTTGTCTATACTGCCATCAGCTAGTAGTTTAAGTTTGTACACCCATTTACAGCCAATAACTAGAAAATCACTTGAAACAGTAATTATTTTCCAAGTTTTGTTCTCTTCTAAAGCACACAATTCAGCTTGCATAGCATTCTTCCACTAAGCATGCTAAACAGCTTCTGCATAGGTTGTAGGCTCTAGAGTATTGGATAGATTAATGGTAAAAATTCTTTGAGTGGTGGAGAGCTGATTAGTTGACAGGTATTTGCTAATGGGATATGCTATAACATTAAATGTTAATGAAGGTAAATCACACTGATAAGAATCTAGATATTTAGGAACTTGTCTTATTCTGGCACTTCTTCTAAGATGAAATGATGAATTTGATTGTGAATTAGGGTTAGAGTTTATATTAGGTTGTGAAGAAAGATCTGGTTGTACATCAAACTTAGGCTATAAAGAGGATTCTGGTTGTTCATGAGAATCAAAAGAGGAATTTATATGGGAAAAAGGTGGGTCATCAAAGAAAAAATATAATGTAGGTGATGAAGTGCAAGTAGGTAAAGAAAATTTTGGAGAAAACTATGTGTTGCCTGACTTTTGAAAGGGAAAAACTATTTCATGAAACACAACATTCCTGGAAACTAAACACTTATGACTCTCTAGATCATAAAGCTTGTAATCCTTAACACCAAAGGAATAACCAATAAAATGCATGGTTTGGCTCTAGGATCAAATTTTCTTCTGTTCTGTGACAAAGTGCTAGCAAAGCATAATGAACCAAAAACTTTAAAATGAGAATATGAAGGAAGTTTTTGATATAACAATTCAAAAGGTGTTTTATTTTGAAGGATCGATGAGGGTATTCTGTTAATGATATGTGTGGCTATCAAAATGGAATTTCTCCAGAATTTAATGGGAAGATAAGCTTGAAACAAAAGAGCTCTAGCAACATTCAACTAGTGCTGATGTTTTCTTTCTACTATACCATTTTGCTCTGGAGTCTCCACACAAGACAAGTGATGTACAATGCCATGTTTAGAGTAAAAATCTATTAACTTAAATTCCTGTCCATTATCTATCCTTATAATCTGTATTGATGCATGAAACTGAGTTTGTACCATTTGATAAAATGCATGAATGATAGTACTGACATCAGATTTAACTCTCATCAAATATAACCAAGTAAACCAAGTAAAATCATCCATAATTGTTAAGAAATAATGATGTCCTGATAATGCGGGTGTGAAATATGGTCCCTATATATCAACATGAATTAATTTAAAAGGTTTTGTAGTGGATTGTGTGTGTGAAGGAAATGGTAACTTCTTCTGCTTAGCTAAAGGACATATATTGCATTGAAAATTTTCTGTACAACTCACATCGAAACAACATTTATGAATCTGCTTTATTACTTGTGGTGATACATGGCCTAGCCTATAATGCCATATATCTATACCACGACTTAGAGAATGACATGTAGACTTTGAACAAACACCATGAACTAACAATGGTTTTGTATTTACAGACTTGACACAATCATGACTAGTTTTAGGACAAACAAAAACAACAGAACCATTTTTAACAGGAACTTGACTATTTTCAACATTCAACTTGGCAAGAAATTGTGCATTCAATTGTCTTTGTATGACATACAGCCCAGCAGTGACCTTAGCATGCCCAATCACTATCCATGTATAGAGATCCTAAATGATACAGTGATTATCAGCAAAACATAAACAATTGCTTTTATCATGAGTAAGTTTATTGACAGAAACCAAGTTGAATCTAAATGTAGGGACCAAAAGAACATTTTCTAATTTCAAGGTCTTGGTAAGTTGAACGGTTCTTAGATGAGTAACAATAGCTTTGGTTTTATTTGGCATCTCAACAAACATATTATGAACAGGCCTAGAGAAACTAAAATGATGCAGAGAACAAGCAATATGATCTGTGGCTCCTGTGTCTAAAATCTAAGTATTATGATTCAAATTGGGCAACACATGTGAAACAAAATTGGTTAAAGAATTATGAGAAGAAATCATACCTGCCAGTGCAAAATTTGCAAGTGAAGGCTTGTTTTGTTGGTAGTTTGTCTGGACAAGATTTTCCTTTGCATCATCTGTATCATCTTACTCAATGATTAATGTCATTAGCTTCTGAATTTGTGTTTTAGTCAAGGACAACTGTGAGATTGAATTGTTTACTGTCTCTTTAGAATTTTCTTGTCCAGTACTTGCAGTTGCACTATTAACTGATGATCTTTCCTTTAGAAAATTTCCTTTCGACTTAGTAAATTTAAAGTTCTCCAAGAATCCTATAATCCGATAACATTTTTCCTTGAAATGTCCCTTTTTACCACAATGTGAGCAAACAATATTAGCATTAGATTTCCTTGTCCCTTTTGTTATAGCAGCAGCCATGGCTGAATTCTCAATAGGAGACTGAGATTGCATAAGCATTGATATTTGTGACTCCTCTCTAATCACAAGACTATAAGCTTCATCAAGACTAGGAAATGGTTTAAGCATTATTATATGTGACCTTAAAGTTGAAAAAGAGTCATTTAAACTATTCAAGAAACGAAACACAACATCTTTTTTTGTGTTGATCAACATACTTTTGATAGCAGCTATTTTTGCACCCACCACAATCATATTGAGGCAACGGCCTAAAATTCTTTAACTCTTGCCAAACAAAATTTAGCTCAGTGAAGTAGGTATCTACTGACCTTGCTCCTTGCAAAATATTACCCAGCTGAAATTGAAGGTTACAGATTCGAGTTTCGTCCGGCTGAAACAAGTCATTCTTCAATGTCTCCCATATTTCTTTAGCTGAATCCATGTAAATCATGTTTGATGCAATTGCAGGTGTTAGGAATTTAAGCAACCAAGCCACGATCAAACTATTGCATCTGTACCAGTGTTCATACAAAGAATTCGTCTGTTTCGGCTCTTCAATCGTTCCATGTATAAAATCCCTCTTTTTCCGAATCGATAGTGCAAGCAAGAAAGCTCTGCTCTATGAGAGATAATTCGTTGTCGTTAGCTTAGGATTTATCACCATCGATCTATGGTGATTAGAGTGATGAATATAGTACAATGATGAAGGATTCTCTACTGGTGAAATTTCAACCTTTGTTGAAGAACTAGCCAAGAGCTCTGATACCATGTTAGTTTGCCAAGATCTGTTGATGAGCATGAAAAATACTTTGTAGAAAAAAAATGTAGAACTAAGAAACTGGAAGAAGAGAGAAATGCTCCGTAGAAGAGTGTAAAACCACGAAACTTGAAGAAGAGAAAATTGACTGTTCATTCAGTCAAAAAGTCTATTACACCTATTTATACACAAGTTATGCTGTCATCAATGAAGACAAATCCTAATTATAAAATAATTAAATATACAAACAGATATTTATTTACAATTGAACACGTGTATATATTTAACAAAAAGCATTAGGAAATGTTGTTTGAAAAGGCAATGTTCTATTTATTTTATCCGAAACAAAACATTAGACTCCAAATTGTTGAGAACCATATGTGAAACTACTGCATGATTTTTCTTTATATATATATATATATAGAATATTGTACTTGGAAAAGAATAATTTGAGTTTATATATAGACTTAACTTAAAAACAAAAATATAATTTATTAAAAAATATTAATACTAGAATAAAAAGTTTTATAATACTAGTAAAATGTATTTTTTGTTATATAAAAATATTTTAATTCTTAATTTTTTTAAAAAATTACTCCCTGGATCCTTGTTTCTTTGTCCTCCTTTATTGGGGTATTACTACATGAAGTTTTATATATATATATATATATATATATATAATACTCTTACTTTTTCTACATTACAAATTTATTTTTCATTTTTTTTATTTTTTATATGAAAAAGTATTTAATTTTTATTAAAAAATTTAATATAAAATATATGGAAAGTTAAAGAGAGAAAAAAAAAATAACAAAGAGAGTGTTTACTATTTTAGTTGGATAAACTTTTTCCTCTCTTTATAAGTCAAAAATAAAAAGAAAGTAAAATAATAATAATAATAATAATAATAATAATAATAATAATGATAAAGCCTTTCTTGGATTGTAGGGGGAAAGAAATAGAGAAAGGAAAACCGTGCATTTTACGGAGCAAGGAATTTCCGAGTTCCAACATATATAGGACGAAATGGAGTCAAGCCCAAAGCAGGAGAAACATTTGATTACTTCTTCAGAGTTAGTCTTCGCTTAACCCCTTCAATGGAGAATAAGAAGCGATCATCTCCATCGCCTTCAACAACCAACAAGAAAGAAAGCAAAGGGTTTTGTTTAATGAACAATGATCTCCTTCAAAACATACTCTCAAGGCTACCCGCCACCTCCTTCGCTCCCGCTGCTTGCGTCTCCAAGGCCTGGAACGCTGCTTGCAACCGCGTCCTCTCTCGCCCTAAGCTCTCCTCGGCCATCTCCCTCAACCCTTCTCCTCGCGTATATCTCTCTCCTTTTTTATTTGACTCCCATTTCAGAAGAAAAAAAAAAAGGAAAATTTTGTTCTTATTGTTCTTGCTGATTCTTTCTTTTTTAAAATTTTAATAGGTTGCTTTACAAGAGGTTTTTGATAAGGTTATGTCAGAGCCAATTCGACCCCATTTTGCTATTGCCAGTGTTGGTCCTGGATTTCACTTCAAAGACGTTCTCCAATTCGTATGAATTCAAAGAACTTAACCTTTTTCTTCTCTTGCTTTTTTGCTTTAAAGTTTTGTTTTTTAATTTTTTTTTGTGTGTTTGTTTGGGCAGATGGTAGAGAAATTGGGATCAAGAACTCCGATTATTTTATCTTCTGTTAGCGGAATTATCGGCCGAGATGCCCTTACTCATGAATTTAGAGAGGTTTTCATTCTGATTTTAAGTACTTTTCTGTCCTTTATTATGTTTAAATTAATATTTTTTTTAATTCTGTTTTAATAAAAAAATGTCAGGTCAAGTGGACTGATGGTAATGTTGATGATGAAGTTTCTACAAATACTGGCATCGTCTTGAATGTTGGATATGTTCCGGGACTTAAAGTCGAAGCTATCCCTCTTTTACAACAGAAAAAGGTGAAATTTTTTTCTGCTATTAGAATAGTAGTATTATCACACAATTGCTAATAAATATTCAATCTTGAATGGTGAATGTTGCTGGAGCTTTTTGAACTTGTTTGTTAGTTTGGATTCATTAAAAGAAAATTAACATGGAGAACTTTGCTAATATGTCAGACTCCTCAAGGGTCAATGATCGACAAGTTTGTGATGGATATTAAGAGTTACACATCCTCTATGTCGGGTTGCACGTCGCCACTTGCTATTATAATGATTGGAGTTAAGTTTCCCTGTTCCTTGTGTATCCTTTATCTCCTCAAGTTAGATTTTTTACTTGGTTGCATTTTTGACATGCAGCACTGTGATTTTGTAGGACGCAGATGTTGACCAGAAACCTATCATTGAAAAGTTAGGTGAGCTTTTTTTCTTTTCCCCTACTTTTATTTTGATTTTGCTTTCAGTGGAGCAAAACTGTTCCTCCATTTGATAACTTGAAAAGATAAGGAGCAAAGGGGAAGTAACTATTGAAACCGTTTGTGCATCAGAAATTCAAAAGAATCCACTCAAATGTACCTGTTGTTTCTTTCCGGCTCAGTGAAAACTTTATCCTTTTTGAAATTCAAATGGCAAAAACTACTGTGAAGAAAATATATGAAAAGCTCGGGCCTGTCATTTGCTTCGAATTAATGTTCATAATGATTGTTCATATATATTCTAGTTTCAGCAGCTCAAACATGGGCCTAAGAGGAGGCAGGACACATGCATGTAGTACATTGTGCCTTTTGATCAACAGATAAAATGGAACATATAAATGTCAGATCAGTCATACATATCTCCATGCTAATACCACCTCACCTCTTCCCAGCTCCCTACGATGTGACCTAGGGGGTTTTCATATTACTCTTAGCTCCATTTTACCACTTCTCATTATTATTCAGAAAATTTGTGCATGGTTTATTATTGTCTCTAATATGATGTCCATTTCAGATTATGCTATGTCTGCGGAGACCGTCATTGTGGGTGATGAGAGAGGTCAATTTGTTTATAGAAGTGGTGATGTTTCAAGAAATGTCAGCAGTAGTTTAAAATGTTCTCCTGATGCTGTTGCTCTTGTATTTGCAAGAGATAGAGACAAAGCCCATGGTAATTGTTCCTTTGTTTATGTATGTATTTCTTTTTTCTCATAGTTTTATGAAACTTATGAACTGTTTTAATCACTAACATGCATAATTTTCCTGTTGTAAGTGTATTATGTAAAGATAGTTCATCTCATTCCCCAAGAAATCTCAGTCTTAATTGTATTACATGTCAATCCTATTATGTTAAGAATTTGCATTTGCAACATTTTGTTCATGGCAATAGATTCATTCTTGGAGAGTTAGAACTTGGAAGCACATGCATAAGGAAGTCTGTACCATATGTAATGGTTTCTTTTAAATTTTTTTGTACCATATGTAATGGTTTCTTTTAATTTTTTTTAAGTGTGGGAGCCAATTTCTGTAAAATTTTGACATCATGTGTCACCCTAGAGGGTAAGGATTTAGTTAGGAACCTTTTTTAGAGGAGTTCTTAACTTGCTAGCTTTTATTGTTTACTGTTTTTTGCTTGTTAATTGTTGATGTTAGTGAGTGCCTATGTACAGTTTCTGATCCCAAGCTACTAGTACATACTACCTTGCCAATGAGGCTATACCACTTTGGGTATCTGGCATTCTCAAGTCCCTATGCCGTGAATTCATAGCTGACTTATTTTGGCACTGGTTTGCTTCCCTCCTTTTTTGTTCTCACTGTCCCTCTCTAAAGAAAAATGTTACCAAGAATAGTATAAATTCCAGAATTCACCTTTTATCAGTTTTGCTAGCTTATTTTCTAGGAGCAATATTAAATTAAGTGGTTTCTTGTTTCTTCTTACTCAATCTTCCCTCCCCATTTTCTTCATGCTATATCATTAAGGCCTTGTTCTTGTTCTTCCCGTTATTGGCTACTATATATAATGTTTAATTATCCTATAGTTGGTGACTTGGTGTCGAATCATGCAATATATCACATAATGTTTTTATATGTTTCATTTTTTGGTAGCCTAATGCTGTTGTGCCTTAAATTTTCAGGTGTAGGGGATATTGAATTTCATTTTGCATTGTCAAATGGTGTGTCAGCAATTGGACCAAGGCTTAAGGCAGCTTCTGTTAAAGTGAGAAACTCTGAAAGTGTTACTTGGCTCACTGCCAAAAGAGAAGGACAGCAGGAGGTTCTTGATGGGCAACTTATGCTGGATGATATCAATAATGAGGTACCTTTGTGCACTTCAGAATAAATATAAGACAGCATGAGCTTTGTGAAAATCAGTTTGCATAGATTTAAAATATGACAATGCGGTGTGAACTCCTGTTCACTGAAACACTTTTCGTGCTCTTAATTGATCTGTCATCTTGAAGCCTTCTCCCTTTCGTACTGAAGTTTTGATCCATTACACTGATATTGTTTTAAAAAGATCCATGTTCTTAGGAGTTCTGATTATTCTTTATAATTCTTCCATACTCTGAAACTTTCTAAAGTGAAAAAAATGTGGCAGATGGAAAATCATATGGAATGCATTGATCTCTACATTGGAGTTACAAGACTACGGAATTGTTCTGTTGGCTCAGAGAAGCCAAGGTTGATGACATCCTTGGCACTACATGGAGTTGTAGGGTAAGATATGAAACATTGTTCCTGTTTTTGTTTGGTTTCACATACAGTCATACAACATGCACAACATGGGCTCTTCTGCATGGGTTTCATGCCCAGATTTGTGCACATACAAACAGGTTAGATATTGTCATGTATAGCTATCAAACTCTCTTGTTCTATACCCTCTCTCCCTGCATACCCTGCACCCTTCCTGCTCTCAAAAATGCTTTTGCTGTGTTCATAGACATATTACGGATGAACTTGCTGAAACATCTTAGATAAGGAGTGCTTTTTGGGGCCCTTTGTTATAGTTTCTGCGGTATGATACTTAGGATTTGTTTACAAATTACAAGTGAGCCAATTTTTCTTCTGTAAAATTGCAATAAGAGCATTTGCTTTTGGATAAGTTGATAGTTTTACTTGGATACAAGTCAATAAGACATACAGTTAATTAATGCTTCATATGGGCTATTAGTATCTGAGTTAACCAGCTTTCTTTAACTACAATGTTTGATGAATTTAGCAGAGAACCTTAAAGCTTTTTGTCTCATAATATGGAGGGAGATGACTGGCCAATTGAGCCCATATCTGATCTTGGCTTTAACAAGATTAATGTTTTCATGTTTGATGATGCTAAATAACCGTCGGCCTTAGGCCATGTCTATGTGATGTTTTTTCTTCTGGTTTTAACAACCGGGCTTTATATCAGTTTTGATACTAATAAGGTAATTTATTTGATTGAGCAAAAAAAAACAGCTTTCTTACCTAGACTGCTAGTCCAATAGATTTGTCTTCAGGATTAAATCACTCTTTCTAAGATAAATGATAAATACGGCCATTTATCAGGAAAAACTCATTATTCTTGTTCTCATTCCTTTGTTTGGCCAACCACAGTGATCCATGAGAACTATTTTTTATACTTCAAAGGTAAAAGTTTAGTAGAATCGTTGTTTCAACTTTTTTTTAAGCACACATTCAACAAATTCGACAAATAAAACTGAGGCAAGGATTGCATTTTGCACACATTGGTTTTTCTCCCTACATTTCCTTTCTTTTTCATTTTAATTGAAATAATGAATTAGATTTTTCTGAACAGAGGAGATGAGGAGTACCTTTATGTTGATGGTGTCGGTATCAGAACTGGTGACTATTTCCAGTTTTACCATTCAGATCCGCAAACTGCATTACCATCATGCAGGAATGTCTCCTCAACCCTTAGAAATTTGAAGTTGGAATGGGATACGAAAAGCTCCCACAGCACAAGTGCTGGTGTTAATGCCACTGATAAGAAGGAAACATTTGGAGGTTTCATCTTTTCTTGCTGTGGCCGTGGGGACTCATTTTTTGGGCGCCTTAATGTTGACGGGTCTCCATTCCTTAATGTTGACAGCTCCCCGTTTTTGGAGAACTTTCCTGGGGTTCCCCTGGCTGGAATATTTTGTGGTGGGGAAATTGGACGTGGCTATACAAGCTTAACTGCACATGGAGGTCAAGAAGAAGGCTCTGCTCGTTGCCATCTACATGTCTATAGCACTGTTTATCTGGTTATGTCATATACTCCACCTGCAGTGCATTAGATCTTTGCCCATGGCTACCTTCAATATGGATGGGGACATCTTCAAAGTCTCAGAGATGACTATAAAAGTAACCAGGTGTTGGTGCTGCTCAAGTGTTCTCATTTTTCTCAAGAAAAGTCATGGTGAATGACTTATCACAGCTGGCCTATTCCGAAGGCTGCATTCTTGTGAATTTCAAGAACTAACACTCGCAGAACAAAATCAGCAACTACTTTGTACTAGACCTTTGTAAAAAATAACATGTCTTCTGTTTCTGATGCTTAAGAAGAGAAGTATCTTTGGTGAAAGTTCAGCAATAAAGATTGTGTTTCCTTTCATGTTTTATGGGTTAAATTTTTGTTGGACCGATTAAAAAATTGTTGTTGGAGAGGGGAAGCTGAGTCGAGTCCACTGGCTTACAGGTTATAGCTTTAAGGATTGAAAAGAATATCACACAACAAACTTTTACACTATTTTTGGAGGGAGGGAAAACTAGGGAAAGCAAAATAAAAATGGTCGGTTTTTCTAGTTTGGTAAAATGAATGAAGAATGGAAAGGCGCGAAAAGATAGTTAATGGACATATATAATTCTGAATCATCATATGATTACTTGCAATGAAATGGATGTTTTCTTTACATTTTCTTTCCAACTGTGGAAATATTGGGTCATGGGGCATGGGGCATGGGAAAGTGCATATTCTTTCTTTTTCCCTTCTCCCCCACTTTTACCATATGCCCTTCGCTCCCACCAAACCGTATATAGCATTAAGAAAATTACTTCATTAGAAAAAGGAGAATTTGGCATCATGCCCGACATTCCCCTAGTCTGTCAAACATTCTAGGTAGTGGTATGAGCTAAACTGGTAATGCTGCAAAGTGTCATCTCGTTTTCACTGAGCACCGGTAATTCAGCGTGTCAAGCATGAATATGGATGAAAACGGGAAAAATTGACGAGAGATGTATTGGAACCACATGTGATTAATGAGGTGGGAAGAACCCTGACCAGTGGGAATTCTTAAGTTGTGCTTTGCAATGTGGATATATTCTCTCCAAGAATTCTTTTATGATGCCAAGTTACTGAAGATACCAATTTCTTCACCTTAACTACGAAGATCTGAGTAAAATGCAGACAAAGATATGATGAGTAAACCAACATGAGCAAACAGACCCAAACAGCGTAATTAGCTTAGACACTGATAATTTGCATTACCTGCATCAGTTCACTAACAAAACCATGCTGCTATATATATGGAGCTTCGGGTTTTTGGTCTTTCAGTTGACGATATTGTTTCACTTTTCACATTAGATTTGGTCGTGAAGAAGAATAGAGGATAAAAGAGGATGGGCAACCACCACAAGGATGGCATGGCTCAGCTGGAGAGGATCAAAATATTTTCTTGGCACACTGTCAATGACCAAAAAAGATGTATAGTTATAGAGGAAGTTGAGTCTTCAACTTTGACCTTTCGATATAAAAGGCAAACAACCAGTAATCTAACCTTGGGTTGCTTATTCAAAAAAAAATCTAACCTTGGGTTGTTAAAATAAGACAATTTATGTGGTTGCTATGCCGTTCCTTTTCGGACAGCCTATTCTGATCAAGATTATCCTCAGTCCTCACTGTTTCATCATAGACAAAAGCCAGGAATGGATCTTATCGATTATTTGCTAAAATCCACAGTATTGGTTTGGGATAATCTCCATCCTGTGAGAAGATTTTTGAGTG
The DNA here is from genome assembly GCA_036013995.1 of Theobroma grandiflorum. Lineage (NCBI taxonomy): Eukaryota > Viridiplantae > Streptophyta > Magnoliopsida > Malvales > Malvaceae > Theobroma > Theobroma grandiflorum. The sequence continues at coordinate 11,925,311 of CP142131.1, forward strand.
TATATAATTTTGTTCCTAAACAATTTTCCAGGATATTTGTGTATGCAAAGGAGGCTGGGGAACAAGAGTTTCATGAAATATATGCATGAGACCATTTCAGTCCCTTCTACTTTGTCAGTGGAAAGATATACTTCAAGAAAAGAACTTGTTATAGCATGAATATTCATAATTTGAAACTGAAACAAAAGAAAAAGAAAAAGAATATTATAAATTTATGAAGAAAAGTAATTAACGTGATATTGGCACGGCTCAATCAAATTAAAACACCCAAAAAAAAAAAAGCTTGGGAGATTTGATTTGATTGAACCATTCCAACATCCCCGTTTTCTCTTTTTGCTTACCACTTAACAAGATCAAACTGACAAAGAAGCAGAAACCAAATGATAAACTTGCCTGGCTGCCCTCATCCATGTATATGATATTCGTTTCTTTTGATGGTGATGGAAAGGAGCTCAAGATAAAGGAAGAAGAAGAAGCAGGAACTATGCAGCTACTGAATTATGAGAATGTAATACAAGGAAAGGAGGTGGAAATGGGATGGAAGAGGTATAATTATAAGCTAGCTAGCTAGATAGATACTAGAATGGTTGAGACGTCAAAATCCTTGCTTCATTTAGAAGAGTGACAATTTATATAAATTTTCCCATTAGGTTTTCCACCATGCTTAGTGGTTGATGACCTATGACTTCAGTACTGCTCCAAAAACACTTGAATCTACATGATACATTCCTTTTTATCAAATATGATCTTAATTTCCTGTTCATTGAAAATAATATATTCATGTTCCGTCAAAAAGATAAATAATATTCATGTAACTATCATTGTTACTTTTTTATTTTCGTCAATTTATGTTCTCATCAAAAAATAGAAAAAAGAAAAAGCTATTTTGAAAATAAAATCTATAATCGCAATCAAATCTAGAAAATTTTATCATATGAAAAAAGTCTAAGATTTTGAGCTATCAATATCTTAATCACTAAGCTCTCGTTTAATGGCCGGTAATATTTTATAAAATTCTAAGAAAATCATATCATATGCTTTTAACATTTCTAATATATATATATATATATATTTACCTTAAAAGTAAATGAATTAACGTATGAGAAGAACATGATTGAAATTTTTAAAAACTTTTTTGCCTAGAATATTGATTAATTAATCAATGAAACGAACTTTGTTGAAATGTTCTTGAACCCCCATTTTGGTATATTGAAATAGAGTTGTGACCAATTATTTGCAGTACATGGTGGGCAGCTACAGCAAGGGATATTGAACTGGTTTTGCTAAGTCATGAGCTGGCCATATTCCAATTCATCAAGAGATCGAATTTAGCAGATGGCATATAGCCATGCCAGTGGAAGATGGTGATGATGATGCTTTTGTAATGGAATAAGTGCTCCAAAATAAGCTGTAAATAATGATCTAGTTTATAAGGACCAAAGAGGTAGGGGTTGTTGAAAAGCTACAGAAAGTAATCATCATTGTTATGTTATGATTATGTCATTTAAAATATATTTATTAAGTTTGACATAGCTCTCCCACAAACCAATAAGGAAGTAGATGATAGACTGGTTCAAATTTACGTGTTAGAAAATTTTGGGTGGGCGGAGAGAGAGAGGTTTCTGCTCAGTGATTCGTCTATAATTCTCCTTCCCACTAAAGACAGGAAGAAACCATGTATTCGCTAAGGTACGGGAACACACCCACCTAATGTTGTTTGTCCAAGTTTCCCCACAATTTAGTGCACATTAATTATATTAAATGATGATACAAAGCATTGAAAATGAAGTTTAGATTTGACCCCCAGCACCAGAAGCAGCAACCTGTCTCTTTGTCCTTTGAGTTTTACAAGCAGCTACATAACCCGCCCTGTAGAATCTTTATTCTAATCAAATTTTGTCCAGCCGACATAGCCAAAAACTTGTTTTCTGGCAACCGATGCTTCATCTAATGATTGCTATCTTTCTTTCTTACAAGACTTGTCCAGCTCTATGGTTTCTAACAACGTTCAGACCACTCTGCTCTTGAACTTTCTCATAACCTTAATTATATTTTGAGAGTTGCAATAGTTTATAAAGTAACTTATTAAGGTTGAGCACTTGGAGCTTCACTTGACCAAGAATGAATGGAGTTCTAATAGTTTCCATGGTGCTTCAGTTCACTGCTCCGTGGTCATGAGACAAACGAGCCAACTATGAAAAAGAACAATAATAGCAGTAGTAGTGAGTAGTGAGGTGGTAAATTGCAATATTTTGTACCAACCCAGAGAATCTATAATCCCAGTCCACGCCCACAGTTGAGACTTTGCCAACTGTGACAAACGTACGCAAATGTCTAGAATAATAATCTTCAAATCTTTTCTAGAGGGAATATGCTTTTTCTCTCACAGTATCCGGAATTTGATCATTTGGGATGACAATGGACTCTGGTTCTATTTAGTAGAAATAGGATTGGGTCTTTAAGAAACAAATCAATACCGACATCTGAAGAAAAACATATCAAGTCTTCATTTGGTTGTTCCTCACAATATGCTTTGGTTAGGTTGGAGTTGCAAAATAAAGATTGCTGTTGAAAAATACTAGTCATTTTTGAGTCTAGCAGGCAAAAATACAGAAGTTACAATGAGATGGAGCCCAATAGACAACAGTTGCGTGTAGATGAGATCAAAGGATCCATCATCGGTAGCCGGGGCTTAATTACATAAGTCCAACATACAGCACAGGGTTATATGATATCTTCATCAATCATTCAATTTGATTTTGATGTGAAGGAAGCTGACAAGTAACAAATAAATACCATGACAAAGGGCAAAAACGATAGACTTCAGCATACAAAAGAAACTACTCCACAACATCCTTCCTCAATTGCAACTATATTCCATTCATTGGAACTCACTCACAACTACAAGTTTTTTTCAACAGCCAACATGATCAAAATACATGGATAAACAACGGATAAAGCTTCTTTTCTATATGTTCTTTGGCCGCTTATTTCCTTACAAGGGAAACTCCAGTAAACCGATATATGGAAATATGACAACAAAAAAGCAATCAAATAGTAATTCCCAGGGACTTCTTGAACTTCTCAACTTCCAAATATATTGTTGAGTATGGAAGGAACTCTGAGAAATGTTCTTTGCTCAGATCATTAATTGCAACTGCAAGTTTCGGGATTTCTAAGGTTTCTTCATGGGTCAGAGCCCGGACAAACCTGGCTGGATTTCCTGCCCAAAGCTCACCAGTTGGGATTCTCCTACCTGGTGGAACTACAGAACCGGCTTCAAGGATAGAGTGAGTCTCCACCAAAGAACCTTCCATAAGAATAGAATGCTGTCCGATAATGCACTCTGGTTCAATTGTGCATGACCTCAAGAGACTGTATGCCCCAATTGTCACAAACCTCTCAATTGATGTCTCAGCTGGAAGTCCTGTAATATAGAAAAAAGTTTCTTATTAAATATAATCAGAATTCAATAAAAGAGTTTCTTGTGTTGTTGCCAATGAGGTATAGACTTGACTTGATCCCTGAACGACACATTGACAGAATAAAGTTCTACCTAAAACATTGGCTTAAATGATCCATTTTTACTGCACAGCAAAAACGATTGAAGAAATCCCCAGTTACACGAATGAGGCTGACTTGCAATCAAGCGTGGGTTTGCAGGTTCCAAAAGCCAAACTAGAAAATAATGGTAGCGAAAGAGGATCAACCAATAAACAAGATTCAAGAATGAACCAGTTCTTGACAGTCAACCAATTGTTTTGGAAACAAAAGAGGGCATTTTCAGAAAAGGCATGTAACAGCAATAGCAAGGAGCAAGTTGCAAATATCAGATCCCTGAAACTATTAATAAAAAGACATGTGAAAGACCAGGAATCTTTGAGGGGTCACACAGAGACTATTTTTCATCAGTTAAATAACCTTCATTACTATAAAAATACCCTTCCATGTACGATGGGGGAGAATAATCTCGCTAAAGCTACTATCAAAGCGAGAAATCACTATGTCTCCACTTCCTATACTGGTTAAGTGGAATGCAATAGCTGTTGTGGGTACCATATTTGGAGATAGATTTAGAATAAAAGAAATATGATAGCTCCTGTGCCTCTATCTATCCACCAGAAGAAGCGATGAAAATGTAAACTCTAGCGAACAAGATTTTTAATGGGTTACGAAATGGGATCATAATTTACGTTTCTCCAGTTCTCCAGTTCTTTAACATAATTTACATGTTTTTGCACCTATGCCCTACCAACAACTCATGCATTTAAGCAAATCATATGATAACCAAAAACATCAATGGAAACTAAAGCGAAGATCACTAATAGTATCCCTCTAAATGTGATTACTTTTTTGTAATTTTATTTAAAGTCATTATAACATTTTTGTAGACCTCAAAACTGCATTTCTGCTGTTCAAGGCAGCAATGCCAGGAGGACATTTAATTCAATAACAAGTAAAAAGCTTTAAAAATAATGTCATGGGTACGGCCAAAGTTAGTCTAAGCTGTCATTGTTACTTCAAAGACAGGAGATTTCCCTGTGTCATTATGCTATACATAACTATTTTTCTTTGACAGGTTCATAATCATTCATTAAAAAACTCCCTTTTGGTTCATTGGGGATCTGCAGATTGAATCTAAAAAGTGAAGCATGTCCTTCCTTTTGTTGAAATAGGATTAACCTAAGGGTGGTGCTAAGCTGCTGCACATCTGTGCTGAAAGCTCTTTAGTTTTTTTCTTTTTGCACATATCACATCATGTTCTGAGCATTCCACAGCTGCAACACATTAGCTTCCCTATGCATAATAAGAACATGGAACAAGGACCATTTTTATAGCTTAGACCGATTATTGCAATCCACTTGCATAGCCAGTCTAGAATAAAACACACTTTTCTTGGCATGGACATTTACATTCTTAGCAACTATCAGAGCTGCACTGCAGACCAACATCTATTTTGCCCTTTTTTCATCTTATGATTGGTCATTGAGTCATGGGTATTTTGACAAAGCAAAGCATTGAATGCCAAGGAAATAGACAATACTTCAAGCTATCACCTAATGGATCAACATGTAGACCTCATGTACTGAATGTCACAAAAAAAACATGAGGCTAATGATGGCTGTTAAGCTCAAAATGAAACCTAAAAATATGTTCTGCATCCGACAGTAAGAATCAAGAAGAAGCAACAAAACCTTTGTCTTTCATCGAGTAAATTAGCTCAGTTTGGATTATACGGACACCAACAGCTCCTAAGACCCAGGCACCTAAATTCTAGAAGCTGCAACACTAAATTCTGCCTAACCATTGTTGTTTGCTTCGTAAATTTTCAGCTGCATTGAACATATCAAAACATTATTTTTCATACTCCCAATGTACAAGTCTCAATCAGTTAAAGCTTAAACTAATTTAGCTCATTCCACATAAAATTAACATCAAAACCAAATCTAATTCAACTTAAATTTTTTTATTCTAAACAAGTCCAAAAGAACTACAAAACCCTAAAATTTCTTTAAGAAAAAGGTTTCAAAAAAACCAAAAGAAGAAAGAAAAATGAAAGGATTACCGGTAGGTGAGGACCAGGCAGCGTGAATAACGCAGCGTTCCTGGACATTAGAGCAGAATCCAACCGTAATCTTGTTGAGATCGCCACGTAGGACGCAGCCGTTCCACACCGAGGCTCCGTCGCTGACGGTTACTTGACCAGCCAAGACAACGTTAGGCGCCACGTAAGCGTCGACAGCTACCTTCGGGACCCACTGACCGAGAGGGATTATCTTTCGTTGGCCCCTGTAGTCCCACTTCACTCGATCAGACGACGGCGAGATCGCTTTGGCCGCCTCCGCGGCGAAATTACGGGAGGCTATGATGTGGCGGTGAGTGGAGAATGCCGAGGCCGCTGCCTTTCTGGAGATGCGAGCTGCTATAGATGTCGCCATTGTTGGTGGTAATGGTGGAGAGAGAGAAAGGGATTTAGAGCTTCAACGCGAGCGAAAATGGAGGAGAGAAATGAGAACGGGTTAAGGAGAAAAGCCGAGCCCCAATCAGATGATTTTAGTGGGTTATGAGCTGAGCCCAGAAACTGGATATAAGCCCAAAGGAGTTGTAAAACAACACTCTGCCCATTAATAATAAATTTGAACAACATTTTAGCAGTACCCTTGACTTTTCATGTTGCTCTGTTCTGTCAGCCATAGTTTGTGATTGCTTTGTTTGTAACAACCTGGTAAATGATTTAGATTCCAAAATTATGTAACGTAATAATCAATAAAAACTGATGACACTTGCACTATGTCACTCTGCTTTCATATGATACCATGACACCCCACTTACAGCCCAAAAGGCAATGCTTTTAGGAGTCATATTTGACTCAACGCAAAGCCCTAGTATTTCAGAATCTCCTTATCACCATATACAGTTAGGTCCACATTGACGCTTCTGCATATTTTTTTCTTTAAAGATGTTGGAGCGAAAAACATATCTGTCAAGTTGCAATGTTTTTGTCTTTCGGTATCCTTGGACTGTAGCTTTGCATGTATAGAGAGAGCATCCTCTCGGTTAGACATCAACATTCAACTGTCTGAGAATTGATTGGACTTTGGAATTCGATCCAATCAACCAAAGCAGGTTTCCAGAGGCTATTTGTCTAACTAGAACGTCTGACAAAACATATATGGTGCCACTGCTAATAATGATATGGATAAGAATTCAAAAATTAATGGTCAAATATATATACTATACTTTATTTTTTCAGTTCGATCTTGTCAAGTCCTTCACGACCACAAGGATGACAGAGTGGGATTTAGCCTTTAGTCTTAATTACTGCCAAATTATACATCCATCGTTAACTTGTTAAAGACTTGAAAGAAATCTACCATGATGAATCCTCAAATTGAAAGTTCTTTGTTGAATGCTGAAGAACGAGTGCATTGAATGATGAGATTTATGGATGAACAAAGTCCTGTATTCTACTCTAATTTAAGCATATTCTGTATTCCATGCACATGGAAGAAGGATATATATATAGAAAGCCTGTGTACTTAATTATTCCGTTCTGTCATTTCACATCATCAAGAAATTATTGTCTGTTAATCAGTGGAGTGGACTGTTTATGTTTAGACATGCATGGAATAAATAAAGCTATTCCCTTTTCATTTGTTGTTTTAGTTTAGTTGGAAAAAATTAAGCTACTTGGAATAATCACATTAATGGAGACCGGAGAGTATACAGAATGGTGTGAGGGATCAACTTGGGGCAAGACCCAACTAGTCAAAATGCCAATGCAATGTAATGATCAATTGATCTTCGTCAAGTTTATCTCTAGCACAAGTCATTCAATCAGAAAGATATATACTGCATGATATCGTGATATTATCAGCCTGGTTTTATACAAAAGAACATGTCCAGTTTCATTTTCTTTGGGCTTGGAAGCATCTTAGCTTTCACATCTTATTAAAGGCTAAAGTTCCCAAGAAAAGGATGGAAGCAACATATATATCTGGGAATGCTGGCCCCATTTCCTCCAATGCGACAAAGCTGGGAGATCACAGCGCACTTTGTGCAGTTGTTGCTTCAATTGGACTACTACTAAACAAGCTGAAAAGTTTCTGGGATGATTTCGAATTTCTAAAATATCTACCTGATACAGGTATCCCACAAGATATTTTATTTAGGGGCCAATATTATCTGTTTAAGCTAAGATTTTATCTCTATCTCATACCTTTAGACTATAGGAATCCACTATATATATAGGTGCAGATTGAACTTAATTTACACTGAACAACATAAAAAAAAAAAAGGATCTTGGTGAGTTAATGGAGTCTAAGCGTAAAGGATTCAAGAAAAGTAAGATGATCATGTCTCTGTATCAAGCACCAAAGACATCATCTTCTGTTCAGTATAGCAACAAACCAATGCCTAGCCAATCTGGTTCAATGGTTTCTACAGGTTTCTATAGCGATGATCATTCAACAAAGCAGAAGTACTCTTATCTTGCCTCTGATACAAGAAATGACTCCTATGGTTGTGTTGAACTATACAACTATGATGAAGGCATCGATGACAGGGCTACAAGTTATATATCAGGCGTTCGAAGGCGTTTTAGTCTTGAAAGGGGGGATTGATCAAGTGTAAGTTCCTTGACTTGCTTGGAAGTTTTTTTTATTCTGTTTTGATTGCTAATACCAATGGTAGATACGTATCCTTCCTTTTTGCTGGAAGCTGTAATATGTAAAAGTTTTTCTCTGTTGTAAAGTAATATGCTCGTTTACATGATCAAAAACATATACTCAGTTTGGCCTCATATTTATCCTAAATGCCATGTTTCAGATATTGGGGGATGTTCTGCATGACTCAACCTTGAAAGAACATCTTACCAAGGTATGAAACAAGGAGTACTTAGAACCTCCATAGGGTTAACTTACATATGTTTTTGTGATCATACCAAAGGTTATTTTGGGCTTTTCTCATGCTTCTATGGCACCTACAGTAGGGATCTTTAGGACATCTCTTTTAGATGCAGCAAATACCAAAATTTTCTTCCTAACCATGTGCTGCAAAAACTCCTTTCAAAGGCACTATCTTCCCCCGTTTACCTTTGTCCCTGTGTGGTGGCCTATATGTGTATGCCTTTTCAGGGGAATATATATTTCTTGTATGATCAAAGTGATGATACGATATTATCTTGTACATCTTGTCACACATATGTGGAGTCTCCACAAATATTGTTTTTACAACTTTTGGCCCCTAAGATTAATAGAAACTATAAAAATCATCCAAATCAAAGCATAAAGCCAGGGCAAACAAATATGTCACTGTCAACTACTATGCAATAATATAGTAGCGCGTGCAGCTGAAGTGACTGAAGCAAATCTAGCCATAGTGGGAGACCTTTTCTGCTTCTTTAAGGAGATTTTCATCTTGAAGAATCCTGCATTCCGAAGCACAAAAAAGTTATTAACATGGCAAACAGTTCCAGTCTTCCATAGAAACACCAAGTATGGGCCTAGCAATATGACAGATAGTAAAGAATAGAAACACCAAGTATTTCAGAAAAGTTTCACTAACTTCTGCACAACTTCACAAGTCCAGCAGAAGAAGATTGTGTATATGGCAACTTTTTGGGGTATCATCCAATCAAAAGGTTGCATTTCTATGGTTAAATTTTTAAATATACAACAATAAAGTTAAGGAATTAATCTATAAAGGTATGGCTGCAATTAAAAATCTTTTAAGATAACTTATGTGGCATGTATATATATCACAAGAGAAGGTGCTACATGTATGTAGTCTATCAAAGACCTGATGAATTAAGGGTGATTATCGATTAATATATACCTTTGCTGAAACATGCTGCAAACATTGTCACCCACAATTGTTGAGCTGAGGTTACCGTCACGTAGCTCGTTCAACTTAACATCAAAAAGGTTCATTTCAAAACCTAATGCTTCCAAACTAAATTAGTAGTAGTAATATAAAGTGCAGGAGAGAATCTCACTCTTTTCTGGAGACGAGTGTTCTCGTCATGCAATTCTTTGTGCTGCGTTGAAAAACAAGATGTAAGTTTGAATTTGCTTCTGATAATATTTCATCAAACTCAGCATAAAAAGCTGTGCAAAGTTATTGATATATGCCAGTTGAAATTTACCAGAATCTCAACTGGACGACGACATGGTATATGTCGCTGCCTTACCATATCTTCCTGAAGGGTACCATACACAAGTGGTATGATAGTTCTGAAATATTTTTTAGAGGACTGATCAGAGGAGGGAAAATATGTCATCTTTCCTCTACTATAAAAATTTCTAATCATGACTTTCAGTTCCAAGAGTTTTAAGGAGTCACCTTGATCATATGTTACAACTTTCAATCAAGGCATAAAGTTCTTACATCTCTTTTTGTAGCATTTAAATAAATCAGGCCACTGGCCAGCGAAATTCAATAGTTGTCAGGAAAGAAGGTTTCTCGCATGTATTTTCTTACCCTTCTCTTCAGCAAGGTGGCGTGATCCGAAACAATGCGTCTCTGTTTAATAGAATTGCAAATTAGTAAAAGATCAAATTATATTGTTTAGAAAGTAATAATTTTTGAACAACAATTAATGCCATTATCATGGTTAAACATTCTCTTCTGATTCAGCTTTCTGGTCAAAACAAAAGTGCCTGATCATCACTAGTTCTATAATATATAACTCACATGACTATGTATTAATGTTTGTACCTTTCTTGAGCGGACACGTTCAACGCCTATCTTCAACTGTCGCTCCAGCTGTTTCAAGTCTCTCATGCCTAAAGATAATATGTCTTCTCCGGATAAGTGCCTGCATTAAAAAACAGACATGCTGATGACAACATGGCAAATTGTCTGGGCAACAACAACACAGATAGTATTGCAGCAACAGTTACACGTACTTAAGTCTTGCCTCCAAGGTGTTTATGGATCTCTTTAACTCTTCAATCTCACTTCTCCAAAACTGTGAACAGCAAGAAATCAAAGCTCTTGGCATATTATATTAGACCAAAATAGAGTTTAAAGTGTTCAACTGACTAGTATGCATGTAGCTAATTCAGGAACAAAATTGAAGGTTTGACCTTTGGCTTTGCAAAGAGATGTTTGTGAAATGGTACATAATTAATACATGCTTGAACGCTATTGGAGGAAAACTCGGTTTTAGTTGCCTAAGTTCCAAAGTGCCAATACATATATAAAGTTCAATTTCGGGCCCATATTCTGAAACTGTACAAGGTGGAATTAAGCCCATTGGGTGAAAAGAATTGCTAACCGGAAGCAGTCATAAACTGACCTGCCTGCAGAAGCATAGACCATATATATCCTAGAATAAGTCAATGCCTGAACGCCATTAAGGCATTATCTTCCTGGTCTTTAGGTGATAATGTCCATGCACACAAACTGAAGTCTGTTATTAAAGCAATTATCAATATTATTGCCTTATATTTTTTTCCAGAATATAGATCCCAACCAAGTCTTTCAAAACAAAAAAATCCAAGCTCTGTGTATCCGAGAGCATAAATACAAACAGTAAATAACAGAAATAATTTAACCCTAGGCCTTGGGCAACGAGAACCGACCCAATCAATCCATGAACGTGTCTAGTTTACAATAGAAAACAACAAAAGTGAGATTATCAGCAGCTATAGTTACAACCTACTTAACTTTCCTTGAATTTTACACCTAATTTTATAATAATGACACTGAGGTATAATACCGTTGGAAAGGAATTAGAAGAAAAAGAAGAAACTGTTGGGTATACATATTCAGTATATAATTTCTTCGTAACAACTTCAAAATTCATTGTAATGTAGTTGTATATAGTTTATACTCTATACTCGAATTATCTTCATTATTCACATGCCTTAAATATTGAAAAGTAAGCTTGATCAGAACTCATCACACTACCTCCATGGTTCTAAATTGTGGGTTACTTGAATCAGGCAGCCCTACTTCGCTCCTATACTTTCCAATGCTCCTATCCATGCTGCAGCAATATATTAAGAGCAAAGAAAAATATCAAACAACATATATAATGCTTGGTTTACAATTTATGCCCTGGCATGTATTAACATGCTTCCGTGACAAAATGTGAACCCAAGGGGTTTTTAAGCTATACATGGTGGGCGAAAAAGGTGAAAAAGTACGAGAGAATAGAACTTACTCATGACTGGCAAACTGGTAAACTTTTCCTGTGGAAGAGAAGATGAGCAGGGCAACTTCAGCATCGCAGAGGACGGACAGCTCAAAAGCCTTCTTTAGAAGCCCATTTCTTCTCTTTGAGAAGGTGACTTGCCTGCTCGTTGGGTTCTCTATCCTTTTCAGCTCTACCTTCCCCCTCCCCATTTCTTTAAACCCACCTAAATCAAGTATAAACTTGTTGCATAAAGCTCTATGTTTAGCTATATTTATACACAAGAATCAATGAATGGGGGCTCTTGTGATTTTCAAAGATGGGATAAAAATAAAAACATGTTCCATGCAAAGCAAAAACTAGTTTACCATACATCCATCACTAGGTGTTGGGGAGAGCATGCTCTCTCATTGGCGTGTCCAGTCTGGCGCAGATGACTCCGGTGACACGACCGCACTAGGAATGTCCTTTCCATAATTATCCTTCATTTCCATTATTATTACTACACCCGCTATTTGGCTTGTTTGACGATCATTTTCACTATAATTTCCCGATTGTGGACTTTTTTGCCGGCCCCTCCTCCCAACCCATTAAAAAGGTTTTAGCTTTTCCTACTTTATTAATTTGGCTAATCTTTACCATTAAAGCACTAATGTTAAGATTTGGGCATGGAATTGCCAACTTTTCAAAGGGATTCTTTTAAGCATATATATGATCTTATCTCAATAATATCAAAGAAAACAAAACCTTAATCCAGCAAGAGTTGAACTTATAATCCCCCTAGCAAACCAATTGAAGTATTAGCTTTTCTTGCTAGCCTAAAATCTTTTTTTATCTTTAACGGTCATGCTCATTACTAGATTCACTTTCAGCCATTAGATTCTTATAATCAAATCGAATAGTGTTTGAACTACCAGCACCTACATCTACACTTGACTTGCTAAGTTCCCCAACCCATCTTTCCCTCTACCGTTAGCATTTCCACCAGCATGAACGGAGACTACATTATTAACATTATCAACAATAAAACCAATTTTAAAAGTAGGTATGGAAGAGTAAGTACCTGTAGCGATGGACTTGAATATTGTTTCAAGAGGAATTGTATGAGTGATTTCCAAATAAAGTTGGATTTCCTTTGAACCTTCATGCATTTAGAGCAAATTTAACACATCAACATCAATTTTCAACTCCAAGAATTCTTTTGAGTTTGGATGAATGGCTATAGCCCATGCCAGAAGTGGAATCATCTATAGTAGCTTCCAATAGATCATATGTTAACTCGAAGAATGAGTAATCATCTTGTCAATGGCATTTTGGCTATTGTTGAAATGAATCACCAAATCAAGCAACCTTGAACTCCCCATCGACAACTATTATAACAAAAGTTTCTTGCTTTAAAGCATGTGCTCTGTTTTTACAATGAAACAATCTTATTGTAAAATTATAAATTAAAAAATCTTATAACTAGGATTTGAAATCCCCAAATTACATCCAATTAGAGTTTAATCCTTCCACAACTAACGAAATTGATAAATGCTTTCTTTGTTTTTTTATGCGAAAAATAATCTTGTTCAAAGTTTTTTTGTTTTGCCACTTTTCTCTTATTATGGACAAAAAAAAACAATTTGGAGGATCATGCAAATAAGTATTTAGACATTTAAGATTATGAATAGTTTAATAAACTCATCACATCTATTAGCATTGTTTATTATTTTGAGATGGAATGTTCGATCTTCAAATCTAATAGAGTTGAACGGAATAATTACAAAAACTTGAGAACTTGAATAAAATTTACCCTTGTAATTAAGTTGAGAAAAAGATGAACAGAGAGAAAACTAGTTCGGTTTAGTGCATGTGACATGTTGGAGTTGGCGCATCCATGAACCAGTGGTCAACAGAGAGGGCTGGGCAGTTAAAGCAATGGGGTGCTAATTAACGGCCACAACAAGCAATCTATGTCGAACAACGAGAAGGCCGGGGAGACAGCAGGAAACAGTCCCTGCTTCGCGTTTTCACTGACAATATATCGGGCGTTCGACACGTATGGGTCGGGGTACCATGGAATGATTGTATTAGGTCCAAGGAGTGAGAGACACGTGTTATGGAAAATTGATTGATTGAAATGTTGGGGTGGATTGGAGGTTTATTATTTATGGGATGGGATAAAAAGTCGAAAAGCTTAGTGAATCTCATCATGATGCCCTTTTGGAAATGGAAATTATGAATCTGACGTTAGGCTTTTTTGTTTTCTTCTTAGAGTTTCTAAAAACCTGGGAAGACAGGTGTCGATATGTCTCTTGCTGAAGGTCAATTTAAGCCAGAAATCTTCCAGTCTAGTGAAGCCCCCACTATTGTTTTTTATTGCTCGAAAGCCAAATACTATCATTTGATCATGTTCAACTCACCTTCACTTTAGCCTTTTACGCCTGTGGTGCGTAGTAAAACCTTTGTAAAGTAATATGCGCGAGCGACAATTAACCAATCATAATTAAGTTTTACATCTCATATAAGGGATCTTATGCTGATCGCTGTAGAAAGAATGAAGAAGACTCGAAAGATCAACTCAACTCTCCTCATCTCTTTTGACTTATCAGAAAGAAGAAAAAACGGAAAACCGCGATAGGGTTTGTAGGGGTACAGCAACTATTCGTGGATCCACCATTTGCGTTAGGGATTTTGACAGGTGGGGTTGCTTAACCTCAATGTTTCCACTTTCAGTTTCAACCTCCGACAGCCCCCACACCCTCTGGACAAGGCCAAAATGCTGTGGTTCAGGACCATCTTGCCGATATCACTTATAAACAAAAGGAAAAGTAGTTTATGATGAGATTATTTCTTTCTTTCTTTTTTTTTTTCTTTTTTTTTCCATTACCTTGTGGCCATGTATTCGGGGCCGGATAAGAGCTCAAGATAAGAATCATAAGCAGGGATGGGAACAGGTATTTTATAATCAAATGCCTTACATTATTTGATTCGATTAAGTAAAATTAAGATATTTTATAATCGAGTTTAAATAAAGTTTACATAGTAACAATATTATCTATCACAAATTCTAGTGAGGTTTGGTTAGTAGTTTTATAATACTTACAATTCAAATTTGATTACAAATAATAATTTTAAAATTAAATTTATTATGAAATATAATTTGAAAGAATAATTATAAGAGAAATATAAAATAAAATATTTAGAGGGAGTAATCAAGGAGATCTTATTTTAGTGTTTATTTACAAATGAAGTGAGATGACCTATTTATAAGTTAATAATCTCTTATCTAGGTAGAATATGCAAAATGAAGATAATACTAAAAGATTAAATAGATAGATTAAATCTTAATTTTCATCGAATCTAATCTACATTCAAATATATATATATATAATATAAATAGATATTCATAAAAATATTCATAACACTTCCTCTTGAATATCCATTGTATTAAAAATATGTTTATTAAAACTTTACAAAGAAAAAACATCATGAGAAAAAATCCAAGTGAAGGAAAAAAAAATACATAATTCTTTTCAAGAATACACTTTTAAAATACTGTTTCATTAAAAACCTTATCAAGAAAAATCTAATGGAAAAAACTTTGATGAAGGAAAAGAGTACGGTGAGTGTTTTGCTCCCTTGATGATTACATTATTTAAAATGATGCATTCCAATATTTTCTATCAACTTTTCAAATGTGGCAATAGGAAAAACTGTGGTGAATAAATCTGCTAAATTGTCTCTTGCAACAAATTTGTTGAATACTAATATCATCATTTTCTTGGAGATCATAAAGGAGAATTTTTTGATAAAATATGTTTTGTTCCATCGCTTTTAATGTATCCTTCTTTTAACTTTGTTATGCAAGCAGTATTTTACTCATATAATGTTGTCGGAATTTCATTCTTAGTTGATAAGCCATATGTTTCTTGAACATGTTAAGTTACAGATCTTAATCAAACACATTCACGACTTACCTTATAAATTGCTAAAATTTCTACATGGTTATAAAAAGTACCAATTATAATTTGTTTTACAGAATGCCATGAATTAGTCATATCTCCACATATGAATAAGTAACATGTTTGGGATTAAGCTTTGTGTGGATCAAATAAATATTCTACATCCGCATAACCAATTAAATTTAATTTTGATGCGTTTGAGTAATATAAATCCATGTCTATTATTCCTCAGAGATATCGAAACATATGTTTAATTCCATGTCAATGTCTTTGAGTTGGAGAAGGATTATATCTTGCTAAGATTTATACCAAATGATATATCAGGTTGTGTATTGCTGGCAAAATACATTAGTGCTCTAATATCACTAAGATATGGTACTTCATGACCAAGAAATCCTTCATCATCTTCACAAAGTTGGAAATAGTTTTTTTTTTCACATCTAGTGACTTAACAACTATTGGTGAATTTAATAGATGTGTTTTATTTATATAAAATCATTTTAGCACTTTTGCTATATAATTTGATTGATGAATAAAATTTTTATTTTTGTCAAATGCTCAATCTGAACACTCAAACAAAAATTTGGTTTTTTTTTTCAAGGTCTTTCATGTCAAATTATTTCTTTAAGTAATCTACGGCGTTTGATAACTCTTCAAAACTTTCAATAATATTTTGGTTATCAACATAAACAATAATTATAACAAATTCATATCTGAATCTTTTTGTAAAAATACATGGGAATATAAGATCATTTTTATAGCTTTTTTTCAACAAATATTCACTAAATCGATTATACCACATGCTTTCAGATTGCTTTAATCCATATATTTGATTTATTCTAATAAATTTCCTGAGGATTCAAATTTTGTACTTCAGGTAATTTAAATCTTTCAAGAATTTTCATATATATATATATATATTGTTATCAAGTGAGTCATATAATAAACTATAACTACATCCATTAAATGCATTTCAAACTTTCCATACATTGTCAAACTAATTAAATATCTAAATATAATTGTATCGACCACGAAAAAACATGTCACTTCATAATCAATATCAGGTTTTTAAGTAAAACTTTGTACAGCAAGCCATGCTTTATATCTTATAATTTCAATTTCTCATTTTGCATTTGCATAAATACTCATTTATATCCCACTAATTTTACACCATTTGATGTATGGACTATAAATCCAAAAACTACACATTTTGCAAGTGAATTTAATTCCACCTTGATTATGTGTTTCCACATTGATCAATTATTTCTACTTCTACATTTTCCAACACATGTAGGTTCACGATCCTTATTTTCTTTTATAATATTGAGCGTTATATTATATACAAAAATATTGTTAACTTTGATTTACCGATTCCATCTTTTACTATCATGATATAATTTATTGAGATATCTTTATTTTCACATATTTCAAGTACTTGAATTTTTTCTGCAATTAATTTAGAGGTCTCTTATAGAGTTTTTGTTTTTTTTTCTTGACCATCTTGAATATTTGTTCCTTTTCTTTTTCGAACATTTTATCTTTCAAACTTATTAGTGTTCCATGTTTCTGATGTATCTTGTCTTATAGGGACATCAATTCTAATAGAAGCTTTTGCATATGGTATATGAGATTTAGTTATTCTTTTTACATCAATAAATACATCTTGCAACTAATTTGCTCTATTTTATAAATGAATTATATTTTGAACTTCAAGTTCACATTGATTTGTGTAAGGATCAAAATTAAATAATGTAACGTCTTTCAAAATATTTCATTTTTCAACAACTTATTTTCTCTCATTAATGTTAGAAAAATTATTTCATCAAAATAACAATTGACAAATTTTGTCGTGAATAACTCTCTTATTGAGGATTCTAGGTATTTAATTATAGATGAAAATTCATATCCAATATATATTCCTAATCTCCTTTGAGGACCAATCTTTGTGCGTTGTGGTGGAGCAATTGGAATGTATACCCGCACATCCAAAAATTCTTATATGAGAAATATTTGGTTTCTGACTATAAACTACTAGTATAAAGGAGAATTTATAATAACTCATTCGCCTGATGCATACAAGTGTTGCTGCATCTAAAATGGCATGCCCCAAACAGAAATTGAGAGTTTAGATTCCATAAGCAATGGCCTTGCAATCAATGTAAGGTGTTTAAAAAATGATTCTACTAGATCATTTTGTGTATGAATATGAGTAACAGATTGTTCAACAATTATTTCAACTGTAATATTCATTAAAAGCTTGAGATGTAAATTCACCAGCATTATCAAGACGAATTATCTTAATTACATAATGAAAAAAATGTGCTTACAAACAAATTTTTTGTGCAAGTAATCTTGCAAATGCCAAATTGCAAGTTGATAATAAGTATACATGTGACCAACTAGTCGATGCATTGATTAAAATTGTAAAATATGTTAATGGTCCATATGATGGATGTATGAATCAACATATATCATCCTAAATATGTTTAAAAAATGTAAAGGATTAAGTTCCAACTTTAACTAGTAATGGCATTATAATTAATTTGCCTTATGAGTAAACAACACATGAAAATTTATTAGATTGAAAAATCTTTTAATTTTTCAATGGATGATTACATGTATTTTTAATAATTTTTTACATCATTATTGATCCGAGATGGTCCAACCGGTCATGCCAAATATTAAAATTATTAGTAAATTTCTAGATTTCTATAGCATGAGTTTCAATCATTTTAATATTTATATAGTACAATCTAAAGATTAAAACGGGTAATTTTTTTTAATGTACACTTCTGACTTGAGATAATAATTGTAATATAGAAATATTAAGTGTCTCTTTCTTTAGTTGTTCAATATGATATCTATTCAGACAAATATCTTTAAAACTTAATAAATTTCTTTGAGACATTGAAATAATACATCCTTTATTATAAATTTTGTTTCTCAAGGTAGTAAAATATTGACTCTTCTAAAACCTTCAATTAATCTTATACTACAACATATTGTATTAAGATTGGTTTCTTCTATTGTCAAGTGAGAAAAATATTTATTATCTTTAAATATAAGATGCATTGTAACAATGTCTACTAGACATATATTTACATCATGGATCTTAGATCCAACAAAATGAATATCCATATTTTTCTTTAATAACATAAGATCAATACAATAAAAAGCTTATAACTTAACATGAAAGAACATTAAACATATAATTAAAATATATAATAAGAACATATCATTTAAATATAATGAGCAAATATTAAAGTATCTTCATAATATAGTTATACTAAAATATACCAACTACTATTAAGCAATTTCATTCTTGGATATTTCCATTACCAACGTCTTGATGTGTTATATCAACTTGGCCATGGTTAGCTTACAATGATGCTTGATAAAATTCAAGATGAACAATAAATACATGACCAACGACCTTGATAAGATATTTTCTATAATTTTTTTATTTTGTACATTTTTGTCTTTTTCTTAAATCTCTTTCATTATTCACCCACTCATAGTGAGTTAAAAGTATTCATGCATTCTTGGTGAGTTAAAGCATTCATCCATTCCTGATAGGTAAAGTTATACATTCACTCTTGGTGGGTAAAGTTATTCTAGAATTAGAATAGTGATTAATGTAAATTACTATGACAACATCTTTCATGTCCATGATCCAAATTGTTAAATGATGTTGCATTCATTTCAGAAAATGGACAAATTTATAATTGTTCACTAGTAGCTTGTTATTTTACTCAATAATAAAAATACTACATGATAGAAAAATTCATATTAAAGTTAACTTTTAGAGAATGAAAATATAAAAAAGATATCAAGTCACTTACCAATTTACTACAACCAAAAATTAAAAACTAACCATTGGAATCTTTTTAAAGCTTAGAAATGATAAAACCAAAATAATACCAACGATTAGAAAATCAAAACCTAATCATTGAAATTCTTTTGAAACTTAAAGATGATGAAAACAAAATAATACCAAAACTTGAGAGATTAGAAAATCATACCAATAACGTGTTATGAAATATAACTTGAAAAACAACTACAAGAGAAATATGAGAGAAAGTATTTAAAAAGAAAGAAAGTATTTAGAATGAGTAAGAAGATCTTATTTAAATGTGTATTTATGAATGAAATATAGATAAATAAGCTAATAACCTTTCATCTAGATAGAATTCACAAAATGAAGATAATATTAAAAGATTAGATGGATGGATTAAATCCTAATCTTTATTCAATCTAATTTACATTCAAATATATATATATATACAAAAATATTTATAACAAAATTTTTGCTTTTTATATATTATTTTTTTTATAAATTTTTTATAGTTTGTGTAATACTTACTAAAATTCATTAATTGTTTTTAATATGATTTTAAATTTTAATTTATTTTTGTATGAATTAACTTTAATTTATTAATTTAATTTTTGTTATTAATATATATAAATATTGATTTTAATGTTATTTTAATTGAATATTTAATGGATAATATTTAAGATATTGGGTACGAGTTTGGATATTAATTTCAAAATTCAATTATATATTTATAGGATTTAAAAATCTTATTAAAATATAGAGTTCATAATAAGATACCTAAAAAATAATAGGTAACTTATCCGTTAACATCCCTAATTCATAAAATACTTAGCAAGTTTGACCTACATTTTAAACTATGAAAAAAAGCCCAACAAGCTTCATCTCTCATTCTTCTAACCGAAGTTTGAACAGAGCTTAATGCTTCTTACCTTTCATGCGGTCTAAATGTGAATCTTCTCGCGTGACTTGAGCTAGTATGAGCTGAAAAATGAAAAGAAAACATTAGAGATGGAATTTCTTTATAAATTCCTACTAGAGTCACAAAAGATTTTACCACCGACAAAGCTTCCAATCTATTAATATTACAGATTACTGGCTAGTTGCCAAAGAAAGATCATGTGTTAGACTCATAAATGGACTTTGCCAAAGAAAGATTTTGAAATTTCAACTTCGGTTTGACGCTTTGTTAAGGCCTAAGCCCAGTCACTGGAAGGCTGGCTCAACGAGAAGCGTTATCTCAGTCCAATTCTTAATTACTCAAACCCCAGCAC
Organism: Theobroma grandiflorum; assembly: GCA_036013995.1. NCBI lineage: Eukaryota > Viridiplantae > Streptophyta > Magnoliopsida > Malvales > Malvaceae > Theobroma > Theobroma grandiflorum. The sequence continues at coordinate 11,946,005 of CP142131.1, forward strand.
CTCCCATCCCAAGTTGTTGGTGAGAGTGGTGGAGCAATCATATCCCCCTCCAAAGGAGGACAAGCAAAGCAGATGGGAAATGTGTCATGGTCACAAAACATAGCCTTGAAAAAGGCAGTAAATCAAGGGAAATGCTGTTGGACTAGATTCATATCTTTATCATTCATTCAATTATTAGTGGTAGTTCCTCTTGTCTTATTTTCATCTTTTATTTACCGATCAAACCCCGCATTTTTCCAGACAGAAATAAGATAAGCACCCATAACTTGGCAAAAATGCAAATCACAAACTCCCAAATGAAAAACATGCTTCGTTTCTATTCAGTTACAAACCCAAAAACATTTCACAGATCAACCAAAAGAGAAAAAGGCTTAAACACTATATAACTTAAGACATCCCTTCCATGATTACAGATCGAGCAAAATCAAAACAACAAGAACATCAACATAAATAATAATAATAAGAAAAAACTATTAAAAATGAGAAACTAAGGGTACAAAATCTAAGATCATTGCGAAGCATAGATGTGAACTCCAATGGCAATACAGAAGATAGTGATGAGACCGAAGTAGATAATAGCGTGGACGACAATGGAAGCTCCACTAGTTTGCATGTTCCCAAACTCGACAACCTTGTTCCTGCCAGGTATCTGAAACAATAATCCAGGACTCAGCAAAACGAACAGCACTGTTGCTACTAAGACAGGACCCCAATCTGCCATTTGCCCTCTCCCCTGTGGTTTTTGATTTTTGCCAGAAAGAATAAAAATGAAGAAGAGGAGAAAAAGTAAAGTACAAAGAGAATGTGAAAAAGGTTTTGGAAAGAAGCAAAAAAGAAAAGAGTGATGGCAGGGTAAAGGACATGGGGCAGAGGAAACAGACAAGATGAGCCAGGTTGCATCCATATTGGATGCTTCTCGGGTGTCGTGACACGAGCGAGCGAACGTGTGAGAACTCTCCGCTGCTTGTGTTGTGATTCCAACGGCTGCGATTGTCTTGGGTTGGGTCCTTTCGCTTTTCTCTCCTTCTCATGAAATAAAATAAATAATAAAGATTTTTACCTTGCTTAGTTGAAATCTTAGGGTTGATGTTTAAAGATATTGAGAAATTTGTGTGCTCATTTTGATTTTGTTTATTTAGATAAAAAATAAACATTTATTAAAATATTAAAAGATAGTATTGGGCTAGTGGGTCAACTTGGTTAAGAAAGCCTCCAAGTTTAGGCCTTTATGTTAGCCTTAAAACGTGGTTGCGGCACATGCTTTTCACCAGATCTAGCTTGACTTTAAGTCAACTTTTCTCAAGCCGAGTTCAAAGTCCACACAACAACTCAATGTGAGCTCGTGTGATGTTACTTGTCACTAATAATTTTTTTTTCTTACCTCTAAAATTTACAATCATTAGAAGAATATTTATCTATTGTTAATTAATTTAGATATCTGTACTTGAACATTTAATTTATTAATTAATATAAAATTTGAAATTTTTATAAGTTTCATCCTTAATTAAGAAAGAGGGAAGTCCTTAACAACAGCTCAATATGCATACCAAACCAACATAGCCAAATACAAATAGAAAAAAAGCTCGAGAGTCTTAGGGAGGGACTAAAAACTGAAAAAAATGTAAAAACTTAGCAAAAAACTTGAATTTTTAAAAAATCTCATAGTTATTAAATCAAGATATGTATTATATATTTAAATTTTATTTTTAAAATTCGTATATCGTTTATCATATAATATCATAAAATATGATAAGAATTAAAATTATTTATAAATAACATGTATAAGTATAAAATAAAAAAAATTAAAAATGTTATATTTATTAATATGATTGAGGATTATATGACATAAATTAAAAAATTATTGTTTTAATTTAAATTTCAGCATGTTCTCTAATAATATATTTTTAAATAAGACATGTATTTTTCATGTTAATTTATTAACTAAAAGTTAAAAAAATTAATATGTGGAAATAGAAAAGCTGAATCTTTTTTTTTCTTTTTATTTTAATTCTAAACTATGAAGTTTAAAATCCACAAAAATAATTTCTCATGTTTCAACTCAAAACTAAATAAATAAAAAGTAGTTTTTTTAATAATTAAGTAGCATAAAAATTCCACAAGAAATATATTGTTCAATACTTGATCGATACACTATTAACATATTAATTTGTATATTTTTTTGTTAATATCATATGTATCATGTTACACGTTTAATAAACATATCTTTATTTATATTTAATATCTTAATACTTTTAATTAATTATATTATATTTATATTTATTCATATAATTATAAATACTTTATATTTATATCACACAAATAAAACACAAAAACATAAATTGCGAAATCTAAACAATACCAGTAATAATGCTTAATTTTAACTGCATGACATGTCGCTGGGTCAAAATTATTGACTAACAATAAAGGTATACCATCAAAAGTAATATTTTATCATCACATACGAAAACAAACACCATCGACTGGATGTGACAAAATTACCATTGACTTGGAAAAAAGAGGAAAAAAAATTGAGTGATTGTAATTAAGAGTAATAAGAAAAGTAAGAATGATTTTTCTTTGACCTTTTAAATGAGACATTAATTTAGGATAATAACTAAAATATGCAAACAAGATGATATTCATGGGATGGGATGGAAGAAGTATTAAGTTTGGATCTTATTTTAAACATTTATATAGTTTTTATTTACATAAATGTATTTTTCCGCCAATATTGTTAAAAAAAATTGGAGACTAAAAAGTTAGAAACCCAAGCCCACAAGATGGCCAAGCCCTAGAAAGGATGCGTGACCCAACGTGCCAAAACTCCAAACTCGTTTAGGCCTTTAGCTCTCAAAACGTATCTTCTGACAATGACAATCAAGGCGATACCAAGCATTACCAAAATCATTGTTAAAACCCAATACTAATTTTAGTAACTTAACAAAGCCACCTCGCATATTCACCGTTTATATGCTTCTATTAATTGGTCGGTTGGCTCATTTGATAACTAATCTCCTTAAGTTTTGAAACAAAGCTTAAAGAATTTGTTATAAATTATTTGATAACTAATCTCCTCAATTGTATTTTCTATCTGTATAATACGTAAATCGATATATTTGCAACTTTATTGCAGACTTAGTAACTGATAATTAAATCCCAATTTCATCTGCAACTCCTGTAAATTTCGATTACCTCGAACGGCAACTTTCACAAATTGAAAAAAAGAAAGAAAGAAAGAAATGTGGCATGACTATGACAAAATACCTTAATTTGGTGCAGTGTTCACCCTTGAAGAGGAGTCAACCATCAAGAAATGACACGACCAGTCACCCCAAAAAAACAAAAGCATCACACAATGAAAAACTGAGCAAAGAATTACTATGCAGTTTCTACAGGGGAGAGATGATGAAATCACATAGAAAACACAACCAAACTAAATAGAAAAGAATAAAAAAAATTAAAATTTAATGCCAACCAGGTCTCATTGGATGATCCCTTCTGTTTCTGCGTACAAAATTTAGCCAGCGTAGATGCGGATGCCGACTGCCAAAATGAGGATAGTGAAGAGCACAAAAAAGAGAATGGTGTGGATCACAATTGCTTTCCCGTTGGTTTTGAAGTTGCCAAATTCCACAGTCCGGGTGTTCCCTGGAAGCTGGAAGAGGAGGCCAGGTGAGAGAAGTATGAAGAGCAATAGCCCTATCACAACAGGCGCCCAATCCACCATTGCTGAGCCTTTGCTTTGCTGCAAGAGTGTCACACTGGAACTGGAACAGTGAAAGCAATAACCAAGAATGCTTACAAGAATTGCAATGGAACATTATAAGCATATGGAGAAACAAAAAAGGTGAATTCGAGGGTATTGTAAAAGCTTGATGTGAGCTTGTTATGTAAAAGTGACATGGGACCCGCTACAGTAAGCCTGGTTCGATACTTTTGCTTTGGCATACTTTGAATATAGCAGTCCCAAAGAGAGCAAAGTTTCCTACACTGGGGAATGGCAGAGGCTCCTTATATGTTAAAATTCTTTCCTTTCAATGAAAGCATTATAGTATGGCATCCAACACCATTAGATTGACTAATTTATGAATGCATTTTCTTGAGATTGTCTTCCTTTTTGTTTTTTTTTTCCTATCTTTTGTTCCAATAGAATACATACGTAGGCATGCAGCAGAAGCAACACTAGTTTTTCCCCTACTTAAGTCTCCGAATCTCGCACGTTAGGACAAAATTCTTACGCAAAGGTCTCTTTCTTTCGTCCAAAGAAATGCATCCACGCAATGGTGACAAAAGAAAGCTACCCCATTGGGTTAAGCATCTCCCCCTTCTCTTAGTATCCAAAATAAACTGTGGGCATCAAAATTCACAGCCAAGGCTTGACCATTAGCTCTAATGGGCTGTTTGTTATCCAGGAAACGGCAATATGGTAGTGAGAGAGTTATAGACCTGCTAACCTGGTAAGACTGGACATCCTAGATATTTTTATTTCGCCACTTGCACGGTGGGTTGCTGTGGCAAAAGGAAACGTTGACAAGGCAACAGGTACCTGCAACATTGATGGTAGAGATAAGAAGCAAGGTCTTGGTTGGACTAGTGTTATATTAGGAAAATGTCTCAGCTAAATTGAATTGTTTTAGCCTCTTAAGGTTTTTTACATAGAAAATGATAAAAAGAAGGAGAGGGAAACTACAACAAATTGTTTTAGCAAGTTTGTTTACTGCTTTACATTTCGAGTATTTTATTTATTAGTTGGTGTATAATCTATTTATTTAAAAATTAAGATTCGTATCTCTTTTCGTTAATTATAAAAAAAAAAAAACTTACTTACTGCTATAATAAAATATTCACAAGGACCAAATGGCAATCAAGATTGCATCAGAAGGGTTAGTCACATGTAGTTGTCACAATGCAACTTGGGCCTTGGAAAGGTACATCGCTTACAAGCGATGGTCTAGCCAAAATATTTTACCTTCATCGTTCAAGGGACTTTTAGATGTATGAATCTATATAGGTATACTATTTACAAATTTTTTTACAGTTTTATTATATTTAATTAAATTTTTATATTTTTATTTTGAATTCACTAAATTTTTATATAATTAAGTCTTTATTATTAATAATTAATTTAATTAAAATATTATTTATTATTCTATTATATATGATATTGAAATAATATGTTAACATATCATAATTGTTAATTATGTAACATGCTGATATATTATAATTAATTACGTAACATATTAATGTGATATAATAATATAATCATATGATATTTTTTATCATTCACATCATTATGTTAATATCCTGTGAATGTAAAATGACAAGTGATAGTTTGATTAATGACAATTAGTTAATTTTTTTAAATAATAATGATAATTAATCAATTATTAATCATAAATATTTATTTAATCTAAAATAAAAATATAAAAATTTAATTAAACATAATAAAAAATAATTTATTCAAATTTTATTAAATAATTTAAAGACTTATTTGAATATCATGTGAACTATACATATGATCTTTTAAAATGTGAAACTAATATTATATATTACAATATTTTTAAAGGGTTAATCAGACCAATATTATTATCATCGTGCTTTAATTAATTATTATCAAGTCAACTAAGATCGGCTCGCGTGATGTATGACCGTGGATTAAAATAATAAACATTCAGTGATACGACTTGTCTGAAGTAAAGTCTCTTACATATTTTATTTCAATTTCAAGTATAAAAACTGATAAAAATAGTGAGAAAGAAATTTGAAGTGGACCATCCATTCTCTTTGTGTTAACCACTAAGTTTAGAAACAAATTTTCCCCAATAAGGTGTTTATGTTGTATTTTTCATCTCTATATTTTAGTATTTAATATAATAATAAATAAACGTATTTATCATATTAAAAAATTAATTTTTTTCATGATGTCAAGTCTTTCTTTTGGTTAAATTATATTTTGATGAAACAATTTAAAAACTAAAACATGTTAATTACTTCAAAATTTATTATTATAGTAATAATGTTGGCAAAAAGTCTTTCTTTTAGGATAAGTGACCACAATTAAATTTTATAATATATTAAGATTCAAATTTAACATCAGTAAATTACCTTTTACATAATAAATGAATTATTAAAATTAAATAATATATTACATATTTATATAAAAATAAGATAAAAATTAAACAATACTATTAAAAACGTTTATTTTGGAATAGAGAAAATAATTTACTTGTAAATGGAAAAGCTCATTATTGATAATAAAAATAGTTTTAATTATGTAAATTATATATATATATGTAAACAAACCTTTTAAACCATTGCCAAAAGATTTGTAGTTTACCTTTTTAAAACAAAAAAGGCAAAAAAGTAAAAGGTGGTTGGAACATAAAACCGTTAAAAGGGTGTAATTACTGTAATTTACTTTATTACTGCTACCTACGATTAATTACAATCGAAAATTCGAACAGCCTTCGCGAAAATTGGAAACCTCACGAAATCCCGTCATATTGGAGCAATTTCAGTTAAAAAACAGCCCACGTGCCAAAATGTCATTGGCTCCCATTTTCCAAATTATTATTACTCTTCCCATTTGTTAGGGTTTCGTTTCCATTCTTTATTCTCTCTCCTCTCCCCGGTCGGTGCATTTTCCGGGAAATCCAAGTTTTCCGACGAAATTCCCGACCGATGATTTGTTCCTTTTTTCTCGAAGCTCGAAAACCTTCCGCGCTTTTTTGAGGCCAAAGAATCTTTACTTTTCTTTCCAATCGCTTCATTTTCCCGCTTCACCTCTCCTCATTTTGCTTTATTAATAACTCGAGCTGTAATTTAAGAGGATTTAGCGATTTGATTGGAATCTTTGGATTTTACATAAAAATCAAATAAGTTTCAAATTCTGGTAAGTTGTTAATTCATTTTATTAATTTGTTTTTATTCGTTTCTTTCGTATGAGAAAATTGGAGATTCTATACGTTTAGCAGGTATTGGAGATGGCAAGTCAAGGCGGTTCATCGAGACGAAATTTATCAGTGGTAAACTCGGCGTCAGGGAGGAAAAAATCATCGGAGAATGTAGGTTCCGACTCTGGCCGAAAACTCTTACCATCTTCGCGTCCTATGTAAGTTTTTATTGCGAGAATTTTATTTTTTTTCTTTTTGTCATCATTAAAATAATAGTAGTTTGTTTTGAAACTTGAAGAATTATTGAAGTTTTGGATAAAGAAAACTTTAAAGGTTTGCTTTCTTTCTTTCTTTTTTGTGTGTGTGTGCGTGGGGTTGATGTGCACAATTTAGTTCTTGGAAATTTTACTTAGAAAAAGAATTATTGAAGTTGAATGGATTAATAAAGGCTATTAATTATACTACTAGTGTTTATCAATTGTTGTTGAAAGAAAATAATCTTTATTTTAATTGTTACTGTTTGTCTAAGTTTTCTTTTTACTGTTTGTATAAGGTTAGCTGCTTTAAAACTACCCGTTCAGCGATGTATTACTGTAGTTGCATTTGTCAGTGCTTTTGGATGGTTCTTTTGATATCTTTCTGCTGATTATTCTTTAAAACTTGGTATTAGCTCTTGAATATTGACTTGACAGTGCAAGTGTGTGCCTATTTCGGGTGGCTGCCATTTGCATAAAGGAATGAGATGTGGACAGCTACATTCAATATGATAGGAGTTAAAAAGCATTAGCAACTATGATCTTCTTTTTCCTCGTTTTCTTGTATGTGTTGCCTATGTTGCTTGGTTTCATCTCAAACATGGGAATGCGTCCAACATGGGAGCATTCATTTTTTCCCTTATATTTGGGGGGGTCATATTCTCTATTGATAAGGATGTGCACACTTTGAGGGCTTGTTATGTGTCTGACACAGGTTTTTCTGTAAAGTTGAAGAGTTGGTGCAATATATGTTTTGCTGCTAGTTGCACTGCTATAAACATGAACGTTCATTTCTTCACACTAAATATGCTCATCCTCTCGAGACTGGCTTCATTCTTTGAAATTTTTATTCTGGAAGAGTAGAAGCAGCTTGTGAAGACAGTGGACCTGTACATCTATTTTCTATTTATCATGCTATTTATCAAAAAGTCAAAGCAGTCATTAATAATTTGTGAAAGTTAATGTTTTAAATGTTTATATTCTGTCAAATCAGAGATGACAAATGGTTATCGATTCTAACTCATCTAAAATTTCAGCTTGAAAAATTAGTAATGGAACTTTTTGTTTTGACTTGTATATTGATAGGGGACTAGGTGGGGAGCGTACTGTGAAGAGGTTGCGACTGTCAAAGGCCCTGACCGTACCTGAAAGTACAAGCATTTATGAGGCTTGCCGTAGGATGGCTGCTCGTAGGGTTGATGCTTTATTGCTTACTGACTCTAATGCATTACTTTGTGGAATCCTCACAGACAAGGTATGACTTATATCCTCATGGACAATTTCAAATTTCTATACACTTAAATCTCAAAATATAATGAGACAACTAAATGACGCAAGAAGAATGTTCTTTCTTCTTAATTATTCTTTTGATTATATGTTTGAAGGACATAGCAACAAGAGTGATTGCTCGGGAGCTTAATCTGGAGGAGACACCAGTTTCCAAAGTAATGACTAGGAACCCCGTATTTGTTCTTTCTGACACTCTTGCTGTAGAGGCACTCCAGAAGATGGTGCAAGGTTGGCCTTTTGTGATGCATATCCACCTTATGTGATATGTTTTCTCATACCTTACCCTTTGAAATTGTATTGGTTTTTTTCTGAACAGGAAAATTTAGACACTTGCCTGTTGTAGAGAATGGGGAAGTCATTGCTTTGCTTGATATAGCTAAGTGTTTGTATGATGCTATTGCTCGAATGGAAAGGGCAGCTGAAAAGGGAAAAGCTATTGCTGCAGCTGTTGAAGGTGTTGAAAAAAACTGGGGAACATCTTTCGCTGGTTGGTGAATAAAGTTATCTTTTGCCTTCAATGGAGTTGTTATGTGTGCCTTTTACTCTTTTATTTTTGGTCCTTGTATTATTCATTTTGTGGTTTTAGTTTAGCTATCAGCAGGCATGTTTTGAGTCTATGCTATCTTTTGGGGTGATATGCAGGTCAGAATACATTCATTGAGGCACTTCGAGAGCGTATGTTCAGGCCCTCACTGTCTACGATTATTTCAGAGAATTCAAAGTAGGTAATACTTTCTTTTATATATATATGTGTGTGTGTGTGTGTGTGTGTGTGTGTGTGTGTACGTATATACGTGTGTGTATATATATATATGTATTTATGTACATGTATATCTATTTGGTCCTTTATGCAACTTCTGTAAATAATATTTTGTTCACACCTGATATTATGAGTAGCTTTGCTTAGTAACATAATGCCCATCTTTCAGGATTGTAACAGTTTCACCAACTGACTCAGTTTTAGCGACTGCAAAAAGGATGCTCGAATCTCGATTAAGCTCTGCAGTTGTGACAGTTGAAAACAAACCACGAGGAATTCTAACGTGAGTCTCTTTTGAATCAAATTATAATTCAACATTGTTCCATATATAGCTCAGGAAGAGAAGGAAGGAGCATTGCCAATTTGTTTTTATTATATCTAAATGTTACAGTTGTCAATGGTGTAAATTGTAATTATGCCTTTGATACTTCCAGTTCTAAGGATATATTGATGCGGGTAATATCACAAAATCTGCCTCCAGAGTCGACACTAGTGGAGAAGGTATTTGCCTCTTTTGGATTTATTTTCCATTTATGTCCGTAGAATTTTATTCTTATGACTTGACTTTATACACTTTGGTAGCAGATCATCGTTTTTAACCTGTATAATAAGCACATTCTCGAATTCTAATCATTTTGCCTTTGATTTAATGTACAGGTCATGACTCCTAACCCAGAATGTGCAACAGTTGACACACCAATTGTTGATGCCTTGCATACCATGCATGATGGGAAATTTTTACACCTTCCTGTGGTAGATAGAGGTGATATGAGTTACTAACTTGCGAAGAATATAGTGTTGTTTGTACCTCGAACTAGTTCTTAATAAGTTTGTGTGGTTGGATGCAGATGGAGAGATAGTTGCTGTTGTTGATGTAATCCACATTACTCATGCTGCTGTTGCCACAGTAAGTCAAGTCAGTATCGTTCTACGACTGTGGTGTTCTTGAAGTAGTCTTACAGGATAAGTAACCATAGTGTATGAACAATTATTCCAAAGCACCTAACAAACTTGTTTAAATATCTTTGGAGATGGATATGAGAATTCTAAGAAGTATATGATTGTTTTTTTTTCTACTTCCCTTGGTAATTCATGATGTTTTTGTTTTTTTTTTTTTTTGATAAGCATGATGTTTTTGTTATTGTCTCATCATTTTCTTCAATAACTAGGTTGGGAGCACTTCTGGAATCAATAATGAGGCTGCCACAACAATGATGCAGAAGTTTTGGGATTCTGCAATGGCCTTACCTCCCAATGAAGATGATGATGAGACACGAAGGTTTGTTATTTTGATATCTTTCTGATTATATAGTTGTGATTTGTGCCATCACTGTTGATTGACAGATTGATAGTGATGTTTCAGTGATAATTCCTTGAAGCTAGCTTCTGATGGATGGGAGACAGCAAGATCTCTTCCCTATCCTTCATCCAGTGTGCCAAATACCTTTGGTTTCAAAATACAAGATAAAAAGGGCCGAATGCACAGATTTACTTGTGGTATGCTACTAGCTCTATTCATGAGCTAGGCACCTCCATGAATATGTGGTCTTTTGATTTGCATGTGGCACATGTGCATGTTTGTTTTTTCACTTGTCAAAACTTTGCAGCCTTAACCAAAGCATTTCTTGGCCAAGTTAACTTATAATGACACTAGCTTCAAGAATTCATCCTTCATTTGGTCCAAGTTCTGATCTTATGGTTAATATCCATGTTTGATTTACAGTTCGTTAGTGGTGCTGCATTGATAGCACTTTTTAGTGGGATGATAGTCCGGTATGCCAAATACATTTGGTTTCAAAATACAAGATAAAAGGGGGCGAATGCATAGATTTACTTTGTGGTATGCTACCAGTGCTATTCATGAGCTAGGCACCTCCATGAATATATGGTGTTTTGATTTGCATGTGGCACATGTGGATGTTGTTTGTCTTTTCACTTGTCAAAACTGTGCAGCCCAAACATAACATTTCTTGGCCAAGTTAACTTATAGATGACACCAGCTTCAACAATTCATCCTTCACTCTGTCCAGGCTCTGATCTTTTGGTTAATATCTATGTATAATTAACAGTTGGTTAGTGGTGCTGCATTGATAGCACATTATTAGTGGGAAGATCATGCCATTTGGCACCAAAGCTGAGCATTATGTTCAGGAGATATTATAGGAGAGATTTAATTCTTCGTTAAATCCCTGCATTTGTGCCTACCAATTTGTCTGGGAAGAGTGTATTTAATCGGTTTTTTGCTTGTTGCTTCTGGATACAGATACACGAAGTATGACAGATCTAATAACTGCAATCCTTCAGAGGCTGGAGGATGACATTGATAGGGACAGTGTGCCTCAAATTCTGGTATGATATAGGAAAAAATATTACTTTATGATGATTAATTTGAGTGTTTAATTTTTTTCTTAGAAATTTATGCTAATTGGTGGGGTCGTTATGCAGTATGAAGATGAAGACCATGACAAAGTTGTATTGTCATCAGACAATGATCTTGCAGCGGCTGTGCAACATGCAAAATTAGTTGGTTGGAAGGTATGATTAGACTATGTTTTTATATGGATGTACACCTGATAGAGCATTTTACAGTGGACTTCACTATGACTCTTCATTTTCCCTAACAACAACATACAATTTATGATAAAAATTTGACATGGCTAGGACTATATGACTCCCTAACTATAAGGAAGACTTGTAAAATTCAAATTAATAATGTTTAACGGATGTACATGTCTGACAGACTGACTTGAACTCAAGTGTAAGCTATAGTGGATATTGGTGGCATTAGGCGTTAGTATATTTTTTGATCTTTCCACATTTTAATAATTTCATTTTTTTCTTCTTAATTGGAAACCTTGAAAGGTCTAATCCCTCTTGCAAATTTTACGTTTCCAAGTGTATCAATGAGAGTTTTAGAATTAGCATCTAATTTATAGCAGCGACAACTTTTGTCAAATTTGTCAGTTCAATGAAGTCATCTGATTAATGATTTTTGCAGGGTTTGAGATTGCATTTAGATTATTCAGGAAAACAAGGACGTCGAAGGGGTTCCAGTTCGGGAAGCTTGGATTATGCTCAGTCTGATGCTTGGGCTGCTGCATACAGTGCGGTTGCAGCGGGGGCTGCAGTAGTTGCTGGGTTGGGCTTATTAGCATACTTGAGGAAAGCCGGCAATTAGCATTGTTAAATACTTTGCCATTTTATAAAATGAAATATGTCACGGGCAATGCAACTTTCTTTTGGACTGAATGGTCAACTTGGGTTTGGCTCGGAGGCAATCCTTGTGCTTGATTTCGTTTTCCTTTTCTTTTGGGTCAATACTCATGACTCAACAATATACCAAATCAAGAAATCATTTTTTTGTTTCTGTGTGCTGCATGTTGCATAGCTTGCTATGTTGAACTGCAGTTGTCTCCATTGTCTATCGCTACAAGTTTTGCAGCTGTAACGGTGGAATTACCGTGTATAGAAAAAAAACAACACCATTTTGATGAAATACAATTTGCTTCAGATTTTCCAAGTTTGGACTCCCTGGATTAGGAATGGTAACTTAAAAACATTGCATCCGCAGACAAGGTCGAAACACTGGAAGGCAGTCTGAATTCCAAGCCATATGAACGGGGTGAATTTCGCCAATAATTAATTGTATGCAGTCTACAATTTTGCACCATTGATGAGTGATTGATCAAGAAGTACATGTAGGCTCTACTCGGACTCATGCAGACCCCATATATTTCATGGTTAGGATTAGTAAAAATGACTGTAGTAGTTGATACGAATCATATCAATGTTCATTAGGCGCCAGGAAGCTTGATGTAGATCACTGATTAAAGGTAGTAAAGCATTGTGGGAATAACTTTTTGTCACTTAGCTTTGCCAGATGACAATCTTTAAGTCGAAGCCGTTGACGGAATTGGTTGAATTTCGTTGCTTCTTTAAAACGATCAGCCAAAACAAAGAGACGTACCAATGTAGGATTGTAAAGTTTCACGTTTTCAAGCGATGACAGCTCTGGCAGGCAGCACGTTAGGTAAGTGTGAATTGAAGGAAAAAGAACGTTCCCTAGATGATAAACAACAAAAATTATGATTTAAAAGGTTGCTGTCTTAACACTAATTTACGGTGTGGAGTTCAAAGACCATGGACAGTTGGCTGCCCTATGGTCACTGTGACATAACTCTTAACAAGCTCAAGAACAAAGGTCACTGCCAGAAGTACAAGAAACCATCGTGTGGTCCAAAGGGTTCTCGAAATATCAATCTCTAATTTGTATTACGCACCCAGGAGGCTAGGATAGATCGCCATCGCCATAAATGTGAATGCGAAGAAAATCCAATTGAAGCAGTAAGTGATAACCAAATTGTAAAAATGAAGTTAAAAGGAATGGAACATGGACCGCAACATTTCTTTTTGTGGGTTTAATGAATGGTTAAAATGGTTGAAGCTTGGAGCCCTTCAAATCGCCTCTTGTTTCAACTGTCGGTTTGTGGGTCCAATCTGAGCCTAGTCAGGCAGTGGTTGCGCTTAGCTCGTCTCTCCCTTCAATGCCTGATTTGGGTCTTGTGGTACAATATTTTTGACTTCTTTATGGTTTTTTTTTAAAGTTCTTTTTGTAGTCTTCTTGGACCAAAAGAATAAAAATCCAGTGATTTCCCACCTTCCTTAGCCTCTAAGCGAGACAGTAGCGCAGAAGAGCACGGAATTTATTGGTCTTTCCTCTTTCTCTTTAAAGTGGTATGCGATGCATGCAACGACGTCATCTGTTCACCTTAAAACATGGTTAGCCTAGTTAAAGACTAGATTCCTGTCGGGGCCTCCGCCTCAGCCAATGGAAACGAGAAAGGCTGAAAGGGGCAGACACGCATTCAACTCAACTGTGTCCAATTATTATTATTTTTTGAATACTAAGTTATCATTAATCACGGGTGTGAAAAACTGATTACCTGAAAAAATTCAAACAGAGAATTATACATAAGCTGACAGAATTTTGATCGGTATATCCACTTTTTACCATATACCCAAATCAAAACTCAAATTGCTGTTATGGCAGTAAGCCATCTTGTACAAAAAGAAATACAGAACCCCCCAGAATAAACAAATAACAGCAAAAGCTACAAACATAAGCATCAAACAGGACTCAGAAAATCTCCTATACACATAAAGCAACAAAAAACCGCTCCTTGAGCCCAGACCCTGTTTCAAAACAAAGCTGTGTCCAATTATTATTATTATCCAACTTTACTTTTAGGGTCTCCCATCAACGAGAGGAAAAGTTGAGTGGTGTTTGTTACATCATATCCGAGATTATTTAAAGCTCTAGGAGGATTATAACATGCATCACGTGCATTACTCTTTGGGGATGGAACACTAAACATACTAATTAATCTGAATTGGAGGTATTAAACCTTCTATTCTACTGCTACACCTTAATCATTAATTAATTTGTTAAACTTATTATTTATTAATCCCCCCCCCTAATCTTGCCCAAGTTTTTCCCATCATTTCATGTTCTGTTAGTGGAAGGGATAAAGCAAAGCAGAGTAGTGTTTGTCCTATCTAAAGTAAAAGAAACTGAACTTTTTCAGTGAAAGAAAATAGATTAAAGTTAGATTAGGAAGCGCACTAGCACTTGCCCGGGCCAGGATTCTAGTGTGGTGATGGTGTTATACCTTAATTGAACTTTAGTTTGGTAAAATGGGTGGCCTTCACGGTGCACACGTTGGTCTCTCCTTCACTTTTCTTTTCAACTTTTTCTCTCCACTACTTCAATTTATACTTTGCTTTCCTGTGCTGCTGTCTGTTGGAACTTGAGAAGACATATAAGAGGATTAAGAACAGTTATAATTTAATCTGAATCCATAACCATCTTCGAAACAAGAAGCGTTGCCGTATGTATTGTTCTACTTGAGGAAATAAGATTTAATATTAAAATTTTTCCAATCTTATTGTTGCTGTATACTCTGCTATTTTTACTATACAAGGAGTAGTATAGTTTATTACAACTGTCGAATCAAATTGTATGATGTGGGAATTGATCATTTGTAGGGGTAGGGAAGGGAAAAATCTTGGCATTGCCAGCGCAGCGACCGCTGTCTCGCTCAAATAAATAACCAAATGGCCATTGTCATAGTCAAATACATTTGACATTCTTGATTCTTGTCTTCATATTAGACAAAGTTTCTAACATTTTCTAATTGCTTATTTGCCCTTTCCACGTAATTTGGTAATCAACAAGTGTAATTTTAATATTAGTTAATCTATTTTTTAACTTGTTGCATTTTTTAAAGGAAAGTGAGGATACATATCTTTTGCTGTAATTAAATTATAATTAATCAATCAGGATTATAAATTGTAAAAAAATTATTGAAATATTAGGTGAAGTTTATATTTATGAATAACAAAGTAAAGAATCTGCGTCACAAGAGTAACTGAAAATGCTACGAAAATGAGTGGGAATTTGACCAATGCTTAATCCAAAATGCCAACCCACTTGCCCATTTAAATTATAACTAACCTTTTTACGGAGAAGAAAAGTTCTAAATCAACTTAGACAAAAGGGACAGAATCAAATTTAAATCCTTGATACAAGGAAGTGAAAAACATAACCGATTCCACATTCCAGATGTCGTTTTCTCAGTCTCTTTATTGTTTTTTTTTTCTTTTTCTTTTAATATATTAAGGAAAAAAAGCATTCACCATTGTAATTTGTGAAGAGCACAAAACCAGAACCTTCTTTTTCTTCGCTGTGGGGCTCTCTTTTTGTATCTGATGTCCTTGTACACTGATTTTCTCTCCTCCCTTCTCTACACTGAAAATATCTAGGCAAAGACACCGTCTCTGTGTAGTAGTGTATTGAATTCCCAATCAAGTTTTCTCCTTTCTCTTTTTCTTTCATTTGTTACCATTATAGGATAAGTTTAGAGGTTCTTGGATTCCTGGAAGCCCACTATAGAAGCAAAGGGGTAGCTCCCTGAGTGTCGAGATAGTAAAAGACCAATCTTTCCCACAGGTTTCAATGGGAGGATCCCAAACCAAGGCACCAACTTCATTTTCCTTCATTTTCTTGCTGTTTCTCACGGTATCATGTCTCTTCACACCACTGGGAGCCCAGCAGCAGTCACCCATTAAGACAATAGTGGTGTTGGTGATGGAAAATAGATCCTTTGATCACATGGTTGGTTGGATGAAGAAATCCATTAATCCAGCAATCAATGGGGTGACAGGGGATGAATGCAATCCCGTTTCGACAAAAAATCCAAACCCGGAATCCGTTTGCTTCACGGATGATGCCGAGTTTGTGGATCCGGATCCAGGTCACTCTTTTGAAGCTGTGGAGCAACAGGTATTTGGCTCTGCCTCCATTCCTTCCATGTCTGGCTTTGTGGAACAAGCATTGTCAATGTCTCAGAACCTCTCTGAGACTGTCATGAAAGGTTTTAGGCCTCAGGCTGTGCCAGTTTATGCTGCTCTTGTAAAGGAATTTGCACTCTTTGATAGGTGGTTTTCTTCAATTCCTGGCCCAACACAACCCAATAGGTTATTTGTGTATTCTGCTACTTCTCATGGCTCAACAAGTCATGTTAAGAAGCAGTTGGCTCAAGGCTACCCCCAAAAAACCATCTTTGAATCACTTCATGAGAATGGTAAGAACTTTGGTATTTATTTCCAAAACATACCCACAACTTTGTTCTATAGAAATCTGAGAAAATTGAAGTATGTATTCAAATTTCATCAGTTTGATTTAAAATTTAAGAAAGATGCTAGGAATGGTAAACTTCCGAGCTTAACGGTTATCGAGCCAAGATATTTTGATCTTAAGGGATTGCCTGCAAATGATGACCATCCATCTCATGATGTTGCTAATGGGCAAAAGCTTGTCAAGGAGGTGTATGAGACATTGAGAGCAAGTCCTCAATGGAATGAGACCCTTTTGGTTATTACTTATGATGAGCATGGTGGGTTCTATGATCATGTCAAGACTCCTTATGTCAATGTCCCCAACCCAGATGGAAACACTGGCCCTGCTCCTTCTTTCTTCAAGTTTGACAGGATTGGTGTCCGTGTGCCGACAATCATGGTCTCTCCTTGGATCAAGAAAGGCACTGGTAAGTTGGGTTTTCATCATTTATTTTCAGCTTGCCTCTTCTATGTTCTGCTATAAGCTCTATTATTAGAATAGAATAGTTCTGTGAAAAAACTCATACCTGTTCATAAGAAGACATTAAGTTTTCCAAGCCCCGTTTCTGTTTTTCCGGCATTGAGGGGTATTTTAAGTTTATTTTGTCAAAAGGCGCTTAATTTTTCAGATTATATAGGATTTGATTTGGTTGATCTTCTTACTAAATAGCCTAATAAGTAAGACTCTGAATTAATTGATTGGGGCATGTTTAGGCAAGTGGTTATGGTTTTGACTCCACTGATTTTGACAATTGGGTGTAATTTTCAATTGCCACCTTAACTAAAGATGTATGTGGATTAGTTAATAATGGTTATAATTTTGACTCCACTGATATGACAATTGCGTGTAAGTTTCAATTGCCACCTTAACTGAAGATGGATGTGGATTAGTTAATAATAATGCCTTTAGGCGCATGCTGCAGTACTTTTTCTAGTGATTTTAAATTAGAATATTGATTCCCTAATTCTTCTTCTCTATGCTTGAATTTCTGCTGTTTCTTGTAGTGATAAGTGGTCCAAAGGGACCTACTCCAAACTCTGAATTTGAGCACTCATCCATCCCTGCAACAATAAAGAAAATGTTCAACCTGTCCTCCAACTTCTTGACTCACAGAGATGCTTGGGCTGGCACTTTTGAGGAGGTTGTTGCGGGGTTGACCTCTCCCAGAACTGATTGCCCAGGTATTTTTTCCGTTTCACACAATTTGTGTGGCAAATTTAGGATCTTCTAGCTTGGCCTAGATGGGAAAAAAGGCAATGTATACTCAAAGTGAGATGAAAAAGGGAGAAATGAGCAGACTAATTAGGCAAAAATAAATTTAAAATAAATCATTTGGATTTATTGGATCTTCTGATCATGTGGAAAATAAAAAATCAACGGACAGATTGGTGACAAATATATGGAGCATCCATGATTGGCTTATGCTAATTTGAAAAGGGCAAAATATCATTTTAATAATTAGAGCATCAAAGTTTTGCATGATGAACTGAAAAGAAATTTATTAATTTATTTCCTTTGAATTAAATGCAGTGACCTTGCCAGATGTAGCACCTTTGAGGACAACAGAAGCTAAAGAAGATGCTGGTCTCTCTGAATTTCAAAGTGAGGTAGTTCAACTAGCTGCGGTTCTTAACGGTGATCACTTCTTGAGTAGCTTCCCTGATGAGATGGGCAAGAAGATGAGCGTGAAAGAAGCTCACGAGTATGTGAAAGGAGCAGTTTCACGATTTATAAGAGCAAGCAAAGAGGCAATCAAGTTGGGAGCTGATGAATCTGCCATTGTAGATATGAGATCATCACTTACAACTAGATCTTCAATCCACAACTAGTTGAATCTTCTCCCCTCCATTAATATATATCGACCTCTATATCTCTCACATGTTATAGAAATGTGTTCTCTCATTAAATTTATCAAGTAACATGCAATTAAACAAAGAATTTCTGTGAAAAGAAGTGTCTTAATTGTAAATGTGTGATGATATCACCATATGCTGTGGAGGTGATGAACGTTACAGTGTCAAAGTCCCTTCTGTAAATAACTGCTTAAGGGCTACTTCAATTGGTATAAGCAAAAGAGTTTGTGCCCAAATGATAGAATCCACCTATGCTCTTTGAAGAACTTGGTCTGGTACATTTAGAGCGCCGTCTTCCCATGCTTCAAAAGCAACTAGTTAATTTGTTGCCATAGGACCACCAGGCTTTTATTTTGCCAACATCTGGTCGGCATCTCGACACGAGGATTGTGATAGCTGAAGATGGGTCCTAGGCTCTTGGCACCCTTACATTTTAGGTTTGCCTTGCTTGTGTGGTGGGAGAAGAGAAGAGGCAGACTGGGCTCCTTCACTCCTGCCTTGAGAACTAATGGCTACCAGCCTACACACCACCAAGCAAGGTCATAATTACCGGGACTATATATATATGTATAACCTTCATCAAGCTATCCATTCCAATCAGGATTAGCCCTTAAAAACGCAAATTATTATATTCGCCCTTGGCCTTGTTGTTAGATGAAAATTGCAACTATTATTTTTAGTTAATCTCTGGCCAAAACAAAAATATATAGTCAATCATTTAAAATGTAAAATTATATAAGATAAGATAATAATTTTCATGAACCCCTAAAAAAAATTCATGATGCAGAGTTTAAGATCTTCGTCAGTTCACCTAATGGCTTCTGCTTTCTTCTACTCGAATTACAGTATCAATAACCATAAAGAAATATTTGATCATTCAGTTAAATTCACCACATTCTGGTAATGGGAGTGGCGAAAAAATTGACACCACATGGTTAACAAGGATTTGCTTGTCTTTTCGATCAACGACAGGTTTCAATACGAGTTTAGACCATAATCCTCCCCATCTGTTTCACGTGAAATAAAATTTTGAAGTTGCAGCAGAGTGGCGACCGACGATGGTTGCGCTTGCCACAGGACAAGACAGCTAACAACTCCATGAAAACAACAAATAATGGGCTACTGGCCCCCACTGCTAACACCAAATGGCACAATAAACAGCATCCACATTGGGTCACAGTTGATGGGCCACAAAGCAATTAGCTAACATCCTAGCACTGCCTGGAGAAATACGTCCAAAGCTACACATACTAGATCAACTTCTCGCAGCTCATTTAGCTCATTCAGGAAGTACCAGTTAGACCCGGCAATCTTGGACACGACACGTTAACACGACACGAGAAGACACGAGTTAAACAGGTTATGGGTTTACCCTTAACGTGTTTCGTGTCTTAACGTGTCAGACACGCTAGACACGTTTAAAACACGTTTAAACACGTTTACTTAAACGTGTTATCGTGTTTAAACGTGTACACGTAACACGTTTATTAACCTATTAAATATTAATAATTAAAGACTATTATAACCTTATCTAAATAATTTTAAATAATTATTTTAAACTATTTTTTTAATTTTATAAAGGATATTAATGTAATTATACATTAATATCCCTAATAATTTTTAAAATTTAAAATTCAGATTTTAGAGTTTACCAGATCGGGAATTTGGGATTGAATCGATTGATAGCTCATACCTCACGGCGCACTGCTGCACTGCACCGCACAGATCACCACTCTCCCTCCCCAGATTTTTCTTCACCCCTTCGGCCCTTTTGTCGCCCATCACTGCACGGCTGCACCGCACCCCATCAGGCTTCACCGGACAGCCACGGTGCCACCCATCAGTCTCCAGATCCCCTTCAGACTTCACGCTTCAGTCGCTCAGCCTCAGTAGCCCATCACTTCACTGCACCCCTTCAGGCTTCACCGGACTGCAACCCATCAGTCTCCGGATCCCCTTCAGACTTCACGCTTCAGTCGCTCAGCCTCAGTAGCCCATCACTTCACTACACCCCTTCAGGCTTCACCGGACCGCCACCCATCGTCTCCAGATCCCCTTCAGACTTCACGCTTCAGTCGCTCAGTAGCCCATCACTTCACTGCACCCCTTCAGGCTTCACCGGACCGCCACTCACCATTCTCCAGATTGTGTCGTCTTCACCGTTCACCTCTTCAAGCTTCAGTCACTCATTGCCTGTTTGCTGAAACAAAGGTAATTAATTTTTTTTTTGAACTTGTTTCAATTAGTTTTATAGGAAGACAGAGAAGCCATAAAAGAAATGAAAATTTTATTGTTGTTTAATGTTGACACACTCTGAATGGGAAAGAAAAGACAGAATTTTGTTGATTGGGTTGGGCAATTTGTTGATTGCGTTGGGGCTTGAATTTAAAATATCTTCCCACATCCCGCCGCACCATTACCACCTGAACTGTGTCCAATCTATTTGCTATCAGATATAGCCCACAGCAAGTGATGGCATACAAAGAGCTCATAATACTATGATTTTGTCTTTACCCTTTTGTTTTCAGCTGGGGCTTGGAGAAAGTGGTTCAACTAAATCTAATAATGGCAACATGTTCCATGATAAAAATGGAGATGCTAGGACAATATTTTATCTAGACTTTATATTGATTTTGATATTTCTCGGGGATGAAATTTATTGGTGCTATTGCCTTACACCTGGCAGTAGCAGGTTTATGATTGACATTATTTGCAGCATCAGAAAAGTAAGCATCCATGGCGACATTATAATAGATAAGTGGATTCATATATATGGCATTTTGCTGTATTCATATAATAGATAAGTCTATTTGCTGTATTCATATATAGGGAGCAGAAAGAGCATTCCCACATACTTAAATACTCAGAAGTATTTAAGTGTCAGATTCTGAAAGTTAGAATTAAAAGTATCAGTGTTGGACTGTGCAACAGTGTTTTTTCTGTCTGTATCAGTTAGTGTCACGGTTGGTCTAATTCAGTTTATGTATTGCTGGGGCCTCTCTTCTTTGTTCACAGTTCAGCTTAGGATCATATAGGTACAGAAAGAGAGAAAGAGGTCATGCTGGTGGGTTTCCTTTCTCTTTCCCCCATAAGCATTTCGGGTGTCTGATCAGAAACATCAAACTCCGAAAATTATTCCTTTTGGCTTTTGCATTTATCTCTTTTTCCTGTAAGAATAACATGGAATAGCACAGGATGCCTGCATGTTGATTCAATTTTAGCTACTGTTTTTCCTTTTGACATTCACATTTGAAACTTATTTGCTGATGCTGTTATGAGAATAAATTCTTATTTGTTATTTATGTTGTTGATGGTTGCAGATGGAATCTGACAATATCAATGTCTCTTTTGAATCAAATATTCATTGTTTGGAGGAATCTGATGATTATCTACAGATTGAGCAGTTGGGAGCAGTAGATGAAAAGAAGCCATCCCAACCCAAAAAACGAAAATTAACTTCAAAGCTTTGGACATTCTTTGAACGTTTACCGGAAAAGAACTCAAGTGATGGAAAAACAAAAGTAAAGTGCAAGCTCTGTGGGTATATGTTGAATTATGAAAGCAAGTATGGGACAGGTAATTTGAAACGTCATAATGATAATTGTGTTAGGAAAGATACACGTGATATAGGTCAGCTGATATTTTCTAAGGAACATAATTCAATGTTAATGAGGTCTTCAAAGTTTGATCCTGAAAAATTTCGTGAATTAGTGGTAGCTGCAATTGTGATGCATAACTTGCCTTTATCATTTGTGGAGTATACTGGCATTAAGTCTATGCTGTCTTATTTGCGTGAAGATGTTGTTTTAATCTCTAGGAATACTGTGAAAGCTGATATACTTAAGATGCATAAAAGAGAAAAATGTAAGATACAATCCTTGCTTCAAGAATCACCTGGTAGGATTTGTTTGACTTCTGATTTGTGGACTTCTGTTGTTACTGATGGGTATATGTGTCTTACTGCTCATTTTGTTGACAAAAATTGGGTTCTACAGAAAAGAGTCTTGAATTTTTCCTTTATGCCACCTCCACACAGTGGTGTTGCTTTGAGTGAAAAGATTTATGCATTGTTAGTTGAATGGGGCATTGAAAATAAATTGTTTTCAATAACATTGGATAATGCTTCTGCAAATGATGCTTTTGTTGATCTGTTGAAAGTGCAATTGAATATGAGAAAGCAACTATTAGGAGGAGGCAAGTTTTTTCATATAAGATGTTGTGCTCATATACTTAATTTGATTGTACAAGACGGTTTGAAACAAGCTGATAGTGCGATCCAAAAAGTGAGGGAAAGTATTAAGTATGTGAAAGGTTCTCAAGGGAGAAAGCAAAAGTTTGTAGAATGTGTGGGCTTAGTGAATTTGAATGCAAAAAGAGGCTTAAAACAAGATGTGCCAACTAGGTGGAACTCTACATTTCTCATGCTTGAAAGTGCACTTTATTTTCGCTTGGCCTTTTCTCATTTGGAAATTAGTGATTCAAATTTCAAGCATTCTCCATGTAGAGATGAGTGGGATAGAATTGAGAAACTTAGTAAGTTCTTAAGTGTATTTTATGAGATTACTTGTGTGTTTTCTGGCACAAAGTATCCCACTGTCGATTTGTACTTTCCTTCGATATTCATGGCACGCATGACCTTGGAAGAACATATGAGTGGAGATGATGTGTATTTGAAAAATATGGCTACTCAAATGTTTTCTAAGTTTGAGAAGTATTGGTCGGAATTTAGTTTGATTTTAGCTATAGCTGTGATATTTGATCCTCGGTACAAGATTCAATTTGTGGAATGGA
The DNA here is from genome assembly GCA_036013995.1 of Theobroma grandiflorum. Classification (NCBI taxonomy): domain Eukaryota; kingdom Viridiplantae; phylum Streptophyta; class Magnoliopsida; order Malvales; family Malvaceae; genus Theobroma; species Theobroma grandiflorum. The sequence goes on from CP142131.1 coordinate 11,969,524, forward strand.
GTTACACAAAGCTTTATGGGAGTAATTCAGTTGAATTCAAAAAGGTTAAAGATCATTTATTTGCTCTTTATGATGATTATGCTGTCAAGGTTCCTAATACTTCATCTTCTTTAAATGACACAACTTTTGATGAGAAAAAGATGCACAAGGGAAAAAATCAGTTCTTGAAGGTAATTTTTTTTATTTTTTAAGTATTATTTGTTATTAAATTTAATTTTTTGGTTGCTTTTTATTTTAATATTTTTTAATTGTTTTGTTTTTATTATTAGGAGTTTGACACTTTTCAACGTGAGTTTGGGACTGACAAGAACAAATCTCAATTAGAGCAATATTTGGATGAACAAAGGATTGAAACGACAATTGAATTGGATATTTTACAATTTTGGAAGACAAATCAGTTTCGTTATCCTGAGGTTTCTGCCATGGCTCGAGATATCTTGACCATTCCTGTATCCACAGTGGCTTCTGAGTCTGCTTTTAGTGTTGGCGGTAAAGTTCTTGATCAATATCGGAGCTCACTAAAATCAGATGTTGTGGAAGCAATTTTATGTTGTAAGGATTGGCTATTTGGAGAAGCTGGTAATACATTCTTTCATTTATTTTTGGTTATGTTTCTTTTGTTTAAATACATTATTAGAGTAAGTTTGATTTATTTAATTGTTTTTAATAAATATTTTTTTTCTCGTAGCATATGTAGAAACAGATATGAGCAATCTTACTGCAGATGTCATAAATTTAGAAATTAGTAAGGAAGAAATGTTATCAGCCGAATGCTCTAATACTGTTGATGTCGATTAATCATCAATGAAAGGGTATGCTCTGAACTAAATTTCACATTTTATTTAACTTTTTTTATATTGATTTAATTTTATTAATATATTGTTTTTATTTTATTATTAGGTTTTGTGAGGACTGAATGTTGCGACATTGGCGAATGAGTTTTCGGTTTTGATTTGTTCATGGCTGATGATGTGGTTACTGATATGTTTTTAATATTATGATGTGGTTATGAAAGATTTTTAATATTGTTATTATTTGAAGATTTGATGTTAATTATATATTTTATCATATTATGTGGTAATGAATTTTATGTATGTTATTTATATTAATTTTTATTATATTTGATATTATTATATTTAATTGTAAATATTTTTGTTTAAACGTGTTAATCGTGTAAACGTGTTAAACGTGTTTTTAATCGTGTCGTGTCGTATATTAACACGTTTAATAAACGTGTTAACGTGTTAAACGTGTCAATCGTGTCGTGTCGTGTCGTACATTAACACGTTTAACAAACGTGTCAATCGTGTCGTGACGTGTTACACGTTTAACAAACGTGTCAATCGTGTCGTGTCGTGTTACACGTTTAATAAACGTGTTCGTGTACGTGTTTTACACTTAAGACACGTTTGCTAAACGTGTCGTGTTCGTGTTTACCCTTAACGTGTTTCGTGTCTAATCGTGTCTGACACGTTAACGACACGAAAACACGTTTTGCCAGGTCTAGTACCAGTGATTCAAAAATCACGTAGGGCTTCTCCTTTGAGGAGCAGCTTAATGCGTGAGATACAACCATGGTGAGCTCAAACTCATAATGCAAATGAAGTTATGCCTATATGTATTTCAATCAAGTGATCACTACAATGAATCAAGCTACTTTGTACTGGATGGATGCTTGGTTCGAACTACACTTGTCTGTAATGTTAAACTGAAGCCAAAAAAAAAAGTATTTCTTGAAGGGCTCCTTTTCATTTTTCTTTTTGGTCATACCATTTTTCTGCTCTCCAATTGCTCAAAACCAAAGTGCCACTCCATCCCAATGAAAGACGCATACATAGAACTAATCCTGGCATTCCATAGAATGAATGATGGGAAGACAACAACATCATCATTCAAAGCAGACACCTGAGTTCATGTTCCTCTCCTAGCGCATCCTTTTCAGCAATCAAGATGCTTATCCAAACTTTATATTGAACAAGGACTTTGCCAAGTAGATATGTCTGTAATAAGCTCCCGTAGCTGGTCTATTAGAAGCTTGAGATATTCATTCTTGTTTGCAAGCTCCTACATAGAAAACCACCATTTTAGTTGCTCTTTTACAGACATTAAACAGTGTTTCTTGATGAATTAAGACTCAAAATTAAACAGCATCAGAAAGAAAACAATCAGCTAAGAGCTCCCCATTTTAACACTTCCAAGAATCCATGAACCATCACAAATTTATAGGCTTTGTGAACCTGATAAAATCTAAGTAACAACACTACTTTAAAATTTGAAAATCCACAACAACCCAAATCCTGCCCCCTTCAAAAAGAGTGGATGTCATTACCACTAGTGTTTTAAGGGAATATGAACTGCATAACGTAAAGACTAAAATTATAAACATTTTCACTGCAAACTACCTTTCTTAGATTAGAGGCTTGGTCTTCCAACTTGTCAATTTCTGCTTCATCTGCAGGACTGCTTGCAGTTGAACCCGTTTCAAATGCTTTTGCCTGTTTAAAGATTAAAAAAAATACACCAAATATAATTCAATTCTCATTCCTGGAGCTAATTGAAACACATTGAAAATCCAAAGAATGAAAATAACTTTCCTAACAATGTAGCAACAAATATATTAAAATTTGTTGCATGATGCTCATTCAAAGTAGAGCAACATGAATATAGAATTTTTGACAAAAAGCCTAATTCCTAATTAACAATTTCAAAGACTGACTAATTTGAATGATGAAATCAGGCTCTAGGTAAATTCCTAATTTGCCTAAATAATACTCATACTTCCCACCCCAGAAAAATTCCTAACTTGAGCTGTAAAAGCCCTAACTTTCTCAATACCTTTTGAGAATTGGGAATAGCGGCGAGCACAGCGCGAAGAGAAGCGACGGAGTTCTTATACCTCAGGCGAGCCTCATCGAGAGCACCATTGCCGCTACCTCCGATTCCACCCATCTCCAAGTGATGGCCGCCATCGGATGCCGAATCACCGTTGGCTATGCCGTTGGAGAGAGATGAAGGGCCGTTAGGTGCAGCGGTGTTGGCAGTAGTAGTAGAAGAAGCGGTTGTAGAATTACTTGAAGAAGGGATGGTGGACCACAAGGCAGGGTTGCAAAGCTCGTCGTTCATGGAAGAGAGGATCTGGAAAGCTGCTTCGATGGTTTCTTCTAGATGTTTCAGGCCTTCTGCTGCTAGCTCCTGTGTCGTTTTGGTGTTGCTGGTTGTTGGTGGTGTTGTCGCGTTTAAGGGATTTTCTTCCATTTTCTTTAAAAGGGTTTTTCTTTTGTCTTACCACTTTTTCCGTTTGGTTGCCGAGAAAATTTAAAGTAGAGGATGTCCGGGTTTTTCAAGTTCCTAAACGAAATCAAATCTGGGTGAGCCCTAACGTAACGATGAATATGAAGCTAGTGATTGGGATAAAATCAGAGCAGAAAAAATTTAAACAAATAAAAGAAAGCGTCGACAGCAGGGTTCGAACCTGCGCGGGCGATGCCCAACAGATTTCAAGTCTGTCTCCTTAACCACTCGGACATATCGACGTTGTTGCGTATGTTGCGACGTATTTTTAATCATTGTTATAAAGATCAAATAATGCTTAATTGCCCAAAATCCAAATCATAACATTTCAACCGCCTGAATTCATTTCTTATTTAGAAGGAAATTGTTTCAGAATTTAGTTATGCCATGAAACTTAGCTATAAACTTCTTACTGGAAATGTGTATTTTGGCAATCAAACAGTGTTAAAAGTTAAGTATTTCTTATTTTCTAATTGACTCTGTTTAAAAAAATAAAAAAGTGTGAAACGGCGCTGTTTTATCCTAGCTGAGACACAGAACCAGAGAAAGAAGCTTGGAGATGTGAGCGGAGGAGAAAAAGGATAACAGAAAGCAACAACCATGACCATTACTCTGATTGGTCACCTCCTCCCTCTACTTTCTTCACCTTCCAAACAACCAACACCCTCTGCAACATTTTCTCAACTGCAAATCTCAAAGAATCCTAACCCAAAACCCATTCTCCTCTCTAACTTGCTCTCTCTAGCCCTCACTTTAACCTTGAACTCCCCACTACCTTCCTTAGCCTTTCCTTCTGTTAACTCTCTGTCTTCCCCCAAACTTCCACCCGCCACCCCTTTTACTGAGTCCAAGTTCTTGCAGCTTGGACTGGAAGATGGGTCTGTCTTAAAACTTTTTCATCTTTTTAATTGGTTTAAATTAAGCAAATATATTAAGTTTATTTTACTGGTTTTTTATTGATAATAACGTTTTGTAAGTTGGAGGGAAATGCTTTATCCCTTTGCAGGAAAATTAGGCCTTGCCCGTCCACAAATCCAGGTTGTGTGTCAACAAATGCAAAATCATCATCTTTTGCTTTCCCATGGATTATTCCCGAGAATTCTACAGAGAATGCGGTTCAGGTTTGAGGAATTTATTTTTATGCCTTTATTTCTGAATAATTTGTAATGTGAAATTGTCACATTGACTTGGTTTTGATCATGCTTCATTGCAGGAACTGCAAGAAGCAATCCTAAAAACGCAGAAGAATGCCAAGATTGAGGTTGTTGAAGATACCCCAAGTGGTAAGTACACTGAACGCCCTATACATGCAGACATGATGTTACAAATAGGCATTTGAAGGGGAATAAGGGATATATCCAATGTGCATGAAGTTCAAGTGTAAATTAAGGGCTTTATAGATAGCTTATATGGGGGAGAAAGGAAGAAGGACAATTGAACCAAATTAAGAATAAGCTAAGGCCTTTTAATCTTTTATGTTCATATATTTGAATAGACTGAGATATCGAATAATTTACTGACAACTGTTAAACAAATGATCAGGGAAATATTTACTAGCCGAGGTTGATGGAGCGTTTGGCCGGGACGTGCTGGAGTTTTTAGTGAAGGGAGATGTTGTTACTTACAGGTCTATGGCCGAGAAAGTGACCTATATTTACCCTTTCACAACAGCAATTGGTGACTCAAAGGGTCAGGAAGAGAGGTTGAAGAAGATCATAGACCAATTAGGCTGGTATGTTCCAAGTTTTGATTCCATGGAATAGGCTTATGTCGTTTGCCCTCATCAATATATATCCACTACTTCAATTCCTTTTTTTTTTTTTTCCTGGAAGAACAATTTTCATAAAAATTGGAAAAGCTATTCGGGGTATATATGGAAATGAATGGAGGATGAATGGAGCATGGTGACCGTGGAAGCTCATCTGTAATTTTATGGCATTTTAGTGCATAGAATTTGCAGTTTCACTTGTAAATTCATTGACGACTCACTGTTTTCATGACTTCTGAAATAATTGGTAAAACTAAAATGGTATCCAACTTAATATTCAACTGAAAAAAGTCATCGCTTGCAAGTCTTCAAAGTTGCCATGGTTTCAGTGTATAACACATGTACAAAAACAAATGGCACGTTGACATAACTTGGTTAAAACGATTTGCTCATCCACAAGATTTCCTAAGCAAAGTCTTGAAGAAAAATCTAGTCTACTTTACGCCTTTTAATCAATCAACAAGTTGGTTATTGAAATACTACTTAATTAACATGTTTGAAAAATCGTATCTCCTTTCTTATATGGTGTAGGCTTACCCAACAGGAAGTCATTGCAAGAAAATGAAGAAAATTTTGTACCAACTGGCCAATAAGGAGTTAGGAAATATACAGCTATGAATTTCGTGATTCAACACTGGTCTAAACAAAGACATTGAGATGATAATCCAAAAAATGTCTTTGGCATATCGGTTTCTTCACTCAATTAGCCCAACTAATCAAGGCAGTGAAAGGGATGAAAGAAAAAAAGGAAGAGTGGAAAGAGTCAAATAAAAGAAAGTCGACAGAAATTGGATGACTTGGATAGATGATGCGTGTCGTGCATGCCCCATAGAAATAGAGAATTGTAAATCTAATAGAGAAGACTGTTAGGAGGCCGCCAGTTGGCCTTCGGGTAAAATCCAACAAGTTCTTCCAAAATACTTTAAAGGGTTATTTTAATTTTTTTATTTTAAATTTGTATTTTTATCTCTAAGGATGTCGACGGGTACGGAGACCCGACCCGGTTACACCAGATTATGGTACCTTATAAAAAATTTAAGGGTGGGTTCGGGTATCACACATTGGATATCCGACCCGGTTACATCGAATTAGGGTACCTTATAAAAGGTTTAAAGGCGGGTTCAAGTTGTGATTTCACTACCCGACTCGGGTTCGAGTAAGGTTCGGGTATCACACGGTGGATACTCGTTACTCGAACTCGATTATCTTCTAATTGGGTTTCGCGAGTACCCGCTCCGAAACCCTTTGCGACTCGAACCCAAGCCATGATGAAAAGCCCTCCACGCCTCCACCATTTGGCCAACCAATCTCTTTTGTTTTATATTGACAAAATAATATATTTAAACTATAGTTAGTTAAATAACTAATGCCTTGATATTAATGTATATAAATAAAAAAATTATTAGATTATTAATTATGTTTTATATAATATGAATATCATATCATATTACAAAGGAATATTTTTTTTTTGAAATTTCATATTACAAAAGAATATAATTACTATTATATACATTTTTAATAAAAATATATTTACTTAACATTACATAATATATTTACTTAAAAATATATTTTTAATATATAATTACTTAATTTATTGTTTTTAGTTATTTAAGTTTATGTTTAATATTTTTGTTTTTGATTATTTAAATTTAAATTTTATTATTTCTATTTTTATTAATTTAATTAATAGTTAATTTTATAAAATATGTAAAGAAATATTATTGTGTATGTATACAAGTTCAGGTAATTTGGTAGCCATGAAATAGGTTTAAGGTAGTAAAAAAATAATAGAGTTAAGATTAGGGTAGTAATTTTAAAATTATACGGATAATTAATTGGGTTAGGGTAGTTGATTTTTAATAGGGTTAGGGTTCGGGTATCTCGAAATTATAAGGTATCTGACCTGTTGACATTCCTATTTATCTCTTATTATTAGCACCATTAATTAACAATTAAAAAAAATTATACCAAACATTAAGTTTTAAAATACATATATATAATATCAGGTCTAATTTGTTTAATTATTGATTAATAATGTTAATAGTAAAAAATTAACAACATCATTTTAAAATAAAAAGTATCAAAATGTCTTTTTAAAATATTTTTAAAACCTTTTTAAATTTTGCCCACCAACCCTCTGTCTCTTTCTTTTGCTCATAATGCAGTCAAGGAATGACGTATTGCACATTTCCACATCATTTATATACGTATCTCTAATCATTCATTCTCCAGCTCACTGTACAGAGATGGCTGAACTTCTGAAATTAAAATTCACGTTGGTGGATTAATTTGATTGGACCGTCCATCACATTAAGGTATATAAAATTTGACCAATATAGCTGTTCTCGTCCCAAATCTGTAAGTGGCAAAAAGGGGTCCCCATTTTAGGTAAGCTATAGTACAAAATTTGCTTTATTTTTCTTTTAATCTTCAATTTATTTATTGCCCTTAAATCACCATCCACTCATCCACCGCTATTTGTTTGGGCTCTTTGAAAGTTATTATTGTTGGAAAGTTGTGACTCTTGAGGCCAAGACACGTGAAACATTTTCAAGGTGGGAACATTTGACACGACACTTACGTCGTACCCTTCCAAAAACATAAAATGTAGGCATGAAAAGCTCATTCCAGTGAGGTCTTGGCAATTATGATGCTACTAGTATTATTATTAGTCAAAAAGATTAATGTGAAATATAACTTGAAAGTATATTAAAAAAAATTTTACTTAAAAATATATATTTATAAATGGAGTAAGAATCTAATTTTATTTATAGACTAATTATTTTATTTAGATAAAATTTATAAAATAAAGATAATGTTAAGAGATTTGATTTAGATGGATTAAGTCTAAATTTTAATCCCATCTAATTTACACTTAAATTTTAAAATACATAATTAAATATAAAAATTTAAAGCAAATTACACTCTTATATTTGACCTGCGAGGTTATTTGGCCTATCTTGACTGCTTGGTCTAGTTTGGATTTTTGGGTAGCAACATAATGTACATTCACACATATATTTGTAACACTCTCTCTTAAATGTCTATTATATTAAGAATATACCTCATTAAAATCATATTAAAAAAAAAACCTCTTAAAAAAAATTTGAGTGAAGGAAAAATAATACATAATTATTTTTAAAAATACACTTTTGAAATATTACTTCATTAAAAACCTTACCAAGAAAAACTAATGAGAAAACCCTTAATTAAGGAAAATACTACAGTGAGTATTTTACTTTCCTTAATGGTTACATTATTTAAGATCTTTAAAACGAGCATTCTAATATTTTGTACTAACTTTTCAAATGTTGCAGTAAAAAAGTCTTTGATGAATAAATATACTAGATTGTCACTTATATTAATTTGTTGACCATTAATATCATCATTTTCTTAAAGATAATAAGTGAAAAAGATTTTTTTTTTTAAATATGTTTTGTTCTATCCCTTTTTGATGTATCTTTCTTTTAATTGGGCCATACAAGCAATATTATTCTTATATAACACTGTTGAAATTTTCTTCTTGATTGACAAGTCGCACTTTACTAGAATATGTTGAGTTATAGATCTTAACTAAACATATTTTCGACTTACCTCATGAATTGCAAAAATTTCTGCACAGTTAAAAGAAGTAGCAATTATAATTTGTTATACAGAACACCATGAAATAATCGTACCTCCATATGTGAATAAGTAACCTATTTGAAATCGAGTTTTGTGTGGATCAAATAACCAATTAAATTTGACTTTGAATACATTTGAGTAATATAAGCCTGTGTCCATTGTTCTTCAAAGATATCAAAGTATATATTTAATTTCATTTCAATGCTTTCGAGTTGGAAAAGAACTATATCTTACTAATAAATTTACAGCAAATAATATATCAGGTCATGTATTGCTAGCAAGATATGTTAGTGCTCTGATTGCACTAACATATGGCACTTCAAAATCAAGAAATTCTTCATCATCCTCACGAGGTTGGAAATGGTCCTTTTTCACATTTAGTGACCTTACAACTATTGGTGAATTCAATCAATGTGTTTTATATAGAATCATTTTAGCACTTTTACTATATAGTTTGATTGAAGGACAAAAATTCTATTTGTTAAGTGCTCAATCTGAAGGCCTTAACAAAACTTTATTTTTCCAAAGTCTTTCATCTCAAATTCTTTCTTTAAGTAACTTATGACTTTTGATAACTCTTCAAGGGTTCTAATAATATTCAAGTCATCAATATAAACAGTAATTATGACAAATTCAGATCCAAATCTTTCTATAAAAATACATGGGCATATAAGATCATTGTTATAGCTTTCTTTCAACAAATATTCACTAAGGCGATTTATTAAGGCAATTATATTACATGTGTCCAAATTGCTTTTAATTCACACAAATATTTATTTAATTTGATTGAATAAATTTCCGACGAATTGTGTGCTTCAAGCAACTTAAATTCTTTATGGATTTTCATATAGATATTGATATCAAGTTAGCCATATAAATAAGTTGTAGCTATATTCATTAGATGCATTTCAATCTTCTCATGTATTATCAGACTAATTAAATATAGAAATGTAATTGCATCCACCATGAGAGAATATGTCTCTTCATAATCAATACCAAGTTTTTAGGTAAAAGCTTATGCGATAAGCCGTACTTTATATCTCACAATCTCATTTTTCTCATTTCATTTTCACACAAATAGTTATTTAGATCTCACTAGTTTTCACCAATTATTGTATGGACTATAGGTCCAAAAATTGTACGTGTTGCAATTGAATTCAATTCTACCTTAATTGTATCTTTCTACATTGACCAATCATTTCTATGTCTACATTCTTTAAAAGATGTAAGTTCAAGATCCTTATTTTTTTTCATAATATTGAGCGTTATATTATATGTAAAAATATCGTTGATGTTTATTTCATTCTAGTTCTATCTTTTCCCATCATGACATAATTTATTAAGATTTTTTCATTTTCAATATTTTAAGTGTTTGAATTTTTTCTGAAATTTTATCAATTATGTTAGGGGTTTCTTTTGGAGTTTTTGATGTAACACACCCAACTTTGATAAACACTATTAATAGTTTGTGTTATGTCCCTTGATGAGTTAAGAATAAACATATGAGCATGATTATGTGGTTAAGGATCTTGAACAATGAAGTGTTATGTTTTTGATGAAATTAAGATCTTGAGTTATGGTAACTCTATGATATAGAGTTATTTAGACTTAATTTTTTTTTTTCAAAGGAAATTTTTATTAATTTCTAACCATTCTTGGAAAACATACTCCTACTAAGTCATCAAACAATAAAGAGCTGATTCCTGGAGGTGGTACATCATTAAAAAGAAAGCTATTGTCTAAATCAAAAGCTATCTTGGCCATGCCATCTGCTACCATATTCCGTTCTCGATAAATATGAGAAATCTTTTCCTCTCAATCAAGTTGCAGCAAGCTGTGAATAACGTCCAGTAAATCAGAGTTCGCACATGGATGCGATGAATTGGCTGTAATTGCCTGAACCATGATTTTGTTATCCACTTGCAGCCATATCCTACGAAATCTTTTATCCCATGCTATATGAAGGCTATGTAAGACACCCCATAATTCGACCCTATAGGAAGAGCACTTCCCCAGCCTTGCAACAAAGCCCCCTAACCAAAATCCGTTGTAGTCACGTAAAACTCCACCCACAGTAGCCAAACTAGTACTTTGGTGCAATGCGCCATCACAGTTTACTGCCACCCAACCTTGCAGAGGGTTTTGCCAACCAACTAACATTTCTTTTTTGTAATCGTTCGAAGTACTACGTGGGTAGGAAATTGAGACAGCATTATGTGACACAGCAGCTAAGCCTTTTAGCATCGATATCTTCTTACCCAAATGGACCAACTTGCCTTCAAAAAATTTTGCATTCCTTCATTTCTAAATATACCAACATGTGAATATAAAAAGAACAACTTAGGGAATACCATCAACACAAGCATTATAATTTTTTAGATTAGTTAACAGCCAATCTAGTAATAATAAATAATAAAAGTTTCCATGATCCATTCGTACTCCCAATTTCAACCATACCTCTTTTGAATGTAGGTAGTCTCTTAGAAGGTGCAGGACTGATTCGTCAAACAATGAGCATGATGCACAAATAGGCAAGGCTGACATGTTTTTTTTCCTTTGTTCTAGGTTTGTCAATAACTTACTATAAAGACATTGCACTAGGAATGTACGTACTTGTTGGGGGCCATCCCACTTCCACACGATATCCCATTTTTTGCTCAGTTGTCCTAGGTAGTTAGGATAATCCTTCCGTAACAAATCATATGTTGATGTTATAGTAAAGAACCCCGAAGCTGATGGAGCCCAATATGGATTATCCGTTTTGTGAGATAACGATGGAGGCAGTATCATCAAGATCTTGCTCACTAGTGTGCCAAGTAAGTACGCAACTAACTTGTCTCAATCCCAATCTCCAGTATCTAGTAAAAACTCTCGCACGCGGCCATTTTCATTTAACACCATGCTAGGATAACGAACTTGTGCGAAGAGATGGGTATCATCCAACCAAATATCTTTCAAAAAAAGGGAACGAAACTCCATCACCCAGGGACCAACGTATGTTTTTATTGAAAATAGACCACAATTTACTCAGCGAGTTCCAAGTATGAGATGCTCCATGATAATAAATTAAGTTAAGCCATCGATTAATATTGAAATCATACTTTCCACTAAGGATGCTAACCCATAGGGACTTGGGTCGAGTCACTAGTTACCATAATAGTTTCATTAAAAAAGCATTGTTCATCAAGTGTAACCTTTTCACACCCAATCCTCCTTCCTTTTTAGGTCTACAAATTTGATTCTAACTAATTAAGTGAATGCTTTTATGATTAGCATCATCACCCTAAAGAAAATTACGATAGTGTCGTTCAATTCGTTTACAGCATTCCAGAGGAACCGAGACTATTTGCATTACATAGTATGGAATAGTAGAGAGTACAGATTTTACCAACATCAGTCTACCAACAAAGGATAGAGAAGAGGCTTTCCAACCACTCAATTTTGCTTCTTATTTTATCCTCTAAAAACTTAAAGGATGTAATTCCTTTCCTACCTTGAAATAGAGGTATGCCTAGGTAGGTGCCTCAATTCGTAGAATGAGAGAAGCTTGAACAGTTTCTAAGATCATAAATACACTCCCTAGAAACATTCGCCGAACAACAAAAGGAAGATTTTTGAACATTTACCTTATCCCCTGAGCATGCACAAAAATCAGCCAGCACTCCATTAATTTTTATAATAATTTAGTTTAATTTTTGTGATAATGTATAGAAATTAATATGTTTTATTTAATTTATTTAAGTTTGTTAATTAGGTGAGTCAATCTAACCTTAGTTAATTTTGTGCTTAAATTAGTGTTAATGTACCTAAGATATGTTATTATTGATTAATTTGCTGATTTTGTTGGTGTGTAATTAAAACGGTGAAAAGATGTCAAGTTAAGTGCTCATGAGATGTAGACTTTCACTGCACATATCTCGATATTTGGATTAAATTTGTTAAATTTTGCTGAGTAATTTTAGATTAGTTTTAGATTTTAGGTTTGTTAAATTTGTTAAATTTAACTTTTTTTAATTTAATTTTTATTATTTGAATAAAATTAAGGTGTTTCAATTTTAGTAGTTAACAAATAGGAATTAAAACAATTTTCTGTGGGAACGATACTTTACTTCATCATTATACTACTTATTTGTGATTTGTGCATTTGCGTGAGAAATCAACAACAAGCTCTATGATGGTATATTTAGTTTGGATATTAGGTAATACAAAACATACTAGCTGTATTGAGATGAATGTTGAGATAAGAAATGATTTTATAAGTTTTAGCTTGAAGTTAGGTAGCTTAAAATGTTAAAAATTTGCAGTCTAAAGGAAATGCATCGATACATTCTGGGCAAAATGACTTAAGAAAACATTTTGTAAAATTTCTATTGATATATTCAAGAATGTATCGATATATTTCGACCTCGAGGCATTTTGTTGAAAATCTATTAATAGAAGCACCTTATGTATCGATAGATTTGTGAACAGAAACATTTTGTGAAAAATATATCGTTAGATTTCCCCAATCTATTGGTACATTTGAGGCAGGGACCATTTTCCTAAAATTGTATCAATACATTGGCACATGTATCAATAGATCTGAAGGAATTTTGTGAAAATGTATCTATACATTTACAAATGTATCAATACATCATTGCAAGTCAGCAAAAAATTAAAGAGGCTTGAGGCATTCTACCCATTTGAAAGCACAAGGAAACAAAAGCTCTCCCTCCCTGCCTTTAAAGCCTTAAGATCCCCTAGTAGATTAGAGCTAATTTGGAGTATTTGGAAGCTTGTAAATTCATACTTACGGTAAGATCAAGCTTCTTAACACTTTGAACTACATATTAATCGGTTCAAAAAAAAGAATTTAGCTATGGTTTTAGCTCAATTGATTCCCCTTAGAGCTACTGGAATTTTGGAGTTCTTGAAAGTTTAGAATCAGTTGCAAAAGGTAATGTTCTAACTACCTTAGGCCTTGCAACCAAGAGGAAAATGTGAATTAAGATTTGGTAGTGAGACTTAGAATTTAGCTAAGTTGTGAAATGTTGAAATGCTTTTAGGCTAAGAATTTAGCTCTTGTAATCTGTATGGGGGAGGTTTAAAGTTTCAAGAATTGTTGTTGAGTTGGAATCCAACTAGAATTGAGGATTTGTAAGCTATTGGTGAGCCGTGTTGGTGAATTTCAGGTGAATGGGGCATTTATTTAAATGCTAAGGGATTACGTATGTAAATTGAAATAAATGTGTTGCTATAAGAATGCCTAATGTTAATAGAATGCCTAGATGAACTATACTTAGGTTGATGGTTCCTTGTGAGCTATTGTGCAACTGTGCTTAATAACAATTTTTGTTTAATATAGAATGAGCCATTTAGTGGTGATTGTGCTTGGTTGAAATTGTTTCTAAGGCTAAGGTTTATTGATCGTGCCATTGTGCTTGCTCAAGTTATGGCTCAATATTCTTATATTGTGATTGCATATGAGTATTGATAATTTTACAAAATAAATATTACTTGTTAGCTATGGAACTTGAACTGTGAAAGGTTATTGAATTGCATATAATAGTTATGCATGTACGAAGTCAAATGGCCAAGAAAAATGATTTCTGCACATGTGATGGCAAAAAATGCTAATGTTTATATGGTTTCGTTTGATGAATGTATTTTGGGCAATGGTATAGTCTAGTTAGAAGGTGTCATAGCCCTTGTGGTCTAGTATACCATCGATGGCTAAGGCTCCGGACGTGTCTTGTTACCCAGGAGGACCTTTCTTTTTGTTACCATCTTGATTGCAGCTTATGACTACCGAAAAGTACTGGTAAGTACACCACTCACTTGTATGCTTTGAAGTGTCTTGATGAACGTGGTAAGTATGTGATAATACTGAACTATGGTTAAAGGTATCTATCTACTCCTGGTGGGTAAAAGTATCCATCCATTTCTAATGGTTAAATGTATTCTTAAAATAATGATTAGTGTAACTACCATAATTGCAATTATTATGGTGACCTTTTTCATGCCCATAATCATAATTATTAAATTATGTCACACACTTCTAGAAATGGATAAAGTTCATGATTTTTCATTAATAGTTCGTTATTTTGCTTAACTATAAAAAGATATGAAATTCAAAACAAAACGTATTTCAAATTACCCAAAGTATAGTATTTTCAACTTGTTACAAAAATTAGATATCATACAAAGTCAATTTTATATATTCAATTTAAAATGTCAAATGCAAAATCTCATGGTATTAAGTAAAATCATAGTTGAAATTCAACAAAAAAAATTATATATTGAGAAAATCATATTCCAAAATGAGAACAAAAATATCATATAAATATATATTCATGCTCAACCTGATTTAATAAATTAATGGAAAAAATATGATAAATGCTATATGATAACAAAATTCACATTAAGATTGATTTTTACAGAATGAAAATACTAAAAAGATACAAGTCACTTACTTGATTTGTTAAAATCTAAAATTAGATACCAATCATTGAAATCTTTTTGAAATATGAAGAAATAGAATTTTGACTTTGAGATAATGATGAAAACTAAATGATACCAAAACTTAAAGAGATTAGAGAATTGTGTTCATAACATGTTGTGAAATATAACATGAAAGAACATCTATGAGAGAAAAGTATTAATAAAATAAGAAGATCTTATTCAAGAATATGTATTTACAAATGAAATAAGATGCTTATTTATAGGCTAATAACTTTTACCTAGATAGAATTTACAAGATAAAATAATGCTAAGAGATTTGATTTGAATAGATTAAATGCAAATTTTAATCCAATCTAATCTATGTTAAAATCTATATATATATATATAATCAAATATTAGAGTACAAATCAAATTACACTCCTATGTTTGGCCCACTAGACTATTTGGCCTACTTGACTACTTGGCCTAATTTGAGTTCTTAGATCGTGACATAATAGACATTCATATATATATATATATATATATTATCTTGTAAAATTTGAATGTAGATTAGATTAGATTAAAATTTGAATTTAATCTATTCAAATCAAATCTCTTAGCATTATTTTATCTTGTAAATTCTATTTAAGTAAGGGTTATTATAGATTAAAATTTGAATTGAATCTATTCAAATCAAATCTTTTAGCATTATTTTATCTTGTAAATTCTATCTAAGTAAGGGTTATTAGTCTATAAATAAGCATCTTACTTCATTTGTAAATACATATTCTTGAATAAAATCTTCGTATTTTATTAATACATTTCTCTCATAGATGTTCTTTCATATTATATTTCACAACATATTATCAGCACAATTCTCTAATCTCTTTAAGTTTTGGTATCATTTAGTTTTCATCATCCAAAATTCCATTTCTTTAAGTTTTAGGTTTTAGCAAATCAAGTAAGTAATTTGATATTTTTTTAGTATTTTCATTCTGTGAAAATTAACTTTAATGTGAATTTTGTTATCATATAGTAATGATCATATTTTGTCCATTAATTTATTAAATTAGATTGAGCATGAATATATATATATATGATATTTTTGTTCTAATTTTGAAATATAATTTTTTTAATATTTGATTTTTTTATTAAATTTTAACTATAATTTTACTCAACATATGTAAATCTATCTTTAATAATCAAATATTAGAATTTAAATCAAATTACACTCATATATTTGACCTACTAAACTATTTAGCTTAATCTAATAGAGATATATATATATATATATATATATTCATAACATCTCTGGCTATACTTATTTTTTCAAGAAAAAGAAGAAAAAGCCATTATGGTCATTTCCCTTAGCCGCCTAAATTCAACTATCACGGGGAAAATGCTACTGCTAAGCCCTTCAAACAAAAAGTCTTACGTAGAATAGTAGGATTCTTATTGTTTCGATCCGTAGGGACAAGCATGAAATATTAATTGAAGGCAAAGTAGAAAACACCGAAACCGCACGTTTTCAATTATTATTTGACAGCGTACGTACGTTGATGATTAGTGTTCTTATCATTTTAAAAGCAGCAGGCATCCACGTTGCCATGTTCATTGGATTAACGGCACACGTTTTCACTTAATAAAGGCTCTGTCCATCGACAATCATGATTCTTGGAGATTTTTTGCCCATTTTGTTTGGCTTACAAATTAGGAGAAAAGAAGAGGAAAAGACAATCAAGCCCAATATGTATTTGTTGAATCAGGGTCAAAAGCTACTGTTATCACACCTTTCTTCATCTTATCTCCAACAATAATTCTCATCCACTTTTCAATGCTTATCTAATTAAAATCCAAATTGGAATATCATCCCATCTGTTTATCTTCTCAATCCAGCTGCTTTGACTGATTAATTAACCTCACAAGCATGCTTTCATTAATATATATATATATATATATATACAAGCATTATTATCCTAATAATGGTTGTTAGGAGCCTACAATGGTTAGGCCATTGATCTACACGGTTAGTAATTTTTTTACCAAAAACGAAAAAAGCACACTGATAAGCCATGTGATACGAGAATGTAAGAGAGAGAGAGAGAGAGAGAGAGAGAGTGCAGTTATAATGACCGTTGGTCAGACCATGAGCTATTGTCCTGTTTCGTAATTCTAGTCTCCACCGATCGTTTAAAAGGAAGAAACTTTAGTGGCAAACCATTCAATTAACAAGTTACCCCTTCCATCTTCACACAAACTGTGTCTGAACAAAAACTCCTTTATCATCAATCAACTTGAATCAATCCCAATCAAAACTCTCTTTGGGTCAGTTTTACCTTTTTTTCTTGTTTCTTTTTTTTGTGTTTTGCTGCTGACACGGAGAGAGAGAGAGAGAGAGAGGTTATGGAACAGATACATGAAAAACTCAAGGCCTTTTTCAACAACAGATGGCTGGTGTTTGTGTGTGCAATGTGGGTTCAGTCATGTGCTGGAGTTGGCTACTTGTTTGGAAGCATTTCGCCAGTGATCAAAAGTGCCATGGGCTACAACCAGAGGCAGATAGCTATCTTGGGTGTGGCTAAAGACTTGGGTGATAGTATTGGTTTTGCAGCTGGAAGCTTGTGTGAGATCTTGCCTATTTGGGTGATTTTGCTCATTGGGGTTGTCCAGAATTTTGTTGGCTATGGTCTGGTTGGGCTTGTTATTGCTAATATACTCCCTGATTTGCCTCTCTGGGTGGTGAGTTTTATTCAGTTTTCACTGATCTTTGGATTTTAAATGACAAAGTTTGGTTGTTCGCTCTGTGCTAGGAAACAAGTTTGACTTTTTCTCTCTTTGGTTGAGAAGCATTTTTGGATTAATTTTTGTGGGTTTTAAGAAATTTGATTTCTCTTCTGGGATAAGAAAATCTAGTGATCTTTGTCATTCATGTTGAATTGTTGGTGGTGATGATAATCTAGTTGCTCACAAGAAGGCATCCTTCTGTGTTTTAGTGTGGAGTATCTGTGGTTGGTATCTGATTTGATTGTTTAATTAACTGAGAGCCTTAAGCTTGGCAATTGAGCTTATAGTTGTAAACCGTGATATGGTAAATTTTGTAACTTTTTCCCCTAAATTAACATTTTATCTCAAGATTAAAGGGGTACTCTAATTGACAGAAGGATCACTAACAAGAATTAGGTTCCAGTTGATATAGCTCCTGAAATTTCACAAAAGTTGTTAGTCCATAATCTGAAAAAATTCTAATACTATCCATAACAGATTCAACTGTATTTTGAATTACTCCTACAATTTAGAGTCAATTCTCCTACAAACAGATAGCAGATTGGGTGTATGATTGTCTGGATGCACTCTTGGATCATGGACTTATATTAAAATCATATCTATGTTGCTTTTAATTTTTGTTGATCATGTTCCTCAATTCTGTTCTGATTCTGATTGTTAATATTGATATTGTTTATCTGATTTTTCTTTTCATTTGTTTGAAGCATAAAGAACTTCATAATCTTTCTCTTCTTCTATTTAACAGAAAGGCTTTGGGCTTATCCTGCATTAGTTGTAAAATTTAAGGGTACAGCCACAGCAACTTAATCAATCTCATACTCATTTTTGCCTCAGTGTCTCATTACTAATGATAGTCAAAAACATATTGAGTGAAAGACTCTTGAAAATGAATGAATTTGTTTAAGTGATTTCCTTTTTTTTTCTCCACACTAACTTAAGACATGTCATAGGCCTCTAAGTTATGAACTATTTATCCTGTCTTAGCTGTTGCCTATTGAGATGTCTGTGCAAGCCTGTCAAGTTGAGGCTAAATCTTTCAAGTATATAGACTCGTGTTAGTAGAGAAAGTTGGTTATATAAAATGAAGGGGCTGAATTAATGACAAGTTTATCCAAGAGTTGTTCTTTTTTATGGTGGAGAAAAGCAGTTAAGAATATGCTTCTTTTTTATACTATGTGTTCCAGGACAGTATAGTCAAGCACCATACTCTGAGATTATAATTGTTAAAATGAATCTTGTTTTATTTGTTGAGACCTAAATATCTAACTGAGGAAATACATCCTTTCTTCATACTTTAGTTAAAAATCTGCGGACCATCTTTGGCTGTTTCCAAGTTGAAAAATGCTAATCAAGTTTTGCTTTGCAGCTGTGTGTCGCTATATTTGTGGGAACAAATGGTGAGACATACTACAACACAGCAGCTCTAGTTTCATGCGTGCAGAACTTTCCCAAAAGTCGGGGTCCTGTTGTGGGAATACTTAAAGGATTTGCTGGCTTAAGTGGTGCAATTTTGACCCAAGTTTATACCATGATTAATTTTCCTAATGAAGCGGCACTCATCTTCATGGTTGCAGTTGGGCCATCAATAGTTGTTATTGCTTTGATGTTCATTGTTAGACCTGTAGGGGGACACAAACAAGTCAGGCCTTCTGATGGTTCAAGCTTCCTTTTTACATATAGTGTTTGCCTTATTCTGGCAGCTTATTTGTTGGGAGTATTGGTGCTTGAGGATATAGTTGGCATAAATCAAACTCTGGTCACATTGCTGGGAGTGCTTTTAATCATTCTTATATTGCTTCCAGTTATAATTCCTATTTTATTGGTTTTTGCATCGGAACCAAGCCCTCCAGTAGAGGAGAATCTTCTCCCCAAGCCAGAGAAACAAGAATCAGGTAGTTTTGAGCAGAATGAAAATGAGATCATTCTGAGTGAGGTTGAAGATGAGAAGCCTCCAGAAGTGGACTCTCTTCCAGTGTTAGAAAGACAAAAACGAATTGCACAGTTGCAAGCAAAACTGTTCCAAGCAGCTGCAGAAGGAGCAGTGCGGGTCAAGAGAAAAAGAGGGCCACGTAGAGGAGAGGATTTCACCTTATTACAAGCACTGATAAAAGCAGATTTTTGGCTAATGTTCTTTTCCCTTGTACTGGCTGCTGGATCTGGTTTGACAGTTATCGATAACCTGGGTCAAATTTGCCAGTCTTTGGGGTACAGCAATACGAGCATATTTGTATCCATGGTCAGTATTTTTAACTTTCTTGGTCGTGTTGGTGGTGGATACTTTTCTGAGACTATTATCAGGTGAAAACAAATTACATTTCATCCAAATGTGCAACTTCAGTAATTCTCCTTCAGCTGATACTGGCAAATGATATGCTAATTCTTGTTTTTATGTTTTATATTTTACCAGGAAATATGCTTTCCCCAGACCAGTTGCCATGGCTGTGGTTCAGGTTATAATGGCATTTGGACTCCTCTACTATGCTCTAGGCGGGCCTGGGCAAATATATGTCACAACTGTGTTAACAGGACTAGGATATGGTGCCCACTGGGCTATTGTGCCAGCCTCAGCTTCCGAGCTATTTGGATTGAAGTCTTTTGGTGCCTTGTATAATTTTCTCACACTGGCAAGTCCTGCTGGTTCTCTAATATTTTCTGGTGCCATTGCCAGTGGTATATATGACTATTATGCAGAGAAACAAGCTAGCTTTCGACAGCCAGTTTCAGGATCTCTGCTCACTATTCCACTTCGGGATGATGATTCACTAACTTGTGAGGGTTCCGTATGCTACTCTTTCACTTGCGCATTAATGTCAGGAGTTTGTATGGTTGCAATGGTGTTAAGCTTGATCGTTGTTTATCGGACTAGAAGTGTGTATGCTCAACTCTATGGGAAGTCTCGCAATTGAGTTGCAAGGAGGAGCCACTGTAGCTTGTTTTTCTTTACTGTCAACCTGAAGAATTTTGTTGGTCCTTATCTATGTGATCGGATATGTTGCAGAGGGAAGAAAAGTGGGCAAACATTTCCTTTTCAAGCAACTGCAAACAAGCAACCGGAGATGTTTATAAGGTTTTCAAAATGAGCTCTGCAAGTTGTTTTAATGTTGGATGTCTATGGTTCAGAAGGCATAGTCGATTCTTAAACAAGAATTACAGGATTTTGGTCAAGAGGTGCAGGTTATTTCATTCACCCGTAGACCATAACCAGGATCTGCTCAGCCAACTTATGTTTGTAATGTAGCTACCATGCCTTATAGATGGTAGAGTCGAAATATTTTTCTTAAGTCGTCATTTCTTATGATCCTCTGTTTTACAGAGGACAGTTAGAAAAGCAAGATAAATGTGACTGGGCCTCCAGTTTACTCATAGTGACTCCTCATTTTACAATGTTGTCATAATTTAAATTGAATCTTGTTTTTCTTAAGGGCGGTATAATTAGAAAGAGGGAGAAAATGTTATAAATGATGCACATACAATTAAATATACTTTGTAAAGATTCTCCGTCTAACAACTAACAAGCGTCAATGGCAATTAGAAGAGAAGTTTAATGCAAAATACATTGTCAAGGTAGCTTAAAGTGTCAATTAATAGTATTTGATCACATTGCTATAATAGTAAACTAAAAATTTTAATCCATTTCTAATTTTTACTATTATTAAAACTATAATCTTTGTGCCTGCATCTGTTGCTCAAGCTAAAGGTGAACCACCCAAGCCAACACACGTTAGAAAATCAAGAGAGAGCATGAACTGTGAAGAGAGGGAAGCTTTGAGGTGAAAATTCATGGTTCTAAAAGAATAGTGCTGCTTCTTGTTCTGCAGTAAAAGGCATGGGACTAAGAGACAGAGGCATAGATGAAAAATGTGAATGGCATTGCACTCTAGGTGTAATCTGTGGTTTGTTGCATCTAGGTGACAGTTCAATAAGAAAGATATTGTCCACTTCATCAAATTTTCGGTTCTTACTTTTGCTTTTTCATCATTTTGCTCTCATCCCATAATATGTTGTGAAATCAACGTCTCCAGAAACAGTTTGCTTAAGAAGAACAGGATGCTTGCATGAGATATATCTGCAATGAGATATATCTGCAAAGAAATATATGCTGAACTGAAAGCAATGGTTTTCTCTGATATTTTCTGCAGACATTTTCCATTAGAATTCATTGAAGATATACCAGTTTGCACTAGGAATACAAAAAAGGCCAAATTTACATTAATTAGAATCTCATCTGGCATCTGTGCATAGTGTTTAGCCAGGCCATGCCAGTATATTGTTCATTCAAATTTCACCCAAAAGATTACATGTCGAGGTTTCACATAAATTACATTGTACAAGGAAATTAATGTAAACGGCGAATGCAAGGCAGCTCTCTCTGTATGAGTAGGGCAAATATCCTTGGTGCAATCTTCTGCATATACATTAATGGCGACCATAGCCAAACTAAGTAACCCAATTACATATTTGGCAAACAACTCAGATATGAATAAACTCCCAATCATATTATTCTAGAATAGGATTTACAGTTCCAACAAAATCCTAAGAATTCCAACAATAAATGGCAAGATCATTAATGTTTATATATGGACGCTAGCTCTTTCCAATAAAGTCATGATGAAGCTCATTTATGCAACGGTAACTGCTCTGCGTAATAGTCTGTGGAGAAAATTCATGTCCCTTACAACCAGAAAACAACACCGCACACTTTTATCATTAGACTAAAAGGTGTGAAGAAAATTTGAACCTCTGCCCTGTTTTCTTTCAGGAAAAGGCACTTACTGAGTTGTGGGATGTAAAATTCTGCTCATTGAAAACAGTGATCTTCTTCTGTTGTTTCCAGTTTGTTTTGCACTGGTAATGAACTCAGAAGAAATCCCATGTCAGTGAAAGAAAGTGCAAAACCTATTGTATTCAGTATCTGATCTAATAACTAGGCGCACAGCTTAAGCAGGCCATCTTAGTTGTATTTTTCATCCAAATAGCAGTAACAGCAAAGAATTCCATATCTGGTGTATTGAGTCAAATTGCAGGATTAAATGGAAAGTAAAAGGAAAATGTAACCGTCTAAGGAGAATGTATGCAATGCAAGGCAACCTTCCATCTGTGGATAGGATGCATTTTGGTGACATGGTGATGAGTCATCCTGTTCTGCACCTCCATTCTTGGCAACCATAGCCATAATTTGGTAACTGCAAACATTTTTTTGGTAAACCACTCAAATGTGGTTCCACTACCAATCATTAAGAGTCAGTTGGATTCTTACTTTAAAGCAAAAATCCTAAGAATTCAGTCATACAAGGGAAGATTATAAATGGTAAAGAAAATGAGTGCTAGCTCTGACCATTGAATTCATGAACAAAGCTTAATTATGACACAGCAAACACTGCTTGTATTTGGCTTGTACAATAAGATGAAGGAAGGCGCATTCCTTGAATTGACTAGATACATGATAAATTGCATGGAAATTGTCAATTAATTTGCTCAAAATTAACAAAAAGGTAAATTGAGGCTATTACTTAGTATGGCAAATTGGCAATGTCTAACAGACTTGACCCTGGTAAGGAAAAATTCCATTGCTACATTGAATTGAGAATGATCAGCCACCTATTCATTTCAAAATTTCTATATACAAAAAAGGCAACAAAACAAATCACCAAACATAGAGAAAAAAAAAATTCCATTAAATGTAGATAAGTTCTAATTAAATTTGCCTTCTCTTTCTAGCCAAATGGCAATGTATCCATTAACCAGAGTTAAAAGTTAACCATCGTTAGGGTTTTACCATATTCAAAACGGTCAGGTTTATGCCTATATAAATGAATAGAAAATGTATTTTTTTTTTCATATACCCAGTAATTATATAGTGTATTTTGCCTATTGTCTTATATGCATTCTCCAAATTAAGGTTTTTAAACTTTTTATCTTTCAGGTAAAAAAGGTCAGGCAAAATCAAAATTTAGCTGGGAATTCTTCAATGCTGCCTCTGAGATTGAATTCTCTGTAAATAGGTGATTTTCATTTCCCCTTTTTTATTTTCTCCGCAAGCTAAAGTATTCTCCTTTTATTTTGCTTTGCATGCAATTCTTTCAGAACAAAAAAAAAAAATCATTCTTATAGCCATTGATTGTGAACTTGTGATACAGGCTTTTTTGGGGTTTTAATCGGAATAATAAATACTGAAATGAGGCGAATTTGAATGTGCAATGTGTAGCTATTGATTGAAGCTTTTGGCAATCTCAAATAGTCTGTGGAATTGTCGGTTTTTTTGTTTTAGCCAATATTCAAGTCGATTGGTGTACTGGATTTTTTTTTCATTGCTTTTTGTTGTTGTTTGCTATTTAAATTGTATTCATTCATTCAATTTGAATTTGGTTGTGAAAAGGGTGTTTAGTTTCGTTGTTTGAAGTGAAAGTTGACAACTGAGAATTCAGTTCCAGGAGGCAAAACTGAATTATGATCTATTTTGGTTATTGAGGAAATGTTTGTATTGTTAAAATGAAGAAAAAGACTTTGCAGATAGCCATTTGTTTTTGTAACTTGATACATTCGATGTCTGCATTGTGATCATATTTTAGCAAGGTGTTTTTTTTAAATCCGTTATGATTTTTTTGAAAGTTCGGTACTCAAGTTCGTTGAAGTTTAAAATGATTAACTTCCCGCGCATTTTTTTCTTATTTCAATTAATAAATTCTCAGATAACTAAATTTTGTGCGACATGTTGTTTCCAAATCTGTTGCTTATTTTGAAAGTTCGGTAATATAGTTTGTTTAGTTTTAAACGAATGACCTTCCCGCGCATTATTCGTTATTTCAGTTGATAGATTCTTGGAGAAAGACTTTTTGGCAATTTTTTTTTTTTTTGTGAAAGGATTTTATGCAATGTTGAGTACAGCCACTTGGCGTCTTGCACAATTAATCGCAGTCCTGTAATGCTTGCAAAAAAATTTTGAAACTTGGATTTAGATGTTATATTTTTAATGTGAGAATCTTTTCTGATATTGTGTTGGCTGACAAATGCAGATAATGAACTGAAGAAGGAAATAGCTAGCAGTTAGAGGCAGGCAGAGAGTCACTAGCATAACTATAATGGATTCTAACAAAGACGAGGCCATCAGAGCTAAAGAGCTTGCTGAGGAAAAACTTAGGGAGATGGATGCTGCTGGGGCCAAAGGATTTGCTTTGAAGGCTCAAAACATGTATCCCGAGCTTGATGGTCTTCCTCAGTTGCTTGCAACTATTGACGTGTACATATCTGCAGATATGAAGATCAATGGAGAAGTGGACTGCTACAGCGTGCTTGGTGTTCAACCATCTGCCGATGAGGACACAATTCGGAAACATTTCAGGAAGCTGGCTCTTATTCTTCATCCTGACAAAAATAAATCTGTAGGTGCAGATGGGGCTTTCCATATTCTGTCTGAAGCTTGGAATTTGTTATCTGATAAAGCGAAGAGAATTGCTTATGACCAGAAGTGTAACTTAAGGTGCAGTCATACAAATGATTTATGTGGGAAGTCATCTTCAATGGCACCAACCAGTCATGAGGGTTTCCATAATTTCAACAGCACTAGTGATCAGAACAATGCTACTTATTCCAGCCCCGCTCCTCCTCACTCAGCAAGAAATGATACCTTTTGGACAACCTGCAATACCTGTAGGATGAATTTTGAGTACCATAGAGTTTATGTCAACTTGAATCTTACTTGTCCCAACTGTAGCACTCCCTTTAGAGCTGTTGTGAAGCCAGCTGCACCTGTAAATGGTAGTAGGCCATATACTCCATCAACGGACTGTGTTCAGCGACAGACATATCCTCAGGTTCATAATACAGGTCCGGGGAGATTTTCTGGCTTGCATTCATTTACAGATATTTCTCTAAATAGATCAGGAAGTAACATAAACGCAGGTCCACCGGCTTATTTCACTGCTCAAGTTGCTAACTTTACTCATTCAGCCAGTGAAACATTAAAGAGTGGGCACAAAGGTTCACAGACAGTCACCATGGGGGAAGGAAGCCTGCCAATGAAATTTCATCCTTCTCAGAAGCTAGATGAAGGTTTAGGTACCGGGTCCGTAGATTATATTTCCAGTTTTGCAGCAAAAAGCCACAGAAGTAAGAACAGGAGGCCCTTCGATCAAAGTGAAATGGGGAATCAACCCATGGGAAAGGAGCTCTCGAAAGAGGATATTCACAATATGCTGACGAAGATGGCTAAGAAAGACATCTGCAAGAAGCTAAATTCATGGCACCCATCTTCTCTATCAAATGCTTCAAATAAACCAAAGGCTTTTGATAAGGGGATGGATGAGAAGGATGAAGGAAATGGGAAAGATGCTCTAAATATGAAATCTGATGCACAGAAATCCATGGAGTTCATGGATATCAAGTCTAGCATTCAGCCCAAAAAGTCTTACCCTGTCGATGCTGATGTTGATCTTGCCACAAAGGAACCTGATCCAATGTCAATGAATGTTCCAGATCCAGATTTTCATGATTTTGACAAGGATCGTGCAGAAAGATCATTCGGTCAGAAGCAGGTTTGGGCTGCTTATGATGATGATGATGGGATGCCTCGTCTTTATGCAATGATTCATGGTGTGATATCATTAAAACCATTCAAAATGCGGATGAGTTGGCTTAATTCTAAGAGCAATGTGGAACTGGCTCCTCTAAATTGGATTGGTTCTGGCTTTTACAAAACTAGTGGAGATTTCCGGATTGGCAAACATGAAGTTAATAGGTCTCTTAATTCTTTCTCACACAAGGTGAAGTGGTCAAAAGGCAGAAAAGGAGCAATTCAAATATATCCTAGAAAGGGAGATGTTTGGGCTCTATATAGGAACTGGTCCTCTGATTGGAATATGCTGACACCTAATGAAGTGATACACAAATATGACATGGTTGAGGTGCTTGAAGATTACAATGAGCAAAATGGTGTTGCTGTTGCCCCACTTGTTAAGGTGCCTGGCTTCAAGACAGTGTTTCAGAAGCATTCCATGCCAAGTAAAATCCGGATGATTCCAAGAGAAGAGTTGTTTCGGTTCTCTCATCAGGTCCCTTCTTATTTGCTCACAGGTCAGGAAGGTCATAATGCTCTGAATGGTTGCTTGGAGCTTGATCCAGCAGCTACTCCTTTGGAACTTCTTCAGGTATTAAGTGAAGCTCAGGTGATAGAAATGGAGGAGATTACTGAAAGAGCTCGGGAAGAAACTGTGTTGGGGGATTTGAAAAGATCTAAAGAAAAAGAGCTGGTGGAGAATGACCAAGAAATGAAACCAAATATTGGTGTAGAAGGTGTTGGACAAGCCGTCATGGAAGAAGAGGAAAATAAGAAAACTGGGATGCTTGTTTACGGTAGAAGACAGCAAGGAAAACTGGAATGCCAGAGGAATCTTGGTGATTAGGGATTTGTTAAGGTGAAAATCCAGGAATTTAGAATGTTCATAGTTTTTTCTCTGAGCCTCCTCAGCAGTCAAATGCAGCTCTGCAGAATTCAGCAAGCTGCGTACTGGCGGGACAACAAAATCACGTCAAAGTTACAGGGTCTTCTTCAAAACTGAGTTTAGGTATATCTGTTAACCTGAAGAACGTTTTGAAGATCAACATAGGCTTTCTTTCTTTCTTTTTTTCTTTTTCTTCATGGGTCAATACACATTCCAAAAGGAACTCATTGTTTGCACCTGGTCACAAAAACAAACAAACAAACAAACAAACCCTCCAGGAGCTGCCCTTCTCTTCTTTTTTTTTTTCATGGAAAACTACAGTTGTGGTTCATGTAGGCTTTTATTTCTCCTTAATATAGCAATTTGGAAAATGTTTCAGCTTGTACATGGTGATTCTCTTCAACTTTTCCTGAATCCTCCTCCTTGATTGTCTTGCTGTTTCTGTTACCATGCCTGCCTGTCATTTGCCTTAAAAGCACCCTTAACATAGCTGGTTATATTCTAATATTTTACTAACATTTATTAAGACTTTAAAATCCAATCGTAACTGATGATGTGGCATATGAATTATTATTCTTTTGACATGCTAATCACATGAATTCTTAAAATATTATCTTATTCTTACATGCTGTCTCCTCAAAATGCTCACAAGGTTTAAATGAGTGAGTTTACAAGTCAAATAAACAAATAAAAAAAACACTATGTGTTGACAAAAAAAGTAATATAATTTTCTAAATAACATAATAGTTGAATTTCAGATGTAGACATTAGTTTCAATAATTTATACATATCCAACAGAAGGCATTTTTAATATTTATGTATGAAGCTATAATTGATCAATTTCATAGTAATTAACAATATATACTAGTAACTGGTAAGGATGATCGACCCCATTCTTTGTGGTTGTACATGGGGACCCATAACAGGCACATGAAAGGGACACCACCATTTTTATATATATTTTAAACTATTTTTTGGTCAAGTATATTATGCTTGGATAGGAGGGACACTTAACCTGAAATTGGAATATATATATATATATATATATATATATATATATATATATGCCCATCAATCTCTTTTCCTATAATGCAAATGCCCTTTTAGGTTTTGCCAAAGCTAAGCTAAAAGATTCACTAATTATAATACAATATGAAAGAAAGGTAATAAAGATCCTTTTTCCTCCCCACCTCCAAAGAAACAAAAACCATTCTTTTGGGAAGCGCCACTGATATCATATTCCTCCATTTGACTAAAAAGGACTAAATAATAGGCGACTCCTAAGTCATAGCTCTACTTGCAACTCTTCAACCATAAATGTAAACATCATAAGGATTTATTTTAATCATCCTTCATTGCTCTTATCATTTGCTCATCTTCCACAAAAGAGTCCAAAGTAAAAGCGTAACAACTAAGCCGCCGACTTGTATGATTGTGGATTTAAGTTATATAATAGTAAGTTGATTCTTTCGCTTTTCTTTTTCTTATTCTTCGTTAAAACAAAATTAAATCTTAAATTTTTTTCATACGATTGTTAAAAATTTAATAAAAAAATATATTTAATTATTATAAATTAGGTGGTACTCAAATAATCAAGGTTGGTTGGCCACCAGACTGACAACCTCTTCCGTATAAATCAATGGCTACAACATTAGCATACCCGTTTTCATTTACAATGACATATGAGGGAAGCTTAAAATGTGACTAAAGTCTCCATCTCCGTACAACTTGTTTTGTCCGAAATCCAAAAATTAAATAAAAAGAAACTCTATCTGTCTAAAATATATTATTTTACATTTTGATCCATAAATTTATACACTTAATTGATCCATCTAAATAAAAGGAATCAATTAATATTAAATTAACATATTTAGTTAAATAAAAAAGTAACAAACATAGAAACTTTAATTGTAAAATTTTCGGACTCTAACTGTGATTTATATATCATATAATAATCCACAACCCAGTTATTAAAGGCCATTTCTCTTTTTTTTTTTTTTAATGTAGACTAATAAATAAATAAGATAAAAGATGCTGTTCCTTTTTTTCGAAACGAAAAAAAAAAAAAACAAAGAAAAGAAAGAGCAAAGAAGAAATAACTTCAAAAGAATCAGCTGCAATGGCTGTACCTTATCCCATACATCTCTGACCCTTGAAAAAATCCAGCACCCCCATCCCATCTCCCCACCCAGCCCAAAAAATAGAAAAGAAAAAAAAGGAAAAAAAAAAAAAAAAAAAAGAAAGGGAAATTCAAATCTTGTGATTTTCCCCCATTTGCCCCAAAATCTCTCCCTTGCTCTTCAGCCAATGGACAGCAACCAGCAAGCTCAGTCCTCTTACCCTCCTCAGCCTCCCACTGCAGCTATCACCCCTACTCCTTCCACCGCCACCCCTCCCCCTTTCCACCACCTCCTCCAACAGCAGCAGCAGCAACTGCAAATGTTCTGGTCTTACCAACGCCAAGAAATCGATCAAGTCAACGACTTCAAGAACCACCAACTCCCTCTTGCCCGCATCAAGAAGATCATGAAAGCCGATGAGGACGTCCGCATGATCTCCGCCGAGGCTCCCATTCTCTTCGCCAAGGCCTGCGAGCTTTTCATTCTCGAACTTACCATCCGCTCTTGGCTTCACGCCGAGGAGAACAAGCGGCGGACGCTTCAGAAAAACGACATCGCAGCGGCGATTACGAGGACCGACATTTTCGATTTTTTGGTGGATATTGTGCCAAGGGACGAGATCAAGGACGAAGCTGGATTGGGTGGGATGGTGGGGGCCACGGCAAGTGGGGTGCCGTACTATTATCCTCCGCTAGGTCAACCTGCTGGGGGTCCTGCTGGACCTGGTGGGATGATAATTGGGAGGCCTGCCGTCGATCCCACCGGTGGTGTTTATGTTCAGCCTCCTTCACAAGCTTGGCAGAGTGTTTGGCAGACGGCAGGGGCTGAGGATGGCTCCTATGGCAGTGGAGGTAGCAGTGGTCAGGGGAATCTTGACGGACAAGGGTATGTGGAATACTATTTTTTTTTTCCTTGGTGATTTTGAGAATTTTCACTTTCTGGGGTTTTTCTTTTTCTTAGAGTTTTTTTTTTTTTGTTCTTTTATTTATTGATTCCATCCAAAATTTCTGTTTTTCGTCAACTATTATCATATTGTAGAATAAGAAACATTTGCTAGAGTAATGTTTAACTTGTTTTGTTTGAGATTCTAGCCTATTGGATAGGGGCTGTAGTTCTATGAAACTATTTCCTATGCTTTGAAATTTGGTTGCTGCCTTTTAGTTTAATTGAGCATAATCATCGCAGTTCTTGTGGGGGAAAATTAGATGGTTTGCGTGTATTTTTTTTATGTCTTGCTTAGGCATTGTGTTTCCCTTGCCAAGGGCTGGTTAATGACATCAGTGGACTTTGTTTATTGGTTAGGGTATAAAGATCCCATTTGGTGGATTGAAGTTGCTAGATCTGCAGTTTAAATTACAAATTTTTGTCACTTTATTTCTTTGATTTTGAGACAAATTTGGCTTTAAGATAAGTGATTGTTTATATTATGGCTAAGCAGTGATGGACTGATGGTAGTGATGATATTGCTGATATTTCATTGTAGAACACTACATGGATGCTGTGAGTAACTTGAGCAGTCATCCTTTGGATGCTTTATTTAGTTATATAAGATGAAACTAATTAGTTTTGATTCAATCACTTATGGAGATGGTTTCCATCTAGGAAAGATTGAGAAAAGAGCAAGAAGAGCTTGCTTAGAATGAGAAATTGTGTTAGTTAAATCATTAATTAGGTGGTTGT
Source organism: Theobroma grandiflorum (assembly GCA_036013995.1). Lineage (NCBI taxonomy): Eukaryota > Viridiplantae > Streptophyta > Magnoliopsida > Malvales > Malvaceae > Theobroma > Theobroma grandiflorum. The sequence goes on from CP142131.1 coordinate 12,000,648, forward strand.
CACTTACGAAAGCTTGAGAACAAAGTAAGGAGAGTTTACTTGGAAGAAGATGGTTGATACATTTGCTAGGAAATGTTGAATATTGTCCGATGACAGCGAACAACCAACAATTTTCCGTTTCGATTCATATTCAGTGTAATTTAGTTCCACTTCACTCATTTAGTTCCTAGTAAAATTTGGTAGGCACTAACTTCTTGAGATTGTTGGTGAACTTAAAGGGGTTATGGACAAGAAGAGTAAAGAGGGGGGAGGGGTGGGGGTGGGGTGCATGTCTTAGCCATTCTTCATTGCTCTTTTTTTTTTTTTTGGGCATGGTTTCTTTTTTAGTTGTTTATTTGCAATTCAGCAACATGGTTGCTGACTTGATTCCTTAAACTAACATTAGACTTTTTTCCTTAACCATTTAGCAATTATGATACATATAGGTAATCTCAATGGCGTGATTGGTTTTAGCACATTGCATTTTTAGCACTTTCATTTTGTATTATACTGTCTGACTTTTCTTTTAATTTTTGCATAGTTGTTAAATTACCATTTTGCATTTTAAAAATGCTTGTATTCTTGACTGTCCTTTGATTATATATAAGAGGTTGTGGATCATGACTGCCTTTTGATTTTATATAAGAGGTTGGTGTGGATGTAAAGCACCATCAAAACATGATTTGACTTAAAACCTTGAACAAAAGAGGGGGAGAATTTCAACCGTTCTTTTTCATCTGTAGAACTTATTTTACCTAGGACAAATTTTAAAACCTGCTAACCAGCATTCGCCTTTTCCTGGCTGTGGTTTTATTTTCATGTCCATATAGAAGCTTGCAAACACCTGGCCCTGCTCCCATATTGGGGGTTTGTTTTTTGAGATAAAAGCTAGGACAGGAGAAGCTGAATAGTTATGATACAATATGAAATGTCAACATATTAATAGTTAAATGGTGATTCTACTAGTCTTTAAGCCATTTGGATGGATGTTCACTTTTCATGTATCAAATAATGCCTTTTTTAAAGTATGTTGCTCTGCTGTTGTAAGTTATGCTCTTGATGTTATATTTTGTTTGGACCGTTAATTGTCATGTTGTCTATTGAAGGAAAGAGGATTGCTTTATTGAATCATTCTTCCTCTTTTGCATTATGAGCTGTTAATTTATCATGGTTTCACACTGGCCATTGTCTAAAGTTATTTTTGTTGTTTCCTGCAGCTAAGCATTTCATTGGTCCAATATGGTGCTCAATGGTGTGGCAAACATGTGCAGCTCGGCTGATGCTACTAGGAATTTTGCTTGCGTATGATTTATGAATGCACTTGTCTGCTATTGTTTATGGAAAGCTTCCTTTAATGTAATGACTTGTTTAGAAACTTCTCAAGACCTTAACTCATTTAGTGCAGCAAAACAATTGCTTGTTGCTATGACTTGCCTAATCATATCTTAATGTGCAGTTCTGGGTTAATTATCCCCTTGTTGTGTTTATCTTATATCTTCATGTGAATGGACATCGTAAATTTTCTCATCCTTCTTTTTGGAGAATGATTAATGGGACAACTTTCTTTTTCTTTGTGCTCTTTGTAAGCTTGAGTAGAACCCTCCCAAGGGTATCCCCTTGGTCTTTAGGTGTTCACTATGACCAACAAAACAGGGGATGAGAATTTAAGAATCATTTGCCCATAAATGCTTGTGAAGTTGCAATAGTTGTAAGAAAATTATCAGAAAAAGGCTACTAATATTAATCTGTATGTAAGATCATTTGACCAGGATCTAATTTCTACTGGTTACTTTTGCATTCTGGGGGCGGCTTTGGGTAGCGTGTCTTATCAGAGCAGTAGTCATAGTACATGTATTTCGTCCTGACATGTTCGTATGATTTTTGATCTCTGGGGTTTAGCTTCCAAAACTCCTCCCTGTTCCACCAAAAGTGTGAAGAATAACATTGCTCAACGGCATAATCATGTAAAACGCAACCATCTACATTGAATTCTCGGAAGTAGGCTTTGAAAGGTGCTTGATTCCAGTCAGTTCTCTTTCCGCCGGATGCCCACCCTTCAGCATTCCATACACTTCCCTCTATTTGCATTGGCTGGTTTGGATAATTCACTCCCACTTTCCTGTTGTTCTTGAAAACCCTGATTGGCACGTTGTCAACATAGAACCTGAAAGTTGAACGTTATTTGTTATGCCATTTGACGTTTGTTATGGAGTGAAGAGGAGATATTTAATCGTACACTATTTGATACTGGTTCCAAAGAATCTTGTAAGAATGGAAATCTTTAGTGGGATCAAACCAAAGATGAATTCTTTGCTCTCGACCTCCTTGACCGTTTGCAAACACGTTTGTCTGCAATGTATATGGTGCAGCATTGTTTCCCAAGAACTCAAAGTCCAGTTCATCGTGATCACTTGAACGTGACGTTAACTGCAACCACACCATCATGTTACCGTCACGACCAAGAATATCATAATAATTCAATGGAAAGAAATACATATATAATTACATAGAATGCTGTAAGAACCCCTGTTGAATTCTTGTCTGGTATTTTCATTCTGAAGTGCAAGAACCCTGATCCATATCTCCACTTGGACTCAAAGCCAGAACCTAAAGCACAGAAAATACCATTAAATTAACAAGCAAACATTCTATAAGTGATAAAGGCAACAGAACAAGTTAAGAACATGAACCAGAAGTTTGGTCCAATGTAAGCTGGATTTCTGTTTCATTGTTAATAGGTAAGGCATGATCAAATCCCCAGGTGACATGGTAGTTAGTGTAAAAGCTAGCACTGTTACGAGCTTTGCTTGTTTTTGCTGATGCAAGAAAGAGAAAAACAAAGAGGCCCAGAATCCAGGATTCCATCGAGAATTGTGTAAGTCTGAATTACAAAAGTGTCCCATATTTATTCAGCCATGTTTGCAATTTTAGTTTAATACGTTTGAACACATGCCAGAAATATGGGCACGCCTAATATAACTGAATGGACAATGCAATTAATAACAAGCACATGAAAAGTTTTGCATTTACTTTTGTCTTAAACCTAGGATAAACAAAATGTTTTGTCCTTTAATCCCACAGAGATTTTAATTGGCATGCCTCACAAATCTCTTTTAATGAAAATTTTTATGTTTACATGATATTTTTTATATTTTTAATAATATATAAAATCAACATACTGACAATATATCAAATTTAAATCTTTATAAAAAACAAGTTATGCATGACCTAATTAACAAATTATATAACCTAAACAACATTACCAACAATGAGAGAAATAAGAAAAAGTAAAATAGGGATCCATATATAAAGGGGTATAGAAAATATTATCCTTTTTCCCATAATCTAAAATATGTAAAAGTTTAAGTTGATTTATTTATTGGGCCTAAAAGCCAGGCCCAAATTCGGTCCAGAAATACCAAAAGGGGTAAGCCGCCTAAAATTGTGGGCGGGAGAGAGGCCCATGGGCAACTATCCTGTGGAATTGTTCTTTGTTCATGGAGAAGAAGACCAAAACTGGCTTCCCAAATTTGACTCGAAAAAGCCTCCTACTACTCCCCAACAAAACTGCCTCGACGTTTCTGTGAGTTGCATTCACATTAGGCAATCTCCTCATAAAAAATCTCCATTTTTTTCTCTTTTAAGATTTCATCTCGTTGCTAGGTATTGAGAGAGAGAGAGAAATGGACGCCCTTGACTCCGTCGTCGATCCTTTGAGAGACTTTGCCAAGGATAGCGTCCGCCTCGTCAAGCGCTGTCACAAGCCCGATCGCAAAGGTATCCCCTTTGTCTTTCCTTATGTTTTTCTTTTCTTTTTCTTTAGATCTGTTAAAATTAGGGTTTATTAAGTGTCTGGTTTTTGGAGAATGCTGATTCTTTGCATGCAGAGTTCACGAAGGTGGCGTTCCGTACTGCGATCGGTTTTGTAGTGATGGGATTCGTCGGATTCTTCGTTAAGCTCATCTTTATTCCTATTAACAACATCATTGTGGGCTCCGCTTAGGTAATTATCCAATTCTAACTTGTTTTTAAGTTGACTCGGTTTTAGGATGCTTGTCTTATTTGATTTTGCATATGCATGATTGCAATACAAGTTTTATGGTTCTTCTCATTTGCATGACTCTGAATTAGGGGTTTCCCCTTGTATTTATGGGAAAAAAAAAGAGTCAATTTGCGAACGAAGGTCTAAGTTTGAAGCAGATGCATTTTTCAGAATCATCATTAGCGGCTACTATGTTCTGCATTTTACGAACAATATATTGGTTTTTAAGCCTAACCCATTTGGTTTATGGGATATGGCATCTAGGGCTCTGGAATGTTAAAAGATGTGGTAGGTTTATTGTTTCTCCAGGACCCTTTGGTGGGTTTGTGCAAATGCCATGTCTTTTGTTCTATATGCATGGCAACTTCATTTAATCTCATAAACTAGCATTTTCATCCTGAGTCTTCGTTGGGTTTGAAGATTAAGACTATTTCTAATTTCATTATTTTTTTTTTTTGTTGATCTGGACTAGTGATGCTATGTTGGATCTGAATTTATTTTATGTTGATCTGATTAGCGATAATATGTTGAATCTTGGATCTCAAAACTACCCAATCCTTCCTAGTTTCTATAGATAAATAGAAGAGTCTGCTTTGGTTAGGATAAATGAGTTTATAGTTTACCTTTTTCCCTCACTGATGATGAATTTTTGGAATACTGCCTCTATTTTTATTTATTTATGGGAATACTGCTTCTGAGGTTCAAATGGTGTTATGTTTTTTTCCCCAATTTAAAACAATAGTTGCTTTGGTCCTTTTGTATCTTTCATTTTCAGCCCTCAGGAATGGATAGGAAATTTGATCTCAGACTTTAAGTTTTCCTGCTGTAGTCTTTGATATAATTAGGCATTTGGCAGTCTTTGTCATCTTGGTGTGGGTAAAAATTCTGAGATTAGTGAATCATATATCAATCAATCTTTCATAGCATTATTTGAGCATTTGCTTGAATATTAATGTTTTAGACCGAAGTTACATGTAAAATGAATGTCAGAGTTGAACTACAATTTGGTATAAGTTGTTGTATAACCTTTGGCATATGCAAGAATCAATATGAAATTGATAGTATAGCTCCCCTTTATACTGCAATATCCTAAAGTTTTCTTTCGCTCATAGACGTCAACATTCTTGGTGATCAATTTTGCTTATGTTTTGTTGTTCTATAAGTGAAAGGGATTGATTTGGTTTTAATACATAATTGCAGGTTTGTAGACATTGCTGGAGGATGTGACCATTATGATTCGTTGCAACTTGTCATCAAAGAGGAATGTTAGAATACAGCTTTTAGCGAACAAACCCCCCAACCACACCACCCCCCCCCCCCCCCCCCCCCCGCTTTCCTTTTAAATGTATGAGTTGAAACAGAAACCTTCAATCTGAAGTCAATTGGAATTTCTTTGAGCACTCTATAATAGATTATGATTAATTTTGCCTTTGACTTCCGAGTTTTTTCTTATTGTGCTATTTCGAGAAGAAGAAACAAATCATGAGGAAATTCTTCCTTAACAAACAGTAATTGCTTTGTAATCTTTCACATGACTTTTTATAAGTAACCAAATGGAAAATAACTTCGCCTTGCGAGAACCCAAAATTAGGTAACTAATATTCACATTAAGTCATTATGCATAGACATCGTCCTAATTAATCGTTGTTGAAATCAAACACTAATTTTCACCGTAATAAACTGGAGCTTAGTACGATATCTTAAAGTCAAACAAATTGAATCTGAAATCCTGTGCAATACCGGTCACTTCCCTGGGATTTTCACCTCTCAATGTATCGAAAGTCGAGGCGGTAAATTGCCAACCCAGAAACCGAGTAACAAAGGAGGAATTGTTCTAATTAATTTATTCCTTGAAAGACAGTGACCTGCAAATCCAGAAGCAAGTAACTTGATAGGAATTGCCACTTGGGTATGGTAATGCTCTCTTTGTTAAAGAATTGTTCCTTTTAGTTGATTAGTGACTGGTAACTGCAGTGCCATTTTGGACTAATTACCTGTAATGCGTAGAAATAGAACTTGTCTAGTTTTTCACCCAAGAAACTTGATTAATGCATGAAAGTCCACCTGGTAGAGCAGAGAGCGGAAACATGCCTTCACTTATTACTTACATTTTCAACTATTCCAAATTCCCAAGTTGAGAGAAACCTAACTCTTTATGCCTTCACTTGTATTGGCTTGAAAGGCTTTCTTTGTCGAATTGGTAGCATGAAGGTTATGCTTTATAATTCCATCGATCCTGTGCAAGAAATTTACACTGAAAAGAGAAGCCAAAATAATATTCAATGCTTCTTGAAATGATATCCGAAACTGAAACCAAGCTCTAAACAACGTTTAGAAACTTGCAACAATTATGATCTTTCATGCAATAATTCAATCATAGTTGTATAATTGTATTTCATATATGGGGAGCATCAATTAGACAGGTTTTGCCTGATCCCTGACCCAACTCCTTCTATTTGTTCGAAATTTCCCAAGTCCAAAATAGGTATAGATATGGCTTAACTAATTTAAACATATGATGTATTCACATAAGCTAATCCCACTTTTCACTCGGTGACCTGAGATGAAGATGTCGTTGTATCAAAAGATTTCTTCCTGACCAGAAGGCAAGTTATCCTTGATGGTTGAGCGTGTGTATTCTCCAGACTACACAAAACAAAGTCAGGTCTATGAAGTGCAAGATTCAGTCGATCCTGTCCCACAACTAAGGCAGTTGCATCGAGTAGAACGTGCCAAGAATTCCTGTGAGCTTCTGAAATCCAATGCATCGAGTAACGCATTCCATTTACATCAGCTGGATAAGAGAACAAACCCTTCGGGCTGTGCTTACACTTCCTCCTAAAGTACTGGCTAAGTTGTGATCCCTTGATTCTCAGATCCAACCATGATTCAGGGGCCAGGATCGCTTTTGCTTCCTTATAAATGGCAAACTCCCGTATGTAATCCATTTCTTCACCAAGGATGGTCATGTAGAAGTTCCCTCGGAAAAAAGGGTAGCTTTCTCCTACTAGCATCATCGCATCCTTGTAGTTTGGAGTAAACAGAACAAGATAGTCATCATCTTGTAACCCGCAGTGCTTCAAAACTTTGTTTCGAGCTTGGATTTCAGGAATTGAAATGAAACTTCCAGGAAAGGAAGATTTCTTGGTCAGGATATCTAGCAGTCTTGATGCCTCCAATTGGATCCTGTCCAGGTCGGGAAGATTGCTTCCAAAGGATGGTGTGGAGGACTCCCTAAAATTACTTTTAGCTGATTTTCTTTTATCATCAGGCGCAGGCTCAGAGGACTCCTCATTGATACAAAGACTAGAGAGATCCATATTTTCTATTTCAACTTGTCCTGCATACTGTGGGTATTTTGCCAAGACATACTGTTCAACATATACCCTTTCAGTGTTTGTGATGGGACCTGACCATCTGAGATCAAGACCGTGGAGTGTTGATATGGCCTCAGCTACGATATGCGCTGGAATAACAGTATGTGCTTTCTGTTTTTGTAGCATTTAAAAAAAAAAAATCAAATGCTCGAAATAGAGATTTGCAGAAACTTGTAAGTCTAGAAAATGGAGGGCAAAGCATAGTATTTTACCTTGACAACCATGCTGCTTGGTCTGCTACTTTGTATGGGTGATTTTCGTATGGATGCAAAAGGGGATTCTTTGTGTTCACTTTCCATCATGTCCTAAATTTGTTGTCAAATACTTCAATGAGAATCTTGGAAGCTTTTGCTATAGACAGTTTGCAGGATAACGTGTTGAATCATTAACAATACTTACCTTAGATCCTGCATGTGAAACCACCTGATCTTTGTTGCTACAGCCCATAGTACCTTGTCTCTTCTCCACTCTCCAGCATTCAAAGATTTGTCTTCAGGCCAATAAACAACACTTGTCAAGATTGAGGAACACACAAACAAAAAGCGAGAGTGAAAATAGAGGCATGAACCAAAACTGCTCTTGAAGAATAAGGAGTTCTTGTCCTCAAAGATTAAAGACGCAGAATGAGGAGGGAAAAAATGGGGGAAGAAAACGAAGAAAGGTAGGTTTGAATAGAATACCAAGCCAAACTAAAACATTTCTTGCTGCAGTTGCAAGTCCATTGCTAAGGGTAATTAAACATTAAAAGTAGTAGTTTTGAATAAAGATATGCCGACAATGACAACAGCAATGCTCCATAACAGGGGAACTCAAGAGGTAGATGAGCAGACAACATTTTAGTGCCAGAACCGTGGTTCAGCTAAATATTCTTAAAGACTAACACGTGTACTGCGATCATTAGTCGAGTTCAGGACTCTGGCTCAAGTTTTTACCTTAATCAAACAGCCCAGGGATGGATATCGAAATGGAGTTGAAATTCCTCGTATGATTTTCCGGAATGACAACAAACAAGAAAAATGGATTCAATTATAGAGGAAACGTCACCTTGGGAGTTTTAAAATCTTGAATGGAGAGTGACCATTTGAAGTATTGTTTATCTAACAAAGTTGGTGGGAAGGGAATCTTGGGGCTGAGGAGACCAGCGGGATGGGAGCCAGCCTGTTAAAATTCATCAAGGTCAAATGTACAAGCGGTGACTTGAGCCTCCTGAGATGTAAATACTAATGGATCTAAATTATCAAATACAATATAGGCATCACTATACTACTGCATCCTAAAAGGCCATTCAATTCCCTTAGCAAACAAGTTAAGCAGTCATCAAGATGCTTACGTACACGCATGGAATGGAAAATTTGTTATATACCTGACACTGTTCTTTGAATTTTGTTATATTTTGCTTAAGAAGACCCAGTCAATCTCCCAAACTTGTAACAAGGGAGCCTCATGTCATCCATTGAGAGAGGGCCATCCTTATTTATAGGTTTTGATGCAAATTTCAAAGAACAGGAAAATGAAGCTATCATATTTCAAGATGTGACATCATTTTAACATATTCTAACATTCATGAGAAATTATGGCACAAAGTAGCAAAATGATTCAAACCAATTCCAAGACTTCACAATTGAATTGGCATGAGCAGAGATTTCTTAAGCGCTCCTAACAATATTACTTCAGTTTGCCCTTACCTTACAAAGATTATGTTCATGGGGCAAAACAATAAGTTATTCCAGGGTGGTTTTCGATATTTCCTTGATCTTGTTTCTGACTAGAGAAGGTACCAAGAAAACATGTCATCCAATTCGTTAGAAACAATGATCAGGCAGACAGTCAGTGGAAGAAAGAAATTATGCTCCTCGTAGAGATACCTTGGATGAGAGCTTACAAAGAGACAAGGCTGTAATAAAAAGCTTATTTTATGTGCAAATTGGCATGTAGAGTAATCAGTGGGAAATGTTAAGCTTCCAGGCTAGAACAAACTTTTTTAAACACCTATATTTCGGTTGAACCCAACTGCTCAGATGCATTAATTTACTCATATTTGTAATTAAGAGCATAATCTAATTGTTCTTTTAAACCAAGTCTTTAAACAAATCTGTCCCTTGGTTGAAGTTTTCCTTATGTGACTTTCCCGGAAGCTTCTATTGAAAAGGACACCAAGGCTTTAAATCCACACTTTAACTCTCTTTCTCTCTCCCTCTCATTATCATTCATCAAATATTCTTCTATTTTTATGATCATTAGTTTGATGTTTTCTTTTACTTGTTGCCTAAGAGAATTACAGCAACACTGAATTTGACTCTGATAAATTAATCATCAACCTCTTATGAGCTGTTAATAAAAATTTTGGGCAAATTTCTGAGAAACCAAATAATATAAATAAACAACTACTAATTTGAATGTGCCAAAGAAAAGAACTAGACAAGTTTGAAGAGATTGCTTAAGCAACCACAAAATTCCCCACTCTTTTGAAGTCTGTTTCACCTTTACCATTTGAAATTTTGCTTTGGTTTAAATGTTCGGGTTTCTTCATCTTCTAGGTCAATTGTACTGTTGAAAGTACCACTGCACCAACTTATTAACAGTTTTAACAACCTAAAAGATTTGAAAGATTTTTGATCAAGTATTTCTTTCTTTTTTTTTGGAAAGGTTGTAATTCATTAAAGGGCCATTGGCCAATATAAAAACAGAGGTTTGATGTCCTTATGCAGCAGTGGGGGCATAATGAATTCAAACCTCTAGGCAATACTCTGTTGAAAAATACCCAGCAAACTACACCAGCCCTAGGAATCCCAAAGACAACAAAAATAATCCAAACACAGCATTTGTCAATCACTTCCCTATACAAACACATAACATAACTAACAAAAATACAGGACACAGACAACAACATGGACTCCTTACTAGGACCTCTCACCTTATCAATACAACCAGAACATATCAACTGAAACACTAATTCATATAAGATCAAGAATGCAACTTCCTCCACCAACTCTTTTGATCAAGTATTTCTAATGTAATTTAGTCAATAGTTAAGTCTCTAAAAGGAAAAGGTCATAAGGTTTAATCCCATGCCCCTTAAACTTTATTGCAAACAATTATTAATAATTCTCCCCAAAGCTGTTAATCTTATTTACTGCAATCACCTTCGGACATTACCATGCATATTCTCTTATACACTCCTATTTTGAGGGGATTGTAGGACTTTGATTTGACCATAAACCTGCAGAGTAATTCCCACCCTTCAGGTGGGGCAAATACTATGAACCAAACAGCTTATGGTTTTGGACCACACATGATTGAATCCATTCAGACTTTCCTGAAGTTCCTAAGCCGAAAGAGGCATTCCAATAGTATGTATGAAATATCACAATCCTCCAGCAAACAGATGGAAAGGTTCATTTTTTCACATCTTGGTTGGGACTTGGGAAGATGGTTTGCAAATTGCAATGCATAATCCGGAGCTGGGCTGCAAATCTGCATGCGCAAGTCTCTTGCTCCTGATCTTCTCTCTGTATGAGCCTAGCTAGGACCCCAACCATGGCTGGGCCTTAGCCAACGAAACAACAAACCTTACAATTTCGCATGCAACATGCAACTGTACCAAATAAGAAAGTCAAAAATGATTGAAAGAGATGGAGCAACAAACCGGAGGAGCCTCCTTCAACATCACGCATGCCCACCAAACAAGCTGAAAACAGTTAAGATACAAAGATGAACCAATCAAACAATGCCCTAAACGTGCCTATGCTTGTGCCGGATCCTGCAAAATGATAGAAACACCAAACCTTAATTATTCTTTTTCTATACGGATAGTAGCTTTATTTGCTAAAACGCAACGTGGCAACCGAAGCAATTAGGTGACTGGCTGAAAGCTGATAATAAAGGAAAGGTTTAACACTTGAAACAAAAGCAAAAACCATTTCTTCTTCCTCACTCAAGATGATACGAAGATTGATAACATAATAACAACCCATGCCATCAAAAACCCACAATTACCCTGTGAGGAGGATGTTATGGTAGTGCCCGTAAGGTGCTGGAAAAGGAAAAAAGCCAAGGAAGAAAATGCCTCCTGAAGTTTCTCATTTCCGTGCCCCTCAGTTCACTCCTTCGGTTCAGTTTTCCAGTACTGCAGCCTCAGGTTCAAGCCCGAAATTTGGCAGAGCAGCTAGAAGGATGAAATTCACTGGAAAGACACTACTCCCGGTGCTTATTTTCATCCTCTCAAGCCTTTCCATTCTCAGACTTCTTAAAATCGCAATTACTACTTCACATTCCACATCTCCAGCTTCTGCTTTGTCGTCGACTCTTCAACAGGAGTGTTCATCTCCTTCTGAATGCAGTGAGGTTACATCAAATGCACCGGGGGTCTCCCGTCCGAACAAATCCTCCGCCAATGCAACCCTTCTCACCCCAAAGGAATTCAAGCTTCTTTCAAATCTCATTATCCGTAAAGCACCCTGTAACCTCCTAGTTTTCGGGCTTCAATCGCAGTACCTCAACCTCTCATCAATAAATGAAGGAGGCGTCAATCTTTTTCTCGAGGATGACCCATACAAGATAAGTGAAATCAAAGCTGATTCTAATGGAACTCGAATTTATAAGGTTAAGTACCAGGTACCAGCTAAGAAGGCATACAGCCTGCTCAAGCATGCCAGGGGAAATCCTGCCTGCGCACCGAGCACAAGTCTGCTCCAACAATCAACTTGCAAATTGGCATTGAGAAATTTACCAAAAGAAGTTTATCAGCTTAAATGGGATGTCGTGGTGGTGGACGGGCCAATTGGGGACGGACCAGAAGCACCAGGCAGGATGTCAACTATCTACACTGCTAGTATGTTAGCCAGGGTTGGGAGGACGACTGATGTTGTAGTACACGACGTTCATCGGACGGTAGAAAAATGGTTTTCTTGGGAATTCCTGTGTGAAGAGAACTTGGTTTCTGCTAAAGGAAAATTCTGGAACTTTAGGATCTCCGGTCAATCAAATTCTACAAGGTTTTGCTCTCCCGAGACAGTTCGGATAGAGTAATAGCCTTCTTTTTCTGAAGCAACGGAGCAATCAGTGGCATCATTGCTACAGGTCGGGTGTCGTAGAATTTCTGAATAAGATACCATCGCATTTCGCGTTATAAAAGATATATCACCAAAATTGGAGTGCCACATCCAGGATATATTAGGTCGGGTATCATATATAAGTGACACGATTATCCCCTACATTGTTGACGACGGAATTCCGGCTCAGAAAGGCAGAATTGTGAGTATCTGGAATTGCATATTTTATTCATATGCGTGTAAATGAAGAAACATCAGACGGACTCGGTCAGTCAGAGTAGAGAGTACCGAGTGCGACTGCCTTGTTGCATATTTTGCTCATATGCGTGTAAATTTAGAAACAATAAATGCACTTGGTTGTTACTGACAGCTTCTTTCATAATATCGTGTATGACCCGAAATATTGTAATAAGTTTAGGTAAAGTTGCCATTGTTAAGGTTGCTAATTATTTGAACAATCTGGGTGCCATTGCTCAGAAATCCATGGTTCAAATTCAAAACAGCACATCTGCTTGCTATAGAAAGAACGAAACACAGCTACTGGTACATTTTGTGAGGAAAGTAAAAGAGCCGGAGGGGAAGATAATTTGTATTTCTTATGCTGTACAATGTGCACAACTTTGAGAGGTAGGATAAGAATCCAGGTGTAATACATTTAAGGATCTCAACAGTTGCTAAATATCTTAGGGTGAAATCACCATGACCCACTCCCCCTTTTCCTGAAAATTTCTGCCTGTGAATCTTTAGATTCACCTGGGAGGAGAAAAACAAAAGAATGCTACTTGATTCTTTCAGCATCAGCTTCACCAGAGTTTCTTTTCTTTGCATGGTCACTAGTCATCTTTCACCAAAATCATTTCGCTGCCAAAAAGGGGGGAAAGGTTAATTGCATAAATATACAATCTGCTTTTAACAAAATGCAGTATAAACTTATAAGCTAATGCCAATGATGCCAGAAATAGGCAGTTAGATCAATTATCTTTTCAAAAAGCAGCAAGTTTCTTCCTGGAAAATACTCAAACTAAAGTGAATCTACTCAAGACGCAGTTGATTAGTAGCATTTTGAAGCAAACTAATGAGATTCTACTAACACGACCTTTACTGCTAAGGAGATAACTCAAAGACCAGCTTGGCTAACTTTTGAATTGCCATTATAAGTTCTGCATTATAATACATAGACAAGTCACCTTACCCAAATGGCAATCATACAAGGTGATGCCTTAAGTAAGCATGGAATAGAGCACATGTTTATCATTCCACTTCTACTTCTTGAGAAACTAGCCTTCAGAATGACGTGGTATATGAAAATGTGATGCTTACCATTCGTTTGCTGATGTAAGGCTGTATCTTTATTGGCATCTCAGAATGACTTTCAACCTTGAGGAACTTCTGTTTCTCGATCTCAAATTCTCTTCTAGATTCCTTCCTGCTACCTGACTGCCAAACCCTACCAAAATTAGGAAGCCAGTTAGCATCACAATCACTCTTGACAATCTCCCCTCTCTTCTCCTTCTCCAGCTCCATCTTTCGCTTCTCAGCCCAAGCAGCTCCCACCCTTTTTGGATTCAACTTAGAGGATTTCTGTGACTTATTTGATGAAATAAAGCTACTTAAAGCTGGTTTTACTTCATCAGTTGCTTCAAGCCAGGGAGGGGGTGCTCCAGAAAGCACATTTCCTCCAGCATCTGCTGTTGACAGGGAAGCGACTTCAGTTAAGCTCAGCAAACCTGAAGAAAAAAAATGGTCATAAGATGATGAATACAAATTAGCATCCTCAAAAGCATCCCTCCACTTTGCTACCAGACAACTATAACAAATTTTTTAGCATACTGTTTTTTTACATTTCAGAGTGACTTGGAATGAAAATAGAATTATATGAAAGCAAAATCTAATTAAAGCATTACCCTGAGAACTGCTTTCTCTATTCACCATGCTTCCACCCTGATACACTTGGCACACCTGTATGAGACATAATATACATTCACGAAAAACATAACTATAATTTCATGTATGAAGAAACTAGTCCGTGAAATCCTAGAAAACAGCAGAACTTCATAGAAAAAAAATCATGAGAAGGAATCCAGATGATGGGCTTGTTGCATAACAGGCATACAGTACTATATTCAAAGTTCAAGCACATGATATAATTAGCCCCGGTGAAAATTTTAAACAGTAAAGATATGGCATAAAGAAACGAGCATTTAAATAGAAAATAATGAACAGGCACTTCAAAGGCAAATAACGGTAATAGCAATTGTCACCTATGCAACTTAACTCCAAACCTAAATCCTGAGAATCCAACTGCAAGTAAGTACTAATGGAAACTAGTGAAGACCCTTAACAATAAGATCACATGTGAGATGATAAAGCTGGGTTTAAAGAGAGGAAGCTTCAGTCGAATACAAAAGAGCACACTCTCCAATCCAGCAATGCACTTTACTATGGGAGGCAGTTACAAGGTGTCCATCAAGGTGAAGATTCTCAAGTGTGCACCTCATGATTTAACTACTTACATGACCAACTTCCACAAGAGCCTGAAAGAAAGTGGCACGGCAAAATAAGGATGGACAAGGCTCTGCATTCAACTCTAGGAACAAAGCCAGTACTAAATACCATATCCCAATAAGCATATAATATTGTTATGGGATGGCTTCAAATTTTAGCATAATAAGAACAGTCACAAGATTCTTTCTCAGAAACAATTAAATGAAATTAGCTCCATACGCAAAACGCATGGATGAATAAACTTACCCCAATATTACTTAGGTAAGCATTGGCTGAGCATATTCCATTCTCGTAAAGAAGATCATCTTGTCTTATGCTGTTAGCTGGCAATTCAAGCATAGAGCACATAAAAACAAAACTAATAAGTGTATTCTCATTTTTTATATAAGAAACCCTCACTGAGATATCAGTGAAATAACTCGAACTAGATTAAATGAGAAAAATATCAAATAACCAGATATGCCTACCTGTCAAATCATTCGAGTTCCACAAACTAATATTGGAACATGCAGCCGCAGGCAAAGAAAAGTGAACATCATGCAAATTTGAACCAATGTTTGCAACTTCAGAGAATCTTGAATTAGATATCTGAGACTCATTCGTATAGTACTGTAAAGGCATAACAACATTTGAATAACTTGATTTGAGAGGGTTAATATCATTCTGTTCAAGATTATTTATTTTGTCAAAGTTGACGTTATTGTGGATATCATAAGAAGTTCCATAGACAACTCCACAAGATCCTTCACCAAGGGCAGCCACAGCTTCACTCTTCAATGAATTGCACTTCTTCTCCCACTACAAAAACCAAAAATGAACTCTTTAACACAATTAATATCATTCCAAACTGTCTTTTGAGATCTTTTACTAACAATCTAATGGCCATACCTTAGTTAGATCAGTTTCCAATATCCTATACGTGTCCAAACAGTCCATCTTACCACCATATTGCCAGAGAAAATGCTTCAAATTCTTCAGGTGATGCGCGCTCACCAAGTGATTAATAGAATTTTCACTTTGCAAAGAACCAAAAACAGGAACCCCATCACAATTCAGTCACTGAGATATTTTAGGCAAAGCAAAGCAATCTTGTTTATTCTGATAAATTTCACTCATTAAATCCAAATTTTTAATTTCCGATTTTCCCTTTGCTTTCTAAGTAACTAACATGAAATCGCTGTAAATTACAAACTATTTAACTAAGTTAAGCCAAGCTTCAAAGTTTCTGTGTTCATATCAATTTTAGACTTAAATTAAAAAAAAAATGAAACCGCTTCAAAATTAAAAAGCTTACCAAGCGAAAGAGCTATCGAGCTCGTCGACATCAGTATCGCAGAAGACGCACCAAAAACGGTTGCGATCGGCATGTTCAGGTCGAATAATGGCGGGGTGTTTCAAGAAGAAGCGAATGTCGTTAATTTTGTTCTGAAACCGAGAGAGGAAAGCGGAGAGGGAGTTTTTGTGGTTAGGGAAATATTTATGACGTGGTCCTTGGTTGTGATTCAGCTTACAAACCTTGCAAAAGTCAAATTCGCTCTTCTTCTTCTTCTTCTCCCCCTTTGAATGGTCGTAATTTTGGTTCTTGAAGTGCGATTTAGGGTTAGGGTTTGGTTTCTCTGAACGATCCGCCATGGTTGTACGGAGAAAATTGGTCCCAAACTCCCAATCTCAAATTCCAAAGCGTTAGCGCGGTTTTGGGTATACCTTCTTTCTTTGGTTCAATTAAAAAAAAAGCTTACTTGATCAAACGCACCGTTTTGTCTATGTAACTAACTCCCGCCAAGTTACCGCCAGTGCGACCTTACTATTGGATAAAAAAAGCAATAAAAAGAAATTGTGTTTTTTTTTTTTAAAGATCCCAAAGAAATTGTTATTTAAAACCCGAAAGAAGGAAATAAAAAACAAAGAAAGAAATCCCAAGCTCTTTTCTTTTTTCTTTTTGTCACATTTTATAATAGCTCATGTGAGTATGTATTTTGTATTATTTTATGATTTTTAACATAATATTTTAAAAAATTTTAAATAAATCTTTATCTTCTTATTACATTTAATTAAATTCTTATATTTTTATTTTAAATCAAACAAGTTTTTATAATTGATAATTAACTAACTCACGTTAATCAAAACATCACTTATAATTTTTTATATCACGTGACGTTTACATAAATAATAAAAATATCATGTGATCATATCATATATCACATTAACATATTATGTCATCATCCACTATAACATATGAATATACTATGTCGATATCATGTGATATTTTGACTAATAACAATTAATGATTTTAAATTTTCCTAAATAGATTAAGAATTGATTTAGGTATTACTTCATGATTTTTTGGCATACAACTTTTCGATAATTAATCTTTTTTACCATGCGCCAGATTTGGAAGGAAAAACAAGATAAAGCTTTAAGGGGTAATTTAAACATATAAAAAAGCATGATTAGATATGGCATTTCAAAAACATCCTTCAGCCGAAAGGTAAAGGAAATTTGGGTCAATGTGAAGGGCCTAAAAAGATTCTGGTAGTAGTACCATGTTCCCACACTTTGATAGATAGTGTTTAACCTTTTTGTATTACAAGTCATAATTAGCAGGTGGGGGGGACATTGGAATTTTTTTTGCTTATGATGAGTATAAGTCTTCCCTGCAGGTCCATCGTTTGATGTCAATGACTCAATGCAGCCCCTTGAGTACTTTGTTAGGAAGCTCTCTGCAACATCTTTATCTCTTTAGCTTTTGTAAGAGATAAAGTTCTTATATCTTCGGACCGATTGGGGTATAGCCCAGTTTTTATTATTATTATTATTATTTTTCTTTCTTTCTTTCTTTCTTTCTTTCTAATTTGATGGGAAGGATTCACGTTTGCACATGTTTCGACTATGATATTTGAGTCCCACCATGATCTCTGAAGGACTGAAACTTTCTAAATTTCAAAAAGCTGCCTTTTTTTCTTTCTTTTTTTCACTCAAGATTGGTTCATAAACGACTCGACTAGAAGTCTAAACGATCTTGTACATTTATGGTCATCCTGCTCTCTCATTACCACTATTGGCGCCAACACTTAATAGTTTTGACGGAAAATTCACCTTCCCTTTGCCAAATATTTCTGATTCTCACATGACACCATATGTAATGTACATCTATTTCGGACAGTGCCAGTCAAATTTTGAACTTTCAAAAGATGCAAACTGCCTCCTCTACTAGACTGCAGATGTTCAATTTTGGATAAAATTAGCAGGGTTTATACTTTATAGGGAAATCAGAAATAGCAGTTCAGTATAGTTGAGCTATGTTAACTCATGCAAAATGCTTATACACTACATGGCATAGATGGTGATATGCTTTCCATTATCCCTGAGCACTGGGATGAAAAACTTGTTTGGTTTTGGTAGCAAGGACCGGACAGGTGCATTAAGATAAATCTGGTCTTCGAAACTGTTCTGTTTCATACCATTGGTGTAAGGAGATAAGGATGATCCATTCTTTACAATTCATCTTAATAAGGGTTGGTCTTATGATTAACCATATCTACATCAAACTTTAATAAACAAACAGTATCACTTCATCATAATATGTGGACAAACGTGAAAAGACAAATGTTAAGGTTTTGTCATAATGACTAGTTTGATTGTTTGGCTAGCATGTCCTACATCTTTATCCTGCACTTCAACTTTATGGAAGAATTGATGGCTGTTGCAATTCTATGATTGTAACCAAATAAGCAATACAAGACAAGGAACCTATAATGCAAGTGGTCATGTGTCAGCATACGGTCTCCCATCAATATGATTGTTAGGTGATTATGCAACTCAAACTAGGACACAACCATTGAGCATTTCCTCGTGATTTCTTAACTCCCCAAGGTCGTGAATTTCCATCACTGGAATCCAATTCCAAGTAGCCTTGTCCTTTTTCTCCCTTATCTCTGAAATTGCAGTTGTTTACAGCAGTACCATCAGGTTTCATTGCCATAAATCATGATTGCTGCTGTTGTATATAGTAGTATATAGTTTTATGGTAAGAGGAAAAAGTAAAAAAGCTGCTTGGTTCCGATGAATTCTTGCATGTTATGTTCTTATTTCTTAGTTGCAGAAGGCTGCCCTCTTGCTAGTTCCAAAGAGGCGCAGTGATTTTGCTCGAACTACAAGCCTTAAAACAACCAAAGGATTGCTTTTGAAGTTGCGTTTCTGATATAGTTGGTTGAGGAAGCAAGAACACCAAAAGCAGTTAGTGGCGAAAAAGCAAAATATGCTTTAGATTCTGAATTAGGTTAGTCTCTTAGAAGATTCTTGCAACCAAATAAAGAAAAATCAAACAAATAATTAAGTTAATCATAGGTACTTTCTTAATTCACATCCTTTTTCTTTATATGTGTTTGAAAAATGTGCTTTTCATGAGGGGCTAATTTTGAAACTTCATGATCCTTTGCCCCCACTAGATTATGTCTAGACTCTTGAGTCTTGACCTCATCAAAGAATCAAATCGGTGTATTATTGAAGCTACTCCCTAACAGATAAATGGTATATGAGTAATGTGTTCGGAGGTTGCTGACAAATCAAGCTAACTCCATTGTCACAACATCTTGAAAGCTTCACTATTAACTACTCTGACTGATGCTTTAATTTAGTAGAGTCATCCTATCCAAAAATGTCTCTTTTGTGTTGGATCCCGGACATGGGTAGTGGGTGTTTGGTTTCTGGTGAGCAAAAGTTAAGAAGTTGAATGCAAGTGGATGCAGCTATTCTGTCTTGTTGTTGATGAATTACTTACTTTTTGTTCTGATTCATTTCGCCTTTCTATCAAAATCAAGGTTCTGAATTTGACTCTAGAGTGGGCAGGTTTGACTCATCAAGGGCAAATTACGAGTTTCCTGAGTTTCAACAGTATGCAATTATGAGCATGTGTGCTTGGCTAATTAATACCCAAGATATCACCAATTAAGCTGAGACCAATTCAATTCGATATCGAATTTGATTTTCGTTGAATAACTATTAACTGTCCATAATCTGTGTGCTTCTTGCTGATGGTGATCCTGGCTCGAACTCTTTAACACTGTTATAATCCCACCTATTGAGGACCGAAGACCATTTTGGAAATTACTTGAAACTTGGTTTGTTTTGCTGGGGTGAGCAAGTTATGCAGCAGGCTGCAAACTTATACTTGATAATGGGAATAGCATTTTATCACTGGACGTTACATTTTTCTTCACAACCGATCACTAAATTGTATCCCTTCAGAAGCCATATGTTTGATCTGTATATTTTATGTTGTGGGTTAGGATTTTTCATCCATACACCTTACTCTTGATAGTGGGAATAGCATCAGTGAGACACATGATGATTCAATCTTACAAATACTAGCAGATAAGATATCCCTGCCAATCTGCTTCTCTAGTACTTTTGCATTCTCAAAAGCTAAAATGCATATCCATTTATCTGACATTTGCGTGAAGTTGTGCTAGAAAAGTGTGTTAGCAATTAATTTGGACAATAATGTATCACCAAACAAAAGACTTAGGACAATAATGCACCAAGTTAATTGATTCTAGCTGTGTGCATCATGACAGTAAAGTAAAAGATAAATTCATCTGGAAACTTTCATGATCTTAAAATGAGATATGATCTCATAAGAATGCCAGGAAAACTATTAGGAAGCTCTCATTTACAAATGATCTATCTAAAATTCAATTTGTGCTTCATGATCACTAAGTACACTTATAACTCCTGTCAGGTTGTCACCAAAACAATAAATCAAATTTCCTGCGGTAGACAGGCACGGGCCATTGTTGCTATCCTCTTTGTTCTCCTGGTAAAATTTGAACCTGGAACATATCTAAGTTTGCCGTTTGATAGTATAGTTTATCAATAATTGTTCATTCATGAAGGCCAAGCTGATCAGGACATTAACAACACAAACTCAAACAGAAAACTGAATTTGGGACTCAGATTTCCTGGTAACATGTATTCATCATATATATATATATATATATATATATATATATTCTCGTTTCAGTTTATCATTTGGTTAATTATTCATCATAAACACCAATTGCAATGAATTAAAAATAGACATTGCATAGTTTTCGTGCTGCTTTTATTGTGTTCTTTTGGGTTATTTCCTTCTTCTATGTTGAAGGAAGTTGCATAAATCCAATGCCCAAATTTTCAAACCCCAATAACAAACTCGGTTATGGAACAAAAACTCAGCTATATCTTAAACAAGGGTTTATATGAAAGCATCAAGGCCTGAACCTTTGCCTGCAAGACTGGCAAGTAATCTCCATGCACGTAGAATCTATCTTCCTTGTTGCTCTCTCCTTCATTCTCTCAGCTTTTTCCACTTCCTCCCTAGCTCTTTGCCACATATGCCTAGCCCTCGCAAATTCAGATTGTGCCAACTCCATTTCCCTCTTTGTAAGCTCCCTCACTCTCTCTGCATAAGCCTTTTCGATAGTTGCCAATCGAATATGCTCCGCCGCCTGCCATTTCAAGGACTCAACGCAGCTTGTGTCGGCCTTAACATCACCGAAATCACAAATGGGTCCTGCAATAACACAATTCGATGGTTGCTGGATTGGCCGGAGGCTGATCGATAGTTGCAAGTCGAGTGATGGCCCTTCGTATTGATCACTCGTCGTCGTCGATCGATATCTTAGTGAAGAATCAGACGCCCGAGATGACATCTGGGATGATGACGCTATGGAGAGAGGAGTGGGGAGCAGCTGCAGTTCTTTTTGATCTTCCTCTTCCATATAGAAAAGAGGCCTAAGCAAAGAAGAAACCGAGGGAGGGAGAGATAGTGGGATGACAGAAACTGCTCCTTTATATAAACAACTCAGCACATGCCCTAATTACCTTACTACCCATGCTTCCCATGCAAAATGACTTAACCAACTTCAATGCTTAGAATGACCAATCCACCCTCGTTGTCCTCCTCATATTACTCCCTACTTCCATTAAGAAATATCTTAAAAGGTGCCCAATAATTTTAAAATCGAAATTACTTTCAAAGTAACGTTTCATTGCATCCTATGACATTGCATCTATTCATACTCAATTTCGATTTAAACTCCCAGTCCTATCAGCATTACGCTTTGGGGTAAATATAATGGAGAGTAAAGGACATTGTGGTCAAATCACTGTTAAAGGAACAGCAAGAGTTCCGTTATAGAAGAGCCAAAGCATGGGAAATAACGGATCACGTTATTGGGCTATGAGTATCCTTATTGAGCTTTCCTTTTTTTTTTTTTTTATCTTTTTAGTATTATCTTAATATTTTACTGCTACCAAATTTCAATATTTTAATGAAAGCTTTTTCTACCCTTTTGAGAGATGAGGTCGGAGAGGGGGGGTGGGAGGGTAATAATTAGAGTCGCACGTGCGTTTGGGGGGTGGTAGGGGGTTGTGGGGGGGGTGGCGGATTAGGGAACTTTATTTCCAATAAAATTTGTTTTCCATCTTTTTACTTTCTGAGTAAATAAGCAAGTATGATATTTGGAAATGGATTATTGCTTTGATGGTAGGCCTGGCGATGTCGGCCCTCAGTACAAAAAGGTCTCAACTTTCAAACTCAGCAGCGCAGGGGGCCATGCCCCCCGGGGCAGATCGGCACGTGGGATGGACACACTGGTGAGCCTGACCATGATTGTGAATACTGACTCTACCACTTGGACCGTTCATCCGGTGGGCCCTCTTCCCTTAGACCTTTCTCCACTCTACATCATGTGGGCTGGAACAACCTCATCTGCATCTTTGATTGGAGTTGGGTACCCTTTGCTGTTTAGGCTGTGTTTGGGCATACTTGGCTTCATTTCCTTCACAACAATCAAAAAATGTCAGTAGTTTTTTTTTTAGCATTACATCAAAATCCTCATCATGATCATAAATAAGAGAAATTCGTTTGTCAAAGCACCAAATCTGTTGGTTTAGATCGCTTGCTGTTCCAGCTTTCCAATTCCCACCAAAGAGTTTTAAGTTATGATAAGAACAAATCCTAAACAATTTTCAAGTCATGCATCTTTTTTTTGTGTGTTTTTACTCAAAAAGAATGCTGAGTTTGTACTTGAAGTGAAGATAATTTAAGGATTCAACCCATGTGCAAGCTTTTTATTTAATTGTCTATTATTATGATTTTGTGAACAAGTTGCATGCATTCATGTTATAACTTTCAGCAAAAAAGTAAATAAATAAATAAATATATATATATATATATATATTATTCTTTCTTGTATTTGAGAGATGGAACATTCAAGATATAATTGTAATTTATTATTGAACAAAAGCAAGAGCAAACCATTGCAAAGTTGACAATTTGAATTTAATACTATTACTTTTTTAGAATTTATTATTTCGTTAATAAATAAATTTATTAACTATTTTAAAAATAAATTTTAAAAATATTTTTTAATAATTTTTTTAATTTTTATTTATATATTATAAAAAATAATTTTATAATAAAATGATAATATATAAATATTATATGTTAACCAAGCATCAAATATAATTTTTTTTTTTTAACACTGTCACTTTAGAACAACTCACCTTTTCGACAAAGAGTTGTTTTAAGAAGGTTATTATAAACTATCTAGTCCTATTGTCGTATAAAATATAGCTTAAACAAAGGAGATAAGGATGTACGTAAATGATTCCAAAGTAAACCTAGGGCTTACATGAAGATCATTTTTTTAAAATCAAAACATTTAAAAAAATTTAACAGTAAATTCGATCACTTAACTTTTGCTAACTTTTCAATTAATTTTTGTACGAATTCCTAATCTCTCAATTGTTATATTTAAATACCAAATTTTCTATAAATTATTAGTACAACTTATCAAGCTTTCATAAAAAAATAGACAACAATTGCTTAAATGGAAAATTACGTTATTGACATTACAATAAAATCACAAGCATTGTAATGATACAAATAGTTTTTTTTTTTTTTTTGTTCTATTGGATTTGAAATGCAAATGGAGTAATGGCGAGATGAAAATTTAAGGTAGTGTTCAGTATTTTTATAAGAATGTAATTACTGAGTACATGATCGTTGGGAAGATAATTTTGTAGTGTTTAGTATATAACGAGAAATTGATTATTGCAAAAAACGTAATTATTGAAAAGATTATATTGTAGTGTTTGATTTAAAAAGTATTTTACAGAGAATATAACATAAATTTAGAAAATTAATTTTATATATGAAAGTTAAATAAACTTTTATTATTCTTATCTAAAACTTTAACTTTTCAATTTTATCATTTAAAATAATAAATAATAACATGACAAAAATAATATAATATTTTAATATTAATTATTAAAATATGAAAATATATAAATTTATTAAATATTTATTTTATCCTAAAACTAAAAATATTAAAAATAATAATAAGTAGAATTATAACATGAATAATAAAAAAACATTTTTCAAAGAATTTTTTTTGTCTTTGAACCTCTTTAACTAATGATTTCTTTTTTTTTTTTTTTTAAGAAATAACAATTGATCATTCACTTTGATTTCTTTTCTTGGTCGTTGTGTGATTGGAATGCTTTAGTGGATTCTGCTTCTACCCCGGCTTTAATTGCTGCAGTTTTTGATCCCCTGGTCTCTACTCTGCAGCACGATGTTGGAGAATGAAAAAGAAAGAAAACATGTTTATAGCGTTTGGTTTGTTCAAAAGAGTTGGAAAAGTCTTCTTGTTGTAAAGTGACTGCAAAGAATATAAAGAAAATCATTCCTTTCTCTTACGGGGGAAAAGTTACTTTCCTTTTAAAGTTGCAAAATTTTTTCTCAAATTATCTTCGTCATAATCTGATCCTCTCTCTTTTTTTTTTTTTTTTTCCAAAAACGACCTTCTACTAGTGGCCATTAATTTTTTTTTTGGTATTTCGTTTCTTCTTTTTCTTATATTTTTATTCACCGTTTTAAAAAATAATTTTATGTATTTTTTCTTTAATCAATTTTTATAGAAACAATATAAATTTAAAAATCTATTACATACTTAAAAAAAAAATTTTCAAAGGGACTTTTTCATTTTGTCACGTGTAAGCTTAAAGAATGACCATTTTGAGTCTTCAACAGGGGAGTTTTAAATGAGTATCATAGGCTTCAATTAGTGATGATATTAAAGTGACTCTTAATAGTAGGCTTCAATAAACCCTCTTGGAATAAACACTAATATTTTAATATGTCAATAAATATTATCATATTAATTCTACTAAATTATTTTCAACAACTCCCTTATAAATAAATGAATAAAACCGTGGCAAACCGAGACTAAATTCTAGTTTATATTAAAAAGAAGGTAAGTACTTAATTTTATATTTTCATATATACAAATAATTTTATACATTTATATTACATTGTTAATAAAATATTTTTAAATTAAACACTATAATGTAATATTTTCAATAATTACATTAT
Organism: Theobroma grandiflorum; assembly: GCA_036013995.1. Lineage (NCBI taxonomy): Eukaryota > Viridiplantae > Streptophyta > Magnoliopsida > Malvales > Malvaceae > Theobroma > Theobroma grandiflorum. Next base: position 12,026,025 of record CP142131.1, read on the forward strand.
CTATAATCATCACTTTCTCATGTTATATCAAACATTATAAAATTATCTTTTCAGTAATCACATTTCTAACAAAAAATTAAACACCACCTAAATGAATGACATTCCCTTAATTAATTACAATGACATTACAATTATAAACACATTTCCTTTCCTTTATTGCAAACCAGATATTATAAAATCATTGTACCTATTCAAATTATAGAGAATGTACTGCACTTCCACAATACGTACAAGATTATAGTGTTGTTTGCTTTAACTGTAAGCATTTATTTTATTTTAATAAGAAGCCCACTTTATTGGTTAAAACTGTGGGTTGGACAGCTTGTCGATCCTACAAGCCCACTTAGGCCTCGGGCAAGGTTTCTTAGGTTCAGGCTCAACTTGCGCTGGACGGCTTGTCAATCCTACAAGCCCAACTTAGGCCTCGGGCAAGGTTTCTTAGGTTCAGGCTCAACTTGCTCGGTATTATTGTGATATTAAAAATATTATTTTTTAATTTAATTTTAGTTTTTCTAAAATATTTAAAATATAAAATATTAATAAAAAATCATTCTATTTAAATGAAGAGGTTGGATCAGGTGTCACGGTTTGATGGTTTTAATTCAAAAGATACACCTGATAAATAAATAAAAAATCATGTTTATATATTCAAAACACAATTCATCTCTTTTTTATGTGAAATTCATAACATTTTACTTAATTAATTGTATAATAAGAGATTTTTTACTCATAAAAGATAAGGACTTCTACGTTGATTTAAGTTTATTTAAATCTTTGCATCTCTCATGAAAAATCAATATCAATGAAGATCTAGATCAATTTTAATATTATTTATCAAAAATTTATGTTTTTAATTTAAAAAATATATTTAATAAATATAAAAAATTTATTTTTATATATCAAAATTTATTTTATTTATTATTAATATGAAATAATATGGGATTCGTGACATTAAAACAAGGCTTAGTTACTAAGGTGGACATCCTCGTTTTAATTGTTCAATGAAAAAGAAAAAGAGAAATCATTAAAATGAGAGAATTTTGAAACTCGGTCGCGCTGAGAAGCGCCCGTGTGATACACTCCCCCAGCTTTCTCAACTTTCCCGCTCCTCTTCTGGGCGGCTCAGCTTAAGAAAAAAATTTTCTCTCGGAAGAAAATATTTCTCGCCATTTTTTCTCCAGCAGTAAACCACCTCACCCTCCCTCGCTGGACCCATGAATAGTCGAGAGGTCGCTCTGGTCTCTACGGCCACTTTCGTTGGTGCTTTAGCCTCCGCTTTTGCTTATCATTTATTCTTATCCAGTCCTAAAAAACGATCATCTCGACCCGATTCGTCAAGAAACGGCGTCGTTTCCAAGAATCGCCCCTGTCAGGATCCTTTCGATACCTCCAAACGCAAAGGGTCAGTAAAATATGTTGCTCTTTTGTTTTTGGAATTATATTTCGTATTTTTAGGAATGCATTTACAATCTTGAGTTATTTCGCTTTGGTTTGGGTGCAGATATTTGTCATGGGATGATTATTTTATGGCAATTGCATTTTTATCCGCTGAGAGGTCCAAGGACCCAAACAGGCAGGTCATGATTTTAGTTTAGAGGTTATAATTTACTTAATAGATTATGACAATTATACTTTCCAAAGTGCTTAATTTTGGCAACTGATATGGGTAGCTAATTGGAGATGGGTTGAAATTCAGACCTCTGATTTTTATACTGATTTTAGGTTGGTGCATGCTTGGTGAGTGAAAATGGTATAATACTTGGTAAGATTGATAGCAGCTAAATTTCTATTGGAAAAAGAACTTTTTTGCTAAAAGTTTCAATCTTAAGTCACCAATACCAAGCATTCATTACTTATGGATGGTAACCTTTTTCTTGGATAGGCATTGGGTATAATGGATTTCCAAGAGGTTGTTCAGATGACAAGCTTCCTTGGGCAAAGGTTTGTATGTGTTAATATAAGCTTCCAACATTGTTAAGGAAAATCTTGCTAATAAGTATATGCATTTATGTCTCAGATGTCAAAATCTGGGGATCCATTGGAGACAAAGTATCCGTGAGTACTGTATTTTCCTCAACCCTAACTCTTGATTTGTGACTTATGACTTAATAGTATTCCTTATGTTTCTACTTAAATTTATTTTTCTTTCTTTCTTTTAGTTTGTATATACTTGACTTGTTATTAATGGTCTTCAGACTAGTGCATTAATCAAATTTTGTGCTCTGCACCTTCAGCATGATTTAGTTGCTCATGCATTTGCCTGACTTTAGCAAATTGATTGACTCACCTCTCAGATCATCTCTTGTAGGTATGTTTGTCATGCTGAAGTCAATGCTATCCTGAATACAAATCATGCATCTGCAGCTGGGCAGGTCAGTTACACTCAAATTTCCCTGTAGACCTCTGCCAGACAAACATAGTGAACTGGGAATGCTTCATATTTTTTCATATGAACTTAACATATATGATTCAACCTTCAATGAACCCCAAGCTAAACAAAGTATCAGAACTCTGTGTTCTGTAGTATGGTTTGTATTTTCTGCTCATTTCCTGTTACCATTGTCAGTTATCCTTTAATAGTAATGGCACTGAGAGGATCTTTCATCTCATTGTAATCTTTACAGAGGCTGTATGTAACCATGTTTCCTTGCAATGAATGTGCAAAGATAATCATTCAGGTTTGGTGCCATGTTCCCTCTAATAATTCTAGAAAAAGGTCAATTCTATTTCTATGCTTGCTAAGCATGTAACATACCAAATAATCTGTCATCCACATATTGGTGACTCTTAATGTGGATTTGGCTTTTCCTTCTTGCAGTCAGGCGTCTCGGAAGTCATATATTTTGTAGAGAAGAGACTGAATACGGACACTTCATATGTTGCTTCGCACAAGCTGTTATCAATGGCTGGTGTTAAAGTAAGCCTTGGTCCACAGTTATACAGTACATGGTTTTTCTGTATAAAAATGTGCCAACGTGTTCTATGTTCGTTTTGTCATAAGGAGGTGCCTGTCATCTTTCCTTATGGATTTGTAGGTTTTATGATGTAGTGAGTCTAATAACGGGAATATGCTTGTTTACGAACTTCATATTAGTGTTATTGCCATCCGCGAATAGGATCTAGAGTTCTTTATTTGCATTCGACTCTAGTTTCTTACATGAATCTCTATTCTCTACAGGTTAGGAAACATCGACCACAGATGGACCAAATTTTGCTGAAGTTCGAAGAGCCCTAGACTTGGATTCTTATACCATTTTTCATTTTGTCGGACGTAAAATTACCAGTCAGCTCTGTTATAACTTGCGTACTGGACTTTAAGGTATTCACTGTTGTGCAAGTATCAGTTTGAGGCTCCTGACTCAACGAGTCTGCATCGTGTGCTTTGATATGTTTTTTTTTTTTTCTGTCATGCTGATCAACCTGATTAGTTTAAGTCATGTCCTATATTAGAATTTAAGCTTTCAGAATTGGAACTTGGATGCATGATTTGCGAAAGCTGGGGAGTTCTATTGTGAATTATTACTTTGCTTTCTAAACTATCTAAAGAAGTTCTACAAACTTGGTCTACATCACGAGACACAAGCCATTGGGCAATGGTTGAGAAACACCTTAGCACAAAACATGGGATGCCGATTACCTGAGAGTTAAGACTAGGAAAATTGATCCACTGAAGCACAGAATGCTTTGGGGCAAGCCTCGCATTAATTCAAATATAAATTATATTGTATGAAAACGAAAATTTCTTAGTTAACCCTATGAAGTATACATATTTCTGAATGGCTGGATCATTTGCTTGAATATTGGACCCCAAAAACTGCCTTATTTCCCCCCCAAGGGGCATTGGTCATGATGGACTCTTAAAATGTTCCTAATTTGCAAAAACAAAAGCTGTATTGGGACATTAATCAGCATTCAGGGCTTCAAGTTGCCTCCGTAGATCTTCAAGGTCAACAATACCAGTAGCCAAGGCTTCAGGTGTAGGGAGCTTTTGAAATTCATCTGCACTTGGGAGCTCATGAATGAGACCTTCTGGAAGAGCATCTGAAAGCATAGAGAGGAAAATAGATTAGGGAAATGAAATATTGAGATCAAACAGGAGTGGTTCACAAATGGGACAGTTAAAAACTTTCATATAAAATGACCCTGCAGTGACTCTGCATCAATGATTAAATGAAAGTATACCAAAATGGAAAACGGAACAGATCATAAAATCAATTTATGGGGCACCGGGGTTCTGTGGTTGCAGTTTTGTATAAAATGGCCCCAGAACAATGCTGTCTAAGAGTTAGAAGAAAAACAGTACCCAATGAGGTTCTGGTAGAGATGTAATCCTTATAAATCAGGTGAGAACTGCAAGCGTGCACTATTAGCTGTGCTCAAATGAGCAACTAAGACAGCTACAGTTTTTAATTCGGTATGCAAACATTATCCTTTGAACAGCCCAAATTCCAATGTTTAATTGGTGAATTAAATGGGAAGAAACAGGAATAACATAGTAATTCTTCTCAAATTTTTGTTTAGAAGACCTCTATTCATATATTAACCAGAACTTGATGAGAAAATAATGCAATCAGATATGAAAGGAAAATCAGTAATTCACAACTAGAAGAATCGTCAATCAAGAGTATAAAACAAAAGGACACCTGAACTTGTGCCACCTGTGCTCTCCAGCTCACTATCATTGACAACGCTGCAAAAACAAAACAAAAGATACATAAACTGGCTAATTTCCCAAAGTAAAACCATATAATGATATGATTCAGGATAATAACATATGCAAACACCAATGACATGTTTTAACATTGGAGAAAGTGGTTCCTTTTGACCTAAATGTCAGTCAATCATTATATAATTTGCAAATTTTATTGAATGTCAATATAAATATAACTACACCAACCAAAAAAAAAAAAGGAAAAAAAGAGTGTATTGCTTTTCAGAGTTTGAGTCCAAAACTATGATAACATGCACCAGTCCCTCTCCCGGATTTGCAGTTTGTACCTTATGTTCCATTCATTATCAGCATGAAGTGGCAAATCTGCTGCTGCGGCTGATGCTTCAGCCTCCATCTTGGCTTTAGCCTCAGCATCCCTCGCTGGCTTTGCAAGAATGTATTCTTTCTGCAAAGCAACAATCCATTCTAGCATTAGCAGAAAAGCCAAATGACCTGAATGACAGACAAAAAAATCTCTCTTACCTGCCGCTCCAGACAGGCAGCATTTGAACATTGGGGATTTGGCTTCATTGCCATGGTTGGGAAGTAATCTTTAAGAGAACTGTATCCCTACAATCAAGCAAGAAAGCCAAGCTCTATCAAAAACCAAGTATAAACACATGAAGCCATTAATTTCACAACAAGTCTGGGTAAGTACACATCACAAGCAACCTTCTAATAGAATTAGTTAGGTCTACCTTCCCTCGGGCTATTATAGAGGAACACAAAGCAAGGATTACACTACAGAAACCCATACAGAGATGGAAAAAGGGAGGGAGAGTTGATGTAGGACTTACCAAGTAGGGAGAAACGTGTCCAAATTTCAATAAGAACTTAAGCGTATTTTGGACTAGAAGCCCAGCAACAACTCCCTGAAAAGTTAGTTCATATACTCCATGTTAGGAGAAGCAGGAAAAAAAAATATTTTAAAGTACCAAACAGTGTATTGAGAACTTAATGGTTCTTGGTAATACACAAGCTAAAATACAATTTAATGATTTAAGTACCAAATAGTACATGCTGGAAGGACACACCATCACATGTGCAGTCACATATTCATGCATACACATAAAGAATTATACATGCACATGCACACACGTATTCATGCATGCATGGATGCATCCATGTATGTATGCACGTGTGTGTGTGTTATATAAGATAGATGCATTCATGTCTGTATGTTTGTATGTGGATGCATGCATCCTAGAGACGAGAAATAGCTAAAGGAACCTAGAAAGAACAAAAGCTTACCATGGTAGTAGGCAAAGATGCGGCACAAACCCCTTCACGTTTGAGTGTTCGTTCATCCACTCCAGATGCTACAACCTACAAAAGAATAAAATGCAATATTCCTATTTCACATTCTTGATTATATAACTTAACTGTACACAAACATGCACTAGAGATTTCACATCTATATTAAGCTAATATCATAGGTTAACGGATGAATATACCAAAGGAGGTGCACATGCAAAACAAGCAGTTTCTCCAGGAATCAGCAACTGTATATGACCTGAAACTGCATCCTCAGATACACCTGTCCCAAATTTTCCTCTTTTTAGTAATCAGAAGCAACAGAGGGGCAAACCAAGCACACTTTTATAACTTTACTTGGTATCTTCTCAGCATATTTTTGGCTGAAGGGCAACATAGCTATAATTATGTAGTGGCATGCAAACCACTAAAAGTCAAATGGACACATGAAGAGGTATCACACTGTAGTCATCATACATTAGCTTAAGTGCCAGTGATAAGTCCAAGCCTACTAACAATTTGAATGCCATTATAAGACTATCGAATCAATGTAGTACTCAACACTCCATATGATTCCTTAAACATCTTGTAGTTTAATCAATTACAGTGGCAGTGCATGAGGTCAGGCTTCTTGAGGCTTTGGATCAAGATAACAAGGCTATCGATTTCACAAGATTATCAGGCATCTCAAAAGGAAAATTGTGCATCTTATTGAAACATAAAAATAATAGAAGGCACTTCTTAAAATATTGTACTTCTACCAATGAGTTCAATTAACTCAGTTACTAGTGAAGTAATGAAAACTAAGTTGCTTACCAGATTCCATCCATGTTTGATTCAACTCATTGCATGCCTGTACATACACAAAAAAACCAGATACAGAATCCACTATTGAAAATGGTAAACAGTTCATATACAAGAAGGTCATCAAACTCAGCATCTATCAACTTAGGCCTAAAGGAAAAATACTCATGTCAGATGTAAAGGTCAAGTTACCTGGTTGACCACCATCCTTGCTTCGTAATTGTCTACACAGCTTAAAACAAGATCCACTCCGCTACCTTCTTTACTTGGGCAAAATGTTTTATTTCTTAAGCTTGACATAAAGGTTTCAAAGCCTTGTACAGTTGTGATGTTCAGTGTATAGCTCTGAAAAAATGAATTAATAAATGTGATAAGTTCTAAAAATGCTCAGTGATGATCTAATTTGATTGTTTACAATTATAAAACTATCATAATGTTTTCATTATTTAAAAAAATTCTGGAATGGCTATCAGATTAGACACCAAATAGTACCATAAAGAAAAGATAAAGCCTGTAAGATGACATGAGGATTATGAAGTTTATGTCTTTCATTTCACTATAAATACAAGAGGATTATGAAGTTTATGACAGCTCTTCCCTCTAAACCAATTTAGCATGTATAAGAATCAAGAACGCAACAAAGCAGGTCAGCCCCTTTAAAAAGTAGTCAACAAACTCTAGACAAGGACCAACTTCACATATGTAATGAAGATACAGGAAAATAAAATTTATGTGAAACACTCCAACTTCACACCACCTCAACTTTGTTTTCTTTTTTTTTTTTTTTTCTGTAAGACTTGAAACATATGATCTACTCAAAAGCCCACTCACGCCTTCACCTTTTGAGAAATATCAAAGGGTGCATTCATGAAAAATGCTTACCTCAAGCACAACATCAGGATTTATGTCTGACAGGGTCTGAACAGCAGCATCAGTCTTTGTCATACCAACCTTGATCGAAAAAGAAAATTTGAAAGTCAAGTTATTCAAATTAAGGCAGAAATCCAAGCTTCTGCTTTATATCAATGCAAAAACTGCAGTTGCAGAGAAAAATATAGTGACACTTCAATAACATTATTTACTTCAAAGAAATACTTGACTTACTGTTTGACGAAAAAATGTCATTTTCCAGCTAGAAGTCAAAATGAAATAATATAGAAAAGGGTATGAAGACTCACCTGCTCTGGGCGAAAGAATAGCCTATTCATGTTAGCTAACTCCACTTTATCATAATCATACAACAAAAGGCGACCTATGCCACACCTTGTTAGCATCTCAGCTGCAACACTGCCAACACCACCAATACCCTGCAAGTTCAAGAAGATTACCAATGAGAACTGAATCAGGACAAGAAGAATTATCAATCTACAGCAAAGTTATGGAACTAATAGCATGTGCTAGGCAAGGCTTTGTTGAAAAGAGATCTAGAAAGCAGGAGACAAATACAGACAACTATGGCAACTGAGAACTCCCGGATCCTTTCATAGTTCTCCACAATACCCATTCTTTGAAGTGCCATAAGTCTACTGTAAGGATTGCTGTCAACCACCTCAGCACTCATATCCTGCCATGAGATTATTTAAACATGCATTGGTATTACAATCACAAACATAACCAGAAGAATGCAGATAAGAAACTGGAAAAATAAGAGGCAAGAAAAAAGTACATGAGGACAAAAACCTTGACTTTTGATCGTCGAACAGGTACAGATTTAGCTAGATGAGTAAGATGGTCAACACGCGATTGCAACTGAAAAACATATGAAACAAGTTACAACCAAAGTACAAGGCCTCAGACATGTTAAAAACGTATTTCTCTATCCTCATAACTAAAACATTTGATATTGGCCTTTATTCCAAAATTTTAATCTTTTCCAGTATGTTAAAATAAGTTACATTTCACAGAAACATTAATTTGAACTATAGTCATCGGCTAAAGGAACATAGATACACTACCAATTTTCACTGGTAGATAGTGCTATTAAAATAAAAGAAAAAAGACATACAAATGCAAAAATTAGCAAATTAACTCGACAACCTTCTCTTCACGACCCAATTAATACATAAAAATAGCAAACTAGGCAACTGATAGATCAACAAAGATCAACCCGGAATCCAAATGAATCTCATTTTTCATAATTCAACAAGTACAAAACACAATAAAGCTACAAACTTTCTAGATCCCCCAATTGTCTAAAAAGCATCTTATAAACTCGTCTATATGGTATTAAACATGAATGCAAGTATTCTCAGATTGAAAAGAGTACCTTGTCAATTGAGGCATGAAGAGTAGGATCAGATAATGATTGTCTTAAAGACTGGAGATCGTCAAGCATCTCTTTCAATTCCACCTCCATTGTTGCTCTTACTGTCCCTCTCTAAAGACCCAAAACTTAGTTTTTCCGTCTGAATCTACGAAAACGTGCAAAACCACTGTGAGTCTGTGACAGTGCTGCTGCTCCCCTTTTTTGCACGCGTTATGGGGCCTTTGTTTCGGCTGTAAGAATCTGCTTTTCTATATTTCCTTTGGGCTTTAACAGAGTCCAAATTGTAGATATATTGGGCTTCGAGAAGAGATCAAATCAAAAACTTTGGGCTCCAACCATCTAGGATTAGAATTGTCTGGGGATTGGCCCAACAGTTGGGTTTCTGGGTTGAAGAATCTCAAGCTCCAAAATGACCCAACAAAAAGTAGCCCATAATGAACCTGGGATTTATTCTGTTGCCATTTTTAATTTTTATGTTTTACTTTTAAAATATTATTTTAAATGATAAATATTAAAATGAGATTTTTATTTTTTAAAAAAAATTTGAAAAAGGTATCAATAATTGACAGTAAAAAGCAAGTTATAAAGGTTATATACAAATTTAGCTATAGGAAAAAAATTCATATATAATTTTCTACTCATATATATGACCAAAAAATCCATGAATAATAGCATGGTGAGCCTATCTTTTCTTTAAATAAAAAATAACGATTTTTTAAAGTTATTTTTTTTATTATTTGATTATTAAAGATATTTTCTACTGACATTTTCAACTTGTTGTGGAGTCTTAACTCTTCAATAGACGGAGTAGGCATTGGACCAATGGGGGAAAAGTTATGTGGGTTCTTTGGCAGACAAGAATTCATTTGTTTTATATGATGAATATATGTGGAAAGAAATAGACTTATAATCCTATGCCATATCAATTATGGGCTTTGTTAGAGGTACTAATTCTAGCTGTGCAGGTTACCTATCTCATTTGGAAACAACACTATAAGCGGAAGTGGGGCAACAGACCTGTCATTATATATTCCAGGATATAGTCTGCCCACAGAGACTTTTTGTGTACTTTTTGTAGTTAAATTTGCATTTAATTTAATTTATTTTGGTAAAAATGAAAAAGAATATATGAATGCTCCAATCTAAAATGTCTAAAGCTTTTATCCCTCCAATCACTTTAAGACTTTGGGATTTGCTTACCCTAACTTCCAATCATATCAAGAGGGGTAAAGATTTTAGTTTGGTTTGGTCTAAATTATGGGTGGCAACCATTACTCCAAGTGCAAAGCCCCCTGGTCAAAAAAGAGTAAGATTAGGGAAAGTTGGATTCAGTTGCCAGTGTGAAACTAAAACTCAAAAATGGCAAAAAAAAAAAAAAAGAAGGCCCAAAGAATGGCCCATGTGGAGCCCCATGGATATCTACCAAACCAAACATGATCAAACTATGTGGGCGTGGAATGGATATGCATCTTCCCCCTTTTATCCCTTTCACCACATTCAACCTTATCTAAATTTACATTCCCTTTATTTTTTTTCTGCAAATCTAAATCAAAAATTCTTTTTTTATTATTGTTTTTTATTTTCTCTTAATGGAGCCCACGAATGGTGGGGAAATTCAAATCATATCATTTTCCATCACAACTTGCTCTCTCCATGAAAGCATAGATAATTTCACAAAAAGAATAAAAGAGTTTGATACGCCACCCAACTCCAATGCCAAGGTTTGATTAAGGTTCACAGGATTTTGTCAAACCCCACATGTCCATGTTAGTGGCTGTCAACCTCTTTTATTTTATTAATGACAATGAAGAAAAAAGCAACACTGCTTTATCAGATTTAGAAATTTATATTTTTTGATTTGATTTTTCGACGATGATATTAATTAATAAAATGTTGCAAATAATTCAAAAAGTGTTTCAGTTTCTTATTATATGCCGTGTACTATATATCATGCATAATTAATACGGACAAAATAAGATGATAGCCAGCCAAAACATTAAAGATGATCTATACGAAATTCGAAAGTGTGGGTCAGGTTTACGTTATGGTTTAATTAACAAATATTGCTTGCTTTGACTTAGTGTTACAAGTCGCTCTATGTCATGATAATATGTATTTTCCATGCAGATGCCAAGGACAAGGACAGTCCTTTCTTTTTCGACACTGCTTTGCAGATATAATAAGATGAAGAAGAAGAAGAAGAAGAAGAGGAGTTATAGAGGGAAGGGTGATGATGATGCTAATAATGATGAATTTGAAAGCTTGGGGGGGTTGCATGTATGGGGCTTTTTGAAAACGTCTAAGAATTGTGGAAGCCAAATCCATATTAAAAATTTGCATTGCGATGAGGGCCCTTTTACTTTTTCAGCAGTAATGGTTACATTAAGCAATGACAATCATTTTATGTATGAAAAGCACCATTCGCCGATATGGGTGCTACAAAATTAGTTCGAATGTGCATTTCAAAATGACATCTAAAGCTTGAAACCATCTGTTGTTAGTCCACCTGATAGAAATGTCTTGAGATATATGCTTGGAAAAAGTTGCCCACATCTGCCAAATTAAAAGATCATGTTGGTTCGAAAGGACCTATCGAGAAAATGAAACAAGAAACGGATGAGCTCTGTGATCAGAACGATAATCCTTTCATGGTTATGCCAACCAATCGATTTCCAAGTACTCAAGTTTAAATTAGGGGAAAGGCACCAAACGAGTTTTAATTTGATCAGTTAATTTGATAAAACCTTCTTTTCAAATATTATTATTGTTATAGATTTCTTCATGAATTACAGAAGGTTCATCGAAGAGATCAAAAAGATCTCACATCTTTATATAACTAAAGATTTCATTTATTAAGAGATTTAAGAGTGTACTAGTTCATCAGTGCAACACATAGTAGCCACCCGCCTCGTAGGGAAACAATCCAACATATAAGGCTTTACAAAATGGTAATGAAGTCCTTAAATCCGAGAGCCCTAGTTTTAGTTAGTCTGACTATGTTGGTGTATTTTCAAAATTAAAGAATAGTTCACATGATGGAGAGCTATCATTAGCTCAATAGTTATGTCACAAAAGTAACACAATATGTCTATTGGAATATAGACAAGTTTTCATGTGAATAATTATGTTTATTGAAAATACATGTTGAAAAGACACCAACGAAAAGTTACATGTGAAAAGTTACCATTGTAAAGTAACATGTGAAAAGCTACATGTGAAAAGTTACAATTGTAAAGTAACATGTAAAAAGGATATATGTGAATAGATATTGTTTCAAGGTATAAATCAAAGAATATGATTTATGAAATGAATAGTTATCTATTCATTAGATGTTTATTGAAACAATATCTTTTGCTCAAAAGTTGTGTTGGTAAAAAGTGTAGAGACACTTTTTGGATGAAAGAGATCTTTATGAAAAGGTTGTGACCTTGGAACATAAAGATACTTATTAGACATAAAAGATGTCTTTATGAAAAGGAAGTGTCCTTGAAGAAGAGACACTTTGAAGCCTATATAAAGGGCTTGTTGTCATACATTTTGACATACCAAATTTTAGACACAACAAGCAAGTGCAAAGGAGCAAGAGAAAGTGTTTGTGTTAGAAAAACAAAACACTAAAGTTTCCACCATCTACAAAAGATTCCGAATTCCTTATTATCATCTTGCTGCAGAAAGTTGGTTTTAAGGCCAAACGACTTTGCAAACCCTCGGGTGTATCTAGCGGTCTAGTTTCGTAAAGTGCAATACGAAAGTTAGACGTTGGCTTCATTGTATCCTTGAGACTAGTCGCATAATACCCCTTTGCATACCTAGTGGTGGGGGCGAATTAAGTCTTAAAGATAGACGCCTATTTAAAGACTCGCCTTGAAGCCAATTTTGCCATTCTTGAATATCTATATAAACCCCTCAACACCAACAATTTTAAGACTTAATTTCGTGGTATTCAAGATGGCTTCACTAAGGGAGATGGCTACCAACATTGTCAAGTTAGACCACTTTGAACAAGGAGGATTTACTCGATGGAAAAAGATGGACCGATTTGATGGTGACAAGGAAAGTTGGCAAAATGGTTTTACATCGGATCATAAGATAAGTTGTCTTTCCTTACTTGATATGGATATACATGATATTGTATGTGATATGCATGATATGATGCTTGATATGCATAGAAAATATTTATTGGTTGGAAATAAATGTCTTGAAATATTCATGCATAAGCTTGAACGTATTCTAGATAGCTTCAAGCAATATGATCTTAAAATTGATAAAGTTATTGTGGTTTACTCAATAATTGATAAACTTCCCACTTCTTGGAGAGACACTAAGAAAGCTCTTAAACATAAGAAAGAAGATATGTCTCTCGAGGACCTTGCCAATCATCTTCGAATAAAAGAAGATTATAGAAAGCAAGAAGAAGTCAAGCATGAGGAAGATTCTAAAGAAAAGAACCTTGAGACTTCGAAGGTCCCTGTGATGGAATACAAACCATCAAACAAGCCAAGCAAAAGAAAACATTCCGTGGGCAAGTATGACAAAAGTCATAAGTTCAAAAAGAACAAAAATGGGCCATGTTTTCATTGTAACAAACTTGGTCATTTTAAGGCGGAATGTAGACTTTTGAGAAACAAGACACAAGGTGTGAACCACCACAAGTTTGTGGCAATGGTTTTCGAGGTTAATATTCTCCAAAATGATGGAGCATGGTGGATTGACACTGGTGCATGTCACAACGTGCGGGTCCGGGAACCCGTCCGCTTAGACGTGAATAACTTGGGGAGTCGCCACCAATCTTTTTTGTTTAGGTGTGATTGGCCACCCAAAAATTTGTTCTATTCGACGAAGTACTAAATTGACTTTAGGTTCGTCGAAAGAACGATAAACTGGTCTACGTGTTTTTTAGAGTTTGGGTTCGGGAGTACGGTTACGCACGAGGAAGGATTAGCACCCCCGTGACGCCCGTTCCACGAACGGTACCATTTAATCACTTATTGTCTTAACCCTTTTATTTTGTTTTCGTGTTTCATTTGCTATCATTTGTTTGATTTATTTTTTGATTCTGTTGATTGAATATTTTACGGCCTAAGCGTACATGTAATGCAATTATGAAATGCGTGGCATAAAACCGAAATGGCACCAAACGAGAACCTTTTATTGAGTGTACTTTCCGAATCCGCCCATCATACTGGTGGGATCCGGGAGTATCCTCGCACCTAGAGAGTTTACCAAAGAAACTCGCCTTCGCAAGCTTCCTCGGAAAGTCCCATCATCGGGGTAATCACTTGTGAAAGAAAACAGGGTTTTCGTGAATGCAAAAATCCTAATACGAGTAAAAACCTTTTATTAAAGATATCTCTCCGAACCCTCCCATCATACTGGTGGAGTTCGGAAGTATCTTTTCACCTAGGGAGTTTACCGATGAAACTCGCCTTCGCAAGCTTCCTCGGAAAGTCCCATCATCGGGCTTGGTTTAAAATAATTATTTAATTCTCCAAAATCATTATTTATTATACATATTTATGTATATTTTGTTTATTATTTGTTTGTTTATTTTTTACACTTTCATATTTTTATTATTTTTTTTATTATTTTCTATTTTATTTATTTATTTATTTACTAGATTTGAAGTCTTTATTAACTATAATATTTAAAATATAAACCTTAATATTATTAATATCGATTTCTATATATATTATTACTACATATTTTTTAATGAAAACCTATATATATACATTTTTTTTATATTTTTTTGATTGATTTTTTTATTATTTTTTTCCTTTTTTTTTCTTTTTATTTTATTATTATTATTTCTCACTATCCTATTTTTTTTATGTGTTTATTACTAAGATTTTATTATATTTTCATTTTTCCTAATAAAACTTAAACTAAAATAAAATACATTAAAATAAAAATAAAACAAACACAAAGCAAAGCCCAAAGCAATATACCTATCTGGGCTTGGATCGGCCCAGTTCGACGGCCCAACAGGAAGCCCAAACTGCAGGTGGTCCGGATCGGCTCAGCAGGCCCGCAGAGTGGCTGGCCAAAACGCACCGTTTTGGTGCTGGTACCCTCCTGCAAAACGACGTCGTTCTGTCCTAGACCCTTCAGCTCCCCGCTCTCCCGAAACGACACCGTTTTGCCCTTTTCCCTCTACTATAAAACTCCTTTTTTTTTGTTTTTCCTTATTTTTCCTGCCCCTTTCTCTCTCTACCCTCCGATTCTCTCTGCCTTCTCTCTAGAACCCAGCACCCCACCGGTGCCGTGCCTCCCCCGGTGACTTCTCCGTCGCCGATCGGCTACCCTCGCACCTCCGATCTCTCCTCTCACCGGCCTGAACTAACCCTCTCTTCTTGTCGCCGGACACCCCAAACCCTCTCTCTTCTTCTACAACCCGAACACCCACTTCCCGAACCAAACACCCCGATCGGACCCCCCCTTTGCCTTCCCTTTTTTTGGTTTTGATTTTGCTTCTTGTGTATCCGGTTGGCTGGTAGAGATTTAGGGATTTTTGGTTTATCTGGGTATCCTTCTGGCTGCTAGAGGCTAGGATTTTTCGTTTTTTTTTGCTTTGTGTTTGTTTTTGGTTTTTTCTTTTTTGTTCTTTCAGAAAAACGCCCCCTCTTTTGTTTGAAAAATTCCTCCTCGATTTGGTTTCTGCCTGTTTCTTTTAACACCGGGGTTGTCCAATATTTTGGACAACCCCCCTAGGCGAAATCATGCTCTGTTGAGCATGATTTCGTCTAGGTTGTAGCCGCCTGGGAGGGCTAGTCACCGGATTTGGGCAATCCCCCAAAATCCGGTGACTTTTGCAGGGGCATTGAATGCCCCTTGCAATGATGGTCGGGGAAGAGGACTGAGCAGGCTCAGTCTTCTTCCCGACCTGTCTTTTCCCTCACCATTTTTTATTATTTTTTTATTTTATTTTTTGTTTTTATTATTTAGTTAATTTTTATTTTGGGTGTCTACAGCTGCCCCTCTTTGCACATTCTTGAGGATCAAGGATAGTGCAAAGACGTAGACACCGCGTCTGATTTCATTTTGAGGAAATTCCTAGACTTGATCTAGGCCCGACCTATCTCTAAACAGGTTTGGTTTGACAAAGTTAAAAATTACTAGAGTTATTCTAGGCTCGACCTATCTCCAAACAGGTTCGATTTGAAAAATTAAAATTCCTAGACTTAATCTAGGCTCGACCTATCTCCAAACAGGTTCGATTTGAAAAAAATTAAAATTCCTAGACTTAATCTAGGCTCGACCTATCTCCAAACAGGTTCGATTTGAAAAAATTAAAATTCCTAGACTTAATCTAGGCTCGACCTATCTCCAAACAGGTTCGATTTTGAAAAGTTAAAATTCCTAGACTTAATCTAGGCTCGACCCATCTCCAAACAGGTTCGATTTGAAAAAATTAAAATTCCTAGACTTGATCTAGGCTCGACCTATCTCCAAACAGGTTCGATTTAGAAAAATTAAAATTCCTAGACTTAATCTAGGCTCGACCTATGTCCAAACAGGTTCGATTTGAAAAATTAAAATTCCTAGACTTAATCTAGGCTCGACCTATCTCCAAACAGGTTCGATTTGAAAAAAATTAAAATTCCTAGACTTAATCTAGGCTCGACCTATCTCCAAACAGGTTCGATTTGAAAAAATTAAAATTCCTAGACTTAATCTAGGCTCGACCCATCTCCAAACAGGTTCGAATTAGAAAAAATTAAAATTCCTAGACTTAATCTAGGCTCGACCTATGTCCAAACAGGTTCGATTTGGAAAAATTAAAATTCCTAGACTTAATCTAGGCTCGACCCATCTCCAAACAGGTTCGATTTGAAAAAAATAAAATTCCTAGACTTAATCTAGGCTCGACCTAGCTCCAAACAGGTTCGATTTTGAAAAGTTAAAATTCCTAGACTTAATCTAGGCTCGACCCATCTCCAAACAGGTTCGATTTGAAAAAAATAAAATTCCTAGACTTAATCTAGGCTCGACCTATCTCCAAACAGGTTCGATTTTGAAAAGTTAAAATTTCTAGACTTAATCTAGGCTCGACCCATCTCCAAACAGGTTCGATTTGAAAAAAATAAAATTCCTAGACTTAATCTAGGCTCGACCTATCTCCAAACAGGTTCGATTTTGAAAAGTTAAAATTCCTAGACTTAATCTAGGCTCGACCCATCTCCAAACAGGTTCGATTTGAAAAAATTAAAATTCCTAGACTTAATCTAGGCTCGACCTATCTCCAAACAGGTTCGATTTTGAAGAATTAAAATTCCTAGACTTAATCTAGGCTCGACCTATCTCCAAACAGGTTCGATTTAGAAAAATTAAAATTCCTAGACTTAATCTAGGCTCGACCTATGTCCAAACAGGTTCGATTTGAAAAATTAAAATTCCTAGACTTAATCTAGGCTCGACCCATCTCCAAACAGGTTCGAATTAGAAAAATTAAAATTCCTAGACTTAATCTAGGCTCGACCTATGTCCAAACAGGTTCGATTTTGAAAAGTTAAAATTCCTAGACTTAATCTAGGCTCGACCCATCTCCAAACAGGTTTGATTTGAAAAAATTAAAATTCTTAGACTTAATCTAGGCTCGACCTATCTCCAAACAGGTTCGATTTTGAAGAATTAAAATTCCTAGACTTAATCTAGGCTCGACCTATCTCCAAACGGGTTCGATTTTGAAGTTGAAATTCCTAGACTTAATCTAGGCTCGACCTGTCTCCAAACAGGTTCGATTTGAATAAAATTAATCTTGGGTTGAGTGAACAGGAAACGCTTTTGGTTCTTATTCTGAACATGATCATATGCATGGTTAGGCATGTATGCATGATTGAAATGATAAAATGCTTTCATGTTTATGATTTATTAAGGTTCCTTGACCCTCATCTTGCTTCATCCGGTTCTTCGCTGCAGCTCTCAATCATTTTTGTCTGTGTTTTTCTTTCTTTAGGCACATCTTCTTTCGACATTTGACTGTCTTTTCTTTCCTTCTTCATGTTAAGGTCCCTTTTTCCTTTTTACCTCATCTTTAAGTCTCTCTTTTTTTTTTAAAAAAGCAACAACTGTAATTTCTTGCTTAATTAGTTCATTTCTTTACTAGTCATCATTCATTTCAATGACAAGCATCATGTTGGATTATGCAATAATGGAAAACAAGGCTTGAAGTAGAGAATTGCAGGAGAATTTCATTTATGAAAAATGTGAAAATGACCAAAGAAAGGGCAATTTACAAAGTAAAGGTTTGATCATCCACAAGGAAGTTTACAAAGCATAGATTAGATCATCCAAATAATGAATCACTCAGACTATTCAGAGTAAACAATCTGATCATCGAATTCCGAAAATCGTCTTTCATTGACGTCTTGGGCAAATCTGAAGATTTTGAATTCCATGACTTTTCCCAGTTTCGCAAGGTCGACGAACCCCTTCTTTCTCCATCGTACATTCTAATTTTGCTTCATTTGAGCCAACGGCTTTGGATTCTTCCCCCAAATCTCCCCTTTTGGTCTCAAGTCGCCCTTTGTGGGTTTTCAACATGAGCCACCTCCTTTAGATTCGAGTCGTCCTTTTCGGATTTTCAACACGAACCACCTCCTTTGGATTCGAGTCGTCCTTTTCGGATTTTCGACACGAATCCCTCCCTTTTTTGTTTTTCTTTTTCTTTTTTCATTTTTTCTTTTTCTCTTTTTTTTTTAAGCATAGTATTTTTTTACTGCATCCGCATTTATTGGATTATAGAGGTCTCTTCCATCCATGTTGGTTAACATTAAAGCTCCTCCCGAAAAAGCCTTCTTCACCACATACGGGCCTTCCCAATTTGGTGCCCATTTTCCACGAGGATCATTTTGGTTGGGGAGTATTCTTCTGAGGACCAATTCCCCTTCTCGGAAAAGTCTAGGACGAACTTTCTTCTCGTATGCTCGCATCATCCTTCGTTGGTACATTCGGCCATGACAAAGAGCTGTGAGCCTCTTTTCCTCAATCAGATTCAACTGTTCATAACGAGAGCGGACCCACTCAGCGTCTTCCAACTTGGCCTCCATCAACACTCTCAAAGATGGGATTTCCACCTCAATAGGCAGTACTGCCTCCATTCCGTATACTAACAAATAGGGGGTTGCCCCTGTGGAAGTACGCACAGAAGTTCGATATGCGTGCAAGGCAAAAGGAAGTTTCTCATGCCAGTCTTTATAAACTTCGGTCATCCTCTCGATAATCCTTTTGATGTTTTTGTTGGCTGCTTCTACCGCTCCATTCATTTTTGGACGGTAAGTGGTCGAGTTATGATGCTTGATCTTGAACTTAGCACAGACCTCCTTTACCATTGCGCCATTCAAATTGCTTGCATTATCGGTAATGATCCTTTCTGGAAGTCCATACCGGCATATTATTTCCTTCTTGATGAACTTGCACACGGCTTTCTGTGTTACATTGGCATAAGAAGCCGCTTCCACCCATTTTGTGAAATAATCAATGGCCACCAATATGAATCGATGTCCATTAGACGCCTTTGGAGTAATCATCCCAATCACATCCATTCCCCACATTGAAAACGGCCAAGGTGCCGTGAAGACATGTAATGGGGCTGGTGGAGCATGAATTCTATCTGCATAAATCTGACACTTATGGCATCTCCGAGCAAAGTTTATACAGTCTGATTCTAAAGTCAACCAATAGTATCCTGCTCTCATGATTTGTCTAGCCAACATATGTCCACTAGCATGAGCTCCACAAGTCCCTTCGTGGACTTCTTCCATTATCCTGTTCGCTTCAACAGCATCCACACACCTCAAGAGCACCTAGTCCCGACTTCTTTTGTAGAGCACATCTCCACTGAGGAAGAAACCCATTGCTAGCCTCCTAAGAAGTCGTTTGTCATTTTCTGTGGCACTATCGGGATACGTCTGGTGTTTGATGTATTGCACAATATCGTGATACCATGGTTCACCATCGACCTCTTCTTCAACATTGAGGCAGTGCACGGGGACTTCACGAATTCCCAAATTAAAAGGGCGTACATCGGCTGATTCTTTTATTTTGAACATTGCTCCAAGGGTGGCCAAAGCATCAGCAATCTGATTCTCCTCTCGAGGCAAGTGATTGAAGTTGATTTTCTCAAATTGTTTACCCAATTCCATAATCAGCTTTTGATAAGGGACCAGCTTGGAATCCCTAGTTTCCCATTCTCCTCGCATCTGACATATCACTAGAGCCGAATCTCCATAAACGTCTATTGTGTCAACTTTCATGTCGATTGCTGCTTGTAACCCCAGTACCAATGCTTCATACTCCGCCATATTGTTAGTACAATTGAAATTCAACCTCGTCGTGGCTGGGTAATGCTTTCCCTCCAGAGAAATCAATACTGCCCCAATTCCATGCCCCAAAGCATTTGAAGCTTCATCAAAGAATAGCTTCCAATTCCCATCCTTTTCAGATTCTTCCTCGCTTGTCTGGCATACTGACATCAAGTCTTCGTCCGGGAACTCAAACTTCATTGGTTCGTAATCATCCTCTACCCTTTCTGCCAAGAAATCAACAATTGCCCCTCCTTTGATGGCTTTCCGAGACACATATACAATATCATATTCAGAAAGCAACACTTGCCATTTTGCCACTCTCCCTGATAAGGATGGTTTTTCAAAGATGTATTTAATGGGATCTAACTTTGCTATGAGCCAAGTAGTATGATACAGCATGTACTGCCTAAGTCGATGTGCTGTCCAGGCTAATGCGCAACACATCTTTTCCAGTGAGGAATACTTAGACTCGTAATCTGTGAATTTTTTGCTTAAATAATAGACAGCTCTTTCTTTCTTGCCGGTTTCATCATGTTGTCCCAACACACATCCCATGGACCTTTCGTTTACTGTCAGATACAAAAGAAGAGGCCTTCCAGCTACAAGTGGTACCAATACTGGTGGGCTTAGAAGGTAATCTTTGACTTTGCCGAAGGCAATCTGGCATTCCTCATTCCATGCCCCCGGGTCATGTTTTCGAAGGAGCTTAAAAATTGGGTCGCATGTAGAGGTGAGTTGCGATATGAATCGAGCAATATAATTCAACCTCCCTAAAAATCCCCTCACTTCTTTTTGTGTTTTGGGAGGTGACAGTTCACGGATGGCTCGTATTTTATCTGGGTCCACCTCAATTCCTTTTTCGCTCACCACGAACCCCAACAATTTCCCAGAAGTAACCCCGAATGTGCACTTTGCTGGATTCAACTTGAGCCGAAACCTTCGTAATCTCTCGAATAACTTCCTGAGGTTAACCGTGTGGTCTTCCTTCGTACGGGATTTTGCGATCATATCATCCACATACACTTCTATTTCTTTATGCATCATGTCATGAAATAAAGTCACCATGGCCCTTTGGTACGTGGCACCTGCATTTTTCAACCCAAATGGCATCACTTTGTAACAAAATGTGCCCCACATGGTCACGAACGTTGTTTTCTCCATGTCCTCGGGTGCCATTTTAATCTGATTGTACCCCGAAAAGCCATCCATAAATGAGAACAAGGCATTCTGTGCTGTATTGTCCACGAGAGTGTCGATATGCGGCAATGGAAAGCTATCCTTCGGGCTTGCTCTGTTCAAATCCCTGTAATCTACACACATTCGAACTTTTCCATCCTTCTTAGGAACTGGGACTACATTAGCTACCCATTCGGGATACTTGGCCACCTCCAAGAATCCAGCATCGAATTGCTTTTTCACCTCCTCTTTAATCTTCAATAACATCTCCGGCTTCATTCTCCTTAACTTTTGTTTAACCGGCTTGCAATCCGACCTCAAAGGTAACTTGTGGACAACGATGTCAGTATTGAGACCTGGCATGTCTTGATATGACCAAGCAAATACATCCACATATTCACGAAGCAACTCCTCTAGCTTCTGTCGTTCGTGCGAGGATAATGATGCACCAACCTTAACCTCTTTCTTTTCTTCCTCATTTCCCAAATTAATTGTCTCTGTGAGCTCTTGATGAGGCAAAATCTCTTTTTCCTCATGTTTCAACAACCTTGACAATTCTGAGGTTAGGTCATAGTTATCAAACTCCTCTTCATTTTCCAATTCATCAACGTTCGACGTTTTTTCAAAATCAACGATCTGATTGCTTTCTAAATTTTCTTCGTGTTCATTATTTAGAGACCTGCGAATAGGTGCAATTGGACATGGGCACAGGCAATCATTTATTGGTTTAAAGAGAGAAATATGAACATGGTACGTGCGAGAAGAAAATGATAACAAATGAGATGATAAAACATTATGCTTGACATTTATTTGAGAGATTAAAGTAGAAGAAAGCCCTATTTAAACAAGAAATTAATCTCAATGCCTTTGGGCATAGGCATTCGAATGAAGTTGTTTATTACATTTCTGAAGACTTAAAGACGATCGGCAGCTCCGTGACTGTCCAATTGGTCAATTCTCCTTCGAGCAATATTGGATACACCACAGGGACTTTCTCATTGACTTCTTCATCCTTAATCATGTGAATTGATAACCCATCAACCGCCTCTTGAAGAGTCCCAACAGCCTCGTTCAGTGTTTCATGCAAAAGAGGAGTTATTTTTTCCTCAAATTCTCCTTTTTCGACGTAGAATTCGATCACTGATAAGTCCATCAACTCTTGTAACTTATGTCGAAAACCACCACAATCTTGGATAGAATGTCCAATAACCCCCATATGAAACTTGCAAGAGCAAGTAAGGTCATGCCCCGATTCTCTCCTATCCATTGGCTGTGGAATGATGGCATTTACTTTGAATAGCGCCTCGAACACTTTATCCATGGGCGTCCGAATCTCATCAACACTCTTTTTCACTTTTCGAGCCACCTCTTCATGGATGACGTTCACTGATGGTTTTCCGTGATCAGGCAAAGGATCCCCACTTACACTTGAGTCGTCTCGTTTGGCAAAGTTTAAGAGTCCTGCCTTAACGAGTGCTTGGACTTTGTATTTCAGTGCAGTGCAGTTTTCAGTAGAATGCCCCTGAATCCCGAAATGGTAATCACAATGTGCATTCTGGTCGTACCATTTTGGAAAAGGGGGTTTGAGTGGTTCTAAAGGGGTACGGGCTAGCAATCGATTTTCAATTAGTTGAGGTAACAAGGCAGTGTAAGAGATCGGGATAGGATCGAATTTGGGTCTTTCTTGAGCGGTCCTCGATCCTCTTTGAGTGTTTCCAAGGTTATTGGTTGAGGATGTGGGTCTTGGTGTTGGTGTTTGTGGGAAGGCATTGGGTCGAAATATTGGTTGTTGGGTAGGCGGACATGTATAAGGGTTTTGGGCGATGTGACCTATATCGGGATAGAATGATGGATATGGGTGGTATGGATGGTAAGGGTTAAGGTTATGGTTTTGAGGGCCAGTAAAAGTAACTGCCTGCACGTCTCCATCCTTTTTCTTAAATAGGGCCCCTTTCCTAAAGCTGGTGGCCTCGTTTGTCTCAATCTTGCCATTCTTTATTGCCCCTTCAATTATTTCCCCTGAAAGGACCAGATCTGCGAAATTTTTGGTGACATTGCCGATCAATCGTTCATAAAAAGGAGCCTTGAGAGTATTTATGAACAATACCGTCATCTCCTTGTCGGTCAAAGGTGGTTGCACTTGTGCTGCTGTATCTCTCCACCTTTGAGCGTATTCTTTGAAGCTTTCGCTAGCTCTTTTTTCCATGGTCTGAAGGGATAGGCGATCAGGGGCCAAATCGGCAACGTGCTTGTACTGTGCCATAAAAGCTCTAGCCAAATCCTTCCAAGTTTTGATATGGCTTCGGTCAAGCTGCACGTACCATCTAGCCGCCGATCCAGTTAAGCTATCCTGAAAGAAGTGGATTAGCAACTTATCATCATGCGATTGGGCGGCCATCTTCCGGCAGTACATGGTAATGTGTGCCATCGGGCACTTTGTACCGTCATACTTCTCAAATTCAGGCACTTTGAATTTCGGAGGGATAACCACATCGGGAACCAGACATAACTCAGCTGCGTCCATAGTCCCGAACCTATCAACTCCTTCGATAGCACGAAGGCGTTCTTCCAGCAGATCATATCTCTTCTCAGTTTTTTCATTCTCCCCCGTTTGAGATGAACTCTTCCTTAGCTTTTCCTGTTCTCTCGGGTCATCTAAATCCGGAACATGTATTGGTTCCGCGGGATTTGCTCCGAGGTTGGACCCCAATTGTCCATGGGTCGATTGATGACCGGTTGGGGGTGGTATATTGTAATAAACTGGCGGCACCACTTGCGAGGGAGCTCTTTCAAAAGCACGGGGTGGAGTGAATCCTGGGGGATAGGGCGGATCATCCCTTAGGACACTTGTGCCTTGGGTTGGTGGGTTTTCTGGTGGAGCTGGCTCTTCAGCCACTCTTTTCCCTTTACTTAAAGTTACCACCAATTCCATCATCTTTGCTAACTGCTCCCTCATTTCTTCTTGTGCTTTCTCCATTTTTTCCATTCGCTCTCTGTGTTCCTCTTCCATGATCCTCACCCGTCGACAAGTATTGTGAACACGTTGGTCACCGACTTTGGGTTGTGGAGCTATCTTGGAATCTTTATTTTTTAAAATCATAAACATGAATTAGATGTATGCATGAATGAAAATGAACATACTATTTTTATTTTCAGATGAAAAAAAAAAAAAAAAAAAACTTATTTATGAAATGCATGCATGAATGATGTACTAAGAGTATTTGTCACATAACGCCCATCAACAAAGTGATATATTGCATAAGATATTGTCTTTGACTGCAATTTCAAGGGTTATCTTTTGCATCTACTCCGTCAATGGTTGTCAAGTGACAAATACTATTCCTATATGCAAAATTGTGATGCAAATGCGCGTATGCAAAATAAAAATGATAAGAGGTTCAAATTAGTACAAAAAATGTTCAAGAGTCAAAATGAACGAAAATAAATAAAATGGGTATGCATGATACCTTCATTATTTTGCTGGGAGAATTTAGAATAAAGGGATTGGGAAAAATTCCTTCATGTGTACCTAATCAAAGGTATATTCTCACGGGTAAGGCTCTACCTAGGCAGAAGTGACCCTCGGTATTCTACATGCTGAGTTCGGGTCGAAAGTGGCGCTAAAGGTTCCCAAATTGTTCCTCACTATCATCCACTCGGACTAGTAAGGCACCCCGGTCCTCACCCATTACAGGCTTCAAACGGACTAGGTTCAATCTGAGTGGGAGTGTTCACTAGCCCATGCGGAGGTTAACACCTCACGAGAGCGTAGCTACTAAACTCCCTCCTATCAAGGACAAAGCCCGGGTAGAAGGCTTATGCATGAATGCAGCACGTGTTGTGTGTGTGAAGGAAACATACGAACCTTTTACGGTCATTCTCACATTCCCCCATCCTAAATTCCCCACAATTCAAATACAATAATTTAATGATTACAAAATGATTATTGCACAAATTTACAATGCACAAAACAAATGCTCAAAATTGAAAAAAAAGACACTAAATTATTGAAAAAAAGACACCAAATTATTTAGGGCTTAAGACAATCTATGATTAGTTATGGCTCGACTCTCTTATCGTCCCCAGCGGAGTCGCCAAGCTGTCACAACGTGCGGGTCCGGGAACCCGTCCGCTTAGACGTGAATAACTTGGGGAGTCGCCACCAATCTTTTTTGTTTAGGTGTGATTGGCCACCCAAAAATTTGTTCTATTCGACGAAGTACTAAATTGACTTTAGGTTCGTCGAAAGAACGATAAACTGGTCTACGTGTTTTTTAGAGTTTGGGTTCGGGAGTACGGTTACGCACGAGGAAGGATTAGCACCCCCGTGACGCCCGTTCCACGAACGGTACCATTTAATCACTTATTGTCTTAACCCTTTTATTTTGTTTTCGTGTTTCATTTGCTATCATTTGTTTGATTTATTTTTTGATTCTGTTGATTGAATATTTTACGGCCTAAGCGTACATGTAATGCAATTATGAAATGCGTGGCATAAAACCGAAATGGCACCAAACGAGAACCTTTTATTGAGTGTACTTTCCGAATCCGCCCATCATACTGGTGGGATCCGGGAGTATCCTCGCACCTAGAGAGTTTACCAAAGAAACTCGCCTTCGCAAGCTTCCTCGGAAAGTCCCATCATCGGGGTAATCACTTGTGAAAGAAAACAGGGTTTTCGTGAATGCAAAAATCCTAATACGAGTAAAAACCTTTTATTAAAGATATCTCTCCGAACCCTCCCATCATACTGGTGGAGTTCGGAAGTATCTTTTCACCTAGGGAGTTTACCGATGAAACTCGCCTTCGCAAGCTTCCTCGGAAAGTCCCATCATCGGGCTTGGTTTAAAATAATTATTTAATTCTCCAAAATCATTATTTATTATACATATTTATGTATATTTTGTTTATTATTTGTTTGTTTATTTTTTACACTTTCATATTTTTATTATTTTTTTTATTATTTTCTATTTTATTTATTTATTTATTTACTAGATTTGAAGTCTTTATTAACTATAATATTTAAAATATAAACCTTAATATTATTAATATCGATTTCTATATATATTATTACTACATATTTTTTAATGAAAACCTATATATATACATTTTTTTTTATATTTTTTTGATTGATTTTTTTATTATTTTTTTCCTTTTTTTTTCTTTTTATTTTATTATTATTATTTCTCACTATCCTATTTTTTTTTATGTGTTTATTACTAAGATTTTATTATATTTTCATTTTTCCTAATAAAACTTAAACTAAAATAAAATACATTAAAATAAAAATAAAACAAACACAAAGCAAAGCCCAAAGCAATATACCTATCTGGGCTTGGATCGGCCCAGTTCGACGGCCCAACAGGAAGCCCAAACTGCAGGTGGTCCGGATCGGCTCAGCAGGCCCGCAGAGTGGCTGGCCAAAACGCACCGTTTTGGTGCTGGTACCCTCCTGCAAAACGACGTCGTTCTGTCCTAGACCCTTCAGCTCCCCGCTCTCCCGAAACGACACCGTTTTGCCCTTTTCCCTCTACTATAAAACTCCTTTTTTTTTTGTTTTTCCTTATTTTTCCTGCCCCTTTCTCTCTCTACCCTCCGATTCTCTCTGCCTTCTCTCTAGAACCCAGCACCCCACCGGTGCCGTGCCTCCCCCGGTGACTTCTCCGTCGCCGATCGGCTACCCTCGCACCTCCGATCTCTCCTCTCACCGGCCTGAACTAACCCTCTCTTCTTGTCGCCGGACACCCCAAACCCTCTCTCTTCTTCTACAACCCGAACACCCACTTCCCGAACCAAACACCCCGATCGGACCCCCCCTTTGCCTTCCCTTTTTTTGGTTTTGATTTTGCTTCTTGTGTATCCGGTTGGCTGGTAGAGATTTAGGGATTTTTGGTTTATCTGGGTATCCTTCTGGCTGCTAGAGGCTAGGATTTTTCGTTTTTTTTTGCTTTGTGTTTGTTTTTGGTTTTTTCTTTTTTGTTCTTTCAGAAAAACGCCCCCTCTTTTGTTTGAAAAATTCCTCCTCGATTTGGTTTCTGCCTGTTTCTTTTAACACCGGGGTTGTCCAATATTTTGGACAACCCCCCTAGGCGAAATCATGCTCTGTTGAGCATGATTTCGTCTAGGTTGTAGCCGCCTGGGAGGGCTAGTCACCGGATTTGGGCAATCCCCCAAAATCCGGTGACTTTTGCAGGGGCATTGAATGCCCCTTGCAATGATGGTCGGGGAAGAGGACTGAGCAGGCTCAGTCTTCTTCCCGACCTGTCTTTTCCCTCACCATTTTTTATTATTTTTTTATTTTATTTTTTGTTTTTATTATTTAGTTAATTTTTATTTTGGGTGTCTACAGTGCAACGAATCATGTATGCAATGACAAAAGTTTCTTCAAGACTTTGGAATAAGTTGACGAAGGAAACGTGCTATACATGGGAAATTCCTCCACAACACAAGTGAAAGGAAAAGGCACCTTGGAACTAATGTTTACATCTGAAAAAACACTTGTGTTAAACAAAGTGTATTATGTACTAGAAGTTAGAAGAAATCTTGTGCCAGGTGGCTTGTTGAAGAAATATAGATTCAAATTAGTATTTGAAGTAGATAAGTTCATCCTTACAAAAGGTGGACAATATGTGATTAGTGGACATATGGCATTCCTATTATACATTAAGGTATAATGATGCTAATATCCAAATACCATCAAGGTCCACGTGATAAGTGAGTGGCATGAGGCATTCCTATTATACATGAAGGTATAATGGTGCCAAATATCTTGATTTATGGTGTATTCCCATTTTATCATCAAAGGCATAATCGTGTAATATAGATATTCAATATCATTGATATAGCATTCCTATTGTACAATAAAGGTACAATGATGCTTGTGTGAATATATGCCTTGATTTGTTAATTTGACATTCCGATTGTACATTAAGGTACAATGATGTCAATTGAGATGGACTCAATAATGGGAAACAAAACATGGAAATTGGTAGACCTTCCACCGAGTTCCAAGCCAATAGGCTGTAAATGGATTTTCAAAAAAAGAAAATGAAAGTTGATGGAACCGTAGAAAAGTTTAAAGCAAGACTAGTGGCAAAAGGCTTTAAACAAAAGGAAGGTATTGATTATTTTGATACATATGCACCGGTAGCAAGAATAGCTACAATTAGAGTGCTTATAGCACTTGCATCTATTTATAAGATGGTAATTCACCAAATGGATGTTAAAACGGCATTCCTAAATGGTGAATTGGATGAAGAGGTGTATATGGAACAACCGGAAGGGTTTGTCATTCCGGGTAAAGAAAATAAAGTGTGCAAGCTTGTAAAATCCTTGTACGGATTAAAACAAGCACCTAAACAATGGCATCAAAAGTTTGATGAGGTTGTGCTAGCTAATGGCTACAAGATAAATCAAGCTGACAAGTGTGTCTATAGTAAGTTCCAAAATGGGAAAGGTGTCATCATTTGCTTATATGTAGATGACATGTTAATCTTTGGAACGGACTTGGAACAAGTGGAAGACACAAAAAGGTTCTTGTCAAAGAATTTTGACATGAAAGATATGGGTATGGCTGATGTTATTCTTGGCATAAGAATAATAAGAGACAATAATAGCTTAACATTGTCTCAATCTCATTACATCGAAAAGATCGTAATGAAGTATGGTAAGTCAGATTGTAAGCCGATAACAACGCCTTATGATTCTAATCAAAGGCTCATACCCAATTTAGACAAGCCAATAGCACAACATGAATATGCAAAGGTGATTGGTTGCTTAATGTATGCAATGGTCTGTACAAGACCAGATATTGCATTTACGGTTGGGATGCTAAGCCGTTTTACAAGTAATCCGAATAAAAAGCATTGGTATGCTGTTCATAGAGTTCTAAGGTATCTAAAGAGTACCAAGAATTATGGCATTTGCTATTCCGGTTTTCCTTCGATCTTAGAAGGATATACGGATGCAAGTTGGAACTCAAATAGATCGGATTACACATCCACGACTGGATGGATTTTTACAATTGGTGGGGGTGCTGTTTCTTGGGGTTCCAAGAAACAATCTTGTCAAGCGGATTCCACCATGGCGGCTGAATTTATAGCCTTAGCATCTGCTACCCAAGAAGCGGAATGGTTGAGAGACTTGCTCTATGAAATTCCGTTGTGGTCAAAACCAATGGCACCAATTTTGATACATTGTGATAATGAAGCAACTGTATCAAAGGCTTATAATCAAGCTTACAATGGAAAGAGTCGATATATTGGACTTCGACATAGCATTGTAAGGCAAAGGATTAGTGATGGTATAATCACTATAAGTTATGTGAGGTCTGATGAAAATTTAGTGGATCCGTTTACTAAAGGTCTAAAAAGAGATCTTGTGTTAAAGACCTCAAGAGGGATGGGGCTCAAGCCTATTATCTAAATCTCCAATGGTGGGAGCTCACCCCGACGCTTACGGCTGACCTGTAAGTCTTGGGTACTGACCATTCCAACACATGGAGGTTGCAAGCACTAAATTAAAATTCCATCCCAAGGTGTATAGTGCTTGGTTCCCGTAATGTGTTAAGTAAGGATGAACGGAAAAGTTCTTAATAGACCCATAACATGTAAATGTTGAAGTACAATAATTACGGGGTACTTCCGATGGGGGCTACCTATATGAGTGGAAGTGCGGCCGCTTCTAGGAGCTAAAGGCTTGACTCTGACAGCACTCATGAATGGATGCATAACACAAGGCCATAAATCGTGTTGGCAAAACTAGATACAATATGAGAAAGGAAGCTTGTGCGTGTTTAGTGGCCCGACTAGTCAAATGCAGAATCGGTGGTTCAATGCTTGGTCAACCACTTTATTCAGACTAGAACCAACCACACTCACTAGGTGAAGGTTCAAATCTGCGGGATACCTTCATTGATGCACAGGATTTCCCAAAGTTGTTGGTATTTGGAAATTTTGAAAATGGTGGGGGATTGTTGGTGTATTTTCAAAATTAAAGAATAGTTCACATGATGGAGAGCTATCATTAGCTCAATAGTTATGTCACAAAAGTAACACAATATGTCTATTGGAATATAGACAAGTTTTCATGTGAATAATTATGTTTATTGAAAATACATGTTGAAAAGACACCAACGAAAAGTTACATGTGAAAAGTTACCATTGTAAAGTAACATGTGAAAAGCTACATGTGAAAAGTTACAATTGTAAAGTAACATGTAAAAAGGATATATGTGAATAGATATTGTTTCAAGGTATAAATCAAAGAATATGATTTATGAAATGAATAGTTATCTATTCATTAGATGTTTATTGAAACAATATCTTTTGCTCAAAAGTTGTGTTGGTAAAAAGTGTAGAGACACTTTTTGGATGAAAGAGATCTTTATGAAAAGGTTGTGACCTTGGAACATAAAGATACTTATTAGACATAAAAGATGTCTTTATGAAAAGGAAGTGTCCTTGAAGAAGAGACACTTTGAAGCCTATATAAAGGGCTTGTTGTCATACATTTTGACATACCAAATTTTAGACACAACAAGCAAGTGCAAAGGAGCAAGAGAAAGTGTTTGTGTTAGAAAAACAAAACACTAAAGTTTCCACCATCTACAAAAGATTCCGAATTCCTTATTATCATCTTGCTGCAGAAAGTTGGTTTTAAGGCCAAACGACTTTGCAAACCCTCGGGTGTATCTAGCGGTCTAGTTTCGTAAAGTGCAATACGAAAGTTAGACGTTGGCTTCATTGTATCCTTGAGACTAGTCGCATAATACCCCTTTGCATACCTAGTGGTGGGGGCGAATTAAGTCTTAAAGATAGACGCCTATTTAAAGACTCGCCTTGAAGCCAATTTTGCCATTCTTGAATATCTATATAAACCCCTCAACACCAACAGACTACAAAGGAGTTGACTTTTGAAAAAACGTGCTTGAAAGAAATCCTTATACGTATGTGTTTAAGATTTCGATATGATTTGGGATTTGTTTCATTCCTTAAGAAACTGTATAGCAATTTGTGACCTAAATTAATATTACATTACTCAAATCGTTTTCGATAATGATAGGATGAGACAAGGCTTAGGGGAGATAAGATAATGAAGAAATGGAGACCTTTTTCGATTGCTGTAATTAAGCTCGACAATGTTAGAATCTTCCACACTTGTAGATTTATAGTCAAAAATTGAATTGAAACGAATAAGTAAAAGATGACTTTTCCTCTATGAGATATTTTTCTTAAAAAAAAAAGATAAAATTGTGAATATAAACTCCAAAACGAACAATATTTATATCCCACCTATTCTTTGTATTAATAAACTTAAAAATTAGGATTAGCTCCTTCACCTTCCAAGTGCATATTTTTTAAACTTGGAAGCCGATGCATGCATCTAGATGGTATTGACAAATAACACGTCAATTCTTTTAAATTGAAACCAGGGAAAAATGTAATTAGTTCTTAAATAAGTGATCATGTCACCAACTTCATTGCTTGTAAAGTTTTTCTTCTTTTTAATTTGTTTATTGTTGGCCAAGTTTCACCAAAAAAAAATATTGTTTGCATGATGCAAACTGTTTTCATGCAAGGCATGTGTGTTTGTAGCGTAGTATAGGATGATATCATCACTAATCTATTTCAAACAACTCAGACATTCCAGGCCATTTTAATTTGGCAAAAGAATTTTCATTCATTAATGTTTAGTTTTGGCAGGCTAGCTAGCTTCTGCCTTGGCACGGCACAGCATGGGTGTGGGGCGGCAGTAAGTGCACCCCTTCCATTGGTATCAATATAAAGCCCAATAATAGCAATCAAAGTGCCCCCTCATGCATTTCTACTTCTGGTAGAGGAATAATTCCCCCTTAAAATGTTAGCCATGAATGTTTTCCCCCAAATCCATCTCTGGAACCAACATTTCTATCCTCGTCTCGAGCCGAACAGCAGCCACAATAAAGCTGTTTTGCTCGATCTGGGAACCCTTGAACTGTGAGCATCCCTCCCTTTGCAAATTAATTATTTCCCCCACTTTTTTTTTCCAAAGCTTACACGCTTTCTTTTTATTTACACAATTCAAGTTTCGTCACCATGTGTGGGCATGCCATTGGTGCTAGCCGTAATTATGTGACTGAAGAGTAATCACATGCTCAGCTCTCATAACTTTCTTCGCTGGGAGTTGCCCTGTTACTCTCACTATTCCTCTCTTTACAATAACGTACCTATAATTGTTAACTTTATTATCATTATTTTTTGAAAAAATGAATACAAATATTGTAAAAGATTACGTCTTGATTTGAACAAAATAATAAATTTTCCAATATTTAAATAAAAAAATTGATAAACCTCGTAACTTAAAAATAATGAGTCATTAGCCGAGATTATAAAAAAAGTAATTCAAATTAAAATTAAAAAAAAAAAACCTCAACAAACCGAAGTTCTAAGAAAAGGTTAGACAAATCCATCATATCAAAACTTAAATGAGAACGAACTGATCCCAAAATAAATTTAGTTGCGTTAAATGGCAACAACTTCAGCATACGTGTCAATATTTGGACTCGGATGGATTCATTCATAGCTGATAGTGTCTGCGTCTGTATAAAAAGTCTGCCATTTGTGGGGTTGATATGATCAATCAAACAGACACAGACACAGCACGCAGCACTTTTGCGCATAAAAATTCAAGTCATTTTCACTCTTTTGGCTAATCAGTTGCGAGGTCAACAAGCGAAGCTTATGTGGGTTGTGAACTCCTCCTTTGTTGCATTATTGACTCGGTTAGAGGCATTAAGAAACAGCCCCCCAAATAGCTAGACCAGCAATCATGCAGGATATTCTATATTTTATTAATTTACTAGGGTCAAACTGACCGACCAAACCCTCGAAGGGGATGCCCCCCGAAATTAACATATTTGATGATGCAAGCCTGTTGCTTGTTGCTTGTTGCTTGCTTTGCCCTCTTCAAAAAAAAAGATTATAAGTAACCAGCATGTTTGTCTCTTTCAGAACAGTGAGAACATGATTTGTCATAATGTTCTCCACGTCTGATTTGAAATGTCATCTTATTTTATTCGACTTATGGTTGAAAACCCTTGTTTGCATTCATGCATGTGCTTCTGCCTTTATGGATTTCGGTCCTTATAAAATTGATAATATTTGATTGAGGTCAATGGCCGAGGAATAACGGCAACAAATGTATATTAATGTTTATCAATTAATAGTAATAATATATAAAGATTTTATGTCTCTAGCTAGAGGATAGCCAAGATTAACACTAAAAGTCCGCAGTTGCACGCAATTTGAAAATTAATATGCAATCACTAGCTTGCAAGAAATTAACATTTTGCATTTGTCTTTATACTTTTTGGTAAGTTGTCATGGAAACAAATGGCTTAATCTCGTTTCTCTGCCTGTACGGTTTTAGGTAACTAGATGGTAGCGGAATTACTATTTTATTTTTCACCTTTCATTCGTAATATATATAAATAATTTATCTGTCTTCAATTATATATTGAGAAGTAATATATAGTACTTTTTAATCTTATAAATTATCCTTCTTTAATTTGTTTACATAATACTTTTTGTAACCCAACTCCTCTTCTAACTTTCTCCGTCATTTTTTTTTCTCAAACTTTTAAATTTGTTGTAAATAATTTGAAAGAATGATAATTTTTTTTTTATATCCAATTGTGTGAACTTTTCCGAAATTGATTTATTAAAATTGGATTTAAGCTACAAATTGATTTAAATCTTTCGATTAAAATTAAGACTGATATTTCCGTTAAAATTGAACCTTGTAAGAAATGTCTTGATAGGGGTTTGGTCTTGTGCTTGTTAATGGCCATCTGGAAAATTAAAGAGGACCGACAGGGTTTTAGACTTGAGATTAGAAAAAGGACGGGGTCGTTGGGAAGTGGGATTCAATCGTATGGGTCTATGGGACCGAGAGAGAGAGAGTATTTAAGAACAATATGGTTTAACGAGGAGGGGCTTGTAGCATTGCTACTTTAGAATTAATTTCTATTTATAAGTCTTGGAGTTTTTTTATTTTACATAATGTTTGAAAAAAATTTAAATAATTTTTATTTTGTTATTATGTTTAATCAAGTTTTTATATTTTTATTTTAATTTAAATAAGTTTTTATTATTAATAGTTAACTACTTACCATTAATCAAAATATCATTCGTTATTTTATACCCATATAACGTTGATATAAAAAGTGAAAAATGTCACATGATCATGTTATCGTACTATATTAATATATCACATCACTTCTATTATGATATGTCAACATACCACATCATTATCAATTATAACATAATAGCACTATATGACATAAAATAACAAATGACATTTTCACTAAGTTAATTATTAGTCATAAGAGTTTATTTGACTCAAAATAAATGTATAAAGATTTAATTGATCACAATAAAGATATACAGACTTATTTGAATTTTCTTGAAAGTTTAATGATTTTTTTAAATATTATATCTTTTTTAATGTTTTTCCCCATATAAAAGAGACTACAACTCTCTGTTCCAATCTCACCTTATCTTTATTACTCAAGTTAAGTTTAAATGACTTAGTGCCTGTTGGGCTTGGTTTTTTTTCAGCTTATCTATCTCTTAAAAGTAAAAGTCAAGTCAAACATGATCTTTTGAGAAGCTCTTAAAAAATAATTATTTTTAAAAGCAAAATTTTTAAGAAAAGTTTTAAAAAAGAGCTTTCTCTTTCTTCTTTTAAAAATACATTAATTTTTCAAGAAATACCCCTCTCTCAATCAATCTTTCTTCTTCTCTCATTCCCTTTGCAAATTACCATTCTTCAACATAAATCACGATTTTCGTTTTCTCTACCTCTCTCTACAAAAACTAATAAAAAAATAGAAGACCCAACAACAGAATATCAAAATCTAGAATTTTTTTATTCTTACCAAGATTAAGAGAAAAAAAATCTAAAATTCAAAATTGCATTCAGATACTATTTAAAGATTTTCTCTCTTTTTCACCAAAATGGATTTTAATGTTAAAAATACATCGTTTCTGTTATGAATATTTCTGTGAATATCCATTTATTCTATCTATATCTAGATTTGATGTAAATTAGATTGGATTAGGAATTAATCCATCTAATCTAAGTATTATGTTCATCTTGTAAATTCTATCAAGATAATGAGATTATTTACCTATAAATAGACCCTCTCAATTCATTTGTAAATATACACTTCAATAAGATCACTTTTCTCCCCCCTCAATACTTTCTTTCTTCTCTTTAATTATTCTTTTCAGTTATCTTTATTTGTTCTTTTAGATTTATTTCATAACACGTTATCAGCACGATTCTCTAATCTCTCAAGTTTTAGAATTACTAGGTTTTCACTATCTTCAAGCTTCGAAAGGATTTCAATGATTGGGTTTTGATTTCTGATTTTAGAAAATCAGGTAAGCGGCTTGATACCTCTTTAGTATTTTCATTCTCTTAAAATCAACCTTAATATAAAATTTGCAATCATGTTGTATATATTATATTCTATCTCTTGATTGGAAAGTGAATTTGCTATTATATAGCTATTAATGAAAAACTATGAATGGTTATTCCTTGAAGTGAATGTGACAAACGAGATCCTAATAAAAAATATTATTATAAATCTGTCCATTCCTTTAAGTGAATGCGATATTATTTAATAATTAAAGTCATGGTCAGGAATCTATTTATTCTCTGAAGTGAATGCCACATCATTTAATAATTATGATCATGGATATGGAAGATGTCATTATAATAATTTACACTATCACTATTTTAATTTTAATTATAATTTTACCACAAGAAGTGGATAATAATTTTACTATCAAAATCTAAGGATAATTTTGCCATCAGAAGTGGATGGATAATTTACCACCAGAAATGGATGAATGTTGTAACTTATTAAATAAATAAATAAATAATCCACCAGAAGTGGATAACCCATCATATATGGATCACTCACTAAAAGTGGATGTATACTTGTAACCTACGACAAGTAGATGAATACTTTCAACACATTAAAAGTAGATGAATACCTTAACCCACTAATCCACCAGAAGTGGATACCCATCAAAAAGTGGATAAAGACTTGTAACCCATCAGAAGTGGATAAATAACGAAAAGAATAAAAGGAATATAGAAAACGTGTTGTCGTTAATGTGGCATGAAAACCATTAGTTATATACTTGTTGTACGTCTTAAGTTTCATCAAGCATCACTGAAAACTAAAACATCTTGTGATGATTTTAACCATAGCTAAGCAACTATAGCACATTAAGATATTTGTCCACATTGAAGAAAAATTGATTATATGATTGGTAATGATAATATCCATTGTTGATTTTTTTATCCTAAAAAAAGGAATTGATCATTTGATTGGTAATAGGAATATCCAAGAATGAACCTAATAGTGATTAGTATATTTTAGTATAACTATATTATGAAGATGTTTTAATATGTTTTCATTATATTTAAATGATATGTTCTTATTATATGTTTTAATTCTATATTTAATATTCTTTTATGTTAATTTGCAATCTTATTGTATATATCTTATTTTATTGAAAAAAAAATGAGATATTCATATTGTTGGATCCAAGATCTATGATGTAAATATATGTCTAGTAAACATTGCTACAACACACTATATTTGAAGACAAGAAATATTTTTCCTACTTGACAACGAAAGAAAAATCAATGTCAATTCAATATCTTGTAGTACAAGATTAATTGAGGGCTCTAGAAGAGCTAATATTTTACTACCTTGAGGAATAAAGTAATAGAGGATGTCTTATTTTCTATTAAGTCTCAAATAAGTTTTTTTAAGTTTTAAAGATATTCATTTGAATAAATATCATATTGAGACAATGAATGAAAAAGACACTTAATACTTCTATATTACATCTATTATCTCAAGTAAAAAGTGTGTGTTGAAAAGAATTACTCGCTCAATTCTCAGAATTAAACTATACAAATATTAGAATAATTAATACTCATAATAAACCAAAAGTTTACTAATGATTTTAATGTTAGCATGACTGGTTGGACCATCACGGATAAATAATGATGCAAGAAAATGATTAAAAATTTATATAATCATTCATTGAAAAACTAAAAGATTTTTCAATCTAATGAATTTTATGTGCTACTTACTCTAAAGGCAAATAAATTATAAGGCTATCATCAGCTAAAGTTGGGATTGAATTCCATACGTTTTTGAATAATATTCAAGGTTATATGCGGATTCATATATCCACCATGTGAACCATTTAGATATTTTATGATTTTAATCGATGCATCGACTAAATGGTCACATGTGTGCTTATTAGCAGCTTGCAATTTGAAATTTGCAATTATTCGTTTGTAAGCACATTTTCCTAGTTATATAATCAAGATTCTTTGTCTTGACAACGCTAGTGGATTTACATTTCAAGCCTTTAATATTGCATATTAGTTGAAATAAGTATTGAATAGCCTGTTGCTTATGTTTATACACCAAATGGTCAAGTAGAATTATTTATTAAACACTTCCAACTGATTGCAAGGCCATTACTTATCAAATTGAAACTCCCAATATCTACTTGAGAGCATGCCATTTTGATGCAGCAGCGCTTGTACGTATCAGGCCAATAAGTTATCATAAATTCTCTCCTATACAATTGGTTTACGGTCAGGAACCAAATATTTCTCATATAAGAATTTTTGGATGTGCGGTATGTTCCAATTGTTCCACCACAACGCACAAAGATGAGTTCTTAAAGGAGGTTAGGAATATATGTTGGATATGAATCTCCATCTATAATTAAATATCTAGAACCCTCAACAGGAGATTTATTCACTACAAGGTTTGTTGATTGTCATTTTGATGAAATAATTTTTCTAACATTAGGAGGAGAAAATAAACAGTTGGAAAAGGAAATATTTTGGAATATATTATCATTATCTAGTTTTGATCCTCGCACAAATCAATGTTGACAAGAAGTTCAAAAGATAATTCATTTGCAAAATATAGCAAATCAGTTGCCAGACATGTTTACTGACATAAAAGAACAACTAAATCTTAGATACCAACTGCAAATGCTCCTATTAACATTAATGTCCCTGTAGGACAAGGCATGCCAGGAGCGTTGAAACCAATTAGTTTCAAAGATAAAATCTTCGAAAAAGAAAAAAAGCAAATATTTAAGATGGTCAGAAAGAGGAAGTAAAAACTCTATAAGAGACCATTGACACAATTGATAAACATTTCAGACGAAATTCAAGAAATTCAAGAAATTCAGGTATCTAAAATCATAGAAAATGAAGAAATCTCAATCAATTATGTTATGATGGGAAAAGATGAAACTGATAAATAAACGTCGACAATATTTTATATATAATATAGAGCTCAATATTATGAAAGAAAAACGAGGATCTTGA
This sequence comes from Theobroma grandiflorum, assembly GCA_036013995.1. NCBI lineage: Eukaryota > Viridiplantae > Streptophyta > Magnoliopsida > Malvales > Malvaceae > Theobroma > Theobroma grandiflorum. The sequence continues at coordinate 12,064,966 of CP142131.1, forward strand.
ATCTATATTTATTGAAGAATATAGACATAAAATTATTGGCTAATGTGGAAAGACGCAATTAAAGAGGAATTAAATTTAATTGCAAAACGTGAAGTTTTTGGACCTATAGTCCATACATCAAATGATGTAAAATTAATGAGATATAAATGGGTATTTGTGCATATGAAATGAGAAAAATGAGATTATAAGATATAAAGCACGGCTTATCGCACAATATTTTACCTAAAGATTTGGTATTAAATATGAAGAGATATATTCTCTGTGCTGGATATAATTACAATTCTATTTTAACTAGTCTGACAATATATGAGAAGATTGAAATGCGTCTAATGAGTGTAGCTATAGTCTATTTATATGACTCACTTGATAATGATATCTATATGAAAATCCCTAAAGGATTTAAATTACCTGAAGCATAAAAATTTGAATTCTCGAGAAATTAACTCGATCAACTTAAATAAATCTTTATATGAATTGAAGCAATCCAGACACATATGGTATAATCATCTTAGTACATATTTGTTGAAAGAAGGCTATAGAAACAATCCTATAAACCCATGTATGTTATAAAAGGGTTTAGCTATGAATTTATTATAATAGCTGTCTATGTTCATGACTTGAATATTATTGGAACTCCTGAAGAGTTATTAAAAATCGTAGATTATTTAAAAAGAGAATTTGAGATAAAAGACCTTAGAATAACAAAGTTTTGTTTGGGTCTTTAGATTGAATACTTGGCAAATAGAATTTTTGTCCATTATTCAAATTATACCAAAAACCTGCTAAAATAATTTTATATGAAGAAAGCATATCCATTGAGTTCACTAATGGTTGTAAGATCATTAGATGTGAAAAATGACCCTTTTCAACCTCGTGAGGATAATAAAGAACTTATTGGTCCTGAAATACTATATTTTAGTACAATTGGAGCATCAATGTATCTTGCGAGCAATATACGACCTGATATAACATTTGCTGTGAATTTATTAGCAAGATATAGTTCTTCTCCAACTCGAAGACATTAGAATGGAATTAAACATTTATTTTAATATCTTCGAGGGATAATGGATATGAGCTTATATTATTCAAATGTATCAAAATAAAATTTAATTGATTATGCAGATGTAGGATATTTATCTGATCCACACAAGCTTGATCCTGAAGAAGCTACTTGTTTATATGTGGAGGTATGACTATTTCATAGTATTTTGTAAAGCAAACTATAATAGCTACTTCTTCTAATCATGCAGAATTTTTAGCAACTTATTAGCAAATCGTGAATCTATCTGGTTAAGATGTGTCTGGTAAAAATCTGAAACTCAACATATTCAAGAAAAGTGTAGTTTACCAACCAAGAAAGAAATTTCAACAATGTTGATATAAGTATGATACCGCTTGCATAGCACGGTTAAAGGAATGAGACATTAAAGGTGATAAAACAAATAACATAGTTCATCAAAATTCTTCTTCACTCACGATTTTCAAGAAAAGGATGGAATAAGTGTTCAACAAATTCAACCAAGTGACAATCTAGCAGATTTGTTCACTAAAGTCCTTCTTACTGCAACATTTGAAAAGTTAGAATGCATCATTTTAAAGATGTTTATAATGCAGTCATCTGGGGGAGTAAAATACGCACTGTACTCTTTTCCTTAATCAAGGTTTTTCCCACTGGATTTTTCTTGATAAGGTTTTTATTGAGGCAATATTTCCTAAGTGTATTCTTGAAAAGAATTATGTACTTTTTTTCCTTCACTTGGATTTTTTTTCCATGAGGTTTTTTTCCTTGTAAGATTTTAATGAGGCATATTCTTAATACAATGGATATTCAAAGGGGACTGTTATGAATATTTTTGTGAATATCCATTTATTCTATCTATATCTAGATTTGATGTAAATTAAATTGGATTAAGATTTAATCCATCTAATCTAAATGTTATCTTCATCTTGTAAATTCTATCAAGATAAGAGAGTTAGTTGCCTATAAATAGACCCCACTTAATTCATTTGTAAATATACACTTCAATAAGATCACTTTTCTCCCCCCTCAATACTTGCTTTCTTTTCTTTAATTATTCTTTTCAGTTATCTTTATTTGCTCTTTTAGATTTATTTCATAACAGTTTTCTCTTTTTTCTTTTTTTTGAGAATGGAAGCATCATGGTCCGATTGCTTGTTAGATTAACAAAAATTTAATACTATTACTACTATACAAGTTTGAAAGTTGTTCATTTTTTTATTGATTTCTTTGATTTTAATATCTATAATTATATATAAACTTGAAGCTTTACATTATAATTTGTTAGGTGATCAAAGATAGCATGAAAACCCTTTATAGTAATTTTAACCGAAATTAGAGCTTATATAATTTTAATTCTATGTAGAATTAAATTTTTTTATAAGTGATGTAGAATAAATTTTTTTACAAGTCTCAATAATTGAGCCTTCTTTTCTTACTAGTGATTTTTTCTATATATAAAAAAGAATATTACTCAAATTTAAAATTTGTATCTCAATTTTACTTTGTTCTTATCACTTGAGTTCAGTCCAATTAATTTAATAAATTCTAATTCTATATATAATTAAATTTTGATAAAAATGGAATAACTAAAATGACTCTTACAAAAAGCGAAAACATAGGTTAAGAAATCTTGTTTAATTAAAAATTAATTATCATTGAGTTTGTTAAGGGCAAGCAAGAAAAAACTAAATTATATAATTGAAAATATAAGTAAAAAATCAAAACATTTGTTCAACTAAATTTTTATTATCTCTACATTCTTTTATGCCCTAACAAGTACCAACCCATCACATATAATTTAATGGAGGCAGAAAAATCACAAATTTTTATTTAGTGATCTCAGGCCCCTGATATCATATCATATGGCCTGCACGATAACTAGGAGAGAGAGAGAGTTTATGTTTCTGGATAGTTCTTTTGTTAATGTTACAGCATGGTATGAACACAAGCTAATCACACCTAATTTTCTTTGTTGACCAAAAACATGAACAAGCCGACTCTGATCTCATCTCTTTTTTCAATTCAGGAGAGCCTCCAAAGCTTCTCTTTCAATTTCAGCCACCCATGAGAAATCACCTTAATACCATAAAGTAAACATGCAATCGATGCTTTGCTTAGGTAGCAGCCATCTTTTTAACACGTACACACTTTTTTTTCAAATTTTCCATATCTTTCTTGTACCCAAGAGTAATAACTTGCATCATCATTCATTTTTAATTGTACAAATCAATTTATTCTTTCCAAACTAAGATTTTAAAGGAAAAGAAAAACCAAAAAGAAGAATTAATGAATACAATTTTACAAGTCGAGCATGAGGCATTGAGGCCTCGAAGGCCACTGTGTCAGCTACTAGCGCAGTAATCATTCTCTACCAAACCATAGGATTCATCTCTTTTTGGTGGTAATGAAAGGGATTTGTGTTCCACCAACTCCACATCTTCAGACCTTATCCAAAACCAAACGTTGATCAGTTTTTAAAATTTCCCCTCATATCTGATTCTAAGAAGTGGGGGCAAGACAATTTGGTTTGAATACCATTATTTTAATGTCCCCACACTGAAAAATATCGGAGCTTTAACGTGAGTTGCAAAACTCTTTTCCGCTCTTATCAACTTGTGCTCCAACTTGGACTATGCGTAGAGCTTGAAATGATAACGAAGTACACACATTGATATACGGAGAAGAAGATTCTAATATTTTACTCACAAGGCAATGAAAATGTGTCTCACTGTCGCTAACCAAACTTGCAAGTTAGCGATTATTAGTAATTCCTTTTTTTTTTTTCTTTTGTTGTTTTGACTCTGGTTCATCTAGATTAGGTCAAGGATTGAAGATTGAATTTGATAACACTTTCTTTATGGTTACTCTACGAAACCCAATTTTAATTATTTTTACTCATGAGATTTATCGATAGTATAAGTTGAAATAGAGATGTTTAAATTTGAAAAAAAAAAAAAAGAGTCTGGCTTCGTAGATAAAGACAACAAAAACAAACAGTATAAAGCAAAGCTAAAACTTCCATTATTTTGTAGTTTAATCTAGTTCACATCATATGAATAATATGCTTTAATCAAAGTCTTTGCTTCAAAGCTTTGTCATAAGTAAACTAATAAAGATCAAATGGTCATGTGAACCAAGTTTAAAGAGATCACTTCGACTTCTTGCCAACCTTTTAAAATTGATGAGTTTTTCAATAGAAAATCAGGCCGCTGATTTCTAGTTCTTATGTTTCTGTGTTTATTCAAAAACAAAAAAAGTCAGAATGCGAGCAAAGCTTTAACCTTAGCACGTTGAGATTTATTACTATTTTTTTCCATAACTATACAAAATCAAGAGGCAAAAGTATAAGTTAAAGAAAATTCAATTTCACATTCCAGGACTTTTCTGTGTGCTAACAAAACCTTATTGTCACTACACCTGCCTTTGAATCAGTCTCATACCAATTATGACACCTAGCAACTAAGGAATTAATAGAGTAATTTATGAAACAAAGATTTCAAGAATCCATAGTTTCTACATCTAAACTAGATTTCCCCAAAAAGCACATTGAAAGAAGAAAAACATTAGGGGATAAAAGATACTCTGCCCTGTTCCTAAAACTAGACAAATCCCCTTCCTTTCCCTTCCCTTCCCTTCCAACATCCCAAGATCTTGATTTGGTACTCTCTTGTCATTTTGCTCAACTAAATGCACTGATTGTGCTGCCTTTAACTCTGGGGCCCCTTTGACCAGCGACCCTCCCATACTAAGATTCACTTGATTACGATAAGATCGGTAAACTATTGAAATTTTACACACACACACACATAAAAGACGGGTAAATCCGAAAAACTTCGACCTATAGTTTTTTTTTTATTAATTATACTCCTAACTCCGACCCAACAGTTACTTGTAATCAACCTGTCTCTCTCTCCCTTCCGCTTCTTGTATATATAACTTGTCCTTTGATTTTGCTGGTTGAAAAGAAAGCGAATAAAAAAACAAAACACGAACTTCATATAAGTACGAAGATGAGAAGATGAAAAGGTAATTTGCAATTGCGTTACAGCCTCTTCTCTTTCTCTTGTTCGAAAGGAAAAAAAAAAAAAAGGAAAAAAGGAAACTGAAGAATGTTGCAGAGGAAAAAGCAGAGAACTTCTCGTAAAATCACCGACAAATCTGATCTCTTCGATGGAGTTCCTGACGACCTCGTTGTTTCCATCCTTTGCAAGCTCAGTTCTTCCGTTTCTTGCCCTACTGATTTCGTCAACATTCTCTTAACGTACGTTAAATTTTCCTTGTTCTAAGGCTTCTCACTTCTTTGTTATTTTCAGTTTTGGGGTGTTAGGATAGTAATAATGGAAAATTCCAAATTTTATTCGACAGATGCAAAAGATTAAACCGTTTAGGCCTTCACCCGCTCGTCTTATCGAAAGCTGGTTCCAAAGCGTTGGCCGTGAAAGCCCAGAACTGGTCCGATTCTGCTCACCGTTTTCTTAAACACTGCGTTAGCGCCGGTAACATTGAAGCTTGTTACATTCTCGGCATGGTACGCGCAAATTATTATTCTCTATTTTCATTTTCAATTTGTCGTTTTTAATAAAATTTACTTTGGAATTAACGTAGCTGCCGTTACAGATCCGATTTTACTGTTTACAAAACCGAGGTAGCGGGGCGTCGTTAATGGCCAAAGCGGCAATGAAGTCACACGCGCCGGCTCTCTACTCGCTCGCAGTCATCCAATTCAACGGAAGCGGAGGCTCGAAAAACAACAAGGATCTGCGAGCCGGAGTAGCTTTATGCGCACGAGCCGCTTTCCTTGGGCACGTGGACGCGCTCCGTGAGCTAGGCCATTGTCTGCAAGACGGTTACGGCGTGCGCCAAAACATAACCGAAGGACGCCGGCTACTCATCCAAGCCAACGCGCGGGAACTCGCGTCGTCTTTAAACACCATAGTCAAACGACAACTAAAGCAGCAGCGCCAACGTCGTCTAAACTATCAACATTATACTTACATGACGGGTTCGGGATGTCCGTTGTTAAGTGATTTCGGGTGCAATGTGCCGGTACCGGAGGGGCACCCGGTGAACGCGTTCTTAAAAGAGTGGTTCGAGTCAGGGTTAGGTGAGTTAGGTCAGGGGCTAAGGCTTTGCTCCCATAAAGGCTGCGGGAGGCCTGAGACGAGGGCTCATGAGTTTAGGAGGTGCTCAGTTTGTGGCACCGTGAATTATTGCTCGCGTGGATGCCAAGCGCTTGATTGGAAGTTGAGACATAAGGTGGAATGTGGACCGATGGAGAGGTGGCAGGAGGAAGGCGGTAATGGGAATGGCGGCGACGGCGGCGCTGGAGGAATGGAGGAGGTTGTGGAAGCTGAAGACCTAGCAATTGGATGACAGAGGGTAAAATCGTAAATGCAAAATGGGTATTTGCTTTTTCTTTTCAATGTCTGAAATGTTTTCATTTTATGTACATATAGAGAAAGGTTTTGGGGACTTCAATTGTGTATCAGTTGTAAGAAAGAAAAAAAAAATGGCGGGATTAGTTCTTTCAAGAACATTTTTTTACTTGTTCGATTATTTGCTTTACGGATGCCTAAGAATAGGGGAAAAAGGCCTTATTCGCTAGAGAAAAGGAATGGTGAGCACCGTTTCTAGAGAGAATCTAGAGTCTCTAAAACCCAGCAAATAAGAAATTTTCTAACTTTGCATACCAAAAAAAAAAAGGTACAATCTGGAAGAATCTGAACAATTAGTTGTAAAATTTATGTTGTCGAAGGAGGCCGGCGCAAGATGCTAATCGTAGGTAAGAGAGGGACATGGCGGTCTAACGAAGGGCCCGAAGTCGTTTGAAGTTTGAACTTTGCAGGGGTGCGAGTGAACAAACCATGGGGAATGGTGAGGGGTCCCAGTAACGTATGACTTTGTTGGAGTAACCAAAAGGATTCTTGACGGTAACTGTTTCCAAACGTTGACAGCTTTTACTTTTTCTCGGTGGGGAATCAACGGGACAAATTTAGGTACAGTGACAAAGAAATTTCGCATTAAACTAAAAATAATGATAATAACAAAAATGATTTGATCAGCAAAATCTCCCTCCCTAAAACTGTCTTTCTTACTACTTGGTTAAAAGAAAAAAACACACAAGGCAGGCATGATTTCGCTAAACTCCTCCAGATGGTGCCACGGCATGGAGCACTAAAAATATAAATGCATGGAGTAAGCCTATCCATGCAGGCAGTAGGCAGCAGACAGCCTAAGCAGATGTCATTTTACAAGGTGTTATTATATTTAGAGTGTTAATATTTTAGTAACAAGTTTCCCCACGCATCGTCTTGAAGAAATGGTTCCAACTGCTCCAATCCATATCAAACGCGGTTACAAATTACCAGAAGTTATAGAACAGACCAAGTCTCTCCCTTACTTTCTGGATGCATGGCCCAGCTAGCTTTGTTCGTAGAATCTCACCTACATAAATTTTGCATCAAGTTTTCAACTTATTATTTCCACCTATCACGACCTTAAATGAGATTTTTAGAGTTTGCTATGCCAAACATTCAAACCTGGTTTGATTTTAGTCCATTGACTAAATTAATTTAAGTTTATAAAAAACTACTACCTTTGTTTTATCATTTGACTGTTGCTATTTCTGGGTAGTTCGCTGAAAGAGTAAAATTTATATTCTTTGTAATGTTTGATATTTGATTCAAATTCTAATTAGGAATCCATTTAGATTTCAACGAAATTCTCGAGATCAATTTGGATTTTAATGGAATTTTATTTATTTGGTGATTAAGTTTATTTAAAAGATAAATATACTTAATGAGTAGGAGCTTTTAATGGGTAGGAATTCTTGATGATCAAGAAGTAGAGCTCTATAACTCTTTAGAACTTATGGGAGAGATGTAATTTCCATTTGAGGGATTAGGTTTTTGTAAAGATCTCGCAAAGTTGTAGGGTTGTGATTGAGAAAAAGTAAGAGAAACACTGGAGCTTCATGGAAACCGAGTTTGTTTTGAGACTTAATTAGTTTAGTATTTGTTTTTAATTTATTGTTTTGTAATTTCTATTCTCATTTGTAAATGTAGGTAATGAGTGTCGAACCAAATTAAATGTGAACTTTTATGTGATTTTTTATGTGTCGCTCTCATTATTGAATACAATATTTCTACTTGAAAATCATGACAGAAGACATCAAAGCTATAGTTGAAGAATTATCATGATGAGATCATGAAGCACGAGTAGTGGTGTAGAAATGATGGTTTGGGAGTAGCTGCAGATTGTGTTTGTGAGATCGAAGATATGCAAGAGGAGATTTGTCGCAACAAGGTGTCAATTACAAAAGGGTAGTAGGTGCAAATTTTGGGTTAATGGAAATAAGGGTGAGTAAAATTAGATTGGACTAATCTGAATTGAACGTAATTTGAGTAAAATGATTTGGTCCAATTATTCCATTGAGTCTATTGATTCAAAAAATTTGGTCTAATTAATTTATTTAGTCGGTTATAGATTTTAAAATTTTTAAATCAAATTGACTAAAATATCAAATTAAAATTATATATATTAATATTTTATATATATTTTAAATTTATATAAAATATAGACTCTCTTATTACTAAGTTGATAATGTGTGATAGTTGATTATCTTGTGTTAGATGGTAATTTTATTATCTTCGTTGTGTTGAATTTTGAATGTTAAAACTTGGAGTTTAAAACTATTGAATGTTAATTTGATGAATTGAGAAATGACGTAATTAAATGAGTGAAACGACAAATGTTATTTTTTTTAAAGATAAAATACCCTCACCTCTCTAACTTTTAATCATAATTCCATGTAAGTCTATTAATTTTCAAAATAAACAATCCGCTTTAAAAGTATTTTTCGTTGGATATATAAATCCAATCGTTAGTCCACCTTAATATTTCCATTAGTTTGATAATATAGTAATATTAAAAAGATAATTTTACCCTTTGTCAATTTTAATAATTATCACATTATATAAACTATATTTTTATCGATTTTAATAATTACCACATTATATAAATTATATTTTTTATTTTTATTTTTTTTCTTCTGATCAGATCTGGCCAGAGCCGAATCTCACTCCCAAGTTGTTCCTTGGGAACATGTTTGCTTGTTCCCCAAGGAGCACAAATCTTGGGAGCACCAGATCTAGTGCTCCTAGAGAAATTCGGCCGAATCTGAGTTAGATCCAATAACCGATCAACTTAAAAAAAATATAAAAAAAGATAAGAATATTTTAAACATTTTAATTTAAATATTAACACCGTTTAACCGTTTGGGGCGAAATGCCAAATTAGTGAACCTGTGTGTAATTATGATTAAAAGTTAATAGTGATAAAGTATTTTGCCTTTTTTTTATTATGTTTAGATTATTTGTATATTTTATAATTATGGATAAAATTTATAAATTTGAATATTGTAATTTACAAAGACAAAAGTGATAAAAAATTTGATTTTTTAATCCAAAATCGAACCGATCGAACTTATTTGATGTTTGGTTAATTTGATCCTTTTTTAAATTTGGTCGATTTTCTAAAATATTTGGTCTATTACTGAACTAATCGAATCGATCAATTGTTTTATCCTTAAATGAAACAAAGCACACCAAATACCTTAAAAGATTTAATTCTATTACTGAACAAATCGAATCGATCAATTGTTTATCCTTAAATGGAACAGAGCACATCAAATACCTTAAAAGATTTAATTTCTCATTACTGATGAGGTATTACCACTTTTCTTGTGATATTACACTCTTACCCATGATGAGTGGTAAATCATTTTTATATGGTGTGACATGTCGGATGTCGAAAACTACGTGCAGTGTAATATTGGTATGCTAAGAAAATCACATATGATAAGGTCGTCTTGACGAGAAAAAGAGTGTGGCAATTTCATCTGTGGGAGATTGGGAAAAGAAAGAAAAGATCTTGATGGTGCCGCTAATATAGTTATTGGTCAACAAGGGTGAGCTGGCTTGGTATCTGCACATGGTTATTGGTCATGTTGAGTGAAGAAGGTGGAGTTAGCATTAATTCGTACATGTGTAATCGAGAATTTGTTAATAGGTAAAATTCTAATTAAAAATTAATTTGCATTCTAGTAGAATTCTATTGGTTGAGAATTATTAGATGACTATTCATAATTTAAAGAGTAAGTGTACTTGGGTAAGAGTTCTTTGTGGGTAGGAATTCTGATAAAGTAATAGTATTCTATAAATATGAAGCAGGCTTATGAGAGATGTAATCTCTATGTGAGATATGATTTTTGTATATAAGTTTCATACAGTTGTAGGGATGTTAGAAATAGTGGAAGAGGCATCGGGTTACATGGGATAAGAGGGTATTCCATGAGAGAGCATAGACATAGATATTGAGTTTGTTTTGAGATTCGTATTTAATATTTGTTTCTGGGTGTTTTGTATTCTTCATAATCATTATATTAATGGTGGATTTTTCTATCTCTTCTATAGACGTAGACAATGAGTGTTGAATCACATTAAATATTATCTCTTATAAGATTTATTTGTGTATTGATCTCGGGTACATTTCTACTTGAAATTTCTAATACTTAAGTATTATTTTATCAAGCTTTATTATCTCAAATTTTTAACTCGAACTTAAAAATTAAGTTGAGCTTTTTTTTTTGGACAAGTGTTCAGCTAAAAAAAATTTGATTTTCCAATACAATACCCTTTTTTTAAATAAACTAAAGTTAAAGACCTCGAGGACTCCATGTAACCATCTTCACTTTTCTTTTTCCAAATAGTATTACGTAATTTTCTTTTTCCAATTAGTGTTACATAACCACTTGTTCATGATATATATTTCACTTTTATCTTGGAAATTGTTTCACTCATCTTAATGTTTTTCTTACCAAAGTTTACACACACTTTTGTGTCTTCAATTTTAGTGTACAAGGGCTAATGATCGTTTTCTTAGCTAATTTACCAAATTGACGGAGATCAATTCCATTATTGATTTCAATAAAAAATAAAATAAAAGATATCACGTGAAACTTTTATATATGTTATATTAATATGCATAATATCTAAAAAAATCTCTAATTATTTGAAAAATTTTCTAATATTAGTTTTTGGATTTATTTAATGCTAATTTTTTGAAAATTTTATTATTTTTCATTTCAGCTTTTTAGCTTAAAAATTTTAACATAATAAAAGGAAAATTATAAGATGATTAAGCAAAAGTCCATTGGGTTTCATGGGTCCTAAGAAGAAGAAAATGGAACTTAAGTCCAATCTAAAGAATGAAAAAATCGAAATTGGATCAAAAAATCAATATGTAATTCAGACCCAATCTAATTCAAGTCAAAAAAATAAAAGACAAGCAGGCCCATAATTACTTAGGCATCAACAAAATGAATAAAATAAAATAAAAATAAAAAAACAACAAATGAAATAAAAATAAATAAATAAATTCACCCAACCAAATGAGATGTCTACAAGCAGCTTGCTATTATTTCAATATTTCTTTTCTGCTTAGGCTAAGAATATTGGTAAAATGATTATTTTCTTATGTATCTAGCAACTTGAATAATTAGCTCACTATTTTAGTGGGTTGAATTATTCTATGGTCTTTTCCAGTGGCTTTCAGCTCTTGTTTTATTGTATTCCTATCATCCATGGTCCCAAAAGTGTTTTTTGTACCTTTTTTTTTTAAATATGAATTGATGGTTTCCTTTAATTATCTGATGACAGAATTGAAGGCTTATGGGCAAGTGATTAAAGATGAAAGGGCTTGATGAGGTTTTTCTTGCCTTTACTTTTTGATTATTTGATAGAGCATGAAAAGCAAGTAAAGGTTTTCATGATGAAGAGTCACAACATTGAAAGAGTTTGGCTGGACAATAATTTCTTGAATTGTGGAGATAACAATTAAACTTTTTGTGATTTATGCAATGTTCGCTGAATGATTGTGGGATGATTTTAATTATTTAGTATGATAAATGATTGTTGGATAGTTACATGGCTTATATGGAGGATGAATATTAGGATGCTTTTATTATGTAGCATGAATATTTGTAGGATACTTATATTATATAGTACTTATAAGATGTTTTTATCATAACGTAGGATGAATGTTTTTAATATGCTTTTCACATAAAAGTTTTTCATTCAACAATTTATTTAAATAACATAAAATGTTTTCCTCAATTTATTCAAATAAGAAAAAAGAAAAATTTTCAGTAAAATATATGTCAAAAAAATTACTTTTTTAATAAATTAATTAGTGTTTACGAAACAGATCCAAAACGAAGAAGCCCAAAGGACTAGGCCCAAATAACTCTCATGGGTCAGCCAGCCCATTAAAGTAATGAGAATTTCCTCCATCCATTTTTAGGGTTTAAGACAACCGCCAAGGCCGAAGCGGTTACCGGCCAACGATCCTTCTTCTTTTTCCCTTCTCGTTCTCTCTCGAAGTGTGAAAGCTATATCGGCCACGGAAAAAGAACAAAAAAAAAAAAAGCGGGATGTCTAAAGTGGAGGAGAAACCAGAAGACGCACACAACGAAGCTGCGGAATATGAAGAAGAGGAAGAAGATCTTTCGTGGTCATCCGACTCTGAAATCGGCGAGGCATTGGACTATTTGGACTCCAAGGACGACGACGAGTCCGTCGACGGTGCTTTCTCGCTCAATTCGAGGCGGCCTAATGCTCACGGTGGGCTGCACTCACGGCCGAACTCATCCGCCCTTCAGCCTCTCTCCAACCGTAACCAGAAGTTCTCTAATCATATTCGAGCTTCCCCTTTAGAGGTGAATTATATATTGCTATCACTTACTTCATAGCATATTCATTTAAATTTCTTGTTTTTGTTTCCCTTTTTCTTTATTGAAAAATTGATTTAGTGTGTGAATTGAGTGGTGTAGGAGTGGGAAGGGAGGTTAAATGTTGGAATGTCGAATTCCGTTACAACTGCAATTCGTGAAAGTGTTCGAGAAATGGCCATTGGTAAAATTAAAACTACCGAGAAAGCCGATCGTGCTACTGTTGAGCAGGTGAACAACTTAGAATTGATTGCTTTCAAACATTTGATGACCCTTTTTCTTACTTTTGGAAGATAGAGCTCATGATGATGTTATTCTGCAGGCTATTGATCCGAGAACTCGAATGGTTCTGTTTAAAATGCTGAACCGAGGCGTGTTTCATGATATCAATGGCTGCATATCAACTGGCAAAGAGGTATGCAATATGGTCTTATACTTAGATGTTAATTATGTTTACTTCCGTTTTAAAATCATATTCTGATGAAATCATGTGATCTTTAATTTGTTCTTTGTACAGGCAAATGTATATCATGCAACAAAATCTGATGGCCAGGAACTAGCAATCAAAGTTTACAAGACTTCTGTTTTGGTTTTCAAGTAAGTCAGATACTGATTAGTGATTGAAATGTATATCTCTTTCTCTTTTGGAGTCCTAACATTATAGAACATTGACTCTTTGAATGTGTTAATGGTTAATGATGAATGCATGAGATGAGGAGTGGATGTAAGCAAATTGTTGCGTTTCTCTTTATGACGTTGTTCTAGATGAGTGTACCAAATTCTTTTATAAATGTTGGCATACAATTTTGGTGCTTTAGCTTACCATTTTTGTGAGACCTGCTGCATTGTTTTAATTTCACAAAATTAAGTTCCATCTTTTCATGCAAAAGATTATGTAGGTTAATAACATAATTGATCTGTTTCTAATAATAACTTCAGGGATCGAGATCGATATGTACAAGGTGATTATCGATTCAGATATGGATATTGTAAGCACAATCCTAGAAAAATGGTGAAGACCTGGGCTGAGAAAGAAATGAGGAATCTTATGAGGTAAAACCAAATCTTAATGTTTTTGAGGGAATGTGACCATCATTTCTGTGATCATAAACACATGATTGACTTATATGAGCATCATTTTGCTTGCTTTTCATGAGTTAAAATATGTTTGTTTTGAGTTGCAGGCTTAAGGCTGCAGGAATTAGGTGCCCAACTCCATTACTTTTGAGACTTCATGTTCTGGTCATGGAATTCATAGGTACTGTGGGTGTTTATCATTATGGCTTTTCTTCTACCAGTTATCAGAATAATTGTCAGTGGTTTTATTTAATAGTATGCTGATTTTCCTTGGGTTTTTTCTGATAAAACTCTGTGTTACAGGAAAAGCTGGTTGGGCTGCACCTCGTCTTAAAGATGCTTCATTATCTTTAGACAAGTTACGTGAATGTTATGTAGAGGTGTGTCCATATGTTAAGCATCTATCAAATTATCTCAAGCTAGTCAAAACGGTTTAAGTTATATTGCATATTTTTCTTTTTCTCTTGTCTATTTGCTTTAACTTCTCGGCCTCTTTTCAGATGATACTTGCAATGCGGACATTATATCAAAAGTGCAAACTAGTGCATGGGGATCTCAGTGAATATAACATACTTTACTTTGAGGTGATGACTATATTTTTCAATCCTTGCAATTGATAATACATTTTTCTTTGTGCCCAACTCTTGAAGGTTTCAAACAAAGCCTACAGGCAAAGAGGAAAAAGGGATCTCTAAGTTAGTTTTGGGCTTATTTGAACTCTTCCACTTTGCAGGGTCACTTGTACATAATTGATGTCTCTCAAGCAGTTGATCTTGACCATCCACATGCCCTGGATTTCTTACGTGAAGATTGTATTCATGTTTCTGTATGTTTTCTTTTCCTTGGTTCTTTTGTTATTTTGGCACCTTTCCCCACATCCCCACCCCTGCCTCCTTGAATAGGAAAAAATATTATGTTTTTCTTGTTAAATGTTTATTTGGATAACAGAAAAAGGTGACCTTGACTAACTGTATGACTGTAAGAGTTAATCAAACATCATCTCCATGCAGGATTTCTTTAAGAAACATGGTGTAGCTGTCATGACAATACGAGAATTATTTGATTTCATAGTGGATCCAACTATTACAGATGACTCTGTGGATAGTTATTTGGAAGAGGTTTGTCCTTTATTTTTGGTTCAGATATTCCTTATAAATTCAGAGGGGTCTCTATTGTCACACTTTCATCTTATATCTCATTTCAGGTTCAGCAAAAGATTTTGGCAAGAGGAGATATGTCTGTGGAGGATGAAATTGCGGACTCTGTGTTTGTGCAGGTTTGTTGATTGACAATGCATCAAATCATGCTGTGTTTTTGTAGTTTCTCTGAGTTCCTTTCTACTTCTCTTAAGCAAGGGAACTAGATTTATGCCATCCCATTTGTGCCAAGTGGGCAACTGGGTAAGTGTTGTGAGGACATACTTTGATAAATTGCCAGCCTTTTAGAACTTCTGGCAAGAGATGTCCTATCATCAGTTCCAAAATGACTGCATCAAGCATCCGCAGCTACCAATGTTAGGTGTAGAAAGTCTCTCCTGTCTGTTTAGACATATCTTGAGAATTTACTGTGTTTTTTTTGCAAGAAAATCACTAGAGATCAAGATTTTGTTTCTCTCTAAGGAGTCTGATAAATGTTCTAATTTGATATTGGGTATATATTGAAAATCATAATATTATCCTGCTCGCAAATTGTTTGGTGTAACAGATTTTGAAAGTTTAAGGTGTATCATTAGTTTGAAAGTGAAATGTATCGAACTTACTACCTGATATGTATGCCAGGTCGGTTCAACCTTTTTGGATTTTATATTAACTAGGTGATTACTTGTTTCCTTTTCTTCAGTCATATATTCCAAAGGCACTGGATCATGTCAAGAATGCTGAGGAAGATGTAATACGAATAACAAGTGGCAAGGACACTGCAGACTTATATTATAAGACTATTACAGGACTAAAGGAGGCTCTCCCAAAAGTTCTTTCTTCACCAGCAGAGCAGCAGCAACAGGATGCTAACACAAGACCTTTAGAAGGGTCCTCTGTTAATCCAGCTGGCCGTTCTAATTCTCAGGAGAGTGAGTGTGAAGCTGAGTCTGCATCTGGTTCTGAAACAGGTGGGGATGAAGAGAACTTGAGTGGCTCAGAAGAGGAGGGTCCCTCACCTGACAATGTGGCGCAGGCTCCTGTTGATAAGAGAGCTGCTAGAAAAGAGAATAAAAAGAAAGTCAAAGAGGAGAAGAGGGAGGCTCGAAAGACCAAAGTGCCAAAAGCTGTTAAGAAAAGAAAGAAGAAATTGGCCAAAGCACACAAGACCAGGTAGTCTTCCGGAAAGCTTAAACTTGGGCGAAGCTAAGGACAAAGTAATTGCAGAAGGCGCACAATGGAAGTCATCAAATCGCAGGCATTAATGTGAGACAAATTTTGCAGCGGCACTACTTTTAATTTCTATTACATTACATTAATGTAATAAATAATAGGATAGGGAAACATGCTGACATCTGAGCAAAGTGCTCCTGTATTTATTTTGTTTACTAGGCTCTGCATGGTTTCTATCAGGTGACTCGTTATCTGTTACTGATCATAGACTTTTGAAAGTAAAAATCTTTATTTATCACGAATTAAGACTGTTGATTTTGATCAAAAAGGAAAAAAGTTCCAAGCAAAATAATGGCTCAACTCAACTGCCCAAATATTCCATGACTATTTAATCAATCTTGTGTTCCTTAGAGCATAACTATGGGTTTATTTATGTTCTATTTAATTTTACTCAAATAATGTCATATGGTATACACTGTCTACATAATTAAATTAAAGTAAATTAAAGTAGAGGTAAAGTAACAATATCAATGACAACGAGTGAGGTGTTTAATGATTATTATTCAAATTTGATTAAAAGGTATCTTAATTTTAATCAAATTGAGTGATACAATATATTTATTTTAAAATTATTATTTGATTTTATTATTTAAATTAAATTATAAAATCTCTTAATCGGATTGAGTAATATAAAATATCTATTTAAAAATTACTAATCGAATTCGATTATAAGATAATTCATTTAAAAGGTACTATTGAAAGGGAATTTAACCTATTCCGTAATAACAAAAAGAAAAATGGAAAAAGGTCGATGAAACGTAGCCGTTTCAATCTAATTCAAAGACAGCAGAAACCGCAAAAAGGAGCTCCAAGTCCAACTCAGGTACAAGTTGGCGGCACCCGACGAGATGTCGAACTCAGCAGCGCAAACCCTAGACGACGAATCTAGACCGTCCGATCAAAGCCCTCACAATCAGCTCCGCGAAGAGCAACAGGCTCAGGAATGGGAGACCCTGGCTCGTGCCTGGGTGAGTGCATTCCCAGAAGCCAAAGCCGTAAACGTCAGCCAAGTCGAAGTCTGGATCGACTCCAACTTCGGCTCCTTACCAGCCGACCTACAATCCATGCCACGATCTGAGCTCATCGACAGACTCCTCTCCATCCAAAATTACCTGAGATTTCCCTCCCAGTCCCAGGTGTACTTTTAGTTTCAATCCTTTTTAGCATTTATTACAGTGGATTCTTTTTTGGTAACAAATATTCATTGCATAACGTGTAATGATATCGCAGTGTTAAATATGCGGATGTGATAGCCTGGTTGCAGTATTAATTGCGTGGATATTATTTCCATATATAATGAAACTTAGCATGATCCTAGACTCGTGGTCGCTGATAAAAATGAAAAGATGGAAAAGGTAATGTTTGTCAAATAGAGAGATCAAAGCATGAGACGAGAATCAATGCATGTATGAGAAAAGAAAAGCTTGTTTTCTTTTTATTTTCTTGATTTAGGGATTTATTTAAATTACTTATTACTTATTTGTATCCTGTGAGACTGAATTAGATTAGTAAAAGGATGCGGTGAATTGAATATTCTCTTTATGCTTTCTTGGAATCCATTTTGCATTGTATGGGATTTTGTTCCTTTTAGATTGGTTTATTCTGTTGATACTGAAGTTTTATGTCCTTAGTTCTAAATTCGTTTCCCTTCGTCTCATCTGGCAGGAAAAAGAACCCAGTCAGCCTGATCTTCCACCGGCTCGGTTTCAGCGCACTGATCAGTGGATACCCGTCTATTCATGGTTAGAATCTTTGGATACAGATGAAGTGGTCAAATCTAAAGATATTTCAGATTGGTTAAATGAGAACCCACAAGTCAAGAACCAATTATGCTCTAGACATTCTCGGTACCATTTGATGCACTACATAAAAAAGTGCCATTTAAAGATAATAAAGAGGAGGGAAAAGAAGGTAATGACTATTCGTCCATTTTCTTCTCACTTGCAAGTGGAAACTGTAGTTTCTGCAATTGGCATTTGATGGATGTTTGGCCTTTTAGTGTCAGATATGTGAATGTTTAGTAGATAGAAGTGCCCTAGTAGAAATGTTTGCCTTTGATTTTAGGGTTTGTAGTTGATACACTGTTAGTGTGTAGATTCTATACACTATCACTTAATCATAGATTGTCACCTCAAAAATGTGTAAAGGTAAAAGTTCAAAAGTTGTTCAAAATAAATATTTTTAAAATTATAAATATTTATTATTAGGGTTCCCAACTTTTAAATATATTTATTAATGAGGTGACAACGTATGGTTTACTAATAATGTATAAAATCTATACAGTGACAGTATGTCGAATATAAATATTTTATTTTACTTATGATATTTATGGCCTTAAATAGTAAAGACTCATTTCATATCATCGAACTTGGAAGAATAAGCTGTTTCTTCTCCAAATGTGTTAATTTACAAATTTCCACTGAATACTTCACTGCTTTCATATTAATTGCTTTTTCTTGAACAGGTTGGTTTGCAGTCCTCTAATAAAGAAACTGCTTTGAAAGTTCAGAAGGATGTAGTGGCAAAACAACCTGCACCAGTGCTAAGTATGGCTAATTTTCTGTTAGTTTTTATGATTTTTAGGGTAGGTTTGGACATTCAACACCAATGGAGTGATTCTTTGCTTTCCAGGAAGGAAAGTTGATATGAAACATAATCATTGTAGACTTGTACACCTCCGCACATCCACACACCCACCGGCCACGACTCTATGCTAATGATGGCAATTTGCTTAAGTTGATGTTCATAAAATCAAGAAATTAATTCAGCTCAAATGTTAATGCATTATAAACATTAACATAAGAACTAAACTTTAGTGGGATGTTCTAGTGTGCTTCAATGGCTCTATTTTGGGCACCAACTTGCAACTTTAAGTTTTTTGTGGTTATCTTTTTTGTTTCCCACTCTTCACAGATTGCATGTGTCACTCTGCAATGATGGGGCTTAATGGTCATGTTGATGCTTAGTTACTAAGTTATGGGGAAACTCATTTTTCTCCTTCTTGTTGCTATCTCTTTGTTCATGAAACACACTATTTTGAAGGTTTTGTTTGCTTGTTTGTTGCTTTCACACTTGCTTTTTACTTTGTGCTTTCTCAAATTTCCCTATAAAGTAAATCAAAATCATATTTGATGAAAATGAGCAAACATCTAGAAATCAACACCAGTTCTGGCTAATCTTCAGCATGTAATAGAATTTGTTTGCACAATCCATCTCATTATTAATTTCTCTCTTTTCATCATGTTTCCTTCCTGTTGTTAGATATGAGAACCTCATGTCCATTTTCCTAATCCCAGAGATGTTGGGATATTTGATATTTCCTTTGTGTTCAACAATTGTTCTAATGCTGCTTTAGTACTTGCTTTTGTTTGTTACTTCAGTATAATTCTCTTTTTCCCATGTTATGCAGGCAATCCTTTGAACAATTTACCGAAAGATAGTGACCTCTACTTGGCAAAACGAAATGAAGCTTTACGCAAATATGAGATGTGAGTCATTTTTATTGATTTTCCATTTTTAGTTGAATCTTATGATCTTTTTGCAATTTGTCCCATAATTGTTGCATTGAAATATCAGCTTGCTGGAGTTGGAGAACAAGCTGTCCCCCATGTTCTCAAGCAAGAAATGAAGGGAATCTCAGAAAGTGAAATCAACCCGTTTAGAAGTAGAACTACTTCACACAGTACTGATACTTTTTTTTTTCACTGATCTGTATCCATTTTGTAAATGACTAGGCTATGGTGATTCTCATTCATGTATTTATATGCAATTATTACAGCTCAAGAATCTTATGCAATGATCTTTGTACCACAATTGTTCAACCTTTACTTCGTTACTTGCAATGAAAGCACAATCCCTTACCCTTGCTGATCAAATTTTAGGAAAACTTACTGGTAGTTTTCTGATACACTGACACATTTGCGTCTGATTCAGGTTAACATGCTTTTCGAGTGTGAATTTCTGGACAGGGTGGTGTTTATTGGCTTATCATTTCTTTTTATAGAATAAGATGAGCAGTATCCGGTGAGATTCTAGGTTGCTTCACCATTCGCTTTCTGAATACGAACATGGCTTGTATTGTTGTTTGTGGTAAGGTGGTGATAGTTTTTCCCTTTTCAGAACTATCCCCTCCCATCACGTGATTCAATTTTAACCCGAAATTCTATAGTGGAAACGAAAATTTGCAGGAACATTATGGGACAGTCACCTCTTTTCTCTATTATTAAGTGTAAAGATTGTATGAAGAAAACATGTTTGATCTCTACCTACTCTCCTCATACTGATCTCAGGTTAATAAACCAAAGAAATTAATGAAAGGGATAGCTTACAATAACTAATGGCGATCATTCCGGAGGCCAGCATCAACGAATCACGTGGCTTGTGAGAAGCATCTGGTTCCTTTTTTTCAGTTTTTCCCGCAATGACCAACTTGATTTAGGCCAAGGAATGAAGTCGAATCAAAATTGTTTAATTCTCCTGATAAGTTTACGGAGCACCCTGTTTAAAATTTATTTATTTGGAGTAGAAAAACGCGTTCAATTATTTTAGTATTCCCGCAGTCCATGACAGTAGTGGTCTTGTGATATTCATCTACTTTAGTCTAATCTAGATTAGGCCATTTGAGTATATAGTCAGAAGTTTATACACTTTTAATACTCCTATTTTGACCATTGGGATCGACCCCAATCTATGAATTGTCATCATCAAAATACCCAGGATTAAGTGAATGGAAAAACGAAGGCAAAATTTCTCTTAACCACCAAAGTTTGAACGCGCTCTGCTCCCTTGCCTCCTTTTATTTGAGTTGCTCAGAAATTTACAAGCACAAGATTTCTTAGCTTTTGCTACAAAAGCCCGTGATCAGTTTTCTTTGCTGTTCTCTCCCTAATGATAATCCGTTTTAATGTTTTAAGGTTGCTGCTTTCCTTCTGATTTATTTGCTGGAAAAAGAGAAACCGGAAAAGAAAAATATAAAAAATTCAAAGCAAAAGAAAAATAGTGATCACCCCTCAGCTTCTAGTGTTCTTCTTGTAAGCAACGGAGAGTAGCATTAGCCCAATTGTTCACGTAGGCAACTTTAACAGAGAATATCAGTGTAATTTAGCTTGAGATTAATTATTTATCATTATTGGAATATTAGCTATAAACAAACAACTGCCGTTTTTGGTATAGTGTTTTTTATATTGCACCATTAACAACATGTCAAAAATGTCAAATCTCCCGCTAGCTTTGAGTGGATATCCTCTCTCTCTCTCTCTCTCTGTCTGTCTTTATTTTATTTTATTTTATGTTTTGGATACAAAGTAAAGCTGTAATATTGAATTCCTTGTTCTTAACAAAAAAGAAGGCAGCAATCTGATCAACTTTGCAAAAGTTGTCAAAGAAAGAATACCGCATAATTGGGCAAAAGTGAGACTTATGTGATGTAGCATTCATATTAAAAATTGATATAGTTGACCGGAGAAAGGGGGGAGAAGCTTCAATGACCGGCTTATCTTTCACATGAACCACATGTTCTGTGTTCATACCCAAGGACTTTGAATTTTAAGTAGAAGATCTGGACTTCAGACCATTGTGGTCGCTTCCATAGATAGCATAGTAAATGGAGAGGTTCTTATCTATGGAGTATGTTTTCATATTGTTGTCTTTATTGCAGTGTTTGAAATTTGGTCCTGCTGCAGCAGTAGCTCATGCTGGGAATGGTGATGGCGTGCAGCCATTGTCCAAGATTGCCATACACAAGGCAGTCTATGCACTTCATGAAAATGCATCTGTCAGAGCACACCCAATTGTTCTTGGGACAAAGGTAAAATCTAACTCGTTCCTGTACACGTTTTGCTGTTAATCTCAATCTATTAGGTCTTTGGAGTTTGAATTTGCTTTCATTAAGATTCAATAGTAGCAGGGTCTACTTGTTTACAAGAGATGTTGAAGAACTTGTTAGTTCTTTTATCATAATTTATTTGTTCTTGTCTGTCATTCTTTTTGTCAAACAGGCTATTTTGATATACATTTCTTTGTTTTATTTTGTCTTTGATGTTTATAACTGCACTGATTATTGCTGACACAGTGAGTCGTTTTTTTTTAGCCTTTCTGTAACCAGACATCTTTAATCCAATTCAGACATTGATCATATAAGGTTTTTTTGGAAGTCAAATCTTCTTCTCCCTTACCCTCCATGAATATAGGTTCCACTTGGAACGTTTGGAAGTCTAAACCGAAGACCACAATAGAATCACAGCACCCTTTCACTAACAGTTAGATCAGCACACCCTCCCTTATAAACTCAATGCAAAACTTTCTGATGTTTAGACTCGTGATAAGTGGAGTTAAGGTCTAGGCTTTTTGTCATTTTCCCATTCCCTCCTGTACACCAAGATGCATGTTTGAACAAGTTTCTCAGAAACTGAAGCATGGTGTTCTGAGCGGCTGAGATACAAAGATTGCTTATAACTGCCCTGGTTTGTATGCAGGGGGGAGATTCTGACTGGGTAACTGTGGAAGTTGAATTCCCTAAACCTTCTGATGATGATTGGATTGCAGTCTTTTCTCCTGCAAACTTCAAGTAATTTTCAACTTGTTGCATCATATTCTTTTCTTTTGAAAGGGGTGGCAGGGGTGGGGGAGGTGTATTGAGTGTGATGCACGAGAAAGTATTTTCTTAACTTGCAGTTTTATTTTTTTTTTCTGAAACGAAATTTGATAGTTATAGTGTTGGAGGCAATTTTTGAATAATTATCTGATGACTGCATATACGAGATTTTCTTTTCTTCCTCTGTAAATCCTGGCTTGTAGATTAAGGAATCCATTTTGGTACTGGCAGCTCGTCTACCTGTCCACCTAGTGGGGACATGGAAGAGTCTCCACACATATGCTCAGCCCCAATAAAGGTATGTATTATTGCTAGGTAGCACTCTTTGATCTTAGGCTAATATTGAGACTGTATGCCCTTATACAATGTGTTTTTCTTTTCTAGTACAAATATGCTAATGATTCCAATGCTGAATACAACAAGACTGGCAAAGCTTCTTTGAAGTTTCAGTTGATCAACCAGCGGGAAGATATTTCATTTGCATTATTTTCTGGCGGGTTATCAGATGTATGTACTATTTTCTCTCCCTTATCCCATTCTGTCGCTTTTCATGTATTATGCTTTTGAATTTCAAAACTTATTACTTCTCTGTAGCATATTTCACCCCTGCCCTTGATTAATAATTGGTTGCAGCCAAAACTGGTGGCAGTTTCAAATGTCATAAGTTTTGCTAACCCAAAGGCGCCCCTTTATCCACGTCTTTCTCAAGGGAAGTCTTGGAATGAAGTAAGTTTTGTCTCTTTACTCTCCATCAATTTTCCATAAATATTTGGATTTTGATTGCAAGCCAAAGCCAAAGCCTATCCATGTCCTACAGTCTGCATTGACCAATCACCATTTAGCAACGAGGCTTTCCAAAATGTATATTTGGTTTTCCTTGCACTTGCTCCTGGTTTCTGATTTTGAACATCTCCTGGATTTTGCTGGGTGTGTAATTTCTGTTTACCTGATTCTCTTGAACGTTTACACAGATGACAGTGACCTGGACAAGTGGCTATAACATTATTGAAGCTGTACCTTTTGTTGAGTGGGGTCTCAAAGGAGAATCTCAAACCCGATTGCCAGCCGGAACGCTGACATTCCATCAGAACAGTATGTGCGGTATGGTCAATCTTTTCCTTTGACCATAAAAGTTTTGTCCATTCTAACTCATCTACACGCCAGAGAAAGCAAAAATTCTTTTGATTTGCCTCAATATTTTATTTTAAATGATCTTCCTGGTCAAATGGTATTATCTTTTTGTGTTCACCAGCTAAAACTGTAAGGTCCTCACCTCATCTTGCCAAACATCTTGGCACGCTATAATGTTGGGAAAGAGTAGTTTTTGACAGAATGTGACAAGTTAAAAATTTTGCAGACTTCTTGACAGAACTCATAAGGAGCGAAAGAGAAACTACCAAATATTTCAATGAATTTGACTGAAGCTTCTGTTTAGTTTATATTCTTAATTGCAATGTTTCACAAGAGATTTGGAAGATTCAGATTGAAAACAATGGCTCTAACAACATTTTGATGACAAAATGCAGCTCCACCCGCCCGAACAGTTGGTTGGCGTGATCCTGGTTTTATCCATACAAGTTTCTTAAAGGATTTGTGGCCGAACTCAGTGTATGCAACACAAATGACATTTTGTTTCATAGAAATAATGAGGATATAATGAATAATGAGTTGCCAAGCTGTGATTGTTATTGCGTTTAGGTACACTTACAAGCTTGGCCATAAGTTACTAAATGGTTCTTATGTGTGGAGCAAGAGCTACTCTTTCAAGTCATCACCTTATCCAGGGCAGGACTCATTGCAGCGAGTTGTAATATTTGGAGACATGGGAAAGGTACTGAATGCAGCATGGCTTCACAGATATTCTCTGTTGCATTTCATTTTCCTTTGAATAGTACCATTTGATGAATCTTATGGTGCAAATTGCAATTGCTGGACAGAGAAGAGAGAAACAAATTTGATTCCTGACTCATTACTGATTTCCTGCCTCATCTAGTTTATTTATTAAGCGTGTATTCATGGTTCTTGGTCTTTGATTTGCCTCTAGTTTCAGAACTATATTGTGGGAAATGGTCATGCACCAAGCAGCATCTTTGTTCTGATGCTCCGTTATGACTAATATAGGAAAAAGGGGGGGAATTTTTAACATTAATACCTCAAAATAGTTATTTCTATTCAATTTCAGACCATAATACTGATATAACAGTTATAAGCTTTATAGAGTTAACCATCATGCCATTTGCCTAGCATCGGGCAAGTAGTTCTAAATGCTTTCCCCCTATCAGCTACTCTGCATACACGTCCCACCAAACTATCTGCAACTTTTAGTTCTTGCTTCCTTGCATTCCCTATTATTATCATCATCAGGGAACCATTAAAACTAGGAAACACAAATAATCTGCAGTTTGATAGTGTTGCATGTTCCTTGACACTTAATTGCTGCATGGTGCATAATAGGAATATGAAGAGACTTATAATTGTTTCAACATGTTTCAGGCAGAGCGAGATGGTTCAAATGAGTACAATAATTATCAGCCAGGCTCACTTAACACCACAGATCAACTAATCAAGGACTTAAAAAATATTGACATAGTCTTTCATATAGGAGATATTACATATTCAAATGGATACATATCACAGTGGGACCAGTTCACATCACAGGTGGAGCCCATTGCATCGACCGTGCCATATATGATTGCAAGGTTTGCTACTTTGCATGCTTAGCGCATGTGCTCTCTGTAAGACATGAAAATAACTTTAAATGATATAAGCAAATTGCTACTTTGGATCTAACTAAGATTACTACTTTCAATATAGTGGCAATCATGAACGCGACGCACCCAACTCAGGATCCTTCTACGATGGAAATGATTCTGGTGGTGAATGTGGTGTGGTAGCGGAGACCATGTTTTACGTTCCTGCTGAGAACAGAGCTAAGTTTTGGTGAGGAACATATATTCTTATTCTGAAAAGATAAGAAGGTTGCAATAATTATGAACAGTTACTGATGAAAGCTAAGTTCTTATGCAACATGCAACATTCAGCATTCAAAATATGCATGTCATTGCCAAAAAAACAAACAAAATTCCTTAAAGTCAGACTACTTGTCCTTTACAGGTATTCAACAGACTATGGCATGTTCCACTTCTGTATAGCTGACAGTGAACATGATTGGAGGGAGGGCTCTGAGCAGTACGAGTTCATCGAGAAGTGCCTAGCATCAGCAGACCGGCAGAAGCAGCCCTGGTTGATCTTCGCTGCTCATCGTGTTCTTGGTTATTCCTCTAGCTATTGGCGGAGTGGCTCATTCGGGGAGCCTATGGGAAGAGAAAGCTTGCAGGGACTTTGGCAGAAGTACAAAGTGGATATTGCGTTTTTTGGACATGTCCATAACTATGAAAGAACGTGCCCAGTTTACCAGGTATGGCTGAAAATGATCAGTAGGCCATTTATTGAATCTTATATGGCCGGTTCATTTTACATGCTTTAAAGGATATGCACACAATCTTCACAACCTATGTATCTTTCGAGAATCAAGGCTGTGTTTGACAGTAAATAGATTCTCAACTCTGATGTACGTAGAAGTCATCTGCTATAACCTGATTCATATCGTTCTAATATTGCTTTTACTGTTTTATGGTAAATGCTGCAGGATCAGTGCGTGAAAACGGAAAAATCTCACTATTCAGGCACTGTAAATGGGACAATTCACATCGTCGTTGGTGGGGGAGGGAGCCATTTAGCAGGTTTTGGTCCTATCCAGACCTCTTGGAGTCTGTACAAAGATTCAGATTTTGGTTTCGTGAAGCTGACAGCATTCAACCACTCATCTCTCCTCTTTGAGTACAAGAAGAGCAGTGATGGCAAGGTCTATGATTCATTCACCATTTCCAGGGACTACCGGGATGTCTTAGCCTGTGTACATGATGGCTGCGAACCAACCACTTTGGGTTCTTGAAAACCATTATCCTACTGTTATCTTCTTTGATTCAAGCAAAGAAATGCCATAACTGGTTTCAATAATTGACCAAAGTCACCCGAGGATCACCGGTATGAGAGGAAGAAAATGTAATAAAAGGTAGGAAAACCAGATGTTTGTAAAAAAACAAAATACTGGTAAAAGATATTTTATTGATATTGAAATGTAAGAGAGAATTTTACAATTGAAAACTCTGCCCCTTTTCTTTACATTTTAGTCACTTTTATAGGCAGTGCCCTACATTTGGATTTTCATTTCGTTTACGTTACATTCTCTTCTAAATTATTAGCTTCTTGAAAGACTGGTTCGTCTCTTTTCTCATCTTATCTTCTACTTGGATTCCTTTTGTCAATACCATGCAGCAGCTGCCTCGTTCTTTTTCTTCTTTTCTTCTTTCTCGTCTTGTCTGCTTGAATTCCCTTTGTCGATACCATGCAGTCTAGGCCTGTCAATATGGGCTGACTTGACTCAGCTCGATCCCAACCCTCGTAGGTTAAAAAAATATGGGGTGGGTCGGATCAACCTATTTTTTATATAGATTATCAAAATCTCAATATAACTCACCTTTTATTAACTCATGAGTTGAATTGGGTCAATTCATTTTTTTAAAAAAAATTATTTTTATAATTTTTTCTTAATAAATTTTATATTAATAAAATTATTTTATGATTTAATTCATAAATTAAAATTATTAATTTGATAAATCAAGATTAAACTCATTAAAATATATAATATAAATAATATTATTAGTAATCAAATTATTAATTTTATATAGTTAAATATATAAAATTATTAATTTTGTTAGCCCATGGGCCTGACTCGTCCTAGCCCACCTCAACCCTTTGATTTGGTGGGTTGGCCCATTTAGGCCCAATTTTAATAGGGTTTAAATTTTTAAGCCCAATCCACTCCATATCCAATACAAAATGGATCAACCCAATGGACCTGGTCCATTTTGACAGGTATATATATTTTTTTTTGAAAAATGGATTTTATTAAATCAAAAGCTAGAATGCCATTGGAAGTCAAACACCAAAAATTGATGAAAGACTCCTCTTGGCAAAAGAAACTAGCTTTGAAGAGGGATAACTCCCTAAATACAGAACAACAAAACAGAGATAGAGTCAACGACAGAAGAAAAGCAAGAAAGCCCCACACAAAAGTAAAAGGCAACAAATATCAAAGAACAAGAACAGTAAAAAAAAAAAAATCTAGAAATCAGAAGAAATGCAGCACAAAGACAAATCAAGCGACAACAACCACCAATCAACCGGCAACAGTTAAGAATTAATGATCAAGAGATCACCTTGCCTTCTAATACCATCTTTGGCTAGCTTATCAGCAAGAGTGTTACCAGATCTCGAAAAATGTTGAATTTTCCAAGGCCCAACCTTAGATTTAAGAATCTCAATCTGTTTGATAATCTTGCAAAATTTCCAGGGAGATTCCTCAAGCTTCAAAATCCAGTTAACAGCATTAGTGGAGTCGCTTTCAATTATAAGAAAATAAAAATTCACCCAAGGAAAGGCAGCAAAATAAAAGAAAGCTTCTTTAATAGCCAAAAGTTCAACCAAGTTTGAGTCACCCCAACCAGTAGCTTTAGAAAATTGCAATTTGATTTTGCCTTCATGGTTTCTAAAGACTCCCCCAATACCAATTTTCCCGGGACAACCTTTTGCTGCTCCATCAACATTGAACTTTAACTCACCAGGTAAAGGTTTAATCCAATCAGAATTTCTCTTATCAAATTTCTTTTTAGAACAAACAACCCCAAGTTCAGGATTTCTAAAGAGATCGAGGAAAGATAAACAAGGATTTCCCTATCGAGCTTTCGACCAATAAGCAATTTGAATTTTAATGATACCCATCAATTGGAGCTTATCCCAAGATTGACCATTGAAAAGCATATTGTTTCTAAACAACCATATAGACCACACAATTCCAAAGAAAGCCATTTTCCAAACTTTATTCTTATCGACATCATAAACCAAATCAATCCAAGCACAAAAGAAATCCCGTGCATTGGCAGGAGCAACCCAAGAGATACCCCAAAAACAACACCAACGAGCCCAAATATTCCAGCTTTTGGTGCAAGAGAAAAAAAGGTGATTAACAGTTTCGAGTTCGGTACAACAAAAACAGCAAAAAGCAGAGTTAAAAAAGATAAAACCTCTTTTCAAGAGTTTAGATTGAACAACAACTATGCCTTTAAGAATAAGCCAGCATAGGACTTCAGCCTTTGATGGAGCAAACATGCTAAGGTTTTTTCTTCTTTTCTTCTTTCTCACCTTATCTACTGCTTGGATTCCCCCTTTGTCAATACCATGTAAAGGCTGTCTTGTTCTTTTCTGTAACGACTCCTCCTAAGTCACTACTGGCATCTGAGACTTTAGAGATATCCTGTCAAGTCCCGAACAAGCCTCATTTGACTTTTCAATAATTCCTTGTGCACTTCCATTAAACCATGTAAATATTAAATCATGTATATATACACGTGTACTTACATCCGAGCATTTGACTCATTGGTTGGTGCATAATCCCTCTGCCTAAAGAGTAGGGTTTAAATCTCTCTTCCTTTAATTATAAAAAAAAATGTATATATACACGGGTACTTGAATTCAAAAATAAGCATAATCATTTCATTTTGACTTTAAGTCATGCTGTCACAATTAAATTACGTTGAGTTCGAAGTCTCAAATTTTCATTATATTGAAAACCAATGTTTGCCACATACAAATCCAGAGTATTACAACCCGACCTCTATTAGCGGAGCGACTTGAAAATGAGCTAGGAATATGTCTTTACCTAATCTGCGGTAGACCGTGCTCACCGATGGTTTCAAGTTAGATTAGTCACTGTCTGCAAAAAGAGAAAAATAAGAGGGTTTGAGTTTCATAGACTCAATGATAATTATCGACTCAATGAGCAGGCGAGAAGGGGAAACAATATAAGAATGGATTAGTTATAAATCCGAGAGTACGCGTAGAAAAATATTCCATTAAACAGAAATGTATTTTATGCCTTGCAAGTCTTAAAAATGATGAATTTCAAGTAAATGTAAATGTAGATTTCACTTATCAATCATTAATAAAAATTTACGTGTCAATGACCTGCAATGTATACTAAAACAATAGACGAGTGAACATCGTCCTCAGGTAGATTTAGTATAACCCTTAGACTTATTCTCAAATATCATCACTTACTCGTGGGAACTGCCCACGTCACCGTATATAAATCGGGGCTTCAGGTCCCTTTTTACTTACTCGTGGCAACCGCCCACGTCACTAATAGAAATCAAGGCTTCTGGTCCCCTTTTACCTACTCGTGGGAACCGCCCACGTCACCAATATAGATCGGGGCTTCAGATCCCCCTTTACCTACTCGTGGGAACTAACCTCGAGTATCTTAATTATATTAAGAGAAAAGTCAATTTAATCTCAACGTGTTCACAAAGTATGATGAAACAATACGTAGTATACTCATGAACCATATACTTATGCACAAACATATTTCATGGTACAGCATATTTATCAAAACTGCAAGTTTAGTAAAAATAGTAAGTTAAAACTTATATTCCATGAGTCAAGAATGGCCATTCTTGGCCCAATGCCTCACACAAAGATTGCAAGGCTAATTTTGAATCAATCAGTCAAAGATTTGTTTTCTCATACTTAAAAACATATATATACGTAGTATGTATAATATTAAGAAAAATAGATTTAAAAATTTTGTCACAATCACAATCAACCTAAAATTTTCTTCCAACTCATGCCATCCACAATTTCATCAACTGTCAAACACAATGTATATAATATTATAAGAATATAATATTTTTGAAATTTAGCACCCACTCACCTCATAATAGCGAGATACTACTTCGCTATTGGTTCGCACGTAGATTTAGCTATGCTTTCTTCTTTTCTTTTTTTTTTTCTTTTCTTTTTCTTCTTTCTCCCCTAGCGCTGCTCTCTCCTTTTTCTTATTTCTTTTCTTCTTATTCTCTTCTCAATTTGCTGCTTTTTTCTTCCTTTTTTTTTCTTCTCCCTTCTCCCCCGATCTGTTGCCTTTCTTTTTCTCTTTCTCTTTTTTCTCTCTTTTTTCCCCCGATCTGCTGCCTTTCTTTTTTTTTTCTTATGCTTTCCTTCCTTTTTTCTTTCTTCTCTTTCTTCTTTTTTCTTTCTTTCTTTTTGTCTTTTTCTCTTCTTTCATTGACCGTTGACCGACCTCTCTTTTTTTTTCTTCATTTCTTCCTTTTCTTTTTTCTCTCTTGTCTTTTCTTTTCTTCTTTTTCTTCTTCTCCAGCCGACCCCTACATGGGATGACACAAACTCCCCCACTTAAAATAAATTCGTCCTCGAATTCATGTCAACGTTGAGTCATTAATTCCATTATAGAATCCTATTTTTATTCCTTCCTCTATAGCAAAATTTTTTTTTCCATCTCATTTACCTTCAATTCGATCAAAATACTTCATTTATGTCTATTATCATCTTTAGAATCAAATTGAAAGGGGTTTCTTTCCCTATTGGGAGGCTAAAGCCAAGGCTACTTTTTGGGATTGGGAATATCTTTTTACTTGTAAATCTATTTTATTTGGATTTTGAACATCTTGATAGATTTCTTGTGCCTTTGAAGGACTTTTTTGTTTTTCTTAGGTATAAATTTCATACCATGATTTGATTATTTTTTGGGTAGTATTTTTGGGAGAATTTTCTCCTTTCTCTTGTTTCTCTTTTCCTTTCTTTTTTTGGTCTTTTAATTTTGGAGGCATGTTTTACTCTGTAAAAATTCTTTGGTAAGAAAATTTGGTAAAGAATTTGATACTCTTTTGATATATTCTATATCGAAATCAAATATACTTAAGATGGCTCGCCATCTAGCGAAAATTTATTTTGATGTAATATTTTGAACATCTTTTTTTATAAAACTTCTTTAGCAGATTTATAATCAATTTGTAAAAGAAATTTTTGATTAGTAGATCATTTTGAAATTTGGTAACGCATAGGACTATTGATAAACTTTCTTTTTTGATAGCACTATAATTTTGTTGAGCAAGAGTCTAATGTTTAGAGGCAAACTGGACTATTTGTTCCTTATGGTTTTTGACTTGTTTAAGGATCCCACCATATCTTATGTCAGAAGCACTTGTTTTTACTATTTTAGGAGCATTTCGGTCTACTAAATGCAAACATGGAAGTTCTTTGATATGCATTTTAATTTTCCTTACTAAGTCAGTATGAATGATGGTCCAAGGAACAAGATTGTTCCTAAGTCTTTCATGTAAAGGCTTGCATATTTTGTGAAGACCTGGATAAAAGTCGATAACATAATTAAGACTTCCTAAAAATCTTTGGAGTTGAGGTTTGTCTAAAATTTTGTCAAGAATATTTTCTGCGAATTTGATGGACCTTTCTATTAATGTTATGGTTCCTTGAGTTATATAGTGGCCTAAAAACCTTATTCTTGTCTAGAATGGACTAATTTTGGATTTAGAAACTACTAATCCATTTCTTTTGATAATTTTAATAAAGATTTTGAGATGTTTAAAGTGTTTTTCTAAATTTTTTGAGAATACTAAAACATCATCAACGTAGACAATGGTAAATTGAGAATATGGATTGAATATTTTATTCATTATTTGTTAGAATTCTGATGGCACATTTTTAAGCTAAAAGGCATAACATTCCATTCATATTGTCCAAATGGAACAGTGAATGTTGTTTTATGTCTTTCGATTTTTTTATCTGGATTTGCCAAAATCCTAATTTTATGTCAAATTTTGAAAAAATATTTGCATTACTTAATTTTTGCAAAGGATCTTTTTTATTTGGGATCGGGTATATGATCCATTGTAATGCTTTATTTAATGGTTTGTAGTTGATTACGAATCTTGGTATTCCTTTTTCTAATTTTGCATTTTTTATAACATAAAATGTAGAACAGCTCCAAGGTGAACTATTTTTTCTTATAAGATTTTTCTTTAATAGATCTTGGATTTCTTTTTTATAAAATTCTTCCATTTCTTTATTCATTTGGATTGGTCTTGCTTTTGTAAGGATTTGTTTTCATTAAAATCTTTTTGTTAAGGTAATTCTGCCTCATGGTTTTTCCTATCTCAAAAAACGTTGGGAATGTCTGAACAAATTGTTTTTTCTATCTCATTCTTAATTTGTTCAATGCTTTGGTGGATTTCTTTATTAGTTAATTGTTCATTTATTTTTTTAAAAGAAACTTCTTCTTTTAAGTAGGTAATTTGTCTTTGTTTATGATTGATTAAGGAATTGAGTTGGTTTGTGTGGATTGACAAAGATTTTAGTAAATTAATATTTTTGATCTTTGATTTTTCTATAAAAGGAAAGATTATCTTGGTTTTTAATATTTTGGTAATGATTGCTTGATTTGTAACTTTATAGGGTTTTAATAATGATATAAATGGGGTACCTAAAATAGCATCTTGGGTTAAGTTCTTAACCATTAAAAAAGGGGCTTTAAATTTGATTCCTTGATTACATACTTCTACATTAGGAATTTTATATGTAAGTTTGAGTTTACTCCAATTGGTAGTTTTTAGCCCTTTTGATGTTTTATCACAATATTTTGTTGGAATTATTCCTTCTTTGATACAATTTTGGTCTGCTCCTATGTCGAAAAGTGCTGTTGTTTTTATTGGAAATTCATCATTAATTAAAAGATGTATTTTGATTAGATATCTTTGTATGAATACTTTTGTAAGGATCATCATGTATTCTTGTGATTTTTGCTATTCTGATTCTACGTCTGAGGAGGATTGCTCTATTGGATTTTTTGAATTTCTTAAGCATTCGACCTAGTGTTTTATTTTTAATTGTTCTTTCTTTAGTTCAGAAATTTCTTCTCTTATGTTTTTTATCTCCATATGTATTTCTTTTTTTGTTATTTATTGTGGTTTAAACTTTTCATATTTATTGAAAATAATATTTTTAATGTTGTAAATATTTTCTTACTTTGTTTAATGGGTTTATCAGTTTTTTCTTTTATCGAATTTTTTAGTTTTTCAAGGCATTCTTTCTTTGGTGCTGAGTCTTGAATTTTATTAATAATTTCAATCACAAATTCTTGGTTTTTAGTTAAGACATGAATTAAGGTTTGATTCTTTGTTGAAGATTGAGATGTAGTTTGTATTTCATTAATCTGTAATTCTTTTGAAGATTCACTATTTGCAGATGTTTCATTATCAGATGTAAATCCTATGAGTATTTCATTAATTTTTTGTTCAATTTCTTCTTCTAATTGAAGTTGACTAATTTTTCTTTTAATTCTACAATATTTTAAAATGTGATCAGTTTTTTCACACTTGAAGCATTTTATCATCTTATCTATTTTTGCTGGTTCTTTTTGGTTTTAATTTGCTTTTCTACACTTCTTGTATTTTGGTTTATGATAATATTCTAGAAGATTTTTTTTATATTTTTTCTGTTTTGGTTTTGCAAAGCAACAAGCTTTCGAAGAAAAGGGTTTATGCCTTATATAAAATTGTTGGTAAAATGATCCTAATTCTTTCGCATAAAGATTTCTTTCTTTTTTCAATTGTCTTTTTTCAATTGTCTTTGAAGTTTTAAATCTTGACAGATTTTTAATCCTTATTTTTTAGTGAAGTTTATAAGTTCACCATATGTAAGATTTTCATAAAGAATTATGCCTTTGTAAATTTCTCTTATTTGATTTCTAACTTTTTCTCCTAATAACATGAAAAGTCCTGCTAGAAATTTTTCTAGCCAAAAAGGTTGTTGGTTACTAGATATTTGCATTACTCTTATCATAAAGATACCTTTGTACCATTTAAAGTATGTTAATTTTTTGCATTTCAAATTTGATAATAATTCTGAGTTTCTATATTTGAGATAAGGAGGATCTCATATGAAATGTTTTTTTTTTTTTTTTTTGGGAAACATATGAAATGTTTTGATATTGAGAAGATGAGGGTTGCAACAACATCTTGAATTTCTCTTCCTTGTTCATCTAAGATATTATTACCTTCATTGTCTTTTTTTTTTTATAACTTTTAATATATCTTGTTGTTGATTTATGATAAGATAATTATCCCACCAGCCTTTCAGTTGTCCAGTAAAACCAGCAATTAAAAAATTTGCTATCGCATGATCTGTAATTTAACTTATTTTGTTTTGAATTTTATATACATTGGATACCATTGTCATTTGTTGGAGTGTACTAAGAATATTGTTTTCAGACATTCCATCAATGTTCCACTCATAAATTGTATTGGCATTATATTTATTCTGAAACACCAATTTCTCTTTTATATTTAGATCAAGTGTTGTAACTTTTGGGTAATAAAGTTTTTTTAAGTTTTTTCCAAACCATTTGTTAATCTGTTGATCATTAAAGTCATTTGAATCTATTTGTTGATTTACCATGTTGATTGAATGAGTTTGTTGAATTGGTTTTTCAAGAAATACTATTCTTGAGTTTTGGCTTTTTAAAGCATCAATTCGATTTTGAATTTCTTTTAAGAATTGATTTTGTTGTTCTTGATGAAATTTCTTTGGAATTTCAAAAGGTTTGAAAATTGGCTCTTTAGCTTTAGTATTTTCTATGTTTTTTGGTAAATTCTGTATGGTTTTGGGTTGGTTTTCTACCAAAGTTTCTAAATTTTCCAATTGTTTTAAAATAGTATGTTGATTTAAATTTGTATAGTTGTTTTGTTCGACTATCATTTTTATATCTCTTGAAAAAACTGTTTCTCCTAGATCAGAAGATCTCATTCACAATGGAGTTACCCTTGTTCCTGCATTTTTATGTGAATATTGAACTTTTGTCAAAGGAAGATGTTGAGATTCAACTTCCTCTCTTATAGTTTGCCATTTGGTTATATTTTTTGCGGCGTTTATTGATTTCGAATAGTATCCTTCAAACCATTCGAAGAATTTTATTAAGATTTTGTATTTGGTCATGAAATCATAGTATTCTTGTAAAATTTGGTTTTCTCATTACTATAGGTCTTGAAATAATTTTCTCTTTTCTGTTTGTTTTTGTTGGAATAGAAATGTTTTCTACACCATTCTTTATTGGTTATGAATTCCTTTTTTAATACAAATATTTCAAAATTTTCTTGATTATTTGTATTTATATTTAGATTATTGATCATTAACGAATATATCGAGGACATATTGAGAGAGTTTGTTGGACTAATCTCTTGTTTGTTATATAAAGGTTGAGGTATGTTTGAGGAATTATTTATTCCCTGTAAGTTTGTGCTATAAATTTAGCTCAAATGATTCGTCCCTTGGGTTTCTTGCGGCATTATTGTATGCAAGAGGTGAACTTTGAATCCAGTCGACCTCCCTCATTTATTGTGGCAAAAAATGGTCCAAGCATACATTTCACCACCAACTAGATTATATATTTTACAAATAAATCATAGTAGTATTTTTTTATCTTTTTTCGTTCTATTAACCATACTAAATAATAATATTTTCATTTATTTTTATTTTATTTTTATAAAATATTTATTTTATTTTATTTTATGAATCAAATGTGTCATGAAAGTATTACATAAAGGTCAATACGCATCAAATATAAATCTAAACTCTTGTAAATTCTATACAATCTTTGTCACCTGATAACAATCAACTTGACTAAAATTTTCAAATTCAAAATTGTATTAGTTGTTTTTTTAATACTTGAAAAAAAAAGAGATTTAAAATTTTTTTTAAATAAAAGATAATATATTAATAAGTCAAACGTTGAGATGCTTAGTATATTCGCTGCTAGAATCATTTTATATACATATTTTATCATCCTAAGATAAAATAAAAGAACAATAAAATGAAGTGCCTGGTTGGCCACATGACCGACAAGAAGAACAGTAGAAAATCAATAATAGAGCCAATCAGATGATCCAAGTGCTGTTTATAAGATCTCCTCGGGAAAAACGAAAAAGCTCAAAAGAGGAAAGCAGAGATCCCTTCCTACTTTGTTGCGATCGTAGTTGGTCACTAACTTACTTCTCTTTGCTTATCTTCCTTCTTTCAAACACTTTCAAAACCTTTAAAATAAGTCAAACGAGAATAATTCTGGGGATTCTTCTGAGAGTCTTTGTCTTTTCCCTTTTCTTGAATTGAGAAAAGAAAGAGAGTTTTGATTGCCTGAAAATGATATGGTTTTGGGTGTTTCTTTTACTGGCTGCAAACTTAAACTTGGGTTGGGCTCACATCAATGGAGCAGGAGAACATCCGCTGGCTAAAATCAATATCCTCAAAGCTACTCTTGCTCTTCATAACTCAGCTACCGTTACAGCTCAACCAGTTCTTCTTGGTTTAAAGGTACAATCTGCTTTATGCTTTTACTCTCTTCCTTTTTGGTTCACTTATCAGCTTTTGAGAAGTTCCTTTTTTCGAATAAATAAATGAATAAAATTGGTTTTTCAAGTTACAAAGAACTTCCAAGTTAACTTCTTTGTGACTGCTTGATGATCAATAGAAATGCTTTTGGAATGCGGCATGTCACCTCATGTTTGAGGAGATGATCAATAGAAAAGTGGCTAACTTGGAGTTGTTAAATTTATGATAAATGTGATACCTAACATCTTACGTTTACGTTTAATATGAATGCGATTGTTAAAATCTATATAATAATCTAAATTTATTATTACTAATAATTTGAGTTTATCTTTTTGAAGGTTACATGGTTTAGACTCAAAAAGTTACTAGATCAATAATTAAATTTGAGTTATTACAAATGATATCAGAGTTTGTGCTAGTCCGATATGAACTCTCACATTACTTTGGTGAGATTTTGATCCCGTGAATGTAATGTGTGGTCTTGATGAAGATATTAAGGATTTGAGTGAGTAGAATTGTGAAGTCTACCATTACTAGTAATTTGAATTTAAGCTTTTGAAGGTTACATGATTTAAGTTTAAAAAGTTACTGGCCAGTTGTTGGACTTGAATCAATATAATAAGAACTTTATGTTTCTAGTTACTGTAAGTCTTGACCAACAAATTGGATTAGTACGATATTTGAAGTAATGAGTCACATTTACTGAGTTTGCCTGAGTTTTGCCTGAGTACGATTTAAGTCTAAAAAGTGTGTTTTTCATTTGTATGATCACAGGGCGAGGACACTCAATGGGTAACTGTGGATTTTATGAATCCGAATCCATCTGTGGATGATTGGGTTGGAGTCTTTTCTCCAGCAAAATTCAAGTAATGTCCATCTTTCACAATTTCAACTGCAACTCATTAATTGTGCTTGTTATCACCAAGGTTTCTATGGAAACTCATTTCATGAACACACCAAAATTTCCTAATTACAGTAGTTAATAGGATACTATTCATTCCACCCTGTGAAAACTTCACTAGGGAATTTTGCATTGTTTGAGAAATTAGAGACACTTTGTTATGTTATGGCAGCCCATCAACCTGTCCACCGGTGAATGATCCAAAAGAACAGCTTCCATATATCTGTTCAGCTCCTATAAAGGTGTGTGTGGTGTAGCTTATGATATTAATAAGGAGACTTTAGTATTTACAATTCTATGGTTTGAATACTCGTGCAATCTGCACACTTTCCAATCTGTGTTCCAGTACAAGTATGCAAATGAGTCCAGCTCAGGTTATACAAAGACAGGCAGAGGTTCTCTGAAGTTCCAGCTTATAAATCAGCGAGCAGATTTCTCCTTCGCATTATTTTCAGGTGGATTATCAGATGTAAGTTCATGACTCTTGTCCCTCCAGTTTATATATATATATATATTTAATTCACCATAGACCTTTGTAAAACATTTTTATACATCACCTTGATTCATCTTGGTGCCTCTTCATTGTCTTAATTGGTTATCTTGTATAAATGTTGATGAAAATTTTGTTGACTGACTTCACATTTCAATATTACAGCCAAAATTGGTGGCTATATCAAATTTCATATCGTTTGCAAATCCTAAAGCACCCTTGTATCCACGCCTCGCTCAAGGGAAGTCTTGGAATGAAGTAAGTTCTAATTAATGTCTCCTATATAATTTTCCCCCCAAAAAATTAGTATGCTATGATTCCTTTGTTAACTATTGCATTGTTTTCTTATCTGGGGAAATATTTCATTTATCTGCCCAAAAGAAAGCAATTATATTTAGTTAATTACATTTCTGTATTAGCTTATCCAGCAAGTGTATCATCCATGACAAGTTGATGAAATTCTGTAAAGCTGTGAAAGCTAAGGGATATAATACCCTCTTTATACACTAATATGATAACTGTGGTTCTTTTGCGGATCATAGTCTTTCTTTAAGATGCCATGTTGAAAGTTCCTGAATGAATTCATATCTCTGCCTATCTGAAGGTACTCTGGTGTAGCAAACATGTTATGGTTGTGAATTAATTTTTATTAAATCATAAATGTTGTTTGATCTGCTATACTGTTCTTTTTATCTAGTATTCAGGCAATATTTGATTTGTTGCACAGATGACTGTAACCTGGACAAGTGGCTATGACATAGACGAAGCTGAGCCATTTGTTGAATGGGGTAGAAAGGGAAATTTGCAACTTCGATCTCCAGCAGGAACTTTGACGTTTAAACAGAACAGCATGTGTGGTATGGATGGACTTACTTATGATGTGACTTTGATGCTTGAATACATGTTATAATATTGCTTTGGATGTGTATATACATGCTTGATATGGATTTTTCATTTTCCAATAAAAAATTACTAATACGTCAACCATAATTCCTCCATTATCAATCAAAACTCTTCCTGTTTACTTCAAAGTAGTGGCTATTAATTACCAACAGCACTATAGAACTGCACTTTCTTGATTTATGATTGAGTTATTTTAGTACTGATTTCGTAACTTTGAAGTTTTGAATCATGATGTCTCCTACTTGATTACTTCTAGTTATCTGCAAGAATAAGTTTCCTAGTTTCTCATTTGGTGAAGGATTATAAGACTAAGAAGAGTAAATTTCATCCTTGGCATTTTATATCCTGCACTATATGGGACCATATGAGTGGATACTTTACTATCTCTCTGTGTCATGACTTTTGCATGTGGCGAACTCATAACAGTCAAGTTGCTATCGTTTTTGTTGAACTTGACTAGGATTTTATTTCCTTGACTCAACCATAAACAAAACAAGTATATTACCTGAAAAATATTTTTAGTTTTTACAGTGTTCAATGGAGTGGTTAGGTAGGCCTATAACTTCATGAAATTACCTAATTGATCTGCAGGTTCACCTGCAAGAACAGTTGGCTGGCGTGATCCAGGTTTCATACATATAAGTTTCTTGAAAAATTTGTGGCCAAACTATGAGTAAGCATCTTAAATATCCTGTTTTCCATTTTAGCTGGATGACGATTTGAAAGTTTAAATGATCCCACTTACAAGGTTGCAAATGATGGTGTTCCAGATACACATACAGGATGGGTCACCTCTTATCTGATGGTTCAATTGTCTGGAGCAAGATATATTCATTTAAATCATCCCCATATCCTGGACAAGACTCATTACAAAGGGTCATAATATTTGGCGACATGGGTAAGGTAATATAGACAAACCAATAATGAGTTTGAGAAGGGGCAGTAGGGTTTGTCAATAGATGGGAAATGCAATAAGATTGGCCAATCCATGCATGTTGTCTGGTTCTTGCAAATTTTGAATTTTCTACGCACTGACAACTATTTTACCCTTTTTGGCTTGTAAACTTTTGGCAAAATGGTGCATTGTGGTCTTCCTATTAGTTTTGCCTTTAACATGCTGCTGAAACCTGCATTAACATTTAACAACCCCTTTTTTCGTACGTTTAACTTGCCATAGGAGATATGATAAAGCAACAAGGCAAATTCTTGCTCAAAAGACAATAGGTGCTCAGAACCACTACTGGGGATTCAATTCCAAATGCAAGCTGCTCCTTAGTTCCCATTTAGTTATTATTTTTTTTTCGAAAGTTTAGTAGTTATTATTATTATTAGCTGTTTTCTTTGGACAAGAAATTTTTTCCCTGATTTGATGAGATTTTCTAACACCTGACAGGCAGAACGTGATGGTTCAAATGAGTATAGCAATTATCAGCCTGGTTCACTGAATACTACAGACCAACTCATTAGGGACTTAAGCAACATCGACATAGTTTTCCACATAGGAGATTTATCATATTCAAATGGATACATTTCACAGTGGGACCAATTCACAGCACAGGTGGAGCCTATAGCATCAACTGTTCCATACATGATTGCAAGGTGTCTGTCCTTTCTTGTGCAGCTTAGCATATATTTTAAGGCTTACTTCTCTGTTTGAATCTGGCCAAAAAAGATGTTGTTTGAAACGTTTTGTGTCATTTGTGCTGCAGTGGTAATCATGAACGTGATTGGCCAAACACAGGATCATTTTATGATACTACAGATTCAGGTGGTGAATGTGGTGTGCCAACAGAAACCATGTTTTATTATCCTGCTGAGAACAGGGCAAAGTTTTGGTAATTTAGTAAAACTCTTCTACAACTAAATGTTACCACTTTTCTCTTTTTGGCCAAAACAATTCTTGGGTAAGATTTAAGAATCTTAGCTGATGAAGTATTCAGCATTAGCAACTAATTAGCAAATGTAATTTATAAGGTAATGCTGAAATTTTGAAATTACATTTATATAAGAAAAAAAGATAAGGGAATAAAATATATAAAAGCAAGGAGCAATTTAGATTGCATGCCTAGAATGTTGAGAGAGCATCCTTGAAACTAGTAAAACTCAATAAGGCATTTAGACAGGGCATTGAGGATCCCAATAAACAAGGCATTCCAAATATCGACCAGCTGAGCTTTCAGTCAGTTAACTTCACATGGCTTAACTTAGCTAAACAGTTTGTTCCTTGGGCCTACTATGTATTGATGTATGCGAAGCACCTTTATATATGTACTTCTATCATGTGTGTGACAAGCTTTAATTAATGCTTGACTAAAGTGTTCATTACTCATTTTACATTAACCTGTTCATATGGGATTATTTTTACTCATTGATAGGATAAGGATTACAACAAAAATAAGATATAATGGAAACAAATTACTATCAATATAGTTTTATCCTGTCCTAACCATAAGCATTTGCACCAAACACAACCTTTAATCCTGCAGTCCTTTTTCTCCCTAATTAAAAGCTGGTGCTGTTAAGAAACAAACGATTCCAACTTCTGTTGGACCCGGTCCAGTGAATCTTTTTGGGTTATATTCCACTTTTATACCTCCTTTTTGCCTAAAAGGATATGTCTTCAACTTTTAACTGGATTTTCAACTTGCTTGTTTAACATTTATTTTCTGAAAATGCAGGTACTCAACAGATTATGGCTTATTTCACTTCTGCATAGCTGACAGTGAACATGACTGGAGAGAAGGATCAGAACAGTATAGATTTATCGAGCAATGCCTTGCATCAGCAGATAGACATAGGCAGCCTTGGTTGATCTTTGCAGCTCATCGTGTCCTTGGATATTCCTCTGATTACTGGTATGGGCAGGAGGGTTCATTTGAAGAGCCTATGGGAAGGGAAAGTTTGCAGAAGCTTTGGCAGAAGTATAAGGTTGACATTGCCTTCTATGGCCATGTCCATAACTATGAAAGAACATGCCCAATCTACCAGGTACGTCTAATTGTGAATTCTGAAAGATCCTCAAATCCACAGTGTTGCAATAAATCCCGGCATTCTTGTATGCAATTTCATACGCTGAAACTGAATTATTGATATGCATCAATATCTTAGCATAACCCACCCGCACATACCTTCCATGAACATAAGACTTTATAGCAAGATCCTTTAAAGGCATAGTGAAGTACAAACCATCTTATCATAAGCAATACCGAGTGACTGTTTTGATCAGAGTGATAGTAATAATCAATATAGCTTCTCCCTCTCATTCATAACGGCTGTATAGGAGTAGTTGGATAATATTTTTTTTGACTATATGCATAAAATCCTTATGCTACGTGCAGAATCAGTGCGTGAATGAAGAAAAAAATCATTACTCAGGCGTTGTCAATGGAACGATCCATGTTGTTGTTGGTGGGGGAGGAAGCCACCTTTCAGAATTCAGTAAAGTCACCCCAAATTGGAGTCTTTACAGAGATTATGACTGGGGATTCGTCAAGCTGACAGCGTTTAACCAGTCATCCCTGCTATTTGAGTATAAGAAGAGCCGCGATGGAAAGGTTTATGATTCCTTCACCATTTCAAGGGACTACAGAGATGTCCTGGCTTGTGTGCATGATGGCTGCGAAGCAACCACATTGGCATCTTGACCTATATTATAAATCTTTGTGCTGAGGAGAATAATTAACCGCATTTCTTTTTGTCAGTGGAATTCTTTAGTTGATGCAGTTGTCCTATGTAATGTCCTCAACAACAGCATTAATCAAATTTCTTACATCAATTGAATGATACTGTCCTCCATCAAATGAGTGGCTGGCTACTGTAGAACTTGCAAAGTTACAGGGCAAACCTATACAAAAACAATAATAATAATTTTTCTTTTTGGCACAAGAATAGAGCATTTTGGTTGAACCTAACATCTGTATCGAAACCCTCCACCCCCTTGCCACTTGGGCCAAGCCGAGTGAAGTTACACATCACATTTATGCCAAAATCTCCCTCGTTTTTGTCCTTAGTAAAATTACAAAAACAGCCATCTCATGCATGCAAGCCATCCAGCGGTGCCCTGCAAGGAAGTCTTCAGGAGAACTGTAGTCCATGACG
Organism: Theobroma grandiflorum; assembly: GCA_036013995.1. Lineage (NCBI taxonomy): Eukaryota > Viridiplantae > Streptophyta > Magnoliopsida > Malvales > Malvaceae > Theobroma > Theobroma grandiflorum. Next base: position 12,108,521 of record CP142131.1, read on the forward strand.
GGGCCTAAACTTAGCATGGTAGGCATACCAACGTCAAACCTCCCATAACTATGGACATAGTCAACCGACCATCTCTACATCACAAGGCTTCTTCTCTTGATCATCTGGTGAGTTAATAGATGCTAGTAGATCATCTATCTTCAGAGGAGAATGCCGAACTGTAAACTGGAACACAAACTGCAAAGCAAATTCCAAGCTATTTCATAATTCAAAGATGCATCAGAGGATTATTACATACAATAATTTGGTAGGCTGATAAAAGAATGGGCATCAGTAATCATTTAGAGCAAAAAAGATGAAATTAAAACACAGAAAGACAAGCATGCATGAAGATAATTGATCTGCAATTGTCTGTCTCTATTGAGAAACAACAGATCTTTGAATCAATGCAGCAGCATGTAAGATGAGAAACACACTAACCTGTTTCAATTTTGCTCAAGTACATTTCAGAAAAGAGAATCAACTACTTTGGTTGGGGATCAAAAGTTTCTCAACAAGTTGATGCAACGATATGTGTATCTATCCACCCCACACAGGGTTGAGTTCAAATCCCCCATTCCCCCAATTAAAAAGATACTCTGAATGTGGAATAGACGAACCAAACAATCATAATAATATATATTTTGAGGCCAATTTTATAAACTTTTTCACAGCACCACAAGGGAATTAAACAATTATTCCTACCATACTTACTCAATCTATTTCACAAAGAGGAGTAATACGGAAAATTTGTCTCAAACAATAGCAAAATCCAACATTTTGGCATTGTCATCACATGATTTGGGGAGTTTTGGTTTTGATTTAATAGGATAAGTTTATTTAAGATCAGTTAAAGTTAAAGGCAAATATCGACTATAAAGTGCATCCTGAATGATTTTCTACCAACCTTTGAGTAACTATCTGCAAAAGCACGTCCTCGATTTGCCTTTCCAAGATAATTCAAATCAGCCTTCTCAAGCTTCCCATCCACAAAACTCAATCCTCCATCACTAACAGCAAATTGTAAAAGGTTCCCTGAATGCAGCCCTGACTGTGTATTTCGAAGAGTGAGGATATCATAGAAAAGAAAAGAGAAAGCTCAAATTTTAGCAAACTGGAAGAAGGGGAGGGGAGGCCTTAATATTTTACAAATTATTTTCCTTTCTAGCTATATGTCATGCAACGTGGCTCATGATAATAAACATTGCCAGTGTAATGGGACATCAACAAGGTGAAATTTGGGTTCTCTGTTTCCTTATGTTTCAATTAACAGACAACATCTATACCCATTACCATTCCCAAGGAGGTCCCCCAACTGATAGAACTAGGGGCTTTGAACTCAGAAGTCATGCATTCAAATGTTAGGAAGGGGAGTTAGGATTTATCGGATGGGAGGGAGCTGCCTTCATGTAGGTAGCTCAAAGCCCAACAGGCACACAACTTACCAAATTGATGCAACCGCTCACTGTATTGATACATCATAAACTTTAAAGAATCAAATATCAATGTCAAATTATATATGAAGAAATCATTACATTTAGTTTAAAGCAACAATTAACGCATTATGTCTCTGGTTCAGTATGGGCATCTACTACCATACCTTTTGTATGATATCCCCATCTAAGCAGCCAAAAAGCACGGGCGGATCATCTGATGTAACCAGTTTTCCATTGTCTTGCAACTCCAAAACTACCTAATAATAAAAGAAAGAAGAGCAACTGAAATAATACTGTTATGGCTTTACTTTATATGTACAAATTTATCAAAAACAAGATACAAGTTTTTTGTTATTTGTCTTAAACACCAGAACTGTATTTTTCTCTTTACTCCAGTTTAGTCCAAAAGGGTAATGTAAATGTTATTTCGTAGCTCCAGAAAACTTTGTATTTAAATTTCATAGCTAAAAGTTATTCTAGAAAGAGTAATTTTCTGAACCAAGCCATGAGACAGCACATGCATTTTCTCTGTTATATCGCGTATACCAATTGATGATCATAAGAGGAACTTATCCATGTCAAAATTTCTATTTACAGAATATACCTTGTGCAAATTAATTACATTAATCATTGCTCTTCAGCAAATAACAATGAGAAAGAAACATATCCTAATTAACTAATTTGAGGGAGTAACAAGGAAGGGACAAGGGCATAGGAAGCATAGCTGAATAATAAATGTTACGTCAAAATACCTGTTGTTGGCTTGGAATCTCTCCTTTACTATCTGTGTCAATAACATATTGACTACAGTTCTCATCCTTCCAAACTAATACCAGAGGCGTGTTGCCAGTTTGATAGTGCGCATGCCTGTGAAGGAAAGAAAACAAAGATCAACAGCGAAAAGACACAAACAGGAGAGAGGCTAAATATGCTACAAATCAATATTGAGAGGTTCTAATGATAATACAAAATTTAAGAACAGGAAAAAAAAGAATAAGAAAAAGCAATGGCTTTCCGTCTTCCACAGTGGATGAATAAAAAAAAGGTTTCATCTATGCTTTACTAATACATCTTACCTACTAAATTAGGAGCAGCATCCTTCCAACCAATGAAGAAAGTCCAATTTTACAACTCTTTTTACTAGAAAAATCCATGACAATAGGCAAAGACATCACTGCATACTCCTAAGACTCTCATCCGATTATTGAACCAGCACCACACAAAAGCTAGGCACACCAGCTTTAATAGGTACTCTAAATTTACACCATACTTCAGACTACAAAATTATACCTATTCCTTAGGTCACAGGAGAAAATTAAAATGAAAGCAATGCCAATCATCCATGCAAAAAACCTTAATGCTCCATCTCTTGAGGCTTGGTCATGCTAGAAAAGGCAACATAGATGAAAGACATTGCTAAGAAATGGAAATGCATTAAACAGAACTTCTGGTTTTTACCAAGATATGGTGAAGATATTTCAATGCTCAATCAACCAAAATTTTTGGAAACTACATTACAGTATTTTTCATCATGATTGTGGACCTAAAAATAAGAAGGGCTGCACCTGCTGGACTCAGAACAGGCTTACCTTTTAGAGGTACTGATAAGTGGCTCAGCACATATCAATCACCCCATATAAAGGAGCCCCTCGGAATTTGAACCTGCTATCTAAATATGATAGTTGTTTGTGTCTCTGTCACAGAATTAGCAAGTCTATCTAAATTCATAACTAACATTGAGGAAAAGCAAAAGACATGGTACCAATTACAGAATAAATCCTATTCAACTAAAGACAATGCGGGAAAGAATGAAAAGCTAAGCACATATTATTGAGGAAAAGAACTCACTTGTTATAAAACAATAGCCCATCCTTGACATAAGGCACAACTCCAGTATATGCTGCATATAAACCATTCTGATCACAAGTATACACAGGTACAGCGCTGAATCTAAATTTATGATAATATGAAGGAGGATTGCAAGCACCACTCTCTTCAATCTTCGAGTTCAACCAAAAGAACCTAAACTCAGAAGTGCAATCATAGAGAGAGTATCCATTCCAACAAACCATATCAATCACATAGTAAGTCTGATCCAGCTGCAACAAGAATCAAACAGCAACAACCAAATCAAGACCAATCAATATAACAGCACTAATATAATTTTACCTTTTTCCTTTTTTGGGGTTTTCTATACCTCGTGGAAAATGCAGTCCAGGATACAATATGATTGACCGGAGCCTGAGCTGTCTCTGGTCTTGGCTCCGGCCGGTAAAGCTGACGGGAAATGATGCAAAATAGAACCGTTTCGTTGCCTGCTCACTGTGGTTCCGTTTGATGAAACCACGAAGCATCGCTTTCCAGCTGGCCTTGCAAATACATACCTATAAAACACACACACACACACACACACACACACACAACTTTGAATCTTCAAAAACTTGCTCAAGAGCAAATTAAAACGTTTCAAAACGTAGCCTTACAAATCCCTTATTACCACAAAAAAGGTAAAAAATAATAAATAAAAAAATAAAAGGAGCGGTAGAGAATAATTACCAGTCTTGGCTCAAGCGATCAGGGACGTCGATCATCCACTCAGGAAGCATAAGCTGTCTCGCGAACCATTTTCGAACTTCTGGTCCTCGGAGCTTCGAAGCCCGAGGGACATCGAGGTCCTTCGACAAAGTTCCAGATTCTTTCTCGATTTCAGGTGCAGTTTCGAGTTCAATGTCGGATTGTTCGGGTTCTGATTCAGGGACTGGAGACTGGAGCGAGAGAATAGAGGAGGCCAAGCAGCGAGCTTGCTGATGAGCGTCGCGGCGATTCTGTGCTTGACGGAGGAGCGAGAGCTCCCTGCGCTTCTGCTGATCGGAAATCGCCGGTCGCTTGAACGGACGGCGGAGATCGTGCGGCGCCATTGCTTAAAGTGCGCACCTTTTCACTCAACTTAACGGACCATACTTCTGTTTAGTCTCCTTTTTCGAACGGTTTAAAATTATAAGCTTGCAAGGCGGCTCATTTAAACGACATCGCATCGTTGCCGTATGTATTGTCTATTTTTTAAAAAAAAATTTAGAGGAAACGGAATGACATTTTGGGGATTCGCTGTTTCTCCCAAATATCTGGCGAAGGTAGTTGGAAGCACCGCAACTGCTTTTTTTAACAGTACACGCAGGGCGGAGATCTCGATGCTCAAAGTCTCTCAAAACCCACATTTGTTTTCTTTCTTATTAAGAACATGAAAGTAACTAAACCAAGCAAATCTCTTCCTATCTTCACCTCAAAAAAAGCTCCAACTCCAACGTCAAAGTTTCTCTTTAACTCTACAACCCCTTCTCTTCAAAGGTACAGTTTCTTATCTCTTATCAGAATCGCTGCTTTTTCTTTAATTTTCAATCATGGAAATCCCACTCGCTCGATACCAATGCATGTTATTAGATCAGATGCAGACTAGTTGTAGCTTTCCGTCATCAAACAATAAGGTTTTCACAACAAAGCCTTTTTTTTCCGGTTATTGTTTTCGGTTCGATCGGAGAAAGCGGAGTTACCCATTTGATAAAATCATGTGTTTTTCACTAGAGCATGGGCTGCAGCCGCGGCGGCCCAAGCCGAAACCTTCTAGGAATACTAATCCTGAAATGAAAGAAACAGAAGAGACTCAGGTTAGGAAACCCAGTGTGGGGCTTTGTAGTCAGATAGAGAAGTTGGCTTTGTGTAATAGGTATAGAGAAGCGCTTGAATTGTTTGAGATTTTGGAACTTGAAGGTGGTTTTGATGTGGGTTTAAGCACATATGACGCACTAGTGAGCGCGTGTATTGGGTTGGGTTCTGTTAGAGCAGTGAAGAGAGTGTTTAATTACATGATAAATAATGGGTTTGAGCCAGATCAGTATATGAGTAACAGGGTGCTGCTTTTGCATGTAAAATGCGGGATGATGATCGATGCGCGTAAGTTATTTGATGAAATGCCGGAGAGGAATTTGGTTTCATGGAATACCATCATCGTGGGGCTGGTGGATTTTGGGGATTACTTGGAGGCGTTTAGGTTGTTCCTGATTATGTGGGAGGAGTTCTCTGACTGTGGATCTCGAACTTTTGCAACGATGATTCGGGCATCTGCAGGGTTGGAACTCATTTCAGTAGGAAGGCAGCTGCATTCATGTGCGGTGAAGATGGGTGTTGATGAAGATATCTTTGTGTCTTGTGCACTGATTGACATGTATAGTAAGTGTGGCAGCATTGAGGATGCACAATGGGTTTTTGATGACATGCCAGAGAAGACTACCGTAGGATGGAATTCCATTATAGCAGGTTATGCTCTCCATGGTTTCAGTGAGGAAGCACTGAGTATGTTTTATGAGATGCGTGATTCTGGTGTTAAGATGGATCATTTCACGTTTTCAATGATTATAAGAATTTCTTCAAGGTTAGCATCAATTGAACATGCTAAGCAAGCTCATGCAGGTCTAGTTCGTTATGGTTTTGGGTTGGATGTAGTGGCTAACACAGCTCTTGTGGACTTCTATAGCAAATGGGGGAGAATAGAAGATGCTCGATGTGTTTTTGACAGGATGCCTTGCAAGAATACCATATCTTGGAATGCTTTAATTGCGGGGTATGGTAATCATGGTCGGGGAGCTGAGGCTGTAGACTTGTTTGAGAAAATGCTTCAAGAAAGAATGAGACCTAACCATGTTACTTTTCTTGCTGTGTTATCTGCTTGTAGCTATTCAAGATTATTCGAACGTGGTTGGGAAATTTTTCAGTCCATGAGTAGAGAACATAAGATCAAGCCGCGTGCAATGCATTACGCTTGTATGATTGAACTATTAGGTCAAGAGGGACTTCTAGATGAAGCCTTTGCTTTGATAAGAAATTCTCCCTTTAAGCCTACAGCAAACATGTGGGCAGCTTTGCTAACAGCTAGTCGTGTCAATGGGAATTTGGAGCTTGGGAAATTTGCAGCTGAGAAACTGTACGGAATGGAACCTGAAAAGCTTAGTAACTATGTTGTGCTTTTGAATATCTACAACCAATCTGGCAAATTGAAGGAAGCAGCTGCTGTTTTACAGACTTTGAAAAGGAAGGGATTGAGAATGTTTCCAGCCTGCAGTTGGATTGAAGTTAACAAACAATCACACGTTTTCCTTTCAGGAGACAAATGCCATGTCCAGACAAATGAGATTTACCAGAAAGTTGATAGCTTGATACTCGAAATTTCAAAGCATGGTTATGTTCCTGAGGATAAGATGTTGCTTCCTGATGTGGACAAACAGGAGCAGCGTGTGTTGTTGTACCACAGCGAGAAAATAGCAATAGCTTTTGGACTGATAAATACTACGAACGGATCACCTCTGCAAATCGTGCAGAGCCATCGAATTTGTAACGACTGCCACAATGCTATTAAGTTGATAGCTCTGGTTACTCGACGGGAAATTGTTGTGAGAGATGCCAGTAGATTCCACCATTTCAAAGATGGGAGCTGTTCTTGTGGTGATTATTGGTGATGTTAAAACTTAAACTAAATATTGTTGTAGGTTCTAAGAATTTTGTCACCTGATATTTTATATGGCCACTGGTCTGATTATTTCTCCATCACCGATTTTTCCTCTTTCTTACAAATAATGTAAGTCCACATGTTGTAGTTGTAATTTTTCAAAGCTCATTAATAGAAAATCAATTCTTTTGTGCAAGAAACGCTGCAATCTTCTAGTTCAAGCATCTGATCCATTCTTCATTTCATTCTCTCGTATTATAACCTGATGAGGGATAAGCAAGCAAATCCATAGGTCTAAAGTAATTGTTTGTCTATAAGAACAAAGCTAATACTACAGGTTTGATGCCAAAAATCTCAGAGAATACACATAATTATGTTTATTTCTTTGCATTTTCTCATTGCCTAGTGTTCCTGCAGCATATAATTTGTAAGGCTAGATTTCTCAACAGTGAGTTGGGCTCCCGAGCATTTGGGCCCAAGGGCCCTGTTAAACGAAGCTCCAGGAGAAGTTGGGTTCCCTCAACCCTGGCGGCTTACTTTCAATTTCTACAGCCTTAAGTCTCGGCGCAGCTTCCGTCGAAGGCCTTGCGTCGAGCTGAAGATTTCTGTGTCGCTAGGGCGAGGAAAATCCAATTACGCAGGTGTTTTTTCTATTTTTTTTTGTTGTTCTCCTAATAGAGCTTTGAGCTGTTGAGCATCAAAATTTGAAGTGGGTAGAAGATAATAAATGGAGCGGACGCTGTGGGGACATCTACCGCTGTTAGTAAGAGCAAACTCCAAAGAATCGGTGGAATACATTCTTCAATCCCTCTGGAAAACTCGCAAGACTGGCCTCGACGCCGATGACCGCCGCCTCATCTGCGAAATGCTTCAGCTCCAAAACGACTCCGACCTCGACCCCGTAATTAACCGCTCCCTCGTGCACTCACACACTCTCTATATATACAAAAAGACCTGTATTTCGTTATTATTACTTGCTTAAAGTACCATATTTTTACCAAGCAATGGATTTTACTTGGATATTATTGCCCATTTCGATAGTTATCTCTACAGGATGCTAGTTTTGACTAATACTGGTAGAGAAAGCAAACAAGTAAGTAAGAGGAAGAATTTTGTAGATTAAGTTTCAGTATCATTGGTTATCTTATACTCAAATATCTCTAGTTGGCATCAAGATGGTGGAATTCAGTTGTGATTGTTATGTGCTGGAATTTTCATTGGAATTATTTCCTTGGGTTGTTTTTTAGATTTTGCTTTCCATAGACTTTGGCTCTTCAAATAAACTGTTGCACCCCACTGATATTTCTCATTATCTGATGTAACATGCTCTCGACTTAGAAGGGCAAAAATAAAAAAGATTGATTCCCATATTGGTTTCAAATGTTTATGCCCCTCATATTCGAAATTGCTGTTGTGAACCTAATATTGAGTATAAAATTTTTATAATTTTTCTTCAAATTGGCATTTATCCATTACGTGCACAAAAAGCATTAAATCTTTTAACTTATCTAGCTGTTGTTAATCAACCCAACTTCGTAAGAATAATTATGTGTGCTTCTCCTTTGCAGCTTCTTGTATGTCTCCGCATGTTAATCCGCAGATGTGTTTATGAGAATATCAGCAAAGATGATATCCAAAAGCTCTTTCCAAATGAGGTTCTTCCTGAATTACAAAGGCTATTGACACTTTTGTTGCAAAAGTTTCAAAAAGAATGGCGGGCAGAGATACACAAGGATGAGGTCAGATATTTATTATGGTCTATTACAAGCACATTTATCTCAATCGCATTGGATGGTCTATGTAGTCCTACTTTTAAAATCAATCATATTCAGGTTTCTTTACCACGCTTAAAGGCAATGACTTGGAATATGGGGAATCAGGACAGTGAAGTGACAGAACCGGTGGCTGTTATCAATTTGAAGGTATCAGTTTTGTTGGCAAGTTAGTTGCCATTAATGCCTCTTTGTTGCAGATTAGAAATTTTTACTAAATATGAAATTGGGTAAATAAACATCTTTAAAATGCTTACCAAAACATATAGTCTTCTCTAGCAGCACAACTTTCTCTATACTCCCAAAGCGGTGATAAGATGACTTTATCTTGCACTTTATGCAGCTCCAAAATGATACACAGGCTCCCCAAGAAGAGTTGGATTTGAAATTCCAATTAGCTAAAGAAACCCTGGATACAATGCTGAAGTCTATGTATTGTATAAGAGATCAGTTGTCTAATTTGGGTCATTACTCAAACTTTCCTTTTCAATTCCAGTTATAGTGTAGGCAGTATAAAGATATGTCTCTAAAAGATGTCTCTTTGAGATTTGCTAATCTAAATATGTTTTCTTTTTTTTTTCAGGGTGAGACGTCCAATGGACTTTTCTCCCAGGAAATGTATGCAGTGTAATTTACCGATGATATCGCATAGGATGGTACAGACGCACAGCTTTCCCCTCAAAGTCCAGTGTTCTCTAGATTTTACTTCATCTGTAATCTTGGTGAACAACTTTTCCAGCTAGCATATTATGTTAACCTTTATTTGTTTAACCTGCCTATGTGAAGGAAACAAGGGATAAGGAGAAGGGCCAATAAATATAATGACCTTCCACCCCTAATCCAGTCAAAACCCCCAACATTCCCACCAAACACACACAACCTTTTCTTTCATTTTCCTTTTGCGTAACTATACTCTGTCCGCGAGAGGGAGTACTAAAGTCTGGAGCAAATTAGCAAAATTTTGAGTGGCATGACTAACTAATAGGAGCTATAGAACTAGCAATGTCAAAACTGGGATACAAGAATTAGAATCAGAATATAACTTTAGGCACTATTTGGCTGTACCTACTTTTGGTACTTCAGAAAAGGAAATATATTTAAAGAAACATGTGAAGCTGCTATGTATTAACAAAAATGTTAGCAGTAGTGGATGGCCATCACTAATTCTGAGACTTTTCAAGAGTGGATATTAAAGTATGTAGCAAATGAAAATAACTTTGAGTAGCAATTATCTAATGGAGCAATAGAACTACCCACGCCAAAGTCAGGATAGAAGACTTATAATCAGAAATATCACTTTAGGCACTACATTTGGTTGTACTTCTTTTGGTACTTTAAAAAAAGGGTAAAATATTGTTAAAGAAGCATGTGAAGCTGATATGTTGAGATCAATGAAAATGTTGGCAGTAGTGGTAAAAATTGTTGAGTGGGGGAAAGGAATTATGTTTCCTGAAAGCAATAATTGGATGCTTGAACTAAATAGTAAATATGCATGTTGTTTCAGGTTTTCTTCGAATAGCAACACTGCCCTGTGGAAGAAGAAAGAGTGCTTTGCTTTGGTTTTACCTACCTATGCTTATGACAGTTGTGGAATCACAGATTATTTGAGATTGACCGTGACCAAAAGCCAAGTTTGATCGTTTGATCCACATGAAATGGACCTGTAGCCATTAGCCGGTATCCAGGGTTCCTTCGTGTTTCGCCTGGTTGGATCATAAGCACTGAAAGTTCAAGGGTTTGACAAGAATGATCAGAGTTCTTCTTGTATTTAATTTGTATTAAATATGAGAGAGAGAGTGTTGCAATGTCTTGTTAAAATCATAAGGATGTTAATAGCCGTATCTCACATGCAAAGATATTTGGTGTTGCCCATGGTGGCCTAATGATTCTAGTTTGACTCTTGAAATTTTTTTTAGTCATTCTGTTTTGCTTCGATATCATAAGAGTCATCCAAAGTTTGGTAAAATTGACATATTCAAAGCTAAAGTGATAGCTAATGCACATGACAAGTTTTCTATGGGTTTAGCTGCTATTCAATCTGTAATTAAGAGTCTTGATTCCGACGGGGACGTCAAGTCAGCTTTGCCCAAAATGGAATTCATTTTCAGTTGGCTCCACGTGACAAAGACAACCATTTTCAAGGTTAAGTAACTGCTTTCACAAAAAAAAGGTTCAGCCATTGTAGGTTGCATGTAAGATTCCTTGTGTAATCTTTGCAGTATATAATATGCAATTCTTGTTAAGCCTTTTTGGAATAGAAAATGGATCAATTTGTATGAATATAATCTTTGCATGCCCAAAAATAAAATTAATCTGGTTTACAAGAACTTCCATGGTTTTCATCATCCTCCATGAATTGACCTTAACAGGACAGCCCAGGAAAGATGTTGAATGGTGGGTTAGTTTAATTAATTTAATTTGAAAAACGTTGAGCACTTTCACACTGATTATCATGTGAAAATAAGATAATAGCACAATTAATAAAGGATTGACTTGTTTACTTAACATCAAAAGTATTTGTCCTGCCTTGATTCTGAACCGAAAATTCATGTTCCCAACACATCTAATATCTAATTGTTTAATGAAAATGGCAAAAAAACAGAAGAAACTTCAAAGTCTTAGCCGTTGGCTTCTCTAATGTAGTGTGAATGGAAACTTGATCTACCGTGTTAGGTGAGGCAAAATAATTTTGACAAGAGACTCACTCACCCTTATCAGGTCGGGATGTGGACTCAGCTTTGCAGGATCAACAGCTAACTGTGTGCCCCCAGGGCCTTAAGGGGTGCATGATGTTCTGTTTTGGCCTAGAAAAAGGTCTTATCTCCCATTGGTGGCTTTGAGTTGACAATTCCACAAGTGGAACATATGACATTATTATTTAAAATCGGGGCTCCTAACCAGCAGGTAGGCGGTTTTGTTGATTGAAATGTTAACCATTTTGCAACCACCTTCGGACATTTAACAACTAGTTAGCCGTGATAGAAAATTCAAAGGGATAAAAAAAACAATGTCCCTATATTTAAATAAATAAATATATATATATATGTATAAGTGAGGTTGAATTTGTGAGATAAAAAGGTTATATTAAATGTAAGATCAATTACCTAATTAGTCTTTTTAATACACTTTAAAAAAGTCATGGATTTAGATGTAATCAAAGAAATGTCGACCCAAATCAATTGTTTTATCGAAACCTTACTAAAATACATTAGATGATAACCGAAATCATATCAAAGCACATCTTGTTAATATATTTAAATAAAAATCTTATATCGTTATCGATAGGTAATAATAGTTTAATAGAGTAGGATTTAAAAAATAGATATATAATACATATATTTTTTTCGCGTCAGATGTTAGTAACTCTGACGGTACTGTAGACAAATCAATCAAAGTTTCTTACAAAGAAAAGAAATACTAGGAAAAAACAAAAGACTTTGCGTTGGGTCAGACAACAAAAAGGAGGGCCCCCAAGCGGGCAAAACCCAATCCAGAAGAGTAACAGAACCGAAACCGTAGAGAGAATAACTGTAGAGAAATCCCCCATTTCCCCAAACCCTTTTCCCTTGCTCGTCCTGCGGTTGTATTCTGGAGCACGGTAAGACTTTTCCCTGACGTTACATTTCCTCTCCCAAACCAGCCGGCCATACAAAATTCATCCCAAATTTTCAGTTTCAGTTCTGACAACAGGAAAGAAGGAAACCGAGAGAAAAAAAAAAGAGGGAAATCCTCATCGAACTAAAACCCCAAAAATGGCCGTTTCCACTTTACCTCAACTCTGAAGTGTAGCCGGCTCCCTCAATCCCCAAATCGTTTCTCAAAAAAGGGTTAAAGAAAACCGGAGAACGGAGTCCAGTAGAGGACTAAAAGCATCGACCATGGCCACGACTACGACGAGCCTTGGCGCAGGCGGCGAGGACCGGGTCATGGCGACGGCTCAGCAGATCGTGAAGAGTCTCAACACTCCGAAAGAGGTTCGTGAAGACATGCTCTTGATTTTCTCGAGCTTCGACAACCGTTTGTCCAACATCTCCGATTTAATCAACGACGACTCCAACAAAACTGGCGTCCGCTTCGACGCCGCGGAGAAAGTTATCTTTCGGTGGGACTCTTCCTCCTCCAACCCTGACGCTTCCCGCCACTCTCTCCCTTGGGAAGACTCTCCCGATGAAGCCACCGAGTACCTCTCTGCTGTTGACGAAATCCTTCAATTGGTTGTCGATATGTCGATTCGGTCCAATAACGAAATCATGGACCGGGCTGAGACCGCTATTCAGATGGCCATGTCGAGACTGGAAGATGAGTTTCGACTTATTCTGATTAGGAGTACCGTCCCGCTTGATTTGGATAGGCTTTACGGTTCGATCCGGAGGGTTTCCCTTTCTTTCGCCGCGAATGAAGGGGAAATTGATGAGGAATTCGAGAGTTTCGGAGAGGTAGATAGCGAAAGAGGGTGCTTTCACGAGCGAGGAGCGAGTTTGGGAGATGATTTGTGTGTGGATTTGATAAATGCTGATGCTGTTGTGGAGTTGAAAGAAATTGCAGACCGGATGATCCGGTCTGGGTATGAAAAAGAGTGTGTTCAAGGTTATAGTAATGTTAGGCGCGATGCTTTGGATGAGTGTCTGGTGATTCTTGGAGTTGAGAAGTTGAGTATTGAGGAAGTTCAGAAGATTGAGTGGAGAGCTTTGGATGAAAAGATGAAGAAGTGGATTCAGGCGGTTAAGATTTCTGCTAGGGTTCTTCTGAATGGGGAAAAAAGGCTTTGTGATCAAATTTTTAATGGGTCCGATTCGATTAAAGAGATTTGTTTTAATGAGACAGCTAAAGGGTGTATAATGCAGTTGCTGAATTTTGGGGAAGCTGTGGCGATTGGGAAAAGATCATCCGAGAAGCTGTTTAGGATTTTGGATATGTATGATGTGCTGGCAGATGCATTGCCGGATTTTGAGATGATGGTAATAGATGAATTTGTGTGTAGTGAGGCCAAGGGAGTGTTGGCTGGATTAGGGGATGCAGCGAAAGGGACTTTTGTGGAGTTTGAGAATGCTGTGAAGAATGAGGCTTCAAAGAAACCTATGCAGAAAGGGGAGATTCATCCTCTTACACGTTATGTGATGAATTATGTGAAACTGCTTGTGGATTATAGTGAGACTTTGAACTCGTTATTAGAGTGTGATGAGGATGAAGCAGATGGATTGCAGAATGAAGATAGTGAGTTGGACACTATGACTCCATTTGCCAAACGGTTGTTGTTGTTGATATCCTCTTTGGAATCCAATCTTGAGGAGAAATCGAAACTTTATGAGGATGGTGCATTACATTGTACATTTTTGATGAATAATATATTGTATATAGTGCAGAAGGTGAAGGATTCTGAGCTAGGAAAGCTTTTGGGAGACAATTGGGTTCGTAAACGGCGCGGTCAGATACGCCAGTATGCTACAAGTTATCTTAGGGCTTGTTGGACCAAAGCTCTCAACTGTTTGAAGGACGAAGGAATTGGTGGTAGCTCTAATAATGCTTCCAAGGTAGCCTTGAAAGAAAGATTTAAGAGCTTCAATGCATGTTTTGAAGAAATATACAGGATTCAGACAGCTTGGAAGGTCCCAGATCCTCAACTTCGCGAAGAACTTCGAATTTCTATATCAGAAAAAGTAATTCCAGCTTACCGCTCCTTTATGGGGAGGTTTGGGAGTCAGCTGGAGAGTGGAAGGCATGCTGGAAAGTACATTAAGTATACACCGGAGGATTTAGAAAATTATCTATTGGATTTGTTTGAAGGATCACCTCTTGTTCTTCACCATATGAGAAGAAAGGGTACATAGGATACAGGACTCTTGGTACAGGTATGGACCTTGCGCTCTTGAAGGATTAGCTGGAGCAAGAGTTCACCTATTTATGTATCTGATGACATGTTTTTTATTCTGTCTGTTTGATGTTATAAACACAGGTTTTTGTGAAAGTTAACTGTCATCCCTTTATATACTGTATCTTGTACATGGTTTATAGTCTATAATTTCTTTTATGTGTGGATTTGTCTTGGTTCATGTATTTTATTTCATGAATCACCATTAGCATTGTAGCAATAATATCACCTTTCTTATTGCCTTGCTTCACAGACCAGTTGATAGCCTGGCATATATCCATTGTTCACACGCACATAGCATTCTTAAGTGCCTGAATTTACGTGTCAGTGGAACAAAAGCTGGTCACTATGTAATATATGGACTAATACCAATGTTTATATATTGTAGGATTGAAACAAATAAATATATTTTGATTCCCAATTCTGCCATATCACTTTGGTAATATCTTCTGGTAAGATTTTACACGATAGTTTTTTTGTTTAACATGAAGTAATATCTGGTTATGACTGTCTTAAAGGAATGGGCTACATCTCTTTCACTTTTGATTTCTACATCTGTTGTCTAAGTTTTTAATGGGAACTGCATCTTTGGTATAACCAGGGATAGAAAGAGGTTAGGACCATTCCAGGTTTAGCCTTGCAGTTTTGACAAGAATTGTTTTCTGCAAGAAGCATTTGTCAAATGTGATCGAATAAGTAATCAAGCTGATAAAAATGTTTAGCTGAGTTCTGCTGTTAATTTGATCTGATGGGAATGTGCATTAGCATAATTAGGAGATTCAGTGCTTTAAAGGAACGGTCTGATCTCAAAAATGAACACAATATTACCCCAATGTAATTTCTGTAAAGCTAGGTGAAGAATAAAAGGAGCTGCAAGAACTTACAGCTTTGGGAATGCTAATCTAAATTCATGTACAATGCTGGACTTCTGGAAGGGATCAGAGTAACCCCTTTCCTGTTATGAGAGGATTATATTATTTGCTTCAACACCATAGAAGATTTCTGGATTCGTTGACAGGAAGTAAGTTGCACCATTCATTGGTGTGAGTTAATACCATCCGAGAATTATGTGGACGACAAAGGCCCACGGGATACAAGGTTCAAATTTTTTCATTAGTATTTAAGAGTTAGTGGTATCAGCAAGCATGGGTGAGCATTTCAGTATTTAAAAGCTTAATTCAGATGTTATACCTGTTATATGCATAGGTGGTAGGAGATTAGGACCAATATGTTGTTGAGTATAGTGAAATTTTTTGGTCCCATCTTGCAGCAGATGGTTCTCTGTTTCCCTTCATGAAAATACACTGAAGAGGGTACAGTTTAATTAATTTTAAACGGGAACATCCTGACCAAAAACGAAAATGGGGACATGCAAAACTGTTCTTAGAATCATAACAGGGATAATTGCTGCAGTAACTCCACCCAAGAAAAAGAAAATGGAAAACGGGAGCACCATGTTATTAATGATCATAAAGTTGTTGGAAGGAGGAAGGGCTTTTGTGAAGCTTGGATCCATTTTAACTTATTTACTACACCCAGTATATGAAGGGAACTCAAATCCGGAGGGAAGGCTAGACTGCTTGCTTTTTCTTACGTGTAGGGTATAGTAGTTTGCTTATCTTGGTCAGCGGTTGGTATATGGTAACCAAAAATCTCATGCGTTTCAAGTACATGCCCATGGGCTTGCAAATAGAGGGGGGGAAGAAAGCACCGGTGCTCTTGCATCAAATGCATAGCTTTGTTAGTTTGGTTTGAAGTAAAACAAATGGAAGAAAAAGGGGAACAAGGCTAAAGAGTAAAAGAAAGTTGGGTGGGATACAGGAGGGATAATAGCTTGTGCTTGCATTGCATGTAGATGTAGTGGAAGCTTTTTTGGTAGAAGCCTGAATGTTCATTTGGGAAACCTATGGCTTTATGGTTTTAGTTAGAGCCTTGAAAATATGCTTACGTTTCCTGTGCTTTTGGTTTTTAGAAAAGATTGATGGAAAGTGAAAAATGCTTCAAGTGTTGGTCAAACTTACCCCTGGAGTCTCGCCAACAATTTCAGGGATAATTGAGCAGGTGACTTTTGCAGCAACAGTGCAGCCATTCGAAAAGTTGAATCCCACCCACATAAATGGTCCGAGCACTCCATTCAACTTTGCTAAACGCAGGGAGTTAATGTTTCTGGTCTTTGGGGAATTGGGAATTCATTTTCTGCCGTAGCTTTCTTGAAATGAAAACCCTCTCCTTGCACCTCAACCGAAACGCGACAGTTTTAATCCAAACTAAGTCATAATTTCTGTGCCCTTTCGTTTCCATTCTGGCGTTGGGTACCAAAAACTATGTGAATCAATTGTTATCAGTTGCAAAACAGTAGAAACCAGTTTTGAAATGATCTTCATTTTGATGTGAGCGTTTGCCTATAGCTGAAGAACAATGTATAGAGCATAAACCCCGGGCTGACAACGAGAGGGACGTGAAACAGGGCCACCCTGCTTCCCAGCAACAGGAAATCGTAAATAAACCCACAGGTTTTTCTCAGACATTATGTAGCGAATAAACGTGCAATGTCTTTGTTCACAACAAGAACTCAATGGACCTTGTTTGGTCGAAGATTCACATTAATTGCAACTTTCTTGGACAAGTCATTTGTTATTCTGCCTATTCATGAATAAATTGCAGGGTCCATGTGCACCAGTTATCACATCCCTTGGTGGTCCACTGAAGACAAACTCTGGAATTAGGGGGGTAGCACCCTGTCCAGTTATCACTGGTGGTTAATGTGGCATTTTTTGCGGGCCAAAGATAGTGTTTCATGCTTTGTTGGCCATTAGGGGCAAAATTCTTGATGGCTAACCAAACGAGAAAGGGTAAAGGGATATGGAAAATGGAGATGGCAGCTGCAGATGGTGCGGATGTCAACCAATTTTACCCCTTGGGTAATTCACCCAAGTCACCAAAATGCAACCTGGCATGTGGTAAGATAGACTCCCTTTGCAATTTGGACTGGTTTCATTGGAATTTTGTTGATAAAGCAGACATTGCAGCAGCTGTGAGCAGATTGCTGGTGTATAAACTTCGGAATAGCAGCAAAATTGTCTCCTATTCATGCAGCATAAGGAATACTACCTTTCCAGCTACAATGAGGAAAATTGTCTATAACGAAAATGGTTGGTCAGGAAAGGTTGGCTCCTTGGTAGCACTGAACGTGCCTGGTGGCTTATTGTACAATCTATTGCTGAACTTGTACCCAGAGCCTCCAAGAGCATCAATCCAATTTCATTTTTAATTACAAATTCTCTCTATTTTACCATCAAAGTTA
Organism: Theobroma grandiflorum; assembly: GCA_036013995.1. Classification (NCBI taxonomy): domain Eukaryota; kingdom Viridiplantae; phylum Streptophyta; class Magnoliopsida; order Malvales; family Malvaceae; genus Theobroma; species Theobroma grandiflorum. The sequence continues at coordinate 12,126,378 of CP142131.1, forward strand.
TCAGCTTAGGGGCTTGAGCTCAAACTTGTTTGCTCTAGTCAACGACTTGGCCTCCGTCATAGCAGATACAAGGAAGGGGAACGATTGTTAAAATATTAGAGTCCAAACTCCAAACTGTGTTTTAGGCTTAGAATGTGTAAAGGAAGCCCAGGCCCATTTTTTAGGTTTGTTCATTTCTTCTTTTTGGGTCCTTATGTTTTGTTCATGATGAAAAATTAGCATATATGAAATCATAAATGTAGGTGGCATTTACGGTTTGTACCAGTACATGCCTAATGCCTCAATACTTTGTCACAGAAAAAACCCTTGAATATGAAATCTTGAAACATACCTTGTCCACAAAGAAAATTTTCTTGCATTTTTATTACTTTAAACATAATTATTAAAATTGATCCAGTCTTTTTTTTTTCTATTGATTGATTAATCTAGTAATTCGACCAATAACTCGGATCAATTTTTTTAATTAGATAACTAATGTAATTAACTTGAAAAACTTCGTATTACTCTCTTGGATTTTTTAAAAAAACAGATCGACTCATCCAATGTTTTATTAAGCTCGAGTCAATTAATTATGATTTTTTAAAAATTTCATCTAATTTAATTTGTGCATACTAATTATTAATTCTTTTGTCATTTTCATTAAAAAGTTATAAAAAAACCTATTGTATAAAATTTTGTAAAATTAATATTTATAAGCTTACCTTTCTTTTCAATTTTTTCAATGATAATGAATATCTAAATTTTTATATTATAAATTATCATCTATACAATTATTCAAAATATTTAAATATTATAAAATCCTTTTCATAATATTTTAACATATTATAACTAGCCCAAACAGTCAAACCATTGACCCAATGATCCGAAATTTGAACTATTATTGTCTGATCTGATTTTAAGTATCTAAAAGAATATTATCAACATTAAAAATTTATAAAATTGGTCGAAGGTTAATTTAATTCTAGGCCAGATGAAATTACTAACGTTTTAGAATTTATTATCATTAATGGTTTTTCCATGGTGAGATAATGGTTATCTACAAGCTTGCAGAACGGTAAAAATTAGGTGCAGATTATTGGTCAATTCAATCTTAAAAATTTTTAAAATCGAATTAATCAAATTTTATAAAAATAATTGAGTCAATTGAATTGTCTTAAAAATGAAATATTTGAAATTAACTTATGTTCAATTAATTTGATCAATTTTAATACTCAAATATTTGATTTATTGATTAGTATATGATTTTTATTTTTTTAGAATATGAATTCGAATCTCCCTTTTTAAAATAAATATATCAATTTTATAATTCTTTTCAACATTTTATATTATATATATAATATTAGTTACAAAATGTAAATAGTATTCTTTATTACTTATATTATATATATATATATATTAATGATCAATTTTTTGACTAATTTGATTACAAATTTTTAATATAAAAAACTGATCAAACTAGTGAATAAAACAAAACAAGTAACAGATGAAAATTGATATCAAACAGACCAAACTAAATTAATTGATTTCATTCAGTTTATGTCCGTTGGAACAGAAAAGTTCGGTTGAAACCGGTTAATGCTATCATTTTTGGTGCATACATTCAATCTTATGATAGGATTGATATTACATTTTAGTCACTATTATTCCCAAATTTAATGTCTTTGGTTTATTTGTTGATGCTTTAGAATAGAATATTGGGAACTAAAATTTGGTACTCATTTGAACAAGAAAACAAGAAGATGACTTGTTATTATTAGACTGCAACACAGAAGTTCGTTGAAATGGAGTTCCTGAAAACACCAAAATTTACAGAAACTGGAACCTGTCGATACAGAACTCACCAGTAAAGTTAATTACAGAGGCTCGTCTATGTTACAATCTGCATATCCAATTAGTCTCTCCAACACACCGCCAAACAACAAATGCAGGATCACAAAGCAATGGAAGTCAGTCACAGGAAGCAGCCAGAGCATACAACTTTTGGTTACTCTTAAACCCTGCTGTTCTCAGGCAGAGGCAACACACCATCAAAGAAATCACCAAAGTAGCCCCGGGGCTCGTGTACTAACCTTGAAATGATGTCTCTAAGCGTGATCACTCCTTCCAAATTCCCTTCATCATCCACAACATACACCCGATGGATCTTCTCCGAGTCCAGTGTCTGAATCAACTCTTTGATTGTTTTGTCTCTCTTGCAAGTTATCATGCCGCTCAACATTGGCGATCTCTTGTCATGCTTCTCCAAGTACTTTTTAACTGCTATTAGGAAGTTCTTTGCCGTGATAGATCTGTGCATCATAAGGACTTAATTTAGAACACCTAAGACCAAACATGAAAAAGTGAAGTAAAAGTTTTCAAAATGATTCATGGCCAATGTTGCAGGATTAATGCATGATTCATCACAAACCTGTAATCGTGGTAGATCTCTGGTGCGGTTAAAAGGAACTGTATATCTCTAAGGCTTATATTACCCACAGCTTTTTTTCCTCCCCGTTCAACAACAGGAATGCCTCCAATTCTCATTTTCCTCATTAACTTAAAAGCCTGAAGCACTGGTTCATCTTCATGCACCTAAAATACAAAGAGAGACTGCTAACATCTTGATGGCGAAGGAATAGGTCATGTTACTTGAAAGGAAGTTCTATGTAAAAAGAATGGTTAGAAATGCAAAGGGATAAAGACTAGAAAAACATGAAGAAATCAAGAAACCTTGCTCTCATGAAGGCTTGATCATGTGAGCGTGCCTGGTGATCACACAATCCTTCGTATTAAAATTTCCGAAGGGGTCAAAACAATATTGATTGACAAGTACCAAACCAATACTTGTGCTATACGTTAGTTCAGGTAAGGCTGTAAATATGATTTTTACAAGGATTTGGCCATAATATGTAAACAAAAATGACCACCAGTAGGTTTTTTTTTTCTTAATAAGAAAGAGGGAGAGGGTAAAAAGAAAAAAGAAATTAGTACTTATTGATTATAATTAAGACTGGTCTGACCTCATAAAATCCAACTGCACAGGACGAAATACCAAACTTTGTCCACAGGATGCTGATACAGAAACAAAATTTCGGTAGTTAAGTTGCAATAAGCACCACAAGGGCTGCATCCTTAGAGATCATCATTAAAGACTTAGAGCTTCATACAAGTTACAGAAAGCTTGTAACTTGGAGTTCTTTTGTGGGGAGGGGGAGGGGGGGGGGGGGGGGGGGGGTGGTGTGGGGGGAGGTGTGGGGAATAGATGATAATTGCTAACTGTCAATAACCATGCATTGCCAAAGATGACATGGTTGCCATGGGACTCTCAAGCCTCAAGCATAAAACAATTTGCAGTGCATAATAATATTGTAAGGTCCATGAATGAAGGTGTGCTATTTCACCAACCTCTGACAAAAGCAGTCTTCCTTCACATGCATTATTGAGAATCAACACATTCGATAAAGCATTATATGAGTCAAGGGAATGGGCATGCAAAAGCCTCAAATCCACAAAATACAAAAACAAGAAAATGACGACAACAGACACTCACCGTGATAATTTGCTTCAGTGACATTGAGGGAAGACCAATCTCAGACAGTTTCTTAGTGCCCCAGCTTTCAAACCAGTGAAGCCCAGTGCATTCTGCTAACATGTGAATGACAGCCGACTGTGTGATGATGTTGTTAATCTTTCCATCACCTAGATCAAGGACAGGAACACTCTTCATTTTGTACTTTGAAAGCAGTAACAGCATGGTCAAAAAGGAGTTCGATTTCTGCAAAGCAAGGAATGGGGCCCAGCGGAATGACCCTGAGATATCGCGAACCTGTATGTTCACAGGTTAGCATGGATATTATACAGTATACACAACTAAGAAAGGGAAAGAATTCAAGATGGCAGGAAGCTTTTATGTTATAGAGGTTAGAACTACCACCTTAGTGTTCTTATAAAACTCAGAGGAAGTTAGTGCCTCAAAAAAGCTTCCAGAAGTAATTGCAGCATCTTCAGCGCTTAAAGTGCCAAGTCCCGCAGCAGAGGTTATTCCATTAGCCGCCACTGCAAAATCAGCTCCACTAGGAGATGATGGGCTTCTAGGTGAAGGTGGTTCTGACTGTTACAAGATTAAAAAATTTGTTTTCAGTTTCCCAAATGAAAGGATAGCAAACTCAGATGAATAATAAGCTAAATAATCTCTTGCATCATACTGGTAGAACAGAATAAGTAAATTTATAAACTGAAGTTCTCTTTTCTTTACAGACTCAGTAACGCCAAATGGTAAAAAACCATGAAGTTTTCCATTAAAGCCATCTTCATCTTTTAACAAATTAACTTTCATGGCTTCTCCCTCACTTAAGCTATACAAACAAAGGAACAAGAAGATATGCCAAATTTAATGTACTACAGGGGACAGCACAGGGACTAAATATCTACCAAGCCATAATACAGCCCAAACTACTGCATCTCTCAACCTAAATATTCTGGTCATAAAAGTAAGAAAGAAAGATTAAATTTTATCATATTTCTTTTTCCGCATGCTATTTCTGAATTCCTATTGGATGAATGAGATGTTATGAAACTATTAGCAATTCTCCTCAACAAAAAGGCTCATAGAGAAAAGAGATCAAATATTTCAACCTGTTGCAAAATCCAGACAGCAATTCCTGCAAACTCTACAATGCCAATGTATCTGTCAATCCAAGTTGCATCCTCAGGCGCATCAACATCGATAACAGGTGCGCTAAGAATCTTGTTTTGGGCCAGTATTTGAACAGCCTCAGCAAGACTGGCATCTGATTTTATCTCAATCCCTGGATACAGAATTTCCATATGTTATCAACCAAGAATAAGCTAAACTTAAACATTTAGGAGATAACACCCTAATACATATCACTGTCACGCTGTCATCATGCTAAAAAGTTCCTCAATTAGGAGAACCAACTTACAGGATCCCAAGAAAGAAACTCCCCCTTGCAAGTCCAAGAAATCCTCTTATAAAATAGAGATACATAAGACATACCTTTTCCCAAAAAAAAAAAAAAAGATAAAGCAGAGGATTTTGTAAATCAAATCTAATGCTAGATTTTAATGATCCTTATTTACCCCCTTCTTTCAACTACTAGTACTAAAAATCTTCTCTTTACTGGGTATCCTCAAAGTATCTAATCAACTAAAACTCTTCATCCTTTTAGCCCCAACCACGACCACCAGCAGCACCAACCCAGGAAAAAAAATCCAAAATTCTTGATCAACTTAAGCAGTCAAACATAATACAAAACCATCAGTGCATGATCAAATGATCCATTCCATAGATATAATTTGATAAATGAAACAGTAAGTAAAGTAATAACCTTGAGGAGCAGGGGGGAAAGCAGAGACAGGGATGCTCTCAAAGCAAGCGTTGAGCTTCTCGGTAGGACTAAGCTGTGATTCCTGAACATCCCACAGATCCTCCACCTGCATCCCGACTCTTGCCTCAGGACTCCTAGGACTCTCCTGCATGCTACTCTCTCTCTTCAGTTGCACACTACTCGCCATGTTCACCAAAACTGAAAAACAAAAACAAGGAAACCTCTCTCTCGCTCTCTCTCTCTGCGTCCCTTGTCTCTATACGTAGCTAAAAAAGTTTCACAAAGCTGACAAGAATTCGGATCATTTCCACAGCTTGACATAAACACTTGGGGACAAAGAGTGCTGCTTTAAGTACTATCCAAGGGTACAAACAACGGTTCGATCAGACCGCTAACTTGGGTTTGAGAAGCTTGTCGGGGCACGTGGACGGTTGTCATGTGGGTGTACATTGAGAGTGATAAGGTTGTTTTGGTCAAACTTGATTTTCGGGCGGGCCTGGGGGGTACTGTTGGCTGAGCTTATCCTGGTTTGTTGGTTTATTAAAGGGGAAAAGGTAGACTTATCCGGTTTTTCCTGGCGGCCAGTCTAATGTAAGCGTCCGAGTGCTTTGCGCACCCGGTTTGACGACAAACTTTGCTGATTCGGATCTGTGGATTTGTGACGTTTGTTGGGACGGCAAGCCTTTCTCCTTCATTTGCTTCACACGTGGGTTAATGTAACTCTGGAACTTGGGAACTTGTTTTATCCATCTCGAGAAGAAAGGGCAATTTCTTAATTCAGAGCAAAACAAATATCTGACTGCTTAATCTTTCAAAGCCCATCTAGTTCTTAATCTTAGAGAGTAGACATACGTCCTTCACATCAATTAACTTTCCCTTAGACGAACAAATTTGCTGTGTGATGAGTCTTAACTCACACGTCATTAGTAACAATAATTGAGGAATGATTGATATGAGTCTATTAAAACTACCAATGTGTATTATTAGAGTTAAAATATTCCAAAAAAATAAGAATAATAAGTTTAAGACTGTAGAAGATCAACAAATAAGATATCATGTGAAAACAAAGGAAATATTTTTTTTATCTAATAAATTCCGGATGGATGGATTACTCTAATAATTCAAATTTAATATTTTAATTGAAAAGGACTTTATTTTGAATATTAAGATAAAAAAGCAAGATTTATGAAACAAGGTTACTTACCGCATAACAATAGATTTCATTGGATTTTTTGTTCAATAATCTACAATTTTATAGCATATAGTAGTGAATCAGGCCACTGGTAGAAGTGTTCAAAGGTCGAGCAATCCGTCTGGGCATGTGAGCTTGACCCAGCTCAGATTAGGTTTAAACATAAACTCGATTATATTATTTTATTAATAAATAACATATATTTATTTGATTTTAATTTCCAAAATATTAATATAAAAATAATTTATTATTTTAATAAATAAAATAATAATTAAATAGATGAGTCTAGTTCCATTATATGAATGAAAGATTTAATTCAATCTAACAATTAATTTGCACAAAATGTTCCTTTTACGTGTCAAAAGACATAAATAGTTTGTGTTAAATTAATGTATAACGAAACTATCCATATATTGTGAAAATTTGATATAATGATAAGATTTAAAAAGATATATTTTTGTGTAATTATCAATAGAAGAAAAAGAATAAAGGAAATTTACCCATATTACTTTTGGGCATATAGCATGTATAAGCTGGTAAATATTGTTGAAATTAGTCCTAGTTAACGACATTATGATTGGATAAGAACATCTCTCCTTTCCGAAAGTTAGGCTAGTGCTGGTATATTTTGAGTATGGGTCCAAGTCAAAAAAGAAAGTGGTTTAGATCATTAATAATGGTAATACTATTGCAATAATATTCTTCTGCCTGTCCGTGACGAACGAAAAGATTATGACTCAAAGAGTTGGATCCTCCACTCTTTTAGCCAAAGCCCCACTTCCTGAACCCCTTCTAGAAGAATAATTTTTGCAACAACAGTATTATAAATCCTAATTATATAACCTTAGAATTGGAAAATATTCTATGTTGATTATAGTTTAAAATATAAATTTATTTTTGCTGATCATATTTACTATAATATTTATTATTCCAAAATTGACATCAACAAAAACAAAATACCATCATAAGCCAAGAAAATCTCGCAAGAAGCATTCCCTCAACTTAGACTCAACAACACAACCACAACTTCAACAAGTCTTCTCTTGAAAAGCAAAAACCCTCCAAACGTTTCCCCCAAGCCAACAAGCATTCATCCCAAGCAAACGTCTTACAATATCCAACCAACATAAGACACCAAAATAGCACAAGACCAAAATCAGAAAAAGAAAAAAAACCTTTTAGACAACAACTTAAACACCAAAAAAATAAAAAAAATAAAAGAACAGATGCAAAAGATCAGTAAACAAGATTCTCCTTTATTTTTTTTTCTTTTTCTTTTGGTTTCCTTTTTTCATATTTGTATTGTACTTTACAAAATTTATTTATGAGTCGAGTTACTGGATAAAATCTTTTATAGTGTAATATTAAAGATTTTTTTTTTGAAAAAATTATAAAAAATAACCCTCCTGATAAAAATTACTTTAAAAATAATCGTCAAAATAAATTTAATTATTTTTAGTCAAAGTTAACCATGTGATAACAAGAATGCCCTTAAAACTATTTCAAAGAAATTAAATGCTCTCAGTTTTTCTCCCTCGCCATTCGTTTGTTGTACCCCCCATTTTGCCATGAGCTCTAGTTTTTTCTCTTGTTACCCAACTCTCTCTAATTTTATCATCATCACCATTTTTCTCTGTCTCTCGTCATCTTATCAAATTGTCGTCGATTTACAAACCAAAAAGTATAATATGAAAAGTAATAACATATTTTTGGATTTATTAATTACATTCACAAAACCCTCTATCGTCGATTTATAATCTAAAAAGCATGGCATGATAAGTAACAATAAGTTATTAGGTTTATTGGTGTTGAGTTAAGTTTATTAGTGTTAAGTTTTTCAATAATTCAAGTTTGGTAGAACATGTCTCAATATAACAAAGTGATTCATGCATTGGCATGTAACATAAGTAGGAAGAATGAAGCTTTAACGTGTAACATCTAGTATTGAAGCTTTGATCTTTACATTTAACGTCTAATATTGAAGCTTTAACCTTGACGTGTAACATTTTTTGCTTTAACTTTTGTGTTTTGGCTTTAACGTGTAACATCTGGTATTGTAACTTTGACCTTAGCATGTAATATAACATCTTTTACTTTTACTTTGATGTTGGTGTGTAACATCTTGTATTAAAACTTTGATCTTGGCATGTAACATTTGCTATTAAAATTTTGATATGTAACATCTTCTGTTGAAGTGTTTAAGCTTGTAGTGTCATTCTGTTTTTCATTTTTTTTATTAAATATAGCATGTAACTTGTTCTTTTGTATTTCACTACAACATAAATTTTTGAAATTAAAACATGTAATAACTTTTTTTTAATTGTAACAATACTTTTTTTAAACATTGTATGTAATAACAACATTTTATAAACATAGCGTGTAGCTTATTCTCTATTTTTGTATTTTACTAAGACATAAACACATGAAGTTACTTTCAAGATAGAGATAAAAGTTTAAATAAAAAAAAGAATTTAACATGAAAATGAATATGTATTGAAAAATTATGTCACTGAGATGAAATGGATTCGGACAAAAAGATATTATCCAAAATCTTCTAATTTGAATAATTAGGGTTTTGGTTATTTTATTTGTTTTATAGTAAAAGAAAATTAAAATATACTAGTATTATAAAGAAAGGAGAGAGAAATTGAATGCATCAAAGCAAATTTGAAAATTAGTAGATTGGAACTTAATTTTGCTAATATTAATATGCATTTCAAGCCTCCCTATGAACCAAGTACAACTTGCCCATGACATAAAAAATGGCAACAAAAGCAATAAAACCAATGCTCATGGCAATCACGACATTTGGGAAAATCTTAAGCCTAGTCCATAATCTGTGTAAAATTGAAACATAGTTCCGGAAACTATCCGAAAGTTGCACTGCTTGTCGTTCTTCTCCTCCTCTTGGTTGCAACTGAGGCTATACTTTCTCTTGGTGGAGTTATTTCAGTTGTTATTTCTGAATCGATTTAAATTTAAAATCGTATAATTTGAATATATAAAGATTTCATTTATGGTAATTTTGTGTAAAAATCTTTTTTCTTGATTAAAAATAATTAAAATAAAAAAATAATTACTTTTTAAGGATAAAAAAAATTATCCCATTATTTTTTTCATTTTTCAAATTCTCATTAAATTTTATTTTAAAAACAATTAAAAATAAAACATTAGAATGATATGTCTAAACTTGTATTCATCGTCTTATTGTATTGATGTAAGAATAAAATGACAAATTGAATTCAAAAATTGTTTTGTAATTTTACAAATTCAAATAACAAAATTTGAATTTATTAAATACATTTTCCTTTGGTTTCTTATATGAAAAGAAACAATCCTAGAAATTGGGTTGAATATTGACTTTTTCTTTTACAAATAGAAATGCCATAGCAAAGAAATTGAGGTGGTTTCCATACGGGAGTTGGATCTAAACTAATTTTGTGATGACTTTCAAAGTTAGAGAGACAACTCAATTTTCTTTTTTAAAGTTGTTTCCGTGTTTTAAAAATATAAATAGTTGAAATTTATGTTATAGGTACAAACTTCTTATTAATAAAAAGGATGATTTTGATAAAAACTCTTTTGGACCGAAGAGATTTAGGTTTTTTTAACATAATATTAAAAAAATTAAATTATTTAAAAATTTTAAATAATATTTATTTTTTATTATATTTAATTAAGTCATTATATTTTTATTTTAAATTAAATAAATTTTTATAATTAATAATTAATTAATTATTATTTATATTTTTATGCTATGTGATATCGATGTATGCTGTAATGGACGATGACTTAATATGTTTCGTTGAATTCACTTTCAGCGTCAATTCTTTTTCGTTTTTCTAGTTCAAATTCTGAAAAACCAAATAGAGCATATAATTATCGGCAAACGCTACATTATTACAGCACAAAAAAAAAAAAAAAACAAAAAAGAAAAACCCGTGTATATAGCGGGAAAAATATAGTAGCAGATGCGGGGTACGGTCGTGCAACGTTCACCAAAAAAGTCTACAACCATTCACAGCACACCTCTTTTTCTCTTGACTCCTTCCCCTCACTGCCCTTTTCACCTTCTTTCCTTCATTCCCCCCCTCTCTCTCTCTCTCTCTCTCTCTCTCTAAAAAAAAAAAAAAAGAGCTTTGGGAGCGAGGGTTTTGTTTCAAGGCCCATGGAGGGCTCGTCTTCTCAGGCCTTTGATCATGATCAAACACCTTCTGGCGCTTCGAAGTTCCTCTGCAACCTTCCCTCTCGTGGCCATCTCTCTTCCACCGTCATTTCCTCCAATCTGGTTTTTTTTTCTTTTTTCACCGTCCCCCCTTTTTTTTCACTCCGTTATGTAATTAATTTGATTTCTTTTTAATTCTCTATCGGTATATCTGTTTCTTCATTTTTGTGCTTTGGTCCCCGATAAAATGCGACAAGTGAAAGCAGTGAAATTGTTTGGTAAAGTAAATTAGTTTTACTGTATTCAGCCTAGAACAGGGGTTGAGATTAGCTTAGGAGAATAATCTTAAAGTAGGATCGTATGATTTTAGCAGCGAAAAGAGATAGTTTAGGATCCTAAATCGACGTTTTAGGCTATGTCGAATTTAAGGCATTTTAAATACTGTGTTCATTGATGAATGGTTCCCCTCCTAAATGTGAGTAAGTTTGATGTTTGATTGGTGATTACCTAGGGTTAACGGTGGAACATTTGACATTGAAATTAGGGAGCAAATAGTTATTTTAGCTAATGAAAATCTTTATTAGTGAAATACACTTTTTTTTTTTTTTATATTGGGTCAAGATTTGTTCATAGAGATGTGTTTTAAATGATGATCTCTTAGGAAGAGCCATTTTTGTTTTCCTTAGGAAAATTCTTTTAGGGCGTCTTCATTTCAACTTGAGATAATTTCCTGTGATTTTAGGGTACCAGACACATGAACCAACCAATATAAAACAATGTCATGTCATCTTTGCCTGTTTAGCATTTCTATTCTAAGCATGTCTCCATTTGCACAGATGCGTTTGATACAGCGTAACCTTTATCCTTTCACTGTCTGATTGTTCATTTCATGTGTTAAGTAGTAAGTGTTTATGAGACAGCTGGTTAGAACCCAGGATTCTTATGCTTTACAGTGGTTTTGGGATTTTGGACATGCTATCTTTCTTTTTTATTGTCCTGTACTCTACTTTTCAAGCTAGAGCAATTTCCCCAAGTGTTCTGTTCTTCAATGGGGTCAAGAAACTTCTCAAGTAACAGCTTTTTTGTTACCTCTCTGTATCACCATACCTTTTGTGTTTCCAATTACTGTTAACTGTATCTTGTCACACAAAGATTTTACATTACCAGGATTCTGGAAGATTGTAAGACAATGGAGCTCCCTGCCAATTTGGCTTCTTCTGTCTCAACTGCTTTTATTTTACTTGTTAGGATGAACATCCTATTTTGTGAATCCAGCCTCTTGAGCAGCTACATTTCTGGCAACTCTTTAAGTATTCCATTCTATTTCTTTCAAGGAGTCTCCCTGAAACACATAAAAAAGTCAAACCTGTTTTCCAGTTCCATTTATATAGTATGCCTTTCAAATGGAAACAAGTGAAGAAGAGTTTCTTATTTGGCTAAATTAATGATTCAGCTCAGGAAGGCTTCTTAAAGGATACTTGTTTGGTGGCTATCTAGCTTGAATTATTGCAATAACTAGTTTATTTCATGGAATGCATCATTGGATCTTTTGAACAAATATTGTCCTTTTCATTTAATTGTTAATATTTCTCGCCCAAATTGTTTTCTACTTTTATATTTTAAACTGATTATCCTTTAGTCTTCTGGAATTTTTTTTTTTTGAAAATGTTAGATGCTTGTTCCAAGAGCTTGTCATTATGTAAAATGATGTTGCTTATATTGCAAAGTTTTGCAGGGGGGAATGCGAGTTTACATTTGTGAGCACAACACAACTCCGCCAGGTTTCTGTAAATTCAGCTTACTAAGACTTTGCTATATGTTTTGAGAGTTTTCCCATTACTTTTATTTAATTTAATTTTGTAGTGCCACTAGCCCACATAATCCCTGCTTTAGCACCATGAGAATCATTTATCATTGTTGTTAATGCTATTATTTCTATATTTAATGCATAGGATCTTAAGTGTACTTTAATATTTCTCTATTAAAAAATGGTAATCTAAAATTCTGACTTTTTCAGTAAAGGACTTCAAAATAAATGTGTGCAACCTGTTTGGGAGGAATCTCTAGGTAGCCTTCTGCCAACTAGTGCAGTCTAGTTTTTGTGAAAGAGGCTTAGACTGTGATTGCTCTTGATTGGAATCTCATTATTGAAGAAACAATTCTTAAGGCTTACTATTCTTAATTTCATTTTGGTAATTGGTTTACCGCATTGTCATTGGTTATTTTTCTTTTTATGACTGAATTAAAATTATAATCAATGTGTACTTTTGAAGCTTACCTATTTTATGAAAATATTAAGAGAAAGTGATTTAAAAAATTCATTGAAAATTTCAGATCTGAAACTCACCAAAACAGTTTATTTATGTGACTCCTGTGTTTGGGAGCTTAACATTCTCAATGCTAAGTATATGCAGATTTTATATTCTTTCAGAACTATCTTAAGGAAATAAAATTTGATGCCCTATATCTATATTTCTTCCTAGCTGTAACTTAGTTACATATTTATAATTGTATAAACATATCATCAGTGTTGTATGGTGATTTAAATTTTGCTATGTTGATTTGATCGCTATGTTATGTGTTGTTGGTTCCATGTTTTTAACATAAATGCAAGAAGTAGAGTAAACACCCAAAACTATGTTATAGTCCTCTCGGGTATAATTTGAATATGCATGCTTTTTTCTGCTTTTCATCTTGTGAAATCCCCAGAAGATGGGTAGTCATGCAAGAACATAGTTTTGAGATTTGTTCGTACTCACAAGCTAGATAATCTCTCTCTCCCTTGTACATCCAGAGAGCCAGCTCATAAAGACAAACCAACAAAACATACTTATTAGATCACTCATGCTTAATAACCAGAAGGGTGATTCCAGTTCAAAGGACGTGAAAGTTTTAGCTGAGGGTCCTAGAAAGAGGTATTGATTTTATCTTTCTTGGGTGAATGATATTTAACTTGTCTTGTTACGTTATTGTGTATAATTCTGTTAATGGTCTTATGAAGTTATGATTCTTTTTAACCCTCCTTTTGGGTTCAGGATGTAAGCATGCTTCTGTAGCTTAGTTCAGCCTGATGTTTGTAGCAAATTGTATGGATTACATGCTGTACTTTTGCATTCCTGTAGATATCTAGAGCAAAGAATATGTTATTACTTGTGATCATACTTGACGTCTAGGCTAGATTGTTTGATGCCTGCCAATTTTTCCCCCCAGGGCTGCTGAAAGAGTCATGGATAGCAGGGCTTCAGCAAAGAAAGCCAATACACAAAGTGGTTCTCGACCGGGTTAGTCAATAGATGTTTCGTACTAGTACTTATGTGTGTATCTACATGCATGGGGTCAACATTGTCAAGAAACTAGAATGTCACCATGGTCATTTATAGCTGGTGTTTTACTTTACATGTTAAAAGCTAGTCTATAGTACAATTCAGTCTCTAGATTAAACAATAATTGTTGTGCAGAATGGTTATTTAATACTGATGCAGTATTTTTGGAGTAGCTCCATTCTGCTTTACGTGTTTTATGTCAGTCTTGGCCTATCTGTTGGTCTTTCAGGCTCTTGATTTAAAACTTTTATTCTCTCACAATATTGTTGATCACCTTGGTAGAAGTGGAATCTTTCACTTTGCATATTGCTTATCCATTCAAACCTATAGATTGAGATGGATATAGAAAATGACTTTAATTAGAAGGAAATATACAATATATGACACTGAGATTTGGATTTACATTTGGATGGGTATAGTTAGATTGTTAGAGATTTCAAATGTTCTTTTTTCTTCTGATTGATTTCTAGTGATGAGTTTGCATAATTTAGTTAGCAACTTGGTATGTAATATTGTAGCAATTCCATTTTCAGAAAACCACCCTATTGACCTGTAGCATCAGTATGAAATTTTTTTGTTGAAATTCTGTCTCGATTATTCGTTGTTTTGTGTAATGGTTTTGTTATTCTCAATATTATTAGCTGTATTATTATGTTGAGTTCCCCTAACAACTTAAAAACTTGCAGAGGGATCAAGCAGTCGTGCGGCTGAGAAGGATTACCATAGTTTGACTGTAGAGAGGCTTCGTGCCCTTCTCAAGGAAAAAGGACTCTCACCCAAAGGAAAGAAGGCATGTTTTTGTGAAAGCTATCTTGGAAACTGTCTTGAAAGTCTTCTTTTAATTTTAAGCCTCTGGATTGATTATGTTTAGTGGTCCAAGAATAGTCATTCATTCGCTTTATGGGTGCAATGCAACTTATATTCTCAAGACTATGTTAAATTCAGGTTGTGGGCTCATCTAATGATGGATTGAACTGTGCAGGATGAGCTGATTGCTCGCTTGAAATGTGTTAATGGTGCAGCTCAGAAATCGGAGTGACGCAGCCAGAGATAAGAGAAGTAGGCGGCGGTCATGTTTTTTTGGTGTATCTTAAGATGGTGGCCCCAGAAGGGAAGAGTTGACTTAGAATAGTGCATTTTGAAAACAATTAGAATGAACCAGAGACGGTTCCATGGAGGAATAGGGCAGGGAGCTGCCTCCGCTGAAATCCAAAAACTTCTTTTCCTTTTTTTTTTGTAATATTCTGTAATTACTATAAGTTTAAGAACCGGTTTAGTTATGTTTTTATTGAGATTTAATTAGCATCCTACTTTAAATTGATTGGTGGTAATATTGCATGGCCTATAACTTCTCAAGGAAAATAAATTTTCGTCATAAAAACAAATTAATGTAGGTAGAGTGTCTTCTTATCTAACTAATAAATTTCATGCAAATCAAAAGAACGTGATGAAAATGTATTGTTCAATCAAATATAAAATATTTGATAATTGGATATCTTTTCATGAAGCAGCAATTTTGGTGCCATAGGTGATAGGCCCGTTTGATCTTGGTGGCTCACACGGTAATGGTTAACATTGACAGCGCCTAAGAAAGATTTGTACCATTTTAAGACCGTGCTTTTTAGGTACCAGTCGCTGTCAAATCTTAACATTGGCAAGTCAATTTGAAATCAGCCTGCAATGATTTTGTACCCACCAGACAATGTGTTTGTGTCACGCCCATTTTGCGGACATGGGCGAGACAACGCGATGGAAAGGGTTTGGGGCTTGAGAGTAGGCGAGCCAGCTCGAGGAGGGATGAGCAATGAGCGCAAAAACCCCATTTGGAGCCGAGGGGCTTGATGGCTTCGGCACCCGTAGGAAGGCCAGTGCGCGGATAGGCGAGCAGACCAGGCGCGCAGGTCGACGGA
Organism: Theobroma grandiflorum; assembly: GCA_036013995.1. Taxonomy (NCBI): domain Eukaryota; kingdom Viridiplantae; phylum Streptophyta; class Magnoliopsida; order Malvales; family Malvaceae; genus Theobroma; species Theobroma grandiflorum. Next base: position 12,142,295 of record CP142131.1, read on the forward strand.
CAAGCAGTGCGCGCGGGCCAGCACACAAACGGGGTGCACAGACGGGCAGGAAATTGGCGCGCAGCTGGATTGGTAGATTAGCGCACAGACGGGGCACGAGAATTGCCCAAGTAGTCTGCCAGAAGCGCCGGAAACACTGGCTACCCTTGAACCCGCGGGGCAGCCGTTGCTTGCTATTGGCAACAGTGCTGGGGGTGGGTCAGTAGACTCTAGCAGGCCCCAAAACAGCTTCTAGCCGTTGGGAACACCCTTGTAAAGGCTCCAAGGGGTTCTAGGTTTATATAAACCCCTTGGAACCCCTCATTTGAATACAAGACCCTCTTGTATGAATTTGCTATCAATAAAAGCTCTCTCTTTATTCTCTCTACTCTCTTGTGCTTTGCCAAAATGATCCTAGCTTCACTAACACAAGAAGGCTGCTAGCCTTTCTAAACGTTTTCGGATAAGCAAAAGCTAGGCCGCACGGGTCAACGGGAAACCCCCGTGACATTTGCACCATATTTAAAATGGTTGTTATGTTCGGTTAAGCTGCAAAGAAGCGGCTCTGGTTTGAAGTTTGACCTATGACTATGATTACGAGAGATACGCGATCTACCGTATGGGTCCAGCTTCCAGGGTCATTACTTGTAGTTACTAACTTATTGATTATTAAGTTGAAAGGGGTCCATCTACGCACCAAATTTAGGATGCAACTTTACTAGGCAGAACGCCCAGAATTCTAAAGATTTGGATCTTAGAATTAAACGTGGGCAAGTCACCGATTTGTTTTTTAAATATCTTTTTTTTTTTTTTGTTTTGGCCACTGAATTTTAGATAAGGCAGTGTGGGTGTGGCACTTTATTGCATCCTTAACCCTGCCCTGCCGGGAGGTATTAGAGAAATTTAATGGAGTTCGTTATCAGTGACTTTTCTTTTTAAGGCGAATTAATTATATAGAGTATTGATATAGTACGTCATCTGAATTCTTAGTTGTATGAATCAATATAATTTGGTATTTAATATTAAATATAAACTATAAATAGCATCGGTGGGTCGGCAAAGGCATGCAAAGTCTTCATCAAATAAAGGAGTTTTACGTCGACTGCTTTAAGAGAGAATTCTCCACTTAGATAGCAGCAGCATTTCAAAACCTGCTGACTGGGATGACAGTGACAACGCAGATAAGATAATTGGCACATGGAATTGAAGTTGCAAGCATAAGGCTGGACAGGAGAGAGTGGGTTAATCATGCCAAAGCTGTCCTTGCCCTGAATGGATGGGGGTGCCAACTGCCTAAGGCTTGGCTTGCTTCGAACCTCCTCGACCCAATACCGGACGAAGACAGGTAGTGGACGGTGCATGGTGCCATCAAGTCTTGCTTGGCCAAAACGAGCCCAGTGCCCACCATCTGGTTGCATCACCAAATATCTATATATCTCAGCTTGGTGCTGGCACTGCTCATCCCCCAACCCATCCCTAGGTGTGCAGTTTGTTTGTCCTTTGCAGCTGGAGACGACGGCGCCGTATAAATTTCATTTTATGTGGCAAATGATTGAATGGGTGAATATAGGGTCATGACGATTAGGTAAGGATAATGATGACAGGTGTTGGAATGTAGTTGGTCATAACGATTACGGCAACACCTTAAACATCCATGTGTAACTTGGATCACTTGGACACGTACTGCACTGTGTAAGAATTCCTCCACGAGGTTTTATTATTGTGTGGTACAAAACTCATTAAAATTTCAAGTATCCTACAACTACAAAGTTGACTATCGCACTTCAAAGATTATAGTATTATTATGTAATTATATCTATATATATATATATATATACTGTTTCTGTTTTTTTAAATCAGATTAAGCTCGTCTTAACTAAGAGGAATGCAAATCTTCTGTTCCGAATCGGTGTCCCCTTTCCTACTCCTTTTATAAAATTGTGCCATCTGTCCAACAAATCGAAGTTTACTAACGGCACGTTAACTCTTTTTTTTTCTTTTTTATTTCCCCGTTTTAGCAAAACCTATAATGGACTCCATCGGAGAACTTGGGTCCCAAAAAAACACAAAAGCCATCTTTGGGATTCTTGGCTAAAGAAGGGATCTAGTGGACAACTAACTTACCAATGGCCTTTGATTAGTGTGGTTTGTGATATGTTAGTGTGTATTGATGGCATGATATTATGTTGTGGCTGCTGTATTGTAACCTAATGTAGTTATGTCTCGAGATAGTGTCATTATTCTGGTTTATGCAGTGGTTTGAGGATGGCATGGCGTGAAGGCGAATATGATTCTATTTCATGCTAAAGGAATGGAGGATGGTCTTTCTACTCATTGTATTTCTCTTGTAGATTTTGTGTTTTTTACTCTTTTGCTGTACAAGGATATTATGTCCTTGGGATGATTTTTGGGTGGGGTTTAAGCTTATGACTGAATATGTTGGGCATCTAGCAAAGTGTTCGTTTTCACCTCAAGTGTAACCGAATTTTTTTATTTTGATATTCTATACGCAGATTGTTAGAAATAAATTAAAAAAGAATTGATAAATATAATAAAGCAAGTAAAATACTAAAAAAGTTTGAGGTTGGTATCATTGTTTGTAAGAATAATTTTTGCCCTTTCAAAGTACAAAACTCGGTGCAAAAAGATTATAGCGGTTATATTTCAAGATTCAATAGACCCTTTTTTATAGTTTGCACAAACTATTAAGAGATAGCAAGAATAGCAGAAAGATTTTCTTAGAAAAATAAAACCCAGTAGGAGGAAGGACAATAGAGAAAGAGTATGAAGAGAAAGCTTCAAAGAAGATGAAAAGGTTGGTGTGTTTGTAAGTGAGGTAGGCAGGTTGTATTTATAGGCAAAGCAGAAAATTTATGTTATAGAAAATCAGTATAAAATCAGCATAAAATTAGCATAGAATCAAGATGTTGAGTTAAATAAAATATAACGTTTAAGAAATATTTTGGACGTTTAAGATTAAGTCATATAACAAGCAACATCTCAGGAAATATTTTGGACATTTAAGACTAAGTCAGATAACATGCAACGTTATTAAGACTAATTAAGTTAGATAAGGTTAAAAGACTTATTGGACTAAGTCAGATAATAGGCAAATATTCTGAATGTTTAAGATTAAGAACCTGTTTGGCTTAACTTTTTAACTTAAAAGTTATTATAAAGCTTTTATGAAAAATAATAACTTTTAGAATTAAGTTAAAATTGCTTGGTAAACTATTTAATAAAATAAATTATATAAGCTCTAATTTTAGTTAAAATTACCATAAATGGTATTTATATCATTTTCAATCACCTAATAAGCTATAATGTAACACTTCAAGTTTATATCTAATTTCATATATTAAAATAAATAAAATCAATAAAGAAACAGAACAACTCTTAAACTTGTATAGTAGTAATAGTATTAGATTTTATTTGATCTAACAAGCAATCAAACCATGATACTTCAATTCCAAAAAAAAAAAAAAAAAGAAAAGAAGAAACAATGTATTTAACATTAAAATCCTTTTTGATGAAAAAGAAAGAAAACCTTTAAATAGTATTTGAATACAATTTTGAATTTTAGATTTTTTTTCTCTTAATCTTTGTAAGAACAAAAAAATTCTAGATTTTGATATTCTGTTGTTGGGTTTTTTATTTTTTTAGTAGTTTTTTTAGAGAGAGGTAGAAGAGAGAGAGATCGCGATTTGCGTTGAAGAATAGTAATTTGCAAACGGAAGGAGAAGAGAGGGAGATTGATTGAGAGATGATTATTTCTTAAAAAATTGATGTATTTTTAAAAGAAAAAAAGAAAAAGTTCTTCCCTGGAGCTTTTCTTTAAGCTCTTTTTTTTTTTTAAATTTTGTTCTTTGGCAAAAGTTATTTTTTTAAGAGCTTCTCAAAAATCATATTTAATCTAGTTTTTGTTTTTAAGAGATAGATAAGTTGAAACAAAGTCAGACCAAATAGGCACTAAATCAAATAACAGGCAACGTTATTAGGACTAAATCAAATAAGATTAAAAGACTTATAGGCTGAGAAGTCAAGTTTAACCTAGTTTTTACTTTCAAAAGGTAGATAAGTTAAAAAAACAATTAAACACTAAGTCAGATAGCAGGTGATGTTATTAAAACTAAGTCAAATAAGGTTAAAAGATTTATCGGGTGAGAATAAGCCAAATAAGGTTAAAAGACTTATAGGTCGAGAAGTCATATTTGACTTGACTTTTGTTTTTAAAAAGTAGATAAGTTGAAAAAAAGTCAGACGCTAAGTCAGATAACAGGTAATGTTATTAAAACTAAGTCAGATAAGGTTAAAAGATTTATAGGTCAGATAAGGTTAAAAGATTTATAGTGTCACGCCTCGGAACTCCCCATCGGGCCCATGATAATCGTCTCGACGTCTCGAAGGTATTTTTACCCCGAATGTTGATCGAAACCCCGCAAGGCTTTCATATCGGCTCCCGCACTTCTCCGGTGAGCGACTATAATTAAATACCACATTTTAAAAAATTATAAGTCGTTTTCAAATTAAAACAATAAACTATTATTTTTCGGCTCACATGGGCATTTTCATTACCTTTCTTGAAAATATCAAAACCCAGCCAAAAACGTAATAAATGTGTAGAAGACACAATTTTCATAGTTTGAAAATAAATTTAAACATTTAAAACATTAGTTTGAAGCAAAATTTTGAATATATGAATATAATAAAAATATTCAATAAAATAATATTATATATATAGTTTTTTTCAAAAACAATATTTATAGGAACATAGGTACATAATTTTTATAGCGTAAAAATTGAATATATTTGTACATACTAAGATGTAAGTAATCAAAGTATAAAATTTATTTTACAATGACACGTGGGCTCACAACTAACCAAAATGTGTCAAAAGCTGGAAACCTACAGCTTTTACCGATTCAAGTCCGATCGATGGTCCTTGCCTAAATCTGCTAACTATGGGATGCTCTGAGCCTGAAATGTGAATAGGAAGAGGGGTGAGATTATAAAATCCCAATGAGTAAACAGATACCAGCTAAATTATCTAAAGCCGAGTAAAAGGAGATAATTTTTCAAATTATTTCTTTGTACTACTATTTGTTTTATCTCAACTCATTTCAATTGAGTAGAGACAAATAAAATATTCTATCGAGCAAAATAAAATTATTTTACTCAATTAAATTAATATTTAGTATGGCTTATGTATTTCTTAAAAACTTAACTTGGCTTATGCCAAAATCATTCTCGGGGATCCCTTGTACAGGGCATCCACTCGAGTCCGCCAAGGTTGTGAAAATTTTATAATTTCTCAAAACACAGTCGTTCCTTGGCGTTGGCTGAGTCTCACTTCTACGTGGTGGTTAGGCGTGAAGTGAACTCAAACCTCATCCCGGGAGATACCCTACGCGCCTCTCCAATCGAGGTAAGAGTTAATCGGGTTTACCGTGCCCCCTCTAATAGGTTGGTCCACGGAAGCCCGCCACTGCAATGTAGAATAAGTCCCACCATAACAATAAATTCATAATTTCATGGCATGGTAATTTCATTGCTAAGCAATTTATCAATACAAGCAAACAATTCACATTTTTCAATATAATAAACAATTTAGCCAAACATGCTATAATATCATAAGCCATTTGATTCAAATCATAATTTACAGTAAATCATGTGGTCTCCAATTACTCTAATTTCAAATTCAATTATTCAATTTTTCAAGTCGATTTATAAAAATTCAATTTATTTTATAAATCTAATTTATTTCATAAATTCCACAATTTTCTCGAAAACAAGCAATTTACCAACTAAAATAATTTTTCATAAAATCATTAAATTTAATAAAATCTACTCCAGATAATTAAGATGATAAATTGTCCACTCACTGTATTAGGAGTAGAAATACTCATATCCTCTGTCCTCGGGTGCAGTCTCTTACTCGAAATCAATTTGTTCACCACCTATCCATAATCCATGATACAAAATTCAATAAATTATGTCAATTTATCATAAATTATTTCAGGCTCTACACAATGTATGGGAATGAGGTAAAAATGGTTTGGACAGTCGTTTAATCACAGTGTCCGACCGACTCGCCTACACATGGTCTAAATTGCTAAAATCTTCAATTTAACTCCGAATCAATTTCTTTCAATTTCTATACCTCAATTATACCCAAATTGACTTAATGTCCATAAATATGGTGCAAATTATCAATCTAGGTCATAAATTACGCTTTTACCCCTAGTGGGTAAAATTCTGATTTTTGCACCAAAAATTCTTATTTAATTTTTTAACTTCATAATTCATTAATTCTCAACAATTTCACTTGAAATGAAATCATTTCATTTTCCACATATCCACTATGAAATTCGGCCTAAATGAATTCCTATGGAATATGTGATTTTCTCACTTAATTTTCTTCCTACACATGACTAATTAACTAAAAACACTAACATAGTTAAAAATCAAATAATTCCATCAACTTTCTCTCTCTAAACCCATATGACCAGGTTTGAATCCACCATAAAAACATAAAATCTAACCATGGAAACTAAGGAAAAATGAATGAAAATGATAGATCATAAGCTAAATTTGAAAAATCATACCTTTAAACACTTTAATCCTTGAAAAATCACACTTTTTCTTTGATTGTCTTCCACCTAGGGTTTTATTTTTATTTTCTCTCTCTTCTTGCGAGTTTGGCCTACCATGAGGAAGATGGGCTGATGAAAAATTAACTTTTTATAAGCTTAATAAAATAATATTATTTTATTATAATTTTTTAATTTATTTTATTATTCTATTTTTTTCTTTGACTTTTTATCCACCTTTAGCTTCCTTCACTTATCCATTCATCATAAGTAGTTTTTAGAGTCATCCAAAAAAATCTTGGTAGAGTAATTTTACAAAATTACACTTTTACCCTCGAAAAAGTAAAAAATTACATTTTTATCCCAAAAATTAAAAAATTACCAAAAGGCATATTTTTCACTCCTCATACTTATATCATACTTCAATTTGTCAAATTTGATCCAAATTCTCTCAAAAATTCAATTTTCGTCATCGAGTGGTAAAATTACGATTTTACCCATATACTCCAAAATGTACCGAAATTATATTTCCTTTCCACTTTTCAACCTCAAATTATGTTTTAATTAGCCTAAATAATAAATCTTAATCAAATGAGGTCAAAATCTTTTCTAAAAATTCCTGTTTCGTCCTTAAATGGCAAAATTACCATTTTACCATTATGCTCCAAAAATACCGAGAATCACAATTTTTCACTGCTAAAATTCATTTTATGTTTCAATAATCATATTGTATTTCATATAATTATTCTTGATCAATTGTGATCAAAATCTTTGCTAAAAATATCCATTTTATCCTTAAATTGAAAATGATCATTTTGTCCCTAATCGGTCAATTTTCCAGATTGACTCCAAACTGGACCTCGAACTCCGAATCACTGTTTTGAGTAATCCCTGGACTGTGAAATTCTCGATTTCACTCTTAAAATCCTTATTTGAACTCATTCGAGGTTTAATCGATTTAATGATATCATAAGGGGTAATATCGTCTTTTAACGATTTCTCGAACTTTCCAAATATGTAAACATTTTATTGAGCATGTAAATGACATCGTAATTATTTTATAGAGCGGGGTTTGACATATAGGGTGAGAAGAAAAATTAAGCCAAGGTACAAAAATGCTCGCTTGAGCCTAGCCCACGTGTATACTCGCGATAGGGGAAAGTTTACATTTTCCTAAGACTTGGCCCAATTTCGTGTGCACATAAACTCACTTATTTTTTCCTTACTTGCAACAAGTTTATAATGAGTTTTCATATATAAAACACTAACATTTTTCTGTACCTTGACAATGTGGGATATTCGAGCTTTATAAAATACATTATTTTTCAACAAATTCAAATAATGAAGTTATGATAATTGCCTTGTATGGTTTATGTGGCTTTTACTTGCTTCAGTTTGGTTCTCTCTGTGTCAAATATTGTGACCAATGGAATTGCTTGAGACCTAGATATGACGAGGATGATCAAGTGGACTTTTTTTTTTTCCATTTTTAAGCTCTGTGCTATTCCACCATTACATTAGTCTCTTCTGTAAATCAACCATTTCATTGATTTTGGCAAATTTAAAGCTGAATAACATTGTTAGACCAGAGAACATCCAAAAAAAATGTGGTCAATCTTGTCAAAACAATGACACTATATGTACTTTCTCTCAATAATTGCCTTTCAAAAAACAAAACTTTGAAATTCTTGGGATTGTTCTTAGCTTTACTTTTATCCATGCACAAGTGGTCTAATCCAAAACAATATTCGGGATTCCTGAGATTGTTCTTAGCTTTATTCTTGTCCATGAACAAGTCATCCCTAATTAAGCACCTAGATGAGAACTAAAACTTGCTATCGTCTAAAGCTTACGCCATGATGGAAGAAGAAGTAAAGAGACAAAACTGGAGAGTAACGATTGAAAATATCGGGAAAAGCAAAAAAGAAGGGAGTTAACGTAACGTCAATAAACTTTCATTTATTGGACAAATGACTTCGGGGTAGGAAATGGGGCATCGATTCGGGGCAGATAATGTGACTTCCACTAAGACATATATGGCTAATACATGTCAAAAGTAAAAGAGAAAAAGGGTGGAAGAAAACATCCCATCATTCCCCATGTATAGTTGGCCGACTTGGAAAGAAGCCCACCTCAGATTCAGACAAATGCCTTGTCTCTGGCATATTCCATTTCAGTTCACGTGGACTTTGTATAGTTCAGAAGAACAGATAGATGGATAGCCCTTTTCTCTCACCCTCCTTAACTACCCTCGACCGTGGTATATAGTTTATATTTTATGGAAACGTTAATTTTATTATAAAAATTCCAATATCAAATATATTAAAGTCGATTAAAAGATGAATTATAAAGAATAATAATAATAAAAAGAAAAGGGAAGGCTAACAATTAATTATGCTTTTTTTGTGAACGTGTGGATAAAATGTAGGGTGTAGCAGTTACGGGTGATTGACAGGACGGGCAGTGATGGCAGTATCAAAGGACAATGTCACGATCAAAGCTTGTAAGTCCCACTTTCCGGAAAAAAAAAAGAAAATCGAGCTTGTAAATTTTCACGTGGGGTTTCCAAATTTCGGCTCCAAGTTGTGGGCAGGCGCTAACCACATTTTCCTTTTCTTCTTATTTAATGAGGTTGCACACCTGACACCACTCACTCTATGGTATAGCTAATTTCCAGTACAAAATTCTTGTCAACAAAATAGTTTAAAATTTCGTTGTGTTATCGTACATTTTTCTACCGACCTCGACTGTTAAAGTTGGAAGAATTGGGTTTCTTCCCCTTTCCTTCTTTTTATTGCTTCTCTTTTCGTTTTGAAACGACGCGACATCTTAGACTTTGGAAACAAACCAAGCGTGAGGATCACAAAACTGAGCAAAAAGATTACATATTAGTCAAATATTTGGTAATTATTGTATCAGATGAGAATAATAAAATGTTGCAAAGACTTTCTATTCTGAGTTAATCTGATTGATTGATTGATTGATTTTGCCTAAAATAGTTGTAAGCAATCTAATCGCTACGGACTTGCATATTGAAAACGTGAATATTGTGCCTAGACCTAGAGCCGCTCATCTTTTTACAAAGTCTGCAAAAAGTCAAAGAATTTTTAGCGCATGTTAAAAGGTTTCTCGGAATCTTAGTACACAACTTCACTGACTCACTACTTTCACTGTTCTAAAGTCATGCGAATAAAGTTCAACCTCCTATATTCAGAACTGAAACATTTTTTTCTTTTCTTTTGTATGCATGTATATTTTTTGTTTCTCTTTTTCTTTCTTGGACAGAATTAGAGGATAGAGTTGGTGGCTTCTTCTTTTATAGGATTGATTTGATAGCACTAATCTTCTATATAAATATTGTTTTCTTTTTTTGGTTTGAAAGAAAGGGGAGGTTCCAAATGTTTTGTTTGTACAAGTACATTGGTGTCAAAACTTTATTGGAGGAAAAGACTTGATGCCTTTCAAACATGATAAAGCTGAGTCCTGAAAGTGATAAGAGATATTTAGAATTGGTTGTTTGGTGATTTTGTTTTATAATTGAAAGAATAGATATTTGAATTTTATTTTTTAAGTAAAAGATTATACATTAATTAATAAATTAAATATTTAAATATTAATTTAATGCTTAGTGATTGAGCAAATAAAAATGCATCTTTTGAATTCTATGTAACCTTTCATGTATTTGAATCATGCTATTTAAATTTGTAAACATTATACACTTATTTAAGATATAGAGCCTTGTATTATAAATATGTATAATAATATAATGAAGTAGTCTCCCTCTTCAAAATCTTTTTTGCATATCAAACTCTATTATGGTATCAAAACACTTATTGCTTTAAAGAAATTTTTTAAAGATTCTATCATTTTTTATTCTTATGGCCTCTTCACTTTTATAAGTTTCTTAATCCTCTCCTCTTATCAATACTAACACCTTTTCTAATTACTAGAAAAAAAATATAATGTTTGAAAAAAACCTTTTAATTATTTAAAAAATTTTAAATAAATTCTTATTTTTTTATTCTATTCAATCAAGTTTTTATATTTTTATTTTTGATCAAATAAGCCTTTATGACTAATGTTTGATTAATTTTCATTAATTAAAATAGCACTTGTCCTTTTATACACATATGACACTAATGCAAGATTGATGTTAAGGGTAAAAAATACCACATGGCTATATTATCATGCCATGTCATCATTAATTATGAAATTTCAATATGTCATGTCAGTATTACGTGATATAGAATGATAAATGACATGTTGACTAAGTCAACTATTATTTATAAGAGTTAATTCAACTTAAAATAATTATATAAAAACTTATTTACCTCAAAATAAAAATATAAAAATTAAATTGAATATAAAAAAAAATAAGAGCTTATTTGAATATTTTTGAATAGTTAGTAGTTTTTTCGGCATTATGCCTAAATAAACACTTTGATTGTTTGAAACTTCAAATTTGAATTTAGTTTGAATGATGTGTTAAACAATATGTCAAAAGACATGTTGGTTTTGATAAACTATAAGGGTAATCTTAGAATAGGTTTGCCTATTTGGAAAAGATGAACTTTAATTGATGGCATCGTAGAAATTACATGTCAACTGAAGTCTCATGACAAACTAAATGCAATTTATTTAGTATCGTTTACTTAAAAACCTCTCCAATAATTGAGTGAAGATGGACGAGAATCTTTGTTTGTGTCAGTGAAAACGTTTTGTGAAAAACATAAAATTGAGATTTCTGACATGGGGGTTAGATAAAAATTTGATAAAGGTTGCCTTTAAAAGGATCATGCCACAATATAATAACATTGCAAAGTTGACTTGTTTCTAGTTACTATTAACTTACTCTTGCAAGAATTGGATTCCAAATTTAATGAGAACGCAGTGGAGTTGTTCATTTTTGACGCATCTTTGGACACTTAGAATGATTTTGAATCGTTTGATGTTGAAAGTATTTACAACCTTGTAAATAAATATTACCCAATGGCTTTACTTTTTTGTTTTTAAAAAGAGGTTATCTCAATGACTTTACTGAAAATGATAAAATGCGTCTAAGCTATCAATTGGATTTATTCAAGCTTAACATTTTCATAATCAGGTTTTGAAAAATAGATTTACACTTTCTGAGCTATGTCAAGTGTTGAAAAAAACAAAAATATTAAAAATTTATGTCTTTGTTTCTAGGTGAAAAATGATTCTCAAAAACCATGAGAATACTAGTAACTATTTAGTGAAATTGACGCTATTTCCCACATGATTGGTAATATTATGTTTAGGGGTGGAGGGAGGGGGGGCTAGTAGGGGCCCCCGCCTCCTTTAAAATTCCAAAATTTATATATATTATTTTATTTTATTTTAAACTTTTATAATTTTACTTTTATTTTTTAAAAAATTTTATTATTTCGCTCCATCAAATATTAAAATTTTCATTTTCACCCCTTCAAACTTAAAATCTTGATTTTGCCAATGGTTATGTTCATTCATGTCCCTAAAGAAAGCAACTCATTCGCTGAATCTCTTGCTAAACGCCTTTCTTGTAAAACTTGGTGTTGACAAATCATCCATGTTTTCAAGTCATGTGGCTTTTGCTCATGTTGTTTTTTCCTGAGTTTGCTGCCTTGAAGAGTGTTTCTACTTCCAAATTCTTTGTGCTTCATGCCTTTTTGCTTATATGATGGTGATGCGTCGCCTTCATTTCTTCTTGGAAGTTTCTTCCCTGTGCTACTATGTTTTTTAAGTTTTTGATTTTGATTCCATCTCCCTTGTTATGTTTTTCCTTACTTTATATTTACGCTGCTTCTTAGCCTTGTCTTTCCTGGCTTGTTTTCTAGGGATCTCTTTGCCATAAGCGGCTCTGCTCTCTTTTCATGTAATTTTCTTTTCTTTTATATATATATATATTGATCTTTGGTTTAGCAAAAAAAAAAAAAAAAGATTGATCCAATTTAGCTTAACTCTTTCAATTTCCACTACAACATTATAGCATGTATTTTTTTGGGTACTTTTTTTTTATAAGCCCCATGCATAAGGTGTTTATGAGAATGGACCTCTCCATAATTTTAAGTGTTTTTAGACAAAAGAAGTCACCTTTGGACGAAAATGTCCTTAACGAAACCAACCCCTTCGTTTGGGTCCGCGCCTCAACCCAAAACGTTTCAACAGGTAAAGTCTGTTTATATGTGGTCCACAACTCTTCAGTTCTCAGAGACAGATCATACATCTCCTTAAAAGCAGTTTTGTCGATACTTCCTCAACAGTTAAACTTCGGAGCATTTTCGCAGTGGTAGGACCATTTTAGAGTGGTTGTTATTAGCATAAAGGTACTTCACAATACTCAACAGTGAGAGGAAGTTGACATTGTGAGGAAAAATGTATAATATTTATTATTTTATTTTATTTTAGTTAAGAAAAGTATTTATTTTTTTTTAAATTTTGAACCATGTGGAGAAATGGTTATTGTTCATGTTGAGGGTTTTGGTTTTTGAGCATAAACCTATACATATTGGTTGTTCATATTGATATTTTTGTCGTTTGAAACGGTTAAATAGCGAGGTGAAGGTGGTATTGTTGGTGTTGATGGGGTCGAAAGGTGACCGGTGTCACGTGACTGGTTCATGTGTATGCGTCAAGACACTTTGGTAGGAATTGGGTTGAGGGTGAATGAGGGCTTGCTTACCCATTGTGCATGACTGGATTTTGGCATGGGGTCACTAAGGGTGTGCGTGCTTGCTTTAGGGTTTAACTTTGCATGACATATTGATAGGTCATTGCGTGACAGCACAATTGGACGGGATGAGGTTAGGGTGTGTGTGTGATTGCATTAGGGTTTAACTTTGCGTGACATATTGATAGGTCATTGCGTGACAACACAAGTGGATGGGATGGGGTTAGGGTGTGCGTGATTGCATTAGGGTTTAACTTTGCGTGACATATTGATAGGTCATTACGTGACAGCACGAGTGGATGGCATGGGGTCAAGGTGTGCGTGATTGTAATAGGGTTTATATTGCGCGAATGGTTGATGGGTTTATATCAGTGCGTCACTTGTTTATAGATGGTTGCGTGATTTAATGTTCATAATTGCGTGACTAAATTAAAAAGCATTGCGTGACTTGTTTTGTATTAAATTGCACAAGTGTCATAATTGCATGAAATTTATCCGTATGGCATTGCATGAAAGAAATTGGGTTCATTATGTATTATTATGGATAAATTGTAATGCTTTAATTTGTATATGTTGATTTGCTTAACAATCCATGCATGACACTTGTATTAATTATGCTGGTCCAGGGCTGTCTAAAAACAGTTAAAAGTATTGAGAGGGTTATTTTATGAGTGGACTTATGAGGAGGGCTATTTTTGAGAAATTTCTCTTATTTTTTTGTTAATCTATAATGATGGTATTAACATGATTAGATGGAAGGTGATCTATTGTATGTTGCAGATGGCCAGCACAAGAATAGAGCATGATAATGTCGAATCTATGCTTTGTGTGTCGAGGCAGTAGTAGGGGTTCAACGCGGGCATTAACATCCACTGCAAGTGGCCGCAGCTACATATGATACGAGAGATGATGTCCAAAGTCAACAAGTTAGAGAGGTTGAAGGGAACATGCTTTAGGCACATGATGGACGTCGAAGCTGATAAAAGTTTATTCTGCGCCAATCTCGTGCACAACCTAATGCTGCGCAGAATAAACGAACCGGACGCCATCGAGGGCGAGCTATGGTTCGCCATAGGCAGAACAAAGGCTTGGTTCTCAAAGAGGGAGTTCTATCTCGTGACAGGGCTTAAGTTTGGTGCCCTACCGGGCCTTATTGTCAATCGATACGAGGCCATCCTTGGAGGAATTCACTTTCGTTACTGGGGAAAGGGGAATGAGGTGAAGATTTAAAAAGTTTTAGATACATTCAAGGGAGGCCATTTTCAGCAAGAGGGAGATGCGACCAAGATGGCCCTCGTCTTGATGGCCCAAAATGTTTTATTCGATCAAGACTACAGACGATCAGTGGTTTCATGGTTGCTGTCACTTGTGGAGAACATCGAGGAGTGGAACGCGTACTCATGGGGCACTTATGTTTGGAGTCTGACCGTAGATTACATGACGAGGAGCTTCGAACCTCCTACTGCTGGAGTAATGGAGAAAAGACGCTACCACATCTACGGATTTATTTGGGCATTTCAAGTAGTGTGCCATACATTGTTTATCATTATTCTTGTCACATAAGATTTTATGAGGTGAAATCTTTTCGCATAAGAATTTAGAAGGTGAGTAAAAAATGTTTGACGTTTGATGTGCAGTTTTGGGCGTTGGAAGCAATTTTTGTAATCCGAAACCTATTTGGAAAGCAGCACCAGTCGGGACAGATTTGGCCAAGAATGCTAAAATGGCAATGTGACGAGAGGCTTGTAGGCTTCCACGCCAGCATTGCAACTTTAGAGGAAGAAGGGAAGGTGAGTACAAAAATCATATTTTTGTATTTAATAAAATTTAATTTTTATTGACATAGGCTAGCAAGGGTTATACCTAATGGCAATGCATGTTTTCGTGCAATAATACGCGCTGAGGATGTTGGAGCCAACTGCAGAAGAGATGTTGACCGCGTACTGGGCCGACATTGAGGTCAACATCTCCGAGGGGTAGCAATACGTTCCATTATAGAAGTTGGATGGTCGGACATAATTCGGTCCCGAGCAAAGGAGTTGGAAAATTGATTGCAAAGAGAAAAGTAAGGCAGCACGAGGCGTTAAGTAGAGACGTCGAGTGGACGAAGAGGTCCCTTCCCAGTTCGATGTTGTTGAGGCCCCTGATTCTCTTCCTCCGTGTCTTCATGTTGCCCATCATGCTGTACCTCCTCCTACTTTTGCTGCTTCCCCATCTGTTGAGGCGTGCAACCCACCACTGCTTTCGCAAAAGACTATGAATATTAAGCGAGAGATGCAACAGATGCGGACACAGTGAAAGAGAGACCTACAGTCTTTGTAGACTGATATGCATATGCAGATGCAGGCAATGCAGTTGGAGATCTAGTCACTGCATCAGCATATAGAGCAGTCAATGCAAGGGGTAGAGGATCGGATTGTGGGTCGGCTGATTGACCATTTTGAGGTATGCGTATTTATGTTTTTCATTGTGTGGGTTATAACACTGTATGATGTATACAGTGTTCTAATGTGTTTGATTTTTTTAATCGTTCATGCTCGATTTATGGGTGAAGATGATGGTGCGCGCGAGAAAGATGGCAGTGAGATTGGGATTGATGTCGAAAATGCGGGTGACATAAATCAGTCATTTGCATTGGCTTGTATCGAACCTCCCGCTGGCGCAATTGAACATCATCCTACGGCTATCCCATCCCCAGCAGAGGCAGCCCAGCTTCCTCATCACATACCTTATCGTGCGATTAGTGGAGCAACAACTTCACTGCGTCCTACTCCTGCTTTTGTCCCAACTCAACCAAAGGCCCCCCGACAAGGTGAGATCACACCTTCTAGTGAGGCTCCACCCCGACCTGAGCTCGAAGATGCACGTGTGACCTTAGCCAGCAAATACCTTCAAAGCCCGTACGTGAACCCACTGTTGGTCGAGCGCAAAGCGAAGAACGAATTGAAGGCCAGATATGAGGCTTTCATGAAAAACGATCAAGTCAGGTATCACCTTAGGCCTTTTGTGTTTACAGTTCTAGTGTATTTATTTTATAATCTTTTGACATTGGTGTTATTATAAAATAAATATGCAAGGTTAACATTACGGGCATTGAAGGATAGGAGGGCCCTGAATTTTTTCAACGATTGGAAACTTCGACAGTGTTGATGGACAGTCAACAGATTGATGCATGCATCGATATGTTGTGTAAACGGGCGCGCAAGCACTATCGACAACAGTACAAGAGGAGAATATGCATCGTTGACACTACATTCTATGTAAGTATATCATATTTTAGTGAGTTGTAATTATTCAAATGTAAGGTCTGTGTATTAGTTAGTTTTATTTAACTATTGTGCGTAACGTAATTAACAGCTTATTTTGATCGGTCTGAGCAAAGACATGGAGCTTTTCCCCAACGAGAAGACATTCAACCCGAGTGAGGCGGTAATGCCAGACCATCTACTGGACTATGCAAGGGGTTTGAGTCCTCCGTGGGGTTTGCCTTGGGATGAGGTTGATGCAATTCTCGCACCGTGCTATTTTAACGGCCATTGGGTGGTAGTGCACATCAACTTGCGAAGTTAGACTATGACGTTAGTGGACTCATCATACAGTTGGGACGACACACAGAAGTCTGGCTTGCATGATAAGCAAATGAGTCCACTAACATCATTGTTTCCCATTATATGCCACCAGTTGGGGTACTTTGTCAAATCGTGTCGTCAAAAGCGACCTTTGACGCAGATGAGGCATAATTTAAAAGCAAAGACCCCGGTACAGAAAGATTTAGTGAGTTGCGGGGATTGGGTTATCACCTCGTTGGAGTGGTTCATCCAGTTGGATCCTCCAGCGCTGAAGGCAAACGCGATAAAGGGCATTCGAAATAAGTTTACCCTTTAGATTTTTGCAAACAGCTCAAGTTGTTAAATTTTTTTATTTGTTTATTCTTTTTCAATCTGCAAATAACATTATTCCATATCATGTCCATATTATTCTTTGTTCTATCATTTACATATTATTCTTTGTATTCTTTATTGTTTAAAATAACAATAAGAATAATTATGTATTCATTGCTGTTTTACGCATACGGCTGCAATAAGAACAACATTGTTTCTTCTTTCTTTGTTTGTTTCTTATTCATGTCGTAAAGTCTTTTAGTCTATTACAGTATTTACATGCCATCGTGATTGCCTCCGCATTTGCCAACCCTCCCTTAGTTTACAACATATATGACATATTGAATTGCATTGCGTGATATAAGGTTGTAACCAATTGATATTGAATTATGTAACTCAACGCACTAACAATTGAGTCTCAAGTTTATATTGATTCGTGTTAGTATTTGATATACAGTTATGTTAGGCCAGTACTCAATATTGAATCACTTGAGTAGTTATTATAGAATTACGTGAGTAATCGACTTGGATGTCGTGACTACTAAATATGGATGGTGTGAACCTTTAAGATTTAACATCGCGTCAGTAGTTGATATTGACTCGCGTGAGTTATAAATATTGGATTACATGAGTTGATATTATTGAAGCGCGTCACTAGTTTTTGTCGAATCGCGTGAGTAGTTGACACTTTGAGTCTTGTTACTAGTTATGGAATGGTGTTAGCATTTATAGTAAAATCGCGTGAGTAGAAAATGGAGTAGCGTTAGTGGTTATTATAGAGTTGCGTGACTAGATGAATTTGAATCGCGTGAATGATATGGAGTCGCGTCACTTGTTATAGGAATCGCATGACTGGAAAATGGAGTGGCGTTAGTGGTTGTTATGGAGTTGCGTGACTAGTTGATCCAGAATCGCGTGAGTGATATGGAGTCATGTCACTTGTTATGGGAATCACGTGACTGGAAAATGGAGTCGCTTTAGTGATTGTTATGGAGATGCGTGACTAGTTGATCCAGAATCGCGTGAGTGATATAGAGTCGCGTCACTTGTTATGGGAATCACGTGATTGGAAAGTGTGACTAGTTGATCCATAATCGCGTGAGTGATATGGAGTCACGTCACTTGTTATGGGAATTGCATCACTAGAAAATGGAGTAGCGTTCATGGTTATTATGGAGTTGCGTGACTAGTTGACTTCGAATCGCGTGAGTAATATGGAGTTACGTCACTTGTTATAAGAACCGCGTCAGTGAATTTTTTCCTTATACCGTGAGAGATGTAATGTATAATATCGCGTGAGTGGTTAGTATGGAATTGCTATTATTAGTTGATATCAAGACTGGTGAGTTGTTGTTTCAAATTCACACCAGCTACAAAAGATTTCACCCTCTAAATTCTGATCGGAACCCCTTTGCAGCAAAAGTCTTCGCTTAAAATATTCTAACTTCGGAGATATATAAGATAAGTCACAGAAGCAAACGCACAAAGGTGACGCACAGCAGTGGTGAAGGCGGCTCTACTGATGCGAAAACATCGTCAGGATCGGCTGTCAGTTCTTTTATACAAAATTTCACCCATCCGTCGCACGCTGTGAAATTCAACGCCAATTTCGCCAAAAGAAAGGTAATGCCCGAGCGTATAATTGACTTTGATTATTTAAAGGCAATTGATTTCCCATACATTGTGAACTTTGAAAAGTTATGGTGGACACAATACTTACAATTGAAGAGGCCATACTACGAGAAATTGGTCCGGATTTTTTACTTCAATGTAAGATAAAAATATGCTGAGTCAGAAACATTAAGGGTTGTGCACCATGATGATTCGTTTGTCACTCACGTCATGGGACAACGTATCGTTGTTACGCGTGACCTGATAGAACGCGTCTTTCACCTTACTTCGATGCAATCAGATCTGTACCGTGTCAGTCGCGATGGGAACCTTGTGTCCGCATTTATCCACCCTCTTTCAAGAGAGAGTGAAAGTGCTAATTGGACAATGATATCTTTCTTTGATCAAGTGTTGCACCTGATCATCGCTCACACTATCCGTCTTTGCCAAGCGATGTATTTGAATATCAGAACATAGAGGCTCTGGTTTTTACATAATATCAAATTGTCCCGCCATATCGACCTTGCTAAATTCATAATGGATGACATGCTCCTAACCATTGACAGTTGCAACAGAAGCTTGCATTACGGCATGTTGATCAGTGAGATAATAAACTACTTCAATGTCAACAGTCGTTGTGATCCGCCAATAAACCATGCTTTATTCGATCATATCGATGAGCCCAGTATTAAACGGCTAGGTTTTGAGTTCAGGAACAATACCTGGGTTAGGAAGGGGCTAGTCGATGTTGATCCAGCTTTCACTCATCTCCTTTCATTTATGGAAACAATGGACGCAAGGTTGAATGCCCGAATAAAATTGTTGGAAGGGCAGAATCGTGAGTTGTTGTAGCACCAACAACAGTTAGAGGATCTATTTCGCTCTCAATTCACATCGCCATCATGATATCTGACTGCATGCTCTATTAGTCCGTGAATGAAATGTTAAATTCCAACACAAACTTTGCATAAGATTTTGGATGTAGTTAAAGATATTTGTATGGAGTTATTGTAAAATATGAATTGATGAAATGGAAACATTGACCTATTGCCACTTGCCATGCTTTTTCTTGTGTTTGTTTCAAACAAATGATTGTCTTTTGGTTATCTAATGCTTTTTATTGTGTGCCATGTTCTATGCAAAAATCAATAAGGCAAATATAATTATAATTATTATTGAGATATTTCAAATAAGAATTTTCTTGTTTATAAAGAGACAGAAATTACGATCAATTATGACGGAGTACAAAGCATTTGATGATCCGACAATATCCTCTTATTATTGGTTTTATGCAGCAGTCAGAGTATCACCTCTCAAATTCGAATATCATTATTCAATGGAAATGTTAATGGCCATTTCGAAACTGTTCGAAACAATCCCTAACAATTGAGGTGTGAAGTTCCACAATCTTCAGGTACGACACCTGTAATGTTCTCACTGTTTGTTATCCGCAGTGGACAGGTGTTTCATGTGTGCCCGGGTTGTCTGCATATTGAACATGCCTTCCGTCGTCGTCGTTGTCGTCCATCTTGAGGATAAGAAGATGATGTTTCCTCGAGTGTAGATGGACCTGTAAACGGCGTCCGGTAATTTTGTCTATTATAACCATAGCTTTTGCATTGTGAACATCTACGTCGTCGAATGCCTTCCCCAGCCGATGGAATCTTTTTTCTCCTAGGTCTCCCCTCTTGACCTAGCCATGATGGTGGCAGAACGACGATTTCTTTAACCTCATGGGAGACATCCCATTCACTGGGATGGCCAACTGGGCGAATGGGAATTCCATATCCTTTCACCCAAGAACTTGTCATGTAATAGTGCGAGCAGAATTCAATGAGTGAACGATTGCACTTACTGCGAAAGCAATGAAATCACAGTTGAAGAATAATGTAAACATGTAAAAATTCAATTCATAATGCACTAAATAAGAAAACATGATTATTCACACCTTATTGCCGCCATTGCATGCGTGCAGGGGAGTAGATCACTCTGGAACTCACCACATGAACAAGTCTTCCTGCATAGGTTGACGACTGTGTCTTTATTCTCGCCTATAACTTGAAACTCCACCAAATCGATTGGTTGGATGGAAAAATGACATGATGCATTCAACCGTTTGTTCAACAGATCAGTAGCCCAAGGGCTGAGTGGCGTGGTGATATTCAATGCCTCGTTGTGCCGGTCATGGAACCAACGTTGGAACATGCCTCTATGCACTCGATCAAGACAGTTGTTGGCATATTCCTTGCATGCCTGAGGCAGGAGTTAATACACTCCGCAATGTTGGATGTCATCAGCTTGTATTGCCTTGCTGGTGACCGTGCACGTGCCCATCTATGAGGGCTTATTCTTCTAAGGTGATCATAAGCAGGTTTGCAAATCTATTTCAGCTCAGTCATGTGTCTGTTAAAATCGGACAGCCTATAGCAGTTGGCAGCCAACGTGAAAATGGCCGCAACATCTGTGCGCTTGAATAGGTTTTTAATGTTTTTTCCTAAGTGGTAACTGCATAGACCGTGATGCGCGTCGTTGTACACATTCTCAACTGCATTCTTAATCGCAAGATGTTGGTCAGAAATTAATATATGGTTTTCGGGACAACCAATTGCACGATGTAATTGGTTAAGAAACCACGACCAAGACTCTTCATCCTCAACGTCGCCAATGCTAAATGCAACTGGATATATCTACTTGTTCGTATCTTTGCAAATCGCAACAAACAAAATATCTTTGAATATGCCTCTTAGATGTGTGGCATCGATAACAAGTACAGGCTGCATTACAGAACGAAACCCCCAGATACATGACCCGTACACCCAGAAGTAATATTTGAATCGACTTTCCTAATCTATAGCGACACTTGTGAGCGTATCGAGATTTTCACGTTCCAACATATGAAAATATGAAGGGAGGAGTTGGAATGACTCTTCCGGGGGACCGAACACAAGATTTTCAGCATACTCCTTCGCTTGCCATGCCTTTCCATAAAAGCATTACAATCCCCACGTGCGATTGATCTCTTCCATTATATCCTTAGGTCTCAATGGGGTAACATAATTTCCTTGCAGCCTGGTCGAGATAAGCTCACCAATAACCCTCGCACTCGCAGTTCGGTATCCGCATTGCAAACCATCAACAGTACACGTGTGTACCTTATGCAATGTCCGAATTTGCCAATAATCTCCCTCATGCAACTTCGTTGCACGCAAAGCGAACTTGCATGCCTTCTCCTTACAACCCACCTCAAAACGAGCGTGGCATGACTTTTTAACTCTTATCTCAATATGCGCTTTTATTGCCAACATGCTTAAAGCACGTTTCAAATTGGCTTTCGATCGAAATAGTTGTTCGCGATATAAGTGGTCGACGTGTGATCCAGATTCCTCTGTCGCATCTGTTTGGAAGGATATCATATCTATCACGGGAATGACCCATTGATGAGATACCCATGTATTTACCCTCTCTTGATCACTGTCCCCTGGCAAACGAATGCCGTTCCCAAGTGCGATGCCGTCGTCATTAATAGGCTCGGCACGCTCAATATATTCTAATTCAACTGTTGTGGCATGGTCTTCAAATTAGACCCCTTCTAATGCAACAGTTGTGGCATGATCTTCGAAATGCACATCTTTTAACAAATAGTTGTGGCATGCCATGTGCTGTCATCTGCATGATTGAAAGCCGAAAGGTCAATGTGCTCACCCCCGTCATCATCTGAACATGCATAATCTCCGGCTACATAATCATCTTCACAGTCATCGTGCAAGTCATTGTGTATCCGTCGGGTCATCCTTTTCAACATCATCTTCAATCTCATCAGATGCATCGTCATCGCTCACAACCATCACAGTCTCTTTTGCGAAAGGCGATTGACCAACTGAATTTTCATTTGACAGATTTGTTTGTTGCAATGTACCATGAAATTCGTTCGATGCACATTCTGATCGGAATTGTACAGACATCATTTGCAGACACCTCATATGTGTCTCAGCCTGCTCCAACTCTTGAAGATACGTCAAACGTGATTGCCATTGTTGTATGTTAAGAAATGCATGCTGTGGTATGTCAGAATAATTACCACTCTG
The DNA here is from genome assembly GCA_036013995.1 of Theobroma grandiflorum. Classification (NCBI taxonomy): domain Eukaryota; kingdom Viridiplantae; phylum Streptophyta; class Magnoliopsida; order Malvales; family Malvaceae; genus Theobroma; species Theobroma grandiflorum. The sequence goes on from CP142131.1 coordinate 12,165,111, forward strand.
TTGTAGGCGATGACTATGTTGGATACCATGTTCATGTCGAATATCGTTTCCATTTCTTGCATTAATTATGACAAACACAGCAACTGCCCTCTCATCTCGTAGAATACTTGCTACATCTTCATCATCCCTAATAACTATGTGGGAAGCCCCTGCAGCATGTCTCAGTGATGCATGTAGATCAATTTTATTTTTCTATGCGTCGACTCCAACAACTTTTTCAACCAACTTCACTAGGCCCGATAATGACAAATCACTCTGAACAAGCCTCACTCGTGTATCACCACCCATGTAACTGTCATCGACCCACTGACCACCGTATGTAATCATAACCTTCACATTTGGTAAGCTGCTGAAATATTTCAGAAAATAAGTGTCACAATCAGTCAGTTTTTTTAAACCTAATTTCCCCTGAATGCAAAAAAAAAAAAAAAAAAAAACAACTTACACAATGCCTAAGTCACATTTGGTCGGCAGATGAAATGTCACAGAATAAGTGTTGCAATGTATCATACACATTCATGCCAAGCGTAAAAAGCAGTTAACATAAGCCTCGTTACAAGATGTGCATTGCATAAGTCATGCTGGCCTAAACCTTAAAACCCTAATAATAGGTAGACTTGGTGCGTAATATCCACTCCCTCACAGTATAATGAGTCACATAATACCTCAATCTCACGTAATACTTAACAACAGGTCACGCTATATATAAAAACCAGTCACGCAATGCCCAAATACTTGTGACCAAAAGCATCAAAACGAGATAAATTGCATAAGTCAGTCACGAAAGGCAAGTCTCGCTGAACCCTAAGAATAAGTCAATCAATTGTATTGCGTAGTTACGTACAGGCCCAATGTCACGCAATTCATAAAAACAAGCCACGCAAACCCTGAAAAGTAGTGAACAAAAAGCTCAATACAACAGGTGAATCGCATAAGTCTAGCAGCATCAATCTCGCAATACCTAATAATAAGTCACTCAATGTGTGATATCCACTCCCTCATGCCAACATAAACAGTACGTAATGGACTAATGTCACGCAATACTTAACAACAGGTCACGCACTATATCAAAACTAGTGACGCAATATTACAAAACCATAAGCCTCAACACAATAAATAAATTGGACAACACATTCATGCACCAGCAATCTCCTTACAACGCAATAATACGTCAGTCAATACTCAATATCCACTCACCTTATGGCTTATGCCAGCATAACCTTCCACGTAATGCCCTGACGCCATGCAATACATACCAACGGAACCATATACATACAAACCACAAATGCAATGTTTCGACAAAAGATATGCAAAAACAATTCACGCATCACGTATAACCTACTCTACCAATACCTAATATAACTTAATTTAATCGAAGATAATAATAGAGGAAAGAGGAAATTGTGAACAATGAACCATAACTAAATATCTACTCAAAGAAAATGAAGAAAAATTCTTAAATGTTTTATTAATTATAACATAATAAGATAATGGAGATATTACAAAACAAAACAAAAAAATGAACCGTAGTTCATTTCTTCCTAAGTTCATCTACTTTTTTATCAATCTCAGCGAACGCCTTCTGGTTGAACAGGATGGAACACTTCAGGTCATGAGCCCTCTCCATCAACCTGTCAAAGAGGACTCGCACCTCCTGCTCGAATGTCTCCAACTGGTCCCTTAGGGCCCCCACATCCTCCTTGGAAGTTGCCTCCTCATGATCATTCTCTTCTGTACCTTCTCTGGACGCCATTTTCAATTATCTCAGAATGTTTAGATAATTGAATTTGACTCAAATAGTTACTGGTTCTTTTTATTTATAAATATCAATGTTGACTCTTCGTTTGCTACACACGTATCCCCGTATAAGTGCATTCATAGGGGGCTAAATTGGGGGGTGGGGTGGGGCTGTACCTATTATGATGTTTGGCCTGGCTTTTGGTTTTAAGAGGTAGATAAAGATGAGGAGATGAAACGCCAGGTCAAACAGGTACCGCCCTCATTAATTGCACTTATATGGGGATATGGGTGTACCAAACGAAGAGTCATCATTCATGCCTATAAATACAAGGAACTAGTAAGCATTTTAATAAATTATCTTAAACAATCTAAGATAATTTAAAAAGTCTAAAGGAGTCTACGGATCTAAGCCAAGATATTGACGAAGGGGCAACCTCCTAGTAGGAGAAGGTGCCCCCCTAGATTAGCTGGAGATATTTTAAAAAGAAATGCGTGCTCTCATCGACTAGTTGATGGCCTAGCCAAGACTTCTGCGTTGGAGGCTGACATCCTGGCGAACAAGAAGATTCTCACCCAGATATATGACAGGAAGAAATGAACAATGGTTCATTATATAATTATTTTTTTCCATCGTCTCGCTTCTCATTCCTGTTATTGTACTTCCTTTTCATCCTCCTGTACTCCCTCCGTCCTCCTCCTGTACTCCCTCATTCCTCTTCTTGTACTCTTTCTTTTTCTTCTTAACTGTATTAAGTTAGTGTATTTGAACATCTAAGAAAATATATGTTGGAATACACTAACTTAATACAGTTAGGGTGAGGAAGATGGAGTACAGGAAGATGAAGGAGGGAGTACAAGAGGAGGACAAAGGGAGTACGAGAGGATGAAGAGGAAGTACAATAAGAGGAAGGAGAAGGAGACGATGAAAAAAAATAAAGTTTTTTGCATCATTTCCTTTTTCTTGTATTTCAGAGAATCTTAATATTAATAAAATTTTATGAAATTTTCGTTGAGCATATATTTTCTTTTGAGTTATAGTATTATGCATAATAACTGCATGAGTGGATGTTAGGCGTTGCGTGAACTATTATTAGCTATTGGGAGACTAGGTTATACGTGCTGCGTGAATTGTGCAATGCAAATCTGCATGCAAGACATTACATGAGTAGATTGTATGTATATGGTGACCTGTTCTTATGTATTGCGGGACGTTGAGACAGTACGTGGATCGATTGATGTATATGTTGGCAAAACGTGAGTGCATATTAGGAATCAAGTGACTTATTATTAGGTACTGCAAGAGTGCCATTGCGTGACTGCCTTCTGCAATTTATCTCTAGTTTTGAGGCCTTTGGACACTATTTTTAGGGTTTGCGTGACTGGTGTATTCCATATAGCATGACCTCTTGTTATGTATTGGGTGACTTCACAACGTGATTAGTTATGTTGACATATGGCATTAGGTACTTGAATATTACGTGACTGAATATTTGTTGAGCATTGCGTGACTTGTTTGTAGCCATTACGTGACTGAGTATTACGTCATATCCAACCATGCATTTTTCAGTCACGTAATGCGTACAGACAAGTCACGCAATGCTCAACAAATATTCAGTCACGTGATATTCAGGCACCTAATGCCAAATAAACAGGTTATGATTACTGATATCCATTCATAGACCCTAATATCCAGTGACGCAATACATAATTATTCACGCATCGGCTATAAACTGATTGATTTCACTACTCGGAGCCAGATTTAGGTTTCCAAACTCATATAATTTACCCATTAAACAGGTTAAGCTTCCTAATATCCAATCACACACCCTAATATCCAGTGACACGATGCCTAACAAATATTCACGCATCGGCTATAAACTGATTGATTTTCGTTACTCCCAACCAGATTTCAGTTTCGAAACTCACACAATTTACCCATTAACTATTGCGTTCTATGAATAACTATAAATAAACCCAAGAACTCATAACACATACTTTGATTCCATCGCCGCACTTTGGGATCCTCAGAAAGTTCGTTGGCGATATAGACCTTGATGGCGACAGCTAGACGGTGAGATATATACCCCAATGGCCTTGGAGAGCTAGACGGAGGGATAGCTAAATCGAGATTTAATTTTAGAATTTTAATCTGAATGACAGGAGAGGACAAAGAGACCGAGACGATCCCTCCTTCATTTGGAGTAATTGGTTTAAAGGGTATTCTTGTCAAATCAACTCAAAAATTGTCTACAAATAGTTAAAATTATAGGGAGGGTCATTTTTGAAGTGCGGTTACTACAGGGTCCATTTTTCACAATTTTCTTTATTTTTTACTATGAAACTCGTTAAAAATGAGACTCATAACAAAATGTCAGATGATTTTTTTAAAAATTCATTAATCATTCTCATTGCAAAAGAAATAATTCGAGACTTTAACATTAATTCAGTAATAGAAGCCTTTAACTTTATAAAAAAACCATCAAGCTCAATTAAAGATGTCTAATTTTAACATGCAATAGTTGTTTAAAAATATCTTTATTTTGTATTTAGTATAAAATTGGAGTTATTTGTGTAATTTTTACATAACTTTTTTCTATTTAAGTTATTTTATATTTTTGTCAAACATTGAACTTTTAAAATGACTATTTTATAGATATTGTCCTTGTCCTCCAAATCCACCACGAGTGATTATGAAATATTATCTTCGTCCTCCAAATACGAAATTTTGGCTCATTACTGTTCCTTGATCATAAATCCACCATGAGTGATGAATACTAAGAACTGATTTTGAACCACAAGCGTGTGCTCATCTTGAGAGTTGAAAGTACATCAACCTACAGGGTTTTGTGACTTGTTTCTTTCAATGTGTTACCATTAGTGGATAAGTACTGGGGCAAAAGTTAATTATTTTATTTTATTTGCCTTTTTCCACTATTTCTGCTTCAAAAGGAAGAAAATTGTAAGACAATTTGCTTTTTCTTCTTATGCTATAAAGGAGAAACTAAATTAAACCTTGGAGAGCAATTGACCAAGACATAATCTGAACATAAACTATTCAAATATTTTGAATGTGAATTGGGGTTTTTCTTATGTGAATATACTGTAGAAAATACCACCAAGCCTCAATCTTATCCTTTTGTTTTTTTTCTTCTTAATTTACTGTATGAGATACTGCCAAGCCTCACTCTCTTTTCTTCGCTTTCTTATTTATAATGGTGTTAGGGGTTCTTTCAAATATCATCCTCAACACGCTTTTCCAAATACATGGAAACTACAAGAAAAATGAAGGCAAACGATCTGTCAGCATCTACTGTTCACCCTGGGGCACTAAAATCTAATAATAATGCTCAAACATATATATATATATATATTTTGTTTGCTATGCATGCTCTAACATATTTATCTTATTTCTTTCAATTGAATCAATTCCCAGATTGAAAACTTTACAAACATTGACAAAAAAAAAAGAAAATAAAGGCATATTATATGAATGTAATGATCAATATAATTGAATCCATCAAGTACATAATCCACTTTTGAATTATAAACCCTAAATTTGCCAGTATTGGAGAAGTCAGAAGCGGGGATTCCTGATATTATTTCTTGATCCGTACATCATTATGTATTAGATTGTCTTCTCCAAAGTTATCATTAAAATTTGATTTTCTTTCCCAATTAAGTACATGAAAACCTGAATGAATGATTCTGATTTAAATACGAATCAATTTACCAAATTTATAACTATAAAAGAGATTTTCTTACCAAATTAAATTACACCATTTGAGTTTAATGCATATCTAAATAATAAAATTTCTTGTCCACATGTTCAATTTATATGAGACAGTCCATTTACCGAATTAAAAGTCTATCTCATGATCAGTTCTTTGTGTATTAATTTCACTGAAGTTTCTACTTATATTATATATAGGTCAACACATATAACTACAATCTATATGTATATATATTATATAACAAAAATTAAAATTTCAGATTCAAATTTTGAGGTTTCAAATTCAAATATAAAAAATAAGGGATGGATTCACGGCAATAAGATCTAATAAACTTTCATATGTATGGAAGAAAAATGAAAGATAAAAGCTTCAATAGGACAGAGGAAAGAACAAAAACCTCATTTTACATATATAATTTAAAGTTTTAAAGACATGAAAGAGAAACATAACTTTTGTTGTTGGATCATCATATCATTCAAAAAAACCAAAAGGAAGAAAAAAATAAGAAGAAGAAGGAAAATACAGATGATTCATGCATTCATTTCTTTCTTATTGATCACATAAGATAAGGCACGAGCCCCATGTGAGCATATTAGTGAATTAGGTTTAGCAGGTGAACAGTAAAAAAACCTGTAAACCTCACTATTAAATTATCTCCCACTTCCGGGACTGACTTGACTACTCCGTCAGGCCCAACATTTACCCTACAATTGCCGCCGTTTGACAACTCTTTGTCAAGAAATGAAGAAAAAACAAAAAAAGCAGCAGTTCTAATAAAAAAGAAAAAAAAATTAGAAACTTATGTCTGTATTGAAATGACGAAGGTGACCTCGCCGCTTTCAGTTCCAATTTTAAGCTCGAGAACCATGTGATCTCATCTCTTTGTCCCTTTCTTTTTAAACCCTAATCTGAGCTATTGAGCCATTGCTTTATTGGTCAGTCTCTCTCTTTCTAATTGTCCGTTATTTCAAACAACTATATAAGTTGCCCCTCCCCCTCTCTTTCTGTGCCGAAAAAAAAAAACCAACCCTAGCTATTCTCTCAACAAAAGCTCTTGGTTATCTGGTTTTATATATATATATATATATATGTATATTAATCAGCCATGGTTATCTGTCTTTTCTTGTTTGTTACTCTAGGGTTTTTCTTACTCTCTCTGGCTTTCTCCTTCATGAAAGAATTGCACTCTTTTTACGCCAAGAAATCGGTTTTTGCTCATGGGCCTTCCTCTTATCCATTTCTTGGTTGTCTCATCTCTTTCTACAAGAACCGGCGTCGTCTTTTGGATTGGTACACTGACCTTTTGTCCGAGTCGCCTTCGCAGACCATCGTGGTGCGTCGGCTCGGTGCACGCCGTACAGTCGTGACAGCCAACCCGGCTAACGTCGAGTACATGCTAAAGACAAGCTTCAACAATTTCCCTAAAGGCAAGCCTTTCACCGAAATCCTCGGTGATCTTCTCGGTTGTGGGATTTTTAATGTCGATGGGGAGTTGTGGAGCACTCAAAGGAAGCTAGCTAGCCATGAGTTTAGCACCAAGTCCTTGAGAGAATTCGTGGTGAAAACCCTTCAAGAAGAAGTTGAAAATCGTCTGCTGCCGTTGCTTCAAGAAGCAATGGAGAGTGAGAAAGTTCTTGATTTGCAAGACGTATTAAGAAGATTTGCATTTGATACTATCTGTAAAGTATCATTGGGTCATGACCCTTGTTGCTTGGATCTTTCGAAGCCAGTGCCGCCTCTGGTTAAGGCATTCGATAGCGCATCTGAGATAAGCGCCATGAGAGGAATGGCACCCATGTTCGTGGTATGGAAAATAAAGAGAGCCCTTAACATTGGGTCAGAAAAGAAACTCAAGGAAGCAATCAAACTCGTTCAGGACTGCGTTCTGGAGCTCATACGGAACAAAAAGAGAGCTCTTGAAGCAGAAACAAAATGTCGCGACGAGGCTGAAGATCTTTTATCGAGATTGTTATCTGCTGGGCACGACGAGGAAGTCGTGAGAGATATGGTGATTAGCTTCATCATGGCTGGAAGAGATACCACCTCCTCGGCAATGTCGTGGCTCTTTTGGCTGCTTTCTAAGCATCAAAACGCAGAGAACATGATAGTGAAAGAAGTGGAATCAATGCTTTGCAATGGCCAAAAAGAATTGAATTTTGAAGTGCTGAAGGAAATGAATCGTGTTAAAGCTTGTTTATGTGAGTCCATGAGGCTTTACCCTCCGGTGGCATGGGACTCCAAGCACGCCTTAAACGACGACGTTCTTCCCGACGGAACTTTCGTTGAGAAAGGTGACAGGGTGACCTATTTCCCCTATGGAATGGGAAGGATGGAGGAGCTATGGGGAAAGGACCGATTCGAGTTCAAACCGGACCGGTGGTTCCAGGAATCGGATGCAGAAAATAGGTTGCTAAAGTCGGTGAGCCCTTTCAAGTTTCCAGTGTTCCAGGCTGGTCCTAGAGTTTGCCTTGGGAAAGAAATGGCGTTTATTCAGATGAAGTATGTGGTGGCTTCAATTCTGAGACGGTTTGAAATTAGACCGGTCTGCCAAGAGCAGCCGGTTTTTGTTCCTCTCTTAACCGCTCATATGGCCGGTGGGCTCAATGTGTTGGTAAGGAGAAGGGCGTCGTAGTAGTAAGAAAGTGGCTCAATGAATGTACTCGTATGTATTCTCTATGAGCATATGATTCCGATTTTTTATTTCTATCTACTCTTGCATTATTCGGAATTTCAATCCCAAAATTGTTTTCTTTTTTAATTTATTTTCTCATCATTTCATGTGCATACCTTGTACATGTCACTTGTAGCTTGATGGTTTCAGGTAAATTTCTAATTTTAATAAAATAGGCAGTAGCTTTTTGTTGTACTATTAAAATATTGGATCAAACCTTTTTTTGATTATTTTTAATTTCTTGATCAATTGAATTAGGAGGGGAACTTAAGTAAGATTTTTATCTACATTTTCTCAAATTTTGTAACGGAAATAAATTAAGTATTTCAATATAAAATTCAGGCCTAAGCATTCATCTCTATAGGATCATACCAAAAACCTTATCCTTAAGAAAAAAAAATTCCATTTATTAGTTTTTGGATAAATTATGATTACTATATCAAATTATCGCAATAATCTTTTGCTTCCTTAATTCTTAAAAGGATCTAACTTAACGAATACATATCGACACTCATTTAATAAGATGTTCTTTAATTATAAAAAAAATGACAAAAATTGCACATTAAATGAAATATCTATATACATTTAAAATAATACCTTAATTATAAAGCCTGTGAATATAAGCCAAATTGCAATGACATTGATGCCTAATGCTATAACTAAATGGTCAAGCCAAGCAGGCCAGACCTATGCCTCCCAGGCCTCATTCCGGTCGGCAAGAAAGGGGTTAATTATAAACCAGGGGCTGAGTCCTGGGTAGATAGTAATCAGTAACCCCAGGTTGCTCTTCCATTTACACCTATGTCTCTTTACCATTAATTTATAATTAAACAGCCTCGCCCACCCATAAATAAATGCAAGAATTATTGTGTGCTAGCTTAGCTCTAGCCTACACCATCAAATTAAAAATATGCAATAAGACTACCTTTTTGCTATGAGCTCTTAACTTTTTTCACCGGACTTACATAAGAAACGTAATGCTTATTGCTTCCTTGCAATCTGGTGGTGGTTGAATGGTTCACATGATCATTTCATTTTACTTCCTTATTAAAATTTTTCTTAGTACCATGTGCCTTTGCCTACAAATACAATAACACCATTCTTGAACATTATTCTTTAATTAATTAAATAAAACTTTCTTTCATGTGTTATAACATTCCAAAAGCTGCACTGTCCTTTTAATTTTTTTTTAAAAAAAAGAAAAAAAATATTGCCTTCTCTATTTTTCCTTTCATTCCTTTCAATGAATTTTATATCACGGTCTCGAAAAATTATGTGATTTGTTATATGTATCATAACATCTTGAATAATTAATGATGCATGCATGCATGCATCCAAATAATATTATTCAAGATCGGATTGTCTTGAATTGATGGGTTTGAACTCATTATAAGTTGGTTTTGTTATTAATTTAACGAGTGATTCATGATTTAAAAATTTTAAAATAAATATACGATGGTTAAAAAAGAAGAAAGAAAAATGTAAGTTACTAACTTTGTACCGACGAGAAATGAAAGGGGAAAGCATTAATTTCTTATTATAGTAATCTTTTTATTATTACAGTTTTATAAGTTAAAATAAAGGTAATCTTGTTTACAAAGGTTAATTTGAATGATGTCCCCCCCGCTCTCTCTTTCTATTAAAGTGTTTGCTAAATAAGGGACAGGGTACCACTTGTTCCCCTCCCTTCAATTATTCAAACCATGCCTAAAATAGATATGATGAACCGCATTCATGGCATGACAAGACATTTCACAAAGGCCATGCTGATTACGAAATCGAATGGGAGAACTATTAATACTAAACAAAAGTTTGCTACTCTACCATGTTGCTCTGTTCTTCCCTTTTAGCGCACATGACAAGATGTGGATGGTCTAAGGGCAGGTCAGAGTCCCCTAGCTAGGAGATACACCACGAGATTCATATTCCTTATCTCCCATTAGCCATTAACCTTGTCCACCTATAATTTATTGGAAATTTGATGTGCATATATGGTGCTGCAGATTTCCGTGATCAAAACTCATATATATATATATGTGTATATCTTTTGGTTGGGATTTGATAAAAGATTTGATGATGTGGTTGGTTTTGGATCCTTTCATTTTCCAAACTGGCATACAAACCCTCAATAAAACCTCATGCTGAAATGCCTAGCAAAGGTTATTATATAAAAATAAAACTTGAGTGTGTACTGATAACTGACTTTGCTGGAACTGGTAGTCAAAAACAATTCGAAGTCATATAAAATAATCAGGATTGGCAGCCTAACATATATATATATATATATATATATATATATATTCACTCCCACGTAACATAACTTCAATTCCCTCATATAATACATATGCATCACTTTATTATTGTGGGGTATAATCAGGTTGATTGACTGAAAATTGAAAATTAATGGCTTCATTTTGTCAGGCGTGAACCCCACAAAGTGTTGATTTCCACCTTTTTAAAGCCTTAAGAGACTTGAATCTGATTTTAATAAATTTGGTGTTAAGTAAGAAGTCAAACTTGTCCAACTCAATTGTTTGAAATAATTTTTACAGTTTTAATGAATTAAATAAGTTTTACCGCTCTTTCCCTGACAATTAGAAATTGGTATTTAGCATACTAGTCTTCTAAAGTAGCGATCAGCTGGCTTTGCCCTACTAAGGGAACAAGTGGCCTTCGTCCTTTTCCAAGAACTGCTCCAACAAATTGATGAATTGACCTTATGACTCGGTGACAGAAGGGACTAAAACTATATCAAAAGAAGATATCTTATTGACGGTAAACCATACACAAGGTTATACTAATTAGAGATCTCAAATTGAACCGCTGAATAGACAATAGGCATCACCTCTAGCAGGACAAACTCACATTATTTATCCATGTCTGCACTATAATAGCTAACTTCCAAGGGGAGCTCAGGGAGGGACTGAATTGAAGAAAAGGTAGCAGCAGCTAGCTAGCTAGCTAGCTACTAGATCAAAATTATTGCCATCCACGTAGTTGAGATGAGGCCTTTAAAAGTATATTCCAGCGAGGCAAGCTATAAGACCAACCAAACATTTAAGAATGTCCATGTTTAATGTATGCTGCACCTAAAACATGGTCCTTTTTACTTTCTTAATCTGCGCTAATTTGATGACTCCAAATTAGCTTATTAAGTGGAGAAGCTGAAAGAAGTCCAAACAAATTGAAACCAGGCCCCCAAAATTACACCATATGCAAGAAGAGAGTGATATATAGAAAAAGATTTGTGCTTTAACCGTCCAGACTAAGCTTCTTGATACATTCCTCAATAAGGATATGTAGGCTTGATGGAAGGGAGAGGCCGAGAAAGGTGAGAAAGTAATGAAGCAATAGAGCCTACATATGCACATGTGGGGTGGACAGGGGCTACCATATTATTGCTAGAAACTTGCCTACAATCGCCTGCCTGGGCTCTAGGGGTGGGCATTCATGTGCCAACTCTTTCCGTTTATTATGTGTGCTGCAGCATTACTCCTATATTCAATATCCTACTAATAGTAATAAGGGCTATATATTGCAGCCCAGCACATGAGACCTAACACATAACTGGAATGCATGCAGTTTTAATTGGACCTCTGCCGAACATGATGTTGTTTGCCATATTTTTCGCCTTGCACAAAGTGTTATATATATATATATATATAGCTTATAGAAATTCGTTTGAATTTAATTATGTCAAAGGCATATATTCACTATTTATTAGTCTTTTTCATGTCATAACTTGGTGGAAAGATATTTCAACACGTCAGTTCATTATTATATAGCATTTTAAAAAAGTGGTAAATCTTCTGAAATTTGAGCCAATAACCTCTTAAAGTCTTAAACCTGGTGAGCACTAGTATTGCTATTCTGTTGTGCCTATCTGGTTTTGAGTTGGAATCAAAATCCCCACGCAAAATGGTGGAGATCTAGGATGTTTGCACTAAAGACTAGTCAACATGTGCTCCAATTCACTCCCAAGTCCCAAGTCAAACCGCTTGAATTAAATCTTACGCCTGTAGAACACCTCGATCGGCATCTTTCACTCTGCTTCTCGAGACAGGGACAGCTAAAACGAAAAACATATCAAGAAATTTCGAGTGATCTTGGTCTTTGTAATTCATGTTGCAGAACAGGTTATATGATACATAAAACAAGATTACAAACAACTGCAATCATGTTGAAGCAGATAAAGGGAAATTAAACAAGGACCTCAGCCAAGCATGATGCATGTAAAGAGCACAACTGGAGAAATAACACAGTTAAAAACTAATGGTGCTGCACTCCGGTAAAAGTTGAAGGGAGCTGTGACCTGTAAGGACAAAACCAGACTGCTAGATGCAATCAATATGAACATCCTGTGCAATTGTAGACTGTTCATTTTTTTGTTCCTGACAACTTTGGTCGTTAATTTAACAGGCAATACATGAAGATAGGAATGGCATAGTGTGTAATTAAAAAGAAATAGCAGCAAAGAGAAATAAGAGGGGAATTAGTTCTTTTTCCCAGTTAATATGAACTATTAATTAATCAATGGAAAGATACAAAATTCCCTTCCTCTTAATATACACCTAGGAACATGGAAAGCAAATCAACTTACATTACAAGCGCTCAGTGCTTTAATTAGCATCAATCTCAAACCCTTAAGAGCATAATAACAAAATAAGTATTCTAGAGGGTTTAGTGAATCAAACAGCATAAAAACAAAGCGCTTCAAGGTTTGGGACAATTTGGAAATAAGCACTTTGCATTTAGCCAATCAAAGGTGTTTCCTGATGGGCCAATAAACACCATGTTGAATGGAGTTACTTTTGAGGAGGTTTTCCATCCAAAGTGCCACTCAGAATGTTTTCTTTTCCTGTGGCATTTGATGTTCCCCAAACCAACAAACAACAGGACGCAGGCCAAAAGTTAGAAGCCTTGAAATTCATATGAACAGTCAACAATTCAACAGAACCATACTCAAGTGCTTCCAAGAGCATCACCTCCCATAGACTTGCGATTCAGGTAGCGGATTACAGCATCTTCAATCCTAAAAGTTCCAGAAAATAAGGGAAAAAAAGAAAAAACTGTCAGAAAATGCTTTAAATTAAGAAATAATTACATGCCAATGGTGCTCCAAAGGAAACTTAAACAGCCCATGGACACCCTACAATTTCCAAGTAAAACAAAAGCAGCAACTATGATCCACTATGCTATGCAGGGCATGGCTCTCCAATACCAACCTGGAAAAATTCATATCTATATCATACTGTATTTTATTCAGAGAAGCCAGAAAGAAAATGCAGCTATGCTAGAAATTTAAACTAGATGCCAAAATCATAGATTATACTGCCTAGGATTAAGGGAGTCCAAGGATTTTCTTCTAAAGACTGGTAATCAATGTTGTTAATAATAAGTGCTCACTGGATGAAAGTACTGAGTCATTCAAATGTTTCTTTTTTTCTGCTGGACCAAACAAATCCATTGACAAGATCTAGCAGGGTGCAACAGGTAATTTTCTGTGACAGATTTATGTCAAATATACACATGGAAACAAACATAGAATGAAAATAAAATAAGTAAAACAAGGTTTACCATGGTTGGTTATAGAATTCAGATCGCCGCTCCTTTTCAGCATTATCACTAGCATCCCCAGCAAAGAGCTTCAGATCCTTACTTTGCGAAGCAATTAAATCATTAATAAACTCTCCTGGAGACTGGCTGAAACCAAGGAAGAAAGCTCGTCTCCGATAATGCTCGTGTATTTTCTTTATAGCAGCACAAATTACTTCGTTGCAAGCATCAATATCTTTATTCTTCTCCATGTTCGCTAAGAATGCAGACTTTTCCTTTTCTAATGGAAAAGGCACATCAACCAGGACATCGTAACAAGTAGATCCAACAGGGCAGTTCCCTGAAAGCTTGATCCTGTGCTCCAAATGTATAGGCTGTAGAGGCGTTAAATGCTGTGTTATCTTGTGTGGAACCATTATGAATTTCATTTTTTCTTCCCCAAATACCTTCTGAAGAGGGGGATCACATGCAAAGAAGGAGTTGTCTTCATAATTCTGTAACTTCTTACACTTTACATAATGCCAAATTGCAGCCATGACTCTTGGGCGAGTATCTACTTCAGTTCCCAGGACTTCTGCTAGAGCAGGTGAAAGTTTAAATCGTTCAGGCACATAATTCATTTCTAGTCTTATTCTTGCAGTAGATTCCTTGTCACCTTTCCTCTTCACCTCAAAGCCCTCATGAAGGGCAGGCGATCTAGCACTCTCCCACAAAATCACATGGTTATCCGGATAGAGACTTGCATCCAAGTATATTGTAATTTTCTTGAAGAAAGATGAGAATTTGGGGTATGATTTCTGCACCTTTCCAGCAACAACAGGGTCTTTCCCATCTTCCAATATTCTACCAATGATCTTAAGTGACCATGATGGAGCCTCTGTACTCTTCTTGTTAGGATCTGGTTGTCCCTGATTGGAATAAGTATTGAAGACATATAATCTAAGCGTCTTCTGAACACAGGGAGGGTTTTTAAGCGACTGTTGAATGTCGCTCTTCTTTCTTGACAAAGCAGCATCCACCTTAGCCTCAAATTCAAGCAACTGTGTGTATAGAGCACACTCCGGTAACATTGCAGCAACCTTATCAGGTATTTGTCTCTCAGGAGCCTTCCGCTTTTTTCTATGAGCAGCTGGGGTTAACTCCATTGTTTTAAACAGAGAAGCCATATTACTATTAGATGAACTAGAATGTTTCGAAGGTGGCTTCTGAGAAGACCGCTTGGCACTTCCAGAGCCAGGGGTGGAAACCACAGGGGAAGGGGTGGCAACCGCATTACTATTACTAACATTTTGCGATTGCACCTGAGCTTGGAATTGGGAATGGGCAGCTTGAGCTTGGGCTTGAGCATGAGCCTGCACATACTGTGCCTGCGCAAGCACCTGAGCTTGAGGCTCAGACAACTGAAAGTGGCCTGGAAACTGAGGCCCACCTTGTGTTTGAGGTTGTGCCTGTGAAAGAAGTTGGGGTTGATTGTTCATGGGCATCGATTGTGATTGTGCCACAGTCCCAGAGTTTGCAAACTGGGATGGAGCCCCAAATGTCTTTGGTAGGTTATTGTTATTCATCGAAAACAGCCAACTTTAAACCAAAATATCTCTCAAAAGCTAAACGACACTATTCCACCAAAGCATACTATCCCACACGTAGCCAACCAAAGCCCTAAATTTGACAAGAACAACACCGAAAATAAGATGCTGGGTACACAAAAAGAAAAAGCTTTCGTTCTTGACTGTTCAATATTCACACTCAAATCAACTCAATCTCAGGAAAAACAAAACCAATATAAACCAAAAAACTAAAATCTTGGGCATGAACCAAAACCCTAAAACTAATTCTGAACGTGGTCACAAAAACCAACAACCCATTCAAAATTCCTGTGATTATAACTCAATAAAAGCTCGTAAAAAAACTGCAAATTTAAAAACTAAACAAAGCTATGAACAGTATGATGATCAACAGAGAAAGACAAAGCTTACTTACAATGTCAAAGAGCTGAATATTCCGGTCCGGTTCTGCTTTGCTTCCCTGCTCTTTCTTTCTCTCTCAGATCGGGTAAAGAAGCGCCTTTTTTTCCTCTCCCTTCCACTTTTTAAAATAAGAAAAACAAATATTGAATTTTCCTTACTTTCGCTCAAGGAAAACGGAGCCAAATCAAATCTGCTCTCTCCTTTCTGAACAGTGAAGTCTCGCCCTTGAAGTAAACAAGAAGGCCTCTTTTATTATGTGGTAAGTGATGAGGCCCAATTGAAATAACCCAAGAAAACAAAACTTGGACTGTATGAGGGAAAAAGATGGAAGCCCAATAAAACACGTAAACCCTAAAAGCCATCAACCTTATATGCTAGAAAGTAGAAACCCTAACACGCTCTTTTTCTCTTTGGTAAGGAAGTGCACCCTTCAGCAGCAGCAGCCATGGTATGTCAACCTTCTTCATTTGTAAAGCTCTCTCCATTTCTTCTTGGAAGCAGTTTTTGGTTTCTTGGAAAACAAAGTGTTTCCTTTTCCCCTTTTTTGTTATTGAATTTTTTTGTTTTCATCTCCTTTTAATTAGGTGAAGTACTCGAGAGAGCCAGACAACCCAACCAAGTGTAAGTTTTAATTTCGTTTCTTTTGAATACTTATTACTTACGATCTTGTTTAACATTCTGTTTGGTAGCTGAGAAAATGTAGGAAGCCAAAATCCATTATTTCAATAGGATTCTAGACTCTCTTTCTTTCTGCCCTTCGTTTTAATTCAT
The DNA here is from genome assembly GCA_036013995.1 of Theobroma grandiflorum. Classification (NCBI taxonomy): domain Eukaryota; kingdom Viridiplantae; phylum Streptophyta; class Magnoliopsida; order Malvales; family Malvaceae; genus Theobroma; species Theobroma grandiflorum. The sequence continues at coordinate 12,181,547 of CP142131.1, forward strand.
TGAAAGAATTTTGGATCTTGATTGTTGGCTTATTTTATGACTTGTGTTTCAGCCTGCAAAGCCAGGGGCTCTGACCTCCGTGTTCATTTTAAGGTATGTTGTTCTCTTTTCGATGATTATTTGTCTCTGAATTTTTGGAGCTTTTTAAAGGTGCATTGTTTTTACGTTTGGATGGTATTAATTAATCTTCCGAACAGTTTATATGTAAATGACTAAGATTCATACTTTTGCTGAATTTTGACAATACTCAAATGCCACTACATGGATTTACTCTTTAACCAGGATATGGTTTCTACATGTGGCTTATTACACCAATGGGAAAACATAGTTATTGTTTTATGAATGATTATTTTCATCCTTTGCTTTTGCTGATTGAACCTGGTTTGTGTGCTTATGCAAAGATACCTATTAGATGTGTATATGTCTCTTGGTAATGATGGCCTTGGCACTTCAGGATGGTTAAGGTGTTAGTGAGATGACTATTAACAATGATAGCATCCAATAATTGTGTGAAGTACATTTGCATTAGTGATAAGGTGTTTATACTTAAATCTGTTCCTAAAATGGTTTTGTTACTCCTTTTAACAGAATACGAGGGAAACAGCCTTTGCAATCCGAAAGTTGCCTTTGACAAAGGCTAAAAGGTACTTGGAGGATGTTATGGCCCACAAGCAAGCCATTCCATTCCGGCGCTTCTGTGGTGGAGTTGGGCGAACTGCGCAGGCTAAAAATCGCCATTCTAATGGTCAAGGTCGCTGGCCTGTGAAATCTGCAAAATTCATTCTTGATTTGCTTAAGAATGCCGAGAGCAACGCAGAGGTATATATTAATGAATTTGGCATATAAATTTTGCCACTTTCCTAGCTATTAAACTTGTGCATCTTCTCTCCACTTTTTTCTTAGGTGAAAGGCTTGGATGTAGATTCACTTTTCATATCTCACATCCAAGTGAATCAAGCACAGAAGCAAAGGCGCCGAACATATCGTGCACATGGAAGAATTAACCGTGAGTGATTTCTTTTACTGCCCTTTTTAACTTTGGGGTGTGGTTTTAATTATCTGAATGTGTCCTTAATTGTGACCTTTGTTCTTCTTTGGCAGCTTACATGTCTTCACCATGTCACATTGAACTGATTTTGTCAGAGAAAGAGGAATCTGTCAAAAAAGAGGTAATTATTTCATGAGAAAATTGCCTTTAAACTTCATTTAAGGTTATTTTGTGTCTGTATTAAGAATCTTCATTAGGTTCATCTGTTGAACACCCTAATATTGGTAGTGTCACATTGCATCTCATATTAAACTGTTTTTGCAGCCTGAGACTCAGTTGGCTCCTAGGAAATCAAAGGGTCAATCTCTGCGGAGTGGTGCTTCCTCTTAAACTGCTGAGTGATGGATCATATTCAGAAACTATTGTCTTTTTCTTTCATTGTGTCTGTAACGAGAACATTTTTGTTTCCTTTACTAAGGTGCTTAAGACTCAAGTTTGTCTCTGGAGATACTTGGTTTCTATTTAAATCTTTCGTCAAAAGCTTTCTGAATCTTGTTGGTTGGGGCTAGCAGGTTTTTATATGAATTCTTATTTAATGGCGGTCTTGCTGCAGTCTACTATTCTGGCATTGTTTGAATGGAAGGGGACAAGTGATGGAGTGTAGTGCCTTCTCTCTTATGCTTAATCCAAAACCTTTTAAACCCATTAAATTGGTCCAAAACCTTCTAGACCTATTAAATGGGATTCGAGGGGAAAACTTTCGTTTCACTTGATCAAACAAAATGTTTAGAGGTCCTTTTTTTTTTTCCCTGTTTTCCATCTTAGTTTACTGACATGGGTGTAACTGGTTCAATTTGTGTTTCTTTTAGTAAAAATGATGATTGTCCTTTCAAGCTTTAGGCAGCTTCTCTGCTGTGACAAAACAAGGTGGTACAGAAGCCTCTGTTGCCTTTTGACAAGAACTAATCCTAGTCATGCTTTGGGAGCTGTAATACCTGCATGAATCATCTCTGATACTAGTTGACAAGCTGCAAGATTTTGGTATCGATTATCGTAGTTAGTTTTGAGGCAAATGTTAATATTATCGGCAATGTGCTGTTTTTGGTCTGCTTACCAAAGCCCGGGTTTCGCCTGATTCTAGTTTACATTGCAGCATAAGTTTCTCGTGGGATTGGGGACTTATCTGACCTTATAAAATGGATGACATAGCATAAAGCTTTGGAGTCCTTTTAATCCACAGATCAAATATGCAAAACATGAGATAGAAAGAAGGCTCCTTGCCTGATGCCTCCATGTAATCCAGTAACATACAAGGAACATCTATATGGTTAATTCCCCGTTGAGGAGACATCATCATCAGTAAGGTGTCATAGGTTCACTACCTCCCAGTTTATACTGAGTCTGCCCTTTCCATTTATGGATAGACATTAAATTTATTCAAACCATCTCAATACATAATCATTGCCGAATCAAAGAAAATATTGTCTGAAAAGAATAAACTTGGATGAAGTTAGACAATGGGTCCAAGCAAAATCCAGAAAAGAAATTATACAATTAAACATACTCATGAAGCAATGGATACATGATTTGTCATGGTTAATACAGAACTTGAACCCAAGATGTAACCAAAATATATCAAGGTTGTACAGCTTCTAGAAGTTTCTCATACACCTGTCTGGCAGACAAGTCCTCAACCTAATGCAAGAATCAAATGTTAGCAGATTGCCCACAATCTTACAGATTACAGAAGCAGTGCCCAGCACACATGATTGTTCTTGAAACATGTCTAGCTCATAGTAGTTGGGAAAAGTGATGAAAAATAGAGTGCGCAAAGAAAAACAAATCAATCAAAGGAGTTTGTCAGGCAAGAGTTCAAAGTGAAATTTTACCCAGACTGCAATGGTCATTCAAAAGTAAGAGGTGGATTCAATATGGCAATGGATGGTAGAAACTTAAACATGAAACATATACATTAATTTTCAGCTGCTGGAAAAACTATCTGAAGTTAATAGTTCCATCTCCGAGGGACACCAAAAGGGATTATGATAAACTTTCATATCAGCAAGTGTCCATAGCACGAGCACACATACACAGGCATAAAGGTTCATGCGATTCAACTTACCACAAGAAGCTTCGATTTGTTATTCCATCCTCTCTGAAGAGTCATCTGGCTCAGTCTCAGACCCAGTACCTGAGTTGAAGGCAAATATGGATTACTTCAACTCAGCATTCTTAAAGTCATTATATAAGATTACGAGCTTAATTCAGTAGTTTCAAATATATATCAAAGAAAACCTTTCCCATGAATTCCAAGAGTTCATTGTTAGCTTCACCACGAGCTGCGGGTGCAGCTACGGTAACTCGCACGTCATCTGCATTTACTCCTAGAAAGAATAAAAGGTCAGGACAAAGTTTTATGATCAAGAACAATAAAAAATATCTTCATCCTTCATTATTTTAAGAACTAGAATGTAAACAATCCTATATGTAACAGATAACATATTATGAAAACATGGTTTCTGCCTGTTAAGGCAGAAAAACATCTACCTCAGCTCTGACAAAACATTTTTGCAAAAATTCTAGGTGTCCTAACACAATACCAATTTTCCTTAAAATTTGTTGATTTCGCCATTTCAGCTGATGCTTCATCAAAGGCAGCATGTCCGTGGGCCACAAATCACTTAATTTTTTTTCCAGGGTCAGAGTAGTGATTGTCAATAACATTCCCATCCTTGCATAGGCCATAATTTTGACCTCATACAGATTACATCAAACATCTCAGTTAGCACGTATAAATGTCAGGCTCATTTCAGATGCTATGCATTCAACTTTACAGAATTTTGTTGGTATCCTCATGCCATGCACTTAACTTCATTTCCCTTGCTTCAAACTTAATCTCCCATCTCCACTACTGATTGCATAGGGTGCTTAATCATGGTATAAATGTTGTTAGAATGATAGTGTTCCAATGTGTTTTCCAACTCAATGAGTTCTGGGGAAACCATCCATGGTTCTTTATATAAGATGGTGCAATAGGATCTTTCTATCAAAGGTCTGAATTGGTCTCTTTGATTAAGCATGAAAAAAAAGGGTTGTCGAACTCATGTAACTGGAAAGAGAACTAAATGACAAGAATTTGGCTAGAAGGTAATATATTCAAGCATTACAAAAAATTTTCAGCAAATATAAGGTGTTGAAAGGAAAGGCATGCATAAAGAATATCAAAAAGGTAATTGAATAAGCCTGTTACTTGTGATTGCTGAACGTTGTGCACGGTCTTCCACCTCTATGGCCACTTGAACAAGTCCTCCCTCTAACTGTGATATGCAAGGTGGCACAGGAGCATCCTATAATGTATATAAAGAAACCAGAAAAAGGAAGTTTTAAGTAGTACAGATATTTATATTAACTGTCACTTGGAGAAAAAAGATATTGTGAATAAAGTTGTTCAGACACAGATGTGTGCCCCAGTCTTTGAAAATAGATATTGGCAAATTCTAAATAACTAAAGGAATGAAGATCCACATATGATGGATGACAAGAACAGTCCACAATCATCATTTGTACCTGTGGGTTGGTTTCTGCAGCAACCGTACTTAGGGCACCATCAACAGCATAAATGAAAGAAGCAGCTTCTAGATCTTCTTCAGCCCGATAGCAAACAAACAGGCCACAACCTATACAGTTCATACGGAATTGCTTCTCCAATTTCCCTTCTCCCCTGAAAGAAGATACCATGCTTGTAACTTCAAACTTTCATGCAACTGCAGTTTAATTATAAAAGACAAAGCAAACATCAGCCCACCACCCCCCACTCCACCCCCTCTTTTCCAATAGCCAAAAATGAGATTAAAATGTTTCAATAAAAAAAAAAAGGTTAAAAAAATGAATGATGTTAAGGAAGTAAGCAACATAGCATTTAAAAGTATGTTGCAAGACAAAACACTAGGAACATTGAGGCAACTTGAAATACCTCTTCAAGAGAACTTTTCCCGCCTCACTGATATTAAGCCTAGCAAGATGCTTTTTCTTGTCCAACACATATGCTTTGTCGGTCTTTCTCTTGGGCATTTTCTGCAATTGGGTATCTTATGACAAATATATTTCAGTAAGGGAAAAGGACATTTCTAAATTAATCAAGCAACTAAAATGGTCAACCTATAAAAAGATCAATCAAATAGTGTATATCTGTTATAAAGCGGAGCTTCACCAAGTTACAAGTAAGGCTTTGTTTCTTTCATCGTCTTTTCTCTTTTTTTTTTTTTTGGATATAAATGAAATGCAAGGTCTAAAAAGACATATTAGCATTCAATTTCACCAACAAATATCATAGTTGTGGTTTGTTTATCAAAGCTGAGGTTTGAACTGCTCCACCAGGATGGAGATGACTTTTTTGAGTTACACACTTCATATCAACTGCAACTTTATGAAATTTGCAGTTGCATTTGAACTTAATTTAATGAATCGACAAGCTTACTACAATAAACTTTTAAAAACCTTTTTTCTAATATTCCATGGATACACCAATTGAACTTGTGGATAACTTGGCCTAAAAGTGGCAAAAAGAGCAGGATTGAACATTTTCACCATTATGGAAAAGTAAAACCTAACCGTGCCACATAAAAGCTTATCCAAAGCATTTGGATCAGCAAGCCAGTAGATATGGAGAAGGAGAACAAGAACAACAATCAAACTCCAGAGCATATCAAAGATTAATAATCCTGGCATAAACAAGGTGAAACCATTGATTTTGCAAACCAGGAAAAAACGGCGTTCAAATGTCTTAATCTAGATCAAACACTCAGCAGCACTTAATTTTCGAATCAATAGTGAAGTTAACTCTAAAATCTTTCTCAAATGAGGCGTCGTCTTTGCGAGCGATTGCAAATTTGGAGATTTGATTGAGAGCGAAAGGAGAAGAGAGAGGAACCTGTAATGAGGACGTGGGAACCGCAGTGCTTGCAATAGTAGACGAAAAGATCAGAGTCAGGTCCATCTGGGGCTGCGTCCTCGCTAGAGTACGTGTGCGTTGTTCTCTTCGGCATTTTCTTTGCCCCACTCTTCCCCTTCTCCCCCTCTAGCTCGCGACTTGCTCTGGTTTAGTATACTCAACAGAGTACTTACAACGGGATCGGAGGGCGGAGGCAAGCTAGAAATAAAGCTGCGTGCTGCCCTAGTAGCTAAGCGGTGTCGTTTAAGAGCTTTAGTTGATCACGCAATTATTTGAAGGAAAATATTTATTTTTTAAATTTTAATTAAAATTTAAAATAAATTTATTAGTTTTTGAAATAAATATTTTTATTTTAAAAAAATATCTTTATACATTGATACAATGATAATGTGGTATTATTAAAAAAATAATTTTTTTTTTATTAATTTTAAAAAAAATCAACAGCGCACCGATTGGCGCTCCTCGTAAGAGCGTCCTCAAAAAAGAGAGGCACCCATCGATGCTCTTAGAAGAGGATAAATTTTAAAATATATATAATAATAATTTTTTAAATTAATAAAAAAATATTTTTTTTATATATTTTTTATTAAAAAGTTCTTTTTTTAAGTTAAATTGTTCATTTTAAAAATTAATAGATTTGCATGATTGCTCATATTCTATATATTTTATTCAATACTATCATAACATCCATGGGATTGTGATTGCTTATTTTCTCCTGTTTTCCAGCTACTTGAAAGTCATTGTCCGAAGCATATATTTGGAATCGCGTTGGTAACCTTCTAAATGGATTACCGCGTGTTTTTTAACTGGATGATCATACGTTGATACTCTGTCCTATCCAATACTACATAATTCTCCTAGCTGTCCATTAGGGAGAATGACAGACAAAACTTCCAGGTTAAGTTATTGTTGTGATTCATCATCTTTATATATTTTTTATCTAAATTCTCATATATTTACGTTTTAAATTTTAAAAAAATTATATTAATTTTAAAATTTTAAATTTTTTATGGAAGAATATTCATACTAAATTTGAAATTTTGAGAGAATATAAATTAGTTCAAATTATGTTTATTTAAGAAACTCAATATTGATTTTTTTTTTTTGTGTGATACAAACTTTTACGTTCATGATTTTCAAAAAGCTAATTCAACTATTAATATCTTTATCCTTATTCTCATACATTAAGTTAAAATTAATAAAACATTATTTTTATAACAAGACATACCTTAATAATAATAAGTACCTTCATGTTTAAATACTATATGCAAGATATACAAGAAAATTTAGTTAGTAGTTTAAAATTGAAAAAATAAAAAAAAATTGAGATTGAATAAATAAAAAATTAATACCTTCACGTTTCCGCAAGATATACAACAAAATTTAATAAGCAGTTTAAAATTGAGGAGATAAAAAATTCTATTAAACAGATTTAATATTGATTTTATCTTTTATTTTAATTTATCTGATATGATGTTTTACATTTAATTTTATACATTTACGTTAAAAGACTAATTTGAACTTAAATATTTTTATTCTTATTCTCATAGATTAAAGGTAAAATTAAAACAATGCTATTTTTTTTAACATTAAGCTGTTAAATGTTTTATGTAAACTACCAAATTGCGATAAAATTAAAACAATCTCTAGAGTGCTGGTACTAAATTACCAAAAGAAAACTCGTTGGAACCAACAATTGCCACCTTGAGAAAACTCTCATTTGGCAGTTACCCACTAGGTTACTCAATGATCTCAATCTCACAGTAACTGATATTCCATAGTCAAATCGATCCATTCAGAGAAAATTGTCCAAGGCAGCCATAAATTAGACATATCCAGCACAAAAATCTCATATTAAGTTCCAAGGAACAAAAATACAAAACATATAAGCTACATCATAGAAGGCCTCTCCGAAAAACTGCTAGCGCATGCATTCCAAACAGCAATGGACACACATTCTGCGAGTCAAACATTAAGTCATAAGGTGAGATGACAAGTATGGCACAAAATTATTAACATGAAAAGAAAGGGTTTGTACTAACAAAGGCAGCAGATTTAAATCACTGCCAACTGAATCAAATCAATTTTTCTTGGTAAATGAAAAATTACACAAAATCTAATCATTATCTTTAAAAGCTTTTTATCTTTTCTTGAATAGTGCATCAAATGCAAATATGTATATATAAATCAATAACATATATATAATATATATTAAATTTCAGTATACAAATATTTATAAAAAATAAATGATATCATATATTAACTTCTTATGATTAAATCATAATTTTAATGCAAAGACGTTATAAATAAATTAATTAACAGTTCAAATAATGATTTCCTGTAAAGATGTTAAAATCATAAAACATGGTTACGGAAGGAGCAATCACATATGTATAACAATACTTCTTAATATGATATCAATATATATGCAAGTTTGAGTATCTTAATGCCCAGGCCTACTCAAAGCTTTTTTTATTATATATACATATATATATGTATATATATATTTAGTATTTTTATAATATATGTGTATCATATAAATAATTTTTAATTTATTACAAAATATTGTAAATAAAAAAGCATGTCATTCAAGCTTGAGCTCAAGCTTAATGGAACTTGTTTTTTACTTTATTGCAAGGCTGATCATGCGAGCTCGAGTAAATCAATTTCTTTATCTAGTCGAGCATGACCTAGAAAACTAGAAATCAATTGAGCTCGAGTTGAGCTTTGAGCCACAACTTTCGGAGTCAAGCTCAAGCTTTGACTCTTTTGGCTCAACTCATCTTGATTACACCCCTAACACAAGCAATAGGAAAAGAAGCTAAATGGTATTATGGAGAAAGGATAAAAATGTTAGTAAAAAGCTTTTGAGGAGAATGATTAACTTATGTTCTAACATCCCTTTTAACAAAAAAGTTGTGACAGTTAAAAATGCTTTAAAGCTCCTTATCGGGTGGCAAAACCCAAAATAGAAGGGTAATACATCTATGATAGGATGCTTACAGATTTTGTTGAAGGCAACAATGTCACAACTTTGAACATGCTCATTAACTGGTTCAGCTGTCAGATGTTCCTCAATGAGAGTGTCAACTGACACCAAATCATCCACAATGGTCAACATAATTTGCAATTTCTTTATTCCATAACCAACAGGCACAAGTTTAGCTGCCACATGAAAAGAACTTTAGGTCAGACGAAATACACTCAATAACAATCATTCAATTTCAAGATAATTCGAAAACTATCCAAGCCATCCCCAACTAAAAGGATACAAAATACACACAAGAAAACATATATGATTAACCACTTACATGCTCCCCAAAGAAGTCCTTCCATCTTGATACTTCTTACTGCTTCCTCAAGTTTCTTCATGTCAGTCTCATCATCCCAAGGTTTGATATCCAACAACACTGAAGACTTGCCAGCTGAGAAAAAAGAAGTTGAATTCAAATAAGTTAAAATCAGTGATGTAGAGCACGCATGCTAAACCATATTTGATTAAATAGAAAAACAAATAGGAAAGCACTAATCTTTGAAGGGCTCACATTCTTTCTTCTTGCTAGAGGCCTTCAAGGCAGCTGCACGTTCTTCTGCAGCCTTCTTTTCCTCCTCAGTCTCTTCACCAAACAGATCCACGTCATCGTCATCTTCAGCAGCTGCAGCCTGCAAGTTGCATAATATATCCAAGCAACTAGCGAATCAGCCAACCATCAAATAGCCCAACTTACTAAATTCAAACAGCATATAAGCAGAGATAATTAATACTTGCCTTTGAATCCTCAGCTGGAGGAGTGGCAACAGCCTCTGCAGGGGCACATCCCTCAACAGTCACACCACACCCTTCTCCAGAAACACCTCTAAATAACAAATACAGTAGGGTTCTATTACACATTCTACTCCCAGATCGATAAACTTATAGATACACCACAAGTAGGAAAAAAAACTTACGAGATCCTCAAAAGGGCGTCGATGTGGTTGTACCACCGAGAAACGTTCACGTAGCAGGAGGATGGAGCCCCTAAGAGAGCTACATAGACGGTGATATCATCCTTCGAAGCTTGGTATCTGCAAGGATCAATAAATTAGGGAAGATACCAAATTAACCAAGATCAAAGTTAAAAACAGTAAATAAAATAATTAATGGTTTTGGAAAATTACCCACTGATGTAACTGCGAGTGAGGAGGTACTGATCAAGCTTTTTCACGCCAGCGGCAGAGCCCAGATCGTAGAATGCGACTGCCATAACGAACAAAAAGGTATGCGGCTTGTTTCTGAAATTAAAACTATTAAGCAGATAAGTGTCAAAATCAAAGTGAAATGAAATTACGAAACAATGACTCAAGCTGTAGCTAAATCAGATGGAAATAATCAGTCAATCACGGATTGGTTATAAAAGAATTGAGACTCGAACAGATCCAAATGTAATTAGAAGATAAGATTGGGATGAAGTGAAGGAGATTGAAGAAATTTAAATCTATATATTACCAGCAACGGACAGAGGAGCTACGCGGGTGCTTTGCTACGGCAGCTACTCTGTGTGAAGCACAATTAGCGAGGTCTAGGGTTTTTTAGATTATGGTATTTATAGCATCAGGCGCTGATCAAGTGTTTCGCTACTTTAGAAAGTGTTTGTGCCCTCAGATATTCCTTCGATTAATGTTTCTCATCGTAAATATTTTAAGATATAAATATTTTTATATTATTTTTTTATTTAAAGCTATTCTTTTTTTCCAAAAATTTATTCATCATTTTTTCCAAAGCCTTAATTTGAGACAAAACAACCTAAAAAATTTTGATTTGAAAATCTGAAAATTTAAAATTGTATCCATCTTAAAATTTATAAACTTTCCTCTTGAAATAAAGTCTATTTTCATCAAATTCTTTATTTTTTTAACAGTTTAAAAAAATGTTCATTAAAAAAATATACTTAAAATGATAAATATTTTAAATTTGATGATGTCAAATTAAGAGATTAATTTTTTGTTTATAATTACTAATTTTGTTAAAAAAAATTTACGATAAATTTATTCTTTGATAGGATGAGAGTGGTGTAAAATATTTGTAGAGAGACTCGAGGGGAAACAGGACCGCATGCCCGTGCCATACCTGTTGGGCCAACCCACCATTCTTTTGAACTATTTTCTAATGGAATTTTTTTTTTCTCACTATTCTGAGATTTTGCTATGATGGAGTGGAAGGAAAAGAAAAAAATTTATCGCTTGACTTTACCAATCTAGATACTTTGGGAGTTCCTCTTCTAAAGCTGCTTTGATCTTTGGTTTGCAGCATCAAAACCATCTTCTTCCGAGTTATTAACAGTTTCTAAAGAGCTAAAGGGAGCCTATTGAAAATCACTCAGAAGCAATTTAATGTTCACATCAATGCACTTTGCCCAAATTTCCTGGATTGCCAAGGACAGAACCAAACTCAATTTAGACTGCAGTGAAACATGAGCTGATTGTGTCAGTTTCATCAGAAGTAAACCCGGAAGCTATCGCGTGACAACAAGTCTTAAACGCATCTCTGCTTAACGGCTTCGAATAAGGAGGATTCTCAACCTTGTAAGTCTGATGATTCAACTCTCATTATGTTTATTTGGTTTATACGGCTTTGGTTTCAATGTAACTCACCCGTGAAACAGCAAAATGCTGCCAAAACAGAGTAACATCATGTAATAACTAACTATTCATGTCCACCATTCGTATTTCAACCAAGATAAGGTACATCTCTTTTGCACGTGTAGTAGCAAATTAATAAGATCAACAGACATACATGTATGGTAACAAATTCTCGATCAATGATCTCTTAATTAATTTAATACATTTCTGACTTATATACCCTATCCTAAAATGCATGACCAGGTTATCCTACAAGAGAACACGCCCCCGTATTTCTTTTGCATGAAGCAATCAAAGTCTTCGGGAGCAATTAGCAAATGGTTCTCCTTCATCCGTAGTTTACCACCAAAAGCATATATTCAAGGTCCATTTGACAATCGTAAAATAATTTACTAGAAGAAAAGTTTTTCTGCATAAAATATTTTTTAAAAAAATTTAATATTTTTTATCATTTAGATAAATTATCAAAAATATTTTCGTCATTTGAATCATCTTGTATCCACAGTCAGTTAAATTATAAAAATTTTATAATCTTTAACTTTTTTTTTTACATTTGAAAGTAAATTTACTATTAAAAAAATACCTTTTAAAATGTAAAGTTGCTTAGTTTGCTGTATAAATTTCACAAATTTCAAACTCTAGTTTATAGCTACAAAAACCTTGTTTGCTAAAACTATGCATTAGTTTAAAGATAACTAGAAAAGCACCCGCACTACGTAGCAGGTTTGCAAAATTTTATAAACACTTATGTTAAAAATTATGAATAAATGATAAAAATTGGAAAAGTTGTTATTGATATAATTCTGTTAATTAATATTTGATTTATGTACAATTTGTTAATAAATACACAAAAACTATCATAATATGTACCAAAATTGTTTTGCATTCTCAATGAGCAAGATGTTGTTCGAAAAAAAAAAGAAAATAATTCTGCTAATTAATATTCAATATATCTACAAATAACAGTTATTACAAAATATAAAAAAATGGTTCCTACAAATCAATGAGCAAACTGTTTTGAAAAAAAAGATAAAAGCTCAACAAATTACATGTACTATGGAATCATTTTTGTCAAGGAAACCCAAGCATGATAGTCCTTGATCTAATACACCATCCACCATTAATATTACTCATTTGTTGAACCAATAACATAGTGGCAATTAGGATAAAAACCATAAAGATTGAAAAAGCTATGTTTGTGGTGATCAAATAAATCTTAACAGAAGGGATGTCTCTTTTTTTTTATTCCTAATTAGATTATCTAGTAATTGTTGCTATTGAAGAGAGAAGCAATTACACAGTTAAAATAGCAAAGTAGAAATAAAGAAAACTAAACCAAAATTTTTATGAAAAAGAAAATTTGAAAACAAGAATCTAGCCACAGAATCTTCTACACCAAAGTTTCCATACAATAGCTAATAGTAATGTCAAAGTCCAACCATTCACGACATGAGCTTTAACCTAATGTCGTAGAAAGGCTTGGTTCATCCTCAATGTGAATTGTAGAGAGGCAATAACAATTTACTTGCACAACAAATAATCAATCATAAATGTAATCCAATAGGAAATCAGTAATTTTTTAACCTTCATACTGATTCCAGTGGCCATTATTTTACTTTACACTCAAGGAAAATTCATTTTTCATACTTTTAACACGTAGATTGTCTCATATCCAGGAACTTTCAAATTCAAGAAAGTTTGAGAACTATATAACTATTAGGTTAAATGGGTAACTTTTGTGATTATAAATTTGCCAATGGAGATTAGAAATCTATTTGAGATTGGATACAAAATTTCAAAAGTTCTAAAAAGTGCACCTCTAAATTCCATTAGGATCCTCTGCAAGTTTTAGTCAAATTCAAACATAGAACCATATAAAATGTTTGATAAAATACTTACAAACATATATGGTACATGCTATGGGAACTAAGAACCACATGAACTTTAGAAAATTTAAATCACACGTAAATAGAGCTAAACTGTAAAAGTTTAGCTATGTTTTGAAGATAATATACATATATTTGTAAAAATAAATTTCTGAACATGACAACATATGCCATTAAGGTCTCAAAAGATTTTGTGAGTCAAAATCAAATATCTATCAAGCGTGACTTTTACATATATATTTTTATTTAGTTTTAAAATAGGAAGCAGATTTAATAGTCAAGCCTTCTATAAAAGAAAGTCAACCCTCAGAAAAAAAACAGTTTAAATATGAGAAGAACACATAAGAGTCAAATATGAGCAGAACAAACAAACTATAAGAGAGTAATTGAGAAATTTGTTTACTAGTATATCAACCACGATGATGTAGTTGAAGTAAATAAAAAGAAACACTATCTAGTTTCCTTTCACTTTCTCCACTAATTATTAAGGAAAAAGCATCACGACAGTGAAAATTTTAAATCCCTTGTATTGGATATAGAAATATTGTTAATTTTCTTATTGGTGAGATACTTTCTATTAATGTCACGACCCGATACTCCTTTCGAGCCTGTGACAACCGTCGCGAAACCTCAACAGACATTCCTCCCCCGAATGCCGATCGAAATCTCGTAAGGTTTTCGTACCAGTTTTCTCGCCTCCCTTGTGGGTCTCAATTACTAAAAACATATTTTAACAAAATATAAATCATTTTCGATTCAAAAACAGTCGAAAGAAATTTATACCTCACAGGGGCATTTTCGTCATTTTTTTCAAAATTTTTAAAATTTGCAAAAATGTGGTAAGTGAGTAGAAAACACATATTTCAAAGTTAAGAACAAGTTTTGCTATCTAAAACAGGGATTTAGAACAAAAAATGTAACTATTTGTTATAATAAAATATTAAATAAAATATTCTTATTTCTTATAAAACAATTTTTATAGAGAAATCCATGAATAAGTTTTTACAGTGTAAAAGCAAAATAAATTCTTTTATACAATAATATAAGTAGCCCAAGTATGAAATTTCATTTACATTGACACGTGGGTCTCCCCAATTGACCACGAAAGTATAAGACTACAAACCCTTACTTTCTTATATGCCACTCCAAGATTTTCTTCTCGATTCAACTGATGGTCTATTACTTACTCTGGGCCTGAAAAATGTTTAGGAAGAATAGGTGAGATTATATAATTCCAGTGAGTAAACAGATACCATCTAAAGTATCTAAAGCTGAGTAAAAAGAGACAATGAAAACTTCCCATCACAATAGTTTTCATAACATGGAAATTCCTCTCAACCCATTTAAATAATGGTATTTAATTCAACTCCTCAAAACGGCTTATGAATTTTATGAAAACCTGGCTTATGCCAAAACTCATCATCGGGGACACCTTGGCCGAGGCATCTAACCGAGACCGCCAAGGCTGTCAAAACGACATATTCATATAAAACAGTCGTTCCTTAGCGTTGGCTGAATCTCACTTTCACTTGGTGGTAAGGCGTGAAGTGGACTCAAACCCCTCCCCAGGAGATACCCTACGCGCCTCTCCCACAGAGGTAAAATAAATCAGCTGGGTTTACCGTGCCCCTCTAATAGGCTGGTCCACGAAAACCTGTCACTGCAGTGTAGATCAACCCCACCATAATCATAAAATAATATCAACCGCATGACATGACTGCACGATATTCCCTCGCCTATTAAGGCGAGTCAAACAATTTACAAATTTAACAGATTATAAAACCAGCCATTCATGCCAAGGTTACCATAAGCCATTCAAATTAAAAATACAATTTAATTCACAACATATAACCGTCTTCGATTACTCTATTTTAAAACCATTATTCAATTTTTCAAAAATTTTATAAAATCATTTTATGAAATCACATTTTCCTATAAAATACAATAATTTTCCATTTAACCATTTTTCATAAAATCACAGAGTTTAATAAATCTACTCTAGATAATTAAGACGATATAAGAGTACTCACTGTACTAGGAGTAGATATACTTTTATTCTCGATCTTCGGGTGTAGTCTTTTACCCGTATCAGATAACTCACCACCTATCCACAATACATGACACAAAAATTCAATAATTTGTGTCAAATCATTATAAATTATTTCAAGCTCTTATCCATGCGTATGCACTAGATAGGGTTTGAACTGTCTGGACAATTGCTTAGTTGCGGTGTCAGACCTAACTCGCCTATACACGGTGTAAATTCCTAAAATCCTCAATTCAACTCCAATTCCATCCATTTCAATTTCAATTATCCAATTATATCCACAATACCTCAATGACTGTGAATTTGGTCCAATTTATCAGTTCGGACTATAAATTACGCTTTTACCCCTAATGGGTAAAAATTTTAATTTTTACACCGAAAATTCTCATTTAATTTCCAACCTCATAATTCATCATTTTTCCATCCAATTCTCTTAAAATAAAGTCAACCTCATCCTCATACACCATTAGCTAGATTCGGCCTAGAGAAATTCATGGAGAAAATGAATATTTTTCTTATTGTTTTACTCATAAACATGCTAAATTAACACTAAACACTAACATAGTTCAAAATCAAATTAATCTAACAACTTTCTCTCTCTAAACCCATATGATCAGATTTGAATCTATCATCAAAACACATAATTTAACCATGAAAAATGATGAGAAATGCATGGGAAAGGTAAAGCACAAGACAAATTTGAGAAATGTTACCTTTTTTCACTTGATTTTCGAATTTCCACCAATTTTCCCTTTAAATTTCTTGGCTAGGCTTTTATTTTCTCCTTTCTCTCTCTTGTTTCTTGCTTGGCCAAATGTTGAAGAAGAAGAATGGGTTATGGGCTGATTTTTTATGCCTTTTTATTAGTTTAATGAAATAATATTATTTTATTCATATTTTGAATATTTTATTAATTCATTTTTTTCTAGCCATCCACTTGTCCTACTTTTTCCACCATGCATTCCCTTTGACTTATCCAAGTCTTAGATGAAATTTTCAGATTTTTCCAAAGTTTTGGTGGAGTAAATTTTTCAAAATTACACTTTTACCCTCAAACTTTTCAAAAATTACATTTTTACTCCAAAAATTAAAAATTTACCATTATGCATAATTTTCACTCCTCATACTCATATCACACTCCAAATAATTAAATTTGATCAAAATCCTTTCGAAAATTCAATTTTCAGTTCTGGGTGGTAAAATTACCATTTTACCCCTATACTCCAAAAATACCGAAAACTCATATTTTTCACTGCTAAATCTTCCAATTGTACTTCAATACTCATATCATACTCAAACATGTCAAATGGGGCTAAAAAAATCTTTTCTAAAAATTCTCATTTTGTCCTCAAATTGCAAAATGACCATTTTACCCCTAACCGGTCAATTTTTCGAATTGAATCCAAATCAGACCACGAACTCCGAATTACCATTTTGAGTCATCACTGGACTGTGAAATTCTCAATTCCATCTTTAAGATCTCGATTTTATCTTGTTCGTGGTTTAATCGACTTAACTGCATTTCTAGGGGCAATATCGTATTTTGTCGATTTCTCGGGCTTCCTCAATATACAAACATTCTATCAAGCCTGTGAATGTCATCATAATTATTTTACAAAGCAGGGTTTAGCAATTAACAATAAATTAGTGATTGTTTAAGTAATAATCTACAAAATTTTAAGACAAAAACATGTCTCTCTTAGTTGAATGTGATGCTATAATTCTTTATTAAATTAAATGATTACCTTAAAAGAAGAACAAATCTAATCTCATGATAATAATATGCAACTTTTCAATGATAAAATAGTCAAATGATGGTCTAAACCATAAGAAAAAGATGGAAGACTCTAGATTTATTTATCCCTTTAGCTTTTGATAATGCTTGTGCACTTATGTCTTAGTATATAATTAATTCAAACACTAGTATATATAGATTTCCTTGCACCTAAAGCAACATAGAAACAAAATTGACAATATGGAAATCTCAGACATATCAAGAAAATCCAGGCAGAGCATAAAAGTTATAAAACAAATAAAAAAAAGTCACAGTAACAAATCTCAAGGTCCAAATTGAATGATATCAATTGCTAGAGAGAAAGCCAAAGGAATCAACATAGTTACTTCAAGTAACTAATATGCTCCTAGTTTTTAATACTTTTGCTTAACATTTAGATCAAGTGCTAGCTATGGAATTCTTTTCTTTTTTTTGTTCTACCATAAATTTAACCAACACTGAAAGTTGAAAGACCCAAGAGTTATATAATCAAAAACACATTCAGGATTAAAAACCCTATATTAGCTAGAACTACAATAAGCTTGAAATAAAAATGAATGTAAAAGGAAGACAGGGTAAATGACCCACAAAGTTGATTTTATGACCAAAGCTATGAATCTGCATAACAATGAATGTAAACAAAAATATTTAAGTTGAACAGCCTTAGAGAATGGGTTGCTGAGTTGTAAAAATCATATGAGCACAATCCCTTATTGCACAAATAGACAATAATAAGAAGTAAATCGAGGTTACCGTTTTGTTCACTCACCCGGTGCGTCTTCTAGCATTAGAAAATAAAGAACACCAACCAAACTTGCAAAAAGAAAAACTAAAAAAAAAATATATCAGTAAAAGTCAATTTAAAAAAAAAAGAGAAAAGAAAAAAGAAAACAATTGGAGTGAATGAGAGAAAGGGTTTTGGGTTTTCTAACAGAGAAAAAGCATTTGAGTGAAAAGTCGTTGAGTGTGAAAGAAGAAACAAAGAGAAAGGAAAAGGAGAAAGAGAAACGAAAAAGAGAAATTCTAAATGGGAGAAAATTTTTCAGTGTAGATTTGGGTACTGACCTATTTAAGCATGAGATGGCAAGAATTGAAAAATCGAAAATACCCTTCAAACAGGTTAAAATATCAAAAGATAGATGTCAAGTGTAGAAAACATATGTAGTTAAGATTCATTATAGTTTAGATAATAATAGAATCCTACTACCTATTGCATTATTTTTCACTTGGCTTTATTTTATATCTCACGAAAATAGTACAATTAGAACTAGATCTGGTAATTTTGGACATGACATGTTAACACGACGCGAAAAGACATGAGTTAAAAAGGTTATAGGTTTACCCTTAACGTGTTTCGTGTCTTAACGTGTCAGACACATTTAAAACACGTTTAAACACGTTTACTTAAACGTGTTATCGTGTTTAAACGTGTACACGTGACACGTTTATTAATCTATTGAACATTGATAGTTAAAGACTGTTTTAGCCTTATATAAATAATTTTAAATAATTATTTTAAACAGTTTTTTTAATTTTATAAAAAGTATTAATGTAATTATACATTAATACCCTAAATCCCTAATTTTATTAATTTTATTTTATTATAATTATATTTTTTAATTATAGATTTTAAATTTAAATAATAAAATTATATTTAATTGTAAATATTTTTATTTAAACGTGTTAATCGTGTTAAACGTGTTATTAATTGTGTCGTGTCGTTTATTAACATGTTTAATAAATGTGTTAATCGTGTTAAACGTGTTATTAATCGTGTCGTGTCATATATTAACACGTTTAATAAACGTGTTAATCGTGTCGTGTAGTGTTACACGTTTATTAAACGTGTTCGTGTACGTGTTTTACACTTAAAATACATTTATTAAACGTGTCGTGTTAGTGTTTACCCTTAACGTGTTTCTTGTCTGATATGTTTATGACATGAAAACACAAATTGTCAGGTCTAATTAGAACCGATGCCCTAACCTCAATTTCCTTAGTTCAACTAAAGCACAACTGTAATATAACAATAACCCAAGATGATTAGTCACTAGAGGATAAAGAAGCATCTAAAAGTAACCCTCCAGAAATCACTATTATAGATTTTTTATTATCTGACTACCAGGCTAGCAACATTGACAATCAAAAGTCTTGAATAATATCAACAACATATTTTTTTTATTAGAAAAAGAGCAAAGATCCGAAGACAAAAACCTAGGTCCTAGTAACTTCTGAGCTCTGAAATCATATTTTGGTTGCAATCCATCTGTATAATTAGTCATAGATCACATGAACCAGCAACCAAGCCAAATGGATTAATATTCAAATTATATGGAAAATCGATGTAAGAAGGTCGAAGGGAAACAAAGATGGCAAGTGGGAGTGCAACACAAAATGGGAAAAGAGGACAACAAGGACCTAGGAGATCTTTGAAGAAAATGAGAAATAGAAGATCTTATGAAAATACCTAGAGGAAAGAGTGAAGAAATGAGATATTTATTTCCAAATTTAAGGGAAGAGTGAAGAAATGAGAGATTTATTTCCAGATTTGGGGGAGAAAGGGAGCAGAGCATACATGGCTATATATTGAGAACAGAAAAAGGCCACCGGATGAAGCTAACCATGTCGTCTATGGAGGAAACCGAGGCTTGAGGAAAGGATGGCAGAGAAGGGGCTTGGAGTTGGTGCATCAGGCTTTTGTTTTTTCAATTGGAAGGAAATTGTCTTACGTTGCTTGAGGGTGTAAGACAATTTACGAAGTCAACAAGCCATTTTCCCGTTGATCCATAAAATTTTTTATAGAATGAAAATGTTTTCAGGTTACCAAATAGGTTAAGTTTTGAAAATATATTCCAGAAAACATTTTCAACCAAAACAAACAGACCCCAATATCAGTTGAAATTACAAAAATCGAGAAAAATGAAACACTGACAATTGAACAACAGAACTCACTAAGTAAGGGCAGCCCCTAACGATATTGACATGTTCAAGAGCATTTTCCATAAACAAACTTTTAAAATAGAGAACAAAACAACCACATTCTTCACCATTTCTTTATTGGGGCACCTGGTGGGTGGTTTGCTTCAGTCACAAAAGCAAAAGCCAATAAAAGGAAGCATTGTTGAGATAGAAAAGGATCATCACCTCTGGCCCCAAAGGGGGGATTTGAGCTATCACCTCTTTCTTTTCAAGCCTCTTTCCAGCTTCGTATGTATCCAGGACAAACCGGGGCTTTAAACCAAGAAAATAGCAGCGAGAGAACAATAAATATATATGCAACAAAAAGAATTTGACACACGCCCACTTTAACAACAGTAAAAATATTAAAAATGAGATAGTTATAGGTGCAACTTTCTTATCGCAGGTTCAAGCCGCTTTGGTCCAGCCTTTTGCAGTGAATCCGGCAGTGATAATTCTACTAGAAATGTACCCGTACGGTACACACGGATATAATAATACATATTATAATAATTGTGTTTATCATATTTTTCATTTTATTAAATTTTTATAGGTGAGGATAAAAGTAAATTCATATATTAAAAATTACATATAAAAAATGTTATAGTCATTAGTAGAAAGTTTTAAAATATAATAACTTACGGTTATAATATAATGCATAGATATATAGAAATCAGCACAAAACATAAAGCGATATTACCACAATTTATAATTTTACATCATCATTGTTAGGTTAGGTACAAAAGATAGTACTTGTAAGTAGAAAATAAGATAAGGCTTTTACGAAGTTTTACAAAAGAACTTATTGTTGTTGTTACAAAATATATGTAATTAGGTAAAGTAGTGTTTTGATATCGAGCCAGCATTCGAAGTATATACAAAAAAGATATAGTTATAGTGTGTAATATTACATGGCATATCGAACAAAAGAATGAAGCATCTTCATACATAACTGACAATTAGATGTTAAGATTTAATATTAGCTATAGATAAACAAAAAGTTTTAATAATGTTGCGTTTCTATCAAGGTTTTGGTTCGATGTGTGCCCTGTTTGCAAATAATATTAGAACAATTAAGAAGTAGCATATATTGTTTGAAATTTTTATCTCAACAGCTCATGAACCAAAGCAAAAAATGTTAAAATTCTATAAGTAATACACAGCTTAAAAGAGACAAAGTTTAACATCAATTAATGCAGAATTTCATTATCCATAAAAAAGACCTTTAGTTTTTTTGTAGCTTTCAAAATGTATAGAACAATTTAATTTATTTATAAATTATTCATCAAAAGTACTAGAAATGTATGTAAATTTTGAAAATGTTGAAGATTTAAATAAATATAGATATATTTGATAATGCATTATTTTCATCTCATGCTTGTAGTTCGAACTATATGAAAGAAGAAGAAAATAACCTAATAAGAATAAGATGAAGATAAAAAAATTAATTCTTTTTTTTTTAGAGTTTCAGATTTATAAGTTCACACTTGTGGTTTAATTACTTATAGTGATTTTTTTAAAATAATAATTGTAATTATTTGACTTGTATAAGATATTGATTTTTTATTCTAACTTCATTTTTTGGATGTACAGTAAATTAAATTTTTGTACAGAGGATTGCTAAGGTGAAATGTTATTCTAGTGGTAATATTGAGTTTGTATTATCCATTGTTGAGGTGAGAAGTTTATAATGTATCTTTCTTTTGATAGACATTTTTGGTCAATATTTTTATAGCAATACAGACCCAATTTTACAAAAAAAAGAAAGAAAGTCATTGTTGTTGGATTGATGTAAAGTTTAAACCGTAGGAAAATGAAGACTTTGAAAATCTGGGTTTTGGTTTTTGGACAATGGAATTAAGAGTTTGGGTTTGAGAATTTGTCTCTTTTATTTAATTATTTTATTGTTTTAGTTTTTCTTTTTGTTTTTTTTTTTGTTTGATTTGTATGGTAATTGAGATTGCATCAAATTGTTTTTGTGATTTTGATTTTAATGATAATTCTGATAGAAGGATAAATACCCAGTTGAGGCTTGAAATATTAGATGCCAATGGAAGCTAAGTGTTGCTATAAATTTTATTAGACGTTCAATTCCGTCAAAAAAGATGAACAGTAAATAAAAGGGTCAAATAGATATAAAACTTATGACATGTCATTAAAAAAAATTAACAAATTAATTGTGAAACTTATATACCAATATGAACATTAAATTGTTGAAAATGCATAAAAAAACTAAATAGCAAATGAATTAAGCAGTATTTGATATGGGTTTTTATGTACCAAAGAACTCATTTAAAAATAATCATAATTAAATTGATGAAAAAAGCTAATATCATAAGCTCAGAAATTACCTAAAAGAAAGCAAAGTAAGTCTTTGCACTTGAGCAACTAACAAAGATGAACAGGAACAAACGAAGAACAAAAACAATACAAAATGGGAAACGAGAGATAAAAAAAACAAAAGTAAAAAAATTTATAGAGAAATAAAGAAATCTCTATAAAGCAAAAGAAGTCTAAGTAAAAGTAATAAAATTAAGGTAAAAACAATTGATTAATATAAAGATTAAATGCAATTTTGAACAGAAGAAAAAAAGCTCATCCAAATCAAACGTATTACACACTCAAACAATTAATTGTAAAACTCAAATATTTAAAAGCCAAAGCCAGCTTCTTTTTTTTAATCCCATAACTCTTCAGATGGCTGCAGAATAAGAATGATGCCAAAGTTGAAAAAGTCAAAGTTAACTTTTTTTATATTTTTTCAACTTTCCACATGTCAATTTAAGAGAATAAAAACGTAATTAACTATACAGCCTACTTTGGATCTTCAAATTATATATGTTATAGATTTTATAGAGTTATCTTACACTTTGTTGGGTATAAAAAGAATGCAATCTTTTTGTGTTTTTTTAGTTATTTTTATGCAATTTTTGTATATTTTTATTAATTAATTTAATATATGTTTGAGTATTTTTAATTGAGTTCTTTTAGTTTATTTTCAATATAAAAGTCCTATTGTGATTCTTTATTGAATTAGTCTTATAGGTGTGTAAGCATGTGGGGTTTAAATGACAAAAAATCATGCAAAGATTCTTAAGGAGATTTTTGACCATGTTGCAGTAATTTGAACATAACGCGAGCTATAAAAGTTTGAACGACAAAATTCTTAGACCATTGAAAAGCTAAAAGGAAAGGTTACAACTTTGATGTTTAACACTTCACCTAAGTCTAATAGGATCATGGTCAAAATTGTGCCAAAATTTGAAGTACTGTTGCAAACTGCACAATAGCTAGGCAAAGAAAGGCAGTGCCACAGCCCTTGTGATACCTAGCACAACCAAAAAAGGTCAGTACCGCAGTGCCAACTATAGGTGAGCAAATGTAAATTGAACCAAATCAAAGTGAGTTCGATGTTTTCAATTCTTCAAAAAGTTCAGTTATTAAAGTTAATTCGGTTTGGTTTCGGTTAAAAATTTTTTTAACCGAACTAATTGAACTTGAATAAAGGTATAATGAGATTTTGGCATGGGAAATAAATCATAAATTATTTATTGTTGCTTTCATCTATATTTTTTAATTATTTATTGTTTGTATGATTATTCATCTTATTTATTCTAATTGTTTATCATCATTTTAATATTTTTGTAGTATTGATTTATAAAAAAAAATGCAATATAAATAAATATATACAAACAAAAAAAAAGTATTTCTCAAGTTCGGTTTTCCAAAACCAAATCAAATTAACCGAATTAATTCAGTTTCGATTTTCATTATTTGTGGAATTCAATTCAGTTTTTTGTGAAATTCGATACAATTTTAGTTATTTTTAAGTATGAGTTCGATTAATTTAATTATTAAATATTTAAAATTAAATTAATTGAAATAACCGTTTGCTCTACCCTATTGCAGGCACGTACATTAAAAAATCTGAACCTTTTGATTTCTACGTCAAAAGGCTTTAATTATGTTATAAAATGGGGCTTTTTGGCTTTGAAAAAGGGAAGAAAAGGGAGGAAATCTTTGAAGATTAAGCTTCAAAAGTTACACAAAATACTTTCTCTAACTAGATTTGATTTTTTCTCTTTATCTTCTTTTATAAAAATGCTTTATTTTTCCGAGAAGTTGAGTTTTATTATGGATATGTTGAGTTAAATTTCTATTTCTAAGGTTATGATGGATATCGGTATGTAGTTTGGATATTGTGCTTGGCTATTACATACTTTTTATGGACTCATTGATATTTTTTCAAATTTAAATTTATTTTCCATTTTATTACTTGATCACCAATGAAATAAGTTTGGGTTTATAGATGATACTTGAGAAAGTTAGTCTAAATAGACCTTTGGGTAATATATATTTATTACACTTGAGAATTGAGTGGGTGATTTTGCAAGTATGATAGACATATACCTATTTGCCATATATAGTCAATTGTGAGAACCTTTGCCTTAGAAACTTAGCTTACTTGAAGAATATTGGTAATTTAACAAACAACAAGCAACAACATACAAGTTGTTTGAGTTTCAGACTGCAAAAGTTCAACAAAGTTGCAGAATATTCCTGAAAATGTCACAAATTCATATATTTGAAGAGGATAAACTAGTAAGAAAATTGCATTCAATGACTAGGGGATAAAGATACACACCACTGCTCAATAGGAACAAAAACATACTTCATCGAGAAAATATGTTTCTTCTTGATCCATACCATCCAACTACAACGAAAACCACAAGCAATCGGGATATGTAAAAGAAGCCCTTCTATTATCTGAGAAGCTCTTCCATAAGTTCCTAAGAAAATCCATGACCTTAAGATTAGGAATGAAGAAGGTAGGGAGAGAAAGAAGCTGATCTTTTCACATCAAAGGGAATGGATAGAATGGCATACTCAAAGCAGTGTGAAAACAGATCGCTACTTAACTTCCCCTGTTGCCTGGAATTTGCAGTCCTAACTCCCCCTTTCTACCTTTTACTACTAGAGAAGCCACCTAGCAATCACAGATGAATAAACTGAAATATATAATTTCTTTAGCTTCTTCAAAGACAAGGCATTTGTAATAAACACAACAATGCTCTAAATGTACTCTTGAAAAAACTTGTAACACAGCAAATTCACATACTGCAGCAAACTTCCGACTACTATGTAAAGTTCTTGTAGAGTCTTCAAGAAGAAAACAAATTGCTGGGTTTTAAGTAACCAATCTAATGTAGTATTAGAAATTAACCTAAAGTTAAACGAATTGTTGGTGAGCTAAATAGAAAAGGGGCAAATTTAAAACATTGAACCTGCCAACACTGTCTTTTTGGTACGTGTGGACAAAGCCAGGGTATGATAGGAGGAAGTTAAGACTTGACTTTAACCCTCCACTGGAGAGATAACGACCATTAGGACGAGCCTGGGTTGTAAAAAGTGAAAAGAAAAGCTAATTTATACCAGGAAAAATGACAGAACTCAGAGCTAAGGAACTAGGAACACATATATAGAGACTCTGCAGCTCAAAAAACATCCCAGCAAACGTTACAGAAACGTACCAGCATAACATCAATCTAACCTGTATAACAAATCACCAACGCATCCAAAGGCACCAAACCACCGATGTCAACCTGATCATGTAGACCGCATCCAAGCATTTGATTCACTAATGAAAGAACCTGATCACGTATACCCTTTCTCGTATAATTACATAAATTAATGAAAGAACACTACCCATTACCATTTACGTACCAAAAATAAAAGGTCATAAAGATCTTGCCATTTAAAGTTCCTAAGTTGAAGAGATGGGGAAGAAGAAATAATAAACAAAATATTGTTAGTAAACAGCTGTCTTCTTCAATGCCTTCCTTACCTTTTCCATTTATTTCGCATATTCCTAAATATGTCGTAAATTTAACAAACATGCACGTTCAAGGTTTTTTTCCCTTGTCAAAACGTACAATTTTAGAAAAGGGATATATTTAAACTTAATTCTTTTAATTATAAGATATACATATATATATATATTATTTATTTGTAAAATTTTTAAATTCTACTAACCAAGTTGAATATTATCACATATGTTACTAATTTATATTTTAAAATTTTGGATGAATTAATATTATAATTATATATATATTACAAAATCTTACCCATATTTATGAAGTCCCTATATCAAATAATAATTTTTAAAAACAAATAGTTAAGTGATAAGTTTAAGTTATTTATGCCGTTTAATCACAAACAATGCAAAAATTAAAATTTTAACATGCACATACATATTTATTTACACTTGCATATGTAAATTAGATTGTCTAAGTTTGATTTGTAATTTTTTTTTATAATTAAAAAAGAGGAGATTTAAATTCTACTTTTTAAATAAAAATTATATACCAATCGTTAAATATTCAGATGCGATTTGACTTGTAAACTTCTTCAGTCTCCAACTAAAACATGCATTTCCTCCCTATGTGATAAGAAGATTAAATATCTCTCTTACTTTTAGTATTATCATCATTATTCATTAAAACTTAAAAGATAGGTCAGTGGTAGGCGCCCATGTGAAGAAATTCAACCCATATGGTCCACGTTGTTGATTGCAAGATTTAGCAGCCTTGGGTAAGTTGCGTTTAGTTTATCGCATTGCAGGACCATAGGCATAGACCCAAAAAAATTATTAAAAAAAGTCTCCCATGACTTCAGTTGACTACATAATGAACGGCCCCAAATAATTAACTAGAAAAGTTGCAGACACTGTAAAGAAAAGGTCAGTTGTAAGATAAATTTGTCATTAACACATTGTCGAATTAGTGATGATTGTGGATGCCTGATAATTGTAAAGCGACCTAAACAATTCAACAACCTTTGGTATTGGATCTCAAGATGCTCCTGTTTTCGTCCCTAATAAAGTAACGGTACTAACATTTGCCACTGCATCACAGCTCCATCTGCTGCCATTATTTGACAGCCCCAGTGTTGACAATATTTTATTTTGATATATATGTGGACACTGCACTTTCCTTTTTAGCTACAAAAGCAGACTGAACTCTTTGGTCAAACAAAATTCTTTTTTTTTTTAAAAAGTATTCAGGTAATATATTTAACTTGAAAAACTCAAATTTTAATAAATAATTTTGTTTATTACGTCAATTATAAGTTGTAATTTCCTCTCATTTAATAAATACTTGGACAGCAACTTTCGCTTGCAAGTTCCACCACCCGTCCTCAAAAAGGCACGCCAAAGTTTTACACGTGCAAGGTAGAAAAGACGGCGGCACTCCCCACGTGCGTAGTTGAAACTCCGAAAATTGCATTAGAGAATTAAGAGACTTTCTTCGACCGTAATGGCGATAATGACAGAAGAGTTTCAACTAAGAGGAAATTGTGAGAAACAACCCTCCTTATAAGGTGATTTCAAAAGTAACCACCAAAATAAAGTTATCTGTTTCTACCCAAAAAGAAGCATGAACAGACGAAAATGCCTTTAAAAAATACTGTGGCAAATTAAGCTGCCGATATCTGCCTCCCGCCATCTTCCAAAAATTAGAAATTAATGCTCAGTTGTTTTTTGCTCGTTCATCTTTCTTTCTCAGTTCTCTTAACTGTATCAACTCTGTGTTCAGCACCATCGTCATCAGCTCTCTCAGCTCTCTGAACTGTGTGAGCTCTATCAACTCTCTGTTGAGCACTATCGTCTTCGTGCCGTGGTCTATCTCTTGCCATTTGGCCATATTGTCTTCGAAAAATAAACCCCATTGCGGAGATGACATCAAGGTATGTTTTTGAGTTCGTTGCTGCAACACATAAATTTGTGAAACTTTTTTTGTAAATCAGAAGACGGATTAGAAACATTGCACAAAGTTGTTACCAGCATGTCTATGTGTACTTGTCGTGTCACCAGCATGTCTATGTGCACTTGGCGTGTCACCAGCATGTCTGCATGCACTTGTCGTGTCACCAGCATCTCTATGTGCACTTGGCGTGTCACCAGCATGTCTATGTGCACTTAGTGTGTCACCAGCATGCATGCATGCACTTGGCCTGTCCCCACCATGTAATTAAGTAAATAATTAAATAATTAAGTAAATTAAATAATTATTTTTGTTTTCAAAATTTCAGTGGGGTTCCAATTCTGCGACTTGTGATAAGACACGGTGGTCAGTGGGTGGATGACATGTATAAGGGTGGTGAGTCACGAATGCAAGGGATTATGAGTGATTTGTCGTTTGCGGGCTTGATGAAGCTGGTTGAAGATGTTGTTGGGGTAAACTCAGAAATTGACGATATTGAGTTGCATGCATTGATCAGTACACCCGGGGAGCTATCACGGCCAATTATCAAGGATGATGAGGATATTGCATTAATTCTGCTAGAACAGAAGAATGTTTCGACTGTGTATGTCAGCATTAAGAGACCCGAAACAAATGTTATGTCACATGCAGAAGCTGAAAAACATGGTAATCAACTCAATCAGAATCAGATTTACAATGCTTCACATATGCCAGAGCATTCGGTCCGTAACCTGTATTTAAGGTATCCTCAAGAGTTTGTACAGC
This sequence comes from Theobroma grandiflorum, assembly GCA_036013995.1. Lineage (NCBI taxonomy): Eukaryota > Viridiplantae > Streptophyta > Magnoliopsida > Malvales > Malvaceae > Theobroma > Theobroma grandiflorum. The sequence continues at coordinate 12,210,298 of CP142131.1, forward strand.
CTGGTAACCAGAGGACATTGATAGAAGAGTTGGGTGCACAATTCCGATCGGGATGTGCATCAAACCAATTAGGGTCTGCTACTAAAGGAATGCATTGATCGGGTGAAACGGTAGAGTGTGTAATTCCAATTTCAAATGAGAATACGACATGTGAGTACAACACTGTGACGTTGGATGTTAACACTGCGACGCTGGAGGATAATGCTGCATGTTATGAGGGAAATGAGGATTTGTTTGCTAGCAGTGAAGATAGATTTGATGACAGTTCGAATGATGGGCCTGACGAATTGGATCATGACATTTCAGACAATGACTGCCTTTATGACAGTGACATTCCAATTTGCAATAATGTTGAAGGTGAAACGGAACCTGTTGAAGGTTATGATGTAGGAAATGTTCAGTGTGATGATCCCATATACAATAACCCTATCGCTGGTGAGGACGAGAATCGTTCCGTTGATACAATGCTCGATGATAGTTATCAAGAAAGGCGAAATGAAGGGATATCTTCTACGTGGCGAATTGCAGGTGCAGAAAGGTTCTTCTTTCAAATAATTAGCACTGAGGAGTTGACATGTCCCAATGATCGCTTATACAAAGGAAGAATGTTTTCCTCGAAGGCAGAGTTGAAACAAGCTTTGAACATGTTGGCTCTAAAAGAGCAGTTTGGGATAAGAGTGAAAAGGTCATGCAAAAGTCGTTACGAGGTTGGTTGCAAAGATAAGGCATGCAAGTTCAGTGTCCGTTCAAGGAAGTTACTTGATGGAGGAGGGTATTGGGAAGTTCGGAAGTTCCACAAAGTACACACATGTACTGTTGATAGGTTGCAAGGGCGATTTCCATCTGCGAGTGTCAAGATAATTGGTGAACTTATGGCACCCAAGCTTCGGGCTAATGGAGTAGCGTTGAGACCTAAGAACATAATTGGTGAGATGAAGATTCAGTGGGGATTAGAATGCTTGTATGGTAAGGCTTGGCAAGCAAAGGAGTATGCGGAGACGCTTGTTTTCAGTCCCCCGGAGGAGTCATTTCAACTACTACTCTTATATTTTTATATGTTGGAACAAGAAAATCCTGGCACAGTCACAACAGTGGCTACTGGCGAGGCTGAAAGATTTAAATATTGTTTCTGGTCATACGGGGCTTGTATTCGGGGGTTTAGGGATGTAATGCGTCCTACGGTTGCAATTGATGCAACACATTTGAAAGGCAGGTTCAAGGGTGTTCTGTTTGTTGCTGTATACAAAGACGCGAACGAGTGTGTATATCCAGTTGCATTTAGCATCGGCCATGTTGAGGACGAAGACTCGTGGATGTGGTTTCTCATCAAGCTACATGATACGGTTGGTTGTCCTGAAAATACTATGTTCATTTCTAATTAGCATCTCAGCATTAAGAAAAGCAATCCAAAATGCATACCCAGAAGCGCACCACAGTTTATGCGGTTTCCATTTGAAGAAAAACTTTAAAAACAAGTTCAAGCGTGATGACGTTTCTATGATTTTCACCCTTGCTCGAGATTGCTATAAGGTTTCTGAATTCAACAGATATATGAACCAGCTCAAGCAGATTCATGTGGGAGCCTACGCTGATCTTTTGAGAATAGACCCTGAGAGATGGGCACGTGCATGTTCACCGACAAGGCGATACCAAATGATGACCTCGAACATTGCCGAATGTGTTAACTCCTGCTTAAAGCATGCCAGACAAATGCCAATCACTGTTTTGATCGAGTTCATACGAGACATGTTCCAGCGTTGGTTCCATGATCGGTACGAGAAGGCTGTCAAGGTGACCACACCCCTCAGCCCTTGGGTTGCTAGGCAATTGAGCAAACGCTTCAATGATGCACATCGCTTTGTAGTGAAGCCTATCAATCGAGTGAAGTTTAAAGTTAAAGACGGGAAGATGGACGGACTTGTTAACCTGTCCACGAAGACGTATTCATGCTGTGAGTTCCAAAAAGATTTGTTGCCATGCAGCCATGCCATTGCAGCAATAAGGTCAGATTATATTTTCTTTATTTCTTATTTGATCCTTAATTTGACATAACATAGCATTATATTCTGCTTGAATATTGAGTTCATTGTATTTTTCAGTAAATGCAAATGTGAAGCCTTTGATTTCTGCGCCGACTACTACAAGACAGCCGTTTGGGTGGAGGATTATGTGGGGTCCATTCGCCCAGTAGGGCATCTTAGTGAATGGGACATCCCCTCGCATGTGAAACAAATTGTCGTCTTGCCACCACCTTGGCGAGGCCAAGCAGGAAGACCTAGAAGGAGAAAGATTCTATCCGCTGGTGAAGGCAGTCGAGCACGGAGATGTTCGCAATGCAAAATGTACGGGCACAACAGACAAAATTGCCCATCTCCATTTGCAAATCCATCAACAAATCCGACACCATCTCGAAGTCAATCAGCTCCCCGACAAGTGCACTGACCGAAAACGTATTTAATTTGCAGAGAAACCGGTCATATACACAACAACTGTCCAATCCGAAGGACAATGTCTGAAAACGTAGTGTGTGTTGTGGACGAAGACATATTATCAGGGCCTAACTAACTGCAATTTATCTGTTGCTTTGTTAGGGTTTGATTCGAACTGTTTCGATCTTGGCCATTGACATTTGCATTGAATAATGATATTTGCTATAAACCAGAGTATAATAATAGCATTGCCTAGGCATAGAAGTTGTCAATAATTGACTTTAGCCACACTATGCATGGTGGTATAGTATGGAATGTAAATTGTCTAATCTTTGGACAGCATATATAAATAAAAAATCAACAATGTTACTTTACATTTCGACAATTGTAAAGCCAATACATTCGTTACATTATTGCTTAAAGCAAATCGCTTCAATATACATAAGGAAATTTTACTCATTTTACAAACGACGTTGCAAAACTATATCAATTGTCCGCTTTGGTTTAGAGTTTGTGATAGGGTAAAAATGTGAGAAGGCAGGCTGCAGAGTCGGTGACACGCCATTAAGGGAAGCAGTGACACGGTATCCTTTTCGTGCTGCTGACACGCTAAGTGCATGCAGACATGTTGGTGACACGCCGACTCTATGCAGACATTTTTGTGACACGCCAGGTGCACATGGACTTGCTGGTGACACGCCAAGTGCATGCAGATATGGTAGTGACACCCCAAGTGCATGCAGACATGTTGCTGACACGCCGAATCTATGCAGACATTTTTGTGACACGCCAGGTGCACATGGACTTGCTGGTGACACGCCAAGTGCATGCAGATATGGTAGTGACACCCCAAGTGTATGCAGACATGTTGGTGACACGCCGACTCTATGCAGACATTTTTGTGACACGCCTAGTGCACATAGAATTGCTGGTGCCACGCCAAGTGCATGCAGATATTGGTTGTGACACGCCACCTGCATGCATACTGGGTGTGACACGCCGACTTTATGCAGACATTTTTGTGACACACCTAGTGCACATAGACTTGCTGGTGACACGCCACCTGCATGCAAATATTGGTGGTGACACGTCACCTGCATGCATACTGGGTGTGACAGCCAGACGCATGCAGACATGGTAGTGACACGTCAAGTGCATATTGTCAATGTTGTCAGACGCTGACTTATTACTAAATTGCGATACAAAAAAATATAATATAAGGATACAAAATTACTTAACAAAGATAATGTATTCCTGTATAAAATTAATTGTCTATACAAAAAAAATTTTATCCTATATACAAATATAATGAAGTGAGTACGAAAAAAATGATTTTATTTCCTATGATTGTGTATACAACAAAAAATTTATCTCTAAATTGTATTTTGTAGAAAAAAAATTATACAACTAACTGCCGATATGTTCATGGTTTGCTCACACAGCTGTTGAAAAAAATTTCGTGCGCATATTGGATACGCAATTTTGCAATCATACTTAACTCTTATCGGCTCCGATTGCAACATTGCGTCAATGTAGCTTACCATGAATATGCCGCAGCTAACACTATCCTCCTGCCGATGCACTGAAGGGCTGGGCAAAGAAATTTCCAATGGCATCAACGTCAAATCCCGTCTCCTCCGACGTGTTTTATTGAAATACCCTGCTTGGTGGCAGATGATTGAAAAAATTGTCGTAAGTGGCTTCATCTGCTCCGCACGAACTCCGTTATCCTTCGCTGCCGAAGTTGTTGCGAAGTCTATCACCTTGATCTTCCACTTTCCCAAATCGATCTTTGCCACCACCCAATGCCCATTCACATTGCAAAGAGCGAGGATGAAATCGACCTCTTCCCATTTCTTGCCGTATGTCGGCTTTTCACCCTCCACGTACCCCCGTAAATCATCCAAAATTTGCATGCTCGACCGGGGATCTTCGGTTTGATATGCCAAGTGTAGCATATGGATGGTGTCCTGGAAAAAAAAATTTGCATTGGTTTAGACTTAATGCACTGAAAAGCTTAGAAAAAATTAAAATTTTTTGCAAAAAACTTACAAAGAATATCGTGTCAACCACGCATGCACGGGCAGTGTAATGCTTCGATTTTGGGCCTGTCGCCTGCTTACACATAACGCTGAGGCATGCGTCGATATGTTCACTTGTCATTTATGCTTGTGGATCCTCTAATGATGTGAAGAAGTCAACACCTTGATCCCCTAAGATTCCGACGTTACGCCTGCATATGTCACAAAATGAATTTGATAAACGATGGTGGATGAATGTTTCTATAGAAAACAATAATGAATTGATATTTACAAGCTGACCTCACGGACTGGTTCTTCTTGAAGGCTTCGTACGCTTCCATCATCGTGTCCTTCACCGCTCGACGGGTCAATGAGGGGTCGACATACGGGCTTGCAAGGTATTTGCTCGCCATTATCACCCGTGCCTGCTCAGTAGGGTCGGCAATTGCTGCTACACGATGATGGTAATTGAAGGATAGTGGTGAACTAGTGGCTTCGGAAGTGCTCTGAGCAAGCTGGCCCGATCCTGCTGCTGGAAGCGCAACGATCGCCTCGGATGGAGGAAGATGCTTTACGACTGACACAACTAACTAAAGGTCTCCCTCATGTCCAACGAAAGTATCCACAATCGGATCGGCCTCACCAACCTCGGCTCCTTCAGCATCTTCTGATTGAAGGCTGACACCATGCTCCTCATGCTGCCCATCATCAAGATCATCGTGACCCGCAGCAGCATTGTCGGATGAAGGACCGGCCTACAGAACGAGACAACTGTGAAAATTCGATAGCGAATTGACCTAATATAGCAAAAAACTAAAGCGTAGAAAGATTAACGTACTTGTGATTTCAGCCCATCTAGAATCCGTGAAACAATGCGGTCCTCTAGCGTTTCAACTGCATAAGTCAAGGACTTAATTGATGCCTTCAGCTCCGACATTTCTCGCATCTTCTGTCGGAGCTGACGTTTTGTGTTTATACCGTCATTGACTTTTGTCGACTGGGTCAACTGCAATAACATATATATTAGTGGTGTTATTCAATAATCATATAGGAAACGCGTGGAAAATCAATATAACAACTTTAATATCCTTACCGGTGGCTCATTGGCAGTATGCGGTTGAATCGGAGCTGGAGTCATCGCTGGTTGCGGATTGGACGTCGCCTCCGTGAACTGCAATGACATAAGTTACTTTGTTACTAGATCAACATATGTGGAAACTTTGAACATAAATCGTTATAACCAAACTTACCGATGGCTCAATACGAATGTGTGTCTGAGGAGGACCGGTGGGTGGTTGTGGAGCTGCCGTAGGTTGATCCAACTGCAAGCACATAAATGTTAGTAGCTAATCACATATCAAAATGGATGGAAAAAAATGTTAGAACCGTAAATACCGACTATTCACTTCTTGCACCATGGTCGTCTCCTTGTTCCATCAACTCAGGGGCCAACGGCTCATCAACACTGGGAGAGTCGGTGCGCATCCACTTAGTTGAAGCGGTGGATCTTTTCTCCTTCAAGCTTCTCCTCTTCGACCTGGCAACGACACCAATCTGATCACCTTGATCCTCCGTCTGCTCGATTGGCACATATTGGTGGCCTTCCGATAACGGCACATCGAGGTCCACCAAATACTCCCGACTGGCCTCCTCCGGGGTGATCTCCAACGTCTCCAGGGCCCATAACTGCAAAAAAAAAATATTTATCAAACGTTTAAATTTGAGGTAAATTTCTTATACAAATATGAAGGATCGATCAATTTGTAGCTGTTCACTCACTTGCTTAGATGACTCGAACTTCTCAATCGCCTTGTGCAGGTCTTTTGGCTTCTGATTGCATTACCATCTTCACATTCGCGGGTAGACGTTTTCCTTCGGAGCAGAAGGGGCTACTATTTTTCGTAAGATCGAAATTGCCTCCAATGCCCAAAACTGCAAGTCAATTGTAAACATTATCAAACGTAAATTATTAAACAGTGCAACAATAAATTATTTTCTCAAAACCAAACAAAAACGGTAAATGTGACAATACCTGTATCACCCATACGAAGCCGTAGATGTTGTATCGTAAATGGCTTTCCTTTGCTGCGCTTAAGGTAGGCACCTCGAACCCTTTCAATAGGTAGTCCAAGGTGAGCCTCCAAACATAGTGGCCCCATGGAAATCCATTCCAAGCGTCAAGGTCCTCAACCAATGACAGCAACCAAGGTGTCATCCGTCTACGGTAGTCTTGCCCAAATAGGATGTTATTTGCAATCAAGACGAGTGTCATCTTGGTCGCGTCTCCTTCCCGCTAGAAGTTTCCTCCGCGGAACGTGTCAAGCAAAGCCTGCAGCTTTATGCTATCCTGGCCGCTCCAGTATCTCGCATGAATTTCGTCCGTAACCACCTCGTACGGACGTGTGAACACATCGAGCATTGGACTGAACTTCAGCCCGGTTATAAGGCAGAACTTCTGCTTCGATATCCACACCTTGCTCTTGTCGATAGCAAACCATGGCTCTTCCTCCGTTGCCTCTCTTTCATTGATTCGACGAATCATTATGTTATGAAGGAGACCAGCGCTGAAGTAGCCTTGCGAATAGACATCAAGAAGCATTCCGAAGCATGTACGCTTCACTGCATCCAACTCCCCATTCTTTTGGAGAGTCTTGTTGATGTAATGGAGCTGGGACCACTTACAGTGGGTGTTTATTGTGACATTGAAGGCCCACTTCTCCCTCGGCACAATGAGGACATTGTCAAGATCTTCATATTCTCTACGATGCATCTGCATCACATGGCACACGTGTAGGAGTCAGTTAACCAATAATGTGCCCAAAAGGTATACTAACTATATAAATAATTGTTCTGACACGCCATGCATATCAAGTAAAATGTTGTCACACGCCATAGATATTATGCAAAAATGTTGTCACACACCATGCATATGAGGTGAAATGCTGTGACACGCCATGCATATGAGGTGAAATGCTGTGACACACCATGCATATGAGGTGAAATGATGTTACACGCCATGCATACCAGGTGAAATGCTATAACACGCCATGCATATGAGGTGAAATGCTGTCACACGCCATGCATACCAGGTGAAATGCTGTAACACGCCATGCATATCAGGTGAAAATATTGTCACACACTAAACCCCAAAATCCAGTCAACCCAACACCACTTTAACACCCAAAATCATCAAACTAGGACTCAAACAGTTTAAAACTTAACATTTGAAAAAAATACGACCATATGTATCACCCTAAACCCTTAAAAAAAATTACCAAAATCAATGAAGATTTTTTTTGTGTTTTTTTTTTCCAGTCTCACTTACCTCTTCACCGATATCCGACATTCTTCTTCCTGTTGTAGTGGTGTCGTTAACCTTCTAAACAACGAAGTTGAACTCCCTTCTACCTTTCGTAATGAGAAATGAATCGAACAGCCCTTGGTTCACAGACACAGACGTTTACGAATGAGGAAAAGGGAAAATGAACTGTTTATTATGAAAAATGAATAAATAAAATTTAAAATTAATATTCATAAAATTTAAGGCAAGTCCAAACGATTGCCTCCGAAACTGCTCGTTTTTCAATCCGTCGTGTCAGCCTTTCTATTAATGACGTGTCACATATTTCAAAGCAAACCATGGCCTGTCAGATGTTAAAACAATGCCGTGTCACACACTCAAAACCATGTCGTGTCACTGCTTCACTCCATGTCGTGTCACTACTTCCCTCCATGTCGTGTCACAAAACTCTGCAACATGCCGTGTCACTGCTTCACTCCATGTCGTGTCACTGCTTCACTCAATGTAGTGTCACTGCTTCACTCCATGTCGTGTCACTGTTTCCCTCCATGTCGTGTCACAAAACTCTATACTATGCCGTGTCACTGCTTCACTCCATGCCGTCTCACTACTTCACTCAATGTCGTGTCACTGCTTCCCTTCATGTCGTGTCACAAACTCTGCACCATGCCGTGTCACTGCTTCACTCCATGTCGTCTCACTGCTTCACTCAATGTCATGTCACTGCTTCCCTCCATGTCGTGTCACAAACTCTGCACCATGCCGTGTCACTGCTTCACTCAATGTCGTGTCATTGCTTCACTCTATGTCGTGGCACTGCTTCCCTCCATGGCGTGTCACAAACTCAGCTCTATGCCGTGTCATCAACTCAGCTCCATGCCATGTCACCACCAGTATGCATGCAAGTGGCGTGTCACCACCAATATCTGCATGCACTTGGCGTGTCACGACCAGGTCCGCAGTGGTAGCCGAAACGTTTAAACTGGTAAAGTCAGTTTATATTCCTCTACTATATATAGTCCAAAACTCCTCAGTTCTCATAGACAGATCGTACGTTACCTCTAAAGCAGACTTTGTCGATACTTCATCGGCAGTTCTTCCGAGCATTTTTGGCAGTTGTTACCATCCCGCCCTTGATGTATTCAACTTTAGAATTCTCCACTAGTCTAATAATTAATCTATTTCTCTTCACCTCCGACCTGTAAGCAATTGTCCAACCCTGGCTATTTGAAATCCAGAGACTCTGGATTTCAAATAGCTTGGGTTGGACATTGCAAACAAGTCGGAGGCCAAGAGAAACAGATTAATTATTAGGCTAGTGGAGAATTATAAAGTTTACTATATCAAGGGGGGGATGTTAACAACGACATGCGTAAGCGGGATTTCTGTAAACAACCATGGCATGTCAGATGTTAAACCAATACCGTGTCACACACTTTGCACCATGCCGTGTCATAAACTCAGCACCATGCCAAGTCACTGCTTCCCTCCATGGCGTGTCACCAACTCTGCACCCTCCCGTGTCACATTTTCCCTTTCACATACTCTAAACCCAATGGCCTGTCCCGATTGTTGTAGCACGACCATTTCATGCTTTGCATTCACGTCTTTCTTCTTTCGATTCACCTCCTTAAGCAGGATTTCTGGTTTCACATCATGCTCCAAGCTTTCGATTCATCACGACCACCTCCCCCTTCTCGTTCGGTTTATCTGAATGCCATGTCCGAACATTCAGAAAAACCATCTCATGCAACATTATTTTCTTTTGCACAAGCTTCTCCAAAAAAAAAAAAGATGTTTTGCGCAAAAAATAGATGTTCGCTAATTTCTTTGCATAATTTTCCGCCGTCCGGGTGTTTCAGAGTGCCTACAACAAAGATGTCTCATTAATGGCATTTTTGTCCGAAAATGTACTTTAATGGCTAAAAACAGTTAAAGTTATCTAGAGGGTTATTTCCAAACACACCTTATTTTTAATGGCTAAAAAAAAAAATCGCCCTTCAACTAATTGCATACGTGAAGACACGCAGATATCTTAATAGAACTTGCAGACGAATCCCATTTCTCAAACACGAATCTGCAAATGTTTTGGCTTTTTCTTGTGCTAACTTACTCAATGTCCATCTTTCTCCCTTTTTACTTTTGTTTCTGTACCCATAAAAAGACATACGTTTTTGGAAACCTCTGTTGAATTTTTTTTGTAAAATATTTTATAAAATAATTTAAAATTTTTTTATTATCTGAATAAATTATCAAAAATATTTTTTATCATGAGTCGTCTTCCAAATTTTTTTATTTGAATAATTTTTTATTATAATATTACAAAGTATCAACATTCATTAATTATGTAAGATATTCAAAATATTTTTTTAATATTACAAATTTTATTTATAAATAATATTTAACCCATTTTATTTATTTATTTATAATCGTATTATAATACTGGTTAGTTTGTTAAGTGAATAAATTATAAATTAAAAATTAAAAAAACTATAAGAGTACTTGCACTATGCAATGGATTTGCAAAATTTTATAAATAGTTGATTTTAAAAATTTTGTACATGAATTCAAAATAGTAAAAGACAGAATTAATTATAAATTAAAATTAAGTTGTTTTCGTTATTTTAAGTTATCTCAATATTTGTATCTTATGTGTAATGTTTGTAGAGTTTATAATCACTTGAGAAAGTTAATTAACAAAGATAATCTGTTTCGAAAATAAGAAATTTAGCTCTATTAATTTGATTTGTATGAATTTCATGAGAATGAAGATAATAGGAATAAATTTTTTATTCTTTTAAATCTTGTTTAGAGTAATTTTTTTTTTGTTTTCACTCCCCTTTTACTATTTTGTTTTGTGATTTCAAAGTAGAAAAATAAATAACTAAAAGAAGAAAAAAAATTCTAAAAAGAGAGGAATAAAAAAAGTGAAGGAAGGGAGGGGAGGGAGAAGGGCACGAAAACATGAGATTTTGATTAGAAAAAGTGGTAGTTGTTTTTAAGGGAAAGTCTTGAGAATTGAGTAAGAAAGAAAAAGAAAAATAAAATCAATTAGACCATTTCATTAAAATTGGAAAGATATGGGTAATTATGAGACACATATAACAGTGATATGTAGGGATGTTAACGGGTACCCTATTATAGGGTACCCGTGGGTATCCGATTCGTTTTTACAGGATTAGGGTACTCATAAACTGGTTTAAGTAGGGTTAGGGTATCACCCCTTGAGTACCCGTTACCCGAACCTATTACTATTTATAAATATTTTATTATTATTTTAATAATTAAATTAAAAATTTATAATTTTTACCAACTTTACCAGTCAATTTTTTTGTTAAAAACTAACTAATATATGAAAAGTATGATTACTTTAATTATTAATGTGATGACATTAATATATTTAAATTAAAAAATTATTATATTATTATTTATGTTTAAGTATGATTACTCTAATTATTAATATGATGATATTAATACTTTTATGAATGCGTGTGTGTATATATTATGTATTTTAAATATAAATATATTTACTTTTTATTTTGTTTTAACATTGTAAAAATTATAACTCATAAAATTATTAATTACAGTATATATATGTTTATTTATATAAACATATAACGTATAAATCTAAAGGTAAGTTATGAGATTAGAAAAGTTAATTGGGTAATTAGGTTCTCATGAAAAAAATTTTAATAATTTTTTAATTTAATCGGGTATTTAAACGGGTTAGGATAATTATAGGGTAATGGGAATGTATTAGGGTTAGAGTTAGGGTAATAATTTTAAAATTAAACGGGTAGTTAATAGGGTTAGGATAATTAATTTTTTATAGGATTAGGGTTCGGGTACCTCGAAATTATAGGATACCCGACCCGTTGACATTCCTAGTGATATGTTGTTAAAAAGGTACAATAAAAAAAATCAAAATATCAAAAAGTAGATAGACCATGTTTAGCAAAATATCAAAAAGCACTTGTTAAAGATATAAAATGACTATAATACCTTTTACATATGAGAATTAATAGTGTTAATGGGTAGTGTACTCGTTAATTTTGAAGTATTCGAACTTGATTAATAAACGAGATATCTGAACCTTATAATTACCTAAATATTTTTTAAATTTACTATCCTAATTCGAACTCTAATAAATATTTATTATCCGATAATTACCTGAATCCGTTTAAAAACCCAATTATATGAAAAAATTTAAAAATGCTATTCATGAATACCCTAACCCAAATCTATACTCGTATTTATATACAATAATATTTACATCCATATTTCATATAATTCATTAATAATTAAATTTATAAAAGCATACAAACAACAAAGTTTAAATTTAAATAATAAAAAATAAACATCTCAAATATCAACTTAAATAACTAAAGACAAATAGTCAAACAACAACTTAAACATTACAAATTTACTTAACTATATGGGTTTATCTATAAAATTAAAAAAAATAGCTAGATTCTAAAACTAGTCTAATATCACAATTTTATTTTAGGTATATATTTTATAAGTTTATATAAATAAAGATATATATTATAATTAATAATTTCATAAATTATAATCTTTATAACATTAATATAAAATAGAAAGTAAATATGTCTATATTTAAAATATATATAATAATTATATTTCTTATAATTTTTTTTGAAAGAATATTCTTTATAAATTAACATAATATATAAAGTATATATATTAAAAGATATTACAAGTTAATTAATTATTATGATTTCATGAATTAATTTAATTAATAATATGAGTTTGTTTTTAATTACATGAAATTAAAAAAATACATAATTAGATTTGGATATCGAATACCCAAAGGGTGATCTCAATCTTACGAAAACTCGATACATGTAGTGAAATTACTATCCGAACCTGATTATAAAATATTATAACTTTATATAATCGAGTTGGGTATTTGTGAGTATCTTGTAATAAAGTACCCATCGCCATTTCTAGTAAGAATAGATGAGAAATTCATATGTGAAAATTTATTTCTTATTTTATATGAAATTTTTCCTTAATTGACTTTAATTATTTTGTATTATATTAAATATTATAGTATTTTAGTAAAAATAATTATAATGATACAATCCATGTAAAATGATTGAATAAAGATAATTAATGATGTTTTCTTGAAAGAAGAATAATAAATAAAAAAAGAAAATAATAATATGTTATTATTTTACAAGATCGATTTTAAAGAGAGAAAAAAATAAATAAAATATATGTTTTGATATTTTTTTAATGTAAGACCTTTTATGTAGATCCATATAAAATTTTTCATCGAAACCTGTAATACATTTTTAAAAATCTTCTTATTTGCAAACGGTAAAAAAATTGAAATATTTTTAATTTTACCAAACGAAGTCTTTGAAAAACTTGGCTTTAACCGTTGACTTGACTTGATGCGTCAACAAAATGGAATGCCCTATGAAATCCGGCACATCACCAACATATTAGGTTCCAAGATTAAATAACATGATCTTTCATTGTTCTTTTTCTTTTGATAAAGTTGTTATAATTAGCATCATTCTTTTTTTCCGTATAATGATTTACATTAATATTGGTGATAAAAAGAGTAATATAACTCAAATCATTAGCATTATTTATGTTCACGTCTTTTATACTTTATTTAATGTTTAAAATTAATACACTGCTTTAATTAATCACGAAAACGAAAAACGTAAATATATATATATATATATTATTTTTGTTATAAAGTATACCAAGGTAGGATGGGATGGGATGGAAACACGCAATTGCCACATTGAAGGAGAACATGGGGCTTTGTCGCCAACTTATTCTTACTTAGTCTTGGATTAGTTTAGACTTTAGGATTAGGGTTGAAAGCCAAATTGATTGGGGCAAAATAAGTCCACTTTCCTGATTTGGTTGAAGACAAAACACCCTCTCCACGTAAATAAAGCTAATCAAAAGATCAAAATGTAAAACGCACAACAAAAAAAGAATTAATCCTACTGCATAACCTTTGAGCACATACAGAAACCAAACAAATCTTTTTTTTGTTAACTTACACCGGCCCTAACCGTCACAGCAATGACCGAACTCCAACAACTAAACCACCCTCTATCTTACGCCGCTAAATCCAGACTGTAATACCGGATCCTATTACTCTACTCTGGTAAAAAGCTTCGAGACGGGACGTTAAAATTCCGTCCACCAAAATCTTTTAATTATTTACTTATAGAAAGTAAAACAAAAATCGTCAAATAAATATAATCTCCTAAAAAATTTTATAATTCAACCTTTCAATCTCTTTCCTATATAGTGTTGTACAGAGACAAGAAAAAAGAAAAAAAGACAAGGAAATTAAAAAAAAAAAAAACTTGGAAACCAGAGAGTCATGGTTTCAACGAGACGAAGTGGATCTCTCTCTGGTAGTAAAAGTAAGAGATCTTCTTCTTCTGAGGATAAGCCTCCGTCTCCAAAACGGCAAAAGGTGTCAGCATAAAACGCATCCGAATATGATTTTTTTTTTTTTGGGTTTTGAGAGTAGCGGGATTTGAGTGATTAGGTATTGACTTTTTAGCGGAGTTTTTTTCAGGTGGAAAATGCGGAGAACCCGATGCCGGCGGCGGAGAGTTCCAAAGAAATGTGCACGTCGCCCGCCGTGGATCCTGGAGATTGTGGGAACAGCGATGCTCCGATCGCCGGAGACGGCGTGAACCCCGGGAAGGGCGAGACGTCATCGGCCGTTGTCCCCGTTACAGCACCGATCGCCGATGGTTAGTTGTTGTTTTGAGCTCTCAATGATTGTCAAGTTTTTTGTTATTTGAATTTCATTTAAGTGAATTTGGATTTGCATTTGAGTTTTGAGATGTGTCATATTTCAAAGTTTTTTACTGTCACTTTTATTTTTTGGATTTTTTATAGTTATTTTACTTTTTCCTTTCAATTTCTTGAATTTGAGTGTCGTTTGAGTAAGTTTGGATTTGAAATTGCTTTTCTTGAGCCTTTTTTTCTTCTTTTAGATTTTTTGATTTCATGATTGTCATTTTTACTGAATTGGATTTGCTTGTTGTTTTAAAGGTTCTGCGCCGATTGTTTTGGACAAGGGGAGGAGTTCATTCTCTCCATGGAGTATTTGCCAGAAACCGAGTCCAAATTTTGAGACTTCTACACCTTGGTGCAGGCTTTTGTCGCAGTCTGCGCAGGTAATTTCAAGCCTTGCTTTATCAAAATATCTTTCCAGTTGTTAGTCTTTGTTTGCTCGGCGGTTGACATTAAAAGCACTGTACTTGCAAATTCTCTTGTGGATAAGACTCTTCTCTCTGTATATTTAAGCATTTTATGTACAGTAAATTTTAGATATCTGAACTAGTGGTGATCTTGTTTCTGAGTTTCGAAGCGTTTTCTGTGAACTGCAGAATCCTAACGTTCCCATTTGCACATCAAATTTCTCAATTGGCTCGAGTAAACAGTGCAATTTCCAATTGAAGGACCAGGGAATTAGTGGAATGCTTTGCAAGATAAAACACACACAGGTATCACCTAAATTTTACATTCAATATGTTGCTTTTATTGGATTGATGCAAAATTAAGAATGCTTATGCATATGAGAGGGATTTGATGCTACTGTATGATCCTGTGTTCTCTTATTGGTGGGTGTTTTGTTGTGGTCTTTTCGATGCATTAGCTCTTTGGATTTAGGGTTTTCTATTTTTCTTCATCCTCATTTTTCTTTTTGTTTGGGCAGCCATTGTTTTTATTTTGTTTTGTGGAGATAAACTCCTTAATATGTACATGCAGTATGATACTCATTATTTGTCGACATGATCAGCAAGAAGGCAGTGCAGTGGCCATATTAGAAAGCACTGGGAGCAAGGGGTCAGTGCAAGTTAATGGGACAGTGGTGAAGAAGAATACCAGTTGTGCACTTAACTCGGGCGATGAGGTGGTCTTCGGTTCGATGGGGAATCATGCTTATGTATCCTTTTTTTGGGTTTGAGAGCAATTCATTAAAGTCCATCTCTTGCTTGTTGAGTGATTTAATTGTGCTTGTTCTCTTCTGTGTTACTGGTTATGTGTTTCTGTGTCTGCTTATTTTTGTTATCTCCTTAATTTAATTTCTCTTGTCTAGATATTTCAGCAACTCATGGCGGAGGTTGCAGTTAAAGGTGCAGAGGTCCAGAATACTGTAGGAAAGTTTCTGCAACTTGAGAGGAGGTCAGGGGATACATCAGCTGTTACTGGGGCTACCATATTGGCATCACTTTCAAGTCTGAGGCCAGATTTATCCCGTTGGAAATCTCCTTCTCAAGCCAGCAGTAAGATCCACCAGGTGGCTGAGGCGCCTACTCATTCTGTCGTTCATGATGCTGTGGATGTTGATCTTGATGGCTTGGAAGGAAATTCAACTGCAAACATAGGGAGTGATAAAGCTGCAGAGGTTGGAGCACTCAACAAGAATCTTCCTCTTGATTGCAACCACGACTCCAGCATAGAGGCAGGCAATGTAAAACTCTCTGGGGTGAATGATTTGCTAAGGCCTTTCTTGAGGATGTTTGCTCCATCAACTAGTTGTAATCTGAAATTGAGCAAAAGTATCTGTAAACAGGTATTGGACGAAAGAAACGAGTGGGCGAGGGATTCACAGCCAGCATCAACATCGAGTATGTCACTCCGCTGTGCAGTGTTCAAAGAGGACATTCATGCAGGAATTCTTGATGGCAGAAATTTAGAAGTGTCATTTGATAACTTTCCATATTATTTAAGGTATAATACAACCGCATAAAGTGTCTCTTTTTTATTAAAGAAATCTTGCAAATGTAACTCAGATTTCTCTTAAACTTCTCTTCCTTTATCACTATCTCCCGCCCATGCAGGTATAATTCAGAACTCCTGGACGTGATTCGTTGTTAAGTACCTTGCTTGCTTTCTCTTAATGTTGTCATACCTACTAAAATCCTGGCTTGTGCAATTATAACATTTAGTTTTTAATTTGTCATCATTTCTTAAAGTTTCTGGCAAGTATATTATTACTAGAATGGTGTTTTGCCAGCCATTTCTTAGTTTTGTGTTGGTAAATTCTGTTATTTTCCAGAATCCAAGTCAAAGGGTTTGGAAAGATAATTTGAAACGTAGGTTATCTTGCAACTAACCTTTTTCAATATGCATAGGGCCATTGAGAAAACCTACTGGTTGTACTCATGAATAAATTACTCTCTTTCTATTTATGGTTTCTCGAGTGCCTGCAATTTATGTTTTCAGCTGTAAAAAAAGAACTGAAAGCATATATTTGTTATTTTAGGACTGGAATGTAGCTGGGATAAGAGCAGTTTTCCTACCAATGTACCTGATCTGACTATTTAAGGTTGAAGGCTTAAATTTCAAACGAAAGTCATTTTTCTACCCATGAAGGAAACTGGGTTTAAGATTTCTATATTAGGAGTTAGAGTATGTCGAGTGAAGAGCCACTTGAATGTACGTTAGACAAGGTTTTGATAGACTATATGTTCAGGGATCTGGGGCTCCGAACTTCAAGTAATGCTGAAAGGAAAACAGAAAAGGAAGGGAAAAGAACCAAGTTAATAGGGAATTGTGATGTTAAGAAAATCAAAGATAATTCAAGAGAAAGGAGTGAAGATGGGAAGGAGTGGATGAGAAAAGTATTGCAGTGCTCACTGACTTTGAATGCTAGAGTAGATAGAAGGTATATTAGTTACTGAATCATAATTTGGTCTGAATCTAGAAAAGGAACTCTGTTATTGAGCATGAGAGGCTGTTAACGAAGGAAAGGACAAGAAACAAGTAAATTAGGCACTTTGATTAACTTTTCTTTAATAATTTGTAACCATAGGTATATGATGATACAATAACTTGAGATTCTGGCACAGGGTGTTTAATTTAACCTGAGATGAGTAGTAATTCAAGATTAACACGTGAAAGGTTTGGTCAGATAGATGTTGGAAGTATCTTAGCGATGTTCTGACTTTATGCAGATCTTACACTGTTCATATGTTAGCTTAGCTATTGAAGCTTGTGCTATCTTTTCTTCTGTGCATTCTCAATGTTTTTTTCCCCCAAACGAATGGAAGTGATGGGAATTGTTTGGTTATTTATTTCTATTCAATGGTGCTTCAATAATTAGTGAATTCTATTTTTCCAGTGAAAATACGAAAAATGTGCTGATAGCAGCTTCATTTATACACCTCAAGCACAAAGAACATGCGAAGTATACTTCAGAGCTAACTACTGTGAATCCACGGGTTTTACTTTCTGGTCCTGCAGGTGAGTGAGTAAATTTTGTTATTTTGATGTCAATACAAAGATGTGTTGCTTGTATTAGTAGCTTTAAACTGGACACTTGAACTTTTTCCTTCAAATGTATATGCAGGGTCTGAGATATATCAGGAGATGCTGACAAAGGCACTTGCTAATTATTTTGGGGCCAAATTGCTCATTTTTGATAGCCATTCTTTTTTGGGTGTAAGAGATCTTTATTTTTATGGGATAGTTGATTGTTGAGATTATTGCATTTTTATGTCTGTCATTGTCCAATTTCATTGTTAGCATATTATTGCTTGACAAGTCAAGATACTAAAGACTCATAAGTTGGTGAATTGTCAATTATAAATATCTTGTAGGGTTTGTCTTCAAAGGAAGCTGAGCTGCTGAAGGATGGAGTCAATGCAGAAAAATCCTGCACCTGCACTAAACAGAGTCCTGGACCTACTGATTTGGCCAAGAGTTTGACTCCAACTGTTGAAGCTGAAACGTCAAGCCCTGTGGCTGCCCCTTCTTGTGGGCCTGAATCTCAACCGAAGACAGAAGCTGATACCATGCCCTCCTCATCTGGGTCATCTAAGAATCAAATGTTTAAAATAGGTATTTACACTTTCTCAAAGACTTTTTAAAGTAGGTTTTCGTGTTATTGACATTTCAGAAGTTTTATTGTTTAATGTTATTAGTTGGATTTTTACTTTTGTGACTATTGTCCTAAAATGAACTTGCAGGTGACAGAGTAAAATTTATGAATTCAACTTCAGGTGGTCTATATTCCACAGTGTCTTCATCTAGGTACTGCAACCTCTCTCTACTCTTTTTGGAGAGATTCAAAAAGTGGCCTGAATGCTGCATATCTTCTCTTCTCATTTAAGCATCCAAATGAATTATGCATGTTTGGTAGAGGGGAATGGCTAAGCCATTCTCCCCTTATTCCTTCAGAATAGTGTTGCATTTGTTTGGTTGCTTTTTACCGTTGGGAATTGCCGTTCTTTGGAATGGCTATTCCCAAAAAAAGGCTTAGCCATTCTCCTCTTCCCCTTGTTATTAGTCATTTCATGGCTGATGGAATAGGTAAAAATATTATTGGATGAAAATGTCCGTATTTCATAGAAATAATTACAACCCTAACCCTTCAAAAGGTTTTTTTTCCTCTATTTCTCCTTTTCTTTTTCTCTTCTTGATCTACCTCTCACCCCTTCTTTCTAAGCTTGCTGCCGTCCTCCCCCATAGCCACCGTCGTCCTCCGCTGTCATCGTTGCCAAGTTCTCCGTTGTTGGCTATCAGAGAAACCACAGCGATGTTGGAGTGTTGATCTGGCGCTGGTTGCAGGCAGATCTGGCCGTTGGAGCGTCGATCTGGCTGCAGGAAGCATCAGATCTGGCAACGCCATTGGCCAAATCGGTGCTTCAATGGCCAGATTTGGCTGCGGTCAATGCCAGATCGATGCCAGCCACAGCTAGCGCCAGATTGGTGCTTCAACGTCATTGGCTATTTCTCTGATTGTTGGCAACAGATATGAGAAAAGGAAAGAACAGAAGAAATGAAGAAAAAAGGAAAAGAAATTGAAATAAAAATTTATATTAATAATTTAATAATAAATTATTGATGTTTAATGAAAATAGAAATTAAAAGATTAAAAAATAAAAAATGCAAATAGAAAAAAATTCAAATAATTAAAATAAAAAATCATGTAACTAATTTAATAATAAATTAGAAATTTTAAAAATTTATATTAATTATTTAATAATAAATTATTGATATTTAATGAAAATAAAATTTATTTTTGTTTTTGATTAAAATAAATTTTATTATAATAAAGGGTAGTTTTGCGATTTTATCAACTATTCCAAAGGTATTCTTACCAATCAAACATTAAAATAAATCATAATAGCAATTCCTACCCTATTCTATTCTATGAACCAAATTATATAATAATCTTTCTATTTTATTCCTTTCTTATTCTATTCTTGTAGAATAATTATTTTATTCCATTCTATTCCATTCCACGAACCAAATGTACCTTTACAATATATTTTATTGAGGGAATGGAATTGCCATTCCTCCCTTATTCTAAATTCTTGTTTAACACCTTATTTGGTTGGAATGAATAATCATTGCTTAGAATGGACATTCAGGGAGATGACAGAATAGCTAATACCAAAGTCCTCTTGGTATTGGTTATTTCAAGAGGTAAGGAATAGAGTAAAAAATTTGTAGACAAAAATGTCCTTCATTAATTTTAAGAATTACTATTATATATAAAATACAATTTATTCATTTTTTAAAATTTCTTTCAATCTCTGCCCAAGTGCTTCTCTCATTCTCTCACTAAATAAAAATGAATATAAAATAAAAAGTTTTTTAATTATAAATTATAAAAAGTTAATATTTTAAATTTAAAAATTAAATTAAAATTTTGATTATAAAAATTTTGTATTTTAATATTTTAAAAATAAAGAATAAAATAAAATAATAAAATTAATATTTTACTTATAAATTATTAATATTTTGTAAATTAAAATAAATAATAATTTAACATTTAAATAATAATTTATTACTATTTTCAATAAATTATTAAAATAACAAATATTTTAATTTAAAAATGAACTATTATAATAAATATTTTTTTGTCATTTATCACTAATTTCTTTATTCCTAAAACTATTCAATAGTAACTCTTGTCCTATTCCATTCCCATAAACCTAACTACATAAAAGCTATTCATCTCTTATTCTATTAGTAGGGAATGGCTATTCCATTCTCATTCTATTCCTTCTTGTGAAGCAAACACACCCTTACTTTTCTTACTAAATTGTTAACTTTCAAATGTCTGTGTGGTCCTCAGCAGCCTATTCTTAATGAAATCATTTGATGGGAATCAAAGAATAGCTGTGAAAATTGCTTTTAAAGCCTGTTCTGCGTGTTTTTAAATTAATTGAAACCAATCTAACTAGTTTTAGTGATATGTTGTGGTCCTCAGCAGGCATTCTCAATGAAATAATTTATGAGAATTAAAGAATAGCTGTGTGAAAACTTGCTTTCAGCCTGTTCTGCACATTTTTAAATTAATTGAAACCAATCTAACAAGTTTTAGTGATATGTTGTAACTTTAATTGCCCTTCTATTTTTCTCTTTTAAGGCTAAAAATGGAAAAGCCCTTCCACTTTATCTCAACTCACTGAATGGGGCCAGCCATATAGTTTTCTTATCTGTATTCTATTTCTCACATGCTCTTACCATCTATCTTTTTGTGGTTCTTGTTGTGACAAGGTATTTCTCTATCACCAAGCTCTAATTTTTTCTTTATCAATTCAATCTACAGAGGCCCGCCTGATGGGGTTCGTGGAAAGGTTGTCTTACTCTTTGAGGACAATCCTTTCTCAAAAATTGGTGTAAGGTTTGATAAACCTGTACCTGATGGTGTTGACCTTGGAAATATTTGCGAGTGTGGCCATGGATTTTTCTGCAATGGTAATGTCTTAAACATCCCTCAATGTTTTGTGTTTATGTTTAAACTTTTTTTACTGCAGATTATTAAAGCTCTGTCTCGCTCGTTCTTGCTCTCTAGTGTCTGATCTTCGTTTGGAGAACTCAAGCACAGAGGATTTAGATAGATTACTCATTAACACATTGTTTGAGGTATATATTTCCTTTTTTTTGGATAAGCGTATGATAACTGTCTAGCTATGTGGTCTGCTTCCATTCTTTGGTTTCTTATTGGCTTAATTTGATCTTTTATCAGGCTGTATACAGTGAGAGCAGAACTTCTCCTTTTATTTTGTTCATGAAAGATGCTGAGAAGTCTCTTGCAGGAAATACAGACTCTTATACTACATTTAAAAGCAGACTTGAAAAGCTTCCTGATAATGTCATTGTAATTGGTTCACATACTCATACTGACAATCGTAAGGAGAAGGTACACGTGTTTTTCTTGTTATCTTTTAAGACTTGTTCTTGTGCTCTGTCTTTTGATACATTAAGCTAAATGAATTCACCTTGTTTTGGGGTTGTGAAAGACTAAAAGTAAGAGAAAATCAATATCAGAGAGAATTGGAAACAAAATTGCAAAAAGCAGAGAATTGCAGTGGTAGATTGATGCAAAGAGGAAGTTAGTAGTGTCAATGACCAAAGAAATGCTGTTCTGTAGTGTAACTGCTTATTGACTATTAGCTGTTTTCTCAGCAATCTCTATAACTTGTATAAGCCTACCCCAAGTTTAGTATCATCTATGATCCATGTTTCAGATAGCATTAGGCATTAAATATCATATTTCTTTAGTTTGGGGGTGATCTACTATCTCAAAACATTGTGAACCATTTTTTCATTATTGGTTGGTTTCACCTTGGACTCTAGAGTAATATGGGTTGTTCTCATTTAAATCTTAAAAGATCTAAGAATACCTTACCTATGGTATTTTATCCTTGCAGTCCCATCCTGGTGGTTTGCTTTTCACAAAATTTGGTGGCAGTCAAACTGCTCTCCTTGACTTGGCATTTCCGGTAATGATTTTATTTTTTGCAGATTCTTTCTCTCTCTCTAGCGGGGTTTGCCTAAGTTATGGCCTTATGGATGGTTATATTTGTCTTATTTACTTTTGTGACTACCGTTGACTGTGGGTGCTTTTCGCAATGAAGGGGTTACAAGCTGTTTGCGTATCAATAATTCTTTATGTTTTCATCCTTTTCAAGCTTTTTATTAGTTTGTAATGGGAAATGTTTGCATCAGTCTCATATTCTTTAACACATGAAACTTTCTAGAGTAGTTTTGTAAATGTATTTTTGATTTTGATGCTTATGTAATTTATCTTTTATCTTTTTCTCTGATGGCTGGTTTGCATGACCCAATGGACAAAAAGCTTTTCCCATCCCTTAAACCTCATGCCTAAAGCATATTGTCTCAGTACTGAGTATAATGTTCAAAGGGCTTTGCTAGATAAAACTGGCATTTTCATTCATTGATATATGATCCCTCCCCTTCCCCCAGCCCGTGGTTTTCTTAGACAAATTAATTGTATACTATTGTACGGTATTTTACTTCTTGCTTCACTGTGCTTTTCGTGGAATTAAAAGGTCATAAGTCTGGATTTTGACAATGATATATGTAGTATGAATAGATGTGTGATGACATTTGTTTTAAGTTTTGCTGGTGAACAATTATTGGGTAACAAATTATGCATTGATTATTGACTACAATTCATTTCCTGTATAACTGAGTATTTTTACCAATTTGGTAGGTATAGATGGTGAAAGATGTTGATATTTTCTTTCTTTGATGTTGCCATAGAAATGCTTGAGTGAAAGTTATCTGAGCCTTTTCTTGTTGATAAATTCTTGATTGAATATTTTTCATTGCATGGCATGTAACTGGAAATGGTAAGTTCAATGTTCTTGAGAATTCTCTGGCGAGAACTTGATTTGGAGCATGTAGGTAATATGTTGTTCTTGGTGTTGGGTGTCCTGAATTGAATTTGGGATCAATTAAGGATGTTCAGTTTAATATTTAATTGAGCTCTTTTATCTATAATACTATTTTCAGTTTTAGTTATGTTGTAAAGATGCTGGAGCAGCTGTTCATATACTAAGAAAATTTGCCTTTCCTCCTGTCACCATAAGCTTTCGTCTCCTATGCAAATATGTTTTTCCTCCCATACACGCTTGCACTTGCCTGCACACTCTACCTCCTTTAGAGACTATTTGGTTATTCTTGATTTACAGCGGTCTGCTGTTTGTTCTCTTTTGATATTTTCAGGATAGTTTTGGAAGGTTGCATGACAGGGGGAAGGAAGTTCCAAAGGCAACAAAACTTTTGACTAAGCTTTTTCCAAATAAAGTGACCATTCACATGCCACAGGTTCAAATGTTGTGTCACAGATGATAGATTGTGTTTGTTGCACTGTCTCTATGTGTGTTTCAAATGGAACATATTGAAGCTTATGTACCATTGCAGGATGAAGCCCTGCTTGCATCTTGGAAGCATCAATTGGATTGTGATGCTGAAACTCTGAAAATGAAGGGGAATCTGAATCTACTGCAAACTGTTAGTGTACCTTTTTCTATTATCCTTTTTTCTGGTCTTTAAATGCTAAAGATTGGTTTATTTTGCTTTTATCTTCTATTTGGGGAGTTTAGGTCCAGTGAAACCTTTTAGTTTTCTTCAGATAAGTTGTTGTGGAGTTTTGAAAATCTTTTATTGCTATCAAGGATGGCACAATTGCATGGGAGAACTTCCCTGGCTAGTCACATAGATATTATGTCATAGAAACAATATTATGGTTAGAGGATCTTTTCTCTTGGCACGTTTTTATTATACATGTATGCCCATTAAGTTGTTGTCTTGCAGTATGATGTGGTGTATCTTGCACTTTGAAATTTACACTGGAATGAATTTATTCATGGTTAAGATTAGGATTTAGAATCAGTGGATGTGTCTCTCCATATTCTGTATGAAGTTTACTGTTGTTCCAGGGGTGATGACAAGGTGTATTTTTCATATTGGATGCTGTATCGGGGGTAATATATTGACATAAAATCATTTACAAAGTTTTCTGACATCTTGAGGGAGTAATTACCCAAGGGGGTTTGCCATTGGGGGGTTTTTTGTAAGGTGTTTTGCTTCCCATGTTCAATGGCTTTATATGTTCTTCTCACTGACAGGAGCTTGGTAATATTGGGATGGTTCTTCTCTGTTAATTTTCTGGTGTTTTAGGTGGAAAAACAACAGGGAAAAGACTTGATGGCTCCTGAAAGTAACTACATCCCATAGCAAGAGGTTCATAGTCTCTCATATGCTGTATTCAGGATCTACTTGGTCATTTGTTAGATTGGTTTCTGAGAATGCTGCCAATTTAATTACTGAAAATTAGGCACGTGTAGAAATGAAGTTGTTTTGAGAGTGTACTTTATGGATTTCCAAAGGCTTAGATTTGGAGAAATTGATCTGTGAGTGAAAGATGACATTATTAATGTTTTCACCCTTTGGGAGGTGTTGCTCTTTAGGTACTTGGCTTTATGATTTTCTCCCTGCCTCCTGATGTCCCCTGGCACTTAGCATTAAGCCTCCTAATGAATTAGAGCATGTGATTACTTTGTTATTACCAGGATGAGGGTTAGATTACCCTTTGGCTTCATCTTAATTGATTCTAAAATTTGAGCTTATGGAATGTTGGATAACTCTCTCCACATGCTATGGTTATAGATGTGGCATTTGGAAAATGATTATTAATGTTATATTTTTCATTTTTCTATGTAGGTTTTAAGTCGGAGTGGGATGGAATGTGAAGGGCTTGAAACTTTGTGCATCAAGGATCAAAGCCTTACAAATGAAAGTAAGTTTTCCTTTGACATATCTTCATCTCCATAATTGCCAATAATTACGTCCCCCAAAATTTATATTTTTTTTTGGTATCCATTGCAGGTGCTGAGAAGGTAGTTGGATGGGCTCTAAGTCATCATCTAATGCAGAATCCTGAAGCTGATGCTGACTCAAGGCTTGTTTTGTCTTGTGAGAGGTACCTGATAGATAATATTCTCATTTCTTCGTCAAAATTTTTTGCTGAATAGTTAATTGTCAGTTGGGAAACAAAATTATAATGCAATTGTGATTCTGGCAGCATCCAGTATGGCATTGGAATCTTACAGGCTATCCAGAATGAATCTAAAAGCTTGAAGAAGTCACTTAAGGTCCTTGTCGTACCTTCCCGCAAAATGAGAGACATTATACCAAGTCTCAATTGTGTATTCTGTTTCCTTAAATTATAGTGTATTCTTTGAATAAGTGTCCAACCATTAATCTTCTTTGTGGTTGTTTTGCTGATTTCAGGATGTTGTAACAGAAAATGAATTTGAGAAAAGGCTTTTAGCTGATGTCATTCCACCCAGTGACATTGGAGTTACCTTTGATGACATTGGGGCTCTTGAAAATGTGAAGGATACATTAAAAGAGTTGGTTATGCTTCCTTTACAGAGGCCTGAACTCTTTTGCAAGGGGCAACTGACCAAGGTTATCTAATATATAGCAATGATCTTTTTCATTTAAAATTTTTGCTGGTCATATGTTCATTTGCAATATGATTTGTTTCTATTTGTTGTAATTCTCTTTCCCTTTCTTTCAACCCCCACTTTTTGCCCCCCCTCCCCACCCCCCACCCTGTTGTATTCTCTTACTTTTCGAGGATTGTTCTCATTCTTAACTTTTATGTAAACAGCCCTGCAAGGGCATACTCTTATTTGGACCTCCTGGAACTGGGAAGACTATGCTGGCAAAGGCTGTGGCTACTGAAGCTGGTGCAAACTTCATCAATATATCCATGTCAAGCATCACATCAAAGGTCAATTCTTTTGTTTCTTTTAACTGATTTGGTTTTGCTATGTTTAATATCTTATTCAAAATTTATATATATATATATATTTTGCTGCAGTGGTTTGGTGAGGGTGAGAAATATGTTAAAGCTGTTTTTTCCCTAGCGAGTAAAATTGCTCCTAGTGTCGTATTTGTTGATGAGGTTAGTTATTCGTGATCCTCAATTGGTGTTAGCAATTTGGGTTTACACATTGTAATTTTCCTTTCGTGTCTGCTGTGACTTATAGGTTGATAGCATGTTGGGCCGGAGAGAAAATCCAGGAGAGCATGAAGCCATGCGTAAGATGAAAAATGAATTTATGGTGAACTGGGATGGCCTACGTACAAAAGACACAGAGCGGGTTCTTGTACTTGCGGCCACAAATAGGCCTTTTGACCTTGATGAGGCTGTCATTAGAAGGCTGCCACGGAGGTAAAGTATTTTTGGCTTCTTTTGGAGGAAAAAAGAAACAAAAAAAGCAAGCAATGCCCATTTCCTTTGTTCGTTTATTTTTCCCACCAACACAAACTGTGAGAACACCACTGGCTACTTTCCTGCCAGAAAGCATTTCTTCCAGATGTGATCTAACATTTATAGTAGAAAAATGCAGAATGGAAACGCCTTTAGCTTCACTATTTCAAAAATTACTATTGTAATATGTCATTGATAATCCAAATAGATCCTTTTGACTGCGGTCCAACTCTTGCACATAAGCTATACATGGGCACATAGCACCGGCTTGCTCCAGTTTGATGCACTGGTAGTTTGAGAGCATCTAGTAATAGTTTGGTAATTTTGGCAGATTGATGGTAAATTTGCCAGATGCTGCGAATAGAGCAAAGATACTAAAGGTTATTCTTGCAAAAGAGGACTTGTCTCCTGAGGTTGATTTTGATGCTGTTGCAAGTATGACAGATGGATATTCTGGGAGCGACTTGAAGGTTTCATTTACTTCACTTTTCCCACTTCCAATGAAATTTCTCTTGGACTTTTTTAGGTGACTGCTTGTTTACTCTGTTATATTGCAGAATCTATGTGTGACTGCTGCACACCGTCCAATTAAAGAGATTCTGGAAAAGGAGAAAAAGGTAGGTATTCTGGCCAATGAATAGGTTGTTTACTCTTTTATATGGAAGGCTTTGGGCTCTACTTGTAAATTTGTCAGTCTAATGATGATGGCTTCATGAAGTTAGGATTAATGACCATAGCTAGATGGAATGAGTTGATCCAAGTAGTCAGAATTGCAATTGTGATGTTTGATGTTGCATTGACCATGTTATGCGGGTAGATTATTCATAATCATGCATTTCCTAATCAAAGTACTAATCCTTGATGTGACCTAGCCAAGTGTATGAATGAATCTAATTCCTAAGTTTACAGCTCAAGTGACTGGCTTCCAATTGTTATGCAAATGTTGTCTGCTAAGATTTAATTATGTCTTTGTAGACTGATTTATTTTGCTCTAAAGGGACTGTGGTAAATATCTGTTTTTTTTGTTCTTTTTAATTTACTGAAATAGAGATGAGAAGAAAAATAGCAAGGATGGTTGTAGGGTATCTATCTTTAGAAAAGGGAAAGTTATTCAAGTAATCATATCTCTATTTGCATAATGCCAATGAGTTTCTAATAGTTTCAAAATCTATGGCAGGAACGAGCTGCTGCTCTAGCAGAGGGCAAACCTCCACCGCCTTTGAGTGGGAGTGCTGATATACGTCCTCTAAACATGGAGGACTTTAAATATGCTCATGAGCGGGTAATTGAAAAAATAGAAGTTAATAGTGTTTTTGTTTTCCTTCAAACAAGAAAAGAAAAAGCAAAAGTTGTACTGATTAAGCTACTTCAATTCATATTTAAACAGGTATGTGCCAGTGTATCATCTGAGTCTGTAAACATGACTGAGCTGCTTCAATGGAATGAGCTCTATGGTGAGGGTGGTTCAAGAAGAAAGAAGGCTCTCAGCTACTTCATGTGAAGGCTTTTTGTACAAATGGTTCATTTCTTCCAAAATTTTCTGCTCTTCTCTTAAAGCCTGTATGCAAGTAATTTGCTGTGCTGTGGCCTGTGGGGGGCTCCATGGGGAGCTATTTTGTCTGTATAACGGAAGTATAGGTTTTAAGTTAAGTTTCTCAGGCCAGCTTGGGGATGGTTGGTATTAAGGGAGTGAAACCTACCAAACTTCTGGCTTGGTTGCACTGCTTTTGTTTTGTTCCCCATCTCCTCGATGCCAGCACGAAGAGCATGTTTTTTGTATTTAAGTTATTTAACATTCCATAAAGAGAAAGAGAGGACGCTGTGAATATATTTATAGTGATTCTTTTTCGTGTTTGTCAGAATTCATCAATAAGTAATGCTAGCAGATTTCTTTAAGGTGGCGTTTGTTTGCAGGGATATAAAGTGACATTATTTGTAATGTGTTTAATTAAATTACATTACAGTATTTGTTTTGTAATAGAATACTGTAATGTTATATTGCAATGCAATCACATTGCAGCCTTTGGCTACAATGTGATTGTATCTCAAAACCAATGCAATGTACATTGCATTGTAGGTTGTAATATTGTTAAAGATATTTTTATTTTTCAATTTTATTATTTTATTAAAAATATTTTATAATATTATAATTAAAATAAAAAATATTAAAATAAAATATATAATATAAAAATTAAAAAATAAAATATAAAAATTAAAATTTATATAATATAGGTAAAAGAAATTAAAATAAAATATATAATATAAAAAATAAAAATTAAAATATAAAATATAAAAAATTAAAATTTATATAATATAAATAAAATAAATTAAAATAAAATATATAATATAAAAATTATATTAAATAAATAAAATAAAATATACAAAATTATAATAAAAAATAAAAATAAAATATATGACATTAAAAATATATTTAAGAGATAATATTATATAAAAATTAATAATAAAGAATACAAGTATATTAAATTTATATTTTAATAAATAAGGGTAATTTTATAAATTAACGTTACATTCCCTGTAAAATACTTGTAAAACAAACATTGTAATTTTATCTTTCCTGTATTTTAATCATTACATTACTTATATACCAAACACTGTAATGTTATCTTCTCTGTAATCACATTACCTGCAATCACATTCCTTACAATCACATTACCTGTAATCATATTGTATTGTAAAATACCAAACGTCACTTAATTTTCAAGTTTTCAAAAGTCTTCTTTTAGATAAACCTGACGATGGATGCTGCATCTGAGACAAGTTTGCACGGTTGGAAAAATACTCGGAAACAAAGCGGCACATGATTCGACCAAATTTGTTCTCTTTGATTTTTCAATCAGCTTAATTGTGTATCATTGTCTAGTATCAAATGCTTCCAATATCATCATTAAAAGATTTAAGGTGACGATTCATAATCTTTAGATAGTTTTCGTTTTAACTCTTAAATGATCACCACAGGTCAGTCTTCAATCGGCAACGAATAATTTTCTGTACCGAAGTATCGATCGCCAAACTCACCCAGCCCCGGTATAACTCGGAACTCATCATTCAACGCAACATCAATCTCTGACGTGACAATTTTAACTGACGGGAACTGTCTGCGTACACAATGTATTCCCTCCGGTGCCTGAAATTTAGTGGTTAAACAGCTCCATGAATCCATTTTTGAGGTTAAATTTCCAAAATCAAGAAAACAGGCATTGAAGGAAACTCCTCACAGAGATGAGGTTAAGAAATATTATCTGGGACTCCGGAACACCCTTCTCTAGGAGAAGTTGGATGGCTTGCTTGGCGGAGTAACCTGAAAAAAGAAAAGATGGAGAGCCTCCTTTTGTCACCCTTCTCTCTGCTGATGATCACAACAGTAATGCTGCTTATTGAAGGCTAGAAATTTTGCTTCACCTGTTGCGAGAACAGGATCCAGAAGCAGTACATGCCTTTGAGAAATATCTACGGGAAGCTTCTGATATATAAGCTGCCCAACCCAAAGCAGCAGATGCCAAATTTCCAGTGAGACCTTAACTTTTTTTATCCAGGATGGTTTCTGAAAGCAAGGAGAAAGTATGGACGTATTTCAATGCATCACCTGTTTTCCATTATCACCTTCACGGTGGATGAGGATTTTCCCTATTCTGATTCCTTTGCAGCAAGGTCGCAGTGAGTTCTCCATGCTTTCACCACTGCAAATCTTAGCTCAAGGGAATGAAGTTATAATAAACGAACATCTTGGGAGAGAATATCAGATTCGTAATACAATACTGGGATTTTGCCTCACCTACGAACAATGGATACTCCACACAGTTTCTTGCAGAAATCAACTCCAGCGTATACTGATCCTGGGACAGCATAATAGAGATACTCAAATTTTGTACCTCAATTCAATATTACAATATAAAAAGAAACACAGTTTTCCCGCTAGCGCCAAGGAAGAGAATAAAATAAAAATGTCTATTAGCTTTCAGGGTTTCGAGCCCAGAAAACGAGTCAACTTGTGGCTGTTTCATTCAAGCAATACCTGTAGGTGCGATCACTTGTTTCTCGGTGAATGGCAGGTATCCGAGCCCATGCTCCACCACCTGAAAAATTGACAATTCACAACCTCATGCTTAGAATTAAATTCTGATACAGGCAGAACAAATCTTTTCTTTTACTGCAATTCAATAGCAGAATGTACCACTCGGATTAGCCGGTCTGAATAAAAGGCAAAATCGTCTTTATTTATATCTGCCACGAATAAGAGTGTGCGTACCCCTAATCTGTTAGCATGTCGAAGCGTTAGATAAAAGCAATAAGAACATATGATGAAGCATCATTTTTTGTTGCACTCAAGTAGCAAGCAAATGCACCAGCAAACGCCTTTTAGATCATGTAAATCTTAATTTGTCTCTTACTCTTTGCATGAACTAGCCCATGGTCTCAGAAGAAGAAGAAGATACCAATGATGGTAAGAATGGCTTTATTTATAATCAATACCTGGAATGTTGACTGAATCACATTCACATTGGGATATATTTTGCAGAGGTTGTGCTGACCAAGCTTTGTACCAATATGTTGCACAATCAAATCAATTGCTACATGATTCTCACCACCCCGGGGTATGATAACATCGGCATACTTTTTTGATGGCAGAATAAAATCATCAAAAACTGGTTTCACAAATTTTGCATACTGCAAAATTAAGTAAATTACTCAAAGATTTTGATTGTCTAAAAGGATGATAGAGATTACTTAAAAAAGTATGGTTCTCTTAGTGTGTTCTCAAAGCTATTTGTTTTTGAAAGTTAATAAGTTCTTTGTCTTTAAATTTCCTATGCTGCCAGATACTTTATGCTTACCAGTTTCAACTCTCAATATCTTAAATCATAACTGGCAACATACTTGCCTGTTCAGCAACAGATTGTAAAGTTCTGCCCCTCTCAACAGTGTCACGATTTATTCTGCGGGCAAGCCTCACATCAGCATCTACATGAAGCATAAGATCAATGAGGGACTGTGGAACAGAAAAGAAGACCAGAACTCACTGAAATTTATAAGAAAGAAGATTATGCAGGACACAAAATCTTGATAACAGATGCAATTTCTGAGTTATAGACAGAACAACAAAAGTTATACATATTCAGCTACTTTCTATCATGAGAATATAGTCTTTGATTGCTAGAATGTAGCAGCATTGAGAAGTTTATTGTAAACGAACTGATCAGATGAAATCAGTTTTATTAGTTGCCACTGGCATAGTTCATTAAAGTGTGTCTAGCTAATTTTCAGGAATTTTCTAATTTTTTAGTTACATCTTTTTGCCCCTATACCATAGTTATACTAGAAACTGACAGCCAAACATGAAATCAGCCAGTGGACTTAAACAATTCCAAAGTTTTGATTGGATAGAAGAAAGAGACCAGCATCAACAAAGATCTTCAAATTCATCAATTGACGAACATGTTGATCATGAAGTACCAATATCCCCTCCAAGATTATGACATCAGATGCATTGACCTGACAGAATTAGCTACCAAAAAGAGAAAAAAAAGGTACTATAAGGCTTCTTCATACCATGATTGAGTGACCAAAAGAACTACTATTGATTCAAGGCGTCAACAATCAAGAAAATAGTTGGACATGGTCTAATTGAAGTTTCTTCAAGACATGAGCTAGCTACTAGGATCAGGTGAAACTGCAACTATTACGTCTGATCTATTGGATATAGCCAGACTGATGTGTTACTTTGCAATGATAAGAAATGTACCATGATTTTGGGCTTAGAATCTCGGATAGAAATCCATGGGAAAATGTTAATCATTTCTGCACTCCACAGTGTAATGCTTGTTAGCAGACAGTCGATTAACCAAATCAACAAATATGTTTCGCAAGGACAAAAATCCTAACATATGTGCATTTCACAAGCCAAATATAGTTGAGCATGATATATATTAGAATGAAATTACCTGTCTGAAACTGTCAGAGCGACGCCGATGCTGCTTGAAATCATATATTGGAACATGAACAGATTGACCAGATTTAAGCTTGCAAATACATTCCAACATTTGTTCTGTATCAAATGCATCTATAGAAAAATCACCAAAGGACTTAGGTCTATATAAAGTATGAATCAGTACAACAACAAGAAGACAATCTGCTGAATCAATATACAGTAACTTACCAGGATGATCAAAATTAAATTCATGGACAAGCTTCACTTCCTTATCTGTCAATCCACGGTAGAATGAATCCTACGGTATTTAAAATCAAAAGAATTGAACTTTCCAATATTTGTTTCTCAATACTTAATAAATCCTAAATCCCAGGAAATAGGAAGTGACTAAGGGTGAGCTTGTTGGCTAGTTTCGCAGTCCACAGTTTTCCAAACCAACTACAATGCCAAACTAAGCCTACGCCCGTTGTACGAAATCAATAAATTACTTATGCTACAGATTTCATTTAGACACCTGATTGACAAGTACAACTCTATGGTCATGAAGTTGCTGTATGATCTTGTCGCACACCGTTGTTTTTCCTGATGCAGTTCCTCCAGAGACTCCTGCTCATTTTTTTTTGATAACAATTAAATCAATTAGAAACATAAAATAAATATTAAGATTTTTCACCATGTCCAGCGTTCCCGTTTCTCCTATTGCTTTGTTTGGCTAAAGAGAAAACACACGAGAATCAACCGAAAGTTGCCAACAAGTGATGTTTTGCATGGAGAAGCTTCAAGGAATTGAACCAGGCTGCCTGTTAGAAGATGGATGCATGAATGCTACCAGGGCTTTTGAGATAGGGAATGATTCCTAAATTGATATGCTCAGGCCAAGGGACGTCAACCGAAGTCTTATCTTTTGGGGAGCGAAATCCGGATGCTTTTAGTCAAGGCAGTATGCTTGGGTTATAGTTTTCTTAGTGTAATTAGCTTGTTGTGTTTTCGGGTCTCTTTCTGTCTTTGTGTGGTTTCGTGTATGTTTTGACAAATTTGTTAGTAATTGGTACATCTAGATTAAGATTTATTGACTATTAGATGAATGGGATAGGTCTCTGTTTATTCAGAGGCTCCATTTTCTCTTGATAAGGCTTTTGTTATTTGGAGTAGTTAAGTGTAAATGTACTGCTCTTTTTCTTTCCTTCTATTTCACTAATAATCATTTATCTACATGATTCAAGATTTATTATGACATGTAAATTTTTAAAATTCATAAAATTTCTTCTTTTACAAAAAAAAATTTCCCCTTGTTTTCTCAGCAACCAAATCAAGTTACCCAACCTTCATGCATTAAAACAAAACCACAAGACAGAACAAGAGGGAAAAAAAAAATCAATTTCGAGCGTAGGGATTTATTGGCATGATATATACCCATTACAAAAGGTTGTTTGGGAGCATTATATTCAACGGGTTGTGGTGCGGTCAGCTGCGACGAAACAATACCGTCGGGCCTCAAACCGGAGAAATGAGCCCCGGAGGTAGCACGCATTACGTGATCCATAGTTGAAGACGGATTCCTCATTTCGCCTGACTTTGGCTTAGTTTTGATCTCTGTGTTTTGGTGTCGGAAAAGGAAACATAACTTGGGGTTTTGCAATCTGCAGGCATATATATACCATAAGCAGCATATCATTCAACGGGATGATGGCGTAAAGCGTAAGCGGATGCTTCAGGGATTAATGGAAAAGAGTCGAAGGCAGGTATAAATGCTTGATGTTGTGCAAGCGGCTCACGCTGATACCTCGTACGATAAAATTCTTTTGGAGAAGTTTTGATCACATGAAGGGATTCACGTGGTACCGTTCCCAAACAGTTGAGAATAGGGTTAGTTTCTTTGGTCTCTATGATTTTTTTTTTTTTGTTTGGCTAAAATTCTCTCTTAAATCTTTAGTTATACTCTACAAAAAAGTATGAATTTAGTCTATTTGTGTAAATCGAATCTTTACACTTTATCAATGTGTTGATATTAGTCTCTAATTTTAATATATTTAAATTTAAGTATTACGTTTTTTATCAATTTGTTGATCTTAATCTCTAACACTTAAATTTAAGCACCATATCAACTTGATCAAAATGTTGTTTTAATATGTAATTAAATTTAATAGTATTAGAGTTAAGAATTAAAATCAACAAATTGACAAAATATAAGGATTCAATTTACACAAATTATTGTATAAAAATTAAATTTATACTTTTTTATAGAGTATAGAAACTAATTGTAAAATTTAACTTAAATCTTTTGATTCATGACTTTATTCACGAAAATATTTGAAATCAATTCTGAATTAAAGTTAATAAGCATTTTTCTTGTAATTAACATGCTATAAAATATGCAATAAATCAAGTAAATCTTAAAAGCAGAAAACAATCATTTTATTCTTATAATTATTAATAAAATGATTATAAAGATACCTTTCTTCATATAATCCTTATTTGTCTAGCGGACAGAATAAATTTGTCTTTACAGTCATACTTTGTAGCACCTAAAGCAATCCATCATACCTTATGATCTCCTAAGCCATTAATTTAAAAAATTATCGCAATAAAAAATTTTAATGTGTTGCTACCAGTAAATTTTTCTTTTTCTTGAAGAAGTAACGGATTTTCTTGAAGAGACTTTGCTTTTCATAATGGAAATATGCATCCTTTTTTTCTTTTTTTTGAATCTTTAAGCATTAGCAGAAATTAAGATATTTCTTCTTTGTAATGACTCTAAGACATGCATTAATATTCTTAAAGTTTTAATTTTCCCCCATTAACAATAAATACAATGAAGCCAATGATTGATTACGACAAAATTAATCATTTGAGCATTCATCAACGTATTACAAAATTATCGAACTGTTCTAAATTTTTTTTGTACCAAAACAGTAAGTAGAAATAATTTAAGAAATATTTAGAGAGAAAAGAGAGATTGATCGTAAATTGTTTTTGTATCTTTAAAAAAATAAAAAAAAAAATTATTTATATACAAAGATATCTCAATTTGTATGGATATAAGAAACATAACTATTTAAAAAAATATATAATTATTTGAATGAATATAATTATTTGAATACACATATCTGTATAAACAAATAGAATTATTTTTTACATTTTTTCCGGACGTGGAATTATTTCTCTCATCTTATTATGTTTAAAATTTTCCAACAAAAGTTGTTCCAGTCTAAGGTTTGGAATTAGGACAACCATTCAATGTTAGGCTGACTAGGTGATCACAGCGTTGCCTTGTAATATCCTGTTGAAGATGGCTCTAATATACATTTCCAAGTGGATTGCTGATATTAATTTCTCATTTCGTTAAGGTTTGACATGGTCCATGACCTATAACCAGAGAACTATTATCCGCAGTTCAATTAAAATACGGAAGAGTACGTATAAGACATTTCTTAGTGGAACTCTTGGAAGTCCCCAAGGCCTCAACGTTTCGCTGCGCAAGAAGTGAACTAGAAGATTAAGAAGAGATTGAAAGGATTGGTTATTCTTCACTATCAGTGGGAATTTGGTCTCTTTTTCTTTCAAAAGCCAAATCTTGGACTCAACCTTGCGATGCAACAGCGGAGTAGATATGCCTGTGTCTCTTTTCCCCCTAGATGTGGACTTACTTTTTGAGCTCTCTCACTGCCATCCATTGAGTTTTTCCCCAATTCCTAGGGAGCTAAATCTGTGAACTCCCAGGGAAGACCAAGGACGAACGGCTCTAAAGACTTTGCGGTTGACTATGCATGGAGTCTTGGAGAGACAGAGACTGATACTTTGCTCAATCCATGACCAATCCAGAAAGAGCTGAACTCGTTCTTTCTCCCTGTACATTGATAGAAAATTTTGATGTTGAACTAGTAGATCACTCCAAAAGGGATCCTGAAAGAGCTCCACAAGTTCCTTTCTATCCTCTGTTGGTGGACCTTCTTGGTTGGAAATAATAATTGCTTTAATAAATGGAGGGGATTCAATAAAGCTGCTACCTTGGTTCGGAGAGCCAGAAGCACCAGGATTGTCTCTTGAAAGTAGGATGGAGAAAAAGAAAAAACGATTGCTATCGATTTCAATACAACTCGCAATGTCTATGAAATATAGGATGTGCTATTATCTTTGCTATTGCAATTTGGAACTGGAGACTGTTCCTTGTGAAATAAAAGAAAAAAAAGAAATGTGACATGTTACAGGAGAGTTGTTCTTACGGCTTTTCCCTTGGACACTAAAGAACCGATCCTCAGCCGCTGATCCCACCCAGGCTGTGCTATCAGCCTAAGGCTCCTATTACCATGTGCATAAGACAGAAATATATTTGCTTTTGACTTTGAACTTGGAGTACCTTGCTTCCCACACAAAAGGAAAAAAATCCAATTTTGACTCCATGAACCAAAAAGCAGTCAACAGTGATTTTCATCCAGAAGATTAAAAAAGTCAAAAGGGAAAAGAAACTAAAGCAGCCAATTTTATTTTTGTCTCTCTTTCAAAATGATCAGCACATACTGAAATGAGGATAGCGTATAACTTGAGGCACGCGGGTTTTTCAAGTCAAATATTAACGCCAGCAGCAACTGGAACCACTCGTACATACCTACGTTCTGGGAACTTGTCATCGGTCCCGCAGTGGAAGGCTGAGACTTGAAACTGATCATGTTGGCCTCTTCATAATCGGCATTGATCATGAGTTCCCTCTCCAAGGGAGGTGACAGCAAGAGTCCGCCAGTATACTTTTAGAACAAATTCCCGCATCTGGTGTTTCAAGGACTGAAGCATAGAAGAATCCGCAACTTGGAATGGGAAAATTACTCTTCTCTTAGCAAACCGAAAGGAGACATTTATTAGTCTTGTCGACTGAAAGATTACAGCAATTGAAGAAAGAGAAAGGGTAAAAGAGCCAATGTGGGAAGGAAGAATAAAATATTATTCCTCAGAAAGAGCTACATTAATAAGAAGAACCAAGAAAGAAAAAATAACATTGAAAGCTTTGGGAAAGCCGCGACATGGTTCGCTATGTTGTCTTATTTTCAATTGTATGTCTTGGGTCGATTAAAAACATGCAGCTAATGTATCAATAGGTTATCTATAGTAGATGACAACGACATTCATTTATATATAGATCACCAAAACAAAGGAAGATGGTAGTACCAAGTTTCCATATAGGCTTAACCTTCATTGCTCGG
This sequence comes from Theobroma grandiflorum, assembly GCA_036013995.1. Taxonomy (NCBI): domain Eukaryota; kingdom Viridiplantae; phylum Streptophyta; class Magnoliopsida; order Malvales; family Malvaceae; genus Theobroma; species Theobroma grandiflorum. Next base: position 12,248,263 of record CP142131.1, read on the forward strand.
AAATTACATTACAAAAAGTTGGCTTGGTTTTTTCTTTGTAAGACATTAGAAAAGTGGAGAAAAGTTGAAGATCTCTGAATTCGCAGTTACAGGTAACATGCTTTAAGGATCATCCTTTGCGTTTGATATGCACGTCAATGGATCCTGTGCTTTCTAAAATGAGAATTTAATATTTATGAATCGAGAGAAGAATATATTAAAATCATGCATTGAATTTACAAGATTAATCTAATAGATAAAAGAATATATTTACTAATATTGTAACTTTGTTTTATAAATTCACTTTATATATATATAATTTATTCATACAAATAGATTTTTTTTCTATACCTGAGTATTTGGTTTATTACTTGGTGTATAATCTCTATGCTTAGAAAATAAAATTTAAATTTCCTTTCTTCCCATTACAAAAAAAAAATACAAATAAATTTCCTTATTTAAAAAAAATAAGAGTAATTGATTCTTCTTTAATATTTTATTCTACTTTTTGCCAACTCGTGTTGAATTTGTAGATGGAAACGCTGGAGACTAGACTTTCCAACATGGTCTCTTTTCCCGCATTCTTCCCGCTATTTCCCTTCCCGCTTCTAACCAGAAAAAACTAACCAAAGGCAAATTAAGCATTTGAAGTAGCAGCTGCAGACAGGGGATTATATAACATTCATCTCCATGATCATATTCTGAAAGAGTTAAAGGCTAATGAAATTTCATAAAGAATGAAATCTGTAATTAAAAGTAATTAACTGGTAAACAACCATGGATAATTACAAGAATAGAGCGATAGAAATGATGAATCCCAAAGAACAATTTGTAACAGATGCATACAAGCAATGAAGAGAGTAAAAAAGAATTGGAAAAGAAAACGAAACAGCCATGGATCACTGCATCATAACTCTGAATTCCTCAAAGCTGAGAACACCATCTCCATTGAGGTCAAATCGCTTGATCATCAGCTTACATTCATCAATTGACTTTGACTCCCCAAGTCTGTGGAGCATATTCTTGAGTCCTTTGGGTGTGATGAACCCGCATCCATCCGCGTCATACATCCCGAAAGCCTCTCTCAAATCCTTCAACTTGTCTTCTTCTCCTCCTCCTCCTTCCATCAACCCTATTATATCCGCCAAATCCAACAAACCATCCCCGTTCGAGTCCAATGCTTCGATTGCAGCTTCTGCTTCAATCAACGGCAGCTCTCCACCCATCTGGCCGAGTCTATGGCTTAACTCGGACGCTGAAATTTTCCCATCTCCATCTTCGTCGAAATACCGGAGAACGCGTTCATATTCTTCACCTTTCATCATCTTTCACAATGCAAATCTAAACACAAAAGCTAAGGTAACCTTAAGATGCCCGATTGGGAAAAATGGAAAAACTTGGGATAGAAACTCAGGGATTCAAACTACTGTAACTCTCTTCTCTTGCATGGAAGAACTTTGCTTATATAAATATACAAGAAACGAAGAAAGGAACGGTTGGAAGATAAAGCAAGGACATACCAATTAGGATTCAAAATCTAAGTTGGATTGCGTAAATGGGGTAGTCGAAACCAATTTTATACATAGATGGAGACGATTAGAGAAGGCTCAAAGTAATCGTCAAAGGCCGTGTTCCCCGTGTGCCAGTCTTGAACCGACTTATCTACGATATTAAGAAGAAACTTCTGTGAATTTTCGAAAACTTTCAATAAAAGCATTCAAGATGAGGAAGAAAGAAGAAAGATGGAGATGAAAAATGGAACTTGGGTTGACTATCGGGTTTAATTCTTTTTAACAGGGAAACCAGGAGGAAACAGAGACCGTACAAGGGACAAGTTCAAAAGGAATAGAAAACTAGTATATTAGTTTAATGGTCAAAAGGAACTTGTCTTTGTTTGGAACGCATAAAGAAATATAAACAAATAAATAAAGAGTTTCGAGGGAAAAAAAATCGTAACAAGAGTTAGATAGTACAGAATATAACATTTTTTTAGATTTGGGAATTGCGTGTATATATTTGGTCGGTTTAAATTTAATATCGAGAGGAAGGAAAACGAAATTTCGCCAGGTCAGTGATGATGAATATATATTTTGGCAAGTGGGTGGGGTTAATATTCTTTATTACCCAATCCTTGTCTACCCGTCATAGTAAATGGCGGCTTGATTTTAGACATGGACAAGAATGGTTCCCAATTTTATATGACAAAAAATGTGAACATACGCTAAAACGACAACAATCTTTTTTTACAAGTCCAAGGCAAAATCCTTTTTTTTCTTTTAATTATGATTGTAATCAAAGTTATAAGCCTCGTCAAAAGATATTGGAGGAATTGCTTGTCTAAGCCCTAACAGATTAAGGGCACCAGCATGGTCCAGCCGTAAAAGAATAAAAAAGGGACCGCCCTTGGATGGGGCGGTTTTATGGGCCGAAGCTCCTAATTTGCCCTCCCCTAACAGGGCTCCTGCTCGATGACTTGCAAACTGGAAATACTACTTCCTTGGAAGAGTTCCTTTTAACTATAGATCTCGTTGTGTGTAGGACTCTGGCGTCCGCGTTTTCCTTTATGTTAAGTTGAAGGGTCGTTTACTCTTCCCAACTGCCACTGGGAATGGAGGTGAAACCATGAAGGAATGAGGTCAATCATGATTGAATGGAGCTTTGGCAATTGGCATTGGTTAAAGAAACTGATAATTAAACAATAAAAAGGCTACTTTGAGCTTCATGGAAGCACCCTTTGTTGTGGTCAAATTTAGACATGGCTGCAGATTTTGAACTTTGCCTGAGGTCAGTCTCTTCGAACCACCTGAATTTGTTTACATACCGGTCATCGTAAGACGTCTTTATAAAAGTATGTATTGACGCAAGGGTTGATTCTTGGAAACTAATAGAAACTAATAAGGTTCTTTTTTTTTTTTTGGTTTTGAATTTTATAAATATAAAATATTTTACTAGTCAAATAAAAAAATGTTATTGATTAGCATAAAATATCTTATATCCGAAAAGAGTGTAAAACATTTTTCATTTCCTTTCACTTTTAAGATAATTCTACTTGAAAAATATTACCCTTTTCTTTTAATGAGAATATCGACCCCATAAAGTAATAAAATAATAAAATATCATCATCTTTTCATCTTTTTATTTATTATTATTTTTCTCAACAAAGTATTATTAATTATTTTTATTCAATCATTTCATAAAAATCATATTATTCTAATCATTTTTATTAAGATATAAAATAGAAAATAAGTTTTTCATATATAAAAATCTTTTTTTTTAATTTTTAATTTGTGATTTATTAACTTAATAAACAAACGGGGTATAACAACATGATGATAAATAAATAAATAAAAAGAGTTTAACATTATTTATATATTATTTTTAACATTTATAATAACCTTTCAAAAAATATAAAAAAATATTTTTATATTGAAAAAGTATTTTGGATGTAATTGATGAATGTTAAAATTTTTAAAACGTTATGGTAAAAAATTATTGAAGATAAGTCATGATGAAAGATATTATTTATAAAATCATCTCAAATATTGAAAATATTTTTGACAGTTAAAAAATATTAGATTTTTCAGAAAAATATTTTATACTGAAAAATTTTTCTTTCAACAAATTATTCGAAGCTTCATAGCAATTTTTTTTTTTTTCAAGGAAAGCACCGAAATTCACTGATAAAAAAGACACAAGTAAGCTGCACGGTGCTTTCTGATTCAGTTGAAAATTGAACAGCACACGAATCATGATACCTAATGCGAATCCATCATCAAGCTGCAGTTTCGTCAACCACTTCTAGGCGTGTCTCACAAAGAAAAATTAGGAACGTTTTACATCAAACTTTTAATTAGGCATGTTAGGCGTTTGGCCTGCCCATTTCAGGCAGGAAGTCGCAATAATGCAAAGTACGCTAAACGAACTTCTTAATATTTTCCTGTCCTACACGTAGGAGTGGATTCAAGAACTTTTTTAATCGTATTATAACTAAATCTACCTTAATTTGGAGCCTTTAACCTCATTCTTTACATTATTTTTTTAAAAAAAATAATGTTCAATTTTTTATATTTTAAAATAAAATTTATTTTAAATAAGTTTTCTTAAAACCTTGACATACATGCCTAATAATAATGGTAAAAGTTAATCTTTAGTTGTGTAAATATAACATTTACGTATGAATAGCATTTTTAATTAAATTTCTAATACATAATATTTAATATCATATAATTTTAATGCTAATGTAATGAGTTTAACTTAAAATTTTAATGTCATGTAATATTATATTTAAATGTTAACGTTAATATAATACTTAGCTTCAACATCATTATACTTATATAATGTTAATATACATAATTATATATATTAATGTTAACGTTAACTAACATTTAATGCCAACATTAATATTTAAGGTCAATATACATAATATATAACATTTGTATTCTTGTTATATTGACATTAATATGCAACGCTAACATCATGTAAATTAACATTGTTGTTAATGTTATGTATATTAGTTTGAAATGTTAATGTTACCTAAAATTATATAATTATATTGTTAACATTAAATGTTATCGTACCTTTTATCTTTAAATTATAATATAACATTTTAATATTTGAAAGTAATGAGTTCAACTTAATTAAAGTAATTAAAGTAATTAGCACTTGACCATTTGGCTCACTGGTTGGTGTATTATCTTCCCTGCTTAGAGAGTATGGTTCGAATCCTCCTCCTTCAATTATATATAAAAAAAAACCTAATTAAAGTAATTAGATATAATGTTAATATTAAATAAATATTTTTTTAATATTTTAACATAAAAAGGTGAGATAAAAAATAAAAATTATTTATCATTGAACATAAAATAGATGAAATTATATATGATACATATTATTTACTTAGTATCTTGTTTAATAAAATTTTTGTTATTTTTATATAATTTTATTGTTTAATTTTATAGTAAGGTCAATCTTACTGTAACCATTGCTAGGATATTAGGTAGAAGGAAGATGAACGGGCTTATAAAGCTAAAGGCTCAGGACTCAGCGGCCTTTCGATGGGCTAAACTCACAATTTGCAAGATTGCATTGTCAGCCCAGAAAAATATGTTCTATTTTCTTTTAATTATTTAAAATTTGGTAATTTGCTAGATGAATATCGTGTCACGAGCCGAATTAGAACTTAAACTCAATTTCATATAATTTTAAATTTTGAAAATTAAACTTAAATAAATCTATAAATTAAGTGGCCACATTTCCAATTCAGAAAATATATCTAATAAATGATAAAACATCATATTTATATTTTATATATTCAAAAATCACCTTAGTTCTTAATGATGTGTGACATGTGACACATTATTTCAGACAATATAACCTTTGGCTTTAAGTTTTACATTAACTTGGAGAAAGGGCAATCTTACCATTGAATTGGGGATAAAGACAGAAGTACCCCTGAGCAAAAAAATAGCCTTTTGTAATTTTACTCAGCAACTCAATTAGAATCACCAAATGCTACAAAAACAACTTCCAAATGCATAATGGGGAATAAGACACAGAAAAGGAGAAAAGAAAATAAACCCCTTGCTGTAAATTCCCTGTTTAACTTGCAATTAAAGAAAGGCTCTATTGCTACAAAATTATTTTGCCATTAATGGCCCATTTTACCATTTACATGAACAGAGGAACATGTTACGGCTTCAAAACTAGCCCCATTTCTCATTTTCAATTCCTCCCACTTCACCGTTGAATTCCACATGATGAATCCATTGTGCAATATTTATCCCACCATAAATCTTGTCATTTCCCAGGCTATGTATGAACATTTCATGTTTAGCTCATCCAAACTTTCATCATTTCGTCGCAGTTGCCTCAAAATCAGAAAAAACTTTATTCATGTCCTCAAAATATGGCCATCCTTTATGGCTTTTTTTCTCACCCTTGCTTTCCTGTCATATATATGCAAACGCTGTATGTCAAATATAGATGTATGTAACCATAGTTCCCCAAAAACACTAAAAAGAGAAAGAAAGAACCTCGTATTTCTGAACCAGAGATGTCCAAAGAGATTTACATTGCCCTGGGCTTCGACTAATTCCTTCAGCCATCAAGCTTGTGGATATTTCTTCCCAGAGGGCCATTCTCCCCTTCACAACTTGAAATCTGCTATGCAATTCCCCACGCATTTTAATCAGCTTCTTAACCTCCTCAGGTTTCCATTTGTTCCGTTTGGCAGGCTTGGACGACTTAGGTGGAGAGCTGGGCATTTCTGAGTCATCTCCACTGCTTGCAGTGCCATCACTCTTAAGTTGTGACTTATGTTCCTTTTTTGGGACCAATCCATTGTTATCATTTACCAAATTGTTAAGAGGTGATGATGACGGGATGAATGATTTCCAGAATTCATCAGAATCCTCAGAATTGGGTGTATAACTTTCCAGAGAATCAGGACTTGAAGTAATGGTGTCTTCCTCAGGTAAGAGCTTTTCAACTTCACCATCACTAACTGCACCAAGAAATCATGATAGAGAGAATTGAACACGTCAATGAAAATGGTGCTTTAAATTGCAATATATACACACATCTGAGATCACATATTTATCTACACGCACAAAGATGTATGCAGATAGACAGTTGCATGAAAAAGTGAGAGAGAATTAGTGAACAAGAGGACAAGGACCAACCTTCCAAACTTTGTTCTGAGGTGTTCTCTAAATGCAAATCACTGTCATCTTCTGCCTTTATCTTGTTTGGGTGGCTCCTTTTTGGATGTCCATCTACCACTTTTCTCAACGTCGGTATCTCAAAACCGACATTGGAATTGCCAGATAGCCTTTCATTTAGCTCATCAGAGAGAACTCCTGCTGGGTTCTCCAAAGCAATGGCAATGACTTCAGGCCTCTTACCACTGTACTTCCTTACCATCTTCCTCAATACCTCTGACACAGTTCTTTCCATGTGAACTAAAGGACAATTCACAGGACAGCTAGAGAGTGCAGCATGTGCCGCTTTATGGAGTGCATCTAAAAGCTTCCCTTTGTCCAGCCATAAGCAGCGTGTAGTAATTCTTATCTTCCCTTTTAAGCTATTTTCCATTATGCCATCTATATTTTGGGGGCGTAAAATTTCCATGCTGAAAAAGGGAGATGTTAACACTGATGAAACAAATAAGAAACATATAGACTTCATTTAAGCATTTAAAATTATCTACCTGACCACTATAATGCCATCAGATGCAATTCTTAGTCTCTCATCAACGCAAAGTTCAGTTGATGTGCCAAATGCTTTATCACCATCACTGTACATCAACTACAATTTAAGACTAAATTCATGAATATCCTTCTCAATTAACTTTTTCTAAACAATGGCAAATACTTTAAGGATTGCCAACCTGCAAATTCTCCTTCCCAAGGGAACTAAAACCATTAGATAGAACTCTTCTATTCCTCAAATGAGAAACACCAAGCATCTCTCCATTCTTTATAACCTGATAAAATGATAAGAATTATATTTCAACTTTCACCAGTAAAATAATTGAATTATAATATTCATCATATTTTAACATGATAGATAATCTTGAAACAATCCCTATGATGAATCAAAATCCAGACCAATCCAGTGCTATGAGTTGTACATGATGTAAAGTTCACGCATCATGGCAAAGTGGCCTCCTTGAATTGTAAAATGCTCCTCAATTGATGATGGATCAATGATGAATATGCAGCAGATCAGGCAATCTCATTTTACCCCCTTCTTGCAACATGTTTTTTAATATCCTAATCCCCTACTCCCAATCCACTTTTCTTTTAGCCACTCAATTCCAATCTACTTATATCTTGTTCAGTAATACTTTTTACTTTAACAATTTGTCTCTGTTAAATCATCGCTATTTCTATAAAAAGAGAAAGAAATATGTTTCCCAAACTTATCTAATCTTATCTAGTTGCTGTAATTTTTACTTTCAGATTAATCATAGCTAACTTATCTTAGAAATAAAAAGAGCTAAAAATTAAATTTCATCCATTTGTAAAAGACAATATTCTCTGGAACTACTACATTCCCAAAAATCAACTTAACTTTGGACAATCAGAAAAAGAAAATCTGCATCTAGATAATAATAATAATAATATAATAAAATAGTCACTTACGGTGGTGTGTCGAATGCCAGTTGATTTCCCAAGTAGCTCATGCTCTTTCAGGAACAATAGCTCTCCATGTATGGGTAAAAAATGTTGTGGCTTCACAATTTTAAGTACTTCCTCCTTCAAAATAAAATCCCCATTTATATAGTGTGAAGTAGAAGTCAGGACAACAGGAAAGAAAAGAATATCACAATCGAATCTAAACATCTGATGAGGTCAACTAAAATTACATTCTTAGGACATTCAATTCACCTCCAGGTTTTTCTTCCTTTTTTTTATCAAGAAAACTATTTTTATTGGATTCCTTTATTTAGTTCTTACCGAAGTACTAGAATAGTAATTGTTTTTACAAAAAGTAAGAGTGAAAGAGAGAAATAAAAACTAACGTTGTCTTACAGCCAAAGGACCCACAAATGAATGCACCACGAATGTCTCAACAATTTATAATATGCTATCCTCCCAAGTTTTAACTGTTGCCCTGTTTACTTATCCGTTTGTATTCTGTTTGTTCAAGGAACAAGACAATGACCAAGAAAATTTTAAGAAATCATGTGAAGCAAGGCTGAATTGTCATACCAGTTCTCCACGATAGCCATGACCAGAAGTGTGTAGCCCCTCATTCTTACCCATTACTATAGTTGATCCAATCTCTGATATGCGGTTTAGCATCTTCATTACCCGAGATTCATTACCAGGGATTACCTAATATTAAAGTACAAAATTGATATCTTAACATTTGAATGACTTTTGGGCAATATTCAAGAGACCCTATCAATAATAATCAAGACAACAAACTATCCTATAAAATAGGATCATAGGAAAGGTCATGCTAGACCAGAATAGTGAACAATAAGAGTCAACTGTATTTTTTTTTCATCCACAAACATTCAGTTATTAAGAGCTCAAAGAAGTATATTTGAGGTAAATTTCAGTTAGAAACTTAAGCATATCATACACTATCATTACCTTAGCTGAGTAGAGAATCACATCTTCCTTGTTCAGTTTGAAGGAATGACTACTTCCATAAGATGCAAGATTCAAGGCAGCACGTGGCTCTGCCTGGTGTAATAGAGTGCACAGTCACGAGTGAGCTAAGTGGTCAGCTAAAAGAGTTGTCATTGGTGTTATAAAGATTAACTTACTTGGGATCCAGTTGTGACAATTATCAAATCCTTTGGAGCAAAGGCATCAATATCTTCCACTTTCACCTAAATCATAATGGAAAGAATGGAGAACAAATTATACGAGACCAACAAACAGTTTTTCATGTTAGGAGAGCATTTTAGTTAGATAATTCATTTTTATTTTTGAGAAAAATTATGATAGTTCATTGGGAGGATGAAATATTAAACCATGATGGTAGGCAGATAAAATCCAATTCAAGTTGGATGTGCTTAAGGGTAAGAGAAGGGCTAACACAAACATGGCTGAAGAGACAAAAAGGTAACAGTACAGGATAGGTTTTGTAAGAAGATATGGTCCTAATGAACTAGCGAAAGAGGATTCCCATAGCCAACCTGATGTAGCTGAAAGGTTTAGGGCAATTCCTAAGCTAAAGAAAATACTAAATAAAATAGAATTCTTGATGCGCCTGCATCACAACCCCATCATTTAGATTGAATATTTACTTTACATTAGATGAGCTAAATAAGAATTGCAGCATGTGGACAAAAGCCAAGTTTTGTAACTAAGAAGCTTAGTATAATAGCCAAAAAACTAAATTAAAACATTAACTCTTGCCACAAAGAGACAATCCTAAAAGAGGGAATACCAGAGTTGATGGATCAATTGGTGCTTTTCCATCCTTCCAAGCTGCATCTAGATATGTCCTCAATGACATGCCAACAAATACCTAGTTCAAGGACCACAATATCTAAGCTGTCAAGATGTACAATCTGTCATCAAAATTGACATCCAATTATCCAAATCATTCTAACAACAAAATTCACAAGATACCAGTGCAGCCAGACAAGACATACCAACTTCCTGCCAGTTAAATCTGCAGCAGCTTTTACACTTCCAAGCCGGTGTATGTTTGATGCAAATTGGGTAGTAATAATCCTTCCTTTAGCAGCTGAAATATGTCTCAACAATGCATCTGCTACTGAACTTTCGCTGATTGTCCGTCCAGGTGACAATACATTAGTAGAGTCACTCATCATCTGTAAAACAATATGCATTTACTAACAGTTCCAAAAGAAATTGCATGCTCAATTTGCATCTATATAAGAATGCAGATTACAGGATCAAGACAAATCTTTACAATAAATATCTCTGATTTATTTTTATTGGAATTAATTTATGCAAAAGGGATGATTAAAAAAGCCTAGAAATCCAAAGAGCAGATGTAAGAAAGACAATGTGTCAAATGCCAGCATTCGTCTTTGAAATCACAACAAAACAAACCATAAACTTCCGAAAATCAATCAGTATCCTATAGTTTCAAAACAAATCCTCTCAGTTGATTATAAAAGTCTGATTGGGCATGCCTCAATCCTGACTCCAGATTTTTGAAATGATTATATTTCTACACTTGATTCAGTTTCACAAAATTACACATGGAACTAATAGTTCATTTCTAAGTCACTTATGAACGTCCTACACACCCTCAACCACTACTCCCAAATAGTAACCCTTGAACTCTGCCCAATAAACCCTCTCAGAGAAGGCAAATGAATAGATTCAGGAAGCTTACCAGTGTTACTCCTTCTTTAGAGAGATCCTCTAGAAACTGTCGATCAAAAATTTTCCCATCCAAGGGTGATTCATCAATCTGTCAATTGTTTAAAAGTTTAAGTGGCTTGAAGGTTACAGCAATAAGAGAAGAAAATTTATAGATAAGAAAAAGCTCACCTTCCAGTCCCCAGTGTGAAGAATTGTACCATCAGCACAGCGAAGAACTAATCCACAACAGTCAGGAATAGAATGGGTCACTCTGAGAGGCTCTATTTCAAATGGCCCAGCCATAAATCTCTTCCTGGTTTTAAATATCTTAAGCCTAGATGGAACAAAAATCCCATTCTCCTTCAAACGCTTTTTGATCAGCTGTTGACATAAGTACAAGAGTGTAATCAGTCCATTTTTTAGCGAGAGATGATAGAAATGCAATGTTTACACACTTAAGAGTACGGTTTATTCAGAGGAATAAAACCCCTCAACACTAGTAAGACCATTCTTGTTGTGACAAAGAAAACAACTTCCAAGAGCTACCAAGACAATGGTTATAATTATTAAAAGGCATAGACTTGTTAGAGATTTTGAACCTTCACATCAGCACCCATAAATGAGTAATTGTTGCCAAACTCAAGGAATGTTGTATCAAATGAGACATATTAAGTTTTCAAAGAATGGCATGGGCCACATATCATGAGCCTTGTATATTCATATTGCCTTATGTGTGTATATATTAGTCTCAGCATAAAAAATACCTCCATTGTAAAGGATGATGCATATATTGGAGTATGGGAATCCAATGCTGGGATAACCTGCTCAAATAGAAAGAAAACTAGTAAAATAATGTTAAAGAAAAAGAAAATGCAACATAAACAGTAGTATAGACTCTAGTATCATCAATTATAATTAGCAAACATTACCATACCAAGTAAAGCAGCTTAATTAGTAGTTAGTACCCAAAAAATCCTGATTAATCTAATACATTATTCTTTGAGGTTCTAACCCAGTGTAGACAAAGCTAGGTTTGCTGACTCTTAGTTAGTTTCAGATTTTTACAGAGTAGATGTAAAACTAACGACCAGAGTGCAGTGCAGAAGGCTGCGATGTTTTCCTCACATGTCCAATTATACTGCCCAAACAAATTAAGGGGAAAAAAGCAATCAACTAAATTGGGAAAAAAAAAAATTGCTCCGTTACTTTTAAGAATGTTAACAGATACCTAATATCTGCTCTAAGTAAAATTTCTAACCCAAGCATAGTGCACTGAAAGAGAATGAAAGACAGGAAGAAAATTCTGCGAATAATTTACAACCACCCTGTGGCAAACGTTCAGAAACGAAGACAGGTGGGTGTTTAATACAGAATCATTCCTTGAGCAACAACTCATTTTGTTCTAGATTCACCTACATTTACTATATCATTGGAAATGGCAAAGAAATGTTTAATGGTAGCAAGAAATGACGATAAGTGAAAAAGGAAGCAAAAAAAAAAAGGACCAGTCATTTCATCCTTTTCTTTTCCATCCACCACAAAATCACTACAAAGTGCATAACAACCAAGCATGAGTACACCAAATTTCTAAAAAGACAAACCATTCGGCCAAGCATGCCAAGAATTAAAATGAGGGCAACAAGAGATTAGCTCAACCATAATGATCACCATTACACTGTGCAAAAAAATTATGCTATACTTGACAACCCTATAAAGTAGCCAAAAGCATCAGCTCTAGAAACAACTCCTCCTTAGCACAAACCAGATCAAGGTTCTGCAATTAAACATAACATGCCCTAGAGTAGAGGCAGCTTGACACACCAATATAGGCTTCTCCAGCATATCATGCATCTTACTTCACAATAGAAGGCAAGGGATAAGAAGTCTTGATAGCTAGTAGGAGCTATTCAACAGGTACAGAAAAGGAAAGCAGACAAGACTTAAAGGCTCGAAAGACAAGTATTTACCCAAGGCAACGCACCAATGTGATCTTCATGGCCATGTGTTATCACAACTGCTTCAATTTTGTGGCTCCATTTCTTAATAAATGTCGTATCAGGTATAATCTTTTGGACTCCAAGCTCATCATAGCTGAAAGGATGTCAATGTACAGTGCAAAGTCAATATATTAGAACAGCAGAACAGAAACTAAAGTAGCCATATTTGCATCAGCACATTTGATACATATTTGCATTAGTAAAAGATCAATCAAAGTTGGACTTTCATCGGATATGTGGAAAATTCTTCAAGAAACAACAGCAGTTACAAATGAAAACTAATTTTCCCTCTCATAAGCATAAATTGTATGAAACCATACTTGGCCCAAAATCTTTCTGGAATTCAAAACACACAAGACTTACTCTGGGAACATCACACCGGCATCTATTAGAATATAGCGATCATAATTCCCAACAAGCATGCAATTCATCCCGATTTCACCCAAGCCACCTATTGGAAGCACACGAAGTGGTGGCCCTGCAGTCCCTTCATAAAACTGTTCCATCTTGCGTTGGACAGAGTCTTCCAAACTCTTTCTAGCCCCATCCAATCGTCCCGACTTTTTACGTGGTACTTTAGTTCTTCGTGTACCTTAAACAAGACAAAAACAGTAAAACAAAGCTAACGGGAATCATTATCACTTGATGATAGCATGAAAAGCGTGGGACAAGACAAACTATCTCGATAAGCTATTTATCCAATCGAAGAGTCCACACAAGATAGAACAAAAACCTTCAACTTATTTTCTCTATCCCTTGTTTCTACACCAATAAAAAAAATTATCCGATCAACTCTAAAAAGCATCCATTTCGCCTTATTTCCAGAACTTAAACTGCAACCAAAAAACAGTCTAAAATCTCCTTCACCGTAAAACAAGCAAAACCGAAAAGCTTCACAATCCCATTTCTACTTCACTTTCTCGGCGGCCAAACAGAAATCTAAAACAATATCAAAAGCTAAGAGGAATGCATATAAGGCAAAGTAAAAACAAAAAGGAAAAGGGTACCTAAAGGAGTAGGAGAGCCGACGGAGCAAGAAATGTAACGGTGTCTAGGGTTTGTCCGGCAGTACAGGCCGTACGGACAAAGCGAGAGAGCAGTGGAAGCTGCTATTTTTCTGCGTGCTTTTATTGGCGTAAAAGAAGTGATGCAGAGGGAGTAGGAGAAAGATAAACCTCCCAAAAACCCTAACTGCATCTGCTCTTTTAGGTTTACAAAGAAAAAAAACAACAGTGGAAATTAAACCCTGCAGATTTTGCGTTTCTGTGAAGGGATTTAGAGACAAGGAGGTGAGGAGATGATTGAGCTTCTGGGAGCGGGAAATTGAGTGAGTGAGCGAGTGACAGTGTGGAGATTTTTGTAAGGTGGAGAAATATCCTGGTTATCATTTTTGAAACAAGACAAATTTCTCCCACGTGTGTTCTTTCCGCACGTGCAAAGATTTTTTTTTTTTTTGGCTTTTTTCATTTCTGGAGCATGGTATGGAAAAAATGAAGAATCTGCTATTTTCTTTTTCTTTTTTTTTTCCTTATCATCCTCTAATACTTTGGAAGAAACTTTGAATCTAAAGTTCTAATGAGAATTACCACCGCCAAAGTTAAAACTCTCCTTTCAAGTATTGAAAAGCTATTTTACGTTGCAGAAGGCATTAAGACAATAAGCCAACAGTAATTTTAAGTCAACAAGTTCGCAGAACTTCCATTACATTGAGCTAAGATTGTTTTCGAGGAGTTTACAATTTTCTTGGAGGGTATTTGCTAATACACCATGATGGATCAACAATGAAATCCAGGTTCTGAGCACTGTCCCCTGCTCGGATGGGGATTGGAACCAGGTTCTCCTATTTTGCACATTGGTTCTGTGAAGCTACATTTTCATTTCCTGCAAACCAAGGCAGTCCTGGCTGAATGCACTGTCTTGTATCTGTTAGTGGAACAATAGGTCCAAGAAAAATGCGCCACAAATCCAGTATTATTGTGACCAACATTGCAGCGCCCAGAGAATCAACAGCCACCCGAGGTAAGTCCCATAGATCACCAGGTTTCTCATCAATCCTGTGAAATGGGGTTAGACCATAATATCCAATAAAACAAATACTATATAATTTGTATATAAAAGAATATCGGCATCTGTAGCTGCCTTTTATCATGATGTAAGATTAAAAGACACCATCAAAGAATATAATACACATCAATCTCTTACAGCAAAAAAGTTTATTCCATACTAACATATGAACCAGCAGACACTTTTAAAGTAACATCAGCGGTAAAAGAGCCTTTACTGCGGCACAGAGGTACTTGATTTTGGCCCTAAGATATCTAAAAGGAACTACTTAAACAAAAGCATTTTATGATCTATGAATATGGTCCCACAATTTCTTCTAGGCAAACAAATATGAAATGGGATCAATTCTTACCTCAGAAACATTGGGAAGCTCACAAAGAAGTAAATGGCATAAAACAAAGATCCCACTTTATACATGGATGCCCGATCCACAAAATCATAATATGGGAACTGCACATGTTCAAAATAAAGTATTATTGCAATAATCTTACTTCTCAAGTCAGTGGCACCATTGCACTGTAAAAGATATGACTTGGTTTTCAAATGAAAATTCTTAGGATAAGAGCAGAGTGAAAAACAATCAACTTTGCAAACACTGTATAGAACTTACCCCGGTAGTCTTTAAGTTTTGTCATTGTGGCGGCTTAAAAATTACATTTCTATAAGCTCAATTCACAACAATCAGCTTGCTAAGTGCTAACAGGGTATAAAGCTCCTAGTAGTCACCAGTAGTCTTAAATTTTGTCATCATGGGGGTTTAAAAGTTTCATATCTAAGAGCTCAACTCACAATGATCAGCTTTGCAAACACTGTATAGAACTTCCTAGTAGTCTCTAGTAGTCTTACGTTTTCGGGTATAGTATTTAAAGTTACATTCCCTAGGCTCAGTTTACACTTCACGCATCATATACATCCATATATACAATGACAACTGCAGGGCCTGTTAGAATGTCAGAGACCACACAAATAATGGAAAAGCAAAGTTTTTCTTGTTTCATGAAATGGCTTCTTAAAGAAAACAAGATGATTGTAATATGAGTGGCATTCGCATTTTAGTAACATTAGTTCAGATCTGAGACAAACCATAAACACTACAGAGTTAAAAGAAAACGAAGTCTCAGCAATATTGACTGCATGCTTATATAGTTAGCTTCAAGGTCTTAGTAGGCAAAAGGCAGAGAACCACATTACCACATACATTAGAAATTGCAAAAGTCTCAAGGTATGCTATGAAATAAGAAAGGGCCAAAATCCATGCCACCTCTGTAGCCAACTGAATTTTCTTTGGCAAGCCAGTAATAGAATGCCTTAATCTGCGAAGAGTCATGTTTGATGCAACATGGTAAAACAGGAAGCAAACATGTGCGAGAAGGAAAGTTGTGTGCGGTACCTGCAAAGAGAAACAAATAAGTAGAGTAGACTTGCACCAGCAAAATCAAATTGATAAAGCCAAAGTATCATTTAGCCTGGAACAAATAATTCTTATCTGCAGCTTACATCATTCATCTTCCAAGATGGGAAAGTGTAAGAAGCTCCTAAAACTGTGAAGAAATAATGGGTCCAGAAATAATTTCCAACGTAACTAAATATCAGAATCCAGAGACTGGCCTGCAACAATAATAAAAAAATTACAGTTAAAGGCCAAGAATAACTGCACATTGGAGAGGTCAATCATGCTCAAATGTCACAGGGTAAGAACATACACCTTATCGTAGATTCCAGAACAATTATTTTTAAAACAGTCTGGACTTCGTTTCCAGATCTTGTAATAAATACATAAGGAGTTTTCTCACGATGATTGACTGATCATGTAACAATACAAGATCAACTTGAACCTTTTCTATTTTGTTTACAGGTTCCATAATTCTGGCATACAATCCAGTCCAAGTACCTAAACTTTAATAAGGGTCTTATCATAATTATGAAACTATAAATATAGACTCCCAACAGCAATCAACACAATGAGTTTTTAGTGCTATTAGCATAATTTACAGTGACATACATATCACACAAAAAGCCACACGCTAATCTTCACATCCATTTTAGAATCTAAGCCTCCACCAAAAGCTTGACTCTATCATGTGCAGAAGACAGGAATAGTTAGATGAACATGTTAACAATGCCATGCTTGAGATCATTAAAAATTTGTGAAGTAAAAAAATAGGTATAAAAATTGAAATGGAAATGGGAGAGCGTGAAGAAAGTATTCTCCATAAAAACACGCAACCACCAACTTAGGCTAAACCATGATGCCTGTCTTATTGAACATTCAAAGAAGTAAATAAAGTCTAATACAAGGTAGCAAAGAATAAATGCAAAACATGGAGCAAATAGTACAGTTGTCCTCAGTAGTCCATAAAATTCAAAACAGATCACTAACTATTGACATCACACCACACATCAGGAAAAGGTCTGGACAAGCTGAACATAAGTTTCATGCATCAACAATCTGTTTTACAGAAGTCATACGTAAAATGATATTCTGGGAAAACACTTGCCTTGACCCAGTATCGGTCCTTCCAATGTAAGCCACTGTCAGCCTGCCAAATTCCACAAGGGAAGGAAATAATAATGTTTATTTAGCATATTAGAAGGAAGAGGGGAAGAAAAAGAGCTAAGCTGCTCAGGCTCCTTCCAATTAGCCTTCAAGCAATTGAAAAGTTGCAACATTTAAGACAGCTTCTTATAAGTCAACTTCAGCATTGATGAGTCAACATTAATGAGCTGATTTGGAAAAGATATCAATCCTAACAAAGAATGAGAAAAAACAATACTTTCTGGGTATATTTGAGGGGCTAAACCCCTTACACAGCAAGAAATGGAGGCCATGGGATCCGTACAGAATTGTTGAGAAGCCAAGCTTTAACCTGATGATGAGGATTCTGAAATCCAGTTAAGCCCAAAGGCAAGAGATGCATGCTCGAAGCAAGCCAGTTGCCAAAGCAACGAATCTCCCAGTGACATGGACTACTCTACAATTCTATGACCTACTCAGCAACCCTCCCCATGTTAGGATTAATTCCATTAGGAAAGGGCTCTTTCCTGGTTGATAAATTACAAGATTGCTAGGAAGAGGCAAATCTTCAGTATTTCAGCAGTCGTTGGATGCTATATCACATCAAATACATCCCACAATTACTTCACCTGAATGTTATATGGACATATTGACCATATTTTAGCAAAACAACGCAAATTCATCATTGGGGTAGCATATGATTGCTAAAACAACATCAAAAGGAAGCCCGTCCATCAGGGACCAGCATATTTTTCCCAATTAGTTCCAGTTCAAATAATAAATAAATAATTATACAAGTAGTTCTCAAAGAAGAAATTTAAAAAGTTAGAAAAGAAAACCAAAAAATTACATGAGTCAAGAAGCTTACCTTTCCAACAAAAAGCATTGGTATCAAGACGGAAGGAACTGCTGAAACCAAAGCCAGGAGCAAATATTCCAATTCTGTGAAGCTCTGTCAATGAGCACGATTATAAATTTTTTAACCCAAAGTTTACTTCTCAAGTCGTGCGGACTCGATCATTAAACGAGCTAAATCGTGAAAAAAATCAATTACACAACTAAACAAACACAATTAAATCACTTCATTTGATTGTAACATAAAGGTAAAACAAACAACAGCAACTGATTTAACTGTTTGGCATTTGAAAAATACTCAGATTCATTACCAAAAACGACGTTCCAGGTAAATCAGCCATCCTTGTCTTTTAAAAACAAATAAAAAGTAAAAAGGCAAAGTCGACCGGCCTTACACTCGGAGCAAAGCAAACATAGTGTACTAATTAATGAAAACAGACCTCGTACAGTTTGTAAGGAACGACAATTCCCAAACAGAGAGTGAGCCAAAATGGAGTGTAGCAAAGAAAGAAGAGCTCGCCCCATCTCTTACTCGGGTTGGGAGCCAACCATAAACTCGAAGAAGCATTGCCTGATTCCTCACCTGACCATTTTCCCAAACAGTGATTTCGTTTGTCACCAAAAACAACAGGAATTTAGTTACCTGAAGCTCTATTCTTAAAAAAAAAAAAAAAAAAAAAGAAGCCCAAGGAATTGAAAACAAGAAAAGAGTGTTAATATTACCGCCCATATCTCCGGTATTCGAATTCCGGGTTTAAGCTTTCTACTTGGAAGTGTGTTTTGGTGGAGAAGGCTTAAAAAGGAGAGTGTGATGAAGCTGCCAGATTTGAAAGGTCCAAAAGATTCCCTTCCTTGTTTTCCTTTTTTGTTTTTTAATTACTTTTAGTTTTATTTTTCGGAGAAATCAAAATCCATAAATCATTCAAAAGTCCGATTGTCGTACACAGGAGATTGCAAATGATGTTGAGTGCTGAGTAACTTTTCTTTTGTTATTACTTACGTTTACGCATCAACCAAAATAAAAATAAAAAATTAATTTTTTAGTTAATAAATAATTAACTTTTTCTTTTGATAAATAGTAATCTCATATTGAAATCTCAGGTTTTAGTTTTTTTGTTTATTATTGTCTTATTTGTATCAATAAATTTGTAAAATTTTTTTGGTATAATGTTTCAATAAGTTTTTAAACTATTTAAAAATATTTAAATAATTTATTATTCTTTTATTACGTTTAATTAAATTATTGTATTTTTATTTTAAATTAAATAAATTTTTATAATTAATAATTAATTAATTATTATTAATAAAAATATTATTTATTATTTTATATTCAAATAAAAAATATAACATGATTATGTTATCATGTCAAATTAACATATATCATCATCAATTATTATATATTGATATGTCATATCATAATCAATAATGATATTTTAACATGTTACATCAACGTCATGTAATATAAAATAATAAATAATATTTTAATTAAATTAATTATTAATAATAAAAATTTATTTGATTTAAATAAAAAATATAAATATTTCTTTTACTTAAAATAAAAATATAAAATTTTAATTAAATGAAATAAAAATATAAAAATTTATTAAATTTTTTAAAATAATTTAATAATTTTTTATATTATATATATATATATATATATTTTACAAACGCCATGGTCATTAATGCACATGGACTGCTTACCAAACCCTATCTGTAAGATGCCCATGCAAAGCAACGGCATTTTTTAAAAAAATACAAGTAGTTATGCCATATTGGTAACTTGCAATTAATACACTTTATTATTTTTTTAAATGAATGGGGAGAGGTAATTATAGAAAGTCTTTTGTATTTTCTAGGCTCATAACTTGTTCAACATACATGCATACGTTACGAAATATATAAATTACAGACATAATATTTAAAAAATATTTAAATTATTTTAAAAATTTTAAATAAATATTTATTTTTATTATATTGCAATTAATTTTATATTTTTATTTTATATCAAATTGATATTTATAATTAATTAATTATTATTAATCAAAATATTAATTATCATTTATGTCATTTGGTCAAAAACGGAACCTTGTGTAATTATGGGGCTATGATCTCAGAAAATTTAAAAATGTTGAATTATTATATATTTTTTCTCTTAACGACCTTTTCAAAAGTGTTAACATATTATAATAGATAATGATGTGAGAAGTTGATGTGATATTATGATATAGACACTTGATATCTCACTCTGCATGTTAACACTATGTGACATAAAAAATGATAAGTGATATTTTAACTAATATAGTTAATTAATCATTAGTTATTCGAACTTATTTAATCTAAAATAAGAGTATAAATACTTGATTGAATGTAATAAAAAAATAAAATAAAAATTAATTTTTTAAAATAATAAAAAGATTTTTTAAAATATTATGTCTAAATTATATGAAGTAACATTATTTTATATATTAGGGATGAAGTTAAAAAGCTTTGTTAGTGAATTTATATGTTAATTAAATATTTATAAACTAAGGCGCAATGCTCAACTCTTAAATTTTAAAAAAATTAATCTTTTAACTTTATATTTTAATTGTATTAAATTAAGCCTTTATATATTATTTTAAAAGTTTATTACAGGGTTATCTTATTTTATGATTAAGTATTAATAAATATGACATAAATAATAGCACATAAGGCACTACTAGTCCACTATTATATTTCTTTATAATTCCATGTGTACAAAAAATATTGATTATCTTCTTTTGTTAAAAATCTTTTTATCAAAGTACATGCTTTTTTTTTGTCATTTTCTACTTTGATTGCAATTCTGTCAAATTCTACTGATAGGCTTTTTTATTTTGCATACTTACTGCACGTTTGGTACAAAGAATAACTTATATTCTCATGTTTTTCCTTTACCTCCGTTTGGTACAACAATACTATAAGGAATAACTATTACTTAATAATAGCTATTCTTTAAAATGGGGTAAAACTCAAACATAACCACACCCGAGCTTCTCCATGAGTTTTGCTATTCCATGATCAAATGAATAGCTCAAAGATGTGATAAGACTAAAATGCCTCTTATAACTTAAAAATATTATAACCCTACACTTATAAATATTTTTTTTCTTCTCATTTTCCCTTCTTCTTTCTCTCTCTTCTCACATTCTTTCTTTTCTCATTCTCTCTCTAACTGGCACTCAACATTGGAGATGACATTGGCAGCGACGACGGTGATTTCACAAACGAATATGGTCAAAAAGCGTTGATTCGATAAGATTCAATCGAGATCTAGCTAGATCTAGCACCCAACAGCCAAATCTAGTCCTTTCCGATAAGATTCAACGGTCAAATCTGACCGCGAGAAGCACTGAACGAGTATGGTCAAAAAGCATCGATCTAGTCCTTTTCAACAAGATTCAACGGAGATCTAGCTAGATCTAGCACCCAACGGCCAAATCTAGTCATTTCCAACAAGATTCAATGGCCAAATCTAGTCGTGGGAAGCATCGGATCTAGTGCTTCCTGACCAAATCCCACGGTTGAATTTGATGCTTCTTGACTAGATCCTACGGTTGGATCTATCACTCCACGGCTAGATCCAATTGGGGGAAGCGCTGATCTGGCACCTTAGTGGCTAGATTCAACCACATGGTTTGCTAGATCGACGTTTTATTACACTGGTTGTCTTTTTGGTAATTGGCCCATGAAAGAAAAAAAAAGGAAAAAAATAAAAAAGAAAAAATTATTTGTAAATTTTAAAACATTAATATTTTACATATAATTTTAACATTATTAATATTAATATTTTAAAATATATTAAAATTATTAATATATTAAATTTTTAATGAGTATAAATAAAAAATAAAAAATTATTAATATTTAGTAATACATATATTAAATTATAAATAAAATATTAATAATTAAATTATATTAAAATATTAATATTTTAAATTATTAATTATTAATATTTAAAAAATAAAATAAAAATAAATAATTATATATAATAAAAAGTATTTTTATTTTTTTATTTTTTTTAATTTTAAAATTATTATTACCAACCAAATACTATAATAAATTATAATAATTATTCTTACTTTATTTTATTCGTCATATTAAACTACATAATATTTATTCTATTTTATTCCCACCTCATTCTATTCTCACGTAATAATTATTTTATTTTATTCTTATTTATTTTACGAGCCCAACGTACTATTAGGGATGGACATGATTTCATTGAATGTTGGCATGGGAATGCCAAACATGCCTTAGGGTGTAGCTACCAAGCAGGAGGTGGTCCAATGAATGTTAAGAATGACACACTTCCAACGTTTTCCTGTGACCAACCTTTGTCCCACGGGCTAAACCCCACTCACGCAACGTGTGATTCCGCAAATGGATTATAGTTGACGCCATTAATGACTGCATGAACGGCATGTGCATAAATCCAACTCCTTTTCAGGGACGAGCAAAAAAAGACGCAAGAAATGACCCTAACAAACCTTGTTACCTTTTTCACAACTTGGTTAAGCCAAGCGTCATCCAACCATGCACGCAAATGGCTGCCTTCGCTAAGTACAGTGCATATATGTATAAATTTTGTCTGTCAAATTATTCTTAGATATTGGTAGGGAGATGGGCAAGAATAAAGAGGCTTTGGTGGTTTGTAGTGATAGGAGTACGGCAGTTGGGATAACTGTATGGGACTTGGAAACTGGGGCGCAACTTCTTCACATTCCCACCTGTGCTGCTGCTCCTCATGGGCTGTTATGTTTGGGAAACCAGTTCCTCGTCGCTTCTCAATGTAACAGGCATGGGTCATTTGGCGGTGGGGCTATCTTTATTTGGCCATTGAACAAGGTAACGAGCGGTCCATCTCTGTTTTGATCTGGCCATTACTCTCTCACGCCTTTGTTTTTGTACATTTTAATCAGTTTTTTCTCTTTGTTTTCATTCTCCCAAATGTGATTCAGCAAACCTTTATGCCAACCTGATTTGGAAAAGTTGTTTCCAGGTTCATGGGTGTATCACGTTGGATACCTTTCGTGTTATTAATCCCCCTCCCAGATGATTAACTAGGATCTTTCCCTTGGTTTTTTCTGATTGTTAATCCCCTCTCTCCTCCACCTAATATAATCATTAAATTGATTTTGCATACCCTCTCCGTTTGTAGTCATCGTTTTTGTTCTTGCAATTTTTGTGCATAATTTCTTGTTGTTGGAAATCTTAAGGCAGCTGATGTACATTCTGAAGACTTCCCTGTAAACAAAGCCCGAATGTGTTGCAAGTTGGTTGCTAATTTAGTAGCTATCAGAGGGATTTGTTCTGCCCATTCTGAATGATTTTTGTGTTTCCCCTCTTATGCCGCCTATATAACCAGCTGCATATCCTCAAAATAGAAGGAAAAGAAGTACTACTATAGAACTCTGTTATACCATAAGAAACTCCATGTGACATATCCATTTTTCCCCTCTTATCTTCAGCCTCGATCACCACTCCGAAGCTACACAATGGAGGCTATCGGCCCACTTTCTTGCACAAAAGATGGCATATATATTGCAGGTGGAGCTCCTTCTGGGAATGCTTATCTTTGGGAGGTAAGTAGCCACTCTCCTCTCTGTCCACAAGGGCAAAAAACAACCATCAACCCCACATTTCATTGGATGAATTTCTTTTATGGAACTTTTATTTCAGCAGTTGTAGTGCATTAAGCAACGTAATCATCTAGAGGATATTAAAAGGTTCTAATTGTTTGTGTGTGGGCATCAATTATGCATGATTTGTTGCACAGCTAGTGCATCAATGTCGAGAACACTATCCCAATCTGTTTCTGATATGATGACATCGTTTAGGTTGCCAATGGAAGATTGCTGAGAACATGGCGTGCTCATCATAAATCTTTGAAGTGTATGGTCTTTTCTGATGACGATTCACTTCTTATTTGTGGCTTTAATGATGGAATCATCTTTGTTTGGTCTATGATTAGGTGAATACTAATTTTGCTGTTGATTCCTTTACAACTTTGCTACCCACCCCAACCAAATAATTTGCAATATTAATAAAATTATAAAACTAATTAATGATGCCTCAATCTGACCAATTTGATTAAAGTTTGCTAGACGTGGAAGATTCTGGAAGCTCACCTCCTTTGCTACATTGCTCATCAGAACACAGATCTTCCGTAACTGGGTTAGTAACCATGTCAGTTGGTGCACGTTCCATTTTTGTATCAAGCTCTCTAGATGGAACATGCAAGGTCGGTTAATAACTACATTACTACTCTAGCGTTAATTATATCTGCTGCATTGCAACTTTTCTTATGCAAGGGTGACACGTTCATCTTTAGCAGGTTTGGGACCTAGTCTCAGGAAGGCTTTTACAAACTCAAGTTTATTCAACATCAATAACAGCAATCACACTTCATACAGTAGAGCAGCTCTTGTATTCTGGGAGTTTGGATGGAAAAATATTTGTTAATGTACTTGATCTCGGACCAGTTGAGGATCCTCTCGTCACTACTGAAGATCAAGCATTTGTGCTGAAAGGACACAAGTAATGCGTAATGTATGGTGATTGAAATTTCTTGAATTCTCCTGGAGAGTGAATTCATAGAAGGGCTTCTGTTGATTTAGCATTAAAGTAGTTCTTGTAAACTGCATTTTGCCTAAAATATTAGTATGTAAATATAAAATCCTATGAAGAGACTTAAATAATTCAATCTTGCATGCAGTGGATCTATAACTGCATTAACTTTCAGTGGATTTGGTCTGATATCTGCATCGGAAGATTTCACCTTCTGCCTTTGGGATACAATCAACCGGGTGGTTGCTAGAAGATTCAACCACAGAAAAGGTAAATATTATTACATTTTGTTTACTGAACGATTCTCCTTTCTTTTGATATGGTTTTACCTCATTATCAATAAAATAGAAAAAAGAAAAAACTGCTCAATGGCATTGCGGATGTATACTAGTGTCACTGTCACACTGTTCAGCATTGGTGCAAATCCAGATGACAGAATAAAGAATTGAATTCTTTTTCAACTCTATTTTCCTTGTACTTAATTTTAGTTCTCATTAAATGTTAGTTTCAATTGTAAACAGGTGCAGTGACTAATATGGTAGTGATTAAGCAGTCCACATTGCTTCCCATGTCAAACCATCAAAGAGCTACCAATCAGTTCTGTGTTTCTTTGCTCCAAAAGTATCCTGAACCAGCCAACTCTGGCAAGGGAATGTCTACTTTCCTTTCTTTGTCAGCTTGCCGCAATCAGCAAACTTCAACTAATTTCCAGGGAAACAATCTGCTAGACCACTTAATATTTGATTCAGAGGTCTCTCCCTTTCCCTTTCTCTCTCTCAAGCCTGGGTTACTTTGGCACATATACATATAAAAGGCACATTTAATCATGTAGAATTATAGATGCATTATCCAATGAATTATACTAAACACTTCTATTTTGCCCCTTATGCAAGGAACAACATAACCCGCCAAGTGTAGCTACTTGACATTCTGTTACTGGTTGTTAAACTACTGAAAAATATACTGTGGTAGATTTGATCATATTTACATTTCAATTTCCAATATATGCTTTATACTTCAGCAGCATTAAACATACATGTTGTTTTGGAATGTTGGGCAGCGAGAACAAACACCTGTAATGATGCAAATGAAACTGGAGAAAAGCATGGACGACCGAATGTGGGTCACAAGCACGACAAAGCATGTAATGGAGATGAATAAGCACTTGCAATCTCGTTTGCTGGACATGATGCAATGCCGATTGCTAAGCCCTTATGAAACAGACTCATCCCCAAAGAAAAAGAGACAGAAAGTCCGGACTGAAAGTCCTGGATTACTAGAAGAGCAATCTCACTCTGCAGGCTAACATATCCTGTTAAAATAATGATGATGTTAAATTTTGGAACTTTCTTTCATCCATCTTTTTGTTCCCGACAGGGCATGATAAGATATTACTATTGTTATTAAGTTACTTGAATGTATTTTGCTTCTGCTGATATGTTATCCTTGTTGCTTCTTTCCTCCTGAGCTGAACCTCCACTTTTGTACACAAACAAAGGAAGCTGCTAATCAGGCAACAGTCGTGCAAAAGATAAACCTGCATTGTTTAATGTCAAGTCTAAAATTGTTTTTCTTCTTTTATTCCTTAATTTGTTTAGGAGTACAGTTGCTTTAATGTGGTGGTACAAGGTTTGTGTTTTGCACTATAAAACTGGGGGCATGGTTAGAGAAAAAGCTCCAAGCTGGGGGCCTTACAGACATCGAAAGCAGGGTTTGTGGCTGTAATTTATGGAACATTCTGAATCTGAGCTTCTATACATGAGTTGAACATCCCCTTCACCAGAGACTATACTTGCAGAAGAATTGATTCTCCTTCTGCTAATATAATTATGTGGAATGTCCATTTGTTTCGCGTAGCAGTTCATGACAATGTTGTCCATTAGGCTTTAGGCCCATGGGTAAAGTTTTGTCTTTAATTTAATATCTTATAATTTATTTTTATTTTTAAGTAATTTTGTCAACTTTGAATTGATGTCACTTGACATAAAAACTACCAAAAACACAATAGGCCACTTCATCAGGCCTCAATTATCATAGGACCACCAATCGGACGGCTAAACTTCTAAAGAAACAATATTGTAACCGCAGGAGATGAAACCCCCAGCGGTCACGATTTAAAATTCCACCGTAAAAAGATGTAGGCGCACTAGTGGGGATTTTGGCGGGCGCGGGTGCCCTTTTTTTCGGACACGAGTGACACGCGTTAAGGAAACGCAACTGGTTCTAAAGCCCAAAACCCTACCTTCAGTCCCGTTGTTTGTCTGCATCCGCTCAGAAGCAGGGGGAAGAAATGGCTCATCTTAAGGCCCTATCGCCAAATTCGTCGTTTAACCTCGCCTGTTATGGCCCCAAAAGAAGTAAATGTTTCTCTTTTTTCTCTTCTTAATTTCCTGCGTTGCACTCTCTGGTTATCGCTTCATTTTTGCCCAATTTTGTCCCAATTAATTATCTGCTCTGTTGCGGTTCGATTTCTTTGGATAGCAACCGAAAAAAATGGGGGAGGGAACTGATGTATAAATGTTTTTTTTTTCTTTGAAAAAACGAAAACATTGCAGATGCATTTTAGGGTTTTTTTTTTTTTTGGAAACGTTTTATAATTGCATTGTTTTCTTTTTTTGAATAATATTCTGGGCTAATGTGCTATTTTAATTCTATTTGCAGACACATTGCTCTTTTCTGATAACTTGTCTTGCTCTCGAAAGTTGTCTTCTTTCCTAGAGGTATTTTTACTAATGATTTTATAAATTTATCATTTTTAAAGCCATTTTCATTCCATATGTGTTTTTGAATTTTGATTGACAGGTTAGTGGAAGGGCAAGTGCACTCCATGGCCTTGCAATTCTAAGCAACAAGGGTTCTGTTACTCTAGCTGCTAATAATCGAGGTGAGGGCAAACATTGCTCGGTTATTTGACATTTTCAGTACTATAGACATTACCCTTTTCTTCTTTTTTGGTTTTGTATGTTGCTTCTGCTTGTTTTGTTTGTCCTATATCCTCAGGAAACATATTTCAAATATTTGGAAAAAGAAAGGGTTTTAGTGGTGGAAAACCTTTGAGTTATTTGATGAAGTACTTTTCCTAGTTAAAACTAATGCCAATTCAATGGGAAAGGAGAAAATGGATAACTAGACGTATATTGGCTTTTGTCTAGATCATTGATCAATTGGGATCTATCAAAAGTGAAATCATTGAAAGCTAATGTCCAGGAAACTGCCTAGGTGAGATGCCTGCTAGCCAAGCTAGTAAGGTCCTTTGGTGGCTGTGGTTGTATCAAAAAGGCTTGGATGCTTAGTGCAGTTCCTTATGTTCCTTTATAAAAACATGCCATGTGTTCAAATCACAGAATACACTTATTGCACATGATAACCATGGTCTTCCTTTTCACTCCTGTATTTGAAAAGTTACCTTTAGTGTAATAAGTGGTTTAAAAATTATATGGTAAACTATTATTAATATGACAGTTACAGATATGACAGTTACAGATTGCTATGGCAGTTATTTTGTTTGAAAAGCAATTGCTATGGCAGTTATTATGGCTCTAATTTACTTCATTGCCATAGTTTTGCCAATTCTAATATGAATTTTATTTTATTGTTTACATTGCTTGATTTAAATTACCACAAGTATATAGAGACAGCAAGCAGATAACTTTAAAAGAATTTCTTCCATTTTGTTTTCTCAATAAGAACGCTGTTGTTGCATGATTCATTTTGCATATCTGCTTGGTAACGCATTTCTGATAGGAATCTTCTGAGCTGTCTTTTACCATTCTATTTTAGTTTTAACCTTTTGCTGTTTCAATTAGAGATACAAACATCTTCATTTTCATTGCAAACTTGCAGGTATAAGAGCCGTTTTATCCAGTGACAGAGAGATGGAAGTTTCCACAGCTACAAAGGCTGGAGGGCTGCGAGGCAAATTAAACAAAGTTGTTTTAGCCTATAGTGGTGGCTTAGACACTTCTGTGATTGTGCCATGGTTAAGGTATTTCTACTGATTTATGTTATATATAACATGATAATGTTAGCAGCCTTCTGTCATAATTCTTGAAGCATCTAATTTTGAATGAATAGCTCTGTTCTATGCAGATGATGGTTAAACTATATTTGACTTTTTTACTTTTAGTTTTTCTTGATCCTTTTTGAACATGCTTTTTTTTTTTTGGCTTAATGATAATTATATGATTTATTTCTCTGATTTAAGTAATTTTCTTTTGCAGGGAGAATTATGGTTGTGAGGTTGTTTGCTTCACAGCCGATGTTGGCCAAGTAAGTGATAGTTATTTTATGTTCTTGTATAATGTGGTTTAAGTTTATAATACCATTTGATTATGTGCATACGTTATACCCCATTTCAAAATTTTGCAGGGCATAAAGGAATTGGACGGTTTGGAAGAAAAGGCCAAGGCAAGCGGGGCTTGCCAGTTAGTAGTGAAGGATTTAAAGGAGGAATTTGTGAGAGACTACGTATTTCCTTGCTTGCGAGCTGGTGCCATTTATGAAAGGAAATACTTGTTAGGGACCTCAATGGCCCGGCCTGTTATTGCAAAGGTTACTACGTATTTCGGACTTTGTTAGGTGCTCTTATTTCTACATCATGTCAAGCATAACTCAATAAATTTCTTACTGAAGCCTACATAGCATACTACCTCAGTATCATTTTACTTTGTTTGCTTTCTTCAGAATCCTTATTTTACCTTGTTACTTTTGAATCCGAAAAAGATTTGTTATTTGAGGGAATGGAATAGGTGTTAGCCACTTCAATCCCTTCTTTTGTTCACTAAATTAGTATGGTATAATGATTTGTGATGCATGATTCCTGTTTAATCGAAGATTCTAAGTGCTCAATACTTTGTTCTTTTGCAATATCTTTATTTTTAATTGCATTTTCCTTTTATGTTAGCTCTGTTGTCTTTGATTTTTTTCTTACCTCTTGTAATGGTGCGCTCATTATGACAGGCCATGGTGGACGTTGCCAGAGAGGTTGGGGCAGATGCTGTTTCTCATGGATGTACGGGGAAAGGAAATGATCAGGCATGCCACTCAACCAAGATTTAGTATTATAACCCTTCTATTTCATCAAACACAAGTTGACTTGTATAATTAATCGTTTAATTATGTATTTCTTCAAACATAAATTCACAGTGTATTTACTCCTCCAGGTTCGCTTTGAGCTTACATTCTTTGCTCTGAATCCTGAATTAAATGTTGTGGCTCCTTGGAGAGAATGGGATATTACAGGGAGAGAAGATGCTATTGAATATGCTAAGAAGCATAATGTTCCTGTTCCAGTGACGAAGAAATCAATTTACAGCAGAGACAGGAACTTATGGCACTTAAGCCATGAGGTAAGTATCACTGCTTTGTTTTCTTGTAGGTGCTTCAATCTTTTGTATAAGTCCCTTTCTTTACTTTAGCATTTTTTCATTTGCTTCTCTCTCACATTAATATATCTTGGCATTGAAGGGAGATATCTTGGAGGACCCAGCCAATGAACCAAAGAAAGATATGTACATGATGAGTGTTGACCCAGAGGATGCACCTCATCAACCTGAGTATGTTTACCTACCTCTTAATGATTTTCTTGTGTTTGATATGCCAATTAACAACTTTTTAATGCAAGCAATTCCTGCAGATATGTGGAAATTGGAATTGTTTCTGGCATCCCTGTTTCAGTTAATGGAAAGAATCTTTCACCGGCTTATCTTCTTGCTGAACTCAATGAGATTGGCGGGAGACATGGAGTTGGTCGTATTGACATGGTTGAAAACCGGCTTGTTGGTATGAAAAGTCGTGGAGTCTATGAAACTCCTGGTGGTACCATTCTATTCAATGCTGTTCGTGAGCTGGAGTCCCTAACACTTGACCGGGAAACCATTCAAGTTAAAGATTCACTTGCCCTCAAGTATGCTGAGCTAGTTTATGCTGGAAGGTGGTTTGACCCACTTCGTGAGTCCATGGATGCATTTATGGAGAAGATTACTGAAACAACCACCGGTTCTGTCACTCTGAAACTATACAAAGGATCTGTTTCTGTAACAGGTCGGACCAGTCCCCATAGCTTGTACAGGCAGGATATCTCCTCCTTTGAGAGTGGACAGATATATGATCAAGCTGATGCTGCTGGGTTTATTAGGCTGTATGGTCTTCCGATGAGGGTCAGGGCAATGCTTGAGAAGGGCATCTGAGCTTTTCTTTTTCTTTTTGTTTTTTTTTTTCTGTAGCAACCTATGGAATTTTGAAGGCCTAAGTTTATAATAATATGATCAACTGATTAGCTTTGATCATATGTTTTAAGGTTTCTTTGAAATCTCTGGTCCATGTTCCTTGCTCTTCCTTTTGCTATTTGTTTTCTTACCATTTTATCTTGTTTTGTTTCAACATGTCACGCCCTCAAATTTAGTGGCCGCTTCTCGAGTTCAACCGTGTATTATTTTCATTGTTGTCTTGAAAGGGAGATTCATATACAGTAAATTTTTTATAAATTAATATTTGATAAATTAATAATTTTTATTAAATAATATTTTTGATTGATTTCAACTTGAGATTATTATGGTAAATTAATTCGTTAAATTTATAAAATAATATATTTTAAAAAATACATAAATCATATTTTATATATAAATTAATAATCTTTTTATATATAAAAATTATATATATACAAGACTTAATTAAGAAGTTTTTATAAAATATGATTTTAATATTAGTTATTTTTTTTATTTCTTCAGACTTATTTTAATATTTTTTAATGTATTAAGAAACTGTGATTATTATTTTCAATGCATCTTTGTACTACATAAATTATAATATACAATTATTATTTTTAATTTTATTTTTTTATCATTTTTAATAATTTACTTGTAACAAATAATGATAATTCGTAATTTAGTTTTTAAATACTATTTGTATAATCACAGTACATAATTCATATATTAAGTTTAATATTAAAAAATAAAAAATATTTTAATAAATTAATTTTTATTAATTAATATATAAATAATATCTTAATTGATTAATAAGTTTTTATGATTCAAGATATTAATTTATAGAAACTCGACTGAATTTCAGAATTTTCCGAGCTCATAAAAATATCCTTAAGCGCGTGGGCCGCTCAGGAAGAACATGACGTGGCAGACGAATCTAATGGCTTCCAACCATTGTAGTGCGTAAAGAAAAGTTCACTCGCTAAACTGAACTGTACATTTTGTTCATCGGTTTGAGCCCTCTGTCTCTCTCTGCCATGCCATGATCACTACGCTCAGCCGCCTAAGCACCAGCTCCGCCGCAATCGTAAAGGCGGGGGCGGCGGCGTCGCTCTATCGACTTCTTCAGCTCACCGTAAGGCGATTCCATGGAGCTGCCGAACCGCTACTTGACCCCGACTATTGCTACTACTACGGGCCATCACAGGAGCCTCACCGCGATCAGCTTGTTCGGTCGACTCCAATGGCTGACACTGAAGGCTCCGTCCCTTTAAGAGGAGTGCAGTGGGCGTTCGTCGGAAACCCACGCGCCAAGAAGCACGTGTACGCCGAGATGCTGTCTAAACTTCTAAAAGTTCCCCACATTTCAATGGCGAGCCTTGTTCGTCAAGAACTCAGCCCTCACTCTATTCTTTACAAGCAGGTCTCTCCCTCTTCTTTTCATTCTTTTATCCTCTTTATTCATATTTTCTTTGTTTCTTGAAATTATTTTTTGGTTTTATTCTTGTAATTTATTTAAATTGCTCTTCAGAAGTAATTTTTCTTCTTTATTAAAGACAAGAATCAAAGAATGATTATCTCAATGGTTAATTGAACAGTATGTACAGCTTCGCGTTTGATTGATCATTTTTACACGATTCGATAAGTCACTCAACCTCTTTTTTGCATTATATTTGTGATTGTCATAGATTGCAAATGCAGTTAATCATGGTGAGCTTGTCCAGGAGGATATAATCTTGGGACTGTTGTCGAAGAGGTTGGAAGATGGCCATTACAGAGGTGAAACTGGTTTTATTCTGGATGGAATTCCTCGATCACGGACTCAGGCTGTAAGTCTTTTACTGCTAAAACAACTCATTAACGTCTAACTTCATGTCCAAAAAGATTACGTAATTATCAATGTTAGTTCTTTTTGTTGCATTATATGATATGAATCTGCTCAAAGTTTAGTATCTAACTGTAGGAGATTCTGGACCAACTTGCCGAGATTGATCTTGTTGTGAATTTCTTATGCACAGAAGACTTGATGACGAACACTCAAGGGGGTGAGTTCTTTTGACTATCGTACTTCAACATTTGATATGCCCTTACAGCACAGCAAGACCTAATTTCCTTCATTGCTATCGCAGAAGCTTCTTGGAAGGAAAGACTCCAAGACTATACCAAACAGGTAGTTTTTAACTCTCACATCTCTTGCATCCAAGTTACTGTTTTATAATTTTGGTACAAAAGGGATATATTGATTAAGTTGTCTCTATTGTGCTCCATTAGCTTAAGTTGTCTCTATGATATATTGATTCTAAGGCACAAAAGGAATTTAGGGTTTTTAAAAGTATTTTTATCTTTTATTTGAAAAGGAAATTTAAGGGAAAAGAAAGAAGAAAAAATATTGAAAAAAGGGCAAGAAAACACAATAAAAAAAAAGCAGAAGGAAAGAAAAGAAAAAAAAGTGAATAAAAGGGCAAGAAAACAAAATAAAAAATAGTTTTGGTTTTTGGTCATTATTTTAAATGGTCCTGATTATCCAGTTGCCACTGTTTGAATTAACTTGTTTCCATTGTTCCCCTCTGCCAGGATATCTTAATCTACTTTTTGAGAAATTTTTGCATGATTGAAGAAGCCCTATAAACCTAAAACCTGTGTAAGAAAGGAAAGCTGAATGATTTAGCCTCTATGTGACATATATCTCTTAATCAATCAGTCTTTGGTTAATTATTGGTCATCAAAAAAGGGAAAAAGGATCAATTATTAAATCCCATGGTGGTTTAAACAATCAATCACTTTTGTTAACTTGTAACCTTTTTATTCTTCACTTATTGTACTTTGCAGAAAAGTTGATATTCTCAGGACTCCAGTGAGCTTTCTTGAATCTTGATATATTTCCTAAAAGTTTTTTCATGTACAGTTCTTATAATTAGGGTGGTGAAATCAACATTATTGAGAATTCATATGACATAAGCGAAAAGGCATGAGTTTCTGATTAATAATGTCTTTGGCCTTTGTTAGAGTAAGCCACTTGAAGATTATTACAGGAAGCAGAAAAAGCTTCTTGACTTTCAAGTTGGCAGCGCATATATGGAGACTTGGAGAGGACTTTTGACTGCATTGCATCTACAATATACGAATGCTGCTACTCATTCACAGAAACTGACTGTAGGCTCGATTTTGCCCTAAACTCTTGCTGCCGTCTGCCGGTAAAGAATCAGCTTATACCTTTACTGTAAATATCAATTTTAGTCTCTGATGGGACGAAAGTCTAATAGCAAGTGCAAGGTGTAGATTTTTTACTAGTATATATGTTTCCCAGCTTTCTTGTTGCCCTAGGATAAGCTACTTCGGCATTGCAATTTTGTTATATGGTTTCTGGCAATTCAGCAGAGGGGAACCTCTTCAAGTTTTTACCTCCCCATACCCTCTCAGGCACTATTCTCTTTGGTTTCATTCACCCGTAGTTTTTCCCTTCTCCTGCCAATTTATACTCTTGAGCACTTGCCTGAAATACAATACTTGCTTGCTTTTGACATGGTTAGCTTAGCTAGACATTCCAAATAAAATTTCTTTTATTACAATTCTAAACAAAATATGGAATAATTATAACTTTGGTCCACATGTACAGAACTATACACCCCCGAACCTTTGTTCAGCATCTGTATTAGCCTGGACTTGTGCTGCATATTGCAAATTCCAAAGGATGTCCTCGAAAGATGGACGGCTCCATAATTCTGGACAAATGCACTTACTTGTAATGGAAATCATGATTGATATAGATTCTTGCGAGCAAGTAGCTGAAACAACTGGGTTCATGATCCTTGCCCGCCCATCCTGGTTGCTTAACAATGCCTGTTAAAATGACAGTGTATATAATTTCAGAGATTTTGTGATAAATCAACAATCTCAATTGAAAGAAAATGTAAAACATAGGTTACAGGAGATGATTATATGCATAGCCTTTCCTCTGCTGCGCAATGCTGGAAATGTAGTAGTTCTAAGAGTACTCAGAGTTTCAGCACATACCAATTCATCTCGTAGAGTCGCCTCTTTTTTAGCAGCCATCGAAGGCCCTATCATGGACTCCAGCAAAATGAGTCCAAAGCTATAAACATCATCCTCTAATCTTGTCATTTGCCTGGAAAAATTTGTTCAAATGGTAAATTTGTATGCTCAAAACTGCGAATATGCTGAACTGACATTAGAAGTAAAATTTAACGTAAGCATAAGCAGATGAAATAAAAGTAGTACTTACCATGATTGAGGGGTCTCTCCTTTTGCCTGCAATTCGAGAATATGGTTGTGAGTTTGTAATCAATTGAAACAAGAGTTCTAGTTCAAAGTTAACCATTTGATTAGCATAATGAGGACCCTTACCCCATAATTGCCATTTTCTTCAGAGATGATTGACAGCCCGTAATCACCCAGTTTTGCCACTCGATGCTCATTAAGCAAGATGTTATTGGTCTTCAACCGGTTGTGAAAGAAACCAGGAATAACTCCAGTATGCAAGAAGTGCACGGCCTTGCAAATTCCAATTAAAACTGCTAATCGTTCTGACCAATTAAGAACCCCTCTAGAGCAATTCTCTACTAGAAAGAATGTAACGCGTAATCAATATGCATAATGGTATAATAAAACAATCGAATGTAGAAAATTGGAGTCCAAGGTTATACCAGAAAGATGAGAACGAAAATTCCCATTTGGAATGTATTCATATACAAGGAAGACTCTGTTAACGCTGCCGTCATCTTGTCCAACTTCAATGCAGTGCCCCAAAATGCAAACTAAGTGCGGGTGGCGAATCTTTGCAAGTATATCCAACCTGAGTTTGAGATTTCGAATCCAGTATTTCTTTGATGTAGGCAGGCATCTTATAGCAACTTGGGTTCCACTCTCCAGTCTTCCTTTGAAAAGCTGGGAACAAAATGCAGGGAAATGCAGTGAGGAATAGCTGAACAAGGGTTATTGTTTTAATGGAAATTTATATATTGCAGGGATTTTTACCTTTCCATATGAACCTTCACCCAGAAAAGCAGAGTTATCAAAGTTGTTAGTAGCTTCCTTTAACTCTTCCAAAGTGAATGACCGACAAGCTGGGAGACCTTTCGTGCCTAACTTTGCAGCTTCAGATATATACCCTGAAGAATCAAAGGGGAAAAGAAATATGAGCACCATATACATTCATCAAAATTTTCTCACAGAAAATTATTTCCGAGTGAAAAGTTAAGCTATTTTCTGGTTATTGAATAACCTACTTGCATTGGTTAGGATCTCAGATGAGAACCCTGCTGTTGAGTTGTCTTGTTCTGATTTATGCAGCAAATTTTGCTCCGATATCTCTCGATGGCAATATCTTCTACACACAATGAGAAAGCCAATAGCCAGAAGCACTATAACAACAGCTATTCCTACAATGAGACTAACTAATACTCCTATGCCCTTGGCACCAGCGTTGGCCCTGTACATATGAACTTCTAGGTCTCTGCAATATGACTCTGGGTGCTGATGATGTCCATCGACGGATAAACAATTGCCACTGAACTTAACAACTCTATTGCCTGATTCAGAGTGCAAACAAGAAGGCAAGCTTCCCATTAGCCTGTTGTTCGATATATCAACAAACTTAAGGTTGCTGCCACAGCTTAGATTGTCTGAAAGGGACCCGCTTAACGTATTTGATGCAAAATTCAAGTAACTGATGTTTGGCAATGAGAAAAGTTCAGCTGGAGGTGTGCCACTTAGCATATTGAATGAGACATCAATGTGCTGAAGCTGACTTAGCTGGCCATATTTCGGTGGAATTTCCCCCAAGAAGGAGTTGTTGCTGAGGAAAGCCATTACCACGCCTTTGGGCATCGTCGGCAAAGAAGAACCTAATTTGTTTCCAGTCAAATCCAGCACATTCAGATTTCGTAAGCTGCTAAGATCTGGCAATTTCCCTGTTATCTCATTGCTAGACAAAGCAAGATTAGTGAGAGTAGTAATGCCCTTTATTGAAGATGGGAAAGGACCTTTCAGCCGGTTATTCCTCATGCTCAGAATTGTCAGATTAGACAATGAGTCTAACCAACTGGGAATCGTGTCATTAAAGAAATTATCATCTAATACAAAAGTTTGAAGCTTCACCAATGTGGAAATTTTAGGAGGTATTGAGCCAAAGAGAAGATTGGAACTCAAATCCAAATATTCAAGTGAAGACAACCGATGAATTTTATCTGGAAGAGGACCCCATATGCCCAGAGAGACCAGACTAAGAACTTTCAAGCTTGGTAGCCTCGACAGAGTTGTAACAAAGGAATCCATTGAGAAACTCTCTGATAAAGTTTGGTTGGGTATTGCAAAACCATGGAAATCACTAACCTCACTGGCAGGCTTATCACCCATTATTTTGAGCTCAGTCACAGAATTGTACTGGCATGAGATGTTTACTTGTGCAGATGGAGATAAAAAACAAAATTCTGTTTTACGATCATACCATATCTCTAGTTGCTTTGGGTACTCTAAATGCTTCTTTAGCTGAAGAAGCACTTGCGTTTGAGAGGTTTGTAATTGAGAGTCACTCAAGATAAACAGACTCCATGCAAGACATAACAGTAAAAACAAGCTACAATTCTCCATGGAAAGTTTTCTTCCTTTTACAGTTCCTTACGAGAAGTGACTACAGGTAGCCAAAGATGGGAGAAGCCACTTGAACCTGATATGAAGCAAATGCAACAGAGACAAGAGCTTATAGCTGAAAAGTATTTCAAACAGAAGACCACCGACATGGAATGACACAGATTTGTCACAGAGTTATGACAGAAGCGTTACAACTTTGGCAAAAACAAGGTAATGAAACATAGCACCGAGATTCTGAGAAACTTTACCTCGCAGCTAAAGAACCTTAAAAGCTGGAAGTTCTTCAATGCTGAACTTTTCAGCAAATTATGAACTCAACACTTTAAGCAGAAACAAAGAAACTGCAGAGCCAAGGAGAAGCACAGCCCCCTGGACAAGCATTCATTGAAAAAAGGAAAAAGATATTTGTAAAATAAAGATCTTCTTCTCTGGAACTGGAAGTATTTTACTCTTCTTTTTCTTTTTGTTTGTAATTTTTTCTGTTTTCTCCATTTAGTGTATTTTTATCAAGTGAACACCGAGCACTCAATAATGGCAAGGATTTAATGACTTTTCGGTGTATAAATCTAAGGATTTTAGTGGTGGGGTAAGGGTTTAGTGCATTTACTACTTCCACGTGGTGCTCTGCTTGGAGAATTCGAGCTGCTTCCAATAGGAATGGAATGGGATTCCATTTGGAGTTAAAAGCACAGAAGTCTTTGTTGAACTCGTTTGCGCAGTGAACTCAGCCAGTGGTGAATGCAGAATTCTTTAGCTTAGCAGGACAGTCAGGACATACTAGAAACGTTAACAAAATCCTGTGAAACCGTTAAATTCCTCCTCTTTTTCCTAAAGCAGGTAATTCTTGAAAAAAATCATGGAACATTTTGCCTCAGAATCCCTTGCTATAGCTATAAACTACTTTTTAAGTTTTTCATTCTTTATCTACTACTCCGTTTTGGCATATATAATCAAACCACCCAACATATCCTTCGGTTCACAACATGGGTAGCCTTTGGGAGTGAAGTAGTCTAATTATGATGAGATTATTTCAAATAGAAAGGCACAAGCAGGAGCTGGGGCTGGGAGTTAACAATGAATTTCGTTGGGACTTGCTATTGCAGCTTATGATAATGGGTAACAGGCTGTCTCCAACAGGAAATAGGCTAAAATCCATTTTTGCCCATACAAGCCAAACCAGACTGTTGGCCCTGTTCAGCTCGCCAGTGAATTAATATTTAATCATTATCTTCTCAGTCACTCATGTACGACTTTTTGCAGTCCTGAAGCAACCAACAGGATAAGGGTTTTGGCCAGGGCAACGTGTTTTCTTGTGGGGTTTCTCTGCAAACTCTTCACTCTCTCACATCTAATACTTATTAAGCAGATAGCAAGTTGAAATATTTATTTCATTCCCATTGTTAAATACACGAATATGCACCAACCTTTACTCGAATGTGTACGATGTAACACATCACCTCCAATGTGAGTAAACAATAGTGTCTAGCTCTAGTTTTACCCAACTGGTTAATTGAAGTATCAATTAGTGTCAACGGAAGTGAGGCCTTTACATACATGCGCCATTAAGTAGCTAACAGCTGACAAATTAATGGCTAAAGATGAGCTTTTATCAATGGTCAGTGGTCAGGTTTAGATATATAGTAGCTATAAAGAGAGCCCTTGAATACTGAATGTTGGTCGAGATATGAAACTAAAAAGAATATAATGGCAAGAAATTCCCTCTAATTAAGGCTCTAACCTTTACTCATTCATTAGAACTCCATTAGCTTTAGGGGAATGAATTTTATCATTGGTGCATCAAATGTTCACTCTACTTTTGGATTTCGTTGTCGTTCATGTGTTAGTGATTCCAGCGCTGGAGAAAGATGATTGAGAACTGAAAATGAGAAAGGAGAAGCCCCACATTCATAAAGGAAGCAATGCAATTCAGTAGGCCATGCCAGCAGAGCTTTCTAAGGAACAGCAATGAGTGGACTCGAGACTTGACCCTATTATCACCATCTTATTTCTCATCAATTAATGACCCGACCCTCCTTTCTTGTATACCCTTACGTTCAGGTTATTTGAACAAAGGACCAATCATATTAATCGAGTGGAGCTTTTGAGGGCTAGTAAATGAGGGATGAGACTCGAATCCAAGCCTCCATAGCCACCAAGTGATAGTAATTGGTAGGAACCATTGTTAGGCTTAGGTTAAAGAATGAGGAGAGCATCTAAGCTACCAGAGAGAAAAATGAAAGAAAAAGGAGAAAGAAGAATGAAAGGGATTCGATGTAACAAGAGAGTACCGAGAAGCAAATTGCAGCTAGCAGTGAGTGGACATGACGAATTCAACTTTCACATTCAAGTGCCCCTTTAGTACAAAGAAAGGGCCTACTTACTTATAAACTTCTCTTTGTTTTTTCTTTTCAATTTTCTTCTGTATCATATGTTACATCTTTACCAAATAATAATTCGATTAGGATAAAAATATGGTATCATTACAAGTTGCCTTAGCTCTCATCATCCTAAATAATTTTAAATAAAGCAAGCATTAGTGATCATTTGTCAGAAAAAAAAGATCTCCTGGGTGGGGACAGCAGTCTCTCACAATTACACATCACTCAATTATGAGCATTCTCACAAAATCTTTCCAAAACCCAAGCAATAATTAATCTTTCAGGTGAGGACTATGAAGGACTGAAGGTAATGAAACTGGGAAACCTAACTCCATTTCAGCCTATACACTGTATAGTATACAGCGATGCATCCAGATTTGGCCTGTTGGATCTTAAAGGAGAAGAATCAGTAGATGCTTGATATGGTGTAGATAAGAAGTTAAACCATGCCTTTGTCATCGAGCCTGTGCAATAAAAGGAAAAGAAGGGCAGCTATTGTAGGGTAACAAAGTTGTTGGCTAACTGTATCATATTGCGACTCGGAGGAAAAAAAGTTTACCAAAACTGAACAGTTTAAGCAATTGTAGTAAACTAACAAGCTTGGTGAAAAAGGAAATTGCTTAAAGGGTATGATTCAACCTTAAGGCTTCACACCATCGACTTCCTCCAAGGCCCTTCTGAACTAAAAGAAAAAGGTGAAAGGCTATGTGAATATGATTCTTCAAATTATATATGTTGGTCCTTTGGTGGGCTCTCTGCGTATCCTTGAATACTCCGAAATAATATCTAAAATTGTCATATGTGTTTTCATTATTATAGATTATAAAGTGAGGTTCTTTCTGTTAATTTAATTATAACAGTTGTATAAATTATAGGTTAAATCAATAAGATTAAATTGCAATGAAATTAAGATACCATTAATTTGATTATCTTTTAAATTATTGAGAATTTTTTTATATATTATTTTTCTTGTACAAATTTAGAATCTAAAATATTAAATTTATTTTCTTGTAATACGATATTAGAGTCATAATGTTTAGTTGTTCATCTTGTCATTCTAAACCTCTTTCCCCTGTCACAATTATGTTCAAGTCGTACCTATTTTCCTTTTACCAAAGACCACCACCGGCTAGCCTCCCCACCTCTGAAGAGCAATGCTACGTAATCTCGTTGCCTCAGATAAATAAAAGTCGCCATATGATATTTTATTATTTTCGATGATATTAGACCTGTGTCATTTTTCATCAAGTATATTGAGATTGATTATCATTTTGTAGGATATTATATTATTGAAGAGACTTTTGATCTAAATTTTGTATTCTATTCAAATCAATTTGTTAATATTTTTATCAAGACACATCTACTTAGTTGATTTTAAGAGTTATTCAATAAATTCAAATTGCATATCACCTTAATGGGATGTTAACGTAATTATATAAATTACACAAATTATAGACTAACCCAATAAGATAAGGTTACGATACGATACAGTTTGCTTAATGCTCTCCTAAATTAATGAGAATCTCTCCTGTATATATATACCCCTCAAATTTTTTTACACAGTACGAAATTTCTCGTCTCTAATCAACTCAAACCATTTGCTAAAGTTGTTGCGTACTTCTTAGAGGCCCATAGTTAGCAGAATTGAACAACTCCACATGCATTATGCTTTTCTCCAGAGTTGGATTCTTGGGAATCACCATAGGCTTCATGTTTACCTTGTTCATGACATGAGAAATGAATTTCTGTACTTATCTTCTTCACATATAAGTGTTAGAAAGAAACTCTTATCTTTTAAGCAAACAAATCTTTTTGTTATTGAATTTGTGAACAAATATTTAACTTAATAAGAAGTGATTATATATCTTTAAACTCGTAGAGTTGGTTTCAAATCATCCTCTTCTTAATTAGAAAAAGAAAAAATTGTTACTTAACTTGTTTACATATCATTACCCAGGATCAAACCGCAAGAAACACCATATATATATGTATATAATTCTTTATTTTGCAAGTATTGAGCCAGCGTTAGGGCACCCTGGACTATGAATGGGCACATTGTGTTTTGTCCTTGGGACGTCGCCTTCTTTTTCTCGCAAAAGGGAAACCGAAATCTGAAATCATAACTCACCAAGCCCAAAGACTGATAAAGCCCGAAGGAAGCCCTAGATTCAATTAAGCAAAATCAAACTCACGAGGACTCAATTGAACAAATCAAAACAACAGGGACTAGTGCGATATTTTGGTAAAAGAATTGCAGGCAACGATATAAATGCTCGAAAGCCTTAAACCCTAGTTGCTCTTTTTCCCAAACCCCGGATACCACCGGCCAACTCGAACCCACCCCCAAAATACAGCCTTTTAGTTGAGTTTGATTATTTTGAAGCGAACAAAGCTCAAGCTTTTTCCTGGGTGGGTGTTTGGAGCCTTTCTTCAATGGCTCTTTACTTATTGTACGAGTCAGCTTCCGGGTATGCACTGTTCCAGGCTCAAGGGCTCGACGAAATCGGCCAGAACACAGAGGCAGTTAGGAACTCGGTTACGGACCTGAACCGGTTCGGTAAGGTGGTCCAACTCACTGCTTTTCACCCCTTCGAGTCCGCTCTTGATGCTCTCAACCAATGCAACTCTGTTTCTGAAGGTGATAGAAGATTTTACACTTTTTTTTGGTTTTGTTTTATCATTTCTAAGTTATTTTGTTTTTCAAGCTTCTGAGGTTGTTTTATTTTGTCCTTAGTAATATTGTTTTGATTATATGGGCTTTCTGGCTTCCTCTTTCCTCTGTGGGCTTCTGCTAGTACACTTGTAGTCTTTTTTTAAAAAATTTTATGAAAGTGATTGTCTTTACTTGGTGGTGTTGAGAGTTGCTATGAATAAAGGATTTTTCTTTGGTGAGATTGATGATTTCTGCTGATTTTGAATTTTGTGAGCGGAAGTGAGTCAGACTTTCTGAATAGGTAGTTATATCTGATGGGCATGGCTGTAAAAAGGCATTGTTTATAGCGCATTTCTGCGAAAGCGTCAGCAAGCTTTCCC
This sequence comes from Theobroma grandiflorum, assembly GCA_036013995.1. Taxonomy (NCBI): domain Eukaryota; kingdom Viridiplantae; phylum Streptophyta; class Magnoliopsida; order Malvales; family Malvaceae; genus Theobroma; species Theobroma grandiflorum. The sequence continues at coordinate 12,291,283 of CP142131.1, forward strand.
TTGCCATAGGCTGTTGCTCATCAACTGAAGCCTCTTGGAGTCATTTGACCAGTCAGAGGAATCTCCAAGTATAAATTAGGCTGCAAAGATCAACCAAGGCTGTTTATGCCTTCCTGTTGAGTCTATCCTCAATAAACCTATAAGGTTCTGACCCTTCCTTCCAGTCACTCTCACTGGCAGAACAGCACAGGTTTATTGAGTACTTTTGGAATACTTGGACTGAACACTCTGGTTGCACTTTGTTTATGGTTTTCTGTTCTATGGAAATAGAGGATTCACTTCAACCAGGAGTACACATTCTTGCCTTTTTATTTCTGTAAATACTTTTCAGTGGTTGTAAATTAGGTTTTGCTATTTGTATTTTGGGTTTTTTTTTCTATTATATTGCTCATCTTGAAGTTTCATGTGCAACAAGCTCTTCAAACTACTAAGCTAAAGGAAGACACCAGGATTTAATAGAATCAGTAACTGTGCACATTCTTTTGAACATCGGGTTGCTGTTGAAGCTGGGTTAATTATTGGGTTATGTGTGGTTTGATTGGCAGGGCTTATGACTGATGAGTTAAGGAGTTTTTTAGAGCTGAATCTCCCTAAAGTCAAGGAAGGCAAGAAGTCCAAGTTCAGTGTGGGAGTTGCCGAGCCTAAGCTTGGTTCCCATATCTCTGAGACAACTAAAATTACATGCCAGAGTGGAGAGTTTGTTCTTGAGCTTCTTCGTGGTGTGCGATTGCATTTTGAGAAGTTTATCAAGGACCTAAAGGTTTGCAAATTCATTATGTTTTACCTTAATTTCTCTTTCAGGAAGACAGCTACAAGCATGTGTTTTTCTCATTTGGTTTTCTCTCTCTTCCCATCTCTTCTTAAACTTCATAGCCTGGGGACTTAGAAAAAGCTCAGCTTGGTCTGGGCCACAGTTACAGCAGAGCAAAGGTTAAGTTCAATGTCAATCGAGTTGACAATATGGTTATTCAGGCAATTTTCCTTCTTGATACTCTTGACAAGGATATCAATTCCTTCTCCATGAGAGTGAGGTTTGTTATTACTTTACCCCCAAAACTAGCTTATTCTTGGTTCAAAACACCACAATAACTGGTACACTTGTTATAATATACAGGCATTGATTTTATTTAATAATATCCTCTGGTTGATCACTTCCTGCAGGGAATGGTACTCTTGGCATTTCCCTGAGTTGGTAAAGATCGTCAATGACAATTATCTCTATGCTAGAGTTGCAAAGCTTATAGAGGACAAGTCAAAGTTGTCTGAAGAACACATCCCTGCCTTAACTGAGATACTCGGGGATGAGGACAAAGCCAAAGAAGTTGTAGAAGCTGGCAAAGCATCAATGGGTAGATCTCTTGTATTTATACCACAATTCGACCTTATTTTCTCATGCACCCTATTCACTTGTTCCTTTTTCCCCCCCTTTGCAGGTCAAGATTTGACCCCAGTTGATTTGATTAATGTTCAGCTATTTGCGCAGAGGGTAATGGATCTGGCCGAGTACAGGAAGAATCTTTATGATTATCTAGTGACTAAGATGAATGACATTGCACCAAATTTGGCATCATTGATTGGGGAAGTTGTTGGGGCTCGGTTGATCTCGCATGCGGGTAGTCTCACAAATTTGGCAAAGTGCCCCTCTTCAACTCTTCAGATTCTCGGGGCAGAGAAGGCCCTCTTCAGGTATTTTACTTCGCACCTTATATTCTTATGATATGTGGAGCTATGAAATGTATGGGGAGCTGGGCTCTTGCTAAAATTTAGGCCCTCTTTGAGCAGAACCTTGATTTGTGTATTGCTATGGAAAAATTCTTTTTGCTGTTGACATTTTTCTTATCCTTAGTTTTAAGGCATTGGCTTCACTCATTGCTTGCTGTCTTCAGGGCTCTCAAAACGCGGGGAAACACACCTAAGTATGGTTTAATTTTCCATTCATCCTTCATTGGCCGAGCATCTGCAAGAAACAAAGGCCGAATGGCACGGTATCTTGCAAACAAGTGTTCCATTGCATCTCGCATAGATTGTTTTGCAGGTAATTATAATTGTTATTTCCTCATACACTGTAAGTTTTCCCCTTAAGTCACTCAATTCTCACCTTGTTTGCAGAGAGGGGCACCACTGTTTTTGGGGAGAAACTCCGAGAACAAGTTGAGGAACGGCTTGAGTTCTATGACAAGGGTGTTGCACCTCGGAAAAACATTGATGTGATGAAGGCTGCAATTGAAAGTACTGAGAGCAAAGGTACATGGAGCTGTGGCTCCTTGCATTTTGTACAATTTCAAATATTTGGTGTTTCACTGTAAGAGGATCTTTGAAAGAAGTAAGGGATGCAATACCTTGCACCTGAGGCCTTCAAATTTTGATATGCCCTTGAGCTGAACAGCTTAGACCCAGAGTTTGGCATGTTGCATATTGTGGCCTGTCGCATCTTTATAAATTATTTTTCTGCAGTTAATCTATGTGCTTTGGCAATTTAACAAGATGTCCATTTACAATATTTTTCTGTTGCCATGCCTTATAAAGATCTTGAAATGGAAGACACACAACATGGTGAAGCTTCTGTAAAGAAAAGCAAGAAAAGAAAATCAAAAACAGAAGATGGTGAGGCTATGGCTGAGGATAAACCAGCTGCTGCTACAAATGGAGATGCTTCAGAGGATGCTAAATCAGAGAAGAAAAGGAAAAAGAAAGAGAAAAGAAAGATGGAGCAAGAGCAGGTGGAAGAGGAGCAGGCAAATGGTGTAAATGGGGATGTTGCTGAGCAGGACGGAACAGCCAAGAAGAAGAAGACGAAGAAGAGTAAAGATGAAGGAGCTGCAAGCGAAGCTAAAAAGAAAAAGAAGAAGTCCCATGAGTGAAAATGAAGAGTGAAATTCTCACTGTTTGCCAAATTTTGTCTAATGCAAGCTATAATAGTGTTTTTAAGTACTTTTTTTGTTGTAGAAATGGTAATATGTTTTTTTTTTCCGTCATTGTTAAAACTCTCTCAACTTTTGTCTGGTGAAGGAATTTCGGTGCCTGCCCGGGAAATTTGGCAATTTCTTGAATTTTCGTCTTAATGTATTTATCTAAAATTTGGCCTACTTTTTCGTTGCTTCTGGTATTTGCATGTTACCTGACAATGCCATTGTAGCACATGCTTCCGCTTGCTGGAAATTGACTTCCATTTGTGAAGAGAAAATGGATTGAAAAGTAAAATTGAAAAACGGTTCTCTCTCTTTCCATTTAATGTTTATCACTTGTATTTAAATGGATAACTAAGAAGAAGAGCCCCAGGCAAAGATGGATTCAAAGGGGTGAACATGGAATCATCAACCCCTTGCCCTCACCATGTATGTTAATTTCTTATTATTCCCTCCGTTTTTATGGATTTTTCTATTTTCATTTTTTACAAAAATCATTTTCATTAAAATTTTAACAAAAAAACAAGAATATATGTACTCTGTCATCTTATTATTAATAACTATAATTTTTTTAAAATCATACATATAAATTTTATATAATATAGTTATCGTAAAAAATGCATTATTTAAATAAGAAAGCAAGAAAGAATTTGTCCAAAGGGGGGAATAAAATTAGGAAAAATGATTAATATTAAAGTGGGAAGTAGCATTGGTACTGGGAAGGAAAAAGGGCAAAACAGTAACTTCGGAACAAACAAGAAAGACCGCTGCTTGAGTTTGAAGCATTGGTGGCTCCGAACCAAAGTAAAGAAGCTTAAAAAACCTATCTCAAATCTCAACTACTCTGTGTCTCAGGCCTAAAACAACAAAGAAAAATCCTTCTTTTCCTTTCTTTCTTCTCTCATTTTTCGTGTTAAAACCCAAAACCTTCCCCCCTTAAAAAAAAACAAAGAGAGAGAAAATGGCGAGCAGTTCAGTGAACTTGGAAGATGTACCATCGGAATCACTGATGACTGAGCTGCTCCGTCGCATGAGGTGCGCCTCCAAACCAGAAAAACGCCTCGTCCTCATTGGTACAGTCCCTCCTCTCTCTCTCTCTCTCTCTTTATTTGCTTTGTATTAGATTCCTCTGTTATTTTGTTGAGAACTAACATGGAACTTTCAGATCCGACAGTCTGTTGAAGCTGGTTTTTGTCAGATATTTTTAATTGGTTTAGACAGAACCGTGAATGCGCTATGAGTTTTGAAAGCTCTGAATTCCAGAATATTTTGTTCTGTTTTACTTTTCATACAATTTAAATGAATAAATACGTATGTAAAAGCAAAGTGCGGGCATTGGGAGAATTTCTAATTGATTAATTGCAGTCTTTGCTCGGTTGAGTGCATTGCCTGAGCCGTGACCCCCCTTTCTTTTGTTTCTGAAAGGTGGAATGTTGGGAAAGTTTGTTTCTCAGAAATTGTAGTTTTTTAACTTTACAAATATCATTTGTTTACGTTTAGTGAACAAAAAATGGGTCTTTCCCTGAGCAAACTCTAGATCAATGACCAGTAGGGTATTGGGGTTTTTTGTTTTCCTGTTACTTTGTTTAATCATAAATTTTTTTTTACATATTTCATCTTTGTATGGTCATTGCAACAAATCCTAGTCCATATTTTCTTTTTAATAAAATGAAATGAATTTTCATGCCAATTTTGTATTTATATATTTCATCTGCATTCACCTTTTTCCCTTCATATGTGAATAGATTTTTGAAGACCAGCTATTAATGCCCCTTGTCCATGACCTGATATGAAGTGAGTCTGTCTTTTGCGTCACAGTTCCTTGCAGCAACGTCCATTCAATTGCCTAATCCAAATTACACGTCTTGCTTGCGTAGGGTCTTGGCTTTTCTTTTTCTTTCCTTCCAATCTCATTTGAACGAACTAACTCTTTGACCCAAAATCAGATTGGAATATGGGCTGCTTGAAAGTTAATAGAAAGATACTAAAGTTTGATTTTATATCATTTTCTACTCAAGGTATCAAGCATTTGTAACTGTCTGTATCATACTGTTAGCAACATCTCAAAAACATGCTGTCATTCTGTTAGCATTCTTTACATTACTCTCAGTATTTTCTACTGTTGAGCATTTGGTAGAAGGATGGCCCTGTTTTAATTATTGGGAAATCTTATGGTTGGCAGGTCCACCTGGATCAGGAAAAGGTACTCAATCACCAATTATTAAGGACGAGTACTGCTTGTGTCACTTGGCCACTGGTGATATGCTTAGAGCTGCTGTTGCTGCAAAAACTCCACTTGGTGTCAAGGCCAAGGAGGCTATGGATAAGGTTAAAATTATTGCCACAAACTGTCTGGCTTATAGTAATGGTTCTTACTGGATTGCTACTGATATTTTGTGGTTGTTTCTCAGGGAGAACTTGTTTCTGATGATCTGGTTGTTGGCATTATCGATGAAGCGATGAAGAAACCTTCATGTCAAAAAGGTTTCATTCTTGATGGATTTCCAAGGACTGTAGTCCAAGCACAGAAGGTGTTGCCTTCTTAGAGTCTTTATGCTCTCTCTCTCTCTCTCCCCCCTGCAGAACCTTGAGTTTTTAAAATTGTTATACCCACACTTCTAAATATGTCGTCTTGCTTTTCAATTTGCAGCTTGATGAAATGCTTGAAAAGCAGGGAGTTAAAGTTGATAAGGTACTCAATTTTGCAATTGATGATGTGATCTTGGAGGAGAGGATCACTGGTCGCTGGATCCACCCTTCTAGTGGTAGGACCTATCATATGAAATTTGCTCCTCCTAAAGTTCCTGGCATTGATGATGTAAGTCAAACATAAGTAATCCTCATTTTACATCTTTTTGTCACATAAATGCAAATTTGGTTGCCAAGGATTTGGGCACAGCCTTTTCACCTTTTTCACCAGTGGGTGAAGGCAAGTGGTAAATTAAGCAATTTATCATGAGACCTTTACATGCCTTAATTTAATCCAAAATTGTTGATACTCTAATAACTGTCAATCCAGCTAGCTCTCTTTAAGCTGCATCACCATTTTCTTAAAGAACTAGTTGCAGTTATGTTAACAAACTTTGCTTCTGTGTTTATGTTCTCTTCAAGGTGACTGGGGAACCATTGATTCAACGTAAAGATGATACTGCAGCTGTTCTCAGGTCAAGGCTAGAGACATTTCACAAGCAAACTGAACCAGTATGCTTTTCGTTTCCTAACTATTTCTGTGCTAAATGTGAAAGGTCCACAATCGTTTTAGTATGAATTCTTTAAAGTTTTTTGGAATTGAAGAAGAGTTACTAGAATGGGTGCTAGGCATTTACTAAAAGGGGAGATACAATATAAGTGACAAGCTAATTGAGCATTTGGCTTGAATGATATGAGAGGGAGTATCATATTCCTCTACACTATTGGGTTGTTACGTTCAGTTATGTGAACTGGATCTAATGGAACATCTTGATGGTTCTTGTCGAATGATGAATGCCCTTTTTTAACCCTTTATGCACTCTGTCATGTCTAGTTATTTCTTTCTGAATTTTTTTTTGTCATTAACATTTTAATCCTGTTGTTTGAAATTTAGGTGATTGATTATTATTCCAAGAAGGGAATAGTTGCAAAGCTTCATGCAGAGAAGCCTCCTAAGGAGGTTACGGATGAGGTTCAAAAGGCACTTTCATGATGAAATCCCATTAGGGCTGAGGTTCAGAAGGTGCTCCACTCATGAATGTTGGTTCTCTTAACTTACAAAACCGATTTTTTTTTTTATTGAGAATTTTCTTGGATTTTTGCTCATGTTTTGGGTACACGTTCTGACACTCTGATCCATTATCATCTCATTACTATTTTGGCCCAAATCCGGCTCTTGTCGTTCAAGTATTGATGATGATGCTTATATTTAAATAATGATACTATAGATTGACAACAAATAATTGTTGAGCATTAATTTGAAAGGCACTTTGGTTCGCCCCTTGCATATCAAAATGTTTCATAGGTATGCTATATTCTTCTGAATAATATTTGCTGCTGGCAATACTCCAGTTATGTGACTGAGGAATCTGATATTAGCAATTGCCCTTTTGTATTATTACGTGATGATCGATTTGTTTATTGAAAAAGGTTAGACAGCAGAACATGATTATCTTATTGGGGTTATATTTGGTACATTGTCAGGCCATGACATAGTGGTACTTCATAAAACAAAACAAATATAATTCTTTGATGAACTTAAATATAAATATTTCTAATTTTTTTAAAACAATAAATATATATATTTTAAAAATAAAAAAATAATTTTTTATCTCCTTTCAACTCTCATCCGATCTCATCTGTTTCACTCGTTTTTGTCCATTAACAACCATAGAAACCTAAATCTAGTGATTTTTGCTATAATTAAACTCAAAACTTTATCAAAACTTTAATGGAAAAGCTAGTGTTGTTTAATAAAAAATAGTTACTGGTGTTTAATAAAAAGATAAAAGAGTCCTTAGAAAAATCAAACAAGAAAAATTAACTGATCCAAAATTAAAAAAAAAAAAAGAAAGAAAGCAAAACTAATTAAAATTCACTTTTCAAAGATAAACATAAAAATCTAGAAGGTGAATTTCAAGTCCTTGTCCTCTAAATACTACCTCTAAATTATCAGCTATTCAGTAACGACACTAAAGGAACCAAAGTCAAAGTAAGCTTAACCACTTAATAGTTGTTAATTTCCCATAATTTTCCTTCCATTGAAAATTAGTCATTAGTTTTTCTTGTTGATTTCTTTGATTACTTTTTTATTTTTTTATTAAATAACAGTATTATGACCTCAATATAGAAGTTTCACAACATTTGGTATCTGCTTTTGTTTTACAAAATCTATTATAATGTGAAAATTAAGAATAACTAATTGAAATTTATGAGTTTATTATGAATGATTACAAGATCAGCTTTTCCATTTAAGTTTTGATAGGGTTTGAGTTTAATTTTGGTAATAATCACTAGATTTAAGTTTCTATTGTTGATAATGATTGAAAAAAGAGAGAAGAGAAGAGATTGGGTGAGAGAATTGGAAAGAGATAAAAAAAATTAATTTTATCTTTTTTAAGAAAATTGACAATATTTGTTTTTAAGTCCTTTAAAAAATTGTATTTATTTTTTTAATAAAAGTGACAATATCTCTTGTATAAAAATTTTATACTGTCAGTACATCAAATATAATCTTTAACTTATTTAACTACAATTAATTGATTAATTCATGAGTAAGTTTTATATACTAACAGTCATACAAATGGCCTAAAAATTTGAATTATGTCTGGAGGAGTTGCAAAAGGGCAAGATTTATGTTATACCGCTTTGGGAAGAAATTGGCCTTTTTGCACATTCATTAATTTAGAGAGAACTTCTTGTATGGTGGAAAAAGAGATCCTCCAAATCATGGTAAAGTTGGAACCTGATACATTTTTGCCACAATGCCATCCAAAATTTTCTATCTAGTAACTGGACAGAATATTGTTATTGCTGCAGAAAAACATTAAGACACATCCAACCCATCTACAACCTTATTGTTAGGTATCGGAATCTTAAGCCATCCATGCCACCGTTCAATTGTAGATCCAGAAAAACATACCAACTAGTCCAGCAACTTACTGTGCAACATCATCCTCATGGTTGCATGGCATTTTGAGCAAGAACCTAAATAGCAGCTATTTGGAAGTCATTTTGGTTATTGCACCTCTTTCTGAAGATGGAGAGAGGATCTACATGTCGACTGTAATCTTGGTGTCAAGATGAGAGAACTCTTGGAAGAAGGCCTTGAAATGCTCATATGAATGTTTCACATCATCAACAGCACACATTTCTCGTATGCTGTGCATTGACAATTGAGGAGCACCAACATCCACTGTACGGATCCCCACACCACTTGCCAGGATAGGACCAATGGTTGAGCCGCAAGGCATATCATTGCGCACCACAAAATCCTGAGTGTACATAAATTTTCTGAAATAATCAGTTCATCCATTAAACTAGTTGTCATAACAAAAAAGCATTTCTTTTGTGCACCATCTTCAGATAGTACGTGATGCTACATTACATCGCGTGAGAACCACAAGCAAGTGAAGAATGGATTTGTAATACCAGCACTTATGATAAGCTTATTCTGTTTCCTTGAAACTGGATGAAGTTCTCATTTTCAGCAAAAGCTCTCCCCTTGTTATGTTCGATTTTATTTAAAGAAATAAGATGATTGTTAAGGATTCAATTCCAAATAATCAAAGGCGCTTTACGGGGTTACAAATGCTATAGAACACATGAAATTATGTTTCCTTCTCACTAGAATTTGCACATTAAAATATATGGTTAAGGATGGATCTGACCTGAACAGGAAGGTTATGCTGCATTGCTATTTCCCTGAATATGAAAGAAGTGACTGCATTGGTTGCATAACGTTGGTTTGCATTGTGTTTGATAACGAGTCCCCCATGCAACTTAGGCTGATGGTTGTCTTCATGTTTGTCCTGCAGATAACACCATATGACCACAGCGCAACAAAATAAATTATCTGCAAATGCAAGTAATGACTCATCTGCAACAACATACCATATAATTTGGGTGCAGGGCATGTGCCATGTCAGCAGAAACAAGGAAACTTCTCTGAATTGCTTTCGTTGGCAGCTGAAAAGAAACCAACACAACAAAAAGTCAACAGGATGATTTTAATTAATGCATAATTACTAAGGTTCTAGACAAATGGAAGGTGGTTATGCCAATCTATACGGTCACTTGCTAACTACTATCATTTTGGGCAAATCTTCTATGGCAGCTCATGAGTCTTATGTTAGAAGATGAGCTCAGAAAACACAGCAACTCCTTCACTTGGGCAAAAATTTGTTATACAGGAATAAAGAGATAAAAGAAATACAATTTTTTTCTGGGAACTGCCAGACTGGCAGTAGACACTGATCATTATCTTTTTAATACAGAACTTACAGGCAACAGCATTCAGAAAATCTACCCATAAATTTCCAACCAGATTGACTGCGACTGAAAGCATTTCTTCAGAGATGAAATCACAGCAAAGACTTGGAAAGTAAAACATATAAGTTAAATCTTTAGAACAACAAAATACTATCATGGTCTTTATTGGTAAAAGAGAAAAAAAATAGTACCATGAAATGGAGGTGTTTCTGATTTTCGATTTTCTATTTATTTATTTTTTAATAAAAGAACAATATTTAGATGCCTTATGTACAGGAAAATGCAGAAAACTTCTAGACTTCACAAACAGTGAACCATACAGAGGTAAAGTTAGTTCAGTTTATACAACTAAAATTTCACTTAAATATTCCCCTAACAATAATGAGACAAGCTAATTGAATAGAAGCAGGATTCAGAAAATGAAGATGGTGGAGCAGTAAACACCTTAGAATCTGAGGTGAAGCAATTTGTTACTCGTGATAGAGCATCCAACATTACAGGAGATCCAGCTCCTTGTGCTGAATCAGATCCAACCTCCTCATGATCAAACAATGCCACCATTCTAACACCACTCTCATCTTCAAGCTCACTTTCAGAAGATGTAGAATCTATCAGTGCCTGGAATGCAATCACATTGTAATGAATGAGAATAACCACGGCAAATTGACATGAAAAAAATTGTATCCCCCTATTCACCCTCAAACAGTAATGGAATTTATACCAATTTGGGTGGAGTATCATATCATGAAACTTCCAGTTGCCAAACATGGGTAGGCCACTAAAATGAAGGGAAATTCAAATGTATTGATTTACGAAAAGTTGCTTTGGAAATTCAATTTAATTGGATTTTATGACTCTACTAGTTTAATATCAGAGGTGATTAGCAGGTTTCCAATAAGAAAAGACTAAGAACATGTCTGTAAAAGGCCAAGCCTCATGTTTCAAGTAAGGCATACACCAAATGGTCACTAGACCTTAAAACCAAAAATTTAGCTGAAAGAAAAGCAATGGCATCAAAAGAAGAGAAAATGATGCAACCATCACAATGTATAAGATTGTCTTATTTATCATAAGAACAAATCTGTTGTATCCATAGGAGAGGTAGAAATGCAACATCAAACTTATCCGATTAGAGAACTAAGCATAAAATAAACATATAAGCCAAACAAGGCCAACATATTCAATATTCCCTTTAAATGTCATAACTCGTAAAGTCACTAATAGTTAATCTACCAAGCTACTCATGCCTCCCAAATCATGGAGTGAAGCAAACTAAGTGCATACCGTTATTAGGTTTAACATTGCATGATTCCAAATATTCCCCCATTGGAAAGAAAAACATGTAACCACATCTACATATTGCACAGTCAAGAAACTCAAGCATAAACCTATTGTTTTGCTTAGTGGGAAAGAGAAACAAAAATACTACTCATACCTGCAGAGAGCAAAACGACATGCAAAGATTGTCAAGTCTTCCAGAAAAGACAAATTCCTTAGTAGCACCTGCTACTATACTTGGTTGCGTATCACATGCTTGCAATTCAAAATCACATATTTGATCTGGTTGACAGCCAAGCTTATTTGCAATCATCTAGAAACAAGAAAAGTAATGCAATTTATTTTTTAAAAAAAGAGTCACAACACTGTAGCTTACTGCACTTAATAAAATGCTAGGGCTCAAAAATTATTAAACCTGCAGCAGAAGTGAGTGATGTCTTGAGTTCTTAGTCATCTTTTCAGCTGGGCCATTTTCAACAACCTCTTTATTTAGCTCCGCCTGTGAAAAGCAGTTCAACAGATTGAAAAGGGAAAAAGAAAAGCAAACGTTAGTACTTGGGAAACAAGAAATACAAAAGAATTGATGAACTATTCACTCATTTTTAAAATAAGTAACATTTGAGCAAGCTTCAGCTATTCCTTTTTTAACAATCAAACAACCTACTCTATAAATGCTAAAAAAATCATGCGTTGTTGAAGCCAAAGAACCAGTGTGTTAGACTTGAACATAATCATATGATTGATGTTATTGAGACTTTTTTTCAGCACTAGCATCCCTGATGTGATTCTGGTTTCTATAACAATATGAATGAATTACTAAATCTTGCAATATAATCATCGGAAATAGTAAATTACTACTTTCTGTTCAAATCACCAACTGTGGACATGAAGAGGCTTCCGGTGTAGTTGACACAGGGTCAAAATAGTAAATGAACTTAATCTTGAAGGAATTGGAAATCATGAATGACATAACAACAATCTGGAAAACAAAATGTGCGATAATTGATGGATCCAAAATTACCTTGATTGATGTTGCCAGGACAGGTAAAAGATGACTCTGTGTGTTCACCTTGAATCCATCATTAACACCCCTACTCACAAGACATACACAGAACAAAGTAAATTTCTAACTACAACATTAACAGAGAAAGAGAGAAATTTCAAACTCCTCGATGTGCTGAGATAAATACAAGGCAGGGGAGTCATGTATGCTAGTTACAAACATAAGGTATGTGCAAATTCATCAAGCAATGCCACCTGTCTAAGTGAATAGCCAGGGTAGGGACTCGCATTATAGGCTCCTCAATTCTAACTAGTTGATGTGAATAGGAAGCAGAATCACCCTTCTCCTCTCTTGTTATCACCCTCCCTGCAACTGTCAAGTCGCGATCAAACCACGTATGCCACAAACCACCTCCATATGTTTGCACTCCAACCTCCAGATAACCGCCTTTTGTAACCTGATCGATCCCAGGAAGTGATTTTTTTTTTCAATTATAAATTATCACTGTAACATATTAGTTTAATGATAGGGAAAAAAATCACCTTGGAAATAGGCTTCAACTTTAGACAAGGGCTGTCAGTATGTGCACCAACTATATGGAATCCATTTCCAGCAACATATCTAAGCATAGAGAATATTAGTGGATAAACAACTAAAATATCGTCTAATCACAATAAAAATGTAACTTTCAATTTTGTTAATAAATCTCAAAAAAATTAAAAAATATCTAAGCTTCAACCAATCCTAACAGCGGTTAGTCAGACCAATGTAGCATCACCTATTCTCAAGTTCATAATAGCCAAAAAGTGTTAACTTTATGACAGATTTAATTCCATTTCCCACAGTTTCTTGCCAATGAAATAAAACTACAAAGTAAATGAGTTTTTAGTTTTTGTAAAGAAAAAAATCATACTTTTTACCAATAGCAAAAGCAACAATGGTTGAATGATTCCTGGTGAAAAAGTATCTCTTCCCAACTTCTAATTTCCAATCTTCTCTCTCAAATACTTGCTCATATCCAACCTCTTCCAACCGTTTCCTTGCCTCAGCTGTGATTAAAACAAAAACCCAACAGAAATCATTCAATGAAATCCAACAAAACACTAATATGCGTATCATAATAGGAAACTAGTTTGACTGGATGAACTTTCAGTCAACTTCCACCAAAGAGAAAGGACAGAAAATGGAGAACAAAAGAAAAAGATTACCGACTGCGTGAAAAGCAGTAGGAGATGCGTTTAAGAAGTTGACAAGATCAGACACAACGCAGCTCACTTCGCTTTCTGCCATGGCTCTTCGATCTTAGCTTCGCTTGGCTTTGTTTTGGTAAATCTGTTTGTCAGTATTTCCACCATTCTAAAAATAGGATCCCTTTATACTAATTCCTGGGAATCCAGATACATGTTTGGGCCATGGCCCAAATAGCCCATCAATATTCCACACTCTTTCTTTCTTTTAATTTTGTGGCATTTGGGTAGAATGTATAAACCTTACCATTGTTTTGATAGTGATATTATGATGCTTGAGGAGAATAACTTTACGTTTAATGAAAGATGGGATGTGTAATTCGGCTTGAATATTTGTAGGAGGTTAACACAATTTAGTGGATCTACCGTGGAATAAAATTCCTTAATAAGCATCCTGTGCTAAATGCTTTTGTTCTTCCTGTTTCCTTTCATTTATATCTTCACCTCCAAGCTTTTCCGCCACATTTATGGCATTGAAAAGGAAACGCCATGCCATCACATTACTAATAATAACGTCTTAGAAACTTCCACGTTCCACCAAGAGAAAGGTTGATGGCCCACTGATTAACACAGGCTTTTCCCTTGCTCAATAATTGAATTTGAGTCTCCTGTTAAACACGTTTAGTGGTTGAAGTCAAATTATGGTCCAATTTCAATTAGTCATGATATAGCATTGGAGAAGGACTCCTCCCTGAACCGTTGAAGCCTGTAGGCAACAGGCATTTGCTCTTTGGGTCGTTGTGTGACAGCTGGTTTTGATCCTTCTCCTTTACTGCACTTCCATAACTCAACAATTTTGTCAAATGTAATTGGCGTAGAAAGTGAGAGTCTGATAAGGACTGGATGCACTTAAAATCAGAGTTAGAGACAGGAATATGGGGTATCTCATATTCTTTTATCCAGCAGTAAATTTATAATGTTCTTTTATTTGTATATTGATATGGTAGCATGCAATTCAGAATCCAACAAAAATTGACGTGACTTGCGGAAACTTCTAAAATGAAGAGGACAAAAGTTAGAAATGTTACTGTTAGACTGCAACCGTTGGAAAAAATGGCGGCTGCAACGTGAAGGCGCAGGAGGTAGTTTCGAAATTGTGTCATATTCAAGTTTTTTGCCGGGAACATCAACCGTTTGTGCAACTAAATAACTACCATTCGCTTTTGGGTGCTTCATATCCTCAGTGGTCACTCGTATTTCTCCAAGAAAATGTGGAATACCATAAGTATCTGGCAGCTTAGTCAAGAAAGTGCCTAAAATTATAAAAGAAACTGATCCAAGGTCAGCAACTTGCCAAGATACAGTATTCAAGAGAATACGCAGTACGAGATTAATTAGCAGGAGTGAGGAGACTTTCCAGAAAGGCTTCCATGGCAAGAGGAAGGACCATCAAGAACCCCTTCATCAGTCTAACTCCAAGGTCATTATGTCAGTTGATCTCAGTCTCGCCACTGACTTCACTTTTTTCTTCCAAGAAGACATCACCATCCCTCTTTATCTTCATCCTCTCGTTTGTAGTTTCTTTCACGTTCTTGGGAATTTCCTTTCTCAGGTTCTTTCCCAGTTCCCAAGATTCAATCCAATGTTCCATCGTATCTCCATCATCCCCATCTTCACAATCACTCCCTACTTTTTCATCTTCCCACTCTCAGATTATCTTGGCAGCTTTACTTGCCGGGATAAACTCTTACAATGAGAATGAGCCGATGCTGGGCAGCAGTGCAATGGTGCCGCTGCCAGTTCATGTGGTTTCTGGGAACTTATCTGAGGAGGAAAGAGAGTTCTGGCAGCAGCCAGATGGCAACGGGTACCGCCCTTGCTTGGAATTCAGTATAGGGTACCGGAAAAAGTCCGCCAAGATTTCAGGGGAGAAAAACAGGTTCTTGGTTGTGGTGGCTGCGGGGGGATTGAATCAGCAGAGGAATCAGATTATTGATGCTGTTGTTATAGCTAGAATTCTCGAAGCTTCGTTAGTTGTGCCAATCTTGCAGGTCAACCTGATTTGGGAAGATGAAAGGTAACGAAACTTTCTTAGTTCTATTTGGTATTTGGTCCTTTAAATGCCAATTTTCTGACAAAAATTTCCTATGGAAACATGATGAGAGGAAATCCTTCATATGAACCCCAGTTTTTGGACTGTAGAGCTTGTCTTCTAATGCCTTAAAACTTACGGTTGATATAAAGTAGTTCTCCGACGATGAAAAGAGTTATAAATGGAGTTTTATGAATCAATCTGTTTTATTGAAATGCCAGTGAATTTTCGGACTTATATGATGTGGAACACTTCAAGAGAACGTTACGAGCTGATGTACGAGTTGTATCTTCACTACCCTCCACACATTTGACGGCGAAACGGATCATTGTAAACCAAATTCCTTACAATCTGTCTCCGCTATGGATCCGCGCTAGATTCTTCAAACGAGTAAGGAAGACGACTCTTACCCTCGACAACTTTTCTCTGTTCATAAATTATCCTTTTGCTTCATTTTTATAATGTTTGAATTGCCATTGGGGTGAATACTACATTACCCAATAATTCCTGAGATTTTGTTCCATTTGGCAACTTAAACAGACTATACTTGAGAAATTCTCAGAAGCAGACTGGTTGTTAGTATTATTTTTTTCACAAAGTTCACTAGATTTTGACATAATCTATTCCGGGCTAGCATTTAGTTTCATCTCATTTTCGAACATTTTTTGCTCATTCAGCTCAATCAGGACGGTGTTCTTGTACTCGGAGGATTAGACTCAAAGCTCTCCAAGAATCTTCCACCAGATCTGCAGAAGCTTAGGTGTAAGGTACTTGAAGATTTTACTAACACTATTAAAATCTAATTGCTATAGAGCAATTATTATATCTTCAAATGATACTCCCTTTGACATGCCTTCTATATTGCAGGTCGCCTTCCACGCATTAAGATTTTCCAGGCCGATTCTTCAGCTTGGCAATCAACTTGCGAGGAGAATGTGGATTGAAGGTCCATATATTGCCCTTCATCTCCGGCTGGAGAGGGATGTGTGGGTTCGAACTGGATGTCTCACTGGCTTAGGTCCAGAATATGACAAAATCATCACCCAAATTCGGACGTCTCAGCCCCAGTATCTCACCGCAAGAGTGAACATGAACCACACTCAACGAAGGCTCTCTGGACTGTGCCCCCTAAATGCATTAGAGATGGCAAGGTAATTAGAAACATAACACTTGAACTTTATAAGGCCAAGCAATCTCTCATCCAGAGTATCAAGATTTTAATTATGGACTACTGAAAATCATGTTTTATTGCAGGCTCTTAAAGTCTTTAGGGGCACCAAGAAGTTCTCGATTGTACATTGCTGGAGGAGACCCATTTGGTGGCACTAGAGCTTTGCAGCAACTTGCTGCAGAATTTCCGCATTTGGTGAGGAAGGAGATGTTGGCACGCGAGGGAGAACTCTCGCCATTCCTCAACAGCTCCTCTGCTCTATCTGCAATTGACTACATCGTCTCATTTAACAGCGACATCTTTATACCTTCCCATGGAGGAAACATGGGCCGCGCCTTGCTTGTAATTAACTGAAGCTCTATAACTATGTTCTTTTATTGACATCCACTTGTTTATCTGCTGCATCATGCGAATCTGCCATTTTAGGCATGAAACAAGGCAAACTGATCTCTTGTTTCTTTATTTCTGTAATGTAAATATTGACAGGGACACCGTGCTTACATGGGTCATAGGAAATGTATAAGGCCAAACAAAAGAGCCATGCTTCCTTTCTTTGAAGACCCCTCCATTTCTGAAGAAGAATTCAGAAAAATCATAAGATCACTGCACAATAAATCTCTGCAGCCTGAGCCAAGTAAGAAAGAGAAAGCCAAAGACGTAATTGCGTTTCCATTGCCTGAGTGCATGTGTAGACACGGTACAGGTGTTTACTGAGCAACTCTATGAATAGATTCAATTTGTACGCCATCTGTGATGGATTTGTTGTTTTCTTTACACTAGAATCCTGTATAGCATTTTGTTCATACTATTTTCTTGTCCATTCAGCCTTTTTTTTTTCCTGTTCCCCCTTTGGAGTGAAGGCCAAAGGGGACATTGTAGCATGACCCTGTTTCCATCTTGTCCAACGCTGATCAAAGAATCCTGTAATATTTCCAAGTAAGGTGTTCTTTTATGCTTAAAATGATTACTTACACAATAGTAGTATATATTTTTTCCCTTGAAGACAGTTTAAAGAGGTAAGATTGGTTTGTCAAAGTAATTTAGATTGGAATGCTTTCTCTTTGGTCTGCGTTGATAGCTTACATAGTAACCGGAAATGAACCTTATCAAAGCGTTGAAACAACTTTATATTTTTTTCAAAAGTTCAAATGTATTAAAAATCTGAAGAACTTCAGTTCTCCATCAAAAAGATTTTGCTAGGCATGCCCCTTATAAAAGACATTGAGGTATGCCATAACAAAATCACACAAGGATCAACCCGCTGCACATGAACCAGCAAATATCCCATATACAAACTCATTCTACACACTAAACCAACCCTTATAGACAAAAAGGGAACAGAACTCAGGAATATATAAAGTGAACTTTCTAATCTCCTGGGCAATTCCCAGGAACGGACAAACACAAAAGATATCCCTTCAATAAAATAAGAGAGGTTGCAGTTGAAATTAACAGGTATTTTAACTATTGCTTCCTTCTATGGTCACAGAACCCGTTTACTCATCTCCACAAACTGTGAACAACTCTATTTCTCTCCCTATACCAGATTTTGCAAGATTATCAGCTTGTTGATTTGCCTCCCTCAATTTGTGTTTGATTTCCCACTTTTTCACCCTTCTCTTTTAGAGCTTCAATATGAAGAACACACTTTCTTAACTTTTATGGAGTTGAATCTAGTGTCTATACCTGTTTTACAATATTAGTGGAGTCACTTATCAATACTGCTTGCAACTTTATGAACAATTTTTAAAACTAAGAAATCTGAATCTTGGATAATTTCTGTGATAGAAGCAAAGAAAGCATACAAGATAAGTATAAACATGAGTTGTAATTATTAATTTTAAAAATATTTTAAAGAAAATATTTTTTTATTTTCTTTTTACTTGTAATTTTAAAAAATTTAAAATATTTATTTTACTTGCAGTAAGTTTAGTTTTAGTTGATTATTATCACGTTTTTAAGTCTAATTAGTTATTATAAATAGATTTTTATATAATTTTTTATTTTTTTATCAAGCAACTTATGGCATGTTTGATATGGGAAATAGTTATGATATTCCCTCTCTATTTCCATTAAGTTGCTTTTCCCTTATCAGGTTGAAATGTCTTATTCCTTAAAATGGGTAAAAAGGTTGTTTTATCTATTATCGAGTTCCCTTGGTATTATCTATTCTGCGACTCAAGGAATAGTTGAGGACTTTGTAATGACTAAAATACCCTTATTAGATTTACAAAATTACAACTTAGTTCATATAAAACATTTTTTTTTCTCTCTTCCTCCTTTCCTTCTTTCTCTCCGCCAATCTTCCCATCTTTCTCTCAGCTGATCTTCCACGGTGATTTCACGATCGAATATGGTCGAAAAGCATCGTTGTAGTTCTTTTCGACCATATTCAATCGAGATCTAACCTCAACAACCAAATTTGGTCACGGGAAGCACCGAATCTGGTGCTTCCCGACCAGACCCACAATTGAATCTGGCATTCCACAGCCAGATCCAGCCACGGGAAGCGTCGATCTAGCTCTTTAGTGGCTAGATCTAGCCACATAGTGCTCCAGATCGACGTTTCATGACACCAGCGACCAGCCCATGGAGAAGAAGAAAGAAAAAAAAAATTATTTATAAATATTAAAATATTAAAATTTTATATATAATTTAAATATTATTAACATTAATATGATTAAAATATTAAAATATTAATATTTTATTTATTAAATTATTAATATATTAAATTTTTAATGAATATAAATATAAATAAAAATAATTATTAATATTTTAATCATAATAATATTAAATTATAAATAAAATATTAATAATTAAATTATACTAAAATATTTAATATTTAAATTATAAATTATTAATATTTTAATTAAATTATAAATTATTAATATTAAAAAAATAAAAATAAATAATCATATATATAATAAAGGGTATTTTTATCTTTTTTTTTATTCCTTTCTTATTCCAAAGTTATTGTTACTAACCAAACACTGCAATAAGTCGTAATAATTATTTCATTCGTCATACCAAACTACATAATATCTATTTTATTCTATTCTCACGTAATAGCTATTATATTTTATTTTTATCTATTTCACGAACCAAACGTGCCAATAGTTCTTCGTTTAAATTTTAGATAAGAAATGAGATATGAGAAGAGATTTGATAGAAAATGGTTAGACAATCTTTAATCTTTAATTATGGATAATCTGAGTAAGAGACTAACTTATTAGCTATCAAGAGAGCTTTCAACGAATATGGAAATGTGGCTGAAGTCTTCATCCTAAGGGAGGTTCAACAAGATTCAAGGAAGAAGGTAAACTTTGTCTTCATCATGTATAGAGAAAGGTACAAACTTGATACGGCATTGAAATGGGGAAGGCATCAGTGGATGGATAAGAAACGTCTATTGGTGAGAAGAGCCAACCTGCTGAGAAAAGGGTTTGAAGATCGAAAAAACAGAGGTTCACAAGGAAAAGTCCAAAAACTTGAGATTGAGAGACATGGGCAAGTGGGCTTCACGTAGTTCTAATCTTTACTAATGAAGAGGATAGGGAGAAGATTTTGAAGGAGCATAAAGAAGGCCTTAATGAATGGTTTGATTGTCTTTATCCAAGGTCTGAAAATAACAAGTTATGTAGCTCCAAAGTATGGGTAAGTGTAAACAGGATACCGTTACATTTATAGCACTAATCTTTCTTTCAATTTTTTGGTAGTAGTTGGGGTAGTTTCTCCAAGGTTGATAGATAGACAAAATTAAAGCTAAGGTTTGATAACCTCTAATTCAATTGGAGACCAACAACAAAGATAATATTCCCTCTGTTTCAAACATATGGTCTTGCGAAAAGCTATGAAAATTACCAATGCACGTAGTTAAAGCTGCGGACATAGAGAAAATGGTGTTGATAGAGGTGACGATGCCTAAAGCAGTAGACTTAGCTGGCTTAGTTCTCCGTTTCATGTGTGAGGATGAGAACCATCAAGAATGTGGGTGTTGCAATCTTGACACATGCGAAATGACATTGGCACGTGGAAAAGGCTCTTAAAAAGGAGAGAAATTTCTGAGGAGCTCCTTTTGAATTTGAATGAGATTGATGAGATGATTAAATCGAGGCTGAAAAGACAATAGGAAGGAGAGGATTCAAGTGCAGCTTTGGTTGGAAGGGAGATGTTGATGTAGAGATGGCAGGGACAAAGGGTCTACGTGGGGAAGTGATTGACAAGGTTAAAGGAAATAAGTACTTAACCGGGAGCTTAGTTTGTAAAGTAGGTTAAAAAGAATCAAATTGTTTGGAATATGAGACATATGAAGGTAGACCAGATAATGAAGGTGGGCCATGGAATGATAGTGGACTGGACCCAAAAAGAAAAGTGGGTGAGAGCTCTGCCAATCTATTAAGTGGTGATATTATGCAAAAGACAAGAGTTGATATTGGGCCAAAAGGGGTTGACCACGAGGATGGAAACTCATCAAGCCTAGAGGCATTTAGTAGACAAAGAGCAAAGGAGAAACAAAGCAGAATTCGAGAGAGGAAAATTAGGGCAAGAAAAGAGAAAGATTTTCTATGGGAACAGTGATCCGATACCAAGGAAAAGAGGGTGTACGATAGAGAAGGAAAAACGAAAAAAAGAAGGTAATGCAGGCTTGGAGGGATTGGGAAAGTTGATAAAATGGAGATGGTATGAAGAGGTTGATAAGACAATAGTGGGGAGGGGGTGGGGGTGGGGTGAAGCAAGATAGATTCGAAAAGAAAGGGAGAAAATTGAATAGAGGGAAGAATAGTAGAAAAGACGAGAAAGTTGGTAATGATCTTTATCAAATGGGGATTTCAAGAATAAGAATGAAGTTCTAAAAGACATGAAGGTTGATTGGTCAATTAAGAATAAATTGGGTTTCACTAGTTAGGAATATGAGGATATGCTACTGGCAGACATGGCAAGGGAGGTAACGGTAAGAGCTAAAGCCAAGAAAAGAACAATAAAAGGGAGCTACAAATGATAGGGAGGGAGACAAATTTTATCATGAGATGTCCAGCTGATGTCGTTGGAGGTGTGAAATTGTTTTGATGGATTGCTTGTCTTGGCTTCACAAGTGATGTTTTGCATGGAGAATTTTTTAAGGAATTGAAGCAGGCTGCCTGTTAGAAGATGGGTGTATGAATGCTACTAGGACTTTTGAGATAGGGAATGATTCCTAATTGATATGCTCAATTCAAGGGAGGTCAACCACAAGTCTTTTCTTTGGGGTGGAGCAAAATCTAGATGCTTTTAATCAAGGCAGTATGCTTGGGTTATAGTTTCCCTTGTGTAATTTGTTATGTTTTTTAGGTCTCTTTTTATTTTTGTGTGGTTTAGAGGTATGTTTTGGCATTAGGATTAGAATTAATTGGTAATTTGATGAATAGGTAGGTACATCTAGATTAAGATTTATAAGTTATTTGATGAATGGGATAACTCTCTATTTATTTAGAAATTCGATTTCTTTTTGTTAACGCTTTTGTCGTATGGAGTAGTTAAGTCTTTTTTGTAATACTACTCTTTTTCTTTTCATAGCTTGACTTCTTATGTCACAAGAAGTCATTTACAAAATTTAAAATTTATTATGACATGCAAACTTTTAAAATTAATAAAAATTTTACTTAAAAAAAATAAAGTCACTTTCCACAACTAAACAACTTTATATATCCTAGCCATTTGATTATTTTCTTATGATTTTTAAGTAAAATGTGACACCAAAAACATAATAAACATTTAATCCATTGGCCAAGGCCATCTTAATCAATTCAACACTTGAATTTAAGGCTTCAGACGGTCTTAAACAAACATATATTAGCAGGTTACGCAGCCATTGGCGAAACATAGCAACTTAACTAATTGCACTAAGGAAGGAATGTGTAGGAACGTGAGGCAAGATCACATATATAATTCTCTAGGAGATTTTAGGCTCCGACAATACAATCTTTGTGCATGGACCGAGCTCAGAAGCAATAATGACAGCAGTCTGTGACTCCATCAAAATGTGCTTATAAATTGCAAAGTTTAATCTACAATTACCTATAACACAACACAACCATATGTACCCAGCCAGCCTGCATTCGATACAAGGAGAGAGCAGAATCTTTCTTTCTTCTTGAACTTTTCTTAATGATTAATATAAATTTGCTTTAAACGTGATAAAGGCGATTTTTAGGATGCTTGTTTTCTGGCACCTTTGACAAAATCATGGTACCATGTGGCAGATTTCTTGGGGATGCGCTTGAGGTTGTTCTTGTAGTCAACGTAGTAAAGTCCATATCGGACACTAAACCCTTCTGTCCATTCAAAGTCATCAAATAAACTCCAATAGAAATATCCTTTGACATTCACGCCAATGCTGGGCAATAGGCAACATATAGCACATGAATCAGTTTCCTAATTAGCTTGTGAAGGATATAAAAGAATGAGTGCACGTAAAAACATAGTTAGAAGCTCACTCGATTGCCCTGCGGAGTTGTTGCAAATGTTTCTGAACAAATTCAATTCTAGGTTGATCATTTATTGCCTGATGAATTGGAATGCTGTCATCATTTTTCTCCGTAAAACCTATGTGAAATTAATGGATCATATGAAGATGTATTAGCAATCACAAAAAAATAAATCAATAAATAAATAAATAAATAACAAACTCGATCCAAAGGAAGCATGGAAACAAGTTACAAACCATTCTCAGTAATGTAGATTGTAAGGTTTTTATTATAGTGTTTCGTCATGAACTTCAAAATTTTGTACAGCCCTCTTGGATAAACGTAAAGGAACATGCTCCCTCCAGCATTTGGACCAATAAGAACTCCATCTTTGTCCACTGCCAAAACAAGACAGCAATAAGATCATTCCATGTATTCTTGAAAATTTCTTTTTCCTCTTCCTTCTGAGGAATAAAAAGCGGATGTTCATTTTAATAAAGATGAATTTAAGACTACCTGTGGCATTGACATGTTGATCTGCTGAGTAGCTGATGGGTGCAGCTTGTGGATTAATTGGAATGTTCTTAGCATATCTTGCAGTATAGTAATTGATGCCAATGAAATCAAAGGATCCTTTGACCAGCTCTTTCTCTTTTGCACTGAAAACGGGTAGCCTATCCTTCACCAATCTTCTCATGCTCAGAGGGTACTGTCCTTGCACCAGGGGTTCCATAAACCTGGAAACCACACCAACAAGGCAACCATGCATTCAACATTTTAAATAATTAAGATCATTGGTTTTGTGGATGCGAAGTGGAAAGTGCTAAATTAACTCTTGTGTTTTGCTTCTCAAATTTGACTTTGGTAAGCTGGATTTTCGTGATAAATTACTTGAGAAGTTGATCATCAGATAGAGTGATTTTACTAACCATCCCAACTCGAAATCCATGGCTCTTTTTGCTGCAGCTCTATCAAACAATGCGTTTGAATAGGGCTCATAATACTGCCCGACAAGGCTCAATCCAATTTGTCCCCCTTGTGCTGCCTGGCAAACCAAATTCAACAATTAAGAAACATAATATATAGTCTATATTCTTTTTTTTTTTGAAAGGTGGTTAATTTATTTAACACAAGGCCACAATGCCATTCAAAGTCTCTAATCTTATGACAGAGACTTCACTTGGCATAAGCATCAGGCCTGTGCAAAGGAGAATATGTACAATTACAAAACGAAACCAGCACTGAAGAAGTGTCTAAACCGGTTTCCAAAATTCCTTCCCTAAGTTTAGGAAAACAAAGGGGAACTAAAAGAGCTCACTACCCAAGCCAATGCCTAAAATATAAAGTCTATAACCTAATAGCATATGGTCCTAAAATACACCGAGAGAGGGCATTTTATGGCTTATAAATTTACCTGGTACTTCTCTTTGTAAAGCCTAGCAACAGTTGCATGGGCAAGAAGAAGGTTGTGGACAGCAATGTAAGGTTCAGTGGCTGCATTACCAGCGGAACACGTTGTTCTATCTGAACATCTGCCTGGTGGAGCCATTCCCAAGCCATACCCGAATTTAGCAATAACTAGTGGTTCATTGATGGTAATCCAATTTTTAACGCGATCTCCAAATGTTTTAAAGCAAATTTCAGCATAGTCCTTGAAATCCTTCCTGAAAAGAGAAGGTAAATTTATTACAGAGTAATTACTATCAATTACACTTACAAGTTGCGAAGAGTCAAGAGACTTCGAGTGTGGAACTAGATATTACAATGAAACTTACACAATAGTGCTGTTTAAGAAGCCTCCGTACTTCTCTTCAAGGGCTTCCGGTGAGTCAAAGTGAAATAGTGTCACAAAGGGCTTGATGCCTTCAATTGATGAAACATATAAAATAGATTAGCCAAATGACAAAAACAAAGTTGGAATACACCCAAAACTTAATTGCAGTAAGCTTCCGATCACCATGTTTAACCAACTCGTCGATGAGACTGTTGTAGTGATTGATACCCTCCTGATTTATTCCACCACTCAAAGATCCATCTGCATATATAGGAAAAAATATATATAAAGTGGTTAATGTATATTACTGTGCTTTAAGAGACTCCAATTATTTTCTCTCTTTTTTTTTTCCATTTTTGAACATAAGAATAAAGAGTTTGATCAAGAAAATATTACCCGGCAAAATCCTAGTCCAGGGGATGGAAAATCTATAAGCATCGACGCCTAGGTCCTTCAAAGCCAAGGCATCTTCCTGCAAATACATTTACCGTTTCTTTAATAAAGCAATGGCCGGATCTGTGGTCTTGTTTCTTCTACATGAAACTTTAATAGTAACTCGAAAGCCTAAGATGAGAGATGTTGTTACCTTGTAGCGTTTATATGAGTCGATTGCTACCTCCAAGTTACTCTTGTCTATTATTCTGTCTGCATGAAAACCAATAAACAATTCAAAGGAGAATTTTAATTTGTTAGCTGCTATCAAAATTCCAATTTAAATACTACTATTCCAATCATGTTACTATTTAAGGTGACAACCTGGGAATTTCCGAACAAATTCGTCCCAAACGCTCGGTCCTCTCCCTCCAAATGTAGTTGATCCTTCAATCTGCATTCAATGTAATTGCTTATTTTATTAAAATTTATTAGGAGACACATCCGAAAATACATAGATTAATAGAAGTATGTGACAAGAGAATATGTTGCATCATATATCATATGACATTCAGTTCCAGATGAAGCTCACCTGAGCAGCCGCAGTGGATGCTCCAAAAACAAAATCTCTTGGAAAATGGGATCTCTCGACATTCAAATATTCTCCAGAGTTTGATAAAGTTGCATCTACCCCTTCCTGGGATGCTTGAGTTACTGCATTGGAATTTTAGTGTGTTAAAAGACCAGACAACCTAAAACAACAAACAAACAAAGAATAAAGAAAGCAAGAAAGGTGGACAGACTTTGGCCATGCACAGACAAGCAGGCAAGCAAAGCAAAGGCAGAGATCCAGATGAGACTCTGCTGAGCTGATGCAATCGAAAATGATGATAGTGGCAACATTGTTAGCTTCCTGATATGAAAGATCTCTTGGTTTAAAGATTGGAATGTGTACGAATACGAGGGATGCGCCTCTTCTTATATAGGATCGCATCCAAACTCTATCTAACAAGAAAGCTGATTTACTATTTTTTTATTCACTAAAAAAATCAATGTGACAACCATGAAAGAAACAATTCCTGTTATGTTTTTGTGGTCGATGGAGTGTCATTACCTTCCCATTTCTCCCCAAGATAGGCGGCTTTGTTAGCACCGCTCCAGCTTGTTTGACAAAATTTATTCATTATAATTTGTTAGTGTGTATTGCATCGTGAATACTTGTATTTTTATTTATTTTTAAATAATAATTATATAATTATTTAATATGGTCACAATTTATAAATATTAGTAATTGTTGCCATGTGTATTGCAAGTAAATACTTTTTTTATTTATTTTAAATAATAATTATATAAAATATAAAACTGTTTAAACTATGAAGTCCAAAGGATAAATAATTCAAGGTTTGTGATATAAATTTATCAGTTATTCAATACTATTAGTGTATGAACAAACATTTCCAATAACATTCAAAAATAATTGAAATTTTATATTTGTTTAAAAGTAAAATTTTGGAATATTAACTTGTAAACTATTCAATATTATTAAAATTAAGAAAACAATATATTTTAATGTAAATCACTCAATAGTAGAATTCTCATTTATAGAATGGATAAATCATATTAATATTTATAATTACAATTTAGAAATATAATGACCAAATATTTTTGTTCTCCTCAATCAAAAATTTTACTAACAGTTGATGCTTTTATATATATTATAGATAATGAATAGAGAATTTTGAACCAAATAAATTATTTTCTAATAAAAGTGATTATATGTACATTAGATAAATTATACTACTATTAATTTATTATTATTAAACTACAAATTGATAATAAGGCAATGGTTCGGGTTCTTAATACTTCATCTATACATCTTGCTCTAACCTAGATGTGATTAGAGCAATTAAAGACTTGCTAATTAGTCGACATCGGAGGTTAGCACAGGTCACGTTTATAGGGAGGGGAACAAAGTATCTGATTTTATGGCTAATTTAGTATTGGATTTGGATCTTGATATTAATTTGTATGATTCTCCACCAGTAAATGTGTCATTCTTACTCTTAGATGATAGGATAGGAGTCTGTATTTCACGTTTGATTAAATAATAAATTTTATTCTAAAAAAAATTATATTAAAATAATAATTTAAAAATAAAATTAACAAAAATGTATCATAATCTATATATGCAAGTAAACCTAATTCGAAACAAACTCATAAAAACCACAAGGAAACTACAGCAAAGTAAATTTGGATGTCGCTTGGTATCTGTTAATTGAATTGGGTATAAGTTGTTCTTTTTTTCACTATTATTTTGATGTTTATTTTTACATTTATTTTGATATCTATAATTATTTTGATGGTTAGGATTTAAAGCTAACGATTGTCATTTAGTTGCACACGTGCCCAATGGAGTAACCACGCACTACAGTGAATAGAAATCCTCTGCCCCCATTAGTGCCTCCTCCCTATTTTCTTACCACCTGTCTTATAACTTATTAACGTTTCTTAAGGTGTTAGCCTAAATGATATTAAGTCTTCAATCTTTTTATTTTTCACGTTAGCTTTGATAAATATAACATAAAACTGCAGCTTTTAAGCTATTTAATAATAATAATAATAATAATAATAATAAAAAGGCTGCAGCTTATATTGCCTTTCCAGCTTAAGTCCTAAAACACAAATCTTTAAAAAAAAAACTTTTACTTTTCTCAGTCAAGAATTCGCAGACTTCGGTTTTGATAGAATCGTGAAGTCAAGGAAAGATTGAAGTTTTCAATTTCTCTGCAGCAACATTTTTTCAGAACAGGGAAAATTAATAAAGGTGCTTAACTAGTGGTAGTAGCCATAGTTATGGGCTTTTAATTATATTGTTATTGAGAATTAGAATTCATAAAATTATATGTTATAAAATTTTCATTCTTGTCTGATTCAAACTTGGGGATTGGAATTGTCGAATTTGCTTCTACTTTTTAAGCAATTTCACACTGCATTTGTTTCGAATGAATTACTACATCTTTATTTCGAAGTTGGTTCTAACCTAATTACCATTCTCTAGGTTTGGGATATTAAACCCCACGGTTGTTTATGATCATTTGGGAGAAATATTCTTAGCACTCATCTTTGGAAGCTTGAATTTTTGTATTTTCTTATACATTAAAGTGAGGAAATAATTAGTTAGGTTGGTGTAAGTTTTTCACAAGTTAACATTTCAAATTATAACTCTGACACTAAGTTTTATGTTTATAAGGTCATGTGGCACCTTCTTCTACCGATTCTGGGTCATCTGGGAATATAATAATTGATTACTATTGGGTAAGCATGTATGAACTTTGATATTTATATTAGCCCATGTAATATTTTAGATTTCCTTTCTGAGATAGAATAGAAAAAATGAAAACATTGCCATAGAAGATGTAGGTTGATGTTTAGTTGATTATACAATTAAATTGTGTCAGTGTGTGCGGAAGATTTTTAGTTAATTCTATGTGCCTCCAATGTAATTTCAGTTATAAAATCCATATCCCGATGGTTGGTGAAAAACATGATAAAGGGGCACAGCAGTAATGACGTGAAGGGATATTCTTCATTCATAGAAAAACCCTCATAGGACACTGTACAAAAAATGTCAGATTTATATACAAAGAATTACAGGTACAAAATCAGAAAGTCTAACTAATTTCATGTTTAACTAACACTAACTAACTAATTAACTAGAATTTGAAACAAGGAATTATTAATTGAAACGGTGAGTTTCATATACAGCATTCTACTGTTTCCTTGCTTAAGTTAAACGGTGCATATAGGGAGAGTAGTGCTCTGCAATGGCTTCAAGATTCGACAACATCCTTTCTCTTCCTTTGCTCTTCAGCTATCCACATCAATCTTGAGGTTATTTATATACTTCCATTTCTGATAATTGGAATGAAAATTTTTAGAACATAATAGTCCTATTTGAAATTATTCTCTAATTTTGTTGGTATCTTAAACCATTGAAAATCAACCATAGGATCTTCTTTTACTGTACAAGCATGTTAGGTCCTTGGAACTATACTGCTATGATGTCTCTTGTCTAGTATACCAAATAAGCTTGATTTTATTCTTTTGTTTTTTTTTTTTGAAGATATGAAAGAGGTTGCTAGTTTTGTTCCTTAGTTTCATTATTAATTAATGCTTGAAAATTGTCAATTTCCTGCTTAGTGGATCTTGGTAGTTGCTGTTTACTAAAGACTTGTCAATGGTTATACCTGCTCCAAGTTCAAAGTTTATTTGAATTATTTTATTTAAATTATTTTATTTATTTGTTACTATGTTAATTGAATGCTTGAATGCACAAACAGGCCCAAGCCGAAAAGCTTAGAGCAGAGAGGCTATTAGCTAAAATAGAAGCCTCCATGATCCCTGCTGCTCCTGATTATGACCAAGAAACAATCACTGATAAGGAGTGGTTTTTGTTTCGCGGAGTTGGTTTAAGAATGAAACCATGCTGAGTTGCTGACCTCTTGGTGTGTTATCTTCTAGTTTGGTGACTGAAGTTTGGATTTAGAGTTAAAATGCTGATGCTTTGTGTAATAATATGTCAGGTATTCATGGTGTTCTCGATGGGGTTATTGAGAATATGAATTTTCATTGTCATTAATTTAAATATAAAATTCATTTTGGAAGATTTTTTATCTTTGCTAACAGTTAATTACATTTTTTGTAATTTTTCTATGTTTCCTGTTGATATTTTGAGATTTTGCTGATATACGAGAGGTCTAAATGAATGAACATCATGTTTGTAATAGAATAGATCTTGTACCTCATTGGAAAGTAATAAGCAATAGAAGTACAGATTTGAAGGTTTTCTAGCATGATTCTATTGGTTCCTAAAACTTGCTTTCCATGAGCTATACCATGTTTAATTATGTTTCGAACTCCCTCTGAATAGAATCACTCTTCGAAATTTGAAAGTTACATTTGACATCAGACTAATAATGGAAAAAAATCCGGTGTTGCTAGTAATCCGTCTGCTCTTAGAATTACTCTTCAAACCTTAGTGGATTAGAATTTGGGTGCAAAATCTTGTGAGGGAAAAACAGGATGTAAGACACTTGGCAATCATGTTATCACTTTAATCCCATTTGGCACATAGTTGATAATTAGATGTGCAAAGTCTAATGCATCATAAGGGCAAATGAAATCAAATAGCAAATGAGATATTCATGAAGGAAAACAAAAATTAATGATAAAAATTTGAAATGAATCTGTTTGGTCTACTTAACTCATTAAATATGTTGAAAGAGCATACGCAACTAAGTAAAAATTATAAATAAATTTCAAATTTTGAGATTAACAGGTTCTATAACATTCAAAATTTTCCCAATTTATCATCTTGCACATTATTAAAATTTAAATATATTTTTCTGATAGTTGTTCTTAATAAACTAGTATATTAATAAAAATTATATATATGCGATTACTCTATTCTATTTCATCATTTGATGCTTATAAGAAGAACATATTTAGATTGGATTTGTCAATTGCATAATAATAAACTACCTTTTCTATTATTCAAGCAGCCAGGGATTTGGGCACAATGAGAATTATCGACACTCGGCAGTATAAGCTATAGTTTTTTTTTTTTTCTTAAATAGCTTATAAACTGCAGCTTTCATGTTATATTTGTTAAAGATAAAGTGAAAGATAAAAAGGTTGAAAACCTAGTGCCATTTAGGGTAACGCTGTTCGCAATGTTAGTAAGTTATAGGACAGGTGTCACCAAAATAGAAAGGAGGCACCGATGGGAGCACAAGCAAGGGGTAAAGGATTTCTATTCTCAACAAACAGGGTTCTAACTTGTAAAGAGAAACATGAGAAATAAATGAGAAAGACTTACATTTGAAAGTGTGTATAGAGTGGTTTGAGAAATGAAGAACCTTAAACCCCTAAATCTTCGTTGGCCTTAGTTGTAAAATTAGTGATCACTACTGTTTTTACAGACTTTGAATAACAATGTGATTCAAAATTCAAAGGGATTTCTTGTCATTTCTAGCTCAAAAAAGTGAACTTTTGAGTAATATAAAAGGGATTTCTTACCATTTCTGGCCCAAAAAAGTAAACTTTTGAGTTTTTGGAGAGTAGAAAGAAAAAGAAAAAGACTCTACTTTCAACGAACAAGACCAAATACTGACTTTTGGTGGGACAAAGTGAAATAACATAAATGTCTTGAGTGTTCTCTATATGGATGTTGAAAGGGGGTGTTGTTGTAAAACTGAGAATTGTTGTAGAGAAATGAATAAGTACAGTTAAGAAGGAGGTTTTCTTTTTTGTGTTCTTGGAGTAAAAGCGCATTGGCAATTAGGATTGAGCAACCGGTCAGTTGCAACCACAAAATCTATCGGAATCGACAATCATGGCCACAAACGACTCGATTTTTTAGTGCCAGTTGTGGCATTGGTTATGATTATCGATTAATCTGACAATGCAGTTCAGTTGTCAAGGCCAATTCTTTCCCACCCAAATCGACTGAAAAATCGAATAGGGTGAAATTCTCATTATAGGTCCCATTAAATCCCTTCTTTTCTTCCCTTCCCTTCCGCTAGTTGATAGATTGGCCCTCTCTTTTCCAAATTTGAAAACCTAGAATCAAAAAGCTCCCCCCATCCATCTTCACTTGCCATTGCCATCTCCTACTACTTTGCTGCCGGCCATCAATAGTTGCCTTACTCAACCTACCTCCTCATCGACCGCCTTTACCTTCCCTTCCTTACCCGTATAGCTTCAAGGTTTGTAAATTTTGATAATTTTATGACTTTAGTCGTGGTTTGATTCAGTTGTTGTGGTTTTCCTTTTTTTATAAAAAAAAATCAATATATTAAAGATTTGTGGTGCTACTTGGTCTTCTTGTTCTTGGTTTTCTAATTGGCTATCTCATAAAGAGAGTTTAGGAAAAAGTTGTAGTTGAAACCATCTGTTATTCAAAAACTTAGGTGCAAGTAGTAATTGGCTATATTGTTTTAATTATCAAATTGATCCAATTAAGCCTAAGCCTTCGTATGATCCAATTAAAAATATGAACTTGATTGGTTATTTTCAGCTTTAGGCCATTTAAGTCCAAATTTAACAAAAATTTATAACTGACTGGAATCGACTAAATCATGGTTGGTCATTTTAGAGTACCAGTTTCATCAGTTTTGGTTTCTTTCGAAACTAAAATCTATTGAAACCGATCAATGTTCTCCCTTATAGGCAATGCGTAAAGGAGGGGAAGATTCGGATTTATGGAAGGGAAAGAAAAGGAAGGGCTTAAACTTGAAGACTATTCGCATCAAGGATTGAGATTTTTAGAGCTACAGATAGATTCCAGATGAGAAGTGAAGAGAGAGTGATAGAAGAAATTAAATGGGAATGATGCAAAATACAAAGTAATTGAGAGTGGAGCGTTTTCAATTCTAGAAATGTTTTGGAGGGAAAGTTTTGATTTTCGAATTTTAACCACAAAAAAAAAAAACAAACTTTTTAACCCTTCAACAAACAAGGTTCTAAGCTACAAAGAAAAACATGAAAAATAAACGAGAAAGACTTACATTTGTTAAAAGATACCTGATACCCGATGCAATTCGACAATCCTCTTCTTCTTCAATTCCAACAAGCTCAATTATCTCTTTGTCTAAAAGAGCCTAAAAGGTGTAATTTTCCCCCTTAAATACTTTTATTGTGGTTAAGTTCTCAACAACAAAAAGAGGACGTAGAATCTTTTCAACATCAGAAAAGACGCACACTTCTCTTTTATTTTCATCTCTTTCGATTTTCTCCTACAAGATAAACAATCATTACTAAAAATGATAAAGAAAGTAAGAATAACAATTTGTGAAAAAAATTAAAATTAAAATTAAAATTTGCAGAATTACTTTTCGGCAAGAGCCAAAGTTAAGGGACTTTTATGTAATTTTACCCTCTTTTTTTTTCACTTTTTAGAAAAAGAAAATGTTGCTTAGGGGCTGTTTGGCCTAACTTTTTTCTAGCTTAAAAGCTATTATGAAGCTCTTATGAAAAATAATAGCTTTTAAAATTAAGCTAAAGTTGTTTGGTAAATTTTTTTTATAAGTTTTTATTTATATAAGTTATAATTTTGTTTAAAATTATTATAGAGAGTATTTTTTTTTTAAAAGGATAATATTGTAATTATTTTTAATAGATAATGATATTTTTGAAACAAAAATAAAAAATTTTCTTGTATTTTTAAAAGAAGAGAAGAAAAAGCTCTTTATAGGAGTTTTTTTTTAAGCTTTTTTTTTTTAAATTTTACTCTTTAAAAAAAATTACTTTTTTTTAAAAAGCTTTTCAAAATTTATGTTTGGCCTGACTTTTACTTTTAAGAAGTAGATAAGTTGAAAAAAAACTAAACCAAACAAGCACTTAGCCTAGAACTTCAGTTTTCATTTACTACCAGTTTAGTGGCTGAAGTTCTCCGAGGTACTAACTATAAACAAAATTTCTGACCTTCAAAAGCAACTAAACTCATTTCATTGGTCTCACAAAGTTTTGCATAGAAAGCATACTTGAACAAATTTACAATAAATCTCATTTAAAGCAGAAAAAAAAAATTGAATTTATGTAACAATGAATTAATGGAAATAAAAGTCTAACGTAAGTTACGGATATCTCGCATCACTAACCTTCCCAGTGTATTGAATCTATTCACTTGTTTTCCTCAAATCAACCATTGTTTGCAATGGATTTGCTCATCCTAAGATTTGCCACAACACCTGAAATCCTTTCTATTATTTTATAAGGATAAGACCATGCTCTAGTAGAAAATGCTCTTGAAAGCCTATTTGTAATTATGGAGGCATCAAGATAATGCTCGATAATATGAATAGTACGATCTTAATAAAGATCTCTCTACAGAGTCTTAACCATACGCCTTCTTGCATGTGCAATGTGAACTTTCAATTCACGCTCGAACAGCTCACCAACCAACTCTAACCTCTTGTTCCTAAAATCATCTACATTGTTATATTTTCTACAACCAGTTGTAGGCCTGTGAAAGACGCTTTACCATGTACCCTAAGAAACGAGCTTTTTGATTGAAACTACGGATAGTGGGAAATAGCCATGTGCTAAGGCACTCTTTAACACCTTCTTCATGTAGAAATCTTTAATCAAAGCCAGATTTGGTCAAAAGGGAGAAACCAAAATCGACAAAATCGATATTTTAGAATGACAGATTAAAGTCGACCAATCATAACGTAAAACCAATCAAATTGAAATCAATCACCATCATCAAATCAGCGTCCAAAAATCATAATCATCAGATGAAACTCATATGCTCAAATTCTCAAACCATCATACTATCAACAGTCCACGTTTCCAAATTCATATCATATAATCATATAACATGTTAAGCCCCATACGCTTTGCCAGCTCAAATGTCAAATTCAACATACCTCCAATTCATTAAATGCATCATTGCATAATGATTCTCCAATCATATCATTTGTCATGAGCGAATTATTCCCATATACCTAACACAATCTTAACAGTCATTATACATTCCCACTTGTCAAATCGATCAAACATATAGATAATTCCTCAATTAGTTAGCTCATCATGAATAATTACTCCCAAATGCATAGCATAATCTTATACATACATAGTTACGGCAAGCTCAACACGTCTCATTGAAGCACAACAATTTGATCAAAGATCGCACAATCATGAATAGCAAAATCTCATGGTTGGGAGTACAATTACTGAGCAAAACACATTGCCACCATGTGGCTCACAACAATGCAAACAAATGCATCAACATTTTCAAAGATTAAACATTTTTGAAGGGGCTTGATTCCCATTTTTCAAAACATATATAAGCATATACATACTTATAGCTTTGAAAAGCCTTTATAAAAAATCAGGGCACATCTCAACAAAGTCGGAATTCGTAGAATTCAATCTCAAATAATTGTCTAGGCATTTCCCTTCAAGGTCGACACATCAATCATGTATTTCGTAGCATCATCTATGCATACATATATATTTTACCAAATTATAGCTTTCAAAACTAAACTCCACTCACAGTGATAAACGAATTCTCCCAGCAGCACCCAAATCCAGCTTTACTTGCCTCCAATAGATTTCCACATTCAACCAATGCTCTGTAACTTCATTTCTCCCTTGTAGCAAACATACAAACCAATACTTAACATTTCAAATAGATTCTAGCACCTAGGCTAGCTCAACCTTCAACTACTCAACATTACTAGCCTAGTTTCTAGTTCCATGCTCAAAACTACTTAAACTCTTACCTCAGGTGCTGATTTGAACCAATTTATATCTCCAAATTTCAAAAACTCAAAGGGAAACAGCAACTAAGCTGAAGCAACACAATTCCAAAATTATAAACCGTTTAAAGGAGGTACTATAACCTAAAAGATTTTTTGTTTTAGGACTTAAGCTGGAGACGGTGCTATAAGCTGCAGCTTTTTTTTTTTTTACTAAATAGCTTATAAACTGCCGCTTTCCGTTGTATTTGTCAAAGATAACGTGAAAAATAAAAAAGCCGAAAACTTAGTGCCGTTTAGGGTAATACCGTTAGGAATGTTAATAAGCTATAAGACAAGTGGCAAGAAATAGAAGAGGAGGCACCAATGGGGGCACAAACAAAGGCGGAGGATTTCTATTTACTACAGTGGCCTGGTGGAAAAGGGTTCCCGGCCTTGCTTGGAAACCGGAAAGGTCCGGCAAGGTTTCATAGGAGAAAGATAGGTTCTTGGTTGTGGTGGCTGCAGGGGATTGAACTAGTATAGGAACTAGATTATTGATGCTGTTGTTATACCTAGAATTCCAGAAGCTGCGTTAGTTGTGCCAATCTTGCAGCTCAACCCGATATGTGGAGATGAAAGGTAATGAAACTTATTTTGTTCTAATTTAGCATTTGGTCTTTTAAATGCGATTTAGTTATGAGCAAATAGCATCTAATTTTCTGACAAAACAAATGCATAGTTGCTTTCGCGTTCAGTATATTGGAAACGTATGAATGCTATGAACCAGAAAGCAGAGTCCTTTTTCATATTTCTGATAAGGAAACTAATGGATCCTATTAGCCAGCCTGCATAGTAATTCATCCCTTAAGAGAAGCTTACAGATGCTATCCACCTGAAGGCAGGGTCCTTTTTTGTTTTCCTTGTCTATTTTTTCTTAATGAATTATATAATTTTGCTATAACAATAATGAACTCGATCTTTAGCTTGCTTGTTTCCTGCCACCTTTGAAAAAATCATGGTACCATTTAGCAGATTTCTTGGGGATGCGCTTGAGGTTGTTCTTGTAATCAACGTAGTAAAGTCCGAATCGGGCGCCATACCCTTCTGACCATTCAAAGTCATCGAATGAACTCCAATAGAAATATCCTTTGACATTAACGCCATTGCTGCGTATAGGCAACACATTGATCAGTACTTTCCTAAGCTAGAGAAGGGTATCGAAGGAAGAATGAACACATGTAAAAACCTAGTCAAAAGCTCACTTGATTGCTCTGCGGATTTGTCTCAAATGCTTCTGAATGAAGTCAATTCTATGTTGATCGTTAAGCGCCTGATGGATCGGATTGCTGTCGTCCTTTTCCTCCGTAACGCCTATACGAAATAGTTACGAAGATGCATTAGCAATCACAAAATTAAAAGTATCTAAGAATTCAATAGAAAGGAATTAAGCATGAGAATAAAGTTCCAACCATTCTCAGTAATGTAGATTACAAGGTTTTTGTCGTAGTTTTCCTCCATAAACTTCAAAATGCTGTACAGCCCTTTGGGATATATGTAAATGTACCAGCTCCCTCCGGCTTTTGGACCAATAAGAACTCCATTTTTGGTCACTGCCAAAACAATTCAGCAATAAGATCTTTGCATGTATTATTCAAAAATTCTTTTTCCTCTTCCTTCTGAGGAATAAAAAGCAGATGCTTATTTAAATACAGATGAATTAAAGATTACCTGAGACATTGACATGTTGGTCTGCTAAATAGCTGACAGGTGCAGCTTGTGGATTAATTGGAATGTGCTTAGCATATCTTGATGTGTAGTAGTTGATGCCAATGAAATCAAAAGATCCTTTGACCATCTTTTCCTCTTTTGCACTGAAAACGGGTAGCCTATCCTTCACCAATCTTCTCATGCTTAGTGGGTACCGTCCTCGCACCAGGGGTTCCATAAACCTGGAAGCCACACCAAGGCAACAATGCATTCAACTTTTTAAATAATTTCGATCATTGGTTTTGTGGGTTCGAAGTGGAAACATGATAAATTAGCTCTTATGTTTTGCTTCTCAAATTTGCCTTTGACAAGTTAACGTTGGATAGTCGTGATAATTTACTGGAGAAATTGTTCATCAGATAGAGTGATTTTACTAACCATCCCAACACGAAATCCAAGGCTCTTTTTGCTGCAGCTCTATCTAACAATGTGTTTGAATAGGGCTCATAGTACTCCCCAACAAGGCTCAATCCAATTTTTCCCCCTTGAGCTGCCTGGCAAACCAAATTCAACAATTAATATACATAATAAATAATCTATAATCTAATAGCATATGGTTCCTAAAATACACCGAGGGAGGGCATTTTTATGGCTTATAAAGTTACCTGGTACTTGTCTTTGTAAAGCCTAGCAACAGTTGCGTGGGCAAGAAGAAGGTTATGGGCAACAATGTAAGGTTCAGTGGCTGAATTACCAGCGGGACACCTTTTTCTATCCGAACATCTGCCCGGCGGAGCCACTCCCGTACTATACCCAAAGTTAGCAATAATTAGTGGTTCATTGATTGTAATCCAATTTTTCACGCGATCTCCAAATACTTCGAAACAAATTTCAGCATACTTCTTGAAATCCTTTCTGAAAAGAGAAAGCAAATTAATTAATGA
Source organism: Theobroma grandiflorum (assembly GCA_036013995.1). Lineage (NCBI taxonomy): Eukaryota > Viridiplantae > Streptophyta > Magnoliopsida > Malvales > Malvaceae > Theobroma > Theobroma grandiflorum. Next base: position 12,329,367 of record CP142131.1, read on the forward strand.
CAGGGTGACCATCAATTACACTTATAAGTGGCAAAGAGCCAAAGACTTAGATATGACGTACTTGATATATTAGAATGGAAACTTACACAATATTGCGATTTAAAAAGCCTCCGTACTTCTCTTCAAGGGCTTGCGGTAAGTCAAAGTGCAATAGCGTCACAAAGGGCTTGATGCCTTCAATTGATGAACCATATAAAAGGAATTAGCCAAATGACAAGATCAAAGTTGGAAAACACCCAAAACTTAATTTCAGTGAGCTTCTAATCACCATGTTTAATCAACTCGTTGATGAGACTGTTGTAGTGATTGATACCCTCCCGATTTACTCCACCACTCAAAGATCCATCTGCATATATAGAGGGAATAAACTGTAAAGTGGTTAATATATATTAGAATGCCCTCCGACTGTTATCTCTTTTTCTCTTTTCGTTTTTGAACAGAAGAAGAAAGAGTTTGATGAAGAAAATATTACTAGGCAAAATCCTGGTCCAGGGGATCGAAAATCTATAAGCATCTATGCCTAGGTCCTTCAAAGCCAACACATCTTCCTGCAAATACATTTCCCATAATTTGTTTAGTAAGTGGATGGCGGATTTGGAGTCTTATTTCTTCTACATTGAACTTTCATGGTAACTTGAAAGCCTAAGATGATAGATGCGTTACCTTGTAGCGTTTATATGAATCGATTGCTACATCCAAGCTACTGTTGTCCTTTACTATACCTGCAGAAAACCATATACAATTCAAATGATAACCCAGCTGCAAATGAAATTCCAGTCAAGTACTTCTATATATTAAGAGTCATGTTACTACTTGAGGTGCCAACCTGGGAATTCCCGAATAAAGTGATCCCAAACGCTAGGTCCTTTCCCTTCAGATGTAGTCGATCCTTCAATCTGCACTTGATACTAGTATGTGACAAAAGAGTGTCTTGCATCATATATCATTTGATATTCCAATTTCGGGTAAAGCTCACCTGAGCAGCGGCGGTCGATGCTCCAAAAACAAAATCACTTGGAAAATGGGATCTGACATTCAAATATTCTCTGGAGTCTGATAAAGGTGCGCCTACCCATTCCTGGGATGCTTGAGTAACTGCATCGAAATTTTAGTGTGTTAAATACAAAGCAAGCCAAAAAGAAACAAGAAAAACCGTGAAGGAAGTGAGAAAGAGGAACAAACTTCGGCCATGCACAGACAAGCAGGCAAACAAAGCAAAGGCAGAGATCCAGATCAGACTCTGCTGAGGATTCCGAGCTGATGAAATTGGCAACATTCTTTAACTTAATTTATGGCTTGCTGTTTCTTTAACACACATTCATATCCACAAAAAGATTCGGCTGCAATTCCTGAAGTCAATATATGAAGGTCTCTTGGTGTTTGTGGAGTGGAGAGTGAATGTGTAAGAAGAGGAGGATGCGCCTCTTCTTATATAAGACCCCATCGAAACTATATCTAACTAGAAATCTGATTTAATTGGTCATTGAAAATTGTAATCAATGCGACAACCATGAATGATCATATGAAACAGTCCCATTTATGTTGTTTTGGTTGATGAATTGTCAGTTCCCTTACTAGTTTTGGTTGATGAAGTGTCAGTTCCCTTACTAATTGTCCCCAAAATAGGCGGTTTCGTTAGCATCTGTCCTTATTATGCGACCAAAGTTGATTCAGTTTCTAGTTTTAATTCACTCTGAACTGAACCCAAAAAGAAGCTAATGTTACAATTTAATCCTTTCCATAATCTTCTTCTTGATATTTATCTGAATCTATCCTAAACGTTTTCTTCTTTTCTTTTTTTTTTTTTGTTTTTAGAGATACAAATTTTATTAATAAGATAAATAAATGCGCATATATACAACGCCATCATAATAATAGCCATTATTATAAAAGAAAATTTAAAATAAAAATAAAAAATAAAACCCGTTCAAAGTTCCCGATGATTAGGTCAATAGGGTAAAACATTGGGTTTCACATCAATATTGGATTAATAAAATATTTTTAAAATATTATAAATAAAATTATAAGCTATACAAGTAAATATTCTGAATAATTGTATAAATAATTATAAGAATTAAAAATATTCATTATGATTAGAGATGGATCCAAGATTTACATTGGGTGGGGGCAATACTAGCTAATATACTAATATATATAATATTCTATAAAAGTATAAATGCAAATTAACTCAAATTAACTCCAGTGTAACAAATATTGTTTTGTATTTATGTAAAGATAACAAAAGATTCTATGTTTTTTTATGATTTGAAAAAGTTATAAAAGTTTTTAAATATCAATACTATAAAATATATTTTTCTTTATATACGTAACCAAACAATTATCCATTCAAGAATATTCCTTCAAAATTGACAATATTTTTCAAATATTTTTCTACATACATCAAATTATTTTATCAGCATAAAAATTTTAAATGGTAAAAAAATACTCTATTATAATCATAAACTATCAAAATATATAAAAAATAACTACTCACTTGAATATTGAAAGAAAAAACTAGTCTCACTCCTTCATTTCTTGAACATTTCTTTCATAAAATTACTTTTTTTTTCCTCTCTAATGGTTCTTCTTTTACTATTTACTTTTGTTATGCTTTATATCTTTTTTTTTAATGAAAAAAGTAATGGATCAAACAAAAAATAAATTTTTTTTAAAAAAATTCAAACTCATACTTTTTAAATAAAAAAATCATATATTAATCAATAAATAAAATGCTCGAGTATAATAAAAAATAAAATTTTAATTTATAAATATCTTTCACTTTTTATTATTTTTTAAGTTTTCAAAACTTTGCTGAATTTCTTATCAATAAAAAAAATTATAAAATTTTTTTATTTATTTTTACATCTTACCTTATATCTAATTATTTTGACAAGTAATATAATTATATATTTATTCTTTTCAATATATATATAACTGCGCATGATATATATTTTGTGTTTTGTCAATGTTAGTGGAACAAAATATATTTTATTTCTTGTTAAAACCAAAAGTATACTTAACATGATAGTCTTCTAAGTGAATGGAGTATAATTGTTGTTATTTTCACCATTATTTTGATGTTTATTTTTGTGCATTTACTTTGAATCTTCTTAATCCAACAAAAGCCATTTGAATTTAGATTTTAATATAAATATAATTAAATTTATATTACATATGAGTATATGATTTATTGATTGATATATAATTTTTTTCAAAAATTAGAATTGTATTAATTTATTCTAAAGGATTGTATCTTGGTAAGTTTATTGAATAAATTAAGGACAAGTAATTTATTTATTTATATTTTTAATACTAGAAGCAAATTACATCGATCATTTGATTTGACTTAAGTACATGTATTTTTTATTCAAATATGTAATTATATTCGAATTTCTCTGTCCCAAATCCAAACCAAGTAAACTTGATGGGCAAAGATGCGCGTATCCCTTTAAGCCAAACATCCTTCTAAGTCGTAACCAATGGAAATGCTCAACGTAGCCAAAGATACGTGTATTTTCTAGTGTTTGTTAAATAAATTAAATAAACAAAATTCTCAATTGGATCCAATTAAGGGCAACTAAGCTACGTGTCAAATTATCCGCTAAACCCTATCTCACAGGATCACAGCTCCAACGGAGAAGTCAGAAAGTCTGAAGATCCGAATCAAATTCCGCTCACTTTCTCTCCTACCCAACATTTCTATCTTCCACTCTTTCTGGCGCCAGCCCGGGCCCGGAATCGCAGATCCTCGTTGCCTTTTCCGGCTACGTCTTTTAGACAGGTACTCCCTTATATTTTCACACACACCATCTTCATCTTCGTCGTCGCCGTCTGATTTGTGATTTACTAATGTTCTTAGCTGAATCGTGACTTCCTCTTCGATTCAATTTTTTGTTATTTTAATATTTAATTTTTTTTATCCAGTTTCACTTAAAGTTCGAGTCTTTGGCATATCCTGATCATTGCAATGAGTAGCTATCTTTTTTCTTTTTTCTGTGTTCCTATATGAGTTAGGGATTTTTATCTCCAAAATAATTTGGAAATATGTTTTTCGATGTAAAGTGTTTCTTTATTATTATTATTATTATTATTTGATATCTTGGATTTCAGTTTTTATGTTTTATATGAGTACGATTCCTTTGATTTCTTAGTTAATGAGCATAATTATGGTGGGATTTTAGCCTTCGTGTTCATGAGTAGCCCTGGCTAACTTTTTATCAAGTTTTGTCTATATTTGTACAAATGTTAAAAGTCAAAGGTGCTTGCTTTCAGTTTTATTTTCTATGTTTGTAGACTCCTCGGTTTCTGCTCTAACTAAACAAGTATGTGTGAGAGATAGAAAGAGAGCGCATCGATCTGACTGTTTTGTGTACACTGTGTTTGCCTGATGTAATGTTGAGTTAGGGTGACTTATTTTAAGCATAGAGATTTCTTTGCACTTTCAATGGCAATTAGCTAGACTGTAAAATTGCCCAAAGATAGTTTTTATTCGCTAGCATTCCCACTCACACACAAGCTAACTGGTTTAAGAGACTCTGATATTATGTCAAGAACCATTCAAGCTGAAAGCTTAAGCTATTAATTTATCGGTTTATGAATAGGTTTATTTATATATGATGATTACAGCAACTTAATTGGTTAATGGCTTAGACCTTGAGGCCAAGCTTTTTGCTTGCGTGGAATGGGTTAACCAAGCAGAGTCTTAAATGACTTGTAGAGTTTGACTCATGAAAAGGATAAATATTGTCTGGGAGGTGGCATGGGGTGGACAGATGCAAACAGCCACGCTGAGATGGAAGTCAGGCATAATTTTTGTTGTTTGCTGAGAATAATTTGAAAATTAGCCCAGCTTCTACATATATTTGTTGCATTGTTTTCAAATGATCATTATAACCTTCAGTTTCTGCAGCTGCATTTACTTATTGAAATTTGATAATTTTTTATAATTCTTATCCAACTTACATGTCTTCAACCATTTCAGAGATATTTTCAGCAGCGTTTATCACAGATGGCTTCTTCCTTCCGAGCATTCCTGAACAGTCCAATCGGTCCAAAAACAACTCACTTTTGGGGGCCTGTTGCCAATTGGGGATTTGTTCTTGCTGTATGCTTAACTATCTTCAATTTTTTATTACAGAAATATAGGTTTTGTTATGTTTAGTGGTTCTCCTTTTGTAGAAAATTTTGCTGGATCTGAAGAGGATACAACTTAGTTCTTTATGACTGTTGTCTGAACATTTTTGGTAAATATGTCAGGGGTTGGTGGACATGAAGAAGCCCCCAGAAATGATTTCTGGCAACATGACAACAGGTTAAAAATAAAATATACTTTGAAAGAACTAAGGATTTTTCTTGGTATTTGTAAGCTGGCAAAGATTCTAACTGTTTATTTCTATCTTGTTTCACAGCAATGTGTGTCTATTCTGCACTATTCATGAGGTTTGCATGGATGGTACAGCCTCGAAACTATCTTCTCCTTGCATGCCATGCTTCAAATGAGACTGTACAGCTCTACCAGCTTTCCCGTTGGGCAAGAGCTCAGGGGTAAGTATGGTGTTTATGGTTCACATTGAGCTAATTCCTTTTCTATGCAATGGCCATTGGGTTTCCCATCTTGTTTTACCCAACTATATTTTCCTCTCTCTTCTTTATGCTGACCTCAGTTGACCATCTTTAGAAATGCTCATGGGAGATTTTGTTCTGATACGGAAATGTTCTCATATATGGTGTCACTAAATATTCGAAGTCAGGACCAAATCATTTACTAGCTGTAGTACCAGATAATTTTACTATTTAAGCACCAGGGCTTGTTCAGGTTTTTACTGTCAAAGTTGAAATTCTGATATGAAAATATTGTTATCGTTCTCTTAAAAATGTCTGTTGCTTGTGAACAAGCAATGATAAAATAATTGGGATCATGCTTCTGCTTTAACCATGAAATTTTGCTATTATAAAGGAAAGAGACAACTTTGCTGATTTTAGAAAAGGCATTTGGTTTGGCTTACGCGGCATTTATAATTTTTCTTACAATTTTTATTGGAATTTAAGAAGCATGGTAAGTTCATTCAGTTAATGTTTTCCATAATGTCCACTATATATGAGAGCCGTATTCGAATGTCTGGAACTTACTTTCAGCTACATCTTTGCTTATAGTTTTGTTTTGGTATGGTAGATATTATTTCTTTGAGCTTTTGAAACACATGGATTCTTACAATAAAAGACAAGTGTTGCTACATCTAATGTATTTTCTAACATTCTCTAGGTATTTGTCAGAGAAGAAAGAGGAAGCCTCATCACAGTAAAGCAGCTTTCATTCATTCTGAGTTTCTGTGATTTTTGTTGTGATCCCTGAAGTATGTATTCTCAACTTACCATATAAAGAATTTGCTTGAATCAACTCACATTCATTTGACTGCAAGATTCAAGCTCCGCCAAGCCAATTACACTATTAAGTGAATGTTGATTGGCCCTGTGTCATTGCCTGTGAGAGGTAGAATAGCTTAGAAATCTATCATCGCTGGTAATGATTTGGGCATCATGCTATTTAATAAACTTTCTACTGATTTAGCTGATCATAAATGGGTAATTATCCAAATGCAAGGATGGACAAAGGAATTCTTGTATGGACAATTGGCTTCTAAATAAATTGTCTAACAGCAACTTGGCTGAAGTTAGGGAACCGCAACTTTGCCTTGCCATTCTTTGCAATAGGCTTTAATGACAGTTGGGTCAGGAATTTTATCCCTAAGTTTTCTTTTGGCAAATTCTCACCTGGCCCCGGGTTTCTCTTTAACCCAATCAGAATGTACGATACATCAAATGCCCCTTACTAACAAAAGTAGGCAATGGCTTGGTTGACCTTGACCGAATTTTCACTTCATTTTCTTGCTACCAACTTTATTCATCCAGCCCTTACAGCCCTACTATTTGCATAAGCAAATTTGACGTACAATTCCCAGATTGTGATACTTTCTTTGATTAGAAGAAACCATGGTGACTGGGCGAGTTGTTTCTCTTGCTTACAACTTGACTAGGTAGTAGCTCTTAAGAACTTCATGGTCGGGTTGGAATGGATGGTTTTATATTCATGAAGAGAAGCAATAGGAAGTCCTTTCTGAAGGGAAAGTGTTTGGGTTATGCCTGTCTTACGACGAGAGTAGTACTCTAATTCTTGGGACTTCACAAGGTGTGTAATGAAGGCTACCTTTGATCTTGTGATCTCTACGCAATGCATGAAACCAAAAACCCAAAGCATCCTGATTTCTACTCCGTGAAAACGAGAAGCAAACAAGTTCATCAGTGTTATAGGTAAATAAGACTGTATCACTTCCTTTGAAGTTGCATTTTTCTCGAATTAGCGAAAGAGATAAGCCAAGATTCAAGAACGCTCTACAGGGCAACCTAAAAGAGACTACCCACAGAGTTAGATAATGCTGCATTACTCAAGCGGGATTACGAAACTAAACATTTTTAAGAAGAATTTCAAACTGTTTTGCAAAATCAATGCTTATGATCATAGACGATAGCACTAACTTGGGAAAAAAAATGATCTTTGCTTGGACTGAGATGATGAAACTAAACATTTGTTCACAACAAATTGTAACTTGTTAGGAAAACACAATGCTGGAGTTAAAATATGATGGCATTAAATTTGAAAACAAAAATGAGTATTGCATGACTCACTCAGATGAAACACAGGCTCTTTTCAATAACTTAGAAACCAATTTAACACTATCAATTACACTACCCTAACACAAATTTTCTTTTGGAGAAATCTTAAGTCCTGTAGGGCTCGCATATTTTCTGTCAATCCTGCCATACGGTAACTTCCTTTGCTTAAATTTCAACCATCTGCCACCTGCTTCTTTACCATGCCTTCCTGATCACAATGTATGAGGTTTGACACCAGTGCCTCCCGGTGAAAGTAGTAATTCATCTATGCATCATCAGCAAACTCATTCTCTAAGCTTTTGCATTTTTTCTTGGATTTCAACTTCTTGCTTCCATCCTTATCTTTAGATGCCTTCTTTCTGCTCCCTCTATCTTCTTTTGATGACTTCTTCCTTTTTGTACGCAGTTTTGCTGTTTCATCTGCGGATTGCACTTCACCTATGCTCTGTGCTTCATGCATTGCTGAATCTGCCGCAGAGTGTTTAACTTCTGCATATGATAGAATGTCAATGCATTAGCAGCCAAACTCAGTAAGAAATATGGTCACCTAATACCATAAAATTGTTGGCTCCACCTACTCCACACTCCCTAACCCTTCTATTAATCCCCAAAAGAAAAAGTACAAATTTTCTCAAACTCTACACTCAGCAATCTGTTTTCTTCAGGTAGCCTAAAGGACAACAGAAACCTTTAGGAAATTATCCTCTCCCCCCTTCTTTTTTTTCTTTCTATTTGAGCCTAGATGCATTTGGATTTTTCCACCTTCAAGTAATGGCATGATTGCAACTTATTGGTAGCTTATGGTGATGATCCTACATTCTCTATAACACTCTTTTCATACACGAAAGGTGACCCCTCCTTGCTTCACTTGTTTGAACCTAATATTTAGTCATACCCTTGCATTTTCAAGGGAAGTATGTTTTTGGCCAGAGGCCATCGACTGGGGTCTTGCTTTTGGAAGTTTAAAAAATTGTGGGCAAAAAACAAGGCTAAGACCTGCTTGTTTACAAAACGCTAAAAAACAGCATGCTTCCAACCAAAATTCTTTTTCACTAAATGCAGTATGACCCAGAACGAACACAACATGATGCCATATTGATAACCAGTGACACAGAACATGGAAATTAAGCTTTAGTCAACACTATAGATTCGAGTGAGAAGTGACCTTCTTCAGTAAAATTTGTATCAAAAACAACTTTTGTAAGATGCTGCTTCAGGAAAACCTGCACCAAAAAATGTAGGCAGTTAAAGTGTTTGGTATATAGTGTATTTTTATGCAACTTTACCATACACAAGCACAAGAAGAAGTGGCACATCACATGCAAAGCGCATTAAACTCTCTATCTGTGAACAGAACATACCGATGAAAGAAGTTGCCTTGTTCCTATATCCCAAATGCGCAAATAGCTGTCCAAACCTAGAAATAACACAAGCTGAGAAGCTAATAGCAAACCCACTAAATTTCAGAAAGCAAAAATGAAAATATTTAAAGTTGACATGGGGAAGAAAACATTGATAGCATGACAAAGTAGGAAAAACAGATAAGAAAAAGAGCTTTGAGCGTCATCTGAGACAAATTAAAAATCCTTTTTCTTCTTTTTCTAGCTCTTCAAGCAACAAATCATCTCCAAGAGCTTAACTATCTTTCATAAGAACTTCCAGCAAAAAATAACTTCCCAAAGTGCAGAATGTGTATGCAAACACAGCCTGCAAAATTATATTAACACTCCAAGTATCATACACACTAGAAAAGCCTTAGCTTCACAAAACACTATATCATATACTCACCACATGATGCTATCACTGGAAGTTCAGGGTGCCGAGCAATGGATCGGATGCTTCCAGAACACTTCCCCAAAAAGCATCCTAACAATTTACCTATAAGGAAATTCTTCCACCATTAACAGAATTACAGGATAAGGAACACACCAAATCATTCAAGCAAAAGTCAATTAAGAACAGATGCAACAAAAGGACATCCATTTCTTCTTGTTTTGGACCCTTTCCAGGAAACCAGAAAGTCCAATCTACTTTTTATTTAGGTATATAACAAATCTTCAATTTTGGAAATGAGGCATCGAAAAAAATGGGTTGAAACCTCAAGTAGACAATAGATAGTTGATCCCCGCAATTTCAACTGACAACAAGCCAATGTTCTCACCAAGATAGTAGACTAAAATGTACATGAACATAATGACTACAGAACTCAAAAAATGCTTTAAGCCTACTTCTAACGGACACAATATTCAATTGAGGCAATCCTCAAACTGCTCTGATTTTGGCCATAAGGGTCAATTTAGTATAAAATATGTAACATGCAACCATTATGAAAGTGTGAATTCTGATCTAGATCTCCAAAAGGTTAAATAAATTTAACAGAAAAAAACACCAGTATAATGTAAAAAGTTAACTTAAACTCTTAGAAGAGCTGACCTACAAAGAATCAGAAACTCAAAAGTGCAGAATGGCATTAAGTACTGCTGAACATGTATATGGAATCAATCTTGTACCTGTGCGTATATCCACAGAAGCAAGGTCACCAGATCCATTCCCTATATAGATAGTATGGCCATCTAGGTCTTCAGTAACTGATTTTATAGGGGTCTCCCTGAAGTCAAATGATATAACTGGTCTTCGTTGAGCAGAAACATCATAAAGGCGAACCTGTCAACAGAAACCATAAAAGAAAAAAAGTTATCCAGAGTCAAGAAAGTACAAGGATAGCTTTTCAAAAAAAAAAGAAATTACAAGGATCCCATGCATTGCTATGATAACAGACTCAAACCCATATTCCTGGAGCAGACCTAAACTTCACGTCCACCACACTCATGATTGCAAATAAAAAATAAATAAAATTGATGTAACTTGCATATAAACATAAACCTACACCCAAAAAAGATAGAAAACTTGTTTTCCAAAATTTAACTGAAATTAATCTTTGAGCATCTCAAGCCAACATACATCAATCTTTCAGAATCAAAAATAGTTGTAGAAACTGGCAATATGTAGTCAACAACAAAAGTTTCCTTCAGAAGATAACTTACAAAAATGTATATATGTCAGCACGATCAAAATTATATTAAAATGTCAGCATATATGTCCAAGGACTGCCAGATGGCTGCAAAAAATTACCTGATGGCTGTTGGTGCCAGCCACAACTTTACGGTGGTCATCTTTGCTGAGAAATGTTGCAGATGTAAACCAAGTAGGGGTAAAAATACCGAGGCTGTTCTTAGGAGGCTGTCCAAAATGGGATAAGCTAAGATAAATGAGAAAAAGCAGCAGCTGCTAAAAGATAATTATTTTATTTAAATTAATTTAGCGAGGATCAAAAGGCTCACAGGTTTTGCAGTCCAAATCTTAGTACATTTGTCTAGATCCCACATATTAACTTCAACACCCTTTCTGAATTGGAAAAGAATTTGATATTATTGACCAAACTATTAATAATAATCATCCAGTGGAGTATGAAAATACCCTACCAGCAAATGAATATAAAATCAAGTCTGAAGCTTAGATTGCAGACTCAAACAACATAAACACACTCACCCTCCAAATATCGCATAGCTTTCACTTCCATCCACTTGAGAACATGAGATATTACCAGAGGTGCATACACTCCACGTTTTCGAGGCAGCAGAATCTGCTGGAGAATCAGTCATTTCAACCGACCTTATGCTCGCATTTCCTTTTGTTGTACATGTGAGCAAAGTGCACGACCTAATAATGATAAAAAATGTATAAAGATCAATGATGTCATCTAAGTAGAGGAATTGTGACTACCAAGAACCATTTATGTCAGTATCTACGGTAAATTACATAAATAAAAAAAGAAGAAATAACAGGCAAGCACAGTTTAGTCCGATGAGAGTGGGAGGAGGAACCATATTGATTTCCATTTAACACTGATAGAAATCCAGAAAATAATAAGAATACATTTATACCTGGATGTTAGCTCCAGCCTCTGTCTTCTGAATAAATGCAAACCAACAATAGCATCATCTTCTGGTCTAGCACTACCACTATTAACATTTGAAACCGTAACAGAAAGTTCACCATTAAGAGGATTAAGTACCTCAACCTGCAGCATATATTGCACAAAGAAATAATGAAATATTCAACACTAAAAAAAAATAAAAAAGCAACATTTCTCAATACCTCAATCTGTCCTGGAACTACTAGGACAGGAGAAGAAAGATGAAGGTTACTCACCATACCACTTTTTCTTGCAACAGCTAATAACTGCAATAGAAGAATCCAAATTTCAATAAAAACGCAATATTTCTCAATACCCATTTTGCCTCTTTATATATATATATATATATATATATATATATGTAACTAACCGGGTCGGTTTTGCGGTCATCAATGGAAGCAGCAAGAACGCATTTGGAAGCGTCAGGATCTCCCCATCTCTCTACCACTTTGGGAACCCCTCCTTCTTTGCCTCGAGCTTCGATTACTATTCACCAATGATAATAAAAGAAAAAACTAATGACGATTTCAATCGTTTGATTTAGATAATTAGCGTTGGTTAAGTTAATAGAAATTAAAACCTTTGATGAGACCAAGGGCATCGAAGGTCAGGGCTCGAAACGGAGGGCAGCCAGGGCACTCGATGGTGGTCGTGCGAGGCATCCTCTGCTCTCGTTTGCCAAACGGCTATTCAGAGTTTTTGCGTCAAACACGGTGGCAGCCTAGCAGGCAAAAACCCTTAAAACCCTTTACTCTATTTAGACGAAACGCCACCGTTCGACTTAATAAAACTATAACAGAAAAAACTTGTTAAAAAAATAAGATTTATATTTAATGTACCAAATGTTATAGGATAAAATTAAAAATTTTAAAATTTTAAAATTAAATATTAAAAAATTTTAATAATTAATTAAATAAAAAATAAAATATTTTCACATACCTCTCTTTCACAATTTTATGTTCTTTTCTCATTCTTCATCAATCATCCAAAATAAATTTTTTCTAAAATTTTAGAAGAGATTGAGTAATTTGGTAAGAGAATTTCACAACATACTTAATTCACTGGAAGGAATAGAATGAGAATAGAATAATTATTTTAAAAAAATAGAATAGAGAAAGAATAATTATTATGTAGATTAGTTTTTGAGAATATAATAGAAATTACTATTATTACTTATTCTATTGTTCAGTTGGTAAGAATAATTTTAAGAATTGTTAAGAAATAATAGGTAAATGATAAAATATCTTTTATTAAAATTTAAAAATTTTTTAATTAAAAAACAAAAATACTATGATGAGAAAAAATACTCCTTATTAAAATTGAAGAATTTATTTTGTTAAAAGATAAAAATATTCTAAGTAATAAAACCAAAACAATTTTTACTATAATTAAATAAATTTTCACCAAAATACAAACATATTTTTATTATAATTTAATAATATTTTGTATTAGAAGATAATTAAACCTTTTATTTATAATTAAATAATACTTAATATTAAAAGACAAAATATATTTTTTATTAAATTTAATTAATACTAAATAATATTCTTTATTATATTTATTATATTGAAATAATAATATTAAATGATATTCTTTATAATATTTATTATAGTTAAATAATATTAATATATTAAATAATATTTATTTATTTTTTTTGAAAATGAAGTAAAAATTTTTGTGTCTTTTGTGTTTTAGAGAGAGAAGGGGCAAGGAAGAGAGAAAAAAAATAGATTTAGTATTTTTTAAAATAATTTTTTAAATTGTAAAAAGGTATATTTCTCTAATCAATTTTTTTTTATTTTCAACAATTTATAATAACCATTATCATGAAAAGCCTTGGTAATGGCTATTCAGGAATCTCTTGGAATGGCTATTCTAAAAAATAATCATTCCATTGAACTAAATATAACTTTATCTCATGAATGAAAATAGGGAAAAAATAGCTATTTCACTCCCTCCAACCAAGTATGCCCTCAAATTCTTATTGAAAGAATAAAAATTCACACCAAATCTTGCATCTTTTTGAAATCTTAAGAAAGAGAAATTACTCATTTATTATTATTTTTTATAATTATATGATATTGTAAAATAAATTTTTATAATTTAAGAAATATAATATAATAATAATTAAAATTAAATATTTATAAATAAAAAAACAAATAATATATTAAAATCTAGATCTTGTATTCTTTTTCATTCGATTAAAAAATACTATATATATGGAGAAAATTATGATAAATAACATTTCTTGATAAGTACATTTTAAAAATAAATATCAAAATAAATTTAACTGTTTTTAACCATATTTAACCATGACTTGACAAAAATACTCTTGAAATTATTTCAAATAAATTAAACTATCCATCACAATTTCTGTCAATTTGTGTTTCCAATTTCTTTTTCTCACCATCCAACTCTCTCTAATTTTATCGATTTCTCTTTTCAGTATTCGTCTGCTATGCTTTCAATTTCTCTCTCCCACATTTTCATATTTCTCTTTCTTGTGCATTTAAGACACAAAACGATGATTTTGATATGCTTGGGTGGGTGACTATTTGAAGAATTTGATTTTTAAGTATTTTAGATAAAACTAAAAAGGTAAAAATGATCACAAATGTTTGAAATAACTTTTAATTGGATCGACTCGGAACCTAGAAAACAATAAACTCAAAAATTTGAAAATTAAAAACCTAAGTTTTCAAAGGAAATTTTTTTCGATTTTTAATCAAAATAGATGTTTTAAATAAGAAAATTTGTGTTTTGCTTTATGAAAACATGTTAGAAACACTTTAATCAGTGCCAAATTATCCAAAAAATAAAAAAAATGAAAAGAGTTGAGAGGATTTGAAGTTTTGATTCGTAAGTAATAACAACATTTTAAACATTAAATTGTAATTAAATGTTTTTGAATATGACGTATAACAATAATATTTTTTTTCAACATGGTATGTAATAACTTTTTTAACTATGGCGTATAATATATTTTTGTACATGGAGTGAAATAACCTAATTATGGCATGTAACATGTTTTTGTATATGGCATGTAACAACACTATTTTTTTTAACATGGCATATAACAACCTAAATATGGCGTATCATATATTTTTATACATGACATGTAATAATCTAACCATGGTGTATGACATGTTTTTGTACATGACGTGTAATAATAGTATTTTTTTTCAACATAGCATATAACGTGTAACATATTTTTATACATAACGTGTAATGGTAGTATTTTTTTTCAACATGACGTGTAACAACTAAATTATAGCATATCACATGTTTTTATACATAGCATATAACAACCTAACCATGGCGTATAACATATTTTTATACATGACGTGTAATTTTATTAAAAGTAATTTTGTGCAACTTAACTAAAAAAAGTTAAAATTATAAAAAAGATTATTTTTAAAATATTTTATCTTTAAGGGTTATTTTTAAAAATACCCTATATATAAATATATCAAAAAGTCATGTTGGTGAAATGATTTTTGTAGTAATTTGGCCGTTGGGCATCCTAGAAAGGGCTAAGAATCAAAAGTAGCAATAAATGGTTTCAATTTTTTTTTTCTTTCTTTTTGATATTTATTAATGGATAGGTTTTCCTTTTTGAATTTTTTTTTGTAACAAAAGGAAGTATTAGTTGACAGTATTAATTATTTGTCCCTAACATAGATACCTTAGGACTACCGATATCTTAACCCAAAACTACGACATCACTTTATAAGTTTAGAAAAATAATATTCGTGTGGACAAACAATCATGTTATCATTTTATTTTTGAAATCAGTCATGTTATAATTTATAAATCAATAATTTATAGAAAAGTTGTTATTTCAGTTTGTAATTTGTTTTCAATCATTTAACTTTAGATGGAAGAGTGTCCAAATTGATAAATACTAACCCACTTTCACATTTTTTTTTTACATCAAAGATTTTTTATCTTGTTTTCTCTTTTTTTCATTATATCTATATTATTAAAAGTCATTTTTAAAAGTCATTTTTAACAAAAATTATTGGATAATTTTTTAATTCTCACTTAGAGCTTGTATGCTTTGAAATCCAAGTAAAAATAAAATCTAAAATTACTTTTTCTTAATTCTAAAATAGTGAGCAACACTTCTTATGCTCTCTTACTCCTACTTTTTTGTCCATTTTTTATATATCCTAAAATTATGCCCTCTTTCTTTTTTTTAAAAAAAAAAAACTCATAATCTTCTTTTATATATTTAAAAATGATTTTCTATAAATATCTTTCACTTTTTTGGCATTAAAAATCATGATATATCAATTTCATTAAAAAAATTTAATATAAAGGACACTAAGTCAAAGAGAGAGTTGCATATTGCATTAATAAAATAAAAAAAAATTATGAGAAATAACCTTTCTTGATAAAGATATTTTAAAAATAACTATAAAATTAAATTTAACTGTTTTTAGTTATATTTAGCCATACTTTGACAAAAATACTTTTAAAATTATTTCAAATAAATTAAACCATTCATCACAATTTCTCCTCATATGTGCTTATGATTTCTCTCTCTCACCATCCCACTCTCTCAAAGTTTATCGATTTCTCTCTTAAATATTCATCTGTTATGCTTCCGATTTCTCTTTCCTGTATTTTCATATTTCTCCTTCCTGCACTTTCAAGGCACCAAGAAATGGTTTTGATGTGCTTAGGTAGGTGGCTATTTGGAGAATTTAATTTTTAGGTATTTTGGATAAAATTAAAATGGTAGAAATGATTACAAATGTTTAAAATCGCTTTTAATTTAATCAACACAGGACCTATATACCAATAAACTCAAAAATTTATAATTTGTAAACCTAAAATTTTAAAAGAAATTTTTGTCAAAATAGGTGTTTTAGATTAGAAAATTTGTGTTTTGATATATGAAAACATATTATAAACACTTTCATATATGCCAATTTGTCAAAAAAACAAAAAAAAAAATGAAGAGAGTTGAGAGGATTTGAAGTTCTAGTTCGTAAGTAACAATAACATTTTAGAAATTAAAGTGTGACAAAATATTTTTGAATATAGTGTATAATAATAATATTTTTTTAACATGACGTGTAATAATAATATTGTTTTTCAACATGACGTGCAATAACCTTTTTTAACCATGATGTGTAACATGTTTTTGTACATGACATGTAATAACAATATTTTTTTCAACATGGCATGTAATATGTTTTTGTAAATGACGTGTAACATGTTTTTGTACATGGTGTGTAACAATAGTATTTTTTCAACATGACGTATAACAATTAAACCATAGCATGTCATGTATTTTTGTACATAACGTATAACAATCTAATCATGACGTGTAATATATTTTTGTACATGATATGAACATTATATCGTATAATTTTATTAAGAGTAATTTTGTCTAACTTAACAAAAAATAGTTAAAATTATAAAACAAATATTTTTAAAAATATCTTATTTTTAAAGATTACTTTTAAAAATATCCTTAATGTCACGACCTGATACTAACTTCAAGCCCGTGACAATCGCCGCGACGCCCCAATAGACATCCATTTCTCAGGATACCAATTGAGACCCCGCAAGGCTTACGTATTAGTTTTTCTACTTCCCCTGTGAGTATTAGTTACTTAAATCATGTTTTAAAGAAGTATGAACCATTTCTGATTCGAAAACAGTCAAAAAGAAATTTTTACCACACAAGGGTATTTTAGTCATTTTTAAGTAAAAATTTCAAAATCAATTAGAAATGTAATATATATTTAGAAAACACATATTCCATGATCAAAAATAAAATTCGGTGTCTAAAACGTTCGTTTGAAGGGAAATTACAACTATTTGAATAAAATAAAAATATTCGTTAAAATATTATATTTTCTTGTAAAACAATTTTTATAGGAATATCCATAGACAATTTTTACAGCGTAAAAGCAAAATAAATTACTTCATACATTGTTATAGATAACCAGGATATAAACTTTCATTTACAGTGACACGTGGGCCCCCAAATGACAAAAGTACTCAAAGGTAGTGAACCTACGGGTTTTTGAAGTAGTATGGCCAACTATAATTCTCGACGATTTTCAACTATCTACAAGCTACTCTGAGCTTGAAATGGATAGGAAGAGGAGGTGAGATTATATATAATCTCAGTGAGTAAACAAACATTACCTAAAATATCTAAAGTCGAGTAATTGGAGACATTTAAAATAAATTATTGTACCATGGTTCACAACATTTCAACCAAATAAAATAAATCCATTTCACTCAAATAATTAGCATGGCTCATGAATCTCATAAAACTAGGCTCGTGCCATAAACCCATTCTCGGAGATACCTTGGTCGAGGCATCCTACCAAGACCGCCAAGACTGTTTAAAAATTGTATATAAGTATAAAACAGGTTTTCGTTTTAAAAACGCAGTTTTTCCTTGGCGTTAGCAGAGTTCACCCTCATGTGGTGGCTGGGCGTGATATGAACTCTAACCATATCTCAGGAGTTACCCTCAGCGCCTCTCATACTGAAGTATAATATAACGGGGTTACCGTGCCCCTCTAATAGGCTAGTCCACGGAACCTGTCCACTGCAGTAAGCTAATTAACCCACCATAATTAAAAAAATTTCGTCAGCATAACATGGCTTAAACAATATTATCCAACCTGCATGGGTAATCAAAACAATTTGTATATTTCCCAATAACACAATTATCAATCAGCCATTTATGCCAGCAATTCCATGAGTCATTCGATTTCAAGTCACAGTTTACAATACAAATATAGCAAGTAATAGTCTTCAAGTACTCTATTTAAAAATCGTTGTTTATTTTCCAAACAATTTATAAAATTATATTATTTATGCATATTTGTTTATAAAACATAAAATATACCTTTCAAGATCCATTTTCCATAGAATTCGTTAAATCAGATAAAACTACCTTAGATAATTAAGGTAATGATAAGCTTACTCACAATGTCCAAAGTTTTGATTTTTGAAGCACACAGTCTAACGATCCTCTGGTGCTATCTCCTTGCCTTTATCGGATGTCTCTCCACCTAGACATAGAGTAAAATCAAGGAATTGACCACATTGGTACTAGACCATAATAAACTAACCTATATTTTATACTTAATGCATGATATGAAATGCAAAACAGCCTAAATTTTGCCTAAACACCATTTTTTTTGCCTATTTCGGTTTTTCACTCGATAAATCGGTAAACACATCCGATTTAACTCCAAATCGTCCCATTTCTTTTCTAACAATTCAAATCACCAATGTCCAGCCAAATAACCCAAAAATCAGCAAAACCACATTCACATTCCTTCTTGGAAAAATTCGGCCAAAATGGTGCATCATTGTCACGATTTTTCCTACTTGATTTTCTTTTCATAATTCATTAATTTCCATCTCAAAAACCATGATTTCATAATCAAATAACCTAAAATAACATCACATTCTTCCTCACCATTGACTTGAAAATTCAGCTAGGGCTAGGTAATGGGGAAGATGAATACTTTTCTACATGTTTTGTTTACTAATATGTTAAACTAACATTAAACACTAACATATATTAAAATCAATTTAATCCAAAAATTTTCTCTCTCTAAACCCATTGAACCAGCCAAGAATTAATCATGATTTGATACATTTCAAGCATGGAAAAACATGGAGAAATACCTAAGAATAAGAGAACTCAAGCTTAATAGAAAAAATATTACATTTTTCTCTTAATTTCCTTGAAATTTCAACACTTTCTCTTAAGTTTTCTCACCTAGGGTTTTGTTTTTTTTTTCTCTCTCTATTTTTCTGGTCTTGGCCTAATATTGGGATGGATATGGAAGAGAATAGGCAGATTTTAATAAGGAAATATTAAAATATTTAAAGTTTGCCATGTGTCAAAATCTTATTTGCCCATTTTTCTTTCTATGCTTTAAAAATGGACTTTTATCCTCCACCATTAGATTAGTCAAAAGTCAACATATTGATAAGGGAAGACCATGGCTGGAAAAGTGTCTTGGTGGTGAAAAATTTCCCATTTTATCCCTGAAGTGGTAAAATTACGATTTTATCCCTATGTTTCGAAAAATACTGAAAAAGTGTCAGAATTTAAATTTTTCACTTCTAAACCCCAAATTATGCTCCAAATAATCATTCTTGATCAAAAATTTCATCAAATATCCAAATTAAATTTTTAGATGGTAAAATGACCATTTTACCCATAAAGAGCGAAAATTTCGATTTGACTCCAAATTGATCCTTGAACTTCAAATCATCATTTTAATTCATTCATGGACTGTAAAATTCTCAATTTCATCTTAGATTTCCTATTTGAACTAGTTTGAGACTTAAATTGACTTAGTTATACCATAAGGGCAATATCATCTTTTAACGATTTTCTGAAACTTTTTAAATATACAAATATATTACTATGCACATGAATGACGTGGTAAACATATTATAAGACACGGCTTGACACTTAATATAAATAGGAATATTAGGTATGGTTTTTAGTGAATATATAATGATAAAAGTATAATAATTATTTCAAATATCTGATTTAAACTTTTATATGGTTGAAAAGACAAAGGCAATTAATGATTGACAATGATATTTCAATCAATCTCGTTGCCTTGATATTAAGAAGGGGTCAGATATCTAAAGCAAAGTTCACGGGCTGTTGTGTTTCAACACAGCAAAAAAAGAATGCAAAAGTCGGAGACTGAGAGGGAGCGAACTTGAAAGATAACTAAACGGCCATGCCCGTGCTACCATACGCAACGTCTCTTCTAGAATAACCAGCCAAGACAACCATTTCGCAGTCACGATAATCATCAAACAACAAGCCAAACGGAAAGAGAATTGGTCAAACCCAAAATAGTCAGTCATAAAAGGCGCTTTGACCCTAACTCCTCAAATCCGCTCATCCAAACATTAATCAGTTTGTTGCCTAAATGCTTTTTTCTTATTTATAAAAACATTTTTTGTAATTAATACATGTTTTAAAAAAATATTTGATAAGAATAATGTATTAAATGATAAGTATTTTTTTTAAAATTAATAAACTTAACCCAACCCCTGATACAAAAACACTTCTCAATCTGAAAATAAAGAAAAATAAGTAAAATAAATGAGGATTAATTGTTAATCAAATTAATTAATTATCACTTGATAAACAAGTATTTTCCGAAGTTCAAACAATGCCTCGTAGAGTAACAAATGACAGTAATGTTTGCCCCACCTGAGAAATTTAAATGCTAAATATATAGTTTAAAAGTGTAGACTTTTACTAAAATTTAAACAAAAAATAAAAAATTGCTTTGGTCGTAGGTAGTAAGTAGTAAAATTTAAGATTTTATTCTCATGAAAAAGTCCGAAAAATAACTCTACAAGTCTTCAATCATTGTAGATTGGTATTAATTAATTAAGCAAAGGCGTCGCAAAAACCAAAATTTGAGACGTAATTCATTTCGAGTCGTAAACTAAACCCAACAGCCTCTTCCAGCCATTTTCTATCTGCTTGACATATAAAAATTACTGACATCCACAATCTTCTAATGAAAACCGCAAACAGGTACTAACCACTCTGAATTGCCGATCAACTTACATCTCCATTTCCTTGGCAGAAACAAATCCCAACCGTTCAAATGGATCCAAACACCGGATTCTGTTACAGAACAGGAACTTACAATAGCCTGAAACAACCCATCCCTCTCCCGCCAACCGATAGACCTCTTTCCGTCGCCGAATATTGTCTCTCCCTCTTCCATTCCACTTCCACCAGCGGCTCCACCACTTTCGTCGTCAATGCCACCACCGGCCAAACGCTAGCTTACTCTCAATTCGTTTCTCAGATCCATTCCCTCGCTTATTCTCTCCAAAAGCGCTACTCCCTCTCCCAAAACGACGTTGCTTTTATTCTCTCCCCTCCTTCCCTTCATGTCCCCGTGCTTTACTTTGCTCTCATGTCGTTAGGAGTCATTGTCTCCCCCGCCAACCCGCTCAGTTCCAACTCGGAAATTACTCACCAGATCCAACTCAGTAAACCCGTTATTGCCTTCGCTACTTCACAAGCCTCTCATAAAATTCCATCTATCAAACACGGAACTGTCCTCCTAGACTCGCCGGAGTTCCTCTCTTTCTTAACTCAGTCCAATATCGATGACGACATCATTAAACGAGTCAAGGTAAACCAGTCCGACTCGGCTGCGATATTATATTCTTCAGGAACCACCGGGCGAGTCAAGGGGGTGATGCTGACTCACCGAAACCTAATCGCAATAATGACGGCGATTCATCACTACAACACAACCGAAGGCGGCGATAATGATAACCCGCAGCGATCAGTGACGTTCTTTACGGTGCCTTTGTTTCATGTGTTTGGTTTCTTTATGTTGTTAGGGGCGGTTTTGTCGGCCGACACAGTGGTTTTGACGGAGAGATTTGAATTTGAGGAAATGCTTAGAGCAGTTGAGAAGTATAAGATTACTGGCATGCCGGTTTCGCCGCCGCTTGTTTTGGCGTTTGTTAAATCGGATTTGACTAAAAAATATGACTTGAGCTCGCTTCAGGGGCTTGGCTGCGGTGGCGCGCCGCTTGGCAAGGAGATTGCTCAGCGGTTCAAGGAGAAGTTCCCCGATGTGGTATTGGTGCAGGTATTTTTCTATTTATTATCTAGTTTTTATGTTTACTTAATACCATTATTTTTAAATGATAGTTTTCTTTTCCTTTTACTCCTATTGTGTTAGTTTGCTCGATTCTTTTTTTTAATATATTTTGATATAATTTTTAAGATATTATATAAAATTAAATTTTCAAAAATATATTTAAAAAATTAAAATTTATATAAATTTAAATTTTATAACTTTATAATTTTGTGAAAAATAATTATCAAATTTCACCTCATTCAAATAAAAAAGTTAATAAAAAACAATTTTAATAATAAGACTGGAAAAAGCAATAGTTTGAAGTTTGATGGAATGAAAAAGAATAGTGAATTAATAATTATAATCAAATAAAAATTTCCCTTGATTTCATATGTAATAAGACGGAATAAGTAATAGTTTGAAATTTAAAATATAAAGCGTGAATCTCATGTCTCTTTGAAACTTCATTAAATATAAATAAAATGATATAGAAGACTAGTAGTATAAAAATCCAATTTCTTAATAGCTTGATAATTGTTGCATTTTTAAATGGTAGAATTTAATCTATAACATATTCAAATTCGATTTTAATTGTACATAGTTAGATGATTATTGAATTACTCTTATCTTAGGCGTAAAAGGTTATTTACTGACTTCAATAATGTAAAACGTTATGGAAAGCTAAATTATCACATGCAAGCTGTTTGTGATAATGATCTGTGTCGCTTTTGCTCCATTAATTATGATATCCAATCAAATTTTAGAGTGACGAAAGTGGAATAAGAAAATGTTGAATTATGAATTATGTAGTAGTAGCATGCAAAAAAGCCTGGTGTGTGTTATTGCATATCTTGTCTGTCGACTAGTATGTGGTCCTAAAGTACTACTACTTAGGCTATCCATCCATATAAAAAAAAAAGGAAAAAAAAAAACATTGTACGTTAATCCAAATAGATATCATGAGAAATACTAACAATACGCACCCTATTTTGATTATAATGACATAATAAGTGCATGTTTGGATTGATTTTTTTTCAACTTATCCACATCTTAAAAGTAAAAGTTAGGCTAAATAAGAATTTGGAAAAACTCTTAAAAAAATAAACAACTTTTTTTTAAAGAATAAAATTTTGAAAAAAAAAGTTTTAGAAAAAGCTTCAGAGATGAGCTTTCTCTCCTCTTTTTCTAAAAAACACATCTATTTTTTAGGAAAACTTTACTTTTTGTTCTAAAAACATCATCATCTATTTAAAATAATTACAACATTATCTATTTTCATTTTTATATGATTTATTAATTATAAAATTTATGTTATATAAAAATAATTTTTGCATTTTTTATAAATAAAAAAAATAAAATTAACACTTTTTCATTATGAACAAAGGAATTTGTGATTAATAAAAAATTATTTATTAAATACCTTTTTTGGTAATTTTAATCAAAATTAGAACTTATACAAATTATTTTGTCAAACAGCTTATTTATAAAAAAAAACTTATAAAAGTAAATTTACCAAACAGATTTAGCTTAATTTTAAAAATTATTATTTTTCATAAGAACTTCATAATAGTTTTTAAACTAAAAAAAAGTCAGGCCAAACAGGCTCTAAGTATTTTTTTGTCTCTTTTTTAATTTTTATGAAATTTAAGAAAAAAATGACGTTTTATATTTTTTAATATCAAAAGGTAAAAAAAATTCATGAAAAAGTGATTTAGAATATAGAAAAAATAAGAGTGTTAAATGTTCAAAAAAATAAAAGAAATAAAACACAATTTAAAGACATTAAAAAAAAGATGGATAAAAAAATATTAGTTTAGTATTGTGATTACAATTGTAATTGACCCTAGGAGGATTGTCGTTTGAAAATTGTTTTGAAAATTTATGAAAAGGAAATTATAATTTGATAATTTGATAGTGTGGAAGTGTTTGACATTGTTGTGTTGAAACTAGTATGGAATGATAAAATTTAAAACATGGTTAAAGACTTTTTTTCATAAACTAGGTTTAAAACTATTTACTAATGATCAAAATATTTATCAAGTCCTTGTATTAATGTGTTTTGTTTAATTTAGTCTTAGTATTCAAATCAAAGTAATTTAGTCTCTTAATTTTAAGAATTACTTCAATTAGTCCCTTTCACTAACAACATTCAATTTTATCGTTAAAATGATGACATCAACGTTGATGTGACATATTTTGATGATGTGGCATGTCATGTGGCTATAATATGATGATGTGGCAATGTTGGTGTGGTGTTGACATGTTAACATATTAGTGCAACCTGACGGATAAAAAAATTTTTAAAAAATTTTTTTGTGCCGTGTTATAGGGATTGAATTGAATAAAAATATACTGCATAAGGACTAAATTGAATAAAATTGAGATGTTGAGGAACTAAATTATAAAAATATAAATATTTAAGTACATGATAGATATACTTATTAATAAGTCAAATATTTAAATACAAAAAGTTATGGTGTTAAAATATATATATATATATATAAATATTTTCATATTTGATTATTTGATTTTAAAATATGTATATTAATTTATCTTTTTTTCAAAAATTAAGTTTGAATTCTCTTTCTATAAAAAAATTTGAAAAAAATTTCATACTAAAAATCAAATTTAAATGAATAACTTACATTATGTTAGATGAAGAAGGGAGATATAAAGCTAGCAATGATTATCAAAAAAACTTTTTGTTTTGACTTGCTTAATTTGGGTATAACAAACCTCCTATTACAACTATATAATCTGAGTTATTCGACCCCTTTAATTATTTTTTTTTTATGTTTTTATTTTGTTTAATGTTTTAGGTTATATTCTTTAGGTTGAAATTTTTTGGATTAAAAATTGCATTTATGGTTGATAGAGTTAAATATAATTGTAAATATTTATACAATTTTATTTTGAATTTACAAATTTTTTGTAGATCTAAGTTAATAATGTAAATTTAAATTTAGTAGAATTTAATTGTAATATTTGAACTTAAATAAAATTGTTTTATAAGAAACTTTACGTAAATTTAAATAAAAAGTAAATTGGATAAGGGTTAAATAATTCTAAAGAATGGATATTTGTAAATTGTGAAAGTTGTAACAAAATTAACCTATTTTGCTTATTTAAGTTCAACTCAAGTTAAAAACTAAGTCAAATAAATTTTAAATTTTTATACTATTATAAATAGTAAAAAAAATTATTTAATCTTTTTATATTATTTTATTTTAACATAGTGTAAATTATTCATCTAAATTTAACTTTATATATGAAATTTTTTTAAAAATTTTTTAAAGAAAGAGAATTCAAACTTAATTTTTTTTGGAGAAGATAAATTAATGTACATATTTTAGAATAAAAAAATCAAGTATGAAAATATTTATATATATTTTTTAATACCATAAAATCTTTTACATTTAAATATTTGACTTCTTAATAAATATATCTATTATCTATTTAACAATTTATATTTTTTAAATATTTTTTTTAATTTAGTCTTTTAACATTTCAATTTTATATAATTTAATCTTTATATTATACATTTTTGTTTAATTTAATTCTTATGACGTGATACAAAATTTTTTTTAAAAAACTTTTTTATCTATCATATGATATCGACATGTGAGCATGTTAATGTCACATCAGTATTATCACGTTATCATATTTGAATTGCGTGATACTATCACGTCATTATATTTGGATCACGTGATATTATCACGTCATCAAATAAGTGTCACGTGACATGTCACGTTATCGTGTGAGTGTTACGTCATCAAAATATATCACGTCAGAGTTGATGTTATCATTTTAATGATAGAATTAGATTCTGTTAGTAGGAGAGATTAAATTAAAATAATTTTTAAAATGAAGAGATTAAATTATTTTGATTTTAACTATATGAATTAAATTAAACAAAATACATGAGTACAAAGTATTGGTAGATATTTTAACCATACACTAATACAAAAAATGGTGAGGCGTATATTTGTATTTTTAATTTAATAAAAAATCACATGCAATCACAGGAGATTCTAGTTGCTTTTGTTATTGGACTGAGATTAATGATTGAGACCAAACGTATCTCTATTGGCAATTGCCAATCTCTAAGCCACAGTATTATACACGTTTATTGAATTAAGATTGCGAAGCCACGTTTGCAATTTAAGAGTCAAAACCTTTCTCTATTGTCTTCTGCGTATGATTACGTGTGTATCAGCCATTACCTAGCCGTCGACAAACCTGAAAAAACAATCTTTCTACCCACTGCCGGCTCACCCTCATCATCTGCAGAAAAAGAAGAAAAAAAAATGTACAAAAAGGCAAAAGCAATAAGTAGAAAAAGGTACGGTACTTGCTTTTCTCATCCTTCGATTTTCACTTTGTAAGCTTCTGAAGCCTCTCTGGAAATTGAAAAGTGAAAACTCATTGCAACTGCATAGCTAACTCAAACTAACATCATCACTCCGATGGCAGAAGCAGCCAATACCCACCGTTCTATAGATCCAAACACTGGTTTCTGTCCCCAAACGAGGACTTTCCACAGTCTCAGACCACTCGTACCTCTCCCACCACCGTCTCAGCCTCTCTCCCTCCCTCAATATGTCCTCTCTCTTTTCCGCTCCACCTCCACCCCCACCAGCGGCGATACCACTTTCGCTGTCGACGCTACTAACGCAGGCACCGTCTCTTACTCCCAATTCATTGCTCAAATCCATTCCCTCGCTTACTCCCTCTGGAAACACTATTCCCTTTCCCAAAACGACGTCGCCTTCATTCTCTCCCCTCCCTCTCTTCATGTCCCTTTGCTTTACTTCGCTCTCATGTCTTTAGGAATAGTTGTCTCTCCCGCCAACCCGCTGAGTTCTGAGGTGGAGATTGCTCACCAGGTTCAACTCTGTAAACCCGTTATTGGGTTCGCCACATCGAAGACGTCTTCCAAGCTTCCATCTCTCAAACTGGGAACAGTCCTCCTCGACTCGCCCGAGTTCCTCACTTTCTTAACTCAACCCGATGTCGATAACGACTTCATTAATAGAGTCCATGTGAGCCAGCACGACACAGCCGCGGTACTTTATTCTTCGGGGACCACCGGCCGAGTCAAAGGCGTGATGCTCAGTCACCGGAACCTGATCGCGTTGATTGCCGGGTTTTACCACATAAGGCAATTTCACCAGGAGCCGAGGGAGCCGCACCCGGTGTCGTTTTTCACGGTGCCTTTGTTTCACACGTTTGGGTTCTTTATGTTGGAGAGGGCGTTTTCGATGGGCGAATCGGTGGTTTTCATGGAGAGATTTGAATTTGAGGGAATGTTAAGAGCCATAGAGAAGTACAGGGTAACTTACATGCCCGTTTCGCCGCCGCTTGTCGTGGCGTTCATTAAATCAGATTTGACTAAAAAGTATGACCTCAGCTCGCTTCTGTTGCTTGGTTGCGGTGGCGCCCCGCTTGGCAAGGAGGTTGTTGGGCGGTTCAAGGAGAAATTTCCCACCGTGGAACTTGTTCAAGTAAGAAATAACTGGAGAAGGATAAATTGTTAACATCTTTTCTACTATTGTCGGCTTAATAAATTGTAACGTGCCAATGTTACTAAAAATTATCATCTCAACATATATAAGTCCCCACATAAGAAAAATGTGATTTATGTATATTGACAATTCAACATGATCATTTGTAATAACATACCTATATTTTGATTTGTTTGATCTATGTACTTGATAGAAAGGCTTATGCAGTAGTTTTTCAAAATGAAAGAAATATTTGATTGATTTTCGTTTATTCTAGTTCATTAACTTAGGCAGTTTCTCTAGTTTTGGCATTCTGCTTATTAAGTATGTTTTTAAGTGGGATATATATTTTTAATGAAAAAAAGAGCAAGGGAAGAGTTCTATTGCCCATGGTATATGGTTGAGTTTGTTGAACTATTCTATTCTTCCTTTTAGTACTCTGAGCATAGATTTCAAATTAGTATCTTCGTTGGGTGTGAATAGTTCTTTGTGTTAATGAGTTTGTTTTTTAGTATTGTTCCCTCATTTTTCTTTGTGTTAGGGATATGGGCTGACTGAAACTGGAGGGGGAGCAACGAGGGTGATAGGGCCTGAGGAGGCAGCACGATACGGGACAGTTGGCCGCCTTGCTGAAAATATGGAAGCCAAGATAGTCAATCCTGTAACTGGTGAGGCCCTGCCACCCGGGCAGAGAGGGGAGCTATGGTTGCGGGGTCCAACAGTAATGAAGGGTATTACATTTTTTGCCTTTAATATTGTGCTAAATGTGCCGACAGAATAATGCAATTTTGAGACGGAAACCCACTGGCTAGCAATAGGAAGTTAGGTTTCTCCATGGAGTTTGGTTTCTAGGAAAATGTAGGAAAGATAGATATGTTGACAAAAGAGAAAAAAAATCTTTTTCTTCTTTTGCTTGATAAAGCTACGCAATGGGAGGATTGAAAATGATTATAACATTATTTCACCACCATAACTTTAACTTACTAGTAGAGGTTTTTTTTTTTGAAAAAAAAAACTGAAGAGTTATTAATATTGTAAATTTGTGGAACATTATCCATACTAATCCCTGTCATTTTTCCTTCCTTAATCTTTCTGATTTGGGAAGCTTGGTTTTTGTAATCATGGACATAACTCTGGAGAAATCCATACTCATAGAAGGTTTGTTTTTGGACCAATAATCATAATTTACATATTACAGCCAAAACTTCATTATTAATGAGGAGCAATTGGCATAAATTTTTCCTTTTTGGCCTTTCGCAAAGTTCAAACTCTTATAAAAGCTTATTCCTTCCTAAGTGAAATAGTGGTGTCAATGCAGGTTATGTAGGAGATGAGAACGCAACTGCTGAAACCTTGGATTCAGAAGGCTGGTTAAAAACTGGCGATATTTGTTATTTTGACTCTGAAGGGTTTCTCTACGTTGTAGATAGATTGAAGGAATTGATCAAATACAAGGCATATCAGGTGAATGAGTTGCCATGGAGTTTGCACCCTACTTCCAGTCTTAAAACAATGTGGTTGGCAGTGTTCCTTTAATGTTTTTGGATCACATAACCTCATTATCTAAACCAAAAATTGCAGGTCCCTCCTGCTGAATTGGAGCATTTACTTCATTCCCATCCTGAAATTGCTGATGCAGCTGTGATTCCGTATGTGTTGAGTTTCTCTTTTTTCTTGTGAATGATGATGTCTGTATATGCTAGATTTTTTTTTTATTTGTAGCTTTGACATTTTGTCCAAGCAAAGACACAACTTGCACGTCAGTTCATACATATCTGAACATGGTTTTCTTGCCAAATGCTTTTGGAGCCCTCTAAGTGAGTGAAAAAGTTAAGATCACTTAGCACAATACCTCACAAGGGAGAGTGCAGTGTTTAATCTATGTTTTTGAAGGAGTACGAACATCAGCCTTGATCAATAAGTTCCCAGAATATTTGATAGTATGGTGGTATACTGTCTAATAGTTCCTATGTTGATCTAGAACTGCAATTCTGTTGTGATGCTAGTGGCACCTATTAGTCTCATATCAATTTGTTATATCTGAGAGCAGGTACCCTGATGAAGAAGCAGGGCAGATTCCCATGGCCTACGTAGTGAGGAACCCTGGAAGCAGCATCACTGAGTCTCAAGTCATGGATTTCATTGCAAAACAGGCATGGTTCTAAAATAGTGACAGATAGTATTTGCTTTTTAATTAATTTTTGGGAAATTTGAAATGCATATTTACTATTCAGCGTATCAGGCTTCTTTGTTGTATTTTTATGCAACCTGACACTACTAGAGCTGATTTTCCTCTTGCAGGTTGCGCCATACAAGAAGATTCGACGTGTTGCTTTTGTTAATTCTATTTCGAAATCTCCAGCAGGAAAGATCTTGAGGAGGGAGCTGGTTAATCATTCTCTATCTGGTGGTTTATCTAAATTATAAAACCATATCTGGAATATATGACAATAGGACATTGTCAGATGCTGGGAAGGAGCTGCAGTAAAAAATGAAAACTTTCTTGCCATCTGCTTAAAGCTTTGGATACCACTGCTGGCTGGTTATTGATCACAGCTCAAGTTGAAATCAAATTCTCTTCACATTTTGGGATTCTAAATGAGTTTCCTTACTCCCGGCATTTTCCATGGCAATAAAATCATAAAACAGTAACTGTAGTTCCATCAGAATCACTAATTTATTGATCGCAGATTATGAAATGTGATTCAGATTATGTTACTACTGTTTTGTGTAATTGAAATAAGAAAAGAAACATAGATTATGTCATTCTACCACTGAAGCTAGCTCTGTTGATTTTCTTTTCCAATGAATAGAAATTTTAATTAAATTTATGCTGTAGCCTCCTAAGTGTAAAACCTGACATGAGGGAAGTAGGAAATGCAACAGTCTTATAGATTGAAGTGGAAGATTTCGTTGGAAGGTTTTAAACCAGGAGACTGATGAATGTTTTTCCCATGGTTTCTTCCTCCTTTTAGGCTAGAGGGATTACTTAACACCAGTGCCCTAGTTCAGAAACCACACAACAATGCGCTTTATCTGGGAAAATACATGCACAAGTTCAAAACTCTCAGCCAAGTCCTTTCCGGGTCATAGACTGCACACTTGCTCTATTGTCTACGAAGGACAACTCTCTACCCTCTCTTTCTGCACATAATAAGTAAAAAGCTTATAGGTGCTGGTCCCTTTGCTACAAATTAAAGGTTTATTTGCTTTAGTGATGTTCCCCGAGTCATTAATTCGTCAACTTGATCAATTAATATTTAAGGCAAGATGACAAGGTTAGGACACTAGGAATTGCATCATGCAAGACTTGATTTTCTCTTTTCCTTGGATAACAATTCGTTTCATAATTTTTCTTAAAGCTTGGAGTAAATAAAAATCTAACCCACCCAACTCCTTTAACTGTTTTCATTTCATATGCAAAATGAGAAGGTGAAATACAGTTTATGTCTTCTGGTTTCTTACCCTTCATTTATATCTCAGCTACTCACAGTGAAGCACTTTGATTGCAAACCTGGAGAAGACTCAGGTTTCAGTAAGGTTGCAGCAAACTACTATTGATTCATACACTTGTATTTTTTAGTAATCTCTACCTATCTCTTGCATTTTAATTCAACGACTTTGCTTTGGAAGATTGAATCTGCACTGCCGTAACCATTAATATTTCATTTTTGTGTTTTTTATGATTAAGGAGAGAACAAACAAGTAAGATGGGATGTGTTGGGAGACGTGAGAGAGTAAGATTATAACAATCCTTCAAGTGCCGAGTGATGTAGTAGGGAGTGATGTACAAAGTGTAGAGAATCGAGGGAGAGGGAAGAGCTAAGTAGGAGAGGATTTGAGAGATATAGTGCTTGGAGAAAGCTTAGAAAGGGGTTCTCTCGATTTTTCACCTTAAAAGTCTCGAATGAATTGTCAAAGTTTCTTATTTATAAACCAAGTAGGAGCAACTACCAAAAACAGTGTTTAACATGCGTAGCAATGAGTAGTAACACTTACCTTTATTATGTAGAATGGGGTGGTGTGTTTTTAGTATACGTCATTATTGAGAATATGATTATTGAGAATGTGATTGTTAAAAAAATAATTTTATAACATTTGGTATAACATGAGAAAGTGATTGTAAAAAATGTGATTACATTGTAATATTTGGTTTAGAAACACTTTATCAGAAATGTAAAATAAATTTACAAAATTATACTTATATATGAAAATATAAAATTGAATAACCTAAATTCTTTTTTAATGTAAATTTTTAATTTTTTCAATTTTATTTTTTAAAATAATAAATAATAGAATGATAAAAATAATATAATATTTAAATATTAAAGTATATAAAATTATTAAATATTTATTTTTAATAAATAAATTAATTTAAATTATTTTATAAAAATATTAATTAATTAGTTAAATTGTCACACTATCCACCACTTTTTTTTTTTCATTTTTTTTCTCTTATTTCTTCATGCACCCATCGTCCTTCCAATGGGCTCATCTTCTTTTTATTTTCTTTTTTTCTCTCTTTCCAATGGACTCTTCTTCTTTTTATTTTCTTTTTTTCTCTCCTTCCTTGTTGCCCTATAGTGTTGGGCTCTTCTTCTTCTCTCTCCTTTCTCACTCTTTGTTGATGTGCTATTCTTTTTTTCTTTATTTTTTTTCTCTTCTTTTTCCTTGCTCCCGTCACTAGATTCAAATGGCGCCGCTTTCTCCTCCCCAAAGAGTTCAACTTTTGGGGCTTGTATATCTCATTAACTTCATTTACAAAAAGAAACCATACATAGGAACCTATCAATCTCGCAAAGGTGAAATTAGATAGTAATATGCTGGTGAACGGCTAAGGTTGTACAATTGGCAACAAGAAAAAAAAGGAGAAGAAAAAGAGTAAATAGAAGAAGATCAGGTGGACAACTTGGGAAAAAAATATGCAACTTTCTCTTTGCAAAAGGAAAGTTACTTTGCCTTCTTCACTACAATGATATTACAATGCAATCAGTTTACCATTCACTTTACCCAAACCAAACATTATAAAGTAATTACACTTAGTAGAATTACGGGTAATCTCCCTCATTTGCACTATACCAAACACAACCTAAGAAGTGTATCACTTGGTTCTTGAGGTAAGAGAAAAAAAAAAAAGTCAAAATACCCACCAAGTCTCTGTTCCTATGCATTTTATTTAATTTAGTCACTATATTCAAAATTGAAGTAATTTAGTCTCTTAATTTTGAAAATTACTTCAATTTAATCCCTCTCAATAATGGCATCCAACTTTATCATTAAAAGGATGATATTAGCGCTAACATTAATACTGATGTGGCATATTTTGATGACGTGGCACCTACATAATGATGTGGCAGTGCAACATGGTCTTAATATGATGGCACGACAATGTTGACATGGCACTAACATGCTGACATGTCAATGCCACGTGACAAATAAAAAAATTTTTAAAAAATTTTTTGTGTCATATCATAAGGATTAAATTGAACAAAAATATATAGTATATGGACTAAATTGAACAAAATTGAGATGTTAAGGGATTAAATTGAAAAAAATATTTAAAAAATACAAATCTTTAAGTTGATGATAAATATACTTACTAATAAGCTAAAGTGCAAAATATTTATGATTTTAAAAAATATATATATAAATATTTTCATTTTTGATTATTTGATTCTAAAATATGTACATTAATTTGTCTTCTCCAAAAAAATTAAGTTTGAATTCTCTTTCTGTAAAAAAAAAATTAAAAAAAATTTCATACCTAAAATCAAATTTAGATGACTAACTTGCATTATGTTAAATGAAGAAGAGAGATATGAAGTTAGTGATGATTATAAAAATAATTCTTTTAACATGTTTGGGCCATTCTCCCTTTATTCCCAAGGAATTTTAGTTCTTTTGTTTGGTTTAGCAATAGTCCAAGGAACAGCTATTTTATAGGGATGGCTATTCTCCAAAATCCTCTAAAACAAAGGAATAGCTAATACCACCATCCTCAATGGTACTAGCTATTCTATGGTTGAGAAATAGACTCAAAAAATTATAAAGACCAAAATATCCCTTACAAATTTGAAAAATTACAACTCTATTTGTATAAAATATTATTGTCTCTCTCTCCTCCTTCTCTCCCTTGATTCCAATTTTTAATAAAATATTAATAATTTAAAATATTAAAAATAATATATAAATAAAATATTAATATTTAAATTATCAATTATTAATAAAATAAATTATAATGATTTCTATTTAAAAAAATAAATTAAAAATTAATAGGCATAATATCATTTAAATTATATATAAAGTATTAATAATTAAATCGTCAATATTTTCAATAAATTAAAAATTATTCATATTTAAAAAATAAAATAAAAAGTAATCATAATAATATTTAAATAAAATAAAATATTAATATTTCAAAATATTAATGATTAAATTATAAATAAAATATTAATATTTAAATTATCTATTATTAATATTTTAAATAAATAATCAATTATAAATATTTAAAAATAAAATAATTGGTCATAATAATATTTAAATTAATAAAATATTAATATTTTAAATATTAATGATTAAATTATAAATACAATATTAATATTTAAATTATCAATTATTAATATTTAAAAATAAAATAAAATAAAATAATTGATGATAATAATATTTAAATAAAATAAAATATTAATATTTAAATTACCATTAATTAATAATTTTAACAAATAAAATAAAATAAAAAGTAATCATAATACTATTTAAATTAATAAAATATTAATATTTTAAATGTTAATAGTTAAATTATAAATAAAATATTAATATTTTAATTAAATTCTAGATTATTAATATTTAAAAAATCTAATTAAAATAAATAGTCATATAAATAATAAAGAGTGTTTTTATCTTTTTATTTTCTATTCCTTTCTTATTTCAAAGTTATTGTTATCAACCAAACACTACAATAACTCATAATAATTATTCTTGTCCTATTCCATTTGTCATACTGAAGAAAGTAATAACTATTCTATTCTATTCTCACATAATAACTATTTTATTCTATTCCTGTCTATTCTACTAACTAAACGTAACCTTTGTTCTTAATTACTTAATTTGGGTATGAAAAACTTCTTATTACAACCATAAAATCTGAGTATTCTTTTGACTTTTTGTGCCCAAAAAGCTAAAGTAATTTAGTCTCAACTTTCAACAACTTATCACTTCCAGACATGTAATTTTCCATCGGAGTTAGTTGCATAGGGTAAACTGGAAAATGCTCTCAACTCTCAAGACTTTCCCCCACTCCCTCACCCTCTTAGGATGGCAGTTGACAAGCTACCAGACCTTTCCCTTACATTCCTACTAGTTGCTCTTTCCTTCTCTATGTAACCGAGGGTTTCCCAAAACCAACTCGCAACAACAAAACTCCAGCTGCCACTTAATCATGGCTTGTCATAAGCCATGGAGACTCCAAAACAACCTCTTGTTTCACCCCGTGCATAGAAAAAATCATTTTTGTCTATAGCAACAGGAGACAAAGCCCCTATAATCCTTCCAACCAGTGAACCTTTTGATATAAAGATCAACCGATTGCTTCCTATTTTAACGATGAGATCACAACCTTAGCCTAGCCGTTGAAACACTCCATGGTTGGGAAATTCTCCAAAATGTAGTGCTTGAATGAGATTTGGGCTGCTTTCAAAAGTATAAGACTCGTGAGGGCCTATGAGATTCGGTGGCTAGATTACAAACACATTTGAATTCATCTCACTAATGAGCATGACTTTAATCGGCTTTGGATGAGACAGCTATGGTTTATAGCTAACCAAAAGATGAAAGTTTTTAAATGGTCCCTAGATTTTTAGCCAGAGAAAGAGTCATCATTGGTGTCCACTTAGATCTTGTTTCTTAACCTGCAAGCTCATTTTTTTGAGAAATTAACCCTACTAATGATTGCCAAGACAGTAGGATGTCCTTTATTCGTGGATGAAGCCACGACGAATGGCTCATGACCGAATGTGGCATGGGTTTGCTTCGAGTATGACTACCAAACACCTCAATTGGATTAGGTATGGATTGTTACTCATGATCGACAAATTGGGATAGTTACTAGTGATTTTACACAAAAAGTGGAGTTTGCAAAGATGTCGAAATATTGCACGCACTATTGCCATGTGGGGCACAGTGTTTGGTGATGGGACACAAACTAGAGAAGTGGAGTACTATTTGGCAAAAGCCTTTAGGGATGAAAAACCTACAATTATAGATGAAAAGAGAAGCGAGAGAGAAGAAGAAAGAGTTTCGGTGCCTAGGAGAGAAAAAACAAAGAACCAATTCGTTTAGAGCCTTAGAAACAAAGTATGAAATGGCAGATGATGGGGAAGGCAGGTAAGAGTGGTCCCTAAGACTCCCAAGGGACTAAAATCATCTCCCCAGATCAAGAAAAAGAACCGGTGATGATCTCTAATAGGTTTGGAATGATTGGTGCTACAGGAGATAGTGATCACGTGGAACAAATGAGAATAGATATGGTGAACAGCAATCACTTAATCTCAAAAAATATTTTAAAAGCCTTATGCAGCCATTCAACTAGGGCAGGTGGTCATAGGGTATCAAATGACTGATGATGGTGGGGTATTTAGCATAAATTAGTGGCTTTTTGAGGGCACAAATGCTGTTGTGCAAGAAAAGCAACAATTGAATTTGTTGACGGCTTTCAAGGTTCGGTAATGGCTCCTAACGTTCAACCAAATGTACTGACAGATTGTGCAGACACTAGGGGTGAGATCGAAGGAATTCAAGAAGGGTTTCTGGCCTTAGAAGCATGGATAAGGACCTAGCTACAGTTTTCTCTTCTTAAAGGTCCACTCATGCTAGGGTCGTTGGAAGTTCTATAGTTGGCCATGGATTGTGTGATAGTGTGGAAAATACTAGACACCATGACTATGTTTAATGAGTAATGGAGAATGCGTATAATGTCATGGTCCAAAAGGATAAAAAGAAAAAAAAACCATAAAAAGCCAACGGAACAGTTGCCAAGGTCAATGATAAAAGGTGAAGACCACCAACTGCCGGATAAGGCCCACCCATCCAAGGAAAAGCTAACCAAGGCCCTAGTTGCATGCATGGGTAAAGAGTTGATGGAAGGTAGTGGTGAACCTATCTCAAATTCACAAGGTTAGTGTGGTTTTGATAAAGAAACCAATTTGGTTCCCTCCCATGTAGATAAGAAAAGGTATATGGAATGGCAACTTTAGCATAAGGATGGCATTCATCGTGAAAATATGGATCAAAGGAGAGAAGATTCGATGAAAATCGGTGGTTTCAATGAAGAAACTCTTTCAGTGGATTCTTTACAAGGTTTTAAGAGCCAAAGACTTGAGGTTCATCTTGCAGTTTCAAGACATAGAAACTCTAATAGTGCAGTCTCTTATGACCCTACTGATGATAGCTCCTTAGAGAAAGAAGATATGTTAAGGACAGATGAACATGTGATTCTGTCTCTATGCAATTTAGTACATAAACTTATCCATGATCAATGCTTTGATATGGAATGTAAGGGGTGTAGTTGGCAAAACTATCCAAAGAAGAATAAAAAACTTGCAACTGATACATAGACTTAAAATTCTGGCCATTTTAGAACCAATGGTGCATGTTTTTAAGCTTGATTTCTTCAGGAGAAAGCTTGGATTTGAAGGTGTGGTTTGCAACTACTCCCAAAAAATTTGGCTATTCTAGACTCATGAAGTATCTTGTACAACTAGGTTTAATCACGCTCAGTGCTTACATGTTAAAATATCCTATCCATGGTTGCCTTTTTCTTGTCAAACTTTAATTATTTATGCTAAGTGCACTAGGCTTGACAGGCAAGAGTTATGGGATTGTTTGAGAAATATAGCAACAGGGATACAAGAACTGTGGTTGACAATAGGTGATTTCAATGTTATTTTAAACAGGGATGAAAAAATTTTTGGTATAGAACCTCATGCTGGCTCTATAAAGGATTTTGCACTTATTCTCCTTGATTGTGGATTGATAGATGCAGGTTTTGAAGGAAATAGATACACCTGGACCAACTCTCGTATGTTTTAGCGGCTTGATCAGGTTGTTTATAATTAAGGATAGCAACGGGTAGGATACTTGTTAATTTCAAGATATCCGAACTCTAACCCTATTAAAAATTAAATACATTAACCCTATTAACTACCCAAATAATTTGAAAATTATTACCATTATCCTAACCCTAACCCTAATACATTCTCACTACCCTATAATTACCAAACCTGTTTAAATACCCAATTAAATAAAAAAATTATTAAAATCTTCTTCATGGGTACCCAATTATCCAATTAACTTTTCTAATCTCATAACTTTTCTTTAGATTTATATGTTATAAGTTTATATAAACAAATGTATATATATTGTAATTAATAATTTTATGAGTTATAATTTTTGCAATGTTAATGCAAAATAAAAAGTGAATATATTTATATTTAAAGTACATATATACACACACACGCATACATAAAAATATTAATGTCTTCATATTAATAATTAGAGTAACCATACTTAAACATAATATTCAATGATATAATACTCAAATTATTTAAACATAATTAACAATCTAATAATTTTTTAATTTTAAATATTAATGTCACTATATTAATAATTAGAGTAACCATGCTTTTCATATATTTGTTAGTTTTTAACCAAAAAAATACCTGTAAAGTTGGTAAAATTATAAATTTTTAATTTAATCATTAAAATAATAATAAAATATTTATAAATATTAATCTGGTTCAAGTAACGGGTACCCAAGGGTTGGTACTCGAACCCTATCTTATTAAAATTTGGGTAATGAAATCGCTACCCTAACCCTACCCGAATCCGTTTATGGAGTACCTTAACCCAATGTAACTGGGTCGGGGACCTTATAATAGGGCACTTGTTGACATCCATATTTATAACATGCAAAAGGGAACTCAATTTTCTAGTGCAAGAATCCAACATTTAAACAGAGATGGATCAGATCATTGTCCATTATTGGTTTCTTATTTAAATTCTTCTCTTAAAAGGCCTTCATCTTTTCGGTTTCTTCATGCTTGGGTGAATATCATGATTTCTTTGGCTTTGTAGAAAAGAGCTGGAAAAATCCAATGTTGGGAACTGGCTTGATGGCTTTTTGGCTCAAACAACAACGTTTGAAAAAGAGTCTGAAAGGGTGGAATAAACATGTGTTTGGTGATATTTTCAATAATCTCAAGGCAGTAGAAAAACGTGCAGAAGAAGTGAAAAGTTATTTCAACAGGAGCAGTCACCTACAACTATCATATGCTAAGCTTAACCACTTGCTAAGTATAAAAGAGATGTATTGGCAGCAAAAATTAGGCATTCATTGGCTGGTATAAGGAGAACAAAATACAAAGTTTTTTCGTATGTGAATGCAAAAAAAAAAAGTGAAAAACTTTATTTTCAGAACTACGAACAATGAAGGAATTATTCTTGAGAATTATTTTGCAAATCTTTTGAAGGAAGAATCTACCGATACTATCAAGTTTAATGCTAATTTGATTCCTCATTTAATCTCTGAAAATGTA
Organism: Theobroma grandiflorum; assembly: GCA_036013995.1. Classification (NCBI taxonomy): domain Eukaryota; kingdom Viridiplantae; phylum Streptophyta; class Magnoliopsida; order Malvales; family Malvaceae; genus Theobroma; species Theobroma grandiflorum. The sequence continues at coordinate 12,368,746 of CP142131.1, forward strand.
ATCGTGTCTTATGTGCAGAACCTACGATGGCAAAAGTAAAGGTAGCGATTTTTGATATTGAAAAGGACAGTGTTGCAGGGCCTGATGTTTTCTCATCATTTTTTTACTAACAATGTTGATATACATTGTAGATGATCTTTTGACAGCTGTGAGAAATTTTTTCAATGGAGTAATGTTTCCAAGGGGGTAACTTCTACAACTTTAGTTCTTTTAGCTAAGAAATCAGATGCAGATTCCTGGGGTGATTTTCATCTAATAAGTTTATGTACTGTATTAAATAAAATAATTACTAAACTATTGGCAAACCGGTTAGCTAAAATTTTACCTTCTTTAATTTCGAATAATCAAAGTGGCTTTGTGAGTGGCAGATTAATCAATGACAATATTCAGTTAGCTCAAGAGTTAGTTGGCAAAAGTGACTACAAAGCTCGAGGTGGCAATGTGATTTTGAAGCTTGATATAATGACGGCCTATGACAGATTGAATTGGGATTTTTTGTACTTAATCTTGGAGACATTTGGATTCAACTCTCATTGGATTGACATGATTATGAGGTGCATTTCTAATTGTTGGTTTTCGTTATTAATTAATGGGCATTCGGTCAGTTACTCCAAATCAAAGAAAGGCTTGAGACAAGGTGATTCTATTTCAGCTCTATTATTTATATTGGCTGTTGAATATTTATCTAAAGGCCTTAATTCTTTATTTGCTCAATATGGTTCCTTACACTTTCATTCCAGCTGTTCCATGAATATTAACCACCTTGCTTTTACGGATGATATTATGATATTTACTAATGGAAGCAAATCAGCTTTGGGGAAAATTCTTGGCTTTTTATAGGAATATGAGCAGATTTTGATGCAGAAAGTAAACCAACTAAAAAGTTGTTTTGTTATAGCTCATAATATGCCTAACTCTAGAAGGCAAATTATTTCTCAAACCACGAGGTTTCTTCACAAGACTTTGCCAAATATATATCTAGGTGCACTTTTCGACAAAGGTCCTAAGAAGGTAATGCTTTTTGACTCACTCATTAGTAAAATCCGTGAGCGGATCATTGGTTGGGAAATTAAAGTTCTTTCTCCTAAAGGCCATATCACACTATTACGGAGTGTTCTCACTTCTTTGCCAATATACCTGCTACAAGTTCTTAAGCCCACGGTGAGCATTATTGAAAAAATAGATAGACTTTTTAACAATTTTTTATGGAGAAGTTTCATGGACAACAAACGAGTACACTAGATGTCTTGGAATAAAATTACTTTTCTTAGCTGTAAAACCCGACCCTATAAATACATGTCATGACATACATGCAATGAATAACGTGTTTGTATGTTAAGAAAGTCTCAAAGAATAGCTAAAACCCGGTATTGTACCAAATGGTACACTTAAGTTGATTTAACCTCGAATTAGTTCAAATAGGAATTTTAAGATGAAATTTAATATTTCACAGTCCAAGAATGACTTAAAATGATGTTTTGGAGTTCGAGGGTTAATTTGGAATGAATTTAAAAATTTTGATGTCTAGGGGTAAAATCGTCATTTTGCCACCCAAGATAATAAATTGACCATGGAGTGAAATTTTTGATCAATATTGACTATTTGGAGTATAATTTGATGATAGGAAGTGAAAAATTTCAATTCCGGCAGTTTTCGGAACATAGGGGCAAAACGATAATTTTACCGCCCCAAGGGTAAAACCGTAATTTTCACCACTCAAAACTTGTCAAAATCTTAGGATTTATTCATTTTTGGTATGCATGAGTATGGTGTTTGAAGTGGTGAAAATTTGAGATTTTCAGAATGAAATTTTAAAAACGGGTCCCACGAGAAAGTGACATGTGGCATTTTTAAATGAAATAATATTATTTTAATCAAATAAGCCCATTTAAGCTTCAGCTGATGAGGGGTTCAGCCATAAGGGGACAAAGAAAGGAAAGAATAGGGAAAAAAGGAAGAAAGGAGAAAAACCAAAGCAAAGCTTGAAATTTGACAAAAGATTCGCGGTTTTCGCCCGTTTTCGCGTCTAACGGTAAGATTTTTCGATTTTGGCTTGGTTTCTACCTTTCCCATGCTTTTGTTTTCATTTTTCATGCTTCAAGAGAGAGATCATAGAATAGATCTGAGGGCTGGACGAAATTCAAGGGGGGAGATTTTGAATTTTTCAAGTTTCGATTCTTAGCTAAATCGGTAGTTTCGGTTAGTTAGAGGTGTTTAGAAATTAAATTGGACTCGAAAGCATGGAATTTTCACAATACCCACTCTAGGCTGAATCTTCAATGCTGTCCAATGGTGATGAATCGATTTTTATTCAAATGAATTGAAGGGAAAATGATGAAAAATGATTAATTGTGCTAGAAAAACAAAATAGAAAATTTACCGGGTGAATGTCCCATTTTAACCGAATTTTTCAAGGAAGAAAGTGACCTGAATTTAGTGATTCCAGAGGGTTATAAGCTGGTATTTGATGGTTAAAAATGTTGGAGAGAGAATGGGACGATTTAAAGCAAAAATGGAACGCGTTAGCAATTTATTGGGTAAAGTATCGAAAATAGGCTAGTACCGCGTTTAAGTCGTTTTAAGCCGTTGCATTTCATACCATGCATTAATATAGGATTTAAATCAATTATATTGTGATTTAGCATAAATGTATTGAATTGTGTGATTTTTGTAATTTATTAAGGAGGTGAGACATCTGGAAAAGGTAAGGAGGTCATACTTGAGGAAACGTGATTGAGATGCTTTTTCTTCAAGAGAATTGGATTTATATATCCTGTGAGTAAACCTACTATTATTGTAAATTATCTAGAATTTATTTTTAAATGTTAATTACATATTTTATGCAAAAAAAATGATTATAAAAAGAGAAATTTTGTTGTATGCAAGTAAATAGATTTAAATAAAAATATTGTTGGATTATTGAATAATTGATCTTTGTTAAAAAAATTGAGTAGTTTGGAGGCCGTAAATTGTGTTACAAATGATGTTTTCATTCAATAGGCTTATGAGTATGTGTAGATATGTGGCTATATTTGAAATGTTATTGGGAATAAATGTAAGTTGGATTTTTACTATGCAGGCTGGGTAAATAAATAAAAGCCACGTTATATTGTCGAAATTTTATTAAATTGGTGAGTTTAGTCATTGTAGTGGCGGGTTTCTGTGGACCGCCTATTAGAGGGGCACGGTAAACCCGGTTATATAGTTACACCGGTTGTAAAGGCGAGGAGGGTAACTCCCGGGGTAGTGTTAGAGTTCACTTCACGTAGAACCCACACGTGAATGTGTATCTCAGCCAACGCCAAGGAACGGCTTGTTTTAAAAACTAAAACGTGTTTAATGTATAACTGTTTTGACAACCTTGACGGACTCGGTTAGATGCCTCGGCCAAGGTATCCCCGAGGATGAGTTTTGGCTTGAGCCATGATTTTAATAAAAGTCATAAGCCTTAACCATTGTTTTGATAAATTATAAATATTTCTTGATTTAAGAAATAAAATGAAACTTTATGAAATGGTTTGTAATAGCTATTTAAATTTGCCTCCATTTTACTTACCTTTAGATGTTTATGATAATGTTTGTTTACTCGTTGGGATTGCAAAATCTCACTCACCTCCTGTCCAAACATTTCAGGCCTGTGGTAGCTTGTAGATACCAGATTTTGTCGAGGACTACCGTAGATCGTCTTCCCACGACAGATAGTAGGTTTATTGCCATTGTCGTATTTGTATAGTTATGGGCCCACCGGTCATTGTAATTATTATTGTACATTATGACTTTGTAACTTAATGTATGTATAAATTTATTTTACTTTCACGTTATAAAAATTACTTATACGCGTATCTATAAAAATTATTTTATAAGAAAATAGAATATTTTATCAATATTTTTGAATAGTAAAATGTTACTTTAAACCCTTGAAAAAGAAGGTTTTGGACTTCCGATTTCAAATTTGATTTTCGATTATGTATTCTGGATGCATAAATTATATTTTTACCAGATTTTAATATTTTCGTTGAAAAATGACCAAAATACCCTTGTGAGTCAAATTTTATATTTTGATTTATTTAAGCCAGAAATGAGTTGTAAACCCTCAAAAGGGGATGTTTGGAAAGAATTACTCACAGGAAATGCTAGAAACTGGTATGTAAGCCTTACGGGGTTCCGGTTGGCATTCCGGATAATGAGTGTCAATTGGGACGTCGTGGCGGTTGTTAGGGGCCCGAGGGAAGTTCCGGGTCGTGACATTAGCTCAGAAGGTGGTTTGGACATTCGCAATTTGAAATATGTTTGTAAGGTTTTATTGCAAGGCTTTGGTGGAGATTTCAAACATGCAAAAGCTTATGGGCATAATATATGCGAGTCAAATATTGCATTGGGCGAATTCCTCATACAATTGCTATTAATTCGCATGATTCCCCAACATGGAAGCGACTGATTAATGGTCAAGATATAACCAGGCAGCAAATACGATAGAGGTTAGGTAAAGGAAAATTGTTCATTTGGCATGATGCTTAGATGGGTGACGAGCCTCTGGTAAATTCTTTCCTTTCATATCATCACTCCATGATTAAAGTTAATTATTCTTTTCATGATAATGAGTGGGATGTGGATAAGCTCAAAGCTGTATTACTAGACATAATTGTTGATGAGATCTTGAGGATTCCTATTAGCAGTAGTAAAGGGGATTTGGCATACTGGGCTCTTACTCCAAATGAGGAATTCACTACTAAAAGTGCATGGGAACTACTTCACCAAAGATAACCTATAAATCCATTGGGTAAGTTTATTTGGCATAAGAGTATTCCACTGATTGTATCATTTTTCTTATGGTGCCTGGGGCATAATTGGATTCCTGTGGAGTTACGGATGAAAACAAAAGGCTTCCATTTAGCATTTAAGTGTTTTTGTTGCCAATCAGAGGACACAGTATTACACGTCCTGTGAGGAAGTCCAATTGCACAACAAGTTTAGAATTTTTTTGCAAAATTCTTTCAAATTTATGTTCATAATCCTCAAAATGTTATACATGTTCTCCACTCTTTATACTACTTAGGGGATTATACTAAACCTAGTCATATTTAGATATTATTAACTTTACTAATTTTTTGGTTCCTATGGGTTGAAAGAAATGATGCAAAGCATAGAGGACTTGGAATGTATCCTGAGAGAGTGATATGGTGAATTGTGAAAATGTTGAGGTAGCTCTTTTAGGAGAACTTATTATGTAAATGGTAATGGAAAAGATATCTTGACATTGCTGCACATTGGGGCTTTCAATTTAAATAAGAGAGCCATGAACCACCAAAAATTATTTACTGAACTAAACCATTGATAGGAGAACTAAAGTTGAATATTGATGGTAGCTCCAAAGATGCCTTTTAGAATGTTGCTGGAGGAAGAGTTCTTAGGGACCATACAAGTACTGTTATTTTTGGTTTTTATGAAAATTTTGGACCACATAACTCATTGCAAGCAAAATTAATGGCATTACATTGTGGTTTGCCCCTATGTATTAAGTACAATGTGTCTCAAGCATGGATAGAAATGGATGTTAAGGGGGTTGTACAAATGATCTAGGAAGGGCATAAAGGTTCCTCCCAAATTCGAGATTTGTTGGAATCCATTAAAAAACGTTTAAATGTCATGTCTTTCCGCATTTTGCATATTCATAGAGAAGGGAACTAAGCTGCAGACTATCTCTCTAGTCATGGGTACACACACTAGAATCTTTGAGTATTTTCTCAAGCACAAGGTGAGCTCCAAGGAATCCTTAGATTAGACAAATTAAATTTACCTTATGTTCATTTTAAATAAATATAAAGGAGTAATACTCCTAATTTACAATTCTTTGTTTTCATAGAATCCTGTTCTGTAGTAATATTGCTTTCTAGTTGCATTCTAAATCATTATGCATGAGAAGTAATATCTTTAATAGGTGAACTTTATCCTTTTTTATCATGTTCATGTAATTTTGGAGGTACGATTTATGTACCTCTCGATTTTGTACCTTTATTTTCATCAATAAAATTTTAACAGGGTAGCTGGGCCTTGCGGAAACTTTCAGCATAAAAAAACCCATAAAATCTGAGTTACTCCACCCTTTCAATTTTTTATGTTTTTAATTTATTTAATATTTCAGATTATATTCTTTAGGTTGAAATTTCTTGGATTAAAAACTACATTTATGATTAATAGAGTTAAATATAATTGTAAATATTTATACAATTTTATTTTGTATTTACAAATTTTTTGTATATCAAAATTGATAATGTAAATTTAAATTTAGCAGAATTTAATTATGATATTTGAACTTAAATAAAATTGTTTTATAAGAAACTTTGAGTAAATTTAAATAAAAGGTAAATTGGGTAAAGGTTAAATAATTCTAAAAGAATGGATATTTGTAAATTGTAAAAGTTGTAATTAAATCAATCTATTTTGCTTATTTGAGTTCAATTCAAGTTAAAAACTAAGTCAAATAAATTTTAAATTTTTATACTATTATAAATAGAAAAAAATTTATTTGGTCTTTTTATATTATTTAATTCTAACATAGTGTAAGTTATTTATCTAAATTCGACTTTAAATATGATTTTTTTAAAATTTTTTTATAAAAAGAGAATTCAAACTTAATTTTTTTGGAGAAGATAAATTAATATACATATTTTAAAAAATAATCAAGTATGAAATATTTATATATATATTTTTAACACCATAAATCTTTTATAATTAAATATTTGGCTTATTAATAAGTATATCTATCATTTACTTAAAATTTTATATTTTTTAAATATTTGTTTCAATTTAGTCCCTCAACATCTTAATTTTGTTCAATTTAACCCACGTACTATATATTTTTGTTTAATTTAATCCTTATGACTTGGTACAAAAAAATTGTTTTGAAATTCTTTTATCTGCCACATGGCACTAACATGTTAGTGCCACTTTAGCATTGCCGCGTCATCATATTAGGGTAACATGGCACTGCCACATCATCAAGTTTATCACATGGCATGCCACAGCATCGTGTAGGTGCCATATCATCAAATATATGCCACGTTGTACTAACGTTATTCTTTTAATGACAAAATTAGATGCCATTAACGAGAAAGATTAAATTTAAGTAATTTTCAAAATAAAGGGACTAAATTGTTTCGATTTTGAGTATAAGAACTAAATTAAACAAAATATATGAATACAGGAACTTTGTAGGTATTTTAACAAAAAAAAATACCTTATAAGAAAAGTTAACAAAAAATCTCTTTAAGTACTTCCAAATCCAAGTTATCAAGTCAAAAGTTTCAAAACCTGGAAATCATACTACTTTTCTTAAATCTCCTATGAATGTATACAAATGCTTTGAGACTTTTAACGTTTATTATGCACTCAAAGGTGGACCTGAAATTATTTCCTCTGATTTTCTTTCAGCAACAAAACAAAAATCTTTGTTTTCTCATAACTTTCTACCACTAATTTTCAAATCGATTGTGGATAATCACCTTTAAAATTTAATTTTTGATTCATCCGTTAACCTTCGTTAAAATAAAAAAAAAAATCTATCTATCTTAATGTCACGTGATAAAAATTTAATATTTTGGGTTGAAATTTATATTATATGAATATTTACATAACATCGAGGTGATATGTTTTGTTTATTTTTAATAATGATTCGCTGATATGATGGGCTTTGAAATGTTTTAAAAAAATTAAAAATTTAAGAATTAAAATTTTAAAATTATGAATAAAAATAAAAAAATTATCGGGCTAATGGGTCAGTCCAGGATAAAGGTCCTTGTCTCTGTGTCTCAATTTACCAATGTATCTTTATGGACTCTACAAAGTCATGGGTGCGGCGGCAGTCGGTGTCTTATGTGACCCCACACTAACGCTTTTCTTCAGTTTGTTTCTTTAGCTACTTCCAAGGCAAAACTGTGCAAGAACTCAGCTCAAATCGCCTCTTTTCTGCAACTCTCTTCCTCTCCATGGCAGTTCCTCCTGCACAAGCACAAGAAACTGCAACAGCCCAGACCAATATTCCCCTTTTAGAACCATCAACCCAGCTAGAAGAAGACCAAGACGACACCCAACTTTCCAGTTCCCTACACCGTTTAGAGACCTTTCTCAGGCTCTTTGGCTTCTGCCAATATTCCATCCTCAGCTTCTCTATATCCTGGTTCTTGTTCCTGCTTCTCGGTATTATTCTTCCACTTCTCATCATTTTGCTCTCTTATTGTTCCGGTTGTTACAAGTACGAGATCAAGAGTTTTGAGCTTGAGATTCTCGTATCTCAGTTTCTCGTCTCTGCCATTTCTCTTTTCTGCATCTCTCGCAATCTGCGCAAATATGGGATAAGGAAGTTCCTGTTTGTGGATAGGTGTCATGGTCACGTTGAACAGTTTCGTGAGGAATATGCGAAGAAGATAGATGTAAGCAAGTACCCTCTAGTTTTTATTTTCCCATTTTTTTCTTTTTATCTAATTCTCATTTGAAAATTGAAGTACATGAGATCTAATCATTTACCTTTTAATAAGAGTTGAAATTGTTTCAGAGTTCACCTTTTCCCTTTTTCCTCTCTGTAACTCGATTTGCTCCATTTATTCAGGATTTCTTCCGTTTGTTGGCAGTGTGGATATTACCATGTTTCATTGTAAAGGCTGCTCGAGAAGTCACTCGGGTTGTCTATGCCTACCACGATTCATGGTGGAGATCAGTCGTAATGCTAATTGTTTTGCTTGTATCCTGGAGTTATTCAACTGTCATCTATTTATCAGGCAGTGGCTTGTTCAATTTGGTGTGTAATTTGCAGGTGATACACTTCGAGAATTATGGGAAGCTTCTTGAAAGGGACTCGGATGTCTCTGTTTATATGGAGGAACACATACGTTTGACGCATTATTTGTCCAAGATAAGCCACAGGTTTCGAATATTTCTCCTCCTAGAATTCCTAATTGTGACGGCTAGTCAGGTTGTAGCTCTGTTGGAAACCACAGAGAACCGTGGAATCATCAATTTCATCAATGGTGGTGATTTTGCAGTAAGTGCGGTACAACTCTGATGTATCACCTCACGCTAACATTGGATTATATCAACTAAAGAATTTTTCATATATGGCAGGTCACCTCCATCGTTGAGCTTGTTGGAATAATAATCTGCCTGCACGCAGCTGCAAAAATCTCACATAGAGCCCAAGGTCTAGCTTCAGTTGCTAGCCGATGGCATGCTTTAGTTACATGCAACTCTAATGACACCTCTCAATCAGTTTCAATTAGTAATGATGATGGAGGCTTGGAAGGAGCCCATCTACCAGTCCCAATGCCTATAAATTACTCTGAAACTGATTTGGAGGCAGTTGATTATGTGCCTGTTCCGACCAATACTCAAATGGCTTCATATATGTCCTTGTATCACAAGCGACAAGCTTTTGGTATGTACATTCCGTCTCCTTTTTAAGTTTTTTCTGCATAAATAGAGTCAATTGGATGGCATAAACCCCTTTTTTAGTTTTCCTTACCTGCATACATATTCTGAACTTAAGATTAAATCCAGTTTTCATTGAGGAGAAAAAAGAAAAAGAGCAAAGGTTGGATAACAATTTCTGTGCCTACCAAGTAGAGGGTTTTTGTAGCTTTACTAAACATGTTTCCATGTTTGCTTTGCAAAATGCAGTCATGTACTTGCAGTTCAACCCAGGAGGAGCCACAGTTTACGGATGGAAAATTGATCGGGCACTTATCAGTACCATTTTTTTCATAGAGCTTTCACTTGTTCTTTTTGTGCTTGGGAAAACTGTGACTTTCACTACCAACTGAGACGCTTGTTAATTTTCCTTTTTATAACCCACTCTCTCGCATTAACATCTTCCTTGTAATTTTGAAACCCCTCCTTTCAGCACCTCTTACTTCAGGGACATATAAAAGGGGGTTTGGAATTTGGAATTATCCCGACTAACATTTTTCCATTGCCAAGTGAAACTCGTCAACAGGCATAACGGTCCACTGTTTTAGCCCCAATCTCATGGATGCCAAACCAAACATTGTTAATTACTTAAAAGAGTTAACTACATCATCATCTACCTCCATCAGTCGAATCTAATTCTAGTGCTATGCTCATCATATAATTCATCTCGTAAGAATAGAGCCAACAATCATAACATTCTAATTAAACAACACTTTGTTATAATTTTATTATTAGATTCAAAAGTAGTACGATTTCTTCCTGCCAACGCCTAAAGCCAGAAAGGACGACGATGATCGTTTATTTAAACCATGCTTGACTACAATATATACTGAGTGAAATTTGGACTCCAACTGTCGAACCATCTTCAGCAACCGCCAAGTTTGTTTGGGGATGATGACGTCCTCTTGTAACCGACTACAATTTTTCAGTTATATGGTATCTTGCACAAACTCAAGAAAGTAAAAATTGTTAAGAACCCATTCATGACAAGGATAATGTAACAAAATTAAAAAAACAAAGGCAAAGGAAAAGAAATAGAACAAGCCTTCTGTTATCTTTTCTCCAGCACTGACGTCTGCCTGTTATTAACAACCTTCTGGGTGTCATCAATGTCACCATCCCCGCCTTCTACCGTTACCATCCAAAAAATAATTGAGGGCAATATAACATACAAATAATAAACCATCAAAATCCACTTTGATAACATCTAGTACAATATATCAATATCCATCACTATTATTTAATTTTCAGGCAACATCAACTCTTAGACTGACAATTGGTAATCATTAAGGAACAGATCGCCAAAGTACAACAAGATCAATCCAATTATTATACCAACTATGCACATGGCGTCTGACTTGCACACTAAATGATTATGCAAAACACATTCAGGCTTTCAAACCTCCGGCACTGCTGCAAACACTTTAAAACAGAGAAGAAAAGAAAGACACAAAAATCTCACAAGTTAAAAGATCAACTAATTCATTCAAAAGCAATGTGGCCTAAATCTGTGTGTTACCCCGCATGTTTGGAAACTACAACCACAATCTACATCTCTCTGTTTTACAAGTTACAACCATATTCTCAGCAAGATTCCTTCATAGTTTCCATAAATGACACTTAATTCACATACATACATTCACTTCAGAAACATATATTGTGTACCAAAAAGTGAGGCTCCTCCATTACTTAATATGGTAAAATCACCATGTACAAAACAGGAAACTGATTTTTGACGGCACAACACAAATATCATGAAAAGTACCTTGGGTGTGCAAAACTTACTGCCATGAGCAGGAAAGACCAATGCTGTTCCCATCCAAACATCAGTAGACTCTTGCAAGCAATGTGAAAAAAATTGAAGGAAACAACGTGAGCAGGAGTTTTAGAATAGAAAAACAAAAATTCAAATATAGTCAAGAATATTTACACAAGAATTGCAATCTGTTACAATATCAAGGAAGTGGGAAAAGAAAGATCTAAGAAACGTAAGGTCAATAAGCTGCACCTTCATATTCAATCGCAGCTAAGGAACATTACAATTCATCACAAAATCATCCAAACTTAGAATTGGATCCTGTAATTCAACTTCCTTGAGATATTAATCTCCACAGGAATGTCATCTATTAGCCTGCCAAGGACAACATCAGTTTCTCACAATATTTTGCCACCAAAATATTCAACTGCTGCACCTCACCTCTTGCCAATCATCTGCTTAAGATACACTAGCATGATAAATAGCACAGTGGCTGTATGCACAATCTGCCTGCCCGTAACACAACCAATAGATAAAAATTTTTTTTACCGCTGCTGTATTAGATTTGGATCCTTCACGAATCGTTGTATATGCCTAAGAGTCATTTGAAGAAAAATAAGAAACAGCTACAACTGCAAACTAACAATGTAGCCCAAATGTGTTTTTCGGGTGCCCAAGCTTTCACTAGTCATGCCAGGTACCTGTTGCATTTACATTTTTGGCGGGAAAGTAGGCAAGAATTCTTTAGATTTTGGTAGAGGTAGCTCATGGAACCAATCATGATTAAGAGCATCATCTGCTGTTATTCTCTGCAGAGGCAACAGAAACTTTAATTAGCAATAAACAATACATAAAACCTCCCATATATACAAACTAGAGTTCACTAAAATAGATTTTAAACTCATATATGTATACCTTCTCAGGATCATATGTAAGAAGCCTATTTAACAGGTCGAATCCAGCATCAGATAGAACTGGAGATCCTGTGAAAGATGCTGCAGGAAACTTTCTACGCAACAAATTATACCTGGAAGAAGAAAACAAAAGCAACTACTTATAAAACTGGAAATCACATGAAGAGTTAGTCAATAAATACTGAACATATAAAACATGATAATAAATAGTACTACAGATGAAGAAAGCAATTGCACAGAGAAAAACTTACGGTTGCTTAGAATAATTTGCCTTCGCCCCTGGCAATTGAGAAAACCCAGCCCAAATCTTCTCGCTTGGAGTACCAAGAGTATCAAAGATCTGCAACCATCAAGACTAAACATCAGAAAACAAAATAATTATAATAAAATAAAACGAAGGTGAAGTTTCAACAGAAACAATGATTACCTTGCGAAGCTGATCAATTTCACTTGTTCCTTTGAACAAGGGTTCCTTAGCTAACAACTCAGCCATTACACAGCCCACAGACCACATGTCAACTGCTGTTGAATACTTCTTTGCTCCAAGTAAAATTTCAGGTGCTCTGAAATGCAGAAACCACACAACTATAAGCTTGGAAATAAAACAAAGATAATGTCAAATTTAAAAGCTCATAACAATTCAAAAAATACAAAGTGCAGCTCACCTATACCACTGAGTGACCACCTTAGTTGTATATGGCTTTAGAGGGCTTCCATACTGGCGTGCCATACCAAAGTCACATATTTTCAGTTCACCTTGGTTGTTCAAGAGAAGATTGGATGTTTTCATATCCCTGTGGAGCACCCAATTATCATGAAGATATTTGACACCCTCCAATAGCTGTAGCATCAAGCATTTAACATCGCTTGTGCTAAATGGATGTTTCATGGATTCCATTAGCTCCTTGAAGTCATGTTGCATGTACTCCATAACCATGTAAACATTGTCATGGTCATCTACTACAACTTCTTTAACTTTCACAATTGAAGGATGATCAAAAGATGCAAGTATGTTAATTTCACGCAGTGATGTCAAAGGGAAACCATATTCTTCAAAATCTCTTCGGTCAAGAATCTTTACCTTCTTCAGGGCCACAATTTCTCCTGTCTTCTTATCCCTAGCTCTATAAACAATACCATAAGTACCTTCACTTATTTTGTTCAATTTTTCATATTCAAAAACACTTCTGCAACCCAGAAGCATGTTCATACCTCTACCAGTTGGCTCTTTAACATCTAACTCTGGCTGGTCAACAGCAACATCTTCCTCACGCTTGTCATCAATGTCCATCACACCATAAGAGACCGATTTGCATTCCATATCTCCATCCTCACAAGCAGACAATACACAACTGCTTCTTTCATCAGATTGATTTAAGACAATCAGGTCTCCTTCCAAATCATCTCTTTCACACTCTCCACTTTCAAGACTGGAACTCCTACTCTTTTCCTCACTCCTAGACACATCTTCATCATCGCTATCAGATAACCAACGTGATGTGAAAATCTTACGTGCTTGAACAATTTCTTTCCGCACCAGACCTTGTTCTGGTTCATCATCCGGATATTGCTGGCCAGAAACAGCAGCAAAACCAAAAACAGAAGACTTAGGTGGCAAATTCTGCACTTCCTCAATAAGATTTGCAGAGACTGAATGCTTTGTAACACCCTCATCAGAAACTATACTTGACGTGCAAGGTGAAGAAGGAGATGACAGATTTGTAGCTGTCGATACAACTCTGTTCCTAGACGAAATTCTTACTTCCTTTTCTTCTATGTCCCACACAATAGGGGAAAACTTCCTCTTTTTCTGTGGAGGCTGCCTAACCCCATCATCCACAAACCGCGTTCCACCATTCTTAACTCTCACAACCTCCTCTAACCCACATCGCCTAGGACCCAAGTTGTACCCATTCTTATTCTGGGCAACCAAATTCTTCCCATTAGATGGGTAATTATATCCACTCTTATCGGAAGCAGCATGAGCAAGACCCCGATTCAACTTTCCAACACCACTTCTCCTAGGAACATCAACTCGCCCTGCCGCCATACCAATCAAACAACCAAACTCTTCTCAATCAAAAATTTCAAAACTCAAAAAAAGAGATCCCAAAAAAATCGCCAATCAAAATGCACAAAACAAAATAATTCAGTAACTGTTCTTTCTTTTCCCTTTTCCCTAAGGTTCCCTAAAAAGGACAAACCCAAGATCTGCGGACAAAGCTTACAAATACAATCAATAAAAAACGAACAATAGATCGATTAAACCCTAGATTTTCAGGAGTGCAAATTATCACAGAGAGTGAAAAAGAAAGATCAAATAAATGAGACGATAATAAAAAACCCTAGAACCTGAAATTTGTTGTGCCCCTTTTGGCGGATCTGACCTCACCTCGATAAATGAGAGGTAATTGAAGAACTTAGCAGAAAGAAGAGAAAGAAAGATGGAAACCACACGCAAAGAGAATCAGAGAATCGAGACACAATCTCTTGGACGCTTCTTCGTTTAACGCGCTGACCTTAATTTCTAGCCGCCCTCGTTCCAATTTATAGAAAGCGCGTTAGGGTTAGTTTTTCGGAGTCGGTGCAATTCTGTTTTCGGATTGCTTATTCTGGCCTAATTCGAAAGCCCAACTCAAGCAAAACTGGACTCGAATCAATTTGTTTATCGTACTAGAAAATGTGGGCTTTAAAGCTCAGCCCTTTATAGTAAATGCCTCAAAAGGTGCACAGGGCATAGCAACCTGCCAAGGAGGGCCTGTTCTTTATCTGCCTCACTAAGCACTAGCTAGGGAATAGCCCCATATGATAGGAACATTCCCTCAAATTGTAGGCCCTTTTTCATGGATTGGCTTAGTTCCCCCAAAGACCCCAGCTTATTTAGACAGACAGATAAAGACGCACAAGGCAAGGCAAGGCAAGGAACCATTCAGCACAACTGGTATTGAAGTCTCTATATCTGAATCTAGGCCCAAAATTTTTCATTGCCAGAAGCAGAGAAAACATTCATCATATCCTAACAAACTGCACATCCCGAGGAAGGCACACAACTCAAAACAATCCATCTATCCTGAGCTGCCATTTTCCGCCACTGGCGTCACAGTTTACGCACATAAAGCCATGCACAGCCAATATGAAAAACGCTTTCATGACAGTCGGTCGTTCTCGTTCCAACAAGACGGAATGGCGGACACGCCTCAACCACCAAAGCAAAAAGCCATGACCGGTTAACTTGCTGACTCGATTTTGAAAATTTAAGTCAAGTAAAAAAATTGAAACGATAACGCTCAATGTAGCTATCCACTTGCTCACTCTTTCTCTATATATAATTCCAAATTTCTCACATTGCAAGCACACTCAACTTAAGAAACCATTCACTACCAGCCTTTAATAGTCTGAAAGACAACAGGATGATTGGTCTTGGGAATTACGGTTATACCGCACCAGCTGCGAGAAAGATCAATGCTTATGACGTCCCTGAAGGAGTGGACATCCGGGGTCGATATGATGACGAGTTTGCAAAGATTTTGACCAAGGATGCTTTGCAGTTTGTGGCTGATTTGCAGAGGGAGTTCAGGAACCATATTAACTACGCAATGGGGTGCCGCAAGGAGGCTAAAAGGCGGTATAATGAAGGGGCGTTGCCAGGTTTTGATCCGGCTACAAGGTACATAAGAGAAGGGCAGTGGACTTGTGCACCAGTTCCACCAGCTGTTGCTGACAGGAGGGTGGAAATTACGGGCCCTGTGGAGAGGAAGATGATCATCAACGCTCTCAACTCTGGAGCCAAAGTGTTTATGGTGAGTGATCACATTACGTTAGTCATTGCAATTATCATCAATTCTTTCGAGTGTAAAAACTTAAGCTTTAATTTTTTGTAGGCTGATTTTGAGGATGCACTCTCTCCGAGTTGGGAGAATCTTATGAAAGGCCAAATTAACTTAAAGGATGCTGTCGATGGAACAATAACGTTCCATGACAGGGCAAGGAACAGGGTTTACAAGCTCAATGACCAGATAGCTAAGCTGTTTGTTCGTCCACGAGGTTGGCACCTGCCTGAGGCTCACATTCTCATAGATGGCGAGCCTGCAACTGGTTGTCTCGTGGATTTTGGCCTTTATTTTTACCACAACTATGCCACCTTCCGCAAGACTCAAGGTGAAGGATTTGGGCCCTTCTTCTATCTCCCTAAGATGGAGCATTCAAGGTAATTAAGTAGTTACCTACCAAGGCTATAACACACCTAGATCAAGCCAGTTTAAGTATTTCATGCGGCCATTTAAATTTAATCGTTTAATATGTGCTTTGAAAGACAGCTGCATGACTTTCAATGAAATCAACTAGACAGTAGCTGTAGAAGTGGTTCAAAAACCAAATAATTCGTATTCGGGAAAGTAATACAAATGTTATGTTATTGGCAGGGAAGCTAAAATATGGAATTGTGTGTTTGAGAGGGCAGAAAAGATGGCAGGTATAGAAAGAGGAAGCATCAGGGCCACTGTTCTAATTGAAACACTTCCAGCTGTCTTCCAAATGGATGAAATCCTTCATGAGCTCAGGGATCACTCTGTTGGCCTAAACTGTGGACGATGGGATTACATTTTCAGCTATGTTAAGACATTTCAAAGTCATCCGGATAGATTGTTGCCAGACAGGGTTCAAGTTGGCATGACTCAACACTTCATGAAGAGTTACTCTGATCTTCTCATCAGGACATGCCATAGGCGTGGCGTGCACGCCATGGGTGGAATGGTATGTGAGTCAAATTCATCTCATGCATTATTTAACATGCAACTTTTTCTGGTTTTCTGTTTTCATTTTATTTATCTTTTGGAAGAATCATACTAGAATTTTAAGAGCATCTTTGGTATTGAAGGCCCAATTTTCTGGAACAGGCAGCTCAGATTCCCATTAGAGATGATCCAGCAGCAAATGAGGCAGCCTTTGATCTTGTAAGGAAGGATAAACTGAGAGAGGTCAAGGCAGGGCATGATGGAACTTGGGCAGCACACCCAGGACTCATCCAAGCCTGTATGGAAGTCTTCACCAACAACATGGGAAATGCTCCTAACCAAATTCAAACAGTCAAACGAGAAGATGCAGCTAACTTAACAGAAGAAGACCTATTGCAAAGGCCTAGAGGGGTCCGTACCATGGAAGGTCTCCGCCTAAATACTCGTGTTGGGATCCAGTACTTGGCAGCCTGGCTAACTGGCGCAGGGTCAGTCCCTCTTTACAATCTAATGGAAGATGCTGCCACAGCTGAGATCAGCAGAGTTCAAAACTGGCAATGGCTGACATATGGAGTGGAATTGGATGGGGATGGGCTTGGGGTTAGAGTGAATGGCGATCTCTTTGGGCGAGTGGTGGAAGAAGAGATCGCTAGGATTGAGAGAGAGGTTGGAAAAGATAAGTTCAGAAAGGGAATGTACAAAGAAGCCGGCAAGATTTTCACCCGCCAATGCACTGCTCCCACCCTGGATGATTTTCTGACTCTTGATGCCTATAATCACATTGTCGTGCATCATCCTAAGGGTCTGTCCAAGCTCTAAACGAGTTCATCCCTTTTTTTTTCCCATGGAAGCCTGGAATCCTGGACTCTGTCTTGTGTTGTCTCATAATCTACTGCTAGTGCTAATAAGTAAATAATCAATCACGATTTCACTGATGTTTTTACTGAAAGCTTCAACATGGTTAATTCAGTTGCAGAACACATTAGGACACAGTTTATTTCATTGATTAAGGTGGAATCAGGATGATTTATGCCATTTGAATATCCCCTGTCTCTCTTTACCACAAAATATGATGCTGCAAATAACATAACAAAACAAGAAAGACATTTTAAAGAAAGATTACAATATAATTCCACTAAGGATTTTGAATTTGTATTCAATGGAAGTCTGCTAGGTGAATAAAATATAAACAACTAATGGAAAAATGCTCAGAAAAATGTAGCTTATATAATGAGATTAAGAATATTTCATCAAACCGGAAAGGCCCAAAGAAAGCGGAACAGGACCACTCCATAGCCTAAGTTTGAGCCCCCATCGACAATCCAAATTAAAATTGGAAATAAAGGTGGTCTCTCTCTATTGTTGTGTTGTACACATTCTTAGAAATACGTAACACAAACTCTCACCGGCTCAAAAACAAATGCACGTATCCCCACACGTGCGAGTGATCAGAAAATTTTTGCATTATAAAAAGATCACTGAACGTTAAAAGGCATTATTCCCGAATTTCTGATGGCATTTGTATAATAAAAAACACAACTCCAAAGCGTTGTCATGCCCCTATTTCTCCATAAAAAATTTTTGCATTATAAATCACTCTGGCACATGCAATCCACGCGCTGCCATCTTCACGGTCTGTTCTCGCGTTCTCAAGGCCACTTATTCCATCACAACAAGGGAAGTCTATTGTCGTGTTCTGTTTGCCAATCAAAGTTTGGAGCGTGCAACACGTGCCGAACCGAGATTGGGTCAAGTTTATGGTCTGCGCTTCATTCTCAACCATCAACTTTTCTTCTTTTTCATTTTAGTCCTTTATTTTCTTGGTTAAATCTTCCAAGTATGCAAAGCCAAATGATGCAAATAATATAACAATAGAAAGCTTATCATGCAAGGATTCTATTGGTATAAAAATCATGCACCAAAAATATATAAGAAAGAGAGAAAACTAATTCAAAGTGTTAGGTTACGGTTTGATTATTCTCCATATTTACACATCACTTGAAGCTAAAATTTTTTAAGATTTTATTAGGCATATATTAGCATCATATGACAAAATAATTAAACCCTAAGAACATTTTTTTCTGTAGTTATCATTAATATGCCATTGAAGCTTCAAAAACAAGATAATCATAAACTAAAAGCATATATAAATAACGAATTTTAGCATGTTAATCATGTTTTTCAGAGATTATAACATGAAAACACTAAATTTTGTTGGTGTTGAGGGGTTTATATAGATATTCAAGAATGGCAAAATTGGCTTCAAGGCGAGTCTTTAAATAGGCGTCTATCTTTAAGACTTAATTCGCCCCCACCACTAGGTATGCAAAGGGGTATTATGCGACTAGTCTCAAGGATACAATGAAGCCAACGTCTAACTTTCGTATTGCACTTTACGAAACTAGACCGCTAGATACACCCGAGGGTTTGCAAAGTCGTTTGGCCTTAAAACCAACTTTCTGCAGCAAGATGATAATAAGGAATTCGGAATCTTTTGTAGATGGTGGAAACTTTAGTGTTTTGTTTTTCTAACACAAACACTTTCTCTTGCTCCTTTGCACTTGCTTGTTGTGTCTAAAATTTTTTGTCTTGTTGTTGTATCAAAATGGATGACAACAAGCCCTTTATATAGGCTTTAAAGTGTCTCTTCTTCAAGGACACGTCCTTTTCATAAAGACATCTTTTATGTCTAATAAGTATCTTTATGTTCCAAGGTCACAACCTTTTCATAAAGATCTCTTTCATCCAAAAAGTGTCTCTACACTTTTTACCAACACAACTTTTGAGCAAAAGATATTGTTTCAATAAACATCTAATGAATAGATAACAATTCATTCCATAAATCATACTCTTTGATTTATACCTTGAAACAATATCTATTCACATATAACCTTTTACATGTTACTTTACAATTGTAACTTTTCACATGTAGCTTTTCACATGTTACTTTACAATGGTAACTTTTCACATGTAACTTTTCGTTGGTGTCTTTTCAACATGTATTTTCAATAAACATAATTATTCACACGAAAACTTGTCTATATTCCAATAGACATATTGTGTCACTTTTGTGACATAACTATTGAGCTAATAATAGCTCTCCATCATGTGAACTATTCTTTAATTTTGAAAATACACCAACAAATTTGACTTTGATACCAATGTGAGAAAATGTATGGACAACAAAAAAAAATTACAAAATAATTCAACTTTAATCATACTTGTGGTGTCTATTATCTTTTAAGACTAACATAAAATGACTCTAGAATCCTGATTTTTGGGCATCGAATGAGTCTATTGACTTTCAAAAACTCATGATATATAGAAATCTATTACAAAATCGATTAATAACCACACTTTTCACATTGCAAGAACTTTAATCTAACAAAGAACCTTAATCTAACAATAGAGGGAGAGTGTTTTCTCCTTAGGGAATAAACTTTTTTGCTTTTATATTTTTTAGGAATTGTTGGTATATTATTTGGTGGAACATCCAAATCTATTTATGATCCTTTAAAGATCACCTAATCACTTTTGTGAAAACAATCTTGATAACATTTTATCAAATAATATTAATATTTAGTAATCTTAGTAATTCTAATTTATCAAGATAGAAAGGATAAAGAGTTACTTTAGACAATTTTATGCAAATAGGATGACTATTATGGAGTGTTATCTCAAGAAGTCCAATATGTAAAACCTTAAAAATTCAATAAGAATTCTTATATAATAGTACAAAAACCTACAAAAATAATGACTAGGGATTAGATTCATTTTGTTCCCTTCTAAAGGTGGCTGATGGAAATATATGTAGAAAAAATCAAAGATCTAAATAAAAAATTGCTTGATAGCTAATATATTTGATTGTTTAATGAAAATAAAATACTACATAAGGAGTTATTTATAATAGCCAACTAAATCTAAAATTACTTGACGTGCAAGTAAAATAAAGAAATGTTCTAACCCTAGATTTCTTTAGAGTACAAGTAAAATAAAAGAAAATAGGGAAAGATTACATAAGGAAAATTTTTCCCTAGATATGAGGATACTTGTGTATTTCATAACAGCTTCCCTCAAGACAGTATGGGTGACAGGTTCAGATTCCACCGAGCTTTGCCATCGATATTATGGGTATTCGCTCCCTCAAATTGGTAGAGAATAAACCCTAATAAAGTTTGACAATAGGTGTTCCTTGTTTGTTTCTGTCAAGTATTGCCATCAGTTGATCAAATTGAGTTTCAGATAATCATCTATTATTGATTTGCTTTTTGTTGGGAATGTACGTAATTTTTTTCCCTACCAATTTGGTGGATATCCTACAATCTTAAAATAGTTTTCTTTTATGTGACCTATCTTTTTACAATGTTCATATTTTGACCTCTTATTGGGATTTTGATTCCTCTCTCCAGCATATACTTTTGCCTTCACAATTGGCCTTATCATTATCACCTCTTCTCAACTAAATAGACAATAAGCAATTGTTAAAATTGATAATAGATCCTTAAAAAGAATATTTGATCTTACAACAACATAAGAATCATTAAATCCCATTAGAAACTTATGCAATTTTTCTTCTTCTTTTTCCCTGGCCAAAACTCCATACATACAACTCCAACATCCTCGTTCGTGAGGCTTAGAAAAACTTTCAAGTTGATCTCCAAGTCTTTTTATTTTTGTATAGTAAACTGAAATTATCAATTCACCTTATCTAATGTTGATTATTTCTCTTTTTAGTTCTTGAATTCAAGGTCCATTTCCTTGTGTAAACCTTTTTTTCAAATCTCTCCATATGGCATAAGCAATGTCATAATATGCAATACTATTATATAACCCCTCATTAAGTGAATTTAACAATCATACTACTACCATAATATTACAAATTAGCCAATTATATTCTTATGAATCTCCTTCTTCTTGTTTCAGTAATTTTTCATCCATGAATACCAGCTTGTGTTTCGATCTCAGAGCATTGACAATAGTTCTCCTCCATTTTAAATAGTTGGGTCTTTTTAGTGCATGGGATGCCAACAAATCACCTAGTCAATTAGAATCACTTAGATGATTGTGGAATAGCTTGTTGTTCATGGTTTTGGTAGAAATTTTATTTGGGTTTTATAAAGAGGTTTTTGTAATAAGGAAAGGAAGCGTTACAAACAAGTAAAAAGATGTGCCAAAGGCAACAGAGAGGAGGATTGGAGTAGTTCTTGAAGTACTAAGTGTTAGAAAAATAGAATTATAAGAAACAAAAGAAAATAAAACAAGTAAGAAATAGTAAATGATTTACGGCATGGTAACATTGTCCTTAAGGATAATTTTTACCTTTTCGGAGTATAAAACTCGATGCAAAGGACTATAGCTGTAACGACCCCTCCTAGATCGCTACTAGCGTCTGAGACTTTCGAAATATCCCACCAAGTCCAGAACAAGCCTCATTTGACTTTTTCAATAATTCCTTATACACTTCCATTAAACTGTGTAAATATCAAATCATGTTTATATACATGTGTATTTGAATTCAAAAATAAGCATAATCATTTCATTTTAACTTTACGTCATGCTATCACAATTAAACTATGTTGAGTTCGAAATCTCAAATTTTCATTATATAGAAAATCAATGTTTGTCACATACAAATCTCGAGTATTTCAACCCGACCTCTATCAGTGGAATGACTCAAAAACGAGTTAAGAATTGTTTTTACCCAATCTATGGTAGACCGTGCTCACTGATGTTTCACGTTAGACTAGTTCCCGTCTACAAAAGAGGAAAATAAGAGGGTGCGAGTCTCATAAACTCAGTGATAATCATCGACTTAGTGAGCATGCGAGAAGAGGAAACAACATAAGAAGTGATTAGTTATAAATCCGAGAGTACGCGTAGAAAAATATTTCATTAAACGGAAATATATTTTATGCCTTGCAAGTTCTAAAATGGTGAAATTCAAATAAATGTATATGTAGATTTCACTTATCAATCATTAATAAAAATTTATGTGTCAATGACATGCAATGTATACTAAAACAATAGACGAGTGAGTCTCGTCCTCGGGTAGATTTAGTATAGCTCTAAGGCTTATTCTCAGATATCATCACCTACTTGTGGGAACTGCCTACGTCACCAATATAAATCGGGGCTTCAGGTTCTCTTTTACCTACTCGTGGGAACCGCCCACGTCACCAATATAAATCAGGGCTTCATGTCTCCCTTTTTACCTACTCATGAGAATTACCCTCAAATGTCTTAATTATACTAAGAGAAAAGTCAATGTCATCTCAATGTATTCACAAAGTATGATGAAATAGTACGTAGTATACTCATGAACCATACACTCATGCACAAACATATTTCATGGCATAGCATATTTATCAAAATTGCAAGTTTAGTGAAAATAGAAAGTTAAAACTCGCATTCCATGAGTCAATAATGGTCATTTTTAGCCTAATGCATCACACAAGGCTTGCAAGGCTAATTTTGAATTGAAATCAGTCAAAGATTTGTTTTTCCATACTTAAAATCATATATATACGTACTACGTATAGTATCAAGAAAACATATTTTAAAACTCTGTCACATCCAAAAATAACTTAAATTTTTTACCAGCTTATGCCATCCACAATTTCATTAACTATCAAACACAATGTATATAATATTATAGGAATATAATATTTTTGAAATTTAGCACCCACTCACTTCAAAATAACTGAATGCTACTTCGTTATTGGTTCGCGCGTGTACTTAGTTATTTTTGTTTTCGTTCTCCTTTTTTCTTTCCGGCGCTGCTCTCTCCTTTTTCTTCTTTTTTTTCTCTCCCTGGCATTATTCTCTCTCTTTTTCTCGATCTATTTTTCTTTCTCTTCTTTCCTCTTATTTCTCTTTCTCTTTCTTCTTTTCTTTCTATTTCTTTTCCCTTTGTTTCCCGATCTGTTTCTCTATCTCTTCTTTCCTCTCTTTTCTTTTTCTTTTTCTTCTTTTATTTCTTTTTCTCTTCCCAATGTTTCTCGATCTGCTCCCCTCTCTCTTCTTTCCTCTTCTTTCTTCTTTTTTTTCTTTTTCCCTTCCCCTTGTTTCCTTATCTGCTTCCTTCTCTCTTCTTTCCTCTCATTTCTTTTTCTTTTTCTCTTTCTTCCTTTTTCTCTTCCTTTGTTAACCGTTGATCGACCCTTCCACATTTTTCCTTTCTTCTTTCTTTTTTCTCTCTTGTCTTTTCTTTTCTCCTTTTTCTTCTTCTTCTGTCAGCCCCTACACGGGATGTTACAGTAGTAGTTATTCTCCAAGATTCAACAGACTCTTCCTTATAGTTTGCACAAACTATAAGGGGATAGTAAGAATAGCTGAAAGTAACGAACCAAGCAAAGAATGAAAGAACTCAGCAAAGGAAGAAAGAAAGCAAAGAAGAGATGAAAGACTTTTTTTTGTGTGTTGAGAGTCATGGTGTCAGGCTGTATTTATAGGCATGAGTTAGGTGAACGTTGCACCAAATAAAGTGAACGTTGCACCAGATCAGGGAGTTGAGAAAAAATTTGGTCAACAAGTACACTAAGTCAGGTGGACGTTGGAGCAAAACTAGGAAAAGTAGGTAAGCATGGAAGTGTTTGAGTTTGATTTAATCAATGGTTGAAAAACTTAAAAACAAAAATAAAATCAAGATACAAAAATTCACTTGGGCTTAGCCCACGTGTATATTCGCGGGTAAGGGGGAATTTGAACTTTTGAAAAGTTTGGCCCAATCTTGTGTGTGAGCGAGCCAGCTCAGTTTTCTTTGCTTGCAACAAGCCGATGTGGGTTTACATATATAAGACATTCACCATTCAGGTATCTTGGCAATGTAAGATGTTTGAAACTTTATGAAATCCACTTATTTGTCCAACAATCCTCCACATATTTTATAAAGTTTCATAGGAAGTTTTGCTAGATCAAATTTCATTTGAGTGTAATGTATAGAGACTGGTGCTTTTTAGGCTATGAATCAGCTCTAGAAAAAATGAAATATAAATCATAGAATTTTGATGAAGCTTGTAACTTCTATGAACCAAAATTCTTTACGTGAGATATGGTTTTCATCAATCACATTACACCCTCACAATTTTTGCTGTTCAACGCGGTTTTGAGCGAAAAAGCCATGAGCGTGCCTGGTTATTCATAAGTGTTTTAGACAATTTGCCACAATTCTCATAGGAGCGGCCCTACTCCACACTTATAGAGGTTGATTCCACCAAATGTATGCTGCAGTATAATACACTACCCATAAGGGATATGGAATTCATTAAGAGTTTAACTCAACCTATTTTACATTGCAGTTTTACACTATTCACACATCATAGAAGGGATAATAATTTCAATAATGCATTAGTTTATCAACAAATAACTTGTTATTATCCATATGAACCTAATTCATGGGATCTCTAATCACATAGGTTGGGTTATTATTATTTATTGATATTCACTTTTGGCTTGAGTCCCATTCCCTTGGATGTAACATTAATTAGTTTTCTTCCTAAGGGTTTAGTCAGAGGATCAGCCAAATTCAGTTTCGACTTCACATAATTAATGGATATAATTCCAACTTTAAGCAACTGTTTTACTACATCATGTCTCAAACGAATGTGTCTATTTTTACCTTTGAAAGTTTTATTCTTTGCAATGGCTATTGCTGCTTAGCAATCACAATGCATAGACACAGAAGGTGTTGGTTTCATTCCCAACGGAATCTCTACTAAGAGGTTTCTTAACCACTCAGCCTCATTGCCAGCCAACTCTAAAGCTACAAATTCTAACTCCATTGTAGATTTAGTAATTATTGTTTGTTTTGCTGATTTCCAAGTTATAGCACCCCCACCAAGGGTGAATACATAACTACTTGTGGATTTTGCCTCATCTGAATCTAAGATCCAATTAGAATCACTGTATCCTTCTAATACAACGGGAAATTCATTATATAAAATACCATAATTTATGGTACCTTTCAAATATTTCATCACTCTGCTCAAGGCAGTCCAATGATCTTGATTGGGACTTTGTGTATATCTATTCAATCTACACACAGCATAAGCTATATTTAGTCGAGTATAATTTAACAAATGCATCAGACTCCCAATAATCTATGCATATTGAGATTGAGCTACATCATCACCTCTGTTTTGCTTTAATTAGATATTACTGTAATAAGAAATACTCACAAGTGTGACATCAAAATGTCTAAACTTTTTAAGTAGCCTCTCAACATAATGCTCTTGTTTTAGCATCAAACCACTATCACATCTTATGATTTTAATACTCAAAATAACTTTGGCTTCTCTTAGATCTTTCACATCAAATTTAAAAGCCAAAAAACATTTTGTTTGATTAACCACATCAATGCATGTATCAAAAATAAGCATATCATCAACATATAAGCTAATAATCACACATTCACTATCAACAGTTTTTGTGTACACACATTTATTAACTCCAACAGTAGAAAATCCATCACTAACAAGAACTTGATCAAATTTCTCATGCCATTGTTTTGGTGCTTGTTTCAAGCCATATAACGATTTAATCAATTTATAAACTTTGCTTTCTTGACCAAGAAGAACACATCCCTCGGGTTGTTCCATATAAATTTTTTTTTTCTAAATCACTATTTAAAAAGGTAATTTTTACATGCATTTGATGAACAACAAGTTTGTAAATTGAAGCTAAGGCAAATAAAATACGAATCGATGCAATTCTTGTTACTAGAGTAAAAGTATCAAAATAGTCAATATTTTGTTTTGAGTAAAACCTTTTGCAACTAATCTAGCTTTGTAGTTATCAACAGAACCATCGAAATTAAATTTTCTTTTAAAAATCTATTTGTAACAAACTGGTTTGGCTCTAGGTGGTAAATCAACTAATTTTCAAGTTTGATTTTGTAAAATTGAATCAATCTCATTTTGTATGGCTTCTTTCCAAAATGAACTTTCTTTAGAAGAAATTGCATCAACATAAGTTAAAGGATCATTATCTACAAGATAAGAATAAAAATCATTACCAAAAGAAATTTCTTTCCTCAGTCTTTTACTCCTTCTCAAATCATCATTTTGTATTTCAAAATCATTTTTGCTAAAAGGTGCATGAGAAATTGTATCAGTTCTTAATGGAAAAATATGCTCAAAAAATTCAGCATTCTTTGTTTCAACAATTGTATTATAATCAAGAACATTACTTTTTAATACAAGAAATCTATATGCAATACTATTTTCAGCACAACCAATAAACATGCAATAAGATGTTTTAGAGTCGATTTTTCTCTTCTTAAATTTAGGAAGCATTACCTTAGCTAGACACCCCCACACTTTCAAATATTTTAAATTAGGAGAATAGCCTTTCCACAATTCATAAGGTGTCCTACCAATTTTCTTATAAGGTATTTTATTTTGAATATGACATGCAGATAATAAAGCTTCACCCCACAAATTTTCATGCGCATTTGAACTAACAAGCATAGAGTTCATCATTTCTTTTATTGTTCTATTTTCCCTTTTAGCTACTCCATTTGATTCAGGAGAATATGGAGGAGTAATTTCATGGATTATTCTTTCTTTTTCACAAATATCATTAATCGGTATATATTCACCCCCTTTATTTGATCTAACTCTTTTTATCTTTTTATTTAGTTGATTTTCTACCTCAGCTTTATATTTAATAAACATGTCAAAAGCTTCATCTTTATGCCTAAGTAAATAAACTTTAGTAAATCTAAAATAATCGTTAATGAATGTAACATAGTATTGCTTATCACCTCTAGTCACAGTTTGTTTTAAATCTTTTAAGTCTGTATGAATTAAACTTAATAGTTCTGATTCCCTATTTACTGAAATACAAGTGTTCTTAGTTGATTTCATCTCAGCACATATTTCGCATTTATTAAAACATCCATTTTTAATATTAGAAATTAAACCTAGTGATTACATTTTCTTAATATAGGTAATGCTAACATGTCCTAGTCTACCATGTTATAAATCAATATAGTCAATCATGTAAGCAGAAGATCTAGCATTTTCATTCAAAACATTAGAAATGTTAAGTACAAAGAGTCCCTGATTGCAATAACCCTTGCCCACAAACACATTATTTTTTGTCATCACGATCTTGTCATATTCAAATGACACTTTCACCCTAACTTTGCCTAATAAAGCCACAGAGACCAGATTTGCCCTTATATTGGGAACATGAAGAACATCATTCAAAGATAAGGTCTTGCCAGATGTAAGCTTGAGAAAGACTTTTCCTTTACCAAGAACTTTAGTAGTTCTATAATCACCAAGGTATATTGTCTCTTCTCTTTCCTTTATTGGAGTATAAAAGGTAAAGGCATTTCTGTTTGCACAAATATGCTGAGTCTACCACCCATTCTTTCTCACTGGCCATCAGATTTGCTTGTGAAATGACCGCAGCAATTACATCATTGGATTCATCTGCTTTGACCAAGTTAACTCTTGGATTAGTAGGTTTGTCATTTTCTTTTGCTCTTTTCTTACATTGTGTTGCATGATACCCTGGCTTTCCATAAAAAAAATAACTACCTTTCTTTTTGAAGGTGGGATGAGGAGCTTTGGGTTTATGATCAGGTTTGTAAGGGTACCTTTGTTGACGTTGGGTTTTGCCTGGTACCAAATTAGTTTTAGTTGCAACTTCCTTAGCTTTGGAGGCCTTAATCTTTTTCCCAGTTGGGTCTTCAATGATGATGTGCACAATCAAGTATGTAAGTGACAACTGTTTTTCCTTATGCTTCAGTTGTTGTTTGTATCCATTCCAAGATTCTGGCAGCTTCTCAATCAGTAATCCAATAACAAACTCTTTTTACAAGTTGATTTTTTCAGCTTTCAAATCATCCACCAGTTTGTGGTATTCATTAATCTGGCTTTTGATGTCCTTATCATCTGTTATCTTTCAGCAATAAAAATTACCAATCACGAATTTTTATTTCCCAACATCTTCAACAGTGTATTTGGCTATCATTGACTCCTATATTTGCTTTGTTTTTTCATAAGGACTGTATACATCAAACAACTCATTAGAAAGTGTGCTAATGATTGTATGCATGCATACTTTATTTACGTGCATCCATGGTTCTAGCATCTTGACATCATCTGGATTGGAATCAATTAGTGCAAAGGCCACCCCATGAACATCGAGGATTGAAAAAATCCTTTCTTGCCGCCTTTTGAAGTTTCTGCCATCAAAGATTTCTATTTTGGAAATATCTGGAAATGGTTTGGCATACGAAACAAATGGCACAAGAGGAATGGTCAGTGGAGTAGGAGCTATGGGGGAACCATTGATAGTGGTGGTGGTAATGGGGACAGAGGCAACATTATGAACAGTGGTAGTAGCATTTTCAACGTGGGAATCCATTTTCTTTAAGAATGTTAGAAAAATAGAATTATAAGAAACAAAGAAAAATAAAATAATAAAACAACTAAGAAACAGGAAATGATCTGAAGCATGGTAACACTGTCCTTAAGGATAATTTTCGTCCCTTCGGAGTATAAAATGCAGTGCAAAAGACTGTAGCAGTTATCCTCCAAGATTCAACAGACCTTTTTTTATAGTTTGCATAAACTATAAGGGGATAGCAAGAACAGCTAAAAGTAACGAACCTTGCAAAGAATGAAAGAACTCAGCAAAGGAAGAAAGAAAGCAGAAAAGAGATGAAAGACTTTTTTTGGTGTGTTAAGAGTGATTGTGTGAGGCTGTATTTATAGGCATGAGTTAGGTGAACGTTGCACCAAATAAGGTGAACGTTGCACCAGATCAGGGAGTTGAGAAAAAATCTGGTTAGCAAGTATACTAAGTCAAGTGGACGTTAGAGCAAAGCCAGGATAAACGTGAAGCAAAACTAGGAGAAATAGGTAAGCAGGGAAGTGTTTGAGTTTGATTTAATCAATGGTTGAAAAACTTAAAAAAAATAAAGTCAAGGTACAAAAAGTCACTTAGGCTCAGCCCACATGTATATTCATAGGGAGGGAATCTGAACATTCTAAAGGTTTGGCCCAATCTTGTGCACGCGTAAGCCCACTCCGTTTTCCTTTCTTGCAACAAGCCCATAGTGGGTTTACATATATAAGGCATTCACCATTCATGTATCTTGGCAATGTGGGATGTTTGAAACTTTATAAAATCCACTTATTTCTCCAACACTAAGTGCCATGGCAAGTAAAAGAAAGTAAGAGGTGAATTAGGGAGTAGAAGAGAATTTAGAGAGAGAAGCTCTCTAGAGGAGAATGTGTTAACTCCGAGAGGAAGAAAACCCCTCTAAATGAATTGTGAGACTTTATATATAGTGTTAAAAGTGACGATTACTCAAGAATAAGCTTTAATGCGCTCAATGAATAACATTATTATGAAGAACAGTAATGTTAGTAATCATTACTGTAATTGGGTGTAATAAAACTTATTCTTGAGTAAAAGGTAACAGAGAAGAGGTACACATGAAATGATATAAGAGAAAAAGTTGTACATGAATAGATACAAGAGAAACAGATGTATGTGAATAGGTATATGAGAATAAGATAGAATGATGAAACACTTGTACTTTAAGAAAAAGCTAAGAGGAAGACCTCTTAACTACCTTCATATCTAAGCCACCAAGCCAAACTCTTAAAAACATTCCAAGATGAAAGTAACCCATGAACCCTACCACTTATTCTGAGTTGCTTTCACTATCATCCGTGTGAAGTGATTATTTCGTGCAAAGTAAATGTTCTACTTGTTAGTTATTGTTGGGTTTGACCATGGACGACATGCTCAAAATGCGTAGCGAAAAGAAAATTAAAAACTTTATAATTTAAATAACAAAAACATGCCTCCATCCATGGATCACCTTAGTAATATTTAACACATAAAAGCACAAAATAAATTATAATTCAGAAAGTTACCTTGCCAAGTAATTTCGTAATCACAATAGCATTTCCTAAAGCAATCTTGTGAACACCACAAGAAGCAAAAACCCTAACCAATCAAGTGTTTGGCCTCCAATGGCAGTACACACGATTGCACTTGAACCTTCAACAAAGGAAGGAGTTTTTAACTATACTTTGTGCTAGCAAAGAGGACAACAATTGTCCTTTTCTTCTTTTTCACAATATTGGCCGAACCTATCTTGAAAATTGCTTATGAAGCAATTTTCTCTTTCACACAAAAGGAGTGGTGCCAAAGAGAAAACAACGTTTTTCTTTTTTTGACAAAAACTACGTTTTCTTCAATTGTGTAAAACTCTTGTAAAAATAATTAAAAGGTGACTTATATAGTTACGTTAAAATAACTTCAATTTTGCAATTAAGCCCTTAATATTATGATCATTATAATATTGGGCTCATTATGTAATTAAACTCTTTTAATAAAGTCCTTTGAAATTAAAATCAAAATTAATTTCCTTTATATTTTGCAATCAATGCCTTATAATTATAACAATTTATAATTATGTATAAAACTTAATTAAACTCTTTTAATTAAGTTTATGAAAGTTAATTCCCTAACATGTGATTTAAGTCTAACTTAAATCATCACTCTCCTAATTTAATTCAAATGCAATCATTATGTGTGACCCATTAAGTTCCCAACATATTGGCAACAGAATTGATTAATGACTCAATTGATTAATATAAACTTCAATCAATTAATTTATAATCAATTCCATAAACCAAGATTGGCATCTAGCAATGCACCATGGCCACCCAATTGTTAGAAGAGTCAAAGGGTGCTTTGACAACCTGTCAATGTACAGTCTATCGGTGTAATTCATTCCCTCATCATATATCCCAAAGATGATAAGAGCTTGATACAGTGTCTACTCTTATTGACCTCTATATTTGTTCTCGCAATTATAACATTAGTTTTATAGAGAGTTATGAAACATTTTCATAATCTCCATATCGCCTTGGCCAAGGACTTCAATAAGCTAATGTTAACCAAGAACTGATAAGATATGTCCTCTAAAACACTTGAGGTGATGATTTTTATCTTGACCACTCATTTGCCTTCACATGCTTCATACTATACCCAAAAGCATCCTGTTTTGGCATCCTTGGTTAGGCACCTGTAGGGATGAAATCAAAGCATAGCACTCCACATATAAGATAACCTGATGTCTCAAGTCTAAGGAGTATTTACACGACTGACACATAAGATTTGTTGCATAAACACTGGAGTGTATTACCAAATGCCCTTCTCATGGTGGGTCATGTTCAGTGAACTTGCTTTCTTAGGCAAGCACCTATATTCTAGTTCCAAGTATCTCTATATTTCAATCTATGAGATCGATTGCTTACTTCCAAAGTAAGGAACATAGAATATACCAGTCTCTAAGCATCATTGATATCCAGTCTCAATGATACATTGACCAGGAACATTTTGAGATTATGCTTTGATGCATAAGAATCTCATAACTGCAACCTAGTACAGTTTCCTTGCAAGGCATATTAATTTCATGGACTTCATCCAATTAGACTTATAACTCATTATAATTGATATCTTATTGATGAAAGAAAACCTTTAATCATTCAACATGAATGACACTATTGCATGATTGGAATCAAGCCTTAACCAAT
Source organism: Theobroma grandiflorum (assembly GCA_036013995.1). Taxonomy (NCBI): domain Eukaryota; kingdom Viridiplantae; phylum Streptophyta; class Magnoliopsida; order Malvales; family Malvaceae; genus Theobroma; species Theobroma grandiflorum. Next base: position 12,401,180 of record CP142131.1, read on the forward strand.
CCTAATTGGCTGCAGGGCTCATCCCATATGGAGTAGTGCTATACTTATTTTAGTTATTTTATATGAAGTAGCGCTTCACTTGTTCTAGTGCTCTTGCTTGAAATAGTACTTCACTTGTTTTGATTGTTCTCTATACAATATTATGTTGTAAAATAATTTTTTAGAGAATAGGTATTAACCAAAATCAAGTATCTATAAGTTTTTATTGGTTTTTATACCATGGAAAAAAAATTCACAAGAAAGAACAACTAAGCTTTGATACTAAGTAGAAATACCAAAGATATAAGTAAAAAACTAAATTGCTTGATAACTAATTTGTTTGATTGCTTGATGAAAATAAAAAGACTAAAAAAGCTATTTATAATAGTCAACTAGATCTAAACTTGCTTGATATATAAGTAAAGTAAATGGTAAAATAAGAAAATATTTTAACTTAAATTTTTTTATAATAAAAATAAAATAAAAAAATATATAAAAAATTCTTCAAAAATATTCTCTTTTTGATTCAAAGATGTTCGTATATTTTGTAACAATATAAGTTGTTCCATTTACTCTCAATGACAGCATATGAGATGAAACTTATGGTTCCGTTTCCAAAAAATATATATTCCATATTAGAAATGTCGTTTTCAACACTTCGAAGGGTGATGCGCTTCTTGCAGTGAAGTAAAAATGGTTCAATCATGTGTATGGTCATCAATAATCCGAAGAAATGATTAAATAGTCTCACTGCCACTTTTTTAATAGCCTCCAAATGTGTCAATCAGCATTTGGTTTCAAGCAGCCACCACGCCTTCAAGGTGAGATGAGACTAGGAAGGCTTCCCTTTTCTTTTCTTTTTTTTTTTTCCCCAACAGGGCCATTCCATTCATTCTGTATAAGTTGAACAGGTTTGTGCATTCGTTTTCTTTTATGTGTCTTTTCCAGCTGTTAGCCAATGAAGTATAATTTAGTACTAGCACTAGGAACGTTCAATTTATCTTTATCCGAACAGGACACCACCCTACCAGGCGCTAACAATCACTCAATCTTACAGAAGGTGATAGGAATTGAAAAGAAAAATGGTCTGAGAGAGGAAAACAATCCTCACTTCCTCTCTTTAGCAAGCTACCTTGTATTCAAACCCATGACATGTGGTCCAAACTCCTTTGGTTTTATAGAGTTAACAAAAGCGTTTCCTCGTACAAAAGTTAGGTTCCACAGGAAAGAGAGATTGGTTCTTTTGCAACAGAGAGACTGAGCCTTTCCTCCACGTGGAATGTCATAGATTATAGATTAGAGAAAATTCCAATGAAGAGTAGGTTACATTTCTCTTTTGTTGCTTTGCACGAGCAACAATGTTTATGGTCCTTTCTCTTGGATTATATATATACATATATATATATATGAGGAAATTGTGAGGAATGTCCTTTTTGATAAAGGCATTTTAAAAATAACCATCAGAATAAGTTTAACTGTTTTTAGCCATTTTTAACTATGACTTGACAAAAATACCCTTTAAACTATTTTAAATAAATTAAACCATTTATCATAATTTCTCTCCATTTCTGTTTCAGATTTCTCTCTCTCACCATCCCACTCTCTCAAATTTTATCGATTTCTCTCTTCGACATTCGTCTGTTATTCTTCCAATTTCTCTCTTTGGCATTCGTCTACTATACTTTCGATTTCTCTCTCTCGCATTTTCAGATTTCTTTTTCTTGCGCTTTCAAGACATTAAGCAATCGTTTCGAAGTGTTTGGGTGAGTGGGTATTTGAAAATTTTGATTTTTAGGTATTTTGGAGAAAATTAAAATAGTAGAAATAATCACAGATGTATGAAATAGCTTTTAATTGAATTAATTCGGGATCTAGACACCAATAAATTCAAAATTTTGAAATTTATAAACCTAAATTTTCAAAAGAATTTTTTTTTAATTTTTAGTCAAAGTAGGTGTTTTAGATAAAAAAAATTGTATTTTGATTTATGAAAACATGTTGGAAACACTTTAAGTAGTGTTGTGTCACAAATTTTTGTACATGGCGTGTCACAGCCTAACCATGGCGTGTCACAGCCTAACCATGGCGTGTCACAGATTTTTGTATATGGCTTGTCACAAGTTTTTGTACATGGTGTGTCACAGCCTAACCATGGCGTGTCACAACTTAACCATGACGTGTCACAGATTTTTGTACATGGTGTGTCACAACTTAACCATGGCGTGTCACAGATTTTTGTATATGGCTTGTCACAGACTAACCATGGCTTGTCACAAGTTTTTGTACATGGCGTGTCACAGCCTAACCATGGCGTGTCACAGCCTAACCATGGCGTGTCACAGATTTTTGTACATGGTGTGTCACAGATTTTTATACATTGTGTGTCACAACCTAACCATGGCGTGTCACAGCTTAACCATGGCGTGTCACAGATTTTTGTACATGGTGTGTCACAGATTTTGGTACATGGTGTGTCACAGATTTTTATACATGGTGTGTCACAACCTAACCATAGCTTGTCACAGATTTTTGTACATGTGTGTCACAGATTTTTATACATGGTGTGCCATTTAGAAAATATAAGAAAATTATAATAATTTAAAATATAAGATAAAAGTTTAATTAAAAATTTTACATCTCAAAAAACTAAAAGAATAAAATTTTAATAATTTTTTTTAATTTTAATAAAAAAAATCTCATTTGAATATTTCGCTTTAGGCCTTTAAACTTGTTAGGCCACTCCTGGTGTGTCACAGATTTTTATACATGACGTGTCACAACCTAACCATAACGTGTTACATCATAGCGTGTAATTTCATTAAGGGTATTTTTGTCCAACTTGATTAAAAACAGTTAAAATTATAACGATGGCTACTTTTGAAAACGTCTTATCTTTAAAGGTTATTTTTTAAAACGTCCCTATATATATATATAAAGCAGCTACAGGAACCTAATCCCATCGTCTAGCATTGTCGAGCAGACGTTAGCTTAGATGCCCTGGCACGGTGTGTCTGGTGCCAACTCCAACACGTGTCACATACGCAACACAACTTTCCAACTTAGGCTCAGATCCAATAATAATTTGGAGCATTGATAGATGAGTACTTTTTGGCTTTCCCCTTTCCATTTTAAATTCTCAATGGGACTTCTAGTTGCATGGTCGTGGAGATTTCTTACTGGACGCAGGTGATCAAATCATGGAGGCTGGATGACCCACAAGTTCCCTAGCCAAATATGCCAAGCAGAAGCTAACAAATCAATAAACAACCAACCTTTTGTGTTCCAGGGCCCTTAAATTAATGCAAGGATTCGCGACAATGCGACATAATCAATGTCAGCTTATATACAGTAAGCACCTTTTGGTTTTTGAGCGTGACAGAATAATAGCTTCTAGCAGTCCAGTGAATTTAAAGTTAAAATCACCAGGAAAGGAAACCGATTTCTCCACCAAGTCTCTGGCAGGCAGGCAGGCAGGCTCGTCTTTCCCAGGATACATCCAGAATCTGATTTACCCTTTGTGTCATGGGTTTAGCCTACCTGAAGCATTAAGTGATACCGCGTATTGGAGAACCATGTTTGAAGTTTTTGTCGTTGTGATACAGATGAGTGGATAGGGATCCTTGTCAAATATTTTGACAAAATGACTGCCATTTTACGGGGTCAAAGAGTCAGAATTTGAAAGCCAATCTAAGAGATTGCTTGTTACACACGGATGATGTATCAGCCTCAATTTATTTGTTTTTTACTTAGTCAAGAAAGCTATAAAGTCATGTATATGCAGTTAGTGCTTGCAAATCTCTTCGGTCAGGAAACACAAGGTTCAACTTTTCAAGGAGCAACTTTGTGGAGACGATGATTATTACATGAAGGAATTAAAGTGCCAAATCCAAGGTTGATGAGGTGATGAACGGGCACTATCAACTGGTGACGGGGGAGTGGCACCTGTGTCGTTGAAAAATGAGGATAAAAGGTTATTTATGGTTTACATACATCTTTAAAACACGTAATCTACTTTTTTTTGTTTTAAATTATTAGTAAAATTTGGGAATTTTTATATTTAAATATTTATCTATTTTATTGGTATTAAAGATATTAATAATCTTTTCCCCTTACTTTTAAAAACGTAAAGCTATGATTTCACATATTTAGGCCTAATTAGCATTTTATATATATATATATATATATATATATACCCACACACTCAAATAGTTCAAAACTATTATACAAGAAAAGGGATTGCTTATTGTCTAAAACATGCCGAACATTAATCTAAACTTAATGAACTTTAAAGTTCATTATATTAATTAAATGGCTAAAATTAGAAAGCTCACACAGTTCAAGTAATTGAACTGATAAAAAAATATTCACTTAAAAGTACCGAATGGCACGGTCATTCAGATAATATTTACATAAAAAGCATTTAAAATAAAAAAGGGACAACACATATCCCTCTTCAAGGTAATCCCAAGGGTCTGAAATAAAGGATATACATGTAAAGAAACCCTATACAAATGAACAAAGTAGCCTCGTCCCTATCAAAAATAATCTCAGGGGCCTAAACTAAGTAGAAGTGCATATAACATGGCAACCCAAGACAAATAAATAGAAATGAATGAAGCTCCTTTCATGGATCAGACCATGGACACATTATATTTCAACACCAGAGTATCATGGGCAAAAGTCACAAGAGGATAATTAAGCAGGTTTTCTATGAGTGTGAAAATAAAAAAAAATAAAAATTATTAATGTAATAAATTTATGTTTTAATTTTTAGTATCATAAAACTAATTTTTTTTACCTCCATTTCCCTTTTCTTTTCCTTTTCTTTTATTCTTTAGTTTTCTTTTTCTCTCCTCTATTCGTCTCATTTTTCTTTACTAAGAATGATTGGTGGAGTAATTAAAGAGTACAGTAAGATCTCTATAAATTATACCTTTAGAATCATAAGAATTTATTAATTAATTGAGATATTATTTAATTAATAAATTAATAATTTATCAATTTATAAATTAATAAAAAAATTAATTTATCAAGGTATTTTTTATTTTTTTTAAAACATTGAACTTAATACATGTATTATATATTGTGATTATACGAATATTAAATAATTACTAAATTACAAATTATCATTATTCTATATATTTGTTTAACCAAAACAAGTTCATGAGTGTAATCAATCTTATTAAATAGAAGTCATAAATATATCTATTTTGGGAACAAACTAAAATTACATTCGATGTATACTTAGTTAATATAGTTCATGAATATTAAGTCAAATAAAAGCATCTATAAAAACAACATATAGTATCATAAACTGTAAAACTAAATACAATAACACCTCATCTCAAAAGTATAAAGAAATCAATAATGACGGATGAAATGCGTAAAGTATTGTATAAGTACAATATAGAAAATTCAAATTGCACCCAAAAGCAATTGCAATAGTGAATGTCATAAAGGTTTAACTTGTAAGTGAGTCAAGCAACAACATCAAATATGATGAAGATGCATAATCACATTGCATAATTTTCTTTTGTAATATCAAAACACTACACCATAGAGCTTTTTTGTGTACAAAGAAAAGTTAGAAATAAGGTCCAAAGAAACATCAATTTTAAGAAGAAACAAGCAATATTGGAGTCATATTTTACAAAGGTCTCTTTGAGATGTATATATATAATTTTGATGTATAAGAAAATTATTAATTTATACATCAAGTGAGACGTATGTATTTTTTTAAAATATATTATCTTATAAATTTAACAAATTATTAATTTACAACGTTAATCCTAAATCAAGATCGGTCAAAAATATTATTTAATTGAGACAATTAATTTATCGAGTATTAATTTATTAAGATTTTACTGGGTTTTCTAAATAAAAATATAAATGGACATTTGTCAATTTTTTAAGCGCATTTATTTAATAAACATTCTAATGTACAAGCTATTAAATAGAAAAAATAAACCACAAAAAAAAAACTAAAATAACGAGATGATTTAGAGTAAATTTTCTTATTATTCTCTTAACTTTTTAAAATTTTCTATTTTAGTCATCCACCTATGATGTATAAGGTTTTGGTTGTCTTTGACATGGATATGCCATCTCACAAGATATGATGATGTGGAATATCAAGTGATATCTTTTAACAGCTAAATAAGTAAAATAATAACACTTATAAACATTTAACGATTAAAATTATATTTTTCAAAATTAAATGATCAAAATAAAAAAATTTAAATAAATTAATAAGTGATCAAACGATAATTGGACTCATTGAAATGAATCGCATCATCATCCTAGTCAATCCTGTCATTGATATTTTGGTTATAGAATATAATAATATAATTTATCAAGATGTTCTTTCTAGAGACATTGATACCTAAAGAAAAAAAAAATCTTATATATGCTAGTGTCAGGAGCATTCTGCCTACCATATATAATTTTGCTTTTGTAAAATTTGGGTTCCAAATTATAGCGTTATGTGTACATTGGATTGGATGCCTAAAATATTAAAAATTATAAGTTAGAGAAACATATATGTTATCCTTATCCATAATGAAAAATCAATGCAAGTGCCTTTTGTTAAATACAAATTAGTCATCCTGTCGGGAAGAAAATGAGATTGTTGAGGGCTGATAAATACAATGAAGGAAACAACCTATAATATGTACCTCATACCTTTCCTATGGATGGTGAAAGGTCATTACTTAAGGTCTAAATTTGTTAGAGCAAAATGATGGTATGACTAATTATGAGCAGAAAGAAACATATGTAAATGGAATAACTATATGGGTTTAATTACAAACAGTGGAAGGGTTGAAGTTGAGGCTGTTAGAGAACACAGTTGGCCTAAGATTATTGCATGGTTAAAAGCTTTTGTTGCCTTTTGCTTCTGCAATACGAGCAGAAGAAAAAACGAGGAGAGCTAGAGCAATCACTTTTAGATCCTTTTCACTTGTTTGGCCTGGGAAGCAAACTCTTTATCCCAAAGGTGACCTAACTCTATTGGTACAAGTACTAAAGAAATGGCATCTAGATGATCTTGTCTCCCCTTGAAATCTGAAACAAATTTAAGTCTTAGTCACTTTAATCGAGACTCCACTGAGAACCTAGTCAATCAATCCCCTTTCTTTTTCAAATAACCACCAAAGGTCCAATGCTCATACCTTGCTGTCTCGTCTTTACGGGAAATTTTAACCTAACCTGATGAATATCACGTCATAATATGCAATATTCTATTCCTTTCTAATAAAAAAACAAGAAAGGCATACAGTATCCTATGCTCAACATGTTAATGGTTGCTACAGGAATGAGAAAGGAGAGGAAAACCAAGAGCTGTTAACTAATCACTGCCCGGGAACTTGATAAAATTTGCTTAGTATGAAGAAAAAAGAAAGAAAGACAAGGGTTCAGAATCGTACTATTCTGCAGATTCAAATATATATTCAAATCTTTCATGCGTGGTTTTTCAATATAGAGATTGTTAATTATCTTTATCCAACAAAAGGTTAGTGCTCCTTTGTTTTTTTCTTTTGGGTTTGTGTTTGACGGAAGCTAGCTGGCCTTCCACAACAGGCTAACTTGGTCAAGATGATATCGCCATGTCCCTAATTAGGAAAGAAAGCAAACTCCATATGCAACCTTATCTTAATGACTTTTCATAGTGTCCTCTCCGCTAGCTCTACCAACCATTGGAGTTCAGGTAAACGTGCCCATCAGCCAGCCTTAGGTTTCCCAATTGCGGTGGACTTGGGATATACTTTGTGTCATGTGACGAGGACATTTTTTCGCTTAGGCAGTAGTCATAGCTACTTATGCATTTCTAAATTCATACGTTTGCACCTGGTGGCTGCTGTGATGATATTGCTCTGTATATCATGGGGCCATGGTTGCGCGGCTGCCTTTCATTATAAAATAATTCATCGGCAGCATTCCTCTCATTCACATGCCTACAACATCTTTATTAGATTTCAAATGTAATAATATATTGATTACTCTTTTGTCATGCCATATTTTTTGAGATTTACTATTTTTTTTATCATATAGTGTATGATAGGCACATTCATTTTGGAATTTCTTTACTTACAAATGAATCATTTGTTTTAACTATATATAGATGCATACATTCCTTCATGAAAAAACTAAAAATGGGAAAAAAAAATACATGGCAATGTAACTGTTATATATATGTATGCATATAGAGAAGATATAAGAAACGTGATTGTATCAATAAATGAACAATCAGAAGAGCAACAAAAGAAGTAGCAATCTATAATGGGGGTGATGGTGATAACAAAAGATTATGTTAACCATACAATGTGACAGAACATAGAGAATGGAAATTAAATAAATGAAGTTGTATGCAGATACCAGTCTTTTTCATCACTCACATCAAGGAGCTGAGATAAATCCCACTGATCCGTGGTTGCTTGCTTATTGCTTTTCCTACAGGGGACGACCGTTGGTGCATGTTCCATATTGTAATCACTTTCTCTCGACGGGCGTAATCTAAAGTTTAAAACAGGGAAAGGAATCACACGCTTTAAAACGTACGCCGAGGTTGTTCCTTATTCAAAGGACCAAAAGAAAAAACCGTAACGTTGCATGGCTCAAGATTTGCCAATTGCCACCCGAAGACCCCCCCACTTCAATTATCATTTCTGCCTACGAAAATTCGAGTACATCTCTCTCTCTCTCTCTCCACCACCAATTTTCAGTCGTACGATTCAATCATGTCTATGATCTTTCAGCGGATTCGTGGACCCTCTCCTCAGTAATGCTCAACGGGTAAGATCTTTCCATTTGTATGTTTTAAGTTTTAGCAATGGGGTCCACGTGAAATATTTTGTCTTGCCGGAATTATTGAACAAATTGTCTGTTTGCCTCCTCGATTTTTCAAAAATCTAGAGGCTGGAAAAAGGAAGGTTTGAGTAGCTTTCAAGTGCTTCACTTGACACTTGGCGATGAGCTAAAAGCCCTCTGCTAGTATTTTTCTCTTCTTTTTAATTTACAATAATGGCTAAAGAAATGCTTATAATCGTTGTAACGTGCGACAATGCTACTGGCTGTCAAGCTTGGTCGTACCACAAAGGAATCCTGCTTTTCTGTTTGGGTGGAAAGAAAAATCCAGCTGAGGAGTCCTCAAGTTCAACATTTGCCCAATGCCCACGCACCAAGAGAGCTGGTGATTGACACTATCCAATCATGTCGACAAAATGGTGGGCGCTAGGGTTATAGGAGACTCTAACCACACATCCTTGAATCCCATGTCCCAAAGCATAGAAAAGAGCGCATTGATCTTGTGTCACATAAAAAAAAAAAAACAGTAATCCACACATCTTTTTGGAGTTTGAAGGGACTTTTCACCTTCTTCTTGTATTGGATTCTATGATGGCTTTTGCCTGTAATAGATTAGATTCTTTGACAACAATTGAAGGGATTAAATTTTTCTTCGACTATGCAATAATTTAGGAAGAGGGGAAGGGGAAAAGCTTAATTTAAAAGATAAAAGGGTGTCATCATCATGATTAATAATTTACTATGGTAAACTCTGCCTCTAATTTTGTTCCAAAGTGATCTCTGTGTTGAGTAAAATAATGGGATCGAAGTGCCAGCTACGTGGTTGCAGAAAGAACCCTCATTATGTTCAATTCTAATGGCTATGTGCAATGGTCGGCCCCTATTGTCCAATTCATTTAACAATATTTTTAGTAAAAAGAAGAAGAAAATAATTGTTTAGATAAGGAATATATATATGTAATTGATTTACTAGCTGTACTCCCTCTGTTCATGTTTATTGTCCTATTTCAACTTTTTTGATCAATTTTTTTTTTAATTTTAACTTTGCATACTAGATTTAATACATATTAAAATACTTTTAGGTCAAATTTAAAAAAAAATAACAAAAATAAAATAAAACAAGATAATATATACGAAATGGAAGGAGTATAAGTTTTGGATTCTCATCTTCGTATCCATATCTAGTGTGGATAATAGATTGCGTATGCAGGTAACAGATTTGAATCATATAATTATTATATACTCGAATTAACGTATGAAAGAGTGAGTTAGAAGGGTGCAAAGGTATACCAATCAATTTTCTTCTAATATATAAAAGAAACAAATATGAATATAAACTGAAGAGTGTGTTGAACACCTAAGAGTAACCGTTCTCTTTCAATTAAAAGCGTGGCTTGTTGTGGAGCATGCTTCATGTAGAAAGGTGTCCAATACAAATTTGGTCGAATGAGATTATGAGCATACCAATGAAAATTTTCTTCATTTTTTTCTTCTTCAAAAGATGATTTGATCCATAGTTTCTTTTGTTTCTTTTTTTTATGAAGAGACAAAACAGTAACAAACTTAAATTTTTATATGAAATGTGGTTAAAAATTAATCATATAAAATTATTGATTTATATATTTTAAATTTTATACATATAATAATAAAAAAGTTTAAAAATTAAAAAACTGAGGGATGATGACCACCACTTTGGCTTTGCCATTGAAGACAAAGGATCAAGATTTGAAAGCAAAAAAAAAAAAAATTGTGAAGATATATTTTAATTAGACAAAAGATTACATTGATGCCCATTCAACTCGAAAAGCATGTCTCTCTCTTTTCTTTTATTTATTTTTCAAAGGTTTATTGCATTCCATCTAGTATCTAATACCAAACTATCACTTTTCATGACAAGTTATTCCTATACTTTGCAGCATGTTCAAGACAAAATGTGGTAGGTTTTCTTTTCATGCATTATAATAAATCATTTATTTTTATAGAGAATTTGTTTATCAAATATGTATTTTTGTATTACACCAATATATCTCCCTGGGCGGTGCAATAAGTAGCTAGAATTTATTCTCATAAAAAAACATGACTCATGCGTTACAAGCACTTTATTGAAACTATAAACAAATGGACACAATTTATATGGGTATATTTAACCATGAGTTATGATTTTTGAGGAGTTATATTATTATGCCTACTTATCTTAGCCAGAAATTATTTTTGAAATTGTGTTAACGTGTGATCCAACTTAGTTTCTGTTTTGAGAATTGAAGCCAAGGTACGTTAGCTTTATAATATTAGCTTTCCTTTTCTAATGATATAATAATATACTACATTTAGTATTAATTTGCTTTGTAAATATGCAACAAATTTGACTTTGTGCCACTTGCTTCATATAATTATAGTTACTTACTAATGACACATTTGGTATGAGGGAATAGCTAAGTCATTCCCCCTCTATTGTTTTATTTGGTGGCATTTTATTGTACTATTCCCCAAAAAAAGGTTAAACCATTCCCTTCCCTCTCTTCATTATTAGCCATTCCATGGTTGATGGAATGGAGAAGAAATATCATTGGAGGAAAATGTCCCCATTTAATAGAACTAATTACAACCCTAGCACTATATTTTCTTTCTTTTCTTTTTCTCTCTTATTGATGTTTAATAAAAATAAAAATTAAAAGATTAAAAAATAAAAAATACAAATAGAAAAAAATATTCAAATAATTAAAATAAAAATTTATATAACTAATTTAATATAAATAATTTAATAATTGAATAATAAATTATTGATGTTTAGTGAAAATAGAAATTAAAAGATTAAGACATGAAAAATGCAAATAGAGAAAAATGATTCAAATAATTGAAATTAAAAATTATATAACTAATTTAAAAATAAATTATTCAATAATTTAATAATAAATTAAAATATTAATAATTTATATTACTAATTTAATAATAAATTATTGATGTTTAATGAAAATAGAATTTTTTTTTATTTTTGATGAAAATAAATTTTATTATAATAAAAGTAGTTTTGTCATTTTATCATTTATTTCTTAATTATTCTAAAGTTATTCCTTCCAACTAAATATTAGAATAAATCATAATAATAAATTTTACCTTATTCTATTCCGGGAACCAAACTACATAAGAATAATTCTATTCTATTCAATTTTTATTCTATTCTCATATAACAACTATTATATTCCATTCCACAAGCTAAATATATACGTTCTTGAAAACGTGTTAAGTAGCTAATCTTGAATTGATGTTAAATCTTTAAAAATATATATGCATGATTTTTTCCCAAGTATGGTTATTAATTTATAATCTGTGTACTACTATTATTTTGTTACATTGTAATACAATTTGATTAAAAACAGTTTAGAGACCATCTGCAAACTTTTTAGGCTCTTTTTGTTATATACTTTTAATTTTTGCTTTTTTATTTTATTTTTTTTAAAAAAATAAAAAAGTAAAAACAAATAACAAAAAAATAAAGAATCTACCAAGCAGAGCTTTAATATATATATGTAGCATTCTCATAATTTGATTAGAGAAAATATTTATGATCATTAAATAAGAGAAACTTAATTAAAACTCTTAAAGAAAATGTTAGAAATTATATTCTGATTATAAAATAAAATTATAATCCTTTGTTGAGTTAAAAATAGAATATTATAATCATGGGTGTTCCTATTTTTTGGAAGAGCTTTTTTACTACAAAATCATAAATAAAGTTTTTGGTTTCCAAAATTTTAAAAATATTTTGCTTATGCAGGAAACTCATTAGAACTTTTAGACGAAGCTATACATTAAGGGGCTGTTTGATTTTACTGGAGGTTTTGTAAAAGATGTTATTGATTGTAGTTGTCTTCAAAGTCATGTAAAAAAAAAGTTTAGATAGCATTTGACAAATTTAATATACATGTATTTTAAGTGTTTGATAATTTTTTTTTTCTTTTCTCTTCTGACATCACTTGATCACTGAAAACATGATCGACACAATGAAGCTAGCTCCACATAGACATTCCCTGCGATCACTACCACCGACAACCATCGAAGCATGGTTTTAGTGGAGGAAGTTTAAAGAGAGAATGAGTGAGGCAGATCACGGATGAGGAAGAGAGAGAAACAAAAAAAAAAAGAAAATAAAAAGTTTTTATATGCTAAAGTTAGGTTATATTAAATATAAAATAGTAATTTTACAAAATGCTCGAGGGTACTTCAGTTGAAAAGTTTTTTGATCTATTCCGAATCAATAGCTATGTCAATTCTAGCATAAAGAGGAAATAAAATGGTCATTCTCTCAACTAAACATGCAATAATAATATTCAACCACGTTTAATAAAAAATAAGTATTTTCCTCTAATTTGCTAATTAAAGTCACATGTATTAGTCTCTAAACAAATTTGCCTCTAACAATCATCTTTAGAGTCAGATAGTTTTGCATCAACCTTTCAATTTGATGTTCTTCAAAAAAAAACTTTTCAATTTGATGTATAATTTTTAATTATTAACAATAAATATTTATGCTTTTTGTTTTTGGTACAACTATTATTGGAATTAAAAATTGCAATCCAGTATTCAAAAACAATATTTTATTAAGTAGCTAAAAAGTTTGAAATATATTGAAAAATAGTAGTGGGGTTTGAGGATCTACCACAATCTAATCTGATAATTAATATTTATGGATTTTAAATAACAAGAATTAATTCTATTTTATGTTTACTAAAAAACATAATGATGCATTAGAGGCATTATTGCTTTTGCCTCAACGTAAAGCAACTATTAATTTTTCCTTAAAAAACAAATTTTTTATCCCAAAAAATTATGTAGGAATTATTAGAGGCATTTAGTTTTGAATAGAAGGGCAAAGTTTTCTATTGGCCTCTAAATGATAAGAATCAAAGATAGATGATATTACATTCAGAGGTAAATGCTGTTTTCTTACCTCTAATAAAGTCCAGAATTTTATTAGACTTTAATTATTTGCCGGTTGAATTTAATTAGAATGGTGGAGAAGTAGAAAAAGTTATTTGCAAAATTAATAAGATTAATTAAATATCGAGTACTTAATAAATGTTTGTTTAATATAAATGGTAGGGAAAGGAAAAGTAATAAGATGTTATTGTATTGATTTCAATCTTTTCATAATTTGCTAACTAATAATTTGAAAATAAAATTTTTGAAAAAGAAAATAAATCAATTTCAATTGAAAATAAACCTTTAGTTAAAATAGTAAAAAAAGAAAATAAGTCATAAGATAATTGATAATTTGCACTTGAGCATTTGATTTATTGGTTGGTACATAATCTCCCTACTTAAAGAACATAATTCGAATCCCTCCTCCCCCAATTATAAAAAAAAAATCATAAGATATTTTCATATTGATATAATCATTTCATTTGAAAATACTTTTTATATTCTATTAATCACTAAATCTAACTAGAATAATAGTAAAAAAAATGAAAAGTTAAGATATTTTCACATTGATTTCAATAGTTTCATGTTCTATTAATTAATGATTTGAAAATAACTTTTTAGAAAAAAGAAGTAATTAAATCATTTTTATTTAAAATTTTGTATGAGATTGATAAAAAAATATAGTTTATTTCCAAAATAATAAGGTTTTGCTATATTTACAATAAATTATAATAAAATATTTTTAATCATCTGTAATCTTTGGGTTGCCATTATTATTGTTGTTATATATGATTTTTGCAATTATTATATTTAATTTATAATTACATAATGAATTGTCCATAACTTTTAATCTCCATTACTTTATCTCTATATAAATTTTTTTAAATGGTAGATTTTTCTCCACTGATATTTTATTTTATTTTATTTTATTTTGTAAGTTTCATGTTGGGACAAAATTAAATATGAGATTAATTTGACTTTCGTATTCTTTTTATATAAATGTGATTTTTTTAATTTTAATTCTAATGAAATAACATAAGTATATTATATGTATGTCTTTCTATTTAAGTTATCTTTGATAAAATAAATACTAACCATGAAAAGCACATACCAAAAACAAAAACTTAATGATGAATAAACCTAAGGCCTATATCCGAAAAAAGAAAACTATGGTCTAATAATGGAGTTAATGTTTCACCTAAATCACCCCTTTTTCTAAGAAAGGAAAACTAGTTGTTCTCTTTTAGCCATTTAAGTATTGTTTGATGATGCGTTAATGTTTAATGATGGAGTTAATGTTTCATATATTCTCTACTTTTCAAATAAAACTGAAACAATAAGTTCCATAATTTTTATTTTTAACTTGTAGATGCTTAATTTTAACTAATTATTATTTTTTTAAGTATTAAAGTAAGTATGAAATAGCTACGTAATATGGGAAAATGGAAGTAATTCAGAATTATTGATTTATTTTCATGTTTGGGAAGCTTTAATAGTTTAAGTTGATAAATTAGATATGAAAATAGTTAAAAGTATTTTCTTTTAATCTTTTTTAAAACTACATGTGCTTTATCATTTTATTCTTTCTTAAAAGTGCACTTGATACATTATCAAGTGTTATTGTTTCATTATTTAAAATGTACACATATTATTCAATTACGTTATTCTCTTATAACAAGTGCGTTATTCTATACAACACATGTTCTCTTAAAAACACTATCAAATTACATGTTCTTCATAATATCTAATAAATCGTTCTTTAAAATGCTCTTCCATAATTTGTTATTCCCATAATGGACATGCTCTTTTCATAACAAGCATGTTTTTTCTATATAGAATATATTCTTTTAAAAATGTTCTTTTTCTATCAATTACTCTTAAAAAAGCGTTCTTATTTGGTATAACTATGAGAGTTTGAAAATTTGAAAAACAAAAGAAATTCATAAGATATTACTCTCAAAATTCTCTCCAAGCTGTTCCAAATTTCTTTACTTAACTCTTTCTATCGCTTTCTCCATATTTTCTTATTGTTCACTATTTACTACCAAAATACTTACATTTCAACAACAACTTCAATCTTCATCTTTAATGCTTTTAACGCATTTTGTTTTATTTATTGTAACACATTCTCTCTCCTTATCAGATGAACCCTCTACACAATTAAAACTTTATTTCTCCTATTTCCTCATCAACTCCTAAATGCACTCATCCATAAGTGCATATTACATCTACTTGAAAGTTTCATCTCTCTAAATTTTTTTTTATTTAAAGAAAGAAGATTTGAATCTTATTGAAGATTATATGCCAATCCTTAAATCAGAAATTCAGATGCTATATTTTTATTTTTAAAAACATAATCATACTTTAGTTGATTGAAAATAAATAAACAATATTACTATTTTAAATAGAGTTTGGTACATAATTATTTGGAAGTCCCTCGGAATGCACTTTGATACTTATGAAAATTCTATTTTTAACATTTTGATTCCTTGAAATTAAAGAATTATTTTGTAGCAGCATACATTTTTTTAACTTTCTTTTGCTTCGTAAGCAAGTTCAGATACTACTAATAAAAATAATACTAATAGCATAATAAAAACTGTACTATTTAATTCGGCTGTATACATCCAGGTATGAGGTGGTGCATTGGCTGATCCCCAACATCTAGAAAGCAGCAATGTGTAAGACTTTCCAGTTCAAGCCAGGCAACTACAATGTCACTTCTCCAGGAATCCATATTTGTAATATGCCCAACCACCAAGGTCATTTTCAAAAACACATTAAAAACACAAGGGTAGTTCAGTAACCAAAATTTTTGTAAAAGAACCAGTCATTTTCCTTTTCTGCAATCACGGAGACAAGAGAAAATATCATCTCGTCCTCGTCCGCCTACCCGCCTCTTCGTTCGATCAAAATATCTGACGTCACGCTTCCCAATCAAACCGAGATCCGCGTCATCATCCGACCGTCCACGCGGCACCCATATCCCCCCTACTATTTATGGAAACCCGAAACACCCTCCCATATCTCTATCCGAATCCCATTGGCCCACGTGTCCTTTTCCTTGAACTCCCACGATTCACACGTAAGCAGTTATGCCCGAGCCCCGAGACCTACGTGCCTCCTTATTGGTGCCGATACCCGGGACACTCCCAACCTTCCCATTGGTTCAACTACGGGGTCCACTCGCGACCTTGCTCCGTACGTAGGGGTCCCACCTATTTGAATGCC
Organism: Theobroma grandiflorum; assembly: GCA_036013995.1. Classification (NCBI taxonomy): domain Eukaryota; kingdom Viridiplantae; phylum Streptophyta; class Magnoliopsida; order Malvales; family Malvaceae; genus Theobroma; species Theobroma grandiflorum. Next base: position 12,418,112 of record CP142131.1, read on the forward strand.
ACGTTTCACTTCTCGACCAATCCATTTGCTGCGCTGTTAGTGGCACTATTCACACACGTGTCGAATCTCACACGTGTCCCCTTCGTCCCCCTTATAAATGTAGGATCTCATTCCTCACCTTTCCATCTAGTGCGTCAACATCGACCGAACCCTGGACACGCACAGGAGAGAGAGATTTCCAAGGTGAAAAGTAAACAGATTTCTTGAGAGAAAAATGGAGGGTAGAGGAGGATGCTGCATAGCGAGATATGCAGCTGCTGGGGTTTACGATATGTCAAAAGTGAACCGGATAATGCTCCGGTTCAGACCGATCGCTCCAAAACCGACGACCGGTGGGTCGGTTTCTCCCCAGAAGAGCAGTGAGGTTTATCCTAAATCAGGGAGAGGCAAAAGAAGACACTCTAAAGAAAATAATATGAACAATACAAAGCGGTGCAACAGAAAAAGAAGAGTTTTGAGCGAAGAAAAAAGAGTTACTTTGCCTCTTCTCCCTGAAACCCCTGACTGCAAAGACTCTGTTTCGAAGGAGGAAAAGGGGGGAGTAGTGAAAAAGATGGTGCCTCTGTGGTTGAGCTTTGGTCAAGCTGCTGATCAAAAGGAGGGTTTTTTGGATGGTGGTGCGCGAGCAGATCGGACGGCGGTTATGGCACCGGAGGCGAGGAGGGTGGTGGGGTCGTGCATCACGGTGGAATGCGTGACGGACACGTGGGTGAGTGGGGATGGGTTAGGGAGTACGGACGAGGAGAGGAAGGTTAATCTGGGGAAGGACACGTGTCCGGGGTTTATATCGGATGGGTTGGGGAGGGTAACGTGGACAAATGGGTCGTATAAAGAAATGGTAGGAGGGGAAATGATGGTTTGGTTGGTGATGAAAGAGAGGCTGCCGATGATAACATACCCGGCGTTTACGTGCAGGGTAAGGGTGCAGTACACGTGTGGGAAGGAGACGAGTTCCTTGACGCTGCCTTGCGATGTTTGGAGGATGGACGGCGGTGGATTTGCATGGAGGCTTGATATCAATGCCGCACTTTGCTTGGGCCGGTAAAAAGACAAAAAGAAAAATCACAGTCATGTGGTTTTCTATTTTCTTTTTCCTCATCTGATCTACCTATAAAATATAAAGCTTGAGCTAGGGATATCATTCAAGTGCATGACCAAGCTTACAATCTACATCAACTGTCCTTTTGAATTGTGAATATTTTTTATGGGGTTTTATTGCTGTTTTGCTTTTTTTGTTTTCGTCCAACTTTTTACTGTTGTGGCACGTTGTTGAGTCGTCCTCTTTCTCTCTTTCTGACTGGATCTGGGTTTTCTATTTTGAGATATAACATTTGTTCAGAAGGGATAGAAAGAGAACTGAAAGTACCCATATTTAATGTAAATTATATATAATTTTATTCTACTTGTTCAGTTGTTCACATGTGCTGTAACAGTTTCTTCATTATCATGTATTGGCATATAAGTTTCTTCTTTTTCTTTGCATGTACGAACAAGGAAATGGCATAGTTTCTTCAGCTCTTAACGTTCTAGAATCTTAAATGGGCTTTGGATTGGCCTCGCTCTTGGGTTTTTGAGTTGCCTACTTTCCCTCTTTGGAACAGCTAAAATGTTAAATTAAATCCGAGAGAGGGAGAGAGTTGATGAGAGATACGAGGACATTGTATAAACACACATAATATATATATATATATATATATATAACACATATAGAAAAACAGAGAATAGGTTGAGGATACGGTGGAATGAAGCGGGGAAGAGCTGAAGAAATAGTAAAAGGAATGTGGTGCTTAAAGGATGTTAATAGAGGTAATAAATGCGAGTAGGGAGGTTGTGAACAGAGAAGAACATGCTGTTTTATATAAACTTAAATGCATGCATGCTTTTATCTTTTGGATTTTCTTGTCTCTCTCCCACCGGTTCCTTTCGTCATGCATTTTGCATATGGCTTAGCCGAGACTTGTCATACAACTAAACTGTTCATTAATAAGTTAAGCTCAACGATACAGAAGATCTCTGACCGATAGTTTCTTCTTTTAGGGTTTGCCAAAAGCTAGCTCACTTAAATTTCTGTAGGATGATTATATGCAACACGTGGCAGAACCTTTAAATATTTATATGCAAGGCATTGACATAAGCAATATCCTTTAAATAATATTATTTTGAGCTTTATTATTTCAACGACAACAAGAACTTAAAAAAAAAAAGGGGTAGGAACTAATTCCAAGTTGGTGATAGTGGTTGAGGTAGAGCATAGTGTATAAATAGAAACTACCAGAAAAAGCTTCTAGCTCGGGTTTTATTTGTGATGGCAGAACCTCTTTCTTCTCTAATTGCATGCAATTATTCAGCCTAAGGGTACTGGCATTACTCTCGTGGCCCAATAACGTACCAAATGTGCTGGCACAAAGGCTGTGGCTGTGGCTTTAGGCACCTCATACCCATTTATAATTCCTTTTTTTTTTTTCTTGTGGACAAAGCTTCTTATCAATGCTTTATTCAACGCAAAAAGAGGCAAAATAGAGAAATCTATATCTTTGTTGAATCTAGTGAAAAAGGAAGAAAACACATAATTCACTTGTAATTGGACTAACAGGTATATTTCTTTTCGTAATCTGTTGTCAATGACTAAGATTTGATTTAGCCACTTGCAAGTCTTTGATTCATTCTTAAAAAAAAGTAAAATCTCCATTTGATTATTATTATTATTATTATTATTTTATTTTTTTTCTTTTTCCAAAATAAAATTATACAAAAGAAATTAAAAGTTCCATATTTAACTTTTCTAGATTATACTAAAAAGTATGATTCCACTTTTGCAAGAATTGTAATATAGAATCTGTTTAAATTAGTGTTACTTTTCAATTATTCATTATCTTTATACAATGTACTCCTATAAACACTTGCCTACATGTGTTGTAGACGCAAAACATTTAAACCTCTCATTAATTAAATGAATAGAGTTAGGGTAGCCCAATCTGTGATGTAGGCTTTATTTCATTGTCGAATTTACTACATTTTGACTATTAGCATTCAGTTCCCCTATGTTAGTTTTTTAAAAGCAAAATGCTTTAAAATCCACAGACCGCAGTCATCCCAATAAGGCCCATACCAATTTCCACAGGTGGGTTACGATTCTTTTTGAGTCCGTTCGGCTCTCCAACAAGGCCCAATGGGCATACATACTGTTGCAGATAAAAGAACACAGGAAATTGTTGCTTTTTGAAAATTTCGTTGAAGTAAAAAGGTGGCAAAGAATTGGCTGAGCACCCAATTTGAGCGCTTGTTGACAAAGAGGATTGCCCGCCGCGTCACAAGTGAGTTCTGACGGTGAAAAGTCAATGCAGACACGTGGTCGGTAACTTTTCTTCACTTCCCATCTATGACTTCCCTCATTTCCTTCAAAACTCATTACTCGCTGATGTTATTATGCCACCTGTCCCATTAAGAAAACGGTAACAGCGCGTCTGGCTATCGCAGCGAGTATTTCATATTTACCTAAACGGGAGCGTTTGCTTTCTCGCTTTAGTGTTTAAATAATTGGATTTCTGTAATTCTACAACTTAAGTAAGTCATCAAAGATTTGACAGAGAATTACAACTGCCGTCAGATCTAGACTCTGACGGTTGATATAGTAATAAAAATCCTAACCGCTAGATTGCACCGACTGAACATATCAACGGCTGGGATCAGTTCAATTGCGACGGGTGACGAAGCCATTGGGCCTTTAAGTAGAGATGCAAACGTGAGAGCGGAGCCCATCATCAGTAACGTCTACTCTCTCCCTCTCTCTCTCTGTCTCTCTGTCTCTCTCTCTCTCTCTCTCTTCTTGCTCGCGCTGCGAAGAGAAGATTTGTCGAGGAAGGGGTTTTCAGTTTTTCTCTCTAGGCTTTCTAATCGAGAAAATCAGCGGCTCCGTTGCGAGATCCAGGTTTTGAAATTGGGATTCTTGTGGAGCAGATTTAGGGTTTTAGCCACATTTCTTTTTTTCTTTTTCGGTTTTTGGTTGGATTCGATCTCATTTCTAAAGGCTTTATGCTCAAATGAGCTTAGCTTAGATTTTCATTTTTTTTTCGGCTTGTAAGTACCAAATCTTTCTTATTTTCTTCAATAGTTCTCGCTTTAAATAAATCCTCATCGCGCGCCAATTCATTTCAATTAGTTCGAAAACGAGGAAAAATAAGTGAAATTTGAGTTTCTTTGAGCGGCAAATAAAGGAAAGATAGAGTTTTAGGGTTTTTTGAGGTAGCACCAATTGGGGACGTATGAAGAGAGTTTATAATTCTTGGGTTTTCATTTTTAGATATTGATTGTCTTTTTGTTAGGGTTATAATTGAAAACTTTGTTCTTTGACGAATGTGAATCCTAAGATTTGAGATTGGTGTTTGGCTGGAGAATAAAGGACTATTGATGAGGTTGAAAAGGTTGCAGTTTTGCCATACGTATTCTTTGGAGGAGTAATGAACTGCCCATTTGTGAACTTGTAAAGATTTTGAATAAATAGGTACGTAACATTTGGGGTTTCAGCTGGTCACAAACGAATTACGAATAGATTTATTTTAGTTACACCAAATTGTACATTTGGACACTGGATTTTAATAGGATAATTTGTGGGGGAGTATAAAACTTGCTGGAATAGGTGATATGTGCAGTCATTGGAAGTTAATCTTATGGCACCCGCTATTCCCATAGAGTATACAGGACAGAAGGAATACAAAAAGTGCTCATTTTCACAATTGATGGGGAAGTCCAGGAAGTACTCTAAGGGAGGAAATTCTTCTGGTTTTGTTCCCGATTACCGTCATGTGGTTGAGACCATGGGTGAATCAGAGGGCTTTGGGAGCTTTGGACAGGTTGATACAGAGATGACGGCATCAGAGGATTCAGGTGCACCTAAAAGGAAATGTATCAGTTTGAATGCTGATAGTTATGGTAATTTTGGTGTTCCTATGCAAGTATTATCATTGTCTAAGATGTCACGGCCTGAGAGAAAGGATTTGGAGTTGAGATTAAAGATGGAGCTTCAACAGGTTCGGGTGCTGCAGAAAAGAGTTGCTTCTTTGGACACGAGTGTTGTTGGATTATCACTGTCTACTAATAACAAGAGCTGTAATGATGGGAAGAAGAGGCCTCCGGTAGAGAGTTTTCATCAATCAGCAGGAGTATTGAGTTCGCAAGGGAGGAAACAACCTTTTGGAGGACGTAATGGAGCCTGCGTAAAAAAGAGCACAGCCAAGCGTTTTGAAACTGTGAAGCCAACTGTGACAGTGAGTAATTCGAATGCTCATTTGATGAAGCAATGTGAGACTTTGCTTAACCGTTTGATGCAACATAATTTTGGTTGGGTTTTTAACAACCCTGTTGATGTGGTGAAGTTGAACATTCTGGATTATTTTACTGTCATCAAGCAACCTATGGATTTGGGCACTGTGAAGAAGAAGTTAGCTTCAGGGCAGTATTTGAGCCCATTGGACTTTGCTGCTGATGTTCGCCTTACTTTCTCAAATGCATTGACATATAACCCACCTGGAAACGATGTCCACTACATGGCTGAGACGCTAAATAAATATTTTGAAGTGAGATGGAAAGCTATAGAAAAGAAGCTTCCTGTGACCATGGATATAGATGCTGTACCTTCAACAGCAACTGCACCTATAGAAGTTGAAAAAAATAGTGGCAGTTTACCTTTCAAAAAGAAAACTATAAACCCAAAAGACACTATGATCAAGCCAGAACCTGTTAGACAGATCATGACTGATCAGGAAAGACATAATTTGAGTGCAGAGTTGGAGGCTTTGTTGGGAGAATTGCCTGAAAACATTGTTGACTTCCTTAAAGAACAGAGTTCTAGTGAAGGTCTAATGGAGGATGAGATTGAGATTGACATTGATGCACTCAGTGGTGAAACTTTGTTTAAATTGCGAAAACTTTTGGATGATTATTTGCTGGAGAAGCAGAAAAATCAGGCAAAAGCTGAACCTTGCGAAATGGAGGTATTCCCATGTCTCTATCTCATCCTTGTTTGGTGCTTTATCTATTCAGAATGTGATAATGGCATTTAAGATTTTGCTATGTCTTTTCCTTGTTGCAGCTTCATAATGAATCAGGATTTAGCAACTCATCAATGCAGCCATGTAAAGGTAATTTTCTGTACTTCTGTTCATTGATGGGTTATTTGCAGATAGTAAGCTAGTAAACCAAATCATCAAAGAAACTGAATTTTTTTGCTTTCTTGTTAGGTAATGATCAAGTTGACGGGGATATAGATGTAGTTGGTGGAAATGATCATCCTACTTCAAGCTGCCCTCCTGTAGAAATAGAGAAGGATTTAACCCGTAGAAACGGTAGATGCAGTAGTTCCAGTAGCTCCAGCAGTGAATCAGGCTCTTCTTCTAGTGGTTTGTATCATAGTTAACCTTTCCTTGTTTATTTATTCAGCTTCACTGATCCTTTTTTAAGCAACTGGAGTGTGTATGAGCATGCTGTCACTGTTTCATTATCAAAGAAAAGTTTAGTAGGAAATATATTTTACTCTTTTAATATGGGACATATGCTGGATTGGGGTCTTGCTGGTCTTTGCTATGTGTGAAAAATTTGCAGTTTTATGTGAATGTTATCTCTAATAAACATTCTGATGTTATATTCCTATCCGTGTTTAGCTTTTTAACTATTTTTTATCAACCATAGTTTGCAACTTCAAACTGCTCTCAAGCCTGAAAATTTTCTTTAATACTTTTCATTGTTGTTGATCGGTTAATAAAACAGTTTTATGGTTTTTTATTTTTCCCTGCTCCATGCTGTCCTTTGGTTTCTACTTCCTACTTGGAGTAAAGGGCAAAACCTTGTTTATGAAATTGCATATCTGTCCTAACATGTTGAACCTCAAATCTAACTTAACCCTTAGGGTTGGTTTTTGATTTGTGAAAATGACATCATGTGGAAATTTTTTCATTGATGGAGTTGAACCTTCAAGTAAAATCCTTCTTTTGCAATGGTTAATTCTGCTCATTTACAGCCTATCTAATCATCCTGACATGCTTAGCCATAGATTGGCTTTCTTTCTGCATCTTTGTCCCTGATGTTTTTAGGTAACTTTGGTTGTTTTGATTTTGGAGTAGGTTGAGCCTTCGTAGATGACTCTTGAATATTTTTGGGGCATCATATTTGAGATGAAAGAAAGAAAGGGGAATAGTTTTGGTAGCATGCCATCTTTGTTTATGATGCGAGGTTGAGTCATGTTTACCAAGTCACTTGTCGATCTTTGACAGTGAAACTCTTGCTATCAAGTGTTTGATGTATTACCTTAGGCCTTTATGTAAACATGAGTCACTAAAACTGGAGCTCAAGGTGGTTTCAGTTTACTGGTTTTGAGAGTAGAGTTTCTGAAATTAGAACCATTTTTTTAAATTAGTTTTGCTTGATGAGATTTGTTGCCTAGCTTCTACTTCTTCATGTCTTTTTTTTTCTTTTTTGGATAATTTACTACATTTCACTTGGTGATGTATCTATAATTTGGAGCTATGTGAGTCAACCCACAAAAAATATATATATGTTTGGTTGCCTATTTATTTTTATCTCCTACTAATTCTGTCTAGGCATCCATAAATGGGAAAAGACTTCTAGGCCTTTGTGTGTTATTTTTTACTTTAAGTGGAGCCTGCTTCAGAGCAATTGTAACCTTATTTTGTTTCTTTTAAAATCTTTCTTTTTCATTTGATATTTTTGTTTCAGAATCAGATTGTGGTAGTTCATCTGGTAGTGAATCAGATGCTGTTAAAGCTTCAGTTCCCGTAAGTTCTGCGAAGGTATCTTTATGTCGTGATAATTTGGAAAATTTGAGTGTCTTAGTGAATTGAAAATGAATCTGCTGTCTCTCTTTCTCCAGTGGGTGTGTTTGAGACATAGTGTATCACTGTTCTAAAGCTAATTTCACCTCCCTATGTGGTAGGAAAATTTGGCTTCAGGAACAAATGTGGACTCAAAGAACGGCAGTATTGCTGTTCCTAAAGATGGAAATCGTGAGTTTCTCATTCTTGTCTATGCATCATGCATGCCTCCTGAAAATCTGTCTTGGGTCAATGTCTCATAAAAATGCCCATTCTTCTGTGCCTTGTACAGAGTCTTTAAACGAGTTGGGTCAAGTTGAGTTAAAATTTCATGATAAGCCAAGTGCTATTGAGGCAGAAGGGCACCGAGATGGTAAGCATAATTAAGCTCTGTACTGTAACTTTTGGGGCATCATCTCACCCATAATAATGTAATATAATAGAGGAGAGTGCTCCTGCTGAGAGGCAAGTCTCCCCTGAGAAGCTCTATCGTGCAGCTTTATTAAGGAACCGTTTTGCTGACACCATACTTAAAGCTCGAGAAAAGGCACTTGAAAAGGTTAGTCCAGTAGCCATTGTATATGTGCAATATGGTCAAAGAGTCAAAGTTTACTCTGACTCACCGGTTGGTAATTTATAATGTGATTGAGTGTAGGGTGAAAAGGGTGATCCTGAGAAACTGCGGATGGAGAGGGAGGAACTTGAAAGGCGGCAGAGAGAAGGTTTGGAATTTGTATCATTGTTGAAATGTTTTCCTGCACTAATGTTCCTTTGATTGAAAGCAAATGTAGAAATCATTTCTGAATATCTGAAGCTCTATAATCCCCTTTTCCTTTTTTTTTTTATTTGGTATCAGAAAAAGCACGATTGCAAGCAGAGGCCAAGGCTGCAGAAGAGGCTAGGAGAAAAGCTGAAGCAGAAGCTGCTGCTGAAGCGAAAAGGAAGAGGGAGCTGGAAAGAGAAGCTGCACGTCAGGCACTTTTAAAGGTAAATAGGGATAACATTGTTATGCGGCAGAAATGGTGCGGCCTTATCTTAATGCCACTAAGAACTTAATGCTCTTTGCAGATGGAGAAGACGGTGGATATCAACGAGAACAGTCAATTTATGGAAGATTTTGAAATGCTTAGGACTTCCAATGATGAACATTTGCCTAATTTCATGGAGGAGACAAGCCCAAGTCATTCTCAAAATGGGTTGGGAAGTTTCAAACTCCAGGGGAGAAGTAATCCGCTTGAACAGCTAGGATTGTACATGAAGGCGGATGATGAAGATGAAGAAGATGAACCTCCCCAAAGTGCTCCAGAGCCAGTAAATGATGTAGAGGAAGGAGAAATTGATTGATTGTGTTTTCTCCCATTGCTTGTTGAGTGGTACGTAATTGCGGTTCTGAAAAATTATGTGCAATGGTCTTTTGACACCCTAAGCACAACCTTCAGAGAAATGAAGACCGCAGAAGCAGCGTTGGTGTTTAGCATGAATTGCTACTGGCTTGCGGATCTTGTGATTGACAAGCTGTTGGATTGTGCTTGATAGGAAGCGTCAGGGCTTAGGTGTTTTTGTTTGTTTGTTTGTTTGTTTGTTTGTTTGTTTTGTTTGTAAAAAGAAAGCTAAATGTTTCTGATGCATTGAGGTGTTGGGGGCTCAGGAAGGGAATTCTGTCTTTTCGTTAGCATATTTTTTTCTCTTTTCACTGCTTTACCCTTATTTTTGATTTGGATGTCGGTCTTCCGGGAGAACTTGGGAGTGTATTTGTAATTGTAGAGGTGGGTTGGCGAATTGTAATATATTTTGAGTAGAGAAAATGGGAATCACAGTGCTTCCATTCTTTTTTCCATAATTACTTGTAGTCGCCATTGCTGGAATTCTTTCCATTGTTATTCCATAATCTCAAGCCTTTTAACACCTGAATTACAACCTGACTGATCGCATTAATGGTTGAACAATGCATCCTCTTTCTGGCTCTTTTCTGTTCATCGCTTGCTTTCAAAAGGCCACAGGCTCTGACTGATAGTGATGGTCCGGTAGTTGTCCGCAATTGATGTCTGGTTTTGTTTATTATTTTCTTTTTTCAAAATATATGACAAGCATTACAATCAAAGTCTCATCTCATCTGCCCGTCGTATATTCAGCTCTGACCTGTAAACTATACATCAATTTGTGTACAAGCATGATCCTCCACTAACGTTAGTCCTCAAACATTCCCCCATCTGTTATACTAGAAGATTCAGTCCCATTAACAAGAGGCTGATTTGGGAACCCCAAACTAGACTCGCTCAGAATGCTGTAATCAAAATCCTCATCATCGCTGTCTTGCTGTCTTTTTTCATCTTCATCAGCCTCCTTTTGCATTGTTCCTTTTGAACGGGCTTCTCTTTGCATTTTCTGCTTGATGGCATCATCATAAGACATTTCATACCAAACAGTGCCCTTGCCTACAATAGACTTGTTGTGGGCATCTGTCATCCGCTCTTGTTTACTCTTTTCAGAGTTCTTGGGTTCTCCCCAGTAGTCATATCGATACAGGGGATTTGAAGGATCATATTGATCCTTCCCAAAATAACTGGCATCTTTATACCTTCCGGGCTCTTCCAATGGCAAACCAAGAGCTTGACGGCTGTGAAAAATAAGTGCTTCAGTAGGAGTTAAGATACAGAAAGCATACAGCTATAGACATGTGCTCAAAACTGCCTGCTATACCTAGATAGTGGTACAAGTGATGCAATGCAGAATGAAGCAGGAGGGATCGAGCTTTATAGATAAAAGCAACTCAAGTGTAATTGTAAGTGCTCCAAAGCGTCAACAAGAAAGTTCAGCCAAAGGCAAAGCCATGTATCAATGTAGTACTAAAATCAAATACATAATGGAACAAGGTTTAAGCAAAACAGCATTATGACAAGATCAAGATTTAGTGAAAGACTATTATATTAACCTGATCCTAAGAACCATAGATTAAAAGCTAACTCTATTTTAATGCTTGGTTAAGATTCTATTACACATATATCTTGATGACCCATCATTCAAAATTGCACTACTTTAAGCCAAGAAAATAGGCTATTAATACAGTCAATTTTTTCACCAGTTGCAATTTGCTAGAATCACCATAAGTAATGAATAATGTATTGCATGCATTTCACAATTAAAAGATGAAGTACCTATAAAAGAGTGATATGCATAAAAGGCAAGATAACTTAATTTATTCAGCATTTGCAACTTTATATGTTAATTTTTTGAAATGACAAATCTAAAGGCAAATAGCATCACTGACCTCCCTTTATATTGTTAGAATTAATTTCATTACCTAGAAAAATGTTTATTATGGGGCAATCAAAAACAAGATTGCCCTTCAGTTCAGTATTAGATTAATTCAAAATTGTGAGGTCATGTTACAGTTTAATTTGATTTGAAGGTTGACATCCTGATATAGGAGCATATAATAGCATAACAGAGGTCAGCTGAGGGGTTAACAACATATAGGTAAAAAGGGGAGGAAGAAATAAGAACAATGGGAATACCAGCTGATGTCTCTGATCAAAGCTTCTCTTTCCTCAAATGATCGACGCCAATGTATAAAATCATATTCATCCATCTCAATATTTCGCCTAAACTTGCTGATTTTATATTCCTCTCCTCTTTCTTTTGCTTCACTTCTAAGTTTATTATGGAGCTGTATCAGATTCAAGGGACAAAAATAAATCTCCATCAGAAGGTTGATTATATGGTAACTTAAAGACCACAACCAGAGAAAACTCTTACCTTTCCAAAAAGAAAAAAACAACAGAAAACTCCTAACGGCTTTGTAGAATTATAAAAGAATTCGCACTTCATTGTTGGAAAGCAATATCATATTGACAGTATGGATATTTATGAAATTGTTGACCTTTGTGTAAGGTATACGTAAAATGAACACAATCACTTTTGATTAGTGACCACCAGGACAATTCTCAGGCTCTGCATCTTATTCTAGTTCACAAGAAGCACATGCCTTGTTCATAGAATATTGTAAGAACAGAAGACTGTCCATCTTTCACATAACTACCAAGCACTAAGGTGGAAAAAAGAAATTTCTGAAAGATTAGAGAAAAACTTTAAAAAAATCAAGAACAGAGGTTGCCAACAGCTAAGGCATAATTACCTCACGCTCAGCTAAGGCATCTTCCAAATCAAGTTCTTTAACACTTGTTTTCTGTCCAGACATATAACCATTAGAAGGTAGATATAGGCAGATAAGTTGGTGAGTATAAAAAAAAAGGCTCACCAGAATCATTTTTGGTATTAGGCTTTTCTTGTAATATGCTTTGGTGTATTGAACATTGTTCTCTTCATCATAATCATCGTCATCAGTTAATTCTGATAACTTTTTACCTTTATATTTCTCGGGATTTGCCTCCAAATCATCCAAAATCATTTGCTCAGCAACATGGATCTGCCACAACTGCATAAAAGACAAAAATGGATCCAGTAGAAAGAATGATCATATGCGGCTTACAGAAGAAGTGGTCAGATGGGTAAATAATAGCATTAGACAACCATTGTTAACATGGCTATGTACAAATATTGTCATAAGAAGATGCATCAGTTCTTGGAATGCCCACACCCATGGCATGCACTGATGCACATGTATGAACAAGCTATTAAGAAGCATATTACCCAGAGGTTTAACACAACGCTATAAAAAAAAAGCAGTCCTACCAAAAAGATGAAAAAAGATGCATTCATATCTAAACAACTGATCAGCAACATAGATATTGCTGCCAAATTACCTTATCAACATAAGGGTGATTTGACAACAATGGCTCCTCTTCTGGTTTTGTTCCTGGATGTTTTTTAGGAACAGGAGGTCTTCCACAATCACGCTGCAAAGGGAACAATAAGAAATTAAAGCATAATGATGGTAGAAATTTGCAATTCAAAATAATTAATAGAACAATCTGTAAACAAAATCACTAGGGCATAATAAATATCTCAGTTGCACTAATTTTTAAAGTCATACTTTAATTAAATAACCAGAACAACAAGTTTCAGGAGTAGAATCAAAGTCCCCCCACCCTCCAAACAAACAAATTAGATAGACAAAACCATCAATAGAGGAGTAAACATCCACAAGTCTGCTTCCTAATGAACAATCTAGAGAAAACCAACAAATTTATGGTAACAAGGATTACAGTCCATAAAATGTGCGTTAGATAAAACACAACAACTGAGAAAGACTCTAAAAAACCAAACAAATCAAAATAGAACATGTTGCAGTTGAGGCAAATCCGATTTCTACCATGTTGACACCATAAAAGATGGTCTCAATAAGTTCAGTTCAGATGTAGAAAACCTTGACATGGTAATGATGAAAAGGACAAAACGTAGATTAGAAGGTACATACCCGTAATTCATCAGGATTAGTATCCTCATCACGGTGAAATATTGGTGGAAAGTCAAATCTGTTAAATCTGTAAGTAAGGATGCAAATGTCAGAAAACAATGAGAAAGCATTTTAGAATTAATAAACTTAACAATAGCATGAACTCCCAGTGGCACTAAATATCAATCAGATTCCATGATATACCACATAGAAAATAAAGAAGAAAAAACTAACATATTTACATACATCAGATGATCTATGTTAGGATGGACAAAACGCATTTCAATAGGAAACCGAAACCGGTAAGGATCTCGTTTGGCCTACAGAAAAGATGAAATAAAAGAAAAAGATGAAACATACAATTAACAGATACATAATTAATGTCCATAGGAAGTTTAGTAGCAGAAAAAGGAATTAATAGAAATAATTAATACAAAAAGGAAAAGCCAAAAAATACTCACCAGAATTTCAACAATAACATGCATACCAACTTTTATGTGATGGCGGATCCAAAACCAATCGTTACCTTTGATTGGGACCCACCTGAAATATATGAATACAATATATAAATCTAGTAGGAAACCTTCATAGTTAAACATGGACTCTATCAGCTTATAATCATGTGTGAAATCATAAATAATCTATTGAATCAGTTGATACTGAATCAGTATTGTGAATCAAGCCTATACAATAGCCATTAATCCACTACTGCTGAATATTTGAAATCATTAGTTATCAAATTGTTAAATAAATGATGCCTCTCAGAATTTACATTATGTCTTTAAGTATGCCATTTGGAATTGCAAAATACCATATCACTTCTTTGCAAAATTATGGGTGAGAATTACACAGTTTATGCCAAGTCAATGTCCTAGTAACTGCACATTAAAAAATTGTGAACAAACCTACACATATTTGAAGTTCGGAAAAAATCAAATTGTGAACAAATAGGGAATTTTAGCCTTTAGGAGAGATTCTCTTTTTGGGTACATGTGATCTTTGGCTACAAAAGCCTTTAGGAGATGCTAGGGGGGAAAGTTATGCAAAACTGATTTAAGGAAAAAGAAAAACTAAACTTAGGAGATGATAAAATTTATCGTTTAAATTAACAATTTTATTGGTACAACTAAAATAGATTGAGTGATGAAAATTACCCCTCATATACACCACCTATGTCCACAAACGCCCCTTGATATAGGTGTAAAGCAGTCACTTTGCCTTCACAGATCTGCACAGACGTAATCCATCATACACCTGTTCTTTCTAATGTGATCTTTGAAAACTTAAAAAGTATTTCAATAAGAAACAATGACCTGGAATACTTACCTGTCCTGGATAATAAAATGGAAGCTCATACTGTCGAAAAACAATAAATTGATCATCATCAATACCTTTAAGTAATTTGGGACAAAATATAAGAAAAGAAGAAAAGGAAAAACTAATACTTATAGACTAAGAGAAACTGGCAATTCAATTTACCATGTCCTCTTTGTAGTCCTTCCCTCTTTTTCTCCTACCAGGATGGTAATCTTGGTCATACTGCATCACCAAACAGCAGAATATAATGGCTTAACGAGGTGAACTTCTTCAATTATACCTACATACGCTACTCATATATTACCAGATCTTTATCCCCATTTAAAACCCAGCACAGAAACTCATTAACATGTCAACCTTACTCGAAACTCAAAGAGAGATTTCAGCGTCAACTAATCATGCTCCTTCGATCACACTTTTAAGATTTAGATAATTATTTCTTTAAATGCCTTAACAAAAAAATACTTTAAATATAACCTTCTTTGTAACCCCATTACAAAATAATTAACCAAAATGTCCAAATTTGACCCCAAATCAACTTAGTATAAACACACACACTAAACCCACTTAAAAGAAAACATGCCAAACACGCTCGAAATGAAAAAGGAAGACTATATATATATATGATAAAATGCAAACCTTATAAGACTCCTCTTCCAATCTATCCTTATTAGCATCCACCCACTCTTTATATTGCTTCAAAAAAACTTTATATCTCTCCAAACCCATATTTGCTTCACCAGTTATCGCCTCCTTCTCCACCTTCTCCAAATCCACCCTCACCGCCTGTAACTTATGCGCTTCCCTTATAGACTCCAGTTCCTTTCTATCCACTTCCCATCCACTCGGCGGCCAATCTCGTGGCGGCACGTGTCTCAACGCCAATGGCCCTGCCCACAACGTTTCCAGAGGGTCTGGAATCTCCCCTTTTATCTCAAACTGCTTTCGATACCATTCATCCTCTGTAATGCCCATTTCCTTCATTTTTTGAAGCCTGTAAGAAGGTTTTAGCATTTTAAAAGCCTCGATGGCTTCAGGGGTTTGGAGAGGGACTTCTTCGCCTTCGTTAAGGGATTTTCTAGCGAAATCGGCTTCTGGGGTTAAGATTTCTTCCCATGGGGCCCAGCCTCGTTCGATCCAGTTGCGCCGACGGGCTTCGTCTTCGGTTTCTTTGTCTTTGGGGCCGAAGTTCTCGAGGAAGGTTTCATCGACGGGGAATTCGTCGGAGCTGAAGGATTTTGGGGTGGTTGAAGGTTTGGGGAAATGGGTTTTGAAGAAGGAAGGGAAACATGGTAAATGGTGGGGGTGAGACAAGGGTTTTGGGGCGGAAAGGTTTAAGGGTTTAGGGATAGAGACGAAATGAGGGGTTTGGAGGATTTGCATTGTGCTAGCGAGAGAGTGAGTGTGAGTGTGGAGGGAAATGGATAAAGTTTGTTTAAATCTTACAAAAGGAAAAAAAAATTATTTAGTTATAAGGATTTATCTAAAAAAAGTATATAATAAATTTTTTGAAATTTTTTTTTAAATATTATGTCATATGTGTATCTGTAGTTTGAATACATAATCAATATTAGAACACAATCGAAATTAAAAAAAAAATAAGGAAGATGTTACACATTCTTTATGTGTCATATTCCCAACTTCACCTAAACATAAGCTAGTAACTTACTTTATGTACTTCTACTACATTAACCAAGATCTCTAATCTTTAAACAAAATAAAAATGGGAAAAAGAAAAAAGAGTAAATGTTAAACAGCACATCAGCATGCAGCTTGTCGATTGATGCACTCCCTGATCTTTCTCTTTGAAGAAAGTTTAATCAAGAGTAAAACTTGAAGTTCTTAGATTGAACAATGAGCTGCCTCAATGCACCTATTGGAGCCAATATCATCAAAAGTACACCAACGATAATGCATGTCTGCAACATCCAAGGAAATATATTTTATCAGATTGGATACTTTAGACAGTCAAAATTATAATTAAGTTTCCACAAAATCACAAAGAGCATACCCAGTTCGTGATCCATGACAAGCTGAATCTTTTCGGTTTGTAAATGGCAAGCCATATGATGCAAGGAAGCTGCAAAGTTGATTAACAAATTAGATCGTTTTGGCAGTTGCAATGTAGAGGTTAAAGGCGGCGTAGGGGGAAAAGTTTTGCTGTTACTGCGGATGCCTTACATAGTATGACGTGGGAGCGAAAGCAAATCCTCCAAAGAAACTTAGCAGTCCACCAAAGAAAGGGAAAGTCATTCCAAGGAACATGGTAAGGGCTGCGAAGTCAGAATTAGACAGATTGTAATTGTCATTATCAGATTAATTACTTTCCCCCCATTATTGCATTTGAAGTTTATTGATATCTTATGATATCTGATATGAGATTTATATTTATTATCACTTCAATGTTACTTACCAACGTATGAAGTGCGTGTAATGATGCGAAGCATTAGACTTGGGGTGAAATGCATCCTCCTGACAAGAAATGATTCTGCCATGTCAAAAACTGGCATTGCGAAGACCTGCAATGAACAAAGAGAGAAAAATCAAGAGAACATCTTGCAGATGAAATTCACATTGGAAAGAAAGAGAGGGGCGAATCTTTTACTTGGTAACTTCCAACGACATGAATAACAACGAACAAGTTAGCAGATGCAATAAGCCAAGCGGGTTTCTCTAACGAAATGAGAATGTTGTCCTCGACACTGTTCCCAAACACCCAGTAGCCAATGAAGGAAACTGGAAAATAACACAAGGCAACCACGATGTAGGCCACAATCACCCCTTTCCACATGGGTTTCTTGGATGGCCTTGCCGGGGTGGATGGGATTGTTGCCTGAATCTCCAAGACCACATTATGACCAGCGAAGGCGAAGGCTACATCTCCCAAAGCACTGAAGAAGCCGAACACTTGCCCTGCACTGGTTGAGGCCCTTTCAATGTACTCCACACTTGGCTGAACCCCTTTGTGAATGGAGGCTACCCAAGCAATTGTAGAATAGCTGGTAGATCAACAAAAAAATATTAGCTAATTGATTAAAGGGCGCTTATAGGCTACTTTCACCAAATTTGAAAGACGATAGGTAGTGTACCTAAAGGACATGATAGCAGCAGCAAAAGAGACAGCGGTGATGGAGTTGAAACTGGGGAGATGCGAGAGCACAAAGTGAACTGATGCAAAGATCATGATGAAGTAAGTTGTTCTGATGTCTGTGCAGTTAGGGCAAACGGTGTCATGGAACTTCTTCAATGATTTTCCACCTGTAACCATATACACGATGTTGACACCAACTTCCACCATCAATTGCTGAGGCACCACTACCCACAGCCCGAGCTTTTCACCAAAGGCATGCTGCCCCAGCTCGTGGTACCTGTCGAATCTCTTCCCAGGAACCATCTCATGCATCTCCACCATTTGCCATAAAGTATAAAGAGTGATCACCCATGACAATATCATGATAACAGTACCGGCACCCCTGATGAAAATTTTCGAGTCATTTTATTTTGCACGAAAACATTTAAACATATGCTATTGGATCTCAAAATTCATGACGACGAGATATTGAAAAATTTTCTCATGCAATAATCAAACCATGAAATCTGTACAAAGCAAATATGACAAAGGCATAAACATATAAATGGGTTTAATCCTACATGTTAAACCCTTCAATTTTTTATTCTCTCTGTTTGAATCTTTTTACTATTTTCACATTTTCTTGGAAACCAACCAAGATTTTACTCGTTCACATAGAAAGAGAATATCAGAACGTACCATCCAAGTTCAGACATAGCATACGGGAGACCCAGAACACCTGCTCCAACCATGGCAGTGACATTGTGGAAGGCAGAGTACCACCACTTAGCATTGCGAGACTTGGTAATGGGAAGCCAATCGTTGAGAGTTTCCGCCTTGGATGACGAGTCTTGCGTCTCTGGTTGAGTCTCCATCCCTCCTTGTTCACCAACTTGACAATTCGAGTAACAGTTGGATGGTAATAAAGATTCTCATATTACAAAACTGAGAAGATGACCTTTCATTGCGGGATTCTAGAAATACAAAGCGCATGAATCCCAAAGACTGGAGTTTGTTTCCATCTATACTATAATGATTTTCACTTAAAGGATTTTATAGTCATTTTAAATCTTTTAGCAGGTGCTTTTTGGTATTCTACTATTTATTAAATGGAAAACACGTGTTTGTCAATATTTTTTGGTATTTTGGTATATTTTTATTATGCTTTTTAACAACATATTACTGTTTTATGTATTTCATAGTCATTCCTTACTCATGATTTGGATATATTTTCAATTTAAACCATCATGATTCTCACTTATAGAAAGTATTATAGTCATTTTATATTTTTTTAACAGATGCTTTTTAGTATTTTACTATATATTAAATTAAAAACATGTATTTATCTACTTTTTGGTATTTTTATATTTTTTGTTATGCTTTTTTAACAAAATATCACTGTTTTTTTGTCTCGGTCATTCTTTATACATGATTTAGATTTTTTTTCATTTTTAATAAAAAGGTCTAATCGATTTTCTTTTTCCTTTTTTCTTTTCACTCAATTTCCTAGGCTTCTCTTTAAATACAACCAACCGTTCTCTATCAAAACCTCATGTTTTCATTTCCCTCCCTTCCTTTCCTTCCTTCATTTCTTTCCCAAGAACACAAAACAAAAGAAAAAAATAAAAACAAAAAAATACATTACTCTAAACAAACATTGAAAAAATAAAAAAATTCTTTTTGTTTTCAATGTCGTTAAGTTCATGCAAATTGAGTTAATAGAACTGAATTTATTGCTTTGAAAATTGATTATTTTTGTTAATTAAATTCTTAAGTAATTATTAACACATTAAACATCACATATAGGATATAAATACTAAGATAGCTTAAAGAAATAAAAACAATTTAAATTTAATTTATAATTAATTAATCCATTGCATAATGCAAATACAAATTTAATTTCTAACTAAAATTGTTGCAAATTTATTTTTAAAAATAATTTGTTGCAAAATAATTGCAATGTGTACTAAGTACTTGGCTCAACCGTTGTGTAGGAGAAAAGTTGATGAGTGAGAGTTTGTCAAAAGATAATCAAGGCTTTGGTTGGCTTCTTTGTTTGTATTTGGGTGTACAATTATGGGGTATCCATGAATGAATAATGAAATAAGAGTATAAAATTGATAACAACAATAATAATTACTAAATCTTGGCTTTAAGTCTTCGGTGGTTTTGGAGGTTTAAATGGGTGATTACTGATTAGACATACTTATTAGATGAGAAGAAGAATAATCTATAAGAATTTTCTGGGAATGGCAAAAGACAAAGACAGAATTTTTAAGGTTGTTTTTGCACAAAGGTTGTTTTTTTTTTTTTAATGCAAAACGGGAGATGACAGTGATTAAACCAAGGGTAAAGGGACAATGAAGACTGTTTCACACGCAAGGTAGGAGCGTGTATTAAATGAATCAGTAGATTAAAGGCATTTGTCAAATCGACTACCAACAACTCTTATTGTCGCGTAGAGGAAAATGGAGACTCATGGAATTGCAACTGAAATAGCATTTAGCTACCAGTTCCAGGATAGACTGTTCACAAATATTGAAAGGGAAATCTCAAGAATTTTAAGCAAAACTAACACTAATCATCAATGAAGAAAGCCTAAAGACTATGATCAATGAGCAAACAAAACATAATTTTTTGAGTCAGCATTGTTATGGATTGGTAGAAAATCAACATTAAAGCGACGCCAATAGTCCATTAAGAGCAAGTACCAGTCTCCAAATTAGGATTTTCAGGAATCTTTTCTTTCCTTATTTTCCAATAAGAACTTAATTAGTGGAGCAAACTTTTGATCCTGAGAGTTGAGACTATTCAAACTTCAAACTGTTAGAAAATGAATAGAAGAAAAAAAGAGAAGAAAGTAGGCTTAAGACATGTTGTAACACACTTTTTTTAAAAAGTTGTTGCCTATTATGGAGATTTATAGACAAAGACTCTTCAGGATACAACAAGCCTTTTTTTACGAAACACTTTCTTTAAAAAGTTGTTGCCTATTATGGAGATTTATAGACAAGGACTCTTCAGGATACAACAAGCCTTTTTTACGAAATGTAAAATTACGTTCTTTTTATAGACAGTGAGAGGTTGTGTTTGTTGTCTTCCAATATATGTGTCTTTTTTACTTTCAACAAATATGTCTGTACTGTTATTTATAGATGTATTTATTGTATTTCAATAGACGTATCTACAACTTTCAATAGTTGTTTTTGTTGTAAATACATATATATATATATATATTTTAAGAGTTATATTTATTCTTAGACAGTCACATCTAAATAATTATCTTCTAATAAATATTACAAACTATACAACAACCTCTCACTAGTTTGTAATATTAACAATACTATGTACAATAAAAAGTATCTTAAAGATTTGAATTTTCTATTAGTGTAAAAATTCTAAAGTTAAGACGAAGTTACTAGTATCACAAGGACTGAACCTCTCCTTATGTCATAATCGAAAATGTCACACAGATAGTATTATTTAATAGTTTTAAGATTCTGCCAACTGCTTTAACACTTATAAGGTCTTGTACTAATCTTGGTTTCATCAATATTTGCAAGAATAAACCCTTTTAATTCTTGTTTGAAGTGGCACCATTCCAATATTCATAAGGTGGAATTTATAATTATGCCTTTGTTACTACAGGCATTTGGCATTTCCATTAAAAGTCTTTTGCTCATCCTCTACTCGTAACAATCGTACTCAATATTTTAAAATGAGGCTATTTAATATAAAAATTCAGTGCATAATGACAGTATATAGTAACTTGTTATTACCCATTGAATTTTTATTGTTAATTTTGCTAACTCAAAGTTAGGTTTTCACTACTAATGCTTTTGTGTCTAGGGTTTTAGCCTTATTCTACTAGAAGTTGACTTTATAGCCTCTCTTGACAAAGCTTTTGTAGCGACCACTCCCCGGTCGCTACCGACGTCCGAAACTTTCGAGAAAGACCCGCCAAGTCATGAACAAGCTTGACCAAAATTTTTTGATGATTCACCACATTCAATAATCATATAATATTTATAATTTCATATATCAAATTAATTCATAAATATAAAAATCAATAATAACTTTTTCCTTATTTATCCACAATTATATATACGTCAAAATCTATAATTTTCAAACTAATGTTTATATACAAATTTAAAATTTATTTACAACTTAATAAGTAGAATACTACGACTTGACTTCTAACATAACAGGTACAGGACACAACGAAGCGACTCATAATAGTGTGCTAGGAGATGCTTTTACCTATTTATGGTAGACCACACGCGAACGCGTCAATGACTTCACATTAAAACGATCCATGTCTGTAAAAAGGGAAATAAAATAGGGTGTGAGTCTCATAGACTCAGTGAATATCATCGACCCAGTGAGTAGGGCGTAGATAGGAAACAAGCAAGCGGAAGATCAGTTGAATATAAAACATAAGATCATATAAGCAATTTATTTCAAACAGGGATTTTGTGCCTTATAACCATTTTTCGCATCAAATCAATAAAATCAAGCCAGCTCCCGTGAAACCAAATATTGTTCAAAATCATATGCAAATCATAGCTCGCCTATACGCGAGGAATTTCAAATCCGTTTCATAGAAAACAAATAAGGGAGCTGTAAAAATCCCTTTAATTCTATTCTCACAATACAGAGAAATATAATTCGTAATATTAAAACTTATTTCAATCCATGTAAAACAATTACATTTTATAAAAAATGTTCAATAAGGCTTATGATTTTAATAAAACTTAGCTCGTGCAAAAAACTCATATTTGGTGGTACCTTGCACCGGGGCACCCAACCGAATCCGCCAAGGCTGTTAAAAATTTTATGTACTCATAAAACGTATTTTCATTTTGAAAAGCAGTCGTTCCTTGGTGTTAGCGGAGTTCACCATCACGTGGTGGTTCGGCGTGATGTGAACTCTAACCATGCCTCAAGAGTTACCCTCTGCGCCTCTCATACCGAGATATAATATAACGGGGTTACCGTGCCCCTCTAATAGGCTGATCCACGGAACCTGCCACTGCAGTGACTATTCTATAACCCACCAATTCATAAAAATTTAAATAGCATGATATGAAAATCAAATTATTACCGAGCCAATCTAGGCAAAACAATCAGTTCATATAATTCCAACATCTCATAAAACTAGCCATTTATACTAATATAGCCATAAGCCATTCAATTTGTCAAAAACATTTTTCAAAATCATAGCAAGCTTCTCAAGACTATTTTCTTAAATCCTTTAAAATCAAAATTTGCATAACTAGATAAATTTTTTTTTCACGTTATTTATCCTGGCGTAAGCATTCATACAAAATCAGACTAAAATCGAATCTCAGAAACTTTCATAAAACAAATTATTTAACAAAAACATTCACTATGCATATAACCCAAAATTTATAAGGCACAGGATTTTGATGCAAAACGATGTGAAGGGCTTGTTTCCCGATTTTCAAAACACTTTACGTATAATATATAGACATATATTTTCAAGTCGATTTTAAAAGTAATTTTGCATCTACAATTTCTTAAGATTTATGCTAGCACATGTTATCCATAATTTTGCATCGAAAATTAATATATTCATACATAGATACTATTACGAAAATTTTAAAGTCGACACCCCCTACTCACCTGGTAATAGCGGGATTTTTTCTCACTATTTATTCGTCCGCGTATCGATAATTGTTCCTATTTATCGATCACGTACTTCGCTCGGTACGCCTTCATGACAATTTTCCTAACATCAAATTTAAATTCAACATGCTTAATCGCACATTTATATGAGTAGTAACTTAATTAAATTTCCTTAATCAATTTGCATATTATTATTATTTTTTTTAAATATGCACAATATTAATAAACTACCCATACCTTAAAATTTTACATTTACTTACCAATGAGCTTTTGCCATTTCTTTGTGACCTTGAGCCTCTCCATGGCTTCTCCATTTTCTTTCCATTGGGCTAAGCCCATTCACTTTTCTTTAATTGAGCCATGCCCAAGTTTAGTTCTTATTAGGCTTTGCCTAATTAATTTTTCTATTTGGCCATGCCCATCTAATTACCATTGGGCCATGCCCATTTTATTATTTTTTTTCTTTTTTTTTCTTTTTCTTTCTTCTTCCTCTTCCAACTGTCTCTCTCTTCTCTACCATGGCAACACAAATCCTGCTCTTTTTAGCTTTCATTTTCAGTAGCAAAATCATAAATTTCCAACTGCAAAAACCTTCAAATTTCAGCACTAAACAGCTTCAATTTTCTGCTCTTTTTCTGCACCATTTTTTGCACCATTTCAGCACCATTTTCTGCACTTTCCAACACTACTTTCTGCTCCATTTTTTGCATATTTCAGCAGCATAACTACTCAATTTTTTGCACCCAAAATTGCACTTTGTAGCCCCCAAAAACAACAGTAAACTCACCACTTTTTCAGCACCAAAATCAATAATAAAAACCTCAATAATTTACAGCAACAAAGTTGCTCATTTTCCACCCAAAATCTTTCCCATTTTCAGCTCACAAAATCAGCCATATAACCATAAAAATTTCAGCTCTCTTACCTCTTTTAAAGTGCAGAAAAATCAGCTCCTTTGTGCCTCTCTAAGTTGCCAAACTTCGGCCTCTCTTTTCTCTTTGTGTCTCACGGTTTTTGACTCTCTCTTCAGTCGAGCCTTGCCTTTCTTATTTCCTCTATTCTTTGTTCTTTCATTCTCCTTTTTCTTTCTTTATTTCTCTTTCTTCCTTGACTTCCCTTGACCGAACCTTCCACATCTTTCTACACTCTTCTTTTATCATTTCTTTCCTTCCTTTATTTGCTCTCATAACCGGCCACTTAAACTTTGTCTCTTTTACTTTCTTTTGTTTCCTTTTTATTTCCTTTGACCAAGCCTTGCTTTCCTTGTCTCATTTTCCTTTCATTTATCTTCTTTTTCTTACATGACGGGCCCCCACCTTCCTTTTATCTCTTTGTTTCATTTCACCTTTCTTCTCTCATCCTTACCTCACTTACCTTGACTTTTCTTTTGTTTTCTTTCCCTTGTTTTATTTGTCTTCTTGTCACATGTGCATACATCTACACTTAAAAATTATTTTGATTTTTCAACATTTCATGTCATTATTTTATTATCCATTTCATCTTTCAAATATTCATTTAAGCCTTTAATTAACATAAGATTTAATTAGGCTTAAAATTGCACTAAGAGACTCCAAAAATTTAATTGTCAATCCTTGAAATTTTTATTCTCGAGATATGACGCCTCATTACTTTTCAATGCGATTTTCTCTATTGTAGAGACAGAACTGGGTGAAGTGATCTCATCAAAATTGTAGCTCTGTCTATTAGCTTTCCAATGGTCAAAGAATTGCTTCAATTGGAGATCTGTAACTTGAGATATGGCCAAAATATTCAAGCATGTACAAAAAAATTTCTATGTTCTTCAACACTTTGCTTTCCAAAAATTAAGTCCAATATTTTTAATTCCTATCCACACTTATTAAATTTCAATTTCTTTCAAAATTATTCTTCCTTCACATATATAAAATCAAATTATTGAGATCACATTCCAACACAGTGTCTCCATAATATTTAAATATTTTCTCACTGCGTTAACTCGACTAAAATGCACGTCGTACGATTTTCGTCATTTTCGTCCAAAATTCTTCTTTACTGCTCCTCCCCCACTTAAATTAGTCATGTTTCATTTTTCATGACTAATTTCAACGATAATTAAAATATTAATATTTTAATATTATTTTATTGAATAAAATATTATTTTATTTTAAAAATTTTCACTTGCCTTATTTGGTCTCGAAACACATTATTATGTGTCGGTTTACCTCCGAATCATCTTTTAACTCACTAATTTGTCTCTGACAAAAAATATTATTATTTAATTGTGAGTTTTACACGTACGATACATATTATTTTTAAGCGTTCCTTAGCATTCTAATTCACATCAAATGATCATTCATTTGATCAATAAAGTCTTATTTGTGTCTAACGAGGGTACAGGGTATTACAGCTTTAGTAAGTGGATTAGCCAAATTCTTGCAAGATTTAGCATAAACAATTGTTATAATGCCATTTGAGATTAATTCACTTATATAGGCATGCCATAGACTTACGTGTCTAGACTTTCCATTATAGATCTTATTATGGGCTACACACATTGTAACCTCACTGTCACAATATATGGAAATGGTTGCAATCATTGTAGCCACAACTTTATATCTAATAACAAATTTCTCAACTATTCTGTTTTTTTTCCAATAGCTGTTAATACTAAAAATTCTGATTCCATTGTGGAATGTGTAATACAAGTCTGCTTTTTAGATGCCCAATTAATGGCACCACCTCTTAAAGTAAAAGTCCATCTTGATGTGGATTTATTGTCATCAATACTAGTTATCCAATTAGCGTTAGAAAATCCTTCTAAAGTATTAGGAAAACTACTATAACAAATTTCTCAATTTTTAGTTTTCTTTAATTATCCAAGTACTTTAGTAATAGCCTTTTAATGATCGTTATTAGGTTTACTTGTAAACCTTGAAAGTTTGCCAATAGCAAAGGCTATATTCGGTCTGGTACAATGTGCAACATACATAATCTTGCCTATGACACTTGCATATTCTAATTATGCTATAACTCTTTCATAATTTTTAGTCAATTTTTACTCGAATCATAAGGAGTATTAAACTCTTTGATTTTCAAATAACTATATTTGTGAAGAATTTTCTCTATGTAATATGATTGATTTAATGAAATCACATTTTGATCTCTTTTGACTTTAATTCCCAAGATTGTGTCAATTTCATTGAGATCTTTTATTTTGAAAATTGAAGTCAAATATTTCTTGGTTTCAACAATTCCAAGCATATTTGTACTAAAGATCAACAAATTATCTACATAAAGACATATGATTATACCATAGTCTTTTGTAAATTTAGAGTAAATGCACTTATATGCATTATTATGTACAAATCCGTTTGAAAGTATAGTACCATCAAACTTTTCATGTCATTGCTTTGGAACTTGTTTTAGTCCATAAAGAGATTCGATTAGTTTATAAACCTTCATTTCATTTCCAAGAAGAATAAGACCTTCAGGTTGCTCCATATATATATATATATATATATATATATAAGATCTCCATTTAAGAAAGCAGTTTCAATATCCATTTGATGTACATGTAATTTATGAATAGATGCCAAAGCCAAAAGTATTCTTATGGATGTTATTCTTGCTACCGAGGCGTAAGTATCAAAATAATCAATGCCTTTTTTTTGCGTGCAACTTTTGGCAACTAGTTTAACCTTAAAGGTTTTCACTGAACCATCTGTATTATATTTTTTTCTAAATACCCATTTACAACCTATGGCTTTTGATCCAGGAGGAAGATCAACTAAAACCCATGTTTTGTTTGATAAAATTGAATCCATTTCATCATTTATTGCGTCTTTCCAAAAAGCTACATCCCTTGAAGACATAGTTTTTTTAAATATTTTTGGATCATCTTCTACGTTTAACAAAATAGGTATCTTTTTACACACTTTGGTTTTACTTCCTTCCGCAATGAATGCTGATGCTTGCAAGTCAATGAAATTTGGATCTAAGTGCTTTCTTTTTATGGCTCTTTGACTTCTTTTCAGCTTAATTTGAGTATCATCTCTTTTTCTTTTACTGGATGTATTATGAGAAATCATATCACTTATGTTACAAGTTAAAATTAAGACATTTTATTCACAATCGTTATTATTAGAGTTATACATAAATTTATTTTCAATAAATTCAACATGTATGGGCTCTACAATAACATTTGATTGTAAATCTAAAATTCTATACGCTTTAGAATGTTGGGCATAGCCAACAAAGATGCCTTTCATTGCTCTAGGTCTAAGCTTTGTTCTTTATGGTTCAGGAACTTTATTAAAGGCCAATCACCCCTACACTTTAAGATATTCCAAGTTTGGTTTTCTTCCATTCCAAAGTTCATAAGATGAGACCATAATACTCTTGCAAGGAACTTTATTCAGTATATAACGTGTTGTTAATAAGGCTTCACCCCATAAATCATGTGATGGATGTGTATTTTATAACATAACATTTGTCATATAAACTAAAGTTATATTTTTCCTTTCAGCTAATCCATTTTATTGTGATGAATAAGGAGCGCTTTTTTTATGTATCAAACTATTTTCTTCACAAAAATTATCAAATTCTGTAAGAAAATATTCTCCTCATCTATCACTTCTTAGTATTTTAATTTTTCTACCTTTTCGGTTTTTTACAACATATTTATATTCTTTAAAATTCTAAAAAGTTTCATTTTTTATTTTAATTAAATAGACATAAGTGAACCTAGAATAATCATCTATGAAAGTTATAAAATATCTTTTCCTCCTTAAGTTAATTTTCCATTTAATTCACATATATTAGAATGCACAATATCTAATAGTTGTGAGTTTCTTTTTACACGACGAAAAAGTTTTTTTATCATTTTTGCTTTTATATATATTTCACATTTTTCTAAGTGCTTATGTTTGCGTGCAATATAACCATTTTTAGACATAAATCTTATGGAACTAAAATGTAAATGTCCTAATCTAGCATGCCATAATAAAGAATTAGACTCAACAATACAAGCAGAAATCATATTTATTTCGTCAATACTGAACTTGTACATGTTATTACAAAAGTATCCTCTTTCTACAAATAGGCCACCCTTGGATACTATTATATTATCAAATTCTATTATAATTTTAAAACCTTTCTTTGCAAGCAAACTAGCAGAAACTAAATTCTTTCAAATTTTAGGAACATGGAATACATTGAGTAATGTCAACTTTTGTCCAAAAGTGAAATTCAATGCAATAGTCCCTTTTCCTTCAACTCTGGTTGTAACATAATTTCCCATCAAACATTTTCAGGTTTATTAACTTTCATGTATGTGTTGTACAAGTTTCTATTGTTGCATAAATAAATTGTAGCACCAGAATCTAGCCACCAATCTTTACTTTTATTGGAATCAACAGTCATATTTAATTCTGTTACCATTCCAATATTCATTGTAGAAACCATGGCAACCAATTCATTGATAACCTCTTTTATGATGTTTGCTTTTTCAAGATTTTTAGAACCAAAATTCTTTCCTGCCTTCGTTGATTTGCACTCTCTAATCACATGATCTTTTTTTCCACAATGAAAACATTTTATATTTTTTTTATCTTTTTCCTTAAAGGCTTGTCTTGAAACTTTCAGTGTAGATGACTTGAATTTCGTAGAATTCTTTTCAAAATTTTTTGAATTTTGACTCACAAGATTCACTTTTGAATAAGAAGGCTGAATAGTGTATCACGAGCATGTGTTTCACAATCTATTTGCATTTAAGTCATGAATTGTTCTATTGATAGAGACTTTATAAAATGTAAAATCATTTTTTTATAATTTTTCCAAGATTGAGATAGTTTAGAAAGAATTGCAGCTATTTGTAGCACATCAGGAACCTTAACCTCAAGGTTTTTTAGTTTTAAAACTAAAACTTATAAATTATGTACTTGATCCATAATAGGCAGATTGTCACTTATCTTGAACTCGAATATTTTAAAGATAAAAATTTGTCAGTACCTTTTTTTTCATTTCTATAGGTAGTCTTTAAGGCTGCCCAAATTTCTGTTGGAGTTTTCAGATTGGAGTAAAGATCATATAGACGGTCTGTCAAAGTATAGGATGTGTCCATGACATATCAATGTATCTTCTTCACCTTTTTTTCTCTCTACCTATTGTGCATTAAAGTCTTCAACAGTCGTTTCTGGAACTGCAGTAAGAGTTGGATCTAGAACATAATAAACCTTCAAGGCTGTGAGCAAAAACACCATCTTATATCTCTAGCAGGTGAAATTGCTTCCATCAAATCGGTCAAGTTTGATGAATTCTTGATTCATGAGTTGAAATTTAGAATTTGAATTAGACTCCATGGAAAACAACTCTTTAAAATTATCAGAAAATTAGTAGAAGAAGAAAAGAGAAGAAAATAGGCTGTAACACACTTTCTTTAAAGAGTTATTGCCTACTATGAGGATTTGTAGACAATAACTTTCCAAGATACAACAAGCCTTTTTTATATAATTCTTTGAGTGAATTCTGGCTTGGAAGTACATTCTTTTTATAGACAGTGAGAAGTTGTGTCTATTGTCTTTGAACAGATGTGTCTTTTTTATTTTCAACAAATGTGTTCGTATTGTTTTTTACAGATATGTCTGTTGTATTTCAACAGACGTATCTACAATTTTCAATAGTTGTGTGTATTGTAGATACTTATGTTTTTTAAGAATTATATTTATTCTTAAACAGCTACATCTGAATAATTGTCTTCCAATAAATATTACAAACTATCCAACACAAACAAAGAGAGACAAAGAAAGATGATTAAGATTAGTATAAATTTAAGAAAATATATTTGATTATTGATTTTTTTTGCTAAGCTTGACTAAAGTCACTATTCACATTTAGAAAAAATAATTGAAAAAATTTTAGAAGTCCATTATTGGGTATTTCATAATTTAAAATTTTTGTTTCATTCATTAAAAGGTTATTGGTAGGTAACAGAGACACATAAATTTGAAATTGGAATAACAAATATATTAGTACATTAATTTGAAGTTCAATTTTTAAAAATATAAAATTTCAGTTAATAAATCAAAATAAGAATATCTTTGTCAAATTCAAATATTAACAATTATAATATTGGTTTTTTTACTCTCTTATTTTTAAGAGAGAATTTATTTTTACAAAATAGTAAAAAAATATGATAAAAAGAATAAGATTTATATTTGATGCACAAATGTCATATAGAGTTATTATATACTATTAAATTATGAAATACTGCTATTCATTAAAAAACAAATTTAAGATTTTAAGATACTTAACAATAAATATTATCAATTTTTTATAAAAAAATTTATCTCTTTCCAACTCCTTCTCATCCGATCTACTCTTTTTCTCTTTGAAGAACAGTAGGTCACAAAACTCAAAATTCTTAATTTTAATTCTTGAATATAATATTTATTTTCTTCTTGTTAATTTAATTTTTAATATTTGTTTCAGTCTTCTTAGTTTCCCTTAACAGCAATGTTGTCTCCATGCTACCTAGAACTAAGCTTACCTTAGGCCTTAAAATCATTAAGATATACCTCTATTTGGTCCTCTTCATTATCTGTTCAGCAATAGCAATAGCAACGCATCTACACTGAAGTAGACAGCCTGCCACACACAGAAGAATTAACCCCGTCCTACATGGTGTTAAGCCAGGACCTAAGTATCGGAAAAATCTCTTTTGTTAATCAAATAAGAATGACAAATAAACAATCATAAATAGTAAAAAAAATGTAAATTAAGAAGAAGAGTAAAATAAATATTTTCTTCAAGAATTAAAATTAAAATTCTAGTTTTGAATTTATTGTTGTTAAGAGAAGAGAGGAGGAAAAGAAAAGGAGATTGGGTGAGATGGAGTTGGAGGTTTTATTATTGTTAAGAAAATGAGAAGAGGATATTGAGTGAGACGGAACTATGAACAGAAAAAAAAAATTTGTATTTATATTTTTTATTAATTTTTAAAAATTAATAATATTTATTTTTAAATTTTTTAAAATTTTAATTTTTTTAATAAGATAATTTAAATACATCAATTATAAATCCAAATATATTGTTAATGAGCTATATACTACGAGGCCAAAGTCAACTTTTACCTTATATTTAACAATACAACAAAAAATCAATCATTAAGAACGACAATATGATGAATAATGGAATGATTGATGGAATATCAGGAGGCACTATTTTTGTTCATGCCATGTGGCGTTATGGTACTGGAAGAACTTATCTATTTCTGACTCTTCGTTTGTTTGACTTAACAATGCATGGCAACAAATACGAACCAAATGAAAAGAAGCTTAGGACAATTTGAGAGGAGATCATGGGATTATGAAAAGAAAATCCTAATAGTTTGGGAATTATCAAAGTATTCTTATGTTAACTTTAATGTTGATGGAAGTGCTAGAGGAGAACTAAGTATGGTTTTGGGCCGTGTAATTAGATAGTAGGCTTTATATATAAAATTGATTTTTTTTATCCTTAACAGCAGAACTGGGGGCATTATACTAGAGATTAAAGTTACATTAAGATAGAGGCTTCAAAAAAATTCAGATAAAATCAAATTCTTTTGCTTGCCATTCAAATGTATCTAATCAAAGCTTACATTTGGATATGGATATCAATATGCTCAAGTTTATAAAAGAATTACTCTAACCGTTTGGTATGCTATCATATTTCATATTCATCATGAAGCGAATCAGTGTGCTGATTAGATAATCACTCATCATGAGAATCTACCTTTGAAGTTACATGTTTTTTATTCTCCATCAACTAGTGTTAGTACTATTTTATTTGCAAACACTGTAAGCATTTCTTAATCTAAAATAATGTAATCAATCTTCATGTTTCATTCCTTTATTAAAAAAACAACTCAAATCATCTTTAAGAATGTTAAATATATACATGTTTAGTTGAGAAAATGACTATTTCATTTTTCATTTTTTTCTCTTCCTCTAATTCGTTACTTGGTTCATGAAAAATTCATTTCGGAAAATACCAATTCTAGAGAAATTAAAATTCTAGAGAAATTAAAATAACTATCGACTCCCTCGATAATAGGTATTTGCTGTGGACTAGAATATACTTGTTTGAACTGTTGCGTCGCTTCTAGTCCATTCTCCATTCTTTTTTCTTCCTCTATTTCGTTACTTGGTTTATGAAATTCGAGAGAAACTGGAATAGCTACTTACTCCCCCGATAGGTATTTCATGTGGGCTAGAATGAGCTTGTTTAAACAGCCGTGTCGCTTTCAATCCGGACTAGATTAGGGTAAGAAAAGAATACTATCTTGAAAGTGTGTTGAAAGATTATTAGGATTTAAACAATTATATGTACGTTGTAATTACTGTAGTTTAAATCGGAGTAAGACGAATACGTCAGAGCACCACAATGTTGCAGCTAAAAAAACATCTGGTTACAAAGCAGAAGACCACCTGAACTAATTCTATGCCGTTGGCTCCATATTTCATGTAGAAAAGCTTCGTTGCTCTTAAGGTTGAGATAATCATCCACATCAAACCGCATTGTATTGTTTCCATTTGAAGAGAATTGGCTTTGGTAACTTCCAGGTTGTCCAAATCTAGTTCTTGTATCTTCTTTAATGCTCACTGAAGGGCAATCAGTAAATGCTGGGCTACAACTCCCACGGCTGCTGGTAAATTGATTGCTTATATCTTGTGCAGAGGATGCTTCCTAATATGTGAATAGAAAAAAACAGGAGATGGAGAGAGAATGATTAGAGATGATTTGCATAATCAGCAAACTTTCAATTTGTTGTTAAGGCCCAACAAGCATACAAGCCTGAACAGCGGGTATGTAAGTCACCAAGTGATAGGAAGCAAACATAGCAATAAGCAGGCCACAAATTACCTGAGAAGGATTGCGTTTATTCTTGCAAGATAATGGAGAAGCATCATTAGAAGTCTCCCACTGTAACCAAGGCAGCATTACCCCATCCATTTCAACGGGGACAGACTTAAATACTGCTGGACTCTGGAAAGTTGGTGTCTTTGTCATTCCTCCTATACTTGAACTAGTATCACTCCTGTCTCCATCTAATGAAGAAATATCTGTATCTTCAACATTTGAAATAAAATCTTCAATATATTTTTCAGCTTCCTCAGTCAATTGCTTAGACATCCTAGTTCTGTCATTGCTCCTCTGGAAACAATTTGTATTTTCATTAAACAATCAAAAGAAGTTGCATTCACCTTTCTTACGTCAAAGAACATCACAATATAATGGATTTTTAACAGATAAATAATGAGGACTTGAAAATAACCATATGCAATACAAAGTCCTGCATTGTTGTAGAGATGGTAAGAGAACGTTGTACCTTTCTGCTCCGCAATGGTTTCTCAACACTTGAGTTCTTTGGTTCAGGAAGCAATTCTTTAACAATTTTAGACAGCTCCCTCCCATGCTGCTCCTCCAACAAAATCTCAGCTAATAAATCTTGTCTACGCTTCTCTGACTGTCAAATCAAGAAATATAACCAATCACCAACGAATTCCATTATGAGCTACAGAACCTCAATTAAGGAAATAAATAGCATCAAAGATTTAAAGTAAATAGTTAATATAAATGATCAATCATCTGCTCATTAAGCATTAACCAAAATCTTTGTTTATATGCATAAAAAGTGAAACAGAAAGTTATCTTTTTTCATCAAAAGGAACTTAAATGCAACCTTATTTCTGGTTTCCCCATATAAAGTACAAACTGGAACAAACATCAGTTTAGGATTATTGTGAACCTACAGTATTAAGTCACTGAATGGAATCAATACATCTTCAACAACATAAAAATATTCTATAAAGTGCACTGTATAACTTGTTGAAGACTAAAGAGGCCACATGCAACTAGCAACCCAAAGTTACTTCTGTACATAGAAAAAACAGAGAAAAGGATTTAAGTATTTATTAGTTAATTCAGACACTTTTATAAGCATGCCATACCGATAACCATAATCACATGACATAACATTGGTAAGTATTGCACCACAGAATGCTCATGATATGACTTTACACCTTTTCAAATTTTGTTGTGCACTTCCTTCTAATTGTAGAAACAGCCTGAAGAACATCAGAATTGTCAGACTGCAAACTATCGTCACTTGCTATCCCAGACTTGTTGGTTTTCACCATTGCCTGCATAAAACAATAAGACCATCCAACAAGTTTATAAGATGAAATCTGTGCACCAAATTTTGCTCATGTAGGAGAGAATAAAGCATTAAGCATTTTCAAAAATAAATAAATAAAGCATTAAGCATGTTGACAGGACATAGAAATACAGACTTTTTCAAGTTGTGTTTTGATCTCTTCCACAGCATGTCTAAGCTCTTTTCGCATTGCAGCATACAACCCACCATTCATATCATCGCCAGTGGGATGCTCCCCCTAACGGGTAGGAAACACAAAAGTAAGTGGCAGATTTAGCAAAACATCTTCCTAGTGGTTATATAAAATTGCAGTGCTCCATAAAAGAAACCAACCTTTTTCTGCGCATAAACTGCTCGTATTGTCCTCTCCATCCCATTTTTACTGGAAAGAGCATCCCTTCCTTCATCATCAGTTAAAGCAGAAGAGTGGCTCTGGTTCCATATATGTATAAATTTCATTTAAGCTTACGAAACAAAATTGACAAAAATGAGTTTGAAAGATGCTAAAAGATATTCTGGTACAGTGAGGATAAACCCAACCACCAAATTGCATCCTTATATAAACATCCCACTTGACTAAGTGGTGATAAAATAAAGTTGAATGAAATTTTTAAGAGATAGAAAGCTTACAGAGTAGCCATCATGATACTTTAAGTCCTTTTGGCTGAGAGTCCTTCTCAATCCTTGTCTATCATTTGAAGCTGTTGGCTTATGAGTCGAGATAACCTGATTTCCACCAATGGAACTCCTCACACTATCACGATTGCTTGAGTCATGTGAATGATCTAGATCACTCTGCCATTTTTAATAACAAGATATGCAAACATGATAACAAGTAAGTATTTTGAAAGTTATTCCTAGTACAATTGAAAAACCAATAGATTTTATTAAAGCCAACCAAACCATTCCAGTTGACCAAGTACACTAGTACATTATTGTCTATCATCAGTGATACTTCATCTTAAATATAGGACAAGAAAATAATAGTATTTGACTAATTAAATTCCGCATTTATTTACTTCAAATGATATGCAAAACTACCTAGCCTGATAAAAGATTAATCTACTATCAAGTAAAGGAAAATGATTTGGCATCTGATCACTAAAATCCACAAAATAAACGCCAATGAATGAACTGAACTGAACCTTCCAGATTTGGAACACAAACTTAGCAATGACACTAGCTGTACCATCAAGAGTTTGAAAGTTATTGAATACTTGAAAGGGAAGCCAAAAAAACTTACCAAATAATCCCACATTTTTCTCATATTGGCCAATGTATTTAAACTTCAACCAAGCAATGCTATTACGGCTATGTTTCAAGTGCATGCCTTACAAGATAAAAGTTTTAGTTGGCTTGTCCACATAAATTGATGTTTGATTCCAAGTTAAGCAAAAGTCAACCACAAAACAAGCAAACAGATAGCGAAGTCAGGGCTCTCAATAATGTGTCATTAAAATTAGATTAGACCTCCAATCCTTTATACAGCTAAACAGTCTAATATGACTAATGCATTCTTCTAAATAATGAGCATACACATAAGAACAAAAGCAATCGTGACGATAATGATAATACTACCTCAGAATCGCTAATTTGATACCGAACAACTGAGACCGATCTTCTCCTCCTAGAGTTAGCAGTGTCCGAAGTTAACCTTCCTCCACCACCACTATTTACAAAACTACCCCTGGATCCTTGCCTGGACACCGACCTTCCTCTTCTCTGAGTCGCACTCTCTCCTCCTCCTTTCCCTCCTTCACCATTACGGGGACTGACGTCAGCATTCCGCGAAGCCGTGCGTCCTCTGAGGGAGGAGTCAAAGAGCTCAATGGCGAGATCGTCGAGACTAATCTCCGGGAAGCCCGATCCCCTGACAGTGTTGACGAACCTTCCTCTGGACCTTGGAGCCGGAGTAGGCTCTTCATCGTTGTCGGCTACGGGAAGCCGGCGGGAGAATCTGCTGAGACTCCTGGCGCGACGGTGGACGGAGGTCCGATTGGAGGAAGAAGAGTCGTCGGTTGAGTTGGCGAGGGAAGTTCTCTTGGTGGTTGACTTGAACGCTGAAGTTGCCATTGGGAAGGGCAGATAGAGCAGAAGCAAAGAGGAAGGGGGAAATTAATATAGGAGTGCTGGAATGTGCCAATTTATTAGGGATTTAGAGAGGTAATGATTTGGGAGCATTTAATTTTGAATCGAGAAAATCGAAAACGTTCCAAGAAAGAAAAACAATAGTAAAAAGAGAGGAATGGGGGTTGTAGTGAGAGAGTTATACAGCTCAACAAGGAAGAGGCAGCTGCTTAACAGAGACGCAGAAAGAGAGAGTAACGTTTTTTGAAAAAATGGGGAGATTGGCGGAGAGATCGAAATTTGGGGGGAATTTGAAATATGGGGCTGTTTAACTTATACGGCCACCTAGCTTATAAGTTAATGAGCAGATGTGGAATATGTGGGGTGATTAATTACCCCGGGCAGGCCATTTCTTCAATCTGTTTTTTTTTTTTTGGAAAAAAAAAGAAATCTTATTGGACAATATCATGAAATCTATGTTGATTCCCCGTTCAAATTGATGTGTCATTTCAACTTTTAAATTCTTTTTCTTTTTTCTGCTTTCGAATTCAATAATTGTGACCAAACATAACAAGCAGCCAAAGCAAATTAAAAGCGGGAACGTGGGCACTGGATCAATAAGAAGAGTGTGAGCCACGACAAAAGGTATTCTATTTGGGGACCAAATGGTTTTAACATTCGAAGGCTGTCAATCCTTTCATTTTATCACCGGTCCTATTCTAACAGATGTAAAAGTTGTCGGAATCCATTTACTGATAGCTTTTAATATGGGACACCATCTACAATTTCACATGTTCGACTCATGACATAACATTGATCGGCCCAGGAATCACTTGCTTTTTTTTTTCATTTATAAAGATGAATCGTATTTTAAAATTTAAGAATCACACAAAGCGAAAATAGTGATCCCACTTTAGTGCAAGTAACAAATTTCATATGTATTGTCTTGTTGAAAATAAAAAAGAGAGACAGGAATGTGATCAGAGTGTGTTGTGTCATTGACATGAACCGTCACCACAAGACTCGTGGCAAATGCAACTTTTCTGGGGAGATCCTCCGGAGTTAATGACTTGTGGAAGCGCCACTCAACACCCCATTTGTCAAGTTATAAAACTAGTTTCAATCATAAAGAAACGATAAAACCAAACTCAACTCTGACAATTCACTCGAAATAGTTCCTCCCTAAGCATGCAGGGACGCGTGTGTGTGTGTGAGAGAGAGAGAAAGTAAGAAGAGAGATCATATATTTATATTCATATTCAAATCCAGCAAAGCAAAATATATTAGTAGCAAGCATTAAGGCCAGTTTTAAGAATTCAAATTTCCTCGAGAACAAAACATACATGCAAGCAAGATATGGCTTCACTCAGACTAGATAACTAAAAACAACTGCCAACTGATAAAAGCTATTGCCATTGTCTCAAAACAAGGCTTATTTTTAACTCATTGCCCCCACCATAGACATGGAACAACATGGGAAGCGTTCGGAGAATATAGTAGCCGAGACAATACTGCCAGGCAACTTACTTAGTTTTTGACACATGAACAATCAGGTCAATAACACGGGAGCTGCAAAAAACAAGATGGAAAATAGAAAAAAATGAGTACTGCCACATAGCTTATTGACAAGGTAAAGAAAAAGGAGACAAATTTTCAGCAGATTGGTTCAATTCGGATACAAAAGTTGGCTGTCTGCACTGAACAATCAAGAAAAAGTGTAAAACTGCTGCATGGAATTACCTGTAGCCCCACTCATTGTCATACCACGAGACAAGCTTGGCAAACTTTTCATTCAGAGCAATTCCAGCTTTTGCATCGAAGATACTTGACCTTGATAATTAAGCAGACGTTATCACTTTATTGCAGTCCATTGTATTTAAAACACAACTCAAAACATTAAACCCAGAAGTTTCAAAGCCATTGCAACATAGGTGACTTTCAACCAATGACAAACATGCAGAAGGAAATAATCAAATAGTCCATTATATATGCATCATGGACACACACCATCAGATAATGATGTACTTGGGTCCTTATATCATCAGTGCTTCTAACAGAATCATGGCTAAAAGATGCATGGCACACTGCACATGATTTCACTGCTACTGTTATCACAGATGACTAGATGTGCTTCTGTCTTTACCTGCTGTCACCAACCAAGTCGGTGGAAACCAAGTCCTCTTCACTGTAACCCAAGATTCCCTTCAGTTCTCCCTCAGATGCCTCCCTATGACAAACCAAAAAAGAAATGGTTTTGACGTCGAAGAAAGGTTGAAAAAAACTTACAAACAGAACTTTATAACTGCTTAGTTAATAAATTAATATTATCCGCTCCACCAGTATAGACTGGAGCTGTTGTAGCTTCCAGTAACATACAGGAATAGAAACTCCTAAAGGCACGTTTGGCATTCTTCTTTATTCCCAGCTACTATTTACTCCCCTTGTTTGGTTGGTAATTTATTGGTTGGTAACTTGGTAATTTTTAAATTTTGCAAGGAATGGCAATTCCTTTATTTTAGTTATTCCTCAAAATTGGTAAAAAGTCTTTTTTAACAACACTCACCTCCCCATGGTATTAGCTATTTCATATCTAATGCAATAGTTTCAAAAATTATTATGACTAAATTACCTTTCATAAATTTAGAAATTTACAACCCTCAAATATTAATGATTAAATTATAAATAAAATATTAATATTTTAATTATCAATTATTAATATTTAAATAAATTATAAATTATTAATATAATGATTAAATTATAAATTACTAATATTTAAAAATAAATAATCATAATAATATTTAAATTATAAATAAAATATTAATATTTAAATTATCAATTATAAATATTTTAAATAAATTAAAAATTATAAATATCTAAAAATAAAAAAAAAAATAAATAATCATAATCATATTTAAATTATAATAAAATATTAATATTTTATAAAGTTAATTATTAAATTATAAATAAAAAATATTATTTAAATTATACATTATTAATATTTGACATAAATTATAAATTATTAATATTTAAAAATAAAATAATCAAAATAACATTTAAATTATAATAAAATATTAAAATTATATAATGCTAAGGATTAAATTATAAATAAAATATTAATATTTAAATTATTAATTATTAATATTTAAAAAATAAAATATAAATATAAATCATATATATAATAAAAGAAATTTTTATTTTTTAATTTTCTATTTCTTTCTTATTCTAAAATTATTTTTAATAATTAAACATAATAATAACTATTTTTACTCTATTTTATTCATTATACCAAATTACGTAATAATTATTTTATTTTATTTTTAAAAAATAATTATTGTATTCCATTATTATTTATTCTGTAAAACAAACGTAACCTAAATATTATAGGAAAGGAATATCTTCAATTGGCGCACAGAGCACACTTTAAACTACAACCAAGAAATTCCTTACTTGATAGCAGCTTTGATTTCCTCGTAAGAGGCTGCCTTCTCAAGTCTTACTGTGAGGTCAACCACTGAGACATCAACAGTGGGAACACGAAAAGCCATTCCAGTTAATTTTCCGTTCAAGGCAGGCAGCACCTTGCCAACAGCCTAGCGACAAAACACAATTCATCCCAAAAAATATTAACATTGGATGTTGGTATGTGAAGGATAACAAGGAACAATCTAACCTACTCAAAAAAAATTCGTTCCTATACGCATACTAAAATTCGTTCCTATACGCATACTTTTGGAAAGGGGATTTCATTGAACTAATTATCTTTCTGTTTTGCAATCAACAGTCTACTGAGCAGAAATCAATCTCTAGAAAATATAAGACTAATAATTATGAAATGAAAGTAAGGAGTACTTATCAACTCTTGAGCTACAATCTTAACCCAAATTTTACCTTTGCAGCTCCAGTACTGCTAGGAATGATGTTGAATGAAGCAGCTCTTCCTCCTCTCCAGTCCTTCATTGATGGACCATCCACAGTTTTTTGTGTAGCTGAGTAAGAGTGAAATAACACAATGAATACACAGAGCGGACTAAATTAACTGCATAAAAATTCTGTTGGAAAACTCACCAGTAATGGAATGAACGGTTGTCATAAGACCCTCAACAATGCCGAATTTGTCATGAATGACCTGTCATTCAAGGCAATATTAACAGTTGCCAACTGAGATCAGAGTAAAGATTCAGATAAACCTTAGCAAGGGGAGCAAGGCAGTTAGTGGTGCAGCTAGCATTGGAAATAATGTCGTATTCTGGCTTGTATTCCTTCTCATTAACACCCACAACAAACATAGGAGCATCTTTGCTGGGGGCTGAGATGATTACTTTCTTAGCGCCACCCTGATAATCAATCAACCAACATCATGTGAGATAATCTATGTGTAAGTTTAAGTCAATTCGAAGTGAAGAACCTACCATACGCCTAAAGAGTTATAAATAGATTCATCATTATGCTTTACTAACTATATTCCAAAGAAACAGACCAAAAATTCATCAGGCATTCACAATTAAATAACAAAAAAAAAAAAAACCATGCAGGAAAAAATCATAAAACAAATCCAAAAATGCAAAGACAAACGAACAAATAAAAAATTACCTTCAAGTGGGCAGCAGCCTTGTCTTTGTCAGTGAACACTCCAGTTGATTCAACAATGTATTCAGCTCCGGTCTCACCCCATGGGATCTCTTCTGGGTTCCTAGAGTTACATAAAACACAGTTCATAAAACACAGTTCACTCCGTGCTCAATCATATATACTAACAAACAAAGGTTAAAATAAAACATCCTGAAATTTGAAGAGCAAATTTACATACCTAATACCGAAAACGGTAACTGGCTTCTCGCCAAAGAGAAGGGTGTTTGAATCCTTTACTTTGAGCTCGTTCTGCTTCCATTGGCCGTGAACACTGTCGTACCTAAACATATATGTCTAAAAAACGATAATCCAAAAAAAAAAAGGAGCAAATAAATAACAATCCGCCATAAAAAAATGAAAACTTAGTAGAAAAGAAAAATAAGAAATAAGAAATGATCAAATAAAGGAAAAACAGATACCATGTAATCAGTAGAGATAAAAGGATCATTAACAGCGACGAGTTCAACATCGTCCCTCTGCAGAGCAACTCTAGCCACCAATCTACCGATCCTACCGAATCCTAATTTTATTCATTTGTGATAAGAAAAAAAAAACTAAATTAGATCTTAATTTAAGATCGAAACAAAAACTTATAAAATCATATCAGCGTCAGATCAACGTACCGTTGATTCCGATCTTCACCTTCGCTGTAAATCAATGCAAACAAAAAGAAAAAGAAAAAATAAGGTAGATTAGACGAAGAAAAATAGATTAAATTCTAAAAAGAAATCGATATGATTACTTACCCATGGGTGTAAAGAGTGATAGAGCAAAGACAGAATGATGTTCAAAGCTAAGCGAGCAGGGTGGTGGAAGAGAGAAATGGCTTTGATGATTTTTTATTAGGTGAAAAGTGAGATTAGGGATTATTTTATTACTACTTTATAAAGGGACGTAAAGCGGTTTCCGGAAACTGCCGGTTCGGGAGTGGCGTGGTGCGCGACGTGTCGAGTTTAAATCCTAAAATTAAGGTTCGTCTACAGCGTGATGCGCTAGTTGTAAGCTGTCTGATTCGGTGACTGCCAATGGGAGATGACGCCTGGTCATTTATGTCAAGGCCGACGATTCCAAGCATCGGGAAAGAGAAAGATGTCACGATAACGTGGGCCGCCCGGCCGCATTGTTGTGGAATAATGGAATCGCACTTCTCTAGGTGTAGCGGTGACGAAACATACTTAAACTCAAATATTCATATTAAATTTGAATTGATGAAAAATATAAAAAAATTTAAATTCAAAAATATTTTAAGTCTAAAATGATCTAATTTGCATATCAATCTGAGTTTTAATTATAAATTTTAATATGATTTAAATCTAAAATGGTACTTTTGCTAAGGAGTTTAAAGTACGTTCAATGACTGTTGGCTTGCCACGTCATATTTTTGAGCACGTCGATTTTAAGGTTGACATGTGTCCTGCTGAGCTTTTTGTTGGGTCGTGGTGTGACTCCCCCGTGCCTCAATGGCAACGAGCCTAGGTTTTTTTTGTTTGGTGGACCAGACTTCAAATCGAGGCTACAAACCCCAGTTGAGCCCCGCTGTGGTTGTAAATTTGTATAGATACAAAATTTTTGTATTGAATATTTTTGGGATTTTATTTGTTATTTTCATATTAGAAAATCTTGATTTACGTAAAAGTTTTGCTATGGAAAATCAAAAATTAATTCTGATGTGATTTTATATAATTATCAAGATTAGACAATGATTATTTTAACTTTATTCTTTCCTTTAATTTGATACTATCTCAAAATTATTAGGAACTAGATTTTGGAAGAATGTCATTAATGATAGGATTGAATTGAGGAACATTGTATTAATCGAAAAGTGAAAAAAGTCAATAAATGGAGGAAGCTGAATGGTAGAAACTCGGAGAGGAAATTTGTGCTGTAGCTTGGTGGGCTCGAAAAAGAGAAATTAAATTAAAATGACAAAGAAACATGTGAAAACATTAGCCATTGCTATTGTCTATAACAAGGCATGTCGTTTTCAAACCTTAAAACCTTTGGGGTTGGTACAGCCTTTGAAAACCCAAGGGAGATCCATTGTTTGTCTCATATTCTTGTTGTCCTTGCACCAAACAATCAATTTTCATTATTTTTGTAGCAAAGGTGCATTTGTTATTTGAAGGTAATTTACCAGGTACAATCAGAGGCGGGATGAGTATCTTTAAGGAGATCAAACAGAAAGAAATACTTAAAAATCAACAAAAGAGACACTTGTAGGAATTGGATGATATATAAAATTTTCATTGACAATTTGCTTCTTGTTTTTTTGATGGTTGAATAGAACTATAGAAGAGTCTTTTTCTCATTTTCTACACACATGAGTGGAAAATTTTTTTTTTTCAAACTCAAATAAAATGTTTATTTACTTTGCATGTTCTACACGAAATGGGTACTTCTTGAAGAAGCTCTATTTTTATTTTTTATTAGCCTTTTTAATTGCTAATTAGCATATTGGATTTTTGGGTTATAGTAGTGAGCAAATTAATGAATTCAATGGTTTGATCTGTCATATCTAAGAATCAAATAGTCCAATTTTTTTTA
Organism: Theobroma grandiflorum; assembly: GCA_036013995.1. Taxonomy (NCBI): domain Eukaryota; kingdom Viridiplantae; phylum Streptophyta; class Magnoliopsida; order Malvales; family Malvaceae; genus Theobroma; species Theobroma grandiflorum. The sequence goes on from CP142131.1 coordinate 12,461,743, forward strand.
AAAAATCGATTAAAATCGATCTAATATAGAATTGGTTCGATCAGTTCAGTTTTGGACCAATAGATTAAATTTTTTTTTTTTTACAAATTACAATATTGAAACTTATAAATTTCATCCATAATTATAAAATATACAAATAATCTAAATATAAAAAATATATATTTGTTTTTTTACTTACATAATTATATCTTTTTACATAAACTATCAACTTGACATTCAAGATTTAATATAACAAAAAGTCAAAGATAATAAAATTAACATTCACAAAACAAAACTAACACACGACCATTAACCATCATAGATTATCGACTTAAATCTTCTTCATTTCTTGGCTTTTTACATTCACTCACATAGACTATTTAACAAATCAAAGAAAATAAACAATATAATTAATATAAATTTTTTTAACAACAAAGCAAAAGAAGATTAAAAATAAAAAATTATATAAAAAGTCATAAAATTTAACATTTACTATATAATGAAGTATTATTAATAATAATATCTTTAGATATTCATAATATAGTAAACATTAATGTATAATATAATATATTTAATATTATTTTGTAAACAAAACCAATATTATTTTGTTCTTTATTTATAATATATTAATTATTAATTAATTTTATTATTTTTAAAAATATTAATTATTATTTACAATAAGTATAAGTAATATGTTAATTTTGTATGGTATATATATATATATATATATATATGAAATTAATAACACAATTTATATGTTGTTATGTTTTATATGAAAGTTTGTATAAATAATAACTAATTATAAATAATATGTTATAAAAACTAAAGTGATAACTAATAAAGTTATTAAATGTAATCATATAAATAAAGTTTATCATAAGTTATAGTAATGCTTATGTATAAATTAAATATATATATATATATAATATTTATACAATTATATATATATTCACAACATTTTATAATACGAAACATTTTATATTAAAGTGTAATAATATATATATATATATAATTAGTTTTAGTTTATAGGTGGTTCGGTCAAAAATCTTAAAATTAAGAACAAATAAAAAAACTAACTGAATTAGACATTTTGAACTAATTGATCAAATGATCTAATTAGACTAAACCATTTTACTCAAATTATATTTAGTTTTAATGGATAATTAGTCTAGTTTGGTTTGCTCACTCCTATTGGACTGTATTACTTATATATAACACGTTATAATAGGTTTAAATTTATATTAATAATTAGTGGATTTGGGTGAGTAAACTAATTCTTATTTTTTTTAATCTAATAGGCTTAGCATATTGAGTTAGAATTTATATGTTAGATTTAACTAATAAATATAAGTTTCACAATATTTTGAGAGTAAGTTAAGAAAATTAAAAAAAAATAATTACATGTAAAATTAAAATATTTGAGTACCATGTCCCTCTTTTGTTTTTAAGAAAGCTGCCCTCGCATACAACCTTCCTACGGAGATCGACCTTTGATCTAATCATCTTTGCCTTGTCATAGATCTTTATTCTTAAGATGCATTTTTGGCCATCACTCTGCCTTATAAAACCTTGTTAGCCTTTGAAATTAAGGTGAGCAATTAGTCAATTTGGTTTATTATAGATGATAATCAAATAGATCAAATTTTGCTAGAAAATAGATAGAATTGACTAAATTTAAAAATAAGACTGAATCTATCAAAGATTGAATTAGTTCAACAATTTAATTATGGACCAAAAAAATTGAAATTTTATCATTTTTACCTTTTACAAATTATAATATTGAAATTTAAAAATTTCATACATAATTATAAAATATACAAATAACCTAAACATAAATAAATTAATACAAATCAACATAAATAAAAAAAAACTAATAATACGTTCATATATCATTACATTTAACATTAATAGCATTAACATCCTCAAAATTAACATATAAATATACTATATATAATATTAGGTTCAAATTTTCAATAGATTTGATTTAAAAATTTTAAGATTGCGAATCAATGGACAAAATCAAAATATTTGAACCAATTAAAGTAATCGTTTTATGCAAATTTTATTCAATTTGGCGGACTATAAGTTGGGTCCATTTTTACGGAGCCCTACTTGGATTATACGTTATATAGGTCAATTTCGTCGCTCTTTAAGGCCCGAAGCTAATGCTCGGGGAAAGGAAAAGCTGAAGCTCAAAGATGAAAGGAAATTGAGACTGGGCCTTAAATATATTACTAGAATTCTTGTCCCAAATAAAACGAAGTGTTTGTTTTTTTTTTTTAAGTTTTGTGTTAAATGTTTGGGCTAGCTGATAACATTCGTGGTCCATTGGAGCAAATGTTGGGTTCCTCTGTGATGGAGTTTGGGGCTTTTTCTCACTTGGACCAATTGCTCGCGAGTCATACACAAAAGCCCAAGCCCGGCTTTCGTATCAGTCTCTCTCTCTTTTGGAGCACAAGAACAGAAGGAGAGAAGAGACCATTTCATTGAAATTTATCTCCAAGGTCACCCGAGCAACCAGGTGATGGATTCGCAACTTTCTTCCTAAAATAGTTGGTTCCAAACTGAGGCATAAAAGTCGACAATTGGTGTTGGATATGACAATTGACGACCTAGCTAGCTTCCCCTTTGCATATCATTCATCTTACAAGAGTCCAACCTATTATACTACTATTCAAATACCAGTGTTTAGGTATAGAATTTAATCTAGTTGTTGATTCCTTTTATTACAAATTAATCAAGCTAAACACACAATGGCTGGCATTTTTTTTTCAAATTTATCTAAGATAATTATACATAATTGAAGTCAATCATAGAGCCAGGATGGCAATACAACTAATGTGAATCAACGTATTTGGTATTCCTAGGTATGTAGGAAGACAAAGATCCAGTCTGGAAAGGTCAAGTATATTTGCCTGTTCTACCAAAAAAAAAAAGAACGGAAAGAAAGAAAGAAAGAAACAGATAAGCTCCAAGATACAAACAAGGAGATATGTTTTCAGAAACAGAGAGACTCTAGCTAGTTGCATTCAATCAAACAATAATGGAGTCAATGGCGTTCTCCATGAAATCTCTTCGGGAGGGTCAAACCGGCCAAACTGGCTTGTTCTCTGAATAGCCAACATCCCATTTTCTGTAGCCAATTCCCCTTTCAATGTTTAGAATTATGGGCTCAATGACCCTCACCCCTCTACTCCTTGTCTCTTTCGATCACAACAAAACTCAGTTACGGAACTTGACCCTCTTTCTTCTTCTACATTGATAAATGATAAACTCGCTTATTCATCCCATTTCTTGGCTCATTCATGTTCCTTGGAATTCAGAAGGGTCCCTCCCTTGTTGTGCATTTGCTCCCTCTTCGACTCGCGTGCCGTAAGGAAAAGTACTCATGCATGCATTTGGACATAGAAAACTGCGAAAGGTTTGGCTTCTAGTATTCTAGCTTTTGCTAGTGCCAAGCAACTAGAGTTGAGATGTTGACTTTGTAATACTGGAAATTGATAATTGAGAAAATTACAACATACTCGATATAACTATTGCCTTTTAAACTTGATATTAAGCTTCAGTTAACATAAATAAATTGCTCAACTAATGGTTCAGATCTAGTGTTACCTGCTATCAAGGTTGAACGAATTTAACGCATTCGTTAAGTGCTGAAGTGTAGGTGTTATGCATGTAAAAACTCTGGCAATACTTAGTGGGACAAAAGAAATGAAAGTGAAAAAGGAGAAAGTTAAGGGCACAATTTTATAAGTGAGGACGAGCAGAAGCGGGTCAGGCTGCAAGATAGCGGAAACATGAACACATGCCCACATGGCTATGCACATGAAGGAACTCCATCACTCCGGAGTCACGACAATGACTACTCGACCCAATCCCCATTCGATATACGTCTCTTGCAATGGTTTCATCTCTTCAATTTGTCTTTTATTCCATTTGTTTTGTGTTTAATTTTTAATTTCCATCTTCATAATTGTATCTGATATTTCTCTTCTAGGCTTTCATGTCAAAAACTAATCATTACACAGAATAAAAATTTTCATTGATTTTTTGTGATCTTGATTCATCTATAAACTATAATGATTGTTTTCTCACTCTAAGGTATCAACTTCCCTATTTATTTTATATTTCTGCATGCTAAGCCACAAGTTTAAATACTGTTCCTTTCTCTTTCTTTTTTCCCCATATTTTCTGAAATATCTCAAAAGAAAATTATTTTCCATAATTTTTTCTTACTTTTTAACTTTAAAAAGCATTGTCCATCAATAATATAAAAAAACTTTAAATTATAAATAAAATAAATATAAAATTACATCTTGTTTTGCATATAGGTGAAAGTCAATGGAGGAGAAATGATTCCATTCCAGACGGAAAAGAGTATAATTTTTAACGTAGGACCAGCTAAGAAAAATTATTACTCCTGAAGTCTGCATATATGGTTGAAGGAGAATCTGACGCACAGTTTTGCCAACACTTCCAGCTGGATTGAACTATCATCAAATGTACTTATATATGCTTGGTTTATTAGCTCAACTTGAGACATTTTCTAGACAAGCATTTTCTTCTTTTTTTAGTGTCCATGTTAATGATTACAAGTGGTAATTGGTCAGATTCAAACGGGTTCACGTTGGACAATACTTAAGTTCAGTTTTAACTATCTTGGGTTTGGATCTTTTTGGATTTAGATTCTTTTAAATTAAATTGTATTGGGTTCAAACTGTTTCACATTTAAACCGTCTCGAGTTAAGATATTTTAAATTTGGATTGTATGGGTTTTGAACCTTTGTATTCGAGTTGTCTCATATTCAAATAGTTTTAGATGAGATTTGGATCATTTTGAAATTTATATGAGTTATAAATATTTTTTAAAATTAAAATGGAATAAATAATTTTATTTTATTTTTTACCTTTCAAAAAGAAATTTATTTTTTACTAGGTATCATTTCAATGTTAATTGATTGATTAATTTAATAAATTTAAGATAAAAATATGATACAAAAATTGATAAATATTTGTATTTCTTCTTGTGTCTAATTATTGTTTTTAGTTTGGATATAAATTATAAGCACTATGATCGTTAGATATGATCTTAGACAAATGTCCAATTAGAGTGACTAAAGGACATTATTAAAAAATAACTAATTACTGCTTGTAAAGAATACTAATCTTAAAGGGTCAATTAGTTGATCTAACATTAATATCTAACATTAATATTTATAAATTATAAGAAATTCAATAATATGATATTTATAACTAATTGATATAATATTGTTATAATTTTAACATTGGATCATTTTTTAATGTTGGCATTAATGAAGAATAAAGATGTCTTGGCTTGACAAATAACATAATAAATTTAATCGATAAATTATTTTGTATAACATTAGTTCAAGTTTAAAATTCAAATATTTAACATCAAAAATATTGAAAATACATTATTTATATAATTCTATAATAATTACATATGACAATATTCTTCTAAAATTTAAAATTTTTATTTAAGAAAAAATTATCATTTATTCATTTACTCATTTTTAAAAAACATAATTAAAATTTGGATATTTTCAGGTTAAAATTTTGAGTTTCAGATTAAATCAGTTTTAAGTTTTGAGTTTGGATTGTTTTAGGTTCGAATAATGTCATGTTTGGACTATTTTACATTCGGATAATCTCGAATTCGATTTTTTTTATTTAAAGTTTTTAATTTTTTTAATTAATTTGGATCAACTTCGATTTCAAATTTGTTCACAAGAGTTTTCGTATTCGGTCAAATTTACCTCCACTGTTAATGTCTAGTTTCATGTAAAATTTCTTGACACTTTGATTGGTTTAGTGGCTATTTATGTCATGTTAAGGAGAATTTTTAATGTTCTTTGCATGCATAGCCATGCACTTATATATATTGACAATAACTGTCAAATTTGAAAATAAAATTGAGGTACAATTTTAATTTTTGAATATTTGTGGCTGTACCTCTCTTAACTACTGTTGAAAAGGCCTGTTATTCTTAGGTTATATCCAGAATCTAGCATTATTAGTTAAAAGTAGAGATCGTACATATAAGGTGGGGGGACCGGTAGCTGTGCCTACACATGGCTAAAGGGCTGTGCACCGAAATATGTAGGACCTGAACTCCTACAACATAACATCGAATTCATTTAAAACGGCGAGGGAGGACCATGCTTCCAAAAAAAAAAAACAATTATTCAACGTTGAAGCAAAGACTTACATGCATCACCCCACCATGTCTTCTATATTAATGTATATCATATTCAAAGTATAATGTTATATTCAGATCATAGAAATTTTTTATATTCTTGGAAAATGATAAGAGTGGGGACTTGGGAGATCCCAACCAGGTCTTGTTGAGTAGCACAGTGGATGGCAATTGTGATAAGGAATAGAAACCAAGGGCATTTTGGTACAACTCTGTGCTATAAATTGACAAGGTTCATGTTGCTCCCCATGCACAAGCCCGATTCTCTCCTCTCCCCAATTATTTTCCTCTCTGAATTGTCATAATTTGCTGTGAGTTTCCCGATCAAGTCGTAAAAGGAATAAAAGAAAATTATGGTTTCTAAAGTGGAAGAAGCTATGAAGAGGCAACAGCAGTCCCAGCAACAGAGTCACAAGGGAAGGGATCATTGCCATCAGCAATACCATCAGCAGCAGCTGCAGAAGCAGATACAATGCAACAAGGGGAAAACTCCCAAGTTTAAGAGGAGCACCTCCAATCTTGAAGAAGACGGTGCTTCCTCTGCCATCCTCTTGCTTGCTTGCATTGCCTGCACTCCCTCGTATTGATCACCTAAGTACTCTACATATATACGTAGATATAAGCTTCCGTTTCCACCTTCCTCTCTTCCTCGCCCTCACTATGACTGTTTATTGTCTCCCCTGTATCTTTTCTCTCTGTTAATGTTCACTAAGCCTAAATATCTATATTGTACGAGCTAGAATTTCTAACTTCTCCTTGTTTCCCTGCATTTTTTTAGTTCAAATACGTATTGTAGTACTATTTACATTTTCTTTAAAAGAGTTTATCAGCTGATACATCATCATGTGCAACAAGATGCACACATGCATCGACCCAAAATTAAATGGTCATGAGTTAAAAGGAAACAGGACAGTCTCCACCTGATATGGGTGTCGCCAAAAGCCAAAAGTTTCTTTATAAACGGTGGCGCGTGCGCTATCTTGACTCTATTTCATGCATGTGTTGATGGAGCGCCTGCTTAACCAAATAATTGGAGATGAAGAAGATAACTCTGCTACAGCGCGACTGGCAGAAATTTAGTTAGACTAAAAGTACAATTTTACTATTAACACTTTCTTTCTAGCAAAAGAGAGCAAAATGCACCAATAATTCACGAGTTTCATATAATAAAGATATTTTATTTTCATTCATGATTTTTTAAATTTAATTATTTATAATTTTTAAAATTTAATATTTTGATCCTAACCCTTTAAAAATGTTTTAAATCTGTGCATTTCATTAATTTATCATTAAAAATCAACAAAATATGTCACCTCAATGTAATATGAATATTCATGTGACATTAATCTGATTAGCCAAAAAAAAGTTATAAGGGGTCCACTTTTTTTTAACACTTGAGCTTTCACACATGGCTTGGATATATGTCATGTGGATATCCACATGGACGTCTACGTCACGTTGAAATAGAAAAATTTCATTAAATTTAATCGTTGTTAACATAATGAATGAACTTAAAATGTTTTAAAAATTTATAGATCAAAAAACAAGTTTTAAAAGTCACAAATGAAAATAAAATATTTTACAAAAAATTATAGATGTCTAGTGTAATTTACTCAAAAAATAAAAATTGAGATTACGTTTATAACATCTTATCGGAGTTCAAGTGTATATACAAAAGAAAAAAAAAGAAAAAAAAGAAAACGACCATGAAGAATAAGACATCAAACCGCATGAGGAAATTGCATTTAAAATTTTTAGATAAAATTAGCCTATTGAAATCTGAACTTAAATAAGATATTCAACAAGTTTCGGTGTGCTTCTGCATCTTTGTTTGTTCTTTTATATATATATATATATATATATATATTGATTAAAATTTCCTTCAGTACTTGCAAATTAAGTGGTTCCTACATCTACTTTCGGTACATAAAATTCAACATGAAGATAAAGGAGAGTGCTAAACTTCAAACTTTGAACCATTAATTTAAGAAGACTTCAATACCATCAACTAGCTAGATAAAGACAAAATGGGTGTATTGATCCTCGTATGATACATATACAGCCTCATAAAGAACATCAGAATGGAAAGTTTTGTTCGCTGCCATAGCATACCCTGTCTTCGTAAGTTTTATCCTTTTAAGTTGAAAACACAATGTAACTTAAAATCATCCTCTCGCAATCATCTACACCATTGGAATCTTTGATCAGCTCCTCAGTAACTTCGCTAGCTATTATCCCTTGTGTGCTGTTTTTATCCTTTCCAGACTTCAACTTTTAAATGATACAAATTATTATGCAAATTTCTTCTTATCAGGATCATGTTGCCTTGTTACTATTTAAGCGTTGACAAAATATATATCCATAACATTGAGGGTTAGAATCTTTCATGTCAAAGAATGCATAACACCATCAAACATTTTAATTCTTACAACCACAAGACTCATGACCTTCACAATTGAATTTCCATTCAAAGTGAAATTTCTAACCGCTCCTTGAAGCAAATCAAAATGATCGTTTTGGGATCATACATGGGTGACACAAGCAAAACCCAAATAACAATCATTACTAAAATTTACATCCATACATATCAAAATTATGAGAATAGTATTATGATATCACTGGCAACAAGAATACACTCACTAATTTTCTTATTTCCTTTACCCAATTTTAAAGATTATCCCGTTAAATATACCCATACTCTGTACAATATTACTAGATCTAAACTTGCCACCTTAAGATCCTTTGTCGATTGACTTGTTATTTCGACCCTTAACAACTAATACCAAGTCAATTGAATCTGTACCCTATTCTTTCTTGTTCTCTTGGACTTCATGGGACATTAAAGTTGTTTGTGCTTACTTTAATGTCATTGTATCATTCTTACAAATCAAAGATTTCACAAATACCTCATAGAAATCTCAAAGTGATGAGAGGAACAATTGTGTTTTCCCCTTTTCGTTCACATTCATGTCAATCTTTTTTAATAGATCAATGATCCTGTTGAACTTGCTTTTATGTTTCATAAGGTCTTTGCTCTCCTCCATCATTAAGCGATACAATTTATTTAGTTAACAGCCTTTTTGTTGCATGATATTATTAGTGCAAGTGATTTACTCTTTTGCACGAAAAAAAGAAGGCAACCATTTTAGGTGACACTTTCCGCTTATTGAAAAATAGCATTTAAATTGACATATGCATCTATCTTGACTTTGGGTGATTAAAAAAAGTAATGGTCAAACCTCTGATCAGTAAAACGATACGAACAACTACTTGAGTTTACATTTAATTCGTTTTAGTGTGTAGTGTATATCTGTACTATTTAAAAGGAAGTCCAATGGGGCTTCCACACTTAACCACGTAGAGGCTTTAGGAGGGGTTGTGAAGTTTGAACAATGCTTCCAATAGGAGTTCCAAATTTTACCACGTGGATTGTGATATGTCTAGTGGGTGGACCACATCCTGAGGGGCAAGCTGGACGAGCCTTGTGCAGCGTACGAGTTTACTTCTAGTTCTTATGAATTGTTGCTATCACTTTGTAAATACTCATCTATACAAGTTTTAACAAACATTTCCAAATAAAAAAAAGTTTTAGCAAACCAAAAAAAAAAAAAAAAGGAAAAGAAAAGAAAAGAAAAAAACTACAAAATTTTTTTGTTCCCTTTCTCTCGTCTACGTCCTATTTTGAGAGGAAAAAGAATGATTCGTTTGCCAAACCCTCCCTACCGTCTCGCAAAAGGATACCAAAATAAAGAAATAGTAGTTTGAAGAAAGTGTAGGAGTTTTAACTTCTTAGAATGATCAAATTGTTTCATGGCTAAATATATAATCATATAATTTACTTTTTAATTGCATAATTTTTGATCATACTTTGAGATGAAATGAGTTTTAATTTTATATCAGTTGAGTTTAACCAATCTTATCCAAGAATATATAGCCGATCATTGTCTCCACATGAAATCCTTATATATATGGAGGTATATAGCTCTGATTATACAACGAGAAAGAGTTTATTTTTCTTTATCCTGTAGATCTTAATTATTGTTGTTTTTTTAAGATTTATATTTGTAAAAATCCAAATTCACGACATGAGTAATTAAATTAGAAAACCATCTTAATTAATAAGATAAAAATATCTATAATAAAAAAGAAGAAAAACGTATGTATAAAGGCCAAATATCAAGAGCAAGAAAATACAAAATAAAAGAATGGCGATAAATTGGAGAATGAAGGACTTAATTGTGAAGATAAAAGAAATGAGATGCTTGAAGGTTTAAATGAAGAAACAAAAAAAAAAAAAGAAAGAATCTTGACTTTTCTCTATAACACCCAAGTTTCCTCGGGAAGCATTACCTTTCTTTCTTTTTACTCTCTTATGTTGATTGACCACCTAGGGATGTCAACAAGTAAGATACTCATTAATTTTGAAGTAGCTAAATTTGAATTTGATTAAGGTGTAAAATATACTTACCTAAACATTTTTAAAATTTATTATCTTAACTCGAATCTTAATACAAACTTGCTATGCAATAATTACCTGAATCTGCTTAAAAACTTGATTATATTAAAAAATTTTATTTAACACTTCATGAATAACCAATTACCCAAACTCGAATCCAAACCCATATCAATATACAATTAAATTATATTTTACAATTCACATCCATATTTCATATCATTCACTAATAATTAAATTTATAAAAGCTAACAAACAATAAAATTTCAAATTTACAACAATTATTATTTAATTCAAATTTGTAAAAGTAAATAAACAATAATTATATTCTAATCCCACAACCTCTTTAGGTATATATTATAAGTTTATGTAAATAAAAATATATATTTATAATTAATAATTTTATAAATTATAATTTTTATAACATTAACACAAAATAGAAAGTAGATATGTTTATAGTAAAAGTATATATGTAATTGTAATTATATTCCTTATAAATTAACACAATATATAAAGTATATATATTCAAAGACATTACAAGTTGATCAATAATCATACTTTCATGAATTAAATTAATTAAATTTATAAATTTATCCTTAATTACATGAAATTAAAAAAAATAAGTTACAAAACTATTTTAATCTCACAATCTTTTTTTAGGTATATATATTATTATAAGTTTATATAAACAAAAGTATATATATTATAACTAATAATTTTATAAGTTATAATTTTTGTAAAATATAAATAGAAAGTAAATATGTTTTTATTAAAAGTATATATATAATAATTATATTTCTTATAATATGATAAGATATTCATATTATTTAAAAATAACTAATAATTTAATAGTTTTTTAATTTAAATATATTAATGACATCACATTGATAATTTGACTAACAATCATATATCATTAATATATCTATCAATTTCTATCAAAATGAATTAGTTATAAAGTTGTTAAAAATGTTGAGTATTTCTCATCTTTGCACAAATTAAAATCCAAACACCAACAAAATTTTACATATTTAATTTAATTATCTGTTATGTATTATATAAATAATTATAAAATATTTACCACCACCAAAAAAAAAAAAAAACAACTGCCTTTCTGCCCTCATTTTTCTGCTACTTGGCCGAAGCTCCCTATCCACTTTTAGCAACCACGCTTTCCTCATTGTTCTTCCAACTTTTAACCATTTTATTTATACCGAAGCCTTGGGCTTTACTTCAATTTTTTGAAACTAAGGTAAAAATTTCAACTTTTAGACTTTCAAATTGATGAATGTTTTTTTATTCTACCATTTTCAGATTTAATCTCGAATTTCCTAGCATTTTCTTCTTTTAAAATGTTAGGTTTCTTGCTTATACAATATTTGAATCGAGAGCTGCAAGGTAAGGTTCCCTATAAAAAAAAGAAAACCTAAGTGTTTAGACGATGGGTTTGTAGCATTCCAAGTGATGGGAGGACGAACCTAGGTTTAGGAGCGAATTAGTTAGAGATTGTTAGTCGGGTTAATGAATTTCTAAATTTGAGTAAAATTTAGTAAAACTCAATTGTGGTTATTGGTTGCCCTAGGTTTCATTGAAAGCTGCAAGGCCCATCTACTAGGGGAGTTTCGGTGAAGGAGTGTTAATTTTTGGTGAATGTGACATCAAAAGGTGGGTGGCTTGCATAAAAACGTTTTGTTGGAAATGCATGAAAGATGATTTTAAGATTGTGCAAATAAATATTTTATAAATGATCATGGAACAAGCTTTTCTGTTATGCATCAGATTGTGTTGAGTTTGCTATTATTCTACACGGTATGTATATAAATATATACACTCGTTGAGTTTATTATTATTTTATATTATATATATATATTTATACGTATCATATAGAGTAATAACAAGCTTAAATTATATATATATATATATATATATATATAAATACATGCTATGTTGTGCATATTGTGAGATTGCATGAGTTGTGTAGAGATAGTGGCATATGATGCATTGTGTTGGCTTTTATGATACAAATGACGATGAGGCAGATTTAATATATAGTCACGCCATGTTGTGCTTATTGTGAGACCACAAGAGTTGCGTAGAGATAATGGCATATGGTGGATTGTATTGGCAGTTATGATAGAAATGATGTATATATATGTGTGTATATATATGTGTATGTTTGTGTGTATGATGTCCATATTGTGAGACCACATGAGCTGTGTAGAGATAATATCATATGGTAGATTGTGTTGGCAATGATGACACAAATGATGTTAAGGTTAACTTGTTGATAGCCATGATTGGCTTGTGGATAGCATGATAGTTTTTTTGATGATTGTGGATTTAGGCGGGGCATTAGAGTCCTATTGTTCTTGATATATGGTCACTGGCTATGGCATTGGATTGCATTATATGGGTTTGTTATCCTTTTTATATAATTTTTGGTGGGGGAGTGGAAATACATCAATATCACCTTTGGTGGGGGAGTGAAAATACACTTTGAGACTCGTAGTTGCTCCACCTAGACAAATAGACAATCGCTAAAGATTTTGAGTGTCTTTGATGCAATTAATGATCTAGGAATAAATAAAAAAAAAGAGCTTGTGTTCAAACAAGATAATGAGTTTTGTGGGGGGGGGGGGGGGGGGGGGGGGGGGGACCTTTGGTGGGGGAGTGAAAAATACACTTTGAGAATTGTAGTTGCTCCACTTAGAGAGATAGACAATGGCTAAAGATTTTAAGTGTCTTTGATGCAATTAATGATCTAAGAATAGATAAAAAAAAAAAGGCTTGTATTCAAACGAGATAATAAGTTGAGTGGGGGAGTGGAAATATATCAATATCACCCCTGGTGGAGGAGTGGAAATACACCTTAAGACTCTACTACACCTAGAAAGATAGACAATGGTTAAAGATTTTGAGTGTGTTTGATGCAATTAATGATCCAAGAATAGATAAAAAAAAGGCTTGTATTCAAACAAGATAATGAGCTTAGTGGGGGAGTGGAAATACACCAATATCACTCTTGGTGGGAGAGTGGAAATACACCTTGAGACTCGTAGTTGCTCCACCTAAAGAGATAAACAGTGGCTAAAGATTTTAAGTGTGTTTGATGGAATTAATGATCTAGCAATAGAGAAAAAAAAAGGAGATTGTGTTCAATCGAAATAATGAGTTTAAAGATATATAATAAAATGTATTTTTCTCATTTACCAACTATTTCTTTGTTATTCTTAAAAATATTCTTACCAACCAAGTAATAGAATAAGCCCTAACAATTGCGAGGAACAATTGTTTTTTCTCCTTTTCCTCCAATTTCGAGTCAATCTTTTTCAAGAGATATATATCAATGATCCCATTGAACTCGCTTATATGTTTCATAAGGTCTTCACTCTCCTCCGTCATTAAGCAATACAATTTTTGCCTACACTACGGCTTGTTAGAAAGTTTTTTTGCCCAATAAATGTTGGCTCTTTGAATTTTCTTGCTGTTGTTTGCTTGTCAGCAGTTTATTACAGCCACCTTTCTGTTTTTTGTTGTGTTTCTTTTTGGAGTTTGCACTGCATTTTGTGTGACTCCTGTTAATAAATATTAAAAAAAAAAAAACCCTCACAAAAGCCCTAGCAACATGCATGCTACACAAAACATCCCAAACAACACATAGGTGGCGTTTGTTTGCAGGAATGTAAAGTGACATTACCTGTAATGTGCCTAATTAAATTACATTACAGTGTTTGTTTTGTAATAGACCACTGCAATGTCAGATTGCAATGTAATCACATTGCAGCCCAAAACCAATGCAATGTACATTACATTGCAGGCTGCAATGTTTGTAATGTTATTAAAGATATTTTTACCCTTCAACTTTATTATTTTATTAAAAATATTTTATAATATTATAATTAAAATAAAAAATATTAAACTAAAATATATAATATAAAAATTAAAAATTAAAAAATAAAATATAAAAAATTAAAATTTATATAATATAGGTAAAAGAAATTAAAATATAATATATAATATAAGAAATAAAAATTAAAAAAATAAAATATAAAAAATTAAAATTTATATAATATAGGTAAAAAATATTAAAATAAAATATATAATATAAGAAATAAAAATTAAAAAATAAAATATAAAAAATTAAAATTTATGTAATATAGACAAAAGAAATTAAAATAAAATATAAAATATAAAAATTATATTAAATAAATGAAATAAAATATACAAAATTATAATAAAAAATGAAAATAAAATATATGACATTAAAAATATATTTAAGAGATAATATTATATAAAAATTAATAATAAAGAATACAAGTATATTAAATTTACATTTTAATAAATAAGGGTAATTTTGTAAATTAACATTACATTCCCTGTAAAGTACTTGTAAAACAAACACTGCAATGTTATCTTCCTTACATTTTAATCATTACATTACTTATATACCAAACACTGCAATGTTATCTTCTCTGCAATCACATTACCTGTAATCACATTCTCTGCAATCACATTACCTGTAATCACATTGCATTGTAAAGTACCAAACGCCACCATAGGCTGAAACAAGGCCATTAACAAGGGAAAGACAAACCAATGCTATACAAGGCCATGCATAAAATCTTAAGTTCTAGTTAAAACAATACTCAACACATCATGTATTCATGTTCATGTAGAGCCTTTTTTCTTATATATATCTATAATAATATAAAAATAAATAAAATAAAAAATTCAAAAAAAATAATAAAAGATGAAAAAAATAAAAAAAAAGAAAACAGGGAAAGGACTGAGCCTATGCTCAGCTTCCCTAATTCATCATTGCAGGATAGCCGAATTTGGGAAAAAATGGACACCTTCGGCTGCTAACCTCCCTTTGGTGCCAGAGCCTTGTGAAATCATGCTCAGAAGAGTATGATTTCACCTTTGGCTTGTCCAAAAGTTTGGACAACCTAGCTCTTAAAAGGATGCTCAAACAAACAACCAGGGGAGGAATTTTAGAAAAAAAGTCAGAGAAAAACGGATAAAAAAAAAAGTCTTCCAGCAACCAAAAAAACTAAATCAACAGACAAAAAATCCCATTCCCAAGCACCCAAAAAACCACAAAATAAGTAAAAAAAAATCCCTAAATCTAGCAGCCGACTACCTAGCCACAATCAAAATAAAAAAAACCACTAAACAACAATCACAAAAAAAAAAAAGCAAAAAGGGATGGGGCTGTTGAATCTACCGATCGGTAGCCTAGGAAGGAGGAAGAGAGAGGGAAACCGAGAGAGGGAAAGAGAAGTAGAACCCGTGAGAGAAGGGAAGAAAGAGAAAAAGAAAAAGAGAGCAGCGGGGTAAGGGAAAAAGGAAGGAGAGAAAAGAGAGAAAGGAGAGAAAGGATCGATTGGCGTCGGAGAGAGAGAGGAAAGACCGATTAATGTGAAGAGAGGGAAATGGGGGTCACGGTTGAGGCTAGAGAGAAGGGAGAGCATTTGGGGCTAGAGAGAGTAAATCAAAGGTGAAAATGAGAGAAAATAAAAAAAAAAGGGCTTTATATACTCAAGTTTAGAGTTTAAACGGTGCCGTTTCAGTGGAATAAGGAATCAAAAGGGATCAACGCCTAAACGATGTCGTTTAAGGGAGTCTTTGAAGCGCCAAACGGTGCATTTGGAGGGGAGCCCAGCAGACCAACAAAGCAGGCTTGGGACACTCCTATGCGGACTAGATGACTTGGGCCATCACTCTAGCCCAAGCAAGGTGACACCTTTCTCATTGATTGTGGATTTGGACTTGTTATTTAGGGTTTATCCATTTTATTTAATTAAAAATATGCTTGGCTTAGATATAAATAAAAAATAATAAAATAAAAAATAATAATGAATAATAAAAATAAAAATAATAAAAAAACATAGAATGATTTAGCATAATAATAATAATAATAATAATAATAATAATGATAAAAGTGATGTGCAAAAAAAATAATAGTAATGATAATTAAGAAAATAATAATAAATAACAATAACAATAAAAGTGATATAAAATATATAATAATCACTTTAGAATTGATACCGATGATGGGATTTTCATCCGGAACGCGAGAAGTAGCAATTTCGAGTGAACTTTTCTAGGCTAGGAATTTCGATTAGAATCCCACTAGTATGATGGGAGGGTCCTGATTCGAAGTTTCGATGTTTCTAATTTCAAAGAAAAAAAGAAAAAAAACCTTAAATATATTTAATCATTAATTAAACAAAATTTATAAATAAAATAAATAAGAAATTAATGATAACAATAATTTTGTTAATCATAATAATACAAAAATGGATAAAAAATACACATGCATAAATAATAATAACTATGGATAATAAAAAATATATTTGATCTAAAAATTATGACTTTGGGGAATTTCATATAGTGAAATAAGTAAGCACCTACTTAGTAATATATATGAAGAAATAGAAATGACTATAAAAGCAATAAAAAAATGAAAAATCTCCTTCATGAAAAAATAAGCACAAAGAAAAATAATAGATAAAAAATAAACATTGAATTCACGAGTGCATTACGTATCATATTTGTATTGCTAAATGTTATGGCATATAGATCTATTCTGTATACGGGTATAAACCCTCGATGATGGGACTTTTCGAGAAAGCTTGCGAAAGGCGAGTTTCATCGAGAAACTCCCTAGGTGAAAAGATATTTTCGTGCTCCACCAGTATGACGGGAGGATTCGGAGAAATATCTTTAATAAAATGCTTCAACCTGTATTAGGATTTTGCATTCATGAAAACACTGTTTTTATTCGCAAACGACTATCCCAATGATGAGATTTACCTAGTAAACTTGCGAAGGCAAGTTTCTTAGGTATTTTTCTAGGTGAGAGAATACTCTCGAATCCCACCAGTATAATAGGTGGATTCAGAAAGTATGCTCAAAAAAAAGTTTTCGTTTGGTACTATTTCGATTTTATGCCATGTATTTCACGATTGCATCACATGTACGTCAAGCCCTTAAAATATTTTAACTTGATTAATAGAATAAAAGATAAATCAAACAAATAACAATAAAGGAAACACGAGAATGCATTGAATGTGTAAACATAATAAATGATTAGATGGTACCGTTTGTGGAACGGGCATCACAGGGGTGCTAATCCTTCCCTGTGCGTAACCGTACTCCCGAACCCAAACTCTGAAAAACATGTAGACTAATTTATCGATCTTTCAACAGATTTGAAGTTAATTTAGTACTCCATTGAATAAGAATAAATTTATTAGGTGGTCAATTACACTTAGGTAAAAAAGATTGGTGACGACTCCCTAAGTTAATCACGTATAGTGGTCGAGTTCTCGGATCCGCACGTTACGACAGTTCATTGTGAAGGAAACTTTATTAATCTCCTTATGTAGTTAATATCCTTTTTGTTCCATGATATTATTAGTGTAAGTAAGTGAATTTACTTTTAATTTGTTCCGAAAAAAGAACGCAACGAACAGAATACCATTTTAATTGATACTTTCCGCTTATTGAAAAATAGCATTTAAATTAACATATATAAAAAAAGTCATGGTCAAACCTTTGACCAGTAAAAGGATAAGAACAACTACTAGCTGGAGTTTACATTTCATACGTTTTAGATATTATTATAAATTGTTGTTGTCGCTATGTAAATACTCATCTATACAGGTTTTAACAACCAAAAGGACAAAAAGAAAAGAAAAGGAAAGAACTACAAAATTTTTGTTTGTCCCCTTTCTCTTGGTTCTACGTCCTATTTTGAGAGGAAAAGGAATGATTCATTTGTCCAACCTACCCAACTGTCTCGCTAAAGGACAATAAAAGAAAGAAATAGTAGTTTGAAAAAAGTATAGGAGCTTTAACTTCATAGAATGATCAACTTGTTTCATGGCTAATATATAATCATAGACTTTTCATTTTATTTGCACAATTTTTAATCATAGTTTGAGATGAATTGAATTTTAATATTATATCGGTTTTGTTCAACCAATCTTATCCAAGAATATAGCCTACCATTGTCCCCGCTTCAAATCCTTATACGGATGTATATCGTTCTAGATTATATATAAAGAGAAAGAGCTTTCTTTTATTTATCCCATAGATCGTAATTATAGTTATTTTTTAAGATTTATAATATTTGAGATTATATTATAGGCACAATATTTTAAAAAGTCTTTGAACTTTTGAAGAAAATTCAAATAAACATTATTTTTTTATTATATTTAATTAAATTTTTATATTTTTATTTTGATACAAATAAGTTTTTATAACTAACAGTTGATTAATGGTTATTATTCAAAATGTTTTTGTCATTTTTTATGCCAAGTGATGTGATGCTATTATGAAAAGTTAAAAAAATTACGTGATCATGTCATCATGTTACATCAACATGCCATATATATCATCATCTACTATAATATGTTAATATGTTATGTTAACCAAGTGATATAAAATGATAAATAGTATTTTTTGACTAACTTCAACCGTTAGTTATAAAGATTTATTTATTTCAAAATAAAAATATAAAAACTTGATTAAACATCATAAAAAAATAAAAATTTATTTAAATTTTTTTGAATAATTTTAAAATTTTTTAAATATTATGCCTATTATCGTAAGATGTAGTCTCAAATTTTAATTGATAAAGTATCTTTTGAAAAAGCTAGAAGAATTTTTTATATTAAAATTTTTTTTTCCATCATAAGAGTTAGAGAAGCCGTTATACTGGCGGAATATATATTGTTGCTTTGAACTGACAATTTCAACCAAGGGTTTGACATTTTGAATCAATGTCGACTTCTCTCCTGATTCTAACATATTATGGATGGTCATTGGTCATATTTGATGCCTTGTGAGACGACGTGTTTTATCCAGTTTAAAACTCAACTCATAAACGACAAAAACATAAAATTCTATGTCCTTCAAAATAAATACCAATTTTAGTTAAATTTGATATTATAGTTAAAGGTTACGGTTATTTCTTTTTTTTTTTTTGTTTACTTAATTTTCTCTTCTCCACTTAACATTAAGTGTTTGTTTGATCTGATTTTTTTTCAATTTATCTACTTTTTAAAAGCAAAAGTCAGGTCAAACATAAATTTTACAAAGCTCTTAAAAAAATAACTTTTTTTTAAAGAATAAAATTTTTAAAAAAAGAGTTTCAAAAAAAACTCATGTGAGGAGCTTTTTCTTCTCTTAACTATACAAGAAAATTTTTTATTTTTGTTTCAAAAATATCCTTATTTATTAAAAATAATTATAATATTACTCTTTTAAAAAAAAATACCCTCTAAGATAATTTTAACCAAAATTATAACTTATATAAAAAAAATTTACCAAACAACTTTAACTTAATTTTAAAAATTATTATTTTTCATAAGAGTTTCAGAATAACTTTTAAACTAGAAAAAAACCAAGCCAAACAGTCTCTTAATATTAAGTGGAGAAGAGAAAATTAAGTTGATGAAAAAAAAAATAAAGAAATATCCGTAACCTTTAACTATAATATCAAATTTAACTAAAATTGGTATTTATTTTGAAGGACATAGAATTTTATGTTTTTGTCGTTTATGAGTTCTTTTAAACTGGGTAAAACACGTCGTCTCACTAGGCATCAAATATGACCAATGACCATCCATAATATGTTAGAATCAGGAGAGAAGTCGACATTGATTCAAACTGTCAAACCCTTGGTTGAAATTGTCAGTTCAAAGCAACAATATATATTCCGCCAGATTTCTGTTGCGGTGTGGAGCTCGCTCTAAAAAGGAATTCAAGGTATTTTACCAATCTGTAGGCCTGAAAGATTAACTGTGATCAACATTTGCGGTGGTGGATTTTGACGGGCTTTTCTTTTGGACCATATTTTTTGTTGATGATAATAATATATGAATCAAAGCTTGACACAGCAAAATGGCACTTGTAGCCACGGGCCAAGTCAATATGCATCCTTTAATATTTTACATAAAAGGATAGCTATCCATGTCCATTTTTGGTCATGTCCATTTTTGGTCAGAATCTATAATTTTTAGTTACCATTTTTAGACTATTAATTAGACATTTTCAAGGTTATCAGCTCCTCTATATAAGAGGGAAAGCTCACGCATTGGAACAAGCATTGGCATCTTTTTCTTATAAAACTTTTGTAATTGCTGATTAGTCATCTGTTAGAAGATAATGACGATGATCGATGTCCAAATTGTCTCTAAAGAGACAATCAAGCCTGCAATTCCAACCCCGCATCACCTTAGAAACCTGAAGCTTTCTTTCTTGGACCAGCTTGCACCTCCGATCTACATTCCAATTGTTCTGTTCTATCCTGCTAAACAAAATGTTGATCTTTTGGAAAGATCCCTTTTGCTTAAGAAGTCCCTCTCAAAAACCCTGACTCAGTTCTATCCATTGGCAGGAACTATGAGGGAAGATTTCACTTTTGAATGCAATGATGAGGGAGTCGAGTATTTTGAAACCAAAGTACCCTGTAAGCTGGCAGATGTCACAGAAAATCCTGACGTCAATGTCCTGAATCTATTCTTACCATTTGAGCCCCAACAAAACTGCATTGAGTCCAAAAAGCAAGTTCCTCTTGCTATCCAATACAATATCTTTAAATGCGGTGGAGTAGCCATTGGTATCCGTCTGTCACATTTGATTGCTGACGGAACATCAGTAATCACATTTGTCAATGCTTGGGCTGCTATGTCCCGAGAACCTGGTGAAGTTATAACTCCCATTTTCGAAGCAGCAACTCATTTTCCACCAAGGGATATATCAATGTTCCGTCCGAGCATAGGGATAACAAAAGAGAAGATTGTGACCAAAAGGTTTGTCTTCGATAAACCGAGCATTGCCGTTCTAAGAGAAAAAGCATCCTCGAGAGATGGTTCTCAAGTTAAAACTCCAACACGCGTTGAGGCTATTTCATCCTTTATATGGAGCCGCCAAATTGCGATAGCTAAGACCAAACCAGAACGAGCAAAGCTTTATGCGGCAGTTCATGCAGTGAACTTGAGAGAGAGGATGGTGCCATCCTTGCCAAAGCATTCCTTCGGGAATTTTTGGAGGATGGCTATTGCTACATTTCCTGCTGAGATGGAGCAAGATTATCATGTCCTAGTGAGTCACATGAGAAATGCAATTAGCAAAATTGACAATAATTACGTGAAGATGCTGCAAGATGGTGATAGATACTTAAAAACTATGAAAATGGTGAGTGAACAATTCTCTAAGAGTGAAGTAGAGTTTTGTAACTTCACCAGCTGGTGCAGATTCCCTGTTTACGAAGTTGATTTTGGATGGGGGAAGCCTGCTTGGGCTTGCAGTCCTAGCAGGCCTTACAAGAATTTGGTTATTTTGATGAGTGACAAAGGAGGTGATGGCGTTGAGGCGTGGGTGAACCTGTTGGAAGAAGACATGGCCATCTTCGAACGTGACCCGGAGCTTCTCTCATTTGCTTCATTAAAAACTGGAAAATGATGGAACTTTCTTTTCTTTTTAAGATTTAAGTTAAGAATTATGAAATTTACATGAAATAAAAATGTAAGAGTGTCATTAAAAACATACCAATATAGGTTATATTGTTTTACAGTTGTTGCAACCAAAGCAGGCTTCTGTTTTGCCCACAAAGATACATGACAGATGTCATATGCACTTATTATTGAAATCATTTATCAAATTATATTAATATTGTAAAGTATAACTACTGTTCCATGTTTAGGCTAATATTCTTTTATATATAGTATGTTCATATACTTTTCTATAGCGTTTGGCCATTGTTGGGTCTTCAAGCTTAGGATTGGTACAAATAATAAACTAGTCAAAATTCGGTTGAAGGCGTCATATTAGTGGCCGAAACCAATTTTTATTGTTTGTTCCGAAATCTAGTTTGTCTGTAAAAAATTCATTATCTAGTTTGTTTCAAAATCTTATTTTTACAATTTTTATTGTTGAAATGGTTAATTTTGTAATTGTTATAGAAACAAAAAAAGTCAAAACATGACAAATTAATCTATCAATCAATAATAATTTCTTTACTTTTCTATTTTTGTTAATCGTTTGCACAATTCTTATTTTCTTAATAATGATATGAATTAATGTTTTAAATATATAATATTTAAAATATTTAAAAAATTTTAAAATTAAATATTTTCTTTATTTATTTTCATAATAATGGTATTAATTAATATTTTAAATGCATAATACATAAAATATTTTAAGAACTTTTAACGTTAAATATTTTCCTTATCCATTATGATATAAATTAATGTTACTTTTCAAAAAAATTAGTGTGAATTAATGTTTTAAATATATAATATATAATATATAAAATTTGTTTCCTACCATCAAGGGTAGCTCTGTTCTCAAGCCTTTATGCTATAAAAAGTTCTCTTGACTTTCGAAAGAAGTATAATATATAAAATATTATCTAACCAAAAACCAAAGTAAACCTTTTCCCTTCGCTTAAAAGTGGCAGACGCTCAATCGCCTAACTAACCTAGCCTTAGGAAAGAGACTTCAGTAGCATCTACAGAAAAGCCTGCCATTTTCCTCCTTCCTCTTTTCCTACTCGAAAGCAGCTCCGGACCTACATAGAATTAACATAAAATTTAAAATATAATAGAATAAACCATTTCATATTTATTTTATATGACTTTATATTTTACTAATTTAATCCTTAAATTTCAGATTCTATTTACGTAAACTAAGCATGTCAATTTTCAAAAATTGATTAAAAATCTAATTATTAAATTGAATAAATAAATATGAAAGGGCACACTATATCCCTCCTTATAAATGTACATGTATATATCAAAACCATGGACAAAATACCATGGTTTTACGTATCTCTAGAAACTTGTTATACCATATACTATAAAATTATTATCTATGTACTTGTATATAGAAATTAACCTAATTGAGTTTGAGTTGCATGGTTGAGAATTTGAAATAAAGAATTTATATTTATTTCAAAGTTTATAAGTAGTATAAAATTATGCCAAGTAATAGAGATAGGAAGCACATGACATTGTAGAACACATGGGAGGCTCATATCCTATTTGGTTATGAGAAATCAGACGTAATTTTTCTGCAACATTCAAATGGACACATGAACCAGACAACTCTGCTGTTATTCCAATGCTAATGATGTTTGTTGAATATGGTCGTAGATGGATTATTTTATACTATAAAGTTCAATTTTAAGAACAGACAATGTGCTGAAACTGAGGGTCAAGATTATATTGCTATGTTTTATGGCGTTCAACAACTTGGTATACTGTTGGTTTGCCAATAAAGAGAGATTTACTGTTGTTTCGTAGTCAATATATATGAAGATTTTCTTCTTATTCCAGGTCTTGTAGTAGGGATTACTCCATTGGAACTTTAAAAAGATTTCTATTCGAACCCTATTTCGTTCATGCACTTGTAGTTTACACAGGCCTGCCCAAAATTTTCATAATAACTAACCAGGTGTTTAAGTCCTCCAAAAGCAAGCCCCTGGGCCGTGAACGGTTGTAACCAAATCAGGCCAGTGAAGTTTGCAGCAGTTCACAAGAATCGTACTTTTATGTAATTGGACTGGCCTACTGCCCAACTGCCCATCCCGACTTAATGTTTTTTCTTTTTTCATTTTTTTTGGTTGAGTAAAATTGTCACGTTAGGCAGTGGCGTGACTAGTCCAACCCATATGGACCGTCTAAGCTAGTCCATATGCAGGGGTGCATTAGCTATCGTCTTGACAACCAAGCAAAATATTTTAAGGTAACTAGAATACTTTCTAAAAATAAAATCTTCATTGTTGGTTACATGCTTGTCAAAGAGGTATAGTTTGAGGATTTTACTTTTTTTATACTCTAAGGAAGTCTAGGTTAGATACTTCTATATTTACTTTTACTTGTACACTAAGTTTAGGTCCAATAAACTATTATAAATAGCATCTTAATGAGTCATTGTAAAGCAATCAAATTAAGTTTGCCGAAACAAACAATTTATTTTGTGGTCATATCTTAAGTACTTTGTTTTTCTCTTGTTAAACCAATAATACTTATTTATTCTCTCCAATCTCTTTCTTCATACTTATTTGTTTCTCGTTTTTGCATTGTTCCTCAAAGAGCCTCGCTTAGGCTTATTTAGTCTCTTGAACATGAGATTGTAGCACTGTACGGAACTTGACTAACGTTTCAAACCCGTGACAAAAATCCCCATGCACATTTCACATAAGAGTCATTGAATTAACTTTCAAAAAAAACATAAGAGTCATTGAGTTGATAATAATATTTTACAATTAAGTTTACATAAGTGTATAAAAAGATGAGATTATTGTAATTCTATGTATCATTTTAAAAATTTTTACAAAAAGTTGATTGATATTGTTGGTAATATTAAGGCAATTTTTAATTTCAAAAAGAAATAGATATTTTTAATATGTACCATTATTTAATTTTAAATAGAAATATATTATAAATATGAAACAACACATGAAATTCTAAGTTTTTAACAAAGATTTAAATGAAGGAATAAAGACAAAATAAGATAGATCAAACCAACTGTAAGGCAGCCCAAATTTTCAATCGGAAAAGTCCAATCTAAAAAGCTGAAAACAAAAAGAAAAAAAAGATCTCAAAACCCATTGAAACAAAATTTCAAATCCAACCTAAAAGGATAAGTGCCACTCGTACATGCTTTTGAACTTAGGAATCAATATATGTTAATTTCTAATAGAAACAATGAGAAAACACGATGGTACTGTTATTAAGGACAAGTTCTTCGATATTACTAAGCATTGTTACTATATATCCATCCATAAATTGGTGATTTTTTCAAGAATATCAGTCCCTGTTTCTTTTCCTTTTAAATTAAACTTTTATAAAGAATGTTATTACACACGGTTGAAGTGATATAATATTTATGTAATTGTTGCTAAGTCTCTAATCAGAAACAGCTGTTATAATAATGTGATAAGTGCTCTATTAACGTAGTCCCAAATTTTGGAAAAATATGAGTATGCAAAGATTAGAAAGTAGAAAGTAAATAGTTTCTATCTTGGTACACTTTCACAACAAGAATAAAAATCTTCTACCCCATTTGGTACCTCAATTGATGCTCTTTTCATATCATTATATCAATTGTCTGGCATCATTTATTTACTAATGTCATTTATTTGAGTTTAAAATTTGTTGCCGATAATTTTGCAACAGAAGATTTTTTCACTTAACTTTATGATTATAAATGGAGAAGATTTTTATTGTTATAAAAAGGGGAAATTTGAGATTCAAGAATACGGTTCTTGACAAAATATTGAGTTTATCTCTCTGATATTTGAGTAACAGGAAAAAAGCATCATTTCTTTATTCTAGACTAAATTACTTTGGAATAGGGATGTCAACGGGTCGGGTACCCTATAATTTCGAGGTATCCGAACTCTAACCCTATAAAAAATCAATTACCCTAATCCTATTAACTACCTGTTTAATTTTAAAATTACTACTCTAACCCTAACCCTAATACATTCTCACTACCCTATAATTACCCTAAACAGTTGAAATACCCGATTAAATAAAAAAATTATTAAAATTTTCTTCATGGGAACCCAATTACCTAATTAACTTTTCTAATCTCATAACTTACATTTAGATTTATATGTTATATGTTTATATAAATAAACATATATATACTGTAATTAATAATTTTATGAGTTATAATTTTTACAATGTTAAAACAAAATAAAAAGTAAATATATTTATATTTAAAATATATAATATATACATACACGTATTCATAAAAGTATTAATGTCATCATATTAATAATTAGAGTAATCATACTTAAACATAAATAACAATATAATAATTTTTTAATTTAAATATATTAATGTCATCACATTAATAATTAAAGTAATCATACTTTTCATATATTTGTTAGTTTTTAACAAAAAAATATACTTGTAAAGTTGGTAAAAATTATAAATTTTTAATTTAATTATTAAAATAATAATAAAATATTTATAAATAGTAATCGGGTTTGGGTAACGGGTACCCAAGGGGTGGTACCCTAACCCTACCCTATTAAAATTCGGATAGTGAAATCACTACCCTAACCCCACCCGAACCCGTTTATGAGTACCCTAATCTTATATAAACAGGTCGAATACCCATGAGTATCCTATAATAGGATACCCGTTGACATCCCTACTTTGGAATTGTACCTAAAAGAATACACAAAGGCTAGATGACTTGCAATACATTTCTCTGACACTTACCAGCAAAGTACCCTTCAACTGTAAGTTGCTAATCTCCAATCGTCTTCCGTAGAGAGGGATCAGGGATGTTGAGAAAATAAGCAAGAGTAATTTACAAGAAATACGAAAGCACTTTTGGAGGCTCTTTCAAAGATTCAAGAAAGAGAACCTTGATGCAGTGATCTTTATTTTCCAAGTTTATATGAGTAGCTGAACCCTCATATGCTAGGATTGAAAGAAGCATAAGCAAGAATTCCAGGGTCTCGTTCAAGCTTTGTCATTTCTTCCTTTGTCAATCCTATCCATGCTTCAATGCCCTTACCATCTCTGGTATCCAAGAAAATGGCAAGCTTGTTAAGCCTCAGGGCAGTTGCAAACCAAACAGGCTTTCCCCATCCAAAATCAGTTTCATAAAATGGAAATCTGCACCAACTACTGAAGCTAAACAACCCTGCTTTTGAACTCTTTCCAAGTTCTGCAGCCATGTTTTTCATGACATTCAAGTGTGCACCACTCCCAAAAAACTGCCTAAGAAACTTATCGTCGATCTTCAATATTGATTCGTGGATTTTTTCCGCCAAACTGTTGCGGCTCTTGGTCTTTGCCATGAATACATTCGCCATTGTTACATGGGAGATGTTTCCCATACACAGTTGCGGCAATGGCGGATTCATTCTCTTTCGCAGATTCACAGCAGTTGTCGCCACATGCATGGGAACTATTTCGCCCTCTTCTGTGTCGCCGGCTATTATAGCGTTCCAAATGAGCGAGGACAGAGCCTCAACACGTGTTGGACGATACAGACTCAGCCCATTGCCAATTTCATTTCTTAAAGCATCCATCTTAGAGCCATCAAAAATGAACCTCTTTGTCACAACGTCCGCTAGCAGCACATTCTGACTCTTTTCAATGGTCTTCCATAAGCCTGATAAATCTTGTGGAGGAAAGAGAGAGGTGCAGTCATAAATCACAGCATCGAGTACCATATCGACGCCACCAGCAACTGCAGCCCAGCTTTTAACAAAGCTGGCAGCGGCTGATGCATCGGCGACCACATGCCTAACACAGACACAGATTGCCATGCCACCACAAGCAAAGTAATTGACCTGAACAGCTAGGATAACCTGAGCACTTGGTTCAGGTAACTTTTCAAGTGGATCGCAAGGGAGTAGCTGCAGCAGCAGATCAGTCCCCGGTTCTTTAAGGACCAGGAACATGTCAGAGTCTACCTGAGCTTCAACATAGGCGGCACCATCGTCATTACAGTCGATAGTGCAACCTTCCTTGACGCGTCCTGCAAATGGGTAGAAGTGAGTTAATATTTTGGAGAGGGAATCCTTTAGGAGATCAGACTTTTTGCTAGGATTGGTTTCACTAGTAGCTGAGTAGAAAAGAAGAATTGGGATGTAAAGAGGAGGCGCTAGCTGATCAAAAAGGGAGAGCCTATGTGTTCTTAGGTGGTGTGGAGTTGGAGAAGATGGCTTAATGGTTTCTTTAGAGATAATTTGAACTTTCATCTCCATATTACAATTCGATGAACTGATAGATCTCTAGCTGCTCAATGGCTTATAGCACGTCGGGTTATATTGATACGGCTTGGCTCAATTGAGGGGCGATTTATATAGAACCCAAAGTCTTAAAACATCAATGGTACCGACTCAAGGTATGGATTTAGTTAAATTATGTAATTAGTTTTTATATTTTATAAAAAGTATGAATTTAGTATCCATATAATAATTTGAGTAAATTAAATCTTTTTATTTTGTTAATTTGTTAATTTTAGTCTCTAACTTTAATATCGCTAAAATTAACCATTAAATATGTTGACGTAATATTTTAATTAAGCTTACGTGTTAATTTTCAAAATGTGTCTTCTTCTTTAAACACATAAATTTTTTCTCCCTATTAAAATAATTAATCATTTGAATCGAAACTATGCTGTTGTGAAAAGGAAGACACACGAATCCAGTTGGAAAACTTTGCTTCCCAAAATTGTGGAGTTGAGGAAATTGATTGCATGCTGTTTTCTTGTCATAGATGTTCTCCGATCTTGACGTTTAGCATCGATTGTCTCAGGGACTCAATCACCTCAAAGAAAAGTGAATCCATGTGATTATTTAGAGTTGATGAGATGTTCTACTCACTACATATTTCCTCACTCTTTCTTTCTCTCTTGTGAAATTTTTTGTTAGATTTTTTATGTGAACTTTGTATTTCTTCTTTGATTCTTTTAAAACAATTCTTTCTTTATTGGAAATTATGGCATCCAACTACCCCTGATCTTATTCTTCAAGGGAAATTGAAACATGTAATTCAAGTAAATCAAATCGCCTAAGCAGCTTGTCTTGAACAGATGCCTCCTTAGTCCTTAGCACCAAAACGAAACATAAAAGATAATCAAGAACGCTGATTCAACTAATGATGGCGCGTTCTGGAAACCTGGAACTGAGAAGCCCCGCCTCCTCAACGACAACGAAAGCGGCATACTTTTCTTGTCTTCTTCTTTTTCTTCCTCCTCTTTTGGGTATCTCTTTCTCCCCTTTTATTTCATTTTTTACTCTTTCATTTTGCTTTTCTTGTCTTTACTTTTCCTCTAAATTTTTTTTTTGGCTAAATACTCAAATTGGGATTAAATGTTTGGACATTTTTTCAATTAAGGGCTAAAGGTTTCAATTGTAACAATGAAGGACCAAACGTTGTTGATTTCTTATAATTAAAGGCTAATTGACAAGTGAATGGAGTGTGTATTACATGCATTAGAAAATTGCGTGAGTTGATGACAAAGCAGCGAAATTGGCGTGTCATCCAAACGACGCCATTTTGATCTAAATCCTACACCTAATTTTCTCCCAATTTCACCCATTCTGCTTCATCTCCTTTCTGATCCAACTCTCTTCTCTTCAGAGATTTGCACGTGCACAGTCATTGATAAGGCGATATCAACTCATAACATTAAACATTATGAAATGTGTTAACTCGTATCTGAAGCGTGTAAGACAAATGCTAATTACAATTCTAATCAAGTTCATTAAAGACATGTTCCAACGTTGTTTCCATAAGTGACACAAGCAGTGTGTCAAAGTTTCCATGCCTCAAGCTTTGGGCTCTTTCTCGATTGAGCTAAAAATTCAATGAAGCACATCACTTTACAGTTAAACCTATCGATCGAGTGGATGATTTGTATATGAAGTGTTAGTCATTTCCATTAGATGTTAACTAATTAATAATTTGTATGAGTGTTGCTAATGATTTGCACAAAGTGTTGATATATCAGGATTTGTATAATTTTTGGGTGTCTATGAACTTCTTCTTAAAATATCCAAATATGTGAGAGGCTGAGCTTGTATAATGTGTTATTAAATACCATGGTCGAAAAAGTTGTTCCACGGCATGTAGAAAAATGATGTTCTTATATGCCATTTTTTAAGTATTTGTCATACGGTATGTTGGGAAATGTTATTGTTATACGCCATGTTGGTGGAATTTTGGTTTAGGGTTTTTGTGAAAAAAATATTATTAACGTCATATTGAAAAATGTAGTGTTACACATCATGTTTTAGAATTTAGTTGTTACACACCATATTGTAAATAATTGTGACATGTCATGTTGAAAATATAGTTATTATAAGCTATATTAAAATTTAGTTGTTACATGTTATATTGAAAAATGTAGTTGTTATACATTATATTGAGAATTTAATTGTTACATGTCATGTTGAAAAATGTAATTCTTACATGTCATGTTGAAAATTTTGTTATTATACGTCATGTTGAAAATTTATGTAATTATTACATGTCATGTTAAAAATTTAGTTGTTACATGTCATGTCGAATAATGTAATTGTTACACTCCATGATGAAAAAGTTGTTATACTTCACACCAAAATTTGAACCATTTTGACTTGATAGAAAAGACTTTTTGACAAAACTATTCTTCAATAGCTTACACGACAAGATGTGAAGTCCTCCATTAAACTATTGACATACTTGAGGTTCTTCCCTCCCCTAACTAAAGCATTGCTGTAATAAAATCTTATGCTATGTAATTGATCCATCATTCTATTCAAAATATAGAAAAAATCATAATTAGACAATTTTTTTGAACGTGATGCGTAACAACATTATTTTTCAATATGATGTGTAACTACAACTTGCTACACGCCATTACTAGTTATCATAGAGAAACTACACGCCATTTACAAAATTTATTCTATGCCATGTAGAAAAATTGTTCAATGGTAACCTTACTAGTAGCAACTATTAAAGGTAGAAAATGAAAATGAAAATGCAGGGTATACCTAACTATTTCTAGTTTAGCAAACGACGACAAGATGACAGTGATAGGAACTTATAAGTTACAAGTGATGCTTGATAAGCTGACGGTGACATATATACAGCTAGACGGTGAGACGGTGGAGAGGGAAAAAGATCAGAGAGGAGGCAAAGTGTGGATAATTTGGATTGGTGGTGGGAAAACGAAATGGTGGGAAATTTTAATTGATGAGAGTTATCAGATAGGGGAAAATTGAGTCATATTTACTTGGACAAAACGGCATCGTTAGTCAAAAACTCAATTCACCCACTATGTCGGGGCAAAAATCCAAGTCAACGTGTACATATGCCAGATACCTCTCACCTTAGCTCTTAATTGTAAGAAATTGAAAACATTTGGTCTTTAATTGTTACAATTGAAATGTTTAACCCTAAATTGAGAAAAACTCAAAAATTTTGATCCCAAATTGAGCATTTAATCAAACTTTTTTTTTTTATTTCATAGATATAGGAATGTGAGCATTGAGAAGCAAAGATAGAGACTTCTCGTTTAAAAGTATAGAACTTCTATTCTTTATTTGGTGAAGTCTCACTCTACTACCATCGTTGGTGCAAAACCGTTCAAATTGCGTAGGTTTTCTTTCTCTTTACTTCTATATTCTTGTTACCAGTCTAGTCAATGCCATGTTAGTATGACTATATTAT
The DNA here is from genome assembly GCA_036013995.1 of Theobroma grandiflorum. Taxonomy (NCBI): domain Eukaryota; kingdom Viridiplantae; phylum Streptophyta; class Magnoliopsida; order Malvales; family Malvaceae; genus Theobroma; species Theobroma grandiflorum. The sequence goes on from CP142131.1 coordinate 12,493,601, forward strand.
ATCAACACGTAATCGATACCCCATCAGTAAGAAATGCTACGTCAACTTAATTAAAATATCACATCAATATTTTTGATTGTAAAAATTTATGATATAAAAGCTATAAACTAAAATTAATAAATTCATAAAGTATTCAGATCTAATTTATACAAATTATTGTACAAGAACTAAATCCATACTTTTTGTAAAATACAAGTGCTAATTACAAAATTTAACCTAGAAATTTATGTCAAATTTTTTATATTTACATTGTAACGGTAATGAATAAGAAAAAGCTAGCAATGTTGGGCCAACAAAATAAAGAAATAAACTAAGCTAGCTTATTGACCAACACTTTCACATCGACATCGCTAAAGCTTTGCTAAATGCAGGAAGGATTATACTCTGATGCACAATGCATTGTTTCCTATGCGAATCTTCGATCTTCTTCCCTTGTGTGCAAGTTCAAGTCAAACTATAGCCACATTGATCTTTTCACTCTCATTTTTTGTTTTCGAAACAAGAAAATTAATTGAATACGGTTTAGGTAGAGAATTTTTAATACGATTAATTCTACCTTCTTGCTTGGAGGATTAGAGAGAATTTATTGATTGTGTAACAATGAGGGGTCAATTTTTTATTGCCTTTTAAAAATTCTTGGCCAACCTGTATCAGAAATTATAATATAGTATTTTAGGCATGAAGTTCAATTGGGAATTCAAGCCGATGTCTCCAGCTAAGGATATGTTAGGAAATGGGTATGTGTGTCCTGGCCCAGTGAAACAAACCGTGAGTTTAGGTATGGCGAGGATAAATTCACCCTTGCTTGCAAGAGAATGCACAACTGGAGACCTTCTTTGGCTGGCAATTTAACGGCTATACTAATGGATCCTGAGATAGAGCTGAATGACTTAGTGAGTCAGATCAGCCATGCAATAAAAAATTTGGCGCTGACCGTGAAGAATGCAAGGTGGAAAAGGGATTTTGTTCTTGTGACCAGATTTTGGCTGGGGAAAGCCTATCTGGGTAAGCAGCTCCAGACACCACCAACAAACAGGCTATTTCCAACGGAATTTTCCGTTGGAAATAACTTAAATTTCGTTGGAAATAACCTCTTCCAACGGATTTCCAATGAAAAATTCCATTGAAAATTCCGTTAGTAAAAATCTTGTGGGTAATACTTTCCGTTAGAAATTTCTAACGGAATTTTTGTTAGAAATTTCCGTTGAAAAAAATCTGTTTTGCACTTGACTTTCCTTTGTGATTCAGTGGGAAATTTCCAATGGAATTTCCGTTGGAAAAAAGCTGTTTTGCACTTCCGTTAGAAATTCCGTTGGAAATTTCCAACCATTCTTTTTGCCAATTCTTCAATCAATCTCTAACCATTCTAAGCATGTTCAGGAAATATAAAGCAGGGAGAAAAGTTATAACAAAAACTTCTGAAGCAATCAACAGTTTTGATAACATAAAAACTTTTAGCACATTTCTGTTCAACAAAAATTTAAAATTGCAGCCCTGAAAAAAAATATGTATTTGACGTATACGCATAAGAATTAGGGAAAAAGACAAATATTTCTAGAATACAATATTTTTCGAAGGCAAGGACTTATATAGAGTCAAACTGTATTCACAGTGTCAGCAAGTGAATGAAGTATGCATCCCAAACCAGCTCTCTCTGTAAGCTTCTCATGCATCCTAAGACACTGATCACATGTGGGGCGATCTCCAGTTGACAATCCTCTATATATGTAACTGGAAAGAATATAACAATCATCACTTGTTATTTCTTAGCAGTATCAAATATAAAACTACAGAGCATGCACCCAAAATGAAAGCAATTGTTTTCCCAGAACAATAACATTTCACTAGGCCATTTCCAGCAGTAAGACTTTACAACCTAGTGAAGCATTCACATTCTAATTGTATTCTAATTGGTCAATTTATAAAAAATATCAGGTAAAGTTGGTTACAAAATTTCAACTCATTAGCCGCAGGTACTTGTAGACATTCCTTTGCCATTAATAAATAGTGCCTATGCCTTACTTCTCAATAATCCAATGTTTAGCAGATCAGCTAGCTCCAATGCTTCTCTAACAAAGCATAAAGAGACCTCCAATTAAACGGTAACCATTGGGCCACAACCTCAAAAAGTCATCACACAAAATCTTGCATAAACCAACTCAGATTGTCACTCCACCTCCAGAGTTCCTAACATTCTAGCCAAATTCAGATCTCTTCTTACCAATACTCTGAGTTCACTACAAAGACTAAACTCCAAAAGAACGAAATGCTTAAAACCTGATATCCTTTGAAATGGTCAGAAAGCAACTCTGATATCCTTTGAATGGCAAACAAATTTTACCATGTCCTCTCCCTTTACAATTTCTTTAAACTATAATCAGCATAACATCTAAAACAATAAGGCATATAATAGCAGGAACTAATGTCCAATATTTAGATTAATATTTCCACTTCAATTTTCCAACAATCATATTGGCATTGCTATAAAAACTATTTATTTAATGCAACGAAAATGAAAGAGATGCGCACCTTAACTTGCCAACCTCTTCTTTATGAGATGCCACAGCTGCTAATGCAAACCTCTGCTTCCCATCAAGCGCAGTTAACCTCTGAGAAATAGAGGATGAAAAGAGGAATACAGAGCATTGATTCATAATGTCTCAAACATTACAATAAATTGATTCTACAACTAACTGCGATTATAAAGAAAAAAGTTCTACCTCATATGTATTGACAAGTTCTTTATCATCGCTCAAAGAATCTAAGCCTTAAAAAGCTTCAACTGAAATGGACATCATACCCTCAACATCCTACAAAAGATCAAGACATAAACAAGACTGCCACAACTCAAGAAACGGTATTCAATACACTGAAAAGCACTAAAGCCACATAACCATAGATTTGCACTTGACAAGAAGTACGTTTCACTATAAAACCTGACAATAAACCTCATAAATAACTAACACCTTCCATCCAACAATATTACCATCCTTCTTTCCAAGAGTAAGTCCAAGACTTGCAAACATTCTAGTTGCAGCTCCAACATTTAGAATGGCTGCAGCACTAATAAGACAGCCCTTAAATGGTAAACAAAAACTTTGGGCATGCAACAGAAAGGATGTAAGCATTTAAAACATGTGTGCTCAAAGTGTAATTATTATTTATTAATGTTTGTATTTGTTTAAAACCATCAAGAGCAGCTGCACTGATCATGGTTTTCAATTTATAAAAAGACGGAAAACTCACCTTGAGCGTTGTATTTAAGTTGTTCCTGGCATTGCTAAGAAGCTTTATCTGGTCATGGTTCTCGAATAAGTTTTGGCATTCTTGACATTTGGATACAAAATCAAATAGTAATAAATTTAAAATGTAGCTTTTTATATAGAACAAGTACATTATAATTGGGGTTGCATTTTAGTTATTTGCTCATTTTGAGTCAATCAAACAAAACCCAAACAGTGAAAAACAAGTAGCTAAAGCAAAAACCAAACAAAACCCATAACCAATACAAAAATTTAAATGTTGTGGTAGGTACCTGCTCTGCAACCATTGTACTGAGTTGAGCATCATTTGCTTAAAAATAGAAAAAAAAAACAAAATTGCCCACTTTGAATCTCCCCACAAGCTAAAGCCTCAATCATCGCAATTATAAAGAAAAAAGAAAAAAAAAGTGGGGGTGGGTCACCTGTTGACGGGTAATATAATCGGCTTTGATTGTAGAAATTGATTGTAAGAGCTCAGGAAGAGGAAGCAGCTTCGCAACATCATGCACCGCAACTTCCTTGGCTTCCACGCCCAGATCCTCCACCACCATTTTTACTTGATTTAGAGGTTTTCCTTTTAAAAAAAATCAATTTGAGGAACTAAAGCGAATTTGGAATATGGAAATTCTTCGCTGTGGAATGCGAATTTTCAGAGTTTTGTTGGAGAGAGATCTAACCGCAGACAAACGGGTTTTGCTTTTCGTCATTCCAAATTCTTTGATTTTGCAATTCTGTGGAAGCAAGAATGTTTGGTTTCTTTTGAAATTAAGTTGGGGAGCTTTCGTAACAGTTTGGGCGGGTGGTAGAATTGTGGCAAGTATAAAAAATTATTACTTAAAAATAAATTAATACTATTACCAACGGAATTTTTTCGTTGAAAAATTTCGTTGGCAACAATTACCGGATTTACAAAATTTTAATTCTTTTAAATTTTTTCAACAGATTTTTAACAAAAATTTTTTTATGAAAAAATTTTAACGAATTTCTGTTAAAAATTTTGTTGGAAATAGTGATATCTTATTTTTTTAATAAAATATATTTTTTCAATAGATTTCTAACGAAAAAATTTTTTTAAAAGATTTTTGTTTAAAATCCGTTGAGAATTCGTCAAAAAAAATTATTGAAATTTTCAAACAAATTCTGTTGGAAATGCCATGATTTTTTACAGTGAGATTACTGTTGAACAATGTCAATGTTCTGATTGAACAAGGTTTGGTGAATGGTAATCGGATGGAATTCAAGCTATGCTGACATTAGAACAAGACGTATGTAAGGAGTTTCTTTCACTTTGTTCCTCCAGTCAACCTGCTTTTATTTTTTTCGCCTTCTAAATTCTCAAGTTTATTGTTGAAGTGAAAGCTTATAAAACCAGATGGAGCCAATGAGTTAGCCTGCATTGATGCAAGGAACTGTTTAGTCGAATAAATAACCGAGCACTATTATCACTTTTATGATACAATCTCCATATAATGGTTCATAGAAAGGTGTCAAGGAATAAAGTAAAATTTTATTTAATTAGAAAGCTACAACTTTGAAAATATTTATTTCCCGTCAAGATGGGAGTAGTCTCAAAATTAAAAGAAGTGAAATCCAAAAGGTGCAGAGCTATGAAAGGAAAGGAAGGATTATCAAATTGAGAGTATTGACAGTTAAAAACAAGATTGAGGCTGCCTAAGTCATTCAAATAAAATATTCGACATCAAGGTTAGAATATTCTTAATTGTTCAACAATTTCTAACGGAATTAATTGATGTTCACAAATCAAACACACCGAACAGATTAAAAAACAAAAAATTTTACAAGTAACAATGGAACTTTGAGAGCTTTCTGAACACCATGTGACTGAGTGGACTGCTCACAATTTGTTAAGTTTCAATGCAGCTTTAAGAGAGAGGAATATGTTGAAGTAATCCAGCTGAAATGATGAGTGAAGGATTCTCATCTCTTGTGCTTGGTTTAAAAGTAGCATAATCAAGGATGCCACTGTCTTGTTCAAGTTTGACCATTTCTTCTTGGGTCAATGTGATCCATGCTTCTATGCCCTCACCATTATTAGTATCCAGGAAAAAGGCAACCCTGTTAAGCCTTTGAGTAGTTCCAAACTAGATGGGCTTTCCCCATCCGAAATCAGTTTCATAGAATGGGAACCGACACCAACTGCTAAAACTAAAAATCTAGTTTTTTTCCGAATATTTTGGTTGCACTTTTCATGATATTAAGGTAAGCACCGCCTGCATGAAGCTTTCTCACGTATTCATCATCTACCTTTGTTATGGAATCATGTAAGTTTCCAGCTAGATTGCTAAGGTTCTTCGTCTTCTCCATCGGTAATTCTGTCATTATGAATTGGGAGACATTTGCTACACATTTTGTGGGAATGGAAAATTCATTCTCTTTCGTAGATTCACAGAAGTTGCCACATAAATGGGAATAGTTTTATCATTTTCTGCAATAGAGGCTACCATGGCATTCCAAATGAGTGCTGACACTGCCTCAACACGCGTTGGACGATATAAAGATGATCCGTTGCCAATTTCATCTCTCAAAACAGCTATCTTAGAGCTATCAAACTAGAATCTCTTTGTAACAATGTCTTCGCGGATTATCAGATCTTTGTTTTCTTCAAGAACCTCCCAAAAGCCTGATAAATCTTGCGGAGGGAAGAGAGAAGTGCAATCGAAAGTCACGGTGTCAGTAAGATTGGCGCCACAAGCAACCGCTGCCTAGCTTTGAAGAAAGGTTGCTACCGCTGAGGCATCGGCTACCGCATGATGAACACAAATGCCGATTGCCATGCCACCACAAGCAAAGTATTCACCTAAATAGCTAGCACAACCTAAGTACTTGGTTCAGGTAAATTCTCATGTCGATCACACGATAGTAACTGTAGTAAAAGATCGATTTTTGGTTCTTTAAGGACAACTCACATGCTAATGGCTACCTGGGCGTCAATATAGGTGGCACCATTGTCATTACAGTCAATAGAAAAGCTTTCACTAAGTCGTCCTGCAGATGTGTAGAAGTGGACCAATGTTTTCTAGAGAGACTCTTTGAGTTGAAGAGATCTTTCTTCTTGGTCTCAGCGGTAGCCGAATAAAAAAGAAAAACAGGAATGTTAACTGAAAGGACTAACTGATCAAGTAGAGAAAGTTTATGGGTTCTTAGTGAAGAAACTTTAAGAAAAAGAGAGGGAGAGAAAAAAGTTGAGAGAGATAGTAGAAAAGAGAGGAAGAGAAAAACAAATGTATTTTTTTCTGCTTGAGAACTTAGTTGGTTCTCCTCTCTTTAAATAAGTTACAAACTATGTTATACAAAGAAACTTTGTCAAGAAATTATAGGGGAGAGATTACAAGATTTATACATAAAATTGATGCAACATCTTTTTCGAAGAATATTGCAACACATGTTGCTATTCTTGTTGTTGATCTGCTGTCATGTCTATTGCTGATTTGTTGCTGGTTTGGTGCTGATTTGCTGCCATGTCTGTTGCTGATTTGCTACTGGTTTGGCGAGTAATTTGTTGCTATTTTATGGGAAATTTGTTACTGATTTATGGGAGATGATAGTGTTCTACACTTCCCCTCAAACTTGAAATGGATGGAGACCATAGTCCAAGTTTGCCACGAAATGCTTCAAAAGTGTTCCGAGGTAATGTCTTAGTGAGAATGTCTGCTACTTGTAGCTTGGAAGGAATAAACTTGGTTTCAAGAAATCATAAGGCCACCTTTTCTCGAATAAAGTGATAGTTAATCTCTATATGTTTTGTTTGAGCATGAAACATGGGATTAATAGTGAGATTAAAGGCAGATAAAGACCAAGATCATGCAATAAGTAGGATAGCCAAGTGAGTTTTGCTACCGTTGAGTCTAAAGCTCGATATTCAGCTTCAGCATTAGATCGAGCCATAGTAGATTGCTTTTTGGAACTCCTGAAAATGTAATTACCACCAAGAAAAGTGCAGAAGCTAGTAGTGGATCGTCTTGTGGAAGGACATCCTGCCCAATCTGCATTTGAATAAACACAAAGAACTAAAGGATTTTGAGATATTAATTGAATACCAAATGACATAGTGCCCTTAACATAACTAAGAATTCTTTTAATAAGTTGAAAGTGGTATTCAGAGGGTGAATGCATAAATTGAGAGACATAATTAACACTAAAGGTAATATCTGGTTTAGTTAACGTTAAATATTGTAAGCCACAACAATGCTTCAATAGAGATGGTGATCTTCAAAAAGGTTAATGGTGGGAAGGAGATTTTTTTATGGCAATAGGGTAGAGATTGGTTTATGATCAAGCATTTGGGTTATGGTTAGAAGATCAGTAACATATTTGGTTTGATTGAGAAAAAGACCTTGACGAAACTTATAAACTTTTATACCAAAAAGTAATGAATGAATCTGAGATCTTTCATTGAAAATTCTTTATTTAATGTTTGAATAAAATCATGCAAGAGTTTGTGTCACTACTTGTGAGAAGAATGTCATCAACATATACAAGTAGATACATGATGTTGTGTGTTTTATGTTTAATAAAGAGTGAAGAATCTGCAATACTTCAAGAAAAACCAATTGAAAGAAGGAATAAGCTAAAACACGATCAAACCAGGCACATGGAACTTGACAAAGACCATATAATGCCTTCTTTAGTTTGCAAACATGATCGTCTCTACTAATGTCTTAAAATCTAAGTGGTTGCTTAAGATAGATAACTTCAAAGATGGTGCCATGGAGGAAGGCATTCTTTACATCTAATTGTCTAATATGCCAATTATGTGCTAGAGCAATGGTGTGAACAACTCTGATAGTAGTTGGTTTAAAGACAAGAGAAAATGTCTCTGAAAAATTTAAGCCTTGTACTTAGAAGTATCCTTTTGTCACCAATCGAGCTTTCAATCTTTTTAAAGTGCATCTGACTTAAGTTTTGTCTTGTAAACCTATTTACTTCCAATGACATTCATATCATATTTTCGTGGAATAAGTTCCCAAGTTTCATTAGCATGAAGTGCTTCAATTTCTTCTTGCATTGCATCTAGCCATCTTAGATGTTGAAGGGCAATTTTAAGTGTTTTAGGTTTAAGAGGTATGTGAGCTAGGAATGTGTATGCTAGAGATGCATATTTAGGATTTGGTTTGACAGTGCCACTTTTAGACCTAGTGGTCATTGAATGTGATTTTGTTTGAGTGCATGATGGAGATTGAGTTGTAAGTGAGGGAGATTCATTAGAGTTGGATAGTGAAGGGAGAACATTAGTTTGTGTTGTTGAGGAAAATGGTATGACAGTTGAAGAGAATTCATGGTTAAGTTGGTTTAAAGGGCTATCATGGGTAGAAAAGTATTGTTGTGGATTTAAAGGCTCTCTTATGGTTAACAAGTTTTGGTTATATTGTATAACATTGGATAATGGGATTGTATCTGGTGAGGACTTAAGATGAGATTAGTTTAAGTGTCTACCCTAGATAGAGGAACGAGGTTCCATGGTGTTTTCTTCGAGACTAGTATATTGGTTTTGCTCATAAACAATTGGTAGGGATCTAAGATGAGATATTATTGCTGAGGTTGTGATGGAGTTTTTAGTACCTGCATGTCACTCACTAAAAGAAGAAACTTCATTAGTAGTCCAATTGTTAGAGAATAACTTAGTAGGTTCTTGAAAAAGATATGTTTCTTCATCAAAAACTACATGCCGAGATATATACATTCTTTTTGTTGAAGGATAATAACGCTTATATCCTTTATATATTTCATTATATCCAACAAATACACATGATAATAAGTGAAGGTCAAGTTTGGTTTTGTTCTAAGGTCTTAAGTAAAGGAAGCAACGATAACCAAAGACTCTCAAGGATGAATAGTCAAGTTTTCCATTGTATAGAAGCTCATAAGGACTCTTCCATTGTAATATTCTAGAAGGTTGTCTATTAATAAACCAAACTGCAATTCCAAAAGCCTCATTCCACAAGTATATGGGAATTCCTCCATGAAACATCATAATTAAGCCTAATTCAGTTATGTTCATATGTTTTCTTTTTGCAATCCCATTTTGTGGTGATGTATTAAGACAAGACATTTGGTGTTTAATGCCAAACCTAGATAGATAGGCATTAAACCTGGTGTCTATAAGTTCTCCCCCACCATAAGATTGAAACACTTTGATCTTGTATTCAAATTAGTTTTCAACATATTTATGGAACTCAATAAAACATTGTAAAAAGTCATATTTATTCTTTAAGGGAAAATACCATGTAAGCCTTGTGCATTCATCAATAAAAATAACATAATAATTAAAATAGTGATACGAAGCAACTAGTGCTTTTCCCCACAAGTCACAATGAATGACAAAAAGAGATTTTTTACCAAAATCCTTTCTACTTGCAAATGGCAACCTACATGCTTTGGCAATTTGACAGCTAGAGCAAACATGTTCTTTATTGCTAGAATTAGTCATTTTGGAGATTAAATTTTGATGTTTAAGCATATCAATAATGATCATTTGAGGATATCCTAGCCTTGCATGCCAAACTTCAGCTGAAGCAGTTCGAAATCTGTTAGAGAACAATGTTGTTGTTGAACTGTAATCTAGTTGCAAGGCATAAAGTCCTCCACTTCTATTTCCTATTACTATGACCTGCTTTGTCTCTTTATCCTTTATCGCAAATCCATTAGATGAGAATTTACAAGTATAAGGATAATCAGAGGTTAATTGGCTAACAGATAATAATTTTTTCTTAATTTGAGGTACAACAAGAACATTATTTAGATGTAAATTATTTTTTTTTCAATTTTAAGTGATGTAGATCCTATGTAAGTAATGTCTAGCATGTGTCCATTACTTATCATAATTTTGTCAAGTCTATGATATGAATTGAAATTATTTAGCTTACCAGTGTCAGATGTCATATAAGACGAGACACCAGTGTCTGTGTGCCAGGTTTCATCTTGAATATCAGATATAGTGATGGCCGCTGAGCTTGTGAAGGAATTTCAGGTTGATAAAGTTGATTGACGCGTTGCCAGTAATTAAGAGCAATATGCCTTAGTTTGTTGCCGATTTGACAATAGGCTTGAATATCTAGGGCTTGCTTAGTAGAAAAAGTTGCTGTAGATGTTAAGGGTTTTGCACCTAGAATGCCATCCTTAACATGTGAATGAGTAGATTGGGGAAAACCTCCACCTCAAGATGAGAAACTAATCTATGGTTGTTGAGATCTATTGTTGAAGGTCCTTCTACTAGATGGATGTGGAGAACGTTGGTTAACAAAAACGATATTTTGATTTAAAGAACCAAAACTAGCAGGAGAGTTGACATATTTCATTGTCTCATGTCCTTGAAGTAGGGAAACAATTTCATGAAATGATAGTATTGGAGGTTTCATCATAGTTGTTACAAATGATTGATATCCATAACCAAGACCTTTGAGTAATTGAAACACTTTGGTTCGATTACTCACTGGTTTTCCAACAGCAGCCAAGTCATCACAAATTGCTTTGAATTTTTTAACGTAGTCGGGAATGGAAAGATTATCCTTTTTATGAGTTTGTAGAGTTTGTAAAAGATAAAACTCTCTTTCTTGTGATTCTTGAGCAAAAGCATCCACTCAGGCATTCCACACATCTAGTGATGTTTTTAATTCGACAACCAATCCAACCTCATAAGAGAGAATCTGATTTTTTCCAAAGCATATATTCTAGACTAGTTTGGTTAAGTATGGCATATTTACCATCAAGAAAACCAAGCATATCTTGGCTTTCAGCTAATCCAATGACTTGAGTCTTCCATAAAAGAAAGTTTGTCTAGTTGAAATGGATAGAAACAAAATTTCTAACATTCAATGTTAAAGGGTAAGGATATTTAATAGATGAGGCCATTTAGGGAACAATGAGAGCAAGTAAAACTTCAAAACACTAAAAAAAAAAAGAAGATATGTGGTGATAGAAAAGAAAAGAGTACGCTTGATAGGAGAAAAAAAATGGTGATGATGTTAGAAGTCTAGAAAAAATAGTAGAAGAGATGTGATAGTAATGTAATAGTAAGAACAATAAGTAAAAAAAAAGTGCAATGATAGTAAAATTTTAGAAGAAAAAGAGGTTGAGATTAGGTAGAAGTAAAATTTAGAAGAAATTTATTAGAAGTAGCAGAATGATAGAATTATAAGATAAGAAAAGAACAAATAGAATAAGTTTAGAATGATAGAATGATAAGAAGGAAAAAAAACTAAGAAAAGAAGATATAAGAAACAGAAATTACAGCTCACGTATGGCAAGAAGTTATCAAGATAGAAGAGAAAAAAAATTAGAAGTGAACAAGGCAGAAGAAAAACCAATCAAAATTCACCCAAACAAATTGCTCTGATACCATGAAGAAACTTTAAAAAAAGGAGAGAGAGAGAGAGAAAGAAGTTGAGAGAGATAGTAGACAAGAGAGGAAGAGAAAAACAAATGTATAAGTTTTTGTATTTTTTTCTACTTGAGAACTTAGTTGGTTGTCCTCTCTTTAAATAGGTTACAAACTATGTTATACAAGAAAACTTTGTCTAACAATAAAGAGAGATTATAGGGAAGAGATTACAAGATTTATACACAAAATTGATGCAATATCTCTTTACAAGAATATTGCAACACATGCTGCTATTCTTGCTCCTGATTTGTTGCCATGTCTGTTGTTGATTTGCTGTTGGTTTGGTGAGTAATTTGTTACTATTTTATGGGAGATTTGTTGTTGATCTGTGAGAGATGATGGTGTTCTACACTTAGGTGGTGTAGGGTTGGAGAAGAAGGTTTGATGGTTTCTCTGGAGATGATTTGAATTTCCATCTCTAATTTGCTAAGATGAAACCAATCTATAGCTTCTGCAATTGATCACCAATTTTTGAGAATTTATAGACTCCAAGCGATTAGCAAATGTTTCTCAGGTTGAGATATTTTATCAGGTGGGCATTGCATTCGTTGATAGCAACTTAAATTGATTGGAATTTGATTGCCAAGTAATATAATGAAAAAATTATTAGAACTTCTTTTAAGATTGCCTGTGACCATTCAAGTTGGTGGAGTATATATAAAATTTTAAGGAGACCAAAAATGTTAGTTTACCAATTCAACATCATAGCATATATTAAGAATGAGACCAACAATGGGTAGAAGACTTAAACGGCTGCCTTTCATGTCTTCCTTTATAGGATGAATAAAGGGACAAGATCATTATTCGGTAATAGAAAAAAAATACAATAGGATGTAGAGACCACCTTTGGCCCCTGAATATATGCTCAAACATGATAATTAAGTCTACTAAAAGTTAATTTGATGAAGGATTCAGTGAAGATGATAAAGAGGATAAAATTATTCGGTTCTGCCATACCAAAAGTTATATTTATAAAGTGAGTGTTTGCTAACTAAGGAACTTTGCTTGAACAGAAGTTTCCAAACTCATTTGATGTGTGAAATGTGCAGTATAAAGGAAGAAAGCACCCTTCACTATTTTATGAATATGAATTACTATTTTTTTGTAGCAAATTAATGGATAAATGGGAGTTAGTTGAAAACTATGACCTACCATAGAAGAACATATGAACTGTTCATCCACCCAATAACCTTTTTACAAAATCCACCATCCATATTAAATCTCAAATCCATCAAGGGTTGGAAGGTCATGTGTTAAATAGCCCTTCCAAAATTTTTGAAAAATTTTAATTAGTACATATATATATTTTTACGAGAGAGTACTGTTGAAACCTTAAGAGAGAAAAAAGTGAAAATTTTGGTATGGAGATTTTCTTTTTGTTGAGTGAAAAAGAAAGCAAAAGAATTGTTGGACCAAAATGCCTTGTAACTCAATAAGAAAGTCATTCTTTTATTGGTTAGCATTGGAACTAGATGGGTGGGCAACTGGCCAGTTTGACTACCAATCGTGATAAAGTATCTTTCCTTAAGTTGTTATTGTGGGTACTGTCATTGTTAGAAAAATTTTGTCACAACTTCTGTTAGAATTTGAATTTGACATTAAATTGATGTTACCATTTTTATCATTTACCTTTAATGGTTATCACATTATAACCTTAAATCAAACTAAAAGTAAAATCTTAATTTATTTATTTGAAGAAAAATATTTGATTATCACATTATAACTCTAAATCAATTGTAAAAATAACATTAAAAAAATCACTAAAGTCGACAAGTAAAAATTATCTTGAAATCTCTTGAAGTTGAACAAATTTGTCAAACTTAGTTTAATAGAAAAAGAAGAAGAAATGAAGGGAGAAGAAGATAATTGAGTTAGAGAGAGAGAATGTCACGGCCCGAAACTTCCCTCGGGCCCTTGACAACCGCCACGATGTCTCAATCGACACTTATTATCCGAAATGCCAACCAGAACCCCGTAAGGCTTACGTACCAATTTCTAGCCTTACCTGTGAGTAATTCTTTCCAAACATCTCACTTTGAGGGTTTACAACTTATTTCTGGCTTAAATAAATCAAAATATAAAATTTGACTCACAGGGGTATTTTGGTCATTTTTCGACGAAAATATTAAAATCTGGTAAAAATATAGTTTACGCATCCAGAATACATAATCTGAAATAGGATTTGAAATCGGAAGTCCGAAACCTTCTTTTTCAAGGGTTTAAAGTCACATTTTACTATTCAAAAATATTGATAAAAATATTCCATTTTCTTATAAAATAATTTTTATAGACACGCATATAAGTATTTTTATAGCGTGAAAGTAAAATAAATTCATACATACATTAAGTTACAAAGTCATAATGTACAATAATAATTACAATGACAGGTGGGCCCATAACTATACAAATACGACAATGGCAGTAAACCTACTATCTGTCGTGGTAAGACGATCTACAGTAGTCCTCGACAAAATCTGGTATCTACAAGTTACCGCAAGCCTGAAATATTTGGACAGGAGATGGGTGAGATTTTGCAATCCCAATGAGTAAACAAACATTATCATAAATATCTAAAAGTAAGTAAAATTGAGGCAAATTTAAATAGCTATTACAAACCATTTCATAAAGTTTCATTTTATTTCTTAAATCAAGAAATATTTATAATTTATCAAAACAATTATTAAGGCTTATGACTTTTATTAAAATCATGGCTCAAGTCAAAACTAGTCCTCGGGGATACCTTGGCCGAGACATCTAACCGAGTCCGCCAATGTTGTCAAGACATTTACATATTAAACATGTTTTAGTTTTGAAAACAATTCGTTCCTTGGCGTTGGCCGAGTTACACATTCACGTGGGGATTCGACGTGAAGTGAACTCTAACACTACCCCGGGAGTTACCCTCTTCGCCTTTACAACCGGAGTAACTATATAGCCAGGTTTACCGTGCCCCTCTAATAGACGGTCCACAGAAACCCGCCACTGCAGTGACCAAACCCACCAATTTTAATAAAATTTCGACAGTATAACGTGGCTTTTATTTATTTACCCAGCTGCATAGTAAAAACAGCTTACATTTATTCCCAATACAGTTTATAATACAGCCACATATACTCACAATCTCATAAGCCAATTTCATCAAAATGTCATTTATAACATAAGTGAAGGCCTCCAAACTACTCAATTTTTCTAAAAATCAAGTATTCACATAATCCAAAAATATTTGCATTTAAATCTATTTATTTGCATATAACCAAAACTTCTCTTTTTATAATCATGTTCTTTGTATAAAATCCATAATTAACATTTAAAAATAACTCTAGATAGTTTACAATAATTGTAGGTTTACTCACAGGTCATATAAATCCAATTCTCTTGAAGAAAAAGCGTCTCGATCACGTTTCCTCGGGTATGACCTCCTTGCCTTTTTCGGATGTCTCACCTCCTTAATAAATTACAAAAATCACACAATTCAATACATTTATGCTAAATCACTATATAATTGATTTAAATCCTATATTAATGCATGGTATGAAATGCAACGGCCTAAAACGGCTTAAACGCGGTATTAGCCTATTTTCGTACTTTACCCGATAAATTGCTAACGCGCTCCATTTTTGCTCTAAATCGTCCCATTCTCTCTCCAACATTTTTAACCATCAAATACCAGCTCACAACCCTCTGAAATCACTAAAATCAGGTTACTTTCTTCCTTGAAAAATTCGCTTAAAATGGGACATTCACCCGGTAATTTTTCTACTTTATTTTTCTAGCACATTTAATCATTTTTCATCATTTTCTCTTCAATTCCATTTGAATAAAAATCAGTTCATCACATGGCACAGCATTGAGCATTCAGCCTTGAGTGGGTAAGGTGAAAAATCCATGCTTTCATGTCCAATTTCATTTCTAAATGCATCTAACTATCCAAAACTACCGATTTAACTAAGAATCGAAACTTGAAAAATTCAAAATCTCCCCCCCTTGAATTTCGTCCAGCCCTTAGATCTATTTTGTGATCTCTCTCTTGAAGCATGGAAAATGAAAACAAATGCATGGGAAAGGTAGAAACCAAGCCAAAATCGAAAAATCTTACCGTTAGACGCGAAAACGGACGAAAACCGCGAATTCCCTTTTGAATTTCCAACTTTTCTTTTGGTTTTTCTCTTTTCTTCCTTTCCTCTCTATTTTCTCTCTTATTTTCTCCTTCGGGTCGTGCTTCACCTGCTGAGGGGTTTAAATTGGCTGATTTTTCATTAAAATAATATTAAATCATTAAAAGTGCCACGTGTCACTTTCTCGTGGGCTCGTTTTTAAAATTTCATCTTTTAAACTTCAATTTTTCACCACTTAAAATACCATGATTATTCATACCAAAAATGTATAAATCCTAAGATTTTGACAAGTTTCGAGTGGTGAAAATTACGGTTTTACCCTTGAGACGGCAAAATTATCGTTTTGCCCCTATGTTCCGAAAACTGCCAGAATTGAAAATTTTCACTTCCTATCATCAAGTTATACTCCAAATAGTCAATATTGATCAAAAATTTCACTCCATGGTCAATTTATTATCTTGGGTGGTAAAATGACGATTTTGCCCTTGTACATCAAAATTTTCAAATTCATCTCAAATTAACCCTCGAACTCCAAAACATCATTTTAAGTCATTCTTGGACTGTAAAATATTAAATTTCATCTTAAAATTCCTATTTGAACTAGTTCGAGGTTAAATCAACTTAAGTGTACCATTTGGTACAATACCGAGTTTTAGCTATTCTTTGAGACTTTCCTAACATACAAACACATTGTTTATTGCATGTATGTCATGACATGTATTTATAGGGTCGGGTTTTACAACTTTACCCCCCTTAAAATAAAATTTTGACATCAAAATTTCACTTACCAGATTCGACGAATAAATGTGGGTATTGGTTCTTCATCGGTGTTCTACCTCCCATATCATTTCCTCCATTCGAGCATTCCTCCACAATACTTTGACCATTGGAATGCTTTTGTTCCTTAGTACGCGATCCTTTAGATCCAAAATACTTACAGGTTGCATTTCAAACTTCAAGTCGTCATGCAACTCCATCGGAGGTGATTCGAGGATGTGAGAAGGATCTGGTACATATTTCTTAAGCATGAAGACATGGAAAACATTGTGGATTCGATCTAACTCCGGAGGTAGTTCCAATCGATAAGCCACTAGTCCAATTCTCTCAATGATTCGAAATGGTCCAATATACCTCTAGTTAAGCTTCCCTCATTTGGTAAATCGAATCACACCTTTAAATATCCATTAAAATACCACAATTTATTATCATAGCATAATCAAGAAGAACTTAATATTTCAAAGTATTCAAATTATTACCTTTCCACGGAGAAACCTTATGAAAAACCCTATCACTGATCTCAAACTCCAAGTCTTTTCTCCGTTTATCTGCATAGCTCTTCTGCCTATCCTGGGCTACCTTCAGTCGCTCTCGTATAACCTTAACTTTGTCATTAGTTAGATCGATCAATTCCACACTAACTAACTTTCTTTCACCCACTTCATCCCAATAAATTGGAGTATGACATTTCCTTCCATATAAAGCTTCATACGGTGCCATACCGATGTTAGATTGGAAGCTGTTGTTGCAAGCAAATTTCACTAATGGCAAGTGTCTATCCCAACTCCCAAGAAAATCCATGACACAAGCCCTCAACATGTCCTCTATAGTCTAGATAGTCTTCTCTGACTGACCATCCGTCTGTGGGTGAAAAGCAGTGCTGAATCTCAATCTGGTTTCGAGAGCTTCTTGAAATTTAGGTCAGAATCGAGAAGTAAATCGAGGATCTCGGTCTGACACTATAGAAATAGGAACTCCATGTAGCCTCACGATCTCATCTATATAAAGCTGAGCTAGCTTCTCAATAGAGTATGTACTATAGATAGTTAAAAAGTGAGCGGACTTAGTCAACCGATCTACGATCACCCAGATTGTATCCTTTCCCTTCTGTGTCCGCGGCAGTCCCAAAACAAAATCCATAGTTACATGCTCCCATTTCCACTCGGGAATAGGTAAAGACTGGAGTGTACCTGCTGACCTCTGATGCTCCGCCTTAACTAGCTGACATACGAGACATTTTGCTACAAATTCTGCTACGTCTCGCTTCATACCCGGCCACCAATAACTATCCCGTATAGTCCGATACATCTTGGTACTTCCGGGATGTAATGCATAGGTGGATGAATGGGCTTCTTTCATAATCGTCTGTCTCAACTGGTTTGCCTCAAGAACACAGACTCGGTCTTTAAACATCAAAATATCATCATCCCCGAGTCTGAAATCACTAACACCCTCATCTATCAATTTCTGCACTTTCTTCTTTAACTCATTATCAGACCTCTGAATGTCTTTGATCTGATTGAGTAATGTAGGTCGCACAATAAAGCTTGCCAGTAGGGATTTATCCTCACCATTTCCCAACTGGACCCCGAGAGATTTCATCTCTAATAAAACTGAAAAATAACAACTCTGAAGTATAGCTAAAAATGATGAAGACTTACGACTTAAAGCATCAGCAACAACGTTCGTCTTACCCAGATGATAGTCTATCACCAAGTCATAATCTTTTATCAACTCCAACCATCGCTTTTGCCTCAAATTTAGCTCCTTCTGAGTGAGCAAATATTTTAAACTCTTGTGATCTGTAAAGATACGACAATGCTCACTATACAAGTAATGCCTCCAAATTTTCAGTGCGAACACTACCGCTGCTAACTCCAAATCATGGGTAGGGTAATTTACTTCATGCTTTTTCAGTTGCCCGAAAGCATAGGCTATCACCTTCTCATCTTGCATCAGTACACACTCTAATCTCATCTTAGAGGCATCACTATATACTACAAATTCCTTACCACTTACAGAAAGTGTCAACACGGGAGCGGATGTCAACCGATTCTTCAGCTCCTGAAATCGATTCTCACAGAGATCATCCCACACAAATTTAACTCTTTTATGAGTCAAACGGGTCAAAGGAGCTGCTATCAATGAAAATCCCTGAACAAACCTCTGATAGTAACTGGCTAATCCGAGGAAACTACGAATCTCCGTCACTGTCCGCGGTTGCTCCCATTGCACAATAGCCTCAATCTTCTTGGGATTAGCATAAATTCTAGCTCCAGATACTACGTTTCCCAAGAATACCACTTCCTGTAACCAAAACTCACATTTTGAAAACTTTGCATACAACTGTTTTTCCCGCAAAGTCTGTAATACTGTACACAAGTGGGCAGCATGCTCATCATTATCTCTCAAGTAAACCAGGATGTCATCAATGAACACAATAACAAACTTGTCCAAATAAAGATGGAACACCCTGTTCATCAGATCCATAAAAGCTGTCGGGGCATTAGTCAAACCAAATGGCATCACCAAAAACTCATAATACCCATACCTCTTCCTAAATGCAGTCTTAGGTACATCTTGCTCCTTGATCTTCAACTGACAATACCCAGACCTCAAATCAATCTTGGAGAACCCATAGCACCTCGCAACTGATCAAACAAATCATCAATCTTAGGCAGAGGATACTTATTCTTGATGGTCACTCGGTTAAGCTGATAATAGTCAATACACAATTGAAAAGTGCCATATTTTTTCTTAACAAATAAAATCAGTGCTCTCCAAGGTGAAATACTAGGACGAATGAAACTTTTATCTAGTAGGTCTTGCAACTGAACTTTCAATTCCTTTAGTTCTACCGGAGCCATTCTATACGAGGGAATAGAAATAGGTGCGGTACCCGAAAGTAAGTCAATAAGGAACTCAAGCTCTCTATTTGGAGGTAGTCTCGGTAACTCATCAAGAAACATGTTCGGGAACTCACTCACTATTGGGACATCTTCTAGCTTAGGTTTCCCTCTTGTAGCATCAACCACATAAGCCAAGTAAGCTAGATACCCTTTATGCACAATTTTCAATGCTTTAATTGCCAAGATTACACAAAACGGTAAAACTCGACGTTCCTCTACAAATATCACCTCTGCTCCCTCAAAAGTCCGAAGCACTACTTCTTTCCGAAAACAATCTACTTTCGCCCGATGTGTACTCAACCAATCCATGCCCAAAATCACATCAAAGTCCCGGATCTCTAAAGGAATTAAATCACCCCTAAACTCTTCTTCATCTATCCTAACTCCACAATCACTATAACACATATTTCTGATCAACTGCTCTCCCAAAGGGGTGTGAACTACAATCTCCTCCTTTAGTGGTGACAAGTTTCTATCGGCATATGATGCAAATGCAGTGCTGACATAGGACCTATCCGATCCAAAATCTATTAAGGCATATGCATATCTACTAAATAAATATATAATACCTGTCACAACCTCAAGTCTGACTCGTGCCTCATCCTCCGTCATTGCAAATACTCTAGTCGAAGTACGAGTCTGTGGCCCCGGAAGTGGATGTGCTGGGACGTTACTCTCTACACCAGACCGAATGGTCACTCCCTGTCTCGGTCGTAGCCCTGATGAATCTCTCCTCTGCACCTCAGTGCGAGCTGGTAGGGACGAAGTAACAGTAGTACCTTGCCCTAACTGCGAGCAACGACTCCTAATATGACCCGGTTGTCCACAATGAAAACACCTCATCGGTTCCCTACATGTCCTAATATGCAGTTTCCCACAATTTCTACACAGATTAGAACCTCTGAAGCTTCTCCCAGAAGCAATTGTCGCAGACCTACTAAATCTCTGTGATCTCTGCTGTGACTGAGCAAATGGAGGTCGTGGAGATGTCATTGATACGGAGGTAGCACTCCCCGTAGTGGATGTCGAATCTCTACCTCTCTTTGAAAACTAACCCGAGAACGTAGGTGGATTTCTTCTCTTTGCAAACTCAGTTCGGATCCGTCTATTCTCAGTGGTGAGTTTCTCAGCCCGTAAAGCCATCTGCACAACTTCCTTATACGACTCCTTGCCAGTCACTATCATACGTTCCCGTATCTCATTACGGAGTCCCTCCTCAAAGTAGTTTACCTGGTCTTGTTCCAATCTCACCAACTCAGGTACATAAGACATCAACTCATTAAAATGAGTCTCATACTCCTCAATGGTCATATTTCCCTGTTTCAAGCTCAAAAACTCTATCTTTTTCTCTTTCTGATGGAAATAAGTGTAATACTGACCATCGAACTCTTTGAGGAAATCCGTCCAAGTCAGTGGTGTAGGAGAGCGAGACTTCACGGAACTCCACCAAGTACGGGCTCTTTTCTCAAGTAACCGTATAGCCACCTTTAACTTCATCTCATCATTTAATCCCATATCCGCCATAGTCTCCGATACCTGAATAACCCAATCCCTAGCTGTAGTCGCATCCAACTCACTAGTAAATAAGACGCAACCAAGCTGCCTAGCCTCCTTCAGTTTCTTGGAGATAGACACATCATGTGCCAGCTGAACTGTAGGAGCAACTGGAGGCGCTACCGGCAGAACCTAATTAGCCTGAGCCTGACCAGCCATCGCGGTAAGAAATGCTGCTAGTGCCTGGGCTGCCTCAAGTGACATGGTAGGTATGCTAGGAGTAGCAACAGGTGGTGGAAGAGGTGTAGAATGTGGGGGACTATCATGCTGCTCTGTAGCAGATGCCACTCTAAAAGATGACGCAGCCGATTCCTCTTCCACAGGATCCGGCTGATTCAGTCTAGGGCGACCTCTCCCCCTACCAGTAGGTCTAGTGATAAGTGGTAGCTCACGTCGAGGAGGCATAATGATCTACAAAAAGAACGGAATTGGTTTAGACGACTTAAAACTCTATATGCAACTAACTAATCTTAACTGGGCTACACTGACATTGTAATTTATTTTAAAATAACTTTAAATCCAAGAACTTTAAAAACAAAATTTCTTTCAAAACTATAAGCTTTATAAACCAAAGGCTCTGATACCAATCGAATTGTCACGACTCGAAACTTCCCTCGTGCCCTTGACAATCGCCACGACGTCTCAATTGACACTCATTATCCGGAATGTCAACTGAAACCCCGTAAGGGTTACGTACCAGTTTCTAGCCTTCCCTGTGAGTAATTCTTTCCAATCATCTCACTTTGAGGGTTTACAACTCATTTTTGGCTTAAATTAATCAAAATATAAAATTTGACTCACAGGTTTAAATGTATATATATACATAACTGTAAGAAATGATTGAAATTGATATAAGCGGAGAGAATTTTAGTTCAAACTTGATAAGAGGAATAGAGACACTGAGCATGTCTCTAGGCAAGGAATTGTGATTGAAGAAATTATTGATTGATCAAATTTCTAAAGGATCAGGATAACTATATGTGAAATACGTAAGTTGGGTTGAAGAAAATCGAGATAATGAATTAGAAATTTCCTTATAAAAGAGATAACTGAGAAAGTCAAATATAAGACGAAGATCAATTGCTCTATTCTCGAGGAATAGGATGAGTGAAATTTTGAGGTCAAAATTTTATTTTAAGGGGGGTAGTGTTGTAACCCCTGACCCTAATTTATCTGTGACAGGTCATTCACATGCTTTTGACAGCATGTTTGTATATTGAATTTGCCCCGGGAAACAAGTTAAATGATAATATTGCCCCTAAGGGTATGGTTAAGTTAAATAAGTCTCGAATCAGTTTAAACAGAGAATTGAGGATGAATTTGAGAAAACACAAAAATAAACCCTAGGTGGAAGAAAATCAAAGAAAAAGTGTGATTTTCAAAGGATCCAAGTGTTTAAAGGTATGATTTTTCAAGTTTAGCTTATGAGCTATCATTTCCATGTATTTTTCCCTAGTTTCCATGGTTAGATTTCATGTTTTTATGGTGGTTTCAGATCTGGTTATATGGGTTTAGAGAGAGAAAATTTATGGAATTATTTGAATTTTAATTATGTTAGTGTTTAAGGTTAGTATAACATGTTAGTAAGCAAAGAATTGATTTTATTCTTGAATTACCCATTATAGCCGAATATTATAGAGAGAGAATTGCTGCTGGAAATGAGGAGAATTAATGGTATTTATATGAATTATGGTGAATTATAAGCCTAGAAAAATTATGGAAATTTTTAGAGCAAAAATCGAAAATTTTACCCATTAGGGGTATTTTCGTAATTTCAGTCCAAGACTGATAATTTGTATCACACTGAGGGACATTAAGTCCAATTGAATATAATTGAGGTATAGAAAGTGAAAAAAATTGATTTGGAGTTAAATTGAAGATTTTAGCAATTTAGACGCGTGTAGGCGAGTCGGTCGGACACCGTGAATAAACGACTGTCCGGACCATTTTTAGCTCAGTTCATGCATCACGTAGAGTCTGAAATTGATTATGAGAAATTGACACAATTTATTGAAATTTGTGTCACACGTATCGCCTAGGTGGTGGGTCCCTCGAACACCGGAGAAAAACGGTGTAGTGGAATTAAAAACAGGAGTATCGGGCACTCCTGTGACAAGGTGAGTGGATAAACTATCTTCCTCAAGATCTAGAGTGATTTTATCTATCTTTGTATCTTTAAAGAATTGAATTTTTGTAAATGGTTTATAAATTGAAAAACTGATTTTTTTTAACACTGAGTGAATGGAGACGGGTTTTTAACATATATTATGTTTCACGACCCGGAACCACCCTCGAGTCCATGACAACCGCCGCGATGTCCCGATAGGCACTCATCTCCCGAGTACCCTATCGAAACCTCGCAAGGCTCTCGTATCAGTTTCTCACATCCCCTGTGATTGACCATTACAAAAATCATGTTTTAAAACAATACGGATTATTTTTTCGACCAAAAACAATAAAATTTTAATTTCTGCCTCATAGGGGCGTTTTCGTTATTTTCGTCAAACATTTCAAGACAGGTTAAAAATGTAATAATTAAGTGAAAAACACATATTTTATACTTAGAAATAGGTTTTGATATCTAAAACATTCATTTAAAAGCAAATTGTTGACAACTAGTACTATTCAAAAATAATAAATAAAAATATTTCATTTTCTCATAATATAAATGTTTTTTTTATAGAAATATTCGTAAATAATTTTCCGCACATGAAAGTAAAGTAAAATTGTATGAATAGAAATACAAATAACCAAAATATAAGATTTGATCTACAATGACACGTGGGCCCCAATTGACCAAGAGTATGTAAGACTGTGAACTCTTACTTTCTATATTGTAGCTCCGAGCTTAATTCTCGTCCTACTCGACTATCTACAAACTGTCCTGAGCCTGAAAAATGTATAGGAAGAAGGGGTGAGATTATATAATCCCAGTGAGTAAAAATATATCATCTAAGGTATCTAAAGCCGAGTAAATGGAGACAATAAAATACCCCATCCCAATATCCATTTCATAACTTGGAAATTTATTCCATCCCATGAAAACAATTATAATTCAATTAAAATGATTTTTAAGGCTTATGTTTCTCATAAAATTTGGCTCATGCCAAAACTCATCCTCGGGGATACTTGATCGTCATCAAAGCATCCACTCGAGTCCGCCAAGGCTGTTAAAACAACTTATTCATATAAACAGCCATCCCTTGGCGTTGGCTGAATCTCACTTTCACGTGGTGGTAAAGCGTGAAGTGGACTCAAACCCCTCCACAGGAGTTACCCTACGCGCCTCTCCCACAGAGGTAAAACAAATCAACCGGGTTTACCGTGCCCCTCTAATAGGCTGGTCCACGGAAACCCGCCACTGCAGTGTAGGTCAGCCCCACCATAATCATAAAAATGGTTTAACAGCATAACAAGGCAATTTTTATAATAATTAATTTGCACGGCAAACCACAATTCGTGTAATATCAATACAATAAACCAGCCAAGCATGCTCACACTATCATAAGCCATTTGAATTAAAAATACAATTCATCCTTAACAAGCACAGTCTCCAAGTACTCTATTAAAAAAAAAACATTCATCATTAATTTCAAACAATTTATAAAACTATTTTATAAAAACACATTTATTTATAAACACGAAATTTATCCTTTTTAAATCCATTTTTCATAGAATTTATAAAATTTCATAAAAACTACCTTAAATAAATTAAATGATAATAAGTTTACTCACAGTATTAGGAGTAGAAATACTCCTATTCTCGGTCTGTAGGCACAATCTTTTTCCCGTATCTAATGGCTCACCACCTATCCATCGTACATGACACAAAATTCAATAATTTGTGTCAAACCATTATAAATTAATTCAGGCTCATATCTATATGTATACATGAGAATGAGTATGAAATGTCTGGACAATCGCTTAATTGCAATGTCCGACCTAACTTACTTATTCACAGTCTAAATTGCTAAAACCTCCAATTCAACTTCGATTCAATCCATTTCACTTTCAATTATCCAATTATATCCACAATACCTCAATGACTGTGAATTTGGTCAAATTTATCAGTTCGGACTATAAATTACGCTTTTACCCCTAGTGGGTAAAAATTTCAATTTTTACACCAAAAATTCCCATTTAATTTCTAATATCACAAATCCTCAATTTCCATCTAAATACCATAAAATATCACCAATTTAACATCAATCTCTCTCCTAGAAAATTCGACCCTTTGGGGTTTAATGACAATATATTGTTTTCTTGCTAATTTTCTTCATACCATTAATCATCCACAATTTAAAATACTAATGTCAGTTAATCCACTCACCATAATTCATTATCTCTATATCCATTTCACTTGAGATGAAATTGTTTCATCATCAATACACTAACTATGAAATTCGGCTATGGTGGGCAATAACCATAAAATTTTTCCTATTAATTTTTCCCACCATAAATCATCATTTCCTCAACTAATTTTCTTGAAACAAATCAAATCCACCATCACCACTCAACCTACAATATTCAGCCATATAGGGTACCAAAGGTTTGGTGATTTTTCTTCACTTGATTTCATGCCACACAACATTAACTACCTAAAAACACTAACATACTTTAAATTCAAACCATTTCCATCAACTTTCTCTCTCTAAACCCATTTGGTCCTCATCAAAACCAACATGAAATCAGGTAATTTATCCATGGAAATGAAAGAATAAAGTATGGGTATGATAGATTTCAAGTAAAAATTAAGAAATCATACCTTATCTAGCTTGAATGCTTGATTTTTCACTAATTTCCTTTGATTTCTTCACCAAGGGTTTCTAGATTTCTTTATTTCTTGGCTTTGTTCATGCTGGACCGATTATGGGAGAGAAGATGAAGATTTAAGGGCTGATTTTTATGGAAAAATGATAAAATAATAATGGGTGCCACATGTCATTACCTTACTTGCCCATTTTTCTTTTTTCTACTTTAATAATCACTTTTATTCTCCATCACTTGATTTGTCACAAGTCAATATGTTGATAAGGGATAACCATAGCTGGACAAGTGTCCTAGTGGTGGAAAATTACGGTTTTACCCCCGGGATGGCAAAATTACGATTTTGCCCCTATACTCCAAAAATACTGAAATTACAATTCCTTTTCACTTTTCAACCTTAAATTGTACCCCAAATGATAAATCTTAATCAAAGACTTCCTTCTACACTCAAATTTTTTAAGTCTTAAGCGGCCAAATTACCATTTTACCCTTAGAGTGGCAAAATTACCGTTTTACCCCCGGTGTCCCAAAAATTACCGAAATCAATATTCTTCATCTCTTACACTTCAATTATGTTCTAAATAATCTAAATAATTAATCTTGATCATTTGAAATCAAAATATTTATTAAAAATCTCCATTTTGTCCTGAAATTGAAAAATGACCGTTTTGTCCCTAATCGGTCAATTTCCCTGATTGACTCCAAATCGGACCTTGAATTCCGAATTGCCATTCTGAGTAGATTTTGGGGTTTCAGAATTCTCAAATTCCTTTTAAATTTTCCGTTTGAACTAACTCGAAGTATAAATCAACTTCGTAGCACTTCTAAGGGCAATACCGTCTTTTTATCGATTTTCTCGAGCTTCCTCAATATACAAACATTCTATCGAGTATGTGAATGACATCGTAATTACTTTATAGAGCAGGGTTTGACATTATGCGTTTAAATTAATGTTATGGCTTATGAATCTTGGGATGCATGATGGCTGGAATTATTTTGTATGAAATGTATAAATTGCTTTCTTTGTCTAACAGGCTGGGTAATGTTTTAATTGCCATGTCATGCTGTCAAAAATTTCATTTATTAATTGGTGGGTCATTTAGTCGCTGCAGTGACGGGTTTCCGTGGACCAGCCTACTAGAGGGGCACGGTAACCCAGTTTCATTTTACCTCGGTATGCGAGGCGAGGAGGGTAACTCCTGAGGTAAAGATCGAGTTCACTTCACGCCGAACCACCACGTAAAGTTGAACTTAGCCAACGCCAAGGAACGGCTGTTTTCTAAACGAAAAACGTGTTTTATTGTACATGGTTTTAACAGCCTTGGCGAGCTCGATTAGACACTCTGATCAAGTGTCCACGAGTATGAGATTTGGCTTAAGCCTGATTTTGTATAAATAAAACATAAGCCTTGGATTTTGATAAATAATATTGATTTGTACAATCGTGTTAAATTGATGCTATCAAGTACATGATAGTATTGTGTTTTATTTATATTGTCTCCATCTACTCGACTTTAGATGTCGTGGATGGTATTTATCTGACTCACTGGGTTGTAAAACTCACCCCTCAATTTCCCCATTTCAGGCTCACAGATAGTTGTAGATAGAGGATTTTGTCGAGGAAGAGGTTTAGAGAGATAACCTTCTGTGCACAGGTTCATCTCCTAGTCTATATTTCTCTATTTTGGGCCCACTTAACCTTGTAAATTAAATTTTATACTTCAGTTATCTGTATTACTATATGTAATAATATATTTTATTTTTACGCTGTAAAAATTATATCCGGATATCTATATAAAAATTGTTTTATAAGAAAATATTTTATTTTGTAAATTTTTATTATTTTATTCCATTAAATGTAATTTCACTCAAATTTCACGTTTTAGATATCCGATTTCAATTTCGACTTCAATTTATGAAATCTTTACGCGTAAGTAACATTTTTTCCTACTTTTGAAATTTTCGACGAAAAATGACCGAAACGCCCATGTGTAGTAACTTTCGTCTTTTTCCCTGTTTTGGTCCGAAAAGGGACAAGATGATTTAACGTATGGAATAAATAAATAGAAACTCACAGGAGAACTGGAAAGACTGGTACGAGAGCCTTGCGAGGTTTCGATATGGTACTCGGGAGATGAGTGCATATCGGGACATCGTGGCGGTTGTCACGGACTCGAAGGTGGTTCCGGGTCGTGACACCATCATTCTCACCTCAACTCTCTATATATATTAAATTATTATTATGGTTATTATCATTGCATATGTATTTTATTTTAACTTCAATTAATCCAATTGTGTACATACTCCACAAATTTAATTTTATTTTACCATATATTCCTCTAAATTTTATATTTTAAAATTCGGTCTTTTCGACATGTTTAAAAAATTAATTTTCTTCTATCTGCGTTCTCTTACACGCGTATAACCAAAATATTAAATTCGTATTTCAACGCGGTGTCACCGTAATATTTAAATATTTACTTACCATGTTTACTCGATAAAAATTACGTCATACGATTTTCATCATTTTCCTTCAAAATTATTCTTCATTTCTTGTCCCCCACTTGAATTAGTCATATTCTCATTTTTCATGACTAATTTTGACATCTGATAAAATATTAACATTTTAATATTATTTTATTAATAAAATATTATTTTATTCCAAAATTTTTTTTTCACTTGTCTTCCATAGTCTCGAAATGCATTATTATGCATCGATTTACTTCCGAATCATCCTTTAAACTCACTAATTCATCCTTGATAAAAATATTATTATTATTTAATTACCATTTTTACGCATGCGAAATATTTTATTCTTGATCACTTCTTTCATCCTTTTATCATTCTTTAGAACGTCAATTCTCATTACTCAATCCTTCATCTTTCCGGGACAGTTACTTTGACTACTATATAAAAGTACAACGTATTACAAAATTGCATTTAAAAAGTGTTGTTATTACACGTCAGACTTAAAAAAATAGTGTTACACTTGAAAAAAAAAATTATTACACACTTTAACTCCAAGAGTTTATATTGTAGTGAAATACAAAGAAGTTACATGTTTAAAAAATGTTATTGTTACACGTCATATTCAAAAAAATTAAGCAACACCAAAACTTCAGCCCCAGATGTTACACATCAAGGCTAAAGCTTCAACACTATATGTTATATGCCAAGGTCAAAGCTTCACCAACAGATGTTACATGCCAAGGTCAAAGCTTCACCACTAGATGTTATACGTCAAGGTCAAAGCTTTAGCACAAGATGTTGCATGCCAAGGTCAAAGCTTCAACACCATATATTACATCTCAAAGCTTCTTTCTTCCTACTAATGCTACATACCAAGACATGAATCACTTTGTTACACATTAAGGCATGTTTTACCAAACTTGAATTACTAAAAAAACTTAACACCCATAAACCCAAAAACTCGTTGTTACTCAACATGCCATACTTTTTGGTTTATGGATAGATGATGAGATGACAAGAGATAGACAGAGAAAAGGTTTTGTAAATGTAAACCAATAAATCCAAGAAGATATTGTTACCTTCTATGTCATGCTCTTTGATTTGTAAATCGACAACAAGATGATAAGAGATAGACAGAGAGATAGTAATGGTGGTAAAATTAGAAAAAGTTGGATGATGAGAGAGAAAAATGGAAAGCACAGCAAAATGGGGAGCAAAGCAAATAAATGGCGTGAGAAAAAATTTGGGAGCATTTAATTTATCTAAAATGGTTTTAAGGGTATTTTTGTCATCTCATAGCGAAAATTAGTTAAAAATAGTTAACTTTATATTTAAGGCTATTTGTGAAATGGGCTTATGATTAGGGTTGTTTTTTACAATTTCCTTTTTTGTAAATGTGAACTAATAAACTCAAGAATATGTTGTTATCTTTCATGTCATGCTTTTTTATCTGTAGATTGATGACGATATGGCAAAATGACAAGAGATAGACAAAGATAGATAGTGATGATGGTCAAATTAGAAAGAGTTGGATGGCGAGAAAGAAAATTAAAGAGCACAGTTCACAAATGGTGAGAAAGAAAAATTGAGAACATTTAATTTGCCTGAAACGATTTTTACGATATTTTTATCATCTTATAGCTAAAAATAGGTAAAAACAATTAACTTTATATTGAAATCATTTCAAGTTTTTTTTTAAAATGGGCATATGAAGATACCATTTCTCACAATTTCTTCTTTTTAAGTTTAACACACAGAATTTTATTGCAGAATTATGAGTGCAGAATTGTTAAATGCTTACCTTGAAAGAAGTATAAGCAAGGATGTCAGGGTCCTCCTCAAATTTGGCCATTTCTTCCTCAGTAAGTGTTATCCATACTTCTATTCCCTCACCATCCTTGGTATCCAAGAAAAAGGCAGCCCTTTCCATTCCCAAAGCAGTTGCAGTCCTTATTGGCTTTCCCCATCCAAAATCAGTTTCATAGAACGGAAATCGACACCAACTACTAAAAATAAACATCTTATTGTTTACTATACTTTTGACTATATCAAGGTAGCCACCATCTGCATGAAGGTTCTTCACATAGTTATCATCAACCTTTTTTATGGACTCATGAATTTTTCTTGCTAGAATGCTACGATTAAACGTCTTCTCCATCTGTGGTTCCACCAGTACCACGTGGAAGATATTTCCAATGCATTGTCGTGGAAAAGGTGGATTCGTTCTGTTTCGCAAATTCACAGCAACTGTCACCATGGGGAAAGTTTCATCGTTTTTTGTAGTTGTGGACATAATAGCAGACCAAATGAGTGCTGACACAGCCTCAAACCTTGATGGACGATAAGAGCACAATCCATTACCAATTTCATTTCTTAAAGAAGCTATCTTAGAGCCATCAAACAAGAGTCCCTTTGTCAACACTTTTTTATCTTTTTTTTCGTCAACAAACTGCTTCCAAAAGCCTGATAAATCCAGTGGAGGAAAGACAGAGGTGCGATTGTAAATCAGACCATTATCAATATAATTGGCACCACAAGCAACGGCAGCCCAGGTTTTAAGAAAAGTTGCTGTTGCTGCTACATCAGCTACCACATGATCAACACAAGCACAAATTGCCATGCCACCACAAGCAAAGAAGCTCACCTGAATTGCTACCATTACCTTAGCACTTGGTTCAGAAAACCTTTCGAGGGGATCACAGGGAAGTAGCTGTAACGGCAAATTAGTACTCTCAGGTTCTTTAAAAACAGTGGACATGTCAGTGGCTACCTGAGCTTCCATGTAGATGGCACCCTCATCATTACAGTCAATAGTGAAGCTATCCTTGACTCTTCCAGCAAATGGATAGAAGTGGGTTAACGTTTTGGAGAGAGACTCTTTAAGTATATTAGATCTTTTTCCGGAATCACTGGGGGCAACCGTATAAAAGAGAATAAGCGGGATATATATGGATTCAGCTTTCTCTATCTGATCTAGAAGAGAAAGCTTATAGCTTCTTAGGTGGTGTGGGGTGGGAGAAGAAGGTTTGATGGTTTCTCTAGAGATAATTTTCACTTCCATGTTGCCAAGGTGAATTGATGAAAGCATTCAATTAGCCAGTGTACGGCGAATTTATGAACACAATCCTCTACCCCCTATCGTGGCTTTTTTTTTTTTTTGTGGCTGTTAACATCACTTTAAAAAAATACCTCATGCTAGGTTTTCTTTCTTGGCGGCTGCCTACTTATCTTTTAGGTTGACTTTTCTATTTGACAGGATACTTTCAACCTCTGTAAGTTTTTTTATTAATTTTTTATATTTCAATTTTATATTTATTGATTCATTACAGTGTGTTTCTTTAGTTTTTTTGACAAAAGCTATATAGTATTAAATTATACACCTAAAGATAGAAAGGATCCCATAACATAATGTTTCATTGACTTTTGTGCTGGCAAATAACTTTCTTCATATTTTTCTTTTGAAAAGCATTTAATTTTTTCTTTTATGTCCTATTCATGGTTATTCATGGTTTATTGTGTATCTTGTTCTTCCATGAAGATATTGACATCAAATTTGGTTGTCGGTGGTTCTCTTTTTATTAATTTTTTTATTTTAATTTTTAATTTTTTATATTTTTTTAAATTTATATATATGTATGTATATTGTTTAATTCAAATTTGATGCGTTTTTATCATTAATTGTGTTTAATTAATAAATTTTTGGGCATATAGAATGAAATAATAGAAAAAGAATGTATGATTCTTCTATTAATTTAAAAGATAACTAAATTTGTTTATTTCTTATTTTTTAGGTTATGGATAAACAAACTACAAATACAATTAATAAAGATCAATTGTGTTGAAGGTTGAAATTTATCAAAGATGATATTCTCCTATCAATTGAACCAATGGAGGAGAACAATCTAGAGCAAGATAAGTGTTCAAATATGATTGATTCCAATACCCATATTATGATTTCAGCTCATGCAAATATGTTAAAAGAAATTACTCAAAAAGTTGGAATGGAATTCGAAATGGAACAAGATATTTATGATTTTTACAATAGATATGCCAAAGAAGTTGGATTAGTATTCGAAAAATTAAAGAACATAAGGATAAGCATGAAAATTGGTTATACAGGGTTTTTTGTTATTCTTGCCAATGAACTCGAAGAAATGATAAAAGAGATGATAATGTCAAAAGTCATCATCCAAAAACAAGATTTGGGTGCTTAATTATATTAAAAGTTTCATGATATGATGATAAATTACATGCTATGAAATTTATTACAAAACATATACATGCATTAGCGTCTCCACAAAAGCATATGTTTTTAAGATCTCAAAGGGCAATTAATCTCCCTCAAGCTGTTGAACTTGAAATCGTTGATTGCTCGGAAATAGCACCAAAAGAAAGTTTTGGGTTTTTGGTCAGAAAAATTGGTGGACTCAAAAATCTTGATTTTATTTTTGATGACTACATTAATTATTTACGTTCTAAGAGAACAAAAGTAATGAAAGTTGGAAATATTGGTAGTGTCTTAGAGTATCTACAAAATATGCAGTATGATGACCTTAATTTTTTTTATGCTATACAAATTAATCTTGATGATCTCATCACAAATATTTTCTAGACAAATGATAGGATGAAATTAGATTATGAATCCCTTGGAGATGTGGTATGTTTTAATACAACATATAAAAAAAATAAAAAAAGTAGACCTTTTATGTTATTTATTAATGTTAATCATCATAAGCAAAGTGTTATATTTGATGCAGTATTATTGTATGATGAAACATCTGATATTTTTATTTAGTTTTTTATTATTTTTTAAAGAGAAAGGACAGGTGGCAAAACTATTTATAGAAAGGATATCAAAAATAAAGTGTGACGTTAACAGCCACAAAAGAGTAGATCAGCGTTAAAAATTTTAGCACTACCGTTTTTTTAACTATTTTCTATAAAGAGATAGGACAAGTGGAAAAAGTTAGAAAGAAGCCAGGGATAGGGGCACAACAGGGTGGCAGAGGATTTGTGTTCTTTTTATTAATTTCATTACATGGCATCCGTGATTAAAGAATGCATTTACATCAATAATTAAAGGCCACCGCCTAGTGGCAGACAAGATATAGCAATTGGCGGATTAGGTACATTTGGGGTCATTTTCCAAGACTAAAGAATCGACTCTGGTTAAAATTTGGTGCACGAACAAGGAAAATCGAATCATTTTCTATATCTCTTTCCTCCAATTTAGTATTCCCTCCAAATATATTCTAAAGGTGTTTCTTCCAATAAAGGGTTAGGGGATATCCGTATTAGTGATTCGTGACTGATCTTTTAAGTATCAAAACCTTTTTATTTCCCATATAAATGAATGATGATTATATTGTTTTACTTCACGTGCAATTGCCAAGTGAACCATAATATAAATATGTAATCTAAATTATGTTATATCATATACATTGCTTTTTTCTTTAAATTAAAAAATCATTCATTTCAAAGAGGAAATTCAAATACAAAAATGGAGAGTCAAAACCTAATGGAAGATCAGTGTTGACCCTCTATTCACAAACCGGTAATAAAAAGAACACCAGTAACCCCTCCCTATCCAGCAAAAACTAGAAGACCATCTCTTTCCCTATATACAATTGAACCCAAATATATATCATATGCATTGCTAACCATTGCTAACCAGGGAAAAGACATGCATATTATCTTTTCCACCCGTTAAGCTCGTAATTGTTGATTGGTCAATTATTGCTAGTGGCTCTCTCTTTTTTTGTTTTTTTTTTTTTTGCTCGTTTTATTGTTGGTCAGATTGCTCTTCCATTATCTTCCTTTTTTTTCCTAAACGCACTTCATGTTGTTGATTCATTAATGTTCTCTAGATTGTCATTGAGTGTGAGGTTTGTCTTTCTTTCCTATTTTTTTCATTTTTTAATTGTCAACTTGTGATTTTTGAGTTTTATGTTTCCTTTGCCTTCCTTTTAGGAATGTTTATTCATGGTTAGTATTTTCTTAATAGTAATTTTCTTTACATGTGAAGATATATTGGATTAAAGCTATGGAAATAAGATAATTTTTTCTCGTCTCATAAACTTCATTCTCTCTTTAATTCTCAAAATTCAAATCAAAGATGTTTTATAAATATGTTCATGTTTTAATGCTGGGTTAATCCCTCCGTGACAACTTACTTTTTATAATGTTTTTTTAAG
The DNA here is from genome assembly GCA_036013995.1 of Theobroma grandiflorum. NCBI lineage: Eukaryota > Viridiplantae > Streptophyta > Magnoliopsida > Malvales > Malvaceae > Theobroma > Theobroma grandiflorum. Next base: position 12,528,047 of record CP142131.1, read on the forward strand.
TTTTAGTAATTTATTGAATGTGAATAATTTATCTTATTTTTTTCTTGCTTGGAAACAAAATGTAATACCCCGTACCCTCGTTAGATACAAATAAGACTTTATTGATCAAATGAATGATTATTTGATGTGAATTAGCGTGCTAAGGAATGCTTAAGAATAAAATGTATCGCACGCGCAAAACTCACAATTAAATAATAATATTTTTGTCGGAGATAAATTAGTGAGTTAAAGGATGATTCGGAGGTAAACCGACACATAGTAATGTGTTTCGGGACCAAAAAAGGCAAGTGAAAATTTTTAGAATAAAATAATATTTTATTAATAAAATAATATTAAAATATTAATATTTTATTGGAGATCAAAATTAGTCATGAAAAATGAAATATGACTAATTTAAGTGGGGGAGGAGTAGTAAAAAAGAATGTTGGACGAAAACGGCGAAAATCGTAGGACACGCATTTTAATTGAGTTAACGCGGGGAGGAAATATTTAAATATTATGGAGACACCGCGTTGGAATACGATCTCAATAATTTGATTTTATATATATGAAGGAAGAATAATTTTGAAGAAAATTGAAATTTAATAAGTGTGGATAGGAATGAAAAATATTGGACTTAATTTTTAGGGAGCAAAGTGTTGAAGAACACAAAAATGTTCTTGTACATGCTTGAGTATTTTGGCCATATCTCGAGCTACAGAACTCCAATTGAACCAATTCTTGGACCATTGGAAAGCTAAGAGATAGATCTACAACTTTGATGAAGATCACATCACCCAGTTCTATTTTTAAAATGACGAAAATTACGTTGGAAAATGATGAGGCGTCATATCTCGGGAATAAAAATTTCAAGGATTGATAATTAAATTTTTGGAATCTCTTAGTACAATTTTGAGTCTAATTAAATCCTAGATTAATTAAAGGTTTAAATGAATATGTAAAAGGTGAAATGAGGGTAAGAGTTGGTTAAAATTTTAAGTTATAAATATAATAAGTATATATAAATATATATATATATATGTATAAGGTAACATGGGTAGTAGCCCATGTGTAAAATATGAGACTTTTCTAAGTCAAAAGAAGGGGGCTGGTCAAGGAGAGTGAGAGGGAAGAAAAAGATAAAAAGAAGATGGTAGGAGGCTCTAGAAGAGTCGGCTGAAGTAAGAAACCAAAGACAAGAAAAACAAAATGGAGAGGAAGGAAAGAACGGTGAAAGAAAATTCTGCAGCTAGGGGGCACGGTTTTGCTGCCAAATTTTGAGTGAAGAAAGAAGGCAGTTTGCTACAAATCTTAGGAATAAGAAAGCTGAAAAATCTTGCTATTTTGAGAGAGAAAGAAGGCTGATTTTGCTGCTGCTTTGGTGGTTGAAATGAGGAGTGTGAAAGCTGAAAATAGTCAAGGTAGGTTGTTGAAATTTTCAAGTTTAAATTGCTGGAAATTTTGAGACCTTAGAGATGAAATTATGGAGGGTTATATTGCTGGAAATTGAGCTCAAAAAGCTGCTGGTTTGGTGTTGAAAATTCAGGGTGTTGCTGTTGGAAAATTTTGATTTTTTGCTTGCTAGAAATTGGAGTGTTAGTTGCTGATTTGTTGGGAGAAAAGTGTAGAAATTTGCTGTTAAATTGTGTAGAAAAGAATGAGTGTTGGCTGCTGATTGTTGAGAGATCTTGTGCTGCCATGGTAGTAGAGAAGAGAGATACGGTTGGAGGAGGAAGAAGAAAGAAAAAAGAAAAAAAAAAGAAAGAAAGGAAAAAAAAATGGGTGGGCATGACCCATGAAAAAAGTAACATGGGCATGGCCCAATGACAATTAGATGGGCAAGGCCCAATAGAAAAATTAAATGGGCTTGGCCCAATAGGAAAATTTGAGAAACCAATGGACAAGGTCCAATAGCTAAGGAAAAATAGAAAAGCCCAATGACAAGGAAAAATAGAAAAGCCCAATGGAACATGTCGCGGAGACGTGCTGAATGAGACACGCGACTGACAAATAGAAATAATCATACACGCGTACAAAAATAACGATGTAATATCTCGTTATTTCGAGGTGAGTAGGGGGTGTCAATTTTAAATTATTCCTAATTATATATGTATGGATATATATATATATATATGATTTAATTTGCGCATAAATTGCGAGAAGTATGAATTGGTGAAAATTTATGAAATTGTGAAGTGTAAATTTATGAAAAGTATACGTTGGTGAAATTTTAAGAAATTATGGGTGTAAGCTATTTTAGAAATAATTTGAAATATATATATGTATATTATACATAAAGTGTTTTCAAACCGGGAAACAAGCTTTTCAAAATGATTCCCATCAAAGAAATTGTGCCTTGTATGTTTGTGTAATGTACATACGTGAGTATGAGATTTAAATTTCTCTATGCTCGATGTTTCATGAATCGTGCATTGAACTTTATTTTGTGAACAAATGTTAGAATTTTATGACTTTTATACTGGACATTTAGCAATAAATTGGAAATAAGATTTCTAAATTTATTTCGAATTTAAATGGCTTATGATTATGATAGCATGAATGGCTAGTCTAACGAGATATTGAAATTATATGAACTGATGGTTTTGCCTTAATTGGCCTAGTAATACTTTGATTGCCATATCATGCTATTTAAATTTTATTGATTGGTGGGTTATAGGATAGTCACTGCAGTGGCGGGTGCCGTGGACTGCCTTTAGGAGGGGCACGGTTACCCGGTTATATTCATACCTCGGTAGTAGAGGCGCGGAGGGTATCTCCTGAGGTATGGTTAGAGTTCCCTTCGGCCGACCCATCACGAGAAGGTGAACTCCGCTAACGCCAAGGAATGGCTGTGTTTTCTAAAATAAAAGTATGTTTTACATGTAAATGAGATTTTAACAGCCTTGGCGGATTCGGTTGGATACCCCAGCGCAAGGTATCACCGAATATGAGTTTTTATGGCACGAGCCATGTTTTTAAAAATATCATAAGCCTTACTAATTATTTTTTTTATAAAATGTAATTATTTTACATGGATTGAAATAAGTTTTAATATTATGAGTTGTATTTCCTTGCATGGTGAAATTTGATTTAAACGGATTTTTACAGTTCCTTTATTTGTTTTTCCATGAAATGGATTTGAAATTCCTCGCGTAAAGGCGAGTTATGATTAGTGCATGATTTTAAACAATGTTGGTCTCGCAGGAGCTAGCTTGATTTTATCAATTTGGTTCGAAAGTTGTTATAAACATATTTTGATGAGAAAATATTATTATTTCAATTGATTATACTTTCAAAAATTCTTGAATTTCGATATAAGGCACAAAACCCCTTGTTTGAGACAAATTATTTTTATGATTCTGTATTTTACATTCAACTGATCTTCCGCTTGCTTGTTTCCCATCTACTCCCTACTCACTGGGTCGATGATATTCACTGAGTCTATGAGACTCACCCCCAATTCTATTTCCCTTTTTGCAGACAGGGATCGATTTGGCGTGAAGTCATCGACATGTTGGTCTACCGTGAATAGGTAAAGGCATCTTCTAGCACACTATTATGAGTCGCTCCGCTGTGTCCTGTACCTGTTATGTTTGAAGTCAAGTCGTAGTATTCTACTTATTAAGTTGTAAATAAATTTTAAATTTGTATATAAACATTAGTTTGAAAAAAATTATAGATTTTGGCGTATATGTAATTGTGGATAAATAAAGAAAAAGTTTATAGTGATTTTTATATTTATGATTTAATTCAGTATATGAAAGTAATACTACTATTTGATGAGTGAATGTAATGGATTAACGAGTAATTTTGGTCAGACTTGTTTGGGACTTAGCGGGTTTTTCCTAAAAGTTTCGGACGCCGGTAGCGACCGGGGAGTGGTCGTTACACAAAAAATCTCTAAAAATATTGACTTGAACGGTTCATAGTTGATATCTTAGCAAGGAGCTTGAATGATCATGCATCTTAATTTTATACTAAATTTAATTAGATTTTCTCTTTTTTTAACTTTTGTGACAAGTTTTAATTTTGTAGGCATTTTTAACAATAATAAATATGAGATACAATCTCATATCAAACAAAAATTAAAAAAAAATTAAAAAAGAGAAGTGTAAATTCGAATAGTTGGATTAAACTGCAAATTGGAAGTCTTAATTGGTCTTATAATTTAATTAAATTAATAACATGTAGTTAATATATGTTATTATTTAATCAAAGCACTTGACTTTTGCAGGTGATTAAATAATAAAATATTTTAATCTAAATTTAATTTTTGAATTAAATGGTTGTTACTATTGTTTGTGTCAAAAAACATTAAATGTCTTTAAATAGGGACTCCTCTAATTCAAAATTCAAAAGCAACATCCATACAATCTCTCAGCTCAAATGTATTTTTTAGATTTCTTTTATATTATTTTACTGTAAAAATATTTTATAGACTATACACTGTAAAACCCTTGGTGGATCGGTTTTGTCATTACAAAATGCAATCAATCTCCAAACCTCATCGTATTTTTCAAGATTTATCATTTGTAATTCTTTTATACATTATGAATAAGATTGAATAAAACTTTAAAAACAATGACATTAATGCATATTTTATAATCTTTTTATTATTTTTTGTATTTACAGTCTTATGTTGTAACATGATTGATCATAAAAAAGAATTATTTACATTTCAATCATAACAAAACAAATTTTTAACATTTGTATGTGGGTTTTTGAACGTTGTCGATCCAAAGAAATACTGCAATCCTGCAAATATATGCTTTTGGCATAGAATAAAGCAATTCTTCTCTTGCCTGTGTCAAAGGAAAATTCCTACTTTCGATTTGTGTTTTCAACATCACCAAAAGATAAATAAAAATTTTATTATTAATGGCATTTAATGTACACTTTAAGTGACCTAAATGCTCTCTGTAACATCACTCAGGAGCAGCAATTAACATATATGCATGGTTTGTCCAACGTGACAAAGGGTAGTTTAAACGTACGTTCAATGGTTTTGCAAATATGATGTGTGGATAAGAGTGAGATGGCAGACATTCACTTATCAGGCCTAGGCCGATGTTAATTCCATAGACATCCAACAAAATTTCCATACATGTGTTCCAGGTCCAAAAAATCCTTTCAATCTGTTTCATAGACATCTCAGAATTTGTCTGGATATATATTTAGTACCAGAAGTGTTCACAGATTGAGTTACTTATTATTATTTTTTTTACTTAGATCAACTCAAATTGAGTTTTGAATCTGATAGTTTAAATTTGCATTCTATTTATATAATTTTACTATATTAATAAATGATATTTTTAATAAAATATCATTTTTAAAATAATAATATAAAAATAAGTTTAATATTTTAATAATAAACATAATTTAAATTAGAAAGTCGAGTTGACTTTAACTGAGTTTGGTTTCGAATTTGGATTTTCAAAATGTCTATCAAACCTAACTCCATGTAAACCCATGGACATTTTTAATTTTTGAAATCGAAATATCATTTCAACAAGGTGATTGAAAAATTAGTTCCGAATTAATTTCTAGTTCTACTCATGTTTTTTATTTATTAATCTAGTTAACATATGAAAATTTTTCGAGATTAGATTCAAGCAAGAATGAAACTAGAGGAGGGTGAGGTTCTTCGTCTCTTCAACATTTTTAAAATTTTTATGTATATATGAATTTTTTTTTTTTACAACGAAAGATTATAATCTCACTTCCCAAAGTTAAATTGAACAAGTTTTATATTGGAGTTAAAGTTCCATAATCTAATTCATTCTTTAATTTTAATATGTAAGTGACCAATAACATTTTTTAATTATATTAATTTTTTAAATTCAACTGCATCTAAAATTAATTTGTCCTCTTAAAAAAGTTTAGTTAACCTATTTTACTTAAATAAAAAAGAACTACTTGTTTCTCCTCTTGTTAAATCAAAACTTTTGAAAAACATGCACTTCTATGCGATTTCGAATTTTCATTAAAATTTATTTAGTCTACTTTTTACAGATAATTTTCTTAGCAATTCAAACTATTTGAAATATCAATGCTTATTATATACTTTATGCATTAGAGCATTTGACTTAATAGTTAGTATCTAATGAACAATATTTGAATCTCGCCCTTTCCTCAAAGAAAAAAAAATATTGTATATTTTACTACTCCAATATCAGGGTTCTTGACTTAAATTTAAATTAATCATGAAATTTAAACTTTTTAACGCAATATAACATGAAAAACATGAAATTATGTTTTATAGATAGATTTTTTTTATGTGATGAAAAATCATTGTTTTCAGCTTAATTAATAAAAATTTGTGATATTATGATTTTTCTTTAATTTGTCTTTATTATATCAATTTAATCGATATTATACATGTCATTATTAAGTATTAAAAAAATAACTCTTAAAATTATAAAAGACTTGACCCCCAAACTGAAATTCCTGATTCTTTCCTTGGATTCAAGTATTTCTCCAAAGGATCTGGAATGAACTCTAAAGATTGCAAAGTCACTTTTTTTTAAACCTCTAACCTTGTTGGTGGACAAGAAAAAGGGAAAGACTAAGGTATGCTCCCCTTCTTGATCTCACACTTGTCAAATGCATTGGAGAACACTTGACATTAATCTTATATATATAATTAGTTCTACTGTCATAGTCCTTTTCTAATGCTAGCTTTTATGTATGACATTTAAAAAAAGAAAGACTAGTTATACAGCTATGAAACAGTTTTCTTCTAGAATAGCTGTATTCTTGTAGATGTACTAAAGTCAAATTAAGAAAGCAAAACAAAACTCTGGTCTCCTAAAGAGCATTCCTGGCTGTCCAATGTTAGATGAGTTCATAGCGTCTTTTGGCAATAGCACTGGACCGATTCCACCTAAGGGTATGTCCTGTTTCGCGTTTCTTGTTGGTGTCTTGTGAAGCTAGAATATGCTAGCACCGATCTTATATTCTCTACTTTTGTATAATATCCATGGTAGTTCAACTTATATATATGATCAATTCTATCAAAAAATAACAACTTTCTATATATATATATATATCTATATATTCATCTTGATAAATTAAACTATTTAGATAATTATATGATAATATTTATATAACGATTTGAAAATTTTTAATAAAATATAATCACAGTCAATCAAAACAATCTAAAAAATTAACTGAATAGAGAAAAACCATTCTCTCTTCATTATCACGTTGAGATTTTTACATTGCGAACTCGTTTTTGTAACATTTTTCCCTTATTTTGAAAACGCTATATATATATATATATTAATCTTTGAAAAGATAAAATATTGATACAAATTTGGTCATCGTCCTTGTATTTTTCCTACAATATCGACCAAGGCTACTGTGGAATGACAACAACCCATTCGTAAAAATTAATAAAAATGTACTTAGACAATTATTAATGTGTACTTAGCCTTAGGAACGTAGAGGGCTCAAAGACGTCTCAGTGCTACTTAGAATCGTCGGCTTATTCTTCTTAATGTTCTCATTTGAGCCGGCAAGGCAACCGTGCTAAGAGAAACAACAAAATACTGCATTTTCCCAACGTAATCATATTGTAATTCTCTCTTAAAAAGTAGAGTTTAAATCCCCTCCTATAAATCCAAGAAGGAAAAAAAAAGTAGGAGGCTTTTATTTCAGTTACAGCAGAAGTCAAGTTGGCCATGATTTTGGGGGTGTTGTACTGCCATCCAATAATTTTCTGTTACAGCAGAAGTCAAGTTGGCCATGATTTTGGGGGTGTTGTACTGCCATCCAATACTTTGCTGAAAGCAGATGATCTTACATCAAATCAGTAAGATGGTGTGTTCCCATAAAATGGGAAAGTGTAAACTATCTGCTAATAACCATCAGCCTAGTGAAAATATCTGCAACTAGTGTATATGATAAATAGACTTGTAAATTTTTTCAAGTACAGTGTGTAAATCCATTACTAGAAACAAAGCTCAGCATCAAACTGCACCATCGTCTGATTAATTGTGTAATCACTTCAAAACTTGTAGCTTGTCACTTCATTGTTGCACTTCCACTGCAACGAGTGATTCACCATTACTTTTCAGTGGTTTCGCAAGCTGCCTGTTTCATTCAACTAATCAAGGGGCCAAATCAGAGTGAAATTGAACAAGAATGTTACTAAGTAAGCTTATCCATTACATTGTGGGAAGATTTTATTTTAGGTCAAAAACTGTAAAATCAAAAGAGAATATGTGGGTCTGCGGACAATGACATTTACCTTAAAAGTTTTTTTCAAGTACAGTGTGTAAATGCATTGTTACCACCTAGGAAGGAAGTTACAGACAAGTTATAGATCCAAAATTTCAGGAGAGACAAGGGAATAGGCATTTTAATGATTGCTCTATGTATTTTTTTCTCGTATGCCCCCGTTTAAGGTTACAATTATAAATGCCAAGCCCATCGTCGAATTCTCAATAGTTGTTGAATATTTTAGAACGCTAAATAAATCTTGGGAGTATCGCTTCCAAGAAAAGCAGGTTTCCATTGCTATATAAGGTATCCTTGCTTTGTTGCAGATATTCTAGAAAAGAGACAAAAAGGGGAGAGAAACAGAGTGATCGGGGGAATGGGTCATGGTTTTTTACCAAATGAGTTCCAGAAAACTGATAGGATCGATGAAGTGATCGGTCTTGATCTCAAGCTTTCAGCCATGGCCTTCTGTAATCACCCTTTTATGCCCATAATGGGAGACAATGCACGTGGCTGGAGCCTGCTCTTCTCAGGAGAAACCAGGGATACTAAGAAGCTTAGACGAACTATTAGCATTCCTGAATCAATCGGAAGTTCTGGTAGTCTTTCCAGTGGAGGATACAGCGATAGCAGCATGAGCCGCTGCGGCAGCATTAGTAGCTTTAATAGCTTACCAAGGCTGCATTTCAGAGATCATATATTGACTTATACTCAAAGATACCTTGCTGCTGAGGCTGTAGAAGAGGCAGCGGCTGCCATGATCAGTTCTGAGGAAAGTGGAGGCGAAGAAGATGAAACAGCCGATGGGATGAGGCTTGTTCAGCTTCTCATTGCTTGTGCCGAAGCTGTGGCTTGTCGTGACAAATCACATGCCTCAGCTTTGTTATCCGAGCTTCGAGCCAATGCTCTGGTCTTTGGCTCTTCCTTCCAGCGCGTAGCTTCTTGTTTTGTTCAAGGTCTTGCTGATCGTCTCGCTTTGGTTCAACCACTTGGTACGGTTGGCCTTGTTGCACCTGTGATGAACATAATGGACATTCCCTCGGACAAGACAGAAGAAGCTTTGCTCCTTGTTTATGAAATTTGCCCACATATACAGTTTGGTCATTTCGTAGCTAATTCGTCGATATTGGAAGCCTTTGAGGGAGAGAGTTTTGTCCATGTGGTGGACTTGGGGATGACCCTTGGTTTACCACATGGTCACCAATGGCGCCACCTGATCCAAAGCCTTGCTAACCGTGCTGGCAAACCACCCAGCAGCCTGCGAATCACGGCGGTTGGCCTGAGTGATCATAGGTTCCACATCATTGGTCAAGAGCTTGAGGCCTACGCAAAAAACTTGGGAATGAACTTGGAGTTCTCCGTTGTGAAAACCAACCTAGAAAACCTGCGGCCTGAAGACATCAAAGTATTTGATGGAGAAGTACTTGTTGTGAACAGCATTCTTCAGCTGCATTGTGTGGTTAAAGAAAGTCGGGGAGCTCTAAACTCAGTTCTGCAGATGATTCATAAGCTCTCACCAAAGGTTCTGGTGCTAGTTGAGCAGGACTCAAGCCACAATGGACCTTTTTTTCTGGGGAGATTTATGGAAGCACTGCATTATTACTCAGCAATTTTTGACTCCCTGGATGCTATGTTACCCAAGTATGACACCAGGCGTGCCAAGATGGAACAGTTTTACTTTGCAGAGGAGATAAAGAACATTGTGAGTTGTGAGGGCCCGGGAAGGGTTGAGCGGCATGAGAGGGTGGATCAGTGGCGTAGGAGAATGAGCCGAGCAGGATTTCAGGCTGCACCACTCAGGATGATGACTCAGGCCAAGCAATGGCTTGGGAAGAATAAGGTCTGTGAAGGTTACACTGTTGTGGAAGATAAGGGATGCTTGGTTCTTGGCTGGAAAACCAAGCCCATTGTTGCAGCTTCTTGCTGGAAATGTTAAATCATAGCTGCCGAACGTCATTGTTCAACTTCAACACCAATAAGACAAATTCCCGGTAGTGGAAATGGGTGGCTATATATGTAATCCCAGTTATGTTTGTTGTGATTTCCTACTAAACTTTTCTTGCAGCAATAAACAGCTCAATGGTTGCAGGCGTTGGGCTTGAACTTGGAACTGTTCCGATGATTGAACGAACAGATGAAATAAAGAACGCGTGTTTTTGGTGTGTGTACATAGACGCAATCCCCCAAATGTAATTAACATTCAATTTAATTCTTTAATTCCTTCAATTTTCTTTCAATTGCTTTGAAGGTTTAAAGTTTCTAAAAGATCTTAAACCATTTTCAAATTCAATCACCGTGGCTCAAATTAAGGCCGGCAATTTGTATTTGTATATCAATATAAAGGTATGAAATATGCAATTGACATTAATTCAACAAGTTTGATTAGTCATGCTTTGGGTTTTCGATATGAACAATTGCTTTCTTTTTTATTATTATTATTATATATTTTGTTCCGTATATATGGACAGTGACTTAAATGATTAAAATTACCTTTTACCTTGTTTGTAATGTTTTTTTGATAACATGAGACAACAAGAATAATTTGGATAAACAATTTATAAACAAGTTGACTTTAACCGGCCTTGTAGTTGTCAACTATTGCCACCCCTTATTCAAGTCAAATTTCCATCCCCTTCAATCCAAAAGCATATATTCCCTTCTTTCTATAATTACTGAATCTTCGAAAAAAATGTCATAGAAAACAAGATAACCAACTATAAAAATTAGTTCAATTGATAAAGTTTACTTTTAACCGTCAACGTTTTGATATTTGAAATTTTTTAATATATTTTTTACATAATATTGTAAAATATTAATGAAATATTTAGAAATGTTTAAATAAATTTATTTTTTTATTATATTCAATAAAATTCTTATATTTTTATTTTACGTTAAATAAATATTTATAACTAACCGTTGAATAACTGTAGTTAATTAAAAAATCATTTATCATTTTTATACCCTCACCCTCACGACACTAACATGGTGTTAACGTAGAGGGTGAAAAATTCTATCTAATCATATTGTCATATCATATTAACTTACTATGTCTTCATTCAATATGATATATTAGCATGCTATATTAACACCAAATGATATAAATGACAAGTAACGTTTTGATTAATGACATTAATCAATTATTAATTATAAAAATTTATTTAACTCAAAATAAAAGTATAAATTTTTTATTGAACATTATAAAAAATAAAAATTTATTTAAATTTTCGTGTATAATTTAATTTTTTTTAAACATTATATCTAAAATTTTTTTATTAATGCTAATCTCAAATGCACGACTTGACATATCAATCTCAAAATTATTTTCCAACAAAAAGCTGAAAATTTCCACCCTCAAATATCCATCCCCTTAATCCAAAAGCATATATTCTCTTCTTTCAATAATCATTGAATCTTCAAAAAAAATGTCATAGAAAACAAGATAATCAATTATAAAAATTAGTTCAGTTGATAAAGTTTACTTTTAATATTTATTATTAAAACTTATTAATAAATTTTGACCTAATATTGTTAAAAATCATTAAATTATTTAAAAAATTTTAAATAAACTCATATTTTTCTATTATACTCAATCAAACTCTTATATTTTTATTTTTAATTAAATAGATCTTTATAACTATTAATTGAATAACTGTGATTAATTAAAATATTACTTGTTATTTTTATATGCTCATGGCACTAAAAGTGTTAAGGTAAACTGTAAAAAATTTCGTATAATTATCTCATCATGTCACATTAACTTACTACATCACTATTCAATATAATATGTTAGCATATTATATTAACATCACATAACATAAAATAACATGTGACGTTTTGATTAACGATAATTAATTAATCATTAATTATAAAAGTTTATTTAATTCAAAATAAAAGTATAAAGTTTTGATTCAAATTTATAAAAGAATAAAGTTTATTTAAATTTTTGTAAATAATTTAAAGCTTTTTTAAATATTATATCTAAATTTTTTTTATTAATGTTAATCTCAAATGCAGACATGACACATCAATCCCAAAATTATTTTCCAACAAAAAGTTGAAAATTTAGTAACAAGATTGGTATATTTTCCTTTTCCCACGACCTTGGATGGATTTTGCCTCGAAAATTTTGAAGGAAAAATATGCCTCTTTTCGTCTAGAAAAATTAAAGAAAAAATATGTACCTATGGGTCGTAAATTGGGAAGGGCAGTTCCGTAATTTTGGCATTGTAAAAAGTGCAGTTTAGCCTCGTGTGTGGGGAAGAGAAAGATAGATAGAAAAGAAAGAAGATGGAAGCAGTGGCATTGTCCCTTTCCCTTACCTCTTCATACTTGGGTATCCCAGCAACGGCAGCAACTGCGAAGCGAGGCAGCAGCACTTGCTTACCCTACGCCCCTTCCAACAACTTTAACGCGCGCCACCTAGCAGCATTCCACAAGCAATCCCATCTTTTCACCAAATCCCCGGCTCGTCCTTTTCTTTACACCAAATCCCATGCCCGTCAATCCACCCATGGCATCTTCCTTCCCCACTTGGTCGCTTCTTTGGTCTGCTTCTCACTCTTCTTCCTTTTTACTGTCATAAGTAAAATACCCATTTTAGTATTTGAAGTTTACCCATTTTTTCTTTTGTTCTTTATTTTTGGTTCAGGAACAAGTTGAACAAACTTATATTATGGTCAAACCTGACGGTGTACAACGTGGACTTGTAAGCTTTGCTCCAATTTTGTTAAAATTTCATGCTCCATGATCAATTTTTGGTTGCTCAAAAACTTAAAGGAAAGAGAGTTACACGTTTGTATTCTTAAATTGCTTGCTATCTATTGGTTTTACATGCAGGCATTTTGAGTAGCCAAAGAGGGAATTATTGGTAATAGAGTTTTTGGAATTTTGATTCTGATTTCGTTTGCTAAACTTTGTTATCTGGGTTTTATTTTTTTCAAGGTTGGAGAAATTATTTCGAGATTTGAGAGGAAGGGGTTTAAACTGACTGGCTTGAAGCTCTTTCAATGCCCTAAAGAATTGGCTGAGGTTTGTAAGTTTGTTGTTGGGCTGATATTGTTGTTTGCTGTATTGTTGTGCATTAAGAAAATGTTGGTGTTTCCATGTTTGTTAATGTAAAGAGAAAAAATTGCTTGTTATTAAGTTATCTGTCATGGACATTGGTTGATTAACCAGTATTTTGCTTTGTATATGATATGAAATCATAGAAACCAATGAAAATTAATAATGATTTCTTACTGTAGAACACACCATTAACATGCTAAAGCATTTCAAGTTTCTGCTACTATCAAGATTTTTCTCACATAAGAATTATGTTAACTTGATATCTTTACAGTGGATGCTTTAGCAAAAGGTTTTGTAAAATGATTAGGGAGCTTACATGATGATATGCTTAATAGTATTTGGTGATGGTTACAGGAGCATTATAAGGATCTCAAGGCCAAGCCATTCTATCCTTCACTGATTGACTACATCACCTCAGGACCAGTTGTGTGTATGGTATGATTCACCTAATTTGTTCCCATATCATAAGTTTTCAGTATAAGTTTTTGATTGAGAAAACTGATAATGATTATGTTTCGAAGGTATGGGAGGGTGTTGGTGTTGTGGCATCCGCACGTAAGCTGATAGGGTCTACAGATCCTCTTCAGGCTGAACCTGGCACTATAAGAGGGGATCTTGCAGTTCAAACAGGAAGGTTAGCTTATGTTTACCCTATTTTAGTGACTCTTATTTCTTGATTATGATTCCTTTTTGTCAGTAGTCATTTTGATAATGAACATCTTGGCAGGAATGTGATCCATGGTAGTGACAGCCCTGAGAATGGCAAGCGTGAAACAGGTGAGGTCTTCTAGCTTCCTTAACCAGTAATCAAATATATTGTTGCCAAAATAGTTCCCTCTAAAATGCTTTTGTATGTATCTTAATGTGGATTTAAATGAATGTAAGCATTACAGCTTCTGCTCTTGGCCTGCAGTGAATTTCTGCCATGCTCCAATACATTGAGCGCTAACTGAAATATGGTCAATAGTCAAAGTTAAAGTTTATGCATTTAGCCTCAGAATAATTATAAGATCCAATATAAGAAATTTCAGTTTTGTTAGACTAGGAACAAAAGTAGATCACCTGTAATCCTTTTTTATTATTCCCCTTTGCCTGTTTTAAAGATTAGGGAGATGCACAGTAATGAGTTTATATGCCAGCCTTCCCTTTAATGGCCCCCATCTGGTCTCCTCACTCTCTCAATTTGTTGTTTGTCCAGCTCTCTGGTTCAAAGAAGGTGAATTATGCGAGTGGACCCCTGTTCAAGCACCATGGTTAAGGGAGTGATCTTTCAGCATATGCTTAGTCATTGTTGAGGCAGGCACTTCTCAAGTCCTCTTCTGAGCACCTGTATTTTCTATGTTAAAATATTCATATGAGATTTAAGCAATTCATTGAAGATTGATTAATTGCCATGTTAGACCTGCAGTTTTGTAAGAGTAATGGAAGAAAACTGTCTTATCCTTTCCGGGCGCTGTTTCCAACTTTACATGATATGACTCAAAGAATGGCTGAACTATCTGGTCTACAACCCTTTGGCTTATCCCCAAGCTAGTACCCTTTGAATTCTACAGTTAAGGTGACACTGATCTTTTCTCAAGTTATCCCTTGGGCTTATTCCAGAGCTTTTACACTTTGAATTCTGTGATTAAGGAGACATTGATCTTTGCTCTAGCTTTCTTGTAAGTAAGAAGCATGAAACAGTGATCTTGCTTATTACAAATAGAATAAGCAGCAACCCTCTTCTTGGGAGTTTATGAATACAGGGCTTATAAAGCCCAGTGAGTTGGTCCACCAAACGCTTCAACGTTTGATCAAAACATTTGTATTACATCTCTCTTTAAGCAAGAGTAGGCACAATGATGGGCTAGACGCTAAGAATGAACTATTATTCCACCTCGTGAGTCACGCTTATTCAAAGGTTACATTTTTGTTAAGGGATAAAAATGAATGAGGAGAAAGAACAAAAGCAGCATAACCAGTAACTAAAACATAGCAGGCTGCCGAACAGAATTCAACGAGCGAAGGCTTCAATGCCCTTGCGAAAAGATGGAAAGGACCTTGTCCTGCAAAGGATAAGCTAACTTAGAAGCACCGCTTCAACTGCAAGAGCCTCTATCGTTAGAAATTTTCTGAGGTTGTTGTTTGACATCCTTAAAATGAATGCTTGGCTTTTCAACCACACTGTTTCAGAAACTGCGATGCCAAAGATCCTCTCATTTGCACTCCAAGCTCCCAGAAGCAAGAGTTCAGGATAAACCATTGCAGCACATACAGTGTAAACCCAAGCCCCATTGAAGCACTACTATTCTTTGTATCCTTCCATAACACAACCCAGGAAAAGAAATCCTAGTGCTAGATTCTTGGTTCCCTTGCTCTTTTGGCGCTACTCAAGGTTTGACACACTAGAACTAGAAAACCTTGCAGAACCATCATTCTCCATCATCATTGCCTCATGACTAATTGTTGGAGTTGGAACGCGTTGATAACCCTTAAATTTGGAAAACAGGTAGAGAATCGACGCACTTGTGCTCTGTTGCTGTGAATTGAAATTACCTGTCGATTGGCAATCACTTGAACTGTTTGAAACACTTGCAGAAGAACAATCCGTATCCATCATCATTACCTCCTCACCAGATGATATGTCGGGACAACTCTTGGAGCCAGTTCCAGAAGTACAAGTTGCTTCAACCTTCATCGCCTCTGAGCTCATATCACCAGTAGTTTCCGTAACAGTTTCAGTTTCCGTTACCGTTACCGTTGGTGGTGAAATTAGGTGACGTTGGGAACCTAGTTTAAGCTTCATTAGTGTAGCCTCTGTATGAAACAGGAAAAGACTAGTTCAATAAATAAACCAAGGCAATATTAACCTCCGGTTACAGTAAGACAGAAGTTAGTGACAAATTTAGGACTTTTATTTTATGGCTGGCTACAGATAAACAGAAGTAATCTTAAATCTTGACCGAATCCTAAACATGAAGAAAAAGGGATTGAAATCTAAGTAATACCGTAGATGGAGAGAGAATCGTCCTTGATGATCTTGGAAGGCGGAGTCTCCAAGCTGTCAAGTGGCGATGGCGACGGCGATGCTCGTACTCTGCCGAACATCTCCCTGTGATAGTATTTCTCCAACGACCACTTCCTTCTCCACTTTCCAGAGATAGATCTGAGTATTTCAAAATGGTGGAAAGAAGAACTAAAAACAGAAGTTTGGGATTTGGATTTGGATTTTGTTTGGCGCCACAATTTAAAGAAGCGGGAAGCGCACCTCGCACTCTCTCTACTTCTGGGCTTATAGCTTTTTGCTTTTATGACTTCCCAGTCCGCCCAGAAACCTGTAGCCCACTTTCACTATTGGTCGGTCTTGTTTGGGCCAGGTTTTAACCGGACTTGTATGGTAGTAGTAATTCATATACGTTTTTAGGGAATGAAAACCAGCATGCAACCCGAAATTTGGCTTGAATGTTTTTTCACAAGAAAAAGGGGATTAAGCAAAGGCATAGGCTATGATTACTTAAACTATCATATGATTTTATTGCAAGGAAGGTCATGAACTCATTCTTCTATGAACCACATGCCTGCCTTTGAGGCTTTAGCCGTCTGCAATATGAAAGAAGCCCCTTCAAACTGCACCTCTCAAAGTCTTGTGGCTTTTTATTTGTATCATCCATTAATTTCAATGAATTAATTTGGGTACAACTCTAAATGCGAACAAGGGGCCTTAAATCGCTTCTTAAGCTATTGCTTTGAGAAATATTTTGTACATTCTACACAATGGCAGACCGTAGAATTGATGATTGTCAATGCATCGGCAGCCATTGCATAGCTTATTTCTTCCTACGTCTCTGGTTCAGCCGTTTCCTTGTTAAATGAGGCTGGAGATTGGTTTGCTTTCCAGGAATGTGATGGGATTTCGCGGATGTGGGGAAGAGTAAAGCCTTTCCAAATGTACATGCTTTGAAGGTACAGAAGTATATTGCTGCTGCTTTATCCAACGCCCTACTTGTTAAAGAGGAGGAAATGTGTTGTGAGTTGTGACTCGTAAAAAGAATTGTTGTATGTTAAAGCGATTACTTGCTGCATACAGATTAGCACCAACGAGCTTGTAAACATCACAAATGAAGGCAACCAAATGAATGTATCTTCTAGGAATGAATTGAATTTCTACATCAAAAAGGAAAGGAAACAATTAATCAGTCCACAAACAAGCTTATAATATGCATGACAAACTATTAAGACAGATTTAAGTCTACCTCTTCTTCAAGCCAATCAATCTCTCCGAAATAATCTTCTGAAGGAACCCCACTTATGAACTTTGGTCTTTTGATTGGCACCTGAAATAGGACCAACATGAACTTGCAAATTACATAGGAGACTGTTCGATATGCAAATCACATGATTATGTGTAAGTTTCCATAGGAATTTTACATATCTATACTGTACGTGGAGTCCTTCGGATGTCACAATTGCTGAACATAGACAGACCAGAAGAACCGAAAGGCTGAATTACAAAACAAAAGAAGAGGCAAGATGATTCTTGTCATTTTGCTTTATCATTTTGCTTTATGATTGTGAATCTGGTTTCAACCTAATACCAATAGGCTCATCATTTTTAAAATAACAGAAAGGCAGAGAACGGAAAATGTAACTTGGCCATGGGCCTTTGGCATGGCGATAACACACCACCCATTGAGGATGGAAATTCCCATGACCCAGGTTTGAATCCCCTAGGTCCAATGATGTCTGTATATAAAACCTTTTGAGACAATTATAGATCCTGAGAGGCAATTCTGAATGGTCAATAAAAATATGTTTCAATGCTATTTCTTTTTTCTTAGTTTAGTTAACCTATTATGAAAAAGAAAAAGAGGTAAAATAACCTTGTGTTGATTGTTTTCTAAATGTAAGTCATTGTCCACATGCAAAGAAGGAATAAATCAATCAAATTCTGAGAGGCTTCACTAAAGTGCAATTTAAATGCCCCCTCTATTTTAGCTTAGGGTTCAAAAAGGATACCTTTTAACCTTCCAGCATTATACAAAGCCTCTTCTGCAATAGGCCTCCACTGTTCTGCACACGAGTAGTTGATTCCAAGACCAACACTAAGTCCTCTCAGCAGATGTACGGTACGAAGAACAGAAAACAGTTCCTCTGGAAAAGACTGTCATCACCAAAAATAAAATTGGTATAATCACACCATTTCATTATCTGACTTGTGATTCAGAAGCAAATAAATATCATTGCTGGATGAAGGGACCACACATCCCCCCACTACCACCAACCCCCCCTTCCCCTCAACCAAAGAAAAAGGAACAAAAAAGGAGAAGAGGATATGATATAGAAATAGAATAGAGACCAAGAATATCTATCTATATATCTGATCTTCTAAGAATAGTGAGTGTTTCAGACAATAACATCAAACCATGAGCAGGGACAAAGATCAGGTTTCTTTTTGGGTTGTGGGTGGGGAACGGGAGATTTAACTATTTTATAGTAGCCCTTACCTGTACACCAATTTTTTTTATTGAAGAATCTTCTGAGAATGGTTGCAGCATTACCACTCCAGGAGGAAGTTCTGTATCAAACATTGTCTGTGCCAAGCGAAGCAGTTCCTGTTGTTCATTCTCACAATTGCTCACAGTCTCTATGCCAAGTTCCCTAAAAGCAAGGACAAAGACAACATAATCCACCGAATTAGAGATTGAAAAATTTTAGGATAGCAATGTCAAACCAATGCTATTATCAAACTTCTCACTGGATTGATGTTGACCCAGCAAGTTGCCTATTATTTTTATTCTATTCAGACACAAATGACTACCAATTACACACTTGAATGCAACAGCCAATTAGAACTTAAGTTCTCTTCTTGTCCTGTCAACCAACTGATTTTGTATTAAAAGGTTACTGAGAGCACAAAATTGAAACTCACAAGTTTACCTGTAGCTTTCTGTTGCTTTTACAGGATCATTATCAGCCATGGCAAGAACCAAATTAGCATATCCAAGCCTCAACTGGTCAGGTAGATCCTTCACTTGCCCATAATCCAACAAGGCAACCTGACTTAAGGAGAGAAAGCAAACTGATTAAACAACTAGTTGCACAATTGGCATGGAGTGTTCAATAGTTCTAGGACTAACAATGTCCCAGTCAATCATCAGTATGCTATATGGCAGATTTTTCAGGAATAAGAATTGGAAAGAAATCCTATAAAAGAATTAAAAAATAATCATGGCAGCCAACTTGCCTCAGAACCTTTACAGATCAATATATTCCCAGGATGGGGATCTGCATGGAAGAAGCCACTCTTTAGTATCATCTGTCCATATGCTAATGTCAAACTCTTGAGTATGTTCCTGCATTCACAAGAGTTATTTTAAAGCTTTTATTACACATTCTGATAAAAACTAAGATAAGGGGAGAGGCAGAACTGGAGTCATTTCTTGATAGGCACACAAAACTTCCTATTTTCTCTTTCAAGGAGGAGGGAAAAAAAAGCTTAAGAAACTAGAATGATAGACTCAGAGTCTTCATAGAGAACCGAAAGAACATAAAGGAGAATAAAAACATTAATGCTATGTTTGGTAGGAAAGAAAGAAAATAGGCAGAAGGGAAAACGGTGAGGAAAGAAAAAAGGAAGGATAGGAAGGAAAGTTTTTCTTTCTTCCTAGTGTTTGGTATGAAGGATGGAAATAGAGGGAAAGAAAGAGGTTTTGAGTAAAATTGTAAACTGAGGGAAAATGCAATATCTGTAAACTGAAAGCTCATTACTTCTTTTCAAGTTCAAAAGAAAGAAAGATATAAATAGCAGGAAAGTACTAGCATTTGAGGCATAAAAGAGTAAGACAAGAAAAACACCATAGTCTCTTGGGCAATCTAGATGCTTACTGCTTTGCTGCTGCTGCCATTTTTCCACCAGGATTTATTCCTCTTTTGGCCATTTCATCACCAAGATTCAAGATTGGGATTCCATCGATATATTCCATTACTAAGACCCTCCTATTTAAACAAAAAAACATTAGATTACTGAAATACCAGCAGCAGTTATGAAGTAGAAAAAGAAGTTGATGAAGAAAAACAACACAAAATCCATCCACCATCTAGAAAACATGAAGGAAACTCAATATAGTGACAGAAAAAGTAGCATCTGCTTGTCCACATCAAAATAGCACACAAATTGAATTATGATGCTGGTTTAGCAAAGGCGTTTAATAGCTGGTTAAAGCAGAAGCAATGGCTCAATCAATATCCTTCTGTGTAAGATACGCTACAATTATGATAAATTGCTAAATGCATGCATAAGAACTAGGAGCAACTTATAAATGGATATATCACAGCAACCATTCTTCTGTAAGGTGCGCACATACCAAATGTCAAGTTGATATAACTATAATGAAAACTAAGGACTGACAACGCCACAATTAATCTTTTCTCTTATGAGTAACAGAATCCTGACAGTCATCAAAAGTCTTATTGTAATCTTTAGGGTTGACTCATTAAAAAACAAAAACAGAAGCTTATATGAAATGATTTGAGATCTGCAATTCCTGTGTCAAAAGTATCATCAAAGCATGCAACTCAATATTCTACCAACTATACTATTGTCCTACCAGGATCCCAAGTGATTCACCTTCAACTTACATGTTTTATCTCAAAAACTAACAAAAATTTTAGGGGTCAATGATGCAAAAGTGACATGGATAACAAACTTCATAACTAACTCACTGCTAAGTACGCAAGACGTAAAAAGACAAAATGAATGAACATGCATCGCACAGCGTTTATGCTGGTCAATCTACCTGATAAAGACAACACAGTCCTAAAGTAAAATGCATAGGCCCAAATGGAATGGCAGATGCTGTTTAAGACATCTTAGTCACATATCCTAGGATAGTCCTAGAACTAACCTCTACAAGCAATATGCAGAATTACTGATTTATTTGTTCAAAGATCTATTATAAGATAAGACAACAACATGAACTTGCCTTGTAACCAAATCCTGAAGCACTCGTGGAATCAGAACTGGACTCTTTTTGTTGTTCTTGTATAGGAAATGGCGAATTCTCTCCATAGCATTGGCTTCTCTTAGAAAGTCAAATTCATAGCCAATCTTGAATAGCACAAAGGATAAATAAATAACCTCATCCAGAAGAACAATGAAATTCAAGTTCATGTGGAAGGATACTCTCTATCTACATAATCTGGGAAGTATATAAGGCATAAGTCCAATCAACAAATAGATTAAATCATCTCACACAAGAAAGTCTCCTTGGAAATGGAAACCAAAGAAATAAGAAATCAGTAATTAAAAGAAGAAAAAGAACAAGAAGGGGAAGATCCTTTCTCTGGCTTAGGTATCAAAAGTGCATCTCATAAAATTCATAAATAGAGACAAAAATTGAGTATGCCTCAGTTACTGCTGAGAATTAATGTCCAGAAGATAGCCTCAGTTACCATAACTTGAGGGATTGAGATCAACCATCAAACATGGATAAGTTGCATAAGTCGCAAATTTTGATGAGGGAGTAGTTTCTTAATATAATTGTCATAGTTAATATAGTTCACAGCGGTACTGAATATAACCACTGATATTTACTAAATTAAATTTCTCTATCACTCAGAATTGACAAAATTTAACAACTTGATATTACACCTCATAGTAGTTTCATTTAAAACGAGAAAAAATGATTAGTTTAACCAAATTTGGGAAAAAAAGAAAGAAGAGTCTTGCTTGACCAATTTTTGAATGGCCTAGCTGAACAAGCTTTGTCATGAGGATAGAATTAGATTTTGGTAACAGGAAATGATTCACTACATCTTGATTAATGAGATCCAACAACTATAAATGCCCTCAGGGATGAAAATTAATTTTTTTCTCTTGAGTATGCTCCCTTGTTACTAAGAACCACACCCATCATTCTTCAATTTTTCTCCCAGCCATTATTATTAATCATTTAAAACTGGAAAGGAAGTTACAAAGACATGAAAAAACGAGAACTCAGAAAACAAGGATAGATGTGCCTTGCAATGAAATCAGTGTGAACATAGACACCTGTTTTTCCATTTCCTTGGTAACAGAATGCAGATCAAATTTGATATCTGTCTTTTGCATGTATAATGCAAATGCTTGCAAGTTATGGATGTCTGTCATCATCAGATCTTGGACTCCAGGATGTTGCACCTACCATAAACTTAATATTCAGAATCTCATGGATGTATGAAGCTTTGAAATCATCTCCAAGGGGCTTACCTTAACAACAACATCATTTTTATCACCTCTCAGTCTTGCTCGATGAACCTAATTCAGAGATGAAGATACAAAAAGTATTATCCATATTATTATCATAAGCATTATCTATTTCCAGCACAAAACTTTCCCCCAGACCCCAGTGAACAACTTTCTGGCAGCAATAGATCCAAAATATTTTGAAAGTTAAATCCAGTTGGAATTAAGAAGTAAGCCAAGGAGTGTTCTAAGAAAATAAGAAACCAGATTATCACAATGCTGACATTAAAACAGCAAATGTACCATATTTGTATGTTGGCAAGCATGAAGCTCATTTAATGAAAACGTAAATCATTTAATGATTTGATTATTTAAATGCTTCAGCCTATAACCTTCCCAGCCTGCTCATATCAGAACTTTAAGCCAGGTAAAGAAATGGAAAATAGTACCTGTGCAATTGAAGCTGAACCAAGAGGATTTACATCAAACTTTTCAAAAATTTCACCAATACTTCGACCCAACTCCTTCTCTAAAACAAATTTAACGGCATCAAATGGTGTTGCCGGGGCTTGATCGCACAAAGTAACAAGCCTTTTCACCCATGCCGCTGGGGCTAGGTCTGGTTTCCCGATAATTTGAGCAACCTAATTTAATCCAAGTGACAAGTATCCAACAAGCAATTTAAAAACAGAGCCCTCAATAAATATAGGATTTCCCTTAACCCAATGAACATCACCTATCACTCTATTATTAGCAACAAAAAATATTTAATATTAAAGGAAAAAGAAAAATGTCTACAAGTAAAACAGGATTTCAGGAGGAAGACGAAACATAATCAAATCCCAACATACATGTAAATCCCCTTTCATTCAATTGAAATAACACAAAAAACTTTGTAGTTTCCAACAGGTAAGAGCAGCCAAAAACAACAAAAGAAGCAATCAATAATATAATCAAACAGTAAAGAAAGTAAAAACAGACAGAAAACCCATTTGAATTGAACCGTTTTCACAGAAAAATTCATGGCACGAGAAAAGGGAAAAAAAAGGCCCAATTGATATTAAAAAGAAATGGAAATTGATGGCTCAAACTACCTTAAGGAAGAATCCACCAAGGTCAGAACACATAGCATAAATCTTGTCAGCAGCAAGTTCATGTTGTCTTTCCCACATTGCCTCTTGCTTCTGTACATCCTTCACAAAACTCACTCGAACTTGAAACACCTGTCATGTCGACAATTACCCAACAACCAAAATCTGTCAGATTAAGAAATGAAAAAGGACGGGGGAGAGAGAGAGAGGGACCTTGTAGCCGGTGTAAATATCAGCAGCTCGAACCCAGAACTGTAATGAGCGATGCCAAGGTCGCAAGTGAAGAGAAACCTTCTCCTGAATCTCTTTGAAATCAAAACGAGAAGCTATAGCGTTCATTTTCTTCACTTTACCCTTTAATTCTTTAATTAAAAATTGTATAATAAATAAATAATTTCGTTCTTTAATTAACATTAAAAACAAATTCAGCTCCGGTTTTTCGTTCGCATTCTTGTACACTTAAACGATGAAACAGAGAGAGCAAAATAGTGTTCACAGAACAAAAACCCATTTTATAAAGATAAAATATAGTTAGACATATATTGTGGCTGAGAAGCCAAAAGTGAGAGTAGGGTGTCTGTCCACTGCAATGCAAAAGTGAACAAACAACCACCACTTTTTAGAAGTGGATAGTGTGCTTTTCCCGAATGTGACGCTGGCCTAATGCCTTGCCCTCTCCCTTTCCTAGTTGGCTCTGGTTCTAGGTTTGTATTTTTAATACTTTTGGAATAAAAGAAAGGTTACAACTGACGATAAGATATGCTCCACCACCCTTTTTCTCTCATTCTCTCCTCGGGGTCACTTGTTTAATTCTTGTATTGACTTTTTAGCTTTCTTGCTAAGTTAATGCTACCCAACCGAACCACCTGTTTTATGTTACGATGCTGAAATTTTCCTGCTACAATTAAGGCGTTTTAATACTTTTGAACATTTAAAAAAGTAAACTCCCACGGGCTTTTAATGCAAAATATTGCATTTGCCTGTAACTCTAATACATGCGCGATTTGGGTTTCCTTTTCCTTTTTCAATCTATTTTGCCCGCTGAATTCTGGGTTGGACACTTGGGCTGTCCTCATTCTCGGGTAATAGGCTTCGGCCGCCCTATGCTAGTGGTCACCACTTACCAAACTTGGGTTTGGGGAAGACGGTCCACTCGTGCTTCAGCTTCGCAACTATTTCCACGTATTTACAAATATTATAAATAGTGGAAAAGGAAAAAATAATCAACCCAATTTAGCAAATTCAAATCCCAAAATAAAATAATTCAGAATTTTACCGGATATTATAGTATTAATATGTTGGCGAAAGATTTTCGTAACTACACATTAAAAATTATGACTCATTAATTACCAATCTAAAACAAGTAAAAATAAAATTATATTAAAATTCCATTTGATTGATATTTTTTATTTTATATTTATATTTGATTTTTTTATTCATTTTTTTACTATTCCATTTGTATTCATTTTTTGAAAAACAAAACAAAACAAAAACCAAAAAATAAAAGGATCAACAAAACGTAAACAAAATAAATTGAGTAAAAAAAAATAAAAATAAAAGCCACACGATTTATTACTGAATAAATTACAGGCACGTAAGTAGAGTCGGTAGAGGCCAATTTAAGGATCTTCCAGGTGATATGTAAAATACTGACTAAACTTTTTTTCTTTTAATTTAATCTACAATCGTGCTCTTCCTTTACAAACAAAAACCTCTAAACTTTTTTTTAATGGAAAAATTAAGGAATTTAACCTAAGAAAATCTTACATTTGGCCTGCTCTGCTTATAGAAGAAAGAAGCAGTGGCTCTAAAGCACCCAGATCCCTCAAATCATCGCAGACACATACACAATGAGATTACTGTTTCTCTCATTAAAGAACCAGTGGCTCTGAAGCACCTACTGGTTTTCTCATTAAACAACCAGTGGCTCTGACGTACCCAGATCCACGCTCCAATCATCACTGACACAGACACAAGGAGAACATAGCAAAAACGTTTGAAATTCTGGAAACTGGAAAGGCAGTAACTCAGTAGCGTCAAATTCATTGGCCTAAAGGTGAAAAAAATAGTAGCAGGAAAGACAGGAATATAGGATCACAATCATGAAATTAAAAAACACATCCAAAAGCATTACTCTATGTTCCACATCGCTTTGAAACTTGACAACATTGGTTATCATCCATTTCTAAATCAGAAGAAATGCCTAACTACTTCATAGATCAATGACGCGAGACAACTTCTGGATCCGGTTTAATAAGAAGTCTCCTTGTTTAATAGTTGCCTGGTAGAGAGCATTCTTCGCATCAGGGCGGTTTGTTTCAAGAACACCAGCAACCTTGTCAATCTTGCAATGAAGCTTCCCAGCAGCAATAAATCGTGACAGCTCCCTGGAACCATGGAAGAGAAACATTCATGATTAGGTGGGAAAAGTAATACTCCCATATTAAAATCAAAAGAGAAACTGCCTTACAGAAACTTGAGCAATTTTACCAGCAATGATACGTAATAGGGGGAAAAAGTATACATATATTATATACAACAAGAACTAGGGTGTAATCACTTACAAATCGATGAACTCCACTGTCACCCCAAAAGCCTTTGCCATGGCTTCAATTGTAACACTCTTGTAGGATTCCAGAAATTGAGAGTAAACAACAGTTCTGACCTCCCTCATGTAAAACCGGAAGTGTGGATGCAAATACCGGTCCAATTTTATCTGCTCTGTCAGGCCAGCTGATAAATAATTCAAACAAAGAATCAATCAGTGAATAAAATTTTAGCTTTTGTCAAATGTGAGATATCTTATAAATGTTAGGAAAGCAGTGCGACTAGATAATTAAGGGATAGATTCTGTGACAAACTGACAATTCTATATCAAGTTATAAAAAAATTAGCAGATCTATACTTACCAAATGCTAAGAAGAATGATTTATACTGACAATCATATAAAGAGTTCAAAAATTCCGAAAGATAGGGAATTTTTCCAATCACGGTCAAGATCTCAGGAGCATCAACTACCTACAACATTTAGCCATTCAGTAAATTTGACTGGCCCAAAATAATAAACTAACAATATAAGTCATAGGACAACAATGTAGAGGCAAACTCCAAAATACCTTTTGTTTCAGGGAAACTCTATCCAATGATATGATGCTTGTAAGCACAGTATAAAATATGAATGTGTCATAAGGGAAAAGTTCATAAGTTGTGAAGGTTGAGATGGAATCCAAAAACAAATTGGCAGCCTTCTTAAAATTTCTAGTGGACATGCAGTACAAGCCTTCATACACCTTCAAACGGTTCTTCCTCTCCCAGTCACCTCCTTCTTCAAACAAGCTGGCATCAAATTGTGAGCAGAATAAGCGAAAGGCCTACAACTCATGTTATGCAAAAGTCAGAACCAAAGAATATTTTTAATGCATATCATACATACTTTTTCGCTTTATCTATGCTCTTTGAAATAAGATCAAAATCCATGTAGAAAAATCCAATCTGCAAAGTACAGAACACCAAGTCCATCTTTTGCCCAACAGCAACTGTCTTGCTTTCAGTCACCTTCAGTTGCTCCAATGCTTTCTCCTAGATTAAGAAGGGGAAAATTCAAGATGAGAAACATAGCACTGAAACATAAATAGATGAAGCAGACATCAGCTTCAAGAGCAATAAACTACAATTCTAATACCTTTTCGCCTATCTGAATGAAATATAAGGATTTAGCTAAATGCGCTTCTCGAACTTCACTTTCACCTAAGTTTTCTTCAGCATCAGCAATCCTACAATGCCAACAAGGCAGACTTGAGTTAAACATGATTCAATAAAATAACAATCATTCATCTAATGTATTGAAGAAAATTAACCACATTTTATCGTGCCTACATTATAGCATTCTTCATCAATTATGAATTTTTGTTCTTCAATTGACAGCATCATCATTTCTAAATCCTAATATTATCATAAAAATTCTCAGGCAATTGAAAAAGAGTGATGAGCTTGGAAGGGTGTCCATTCTTGTATTCAATTGTTAACCCCAGTTCATGGTTTTTTGGTTGTTTCAAGAACTTCAGGGTTGAAATGTTTCAGCTACAACCGAGACTCATAGCTACTTTTTTTGCATTAACAAAAAATAACACACAACCGGTATCTATCTGACTTAACAGTATCTAATTAACAGCACAAATGAGTCATGCATTTCATGGATACAGATCTTGAAAGTATTATCACTGCGAAAAAGAAACTATAACACTAAAGCACCTCTCATAATCACAGCTCTTAAATAAAAATGTCGTATCTGTTGCAAGAGAAGCATAAAGATATCAAAGTAGGAAAATAAATTAAGTCAAACCCTCACGACACTCTAATTATATTTTCAAAAAGCACTTACTGGATCAGTATCTGTCTCTTTCTCCTAACTGCTATTTTACTATAACTTCCCAATTTATATGCACCTTAACACTTCTTCACCTCTCCCATAAACCTCAAAACATCATCAAGCAAAGGTTAAGTCAATTCACTTTAGGCTTAAAGTTCCACATAATATTCTCATCAAAATGAGTATTAAATAAACCATAACAATGTGAACCAAAACCTAACAAATGCCACCGAAAACCTAAAATCTTATACTTCCAATCAACAATTAAGACCAGAAAAATTAAATCTTTAATTAAATTCCATTCAATCTTAAATAATCTGCAACCAATCAGGAACAAAAACTTAAAGGAAACAAAAAATGAAAAACTCACTTCTCATCAAGTTTCTTAATCTCGTCCACGTTCTTGGCACGCATCGAGTCCAAAACGCTCTGATCCAGCTCCACCACTTTATCAGCAACTAGGGTTTCATAATATGGAGTCATATCTAAAACCGCCACAACAACGAAAACATAAGCAAGGCATTTCGCATTAGAGTTGAATCGAAAAAATTGACCTCGGAAGAGGGAAGAGTGGAATCGGGCGAGTTACCGTTGGATTTGACCGAGTTGAGGACCTCATCCTTGAGGCTGACCTTCTCGATGTCAGGGACGTCTGGGTGCTTGAGATGGAAGACGTTGTGCGCTAGGATGAGTTGCTGTGACTGCTGAGTTCCTTCTTGCATGTCCATGGGTGAGTCGATTAATTGAGCACTGAGTTGGAATGGACGGAGTTCTACTTCTTTTCGGAGTTTGCTTGGGAAAGGAGAAACCAGAAAACAGGCCTTGTTAGGGACTAGCACGCTATATACGGGAATAAAACATCACGCGCTTCTTTTGTTTTCTTTTTTCTTTTCATTTCTTTTTGTTCCTTTTTCTTCTTTGATAAAATTATTGCGGGATATAATCCCAAAAAAACTTACGCTATCATTCCTTGGCATAAAATTTAGGATCAAATTATTCAAATTCAGGCAATTGGATGTCAACATGACTTAGTTTTATTCCAACTTTGAAATAAAGGGTATTAAAATTGTAACAAATTCAAATGATCTTAAAAGAAACAATTTTTAAGTTATTACAAAGAATATATATTATTATTTAAAAAAAATAAATTCAAATTTTACTTTTTAAATAATTAATTATACATTAACTAATAAATCAAATACTCAAACGTAATATTAATTTTAAAATAAATAAATAAAAAATTAAAATCAATTGAAAGAAAAATTGGTTTAGTCAACCAATTTAATCATGCCTAAGTTTTTTATTTATTGGATCAGCAATTCTTGCATGGTTGTTGCTAAATCCCATAAGAAAATTAGATAAAAATATATCAATCATGAATATGTATTAAAATAAAAACATAAATATTACATTTGTATATATTTAAAAAAATTAATATATTAATATTATATTTTATATTTTAATCATAAATATAATTTAAATCAAAAAATTTAATCAAAACTTGACTTAAAAAACTAATTAAGAATTAATGTTATCTATTTCTCATCCAATCAAACATATAATAAGGAACTAACGTTATCATAATTGAATTAGATCCATATATTAAACTAAAGATTTAACCATTGTTTGTTTTTTATTTATAAAAAAAAAACTATGTGACCATTCCATGGGATGTAACTAAATCAATCAAACAAGATGCAAACTAATCCAATCGATCATTAAACAAATTTTGAATTTTTAAAATTAGAATTTAATTAATTTTACAATCTTCAAAAATATTGTTAATTAATAGTACGATTTGAGCCTATAATTATAATATATTAGTTATAAAGAAAAATCGAAATCATTAAACTAAAGAGTACACAATTTTTATAGCAAAAATGTTTTTTTAACTTGGGGAACAAAATATATTTTAAATATAATATAATCGGATTGAATTGATTACACCCATAGGCCCTGGAAAACACGGTCCAAAGCACTCTCGTCTAGCCCATTTCAATTTTACAAGTTCAAACCCAACCCATCTAAAAAAATAAAAATATTTCACAATCTATTCTGATCTGGGCCAAGTCAGAAAATCTGGGCCGTTCCTTTACAAGAAAAACTTGTCTGAATGTTTGACTGACGCAGCAGCAACGGTCCTGATAAGCCGGGACAGAACCGAAACGACAAAAAAACCCAAACGATGAGGTTACTTGGAAGAAGTAATTTTAAAATCTCGGGCCCTCTCCTGTTTGCTTCTCTCGGTAGTAAGCAGTAACGCACAGACACTGGGGAGTGTGGCACGGAGGATTTAGAAGGAACGATATAAAGTTGTAGGCTTCACCTGTGTTTGGTGGGAAAATCAATGGGAAACAAAAAACACGGTGATGATCCCGCTAAACCAATAGACCTTGCCTCTTCAGATCCTGGTATTCGTATTTCTGCAGAATTCTCTGTTTTTTCTTCTTCTTTTATTTATTTATGTATTTGTTTTGCTATTTAGGTTGTTATTTTTGTTATTTACTTCTTAATTTCAAGAGTCGTATTTGTCTGTCTTTTCATTTAATCGACTTGCTTTTTTGTTGTATTATTTTTTTTTTGGTCTAAATTTGAGGATAAAATATTCAAATTCAGCTTCTGTTTTTACCAGATTGTAACGTTCTACAATGATTATTATGATCTTATTTTTATGAAATGCAAGAACGATAATGAAGTAATTTGATTTGTTGAGCTCCATGTTCATGGTAATCTACGTTAAAGGATTCAAAGTCGCATTGGCCCCCATATGAATGCTTAGGTTTAGTAGTCAGTGCAGCAACTCATCCTATGCTTGTAGTGTGATAAATAGAAGTTTGATCAATGTAGTTCACTATGTTCTGGCAGAGTACAATGGGTATCCGATTTCAAAACACCGCTCATGTTGGGTACATGTTATAGGGTCTTTGAAGGCTCGGAAAAAGAAGATCAGTAAACAGGAAGCTCAAAAGATAAGGGACTTTAGATTAACCGCTCCATGTTTTTTGGGCAACATTCCATGCCGGCAACGATCCAAGAGAAGAGTCAAGAGCAGGAATTCAACATCTAAACAGACAAACAGGCTAGACTCTGGAGCATTTGAATGCTACATGGAGTAAGCTGTATTTCTGGTAATCATTGTTATTGTTTCTAACTTATTAGAAGTGTTCTGAATATGTTTTTTGAAATGTTCAGGAAATTGTGGAGCAGCTTCCCAGAGGAGAAGCGGACTTCCTTTGCATACTTTGACTGTCAATGGTTTGCATGGTACAGAAAAGCGTCTTTCCGAGAAAAGGTTCTATCCTGGATTAAGAGGGAACAGATCTTTTCAAAGAAATATGTTCTTGTTCCTGTGGTTTGCTGGTTAGTATTGTCAATATCTTGGCAATCAAATGTCTTGCTTGTTGACAGCGAAAGGAATTTTATCATTTAAAATTCCATTTCATAGGAGTCATTGGAGCCTCTTGATCTTCTGCCATTTTGGTGAAAGTTTGCAGTCAGAAACCAAAACACCATGTATGCTGCTGCTGGATTCACTAGAGATAGCAAATCCAAGGCGTCTTGAACCAGATATAAGAAAGTATGTTATCATTTGCAAAAACTTGCATTACTAGTTGAGTAAAATAGCACAATCTAATGTCAGAGATGCATTTCTTGCTATCAGGTTTGTGCTTGACATTTATAGAGCAGAAGGCAGGCCCGAGAAGAAGGAGATGATTTATCGAATTCCTCTATTGGTGCCTAAGGTGATTATAGTACAAGCTCTTGCTGTTGTTTTTATCATCCTTTAAATCTGTTTTTCTCTTAATCTTTTCAGGTGCCACAGCAAAGAGATGGTGAAGAATGTGGGAAATTTGTTCTCTATTTCATAAATTTGTTTGTGGAAGGTGCTCCAGAGAACTTTAGCATTGAGGGCTACCCTTACTTCGTAAGCTTTTCCTTCTGCTGACATATTTACTCCTTTAAATGTGGACTAATAAGTGTGGTGATGAGATACTACTTTTCATTATTTCACTGCAGATGAGAAAAGACTGGTTCAATGCCGAAGGTGTGGAATGCTTTTGTGAGAAGCTTGATTCCTTTGGGAAGTGATTTCTGTTAGTTTTACTAGATTGATCTAACATGCACCAATGAACCTTGATTATGTGAGAGATTAGCTTAGATGTGAGTGTATATGTTGATAAAGAAAAATTAGCTTAGATATGGGAGCATATGTCAATGATAGAAATATTGTCATGATGTGAAGGAGCACTGTGAAAAACATTCTTTGCTAATCTGTTATGTGGTCTCTCTTCTTATTCGATGATTTAGTGCCTAATGAAATCATTTTATTGTATTGGAGAATTCAAGTAGTCTGAGTTCTTCTGTACCTTAATTTCGTTCTCTGTTGCTGTGATTGCTAGCATTCATGCAGTTTTCCCCATTTCCTTTTCAGTGCTTTTCTTCTTCCTGCGCAAGGGAGAAGGATTGAGTAAACAACAGGCGTAAACTATCATTTTGTTAAAGTTTCCAGACTTGTGCATTTGCCTAAGGTTAATGCCAGTAGGAACATTTCTAAGTAGCAGTGCTGATAACTTTTACACATCATTTGTTACGAGAGAAAGCTAGGGAATGAAATAGTTGGCCTTTTATAGGTAAAAGGTTATCAAGCTTGCACTTCACATGGTATGTTGAAAACAACAGTTACAATTTTCTATCGTGGTAAAGGAGAATTGTATGACTAACAGGTGAATCATCATTGTTTCTCTCAGCACGACCAAGTCAATCATTCTTTCTCCTTCTGGACATCTTGGTGGATTAGGTGTTTGAAGATATCCTTAATGCAAATGTTACGTGACCAAGGCAACAGTAAGAAATGCCACTCGTGAATCGACATAACCATGCCCATGCTGTCTGTTGCTTTGCTTCCAGATGAAAGAGGTATACACTTAACAGAAAGATATAATTGCCCTGGAACTTCTTGCAACTAGTAACAGAAAGATATAATTGCCCTGGTACTTCTTACAACTAGTTGAGAATAATTAAGAGATGCTCTTAATGGTTGTTCTTTGGCAGAGAGATCTATAAACATGACTTTCGAGACATCTGATCTCTGGAAGATAAATAAGCATATAGGCATATTAACTTTTGAATTCCATTGGTTTATACAACTACTTCAAGACGTTACTAACCGAAATAACTAATTGTGCTAGCAGTTGAAAAGCAACTGTTGGCAAAGCAAGTTTTGAACCTGAAATTCCATTGGTTAAGGACCCATTTTCGTTTCGCTAAAAGGAAAAAGAAAGGACAAAGAAAAGAAAAGAAGGTTCTTGTGAGTATCTGAGCACTTTCACCAAGCTTTTACAGCTGAGAGCCTTGTTCCAAAATGTTGCACTTAGAACGATTATGCTATCACAGAACCATGCTGTGGAAAGGATTCAATTAAGCATGTCTGATTAGTGCACATCGGTAACCTATTTTTTACCCCCATGAAAGTAGAAGTCATTCCTTCACAACTATCTATCTTAAGTATAGACACACAGAATTTCAGATGACCAAATGTGGTTAGTAGGGCAGGTCTCCTCCAGGAAGCTCCCAGTTATCATCTTCATCATCATCCTTCTTCTTGGGGGTCTCCTCTTTAGCTCGTGCTGAAGCTTTAGGTTGTGGGCGTCTAACAATAAGCATAACAGATCATTCAGTAAGATAATTATTATCATCAGAATCCATCATTCAAAATTCCTTAAAACTGTACAACTATGGTGAGCATGAAATAATAACAAACTACGAACAGTATGCATAGTGAAAAGGAACGCGGTAGGACACTAAACGTTAGCAGTACAGGCAACTAGTTGAAATGTCAAAACTTTTTAAGCATGAATGCAAACAAAGATAATGAAACAGAAAATAGAAGATAATTTGTTCTAGCCAAATAAACACCACCAAAGGTGAAACTAATAGGAGGTGGGCAAGGGAAACTCTCTTTGGAGAAATTCAAAGAGGAAGTGAACATCAAAACTGAATGAAAAAAATGATGCAAGAAATTTTAGAATTGTATAGTGGTTGGGAGGGAGTTGGAGGCTTAGAGCTCCCCTTGACTTTCACCACAACTTCCAAATACTGTTCACAACTTCCTCAACCTCATGTATCTTACCCTCTCCATGTCTTCCAACTCCTTAAGGTTTCAAAAACCTCTGAAAACTCGGGGTACATAGACTGTACTCTAGAATTACATCCTCTGCAGCTGATCAGTAGAAATTGTTCATTTATTCAAGTAATTTATTAAGCAGAAGAAATAGCTTGATTTTCCCGTCAAAATGACTCAACTTTAAGTTTGTTAATTAGAAAGGGTAAAGAGAAAGCAATACATTTTTTTTGTGACCAATCATAGTCACTATTATGCTTATTGTCTGCCTAACAATCCATAAGATTATGCAATGGAGCCAAAATTTTTTTCTAATCATCATCTCCTCCTCAAACTTCCTTTCTTTGCTCCTTCTCAAAACTTCCCAACTCCAAGCTCCAAGGTGTGAATCATTATTCATTAGCCTGTTCTAACTTTCTCCTCTGATTGATCTCAACTAACCAACATCATATTCAGCACCTTGACTGAATTCCAATATAAACAAAGCACAGTCTATATTAGCATTGGGATGCTTTTATTCTGGGGCCTTTTACCGAAGCAATTTCAATATTCTCTCTTGGATCACAATAAATAAATTTACTCTCCAAGTTTCAGCAGTTATGGTTCGCTATAATCTTTAAAGTCTAACCTAACTTCCAATTCGAATGTCCATGGAAAATTAGACTCTCACCACTTATTCCATTGAGAAACCAGCAGAATCAGAGACTCACAGCTGTCAAAGTCAGCA
Source organism: Theobroma grandiflorum (assembly GCA_036013995.1). Lineage (NCBI taxonomy): Eukaryota > Viridiplantae > Streptophyta > Magnoliopsida > Malvales > Malvaceae > Theobroma > Theobroma grandiflorum. The sequence goes on from CP142131.1 coordinate 12,562,823, forward strand.
GAATTTTAGGAATAGACATAGCAGCATTGTCGCCATACAGCAAAGAAATGAAAAAAGGATCAAAATTTGAAAATTTAAGCATTAAAAAAGTACCATTTACTGACACGAAGAGACCAAACAAAAGAAAAAATCTGCCCAATTCAAAGTTTCGAAATTCAACAAAATTACGACATCAAAGCGTAGACAACAACCCCGAAATCGGTCCCTATTGGTTGCTCCGAAACAATGAAAGCAAAGAAGAGAAAACAAATAAAAGGAAGGAAACCCAACAAACCTTTTGCGGTTCCTTTTAGAAGCCTCTCTAGCTTTGCGCTTCTTCTTGTCCTGTGAACTCTCAAAGAACCTCCTCCTTTTACAATCCTGGATAACACCCGCCTTAAACACGGCTCTCCTGAACCGACCCAACAGCTTGTCCTCGGGCTCATTCTCTGCCACCACGACCTGAACATTATAGTAACCCGACTTGAAGAACAGGGCATTTGCATATGCCAGTGATGGGCATGTTATAGCGGTGACGTCATCAGCTGTTGTCAAAGACGAAGAAAGACAAGTTGATGTTGACGTAGGTTTGGGGTCCCAGGTGGGAACCAGCAGGGCACAACCTGATGCTCTTTTGGGGAGTTGGAGAGTTGTCGGTGAGAGAAGGGAAGGGGATTTTGGTTTTGATCGGCGGGGGAGAAGGGAGGAGAGTGATTTGGAGAGAGATGATAGGGAAAATGCCATGGATGATTGGCACTTCGGAGTTGGGGACTTTGTTTCTTGCTTCGGGAATTTTGAGGGGAGCGATGTTGATTGTTGGGTCCCATGTTCGATTTGCTATGCCAGCACTTTGTCCCGCCTGATGTGGCCACGTTTGGTCTTTTCCCATCTGGAAACCAGGAAAGCTGGAAATTCAGTAAATTGTGAATTGCTCCCGTTTAAATAAATTATTCAATGAACAAATCACGGCATTCCATGCATTTCACGTGCACATAAAAACCTCCAAAAGAAATAAAGAAAGCTTGTAACATCTTTGCAGTGGCGGATTACATTTTTGTGATACTTGTTTGAGGGGGAAAATCGTACATCATTGATAGCCAAAGAGTCTTGTTCATTTTACAATATCTGCAAAATGGATACATAAATTATTGAGAACCTCTGCATTGACTGTACAAGAATCTATTCAACATTCGAGTAGGGGATTTTGATTGTTCCCTTGGACAGACTGGATAAGAGGTTAATACTCTTGGCCTTGTATGTACTTTCTGCTGACTCTAGTGCTCGGGAAGCTTGGAGGGCCATCTCAGAGTGTAGTTGAAGACATGACACAGCCATCTAAGACCACAAAAGCATAGGCATTAAAACAACATTTTAATGATTCAATTAAATCAAGAAAAACAAAATTCAGCCGTCAGAACGTTGTCAAACGACGTAGATAGGAGAGATAAAACTCCTGTAACCAATGACCAAAATTACTCATGAAGCTGAGAAATTACGTAATATCTTTGCTTACAGCGTAGCACTCTCTATCTGTATCAGAGTCAGCCACTTGGAGGGCCCATGTTCGGATCCATTCAAGCCCTTCAGAAATTTCAAGATTTCCCTCAACCAAGGAAGATGCTATGTAAGAGGGATGAAGAGCCACCAGCACACATGAAGCTGTAAAAAGTACAGCTCTTCTGACATATGCTTCTTTGTGATTGCATACCTCCCTGCATTAAGTTAAAAATTGGGGCAAATGGCAGATTAGCAAATTATGTACACATGAAGATTTGAACTACTATGGATAATAGCATAAAACACCATTGAACAACCAAAGTATGACACCTATTTCTATGTAGACACATGCACGTGTCTACGCATGAGCGCACACACATCCATCAGGATCATGTGAAAGAGGTCAGACTAGCTTGCCAATATATATGTATTATTAGACACTAGTTGGCTAATCCCATGAAGGCAACCTCTAGTATTGAGCATTGTGACAGCATTATATAACGATATTGAGTTAGGTACCTTGATCTTAACATATCAAGAAGAGGGGGAGCCAATGCAGATGCCTCTGGATGCATGGATGCACATTTCATACCAACACCGAGCATGTAGATGAGTTTTCCTAGGACAAGAAAGTCACTACCGAGCAAGTCAACACCACGTCTTTTTTTATCAAATCCCTGCATAGCCGGAAGCATAAATGCTGCCGCATATAGAGGAAACTTATTCTGAGACCACTCAATTTGGCCTTCTCGTATATTTCCCAATCTTAGGCTCCACCGGCGTGTCTTTCCTTTCTTGACCTGACCAGGTTTTAGTGGAAGTTCTCTCTCATATCGGTTTGACCAGTTCAGAAGGGTTCCTGTATCTGAGATCTCTCTCCAGGACCCAGCTCCAGGAGGCCCCACATTGCTAGGCAAGAACCAAGGTTGAGGTTCTGAAATGGTTGATATGAGGGGCCCTGTCGGATGTTTAGGTTTCATAGTTTTAGAATTGGCAAGCTCCTCAGCTGCCTGTGTCATGACATCAAGTATCATTATGCGTTGACTAACATCTACATGAGGTGAATATAATAGTTTGTTTAGAGTATCAAGAGATTCAAATGGACGTGTGACAATCAATGCTATCAGAGCCCTTTGCCGCTTCTCTTCCACCGTTTCTTCCTCACCTTCTACTGCCATATCAGAGCAACGAACCTGTACAAGAGTTCGAACAAGATCACCTGCTACATGTGTAAGTTCATCAGGTGATGCTCGTATAAGACCTTCAGCAACATCAAGAGCCCTCTCCACCTGCAGTGTAAAATCATACATAATTGTTTAAGTGTAAGTTTCTTTGATTAAATTCTCCAGAAATAAGTTGACCCTTCTCTAATAATTGATATCTGTCTCATAACTTCCAACAAGGGAAATATTCACAAAGACAGCCAGGTAGTTGTAATGATTTCTAATATAGGTTTAAGCTTATAAAACAAGTCACTGCTGCAGCCAAAAGGGGAAAACAAAAAAGAAAAAAACTATAGAATAGCTGATATCAAATTTTCTAATTACCAGAAAAGTCCTCATAATGCATATCAAAATTAAATCTCATAGAAACCACAAATTGAATAGTTTGATATTAATCTCAGAAGAACAATTTAAGACAAGAATGAACAGTGAACTCAAACAACTCACCCCATCAGCATCATCAGATTTCCTTAAGGCTCCAACTACATCAACAAGCTGTGACATTTTTCGTTTTAAATCTGTATCATCATCTGTCAAGTCATATGGCTGCAAAGAGGAGTCACTTGAATCAGAATTCTCACTTGCATCCTCATCATCATTTTCATCGGAGACCGATTCATAATTTAGAGTAGCTGGATCTATAATCTCATCTGGATCAACCAAACTGAATTCAGAGGATTTCTTGCTTTTACTCTTCACATTACTTCCTTTTAAACCATCAGCTGTGTGATTGAAGTCTTTGGTTAACGTGGGGATGGTTGATGTCCCTGTTTCATCAATTTGCTTTTCTGCATTTGAGATCGATAAGGGCCCTTTCTCAGTGGTGGTTAATCCAAACTCCCAGTCAATGCTCTCCCCATTGCAGCTGTCATCCAGATATAGAGGATTTTTTGGGTCAATTACTTTAGAGAATACTAAAGCGATAGTGCTAGCCATTTTCCGCACTAGATCTGCAGGACTATCCAGCCTACCTGTCAACAATAAAGATTAGATTTTTAGTGCAAAAATATGCCATCAACTAAAATCCAAGACAATCCATTAGCAAAGGTGACAAGAAGTTACAGCTGACTCCCTGAAGAATTGATTGCATCACATCCTTTGTCTTATCTAGTTCCTCTTTGGACATCTTCTCCAGGCAAAGGCCTACAGCTGCAGTTATATCTGATTTTTAGTTAAGGGGCAACAGAACATTAAAAGTAAAAGGCAAGAACAGGTATTAGAAGGGAAGAGGGGGATGGGGGGGTTGGAGGTCTCTGGAATGTTAGAAGAAGAAAACTACAAGGCATGACATTTCCATGAAAGTAAAATGGAACCTTTTACTAGGATAAATTAATACTATGATATATGAATCTTTGATTCCCCCTGTAAAATTGAAGCTTCTACAGCTTGCATGTTCAATAATCGTTAACCAAGTTGAGAACTTTCAATTTGATATGTGGAAGTAGTAAAGGATACAAGCTTGCTGCTCCACTGGGGCTGATTGTACAAAGTCCCTTTTTGACCATACTGCAGCAAGGCGTTGCACTGTGTCTAAAAGACCATTGGTTTCATGACCTTTTGTCTGTGAACTGATAACAGGTGGACATCCAAGAACAGCAAATTGCAAGATCCACTGTAGGCAACAAACAGGAAATACTTTCCATAGTAAAAATTTGTCAACAAACATCCACCTGAGAGAGAAAATGCATGAAAAAGGACATCAGCTATAAACAGAAACAAAGAAGTACAGGAGCTATCTATATATCTATCTGTCTGTCTGTATGAATTCCTGTCTGTCTCTTTGTTCATTGGTGCCAAATAAAGTGAATTCCTAAATTGCATGGATTGATAATAAAGTAATACAATGTCCTACATCTATTTATCTATCAATGAAGAAAGACTTTTATATTACACAATAATTCGCAAGTTCTGGAATTCACCTAAAGAAAACAAGAAGAAATTGATTATAGAGGAATTTCCCGATTTCAATTTCTTTCTGGATAAATATACAACCAAAGAAGGAAAAGAAACAAAGGGGTTTCTTTTCCCTAATAATACTCATCAAGTTGCATGCATGTTGTCATAGCTAATGCAATTAACTCATTAATTTGAATTATGCAGGGGATTGTTAGAAAATAATTCAAATTAATTTGAACTATTTTCTAACAATCCCCTGCATAATTCAAATTAATTGAGTATTCAATTAATACATAAAGTAAAATGATGACACATGCTTAGCCATGTGCTACTTGGTAGCAATAATATGTCACACCAAAGTCCATTTATCAAGAGCTGAGAAGGCTATAGTCACCTCATGACATATATTAGCCAAGTGTCACTAATATTGGCAACTCAATGCCAATTCATCCTATTGTATAGCCTACAAATACACTTTGAATGATCAGCTAAACATGCATAGAAAACTTCATTTTTCATCTCAGCTACAAACACATAAGTTTAGACCATTTAGTTTTTGCTACCAACTTGTCCGGTTAAACAAATAGCTTCCTTCCATTAATCTCTCTTTTATATTCTACACTATATAAATAGTTTAGCTAATATTGGGTTGGTGAAATTTGAGACAATTTGCTCGATCTTTATTGTTCATGTGCAAGGTTGCAGATATCATTGGCAGTTGAATTCTGGAAACTGGATGCCATGGTAGCTCTACTTGCACCAGAGATATTATATGGAGGGGGCAGAAATTGGTTTTAAAGACAGTGCTCCTACCACACCTCAGCCTTTAAAGATAGTTTTCTTCCTAATTTAATTACTTTAGTTAGCTTAATTATACTATAAACTACAATAACGACTACTTGGTTGTCATTCTTCTGCTTCTGGATGACCTAGAAGCATAAAGGAAACATTCAAATTGAATATGCACATTGTCAGCTATACTCGGTCAAAGAAATAAACATAACAAATGTTCACTGACCTGACTGATGACTGACGTTGGAGTAACTGATGAAACAATATCCAAAGAACCCAGTACGCTTCAATATCACTTGCATGCTCAGTTGCAAGCTGATGCAAAAGCTGTTCAGAAATTCTTTCAACAGTGTAGGGGTCTGTAATTGCTTCCATTATCTTTAACCAAAATTGGGATTCAGGGTTTGACTCAAATACATCTGTGTCAACTATATCACTATTTGAAGATAAGCAACTTCGAACATGTCTAAGAATCTGGGGAGTTACTTCAATTAACAGCACATCTGCAAGCAATGAATGTCATTACTTCAGTGTCAATTTCACCACCATCCTGCTTGCCTAGGGAGGAAAAACAAAAAATAAAGATTTCCCTTTCAGCTGTATGTGCTGGAAGGAATAGAATATCTGAATATTATTTGTCCTTACAAGAACCACATAATTAAAAATAGGCGGTTACTTATACATGAGGTTCCAAAGCATAGAACATGAAAATTCATGAGAAAGCAGGAACTTTCTGGGCTGTTATTCCTGATTACCATCTTTGTCAGACTAATAGCGATGATGTTCCATCACTTATTTAACCTACACCACAACCATTGAATTTAATAAAAGATCCATTATGCCTCTTCAAGATTAAGAGTTTTAACATCACCATGTGCAATCTTAGGGTTCACTTTGGCTTCTCCAGCTCCAACTGACCTCAAAGTTTCATCATTGTTATCCGCATTTAAGATGCATGATATACATTTAGCACCAGGAATCACAACAGAAACAGTGGTATGTAATCACATCACCTTATATGACATGAAATTGGTAGATACACTGAAACTCATGCGTAGATGAACAAATACTTTTGCATTTACAAATCAGAAACTAGTGGCATACTGCGTTAAACTCTCTGGGAGAATGGCGAGTAAAGACAGGGTGAGACAAGAAATTTTTTCAAAATCAATATACAACTCACAGTGGAGCACATGTCCACTAAAAGGGTGATGTATGAGCAAAATGAGAGAAATAAAATCTGACTCTAGTGCTTGAAATATCTCTACCTGAAGATCCACGTCGACAGATGCGGGAAAATATTTCTCCAACAAATAAACAGTTAACATCCATGTCACTTCTATTAGAGATCGCTAGTCTTTCTACCAAACCACTGAGAAGTTGAATAGTGATCTGCTTGAAAAACAAACTATAATACTCTTGTAAAGGAAAATCATTAATAAAAAGCATTTTTTAAGTAAAACTTCCACCATAAATAAGCTATCAAAATTTTGATTCCATGTGCCCTATAAAGATTAATGAACATGTTCAGCATCCTTTGCAGGTTAAAGCATAAGCACATGAATAGATATTTAAAATCAAACAGAAAAATTAGTGCAGCAGAAGTAAAGGATACTGTGAGGAAAGCAAAGGCGGGGCTCTCAATCGTGCTTTATCAGGAATAGATGTTACAATCTGTGCTACCCTAGACACAGCTGACTTGAGCCTTTCATTTATAATATCTTCTGATTGGGAGGAAATGGAAAATTCTTCAGCCATTTTAAGCACCCCGCCATTGTCAAGAAGGCAAAGTACAAGCAATCTGTCAACAGTGGAAAACGTGTCCACAGGTAAGCTATGAGTTTGCTATCATATCTCACAAATATTTCAAAAGAACTAGAAGAACAAACAGTGGAAGCTCTTTTGGTATCCTTTTCAACTATATCACATATGGTACAGTGAAATCATTACACTTTTATTGAATATACCAACTCCATATAATTATGCACATTGATAAACTCATACTTAGAGAGCAGCAATCGATAAATACTATGTTTAAATGGAGAAATGGAACTAAGATTTAAATAGAAAATATTCCGCCATACCTTTCTACATTTGACTGAATAGCATTAACATCGTATACATCACTGCAGCTCTGCTGTAGACAAGGAACCAAAACCTGAACAACTTCAGTTGATAGTCCATTGACAAAGAAAACATCGTAGACATGTTTCTTTGCCGAAAGTGGGAAACAAGTGAGCCAATTGGAAGCAATATCTGCATACAACAGATTTTTTTTATAAGAAAATACGGGATATGACTCTTGTCAAAACCATTGAAAACTTGGAAAAATTAAAAAAAAGCTAATTACCAAGTAACAAAATCCTAGCCAATGTCGGAAATGCAGCTCCCTGATAAAAAGCCTTCCACCAATCATCCCTCTCATTTGCGGCATGGACCTTGGCACTAACAATCTTAACAAAGCACAAGCAAATAATAAAATTTAAAAGAAAAGGTTTAAAAAAAAAAAACGAAGCGAGCATAAGAAAGAAAAAAAATACCAACCTGGTCCTTGAAACGCTCGTCAATGCTCCCTGCAAAATAGTAATAAAACAATCAGCAAAATTATAAAAAACAAAGCTTTCAGTGAATTTTCCAAGTTTCTTTCTTTTTAAGAAAGTAACAAAAAAAATTGAATATGAGGAAATTAATAATAACTGTATGGTTAAAGAGGAAAGCGAGGAGGAGTGACCGGAGAGAAGAGAGGAATCGATAGGGAAGAGAAGAACAGCTAAAGAGTGAAGAGTGCAAATCACTTGGTCCGCCTGCTTTGCTCCTTCTATTTCCCTTATCACTTCGCCGACCTTCTCAACTACTCTGCTCTCTAGCTCTCTCGTCCTCTTTGCCTCCTCCGTGTCCACCGTCGCCATCTCTTCTCGGTTTTCAGTTCACAGTTTCCCAAACCCAAAAACTTTTTAAAAAATTTTAAATGTTGAAAACGACGTCGTTGATAAAAAGTCAGAAATATAACTGTGAGCAGGTGCCAGTGGTGAACGCTGTCGTTTAGGGGAGCAGTAGAGTTACTTATATAACCCCTTTTTTACTTCGCGTTCAGCATATTTCAGTTACGCCCTTCTTTCTCTCTCTGCAATGGGAACTGCCGTCATGGCTCCGGAGCCAAAAAAGCTGCCGCGTCCCGGCCGGGGCGGGTTCCAAGCCCACGGACTAACAGAAGAAGAGGCCCGAGTTCGAGCCATCGCCGAAATTGTCAACACCATGGTGGAACTCTCGCGGAAGAACCAAACAGTGGACCTGAACGCCATCAAATCCGCTGCGTGCAGAAAGTACGGACTCGCACGCGCCCCGAAGCTAGTGGAGATGATCGCGGCACTTCCCGAATCGGACCGGGAGTCCCTTCTCCCTAAGCTCCGAGCCAAACCTGTCCGAACCGCGTCCGGAATCGCAGTCGTGGCTGTTATGTCGAAGCCGCATCGTTGCCCGCATATTGCGACTACGGGAAATATTTGTGTTTATTGCCCCGGTGGACCGGACTCGGATTTTGAGTACAGTACGCAGTCATATACTGGATATGAGCCAACTAGCATGCGAGCAATTCGAGCCAGGTAAGCTTTTTCTTTTTTCTTTCTTGCTTTTTATTGGAGTACTTAATTAGCTTATTTTGAGCTCGCTGATGGCTTGTTTTGATATTTTAAATATGAATATTTAGTTAAAATTTGAACTTATGTACTAGGTTTTTGTTCCTTGCAATCAATGCTAGCTGGCTGTTGGCTCTTAGGTCTAGCTTCGTATTTAAGTGGGTTGGGTTGGGTTGGGTTGAAATGCTAGGGGTTAAAAAACCAATTTTTTGTTTAGTCAAATTAGTTTTGCTTTTTGTTTGTGGCTCAAACCAGCTTTTGAGAAACCAAATGTAATGCCAAACTTGGAAGCAGCTATCTTTCATGGTTGTGAGAGGGAGAGAGAAAAAGATAGAGAGTTAGCATTTGTCTGTTTCTGTCTGACTAAATTCCGAGGAAAACTTGATGTATGATAATCTCAGGTATAACCCATATGTCCAGGCAAGAAGCAGGATAGATCAGCTGAAGCGATTGGGTCACAGTGTAGATAAGGTATGAAAAATTCTCCATATTAAGTATTTTCTTTTGTTTATTGCATTGATGAGTTCTATGGTATTGTTAAAAGCCAACTTTTGCCTTCTTTACGGCATGGTCATGGGATTTGCAGGTTGAGTTCATCTTGATGGGTGGTACTTTCATGTCACTGCCAGCAGATTACCGAGACTATTTTATTAGGAATCTTCATGATGCTTTATCAGGACACACTTCTGCCAATGTTGAAGAGGCAGTTACCTACTCTGAGCATAGTGCAGTAAAGTGCATTGGAATGACAATTGAAACGTGAGTTATCATGTAACATTTTGAGATATGTTTTGAGACTTGCCAAGTTTAACTTATTTTCTTGTGAGTGGGACTCAAAACTGGGATAATTGGTAGATATGTAGACATTTATCACTGTTCAGTCTTTTTTTTATTTTCGAGAAGTGGGGTTACTATATATGGTGCTGCTTGCTCTGCCATTGCACAAAACTGGGCAGGAGTGACAGTAGTTGTGTAACTATAGTGTTGCAGAGTTGAAAATATGCCTTTTTCTTACAGTTTTCTGTGTCAGAAACACACAATAAAAGTTTTTTGATTTTGACTTGTGTCATTGATCATCACACCTCATGATTAATAGAATGTTGTCTTCCTCTGTTTCTAATTCTACAGGAGGCCAGACTATTGCCTAGGCCCTCATTTGCGCCAAATGCTTTCTTATGGTTGTACACGACTGGAGATTGGAGTTCAAAGCACATATGAGGATGTAGCTCGTGACACTAATAGAGGACACACAGTTGCTGCAGTGGCTGATTGTTTTTGCTTGGCAAAGGATGCTGGTTTCAAGGTATGCCAGTGCCTTGCCATACATACTATTGTCTAGAGTGAGAAGACATTTACTTTTCCTCTAGTTATATCTATATAGTATAAACAACCCCTTCTCTCCTCTTCGTCTTCCTCCTCTCCCCTATCTTCTCCAATTCATGTGTAGCACAGCCATTGAACAAATCAAGAAATCTTTTGAACACTAAATGACATTTTGTTGGTACTGTTTGTCTAGCACAAACCATATTTTCATTAAATTTCATTGCAATGGAGCATGTGGCTTATTTATCAGCTTTTGCATTTTATGCATTTATGTTCTTTCAAATTCATCCTCTCATTCCAAAAATTTTTGTATTGCTTTTCTATAGGTTGTTGCACATATGATGCCTGATCTTCCTAATGTTGGTGTCGAGAGAGACTTGGAAAGTTTTAAGGAGTTTTTTGAGAGCCCTTTATTTCGAGCTGATGGGCTTAAAATTTATCCCACCCTTGTAATTCGCGGAACTGGGCTCTATGAGCTTTGGAAAACTGGCAGGTATAGTTTTCTATACTTCATTGTTAGAGATTCCACAGATCATAATTTTTCTTTGGATTTCTGGTTCGTTTCTGGTTTAACAGGAAGTAGTAATTATAGTTATTTACTTCTGCAGGTATAGAAATTACCCACCTGAGCAGCTTGTGGACATTGTGGCAAGGATCTTGGCCATGGTACCTCCTTGGACACGTGTTTATAGGGTTCAGCGGGATATCCCTATGCCTCTGGTTACTTCAGGGGTTGAGAAAGGAAATCTTCGTGAACTAGCTTTAGCTCGTATGGATGACTTGGGCTTGAAGTGTCGGGATGTTCGAACACGTGAAGCTGGAATCCAGGTAAGGAGACACAATCTTGCTCCTGAAGAATCTGTTCATGCTGAAAAACAAAAACCTTTTGAAGGGGTAATGGCATGTTTATTTGAATACAGGACATTCACCACAAAATCAAACCTGAAGAAGTTGAGCTTGTTCGACGTGATTATACAGCAAATGAAGGTTGGGAAACATTTCTGTCATATGAAGATACATGCCAGGTAACTGCAAGAACCATCTCTCCTGTTGGTGCATGTGTGTGCATATGTCTGCAGTTGATTTTTTGTCACATGCAAATATCTATTTCAGTCCTCTTGTTAACTGGTGTAATTTCATGGTATTTCCTGTATTGCTTTATAAATGTCTTATCTAATTTGAAACTGTCCATCTCTTTCATTAATGATTGTACTTCTTGGTACAATGTTTTTTACATAACAGCTTGTCTCTGCTGGAACATAAAATGCCATCTCGTTTTGGACACAGGATATTCTTGTTGGGTTGTTGCGTCTGCGAAAGTGTGGCCGGAACACTACTTGCCCTGAACTAATGGGGAAATGTTCTATTGTCCGTGAACTTCATGTGTATGGAACTGCTGTTCCAGTTCATGGCCGGGATGTTGACAAGCTGCAGCACCAGGTAATGATTAAATCTTTTGTACTAAAATATAACCTAGAAAGAACAGAGTTGAATCAAAGTTGCCCTATTTTGAGGTGGATACACTTCCTGTTTGACACCTTCAATTTTTTATGGCACAATGTAAAATGTCTGGACATGTCTTCAGGTAGGCCATCAAGTAAACTTTGACTAATTGCCAATATTTGGCCCCCTTTGCAGGGTTATGGTACACTTTTGATGGAAGAAGCAGAGCATATTGCTCGCAGAGAGCATAGATCAACAAAAATAGCTGTTATCTCTGGTGTAGGAACCCGCCATTACTATAGGAAATTGGGCTATGAACTTGAAGGGCCTTACATGGTGAAATATCTTGTTTGATGAGGCGAGTATTGGATGATAACACAATTTTGTACGTTAAAGAATTCATGTAAAATTCTAGTAACTTATATCAATTATTAATTTGTGAGAGTAGAGTGAGTTTGTTCAATTGTTTGCCAGCGTGAAGTCATATCTGTCTCCTTCTCTCGTTTTAAATTATTTTCAGAGAAGATCAAGGACTGGTTTCAAATTTGAGTGACACTTTTCTATAGCAGACTTGTTTTCACTGCGTTTAGAGATGATTATGGAGGCTTCAAACTCCCGGCCATACACTGGAACTCGAGTATAGCAAACAAAATACCGAACTTGAACCGACAACTCATTTTGTTTTGTCATCAACATGGCCACTACTCGAAGCCCTTCAAAAGCATTCAGAAATTAGAACTTGCAGAATTCCTCAAACGGGCCTTTGTTTACTGACTTTCTCCCTGTACCTGGGGTGCTGTAGTAGTAGTCTTATCGTGGTTTTTCTTGCATAAAGTAGAAGCGTCATCTTTATTCACCACCACTTCTTACTGAAATAAGTAATGCTGAAATCAACCCTCACCCCGATTTTCTCAACCCTTCCCGCCAAACCAAGCTACCCAAAGCTCCTGCCTCGTGCCATTTCTTGTACTTTAACTCCCGCTCCACCAACTGCTCAACAAAATGCCTCACCCAACATCTTCACCACTTCCCAACTCCCTCCAACTTCGGCTTACATTCACCTCCCTTTCTGTCGAAAACGCTGCCATTACTGCGACTTCCCGATCGTAGCTCTTGGTTCTTCCTCAACTCAAACCTACGGCGACGACAACGACCCCCGTGTATCAAACTACGTCCAATTGCTTTGCCGAGAAATCAATGCCACCAAAGTAAATTTCAAGTCCCACCCACCTCTCGAAACCGTCTTTTTTGGGGGAGGAACACCGTCTCTTGTGCCACCCACGCTAGTTTCATCGGTTCTGGATTTGTTGACAGAGAAATTTGGGGTGAGTTCGGATGCTGAGATATCAATGGAAATGGATCCTGGAACCTTTGATGCTAAGAAAATGGAGGAGTTGAGGGCGTTGGGAGTGAATAGAGTGTCATTGGGAGTTCAAGCATTTCAAGAGGAGTTGTTAAAGGCTTGTGGGAGAGCACATGGTGTTAACGAGGTTTACGAGGCTATTGAAATAGTGAATTCATGTGGGGTCGAGAATTGGAGTCTGGATCTTATCTCTTCTCTTCCTCACCAAACTCCACAAATGTGGGAGGAGAGCTTGAGGTTAACCGTTGAAGCTCAGCCTAAGCACGTGTCTGTTTATGATTTGCAAGTTGAACAAGGCACAAAATTCGGAACATTGTAAGTATTGTTAGGGAAAGCAACAGCTTTTAGCTTGGTGGTAAATTGAGAACTGAACTTTCAAGTCTTTGTAGGTACAAACCAGGAGAGTTTCCTTTACCTTCAGATGTCCAGTCAGCTGATTTTTACAGAATGGCGTCGACAACGCTTTCGGGTGCAGGTTACAACCATTATGAAATAAGCAGTTTTTGCCAAGATGGATTTGAATGTAAGCATAACTTTACGTACTGGAAAAACAAGCCATTTTATGGTTTTGGTCTAGGGTCTGCTAGTTATGTATGTGGAATGAGGTTTTCAAGACCCAAGAAAATGAGAGGGTACATGGATTTTGTAAAGAATTTAGAGAATGGCACGATGGATTACACCGGGAATAGTGAAATAGACACCAGGGACTTGGCCACGGATGTTGTGATGCTCTCTCTCAGAACTGCAACAGGGCTAGATTTGAAGTCTTTTCAAGGAGCATTTGGTAGCTCAGTTGTATGTTCTCTTTGTGAGGCTTACAAGCCTTTTGTTGAAAGTGGGCATGTGCTTTGCTTGAATGAGCAGAGAAGAGTTTTAGCTGCTGATGAATATAATACCTTGCTTTTGAATGAAGGCGTCATCGGGAAAGGATTAGCTTATATTCGGCTCAGTGATCCGGATGGCTTTCTCTTATCGAATGAATTGATATCTGTTGCCTTTGGAGTTGTTGCTCCCTAGAACATGAAAGGCTTTTAAATGTGGAGCTTTTTGATTGTTTCCAGCCCAGCTAGCCTAAAGTTGGCTAAGCATTCAGACATTAGCATCACAAGGGAGACTTGAACGATTGCTCGAGAGCAATGGGCTTCAACCTTGTGGCACAAATTCACTTTGTATCATACAATACAAATATCTTAACAGAGTTTGTCATAGTTTTTTCTGCTGCCTTTGGCATCCCATGATGATGGTTTTTCTAAAGAATCAAGCTTTGTTTCTCGATAGCAGGATATTAAGACCACCACAATTGTATGTTAGCAGGTTGAATTTATTTTGTAGAATAACAGTGGTAACAAAATAATTAATCTGATCTGAAACATGGCTTAAATAAGCCCCTAATACACATTCCTCCACATGACTGACGATGCAACCTGTTTTCCTTTGAAAACACTAACTCGAAATGTGAAATAAGAAGGTATATCTGCAATGCAGGTGATCTACTTCATGGAAAACATAAATTCTGCTTACATTCTCTGACCTCAATCTGGACTCAAAAGGAAAATGGATCAAAAAATGGCTTGTAACAGAACATCCAAAATCCTAGGTTGTTGAACTGCAGCTCCGAAACAGTATTCTCTATTCAAAACTCCTTATAACCCTCACAGAACTACCATAGGCCATGCTTTGCAAAATATACTCTATAATAGTCTCAATGTGACTTAAACGACTAAGTGCGGTTCACTCATTTGATAAGAGAATTTTTAGTACATCTTTTGCTTTATGATCAAAAACTAAGGTCACTATCAAGAGGATATTGGTATAATGCTACGCATTCTGATTTCCATTGACATGCAAGAATGTGAACACATTCTTTTGGAATTTCCGATTTAAGGGCAAATTTCAAAGTAGCAATCTTCATTTTTTTTGTCATCACCCTTCCTGCAACAAAAAAAGAAGGGAAAAAAAGTGGGGCAAAGGAGATAAGGTTTAAAAAGGGTTACAAACCAACAATCTGTCAAGCATAATCCAACCAACTTTTAAGGAAAAGATAAACCAGGATGACCCTTGAGCATCTATTTTTTCATGACTTCAGTTAAAATAAGGTGACAATTTGTTACCCAGAAGAAAAAATAATGAAGGAATACTAAAATAGAAGCATGATAAACTATAAACTACAACTACAACAACAGCACTTTTCTTCCTTTCTTGGATAATAAAGAAGGACTAACAGCCTCCGATTGTTTTTAACCACTATTTATATTGGACAGGGTATCTTTTGAAGCAAACTTAAATCTCCAATGAAATAACTCTCAAAAACAAGATATGCACAATCAAACCCTTAAAAACTTATGCCGTTGCCGTTCACACCACACTATTGCTGACTGAAAAGTGAACCGTGTAATCAAAAGGTTAATATTCAAAGCAGGCACCACTGAAACAAATTAATCAACCACAGCAGCCCATTACAAGAAGTTCAAAAGCAAAAGCAAAAGAAGATTACCAACTATGAGGGTTTTGTTTTCCGTCCAACTTGTGACACTCGCCTTAGCACTTGGGTTCCCCTATGCATTTCTCTGCAAAATAAATAAATATCTTAAATATTTTGGCAGGGACCCAGTCAAGCAGAAGATTTTTGAAATTAGATTTTTTACCTTTGATACAAATAATAAAGAAGATAGAAAATAGGAAGCAACATCAAAATCAGTATTGACGTAGCCATGTAGAGTACACTTGTTTGCTTCTGAACCAATCAAAATAAGCAATTACAAACATAAACCATATTTATTCAACAAAAAAATAAGATAAGTTAAAAGGACTTCTAGATCATTTTGAAATGCACTAAATCCAGAGAATAAATGATAGTAAGAAGTTCCCAAATTTTGGCATTCTAAAAAAGTAGTTTTACACTTTTACTAGTCACATTTACCCAATCTTTGAATTTATAGGAGTTTTCCCTGATATCCTAAAAACCAAGGTTGCTAATCTAGGCATCACTGCTATTTTATGATAAAAAGTGAACCCTAGTCATCCATTTAAAGTTCACCTTTCAACCCCAAGTCCAAACTAAATCAATTATGATAAAGGAACCTTACCTTGCCTCCTTTAGGGAAGGGTTTTTTTTTTCTAGAGCAAGTATGAGCATCACAAAATTGGTGCAGAAACAATTCTTCAAGGAAAGGAGAATGCAACCAAAACAAAAAGAGATATTAGCAAGTATAAACATAACTTGTTTTAAGTAAGTGAAGGTTTCATGTCAGTACAACAGTATCAGCCTTTCAATAAGAGGAAAAATAACATAAACATCCATTGAAACATTCTTTGGGATATAAAAAGGCATTTCTATACCATGAAGGCGGCTGGCTGATGGACCCTGGGTAATAGGAAAACAGCTATCAGCAAGACTCTGTCCACATGAAAGAATCAATATAAATGAGGCAAAACACTGGAATCAACAAATTATGCCATTATAATAATCAGAATCAACCTCACAAAGATGGCGATTCCTTGCAACAGCAGCAGGGTTGCACTTAGCCTTGAGCAACTTGGAATTCATCACAAAATCACAATGCAAAGCTCCACATAAATCAGCCAAGCATTTGCTTTGATTCTGAAATCACTTAAGCTTTATTAGCATTATTAACATCAATTATAATTTGCTTAGGAAGATTAGAGAGAGAATTACACCCTTTACACAAAGATGTTTAGCAAACAATTCAAAACAGAAAGAAATAATGTTTCTCTATTTCTTATATAAGAGTAAATCCTTAATCAATCAAGTATAGGAACGCCTACAACATTTTGTGTTATTTTTGTTTATAGATATGTAAAATAGAAGCATTACAGAAAGAAACAGATCACAAGATAGAGGACAAGCATAAAGAGGCAAACATTTATATTTCCATAAAGACTGACACGGATTTATACGAAAGCAATCATTGTGTCAAGTGCAATAACAAAAGAATCTAAGGCTCATTTCAAGACAAGGGTGAGGGGTCCACATACAACATTTAGAAGATTGTAGTGTCTGTTGTCAAAATGCTGATCAAGAAACTTTTCAGCACGAAAGCTTTTCTTACAATATCCACACCGCCACTCATTTACATCCAAATGAATCTTGTGCTGCTCCTGATCCCTGAAAAGATCGCTGTCTGGATGAAGCCTACACTTAGTCGAAATCTGAAACCCTTCTTCTTCCAAAAATGGCATCAAATACTACAGAGTGTGCATGAAGAATATTGTTACTGACACAACACAAAACAACTAAATCAAAAAGGTGCTCCCTGTATTCCTACAGAAAGCATTTTGCTCTTACATCCTCTATGATCTTCCAGGCTGCCCTACTTCTTTCTCTGGAACAATGCACCTCATTAGTATGATGTGGTTCCTGCTGACGTGTCCTAAGTATAAGGATAATGACCATATCAGCTCGGTAACTTCAAGAAAAAAGTTGGTATATTTTTTAGTAAATCCCAATCACTAGTCATAACGAGGACAGAAACCAAGTATTCCCCAGCTCAAACAAATTTAGGCTTTACGTACATTTATAAAGAGAAATGGAGCCTAATCTACAGTACAGGATGACCAATATGACAATAGAAACAGCATTACCTCGCCGAATCAGATTCTTCCAAGCCCTGCTTCATAGTCCAAAACAGAAGGGAAAAACAAAAAGGTCAGTTTGGAAGAGAAATACAAAATAAAAACGCTGTCACAAACTATGCTTTAAGCTCCAGACTCTGAGTCCAAAGGGCATATACAGAAATGAATCATACATAGCTTCAATCAAACATTTTCATGAAACAAGAATTTATTTACACCTAATCTAACTAACCGAAGCTATTAGGAAGCAACTAAAATAAATTACGGAATTTAAAAAGGAATTAAGTGGAAACGAGATGAATAAAGAGAAAGACGCTGAACTTGAAATGAGCCATTAAAACATTGGGTCAGAGACATGAATGGAATTTTAATCTAAAATGAGAAATTAATATACCTGAGATACTGTGTTGCACAGCAGTAGAAACTCAATGAGGAGAATTGAAGTTATTGCTTTAGCTCCTCTCCCCATCTCCTCTCCTCGTCTCTTTTTCTCTCTCGGATGAGAGAATTTGAGCTTTTTCTCTCTGCAAAAATATTTTCTCGGAAAAACAATGTTTCGAACGCTGGGTTTCCTGGAATTTCATATGGGCCTGTTTGGGCACCGGTAACTTAGTACTCATGCCTGGAATAAGGATTGTCTCACACTAATGGAGAATTACGTCAATGGCTTTCGTTTCCAGGCCCAATTCATCATTTCTCCAACCGGGTCTTAGGCCCAACTAGTACTAATCCAAAACAAACTAACTACATCTTGCAAGGAATGCGACCGTCTAACAGGCAAGGATCGAATCTCAAATCAAAATGAATAAAGTTTCAAGGAAAAGAGAAGGCATTTCTCATAAAATAGCGGTACACAAATTCGGGTTGAACATGCAGCCATCATCATGTCTGCAAATTTCGTGATTATATAATTGTGATCAAGCTAGAGATCAACTTCCTTTATCAAAAAAATGGGAGTATCAACCCTCAAGTTGATAGCATTATCTATGGAAAACCAGCTCAGTTTGGAATGCAAAGATGACTTTCAACAATTTCTATGCCGGTAATGCTTGCAAATTGCGATGTAAATCATATAAAAAAAAATAATGGCTTAACCTAGTCTTACTGAGTTTGCCTCCAGTTGACATTGATTACAAACATTCTAGTGTTATTTACTTCATCAATTCAATACATATCTATGGTTAAGTTTCACATCAACATCTTTTTTTTTTTTTTAATTATTGACCCTTTCTAAGGTTGCATTTATATATATATTGAATATGCACCCAATAAGAAGCTAGGAACCAACTCAGACATAGAGACATTAGTCATGTTCTTCAGCTCTAGCAATGTTCTTATTGCTTTGCTCTTAGTTTTCTTTGTCCTTCGTCCTGCTTCTTTTCTTATTGCGTTTTATCACGCCTTTCTTCTTTGCTGCCTTTTTGCCCTTCACCACTTCCTCAAGAGCTTATGAAAAGATCATCCCACACATCATAAAGTGTTGATCTCCTGCATCTTGCTTGGCCTCTTTCCTTTCGTTCATCCTTCTTCACATAAAGCTAATAAGGTATGACTTAACTCTTCCTTCTCTAGTTTCTTTTCCCGAATTGTCTAAAGCCACATATAACTAAGGATGTTATTATCCATGCATGCAGCAACATAGATCAAGGAACAGAAACAAATGTTGGCCTCCAAGATGATTTACAAACTCTGCATGCCTTCCAAATTTATCATATTCTTCCTTGTTTCCATTTTCCTTTTTGCCCAATTCAAGGTTCCTCGGGTCTTTCGAGATGCATGTCATTTGATAACTAAAATGGGCATCCAAGTTAATGGAAGGGATACAAAATTATGAAAGCTAGAGGAGGCTGAATCATGCGAATAACTGAAGTTTTGTTATTTACAAGATTGGACCCAAATATATATGGCATGGTGACCAATGAGCTATGCAAACTAAAAATTCATTTGTTGAATGTGCAACCTGACTATCATTTTCATTGTTTTCAATGAGCTCATTCCGCACTCTCTTAGAAGATTTAAACCCCTTTGCCTCCAAAATACCATTAGCAATATCAGTTGCTAGCTTGCATTTAGTTGATTGAAATTTATAGAAACCAAGTCTCACATCTCCATCCCCATTCCCCCCAATTAGTAGAACTTTTGAATTGTTTTGATTTTACACCCACCAAAACTCTTTAATAGTGAATATATATTTTACCATAAAAAAGTACAGTTCTAAGAGCAGTTGTTCTGTTTGTGTGTGCGACTATACTGTAATTTGGAGAACATAATGTAAACCAACAAAATTTTACATTTTTCGGCTTGTAACAATGCCAAAAGTACTGCAAGCGCAAGGTAAATAAATGCTTAAGTTTTCCTCTTTCCTCTCTTTCTTGAACTCGTTTCTGGCCCTTCTGCCTCTTCAGCCTTCTGCTCTGCCTCTAATATGGCCAACTGCAGCATACAGAAAGACACAGAATGATCTCATACGCAGAGAAATAGGTTTTGATTACTTGGCAATCGGGCAGCAGTCCAATGTAGACATTTAGAAAAGACAGTGAGACCTTTACCTCATCAAGAAGTGGTTTAAGTTCCCTGTATCGAGCCTCGGCAAGATCAAAACCATCTTTACGGAGCTCCTGTCAAGTCGAAGACCGCATCATGTTTTTTTGTACCCCAAAATGGAAAAACAAAAGACGCATCATGCTACTGGGGATGAAAACATTGATATATATTTGTGCATATGCATGCATTTGCAAGCAATAGAAAGGGAGAACGTAAAACATGATAAATACGGTCTTCTTAGAGCAAAACAAGCTCTACGACATCTATCAAACAGAACCCATTTCAACAAAGAAGAAGAAATAACACATAAATTGCTTGATAAATCATTGTTTCCATGTAACTTTAAAACAAATAGTAATACATAATTCAATTAAACACACCTTGCCAGTGTGCTGAGTATGTTCATGAGCAGCCATTTGCCAGTACGAACTAGTACGTCTGTAGAAATCCCTCAAGGATTCTCCAGGCTGCAAAAGGAAACATATGACAACCAATCCGTTCACAATTGAAGGACATAAAGTAACTTTATAGAAGCCTAAAGCAGGTAATAGGTTCACCATGCAAACAGGAGCTATGATTAACCAATGCAAAACTCTAGGAACATAAACTCAAACATCATCTTCCAACATACATAGGTTCAAATTTTGAAAATTTTATGAGGGGACTACCATTGGTGTTCTCTGTGAATCTGAGAGGCCAAGGTTAGCTCTGATCTGCTCTATCCTGGCTCGCTTCTCTTTCCTTCTTAGATTCTTTCCCTCACCCCTTACAAAAGCAACAGCATCTCCCATTTGAAGTGATCCTGCACCATCTTTGCTAGCCTGCATGGACAAGCGAAATCATATAAACTGGCCAGTTCATATTTTCTAAAATTTCAAAGAAACAAGCATCAGCCTCCCATAAAACATTTACAAAATCTCTTTCTCAGACTTATATCTACATATTCATGTTACAAAATTTTCATTTAAAGAGACAATAAGAACTGAAGGAAGAAAAGAAATTAGGAATTCCAAAGGCGGAAGAGATCTAGGACATAATCTACCTGCTGATGATGAAACAGCATTTAACAAACAAATATGTATTTTGACTGAAACAATAAAGAAAGAAGAGGCACCTCTGCATCATCATCATCATCAGTCTCCTCACCATAGCTACCAGGCTCACCCATTTCTTCACTATCATCATCATCTTCGTCATCATCCTCATCTTCATCCTCTGAGGCTTCCACCCATTCACTTTCAGATGCCTAGGAATTGAGAGGGATAAGGAAAAAAATAAGTAAAGCACAGCCAGGATAAAGCAGTCATGCATGCTTAATAGTAAAACTACATTCACTACCTAATCAGGCATGGAACTTGTAATATATTTTTTTTAAAAAATGTAAGGATACTTTAAAGATTTAGATTTTAATATATAATCTAGAAGGTGCCTGGAGAAGGGGTTGTGGACAGGAGAAAATTTATCCAAATAACTAATCCTTACATATTCTTAAGAAGATCTATCCCATCCTATTCAACATCGATAAAAGAGTTAACACAATATTGGGATGTATAACTTTAATGAAGATTCATATCCAGTCCATAGTTTTAACAGGTAAGGCATGAATAAATGAACTCAAAGTAGAGAAGGAAATTCAACAAACCGGTATAATGCACTTCCATTCGTCAAGTTTACTAAGATTAAGTGAATACAAATCATCAAGTGTAATTTCTTGATCTTTAACCTCCATCATGCCCCCGTATATATATAAAGTATCTTTACCAACAACCATGCAGGAATTTATACGTCCACAAGGCTTTACAATCTGAAATTTGATGATTCACATGTCAATAAATTGGACACATCTAAACCAATAAACAATCATTTCTATGCAGTATGACAAACCTCTGGTGAAACAGATCTTTGAAAATTTAATTTAGATTTAGATTGTTGAGGCTTTGCAGCAGATTTAATTGACCCAACATCATCAATTTGCATGTTTGCTACCATGTTCTGAGACATTTCATTAATGTTGTTTTCCTCATCATCTGCTTCTTTATCATACTCTGAAATCTGGTCTCTATCATCTACGCCATTAGCCTCTGCCTCAATATTTATCTTATCATTAGAATCAGGGCCATCAGGTTCTTGCTCTGAATTCCTTTTTAACTGCCAAACACCAATCAAAAGTAATAGTGCATTATTAAAATAAAAGCTGTCACAAGAGAATTATAATTATAATTCAATTATCAACCAAAGAAAGAAAGTAGTAACATTTGGAGAGAGAGAGAGAGAGAAAAGGGGGTGGGGGAAGAGCAAACTAACACAACACTACTACAGACTTGTAACCAGTAGATAGATCCAATGCGAATGGTCTTTTTAGTGGCTATACCTTAACCTTGGTTGACTTTTCCTTCCGTAGCTCCAAAGGATACCTAAAATAAAAACAACACTCTCATTTAGTGACAAAGCAATATCACCCAATAAATTTATCACCCATTTGAAACTTTGAACTAAAAGGAATAAAATACAGATTGGTAGGAGGTAAAACCGAAAAAAGGGACTGCATTTACTCCTTAAAAAATATAAAGTTATCGCCTTATTCCATAACAGTTTTTAAGAATTTAAAAGATTCTAAGCTATTGAACAGTAAAGTAACATAAGACCAGGCTTACCATCGGTGGTTATCTAGTTGGAAGCCGTAAAGTTCATTCAAGAATAAGCTCATCATTGCATCGTCTGCACAGATAAATTTAGTCAGAAACAAAGAAGACGACAATTAACTCAGAGTCATCACCTAAAAGACTACATTAGTTCAATGGGTGAAGTAGTGAACATCACTGCTAACATCAACAAACAACATAGTTTGCTTAATTCCAGCTTAAGGCAAGATTATTAAATAAATGACAAACAGGTATACTTTCTCCCTTAACACCTAAAATCAAATCTCTTTTTGTCCTTGATTCTCACTTCTAACCATAAACTGAAAACATCACCTGACAGGCTCACACGATAGAATTATTGATTATAATGAAAACAACATCAAAGGTTAAACTTTCTCCTTCCATCATCCCCTTGCAGCTTAACCTAATATTTCCCACACAGATTTACTCCTAAACACCACTAACACTTCGTTCTGTTGATGCTTTTACTACTTTCATTTTGCTTTTTGAAGAATTGCTATAGAACAAAAGCAAAAGGTAAAAAGTAAGTAATATATTATCACTGATTTAAAGAGGACAAATAACTAAAATATAGCATCAGCTATAACATAATTAGTCTATTAAAAGTAAAATCACATATTTTGTCATCTAAAAAAGTCATAGTATATTTTATGTATAATCCTTCAAAAATTTTATCGCTTTTGCGTCCAGACGTGCTTTTTGCTTTTTTGCTTCCAGAAGTAAAAAGCAAGTGGCAAAAGCGCCAACTAAGGGAAGCCTAAAACTTTTTCATTTCTGAAAAAACCTGGTTCATTAATATCATCTTCACAGGCATCCATAGGTCAAAAATTAGGCAATTTTTTAATATAATAGTGGCAATAAAAAAATTTCCACACTTAAAATATTTGAAATTTAGTAATTTAGTACAGAGGATGAAACCATAATAACCGTTGACAACCTTCTCACAATTTAACTCAGCTTAATACCAAACGTTCCACATGATAAATACAATGGGTTAGCTTGAGATCACGTGATTGAAATTGGCAAATTCAAGCCTCTTTTGGTGTGTGTGTGCATGTGTTTCTTTTGAGATGTCCACAAATTGAGAAATGTAGACAGATTTAGTGAGTTTATCATGAAAAAAGATAACACCTGAGTCCTAGAATTCCAATAGAAGCTACTGCTTTCAGTATTTAAAATTTCAACACGAACAGAACAACTTATACATTTCATTCAATTTCCTTGTATCTACACACAGCCAAGTTCTTTGATATCATTATACATATGTGGACTTTTAGACATTTAAACAGAGTAAATAGTAGACAAAGAAGCTAAAACCAAAAACCTGGTCAAAGGTGGCACCAAATCCATCTAAAAGAGAGAACATTTTGCACAGAAGAATGATAGAGATTTGTTGGGGGGGGTGGGTGTTAACTAACCTTCCATTTCCATATCTACTACACCTCCAAATAATAAAGCACGCTTCTTATGAACACACATGGAAAACCCAGCACGAGCACCAGGAGGCATCCCACTTTTCTTTACCTATTAGACAGGAAGTTGTATCATATACAAACAAACATGCTCAGTGTATAAGAAATTCTAGAAAGGACTTCGAAAATAATAAAGCTCTTGAATAGAAAATAATGTTATAACTGACAATTGTCCACATCAAAAATTAGTCTATACACACAGCTAAAACATTACAAGAATCTAAAATCAAGCATTTATAAAATCATGCATTTATAAAATCATGCTATAAAAAATTCTCCACTTTCAGGAGACTATGGCTTTAAATTGCATAATAAACAATGATCAACCTACAAGCAGCAGTTAGCTTTTCCAAGGGCAAAGGACACCAGGTTCTTAGAGCATAAAATAATTATTTAATTCAAGCAGAAAGCACTAAAGAAAGAAATTTCTCATAATAATTGAGTATACATTCTTCAGAAGTCTATTCCTTAATTTGATTTCATAAAGCAGAAAGATGGTAATATTAAAATGCAATGATATTGCAGGAAGTAGTTTTTATAAAATCAGTTAAACTGGTTCCTTTAAACAGTGGATAATATAATTAACAAATGTGATTTAATAAGCAAATCATGATGATGTTCCTCTGTATTTATACACACAAGCTGATAAACAGAAGGTACTCCTAATATTTGCAAGCCATTCGAGAAAGTTTATATGAAGTTATCCTGAAGTAGAATTGCAGTTACATGTCACAATATGCTTTCATCTCATTACCATCCATTTCTACTTATTGGAGAAAAGAAAGACCTACAAACCTTGTTCCACTCCCAAGTCCTAGGATCGAGAGACCACAAGTCTGAATGAACAATTCCTTTCTCAGAGCTGTTCTTATCAGAAGACACTTCTTTGGAGTAGCCACCGTACAAGAAAATCTGCAAATTATATTAAAAATGGAATTAGTATATAAATCACTTTTATATAAAATGCTCTCATTTGCAACTGGTGAAAAGGATTCTGAGTAAATATCCATTATTAGGCTACTCGACAACACCTGATATCTATCAGAATAGAAGACAGCATCAATGTCTCAAGCAATCTCAAGGGAAAGCACAGCAAAAAGCTAAATAATGTCTACTAAATATTAGTTCACAATCATTCACCAAACACATTTCTTTTTCAAGTGTTTTATCCCAGTTTTGCTGACCAGGAAGATTACTGGTTGAAACCTGTTTTAAGCATTTCACAGAATGAGGCGCTTAAGAGAAGCGGAAAAATGACCCTGTTAGAGAGGAATTGGACCTTGGACACATTTTACATGCAGGTCTAATGTTTCTATTCTTTTATATTTATAAATGATATTCACACACACACACACACAAGGGAAGGGGATTTGAACCTAGAATTTCCCAAGGTCTCAGCTCCTCTTACCACAGGAAGAAGCCTCATTAGCATTTCTGATCTAATTAATGCTAAAATATTTGAATTTTGTACAGAAGGAAAAACTGATGTAACATAATATTTAGATAAAGTTGTATCAAAATAAACTCCTGTTAGTTTTTATTGCTCATACTGATAAAATTCAGTATAATATAACTCCAAAGGCAAAGGTGAGTTGGTAATAGTCTTCAGCATTTATGCTCCACACTTGTATCTTATAAAACTTCTATGGGATTTTGAATTGGCATTACAATGCTAGTCAAATTGATGAAAATATTTTTGCTTAACTTTAAGGTGGTTCTCATGAATAATAGAGGCACCAACTATATTCTTAGCAATTTTGGCATCTATAAAGCTTTGAAACTTTCCCTTTTCTGATATTTTACCAAAATATAATATGTATGCTTCTAAATCAAAGGAATCACTAATCGAATCCGCATGGTCTTTAACCCACTTATGAGTTCCAGATACCAAGACCACTTAAATAGATAAATAGAAATGGCATAAGGAAGAATTGTTTATCAATTGCCATAAATAATTATCAGAATTCATTCAGAAAGGTTTAGCATAATAGAAGAAATTCAAGAAAGGACTCCAACATGACAAATTCCCTCAAATCTCCCACAAAATTTTAGTATTTAAGTGACCAAGATGGCCCAAATGTCACAATACAGTTTAGGCAAACTATAGCAAATTAACAAAAACAAGCAACATTTTTCACTACTAACTTAGATTTTAAGCATTTTAATAGGTTCATTATGCCTAATCAGGTGCAATTCTTTGGCCATCGTACCTGATCTTGATACACGAAAAATTGGAAACCACTCCGAGCACTAGGCCACATGGAACCAAGCTTAGGCTTTATTTCTTGCCACTACAATCCAAAAGCACATACTTTTAGTTCAACAACTGAATGAAACTTAACATCTAACACATCATAAACTAGAGCAACAGAAGAGAGGGAAATATTCACCTTGAACTCATCTAGGTCAAAGATGTACAAATCATTATGATACCTGTAAACAAGAAAATTTAGGGAGGGAAAAGTCCATTGTCAACCTTGACTAACAAAGAGTAAAGAGTTCATTGCAAAAAAAAAAAAAAAGTAGTACAGATAAAGTTAAAGCATGATATGTCAATAATGGCATCATTGATATATCAGATTTCAATACCACATGGATAAAGGGGGAAAAAAGGGAAAAAAAATACATAAATAAAGTTCCTGAATCTATGGTCAGCTTCTGCCTCCAAGAATCTGTCAAATTATGACAAATTTTAAATTATGTTCCTAACAGTGTGGCAAAATAGCAATTGCTCAAAGTTAGAAGAGGAAGGTTATTACTTGGATGGGAGTTAATCTTACATCGAAGCATCTCTATATATTATTTTATTGATACTACAGGACATGAGGTAATTAACTCATCTTCCAAATTCTTAATAGGTAGTTCTCATACATCTCAAGAGTTAGCTATTGGAAATAGATCATGTTATACAGTGTGCTCATGCATCTTGATAAGAATTAAATAAAGTTCAAAATAGAGAAGAGGAAATTGATTTAAATGTTTCTGAAAATTTTCAATTGTAAATAAGTCATTAGGAAACCTTTAACAGTATCTGAAAAAAACCCATCAATACCTCACTTCTCTTAGAGTGTCATAGAAGCCACCAAAAACAATAATCTTGTGCTTGTAGAGGACCTGCAACAAAACCAAGATAAAAAGATAACATGAAAAGTGGCATTAAAACCTAAAGAAAATTAATGTAACTTGGTCTCTCTGGTGTTAATATGCCTGAGAGAGAGAGATAGACAGCAAAAAAACATTCCAAATGATAATTTCATTTTCTTATCAATAAAACTATGCAAATATCAAAGATAAGAAACCTAAACTTACCATTCGATGACCAGACCGAGGACTTGGACATCCTTTCCAATTTAGTTGTTCCCACTGATTTGTTTTCAGATCCAACATCCAAAAGTCCTAAAAGAGGTTTCAAAGACAGCACTAAAAACTTGAAAAGTTACACTCAAAAGAAAAGAGAAAGGAGAACAAGAGAGCATTTTAAAGCAGCTTTCACCTTGTAATGATGGAACCGCTCTTGATTTGGGGATGTGAATTCACCACCTATCAACAAAGAATATGGTAATGCAAGTGATGCAGAAGAATAAAGTGTTAGCATGATTGTAGATACACATTGAGGCAAAGTTTTGCAGTCTACCAAAGATATAGAGATAATTCTTCCAAGCAACTGCCTGATGAGCACTACGAGGTGGTGGACTGTTAGGACTCGATACCAACTTCCATTCCATCTTTTCCACATCGTACCTGTAAAGATCACCATAAACAAATGTCTGCACCAATCCAAGTCAGCATCAGTTGCTAGAAGACCAAAATGGCAACAATTCATTTACTCCAGATCAATCATATAGTCAAAACAGTTCATTTCTAAACCTAACCTTGCTACCATTGTAGAATTCACCCCCATATAATATCAACTCTGTCTCTTTCAGCGGATTAATGCTTAACTACACAATTTCGTCAAAAATAACAAGAAATCAATCACATAGGGAAAAAGTATAAACATTAAAAAAAAAAAAAAAAGACCAGATAAAAATGGCTAAGCATTTATAGACAAGGCATTACTGTGCAGTTGGATCGAGGAGATGGCGCAGGGACATTTTCGTCAATGTGAACTTCCTTCTTCTTTGCTTCCTCCTTTTGTATACTCAACTGTGAAATTACATGTTCAAATCAATAACTTTTAATTCAAACTTCAAAAAAAAAAAATGTGTGCGTTTCTTCATTGCTTCATTTGAATTAACCGAAATTACTTTAAAAAAAAGAAAATCCTAAAATTATGTTTCCTCGAAGCTGATTCTAAGCTTGGACATACAGAAATGAAACACAAAGAAACCACGATTTGATTACCAAAATGGCGTCAATGTCATCTTCGGGAGAGAGTTTCTTGGACTCTCTACGAGCTCTCTTCTCCTCAGCTTTGGCTGTTTTCCTCTCGGTTCTCTCTTTGCCTTTTCCTGGCTTCTTCGTTTTCTTCCCCATTTTCTAAGATTTTCGATTAACTCTGCTCCTCCTTTTAACAGCAAGTAACTCAACCGAAGACCTGCTGCCTGCCACCGGCAACTCTAAAGTTCAACAGTAGAGAAACAGAGGAGGGCTTCAGAGCGACAGAAAACAGAAATACAGAAACACAGAAAGTCCTAAAACACCGTCGTTTTCATGTCCTCCGGCTCCATGCCACTAACAATATGAACGGGCCGAGCCTAACGTTGAGTAAGCCAGTAATCTTGGGTTTAGCTGACAGCCTCCCAAAGCGAGCTGTTTCCATCTTTTATCGGGTCAGGCCCACAAAATCTTCTGGTTTATAAAAAAAAAAAAAAAAGAAAACTCTTTTTGTGTAAATAAGTAAAAAGAAAATTTCGGGTGCTTGTTTCTTTTCTTTATTTTTTTAAAACCCAAAATACAAAACAAACTCCTTCACTTAATTAAAATCCATCATTAAGCCTTTATATCTTTTTATAACAATTAATTAAGTCCCTAATCAATTAATTACAATCAATCGAACTCTTATTTGGTGAAAAATTAAAAAATCATTAAATTTTTTTTACCAATTAGGATCGGACTATCATGTGACACGAATGCCAAAGAATAAATACTGCCACGTGACATATTTTTGACATGTGCCAAAGTAAATAAAAAAAGACCCTTTTTTGAGTATGTATCAAAAATAAAGGAAAAAAAAAGACATTTTTTACATGCCTAGAAAGTGCCGTACCCACCATATTTATTCCATGTTGTTTGCAGCACATGTCAATTCTATGATAGGATAAAATTAGACTGTTAACAATTTTTTTGTCTACATAAGGACTCATTATCGTAATAACAGGATAAAGTTTCATGTGATAGATTTAACTAAAAGTTTGTATTTTAACCTTTTTGATACCAACAGTTAGTTTACTGGCGGCAAAATTTTCAAAATGAATTTTTTTTTTTTTACAAACAAAGAGCTAAACTTGAATGACTACTTAATATACGCATTTAACAAAAATTCAACGACCAAAATCATGCTAATTACCAAAAAGAGAATGACGAGTAAATCATGTATTATCCCTTTTAGCTTTGCAAGTGAATGATGGAGTCGCAGAGCCAGACATATCGTTCCTTGTCCAATCCAATTTCCATTTTCGGGTATTTTAATGACTCAAGGCAAGTGCAATAATTTTACAATTTAGAAAAGGAAAAAAACGTACACATTTCGTCCAGTCAAAAACTAATCGGAAAACTAGGCAATCACATGCTTTTTGTGGATGTAGGCATCAAAATATTAATTTACCTACCAAAATTGGATCTTCGAATGAGAAATTGGCCGTTAAAGTCATTGCCACGACAGGAAGTATATGTCCTGAGCAAGCCGTTTCAGAGTTTTGTCACAACTCAGGCGCGCTCTTAATTCTCTGGTCACATCGATCCTTGAAAAGGGCTTCAAAATGGGACGACGACTTTAGAAACTATTACATAACAAATATTTCAGGGTTCCATCTCTTTCTAGGAAATATATATATATATATATATATATTTCTGATTTGCACTTCAATTTTAGCGTCACTCAATATGGATAAAGATGTCACTATTATTTTATCTGAACACAGCAGTTTGATTAGAAAATTTATCATTCGTGTTCTTTGAGTTGGTCCCATCACGGATCACATTGCTTTCATTATGTATGGGAACCAAAGATATGCTGAAAAGAAGAAGCGGGAAGACGGGGCTGGCCACAAATCAGGCATTTTGACTCTAATATTGTTTATGCTTTATATATGTACTGCTATGAGCTTGCCTTGGAGTGAAAGACGTTGCTGCCTACTATCCTTTAGCATTGACAATTTCAAAAGAAAGCCGGAAGCAGTTCAAAGACTAATTATTGATTTGATGATGCTAAAGATTGCACCCTTAACTTCCATTGTGAAACGTTTTGCAGGGAACCTACAACTCTTGACTGCTGGTCTTAGGGATGCAGCCAACAAACTTATGGAAGCTGCTGTTGATTTCTCTAAAGGTGTGCTCACAATTTGTATTGCCTACACTTGCACCAACGAGATCTTGCATGCCATTCAAGAATCTTGTGGAGGAAAAGGCAACGATCGTAGTCAAGAAATGATCATTAGTCATCATCATGGTGATGATCACAACCTTATAAATTAAGTTAGTGGACCTTGAAAAGCACATGTACATAACATGGCCATTGCACCAGATCCTGACGTTGAAAACCGAACGGGAGGGGAAAACCGCCTAAGCAATTTCCTCATGTGGCAAAGCTCTTGCAGCCATTTGTCTACAATGTTCATACTTTGGCCAGAGATTGGCTACTGGCATTTGATGTGGGCTATCTTGAATTTTCAGCGAAACCACTCTTATTTTGAGAAGAAAAAGAATTAAGTAGCTGTAAACCTTAAAAATCGTTCATAGTTTTAGTCCTCTCCGCCCTAGTAAAAAATACTGGTATTAGTTGTTATTAGTTCCTTTTATCATTCCAGTAATTAACCAGTTACCACCCAAGTTGGCTTCTCTCTCTCTCTCTCTCTCTTTCTATATATATATATATATAATTCTTCAATGGACCTTTGAGTCTAGTCTAACGAGTAGTGAATAATAAAATAGCTCTAGCAACTGTGTTGTGCTAGTTAAATAAATTAGCGAGGAAATCATTTGAGTTTCAGAAGGCGATCCCTTTATCTATCTCATACCCCAGTTTTGAGCTCCATTTCGTGTTGCTAACTAACGTGCTAATCAATTCATAAGCAGACGTGATTTTCTTGTTTTTTGATAAGGAAAATCAGATTTTATGCTTATATTAGTAACTAAACTTCCCGTTACATGTAACTGAAATTCAAATGTATTTTCATATTAATCAAAAAAAATTCTAACAGCACTATTACATATAATTAAGTAATATTTTTTCAAAATTGATATAACATGATAAAATAATCGCATTAAATTTGTCACTTTACAAGTCAATGTTATATTAACGGGAATTGAATATAAAATGACAACTAAGGTTTTGCAACTGGTAATCATAAAAATATCAATTTGATGCAAAATAAAATATATAAATTTAATTGAATGTAATAAAAAAATAAAAATTTTATTTAATTTTTTAAAATAAATAAATTTTTTTAAAATATTATATCTTAACTTTATTAATAATAAGAGGAACTACTATTTTTCACGTGAAAAAAAAATTCACACCACCGACTTCCTAATTAGCTAGTCTTCTTGAACAGTTGTAGATGTTTTCTCACCGAAAACAATTAACAACTGGCTTAAGATTTGGATGCACGCTGGCGGCCCCTTCATCCACACAATTTGTTGATCATTTGAAATCAACCAAATGCGTTAGCTAGCTGCTAGTCTTCTCACTGCCCACTAGGTGGAACGGTTACATCATGATTCAAGATCAAATTTGTCGAACTGTTCTATATATATATATATTAAGAAAGATACAAATAATGGCAAAATAAACAAATTAGATATCAAATAATTAGGACAAAAAGAAGAAATCTCAATGGCCCTAGAATCCTGATTTTTCTTTCTAAAACTAAAGATAAGATGATCTTTCCTGTCTTACACCTGTATGTAAGATCCAAATCCAAAAGGGAGGAAAACAAAGTTCAATCACCGAAGGCATCTATCAAAGGATATGTCTGGTCAGCCCCATTCAGCCCCATTCAACTGTAGCATGGCCCTTCCAGATTTGAAATTTAATTATTTATCTCTTTTTACTATACTTTCTTTTTAATTTATGTTATGCTATTGTTAGGTATGATTGAATGAGGGCATCTAACTTAAGATGGACGGACGACAAAACCAGTCTAACTGCATCAACGATATTTCTAAGTGTGAAGAGGAAAAAGGGGAAAACCTTTGATTTAAAGGTTGATTATAAGGTCCAAATTTTAAGGTAATTCATAAGGTCCTGACCCTTAATAAAAAAAACAATCACATAAGGATGAAATGATGGAGGGAAAACCATAGAGAGAGAGAGAGAGATTAAT
The DNA here is from genome assembly GCA_036013995.1 of Theobroma grandiflorum. Lineage (NCBI taxonomy): Eukaryota > Viridiplantae > Streptophyta > Magnoliopsida > Malvales > Malvaceae > Theobroma > Theobroma grandiflorum. Next base: position 12,595,732 of record CP142131.1, read on the forward strand.
TAAGGTACCCTTAAAAGAAGAGCCCTTCTTCCTCTCTTCAACCTCTTTAGCCTGCTAGTGCAGGCACTGCCAGTCTCTCCGACCCTTTTCCACTGGGGCTATTTCACACCCTTTTCTTATATGTAATGCCAAAATCTAAAACTAATCCAACCTTTGTCCATTTTCAGTTGTCTTTTTAGTTTTTATATGCTTACTTTTAGCTTCCCTTGTCCCTTAAAAGAAGAACCCACTGCAGTTCTCAGGCCTCCACAGGGCACTAAAAAACTAAAAATCACCCCTAACGCGTGCAACACTAAAATTTTGTGTAATCTCTAGAGATTTTTGGGGTGACCCACAGATAAAAATTTGGCTGCAATGTTATAAAAAGAAGTATCATGATATTATTTGAAGTGGATTAGCAGAAAAATTGATGCGATTGTTTAAAGTTTGGCATATTTAATTAGCTAGGGAGAGATGTGATCACCATAAAGGAAGGCTGCAGGTAAAGCTTATGAGCCCCAGCATGCGTGACTACTCCATCAATTAATTAATGCTTTCTTTTCGTTTTTATGAATCGCTGATAATGTCCTTGGATCAGATAAAAAAGATCGTGAAGAAGTTTATGTTCATCTTTTTTCTTTTCCCGTTTGAAACTGGGGAGGAGGGAGATGGACGAATCTTTCAAGTAACGAGGAAGAATGAAAGTTTTTGAACTAATTGAAAGGCATGTGCGCCTATGACTTTCTTTAATCAACTTGAAGGGTTCTGAAAAATAATGGTACTTGACGAACACTTACATTTCTAGGGGACTAGCCGACTAGCTAGATCATAAGAAAATTTGTAAGCATATGAGCTGTGCATGTAAACATAGCCTTTGAATCGCTTAATATCGTCATCTAACATTGGATAATAGATGTGTTTAATTTCAATATGCTTTGAGATTAAAGCAGCTTTAGGCCTAAGGGTCCACGCAATTAATTTAACAGATTCCGTTGGATATACACAGTATGGTTATAAAATAATTTTAGATCATACAAAGATTTTGATTTTGGAATTTTCGAGCTACTACTTTAAAAAACAAAAATTTCCCCAACAACTTGGTCTTTAACATTTTATTTCCTCTTCCGAATTTGAGGAACATGTGTGCTTTTAGAGAGCATGGGCAAATATTATTAGATTAACAGAAAATCTCTCATTTGATTGTATCTATATATCCTATATGCACAGTGTTTTTGGTTGCTGACATGATCCATCTATAAGCTTGAAAGTTATATAATTTGAAAAATGATTCTTTGGGTAATTACTAATTTGGTATATACATATACAATTGAGCTAATTATTTATCTATCATAGACCATATATGGTAATATGATTAGATTTCAATTATTACTGTTTGAGACAATATAGTAAAACTGACGCAGATACCAATATATATATATATATATATATATATATATGAACTGTGAAAGGAAAAAAGTTGTTCCCAAGGTAACAAGAGCCTGGATTTTTTTCCTTATTCTTCATAGTCAGTAGACCACAATGAAAGCAGTCAACTTTCAGAACGAATCTTAACCATCATTCTTCAGCAATAAAATAGGGATTAGGCTTAGAAAATTCGCGTTGGCAATACTAATTAAAATATGTAGCCAGGTAATGACATGCCTTAATAATGCAAAACAAGTGGTAGCCTGCTCTACCTTTCCTTCTAAAGCTGCCCCAATTTTATTAAAGTACTGAAAAATGCTTCTCGTAACGCTCATTAAACTGTAACTCCCGTCTGTATGAATGACAAATGCCCTATAAAATCTAACGGGATTCCCTTCATGATTTCTTGTTATATATACTAGTTATATTATTCCAAATAGCAACAGAGAGAATTATGGGAGGTGAACTCTGTGGAAGAATGGGAATTGGCTTGTGCGCAAGGCTGGCAAGGTCATGGAGAAAGATGGAGATAGCTCTCAATGATACAGTTTCCAAAAGCGTAGTTGGCAAGTACTTCAAGCTAGAAGCAAGGAAGAGTTGCTTCACAAAGGAACTGCGAGCCGGTACAGCTACTTTTCTCACCATGGCTTATATCATCACTGTTAATGCTACCATCATTGCCGACTCCGGTGGCACGTGCTCTGCCGCTGATTGCTCGGCTCCGGTGAACCAAACCGCTTCCCCGGATTGCATGTTCAAGCCTAATGCAGGTTATGAAAACTGCCTCTCAAAAACTAAGAGTGATCTTGTTGTAGCCACTGTTTTATCAGCCATGATTGGGTCGTTTGCTATGGGAATTTTAGCCAACTTACCTTTGGGCTTGGCTCCTGGTATGGGTCCTAATGCCTACTTGGCCTATAACTTAGTGGGATTTCATGGATCTGGATCTCTGTCATACCAAACTGCATTAGCGGTGGTATTAGTTGAGGGCTGTGCCTTCCTTGCAATAGCTGCCTTAGGGCTTCGAGCAAAACTTGCTAGGCTCATACCTCAGCCAGTCCGACTTGCATGTGCAGCAGGAATTGGGCTGTTTATTGCATTCGTAGGCTTGCAAATCCACCAAGGGTTAGGCCTCGTGGGACCTGATCCATCTACACTGGTGACAGTCACAGCCTGTGCCAGCACAGATCCCGTTACAGGCAATTGCCTTGGGGGCAAAATGAGAAGCCCAACATTTTGGTTGGGCTTTGTGGGGTTTCTGATCACTTGCTATGGGTTAATGAAGGAGATTAAAGGCAGCATGATATATGGGATTCTATTTGTTACATTAATTTCTTGGATTAGGGGCACTGCTGTTACATACTTTCCTGATACCACACTTGGTGACGCAAATTACAGTTATTTCAAGAAAGTAGTAGATTTCCACAAAATCCAGTCCACAGCTGGGGCTATTAGCTTTAGCAATTTCAATAGGAGTGAGGTTTGGGTGGCTTTGGCAACATTGCTATACGTTGATGTGCTTGCCACAACTGGCACCTTATATACAATGGCGGAAATTGGAGGTTTTGTTGATGACAAAGGAAGTTTTGAAGGAGAATACTTGGCTTACATAGTCGACTCTAGTTCCACCGTCATGGCTTCAGCGTTAGGAGTATCTCCGGTGGCCACCTACGTAGAATCGTCGGCAGGTATAAGAGAAGGAGGTCGAACAGGATTAACAGCTGTGATCATCGGTGTATATTTCTTCCTGTCATTGTTTTTTACTCCATTACTGACCAGCGTACCCCCATGGGCGATTGGTCCTTCCCTAGTAACGGTTGGAGTGATGATGATGAAAGTGGTAAAGGACATTAACTGGGGAAATATGAAGGAAGCAGCACCTGCTTTTGTCACCATGTTGCTGATGCCACTAACCTACTCTATAGCAAATGGAATTATTGGTGGCATTGGGCTTTATGCTGCTCTTAGCTTGTATGATTTAGTACTGGAATTGATTAGGTGGTTGAACAAGATGAGAAAAATGGTAGCCAGAGAACAAAATCAAGTGTCAGCTGCTACAACTGGGGCAGAGTCCACGGTTGAAATCATTTGAATGGTAGAGAAATTAGTCGGAGTCTTTATTAGGGGCTGCAATCTTCTTGTAAACAAAAATAGGTGGGGAACAAGAACAAGTAACTCCAACCCGTCAGTACCCCCATCATTTTTCTGCAGGAAAATTTGTCTGTCGCTAGTCACATTATTGTAAAATAGTTAGTACAACTTTTGGGTGTAGTTTCTAGTTTGGTATATCGGTGATAGAATTAATTTTCCATCCACCTTTATCCCTTTTGTCAACTTTTCTTTTTCAGGATAGGACCTTTTCCTATATCATATTGTAGCAATTAACACAATGAAAAATAAAAAAAAAAGTTAGATGTCATTTCCAAATTCCATTTTTCAAGTCATTCTCATATACTATATAGTAGGATTTGTGATAGAATAAATTACATACAATGCTTAAAAAAACTTTTGAATTATTTAAAAATTTTAAATAATTTTTTTTATTTTATTTAATTAAATTTCTATATTTTTATTTTAGATTAAATTTATCCTTATTATTAACTATTATTAAGTAAAAACGTCTCTTACCGTTTTATATTCATGTGCCTTTAACATGTTTTTACCGTATATAATGAAAAATATCATGTGATTTTATATGTCATTTTATAACTTTAGAATATCACATTATTTTTTATTATAATATGTTAACATATTATGTTAACATCAAATAATATAAAATAATAAGTAACATTTTGACTAATAACAAATATCAACCGTTAATCAAATTAACATATTGAAAAATATGATTTAAAACTACTAATAATTGATTTGAATCTAAAAGCCATCCAAAACGTGAAACAAAAGGAACGAAAATATTTCACGTGCTCGGACATGTCATGAACGTCTAGAAGCCTCAAATAAATTACAACAAACATAAAAGACTTTAGTTGAATATCATTGCAAATCCGTATGCAGCGTCGTCATTTTTTTATTTTTGCAAAAACACAAGTGCGATCCCATACAAATTCCTTGAGCATTCTCATGAAGTTGCAGAATTCACATTTTTCAGACAAGTTCCAAATTCCCACCTTTACTGCTGCCCTTTTCACGAATTCGTCGTAGTTGTTTTTGCTTTTTCATAAAAGCTTGAATCAAGACCCAAGTTGGGCAAAAAGAGGGGGTTTATTTCATTCCTCCAGGCTCCAGCTTTGCATATACGGGAAGTTGGAGCACCAGCCCAATTGGCCCAATACTCCAACCGGCAATAATAATCAGTTGACCTGCAGAAGGTTTCAACAGGGGCAGAAGCACCTAACCCACCCATTAACTGCTCCATAACACGGTCAAAGGGCTAAGTTTTTTAGGAAGTCAAAAAATCAAACGAAGCTTAATTAATTTGAATTCAAAAACAAAGAATACAAATCAACTGACCAATCCTCCTTCCCCTTTATTTCTTTTTTGGTTTTAAAAGGTGTTTGATGGATATTAGGATTCCAACTCCATTACACCTTGCTGTCCCTCCCACCTGCTTCTTTTTCACTCTTTAGGCCCTTCTATCGTTCAACAAACAACAAATTTTCAAGTTCATAGGATATTTGTTTTTTTTTTTAAGGAAAAAACAACAACCCGGAGTTCTAAATTCTCCTTTTTTTTCCTTTGCTTTACATTTTTGTTGTTAGTGTGTTAAATTTGGTCTAAACTTTAAAGTCAAGGGAAATTATGGATTATTTTGAGCTTTCTGCAAGTTCCTCTTACCAGGATTACCTTAAGGTTCTTGAAGCTGACATTCAACATGCCAATATGCTGTGAGTTTACCCTCTTTTCCTTTTTGGGTTTGCTGTTGTTTTTATATGCAACTGGGACTTTTTGATGTTGACTGGTAATTGAAACTTTTTGGGATTCTTTTGGAAATATAGCTTTGATCATGTTTAATGGGTTTTCTGTTACTATTCGGTAATCTAGGCAAGGTTAAAATTTTATTGAAGCCAGGAGGTGAAAAGGCCTCCTTTCTTGACAGATTCAAGGAATTTTTTTTTGTCAAGAAAAATATTTGATTGGGAGTTTACAGAGTTTCAGGGATCAAAAGAAAATCTGCAACTTTTGTATTAGTATCTCCTTTTGTTTTGTGCAGCAATATTTCATAATTTGTGTTACATTGCTTTCTCCCTTTGCACAGTTATAGTTCAATTCTGCTCATTTTCTGTTTTTTTTTTATATATAATTATATTTTTGTAATTTTGTTTTTTAAATTGTTGTTAGAGCGGCTTCTATTCCAAGAGCTAAGGGGGGTGCATGTCTTCAAATGAAACTGGTTTACAATCATTTGGCACCCATTTTCTTGGTTTTTCTTCAATGGCTGGATTGCTCATGTTCATGTCTACTTTCAAGTTATGTAAACCTATTTCACATTGTTGTGTATCAGGTCAGTTAATTTTTACTCACTTATTTATGAGTTTCTATTGTGAATTCAATTATTTAGTTTTTCTCTATTTTTTCCTTTCGTTGTTGTTGTTGTTCCACTTTCCTCTTCTACTTTCAATTTTCATTTAGAGAATGAAATCAATTAGAGTTAATGAATCTTGTCTCGTGTGCTTGTTAATATACATTCTTAGGTATGCTCTGATGGAAGGCCAAGTATCTCTTCATGCAGAAGGAAGGCAACCATAAGGGAATTCTACTGTATGTGAAGTGAACTATCATCTCTCTCATGTTGTTTTGTTCTTAATTTACACAATATTTGGATTTAAATGTAGAAAAGAAGTGAGAGAAATAACAAAAGGAGTAAAATTTTGAGTAACATGAAAGGATTTTTTTTTTCAGTTGTTTGGACTTGAGAGAAGTGAGAAGAGAGTAATGAAATGAAACTAAAGTTTGATAGTTGATTAACCACTCATTTATCAATTCAGGGGATATTTTCGGAATTTAGTAAAATGTTTTATCAATAACCATTAGTGCCATCACAGAAAATGGACATTTGAAGATATTCAAGTAGGGGTCAGGACTTGTGAATCATATTTCTCTTGTTTTTCACTTCTCTTTTCCCTCAGACTATCCAAACTTCTCTCAATCCAAATAAACCGGTAAATGCTAATAGTCTGCTTAGTATTGCATCTTCATCATGCACAACATTCATAGCAAGTGGCTTAACAAAAAAAACATTTATAGCAAGTCTCTTTTGGTCTATATTCTTAATTCAGGAACCCTAGAATTGAGTTTATATATAATAATCTAATCTAGATCACAATCCAATCCTCTTAAAATCCTAAAACCATTTATTTTATAATATTGAATTGTCTTCTTTAGAATTTATGCTATCAACTTGGAAAAGAATAGGAAGGCACTCGTGTTATCAGAATTCATAGATTATTGATGTGAAATTGCAGGTGTCATATTACCATCTCTTCAGCGTCTTCATGGTGATCTGTCGGAGCTTGATGTAACACCAGGGGAAGATCACTGCTTTGAGATGGTTGTCAGGAAGAAATTAGAGGACAAGAGGAAAGTTACAGATGTGGAGTTGGAGAGAGAAGATGAATGCGGAATCTGTCTAGAGCCATGCAACAAAATAGTTTTGCCAAATTGTTGTCATGCAATGTGTATCAATTGCTACCGTGATTGGTATGTAAGACCTCATTTTCCTGCTTTTGGACTTTGGCCTTGGCTAATATTTGGTAATTGAGAAAATCCTTATCCTTAACATCTGACCTGTTCTTTCTTCCGCTTGTTTCCTCACCTTACAGGAGCATAAGATCGGAATCTTGCCCTTTCTGTCGTGGAAGTCTAAAAAGAGTAACTTCTGGGGACTTGTGGGTTCTTACACGCAGTACTGAAGTGGTTGAAACTCAAACTGTGTTAAAGGAGGATATGTTGCGCTTACATTTGTATATAAACAGGCTGCCTAAGGATATGCCAGATGCTTTATTCTTGATGTATTATGAGTATTTAATCTAATCTGATAGGAGAGAGTTCTGATGTACAGAGAGAAAATTGCCAACCACTGGATGTGCATAGATTCTGGTGAGATTTTCATGTTGAGAATTTCAGTTGCAAAACATGTTTTCAGCAAAATAATGTATATGATTATGTAAGATCCCCAATATTAATATATGAATAAACTCTGTGATATCCCCCCATCCTTAAAATTTCTTTTTGTTGACAATGCACCAGGAAACACTTAATTGGATTATTGTTGGAGGCCGGTTAACAGTTATATTTGAGCCTGAGTTTCCATTATAGACTTCTTGCTTATGATTATTTAGACTTTGTAGTGCTTCAAGCTTTTAGGCACTTATTTCAGTAAAATTATCACAGCAAAAGCATATATATATATATATATATATATATATGCCAGTTTGTTGTAGTAATTAAGGTGCTGAGTATACCCTTGTGACTTTCCTTGCAATTTTCACATCTACTAATGAATTGACTGTGCTTGGCCAGAGAAAATTATTTCCCTCCCCCTTGAGTTGTCAGCAATCAGGCTTGATTGTAAACATTTGGTCTATTCTTTGACGACATGAATGTCAATATGTTGTAGTTGAATACTGTAATTTGCTTTAAAGCGATTGTTTGGGAACGTGTCATCGTTCCAGCCTTTCGAAGACTGTAACGTCACAGCTTGGAAGATGCAGAAAGCAACCCTAGGTTTGTTCTGTTTTAACACTTGAATCTTAAGTCATGTTAGAGCTAAAGCAAATTCTCCGTTTTTGAGGTTGGGTTTCATCTTGAATTGTTCAGTAAAATTTTGGGAAGGTTAGAGCAGTGCCAGCCCTTGGGTGAAGCCATCTAAGCAATGGCTTTAGGCCCCAATTTAGGAGGTCTCAATTTAAAAAAAAAAAGTTTATAATTTTATAATAATTATAATATAATTAATTATATTAAAAATATATAAAAGTAAAAAATAATTATTAAAATATTTTTTTTACTTTTTTAAATATGTGTCTAATAATTTTAATTTTCTATTATTTCATTTTTTTTAAAATGTTATTAATTTTTAACTATATTCTCTTATTTTTAATAAATCTACAGTTATATGTATTTATTCATCTTCAACAGTTATTTTTTCTCATTTTTTTTTTATTTCCAATCAATACATTTAACTTTTTTTTTATTTCCAATCAATACATTTAATGATTTCCAACAGTTATTTTTTTCCTATATATAAAATTATTTTTTTTCCATATATAATATCTACTTTGAAAATCTTTTTTTCTCATTTGCTCTTTCTTCTTTTAACTTCAATTTTTTTCCAAAGAATACACAAGAAGTCTATTCTTTTATTATCTTCATAAAGCTGTAAGCCTCATTTGCGGTTTATAATAAACATTCAACAATTAGGTACTAATGTTATAATCTTTATATATTTTTTTATTTTAATTTAGAGTTTATATTATATTGTTGTATTATTTTTATTTTATGTAATAGTTGATTTGTTTGAATTAAAAATTTTGATTGTTGATTTTATATTAACCATTTAGAAAATATAAGATAATTATAATAATTTAAAATATAAGATAAAAGTTTAATTAAAATTTTACATCTCAAAAAATTAAAAGAATAAAATTTTAATTATTTTTTTAATTTCAATAAAAAAAATTTTATTTAAATATTTCACTTTAAACTTTTAAACTTGTTGGGTCGCCCCTGTTAGAGCTTGCACATTCTTTGCTTGTAATTAGGGACCTGATGCAATTTAGCTCCAAAGTTGCCGCTCTTGAGAACTTCTCTCATGGGAGCCTGTATCAAATGCGCAAGTAATAACGCATACACTTGCACCAAAACCGTATAATTGACAGTGGAAGTCTTTGGCTCGAGCAAGTAAACCCTTCCATCATTGTCATGGAAGCAAAAACCAGTTACTTCATTATGGTCAACCAGTTACGGATGCTCAACAGAGCCAGAGGGACTCTAAACTGTCCTAATGAAACGAATCTTGCTTAACTAATTCATTTACTCAAAAATAGAATGAAAATTACACACACACACACATATATATATGTATATATCTATTGTAGCAAAATGAAGAGAGATCCATACAAGGTCTCTAATAGTATACAAGGGAAAGTTGATGTCACATGCTGCAAACTGCTCGCGGTTCCAAATTAAGGAGAATGAAGAAACTAGCATTTCAGCTTGAGTATGACTCGGCTCTGTGTATGTTGAAATGCAGGAGCATGGAAAATGGTGCAGGAAACAACTGCCAAGAGTATACCCACCATCTGAAGGGTTACACCCTATAGTTAAGGACCGTCTTTAATATGCTTCATACAACTGGCAGTTCTTTGATGGTTATAGAAAAGTGACTTTATAAAAACTATACTTTTCTTTATCATTTATTAAGCCTATTTATCATCAAGACTACTTTTTATAATAGGTTATAATAGGTGGCTGCAATTTGCTTGCTGGTCACTTGGTTTTAGATCCTATTACTTTTAGACTTTAGAAGCAAATGCCAATCTAATGACCAATGCCCAATGGCCATCTCTTTCATTGGGGGTATTTAGGTAAAAACGAAAGGCACTATTATTGGTAGGAACAAGAAAAGAAGCAAAAAGATTTGATGCTCTATCTGATTATTTATTAGCATGCTAAGTATGTTCCTCGTATCGATGGATTTGGTTCAGTGAGAATCAGGAAATATACAACTATGCACATTAACAAAACATGAAGAAGCAATTCTTCATGATTCCTGCAGATCAGAGATCTTGCTGGTGTTGGAAGAAACTTCTCAAGCTTAGAGACCTTGCTGCTTCTTCCATTGAGTTTACTGGCGATCAAGCTAAGTGGTTGGCCTACAAGCCATGTAAATTTAATGTTGCTGGTACATGTAATTTCATTAGGCATAAGAAGCCTAAGGTGCACTATGGCAGACACAGACTTATCTGGTTTCAGCATAATATTCCCAAGCATGCCTTGATTGCTTGGATGGCTATTTTGGACAAGCTCACCGATCTGAACAGACTTTCCAGGTGGGGTATCCCTATGAATACCTCTGGTTTATTTTGTGGCCAAGCTGTGATGTCAGAGATCACTTTTGTTTTCGGCTGCTGCTTTTCTAAGCAAGTTCGGAGCAAAGTTTTGCATCCTTGTGACATTAATAGGCCTGCTGGGGATTGTTCTGAGGAATTCAATTGGATAAACTTGCTGAAAGGAAAAACTCTCAAGGTGACTGTTTTATAAAGTAGCATTGCGTGCCCATATTTACTTCATCGGGTTAGAGCGTAACAGCAGGACAGGAAGCATGAAAAGCAGGGTGGTGATGCTGAGAAGATTTTTAGTTGCATTCTTGGTTCTGTTCGATTCAAACTTAGTGACTTGTCTGAAGAGTCTGCTGCTAGGAATGCCTCTCTTTGCAAAAACTGAAGAATTAGTGATTCTTTCCCTGTACATATAGTTTAGTTCTTTTTTGATGTATAGTGGCTGCTGATTTGTTGATTTGTACAGTTTCTAGTGTAGCAGGTTTTCCCTGCTTGCCTTGATAAATAAAAAAGCCATTTGTCCAGTTAAGAAACAGAGTCCAGCAGATTATAGAAAGGGGAAGATGTCAGTGAAAATACCACATTTCTAATGAAATCCAGTAGTATTCTTGGTGCCAAGTTTGTGCTTAAGTAGTTAACAGATATGAAGTACGAAACTCTACTGAGATTTGCAATTGGCTTTCTGTCATTATTTACCTTGTATATTAAATTTTCAAAGAACAAGTTGGACTCAGGGGAACCTCAGTCTCGTTATTTACAGATTTCTGTGTTAATCAGATCAGGATTCCGTCCCTCAATATCGATATATAATTGTATTTGTTTATGCTTAAAAGTATTATGCCCTGGAAATTAAGATTATGCTTGCTGACTGAACCATAGTTTACTTAACCTTCCTCTGTTCAAGACAGTCTGAATTACCACATTTTATGCCAATCCTTAGTGTTCTTTTGATTTCCTATACACAATAATAAGTGATTCCCCACTTAAGGTATGAACTTAAATTTCATAGTTCTTAAATCAAAAGAGATTTTAATCTCCAGATTGATAAATAAATATCAGAGGAAGTTTCTACCATTGCCATACAGCTAGTCCATAGCTCGCTATAGGTTTTGACTTTTGAGCATATCAATTGTACTATTGAAACGAGAGATCTCGAGTAAAGCTTCCGGCAGAGTATTTATCTCACAAGTGAACTGTAAAGGTACAATCAACAAGAAACAGTATCAAGGCAATTTCGAAGACAAAGAGTTTCGTGCTTTCATGGCTTCTGCTGCTTTCTTTCCAGCAAGGATTTGAATGGAGGATTACTGAGATTTCCATTGAGGAACATGTCAGCAACCGCCTTATACATAGCTTCAGTGAGATGCACTCCATCCCAGTTGATGTATTCAGAAGGGTTTGAGCAAGCATTGACAGATGGCGTGCCGCATGTATTAAACACATCAAAGTTGTAGGGATCACCTGTTCCACAGCATGCCTTGAAGCTCTCTTTGAATCCATACTTCTCTGGATTCTTCATGACCGTGCGATAGGCATTCCAATAATCAGCATAAACAATGACAGCTTGGGGAAACTGCTGCCTGAGATCAGATAACTGAGCTTGGAGGACAAGATTGTGGGTGTAGCTTTGGTTGTTCACGCTCTTCACGCAGCCTACATCGTCTCTGTCATCCGAAGGCGCCAGCGTCATGGCCAGTGGCAGGCATCCTGTTGTCGGCAGAGCTTGGACAACAACATATTTTGCACCCTTCTTCAGCAATGACTGCAAAACCATTAGAAGCAAGACAGTTGAGATTTTATGAAGTCTTCTTACAGCTTTACCTACAAAAGGAAATGCAGCCAAAAACTCTTACTAATTGAAGTTGCTTTGTTACCTGTAAAAACTGGGTAAAACTATTGAGAGCAAGTTTCCGGATAGTGTCATCTGATACAGTTGATCCAATAGTATAGGCATAGTCATTGACACCAATTTCACCAACCCAAAATAAAGCATCATCCAATGCTTCTTTGCACTCAGGCCCTGACTCTGGCCCTTTACAACCTTGACTCTCCAAGTACTTGTCAAACCAAATCAGTTGAGTTTGGATTGATTCAGGAGTGATATCAAGAGAAAGGTTGTTCTTGACAAAGAAAGCATGATTTATTGCTGTTGAGCCAGCCACGGCAAAGTTCACCCCATAAGTCGTGTTGCCTTTGCTCTTACGGTAGGGCGGCAAGAAAGGCAAAGACAATGATTGAGCCACGAAGTCAATCACTAGCCGTCCATCAGAGTAACGGTTCGTAGGGTGATGAAAGAAGGTGGTGCCATAGGGAGGGTTGGAAACATGAACAAAGCCAGTGGGACCGGTGAGGGAACCCGTGTTGCCAGTGTCAGTGAAAGAGTCACCAAAGGCATAGATCTTCTTAAAAGGAGTTATGGCAGAAGCAGAAGGCAAAGAAGAAGATAGGAGGAAGATTGTGGTGACGGTGATGAGGATCTTCCGCAATGAAGAATGTAATGTTGAGAGGGTAGCCATTGTCTATGGGCTTTTTCTACTCTTCTGTACCTTTCGCCCTTTCGTATATATACCCAAACACTTAATCAATGACATCTCGCTACGTGGCCATACATTTGCTGATACCCTCATGCTCTATAATTGAGTTAGTTCGGGTATTTGTATTTAATAGACTCAAAAAGTAGCTTTGAATTTTCAGACTATATTCAAAATTTATACATAGAAATAAGACATAATTTTCAAAATAAATTTAAATTATTTTTAAAAAAATTATTTTTATTACATTTTATTAAACTTTTATAATTAATAGTGACTTAGTTTAAAGGTTAGTTATCATTTTATACCACGTGACAATAATATGATATATTGACATATCATAATAAATTATAACATCATATATTGATATAACATGGTAACATGATCATTTGATATTTTTTATTATTTTTACTAATGTATATTATTGCCACTCAAAAAAAAAAATTAATGTATATTATCATCACGTGAATATAAAATAAAAGTTTATTAAATTTTTTGAATAATTTGAAACATTTTAAATATTATGTTTAAAAATAAATAAATAATTTAATTAAATATAATAAAAAATAAGAATTAATTAATTTCAGCTGCTATTATTTAGTAAAATCCGGACTCGCAATGAAGTTCTCAGTTTTGAAAAAAGAGAGAAAATAAAATAAAGGGTGCTACTGCGGCACTGATGATGGTCTAAGCCTGTACGGTGGGGGCGTGAGAGTTAATAAATTTTAGAGGTGAAGGATCTTAAAGTAGCCAAAGTAGTTGGGCGCTTTAAATGTCAAAAGAAAGCCATCACCAGTTTCTTCGGTGGAAAGAAATACCAAAGCAACTTTTCATTCTCGAAGAAGTAGATCGCAGCCAGGTAATGTAACCCCAATCAATTATCCTTCTTCATAATTCAAAATCATTTTGCCTAATGTTAAGCAAACCGTTAACTTACTGGTTAGACACATGTCAAACAAATAATAGACAAATATTTAATTAACAAAATAACATATTAAGTAAATAAATATAAAAATCAAAATGAGTAAAATTCAAAAAGTCCTTCAAAGCATTTCAAAATAACATTTGATCCCCTTATTTCAAAATAATGTTTTCGACCCTTTAACGATTATCACCATTAATCGACAATTAAAAAGAATTAAACCTAATACTATATAGATATTTTAAAATATAAATACTCTTTATATTACTTTTTTTAATTTAAATAATTTTTTTATAAAAATCTATTCATCTTTTTTTCAAAAACCTTAATCAGAAAAAAAAAACCTTAAAAATTTTTTATTTGAGGGCCTAAAAATTTGAAGTTATATGTACCTAAAAAATCAAAAACTTTTTTCTTGAGATTAAGTCTATTGTATTTAAATTCTTTATTTCTCTAACAATTTGAGTTTTTTTTCCTCAAAAAGAATATATCAATGGTAAATCTTTTATTAAATAATGAATATTTGAAATTTGATGATGTCGGGTCAAAAAATTAACCTTTTACTAATGATTGTTAGTTTTATTGAAATATTTTTATTCAAAATTTGTTCTTTGAAACTAAGATTTAAGATGATGTAAAAAAATTTTAACTTGATTATTATATATAAAATGTTTTAAGATATTTTTTTTTCAAATATTGAATTTTATTAAATATCAAAATGAGATAAATTATCACATTCATAAATCTCGTTTTAGAATTTTACTAAATTCTAAATTTTTTTCTTTTCTATCAAATATTGAATTTTATTAAATATCAAAATAAATTTTATAAAAAGAATATGAGTAGATTTCTTTTAAGAAAATATTTGTGTCGTAAAATATTTATGTAGTATTATGTATAATGTTGTTTTAATTATTTTTTAATAGTGTTAAAATTAACGGATAAAGAACATCATTTTAAAATAAGAGAATCAAAATATCTTTTAAAGTATTTGAAGAAAACTTTTTTGATTTTACCCTATCAAAACAGTATAAAATAACCGTATATCATCGTCAAAATAGACTGTTTCCGAAAAAGAAAATTGGGATTACAAGTCATTTACTTTCGGCTCCCTTATTAAGTCTATTTACAGTCCTTTGGCCCGGTGAATCCTTCGTTACCGCAACCACGGGGTATGGATTCACTGCTTGCGGATTGGGTGCTTTAAATTCTTTGTACAATCTGCAGTGAATCCCCATAGCAAGGATGCAGCCAGCAAAAGATTTGTTTCATCTAACGCTAACAGGTGGCGTATCAGTATTCGCTTTCGTTAAATTGCTTTTGCTCTTTGTGGGTTAATGAGTAGCTGGAGCTTTTCGGATTTCAATTTATTGTGATTAATATATCTTCTTTTACTTTTTACGCATTTATTATTTTTTAATAAATTTATTATCATCGTTTTAATATTTAAAATTTAATTGTTTATTAATTATAAAAAATGTGGATTCTTTTCATATAAAAAGCAATGATTTGAAAAATACTTGAAAGTTTAAATTATATATAGAATTGAGTGAATTCGAATTCAAATATAAAATGACTTTGATCTTAATTTGAGTTTCTAATATATTTAAGTTGTTTGCATTGTCACACGTTAGAACTTTAAGCTCAACCTCGTATGACTTAAATTTTGAAAATAGAACTTAAATAAGTTTTAAAAATCACAAAATAATACAAGTAAAAAAAAAAAAGAAAAATGAGCTTTTGAGAAATATAATGCTTTGTATTTTTTTGGAGTGTGTTACAAATAAAGAGAATGAGTTTATTTATAGATTAATAACCCCTTTACTAAATACGATTTGATTACAAGATAAGCATAAGATAGAATAAAATAAAGAAATAATGATAAGGGATTTAATTTGAAGAGATAATATTCAAATTAAATCTAAATCTTAATCTAATTTAATAAATCTATATCTAAACCTAGATATACATTAGCAAATCCAAAGTCCAAATTAGATTACACTACGTGAACTAGCTTGTTGTCTGGCCTATTTGGGTTGTTTGGGTTGCCTAGCTTGCTTGGGTAGTTGTTTGTTGGGTTACTTGGCCTGCCCAGACTAGTCTGAACTTTTGGGCCATTACATCCTCCTCCACTCAATCCAGTAACACCTTTGTTACTAAGAATTGCACTTTTACATCGTGGTTGTCCCTTCGCACGTCTTTGCTTCGAACGACCTCGTTGTGTGCATTTTGGCTTTGACACCTTCTTTGGAATGCACCATCTCATTAGGCATTTGTTTCAAACCCATCCTTTGTTACCTTTGCCCCTTGGTCTCGCGAGTGCTTGGTTGGTCTTGACATTTTTGTGTCCATGTCTTGAGCTTTTTCACCTTTGTTTGTGGTAGTCTCGTTGCCGTTAGTCTTGGTCTCCTTTGGACCATATGACATTTTGTTGTCATTTGTTGTTCCCTTAGATGCAACACAACATTACCCAATTTTAGTGCACTATTTAGCTCCCATAATCATGGATGATGACACTACGGATGATGACATTCTCTGCCACTACACTGGTCTTTCTCATTTTTCCTTGTGTAACACTAAGCTACCTAAGTGTGACTACTCATTGGGTCCCTTTACACAATGGTTGTCACTTTTGTTGCTTGGATCTTCCTCGTCCATCATGATGGCCATAAGTTTTTTACGCATAAGGCAATCCCTTATCAAGTGCGGTTCCTCGCATAAGAAACATTTAAGGGGCTTCATTTCCTTGCCTTTCCACTTAGTGGTTGTCTTAGTCTGATGATGTGATGATTTTATGTCAGCCTCTTCCTCTGACCCATTGTGTTTCTTTTGCCCATCTTTGTCATTTTTCTTAGGCTTGGAAAAGAAAGGCTTATTGTCAAGCTTATGTAAATTCACCAATGATTTCGCCACGGTCATAACCGTCATGACATTCTACACACTTCTGCTTTGGAGTTCTAACTTGGCCTATGGTTTGAGCATATCCATAAAAAAAAATACTGCTTCTTTTTCACCAAAAGCATTAATTTGAAGCAATAACTTAGAGAATTATTTAACATATTCTCTTACCTCACCTTATTAGGTCAGCCTTCTAAGTTTGCCACTTGCCTCATCATCTATATACTCAAGGTAAAATTGCTTTTGAAACTCCCTCTAGAACTCCACCTAAGTGTGTATAGTCACTCCCTCAATCTTCTCATTACACTTGATTCTCCACCATAGCAAGGTGATGTCCACTAAATACAAAACCGCGAAATTAATCTATAGAGCATTTTTCGTGATGCCTATAGCCTTGAAGTATTGCTCCAAGCTTCATAGGAAATTGTCCACCTTATTGGTTTCTCTTTTACCTCGAAATTCTTGAGGTTTGGGTACATTCAAATGAGTTTCCCATTGAATGGCTGGCACACCACCTCTTATGGTTGCCTCTAGTGTGGCGAGCTTGTCCCTAAGCCCCCATACTTCTTGTGGTAACGACTTGACCAGTTTTTCCAATGCTGCATTTCGATGGTTCAACATCTTCATTAATTCATTGAGGATTAACTACAACTCCGCATGAAACTTATCGACTCTAAACCCCGACTCATCCATATTGGCCTCGAACTCTTCAAGTTTATCCTTTAACTCTCCCATGGCCACCCCTATTTTGGTTACTCGGCTTTCGAGAGTGGACATTATGTCTTTCGATTTACCTTACTTGGCTGCACCTCTAATCTCTCCCACATCTTGGGTGGATGCAGACTAGTTTTCTATTAATGTCATGTCCTTTCCTCAAACATTGGCTCTGCTATCAACTGTCATGTGCTAAAACTTAAGCCCAACCTTGTGCGATTTTAAACTCTAAAAATAAAGCTTAAGTAAACCTTACAACCCACAAAATAGTGAAAGTAAAAGAAAAAAAAAAGAACTTTTGAAAAATAGAATGCTTTGTGTTTCTTTGGGGTGTGTTACAAATGAGGAGAGTGGGCCTATTTATAGATTTATGGCCGCTTGTTAGATAAGATTAGATTACAAGATAGAGATAGGATAGGACAAACTAAAAAAATAATGATAAGGGATTTAATTTGAAGAGATAATATTTAAATTAAATCCAAATCCTAATCAACCCTAGTAAATCTACATTTAAACCTTAATATACATTAGCAAATCTAAGAGTTCAAATTAGATTACACTACGTGGGCTAGCTTGTTGTCTACCTTATCTGGGCTATCTAGCTTCTTTGGGCTACCTAGCCTGCTTGGGCTGTTGTTTGTTAGATTGCTTGGGCTGCTTAAACTGGTCTGAACTTTTAGGCCATGACATGCACTGTGTCATTATTATATATATATATAATATTCAAGATTTATAGGTATTTAAGTTTGAGCTTAAGTTTGCTTTTGATTTGATAATTATAGGCTTAATTTAATTGAATTTGAATTGACTTTTTATTATACAATCACGAAGTTTAATATAGATTTAAAAATATTAAATTAATCTTGCTTAATCTAAGTTAAGGTTGAATTTTAATAGTTTTGATTAAAATTATTCGAAATTGAAAATCAAATGGGGTATAATAATGCTATGTCCCTTATTTTTGAAATTATATATGTGACAGTAAGCATGAGAATCCTAACGCGAGCAAAATATAAAACATGAGGGAGATTGGTTTTCAAAGTGCTAGAACCCAATCGAACCTAATTGAACCCAACTTCTATTCTTTGGGCTAGGCTGCAATATGCATCTACATTTGTTGAGAGCCCATTCCAATAAGAGGGGTTCTTTTTATTTTAAATTTGATATCATTATTATTTCTAAAATTAAAAAAAATATATTTGCCACTCTAAATTCCATAATGTATCACAAGAGACACAATTACTGCTTTCTTTGATGCTTGATGATGTGTTATGTTATTAATTTATAAGTATTATGCATATTTACAATGTGACTCGTTATTCATGCATTCCAAATTGATACTATGGAAGAAGTATTAATATGTAACACATCTATATCTATATATTAAAATTATCCTTGAGCATGGTTAATTAACTGACACGTGATATACTTAATTGGTTTACATGTGGCAGCTTAATTTGGGTTGGGACATATTGTCAAAGCTCGAAACTTAAGTCCAACTTCGTGCGGTTTTAAATTCTGAAAATAGAGTTTATATACTCAAGATCCATCTCATTACTTATTAATGTGGGATTCATGACATTCTACCCAACCTAATTGTAAAACGCCCTCATTGCACTAGCTATTTATCCATAGAGGAGTGAAACTCATTCACTAGTTTATGTCTACTTCAACTCTTGTATCTCTCATGGGAGGCCCATATTAGTGAAGATCTGGGTTTGTTTTGATATCACTTGCCACCACTTGAAACTTAAGCGCAACCTCATGTTTATAAGGAGTGGAAAAGTCATACTTAAGGAAGGCATACTTGAGATCTATAGGTGGTGGAAAAGTTATGTTTATATACTCAAGATCCATCCCAAAAGATATACTTAATAGGTGGTGGAAAAGTCATGTTTATATACTCAAGATCTATCTCATCTCTTATTAACGTGAGATTTATGACACATATGTTGTATTTTTTTTATTTATTGAGGATATTTGTTTAGATTTTTCTTTTTTATTTTACAGATGGCTTAAGCATTTGTTGTCTTTTTCTTTTTTACCAGTCTTTTTTCTCACTACAAGACAAGAATGGCAACCATTTTTTTTTTAAGGAAGGCATTCTAGAAAGCCCATTTTAGAAATTTCTCCTCTACTTTTGTACTTTTCTTTTCCTTTGGCTTTCTTTTCTGCATGTTCTTTTTTCTTTTTCCTTTTTACTCTTTTTTTGTTTCCTGTTTTCACTTTCTTTTTCTTTTTATTTCTTTTTTTTCATTTTCTTTTTGGTTTTCTTTTCCCCATGTTGTTTTTCTTTTTTTGGTTTTTACTATTCTTCTCTTTATGATTGATTTTCTTTTTTTTTTTTTTTTTGATTCTTTTTGATTGGTGTTTTTTTGTCTAGTTTTTCTTCAAGTCATAGAAATTGGTTGTTAAGATTTTTTCTTTCATTCTTATTTTTGGTCTATTTTTATTTTTTTATCTATATCTATACATTAAAATTGTCTCCATGCATAGTCAATGAGCTAACATGTTTAAACCTAATTGGTTTACATGGGGTAGCTTAATTTGAGTTTGGACGTATTTTCTAAATTATTGAGGATATTTGTTTGGATTTTCTTCTTTAATTTTATAAATGGTTTAGGCATTTGCTGACTTTTCTTTTCTCCTTATGCAAGACAGGATAAGCAAGCCATTCTTTTCTTCTTTTTGTTTAGAGCAGGCATTCTAGAAATTTCTTCTCCACTTTCATACTTTTCTTTTTCTTTGGCTTTCTTCTCTACCTATTCTTTTTCTTTCTTCTTTTTTACTCTTCTTTAGTTTTGTGAAACTCATAGATTTTGTAACTTGGTGAGCTTCGGAAATGCTTTTGTTGACTTAAAAACCTTAATTTTTCTTTGAAAATTTCATAATTTAAAGTCATGAAGGTGATGGGAAAGATTTTGAATGAGATTAGGCCTTAAAAGAAGTAATTTCAACAAATCCAGCCTTAGAAGGCAATCTTAGTGCATAAAGGATTGAATCTGCAAAGTAAAGTTTAAGGGTAATTAACAACACTGGCCCAAGATCAAGTATAGAATCCTTGTAGTCGATCTTAGTGCAGGAAATGAGATTTGGGGTAAACAATTTGATCTAGGGTCGAGTACCAACTTGCCATAGTCGATCTTGAGGTGATAGATAAGCAAAAATCGAGCTTAAAAGCCCCAAAATCGAAAAATTCTTAATTTTCTCCTATTTCTTCATTCTTTCAAATTTCACCCCACTCGAAACCTTCACACTTTAATGTTAAATCTTGGATTCTAAGTGCCAAAAGTAAGGATTTTCACTCAAAAAAGCTTGATTTTGATGATTTTTGTTTCTCTCTCTAAAAGCTAAAATTTTTTTTAGATTTTCAATATTTAGCTAGAGCTCTCCACTAAAAGCTCACCAAGGAGGAAAAATAGGTAAAATAAATTCTCTATTTATTGCGTATGAAGTTAGGATGAAAGTTTAGTGGAAATAAGTGAAGATTTAATAGGTTTAGAAATGGGTATTCAAAGTATTTCAAAATTTTTAAGGTTTTTGATGATATTGATGGTTGAATATAATTTTGTTGGGATTTTGAGAGTATTTATATTTGAATATCATTCTAAATGATATTGGAGTAATTAGAGTAATTTAAGTTGTTGGAAAAGTCGAGCTTTCGACGAAAGGTGCCAAAAGAAAAAAAAGCACGATTCAAGAGATGGGTAAATACAACGTTTTTAATTATTTTAATATAATTAAGTATACTTATTCTACCACCTCGCATTAAAACATATTTTGATGAACTTTGTGGTCTGAACAATGGTTTCAAGCTTATTTGGGAAATCTAAGTATACTATATAAATATGTTACTGTGTATCTAGTTTTGAGCATAGGAAACAAACTTTTCAAATGTTTGATACCTAAAAATCTATGTTTGTCTGTGACTAGTTAAATGATTGCAAAAATGTGAGAATTTCAAATGAAATGATTAATTTTGCTTAGACCCTAGCATCGGTTCAACTTGTCTTTGAGATTGATGATTTGATTTAGCTTTCGTTTCAAGTTTCTATTGTGTTGATGATTGAGAATATACTTTGCTTGTTTGAACCTTTTGATCTTGCATGGTGAATGGATTCACTTTTTCATTTAGAAATGAATATTTGGATATTTGGAAACATAATACAAAATGTTTTAGTGAAGCTTACTTGAGTTATGGACCTGTAACCAATGACAATAGCCATTAGCCATTCTGCACAATGCTTAGGTTTGACTAGGTAGCTAACGGAGTCCTACCTTTTTTGATTTGGTTTCGTTTGGTAGTTGATATGATCCTACAACCTTTGAAATACGATTGATGACAATCATGTATTGAACTTTAGATTTGGTATTTGTTTAGACTTCGATCTTTGGATTTGACACTTGTTTCGACCTTGGTGTTTAAGTTTCGTATTTGTTTGATGTTGGCAATTGGATTTGGGATTCGTCTCAACCTTGATTTTTGAGTTGGGTATTTACCTTAACTTTGGTATTTAGACTTGGCTTATTCAATTTACTATGAATTACGTTATTTTTTATATCCATTTCTAATGGTAATGACATTATTTCATTTTGAAACTAAACCTTTGTTTTCCTTAACATATTTTACAAAATTTTTAAACTTGATATTTATTAATTGATTTTCTCAAAAATACTTGAATGTTTTACAAACTATTATTTTCATTTTAAAAGCTTATCAATGGGTTTTCAACAAAACCTTATAAAATCATTTTAAATGAGTTTGTATCTAACGAGACAATGATTTGAGATCCTTTGGACAACTGATCATACTAAACACATAACTTGCGCCTTGGGATGCTTGATTTTGTTTGAGGATTTAATTCCCAAACTCTTTGAATGTCTGATATGTTTGGAAGGAAAACTTTGATATTCTTTGGAATGGATTATTTGTATTATTTTTAAAAGTATCTTTGATAAACACTCTCCTTGTTTAACTTGTTCCCCTTCCCCGTATCTGTTTACGAAGTTATTTATAACTCACACATGTAAGATGCACTTGTTTTGTAGATCAATAGTTACTTGGCTCATTGTCCTTTGGGAAGAGCCAACACTCCAATCAGTCTTTAGTAGGTGATCTTATGGCATCCAATAGGCGTCAACCCTTTTGTTTCGAGTCATACTCAGTTGATCCTACTTAGTTTGGTCATTTTGTTTAACTGTTATGGATATGATTATGTTTATGTCTTGTATTAATGACATGTATATGAAAGTCACCAACTAATGGCCACACTATGTATATGCCACAAGATAGCCTATAAATGATATTTTTCTATGTATTACTTTTGCATTTTGAGCACATGAGAGTGAAAACTAATATGATTTAATCCTATGTGATTTGATATGTTCATGTTTGTTTTAAATACGGTTCCATGGTGATGAGTCCCATGAGGTAATTTCAAGTATTGATTTGAATTGTTGATCTTAGGCTTGCATGGGTTAAGAAGGTAACTCCCATTGATACCTTTGCGTCGGTCATGACCCTAGATTTGGGTTGTGACATATTTTCTGCTTTTACTTTTTTCTTCTTTTTATTTTCTTTTTTTCATTTTTTTTGGCTTTCTTTTTCCCATGTTATTTTTCTTTTTCCATTTTTACTGTTTTTGTCTTTATGGTTGATTTTCTTTTACTTTTGATTCTTTTTGATTGGTGTTCTTTTGTTTAGTTTTTCTTTGAATCATAGAAATTAGTTGTTGGAATTCGTTCTTTCATTCTCGTTTTTGGTCTATTTTTATTTTTTTGTATACTTATATATTAAAGTTGTCCCTAATCATGGTGAATCAACTAACATATGGTATGCTTAATTGGTTTACATGTAGTAACTTCATTTGGGTTGGAACATATGTGACTTTTTCTAATTTATTGAGCATATTTGTTTGAATTTTTGTGAGATCTTGTCAAGCCCAACACTATAAAATATTTGTTATGTTATTCATGTGCCTGATAACATGCTTGCATACTTGAATACTTCAAAAAAGTCGATATTATACTTACTGGTACAACTAAGTTGAATTAAGCCTCGAACTAATCCAAATAGAGATTTTAAGATGAAATTGAGAATTTTAAAAGCCCAGAATGACTTAATATGATGAATCGGAGTTCGAGGATTAATTTGGAGTCAAATTGAAATTTTCATGACCTATGGGTAAAATGGTCATTTTGCCACCCAAGGTTAAGATTTGAATGTTTGAAGAGGTTTTTGACCAAGATTGACTATTTAGAACATAATTTGAGTTTGAGAAGTGAATAATTTTAATTTCGAAATTTTTTCAAGCATAGGGGCAAAATAGTCATTTTGTCGCCTAAGGGTAAAATTGTAATTTTACACCACCCAACACATGTTCAGCACATGAATTTCACCCACTATTATTATGGATAATTGAGGAAATTTTAAGTGGTGGAGAGAGAATGCTTAATGAGTAAGTATGACACAGGCACCAATTACATGGTGACATGTGTCAAATTTACATCAATGCGTACTTGGCTTTAAAAAACCAGCACACACACACTCTCCCATTCACTCATATGGTCGGTCAACACAAGGAAGAAAGGAAAAAGAAAGAATAAAACCCTAGTAAGGGAATTTCAAGAGAAAATCACTAGATTTCAAGGAATCAAGCAATCAAATGTGAAATTTCTTAATTCTAGCTAGTGATTTATCTTTCCCATGCATTCTTTTGTGTTTTCCATGGCTAAAATTCATGATTTCATGATGGAACCCTTACCGCCCAAACAAAGAGAGAGAGGATTTGATGATGAATTTAGTTAGAAAACATGTTATTTTAGTGTTTTTAGTTGTTTGGTGATATGTAGTATGAAAAACAAGCAAGAAAATTTCATGTTCTCCCATAACCCTCATTGGTAGAATTTTTCATGTACTATATTGATGGTGGATTTCATTTTATTTCAAGTGATTTAGTTAGGAATTAATGATTTATGGTGTGAGAATCAAACATGAAAAATTATATTGTTAGTGCACTCACCATGGCCGAATTTTTTAAGAGAAAATGTGGAGATGATCTTGCTAAATTTTATGTTATTTGACTTGTGTTTGCTGATTAGAGTATTGAAAGAGAAATAGAATTATTTGGAGTTAAATTAGATGGATTGGCCAATTAATTGAGTGATAGATCGAATTAAGCCAATGTCGTTTTATTTAGGTACACAATTGAATTTATGTAGAACACCGATTTTAAGTGATGATTTTGTGATATTTTATATTATTTAGGTAGGATTTAATGAATTGAGGTGATGAAAACCGAAAATGGTGATGGAAACCAAAAATGGTGATTTTTAAGTAGAGTGCCTTTAGTAAACAAGTTGAATCACAATGAGAAAGTCAAGCTTATTGAAGCACTTTGGCATAATTGAGATATTGGAAATGTAATGAGAATATATTTGGAATCAATTTGGATGATTTGGTTAAATCAAAGGTGGAGAGTTCGAATTAGATCAAAAAACCGATCCATTCCAATCACAATTGAACTAACGTGTAACATTGTATTTAAGTGACTGTCCGAACAACCTCATGCCTTCATATAGAGCCCGAAGTAGATTTATAATGATATGACACAATATATTGAATTATGTGTCGTGTATTATGTATAGGTGGTGAGCCCTCTAACAAGGATAAAGACATTGTGCCAGAGGATCAAGAATAGGAATATTTCGAATTCCTGATACTGTGAGTGAATTTGCATTTTAAACTGTTTTGAGAATTTTAATTAAGTTGAGATGAAATACTTGAATGATTTATATTCAACTTCTTATTTAAAAATAAGTCTTGGGAACAAGCCTTTGAAAATTATTTTAATGTGATGAGTGTGTACATTGTGTAAAGAAAATGAACACATGCTCATTTTATTGTGTTGATAATGATATGAATAAATGGATAATGTGTATTCATGACTAGGGGATTGTGTGAGTAGAGAGTGCACACATGGTCATATTGCTGTATATTAATGACCAGGGGATTGTGCGAGTAAGGAGTGCACACATGGTCATATTACTATGTGCGAGTAGGGAGTGCACACATGGTCTTATTGCTTGGTGCAAGTAAAAGCGCACCAGAGTTGAAGAGAATGGGGTGGTGTATGAAATTGCATGTGATTGTATATATATGATATAGTGTGCATGATGGAAAAATATGATTACATGGCATGTGAACCTTAAGAAATTTTCCTTTATTGCAAATTATTTTAAATTGAGGAAAAAGGGTTTTAACAACAAACCCTCGTATGGTTGAGCGAAACCCTCGTTCCGAGACGATTTGTGATTACACTTCGCTACAAGAGTGCCTTCCCGCTACAACGATAACCGGTCGATTTTGCTATCTTGCTAGAATGATTAATAACTCAGAGTTAAAGGGAAAATGTTTTAATATTAACTTGAGTTAAATTATCTTATTTCCAAATAAGTGCATCATGGTTCTCAAGTTTACTTATTACTGCTTGTTCCCTTCTAATGTTCGCTCACTGAATTTTGTACTCACTGTTTTAAAAAATTCATGTTTTTAGATCAAGAGGGTGTGAGATCCTAGGTCGATGAGTCCTCGTAGTTCGTCTCTTGGGTAGATGCTTGGTATTCAATAGCTACCCTTTTACTGTAGTTTCTCCGTTGAAAGTCACGGGTTTTTTGTTTTGTGAATATGTTCTTGTAATGTAAATCACTAAATTACCTATCTTGAACAGTATATATATATTTTAATCGATAATGCCATAATGAGTTGGCTACGTTCACACCCGTTGAAATGCATATGGACGCATTAGTTGATAAGACGTTAAGTAATATGAATGGGATAAGCTTGCTTGGGCTTGGTGAGCTACGCTTATTGGACCCATGCTCTTGTCATGGCTCAAAAATTGGACTGTGACAATTTTCTTCTTTAATTTTACAAATGTTTAGACATTTGTTGTCATTTTATTTTTTATCAATCTTTTCTCCTTATAAAATACAGGACGCGTAAACCATTCTTTTCTCCTTTTTGTTGAGAGCAAGCATTCTAGAAAACCCATTCTAGAAATTTCTCCTTTGCTTTTATACTTTTCTTTTTCTTTGGCTTTCTTCTCCACTTGTTGTTTTTTCTTCCTCCTTTTTACTCTTTTTTTGTTTTCTGCATTCACTTTATTCTCCTTTTTATTTCCTTTTTTCCTTTTCTTTTTTTAGCTTTCTTCTCCCATGTTGGTTTTCTCTTTTCGATTTTTATTGTTTTTCATTTTGAAGGTTGATTTTCCTTTCTCCCTTTTTTTTTTGGCTTTTGATTCTTTTCGGTTGATGTTCTTTTGTTTAGTTTTTCTTCAAGTCATAAAAATTAGTTGTTGGGTTTCCTTCTTTCACTTTTATTTTTGGGTATATTTTTGTTTTTTTTAATGCTTTTGGGTTTAAGGATTTTAGGTTACATGTAATTGATTTTTGCTTTTATTCCTCATTGATGATTGTATGTTATTTGTTTTATTTTGTTTGATTATCATTATTAGTTTTGAGAGTATTTTATTTATGTTAATGTTCAGGGCATCTTAGATGGGAGATTATAGGGAGCATGATTTGTTAGAAAAAAAAAAGAAAAGTTGAAACATAATAGACGAGTATTTGTTTTGTAAGTTTTGAGATTGAATTCTTTATTTGATTTTTCTCTCTTTGTAATTTTTTGTTATTCTTTATTAATATTTTATTTTTTTATTGATAATATTTACAATTATCTTTTTCTTCAGAAAAATTGTCATATAAGAAAATATTAACTACCCATTGTTGTTATTTTTTTTATGCATGGATTTTTTTAAGTTGATTTGGTTTTTGGATTAATTTTTTTGAATGCGATTAATTAGTATTGCTTTATTTTGTTGTACAATCTTAGTTTTTATAGGTTTAAGATGGCTTCCAATTATAATTGTTTCAAAGGTATTTTAAATATTGTTCTTATTTTATTTCTTAATTTCATGAGTTTCTGTTTATTCAAGCTTTTATTATTTGGGTTTTTTTTTTATTTTTATTCTTATAATGTTGTTGCTTCCGTATATAAACTAGAAGCCTATCTAAGTTCTTAAATTTTCTTTCTTTGATTTTTATCTTATTTGATTAGGTGTATGGTTATGCTTTTCTATTTTAAAGAATAATCTACTTATACTTTTATTGAAGTATCAATTATTAACTTCTTTTACCTGTTACTCATCTTATCTCATATACATCATATAAGCTTATTTTTTATTATCTTTTGCATAAGAATATGTTATTTACTAGAAATATATTTTTTAATTTACATGTTTGTCAATATTATTTTGCTATATGTTTATCTTTCAACTCATTTGATATTTTTTTTTGTAATTTCTTTCTAAATATTCAAAAATGTCATAGATAAGTATATTTTAACAAAACATATTTTAGTCAATCATTCACTTTATCATTATATATTATTGAAACCATATTGATAGAATATTATCAAGTTGCATATTTTGTGAGTTTTAAGATTTGTTTAGGTTTCTCTCTTTTTTTTTTTAATTTTTGATTATTCTTTTTATTAATGTTTAATTTCTTTATTGATTACATTTACAATTTTTTTTAGAAAATTGTCATATAAGTAAATATGAACTCAATGTGATTTTTTTTATGTATAAATTTTCCTATTTTTTAAGTTGACGTGGTTTTTGAATTAGTTTCTGAGAATGCAAATGATTAGTATTGCTTTTACAAGGTTTTTTTTTTTCTCTTGCTAATATTGGTTGTTCCTTTTTCATTTAATTTTTCTCTTCATCCCTTTCTTCCTCATTTTCTTTATTTTTCTTTTCCTGTTTCTTTTTATTTTCTCAACTTATTTATCTTTCAAATCCAATTTTCAATTTTTTTACTATATTTGTTATTTTTGTTTTCACTTTAAACTTTTTTGCATGTAACAAATTTATGTATCTATATATATTTAATTTTTCAACTTTGTTTTTAATAGGAGAAGTAACACCATTTGTAAACTTTGATCTATGTTTTCAATTCAGTAGCAGCCTCCATGTTAACTCTACAAATAGCCATCAAATTTTCTATTGATTTTAAGCATTTATTTTTACAAATTATAACGTAATTTCATGTTTATGAATGATACATTAGTTTACCATTTGTTTTTAGACAATTATCTTTATTATTAATTTAAATTAATTTTATATTTTATTCATACATGAAATGATTGTGCCCTGAACGCATAGCACATGTTCCACTCTAGTTTTATTTATTATCAAAGTCCAAACTGTGTTATTTATAGACATTATACTCTTGAAGGCACACATACTTCTTATTTGTAAAACCATTTCAAAAGATGATAAATAACTCATATCCTTATTAAATTTGGAAAAGCTGAGGCCAATAAATAAAAAAGATAGAGAAAATTGAGAAAAATGGTAATTTTGATAAGTCTATTTTAGAAATAGCTTTTAATATAAAATTATCTATTTTTAACCAATTTAATCATGAGATAACAAAAATACTTTTAAAACTATTTCAGACAAATTAAATGCTCTCAATTTTTCTCACCCGCAATTCATCTACTGTGCTTCCCATTCTACTTGCTTCCCATTTTTCTCCCTTGCCATCTAGTTTTTTTTAATTTTATCATTATCACCATCTCTCTGTCAATCTCTTGTTATCTTACCATATCGTCGTTGATCTACAAATCATAAATCAACCAAAGAGCTTGGCATGGAAGGTAACAACATATTTACATTCACAAAACCTTTTATCGTGTATTTACATATCAAAAGATATAGCATGGTGAGTAACAATAGGTTTTTAGGTTTATTGGTGTTGAGTTTTTCAATGATTCAAGTCTGGTAGAATATGCCTTGACGTGTAAAAACATGATTCATTCATTGGCATATAACATTAATAAGAAGAAGGAAGTTTTGGGAGGTAAAATCTGATGCTAAAGCTTAGTCTTGGTGTGTAACATATGATGCTAAAGCTTTGATTTTGGCATATAGCATCTGGTGCTGAAGCTTTGACTTTAATGTGTAACATTTGCTGTTGAAGTTTTGGTGTGTAACATTTGCTACTAAGGTGTGTAATATCTAGTTAGGCTTGTAGCGTCATTTTGTTTTTCTTTTCTGCTATTAAACATGATTTGTAACTTACTCCTTTATATTTCACTACAACATAAAACTTTTGACATTAAAACGTGAAACAACTTTTTTATCAACTGTAAAATTTTTCTTTTGAATATAGCATGTAATAACACACTATTTTTTAGATATAGTGTATGATTTGTTCTCTATCTTTGTATTTCACAAAGATATAAACTCTTGTGGGTAAACATTTTCATGATAGAGATAAAGTTCATTATAAATAAAGAATTTGACACGAAAATGAAGATTTATTGAAAAATTATTCAATGTCAATGTTACTACTAAGATGAAATTGATTTGGAAGAAAAAATATTATCCAAAATCCAATAAATTTAAAGAATTAGCTTTTGAGTTATTTTATTTGTTATATTTCCTATAATCATGATAAAAAATGATGTGTGACGATTTTTTTTCAGTATAACATGTAACAATATTTTTTTTTCAACACATGAACTTGAATATGAAGAGATTTCATTAAAAGTAATTTTGTTAAAAAATATTTTCTCTTGACTAAAATAGTTACAATTAAAAAAAATAATTTTTGAAAACTCGAGTAAAAAAATTATCGTCCCAAAAAGATATTAATTAAGGCTACATTTATGATTGAGGAGAATAAGTCTAATTGGAATATTTTAAACTAGAATTAAAAAATCAATTTTTGAATTATACCAATTTTTATTCAACTAAATTTTTATTTTTTTTTATTATACTTCAACAATTGTTTTTATTTATATTCATAGAAATTCTTGATCTTAATAAAAATATAAAAGTAATTAATTAAAATGAATTGACATTTCTAATCCACGTGACAAATAATATGATATCAAAGTAATTAAAAGTTTACAGCTGAAATGATCGAACAAACCAATCATTAACTTTCTTGGTTTGATTAATTTGATGTCAGTCGAATTTTGCTGAACTCTATGCATAATAATCTGCGGGCAAAGTACTAATTTATTTAGTTTAAAACTACCGTTTAGTGGTGGTTACCGTACCACTTCAAAAGCTGGGACTCGAAATACATTCAAGGTCTCAAAGCTTTCTCACTTCCTCATAATCTCTAAACACATGAAGAGTAGTTCTTGAATTTCTTCCCACTGGCAAGGTTCTAACAGGTTTCAGAGTCATCTATTAATTCATTAACAGTGGCAGTGGGTTGCATGCAGCGCTTGACAAGGTGCGTTCGCAAAACCATCGTCAAACCCAATAACAAGCATTCGTACTTTACTGCTAACACCTATCCTCCACCACATCCCAACCTCTAAAACCTTCCTAGCCGCTAGAATGCTACGGCACACACAGGAGAGGTTATGCCCATGATTGCCTTTTCACACAGTGGATACACAAAATATATTTACCTGAAGAAGGAAAAGTAAATGACAAACATGTTTGGCTTGATAGTGGAAAGTTTTGGTAATGCATTTGGCTATTCAAATTGGAAATCGGTCAAAATAGCGTGATGAAATTCTATAGAAAGGTGATGGATTGAATTCTTCCAAAGACTATTTCTAATACGAGGCAAAATGCCACATGTTGAATCCCCCAAGCCGTTTCGATTGTTAATATTATCTCAATTGCGCTACAGTATTCTGAAATCTCTCAAACAACTTTCTATTTAATCTTAAGGCTTAAGCATTATAAAATTAAATAAATTACGCGTCCCTTGGTAAAGTCGGTTAGTGCTTTCTCACACGGATTACTGAAATTTGCTAAGGCGCTCGTGTCAAAGTATCGTCCGCGGACAACTTACGCCACGAATGCTATCCGTTCATCACTCCAAGAATCCAAAAGCTCGTCGAACTTTGATCTTATCCGACGGTTCGATCGAAACTGAGAGTCTATCAGTGACTCAACCCATCTCTCTTCTTTTTCTAGCGGCCCCCGCGTTAACCTTTCCGTTTCCTCGTTAAACCTCATTTCAAAATCCTCCCTTGAAAAGTTCTACCTCGATTCGCTGTAGATCCAACTCTGCACCACCGAGTCGAGCCATTCAACTCCTCGTGAGTTGGCCTCTCCGTTTCTTTTTCTGTTTTTTTCCCCCTTTACGGGTTTTCTTTCTTAATTTTTCACTCTTCTATGTAAAAGCCTAGGGTTTTTTATTTGAATTTCTAAATTGGATTTGGAAGATTCTTGAGATTCCATGGCTAGGGTTTATAGAAACTGGGAGAGACTGGTGCGAGCTACCTTGGACACAGAGCAGCTCAGAAATGTGGGTCAAGGTCATGAGAGAACACCGAGTGGAATCGCTGGTGCGGTCCCACTCCCGCCCTCTCTCGGTCGCGCCACTAACATTGACGCCATCCTTCAGGCTGCCGATGAGATTCAAGCGGAGGACCCTAACATTGCTAGGATACGTAAGTCTTTTCCTTTTTCCCCCCCTCATTTTCTTGGCTTTAGTGCACCATTGAGGTTACTTAATCGTGTGTCTGATGGTAGTATAAGTTATATACTTATCGAGTGAAATGGCTTGAATGGGTTTTTGAGAATAAGCTTTTGGTGTTTGATTACGTTAAGTGCGGTAGATGTTTGAGCTTGTTTGCTCGAACTGTTAATTTGTTTGAATAGATAGTTAGATACTGTACAAATGATTGAAATCTTCTTGAGTTTCTTTAGCGGTTGTGTTGGTTCTTGCTTTGTGTGTTTGGTTAACGAAATACTAGTGAGCATAGACTATGGCTGGCTGAGCTAACTTCATGGGAACTTTTTTAATGGATGTTTTGTTGGTTCGAATGTACTGATTATACATGATAGCATATTTTGATTTAGAATCAGCGATAGCAGTGCACTAGTACTACAGAACAAAAATAGTAGAAGCTTGCTTGTGATGGCAACTTCTGTGTCATAGAAATGGCTGGTACAGGGCAATATGGTTCAAGTTTTTATATAAATTCGACACTGTGATATTTCTCCAGCTTTTGTTTTTATAGAGAGTTTCTTATATTTTTCCCCTAAAATTGGTATTTAATAATTTTTCTCTTTATATTTGACTTCAGCTTATCTCATTTTCTAAGTGATAAGGATATTTGTGGCTACTCTGCACATTTGTTTTATTACATTTCTGAATCCAAATTTATTTTTGTATTGATGATATGTTTGTATTCTTTCAATTCCAGTTTGTGAGCAGGCATATGGTATGGCCCAAAATTTGGATCCAAACAGTGAAGGTAGAGGTGTACTTCAGTTCAAGACTGGTTTGATGTCTGTAATTCAGGTACTATTAAATAAGCTTTGGATGATGTTATGTGTATTTTCACATAGAATGGAGTTTTGTTTATAATTAATACATCTAGTTTACAATGATTTTCCACAAGCAGTGGCTCTATCTTAGACTTCTGATCAGTGGTAGTGTTATATGTTGGTATGAGTTATGTTTATCACTTATCAGTATAAGATCCTACATAGATTACATTTTTTTGCAATTTGCCAATATGTTGACTTCCTTGGTGTTCTGAACCCCCTTGCTTTTTTACCTTAAGACCTTGCATCTCATCAAAAGAGTAAAGTATCTTTACCAATTTGTTCTGTTGCATTGCCATAATTCCATTTCTAATATCTATAGTAAATTGCATCTATCTTCATTTGGGGCAATTACTTGTTTGTCTAGAAACCATGAAAGGTCTAAAGGTGAGATATAAGATTTTAACATTCTATGAAATAGGATCTAGGTGGTAAAACCTTATCATATGATATTCTCTAATATTCTTCTCAGCTATTTTTGCTCCAGTTTATGTTTAGCAAGTTGCTCTATCCTTGGTTCTTGTACATGAATTATTGTTTATTCTATTAGGGCTCTGATTATATCATATGTGCTTGTGCAATTATGTCTGTGTGTCAGTATGTCCAATTTGATGTTGATATGCATTTTCTTCATCTACAATTTAACAGATACTTCTAAATTTCTGAACCTTGGGTGTATTTCCAATCATTTTACTTTCAAATTCTTAATTTTGGTTCATATTCATTTTTCCTGCAGCAAAAACTTGCCAAAAGGGATGGTGGCCGAATAGATCGTAATCGTGATATTGAACATTTGTGGGAGTTCTACCAGCTCTATAAGAGGCGGCATAGAGTGGATGATATCCAGAGAGAAGAACAAAGATGGCGGGAATCTGGAACCTTCTCCACTAGCATGGGAGAGTATGGATAACTTATGCCACTCTTTTAGTTTCCTTGTTATTTAAGTTCCTCATGTCGGCATATATTTTTGGCAATATTTAAGTACTAGAATTGGGTACGGGATTCTCTTTTTTCAAACAAGTGGTCATGAATTAGAATATCGTTGGTGTAACTTAATGCTATTATGTGAATTGTGTATCATATTTAATGATTGATCTCAGGGATCAGTGTATGGAAACTATTGTCAATTAGTACTTAAACAAGGTCAGAGGGAAGGTTTAAAAACTCTGGAGTTGGTAATTCAACATAGGATATTAAATAGTTACATCCTGTTTAAATATGGTACGGGAGCTTGGCTCCCACATTCTAGTTGTACTTATGTAGCATCTATCTGTCCATTAAATTTTTGTCATGGCTAGGTTTCTGCTTTTTCTGTTGAAATCCTTTCGTTTCTTGATTTTTATTATTGTAAATTTTCTGTTGTGAAATCTCTAGTGCTTTAGGAATGAAGAAGGTCCTTGCTACTTTGAGGGCCTTGGTGGAGGTCATGGAGGCACTTAGCAAAGATGCAGAACCTGATGGGGTTGGAAGGCTTATTAAGGAGGAGGTACATGTGATTAGCAACCACTGAATGTGGGCTTCTAGTGAGCATCTTGGATTTTTTCATTAATTGTCATTATGCCTCGCAACTATATTAAGCAATTGCAGTTTACGCTTTCAAGACTCTCTACATGCAGCTTATAGTGTGTCAAATGGAAATTCCTAGGCTATTTGGTTTTTATTTATCAGATGTTTGCCAAGAAACTATTACTAACAACATGGCAGTGGTTCTTTGCATTGACCTCACATTTTAGACAAATTTATTCTTAGAATAAGGCATGGTCAGTCTTTATTTGGTTGAAAAGTATATTATATTTTCTGTGCTTTTTTCAGTTGCGAAGAATTAGAAATGTTGATGCAACTATATCTGGTGAACTCATGCCCTACAACATTGTTCCCTTAGAAGCACCATCATTCACAAATGCTATTGGAACTTTCCCTGAAGTAAGTCTAATCTTTAATCAGTTAGGCTACTTCCTTTTTTTCCCAATGTTCATTAGAACCTTCTATTGTTGCTTTATTTATGGTCTGAACTATATTTACATTCAAATTTGATGTTTCCTGTGCTAATCTGTATTCTGCTGTGTGTATTGTTTGGTTAAATCTACAAATGGGTCAATTTCTTTATGCTAATCTTACCAGGTTAGAGGTGCAATATCTGCAATCAGATACACTGAACATTTTCCTAAGCTTCCTTCAAATTTTGAGATTTCTGTACAGCGGGATCCAGACATGTTTGATCTTCTGGAGTATGTGTTTGGTTTTCAGGTTTGTGTCTTTGTATACACAACACATAATGTATTTCAATGCATATTGAATTGTGGGTGAAAATTGCAATATCTGTAGAATTATTCTTGCTATTTATATTATTTTCATTTACACTGCAGCTCGTTAGCATGTTATGTATTGTTTTTCTCTTGTCCTCTTTAGTGTATTTCCTCCTTTCCCCCATTGTGTATTTAATTGTTCATGAAAATCTTGCATGTATGCAAGTTGTTATGTTATTCTAAAACTCTCATAAATTGAGAATTGTAAACTTTTTTTTTTGGGACATGGCATTCTGTATTTGCTGGGCCTTTGCAACGGTTGTCTGGAAGCTTATTTCTGACTTCTGACTGCTATTGTGGAATTGACTGGTGGGATGCCCTTTAACATGACCAGTTGTGTAGGCAGTGTTTGGGGCCATTGAGCCACATGTGTCTGAAGTGAAAGTAGAAGGTTACTGTGATTATCTAGCTGATAATGTTATCACTTAATGCG
Organism: Theobroma grandiflorum; assembly: GCA_036013995.1. Lineage (NCBI taxonomy): Eukaryota > Viridiplantae > Streptophyta > Magnoliopsida > Malvales > Malvaceae > Theobroma > Theobroma grandiflorum. Next base: position 12,631,331 of record CP142131.1, read on the forward strand.
GAGGATTGGCATGGCCACTTGCTCTGATAATGCAGTGCAGTTTTCACATATACTCCTATATTTGATCCTTTATACTGTGTATGTTAAATTAACCATTCCAACATATTATATTCTTTTTTGGGTACAAATTCTAACTTATTTTATTTGTATGATAAATCAAGGTGATGAAGTAGATGACCGAATCGGCTTTATGATTATTCATTGGATTGGTAGAATGCAATACAAACTTAGTGCGTCTTTTGTAGAAGGATGTTCATGTTCATTATAACGTGGACTGTTAAGAAATACTGAAGTATTGACTGATATATATTTATGTATGCTATGAATTTTAACGAAGTGTTTGATGTTTCTTCTATTCCACCATCAGTTGATCACCATCTTTCCAATTCTTCTTTGATGATTAACTTGAATGTTTCAATTTTTTTTCTGCAGAAAGATAATGTACGGAACCAGCGTGAGAATGTTGTTCTTACTATAGCAAATGCACAATCTCGACTTGTCATACCTGTCCAAGCTGATCCAGTAAGTTCTTTAGATAATCTATGTCACTATTTGGTTATGTATCTTTCTATACCCTTTTTATTGGCCTTTCAAAAGAATTTAAAAGAGGCTTTTGGTTCTGTGTTTTTCCTTTCTTTGTTGGTCATTTCTCTTTTTCAAATATTGATTTGTACAATCAGAATGGCATTGCCTTTATGGCACACGGCATACTTGTTGTTACTGGATTCTTGAAGGATACTCCTGATGTAGCTGCCTTTGCTCTCAAGCATCAAATTCTATTTGCATGTTATGGGCAATGGGATGCTTAGCATTTCAAGATCCTTGAAAACTGAACCTTAATAGGTTGACTTTCTATGGAAAAGCAGCTTAACTCTTACTGCCTAATTGTTGGAGGTTGTTGAGCTGATTACATGCAAGCGTGCTAATTTTTATGCATTGCAAAGGTTTTCTTTTTTAATCTGGCTGGCTAGATTTTTAGGATTGTTATTTCACTGTTAATTGTTCACTGTTGATGTTTATATTTAATGAAGTTATAGAATTTGTTAAATCCTATTTTTGTGGATTGAGTGCCTTAGAAGCACTTAAGCTCACCCCAATTTACCAAAAGCATCTTAAACAAGGGATTGGAAGAATTGGTTTGGACACTCTGTTAGGTTAGGTATTGCTTTGCTCAGTTTGGATCTACTAATCTTGTTTGCATTGTGTTCTTGCTATTGTTTCTAGTTGGGCATTTTAAAGAACCTGGAGTTAGCTGATGAAATGCTTTTTGTTATTAATTATGTTTCAATCTTTCCAGAAAATTGATGAGAAGGCAATTAATGAGGTTTTCTTGAAAGTGCTGGATAACTACATCAAATGGTGCAAATACTTGCGGATACGGCTGGCATGGAATAGGTTGCTGCTGCAACCTTGAAACAGTTCAATTTTTTGTGTCCTGATACACTTGAGTACTTTTCATTTATTTTACTTGTTTGAATCTTAACTTTGGGTCCTGCAGTTTGGAAGCAATTAATAGGGACAGGAAGCTCTTTCTGGTTTCATTATACTTTCTCATATGGGGTGAAGCTGCAAATGTCCGTTTTCTTCCTGAGTGCATTTGCTATATATTCCACCATGTGAGTTTGTTCAGCCTCCATTGATGCTATTTAATTTGTATCTATCATGTGCTCTTTTTGGGCCATAATACAGAAGAAGATTTTATCTCTGCATGATAAACTACTATTGCCATTTAATTAAGGAAGTTGTAATTTGCTATGCAGCTATTTATATTATTGTTTCCTACTGTACAAAATCACTGTTTCCATTTTTGGATTTGGAGTGGAACATCTCTTGCATCAGTTTGTGATTCTGTCTACTTTCCTGAAAATTGAGTGGATTTGAATTCTGTTTACCTTCAGTTTGAAAAGCTAGAAGAGTGCTTTGCTCTCTCTCCCGGTTGAAATGATATTATTAGAGAAAGTGAGGAGAGCTTGTCAAAATTTTGAAGTAAATATTAATTTATTTATTCAAATCTTACTTTCTGATTGCCCTTGGGGTAATGTTATTATTTTTGGTTTCCAGATGGCAAAAGAGTTGGATGCAATATTGGACCATGGAGAAGCTAATCCTGCTCCGAGCTGCACAGCTGAGGGTGGTAATGTGTCCTTCCTTAAGCAAATCATATGTCCTATATATGACACGATGGCAGAGGTAAGTTCTTTCTGCACTGTCTATCCATCCTCTTTTTGGTATTGATCATATTAATGTTTGTGGTGCATATATGTTAACCTGGTTATGAAAGTTGTCTTTAGTGCTTCATTGAGCCTTGCCAATGCTCTTTGCTTTTTTCATTTTCAATCATGTATGTGTGTTCTTTGTCTTTTATCTCTGGAATTAGTGCTGTCCCTGACTATGACTTATTCTGGGTTCTTGCTTGCTTAGAAAAATTCATCACGAGGTTACTCGTTAACTCTAGACCTGATTACAATCTGATTCTCCTTTCAAAATACATGCTCTAATTTTTTTTTTTAATAATATTTAATATGATTTTGTTGTTATTTGTTCAGGAGGCATTTAGAAACGGTAATGGGAAAGCTGCACATTCATCATGGCGGAATTACGACGATTTCAATGAATACTTTTGGTTTGTTGCTCTGTCTCTTTAAGGATATGAATTTTGATGAAGTTTGGCACATAGATATGTAGTTTTTCTAATTTTGTTCTCATTCATAATATATGTGTATATATATTTATATGTACAGGTCACCTGCTTGCTTTGAATTGAGCTGGCCCATGAGAAGTAATTCTCCATTTCTGATGAAGCCTAAAAAGTGGAAAAGGGTAAGTTCTGCTGATGATTTCTGACTGAAACTTCTCCCTATATGTTTTGTTCTTTTAAACTTTTTATTTTCCTTCAAATCTCTTATAAGTCTACAGACTGGAATTTGAAATCTGAATATGGAGCAAAATGAATTCATAACAGCTGTAGAGAGTAGGAGATGCATTATATGGAAACTATAGAAATTATAGTTGTATTTCTGGTATAAAGGTTTAAGCTACTTACTGATATTACTCAGAATATGGTTCTAAATGGAGAATAATGGTGAAATATGATTGATGTAGTATGCCCCATGCACTAGGAAAAGTCATTGTTGTTTGCTAATCTAATGAGGGGTTGAATTTATGTATTGAATTTAAGAGGATGAATCTGTGAAAGCTGTTGTTCTCTGCAAATTGAATTATTAAATTCAACTTGTTTTCTCAATTATGTTTGTAGGTTTAAATAAATGAGATACTAATCTTTTAGTTGTAGACATACTGATAATCCTTAGCGTGCAGTAATTCTTTCTGCTCCTGCTGTTGCTTCACTGATTTATGTTGGATCTCGTATTGTCATCCTTTACTGTGACTATCCACTCATAATAGCCCTTTGCCTGTCATAACATTTTGGTGCTGAATACCCTTTGCTGTGCAAACAGAAGGTGAAGAAAAATCTAAAGAACTGCCAAAAACACTCTTTTTGTTTTCTAATCTTAGGGATTTTTTTACCCCTGCAGACCCATCATATCCCCATTGTGTACTGGATTATTGTTTCATTTGGCAGTTTTTTTCCCCTTTACCATTTTATTACAAAATAGGCAATGCATGAGTATTGGTTATATGATTCGTAAATGTTCTTTAATGGCTCTATAAATCTTTCTTGTTGGATGGTAGGTATTCACGTTTCATTATCTTTTTGTTCTTTTTACATTGTATTTGGTGTGAGTTATGAGACTAAATTTAATTTTATATACATATATTTTTTGTGCCTTTGGTTCATTCTGATACATTGTGAACAATGCATATTTTAGCAATCAGATAGTTAATGTGCCTTTAGTTACCAACAATTATTTGAATAGATATTAATATTGTTGTTTCTTCTATCTTTCTTTGAGTTTGCAGACCGATAAAAGCACCTTTGTGGAGCATCGAACATTCCTTCACTTGTATCGAAGTTTCCATCGTCTTTGGATCTTTCTGGTTTTGATGTTCCAGGTAGGTTTTCTGCTTGCATATATAACTTCTTGTTGATGTTGCATGTAGTTTGTTCATCTTGAGTAGAAACTTTTATTGATTGCTTATTGCTGCAGGCATTGACAATTATAGCATTCAGAAGAGGGCATATTAATTTGGATACCTTTAAGATATTGCTTAGTGTTGGACCTACATTTGCTATTATGAACTTCATAGAGAGTAAGTTGTTGGCTTTTATTGACGCGCATCTGCTATTATTACTAAATATCTCTTGTTTGCATACCCTTTTTTTTTTAATTCTCTTTTAATTTGGATTGTTTGCATTACCTGTTTATGTTTGGGCTTAACCATGTGTTCATTTGGTTATTTTTCTGCTTGATTAGGTTGTTTAGATGTCCTGCTCATGTTTGGGGCTTACACCACTGCGAGAGGCATGGCCATTTCCAGGCTGGTTATACAATTTTTTTGGTGTGGCTTGGCCTCTGTGTTTGTAACCTATGTTTATGTGTAAGTCTGTGATATTAATTCTTGATTGAAATGATCTCTCTTGTTGCTAGTATCAGTTATAAGTTTGCATCCTATTTATACCTTCTTTTATTTATGTACATGCAGGAAAGTTTTGGAGGAAAGAAATGATCGGAACTCTAATTCATTCTATTTTCGGATATATATACTTGTGTTGGGTGTGTACGCAGCCTTGCGTGTGGTTCTTGGCTTGTTGCTGAAGTTTCCTGCATGTCATGCCCTCTCTGAAATGTCAGATCAATCATTCTTCCAGTTTTTTAAATGGATTTACCAGGTTTGTTCAATGTTTCTTACATAGTTGAGATGACCAAATGATTATGGAATGGATGACTTATTTAATTTTATACAATAATTTTCACATTTCAGGAGCGATATTATGTTGGGCGTGGACTTTATGAAAGGATGTCTGACTATTTCAGGTTTATTTTTATGCTTTATTAAAATCAGGAACTTTTTTGCCTAATGTGATCATTTAACATGCTTGCTCTGTTGATTTTATCTATTACATCATCAGTTTGTTTTGTTTTGTGAGCAAAAGATTTTATTCAGCTCCTTTTCTTGATTTCTTGTGAGAGGTTTTTTACTTTTTGTTTTCTGTGGTGCCTCTAACAATGTAAATTTATCATTACTTTGGCTGAAACTGATGTGACGATTTTGTTTGTTCTGTTCATTTGGAGTTTATATCGATCACTATATGCCTGTGGATGTTCTTAGTAAATTGCTGGTCAACAAAATTTTTGTCTTTTATATATACTTTTTGCAATGTATGATGTTGGCCATGTTTTTTTGGCAATTTTTGATGTTGCTTTGATGACTTAAAGAAGGCCTCTAATAATTATCTGTGTGAGTGCTTTCCCCCACTTAATTTTGTTCTTCATTGATGCAGATATGTCCTTTTCTGGTTGGTAATATTTCTTTGTAAATTCACATTTGCTTACTTTCTCCAGGCAAGTGATTTAGTTGCTATCTCACCTTCTTTTGCTTGAGAGTTTGTGTAGTGAACAGTAGACAGCTTTCAAGTCTGTCGATCTGAACATCTGACACTATTTATGTTTGATCTTTACTGAATTACAGATTAGGCCACTTGTCTCACCTACAAATACCATTCTCGATCTTCCATATTTGCCGTACTCTTGGCATGATTTAGTCTCAAAGAGTATGTTCATCATCCTTTTTTTTTTTGGTGGCTTGGTTTTCTAAAGCACCAGCTTTAGATTACTGGAATCTTATTTCGCACTGTTTTTAAAGACTGTTTTGTGGTTGGTAAAAGTTTTGCTATTACAGGGTTAGGAAGATGAAAATTAAATTGTCTCACAAACTTAATTGCCTAATTGTATAAATTAGAGTCTAATTAGGTGAATAAGTGGTTAAAATCACTGTAGGGATTGAGAGTGTGATCTTTTTTGTCTAGTCAGTATGGAAATGGAAAATTGACTATATGCCTCAAGATTTTAAATCAGACTTGGTCTCTGCTACTGTGAAAAGATAAAATTTACATTTAATGTGTCCTCAAGCTGCATGTCTGATGCATTCAACCCATATAAGTGTGGTCTACAACCCATGATTAGGTCCCATTTGTAAATGTTTTATCATTATATATTTGGGTCATATCGTATCTAGGATTAGCCACATGGTAACATATATGGTTGTATTTCAAGGGCCTCTACGTTCTCTTTGGCTGTTCAGATTCCAGGTTATATATCAATATACGAATAGTTCTTCTATGATCCTTTATTTTATTTAAAGTTCTAACTACTTTTCATGTTTCATTGAGGTGTACCTTCTTCAAATTAAAGTTTATGTGTGTTGTTAATCTATCTTGTTATATTTTTCCACAGATAATAATAATGCCTTGACTCTTGCTAGCCTGTGGGCTCCTGTCATCGCTGTGAGTACATTTCTGTTTAAGCTTATGCACCTGCCATTGGAACTTGGCATTGGCTGATTAAATACATTCTATACATATACCTAATTGAACATGGAACATTGTTAAAAACAAGTAGGTCAATGGTTCATCTTAAATGCTCTGTACTTGGGCTTGTGCCTGAGTTTTCTTACTTGTCCCAGACTCTGGGCTTTCTCCTTTTCACCTGATTATTTTCAAAAAGCCTTATTTATTATGGAAAAGTTTGGACAAGTGTCGTGTATTTAACCTGTCAACCATAAGGCATTCTTTTTTTCTCCACCTTTTCTCCAGATTTATATCATGGACATTCACATATGGTACACTTTATTGTCGGCAATTATTGGTGGTGTGATGGGGGCACGGGCTCGGTTAGGCGAGGTATTAAACTGGCATTTTTCTATTTTCTTCAGAATAATCTAAAAGTCTGATCTCTTTTCTTTTTACTATTGCTAAATATTGCTTTTATCGTAGATACGCTCAACTGAAATGGTGCATAAACGTTTTGAGAGTTTCCCAGAAGCCTTTGCCAAGAATCTTGTTTCACCTCAAACAAGGAGGTAATTGTTTACATCTTGGCAACTTTAAATATAAGGCTTTAGGCTTAAACGTAGGAGTGCCAGATTTGATGACCCTTTATTGAATCTCATCAGTCATGCCTTTAATTCTCTCTCTCTCTCTCTCTCTCTCTTTTGCTTTCATTTTTGTTCCTTAAATGTATTTTTGGAGCTAAGATATGGATATTTATTAATACTTATTTCCTGTGTCATATATGTTTAGAGATATGAATCTCTATGGTTATATGAATCACTATGGATATAAGATTCAGCCAAGTATGAAGTAAAAGGCATATTGTCTTGTTAAAAAACAGAAAGGGAGTAGACATAATGATATATGAAATATTGTTAGGTCTCTCCTAATTGTTTTGAAGACTATTTTCCGGAGTTAATAAACCAGAATTTACTGCTGAGACATGAGTGGGCATGGGCTAACCTTAATTTATTCTCTCTCTCTTCCCCCTTCTTCCCCCCCACCCCTTAACTTGCTTCTCCTTGTTTCTCCTGCTTGTTAACTTGGGGCTCGTCTGGCATGGTTGAAAAATTACTGGATGTCATCTATAGCCCTTCCAGCCTCCAGGCACTGATGCTGCATTCGACTTTCAAATTAACTATCTATAAAAATTGAAACCACAACCCCCCAACCCCGCCCGCCAAAAAAAAAAAAAAACTAAGCTTGACAATGAGAGAATATTTTCTGACTATTTTATGATTTCAGATATTTTTGTGTATTATATATGTGTATTCCCTGTAAATCTCTTTTTAACTTTTTTCCCCCTGTTTGTGCTTCTGCAGGATGCCATTCGACAGACAAGCACCTGAGGTGGGTCATGTATCTATATTTCTTCACTTATTCTAATTTTCTAAATTCATTAATGTGATTGTGTCTTTGCAAAATTTTACTGTGGGCAGAATCTTGATTGTCTTTGTGTGCAAGTGAATCTTTTAGTGTGAGTTCATGAAGGTTTATCCATGAATGATAACTTAGATCAATTTAACTGGTCCATTGCTAATGTAGGAATAATTAAGTGGTACCAGCATAATAACTTTGTAAATTTTGGGTTTTTAGTCTATGTAAAATTTCAAAGATCTTTTCCATGTTGTAAGCTCACAAAATTGGCATTTGCTTAAACTGATCACTTCATATCAACCTTCATTGGAGGTGGACAAAAACTTGCTAATTGAGGCCTCCTTATCTCTGGCCAACGCAAAAAATTCTTGAAGTTGATATTGTGAAGGTCTGTCCCTGCACTGAAAATCATGCTGAAATGAGAGAGAGTGTAACTCCCCACATGAAAAGACACGTTAGCCAACTTTCACCAGCCTTTTCTATTTCACTTTTAACCACTAGCACTGTGAGTTTCTACCCTTCTCAGATATCCAACCAATTTGTTTGTCTTCACATGGAGCAACAATCACAAATCTCGAAAGATGGTCTTTTTTCACAATAAATCACCCAATATTTGCATATGCTTCCTTGTTCATGTGGGCTGCTTGAAAAGTTTTTATAATTCTGACTGCTATACTATTTCTTCCTACGGTTATGCTGTCTAAAAGTGTTAAGACTTCTTAAAAAATGAACTTTTTTGTAGTAAGCATGTCTTTATTATTGTTGGCTTTGTGCATTTTGGTTGAGCAGGTTTCTCAGGAAACGAACAAGACACATGCAGCTCTATTTTCTCCGTTTTGGAATGAGATAATCAAAAGCTTACGTGAAGAAGACTATATTAGCAACAGGTAAATTATTAAGTTGGGCTTTATTATTATCATGCTGGTTATGTTCATTTTTAGATTGGTACTAATTGGTCAATCTGCAACTTTTTATATTTTAAGGGAGATGGACTTGCTTTTAGTTCCCAGCAACAGAGGAAGTCTACAATTAGTTCAGTGGCCTTTGTTTCTTCTAAGCAGTAAGGTGTGACCTGTTAAATTTTTATTAAAAAAATAACTCCTGAAAGACTCTGGTTTTAGACTAATTTCTCTAACGTTCATGGGCAATAAATTTTCAGATCTTATTGGCCATCGATCTGGCTATTGACTGCAAGGATAGACAGGCTGATCTTTGGAATAGAATATGCAAGGATGAATATATGGAATATGCAGTTCAGGAGTGCTATTACAGTATTGAAAAAATTTTACATTCCTTGGTTGATGGTGAAGGGAGACTCTGGTATGTCTTTGCAGCTGCTTGCTTCTTTTTATATATTGATGTCTATCTTATTAGGGATTACAATTAAGAGCTTACCCACAATTACTTAGCTTGCCCTTTACCTGCATCCTTTTTTATGACAGGGTTGAAAGGATATACCGTGAGATCAATAACAGTATCTCGGAAGGTTCACTTGTCATAACCTTGTCTCTGAAGAAGCTTCCTCTGGTTCTGCAAAAATTGACTGCATTGCTTGGGCTGGTAATACTAAAAACTATTTGCATCATTTTGTTATTCCAATCACTGCTGCTAAAATTTATGTTACAATATGTGAGCCATCTCTGTTTCTTTTGCTTTTTATTCTTTTACTTCTCGACCTTTTCCTTTTTCTTTGTCTTTCCCACCATTGAAGTGGTATTTTGGTGTTATTAATGTTTTTCTTTAATTGTATTAATATATTTGCAATTTATCTGGTATTGCAGCTTAATTTGTTTGATTGCTCTTTTAATTTTTTATCTATTGGTATACCGGTCACAAGGCAATTTTACAATGTCGATGTTTCTTCATAATCAGATATTGTGCATAATTAATTGATTTTCAATGTGCCTGTTACTGGTTTGTAGTGAAGTCTGTAAAGTTGTACATCATGCTCTTTTTGTAGTGTAACATATTCTGATGATAAACCATTTTTTCATTTAGCTAAGGAATGAAAAACCTGAAGAAAAAGGTGCTGCAAATGCTGTGTATCAACTATATGACTCTGTTACGCATTACCTGCTATCAGATGATTTGAGGTAAATTTTCTGATACACAATTTTTTATAGTAATGTATAGTTAAATAGATTTTCATTTCTGAATCGTTTTGCTTTTAATGTGATACATCAGGGAGCAGCTTGATACATGGAACATTTTGGCAAAAGCAAGAAATGAAGGTCGTCTGTTTTCTAGAATAGAATGGCCCAAGGATCCGGAAATTGTAGGCATTCTTCAAACGTGATAATGCTTTCCCCTTTTCGGCTTACTATTGTTACTTAGCTTGTCCATTTTTTCTCTTGCAGCGGGAGCAGGTGAAGCGACTGTACCTTCTTCTCACTGTAAAGGAGTCTTCAGCTAACATTCCTAAGAATCTGGAAGCAAGGAGAAGATTGGAGTTTTTCAGTAATTCATTATTTATGGACATGCCTTCAGCAAGGCCAGTTTGTGAAATGATGCCATTTTGGTGTGTTGATGCTAATTTATAAGAAAAACGGCTTAGATTTGTTTCTGGAGGATTATCTGTCTATCGAACTAATTAAATATTTGTTTGTTCTTTGAGGATAGTGTCTTCACCCCATACTACAGTGAGACTGTGCTTTATAGCTCCAAAGATTTGCGGGAGGAAAATGAGGATGGAATATCTACTCTTTTCTACCTTCAGAAAATCTTTCCAGGTATATTTCATTTCATTATTATCTGAAGTGATGTTATCTCTTCCTGTCATAATGCTGTTGTCTGTCAATAATTTAACATGTGAACTAAGTTAGAGTCTTTCTACTTCCATCCCCCTTTTATTTCTTCTAGAATGAATCTTCTGCTGCTGTTCCTGTATCTTGCAAGAATATACATCACTTTTCCACATGTTCCTGTTGCATATCAGCTGTGTTGCTGGAGATGTTTCTAGACCTTCACATTCCATGTTATGTTACGTTTATGGGTTCTTTGTTGTGTCCCAAATTGTTGATTATGTTTCAGTATCTGTGTGGTTGACATACTGGGACTTAGTGGCTGGTTGAGAGTAAATTTTGGCAGTGTATGGTACCATGTGATGGTTATCATATTATGAATGTTGAATACCTACAAATCTCGATTCTGTTAGCTTTCATGTTGGGTTCCATCCTAACGGTAGTCTGGCTTAAGTCCAGGTGTAAAGGAATAGAAACACACTTTCCTTTTCCTTATTTGGTTACAATTTCATAAAAGGAGGCAAACAATCATTCTTCCCTTTGCCTCAAAATCCCATTTTTCTTATTCCCCCAAATGGGGGAAGAAAAGGGGGTAAAATTTTTGTTGTGAATGAAGATTTATACTCCTATCCATTCTTTCTTTTCTGAATACTTATACATTAGAAGGGCATAGTTGTAAAAATAAAAATCAATTTATCCTTTCCATTTCTTTTCTTCTCCTTATTCAGATAATAACATATGATTTTCTTTTCATTCCTTTGCCTTCCCCTTTTCACCTTATCAAAACAAGGCTGTCATAAATCTTTTCTTTTTCTTTAAAATCCCTCCATTTTCTTTCTTTTCCTTCACTCATTCCTATTTGAGCATGGGGTTGGCTTTTTCTTTTTCTGTTATATAGGATGGAAATTATTACAGTGATCAAGGCATTTTGGCAAAACTGTGAAGTCACCTATTTCTTTGTTCATTTTGGTCAGTTACTTGATGGCAGGCTTGAAAGGCTTGATCTCTTAGTTATACAGTGTTTCAAATAAATACTAAGGTCTTTATTTGCATCTGAACAGCATATGTGTTGTTTCCTACTCTTAACTGCTTGATGTAATTCAATATTTCCTTAATTCGCAGTCAAAGTTTCTTAGCATGCTATGTTGGATATAAGATTAGAATAAGCTATTCAAATGAACTTTAAAGATCACCCATACACAGTTACTGTGGGCTGATGAATTAATTTTTTAAGATAGATGATTCTCTGCACTTTGAATTTGGGTTTGGAGATACGTTTTTGGTTTTGAAATTAATTTGACAGCAAATAGTGAGTTTCTTCAAAAATTGGGAAAACAATTCAAAATTGGAATTCCTTGCACTGTTGTGGGAATCATAATTGGATTTTGTGAACCAAATTAGTTCCTGAGTGACAATGCAGGCAGGGGTTGAGTGGGGCAATAAATAGGGATAGGAAATTATAAACCCTGCCCCTAACATACCCCATTGCTATCCCTAGCGGTGGTTCTAATTATAGTTGTGGAGTTATATCAGGTTTGCTTGCTGCACAACTTCTGCATGCAGTTGAGTGGTTTTTTTAATATATATATATACATATATATTTATATATTTGGTGATGTCTTTATATGACTAACTGTCTGTCTCCTCCTGATTTTAGATGAATGGGAGAATTATTTAGAGCGGGTTAATGAAGGTAAGTCTACCGGGAATGTAGAAGCTCAAGAAAGTACGAGCGAATTGGAGCTTCGGTTTTGGGCATCTTATCGAGGGCAGACTCTTGCTAGGACTGGTTAGCATCATTTTATTATTAATACCCTCTATTTCTTTCTTATGGAATGCCTCCTGAATTTTCTTATCTCTCTGGTATTGTGTGAGATTGTCAAAAGGCTGTTGTACTTTCAATATGTTATTTCTCTAATAATCCTAAGTGACATTTGAAATGCAGTTCGTGGCATGATGTATTACAGAAGGGCATTAATGCTACAAAGTTACCTAGAGCGGAAATCTTCGGGAGGTATTCTCTTCAAACCTTTATAATGACCTGTACTATATAAGGGTAAGACATTATAGACTCACTATTTCATCTTGTTTAATAGTGGATGGTTATTCTCAAATCGACTCCCTGACAACTGAAGGCTTTGAATTGTCTCCTGAAGCTCGAGCACAAGCAGATATTAAGTTCACTTATGTCGTTTCATGTCAAATTTATGGTCAACAAAAGCAGAACAAAAAAGCTGAGGCTGTTGATATTGCTCTTTTGCTACAAAGGTATAAATTTCTTAAACTAATGGTCTATCTTATCCAATCTTCAGCAACCTTGTCAACTATTTGTTAATTGGAAGCAGAGTAATAGTTCCTAATATAAATTAATATAAGGTTGATTCAAATGGCCCACTGGGCTGTGCAACTAAAATTCAGTTGCCAAGTAGTGAACAATGTTAGGTTCGTTCAAAGCTTGGGTGCAAAGCGTTGGTCTTGCTTGCCTTTCAGATACTAAAAGAGATTTGTTGCTGTTAGTATTATCATCATGCCATTTCTTAATACCATGTCGTCTTCATACTGTTATTAAATTATTTGCTGCTGTCTCATGAATATTAAATTCTATAATGTACTCAGGATCCTTGATTAAGTGTTACATGTCATGGCTTTTGTGACATTGTTTTTTTATTTTTTTTTTTCATTAGGAATGAAGCCCTTCGAGTTGCTTTCATACATGCAGAGGAGAATGTTGGAGCTGAAGGAAAAAGGGAATTTTATTCGAAGCTTGTCAAAGCTGATATAAATGGAAAAGATCAGGTTTGATGATGACTTCTTTAGTCTTGTCTTTGTTTAAAATCCTTGGTTGGAATGGTTTGACAGTATTACAGTAATGCATCATTCTTCTACATGAATATTTTGAAACCACTATTCTTCTGCATGAATGTTTTGAGGCCAGATAGTGGATAACTTGATTTCAACGTGCAACGTCTTTGTGTATGGTTTGATGTCCTTTTGCTTAACCTCTAATCATGTGGATTTCTCATTCATTCTTTTCACATTAGCAGAATTTATTTAAAAAAAAAAATCCTTTTTTTGAATTCTAATTTCAAATGATGGTGGAAATACAGTAGGCATGGTGCAAAACAGAAAAGGCAATAATGTTCTTTTCATGATGTGGTGAGGCTTTTCAAAATAGCTATTGTTGTGATTGGAGTTTGTATCACTCTGTTTGCTTCCAAGATTGCCTCTATCTTTGTCATATTTTGGCCTCAGAAGTTAGTAGGTTATTTTTTTTATTGTTATAGATTAGGAATGTGTAAATATTTTTTTATTAATAAACGTAATTATAGGAATTAGATATTACCATGATTATAGGGATTGAGAATCATCGTAATTTTAAAGATTTTATTTTCTTTATTCTTTTTTTATTTTAGAGATGTTTAGGCTGTATATATAGGTGATGTGTTATGAATGAAAGATGTGGAGTTTTCTCTTCTCAAATAACATGGTATCAGAGCCAGGTTGGCAGATCTGTTTCCTTTGAAACAGAATTCTTAGTTTCTCTTTTACAAGCCGTTTTTAGTTTCTGGTTCTGTTCTAAAAGCCGATCATCTGTCGGAAATTCACTTCTTTCTCTTCTTCTGGTCTTCACGCCGGAAGGGTTCAACAAGATAGTTTGATATTCTTGTTGGGTTTTGTTACTGAGTTTTAAAAATGGCGAAGTCTGGAGGAATTGTGTGCTATTATTGTCATGAGCCTGGTCATACTAAGCGTTTTTGTAAGAAGCTCCAAAATAAGTCACAGCGAGGTCAATCAGCAAATGTTGCATCGATTAATACTTCATCTTCTGGTAAAACTATTTTAGTTTTTGCCGATGAATATGCTCAATTCTGTCAATATCAAGAATCATTAAAATCCACTACTTCTCCTATCACGGCTACCGCTGAGTCAGGTAACTCCATTACATGTCTTATTTCCTCATCATCCAAATGGGTTATTGATTCTGGTACTTCAGACCATATGACAGGTAATTCAAATTTATTTTTCACTTTTCAATCATATACAACCTCCTCTAATGTTATTTTAGTCGATGGATCAACCTTTTGTGTTCTTGGTTCTGGAACTATTAATCCAACCTCATCCATTTCATTATCCAATGTCTTAAATCTACCTAAGTTTTCTTTTAATTTAATCTCTGTCAATAAACTCACTCGTTCCTTGAATTATTGTATCTCATTCTTTCCTGATTTTTGTCTATTTCAAGATCTTACGACGAAGCGGATTATTGGTAAAGATCATGAATCTGGAGGTCTCTACTACCTTGACACACAGGTGTCGAGATTTATTGTTTGTTCAAGTGTATTGACCCCCTTTGAGGTGCATTGTCGGTTAGGACATCCTTCTCTGTCTTCCTTAAAAAAATTGTCCTCAATTTCAAAATGTATCTTCATTGGATTATGAGTCATGTCAGTTTGCTAAACATCATCGTCTCCCTTCAGTGTCTAGAGTCAATAAACGGGTTATGTCTGCTTTTGAGTTGGTCCATTCTGATGTTTGGGGTCCTTGTGTTATTATGTCTAAATCTGATTTTAAATATTGTTACTTTTGTTGATGACTATTCTCGTGTCACATGGCTATATTTAATGAAAAATCGTTCTGAGTTATTTTTTATTTTTTGTGCCTTTTGTGTTGAAATAAAAACACAATTTAATATTTCTGTGCGCACATTGCGAAGTGATAATGTCAAAGAATATTTTTTCGATAAATTTCAGTCTTATATGATTCAGAATAACATTCTCCATCAATCTTCTTGTATTGATACACCTCAAAATGAAGTTGTCGAGAGAAAAAATGGACATCTCCTTGAGGTAGCCAGGGCACTTCTTTTCCAGATGAAAGTTCCTAAACAGTTTTGAGCCAATGCTGTCTGTGCTTTATGGTGATATTCCCTATACTGTCCTTTTTCCTTTCAAGTCTTTGTTTTCTATTTAACCGAAGATATTTGGTAGTACATATTTTGTTCGTGATATTTGTCCCCAGGTCACCAAATTAGATCTAAAATCTCTCAAGTGTGTTTTCCTTGGGTATTCTAGTCTTCAGAAAGGTTATAGATGTTATTCTCTTACTTTGAACCGATATCTTGTCTCCGCAGATGTCACTTTTTTTAAAAATACTCTTTTCTTTTTCTCATCTTCTAGTTATGATAGTCAAGGGGAGGAAGATGATCTACTAGTTTATACTGTAACCCATCCTGTCAATACCACAGATATTCTTGCACCTGATCCTGCATTTGCTCGACCACCTATTGTTCATGTCTATTCTAGACGACCAGAGGCTCAGACCACATGCCCTTTACCAGTTCCTTCGCCGTCGGATCCAGTCTCCAATGATCATGATCTTAGTCTCCATCTTCCAATTGCTCTTCGTAAAAGTAAACGTCAATGTTCTTATCCTATTTCATCATTTGTTTCTTATGATCACTTATTTTCTTCTTCTAGTTCGTTTGTTGCATCCTTAGATTCTGTTTCAATTCCTAAAACTGTTCATGAAGCCTTATCCCATCTTGGCTGGCGTGCTGCTATGGTAGAGGAGATGGTGGCTTTAGATGGTAATGGTACTTGGGATTTGGTAGATTTGCCTGTTGGGAAGAAAGCTATTGGGTGCAAATGGGTGTTTGCTGTAAAAGTAAATCCTGATGGATCAGTGGCTCGTCTCAAAGCTCCTCTTGTTGCTAAAGGATATGCCCAGACCTATGGTGTTGATTATTCTGACACTTTCTCTCCAATAGCTAAATCTACCTCTGTTCGTTTATTCATCTCTATGGCGGCTACCTATGATTGGCCTTTACATCAATTAGATATCAAGAATGCTTTTTTACATGGTGACCTCTAAGAGGAAGTGTATATGGAGCAACCACCTGGGTTTGTTGCTCAGGGGGAGTATGGGAAAGTCTGTCATTTTCGAAAATCCTTGTATGGCTTGAAACAAAGCCCTCGTGCTTGGTTTGGCAAATTCAGTGAAACAGTTCAAGAGTTTGGGATGAAGAAAAGTAAGTGTGATCATTCAGTGTTTTATAAACAGTCTGAGGCAGGCATAATCTTACTAGTAGTGTATGTTGATGATATTGTCATTACTGGAAGTGATATTGCAAGTATTTCATGTCTCAAATCATTTCTTCATACCCAGTTTCAGACAAAAGATCTGGGATTGTTGAAGTATTTTTTGGGTGTTGAGGTGACAAGGAGTAAGAAAGGTATATTCTTGTCTCAAAGAAAATATGTTCTTGACTTGTTGACTGAGACAGGAAAATTGGGTGCTAAGCCATGTAATGCACCAATGACTCCTAATTTGCAACTTACGAAAGAAGACAGTGAATTGTTTGGAGACCCTGAAAAATATAGAAGGCTGGTTGAGAAATTGAATTATCTTACAGTGACTCATTCAGATATTGCATATTCTGTTAGTGTTGTAAGTCAGTTTATGTCTGTTCCAACAATTAACCATTGGGCAACTTTGGAACAAATCATATGTTATTTGAAAGGGGCTTCAAGATGTGGTCTATTTTATGGAAATCATGGACACACTAATATTGAATGTTTTTCGGATGCAGATTGGGCAGGTTCCAAGAGTGATAGGAGATCTATTACGGGATATTGTGTTTTTGTTGGAGGAAATCTGGTCTCATGGAAAAGTAAGAAGCAGAATGTAGTATCTCGATCTAGTGCAGAATCAGAATACAGAGCTATGGCACAAACTGTGTGTGAGGTAGTATGGATGTATCAACTATTAAGTGAAGTTGGTCTTAAGTCTTCTTTGCCAGCAAAGCTATGGTGTGATAATTAAGCCGCTCTTCATATTGCCTCCAATCCCGTGTTTCATGAACGAACTAAGCATATTGAAATTGATTGCCATTTTGTTCGTGAAAAGATTCAGCAGAAGTTCATCTCTATAGGATATGTTAAAACTGAAGATCAACTAGGAGATATCTTCACAAAAGCATTAAATGGATCTCGAGTTGATTATATTCGTAGCAAGCTGGGCATGATTAACATCTATGCTTCAGTTTGAGGGGGAGTGTTATAGATTAGGAATGTGTAAATATTCTTTTATTAATAAACGTAATTATAAGAATTAGATATTACCATGATTATAGGGATTGAGAATCATTGTAATTATAGAGATTTTATTTTTTTTTATTTTTTTCCTATTTTAGAGATGTTTAGGCTGTATATATAGGTGATGTGTTATGAATGAAAGGTGTGGAGTTTTCTCTTCCCAAATAACACTTATCCTCATTTAAATTTGACATTATGCATATGTACAACATTTGAGTCTCTTTCAACTTCTTTGAGCTTGTTACTTCGAAAATGGTGGCTTACATACTTGAAATGTTTTGAGCATGTGTCTTTCTTCTCTGTGCTTTTCTGTTTTGTGAATGTTTTCATGCAATTTTTTTTTTGAACTGCTACTGCCATAGAGTTGATTAACATGTTGTGGTATTGATAAATGTGTTTTTGATACAATGTGTTTTATTTTTCCCCCACTAGCCATAATAGGTTTTTTTTAATGAGGCCTTTATAGTGCCTGGTCTAGGAATTCTTGTTGATATAATTTCCTGCATGTAATTACTCCTGCTAGTTTGTTGCCATATATTTGTTTGCCAGTGCTTATAGTTTGTTCTGTTTATTTTTCTAAAGTTTTATTTTCTCTCCTAAAATATTATTGATGAGATTTGTTTTTCACTGTCATTTTGCTCATAGCTGTGATAAAGTGTAATGAAAGAGCTCATCCCCTTTTCTTTTTTTCTTTATTCAGGAAGTGTATTCAATTAAACTTCCTGGAGACCCAAAGCTTGGAGAAGGGAAACCTGAAAACCAGAACCATGCTATAATTTTCACTCGTGGGGAAGCTATTCAAACTATTGACATGAATCAGGTAATTAAATGTTATGCGCATTCTTATGAGTCCTAGTTTTTTTATTTGCAATTAAAAAGATTTAATTTAATACTTCCTATTTGTGAGTTTCTTCGGAAGCTGTCATATATGCTTTTTCTGTCTTATTCTGTTGGTTTTTAGCATTACTGTAAAAAACAAAGAGTTTTTCTATAGTTTTGTTGTATCTGGTGAGCACTAGCTCCACTTCTCTATATATTCTTAATGTGATAGAATATGCTAAAAGGATTTGCACATGATGGTGTTGAGGTCTTTTGGTTGCTGAATTATCAAGGCCTGCTGGCATGGGTACTTTATTAGCTTGATTGGGATTTTTGGTTAACTAATTAGTATGCATTATTGTAGGATTTGTCCCTGGCTGTTATTGTGGTTTTTATCATGATTATGAATCCTTAGTGATGGCCAGGAATGTTGGATTTAATATGAAACTGGTGTCTGGCAATTTTAGATTGTGTGAATGCTGTTGGATTTGATACTCAATCTACTTAAAATTAATCTTGTCAAGGTTGCATTTTATTTGAGGTGCTTGTAGATGATTTAATAATTTACAGCCCAAAGAAAAATGAACATCAATACCAATTTTTCTATGAATGTGGTATTATTTTGTGCTTGATATGGTAGCTTTGATCTCCATGGCTGCTTGGTAGGATTAGGATCTTGGATTTTTCTGACATCAGGAACATGTTTTATTTTTGTAAATGTTTATATTTCATGGAAGCTATCCAGATAAGCTGCTGGTTATTATTAACGAAGGCTGAAGCTGAATTAAGACGACATAAGGATTTCTATTTTTGTTGAACGTCCAGCATTTCATATATTTATATCATTTTTTCATTTGTTGTTTCTAGCATGCTTCAGTCCTCTTTCCTGTTAGTTGCTGCATTACTTTTCCATGGATACCTTGCAGCGCTTGGCTTTCATGTTGGTTTTATCCATCTTGTGGCATTGTAGAATGATTTAGAAGTAATCTGTTTGCTGACCTGCTTTTGTCTTGTTCTGTAGGACAACTACCTGGAGGAGGCTATGAAAATAAGAAATCTTCTTGAGGAATTTCGAGGAAATCATGGCCTTCGACCTCCAACTATTCTTGGTGTTAGAGAGCATGTTTTTACAGGAAGGTTTGTGTTGCTTTTCCATTGAAATAAATTTTATTTTTCTGTTTATTTTCCTAACATCATGATGTGGATGTGTACATGCAGTGTCTCATCTTTAGCCTGGTTCATGTCTAATCAGGAGACTAGCTTTGTCACTTTGGGCCAGCGCGTTTTAGCAAGTCCTCTAAAGTGAGTATACTTACCATAGAAGGCAATTCCTGATTATGCTTATATTTCTTTTCTTGAACTTGTCATTTGTGTTTATTGCCCCAAACCGAATGGAAGAATCAAAAAGAATTGTTAGTAGTGGGAGCGTTGACAGTAAAGAGGAATTCGATGTGAACATGTCATGTTGCTAAGGTCCTTATATTCTATAGTCAATGGGACCCTCTTTGCAAGCAAGGATTTACTTTAAACGTTTTAAGTTTCCTCCACTATCTTTTTGCAGCTATAGGCTTTACTTTAAAACGTTTTGGTCATGTCAGTTGCAAGTGCATAATATTTTTTATTAAGACAGTAAATGAATCTTTGTACAACACTGGGGAGCTTAGAAGGATGACTGCGATAGAGACTGAAATTCGGCACTGATATGTTTGACATGGTGCTCCTATTATTTGGTAGTAGAAGTAAAAATTCACCCATAGAATTTTTGAACATGAAAGACACTTTACCACTTTTTTTCTATTAGTACTGGTTCCATATCTAGTTTTTCGGATTTACTTATTGTTTGTTCCCCTTTTTGGATTTGAAATTGAGGAAATATACTCATTGTCACCTGGTACATTGACCTTTTGTCTGGCCTAGAGTTCGGCTTTGTTTATTTTGTCTTCTTAAGTTTGTTACTCTTCAAGGAAAAAGTATCTTAACACATGTTTTATTCTGTCTTTGTATTGTTGTTCTTCAAGGAAAAGTGTCTTTACACTTATTTATATTATTACTTTCATTATTTTCATGTATAATATCTTACTTGAGTGCTGGGCAGTGGCTTTTTGTCTTAAACGTAAGAATTTTGTAATTTCCGTTGATTTTCTTGAGCTTTGTTATGAGCCATTAAGTTAGGGTTTCTAGCTTGTTTGTCACCCTGCACTTATCTGCTGTCTTAGAAGGGATTTTATAGCACATTACGTATGTCCATTTTCATGTGGAAAAAAATTGCAGAGTTCGTATGCATTATGGGCATCCTGATGTATTTGATCGAATCTTTCATATAACTCGAGGAGGGATTAGTAAGGCATCACGTGTTATCAATATTAGTGAAGACATATATGCAGGTGAGCTTGGAGGATGGCAACTATTGGTTTCCATTTTTAAAGTGTACAGTTTTTTTCAACCAACTACTTCGGCTAGTTTCTTTTCTTCTGCATTTCTTTTTGCAGTTATGTTTTAAGGCCTAGCAGACCTGGTACAGAAGAAGTATATACAAAATACACACCTAAAACCATCTGAAAAATGCAAATAGGAACTTAGAGAAGATTCTTCTAATTAAATGAAAATTAAAGATTGGGATTTCATTCTCGGTTGCAAGTAACTGTGGTACTGAAAAATAAACCATCCCAATATTTTCTTTCTTCTTTTGTCAGAACTTCCTTTCCAGGTATTTGAGAATCAGTTACTGTAGCTGAAGTCACACAAGCCACTCAAAACAAAACAAAAACTAATGCCTGTAACTACTAAGTATGAATTAAAATTTCTTAGATCTGCAATGATAATTAACACATATCTGTAGTCTCAATGAGATTGTCAACGTGAAAAATTTACCTAGAGCCAGTACAAACCGAGAAAGGGAGTCTAACATTGTTGCTTAAAGCTTCTTTTTGAGCTAAGTTTATGATGTTTAAATAAAATTTGTCACAGGGTTCAACTCCACATTGAGGCAGGGTAACATCACCCATCATGAATACATTCAGGTTTGCTTTTCTTTTCATTATCTGTTTTTTGGCAGGGGGCTAGTACATCGCATATTTCTCTTGAACCCATCTTTATCAAGTTTCTTGAGATTCTGCTTTTTAATGCAGGTTGGAAAGGGAAGAGATGTTGGATTAAACCAGATTGCTTTATTTGAGGGGAAAGTTGCTGGAGGAAATGGAGAGCAAGTCCTAAGTAGGGATGTATACCGACTTGGACAACTTTTTGATTTCTTTAGAATGCTATCTTTCTTCTTCACAACTGTTGGTTATTATGTCTGCACAATGGTATGATTGCTCATGATATTATCTCTATGTCATTCTAAATTCGGATTACATTGCCACTCTTCAGACTTGTCTGATGATAATTTTCCATGAATGCAGATGACTGTCCTTACAGTTTATATATTCTTATATGGAAGAGTTTATCTGGTAATCAAAATTCTTCTTTTCCCTTTCAGCTCTTTTAATATATTTTGTTTCTTTTTAACTTTTTCTTCATAAAGAAGGCAAATTAGTTAATTAGTAATTAAGATGAAACTGTTCATTAAGTTTCTTTTAATGTTTGTGTTGTGCAAAATTTTTAAAAATAAAGAAAAGCTTTTTTTTTTTTTTGAAAAGCAGAAGTAATTTTATTAATAAATATCTGAAATACAAACATCAATGAAAATAGGTCCCAACACATAGCCAATATGAATTATCCCAAAGGGACAACTCCAAGTCCGTTACTCAATACCTTACAAAAAATTAACTAATCTAAGTCTAATAAGGCTAAACTGATCAGATAACAAGAAGACAATCCATGACCTCAACAAACGCACACAGAGCTTCCCACGAAATTGAAGAGAGTCATTCTGTCAAACATCCTTAGGGCATAATCGACAACCCATTAAAGCACATACTATTGGAAATTGTCATGCCCCGAAAAGCAGCCAACTTCATTCTTCATTATCAGCTTCATTGCCCTCCAGTTAATGGAACAATAACCAACCTCCAAGGAAACACCATCACAGAGTCAAATCCAGGCTATAAAATTCTCAGTGTGATTCTCTCTGGCCTTAGCAAGCCCATCCCCATTAAAGAATCTTGACAGCCAATTAATTTCATTCTATAGGATGCATATGAAATATTGAAATTTTGGCTTGGTTCGTAAACAACTATCCCATGGATAGGGCATTCTGTCAAAATTTCTTGAAAATCTTGGTTGTATTGCATCTAGTGGGTGCTGTTGCAGCCATTAGCTCTGGAGATCTGTAGGACACTGGATAATTTTTTATCCAACGAAAGCCACCATATAGAACAAAAATATATCCATCAGGGTGGAAAAGTATGCTTTTCAAATGAAAAGAATGTGCTTCAATATGTTTAGGCACACATATAACTTTTGCTTTTGGTTTTGTCGTTTTATTTTGCCAGCCAGTGCTTCATATATATTCGTTTGTAACTGTATTTGGTCACATTATTTTAATATATTGCCACTTCAGTAGGACATGAGTTGGTCCCTCAACTATAGAATGGGCTTAATTGGCACATGATACTGATGCAGCTCCTCTGTTAAGTACTGATAGTTTTGTCAACTTGTGTCCAATACACCTAGGCTCTCTCTGGACTTGACGAGGCAATCGCTAAGCAAGCAAGAATGTCGGGTAATACAGCATTGGATGCGGCTCTGAATGCTCAATTCTTGGTCCAGATTGGAGTTTTTACTGCAGTCCCTATGATAATGGGTTTTATACTTGAAATGGGATTGCTGAAGGTTTGTTGATCTGATTTTCATATGTATATTGATATTCTCAGTTTGGGAGTGTTGCCTTGCATACTTTATTATTCTGGATTATGCTATTTTTAATAAGTTATGCATTAAACTTTTTACATTTTTTAATTTCATTGTCCTTGTTAAGCTGCTCTATCTCTTTTTTTTTTTTGGTGCTAATATGTTCAGCACTGCATAGGTTTTGTTATTCTAATTGTCTTTGGGTTGGTTGATATGCAGGCTGTATTCAGTTTTATTACGATGCAACTTCAGTTATGTTCTGTCTTCTTCACATTTTCTTTAGGAACTAGAACTCATTATTTTGGACGTACTATCCTCCATGGTGGTGCAAAAGTATGGGTTTGCTTTTTGTTGTATATTTAACAATTGTATTTCTTGTTTTGCAAATGTAATTGATGTATTTTCATCTTTTGAAACTGCCCCAACAGTATAGAGCAACTGGTAGAGGCTTTGTGGTGCGTCATATCAAGTTTGCTGAAAATTACAGGCTTTATTCAAGAAGCCATTTTGTTAAGGCGTAAGTGAATACTTTCTTGTTGAAAATCCGAAATTATCAATTGATATCATTTGTCACAAGGAAAAGTTGAAGCAACAGTGGGAACCAAGCTGGGTTGATGTTATTTATATTAAAGATCACATCTGCTTTTATTTTGAAGCTTTCAAACTTAATTTATCTCAGGCTTGAAGTGGCATTGCTTCTCATTGTATACATTGCATATGGTTACACAGAAGGGGGTGCTGTTTCTTTTGTTTTGCTTACTCTTAGTAGCTGGTTCCTTGTCATCTCATGGCTGTTTGCCCCTTACATATTTAATCCATCTGGTTTCGAATGGCAAAAGTAAGTAGCATAGCACTTAGGTTTTGCTTATTTAGCTTTTATCTTCAAACTTTGCAGAATTAATTATAAGGTGTCATTGGAGTATAATTACTGCAACTGTACTGTTGCCATAGGTTTCTGTCTTGTAGTTATTCTTTTGTGATTTGATGAACAGGACTGTGGAAGATTTTGATGATTGGACCAGCTGGCTTCTTTATAAAGGTGGAGTTGGGG
This sequence comes from Theobroma grandiflorum, assembly GCA_036013995.1. Lineage (NCBI taxonomy): Eukaryota > Viridiplantae > Streptophyta > Magnoliopsida > Malvales > Malvaceae > Theobroma > Theobroma grandiflorum. The sequence goes on from CP142131.1 coordinate 12,655,655, forward strand.
TGAAGGGAGATGATAGCTGGGAATCTTGGTGGGATGAGGAACAGGTTTGTTGTGATGTCAATTAGTTCTTTAGTTCTCATTTAGTTTCTCAGCGTTTGACATTTTATTTTTTTGCAACACCTTGTGTGGAGTCTTTACTTTTTACTCAAAATTTTTGCCTTTATTCACCTAAAGAGGGATTTAAAAAAAAAAAACTTTAATTAAAATTGTTAGCAAGCTATTCTTGAAATTTGTTGTACTTTTCATGCCCTGTTGAAGATGTTCAATTTTCTTTTAGCCATATGAAACAATTATTCTCAGAAGGAGCTTTTCTGTGCCCACAATTATGTAATAAGGGACTTGAAAAGTTGCTTCAATGTTTTCTCTGTTCTAATTTTTACCTTCTCATTTTGAATTCAAAATAATTATTTCCATAGCTCTCGCCTTTCATTTGTTGGCCAAGTGCCCTTTGTCCCACCTTTGTCCAACCCATTAGGTGTAATATGAGTCGCTTTATGTGTAGGTTGGCATTGTTTGTTGACTGATAACTGCTTTTCTTCTTATGTTTCTTATTGTGGAAAGTATTACATTTCTTCTGCAGATGCATATCCAAACACTGAGAGGTCGTATATTGGAGACAATATTAAGCTTAAGGTTCTTGATGTTTCAGTATGGCATTGTGTACAAACTCCATCTTACAGGATCAAATACATCAGTTGCGGTGTGCTTCTTGCCCTTTTGATTTTCTGGTTCACATATGTTGGCTTTGTTTTTCAAATTCTATGAAGCATGTTATTGAAACTGATTCCCTTAACTTTCCTCCTACTTGCAATATTTTCCTCCCTTGTCGTTTGATCATTTAACAAACCATTTCGAGTTGGCAATGCTTTTTTCATTTGTATGAACTATAATCGAGGCACATTGGATGAACTAGCGAAATAAAAATGTGGGGAAAATGTGAGTTGAGTTCCAACACTACAAAATTGCCTCCATCCCACTTGCAGGGCGTGGAGGAAGTGGCATCTCTTTGTCTTTTCCTCCTAGAATGCAAATGAATTAGGAATTCAGCTTTTTCATCCTTCCATTTTATTCATCTGTTCTACCAAGCATAGCATATATAAAATTGAACAATTCCTGAACGCCATTACAAAGGATATTTTCGTGCACCTGCAAAATTGATTATGAAGTAGAGGATTACTTGGTACATTTGGATCCACATATAGATGTTATTCGTCATTGCATTTCTGTTTCCAAAAATGAGAACTTTCCAGTGGCAGGCTGAATAACTGTAAAAATCCTTCCATGCATACACATTGCTTGTCAAAGACTTACTGTGCATCATCTACAATTCTCAATGATGTCCTATTGGCAAACCTAGGTCTTTTACTGGAATAAGAATTTTGATAATTTTTTTATGGTTTCTTACACTTTGTTTTCTTTTCATCCAAGGGTCAAGCATGGCTAGAGCTAGATCCACTTCTCTTGAAATTGTTACTCAAAGAATTATGATGTTTTAAGGTTATTATAGGTCCTTTCTTCATTAGTGCTTTATGGTCTTCTAGTGTGAATGTTGATGCTACTTTATAATGTTAGAATCCCTACTTCATTTATTAAGTAAAGGTTTATTTAGATTACACAAAGGGAAAATAGTAAAAGTATTTTAAACACATTCATTAGAATGATGTCAGTAATAACTTTAATGGAGTGCCTAGGCATGTTGAGTATGTTTAATGAATAGCCTGCATTGTTACGCATAGTTTCTCTTGTGGAGGTGTCTGTTGGGGCACTGCTGTAATGAAACTAAATGGTTTTCATATTCTCCTTACAGATATTTTGTATATTAGCACAATGAAAGCATGCTTCTGTTGGTGAATATTTAGTGAACCAATGAATGGATGTGTGTTCATGTGTGTTTTTGTACCCATATGGATATATGGACTTATCCACAAAATTTGATATGCTGGTGACCTTGATTATATTAATTGCATTGTCACTTTATTGCAGTACAAATTATGTCCTTTAGGATTTAGATAATATATTCTTGGGTTATTACCACTTGATTCTTGATGGTTATTTTTGCTTTCCAGATATATGGATTTTCCTGGGTCGTGTTGGTTGGGTTTGTCATGTTGTTCAAGGTTGGTATAGGTATCATTTAAGGGCATCACCCTTCCCCACCTTCCAAAGATGCCCCTCCTCTTGAAAAAAATTCTTGAATGTATTGGCCTTTTGGTTAAGGTAGCTTAATGATTGATTATCTATTGGCTCGCAGATATTTACCTACAGCCCTAAGAAGTCCACTGACTTCCAACTGGTGATGCGATTTATGCAAGGGGTTATATCCATAGGACTTGTTGCTGCCCTATGCCTGGTTGTTGCCTTCACTGACTTAACAATTGCAGACCTATTTGCAAGCATCCTTGCTTTCATTCCTACTGGATGGATGATATTATGTGTAAGTTATAGTTTGATCTATTGTCTGCATTGGATATTGTTCTTTGGATTGCTTATTTTTGCATTCATAGGAAAGGAGTTTTTCTGATTATTTTGTTTTGATATGGACTGTGGAAGCCATGGTCTTGCTAGTCTAATATTCCATGCGCTGTTAGTTGTATTTTAAATGGTGGTCTCCTAGATACATGAACCTGTTTAAGACGACAGTGTGCTTTAATCTGAGTAGAGTAGGAAGCTGGTTTTACATACTGACGCTTTATTTTGGTTTAAGTGCAAACCATTGTCTATGGTTATGTAATTGTTTTGTAACCTTCTCGAATCCATTTGTTGCTTGTGTTGATGTATATAGCTGGCTATAACATGGAAGAAGGTAGTTAGGAGTCTGGGCTTGTGGGATTCAGTACGGGAATTTGCCAGATTTTATGATGCTGGAATGGGAGCTATCATATTTGCACCTTTAGCAGTGTTATCGTGGTTCCCATTCGTTTCAACCTTCCAGTCTCGCCTTCTCTTTAACCAAGCATTTAGCCGTGGGCTGGAGATCTCCCTCATCCTCGCTGGAAACAAAGCCAATGTAGAGACATGAGCATGTGCTCACTTCTGAAATATACACAGCTTTTGTACAGTGTAGATTTATTATTTATTGTTTTGTCTCTCAGCTCCCTCGTGGTTCTTTTTATGTACAGATACGGTAGATAATCGTAGAAAAGTGTAGCTCCTATGAGATAACATCTTTCCACTATTTTCGGGCATGGATGCCCTTTTTCCGCAGTTTCCATTAAGTGAACCAGAGCTCATGTAAGGAATCTGTCTCTATTGCATCAGTGAATGAGTGTTTTGGGTTTTTATGTTTCTTGATATATGCCTTGCGTTTACGGGTACCACTTTTTAAGAATTATTTTTTTTTTGAAAAAAAAATTCTATGCTTTGAAATGGAAGGGAATGTATGTAAGCAAAGGAACAGACGAACGAATATATGCGTAGGTGATCATTATCATAAGATAATGGGGGAGAAGATGAACTTTTTGGAGTCGATTCAGCTTTCTGAGTAGAGAGCAATTACAGCAAATTAATCCCAATAGGAATATCAGAAGCAGATTATTGACGAGGTAAGCACTAATTATCTCTGTTGTCTCCATGATATCCGGTGAAGAGAGTATGATCTTAACAGAGTCGGATGGAAAGGAGAGTTTCGCTGTCGATTAGAAAAAGGGGAAAGGGAAATCCCTGCTTGTCTACAAACTAAAGCCCGAGTGCGCCGTGGTGGTCAAGCTGGAAGAGGAAAATGAGGGAAACAGCTATTTGGACCTCATTGCCGTCCTCTGGTTATGGTTCAATACGAAGCTGGTGTGCGTAACCAGAAGCCGAAGTCATGACAGGGAACGGGGAGCTCCCTCGGGCCAGAAATGTTTGAGCGTAAAAAACGTAACGTGTGTGTATATTAAATAAGTAATTAGTTTAATGCACAAACGAAATTAACAAACATTCCTGAATATCCTCTCCTCTTCTCTTCTCTTCTCTTTTATTGCTTTCTCCATCTCATTCGCTGTCTTTTTGTCCCCTCTCCATCGGATCCCTCTCATTAGAATACCTTTCCATTCATGGCGGTAATTAACATTCCTCATCTCTTCCTTCGTCCTTGCCATATATTCAGACATTGACTTTTGCATCAACATTGGCAATTGCGTGATCAAATTCTTCTCTTCGCGTTTTTTTCCCTGTTGCATTGATAAAAAAAATATTTACGTTAACTTTTGAAAAGGTCATTGCTGTAATGTAACATGATATAGATATCTGGGTTTGAAAGTTAGGGTCTTAAGTTCGATTGGATTTTGTTTAATCCTTGTTTACGTCATTCCTCATTCATTGTTGAAAGTATGGTTCCCACAGGAAGCCCTTGTTTTACAAGAAACTTTACGTTTGCTAATGCCTTTTTCATTTCATTTGACATGGAAAAAAAAGGTTGATTTATTAGTGATACTTGTTTGGGATTGGGTTTGAGCAGGAGAGAGGGAGACCGCTGCCTAAATTTGGAGAGTGGGATGTAAATAATCCAGCAACGGCGGAAGGGTTTACGGTGATATTCAACAAGGCTAGACATGAGAAGAAAACCAGAGGCAGTGCTGGCACAATTATGTCCCCGACCACTGATAAAATTGAAAATGCAACCGACCCTTCCCCGTCTCCTCGAAAGGTATGCAATGCGTGCACTTACTATTTATGCCCTTCTTTTTCTGTCTTCTCTTCTTTTGTTTTGTTTGTTTATTTATTTATTATACCCTTCTTTGTGTTTTGTCTTTTTTGGGTTCTCAGACCAAATGGTTTTGCTGTGTTCGAGTATGATAATGCTTTTGGGGCGACGGAATTGAATGGTTGGTGATGCCAGTTTGCCTCTATATATATGTATGTATGTATTGGGTGGAAAAAGCTCCCTTTCCCTTGTATATCTACCTGGCTTCCTTTCTAGTCCTTGATTATTTTATTATGGCTCTTCTTTTTCTTTTTCTCTTTTTGCCCTTTTTAAACCTCATTGCCTTGCTTTGCTCTTCTCTTTTGATATTCGTAGCTTTGAGTGAAGAGACGAAAGAGATGGATCTAAAGACACAACTTTCCTATTAAATCAGTCAACTTCTGAGTAGAGACATCCGTTTGAGGAATGTGTTGTATAGTATTATTATCATTATAATTTTATTGATCACTTCTGGGAAAAATGAGATTGTATCGTTGTTCAATTAATTTGTGAAATTCATTACCATATTTGGTTTTAGCAGAGTATGATAGGATGTTTAAATGAATTGTAGAGGAACAAAATATAGACAAAAGGCAGCGGGGTTTAAAATCCAAATTCAGAAACTATTGAAGAAGAGGTTCCCAAATGACAAGTTTACAGTATATGCTTGGGACGCCATGCCATAGATTTTCTAAGCATATATTTCAGTTGAGGGTCACACCCTATTTATTCTCAAATGCTTCTAAAATTAGTTGATTAAAATTTTACTTGGACAAGGTATTGTATCTACCTCCAGCACAGCATCGTCGTCACCCATTTGAATATACATATTGCAATTACAGAAGTAGAGATACCATAGCTTGCCATGTTTTTAACTCTTACCACCTTGGGTCACTGTTCAGAAATTTAATTTATCAGGAGTGGAACCACTTTTGACTTGGGCTTAGCCTGTAAACCATATTTGGGCTGAAGCCACCCCCTACCTAGGACAACACAATGACAGAAGTCAACCGAGCCTGGCAGGGCTTCAAGGGCATGAAAAAGATAATCCCAATTTTCATCTGTATGACTACATGATATGACACGAAACTGAGATAATTTACATATCCTGATTTCGACTTGAGCTTTGTAGCACTAGCAACACAACACATGATAAGTATGTAATATATATATATATATATATATATATAATGCCATCCCCTAAAAAGCTTGTGGCAATGGAAAAAGTCAAAAAAAAAAAAAAAGAAGAAAGAAGTTGAATAGACTCTTCCAGTTTAAAAAAGAAAACTTAGAATCCTTGCTAACGTGAAATCTAAGAGCTAGGGAGCCTTTGATGAAAATCTTTTTACACAGACTGCTGAACTGCAGTATCAGTACCATTACTTCCAGCAATTCCACTTTCTTCTGTAGCTGCAGAATTGCTAAATGGTAGAGGCTGATCTAGTCCAGACACCGCTGAAGGAGCTGCCTGTACTGAATGGTCAAATTTACAGGCTGGCCCAAACTTGCAAATGCCATAGCGACTGTAATGCGAGCAGATGCTTTGATCCTGGATTTCAAAAACAAAGGTCTATCACAATGAAAGCATTCAGCATTAAATGTGATAAGGACTGAGAACTTAATTGTTATCACTGATAACACAAACCATTAACAGGAACCAAACGCAAAACGAGAGATCTATAAAATATCTGGTCAGGGCTAATCTTGAATGCACAGTCTCTGAAAAAGAGATCATGTGCAAGCCTTTCTCCAAAGGCTCTGTTTCTGTAGACATTCATTTGCTGAACAGAACATCATGTTTCAATCATTACCCAGTTCAACAAATTGAGTACCAACTTCTAATACATGCAAATTTTATTGATGTTTCACAACAAATTTGTTTTAAATTACTTGAGAAGAAAAGAAGGCCCATTGCACTAGCTAAGTTGACAAAGAGATATGAGGCAGAACGATTGTGAGAACATATAAAAAAGCTTTAAAACATCTACTGAGTTTATATATATTTCATTCGAAGCAGAAAGTAAAGGAACATAAACTTACAGGTCTCAGTGGTAAGCCCTTGTCACTGAGAGTACATGGGGATGGCTTTGCAACTCGATTTTTTGGATGATGATATTTGCAATTAGATTTAAACTTACAGTCCCCAGTTTTCATGAAGTAACTGCACTCAGGCTGGCCGGGCCGAACTGGGAATTCATCAACTAGCATCTGTGGCTGATGATGAGTATAGACAGTGGTTTCGGTTGATGGGTTGTTCATCACATACGCTGGAGTTGGATGCAAATTCCTTTCAGGGGGATATACAGTTGTCTTGAAAAAGAACAAAAAGATCAAGTCATTATGCAGAAACATATCAAATTACAAGTTCACAGAAGGTAAAGCTACTTTCTGACAGTAATTAATATGCAGAGCCAGAATTAAACCCACAGGGAAATTTAAAGCATAATTTTGTTTAAAAATTATTATGGTAAAACAAATAAAAGGTGAAAAAGTAAATCAAGCACTAAATATGTGGTGGACAGAGCATGAAAAACAAAGTATTACATGGAAAATGTGGGATGAGGGACGTTATTCCTTGTCCGATTCTCCATTTTCATGTGCCTAATTACATCTTACACTATAGACCATCAAGCAATTAGTATATCTTATCTACCAACTAATTTCCAATACTTTTTTAATGCAAAAGCAACATAAATAAACCACATAAAAAAAATCTATTATCCATGTAACTGAACAAACATCAAGGTTCTACTTAGTCTTCTTTGGTGCAAGTCTCAACATATTTTACTCTGCCAAAGCATGAATTTTAACTGTGTCTTTTAACTAAGTAAGCATCAAAGTCGAATATTTGTCCACCTGTGCCCCCGTACAAGGCCTATACATGATTCTGCCTACAAGTGCATGTGTTTAAGACCTTGAGATAACAAAGTGACATAGCTTCGCCCAGGCAAAGGTTGAAAAACAGCACAATTTTTAACAAAAAGTTCTAAAGCAGGCAAAAGAGAGTATAAGCACCTCTAGAAACTAGTTCTAACCAAAATATTTAAATATTCCATTCATTATCTGAATATGGCTGTGTCTGTCAATTGTTACCAGTAAGAATTGCATATTACTATGATTATTTCTCAATGCAGGGGATTATGACAACCTAAACCAAACTATCCATTTCATTACATGCAGTCTATATGTTCAAGATGCAAACAAGTTTACAAATTTAAGATATGATATATAGAGATACAGACTGTAATACTTCAGGGGTACAAAAACAAATACAATCTGGGAAAACCATATAAAACGTCTGGGGGGGAAAGGTAAGGAATGCTAAGATAAATTCAATAGATGCTATTGATTAAAGTAACAGAACTTAAACATCATAAGAGCAATGATAGTACCTGATACCCATTCCATTCTGGATTTGGAGGCGGAACACCTTGCGCTGGTGAAAACATCATTGGCATATAGGCAGTCTCATTCATTGTCCTTGGTGATGACCAGGATGCTATATTCACTTGTGATGCAGCTTGTGATGAAACAGATCCACCATTACTGTATCCTGAAGGTGGGTCACAAGCTCCAGCAGTTGTAGGATCAGGATGATTAAATCTGCAGTTAGCCCCATACTTGCAGGACCCATTACGCATGTAATAGGGGCACTCTTTCTCTCCCTGAAATGATTTAAAACTTTCAAATTTCCAGAATGATTACTCCAATTAATCATGATTAATCACTAAAAATAAATCTCAAAACATTTGGCCGATTGTAGAAGAAATGCAATGGAACATCAGGATTCAAGTGATGGCAACTGGCAAAATTCCATTAAAACAGTAAAAACAGAAGTGATACCGGTCGGATAGGTAGCCCCAGAAAGTTAAGCTCTAAAATTGGAGCCACTGCAGTGTTTGCTCTTGAGTGGTTGTATCTACAAGCCTTCCCAAACTTACATCCACCAGTTCTTAGGTAATACTGCAAAATTTTCGAAAAAATTGAAACACCACAGAATGTTATTATCAACCTATGCACATTTCTTATAGATGTAGCCTAAAATAGATAAAGAAGAGTTTCAGAACTATCTCAACAAACACTAATAGATTTGTTGTAAATAATAGCCTACTAATAGATCTGTTACTATCATTGTCCTTCTACACTATTAGGAGAATGCTAGGCTTTATTGAAAGAACAAAAGAAATATCCACTAGTTCAGTGATTAAATTTCCTGAAAAGAAATAGCACACTTTATAAGCTTCATACTCAAAACTGTCAAACTTGTCAAATGCTTCCAAATACTCAAACTGAGACCAGAAAAACCTGTTTCCAAAACGAAAAACAGAACATACAGATCCACTGCAAATCAAATTAGCAGCATTCATCATCATGTTGGCAGTTAAGATCATAAAGAACACATTTTGCAATTAAAAATTAAGAATATTGACCTTGCATTCTGTCTGGCTTGGTTTCTCTGTTAATTCATCCTTTTCCTTGACCCTTTCCTTCACAGCCTTCAAACATCATAATTCGAAACACCCAGCATGAAAAAGTCAGCACAGGATGACTAATGTAGGTGTGTAGCTAAAAATAAAATGAGAAAACACCCAAAATCACCAGTTGTTACGGGATAGGGGAGGGTACCAATTGCAGCGCGGCCCAATATATATCAAAAACTATAAAATTTTTTTTATATCCATATATGAAGATTCCCAATATTAAATTAGATCTCAATCAATGAATAGCTACTTCAGCCAGAAAAGATGAATTGTTTTCCCGCAAGCTGACTGAAGCAGAAATGGTTACATTTTCCTCGGGGCATAACACCAACAATCGACTCACACGAACTAACAAAATTTACCAGTCACAGCATAAAAAACAACTTGGAAAAAAAATCAATAAAAAAACCATCTTTAACAAATACCACATTAATATAGCCACAGGAAATATGGACAGCAAAAAACAGCTCCTTTCAGCTAAACGAAGAGCATTTTCAGCACATATAAAGGTGATATAATAATAATAATAACAATAATAATAAGGTGAGAAAAAGACCTGGTTCTTCCTTCGAACAGGGTGATTAAACTTGCAATTAGATCCAAATTTGCAAAGTCCAGTTTTCATATAATAAGCGCAATCCTCTGCTTCCGGTCTCACCGGATAATGCGACCTCCTTCCTTCATTCTTCACGTTTTCATCATCATCCTCGTACTCGTTTTTCTCCTCCACCTCATCCGCGTCGTCTTCGGCAGCGTCATCGTCGGCTTCGTTGTCGCTCTCTCTCTCTCCGTCATCTTTCTTCTCAGCTTCTTCATCCCCCTCCTCCTCTTCCCGTTCCTCCTCCTTCAAATCGAGGTTTTGGAGCTGCTGCTCGAGATTGCTTTGGTCGTGGTCCGTTTCCTGAGCCGAGTGATTGAGATCAGGGGGTGAGGGGTCAGGATTCGAAGTAGGATCGGGATCGAGCGAGTGGAGCCCTAAATGAAGGGCGGAATCGGTGGGAGTAGAGTCGGAGATCGGAGTTTCTTCAGATTGAGACATTGTTAATCCACATTTCAAAACCCTAAATTTGGCAGAAGAAAAGGGGGGAGCGGGGAAGAGAGAGAGAGAGAAGGAAGTAAAAAGGTTAGAGCCTTTGTTATTGGGAAATGGAAGTGAAAGTGAGTGTGAACAAAAAGGCAAAGAAGGGAGGAGAGAAGGAAGGCCAAGAAAAAGATGTTACCACTTGTTGCAGCCGTATATTTCTACTTGGAAAAAAACAAATGGTGCTTTCTTTTTTGTATTTCGTACGTTTTTCTTACTCCACATGTAACGTATACTTTCTTTGTTTTTAAGTCTCTGAAAAGTGACCAAATTTCTTTCTAGAGCCTCCCTCCCTCCCCGTAGCCCTTTTCTTTCCCCTTTTTCTCGTTGTATCTCTGGTAGAACTAGTGTAAAGCAGTTACATAAATAGAATGTAGGGAATGAGTTCCCTTTTATTGCAATAATTTTTAGTTATCTGCCACTATTATTAGTTATTAGACATCTTCTTATTCAAGTTTATTAATCAAATCTATCAACAGAGAAAAAAACAGGAAAAAAAAATTACAAAAAGAAAAGAAAAGTGGAGGATAGGTGAAAGAAAACCAATGGATGTCTACAAGATCATAAAAGAAAATTTAGGAAAATATCCAAAATTTAAGAGGCAAAGACACAGGGTTAAGTTTAAAAACATTTTTTACAAAAAAAAAAAAAAAAGGGTAGCAAATGGGTTTCAAATTAAAGCTCGGTCCAAACTGTACGGTAGCCTAACTTACGGAGAGTTTGGAGGACTAGACGAAAACAGTGGGGAAGATAGGTGGGCCTGGCCCAGTGTTAAGGCTTATGATTTAAATGGATGGAAGATACAAGGCCATTATGGTGAATTTTTTACGGAAATAACTGCCCAGGAAAAGTATGGAAGGAAACTTTACCACGTTTCTCACGAGTTTGATAGTAGGTAGGAGGGTATATAGCCACCAACTGCAGTGCAAATTGCAATGAACAAGCATCTGAACAGGGAGCATGGTCGGTAGGGCTAAGGCAGGAATCTGATTCAATATCCAAGCAATTGCTCTGATTGTGGTAAATGAATGGGCACAATGGAAACCCCAGGACAAAACATGATTAACAGTTTCCTAAATGACAACAATGGGGAAATTCTAACCCTTTCGTTGAACCTAGCCTACCCTGCCAATTGAACAACAGGTTCATTAGAAATGTTAAATTACACTTTTCTTCCTTCAAATTATCCCCTACCCTTCTTTGCTGAATGACCAGTCTTCCGTTTGTGACGACTGAAATCTGACACAAAACGAAATGTCTGCCCACAGCCTTCTTCTGCACACACGTAAGGACGAGCACCTGTGTGAACCCTAATGTGTTCTGTTCGGGCCCATGCCCACTTGAATGTCATCTTGCAGCCCTTCCAGGGGCATTTAAGAGGTCGGTCATCCATATGAACTCGGCGATGCTGCACCAGATACTTGTGTGAGAAGAACTTCTTCCCACACCCCTTGACCGGACAAATGTTTCTTTTGTGCAGGAGCAGCTCTTGTTTCGAGCCAAAACTCATGGTGCAGCCTTCCATGTCACACTGGTATTCTGCTTCCTCATCTCTTGCTTTTGAAGTGTTGTGACCAGCTGGAGTTTTCACATTGGAAGCATTCTTCACTTTCTTCTTACCAGCCTGCTTCTTCTCTTTTGGTTTTGTTTCTGACTCTTTCAGAGGCTTTCGGACTCTTTTCCTAAGGCGTGTGCTGGGTCCACCTTCTAGCTCATCTTCACCATATGAATTGCACTGTCTAGCACTTTGCTCAATTTTGGTGTTCCGATTCCGAGGAGTCTCTTGTTTTATTTGCTGAGAGACTACTTGTTTTGTTGTCCGACGTTTCCCTTGTTTAACATTCCGAGGGGTTTCTTGTTTTATTTGCCGCGGTGTCTGAGCTTTCTTCTTTCTGCTTCTAAGAGTCCTCCTAATTGGTTGGTGATAATTCTCATCCAACGAATCATATGAAACTGCATCCTCCCTCTCAACAAATTTCCCTTGTCTGCTTCTAATAGTCTTTCTAAGCTGCTGCTGCGAAGTATCATCCAGTGAATCATCTGAAACTGCATCTTCCCTCTCAAGAATCTTGGTTTGCTTACTTCTCGGAATCCTCCTAAGCTGCTGAAGAGAACTATCATCCGGAGAATCAGACGAAACCGCATCTTCCCTCTCAATAAACTTGGTTAGCTGGCTTCTAGAAACCCTCCTACGCTGATGATGAGAACTACCCTTCAATGAATCAAAGGAAACTACATCTTCTCTATCAGTAAACTTGGCCAGTTTGCTTCTAGGAATCCTATGCTGCTGTTGAAGATTATCCTCAAGTGAATCATCTGAAAATGCATCATCTCTTTCCATGCACTTCATTTGCTTGCCTTTAGGAATCCTCCTAAGCTGATGTTGAGAATCATCTTCTGATGCATCATCTGACATTGTATCATCTCTCTCAACAAAGTTTGCTTGCCTGCCTTTAGGCATTCTTCTATACTGCTTAAGAGAATTATCTGCTCGTGAATCATCTGAGATAGCATCATTCTTCTCACATGACTTGATTTGCCTGCGTCTAGGAATCCTCCTATGCAGCTGATGAGAAATTTCCTCTGGTTCATCCTCTGACATAGTATCTTCTCTCTCCCTAAATTTGGCCTGCCAGCTTCGAGGAATCCTCCTACACTGCTTAAGAGAACTTTCATCAAGTGAATCACCTGAAACTGCATCATCTTCTTCAATATATTTGCCTTGCGTGCCTCTGAGATTCCTCCAATGCTGCTGATGAGTAAAATCCTCTTCTGCATCTTCTGATTCAGCACCTTCTCTTTCAATAAATTTTGCCTGTTTTTTTCTAGAGAGATTCCTATGCTGCAGAAGAGAATCATCCTCAAGCAAATCATATGAAATTGCCTCTTCTTTCTGAATCAGTCTAGGCTGCTTGCCTCTAAAAAATATCTGTTGCCGCCTAAGAGAACCACCATCCAATGAATCATCTGAAACTGCACCCTCTGTCTCAATGCATTTCACTTTCTTGCTTGATGCAATCTCAGGCCTCATTTTTCTCTTTCTATTAAACTTTTTAGCCACCTTGGTTGTTTCAGCTCTGTGAACATTTTCTGGTTTTCTCTCAAGATTTTCATCTGAAGTTGCCCAAGCATGAAAGCTTCTTTCTTGTTCTTGTTCCTCAGGATCCCTTTGTGCCAAAAATGGATGAACCTGATTTGACATCCAAACTTTACCACACCATTTTCCTGCCACTACTTTTTTCTGCTTGCCAGACCTCCTCCCATACACATTCAATTTTGTGGGTGAGCTACCAGGAGAGTTACGGCCAAATGCACTGTATATAACACAATTGTATGGCATCTGTTTACTGTACAGGGTAGAGCGGCTGAGATTGGCACTATAAAATAGGTTGATACCCAGCTTTACAGCCCAGTCTCCGTTCCCAGGTATAGCATCCTCACTATCAAGAGCTGACTGGATCCTCTCCTCATCCTCCTTAGTAGCATCCCCAAATAAAATGCCATTCCAGAGATAATCAATTCCTAGTTCCTCGGTCACCAACTTTGCTTCTGCTTCTATCTTGGGATACTCTGCATTGTTGAACAGATAATGTTAATGACTGGAGAGAAAAGAACCTAAAATAGTTATTTGGTAGAACTATTAATTAGTTTTTTAGAAGATGCAAAACATGCAAATAATAATAGCCGGTAACTGGAGACTTTTCCCAGCCAAAAGAAAAATTGTTGAAATTAGAAGAAACAGGTTAATAGACAAGTTGGCTGGTGCATGCTGCCTGTCATCTATAATCTATATTATCTATAATGATTTTTGAGTTCAAGGGACCTGGTTGGAATTTTGAAATTCTTAAGGGCATTTTTGCCTTTCATCCTTTTGTATGGCATTTTGTGTTTGTCATTTTTTTTCCTATTTTCGTAAGAGAGAGGAAGATGGAGATGGAGCCATAAAGGGTGGAAGAGAGAGGAGAATGAAGAGGCAGACGTGGGCAAGAAGGGAAGGAGCTGAGGCCAGCTAGGGTGTTGATGGCCAGAGGATAGAAAGCAAGGGCAAAAAGGAAAATGAAGAGAAAGAAAGGGGTAGAGAGAGATCAAGGTGGAAGAAAGGGAGAGTCGAGGAGGGGCCAGATCTGGTCTCTGCCACCGGACTGGCTCCTTGCCGCCAGTGAGGGAGGGAAAGAGAATTAAAAAAAAAAAAGGAAAGGAAATAGGGAAAAAAAAAAGGAGAGAAAAAAGGGAAGAAAGGGAGAAAAATAGGGAAAAAAAAGTATAAAGAGGCAACATGAGAGAATAACAAAAGTTCAAAGAAAAAAAGGTTAAAAATTAAATAGAAATATAAATGAAATAAATTAAAAAGTTCAGGGAAATAAATATAAAAAAAAAGGCGTAATAAACAATTAAAAGTATTGCAAAATACTGTTAAAAATAACGATCATAATACTGATTAAAAATATAAAAGAAAAATAGAAAGAATAAAAATTTAAGAGACAAAGAAAAATAAAACGAACTATATATAATTGAACTAAAAAACCTATTTGCAATAATATAATTAAAGAAAAACTATAATATAGAAAAAATGAAGAGAAAGGAGGATATAGATAAAAAAAGAAAGAAAAGAAAAGGAAGGAGGATAATAAATAAAAAATTATTGGAAGTACGAATAGTATTGAGTATTAAAAATGATAAATAGCATTGCAGTATAGTGTATAAATAGTATTAATTTAAAAATTCATATTTCAAATATAAATGCAAAAATAAAATGAAGAGAAAGGAAAAAGAAAACCACAAAAGGAAAACGAAAAAATGTAGAAAAAGTAAAAACAAAGAAAAGGGAAGAAAGAATAAAATTGAAGTATAAGTGTGGTAGATACAAAATAAAAGTGAAATAAAATGAATGAAAAACAAATAAATAAAGTATACATAGCATAAGATATTATTAAAAGTTAAAAAATAACCATTGATCATTGAGAAAGAAAAGAAATTGAAAGACAAATCATCTTTGATAACTAAAAATACTTTTTATAACACAAATTATACCAATAATATCTTAAAATTATTTGATAAAAAGTTTTACCCCACAGCAATGCAAGGGTATTAAACTAACTGATTATAAAAAATAGAGATCAAACCTTACCCTCTGACTTCACCTTTAGGGCATCATTCCCCTTCCATGTATTAATAATCACAAGCACAAAAATGAGGGAAACGGGAAGGTTAAAATACGGGAACCCTTACCTACTCAACTTCTTTTCTCACATGCTCACAGGCAGTATCATCCAAAAAAAAGTTGCATAAGATAACAGAAACATAAGGCAATGCGCATTACTACAGAAAATAATCTCTCCTGTTTTTTTTTTTCTTTTGGGTAAGGGTTAGGAAAAGGAGTGCCCATTTATGTGTAAATATTCATTTGGGTAAAACCGAACACCAAAATGTACCTGGATGACAAAGGAGAAATACATGCACTCCTCCTATTTGACGAAGTTGCTGTTCTACTTCTACAGCATGCTCAAGACAGAAGACATGCATTCGAGAAGAATCTTCATCAGACCTCGGAGCAAATGGAATATCCGCTTTCTCCATTGGTACCATGGTCTTGCCAAACCTCATTTTCTCTGCGCCATGAGTGGCCGGGGAGTAACTTGGATTAGCATGTGATGCTGTGATTGGATCTCTAAATTTATCCTCCAAACCGATTGATCTTCTTGAAGCAAGATTATCAGTGTCAAACTCAACAGTGTGGTCAAATGCTTGAGGGCTCCTAGACTTGATGTCAACTCTTCTAGATCCAGGTTCTGAATAGCAATCAATAACATGCACAGGAGCTTCTTCCTCACATTCAAGCCTTGATAATGAGGGATTATTACTCCCATTTGCATCACCAGGAGAGAAACAAGAACCATTATACTGAAATTTCCTTTCTGATGAACCATTTGCTGAATTTGTCTCATCACCAGAGACAGTAACATTTGGTTCAACATGATCTTCTTCAGAATCAGATGAATTTCCATATGTGGAAGCTAGTAGACCAAGAGCAGAAGTATCTGTCCCTTTTTCAGCATCTTCCACCACTTGGTTACTTTGATCTGCCATATGAAACTTGTCCTCAACAGACTGAACAGGGACATCATATAAAGCATTTGGAGCTCTTTTGTTCATCCACCCTGTATCAGAAAAAAAAAAGAAAAGCTCATTACGTGTTCAGAATAACGAAAAGGATATGAAGGAAAATCAGAATGAAGAGAAAATCTTCAGAAAAAGAACAGAACACTATTTAGATAAAATATTAATTACAGAAGCTTGGATAGGCATGCTGATCGGTAGACAAGCATATTATCCAGACATCATGCAGCATAAGTAGTTTAACTCAAACATGACACCTATTGCATCCTATTTAGATGTAAGTATGTGTGAAACCAATTGTCTCGCTGGCCCAAACAAAAGCCAATTGCATGACACTAACATAAAACTCCTTATTTGAGTTATCCTATCTCTATTACATTTTGGAAATGACATCCAGCCAAATTCCAGACTAGTTTACTTAAGATCACATACATGACTGCTTCTATTTTAGTTGACTGACCTTGACAAAAACTACATGTATCATAAAGAAACAGCTACTGCCCCACAAGCACAAGGAATGCATTAAACAGAATGAATGAAAGAAAATGTTTAGTTTGACTAACACGCAAATCACACGAAGAAAATCAGCTAATGAAAGAAAATTTCCATATATAACCTACTTGTACAGGAATTTTGCTCAGAAGTAATTACATCCCCATGAGCAGTGGTGAACCCATCACGAGTTACTCCAGAACCAACAGTCCAATCATTAAAAAAGCTACAATCAGCTGACATGAGGTATCTAGCCGCTTGTTCAGTTGGTTGAAGAACAGCAATGCAAGAAAAGCACAATATTCCACATGTAACGCATGAAAACAGTCTCTGATCTGACAATGTATCACCTTGAACAGCACTTTTTCCTTCTGCGCTCCTGTTCAAGGTCTGTGACGGCAGTCTACACAAATGATCAGTTCCATTAAAAGCAGAATCCCGGTTACCCTCATACATTGAAGCAAATTTTCCTTTCACTGAATAGAAACCTTTTATTCCCTTGATTTCTTCATTCCCAGCTACCATGATCTCATCAGAAGCTAAGTCTTTGGATAATTTCACAACATCTTTGTAGTTGCATAAGCCACGTGACATCCTAGGGTTTATTCTTAATTGGGATGCGACACGTAAATCTGAACAAAAAGAAATATCAGAAGAACTTTTGGGGAGTAGTACCACTGAAGATCCTTTTCCAAGAATATGAAGTAGCTCATTGTTTTGCATAAGGTTCTGCACAAATAATTCTTTAACCAAGGTTTCTCCTTCACTTTTTTTCTTATCCTTTAGTCGAGAACTCTTTGGTTTAGCATTGATGCTCGTAGGTACCCTGCAAGGAGAAACCTAACAAAAATGAGGAAAAGATAAATAATATAAGTTATTGCTCTTTTTATTTTTCTACTTTCAGCTTCCTACTGACAACTTTTGGTATAAATTTTGAACATGTGAATAAAAATTTACAGATTTCTGTCCTTTAGATCGTTGGGACATAAACTTTGTAATAACAAGAAACAAAACTAAGGGGAGATGTTACGTAGACTCTTCAGTAATCTAACAAGCCAATGTTGGGCACATATAGGACATTTCAAAAGTAAACATGGCATGCAACATGGCCCTCTATGCTTGGCCCTCTATACTTTACTAGGAAAAACTTGCAAAAATGAAACATACTCATCTCCAGCATTTGAGCCCAAGTCAGAGCAACAACGGAGCAGGACAGCATAAGATAAGCAAGTGTAAAAATTTTTTCTAAGCCAAAAAACCTATCTCCAGAAATTTCACAAGCAGTGTGGAACTGTGCGAAATTAAATTTCATATGCATATTTAAATGAATTGCAATAATTTTAGGAGCAGCAAACTATAACAAAAATTGCAATGACTCAGAGTTTTCAGCTATATTAGGTTGAGAAGGCAGAATGCATCAAGAAATTAAAAATCCAAAGCATTGGATGGAATCATACAGCTTCTATAGTAGACATGAGTCATACCTTGAACATAACTCAAGTGCAAGATCATAGAGTAACTGAAAATGAGAGACCATCGGAGGGTAATTAATTGAAGCTCTTCGAATAGCAGCATCTCTGGCCACTCTCAACCATTCTGGCGTTGCAATATTAGCTGCCTCTCCAAAATTAAATCCTAATTGCAAAAACATATGGATGAAATTAGCTCCTTCCTATGATAGTAACTAATAAAAATTCCAAAGTATCTCACCATGACTGAACCCTGAATGATAGGCTCTTGGAAAAGTGACAACAAACTCCCCAGCATTTTGCACTAACCTGGTTTCAAAATAATGATAATGTAAGAAAGAGACAGATAATCATGCCTCACCAAGACACTAAAATCATGTTATACGACACTAAGAAAATAAATTTCCAGTATAAAAGTATTTCAAGGAAACATCTCACAATATCATCTTTGCTGAGATAAGGAGAAAAGGATGGACCCTAAATTTGATTAAAAGAACAACAATAGAGTTTAAACACTTTCTTATTGAATGAGAGAAAAATGAAATGCAAGCCAAAAACAAGAACAATGCAGAGATCATAACTAGTAATTTACGATTTGATTTGAACCTAACAAACTTTGCGTAAAGCCAAAGAACACTCCAGAGTGCAAAAGAATAGAGAGGTAAAGTTACCTGCAGCATGGAACCCCAGCATGAACAAATACTTCAGGAGACATCACTGTGGTCTTCTCACCAAGAGTAGAAAAGGTAACTAATACATGACAAATTAAAATAAATTTGCTCAATTAGCATTTTTGGATAGATATAATATCAGTACCATCACTTAAATATGAGAGATTCAATTGCTTTTCTAGTTAAATCAATTTTTTTTTTAAAATCATTCTAGTTAAACCAAAATAACATCAATGCATAGGAACTTCGTTGGATTAAAATTAACCTGATCCAAAATGGCAAGTCAAAAACTGTGGATACACTAGATAGTCAATAAGTTCTATTTTAATCATGAGCCACACGCCAAGTCTTTAACCTAATTGCTTTGCAGGTACTACTGCTTCAAAGGGATACAAATCACATACACAAGGGGACAAGAAAATATAAGCAAAAGACTAGCACAAGCACAATGATATGAAGATACATATAAATCTATAAAATGCCATAGCCTCTGTTCTTCACTATACCGAAATACATTTTAAGAAATATTTTCATGGCACATATCGATGAGACAAGCCTCCACAAGATCAAATAACACAAGTCTTTCTCATAACTACTCAATACCCCCTAGAAAGGACATAGATGACATTTTTTTAGTAGATGAAAAAGGAGGAATCTCTGATATAATACTTCTGTTCCTAGAAACTCAAAATCTAAAATCCTTCAAACCCAACGTCTAAATCAACAGAGAATTGAAGAGTAAATGATAAGTACTTCACATAGAGATAAAACTTGCGATTAAACTTATCATCATAGAATTAACATTATCCTGCAGCCATATCCAACATAATTCAACCTTAAAAAATAGTATAGGCGAGGAACAGAGTAGGCTCACTTACTACAATGCCAACAGATAACTAACACCTATTAAAAACCTCAATCTTCACCATTCAAAAAAGGTGAAATTCGACCACCTAGTCTATGAAGTTTATTCTTCCTTTGCTCAAACTAGTCATTTCACCCATGTTATCCTATATAGGCTACTGCTTGCATATACAGAGTAAACAGAAAGTATTTAACATGTAGGTAACTAAGAAACAGAGGAGACACAATTGATAGTTCACTAAACTCACCAAGAGGATTGAACTCTCCTCCATAGCCATCAAGCCTGACCACCTCCTCGAAAGCAACCGCGGCATCCCTTGGAACACCGTACCATGTCTTCCCTGCTCCCATATGCAAATAATTCAAGCTATGCAAGTCGTGATCCTCTACATGCCAAGCGAACCAACTGAACAACATTGCAATGTACACCATAGGGGAAGTCACTCCCGGAATCTCGTCCTTCATGAACCTTAACAATGACCCTTTTGCCCTCGAGACAGCCCTCATATTCCACGGTGTCTCCCCAACCGTAACACCTTCCCCTGCTTCTCTCCCTCCACCACTGCTCTTCTTTGAGCTCAGAGGCACAAAAGCTGAACCAGGCATGTCGTTAGCGTACTCAACGGAAAAGGGTTTGTCAACCGTCGCTTTCCAAAAAAGGGTTTCGACTTCCAAAGCTGAAAGGGAACCCTTTTTGCTGTATCTTTTCAAGTAACTCCTTTCGAAATTCTTCGCTTTTGCTTCGAATTCTTGGAAAGTGTAGTACTCCCCACTCTGCCAGACGGGTTTCTGAACGGGCCGTGGCTTTCTGGGGCAAAACCCGATCTGCTGTTGGCGGGTAGTGAATGTGGGTGCCGGCTTCGAATCGGAGCTAGTATTAGCTGCGGCACGAGCCAAAAGGGAACGATTGAGGTTCCCAATTGCTGTCTTTTTAGGAGCAGGCGGCACTGGAGGTATGATTTTGCAGATTCCATACTGGGAAGCTTCTTTTTCGATCTTGAAAATGTAGGCAATTGGATCTTGAAACTCTGCCAAAGTAGGCCGGTACTCTGGAGCTAAAGGCAGAGATTTCAGCCACGAAAACACTTCTTGACTGGGCTCTGGTGAAAGGCTTGAAGCAGCCATGAAAGGAAGAATAAATTTTTCTGGGTAAGAATCGGGGTAATCATTGAGAGTTCATTTTATGAAAGAGAAACAAAAACAGAGAAGGAAGTTTTCAGATTCTTCTGAGCTTCCATTTTCTTTGTTTTTATATTCTGAGAAAGGGATTTCTTTTCTTTTTTTTTTTTACTTTTCCTCTGTTTTTTTTGTGTAGTTACAGAGGAAATGGGGGAAACGGTGAAATTTTATGAGGGCAGAGGAAGGGGCAGCAGGCAAAACTATGGGAAGAGTAGTAGCCATGTGACTAATGGGGTTTTATTCTGGGTTTGGAGGTAGCTTATGAAAATGACGATCACTTTTCTGTTATTTACCTTTTTTGCCATTCTCTCTTCTTTTCTGGTTTTCTAATATCTGGATAATGGACAATGAATTTTTGGGGGCTTGTGTCCCTCTACAATTTCTGGTTAAATAGTAACTAGTTTTTCTTACCGTTCTCCTTTCCATAAAAAGACAGTGCTCTGATGACTGATGTCATCTTTTAATTTTATTACTATTTAATTTTCCCTTCAAATGCAATAAAAATTATTATTATTATTATTATTTATCGAACGAACGAATTAACCAAATTCGCTTCGTAATTGAAGGCAGTGTGTTTTACTTTGATTTTGACTTGACGGTAGTCAAAAGGGTGTCCGTAAGAAAACCAACCACATGAGATTTTTTGATCTGACCCCCTCAAACCCCATAGATTTGCGTGTCATAAAATGATTGGTTGCCTTGCTTGATTTATTGTACGTCCATTCCAGCAAAGTTTTGTTTTTTTTTTTGTGTTTTTTTATTTAATTTTATTCGTTTTACCTTTTTCTAGTTGATTGGCTGGCTGTAATATTGACCCGTTTATGTATATATATTAATATGATACCATTTGATTAAAGAAAAGGCAGCTCAACATGAGATTCCATTATACACGCACCCACCCACATAAATAAATAAATAAATACTAGCATTCAACTTTAATAACAAATGCCAACGTACCTTTTTCTTTCCTTCCCGCCTTCATTTATTTATTTAATTTTGTGTCGTGAATTAATGATTTGTTTGAGAATGAATCAAATTTGCATATATTAATATGAAGAATAAAATAATGAGTTGTGATATGACATCTAGCTTTCTTATAATATTAAAAAAAAGTAAGTAGCACTTTCTTCATTTTATAATTAACCTGTTGTTCATAAAATAATAAAAATATAATATTTAAAAATTTTTTAAAATAAAATAAATTTTTATTCTTTTAAAACGTTTAATTAAGTTTTTAAATTTTTATTTTTTAAATCAAATAAGTTTTTACTTTTAATAATTTATTAATTATTATTATTAATCAAAATATCATTATACCACTCTCTATCGCATAACGTTGATATGTTACATTTAATGATAATATGGCATAATAGTAATCTTGTAATTAACGTCATGTGAATATAAAAAGACATATAACATTTTGATTAATAATAATTAATTAATCATCGTATTTGATTTAAAATAAAAGATAAAGGCTTAATTAAATATAATAAAAAAATAAAAAATTATTTACATTCTTTTCAAATAATTCAACAATCTTTTCAAGTATTATCGTTCATACAAACTGTTTACAGTTAATCTAAGAAATAAAAATCGAGATGATATTTGAACAGAAATCTTAAATTGGAGGGGTGATATTTAATAGCATCAAAATCAACTTAAAATCAATGGATAATAAACGGCGGAGGGTGTTACTGGTTTAAAAAATAGGATTATTATATAATAGGAGTTTAGGCTACATGTAGTGGATACCCTTTAATGGTCCTCGGCGTACTTATTGGTGGGGGAAGGCCAATCAGAAAATGATTGAGAGGAAAAAGTAGTAGCGGTCTTTTAGTGTCTAACAAATGAAGAATTTTGGATTGATTGACAGTTGGAGAAGCATTTAAACAGGTCAGTGTGTGGTTGAAACTGCTGAAAACCATGACATTTTCCTATCAATATGATTGTGCATGATCTATCAAATCCGTATGCTTTTTCGTTTTTGCTTTGATTTGTAATGTACCCAAACAAATACAACAAGCTGGGTATTTACTTATATAATTTATACCTTCATATCTAAAAAAGAAATGATAATTTATATATACAAAATATCAGTGACAATTACAAGTCAAAAATTGTTAATCTAAGTGAAAGCGATTGATTTAGGAAGATATTAATTACTATCAAAATTCTAAATTGCAAATAAAAAGATAGATCGAATTATTAATGCCATCATTCTACTCTTTTTTGTTTTTTTTTTATCTCTTAGTTAGTAATTGATGTAAAAGTAAGATATTTTTGGTTTGCTTGAGTAACAAATTAAATTGGAGATAATATATGATTTAGCGCAAGCATATAAAATTTATATACTAAGGAAGCATTTGGCTTGAGCCATACCTTGTATTGGGAAAACTCAAAAGATGAGAAATCGTAGCTAACACGAACACATGTCAAGTAGTAGCAAGTACCCAAAAGAAGAAAGCGTATTAGTTAACTTATCACTCAATCCGCATGCTCCAAGCGAGGCAGTCAACGAAAAGTAAGAAACAACAAGGTTTACCAAAATAAGTATCAACATGGATCCATTTGACAATGAAAGCTCGGGTTTGACTTTCTTGATGGTGCGCATGGAGCATGAGGGTTACGAAAGAAACAACTCCTGTATTCGTAGAGAGTGAAAAGAGCACATCAGAATCCTTCTACGGAAGTCAATTTTCCAAAAGCAAAAGGACTTAGATTTTGAACGTATCTTGTATTTTGGGTATTATCTTGGGGAGTTTTGTAAATGCATGCAGATTTTGAAATGGAGGAGCATGTGTCAAACTTCGTGTCAAAAAGGCTATGTGCGTGCCGCCACCTTCGTTTGTTCCGTGTGGCAGAGCAATAATTAATGCGACTGCGATCGTAGTAGTAGGATCATTGCTCATATGAACATTTTGCTAGCAAAATTTTCTTCTGTTTTTTTCTCTATTTTTTGCTGGGCATTTGGCTATTTGCTATGCTAGACTATTTTAAAATACATACATATATATATATATATTTATCTAACCCATTGTTCTCCTCAAAATTGAGGAGAGATTCAGTATATTATAATATAGTCCTACTAAATTGTAATTAATGGTCCAAAATTGTTATACTTTGACATTAAAAAAAGAAAAAATAAAGGGGGAACTGGTTAGTTGCAACTCCATCAATCAAGTCAAAAGTAAAGTTGAGTTGGTAATACTTCAACTGATGGAGCAGCAGAGGAGAAACAAGGAGCTAGGAGGTGGTAAAAATGAATCTTTAAATGACCGGAAACTTCTTAAAAAAGGATTCAAATTGAAAACAGGTATTGTTAAATATGACAATTAATACCACTACATCATCACCATGTCAATTTGCTGCTTTGCACTCCTCTGAAAGGTGCAGGGAAACTGGGCAATGGTCACTTCCATAAAAAGCTGCAAAATTTCATGATCAACGCATTAAAATAAGACATTTAATGCTTCACAAAGTTACAAGAATTCTTTTTTCCATTTGAGCCTTCAAAATTTAAATGCGTCCATTTGCCCTTGTATTACATAGATATTGTATACTTGTGGGTTTGATAAATGAGACCAATGGATCCAAGTATGAATGTATGACAATGGTGCTGCTGCGGGATTGATAGTTCACAGTAACCTAGCAAAACATACCGAGCAAATGTGGGCATGTGGACTCACTTTCACTGTAAATTTTAAAGATTGATTTTAGGATTCTAGCACCATCATCAATGATAAAAGATTTCAACAGTACCTTTTGTCCTGCCTTTCAAAGACAGCAAGAAGAAAACTCAGGGAAAAAACCAACAGGATCACCGAGTATAGCAACTGACAAGGTTCCACATTGTAAGTTGACAATCCTATATTGCATTCCCTAGGTTGGTATTTTGTCTGTGGTTCACATCTAAATCTGAACTCATGGAGTTATCCTTAAAAAAGATATGAAATAGCCAAAACTTTCAGCAGCAGAGCCCCGCTCATTCCCCACACAAGCAGTCAAGCACCCCTCCCCCAAGAAGAAGAAGAAAGAGTAAAGTTGTATAAATGGTTATAATAATCAAATTGGTTTGCTCTTCTCTCATGGTTTATCTATAAGATGACTAAATAGAGAAACGACTACAACTAGCTTCAGCCTTCAAGTTTTATCATGGAAAAAAAGGTAAGCACCATAAAAAATCCCAAAAAATTGCACCTTCTAATTCAATTCCTTGCCCATGCATTTCACATGCAGCAATCCGATCCTTGAGCTTATCTGAAACTACAAAATAGTCTATTCTCATTCTTTTTCCTCGATACCTGCAATAAAATCACCCAGCAGTACATCCCAACCTAAATTTAGTCAACTATTTCTTTTGTAAAGTTTGATAGGGAAACACATTAAATCAAGTTCATAATCTTTGTCACAAAAAAACTTAATAGTCACTCTGCCTTTGAATAATGTCAATAACAAGAAGAAAAGTAATATAATTCACGACAATTCTGTAGGCACAATAACTACTTACTTCCCAATAGGATGTCCAGACCATGAAAACCCACGCTCCATGTCCTTCTCCTTGTGCAGGTATCTATATGCATCTACTAGCCTTCCCCTAAGCATAATCCACAAGATTCTTTGATGTATATGGAAATGAAAATAAGAAAAGACTAAATCTTATTATATGCAGACAAGTGAAAGATGTTAGCTCAAGCTTTTCATAATCATAAGTTTCAACTTATGTTGAACACATATGAACAGCTGATGGAAACCATAGAAGTAAGGAGTGACTACAGAAATGACACACTCTTTTAAAATCGCCCCAAAGCGCTTCCTCTCAGCTAAGGTAAATCCAGGCTGCCCCCAGTCCTGCGCATCATTGTCAGCTATCTTGTCAGTTATTCTCTAAATATGCAGAAGTACACTACAGGAATTAGTCCACATCTGGATGTTAAGTGAACTATAACAGTTTAGCGGATTAAAAGTTCGACACATACATTCATTATCATGAGTAAAGTCTCCATCAATAAAATTGAAGTGATATTTCCACCAGCATTTTTCACTTCTAAAATGATCCCAAGCCATCAAATCTTGAGCTAGATCAAATATCGCTAGTGGACCACCTAAGATGATCAATTTGCACCTTCAAATGTGATCTAACTAACTCCACTGATTTTTTTACAATTTGTATTCTGGTTTTGATATCCACCACAATTTTGGTGTTGAAGGTCAAGTTTATAATGAATATATAAGCATCAAAATTGATGTGAAACTAAAACATATCATGCTTACATCAAGAAAGGGTTCAAATAAAAGTTAACCCTCAGTGAAAAGGAAAAGGCAGATGATGTGATAACCTCTTTATTTGGTGGAACATAACCATTCATCTTTGCTGCACTGAAGAATTCTGGATGAGTCACATCAATATCCTCATGGCTGTATAAGCAAAGGATATTCATAAGAACACTGCTCATTTAAGAAAGGGATAGTGTATTGTATAAACTGAACAAGATTTGTAAGTCCATCCACCCTTTCAACACCCCAAGAACTCACCTAACATTCAGATCTCCACACCAAATAAGAGGTTTATCTGATGCTTGCACAACAAAATCTAGAAGCCTTTTATCCCATTTTCTTCTCCGCTGAAACGAATTGGCCTCCTCTTTCCAACCATTGTTTGGTGCATATGTATTCAGTACACGAACAGTCTCAAATTCAGCCAAAATAACCCGGCCATCCGGTTCATGCTTTGAAACTAACAAAAAAGAGTAGGCATATAAATTAACTAGCTTTGCATTGGCATTCAAAGAAACACTGAAGAACGTAACACAATAAATGTCTCTCATTGGAAATGAGATTGTCCCAATGTACATTGAAATATGTTTTATGAAGTTCAGAAAAGCATAGACGTGCAGGTTGTTTTCCATTTAGGCCTGATCCCAATATGAAAGGTTCATTGTTTCAAATTGCAAACTGTAGCAATTTTTCCCCCAAATGGAAATTGAAAAATGGATGTTTGTGAACAAAAATACCTGTTTCATCGAGAGAAAAAGAAACCTTCACTGGTTGAAGACACTTCTTTACTAACAATGCGGTACCTGCATATTTTGAATCTGCCAGAGACCACCAAACATGATAATTTTCAAATGGTGGACTGGAAAGTGCACGCAACAATATCTGCAGGGTTTGAACAATTATGAGTAGATAGTAGAAATTCAGCAAACTACATGCATTACACTGATTTAAAACTATTCTTCTAATGGGCTGTTTAGGCCCTTTGTCTTTTCTTTCTTGTAAAAAAAACCGTTCTTCAATCTAGTGTATCAAAAATTGATAGAATAGTTTAGTTGAAAAAAATGATGGTAACATACCATCACATGATAACACTCTTCATTCATGCACACATGTACATATAACACTAAGACCTTATATTTTAGAATACCCATGCAACTGCAAAGAATCCTTACAGATTATACAGCATTTTTAACAGACTGTAATTTGTAACTTTTGCAAATATAAAACAGACACTGTTGCA
Organism: Theobroma grandiflorum; assembly: GCA_036013995.1. Taxonomy (NCBI): domain Eukaryota; kingdom Viridiplantae; phylum Streptophyta; class Magnoliopsida; order Malvales; family Malvaceae; genus Theobroma; species Theobroma grandiflorum. The sequence continues at coordinate 12,683,186 of CP142131.1, forward strand.
TGTTTAAAACAAAGTCTAAATTGCATGTATAAAAATAATAGATCTATGCTACTATGAAAATGATGATAAGGAATCTCCAAACTCTCTTGCGGAGAAAAATGTAATTCTGCCATCAAAGAATAACCAGAAATTTTAATCTAGTCAATTTAGAGTGAAATATCCAAATGTCTTCGCATAAGATTGTCATGGAGGAGATAAAAATGTGCTAAGGGTAATAAACAAAGATAAGTGATGAGGCTGAACAGAACAAATAGAGTTAACTCATTCTCACTACAATGCGCAAGGTGAACTCTACTGCAAACTACATCAAACAATAACGGTGCCCACGATTTTAGGAAACACAGGTTTATGCAAAAATATATATGGGTGTTGGATGGTAGCAAGAGAAAATTAGTTACCTGCTTTTCTTCTCTGGAAGAGCTTGTATCATCTTTTAACTCTCTAGGGTTTTTAGGTGCACCCTTTGGACCAGCAGCAGGCATCCTTACTTCCTACCATTAACATACTATTAGATAGTTTCTTGACATGCACCAACAAAGACTAGCCAGAGCCATAGTTCAACATTGGCATATAATCAATACGATGCAATGCAATTAAAAGAAAAATCCAAGGAATTAACCGAAAAAAGGGAGCAAATTAAAGAACTTCAAGGTAACCAGGTAAATTATCTTGCACAAATAAATGAAGCCTTGAGAAAACTGCATTATTATTAACATCTTCAAATAAAACTAAACAGGAAATGCCTTCCACCAAAGAATTTAACTGGACAAAAGATTTTGTTCAAATTTTGCAACAAGACAAATGTGCTGCTAGGCCAGAAGTATAAGCTCATTTTCAGCCAATAGGCAGTTCGTAATCAGTAATCGCATTACCATTAAACTGCATTTACCTCCATTGTCAAATATTCATAGTGGATCCATCTACTTTCAAAACAACCCCTCCGCTATCTCACAAACATTTTAAATTACAGAAAATGGAGACAGCTAGAATAAACGATAAGAAGGAAAGAGTGATCAGAAGTAAAAATAACCCTCTTAATAGCTTCAAATACAGCAATAATATCTGCTTCAATCAAAGAATTAAAGACCCAAACCGAAAAATAGAAAATACCCAGCTCTTGTCAAACTCATTGATAAAAGAAAAGAATCATCAAATTCCCACATTTAAAATAAAAAGAAATATTACGAGAGAGGGAAAAAGTGAAAGAATATTCACCTGTATAGCAATGATATCAGGGTCAAGATTGGAAATGAAATCGGAGAACTGGGGCCAGTTGTTCTTGACTCGAAGAAGCAAACTGTTAGCGTTCCATGTCACGAACTTCAATGGCTCCTTCTTGATGTCCTCCTCGCCTTTCTCACCACCTTGCTTCAAAGGAGAAAGTGAGGGCTTCTTGGCCGAGCCTTCCTTCTCTATTGGCTTGAAGAATCGCTTCATTGTCCTGCTCACAGTTCAGAGTTCGTACGTTCTAAGGAGTCCAAGTATGTTGTTTTCCAAGGAAGGACCAATTGTACTACAGAGCTGATTCCGCTAAAAATCTAGGAATTAAAAGAAAAAAAAAAACGGAACATTTAAAAATTTGGGCTGAAATTCTGTGGGGATTAGCTCGTGACTGGGCCTATTTCTTTTTTAATGGTGTCCATATTTTTTCTGCACGGTCCAGATTCTAAACAGGATCCAACCCGGTTCCCTGGTGACCAATCGGTATTTGTGGCGGATAAGTTGGGACAGGCGACCGTTAAAAGGGCACCAATCATAACCGACGGAATCAATCTTCTCCTGTTGAGAGAAGGACAAAAGGACAGTCCAAGAAACTAGCCGAACGAAAATGGCTTCATCCACCATCTCCCTTTCCTTACCAACATTTTCTTCTTCTTCAACTAATTCCTTCACTCAAACCAAGCCTTCTATTTGCAGCCATCATCAACTCAGTAGAAAGAGCTTACCATCTTCACTCTTTACTTCAACAACATTCCTTTACAACAAAACGTCAGCAAGAACGAAACAAGTCTGCACCTCCTTCAAAATCAAATGCTCAGCTGCTTCCTCTTCTTCCTCTTCTACTCTTCCAGCAGCTCTTCTTTTTGACTGTGATGGTGTCCTGGTCGATACTGAGAAGGATGGCCACAGGATTTCCTTCAATGACACTTTCAAAGAAGTAACTCAAAACTTCCTACCTTCTTCTCCTTTTCCCTCTCTTGTAAATTATTGGAATATTAGATATTTTGATGAATGGTTGGATTAAAGATAATCAACTTTAATTGATGGAACAGAAAGAATTGGGTGTTACATGGGATGTGGATTTATATGGGGAGTTGCTCAAAATTGGAGGTGGAAAAGAAAGGTAATCTCTTTTCATACCTTTTCCTTTTACCCTTTCCAAATTAATAATAAATTGAAGTAGTTTTCAGTTAATTCTGTGTTTGTAGGATGACAGCTTACTTTAACAAGACAGGCTGGCCAGATAAAGCTCCAAAGAGTGAAGAAGAAAGAAAGGAATTCATTGCTTCACTTCACAAGCGAAAGACTGAATTGTTCATGGCCCTCATTGAAAACAGATTGCTACCTCTTCGTCCCGGTGTCACAAAGTTAGTCACTTTCTCTTACTTCTGCTAATCTATGCAGTCCTTATTACTTTATTTTTGTGTTTAGCATCACTTTTTTCCGGGGGATTCAAAGTTAATCATAAATGGGATTCTTTGTATGTTTCTAAAGAATAGCAAGAAAAATGAAGAATTGAATCACATATGTGACTAAAACGTGTTTCCAGAGTTGGCTATGAGATACTTCTACACTGGAATTCCTTTACCTATGATTGTCCTTTAATGCTAGTTTTATTTTCAGATATTACATTTCCAGATTCTGGTCTGCTAAGTTATCATATCATGTTAAACAGGTTGGTTGATCAAGCTTCGGAGAAAGGAGTAAAAGTTGCCGTCTGCAGCACATCCAATGAGAAGGCGGTATGCTAATCAGGTTCTACAACCGTGATAGACTGTATGATTGAGGATTGACTTAATTTGCTAATGATGATTTGGAGCAAATCTGAAATTGCATTTATGCTATTCAAAAAGTTAAGCAAGACAGAATAATAGACTAAGTTCCAGTATGTCACATTTTTGAGGATCTCTAATAAACCTGACGACTTAAACAAAGGGTTCATATTGAATTCTCATGTGATCTATTCTTCTTTAGTCAAATCCTTCACAGATTGAAGTTTGTAAATATTGTACCTTAGGATTGGGATTAAGAGTTTGTAATCATCTTAGTTACTATTGAATTATATGATAGCAATTTTTTCAAATTTGATAGCTGAAATAGGAATGCTGCTTTCAGGTCTCTGCAGTAGTTTCATGTTTGCTGGGACCAGAGCGAGCAGAAAAAATCAAGATATTTGCTGGAGATGTGGTTCCTCGTAAAAAACCTGATCCAGTAAGTATTGCGTCCATCTTAAAGTTAATTATAGAATGGAAATGAAACCACATGGATATAATATCATTTATTTTTTCTTAGAACCTTTGAAAACGGAAATCTAACTTCAGCAATTGCCAGGGCCTTCTGTCCTTATGGGTGCAAAATAAGAAAATGAACTACTTTGACTGTTAGGAACAGAAGAGGCTCCCTCTAAATCCCATGCTTAAATTATGCATGCTTTATTTCAATGTGGTTTGCAAGTGGCCTCTTATAGTTCTTAGTTAAAGTTCATTCATATCCTTGTACAGATGGAAGATGTATCATCTACTACTAAAATGTGAATATTCTATCTGGCAGGCCATATACACATTAGCAGCAAACACTCTAGGTGTTGATCCTTCAAGGTATGGCATCATAATAGACCCTTGCTGATGTTTGATGTAATCAATAACAAATTAATCACATGTACAATGTGCTTGGTCAATAGTGCAAAATCAGTTAAATATCCTAGAATATTCCAACTGATTTCAACTTACTGACTCCTCGACCTGCTGGCAGTTGGTTCCATGCAAATTCCTATTGAAATGCTTATATTTTCTATTATTAACTTCCATTTGTTTTATAAAGAAGTTTATATTTGTTTAAGATTTGGATCTGATTTTTTCCAATTTGTTCCTCAGTTGTGTTGTGGTAGAAGACAGTGCCATAGGAGTAGCAGCTGCCAAAGCTGCAGGAATGACGTGCATAGTCACAAAGAGCGGGTAACTATTTTTACCGTATAAATGAAAATTCTTTACTAACTAGTCCATTTAAATGAAAATTCTTTCCTGACTACTTTATTCTGTTTTTGTATCTTTGTGGGAACTTTTAGTTATCATATTCCAGTTTGCGGAAGTGAACAATTGTGAGGATGTTAATTAGTTGGGGAGGTGCTATGAACAATACTTTTCCAGACTGGAGGATGCTAAAAACTTTTGATTGCTGATGATTGTAACTCTCATTTGCTCAATCGAATTAATTGTATGTTTCTCACAAAAGACAAAACCTGTACGTTGGATTAGTTGATTAATGTGGGTGGGAAAACCTCTGATAAATGATTCACTTGCATTAAACGAATCGTGGCTGACCTCTGCAATCTCTGACACTGCTACGTTCTCTCACTTAGAGGTCAGCTGGGTGTGAAATTTACCGGTTAGACTTGCCAATATAGGGATTTGTCAAGCAACTAGCTTAAGGAGTGTCACAACTTTATGATGCTTTCAGATGGGACAAACTAGAAGCGAATCTTAAATTGTGGATTTGGTACTTGAAACTGAAGGAGATCCATTGCAACATTTCTGTTTTTTACAGACACTTCCAGGTTTTCTCATTCTCTAGAATCTGCATAGGCTTCTCTCTAGCTTCTTAAGTACTGTTCTTGTTGCCCAAACATGAAAAGTCCTCTTCCCATTGCCTACCCCTTCCCCCTCTCTTCCTTTTCCTTTGCATGAAAGCAATTTCTAGGTCTTCATCATCCTGTAAGAGAGCAAGACTATTGAAAAGTGTCCTGGATCTTTATGCCAGTCTGGCTACTTTGAAAGTTTCCTTTCATACCATCCATTAGCAATTCATGTTAATATTGACTTACCTATGGCTGCAGTTACACAGCTGATGAAGACTTCTTAAATGCTGATGCAGTCTTTGACTGCATTGGAGATCCACCTGAAGAGCGGTTCGACTTGGCATTCTGTGGAAGCCTTCTTGAGAAGCAGTACGTTGGTTAAAGTCATTTTGTTTCTTAATTGATTGTTGAGATCCAGACTTAGATGCCTACACTTTTAAGGCCAATTATTTTCAATGATGATTTATGAATAATTTCTGTATCGGCTGTTGTTACAGCCTGTAATGGCATGTACCGACTTTACCTTACAAGGGACTGCATTTCTGAAATATGTCTCTCGTGATAGTATACATGTTGACTGACTCCTTGGATGCCCTACTCTTATTAATTCTCCTTGTGAAAAGCTAGCTGATGTAACAGTTTAACACGAGATCCTTTAAGCTTAGTTGATGTTATGACGAGGCCTTATCTATCACCTCTCTCAATGATAGATGACAACAGCCCACGATACTACTCCTGGGGGAAAATGAATATCCTTAGTATTTTAATCTCTTTTTTTCCCTTTTTTTACAGAATCTTTAATACATTAATTCATGAAAGTTGCATAACGTAATGCAAAACTGGTGAGGGGTCACTCACCCCGATCAGAGTCTTTTACTTGGCGGGTGTTTAATTTGGTACAAAGGGAGGAGACGAAAAACGTAGGTATAAATGTATAAGCCATTTCTATTTTCTGCTCCTGCCAAATCCTTTCATTGTGCGATTGTTTTAGCCATGAAAAACAGAAAAACTAGTGAGTACCCAGTTCAGCACTCACCTCATTCATCCCCTTTTGAAGCTTCATATTGGGCATCTTACACCCCGTTTGGCATTGAGGTGGGTGGTGGGAAAGGGCTTTTGGGCTAAAAGCTGCACTTCAATCTCACCTCAATGCCAAACTCTGACAAATGTTTATCAACTAGGCTGTATTCAGGTGGAGAGAAACTATTTGGGGGACCAAGTGAGAACCAGAAATTGGTAGGTCCATGTGGTAGCACACTGCCAGGGATACCTGCTGCTGCTGCTGCTAAATATACTCAAACTTGTACATTCTATTCATAGTTTTTTTTTTTTGGGTGATGAATTACATTCATTCATAGAAAGAATCCCAATGTCTCCCTCGAGATATAATGAAAATGTAGTGCCAATCTAACCGTTGACACGGTGATCTCTGGGAAATACTCTTTGTTCGCTTAGATATAAACAACAGTAGGACCGAAAAAGAAAGTTAAGTCCTCTTTGACTTAAAGATGCGCATTTACCTAAGCCATCCTCTGACCATTAAAGCATTAGCCTTGCGTCTCACATGGCATGTCTTTGTATTGTATTACTCCCCACGGCATTTGAGAAGACCCGTTAAGAAGAAAATAAAATGAAAAGGACAATTCGGGCAGTTGACAGCAAACGAAGGATATCTTTGGGTTTTAGGGAATAAGCCACTAGCCACTTAAAATCTATGTGGTCTTCGATTAGGGATGTTAACGGGTACCCTATTATAAGGTACTTGTAGGTATCTGATCCGATTATACAAGGTTAAGGTACTCATAAACGGGTTCGGGTAGGATTAGGGTAATGATTTTACTATCCGAATATTAATAGGGTAGAGTTAGGGTACCACCTATTGGGTACCGGGTACCCGTTACCCGAATCCGATTACTATTTATAAATATTTTATTATTATTTTAATAATTAAATTAAAAATTTATAATTTTTACCAACTTTACAAGTAAATTTTTTTGTTAAAAACTAACAAATATATAAAAAGTATGGTTACTTTTATTATTAATATGTTGACATTATTATATTTAAATTAAAAAATTATTAGATTGTTATTTATGTTTAAGTATAATTACTCTAATTATTAATATGATGACATTAACACTTTTATGAATGCGTGTGTGTATATATTATGTATTTTAAATATAAATATATTTACTTTTTATTTTGTATTAACATTATAAAAATTATAATTCATAAAATTATTAATTACAGTATATATATGTTTATTTATGAGATTAGAAAAGTTAATTGGGTAATTGGGTTCCCATGAAAAAAATTTTAATAATTTTTTTATTTAATCGGGTATTTAAACGGGTTAGAGTAATTATAGGGTAGTGGGAATGTATTAGGGTTAGGATTAGGGTAATAATTTTAAAATTAAACGGGTAGTTAATAGGATTAAGGTAATTGATTTTTTATAGGGTTAGGGTTCGGGTACCTCGAAATTATAGGGTACTCGACCCGTTGACATCCCTATCCTCAACAAAAGTTAATATGATAGAATATGCCCATGCGGCGCACATCATGGTTTTAAAACTCGAGGATGCAACTGCATAATTAATCGCGAGGTTTTATCACAAGTTGCATGTAATTAAACGGTCCGAGAAAGGTAAGAAAAAGGGTTAATTAGCCTTAACAATGAAGAATAGAAGAAGGGAAAAGGGAAAAGATGGAGCTTCCTTCCTCCGCATTTTGATGGAGGGAGTTGGAGAGAGAACAATAGAAGAGATCAAACTAATAATTAAACCGAGAAAAAACGCTGTGACATACAACATAAGCAATCACGGGCTACAATGGAATTGCTGAAGCCATTGCCAGTCTGGAAAGATGGGAGGTGTTGAATTTTGAGCACTCAAATTGATTACAAGCGACGAATTAACTAGCATAACCAATTGATCATGATTTCCTCTTTCACTTCCCATCATTTCTTCTTACCAAACAATCCACCTTCCTGGTGATTAGTCTTGTGATTAAGAATTCAATCTTAATGGGTATAAAGAGTTTCAACATTAGATTACAAGAGGAAGTCTTTAGAATGTTAAACCTCATCAAGACACTTTAGATAGTTAAATTGTCCAATTACAATACCATGGTTAAAAGGAAAGATATGGTTATGGATGAGACAAGTAAAAAGTTCACGGGATGTGTCATACTCTAGGTTCTATAAATTCCATGTGAAGCCTTCACACATGTACATACATGTGTAATAAATGTGGATCAAATTGCATACACAACTAATCTACCTTGGAGGCTAATATAATTGGTGATTTGTTTTGATATATGAATGAATATATATATATATATATATATATATATGGCTGACTTAATGGGAAGGGGCAATTAAAATTATATATATGCATCACTATTGGTTTTTAGTTGGAGAATCCCAACCCTTTTAATGCCAAATGCCCAACTCTCTACCCCAATTAAATTTCACAACCAACTCTCATCATACCAATACCCATCAATACTACCTTTATCTATCACATCTCTCAATGCTATCCATTATCCACCCGACCATTAAACTGTCTACATTTCATTGTGAATTTTTTTCCCCCAACCCAATACAAAATGTTCTCAATTTTTGTCTTTATTATAGATGCTTGCAAAAAGTTCAAAACTTTGTTTAAATTTTAATTAAAGAGGGATCAAAATATAATCATTATTTATATTTATTATGCAACCTTATAATGATAATAATAAAAATTTTAAAAATACCAATCGTGTGCACTTAAAGTGATATTTAAATATATTATAATAAACATAAAGTGAGATTGATTATACAAATTAATAAATACAATAATCAACATATATATATATATATATATTAATTTCAAGTACAATCGCACCGAAATCTTACTTTATTCTTATTCCCACACTTGTCCTTCACCCCAATCAACTTACACCTAACATGCTCAATAAAACATATTGTTGACTTCCTCATCCGCCCCCCAACGGCTATTGCTAAGCTGAAAGAGACTTCAAAAAAGCTCTACTAGTAGTATTTTTATGTGCAACAACCTTGTTTGTTGTTTTCTTTAGTAATAAACCCTGTCTCTTTCTGATGGTTGGATATATTCACTCATGAATCACAGGCTTTTGCTCATCTCTGGTCACCCCAATGCGGATTTATTCTGAAGGAAATACTAACTTCGTACGTATACTGCCTAGTGTATTCTGCATTTAATCATCCTAAATTAATTAAAATAAAAAAAAGTCCTTAAAAAAATAATGTAATCAATTAAAACAATGAAGTTAAACATTGTAATTATATATATATATATCATCCAAAAATGGGGAAAAAATCAACTAATAATTCTTCTTTCGAATAACAACCTCAGTGTCAAGCCCAAAGCCATCAACTTTCCTCACCTCGACCAGCTCCGACTCCTTAAACAGCTCCACCAATGGCTCCACGCTGTACAAATCATTGGCCGAGTACTTATCAGCCCGTCGGGATAACGCCACGTGCAGAACACAAACCCCACCTGGCTTCAACGTCCGTTCGATCTCCCCGACGAACTTCCAGGGATACAGCGCGTGATCGAACACGTTAGAGAACTCAAAGTCAAAGGTGCGGTTCTCAAATGGCTGTGCATGAAAATCTCCTTTGACTACAAGTGGAGGGTAGGGCACCAAATCTATGCCGACCGAGTCCGACACGCCCACCAGCCTCATTGCCGCCACTTCTTGCCCAACTCGAGCTCCGATGGACAATGCCTTTGAATCGTTGAAAAGAAGGTTTCTTTGCTTTAGGCTTTCGAAGAAACGGACGAAGACGCGGACTTTCCTGTCCCAGTCGCGAGTCGTCCATATCTTTCGGAGTTTGGGGTTCAAGGTTTTGTTGAGCTGGCGCTCGATGTACGCATTGTAGGAAGAGTACCCTGGTCGGATACGGAGGCCGCCGGCGGAACTGTTGTTGGAAGGAGGATTTCTAGTGTTCTGGATGAGGGCGGTTTTCAGACGGTGGTGAGGGGATTGGGTGGCTAAGAAAGCTAGAAAAAATACGGAGAGAATGAGAGAAAGGGGGAAAGGTCTGAGGAGGATAGGGAGCTTTGAAAAGGAGAGATTCATGTTTACATAAGAGAAGAAGGACTCGTTTCGGTTGACGAAGGTTTATTCAGCTAGAGGCAATTAGGTTGTCAGTTGGTATGAGGGGCAGGGCAGCAAAGAGACTGTTGCTTTGTTTGGTTATGGAATGAGAGTGAGTGAGGACCAAAGTAACAGGATTGATCCTGTGGCAAGAAGAAAACAAACAGACATTGATGGGGTTTTGGAATTTCTACCACAAGGCGTCACAGTGTCTCGCAGGTCACGTGGATGGCTACTGAACTAGTCACCTCAACTCCAGCTTTATTATGGTGTGGCTTTTGAGTTTGTTTTCTTAGGTCCATTTTAGAGAAATCATCCTACATTCAAATTACTAAGTACTTTTTTGAGGCTAAAATTCCTTTATTTGATCATCCTACCAGAAATTAAAAATAAAATTAAAATCCTGTTCCTCCAATTGGTCAACGTAAATAGTTTAATTGATTAACAGAAATAATAATACTGAACACAGTAGTTACTAAAATTCAATGCATTAAAATCTTCTATAGATAAATTTATAAAAACAAAATTTATTAATAACTTTATCTAACAAAAGCAAGGGATACATTAATTTATATCCTGAAAAGTAGAGTACTTTCTTGAATAAATGGGATCGCACATTTTGATTTTTAAAGCCATTCCCTATTGAAATTACTCTTTGCTTGCTCCTTGGAGATCCACGGATGGATCTTTAGAAAACTGACTCAGAATAAGATCTTTAAAAGCGAACCCGTAGGAATCGTTCTTTCACAAACAAGAATAACAGAACGAGGGGAATGTTTCTGTTTTATGGCGTGCTTCAACATCTTCAAGATGAAGCAAAACAATGCTATCACAAAACTGATTCGATTAACAGATGCATTTAATCGGAACTCAAAGATCAAAGTCGACAACCTTGATTGAGACCAATGTTGATGCTACCCAAAGGGGTGGTTTAGAAGAGGGTAACAAATATTGGAAGAATCTATTCACTTAAACTAAACCAGCCCTCTAATCAGAATACATCTCAAAACACCCTAGTACCTCAACCAAAATCATGGTATACCGCATCAAAGAAAACAGTATTATTGCTTTGTAAGGAAATTAAAGAAATTGCATATAAAGTCACCTCCACATTTCCTCGACAATGTTAATGTGTTTTATACAGCTCTAAAAACCTATTTAAGAAAAGTTAACTACCTACTTCACTTGAGCGCATGTTAATCTTGAATGAAAAATGAGGCCAAGCCTGCACACAATCTAGACAAGGCCACGGTTTTAACTATGTTGGACTTGGCTGCATCAAGCAATGGATCTGATTGGAGAGCTTTATCAAAGCAGAATTTTGCTTCCTCCCACTGACCCTCAGCGACAAATACAAGACCAAGATTATTAAATGCAGGAGCATAGCCAGGCTGGAGTTCAAGTGACTTTGTAAACATTGCCTTGGCACGTTCATATTGCTTTTGCTGTCGATAGAGATTTCCAAGGTTCGAAAATATTGCATGTGCTTGTTCCACTGTTGCCAACGAAAGGGCCCGCTTGTATACAGATTCAGCTTGTGATGCCTCCTCCGATAATTGGATTGAGATACCTAGCCATATATGCTTACAACTGATTATTCAATCTTCAATTATTTTTCTCATAGAATAATTAAAGAAAACCATGTACCTAGGTTTGACCAAGCATAGCTGCATTCTTTGAATCGAACCACTGCAGCCTTGAGGTAGTTCTGTGCCGTTTTAAAATGTTGGGAACAGAGACTATGTAGGCCTAGCTGGTTCCACTGCACAGCATCATCTGGGTCTTCACCTGTTGCCTGGTTAAGCCAGGCATGATGAAATGAAAATATCAATAGATGCAAGGTATATCTGAATAGTACATGGAGGCCTAAGATGCACAAAACAGTTATGTACTATTTAAAGTTTTAAACCCATTAATTACATCACAAGGCTCCTCTCCTCTCTTCCAAGACAAACCAAGCATTTCCATAAACAATTATAGGTGATAGAATATGGGTAATGAAGGCAGAAGGCATGTGAAGTCATTAAAAAGATACATCTCTAATACTATTGCAAAAAACTACAATTTAGTTTTGGCGTAAGCATATTCTTCTATGGAGAAAAGATCATGATGCTTTGTAACATGTAGGCAATAGATTCAACTGTCTGCTGTCTTAAAAATACTCTTAATATCTACTGCAATTTTTATTTACACAATTCTCACAATGCTCTGGATTAAGACTGCTGTTACATCTTTTTCAAATGGTATATAAGTAAGAAATATTCAGGCAAGAAGAAAATGTCATTGAACTATTTGTCCTGTAGATAACAAACTGAATAAAAGACAGCTTAGAACCATAAGATAAAAAGAAACCCATCCTAACCACTTGAAAAAAAAGTTCACTATTAAATTTGTACAAAAGCTAAACTGAAAAAACCAAATGGTACCTGCTTTAAACTGAAGATAGCACGCTCTTCAACCTCCACTAACTCATCCTGTTCTGTCTCAAAGGCTGCCACAATCTCATGTTGGGTCTTGTGAACCATGGAAAGTCCTGCCCATGCAATGGGAGGATCAATTGGCACAGAATCTCCTTCTCTTAGTACTGAAGCCATTTCATTGCCTGCCCAAGAAAGCTGTTCACTAGGATCTTGAGACCTTTCGGCATCCTTGATTCGATGGACTGCAACAGCATATCGAGTAGACATGCAATTTGGTTCCAATTTTGCAGCCTGATTAATAATAAACAAAAGCAAGAACAAACAACTAAAACTTGTTGAAGACTACAAAACAATGTGGCAGTATTTGTTTTAAGTAAAAAGCACTTGTTAGTAACTCAATTGTATGTGATTTTTCCATTATAGACAAGAGAACACTAAAAAGATGGCATCCTTTTTTTTATGGAAAAAGGGGGAAAGAAAGACTTTCTATCAACGTTAAAGGACACCAATTGACAACCTCAAAAAGGAAGCTATAAATGACTGTATCAATGAGCCATGAGCACCTTCTCCAAACACTTGCTGGAACTTCGGTAGTCACCAATCAAATAATATGCATTAGCTAGGTTTGCCCATGTATGTGCTGCTTTCGGATCTGATTTTAGAGCAGCTAACAAACACTCCTTCGCAACGTTGACAGATGTAACCTGATCCCCAGAAGCTCCTTCACTGGCATTTGCCCCAGCACCTGAGAAAAGAAACGATGAGCTCAAACTACCTTTTTTTAACACGCCCATGTCATATCCAATCAATAACAACAATGCATAACTAATTAAAACAACCCTCACTGTATTTAAAATTGTTCCAAACAACAATGTGAGCGACAAATTAAAAGACTTGGGAAACAAGAATTTAAGCTCATCAAACACTTACCTGCAATGACTGAACCATATTTACAAAGAAGAATTGCAGCATAGTTCATTAAAGCAGCTGGATGGTTCTGATCTTTAATGATCAAATCCTGAAAATATCTAGCTGACAGCTCCAAGTTTCCACTGCAAAATAGATTATCAGAGTACAAACATAGATGACATAACCATATCAATGCATCAAAGAATAAAAACATGTACAAGTCATAAGCAGATTCATAATATCAGTATGAATCAAAAGAAAGAAATATTAAGACAAGGATTGTCAATAGATATTGCTCATGGTTCTTCATGTGACATTTCCAAGCTTCAAGTTTGATGAACTTATCAAGTACAAACTCATTCTGGGAAATACCTACAGCTAATGAAGACCAAATGTGAGTGGAAACATGCTTCATGTGAAGCATGTTTAGGAGACATGAAGCTTTTCTTTTCCCAGTAAAAATTAATAGTTGCTAAGATCATTTACATAACCATAGTGAACAATGGCAACTTGAAAAGGGATAGCAATCTGAAACTAATCGACAAATACTTGTAGCCAATACAAAACTAATGAAAGGAAACAAAAAAGGAAAAACCAGAAAAAAAAAAAAAAAAAGATAGAATCACAAGCATTTTACAATTGAATCATAAAGTTACATAATCATATCTGTTATATCATTAGTATTTTTAAGTAATACACCTTATATGGGTTCTTATAGAGTCCATATTTGATTTTCTTAGGTTAATTTTTTCAATCTTAAAAACACCTACTGCAAACACCGCTCAAAGTTACCCTTTCCAAACCTCACTCCAGCATTCCGCTACTAATGTTCATTCTCACCAATTCTATGAGGCATAATAACATAATTTTGAAATGCAAAAACAAAAGCCATAAACAGACAAATATGTCATACTGAGACAACCTTACCTTTGGAGGTAAGCAATCCCAAGGTTTCCCAGGCAATCATAGTTGTCAGGGGCAAGAGCCAATAAAGATGATAAAACTGCAATAGCACTCTACGTCATAGTTAAACTTATATCAGATCCAGTAATGAGAAAAATACAATTTCAAACAATGAAAATTCAATAGTGATACCTGCAGACGACCAGTTTTGAGAAGTATCAATCCCAGGGTATTCCATACACCTGCTTGTCTAACATCTGATTGCATTGACTCCTTCAATTTGGAAAGGATCTCCTCGAGCTCTTCATTTTCAAGCTCTTTATCCAAACCATTATCCCCTGAATTCTCTAGGAGAAGACACTGCATATTGATACATGCTAGTTTAGAAATCATACAGATTTATTCTAATATTCACTCTATCATACTAAAAATGAGAAGAAAGAAAAGAAAATCAATGTATGACTGCACCTGCGCATGGTGAATTTGAACTAATGAAAGCAACTCTGGCCGTGCAATCTCCACCTCACAACGGAGCAATATCTCTGCTGCCTTCTCGTATGCCAAAATTGCCTTTTGAAAAGAGAAAAATCAAAATTGATTGTAAAAGGTATACTATACATAAACCAAACTGCGGAGTCAGAAAGACAGATATGTTCCAAACCTTTTGAGGTTGAGCCAGCCTTTGATACATTAGACCAAGTACAAAATGAGCATGAGCATTTTTGGGCATCTTCCTTGCAACATGTACCAAACCCTAAAAGAACACATAAAGATTGTCAAGAAACAAAGAAAGCATGCAGTATACCTTCACTCTAAAAGTCATGGAATTGAGGGTTTGAGATGCCATAAAACATCACATAGATGATGCTGCACATTCAATTTGCTTTTCTTAGTAACTATAGTACCAAGCTTCCGAATACATAAACTCAAAGAAAGAAGGGATGCGACTAACAGTTTTGAGGCTGCTGACTTTCTCCTCGCGAGATGAAGGAGTCCCTTGACTAGGCTGATCCCCATCTGCATCAGCTCCACAATCCAGAGAAGAGTCCGCCTTACTAATTCTTGAACGGCATTTCCCCAACTTGGTTAACTTTTTAGCTTCTCCTTCTACAGCATCACTCTCTTTGGAAATTAAGGTACTTTTCTCTTGGCTGCTTTCATCATTAGTCAACCTACACCATGTAATGTTCAAATCAACTACTTCATCTCAGAAAAGACAAAATGCAGAATCTTTTTTAATGTGATCGAGTGAGTTTATAGAGCTGTTAAAGCAAGGGTTTTCGGGTGCTTTGTTTTTGAAGCAGTTTAAAACCCAAGGCTTCATCAGGCAAAACTAAAAATCAAATTGAAACCGCTTCTATATAGAAATTTTTAACGAAATTTTGTTTCCAGAACATGGATAGATTAAAATTAAATATCAGGAAACTGAGGAAAGCTATGAAGTTGCCATGACTCATCCCTTTATTTCTTCTTCGAATTGGGGCAAGAAAGGGCAAAAGTGGCACAAAATGAAGATTGAGAGGAAGCAAAGGCAAAAATATAACGGGTGGAAAAAGAGGTGGAACCTGGTAAGGTCGGGAGCCGGGAGGGGAAGAGAATCATGATCGTCGGTTTCAGGAGGGTCGACGTTAAGGTCGGCTAAAACGACAACTTTGGGAGGCTGAAGAAGCGTCTTGGAGCTCTCTACGGTATCCTCTTCTGGTTTTACGGAAACTTGGGGCGCTTCCAACATTTTCTGTTCCATTTAGTTGCAATTGCAAAGCAGCACTGAACTCCTGAAGTATGACAGAGGGAGAGAGAGAGAGAGAGATGAAGCGTCGCTAATTATAGTTACAAATAATAATAATAATAATAATAACGAAAAACAAGAGTTGTCTAGAAGGCGACTAGAGAAGAACGATAGTTGATGGCAGAAGGCTGCCAACGAAGCCTTTGTTTGGTTTGGCAGTTGGCAACGCCTTCTTAGTCCTTGCCTTTGGTTTCTATTTTTTGAGGAATGTGGTCCGCCCCTGTTTGGATCAGAACAAGGCAAATGGGCCTAATTCAGCTTTTTCTGAGTCCAAAGTCGGCCTGCTAAAACTTGCTCTTTTCTATATGGGTTGGGACAATCCGAAACACGTTTTTTCTCACCCAACTAAAGTGAAAGGATCAGCGAGATGCTACAAAGGATCTCTCGAGGCAATAAAAACGCAATAACTGTGCGATTGATAGAAACGTTTGACATTCATACAAATCAAGCTCCACGGCATGAAAATGCTATTATGACTTTTGCAGCTTGCTTCAAAAGATTGGTTAGCCGGCAGTATAATGATATAATAAAATTATTAAGAAAAAAGCAATTAATGAGAAGGAACAAATGTGAAAGCATAAATATGGAGCCTTTGGAAGAAAACAGCATCATCCTAACCATCATATATTGTAAGTAACAGCAGGCATCATATCATCCCTAACTAACAAGCTACTCGTTGCGACAAGCGCCTAAAGCTATTTCAATAGAAAGCAAAGAACCAACTTTATACAATGGCTGGGATCATGAGAATCTCCATCAGATGACCACAAAAATAAGAAAACATCAGAAGGAATCCAAACTTCCCACATCTATCTATCCAACCCCCCCTCCGCCTGGGAAGACTGCTAAAATGGCACAATAGCTACTGGAATGGCATCAGCATACAAGAGACAATAGATGGAAAATATTTTTCTTTCTCAAGAGGCTGCAGCAGTGAGCAGAGCTTACACTGCACATCACCCAAAGGATGGCAGAAGCCACGCCTTCTTCTGCGCATACTCTATGTAGAAACTGAATTTGTCCTTTGCATTTGGAATGTCAAGAGCCAGGTCATCAAGCCCATCCTTGACCCTGGTGAAGCCTTTGGTCATTTGATTAATAGTGATCAGCCCTTCATTGAAACATTCCTGCAGCAGATCCAGCATCCTATCATTTTTCTTCTCCATAGCCATCACCAATGCTTTCTTCACCACCTCATGGTTAAAGAATGGCATTCCAAGATCACGGATACACTGGCAAGCTTCAGCCACAACACCCCCACTTTCATACTCCTCCAGGAGCTTCATTATCTTGTCCTTTGCATCCTCTACAGCCCAGCCAGTTCCACCTCCCCAGCACCTGAGGAGCCTCTCGCCAGCATGGCGGGCAGCTATAAGTGATCGAGCCACCCGGACAGTCTCACTTCCACTGCAATTTGGTGGCAACTTGCTTGCAATATCTTCAAGATTTAGAGGAACCAAGACATCATCAATGACGGCCCTAGCCAAGAAAAGAGCAAGCTCATTGGAAGCATCCAGAATATCCAAGGCAGTGTCTTCTGCAGACTCCAGAAGCATGACAAAGCCATTCACTATATCTTCGGTGGAGAAGATCTCAATGTGAAGAGCAGAGAGCAAAACAGATGCCATTTCTTTCTCCCTGTTCTTCCTGTCCATGGCAAGAGTGATAAGCTTCTTAAGGAAAATTGGGTTAAACTCAGGCAACCCTAGATCTTCAAGACTCCGGATGAGTTCTGGAATATCATCTGAGAGAAAATATTCATGAATTATAGTTACAACCTCCTCCTTGTACTGCCTCAATTTTTTGTCTTCATTTTGGGCCTCTCCATCTTCATATGAGGATTTCATGAATGATGCATCAAGCCATCCTTCAGAGATAGCCTTTGGGACAATAGATTGAAACAAGGTTTTCGCAGATGGAATGTCAAGAGCAAGATCATCAAGACTCTCCGCTAACCGAGCAAACCCTTTCACCATTTGACTTGAACTTATCAACCCTTCCTCAGCCGCTTCCTTCAACAATTTCAATGTAAGTGGTTCTGCTGTTTGAATTTCCATGGCAAGAACCAAAGCCCTCTTAACAACCTCATGATGAAAAAATGAAACACCTAATTCCCTTATACACCTACAGGCCTCAAATGTATCACCACTCTCCACATACTCCTTTAAAAGATCAGCAATTTTTTTCTTCACTTCCTCAACTGTGACATGAGTGCTACCACCCCACCTCCTCTCTAAAAGTTCAGCATGGTGTGGAGCTGAGAGATAGCTCTTCTCTGCAGTTTGGAGAACCTGATATCCCTTGGAATATTCAGGAAGTGTCTTCTTTGCCCTTGTGAGGAAAGCTGGGGGGAGTATCTCATCAACCACAGCACGAGCTATGAACAGAGCAAGGATATCAACTGCATCCAGTATGTCCACAGCAAGGTCATCAGCAGACTCAAGAAGCATGACAAATCCATCCCTAATCTGGGCTGGGCTGATGACATCAGCATACAGTGCAGAAAGCAGAACTGAGGCCATTTCCTTCTCTTTATCATGCCTATCCATGGCCATGGAGACTAGCCTCTTAATAAAATAAGGATGATATTCACTTGAGCCAAGATCTTTAAGGTCTGATGCTGCCAATTCCACATCACTAGTGCTAAAATATTCCTCTATAATTGAAACAACAGCTTTTTTGTACTCATCTAAGGGATCAGAAATAGTTGATCCAACAAGTTGATAAGGTTCCTGTCAAAGAGTAAAAAAATTAAGCATCATCATCAAAATTTATTAACATATGACAGTGCTAGCAAGTCCAAGTCGTGTTCAAAAACTCTATAAACAACAGTGCTGTACCAGATAAAGAAATGTAACATACAAGTATACAAAAGACAAATGCGACTAAAAGGCACAAATACCTCTCCACTGTCATAGTTCGGATCATTTCGATCTATATGTGATTCCCCGTCGGTATCAAGCAGTTTCCCCCATGTACCCTTACCACCACCACCATCTGTTTCACGTTATTAAGGAAGACAACAAAAATTAGTAAGAAACAACAGATAACAATTCTGTAGTACAGTCTCCCATATTTCAGGATAAGGTTTTAGACAAAAATGTAGATAAAAAGCAACATAGTACCATTTACCAATATTAAACCCAAAACTGGCAAAAGCTGAGAAAATAAATGATAATATGATCACTTTGATTTATCAATTATCCTTGGAATGGGTTTATGTACTATTGCAGCAGATTAATAATACTGTAGATGTACCCTGAGAGTTGCAACTTGAGACTCACAAGTTCCTACTAAGCATGTACTTCAAAAATACCACTGGGGCATCAATATATAACAAGCAATTGAAGCATGAATAAAGAATTAGAAGCAAATGTTGTTGACCAATCTAAAGCAAAAGAACAAACTATGAAAGACCTCAAACCATACATCAGCCAACCTCTCCACTCCATCTTTTATCTGTTAAAAGTTAACAGGGTTCTAAGACAAACATTACAGTATTATGATCCCCTCATCTCATTAAATTTAATATAAATAAAAAGCGATTGAAAATCAACAAATCTACCAGTCTCATCATGCTAATTGCGCAGGCCTTGAAGAATTGCAAAGTACTGGGTAAATCAGTGGAGAAAGGAGGTGATATTGGTCAAAGATTATATAGTTATATAAGGAATAAAGGATCAAATGAAGACTTTCTTTCCTTTTCAAGCAACTTTGGTGTCTGGCTGATCATTGTTGATTAGACCAATCCCCCAGCACGGTCAAGTCGGAATCTACCCTCCAATAACTCCACCAGCTCTTGTGTTGATAAATAAGTAGGCTTTAAATCCCACCATGACTTGTTTGGTATTAACTATATATTAAGCAACATAAATTATATGGACAGATATCATAGATTCCTAGGACACAAGTATGCAGTTATATCCATGATATAATTCAAATTGACAACTGCTTTGCATGAATATGCCTTGAATATCCAACAACAGCTCAAGTAAAAAAAAATGAAAAATAGAATGTCCTTTACACAGTTTTTCACAGGAGGGAACAGGCAGGAAGGAAAGTAATAGAAAGAGAATAATTTTCCCTCAATCTTTTCCTTTGTTTGGTAGGAAGAGGAAAGGAAAATTCGTGGATTTGTACCTTTCTATTCCATCAAACTCAAATCTGTCCAATATGGGAGGGAAAACAATTGTTGATTTACGATTTTACCCTCAACTTTTGTTTCCTTTCATTATCCATCTCTTGTACCAAGCTTAACGAAAATGCATTTGCTTCCTTTCCTTCCCTCTTCTGTTTTCCCTTCTTCACCTTTTTCCTTCCATTTTCCTTCCTTTCTACCAAACATGTTGTTAGGATATTCTCCTCAGAGGAAGTACCACTATACTCAGAACAGAACTTTCTAACCATGACCATGAGGTCCAATGCATAAGAAACGAATATCCCCATACAATTTGATCCCACAATGTAATAGCACCAGCTTACCATAAAGCTTATATGAATTACAAGCAGATAACAAACCAAATCACAGTATGATAGAACGCAAGATAAAATGTCTTTAACTGCTATATGTACCTTCAGACAACAATAACTAAAGCAACAAACAAAAATCTGAAACTTCAGTAAACTATTTTCATCTTGCTGAAGCCCCAAATTGTAAAGCTACAAGTCCAGCAGGCAACAAACATAGAAACCATATAAAGGGAAACATTCTGAATGACTTGCTCAGCAAGCTAAAACTTATTGCATATCAGCCAACAAAATTTATAAATATTACAAAATCCACTCAGTAACTTATAATAAACCTTTGTCATCAGGATTGGAATTATCGGTTTAAGGTGAGATTGAAGATGAATCATCAATCTTTTTTACACATGGTTTTAGGGTACGGAAAAGCTCCACCTATCTCATATCATACTTTGCTTAGTAATTAATCAGCTAGCATCAAATAATAAAGGTGAATTCAACTCATCCCACAAATATAATATGGAAATATGTCACCCAAGAAATATATGCAAATAATTATTAAATGCAAAACAAAAGACACAGCATCTGCAAGGCTAGCAAGCTATGAAACAGATAACCAAAGAGGTCTGAGGAGGAATAAATGCATTGAATCGAACAATTCAAACTAATTAACAATTAACTTGGATGAATGTTGGATTAATATACGCATGGCAAGTGGTAAGAAGGCTCACCCTTCTTTACACGGACGAACTTCCCTGAGTGAGACCGGCGGACATGCCTCACCGCAATCCCACCAGTTGGCGCCTTGCCACAAGCAGGAACCTTTAATTGATGATCAGAAAGCAAAGAAGGCGGGGATTTCGGGGATGATGACAATCTTGGGGATGATGACAATCTTGGAGATGGTAACGCAGTCTCCACATTCTGACTCGCTATTTTCAGCATTTCCCTTTGTTCATCCGTAAGAAATCCCTCACTGGACGCCATTTACTCTATATACCTTCTAACTTTTTTTTTTTTACGAAAAAGAAAACTAAAAGTTAGCGTTAAAAAAGCAAGTAATTACTTTCTCTTGGATTACACTGTTTTCGAAAAAACAAATATTTAATTCAGTTAAACAATTAATTACAGTAATCTGAGCAGTGAAAAAGTTTTAAAAGCAGCGAAGAAATAACTGTTAAATGCAATAAAATCTCATCTCCACTAAGATAGATAAAAAAAAGTGTTTCATCACAACTTGTAACGGTTACATTCGGCACTCTGTTTTCCTTTATTTTCCCACCATTTTCCCGGCAACCAAACATGACGACTACAACAAAACCTACCAAAAAGACAGCACAGAAAAGGATAAGAATGAGCGAAAATACCTGATTTTTGTGTAAACTCAAATAAAGAAAAATGAACTGAGAACCCGAATCCGATCCTTCTGTTCGTGGCCCGGATCTCAAGCCAAGACAGAAGTAAATCGGATCTCTTAATCCGACCTCAGGTTGGAGTCCCCCTAATAAACGGCTAGGGAAAAAGAAGGAGAAGATCCAAAATAGGAGCCCTAGATCAAAGAAAAAGGGTCGGGCTCAAGGCAAAGAGTTGGATCCAAGATTCGGGTCGGAAATCGGTTATAAAGAACAAAAGAGAGAGGAATTGGATGAGAGTGGGAAAGAAGGCCCGACAGAGAAGGGGATATATATAGGGAGGCTACGGTTCTGGGTACACGTCACCAGAGGAGAGAGGGGGATGTTATCGTTTTTTGGAGTCCACGTGGCGTTGCTGCTGCACGGCACGGACTGAAGTGCCGGTTCCCTGTCCTTTGCTTACACCCGGCGTTGCTTGCTGCGTTTATTACCGGTTTTGGATTAGGGATTGGGCGGAACCCAACTTGTATTGCCTTAGCTACACCTTTCTTTAAATTCTTGTTTTCTTGCATGGAAAGAAATTCCCGATCCATATTCGGTAAAAGTATTAAATCCATCCATTTCTTTAATTAACCATTTTTTTAGTGTTTGAGTCATACATCAAATATTAAAATTAATTAATTATATTAACATAAGCTGTTAAATTTTAGATAAATAAGGCTCTTTCTAATTGATTTTTTGTTGTTTTTTTTTTTTTTACTTCTTCTTTTCTACCAAAGGGATTTAAAATTATTTTCAACCATAAAATTAAACAAAGGAAACAAATGAAGTGAGACAATGTTCATACATATTTTTTTTATTAAAGTTAGATTTAGTAATTTGTTTTTCTGTGTTTCAACAATATCATTTAAGTAAATAATATAAATAATTATATGAATAAATACAAACTTGACACGATTAATTAATCCTATTAAAATTTTAAACATATACATAAATTAATTTACTCAATTTGTAATTCAACATGATAAACGTCAACATATTTATTAAACGTATCAAATTAAATTTATACAACACAATACGATTAACACAATTAAAACTTATATCATTTATAACCTGTTTCTACTATTAAGATGATTAAATCAAAATATATAATTTAAAATATAATTATTTTATTCAAATTTATAATAAAAAATTACAAATATCATAATATTTATCAAATATAATAGAATTCAACATTAATAAATCTGAATCATCATAAAAATATTAATATTTATATTAGTCAATAAATAAGTTTTAACCTTATAATAAATGCATTTATCCTATTAAATGAATAAGTAATAAACAACCATGTGTTGTACAAATGGATGATAATGTAATTAATTAATCGTGTTTTAAAAAATCTTAAATAAATTAAACAAATTTAACTATCCATATTGACATGATTAATACATAAAATACAATTACTTCAAATTCACTTAAATATTCGTATCGTATTATCATATCGTATAAAAAAATTGTAATGCCTACTCAAGCAAGATCTAATCAAGGTCGAGCTAAAGCTAAATCCATATATTATTTAGTATGGACAAGTGACACCGACATGTACATGTAATTATTTGTATTATTATGTGACGATCAGTCTAAGCCAAAAAAGGGCTTGTGACAATCAATAAGAAAGGGAAAAGACAAAACATGAATACCAAAGGGCGGTTTGAAGATGATAGGTTCGGTTCATATTTCAAACACAGACGAAAGAAGATAATGTTAGGATTAGAAAAAGGTTTGTGGAGAATAATAGTATCAGATTTTAAAAAGCATCAAATAAGAAAAGATAGACAGGAAATTCAATGAAGCCATAATGAATACAAGGCATGGGTTCAGATACTCTTATCCAAAATTTGGTTGAACAACTGAGCACTAAATGAAAATTCCTAGCTAATTAAATTTTTATTTTTTTATATAAAAAACAATGGAGAAAACTTGTTATAGGGCAGTAGTGTTGACCTTATAATTCTTCCAAAGAAAATGAGTGATGCCTTCCACACCTTAAAGCTTTTGGAGCACATGCTCTCCAATTGTCTTGATAGGTCAATGGCTCAGTGCCATTAAAAATTTGCTACAAAACCAGGGAAACTACGATGGTGGGTACAAGATACAGATGAAAGGATTGCTTGTAAGTTCCCCTTCTCAAGCTACCATAATGTTTTTCTTTTTTTTTTTTTTCTTTTGGTGCAGTGAACTTAAAGAAAGAAAACAAAAGAAAATACAGAAACAACACTAAGATTTTACGGTCTGGGGAATCCTACTCCACCTGATGCTGCTGTTTAGAAAGGATTTTGCAAAAGCTACCCTAGCAAAAGATCATACCGTAAAAGAGGCTGAACTAAAGGTAGTTCATTTACTCCCACAGCCTCACCTAGAGTGCTACAGGTATTGAGGAGATGAAATATCTTCAAAGTTGAAGCTACGTATCATCCACATTCAAAAATCTATGACTGAAATTCTTGGAAGGTCCAGTGCACCTGCATCCCAGTTGCTAGATGACAGATAACCCTACAGGCCATGACTTTTCCTTGAGGCATCCGCTAAAAATTCTTTGGCTTCCCGTATCGTATCAAAGATACACAACTGAATCCCTCCTTCACTAGAAGTTTAAAAAGCTGAAGATTACCCACTGATTTTTGTAGGCCAACGTTTGGACCAATTACCGAATATTGGGATGTTTTTCAATTAGTTGTGGCCATACGACATCCACCAAGATTCCGGAAATTAGCATGCTTCAATATCATGTACCAATAAACCAGTGTTAGATAGCAAAAAAAAAAAAGCATACTATGAATTAAGTTATAAGTGCATGGCACAAATTTCCCCTGCATTCACTCTTTTGATTTTTTTATTAATAGGGCAGAATCCTTATTGCTTCAACAGATATGCTATGGGAACCTGAACCACAGCACTGATTCAACTGATATCCTTGTACTGCTTATGATGGATCAACTTCATCTACTAGCATGTTCTATAATCTTTGCCATAAATGACTGAATCATGGGTGATAACTTTCTGATCTATTTGATCTAACTACACTCTTAAAAACTCATTCTTTTTGTACTTTATTTTTACTTAATTGCCATTTATCCATCTCACTGACTGTGTTCTGTACAAAATAGTATGTTTTTTCCCTCCTAATAACCATGAATTTTTTCTTTCTATGAAGGGCTTTTCTCAACTATATGACTCAGTTAGCTTGTATCGAGAAAGGTCAAGGAATGAGGAATAATTGGCAGGCTACCTAGCCTAAAGTGGGAATTGGCATCCAGAAGGTGCATAAAACACTGACCTACCAGCTCTAATAGACCTAAGCTAGCTTCTTTTACAAAATTTTTTTATATCAAAGCTAACTTCTTTTACTAGTGGCATTTTCAAGCTACTGAAGAACAAAACCAAACAATCAATTCTATTGACAAACAAAGAACATTCATGCAAGTTAAGTTTGAATTAAGACAATTACCTCCTAGTGTTGAGTTGACACCAGATCACATTCACATATAAGCTGTAGCCAACCTACTTGTTGGTTAAAGGATCAGAGCAATGATTTGAAGGCTTACGTTACAAAAGAATATGCTTATTGGTAATTGAGTGATGAGATCATGTCTGTTGGGTCAAGGATCAGGGCAAAATTTGACACCTTTCATCACAAACCATCTCAGTGTTAACACTTGATCATTGCCATCTGAATACCACATCTCATGCAGTGTCAAAACTTTTCAAACCTGACATACAATGCAGAACTGACATCATCGCCGGCCACCATAAGCAACATCAGGAGTTTTATGATGCCTTTTCTTGTTCTTCCAGAATTCATCTTTCTTTGTCTTCCTCTTTGCTTTAACCATTCCCATTTTGCTATTAATTATACCAAGTATAGCGCTCCTGTCCTTCTTGTTCTTTTTTGCAGCTTTTACATCCAATATGGCCCTAAGCTTTTCATAGGACTTGACATCTGGAACTTGCCCACTTTTTACCATCTGCTTGTGATAATAGAATGCCCTCTTAAAGTCACGAACCCGAACAAAAGCATAGATCATGGTTGAATAAGTGACAGAATCAGGTTTTAGATTAAGAGCTGCCATCTCTTTCAACAGTTGTGGCAATTTTTGGTGTTGCCCTCCACGTGCATACGCATTCATCAGCATATTATATGTCATCAGTGTTGGTTGCAAGCCAATTTTCCCAAATTCAGAAATGACATCCCTTGCTTCTATGTACTGACCTTGTTTAGCAAACCCATCAAGAAGAATGTTAAAGGTAACCCGTGTGCCTTCAACTTTTTCACTTATCATCAACTTCCAAACCTTCATCAATGTTTGAGTATCACCCGCACGTCTAAATGCATCCAATAAAGCAGTGTATGTTTCAATGGAGGGCTTAAGTCCTTCTCTCAGCATGTTCTCAAATGCAGTATAAGCTTTCTCATGCCAACCACTGATGGAATAAGCATGGATCAGAGATGTATAAGAATGTGAAGTGGGTTTCACACCAACTTTTCTCATCCTCAAGAATGCATCTGCAGCCTTGTCACTCATCTTTTTCTGCCTCCCATAAGCACTAATCAGGCAGGTATATGATTTGGCATTTGGCTTCAAGCCCATATCCTGCATTTCAAGCAACAGATTTTCAACAATCTCCGGCTGCATTCTTCGGCTGTATGCATCCATAAGTATGTTGAAGGTAGCAGATGTGGGCACGAGGCCCTTTGCTTTCATCTCAGCAAAGAGGCCTTCCACTTCCTCAATTTGGTTTGATTTACTATAAGCATCCATCAACGTGTTGTACACTATGGCATTTGAAGGAACCCCTTTCTTCTCCATTTCTGATTGGATAATAAGGGCTTCATGCTTCAGCCCTTCATCACAGAAGGACTTTATTATCGCCCCCAAAACTTCAGGACTCCATTTGACTCCCTTCCTGTTCATTAATTCAAAGAATTCCCATGCATCTTTTGCACTACGCCCTGTTTTCCTCATAATTGTAATCATTATAGAGCATGTAACATGATCAGGTTGGACATTATTTGCTTCCATTGCCTCATACACTTTCCAAGCATCATCATACCTATATAAATCGTAAAGAAATAAGCAAAGGCTACTCCTACCGGTTTAATAAATAGTAAGGAACTGTTATCACCAAGCAAACATATTTATGTTCAGTGAAATGAAACCTCCCAAAAACTTACCTTTTAGAGCACAAGAGCCCCGAAATGGTAGCATTATAAACATGAACATCTCTGAACACCCTACTTTGCGGCAAATTCCTAAACAAAACCATCAATTTATCACCCATTCCCGCCCTCCCCAACACCGGAAACAGAACCGAACAAGCTCGTGGCGTAACCAGTGAGGGCTCCTGCAACCCCATCCATTCAAAAATATACAAACACCCCAAAACAAGACGTTCCTTTCCCATCAAAACCAACAATTCCAAACACTCGTTTTCACTCACCTTCCCTTGATAACCTCCCAACAACTCCCCCAATGTCGAATTCTCCGGTAAGTTCTTCGCAATTCGTACAATTTCTCCCACAATGCCTACAGGTAGTTCAGTTGAGTCTTCAGGCGTGGAATCTAAATGCTGTTTTGCTTCTGAGAATATGTTTTCTCCATCAGCCTCAGGTTCGGAGTTAGATTCGGGGTCAGGTAAGGATCGAATATCTGGCGCAAGGTGCCATGAAGAGCGGCGGTTCTTTTGGAGGGAGAATTTGCCTTGGCGGGGTGGGTCAGGGGTTGAGGGGCGTGACTTGAAGAATCTGATAATTGGGTCTTTGACGTCTTCTTCTTCTTCTCCTAGTTCTTGGGATTTTGGGTTCTCTGTTTCCAGTTCTTGTTGTTGGGGTTCCTGAAGGAAAGAAAGGAAAATAGAGGAGGAAGAGTGAGGAGTAGGATGAGGAGGAGTTGCAGAAATGGAAAATGAAGGAAAGGATTTTGAGGTGGATAGAAAGAGAGGAGGTTTTGAAGGATGATTGTTTAAGAAGTGAGTGTGAAAGATGAAGGGGTTTGAAGAACTCAATGTTTGCTGAGTCAGGGACATGGTTTTACGCTTAGATATTTCAGCTCAGTGTCTGAGCCCAGCACAGCGATGTGCTTCTCCTGCTAAAAGAAGTAGCGCCCTCCAGCTCCGGCCTAGCAAAACGCAGCGTTTAGATGGTTGAGAAGAAAATGGCATTGAGCCGTTCGTTTTATGTTATGAGATTGTGATCCATCCCCAGGGCCTATGGGCCAAGCATGACCCCTAAAAAAATGCAGCTTGGACCTAGATGCCAGACAGGCCTGAATGATTTTGAATCTGAGCAAAGCAGATGGACCCTTCCGAAGTCTTTGACTCACCGAATGAAATGGAATAGAAAAAAAAAAATAGAATAATTATTATGTAATGTAATATGGTATAAAAACATTAATTATTATTTTGATATTATATTAACATTTGATTAACAAAATAGAATTTTAGAATAATTAAATAATAAAATGATAAAAAAATAAAAATACTCTTTACTCTAATTTAATAAATATTTCAAAAAAAATTTCAAATTCATTATTTTTTGGTACTATGTTATCATTAAATTATAATTTAATATGTCATTATTAAAATTGTAATAGATTAAGAGAATTTTGTATCCAATTAATAAAATTTGAATCTTGGATAATTGGAGCATTTCTAAAATTTGAATTATATGTATTTTTTATTTAATATTAATAATTTATTATAAAAACTTCCACATCATTATTATTTTGATTTCTCTTCCATTTTTTCCCTATTTTCATTTTTTTTTCGTTTCTTTCCTTTTCTCTAATCTATAGCTTCTCGTGAAGCTTTAGGGAGAGAAAGAGTAATTGTCTAAATTTTTTTCCCTTGTACCAAAAGCAAGTCAGTATTAATTATTTTAGGAGAAAAAAGCATGCACATTCTTGGGAATAAGCATTCCTTGGTTCAAAAATAAACCAAACATTAGGCTGGTCATTCACCTACCAGAAACTGTATCTTTAATCAGCTGTAAGAATCAATGAGAACCAACAAGTCGCAGTTGTATTCAGCTGTCTCAAGTCATTAATCAAGTGAAGAAAGGCATCACCTCATTAAAAACCCAAGAAGCCATAGATGAAGAACAAGGATCCAACATAAAAGTCATAGGATGGACAATGCAAAATTTCAACTTAAGCGTACAAACTAAAAAGTGTTGACTGTGGGTAGTTACTTCATTCCGATTCTCTGAAACTAAATTTATGGTCGTTTCGCATGTCGTTATAGAGCTTTAACCTACCCATCTCAAGGCTAATTCACAATCACTTGCTTAAACTAATATAACAGAAAACTAAACCATGTTAGGCCTTTGTGGAAGCAAAAGATTGTAGAACTTATCATGCAAAAAGAAACTCTTTCCTTTGCTGTCAATAGATTTTTTCCATCCACACCATCCACCGTTGATGATTTTCTTAGGATCATCAGTTCCTGTATAGTGGGGATCTAGTATAAGAAATGCACAGTCTCCGGTAGCTTCATTGTAATCAACTCCTAGAAGGGTATATGCAAGAACACCACCACCTGCATCCATAAAACCATGTTAGTTTCCTGATAGATAACAAAATCCTAATCATAGTATAGCAAGTGAGTGCACAGACTGCTGGGCATGATGATACTACTGCAAGAAACATCATCTTTGCCAGAGAAAAGCCTCAAGTAAATGGAAATAAATTTTTAAAAAATGGTATTCTCACTAATTACCGATCATAATTGGTGTTCCTTGATTTTCAAAATGCATTGCCAGCTCTCGACATTTTTCAGGAAGCTCAGATCCAGACCTAACATTTATGACTTTGCAACTGACCTGTTAAATATAGCACCATGCTAAACATATGAAAAAAATAGTGCAGATGTACACTTCATCACCTAAAGCACAATTAACAAGGTCTGAACATCATTCCAGTATATATTTAGCCTCATTTGCATATTTAATGTTAATGAAGTATCCTAACATTCTTAATTAACAATAATTTTCTGAAATAAAACAGTATACTTACACCTAGAAGTTTATCCAAAACAAAGCTCAACTCAATTGCACCAATCCATTCACGTGACCCAATGAAAGAAGGATCCTTGTCACCAATATCTACAAGCGACTGTTGTATTTCCCTAAATAAAGGAGCTATATTAATCAGTAAAAGAATCATATCACATCAGCACTCAAAAGTATAAGCAAGGAGTATATTCATGCAACAGCATCTTTAAGCAAAGAGTAACAGACCAAACTTATCCATAATCAGTTATGAAACACAATCACAGATTTTAACAGGCAGATGTTGATGAGCTAAAGGTCAAAAAGTGTACATGGAACTACCAGAAAGAAAATGAAAAGGAAACAGTGATGAAAGCTTCCCAAACCTCAGCCTGCTACCACTTTCCATACCTGTGCGAAGGAACATCTATAGATGAATAATGTTGGAGTCTGAACCATGAAATGATAGTCTGCAGAGAGCGGTAAGCACAACCCCAGCCCTAGAAAGTGAACTGGATAAATTAGTCGGAGAACCATAAGAAAAAATGATGATCATCAGCAAAATCCAAACAATCTTCAAGGAATAGTACGAGACAAGAAGACGTATCGAGGAATAAAATATGCAAAAGTAATGCAAGATTAGGCAGATAAGAATGAACTTCATTGATGGTGAAACAGGTCATTTGACCAGAAAAACTGCTTCACAACTTGTTCATGACACTAGCAAATCTAGAGACCATCAAACAAAGAATCTTTCTGCTTTCACAACTATGCGTGACCTTGTGCCATAAGAATTATACTTTTTGATACGCTTATCATACAATGTTGAACACAATCCAATAGCATGGATCTCTAAAGATAACAGACTCAGATGCATAATGATCATATCAGAACAGCAACTTGTTGAAACTGTATGTAAGAAAATCATAAAAGATTCTAAACAGAAGAAGAAAGTCCCATACTGAATCATCAAAGCCATCTTGAAGATAATGATGGTACTCATAAGAACCTTGAACTAGAGAGACACTGCCTCCAGAGACTGCACAAAAAATTGAGAAATTTATTTTCTTTCAACAGGGAAAAAGTAACCATGAGGAAGAGAGGAGAAAAGGTTAAAACAGAACAAAGGAGATTATAGCCGCTAACCCCCACTGCTTGGGATCCCGATATGTACGTCTTTAAGCAAAGAAGAACCTGATTTTACCAAAAACATAAGCTGCCAAAGTTAATGCACAGCAGAAACATAAAGAAAGAAAAAGGAAGGTATAAACAAATACCTTGCCACTGCCTAAATTTCTATAGCATATTTTATTTAAAAAATTACCCTTTCTAGTTGAGCTGTTGCTTGAACGGTCTTTTGTTGACAAATCCAGGGCATTGGCAATTCTTATGAGAGGACGATCAAATGGCAATCCTAACCTTAGATGTAGAGATCTTCTGATATCAACTGCCAAAAATAAATTACAACTATTGGAAACAAAGATGTTGTCCAGAATCTAAGTCCTAACTCTAAATTTTTCATACATTATTAAGATCACTTCAGACCATGATATGAACTAGCAGCTTAGGTTCTTATCAAAACCTTTCTAGAAAACAGCATAGACTTTTCTATAAGGAAAAGTTAATACTACTAATAGTAGAACAATAGCATAGATTTCTCTTGGTGAGGAAGGTTGGGAAGGAATTCACAGCGACACGCCCTCTATTTGTCTGAATTGTCAAAGTGCACCATGGAAACAAACCATTGTTTTCCCCGCAAGTGACAAAATTGTTTTTATTGAGTAATATATATAAACTGGCTGTAGAGTTACTGCTTTCTAGGAGATCGGAAATTATTCAATGAAGGCAAGGAATGCAGTACCTTTATTTGTATATATGATACTGGAGTAGAAAATGTAGTGGATGTGCTAGTTGATACTAATGAACTTTACATCCCTTGAATAACTACTTTCCAAATGGCAAAAATTTGCTGCTAACCCACTTACAACTCAAGAACACTTCAATAGAAACAAAAGTTCACATTTATGAGTACCTTGCTTCATTTCTGTTTCCCCATAATTAAGTTCATAGATAACAGTTATTGGATGTGCTACCCCAGGCAGACTAAAGTGATATGGATGTAGCTGCAAAATGCAATCAGTTTCAAGTTATTTACAGAGCAAGATCAAAATTCAAGAATGAAGACTTTTTGGATAAAAAATAATTAAGACTCCGTTTGGTTTGTGCTTTTGCTATTTGCCTCCTAATACAGAAGGTCTTAAGAGAAATAGGCAATCAGTGGATGCTTGACAAAAGACGGTAAATGTGGAAAGCTGCAACTAAGTTGATGGATTGGACAACCCCAAGGGAAAGCTTATGACCCAAAATTTCACATTAACAGCAATGGCTAAACCACAGAACACCACAAAGGAGCGGGGGGAAAAGAAAACCTTATATATATCTTCTTCTGAAGGTGATATATGGAGTCATACAGACCCCGTTATAATTTAATATTTAAAAATTACCTGCGGATGTTGTGTTAACAGATTTGGCAAGGTCATCTTCTTCATCAAATTTAACTGGTCAACTAACCCAGGGATGACCAATTTTGAAACAGCATGCATCAATGGGATGCCCTGGACTGCATAACAGAGTACTTCTAGATTGAAATCCACAACCAAAAGTCTAGTTTCCTCCATAGCTGATAGAAGAAAATTTAATTACATTTAGTGAGTGAGACAAAAACTAGACTAGAAATCCATGATTATAACAATGGCTTAAATGAAATTAACAAACAAGAGTATGTCTTAAAATTGAAGCCAATACCTGGAAAGTATTCTACAGCAGGTGCTTTGCATTTTGGAGACTTTTCAGATCTATTATGCAGAACACTTATTTGGATTATATCTGCATTCTAAGCAGAAACACATTTCACAAAAACTAATTCTAACAGCCACTGCAGTAGATGAAGAGGATGCAGTATAAAACAAGCTACCAAATGAGAAAAAAAAAAAAATTCAACCCTGTCTGAAAAAATATGACATGGAATAATTCCTATGGTAATTTCTTTTACCTCTGCAGAAAACAACTCCAGGGTAGATTTATTCTTTAAACAAAAGTGCGCACATGGTAAAAGTTTTTTATCAGAATTATGAACAGCTTTATCCAAAAGCTCAATGTTTGGGAGAGCTGTGTCAAAATCCAATTCTTCACCACGAAGAATGACAGGTTGAACTACATCTGAAGAAGCTTTACTTGATGCCTCCACCATATACACAACATTTGGATCTTTGAACTTAGCAATGACTGCTTCAACTGCACGCAAGAAGATATTCTCCACATCTGAAGCACATTATGAATCTTGCGTCATTAAAACGAGAAAGGAAAAGAACCCAACAAGTCTCAGCATAGAAAGAAAAAGGAAATTAATTATGGATAGCTAGATTTCCAACAAGCACATATGCGTTATGCATGAAGAATTTCATGTCCAAATCTGCAACCAACAAGGTACAATCAGCAAGCTAAACTACTCAAGAAATACTTCCAAATTAAAGGTTGTCTCATTAACCACATATGTACTCTAATCTTAGTGACTAAATGATTATGTACGTATAAAGCAAATATAAACTCCACCTAAAACCTCTGAGTTTATCATCTCTAATTGTCCTTGAAATTCAACGACCCTGAAGACCTTGTTACTATGATCTCTACATATCGCACTACTCATTTCATAAGAAACAACTATCAAACACCAGCAACACTGGATTGTCAACAAATTCCAGATCAGTACTGAACAATTTCAGCAACCAACAAAATATCCACATGGATATAAACCTTGCACCCTCATAAACTGCATAGCTGATTTAACAAGCATTCACTATTATAGAGGTAGCACTTAATAATTTCAGCAACTAACAAGAAATGAATAAATGCAAACATCGTTTGAGCTAAATAAGGATAAATCCGATAGAGAAAAGAGGCTACCAGAGGGCTTGTTTACAGGAAAACAGAAGGGCAATTTAATCGGAATTTCGCAGCGTAGCAAACAACCAGTCTCCCACACAAATTTCTCAGGATTCTCATCATACGAAACAGAATTTACTAACTTGAGGCTCGTCGAACCCTCAGTCTCCGATACAAAGAAACGAATATCCCCGGTATCCGGATCGGCCACAGCTCCGATCGTCTCTTCATTTACTGAATTTGTCCTTCCAGATAAAACCTTTCTCAATTTCCGAGCAGCTTCAATAGCCCTCACCGCTGTCTTTTCGGTATCGGATTTACCAACGATTAACGCTCCAATTACATCGAATCCTTTCAAGAGAAGCGTCCTGATTTCCTCTGCTCCCGTTTGAATCAAAAAGAGGGAAATTTTGGTAAAACTTGAATTAAATTGGAAGTTTAGATTTTCCAAAAAGAGTTTTTTGCTGTTTACCTGACTCCCTGTGGAAATCCGGGCCAGAGGGATCGGAATGGATGCATCTGAAGGTGGAGAGGATGGTAAGTGGAGGGAAAAATGGGGATCCGATTAGCCATTGTAGATCCAATTCGTTTCGGGTGATCAACAGCTTACGGCACTCGACTCGTATGCTTCTATTGTTCTTCTCCATGGACTACACAAGGCAAAACCAGGACTCAGATTGGAACCCGCGAGAATTTGACGTTGGATTGTCTGGGCCGGGCTTTTCGGAAGGGAAAAAGGTTGAGGAAAACAGGAGGGAGATTGGCACTAGTACCATCCCCATCATGGTAATATCCAAACAAAGAAATATTGAAAATTCCTTGAGTTTTTTGGAAATGCAATTTGGTACAAGTACCATTTTTCCGTTATGGAAATTGGCACCTTTGAATTTTATTTTCCGTCATTTTCTTCCCATTTGTAACTTGTGGAAGAAATAAATTGAAAATGGAAGAAAAATACAGTCAATACTAAAAATAGTAAAGTTTAGTAGAAAAAGGAAAAGAAATAAAAAAGATTTAAAATAACTAATTAAATTGGTATTGATATTTCTCTTTATATTTGTGGAATTAGTTATTAACTCGTGCAGTATATGAAATTTTTTTATTTTATGATGGAATTCCAATCGATAATATTTCTTTTTATAACTTGGTGTTTTTCCTTTTTTTTTTAATTTATTATTGGTATACCTAAACATTTTTTTGAACTATTTAAAATTTTTTAAATAATTTTTTATTGACAAAACATTTTTTCATTATATTGTTAAATTATCATTTGCCATTTTGAATAATTTCTAATTATTATATAAATGATATTTACGATAGTATGTGATAGCATAAGACAGGGATTAAAATCAAATTAAGAAGTAGAAATAATAGTTAAACGAGATAATGTTTTATCTTATATCTAAATTGCTAATTAATATTAATAAGATTTATTCAATTTGTAAATAAGAATTCTAATTACATTTAATTACTTTTTTTAAAAAAGTTTTTTTATAATTCTAATAGTATTGAATAATCATTATAAGTTAATATTACAAAATTTGAATTATTTTCACTTCAAGCTTTACATTTTCAAAAAAATTTGCATTTGTATATAATTAATATTGAAAATAAATATAAAATAGATATTCATATGCAACACACATAAAAATAAATATGGGTTTGATCTTGAATTTCTATATTTATTAATAAAATGTTTCAAAACCATGTCTCAATTGTTGTTTTTTTTTATTTTTTTATCTAAAACTCCTACAAGAGAAATGTAGAATCATAAACATGACTCGAGTTGGAAGAATTGAGATAGAGAATATAAGGGTTTAATTTTCTTTTTAATTTTTTGGTAAATCATTATCCAAATGCACGTACATACGACACGATAATGCTTAAGAATATAAAGTAAAATCCACTGCAATTTGCTCCCTAGCTAATTACAGGACTACTAACTTATTTTCAAGAAAGTACTTTTTTCTGAGTCTATCTGCATGATTTCTAGCTGCTTGTATCCCTTTCAAATCCTTTATACTCCCACGGACTACCCAACAAGACTGGTTCACGAGGATCGATAGTAATCTTCTCAAGCATCACTGCATTCTTAATTATTTATGTCAAAATTTCGACAAAGCCAAGTATTTCCTCGACCATAAGGCAATAATGGGGACATTCCGGAACTCTTTTCGCCATCCCTCTCCCAGATGGTGTAAACCAATTCAACTACAAGATGAAAAGGACCAAGTTTGTCAATTGTCATGCATGGTTACAACTCACAAATATACATTGATCCATAAAGATGACTTAAAGGCACATGTAATTTTTTGACATAACAAAGAAAGATGCAATAAGTCCACTGAATTGCGACTAGTGTATAGAATGTGTATCTCTAAGCAGATCAGCATGTATTGGATCAAAAAGAGTGTCCTTTCTGTGCCTAGGCAGAGTTTTACAATTCAACTAGAACTGGTATATGCAAATGAAAGTATAAAAATGCATCATGTACTTACATGGCAACATATTTAAAAGAAAAAATTGTGAAAAATAACTTTCATAGTAAAAGCATTTTAAAAATAACTGTTTTTATAATTTTAACTATTTTTAAATAATTTTTGACAAGATTTGACAAGAATACCCTTTAAACAATTTCAAATAAATTAAAATAGTTTCAGTTTTCTCTATCTCACCATCTAAACAAAAATTTCAAAATTAAATATGACTTTCTCTCTCTGCTCAAACACCATAAGGCACAGAAAAACAACTCCAGAAATGACCCGTCAAAACTCCCTGAATGATCAAGTAGAGAAGCCAAGCATAAAGGAATCCAAACATCATAAACCAACGCAAAGAAGAAGAAAAACTCAATAATTTGACTCGTTGTCAAGGGAAAGAAAGACGAGCCCAAGAGCATCACATCCCAGATCGGTGAAGGGCAGAAGCAAGATCATCACCGAAGAAAACAACATCAGATACAAATTTCTCCCACCACCAAGGCAGAGGCAAATCGTCACGTGAGAGGAATTTTCGACTCAGAGATAAGGAAAAACACGTAAATCAGTAACCAAAGATAAAGAAGTAGGGGAAGCCCTCAAAACTCACAACGAGAAAAACAAGACATTAACACAAACAAGAACTCTGAGGGAACAAAACATAGCCAGAAAAGAAAACTCCTAAGACTCAACCAGAAACTAAAGTCACGCAATGCCTATCCACTAGTCACACAATGCTTTACTAAAAATTAGTCATATAATGCTTAAACACTAGTCATACAACCTAAAGTCAATCACGCTTGCGTATTGTCATCAGCCCATTCATGTAGGACATATCCCCAGAATGAATGTGCTGCATATTGTCATCAAAACATAAACAAAGCTGACAGTGTATACTGGTACACATTATGAAGTAATGAAATCAACTTTAATGCCAACACAAAAAAAAAAAAAGAGAAATACATAGCAAATGGTGATGATATGTAATTGCCTAATTTTTCATTCAACCAGAAAGCCATTGAGAAAGAGCACTCTTTGAATTAGGTTACACCATAGTTGATGTTAATGACTAATTCACCTCAAATGGTTGGTAGAAAAGACAAAGGTCCTATGAAGATGAAAACATAAGAACAAGCCTTAGTAGCATCATTCTAAAGTCAGCCAATTAACCAAAGAATGTCATATTTACCGGTTGTGAAGTAACAAAGCTAACCTGAAATGCCAATCTATACAAGTTGGGAGATAAATTTATCAGATAAGAGAAAGTGAGTAGGCTGTCATCATTAGATGCTTCAACTATCAATTCCAATTGCCTGAGGCAACTTAGGTCAGGCAATTCACGAAATTCCATGTCTTTCTGAATCACCAAACCATGAGTTAGACAAAACAAATGTAGCCAGGATATATATATATATATATATAGATATAAATCAACAGTTTATGTACTGACCTTAATTCGTGAAACATGCAGTACAAGCTTATCGAGTTGAGTGATATAAGCTGAAAGTTGACAGATATTATAACTCGAATATTCATAAAAACTCTTGTCAATAGATAATTCAACAAGGTTTGGAAAATTCTCGAAAAGAAAGCTCATCCTCAATTCAAAATACCTGAACGACACAAGATTGGCAGAAGAAAGCTCCAAACTATTAATGTTGAAGGAATAAGTTATCTCCAGATACTTCAAGTGGAGTGATAAACCGAAGCTTTCACTTTGATAAGAGAATCAGAACCCTTAACAACAAAGCGTTCAAGAAACTGGCAATTGGATAGAAAGTACTCAAGAATTTCCCCACTGACATTTACTTGTTTTACCTCTTGATGGAATTACTGTTAAGCAATAGGGGGAAATGATAACAGTTTTGCTGAAGCCAGAATAAGCACTCAAGTCCAGCTCAAGCCATTTAACCTTTTTATTTAAAGCAAAGCAAATCCAGTTATCAATTTCACACCTCCAACGTTGATCCAAATCAAATCGAATCTTGAATTCATCTACAGCAGGACCTTGGTATAATTCGAGGACAGAATTCACCCAATTTATGCATCTAAGCCTTTCTAAAGCTAATCTAAAGCTAAATTTTCCTTTGTATTGTTGTTCCGTGCTTCGTAGTCATATAGTGTCTTTGAACCATCAAAACTCAAATTCGGGATAGGAGTCCAAAGCCTTTTCCAGCAGTGTGAGAGTACACATGCTCTTGCTGCTTGGTTAATTGTCATAAGAGATAGAATGTAAAGGTGAACCTCATCTGGTAGCGTAGTGATTCTATCTTCGGCATGATTTCCTCCCTCATAAAATAAAATAATAATCCGTCAGAATAAACCCAAAAAAAAAAAATGGATTCCCCCAAATTTCAAATTCTATCTTTTATGAATGTGTAGATTTGCCTTACCCTATAGCAGCAGCATAACAATAACCACATGTTTGGTTGGCGGAATGGCTATGCCATTCCCCCTCTATTCCCATGGCATAGCCATTCCCACATTTGGTTGGCATAGACCACAAGGAATAGGAATTCCTTAGGAATTCCTATTCCTTGCAATAGGGGAGAACACGGTAATAGCCATTACCGACTCCCCCCCAGTAATG
This sequence comes from Theobroma grandiflorum, assembly GCA_036013995.1. NCBI lineage: Eukaryota > Viridiplantae > Streptophyta > Magnoliopsida > Malvales > Malvaceae > Theobroma > Theobroma grandiflorum. The sequence continues at coordinate 12,722,001 of CP142131.1, forward strand.
CCTATTCTGCGTCTTAAGAAATAGCCAAATGAAGTGTAATGACTAAAATACCCTCATCACTTTTTGAAAATTACAAGTGTGTCCATATAAAAGTAAAATTTTCTCTCTCTTCGCGTTTTCTCTCTTCCTCCTTCTGTCTCTCAATCGAGCTTCATCGGGTCTTCCTCCCTCTTCCTCCCTCTTTCATGACCGAATGTGGTCGGAAAGGGTCCACAGAATACCTTTCCGACCAGATTCCACCGAGATCTGGCCTCAAAGGCCAGATCTCGCCACGGGAAGCACCGGATCTGGTGCTTCCCCCTCCAGATCCCACGGTTGGATCTGGCACTCCATGGCCAGATCCAATGCCGGGAAACGTCGATCTAGCGTCCTAGTGGCCAGATCCGGCCACATGGTGCGCCAGATCGGCGCAAAATGACACCAGTCACCTTTCCGGCGATCGGACCCTGGTGAAGAAGAAAGAAAAAAGTAAAAAAAATATATATATATTTATAAATATTAAAATATTTATGTTTTAAATATTAATATTTTATATATAATTTAAACATTATTAATTTTAATATGATTAAAATATTAAAATATTAATGTTTTATTTATTAAATTATTAATATATTAAATTGTTAATGAATATAAATAAAAATAAAAAATATTAATATTTTATATATAATTTAAACATTATTAATTTTAATATGATTAAAATATTAAAATATTAATGTTTTATTTATTAAATTTTTAATGAATATAAATAAAAATAAAAAATATTAACATTTTATATCATAATAATATTAAATTATAAATAAAATATTAATATTTAAAATATTAATAATTAAATAATATTAAGATAATAATATTTAAATTATTAATTATTAATATTTTAATTAAATTATAAATTATCAATATTTAAAAAATAAAATAAAAATAAATAATTATATATATAATAAAGGGTATTTTTGTCTTTTTATCATTTATTCTTTTCTTATTCCAATCTTATTTCTACCAACCAAACATTACATTAAGTAGTAATAGTCATTCCTACTATATTCCATTCACTGAACCAAACAAAGTGATAATTATTCTTTTCTATTCTCACTCTATTCTATTCCCACAGAATACCTATTCTATTCTATTCTTGTCTATTCCGCAAACAAAACGTGCTGTAATAGTAATAAACAAAACATAATAGAAAATTTTGGCAACAACTGACAGAAAAGACACCTGAAGTCTTAAAGGAACAGGAAAACAAACTAAAACTTGGAGCTTTGGAAGGAATTGAAGTACCTTATGTTTCTTAGAACATGAAGCGAGCTTTCGGCCAAAATTTGCCATGCCAACTTATGAATTTCAGCACAAGTATCCCCTTTTCGATAATTATAACTTAATCCAACAGCTGCTTTGATAACCAAACGAACAAACCACAAATTGAAAAGAAATAAAATTCAATTACCCTGCAATTAACAAAACCTCTTGTGCCCCTAGTATTTGTGACAATAGGGTAAGTTGAGAATAGAAGAAAATAATTATTAATTAGTTTAGTACAAAGAATGAAATAGAGTAAAAATTGTTATCATGATTTATTACAGTATTTAGTTGTTAAAAATAATTTTAAAATAAAAAATAAAATATAAAGTGTTTTTTATTATATATTATTATTTATTTTTATTTTATTCATGTATTAAGTATGAGTCAAATGTTTAGATGTAATATTTTATTTATAATTTAATCATTAATATTTTATTGATAATTTAAATGTTATTATGATTATTTATTTTTAATTTATTTTATTTTTAAATATTAACAATTAATAAATTATTTATAATATTAAAAATTGATAATTTAAATATTAATATTTTATTTATAATTTAATTGTTACTATGATTATTTATTTTTAATTTATTATATTTTTTAAATATGAATAATTTATGATTTATTTATAATATTAATAATTTATCATTTAAATATCACTATTTTATGTATAATTTAATCATTAATTTTTAAAATATTAATACTTTATTTATAATTTAAATATTATTATGATCATTTATTTTATTTTTAAATATTTATAATTTATATTTTAATTTAAATATTAATAATTCATCATATAAATATTAATATTTTATTTACAATTTAATCATTAGCATTATAAAATACCAATATTTTATTTGTAATTTAAATGTTATTATGATTATTTATTTTTGTTTTATTTATTTTTTAAATATTAATAATTTATAATTTATTTAAAATATTAATAATTTATAATTTAAACATTAATATTTTATTTATAATTTAATCATTAAAAGTTTAAAATGTTAATATTTTATTTATAATTCAAATGTTATTATGATTAAAATATTAATACTTTTGGTTAATTTTTAAATTTAAAATATTTTACAATATATAATTAAAAACTTAAACTCTTTATTATAATAAGATTTATTTTTTTCTAGTTGTATTTTTCATTTTTTAATTTATATTTTCACTTAATAATTTGGAAATTAATATTTTTAAAATATTAATATTTTATTTAAAAAATAAATATTATTATAATTAAAATATTAAAATACTAATACTTTTTATATTTTTTATTTAAAGTATTAATTTTATAAGTTTAGATTTATAATTTTTGAAAGTAAGTAAGCATATTTTAGTCCAAAATGTTTAAACTCTATTCCCATGGGTGTGGAATATCTAATATCATGGGAGAGGTGGTATTGGCTATTTCAAGATTTTGTCAAATTTTGAGGAATAATCATTTTTTTGGGATGGCTATTCTTTTTTTTGAAAACAAACCAAACAGAGGGAGAAAATTTTTTGAGGAATGGTGGGAGAATTGTGAATTGTGATAAAATTTAAATATTAATATGATTATTTTACTTTGATGGTTATTTTTTATTTTTAAAATATTAAAATGTTAATAATTTGTAATTAAAATTTTAATTTGATTTTTGAATTAAAAATATTATTTTTTTATTTATATTTAATTTTTTTTTATTCTTTTCGTTCCTCATTTTGAGCCGTGGTCAACGTAATGGAGTATTGATTTGGCGCTTTTTGTGGCGTGAGGTGATCATTAGGGTGTTCGATCAATGCATTCTGTGGTTGGATCTGGTCATAGAGTTGCTAGATTCGGTGCTTCTTGCTATTAATTCAGGTTGGAGAACACCTGACCCACACTAACCATGGCAGATTTGACAGTGGAGCATCGCTGTCGCCATCAAGTGGTGGAGGAAATTTAAAGAAAAACGAGAGACGCTGATAAAGAGAGAAAGAAAACTAGGAAGGGAAATTTTTTTTATACGGTAGGATTAGTAATTTCTTAAAATGAGCAAGGGTATTTTCTGGATTCTATTCCACAGGGAACAAAGTAATTAATAAGTTAGTCATACTTATTCTGTGTTTTTAAGATTGGGTTAACATTTGATGCGCGTAGCTTTTGTATATTATAAATCATCTCATTAATGAGATAAAATAAAAAAAATTTTAAAAATTTAAAATTAAATATTAAAAAATTTATACTGATTAATTAAACAAATATTTTCACTGTTGTATTTTTCTCAACCGTTCTTTTCCTTCTCTTTTGTCTCTTTCTAATTCCATCATCTTTTTCTTATCTTCTTCTTTCATTAAAATTAAGTTTTGTAAAATTCTACAACTTCAATAGCATTTTTTAGATTATTTTATTTATCTTCTGAAACCCTAAAAAAGATTTAAAAAACACATCTTTCAAACAAATAGAAAATCATATTTAAATATATAAATCTTATAAGCAAAATTTTATTAAGTCAACATTTTTGCTTCTAAATAACAGGATTAAACAAAAAAATTATTCTTCTCCAAAAAACCATACCCCACCTCTTTTTATCATGGTGTTGCAAAGAGAAATTCACTTTCACTTAAATAGTTGATTTTGAAACCTTTATAAAATGGTTAGAAACATCTTATAAAAAATAATTGATCTTCGTTTAAAATCTTAAAAACATAGAGTTTAGTTGAAAATTGAAATATTTATATAAAACATATTATATGAACAATGATTTTGGTTTAAATACCAAAAAGCATATGATTTAGTTTAACATCTCAGGTTTAAATTTATTATAAATTAACACCTCAAAAGAATTTTGGTTTTAATAGGAATTTGAAGTTTTTTGAGTGCATTCGAAGGGAAAAAAACCTAATACCCGTGGAAAAGGAACAATATGGGCTTAATCCTGTTATTTAGAAGTAAAACTGTTGACTAAATAAAATTCTACTAAACGGATTTATTTATTTGAATCTTGTTTCCTCAACCTCTAAAGAATAAGAAAAAAATTTAAAAATTACTCTTAAAATTACAGAATTTTGCAAAAACTAATTTAACGGAAGAAGAAGCATTGGAGAGAAATTGTAAAAAGGAGAACAAGAAAAATAATTGTTGAGAGAGAGTTTACATTTAGGTGGCGTTTGTTTGCAGGGATGTAAAGTGACATTACCTGTAATGTGCCTAATTAAATTACATTGCAGCGTTTGTTTTGTAATAGACCACTACAATGTCAAATTGCAATGCAATCACATTGCAACTCTTGGCTGCAATGTGATTGCAGCCCAAAACCAATACAATGTACATTACATTGCAGGCTGCAATGTTTGCAATGTTATTAAAGACATTTTTACCCTTCAATTTTATTATTTTATTAAAAATATTTTATAATATTATAATTAAAATAAAAAATATTAAACTAAAATATATAATATACAAATTAAAATTTGAAAAATAAAATATAAAAAAATAAAATTTATATAATATAGGTAAAATAAATTAAAATATAATATATAATATAAGAAATAAAAATTAAAAAAATAAAATATAAAAAATTAAAATTTATATAATATAGGTGAAAAATATTAAAATAAAATATATAATATAAGAAATAAAAATTAAAAAATAAAATATAAAAAATTAAAATTTATATAATATAGACAAAAGAAATTAAAATAAAATATATAATATAAAAATTATATTAAATAAATGAAATAAAATATATAAAATTATAATAAAAAATGAAAATAAAATATATGACATTAAAAATATATTTAAGAGATAATATTATATAAAAATTAATAATAAAGAATACAAGTATATTAAATTTACATTTTAATAAATAAGGGTAATTTTGTAAATTAACATTACATTCCCTGTAAAGTACTTGTAAAACAAACACTGCAATGTTATCTTCCCTGCATTTTAATCATTATATTACTTATATACCAAACACTGCAATGTTATCTTCCCTACAATCACATTATCTGCAATCACATTCCCTACAATCAGGGGCGGAGCTTCCCTTTGTGATGGGGGGGCCATGGCCCCCCCAAAAATTTTGAAATATTTTATATATTATATGTTTTTTAATGATTTTTCAAAATAATTTTTATTAAATAGTTAATATAATTAAAAAATAACAAAATGATATTACAAATCTTATTTAATTTTACTCAAATTCTTAATTTTTTTTTTATTTTTTTTAATTTTTTAAGTTTCTCCACCCATCTTTTCTTTTTTCTTTTCTATTTTTATACTGTGAAATTATAAAGAGATAACATTTTTATTTAATTTTTTCTACTTATATTATTATTTTATTTATTTATTTATTTTAAGTATATTCTATTTGCTCATATATTTTAAGTATCTATTGATTTTCTTTTTTAAATTTCTACAAATCATCAACTATATTTTTTTTTGTTATATAGGTTATATCTCCTGCTTATCATGTTTTTTTTTTCCTGTTATGTGGATTTTATTTTTAATGATTTTAATTTTTAAAAATTAAAAAATTATTGTATATCTAATTCTCAAATACAAGTTCTAGTGTTGCATTATTAATTGTTGTTTAAAACTTCACTAATATATTATTTTTTATTAATCCTAATTATATAGGAAAAAATTATTTTGAGTATATGTTTTTAATGTACTTTACGTTTTATATTTAGTTGAAAGGAAATTATCTTGAGTATAAGAAAAAATTATTAATTTTGTATATCATATTTAACTATTTATATTTTATACATTATAATTTAATATTTAGTATTATAAACTTAAATATAATAAAATAAAATAATTAGATGTTGACTATATTAATTTTTTAATCATTTGTATTGAGAAAAACAAGACTTCAAAACAAAATGAATGATAAGTTTCTTATAAATAATTTAGTTGTTTATAATAAAAAAAATATTACTATCGTCGAACAAAACTTTCCTAAAGCACTATTATAAGTTTTTTTTTTTATTTTTTTTAATTTATATATTATATAAAATTATTATCTATTATAAATCTTTTGATTATTAATGGTTAAGTTCAATATATTAATTTTAAAAATTTTAAATTTTTATTCTTCTTAACTTTTGACCCCCCCAATAAAAATTGGCTAGCTCCGCCCTGGCCTACAATCACATTACCTGTAATCACATTACATTGTAAAGTACCAAACGCCACCTTAGTGCATTGATAGTGTATAAATTTCATATATTGTATCATGCCACCTTATTAAAAAATAAATTCAAAATTTTAAAGCACTCAAAAATAAATATTATTAATTTTATTTTAAAAAAAGATAAACATTTTTTTTCTCTCTAACTCTCTCTTATTCAACTCTTCCTCTTATTCCCTCAACAACAATAGATTCATAATCTTTTGTTTTTTTGAAAAGAATAATCTTAAATTCTTCATTTAGTTTTTAATATTTATTTCACTCTTCTATTTAAAATTACTTTCAAAAAATGGTAATAGATGATGAAGTAAAATCTTTCATTTGTTCAACAATGGCTGACTTTTGAATGAAATAAAGAAATAATAATTGCCTTTTGGGAAAACAGCACACAAAGACTGTATAGAACTCAAAGATGACATTCCAAGTTCACTGGAGATTATACAGGGCAAAACAAAAACCGATTGAGCACAACCTCTATTTTAATCTATAAACAGATGAATCCAAAAAACAGCACAAAAATCTGTAAACAAAAATTCATTTTTCTTCTTTGTAGTGTGAATCCCACAAGATTATCACATTGAAACTTCAAAATGATGTCTTCAAAAATGTTCAAAAAACCTATTTTGTTAATCAAATAAAAGTGTTGAATAAACACTCACAATATACAGAAAATGATAAAATAAGAAGAAGATTGAAATAAATATTATATTTAAAAATCAAAATTAAGAATTTAGAGTTTTGAAATTATAAAATGAGAACAATAACAAGAGACGAAGAAGGGGCATCAGAGTATTTGATTTATTGGTTAGTACATTATCTTCTTTAAAAAAGAATAGAGTTCGAATTTTCCTTTTTAAAATTAAAAAAAAAAAAGAGAGATTGGATTGAGATGGAGTTGGAAAAAAAATTATTTTTATTTTTTAAAAAAATAATGATATTTATTTTTTAGTGAGGTGGCACCATTTGATCTCCTAATAGTGTATGAAAGCTATATGCTATCAATGCATTAAATATAAATCCTGAGAAGATAAAAAATTAAAAATATTTTATTTTTATTTAATTGGTCATTATAAATTTTTTAATATCTAATTTTAAATTTATAAAAAAAATTATTTTATTTTATTAATAAGGTGACATAATTTAATAAGTTGACGGTATATAGAAGCTATATATATCAGTGCATCATATATAAATATTTTTTGATCTTCTAAAAAATCAAACCAAACAAAATAATAAATATTAGCTTAGCTTGTCGACCTTTATTCCAAACGGCGTCGTTTGTTAGATTTTAAAGTTGGTAGAACTTACCAGCTAAAACAAAACCCCTAGATTTGCTTGTTCCTCTCTCCCTCGTCTGTCGCTAGATTCTCTCCCGTTTGTTTTCCACATCGCCGCCCAAACCCTAAAACCCAACCCAAGCCATGGCCCTCACCATTTCCAGAACCCCAACTGGCCGTGAGTACAAGGTCAAGGACATTTCCCAAGCCGACTTCGGCCGCCTCGAAATCGAGCTAGCGGAGGTCGAAATGCCAGGCCTCATGGCTTGCCGTGCCGAGTTCGGCCCAACTCAACCACTCAAAGACGCCCGCATCACCGGTTCCCTCCACATGACCATCCAAACCGCCGTCCTCATCGAAACTTTAACCGCCCTTGGTGCCCAAGTCCGCTGGTGCTCCTGCAACATCTTCTCCACTCAAGACCACGCCGCCGCCGCCATTGCCCGCGATTCGGTCTCCGTCTTTGCCTGGAAAGGAGAAACCCTGGAAGAATACTGGTGGTGCACCGAGAAATCTCTCGACTGGGGCCCCGGTGGAGGACCCGATTTGATCGTCGATGACGGCGGGGACGCCACTTTGCTAATTCATGAAGGTGTTAAGGCAGAGGAGGAGTACGAGAGAAGTGGGAAGTTGCCAAACCCGAATGAGACCGACAACGCAGAGTTTCGGATCGTTTTGAGTATCATTAAAGAAGGGCTGTTGGTGGACCCCAAAAAATATAGAAGGATGAGGGAAAGATTAGTTGGAGTTTCAGAAGAAACTACCACTGGAGTTAAAAGATTGTACCAAATGCAAGCTAATGGCACTCTTCTATTCCCTGCCATTAATGTTAATGATTCTGTTACAAAGAGTAAGGTAAGCATTTTTAGTTTTTGAGACAAAAGGTCAAATTTGTAAATATATTATGGTTTAGTATTCAATTTTGTCATTGATTTTAATTTCCTTAATATATTTGGCAAATTATTATTAAATTCATCATTTTTTATCATAAAATCAACAAAATTGAAAGTATATGCCTTGTTTGGAGTACCTTGACCCATAACATAGTGGCATGTTTGACCATAATCCCTAAATTTTTGGAAGAGGTGACAGACTGTAAATTTATTTGCTTTTGAATGATATTATTAATCTTGAACTTTAGTTGACCATATTTTTTGTTTTGGTGTTAAATGTAGTTTGATAACTTGTATGGATGTCGACATTCGCTTCCTGATGGTCTCATGAGAGCTACTGATGTAATGATTGCTGGAAAAATTGCTGTTGTTTGTGGATATGGAGATGTTGGCAAGGGTTGTGCTGCTGCTCTTAAGGCAGCTGGTGCTCGTGTGATTGTGACGGAAATTGATCCAATATGTGCTCTTCAAGCCCTAATGGAAGGCATTCCAGTTTTGACTCTAGAGGATGTTGTTGCTGAAGCTGACATTTTTGTGACTACCACAGGAAATAAGGATATCATCATGGTTTGTCACATGAAGCAGATGAAGAACAATGCGATTGTCTGTAACATTGGTCATTTTGATAATGAGATCGATATGCTTGGTCTGGAGACTTACCCGGGTATCAAGCGGATTACTATCAAGCCTCAAACTGATAGATGGGTCTTCCCAGAGACTAATAGGGGTATCATTGTTCTTGCTGAGGGACGTCTCATGAATTTGGGTTGTGCAACTGGGCATCCTAGCTTTGTGATGTCTTGCTCATTCACAAACCAAGTGATTGCACAGCTTGAGCTCTGGAAGGAAAGGGGAACAGGCAAGTATGAGAAGAAAGTCTACGTGTTGCCCAAGCACTTAGATGAAAAGGTTGCTGCACTTCATCTTGGGAAGCTTGGAGCTAAACTCACCAAGCTCACTCCTGAGCAAGCTGCATACATCAGTGTCCCTGTTGAAGGTCCTTATAAACCTCCTCATTACAGGTATTAGGGGGATTGCCCACTTCATTGTTTTCTATGTCAGCCTTTAGGTCGTGTCTTATTGATGCGCTAGTATGATCCTTAAACTGAAGCATGATTGCTGGGGTGGAAGTTAGTTTTTGTTGACTGGAGTCAAGTCTTTGGGTGATGCTGGAGGATGTTTTCCTATTGTACTTATAGTATCTTGTCATGTTCCCTTGATTTCTGAGAAAACTAGGCTGGAGGATGTTTTCCTATTGTGCTTATAGTATCTTGCGGTGTTCCCCTGATTTCCGAGAAAACTAGGCAAATGCCTATTGGCTTTCTTGCTCAAGTCAATTCCATCTCAGTTGACAATAAAACAGGGTCCATTGAATGGAGGCATTGGTGGCCGTGCACCAGTCAGGTGGCTATCAGTGCCACATACGCATTTTTCCTATGACAAAAATAAGTTCACCATAGCATCTAGTTACTGAGGCTATCATTCTCCCCTCTACATAAAAACTTAATTAGCTGTAAATAATCGCATAAAAATTTAATTGAACGCGATCAAAGAGGAAGATGACGGTCCAGATGATGGATTTAATTAAGTTTTAAGAGTTTTTCTTGTATTGAAGCCATGAAAATACCTCCATCACGTTTCGCGTTTACGTAGAAGCTGTAGCCCATAAAGCAGCGGTCTTCAGAAACGAAGCCCAAGTCTAGGCTAGAAGTTCAATCCAATGCTCTATGGGGCTTGAAGTAAGGTAAGCCAGCCACTCACTTATGAAGCATACCCCCAATGCGTCCAAACAGAAATTATGGCAGATTTGAGTGGAGTGGACCAGTTCCAATTTAAAGACGACACTGCTAATTCAGGTTCAGCCTCTGGTTTGAAGACTGAAAACGTTGGGACAGAACTAAACACACGTGTTATACTTGGTAATCACGGCCATAAATTCGTTGAGGTTTAACTTCATGATGCATTGGCTGTCACTGAAAACAGAAACTACGTTGAGGTGGTAGTAAACAAATGATCCCAATAGACAAATGCACTAAAAAAAGGTTCAGAAAGAACAAATTCATCTATAATGAATGTGAAATCTTCACTAAAGAAAAATGGCTTTTCAACTTCATCAATGAAGCATAGCATGAGACAGCCGACATTAATTGTTTCTGGCTATACATTAGGGCTGCCCTGTCTTTGCTCCCTTCTAGCATATACCATCTCAAATTTGATTATATATTTATAAACTAACAAAAATGTGCAAGACATTAGTACTTTGAAGGTTCTAAGAATCTTTACAAACTTGCTGGTCTATCATACGTGTTATAGAGCTACTTTGCAGTTGAGCAAGGAAGAACCCAGTCTACCAAATGTGACCGGCGACGACGTTGGTGAGTCAGCTGCCAAGCCTGCAGCGTTCATGGGGTTAGAATGCAATATTTGGACTGGATCTCAGTTGAGTGTCAGCAAGCAACTTCCAAGCACATTTATCCTTTTAGCTTTTATACATCAGACATGTAAATAGTATCGAAGGACTCTTTTAATAATTTATAGAAGTAAGATCAGTTGCATATAATATTAAACATTCAGCATAAAACAGTTATATTTGATTTTTAGTCCATTCTTTAGCACAAAATACAACAAATCCGTTGTGTCAATTTTAAGCACTTGGGGGTAGAAGCACGCTGCAAGTGAAGGAAAACTTATGCTGGGGCAGACAAGGACATAACCTCAGACAAGAACTTGAAAAGGAGATTGACAGCAGAGGTAAAAATTAGAAAAGAGGTACTAAGAGTAACATGGTGTAGCTAACATCAGCAAACAGATACCACTTTGCGCTAAATGGTGTTCTGCCACAAAAGACAAACCTTCCCTCACCCCAGTGAATAACAAGCACCCTCTCAACTAATTTTCAAGAAAAGTGGACAGTATTAGCGCTGTTACCTTCTTTAAGGGAAATGTAGGCGTTCTCCAACAAAGCACCTCAGAGTTCTCCCTCAATCTGCCAAAAGTATAAATTCGAGGATAAAACAGTCGAACATGCCTTCACATAATTATGATCATGCCTCTCTCAAAAATAGAAAGACACGAAAGTAGTAACATTTCTATGTAACTTCTTACCTATCCTCATCATTGGAGCAGGAGAAACCATAGGAGTCATTGGAAACAAGGGGTTTTTCAAAAGATGACATCCCAGGAATAGATAAAGCAAGTTTGTTTTCTTCTTGGTTACTCACAGAAATCATTTTAGCGCTGTCTGACAAATGCACCTTCTTCTGAGGCCTCAACACTCTAGGGAAACAATTTGGCTGATAATCAGGCTCTTGAATAGAAAAAATCTGGTGTTCACAGTCCCTTCCTTCTCCTTTTGAAGAATCAACTCCGTATGCAGGGGTCATAGATGTATCATCTCGTAATGATCCACAAGATGAGGTTGCCCCTGTGCTCAGTATGTTTCCTTCACTATTTCTGAAAGCCCTAACCACTTCCCTTCCATGAGTAGAATTATGAGGTCTTTCAAACCCATGGTCAGAGTAATAAGTTAAAATAGGTCTGCCACTCATCATAGGTTTTTCAGAGGCATACTGTGAAACTTCAGAATCACTTCCGCTTTTGGTAGATGCTCTTGACTTCAGCTGCAGCCTGCGTGAACAACTAAACAAACCAAAAGATATTTTCCGTACTTTTTCACACTTGGACACTGGATCAGCAACAGCAAGATTAATGCGAATCTCCACATTACATCCCACTACCAACTGAAGTGAACTTGCAATCAGTTTCCATGATTTTTCAGCCCTAGATACATGATTAGGATTGCGGAATTCTAGTTCAGCAATAGCCAGACCTGAATTTAGAGAAATTTTAAGTTATTACTAATGGAATGAGAAAACCTATTATGTACCGTATCCAAAGCTAATAGAGGAGATAATAAAAAGGAGAACTTCTCTTTGAAAATTTTAGAAAACAAAGCAAAACGAATGAATATACATCTGAAATAGAGTAAGAGAAAAGCACAAAAACTCAGTAGCGAATTCTGCAATTACTGCACCTTTTATTGAATTAATAAGAGAACCAAACTAAGATAATGTAACATTTACCAAAAATTCTTGTAGCCACTATTCAACAAACTTCTGCCAAGTAAAAACAAGTAAAATGATTTGAAATATGCCCAAACAAGAAAAGGCATGATCAAGGGTGTCTACAGCAACGGTGATCATGACTGGAGAAAGAATCCAACATAAGAGAAACAAGTCATTAATTTCAACAGTTGACTTATCCATACATCAAAGACAGTAAAACAAGGTCCATCAGATCAGAGGTAGATGACAGCACAAGGGATTTTTGATATTTGGGTTGCTAGGTACAGAACTTGCTGATATGGCAAATAAGGTGTGAATCACGCAAATCAACCAAGGAGGTAGAACAGAAGCCTGCCTATCCTAGTTAAAAAAAGGTTTATTCTTTTGATGAACTTTTTAATTTGCTAAATTTGTATGCCTGTAATATCCATCTAATCTAGATACTGATCGAACACAAAAGTCAGATCCATGTACCTTGATTAACACAAAGAGAAGACAACTTCCCTTGTTTCCTCAGAAATTTCTTGAGTGAACTGGATTGGCATAATTCTGTTGCTCTCTTCCATACTGATTCCAGCCTTCTCTCAGGATCCTCCAGTTTTCCCAATTTAGAGGAGTTATTGCCATTACACATACAAGTGAAGGAATGATTTGACCTCCCCCCAGCGGATGACGTGCTGTTAGAATCACCTTCTGCTTCCAAACAAGAACGGGACTTAACATGAGAGCTTCTTTTCTAGTCCCCCCCAAATTAAGGGAGGAGGAAGGGTGTTAATTCTCTATTGATTAAACTAAATCTGAAAGAAACTTATTGTACAATTAGTACTAATTATAACCATCCTGACCTTTGTGTTGAGCATTTGCCAAACACAATTTTGAATCATTCACCTCCAGCAAATTAGATTCGGCAGAGCTTAGTTGCAGAAGAGCAGCAGTCAGCCAAGTTGTTTGATTCTTTGACACTCTCAAATGCTTCTCTGTTTCAGAAAGTATTCTCAATGCATGACTTAACTTCTGCAAGTCCACTTCAGCTGTGACACAACAATTTACAATGCTTAAAATGATAGAAGCAAGCACTGAGGAGCAAAGGGGGATGACAAAAAGTGAAATACAGAGGTAGACTGTAAAAACCATAACAGTCAATGTTCACACGTCATCATTCCACAAACTTGTGGACATTGCATCTTGCATGGTTGCTTGAAAAATAGGTGCAGGAGTGTCCACTTCACACTTTTGCAGGACATGTTTAAGATTTTACAGGAAGTGTCTTAAATGGTTTTTTTATCAGCAAGGAAGTCCAAAATTGTAAAGGTAATTAAATCTAAACTAAAGGCACTAGATGAAGAGCATACAGCATAACAGAATTACAAATTAAAATCATAAGAGAAGAAATAAATCCCAATTTTACATGGCATTCAATAAGGGTGAATGCATATATCAAGGATACTTGAATCCTTTTATCTCTTGATTTAAGTACTTTTAGCATCCAATGCTTGGTCAGCCAGAGCAAAGAGTTGAGTTTTAAATCAATGAGCTATTCCATGTAAGTCAGATATTTTCAAAACAACCCTATTTTATGTTGACATATACTCCTAAAACATCAATTCACATTGCTATGGAATCCACATCCTACAAGGAAAAACAAGGATTTTTAAATAATAATGTGCTGCATGAATCCATGGAACTTACAGGCATGGTTTCCAGAAAACTTTCTTCTGGCTTCAGAACTACCTTCCTCACATTTACCCGCAAGGATGTCCATAATAAGATTGGCCAGCTGTGATATAAGTTGCATAGGATCAATTTTTGATCTCATTAGCTCCCTTGCCCTTATTACTGTATTTGAAGTGTCACAAGATAAAGCCAGATCCAGCAAATCAAGCAATTCGTCATCAGAAACAGTTCCAATCTGCCCAAAAAACAAATAAACAAAACTTCAATATCTTAGATGGAAAGAGAAGTCACATAAAAGACGAGAAAAAGAAAATGTCACAGTACTCACAAGCTCATAGGTCAAGGACATAGTGATCTTTTTACCAAGCAAACTCAACTGATCAAGCATCATTTCTGCATCCCTTAGTGAACCATTGGATTTAGCGGCAATGAAGTCTAAAGCAACCCGATCATAGTCAAGACCTTCCTTGACACAGATTTTCTCCAACCTGTTTGAAATGTCAGAATCTTTTATCTTTGGAAAGTGATATTTTTGGGACCGAGAAACTGCACTTCTTGGCAGCATATCGAGTTCAGGAGTGCTCATAACAAAAACAATGTGCTGAGAGAGTTTTTCTAGGCTGTTTAAAACAGTTGCCCATGTCTCACCATGCAATAACTGGCACTCATCGATGATGAAAATCTTGAACCGTGAAGAAACTGGAGGAACTAGTGCATTCTTAACAAGGGACCTCAACCTGTCCATGCGATTGATTCTCAAAGAATCAACCTCCTTAACATCTCGGCTCCTTCCAGAATAGAACAAAATACATTCTCGGCATCGACCACATGGCTTTAATTCCTCTAATGAGAGGCAATTTAAAGCAGCAGCAAAAATCTTTGAGGCAGAGGTCTTGCCTGTACCACGAGGACCATGGAAAAGGTAGAAAGAGGTTATCCTTCCTTTAGAAATGGCACTCAAAAGAGACCTCACAACAACACTTTGTCCCACCAATTCATCAAAAGATTTTGGCCTGAATTTTTGACTCAAGCTTCTAGGAGTATCTGAATGTGGATTAATTTCACCATTAATGCACTTCCAGAAGCTCTGCCCACAAAGAGTTGTCTCACCCGTATCCCCAGACAACAAAGGGAGGTCTTCAAAATCAGAGGATGGATTTGATTCTCTCAATCTTGTGGTTTTTGACCAACAGTAGCTTAATCCACATCCACAATGGTTGCGATCAGCAACATCGACATCTTCATCCCCATATAATGGCCTACTACGATTTGAAACAACATCAAGAGATGGGCATGGACTTCCAACAGGGCTTGCAACATCACCATTTGCCCCATATAATTTCACTTGATTCCTAGATTGTGATTTTTGTTTTGAAACATGGTGATTAACTCTTTCCATTGGTGAGGATCCTAAAATTGGTCCATTGCATGAATCTACATCCTCAACAGAATTAATAGTTGCTGTCATGCATGTCAAGTTCATACCTGTATCTTTAAAGCTGCTATGAGATCTTTCACTCAGTTGTCCCTTTCTATGGACCTCCTCTTCATGTAATCCATAATCCTTAAAATCACCATTACAATCATCTAACTCACCTACCTGCTTGGCCCTAACAGAAGAACCAGTTTTCCCAACCTGTTCCACATTCTCACACGTGATCAACCTAGAGCTAAAAGTTTCTGGAACAGAATGCAGCCTAAACTCTTGACCTTGCTCCTCTCTTCGTTCATCAAATCCTAAATATTCTGGACCCCGAATTTCATTATGCTCCAAACCAGCTTCTGGACAACCATTTACAAATTGCAAAGATATCCCATTGCTTGAATTTGTTTCCCACTTGACATTATCAAACAAAGAAGAGAATTTGCTCATAGAATTAGTAGATGGATCCCTTAATGACCTCACTCTCCTAAGTGCTATAAGGGTTCTCGAGATAGGTATATCAACAGAATGTCTGCGCCCCTCCATTGTTTCTAAAATAAGTAAATGACCAATGAGATGTATATATCAAAATGGGGTTGCTTTGTTCACCATAAACTCATATGTTAGGACATAGTAACATGACATGGATTCTCAACCTGAAAGAAAAAATAGAAAATCAAAATGATTAACAGTGAAATTGCATTAACCATTAAACATTCTTCAAGCCAAAAGAAAAAAAAAATAAGCTTGATAAAACCAGTAGAGAATCTCATATCTTAATTTCCAGGAAAACGTTCGATGCATAAAACCAAAACATTTATCTCAAAACATTAAAACCTTGTAAAGATTTTCTTTTCAGAGCACATTCGACCAAAATCGCACAAACGAGCAAAGAATCATGTCATTCTCATGAGATATATTATATGCAGACTCAGCATTTAAAAATGTGCATGGTAAAATGAACACCAAAAAAACCCAAAAATGCAGAGTACAGTTTGCCTGCACATTCATTAAAAGCAAAAAAGAAAAGGTTAATTCTTTGACATAAATTCTTTGACATTAGACTTAGAGAACCAACTTAGCTGCCCTGGCTGCTTACCTTCTTAACAAAAAGCAAAACCAAGAATCACCTAACCTTGGAAACCATTGCCCTTGCATATAAATAAATAGAAACTCCATTCAAAGCGAAAGAATCTAGAATTCAAATTTCATGCTAAAAGGTCCAAAACAAATAAAATATAGCTCAGAAATAAATAAATGCAAGTAAAAACAAACAATGTAGAATAAAAAGACAAAGACAAAGTTGAGAAAACCTTCTCAGACCTGTGGGAAATGGGAATGGGGAGGAAGTCTCAACTCTCAACTCTTCGAAGTTAACGAAATTTGAAAGAGTTGGCGTGAAAAGCGGGATACATTGTTTAAAAATGACAACACCCTAAGCCTAAAAGAATTAATAAGTGCATGAGTCTTGGTGGCTGAGCTTTTTGGATTGTTTAGAGTAAAAACCTGAGTAAGCAGCAGACAGAATAGAAATAGAAGAACCAGACAGAAAAAGGGAAGAGGATAACCGGTATGAGGAGAGAAAGTGGATGAACGAAGGAGGGTCAAGTGGCAAAGTTGTAAATGTCATTAATGAGTGGGGGTTGTTAATGGAGCTCACTGTTTTTGTGACGGGTTAAGTATTTTTTTTTCTTTTATTGCCAGAAATTCTTTTGTAGTTTGTTCCTTCTGCAGAGTGTTGCAGAGAGGAGAAAGGCCAGGGAGGCGTCGTGGTCTGGTCTCGGCCAGTGAGCCTAAGACGGGGGCGATTTTGTCATTTTCAAAACTGGGCGGTTTCAGTTAGTTTTTTGTTTTGTCGGGTTTTGAATGGGGAAAAGTACGTGAGTTCTCTGAGTTGTTAAACTATGGTTTGGTTGGGTTTTTTGCGTGAAGTTGTAATGTTGAGTTCGCAAATTCGACGCTCGCTCGTGGGGCGTATGCACACCTTCTGCTATTTACTTTCTTTTTTTGACATTTTTTTGTCAGTAATTTTGTTGTACTGGGGAATGCTAATTGTGACTTTCTGATTTAGTTCATTTAAAAAACGTAAAAAGTAATTAAATTGTTTTTAAATATTCATTTGGTTTGATTTATTTTTAATTTATTTATCATTTAAAAGTAAAAGTTGAACCAAATAAGATTTTGTGAAAAGCTTATTAAAAAAATAAATTTTGAAAAAAGTTTCAATTAAAAGTTTTTTTTTTAAAATATATCAGCTTATTAGGAGAATTATTTTTTCTTAACAAAATCCTCTCTCAAAAAATACTCTCTTCCTCTCTCCCTATTGATCTTCCTCTTCTCTCTCTCTTTTTGCAAATCATGTTTTTTTGTTTTTACAAAAATTAAGAGAAACAAAAACAAAAAAGTTAGAACTGTATTTAGGTTTTTTTTTGTTTTATTTTTCATTTTTGTTATCATTCTTTTTTTTGGATTTTAAAAACTCTCTTTATTATTTGATATTTTCTAATTTATTGTTTGATATAACAATTATGTGATATTTATTTATTTTTTATTTTTTTATGTATATAATATTTATTGATTATTATTGAAATAAGTCAAATAGATTAATAGTTGGTGAAATATATTAGATGAAAATTGACTTTCAAACCCTGTATAATATATTTTTTTATTTCTTTTTGTCACAAAGTTGATACTGCTAAATATGATCATATAGCTTAATCCGAATTTTTAATCTCTTTCAAATTATTTTATATTTATTTTTTTTATTTCAGTTTTAAGCCAAGTTCTAGTATTTCATAAAAAAATTACTACAGAATCAATATTCAAGAAACAGATTATTATGAATAAATTGTTTTCAATTATTTTTCAAGTAAAATATATAAAAATGATGAATTTTAATATATGAATGATTTAAGTTCAATGCAATATCACTCCATGGAAATGTTAAGTATGAAACTCTCCAAGCTATTGCAATATACCCCATGTAACTCAAAAGGTCTTCCAATTCCTCGCAAACAGTTGCTAGCTAGGGTTTCTCGTCTTAATCTTTCAATTATTCAAATCCCAAGTACTACTAAAACAAGATGCAAATATATTTAAAGGACAACCAAGATTCAATATTATACTATCGAGCATGTGAACTCATCCCAACTTGGCCAAAGAGTCTAAAAATAGTTTGGCACCTTTTGCTGTATAAGTGTGAATAAGTAATTAGTTGAAGTGGTAAATATTATTTATGGTAATTTTAACTAAAATTAAAGTTTATATAAATTATTTGCTAACAACTTATTTATAAAAAAAAATTTATAAAAAGTAAATTTATCAAACAGTTTTAACTTAATTTTAAAAATTATTATTTTTTATAAGAGCTTTATAATAGTTTTTAAATTAAAAAAAGTTAGATCAAACATGCTCTAAGTTTAATATTTAAAACATTTAAAAATGTTTAAGTTGTTTAGAGTTAGAATTTCACATTTTTTTTATTTAAACATCTTAAAATGTAGGAAAAATATTTGGTAATATTTTATTTATTTTTAATAAAAAAAAATAAAAAAAAAACTCAATTTTCTTAAATTAAATCTTAAATTTTTAAGTGAAAGAAATTATCAATATCTTAAAAAATAATAAAATGAATAGAAAAAAGTTAGAATAGGTATAAAAGAAAAGATTAATGTCAAAATAATATATCTTTTCTTAAAATTTTATAAATTATTAAATATTTGATCTATAAGTAACAATTTTTTTAGAAAAAAAATTATTTATAATTTTTTTCACAAATTCAAATAATGGAAAAAAATCTTTTCCCAAAAAGTTAAAATTTTAAAATTTTAAAAACCAAACACTTTAAATTTTTCTTTCAAAAAAAAAAAACTCTTCTGCTTTTCAAAAATAAAAATAAAAGAGCTTTTCTATAAATTGAACCAACACTTATATAAATTATCTAATATTTAATAAATTAAAAAAATTATAAATGGTAACAATTAGAATCAAATGTAAAATACATGTATTTTTAACTCAAAAAATTTAATTCAAAAAGTGATTTACGTATTAAAATCCTTCATAAGAGAATAATAAAAAAAGCACAGTAATGTATAATAGTAGGCGGGGAAAGTGGGGAAGGAAAAGGATGACGCCTTGAAAATGTAAGAAGCAAATAAAAGAAGCAGTGAGTAAAAGGACGCGCTCAAGAAGCAAGGGGAGGGAGTGAAGCAGAAGTAGAAAGTGGAAAGGCTTCTGTATGTGCAGAAGCGCGGGTCCACTCATAGTAAAGGAGTTTTCAGAGCTGTTAAAACAGCAAACAATTTCTCTCTCTCGAGTCCTGACGTCAGATGTTCTCTACAGCTGCACTGTGCATTTCCATTTTTCATGCAGCAGCGTCAGCGCCACCAAGGAGTGGATGATGGATACTGTGGTCCTCAACTCGTCATTCCGTCAATTCGCCAAAGCTGCAATGCCGTCAGGTTCAGCTCATTAAATTGTTCAGCAAAATATGTTGGGGTGTCTCCTCCTGTCTTCACTTCGTCTTTAAAACAAGCTTGGAGATTGCAAGTTGCCTCCAGTTGTTTAGAAGAAAAAGATTGTTGATTCTGTCCTATGGTCAAAACCTGATACAAGAAAATATTAGTATTATATTACTACAAGTATGATAATAATATATTGGTAATTGCTGGTTAAATTGATTGAATGAAATGATAATTGAGTTGACTGATAAGATGAACAGTAACTTTCTTTACCTAGCCATGTAGATATAGTCACTACACATCGTTAGGAATGACAAGAATTTTAACCCTATAGCAAATAATCAACTGCGAGGCTACTGAAGCTTGCCCTTTTCTTTGTAGCGAAGGAAAAAGAAAATGGAAGAAAATCATAAAGTCCTAGTTGCCAAGTACCGTTTTCATCGAGGAGAGAGAGCCCATTTTGTGGTGAAAAATTTAATACTAGTAACAATAACATTTTTCACCTACATGATCGGTTGACTTTCTTAGCTATCTATGCAAGTATAGTCCTACTGCTCGTATTCAGATACTATCATTTCGAGACGTTAACTAAGTCAGTGAATGTGGATTTATCAAAAAAAAAAAAAGATAAAAAGAAAACAGTATTTAGCAGAATGCAGTTGAAATAATAAATGGTGAAATCAGAAGCGGCTACCGCCGAAGTCTATTTATTGGACTGCGTGTGAAATTTGTGAGAAGCCGACTAGCTAGCGGCTATCGTCCTGCCTACTGTCGCCTGGGCCCTGAGTCCCCCTGTCGCCTTGACCGCTGCCCCTACCCTATTCCTTGATAGATTCCATTCCTTGGTGTCAAACTAGTGCAGGTTTTTAATCACCGCTAAAGAAGATATTTTTTTTTCATCAGTGATGAGCCTCGTGATTTTGTTTATTCCTTTCTGTTCTTCTGGAAAAACATACTTACTAGTTTCAACTAATGAGACTGAGTAGGCTGAGCTTGACAGGCCTGGGCTTAGAAGCTGATGGGACATACCTGAAAATCTTGGTCTATTCCAGAAGATGTCGTATGGCCCAAATTCGGAAGCCCAGGTTCAGGTTAAATTTTGGGTTGAATGACTATGGTCTGTGTCTATTCTATTTCTCTTCCTTCTTATACATTTGAAAATTGGAACCACAAGGAAAATGCCTTTTCAGCCTCTTACCATTCCATTTCTAGACTAGCCTAAACTTGTACCGCAATTGTCATTACCAGGGGTACTGACACTCGAGTCAAGGCTTCATTTTTTTTTTCCAATTCCATTTTCCCCCCGAAACACGTACAACTTTGTCATCAAATTCACTACTACCACTACATGGGTTATTCAGCTAAGCACGTGTAACAACTTTAGATTGGAGTTCATGGAGGCTAACAAGGATGCCATTAACTTAATCTTCTTTCTTTTAATTAAAAGTTAAATGGGATTTGGACTTACATGAACAAGAATTGAGTATCTCCACTGCCAAACGTGCTTCATTTCAACCTGCATATCACGCCTAATTTCAGGTTGTTTTTCAGCTTGATATGAGTGTGTGTCTGGACATGATGTTGACTTTCGTGGCTTTTAAGTCTGCATATTGTAAGAGAATCTAACGACTTATCCTGGGCTTTCCAGTTTTTTTTTTTTTTTTTTGATGATGATTACACATCAACCCGTGAAGCAGTATGCTTTCTCCGGACAAAATAATACAAAGAAGACAAAGACAGAACAAGAAGTGCTCATCATTTCTGTGAATGATAAAGTTGAAGAATGCTCGAAGTTAGTACTATCCTTGATGTAGTCTAGCTAGTATGGTAGCCCGGACTTGGACTTGAGTATGGGCTAAGGCCCACCTCTCCCAAGCATCCCGAGCTACGTGTTATCCCATCTAAATATAAACGGGCCGATTCAAGACATAAACTTGAGAATCATTTTCTGCGTAAAAGGGTGCTCAAAATTCAATATGCTCCCTACCACAACAACCTATTAATTAATGTACATAAATCTAAGCACAAGCGCATCGCCTTTATTTGATCATCAAACCTCGAAATGCCACCCACTTATGAAACAAAGTCAATTGCATCGCCGTTCGTTTGTCATGCTGAAAAATAAAAAGACTTAATGAATCTTTTGGGGTAGTTTTGTGAGTATCATTACTCTTAAGGGACCCCAAGCATTGTTGTCAATAAGACATGTTAATTATGAGCTGAGCCTTGATTTAGACTTAGTGCCATTGCTACCACTTTGAAGGGCAGGTCCTCCTGACCCTTTCCGCCTCGGCCTGAATTACATAAAAGAAAGCTTATTTTGACCTACAAAAACCATAAATGCTCATTCTTAATATTCAAAGATCCTCCGCACGAAACTTCTAAAAGTTCATGGGAGAAAGAAGATTCCCTAGATACACTTTTAAAATTGCAACAAGAAGGAGAACAGGAAAATCTTTTGCAAGGTGAATGAAATGATGGATCCAACTTTCCAAGTGGGGTCGCAGTGGGATTCCTCTGTTGCTTAATGCTATCTCCCACATTCTTCCTCTCTCGACAAAATGAGCATCTTACAACACTTTTGCAATTATGAAACTGGCTTTTAGACTGCAATAGCTTCAACTCATTATACATGTCTGCCAGGTACAG
This sequence comes from Theobroma grandiflorum, assembly GCA_036013995.1. Classification (NCBI taxonomy): domain Eukaryota; kingdom Viridiplantae; phylum Streptophyta; class Magnoliopsida; order Malvales; family Malvaceae; genus Theobroma; species Theobroma grandiflorum. Next base: position 12,744,905 of record CP142131.1, read on the forward strand.
GTTATTATTGATCAATTTGTTTCTCAATTGATCTTAGTTTAACACCTTTTATTTTCTTACTTTTCTTACTTTGACTAGTTAATAACAACATGAACAGTTCAATGAAAATTAAAGCCTATATATGCTATGAGGATATGAAAGGGAAACCTGTGAAAATGTATCAATTCCCCTTGAGAACTTTTCTCGTTGATGGCACTGTTAAGAAAATGAGCATTTTGTTTGTAATATGACTCAGTGAGCAAAAAGGAATTTTCATTTCCCATTTGTTTTCTCTTTTCAGCATGGAAATGGTGAAGGTTTCGATGCCTTGAGAGACAAGACATGTTGGTACTTCACATACTTCATAATACTTACATGGGGCCAATCTCATTTTGAGTTGGTAAGAGACTCATGCATTAATCTTATCATGTCATCATCACCAAATGCTGTCATCACTAGTGACGTAGATTTTCTCTTTACATGGTTTTCCTTTCACATTTTGTAATCTGTAAGTTTATTTACGTATTTGAAATTTATAGTAATACTATTAAAATCGTCAAAAGCCTATATATAAATTGCAGGTCAAAGTTTCAATGTCTAAACCAAACTTATAATAGGAAAACCAAAGGAGTTATATTGACGTTGACATTGTTTGATGCAATTCAATGTATATGTTAGGTGAGTCTTTACTGCAGAGATTAAAGTATTGAAAGTTAAGTTAAAAGTATGTTGGTCAAAAATCGTGTGAAACAGATATGCATCCTTTTACATATAATTAGTATATTCTTGTGGATTCATCTAATTAATCTCCACCAATAATATTTCAATCAAAGTTAGCTGATTTGAGTTATCTAATTGACAGCAGATGATGACATAGAAGCCAAATTAGACTTGCCGAAACGATTTTCATTTGGACATAATGGAGAGGTTTACAATTTTACAAGTAGACACTCCATTTACATCGTCTTGCTTTGGACACAAACGCTCTCGCACTCCCCATCATTAGAGGATGAAGCTAGCTAGGCAAAAAAACTCACTCCATATACAGAACACCAGGACACAATTTTCTCTCATATGAATAAAAGAATCTAACTTGCTCCTTTTAATTAGAGCACTAACTCCTCTCTATAGTAATATAGCTCAACATAATCTGAAGGTTCTCAGTGCATGACCACCCATTGTTTCCCTCAGCTCCTCCTCCCTCTTTCTCTTGGGCAAAGATAGAGAAGAAATAGTTTTTGCTGACAAGACCTTCCTCACAAGTAGCTTCCACAGTGCATCATCACCCATTTTCTGTTGTTGCGCTTTCAATTTGAATTGCCTGTCACATTTACAAAGCAACAGTATTTAATGCTGCGGGCAAAAAGAAAAAACAGGCTGGAGTAATTGATATCCATTGTTTAATTGAAAAGAATAAATAGACCTGCCAAAGAAATAATATACTAGAAAATGACACAAAGATTGGACTTTTAAGAGCCACCTAGCTGATATTTTATAAGAGGACGAGAACATCTATCTCTTATATTCTGATAAGAAAACAAGCTACCAACAACCATTTCCGAAGATAATTATAATTCCCAGTAGTCAGAAATGGACAAGTATCCATCCCCGTCCGCACGGTGCGAAGGAAGTGGCCCCATAAAAGGCACATCCTGCCTAAATGGCTAAACAGCAGGTTTACAACTTGATCATTTTTATCTTTCAAACATGGTAGACATGCGCCCGTCACTAGTCAATAAAGAGGACGTCTAGCCTTTATTACAAATAGAAAGAGAGATCCTAAATTTTCTTTTTCTTGTCATTTATTTGCGTTGGCCTTTCAGTAGCCTGACCTATGCTTTTTTTTTTCATTCCTCCAATGAAAAGTTGATGTAGCAGTTGTTTTGATTGATTTTTATGGGGACATATACATCCATAATTCTCGTAATAGATGTTTTGTTTGTATCGGAAATTAACAAATATTAACCTATAATTGAGTTAAAATATCAAAGGTAAAGTTGAAAGTGATTGGGACATGCCAACCACCAGTTTACCTGGCGGGGATTTGGACATTAATGAATCAAAGCAATACAAACAAACAAGGATTAAGCTAAACTTTTTTTTTATCTGCTTTGTTTAGACTAAATTAAACTATAAAGATTCCAGAATAGACCCAAAAAGTAGGAAGAAAACTGAGGAAAAAATCCCCCCCACAAAAAAAAAACGCAATATTCAAAGCCTACCCGTCAAGTTTTATTTATCACATGTAAAACGCCCTTCCGAGGTCTTAGCCTAAGGTCGCACAAAAGGGTTAAAGGCCCTAGCCTGGCCGGTGGTCTTTGGAAAATGCTAGAGCTTGGCAAGCGGGTCCATTGCCCCCTCCAAATACATTGAACGGATAATGATTTAAAGAACCGAAAACAACCTAGCAATAACACTAGATAAGACCCGGGAAAAGGATGAGATGTTCCATATTTTTCTTAGAACACGATTTGCATATGCTTTTAAAAAATATCTTGACCCTGACAAAGCAATCATTTAAATGATAGATATACTGATGACAAACAGTGATAATTTTTAATTATACCTGCACAGTGGCACTCTGCAAGAATCAGGCTGGTCACAAATTGAGGAGTGGAGTCTAAGAAGCTGCCACATCCGCTTGCACCGAGAGCACCCTCCTCCGTTAGCCCTTCTCTTGCACGAGGCAAAATGCTTGAGCAACAGCTGGACACCTTGGCACGTTGTGTATTTGTTACACGGGCCCCTTTTCTTTGCGGGCTCCACGTCATACGGCCCAACAGTGGTGCATCCTTCCGTACAAATGTGCTCTAGACACTCCATCGCCTCGCTTAGCTGTAAATACAAGCTCTGCTCTTCCCTGTGCCTCCTCGTCCTCTTTTTCCTCTGCAAATTATATTGATTTTCAAAAACTAATTATAACCAATAATGATATTACTCTTTATGACGATTTAATACTTAATCAATGTCGATACGGGTTGGGGTAATAATATTGTTCTTTGAATTTACCGATTCAGCTTCATCGATGAATTGGAGAATCTCGAGTTCGAGCCAGGGATCATGATCCAGCATGAATTTCCAGCCTTCGGTTTGCTCGACACTCTTGAAATGGGCGGCGACCTGCTTCATGCACTTGAGGTAAAGATCGGGAGCGTCGCAGAGCCTGGCGAGCTGAAGCACGTCCACCACGTTCTCAATCGTCAGCCGCTGACTGACTCCTCTGGTGCACCTCTGCTTCAGCTGCGGGACCGAGTAAACGTGTGACAAAGCTAGCAGGTGAATCCCGTATTTCTCCATTTGCTCCTCCGTGCACCTATTGTAACACAAGGGTCATTTCCGTCAATTCACCTTAGACATAAGAATCATCCAAATCTGAACTTGTACCGAAACCGCGCCCCTCCACAAATTTTGGAAAAATAAAACAAGGAAATTTCTTCATTCCAAAAACAAAAACCCAAATTTCGTAGCCGACCAAAATACTACTACCAGCCTTAAATGTGCCACGTGGCAGTTTCTTCAATATTATCCCTTTTTCTTATTTATTTATGCGCTGTACGCTTTTTTTATTGCAGGGCGACGTGAAAATACAAGCAAAAGAAAAGAATCGAATAGACGCCGTCGAATTAGACTCGAATGACTTGCCATCGTTAGATTATCTCACGTGGAAAATGGGGAAGAAATGAACGGTACAGATTTTCAAACAAAAAAGAGTGGAAATGCTTGAGCAACCAACCTCCTGGAGTAGAGGTATCCGACAAAGGCGGAAACCGCGTCACATGGAACGCCGAGAATCGGAATGACTCTCTCAGAGCTCCGGTGCTTACGTGGTCTGTCCATTATATTTTCCAGCACTGGCGACACCATTGCCTAAAATTTTCATAAATAGAAAAAAACAGATCAGAAAACAATGAAAAATTTGAAATCAGAAAATGCTTCAAGAGAGCTTAGACTCATTACCAAGATGCTGGAGTGAGCGGCGATGCGGAGGCCGCCAGAGGTGAGGATCTGGACATCGGGTTCGGGTAATTCAGGGGCGTAGGAGATGGCGGAGGTGACAGAGGAGGTTGTGTTGTGATTGTTGTTGTTTTCCATGGAAAGAAAAATGTGAGAGAGTCTGTTCTATAGTCGTTGTGCGAAGTCCAAAGAGGCTGGCTGTCTAAAACTTTATAGACATCCTAAAGGAGAGAGAAAAACATTTAAAAGACTAAAAGCTAAGCAATGAACGATCTGATGTGTCATGTGTGACAAAGTTTACTATTCCGACGCGCTTCTGGATGTTCCTTTTCCGCGCTATTTCTTTGAGAAAAATTAGTCAAAGCAAATTTGGATTATTAATAGTTATGTGTTTGTCAAAAATCGTTTGCTATATTTCCTATCAAACTCCAGAGATTTTGATTTGTTGGGAGTTATTTTCATTTGGTTGAAGAATGGGTGCAATCTAATTAAAAAAACTAAATAAAAATATTCAAATTGGTTCAACCAAAATCAATGGTTTTAGTTTAAATTTCTTTGCTAAATGTGAAATGAGATATGGCATTAAATGGATTGTAATTCAAGGGAAGGACATTTATATTATAGTTTTCGTGATTCACATCGGTAATAATTTCTCAATTTAAACAAATTAAAAACTGAAAACCAATTTTGTATAATTAATGGAATTGAGACTATTAATTTAAAACTAAACTTACAAGATCTTAACATTTTTTATAACCCATAAATTACTTGTCTTAGTCTCCTTAGACTGTCTATGGCATATTATAAAGTTTAAACAAAATCTTCACGTTTTCCATTAAATAATTGCCTTTGGTATACGTTGTTAATTCTTTGGCAAATAATTAAAAATAGTATAATTATCTTTAGTCGAGTGATAGATAATATATGGTACTAAGACCAAAAAATTCCATTGAGTAATTGGATTGCTATGACAGAGGAAATGAATTTAACTTGTAAGTTGGTTTCTACAAGAACTTTAGCATTATTTTTAATTTTTTAATTTATTATTCATATTAATAAAATAAAATCCAAGATAATTTAATGATTTTATTCGACTCTATCAAAAAAATTCTAATAAAAAAAATTACATAATAATTAAGTGACAGATTTTAAACCTCAAGAAGCAAGTTAGCCACATGTTTTTTTTTTTCTTTTGATTTGCCCATCTTTTTATACAAATTAATATTTATTTTCGTATGTATTGTATGTGAATATATATTTTTTATTTATTTTTAAATAGCAAACTTATATAACATACAAATTGTCTATAAATAAAAGACAATTATAATTACAAGATAATCAATGAATTAGAATTTCACTAATTATATAATTAAAATTTTTTAACGTTAATATATAAAATATTCAATATTTATTAAAATTAAGAAAATTTTTTGATAAAAGTTATTCAATGCAATTAGAATTTTTATTTACAAATATGATAAAAATTATTAACATTTATAATAAAAAATATTTTTAATGAGATTAATTCAATATAATTAAAATTATTATATATTTACAATTAGATGAACCTGATTAATATTAAGAATAAAAAATTTAAAATAGTAAATAAAATATATAATAAACAAATATGATTAATTTCATCAATTAAAAAAATTCCAGCATATATACTTATATATATAGTATAAATATAAATTTATAGGTAAAAATTTTATTGTAATTTTTCCATTTCAAATTGTTATTTTAGTTCTATGAACAATGTTGGTTTAATAATAAAGCAAACAAATGTATATACCGAATTAAACATTAAAAGGTATTGAGTGGACGGATTGGTTAAAAATGCGCGTGGGGAAGTTATTTAAATGTTCATCCCTAAATATCTTCACATCAACTAGAAAACCTTTTTGAGCTGACATGGACAGGATAAACGACGTTATGTTGATTTAAAAAGCCGATTTGAAATAAACGGCTTTTGGTGAGCTGAAGAGTTCCACTTGAGTCTGACGTGGCATTCGTTCTCATCCATTCAGCTGTTTAATCTTGTCCACTTGTGTCATTTAAGCAGCGAACAGAAACTATCCGAGTTGACACGTGTTGATGAGCCACATGCCAAGCAAAAACTACATATGCAAACTGTAACGAAGAGTGTAAGGGTTCCGACAAACCACTCCTGAATAAACACGAGTCAGGCAAAGGTTGACCAGGGGTTTTAGGACTGATTCTATTGGTGGGTAAACTTGGGCCCAGTCTCGGATGCAAATGATTCTTGACCAATCAGAATTTGTGTCGGGACCGACTCCGTTTTGAACGCAAGCGGTCTACGGTGGTGCGCCGCGGGGGCAGATTACAGTGCCTCGAATAGATATGTTTAAAGTTATTCTATGAGTATTTGATTAAGAAATAAGTTTTGTCTATGATTAGATAAAGGATATGCTCTTGTTTCTTTATTATTTTCTTCTTTAAAAAGAATACAGTTGTTTCATGGACCTTTCGCAAAATAAGAAATCTAGTAGGCAAATTTGGTTGGTTGGAGTTTAGTCTTTGACCAAACGTGGAGGACATTGGACAATGAAATATTTTAATTCAAGTTGGTATGATTTTGACATTCTTTTTGTGACAAGTTGAACTGTGGAGATGGTCTGTTTCGTAGAGATGGCGCCGCCAAGCTTATGAATGAGTAAAATATATGTGAGCATAGAGGACATGACATGCCCCTCCTTCCTCTCACTTGCTTCAAGGATCCAAAGGCCATTACTGAACAGGTCTATTCGGGCCCGTTATATTTTCTGGAAGGTTTTATAGTTTGCCTTTGGAAATTGGAAATCGGCTAGTCAAGAAATGTTGTTATCCCTAAATCCTTGTGTTGCAAGGCTGCTTTTGAAGGGAACCCTTACATCCTTTAGGACGGCTGAACCTTCCAATGCAACTTCCTTAGCAGCTCTATTCCATTTCTTCTAATTAAAAATTACCTTCTGTAGATTTTCGTTGTTTGCTAGGTACTTTTCGAGAGGAAAAGGGATCCAAAAAACACAATTTTATGAGGCCTGGTTTTTGCAGGAGCTGGGCTGAGAACCCCTCTCCCTCTGGATTTTGCTACCCCATTAGAAGTTTGGGTGAACCAGATTCATTGTCCAAAGGCCTAAGTTTTTTTTTGGAATTGGACCAATCATTCTTTCAGAAACTACGAGTGCAGAAGGCCCTCCGATGGGCATTACAGAGATCCCATCTCCCTCGTAGCCCACTAGATAAAAGCCCTAGGTTATTGACATTTTAGATTTTGTTACGATGCAAAGTAGTATGTAGGAAAAAATTATATTCTATATGATTGTAAATGAATAAATTACAAAAGGTTAATTAAACTTTTTGTTAGTTATACAAATCAAATCTTTAATTTTGCTATATAATAGTACTAGTTATTTAATTAAGACTTGAGACTTTCTTGAATACTTAATAGTTAATAGTCTTTGAGGGTCCTTTGAGACTATGCAGCACTGCACTGCACTGCAGTTTATGATTCACAATTATGTGTGAAATTTGGAATTATTAGAAGTGATCATGAGGATTAGGATAGATTGTACAAGGAATTTTGGAATTGAGAAACCTTTTTCCTTTATTTATAAACAATCCCCAGGAGTACTACCAATATCCCTCAAACCAGGCAATCGGTAGGTCTGCGTTTCGGAGGTTAATGGCCTGGCAACATGCATGTAACATAACAAGGAGTTCTTCAAATTCCTAAAAACTTACTGTTTCTGAGACTGCCTAAGCCCTAATAGCCTAATCAATTCACAGCGTTTCGGATTCGGCTCATTCTGCGGCTCCAGACTTGGTCTTGAAAAATTCTGGACAGTTCAACGCATGACAAAGCAAGGTGCTTGGAACGATAATAACAACATAGTAGAGATTTACAGCACGTTTAGTTCACGAAATAAACAAAAACAGAATAAAATAACTATCACGTGAGAATAAAATAAAATAAGTATTACATTGTTTGATATGACGAATGGAATAAAATAGAAATAATTATTATGATTTATTGTAGTGTTTGGTTGGTAATAATAACTTTAAAATAAAAAAAATAAAAAAAAATATCCTTTCTTATATATATGATTATTTTATTTTATTTTGTAAATATTACTATTTTATTTATAATCTAATCATTAACATTATAAAATATTAATATTTTATTTTTATATTAAATGTGATTATGATTATTTATTTTTAAACATTAATAATGTATAATTTATTTAAAATATTAAAAATTGATAATTTAAATATTAATATTTTATTTATACTTTAAAGATTAATATTAAATGTCATTATGATTATTTATTTTTATTTTATTTTTTAAATATTAATAATTTACTTTTTTATTTATAATATTAATAAATTTTTATTTTTTATTTATACTCATTAAAAATTTAATATATTTTATAATATTAATATTAATAATGTTTAAATTATATATAAAATATTAATATTTTATTTTTAGTCGTGGGTTCAACTCCCACTGTGGTCGTTTTTATTTTTGGTCTTTTCTTCTTCTTTCATGTGTCGGTCGTCGGAACGATGACTAGTGTAATGAAAGGTCGATCTGACGCACCATGTGGTCGGATTTGGCCACTAGGGCGCTAGATCGATGCTTCTCGTGACTGGATCTGGTCATGGAGTGTCAGATCTAATCGTGGGATTTGGTTGGGAAGCATCAGATCCGGTGCTTCTCATCGCCAGATTTGGCCATTGAGTGTCGGATCTAGCCACTAGGGTGCCACTAGAGCAACTAAGGGAGGCTTCGACAAAGAGGGGAAGAGTGGTTGAGAGAGGCTTTGAGAAAGAGGGAAATAGAGGCTTTGAGAAAGAGGGAAAGAGAGGCTGAGAAAGGCTTTGAGAAAAAGGGGAAGGGTGACTGAGGAAGGCATCGACAAAGAAGGGAATAGGGGTGTCAACGGGTACCCTATTATAGGGTACCAGCGGGTACCCGACCCGGTTAAACCGGGTTAGGGTACATTATAAGCGGATTAGGAGCGGGTTCGGGTAGTGTTTTCACTACCCGACCCGGGTTCGGGTAGGGTTCGGGTATCACACGATGGATACCCGCTACCCGAACCGATTATTCATTATTCGGATTTCACGGGTACCCGCTACAAATCCGTTAAGATTACCCGTTTACCGTTAAGCTACCCGTTTACCGTTAAGAATACCCGTTTATTTATTTTTTTATTATTTAAATAGTTGAATAAAATGAATGCATCAAGACTCGAACCCAGGCCATGAAGGAAAAGTGACAGCATCTCCACCATCTGGACAAGTTGATCTATTTGTTTTATATTGACAAAATATAATTTTTAAAATATAGTTAGCTAAATAACTAATGTAATTATATAAATAAAAAAATTATTAAATTATTAATTATGTTTTATATAATATAAATATCATATCATATTACAAAAGAATATAATTACTATTATATACAAATAATATATAAAAATATATTTACTTTTTATTATGGGTTAAGATTACAAAAATTATAACTTATAAGTTATAATATATATACTTAAAGAAAGTCTTTGAGTTTAAAATAGTTTTGAAATTTAACTATTTTTTTAATTTCATGTACTTAAAGACAAACTCATATAATTAATTAAATTAATTCATTGAATTATGATTATTATATATACTAACTTGAAATGTTTTTAAATATATATATTTTATATATATTGAGTAATATTATAAGAAATATAATTACTATAATACTTTTAGTATATATATATATATACTTTAAATATAAATATATTTATTATTTGTTTTGTGTTAACATTATAAAAATTATAACTTATAAAATTATTAATTGTAAATATACATATGATTATACAGTTTATAGTTAGTATAAATTGTAATGTCTTTTAACACATATACTTTATATTATATATTATGTTTGTTTATAAAGAATATAATTATTATTATATAAATTAATTACAAAATAATATATATACCTTTGTTTATATAAATTTACAATATATAAAGTTAATATCTAAAAAAAAGTTGTGAGATTAGAATAGTTTTGAAACTTAGTTTTTTTTTTTTAAATTTCATGTAACTAAAGGTAAATTCATATAATTAATTAAATTAATTAAAAAAATTATAATTATTAATTAAATTGTAATGTCTTTTAATATCTATACTTTATATACATTGGGTTCATTTATAAAGAATATAATTACTATTTTGTATATACACTATAATACTTTTAATATATATACTTTATAATATAAAACTTGTAATGTCTTTTAACATATACACTTTATATTATATATTATGTTCATTTATAAAGAATATAATTGCTATTGTATAAATTAATTGCTAAATAATATATAAAGTTAATATCTAAATAGAAGTTATGAGATTAGAATAATTTTGAAACTTAGCTTTTTTCTTTAAATTTCATGTAACTAAGGGCAAATTCATATAATTAATTAAATTAATTAATAAAATTGTAATTATTAATTAAATTGCAATGTCTTTTAATATCTATACTTTATATACATTGGGTTCATTTATAAAGAATATAATTATTATTTTGTATATACACTATAATACTTTTAATATATATACTTTATAATATAAAACTTGTAATATCTTTTAACACATACACTTTATATTATATATTATGTTCATTTATAAAAAATATAATTACTATTGTATAAATTAATTACTAAATAATATATAAAGTTAATATCTAAAAAGAAGTTATGAGATCAGGATAATTTTGAAACTTAGCTTTTTTCTTTAAATTTCATATAACTAAAGGCAAATTCATATAATTAATTAAATTAATTAATAAAATTGTAATTATTAATTAAATTGTAATGTCTTTTAATATCTATACTTTATATACATTAGGTTCATTTATAAAGAATATAATTACTATTTTGTATATACACTATAATACTTTTAATATATATACTTTATAATATAAAACTTGTAATATCTTTTAACATGCACACTTTACATTATATATTATGTTCATTTATAAAGAATATAATTATTATTGTATAAATTAATTACTAAATAATACATATACTTTTATTTATATAAATTTATAATATATAAAGTTAATTATGTAAAAAGAAGTTATGAGATTAGCACAGTTTTGATTTGAAACTTAGCTATTTTTTTTTAAATTTCCTGTAACTAAGGACAAATTCATATAATTAATAAAATTATGATTATTAATTAAATTGTAAGATCTTTTAATAACTATATTTTATATAAATTGAATTTATTTATAAAACATATATTACTATTTTTTATATACACTATAATACTTTTAATATATATTTATTATTTACTTTATATTAATATTATAAAAATTATAATTTATAAAATTATAAAATTCATATAGTAAATTTTTTTTTTGTGCTTATTAAAAAAAGAGTGTTAACTTACTTCACAATTTCCTAATACAAATGTTGTTATTTGGATGGATTTTTGTATTTAGTTATTTAAGTTTATGTTGTTATTTGGATATTTATGTATAGTTATTTAAGTTTATATCGTTGTATAAATATTTGTTTTTAGTTATTGAAGTTTATGTTTAAGATTTTTGTTTTTGATTATTTAATTTTAATTTTCATTATTTCTCTTTTTATTAATTTAACCAATAGTTAATTTTATGAAATACGTCGAGAAATATTATTGTATATGTATACGGATTTAGGTAACTGGGTAACCATGAAATATATTTTAATAATTTTTTAATCTAATCGGGTTTTTAAACGGGTTAGGGTAATTATAAGATAGTAAAAAAATAATAGGGTTAGGGTTAGGGTAGTAATTTTAAAATTATACGGGTAATTAATAGAGTTAGGGTAGTTGATTTTTAATAGGGTTAGGGTTCGGGTACCTCAAAATTATAGGGTACCCGACCCGTTGACATCCCTAGAAGGGAAGAGCGATTGAGAGAAAGAGAGAAAAGAGGAAAAGAGAGAAAAAAATTATTTTATATGAATCAAATTGTAATTTTGTAAATTTAATAAGTATATTTTAGTCATTAAACATTTTAAAGCTATTTTATGATTCACGAAATAGATAAAACCAGGAGGAGAGTCAAGAATGGTTAAAGCCGACTTTTAACCCATTTTACTAAATATAAATTTATGAGGAATTCCTATTCCTCATTTCACTTTGAAACCAAACAAGGTTATAAACTATGACTGAGAATAGAGAGAGAATAACATAGTTATTCCCCATACCAAGCTGCCGTTAGTTTTAAGTTGTAAAACTTGTCATTTCTGTACTGTTCTCATTTTGTTCAATTGCAAAAGAATTGGAAAGAGAGAAGAGAATCTGAAAAAGGAATGGGTTGGGCCCTCGTCTGCATTGCAGGTTTCCAATTTTAATATGTTGCCTCAACGATCCGATGATACGGTTGGACAGAGCCCAGAATGTTCTTCCGACAGCGAGATATAATGAAGGGAAACAGCTGGCCCGAAAACAAACTAGTTCCCCTAGCATATGGTTTGTAAAAAAATTGTTTTACTCAAGAAAACCGAGTACAATTTTATTTTTACTTTTTTCCCCACTAAATTTAAATGTAATAATATACATATATATAGTAAGAAATTGATTTGCTAATTGAGGAGAAAACCAAGTAGATTAAATTTTTCTAGGATTCCTGGATAACACACCAAGCGTTTTGAATAAACTGGGAGAGATTCCTCAAAAACTATCTGTCCAACCTTTTCTATTTCCAGTTTTTATGCTATCAACAAGATGAAATTTCATAAATTTATGGGGGTTTTTTCCTTAATGCGTACAGTAACATTTTATATTTTTCAAAGTTGAGTGATGTATGAATAGTTAGAAAGCATTTCAAAAATTAAATGTTTTTATTTATTTGTTTACGTTCTAAACAGATATTCAAACTAAAAAATTAAATTATTGATGGACAAAACTAGCTGAGACAATATACACATTATATGAAAATAAAAATTTCCTCAGCAAGTTTCTTTTTTAATTACTCACTTTCATCATATTATTTGTTGAAAGGAATTTTTTATGTTATTAACTAATATAAGCATTTATTATATAACAATATATATATATATATATATACGTGCATTAAAAATTTACCTCCACTATGTATAAATCTTGGATCCGTCCTTAAGTATAGTTGTACTTTCTAATTTCTACTATACGTGTATAGCAATTAAAAATGTATTTAAGCCATATTATTTGTTAATTATGTATCAATCTTATATGGTTGGGAATATATCTGGAGGGTTGCGGTATTGATTTGAAAGAGGTGGGGGCAATAGTGGTCTTCATTGCGCAGGTCCTCATGCGATTGGACTGATTAACGGTATTGATAGTTATAACTACCAAAGGCACTTAACACACCATTCATTGTATTAGAAGAAATACTTGAGCAAGCGGAATAAACATTTGGATGCCTTGAATTATTGACGTCAAATGCCTAAGATATCTGAATTGGAAGTTCTTTTTTGTTGCCAATCATTGGAATTTATTATGGCTAAATTAGAAAGTTGTTTGTTACCATAAACAGACGGGGACGGAGAGAGGCTGAACAACTAAATTGGATAAGTGAAGAAAAAAGAGAAAAGAAAAGTAATCTGCCGTCACTTCAAACTTCAAAGAGATAAAAGGAATTATAAGAATGGTATAATTTTTTTAGTAAGTAACATAGTCAGCTACGATCGGTGATAATGATATCATAGATGTTTATAAAAAAATTAATCTTCGTATTTTTTGTGTACCTTCAAAGCTAAAATCATCAAATTGTTTACTTAACTCAATATTGTTCTACATAAATAATATTTATGATATACTTCAATTTGTCAGACTTTTATCTTCTAGGATCCATAGACAAATATGAGCAAGCAACTGTCAAGATCATATTTGTATAAAAATTGCCATCTCTTCCTTCAAATATGAATACATTATATAATAAGTAATTAAAGTTTCAACTCAACCATTTAAATAACTCAACCATTTAAATAAACCTATAATTATCAAATTATAAATAAAATTTTGTTTTTCCTCGATTGTCCATTGGGTTAGTGCCCCGAATAGCGTCAAACCACAAGATATATATGCTCAGCTGTGGAATGGGTCCATATTTAAGTTTCTTCATTGCCTGTGCTTCGCACTATATCGTTATCCTATGAGTAGTATTTTTATTTCATCAGATATTGTCGAAGCCCTCTCTCTATACCTTAGCTAGAGCATAGCACATGGCAGAACTACTTTATTCCTTCCTCATGTCTTCTTATTCTAGAAAGGCTACTGTACACATGTTAGAGAGGCTTTTTCTCTACCAAAAATTGTAGACCTTCATAATTGGGCAGGGCAGGGCAGGGCAGGGCTTGATCCTCGCCGTGATCTCGCTTAGACTGCTGTCTTTGTGGGGTCCCCCTGCCAGAATGAAGAAGCCTGGCGAGCACACGTATTGGCCATATTGGCTCACGGCAAAATGTTGGCTGCATTACATTAATTTTCGACCCTGTACTCATTCGAATCTTGAAAATCCGTCACAAATCAACCATTTTCTTGCCGCTGGCTAAAGGCAACATATTGATGGTCCAAAGCTCAATATCATCATCTTTATTACGCCGTAGTCGCCTTCCAGTTAGGCTCCCCACGCACTAATTGTCTCCCACATGGTCGGGTCCATAGCATCTGCATCATCACATCACATAGTGTCTAAGACCAAGCCTAGCCACCTGTTGAATGATGGTATATTTATCCAAATATAAACCCTTCTCCAAATTTAATCAGAAAACCAACTTGGAGTATTATCTTGCGCTAAACATGCGAACCAATTCTGATTCTTCAAGCTGGCGGATGATATAACATTCCTCAAAACACTTATCAATAACATGCCCATATTTACGTCATCTATAATTCTCATGATACGTTTTGTCAATGTCACGTCCAGGAATCATGCACTTTCTATTTAATTTGTTTTGTGTAATTGCATGCCATGTTTGTCTGCTAAACGGATTGTTAATCCAAATCTAAACAGTTTGTAAAGCTGTTCTACGAACCAGATGGTCCTGGTTTTGGTTAGAAAGCTCCATATGCAACATGTTGTCTATATTTAGCACAAAAAAACTTCTAGGCCTTCTTTCATAATTCTCTTTCGTACTTTGTACAGCAACCAATAACAAACCAAGGGGCATGCATGGTGCCGCTTGTGGGGAAGGCAGCAAGGAGAGAGCATTCCAATCCATGTCCCTGTTTGAGAGCCACTCAGTTCGGTATTCCATGACACTTAGGAAGGAGAAGAATCACTTCTAACCCAATTGGAAAGGGGTCCATTGCTTTGGGGTTAAAGGCAGGGCCCAATTTTGCAGCAGATGACTAGACACAGATGCGACCCGGGGCCAAGCAGTTTGAGAATCTGAAATCTGATCTGGCAGGGGCAGATGTGCCCTAGAGCCCTTCAAAATTGGAGCACTGGAGCATAGAGCTAAATCATATCCTACTAAATCTATGTATGACTAGGAGAGACTGATCCACTGTAACCTTTGAACGTTGCATGTGCGAGCTAAGATTTGATGCTACCAGAGAGTTGGGAAGTCTGTGGTGGTCATTAATAAAGAAAAGGATAGGTGTTTGAACATGGAAACATCAAGCAAGCAACTTTGTCAAAGATATAGTTGTAACCAATTTCAATTCTAGTCGAGGGCAGGGGCAGACCATTCCATCAAAAGCTGTTCCATGGAGTGCATGTGCCTCGCCCTATTTGTCTTTACATCTTATCTCTGGAGGGCCCCAGAGGACTAGACATTGGGGAGTTTCCTTTGGTGAAATTTTCTGCTGTCCATGCCTTGGTGAAAGAGCTTGTTTTTCATGGTCAAAAAAGGACTGAAGGACGAAAGAGATGTATATTATCCTGGAGTTGAATGGTGTGGATTATTTGGATGGATGGGCATCTCTGAGTGGGATTCCATGTTTGGAAAAATGTTTACTTTGTAGAAAATCGATGATGATTTAGTGCTGGAGCCAATTTGACTACAGTTACGGTGGTCGGTGAACTTTCCTACTCACCCAAATCAATTCAAATTAATTCAAAAGTAGTTTGGATTTGAAGCTTTTCATCTGTCTTCGCTTGCATTCTTTGTTTTTCTGTCTTTGGGGTTGGCATTATTTACTGTCCTTTATAGCTTCCACCAGGAATTTGTGTGTCTGTGAGAGAGAGCGAGAAAGAGAAGGAGGGATTTAATAAAGTATATAAGTAAAGATAAATTAAAATTTAGTATATCAACACATCTGCACTTGCTCTCTCTGAGTCCATCAAGATTCTACAAAAGAATCCCTAGATGTTCTAGGAGTAACAGGCCGAGGTTGTAATCATCAGAGTTGAATAAACAAACAAAGGAAAGGACAAAGAAAAAATAGAGTAGAAAAAAAAATGGTAAAAGAAAAGGAAAAAATATGGAGGGAAGACAAAGCCAAGGAAATCCTCTAGGTAGACTTTTCTTCTCTTTCCTCATATTTTTCAATTTTTTTTTTCCTTTTCTACTCGTTTCTCTAACTAAATTTAATTGAACTCGAACACCACTTCAATCACTTGTAACAAAGCGTTGTCCGATCATATGTCTCGATCAGCAACGAGAACCTTTCTTGCAATTAAGTGCACCAGCATTAGTCGTTATCGTAGCCACAAGTGAAGATGGCTTAGCACCCAAGCTGGAAGCCTTAGCATAGCTCGAGGAGGCGCCAGCACCAGACGGCGTGAAGAATGCACCATTCACCATCAGATCGCCTTCTGATCTCCAATTCCAGCCCTTCCATTCACTCTCGGGTGCATCTTCATGCTTGGTCACCTGCACGAAATAATTATAACTCATCAACTCTTATTAAATACTATACCTTCAACTTCAATGGATTGGACTTTCGGTTTTAAGTAGTATTAAATTGTTTGGGTTCTCACCTCTTTGCTGAATCTGTCATCAGGTGCAGTAAATCTGTTCCCTTGGCTGTTGATGGTTGGGTTAGCACTCCCTCCAATGGCGTACATTTCCCAATGGGTGTAGTCGTTGTTCACCACGTGGAAATACCCATGTCTACATCTGTACATGTGAAAAAAAGTTGTTGTTTTAGACTATTAGTTGATGACCCACATAACCAATTCACTGTAAGATATGTACTACACAGTAATGCTCGACAATGGTTTTTTTTAACCCTTGAAATCTTATTAAAGTGAAAAGGTAGGATGGGCTAAATTATTTTAAATAACTATAAATATATTAAAACCCTATATGGCGTGCTTTTTTGTTACCCTTTAATTATTTACCTTGGCATTCTTTGGACAAGCCCTTCTCCAAAGTGATTAAAGGCTATGGTGACTTGCATGTTCTTGTCCTGAGTATAGGAATCACTGTGCCCCAATAGCATAACCTTATCATGGTGAGTCATGTAGTTGTTCGAAATGGTGATGGCCGTGGACCCGTGGATGGCATCAACCAGCCCGTCCTTGCAGTTTGATAATGAATTATGATCCACCCAAATGTGGCTAGAACCAAAGATAGACACGCCATCACCGTCCGATATGGTCCTCCAACCATAATGCCGTGGGGAGTCCCTCACCATAGCATTCCCTCCTTGCTTGCAGTCATGAATGTTGAGTCCATGAATAATAATGTTGGTCACAAACTGGATAGTAATGCATGGACCTCCGGCAATGTGAACACTAGCACCCCTTCCGTCGATTGTCTTGAAAGAGTTCATGATGAGTTCTTCCTTCAATTGAATGGTCATGTCACGAGCGAAAATTATCCACAATGGTTCATCTTGAATCACAGCGTGCCTCAGAGTTCCTGGCTTGGGGTTCACTGGGTCGTCGTTACCAGAGTCAGTGACAACGTAAATTTTACCATCTCTTCCACCAACGGCATTCTTGCCAAACCCAATTGCACAGTCAGCAAGCCTCTGGCGGTTCTTCTCCCAATTGGGGTCACATCGCCAGCAGTCGTCAATGGGGTTTCCGGTGCCGCAGGAGAGATATCCAAGGTTCCTCCTAGACGCATTGATTGCCCTGCCCAAAGTAACAAAAGAGAATGTTAACACATTTTAATATTCGAGTCCGCAAGGATGTGAAAGTTTAGACATTTTCCGACTATGTCTAACGTAGTGCCTAGTGGTGTAGCCATTTACCTGTGCACGTCTTGCACTACAACTTCTGGGTCTTGAACTGGGGAAGAAGAAATGAGAGTTGGGATCAGAAGAGAGGTTAAGAGGAAGAGAAGAGAAAGTGAAGGGATTGCCATTTCCTTTTTTTTTTTTTTTCTTTTCCTCTTGTTTGTTCAGACAGTAGGGGAGGGAGGGAGGGAGGGAGGGTTGAGCTTGAGAGAAAACAAAAGAAGAGAGGGGTCTTTATAAAGGGATTAAAGCCTTGCTCAATGGCGTGATTAAACTAAACATGTGGGGACGCTATGCTTCGTGATTTCAGGTTTTTGCGGGATTCCAGTTGGTAGTTTTGGGCCGTTAAGCAAGACCCTGAATAAAGCTGCCCAAACAGTAAAAAAGGAAACAAGAAAAAGAAAAAAAGAACGCAAAGTTACTTCTCCTGGTACTAAATTCTCTCACCCCCTGCCCTTTGTGTTTTTTGGCGTTTTCCATCCAGATTCTAGCTTGCGCTCACTGTGGCATGTCATGTACCATCATTTGAGGGGGGATTTTCCCCGGCATATTGGCACATGGGTAGCAGTGAGTTTTTGTGCAATATATTTGCCTTCGCTAGTCATTGCATCGAGAAGGACATTAGGAAAAATAAAATCCCTAATGAGAAGAACACTTTGTTGCTCCATTGGTTAATATGTTTAGAAAGTATGCCAATAAATTTATGAATTTTATGGGGCCCTAATCCATTTGCTTGATTTGGTCGCCAAAGGGTGAATACTGTCTATGTCTTTATATGCTTTTTCCTCGTTAAATAACATGAACATAAAAAGTTCAGATGAAAGCCCACATAAGAAGATGGAAGTTATAAATGAAAATTCAGCTAATTCCATTCAATAGTTGAGATTTTGCCTACCAAAAAAATGTAGTTGATACATTATATATACGTAATTTCATTTGTACATACAATTTGTACCATTCTTATCCCATGTGTGATTAAGAATGGGCCTTATCATGGTGGCCAGAAATTATTACCCAACTCTCCTTCCTAACAATAATACTAGTAATTAACTACTCACTAAATTTGCACTGGTCACTCTCCACTTAATTTCAAGTCCAAGCAGGCTCAGCAATATTCAGAAACTATTTAATTTTGCTTTCTTTTTCATCCTCTTTTTTTTCCTTTTTCTTTCAGAATTAATGGATAATAAATTAAACTGAAAATTCTCGTGACAGTAGCACATGGTTTTGTGCTCCAATTCAAACATCACTGGACTTGTAGGCCCAACATTTTTTTTTCTTTGCTTACTATTTTCTTCTTATAAAATTGTTCTTAGCCGCAAAGTTCGCCGAAAATTTCACATTTCCAAACAAAAATGCGTTAGGATGATGCTGACATGGCAGATTTTGAATCTCTGAAACTGCCACTTGTCTAAGCATATAGCCGACACATGGCCCGCATCGACGGGCGTAGCTTCCGTTCATTGGCTGAGCTGGACATTTCTTCTGAAAGCTACGTGGAGTCTTATTATCTCCTACGAATCTCTTGTCGCTCCCGAGGCGAATCGCAGCCGTCGAGTGTGAAATTTGAAGGGTGATCATAGCCGTTGGTTTTGGAACATTGTGGGGTCCGAGGTACTTTAAGGAAATAAAATAACATAAGGGCGTGAAAGTCTTTGTCAAGCAGTTAGTGTGGGGATGAAAGAAAAGATTAAAAAGGCAGAGCCATGTTAGTAGTTGGCCCTTTTTAGAGGTTCTTGGTCCATGCTTGCTTTTCTTTTGACGGTGCTGGTGACTGAAAACAACTGGACAACATCTCTCACCACTTAACACGTGGTACACAATGCTGCTGCCATGTGGCAGTGCTCTGTTGGCCAATACTTTTTTCTCTCCATTGCACATGCGGTATATCCTGTGATATCGCAATCGAATCCACATTGCTTTGTAATGCATTCATTTTTTTCCATGTCATTATTTCCTAATTTGCTGCTTAATTCAGGGATTGGAATTTGGAAAATCAATTCTTATTAGATTTTGGATATCAAATTTTGGAATAGTTTAGGACTAAATATAGTCAATGTTTTAGGTGCTCCGAATTAATAGTCAAGTTTTTTAGGTAATATAATTAATTTAGAGCACTTTGTCAAATTCTGTACACATTTTTTGTGGGCAATGCCACCGACAAGAAATGCGCATTTTGATTGTTTCCCCACAAAAAAAAAAAAATCACATTTTGATCTACCGCAACAGAATAGTAGGCAAAACTTAAACTAAGTAAGAGAAAATCAATCATTCTTTAATGAAATGTGATTGAGATATAAACTAATTTTGATAGTTAGGGTTCAGCAAAATCATTCTTAACCAAATAAACTGATTGATTTGAAATGAGTTTTGTTTTTTCAATTCTGTTATAATGACTTTTATGGTGTTCGATTTTGTAAGTTCAATTATTTTAATCAATTCGGTTTGATTTTCAATAATTAAATTAATTGATCAAGTAAATGAAAAAAATTAAAATTATTATATATAAATATATTAATATATAACTGTTTTTGAATTTGTTAAAATGTTAAAATATTAGTAAAAAACTCCA
This sequence comes from Theobroma grandiflorum, assembly GCA_036013995.1. NCBI lineage: Eukaryota > Viridiplantae > Streptophyta > Magnoliopsida > Malvales > Malvaceae > Theobroma > Theobroma grandiflorum. The sequence goes on from CP142131.1 coordinate 12,765,573, forward strand.
ATAACTACAATCAACGTACGTGTTTCATATCACTTGCAAATAATCGACTATCATACTTGTTTTTTTTTTCAACAAAATTACATTTATTAATGTACGCCATTTTCCCCTCTAATAACAGTTGAAGTACTATAGTTTAAGATAGCTATTAATATCCATCCAGTTGCATTTGGAAGGTGTTACGTATTTGTCAATATGTTGTATGTATGTGCTTCTCATTCATTTTCCGTTCCTCTCCTTTTCATGCACCATGCATACGAAAAAACGCATGATAAAGATACATGAAACGAGACTTGAGACAAGCAGGGGGTGAAGGTTGTCTATGAGGAGGGCGGAAGCATGTCCCTTTGCCCACCAATCAACCAAAGCTGATGATGAATTAACAAACATCATTTATTGGATGCCGGCTTCCATCCTGAACCACATAAGAACCACGCCCACTCGCATCCAATCAATTCTTAACCACATGCCCTTCTTTGGATTGGCTGCCCTTATGTATCCAGTGTCCCTTGCCCTACACCGCATTAACATTATTAATTGATTTTATGATCAATCTATGTATTTCTTTTCTACATGTAATTTCCAGTTATATAATTAAAAGGTAACAACTGCGTTATAAGATTTAAATTAACTCGATATCTTCAAATCGGAATTTCTTAATTATAATTAATTATTCAACTATTAAGGTAGTTTCACAAGAATATGCTATATATATATATACATTTACTATACCTATGTACATATATATATATATATTATATAAATAAGTTCAATTTTTGTTATCCAAAGAATAAAAGGATATATAATATTTGCACGTTGTGGTGGTAACTGCGGTCTGCGGGACGGAATTAACCAACTTTTATTGGAATCAAAAACAAAAAATAATAAGGGTAAGGTAGCGTTTGTTTGCGGGATTGTAAAGTGACATTACCTGTAATGTGCCTAATTAAATTACATTGCAGCGTTTGTTTTGTAATAGACCACTGCAATGTCATATTGCAATGTGATTGCAGCCCAAAACCAATGCAATGTACATTACATTGCAGGCTGCAATGTTTGCAATGTTATTAAAGACATTTTTATTCTTCAACTTTATTATTTTATTAAAAATATTTTATAATATTATAATTAAAATAAAAAATATTAAACTAAAATATATAATATAAAAATTAAAAATTAAAAAATAAAAAATAAAAAATTAAAATTTATATAATATAGGTAAGAGAAATTAAAATATAATATATAATATAAAAAATAAAAATTAAAAAATTAAAATTTATATAATATAGGTAAAAGAAATTAAAATATAATATATAATATAAGAAATAAAAATAAAAAATTAAAATATAAAAAATTAAAATTTATATAATATAGGTAAAAAATATTAAAATAAAATATATAATATAAGAAATAAAAATCAAAAAATTAAATATAAAAAATTAAAATTTATATAATATAGGTAAAAAATATTAAAATAAAATATATAATATAAGAAATAAAAATTAAAAAATAAAATATAAAAAATTAAAATTTATATATTATAGACAAAAGAAATTAAAATAAAATATATAATATAAAAATTATATTAAATAAATGAAATAAAATATACAAAATTATAATAAAAAATAAAAATAAAATATATGACATTAAAAATATATTTAAGAGATAATATTATATAAAAATTAATAATAAAGAATGCAAGTATATTAAATTTACATTTTAATAAATAAGGGTAATTTTGTAAATTAACATTACATTCCCTGTAAAGTACTTGTAAAACAAACACTGCAATGTTATCTTCCCTGCATTTTAATCATTACATTACTCATATACCAAACACTGCAATGTTATCTTCCCTGCAATCACATTACCTGCAATCACATTCCCTGCAATCACATTACCTGTAATCACATTACACTGTAAAGTACCGAACGCCACCTAAAAGTTTTTGAAAGAGTCATTAGGACAAAAAGTATATACCGTAAAAAAAAGACAAAAAATATGTGCACTAGACACTGCCCTTGGTGGTAAGAGATCACTTCTGATAAAAATATAAAGAATAAAATTAATTTGGTCCTCTTAAAATTGCTCAATGCTATTTTATAATAGAAATTTTAGGTTCAACCTTCCTTAATTTTTCACAGGTATCTAAGTGGGTCTCAAAATGTGAGAGGAATTTATATTAAGTGCAGTATTTTTTTTTTTTTATGGAGAAGGTATTTGTTTATGCTTTTGTCAGTATTGTATAATTGAAAATTTCTTACATTGGTCTAACTTACACATTAATTATATAGCTGATGCACGTAATTATAAATGTCACATATATAAATATTTATGAAGTTTCCCTTCTTATTAATATCACGTTAAAAATCATTATTAATTAGTAGATTAATATATGCAAATTTTGATTTATCATATCTGTAGTTGACGTGTAATATGTTTATAAAGAAAAAAAGAAAAGAAAAGCGTAGTGTGATATATAGTATAAATTCAAGAGAGATGTTCGTTTAGATGATAAAATGATATTAAATAGGTTTTGATAAAGTAACAGGGAAAGACGTATGTTTTAATGGAGTTTATATAGCTTTACACGTCTGGTTACGCCGAACAATTGGGTGTTAGAAAAACATTATGATGTAGACCAGTCATATATAGTTCATGATGAAAACTGTATATATAACATTATCAACTTGTTTGCGTAATAGAAAAGCATAATCTCATGCATGCTAACTATACATTATATCACTGCTATGATCAAAACCTTGTGTTAAAATATTTCAGAGTCGGACCCGCCAACAGATATAGTGTTCTTGATCTTAAGAATTAAGTACCATTGAGCGCCCCACATATCAAGTTGTTACCTAAAAACTTCTGCTTTGGATAACAAAATTGTTGGTAGATTGATGATGTTTGGTAATTCTTGGTTTTTCTTTTGTTCTTTATATTTGTATTGTAGTAAAGTGGTAGACAGAGTAATGCCATATTATAGAGACTCGACATGCCGTTTGATAATAATAATAATAATTAATTATCTGGAGAATGGTAATTACATCTAAATATAAAATCATTTCTTTGATACCATACATGAAGCTACCGGTAACAGTTGAGTTTTGCTTCCATCACCTAATGCGATTTGATAACAAACAGATCAAATGCAAGTTAGAAGCAAAGCGAACTAGGTTTTATATATACGATAAATAATAAATAGTCTATATATATATATATTTAAATTAATTACGGCCACGCATGTGGATTTTTGATTATGCTTCTTAGTTAATTAATGAGACAAAAGCAACAGAAGAGATGATGTAATCATTGGTAGCCATGTGCCACGGACACTAATTTCTCCATGCTAGCTAGAGCTCAGCCATGCCTTTTTTAAACTCGAGGAATGATGGTAATTTTCCTCACCTTTAATCAGTGATGTCGGGGGGAAGGGCATGTCTAGTTAAAGTCAAACTTGGCCCATGATTGCAGGATGCAATCATCTTTCTCATTTCTTTGTACGTGTTGCAATAAATTCACAAATAGGATCATTCTATTAACTTTGAACAAAACAAAATCAGATTACAAGCAATGTTTAATTAGCTGAGTTGGTTACATAATAGAAATAAGGGTATGATCCTTTTAGGACAATCTATAATAATTAAAGCTATTTAGAAGTGGAAGGTAAGGTTAATAGGATGACAAAATTTATTTTCCCTTTTTATTTTAAAATGTAATATAAACATTTATAAGTAGAGGAAATGGCACTATTTATATTATTTCCATAGTAGATAATTCATTGAACAAATTCGTTTGTTAAGCTCGTATATCGAAGAATTTAGTGTGTTGTCGATGAAGTTAGCATGCGGTGAAAATAACCATGTTTTACACACAAATAAACGCAGCTGATTTGATATATATGCCACCCAAAGGAGACGAGACGGGATAACAGCATTTCTTAATGATTTGTAGGGCTTGAGTCTATTGTCTGATTATTTGCTGGACTTGTTTGTATTTTGGGCCATTTGATGTCTAATAAAGGCTCTAGGTCCAAGATTCAGGAGTAGCCTACCCAAATACCAAACCAACATATTCCAAAAATTTTTATTCATTAACATGAGATTAATGGTCATGCGGCCTTCAGTTGTCATTGACAGTTTCTATTCTGGAAGAGAGCTTTAACTTCAAAGTTTTTTTTTTTTTTTAAATTGAAAAAGGGAATTTGAATCTTCTTTTTAAGTAGAGAATTATGAATCAATTAATGAACTAACAGCACGTTTGGTTCGCGGAATAGACAGGAATAAAATAGAATAGGTATTCTGTGGGAATAGAATAAGGTGGGAATAGAAAAGAATAGTTATTACTTTGTTTGGTTTAGGGTATGGAATAGAGCAGGAATGGCTATTATTACTTAATGCAGTGTTTGGTTGGTAGGAATAAGATTGGAATAAGAAAGGAATAAAGGATAAAAAGACAAAAATATCCTTACTCATATAACTTAGTCATTTTCATAAAAAACTTAAATTATCTTTATTATAATTTGAATATGTAAATTATTCCAAAAGCCAATTATCTATTATAATTATATTTTATCTCAATTTGTAAAAATAATTATAATTTAATAATATATTTTTATAAATGGATAATTATTTTAAAATATTAATTATTTATATTATATTTGGTTCATCATAATCAATTAAAAAACATGATAAATTTTAAATTTTAGTAAATTTCTCAAATATTATGAATTATTTTCAAAAGATCCCCATAAACAAATTATAACGAGAGAATAAATATATGGGGAAAAAATGAAAAAACAAGTAGAGGTCAAAAATCATGTATTCTGTCTTCGTATTTTTTTTTTATTCTATTTTGCCCACTGCTTTCCATGACTGAGCCGATTTCGTTGGTTCATCATCTTCATATTTTCCTCAAAATTTTTTTACAGTTCAAACATTGTTCAAAAGGGGCAAAGATTATCTTCAGACTTCCTAAAACTGGGTAGAACAAAGCCATAGGCGAGTATCTGAAGAATACCTAAAATGCACTAGTAAGCAAATAGTAGCTCAGAATGCAAAGATGTACTAATACAAACAAACTCTATCTTTAGTTGGTTATTTCTAAATATTTAAGTTTACGAACAATCTTTAGAAATTCCAATTAAAAAATTCTAGTCATGGAGGAAACGATACATGACTATAAGTTGATCAGATATAGAAAATATGATTAAAAAGATTATGACAATGGAAATGACTAGAGTACATCCATATGTCTAAATCTCTGTACCCATGATTCTGCATTATATGTATGCAGTTAAAAGATTAAAATGCTTTGTCAATGTCTGCCAATCAAGAAACTCTACTAATTTTAATTATACTATGGGTTAATTAGCAACTGCTGCAGGTAAACTGAAAAGAAAGGCTTTCAGAAAATTAGCCTGGATTTGGAGGGTTATGCATATTCTGTATTACCTGAAAAGAAAAACAATCCTTACTACTAGCATGCTAATCGAGTTTCATTCCATGCATTAAGTTACATTGAATCAAATCTATTGCGATTGAAATGTCATTTAATTCCAAATAGCACAACTAGAAGAGGATAATCAGGTTTGTTCTCATGAATTAGAAAAGTCCTACTGATCTCCATCACACAATTGTCAGTATCTTCATAGCTACTAAAAGTAGTTTTATTAGAGAATATCGTGTAAAAACAGAACTCCTAAAGATAAAAGAAAAGAAGTCAACAAGAACATATAGAACAAATGGAGTAGAACTTATCTCCATGGATAAATATGTAAACCTGTTTTCAAGCAATGATTTAGAAGAAAGGTATTTACCTGCCATTCGTGGCTAAGGGTAATCCAAATTGCCTTGTAGAGAGAAACAACAAAAAAGCCAAGAAAATAACAAACAGCAATTGTGAATGAGAGCAGAAATGAAAAGGTATGCGAAGATTCCTGCTAAAAGCTTTGCTTCTTTTATAAGGAAAGTGAAGCATGTAGCAAATTAAAAAATCATTGAGGCAAGGTATCGGATGCAACATGCATGAGAAAGAAAAGCATGCAATTAGAAAACCAAAGGATCATGAGGTTGAAACTGTTTAGTACTTTAGTTATTACCACCATGCTTCTTCTTAACAGAAGACAAAGACAGCCTTTACACAAAGTATCAATCATCAAAAATTCCTTTAGAAAACAAAATACAAATGAATATCCATTAATAATCATGTTTTATGTTTCCAAGCAAGAAGGAAGCATCACTTCCTTGCACTTTGCTTTTCCATAACCCAGAAAAAAAGGTTAACTCAGCCATTGATTAATCACTATCTCTACATTCAGGAAAAGAGACAAGAGTTGAGGAAATCTGGAAAAGTTGCTTTAATGTTCTGATTAAACCTTAAACTTTATGCCACAAAGGCATTAGTACATTCACAAATATTTTTGTCCTTGACAGAGGTCACCCTGACTGGAAGAGTGCCTTGTAACTAAACAAACATGTCGGAAACAAGAAAAATTTCACACAAAAGATCAATTATCATGCCGATCATACTCGATATTCCTTCTAATCAGGATTCTTCCAAGACCTTGACGCTAGGAACTTTTAAATAATCTAAAAAAGATGGCTTCTGATGAATTCCATCGTCATGAAGACTGGAATCATATCTTTGGTTTTGGATCAGCCTGGTTTGTGTTTTGAGGCTTCGTCTCAACAGCATGCTTTTGAATGCCTGCATTCTCACGCAGAACACTGACTTCTTTCTCCAGTCTGCTTACTCTAGCTCCCAATGCCTTCAAATCTTCTTCCTGTTCCTTGGACTTGTTCTCATTCATTGACTTCTTGTCATCATGGAACGATTTCGAGACAATTTTATAAGTTGGAAATGCACCTGCAAACGTATCAAAATGCCAATTATACAAGGCTAGGAGCAAAAGTATATCATCTTCATACACTTTGGATTTTCACAGATCACCATAGCTGCAAGAGAGAAGCATCAAAAACAAGTGAAGTGCATTATCTAATTATGTATGGTAAGCAGGAAAGAATCAACAGGAAGTGATTGTGGGTGGAGAGTTGGAATCTGATCTTTCAGATGAAGCTGAAGATGACGTTGGCATGCAGTTGAAAGGCAACCTCAGATTGTGGATATTTATGGCTCAGGGGTTCGTTTTTTGTTGCAACCGCTTGGGGCTTCTGGGGTAATTTCGTTTTTGTGTGCTACCCTGTTTCTCTGGTAGGTAGCTAGGGAGAGCTGATATGGGGTGCTGTGACTCTGTTTACAACCCTGCTCATCTGTTATGTTTTGAGGATGGCAGAAGGAGCTTTTGATTTCTCTTTGGAAAGGTATGGGAAGGGCACTGTGCTTGTCTCTGGGAACGGTTTAAGGCTCTGTGTTTTTGTGTTCTCTTTGTTTCTAGGCCTGGGCTACGGGTACTGCAATGACTAAGGTCTGTTATGCTCTAATAGGTCACCGGAGTCTTGTCGGTTGCATGAATCTCGTCGGTAAATCACAACAAGCCCAAATCAACCAAACCCTAAATCATCCCAACTAGAGCATTGACAATCAAAGCCAAGGGAATAGAGATCTATCTGGACTATGGAAGAGAATCGCGAAGCAAGATATTCGTATCAGATCGGCGCTGCTACTGGCAGAGAAAGAGGGGGACGATCGGTGCTTTCCAAAGGCATCCAAATCGGGATGATGCTTGGCTGCAAGGAAGAAAGGGCAGACGGGAAAGGAGAAGGAGAGAGAAAATTATGTTTATATAAGGACAAACTTGTAATATTTTTAAAAATATGAGGACATTTTAGTCTTTACACTCTATTAAGCGCTCCGGAATAGGTATTACGGGGGAGGGAGTCGGTAATAGCTAAGAAGCCTTTAACGCTGGTTGAACGGAATGGGAATTCCTAAGGAATTCCTATTCCTTATACATTCTTTCAACCAAACGAGGCAATAAAAATTGACAGGGAATAGAGGGGGAATGGCTTAGCCATTCCCCCAACCAAACACGCGGTAAACACTTTAGTGCACTTTAAATATTTAAAATTTATTCATATATTAATTCAAAAGATTGTCTAACTTCCTATTAGCGATACAGTTCTAATACCCGCGCCTTTGCCCTAGCCCTTGTCATCCAACTATACCAATATAAATATTATCATATTAAATATTTAAGAAAAGAAATAGTTTATGCAAATATTCTTGTGTAGAATATCATTGCATGATTCTTTTGAAAATTATGAAATTTAGAGTTAGCAAAAAAATATAAGTAATTTTAGCTTTAACATGAACATAATAACAAATTAATCAATATAATTTAAACACCTTTGCTTTAGTAAATTCTTTTTTCTTTTTCTCGAATGATTACATTTCTTTTAGTAAACTCGTAACAAGTCTTTTTAAAATAATTTATACTTGACCTAAAGATTATTATCTTTTTCCAAAAGAGTGAAGATCCACATTTAATTCCTTCAAATGTAAAAAAAAAAAGGGTTTGTTAAAAAGTAGTTAAGGATTATATTGTTAACCATTATAATTTCATTTCATTATCTTTTTATATGAGTTTGTGAATCTCAATTGTGTATAGATATTTGACGAGATCAAACGCGTAAATTAATTATCATGACCCATCATGCTTTTATATAATTAACTTAATAAATGCATCTTTCTAATTTCAAATCAAATTTTAACTAAATTCAGTTAAAACCAAAAAAGTTACAAAAGTTTTTGTTAATATGGTAGCTTTATATTTAAGTCTATATTCTTTTCAACTTTTGTTTTTTTAGTGCTTGTTTTCACCCATACCATCCTGCTCGCCGCCCTAACGCCGCTCTTGCCACTATATCTGTCAATATGGGTCGGCCCGGCCTAGTCCGACCTCAGCTCTTGTGATTTGTAAAAACAAGGGTCGGGTCGGGGCTGATCCATATTTTATATGAGCTGAGAAATCCTAACCCAGCTCACCCCTTGTTAGTCCAAGGGCAGGATTGGGTCAACTCATGAGTTGGGTTGGGAATTTCTCAATCTTTTTTAAAATTTTTTTTACACTTTATCAATTAAATTTTTTTAAATGTTTTTTTGACATTTTATCAATTAAACCCAACCCATGGGCCGGTTGGGTTACTTCACCATTTAGGACTCTAGGCTCTTAGCCACCACCCACCAATATCAACCCACAATTTAAATTTTTTTGACCCACCGGGCTAGCCCACCCCAACCCAAATTAAACCCCAACCCATCCGGACTAGCCCATTTAAACCTGATTTAAATATGAACCTAAAAAACCTTCACCCAATCCACTCTATTTTTCATAAAATATGAGCCAGCCCTATGGGCTAGGCCCATATTTTCAGGTCTACTTACCACCCTAAAGGGCGGAAAGCTTACCAGCAACCAAAAACAAACCCCTAATCTTTAAACCGAAGATAGTGATAGCAACAACAAATTAATACCAGCAACCAGAAAAAAATTAAAACTCAAAACCGAATGCTTAAATCCTAAACCAGAAACAATGGAGAAAAAGGAGGTCAAACCAGCAGAAAGCTCACCTCTTGGGGTAGCTTAAATTGAAGGTCAGCCGGTGAGCTTTAATGCTGGGCGACAGAATTATTGATAAAATTTTTCATTGGTAATCAATAATTAAATATTAACAAAAATTCTATCAATATACTTATTAATCATTCTTATTATTTCACCAACGGAATTTTTTTCAATAATTCTGTCGGCGACTTAACAACATCATCCACCAAATAATCCTTTGACATTTTGGTCGATAAAATCTGCCGGTAAACTTGGTGCTATTTTACAATATTGCTCGCCACTATATTATCAATGGAAACTATTCCATCTGTATTTCATCTATTCTTATGGCAGCTTTATTTTATCCGTAATCTGTCATTAATTACCAGCGAAATTTATTGGTGGAATAAATTCTGTTAATAATTGTTTTTTTTTTTTTTTGATACCATTATAATGCTTGAGATGAAAACATTCCTTCTTCCAAGAGTTTTTCCCATAAAGAGTTAACAAACTTTTATAAGTATAATATTAAAAATAATGACATCGTTTGAAATGATGACACATTTCCCCGAGGTACAAGATGACATAATCTCCTAGACAACTCTACTCAGTTATGGCTCTATACAAAAATTAGCTCATGACATTGATGCTTCGTGTATAAGGTATATTTTTTTGATACTGGGTATAGAGTGAGACAGCAGAGCTATTTTGTTGATCCGAGTCATGTATCCGATGAGTTTTGCTTTTGTTTCAGGGAGAATGCATGCTTTCTATAAGGTGAATTTGTAATGGTATACCGTGATCCTGCAAGTATGATGCCACAAATTCCCTTTCTTTTGTAAAGTTATGATGATAACCTTCTATCACCATATAAAATAAAATTCCAATCTTTTTCTAAAAAAAAAAACTTGTTTGGAAATTGAATCGCTCAAAATCAAAATGCTTGCATGTAAATCTTCTTGCTTCATGTTTAAATTTGAATTGAAATCTATAAGTTGAAAGTTTTTTTTTTTTTCCTTTTCTAATATAAATAGTAAGAATACTTCCTAATTGATTAGCCTTGACAGCATCTCCTAATTCCACTCGAAAGGTGATAAAGACCCATTAAATTCATTGATTTGATAGTTATTGTGGTTATTAGAAAATAGACCTTGTTATTTAATTTCTTTGAGAAATTTTTTCCATTCAAATGGTAAATTCATTAAAATATTGTACAAAAATTAAATATACCATTTTGATAGAATCTAAAGATTAATTGCATATGACTTAAAACATTACAATTATGAGTAGAAAAAGATTAGTTTTGTACCAGAGCATGTAATTCATTAGTTTGTATATGATTCTTTGTCTAAAAAGTAAAGTTCAAATCTCCATTTCTCCAATTAAAAAAAAAAGCTGGTTTTAAATCAAGATTTTGTTTTTTCCTCCTTTGTTCTTCAAAAGAGCTCGTTCTAAGAAAAAAAAAAAAAACAAAATAATCAAGTTTGTTGTTTTTGGACTAATATTGTTTTTTAAAAAAATGTTGAAATTGTTTTATAATTGCTTTCAAATTTTAATGATGATTCCACGTTGAATCCCAAAATCGAAACACATGCATGAATGCTTGCGGCCTGCATTATTGTAGCTGCTGTTATAATAAAAAAATTTGGAATATTACTACAAAAATATCTAAACAAATGCTACGCATACCAGTTTATCGAACCACAGGTTAATTTTGTGGCCCACAAAACTTATGGTAAATATGTCATATACTATTAGAAATATTGTTTTCTTCTTATTTCACAAACAAACTTGAAAAATTTTGAGTTGTCTCAATTTCATTCAAGTCCATCGATCTCCTCTCAATCAAGTAATCACCAAATCAATTGTGAGAGGCACCTTCCCTTTAAGTTGCTTCTTTGATCGACGTCTCGCAGCTTCTTCTTTCTTAACTAATTTCCTTCTCCGAATCCATCTCTTGATTCCTTGGATTAATTATCATTTTCTTCAGTGCAACAGCATTTTGAATGAAGTGTATAGCAAACTCAACATCAGTTGTACGTACGAACATAGTAACCGGCTAATTCCACCACCTTAAGGTGTTGATGGGGACGTTCAACAGTCTCGACAACTTTTCTTCTCATTTTAGGTTTAACCCATGATGACTGGAACATGAAATGCAAATTACCAAGAATTAACAAGTTTATATGTGCTTGGTTCAAGACAATAAGCAAACTAGGAAAAAAATGGTCATCAATAAATAACCTAGTTCTTGTTCATACAGTAATTCAACCAAACTCATTGCAAATCAAAGCTACATATGGAAATATATAGATAATTAAAGCACCAAATATAAAGCACAACCATGCCATGTTAATTAGTTGGCCAGCTTTATATAAACAATAAACACAGGCAACATAGACAAACCTTTTTCATACTTTGTGGACATTAGCATCCTCCCCCTACTTTGAAAAAAAATATTTATCTTTTATTCACTAGTCAAGTTTGGTAATAATATGAAGAAGTAATAAATAAATAATGTACTAAAAGCCAAGGCTTTCTTCTTTCAAGAAAACTCTTCAGACGTGATCAATACTCCAGCTCTTCCTCCTCTCTCTCAACAGACCTACATACCTATAACCAACGTACGAACCTGGAATTTCCACTGGGCCTTCTGGCTTTGCTCAAATCCATGATAAAGACCCTAAATCGACTATGAAACATATAAAATCCCAAGATGTCTACTAATGATGATGATAAAGCGTCAAGAAACAGCTATAGTTGGTTTTCAATATGTTCATGTTTGATCGGATCTGTATACCATTTAAAGGGTACAAAAAGGTGGTCGAGTGTTAAACGAATAAGACAAAAAAGAAGACAATTATTGAGATTACTTCATATCCTTGGTTTAAGTTAGAAACGGAAGATATCTTCTATCCCAGAAAAGTAGAAACAATGACAACCTCCAAAAGGTATGGAATATTTATGGCACTAACTATGTCTAAGATCATAGAAGATTCAAGTGAGCTAACTGTAAATTTTGTATCTTTTTGAACCCTATTACTAAATGACTGTATGCTAAAAGAATTGCAGCATATAGAACTAGGTTTCTACTGCCAATAGTAGGCCGCTTAAGTGATAGTATGAATGCATTTGGAAATAAGGGAAGTGAATTTGAAACTCCAGTGAGATAGAGTAAACTTTATGACACTATGTACCGTCACATATAGGTTGGAAGTATTTCATAATTTCTAAGAGCAATTTCTTTGCAAATACTGTTAAGTTCTACTCAGATTTTCCATTCACTACCAAATGAACATTAACCTCTCAACAAATAATTTCCTTGTGGGAGAAGAAGAAGCAATTCGATATTGTGTGAGTTAAATAGGAAAATTACATTATGATACTATTGTAAACATTATTTGCAGTAAAAAAATGTGCACATTAATGCATCAAAACAACTAATAATATCAACAACATCCAACATTTCAAACCAGCTGCTTGAAGTTTTCTCGAGACTTAATTGTTCTATAGGAAGCTGGATGGAAGTATTAAGACTCATGAAGATTGATGATAAGTATTCTAGGCTATGGAGTACATCCTTGTCACCTTCAACTCCCACAGAACATTAACTTTGTGAGCAAAATTGATTTGTAGAAATGGGTGCAGAGATATGTGAAACATCCAAGAAGAATTTGTGCCAACAAATTAATTTATGCAATAAAAATGAGGTAATAATCTATAAAGAGCTTTCACCTGCGACCCAAATCTCTGCAAATAAGGACAGGCCTCTATCAATGGTACCAATTTGAGGAGACCAAAATCACCACTTAACTCCATCCATACTAATAAATGCCTAACCTGAGTTAGCTTAGGATAAGCAGCAATATCAAAACAATCCTCATCTAGAGGAAGAGTATTACACCACAATTAGAACACCAAACCTGCAAAGTAAATCAATTCGGCAGGATTTTATATAATATACTTACCTCCCTCCAAGATAAGTGAAATGTATGTGACTCTAGCTTACTAGCCGGGAGAAGATGCATGAAACCTGAGCAAATGCATAGCTTAAACGCCTACGATACCCTGGAGAAACATATAACTCAACAAGCCTAGGAAGATTCTTCAATTGCAAAATTATTTTTCTCCCAAAATATTTAAATGAAACAATATTTATGTCGCAGATCTCGATCCATTTTAAACCCGCACATTCAGATATGCTTAAGTACTTCAACTTCAAAGATGGGCCAGAATATTTTAAGTTAACCAGATGCGGCGAGCCATGCACTGACAATTGTTCAACAACTGGAAAATCAGACAAAATGTGCTCAAGAACGTCTTGATTAACATTAACATCTTTTAAGTGGAGAACTCTAAGTGAAGTTAAACCAACAAATAAAGTAGGTGACATGCTGCGAATAGGCATTGTTGAAAAGGAGTTTTTCTCAGAATTTGTTTGAGGTAAAAGCATCTAGGGAAAAACATAATTCTCTTCAGGTCCTCCACCAACACTAAGAATGATGACCGATAAATCCAAGACAAGTCGTTGAACTCTCTTAGAAAGTGCAAATTTAATCCATGCATCCGTAGCAGGACTAGAGTTTTTACGGAGGGGAAAGTCAATCCCAAATTCATCCAAAGTGAGGCCTTGGTGCATTTTGACAACAGAATTTACCCAATGAATGAACTTTTCTTCCACCACATGCATCACAAAACCTTCGATGACTGATATAGTATGTCTCGCAAACGATTAGTAAAACAAAAATCCAGACGAGAAATATATGCCCACAAGTACCTCCATCTCTCAGAAGGGAGACTAGTAGCAGCTGCTTCCTTCAGTGCGATCGAAGATAATATAAAAATAAAAATATCATTTGGTAATTGACTAATCCGATCTCCTGACTTAGTCTCTCTCATCAAGTGGCTAAAAAGAATAAAAAAATAGACAACATGCAATAAGTTAATCAGTAGAATCATTAACATCAAATAAGTAACAAGATATATAAACCACAAGAAATAATTATTAAAAAAGAACAAAGTTAGTGTATTTGTGAATTACTGTTAAGGTCGAATTAGACTTGATGTGGACATGGCTAGATGCGAGTTGCAACCTTTAAAATAAGTTACGTCCAGTCTGCAACTTTGACTTGGATGTAGGCCTTAAATAGACCAACCTTTTTGGGCTTTCCTTTTTACCAGTTGTAGTGGCTTGGGTTGCTTGACTGACTATTTGCTGGACTTGTTAGGTTTTAAGTAGAACTCTGCTTTGGGCAGAATGACTACTTCAGCCAACCCAAATACCTAATCAATATATTCCAAAAATTTTAGACATAATATTAAAAAAATTTTAAAAAATTTAAATAAGTTTTTTATTTTTTTATTATGTTAAATCAAATATTTATATTTTTACTTTGAATCAAATAAGTACTTTTAATTAATAGTTGCTTAATTTTTATTAATCAAAATGTTCACTGACGAGACATTAATATGAAGAGAAAAAATATGATATAGTCATAATATTATATCACGTTATTATCAATTATGATATGTCAAAGTATCATATTAGTGCCATAAATGTGTCACGTGACATAAAAATAATTAATGATATTTTGACTAAATAAATTATTAATAATAAAAATTTATTTGACTAGAAATAAAAATATAAAAATTTATGTAACTAAAAATAAAAATACTTGAAAGTAATAAAAATATAAAAATTTATTTAAACTTTTTAAAATAATTTAAGAATCCTTTTAGATATTATGCCAAAATTTTTTTCTTCTTATCATCCTACCTTTAGTCACTTTTACTTGTTTCAAGTTGAGGATTGGGTAAACATTTCAATTCTAGGTTATTTTGTTGCTATTTAGATATAATTTAGAAAAATAATATGTTTTAGCTTTTCTGAATTCTCAAAACCTTCTTGTTTCATATTTCTTATGTTCATTTTAGGTGAAAATCTATTAGATTTGAATTATACAATACAAAGTAACATATTAATTTGCTTTTCTCTTTTTTTTTTTTTGATATAAACAATTGGAGATTCCCTGTGTCACAAGCTTCAGCTTCATGAATTACATGGACAAATAGAAGAGTGCCATGTCATAACTTGCAACCAACAGCAAACAATGAAAATTCAGAACCAGGGAAGTTTGATTGGTTGCATTGCTTTGCTGGAATTGAGGTGTAGTTTGGATGAATATGACTAAAACAAAAACTGAAACTGGTACTGGTAATGGTAGTAATCATCAGAAGAATATTAATAAATAGGACAATATCTTATGTACTACCTGACAAAAAGAGGCAAAGCATTATTGCATTTGAAGACAATTAAGGCACGCCATCGACTGCCAACACTATCTAGAATAACAGCTTTTGGGCTTACATGCGCTTCGGTCTTCACCCTGCAAATATGACGAAATACACTACTTTTTCAGATTATTTATTAATTATCGTTTGAATATGAGACTACCCTCATTCGAAAAGTTGTTGCAATTAGAGCTGCCAAAAACTATTCCAACTAAAAAAGCATGGACAAAATTCAGTTTTAATCTTGAAATGATTCAAACTTGAATTTTAAAATGATTTGAATATAAAACGATTAATATTTAAATTGATTTTAAATTTATAATGACTCGAATTCAAATATTTTAAAATAATTTAAACTTAAATTAATTTATTTTTAAAAATAATTATTTAAATTTAAAATAAACTAAATTCAAACTAATTCAATTCGAAACGATTTAATATAAAATACTCTAAATTTCCTTGTCTCCCAAATATACGGGCTCAAGCCTAATCTGACTAGTCTAATTGCCAGTGATTGCAATTCAGACAGAGTTTCCCTTGCTTTGTGTTGTAACGTAGAAGTGATGGGTATCTATCGCATCACGCTACTAGTCCTCCAAACGATAACTTGACCACCAAGTCAAATAATTTGGAGAATAGGAGTTTGTGATTTGCTATGTTATTATTATTATTTGTCTTTCACATTTTCGCTCAAATTTTCAAATGATAGTATTATTAACCGCATGGGGAGATTGTATTGACACTCGGACTTCATTGCATTCCACTATAGTCATGTCCATAAACACTCTGTTACTTGAGGATTTGAACCTTCTGAAACGTGTAATCCACGGACAATGCAAGAGTTCAGGTTACAATCAGGTTTTTAAGTTAGCTTTCTACAAAGCGGTGATTGATGTATTTCTTCACCATCCCGCAATCTGCTTAACTAAAGTTTCTTGCGAAGCAGCGCCATGAGGCCTGGACTGGATATTGAATTGCTTGCACAATTCCTGAAGCTCCATTGATTTCAAAGGTCTAATTGATCTCTTTTTCCTCTCAATCCAATTTCAAAGTCGTTCTTAGCTGAGGTTTCAGTTAAAGGCAAAGCAGTTAGAGAGGCTTTGTATTAGTTCCCCACTTGCGAAAATATCGTGGCTCACAGCCAGTATAAGACGTAACCATTCTCGTCACCCTCTTTTCCCCATCATTCTCTCTCGCGTTTATGTTAACGTGTTAACGTGTTTGGCATGTAAAGATCACCCTCTTAAAAATCTTAATGCCCTCAAGTTTTCTATGTTTAACCCACCTAGCTGCTTAATCAGACGCCTCTTTTCCTTTGCTTTTGACTCATATAAGGACTTGCTTGTCTTGGTAAATCTGTTCAAACTTATAATTCTTGCTCTCTATTATTCTCAAAACCTCATCCCCATTTCTTTCTCCTTCCTCATTATCACTTATTGTTGATGCCCATAAGGAACCTGTAGCTTCTTCAGTTATTATCCTTTTGTTTTCTTCTGGTTTGATCTTTGTCTTCTATTCAATATTTTACTTCCAATCCTCTATATAAAGCAACAGTGAAGGTCTCTGAATTCCCATAACTTGTTGGTGCTTGAATTCTAATATCAAGTGAAAATGAGGAGGATTGATCTGGTTCTGGTTGTGCTCTCGCTGGTTCTGGTGCTCGGAATAGCAGAGAGTTTCGATTTCCATGAGAAGGACTTAGCATCCGAGGAGAGCCTGTGGGATTTGTATGAGAGGTGGAGAAGCCATCACACGGTTTCTAGGAGTCTTGATGAGAAGCACAAGCGCTTCAATGTGTTCAAGCAAAATGTAATGCATGTGCACAACACTAACAACGAGGACAGACCTTACAAATTGAAGCTCAACAAGTTTGCAGACATGACTAATCACGAATTTAGGACTGCTTATGCTGGCTCAAAGATTAGGCATCATAGGATGTTCCAGGGGACACCTCGTGGGACTGGGAGCTTCAGGTATGAGAATGTAGACCGTGTCCCACCCTCTGTTGATTGGAGGAAAAAGGGTGCCGTTACTTCCGTTAAGGACCAAGGCCAATGTGGTAAGGATACATTTTCTATCAGTTTGCTCCATGGGTACTCTTGTTTTTTTTTCCCTAAATTTTATTATTCTTTTAATTGCCACTCATTCATCCTACATCAGTCAACGGGTATGATGTTAACTCTGCTCTTATCGCCAGTCATAAGTTTCAATTGCGTGTGGTCTAATTCCGAACTTTATTGATATTTAATTTAATAGGTAGCTGCTGGGCATTTTCAACTGTTGTAGCAGTTGAGGGTATTAATCAAATTAAGACGCATAAATTAGTATCTCTGTCTGAGCAAGAGCTGGTAGACTGTGACACTGAAGAAAATCAAGGATGCAATGGAGGGTTGATGGACATTGCATTTGATTTCATCCAGAAGAAAGGTGGCATCACTACAGAGACCAATTACCCTTACGAAGCTGAAGATGGAACTTGTGATGTTTCCAAGGTTCACAATATGATACAAACACCTTTAAACTTTTTAATTTGATCTAGTTTACATTCAACAAAGCTTAGCTTATTTGAATTCATGACAATCCATCGGGTGGGTTATGCAGGAGAATTCTCCAGCAGTGTCTATCGATGGGCACGAGGATGTGCCTGCTAACAATGAGGATGCTCTGCTTAAAGCAGTTGCAAACCAGCCAGTATCAGTGGCCATTGACGCTGGGGGTATGGATTTCCAGTTCTACTCGGAGGTAATTTTTCACACTGATCAGATGTGGAAAAAATGAACTAAATTTTTCTAACTCCAATTTTAAATTGCCAATTTGATTAAAGCAGATGGCATAGGGTACTGCAGAACCCTTTAAAGTTACAAGTTACAGCCTGCTGCATCTACAAGACCTATGGAACTGCAAGTTTCTATTTGATAAATGTCACTTTCTTTCCTCTCCTAGAAAATTATTATATCCCACAAAGTCTGAGTTGGACATACCTCCACGTTTCCAATCATCGACATAACTCTTGGTAACAATAAAGCTGACCCAGACAACTTAAAGTCCTAAACCTTTATTACCATTTATTCCAAAAAGATCCTCTGGATCCGGATGGGACCAATTTATTGACATTGTTTGGGTGGTTTAAAGATTTCTAAGCAAAACGTAAATCAGAACACTTCTGGTACCAAAAAAAAAAAAAATCATCTCTCAATTTTGATTGACTTTGACTGCAGGGGGTATTTACTGGACACTGTGGCACTGAGCTGGACCATGGGGTTGCAGCTGTGGGCTATGGAACAACCCTTGATGGAACCAAGTACTGGATAGTGAAGAACTCCTGGGGACCTGAATGGGGAGAGAAAGGTTACATAAGGATGGAACGTGGCATCAAAGATAAGAAGGGACTCTGTGGTATAGCAATGGAGGCTTCATATCCCATCAAGAACTCTTCCTCTAATCCTACAGGACCTTCATTCTTTCCTAAGGATGAACTCTAAAACAATTTGTCGCCATTGATTCCAGCACTGTTCTCAGTCTGAGCTGTTATTTCCCTCTGTTTAAAAGTTGCATGCAGCACAATCATGATTGAATAATATTTGTTTCAAATTTGCGTCAAATTTATCTGTTACAATGACTTTCCTATCTGAGGTAGAAATAAACATTTCAGGAAGGTTTCAACTTTCAAACAAGAAACAGACTAAAGATACCAATAAATCCAGAATCCAGGGATATTTTAAGAACATAACAAAAGGCAGCATAATAGCTTGACTATTAAGGGACAAGAAGCTTAAGTGCTGTCCAGTTAAAGCTAAAAGATACTCAACTTTCGATCGTACGTACATTTTCAACCATAGCATCTGATGGGGTCTGTGCAACCTTTTTCAGCAGATTGTTTAGAGCCAGAACCTCCTCCTTTTTCCAAGTATTGCTGATGGTACTCCTCTGCCCTGTAAAATCTTTTTGCAGGAAGAATTTCTGTCACAATTTTCTTGTCCTTCAACTCTAATTGCTTAGCCTCTAGTGACTCCCTTGCAAGACGAGCCTGGTTCTCATTGTAGTAGTATATCCCCGATCTATATTGTGCTCCCACATCTTCACCCTGACAAAATTTATGGGTTCTTCTAGATTAAAAGAAAGAAAGAGGAAACTGGGAGCGTTTTAAACAAATTTGTCACACCTGGCGATTGAGAGTGGTTGGATCATGGCGACCCCAGAAAACAGAGAGAAGATCGGTGTAGGGGCAGACTTGAGGCTCGAACTGGATTCGAACCACCTCGACGTGGTTGGTGGTACCGGTGCATACAAGCTTGTAATTTGGATCAGGGACATGACCCTGAGAGTAGCCAACCTCTGTCTTGACTACACCTTGTACTCGCTGAAACGCCAGCTCTACTCCCCAGAAACAGCCGGCTCCGAACTGGGTAAACTCGTGAGCCGGGTTATCCGGGCGGTCCAGATCAGGGTCCAAAGCAGTGTTGTTGTTGTTGTTGCTGTCAGCGGCAGTGGCCATTCTTCAGTTCTCCGAGTGTTTTTTTTTTCCTTTCTTCTGTTAGAAGAGCATCAACGAGGAACACAAATTCAAGTTATCCTGGCACTATATTGGTGGGAGTTCGTTTGATTTTGGAGAGAATGAACCTACCCTATTTTCCAGTCAAATTCAACGTTACTAAACTTGAAGGAAAAATAATTATTAGTAATACATAATGACAATTTCCTTTCTGAGGGGTGAGAGTTGGTTTTAGTAATACGTTAGAATCAATAAAATTTTTTTTGACATAATGCTCAAATTAGTTTTTAAATTATTTTAAAAAATTTAAATAAAATTTTATATTTTTATTCTATTTAATTAAATTTTTATATTTTTATTTTATATCTAATAAGTCTTTATGATTAATTATTGATTAATTATTATAAATAAAAAAATCACTCGTAATTTTATATTAACATGACATTGATTTAAAATGTAAAAAATATTACATAGTGATGTTATCATACTAAATTAATATGTAACGTCATTATCGATTATAATATGTTAATATGTTACATTATTATAAATTATGATATATTAATACGGTACATCAGCATCATGTTGTAAAAAATGACAAATGATATTTTAACTAATCAACCATTAATAATAAAAACTTATTTAATTCAAAATAAAAATATAAAAATTTATTTGGTTTAAAATAAAATTATAAAGACTTGAATGTAATAAAAGTTTAAGGACTTATTTAAATTTTTTTAAATAATTTAGAAACATTTTAAAATATTATGTCAAGATTTTTTTTTAATGAGTTTTATTTATAGATAAATGTGATGAAAATTTTATATTCAGCTTCTATAACGAAGTTTCAACAAAAATTTTAATGTTTAAATAATAAACATGTAGATAGTAATTTTTTTGACATAATAGTTTAGAATGTGTCTAAACTATTTAAGAAAATTTAAATAAATTTTTATTTTTTTATTACATTCAATGGAGTCCTTTTATATATATATATATATATATATATATATAGATTTAAAGAGAAGATATTCAAATCTTATTCTCAAATAAGCATTGATTAATTGTTATTAATCAAAACATCACACTAACGTGAGATTGACATAAATGGTAAAATGTCAAATGATCATATCTTCATGTCATATAAATATGATACATTATCATCATTATGGCATGTTAACATACTATATCAACAACATATGATGTAAAATAACCAATGACAATTTAACTAAAAATCAACAATTAGCCTTAAAAACTTATTTGATCCAAAATAAAAATATAAACGTTTTATTAAACATAATAAAAAATAAAAAATAATTTAAATTTTTATAAATAATTCATGAATATTTTTAAAAGATTAATAAATAGTTTAACCATGACAGTTACTAACTAAATTCTGGAATAGTCTTTTGACTATGGTTCACGTACATTTGGGAAAAGGAAAAAGTCATCATAAGTTTATGTAAGAAAACATTTCCCTTTTAAGATTAATGAATGATTTTAAAAAAACACATATAACAACTTTAAAATTATTAAATGTTTAGTTTCTTAACAAAAAACAATGATGAGAAACCGTGGATTGAGCCAAAACATTTTAATCTTTACAAAAGTAATAAATAAAAGCTATTTTAATGTTGGATATAGTAACCATCCTCATTGACGCATGTACAAGTATGTGCAGAGGCTAATGGTTCATGTCCAGGTACACACGATCCCACTCTTATCAGCAGAGGCTAATGGTTTTCCAAGTCCACTCCATGTACAACACAAGACAGGAGCAGTGTGCTCCTTCAGAGTGCTTACTATGTCAGCTTTGGATATTGACCAAATGTAGATGGATCCATCAGCAGAGCCAGCAGCAATATAGTTGTCGTCTGGACTCATACAGGACCGACTCCAATTAGATGCCACCCTGTTTCCATTTGCTCTGAATGTACCACAAACTTCCAGAGATCGTATATCAAATAAATTGTGCAAATTATCTCTGCCGCTTGTCAATATTACATTTCCATTTCGGGATAGAGAAATAGATGTAATGGCAAGCGAATGTGCAGCGACTTCACTGAGCAACTTTCCTGTCTGAATATCCCACAAACGAAGATTCCCATCAACATGACCTGAGCATATGGTCTGTCCATCTGTGC
This sequence comes from Theobroma grandiflorum, assembly GCA_036013995.1. Lineage (NCBI taxonomy): Eukaryota > Viridiplantae > Streptophyta > Magnoliopsida > Malvales > Malvaceae > Theobroma > Theobroma grandiflorum. The sequence continues at coordinate 12,787,998 of CP142131.1, forward strand.
TGAAGCAAAGACCATTGCAGTTGCTGTGAAAAATTATTGTGTTCGTGCAGTAACCTTTCTGCAAATCCCACACTTTTATAGTACGATCATAAGCTGCACTCACGACATGACGACTTGAAACTTTGCTCACATCTACGGCACACACTTTATCTGTGTGACCAGTGAGGGTATGACGGATTCGTCCTGAGTTGACATCCCATACAAACAAGTTGTTTGAACTACTTGCTGCTATAATATATCTATTGTCATGGGTCATCGCAAGATCAAGGACAGAACCAAGGCAACCAAAAAGACTATGACTTAATGATCCGGTACTAGTATCCCACATTTTTATTGATTGATCCTGTCCTCCACTGATCAATTTGCCAGAATTGTACTCAAACATTATAGAAGCACAACCACCTTCATGTGCATTGATCCTGTGCTTGCAAACAGAGGCAATAGTCGATTCTGCAAAGAAGTCAGCACCTTCTTCACTTCTTCGGACAATACCATCTACTTGCTCTCGGGCAAGTTTTTCTAAACCACTGGCCTTGAGCCGCTCAATCATATCTTCATAAAGTGCATTTGCCTAAATTAATTTACGGAAAACTAAAGTTAGCCACTAATATTTGAAATCTAAAACAGGCATACTGAAAAATAAACTAAAGACTCCTCCAAAAGTAAGCATAGATTTCACACTCATTCCCATGTATATTTGGAATTTCAACTTCAAACTTGGATGGGAGTGTTATATCATTCTAAATGACACTGTTGCCCATTTAATCTTCTCTCAATTGTAACAAAGTTAAAGGAATATCTACATATATATATATATATATATATGTATATATAAAACTGAACCTAAAAGAAGTGGGAAGAAAAAAACAGAATACTTAACAACCAAATTGCTCTACCTGCTGAAGAAGACACAACCATAAACCATGCTCCCTTCCCCCAAAACGAAAAATAAGACCATCTCCAATTATATTGCTGATGGGTCAGAAACACCAAAATTTATTTGTTTAAGCACCTGCTAAAGATTAAATACAACCCTTCCAGCCCCAGAGACCCCTCTTTTTCATTTTTTATTTTTATTCTTCCCATCTACTTCTTGTTGTGCACTGCAAGGGGCATGCAACTCTGAGTTGATGATTATCCTAAGATCCTTTGTTTCTCTAAAACTTTTAAATGAGAAAGTCTCAGAATGCCAAAAGAAACGGTTTTATAATGTTCTAACTTAGCTACCTTGTATGCATGAACAAACTCTTAATGAATCACAAACCCAACACACTTTAATCGCCAAGCATCTATGGACCAAGCTATTCATCATTCCCAATAACACCTCATCAAAATAGACCTTGTTCTCTGTTTTCATGCAGCTGTAACAACATTATAGCATACCTCATTAAGCCGCTCAGCATCCTGCATCTTTTGAAGCATCCAACGATCAACCAACATCTTATTTTCAGCCTCTGCATTTTTAGCTTTAATAGTCAGTTGTTCTAGTTGAGCTTTGAGTTCCCGGTGCTCGCTCATCACCAATTCCAATGCTCTAATATTTTCTTCCAAATCTGTCTTCAATTGAGAGCATTCATCCCTGCCGCAATAAACAGTACATCAGTTATTCATTTCACAGTAATTTTTCAAATCGGAAAAACTATTTCCCTTGCTGGCCGAACCATAAAACAACACCATCAGACCTTGTCTGAGTCAACTCATTCTCCAAGTCAGCAATTGTTGTTTCTTTCTCCTGTAGCGAAGCTTTTAAAGCTCTGGACTCGGCTACTTCCACCACTAGTTGCTCAGACAACCTTGATTGCGCTTTGTAACATTGCTGAAGTTCCAATTCCAAATTTTCCGCTTTCTCTTTCCATTCCGAGCCCTATAACAAAATTCACCAATTACCCAACAGTGCAAAGTGGCTTTCTATTCCGACGGAAACCCAAAGATTAACCAATCCCTTATTTCAAATCCACTTGTTCTTATAATGTTGCAACATAGTAATCTCCTCTATCAATATTGAAACTTTAAAATAAAATTAAAAGACAAAGCAATTTAATACATCGTCAGCGATCAGAATAAACCAAAAAAAAAAAGAAACCTGGGAGATGATTGGGCGGGAGAGAGCAATATAAGCTGGAGCATGAGCTCCTTCTTCGACTAAATGGCGCTTTTTCAGCGCCTTTAATGCGTGCTTGATAGCTTCCCTGGCTACCTCCTCTTGCGACCTGAACGAATTGAGCATCGTTTTATTTATTAAAATTATTATACGACCCGAATTTAATAAACTCTGAAAAGAAAAAAAAAGAACCCAACTGAATTGAATCCAATTTGCTAAGAAAAAGAATAAGGAGGAGGAAGGGAGAGACTTGATTTTGACTTACATAATAATATTGGATGGGATGGAGCTGAAATTGGTATGTTGGAATGGAAACAATGGAATCGGAATGGGGTTGGGCAACAGATTGAGATAGGAAAGAAGGATTGAGAGAGAGCGAGAGAGAGAGTTCTTCAACGAGATTTTCAGTTGAGATAGTGAGATTGATATAAGGGTATTTCTGGAAGATGATACTTTTTCCGGCAGGCACGCTTCTAAAGTCCCTCACACTTCAACCATCTTTTAAACAAAACAAAACAAAACAAAACAAAAAGAAAAAAAGACGATTTTTTTTTTAGTCATTAAAAATAAAGTGTGTTTAGAAATAACTCTCCAGATAATTTTAACTGTTTTTAGCCATTAAAGTATATTTTTGGACAAAAATATCTTTAATGAGATATCTTTGTTATGGACACTCTGAAACACCCGAACGACGGAAAATTATGCAAAAAAATTAGCGAACATCTATTTTTTACGCAAAATATCTTTTTTTTTTGGAGAAGCTTGTGCAAAAGAAAATAATGTTGCATGAGATGATTTTTCTGAATGTTTGGACATGGCATTCAGATAAACCGAACGAGGAGGGGGAGGTGGTCGTGATGAATCGAAAGCTTGGAGCACGATGTGAAACTAGAAATCCTGCTTAAGGAGGTGAATCGAAAGAAGAAAGACGTGAATGCAAAGCACGAAATGATCGTGCTATAGCAATCGGGACAGGCCATTGGGTTTAGAGTATGTAAAAGGGAAAATGTGACACGGGAGGGTGCAGAGTTGGTGACAAGCCATGGAGGGGAGCAGTGACACGGCAGGGTGCAGAGTTTGTGACACGACATGGAGGGAAGCAGTGACACGACATGGAGTGAAGCAGTGACACGGCATGGTGCAAAGTTTGTGACACGACATGGAGGGAAGTAGTGACACAACATTGAGTGAAGCAGTGACATGACATGGAGTGAAGCAGTGACACGGCATGGTGCAGAGTTTGTGACACGACATGGATGGAAGCAGTGACACGACATGGAGTGAAGCAGTGACACGGCATGGTGCAGAGTTTTGTGACACGACATGAAGGGAAGCAGTGACACGACATTGAGTGAAGCAGTGAGACGACATGGAGTGAAGCAATGACACGGCATGGTGTAGAGTTTGTAACACGACATGGAGGGAAGCAGTGACACGACATTGAGTGAAGCAGTGACATGACATGGAGTGAAGTAGTGACACGGCATGGTGCAGAGTTTTGTGACACGACATGGAGGGAAGCAGTGACACGACATTGAGTGAAGCAGTGAGACGACATGAAGTGAAGCAGTGACACGGCATGGTGCAAAGTTTTGTGACACGATATGGAGGGAAGCAGTGACACGATATTGAGTGAAGTAGTGACAAGGCATGGAGTGAAGCAGTGACACGGCATGGTTTTGAGTGTGTGACACGGCATTGCTTTAACATCTGACAGGCCATGGTTTGCTTTGAAATATGTGACACGACATTAATAGAAAGGCTGACACGACAGATTGAAAAGCACGCAGTTTCGGAGGCAATCGTTTGGACTTGCCTTAAATTTTATGAATATTAATTTTAAATTTTATTTATTCATTTTTTACAGTAAACAGTTCATTTTTCCTTTTCCTCATTCGTAAACATCTGTATGTTTGAACCAAGGGCTGTTCGATTCATTTCTCATTACGAAAGGTAGAAAGGAGTTCAACTTCGTTGTTTAGAAGGTTAACGACACCACTGCAACAGGAAGAAGAATGTCGGATATCGGTGAAGAGGTAAGTGAGACTGGAAAAAAAAAACCATAAAAAAAACCTTCATTGATTTCGGTAATTTTTTTTAAGGGTTTAGGGTGATACATATGGTCGTGTTTTTTTCAAATGTTAAGTTTTAAACTGTTTGAGTCCTGGTTTGATGATTTTGGGTGTTAAAGTGGTGCTGGGTTGACTGGACTTTGGGGTTTAGTGTGTGACAACATCTTCACTTGATATGCATGGCGTGTTACAGCATTTCACCTAGTATGCATGGCGTGTGACAGCATTTCACCTCATATGCATGGTGTGTCACAACATTTCACCTCATATGCATAGCGTGTTACAGCATTTCACCTGGTATGTATGGCGTGTTACAGCATTTCACCTCATATGCATGGCGTGTTACGGCATTTCACCTGGTATGTATGGCGTGTGATAACATTTTCGCATGATATCCATGGCGTGTGACAACATTTTACTTGATATGCATGGTGTGTCAGAACAATTATTTATATAGTTAGTATACCTTTTGGGAACATTATTGGTTAACTGACTCCTGCACGTGTGCCATGTGATGCAAATGCATCGTAGAGAATATGAGGATCTTGACAATGTCCTCATTGTGCTGAGGGAGAAATGGGCCTTCAAAGTCGCAATAAACACCCATTGTAAGTGGTCCCAGCTCCATTACATCAACAAGACTCTCCAAGAGAAGGGGGAGTTGGATGCAGTGAAGCGTACATGCTTCGGAATGCTCCTTGATGTCTATCCGCAAGGTTACTTCAGCGCTGGTCTCCTTCATAACATAATGATTCGTCGAATCAATGAAAGAGAGGCAACGGAGGAGGAGCTATGGTTTGCTATCGGCAAGAGCAAGGTGCGGATATCGAAGTAGGAGTTCTGCTTTATAACCGAGCTGAAGTTCGGTCCAATGCCCAATGTGTTCACACGTCCGTACAAGGTGGTTGCGGACGAAATTCATGCGAGATACTGGAGCGGCTAGGATAGCATAAAGCTGCAGGCTTTGCTTGACACGTTCCGCGGAGGAAACTTCCAGCGGGAAGGAGACACGACCAAGATGGCACTCGTCTTGATTGCAAATAACATCCTATTTGGGCATGACTACCGTAGACGGGTGACACCTTGGTTGCTGTCATTGGTTGAGGACCTTGACGCTTGGAACGGATTTTCGTGGGACTACTATGTTTGGAGGCTCACCTTGGACTACCTATTGAAAGGGTTCGAGGTGTCTACCTCAAGTGCAGCAAAGGAAAACCGTTTACAGTACAACATCTACGGCTTCGTATGGGTGATACAGGTATTGTCACATTTACCGCTTTTGTTTGGTTTCGAGAAAATAATTTATTGTTGCAATGTTTAATAATTTACGTTTGATAATGTTTACAATTGACTTGCAGTTCTGGGCATTGGAGGCAATTCCGGTATTGCCAAAAATAGTAGCCCCCTCTGCTCCGAAGGAAAACGTCTACCCGCGAATGTGTAGATGGCAATGCAATCAGAAGCCAAAAGACCTGCACAAGGTGATTGAGAAGTTCGAGTCATTTAAGCAAGTGAGTGAACAGCTACAAATTGATCGATCCTTCATATTTGTATAAGAAATTTACCTCAAATTTAAATGTTTGATAAATATTTTTTTTTTGCAGTTATGGGCCTTGGAGACGTTGGAGATCACCCCGGAGGAGGCCAGCTGGGAGTATTTGATGGACCTCGATGTGCCGTTATCAGAGGGCCACTAGTACGTGCCAATCGGGCAAACGGAGGATCGGGGTGATTAGATTGGTGTCGCTACCAGGTCGAAGAGGAGAAGCTTGAAGGAGAAAAGATCCACCACTTTAACTAAGCGGATGCGCACCGACTCTCCCAGTGTTGATGAACCGTTGGCCCCTGAGTTGATGGAACAAGGAGACGACCATGGTGCAGGAAGTGAACAGTCGGTATTTACGGTTCTAACATTTTTTTCCATCCATTTTGATATGTGATTATGTACTAACATTTATGTGCTTGTAGTTGGATCAACCTACGGTAGCTCCACAACCACAACCACCCACCGATCCTCCTCAGACACACATTCGTATTGAGCCATAGGTAAGTTTGGTTATAACGATTTATGTTCAAAGTTTCCACATATGTTGATCTAGTAACAAAGTAACTTATGTCATTGCAGTTCACGGAGGCGATGTTCAGTCCGCATTCAGCGATGGCTCTGGCTTCGATTCAACTGCATACTGCCAATGAGCCGCCGGTAAGGATATTAAAGTTGTTATATTGGTTTTCCACGCGTTTCCTATATGATTATTGAATAACACCACTAATATATATGTTATTGTAGTTGACCCAGTCGACAAGAGTCAATGACGGCACAAACACAAAACATCAGCTCCGACAGATCATGCGGGAAATGTCAGAACTGAAGGCATCAATTAAGTCCTTGACTTATGCGGTTGAAACGCTAGAGGACCGCATCGTTTCACGGGTTCTAGATGGGCTGAAATCATAAGTACGTTAATCTTTCTGCGCTTTAGTTTTTTGCTATTTTAGGTCAATTCGCTATCGAATTTTCACAGTTGTCTCGTTTTGTAGGCCGATCCTTCATCCGATAATGCTGTTGCGGGTCACGATGATCCTAATGATGGGCAGCATGAGGAGCATGGTGTCAGTCTTCAATCAGAAGATGCTGAAGGAGCCGAGGTTGGTGAGGCCGATCCGATTGTGGATACTTTCGCCGGACATGAGGGAGACTTTCAGTTAGTTGTGTCAGCTGTAGAGCATCTTCCTCCATCCGAGGTGATCGTCGCGCTTCCAGCAGCAGGATCGGGCCAGCTTGCTTAGAGCACTTCCGAAGCCATCAGTTCACCACTATCCTCCGATTACCATTATCGTGTAGTAGCAATTGCCGACCCTACTGAGCGGGCACGGGTGATAATGGAGAGCAAATACCTTGCAAGCCCGTATGCCGACTCCTCATTAACCCGTCGGGCGATGAAGGACACGATAATGGAAGCGTACAAAGCCTTCAAGAAGAACCAGTCTGCGAGGTCAGCTTGTAAATATCAATTCATTGTTGTTTTCTATAGAAACATTCATCCACCATCGCTTATCAAATTCATTTTGTGACATATGCAGGAGTAACGTCGGAATCTTAGGGGATCAAGGTGTTGACTTCTTCACATCGTTAGAGGATCCACAAGCAGAAATGACAAATGAACATATCGACGCATGCCTCAGCATTATGTGTAAGCGGGCGACAGGCCCAAAATCGAAGCATTACACTGCCCGTGCATGCGTGGTTGACACAATATTCTTTGTAAGTTTTTTACAAAAAATTGTAATTTTTTCTAAGCTTTTCAGTGCATTAAGTCTAAACCAATGCAAATTTTTTTTTCCAGGACACCATCCATATGCTACACCCGGCATATCAAACCGAAGATGCCCGGTTGGGCATGCAAATTCTAGATGATTTACGGGGGTATGTGGAGGGTGAAAGGCCGACATATGGCAAGAAATGGGAACAGGTCGATTTCATCCTCACTCATTGCAATGTGAGTGGGCATTAGGTGGTGGCAAAGATCGATTTGGGAAAGTGAAAGATTAAGGTGATAGACTCCGCAACAACTTCGACAGCAAAGGATAACGGAGTTCGTGCGGAGCAGATGAAGCCACTTACGACCATTTTTCCAATCATCTGCCACTAAACCGGGTATTTCAATAAAACACGTCGGAGGAGACGGGATTTGATGCCGATGCCATTGGAAATTTCTTTGCCCAGCCTTTCAGTGCATTTGCAGGAGGATAGTGTCAACTGCGGCATGTTCATGGTAAGCTACATTGACGCAATGTTGCAATCGGAGCCGATAAGAGTTAAGCAGAATATGATTGCAAAATTGCGTATCCAATATGCGCACGAAATTTTTTCCAACAGCTGTGTGAGCGAAACATGAACATATCGACAGTTAGTTGTATAATTTTTTTTTCTACAAAATACAATTTAGAGATAAATTTTTTGTTGTATACACAATCATAGGAAATAGAATCATTTTTTTATTACTCAATTCATTATATTTGTATACAGAATAAAATTTTTTTGTATAGACAATTAATTTTATACAGGAATACATTATCTTTGTTAAGTAATTTTGTATCCTTATATTATATTTTTTTGTATCGCAATTTAGTAATAAGTCAACGTCTGACAATATTGACAATATGCACTCGGCGTGTCACCACCATGTCTGCATGCGTCTGGCGTGTCACACCCAGTATGCATGCAGGTGGTGTGTCACCACCAATATCTGTATGCAGGTGGCGTGTCACCAGCAAGTCTATGTGCACTAGGCGTGTCACAAAAATGTCTGCATAGAGTCGACGTGTCACACCCAGTATGCATGCATGTGGCGTGTCACAACCAATATCTGCATGCACTTGGCGTGTCACCAACAAGTCTATGTGCACTAGACGTGTTACAAAAACGTCTGCATAGAGTCGGTGTGTCACCAACATGTCTGCATGCACTTGGGGTGTCACTACCATATCTGCATGCACTTGGCATGTCACCAGCAAGTCGATGTGCACCTGGCGTGTCACAAAAATGTCTGCATAGAGTCGGTGTGTCACAAAAATGTCTGCATAGAGTCGGCGTGTCACCAACATGTCTGCATGCACTTGAAGTGTCACCAGCAAGTCGATGTGCACCTGGCGTATCACAAAAATGTCCGCATAGAGTCGGTGTGTCACAAAAATGTCTGCATAGAGTCGGCGTGTCACCAACATGTCTGCATGCACTTGGAGTGTCACCAGCAAGTCGATGTGCACCTGGCATATCACAAAAATGTCTGCATAGAGTCGGCGTATCACCAATATGTCTGCATGCACTCGGTGTGTCACCAGCAAGTCGATGTGCACCTGGCGTGTCACAAAAATGTCTGCATAGAGTCGGCGTGTCACCAAATGTCTGCATACACTTGGGGTGTCACTACCATATCTGCATGCACTTGGCGTGTCACCAGCAAGTCGATGTGCACTTGGCGTGTCACAAAAATGTCTGCATAGAGTCGGCATGTTACCAACATGTCTGCATGCACTTGGGGTGTCACTACCATATATGCATGCACTTAGCGCGTCACCAGCAAGTCCATGTGTACCTGACGTGTCACAAAAATGTCTGCATAGAGTCGACGTGTCACCAACATGTCTGCATGCACTTGGCGTGTCACTACCATATCTGCATGCACTTGGCGTGTCACCAGCAAGTCCATGTGCACCTGGTGTGTCACAAAAATGTCTGCATAGAGTCGGCGTGTTACCAACATGTCTGCATGCACTTAGAGTGTCAGTAGCACGAAAAGGATGCTGTGTCACTGCTTCCTTCAATGGTGTGTCACCGACTCTGCAGCCTGACTTCTCACATTTTTACCCTATCACAAACTCTAAACCAAAACGGACAATTGATATAGTTTTGCAACGTCGTTTGTAAAATGAGTAAAATTCCCTAATGTATATTGAAGCGATTTGCTTTAAGCAATAATGTAACGAATGTATTGGCTTTACAATTGTCGAAATGTAGAGTAACATAGTTGATTTTTTATTTATATATGTTGTCCAAAGATTAGACAATTTACATTCCATACTATACCACCATGCATGGTGTGGCTAAAGTCAATTATTGACAACTTCTATGCCTAGGTAATGCTATTATTATACACTGGTTTATAGCAAATATCATTATTCAATGCAAATATCAATGGCCAAGATCGAAACAGTTCGACTCAAACCCTAACAAAGTAACAGATAAATTACAGTTAGTTAAGCCCCGATAATATGTCTTCGTCCACAACACACACTACGTTTTCAGACATTGTCCTTCGGATTAGATAGTTGTTGTGTATATGATCGGTTTCTCTGCAAATTAAATACGCTTTCGGTCGGCGCACTTGTCGGGGCGATGATTGACTTCGAGATGGTGCCGGATTTGTTGATGGATTTGCAAATGGAGATAGGCAATTCTGTCTGTTGTGCCCGTACATCTTGCATTGCGAACATCTCCGTGCTCGACTGCCTTCACCAGCGGATGGAATCCTTCTCCTCATAGGTCTTCCTGCTTGGCCTTGCCAAGGTGGTGGCAAGACGACAATTTGTTTCACATGCGGGGGGATGTCCCATTTACTAGGATGCCCTACTGGGCGAATAGACCTCTCATAACCCTCCACCCAAACGATTGTCTTGTAGTAATCGGTGTAGAAATCAAAGGCTTCAAGTTTGCATTTACTGAAAAATACAATGAACCCAATATTCAAGCAGAATATAATGCTATGTTATGTCAAATTAAGGATCAAATAAGAAATAAAGAAAATATAATCTGACCTTATTGCTGCAATGGCATGGCTGCATGGCAGCAAATCTTTTTGGAACTCACAGCATGAACACGTCTTCGTGGACAGGTTAACAAGTCCGTCCATCTTCCCGTCTTTAACTTCAAACTCCACTCGATTGATAGGCTTCACTACAAAGCGATGTGCATCATTGAAGCATTTGCTCAATTGCCTAGCAACCCAAGGGCTGAGGGGTGTGGTCACCTTGACAACCTCATCGTGCCGATCATGGAACCAACGCTGGAACATGTCTCGTATGAACTCGATCAAAATAGTGATTGGCATTTGTCTGGCATGCTTTAAGCAAGAGTTAACACATTCGGCAATGTTCGAGGTCATCATTTGGTATCGCCTTGTCGGTGAACATGCACGTGCTCATCTCTCAGGGCTTATTCTCAAAAGATCAGCATAGGCTCCCGCATGAATCTGCTTGAGCTGGTTCATATGTCTGTTGAATTCGGAAACCTTATAGCAATCTCGTGCAAGGGTGAAAATCATAGAAATGTCATCACGCTTGAACTTGTTTTTAAAGTTTTTCTTCAAATGGTAACCGCATAAACCGTGGTGCGCTTCTAGGTATGCATTTTGGATTGCTTTCTTAATGCCGAGATGCTGATCAGAAATGAACATAGTGTTTTTAGGACAACCAACCGCATCACGTAGCTTGATGAGAAACCACGCCCACACTCGTTCGCGTCTTTGCATGCAGCAACAAACAGAACACCCTTGAACTTGCTTTTTAGATGTGTTGCATCAATTGCAACCGTAGGACGCGTTACATCCCTAAACCCCCGAATACAAACCCCGTATGATCAGAAACAATATTTGAATCTTTCAGTCTCGTCAGTAGCCACTGCTGTGACTGTGCCAGGATTTTCTTGTTCCAACATATAAAAATATGAGGGTAGTAGTTGAAATGACTCCTCCGGGGGACCGAAAACAAGCGTCTCCACATACTCCTTTGCTTGCCAAGCCTTACCATACAAGCATTCCAATCCCCATTGAACCCTCATCTCACCAATTATGTCCTTAGGTCTCAACGCTACTCCATTAGCCCGAAGCTTGGGTGCCATAAGTTCACCAATTATCTTGGCACTCGCAGATGGAAATCGCCCTTGCAACCCATCAACAGTACATGTGTGTACTTTGTGGAACTTTCAAACTTCCCAATACCCTCATCCTTCAGGTAACTTCCTTGAACGGACATTGAATTTGCATGCCTTGTCTTTGCAACCAACCTCGTAACGACTTTTGCATGACTTTTTCACTCTTATCCCAAACTGCACTTTTAGAGCTAACATGTTCAGAGCTCGTTTCAACTCCGCTTTCGAGGAAAATATTCTTCCTTTGTATAAACGATCATTGGGACATGTCGACTCATCAGTGCTAATTGTTTGGAAGGAGAACCTTTCTGCACATGCAATTCACCACGTAGAAGATATCCCTTCATTTCGCCTTTCTTGATAACTATCATCGAGCATTGTATCAACAGAACGATTCTCGTCCTTACCAGCGATGGGGTTATTGTATATGGGATCATCACACTGAACATTTCCTACATCAAAACCTTCAATAGGTTTCGTTTCACCTTCAACATTATTGCACGTTGGAATGTCACTGTCATAAAGGCAGTCATTGTCTGAAATGTCATGATCCCATTCGTCAAGCCCATCATTCGAACTGTCATCAAATCTATCTTCACTACCAGCAAACAAATCCTCATTTCCCTCATAACATGCAGAATTATCCTCTAGCGTCGCAGTGTTAACATCCAACGTTACAGTGTTGTACTCACATGTCGTATTCTCATTTGAAATTGGAATTACACACTCTATCGTTTCACCCGATCGATGCATTCCTTTAGCAGCAGACCTTAATTGGTTTGATGCACATCTCGATCAAAATTGTGCACCCAACTCTTCTATCAATGTCCTCTGGTTACCGGGCTGTACAAACTCTTGAGGAGACCTCAATTGCGGGTTGCGGACTGAATGCTCTGGCATATGTGAAGCATTGTAAATCTGATTCTGATTGAGCTGATTACCATGTTTTTCAGCTTCTTCATGTGACATAACATTTGTTTCGGGTCTCTTAATGCTGACATACACAGCCGGAACATTCCTCTGTTCTAGCAGAATTAATGCAACATCCTCATCATCCTTGATAATTGGCCGTGATAGCTCCCCGGGTGTACTGATCAATGCATACAACTCAATATCGTCAATTTCTGAGTTTACCCTAACAACATCTTCAACCAGCTTCATTAAGCCCGCAAACGACAAATCACTCCTAACCCCCCCGCATTCGTGACTCACCACCCTTATACATGCCATCCACCCACTGACCACCGTGTCTTATCACAAGTCGCAGAATTAGAACCCCACTGAAATTTTAAAAATAAAAATAAATAGTTAATTTACTTAATTATTTAATTATTTACTTAATTACATGGTAGGGACAGGCCAAGTGCATGCATGCATGCTGGTGACACGCCAAGTGCAGGCAGATGTGCTGGTGACACGACAAGTGCATGCATGCATGCTGGTGACACGCCAAGTGCACATAGACATGCTGGTGACACGACAAGTGCACATAGACATGCTAGTGACACGACAAGTGTATGCAGACATGCTGGTGACACGCCAAGTGCACATAGACATGCTGGTGACACTACAAGTGCATGCAGACATGCTGGTGACACAACAAGTGCACATAGACATGCTGGTAACAACTCTGTGCAATGTTTCTAATCCGTCTTCTGATTTACAAAAATAGTTTCACAAATTTATGTGTTGCAGCAACGAACCCAAAAACATACCTTGATGTCATCTCCGCAATGGGGTTTATTTTTCGAGGACAATATGGCCAAATGGAGAGAGATAGACCACGGCACGAAGACGATAGTGCTCAACAGAGAGTTGATAGAGCTCACACAGTTCAGCGAGCTAAGAGAGCTGATGACGATGGTGCTGAACACAGAGTTGATACAGTTCAGAGAGCTGAGAGAGAAAGATGAGCGAGCACAAACAATTGAGCATTAATTTCTAATTTTTGGAAGATGGCGGGAGGCAGATATCGACAGTTTAATTTGTCACAGTTTTTTTTAAGGGCATTTTCGTCTGCTCATGTTTCTTTTTGGGTAGAAATAGATAACTTTATTTTGGTGGTTACTTTTAAAATCACCTTATAAAGAGGGTTATTTCTCACAATTTTCTTAAGAAAAAACAAAAAGAGAAAAGGCTTATTGGAATATTGACAACTTGTTCAATTTTTGCTTTGCTACTTTCTCCCATTTAACATGTTAAATGTTAATAGCAAGCAATAAATGAGTACATAATGATTTCAATCCTAGCTTTTAGCTTGATAAATTAAAGAATTCAAAGAATGAAAATGAGACCCATATATTATTACTATGAGTTTATTTATTTTTTTTTGGATAATTGATTTTTATTATCCAAAAAAAAAAAACAGGCAAGAGAAAACCTATTACAAAATGTCAACAACTACTTTGGTAGCACAAAGAGGAAAACAATAAGGTAAAAGGTAAAATATCATAATTTTTAAGTTTTAATTAAAATTTTAAACGGATCTATTAATTTCAAAAATAAATATTTTATTTAAAAAAAATATCTTTCCTTGAACACATAAATCTAATTGTTAGTCAATTGTTAATTTTTCGTTAGTTTGATAATGTAACAGTATTGAAAAGATAATTTTACCTTTTATTAATTTTAAAAATTACTATTATATTTTTTTATAAAAAAAAATCAAGGAAGCATCGTCTAGATTTGGTGCTTCCCCATAGTGGGGAGTCACTTCTTGATATTAGTATTTAAATATTAATATATAAATTACTTTTCAAAAAATCTAATTTGATTTGAAGTTTTTGACCCCATTTCTTACAAAATTGAAAAAAAAATGGGTTCATTAATATCAGTAACTACATAACCTAAGTAATATACCAACTAGAAATTTTTAATACTTCCACTAATGAGTGGTATCATGTGACAACACTCCTCTAAATGTATGTCTACACATGCCTAGGGGGATGCAGATCTCGCATTCTTTATAGGAGTAGCGCCTTCCCCCCCTTGTGCTCCTTAGAGGAGTCGTGTCCCCACCCCGATAGTCTTTTGGGGAGTGTAGAGGAGGGCATGAAGTGTGGGGGAGGGAAATCCGACTCCTCGACCAGAGTTAGATCTGGTGCTCTTGGCACAAGAAGAGGTGGGAGAGATTTTTTTTTTATAGAAAAAAATTAAAAATAAAAATTATAGTTTATATAATGTTGTAGTTTTAAAATTATGGTTTATATAATGGTTTTTCAATATTGCCACGTCATCAAATTAACGAAAACATTAAAGGTAAAATACCCTAACCTCATTAAGTTTTGATCAAAATTACACGAAAGTCCATTAGTTTTTAAAATAGACATTAAGCTTAAGACTACAAACACCACTAACAGAAATAATGAAAAGAATAAAATGCCTTTTCTTTTTTTATTAATTTAAAAAATTAATATTATATTTAAAAAAATAAAAAAATATAGAGCTCGATCAGAGGAGCTCCAGGGTTCTGCAATGGGGAGCTTTTTTTCAATTAATAAAAAAAAATTATATAATTGTAATTATAAAAATTAATCAAGGGTAAAATTATCTTTCTACCCTTGCCACGTCAGTAAGTTAATGAAAATACTAACAATTGGACTTTTGTGCCCAGCAAAAAATATTTTTTAGAGCTGAGTGTCCATTTTGAAAACTAATAAACCTTCATATAATTTCAATTAAAACTTAGAAGGGTCAGGCTATTTTATCCAAACATTAATGGTTGACTAACAACTAGACTTATGTGTTCAACAGAAATTATTCTTTTAGGGCAAACTATTCATTTCGAAAACTAATGAACTTGCGTGAAATTATAGCTAAACTTTTAAAGGGTGAAGGTATTTTACCAAAACAATAACATCAACAAAGTAAATAATTACATAGTAAAATTTTCATAATTTAGTCCTTAAGTTATGTACATTAAGTGTCACATCTCATTTCTTAGAGGGATCATGATCGGCGCATGGAACTAGACAAGCATAGTTCTCTAAACCCACGCAAGCTTCTTACCATAACATCATTGAACATTCATCATTACATGTGAAAGCGTCTTATAACATCTAGTTACATATAAAATCACCATGCATGCATTCATAATACTCATTATACAACTAAGGAACTTATTAACTTCATTGTATAAGCTCAAGCATTTGATATGTGTGTGTGTGTGTGTGTATCAACAAGTGCCACTATCACAATGCACAATAACATAAACATTAAACATCATCAGCACCCTTGGGTGTCTGTATTAGCTTTAGAGCTATCATCGTAATCTCATATATAACATTATTCTTGTAAAATGACCAACATTGGCAATGTCCACATAAACATGTTCATAGTCTGTAAATATAAACATAAAGTGAAGACCAACTTATTAGTGGAACGTGACCGACCCTTTAAACATCAAATGGCTACTAGACACCTACCAAAAAATGAAGACCGAACACCAGTAACCACGACACTAATTGCTATCAAAATGTTATCATTGATCTACAATAAAATAAATGAGAAAAATAATGTATGAGTCACAAAGACTCCATAAATGGATACAAGAAGAGGGTAAGCTAGGGAATAAGAGTAAATCATAAACATGCATTTATAATCTTATGCCAATTATGATCAATTTAAACTTATCTTTGCAGGGTCCACATTTATGCCTTTTTGATGAACCACAAAACCCACAAACTTACCAACGGTTACTCCAAAGGCACACTTTAAGGGATTTATGCGTAACTTGTATTCTCGATATCACTCGAACGCCCTTCTCAAGTCTCCAAGAAGATTTAGAGCTTTCTTGGACTTTACCATAATGTCATCCACGTAGTCTTCTAAGTAATCATACATCATGTCATGAAAAATGGTTGTCATGGCATGCTGAATGACATAACTATATAATAAAAGTTACCAAACGGGGCTCTAAAGACAATCTTCTCTGTATCGCCAAGTGTCATCCTTATCTGGTTATATTTGCTGAACCCATCCATGAATGAAAACATCCCATGACTAGTTGTAGTATCCACAAAAGTATCAATGTTTGAGAAAGGAAAATCATCCTCGGGACAAGCCTTGTTGAGATATTTGAAGTCTACACACGTCCAGATTGCTCCATTCTTCATTTTTATAGGAATCATATTAGCTAACCAAGTTGGATAATGTATCAACTTGATGAACCCAACTTTAAAGAGTTTGTTAATTTCTTCCTTTATCTAATTTTTTATTTCATGGTGGAATACCTATATATGCTACTTCACTAAGTTGGTTCCAAGAGAGATGTGCAACTCATGAGTGACAAGTTTATCATTCAATCTCGAAATTTGCTTACATGTCCAAGCAAACACATCTTGGAATTCCTTTAGCAGTTGAGCCATTGCTATTCTTTGTTCCTTCAAAAGGCTTTTACTTATAAAGAGTGGTTTAGGAGTCTCTCTTTCTTCAGCTAAGTTGAGTTTTTCTAACTCGTTGCCTTATGGCTTCGGCTGTTCTTGAAGTTGTTCCACTACAAGTGATGTTTCATGTTTTTCTTCTACTTTTTCCATTTGAAGACAAGACAATGGTATATCAAGTGGTTCATGTGATATAAGGTCATGAGATAATAGTTCTCCAGACCCGCACCCTATTATAAGTGGTAAACCATCTTCTGTTTTCATGGGGTATAGGAGCTAATCTTAGTAAGGTTTTCCTTGTTTCTTTTGGAGCATATTCTCTTTCCTCCTTGCTTTTTCTTTTTTTTGATATGATTTCTTTCTCTTATTAGGAGTATTCTTCCCATCATGGAAGTGGAACACTTATGGGCTTAATTATGGCAGTTTCACCTTCCTCTGTTAATTCCTCAAAGAAAGAAACTTTAATGTAACTTACCTCATGGCATTCAAATGGTGCTTTTGTTATTGGAGTGAATATTCCTTCCTTTTCTAATAGCCCTTGATGCATTGGTGGCACGAGGAATGAATGATAGTCTGAATGTGCAGGAACTTTTTTCCTATGAGGAAGTGATATGCCACATTAGCTTCAATAATGCAAAACAAAGTCCAATTTTGAATCATTCCCATCTTGAAACTCACGATGACTTGTCTAAGAGTTTTAACTTCTTTGTTGTCGAAAGAAGTAATGGTCAGAGGACAATGCAAACTCCTTAAGTTTATATTCACAACCTTTAGAGTAAACAATGGCATGAGGTTTACTAAGTAATCGTCATTAATGAATGTCTTTCGCACTAAGGTAGCGTTTGGTATAAGGAAAATAGGAGCACATTCCCAGCAACATGTCCAATTAAATTGCATTGTAATGTTTATTTTGCAATAGACCACTGCAATGTAAAATTGCAATGCAATTACATTGCAACTAAGGGATGTAATCTGATTGCAGTCCAAAACCAATGCAATCACATTACATTGCATTCTGCAATGTTTTCAAAAACATTTTTACCTTTCAACTTTATTACTTTGTTAATGTTATAATTAAAATAAAAAAATTAAAATAAAATATACAATATAAGAATTAAAAATTAAAATAAAATAAAATATAAGAAATTAAAATTTATATAATATAGTTAAAAAATGAAAATAAAATATAAAACATAAAAAATTATATTAAAAAATGAAAATAAAATATATAAAATTATAATAAGAAATAAAAATAAAATATATTACATTAAAAATATATTCAAGAAATGATGTTAAATAAAAATTAACAATAAAAAATACAAATATATTAAACTTGCATTTTAATAAACAAAGGTGATTCTGAAAATTAATATTACATTCTTAGCAAAATACTTATAAACTAAATGCTGCAATGTTATCTTCCTTGTATTTTAATCATTATTTTGCGTGTATACTAAACACTGTAATGTTATTTTCCCTACAATTACATTGCTTGCAATCATATTACTTGTAATTACGTTACTTGTAATCATATAGCATTGTAAAGTACCAAACTCCACCTAGGTATCCGTTGACATTGCTTTCCACATAAAGTGGCTTGTTGTGATAGGGATGTAATGTGCACATATTTGCTTTTATGAATACTATGACGTTTTCATATCTGCTTGCCATTTTCCTAATAAGTTGTCCCACCAAGTTGCACGTTTCATGCCATAAATAAGTTATCTATACTAACATTCTAGTTGCCTTTATCCTCGATTCTTCTGAGAAGCCAAGTTGATTAAAGAAGTGCTCGCAGCTAGGTGTCTTCATGAGTGAGGTGGCAATAAAATAGGTAACCATAGCACTGCACGTGTATCCTCTTCTTGATTGGAAGGAAGGGTAGGCTCTTCTTGAATACTGATAATTGCACTTATATGTCCTCGGGCATTTGAATACACAATGAGTGGATTATTTTGAATCCTGTTGTTTCCAATCAAGACTTCTCTTGCCTGCGTCCTTTTGTGAAATATCTTATGCATGTTTTTGCATTTAACAAATGAATGACACATTGTATAATTGTAATTGCAATAGCACGACTTGGACTTCTCTTTTGCCATTGGTGGTATTGATATGTAAGGTAAATTTATTTGTCCGTCTTAAATCCATTCCTAAAAGAGTGCCCTTACTCAATCAAGTGGAGTTGAGAGTGGAAAAGCTATAGCAATCTCTCCATCTTGTCTTATTTTAAAGTTGTCGTGTTTTAGCCTCAAGTTTCCTCAAAGTCCTCTTCTTTCCCTACTTTCTCCTTGGATTGCATTCACAATCAAAGTGTTCCTTTTGTTGAAACGATTAGTTCCCTTTTGCCTAAAAACCATATTATTGGTTTGTCGTGCAACTTCAACTAAAGTGGCCAAAGCAAGAAAATGTAAGTTTTTGAAATGCACCCTATATTCATCGAACATAACTTGGATGCATACTTTGACTAGCTCATTTTCATCATGAGAGTCTTGTATATCCAATAAGCGTTCTTTAAACCATTGGAAGTATTGCATAAGATATTGTCTTGCCTTCTGATGTTCTTTCCTCTAGTTAATGAGGATCACCTTCTCTTGGGTAGAAAAGAACTTTTCATGAACATCCTACACGTCTAGTTTCAAGAGTCAATTGAGTCAAAAGTGAGATTATCGTAATAGATGTAGGCTTTCTCAATGAGGGACTTGGAGAACTCCTTCAACTTTAAATCATCGTCCAAGCCTATGACTCTCAAGGTTTTTACAAACTTCATGACATGTTCCTGAGCATCATCGATTTTTGCCATTGAATTGTTTGAATTTTGAACTAGTGTGATCCTTAGGGTACGACTTAGCTACTACCTTGGTAGGATTGAGTAATTTCAAGTCAAACTTTGAGAAGTTGAGATTCTTGTTTTTTTTTTTATCGAGCATTTAACTCTTCCTTTGTGACAAAGTCTAAGCGCCTGTGAAAGGAGTTACCATAACAGGATATTTTACAATAGAGGGATTGGTGGTATTAAGGAGTGGGTCAGTCGTGCTCTCTCCATTTCCTCCATTTCCATTGTTGTTGACTACGTTAGCGGCATTTTCTATTAGCATAGGTGGAGGTTGAGAGGTTGTAGTAGTTGAAGATGCAAGCTAGGTGATGGTCTCCATCATCTGCTTGTTGTTTTCTTCCAACACTTGCATCCTTTCTTGAAAAGCTTAGAGCACTTTCATGAGCTCTTGGACATAAGTTGGAATGGTGGTTTCTTGGTTGTCAAGAGATCTTTCCATATCTTCTGATAAAAATTTTTCTAGGAAAATTTTTTTTTCCACTTACTGCAATCACTCATTCTAGTGGAGTTGCCAAACTGTAGAGGGTTCTTTTGGTAGGGAAAAAGGACGTGTTGCAATAAGTAAAGCAGAAGGCACTAGAGGTAACAGAAAGGAAGATTGGAGTAATCCTTGAAGTATAAGTGCTTTGGTGGCAGGTGGTAAGGAATAAGAAAAGGTGGAGAAAAGCGACAGATTAGGGTGGATGGAAAAGGTTATGTGAAATGAATATTTGGATGAGTATTGAGAGAGCTTTTAAGATAATCTTTGTTGGGTTTCTAATAATTTCTTATTGCCTCCCAACCTCCAAAGCTCTCATATTTATATTGAACAGGAGAACTTTCTTATGAGTAGTTGGGAGAACACGTTCAATTATGGGAGAATACGCTTGTAATGGAAAAGCAGTTAAAAAACTATTTATATGATATTAAGACAATGACTATGTGGTTCTGTAGTGAATGTAAGGTTTAGGTAATAGAGTAGTGACATTGACAGTGCATCACATGTATTCTTAAGGAAGAAAAAAAAAAGGGCCAAAACACATGTACTTCAAGGAAAAGTTAAGAAAAAGTCCTCTTAACAATCTCCATATCTAAACCACCAAGCTCAACTCCCTAGAATATCCCAAATGTGAAGGTAACTCATGAACCTTGCTACTCATTCTGAGTTACTTTTACTTATATGAAAAGCTATTCCATACTTGTTCTTCTGTGTTTCTGCACTTGGAACACCTCTGGGTGCTTCTGCGCTTGGAACACCCTTAAGTACTTCTGTGCTTGAAACACCCCTGAGTATCTTCGCGTTTGGAACACCCCTAAGTGTTTCCGCCCTCAGAACACCTCTGATGTAGCTTTTTTTTTAACTCAATACTTCAAAAATAATAGTTAGCCAAAATTGAGTATTTACCATAAGCACTCCAAGAAAACCTTAAAATAACTGAAATGAGTGTGACTTCACAACTTATAACGCTTCCGCTAGCTCCAACTGCTACTAGTTGTAGGAGAGATTTGCTACAAGTCTTTTCTTCCAAGTATATACTCTTGAATCCAAGCAATCCAAAGAAAGCCAGATTGAGTCAAGAGAAACCATGTGTTCCCCAAGATACAAGCCTTATTCGGGTGGCATTGGCAATATTGTTAATCCCTTGTCTACCCTCAAACTTAAGATGACAAGTAGACTGTCGACTGATCCTAGCACCCTTGGCAAAACCTTCTTTGTCCTTCTAGAAAGAACCTAACCATAGCTGACTGATCTTTTCGATACTCCTTTGAGGGATGAGGAAATTCCTACATCAGAAACACCAAAACAAACTGAATAAATTACAGCCTCTCAGTACAATAAAGATTTCTCACAACCCATATATTGTTTTTAGAAAAAAAATAAAACTGAAAGATTCAAAATTCAACCCTTTAATTCGATATACATGTATTATTATCAGGTCAAATCATTTGCAAAATTGTTAATTTTTTAATATTATGGTTATGGTTTCTTTTCATGGAACCCACTGTCACGCTTTCAAAATTAAGGTTTTGATAAATTCCTCTATTGGCCGAGAAAATAAATTCAAGTTCCTCTCTAAATTTAATTATGAAAGACATATTGATGGTTAAGTCATGGAGAGTAACTTCATCTTCATCTTTAATATTAATTAATATACAAGTCCAATACTATGTGACATGAAGCAAAAAAAGAAAAGAGTTTAGTCAGTTTAGTTGAATAGCATAAATACCATCATTTTACAGATAGCTTTCAACAGGAACACAAACATATAATTCAACATCCTTTGTTTCGAATCATGGCATGGGAGACTATTTTTTATGATTTTGGTTTGCTTTAGCAATGGAGCTTTCATATATTTGCAGTTCCGGGTATGATCACCCGCATCACTATTTTGGACCATATCTTGACATTTCTAATATGTATTCTACTGGACAATGATTCCTGCAACTGAATTTATTTCTTAAAAAACCAGGTTACAAAGTGTTCCAATGCAAACTGAGGGAACCACCCGCCTTCTGTTTTGGCAATGCCTTGATCAAGGCATGAACCAAATATATCCATAAGTTTCCAACATGGAATAGAATACAAAATCTGAAAATGAAAATGAAATCATTGTTAATTACAAGCTTTCAGTTTTCCACAAGAAAAAATAAAATAAAACAGGCTGGTTAGATTCTTTCATTGAAAATCAAAGAAAACAAATCTCAAAAATATACCAAACCCTACAATCCATGACACTGCTTTCATGCAACTTTGAAGACCAACATACAAATTCTAAAACAATAAGTTATTAGTCCAAAACAATTCCTCCATTTGCCCCGATTTCTTGTTCCTCTATCCCCTCCCACTTGAACAAACTTGGGGAACCAAATTTTCAAAGTTCTAAACTGCTCAGATTCTACCTAACCAATCAACACTCTTCCTCGCTTTTTCTAGCTGGTGGTCAATGCTTCTCCTAGATTTATCATGATATTCCACACTTCTGCGTGACCTCTCCATCCTCTCCATTCTTTCCATCTGGTCTAAGGATATTCTTAGCTTTTCTAGCTTGTGGATGCTATTAAATTTATTATACTCATGAACTTTCAGTTTTTCTGGCCTATCAGTGCTTTTCCTCGGTTTGTCCCTGCTATCAGTGCTTTTCCTTGGCTTGTCCCTGCTATCAGTGCTTTTCCTTGGTTTTTCCCTGTGATCTATACTCCTTCTTGGAGCCTCAAAATAGTCAGTACTTTGCCTAGACTGGTCAATACCATCTGCACTTCTCCTAGAGCCATTTCTTCGAGAAGGTGATTTCTCAACTGTTGATATAAATTTCTTTAGATGCCTAATATAATCCGGGTAGAGTTCCAAATCACAGTGGTTTCCTCCTTTGACCCATAATGGTTCATATTTTTCTTGGCACAGTTCCCAAAGTTGCTTTCCATGAGAGCAGTCAACAACTTCATCATTAGTTCCCTGAATTTCAACACCAGAACCAAATCACAGTAGTTAATACCCATTTCAGATATTCTTTGCATGTTAAAAATGGAGATAAATACACTGAGCCAATAGCCAACATCACACACCCCCCCCCCCCCCCCCCCAAAAAAAAAAAAAACAGTTACATACACACACACATCTATATATATATATATATATATTCACATTTTGAGTTGTTTTCCCTTGCTGAATGACATGTACTCTATATTTAAAAAGACTCCAGTGTATATAGCGGTAAAAGATTGGCAATGTCCTAGCTAGGTCATAACATTTTAAGCAGTATAACTAGTTCTTTTCTATTTGTTGCATAAACACATAAAAACCAAATGATGACAGCTAGGACACTACAAAACTGACTGTATTTATACATGATTGATCATCACTGGTCAAACCCAAGAAAACCAACATGTCATAAAAAAGAACATGCTAAGCCTACATGAGAAAATAAAAAAAAAAAGGGGGAAGTTTCTTGCTGTCTTAATCACTATATATGAAAACCAATGGCCAGGAATAAAGGAGAATGATATTCCCCATCCCTCCTCTTTTCATCCAAAATCAAAACGCTTTTTTTCCTTGAAAACAAATTCCCTTCATAAACTTTATTGTTAACTTTGATGGAAAATGTGAGCAAAAGGTTTGTCATCCTTTTGTTCGTCTTTATGGAAATTTTCTGCTTGTTATTATGTGTTGAACATTTAAAGAAGCGCGAGATATAGCTCTACTACAGCCATGAACCATATCAAATCATTCATCATGGCCTCTTCCATTGCTTTAGTTTATGATTGTTACGAACTTCAATTGAACTGATTTCAACACATCCTTAACTATATGCTTAAGCTCAATTAGACACCTTATCGCACCATTTATTCCATCTAGGTGATGTTCAGATATATAAACTCAGAAAAAGATTAAACACCTTCACCCAGTTCCTCTTCTGGTACTTTCTTCAACTTGCCAAAGTTCATCAAAAATTATTCTTAACCATATAAGACATAAAACTCAAACGTCTTTTCTGAAAAGTTACATCTTTAACATCACTATCCTAGTATCCTTTTCCTACAATCGCATATTTTTTGCACTAGTCTTTGCTGATAAAAAACCTTAAGTTAAGATAGCACGTCAAAATTAGAAATAAGTAACATTTGCATAATTGTCTCATGCAATTAACAATTCAAAATATTGAATTTTGAAGACTTACATGAATGATCAGCACAGGACACTTCACCAGTGAGATTTTGTCAATATTCTGCAAATCCACATATATCATGTTGAGACACATGGTGAAACAAACATACTCATACTTTTAAAATTAGATTTGATAGAGCTGAATAGATGAGAGAGCGGAATGCCTAACCTTGTAGATGTCAAACCAATAAGTGCGCTTCATAGGATACATGACCCTTAACCCTGATAGTATAGGACTATGCAGAACAACAGCTCTTAGTCGAGGTAAACGAGCAGCCAGGTCCACAGTAGGACCACTTCCCACAGACTGACCGTAAAGGATGATATTTTCTTGCTTGGCACCATAGCTCTCTTCAAGACACTTGTATGCAGCTTCAATATCAGCATAAGTATTCTGCTCACTAGGCTGCGGAAAGGAATATATATGAACTTCAGAGAAAGCTTTCAGATGCAATTAATTCAGTCACATACTAAGAGTAGAGGATTCATGCTACAATTACCTTTCCTGATGATTGTCCATAGCCAGAGTAGTCATACCTGCAAAGATTTTACACATAGCGTTCAAGAATTTGAGATGTCACATTAATGTGGAAAAAAATACTGGTTTCACAATTAATCTTACAAAGTATGTGTAGGCAATAAGATATTGACTACAATTACACATTTCATGGAGTTTCAAACACAACCACCTATTTAGCACAAAATGTAAAGTTCCATATTCTTCTACCTTGCAAGTCAGTTATAGCTGTTTATATAACATTACCTATGATTAGACAAGGGAATGCCTAATTTGAACTTTCAGAGAAAACATCTGCTCTCTCTCTTTCTCTCTCTCCCTATGAAAACATTCAACATTTAAAATTACAACCACCAAATTCTCCACAACTGTTCATTAAAACCACCATTTCTAGATCCAAAATTGACTGTACCAACAACCATTAAAAGGCTAAAAGATTTTGACCCTAAATTACAGTATCATACTGAACAATTGCAATTTGTCATTCTATACCATTCTACCATCAGATTGATTGATAAAGCAACGTAGACACATAATGACAGAAATTCCTTAGATACCTCTATTCTGCACCACCATTTTGCAGTTTCCTCATTATAACAAGAATCACATACAATAACAGCATACCCTGAAGATACTTGAGAAAACAGATCTGTATTAAGAAACCGAACACCACAAGAATTCAAACCCTGAATTCAGTTGATCAATGTGAAACCTAAACTTGCATACGTCAAGCTCAATAGAAGAGTAATTACAGAACCAGTCAATCTCAATCAGAGCAGTAAAACAAAACCAAAAAAAATTCAAAACTTTCACCAAATCCCCCAATAATCTCAACACCTTAGTCTCACAATTTCCATTCCTTCCACATCAAGAAAGCCAAAATTCCCCCCGAAAAACTCCCTCTTAGTAAAACACAATGAAATAAAAGAGAGCGAGAAAGCTCATTTGCACACCAAATTCACAAACATAAAAATGAGAACGATTATCATCAACAAAATACAATATATATATTTGGACAAAAGGGTATCTAAAAAAGCCAAAAAGAAAACGAAAAAATAAAGTAACTTCCGTAAAACATACCCCATGAGATTGACTCTTAAGTGGATGCTTAGTTCGATGAAAAGGTCATACATTTGGCCAACATCAGCAGCGTTCCCATGCGAATAGAGCAGAGTGGAGGTGGCCATGGGGTACCTCACGTACACAGCAACGATTTCGGTGCCACGGCGAGTGGGGAGACGCAAAACGTCGACGTTTTCACGGTGAGGAAAAGGGTCCAAAACCAAAAGCCCAGTTGTTTTATCCTTAATCAGCTTGTATGAAGGTGGGTTGGGCGGAAAAAATGCAAACTTGGCAGCCATAGATGACGTCACCCCACCCATCTGTTCTCTTCAGTTTCTCCCTGTTCTTATTTCTCTGTAAATTCTGGGTTTTTACATTAGAATTTAGAAGGAAAAGAAGAATAAGTAGAAGATGATGAACATTCCTTTTTTTTTCTTTTTTTGTTCTTGTTCTTTCTTTTTCAGAGGATGTTTCTCCTGGCGTCTGCTTAGTAAAGACTAAAGAGAGAGACAATGGTGAGTCCTTTTTATGGATTTATTATTGCCCATACATTTGTTTCTAGGGGGCACTGATAAAACCACCGGCCGTCACTGGTTACTTGTCCGTACCATTGCCATCTCATCTAGCGTGTTTGAACTGT
The DNA here is from genome assembly GCA_036013995.1 of Theobroma grandiflorum. NCBI lineage: Eukaryota > Viridiplantae > Streptophyta > Magnoliopsida > Malvales > Malvaceae > Theobroma > Theobroma grandiflorum. Next base: position 12,814,675 of record CP142131.1, read on the forward strand.
TGTCCTTAAATTTATATGGCGGGGTTTTTTTTATTTCTCCTTTTTCTCTTTTTATTTTTGCAATTGAATCCTCGTCTTGCCTAGGAATTGTTCAATTAGGCCCTTATCGTACATTGGCCAAAACAAATTAGTATTTAGCTAGGTACTCTTTTATGATATATTTTAATAGAGATTTATTTTGGTTATAGACTTTTCATTTAAGAACCACAAATCCACAATCCTAATACTATATGATGATAAGACACATTCCTTTTCTTTTAGCAAAACAATAAGAAAATGAATATATTCATTACTCTGTTAAAAGAATTAAAAGTCACCCTACTATTACTATTTTGGCAAATTTGAAGGGCTCCTACTTGCAATAAAGAGAAAATGAAAGGACAGAAGGAGCAAAAGTACCCTTTTTTAAAAAATTGATTTCGCCGTTAAAGTCCAGGTTGTCCCATTTTATTACACGTGGCTCTATGATTTCCATTTCAAGCAATTCTGGGGTTTTTTGGGGAGGGGACCAAATTTGTTAAAAGAGCAAAAAAAAAAAAAAAGAGCTGTACACAATAAAACACCTCAACCGTTGTGATCCAAACTTTGGTTAAGCCTATTAGAACCAATAAACACAAAATATTAAAATATAATAAGTTACGCGTGGACGGTTCAGATTGTAAGATGGATCTTAATCACACAATAAATCAATCAACCAAATCTTGGTAAGAAAGATTATTGTGATTTGATCCAATCGGTGACCCTTCCAGCCTTCAAAATTAATCCAACCAACGGCTCTAATATATTTGCTTTTAAACATGAGGGGACCATCCAAAATAAATCCTTTGATAGTTTCCTAGGACGAAATCTGAATTTGAATGCTCAATTTATATATGTTTCACTTTTTATTTCCTTAATAAGCTGAGCAGGCCGAATAATTGATGAAGGGCAGACCAAAAACAGTTGGGATAGAAGAAGGGAAACAGGGGACTAACATGTTAAAGGAGGAGGGGGAGGAGAAGACAACTGCTTTTCTTGCATTAATTTAATGATAGGTTAGAAGAGTTGGCTCTTCTGGGAAGGTGTACGGTAGAATCCCGGAGGATGAAGATGAAAGACCAGCTATAAAAAAGACAAACACAAATCTCAAATACTCGAGCTGTTGTTGGTCCTCGCTATTTTTGCGAACGTCAAAGCATCCCCGCCTATGATGGTGAGGAGCATGTTGCTGAAACTCGAGACATTTCCCTTGAAAATATATACTTCTCCACCCCGTTCTCACATACGCACTATTCAGTTTTAATGCATGGAGGGGTTTACAAGCTTCTTATATATGACTTTGCTTAATGCTTGTTATACAAATCTCTTATGCACCGGCAAAAATGGAAGATACAAGGCAAAATAAATAATCTCTTAATACTCTTTGCTTTTTCTATGTCCACGTCTCAATTTTGCTGAAAACCATACCAAGTATATATATTATTTATACTTTTCTCTAACTTACATTTTTCTCTTTTATGTAATCACGTGCAGCGTTAGTCAACTTTTATTGCAAAGGTCAAAGACAGAGAAATATAAGTTAAAAATTTTAAAAATTAATATATTAAACTTAATTAATAATTTTAAAAAAATTAATAATAATAAAAAATTTATATAAAATGTAGAATCAACGTTTAAACAAGTCGTGCTTAATTATATTTTTTGAATTCAAATTCATCGATTAAAAATTATGTATTCAAAAATAGTAATTTTTTTTAAGATTGGGTATTAAATATTTTGATTCATATTACTTTTGCTCATAAGTTGAAGTATTGAGTCTTGATGACTTTAGTGTAGGAGAATCATTTGGACGATTTGTATCTTTTTTTAAAAAAAAATTTATCAATTATTTGCAACTTATTCATACTTTAATCAAATTTGAAAAAAATATTTTTATTTTATTTTTATTTAAACTTATAATACTAAATATAAAACTATAATACATAAAATATAAATAATTAAATACGACATATAAAATTAATAATTCTCTTATATAATTAAGATTGTTTAAAAACGATAAATTCAAAATAATTTCCTTTCAACTAAATATAAAACGTAAAGCATATAAAAAAGATATACTCAAATAATTTCCTCTTACATAATCATGATTAATTAAAAATGATACATTGATGAAATTTTAATCAATAGTGCAAAACTACAATTAATATTTAAATTACATAATAATTTATTAATTTTTAAATATTGAAATAACGAAAAATAAAATCTATATAATAGAAAAAGACGAACATAACAAATAAAAGATAGACTCACATTGACATAATAAAAAAATATATTATTAATGGTTTGTAAAAATTTGAAAAAGCAAATATATAAAAATTTAGAATATATGAACAAATAGTATAAAAAAATAATAATATAAATTAAAAAAATATAAAAAACTTTGAAATTGAAGGAGTCATGTGAGATATTTTTTGTTATTCTTTATTTATATTAATTATTAAATAAAAAATTATTTTGAGAGAACCATTAAAAGAATATATTAAAAATTTTATATAATATAAACAAATTTTACAAATTTTGGGGCCTAAATGAGGCTCCGCCCCTGTATGTAACAATCTTTTTCCTTGATCCAGCTGATATACTAAGGCCATTTCAAATCACTGTTACTCTATGTTTTAATTTGTATATATAGATAATAGTCACGAGACTCTTTAGTACCAAATATCTCATAATTGAACATACCACATTAATTTGCTTCAGACATTTTATATCATAAATTTTGATAAATATTGATAGTACTTGTTTAACTTTTTATAGCTAGTTTAATCCTTTCTAAGCTTGCAGTAGGTTGATGAGTCAAAGAATGAACATTTCTTTCCCTTAGCAGTTAGATAGTGCTTGTTGATCTTATGCTTTGCACCTACCATTTATGCTTCCTATTTGGTGGGTCAAATAGCATTACTCTCGGCAATTAAAGTACATTGCTTTTTAAAGATTTCTTAACACAGCTGTCCAACTTGATGCTTCTCATCGTCCAATGGTACTCTACCCTGCATTGCTTTCAATGCATACACGTTATTCGTTCCCATTACAACGCATGCCTCGAGCCCAAGGCCATGGAGCAAATGGACCGATCAGCCGATGCACCGGGCGGTAACACGCGGACGATTTGATTTGTTAAGTGCACGGTTAATTGATTGATGTTAACGTAGGGTATGTGTTGCAAAGGTGGCCATGGTTAAATACACGGGTTTTTTTTCAACTAAAGCTCTTAATTACCACAATCGTAGGCAAGTCAAAGTCAAAAACTACCACGTAATTATCTTATAGGACTTTGAACTAATAATTGGGCTAGATACTGTGTCAGCGGGCATTCCAATTTGACTCATCTCTAGCACTGACCAGACTATTCATGTATATAGGCTAATGTATGCTTTCTTGCTATAGGCTTAAAAATTTGCGTTTGTAGGTTTATTTATATATATACCAATTGCATTTAAACTAGCTAAAAATTAATTAGAAAAATCATTATAATTTTATCTTAAATGCATCAGAGCTAATTCATCCTTCTAATTTATCTTTCGCAAGATGTGTCTCGTTTAATATTTAAAAATTTCTTGTAAACATTTAAATTTTAAGACATATGAGGAAAAATAATTTTTATTTTTTGTTTAATTTATGCATAAAGATCTTTTAAGTAATGTGTACAACTTTTCCTTTGGCACTAATTTCCTGCATGAGGATTGGGGTGAACTTATAATTTATACATCATTTATTTGTTCTAATTTCGTAAAATCAAGAGAGGATTAATTTATAGAAATTTGACACTTTAGTAGTTAGATGATCAAATTATCTATAAAGTTTTTAGGCTCTAAAGAGGAATATATATATATATATATAAAACTTAAAATATTCTTTGAAGAATGAGTTTCTTGTTTGTGTAGAAAATATTTAAGATCTGAGCAAAAAACTAAATTACTTGATGATAAATAAAGAACTACATGGGGCTGTTTATAATAGCTAATTAAACTTAAACCTATTTGTTGTGAAAATAAAGTAATTATAATAACCAACTAAACCTAAACTTATTTAGTGTGCAAGTAAAGTAAATGGTAAATAAAAAAGTATTTTAACTTCTTTAGAGTATAAGTAAAAAGAAAATGGAGAAATATTCTTCCTAAGATATTTCTAAAATTAATAATTTCAACTCATGCTGACACACTCTTCCAAGTTGGAGTATAGATATCAATCATGCCCAACTTGTTGATTCATGGAACACCTTTCTTGAAACTACTTTCGAAAGAATATCTACCAACTAACCTTTAGGTTGAACAGATGGAATTGTATAATTTTTTGGTTGAGGTTCTCCTTGATGAAATGTTGATCCACTTCAACATGATTGATGCAATCATGTTGCATATGATTTTGTGCAATTTTAGTGGTTGTCTTATTATCGCAATAAAGATTCATAGGTTTTGCATATTCAATTCCCAACTTTTTGAGAACACTTCTAAATCCTTCATTTAAAAATTAACAGCCAAATATTCTCGTGATGCTTTCATTTCACATGGGTCATCTTCCATCAAGACCATATCATCAACATACATGATTAAAGTCGTTACCTTCCCTTCTTTATGTTTTATAAACAAAAAATGATCTGAGTTACCTTGCTTATAACCAAATGCTTTCATTATAGACAAAAACCTCCCAAACAAGCTCTAGGTGACCATTTCAACCCATATAATGACTTTTTCAATTTACAAATTTTCCTTCTACACAAAAAAATTGCATTTAATTCCTAATGGTAACTCCATGTAAATCTCTTCCTTTGAGTCTATGTTGAGAAAAGCATTTTTAATATCAAATTATTATAAAGGCCAATCCATATTTGCTACTATAAATATGAGAATGCGAATTGTATTGATCTTGGCTACTGGTGCAAAAGTCTCTTGATAATCTACCCCATACCTCTGTGTATAACTCTTTGTAACCAACCTTACTTTATGTTTGTCAATGCTGCTGTTTGCTTTGAGTTTCACCGTAAATACCCATCTACATCTAATTGTTTTTTTCTTTCGAGTAAGGAAACCAATTCCCAAGTGGCATTTTTTTTGCAAAACCTCCATTTCTTTATTAATCTCCTTGATCCATTTCAAATCTTTTAATGCATCCTGCAAACTACTAGGAATAGATATAATGGATAATTAGGTATTTGACCTTGGCTTTAGGATCAGGTTCATATTGTTTCTTCGAGACTCATTTATTTTATCTTTTGTGGATATTTAAAAACTATCCTTTCTATTGGAACATGTGTCTCTTGAGGCTTATAAGATATAGGATTTGGGATTTCATGAGACGCATCAGATATGAGATTCAAGATTACTTGAAGGAGAGCATTCTGGGTTGATTCTTCAGTTAATGGTGTAAGCATAGACATGGGCAATTCTAAGGACTCTATGACGAAAGCACCTGATTCACTTGCAAGAAAAACTAACTCACTCTTAATTTCAGGAATACTACCACAACACTGTTGAACATTTTTCCCAAAACATCCATTCATTTCCACTAACTCCATAAACTCCTTTCTTCCAACACCTTGTTGTAACACATTCTCTTCACTAGAGTTATCCCCCTGAAGAGAATGACTCCTCTTGAATAATAAGGCTCTAATTCACAAGAGGAAACATTTAAGGTTACATGTATTTTACGGGTTTGAGGGTCAAAACACCTATACCTTTTTTGAAAATTAGAATAATCAACAAAAACACATTGTCTTGCACATGGATCAAGTTTATTTCACAAGTTTTTGAGAATGTGAACATATATACTACAACTAAAAACTCCTGGTTCAAGATTAGGGAGGTGGGAAACTGAAAGTAAAGATCACATTTTTTGTTAGGGGGTTTGAAAATTTATTACTCGAGAAAGTATTCGATCAACAAAATAAGTAGTGGATTTTACAACTTCTTCTTAATAAAATTGAGGCATGTTCATGCCAAAGATAGGCACGGATCATTTTCAATATTGGTATATTCTTACTTTCTGCCAATCCATTTTGCTATGGATTATAGGTATAAGAAGTTTGATGATGAATCCCTTGATGGCTCAAAAATTCATCAAGGGATCCATCATAGTCAGTTCCATTGTTCGTTTATAGAGTATGAATTTGTTTCTGGTATTGAGTGCCCACCATAGTATAAAATTTTTAAAATGCTGTGCATACATTACTTTATTGTGAAGTAAAGATACCCAAGTCATTTTAGTACATTTATCAATAAATGTAACAAAGTAAGAGCTTTAGAAATAGAATAAATTTTTGCAAGATCCCAACTATCAAAGTGAATAATCACAAAAAGTTCTGAACTTTTATTCAAACTTGATGGATAGGAAATACGATGGCTCTTAGCAAGTTTGCAAATGTCACAATGAAAATCCAAATCATTTAGAAATGAATATAAATGTGGTTGTAACTTCCTAAGATAATCAAAAGAAAGATGTCCTAATCTTTGGTGCTATAACTATATAGTCGCTTGAGCCTTGTCTTTACTACTAGTTGGATTTACCTTGCTGAATTTCGATCTCCCATTTTTTATTAACTTAAAATAGTAGAGTTTGCCCCACCTAACACTATAACCAAGAATCTTCCAAGTCAGAATGCCCTAAAAATGCAAAATGATGCTAAAAAGTTATAGTGCAATCAAGAGTAGATATAATTTGACTAATAAACAAAATATTACGTTCAAGGGATGGAACAACAAGAACTGTATCTAATGTAAGAGTATTTGATAAAATGATAGATCTTTTTCCAATAACAAGACACGTACTGCATTTAGTTGTGGAGATAACATATTGAGAAAAAGTGAGGATTGATTATAACTGACTAAAGTCTTTAATCATATGGTCGGATGCTCTTGTATCAAGAATCCAAATATTATTCTTAGAAGTTGCAGAGAATACAAATGTCTTAACACCTGTACATGACTAGGCAATGTTTGTCGTAGGTTACAATTTGTCTATAACGTTTACCATAGGCTTCAATTGGTTTTCTTCTGCGGATGTCAACATGGTTTTCCTTACAATCTTCATTTTAGGTTTCTTTGTGAAGTCCCACAATTCAGGATAGCTAATGATTTCATAACATCGTTGTTTCAAATTACTTTTTTTCACCACAATAAGCACATACCAGACTATCAGGTTTTCTAGTTGATAGATTGCTTCAACTCTTCAAAGAGTTAGACGATGGTCCTTGGCAAGTTTGGTTGGCTAGCATAGCCGTGCTCTCAAGATTTGGATAAGAGCCTCCCATTGTCTGTCTTTGTTGATATTCTTTCTTACATATACATAAATGCTTTTCAAATCAAGTTTTGGATCTTTTCATAAGATTTCTCTGCAAACTCGATCAAATTTATAATGAAGTCCACATAGAAAAATATGGACTTGAAGCCTAGCCATTGCGAAATGCAATTGGACTATACCTTCAACTATGCCTTTCTACGAGATTGGCTTGTGATCAATTTCCTGAAAAAAAAACCACAAGTTCATTATGGTATGTTGACAATGGTCGACCATTTTGTTCGGTAAATAAGATCTCTGGTTCAATTAAAAAATATAGGTTTTGTCCGATCCATCATAGAAGGTTTTCTATACAACTTTCCATATGTCTCTAGTTGTGGGAAGAAGAATAAATGGTTGCATCAGCAATAGACTCATTGAGTCAATAAACTAGCTTTTCACTTTGTAATTTTTAGTAATCCATGTTTGAAGATTAGGATCTCCGAATGCAGGTTTTTTCTTCTCCAATGAGATATCCAGCTTTGTTGTGAGCACCAATATGCATCTCCATGAGTTAAGACCATAATGAGTAATTTCTCTTATTCAGTGTGATACTGGTAGGGAACACAAAATTGTCTTGGTATGGTTGGAACAATGAAATTGGTTTTTGCCATGTAGTTTTAGATGAATAGGAGAAAAAAATATGATCGTGATTTTCTGAGTACGGGCTTCAGAATATGAGATTTGTGTTGGAAAGTTCTTTTCAGATTAGAACTGCTTTGATACCATGTAGAAAATATTCAAGATCTAAGTAAAGAACTATATAGCTTGATGATAAATAAAGAATTACATGGGGCTATTTATAATAGTCAACTAAACCTAAACTTATTTAATGTGTAAGTAAAATAATTATAATAATCAGCTAAGAATAAACTTACTTGATTTGTAAGTAAATTAAATAATAAAATAAAAAAGTATTTTAACTTTAAACATTCTTGGAGTACAAGCAAAATAAACAAAATAGAAAAATATTCTTTTCATGATATCCTTAAAATTAATAATTATAACTCATGTTGACAATTTACCATAAGCATGATCAATTTATATGTTTCCTTATTCGTATGGAAAAATACAACTAACAATAAATAGACCAAATATAGAGATAAAAAGGAGATTTAACCTTTTACAGAAAACAAAGAAAAAAAGTATTAATGCAATGTGACATTTCTGCCAAATATATTGTACAATAAGTAACAAAATGCAACAATATTGGTAAACAGCAAGATTAGAGATATCCTAAGTAGTGATTGCTATTGTGTGCCACAATCTAAAGAAAACGTCGGGTTGGCCAACGACCGTCACCATTGGCTGGCTCTACAACAACTGGCTTCATCACGCAGTACCCTGCCCTTGAGCAGGAACCCACGCTCGCTCTCCTGAGATCATCATAATTGCTCATATCCATAGCAAGTCTTCTCTCCATTGCATGTCTTTCAGCTCTCCTCCTAAGATTTTGTCTCTTCATCAGAGAACTAAGTTGTTGTTTCCCATCCTTGCAGCAGCTGCTGCCACCACTTATTGGCACTGGCATCGACTCTAATCCCATCAACTTGGCTACCACCCCTGGCTTGCACCAGATCACACTCTCCCCTCCCAAAGTCGATGGCAAACACAAACTTTTCTCTAATCTCGATTCAAACTCAATTTTGCAATACCTCTCTCTCAATCCATGATCACAGCAAACGGACTTCCTCCCACCGGTTCCAACGATTTCAGAGTTTCTAAACGACGATCGATACATGGCATCTTTTCCATCAAGAGAGAAGCGAGGGTACTGATTCAACGCATTCCTGGCAGATCGTAAGATATCAGAATTGTTAGCACAAGACATTCTGCCAGCTCGACTGTCGCTGTATTCATTGAGCTTTGCTTTTCTAGCAAGCTCTTCTTCCAACTCTAACCGTAATATCATCTCCTCCAACGTTGTTGGAGGGCTTCGGGCCGTCGAGTTAGCATTGGAGGCAACAACGGATGGTGGGGTGACAAAGTCAGAGGAAGCAGTAGCAGAATGGTCAGTCTGGTGTTGGTTGAGAGTAGAGGTCGAGCCATCACCGTTGCAGAAATTTCTGATGCCTTTCTTCATCTTGGCTCCAATGGAGTTCTTCAAGAGAAACAAGGAGAGATCTTTCATGGGTTAGGTGAACCGTGCATGCAAGGAGAGAAAACAATGGAGCTTAATCTTTTTGGTTAGCATAAGAAAGAAACAAGTGGAATTGGTAGATAAAACGTGAGTGGAGTAAATATAGAGCGGTATAGGATTTAGTTGGAGAAAAGATAATAAATAGCGTTAAAAGTGTTCACATGACATATATGAGAAAACATTTTCACAGGTTTCTTTTCCAGCAAAGCTCTTTCCATGAATCAATCAATGCAATGCCTTCGGGCTTTGAATCATTTTCACTAGGATTGGGTGGGGGGGTTAAAATGGAGATCATTGATCACTTTCCACGAATTACAACTGGTTAGAAATTAAAGCCACTACACTTATACAGCTTAGCATCTACCATAACTTCGACGGTATTGTACTGACACGTAAACAAACACACACGTCTATACTCAAGCTAGCTCCCGACAGAATTCATATCCATAGCATCAATAAAACAAGGGAAATTCATACCGTACCAAAATTTAATGAAAATGTGGATCAATTCTACTTATTGTTATTTTCATAATTTACTTCATATTATTAACATAGGTACGTCGGTTATATTATAAATGAAAAGTAAGAAAAGAATAGTGCAGAATTTTTTTTCCCAACTAATTACGAGACAAAATACACAATAAAAATATTACAAACGTGTCTCATTTGCTAAAAGCTACATTTTTAATTTTATTATTCAATTATATATAGGCATTATTTATGTACTTTTTATCTATATCAAAAAATATTTTTTCCGTATGTTTATATATAAATGTTGTTTTTAAACATTACATAGTTATTTTGCATATATATTATCTATATAAGAAATGAGAAACTGGAATGCCTAAAAGAAGAGAAAATGTGAAAATTAAATATGGGAACAAAGTTAAAGAACACTGTACGTACGTGTTAAAAGGAGGTGTTTCATTGATTACAATTAATTTTTCATTCAATATTTAATAATAGATGTATTATTTGTACTTATTGTATATATTCGTCAAAAGATATAAAATGTCTTCTTAATCTTTAAAAAAGTAAAAGACATAATATTCAAATAAACTCTTAAATTATACACAAAAAGTCAATTAAACTCTTCTACTTTTATTGTGTTCAATTAAATTTTTGTATATTTATTTTAAATCTAACAAACTTTTTTTATTAACTGTTGATTAATTTTTGTTAATTAAAATAATAGTTGTCAATTTCATGTCATGTTATTTATAATGTGACAAGTAGACATATCATTTTTTAAGATATATTGTCACATGAGAGATGGTGTGACAAAAATTAAAATAACCTAATTGCTGATTGAATTTTTTAATAGCTGACTTGGTTTTTAATGTTTTTTTCAACCAATCATTGGATTTGCATTAAGATACCGAAAAGTTCAGTACAATGAATTTCAACACATTAGGTTTTTAAACTTGTTTACCTAATCAAATGTCTTAAAAGTTTAATTTCAGGACAGTTTGTTTTGTGTATTGATTAATTTGAAATTTATTAAATTAAATTTTTATCTACCACACGTAAGAAAACGTGAAAGTAAAGTTCTAAAAGTCAATTTTGATGGAAGGTAGGGAGCAAGTGTTTTAAATTGAATGTACTTTCTCCCATGTTATGACATATTATGATTAGCTTGAATGGTCCAACCCCAACTCTAGCTTGGGAAGTAGGTCTTGAAGATGGGCCCCATTACCTGGGTCAAAGAACAAAGGGCTGGAGTCCAAGCCCCCCTGGATGATAGACTTGCCAACCTCACCCATCATCAACTTTACCCATTGCTGTTACTAGATAGTATAAGATGGGCCCTATTGCTAAAGTGTTTTAAAATGAATGTGCTATTGCTCATGTTATGACAAATTATGATTGGCTTGAATGGACCAACCCAAACTCTAGCTTGGGAATTAGGCCTTGAAGATGGGCCTATAACCTGGGTCAAAGAATTAAGGTCCGTGGTCCAAGCCCGACTGAATGATAGACTTGCCAACCTGACCCATCATCAAACTTTACGTATTGATGTTATTAGTTAGTTAGTTTAAGATTGGCCCTATTGCTGTTTGTTGTATTAGTTAGTTTGATTTCGAAAGCTTGGACATGATATAAGTATATTGACTGTTATTGTCTACAAGTGTTAGCATTCGTATGTACTTGGATTGGTTGCTCACATGTTTTATATATTTGATTTAAGATCTTTTCAATATTTGTAAGTCATGTGCATGATTCATGAGCATGTGCTCCTACAATGTACCGTAGACTAAAAAATGGCACACTTTTTAACGAACCCCACACCCCATTTTTATTTGACACACAGCTCGAACCACTCAGCAACACGTTTCCGTTATCAAAAACATAGGCTTGTGCCTTAGCATTTGATTGCACAGACAACTTCAAAGGAACCCATTTGATTAAGCTGCTTTAATATTGACTGGCCTTGTTAAACTCTTTTTTTAATGCTTAATGCATAACAAAGAAAAGGAGCCCAATACTCCTTCATTGCGTGTATCCTGCAACAAACCCCTAACAATACAAGAATAAAAATAAAATAGTACTGATATATAGTTAGAGATGACCTCTGCGATCACGTATACTTTGGGGACCTTGAAGATTTGTAGGGCATGTCAAATCAAGTATCCTTGGACCCACCATTTCCGACCGCGCATATCGAATCTCCAAATCAACATTCTCCACGTGTACACTGATCCCACTCTCTCGCTTGCATATATACACCACTTCTGCACTCAGCTCCATCTTGAGTTGTTGACACTTCCTTTCACAAACTTCTTCATAGAAACATGTCTTCCCAGTTGCAGGTTTTCTCTCTTCAGACTCTGAAACATCGTTGCCTCGCTGCACTCAAAACGCGGAGCCCCCATATCAGCTGCCTCGCAGTCCGGGATAACCTCCTCTACGCCGCCGCCATCAACGAAATCAACGTCTTCGATTTATCTAACCACTCCCCTGTCGATTCTTTTAACGACGATCCCACCTCCGGGTTCGTCAAGTCCATTGCATTCAACAACACCAAAATCTTCACTGCTCATCAAGATGGCAAGATCAGAATCTGGGAAATCACCCTTTCCAAAAAACACCAACTTCTCTCCACTCTCCCCACCGTTAAAGACCGCTTCCTTCATTTCATTTTGCCAAAGAACTACGTTAATGTTAGGCGTCATAAGAAGAGGCTTTGGATAGAACACTGGGATACAGTTTCGGGTTTGGTTATATTAAACCAAAAAGGGCTAATGTATTCGGTTTCATGGGACAAAAGTTTCAAGATATGGAACGTAAATAACCGACGTTGTTTAGAGTCTGTTAAAGCTCATGAAGATGCTGTAAACACGTTGGTTGTTTCGGACAATGGAACTGTATACACAGGCTCTGCAGATGGGTTGATTAGGGTTTGGGAGAGAGCTAATAAGGAGAGACGGCACAGCTTGGTGGCTACTCTAGACAAGCACAAATCTACGGTTAATGCGCTTGCTTTAAACGGTGACGGATCGGTGTTGCTTTCGGGAGGCTGTGATCGTTCCATCGTGGTGTGGGAGAAGAAAGGAGAGAATAGTGCCGAAAATGATCAGGTGGCATTTGTAGAAGCATTGTGGGGTCATTCAGGGGCTATATTATCCTTAATCAGCGTAGGGGATTTGTTTGTGAGTGGATCATCTGATCGGACGGTGAGGGTTTGGCAACGTGGGAAGGAGGGTGGATTCCATTGTAGTATAGTGCTGGAGGGACATGAAAAACCTGTGAAGTCGTTGGTAGAAGTTGCCAGAGGCGTGTTCGAGGGTGTCTTTACAATCTGCAGTGGAAGTTTAGATGGGGAGATTAGGGTGTGGGAGATCTCAAGATGTTCAAACCTCAAGAACAGATCCCATGAGATTCGCATTTTATTGGATGGAGTTCCTAAAAGTTGCTAGCATTTGCTTTTCTTTGTTGGTATTTTGATATTTATAATATATACACAATTCTATATATATATATATATATATATACAAGGTGAAATGATTAATTCAAATCTTGTGCTTTCTTGTATTTAAACTTCAAATTAGCCATGATTAAGTCAAGCTAACTAGCTAGAAGTCTTAATTGAAGAGCTCTAATCATGTGATTAGGGTGCAACTTTTTCTTTTTTTTTCACGATTATTTTCAAAAGTTCACCCAACACCTGCAATATGTTTATTGCAAATAATATTTAACGGTGTTGAAATCATTATGTCCAGTTGTCCAAAAGTGAGCTGAGTTCATAACTTTTTTGTTATTGTGACTTAATTAATTATTAATGATTTGCTAATGGAGCTAAAGTGTACCCTAAACCCTCCAATAGCTAAACATTCTCCACTTTGGCAGGTACATACGCAGGCATACATTTGTACATATATATAGTACTTATATATATGAATTGGACATAGTGATATGCTTGATTGCTTGCATGTTTTTGTTAAACCCACTACTGAGAAACTTCACGTGTAGGCTCTGATCAAGTTTTCTCAAGGTGACATGCATGTTTCTTTCAACGATCTTTAATTTGTCTCTCCAGTGCTTTTCAACCCGTCTTGGTACGTGGAAATCATGACATAAGTCACCTTAATATTCTTACAATGAAAGCAATGTATAGAGGCTCTAGTCATGTCTATAGTTGCTTCCAGCCTTCTACTAACCAACAGGGCCATGGTTGAAGCTAAAAACCAAAAGATAGGAGCTTCAGGTCTATCTCCAATACCTTGGATCAAGCACATGCGTTTTTGTGTAGAAATTCTGAACAAAAAAAGCTGACAAGTTAGCTTTCCGGCTGGCAGCTTTTCTAGAATTTGCATTCCAGATAAGTGGGAGCAATGCATGTGGGATACCATTAGGCAGAATTTAATTGAATTGCATATCTTAAACAGAGTTGAAAGAGATTTTGTCCCACTGAACACAGTTTTATGTCGACACTTTCCAGTTGCCAGAAGCCTTTTTCTTGCGTAAGTGATGACATATCTTAAAAACTTGTTATTATTTGATGATACCCTGACCTGAGGCTGAGGAACAGTCAGAACAATATACATACATGATACATGCACATCTGTAAAAGGGCTTTTAACGGAAGTTCGACAGCCCTTAAACCTATGGAAAGACATATATGTTAATTTAATAATAAATTAATGCACATTATTATTACAAGCGCTGCACTCTAACTGGGCAATCCAACTTTCACGTTGTTAATAAAAACCGTAGAAAGTGCCTGTCTATTTCAAACTTACCCTCCCTTAAACTGCAGAAAGTGGGTGTCAAACGCCGAATTACCTTCATCATGTGCCAGTGTGTTTTTTTTTTTTATAATTAAAAGAAGAAAAATTCAAATTTTATTCTTTAAATAAAGAATCATACATTAATCAATGAATTAAATATTCAAGTACTTATTATATACACAGGTTGCCTATCAATTTTATCAAATAATTCATCAACCGTCACCTATATAATATGATAAATTTGGATTTAAGATTGCAAACACCATGTGCCAATGTGACGCCAAAACCATGAGGTAACATCGAGAACTAAAGCAACCAACAGCCGATCCCTGTTGTAATTCACAAGGTGCGAAAGTTGCATTGACACAGTTCTCAATGATTAATTAGTTAAATTAAAATTTTCCTGTTTTTGATCGGATATGTTACATTAAAATGTTGACCTTTGCATTCCTCCTAAATATTCCTCCTGGATTGACTAAAGATTCCGCAAGTGCTCGATCATTATCATAACCCTACTCACGACAACCTCTGTGACCCTATTAATTTAAACTTCTGTTCAGATCTTTATCCATTTCCGTGATGCAAAAACGACAATGCTCGACTGGTGGAAGGCAGTGCTTATGGAAAAAAACAAATTGCTGTCATTTCTACAGAGTTTTAAGGGCCTAAACTACCATTCCTTGACCCACCTTGCTTCCTCTTTCTAGGCCCAACTGCAAGGCTGCATCACCGATATAATGGGTCAATACTTTCTATTGCGCCAGGCAGAGGCTTGAGTTGAGTGAATATCCTTTCCTCTTGACCAAAGCATCAACGACATCACAATGTTTAGGGAAATTTCAATAATTACCCCTCGCTTAAAAAAACAAATTCCTCTCATCCGGAAGAGAACGCTTAAAGAAGCTCAAATAAAGTCTAATTAATACAATAAACTGAAAATGAAAGAAGAAATAAATATAACAAATTATATTAGTGGACAACATGGGGCTGGTAGCTGTAAATCTGTTTCCTAGATGTATTGCAACCAAATCAACAATGAGGAGCCCTGTTTAGATCCGCAAAAAATAGTAGATTACCCTCATCTCAAATAATTGTGTGCATTAACTGATCATCTCATATGTCCGAAATCTAGATCAAGCTACATTTATCTAATTCCATCAGAACTAGGCATCTACGGAAACAGATAATTAGGACCAGGAAATATGGTTTAGATGTAACACTTTCCATGTGTCCTGTTGACATTTTGATGGCAATTGACCTAATGAGACACACGTCGGCTCACAAATCTTTTCCCCCTTGCAAACCACCCTGAACACATATATGAGATGAATACCCAGGTTAAGTGATCCTCCTTGAGACTCGAAAGTTATTTGCATAATTGTTAGTTTGTCATAACGACCTATGACCTGTACGCCAGTGATAAGCCCAAAAATTACACATGCCTGCTGCACTACAAGTAAATTCTTTAACAGATAGCCAAATAGGAGAACAAAACAAACAAGTTACTGAGTTTTAGTGGGATTGTGCAAGTCTTACAGTTCTCAACTTTTTCATAAAGTATTAACTTCATTCATACCTGATACCTGACACTATAAAATCTGAAATTCAAATCCTTCTAATACTTGCTTATGTAGATTCCCAACTTCTTCCTCATTGTAGCCACCACTGGTCTCATCGTGTATAGGGTTACATAAAAGCTAAACTTAAAGGGTTTTCTAGCAATTGGTTCTCAAAGCAGATTCTCATGGATTTCATGCATAAGAAAGGTTTGCTTTGATTAGGTAGTCTCAGCAACTAGATGGGCCTTTTTATCAATAAGTAATGACTCTAAACAAACTGACCTTAATTTGGTTACTAGAAATCATAAGACAAACCAAGATTCATAGCAAGGAATGCTTGGAAATCTTCCCATATCTTAAAGAGTATATCTGCAGCAATATCTCAGAAATATATATTGTTTCATAAGACACGCAGCAGAACTGAAATTTCTTCAAACAACAAAATTAAGCAGCAGACACTCCCAGAAATTGAGCCAATGCTCAAACTGGTAAGCACATCCACACAGTTATTCTAGCTTTCTTTTTTCAAGTTCCAACAAAACGACATAGAAAAGATTGGAACAAATGATGACAGGAAAGGGTGAAAAAAAGAAAAGAAATGGGGAAGTTTTGGTATCATCATGAGATCATTGCTGAGCATCACCAAATTACATGTGTCCCAAGCTCAAATAATTCATAGATACCTATGGACAAATATATTATGCTCCGACCTAAACATGGATATACACACTCAAACCAGATCACCAACTAATCTGAAGCAAATGCTTCCCATAAATACTAAACAGGTTCGATCTTACTCTCTTAAATGTCTGTGAGTAAATTATACTTTTCTTAAAGCATGCACCAATGAGACCTCAAAAAGCATAAACCACCGTTCATGAACTTTCATGTTGTCTTTGGTTTCATACTCAAAATAAGAGGCGAATATAAACTAGCTGTTATACAAGTTATAGATTACCCAGAACAAAAAGTGCCTCCAAATTCCAAAATCCAATCTCAATCTGTTTTGGGAAAAACACCAATTTTCTGTGTTTGTACTCATAGACATTAGATAGCTTAGAGAGTCATATAATCATGAAGAAAACACCATATGGATAAGTATAAAATTCCTGAATGAATAAATTTAACGTGGGAACAGAAGGTAACAGAAGACCTGATCTTTTTTAATCAGTTAAGGGGTCAAAAGGACTAATTTCACAAAGGTGCTTCTATCTTAATTAGCTTAGCCTCCATTGTGAAGACAACAACACATAAAACCTTCACGAGTAAAAAAGAAATAAGACTACATTAACCAACAGGTTCAGTCAGCTAAACTTCAAATATGCCAATTGTCTCTATTCAGAAACAATTGGCCATTCTAATGAATTATAGGTGAACTAATATTCTACATTACCTCAAACCACTACCTATGTTCTCTACCAATTTATTAACACATTCAACCAAAACCATCTTCATCCTGCTTACAGATTCAATAGGCATTGGTCCTTGTTGAACAGGAAAATGCAAACAAAATTTAATCAATTGATTTTGGAAGTAAGATTTCCAGATCCTTATCTTAGCAACACACATTTCACTAAATGTAGTTTATTGGACAACAGAATATCACTCTCATAAGGAAAATATGCTAATCAAAATGGATGAGATGACATCAAATCAACATCATCATACTTGGAAAAATATCAGAAAACAACAAATATTTTAAGAATGATTTGCCTGATATACACATCTTCATCTACATTCAACCCTATTCCTTAATAAATCTATTATCCACTTCAGGTAAATCCTTATTCTATTACATTTAGTATCTTACTTCATAATCAACTACGTTAATAACTTGCATAATAAATGAGACAGGTTTCATTCTTATTGGTAAGCAAATAAACAAATTTAGACAACTAAGCACATCCCTAAGAAGAAAATAAACAAGTTCTTGTTAATTTTGTGAGTTAATACATTTAAGCATAAAATATTAATGTTAGATAAGAAAATTCTCAACATTCCATTCCAGTTCTCAAATCGGGCTTTGTCAACAATTTAAAAAAAATCCAAAATTTCAATAACATATGATCGAATTCCAAAATCTTTGCATACAAAAAACAGAGGAAATTAAACAACTCCCCATGAATACTTGCCAAAGGAAAGTCTAAGTCTTTCTCCTAAGACGCTTCCTAAGCTTCTTGTACTTGTGCTTGTTCATCTTCTTCTTCCTCTTCTTCTTCACACTATCGGCCCAAACTTTCCCAGCATCATCATCCTCAGTCTCTGCTGCCCCCTCCTCAACCTCTACTGCCTCCAATGGATCAAACCGAACTGAGTTAATGGGATTCAATATATACCCAAATGGGAAATTGGGGTAAAACTTCAAGGGTTCAGCAGATTTGCAATTTTCCGAGGATTTGGTATTGAGGAAAAGATTTGAGTAGTTTAGGAATTCAGGTTTGGTTAATGAATAATGGTGGGTTTGTTCAGGAATAGGTGAAGGACTAAGTCTGGGGAGTTGTTGTTGTTTTGGGTTTTTGAGAGATACGACGATTCTTTGACTAGATTTGTTCTTGAAGAGTTTGTGCATTAGATTTGCCATTTTGGCATAGAAGAATGGAAAAAAAAAACTAAGAATGAACTCAAAAACTTACAGAAGTTGGGATTTTGACCCTAGTTTTTGATTTCTTGATGTCTGGTTTGAAGTACTCATCAAGGGTTTAAGGCTGAACTATGAAGGCGCTTGAGTTGAGGTTTCCAACTTCCAAGGTTTAACACCCGTGCAAGGAGACTAAACTGTTTTAAAAACAGTGTCGTTTATCTTAAACGCAGCAAAATGCAAAATGTTTGGGACAAACATGCCCCCACGCAGGATCGAACTACGGACCTTCAGTTTACAAGACTGACGCTCTACCACTGAGCTATAGGGGCACCTGCTTTAATTAAATAAATTATTATCCTTCATCAAAACAATTCAAATATACGGAAGCAGCTAAGAGGCAAATCGAAATCCGAATCACTCAAGCCATGGACGACAACAGCACTCCCACCTTCGATCCTGTAATCCCCTTTTATATATCTATTGCTCAATCTTTTTTATTTGCTTTCATTTGGCTTTTGTTTTTCTATTTGACTCAATTTGTTGGACTTTTTTTTTTAATGATTTGATTGGCGCCATTTTCAAGCACATTTGGGTTCGCAATTCCATCTCCCTCTTTTCCCTCCCCTTTTTTACTCTTACGTCAAAAATTTAGATTTTAGAGGTTTTTTCGGTATTTCCTTTTCCAGAGCTTGAAAGGTTCGGATTCCAAAATTCCAAAGCTCCTTTTTCATTCACATTTCTCACATTTTTGGCTCAAAATTTAAGTTCTTATTTATTTATTTGTAAGTATAGGTTGGAACTGGAACATCCAAGAAGAATCGACCCACTTCAAGTAATTTCTCTTCCCCTTTTTTTTTTTTCGAATTTTATAAATTTTACATTACTACTCTATTTGATTGCAGCTAATGCAGATGCTCTGAAGCTGAGTTGTGAACTTCTTCGAATTTTTTTTTACAGACAAACTGTAATAAAATGCTCTATTTGAAAGATGGCCAGAATATTTAAAGTTAACCAGATGCAGCGAGCCATGCACTCACAATTGTTCAAGAACTGGAAAATCAGACAAAATGTGCTCAAGAACCTGCTTTTTAACATTAAGGTTGCATTTGATATAAAGGATGTAAAGTTAAATTTCTTATAATGTACTCAATTAAATTACATTATAATGTTTGTTTTGTAACAGAATACTGCAATGTAAAATTGTAATGCAATCACATTACAATCAATGGATGTAATGCAATTACAGTTTAAAATCAAAGCAATCATATTATATTACACTCTGCAATGTTATTAAAAACATTTTTACCCTTCAACTTTATTGCTTTATTAAAAATATTTTATAATATTATAATTAAAATAAAATATATAATATAAAAAATAAAAATTAAAAAAATTAAAATTTATATAATATAGGTAAAAAATATTAAAATAAAATATATAATATAAGAAATAAAAATAAAATATAAAAAATTAAAATTTATATAATATAAATAAAAGAAATTAAAATATAATATATAATATAAAAAATTACATTAAATAAATGCAAATAAAATATACAAAATTATAATAAGAAATGAAAATAAAATATATGACATTAAAAATATATTTAAGAGATAATATTATATAAAAATTAATAATAAAGAATACAAGTATATTAAACTTGCATTTTAATAAATAAGGGTAATTCTGTAAATTAACATTACATTTCTAGTAAAGTACTTGTAAACCAAACGCTGCAATGTTATATTCTCTGCATTTTAATCATAATTTTGCTTGTATACCAAACACTGCAATGTTATTTTCCCTGCAATCACATTGATTGCAATCACGTTGATTGCAATCACGTTGATTGCAATCACGTTGATTGTAATCACATTACCTACAATCACATTGCATTGCAAAGTATCAAACGCTACTTAACATCTTTTAAGTGGAAAGTTGTAAGTGATGAAAAGAGAAAGATAGTGCAAAGAATATTAGGGAATAATTGATTCATTCGTTGCATCAGAATATTACAAAAGGCTTTTATATACAGAGTCTACGAATAGGAAAAGACAAAATAGCCTATTTGCAATAATTAGCCAATTAACCGCTATTTAAAACATGATTAATAGTAATCTTATATTTGATCTAAAAGAATGCCACTTTACTATTATTGAAACGATGCACTTTGTGCATCTTCTTATTTGCCTTCTATCTTGCATCGATAAGGTGCGTTTTTAGCCTTTATTTCCTTATTATTCACAAGCAAATTTAGTTTTTGTATGTAGGAATGTCAACGGGTCGGATACCCTATAATTTCGAGGTACCCAAACCCTATTAATTACCCGTATAATTTTAAAATTATTACCCTAACCCTAACCCTATTATTATTTTACTACCCTATAATTATCCTAACTCGTTTAAAAACTCGATTAAATTAAAAAATTATTAAATTTTATTTCATGGCAAGGCTGGGGAAGAACAAGGCCGAAGGACGTGGGCTTGGGGAGACACCGCTACAACTGGCAGGGTGTGGGGCTTGGGGCGACACCATGA
Organism: Theobroma grandiflorum; assembly: GCA_036013995.1. Classification (NCBI taxonomy): domain Eukaryota; kingdom Viridiplantae; phylum Streptophyta; class Magnoliopsida; order Malvales; family Malvaceae; genus Theobroma; species Theobroma grandiflorum. The sequence continues at coordinate 12,836,032 of CP142131.1, forward strand.
TAGCCGACAAGGCATGGGGCTTGGGAAGAGACCTTGGCAGCCAGCAGGGAGTAGGGCTTGGGGCGACACCACGATAGCTGGCAAGGCGTAGCTGTGGTTGGGCTGATAGGGAGAAAAGAAAGATAAAGGAGCCGACTGTGGCGTGGTAGGTTGGCAGTTGGGGTCTTGGGGAAGAAGACTGATTCAACTGAATGGAGGCAAGGAGCAGCAATGGCTACAGAAGAGAAGAGAAAAAGGAGTTAAAAAATAATTGGGTTCGGGTAACGGGTACCCAAAGAGTGCAACTCGAACCCTACCCGAAACCAATTCGGGTAGTAAAATCACTACCCGAACCTTACCCAAAACCGATTATTTAACACTTAACCGGGTTTAATCGGGTCGGATATTCACGGGTACCTTATAATAGGGTACCCGTTGACATCCCTATTTGTATGTAGAGGACTTGCTTTACTTATTTTTCTATTATTTGAAGTTTTGTTCTTTATGATCTGAGATTAGGGGTGAGCAAAAAACTGAATAACCGAATAGAACCGAAATGAGTTTGATTTTTTTGGTTCGGCTAGTTCGATTTTTCTATTAATTCGGGTAAGAGAGTTTGGTTAGTAATATTAGTTCGGTTCAGTTTCAGTTAGAAAAATTTCTAACCGAACCTGTATAAGGGTATTATAGACATTTTATATGAAAAAAAATCCTAAACCTAAGCTAATCTCCACCGTCCCACACAGCCACAATCTCACTCCTTTTCTGCCGTCCCACAAAGCCATACTCCCACTCCCGATCTGCCGTCCTACACAGCCACAGTCCCATTCCCGATCTATCGTCCCACACAGCCACATTCCCACTCCCCTTCTGTAGTCTCACAAAGCCACACTCCCACTCCCGATCTGTCGTCCCACTCCCATCTCCAGATTCTCCATTCTCCAAACTTCATTCGGTAAGATTTTATGGATTTTATGATTTTTTGATGCTTGATTTTTTTATGAGTTTCGGTTTAGGATGGGTGAGCACTAGGTAATGGTATAATACAAAGTTAGAAACACGAGCTATATTAATTTCCTATCTAGGCGTTGACATTGTTTTATGGTGCTCCCTTAGTTTGTTGTTTGTTATATATTATCTTTTGTCTGTGAATCCATTCCAACGTGTATGATTTTAGTAATCATATTTTTATTTCCTGTCTCTATGTCTATATATTGCTACGATGAAGCCACCATATTATTGTTACCCTTAATAATCAAGATTTTCCTACATTTGGAAAATTATTATATTTTCACAAAACTGTAAGTAATGCTGGAATAAAATTGTGGAAAATTAAATTTTAATTCCCCCATTAAGCAGAATTACACAGTACACAATCTATCGATTTTTCATCATTGTCACAATCGCAAGAAAGACTAGAAACACAAAATGTTTGTAGAGAAACCAGAATAACTGATAGAATATGAAATCATGTCCTGTTAGAATATGAAAGAATTCCCTGTCTTTTTTATACAGAACATTTATCTTATCTTTTTGTACAAAAGAGCACTTCAAATTCCAAATTACCCCACTTTAACCACTTCAATTAAGCTCAAGAACTGATAGTAGAACACACACCATTTTACTAATTAAAACCTTAAACCATCCAAATAAACTAGAGAAATGTAACTTGGTCCTTTTACATCTTGTGTTATCAGTGACTTGTTTTCATCATTTTATTAAACTTTTGATGCTGATATATACACACATTATTAACAATATATAAATTAATAACAATATATAGTAACATAATTCCGGGGCATCCTCTAAGTTGTAAAAAGAGTAGCAATGGGCAGTGGCAGTATTATAGTACTGCCTTATCTTATAAAATAAAAGATAATGCTTATATTATTAACTTTCTTTACCTTACTGTTTGCTTTCTAAATAAAAAGATTAAATGCTTGCTATTAGTGATATATTCTTGATTATATTTGCTCATTTTTTTAATATGTGCTATTAGTGCTATATTCTTTAATAGATTATTCAACCTTGAACAACATATTTGCTAATTAATTAATTCTTTTTAAGTGACAGATTGAAGATTTCAATGACAAGTGAAAGCGGTAATCCAACTCCTACTCCAAGTGATGCTACTACGCAGCCTACACCTATTGGCATGCTATCATCATCACCAACACCAACTACACAACAAACTATAATCTCCACTAATGAAAGTGATGTTGTCAATTCTAAGAAATGGAAAGCACTTCCACCAAGGTCTGAAGTTTGGAAACACTTCACCAGATTCGTCAATGATCAAGGTGAACAAAAAGCTAGATGTAATTATTGTGATAGGGTACTTTCTGTTAATACTAAATATAATGGCACAACTTCCTTGAAGAATCACATGAATTCTTACAAAAAGTTTCCTAGTTCTGCTAATGATTCTACTCAAACTGAGTTAGCTTTTCAATCGAGGGATGGGTCAATAGGAACTTGGGAATTTAGTCAAGAAGCCATTAGAAAGTCTCTAGCTAAGATGATCATCAGAGATGAGTTACTTTTCATATTTGTAGAAGGGGAAAGATTTAAGGAATTTGTAGCAACTTCATGTCCTAGATTTATTGTGCCATCACAATGGACTATTGCTAGAGATTGCTTTAACCTTTTTATTGATGCAAAAATCCATTTCAAGCATATGTTGATAACATCTTCTTTTAAAGTTTCTTTGACCACAAACACATAGACATCAATTCAAAGAGAGAATTATTTGTGTCTTACGGCTCACTTTATAGACGATTATTGAGAATTACACAAAAGAATTTTAAACTTTTGTCCCATTTATAGTCACAAAGGTGAGGCCATTGGGAAAATGATTGATAAATGTTTGCGTGATTGAGGAATTAGTAAGGTTTTCATTATTACTATTGATAATGCTAGTTCCAATGATGGTGCAATATCACATTTGAAGAAAAAATTGAACTTATCAAGAAATAGCTTTTTAGAAAGTAAATTTCTACATATGAGATGCATTGCACTTATCATTAATCTCATTGTCACTGATGGATTGAAGAAAATGAATGCTTCAATTACTTGTATTAGAGGGACAGTTAGATATGTGAGACAGTTACCTGCTAGGTTAGCGAAGTTCAAAGAATGTATTGAGGCTGCAAGTATTCAATCAAAAAATTTGTTGTGCTTTGATGTTAGTACTCGATAGAACTTCACTTACTTGATGTTAGAAACAGCTCAAAAGTTTGAAAAAGCTTTTAATTTATTTGAGGAAGCTGATTCTCAGTACAGAATTGATTTGTTGATAGGAGATGAGATACCTAAACATGAGGATTGGGAAAATGTTAGGAGGTTGAATATTTTCTTGAAACATTTTTACACACTCACAGTAAAAGTTTCAAGTACTTCTTATGCCACTATTAATACTTTTCTTGATGATTTTTGTGGTATTTATTGCATTTTGAGAAATAGACAAAGACATCATGATGTTGAGTTGCAAGCAATGGCAAAGAAAATGCAAGAGAAATTTGATAAGTATTGGGGAAATACATAAAAAATGAATAAGTTGCTTTATGTTGCCTCTATTCTTGATCCAAGGAAGAAACTTGTATTTGTGGAGTTTTGTTTGAGGAAAATTTATTCGAACGAGCAAGCTTCATCGATTTGTGTGAGTTTGAAAAAAACAATAAAGGAGTTACTTGTTGAATATAAAAAAAAAATACAACCTCCTCGTGAGAAAGTTGGTGATAGTAGCCAATCCCAAGTAAGCCAAATTTCTGAACTTGATGATGATATTGACTCCAATGCTAGTGTTGCTCTTTTGAATGAATTTAAGAGATATAAGATAGCAATTGGTAGGGAAGAGGATAAATCGGAATTAGATAAGTATTTGAGTTTAAATGAGCCTAATGCAACCGATAATGATGACTTTGATGTTCTCATTTGGTGAAAACTCAATAGTCATAGGTATTCTACTTTTGCCCTACTAGCTCGTGATGTATTAGTGATTCTTCCATCTACAATTGCTTTGGAATCAGCTTTTAGCACTAGTGGTCGTGTGCTTGATGCATATAGGAGTTCTTTAATGCTTGAGATGGTGCAAGCTCTTATTTGTACTCAAGATTGCCCACGTGGACCTTCTTATTATCTTTATGACACTGAGAATGATTTGGCAGAGCTTGAGAAATTTGATGAAGGTAAGTATTTTATTTATATCATCATTTCATTTTTATTGTTTTAATTGTTAATATGTTTATTTATTGTAGAGTTGTCAAAGATTGCAGTGGACAATGTACTTGATAATCTTTAAAGTAATCAAGTAATGTTTAGTATTTGATAAGTATACTCCTAAATATTTATCAAATTAATAATTTTATATTATCTTATTCTTGAAAAAGTTTAATCTTTATTAATGATAATTTGTTTAGTTTTTATTTTTTCATTTCTAGCAGTAATGTTTAGTCTTTATTCTTGAAAATTTTGTATGTGTGCTTTTTGTTTTTTTCAATTGTTTCATCTTGATATTAACCTAATTATTCTTTACAAATACTCCTAATTATTAACCTAGGAAAGGTATGTATGGTTGCCAGAAAAGCTATGGCTTCCAAAAGCAGTTGATCAATAGGAACTCATCGGGTATGGAAGACTTTTATTATTCCTTTCTATTTTATGATCTTTTATTCTATTTAGGGAATTGAAAGCTTATTTTGTGATTTGAGCTACTTTTGTTGTTGTTCCAGTTTGATAGGGCCATGGGGGTGCTGCTGCCTGCTAGATTACTGGAGCATATATTGGTTCTTACTTTTGAAATTAGTGCTTCTGATGTTATTGTGTTAATGTTAATAATGTCTATTTTTGCTAGTATGTATTTTTCAAGTCTTGGTTTAAGGGTACAATCTATTTGATGAAGATTATTTGTTGTTGTTTTTTATCTAGTTAAATACTGTTAATGATTTGTTGTTATTTGTTCAAGACTATTTATTGTTGTTTTTATCTATGTTTTTAATTATTTATTGTTGTTTAGACTTTAGATCATATAAATTTTATGAGTGTTTATTTTATTTATTATAATTTCTTATCATATAAAATTATATCATATAATTTTATTTATCATATAAATCATATAAATTATGTCGCCATGTCCATGAGGATGGATCCTTTGCAATTGTACATCAAATTATTTATTAAGTTCGCTTTTTGCATACAAACAAAAAAAAATTATTCAGTTCGATTTTTGGTAACCGAACCGAACTAACCGAATTAGTTCGATTTCGGTTAGTTCGGTTATTTAGGATCTTCGGTTCGGTTTCGGTTAATTGTATATAAGAGTTCGGTTAATTCGATTACTGGATATCCAGTAACCGAATTAACTGAATAAACCGATTGCTCACCCCTATCTGAGATGTTCTTGATCAATACTCCCCCTTAAAAGAAACTATGAACATTGTGAATGTTCATCTTGCTCAATAATCTCTAAAACTATTTGGGTCGTAAAGCCTTTGTGAATGCATCAACAACTTGTGAAGTTGTTGGTATGTAAATAGGCTCAATCATATTGTTCATAACTTTCTCTTAGATGAAATGACAGTCGATTTGTATGTGCTTTGTTCTTTCGTGGAAAATTAGATTTTTGCTGATGTAGATTGATGATTGATTATCGCAACAAAGCTTCACTAAAGCTTTGTGTTCAATCCCAAATTCAACCAGCAAACTTTGTATTTAGATAACTTCACAACATGTAGTTGGCATTAATTTGTACTCGGCTTATGTTGACTTTTGTGTAACCACTTTATTGTTTCTTGGATTTCCAACTCATTAGTGACTATTTAATAAACATGCAATAACTAGTGATAGATTTTCTGGTGTCAAGACAACCTTCCCAATCACTATCATAGTATGCTGAAATTTTCCAATTAGATTCTACTTTCATCAAAATTCCTTAACCAGGTGTTGTCTTAGAGTATTTTAGGACTCTGCAAGCTGTTATATAGTGTTTATGTTCTACTTTATCTATAAACTAAGCTAGAGTTTGCATTACATAAGATATGTCAGGCCTTATAAAAGTCAAGTAAAGAAGTTTTAAAAATTGATAATTAATTAAACTAAAAATTAATTAACAAGAGAAACAAACTAATTAACAATAATTAAAATCAAAGCAAGGATTTAATTGAATAAAAATCAAATTTAAACAAGTTTAGGATTACAATATCCCTCAAACTTCATCTAAATCTTATCTATCTTTCTTAAATTATTTCAATGAGTTAAATTGTTAACCTAAAGTCCTCATTTATTTATTATGCTTTCTCAAGACTATTGTAAAAATATCCACTTTAACCAAAACACTATATCCTTATGTGAATTGAAATTAAAATAAATTTATTAAATTTAGGTTCTAATATTGGCTACATACAGCATATAGGCATATTCTTATTCTACACACAAATCAATTTATTCATCCAAGCAAATAAATATAATCATATGCTATCTCATTTCCAATTTACATTAAACTCCCTTTCTCAAGTTATGTTTAGGTTTCTAGATCAATTTAATTGGTGATCAGACAATTAAAAGCATTAAAAACAAAAATGGAATAAACAATCCAATACCATTGAAACTAAGCAAAAGAGAAATTAAAAAATTTAGACTACATACGAGTTCAATTACAATCCTAAAGAAAGAAATTAACTACTCATAATAATAATAAAGAATATAAAATAATGGAGTTTAACAATCTCAAACAAAAGAAACAAGAAAACTTATGCTCAACTCAATCACTGCTTTAGTGTCAAGGAGTTATTCTGGAAGCAGAAATCGAGCATTAAATGGCTTGTGGAGGGTGAGCGTAATACTAAGTTCTTCCACATGAGGGTTAAAAAAAAGTGAATCAAAAGTCATATTTTCAAGATCCAAAATTCATATTGGATTGAAGAATCAGATGCAATTAAGTCATCTGCAATGAAATTTTTTTCATCCCTTACGAAGAAGGAACAATGTGATATGGCCAAGTTTAATGCTTCGTTGATTCCTTCTATTATATCTGATAATGATAACCTAAGTTTATGTGTAGTGCCTTCAATGGAGGAGTTGAAAGAGGCAGTTTTCAATGTTGACAAGGACAATGTTGCTGGTCCTGATGGATTCTCCTTATATTTTTATCAACAATGTTGGGATATAATAGCTAATGATCTATTAGATGCAGTAGTTGATTTTTTTATGGTGCGGACCTCCCAACAAGAGTTACGTCTACAACAATTGTGTTGCTGCCCAAGAATGATAATGCATCGAAATGGAGTGATTTTAGATCGATAAGTCTTTGTAATGTTTTAAATAAAATCATTACAAAGATTTTGGCTAATCTTCTTGCAAGGGTACTTTTTTCTATTATTACAGATAATCAGAATGGCTTTGTAAGGGGGAGATTGATCAGCGACAGTATCCTACTTGCTTAGTAATTGATTGGGAAGATTAATCGAAAATCAAAAAGTGGAAATGTAGCTTTGAAGTTGGATATGATGAAGGCATATGATCGGCTTGAATGAGATTTTCTTTATAAAATGCTGCAACAGTTTGGATTTTATTCTCAGTGAATTGGTATGGTTCGTCGTTGCATATCTAATTACTAGTTTTCTTTGTTGATAAATGGTGGGACTGTGGGCTACTTCAAGTCAGAAAAGGGTCTCAAACAATAAGACTCTATTTCCCTATTATTGTTTATTCTGGCGACGGAATATTTATCCCAATGGTTGAATGCTTTGTTTGCTCAATATTCATCTCTGCATTACTTCTCTGATTGCTCTATGTCAGTCGCCACTTGGCCTTTGCAGACGATATTATTTTATTCACTAATGGTGCGAAATCTTCCTTGAAGAAAATTCTTATGTTCTTGCAGGAATATGAAGAGATTTCTGGACAATGGATAAACCATTCTAAGAGTTGTTTTGTCACTTATCCCAATATGGCAAACTGGTGCAACTAAATCATCTCTCAAACTACTGGCTTTGTCCATAAGTGCCTGCCTATCACATACTTGGAGGTGCCTTTTTATAAATGTCCGAAAAAGGTAATGTTATTTGATGAACTGGTGGAAAAAAATTCAAAAGCGAATAGAAGAATGGATAAACCATTCTAAGAGTTGTTTTGTCACTTATTCCCATATTTGCGTGATTGAGAAAATTGACAGAATGTTCAATAAAATCTTGTAGGGAGGTTCAGCAGGCACCAAACACATTCATTGGGGTTGTGGCATAAGACCACTTTACCATCCAGCGATGGAGGATTGGACATCCGAGGCCTAGGTGATGTGTTTGAGGCTTTTAGCATGAAGCTTTGTTGGAGGTTTGTTTCCTATAACAGCATTTGGACCCGATTTATATAGACTAAATATTGCACTGGCAAAATTCTAAAGTATGTTCAACCGAAACTTCATGATTCACAAACATGGAGACAGATGCTTGCTAGCTGCCCAACCACAGAGCAATACACTAGATGGCGAATAGGTAAGGGTGAGTTATTCTTTTGGCATGATTGTTAGATAAAGGAAGCTTTCCTGGTTAATCGGTTTCCATCATTTGCATCATCGATGACAATAGTCTTCTATTTCTATGATGATGGTAAATAGAATGTGGACAAGTTGAACAATGTGCTGCCAGAGGATATTGTGACGGAATTTCTAAAAATTTCGATAGATCCTTCTAGTGATGATAGGGCGTATTAGGTGCCTACCTCATATGGGCAATTCATTACTAACGCCAGTCGGTATATCCAGTGTTTAATTTAATTTGGCATAAAAGTATTCCTCTAACTATCTCTTTCTTCCTTTGGAGGTTGTTACAAGATTGGATCCCAATTGTTCTGCGATTGAAAACTAAGGGCTTCCAATTAGCTTCTAAATGCCAACACTGCAATTCAAAGGAGTCGCTTTTGCATGTCATGTGGGAATGCCCAATTGTTACACAAGTTTGGAATTATTTTGCGAAATTTTTCCAAATCAACATATTCACCCCCATAATGTTTATCAAATTATATGGGCATGGTTGTACTCTAGAGATTGTATGAAAAAAGGACACATACGCACAGTAACGCCTTTATTTATCTTGTGATTCTTATGGATTGAAAGGAATGATGCGAAACATAGGAACCTTGGTATGTATCCTAACAGAGTGGTGTGGAGAGTATTTAAACTCATCCACTAACTATTTCATGGGAGGTAATTCAACCGGCGGCAATGAAAGGGTGATCTACAAATAGCTCAAGCATGGGGTCTTCTATTCCAGCAGGCATCTCCACATCCCCAAAAATATTCTCTTGGCACAAACCATTAGCAGGTGAGTTTAAGTTAAACGTTGATGGTCGCTTCAAGCATAATTTTCAGAATGCTGCTGGGGAAGGACTCCTCCGAAATCATACAAGTACCATGATTTTTGGATTTTTAAAAATTTTGGATCGTACAATTCATTACAGGCAGAGTCAATGGCACTTCACAGAGGTTTACTTTTGTGTATTGAGTACAATGTTACTAAACTTTGGATAGAAATGGATGCAAAAATAGTGGTACAAATGTTAAATGAGGGTCATCAGGGATCCTCAAGGACCTGATATTTACTTGCTTCCATTCGTAAATGCTAAGTGGTATCTTTTTTCGGATTTCGCACATCCATAGAGAAGGCAACCAGGCTACAGATCACCTCTCAAATCAGGGGCATACACATCAGAACTTGCAGGTTTTTTCACAAGCAAAAGGTCAGCTTAAAGGTATTCTTAGATTAGACAAAGTGAGTTTGCCTTATATTCGATTTAAATGATTGTAAAGGAGTAGTACTCCTAATTTATTCTTGTTCTTCTTATTTTGTTACTCACATAGAATTTTGTAATATGGTAGTGTTTCAATTTTATGATGGTAGTTAAAAATATGGTCATAAAATGAAATATTCCTTTCTAGGTTCTCTTCTTAATCTTTCTCGATCTCATGTAATTCTGGATGTTCGGTTCATGTCCCCCTCCTCTTTGTACTTTATTTCTCCGATTATTAATAAAAATCTTACAGGGTAGTTGGGCCTTGTGAAAATTTTCAATATATATAAAAAAAAAGTTGACATGACAAATGCTATGTTATTGAATACATATCTATGGCACGATTTATTGAATGCACATTTATTGCACGATTTATTAAATGCACATCTATCGCATGATTTATGAGGTGAGCTTTTATTAATAGCATGTTATATAAGTAATAAAGTTCTTTTGAAGAAATTGCTTATGATACCATATGAAATATTGAATAATGATAGAAAACTAAATTTGAATTATTTTAAAGTGTGTGGGCATATAACTTATTATAAAATTATGAAACCTCGTAAGACAAAATTACAATGTAGAGGCATCAAAAATAGTTTTGTTATTTATGCACAAAATCCAAAAACATATAGATTACTTGATTTAAATTCTAATGTTGTAGTTGAATCTATATATGTTGATTTCTTTGAAAATAAATCTATTCTAATTTCATAAAAAATTTGTTTATTTGACAACAAAATATCACCCTAATAAAGAAAATATGTAAATCAAAATGGCAACATCATCATATTTAGAAAAATATTAAAAAACAACAAACATTTTGATAATGATTTGCCTGATAGACACATCTTCATCTACTTTCAACCCTATTCCTTATTGAATAAAGAATAAATCTATCACCCTTTAGCCACTTCAGGTAAATTGTTATGACATTTAGACTCTTAACTCATAGTTAACTACAATGTCAACTATGATAAGAATTTCCATAAATGAGATAGGATTCATTCTTATTGGCAAGCAAATAAACAAATTTAGACAACTAAGCACATCCCTAAGAATCAAGTTTTGTTAATTTTAAATCCATCCTAAAACTTCATTAGCAACTCAAATATATACTCTAAATCATTTAAAAAGTGAAAGAAAATAAAAGAAAACAAAAAAAAAAGAGTTTTAAATCCATCCTAAAAGCTTCATAATTAAAGAACTACAATAAAACAAGAAAGAAAGTTCTACATCCATCCTAAAAGCTTCATTAGCAATGTAAATACATATTCTAAATCATTAAACAAAATTGAAAGAAAATAGAAGAAAACAAGAAAAAGAGTTCTAAATCCATCCTAAAAGGTTCATAACTAAAGAAATACAAGAAAACAAGAAAGAAAGTCCTAAATCTATCATTAGCAATGTAAATATATATTCTAAATCATTAAAAAAATTGAAAGAAAATACACGAAAACAAGAAAAAGAGTTCTAAATCTATCCTAAAAGCTTTATAACTAAAGAAATACAAGAAAACAAGAAAGAAAAATTCTAAATCCATCCTAAAAGCTTCATTAGCGATGCAAATATATATTCTAAACCATTAAAAAAATTAAAAGAAAATACAAGAAAATAAGAAAAAGATTCCTAAATCCATCCTAAAAGCTTCATAACTAAAGAAATACAAAAAACCAAGAACGAAAGTTCTAAATTCATACTTAAAACTTCAATAGCAACATAAATATATATTCTAAATCAATAAAATAATTGAAAAAAATACAAGAAAACAAGAGAAAGAGTTCTAAATCCATCATGGTTACTCTTGTTTTTTTATTTTGAAGCATTGTGGAAAGCTTTGGTATTTTCTTCAAGGAAAAAAAGAATACGTATAAGAGTATTTATAGACTTTGAGGATGAACTATGAAGGTACTTGAGTCAATGTTTCCAACTTGCAAGGTTTAAGTTTCCAACTTCCAAGGTTAAATACTTGTGAGGAGACTAGATTGTTTTTGAGCAACGTCGTTTTATCTAGACGAATCAAAAGTGTAAAATATTTTGAAAAAAATAAAGTAAAATATCCTCACTCTTTAAGTTTTAGTTAAAATTTTAAAAGGGTATATTAGTTTTTGAAATATATATTTTATTTAAAAAATGCAAACACTATTACAAAGATTAAAAAAATTAAAAAAATATTTTTTTATTAATTTAAAAATTTATTATTATATTTTAAAAAAAATTAAATTAAAGGAAGCATCTATCTCCCAAAAAAGGAAAGCACTGGCGCTTGCTTAAGGAGCTTTGATCGAACTCCCCTTGGGAAGCTTTAGGGAGCCAAATCGAGGCTTCCCAAAGAAGCTCCGGTACTACCCATTTGGGGACTTTTTTTTTTTTAATTAATAAAATTATATAATAATAATATTTTTAAAAATTAATTAAAAATAAAATTATTATTTGACCTTTATCATAATATCAAATTGACAAAAATACCCACAATTGATTAAATTTTACCCAAAAAACTAAACACCTGTGCAAGGAGACTGACTGTTTTAAACAGTGTTGTTTTATCTAGAGGAACCAAAAGTGCAAAATATTTGGGAAAAAAATGCCTGCGTGGACTGACGCTTTACCACTGAGCTATAGGGGCCTCTTGTTTTGAGAGCTCCTTGATAAATTTTTAATCGTTCATCAAAGCAATTCAAATATAGAGACGAAGCAAAGAGGCAATCCGAAATCCGAATCACTTCCGCCATGGACGACAACAACACTCCCACTTTAGATCCTGTAATCCCCTTTTATGTATCCGTTGCACAATCTTTTTTATTTCCTTTCATTTGGTTTTTGTTTTTCTATTTTGAATCTATTTGTGTGACGATTTTCTTTTTGAAGGATTTGATTGGCGCCATTTTCAAGCACATTTGGGCCAGAAAAGGTCACGGTTTGCAATTCCATCTCCCTCTTTTCCCTTCCCATTTTTACTCACTGCAAATTCAGATTTTAGAGGTTTTCTTGGCAGTTCCATTCCAGAGCGTGAAAGGAACGGAATCCAAAACACCAACGCCCTAGACTCCGAGGTTTCTCTTTCTTTCACATTTCTCAAATTCTTCGCTAAAATTTTAAGTTCTTATTTATTTGTTTAATTTTTTGTAAGTATAGGTTGGAGCTGGAACATCCAAGAAGAATCGACCCACTTCAAGTAATTTCTCTTCCCATTTTTTTCCTTGGATGAATTTTATAAATTTTACATTACTACTCTATTTGATTGCAGCTAATGCAGATGCTCTAAAGCTGAGTTCTGAACTTCTTCGAATTTTCATTACAGGTTCTTTTCGAATTTTGGTGTTTATTTGATAATGTGTAGATTAGGGTTTTTTTTTTTATTATTTGAGAAAAGAAAATGGCACTTTGTAATGGAACCCCCTTTTGTTCCTTGAGTAAGAGGCTGTGCAGCGAGCTGCTACAATTGCTGAAGCTGAGGGTGGCACTGAGATTGAAGCAACTCATGTAGAAAGGATTCTTCCACAGTTACTTCTCGATTTCTGAGGTACTTATTAACCTTTTTTGCACGAATGAAATGTCAAGCAAATTGTTTGATTAGGCTATTTTGGGACCCAAATGGTAAGAACAGCAACCGTATGAAGATAGAAAATACTAGCATAAGATGACTGGGTGTAGCATTGGAAGCTTAGTTGACAGAAGGAAAACTATCGAGTTTGTCAATTTACCACTGGTATTCCCTGTTAGTTTTTAGTGACGTTTGCCTAATATATGGAATCATTGTTGTGCTCTAGTGGACGGGACCCAGAATGCTTTCTGCACCTTACCATGTAGAAGGATTACCTGAGGAGGTTCTTGATGATGGCTGGCTGGTATACACCACTCTTTTTGTGTTACCTCTCAAGCATTCGGAAATTTCTATAGGGAAAATATAAATGCCTTGAAATAAATGTAATACAGGTTGTGGTATATCCGGTGGTATCTGTAACAATTCATCATGATATTTCTTCAGGAAATCTAATGTAAAAGAAAAAGATGTCTTAACAGTCATGTTTTCCAATTCCAACATAATTTTCTCTGCAAACCTTATTTTATTCCTGTCGAACCTCTTGATGTGGTTTGAATCATAAGAAGAGAAATGTCAGCTCATGTTACCGCAAGTTGTCACGTGCAATTATCTAGAGAGGGACATGTTATTATCCTAGAAAGAAACTATAGATTTTTTACATCTTTGTTTCATTTTCTTGGCTAATTGACCATGTGCAGAAAATTGGTTGCCTCGGAAGGTAGACTGACATTTGTGTATTGTAATCTTATTCATCTGGGCAGTTTAATTGATGTGTGATACCGTGCAGAAAGGTAGTCCTTCTGTTGTTGGTTGTGTTCTCATCACTCCATATTTTCTTCTCATTTGAGAGAAATGTCAAAGATGAAGCAGGCTTTTTTCTCAAAGTAAAGGGTAAGCGATTCTAGAAGGAGAAACTACTAAGTATGTGAAAGATATTCTTTGTCATAAAGAGAGCTCTTTGGCTATCTTACTTTCATTTCCACAACTTGTATAAAGGCCTTTTTTATAAAAGTCTTCCTCACATTCACATTATGTTAGATAAAAGGCTCACTCTCATTACCCTCACTTATCGCTAATTTAACCCATTCTCTATTTTGTTGCTGCCCTGTCTAGTTTGATTGGTTGCGACCCCCTCTTCCCATCTCTTTTTATCCCACCAAAATTCCATGGTAATTAAATTCACATGTTCCACGATGGTAGTGGCCCTGCCCCGACTCCATTTGCCAAACGACCAATGAAACTTTTAACTTTTTTTCGTCGGAAAAGAACAAAGATATCTCGAGTGCGGGGATATCTGATTCAGGCCTTTTAAATTATCCTCTCCCAGACACGAATATGTGAATCTAAACTTTTTCTTCATTAATAGTTAAGAGGAAAAAAGAGAAAAACCTTCTTTCATACTTGATTCAGCAATTTGACCAATGAAAGTGCAGGTTATTTATATGGTATGCTGAAATTTCTACTTCGATTGGGGAATCCAAATACAGATACATTTCTTACAATCATTGCAACAACTGGTTACACGTAAGGACCATATCGGGCAAAAACAAAAACAAAAAACATTTAGGATAAACTATTACACTGGTACGCATTCTTCAACACTTGCATCATTATTTCAAACATTCTCCTGACATTACCTTCATCTTAGTTTTTGATTTGAGACAACATGCACCTAACATCCTTACTGCTAGGTCTCTGCTTTGGATCGTCCAAAGTGCAAAAGTAAGCAATCTTCAGAACCAGGAGCATTTGTTCTTCATACCCCTGTCCCAGTAGCTTAGGATCAATCGCTTGACTGGGATTGTCTGAGGTCATTATGTTTCTCATCCACTTGACCAAACTCATCTCATCAGTGTGCTGAAAGAACTCATCAGATGGAAGCTTCCCCATCACCAAAACCCCAAGTATAACCCCAAAGCTATAAATATCACACCTATCAGTGAACTTGAGTGTCTGGTGATACTCTGGTGCTATATATCCCACTGTTCCTGCCAAATTGGAAGTAGTTACATGCGTGTTAGCATCGGGCATTGCCTTTGCAAGCCCAAAATCTGCGATTCTAGCTTCCATGTCATCATCAAGCAGGATATTTCCTGGTTTGAGATCTCTGTGAATAATACGCGGACTATGGTGCGTGTGAAGATATTCAAGCCCAGCTGCCACGCCTATGGCAGTCCTCTGCCGAGTAGGCCAATCGAGCTCCCTTGCCCCCATGGAAACTTGCTGTAAGATATCTTGCAAGCTTCCATTCTTCATGAACTCGTACACAAGGTAATGACAGTCGGGTCGAGAAACATGGGCCAACAGAGGAAGAAGATTTCTATGTCGAATTTGACCAACCGTGGTAATCTCTGATCTGATTTGACGCATTTTCTTATTCAGAAGCTTACTATCTTCATCGGTCAATTCAGCTGCATCTTTTGGGGGCTGAATAATCTTCTTAATAGCAATCATCTTTCCACCACTTCCTGGTAACTCTGCCTTGTAAACTTCTCCACAGCCTCCTTTCCCTATGATCTCCAACGAAGCTAAGCCATCTTCTTTCTCTAAAAACGCTAAGTCCTCAGCTTTCTTAATCAATGGACTAAAGATGGATGGGCCAGTATCTTTTCCTCCTCCTCTTATTGCTGCCAAGACCAGTTTAAACATCACGGAGAAGATGAATCCAGATATGGTCCCAGCTACAGCTCCAGCAAGGAATCCTAAAATCCATCCCATTACCTTCCTTTTCTTAGTTTTATGCTTGTGATTATTTGACGTTGATGAACTGGGACCTGGAGCAGTTGCAGATTTGCCTCCACTTGGTGATGGAGCTGCAGCGCTGCTTCTATTTTTGTTTGTTGAGTTCCTCTCAGCAAAAATATACCGTTTGGGGTATCGAGAGAGAGCTGATTCATCAACTTTGCTCATAAATGGAGCTGAACCTTCAAGAAAACTGTTTCCAGAGAAGTCGAAGAATCGAAGGTTTCGAAATGAACGTATAGACGGAGGGATCTTCCCGGAAAACAGATTGTTTGCAAGAGACAGACTTTCCATGTTAGGAAAATACTTCAAGAAGCTTAAGTTCCCGGTAAATCTATTGGAAGAGAGATCAAGAACTCGAAGACGTATCAAGGAAGACAAATTGGATGGTATCTCACCGGAAAACTGGTTGTTTTGGAGGTCAAGAATTTCGAGTTTCTTACAGTCAACAATTTCGGGTGGGACTTGGTCAATGATATTGTTGTGAGAAACAGAGAGCTCTTTGAGCTCCGAGAGCTTCCCAATTGCAGGAGACAAAAACCCATCAAGCCCTTGGGACTTAAAGACAAGCCTGGTGACTTTGAGAACGTAAGTGTTGTTGTCCGTGAGCCTTCTCTCACAGAAAACACCAGCAGCGCTGCAAGGATTTGTGGCAGGGAATCGTTGACCGTCGATGCCCAAGTCCTTGACGATGGTGGAGAGAGCTTTCAAGTCTGAACGGTCGAGAGTAAGCCTTGCATTGGAGATGAGGAAGAGAGAAAGGAGAGTGAATAAGGGGAGGAGGTGGTGGTGGGGTTTGCACGGAAAGAATGCCATTTTTTGTGGCGGATTAAGGAGGCGTTGGCGGAGAGGGGAGGGGATGCGATTAGGAGACTTTGATTATTAGCTCATACTGCTAAAATTGTAGGTGGTTGTTGGATGCATCACTCGGATGGTTTTTTCTTATAAGCTGATACCGTGTGGAAAAACATGGTTTGTGGAGCCCATTTTCAAAGTTGGTTTCCGTTTTCTTAGTTTAGGACTCAATACCCCACTGAATTCTTAACTCACATTTTGGTTAAGACAAGAAATCCAATGGACTAAAATGTTTATTTAGATTTCATTATTTGAACCCTGAATGCTTGGTTCTGTGGTAACTGCAAAGGGAAGAAGGCAAACACATACCCATTATAACAAGGGAAACCTTGACATTAAAACATTTCTTTAAGTAAATTTCATGAAATTCTCAAAATTTTGTTGAAGTACTTGTTAAAATTACCAATAGTCATACTCAATATTCAACTCTTTCCTTCATAAAGATTCATCTTTTGGATTGAGTGTTTTCAAATTTAATGTTATGAATATGTGATTTAATATGTAATATTTTATGAATCAATCGTGTTACATGATGGTAAAATGATAAATGATATATAATTTATTGTTATTTGATGCACAAAGAAAAATATTATATTATTAATAAATTGTATGTGATATTGAAAAATTTAAATTGTGTTTGTGATAGAAAAATAATTTTTTTAATTGACAAAAAGAAAAAGAAAAACAACATGTGAAACATATATATATATATATATATCTTTTTATTTTGTTTCATTTCTTTGTTATTTCCCTCCAACTTTGAATGACCCAAATTATAATAAGACAATTCTCAAGAATTGTATACATTTTTCCTTCTGTCCCCAACGTTTGGCCGACGCGTGGAAAATACATAGCTATGTAGGGAAACTTCTGAGAACTCCACAAGTCAACTCCGGCTGGGTCAAGTCAACAAAAGAGCGTTTGAGGTCTTTCTTTTGTTTTCAGCCGTTAGATCATCTTTCTGATCTCTGGTGCTGAAGTTGACAGACGAAAATGATAGTAAATTTGTTCCCCAGTTATTTTATTTCTTTCTCACTAGTTTAAAAAGGCTATTAGTATTTCCATATTTCAATAAAAACAACAATAAATAATTCCCAAAAATCAGTTAGTGCTTTTTGTTTTCCTTTCTCTTACCTCTTCTTTAATAATAAGTCTATTGACTTCATTACCTAATTCCAGGATAGTAAGTCCAAATACACTTGATATGTACATATCTAAAATAATAATAAAAATAATCTTCTTTTAATTAGAAAAATATTTCTTAATTTTTTAAAATTTTTGGAAGAAAAGTTTTTCTAAAGTGTGAAAAGAGTGTAGCTAAACAAAATTATACCCATTTCCCATTACTATTTAGTTCAAATAAGATTATACTTTGTAAAAGATTTTATATGTACATAATAAACTTTGTGATCAACATATTTGTTGAAAATAAAATAATAAAATTGTGAAAAGTATAAAATTATTGTCCATTGAAACAAATTGAAGCATATAACCGTTTCCTAATCCAAAAAAGGATTGGAAAAAAAAAACTGAATTAAGGTCCAATTTATCACTATAATATGGACCAACATTGAAGTTTATCACTATACTTTTAGGTATATTAATCTTTGTATGAAGAAGTAATGGAATTCAACAAAATTTGCTATTTACATTAATAGAATATATTTCATAAAATATTTCAGTTTTTTTTTTTCAGAAATAAATTAAATCAAAAGTATAAAGAAAAAAAATCAATATAATTGAAGTTCAAAATGAATATTAAGTCATAACATAAGGACAAATTTGACTTTGATCTCAAAAGGAAAGTGTTATTAGACATATGGATGAAGGGTATGGAGCCAGTAAGACACTTTTCTTTCATGAACCGAAGCAGGGGTTAGTCAAGACTCAAGAATGAAGACTAATAAAAGATGAACCACACGGCATGTTTTTGCAATCACCAATCAGGTTTCGCACTGGAGAGAAATTTCTATGATCTTCCCTTGCCGTCCTTCCCGGGAATGTGGTTCATAACTTTGGCAGTTGCGTTTATATTCAGGTTCTTATCACAATAATTGTAAAACAAATCAATGCATTAGGGTACAGGGTGTTAACTCCTGTTAGTTTCCTGGTCGTTACATTAAAATTCTATGCATCATCATCTTACAAAGGTCACTGAATTAAACTATAGTTGGCACACTAGTATTCTTTGTGTTGTTTGTGTTATTTTATTTTATATCTTTGCACATATGAGAAAATGAATTTCATGGATTTTATTTTCTTGTTTTTGGTAAAATGCATAATAACTATTTTCTCTCTTTTTCCTGAAGAAAAAGAAGTGTGAAAATGAAAGCAAATTGGTGGGGATGCTACTTTGCTGTCAACGTCTCCCCACAAAACGACCCACTGAAGCTTTGAAAGCAACCCACCCAATCAAAGACTCGAATAGAGTCTGCCTGGAAAAGATCGCAGCCCATCCACTCAGAAAACTGAACCGAGCCGATGAAATTGCGGGCGGCGATGCTGGTGGTTATGGACAATAAAAGGGGAGCTGCTTGCTTCACTGGTTAAATAGCTGAGTAAAGTGGCAATCATGAAAAAATTGTTGAATGGAATCGGTGTTTTGCAGGACATTGGCAACTCTAGAATTTAGTTTTTTCTTTGAATTTGTTCTTAAAGTGATGTGTCAATGTCTTTCAAGTTGTAGAGTTTGACTCGCTGGGTTGCTTAAACTTTTTTTTCTTTCGCTATTTTATCTTGCTTATTGCTTAGGTGTAGTATTTTTTAAAAGAGATTTTCCTCCATTTTTTGCCCCAATCTCAAAGTCATTATAACCCAGTCTCATATATGTAACATGGTCTTAAGCAAATCTTACTGCTTTTCCTTCTTTTGGGTCGGTCCTGGCTGTTCTAATGTTACTTGTCTATGTATTGCCTAAGAAAGAACCAACACATAAAGCAATGGAAGGGTGTCTCATAAAGATGTGGCTGCACTAAATTTCTTTGGTGTAATTATGGTCTTAAGCAATCTTATTGTTATTAATCTATGTTAAATCAAAGATCAAATAATCACTAATTACGGGTTCAAGCAACCGGAAAGAGAGAGAAACGTTGTGTGTATAACATGAAGAATGCAATCCAGAAACATATAGAATCAAGACACTGATGAATACGTAACATATAGGATGATTTGATGACTATCATGGCGACAAGAAAGCGGGGGAACAGAAAAAAGAGAAAAAGATAAGTAGGGATTTTGTTCCTTGCTTTGGCATGGAGAGCTCTTCATTGGCATGCTAATGCCTCACTGGCCTACCATGTAGAGTGGGTTATAAAAGGCTTGTTTGATTGATGTAACACCCTGATTTTCAAGGCTGCTCCAACTTGTCTGTCCTCCGAAGGGGTTATCGCCACTCCAAAAATCTCCGTTTAATTCCATCGGTAAGCCTCCACTATACAAACTAAATGTTTTTATGTGGTTTATCTGCATCTCTACCAGAATTGATCTATTTTGACCCCGAAACTGTTTACGTTGATGTAATCTGTTCTTTGGTAGTTAATCATGTTCAATTCTGTCTTTAATTCTTAACTGCGACTGTTTTGGGGTATACAATCCCAATATAATTCGATTCACAATTAAAGGTTGACTTACTGTATATTTAAATGAATTCAATACTTAAACTGGAGTCAAGCTTGGAATTTCATAGCTAAGATAAATCTTAGTGGCAGGGTTGCAGTGTCAGAGTCTGTTTGTTATGGAAATAAATAAAGGAATTGTGAATTAGAATTTGATGTGAAGAAACAATCTGATATAAAAAATTGAATGGCCCTGGCACATGTCATCGTAACATGAACGATCTTCAACGAGGCTCAGTATAATCCTTATTAATGTCAAATGGTCAACTGAGACAGAGAAATACAAAGGAGCAGAATATATTCACTTTATTTGATAAGGTTTTCAACTCAACAAATGCCTGAAGACAGCAAAGGTATACCAGCCTGAATATAGAAAGGAGAGGGTCGGCAGAAATCAAGGTTACCATAGACCTGGCAGCTGTAGAGCTGGTTGCTAGTCAACCTGCAGGTGCAGACTGCTCCCTGTTTGAAATTTTCATGAGAGATGTATGCATAACATTAAACTATGGTTTCCATATTTCATAGCATTATAAGACCAAAACCATCAAAAAGGAAGATATAAGAAAGATTGTCATCAGTTAGTATTGGCCTATATGTGATTTGTTTCAGGCAAATTACTATGTTGTTTTATTTTAATGTTGCAAAGGGAACCCGAATACAAATTAATTCAGAGATGGGCTCTGCTAAGCTTCGGTTTCTGGGAAAAGAATTATTCCGTTGTACTTTTCCCAAGAAATTGAAGTGGCAAAGTAGCTGGATGTGTGAAAGTATGAGGTGGCAGTCTTTCTCCTCCCAAATTATTCTAGTCGTTAATGGTTTTTTAACACAAGTTTCAACTTTCAATCTTGCCTTGCTCTTTTTCCAGGAAACCTTCCCATACGTGTGAATGGACACATAACAACATTTCCATGACCATGAATGATCTTAGAGTCTATAGACATCAACTTGATGGATCAAACATGCTTGCCTTCTGGTTCATGTACGTTTTTGTTTCTACTACTTTTCTCCACTTAAAGTTTTCGACTAGTATTTCATTACTATAACTGTTTGCCACAGTTGTTTTGATATGATAATAGTTAACTGGTTGTGAGTTCAGACAATGTTGAAAAACAAATCTTACACTCCTAAGATTTTCAAGAGAAGTCAGTCGATTGATTGCTGATGTGTACAATTTGTCTAGGTTGGGGTAACCAGAAACTAGTTTTTACTATATTCCGCTGGCGAAAGCTAGAAAGGGCCGAAAAGGCCCTGAGGGAGAGAAGGAGGGCCCAGTTTGTACTGGGAGATGATTTCCATGATCCGCCTAGTTTACAGGAAGTCTGGAATCTGTAAAGCCCCATTCAGTTACTTTAGCCTCCGTTTCAAACACAAACAAGGGACTTCCTGCTTCCAAACATGGCTCCCCAACCATACTCCCATATTATTAGGAGATAAAAAAAACAAAGAAAAAGACTACTCAGAGAGAGAGATGGAGAGCAATATCAAAGCCACAAACACGGAAAACTGATTATTTTAGCATAGTAATCTTACAAGGTAGGCACAGCACGGCACACTATCATTAGTACTCACCAAGACTCCTCAACAACCAAAGATGAGTGGTAAAAGAGTCCTAAACATTATCTCACAAACATCACCACTACAGTAGAATGTAGAAATGCTAATAATAGCAAACAGAAAGCAAGTACAAAAGCATTAGACCTTCTAGTGCATCTTACCATATATCATTCATGACCTTGAGCAAATTAAAACCGAAGAGTGATTGTTATTCTGGTTTCTAGGCTTAATTTGCTCAAAGGCTTCGCTTTTGGCTTAATCGACACAGCAGCGATACATGAAATACATCTCCATGGGACGTCCACACTCAGCACAGACCACCCTCTCTGCAATTCCGCCACTGATACCTGGAAGGATAAGACGAGTGCAGTGATGATCATCGGCAATCCCTTCCAGGTGCTTGCGGAGTGCTGGCATAAAACCCATTTCTCGAGCAAGGTATTCCCAATTGTCAAAACTTTGCATGCTGCTTAGAGCTTTGTCTCCCTTGGCCCTGACCATTTCAATTGATCCTAAAAAGAAAACTGCCCATCCATGTTCGCTCCCGTCGTAGCCAAGTAGTGTCATGACCTCCTGCTTTATAACGTCAATTTCATTGGTCTTGCCATGTCGCGTTTTCGAGAACAACATGCTCTCCAACCGGTTCCAAAAGAACCAAATAGTGCCATCTTGCCAGGCGTGACTAAGCTGCTTCTCATTGATAAAACCGGTAATCTTTCTCACCCTCTCCTTGGCGTTGTTCTTTCCAACATAAACCATCTCTAAGCCGATGCCCAGAGCCTGTGCAACCTTTTTTGTTGCGGAAGTAAAACTTTCGATCCAGCCTAATTCTTCACCACCATATAGACAGATGACTTTCTGTTGTTTCATCTGATAATTAAAGCAAGGCACATGATCAGAAAGTGAATGAATTAAGCATATTGAGAATCAAGAGACAGACATATGATAAGCAAGTGGTTGCATATATATATACTTGCGGTGTGTAAAACAGCATTCTAAATGTTAAAACATTTTGGCATGTGTTTCTATCTGCAAAAGGTGGGTGAGTCTGTACCCAAGTATGTAAGTTTGCTTCAAGCCCGTCAACAAGTAGCTCAATCGTCCAAGCCTCTGTCTTCCACAGACTTTCCTCTTTCTCAGTGTTGAAAGGGAAGGCTGCATTTCCCCATATCCACAACATGTTGAGGGCATTTGTACATGTGACCTTTCCTTGTGGATCCAGGGTCACCACAATCGGCTTCTTTACGAAACGCCATACCTCCTTGGTGTACTTAATGACTGCTGGTTCAATAATGGAAGGGTGGTGCACAGTATACCATGGCATAATAGATTGCAGGTTCAAAAATTTTTGCTGATGACCATCATTCCAAGTTGATATGTCCACAACTGGGAGCCATACGATCTCATAGTTAAGCTCAGACGATACCCGTTCATATTTGTACAGAACCTCAAGAACCTGAATCTCGTCTGGGGAGATATCAAGATCTGAAATGAGCAGTAAAACATGCTTTCTCCTCAGTACGTCCATATGAACCTGTTTGTGCCAGCAGAAGTATATTGTTATACATCCAATTAAATTAAAACAGGGATGTGAAAATGAAATGGATCCTTAGAAACAGACCTTGGTCTTATCTGGACCCAAGAGAGCATTTTGAGGATCTTCCTTGCCGAGCGAGAAAATTTTTATGAGAATCTTCAAGTTGTCTAGTTGAGGCTTTTCTAAACTGTGCACCAGGCCTTCATAAGCTTCTGTCTGCTTCTTCTCATCTGCATCCCATTATGATCTTAGTCAATTCCTTGATCAGTAAGCATTTAACCTTTATCACATATTTTATGGAAGTCTATATATATTCGCATAATCGGGAAACTAATGGTAGCCATTTTACGGTCAGTGTTTTAGTTCTTTCTTCTCCTGCTGTGAGGTAATTTCTTATAGAGAACCAAAAGAGAAAGGAGCAGAAAGGAGAAAATTTTCTCCGATTTAAGTGCTTATATATCATAATTTTGCAATGATATATCCGAGGACTCACCGATATGCTGATAACATTGACGTAATAGGTTTTGAAGGTGATCATGTATGCTGCTGACTTTATGCGCCAAGCTTGATAGTTCCCATGCCTCCGAGGTTGATGTAATGTACCTAAAATCAACGAAAACGATTGATTAGTTACTGGTAAATATATCATATTAATTGGGTTGAGGCATTGAGCAGGTTAAAGTTAGTGTCTTACTCATGTTTCAAGCCCACAAGGCTTGCAATCTGTGCAGCGCAAGCCACAACACTTCTCATTGTCCAGTATGCAGCTGTGGGGATATGAGCCATGGCGATTGACATTGGTGACACATCGCTCAAAATATACTGAGAAGGTAGCTCTGTAAACGCAACAATGCACTTGGTTACATCAATCATTGCCTTGATGAGATTGTTAAGTGCATCAAATTGGGGTTTCAGGGTGTGAGAATGCTCTAAGATGTCTGGCAGTTGCTTAAGAAGGGCCACGGACTTGGCAAGTGAGTTTGTAGTGCAGAGCTGAATAATAAGCCAAAACTCCCCAATATTCACAGCAAAAGCTGCTAAGGTTAGCACCACTTTTGCATCCCATGAATAGCTTGAAAGCATGTTGAGCAGCGCCATTGTTGTTGCATGGGCATCTGCTCCACCTGAGCACTTGCATGATATCTACAAACACACATTCAGACACAATTATCCTCCTCCTCCTCATCATCGTCTTTATATCAAGACTTCAATGTAAGACAAGAAGAATTCGGTAGAGCAGAAAGGGATGATCATCTTGAGAGATCTAATTGTACTTGGGATATTTATATTTGGTCAAATATATCTGTCGTCTTTGTTTAATCCCCACCGTCTTTTCTAATAAAAGCCTGTTGTTTTATCACCATTCAAAACGAAAATATAGGGCCATAAAGGACATTCGATTTATATTTATATGCACTCAAGTCGAAATCAGAAAAAGAATCAGTGTAACTGCATAAAGGCACTGAAATGGAATGTTATAAACGTTGAGTAACCTCGCAGGAGATTTTGTGTACGACCAAGGCCAATGCTTCAAGCATGCCATCTATAGCTGCCAGGCTGGCTCTATCATCAAAGCTATCGATGTGTCCTTGATCTGCAGCCTACGAAAATTGAAAGCACATGTCAGATCGAAAATGAATACCGACAAGTGTTTTAAAGACTTGTATGTGTAAATAAAATTAGGCTAGTGATGGAACAAAAAAAATTAAAGTACTAGAAACTTAGTACAATTAGAGCACGATCAATGTTAGGAGTGACATGACGCAAAACATTCTCGATGATTTGGAGAATGGGCTTGACATCAACTTCACGATCATCAGGGGCATGAGTTGACTGAATCTGCTTCATCATGGCATTATCATCAGATACTGAGAACATTCGGCGCTCTCTCCTGAGCGGTTGCTGCGATTTAGTAGGAGGTACTTTTGGGGTTGCCATATTTGGAAAATGCTGGATATGCTACAAAAGGAATATATAAATATAGGTATGTCTGCCGAGATATTCAAGTAGTTGGTGTATTGTGAATTCTTTAATAAGCATTCCTAGGTTTATATAGTGATGAGCAAATGGAATAAAGGCAGATCGACTTTGTACCTTGCTTGCAAGAGGAGTCTTAAGAAAAGCTAAAGAGCCTGTTTATCAGGATAGGGATAATATGTCTGTAGCCATGATTGGCTTGGCCCCAAGCTGCTTCTTTGTCTGCACAGTGAAAAAATTAAAGGGGTTGTCATCTGGCTAGCTAGTTGTCCATTCCCAGTCAAAAGGACTTGTACTGATGATTGATGAAGCAGTTAAAGGGGATTTAATTTCACTTTGTGACATCACAAAGGCGATGTCATTTGCATGACCCAACCTGCTAAGTCCTGTGGGAGTATCATTTTTTTTACTCCTCAAACATGAGTTTCCTAATTCAGATTAAAGTTAAAGATGCTTTAACTAATAATCCCAGGGAAATAATGCTGATGATTATAAGGAAGAATAAAGCTTTTTCCGTTAATCTATCAGATTGAAAGTGCCATGTGATCTAAACCGGTGTTAGCACTATATTATATTTTATAATTATTATTATGCCAAAGTGTGCCTAAACTGTCCCACTAAGGCATCTCTTCTTTTTTACTTTTTTCGGATATAAATAGAAAAATTAAACAAAAGAGGCGAAGATGATCTTCTAATTAAATAAACTCTATTTATTGTTTATCGGTTTTCATGTGGAGATACAAAGAAGAAGTAAGTTTTGTTTGATTGATATTTTTATTTTTTTTAATTTTTTATAAATTTTTTTATAATATAATAATAACTATCTATTTAAGTTTTCCCTTTTAATAAACAAATGAACGAAAAGTTCAATGCACACATGTAAAGTCTGCAAGTTGGGCTACTAAATAATAAACGAAGGCTCCTGCTTTAACCCCTCAACTGATTTTTCATTACTTTAATTAAAGTTTCCAGAGGAACAGTTATCTTTTTTATGTATATTTTTTGAACTTTTTCAATTTATATTTGAAAATTGTTTGTGCTAAAGTGCCCGTATCAAATTTAACACCTGTAAATAATAATTGATCTATTTCCAACAACAGATATATCATATGATATTGTCTTTTTAATGTAAAACATATTGTATAAATAATTAATTACATTAATTAATAATTAAACTAAATTAAAGTTTATTTAGTTTTATAATACATGTACGATATGTTTCAGCTCTTTGTTTGAAAATTTTTTTAAGCATATGCATTCATTGTATATAATTTTCTTTAACTTGAATTACGGTGATGTATGTAACTTGTAAAAACAACAAATATGAAAAATATATATCTTTTTATCAAAACAAATTTATAATCAAACAAATAATTCAGATTAATTTGATTATTATGCTTAACTTATATGAATAGGCGACGTGATCATTATGGATCATGATGATCATTCCTTATTCAAATCAATATTTTTTTTATTTCCCTATTCAAATCAAGATTTAAAATTATATGTTCATACAAAATAATAAAATTTAATAATTTTTTTTATATATGGGAAATAAATTTTATATCTAGAATGTATTTTATTTTTATATAGAAATCAATAAATTACACATTAAATTTTTTTAAAAAATAAATGACAAAGATCCATAAATAACTTAAACATCAATTAAAACTAAATGTAAGTAAAACAGGTAATGAAAAATATTTTATGTGACATAGATCATTCCATCAACCAATTGTTGCTCAATGCCATTCTAACTTCTTATATCAAATGTAATAATTTTGTCGTACATGTTGAGTGATATTTGGTTGTGATTTTTACTTGTATATGCAAATTTCATAATTAAAAAAAAAACAATAAATACTAGATTAGTTACTTAATCCGAAATTTGAATGGTCAAGATTTAATCATCTATTAAGATATAATATCAATTAATTATTTAAATATTATATTTCTAGGTTTAAGTTTTTAATAACCACTAATTAGGCAACATTATTGGCAAGCACATCCTGAAAGATATGAGGCAACTAAGAAAAAATTGATATTTCCTTTGCACTTTAATTAAATAGTCAACCATAATTAATTGTAAATGGTAGAACATTATTTTACTTGTAATAATCAAACAAAAATGGGTAGTATTAGCGTAATTTGTATCTCTTTATTCTTTCCCTTTTTAATCACTGAGTTGGAAGTAATATTATTAAAATTAAATCTAATACATATTGTAAATGTAATTTATGTACCAAAAACAAAATCTCGTAAACGTGATTTTATGTTATTTCATATTATGATTTTATTAGACTCATTTTCACATATTTTAATATTTAATTTCTATTAATAATCTCTGTCCATATTTGTCAATAAGAAAACACATTATTATCTTATTAGAGTTGGTCCCTGTGATTATCAGTCGAACAAAGAAATCAATAAAAATAAAAATACTTCCGTAGAGATATAGTCATTAAATACTTTATTTCATATTCTCAAAAATATAAATTAATTGTTTGAAATGTCTACATTATTCAAGACACTTAATTTTTTCTCAATTTAATTCAATTGAATATGATATTTTTCTTAGAATATATTTTCTCAAAACTATAATAACGATTTTGTGATGGATTCCTAAATAAGAATACTAATGTTTTTTTAGAAGTGAGTAAATTAAACAGCATGAGGAATGACTCCTTAGATGTCAATGACTAACTCGCATTCAAAACTTAGGACGTGCCTTATAATTTATGCAATGCATGATATGTTCGTACATCTATTGGTTTAATCACAATTCATATATCAAAGTCTTAAAAGTGACATTTTAAAATTAAGAAGAATTATTAAAAAAAATTTGGGAAGAACAAAAGCATATTGCTTCTTAATTTGACTTTGAAAACTTCTAAAAACCTTTTAGTGTTCTATTTCTGATATGATTTTTTTATTATTTTTAAAAAATATTGTTAATTTAAAATAAAAACAATGTTGAAGGATTTAAAAGTTCTTATAACACTACAAAAAACTTTGGCTTTTTTTGATGAAATTTTTTATTGGAAAAATTCGAAAGATTGGTGAAGTTGATTTCTTCCCACAGAAAATTTTATTAAAAAATCTGTCGTTGAAAGTGTAGTTGGTAATACTAGAGGTCGGAAAATACAAAAATTTCGTCAATAAAAATTTGATTTTTTCGATAAAATTTTTATTGAAAAAAATTAAAAATTAATAAAAAGTAAGCTAATCTGTTGGTGATTATAGCATCAAATCCGTCAAAAGATACTAACATTACCTACTAAAATTTTGCCAGTAATAAGATCATCACTTAAGGAATTCCATTAGTAATTATTAAAGAAAATATGTCAATAACAACCATATTACTTACAACATTTTGTAGATAAAATTTGTCGATAAATTTAATTAAAATCATTATAAATAATTTACTTTTTCATCGCAACTCACAATTCATATCCAAAATTCATAACAAAAATACTCATTAAGATTTGAAATTTAAAATCAACTTGACCCAAAATTAATAATTATAAATATAAAATATTTAAAAATGTCAAACAAATATAAATAAAAATTAAATATGCTATTACATGCAAATTAAATTAAAAAGGTATTTAAGTCCATGTACGTACAAAAAAAGATGCATAATGTCATAAAGTGTTTCTAGCTTACCCTTCAGAATTTAAACTTGAATTATCTGCATATCCTTGTTTCAAAATTACATTGCTCACAATTAGGGATATCAACGGGTCGGGTATCCTATAATTTCGAGGTACCCAAACCCTAACCCTATAAAAAATCAATTACCCTAACCTTATTAACTACCCGTTTAATTTTAAAATTACTACCTTAACCCTAATCCTAACCTTAATACATTCTCACTACTCTATAATTACTCTAACCCGTTTAAATAAAAAAATTATTAAAATTTTCTTCATGGGTACCCAATTACCTAATTAACTTTTCTAATCTCATAACTTACCTTTAGATTTATATATTATATGTTTATATAAATAAACATATATATATTGTAATTAATAATTTTATGAGTTATAATTTTTACAATGTTAATACAAAATAAAAAGTAAATATTTATATTTAAAATACATAATATATACATACACGCATTCATAAAAGTATTAATGTCATCATATTAATAATTAGAATAACCATACTTAAACATAAATAACAAACTAATAATTTTTTAATTTAAATATATTAATGTCATCATATTAATAATTAAAGTAACCATACTTTTCATATATTTGTTAGTTTTTAATAAAAAAATTTATTTGTAAAGTTGGTAAAAATTATAAATTTTTAATTTAATTATTAAAATAATAATAAAATATTTATAAATAGTAATCGAGTTCGGGTAACGGGTACCTAAGGGGTGGTACCCTAACCCTACCCTATTAAAATTTGGGTAGTGAAATCATTACCTTAACCCTACCCGAACCCATTTATGAGTATTCTAACCCTGTATAACCGGATCGGGTATCCGCGAGTACCTTATAATAAGGTACTCATTGACATCCCTACTCATAATTATTGCTTTCATACATGTCATAAATTTCTTCATATTTCGTGTCATTAATTCCTTCATGTATTTGCCATGATATTGGCATTATTCTCCTTCATTTCTTCATGTATCTTACTGACATCTTGTGATAGATTTTCCACTTGCGCTTTCAACTAAACTTGGAGATTGATAGCATTTGAGATGCCAAGGCCACACGTAGATTCAAATGTTGTAACCTTGATGTGTGGTGCATTAAAAGTACAGTAGTAGTAGGCATTAAGTACCAAACCCCTATATGTGAGTGTGTGTAATCTCCATCTCTCCAATTGCTTCAGACTAAGCATGCATATCAAATTCTAACTAAAAAGATGAATATTCACCATACTTTTACGGTAGGGCAAAGTCTACATTTCTTATAAAAAATTAAAAAAGATTAGTATTTAATTATAGTGTCAACTTTAAAGTAAAAGTTAATCAATTATTTACATATACTAATACTTTTAGACTTGTTGTGTAAAAAATCGTGACCTGTTAATATTTATAAGTGTGGTCGAACACCTAAAAAAAAATAACAAATCGATTCATCTTGATTGTTTGCATTAATTTACAACTATACTCAATTATAATGTATGTATATATATATATATATAGTAATTAATTTTTTTTTTGAAAATTAATATGCTTACTTTCGAAAGCCAATGATTCTATAGAGCTTGTTTAATATTTTCAAATAGACTTTGGCGTATTAAAATGAACTACATGAAAAAAAGAGAGAGGTACAACATGATTTATAAGACCAAATATTATTCAAATAAGTTTAAAAAATTTATTATTTTTATATTTAATTTTACTAACTTCGTTCAAGGATTTTTTATGGCTGGAAGTCACTTGGAAAAAACAAATACTAGTGGTTGTGTCAACCGAGGTAGCATGCTCAACATAAAAATGATCACATCATCAACTCAAAATTCTGATCAGCAGAAGAACATGATGGATAATTAATAATAAAAACTACCATATAATCAACTCAAAACTATCATGAACAAATTACAATAATGATAATTTTGATATATAACTACAAAACTAGAATCAAATAGAAACGCAGTCCTAACAAAAGTTGTTTTTACAGCATCTCAATCTTCAAAATTAAAACCATCTAAATTTTTTAAATTATTTTATATGCACTTCAAAGTTTGCATCTAAATAAAGACAAACCAATATCTACGCATAAGACAAATGAGCTTGTATATGCACTAAAAGAAAAAAAAAATGTTATAATCCAAGAAAACAAAGTACATAAATAGAAAGATAAACACAATTACCTTAATAAAATATCATCTTATTCTGCCTTCTTTAAAGTAGCAACAATGGCACCCGAATATTTGATTCATTAGTTGGTACATTATTTCCTTACTTAAAGAGTATGGTTCGAATCCTCCCTACTCCAATTATTTAAAAAAAAAATAGCAACAATGATAATTTAATTGAAACTAAAAAATCAAATATCTTCCAAAACCCAAAGCCCACGTTCAAAGGATCCATATCTCGAAATATCAAAAACCGATCAAGCCCACAACTGAATTTGAAAGATTAAAACAGAAAAATTTATAATTTATAGGTATAAATCTTATCTACATGTAATCGAATAGACCAACAAATATACATTTGTGTAAAGTATTGATAAAATCAAATGGAATTATAATGAAAACATAGTTCGATTGACTTGGTAGTGCCCTATGGTTCTTCAAATCTTTTATACTTATTTTCTGTTATAATTTGGATCACCTTTTAAAGCACATTGATCCACGTTACAAAAAATTGTAACCAAAGTAGGTGCTAGATATAGCATCTATATATTTATAAAAAAAAAAAAAAGAAAAAGGATATAGCTTCTATGTAGGAGAGACACCAATAAAAATTATATACAAAAACACTTTTTTAATTTGGGTATAATAGAAATAATTTGTGTCATGATAGATTATGATGTATATAAATATTGGATACATAATATAATGTATCTTAAATTATTATTGGTAAAAATATTAATTTAATTATATGTACTTAAAATTAAAAAAAAAAGAATTTGAATTATGTGTAACTTTGTAGATTTATGTATTATGACACTTGCAAAGAAAAGGTTCAAGGGGGAAAAACTCTCTCACTGTCTTCAACATGATAAGCAACGATTGTAATGATTTTAAATAGATATTTAATTAGACTAAGGTGCGATGAATTTTTTGTAATGGTATAAATATATCCAAAAAAGATTATTGTAGCGATATTCTTCTCTTTCAATAATTTTTAATGGTTTAATTTAGTGATAATTTTATATAATTATATTAATAAATAATTTTTGATGATGGTTTAATTTTTAAAATTTTTTCAAAGAAGATTAAAGACATCATTATTTAAATTATTAGTAAAGAATTGAACATTAAAAAGGAAAGTGTTAGAAAAACAATTAACAAGTGTTTTACTTTAATAAGGAATTCAACCTTAATAACTAAATAGATAATTTTTTAACTTTGGTCAATATTTTACTTTAACCAGGATGTTTTGATTTAATAAAATGATTTATCAATTAATTATTACAATTGTTGTAACTTTTTTTTTTTTTTTTACAAATGACAATAATTAACTAATTATATATGACTTAATACTTAGTTTTCACCATGATGACTTGGCATAGTCACCGATCATCAAAATTGACTGCCACATGATAGATGTGCTTATAAACCACAGTACTACATGTTAATATGACCAATACAAGTTCTAGCTTTTAATACAACAAAATTTAGATTTTATTAAGAATAAGAAAATAAATAGATAAAAGTTAGTTAATATTTAATTTAATAAAAAATTTATCAATTAAGGAAAGTTTACTTTAATAATGATTTCAATGTTAATAAAAAATAAAAAAAATAGTTAGTATCTAATTCAAAAAAAATTGTTAATTAAAGAAAGTTTAGTTTAATAAGGAATCATTATCATCTAGAATAGGCAAAAATTTCCAAATTCTTGGGCCAAGACAGAATTCAATATGAAATCATTATCTCAGTAGGCCCAAAAGAGAATTCAGGCCCAACCCATCTGACACGTAGGAAGATGAGTCGGTTCCCGCCGAACAGCACCGAGAGAGAAGAGCTCGACAAGTGTACTGAGAGCCCTGTAAGATTGGATGGAAAGCGAGAGAAAGGGCGAGAAGCAAAGAAAAATGGAATAAACAAAAAATAAAAAACAAAAACGTAAAAGGAAAAAGATGCAAAAATGATGAATCTATCCACAGTAATAGCGTATGGATGCCGCTATTGTACGCCACCAATAAAGCAACTCTTAAACTACACCACCCTCCTCCATCTTCATCTTCATCACCATCACCATCTTCATCTTCAACGACGCTCCTCTTCTTCTATCGTGTATTCTTCTTTTAACAATCTTAAGCTTCCTAACTTCAATCTTCTCCTCACGGGTAACTCTCTCTTCTTCAGGATGGAGGTACCTTACGCTTTTCTTTTCTCTCGCTGGCTTTACTTTTATGTTTGCTAACAGTTTCTTCATTTTTGCTTTCTGGGTGTTTCTTTTTGTTCTTTCTTGTGATTATGGGGAAGTCGGTCTCTCTCTCTCTCTCTCTCTCTCTCTCTCTCTCTCTTTGTTTCTTTACTTAATTGGTTTTGGGTTTTCCAGAAATAATGAGTTTGTTGATTTTTTGATTGACTTATTGGTAAAGTTTAATTTTTTTAGCGAAAAAAGGGAATGAATTTTTACAATTTATAGCAGTACGTGCTGTGTTGACAACAAATTCTGTAAAAGTTCAATGAGGAAGGGACAGTTTCGGAGAATTGCAAGCGTGATTATCAATTAATTTTAAAGAAAACCTTGTTGAAGAGCCTAAAGAACTATGCTTCTATTGGGTATTTAGAAATACAAGGCACAAACTTCTTGCATTTGAGTTGTGGAATTGTTTGAAATGTTAAGCTGGAACGGACTTATCTTGGTATAGTAGGTTCAATTGGGTTATTCGTTATTTCTTCCTTTTGATGTATTTTGCATTTTGGATTATTCATGATCTGGGTATCGAATCAACACGTTATACACTTTGATGGTTCTTGTGGTGGTCTTGCAAAAAGGTGGTGATGTCAAATTCTGGATGCAATATTGGTGCAAAAAGTATCATTCGGAGTAGTTGCTGGTACAGGGTTCATTATGTCGAATAATGTGGGAATGCTATCTTCTGCTGGCCATTTCCATTGAGGCTCATTGCACCTTTAGTGATAATATAACATGTCTTCAGAACTTGGACCAACAAACTCAGCCTGTGGCTGCCCCTGATATGGAGACCATCTGACTTTGGATGATGTCTAAATCTCATTCAACTTCTCTGTCAGAAGTTTTTTTTTGTGTGACATTGCCTTGAAAATAGCAGTATTTGTGGTTGTAGTTTTTTTTTTTTTTAATTTAGTGCTTATAATGTAACAGCAGCTGTTCATTGTAGAATTCAGTGGTTTTAGTTCATTATTGCTATTTCTTTCTAGTTAGGGGGTTTTCTATTGATAATTTGAGAGAAGTTTTGTTGTCTTGTTTTGTTCAATTTAATAGTGATTTTGTGCTAAACATTTATCTTGATAATTTCTAGCGCTTCTGGAGTGGAAATGGGATTAATAAAAACAAACAAATGGTGGAGCATTTGCAGCATTATGGAGTGATTTCATCCAAGAAGGTTGCTGAAGTAATGGAGACAGTTGATAGGGCATTCTTTGTACCAGATGGGACCCCACCTTATGTTGATAGCCCCATGGCAATTGGTTACAATGCCACCATCTCTGCACCTCATATGCATGCTACCTGCCTTCAGTTATTGGAGGAAAATTTGCAGCCTGGCATGCACGCTTTAGATGTTGGCTCAGGTCTCTTTGCACTCCTCGAAGTTACTACTCCATGTCTTTTCTGCACTTCTTCAATTTCTTTTTTATGTATAACTCTGTTGGAATGCTTAAATATCAAATGTGCTTCTCTTGGGTTAATTTTACTTTGTCGATGGTCAATGAGAAAGAGTCAAATTATACGAGTTGATAGCTGCATCTAATCCTCCTGCATTTAGTAAGAGCTTCAGTAAAACCATCAGCTATCCTTGTCAAGTGGTTTATGACTTAATGGCAAAATAGAGGGGCTGGAAAGGATTTTATATTTATTTGTTTTTTGGTTAAGTTGGGAGATGGAGTTGTGGAAAGAAAATGGAAGGAGTGAGCAACTTAAGTGTCAAAAACTTTTTGGGTCATCGCCTTATTACTTTTGGCATAATCTTGGTCATTGCATGCAGTCTACCATCAACTGGAAAACTTAATCCCTTTCTTTTGTGAAAGGCATTTTAAATTTGGTATGCATTTTTTCCTGTAGGAACTGGGTACTTGACTGCTTGCTTTGCGATAATGGTTGGACGGCAAGGTTGTGCTGTTGGTGTGGAACATATTCCAGAATTGGTTGCTTCTTCCATAGAAAATATTAAAAAAAGTGCTGCAGCTCCATTATTAAAAGAAGGTTCTCTTTCAGTGCATGCTGGCGGTAATATACTCATGAACTTGCTCTATGTTTACAGTTTCTATTGAAATATAATGTTGTCTAATGTTTAACGGAGGATTATGAAACCATGAACCAAATTCTCAGTTGAGTTGGTTTATCTCTTGGGCTTCAAATGAGTGGGTTGGCTGTGTGAGAGATACTTTTCGTGAACAACTAATATAGCTGTAAATAATCATATCATTATAACTTTTCATGGTTGGCGTTTTGGAGGCAACTCTGATATTGAACAGTATTGAGATAGAAAGTGTTTCTTCTATTTTGTTGATGCAACTACCTTAGCAACAAGTGTAATTTTCTTTCAAAACCCTCTCATTTTTGGGGACAAACTTTTGTCATATAAATTTGTTGGAGAGTCACTGTTTTGTTGAATGCTTATGACTAATGCTTTGACTATGTGCTTTGTCATAGATGGAAGACAAGGTTGGCCAGAATGTGCACCCTATGATGCTATACATGTTGGGGCAGCAGCATCTGAAATACCTCAGCCCCTCATTGACCAATTGAAGCCTGGTGGCAGAATGGTGATTCCTGTAGGAAATGTATTCCAAGATTTGAAAGTAGTGGACAAAAATTTGGATGGTTCAATTAGCATTCGTAGTGAGACTTCTGTCCGTTATGTTCCTTTGACCAGCCGTGATGCTCAGTTGAGGGGTTATTGAGTTTGGGAATGTATCTCTTACTTGGGTTGTTTGAAAGTCTATCATTGTATGGAAGGGTTAGTCGTTCTTGAATCTAGTATTGTAAAGATTATCATAGTTAAATATTTCGTTTTCGAGACCGGCGCCTCTGTATAGATGGTCTGTGTTTGGGCTTGAATAATAAGGAAATGCAGGGTCCAGTTAACATAATCCATGTCCAGGAAGCAGTCAGTGGCTTACTCTAGAGAGATGAAAATTGGTTCAATGAAAAATTTTTTTTCTTTTCTTTTGCTGCTGCATTTTGTGAAATGGTGTGGGATCCTAAACATCTTTCCAAGGCCCTAACACTGTTGTGCATTTTTTTTTTATTAACATCATTGTTGGAGAGGAATGCGCACTTGATGTTTATGTTTTATGAAAGTGTGGCTTCAAATACGATGGCGTAGTTGTGGTTTGACTCGATTCACCTATGGCTTCCAGCAGCATGGAGGCTGTTTACCTCAATGCTCTTGTATCTGATTATTATATTATCTCAGAACATACTCCAATGCTCTGATATCTGTTCCTGTTAATACCAGATGCCCAGATTGCCTCATAATTTGCCCTGCTTGCCCTCCAGTCTGTTTACTTGAATGTTCAGCACAGGTCATCGGGTGTAGTCTAGCTATGGTCTCCCCTGGGTTTTCATTAAATTTTGCTTCTCGATTACTTAGCATCCATAATTGATAAAATTTCATCACCCCAACTCACCATCAGCGGTTACGTTATAGAGAAAAATGTACTAATAACATTATTTGACGACCAGAAGAAGTCTTGTTTTAAAATGCGTACTAGTGTTATACATAATTAATTTGTCATAGTACAATTTCGAGCAACGAACGTAAAAGAGAATGAAACATTCAAAACAAGGTACTTTAAATGATGGCTTCATAACTCTGGATAGAAATATTTCATACAAATCTTGTGCAAAAACTCAAAACTATAAATCTAATCTTACCAAAAAAAAAAGTTAATTAAGGATTAAAAAAAA
The DNA here is from genome assembly GCA_036013995.1 of Theobroma grandiflorum. Taxonomy (NCBI): domain Eukaryota; kingdom Viridiplantae; phylum Streptophyta; class Magnoliopsida; order Malvales; family Malvaceae; genus Theobroma; species Theobroma grandiflorum. The sequence goes on from CP142131.1 coordinate 12,873,375, forward strand.
AAAAAGAAGAAGAAAAGGCAACAGCGGCAGTTCATGCATCTAACTCATCTCAAGATCAAAAGCCTCGCCTTGGTCTTTCCTCTGCAACATTTACTCTTATCGCTCTCCCATCCAGACTCTGCAACAATAGAAGACAAACGTAAGATGGTTATAAACTGGAAACCTAGAAAGTTGATATGTGTCTTTGCAATATCATCATAGCCAAAAGAATCTATTTCTTATATGGAAATTATGTTCCTCCAAATTCTAGCATAAATTGTTGAAAAAATACTCTAAATACCTGTCCGTCGAGAGCAGCAATGGCGTCATTCAATTCAGTCTCTGAGGACATAGTCACGAAACCAAAACCACGTGAACGGCCAGTCTCCCTATCATAGACTACACGAGCCTCCACTACCTTACCATGTTCACTGAAGACCTGCTCCAGTCGAGCATTATCCACATCCCATGGAATGTTACCCACATAGATTCTAAAAGCAGGTTCATACTCACGAGGGGGTCGGTCGAAACGTGATCCTCTAGGAGAAGCCTTATTAACCGTCAAGAGCCTTCCATTTAGATCCTGTTTAAAACACAGAAGGCAACCATGAAGTTAAGTAAAACACCAAATACAACTTCAGAGCACATTGATGAACAGATAAAAGAAAATTGGAAAATACTTGAGATCAATATATAGCCAAGTATCTATTACTTTCATGAAACAAGCCCCTAGGACCAAAATGAAAGTGTAAGAGCACACACATTATAGACAGATTAAGTTGTCCTAGTCAAATTATGAGCTAAAACAAACAAAGGTACCTTGGATATCATAGGAAAAAGTAATTAATAAATACACAAGCTCAACAAAGTGGCCCTAGCATTTATCTTATCCGTCTATCGACAATTAAAGATTCCTACGGTAATGAAAGTTGTAATTGAAAATCAATTGCTTTTTCTCTTCTTTCCTAGTGTTACCCAAAGCATGCTTGCATAGCTAAAGCGAGGACATTTTAATATTAGATGCAGGATACCATCTGTAGGAAAGGGGGGCTAGTCATGGCTATGTCAAAACAGTTAACTTGGTTTTAGCAAGCATCCATTTATGGGTACAAATCAAACAAGTAGAAACACAAATTTCACACCCTCGTGAGAATTATGGCACACAAACAACAGATGTCTCTCAGAGATGTAAGAACAACAAATGAATAACTTGTGGTTTTTCTACTTGATGTCAACATGTAGAATATAATGCATGCTGACAGAAGTATTTGAGAGGTTAGAACTTCCACATTGATATCTTTGTTTATTTTTTTTGGGTAGGGGAGATATGAACCCTGGCCTTTGAAGTTGGGGAATCATGCACGAACCATTAAGCCAAATGCTTGAGTGCTCCATATTGATATCTTACAAAGAAACAAACTATGAAAATATGTGCCTTCACTATATATTTATCTTTCTAAAGATGCAGTCTGAAAGCCCTGTCTCTGGTAATTGCAAAAGGATCTCACAGCCATTCCCTTTCTATAACTGTTATATTCTAACCATCTATCATACATTTGATCAAATCTAATGACTAACCAACCTAACATTAAAGGAATTATGGCAAGGAGAAAAACAAAAAGTTGAAGAAATCAGATATCCAGCCTGAAATTGTCAATGACTGGCAACCTAATGGAAGTTTATCACAAAGAGTGAAGATAAAAGTCAATGCAAGTCAAAAGAAATAGATCAAAATGAAGCAATATGCCCTTAGACTTGTGGTATGCTTACTTCCAAAAAGCATTCCTTTCATATAGATAAAAGTTTAAAGCATATTCAACACACCATACCTATTTCTTAATTGTCAATTCAACCAAACCAAGCAATATGAATCAACAATTGATGATAACTTCACTACCACATATAGAATTAACAAATAACTGAGATAGAGGATAGCTTCTGAAATGAATACAAGAGCTTCCTACATATAATTATCTTTCTACATAATGCTCAGATAGACACATAATAGATTATATATTATACTTGTACATTCCAATTTCCTCATTTAGTATCAAAGATATTAGTCCAGCAATAGAAAAATCTAATCAAAACAAGTAAAAAAATCCTTACATAACGATTAAACAGTTCAGCAGCCTTCTCAGCTTCCTCAACGGAACTCATAGTTACAAACCCAAAGCCACGACTTTGCTCAGTTTCCCTATTGTAAATAACCTGCAACCAGAAAAAAATCTCATCAAAATAAGCAAAATTTCAACAGTTTTATGACCCAAAACTAATTTTAAAACAGAAAACTTCTCCTAACCTCAGCGATTTCCACGGTTCCAGCTTTCTCAAAGAGCATAGCCAAACTTTGACTATCAACATCATAAGGCAAATTCCCAACAAACAATTTAGCTTCCTCAGGAGGTTGAATAGAGTCCTCTTCTTCTGAATCACCACCCTGTCCTTCCAAAACTGCATCCTCACTTTCCTCAGGATCCCAATCAGACAAATTTGCTTCAGCCCCATCACTTTCTTCATTTTCCCACGCTGATTCTCCTTCTTCACTTTCAGTTTCTTCCTGGACTTCTTGCTCTTGCCCATCAATGGTTATGGTGGTGTCATTTTCTTCCTCTTGCTGGGCCCAATCCGAAGTCTGGGCCACAAAGGCAACTAGAGACGGGAAATCGTTTTTTGTTCTGAGTGCTGAAAGGGATGGAGAACGGGAAGATGAGAGGAAAAGCTTGATGGATTTTGGAGGGAGTGAGAGGAGAGATGGAGCTTTGGAAGAAGTGGAGAAGAGGGAAGCGAGAGAGACGAGGCAAGATGAGTCTGCCAGGGATATGGGTTTGGTTACCGTAGACATTTTGGTTGAAGACTTGAGGAGGAGATAGGGAGATAGGAGAGGGTTTAAGAAGGAGGAGGTGAAAGGATAAGGGGGCAGACTGGAGAGAGGAGGAGAGGGTTTATCGAAAAAAAGGAACAATTATCCTACTCTCCGAAAAATGGCAAATGGGGAGGTGGTGTTAACGGGCCAATATGGCCTGGCACTTGTGGACTTCTTGGATGATTTATGGGCTTTTGGATGTTTCAGTCGGGGCCATCTAACTTTTGATAATACCAATGATGGATGCAAACAAGAACCAAAGCATGGTGTTATACCCATTTCCACCGTAGTTGCAAGGTCGAGGGTCGGCTGAGGTGATTCCTTCAATTATGGTCCATCTGTCCAAAATTGATCCCGTATTGAGACATGTGATCCAACGAGTAATTAACTGTGAGCTAATCGTAACAGGCCATCTTTCATGTACTTATCCAACATTATCACCAAGCAGACCTCCTAGCTTCCATTTCCTCTCCGGTCAACCAAATGAGTCCCAGATCCCTCAACTACATCAAGGATACTCCTCTGTCACTCTCACTAACCACATTTGTTTTTAGAAACACGAACTCTCCCTTCTTATTACCTTTTATACACTTAGACATCAAAGATGCCAGTCTGTTTTGCAGGAACTGCCCAATCAAGTCATCCAAAACTTTACTTCCGCCCACCTGGAACAATATCTATAAAGACTGTGAATTGGAGATGAGAACCAAATTGTGTGCTCGGCTGTATACCAACATGGACAGTCCTTGTCAAATATCAAGGAAGGGCCGACTTTTGTTTGCGTTTTGTTATGGCACTAACAGAAGTAAAGGTTCCTCTGTTAAGGTGTCAGTTTTGGCGCAATTAGTCCCGTTTTGTTTTTTTCTGAATCTCTGGAGTATAGAATTTGTAAGTCTCCTTACAGATTATTTCCTTGATTATCACAGATACAAAATCTAAGCCGATAAAACAATAATGAGATCGTTTCTTAACACACACACACACAAAAGAAAAACCAGAAAACCAAGCTTACACAATATGACAGGAAAACTTCCACGTAGTCAGATAGTAAAATCTGTACTACACCAGACATTTTTCGCAGACAGTCGAAACCATACTTGCTCCAAGATACGGAAAATCAAGTAGTGCTGCTTTTAGAGGCTGCAGATTGGCAATGCACCAATTCTCAATAGAAAAATACTATTTCTTTTGTGTTGCAGTCACCCTGAAGCATGAGTGTCAGAAGTCCATCTTTGAAATCGTATATGAAGTTCTCCTTTTTCTGGTTCACAGCACAAGATTTTGGTTTTGTACTGGAATAGGCTCCAAAACGTCCACGTCCTCTCATATTAATCTTTATCTTACATTCTGTTTGGTTGTTTTCATACTTCATGGCTTCAAGGGCTCCTCCTGAGTTGTACATGTCGAGCAATCCAATTGGAACAAAGCGAAGATACTCACCAAAAACCTGTTGGAGTCATGCCTCATTCTTTTGAGTACTTTGCTTCAGATTCGACGCAGGCATTATTCCTGAGCAAAAAAGATGTGAAGTACTGACCCTGATTGGAGAAACAGTAAAGACTTCACATTTCAAATGCTCCAAGGCTACTTGAAATTTTGTGTCCTTTAACATTGTCTTAAGGGATTCTACAGTATATAAACTCTCAATGATTACGCTCAAGAGCCATATAAGACTAGCGGAATTGAATACTGAGATTCAATATATGCCAAGAGGGTCTTAAAAGGACTACCTGCAAAGAATGCATATACTGCACAATCTCCTCTCCAATTCTCACCCGCAACCTCTTCAAGTGATTCAGCATCCAGGGCACTTACAGACCCTGAGATGGGTGTTCCTGATCCTGGGACTGGCTTATATATACTACCTCTAACTGGGGGCCAAACTCCTGCTCTTTGGCAGTTAAAAACACCTATAACCCCTGATAACTTGTTCAAATTCCAAATCTTCAATAGACTGCAACAAAGATAGCAAAGACAATAAGAAAACAATTGAAGTTAAAGCCTTAATTAAGGTAATATATTCGTCAAGAGTGCAACTAGGATTCTTTGTTGCAACAACTTAACCTATTTCCATCTGTGACCGGGTCATTGAATAAACAGTCTTGGGTTGGTCGGCCAGCATGTCTGGCTTTAAGGATAGAGCCATCAGGCAATACTAGCTTCTTGATGATGTCAAAATTATTACCGCCTGGCTTGTCACTGGAGGAGTGAAAATCCCAACATTAATTTCAGTAGATAAAAAATATTATGATACGTAGATGAGAGCTTTGCACTTGGTAGTAGTAGCACACTTTACGTACACTGCAGAACCACTCAAAGCTCTTGCTGCACCATGGAATTCTGCAGAAAAATGATCGCTCTGAAATGAAGAAACAAGGACATTAGTATGTTTAGTCCAGAACTCTGGATTCTATGTGCTAAAGCATTAGAAATCCGACTGCAATGCACTATTCTTTGGATGAAATGGCAATTTAAATGGATATGCATCCATCTGTTATTCATGGTTGTGTGATGGAAAGACATTGATGCAAATGAGTATGAACCTACGTAAAACATGTCCCACTCTGGTACCGCAATCTCTCCTAAAAGAAGAGAGTTAAAAGCAGCAGCAGCAACATGTAAAGTCTGAAATGTTAGCTCATTTGGCATGAAATCTTCAGTTGCTCTAGCAGCTGCAACCTTCTTTGCACTGAAAGTAACCAAAAAGTATATTGGAAAACCAGATATCATTTTGTTTTGTAAATCATTTTAAAATTTGCATAAACATTTTGGCAAACCTGTAGATGAAGTCGCTGTTCAGACTCATGGAGCAGATTAGGTTGTTGGCATTGAAGTTTTCCATAACAGAGTCCTCAAGGGCTCCTAGGTATTGTCTAGTCAGTGAGACTCGACCACCATAGCCAGCACCAAGGAGTTCTAATACATTCTGAACATCCACCTTGACTCCTTCAACACCACAACTTGCTAGGTAGCTGTGGTAATCCTTGTAAAAGTTGAGAATTTTGGATGGATCAATCAGGCCAATTCCCTTTTCCTGAATCTTGTCAAGGGTTGGGCATATAAGATGGGTCAGATTACCAGGAGATTGAACTACAGCTTGAATTTTGGGGTTGTATTTCTTCATCACTTCAGATTCTGGGAGCACTCCTCCGCAGTAGCCAACTGAAGCGTGCCAAATTTATACATATCTGCGTTATTGTTAATTCTTCCCAATTTAGTCTTACTGCCATGAATAAGAAGAACTATCAACAGCTTGAGAAAAAAACCTCACTTCAGTCCATATTTCTGCTTGATAGTTTTGATAAAATCTCGGAGATTATTCCCTAATTTATCCAAGCTTGAGCCCTTAAATTTTGCATTTTCCTCGAAATTAAGTAATCTAGCCAATTCCCTTCAATCAACAGACGAAATGAGGTCAGCTAATTGAGGCTGAAAAGATAAACAGATATTCATAGTGAAATTGTTCAAGTAATGTCTTACTTTGTTGTATCCTCATCGTAGCTAGGCACAAGATTTTGCCACCCTTCATCAATGGTCAAAAATTTGGGAGGACAACCTCCCTTTGAGAAAATTTAGAGGAAAGCCAAAACCAACAAATAAACAAGATTAAGAATGAAGCACTGAATCCAAATTAAAGTCCCAAGAAGTATCTAACTGTTTTATTACTTTTCAAGTCCCTTTATTATTCTTGTGGATCAACATTAGTATAAACTGCATTCCAGGTGTTCCATCCAAACCAATCTACATGTTCAGGTAGCTGCCAGGAAAAGTGGCACAAAGTTTCATCAACAAAGTTGTCAAGCAAAAAGATTTATGGAAAACAAGGATGTATTGTACCTGCTTGTTCTCAATGTGCCTGAAGGTACCCTTATGCTTCTCCAATATCCTACAAGCAATTGAAAACATCAGATGTCAACTACCACTTCAAAGCTTCATATTCGATATTCAATGAAGTTTTTTAAGCTCAAATCAAACAAACTTGATAGAATCCCTCATCAGCTTAAAAGGGTTGTCCCCTGAATTCATAGAAACTGGCTCTGTAATCTAGGTGGTTTGAACATCAGGATCTCCTGAAGCAGTAGGTAATCGACAGAATTAAGCAGGAAAGTCATCTAAAACTGAGTATAGTATCCCATTAAACTCAAAAAAATAGATAAATAAGGGGGAAGTTGACCACTTTCAGTGCAAAACTTTAGTTCGTTGTCAGGTGTCCCTTGCAAAGTAGTACGAAACTGTCCATCCAACACCGGTAGTATTAGAACATAGAAGGTGTTCTCAGTATCTTGGATGTTAGTCTCTTTTCTTGCTTCCAGGAGAAGCATTTGAGTTTCTGCAGGAACATCACAGCCCGATGTTCCAAAACATGGTATCATCCACCAGATTTTGAACCTGTACACACACACCAATCTGTATCCCCTGCATTATCATTATACACAAGAAAATATCAGACTTACAGAAAATATCATACCTTTGCTACAAAAAAAAACAATGCAAGATTAATTATACTCGTAAAGAAATGTAAGATAAAATGGTTGTAAAGTCATGGTTGTGATGCTTTTGGGGAGAGGGGGGCGGGGCGTACCTTTTAACAGCCAGCTATAAGAAAATTACTAACAACAGCAAAGAAGAAAAGTAGAAGAACGGTAGACATATACTGGAGAACTCCGAGAGTGAAAACATGACGAGAACTTGAACTGGTTGCAGTGGCTCCAACGAAAACTGAACCATCCCTTACCGCTGTAACCATGATGTTACCAGGCACGTCAGTGAAAAGAGCCCTTCCACGCACCATGAAGGAGCCCTCTTGGACGCTTGGCTCAGCTGTGACCATAACTTCTTCGTTACTTCCCATGGTTTGCTAGAGTTGTTTCACTTTCTGGAATGAATGCTAAAATTGTTTCAGATATTGCATGTTCAGCTGGGGCCGCATATATAATATATAGTATCCTAGTTAAACCAGGATGAGACGAAAGATGGACATGACTACAGGGAAAACCGCACCGAACAATGCATGTTCTCTAGAAGTCACAAACTAGAAACTTGAGATTTATTAAGGGAGAAATCCAAAGCTGGCATGAGATTGTGGAATCTGTGAACCAGGAACTGGAAATAAAAAAATACTCAGGAGAAAACGTGACTACGTACTGTCCTTCTAGGACACAGCAGATGGCCATGGAGATACAAGTGGCTGCAACCTGGGCGTCAGTCAAGGGAAATTCTATCTAAAGAGGCGGCAAATTCAGCAAGGAAACTTGTCACTCCTTCTGTAGATGCCACTGCCAACTTTTACCTTCATCACCTTTTTTTTTTATTTTTTATTTTTAAATAAAGAAAAAAAAATCATTGCAGTCGTATTTGAGATTTCCAGTTGTAACCTCGTCTTAATCATTGCAGGTTCGCGCGGTTTTCTTAGGTAAAGTTACTTGGATCAAGTTCAAGGGCGGATCTACCTTAGAGGAGTGGTGTCACTTACCAAAATTGTTTATTTGTTATATTACTAATTTAGAGTTTTATCTAGTTAATATATTAATGAATTTCTTAATTTTTTTACAATTTTATAAAAAATGGGTTAAAGATTTTAAGCGGAAATAGATTTATCAAAAAGTAATTTATATTTTAATTTCCTTTCTATAACTTCTTATTTAAAAATTCAAATCTTACACTTTTCGATCTTTATTGTGTTTTTCACTCCCTCAAAACAATTCATCTAGATTTCAATTGCAAGTAATTTTCAACTCAAATTAAGTTTTTAAATACATAATTTATAAATATTTTTTTTATTAATTTGATAGTTTAGATTCACAATTATAATCTAACTAATAGAAAATAATTTTACATGTCAATTAATATCTTGAAATTATGAGTCATTTTTTATTTATTTTGTAGATAAGGTGTTTGATTATTTATTTTTGTATTTAACTTTATATGGTTTGTGGATGTTTATATTTAGTTTTCATCAATGAATAGAAATTTATTAAATTGTTACTTATTGAACTTGATAATTTGTCATGTAAGATTATATTTTATTTAATTCTAATAATTTAGTTTATAATAATGAGAAATGATTACTAATTTTTAACAGGTTTTTGGATAAATTTTTTTTCAAAAGATATTTAAAAATACAAAAAATTATCTCACAAAACTTAAGTTTTTGTCAACAACATAATTCTACTAATGATGATATTCAACAATCTTCCAAGCAAAATCGTATTGAATTTGATCTAATTACTCTTCTAATAGATCCTGGATTGAGAAAAAAAATTTTAATTATTATTTATTATTTTAGTTATGACACTACTGAAAAAAATTTCTGAATCCACCCCTGATCAAGTTCAGAAGTAAGCTATGTACGAGGTCTATTAAAAGTGATTAAATTAAACCTATAATCGAAAATTTAAAATGCCTTTTTGCATGGATAAGCTTACAAAATTTGGAAACATTTTAATAAGCATTGATATCATTTTAGATAATATTTTATATTGAGAATATTCATGAAACTTGACTTAAAAATTTTTATATAAATACATATGTGCAAATAATTACTGGAAATTTTCAGAAGTAAGTTTGGAAGCAGGACTACATGTTAACAAAAAAATCAATCACTGTTTTTACCATGTGCTTATTTTTGAGAGATTAACTAAACTTTCAACTTAGAAGTTAGAACACCATATTTATTCATGATGCAAAGATTAAGTTATATCTTGTAGTGACCTTTGAAGTCATCTTTGGTTCAATGACATAAAAATTAATGACTTTCTCATACATAAAGAATGAAATACAGTTACTTTTCCTTTGGAAAAGAAACCAACTGCTTGGCATGAATAAAGCCGGATCACATCTCCTAATGTTCATAAATGAATTATTTACAAAGAATCTCCTGCTTAGCTGCTTAAAAGAATCAGGGCATGCTTCTCCAATGAAAAACTCAAGTTGACATACAACACCTCCATGGTTCCTCCATGAATGCTTGTCACCTGACATGATAACTGGTAACTCAAAATATGAACTCCATATCTCTCCAGTTGCACTCGCCTTGCAGATCAACTGTCAATAATCCATTCTCGGCATTATAGATGAATTCCACTTCCTTCATGTCCACCGTACAAGACCTTGGCTCTGTGCTTGAGTAGGTTCCAAATCTGCCACAGCCTCGTCCTTTGATTTTTATTATGCATCCTGAAAGATTCATTGTGCAATCCATAGCTTCCACTGCTCCTCCTGAATTGTACAAGTCAAGCAATCCTATGGGAGCAAAACGAACATCCTGACCAAAAACCTGTTTAACATGTTTTATTCATTAGATTTGACACAAACAGAATTCACCAGAAACCAGAAAAGTGGTTGACTTACTAACCCTAATTGGGGAGACGGTATATATTTCACATTTAAGAGTGGCCAATGACACTTCAACATTTCCCTTCTTTGGAAATTTGGAGAGAGATCCTGCAATTGACGAAAAACGGTAAATATAGAGATTTTGATTTCAGATTCAGTTTTCCCAGTCAAGTTGAGGGAGCCAAAAGTTAACCTGAATTGAAGGCATACACTGCGCAATCTCCATTCCAATTTTCCCCTGCTACCTCTTCAATGAACTCAACATCACAGGGACTCATGTTGCCTGAAATGGATGAAGGTGTGCTTGTCAGGTCTTCAGTTGCTTGTTTCATTGGCCAACTTCCTGCTCCTTGGCAGTTGAAAACACCTATGACTCCAGATAATTTATTCAAGTTCCATATCTTGAGAAGACTGCAAAAGAGTTTATATATGTGAAAAACTATTGAAATGAAGTTTGTTATAGGTTAAAAGCCTTCTTTGTTTCTTTTTCATTTTCCCTTCAGCCAATTTAGATATTTACCTTTTCCCATCCATGACAGGGTCTCTGAATAAACAATCTCGAGTAGGACGGCCAGCATGTCTAGCTCTTAGTATAGACCCATCGGGCAACACCAGCCTTCTAAGGATTTCAAAATCATGATTCTCTGGCTTGTCACTATAATAATAACAGAAGAAAAGGAACAATGGAAAAAAGAATATTTAAGTTATTCTCTACTACTACGAGAACAAGAATATTGAGATAAATAAAAATAAAATCATAAGTTATTGTGGCTAACCTTACATATACTGCACACCCGCCTATTGCCCTTGCAGCACCATGGAACTCAGCTGTTCCATGCTTGCTCTGCCATAAATAGAAAAGAAAGCATGTACATCAGAAACTGCAACTCTGGTTTTAAGCTTCAAATGCAAAGAGCAAAAGCATTAAGCACTACAATTGGATAGTAATATGCGATAAGAGCTCTATGTCTACATGAATTTGACTTTTCTGCTTTCTGTGTTCAAGTATCTGGAGAGGCTTAAGTTTTGCAAGCAGAGCAACTACGAAGACTTTTATGAAAATATTTAACGTGCATTTCACAAGAATGTGATCCAATAATTATTGTCAACATAAAAGGAAAGCATCCTACATGGAACATGTCCCAGTCTGGCACCACAATCTCCCCAAGAAGTAGACTGTTAAAAGCAACAGAAGCAATATGTAAGGTCTGAAATGTTGGCTCTTGTGGCATGAAATCTTCTGATGCTCTTGCAACCACACTCTTTTTTGAACTGAAATTAAACAACTTCTTATCAGTACTTACATTTCAATTTCCCAACTTGCCAAATATTTTGATTTGGTGTTTAAAAAATGAAGAGGAGCAGGTTTACCTGTAAATTGAGTCTGAATTGTGACTCATGCAACAGATTAGGTTATTATCTTTGAAATTTCTTGAAACAGATTGTTCAAGTGCTTGTTGATACTGTCTAGTCAACGACACCCGTCCACCAAATCCAGAACCTAAGGTTTCTATCAAATTCTGGGCATCGACCTTGACTCCATCTACACCACTGCTGGAGAGATAGCTATGGAGATCATTATAGAAATCAAATATTTTCTGTGGGTCAATGATCCCTACTCCATACTTCTCCAGGCTGTCTGGGATAATGTCTCTCAGATTCTCTATGATACCGGGCGACTGAACTGGGTAAACAATCTTCGGATTGTACTTTTTCATTGTTTCAGATGATGGGAGGACACCTCCCCAATAGCCTGCTAAAGCATGCCAGACATAGACATACCTGCATTAATATATAAATTTCATCATAAAATACTGCCAAAACAACATAAATCTCTCAAGACCAGAAAGGTTTGGATGTACAGATTTGAAACCTTACTTCAATCCATATTTTCCTTTGATTGTGTCAATGAACTCATGAAGACCATTGCACCCAGCCTCTGATCCTGAACTCTTGAACTTACTGTTTTCTTTGATATCTACTAATCTAGTTGCAAATCTGTCAAACGACAAAGCAGCAAGGAGAATAATTAGCAAAGCGAGGCAAATGACTTGCATGCATAGCATTGACAAGGAATGTCTATCAAATTACGAAGAGGACTTACTGTGTCCCTTCAATAAGTGGTTCTCCCTCTTTGCGGAACTCATTTACTGTATCTTGCCATCCATCGTCAATGATTAGGAATTTTGGGGAACAGCCTCCATCCAAGAAACTGCCCAGAAACAGAACACTGATCATATTGATCTTTGGAAGTTTGTGACAATTATAGAGTAATTTGTTTCATGTAGCTTATTGAAATGATTTTTTGAGTTAAGTATAGTACCTTTGAAGACCCTCTTTGATGCCCTGAGGATTGACTTCAGTGTAAAAGGCATCCCAAGTGCACCACCCAAACCAGTCCAAATGTGCAGGGATCTGTAAATCAAAACACATCAAATTTATCAATGGAAAGGAACGTTTATCTATTGACTTGCATTAGTTAAACAGTTTGAGATTAAGTGCCTTCTTGTTTTCAATGTGACCAAAAGTGCCCTTGTGCTTCTCCAATATCCTATATAAACACAAAGAATGCAGGAAGGAATTTCAGCTTGCGCGGATATTAAATGTCAAATGACAATAAAATGCTCTAAAGGAAATATTGACTACTTCTGTTCTTATTTGAGCATACTTGATGGAGTTCTTCATGAGCTCAAATGGATTGTCCCCTGAATTTAAGAACACTGGCTCCAATATTTGTGAGGTCTGGACATCGGTATCACCTGAAGTATCATACAGCAGAGTACTCTTAACTCTACAAACCAACCAAAATATAGAATACCTAAATTTGGTTCTCATATAGAGATCCAACAAAAATTGACAGAATCACAAACTAACCACTTTCCACACAAAACTGGAGCTCATTTGCAGAAGTCCCTTGCAAACTTGTTCTAAATTCTCCATCCAAGACAGGCAAGAAGAGGATATAGAAGGTGTTTTCAGCGGCTGGATCAGAAGAAATTCCATCATCCACAGCAGACTCTTCTCTTACTTCCAAAAGAAGCATTTGAGTCTCCATGGGAATTTCACTACCAGATTCCCCATATCGCGGTATCATCCACCATATTTTGATTCTAAAGAGACACAAAAGCTTGTATCCCCTGTAGCGGCGAAGCAGAGATCAAATGAAATTCATGAGGAACAGAAAACATGAGACAACATGCAATATACAAGAGAAACAGCAGAGAGATTGTCGTGTTAAAAAAACCACCGCAAGTCCAACATATTGTCGCAGATTTTCAAATTTCAATATGCTTCATTAAATTTCTTGCTGATCCCATAATTCCTCGGTTACCGAGAAACTATGATAAAGAAACAGATATGCATTGAAGATGTTGAGAAAGTTGGAAACTTACTCCAGAACCCCAAGAGTGAAAACATGGCGAGAACTGGGAATTCCTGAAGTCGCACCCAGAAAAGCGGATCCACGACTTCCCTGAGAAACGATTATGTTCTTTGGAACCTTAGTCAGCACCACCTTGCCCCTGACCATGAGGCAGCCATCTTTGACACAGGGCGTTGCTGTGATTGTCATTTGGATACGGCAATGCTTACAAACTTACACTAGCTTCTAAAGCCAGGGACACCAATGGAAACTTGAAAGGAGATTTCAAGGCAATCAAAATAAAGAAGAAACTAGAAAGAAATGATACACAGACGAGTTTCCCAACGTCCAGAGCTTAGCTATTTATGTGTGTCCTTTCTTGGGCTAAAAGGGCAACGTTGTTTTGACGTAAACTTTTCTTATCTCACCCAGGTGTAAATAAAATGTCAAATCGAAGAAGCAAACCGCGTGGTTAGACTTATAGATGTTTTTTTTCACGTGTTGGATAATCGCATTGGCTACGCCTGCGCCAATGGAAGGAAAAAGGAATGAAGGGAGTTCGAGGAAGGTCAACGCTGAGGACATTTTGCTTTGGTGTTGGCTCTTCTTCAGTTACAGCTTGGCAAATGGTAAATGCCACGTCAACGACACATCATTCTTGCTCAGAATGACCTCCCTCAACAGAAACCCCTTATCTTGCAATTTAATTCCGGCTGTTGACCTTTCATTATATCAAAACCTTTGGCTGCTGATTAGTATTATTTTTCTTTGCAACTTTGCGAAGAATACTTCATCGTTGAAAAAGAAACAGAGAGAGAATCTAATAGATAAAAATAACGTGCAAATCAGGATCTAGCACCAACAAGGCAACGACAAAAGAAAACGGAAACTTCACTATTGAAATTGCTTGAAGCTCAAAAGCGACGGCTGGCAATTAATCTGGAAAAATCGGAATAGATTAGGACGTGCAGTCAACCAACGTGGCAGTGAGTAAGATCAAGGTGCTTCGTCTCTCATGCAAACAAATTGGAAGGCCATACCATACCATACCAAGGCGGCCATCATTCATGTAGGGGGGGACAAGGGTTCTAACTTTGATGGGATTCTTTGTATTCCATATTTCCCATTATTCAACAAATGACAAATTAAGAAACTCTATATTATTTTCTTATGAGTTTTTTTTTTGGAAGTACTTACTGACTTACATACTAGCCTCTGTCGTGCCTAATTTAATAAAGATGGATGTTTAATTTTGAAGAGTAGAGGATGCCAGTAAGATTTTATAACTTATGTAACAGGATAGTATAGTATAAATTAATGATTTTTTTTCCACATTCTTAGGATATATAAATTGAAAATATAATAGAGTATGAGAGCTTTTTCTGAATATATAGAAAAATACTTCTTCTCTCATTGTTCTTATCTGTTTCTGGGAAATTTCTTCTAAAAATTTCGACAAGGACAAGTTTACAGGATAAGACGACATTGGGATCAATTTACAGCTAACTACAAGTTTGTTGTGCTGCAATACTATCTTGTGAAGTTTCTGCTTATTTACATGAGTTCTAGTCTCTGTTTGGCAGCCCACATTTATGCTTTAGTGCTGGTCTGCTGTTCCTTCAATGCTTAGCTTTATCTGTTACGCTGACCTATATCTAATTCAGTAGGTTGCTAGAATACGTGTGTGTGTGTGTGTGTGTGTGTGTGTGTGTGTGTGTGTGTGTATATATATATATGGATGCCTTTGTTGTTCACGTGGAAAGTGATAAGCGGACTTTTCTTGTAAAGGACTGTTTGGCAACGGTTAAACTTTCGCCCCAGTGCTCTTCAGCTGTTTTCCTAACTTCTACGGTGCTACCACACACATACTGTTTTTGTTCCTCCTATTAAAATTTGAGCAAGTACTTTGATTGGAATGCTATAGACAGTCATGATACCAATCATTTGAGCTCAGCAGAAAAATTGCACAGGCAAGAATGGTTACAATTAAATTAAATTAAAAAATTATGAAACTGATTATTATTATTCTTATACAGTATTAACCTTTTTTTGGAAAAATTGCTTGTTGTTCTTGGGAAAAAAGCAGTATATATTTTATCCTATCACATTTCTATTTTCTTTGTTTGGCATGAGAAGTCTACCTAAGGGCACTTGAGTGAAAGTTACACTATTGTAAATGCATCTTATTATACTTTTTAGATCATGGTTCAAATCGATTACCAATTATATACTTAACTGTTTTCCTTTTAATATATAGACTTATTCAAGATAACTTTTGACCCCTCACCAAATGTCATTCTTCAAGAAAGATGCTATTTGCCTTTATGATTTTGTCAAAATGATTTGCTCCACCTAATATACATAATAATCATATATTGAACAAATACCAATATCAATATATATATAAATATAAGTCATCTTTGTAAACCCACTGATAAAATAAAATATGTGGATGGACAAGCAATAATATTCAATTAAACATAAAAATGTCCTATATATTTAACTTCTGGGCATCAGATAATTCTCATACCATAATATCAGAGGTAAAATTAAACACACAAAGATAAAGAAGGCCCTCTAGTAATTCTTGGAGCAGGCTACCGGCCATGAAGGCCATGATCCCTGCAAGGCTTCTCGCCACTTCTAAAAGGCGCATGGTTGACCTGCAGAACCAGGAAATTCCCACCGAACAGATCGTTCATATGAGCCTGCCCATTCTTCAGCCTCTTCAAAGCCTTTCCCCATGAAATTTTAACTTTAGAGAGAAACCTGCTTCTCTTTCTCACGAACCTTCTCAAGCCAGGAATTCGAAGCTTTGGCCGCTTCCTAATGCCGAACCTCCTCAGTCCCCTTGACCATTTCCTTGTCTTATCGAATAATATTGCTTTTTCTTCTTCAGCTTCATCAAACCAACCTTCATTCTTCAGCCTGTGATAAGAAAACTTGGGCACTGAGGCCATTTCATAACTAATGGACAGTAGTTAAGTAGGATACAGGGTAGATATAGGATGAGCTTGTGGAGGAGAGATGATGGGTTTGCTTTTCTTTACCTTCACGGGATTTTGATAATCTTATCATTTCTTTTTCATTTTTTTTTTCCTCTTCAATTTCTAACGAAAGTGACAACGGCACAGAAACGAGTTGAGTGCAATAAAGGCAAACAGGGGAGCTGGAATTTTTTGGTAATGGTAGTTGACGAGGAAACGTCGGACACTACAACTTTACATTTACGTTAATAATATTGTTAGTAGCTGCAGCTGGTTATTTTTCTTTACTGATTGTTGTCGCTGTTGAAGCCAACGGGCCTATGGCCGAACCCCTCAAAGAAAGCACCTGAAAATTGGCTCGCTCCAAAACTTGACCTCATTTTTCTCATTGCACAGAAGATACGTACGTCTTAATCTAGAACCAATAACTGTCCCCATTTAGATTAAAAAAACAATCATCTTTCAAACTCTTGATTTCGATTAAAGCCTGTACCCAAATCTAAATGTCAATGAAAGCATTGGGTCACTTCACTAGGAAACTGTTTATTTGGGTCTGCCAACCAATTGATAGACTTGGGCACCAATATGTTGATTGGAAGTGACCCAAATCTTCTTGGGTAATAGAATTGCCATGGCCCAGGAAACGGGAAAAATGGCTGATTTATAGAAAATTGCAATGCAGGTAAACAACACGGTGAGAAAACAAAAATAGTTAATGATCACAGAATATCTCATTGCACTATCTTTCAGCAAATTAATAAAAAATTTAAGAAGTGAAGACTTAGTATAAGAAAGGATCAAGCATGGATGAATCTAATCCACTGAGATAAGCTGGGAATGCCTTCATTCACAACAGTCAGCAAATAATAACCGGGGGCTGCCATGTTTGGAGATGGAGGAGCCTCCAAAACTGCAACCATCCAACCAATCTCAGTCCTTACCGTATTCTTGGACCTCAGTTCAGCAGTCTTTGATTCAGTGAAATGGAATGTGTCGTGAATGGCGGTGCGTAGACGCTATATTCCACCTCCTTGCTAGGCCTTCTTCCCAGCCTGAACTGAACAGCGAACTCTTCTCCATATGCAATGCCATCTGAGCTGCTACTATACTCTAGACACATTACCTGGCCTTAAGTGATGGTATTGCCGATCCATATAGTTAGGGATAAATTCTTGTAACCTTAGTTCAGTTGGGTAGGATACGTTTCTAAAAATGTACCTGTTGTTAGGATTGCCACCAGCAACCAAGATTCTCCCATCAGGTAAAACAAGAGCTGACGAGTGATACATTCTGGCAATCTTGGTGGATTTCAGGACTGAAAATCTTTTGCCTAGGGTTTTCTATGGCTTGTTCAGGTAAGGCTGGAGAGAAGGAGTTGCTGCATTGTTCCATCTGGCGCAACCACGTTTAGCACCATTGATGACCAGTATATGGCCCGCTGGGAGGATCAACAGGTCATGCATGGTACGGGGTTCCGGCATCTTTTCCATCTTCCATTTGTGTCTGTTCCCTGAGATGACCATTCTACCGCGGGAGCTCAGTCCCTTGAGGAATGTCCCTCTTTCTGCTGCTTCATAAGCTCCCGAGGCTGAACCTCCACACACCATGACTTCCACTTTGCGGAACCTGTCTTTATGGTCCAACGGGAGAATTACTGATGACCCTGAGCTTGGGTAGTTTCTTGAACCTCTCCCGGGAATCCGGGGAAAGGTCTTGATCACCTTGTGTTATCTATAATTGAAAAGGATTGAGTCACGGTTGGCATAAGTTGCCATCTGAAGAAAGGTGGAGGAAAGAATAGAGGTTGTTTCCGCCAGCATTCTTGTCGTTCGTCTTACGCAGAAAGGGAAGATTAAAAGACCTGTCCCTGGAGTGCAATTTAGGTACAAATTCATAACTAAAGACCCTCCTTCCACCGACAACAATGACTATCATTTTCGGGCAGTAACTGATTGGATGCGTACCATCGGTCATCTGACAATGACCTCTTTGATTGCCTCCAATTGCACTGGTCATCGCTACAATGACTGAAGTATCGTACTTTTTGAGAACCACTACCGTGTCCACCAATCTGAAGAAGCGTACCATTGCTCAGGAACGTACCTGAGGAGCACCAGGTATCAGTGTCAAGCCTTAGCGACCTAACATTATGACCATCTATGTTGTACTCAACGGAATGAGCATAGCACGACCAATTGTCCAAATCTTCACGGGCACGAGTGCAACTTTTCCCACTATAGCGTCTACGAAGCCGGGAACGGGAGGGGCCTGCTCCAGTTTGATCAGAAATAATAAGAGTGTTGCGATTTGTTAAAGCCATGTGCGTGGCCACAACCCCGGTATTATGTCGTAGTAGCTGCCATGTCACTGTTCTCCCGCCAGAGAACGCGCCAACTGCACCGCTAACAACAAAATGCAGCAAAGCAAAGACAGCAGGAATATAATGGAGAGCAAGTATTTCTTGTCTTCCATGCTAGAGAAGTGGGAGTTCTAATTTTGTAGCTTGTGGGGTTTCTAAACTTTCTTACATAATGTTATTTGGTTGACGGAGTTCACCAGGCAGTTGTGGGAGACATGACTAGTTCGCTAAAATTCAGATTGCTGGTCCTAAAAAGTTTTGAAGTTATTCAAAGCAATCTTGACGTGAGCAGAACAAGATTTCCGTGCAAAGTATCACACGACAGATTCTCTTTGCCCATCCAGATAAATCTACGGAACACTGCACAACTTTTGGCTGACTGCAAGCCACTGCAAAATTACAGAAAGCAACAGTGGCATGCCATTCCCGTCTTAAAATGTCTTCCATCCTGCTTGTACATCATACTAAGTTCTCAGCCTAGCCATAATGGACCAACATATGATAGCTACGATTGCATTTAACAAGCACCAAAATGAAAAGTCAGAAAATAAGTCAAATTTCTACAGTTTGGGCCAAACGGAAAAAGGGTTGCATCCGCTTACAATGATGTTTATTGCTAAAGCAAAGGGCGACCAATTAAAAGAAAGGCAAAAGAGTGACACCGGTCTTTAGGCAGGAGGTTTGCACTAATACGGAATCACCAATGTCCCCTTTCCTTTCCCTATGCTGAATTACGTGCAGGTTTAATGTTGCAGACCAGTTTTAGCTGCACTCTGGAAAATGGTTTCCGCCATCAAAGCCACCACACAAACAGTTAGATTTGGACAGTAGCAACACGTTGGAAAGACCAGGCTAATCAGATTTAACTTACAAGATAGCCAAGAGATAGAACTATCCTTTTGTGCTGATTTATGGTTGCTAACCAAGTTAGCAGAGCTACAGTTCATGTTTTGGCTCCTCACACAGTGCCCAACAAGGGGTTTTGCAGGCCAGGGTTCCACACCACCAATAATGATAATAATAGCTAGTGAAAAGTTTTTATATGGGGGCTGAAAGTCAACTCTCACAGCATGAAAAATAGTAAAGAAAACAGATGGCACGTGGCACTGATGCCAATCCAAGGATGTCCTACAATGAGACATGTCTGCTCTCAGTCATTCTATAGCTGATTTCATTACAAATATATAATCTATTAAATAGATTAAGATGTATAAATAAGTTTTTGTAGTTTGATGAAACCCACAAATATCTACAAAACCATAAATATGATGGGTATCCCTTCTCTCTGAATCAATTAAGAGACCTGATACCCATCCAGTCATGCCCAACTCCAAGTCTTTTGCTCAAGAAGAAACTAAAGGACTTACTCTGAATGCTAGAAGATAGAAACGGCAGAGGAGAATCCAGGCATGCATATTTTGCTTAATAGAGTCTTATTCTAGTATCGATAGTGCTTCGGCAAATGGGGCACAACTGAAGGTCTTGCCCGCACTCACAGCAAGTCTGCATGGAAGTAAAAAGTAGGCAAGCATTCTTCAACATATGCTCCATTAAAGGAGGAAGGAGCAACATAAAACCCTTAATTAAGTTACCTGATGTCCACAACCAAAGGCCATATCCTTTGTATTGCAAAGACAAATAGGACAAACCTGTCAGAATTGAGTTAAAAGGAAAAAAGTCAAAATTTTCACATTGACCAGAGATATATTGAAGAAAGAAAAACGGGCAAATGCAGTTCATTCCTTTAAGATTGCGTTGAAAAGCAAATATTAAAACCAAATTATTAGGTTGAGCTGCAGCACTACGGATAAGATAAAGTACATGATTTTCTGAAGCAGAACTTGCAGGACGAGTTGTTCTGACAGGTGCATCATGTCTACCAGAAGAAGGTGGAGTTGGACGAAAACTGCTTGACCGTGAAGGTTTTGAGTTGCTAAAAGAAGCCGCACCATACAGAGGGGGGGGGAGAGGAACCCTATCAATATCCTTGCCCCTGCTAGTACTGTTAAACCAATAAAGAAAAAGTAAGTTGCATTTGACTGTTTTCCCCAGTTACAATGCTTAAATGCCTTTGAAACCTACTACAACAATACTTTTAGTATTACCCCAATATGTTAAGCTCTAGTGTTGCTTTATACTGAGAAGGAATTTCCATCAGTGCTGCAAGAGCAAACTCTGCCTCTTTTCTGGACCTATCCATATTCTTCGACATTATTTCTGTAAAATTCACAAACTATAGGAGGCAGCATTTCAAATTAGACAGTGAATAGGACTAATACATGTATCCTTACCAGCTTCAAAAAGAAAATATGAAAACAATTATGTCCACAAGCCTTACTTGCCTGGAAATTATCAAAGGCGCGAGCAGGAATGTTATCATCAAATTCTCTCATCATGTCCCATGGTCCATCTCCAACTCCAACTAATACAATTGACAAGGGATACTCACTGCAAAGTAATTAGAATATTAGGAAGTTGCAGCATATAAAAGAAAGTATCATTTGAAACACAAACAACCATATAATACCTTGCTCTCACAATCGCTTCAACTGTTTTCATTTCTTGTGGGCTTAATTGGCCATGCTCTGTATCAACACTTCGAGTCACCTACCCCATTCAGCGTAAAAGACGTTCTAAGTTTGTGAAACCATTGACAAAGCGCTCTGATACTTCAGTCTTGATCTTACATCCAGTAATAAATATCAAGTTTTGGCATTTTCTTTCCTAGTGTTTGGTGTAATCTCAGCTTTCTTAAGTAACTAATTGATGAGATTTTGTTTCTCTATTTGCTTCTACTAAAAATGCTAATCCTCTGTCAATAGGGAACTCAACTTAGAACATGGAACCTATGGATTTGTGAACTGACTATAAAACCCGTGCTAACTCACTGTTGACTTATAAAGCCAATTTTAATTCTTTTATTCTTGGACCATCTAACTTCCATTTGGCTCTTGATTCTATTATAATCTTAGGCCACTTGAAAATAAGTTTTTATAGCATTTCCAAATGGATATTTATGTACACACCTCATCAGTGTCCCCGTACACACTCCCTGTTTCAATATTTATTCAGAAGCCTGTTTCTTGAGTTACAAAGTACTGTAACATCTACACACGGGTTTCACCAACAAATGTGTTTTGGATAAGAAAGTTCGAATTTCAGCAATAGAATATTGTACCTATAACGTTTTTCATTCAAACTTTGCCATTTGTCTCAGTTATAACACAAAATAAAATGATCAGCCAGAGGAGTCTTGTAATCCAAGGGGGTTAAAATGATGAAAAAAAAATTGACTAATGCTTAGGTCATTCAATACTGGGACTCATTACAACTGATATGCAGTACTCTAACAAATTAACTACGGAAGAAGGATTGTGGAACAATGTACCTAACCAATATATTATTATTATTATTATTGTTTTAATAGGACTTACCAAGTATTTGACAGTAAATGGGTTATCGTACAACACAAAGCAGACAAGTTACCTGCCCATCAGCTATTATCAGTAACACATGGTATTGGCCACCACTTTGCTCAACAATGGTGATGGCCATCTCAATAATAGGAGCAAATGATGTTGGTCCTGTCAAAGATAACAATTGCAGGTAGGTGGGGAGGGGAAGGAAATTATTCAGAAAATTATATAAGCAGTGGCTGACAAAAGAATGAAGAAAAGGAAGAAGTAAAATGAAGTATAACCTGCAAGTCTTAGATTAGGCACTAATTCTCTGTATCGTCTCAACACGTCTTCAAATCCATTGCAAAATGTCTCATCTGGATAGAAGCTGAATACTTCTTGATCATGCGTTGATGCTGCCAGCTCAAAGAATCTCATATCATCTCAATTACCAAACAAATTAAGCTAAAGAATCCAATTGAAAAATCATTCAAAAAGTATACCATCTCCAAATCCAAAACAAGGAATTAAATTATCCTCGTCGAAGGAAGACAATGTCTTTCCAATAATGGATATTGCTTGTTCATATGGGTTCTGCTCATCTCCAATGTGATGTAGACTTCTTCGGTGGAATGATCTGGCACCTAATTTAAAGCATATCAGCGATGTTACACTGTAACAAAAGAAAAAACTTTAAATGCATCTAGACAAGGTCAAACCTGTCCACTCATTGCTCTTTGTGAAATCAATACCAACAATAAGATTAGAAGACTCCAAGCCAGCACGGGCCAGCGCATCAGTGACCTGTGGAAAAAGAAGAGAATCACAGGTTTTTATTACCATATCATGTGGGTACCAACCTAATTACAATATTACAAGTTCTTTTTAGCAGATTTATGAAAGAAATATATCTCAGTTTCATAAGAATGATGTATAGTCTCTCAAAGAAGTCATAGATAAATCCATGGCCTTTCCACGTGTTACACAGTCCCAGGAGAGGTTCAAAATAACCACAGCTCCTTCATTTGTAGCATTGTGTTACATGGTAAACAGCAGACGGTGAAACAAAAGCAATAATCATCTATATTCGTTTTGACAAATAAGTTAATGACTATTAAACAAAAACTCAAGTACAGCAAAAAGTAACAACACAAAAATGGGGAATCAATTCCCTATTCAAATTACAAGTTAAAAAAATCCCTGCTATACGTATATTTGTTCCAATGATCTTTGGGTTACAAATATTACCTGTTAGTGAGGAGGCAGAACACAGACTCGCTAGAAAATTAGCATATCAAACAAAATGAACATCAATGATAATTCTAGAAATAGGCTTATTAAGAAATTTGCAGGGTTCAAACATCTGACTTGTCCTCAGTTGGAAAAAGTAGTCAGAATAACGAAATGAATATTACAGTCAACAATTTGTGGTTTACAACTACTTATCCAGACATTAATGCTTAGCACAAAATTGAGATGTCCAATGCAAAATAACTCAACCAAACTGTGCTCCACCTCCACAACA
This sequence comes from Theobroma grandiflorum, assembly GCA_036013995.1. NCBI lineage: Eukaryota > Viridiplantae > Streptophyta > Magnoliopsida > Malvales > Malvaceae > Theobroma > Theobroma grandiflorum. The sequence goes on from CP142131.1 coordinate 12,897,185, forward strand.
GCTATTTTCGGACAATGCTAACCGCATAAGAAACATCCACATATTTGTCATACTCATAATGTAAATAGGTATCCTTAGCTAGTCAAAACGTATAGCAAGGCCAACTTCAGTATGAATCAATTTTAATATGAAGTTTTATCTAATTTTTTGTCAAAGTTGATCAAGAGCATTGCAAGCACTCCCATTCATTATTTGCTATGGTTGTTGCATAACTTACATGATTATTTTAACAAAGATAACACAGACGTCTTCTAAATAATGAAAATGAGTGTCTCTAAGCACATTCCTGGAGAGACCATGCTCAGCAATTCAGAGATTGACTAAACATGTCTTGCATTCATGACAGTCCAACTACTGCAAAACTACAACTACAACATTACCTGCTCCAGGCTATTGTAGTTATCATCTATCTTCGAATATTTTCTCTCCAACCTCCTGTTCAATTCTGGGGCACGACCACCATAGCTTTGAGGTGGAGGGGCATAATGGTGCTGAGGAACATAGTCTCGGCTTGATGGAGCATATGAAGGCTGTGAATGTCTTTGATGATCCCATGAATAGTCTCGGCTTGATGGAGCATATGAAGGCTGTGCATAACTTTGATGATCCCATGAATACGAATTAGATCCTACAGATGAGGACTGAGCTGCGGCTGATCGTTTTGATGTTACACTGCCCATCAGCTCTATAATTTATAAATATTCTGCAAGATCCAACATATATGAACATGAATGCAGCTAAGAACCCAAGCTGACTGCAAAAAATGTAATTTCATAGATATTATACAAAACTTAGAAACAAATAAAAGGATTGAATTAGATAAAAATAACAGCCAGCATTTTCAGAAAAGTGGTACCTCTTTCCCTTTCACAAGAGAAGGGCCCAAACTTCATTCTACAAGAGCATAGGGATATAGGAAGGGAAGGCTACATGACATTTTGGAAGTCAGTATCACCCAATTTCTCTTCTAAAGTGATGGGGAGAGGAAGGAAATTAAAAACGAAATGATATCCAAATTGAGAAACCAACTTGTGATCACAAGTAGCATAAATTAACAATTAAAATGTCAGTAAGAAAAGATTTCCATGCTCAAATTTCAAATGCTAGGTGAATGTGGAGGCATTCAATGACTACCCCGTCTCCATATGCAGAGAGCTTCAGAAGCAAACCAAATTGCAAAATCTATTGACATTCAGAGGTTATGGAATTGTATGCCATTGATTTGCCTTGTTTTCTTTGGGCTTGTATCATGCATTTATATGGGTAAACTCAGAACTTTTCAATGAAAAAAGAAAAAGATCAACACTTTCTACAGTATATCAGCTAATATTTTGTTTTGAATAATGAAAAACTATTCTTGCTTCTCTAACCCCTTTAAAGAAAAGAAATGAAAGGAAATAGATAAAACTATTCTTGCTAAATCCAAATTAAGCCAAATACTTCTTGCTTCAAAGCGCAGCAATCCAAAATGCAGACTAATCAATTTACACCTCAAATTAAGCTACAACATCGAAATTCCTTACTATACCTACATGAGATTTTCCAGTTTACCATTGTTACTAAAAGAAGTCTATGTAAGCCAGTAATCTTCGTATTGAAAATGGCTTCTTGCAAAATGATTCAAGAAAAGAAACATATTTCCAAAGTACCAAAACTAAACAGATAATTTTCATACCTCTAAATTCCTTGACACACATGAATCTGGTTACAAAACCCCCCACACCCCCCCACCCAGAAAAAAAGGGGAAGTAAATAGAAAAAACTGCATTAAGAATCTAACCACGTTTATAACAAGATCATAGGTTTATGAACAGTCCTAGCTGAAAACCCAAGAAATCATAACATTCAGATGTCCAAATTCCACATCCATTCATCAAAATTCACTAAATTTCAAAAAAATAACAAGTCTGTAAAACCCCAGAGGCCAGAGCCAAAGTCAACAAGAACAGTCTGTCAAAAAACAAATAAATAAAAAAGTCAGCCAAGGTAGCTTGTCTTTTTACCTTTAAGAAGAAGAATAAAGAGTCTGTAGCATTATTGCCTTTAGGTGGGTAATGAGAAGCGATGAAGATGGTGATAAGAGTTTAAGTCAGGGGGCAGAGAAGACCATGTTTGGAAGCGGTAAAAGGTGAAGGAGCGGTGAAGATGGGTTGGGTTGGGTTGGGTTGGGTTGGCTGGTTGGTTCTTGGAAGTTTCCTTTGTTGCTTATGATGACATTGATACTGACACCCGTCCTCCACTCGCCCCTCACTCAACTTAGGCTTCCCAACTTTCAACTGGTTTCACATTTTTGTCTAAAAACCGCCTTGCCCACCGTTATTATCAGTTACAACGTCCCTTTACATCCCTTGGCCTCTTTTTAACCATTCATGTTTTTCTTTTCTTCTTTATTTCTAAATAACATTAAAAATTATTTAACAATAATATGAAAATCAAAGCATTCTCTTAATTTTCTTATATATAATGGTGATTCTCATAATTTAAACTAATTTGGGCTTCTGTTTGATCTATTCCTAAAGCCATTTCTTTTCCAAACTTAATTAAGAACTTTTGTTTGTTGCCAAGATAAGATTTAGATTTGAGTTATGGGTTCTTATCTCCTTTAAGTTCAAATTTATTTTGAAGAATTACTTAAAATTATTTTGAAGTAGAAATAAAAAATAAAAAATATAAAAAGTACTCATTTGAACTTTTTGAGAATTAATAAAATAAAAGCATGATTTTATATTTTTTATATAAAATAATTTATATTAGAATTGATATTACTGCAATTATCTAATCAAATATGATTTAGTTTATCTTTTATTTATAGCAAAAGATATATAGTAACAAAAACTAAACAACAAAAATAACAATTTATAAAATTAAGCCTAAAGTTTCTTTACAACCACTAAATTAGTTGTCACAATATATCTCCGTCAACGAAGTCGGCTAAAAGCATGAGCTTTTATATGTATAAATATTTAGTTTAATAATATATATATATTGATATTCAAAAAATTATATTTAATCTCATTTTATATAAAAAAGAGACTTCTAAATGGGGTGCTCTAACTACTGGTTGATCATATATAGCACATTTTGTGTCAAATTTATTGTCCTTATTTGACTTTCACAGGGTTTAAAAAAATAAATTTTAATATATTATATATTAAAATTTTAAATTTTTTTAATAAAGTTGGTGCTCCAGGACTTTTAATACCAAAAAGTAACCCATTAAATTATGAAAATAATTTTGAAATATAAAAAAGTAAAAATATTAAGTGTTGAAAAAATGATTGGGGATAATTATGGGACGAAATGATAAGAACAAATATAATATTTTATCAAATTAGGCCTAAAGTTTCTTTAGAACTGCTAAATTTGTTGACGTCATCTCCACCAATGAAACTAGCTAAAAACATGCACTTTTTCTGGACATGAGTATTTAGTTCAATTATAAATAAATAAATATAAATATATATTTCCGTACTCAAAAAATTAAATTTAAATCTCACCCTTCTCTTGATAAAAAAATATTGAAATTTCTAAACGACATGCTGTAATTAATTGATCTTATATAGTACTCATTCCATTTAATTTTTTTTTTGCTTTATATTGATTTTCATGGAAATTTGAAAAAAAATTGACTTTAATGTATTTTATATAAAAAATTTAAGTTTTTATTTTATATAAAAAATAGAGTATTATAAGTGTTAGAAAATAGAATATGAAACGAATAAAAGTTCTAAAGAGGTTCATTAGGTGCTACTTGTAGATTCGAGGCTCACTGGTGGAGCACCCCACATGTAATTGCAATCAACAGTGATTTCTTTATGATTATATTAAGATTAATTGGAACCTTTATTTTCTTTGTCTTCTTATAATCTTTTATAAAGGTATGATTGATGTGTTTCTTTTTCCCTTTTTGGTTAATGCTGCATCTCTAAATAAAATAAAATTATGATTGCTTAGGATTGCGGCAACAACCCTTTCTCTGCAACTTGTCCCAATGCTTCTTCATAGCCAAAATTTCCTCATGATTCTCGTACTCAACTCCTTGTATCTTAATTAACTCTTAATTTAATTAATCATGACCTACCCATATGCACCAGCTAACGAATGGAAATCTCCTGCCCCTAGTTAGTGCCCCCATTGGTGCCCCTTCTCTAATTGTTCTCTAAACTTTTTAATTGAATATAGAAGTTGGTAACGGTGTTAAACTTTAACGGCACTAGGTTAGCTAATAGTGTTATAAACCCTCACCGCTTGTTGCTATGTTATTGGAATACCTCGAGTGGATCAAAGAAGCACTGCTTTTACGATTGGGAAACTCCTCTTCGATAATAATATTGTTGTTTACAGAAAACAAAGAAGATCGGATTGTTGGAAGAAAGAATCTAGACTTGGTTGTTTATGGCAATAGGAATTTAAGGTTGACTGAAATTCTTGAAGAGAATTTGGATCCTGATTTTGAGACAGTGACTTACTTAAATAGCAGAAATAAGAAAAGTCATTTTTTGTATTACCACATATATGGTGCTAGAGGAACAAGTAAATGTTTTATAAAAATGTTTTTAATATGGAGAGTTCAATACATCACTCATGATCAAGAACATATTATTAAGGAATGAAACAGATTTTTTATAGTATTAAAAAAATTAAAAAAAATTAAAATAATATTATTTATATCAATAAAATTAATGAAAAAAAATAAAAAAATATGCGACGTCCTTTGATGGAGACCCAAGTTTAAAGACCAACAAATAAATCTGATTAATTTCCAAAATCCTTTAAAAATTCACGTTTTATAGTAACCCTTCATTTTATTGTCAAAATCTTTACAAAATTTGAATTTTTTTATTTAATTTTTAATTTATTTTTTATTTTTAATTTTACTAAGAAAATAATTGAAAAACGATGGTGACGAAAACGATGGTAATGGAGCAAATCAGTCTCCATAAATGACCAAATTTGGATTTTCTATTCCAATAATCCGAACGTTCTTTATTTTCTGCAAGCAACAACATTATCGTTGAAGAGGAGTTTCCGATCGAAAGAGCAGTGCCTCTTTACCCAGCATGAGATATTCTAACAGCCCAACAATAAGCAACGAGGGTTCTACAACACTATTAATTACCTTCTTCTTTTTTTCGAGTTTTAATTGAGTTTTCTTCGTTTTTTTTTTTGAGAGAGAAAGGAAACCAGAGAATGGATAACGGAAACTCCTCTGCTCCGCTCACTCTTTCGATTCTACTCAACACTATTAATTAGCTTTATGCGGTTTAATTTTAACACCGTTGTGTAACTTTTATCATTCAATTTATACTTAGAGAACACTTGGCATTAAATTAGAGAAGGGCCATCAATGGAGGCACTCACTAGGGGCAGGAGATTTCCATTCCCAGTTAACAGTTATTCTCCTGTGTATGCTCCATAAAAGGCAGATCGAGGGGTCCCTCTCTTTATCCTTTTATGATCAAAATAAAGCAGGCTTTTCGTTTATTTATTTATATCTGCTAATTTGGCTTGATCAATTATTATGCATTTGATGTGGATATCTTATCTTATACATGGGAGACAGATTGCGTAAAACGTGCAAGTTCGTCAAGAGTTGTTGACAGATAAAATAGCTTTCTAATTTCTTTTTTTTTTTTTTCCATTTTTCAGTTTAATTGAGATTCACACTGTGATGAATTAATGAATTGTAAGTGCTTGTATTTTGCCTAATTTTTAAAACGATATTTTACCATTGACTATATATATAAATAAGTTTTCGAATTATATTAAAAAAGTTAATTTAATTTTTATTCTTTTATTATATTTAAATTAAACTCTAAACTTTTATTTTGAATCAAATAAACCTCTTGCACTAATTGTTGACTAATTTCTGTTAATTAATGGTATAATCAGCAATTTTGATACTACATCATTTTCCACGTAGCATGTTAAAGTTTTATCTCGATGACATTAATATTATGTGGTAGATGACGTGATAAAAAATTATTGACTAGGGATTAGGTTTTTTCCTTTTTACCCATTCAAATATTCAAAAATTATTAATTAGGGATTTTGAAACGAAAAATTAAAAAAAAACCTTAATTGTTTCAAATTAATTATTATTGTTTATTAACTAATTACCATGTTTTTAAAGTCATCTTTTCTAAAAAAACCTTCACTTTCTCCAATATTTCCTAAACCCAATGTACCTTATAATTAAAATGTCCCCTTCTTATCAACAATTTTTATTCCTCTTCTAAAAATTATTCTTTGGGTAATCTTGAATTTTCAAAATCTATTAAAGATGTGGAAAGAGAATCCATTATTATTAATAAATAAAATTCAATAACATCAAATTTCTTTAGAAATTCTAAGGAAGAGAAGAGAAAGGATTTAAGTTTCTTTTATTGTGCATCAACATTATGTGTCTTTATTAGTTTTAATATTATAAATGTTATGTGTCTGACCTTAACTCTTTTTGTTTCTAAGTATTTTCAAATTTCTCTACACCAACTTTTAGTCGAGCAACAATGGTTTCAATCAAATTGGAAAGGTTGGGTTATGTTTTTCTTTTTGGGTTAGAAATGATGGATGGCAATCAATTAAGAAACGATAGTAATCAATTTGAAACAATTAGATTTTTTTAAATTTTTTGTTTCAAATCTCTAATCAGTAATTTTTTGATATTTGAAAAAAAAACCTAATTCTAAGTCAACAATTTTTGATACCAAGTCAAATGTCACGTGGCAATGATGTCATCAAGATAACATATTAACATGTCACGTGACAGATAAAATGGCATAAAAATTAATAACTATACTATTGATTAATAGAAATTAATTAACGTTAGTGAGATTAACTTTTTTGTTCCAAAATAAAAGTTCAAGAATTTATTTAAACACAATAAAAATAGGAGTTAAATTGACTTTTTTTGTATAATTCAATAATTTATTTAATTATTTAGCCTTTTATCATTTAAAGAAGTTGAAGTTGAGACAAAAAAAGATTTAGAGCTTTTTTGGACTCTTTTAGGAGGTGTAGGGGACTGGAGGTAAAGGGAGGGGGCTAATAGGTGCCCCATCCTAAAAAAATTTAAAATTTTGTCTTTAATTTTTTTAATTTTTATAATTTTACTTTTACAAATATTGAACTTTTAATATGACTATGTTATAGATGTAATACCCCATACCCTCGTTAGACACAAATAAGATTTTATTGATCAAAGGAATGATCATTTAATACGAATAAGCGTGCTAAAAAACGCTTAAGAATAAAATGTATCGCACACACAGAACTCACAATTAAATAATAATATTTTTATCGGAGACAAATTAGTGAGTTAAAGGATGATTCGGAGGTAAACTGACACATAATAATATGTTTCGAGACCAAAGAAGGCAAGTGAAAATTTTTGAAATAAAATAATATTTTATTAATAAAATAATATTAAAATATTATTATTTTATTGGAGGTCAGAATTAGTCATGAAAAATAGAATATGACTAATTTAAGTGGGGGAGAAGAATTAAGAATGAATTTTTGGAAGGAAATACCGTAAGTGAGATCGCGCGATTTTTATTAAATCGAGTTAACGCGGTAAGTAAATATTTAAATATTATGGAGATACTGCGTTGGAATGCAATCTCAATAATTTGATTTTATATATGTGAAGGAAGAATAATTTTGAAGGACATTGAAATTTAATAAGTGTAGATAAGAATTAAAAATATTGGACTTAATTTTTGGAAAACAAAGTGTTGAAGAACACATAAATTTTTTTATACATGCTTGAGTATTTTGGTCATATCTCAAGTTACAGAACTCCAATTGAAGCAATTCTTGGACCATTGGAAAGCTAAGAGACAGAGCTACAACTTTAATGAGATTACTTCACCTAGTTCTGTCTCTAAAATAGAGAAAATCACGTTAGAAAATAACGAGATGTCATATCTCGGGAATGAAAATTTCAAATATTGATAATTAAATTTTTGGAGTCTCTTAGTACAATTTTAAGCCTAATTAAATCTTATGTTAATTAAAGGCTTAAATGAATATTTAGAGGATGAATTGGATAATAAATTTATGAAATTAAGTGTTGAAAAGTCAAATAACATTTTTATATGTGCATGAGAGACTACATGGACATAAGACAAGAAGAAAAGTAAGACAAAATGAAAGAAACAAAGAAAAGTCAAAGGAAGGAAAGTGTGTGTGTGTGTGTGTGTGGCGGATGGATAAGGTGCAAGACAATAAAAATAAATGAACAAGAAGTGAATGGGGACAAAGACTAAAGGGAATAAAGAATAGAAAGGAAAAGAAAAACAAATAAAAGAAGTTGGAAGAAAGGTTTAGAAATGCTCGATCAAATAAGGATAGAGAAGACAATGGAGAAAGTAAAGAAGACAAGAAAGAGAAGAGAGAATAGAAAGCAAAGAAAGGAACGATGAGAGAAGGAAAGAAACTGAGAGCAGAAAAAAATGGAGAAAAAAAGTCAATTTTGAGAAAGAAAATAGGCAGCGTTGTGCTGCTAATTTTGAAAAGGAATAAGAGCAGGTTTGCTGCCAATTTTGGAGAGGAAAGAGACGTTGTTTTGGTGCAGAAAAATTGAGAATTTGTTGCTGATTTTTTTGAGCAGAAATTCTGCACTTTGAGGGAGAAGAAAATAGATTTTTTGATGCACTTGGAGGGAGGTTTTGAAGTTGAAAATTTAAGAAATTGTTGCTGAAAATTTTGGCTAAAAATTTGCAGGATTTTGGGGTTGAAATGGGGCATCTTGGCTGTTGGAAATAGAGTGAAGAAAGTGCAGCAAATGGAGTGGAGAATTGAGAGAAAATGGAAGAGAAAAGGGAAGGAAAATGAAAGAAGAAGTGTGGCCACGGTGGTGCATGGAGGAGGCCACGGTGGAGGAGCAAAATTCTACTGGAAATGGGAGGAAGGAAGAGAGAGTGACGGTTGGAGGAGGAAGAAGAAAGAGAAAGAAAAAAAAAGAAAAAAAAATAGTTGGGCATGGCCCAATAGAAAATAATTGGGTATGGCCCAATAGAAAATATAATTGGGCATGACCCGATAGAGAAAGAATACATGGGCTTAGCCCAAGTGAGAAAAGAATTTGAGAAGACCATGAAAGGGGCCCCAAAGATCAAGAAGAAATGGACAAGGTCCAATGGTAAGATTAGTACAATATTTCAAAGTTTTATAGTGATTTAATGTTTAGTATATTTTGATAAAAATACATTCAAGTGTTTAAGGAATTTTAATTAAATTATTATTCATACAAATGTATGATTAAGTATGTCGAAATTAAATTATTGCTAGGAAAGTCGTCACGGAGGCATGTCGGACGAAATAGACGATCAACAACTAGGAATAACTAGATACGCGTGTGAATCAATAGTGAAGTAAAATCCCACTATTACGAGGTGAGTAAGGGGTGTCAATTTCTAAATATTTTGTATATAGATATGCTTCTACGTGTATTTTACGTGCAATGTAATTTTTACGAAAAACATGTATTGAATAAATTTTAAGGAATTGTGAGTGCAAACTATTTTAGAAATCATTTGAAATATATATATATATTATACGTAAAGTATTTTAAACCGGGAAACAAGCGTTTTGAAATGATTTGCATCAAAAAGAAAAATGTGCCTTAATGTTTGTGTGATGTGCATTTCATGAAATATTTAAATATTCACCGTACTAGTTTGATAGAAAATATCATGTAAACGTTTACAACGAACATTTCGTGAAACGAGAATTTCAACGTGACACGGGGATTGATAATTTAAAAAAAAAGATTTAAAATATCCCCTTAAAAATCATTTTAAAATCGAATGATGATTTTAAAAAAATTGAATAATTTGAGAATACATATTTGTGTTATATAAATTATGCTTTGAAATTTATGGCTTATGACGGTGTGATGGCATGATTGGCTGATTGGCATTTGTATAAAAATTTCTTGAACTGATTGTTTTGCCAGGATTGGCTTGGTAATAATTTGATTGTCATATCATGCTATTTAAATTTTATTGATTGGTGGGTTATAGGATAGTCACTGCAATGGCAGGTTCCGTGGACCAGCCTATTAGAGGGGCACAATAACCCCGTTATATTATACCTCAGTATGAAAGGCGCGGAGGGTAACTCCTGAGGTATGGTTAGAGTTCACGTTACGCCGAACCACCACGTGATGGTGAACTCCGCTAACTCCAAGGAACGGTTGCTTTTCAAAATGAAAATACGTTTTATGAGTATATGAGATTTTTAACAGCCTTGGCGGATTCGGTTAGATACCCCAGCGCAAGGTATCACCGAATATGAGTTTTTATGGCACGAGCCAAGTTTTAAGAATGTCATAAGCCTTACTATTTATATTTGATAAAATGTAATTATTTTATATTATTCGAAATAAGTTTTAATATAACGAATCATATTTCTTTGCATGATGAGAAAATAAATAAATGGTTTTTGCAGCTCCCCTACTTGTTCTGTGTGAAATGAATTTGTAATTCCTCGCATATGAGGCGAGTTACCATTTATACGTAATTTTAAATAATATTTGATTTCTCAGGAGCTTGCTAAATTTTATTGATTTGATTTGAAATTGACTATTAAGGTATTTTGATATGGAAAATCTTATTTTCTCGATTGTTGATGCTTTATAAGAAATACTTGAATTTTTAATATAAGGCACAAAATCCCTGTTTGAGACAATTTATTTTTATACTCCTGCTTTTATTATTCAACTGATCTGTCGTTTGCTTGTTTCCTATCTACTCTTTACTCACTGGGTCGATGATATTAACTGAGTCTATGAGACTCACCCCCCATTTTATTTCCCTTTTGCAGACAGGGATCGATTTGGCGTGAAGTCATTGACATGTTAGTCTACCATGAATAGGTAAAGGCATCTTCTAATGTACTACCCTGAGTCGCTCCGCTGTATCTGTTTCTGTTAGAGGTCGAGTCATAATATTTTATTTGTTAAATTGTAAACAAGTTCAAGTTTCTTTTTATATACAGCATGAAAAAAAAAATTATATTTTCGTGTATATGTTTGTGAACAAATAAAAAGGAAAAAAATTATAGTGAATTTTTATATTTATGATTTAATTTAGCATATGAAAGTGTAAATATTACATGGAAATTGAATAAAGTGGATAAACGAAAAATTATGGTCAGGCTTGTTCGGGACTTGGCGGATCTTTTCCGAAAGTTTCGGACGCCGGCATCGACCGGGGAACGGTCGTTGCAATAGACATTGTTTTCATCCTTTCAATCATGAAATCTCGATTCTGTCATTAAGGTACCAAATTCTAGTAGGCAACAGATAGTGACATATTAAATTAATCAAACCATTAAGTAATTTTAATATCTTTTAAGTGGTAGATTTTTCTTTATTTTGTATGATCCCTTGTTAAATGTCATTAAATTTTTCTTTTAAAATTATCATATGAAAAAGTGTGAAAATACATATAAGTTTTGCTTTGCAGATAGAAATACTTTGAGAACTATTTGTTGTTGGTGACTTTTAAAATAAAATTTCAGATTTTTTTTATCTTGATGTTGTTAATTCTGTTTTGTTTTCTTTTTTCTATTTTTGTTTATTTCAATAAATCGTTGGTATTTTTAAATTTTCAATATCTTTCATTATTTCAGATTTCAAATCTCCTTTTCTCTTTTGTGTTTTTAATTGTCTTATTGTTTCTATTTTTGTTGCATTTCATTCTTTGGATACCTTTGTGTGCTTTTTTTTATTATTTCAAAACGATTTAATTAGATTTCAACTTTCAATTTTTTGTCAGTGTTTTATTTCATTAGGTTTTCGTTTTCCTCTTACACACACACACACACACACACACACTTAGTAGTATTTTTTTTTAAAAAAATTGATCTAAATTTAAATAAATAGAAACTTTAATTTCGTATTATAACATGTAAAATTTAATGTTGAAATGGAAAGGAAAATAAAATTAGTGTCTTTGGCAGTGGGTCGTTGTGGAGGTGGTAACCTTTCTTCTCAACACCATTTCCATTCATAATATTGATACCATTAATCGTCTTGCCCACAATATCTTGGCATACTACTTCTCGCTGTTAGCAATCACATATGCACGTGGGTAGACCTCTTAGATCATTTTTCTTTCTCTTCTTTTTTACTTGATTCTTTGTTATTTACAAATTGAATTACATGGGATTACACTTACTCAATGTTAGCAATTACATTCTGCTGCTCTGCAACTTCGATGATCCACTTCTTTGGGGATTCAAGGGTTTCCCCTCCTTGGATGCAAATTTGGCATGTTGGGTAATTGTTGCAAAAGACATTTGTTTCAAAAATTCTCTCTTCACTTGTGTTTTTTTTACACTTGGTACATTCCCATCTCTATGCCTACCCTTCTCTCTCTTTGTCTCAAAGAAAAACTTTTTAATTTAAAATATCATTAGCTTATGAGTTTCATTCTATTATGAAGGGAATGTTTAGAGGGGCCAAATTCTATTAGGCAATAGATAGTGACATATTGAATTATTCGAACCATCAAGTATTGAGAGTGTGAATGGTTGGAAGCTCAATTAACTTAGCTCCTCTTTCCACAAAATCTAACAATAAAATAAAACAAGAATCATATGGATAAATGTTTATTTTGGGGGACTACATGAAATTTTGAATGAGAAATTACAATATATGATCGATCGCTATTCACCCATAGTCCTAGCTACGAGACAAAGAAGAGTTTTCTTGAACATTGTAAGCCCGAACTCTTTTTCCATATCCACATCCTCTATGCTCATTCCATCAGGCAATTCCCAGTCAAAGCGATGTAGAAGATTCGCGAGTTGAAGTTGAACAAGCAAGATAGCGAAACTTGATCCAAGACAACCCCTTCGACCTACCCTAAAGGGTAAAAACTCAAAATGTTGCCTGTTGAAATCAATTGAGCTATTCAAAAATCTATCAGGTCGAAACTCATTTGGATTCTCCCAATATTTGAATCGGTTACTATTGACCTTACATCCACAAGCACCCTTGTTTTGGTTGGAATTGTGTAATCTCCAGCCATACAATCCTCAGTGGTTTCTCGAGGGACTAATATGTTGGAAAAAATAAGTCTATTTCATGAAGTTTCAAACATCCCACATAACCCAGAGATATGAAAGGTGTATGCCTTATATATGTAAACCCATTATGGGCTTGTTGCAAGCAAGGAAAAAAGAGTGGGCTCGCGAGTACACAAGATTGGGCCAAACTTTTAAAAAGTTCAGATTTCCCCCCCTACGCGTGAATATATACGTGGGCTGAACCCAAGTGAATTTGTTCTTCCTTGGCCTTATTTTTTTAAAGTTTTTTCAGCCATTGATTAAATCAAACTCAAACACTTCATGCTTACCTGTTCCTCCTGGTTTTGCTCCACGTTCATCCTGGTTTTGCTTCAACGTCCATCTGACTTGGTATACTTGCTGACCAGACCATCACTCTTCTCACACCGAAGCAAGCCTTTCATAGCTTCTTAAATCTTCTTTCCTCTCTTCTTTTTCTCTGTTGAGTTCTTTCATTCTTTGTTGGGTTCTTGCTTTCAGCTGTTCTTGCTATCCCTTATAGTTTGTGCAAGCTATAAGGAAGGGTCTGTTGAATCCTAGGGGATAACCGCTACAGTCATTTGCACCAAGTTTCATACTCTGAAGGGGCGAAAATTATCCTTAAGGATAATGTTACCACACCTTAGACCATTTACTGATTCTTGCTTGTTTTATTGTTTTATTGTTTTATTTTTCTTTGTTTCTCATAATTCTAATTTTCTTTTAATATTCTTAAGGATAATGGATTCCCATGCTGAAAATGTTGCTACCACTGTTCCTAATGCTGCCTCTGTCCCCACTACCGCCAACCCTGTCAATGGTTCTCGTAGAGCTCCCACTCCGTTTACCATTCCTCCTATGCCTTCAGCTTCATATGCCAAACCTTTTCTAGATATTTCTAAAATAGAAGTCTTTGATGGCAAAAACTTCAAAAGATGGCAAGAAAGGGTTTTTTCAATCCTTGATGTTCATGGGATGGCTTTTGCACTAGTTGATTCCAAGCCAGATGATGTCAAGATGCTGAAACCATGAATACACGCAAATAAGGTATGCAAGCATACAATTATTGGCACATTTTCTAATGAGTTGTTTGATGTGTACAGTCCTTATAAGGAAGCAAAGCAAATATGGGAGTCAATGATAGCCAAATACACTGCTGAAGATGTTGGGAAACAGAAATTCATGATTGGCAATTTTTATCACTGGAAGATGACTGATGAAAAAGACATCAAGAACCAAATCAATGAATACCATAAACTGGTGGATGATTTGAAAGTAGAAAAAATTAACTTGCAGGAAGAGTTTGTTGTTGGGTTGCTGATTGAAAAGCTGCCAGAATCCTGGAATGGATACAAACAACAATTGAAGCATAAGGAAAAGTAGTTGTCACTTGCAGACTTGATCGTGCACATCATCATTGAAGACACAACTCGGAGGGAGATTAAAGCCTCCAAAGCTAAAGAAATTACAACTAAAGCCAATCTAGCACAAGGTAGGACCCAACGTCAACAAAGGTACCCTTACAAACCTGATCATAAACCCAGAGCTCCTCATTCCACCTTCAAAAAGAAAGGTAGTTGCTTTGTTTGTGGAAAGCCAGGGCATCATGCAGCATAATGCAGGAACAGAGCAAAGGGAAATGACAAACTTGCTAATCCAAGAGTCAACTTGGTCAAAGTTGATGAATCAAATGATGTAATTGCTGCGGTCATTTTACAAGCACATCTGGTGGCCAGTGAGAAAGAATGAGTGGTAGACTTAGGTGTTACCAAGCATATTTGTGCAAACAGAAATGTATTTACCTCCTACACTCCAATAGGGGAAGGAGAAAAGACAATATTCCTGGGTGATTCTCGAACTGCTAAAGTTCTTGGTAAAGGAAAAGTCCTTCTCAAGCTTAGATCTGGTAAGACCTTAGCTCTGAATGATGTTCTTTATGTTCCCAATATAAGGGCAAAGTTGGGGTGAAAGTGCCATTCAAATATGACAAGATCGTGATGATAAAAAATAATGTGTTTATGGGGAAGGGTTATTGCAATCAGGGACTCTTTGTACTTAACATTTCCAATGTCCTGAATGAAAACACTTGTTCTTCTGCTTATATGATTGACTCCATTGATTTATGGCATGGTAGACTAGGATATGTTAGCATTCCCTATAGTAAGAAAATGCAATCACTAGATTTAATTTCTAGTATTAAAAATGGATGCTTTAATAAATGCGAAATATGTGCTTAGACTAAATCAACTAAGAAAACTTGTATTTTAGTAAATAGGGAATCGAAACTATTAAGCTTAATTCATACAGACTTAGGAGATTTAAAATAAACTATGATTAAAGGTGGTAAGCAACACTATATTACATTCATTGATGATTATTCTAGATTTACTAAAGTTTATTTACTTAAGTATAAAAATGAAGCTTTTGACATGTTTATTAAGTATAAAGCTGAGGTAGAAAATCAACTAAATAAAAAGATAAAAAGAGTTAGATAAGATAGAGGGGGTGAATATATACTGATTAATGATATTTGTGAAAAAGAAGGAATAATTCATGAAATTACTCCTCCATATTCTCCTGAATCAAATGGTGTAGCTGAAAGGAAAAATAGAACATTAAAAGAAATGATGAACTATATGCTTGTTAGTTCAAATGCGCATGAAAATTTGTGGGGTGAAGCTTTATTATCTACATGTCAGATTCAAAATAGAATACCTTATAAGAAAACTGACAGGGCACCTTATGAATTGTGAAAATGTTATTCTCCTAATTTAAAATATTTGAAAGTATGAGGGTGTCTAGCTAAGGTAATACTTCTTGAATTTAAGAAAAGAAAATTTTGTTCTAAGACATCTTATTGCATGTTCATTAGTTATGCCGAAAATAGTGCTGCACATAGATTTCTTGTATTAAAAAGTGATGCTCTTGATTATAATACAATTGTTGAAACAAAGAATGCTGAATTTTTTGAGCATATTTTTTTATTAAGAACTGATACAATTTCCCATGCACCTTTTAACAAAAATGATTTTGAAATACAAAATGATGATTTGAGAAGAGTAAAAGACTAAGGAAAGAAATTTCTTTTGGCAATGATTTTTATACTTATCTTGTAGATAATGATCGTTTAACTTATGCTGATATAATTTCTTCTAAAGAAAGTTCATTTTGGAAAAAAGCCATACAAAATAAGATTGATTCGATTTTACAAAATCAAACTTGGAAATTAGTTGATTTACCACCTGGAGCCAAACTAATTGGTTGCAAATGGATTTTTAAAAGAAAATTTAATCTCGATGGTTCTATTGATAAATACAAAGCTAGATTAGTTGCAAAGGGTTTTATTCAAAAACAAAATATTGACTATTTTGATACTTTTGCTCAAGTAACAAGAATTGCATCAATTCGTATTTTATTTGCCTCAACTTCAATTTACAAACTTGTTGTTTATCAAATGGATATAAAAATCACCTTTTTAAATGGTGATTTAGAAGAAGAAATTTATATGGAACAACCCAAGGGATGTGTTCTTCCTAGTCAAGAAAACAAAGTTTGTAAATTGATTAAATCATTATATGGCTTGAAACAAGCACCAAAACAATGGAGTGAGAAATTTGATCAAGTTCTTGTTAATGATGGATTTTCTACTGTTGGAGTTGATAAATGTGTGTACACAAAAACTGTTGATAGTGAATGTGTGATTATTAGCTTATATGTTGATGATATGCTTATTTTTGGTACATGCATTGATGTGGTTAATCAAACAAAATGTTTTCTAGCCTCTAAATTCGATATGAAAGATCTGGGAGAAGCCAGAGTTATTTTGAGTATTAAAATCATAAGATGTGATAGTGGTTTGATAATAACACAAGAGCATTATGTTGAGAGGCTACTTAAAAAGTTTGGACATTTTGATGTCACACCTGTGAGTACTCCTTATGATAGTAATACCCAACTAAAGAAAAACAGAGGTGATGGTGTAGCTTAGTCTCAGTATGCACAGATTATTGGGAGTCTGATGCTTTTGATGAATTATTCTCAACCAGATATAGCTTATGTTGTGTATAGATTGAGTAAATATACATAAAATCCCAATCAAGATCATTGGACTACTTTAAGCAGAGTGATGAAATATTTGAAAGGTACCATAAATTATGATGTTTTATATAATGGATTTCCTGCTGTATTAGAAGGATACAGTGATGCTAATTGGATCTTAGATTCAAATGAGACGAAATCCACGAGTGGTTATGTATTCACCCTTGGTGGGGATGCTATAACTTGAAAATCAGCCAAACAAACAATAATTGCTAAATCTACAGTGGAGTCAAAATTTGTAGCTTTAAAGTTGGTTGGCAATGAGGCTAAGTGGTTAAGAAACCTCTTAGCAGAGATTCCGTTGAGGATGAAACCAACACCTTCTGTGTCTATGCATTGTGATTGCCAAGCAGCAATAACCATTGCAAAGAATAAAACTTTCAATGGTAAAAATAGACACATTCGTTTGAGACATGATATAGTAAAGTAGTTGCTTAGAGATGAAATTCTATCCATTAATTATGTGAAGTCGAAGCTAAATTTGGCTGATCCTTTGACTAAACCCTTGGGAAAGAAACTAATTAATGATACATCGAGGGGAATGGGACTTAAGCCAAAAGAGGAAATCAACAAATAATAGTAACCTAACTTATGTGATTGGAGATCCCATGAATTAGGTTCATATGGGTAATAACAAGTTATTTGTTGAAAAACTAATGCACTATTGAAATTATTATCCCTCATATGATGTGTGAATAGTGCAAAATTACAATGTAAAAGAGGTTGAGTTAAACTCTTAATGAATTTCATATCCCTTATGGGTAGTGTATTATACTGCAGTATACACTTGATGGAATCAACCTATATAAGTGTGGAGTGGGGCCGCTCCTATAAGAATTGTGGTAAATTCTCTAAAACACTTATGAATAACTAGGCATGCGCATGGCCTATTCGTGCAAAATCGCGTTGAACAGTAGGAATTGTGGGGGTGTACTGTGATTGATGAAAACTATATTTCACGTAAAGAATTTTGGTTCATAGAAGTTACAAACTTCATCAAAATTTTGTAATTTATATTTCATTCTTTCTAGGGCTGGTTCATAGCCTAAAAAGCATCAGTCACGATGCATTACACTCAAATGAAATTCGATCCAGCAAAACTTTCTATGAAACTTTATGAAATATATGGGGGATTGTTGGAAAAAATAAGTCTATTTCATTAAGTTTCAAACATCCCACATAGCCAAGAGATATGAAAGGTGTATGCCTTATATATGTAAACCCACTATGGGCTTGTTGCAAGCAAGGAAAAAAGAGTGGGTTCGCGCTCACACAAGATTGGGCCAAACCTTTAGAAAGTTCAGATTTCCCCCCCTGCGCGCGAATATACACGTGGGCTGCGCCCAAGTGAATTTTTTCTTCGTTGGCCTTATTTTTTTAAAGTTTTTTTGGCCATTGATTAAATCAAACTCAAACACTTCATGCTTACTCGTTCCTCCTGGTTTTGCTCCATGTTCATCTTGGTTTTGCTCCAACATCCATTTGACTTGGTATACTTGTTGACCAGATTTTTTCTCAGCTCCCTGATTTGGTGCAACGTTCACTTTATTTAGTGCAACCTTCGCCTAACTCATGCCTATAAATACAGCCTCTCACTATCACTCTTCTCACACCGAAGCAAGCTTTTCATAGCTTCTTAAATCTTTTTTCCTCTCTTCCTTTTCTCTATTGAGTTCTTTCATTCTTTGCTGGGTTCTTGCTTTCAGTTGTTCTTGCTATCCTTTATAGTTTGTGCAAGCTATAAGGAAGGGTCTATTGAATCTTGGGGGATAACCGCTACAGTCCTTTGTACCGAGTTTCATACTCTGAAGGGGCGAAAATTATCCTTAAGGACAGTGTTAAAACGCCTTAGACCATTTATTGATTCTTGCTTGTTTTATTGTTTTATTTTTCTTTGTTTCTCATAATTCTAATTTTCTTCTAACCCACGCCTCAGGTCAAAACTCATTTGGATTCTCCCAATGTTTTGAATCAGTTCTTATTGACCTTACATCCACAAGCACCTTTGTTTTGGCTGGAATTGTGTAATTGTCACGACCCAATTCTCGGGCCATGACTGGCGCAAGAACCCAATAAGCATAGCTCATTGAGCTCAAGCAAGCCTATTTTCATTTACTTTATTTACTGTACGACTGTGTGATGCATACACCCGTAATGCACCCAATGTGCTCACAAAGTCAATTCCCAATGGCATCATAGATAATAATATACATGCACTATATCAGTCATGTATTTAGCAATTTACATTGCACACACATATTCACATTCATACCAGTCAAACATAAACTTTGACAATGTACATTACATGTACATAACCACAATACAAAAGGGCCACGACTTTCAGCGGAGATATTTACAATAAAAACGGGCAACTATTGAATGCCGGACACCTACCAGAAGACGAACTACAGTGATCCCGCGATCTAGGATTCTACAATCTCCTGATCTGAAAACATGAATTTTTGAAAACTGTGAGTACGAAACTCAGTGAGTGAACATTAAGTGGAAACAAGCAATAATATCCAAGAAGTATTTTTAAACCATGATGCACACATTTAGAACAAAACATTTTTTTGATCCAATTTATTATCAAACCCCTTCCTTCAACTCAAATTAATTCACAACGAAGGAGTATTCAATTTCATACATATGCACTCAGATGAATATAGTATCACACTATCTCACCAGCTCATATGCAACCTTCACATCGCTCACATAGCTGGAGTCATCGTGTGCATCTCATGCGCAAACAATATCACTCAATCTCACCAGCTCATGTGCAACCCTCACATCGCGCACATAGCTGGAGTTATCGTGTGTACCTAGTGCACAAACAATATCACTCAATCTCACCAACTCATGTGCAACCCCCACATCGCGCACATAGCTGGAGTTATCGTGTGCACCTCGTGCACAAACAATATCACTCAATCTCACCAGCTCATGTGCAACCCCCACATCGTGCACATACCTGGAGTTACAAGGTGCACATCGTGCACAAACAATATCACTCTCCACATCTCTGCACCCATCATCACCGACATGTACTCCCCACATTGTACACATGTACGGTTAGAATTGTCACACAATATTATTGGTCAATACATATCACACATCAACACACGTATATATAGCAACATATTACAGAGCACATGAATTCATGCCTTTATGCATATCACAATTCACACATCAAAACATTTTTATCAAAGGCTTATTTTCAAGCACGCATTTTTAGAAATTCGGATAAAATTGTTCAGATTATCCGTTTCAATACACGTACATTTCCCAAAATAATTTGAAATGCAAATTCACTCACAGTGTCAAAAATCCGTATTCTAGGTGCACTCAGATTAATAGTCCTCAATCATGATTCCTTTGCCTTTTTCGGACGTCTCACCATCTTGACACAAAATAAAATTAGAGAATTTACTATATTGCCCTTAAGCTAATATAAACTAATTTAAATTGCTAACGCATGATAGGAAAATGAAAGATGCGTCCGATTATCGTTTTAACGCGGTATCGATTAAATTCGACCGCTTAGCCGATAAATTGGCTAAGACGTCCGATTTGATTCCAAATTGCATCATTCTTTTTCTAATACCTTAATTCACCACATACCATTTCTAAATAACAATTTTTCAGCATTTAAACCCTTCAATTTCTTCAGATAAAAATTCGGTCATTATAGTGCATTAGCACTGAAATTTTTCCTACTAAACTTTTTCACTTTAATTTGTCATTTTCTAATTTATTTCATTTCAAATGAGATTATTTCATTTGAAATGAAACAATTTCTCATTGATTCTCAACACCCTAGGTTCGGCCTTGAGTGATTCATGGGGAAATCAAATTTTCTTTTTACGGTTTTGCTTACTAACATGCTAACCTATCTCCAAACACTAACATAGTCTAGAATCAAGCCAATCCAACAATCATTCCTCATCCATACTCATTTTTCAGAATTGAACTTATCATGATATCTCAATATTCAATCATGGAAATCAAGAACAAAACATTGGTATTGTAGATCATAAGCAAAAATGAAGAATTATTACCTTTTTCAATTAATTTTCCTTGAAAATCTCACTTTTCCTTGGATTTCCACCTATGTTTTCTTGTTTTTCTTGTTTTTCCCTTTGTTCTTCTTTCCTTTTCCCTTAAATCTGGTGTGTGCCGAAATTAGAGAGAGAAAGTGGGTTGAAATGGCTGATTTTTAAGCTTTAATAATAAAATAATCAAGCATGCCATGTGTCGCATGCTTATTTGCCCATTTTTTCTAACTTTTTGACTTTTTCTTTCAATTCTTTTCCACCACATGATTATTCTAAATCATGATATGATCAAAAGATGACCATGGCTGGAAAAATATGTTCTGGTGGTGAAAAATTACCGTTTTGCCCCCTGGATGGTAAAATTATAATTTTGTCCTTATACTCTGAAATGTACCGGAATCACATTATTTCTACTTTTCAACCTCAAATAACACTAATATTGATCAATATTAACCAAATGGGGCAAAATCCTTTCAAAAAATTCCCGTTTAGTCCTCTAGTGGTAAAATTACCATTTTGCCCTTGTATTCCAAAAACGTCGAGAATCACAATTTTACACTGCTAAACATCATTTTATAATCCAATAATCATAACTATATTTCATAAAATTATTTTTAGTCAAATGTGATCAAATCTTGGCTAAAAATCTCCATTTTATCATCAAATGGCAAAATGACCGTTTTGTCCCTAACCGGTCAATTTTTCCGATTGACTCTAAACTGGACCTTGAACTCTGAATCACTATTCTAAGCCATTCTGTGAGCTTTAGAATTTTCAAATTCCTCTTAGAATTTCTATTTGAGCTAGTTCAAGGTTTGATTTAACTTAATTGTACCACTAGGTACAATATCGGCTTTTAACAAATTCGACAAGCTCTCACAGTAATCTCCAACCATACAATCCTCAGTGGTTTCTCGGGGGACCAATAAAAGGGCAGGTGGGTGGAGCCTAAGTGCCTCCTTTGTAATTAATTCTAGGTAAGCTAGTTTAGGAAAGTCCATTTCTTCGACTTTTCCTCTTCCCTTAGCAATTTCTCGTACCTCAGCTTGTGCTCTTTCCATCAATGATGGATTTTTTATCAACTCGATTAAGGTCCAAACAAGAGTAGATGCAGTGGTATCAGTCCCTGCAAAAAACATGTCTTGAAATATGTAATATGTAGTTTTTTTCAGAGTCCAGTCTCTAAAAAGAATTATGTACCAAAGTAGTGTAAAAAGAGCTAAAGAAAGAAAATAAGATTGGAAAAAAAAAAGTATTTAGCATACCGTGAGGATACCCTTAATTTGTTGATTGCTAAGAGTAATCCCTTGAGTTGGATGCTTTTGTATTCGAATAAGTACATCGACAATATCTTCATGGTTATCTAATTTTGGCCTTGTTGGATCAAGATGTTCATCTATCACTTCGTCATAAAACTTGTCTAGTTCTCTGAAGTTCTTCTCCACTCTTGCTTCTAGGCCATTTAGCTTGTTGAACCACTGCATCCATGGAAAGAAATCTGATAAAGGAAATTCCCCCAAGAGGACTTGTGTTTCATGCATGAGGGCGTAGAATCTGCTTGTGCCATCATTTCCTCTATATCTTTTACCAAAAGCCACGCGACATACAACGTTATTTGTTAACACAAGTGATAGTTTATTAAGATTTACGGGGCTTGACGAGCAAGCTATATGAGTTAGCATAAATGCTACCTTTTCATCCCTCACAGCCCAGAATGATTGGACCCTCTTTGAACTGAGGAGTTCCAATATTGCTATCTTCCTTATCTCCTTCCAAAACGCTCCATATGGAGCAAAAGATATACTATTCAAATTATAACTAAACTTCCTTGCAACATATAAATCACCTAGTCTACCTAAAAAGACAACATCATGGGCTTTGAAGATCGCCATTCTCGCATCTATCGAAAAGACAATAAGAGTTGGTGCGAACCCAAGTTGCAAAAACATGAGCGATCCATATTTTTACGACAATCGTTGAATCGACTTATGGGGTAAGTAATTAAGCTAGTGTAGGTTCCCTATAACAGGTATCTTCCACGGGCCAAGAGGAAGCCTTCTTGCTCGAACTTTCTTCTTTTCCTGATTGATCAGCAACACCAGAGGGGCCATAGCAATCATTAAGAGCGTCAAGATAAGCAGAAAATTCATGGTGTGGTTGATGGTGATGACTTGGGAGAGAAAGAAATTCATTAATTAACAGTAGAAATGTACTTGGCGAAGTGATTGAAATTTGTTAATGTTTCTACTCTTGACTAACGTACGTATTTAATAAGGGTATTTTTAAAATAACTTTTATAGATAAGATGTTTTCAAAAATAATCTTTTTTATAATTTTAATTATTTTTAGCCAAGTTGAAAAAATTATCTTTAATGAAATTACACTCCATGATGTTACATGTCATGTACAAAAATATGTTACACGCCATTGTTATGTTGTTATATGTCATGTACAAAAATATATTATACGCCATTATTAGGTTGTTACACGTCATGTACAAAAACATGTTACACGTCATGTACAAAAACATATGACACGTTATGATTAGGTTGTTACGCACTATGCACAAAAACATGTAACGCATCATGGTTAGGTTGTTACATGTCATATACAAAAACATGTAACACGCTATAGTTAGGTTGTTACACACCATATTGAAAAAAAAATATTGTTGTTATATGTCATGTTGAAAAAATATTGTTATTACACGCCATATTCAAAAACATCTTGTTATACTTTAATTCTTAAAATGTTATTGTTGCTTACAAACCAAAACTTCAAATCTTCTCAACTCTCTTTATTTCTTTTTGTTTTTTTTTTTTGACAATTTGGTACTGATTAAAGTGTTTCTAACATGTTTTCATAAATCAAAACACAAAATTTTTTTGTTTAAAACACCTATTTCGATTAAAAATAAAAAATTTCCTTTGAAAATCTAGATTTGTAAATTTAAAAATTTTGAGTTTATTGGTGTCTAGGTCTCAAATTGATCCAATTAAAAGCTATTTCAAACACCTGTAATCATTTCTATAATTTTAGTTTTATCCAAAATGTAACGACCACTCCCCGGTCGCTACCGGCGTCCGAGACTTCCGAGAAAAACCCGCTAAGCCCCGAACAAGCCTGACCAAAATTGCTCGTTAATCCATTACATTCACTCATCAAATAGTAGTATTACTTTCATATACTGAATTAAATCATAAATATAAAAATCACTATAAACTTTTTCCTTATTTATCCACAATTACATATACGCCAAAATCTATAATTTTTTTAAACTAATGTTTATATACAAATTTAAAATTTATTTACAACTTAATAAGTAGAATACTACGACTTGACTTCAAATATAACAGGTACAGGACACAGCGGAGCGACTCATAATAGTGTGCTAGGAGATGCCTTTACCTATTCACGGTAGACCACGCGCGAACGCGTCAATGACTTCACACTAAAACGATCCCTGTCTGCAAAAAGGGAAATAAAATGGGGGGTGAGTCTCATAGACTCAGTGAATATCATTGACCCAGTGAGTAGGGTGTAGATGGGAAACAAGCAAGCGGAAGATCAGTTGAATGTAAAATACAGAATCATAAAAATAATTTGTCTCAAACAAGGGGTTGTGTGCCTTATATCGAAATTCAAGAATTTTTGAAAGTATAATCAATTGAAATAATAATATTTTCTCATCAAAATATGTTTATAACAACTTTCGAACCAAATTGATAAAATCAAGCTAGCTCCTACAAGACCAACATTGTTTAAAATCATGCACTAATCATAACTCGCCTTTACGCGAGGAATTTCAAATCCATTTCATGGAAAAACAAATAAAGGAACTGTAAAAATCCGTTTAAATCAAATTTCACCATGCAAGGAAATACAACTCATAATATTAAAACTTATTTCAATCCATGTAAAATAATTACATTTTATAAAAAAAAAATAATTAGTAAGGCTTATGATATTTTTAAAAACATGGCTCGTGCCATAAAAACTCATATTCGGTGATACCTTGTGCTAGGGTATCCAACCGAATCCGCCAAGGCTGTTAAAATCTCATTTACATGTAAAACATACTTTTATTTTAGAAAACACAGCCATTCCTTGGCGTTAGCGGAGTTCACCTTCCCGTGATGGGTCGGCCGAAGGGAACTCTAACCATACCTCAGGAGATACCCTCCGCGCCTCTACTACCGAGGTATGAATATAACCGGGTAACCGTGCCCCTCCTAAAGGCAGTCCACGACACCCGCCACTGCAGTGACTATCCTATAACCCACCAATCAATAAAATTTAAATAGCATGATATGACAATCAAAGAATTACCGGGCCAATTAAGGCAAAACCATCAGTTCATATAATTTCAACATCTCATTAGACTAGCCATTCATGCTATCATAATCATAAGCCATTTAAATTCGAAATAAATTTAGAAATCTCATTTTCAATTTATTGCTAAATGTCCAGCATAAAAGTCATAAAAATCTAACATTTGTTCACAAAATAAAGTTCAATGCACGATTCATGAAACATCGAGCATAGAGAAATTTAAATCTCATACTCACGTATGTACATTACACAAACATACAAGGCACAATTTCTTTGATGGGAATCATTTTGAAAAGCTTGTTTCCCGGTTTGAAAACACTTTATGTATAATATACATATATATTTCAAATTATTTCTAAAATAGCTTACACCCACAATTTCTTAAAATTTCACCAATTCATACTTATCGCAATTTATGCGCAAATTAAATCATATATATATATCCATACATATATAATTAGGAATAATTTAAAATCGACACCCCCTACTCACCTCTAAATAGCGGGATATTATATCGCTATTTTTGTACGCGTATATGATTATTTCTATTTGTCAGTCGCGTGTCTCATTCAGCACGTCTTCGCGACATGTTCCATTGGGCTTTTCTATTTTTCCTTGTCATTGGGCTTTTCTATTTTTCCTTAGCTATTGGACCTTGTCCATGGGTCTCTCAAAATTTTCTATTGGGCCAAGCCCGTTTAATTTTTCTATTGGGCCTTGCCTACCTAATTGTCATTGGGCCATGCCCATGTTAATTTTTTTTTTCATGGGTCATGCCCACCCATTTTTTTTCTTTTTCTTTTTTTCTCTTTTTTTTTTCTTCTCTTCTACGTTGCTTTCTTCTATATTTTTTCCAGACCATTTCTCTTTCTTCTTCCTCCTCCCTTCACCACCGTGATCTCCTCCCTTCACCACCATGGCCTCCTCCTCTCTTTCCTCTCAAAATTGGTCACCACTAGCTCAACTTTTCCATGGCATGAAACCTGGAAATTTCCAGCACCTATGCTGTCCTCTTCAACTCCAATTTGCAGCAGCCAAACATCACAATTTTCAGCCACCAAACCTCTCAAAATTTCAGCAACTTAAAGCTCAATTTCTAGCATCAATAACCTGAAATTTTCAGCACCTAAAACCCCCTCAAAAAGCATCAAAACAACCACCAAACAAAGTGCAGAATTTTCAGATTTCTCACCTTCTTCAATAACCGAATTTTCTTCTTTGTTTGCTGCCTATTTTCTGCACTTGCACCAGCCTTTTTCTTCCTCCACAAGTGTAGAAAAATCAGCTCCTTCCTCCCTTCAAAAATGGCCGAATTTTTCCTCTTTCTTTTTTTTTTTCTTGCCTTTCTTTTTGCTTGACCGAACATGGCTTTCTTTCTTTATTTCTTCCTTCTTCTAGACTCTTCTCTCTTCTTTTGCTCTTTTATTCAATGACCGGCCCCCCACCTATAAATTGCTTGACTATTCTTTTCTTCTTTTGTTTCTTCTTTCTTTGACTTTTCTTTGTTCTCTTTTTCATTTGTTGTGACCGGCCCTATCTTACACACTTAAAAAGTTTTGTTTGCCTTGTCCTTAAGTAGCATGCATTCGCACCAAAATTATTTTGACTTTTCCACCACCTTTCTTTATTATTTCTTTTATTCTTTTCATGCTTATTTTATTTCCTCATTTCATCTTCTAAATATCCATTTAAGCATTTAATTATCCTAAAATTTAATTAGGCTTAAAATTGTACTAAGAGACTCCAAAAATTTAACTATCAACCCTTGAAATTTTTATTTTCCGAGAAATAACGCCTCGTCATTTTCCAACATGATTTTTTCTATTTTAGAGACAGAACTGGGTAAAATGATCTTCATCAAAGTTGTAGCTCTGTCTCTTAGCTTTCCAATGGTTCAAGAATTGCTTCAATTGGAGTTTTGTAGCTCGAGATATGGCTAAAATACTCAAGCATATACAAGAACATTTTTGTGTTCTTCAACACTTTGCTCCCTAAAAATTAAGTCCAATATTTTTCATTCCTATCCACACTTATTAAATTTCAATTTCCTTCAAAATTATTCTTCCTTCACATATATAAAATCAAATTATTGAGATTACATTCCAACGCGATATCACCATAATATTTAAATATTTACTTACCGCGTTAACTCGATTTAATAAAAATCGCGCGGTCTCACTTACGGCATTTCCTTCCAAACATTCATTCTTAATTCTTCTCCCCCACTTAAATTAGTCATATTCCATTTTTCATGACTAATTTTGACCTCTAATAAAATATTAATATTTTAATATTATTTTATTCTAAAAATTTTCACTTGCCTTCTTTGGTCCCGAAACACATTATTATGTGTCGGTTTACCTCCGAATCATCTTTTAACTCACTAATTTGTCTCTGATAAAATATTATTATTTAATTGTGAGTTCTGCGCGTACAATATATTTTATTCTTAAACGTTCCTTAGCACGCTAATTCGCATCAAATGATCATTCCTTTGATCAATAAAAATCTTATTTTTGTCTAACAAGGGTATGGGGTATTACACAAAATACCTAAAAATCAAATTCTCCAAATAGCCACCCACCCAAGCGCATCAAAACTATCACATGGTGTTTTAAAAGAGCAAGAAAGAGAAATTTAAAAATGTAAGAGAAAGAAATTGGAAGCATAACAGACGAATGTCAAAGAGAGAAATCGATAAAATTAGAGAAAGTGGGATGGTGAGAGAGAGAAATCGAAAGCACAAATAGAAAGAAATTATGATGAATGATTAATTTATTTGCAATAGTTTTAAAAGTATTTTTGTTAAGTCATAATTAAATATAATTAAAAACAGTTAAATTTATTTTAATAGTTACTTTTGAAATGTACTTATTAAAAAAAGTTATTCTTCATAATTTTCTCTATTTAATATATGATTTTAATAGAGCTTTCATTCCACCAATGGTGGGGGCAAGTCCGCAACTTACCAATGATTGTATTCCTTTCTTTTAATGGAGCTTTCGTTCTACCAAAGGTGGGGGCAAGGCTGCAACTTACCAGTGATTGTATTTCCTTCTTTGAATGGAAATTTAAAATGTAATTTTAATTGAGCTTTCATTCTGCCAATGGTGGGGGCAAGGCCGCAACTTGCCAATGATTGTACTCCCTTCTTTGAATGGAAATCGGTCTTAAAAGGAGGGCTAGAGTGACTGCTAAAGACGCAACGAAAATGTCTTAAAACATGCAATCAGCGATGAGCTCGTGAAAGGGTAGAATATTGTTCTGTAATTTCGAATTAATGTCGGAGGAGCTAAAGGAAATCATTTAAATTATCAGATAGAAACATACGTCTTCCCTTTGCTTCCCTAAACATTTTTCACATTCCACTTAGTATATTAGACATTTTCTTCATCAGTGCAAACCATGCACAGCTTATTCTCTCTCTCTCTCTCTCTCTCTCTCTCTCTCTCTCTCTCTCTCTCTCTTTATAAAAACTTTAAGTTACACAATGAGATATCTCATAAATTTCTCTCAATCTATTTTAGAATTTGGATAAAACATTTTAAATTTTAACATAAATCATGCTGATGGTCCAGGAATCTATATCCCTTTTTATAATGTCTTAATCATTAAACACCATAAAAACCTAGCCGGCTACAATATCTCAAACAAATTTCAATCTCTTCTATCTTCTAAGTTCTAACCATATATACAAAATTACTCTTTATAATAAATTTACAAAGTAATGAACTATTTCCTCTTATCAGTTTACAACATTATACTTTTAAATAGCTAATTTTATTGTAAAGTTAATTTATTACAATATTTAATCTAATTCTGTCAGTCGCTTTATTTTTGGTAAGATCTATACATACATTAAATTTAATTAATTGTTCATGTTTCGTTCGTTTGCTTTTTTTTTTTTTAACTCTCATGGAAACACAAATTTCCTAACAAAACTTAAAAGTAGGAAATCATTAATTGTTTCTTAGTATAGTAATGCAACTAGTCTAGCTTTCTACAAAGAGTAAACGGTATTCACTTATAATCCAACAATTAAATTACATAATTTGTTTAAAATTTGCAAACGCATTTATGATCTTTAAATGCCGATGAAAGTCCAACGTTGAGTTTTTAACAATGTTGCGTCGATGAGAAGAGACATTAAACATGTAAACTTACTGAATTTTAAGTCCTTGTAGGAATTAGTAAATGCTTTCATAAATAGCTTAAGTACATTAATTTTGTTTTTTTATATAATTTAAGTATATTAATTAATACATTTGATCATTTGATTAAATGTTAAATGCATTTATTCCCTACTCAAAGGGTTGGATTCAAATTCTCTGATCAAAAAGTGAATTAAGTGATATAAAATTGAGTACAAAGTTACTTTTACTGAAAAAAAAAAGAATTTAACTATTTGGAAGTAAAAAGTTATTAATTAATTAAATCTTCTAAAATTTAACAAGCAAGGGAGAGAGTTTGTGTTGTACCCAAAGAGTATGTATTGCAGGCTTAGAGAGAATAGAAATGGAGAAAAGAATAGGGAAACTAAAGCAAAGAAAAAAAGTGGCTTTAGAACTATTTTGCAATTCAGTTTGGCTTGGTAAGAAATCTCTACTAGCATATAACTTCCAAAAAAAAAAATACTAATAAAGTAAAGGATAAAAGGAAACGTGAGACAAGTGGTCCAACCCATGCAGATTTATTCAATATTGTTCATGAGGCATTTGAGTTTGCTTTTTTTAATCCTGTCAAAAGAAAAATGTGCCTTTCAGACCAAAAAAGAAAAAGGAAATTCATGTTTGAACTATGGTAACCAAGTATTCGCTGTGGTTTTCCATGTTTTCCATAAACCCCAAAACAAAGAGCACCTCAAAGAAGCCCAACAACATTACAATCCCCAAACATATTACCTTCCTAAGCTCTATGGTATATCAAAATACCAAAAAACCAACCAAACCATACAATTCAAAATAGACACTCTTACTGTCTCGCATGAAAAATCTTACCAGAAAAATGTTATTAGGGGTTGAAATTTTTAATTGTAATTTTATATGATTCTTTAATAAATTCAGAATCACAATTAAGTATTTCATCTTATATAAGAAATTAATAAAAATTAAACTTAACCAATCAATTAATAAATTTAACTTACAATTAGATCAAATTCATACATTATAAGATTTGAATTTGGAATTTTGAAATTTTATTAGGAACTCCTCTTTTGTTCACTAAGACAACCTTATTGACTGTGAGACCTCGACCTCTATAGACTTATAATAAAAAGTAGATATGATAACACAAATCAGGAGTAATTTTATCATTTTTTTAGTGAGCTCCTAGAAGTAGGTTTCAAACAATATTAAGGTCTAAATAGGCCTAAGGCATAAATGAATGATGAAAATAAGGGTAAAATAATAAAGGAAACAAAAATAGTAAGGATTTCATAATAGGGGCAAAATGGTCATTTTTCATCTCGAGTCAAAATTTTTGAATTTTCATGAACTCAAGTATTTCTAGACTATTATGGACTTGGTCCTAGTGTCAAAAGAGTGAAAAGATTGCACAAAGAAATGGAGAAAGAGAGGTTAACTTGTTAAAGGCATTTTCGTAATTTAAGTAAAGTTGGATAAGTTTTAGCTATAAATATCATTTTTTTCAGCAGCTTCTTCATTTCTTCAGCAGCTTTTTCTTCTTCTTCCTCCCATCTCACGTTTCTCTCATCTCCATGAAAGCTTCTCTCTAAGCTTTCATCACTTTCACAAACAAACCTTAAATTTCATGCTTTTACCCACCTTGTTATAGGGTTTTTCATACTCTTTTACTCTTTCACCTTAAAACCTTCAAAAGTCATGCTCCCATACTTTCTCTCACTAGCTGAATGTGTGGAGAGAGAGAGAATGATTTCCCTTACTAGCTTGAAGAATCTTTAAAGAGAATTCAATTAAAAAAGACCACCAAGGTGAGTATGAGTTATGGCTAATCTCTTTAATGGTTGGTGAAATTTAGTAATCAGATTTGTGAGTGTTTTATTGTTGAGATTGATTATTCATTTTTGTGTAACTAGAGTAGTGCAAATAATAGCCATTTAATAGTAGTTAAAAGCTAGTTAGAAATGAATGTAGAACGTGGTTTACGAAATAGCTTTTAGAATGGTATTAATGTCAAGTTGGGTTCAATGTGATATTGTTGTGTGATGCTAGGTTCCAACGAAGCCCCACCACCCCATTTGGATCGTTAGAGGAAGTTGGAGTTGGGTAAAGATTTAACAAATATCGATGAGTGAACTTGCATTTCAAAATTTTTTTGGAATGTGAATGTATTTGAACAAAAAGTTTGAATGATTTTATCCAACTTTCCTTTAAAAACAAGTGCCATAGGAACAAGCCTTTAGTGAAATATTTTTGTAATGTGGAACATGATTGTGATGAATCTATATACATCTATATCATGTTGATATGTATATAAGAATATATGATATGTATTGTTAAGAGATTTTGTGTAATTGATATAACTGTGCATGTGCGGAGTGGGCTTTGCACATGCCGTTTGAATGACAATATTGTGATAATTACGACCGTGCATGTGCAGAATGGGCAGTGCACATGCCGGTGATGATGATATTGAAATATGTGAGTAGGTAGTGCACATGACAATGAATGAAGTGGAGTGGTGTACTTGTTTATATGTGTTTATATATGTATATGTGATAACAAGTTTATGATTATAATATGTGATTGTTTTAAATGTAGATAATTTGATTATTGTCAATGTGTTCACTTTGTTGTGCAATATGGTACGGATGGATTTTGTGGCATGGGAAAACCCCTTAATTGTTATCTACCCTGAATCTCGCTACAACGAGAATGGATTCTCGCTGTAACCATAAACTTTTGGGTGGTTTCAGAATTCTATGCACTAATTTCACTTTAGCAATGATTTTGACTACTTTCTGGTTAGAACTAGGCAAAGTGGTAGACATAAAAATTGTAATTCATTCTCTTAGCTTTACAATGGTCTAAAAATCTAATCAATTGGACCTCTTATCACGATATATGATTGAAAAACCAAAACATATGCAAACCCATAATACCTTTTATGCTGTAGTGAGAGTGCTTTCAATTTGAAAAATATTTTAATCACTTTCCATTTATAGCTGGGCAAAATGGTCAACATGAAAGTTGTATCCTAGCCTCTTATCTTTCTAATGGTCCAAAAATCATGTCAATTGGACCTCTGTACTGTTATATATGCTTGAAAAACTGAAACATATGAAAACCAAGAATACCTTTCTGCTACAGTGAGAGTGCTTTCAGTTTAAAAAATATTTTAACCACATTCCAGTTAGAACTAGGTAAAGTGGTCAACATCAAAGATATAGCCCAACCTCTTATCTTTCTAATAGTTTAAGAATAATATCGATTGAACTTCTGTAGTGAGAAATATACTTGAAAAACCAAAATATATGCAAACTAAGAATGCCTTTCACTACAACGAGAAATGCGCTGTCACGTTGTTACCTTGCGTAGTTCTAATATAATTTTTCTTTCACTCCTTTACCTTCATGATTGAGCATGGGTTTTTGCAACATTAAGAGTTACTAATTGATGTTTGAAATGAAGGGTTTTAGTAAGAGGTTAAATTAAATTACATTGTTTTCAAAACAAGTGCATCATAATTTTCAAATTTTTCTTATCGTTGCTTGTTCCCTTTTTACGTTCACTTACTGAGTTTATACTCATTGTTTTCAACTTCATGTTTTCAAATCCGAAGGCAGTTGAAACCTAGATAGAGGTGTCCCCATATAACCTTTGGTAGATATCAGTGGCATTCAACAGCTACACCTTTACCATGGTCATTCTGCTGGACATCAAGGGTCATTTTTGTTTGTGACTACATTTATGTGATGTAAAGTATTAAGATACATATCTTAGATACTATATGTATATTTTGATTGGTAATGCCACTATGAGTTGGAAATAGTTAACTTTATTTTGAGTTAATATAAATGCAAGTATTTGAAATTCATAGGTTGGAACTATGAAATGTGACATTAAGAGTAGTTAATGGAATGTTGAGCAGAGTTATATAAATAGGCTTGCTTAGGCTTAGTGGGCTATGCCCATTGGGTCTATGCGTCGATCATGGTCCTAAAATTGAGTTGTAACATTGACCGTCCACTTACGATCATTCATTTTTATTTTTGATTATGTTAATTTTAGTTGTGATATTTTGTTTTAGTGTTAGGAGTCTAATTAATGATTGTGTTTTTGGGTGATTTTGATTTGATATATTATTTTTCCTTTGTTTTGATGTTATGAGGTTTATCTTATTGTGTTTTGACACAAGACTGACCCTTGAGTAAGACCACCCAAGTAAAGGCTTTAAGTCCAAAATTTGAAAAGAACCTATATTTTTATAATTATAATATAATTAAGTATATTAAAAATATATAAAATTAAGATAATTAATAAAATATTTACCCATTCTCTCATGTTTAATAAATATTTATTTTTTCTTACTTCCACATCCATATTAATTTTAAACTAATTATTATATTTCTTATTAAAAATATGTAAAAGTAAAAAATAATTAATAAATGACATATTCTTTTACTTTTTTAATTATGTGTCTAATAAATTTTAATTTTTTATCACTTTTCAACTATTTTTTCAATTTATGATATTCATTCTTGAATTTTTCTTCTGTCGTTTACTTTTCTTCCTTTAACTCCATATTTCTTTCAAAGAATACGTAGAAAGTTTGATATGCTATTACTTTTATAAAGTTATGAGCAAGCATTCAAAAATTAAATACTATTGTTCTAATTTTATAATTTTTATAGACTTTTTACTTTAATTTAGAGTTTATATTATATTATTATATTGTCTTGATTTTATGTGATAGTTAATTTATTTGTATTAAAAATTTTGATTGTTGATTTTATATAAGTCATTTAAAAAATAAAAAATAATTATAATAGTTAAATATTTTTAGTGCTTCATAATAAATATTTGAATATATTAAATTGAAAATATGAATTTGGTTGTTTAAAGCTTTCAAAAAAATTTTCTTTAATTTCAATAAAAAGGTCTTATTTGAATATTTTGCTTTAAGCTTTGAGGTTATTGAGCCACCGTTATTTTGACAGTTGTAGCAAAGCTAAGTATCGGTACTACTTTTGTTGTTGTTTAATTGTATGTATTTAGCTTAATTTTTCCTTTTGATTGTGTTGTTAAAATATTTTTTTTGTTAATTTTTGTATCTTTGCATGCAATGACTAATGCTCATTAAAAGACAATTTTCAAAACATAATGAATAATTGATTATTTTGAAAATTTGGACAGAATTTTTGGTGGGGAAATAATATTATTAGGAGGTGATTTAGAAAAATTTTACCGATTTATCTCATCTGGATCAAAAAATTTCCACACCGCATATCACTGTCTCAAGCATAGTATATATTATATACTTGTTTTGACCATTTACAATTGTAGTTTTTCTTTTGGACAAAATGGTTTGCAAATGCAAAAAATTAGTAAACCAATTGTTGCACAAATGATATGAACACTCAAACAACATTTAGTAAGTTTTTGTCTATTTGGTATAAACTTCATGTTCAATTGCAAGAATGCAATTTCAGAACTTCCGGTACAAATTTAGTATTTTTTGAGCAATTTTTTTCCGTGGTTTGAATTTTATTTAAATTTGTATTAACACTTTCTTAAACTTATATTGTAGATAAAAAAAATGTGTTTCAACATTATTTACAATTATTATTATTTCTCACAAAATGTTGTTAACATCAATAACAAACAACATTTATTCATACATTATTGTTACTAATTACTTTATTACTAAATTTATTGATAGAATATATTTATTATAAAATTATTTAATTATTTAAAATAGTGTTCAAATGATATTAATTAACAACTCCTGCAACAAAGTACGAGTCAAAAACTAATTACTATCAAATAATAAAACCAATGCTTATCATTCAAGTTGATTACACGGTTGATTTTAAGTAAATAAAACTATGATAGCACTCAACAAATTTTTTTAAAATTATTACAATTTTGTTTTATAATCTCATCTCGTGTTAAAATATAGATGCATAAAATTATTTCCCTCAAAAATATATGAAAACATATCACTGATAAGATTAAAAAAAAAAAATAGTATTGAAAAAGGCGATCTTGCTGTCGAGTCAACTTGCAAGTGGTTTTTAATTTGGTTTTTAAAAGAGATAATTGAGAATGGTGTTGAATTTTTTAAAATTTTTATTATATAATTTTTTTGTTGATGATATGATATGTTAATTTGATTATATTAATATAAAAATTGTTCTAATAAAAATATAAAAAATTATTTTTTAAAATTTAAAGATATTAATTATTATTTAATTAAAATCAAATATAATTTTTAAGACTCATACTTAGCACGCGCTAAAAAAATTTAATTTGTCTCATCATACCATGATGTCACCAAAATGTTATATAATCCAAATTAGTGATAAACTCTTAACACTTTTGGTAATCATTTTTAATTCGGTTTATAATAAAGGTGTAGGAATTAAATTTTGTTAAAATTGAGATAAACAAAGTAAATTTATTGAATTGGAATGTAGTACTCTTTCTTCTTAAATTGTTTGTTCTTCTTTGATTTTTGTAAAGTTTAAGAAAAAAATTGACTTTAGTGTATTTAAGATTAAACTTTAATTTTAATATCAAAAAATAAAAAAATTATTTTTTGAAATGTTAAAATGTAAAAAATTTTAAAAGAAACATGACATAATTTTAGGACATTAAAAAAGAAGAAAGAAAAAAATGTGATAGAGAGAGTACTATACCTTAAAACGAAAAAGAAAAGAAACGACGTCGTTAACAGCGTGTGTGAAGTTGCTTTCTCCGACTGCGACTGCTGTGAATTGCGATAGTTGGATTTTCGGATGTCATCCGGAGAGATAAAATTGAAGAGCAATCCCCAGAAAAGATAAAGCAAAATTCATCTGATAAAAAGATCCGTTTTTAGAAAAAGAAACTATCATAATCATGGCTTCTCTGACCCTTCCTTCTCTCAATGCTTCAACCATCTCGCGCCTTAATGAGCAGAAAGCTGCTTCTTTGAATTCTTCAAGTTCGAGAATATCTACTTTCAGACGTGGATCCACCTCTACTAATCAACGTTTTGTAATGCTTTCCTTCCACTTTTCCAACCTTTTAATTCAATGGGATTTCGTTTTTCTACTTTATTTTTGCTTTTTTGGATTGATTTTTTCATTGTTTCTTGTTTTTTGTTTTTGTGAATTTAGCAATGTGGGGTTATTCGAATGCAAGCTGGTGAAGAAGATTTTGAGTTGAAGCAAATGAGAGATATGGCTGCTGCAAAGAAGAGATGGGATGCTATGGTATATTTTTTATAATCTCCAACCAAGGAACTAACTTTTTCTTTCATCTGATATTCCTGAATTTTCTCTGTCATCGTTGATAAACTATTTCTTAGTTTCCAATGAGTTTATGTTCTTAATAAGTATAATGAGGATGATTTTGATGATACTTCTAAATCCATCAAATTGAAATTTCATGGGGGTCCTTGTGCTTTAGTAGTAGCAATTTTTTAGCTCTGTTGTGTGTACAGATTAGGGAAGGAAAAGTAAAGGTTCTTACGCCTAGGGAGGCAGGTTATGCAATTCAACTTTCTAACAAGCCACTGCTTGACGTTCGTCCATCAAGCGAGCGCGAGAAGGTTGTTAAATATTTATTTTCTAATCACTGTTTTTTAATCTCCAATTCACAAACATAATTGTTACAACTCGTTTCCTTTGGCACTCTTTTCCTCAGCATTGAAGCTCCTCTAGTCTTTATCATTCGTTATGAACATATTTTCATCTGTAGTCTCTGTTTGACATTCAATGTTGAAAGGCATTATATTGCCATATTCCTTTGGTGTTCCATGTTGAAAGGCATTAATTTGACATATTGCTCTAATATATTGATTCTTGTTGGGAAACTGGTAAGTAGTTGGAGCCTAAAAGTTAATGGATCAATAAAG
Organism: Theobroma grandiflorum; assembly: GCA_036013995.1. Taxonomy (NCBI): domain Eukaryota; kingdom Viridiplantae; phylum Streptophyta; class Magnoliopsida; order Malvales; family Malvaceae; genus Theobroma; species Theobroma grandiflorum. The sequence continues at coordinate 12,934,771 of CP142131.1, forward strand.
TTTTGCTTTTTCCCTCTTCTCACGTTCTTGCTTTGGGAATTGTATGTCGTATGGTATCTTCAAGGTTAGTATAACTTTATTTGTGGTTAGAACATATTAATCTATTTTACTCTGTTTTGAAGGCATGGGTTAAAGGCTCCACCTGGGTACCAATCTTTGATATTGATGACAAATTTGATGTTGGAACCCTTTCCAGAAAAGTCGCCAATTTTGTGATGGGTATCACTCAATTCTTGCTATCTTCTAACTTCCAGAAATATCATAATAATGGTTTGCCTGATGGAGGGTTACTTGATAAAACCTATCGGATCTGTTGTTGAGACTGAAATTAAAATTGACTTATTTTTTCTGTAGGGGGTTGGTGGAGTGGCACACCTACATTGTCTTATGACAGGTGCATTATAAGTTACCTTTGCTCCTCTATTTTGTGCACGTGCCTCTGCAGACATGTGCTCGTGCATGTCCACTCTCACATATGCATGCATTAGAATAAATTTTGTACTATTTCTCTTGCTTTATTTGGCAGACAGTTCTTGTCAAAAGTTGAGGAAAAATTCCCAAAAGATGCAGAGCTTATTGTTGCATGCCAGAAAGGATTGAGGTAATTTTTTTGTTTGAAGTGGCAGAGAGTCAGAGAGGGTTTGCACTTCAGTATTGGTTTTTGTTTCATTTTGAAGTGAACTAATTTTTCTTTTTAATTTGATTTCCGCTGAAAATGTTATTTGTTACTTAGACAGCAAAATGCTAAATCACCTGGTAGAAGCCAAACATGTGGCTCCATATTGAGGATACAACTATGATTATAACCTTTATTCCTGTTTTTCTAAAGACAGTATTTTTTATTGTCAATCCTTTATGCAATAATATCTCACAAAAAAATGGTTTTGTGACAACAAATGCGTTGGAAATTGCTATGACCTTCTGGTATTCCTGTGCCCTTGGGAGGTCCTAACAGCATTGACTAATTTGACTGAAAGGCTTCAGATAATGGTTCGGAACAATCATATTCTTTTCCTAAAATAATAATAAGGGATCTGGAATTGGTAATATTCTTCAGAAATAAAGCTGGAGTTATAAGTCTGCATTGCATCTGCACCAGTCCAGTTGCCAAGCATCATAAAAGAAAAGGAAAATGGAGAAAAAATGGATAGAATTTGATCAAAATTATTGTCATAATCTGATGCAGGTGAATGGGTCAATTAGGACAACTTATAAGTACATCTTGTGTCCTCAATTCAGATTTTTGGTCTTTCTAGCCTGACTTTTATATGCTACCCCACTGTTGTTTTTCACAGTTGGAGTTCATGTCCATGGATTTGTGTTAAAATTTCACTACATTATGGTATGTGGTTGGGGGTGGGAACGTTTCACCACTCTTATTGAAAGTGAACTTATATATCTTAAGTGCCCTTTAGATGCTTAACATGGTATTCATTTTCTTGCTTCACTAAATTATACTTTTTCTGGCAGATCTTTGGCTGCTTGTGAGGTATTGTGCAATGCTGGCTACAGAAATCTTTTCTGGGTTCAAGGGGGTCTAGAGGCTGCTGAAGAAGAGGCAATGCTGGATAGAATTTCCTTTTAGTCTTTATATTTCTCATTTTCCCACTGATTCTAATTTCTTTTATGTTTGATTATAACTGAAGAAATTCAAGTAATTTGTCAAATCTCAACTTGTGATCTTTAGGATCTTGCCAGAGTAGGCACTCAGCCTTTGAAGTTTGCAGGAATTGGTGGGCTTTCAGAGTTTCTTGGGTACGTGTATCTCTCATCTCATTGTTTGTTTGACATGCTTCTTGGAAATTATCACATAACTTTTTCATTTTCTAAAATAAATGAGAGATTAACCTGCCTGGAAGTCAGACTTCTTATGTATAATTTATCTACTTAGTTCCAAAACTGGTTTTGGGAATGTTAAAACCTTTTTGTTTCAGTGCACTCTGTGTCCTTATAACTTCTTCAAGTATCCTTTTGTTCATAAGACAAACTTTTCTACTTGAACGTTTCTCTGGCCTGTGGGTCCTTTATATTTGATTGTAGGGGGAAAAAAAGGAAAAAAAAAATCAGCTTTATATTTATCTAATCATAAAAATGTGACCTTGAGTAGCAAGTGCAATTTGAATTTCAAAATTAAAATTTTGAGATCATGTAACTTATATTTGATTGTATCAGGCAGCACTGCTTTTTCTTTTTTTTTTTTTTTTGAAGATTAAAGTTCATTCATAAATAAATGATGCCCATGTACAAACAGATGAGGTTCAAAAACTGGACCTCTGATCACATACTGGTGTACAAAAATACCAGCACCCAGCCTTGCCCTTAAAACCATCCACCTAAGCATTTACAAAAGGCCCTTTAGCGAAACACATCCCCACCAGCCCAAAAGATTAAAACAAAAGAATAAGTCAGTAAGACAAGGAAACATAATCAGCATGCCTGTTTCCTTCTCTTGCTGCACCAAGCAAAAATCACGTACAACAAAATTCAAAACTCCCAGATTTACAAATACCAACAGCCCCTTGTTCTCCACCCATCAAAGATAGACCATCAACGACAAGGCCGAAAACCAGGACCACATTAAAACTCTGTATACACAAATCCAGATCTTGAAGCATAGAAGCCATCAACCCTGTGAGGAAGACAAGCAAAGCAGACAAAAGCAAAACATGACAATTAAGGAAGAACTTGCAACAGGTCTGTGGCTCTTTCCACCCCCAGTTTGGCAAGGCTGTCAGCTAATTCATTCCCAGATCTTGGGGTGTGAATAATCTGCCATCTAGGAATCTTACTGAATAGAGCTTTGATTTTTAACACCAGATTTCTAAGGCGCCAGGAAGAGGAAAGTGGTTTTGAGATCCAAGTAACAGCATTTATAGAATCAGTTTCAATGATTAACCCAAACTGATGACACCAATCTGCCTCCATAAAAAGAATTAAAGCCTCTCGAATAGTTAACATTTCCGCTAGATTGGCATCACCCCAACCCCTTGTTTTCGAGAAAAGCATTTTTACCATACCTTTATCATTCCTCAACACACCCCTAATGCCAAGAAGACCGGGGCAACCCCTAGCAGCCCCATCAGTGTTAAATTTTAGCCACCCATATGGGGGAATCTTCCATTGAACCTAGACTTTAACCTTCTTTCTTTTTGTTCGGATAGCAACAAGGTGCGGAAATCTCGCAATATCAAGAGTGTCCAAATTATCCTGGGGCCATTTAGACCTAACCCACCATGCCATTCTGATTTTGATAATCTCCAGCACTTTGCAGGCATCCCAGGTTAATCCGTCAAAAACCATCTCGTTCCTATAAAGCCAAATGGACCAGACAATGGTGAAAAAGGACATCCTCCATACTTTTCTTCTAGAAATGTGGACAGGACAATTATTCCAAGCTAAAAAGAAAGCAGGAGCATCCCTCGGAAAACAAGTAATAATGCCCCACTCCGCTAACCACATGCACCACACGTCCCAAACAGCTTTGCATATGAAAAAGAGGTGATTGATAGATTCAACATCGTTATTACACACGTTGCACATAGCCGCCTCCCTATGAAGCAGATTCCTCTTGACGAGTTCCTCTTTACATGCTATTCTTCCCTTCATTAACTGCTAAACAAAAACCTCCACTTTTGGTGGTGCAAGCCCCGCCTACACTTCTCTCCACAACACCTTTTAGGACCCATTGCTGCCAAGAGCTAATTCACAAAAAGAGTTGGGGGAGTAATGCCCACTTGGTGTGTTTTTCCAAATCAGCTTATCCCCCACTTCCTCATCAAGCTGTATGTGATTAAGGCATTCCATAAAACGCTCCCACGCCTCAATCTCCCAATTGAATGGATTTCGTCTAAGCTAGACATGCCAACGCCACGCTTGATTATCCCATGTACCGTACTTGATGATCTTTCTTGATTTATTTGTCGCTAAAGCAAAAATACGAGTGAAAGCATCACGGAGGATGACCCCATCAATCCACTCATCCTCCTAGAAGTGAATTTTGGCACCATTGCCCACCATAAAGCCAATCATTGCATACAACAAAGAGGAAAAACTCTTCAAGGGAGTAAGAGGGTTAGTAATGGTTTTCCACATAGAGGACGGCCATTTGCCACTCGAGTCCAATGGGATAAGGCTCGAAGAATCCACACCCCCCCCCCCCCCCCCCTCCCCCTCGGCCCCCAATTTTGGCATCAAGAATGGTTCTCCAAAGACTTACATTTCCCTCACTGTATTTCGAAATCCATTTATTGAACAAAGTTGTATTTATCAACCAGAGATCCGTAAGACCAAGACCACCTCTTTCCTTTGAAGTGCAAACCGAGTAGCAATCCACCCAGTGAATTGTCCTTTTATCACTAGAGCCACTCCATAAGAATCGCCTCTGAATTCTATCAAGCTCCTCATTGATTCCTTTGCGGCATAAACAATGACATGAAATAAACTGGCAAACTCTCCAACATCGATTTGATCATAGTAACTTGCCCTCCGTTAGAAAGGGTTTTGGACGTCCATCCCGCAAGCTTTGCCTCAAATCTCTCAATCACAGGCCACCAAATAGCAATGGAATGGTGTCTAGCTCCAAGTGGCAATCCTAGATAAGTTGTTGGCAAAGAACCAACAACACAAGGTATCGTGTTAGCCCATGACTGTAACACATCACCCACCTTAACTCCATACAAATTGCTCTTACGAAAGTTGATTTTTAAGCCTGATATCAGTTGGGAGCACCATAGCACTCTCTTGATATTAAGGACATTTTGAATATTCGAGGTACTGAAAATCATCATGTCGTCTGCATATTGAAGATGAGAGACCATGATTCCACTTGTCCTAATTCAATGCCCTTACACAAACCACATGCCACTGCTTTATTCATTAAGGCACTAAAAACTTCAGTAACAAGATTAAAAAGAAACGGTGACAAGGGACACCCTTGTCTTAATCCACGCCTCATTTTCACTTGCCTAGTCGGGGATCCATTGACCAAAATCGAGACTACAGCAGTAGACATACATGACCTAATCCAAGTCCTCCATTTGTCTTCGAAGCCCATTTTCCTCATCACAAATTGCAAAAATTTCCAATCAACACTGTCGTAAGCTTTCTCAAAATCAACTTTGAAGAAAAAAACCCTCGGTTCACTCTTACACAAGTAGTCCACAAGCTCATTAGTTATGAGTGCACAATCAGGAATTTGTCTACTTTTGATGAAAGCAAATTGATTCGGCCCCACAATCTCCTCCATAACTTTTCTGAGTCTATTAGCCAACACTTTGGTGACCACTTTGTAGACGCAACCTACAAGATTGATCGGCCTATACTCATTTAAAGCAGTTGGATTATTATTTTTAAGGATAAATGTAATAAAGGAGCCATTAATCTTCTCATCAAAGCACCCAGAGACAGAAAAGTTATGCATAAAATTCATTACCTCATCTTTTATTTTCTGCCATTGAGCTTTTAGAAAATTAAAGTTGAAACCATCTGGACCCTGCGCTTTATTCCCGTCGCAGCTAAAGATAGCCTGTTTGACTTCCTATGAGAATGGCTCCTCCAAGCTTCGAGTGGATCCATCAGACAACATCTTGATCTCCAACTCCTAATCCCTAAGTTCAGCCACCTTTCGATCCCCATACAACTTCTCAAAGTACCTCGTCACCTTTTCTCTAATGCCTTGCGGGTCCTCGACCACCCTTTCGTTGATCTTTAAACAGTCAATCGTATTCCTTCTCCTTCGTGCAGAAGCTGAAGTGTGGAAGAACTTAGTGTTTCTGTCCCTCTCGAGAAACCACCTTACCCTCGATTTCTAATGCCAAGAACGTTCCTCTTCTTTGTAGAGAGCCCATAGTTCTTCTCTGAGGGAGACATCCGCTGATCTGTTCTGCCATTCAACCATCTTTTTTTGAATTTCACCCTCAAGAGTAGTAGTCCTTTTATGGGAGCCGTTCCACTTGGTTGCTTGCCATTCCTTAATTGCTGGTTTGATAGATCTTAGCTTCTGCCATAAATTCCCCTAACCACCAATCCTACGACCGCTTTCTTCCCATGCCTCAGCGAACAGTTTCTGGAACCCATTGTCTTCCAACCAGTGATTACAGAATCTAAATGGTTTAGGACCCCACTAGACACATTTCTCTCCCAAAACAACCGGGTTATGGTCTGAAAACAAAGACGGTAAACACCATTGTCTCATGAATTGAAATCTCCCTAGCATCAACTCATCAACAAGGAAGCGATCGAGCTTGTTGAAGACCACATCATCCCTATTATTTGCCCATGTGAATTTCCTGCCGCTCATTGGAAGGTCGACCAATTCAGTAGTATTAACAAAATTCTGAAATGCTTTCATTTCTTTGTGATTCAAAACTGCCCTTAACCTCTCATCTGGCCTTAAAACGGCATTAAGGTCCCCTCCTAAGCACCATGGGACCTCAAACTCCTTCATTTTCTCAATGAGTGTATCTCACAATTCTATCTTCAGCCTCTCCTCTGATGGTGCATAAATATTACCAATTCCGATTCTCCAGTTCCTTTTTTTGACATTTCCAACTAGAAGAATGAAGTTCCTGTTTAGGATTCTAGCTTCAACCTTTATAAAGTCCTCTTGCCATAGAGAAACAAGACCTTCAGATGCCCCATCTGAGTCCACCCATACCCCTTTGTACATCCCTTTACCCCCCAATGCATCAACCAGTCTGTTATTACTTGTTTACAGCTTGGATTCTTGAAGCGTGACCACATTGGGATTGACATTACTGATCTGTGTACCCACAGCTCTTCGTTTCTCACACTTTCCTAGACCTCTCACATTCCACGTCAATAGTATCATGGAAAGATACGGCCCCACACTTGGTTACCTTCTCCCCATACTCACATCGTCCACTTCGCCATCATCTCTCTTTCAAGCCTTGTGAATTCATTAGTGACAGCCTCCTTACTATCAACGAAAAACAAACCCAACTTGCAAGTCATATTCCAAGTGGTCTCACTTTCTCTTTTTAAATTACTGTTCCTAAGTTGACCGTCACTCTCTACAGTTATTATCGTTGACAGGCTTTTTTTGCTCACCCTGTTCACTGCCTCTCTTGCATTTTTCCTTGTTTTCCCCCTTTCTATTGGCTCCTTAGTTTTTATTCTTCCCTGTACACCTTTCTCAGCACCTTCAGGCCTACCCTTGTTACCAATCTAAACCAGATCCATTTTGTTGACCATCTCTGTTTTTTCGCATTTGGCTTTATTAAGCTTTACATTTTTTCCACTTCTCATCGACAATCCTCTCTCAATTAAGCCTCCATTGCTTCTGGAACTTGATTTGCTTTTCAATCTCTTCATCTTTTTAACCATGTCTGCCAATGTTAGGCCTTCGTCTAGACTGTTGGAAGTTTCTCGTGAGTCAGATCCACCACCCCCACTTTGTTTTGTCGATTCCTCTGTTAAGTTCATCCTATCATTCAGTTTCACAACTTCATTATTCCAGCCATTGGACATTTCCCCCTCAGGGCCCAAGCCTGCTTCCCCACAATCCACTACAAGACTCTTTTTAAACATGGGCTTAATTAATTCACTAGGCTTCTCACCATTTAGATTCTCTTCATACATAAATTCCACATGGTTGGCCTTCTCCATTTTACTAGTAGAGCCGAACTCCCTATGTTTAGAGAATGGGCTCGTATTTCTTGGTAGGATAGCTAGACCACCCCCACAATCCACCATATCCACCCCATAGGACCTTTCCAACTCACCACACCCTATAGGAGGACCAATGTGATAAGCCCATCCATCCACCACTTTTATCTTCTGGAGATAAAATCCCAAACCTATCATATCAATCTCACCAGATTCACAATCCTCTCTTTCATCCTCTTCGAGCACTGGTTGCCAGATTTCTTTTCCTTTTCGATGGATAGTCTGCTGCACCTCAATCTCATTACCACTTCCACACTCAACCTTTTTACATACAGATCTAGTGGTACTTCCTTTTTGACCTTCAGTCTTTAACTCTTTAATTTGAATTTGGTTATCAATCACCTTTTTAGGCTCAATTCCTAAGCCAAACTACTACAGCTATTGCTATTCTTTTGTCTCATCTTCTCCAACATCAAGGCTGCAGTTCGCCGGCGTTCATCTTCATTTGGGTTACCGTCTGTTTGAGGGGACACCTTCCCGGTTTGGGCGTTATTTGCGTTCAGCTCAATCGAAGCTTGGATCTCATAAGTCATACCTCGTACGCTCAATTTCACAGGTTGTGGGAAATTTTCCTGGGTTTGCACCCCCACTTGAACCATGGCTTCATCAAACCTGCCTCTACTCTTGGTCTTGTTGTTAGTTAAAATGAATTTCCCCCAAGTGTTACCCAGAGCCTTAAAAATGTCTTCATGCCATAAATGCCATGGAACATTTTTGACTTTCAGCCAGACCACTGAATTGTTGCATTTATTCCCCTTAAATGGCTGAAGAGACTAGAGCCATGGTTCGAAGATTTCCCAATACAGTTCAGTGAGCAATTCCATTTCCTCCTTCTTGTCAAAAGTGACCACCATTTGCTCCTTGTCAATCTCCGTTAAAACAACCATTACTCCGTCCTTCGCTAGACCCATTATCCGTCCTTTGCTAGTCCCGTTTGTATCTCCTCACTCGTGTGACCCTTTCTTATTTTCCCCACGGTGCTGCAAAAAACCCACTGCATGTCATCCTTTTCATAGATATCATCACATGTCAACTCCAGATGAGCCGTTCCTCCATTCGTCTTGGTGGGGTTGACAGTTGGCTTCCTCCCATTTAGAGGTGGGAAGTAGTTTCTACTAACTACATCTATGAAGGACTGACCTTCATGGGTGGTCCCTACAGCACCAAACCTGTTCAATCTGGTCATCTCTTCTGTTTTGCAGGCTCCAAATTTCCTTCGCGAGGCCGCCTGCTTCACTAAAAGATGTATGCTGTCCATAATAGAATTATCACCCCTTTCAATGGCTCTGAGTATCTCATCCTTTCCCTTGAAGCGTACAAAGGCATAATTCCCCCTACCATGGTTATTCCCCTTTTTTAGAACGACATCCAAGACAGTGCCAAAATGACAAAACCAATTCTTGATGTCAATCCATGAAGCACTTGGACTAATATTTCCAACAAAAATGGAGAAAAGGCTATCCCTCCACTTCTGGATACTTTGCGAAACTCTAGCATTCCATGCCCTCCATCCATCTTGCTTAGGAATTGGTTTGTCAAGGTTCCTCTGATCTCCAGAATCCAACAGAGCTCTGCCATACACCCTCTCTCTCTCTCTCTCTCTAGAAAATGCAGACCAATTTGTTGTACTCTTTTCTAATGTTTCTGTTAGTAATGAACGCTAGTCCTAAACGGTGGCTTTTGGGTGGGAGTTCGGTTGTGGGGTCGGCTGCGCTGGTGGGTATTGAAAGGTTTGGTGGTTGTTGTTTCGATTTGTTGCTTGATTTGGTTGACAAATTGTTGTTGGTTGATGATAGTTTGGCTGAATGGGGATAAAGGGACAGTGGTTTTGTGTGGTCTGGCCGAAAGGTTACAGGGTGGTGGGGCTGCTCGTGGTGGTCGGTTGATGGGGGCTGGTTGGCGGTTTGGGTGGCACATGATTGCAGGGTGTTTTTTTTTAATGCTAGACCACAACTTAAATGCCGTTGAAAGACAAATCCATTCTACTTCTGGACGGAAACAAACAGAATAGAATCTACAATTTTAACATACTGCTTTTTCTAATACCCCTTTAATTTCAGTTGGACAGACCAACAGAGAGTTCAAGCTGCCAGAGAAGGTTGGGGTTACCGGTTACTATACTCTGCTCGCCTGGTAATTATCCACTTTATCATTCCATTAAAGTCACCAGCTGTAGTCTCAGGTGTAGTTACTTGCGAAGATAATCCCATATTGCTTCTGTTGCAGGTTGGACTTTTTGTGGCTGCTGATGCCTTGTTTATTGGTGCACAGCAAGTAGGTCGTTATCTTCAGGACTTAAGGTCTCACTGACATTATGTGAATCTGATTGAAGGTACTGATTAAAACATCTGAAAGATGACAGTTGAGTGGTTGATCAGTTGATCACGTATTAGAGACCAGAGACTTGTTCAGGATCCCAATTTTGAAAGCCAGAGTAGTTTGCAGAGATCATGTAGTTACCTCTTTCTTAAGTTTGAATCCTTATGTTGAATATGTTCTCAATCACATTGCATCGGGGATATTCTCTTACTTGTGCTGTTAGAGAATTATGTGTGTAGTGATTGACGTGTAAAATTATAGAAGGATCCTAACTTGTAAGAGAAATCTTGGATTAGCTGTTGGCTAGAAATATGGATTTCTACTGCAACTGCCTGTAATATATTCATATTCATTCGTTTTACTTTTCCTCTAAATTTTCAAAATAACTTTCCATTTGTTTTACAAGTCTATTTCACTTGACTACCAGAGGTAGCCACTAGCTCTTGCCCGTGTGCTCAAAACTTGTATATTTCTCGTTTGCCTTGTATATGTGAAATAATAGGAATGTGAGTGTGCTAGGCAGTAGTAGAGTGGTAGTCCTGTGGACAAGCTAAACCTCCTAATTTCTTTATTCATCTCTTGTATTATAAATCTGGACCCACAGCATGAGATATTGCGCCATTGTCCATTAACATTGTGACAAGGCATGAAATATGCTTTTCATTTTGTGGAACTAAGAGGCTAATTCTGCCCTATTCTTCTTCGAAAAAGAGAAGAAAAAGAGAATTCCGGAGCATTCTAGCCTAGCTTGTCATCTATGACGTCCAGAATAAACTTCTTACATCATGCAATGATGCAAAACATATTGATTACAAGATATTTTGCAGGGTAGTCATCGATGCATCTGTTGTGGATATTTTAAAATCAGGGGCCAATATATCAATGCCTTCAAGCTTGGGTTATTATTGTTTATTCTTTTTTAATTTCAATTTGCATTGATGAGGATAGAAAATCGTAGCATTTGAACATTTATCTCAGTAATTAAGGCATGATTTACTTGTATAAAAAAATGAGTTCAAAGTTTTTCTTAAAAAAAAAAAAAAAAAACCAAAACAAACACAGCAAGTCACCTCATTACAATTGATTTAGCAAGGCTATGCCCTTTACAAAAGATAACAGGGGTATACCAGTACACAAAATCTCACACAGCTTCCCTCCCGTGGGGACTTCTTTATAATTATGTAACATTCCTACCCTGTTCATCCCTTGTCAAAAAAAAAAGGTTTTTATTTATTTATCTTACTTATTTCTAAACGATGCCTCGATCTAAGGAAATTTTGGTTTAGCCATAACCGTCAGGTCGGCTATCCTGTGCATTGTAATGCCAAAAGTTTCTGTCATATCCAAATCTTTTGCTTCAGTGTCTGGGGGAAGCTCCCAATCAAAGCTATGGAGTAGCTGAGCCAGTGCAAGCTCTACAGTTGCTGTGCCAAATGTTATAGCTGGGCAGCTTCTTCTACCGGCTCCAAATGGTATCAACTCAAAATCTTGCCCCTTGAAGTCGATTGGACTATCTAAAAATCTTTCTGGTTCAAATGATTCAGGATTTTCCCATGACTCTGGATCTCTGCCAATTGCCCAGGCATTGACAAAAACCCGTGTTTTGGCTGGAATATCAAACCCATTAATCCTAATATCTTCGGTGGATTCTCTGGGGACTAAGACTGGAGCAGGAGGATGTAAACGGAAGATCTCTTTGATGACAGCTTTCATGTAGTCAAGCTGAGGCAGATCACTTTCTAAGACCACTCTTCTCTCCCCTACAACTTTTCGGACTTCTGCTTGAGCTCTTTCCAAGACTTTTGGGTTCACAATAAGCTCTGTCATTCCCCAATCAAGAGTTATGAAGGTCGTGTCTGTTCCTGCAGCAAACATGTCCTGCGAAACGAATAGCATCTATCAGCGGCTATCTATCTACTACTGTGGATTTCATCACATTAGTGAACTTCAATAAATAAAAGGTTCTACCTCTTACTTACCAAGATGATGGCTTTAACATTGTCCATGGTGAGAGGAATTTCATTCGATCCATTTTTCTGTACATCGAGCAAAACGTCCACAAGGTCCTTGCTGCGCTCCTCTTTTTGTCTTTTAGGATTAAGATGTTCATTTATAACCTCATCGAAAAACTGATCAAAGCGTCGGAATGTGTGCTGGAGTCTTGATTTCATACCTGTTAAGTTGTGTATGAACTCCATGGAAGGGAAGAAATCCCCGGTACTAAATCCTCCAAGTAACTCTTGATAATCTTCAAGCATCTTTTGGAAGCCATGCCGATCATAGTCTCCTCCTTGTGAGAAATCTCTTCCAAATACAACTCGGCACAGAACATCATTTGCATATAAGCCTAGCATCTTGCTTAGATTTACGGTGCTGGTATAAGAGTACTCTCCAATTCTATGGATGAGACGGGAAACTTCTTCTTCCCTGACAAAGCTAAATGATTGAACCCGTTTAGCACTTAGTAGTTCAAGAATGCAGATTTTCCGAATATGCCTCCAGTAAGCACCATAAGGGGAGAAGACAACGTCAGTGCAATCATAGAACAGATGTTTAGCTGAAAAGATCTGGGGGCGGCTTGAAAGTGCAAGGTCATGGGTTTTCATCACTTCCTTTGCCATTCTAGCTGATGAAACTACCACAGTTGGGACTTCACCTAGCTGTAAGTACATGATTGGTCCAAACTTTTCAGCCAGTCCGCAGAGGGACAGGTGTGGCATGCTACCAAGGTGGTGAAGGTTACCAATGATTGGTAACTTTGGAGGGCCGGGAGGAAGATTGGGATTTCTTTTGCTCGATTTTCCCTTCAGGAGAAATTGCAGGAGAATGAGAAGGAAGATGGACGCGAATAGCAAGGAGGGACTGCAGCTCTCTTTTAGCCATTGAAGGGAAGCCATTGGAGTTCTTTTTGACGAATTGAGGGAATGACACACAAACTTCTCTATTGATTGTTCGAAGAGCTGAAGAGAAAGATGAAAAATAATCTTTGTGGAAAGAAAAACTGATTTAATTCTGAAAAGATCATTACATTTCCAACTAACTACATAGGTCTATTTATATAAAAGAAGAGTAAGTGTAGCTCAATCCTTAAAAAGGAAAAAAAAAAAAACAATTAACCTTAACTAACCGTAACTGTAAAAGTAAATACATAAGTTACTGAAGCACGTGTTTTCCAAATAAGCTGAGCATGTGAGTTTCTCGTGCCTTGCCTTGCAAATACTTGTTGACTAATCACTCAATCAATTCTTCAGATTAATACTCCCCCTTAAGATGAATATTCATGGTAGAGCATGAATATCATGAATATTCATCTTGCTTAACAACCAATGATACTGCTTAAGTTGTAGTGCCTTAGTTAATATGTCAGCAACCTGCAATTCTGTAGATATATGAATTGGCTCAATCAGTCCTTCAATCACTTTCTTTCTAATAAACTAGCAATCCATCTCTATGTGTTTTGTTCTCTCACGAAAAATAGGATTACAACAAAAATGAATTGCAAAAAGATTGTCACAATAAACTTGGTTGCTGCTTTTAGTTTAATACCAAAATATGATATTAAGTAATTCAACCACATAATCTCACAGCAAACAGAGGCCATTGACCTGTACTCAGCCTCTGTGGAACTTCGAGCTACCATAGTTTGCTTTTTGGACTTTTAGCTAATTAAAGAATCTCCCAGAAACACACAATACCCTATGACTGGTCTTCAAGTATTAATGCATCCTGCCTAATCACTATTTGAATAAGTAGATGTAACCAAGTTTGAATATGATTTCATGAGTATTCCTTGACCAGGAGTTGCCTTAAGATACTTTAATACCCTATATGCTGCTGATAAGTGATCATGTTTTGGTTTTTCCATAAATTGTGATAGCACGTGAACAACATAAGAGATATCATGCCTAGTGAATGTTAGGTATAAGAGTTTATCTACTAATTGCCTGTAGCCTGTTGAATCAACAACTTCTTTGCTGTTAGAATACTTGCTTAACTTGTGACTATAGTCAATAGGAGTAGTTATAGGCTTTGTACCAAGCATACCATATTCTTCCAATAAGTCCAATGTATACTTCCTCTGATAAATCGAAATTCCTTTTGAACTCCTTGCTATCTCAAGTCCAAGAAAGTGCTTCATTGCTCTTAAATCTCTCAATTTAAATTGAGAACTTAGGTATTTCTTTACTCGATCAGCTGCTTGAGTTGTGTTGCTAGCTATGACAATATCATCCACATAAACTAGCAACGCAATAAATTCTTTGTTAGCTGTAACCATAGTGAAAAGGGAATAGTCTACAAAAGACTGTGTAAAACCATAGCTCAATAGAGATGCTGTAAACTTTGAGTTCCATTGTCTCAAAGCTTGTTTGAGACCATAGATGGACTGGTGCAATTTACACACCAACTTAGAACCAGGTGGATACTTTCCCTGCACTGAATAATCTTGAGGCAGGTCTATATAAACAATTTCTTCCAAGTCTCCATTTAAGAAAGCATTACTAATGTCTAGTTGTGACAAAAATAATCATTTTGCTGTTGCAATTGCTAGAAATACCCTTACTGTACTTTGTTTAGCAACTGAGCTAAAAGTCTCTTGATAATCAAAGCCCTCCACTTGATTATACCCTTTGGCTACCAATCTAGCTTTATACCTTTCCACAGTTCCATCTGCATGCATTTTGACCTTAAACACCTATTTGCAACCTATTGAATGTGAATCAGAAGGTAGTGGCATAACACTCCATGTAACATTATCCTCTAAAGCCTTTAGTTCACATTGCATAGCTTCTTTCCAGTGAGAGTGATTAGTAGCTTGATTATATGTACTAGGTTCATAAATTTGTGATAAACTGGTAGTAAAGGTCTTTTAAGCAGAGGATAGTTGATCGTAGGAAAAGAAATTTGCAATAGGATGCGAGGTAGCTAAATGTGAAATAAAAGGCAAATTGGATTGATAGACATCCTGATATTTTGGTACATGTTTAGGTTTGCTACTCTTCCTAAGTGAAGGAACAGTAGGGGCATTTTGGGCATGAAGATTATCTTGGATAGTAATAGATTCTATTGAGTTTTCAGTAGCAGAGTTAGGTGAAAATTGAGTATCAAATGACGGTTCAAGTATAGAAGAGGGTAATTCAACTGTAGATATGGGATTTGGTCGAAAATTAACACTATCAGGTGCTGAAATATCAAACTAAAACTCATGCATAGTAGGTGTTTGTGAAAATGAGTACTAGTTTATGGATTGCTACAGTGACTTAAATGGAAAAATATGTTCATGAAAAACTATGTTCCTGGATATAATAAACTTCCTGGCACTAATATTAAAGACTTTATACCCTTTTATACCATTAAGATACCTTAAAAATACACACTTAACTGTTCTTTTGTCAAACTATTTCCTATTTTGTGTTAATGTGGACACAAAACACTATGATCCAAATACCTTAAGATGTTCATAAGAAGGAATTTTGGAATACAACAACTCATATGGTGATTTATCAAGTAACACTTTAGCTGGTATTCTGTTAAGAATGTGAGTATCAGTTAGAATTGCTTCTCCCCAAAAAGATAAAGGTAATGAAGATTGAAACATCAAGGCTCTAGCTACTACAAGGATATGTTCGTGTTTCCTCTCAACTACTCCTTTTGCTGAAAGGCTTCTACACAAGACATTTGATGAATAATACCATATTTTTCATAGAAACCAGTGAGATTAAATTCTCCTCCATGATCTGTTCTAAAACACTTAATGGAAGTTGAAAATTGATTTTTAGCATACTTGTAAAATGATGACAGTATGCAAGACTCATCTGAATTGTTTCTTAGCAAGAATGTCTATGTAAAACGTGAATAATCATCTACTAAGGTTAGGAAATATCGTTACCCTTTGATGGTAGGAACAACATTAGGTCCCAATAACTCAGCATGTACAAGTTCCAAAGGAAATGTTGTATTTTTGATATGAATAGGAAAAGGTAACTTTTTCATTTTTACAAAAGGGCATACATCACAAATCAAATCTTGTGAACAACTAATGTCAGGAAATTGCTTACGAATGACATTTATTTTGTTCAAAGGTATGTGGCCTAATCTAAAATGCCACAAATCGAACTCTTTATGCATTGTTTGACAAGCATTTACAACATGCTATAATGGAAAATGTACAAGTTTGTCAAAACTAAATTTTGAAAGGTAGTGTTCTTCTTGATGATCTTGTAAGAAGTATAACCTAGAAGATACTTTAGCGACTCCAATCACCTTTCATGAGTGGAGATCCTGAATAACATAAATCTTATCAATAAATAAAACTGAAGATTTTTGACAATAGGTGAGCTTGGTTACTGAAACTAGATTAAAATGGAATGATGATGCACACAAAACATTGTTTAAAGTCAACAAAGGATTCAATTTAACTGTTCCTATGTGAGTAACAATGGCTTTAGCTTTATTTGGCAAATTAACAAAACAATCTTTAACTAGTATAGTAGAAACAAAATTAGACAAAGAACATGATATGTGATTAGTAGTACTAGTGTCTATTATCCAAGAATCTTGTTTAAACATGAATCTAATTACATTTTTATATTTGAGTGGAAGGTTATTTGAAGTATTGAAACAGGATAGGTCAGAAATAATACCTGCAAAAGCTGAATTTACCAAAGAAGGCTTTGTCGGTTGAGTATTTGATGAACTTGCAATACAATCTTCACTATTTATACCACTCTCACTGAGAAAAGTCATCAGCTTTTGAACTTGAAGCTTGATGAGAGATATCTACGACATTGAATCTGAACTAACAACTTCCTCATCTTGGTCTTTTTCATTGCTTGCAACAGTAACACTGTTTACTAATTTTTTGAATTTTCCCTTGTTCTTTGTAAACTTGAAATTATCAAGGAATCCTATGATTCTATAACACTTGTATTTTGTATGACCTTTTTTGTTACAATGATTGCAGACTAAATCTCCCTTTTCCTTCTTTTTGTTATCAGCACTAGTCATCATGGCTGAAGATTCAATTGTAGGATTGGATTGAATTAACAACCTTCTCTATGATTTTTCCCTTAAAACCATGTTATATGCTCTGTCCAACTTTGGAAGTGGCTCTATTAATATGATTTGAGACCTCAGTGCAGAGAATGACTCATTGAGTCCATTTAGAAACCTAAACACGATATCCTTTTGGCATTGGTTTGAGTACTTAGCAAAGCATGTTGGATTACATTTGCCACATTCACAATGTGGTAGTGACCTGAAGTTTTTAAATTCTTCCCAAATCCCTTTCAGTTCAATAAAGTAGGAGTCCACATTCCTAGTATCTTGATTCACATTCCCTAATGTGTATTGTAAATTGCATACACGTGCATCATCAGGAGTTGAAAAATTTTGCTTGAGAGTGTTCCAAATCTCTAGAGCATTATCCATGTAAAATACTATTGATGCTATATGTGGGGAAATAGAATCCAAAAGCCAAGCAACTATCAAATTATTGCATCTAACCCATAAGCCATACAAAGGATCAGTCATACTTGGTTCAAGAATGGCTCCATCAAGAAATTCAGTCTTGTTTCTTATGGACAAGGCTAGAAGAAAAGATCTACTCCATGCAATGTAATTGCTGGAAGTTAGTTTGGGATTAACCGCTACTGATGCATGATTATCAGAGTGATGTATATAGTAGGGAGATTGAACATCTTCTGATTGTGAATTGTTAATTCTAGGGTTTCTAGATTTGTTCACCATTGTTTCCTCAATTCCAACTATTAATTAAAATGCTAACAACTCAATATCAAGAAACTCAAAAACTAGGGATTAACAAATCAAGATTCTTAAAACAGAATGAATTGACCACAAATAAATCCTCAATCCTCTTTCTCAACAAATAAAAAAAAAATCGATGCAGAAATCCCAGTAAAATGAATCAGTATGAAATCTCCTAAATGATTGAAGAAATACTAGTAGAATGAATCAAAACCTGATCATATCCTAACAATCAAGAATCCCTTTCTCGAACCCGCTCTGATACCATGTTCGAAGAGCTGAAGAGAAAGACGAAGAATAATCTTTGTGGAAAGACAAACTAATTTAGTTCTGAAAAGATCATTATCTTTCCAACTAACTACATAAGTCTATTTATACAAAAGAAGAGTAAGTGTAACTCAACCCTTAAAAGAGGGAAGAGAAAAATAACAGAAAAATAATTAATTCTAACTAACCGTAACTGCAAAAGTAAATATAATTTACTGAAACATGTGTTCTCCAAATAAGCCGAGCATGTGAGTTTTTGGTTCCTTGCCTTGCAAACACTTGTTAACTAATCGCTCAATCAATTCTTCAAATTAATACGGATTACATTCAATTATATTCAGAAGCGTGATCTGATCGATTCCTTGTTTACGGTACTTTTTCTACCACTTGTGCTTGACTTTGTTATACCTAATTATAACATTCTCTAACCAATAAATTTATTGTTGTCAAATTACCATGTGAAAGAAGTACTATCAGTTATCACTCTCGTAATGATAGTTGAATTTATCTACTTTGATCACTACGCAAACCAGTATTTCAACAGCTCCATCGGTTTAAGGGTGCTTTTCCCTTTTTCCCTTCTTTTTCTTGAAGATAAAATAATGTCCGTTCTTTTAGCTATGATATCCTCCAAGGCTTTTCTTTTCCCTTGATAAATTTTCACCAAAGATAGGTAACTTAAGCTGAGATAGGTTAGTTGGTTGAATAACATGCAGACAGGGCATTAGCCAACCGGTGAAGGTTTAGTTGTTCGCTTTTGTTTGGCAACGTAAGATGAGGAAATGTGGTCATTAGTTTCTTACAATAGCAGTAACTGCTGTTTATCGCTTTCCGCAAGTTGTCGAGTGGTCCTTTGTCTTGTCGCAGGAAATATTACTGAGAGTTCTTTCGCTCCTCCTCATGGTGATAAGAGATCACTATAGAGGATTGTGACAGAAGAACAGCAAAGGAGTTGACATTTTTTTTGGCCTCATTTCTTTAGGTAAAGAGAAAACTTACAGTTTTAAATTCTTTTAGGTGGTAAGTTTAAGTTAAATCTATTACGGTCCATTTAGGCAAATTTTGTTTTAAGTCCGGCTGATGCATAGTTAATCTAGGCTGAGCCGTAACTTTTTCTCCCAGGGCGTATAGCAAATGCTGCCCTCCTTTGGGATTGTTATGATGGTAGGGTCCGTGCTATAGCTCCCCAAAAGTTGGGCTTCTGTTTTGTATAGATAAACAGGGAACATCCAACTCCCCGATTGATTAATGAAATCCTTACCTTTCACCAAAAAAAAAAAGTTCAAAAGAATTTTTTCAATGGTATAAATAGTTAAAGTGAAATAACTGACTGTCATGAACTCTTGAGAGTTTCCAACAATCTTTACCAACTTGTAATTGAAATTGCACAGCAAGTGGAGGTGCCAGTTTGCTTGACAATGCTAACCTGTTTCTTTTCCCTTGTGGATCAATTTCAGGCTTTGTTACTTTTACAGCATCTACCCCACACTAGCATTGCTGCATTCACGGCTATGGTTACAAAATTTGAGATCTAGTTTGTGGATGGAATCGACTGCATTCCTGTTGCCTAGCTCTAGGAGTTACTATTAGCAACTTCAAAATGTGAACGTCCTTATAATGAATTCTGGAAAGTGGAAATTGTTAGAATATCTGAATATGTAAGGTTACCTGCTTTCTTTTTATATAAACTTGGCAACGTACCATTTGTTTGCATGAAAGGAAGATTGCAAGAAAAGTCTTGTGTGATGTTTGCGAGAGCTAACAGTCTAGGCTACGGGTGGCATGAATAGCATAACTTTTGTGGTACATTAAGATTCAATTTACTTTGACAGTTTTAGGTCATTTAAGTATTTGTTTAATGCCCTTAAAAGTGCAAAAAATAGATTGTATGTCCTTAAATGAATATCATGAATGCTTTTTCTTTTCTATTTTGCCCAATATCTTCCTTTATCCCTGGTCAAATTTTCACTCCAGGATGATTAATTAGATAGGCTTCAATTTTGGTTGGTTGAGTACTTGGTTAAACATCATGCAAAGAGGACATTATTGGAAATACAAAAGTCACATGACATACATATTATTAACCAAAAAATTACTACCAATTAAAAAACTTCTCTTATTTATTTATTTTTCCCGATAAATCAGGTAGATTTTATTAAAAAGAGAGGGGACCATTAAAGAGTAACTCTCCCTATAAGAAACTACACATCCCTCAAAGCCTTAACAACATATACTACATGCCTCAAATGGCCCTGAAGCTAAGACAAAAATACCAGAAAACCTTCCTGCCATTGACGGTAAGCTCTCTATACACAGCACTCCTACAAAACCTTTACTTACATTTGCCTTCCAAAAAAAGCCAAAATCAATTAAAGTTTTTCTGTTAAGGACCTAAAACATTCATTGGCACCGCCAAGGACCTAAAACACTCTTTGGTTGGTTCTATGTACTTGGTGTGTATCAGGGCTTTTGCATCATTCTGATGCTCGAGTCACTGTTATCATTTCGCTGCTTGCTCATCTTTTGCTTAGGAACATGTATGTTTGCGTCTTTTGTTTTTAGTCTAGGATTTGGATTCATATTTCACACCGACCATGACTTTCTGTGCCATCTTTTGTGAGTATACAACTTTTCAATGCTCGGACCACATCAATATATCATGAAAAATCTATTGCATCAAGTAAACGACTTGAAATAACATATGAACTATCAAGATTAATAAAAACACCTTAAAAAAAAAAAACCATTCATTGGCAGCCCTCGCCGAATCGTTGCTTTCATTACAAGTACTAATTTAACTCCGTCCCCTCAAGTTGTGGAGTGGGCCTCCATTTGAACTATTGGTGGTAATTCCATGGCGACAAGAGATTCCCGTCCAGGATTAAGACAGGACGAAAATAATGGGATCTTCAAGTCAATGTTTTAGCCAATAGCCAACAGAACTCCATATACATATCAGTCACTGCTGTTGATTTGATTTCTTTACCTCTTTTTTTTATAGTATGAGATGACAGTGGAGAGTTGAAACTAAGACTTCAATTTTTATTTTTGAAGGGCATGACATTTTTTTGAAAGAGCTGGCAAGGGGGTTGCCAGAAAAAGGCAGAGAGGGTAGAGAAAAACCCTGTGCGACTGCTAATCTCCTGTTACAAAGAGACCAAATGGGTCACAACATTCATTCGGCCACAAAAAACAACAAGTCGCCTGGGTTCTGAATGGCCACACAATTCAGTCACAAAACACATGAAAAAAGCAAAGGGGCAGAAAATATTCATGCCCACCTGAACATGCAAATGACCCTCAAAATAAATATCCATCATCCATACAAAAGGGTATATAGCTCATAAGCCAAATCGGGTTGTCATTACTTTTCTCTTTTACTACGCTTATTTGTAACTCTAACAAAAAATAAAAAATTTAATATTGAAAAACATTTCACAAACTTTTTTAAAAAATTTAAATAAAGTTTTTTATTTTTATTATATTTAATTAATTAAATTTTTATATTTTTATTTTAAATTAAAGAAATTTTTATAATTAATGGTTGACTAATTATTATTGATCATAATTAATCAAAATGTCACTCGTTACTTTATATTCACTTAATGTCGACGTAAAATGTCTTATTTAGCTCAAAATAAAAATATAAAAACTTGATTATATAATAAAAGAATTATGACTTATTTAAATTTTTTGTGAATAATTTAAAGACGTTTTTAAATATTATATTAAGATAAAAAGAATATTTGAACATTAAACCCTTAATAACTCCTAAATTAACGTTAACATTATCACTCTACCATACTCATATCTACACCTAATTTCATGATACATAAATGAATTAAAAAAAAATGGAAGATGAAAATTCATTGTAAAATAACAAGTTGTTGTGTTGATTAGAATTAACATTAATAAGATATCTATGGGATTTGCAACCAATGAGTAGGCGTCATGTCATTTGTGCGGATCTTGAATCAATACGTGTGTTTGTGTGAATTTGCGTCTTTCTTTTTCATTTTAGATAACAAGTATCTAAGTAAAGTATTTAAATGGTATTTGGTACTTTACAATCCAACGTAATTACAGATAATGTAATTTCAAAAAAAATAACAATGCAATGTTTAAATGCAGAAAAATAACAAGCATTTTGTTGTAAATGTAACGTTAATTTCTAAAATTATTCATATTTATTAAAATGAAAGTTTAATATACTTATATTATTTTATTATTATTTTTTATATAATATCATCTTTTAAATATATTTTTAAAGTCATATATCTTATTTTCATTTTTTATTATAATCTTATATATTTTATTTTAAAATTTTTTTAAAAGATAATATAAATTTTAATGATAGTTACCGACAACCATCCAACAAAAAATAGCTAAAGTAATAAATAGACATCCCTCAAAATCAATATAAAAAAAATAAATTATAACATTATAAATTGTTTTTAATAAAATAACAAAGTTGAAAAGTAAAAATAACTTTAATAAAATTATAAAGTGAAATGCAAACTGATTGTATTAATTTTTACATCTATTAATTATAATGTAATTATATTATAATATTATATTATAATAATTTATTATAAAATAAATATTATAATATAATTTAATTAAATACATTGCAGTAATATGCTCCTAATACTAAACGCTACTTTATTTTGAAACGCCAAAAGCAGGAGGTAAATCTGCTTCAAGGAAAAGCGCAGCCGCTCAACTTAAGCAAATAGCCTGCTTCAAGGCCTATTTTCAACAAATAAGAAGTAAACAAAGAATACCTTTCCGCTAGAAAGAAGATGGATTTGCAATAGCAATAAGAGGATATTTTCGGTGAATGGTAAGGCCAAAGGATTCACCCATGTCTAAATCCTCCTCCTTTGCTCCACCAGGCAATGACCAGTCAAACTTGTGCACCAGATTCGCTAGGAAGAGCTCATTTATTTTCATTGCAAATAGGATACCTGGACAAATCCTCCTTCCAGATCCAAATGGAATCAATTCAAAGTCATGTCCTTTGAAATCTATAGAATTGTTCAAGAACCTCTCTGGAAGGAATTCTTCTGGTTTCGCCCACGACAGGGGGTCTCTTCCGATTGCCCAAGCATTGATAATAACGTGAGTTCCTCGAGCAATGTCATAGCCCTTGATCTTGACATCTTCTGTAGATATTCTTGGAACTAGCAATGGAACTGGAGGATGTAAACGAAGAGACTCTTTGATCACAGCTTTTAAGTAGTGCATCTTATCCAGATCATCCTCCGATATGTATGGTTTGTCACCGCAAACTTGCCTGACCTCTTTTTGCAGTTCTTTCATAATCTCTGGGTGCCTCAAGAGTTCTGTCATTGCCCACTCAAGGACTGTGTATGTAGTGTCAGTACCAGCGGCAAACATATCCTACCATAGGGGAAAAAAGAAATTCATTAAGTCATTTCAGTGTGACGCTAAAACGTTGAAACTAAAAAACAGAAGAATGAAGTTAGTTTTAAAATAATTATACTAGTTGGTGCATAATTAAAGAAGTCATGAAGTAAACATGTTCTAGTAGATTAAGTTGCTAAAGAAAATTAAGGTATGAATGTAATCAATACTTCTTAAACTAACACCTCTTTTATCTACCCTTTATAGTAGAAAACAACTGTTTTCTAATTTAGGAGAGGGAAGTACTGAAGATCATCGCCTTAAAAAGCATTAATAAAGTTGCAAGAATGAATACAATTTTGCTCTTTCTCTTGCTTTGTTGTTCCATTTTTAGGTGGTGCGGTTGGGAGAGAGTGAAGTGATTACCAAGATAAGAGCCTTAACGCTAACTCTCTGAAGGGGAAAGCCAACCGTGTTTTCCCTCTGAATTTCAAGCAAAACATCCACAAAGTTTTTTTGCTCTTCATGTTGAAGCCCGGTATCGTCATGATCATTATGCCCCCTCTTATACCGGTCCATATGTTCGTCAAGCACTCCTTCCAGAAAAGCATCAAACGCCTTAGCCACTTTGTCCATTTTCGCTTCCAATCCGTTGATACGGCTTACCCACACAAGCCATGGAATATAGTCCCCAACATTGAAACCGCCCAACAGCTCACCAAACTCGCACAAAAGCTTCTTAAACTTCTTCCCACCTTCCCCTTCACTGTACTTTCTTCCTAAAGCGACTCTACAGATAACATTGTTTGTCAGCGTAGCAAATATTTCAGTTAGATTTACTGGCAAAGCAGAGGAACTAGACTCTTTAATCTTATCAATTATAAGAGCGGTTTCTTCTTCTCTTACAACGCGAAAGGATTGAACCCTTTTGTTACTTAGAAGATGTAGCACGCATGTGCTTTTCATTTGCCTCCAGTACTCACCATAAGGTGCGGTTGCAACATCTTTACAATCGTAGAGAAGCTTCTGGAAGCTACTTGATTTCGGTCTGTTTGCGAATGTCAGATCATGTGTTTTCATGATCTCACGGGCAGCATCAGAAGAGGTGACAACAAGTACTGGCACACTGCCAAGGCGAAGCAGCATGAGAGGGCCAAACCGTTGAGCTAAGGCACGGAGTGACCGATGAGGTTGCAAACCAATATTGTGGAGGTTTCCGAAAATTGGAAATTTTGATGGAGACGGTGGTAATGCTAGCTTTGCGTTGGTTGTGGAAGGATTGAAAATTCGCTTGAGTAGGACTACGAAGAAAATGGCTAGAATGGCGAACAACCAGGAATATGATAGGAAAAAGATTTCATCTTGCTCTGA
Source organism: Theobroma grandiflorum (assembly GCA_036013995.1). Classification (NCBI taxonomy): domain Eukaryota; kingdom Viridiplantae; phylum Streptophyta; class Magnoliopsida; order Malvales; family Malvaceae; genus Theobroma; species Theobroma grandiflorum. The sequence goes on from CP142131.1 coordinate 12,959,545, forward strand.
AAATTGCAAAAACTTCGACATAACTTTCTGCCTTCTGAGTTTCAATTCAACTTCTTCTCGGGGACTGAGGGTATGTATCTTGCTAAAAATTAATTGTATGGAATGAGAAACATATATCTATAAGCTGTGCCTTATTGTCCCTTTTCACTGCCATTTTCTAATAGGGTCGGTGTTTTTCCTGCTGTTTGAAAAACAGCGAATGAGCCACTTTCTGATTCCATGGTGGGGCATCTTAGCACTGGTCTCATTTTGGTGTACAAATTTCTCTGACCACAACAAAAGTGTTGAAATGTCGTTACGTGACAGTAAGGAACAAAATAGCCATGATGATTTTTTTATATTTCTGAAGTTTGAGAGACTAGCAGAATTGATATTTCGCATGCTTCCACTAGAGTTCATTTCAGTGCTTTTGACCCTCCAATATTATTGGTTGTTTTAATTTGGTAATCTTTCGTCCACAAACATGCGACGATTTTTTGAGATATCAAAGTCTTGTGGTTCTCATCCTTCATTTATATATTTTTTTTTTTAATGTTGGAAGTTCTCTCATAGTCTCGTTGCCCTGTTAAGTTTTATTAATTAAAATAAAAGTACAAAAAGAAAGGACTTAAATCGTGCCTTAAGAATTACATGAAAACCATGATTGAAAATAAAAAATGCACTTAGTAAAGATAGTACTTCCTATGCATAGTTTTTCAAAATGCATATAAAAAGTAATATTACTTTAGTACAGGATCCTATGAGAAAGTTGAAACTGTAAATTAAGAGTACTACTCTTTTATATTTATTTAAATCGAACATAAGGTAAATTTAAATTGTCTAATCTAAGAACTCCTTTGAGCTCACTTTCGGCTTGTAAAAATATATGCAGGTTCTGATGTGTATACCCCTTATTGGAGAGATGATCTGCAGCTTGGTTCCCTTCTCTTTTGTTGACAACAAGTAGGATAATTTAGAGGAGATCAATTTTCTGTGTATGGTAATGCTAAAGGTTTCACTCAAGTCGAAATCCTTCTCATTCGCTCCATCAGGCAGTGAACAATCAAACTCGTGCACAAGATTTGCTAAGAGTTCATTTATTTTCATTGCAAATAGGATGACCGGACAAAACGTCCTTCCAGAACCAAATGGAATCAATTCCAAATGATGTCCTTTGAAATCTATGGAATGGCTCAGGAACCGGTCTGGAAGATATTCTTCTGGTTTATCCCACGACATCGAGTCTCTTCCAATTGTCCAAGCATTGATAATAACTTGAGTTCCTCCTGCAATGTCAGAGCCCTTAATCTTGAAATTCTTAGTAGATATTCTTGGAACTAGCAACGCAACTGGAGGATGCAAAGGAAGAGTCTCTTTGATCACAGCCTTTAAGTAGTGCATCTCATTCTTTCAAAAAAAAAAAAAAAGGAGTGCATCTCATCCAGATCATCCTCCGATATGTCCGATTTGTCTCCGGTAACTTTCCTGACCTGTTTTTGCAGTTCTTTCATAATCTTTGGGTGCCTCAAGAGTTCTGTCATTGCCCACTCCAGGACTCTGTTTGTAGTGTCAGTACCAGCTGCAAACGTATCCTATAATGAAAGAAGACATCAACTTCATTCAGTGTGAATGTAAAGCTAAAAATTCTGGAACAAAAACAATAGTTTAAGTAAAGTTTCAAAAACATTAAACTACTTGGTTGTGCACACAAACTAGTTTTAATTAGCACATCCGTTGCTAGAGTTAAGAGATAATATCAGTTAGTAATGTCATGTAAGAATACTTCTACCATAATTTCCAGCTGCTTTGGACTACATAAATCCCAAAGAGTCGACAAAGAAGCTCTGATGGCTCTAATGTTCTACAGGGTCAGGCTGTCAGGTTTAGAGGCATCAAGTACTAAGTGGGGAAATTGCAATTGTTCCCTGAAAAGAAAATAGTCTAGCATGGAGAAGAACAATGGACATGACATGAAAAAGATTTTATGTCGCTCTAAAAAGTGTAGAAAACTCGACGTATCGCCTATATTCTGGGGTTCAGTTCAACTTCTTTTAGGAACTCAGCAGCAATTATGCCAAAAACTATTATCATCATTATTATTATTATATATAACAAACTCTGAAGCGCATATATTGCATGATATGTATTTTCTTAATGATTTATTTAATTTTTTCCTTAATTTATGATATTTTTATTAAATTAAATACTAATTAATTAATTACTAAATTAATTTAAAACCTTTTCCTGCAATAATTTTTGCTTAAGAAATCAACAAAATAAACATTATATATCTTTGATTTCACTTAATATTTTTACTTTTTTTATTTATATAAGTAAATAGTAAAAAATTAAAATTCAACGAGCTCATAAATCATTTGAGCTGAATACTGTAAGAATTCGACTTCACTCATTTATTGAGTAATTCAAGTTTGAATTTGAATTCTATAAGATAATAAAAAATTAAATTTAAATATTCATAGAATGAGTTCGAATTAAACATTTCATGAACTCAGGAATAGTTTAATTCATTTTAAACTTATATATCTTTGACTGTTAAATATTGTGTCAAAACTTTTATAAAAGGGTGATTTTTTCAAACTTTTGCAACTATAAGATTATCTGTTGATAAAAGGATACTAAACATTAATTTTCTCCACCCTTAATTTGGAATTTCTGGAAACCATAACCATAAAACAAACTTAAAAGGGAAAAACAATTCCATCATAAATATGTACTACCTAATTTTCATAGTAATTAAATTATCATTTGAATTTTATTAATTTGTAAATTTATAATTGAAAACTTTAGTAGTCACTACAAAATAAAAGTTTATTTCCAATGAAAAATGTAATTAAAAATAAGCTGATTTCTGTTAAAAATTAACATTTTTGACAAATTTTCAACTAAATTTTTCATTGAAAATTCTGTTGATAAAAACCTTGTGAGTAATACTTTTAGTTGAAAATCCGTTGAAATTTTACAACTGTAAATTTCATTGAAAAATGTTAAGTTAAGCAGACAACTCAATTAGAATTTCTTTCAATGAAAAATTCAGTTTTTTTTTAATTGCAACACTTCCTCATATATGTATAAACAATTCAGATCAAATGGACATCAAGTACAGATTTATCAATGTGTAATAGTTTGTCATTGAATAATTAAAATCAAAGTTATAAAAATGGAAATTGCAAGTGATTCTTCAGCCTCCAAAAAGAATCCCAACAGCCTGCTCTTCATTGCCATCACATAATTTAAGAGCTTCTATCACCATTTGTCTTGCAAACCCCAGCTCAACAAGCTTTGCAACTTTGGCTTCAAAATCAGGTCTCTGCAGAAAAATAATAAGTATTTTATTAGCATTTGGGTCAATGATTGGACCTTCAGGCTTCAGCTCAATCAAAATCGGTTATCTACTACTGTACACTATTTGGCAACACCCACCCCTGGGATTGCAATGAAGCTAAGAATGAATTCTCAAATTTACAGTAGTGGTCAGCTTGAAGATATATAGAAATAGAATCAACTTCATCAGGTTATCAAAATACAGCTTAGAGAAATATTCTGTATAAAAGCTAGCAAGGTGTAAAAGAATTGTTCAGAGCAGACGTACCTGTGTCACATCACCACATCCACCTCCTGGGAGCAAAGAAGAAAAAGAAGGAAAGCGTTTCAGAAGCAATAAAAGCAACATGAATTACTTACAAAGTGCTTTCATAACACCTCTTTCAAGCAATAATAGCTTGCTTAAGGGGAAAAAAATTAACACTGGAAGTATGTACCAGTTAAACAATAAAGTTGCATTTAGATGAATTTTGGAACAAAAGCAACATGAAAGCATGCCATGACAAGAGTCAGATGACAACTACTAACCGGAAGATTGACCTCCAGATTGCACGCTAGGATTCTTCTCTGTTGTTCCAGTTGTTGCCTGAAGAATCACAGGAGATCAGTGGCAAAAAAATGCTAAAATGCATCTCCACTACCTAAAGATCAGTGCCAAACTAGGAACCGTTGATATATTCCCCACAATTATGGGAATTCATGGAAGCAACATAATTCTTATGGGGGATATAATTTCAAGGTAGCAATGACTCAGATAGTGCGTAACAGATACATAAAAGACTTACAGCAGCTCCTGAGCTGGATGCTTGCTTCGAATACCTTTCTTCATTAAGGAAGCGAGGATGTATGTCCTTTTCTGAGAAGAGTAAAAGACTTTAGTTTACTTCCATCATAAGGAAAGAAATCCAGTAGCACAAATTCAGAGAAAAAGATTGACATAATGACCATATGGTAATTCATAACTCTGAAACAATGGCCCAATATAATGATTATAATCACCAACCTTGCAAAAATGGTACAGATACTTCTCCTCCTCCAACTCTAAGAACATTCTCCTTCAAATCAATAATACACTGCACATGTTGCCCAAGTAAGGATTATATGAACTTAAGGAATGTAAGCACTAAACTGAACGGAAATGTCAGATATTAAGTCACGTAGAGATGTAGCTACTTGGTGTTTACGGAGCATATCCAATCCAAAGAGAAACTCCATATTGGGAGAGTCCAGAACCAAGAAGGAGCAAGCATAAAATATATTTCCAATCTACAAACATGAGATAAAGCAAGAGTAAGCATAATGAATAAGTGTATGTTCATGTTAGGATTATTTGTCAAACAAGTTTCATAAAAACCAACTGAAGGAAAAAAGAAAGTTAAGACATAATGTTGTACTAGAAAACCAGTACACATCGTACCTTGATACGAGCAACATGTATTCGTCCCAGTATCTCTGATTGGCCAACTCCATGAGCAATACCTTTATATCTTTGATCTAAAAGCCTAAGCAATCTGGAGGGGACAACACCAACACAGCAAGGAAAAGGCCATCGATTTTAAAGTCTTATGAAGAGACAAATATAATAGCATGACTCACTAAAAAATGGAAAGGAAACATTCAGTCAACATAATCCCCTTTTCATAAGAAAAGCCAGACAATATGTTAATTACAAATCCCCAGCACCTTCTGCCACGTAAGAAGGAGGGGGAGGAATATTTCAGTGATTAATTCAATTTTGCTATGATGACTTATATAGCAAAGGCATTTTCTAGATATGCGAAAATGAAAAAATGTTTATAGCACATACCACACCGCTCAGCACAGCTTTTTGAAATTATTGTTGACTGTGCACCACTATCAACAAATGCCTGAAAAGAATGATAAAGTAACAACTTCAGTAAACTTCTTAGAGTCCAATATTCAACATCAAGGTATATATGACAGAATAATACAAAATCTCAACTATAACCTTATATAAACAATTGCAAACGAGATTCTCAAAGTGGTCACGAAAGGAAAGGATAGTCCCATGATGTACATTGTTCAGACTCCTTAGAAGTAAAAGAGAATGTCAGACTGGTACAGAGCTAAAATGGAAGAGGGAAATGCGGAAGGCCAGGAAGGCGAGGAAGAGAAGTTTAGGGAAAAGAAAAAAGCAGAATGAAGGAGGGATCGTCGGCGGTGAGATCTGTCTTTGCTCAGCGAGGAAAGCGAGGAAGAGAGGTTGAAGGAAAAGAAAAAAGCAGAATGAAGGAGGGATCGCCGGCGACAAGTTAGAAAAGACAGGAATCTCCAGTTGGAGAGCAAAGAACTTGGAAGCTTTTTTAAAGAGAGCGGAGAGTGCCGGATAGGTAGAGAGAAAAAATGGAAGAGGGAAATTTGGGAGATCCCTAAAAAAGTGGCATTTATGCTTAAGGTTTGGAGGTTCAAAACTACGTCGTTTTGTAAGTCAACAAAATCCCTTCCTACACCATAAAACGGCGTCGTTTTTGAACAAAGCTTATAAAACGGCGTCATTTTCGAACAACGCTTCGGACAATGCATTATTAGGAGCAGATCGTGGGTCAACCATATTTAATTTGGGTCAATATGATCCAATAAGGTAAAAGGTATAAGTCTTGACCCTAACACAAATTTTAATATTTTTAATTTTATTAATAAATTAAATTTTTTAATATTACTCAATATAAAATATAATGTTATATTACTAAATTTATTATATACAGATATATATATTTATAACACAAATTATATGTTATATTTTGATCGTTATACAAAATTTGTATAATTAATTATCAATATAATTTTTTAAAAAGTATGATAAAAACTAATAAAATTAATAACCCTAATCATATAAATGAAATTTAATATAAAGTTACATATAAAACATATTAATATGTCTATGTAGGATATAATATATATCTCATATACATACATATATATTAACTTATAAAATTATATCAATTAAAAAATATAACTTGTACTTTCATATTAATATAATAGGTTATATATATAGATTTTTTTTTAATAATAGAGGTTTATCTATATATATATATATATATATTCTATACCTATGAGTATAATTTGTATAGATATATATAATAAATTAAAATATTTTAAATCTATTATATTAATAAGTTTATTATACATATCTATCTTCTTACTTTATATATATAGTCACTAATTACAATTAATAAGTTAATAAAGTATTATTATTTTTTGTTTAATTGATTATTATATCTTATCATGTATTTTTATAAAATTAATATGGTTTTATTTTCTTCTTTCTATTAATTTTTAAATGGTATAAAATAAATGAATTTGGTATTATTAATTTATAATGTATGATTCAATAAAAATTTAAAAAATGTTCATAATTAATTAAAGCAAAACATACTTCAACTTTAAAATTGACATAAACTTCAATTTGTATATATTTGCTTTTATTAATATCTATTTTTTAAAAAAGACTAATAAAATTTATTAAAAACTATAAAATATTGTTACAAAATATAAACTAATAGTAATTTCAGTTGGAAAAAACTTCTTCCAACGAAAATTCCCGTTGAAAAAATTACCGCACTTTTAAATTTTTTTACTCCTTAAATTTTCCAACGAATTTTTCCATTGGAAATTCCGTCGAAAAAGTGGTGTCTTATATTTTTTTGGGAAATGAAAAATTTTCCAACGGATTTTCAACGGAAAAATTCCGTTGGAAAATTTCCATTGGAAATCTGTCAGAAATTCGTCGAAAAATTGAGTTGAAATTTTTGATCAAATCCCGTTATAAATCTGTTAGAAATTCATTGGAAATCCGTCGGAAAAAATAATCATTTTTCATAGAATTTCGTTGGAAATTCACTGAAAATTTCCAATAGAATTTTCCAATGGAACTTTTTTCGTTGGAAATAACTTGTTTTTTTGTAGTGAACTTCGTTAGCAATAATCTTTTCCAACAGAAAATTTTGTTGGAAACATTAGCGAAATTTCAAAATTTTTGAATCCTTCAACTTTCCAACGGATTTCCAACGAAAAATTTTCTGTTGGAAAATTTTGTTAGATATCTGTTGGAAATTTTGCTGGGAGAAATTTTTTTTGCCTTTTTTTATTTTTCCAATAGATTTCCAATGGAAATATTCCATTGAAAATTTTTCCGTTGAAAATCTGTCGGAAATCCATTGAAAAAATTAAACATAATTTTTCATTCATTTCCGTTGAAAATCCGTTGAAACTCCATTGGAAATTTCCAACGGAATTTTTTCCTATAAAGCCCGACTTTATAAACTACATGCAATGTTATCCATGTACTGGAAAGAATGTTTGCATACTCGAATGCCTCGGAAAAGTATTAAAAGTCGGTATTGTAACTAGAAGAACGACTAAGTCGATTTAAGCCTCGAACAAGTTCAAATGAAGATTTTAAAAGAAATTTGAGGATTTCACAGTCCACGAATAACTTAAAATGAGAATTCGGAGTTCGAGGACCAATTTGGAGTCAATCTGGAATATTGACTATATAGGGGTAAAATGATAATTTTGCCACCCGAGGACAAAATGAGAATTTTTTAGAAAAGATTTTGACTACATTTGACCAAGATTGATCATTTGTAATATAATTTGAGGTTAAGAAGTGAAAAAAATTATAATCTCAGTATTTTTCGGAGCATAGGGATAAAATCGTAATTTTACCACACCGAAGGTAAAATCATAATTTTACACCACCAGCACTTGTCATGCTTATAGAATTCATCCATTAACAATTTAAGTGGAGGAGAATTAAAGTGAATAATGTGGTGGAGAAATAAAGAGTAAAGGATAAGTATTTAAAAAAATAGACCAATGAGATGTTGTCATGTGTCAAGCTTTTATTTATTTATTATTTTCTTTATAAAAAGGCATAAAAGCAACCCATTTTCTCTTCCCATATTCGGCCAAAGCAAGAACAAAAGCAAGAAATAAAGAATAAAACCCTAAGTGGAGAAATTCAAAGGGAAAGTGTGAAAATTCAAGGAATCAAGCAAGATAAAGTAAAATTTCTTTATTTTTACTTGAGATATACATTACCCATGCATTATTTTCTCATTTTCATGGCTGAAATCAAAGTTTACAAATGGGTATCATGGTTGACCATACATGAGAGAAGAGAATTTGTGATTGAATTTAGTTAAATTTCTTACTAAATTAGTGTTTTTAGGTAGTTAATGATTTGTAGTATGAAAACAAGTGAAAAAAATCACATATGCCTTGGAAACTCTTCATGGCCGAACCTACCTTGTAGTGTATTGATGGTGGATTGATTTTGTATCAAGTGAATTTGTTGAGAAATAATGAATTATGGTGAGAAAATGAAGTAGGAAAATTTAGTGTGAATGCACTATCATGGACGAATTTTCCATGAAGAAATGTGAAAGTGATTATGTTGAATTTTGGGTTATTTGGCTTGCATTTGGTGAATTGAAGTATTGGTAAAAGAAATGGTGTAATTTGGAGCTAAATTAGACGCATTGGCTAATTAATCGGGTGATAGACCGAATTAGGCCAACATCGTAATTAAGTGGTTAGCTGAGCATTTTATGCATTCATATATAATTTAGGTTAATTTTATACCGAATTTGCACGAATGTAGTAAATTTCTTGATTTTGTACTGTGTCAAAGTGGTGAATCCTCTGACAAAGGCAAAGAAATTGTGCTCGTGGATTTATAGTCGAAGTACCCGGATTTGATTATCAAAAATTGTGAGTAAACTTATTATCGTCTTAATTATCTAGAGTAATTTTATTCAATGTGGTGATTTTGTGAAAAAATGATTTTAAATGTTGAATTACTTGTTTTATGAGAAAAATGTGAATTTATAAAATAAATTGAATTCTTATAAATTGAATTGAAAATTAGATGACTGATTTGAAATTAGAGTAATTGGAGATCACGTGCTGTATTGTGAATTATGACATAAATCGAATAGCTTATGATAAAATGTGAGCATGAATGGCTTATTTGATATTTGTATTGAAATTATCTAAACTGTGTATTTGGCCTTCAGAGGCTGTGTATGAAATAATTGCCATGTCATGCTAGTGGAATTTTATCAAATTGGTGGGATTAGAGAAGTCACTGCAGTGGCGGGTTTCGTAGACCAACCTATAAGAGGGGCAAGAAAACCCAATTAAATGTGCTCACCTCCATTGGAGAGGCACGTAGGGTATCTCCTGAGGTGGGATTTGAGTACACCTCACGCTGGCCCATCATGTGAATGTGAGACTCAGCCAACTCCAAGGAATGACTGTGTGATCAAAATAAAAATATAGTATGTGTGTATATGACATTTAACAGCCTTGGCGGACTCGGGTGGATGCCCCTGTACAAGGCATCGACGAGTACTAGTTTTGGCGAGAGCCTAGCTTTTCAGAAATTCATAAGCCTTATTGAGAAATTGAATGAAATACAATTGCTTTCGTGGGTTGGGATTGTTATGAAGCCTATTGTGATGGGAAGTTTTCATTGTCTCCATTTACTCAATTGTAGATATTTTTTATTATGTTTGTTTACTCACTGAGTTGTGAAAACTCACCACTCTCCTTTCCACCCCTTTCAGGCCCATAATAGTTGTAAATAACTAAGTTTGCCGAGGACTACAGTTGGCTTTGTAACCTCACCAATAGTAGGTTCACTGTCCTCTTTACTTTTGATCATTCGAAGGTGAAATTACATACCCTGACTATTTGTATAATAGTATGTATGAGTATATTTAATTTTTACGTTGTGAAAATTATTTACCGATAAGTCTATAAAAATTGTTTTATAAGAAAATAGAATATTTTATTGAATATTTTTATTATATTCAAATAGTTATAATTTTAATCTAAAAGAATGTTTTAAACATCTAAATTTATTTTTGATTATGACATATGTGTTTTTTACTTATCTGCTACATTTTTGGTTAATTTCAAAATTTTTGAGAAAAAATGACCAAAATGCCCCTGTGAGTAAAAAATTATTTTATGCTTGTAATTTGTTAAAACATGATGATTGGCAACTATCGCTCACAGGGGAGATAAGAAATTTGATATAAAAGCCTTACGGGGTTTCGATCAGTATTCGGGGTATGAATGCCTATTGAGACGTTGCGGCGGCTGTCACGGGCTCTATGGGAGTTCCGAGTCGTGACATTTCCGCTGCAAAAAACCATTTTTCTTGTAATGAGTATAGCTAAGATATGAAATTAAGAATGACAACTCATCACCTTTCAAAAAAAAAAATAAAAGAATTGCAACCCATTAGTTTCATGACAAATGATGATAGGCTTTTCCTGTAAGGTAAAAACAACTTTAGAAATAAGAAGCGCAAAAAAAAAACACAACTCTAGAAATAAACAAGAGCTGCGCTGCCATGCTTTACACAGTACATAGTTATTCAGTCCAATTAATTAGAAATTAGAATGAGCCATGCCCAAAATACGACTAGTACTAGATTTGAATTCAATCTAATTATTTCCTGTCACTTGGATTTTATTTTAAAGCTATACTGTCTTGATGCTTAGATTGCCACTAGTAGGAAGTTGGAGTTGCAACAACGGGGAGAGGAATAACAAAGGAGGATGTGGATATGATTGAGACTACCGGCATTACCATCCATAGAAAAGTTCTTCTCCCCACTGTTGCATCCACCAGGCAATGACCAATCAAACTTGTGGACTAGGTTGACTAAGATAATTTCATTCATAGCCATTGCAAATGCCATTCCAGGACAACCCTTTCGGCCATCTCATAATGGTATGTATTGAAAGTCATTCCTTATGAAATCTATAGGATTGTTTAACAATCTCTCTGGTCGAAACTCCTCATGTTCATTCTAATAGACCGGGTCTCTTCCAATTGCCCAAGCATTTATAATTGTCGTAACGTACGGATTCGAAAACCCAATCGCTAGACGCAAGGAAATACTAAGAGTCACCACCAATCTTTTTTTTCTAGGTGTGATTGGCCATCTTAACTCAATTCTAATCGACAAGGTTTTAAATTGATTTTAAGTCCATTGAGAGAATTTCAAACTGGTTTACGATTTTTTTTAAGAATGGGTTTGGGAGTGTGGTTACTCCCGGGGAAGGATTAATACCCCGTGACGCTCGTTCCACGAACGGTACCATTGGATTTTAGATTATCTTATCAAAGCCTTAATTTGTAAATCTATTATGTTTCCTTAATTATTACTCATTTATTTCATCCTCTATTTTATTAAATTATCTTATTTAACTTTACGAGTGTGGTATGAACATGAGGTATTCGTGAAATGCATCATACAAATTCAAATAATGTCGGATGAATAACCTTTTATTGAGGATATTTCTCGAATTTGCCCATCATGCTAGTGGGATCTAGAGATATTCTCTCACCTAGGAAATTATCCAAGAAATTTCCCTTCGCAAATTTGACGAATAAATCCCATCTTCAAGGTTATCGTACGTGTTTTAGAAAAATTATGTTTTCATGAATGTAATCATATTACGAGCAAAAGCCTTTTTATTAAAAATATTTCTCGAACCCTCCCATCGTACTAGTGGGATCCGGAGACATCCTTTCACCTAGAGAATTTTTCGAGAAGAACTTGCTTTCGCAAGATTTTTTGAAAAATTCCATCATTGGGACTTGTGCTCGTAAACAAAAGTATCTATATGCCATGACATGTATGATGCAATAATGATCCATGCTACACTTAGGAAATTCATTATTTTTATTTCTAAGTCCTCGTATATATTGCTTGTTATTTTCTTTAAGGTTTTCTTCTTTTATTATTCCCTTTATAAATATGTATGTTATGAATTATACATGTTTATACATATTATTTAAATATATACCTATTCTATTATATAAAAATTTTATGCAACTTCTAGGGTCGTTTAATCAAGATGTTTCATTTCATAATTGCCTATATTTTGATCTGATGTCTCCTTTTCTATTATTTGTCTTGTTCCTATCTTATAACACATATGAATTTATTGTATACATTTTATGTAATCTAATATATTCATTATTGTGAATTTCACCATTATTGCACATTTCACTTATATATTTATTTAATCATTGTTATGAGTATTACCATTTTCACAATTTCATTTTTATTTTTGGAAAATTTAAGTGAGTATAGATTAACCATTCTTTTATATATGTCATTCATTCTTTCATATTTATTATATTTATATTTATATATATTTATTACATTTGCACTTAAATTTTGACTTAATTTACTGTATAATAATTTTTGTTTGCTAAAGATCTCGGAATCTTAAAATCGAAGCGCTCCCATCATACTGGAGGAGCCTAAATTCAGATTCCAAGCCTAGGGAGAACTTGTCCGGAATTACAATCCATCGCGTTCCGGGAGAATGTCCCATCATCGGTATTATTTATACATTACTCTTATAATTAGTTTATAGTATTTTGAGGGTCAATTTTCTATGCTTGGTTCTCCTACATATGTTATTTCAATTATTTGGCTAACTTCACTATCTTTTAGTATTAAATATTAAGTATTTCTTTCTTCCTTTTTATGCTCATTCAATATATATATATATATATTATATTTCAATGTATATATATTTATTCTGCACATTCTTTTCTAATTTTCACTTAAGTATACCACAGCAATAATTCAATAATTTCCAATTCCATATTTTCCTTTTATACCAATCGTTTATTTGCCATATTCATTTATTTCTTTTTACCTTCTTTTTTATTATTATTTCTAGATCTATTGCCTCTACCATATTTCATCTAGACATTTATTTATTTCTCTCTATCCTTGATATATGTTTCAATTTCATAAGCTTACATATTTTAATAGATATTCTCAAATTCTTTTGTAACTTAATATGTTTTCATTTTCATCTTTTTTTTCTTTTTAAAAAAATTTATATCATACTGTATAACTATTATTTTGTTTATGTTAATTTCCTAATCCTAAGAACATTCTCTAGAAATTTCTAGGACATTGCACTAAAAATATTATAAAATTAATCTCATAGCATCAAGTCATGGGGCTTAAATTAAATATTGTGGATTAAATCCAAACAAATCAAGCCATAATAACCCAAGCAACTAACAACACGTTTGGTTCGCGGAATAGACAGGAATAAAATAGAATAAGTATTCTGTGGGAATAGAATAAGGTGGGAATAGAAAAGAATAGTTATTACTTTGTTTGATTCAGTGAATGGAATAGAGCAGGAATGATTATTACTACTTAATGCAGTGTTTGGTTGGTGGGAATAAGATTGGAATAAGAAAGGAATAAATGATAAAAAAACAAAAATATCCTTACTCATATAACTTAGTAATTTTCCTAAAAAACTAAAATTATCTTTATTATATTTTGAATATGTAAATTATCCCAAAAGCCAATTATCTATTATAATTATATTTTATCTCAATTTGTAAAAATTATTATAATTTAATAACATATTTTTATAAATGGATAATTATTTTAAAATATTAATTATTTATAGTATATTTGGTCCATCATAATCAATTAAAAGCTATGATAAATTTTAATTTTTAGTAAATTCCTCAAATATTATGAATAATTTTCAAAAGATCCCCATAAACAAATTATATGAGAGAATAAATATATGGGGAAAAAATGAAAAAACAAGTAGAGGTCAAAAATCATGTATTCTATCCTTTTATTTTCTTTTTGTACTCTATTTTGCCCACTGCTTTCCATGACTGATCCGATTTCGTTGGTTCTTCCAAGCGCATGTTTTTTTCTTTTTTCTAGTTTTTTTTTTCGGAACTCTCCAAACGCCTCCCTCTTTCTTTCATAAATGCCAAATTTATAAATAACGTGTCTTTCAATATAGATAAGTATTTCATCTTTGAAAAGAAAATGACAAATTCCAAGCATAACTAATGCATAATAACATGGAAGGTATTAAATAATATTAAAGAGCCTTGTCATACTACAAATTCCCTTTAGATAAAAATCTGATTACATATAATAAAAAGCCAAAGTCATTCACATGAAAAGTATAAACATCAACCATAAGATCCAAAAAGTTATAATATCAGTAACACCACCTTAACAAAAACTTGAAAGAGCCATACAAGGTCAACGGTCAGCAAGAAATGTCATCAACCATTCTAGTCTTCGATCAGGAGCAATACTAAAAAACACAAATATAAGAGTTGGAGATTCAGGAAGTTTAATTGAAGCAAGAACCCTTTCCCTTGATGTCAATCCATCTACTTCACTTAAAATCCCATCCAACTCTTGAGCCTTTTGCTGAATATTCATCTCTGCCCCAAGACTTCTGCTAAACTCAATTCCAACCTCTTTGATGTTTTCCCCCAATATCGTTGCAGCAGCAACAAGCGATTCGGACAGGCAGGAAAAATTCTGGTAGAAAATGAACAAAGACATTTATACAAACAGCATAAACAAGCAATGCCAGATTGCATCATAAACATGGAAAAAAAATTCTGGTAAAAAATAAACAAAGCCATTCCTACAAACAGCATAAACAGGCAATGCCGGATTGCATCAACAGACTCCACATGCTTCAAAAATTTACAATGCACGACTATGAATATCCAAATATCATACAAGCATTCTCAATATTCCAAAGCACGCCGGAAACAACCCTTCGTTCCAAAGCACGATGGAAACAGCCCTTGGTTCCAAATCCCTTGATGTTCTAATTGTTCATAGTTTAATCTATTGGCTAAAGGAGGTGGTAGATCAAGTCAGAGGTCATCGAAATCTCTTCGTTTGCATGAATCTCTTAGGTAAATCACAAGAAACCTAATTTTTTCACACCAAACCCTAAATCATCCCAACTAGAGCATTAACAATCAAAGCCAAAGAAATAGAGATCTACCTGGACTATGGAAGAGAATCACGAAGCAAGAAATCCAAATCAAACCAACACTGCTACTGGCAGAGAAAGAGACAGGACGATCAGTTGCTTTCCAGAGGGAGGAAAATTGTGATGAAGCTCGACTGCTAGAAAGAGGGGGCAAATGGAAAAGAGGAAGAAAGAGAAAATTTTATTATATAGGGACATACTTGTAATTTTTTTAAAATAATGAGGGTATTTTAGTCTTTACAGTTTATTCAGCAATTTTGTGAGCTCCGGAATAGGTATTACGGGGGGAGGAGTCAGTAATAGGTAACACGGCTTTATCACTGGTTGAGCGAAATGGAAATTCCTAAGGAATTCCTATTCTTTATATTATCTTTCAGCCAAACGCGGTAATAAAGATTGACAGAGAATAGAGGGGGAATGGTTTAGCTATTCCCCCAACCAAACATGCGATAAGTCATTACAAATCCATTAGGCAAAGGAATGAGATTTTCCTCACCTGATTAAGCCAAATTAGCCTAGGATAGTTGGGCTGACCAGGATTGGCAGTATTAGCGACGTCTGGCTTCGCACAGCACCCCTTGGAGCACCAAACGATGTCGTTCGGATTAGTGGAGATGGGCTTCTTTTTCATCTTTCTCTCCTCCCTTTTCACCATTCTTTCTTCTCTTTGACCGGCGGTCTCTCACTCCTCTCTCAACGAGTTTCCATTTTTCTCTTTCATTAGCTCTATTTTCTTCTTCTCTCTTCCTAGCCTCACTCACCCCGCTGGCGATCGGAAGCCAGACCCGAGACTCCTACAAGCCCCTCTCTCTTCGCCAGCCCTTCCTTTCTTTCCACTTCACAGCCCAAATCGGGCTTCTCACTCTTAAAAAAAGCTTCCTTTTTTTTTTCTCTCCACAAAAGGCTCATTCTCTTCTCTATTTCTCCTTCCACCGGCCATGCAAACTAGCTCTTCCGCTTTCCGTCTCCCAAATCGAGCTTCCTCCTCTTCACCGCCGGTTACCCAAAAAACTGAATCTTTCTCTCTTCGCCAATCACCACAATACCCAGGTCTCTCTCTCCGCCGGTCACCATAAAAACTAGCTCTTTTTCTCTTCACCGGTCACCAAGACGGAAACTCCCTTGAAAAAAAACTCCAAAAAAAAAAATCCTTCAAAAATAAAAATCTATCCTAACAAACCCCAAATCAAAAATCTTGAGCTACAACTGACTCTCTCATTTTCGTTTTTTTTCTTTGTATCTATTTTTTTATTTTTTTTTATTTTTTCATTCCTATTTTTCTTTTTATATTGGGCAGGAGTTCGTAAATCTCTAATTTTTTTTGCTTTGTCAACCGTTAGATGAGCTTCAAAAATTGTGGAGCAAACAGGTGGCCTCTGCTAGGGTGCTTCAGTGCTCCCTGCAGAGGCCTTCCACGTTCCCTATTTTTTGGCTTTTTGTTTTTAGCCAACTAGTCGGTTTCCAAAGTGTTCTTGATAGTTCCAGATTATTTTAGTTTGCTTTGCATTAATCCCAATTTATTAAGTTTAATCGTATTGGTTTAGTTTGATCTGAAATTTTAATTTTAATGTTTCTTTCATTCTGTTTGCCAGCCTACCTTTCCATGACCCAATCTGAGATTTGAAAGCCCACTGAACCTTTAGTTAATTCTAATTTATAAAGATAAAAATGAAAGACAAAGTTAACAAAATTAATAATTTATTTATTAAGAATAAATAAAGGGAGATAAAATTAAAATTACAGTGTCTACAATAATTACCAATGTTTGCTCTTTTATGTCATAGCCCTTTATATTAACTTCTTGGGCTGATACTCAAGGAACTGGTAGCGGAAGTGGGGGATGTAAGCGAAGAGTCTCTTTGATTGCTGCCTAGTAATCCATTTAGTCTCTATCGTCTTCTTGTTATATTTGGTTTGCCACTACCAATTACCCTTACCTCATTTTGTAATATTTTCACGACTCTCGAGTGTCTAAGAGCTCCATCATTGTCCATTCTAGGACTATGTCAGTTTTATCAGTTCCATCGGAAAACAAATCCTACAAGAAACGAAATTCATTTTAAACGAAATCATGAAAAATCTCAATTTAACTTCGCAAAAACTTTGAGACACTTTAAGGAGAGGATGGGTGAAATCATGAAAAATCTGAATTTAACTTTGCAAAAACTTTGAGAAACTTTAAGGAGGGGATGGGTGAGGGAAGAAACAAGTGATCAACATCGAATAATATGACCAAAAACTTATATAGTTTGAAGGTTAACAGAACCATCTTTACTGGTTGTTTTCACTTAAATAAGAGAATCAATAGTGTAACTACATCATGGTAATTAGGAAAGACGTAATTACTGTTAGGATGAGTCCTGCAGCCAATTAGGATTGATTAAAACTTGATTCCAATCACACAACAGTATTATTCATGTTGAATGATTAGATGTTTTCCTTCATCAATAAGACATCAATTATAATGAAGTTATAAGTCTGATTGGACAAAGTCCATGGGATTAATATGCCTTGCAAGGGAACTGTAATAGGTTTTAGTTATGAGATTTTTATGCATCA
Source organism: Theobroma grandiflorum (assembly GCA_036013995.1). Lineage (NCBI taxonomy): Eukaryota > Viridiplantae > Streptophyta > Magnoliopsida > Malvales > Malvaceae > Theobroma > Theobroma grandiflorum. The sequence goes on from CP142131.1 coordinate 12,977,283, forward strand.
AAGCATAATCTCAAAATGTTCCTAATCAATGTATCATTGAGACTGGACATCAATGATACTTAGAGATTAGTATATTCTATGTTCCTTACTTTAGAAGTAAGCAATTGATCTCATAAATTAAAATATAGAGATACTTGAAACTAAAATATAGATGCTTGCCTAAGAGAGCAAGTTTATTGAACATGACCCACCATGAGAAGTGCATTTAGTAATACACTTCAGTGTCTATGCAACACTTCTCATGTGTCAATCGTGTAAATACTCCCTAGACTTAAGACATCAAGTTATCTTATATGTGGAATGGTATACTTTGATTTCATCTCTACAGAACCAAGGATGCCAAAACAGGATGCTTTTGAGTATAATATGAAGCATGTGAAGGCAAATGAGTGGTCAAGATAAGAATCATCACCTTAAATGTTTTAGAGGACATATCTTATTAGTTCTTGGTTAATATTAGCTTATTGAATTATTTGGCCAAGGCGACATGTAAATTATGAAAAAGGTTTCATAACTCTCTATAAAGCTAATGCTATAACTATAGGAACAAATATGAAGGTCAATAAGAGTAGAGACTGTACCAAGCTCTTATCATCTCCGGGATATATGATGGGGGAATGAATTACACCAATAGATTGTACGCTAAAAGGTTATCAAAGAACTCTTTGACTTGGATGGCCATGATGCATTACTAGATGTCAATCTTAGTCTATGAAATTGATTATAAATTAATTGATTGAAATTTATATTAATCAATTAAGTCATTAATCAATTCCATTGCCAACATGTTAAGAACCTAATAGGTCACACATAACGATTGCATTTGAATTAAATTGGAAGAGTGATGATTTAAGTTAGACTTAAATCACATGCTAGGTAATTAACTTCTATAAACTTAATTAAAAGAGTTTAATTAAGTTTTAGACCTAAGGCCTTGATTGCAAAATGCAAAAGAAATTAATTTTGATTTTAATTTTCAAGGACTTAATTAAGAGAGTTTAATTAAGTAATGGGTCCGATATTATAATGTGTTATTATATTGAGGGCTTAATTGTAAAATTAAAGTTATTTTAACCTAACTATATAAGTCATTTTTTAACTATTTTCTATATGAGAGTTTTTCACAGTTGAAGAAAACCTAGTTTTTGTCAACAAAAGAAAACCGTTTTCTTTCTTTGCCACTACTCCCTTTGTGTAAAAGAGAAAATTGCTTATGAAACAATTTTTTATAGAGGTTTGGCTAAGATTGTGAAAAAGAAGAAAAAGACAATTGTTGCCTTCTTTGCTAGTACAAAGTATAGTTAAAAAACTCCTCTTTTGTTGAAGGTTCAAGTGCAATCATATGTACTACCATTCAGGCCAAGCACTTGATGGGATATGGTTTTTGCTCCTTATGGTGTTCACAGGATTGCTTCGGGAAGTGCTATTATAATTGCGAAATTACTTGACAAAGTAATTTTCTTAACAATAATTTATTTTGTGCTTTTATGTGTTAAATATCATCAAAATGATCCATGGGTGGAGGCATGTTTTTGTTGTTTAGTTAAAGTTTTAATTTTCTCTCTACTGCGTATTTTGAACATACTGTACATAGCCAAACCCATCAACTACATCATGGTAATTAGGAAAGACGTTGGTCATGAGTGTGGAGTAAAATATAAGAATGGTTTCCATGTTAAAAAATGGAAAGGCTGCTAGAGAGGGACTCCATACCAAGACAACAGCTTTAATGCTATCTCTTCCAACGGAAAAGCCAAACATGTCCTTTTAAATCTCAAGCAAAACATCCACAAGGTCCATCCCGTCTTCCTTTTCAAGACTTCCATTACCACATCCTTCTCTCTTGATTCTATCCATATGCTCGTTAAGTACTTTCTCCAAAAAACGGTTAAACCATTTAGCAACTCTCTCGGTTTTAAAATGTGTACCACTGACAAGGTTCATCCAAGCAAGCCATGGGATAAAATCCCCTATTTTGAAAGTGCCCAACGACTTCATCAACTCCCCAAGCATCAACTGGAACATTTTTTCCAACTCCATCCCCACTGTACTTCCTCCCAAATGCCACCCTGTATATCACATCGTTGATCAGAGTGATTAACATTCTTGTCAAATCAACAAGCGTTGACAACAAATAAGCATTTTAAAGTGTTTGGTTGTCTATGTTTTATTTCCACCTTGTCTCAACACAAAAAGAAATTTGATAAAAGAATTACCAAATGTGTCTTCTTGGGATATCCTAATGGTGTTAAAGGGTACAAGGTATATGATATAGATGCTCGTAAAGTTTTAGTTTCCAAAAATGTCATTTTCTTTGAGCATGTGTTTCCTTTCTTGAATTTGAATCATTATGATCATATTTCTTCATTTCATCAAATGCTTGTTTCTACTCTTGATCATTTCTTTTTTAATTCTAATATTTTAAGTAAATTAGTGTTTTCACAAGTTCCATTTCCTTCAAATTCTAATGATGTCTCTTTGGAAAATTATTTAGTTCCAAATTTGTCCATTTCATCTTCTGATAATGTTGAGCATGTTCAAAATAATCTTGCTTTTGTTGAAAATTCTTCTATTGATATTGTTAAACATGTTCAAGTAAATCCTACTCATGCATTATCTAGTGTTGCTTTAACTAGAAAAAGCTCCAAAATCAGACAGACTCCAAAATACTTAAAGGCATATCACATTGATTTACCCTCAAGCTTAAAATGTTCTACTTCAATTCAATATCAAACTACTTGTCCAATAAAAAAATGTCATCTTTTCATAAGACCTTTTTTCTTTCCTTGTTCCAAATTCATGAGCCTGATCATATCATCAAGCAATTCAACATTCTCATTGGAAAGATGCTATGGCTCTTGAATTACAAGCCTCAGAAGGTAACAAAACATGGTCAGTTGTACCTCTACCCCCAAATTGTCATACCATTGGTTGCAAATGGGTATATAAAATGAATATGATGGCTAATGGAAGTGTGGAAAGATATAAAGCTCATTTAGTAGCAAAGGGTTATAGCCAAATTGAGAGATTTGATTATCAAGAAACCTTCAGTCCTATTGCTAAGCAAACTACAATTATAGTTTTTATGGCCATTGCTACAGCACAAAGATGGTGTCTAAGACAGCTTAATGTCAATAATGCTTTTCTTCATGGAGATCTTGAAGGGGAAGTTTACATGGAAATACCTCCAGATTATTCAATACAAAGGGAGTACTCATATTCATCTGATTCAAAGCTGGTTTGCAAGCTGTACAAGTCTCTATATGGACTCAAGCAAGCTTTCAGGTAGTGGAATGCCAAGTTCACTGCTTCTTTTTTAAGGTATGGCTTCAAGCAATCTATTTTAAAGTATTCCTTGTTCATTATGCCAACAACAGATGGAAATTTTGTGGCATTGCTTGTTTATGTAGATGACATAGTTATTGATAGTACATCAAATCAGTTGGTTGATAATGTAAAGGAATATTTGAACTCACAATTCAAAGTAAAAGATCTTGGCATAGTCAAATATTTCTTAGGGCTAGAAGTTGCTCGGCCACCTAAAAGAATATTGATTTGTCAATGCAAATATATTTTGGATATGCTTGAAGAGTATGATATGTTAGGTACTAAACCAATATCAACTCCTATGGATTATAACTATAAGTTACAAAGGGCTACAGAGGAAGATAAGTTGTTAGATCTTATAATTTATAGAAAGTTGGTAAGAAAGTTATTTTATTTAACATTCACAAAGCCATCTCAGTTATGTTGTGCAAGTATTGTCACAATTCATGGATAAGCCTATACATGAACATCTTTTAATAGTATTTCGAATATTAAGGTACTTGAAAGGAGCTCTTGGACAAGAATCTTGATAAGTTCACATTCTGCTATAAAAATTCATACTTATTCAAATAGTGATTAAGGAGGCTGTCTAAATACTCGCAAGTTTGTCACATGATATGTTGTGTTCATTGGAGATTCCATGGTTAGTTGAAAATCTAAAAAATAGTCTGTTGCTGCTCATAATCCTGTTGAATCTGAATATTGTGCCATGGCAACTACATCTTGTGAAAGTATATGGTTAAAAACTTTGTTGGAAGATTTTGGAATTTGTCATAAACATGCAGTAAGGTTGTACTGTGATAGTCAATTTGCTATTTACATTAGTAGAAATCTTGTATTTCATGAATGTATGAAACTCATTGAATTAGATTTTCATTTTATTAGGGAAAATATGCTTGTAGGTATTATAGAGCTAACATATGTTTCAATAGAAAAACAACTTGCAAATCTTTTTTCCAAGGCTTTATCACCAAAGGATTTCTATCGATTACTCAGCAAGATGAATGTGCACAACATACACATTTCATCTTGAAGGGGGTATTAGACATTGATTGTAAATATAGATATAAAGAGTTGAAATCTAATAAATGAAAGGCTGAAATTGTTGAAGTCTAGAAACTAAAGCTGATGGAAGGAGCCACATAAAAGTCACGTGACTCATTTTTGTTTATTGTAAAATTTAATTTTTTACTAAGTTACTACAACAGTAAATAGTTGGTTAGTTATAATTACTTGATAGGTTGACAGTTTTACTTTACTCTTTCAACAAATTATTATAAATAGCTTTCTTGTAAATAGTTCAGCTAAATGAAGATTCCACAAATTCTTCAACTGTTCTTCATTCTTTCATCTCTTGATACGTCAGTTCATCATTGTTAGTTTCTTTTCTTCAATTTTAACAATTGTAGAGTCCTTTGTTATTTTCTAGCAATCTGGGCTACTTTATCCAGATGAATGAAGATTCAATTATCCAAAAACATTTAGTTTGATCCTATATCTAATAGTAAAATTCAAAAGAAAATATAACAGTAATTGCTTGGCAATGGTCATTGTGTTTCATAATGAAGGAGAAAGAGAGTCAATGGTAGAAAATCCCATCACATAAACAAACAATTGATAAGATAAGATCAACACCATCTAAATTCTTATTCAAATGCAAATTTAATCTAACAAGAATATTAAAATTGCTTCTATCTTAGCAATAGTTCATATTTTGCTATGTTTTCTTGGGTTATTGTTTGGACTTTGCTTCGTTCTTAGAAAATAGAACCATTTCAGGTTATTGATTGGTTGCCTATTAACACACACACACATTTATATATATATATATATATATATACACATATATATCTAGGGCTGGACTTTGAGCTTTCCTAATAAAGTATTTCAACTACACCAAACCTTTTTTGGGCTTTTAAAATTTAATAGTAATGGCTGTTGACTTTAACAATTAGAATAATAAAAACAAATCTATAGTTTTATATGGTTTATGACCATAGAATGGGAGTTAATCAAGAATCAATATATGATAAAAAAACCGAAAGCACAAGAGTTGTTTGAACAACACATGAAAAGAGAAAAGAAACAAAAGAATGGATGATAAAGAAAAATGAAAATTCCACATCCAATGTGGATTAATTATAAGGCTACGAGAATGTAATTGTTTTCCTTTTCTAACATTGATATGCTACTACATTCCAAAAAAAAAAAAAACATTGATATGCTACTAAGGTATTTATTATATATGCTTTTTACTTGTTTGAAAATGTTGGCATAAACATTTAAGTTGTTGCTATTAACATTTTATAGACATTTCTTAGAGTATGATTATTTATTGTATTTTTATTTATGATTGGATATAAATAATTATGATAGAAATGAAAAGTCAAAGCAATTTAGGTGGATAAAAGCTATAGAATGTATGTTACTTCATATCTTATTGATGCGATGCAAAAAGAAAATAAGCCATCCAATGTATTTAAGTCATCCTCATACATTTAAGTTGTGATTATAAATGAAAAACTCAATGTTCAATGCATAACAAACCATGTAAGAATCATCTCAAGACCATGAGAATTACATTGCTACTATCACAAAAATTCTAACAGTGCATTTGGATGGGATGATAACTTAAAAGATGATCATTATAGAAAAACAAGTTTACGAGTATGAAGTGACGGTATGTACACTTTGTTTGAAATTTAATATTAATATTTTAAGATTATATGTTAAAAAAATTTAAATTTTTTTGTTAATAAATTGAAACAGGCACATCTTAAAGCATGGATCTTTCATTAATAAGAAAATTGACATGTACAATGAAATGACATTGGTTATTGAGAAAGATATATCAATTGGAAGTTTCGCCAAATCTTTTGGTGGTATAGATTTGGAAGAGAACACTAAGCCAATTCAATGCTTGAACACTTGGAAAATGAAATTGATGAAGAAGCCAGAGGGAGGCAAGCATTTTCATCAATTGAAACTTCATTAACCTAATTTCATTGCAAAATTGATGTTTTATGAACAAGTGATGAGATGGAAGGGTTTGTTGTGGTATTTCTTGCCTTTGCCTTTGATTATTTAGTTGAATATGAGAAGTAAGCAAAGATGTTTACAATCTAGAGTAATAACCTTAGGTGCTTTTATCATGTAAGATGAATATTTGTAAAATGTTTTTACTATGTATGATGCATATTTGTACGATGCTTTTATTATTACCTGAGATAATATATTTGTAAGATGCTTTAATCTAAGAGTGATGGCGTTCTTAGGGATAACAAAGGAAAGGTTTTTATCACCTTTTCTAAAGCTACGAGGGTTGGTGATGCTAATAAGGCAGAACTTTTAGCCATTAAGGAAGCTTTTCTAATCTTTGTGGCTTCCAAATGAGTTATATCTTATGATCTCTTGATTGAAAGTGATTTGACTACGATTGTTAATATTGGTGCAAATTTTTTTTTGAAAAGCATTCATGAACTTTCATAAATAAATAGGAATGATGCATTCCTTTACAAGGGGACATCAGTTAACAAATTCAAAACCTATGACATATTGGAAGCTATACCCCTACTGGTATAGAAATTCAATACTTCATCGCAATACTTCCCTTTTTGAAAACCCAAAAAATTCCTACCTAACTTACAATAAAAATCAAAGGATGATAGCCCACAGCTTTATACATTTCCTTGGGGCATCAACCTGTATTCCTTAAAGTCCTAACCTTGAAATCCTATACGGTAAAAAAGCTATTCAAAACCCTCTTGTGTCAAATTTCAATTTAACACATGTTGTTCCATTTTTTACTCACGTAAGTATATGTATCGCAAAGATATTATAATAATGAGTAGAATGTCGATCTCACAAGGAATTAAATTAATTCTTACTATTAATTACTAAAATTACACACCTTAAGTTTATCTAAACACTAAAATTTGAATTAAAAAAATAAAATTAAAAAATTAAAACTACTCTAAATTTACTCAGCAAAATTATTTTATTAACTTCTAATAATTGCCGGACCTAAAATTATGATATCCATTAATATTTTATCTTATTATTATCTTTATCTCTTAACTTAGTTTAATGGATTAAGTTGCTAACCTAGAGTTTTAAATTGTTTACAAGTCTTTATCGAGTTTTTCATAAAAATATCTCTTCTAATTAATTTATTATATGTCTATTCAAATTAAATTAAAGACAGATTCATTACATTCGTGTTTTAATTTTGACTATGTATGGGTTATCGGTGTATGTTTATCCTATACGCAAATCAAATCACCTAATCAACTAAGTGTATTTGATCATATGCTATTCTATTCAAGGTTAACCTAAATCTCCTTGTTCAAGGTTTAACTTAGGTTTCTAATTCAATTTAATTGATGGCCAATCAACTAGAAGCATTAAGAATAGAATAAAATAAACAACTTAAATCCATCAAACATAAACAAAAGAGAGATAAATAAATCAGACTGCATATTGAGTTCAATTATAATCTTAGATAAATAATTTAATTCATCATCAAGTCACACATTATCATCAAATAAAGTTTAAACATTAAAAACAAAACCAATAAAATAAAAAAATAACAAAAAAATTGAAAAAACCAAGAATTGTAATCTTGATCTCCAAATCTTCTTGAATACTTCAAATTCTTCTCAGCTTCAATGATTTTGCGGCTTGAATCTTAGCTTTCAATCCGATGTTTCATTATATTCTAAAAGTCATCTAAAAAGTTATTTTTATAGGGCTTTGAAGTTTGGCCAAGTTGAGTGAAGAAAGAAGTCAATTCCAATTAGGATTTCCTCATCAGACTTTGTGGGTCGTGGCCTACCTCCTCCAAAGTTGCAGCCTTGACCATTTAAAGAGTAGAAATTGTAATTGTTCTAGGATTGTTATAGTGCTCCAACTTCAGCAAGATTTTTGACCACCTTCCAGGCCAAACTGGGCAAAGTGGTAAACATGAAAATTGTAGATTTTTCTTTTATCTTTCCAATGGTCTAAGAATAATTTTATCTGAAGCTCTGTAAAGAGAGTTATGTTCAAAATACCAAAATATATGCAGTGAAAGTCTACATCTCAAAATTGCTTTCTTTTTTCATTAAAATTCTTTTTTCATTAAACACCTATAAAAACACAAATAAATCAACAACAACCTATCTTAATCACATTAACATCAAATTAATCATAAAATTAACTAAAATTAGATTGACTTATCTAAATTAACTAACTTAAAATAATTTAATAAAACCTATTAATTTTTATGTATTACAATAAGAATTAAATTAAATTACTATCAAAATTAAGTTCAAATAGCTCTATATTAGAGACTTATCAGCACATAATAGTCTAGATGCGTCAAACTAACACTTAAAGAACCCAAATTGTAGAACCCTCCACATCTGTAACCTAACACCTTTCAGCGAGTTCTCATCTAGTAAGTCACGAAAACAACAATAAGTAAAAACCAACCAACTAGAATATTCGAATAATATCATATTGAAGTTGCACACCTTCCTATGCCAAATTATTAGCTATCCCATTTGCTTTTCGCATGACATGTTTAATCATCTAGCCATTCAAAGAATTAACAAAATTGATTTCAAAATGAGCCTTTCAATAGATGTTATCTTTAAAACTTATTTCGCTTCTACTGCTCAGTATGTAAAAGGGGAATTACGAATAGCTTTAAAGATATAATGATGTCAACATCTAACTTCGTATTTGTACTTTACGAGAGTAAACTGCTAGATACACTCGAGGGGTTAAAAAGTTATTCGGTGTTATACTCTCTACAGCAAGTAGATTATAAAGAATTTGGATTCCTTTGATAGATGATAGCAACTCATGTGTTTATGTTTATTTGTAGAACATAACACCTCTATTTCTCTGGATTTTTCTACTCTTATCTTAATTATTTTGATGTGTCAAATGGTTGGTAATAAGTCCTTTATATAGGCTTGAAAGTGTCTTTTCTCAATGACACAACCCTTTTATTAATGTACCTCTTTATCTTAAAATATCTTTGTATTTTGTAAGATATAATCTTTGTTTCAATAATCACATTGTGAAAGAACAATCATTCATTCCATAAAATATAATCTTTGAGTTATAACATGAAAAGTATTATGTAATTTTTTTCCTTCACTCTAATTTTTTCTCATGGTTTTTTTTTAGTAAGGTTTTAATGAAGTATATTCTTAATACAATTAACATTCAATTAGGAGTATTATAAATATATGTGTGAAAATCGATTATGTTCTCACCTAAGAAGCTCAATCGAAGTCAACCAATGTAATATACTATATACAAGAAGGGTAATCTGATTTCAACTTTTAAATTTGATTATATATAGTTATATATAAATTTGAATATAAATTAAATGAGATTAAAATAAGGATTTAAGATTTATTAACATATAAATAGTCTCTTACTTTATTTGTGTGAATATATTCTTAAATAAGATTTTCCTACTCATTTTAAATACTTTCACATTTCATAAAAAAAATTTTATTAAAATATTTTTTACAAAATTTTCTCTCAATAGTTAATTTTCGGTTAGAAATTGGATCTATTTTGTTTCTAATCTAATTTGCTTCTGATTTAAAAGACGGGAATAACACGAAATTAACAAATCGTACATTAGCATATTCGGTCAAACCAAAGGCAGGACTCGTGACACGTGTACGGCTAGATATAGTCACAACCGCCTCGTCTCCTTTAATTGTTAGGTTATAAACTAGGGTAAGGTTCTTCCTTTCGTCTTCACGAAAAGAAAACCTTATCATCTTCTTCTGCTTTTTTTATCGTCTAAAAAGTAAAAAATATTGTTTTCGATTTTCTAACACTTTCTCGGGGTAAAAGGAATTTGCCTGTCTAGATCTAGGTGTTGCGATCATGGAGATGGAGCGTGTGATGGAGTTCCCTCATACGCATATGGATCGGCGACCTAGAAAGAGGCCGCGATTGGGCTGGGACGTAACTCAGTTGCCGCCGCAGGTATAATCCCTTTTCCTTGGTTAGATCCTTGATTCACTCATGACAGATCTGGTTAGGTGTTTTTTCCCCTATATTTAGGGTTTTCCAATTTATGATTTTTTCCTGCAAAGCTAGCTTATTTTCGCTCCTTTTTGGCTCAGATCTGCAATTATATTATACCTTCGTATTTTGGATCAATTTGGATATTATATAATTTATATCTAACTATAAATTTATTCTATTTTCTTAAAAATTCCGTGGATATGGATCTTTCTGTCAATTCATAAAATCTCATGACCTTTGTGACAAAAAAATTAGGTTTTTTTTTTCCTTAAGAGGGGAAGAAGGCGAATTTTATATTAACCGAAGGATTACTGTAATAATTTTTGGGATGAGGATGCTTTTTGAAGCTTGTGTTAGATGTTATATTGTCTCTTTTTCTTTCTTTTTTTTTTTTTTGGCTTGCTGGGCGTTTATCACCTGTGGTAATTTTTGATGGGTAATAGGGGGGGGGGGGTTTAAGGTAATTAGGGAAGGTAAAAAAATATTGATTGTTAATCTCTTAGTGGTACAATGAATGGATGGCTGTGTGTAGGCCCAGGTAGGAATGTTTTGTGCACAAGAGGTTGGGAATCTGTCAAGCTTTGCCTCTTCCACTGCAAGAGCACCCTCAGATTATACTAGTACTATTACTACTAGTTCTTCTCTAGTTGTAAAGGGAGGAGTGGCTCGAAATGGTTCTCCCCCATGGCGAGAAGATGACAAGGATGGGCATTACATGTTTGAGCTTGGAGATAATTTAACCTCCCGCTGTAATTTCGCTTTTACCATCATTATAGACAAATTTATGTTCATTAATTAGTTGTTGCCTTGAAAACAATCTTAATCAGTTTTTTTTTAAATGTTATAACTACTATAATTGTTGTTAGTTGGTGATTAGGATAAATATAATAATTAGAATGATTAAGTCCAGATGGACTGGAAATTATGCTTTCAATCAAGTGTTTTGATGAACTGAAATATAGTAATTTAAAGCATGACAGTCTAATACAATACAGGAATAGTTATTTTTTAAAAAAATATCTTTAAAAAGTTGTCAAGATCTCTGTGGTTTCTCAAATCTAAGTTTTGATCAGTAGCTTTTTTCTTGTTGAAGCCTTGTCATGTTAAATATGTGTGAGTTTTATAAGTACATGAAATATGTAACAAAATAACAATGAATTGAATGTAATTTGTTGTGATGTTTTGTTTCTAATTCTTTGTGCTTTATGGTTGCAGATAAGATACAAAGTAAAATGGGTGAAGGTATGCCTCAGTAAACTTGCTGCACAGTTTGTTTTCCTATAGTTTGCTCCAATCTAGGTGCTCCTTCATCTAACTTGGCATCTTTGCTCTGACCTTTTCCTATTCAGGGACCTTTGGTCAAGTTCTAGAATGCTGGGATAGGGAGATGAAGGATGTTGTGGCCATCAAAATTGTCCGTGGAATTAAGAAATATCGTGAAGCAGCCATGATAGAAATTGAGATGCTGCAACAGCTTGGAAAACATGATAAAGGGGGCAATCGGTGAGTTATCTATGGATTATATTTCCATTTAATTGCAGCTATCAAGTTCATAACCAACATTTTTGAACTTCTATTTCTATGGTTAAGTGGGTTCATTCCTTGCAGTTGTGTGCAAATACGGAACTGGTTTGACTATCGTAACCATATCTGTATTGTAAGTATATGATTGATTTGTGATGGATTGTTTTCCCCAGCTCACCAATAATTTGGGGGTTAAAACTTTTGGGTGAATTCAAATGGTTTCGACAGGTCTTTGAGAAGCTTGGACCAAGCTTATACGATTTTCTACGGAAAAACAATTATCGCTCATTTCCCATTGATCTTGTCCGTGAGATTGGCAGACAACTATTGGAATGTGTAGCATGTGTGTAATGATTACTAAGCTAGTTCTTTGCATATCCCCTTCTTATGTTGCCGTTTTTTCATTTATCCTTGTGTCTGATTGTTACCTCTTAACATGAATTCCAGCATGTAATTACATTAATATATTTCTGTAACTGCTAGAAGTTGTCAAAGTGTCACCTTTTGCAATGAAGTGCTGTTGCATTAAAATAAATTAAGAATGCTGCCAATTATTTTGCTCACTCTGGCACTGGTTGCTGATTTTTTTCTTATGTTAATTTTCACAGTTATGCATGATTTGCATCTGATACACACGGACTTGAAGCCAGAAAACATTCTTCTGGTCTCTCCAGAGTATGTTAAAGTTCCTGATTACAAGGTAATTTCCTTTTCCTGGTCCCTATCATTTTTCTTTATGGCAGAGTTGCTTTTACCTTTTTGTGGATTCTTTATAGTTATATGTTGGCTTAATTGTTCTTTTATATTATTTTTTGTACTTTCAGAGTACATCACGATCCCCAAAGGATAATTCTTACTTTAAAAGATTACCAAAGTCAAGTGCTATTAAGGTAATAGATTTTGGTAGCACAACTTATGAGCGTCAAGATCAGACTTACATTGTTTCCACGCGGCATTATCGTGCTCCGGAGGTTATTCTTGGTATGTATTTTCAGGCTATTATGGCCAAGTGTTGATGCTTTAGTAAATGGTTGGAGGGTGGATATATTTTTTCTGATATTGTGATTTTATAGGACTTGGATGGAGTTATCCTTGTGACATATGGAGTGTTGGTTGCATCTTAGTTGAATTATGCACGGTATGAGATAGAAATTGCTTCTTTGATTTTTATGAGGAGATTATAAGACTATGTGAGCTGTATTTATGTAAAATAGTGATAACTGGGCAGGGTGAGGCGCTGTTCCAAACTCATGAGAATCTAGAGCACCTTGCCATGATGGAGCGGGTGTTAGGTCCACTACCTCAGCACATGTTGAAGAGAGTAGAGTATGTACTCTTGTGATGGACTGTTAGTTTTTCACAGTATCTTGTTCTGTCTGTGATGTTAATAATTAACATAAGATATCTTGCGTTTCAGCCGACATGCAGAGAAGTATGTTAGAAGGTCTAGATTGGATTGGCCAGATGGTGCTACCTCAAGGGAGAGTATCAAAGCTGTGCTTAGGCTACCTCGTCTGCAGGTTTTTAGCGTTATGAATTTCAAACATCTTAATTCAGCATGTTACCAGATTGTTATTTATTCTCTCTTTGCAATGATTGCAGAACCTGATAATGCAGCATGTGGACCATTCAGCGGGGGATCTAATTCATCTATTGCAAGGATTGCTTAGGTATGATCCTATTGATAGGCTTACAGCTCGTGAAGCACTGAGGCATCCCTTTTTCAGTAGGGACCAATTGAGGAGATGAGCATGGCATTGGGTTGGTAGACAATGTCTCATCTTGTGTAAAGTTTTTCTAACAAGAACTGCTTCTTGCTTGAGCACCATCTTGTTCGATAAGCTGTATTGTGGTGCAAGCTAACAGATTATCACCAAGTCAAATGGTTTCATGTATTGTTAGTTAGATTCAATAAAATTTTAGAATTCGTCGTGTCCTCTGTTGCGTCCATATTTTTTTATATTACCGTAAATCTTTGTTCGCAATTTAAATTGATTTTTGGTAAGGAGCGATTTAAATCTTGATCAAAGTACTTGCACTTAGAACATACTTAAAAACTTGGCTAGGGTTGAGGAGGAAGAAACTGAGAAAATTAAAAATCGTTAGGTTGAATGGAAAGAAAGTGGTTTTTTCACAAAAACATTTTGATCATCTTGTTATACCTGAAGTATTATTTAGGTTTGTCACTTACAAGTGATATTTTTCCAACTTTGAATAACTGGCGATAGCTGGCTGGGAATCCCATTCCTGATAAAGTTAATCAAATCTCATTCCTAACATTTTATTATACAGGGAAACAGGTAGTAAGAAAAAGTTGAAATAAGGATACCTACTATGAACCAAAATGCTACAGAAATCTGTAAAAATAAAAAATAAAAAAAGAACAAACGAAGTATAAAAGCTCCAAAAAAAAAAAAACAACTTAAACATAGTGGGCACAGAAAAAGCCCAACTATGAAGGCTCACATAGGCCCTTGTTCTTATGATGGGTATAGAAATTTTGGTGCGTCGGACTTGGACAAATTGACCATATTATTCTATTATCATCATTCATCACTTCCGATTAGATGTTGCAATTGGGAAGGTCGGTCGGCTCAGATCAAGAAAATTCGGATTATTTTTGGGATTCGGTCGTTTCGGCTTTATATCTTTTCAAAATTCGAGTTATTTTAATTTTGAGTTATTTTGAATTCAGATTATTTGAAATTTAATTATTTTTTATTTAAATCATTGATTTTTAAAATTAAGTTTAAATTATTTGAATTTAAACCATTAGTATTTGTTATTTGAGTCATTTCAAATTCAAGTTGTTCGGACCAATTCTGATTCAAGTTTAACTCATTTCAAGTTGATATCATTTCCGAGCTTGGGTTGGGTGGATTCAGATTGTTGACTTTTTCTAGTCAAATTAGATAAGATCAGGTTCAAATTCGCATAAATCATATGAGTTTGTGTTTGGATCAGCTTTGCTAGCTTTACTTCCAATTTTCATAAAATCTTGTGGCACTCATTACGTGAGTGAGGAAAAAAGAGTTTTTAAGTACTTGGTTGTAGCACTTTTTCTCACAAATTTTAAAGCGCAAATACACCTATGACTACAAAGATTGAATTGAGCAAAAGTTAGACGAGGCTTATATTTTTCCTTGTGATTATGAATTCTCAAAAATATACGATGGGAAGTACGTAGCATTAAATCCCTAGCTGGTACTCAACAAGGTTTTCAAAGAATTTATATATGTTTTAGAGCTCTAAAAAAGGATTTGTTGGCGGATGCAACACATGATTGGACTTGATGGATGTTTTTTTCAAAAGGTTGATTAAAGGTCAATTGCTTGATGTATTGATTTGGGAATTGAGGATGGATTTGGGTGGTCACTCATCACTGATATACAAAAGATGTGCTATTTACAATTTATTATTTTTTCAATTGTGATATAATATGTTTTTATGAATTGTGATGAGATGGCAAGTATTAAATTAGGAGGTTATGACATTCCTCCCACACCACAGTTTTTTCAATGTATGGGCGATTCAGAGGGATCCCAATTAGTGGGACAAGCCAGAGGAGTTCTTCCCGGAGAGGTCCGAGAATTCACCATTTTATTTCAAAGGCCAAGATTTTCACTTCATCCCATTTGGATGTGGGAGAAGGGATTGTCCTGGCATGTCGTTTGGGATTGCTTCTATCTAATACCCAACCTTCTGTATTGGTTTGGGAATCGTTTGATAGTTCCTGTTGGGTGAAAATTGGGGTTAAATATATGTTGTTGTTGTTGTTGGTGGTGTTGTAATGTTTTTGTTCTATGGTAGTTTCTGCTGGGTGAAATTTTGAGTTGGCTTCTATATTATTACTGGTTTTTTTTTTGTCGGGTGTTTTTGGTTGTATTGTATTCAGGCGTTATATGTTTTCTTCTCTACTATTACTTCATGTCTTATATGACTGAGCAGCTTTTATGTATAATCTTCATTGGAATGATGGCGGCTCAATATATTCAAATGAGGAAAAAAAGTTTTACAATTAGTCATTAAATATATATTATTGTTAGTTGATTAAAAGTTGAAGAAACAGATGAGTTTTAATAGTATTGTGAAAATTAAGAAGTTAAAAAGAATTAAAATTTCTTAAGTACATAATTAGATAATGAAAGAATATGTCATTTTATTAATTATCTTGACTTTTTAACAAAAAATGAGATAAATAGTTAAGAAGTAATAGTGATGTGGGAAGTGAGAGAAAATAGATATTTATTAAGCACTTAATTTAAAAAATTGAGAGAATAAATAAATATTTGATTAATTATATTTTTTTTATATTTTAAATATAATTAATTATGTTATTATAAAATTATGAAGTCTATAAAAAATTAGAATCTAAAACATGGGTTTTGATAGTTTTATGGTATAGCAGGCCTGTCTACATTTTAATAAAAAAAATTTCATCGACTGAAAAGAAAAAACTAACATGTAGTTAGATTTGGAAAGGACATTAAATAACATATAAAACTGAAAACTTGGAAGAATTATGAATTTCAAGAAACATTAAGAATTCAGTGTCAATGGAATTGCATAAATATATAAAATATTAGAAAAGAGGTGGCTAAATTTGAGGGTTTGATCATGGTGACCATTAGGCTAACCCAAGTATGCATTTCTGAAATGGGGCTAGCGACCATTGCATTTTTTCTTTTTGGCGTGAAAGGCAATATAAAGTTATTAATCGAAATATATTTATACTAAAAAATTAATTAATAGAAAAAAGTCCAAGCTTATAACTTAAAACCCGACCAGATCTAAAAGCTTAATATGCTGCAACCTCAAGATCCAAGAGTAGTAGAAAACTGCCAAAATACAAAACACTAAAGTCAAGAAAGGAAAATGTAGAAAGGCATCTCATTTGCTCAAAAACAGTGACAGCCGAAGTATCCCCCAAGAAACTGACAACATGGAACTCCTCAAGGCAAATTAATTATGAAGCGATGGCATATAGTTTTTGGCAATTAATTGGTTTTTGTAGCTAACAAATCCTACCCTCTCCTCCCATGACACCCTTCTCTTATGTCGGTGAAGTAGGGTTTAACTAAAGATCTAATTTTAGGTTCGAGAGTCGTTGAATTAAAGCTGCTATGTGGAAAATCATTTATCTATACTAAAAGGCTTCTTTCCATAGATTTCATTCCAGCTAAACTCTTGTATATATTGGGTTTATTTAACTCTCTTAAAAATATCTATTCTTTTTATTAGGTAAAACTTTCACACGTTAGGAACACACTATGATTTACTAATTATGTTTTCTTTATTACAAGATCACATTGATAATAACTTGAAATCATCACAACCAACAAGAACAGACAATTGATTAAGTCAACAAACCATAAACTAACAAAGCAACAAAAGATTAGTATTGTACCAGAACAGCATATAAGCAGTGGAAGAAGAAGAATCAAAGTTTTGTTTTTCTTCTCTTGAAGATTGAAGAAGAATCAAAGTTGAACCCATAAAAACAAAGATCAACAAACAAAATCACAACATCGAAAATTTAATTTAAAACCAAATCTGATTAATTAGGATAAGTTTGTAACTCGTATATACTTATCATGTTACTTGCTATACATGATTATCTTGTGATTTATCATCCTTCAGCACAAATTTAATTTTTCTTTGTAATTTTTGTATTCTTGCTTTCACAGACCATGTTATATTTATTTTAAACTCTAAAATAAAAATAGTAAAAATGTTACAGCCATACGTATATAGGTGGGGGTTCAAACGAATGTCTCGAGATGGATGCATAAAGCAAGAGATAAGGAAAGACAAGTTAAACTAGAACTAGCATCTTCTTCAAAGAGATTAGTACAAAATTTAGTTTATACTAACGCATCTACCTTGCTTCTTCTAGGCAATCAGTTAAGTCATTGCTTTCAGTACTAGCCAGAGAAATTGGAGTGTTAATAATAATTTTGTTAAGACTTTTTCCCAAGAATTAACTCACAAGCTTTGAAAATCGGTTGTGGAGATAAAGAAAGGTTTTCTCTCTTTGAAAAGCATATATGATGCAGCATTTTTGTATTCGCTCAGTTAAGACAATCACTGGCATCACTTTTTGACTTTTGATATGTGAAGGGTAAAAAACAAATGCGATCGAAAGCTCTTCCACTCATCTGCTAATATATAATAATATAATAAATTTAATATCACACGTTATCAGATGCAATTAGTGGGTTATCATAATGAAAGCTAACACACAACATGCTAATTTACATTAATTAACGTACTTAATTACTAATTCTTCCTACCACTTAACCCGTATTCTAATTATTCAATTGCTTAATGATTGATGTAGCGATGACAAATATGAGAAATTAAATCATCATCAAAAGCATTGAAAGAAAATAAATACTACTTGGGATTCTTATCGAAGAATAATTTTATACGCATTCCTAAAAGTTATCCTTTTCATAATTCTTAAACTTTCGTAATGAATAACTTATTCTTTTTGACCGATACATGTGAAGATTTTCCGATGATTGACGAATGGAACTCACCTGCCCCCAACTTCCCGCTAGAACTTGGTGGCTCTTTTTCTTCCACCAATAAAATACTGCCACATGGCATAATAAAAACTTCCAAAACAAAATTTTACCTTTAGTTTTTTTGTGTTTTTTAAACCAATTTATGGGTAAGGGTTTTATATTCAAAAGAAACTTGGTATGACTTGAGATTTTATATTTTCTTTTGTCTATTGTTCATTGCCAGGAGACTAGGCTCTCTGGATGACTGTCTTTGTGCTGAAATCTGTGTTTTGATTTCAATATTACTACTTTTAAAAAATGCTGTCTTGATCTCACTTTTAGGAAAAAAAAATTAAAAAATTTGGGTGATCCTTGATGAACTGATCCCCTTCAATTATCAAAAACCTTTGCTTCATCATGATATCAAGAAGAAAACCATGGCCAATTAACCCGCTCCTCTAAATTTGTGAACTATGCGAATTCCAAACCAGTGTGAGGCAGAGTTGGACCTTTTCTCCCGTGGAAACTGTGAAACGTGAGCAATGCAACTCTAATCCCTAATTTGCAAGTTTGGGTCACTTTTGACTCAGTCGTTATGGAATGACAAGAATTTATATTCAGGTAAGAGAACAGTGAATTACACTGACAACGAGATCTTTCATCTTCAGGCAAATCTCCTTGTCCCCTCGTTGGGGCTGCACCAACTTCTGCCATTCTCTCTAGACTCTGCTATTCCTCATCACTTGTTTCATCATATCTCCATCTCAGACTCTTAGCCCTATATTTACATTTCTTTCTTCAACAGACCTCTCTCCATGGCTCCAAAAAATTTTAATGAAGGTTTTATTATGCAACGTGGCAACATTTTATTGGTGGAAAAATATGGGGTACGAAGAGCGGTAGGAAGATGGAGCAGGAGCTTTCCGTTCGCTAGGTAGTGCCAAGTTAGCATACTGTTAAAAAAATCATTAATTAATTATGTATTTATTAGTTGAAGTTTCGTACTCATCAATCACATCTGCAGTCAATGTGCAAGGTATTGTTTGTATTAATTCAAAGATTTTTTACGATTTTATTTATAAAAGACATCTCACAAATATAAATTTAAAATTTTTCATTATAGATCTTAAAAACTTCTTAATGTGATATTGAGAGTTACGATTAAAGGCCATAAGTCTGTAGTGTACGTTTTTTTTTTTTTTTACATGCATAACGGTTTTTTTTTTTAACATCATATAACCCAACAATATTACTATGAATATAAAGGTTAAATTATACATTTAGTCCTTGTATTATATGAAAAGTATAAAATTAATCTTTGTACAATAATTTGAGTGAATTAGATCTTTGTATGTTATCAATTTGATAATTCAAATCTCTAACTCTAATACTGTTGAATTTAATCATTAAGTATGTTGACGTGGTATTTTGATTAAACTGACATGACACTAAAAAAGATGATGTGGCATAATGCTAACATAGCGAAACGTTTACTTGATAAAATGGTTAACTCTCCACATGAGTTTAATAAAGAAATTAAAAAAAAACACCCTAACCTTAAATTAAAAATTAAATGAAATTAACAAAAAATGATTAAAAACTTTCAAAAAATATACGATTAAGAGAGAAAGGAAAAAAACCTACCACTGCAGAACGAGAATCAACTTCATTGATGTTCAATGACATGGAAAACACGAACTATGAAGATGACGACTGGTGGATAGCAGTCGAAAGGACTGCATCTCTAGCTGAGCTTACGCACTTAAGCTAATTCAAAGATTAAAACATATTTTAGCTAAATATTCCAGCTTCCACCTAATGGGAGACATGCCACAATGCGAAAATGAGTGAAGGAATCTTATTTTGGGACATTAACTTTGGAAAGGCAACTTGAGAATTCAAATCCTGATTGATGGGTTGCCAATTGCCAAAAATCCAAATGAGAGTGTCACCTTGTGATTGCGGGAGATGATGCGAGGATAGGGGTTTGTACAGTATTACGAGTCTTTAACTTGACAAGCTAAGGTATCAATAAAATTTTCTTGTATATAAATGCTTAACATAGCTCTCCGAAGAACAAGAGTCAACAGTCTGATAAAGCCAGTGTTGAAGGTTTACCCTACGTTGGTAGATAAAACCAGGTGTCTGAGAACATTCAGTTAATTTTTCAATTTTAGATTAATATAGAAGTGTTGTAACTTGTAAGAGTTATCTTCAAACAATAAAATGTATCCGAAATTTTGATTTGTTTTTAATTTCTTTTGGATTTGGAGTTGCAGGTAAGGAAAATAATGGGTTTTCTTTTTAAAGATTCAACTAGTTTTGAATCAGCAATTTTTCATTGAAAATTCAACTGATTAATACAAAGACTTTGTTGTAATCTCATCTAATTTTTAATTTAAGGTTAGAGTTTTTTTTTTTTAATTTTTTTGTTAAACTCACATGGAGAATTAGTAATTTTTTTCCAAGTAAATGTTTTGGCATGTCAACATTATGCCATATCAGCATACTTAACAGTCAAATTTAATGATGTTACCGCATGTTTGGTTGGCGGAATGGCTATGCCATTCCCCCTCTATTCCCATGGCATAGCCATTTCCACGTTTGGTTGGCATAGAGCACAACGAATAGGAATTCTTCAAGAATTCCTATTCCTTGTGATAGGTAAAAACACGGTAATAGATATTACCGACTCTCCCCCAGTAATACCTATTTCGCAGCTCAAGGAATAGCTAAACGAAGTGTAATGACTAAAATACTCTCATCACTTTTTGAAAATTATAAGTGTGTCCGTATAAAATAGAAATTTTCTCTCTCTTCGCGCTTTCCCTCTTCCTCCCTTTTTCTTTCAATCGAGCTTCCTCCGTTCTAAGTCGATGCTCCTTCTTCTTCCTCCTTCTTTTATGACCGAATGTTGTCGGAAAGCGTCCACAGAATACCTTTCCGACCAGATTCGACCGAGATCTAGCCTCAACGGCCAGATTTGGCTGCGGGAAGCACTAGATCTGGTGCTTCCCGACCAAATCCCACGGTTGGATTTGGCACTCCACGGCCAGATCCAACCTCGGGAAACGTCGATCTGACGTCCTAGTGGTCAGATTCGGCCACATGGTGCGTCACATTTGCGTAAAATGACACCGGTCGCCTTTCCGTCGACCAGACAATGGTGAAGAAGAAAGAATAAAGGAAAAAAAAAAGACAAAATTCTTTATAAATATTAAAATATTAATGTTTTAAATATTAATATTTTATATATAATTTAAACATTATTAATTTTAATATGATTAAAATATTAAAATATTAATGTTTTATTTATTAAATTATTAATATATTAAAATTTTAATGAATATAAATAAAAATAAAAAATATTAATATTTTAATCATAATAATATTAAATTATAAATAAAATATTAATATTTAAAATATTAATAATTAAATTATATTAAGATAATAATATTTAAATTATTAATTATTAATATTTTAATTAAATTATTAATTATTAATATTTAAAAAATAAAATAACAATAAATAATTATATATATAATAAAGGGTATTTTTATCTTTTTATCATTTATTCCTTTCTTATTCCAATCTTATTTCTACCAACCAAACACTACATTAAGTAGTAATAGTCATTCTTACTCTATTCCATTCACTAAACCAAACAAAGTAATAATTATTCTTTTCTATTCCCACCTTATTCTATTCCCACAGAATACCTATTCTATTCTATTCCTGTTTATTCCGCGAACCAAACGTGCAGTTAGAGATAGAGATTAAGAATAACAAATTGACAAAGTACAATGACCCAATTCACATGTACAAAGACTAAATCTATACTTTATGCATAACATAGAAACTAATTACATAATTTAACCCAATACAAATTACCTAGTGCCTTACCATAACCCACTGCCATCACGTAAACTCATTTTGCTCCCTGTCCATGAACTCTATCTCTGATATCCCTTCCCAATCGCTGTTTGAGTTTGCCTTTATGTCTTCTCAAAACTGATGCATGTATTCTAGTTGGACTACCCAAATAATCTATAACATATATTACATAGACTTGATAATTTTAGACACGAAACGTTAACACAACACGAAAAGACATGATTAAACAGGTTTTGAGTTTAATCTTAACATGTTTCGTGTCTAATCGTGTCTGACACGTTAAGACACAAAAAGTATCTAATCGTGTTTGACACGTTTAAACACATTTACTTAATCATGTTATCGTGTTAAACGTGTATACGTGACACATTTACTTAATCGTGTTATCGTGTTTAAACGTGTATATGTGACACGTTTATTAATTTATTACAAATTAATAGTTAAAGACTATTTTAACCTTATATAAGTAATTTTAAATAATTATTTTAATAATTTTTTTTAATTTTATAAAAGTAATAATTTAATTATTACGATTAAAAATTATGAATGATTTTTTATATTATTAGTATTTGAAGGTTAGATGTTAATGATGCTATTTTATCATATTATACGATAATAAATTTATGTATGTTATTTA
The DNA here is from genome assembly GCA_036013995.1 of Theobroma grandiflorum. Taxonomy (NCBI): domain Eukaryota; kingdom Viridiplantae; phylum Streptophyta; class Magnoliopsida; order Malvales; family Malvaceae; genus Theobroma; species Theobroma grandiflorum. The sequence goes on from CP142131.1 coordinate 13,000,215, forward strand.
TATTAAATTTTATTATATTTGACGTTATAATTATTTTTATTTTGTTATAATTATTTTTATAATTATAAATTTTAAATTTAAATAATAAAATTATATTTAATTGTAAATATTTTTATTTAATCGTGTTAATCATGTCGTGTCGTATTACACGTTTATTAAACGTATACGTGTACGTGTTTTAAATTTAAGACACGAATATTAAACGTGTCGTGTTCATGTTTAACCTTAATGTGTTTCGTATCTAATCATGTCTGATATGTTTAAGACATGAAAACATGAATTGTCAGGTCTAATATTACAGAAGAGAGAAATCTACTGTTCCACAATTTTTAGTTTGATAGCCAAGAGAATTTAGGGAAAAAGAAAAGAAACCCTAGAAAAAGAAAAAAAGATTGCAATATGAGATTATAGTCCTTTAATATGAAAATTAAGGTTACAAAAGGATTTGAATACTTTAGCGAGTCAGACAAGTGACTTTGACATTTTCTTGGTGTTATTGTTTTTTGAAAATCAATCTCAATGTGAGTTTAGATTTTGTATATTATGTATAATATTTTATTATTTTTAATTTATGAAATCAGGTTAAATATGTAAATATATATATATATATATATGATTTCTTTGTTTTTGAACTTCAAATATTTGATCTAATGTATATAAATTTATTTTTTTAATTCGAAATATAATTTTATTCAATATTTGTATATCATCTTTGAGAATATGATTTATTGCATGATCAGATATTTTGTAAGGGATATATGAAATCTACTTTCTACAAGTCGTGCTTTGATACAAATACTTTTTTATCATGTTTTTGTAGATTCTAGTGTAATATGAAAATATGTTTTGTATCATTTCTTAGTGTGATTATACTCTAGCCCTACAAATAGAGGTTAGAAGTTGACTTTATCGACGTATATTTTGTGATTAGAAATCAATTGTTTACCAACTGTCGATTTAAAAAAAGTGAGTTTTATTCTATTTAATGTAGTCACCCATGTTGGTTTCGATATACTTCTAGCTCATAATCACTGAGTTTAATAGTGGTTTTTGTTTTGATTTTGACTTATGCTACTAAGATTAAGTTTGACTGTGATGTGTTACAAGAGAGTTATGAAATTTATAATTTTTGTTTAGTTTTGTTATATAAGAATATGATTTTGAAACATATATGATTAGGAATACTAGTAGGGGCAGATCCTTTCTTAGTCACGAGGGACCGTGGTCCCCTCAAACTTTTTAAAATTTTTTATATATTCTCTTAATGGCCTCATCAAAAAAATTTCTTTATTTATTCGATAATTAAAATTTCATCCAAATATTTTTTTATTAATTTTGATTATATAAGAAAAAATTATTAATTTTATATATTATATTTAATTATTTATATTTTATATATTTTAATTTTATATTTAATTTTTTAAATTTAAATAAAAATAAAATAAAAATATTGAATATTGATATGGTAACCGAAAGACGAATTTAGGTTAAATGAGACTAATTAAGGTGCTTTGGAGTGGTAGAAAGTAGTAGGAAAATTTTTGAATAAAATAATATTATTTTAAATAAAAAGTATAATATAATGATAATAATAAAATATGTCAGATGTTAAACTCACAGTGCACGTGAGAAATGGGCAACTGTTGCACTAGGTTAAGTGAGGGAGTGCATGCAACGTGAATATAATGGAATAGATAAGTCTTCAAAAGATAATATTATATTTATAATATTTATATTATACTGTGGTATTATCATATTATTATATTAATGTATATATGCTGCTAAATGTACATGTCTAGTACTATTTAGTATAACATTATTTAGGATACAAATAAAAAGAATGAACATTTCATGCCTATTATATTATTAGGAATGGGCGGCCATACGGAGATTCACTACAAATAAGAGTAATGTGAATAAGAGTAATGTGAATCAAAATGTCCAAGGCTCAAGCTTGAAGAAATTGATGATTTTTAGTACAGAATGAATAATTGATAAATTTGAATTTAAAAATTATTATTGAGCTAAATTTTTCTAAAAAATTATTATAAGTCTTTCTTTCTTAATTTACATGTTATATAAAATTATTTTCTATTATAAATCTTTTGATTATTGATTAATTTCAACATGTTAATTTTTAAAATTTTTAACTTTTGACCCTCCAATAAAAGTTAACTAGCTTCGCCCCTGAATATTAGATTGCCCAATTTAGATTCAAACCATTGTAATTGATATTTGGTCCAAATGTTTCAAAACCATAATTAATTCACCTAAATGGGTGTCAATTATTCGTTAAGTGATTGTATTCATTTTTTTAGTTTTCTTTACTTTTTCAAATTACAACATTTACATACGAGAGGATTAGATTTGGCAAGAGCTCACGTTAGTAAAATTTGCATTGTGTCCTGCTTTGACTTGTACGTGCTTGGAAGTGAGTATTGACTATCGATTATAGAAGAATTGTTAGTTACAATTTTGCATCTTTGAATTAATTTGTATTTTTTTGAGTTTGGAGACTTAAGATTTTGTAAAATATTATTTTTGGAGACTCTCGGAGACATTGATTTGGTGACTATAAAATCCATTGCCTTGCATATGAAATTCGTTTCATTAATATGTGATGTTTCCGTATTTTAAATCCCTAGATTCGGAATGTGCGTTACAACCAATGACATTTGCTTTTTCAATCTGGATTTATGCCTTGTTAAAGATACATTAACAAAATAGAGAAGCTGAGAGTTTCTTTGAGGGATTGAAACTGATATGAGATTTAATTTGTTACAAATGCATAATACCTAAAAAGGATCTTAAACTATTTATAAAAATTTAAATAAATTTTTATTATTTTATTACATTTAATTCAATTTTTATAATTTTATTTTGAATCAAATAAGTCATTATATTTTTATTTTGAGCAAAATAAGTTCTTATTACTAATGATTGACTTAGTCAAAATGTCACTTGTCATTTTATACCATATAACGCTAATGTGATATGCTGACAAATCATGATAAATAATGATACGGCATTATGATACAACTATGTGATATTTTTCACCATCAACATCAGTGTTATGTGAGTATAAAATGAAAAGTAATATTTTAATTAATAACAATAAGTCAAGTATTAATCAAAAAGATTTATTTGAATTAAAATAAAAATATAAAAACTTGACTGAAAGTAATAGAAGAATAAAAATCTATTTGAATTTTCTTAAATACGATGATAGCCTTTTCAAGAATTATTTTAAAAGAATTACTCCCTACCTCTTATATTTTTGAATTTTCTTGACATGTTGATTTTTCATTGATTAAAAATTTTAAACTTTGACTTATTTTATTTTATTTACATCATTGATAACAATATAAAAAAAATTTCTAAAAATTTTGAATAAAGTAATTTTTAATATATAATTTGTAAAATTTAATTGATTAAAATAGAAATGATAGTAAATTTTTTTATTAGTAAAAAATAGCATAATATCTAAAAAACCCCAAACTATTTTTAAAAAATTCAAATAAACTCTTATATGTTTATTTCATTTAATCAAATCCTTATACTTTTACTTTGAACCAAATAAGTTCTTTTACTTTAACTTTGAGTCAAATATACTCTTATAATTTAATCAAAATCTCATTTGTCATTTTATATCATGTAACGCTGACGTGGTATATTAATATATCATAATTAATTATAATATGAGAATTTAACATATCATAATTGATGATAATTGATTATGGCATAATATGCTAATTTAGTATAATAATATAATTATGTGACATTTTTTACCATCAACATCAACGTTATGTTAGTTTCATATAAATATAAAATGACAAGTGATATTTTGACTAATAATTAATCAATTATTAATTATAAAAATTTATTTGACTTAAAATAAAAATACAAAAACTTGATTAAGCGTAATAAAAAATAAAAATTTATTTAAATATTTTTAAATAGTTTAGATACTTATTTAAGTATTATGTCATAAAAAATCAATATACAACAAGTTTGTTGAAACAAAGATTAATATTTAGTGATGTGAAAATGTTTAAAAACAATATCTATTGAAAAAACAATAATTAAAAGATAGTATTTATGGGACATCATGCTCTTCTTGTTTTTTTTGAGGTCGTGATGCTCCCTTGATTAATTTTCTTTTGAGGTTCTTCTTTTGGAATTTTTGTCTCTCCTATGTTGCTTTGATTGTTAGGTGTTTGTCGGTTGGCATTTGTTGTTGATTTCATGTGTCTTGGTGATCTTGGTTTGTTTTTTGTTCAGATCCTGTCCGGGGTCGTTTCTTGTGTTTTGACTGGAAGTTGGTCTTTTTGAGTTTTTTGGAGTTGTATCTGCCACTAATTATCTCCACCCCTCTTTAATGGAGAATTTTCACAGCATTTTCGTGCTCCTCTTGTATTAATTCAATGTGCTTTGCGTATTAAAAAAAACAATACTCATGATTATCCTCAGCCAATGGAACCGGACCGGTCATTCGGCAAACCAAACTAAAGAGTCGTCACTGGAAAAACCAAACACACTATTTTTAACAGCCATCTTGTACTTGGTAGCTTCGAGAAAACTTGATCAAATCTTAAATTTAATGAAAGACCCAATCAATATTAATTCCACTGCTGAACAAGTAAAGCTTGAGCCCTGCCCTTGACATTATCACATCACTTTTCCCGTATAGCCACAGTATCACATCACTTTTTCCGTACAGCCACAGCCAAAAGAAAAGGGTGGTTAATAAAATACTTAAATTATTTCTGCTTAAACGTTAATCAAGAGTTAACTTGATAATTACAGTTATCTCTCTTTAGGAAGAATAAATTTTGGAAAAAGACTCTTAAAAAATTGAGTAAAGTAGTTTTTAAATACATATATATTTGTTAAAGTTTAATTTTATCAAATATTTAAAATAATTAAAAAACAATATTTATGAGACAAACAAAGTATTTTTTATGTAAGATTTAATGGTATTCCCAACCGTATTTTTTTTTATACAAAATATTTCAATTGCTAGGATCTAAAGTTTTACTTCAAGAATTTTATGTACAAATTTAAGTGAATTTAGAGTATTCGATGAGAGAAGTTATCATTCTTTTTGTGCAATTAATTCATAAAAATCAATATATTTTCATATATATAATCACAAAAAAAAATTCTAAGACCTTTAAATAAAAATCTGAGATTTAATAATGATAAGTTAATAACTTCTGCTGGAGATAAAATGATTAGAAAAATGTTATTTACGAGAGAAAGGCAAATTATACACCTTATGTATAATTTATAATTTAATCTTTCACTCAAATATTTGATTCATTGTTTGGTACATGATCTTTTTACTTAAAGAACATAATTCGAATTTCATTTTTCTTAATTAAAAAAATATAATTTAATCTTATATTTTTAAAAAATTAAATTAAAAAAAGAAAGGTTAGGTTAATCAACAGATAATGATAAATGGTCTACCATGTAAGATTATTGAACCCCAAGTGGCCTTGCTCATTTCCATTTCCCTCTAGTTTCATCTCCCCATTTGAACCCCCTTTATATCTTCCTTTCTTTTCACATTCAAGTGGCTGTTCGTTCCCATTTCCCTCTAGCTAGGTTCATCTCCCCATTTGAACCCCTTTTACAACTTTTCTTTTGACATGCAAGTGCCTTTTCAAATCTCTACTGATGACTAAGACATCTTTTTTCTTATTAATACAAGTTTTCCTACTCCCCAAGTCCTTAACCGCTCTTGATAGGTCGGTTCTTTGTAGATATATAGCTAATCCGTCTCAATATTATCCGCATCGTTCCGTCTCGCAACTTGCTTGTGACTCTTCCACGTCTCTCAGGTTTTCCCACATCAGTATTCAGTTCCATGTGATCGGGTTATGAACCGATATTATTAAGTCAAAGCAATTTTATTCATAAAACAAATTGATTAAGTTTTGATTTAAAGTAAAAGAAAACGAAAAAGAAACACCAACTTTTATTAATCTATACAACAAAGCGGCGAAAGGAGACAAAAGCTGGAGCTCATGAGTCATGATAGCCTCACAAAACGTCAAAGCATATTCAGTTGTTAAATTGGAAAAATAAAAATTGTAGATTAGTGGCCCCCACTACAGTTTTATTCTTTTATTCTTTGTTACTTTTAATAATAACTTAAATTCCCTAATCAACAATTGACCAATTATTAAAGGTTTTTCGTTTATCCTTTAATTAAAATATGCCAAAAATGGTTGCGTAAGTACTGAAGATACCAGCCAAAGAGGAGAGGTTGAATTATACTACAAATCGAAGAAAAAAATAGTAAGAATTATTAGCTAACAAGAGATTCTAACATAGGCTTTAAAAGGCCAACTGCATTATTTCATGGTTACATCTGCAAAATGGAGCTACTACCACTAGTGGAGCTGAATGTAGCTAAACTTTACAATCCATTGTTCCTATCTGTTATTCTCCTTTTCTCCCTTGTATTATGGCTTAAACTAGCAAAAGGAAAGAAACTGAATTTGCCTCCATCACCCCCAAAGTTACCGATCATCGGCAACATCCATCAACTAGGCAAACTTCCCCACCGCTCTCTCCGAGACCTCTCTAGAAAGCATGGCTCTCTCTTGCTTCTGCAATTGGGGCATAATCCAACTCTAGTGGTATCGTCAGCCGAGATGGCTAGAGAAATCGTCAAAAATCATGATATTGTTTTCTCAAACAGACCAAGGACCACAGCAGCAAATATCTTGCTTTATGGATGCGGGGATATTGGTTTTGCACCTTATGGTGAGTACTGGAGACAAGTTAGGAAGGTCAGTGTTCTTGAGCTCTTCAGCCTCCGAAGAGTGCACTCATTTCAGTTTGTAAGAGACGAAGAAGTCGAACTTCTTATCAACAAGATCCACCGTGCCTCTCTAAAAGGACAGTCTATTAATCTAACGGAGATGTTAATGACCGTTTCGAATAACATAGTGTCTAGATGCGTTCTTAGTCGGAGAGCTGAAGAAGAAGATGGTAGCAACAAGTTTGGGCAGTTGGCAAGAAGGATTATGGCTCTCCTCACGAGTTTTTGTGTTGGGGATATGTTTCCTTACTTGAGGTGGCTGGATGTGCTTAACGGATTTATTCCAAGTTTGAAAGCAGCTTTAGGAGAAATAGATGCATTTTTGGGTCAGGTAATTGAGGAGCACAGAGGCTTGAAAAGCCATGACCATATGACTGATAAAAAGGATTTTGTTTCTATTATCCTCCAACTCCAAACGGATGGCATGCTTGAGATGGACCTCACTCAAGACAACATCAAAGCAATCTTACTGGTCTTTCAACTTTGTCCCTCTGTCTCAGTTTCTCTCCTACCCCCTCCGCCCCCATTTGTTTTTTGGTTTTGTTTTGCGCGTTTATCTGAAGTCTTTTGGTTTGACAATTTCAGGATATGTTCATCGGAGGAACTGATACCACTTCAACAACAATAGAATGGTTGATGGCTGAACTCCTACAGCATCCAAATGTCATGAAAAAGGTCCAAGAAGAGGTAAGAAGTGTGGTTGGAAAGAAATCAAAGGTAGATGTAGAGGATATCAATAAAATGGTATACTTAAAGTGTGTCATCAAAGAAGCTTTAAGACTACATCCGCCTGTTCCTCTCCTGGTTCCTCGAGAAACATCCGCAAGTGTTAAATTGGGAGGCTATGATATTCCTTCCAACACCACTGTCTTTATCAATGCATGGGCAATTCAAAGGGATCCGAACTGGTGGGACAAACCGGAGGAGTTCATTCCAGAGAGGTTCGAGAATGTTGCCATTGACTTCAAAGGTCAAGATTTCCAGTTCATCCCATTTGGCTGTGGAAGAAGGGGCTGTCCTGGAATGCCATTTGGAGTTGCTTCTGTTGAATATGTGATTGCCAACCTTCTATATCTGTTTGATTGGAAGTTGCCTGATGGTGAAATTGCAGAGAACTTGGACATGAGTGAACTCTACGGGCTAACTGTCAACAAGAAAGTCCCTCTTCATGCTCTACCAATTTCTCGTTTGTCTATTTAGATGTGTGCTCGCTTTCTACTTTGCTAATGTGATTTCTGGCTTTTCTTTTCTTTCGGAGAATACAATGTTGTCTTTGCTGTTAGGTGGCGTTTGTTTGCAGGATTGTAAAGTGACTTTACCTGTAATGTGCCTAATTAAATTACATTGCAGCGTTTGTTTTGTAATAGACCACTGCAATGTCAAATTGCAATGTAATCACATTGCAGCCCTTGGCTGCAATGTGATTGCAGCCTAAAACCAATGCAATGTACATTACATTGCAGGCTGCAATGTTTGTAATGTTATTAAAGACATTTTTACCCTTCAACTTTATTATTTTATTAAAAATATTTTATAATATTATAATTAAAATAAAAAATATTAAACTAAAATATATAATATAAAAATTAAAAATTAAAAAATAAATATAAAAAATTAAAATTTATATAATATAAATAAAAGAAATTAAAATATAATATATAATATAAGAAATAAAAATTAAAAAATAAAATATAAAAAATTAAAATTTATATAATATAAGTAAAAAATATTAAAATAAAATATATAATATAAGAAATAAAAATTAAAAAATAAAATATAAAAAATTAAAATTTATATAATATAGACAAAAGAAATTAAAATAAAATATATAATATAAAAATTATATTAAATAAATGAAATAAAATATACAAAATTATAATAAAAAATGAAAATAAAATATATGACATTAAAAATATATTTAAGAGATAATATTATATAAAAATTAATAATAAAGAATACAAGTATATTAAATTTACATTTTAATAAATAAGGGTAATTTTGTAAATTAATATTACATTCCCTGTAAAGTACTTGTAAAACAAACACTGCAATGTTATCTTCCCTGCATTTTAATTATTACATTACTTATATACCAAACACTGCAATGTTATCTTCCCTACAATCACATTACCTGCAATCACATTCTCTGCAATCACATTACCTGTAATCACATTGCATTGTAAAGTACCAAACGCTATCTTATTGTGGTGGTCGTGGTCAGATCTGTCCTTTGGAACAAATTTAATAAAGCTTATTGAAATAAAGTATCAAAATTTATTCAAATTGTATACACTTGTTCGATTTACAAAAAGCTTTTTTTTTTTGGCTCAATATGTACAAAAGCCTTTTACTTTATCAGTTTGAAGTTTTTATTTTAATTTTTATTTAATCATTTATGAACTTACTTAAGAAATTTTGCCTAAGCCTTTACCCATTACAAAATTATGAAGATGAAATTGTCACGTGAAATGATAAAAGTTTTATTTATTGTTAAGCTATTTTATTTTTCACTCTGCACTTGAATCACAGCATTAATTGGAGTTGTGTTCTTTTCTACATTTAATGCTGTGATTCAATGAAAGTGATTTATTTTTCAATTGTAGCTGGCAAAATTTTTGAAGTGATTTATGCTGCCAGTATCTTATAGTGTAGCTCCGCTTTTGTAATTGTATGGATACCTACCCATGCTAGGAGAAGTCTTTTACAGGTTAAAGATTTGTTTATGGTATATTGGTAATGAAAAAAAAATTAATTTTTTTTTAAAAAAGTGTAATCTGGCTAGCAAATTAATCATATTGACTCCATAAAGCATTAACCGGGATTTGGAGTGACAAAAGAATCAATATCATGTCTTTTATAATGCATAACATGTGGAAGAGTTGGTAAAGGAAGAAAACAGACGTAATAATATGACTTCAACGAGCAAGTAATTGAAATTTTACTATTGTTAGTGCATTTCCAATGAAAGTTGTCAACTTATCATTGATAATTCGTTTTCGAACAAAATTTTATAACGAAATTCTCAACAGATTTTTTTGTTAATATTACGTTTTCCATGAAAAATTTCATAACGAAATTCTTAATAGACTTTTTCATTAATATTGCGTTTTCAAAGAAAAATTTCGTTAATAATATGTTTTTAATTAAATTTTATTAGATATTACTAATGAAATTTTTTTGATAAATTCGTTATAAATTTTTAATAAAATATCTTGTTGGTAATTTCATTAATAATTTTTAATATAAAATTTTATTAAAAATTTTGTTAATAATTTTTAACAAAAAATACCGTTAAAAATTTCATTAAAAATTTTTGTAGTGTGTTAGTGGAAATGCCGATGTTGCAATCAGAAAAAATGAGGAAACCATGGTCAGAGATCTGCAGCCCCTTTGTTGAGTCTATCCTTGTCTTGTTTTTCCTCCATCTGTTGCTTAAGTTCACAAGAGGTAGCATTCTCAATTTTCCTCCATCACCACCAATATTAATTGGCAACTTTCACCAGGTTATAGGAAAACTCCCCCACCCGCACCTCTTTGAAATAACGTCCTATAAAACATTTCCCCTCCATCTTGTACCCATCGGTTTTGGTTCTTGATGTATCTTATCACTGACCAGTGTATGTACAAAAGATATGAAACCTCTTTTGGGCTGACAAATAGCTAAGAAACGCCCAAATAAACAAACAAAAGTGACCCACATTGACAGAAGACAGCTCTGTCAGCGCTCGGGCAAAACAAAAAACACTGATAACCTTTCACATGGTGTAGACACCTATCCCAAAAAATAAATAGATAAAATGAAACAAGATAATTTTACCAAAAAAAAAAAAAAGCTACAGGGTGCTTAACATCCCCATCCAGTCAACTCGTTTCAAGCCTATGGCCACCCTATGGCTTTCTAATTATCACCATATGCAACAGGCATTTAATGTCTAGTTACTAATCTTGATATTTCTAATCTCAAATAAATAAAAATATATATTAACCTAGATACTAATCGAACAAAATATAAAAATAAAAGAAGAAATGAAATAATGAAATAATAAATATAATTATAATAATAAGTGCAAGAGAATAAGTAGTATATATAAAAATATAATAATAGTTTCAAAAGGCAGTATTGTTAAGAATAAAGAATTTGATGACAATAAATAAATAGATAATAAAAATGATAAAACTTCCAATGACGGTGAATTAATAATAATGAATATAACTAAAGTATGAAAAGCAAATGTTTAGCTATAAAAAATGGATTTATGAGAGAAGATAAAATAATAGAATAATTAATCAAAAAAAAACATAGGATAGGTTATAAAAAATTTTAAGAAGGAAGTTAAGTCATAAAAATATATAATAATAACAATAATTCTAAAATAAAATATTTGATAGCATTTAGGTAAAAAGAGGATTTATATCATAAGAAGAGATAAACACTTAAGCATAAAGAATGTATAATAAAATAAGGTACAGTTAGGTAAAAATAATAAATACAAAATATTATTTCATGCAAAAGCAAATAATTGTCAAGGAAATAACAAAAGAGTTATGAGAAATTTAAAGATTGAATTACTGAAATGTATGGGTACATCACACTTCATTGATGCATTATTAAATGTCATGGCATGTAGATATGTTTTATGCGAATATAAGCCCCGATGATGGAACATTTCAAAAGAATTTGCGAAAGCGAGTTTTTTCAAAAAATTTTCTAAGTAAAAAGATACCTCAGGTCCTACTAGTATGATAGGAGGACTCAAAGAATATCTTTAACAAAAGACTTCCGCTCGTAATAGGTTTGCATTCATGAAGAATATTTTTACTTGCAAATAACTATCCCGACAATAGGATCTATTCGTTAAACTTACGAGGGCGAGTTTCTCGAGTATTTCCTTAGATGACAGAATACCTCCGAATCTCACCAGTATGATAGATAGATTTGAAAAGTACACTCAATATAAGGTTTTCATTTGATATTATCTTGATTTTATGCCATGCATTTCACCATTGTATCAAGTACACGTCACACCCGTAAAATCAAATAAAATATTTTAATAGAATAAAAAATAAACTAAATAAATAATAATTAAGAAAACATACAAATAAAATTAATGAGTGAGTATAATATATGATTAAATTGTACTGTTCGTGTAATGGGTGTCATAAGGGTGCTAATCTTTCCGTAACTGTACTTCAAAACTCAACTCTAAATAAAATACGTAGACCAGTTTGTTGTTTTTTAAACAAATCTAAAATCAATTTAGAACTTCATTAAGTAGAACAAATTTAATAGATGATCAATCACACCTAACTAAAAAAAAGAATCGATAGCGACTCCCTAAGTTATTTTCATCTAACGGTTAAGTATCCAGATCCGCATGTTACAACAAATGGCATGAAAAGGAATCTTGGTATTGAAATTAGTGATCTCATATGAAGAGTTTTCGATTGTCTATTCTGTTTGACTTTGTCTCTAAATTGTTTATGAAGTTGTAAACAAACAACCGTGAATCAATCCGCTAAAGTATAAAGTCCAAACCAGCTTGGATACAAGTAGCCCATCAGCAATTTTCTTTTAGCTTGTGAACTGGTACGCATGTTGATATTTTGTATCTTGATTCTTGCATTTTTGGACGTGCAACTAATCAATGTCAAAAATAGTTCGAAAGCACTAAAAAATTTCATTTTCTTTTTCTCTAATTGAAAAGTTCAAATTCCAACTTTTACACGATGTTTGAAACAAGAGAGAGTAAGAAAATGAAGAAAAAGGTACAATTCGTATATTACAAATATTGTATATGCACAATTTTTATTTTTATTTTTTGTTTATGCAAAGACGCTTTTATATTTCTGAAAATTAAAAATAATTAACATAAAATTAATAATTAAAATATACCCTAATTTTGTTATTACTATGTCTCTAACCTTCTCTATTATATATATATATATATTTTTATATATATATATATATATAAATGGTCCAATAGGATATGTGTGAAATAATTTTGTAAAATCTTTGAAAAAGCCTTTGAAGAATTTTTTTTTTCTTGCAGCAGAAAATTTCATTCATAAAATTATAAATTTTTCACTCAAACATGGCAGGAATCTCTTGTGTACGTATATAGAAATTAACTTGTCAAAGCATTGAAGAATGACCTAATTTTGAATTGGAATCATTTTAAGTTTAAATTGATAACTTTTTAAAATCAAATTGGATTGGATGATCAAACAAATTATTTAGGTCGAGTAGAATTTTATTAATTTTAACTAATTTCTTTAAGGTCACTTTTTTTGTTTTACTGTTTATCTTTAATTTTTATTTTTAATGCCATAAATAATTTTTAAAGAATCACTCATATAAAAAGATAAAAAAAAACTATGTTAAAAGTTATTCACTAACTTAAAATAATCTTATATCAGATATTAATAATTTTCTAACTAAAAAGATGATTAATTATTTTACATTGACAAGTATTAAATTTTTATTTTTATTACATTGATTATTACTAGTGATTTACAATAAATTACAAATACGATTTATAAGGTCTATTAAAGGTGAAATAAAGTAATATGTTTTAAAATAGTTATCCAATTAGCTTAATTATTAATTATTAATTATTTTTTTAGTTGATAGATTGTTTTTTGGTTTTAAAGTTATTTTTTAAATCTATTTGAACTATTTATTTTACTATACGGTAACAATGAAAGTATTAGAATACAGAACTGAAAAATCCAAAAATTGACTTCAAGGCATCTAACAATGCCACTTTTTTTAAGGTTTTATTCGCTCTTCCTTGTTGTGTGCGAAAGAGTTATTTGTGTATAAACTTCAAAGATACAATGAAACTCAATGATTGATGGCATTTTGCATTGATAAAATCAATACATTGAGTATTCATCGAAGTATGACAAGATTATCAAACTTTTGTTAAGTTTTTTTACAGCAAAATGATATAAAAGAAAACTTGGAGAATATGGAAGAAGGAAAGATTATTATTCTGTTGTATTTTTTTTTTTTTACATTTTGTTGTTCAAAGGGAGAGTCTTTTTATCGACATAGGTGCCTATTCCTAACAAACACTACTATATCTGTTTCAAATAATCACTATTTTTGGTTTTTTCCCACATTCATGACTCTTCTTTTATTTTCAATTTCTAATAGACATAACTTTTATTTGAAAATGTCCAACAATCCCCCACCATTTTCAAATTAATCTAAATTTTCATGACTCTTGGAAATCGATTGCATAATGAAAGTGTTTTCTGATTGAACCTTTACTTAGTGAAAACATATTAAAAATAACCTAAATTGAATGGTAAACTATATTTTGAATCAGCTATTTCATTTGATTAACTAAACACATCTCATACAATGATTTCAACATCAATGAATGCACAATATCCGACGACGCTTTTATTACCATGCGTCTGCATCTTTTTTTCATGAGTGTTGTTAGAGCCAAGCTCTTGAGCTCTTAGAAGTGGTCACACTTCACACTCACATAAGTAGATTTTATCAAAAATGCCCCCGTAACTACAACATTTTAATAAATTTGTGTTATAGGTCTATTAAGAGTATATAACTCGTCTTTTCCTTACCATTACAAATACCTAGCATGTTACTTGGGATGGAATATAATATATCATATTATAGTGCTAGCAACTACATACAAATAGTGTACTTTGTCTAATTGAATTGAAAACTTAACGTTATACTAAGCATTGAATCAAGTTTTCACTATGGGTAACTATCAATTTAGGAGTTTGAGCCCCATCCCCTTTGACGTCTTCTTTTCAAGATCTTAGCAATACTTTTTGTTAAAAGATCCGTCAAGTTTTCACTAAACCTCACAAAATTTATAATGTCACTCCATCAAAAATTGTCAGACATAGCTATGTATTAATCCAATGTGTTTAGATTTTCCTTTATACACTTGGTTATAAGCATTTGCTGGAGTTGCTTCATTATTGCAATGGATAGAATTTGGAGAAACTAGTTTAGGTCATAAAGGCACACCATAAGTAAATTTCTTAACCATTCAACTTCCTTGAAGGCAACAACCAATGCAATAAATTCAGCTATCATGATAGAATTCATTTTACACGTTTGTTTCTTGAACCCCCAAGAAATGACACCCCCACCATGCATAAAAATCCATCTACTTGTGGAAATATAATCTTCTAAACTTGTAATCCAACTAGCATTTGAATATTCTTTTAGTATTGATGGATATCCATTATAGCAAAGTCCATAATTGATTGTTTTCTTTAAATACCTTAGTATTCTATTTATGACTTGCCAATGCAAAATACTTGGATTACTTGTGTACTTGCTTAACTTTTCAATAGCAAATGTTACATCTGGCCTTGTGCATATCATTGCATACATTAAGCAACCAATTACTCTTACATATTATAATTGATCAACAACCCTACCAACATTAGATAGTAATTTAATTTGAGGATTCATGGGTGTAGCTAGTGGTATGTAATTACTAAGATCAAACGTTTTAAGCAATTTTTCAATGTAGTGCCATTATGATAAAGTTATGCTATTTTCATCTCGAAATATTTTAATTTTTAAGATGACATCTGCTACACCCATATCTTTCATTGCAAAGTTAAAAAAACTTCTTTATCATCTCGACTTATTCCAAATCTATGCCAAAAATCAACAAGCCCTCCACATAAAAGCAAATTATAATATCTTTGTCATTTTGGAATTTACTATATATGCACTTATTGGATTCATTTATGTTGTAGTCATTGGCTTAAAACGACTTCATCAAAATTTTGATATCATTGTTTTGGTGCTTGTTTGAGCACGTACAACAATTTGACAAGCTTACAGACTTTATACTCTTGTCCTAAAACAATAAATCCTTTGATTTCTTTTTTCTTTTAAATCTGAAGAGCACAATTTCTTGTTTTAGAATCGATGCAAAGAATGATCACAAAGCTACTATTGTAGTAGGCCTCCAAATTAATGTCCCATGAACATATGACTCTTTACATTTTTTTTTTTTTCATTTTTTCATTTTGGAGTGATCCCTACAACAAGGTCGCATATCTCAAATGTTACATAAGATCATTTCAATAGTGGTCACATATTTCACAAAACTGAAAATTCGTTAATTCTGCTTACGTGCCTTATCCTTCGAAGTGTTTGATGACAAATAGCATCATCCCAACTTGGTTATAAATTAATATGCATTTAATAATTAAAAAAAATGCAACTTAAAAAAAAAAAGTCTAGTAACTCTATTGATTGAAATGAGGACCCTCTAGAAGGAACTGTCGCAGGTTAGGGTTCTATATTATCTCTAACTCCTGCGATTTTACAATAATTGTTATTCATAAAGGGCCATGCCTATCGTAGTCCAAATAGGCCGAAAGGAAAGCGATTTTTCTACGTACGATATGGCTGTTTACTATGTAATAGTAATATCATATATTGGGTCCTTGTTATTTTGGTGTTTTCCGATTTATTTCCTGTTGTCTGCAATGTACTCTAGTTTGTTGGTTGCTTCATAATAGGTTTTCAATGCCAAATTCATTTCAAATTTGAAAGTCATTTAAAATTTTTTTTTAAAAAAACTGAGAAGTACCTTATCGAACCAAACCGTTAAATTTAAAATTGGTACAGTTTACAATTTGGAAATCGAATATTTCAATTCGGTTTTAAAATTTTCTAAACACGAACTAAACCAAACTGAATTTACGACTAGAAAAAACTATCCAAAGTTCTTTTAGGCAATTTAAAACAGTTAGCTGAATGTGTTAAAAAGGCTCCCTTTTTTGTAAATTAGAGGTTTTAAAAACTCAGTCGAATCACTTCAAATTGAGAAATTCTTGTTCATTAATTACTTGCTTTCAAAAGACCATGACATTACTCTTTTTGCGAAATTAAAAGTTCTAAAAGTCAGTAATAGCATTCCCTGCAGAGAAGCCTGTACCTCTAATATCCCAGGATTTTGCATCACAATAACAAGAACACGACGGATAAGTCCATTATAGACCATCCTGTTAATGGTCCCATCTGCATTTATCCAAGGCAATATAGGCGCCAACGGTGCACCTAAAGAAGGCTTATATTTCATCCTCATTATCCCCTTCTGATGAACCAACTTTACCTGCCACAAGCATAGACTTGGCCAATCGTGTGCTTTTAGATTTATGGTCCAGCATCAGTTAGGATATGCCTTAACAAACCATCATTCTTACTCAAGTTTGCATGTTTTTCTAATCAATTTACAAAACTGAATGATCCTGATAATTTTGTGTTGGCAGAAAAATTGCTAGTAATAATTAAAAAAGAAAAAGGCCTTCCCAAACGGTGGTGAAAATAGTAAGAAGTGAACTACTTAATTTATCAAATCATGGACAACTACAAATCCGGTCTATAATGAATTCCTGGCGTAGAGGGTGTATATGTGAAGCCAACTCTAGTTTGCGTCAATCATTCATTTTTATAGGATGAAAAGTATTTATTCTCTACCAATGTAAGTATATTATGCATATCATATAAAATATTATGCATTAATTTAAGTGTTTAAAACAATTTATGTAAATCAAATCAATTAAGGAAAGAAAGTTTATTTATAATCTACTGAAAAACTCATTTTGCTATTTTTTTTGTCAACTTCAATCTGGTCCAATTTTATAAAAATAGAAACTAATTTCCTTTGTGTCACTTGTAGTAGTTATTGTAGAAACGAAATAAAACATTAAGATTGTTAGAACATGGAACTGAAAAATCAAGAAATTGGCTTCAAGACATGTAACAATTTGATTTCTTTAAAGTTTTATTCGCTCTTACTTGTAGTGTGCAAAAAAATTATCGACGTATAAACTTTGAAAATACAATAGAACCCAATGATTGATGGCGTCTTGCACTAATGAAATCAATTCACTAAACACTCACCGAAGTGTGACAAGATTATCAAACTTTTTTAAGATTTTTCTATAACAAAATGATATAGAAGGAAACTTTGAGAATATCAAAGAATGAGAGATTATTATTCTATTGTACTTTTTTTTCACATTCCGACTGTTCCAAACGAAAGTCTTTTTGTAGGTATGAGTGCTTATTCCTTACATATACAATTATGTCTATTTCAAACTGTTACTATTGTTGGTTTTTTTCAACAATCATGACTCTTCTTATTTTTTGAATTTCCAACAAATGTGATTTTTATTTGAAAATATCCAACAGAAAGTAAAAGACAAATATATTGCGTATCTTACGAGACTGTTTTGAATCTTAGGCCATTTGGAGAAAGTGGATCCATGGTGCTCACCTTGACCATTTTAATGGTCTCTCTTTGCATGATTGGATCTTTTATAATCTTAATAGAAGGGATGTTCTTGTGGAAGGTAACGTTTTATGGATCACTCTCTTTGGTTTTACTTGTTGGTATGTTTAGAAGCTTAGAAACAAGTGTCCCTTTGAGGAAAGATATCAATGGCCTTTCAATGCTAGTTTTGCTATAATTGCTACGACAAAGGGTTTCATGGAGTTTCAAGTGGGCTGTTGTTCTTCCCTTCCTCAACAATTAAGCTTTATTGCTTGGCAACCACTTATTGAGAACTTTGTGAAAATAAATGTTGATGCAACTACTACTTTCAATCCAAGAGAACTTAGCATGGGAAGTTTATGTCGAGATAACTGTAGATATTGAATCTTTGGGTTCATGAGCAAACTTGGTATGGATACTATTCTAAAAGTTGAACTACATGTTAATCATATGGTTTTTAAATTAGTTTGAGATCATGACTGTCAACAGATTGTAATTGAATCGAATTTTAAGTTTTCTGTTTAGAATATTTATAAAATTTTATTTGATTTAAAATAAAAATATATAAATTTGATTGAATGTAATAAAAAAATAAAAAAAATTAAAATTTTTAAATAATTAAAAAAATTAAAATATTATACCAAGAACAAATTTTTTCTTCTCTTCCAAAACAATTTTTTTCTTCCACCCGCACGATAAGTGTAACATGGAACTGTGTACAGACTAAACCAAGTCGGACCTGGG
This sequence comes from Theobroma grandiflorum, assembly GCA_036013995.1. Lineage (NCBI taxonomy): Eukaryota > Viridiplantae > Streptophyta > Magnoliopsida > Malvales > Malvaceae > Theobroma > Theobroma grandiflorum. The sequence continues at coordinate 13,019,088 of CP142131.1, forward strand.
CATAAGTTTTGAACTGTTAACCGAGCCCAATCTAAAAACATTTCTATTCAAAGGAAACATGGGACCATAATAAAAATTCAAAAAGCCTTACATCCTGGGCAATTGGTGTGCCGAGAATAGTCTCAAGCCCGGATGGCATACCAGACTAGACTCAAGTCTGTCAAATTTGCCAAGCTGGAGCCGGCCAGGAGAGAGATAATTCACCATTATAATTAAGGATGTTTGGAAAAAGTCAGCATCATTTGCTTGACCAGCAAATATTTGTACTATTATATGTATTTAAAATCTTTACAAGCCTTACTTTCAGGATCTCACAGATAATTCTTCCTGTATTCTAGGCATTTCAAAACCAGGGCAGGCGTTGATATGCATCAAAGTGATCCGACTTTCTTATTGTTTGTTTTTATTATTATAACATGTTCAGAAACAACCAAATTACTGTATGGTGCTAGTGGGACCTTCCACATGAAATAGAAAAAAGTCAAATCATTGTTTTTTATTTTTCTTTTCTTTTTTTTATAAATGGTCTTTATTTAATGTTCATTACATAGTTTATGCTAATCAATGTCTTTGATCATAAACAATCAGCTGTTATGTCAGGTGCTGCCTTAAACTTGATTAATCAGTCGTGCTAGTGTAACTGTTTTTGAATGTATAGTTTGATTGTGAAACTTGTTTAACATTTTAACCAAATGAAATCACTTGTATATATTTTTTCAAAGGCAAAACTTTGCTGGCCGGGAAGGGATCTCCTAGATTTCTTGCTCTGACATGTAGGTATCACTAGCTAAATATATATATATATATATATATATATATGTAGATGATAACTCTATGATATAGAGTTATTTGGATTTAATTTTAGTAATAATTTAGTTTAGTTTTTGTAGTAATGCATAGAAATTAGTAGATTTTATTTAATTATTTTAAATTAGTTATTTTATGTGAGTCAATCTAATAATGATTAATTTTATGCTTAATTTGATGTTAATATGGTTAAAATAAATTATTATTGATTTAGTTGTGCTTTTATAAGTGTTTGATGAAAGAAGAATTTCAATGAAAAAAAGAAAGCAATTTTAAGGTGCAGATTTTCACTGCATATGCTTTGGTATTTTGATCATAACTTTCTCTACAGAGTTTCAAATAATATGATTCTTAGACCATTGGAAAGATAAGAGAAACGTATACAACTTTCATGTTTATCACTTCACCCAGTTCGGCCTGGAAGATAGCTAAAAATTTTGTCTAAATTGATGTACTGCAGTAGTTCTAGAGCAATTACGATTTTTATTAATTAATTGGGTAATACTACAACTCATATAAGTCTGATTGGAATTGACTTTTTTCTTCACCCAATTTGGCCTTACTTTAAAGCCTATAAAAACAATCTTTCAAAAGACTTGATGGAAAGAAACGAAAGAACTAACGAAACGAACGAACGAGAAAACATCAGACTAAAAGCTGAAAGTCAAGCCACAAAGTCATTGAAGTTAAAGCTAAGGAAAATTTGCAGAATTCATGGAGATTGGAAATCCAAAATATAATTCTTGGACTTTTCTATTTTTTTGTTATTTTTCTTATTTTTCTTAGGGTGATTGGAATGTTTAAATTTTATTCGATGATGATGTGTGACTTGATGGGGAACTAGATTTTTAATCTAAGATTATGATTGAACTCAATATATAGTCTGACTTATTTATCTCTCTGTTACTTATGTTTGATAGATTTAAGTTGTTTATTTTATTCTATTCTTAATGCTTCTAGCTGATTGGCCACCAATTAGATTGAATTGGAAATCTAGGTTAAACCTTGACGAAGGAGATTTAGGTAGATCTTGAATAAAATAGCGTATGATCGAATACACTTAGTGATTAGGTGATTTGATTTGCATATAGGGTAGACATACACCTATAAGCCATACGTAGCCAAAATTAGAGCACAAACTTAATGAATCTTTCTTCAATTTAATTTGTATAGACATATAGTAAATTAATTGGGAGAGGTATTTTTATAAGAAACTCGACAGAGACTTATAAATAACTTATGACTCTAAGTTAGCAACTTGATCTATTAAATTGAGTTAAGAGAGAGAGACAATAATCAAATAAAGTATTGATGGATATCATAATCTTAGGTCCGGTGGATTTTAGATTAATTTTAGTTTTAGTTTTTAGTTTATTAATTTAAATTTTTTTCTTTTTAATTTTAATTGTTTAGATAAAATTAAGATGTGTTAATTTTAGTAGTTAACAGTAGGAATTAAACAATTCTCTGTGAGAACGATACTCTACTTCATTACTATATTACTTATTAACGATACATGCACTTGTGTGAGAAATCAACAATAGTAGATATCCAATTCTGGTTAATTATTATTTTTAAAGTACTCTTTACAAGGAAATTAGGAGTGTTCCAAGCGCAGAAGTGCCCAAGGTTGTTCCAAGCTTGAAAGCGCCCAAGGGCATTCCAAGCATAGAAACGTCCAAGAGCATTCCAAGTATAGAAGCACCTAAGGGCGTTCCATGTGCAAAAGCGCTCAGGGGTGTTCCAAGTGTAAAAGTGCCTAAGGGTGTTCTAAGAGTGGAAGTGCCCAAGAATGTTACAAGCGCAGAAGCACCCGAGGGTGCTCCAAGTGTGGAACTACCTAGGGTCGTTCTAAGCACAAAAATGCACGTTCTAAGCGTGGAAGCACCCAGGGTGTTCCAAGCATAGAAGCTCCCAAGGAGCGTTACTAGCATAGAGGCACCCCAAGAACAAGCATGGAATAGTTATTTGTACGGGGAAGTGAAAGTAACTCAGAACAAGTGACAGAGTTCATGAGTTACCTTCACATTTGGAATGTTTTAGAGAGTTTGGCTTGGTGACTCAACTATGGAGATAGTTAAGAAGACTTCTTCTTAACTTTTCCTTGAAGTACATGTGTTTTACCCCTTTTTCTTTCCTTACTTCTTAAAAAAATACAAGTGATACAATATCAAATACCATTGCTCCATTTGCCCAAAACCTATGGCCACTACCAATTACATGATCATTCTTTTAATATCTCATAAACCATTATTTAATTGTTCTTCCATGACAAGCATGTTCTTCCATGATTGAACGTTCTCTCCTAGCAACTCCTAAGAAAGTGTTCTTGCTTAGTATAAATATGAGAGCTTGGAAAGTAAGGAAAAAGATAAAACACCCAGCAAAGATTCATCTAAAAAGCTCTTTCTCTAGATTCCTCCAAGCATTCTTTCTCTTCAGCCTTTCTCATTCGTCGTTATTCACTGTTTCTTCCACCTTTTCTTATCCCTTACCACTTTCCACCCAAAGCACTAATGCTTCAAGAATTACTCCAGTCTTCCTCTCTACCACCTCTAGTGCATCTTGATTCACTCATGCAACACATCCTCTCTCTTTAACCAAAAGAACCCTCTACATTTTGAAGACTCCATTAGGGAAGAGTGATTGCAGTAAGTGAAAATTAGCTAGAAATTTCTATCTGAAGATATGGGGAGTTTTCTTGATAACCAAGAAATATCCACCCCTACTTATGTCCAAGAGCTTATGAAGATGCTCTAAGCCTTCTAAGAAAGGATGCAAGCCTCATAAGAAAACAACAAAAGGATAATGGAGACCATTAACCAATTTGCATCCTCAATTGCCACAAACTCTCAACCTCCGCTTTTGCCAGCAGAAAATGCAACCAATGTCGTCAATAATAATGGAAACGGAGGAAATGGGGAGAGTAGTACTGACCCCCACCCCACTACCACTCATCCTTCTGTTGTAGGCAATCCCATCACCGCAACTCCTGCCACTAGTACCCAAAGTTTTGTCACGAAGGAAGAACTGGAGAAACTACTCGACCAAAAGAATAAGAGTCTCAACTTCTTTGAGTTTGATTTGAAACTACCCTATCTTGCTAAAGTAGCTGCTAAACCATACCCCAATGATTACACTAGCCCAAAATTCAAACAATACAATGGCAAGACTAGTGATGCTTGAGAACATATCATGAAGTTTGTAGAAACCTTACGAGTCACAGGCTTGGACGATGATCTAAAATTAAAAGAGTTCTCTAAGTCTCTTACTAAAAAAGCCTACACTTGGTATGTTAATCTCACTCCTAGCTCAGTTGACTCTTGAAACCAAATGTGTAGAATGTTCGAAGAAAAGTTCTTTTCTACCTAAGAGAAAGTAACCCTTATTGACTTGGGAAGAAAACATCTAAAGGCAAGAGAGAATCTTATGGAATACATCCAGCAGTTTAGGGAACATGTACTGGATATACAAGATTCTCATGATAAAAAGGAACTAGTCAAAGTATGCATCCAAGGCAGACCAATAATACGATCTTTAGGCAAAATGGAGCTAATCATTTCAACATGAGGAACATTTTGACTGTGAATATAATCCAAGGAGAAGGTAAGGAAAGAAGAAGACCTCGAGAAAATCTGAGGCCAAGGTGTGACAATTTTAAGAGAAGACAAGATAAAGAGATTATTGCGTTTCCTCCATCTTCAGCTCCTCTTGACAGAGTAAGGGCACTTCTTTAAGAATGGACTAAAGACAGGTAAATAAATTGACCTTACATATCTAGACCTCTAATAACAAAAAAGAAGTCCAATATATGCTATTACAATTATCATCGCATGGTGGCTCATCTATTTACAGAATGCAAAAACATGCACAAGATATTTCACAAAAAAACACAAATAAGAGAGGTCTTGATTAGAAACAATAAAATTCAAAATAAGCCACTCCTTGCTTATCAAAATGCTAGAGGACATTTGAGTGCAGTGATCGATATTCAAAAAGAGCCTAACCCACCTTCCAATCAAGAAGAAAATACACTTACAGCTACTATGGTTACCTTGTCCATTGCCACCTCACTCATGGAGACACCTAACTGTAAACACTTCTTTGATCAACTTGACTTTTCAGAAAAATCAAAGAAGGAGGCAGCCACAATGTTAGTATAGATAGGTGGTATACAGAATGAGGAATGTAATTTGGTGGGACAACCTATGAAGAAGATAACAAGTGGGTATAAGAATGCCATACTATTCACAAAAGCAGATATGTGCATACCACATCCTTATCATAATAAGCCATTTTATGTGGAGAGTAATGTCAATGGATACCTAGTGCGAAGGACGTTCATTGATGATGGTTCCTGTATAAACATCATGCCACTGTTTACTCTAAAAGCTATGAATATAGACTTGAGGAGTTTACGACGTCCTATGACTATCACTTCTTTTGACAACAAAGAAATTAAAACACTGGGACAAGTCATGGTGAGTTTCAAGATATGACTTATTCAAGACCAGACTTGCTTCCATGTTATTCAAGCTGATGTGGCCTATCACCTCCGTATAGGAAAGAAGTTTCTTCACACTCATAATATCATTCCTTCCTCATGCCACCAATGTATCAAAGGTTACTAGAAAAGGAAGGAAATTTTTATTCCAGCAAGCAAGGCACCATTTGAACGCCATGAGGTAAGTTACATTGAAGCTTTTTTCTTTGAAGCACTAGCAGAAGAAGGTGAAACTAGCATAACTAGGCCTATAAGCATTCCATTTCCATGATGGGAAGAAAACTCCCAAAAAGGGGAAGAAAACATCTCCAAGAAAAAAAAAGATGAGGAAAGAGAAAACACTTCGAAAGAATGAGAGAAGACTCCACTAGGACAAGCTCTTATGCTCATGAAGATAAGAAAATTGTTTACTATTTATGATAGGGCGCGGGGTCAAGGGAAGTATCTTCTCTTGACCCCATATCACATGAACCACCTGATATACCATTACCTTACTTTCAGGTGGAAGAAGTAGAAGGGGAACCAAAAAAATCACTTGTAACAGAACAGTTTCAAGAACAACCAAAGTCACACGATAATGAAATGAAAGAGCTTAACTTAGCTGGAAAATGAGAAACTCCTAAACCACTCTTCATAAGTAAGAACCTTTTGGATGAACAAAAAATAGCAATGATTCAGTTGTTGAAAGAATTCTAAGATGTGTTTTCATAGACGTATAAGCATATGCCCAGTTTAGATAAGAAACTTGTCATTCATGAGTTGCACATCTCTCTTGGAACCAAGCTAGTAAAGCAGCATGCACGTGTATTTCACCATGAAATAGAAACCCATATAAAGGAGAAAATTAACAAACGTTTTAAAGTTGGGTTCATCAAGCCAATTAATCACCCAACTTGGCTAGCAAACTTGGTACTTGTAAAGAAAAAGAATAGAACAATCCAAGTCTGCGTTGATTTCAAAGATTTGAACAAAGCTTGTCCCAAGGATGATTTTCCTCTTCCAAACATTCATACTTTTGATATTTCTATAGCACGTCATTAAATGTTTTCCTTCATGGATGGATTCAGTGGATATATCAAATAAAGATGACACTTGGTGATACAGAGAAGACAACTTTCAGAACCCCATTTGGTAACTTTTACTATATAGTTATGCCATTCGAGTTGAAGAACGCAGGTGCAACCTATCTACATGCCATGACAGCAATTTTTCATTACATGACGCATGATTGCTTGGAAGATTATGTGGATGACATAGTAGTGAAATCCAAGAAAGCTCCAGATCATCTTAAAGAAAAGAGTGTTTAAGTGATATCGAAAATGCAAGCTACGCATGAATCCCTTGAAATGTGCCTTTGGAGTAAAAATTGGTAAGTTTATAGGTTTTGTGGTGTATTGAAAATGTATAGACATGGACCTTGCAAAAATAAAAGCTATTCAGTCTATGCCACTTTCATCAAACCAGAAGCAACTTAAAAGCCTATTGGTTATTCTAGCCTTAGGAGATATCATTATGCCTTTTCAAGCTTTTCTCAAGAAAGGGGTTCCATTTTCATGGAATGAACAACAACCGCAAGCTTTTGAGCAGATCAAAGGTATTCTTACTTCCCCCAAAACAATGACTATGCTAATCCAAAGGGAACCAATGATGCTATACCTTACCTCAACTCCACATTCAATTAATGCTCTACTTGTTCAAGAGGTAGAAGGGCAAGAACGACCCATGTATTACTTGAGTAGATGTTTGCAAAGGAGTGAATTGAACTACCCACTAATGGAGAAATACTATCTTGCACTGGTGTATAGTGACTCAAAAACTTTGTCATTACTTCCTGGCTCACAAACTTAAAGTAGTGACCAAGTCAGATCCAATCAAATTTTTGCTTTCTTAGCCAACCTTATCTGGAAAGATAGCAAGGTGGCTTCTCTTACTTGGAGAGTTTGACGTTTCAATTGTGCAACCTAAGGCGATCAAGTCTCAAGCTCTTTCAGATTTACTAGCACATTTCCCATCTTAATTTGAAGACATAATTTTTGATTCTATTCTAAGAGAGCTCCATGAAATATACTCTGTCCGCACATAAGAGAGAGAATGAGAGTTGTATTTTGACGGTTCATCCACTATGTTTGGTGGAGGTGTTGGCATAGTTTTGATTCCCCTAATAGAAGCTCACACAAAAGATAAGTTGTCCTCTAATTCTCATAATAATCAAGTTCAATCAGAGAGAATGAACAAAGTAGATGTACCTAGCAGAAAATATACTCTTTCTTTAGCTTTTAAGTTGGATTTCCCCTACACCAACAACCAATTAGAATATGAGGCATTGATTTTGGGGTTGTATACTGCCACAGTTATGAGAGTTAATAGCTTATGCATCCATGGAAACTTCAATCTGATTGTAAGACAAACAAATAGTGAGTTCTTTTTTAAAGAACCTATGCTTGCATCCTACAAAACTATTGTTCAATCACTATTATAGCAATTCCAAAAGATGTGATGCGAACATAACTCAAGATCAACTAATAGACATGCAGATGCACTTACTACTCTAGCTTCCAAAATACAGATGCAATAAGAATATCAAAATACTATTTCAGTATTAAAGAGAAGACTTCCATGTCCATTTAGTGAGCTGTTACAACCTCCTACTTATAAAAAAAAAACTGGTGTACACTTATAATAAAAGACCTGTTCAATCCAAGCTCCATTACTATCTCACGATTAAAACACTTTACTCTTATTCATGGTGTATTATACCACAAAGGAAGTAATAGAGTATTGGCTAGATGCATTTCCAAGCGTGAAGTAGAGGAAAGATTGAAAGCAGTCCATGAATAGTGCTACGGAGAAGAAGGACCATCGTTGCATCGCTTACTCCAAAGAGCAAGGTATTTTTGGCCGACTATGTCCAAAAATACGCTTCAGTTTCAACAATCTTGTCCTAAGTGTTCAGAGTATGAATGTCATTTTGTAAGAAGTGTGAGTGATTGGCGAAGGCTTTATATTGACTTCCTTCAAAATGGAATCCTTTCAACAAATTCACAAGATGCAAGACAAGTAAAAAGAAGAACTCAACGCTTCTTTCGAAAGAAAATGAGTTGTTCCCAGTATCATTCGTGGAACGTCCTCTAAAATGCGTTTCTCCTACTGATGTAAATCCCTTAATGAAATAAGTCCATGCTGGGAGTAATGGAGAGCATGAAGGAGGGAGAAAGCTTTATTAGAATATGTTGGATAATGCTTTTATTCAAGAATTTGTGCTTAAAATGCCAAAATTCACTTTCTACTTTATAAACACGCTCCAATAGCTGTAAGTGTTGTGGCATGACTGAAATGCTATGAAAATCTTCCAAATGAGTGTCAGAAACATCATTTCTATGTTCTACCACTAAAAAAAAAAAGAAATGGCATACAGTGAGCAATAAGAAGGGGGCATAACAATTTTCAAACAAATGATATGTATTTTCTTAGAAATAGAGGTTGCAACAGTATTCTTCCTTTTCTTCCTCAGAATAACCCTACCAGGCTCATCGTAGCGAACTTTTGGGGTAAAACGAGTTCTGGCCATGAGAAGAGGCAATAAAATTCCTACAAGCACAAATGATACAAAAACAACTAAATAAGTATTCACGTATTACCATTCCTACTTATGCATTAATATCCCATGTTTATTTGTTCTTATTTGTGCATCATATTTTTTTTAATTATTCTCTTATACCAAACAAAACGAATAAAGATATTTGTATATAAATCACTAAAAAAAAAACTCTATAGAGAACCAAGCAACAAATAAATAAATAAATAAAATAACTAGATAGTATTCATTCTAATTTCCAAGTCTTCCTTAACATTAGAGGTGTTCATTTTCTAGGTAATTAATTTCAATTCTCATCCAATTATCTATTAGAGAAGAAAGTGTTTTCTTTAATGTGATATTCAAAAAAAAAAACTTAAAATTTGAGAATTTTCCCACGATTCGACCGTCGTTTTATACTGCTTGGATTCTTGAATGCCTTTTGCGAATATTACTATTTTTATTGTCAATTGGTCATTAAATTTTATTCTTATTCTTCATATTAATTATTATTAACATTAACACTTTGTATTCCATTTAATGATTTGAATTGCTAAATATAAAAAATACATACTACATCATTCTTTCTCAATTATCACGTACATTCATCATAGCTTTCACTTTAAAAAAAAAAGAAAGAAAGAATACACTAGAAAACAAGGAACCAAAACAAGATTAGACTTTGAGATGGGATTTTGTTTTTGCTTTTATAGAAAGAGAAAGACTTTAAAAGAAAGGGGTAGAAAATATGTTGGTAACAATTATTGCTTGAAGAGAAACTATTACATTTATGTAGTGTCCAAACTATCCATAAGCTCATGATGGGCTTGACTTTTGAAAAGGTAACAAGAATAATTACTGTTTGACAATTAATTAATTAATGTAGGTCATAAAAAAAATTTTTTGTTGTAAAAAAATTTTTTTTCAAGCCCTATTTATGTTGTTAAGAACTCTAACTTAAAATTAATGAGAATATTGCACAGATTAGGAGAAACCTCAATAATAAAAAAAATAAAAATATATAAATAATTAATCAATAAAAAAGATATGTATGTTTCTTATAAATTAGCAAAACCAATTAATTATGCTTGCATCATACATGACGTATGGATATAATAGTTGAATGTGATATAATCAAATTAAAAAAATTGATAACTTTTAAAGTCAAAGTCTACAGCTTTTCTCAAACACTTAGTACGCTCTTCATGCCAAAGTTCTTTTTCCTTATTTTTCCTTTTACATACTTCAGCTTTACATATATCACTTGGAAATTGGTTATTGTGATGTAGGCCTTTAGTCATTACTATAAAAATTACTTTGAGTGCACCAAGTAACTACCAAATTGATTGACGCAACAAACAAATTTTTATTTCTTTCTTTGAATGCACCAAGTAACTACCAAATTGATTGATGCAAGAAACAAATTTTTATTTCTTTCTTTTCCTATTAGAAACAAGAAGAATAAACTAAGTAAAATTGTTTAAATGTAACTACCAAATTGATTGATGCAGCAAACAAATTTTTATTTCTTTCTTTTCCTATTAGAAACAAGAAGAATAAACTAAGTAAAATTGTTTAAATAAAACCCACTTGCTTCAAGAAACTTTAAAAAAACCTTAGAAGTTTATTGTGAGTTTCCGTACAACCAATCTCTCTAGAAAAATTTATGAAATCCTTAAATCTCAAGGTTTGTCATTCATTTAAATATTTTCGCTATGCATGAAATTTTTAATGATAAAATTTTCTTGCAGAGGGCAAACTATTCTAAATGGTTTAGGCTTTTGAAGTAAGGAAGCATGTTAAGCTATTCTAAGCACAAAATCACCTCTAAACATATGCATAAAAGAAAATTAAAGAAAAAGAAAAAAAAAAGAAAGAAAACTTACTTGTTTAAAATTTTAAGGAAGAACGAAGAGTTTTTGAGAATTGATTGTGAATTTCTATAGAACTATTCTCTCATATTTATAGATTTTAAAAATTATTTTCCTAGTAGGAGTCTAACTCTTTAAATTATCTTATCAAATCCTGTTCTAACTCTAATTGCTTTTCCTCATATATCAAGCTTCACTAACTTTGAAAGTAATGGCTATCCTTGATTGTAAATATATATACATACATATATATATATATTAAATAAGAAAAAAAAGATAATAATAGCAATCCTATATTCAATAATTACCAACTAAAAAAATAAAAATAAAATATGAAAAACCAAAAAAAAAAGTATATATGTATAAGCATTGTCTTTCTTATTACTATGTGCATCTCCTTATGCATAAAACTTTTTATAAGAATTTTTATACATGAGGCAAAATGTAAATGCCCAATTCTAGTTAATTATTAATTTTAAAGTACTCTTTATAAGGAAATTAAAGGTGTTCCAAGTGCAAAAGTGCTCAGAGTTGTTCCAAGTCTGGAAGCGCCCAAGAGCATTCCAAGCGTAGAAATGCCCAGAAGCGTTTCAAACATAAAAGCACTTAAAGGCATTCCAAGCGTAAAAACACTAAAGGCGTAGAAACGCCCATGGGTGTTCCAAGTGCAAAAGCATCCATGAGTGTTCCAAGCGTGGAAGTGCTCACTAATGTTCTGTAACATCCCGGGCAAGTAAAGTCAAAGAGAAAGAAGAAAGGGGAGATTCGGTCAAAAAGGGAGGGAAGGAAAAAGACAAAGCAGAAGAAAAAGAAGGAAGAAAAAAAAGAAAGAGAAAGGGGGAGAGAAGGGGGCAGCCACAGGAGAGAAAAAGGGAGCAGAAAAAGACAGAGCAGAAGAAAAAGAAGGAAGAAAAAAAAAAGAAAGAGAAAGGGGGAGAGAGGGGGGCAGCCACGGGAGAGAAAAAGGGAGCAGAAGAAGAAAGAAGCAGAAAAAAAGAAAGAGAAAAAGAGAAAGGGGGAGAAAGGGGCAGCCACGGGAGAGAAGAAACAGGGAGCAGAAGAAAAAGAAGGGAGGGAAAGAAAGAGAAAGGAGAGAAGAAGAAAGAGAAAGGGGAGAAGAAAAAGGAGAGAAAGGGGCAACGACGGGAGAAGAAGAAAGAGAAAGAAGAAGAAGAAGAAGGAAAGGGAGAAAGGGGCAACGACGGGAGAAGAAAGGAGAGAAGAAGAAAGAGAAAGAAAGGGAAAGAAAAAAAAAAGAACAAAACAACTGGGTGCACGCGTGAAATAATAGCGAAGTAGTACACCGCTATTTCAAGGTGAGTGGGTGCTAAATTTTAAAAATAGTATATTCTTATAATATTATATAAATTGTGTTAATGGTTGATGGAATTGTGGATGGCATGAGTTGGTAGAAAAATTAGGTTGTTTGTAAATGTGAAAATTTTAAAAATCTGGATTTGTGATAAAATATGTAGTACAGTATATATATGATTTTTAAGTAGGGGGAAACAAATCTTCGACTGATTTTGCTTCAAATAATGCCTTGCAATTTGTGTACTGCTTAGGTCAGTGACCATTATACTGTTTTCGAGATACGAGAACAATTGATTATATTTTTATACGTTGATTTAGCAGACATATTATGATTTAAATGATTGAAATATTTTGTGCACGAGTAGGTAAAGGGGGACCTGAAGCCCCGATTTATTTTGGTGATGTGGGTAGTTCCCACGAGTAGATAAAGGGGGACCTGAAGCCCCGATTTATTTTGGTGACGTGGGTAGTTCCCACGAGTAGATAAAGGGGGACCTGAAGCCCCGATTTATTTTGGTGACGTGGGTAGTTCCCACGAGTAGATAAAGGGGGACCTGAAGCCCCGATTTATTTTGGTGACGTGGGCAGTTCCCACGGGTAGATAACGACATCTGAGAATAAGCCTAAGGGCTGTACTAATTTATCCGAGAACGAGATTCGCTCGTTTCTTGTCTTAGTATACATCGCGTGTCATTGACACGTAAATTTTTATTAATAATTTATAAGTGATATATATATATACATATATATATATTTTCTTGGATTACACTGTTTTAGATTTGCAAGGCATAAAATATCTACCCATTTAATGAAATATTTTTCTACGCATACTCTTGGATTTAGAACTAATCTACCCATATGTTGTTTCCCCTTCTCGCCTGCTCACTGAGTCAATGATTATCACTGAGTCTATGAGACTCACACCCTCTTATTTTCTCTTTTTGCAGACAAGGATTTATCTGAAGTGAAATATCAGTGAGTACGGTCTACCACATATTTGGGTAAGATCAAGTTTCAACTCGTTTAGAGTCACTCCGCTGATAGAGGTCAAATTGTAATAGCATGTCTTAACGTAAGAATTGAATTGATTGTGCTTGATTTTAAATTCAAGTACACGTGTATATATATGTTTGACTTCAAATTTATGCAGTCTATTGCTAGTGTACAGAGAATGGTTGAAAAGTCGTATGAGGCTTGTTCGGGACTTGGTGAGACATCTTGAAAGTCTCGAATGCCAGTAGCGATCTAGAGGGGGTCGTTACAGTGTTGGTATCAGAGTCTAGGTTTAGAAAGTCCTAAGATTTCTCTAAGTTGTCAGCGGAGTGTCGGGGTTAGTGTAGAGTCTTATCCATGGTTTATGACTGCAGCATGAATTATGGGTGGGAGGCTACACGAATCCCTAAATCTTAGTAAGCTACCCTTATTACTAACTTCGGATATTGATTTAAAAGAGATGTTTGACGTTGTTTAGGTAACGAGATACCGCCAAAGACGCGAGCCACCTCAAGAGCAATTAGAGGGTTTGATGCCCCGGAAGAGGTTATGGAGGAACCACGTGCGTCTTTCTCTAGGGGCAGTGGGAGAGGTAGACCTAGAGGCCGAATTGCCGAGCTTCACGGCAGTCAAAGTTTAGAGGAAAGGAGGGCCAACACCAGTTCTGAGGATACGGGAGGTGAGCATCCTGAGGTACCTACTGCCACGTTGGAGGAAATAGCGGCTGGACTGCGAGGTTTGACTCAGGAAATTGCACAATTCAGGAGACACGAAGCATATCAAACTTACGAGACCATGGGTTCTAGCTTTGAAGATTCAGAGTATCAACCATATGAGGAAACAGAGAGAGGAAACGTTATGGTGAGTTTGGGAGAGTTCATGAAATTGAGACCTCCGTCTTTTTCGGGTACTCATCCAGCGGAAGACCCACAAGCCTTTTTGGATGAAATGGATAAGATTTGCACGGCTTTGGGTTGTTCTAGCCACCAGACAGTTGAGTTGGTTGATTTTAGACTGACAGAGGTAGCGCAAATATGGTTCGCCACACTCAAGCGCTGTAAACCTCCTGGTTCCGCTCCACTTATTTGGGAAGAATTTACGCAGGCTTTCATGGATAGGTTTTTACCTGAAAGTGTGAGAGACGCTAAGGCTCAGGAATTCGAAACCTTGAGGCAGATGCCAGGAATGACAGTGTCAGAGTATGATGTTCAATTTACTCAACTGTCAAGGTATGCTCCTTACTTGGTTCAGACTGAAAGGCAAAGAATTAAAAGATTCATCAAGGGATTACCAGAACCTATATATAGAGTTTTAGTCTCTCAAAGGTTCACTTCCTATTCCGAAGTAGTTGATGCTGCCAGGAAAATTGAGGCAAGACGTATGGAGAGTGGGGCAGAGAGAGAGAAGAGTAAGAGGAATCGAGGTGAAGGGTCTTCCAGATTTAGAGACTCTAGTAGGGGTACGGAGACTAATATAGTTGGTCAACAAGGTCGCAGGGATGGCAATTTGCTCCGAAGATCGGCGTTCACTAGCCCACCAAACCAACGTAGAAATTTTCAGTTCCGTAGCCCTCCACGTAGCAGTGATTTCAGTGGAGTTAATTACAGACGAGCTATGAACAGCGGGATGGCTAATATGAATCCCAGACAAAGTAACCAGTGGGGTCCTTTTTGTACTTTCTGTGGTAACATACATACAGGGCCATGCAATCAAACTGTGATGCTTTGTTACGAGTGTGGGGGAGTTGGCCATGCAAAGAGGGATTGTCCTACTTTCAAACATAGTCAGGAGATGGCTCGTGGTTCAGTGCAATCTGATTTTGCTACCATATCGTCAGCCAGAAATGTTAGGAGAGATAAGGGAAAGGGGATAGCTTCTTCATCACGAGGTAGACCGGCGAATTTCACTCAACAAGGTGCTTCTGGAGGAGGACAGGCGAGAGTATTTACTTTGACGCCACAAGATGCTCACGCCTCGAATGCAGTGGTGACAGGTACTCTTTCTATTTGTGGCTATGAAGCATCGGTTTTATTAGATCCAGGATCCACTCATTCTTTTGTGTCTTTACATTTCATGCCTAAATTAGGCAAACATTATGAATGTATGGATGAACCATTAGTAGTAACTACTCCATTGGAAGAAGCATATGTTGCGGAATATGTATTTCGTTCTTGTGAGGTCCAGATCAAAGATAAGTACACTTGGGCGGACTTAGTGTTAATGACTACGTTAGGAGTTGACGTGATACTAGGAATGGATTGGTTGGCATCTTGCTATGCCAACGTGGATTGTTATCGCAAGCTGGTGAAGTTTAAATTCCCAGGGGAGTCATCATTTATTATTTATGGTCACAGCAGTCAATGGGGTAACAGGGTGACGGCTGCAATCGCTGGAGGAGTACAGAGTGAAGAGGAAAACTTGGAGGCGACACTAGTAGTGAGTGAATTCGTGGATGTATTTCTAGAAGAGTTGCCGGGATTACCTCCAGAAAGAGAAATTGAATTTCGTATTGACTTGATTCCAGGGACGCAACCGATATCGATACCTCCGTACCAAATGGCACCGACAGAGCTAAGGGAGTTAAGGGAACAGTTGCAAGATTTGATTAATAAGGGTTTTATTCGCCCGAGCGTGTCTCCTTGGGGAGCACCAGTACTGTTCGTAAAGAAGAAAGATGGTAGTCTCAGGTTATGTATAGACTATCGACAGCTCAATAAAGTCACGATTAAGAATAAATACCCACTTCCAAGAATTGATGATTTATTTGACCAATTGCAAGGGGCCCAATGCTTTTCGAAGATTGATCTGAGGTCGGGATATCATCAATTGAGAATCCGGGAGGAAGACATATCCAAGACTGCGTTTCGTACGAGGTACGAACATTACGAATTTCTAGTGATGTCTTTCGGATTGACTAATGCCCCTGCTGCATTTATGGATTTAATGAATAGGGTGTTTCGAGCGTACTTGGACAGATTTGTGGTCGTCTTTATTGATGACATTCTCATATACTCGAGGAGTTGGGAAGAACATGCGCAACATTTAAAGATCGTACTACAGACCCTACGTGAGCATAGATTGTACGCAAAATTTTCTAAGTGTGCATTTTGGTTGAGTAGCGTTGGGTTTTTGGGACATATTGTATCTAAGGACAGAGTGCAAGTAGATCCTAGCAAAGTCGAGGCTATTGAGAATTGGGCTAGGCCCACGACGGTTACTGAAATTAGGAGTTTTCTGGGGTTGGCTGGGTATTATCGACGATTTGTGAAGGATTTTTCTAAAATAGCTTCTCCACTAACGAGGCTAACTCAAAAAGGGGTAAGATTTGAATGGTCGGAGGCTTGTGAACACGGTTTCCAAACGTTAAAGGCTTGTTTGACTTCAGCGCCCGTATTAAGCTTGCCTTGCGGATCCGATGGTTACACGGTGTATTGTGATGCTTCGAGGATTGGATTAGGGTGTGTGTTGATGCAACATGGTAGAGTTATCGCTTATGCCTCGAGACAGCTTAAAAGGCATGAACAAAATTATCCTACGCACGATCTGGAGATGGCAGCGATCGTGTTTGCCTTAAAAATATGGAGGCATTACTTATATGGAGAAACATGTGAGATATATACGGATCATAAAAGTTTGAAGTATATATTTCAACAGCGAGACCTAAACCTCAGGCAACAAAGATGGATGGAATTGTTGAAAGATTATGATTGTACGATAATCTACCAGCCTAGCAAGGCAAATGTTGTAGCAGATGCTTTAAGTCGAAAGTCAATGGGTAGTATGGCCCACATAGCAGTGGAGAGGAGGTCGATAGTGCAAGGATTACAGGATCTAGGTAACTTGGGAGTCAAATTTGAAGTCAATGGATCAGACGCACTATTGGCACATTTTAGAGTTCGACCAATTCTAAATGATCGAATTCGAGATGCCCAAGCTAGAGATACCTTTGTGATGACTATTTTGGGGGGTATGGGTGAAGAAGTCTCCGAATTTGATTTTGGGTCCGATGGATTATTGAGATATGGGCCTCGAATCTATGTGCCGAATTTGGATGGATTAAGGGAGTAGATTTTAGAGGAAGCACACGTGGCTGCTTATGCCGTGCATCCGGGGGCGACCAAGATGTATCATGATCTAAGATCCGTATATTGGTGGCAAGGACTGAAGAAAGATGTAGGGGAATACGTGTCAAGATGTTTAGTGTGCCAACAAGTGAAGGCAGAACACCAAAGGCCTTCGGGATTACTACAACCATTGCCGATATCCGAGTGGAAGTGGGAACACATAGCCATGGACTTCGTAACCGGGTTGCCCCAAACCAACGGAGGATACGATTCTATATGGGTGATTGTTGATCGATTGACTAAGTCAGCACATTTCCTTCCGGTTAAGACTAAGTATGGGGCAATACAATATGCTCGAATTTACATTAATGAGATTGTTAGATTACATGGCATACCGGTGACTATTATGTCAGATCGGGGACCACAATTCACTAGTCGATTTTAGAGGAAGTTACAAAGCGAACTAGGGACCCGACTGGACTTTAGTACGGCATATCATCCCCAGACAGATGGTCAATCCGAGCGCACGATTCAAACAATGGAAGATATGCTAAGAGCGATCGTGTTAGATTTTGGAGTTTCTTGGAACTTGTACTTGTCATTGGCAGAATTTGCATACAATAACAGTTACCAGGTGAGTATCAAGATGGCACCATTTGAGGCACTGTACGGGCGGAAGTGTAGGTCACCCATTGGATGGTTGGAAGTGGGGGAGAGGAAGCTGTTAGGGGTGGAAATGGTACAAGCAGCGGAAGAAGGAGTACAAATAATTCGAAAACGAATGTTGGCAGCTCAAAGTAGACAGAAGTCATATGCCGACAACCGACGTAGGCCCTTGGAGTTCGGAATAGGTGAATATGTGTTCCTAAAAGTCTCACCTCGTAAAGGAATACGAAGATTTGGCAAGAGAGGGAAGCTCAGTCCTCGATACGTTGGTCCGTTTGAGATATTGGAGCGGGTAGGTACTGTTGCTTATCGATTGGCGTTACCACTGGATTTTGAAGGAGTCAATCCAGTGTTTCATGTATCCATGCTCAGAAGATACGTCCGAGACCCTTCGCACGTGATAAAACATGATACGGTGTCGTTGGAACCTGGGTTGGAATTCCAAGAGCAGCCTGTAGCTATATTGGACCGTCAAGTCAAAAGGCTTCGCCATAAAGACATAACCTTAGTGAAAGTATTATGGCAAAACCATCCAACGGAGGAGGCAACTTGGGAACTAGAAGAAGAAATGCAAGAAGGGTACCCACAACTATTTGAGGATTGAAGGTGCAGATAAGTGCTTCTACGCTATTGAAATTCGAGGACGAATTTATTATAAGTGGGGGAATTTGTAACATCCCGGGCAAGTAAAGTCAAAGAGAAAGAAGAAAGGGGAGATTCGGTCAAAAAGGGGGGGAAGGAAAAAGACAAAGCAGAAGAAAAAGAAGGAAGAAAAAAAAGAAAGAGAAAGGGGGAGAGAAGGGGGCAACCACGGGAGAGAAAAAGGGAGCAGAAAAAAATAGAGCAGAAGAAAAAGAAGGAAGAAAAAAAAAGAAAGAGAAAGGGGGAGAGAGGGGGGCAGCCACGGGAGAGAAAAAGGGAGCAGAAGAAGAAAGAAGCAGAAAAAAAGAAAGAGAAAAAGAGAAAGGGGGAGAAAGGGGCAGCCACGGGAGAGAAGAAACAGGGAGCAGAAGAAAAAGAAGGGAGGGAAAGAAAGAGAAAGGAGAGAAGAAGAAAGAGAAAGGGGAGAAGAAAAAGGGGAGAAAGGGGCAGTGACGGGAGAAGAAAGGAGAGAAGAAGAAAGAGAAAGAAGAAGAACAAGAAGGAAAGGGAGAAAGGGGCAACGACGGGAGAAGAAATGAGAGAAGAAGAAAGAGAAAGAAAGGGAAAGAAAAAAAAAAGAACAAAACAACTGGGTGCACGCGTGAAATAATAGTGAAGTAGTACACCGCTATTTCAAGGTGAGTGGGTGCTAAATTTTAAAAATAGTATATTCTTATAATATTATATAAATTGTGTTAATGGTTGATGGAATTGTGGATGGCATGAGTTGGTAGAAAAATTAGGTTGTTTGTGAATGTAAAAATTTTAAAAATCTGGATTTGTGATAAAATATGTAGTACAGTATATATATGATTTTTAAGTAGGGGGAAACAAATCTTCGACTGATTTTGCTTCAAATAATGCCTTGCAATTTGTGTACTGCTTAGGTCAGTGACCATTATACTGTTTTCGAGATATGAGAACAATTGATTATATTTTTATACGTTGATTTAGCAGACATATTATGATTTAAATGATTGAAATATTTTGTGCACGAGTAGGTAAAGGGGGACCTGAAGCCCCGATTTATTTTGGTGACGTGGGTAGTTCCCACAGTAGATAAAGGGGGACCTGAAGCCCCGATTTATTTTGGTGACGTGGGCAGTTCCCACGGGTAGATAACGACATCTGAGAATAAGCCTAAGGGTTGTACTAATTTATCCGAGAACGAGATTCGCTCGTTTCTTGTCTTAGTATACATCACGTGTCATTGACATGTAAATTTTTATTAATAATTTATAAGTGATATATATATATACATATATATATATATATATTTTCTTGGATTACACTGTTTTAGATTTGCAAGGCATAAAATATCTACCCATTTAATGAAATATTTTTCTACGCATACTCTTGGATTTAGAACTAATCTACCCATATGTTGTTTCCCCTTCTCGCCTGCTCACTGAGTCAATGATTATCACTGAGTCTATGAGACTCACACCCTCTTATTTTCTCCTTTTGCAGACAGGGATTTATCTGAAGTGAAATATCAGTGAGTACGGTCTACCACATATTTGGGTAAGATCAAGTTTCAACTCGTTTAGAGTCACTCCGCTGATAGAGGTCAAATTGTAATAGCATGTCTTAACGTAAGAATTGAATTGATTGTGCTTGATTTTAAATTCAAGTACACGTGTATATTTATGTTTGACTTCAAATTTATGCAGTCTATTGCTAGTGTACAGAGAATGGTTGAAAAGTCGTATGAGGCTTGTTCGGGACTTGGTGAGACATCTTGAAAGTCTCGAATGCCAGTAGCGATCTAGGGGGGGTCGTTACATGTTCCAAGCACAAAAGGACTCAGGGGTGTTCCAAGCGTGGAAATGCCTAGGGCCGTTCTAAGCACAAAAACGCCCAGTGCATTCTAAGCATTGAAGCACCCAAGGTGTTCCAAACATAGAAGCACCCAAGGAGCGTTACAAGCACAGAAGTACCCAAGAACAATTATGGAATAATCATTTGCACGGGGAAGTGAAAGTAACTTAGAACAAGTGGCAGAGTTCATGAGTTACCTTCACATTTGGGATGTTCTAGAGAGTTTGGCTTGGTGGCTCAGATATGGAGATAGTTAAGAGGATTTCCTTTTACATGTGTTTTACCCTTTTCTCTTTCCTTACTTATTAAAAAAATACACGTGATATACTATCAAATACCACTGCTCCATTTACCCAAAACCTACGATCATTACCAATTACATGATCATTCTTTTAATATCTCGTAAATCATTCATTCTTCCATGACAAGTATGTTCTCCTATGATCGAACGTGCTCTCTTAACAACTCTTAAGAAAGTGTTCTTGTTCAGTATAAATATGAAAGTTTAGAAAGTAAGGAAAAAGATTAAACACCCAGTAAAGATTACTCTAAAAAGCTCTCTCTAAATTCTTCCAAGCATTCTTTCTCTTCAGCTTTTCCCGTTTGTCATTATTCGTTGCCTCCTCCACCTTTTCTCATCCCTCATCACTTGCCACTCAAAGCACTTACGCTTCAAGGACTACTTCAGTTTTCCTCTTTGCTGTCTCTAATGCATCTCGATTCACTCATTGCAACACGTCATCTCCCCTAACCAAAAGAACCCTCTACAATATATATATATATATATATATCTCTCTTCTTGACAATTAACCTTTAGAAATAATTATGTTTCCTAAATTCATTTTTAAAGTCAAAGTTTACAGATCATGTGACATGTAGCAGAGTACAATCCGGTATTTTCACTTTTTTATTTTGTTTAAGGCTTGATACTGGAAGCCCACGCGGGAAAACAGGAGCATCTTTTGTCCACGCGGGAACACCGGAGCATCTTTTGTCCACGCGGGAATACAGAAGCATCTTTTTTTTCTTTGTAAACTAGAAAAATAATCATCTTCATTAATTCTTATAAATGCGAATCTGCTATGTTTTTAACTTTTGTTCATGTGAGTTGTAGAACCGAAGAGATCATGAGTCCAGCTATAATGTTGAAACAGTTCAATGCAACTGTTCTGTTCAATCCAGTCCTCTTCTTACCTCTTTTGTTCTCCATTCTGTATTTGATTAAGCTTTTAAGGAGTAGCAAGCTCAAGCTTCCACCATCTCCAACAAAGCTGCCAATAATTGGCAACATCCACCAAGTAGGGAAACTGCCCCACCGATCTTTCCGAACCCTCTCTGAAAAATATGGCCCTCTAATGCTTTTACACATGGGACAGACTCCAACTCTTGTGGTTTCATCTGCTGAAATAGCCAGAGAGATCATGATGGCACATGATGCTTTCACAGAAAGGCCTCGAATAAGGGTTGCCGATACTCTCTTCTGTGGATATACTGACATAGCATTTTGTCCTTATGGTGACTACTGGAGGCAAGCAAAGAAAATTTGTGTTCTGGAACTTTTAACCCAAAGAAGGGTTCGGATGTTTCAGCTTGTGAGGGAACAGGAAGTTTCAATAATGATTGAGAATATACGTCAGTTGTGTCATAGTGGATCTGCAATTGCTCTTTGTGAGATGTTTGAAACCATTGCAAATAACATAATCAGCAGATCTGTTCTTGGCCGAGTATATGAAAGAGAAGATGGAAGTAAGAGTTTTGGAGAATTGTCAAGGAGGGCAATGGACCTTTTAGGATCCTTTTGCTTTAAAGATTTCTTTTCCTCTTTGGGGTGGATGGATGTTCTTACTGGCTTGACTGCAAAATTGGAACGAATTTCCTGTGAGTTGCATACTTTTCTTGATCAAGTGATAGAGGAACACCTGGTTCTGATGAACGATGATGATAAATCAGACAACAAAGACTTTGTTGATATCCTCCTTCATCTTCAGCAGGATGGCATGCTTGACGTTGGTCTTACTCAAGAAAACCTCAAGGCAATCGTACTGGTACTGCTCTCTCCCTCTCCCTCTTTCTCTCTCACATACACACACAAATGTCCACGGTCATAAAGGGGCAAACAGTTAGGAACTAAAACATTATCATTTTGATGACAGGACATGTTTATAGGAGGAACTGATAATATAGCAGCGACAATGGAATGGGCAATGGCAGAGCTTGTGAAAAACCCCAGCATTATGAAGAAAGCCCAAGAAGAGGTAAGAAGAGTGGTGGGAAGAAATTCAAGTGTCACTGAGACTGATATCAATGAAATGGACTACTTAAAATGTGTTGTCAAGGAGACCCTGAGACTACATGCTCCTGTTATGATCAGTCGACAAAATCCTACGGGTACTAAATTACAAGGTTATGATATTCCTCCCAAAACAATAGTGTTGGTCAACACATGGGCAATTCAAAGGGATCCTGAGTTGTGGGACAAGCCTGAAGAATTTATCCCGGAGAGGTTCTTAAACAGTTCAGTTGATTTCAAGGGCCAACACAGTCAGTTCACTCCGTTCGGTGCCGGCAGAAGAGGTTGTCCCGGAATTTCATTTGCAGTTGCAGGAGCTGAGTATGTCTTGGCGAACCTTTTGTACTGGTTTGATTGGAAGTTGCCTGATTCCCAAAGCTGTGAGGATTTAGACATGGACGATTATTATGCTCTTGTCATTCGCAAGAAAGTACCCCTCCATCTTGTACCAATACTGCATTCTTTTTCATAGACCTGCAATTCATTGGTCGCTGATCATCTTACGGATAGAGATAGTGATTCGGTTTTCATAATGCTGCAGCTCATGAAAAGCTTGTATAAAACCAACTAAAGGTAAATAATGCCTTTTTCTCTTTAATACTATGAGCTTTCTTTTCTGAAGACAATCCACACTTGATATATGCCCTTCTATTCAAAAATTCGGAGTATGGGCAATGCTGTTTCACTCTTTCATTTCAAATTAGTCTATGAGGATATATGTCTTTAATTATCGAATCAAACATGTAGGCTGCTTGGTGAAGCCAAAAGAGAAAAGAAAATCAATCTCAGTGATTATTTCCCATGTCTTTCCTTATCATGTTCTAGAATTGAGATCATGTAACTGTTATAAAGAACAGAACAGCCTTGTCTTGTTCTATTTCTCCCTCTCTCATATCTTGCACTATAGCATCTCTATCTGATATTTTGGTTACTTTAGCAAATAATGAAACACTGTTGTTTATTCTGCTCGTCAAGTGCAACAAGGTAGAGGTGTAGTGGTGAGGGAATGATCTTCAGACGGTCCAATTAATGATAAAATAATTTTGAATTAATGCAAGAAAATTAGACTTTCTGCTCATTCTTCTGAAGGAAAAAGATTGAGGACAAGTTGTCACCTAAAGATCTTGATCTGACTGACCCTGTGAGTTCTAACTATGATTCTTGCAGTTGAGGATTACTCCAGAATATTTTCCAGTCTAAGTAGACAATTTAAATGTTTATGTAATAGAAATGAATGGTTGTGACAAGAGATGCCACATATTCACACAAGGAGACTGGCAGCGTGCCTCATTGATCTATATGTATAATTTGCCCTGAACACGATACCATTATACTCCTGTAATTTTACAGGAAAGAAAATTCCCTCTAGAAAAAGGCATGAGAAAAATTAAAACCAAGTTTTACAGGAAGGAAAATCATACAAATCTTGAAAGAGCCTTTATAACATTATCCATGGTGGGTCTGTGATGAGGATCCTGCTCAACACAAGCCTTGGCCAAGAATGTCAAACACATGGCATCAACCAATGGATACTTCCCCTCCAGAACGGGATCCATGAATTCCTTCAACTTTTCCAAGTACCCTAAAGAACATTCATGCCCTGCGTCTTCAAAAGAAATTACGGGATTCTTCAAAAATAGTCCATCTGTAGCAGCCTCCTTCGAGGATAACAATTCAATCAAAACAACTCCAAATGCAAATACATCCAACTTGAGGGAAGCCAGACCGTAAGTAAGGTATTCAGGTGCCAGGTACCCCTTTCTACCCACAATTACAGATTCATTCCAGCTAATTTCTCCATTTTCTTCACTGGAATTCACCGGTTTTGCCAATCTAAATCCAGTAATTTTTGCCCTCCAATCCGTGGTTATGAGCACGTTTCTGCTGTGAATGTTATGATGGACAAAAGATGGCTTTGTGCAGTAATGTATGTAATGGAGGCCCACTGCAAGATCAAAAGCAATCTGAGTTCTTTTTGCCCATGTAAGCTGCCTCGCAACATTTGCATTAGACAAGCAGTCCCTCAAGCTACCATATTCTGCAAACTCGAACACGAGATAAGGATTAGTGCCATAGCAGCATCCTTCAAGCTTCACTATGTTCAAATGACTAATCTTTGTCAATATGTAAATGACATGGCGAGCCGCTTCCTCCATGTTCATCTTTTCAATTGCCACATACGAACCACCAATTTTCCCCTTATACACAGCTTTACCAGTCATAGATCCCTCATTAAAATCCTCTGTTGCATTCCTAAGGTCCTCTAACGTAAAATTTGTTAGTGACGGCTTTAACTTGGACATTCTATCAAGAAAATCAGGTGAGACATTTGATGACACTGAACTTCTAGCAGATAAAAGCTGAAAATTCGTAGGATGACTCCTTTTCCTAATGCTTCTAAAAACAAAGATAGCTGCAATCAGCAGAATAATCACTACTAGAAGACCAAGTCCAAGAAATATATATGAAATCAAGTGCTTTGATTTCTTACTTGGTTGGATTTTCACAAGGGGAGTCGCTACTCTAGGACTAGAGGGTAAATCTTCAGGAACATCCCATTTCACTACTGGAACATCCTTTGTGGGAATAAATAGTGTTGTTTGAGGGAAAACGGTTGAAAATGGTCCCAACTTATTGGCATCCCAGATCGTTTCTTCAGGTACTCCAAATTTGTGAGCAATTAAATCTGTATGGTCATTCTTTATCACAGGATATGTTACAAGATATTTAAACCCATTTCTTCTTTGATTTGCATTGGTACAAGCACATCGAATGGGTACCTTGATCATAAAGTCACCAGGATCATTACGTTTAACGTCAGGATTATCCTCTTTGAGACTTTGCGCTTTCAACAGCCCTTGGAAAACTCCACAAGCAACTGAAGCAAAAGAATCTGTGCTTGAAAAATGGTACATGAAAATAGCCTCAGAGAATGTACGAGCGCAGGAGCATTGAACAGGTATGATGATCTCTCTTCCTAGCTTTAGATTGCTAGAATCAGCGTCAGTCATGTGGTTGATTTCAAGGAGATGAGACATGCTTAAATTGAAGAGAGATGCAATAGATGACATTGACCGAAAATCCTTCTGAGCCCTGTATACTACGTAAGTATGGCATGGAAAATCTTTTGGAGTGCAAAGGTATTTGGAATTTTGAGCTGATTCTGCAGTACAACTGGAATCGTCATAAGATTGCTGCGAAGAGATGGGCTTGATCAGAAAAAGGAGTACGCAAAAACTGATCAATTTGTGAAGAGAAACCATGATAGCAGATTGGAATGTGAAGCAAACTCAAAAAATATACTCGCTACGCCTACTGGCAAGTGCTTTGCTTGAAAGAGTTTGATCTTTTGGGAGGGAAACTCACTATCTGAAATAAACCAGCAATATGGCCGCCCAGCCGGCCTGAGCGATGATTTAGTCTTGTCTCAAGGGGTTATCACTGTTGCCAGTGTAATGGTTATTGGACTGCAGCATTTGGAACACTTGAATTTAATAATTCCTCATTGATTTACCTATGCGTTCAACGTCACCTGAGACAGCTCTTTGCTTCATCCTGGGCAAGAGAGTGACAGGATGGGACAATAAAGTGAGGGAGATTGATTGTTAATCCTGTACTTTATGACTCTTGCGGAGCTCAGACAAACAAAGAAACAGAAGAGAGAATTGGGAGCTTTCTCTATTTATCTGGCTGTTGTCAACAAAGGTAGAGTTTGTACAAACAGAAAATCCAACTTCTAAGATCAGCCATGACTACTGTCGCTTATGAGTGAAACTAAATCTTTGAATACGGAAATATGTAAAATAATAGAGGATTAGATTTCCTCGTGTGAAAGCTTCGAAACTCGAGGGGGCCATCCCATTAGAGCAGACAATACAATGACTACCATAAAAGAGATTTTTCAATAATTGTATTAAGACTAGTACAAGAAAAAAATTATAATAACTCTGGCTAGATATTATTTTAAACTGAGGAATTATGCCGTATTCTCTCTTATTCAAACTTTCATTTTCGGTCCACATGGCCAGTTGATACAACAGTTCTGCATCTATATGATCCTGCCGAAAATTGTTCTCAGATCACAATAGAGTTAAGACCCGGCGCACCTGAACAATTTGCAACATTTTAGCGGTCTAACTAAGCACAAATTAACCCAATTAGGACTTTGGCTAATCATCGCTTGTCACGGGTGTGGCCAAATTTTAGGCACTCCCCATGCTAGCCTTAAGACTAACAAACAAAAGTATTTTTAGGTTAAAATAACAAAAAAGTCTATGATTATATGCATTTTTACAATTAAGCCTCTACATGTTCATTACACCCAACTAAGCCATTTTTCTTTTAATTTTACCACGTCATAATGTGCAGGTCCAAGAACTTGATCATCTTGATGTAAAGACGAAGCCATCGTTAATTTCTTTTCTGTCTTAGTATAATTAATCACCTATTTAAGTCTATCTTTTATAATGAAATTCTAAACTTAATTTAAATTCATTAAAAATTATATATTATGATCTGCAAAACAAATTTAGAAGTACAAATTTGCTATGGAGATGATATTAGTACCCTGCAGACCAATATCAATTAATCATGTTATCTTATTTTGGTTTTAATTAATATTAATCCTTAATTTTATATTTGTTTATATTTCTTACAATTACTACTTATTTAATCCAAAAATACCAATATCATTAGAGATCCGAATTTGTTATCATAATTTACCTAAAAGGTGCCTTCATTTTAACTCTTTCCTTTTTCCCTCGTTATTAATAAATATTGGAGATTTTTCTTTGATTTTCCCGACCAATGCTCTGATGGGATTTAAAAAAATTTTCTCACATCAAGGTATTCAAGAAAACACACTTATTAGAGCTCCGTCATTGCATTCATTGAATTTTATGAAAAAGGGATTTGATTTTGTCCTTTATTCTTTTTTCATTTTTTGATTTTTTTTCACGTCTTCTATTTTCATTTGCTTAAATCAATGAAATCCATTATGTTGGAAACTTTTCTAAATTCTCTTAACACTTTGGTGAAATTTAAAAATATTTCCTACCCTAGAGAAGTTTCAAGAAGTTTGTGTTTACATTTTCTTTGAAAAATCACATAATCAAAAATTTTCATTTATTAGCCAAATTAACATTTTCGATGCATATGATGTAAACATGAAATGGATTATGTAACTTTTCACTTTTATTAAATAGCAAATTAAAATCTGTATTGAACACTTTGGTGGAATCTAGATATATTTCCTCACTTATAGAATTTTTTAAAAATTTGCCTTTGTAATTTCTTCCAAAAAATCTCATCATCGAAAAATTCTATTCATGAGAATTAATAACTCAAACAAATGCAATACGATAAAAGAACTAATGATGATGACGTAAAAAATTATCTTTTTTATCACTTTTTTTGGGAAAATATATTTTTTTTATTTATTATTTTTTTAAATCCTATTTTCTATTATCCTTTTACCAACATGTATGATTTAACTTTAATCTTCAATTTATTATTAGTATTAATTTGAATTAATTTTAGCATTGCAATTAATTCTTGGAGAGAGAATGTACCACAAGAGAGAGGAAGAAAGAGAAGAAAATGTGGTTTTTTATAGCTAGGATTAGGGTTTAGTATTTATAGGGGCACTTAAATGGCTATTGGTGCCAATTAAAGGAAGGTAAAAAAGTAGGCCTGTGCAAAGTCGGTTTCGGGTTGGTTTTCTTGAAAATCGATCAAAAATTTCAACTATTTTAACCGACCAAACCGCACTTCTCACCAAAATCAGTTTCGATCGGTACATTAACTGAAGGTTTCGATCAGTTGCCTGATTGCAATCGACCATCGCCCTTTCTTAGCTTCAGACTAATTCTAACCCCAATCCTTTTTCAACGGATTTGTCAAAGTCTTGCCTCTTTCCTCTTGTCTAATCATCAGAGACATGAAATCACATTACTATAATGAATGAAAAGGTTGGGTTGTCGAGTGATAAGGAAAACAACCGATGACCTGCTGCTTCAATGTCTATCCATGAATTAAGCATTGCAAGTCATGGCAGGGGGTCAGGGGAAACTGGGAAAGGGAATA
Organism: Theobroma grandiflorum; assembly: GCA_036013995.1. NCBI lineage: Eukaryota > Viridiplantae > Streptophyta > Magnoliopsida > Malvales > Malvaceae > Theobroma > Theobroma grandiflorum. The sequence goes on from CP142131.1 coordinate 13,047,718, forward strand.
ATAGCAGAAGAAGCTGCTATTATTTCTTGACCCTTGTGGGTGGCGGGGGGGGGGGGGGGGTTAATTAGGGGTTCCCCGACGACTATTCGGTCGGTTCGAGGGGGAAGGAGTCCCCCTTAAGGGCTGAGCCAATCAGTCGACGAGGTCAATCGGATCGACCGATGGTTGCTATTGCAACTTATGCATTACAACATACTTAATTGAGCCCATACTTTACTCAATTAAGCCCTTATATTGTAATGGAAATGTAATGGATGTTATTTTCAATGACATATATCACTAATGGTACACATAGAATCTATTGTGACATGCTCACTAAATATAAAGCTGATATGTGAAATGTCACGTCAATAACCACAATAAGTATTAATGACATGACGTGTCACGTTAGTAATCTTTATTGTGACTAATTAATATGTCTCATCCGATTTCACGTATATAAGAAGTGACAATTGTTATTAAAAATAAAATCAACTATATTTTCATTACGAGATAAAAATTCAATTAGATAAAATAAAAAATAAGTGTAAATAAAAACCTTTAATTAGATACAATAAAAATATAGAAACTCAATTATAAATCTTTATACAAATGCAACTTATTTATTTTATATCAACTAGACCACCTCACATGGTGGATACCCCAGTAATTAATATATTTTAAAAAACATTAGAGAGGTAATCAATATTAATTTTGATAACTACTATAGCCTAATAGTAAGTCAATCACTGCAAAAGTTTTGCCATCTTATTGCTAGAGTTGGTGGTAGTTTACAATATTGGTGGATTTATTTAATCTATATGAAAAAGGAAGAATTTTTTAAAAATAAACTTGGTATATCAAATATTTGATATTAGTGACAAATTATTTTAGCTTTAACAAATACAATTAATTTAATTGTGAAAATTTGGTTTGTTTATTAAGTGAAAAGTTAATAGTTGTTCACAAAAATTAGTTACATTTAATCATTGTTAAAATGTTATATTTGTTCGGCAAGAGTGTCCTTATCAAAAACACGTGTTCTCATCAAGCCTAGAAAAAACTCTTCTATGGTATATTAGCCTTTGAACTCTTCCTGTCTTTTTTTTTTTTTTTAAAGGCAACTCTTCTGTCTTCTTATTCGCAATTTTCTAATACTCAGCACAAATCAAACAACAGATTTCTGATATATATGCACCAACAAGGGGCCCAAAATGCTAGCAACAAGCAGGGTTCCATCCAGTGTGCTTCATTTTCTTTTTGGGTGCTTCATATATTGCTAATTGATGTGCACTAACCAACCCATCGGGAATTTGAGTCAAACTTTTGATTCTCACGCTCATTTTTCCGCATAAAGTGAGCACCAAGGGAGGGGGAGACGAAAAAGCAAGTGGAAAAGCAAACACCTAAAGCATAGCCATCGATGGGGAAATTATTCACATTGACTAGGAAATTGGAAGGAAGGAACAAGATGGAAATCAAGATGAAGACAAAGGTTTTCCAGTCACGAGGAAGGTAACCAAGCCACAACTTGCAAGAGTCTTCGATTTGACAGCAGATACTCATCCCTTTGCCATCTGCCTCTTTGCGTCAAAACATTGGGTCCGATGAATGCACTGCCCCGTCGACCGTTTTTCCATGCGCCACGTCTCACTTTGAATTGCTTAGCCTCAGGGTGACGTCATGGCTTTGGATTTTATTTTACCTTCAACTCCTTTTCTTTTTTCTTGATTAGTATTTAGTGATTAAATTATTGTATTTGATAAAAATTGAATGATCTTACGTGACCATGTTATAATTTTCATTTGTATAAAAAAAATATTAAGAGTGATCATTATCTTATGGAATGATCTAATTTTCATCTGATATTATGAATACAAATTAGCTTATTTAGAGTGATTAGTCATTGATCGTTGATCGTCTAATATTGTTCTAAAATAAAATTTTTTTAATAAAATAGTGTAACAAATTCATTAATATTAAAAAATAAAATTCATATATTCATGTTACATAGCACCATTTTCATCTATTATTAGGATTTTTTATTTTTAAAATTTTAACGTTTTAGTTTCTGTTGTTGACAACCTTCTTATTTATTCAGTTATTATTTGTATTGGAATAAACTTTTTAATAACATATTTTTATTTATTAATTTATCATTTGCATTGAAAAAACATTTTAAATAATTCTTTAACTAAAACAATCAAGTTTAAAAATGTATTTTTTTTACGGATTCAACTCTTAATATTCACAAACATTTTACTTATTATTTATATAATAATCATTAATATGGAATCCTCTAAAAAATTAACCTTGTGATCCAAAAAAATATTAATCTTTAAAAAAATTTGTAGATCCATGAATAACTTTGGATTGTTTAGAAAAAAAAGAATAAAAATATAGAAAATATTTTGTTTGTCGTCTTCTTGGAAATCAGTTAAAATTAAAAAGCAGAAAATAAACAGAGGAAAGAAAGAAGTTGGTAAGAGAAGAAAAAGGTGTGGGACCTTTATGCTGGCCAAGGAAAGAAGAGACAGATCTAAGGGGGGACCTCCATTTGTTGTTCATTTTAATATTTGGCTGGGATAATGAAAGGAAGACGTTTGGAATGGATGGAATGGTCTTGGCCTGATCCGATTCAGTTTCTTGTTCTCAAATTAATGGTGAGAGTTGAGTGAACGGAGTAGCTGCCAAACCACATGCGAACTGCCTGCGAGCTTTGACCAGTTTTACGGCAATATGTGCGCACCAGACCAGTCTCAATGGAAGGCTTCCAACTAGTCAGTTTTTTCTTTAAACAATAACAGATTTAGCAACTTCCGGAGATTTTTTATACAATTTACTTTATCTTTTTCACTTGCCAACTTGGTAAGATTACATTTAGTATCCCTAAAATGTAAAATAACTTGACGAAAGAAAATCTTTTTTCTGAAAAATATTTTATAAAAAAGTTTAATATTTTTTATTATTTAAATAAACGATAGAAAACATTTTTCATAGGTATATATTTTATTATTTTGAAAGAAATAAAATAAAATTATTTTGAGATTTTATTATTTTGAAAAAAAATAAAAAGTAAATATGCAAATCTTGTTGTTTTGAGAGTTTTAGGTCATAATGTTTTATTATTTTGAAAAAAATAAAAGAATACGGATGACATAACGACTTAAGGCTTTAGGGCAGAATTTTTTTTAATAGGAGCTTTTTTTAATGAGTGGAAATTGTCTTACACCGCTTAAAGGTATAACACAATTTTCAAAATAATGGATCTTTTACCCGTTAACCTATAAAAATATTTATTTTAAAATTTTATTTTCAATTATCCAAAATTTATTATGTCTTGAAAATATCCTCCAAAAAAAAGGTTTTACTTTTAGAAAAACAAACCTGAGATGGCATAAAATATTTTCATAAAAGATTTTCAATCTTTTGTAAGAGAGAATTTTTATGAATATAAAATATTTTACAAATACAAGTATAAAACATTTTTCATTTATCTTTTTGGATCAATCTCAATTAAAAAAATTAATTTTTACAGAATATATAAAGTAAAAAAATAATAAAATATTATTTTTTCCTTTTTTATCTCTTTATTTATTATTTTTTTCTCAACAAAATTTTTTAATTATTTTTATTTAATTATTTCAATAAAATCATATCATTGTAATTATTTTTACTTAGATACTACAATATCTAATATAACACAAAATAATTAAGGTTAATTAAAAAAATTATATAAAATAAGAAATACGTTTTTCACAAGGGAAAAATCTTTTTTTAATTTTTAATTTATGATTAATTAACTTAATAAATTAACTATTATAATAATATGAAGAGAAATAAATAAAAAAAATAAAAAAGTTAAATATTATTTATATATAATATTTTTAATGTTAAAAAAATGTTTTGGATGTATTACATAATTAATGTATATTAATATTTTTATGGTGTTAAGGTAAACAATTATTAAAGATAAACAAGGATGAAAAATAATTCAATTAATTAAAAATATTTTTGACAATTTATAAAAATAGCAAAAATCATTAAATTTTTCAATAAAATATTTTTCTTCAACAAATTATTTTACTGTTACCAAAGCAGAGCCTAAATTTTCAAGTGGAAATCCCATATATCTGAGCCTAATGTCGTGATTGAAAATTTATTACTGGCATATATCCTCTTAACAATTATGGGACTGTCGAAACAATCCTTGGACCCCACAAATTAGGGCATATGAAATCCTTTTCCAAGAAAGAAGAAGAAAATGGAATTTAGAACTCTCGAAGGGCTGCAAAGGTTTCGTTTCGAAACGGAGGCAGCATTTGCGTGTTAGCTTGCGTTCGTTTCGCGCCTGCTTGTATCCTTTTACAGGTTGGTTTGGTGGTGTTCCTTTGCTCTGCTTCTCCCCATATCTTTTATTTAACAAAGGGCTCTGCTTTTTCTGCTCTGCATGTCCACCCATTAACACATTCTTTTCTTTTTGTTCTCCCTCTCTCTCTCAGTTTGACCCGTTCGTCAAGGCCTTCTCTCTCTCTCTCATGGAATCCTCTGCTACCATCGCCATGAAAGCTTCTTCTTCGTCTTCATCTTTTTTTTCTATCTCTCAAACCCAGATTCCTAACCCCAAATCACTTCTTTTCAACTTCCATAAAACACCCAGAACCAATCAAAAATCCTTATTTAAGTCTCTCAGATGTATCCAATCTCCACCTCCTGGTTCACCTCCTTCAAAGCCCATTTCTTTTTCCTGCTCTGCTGTCACCCTGTCTCCCTCACAGACCGCTCATCTCCCTCCACGTAAACTCTCCAGCCTTCTCTCCGAATTCCAATCCCTTTTAGAGCCTCTCGACCGTGTCAAGCGTCTCCTTCACTATGCTTCTCTCCTCCCTATTCTCCCAGCTTCTTCTCGTACCGACTCGAAGCGGGTCATGGGCTGCACGGCCCGAGTTTGGCTCGAAGTCCAGATGGACTCTGAGGGGAAGATGAGATTTTGGGCCGACAGCGATTCGGAGATCACGAAAGGATTCTGCGCATGTTTGGTTTCGGTTCTTGATGGGGCGGCGCCAGAGGAAGTGCTGGGATTGAAAACAGAGGACTTGGCGGCGCTTAACGTGGGACTGCCTGGTGGGGCAAGGTCTCGTGTGAACACATGGCATAATGTGTTGGTTAGTATGCAGAAGCGAACCAGGGCCTTCGTTTCCCAAAAGGAAGGGAAGGCCCCGTTTGAACCGTTTCCTTCGTTGGTGGTCACGGCTGAGGGTGTTCAGCCAAAAGGAAGCTATGCCGAGGCTCAGGTTTGTTCTTTACCCATTTTCGCACCCCCTTTTTTTTTTATTTTTTCATTTGGGTGATACTATTATCTTTTCAGGATTTTATTTTCCTGGTGGTATTAAGATCCTAAGTTTCAATTCTAGTTGAAATGCAGGCAAGATATTTGTTCCCTGATGAGTTAAAGGTGAAAGAACTTGTCAATGTTCTGCAAGAGAAGAAAATTGGTGTAGTTGCTCACTTTTACATGGATCCTGAAGTGCAAGGCATCTTAACTGCTGCTCAGAAGGATTGGCCTCACATCCACATATCTGACTCGTTAGTCATGGCAGATACAGCTGTCAAGATGGCAAAAGCTGGATGTAAATTCATAACCGTTTTGGGTGTAGATTTTATGTCAGAAAATGTGCGTGCGATTCTTGATCAAGCTGGCTTTGGAGAGGTATACTATTTCCTTTATTCTTTCTCTTCTAGTTTACTTTTCATTTTTTTTAAGAATTAAATGCAAAGTACTTATAAGAGAAGAAAATACCTTGTAAAACTAGAAGAGCATGAATAAAACACTAGGATGGTTATATGATAGGGAAGTTATGTTGAGAAAGCTTTCCAATGAGAATTAATCTATAGATATTTAAACTTTACAGCTGGGAATATTCTCTTGTTTTGGACCTAAATAGTACAATTTAAAGCTGTATGATCTAAAATTTTATGGTACGCACTAAATGCAAGACAAAAAATTGAAGTATGGTACTGTTGTTTTTCTTTGGCACATGGCAAGCTTTATCTGGCATTGAGCTGATTGTATCCTGTTTTCAGCTCAGAAGCACTAATGCTGTTCATGGATTTGTTTCTTTGTGTAATGTAATTGCAGGTTGGTGTCTACAGGATGTCAAATGAACGCATAGGTTGTTCTTTGGCTGATGCTGCTGCTACGCCTGATTATATGAACTATCTCAAGGCAGCTTCTAACTCACTTCCTTCTTTGCACGTTATTTACATTAATACTTCACTAGAAACAAAAGCTTATGCTCATGAGCTTGTACCGACAATCACTTGTACTTCTTCAAATGTTGTGCAAACAATTCTGCAGGTGGGTAGTATTCCGAGCATCATTTTCTTTTCTGCTGCTTCCTCGCATAGTGCTTTAATTTCAGTCTTAAGGTATCTGTTCTTAGTTCACCTCTCTCGGTTTCCACAGGCTTTTACTCAAATCCCAGACTTAAACATATGGTATGGGCCTGATTCCTATATGGGTGCTAATATAAAAGAGTTGTTCGAGCAGATGACTTTGATGTCTGATGAAGAAATTGCTGAATTATACCCAGAACATAATAGAGACTCAATTAAATCACTGCTACCTCGCCTGCACTATTATGAGGTATATTATTCTTCAGTCTTTTGGGAACTGAGATGAATTAGAGTTTGTTTCTATGGTGAGTCACACAGTGTACTATGTATGTCTGAGTATCAACTTCAGTGATGATGTTATGTCTTTATGCATCTATAGCCGCCTGGTTTTTGCATTTCGGTTGTTGGTAATTTTATTTATCACAATTTAAGATTACAGGGAACCTTTTTTAACCAAAATAAAGAAGAAAACTTTGTGGTCATTTTTGTTTTGAAGGATGTGGGAATTCATCTGATTGTTGGCACCATTTATAAATTGTTTATTGCAATATTTTAAGTAGATAATAAACATAGGAATTACCTGAACAATGAATGAAGCATTTGAATCCATTTATTTCTGTGAATTTATCCACAAGCTGAAATATGCTTGGAAATAGTTTATCTTATGACATGGCTACTACTATCAACAAACCTGTCTCAATATTCCTTAACCACATGTGATTTGCCTCTCTGACACTTTCTGATCGGCAGGCAGAGTGTATAGTATAGCAATCATATCAGGATTCAGGAATTATTTTACTTTCCTAATTTTCCCTTCTTTTAGCTTTTGCTCAGACTTCCATCTTGTTTTTTTTTTTTCATTGCAATCAAACATGAATTTCATGGAATATCTGTCTCTCTGCCTTATCAAATATATGGCACTGCATATCAAGTCCAAGCAGTTGCATCATGAAACATGCAAAATGGAAGAAGTATGATTGCCAGAGACATTTTGGTGAAATGCACTGGAAGGGGGAATGTACATCCTTCTGCCTTGGTGTACTTATCTTGAGCTGTGCATTTGGCCATGAGAACTTATATCGTAGTTTGTTGCTTTGGCTAAAACTGTTTCTCTGTTATTTCTGCATTTATATATAATTGCTGCAACACTTCTGCTGAGATCTTTGCATAGCTGTCTCTCCTATCTTTTATCACTGCATTTTCCCTTTATCATATTTTGCATTTGCAGCTTTGGAGGTACAACTACTTAGCTTTTTATCGCTGACTTAGTGACATTTTTCCATCAGGATGGAACGTGTATTGTTCATCACCTTTTTGGACATGAGGTTGTAGAGAAGATAAATGAAATGTACTGTGATGCATTTCTAACAGCACATTTTGAGGTTCCTGGAGAAATGTTCTCTTTGGCAATGGAAGCCAAGAGAAGAGGAATGGGTGTTGTAGGCTCCACTCAAAACATATTGGATTTTATAAAACAAAGGGTTCAGGAGGCATTAGATAGAAATGTTGATGACCACCTCCAATTTGTCTTGGGTACAGAATCAGGAATGGTGACTGCAATTGTTGCAGCTGTTCGCAGTTTGTTAGGTTCTTCAAAGTCAACTTCTACAGCAAAAATCAATGTTGAAATTGTCTTTCCAGTCTCATCTGATTCAATGACAAAAACATCTACGAGCTCACCCCCTGTTCTTGAATCAGTTAAAATGGGTGATGTTATGCTTCCTGTTGTACCTGGAGTTGCAAGTGGGGAGGGATGTTCTATTCATGGCGGTTGTGCATCTTGTCCGTACATGAAGGTTAGCATGTTCTTATATATGTTAGCACAGTCCTTTATAAATTTCATTTGCTGATTATTGTCTTCTCAATCAATTTAGGCTTCCTGCTGATGTCTTGAACTGTATGCACACTTTCTGAAGTTGCATAGTAATTATAGGATGTGCAAGTTGTTCAGTAATTGAAAAGAAGAGTGTGAAAATGAAATTCAGTAAAGCAGTAGTTTTTTCTCATGTCTAACATTTGGATCAAACTGGAAAAGTTATGAAATAATGTTTCTGAAGTTAAGTTTTAGTTATAGCCAGACCAAAATGCATCATGTACTGCAGCTGCTAGCGGCTACTATGAGGTTGTAGAATCATTGAGAAATCCTTAAGTATGCTAATTTTGCGAACATAAATTTGAGAAACTGGATTTTATTTTGTTTGTTGCATAAATTGTAAGGATGAATGCGGCTATTACATTTGAACTAGTTAAAATTCGATTCACCTATGTATTTAAGAGAGTATAAGAAGATAAATATCAAATCACCATTTCATTTAGGTATTTGAAATTCACCACTAAATAGAGATTTAGCAAATTTATGAATTTGAAAATATAGTGACGTTTTTATGAGTTCTATCTGTCACAAAATTTATGCTAAATTTGAAATCCATATCACATCTTCCAAATTCAAGTTCACAAATACAACTTAAATTAGTAATCTTGATTCTTGGTGTTTGGTATTGTGTTTGATTTGCTCAGCATTGTTCCATGCTTTTGCCTAACTAATCTTGATATCATGATCATGTTTTATCACATTCTTGAGTTGTCTAGAATGACCGGTTCATCTGATCTCTTTTTAATTAAGTTATCCATGTTCCATAGAGAAGCCACTATTTTGCTATTGGTTATGGTAAAAAGTACTGAACCTTGATATGTTGATGTGGTAGCATAATTTTTGTTACCTATTTTCTCTGTCTGAAATATTTATTTCTTTATCAATTGAATTTATTTTTTTAATAATAGAAGAGGGGTTTAGATTTTGGTTGCTCTCGTAATGCCTTACCTTGGTGTGACATGGCACTTATTTTGACCATTTAGTGTCTTCAAATTCTGTTTAATTCCCCCAGGCTTGTGTATTAATGTTTATAATCCTTTTTTTTTAAAATAAACAAGTTAAGCTTCTCATATTTGATTAACTCTCATCTGCCAGATGAATTCTCTTACCTCACTCCTAAAAATTTGCCACCAATTGCCTGATGAAAGAAATATCCTTGAGGCATATGAAGCTGAACGGTTCAAGTTGCAAACCCCTCAAGGAAAAAATATTGCAGATGTTGGATGCGAGCCTATATTGCATATGAGACATTTTCAGGTTAGTATTCTCTTTCTTTTTTTAATTATTGAAGAAGCGGGAATAATTCGTTACATGAAAGAACTGTACAAATGCAACAGAAAGGATGGAACTTCTATTTCCCGGGTTTTCGTTTTTTGAGATTCAGTGATTCTTATTTTGCAGGCCAAGAAAGAATTGCCAGAGAAGCTTGTCTACCAGGTTCTTGGTCCACATGGTAATGGAAAGTCAGTGTCTGTAAGCTGAGCCGGTCCAGGAATGCAAGCTGGTTTTGGTCTAACATGTTTTCCTCCAAGTAGATTTGGTTTGGATAGGGATATTGCTCCATCAGAGATTCACACCCCCGTCTCTCTCACTGTCCTCCAAGTTGCTAATTATATTAGTCAATGTAGGTCAGTGCTAGTTTTATAGGATATCGAAGTGGATTCAGTCCTGCTTTGTTTTATAGACATTGTAAAGCTATTAGTGCTACAGGGAAGAAACCATCTTCAAGAGACTTAGATTCTTAAGAATAGTGTACACCACGACAATTCCAATTCTATACAAGAGAGTAACCCTCAAGTTTAGTTTTGTCCAAATCACTTTTTTGTTGTAAACGAAAATGCCCACCACCATTTCCATCTGAAAAAACTACATAAATCATTCTTGAACTTGGATGTATCCTTAAAATGGCATCCGGGGCCTATGATTGCCCCTTTTTCTCTTCGTTTCCTTTGACTGATAACCTCTTCCCTTGGTTTGCTTTCCTTTTCTCTCACTTCAAACCAATCCAAGCACCTAAAGTTACTGTTATGATTTCAGCTTTGAATTTTCTAGTTGGTTTTCCGCACTTCCAAGTTCCTTCATAAAAGAAACATTGCTTCATCATTATTACAATTACAACATCATTCTCAATTCTATAATTTTTAATCATAACAAAAACTTGTTACTATATGATAAAGAAAAAAAATTGATATAAGACTTAAAAAAATCCTTCATCTACTTAAGAAAATTTAAATAAATTTTTATTTTTTATTATGTTTAATCAAATCTATGTATTTTTAATTTTAAGATCTTTTTTAAGTATTATAGCTATAAAATATTAATATAATACAATTTTACTTATACTACATGCTTCAAATTTTCATTATATTGAAGAAAAACTATTCCTATTTTTGTTAATGATATACATTTTTTACTTTGTGATATTTTTAACTATATATCTTCAAGCTATTGTAAAATTAAAAAAATATGTTTTTTAACTTAAATAGTAGTTTATACAATATCAACTATTTTCTCAATTAAGCTTTTTACTCTTGAATGTATGCAAATGAGTTCATAAACTTTGATTTATATTTAAAAAAATCCTTAACCCTAACCAATAATCTTAACGAAAAATTAATTATCATCAAAGTTGAAATCTTATGTTTACATAATATATGATTTGGCTAACTCATATGATAACGTATTTGTTGTATAAATCACGTCAGTCAATTAAATTATATATCATGTAGTTACAAAATGTTTTTTTATATAAGATATAATGGTTAATTTTTTGTTAAAATTAAAAGCTCTTTGAATACAAATCAAAATTTAAAAATTAATTTGAATACAATGATAGACAAGAGATTTAGTTCAAGAAAAAATGGACCTTTTATTATTATTATTATTATTATTATTATTATTATTATTCTTCTTTTAAAGACTTTCTCTAAGTTGAATTTGTTAGCAATACAAAGAAAAACCACAAGTTTTGCTGTTCCTTTGTGAACAATCTTAGAGAGCTGCCTAAAAGTCCAAGGAAAATCTGTGTTCAATTATTGTGGTTGCTTGTACACATAGGAGACTGATGATAAAACTTTTTAAATTATTTTTATTATCTGATACTAAAATATATATATATATATATATAGCCAATTACTTTGGCAAATACATATTAATCCCTTCTTAATACAACATATATATTTAAAACTGAAGACAGGATTTAGAAAAGGCTAATAAATAAAGCTTGGTTAATATACGTCCTGGAGATGATTGAAAGCCTGTATAATTCATCACCAATATTATTTTTTAGTCCGTATTCTGACAGCAACTTGTGTCTTATGTCTTATCCACGTGTTTCTTCATTATTGGAAAGCGGAAAAGTAGTTCACACCCCACAACAAAAACCTTTCTCCAATCCAAATCCATCTCTGTTCAGATTTTCAGTCACAGTCTACGAACATCGGTTGGGGGTTTCGTTTCTCCGCAGAATTGTAACGAAAACAAGGTACGTCCTTAAGGACTCCCTGCAGTCTCTCCCTTCATTCTTTTTGTTGCATATTGTTTGAATTTCTGTTGAATCATAGCTTTGTTTTAGAGTTTTATTTATCCGGTTTGTGGGTTTTTGGTACTTAGCTTGATATCTCTTTGGTCCTCTCTTGTCATTTGGAACAACGGCTGCACATGTTTCACGTTTCGCTTGTTTTTCTCAGCCGATCTGGGAAACCAATATTTTCTTGTTTAAGAAGCCAGAGAGAGGAGTCTGTTAACTGTTGAATTATTTTCCCAATCTTTGTCTCGAATGTAGGATTTTCTGTTAGTTTTGATCTGGGATTTTGAGGTCTGGTATGAACTCAATCGGGTGGAGTTGTTGACTTGTTTCAATGAATCATAGTACTGTACGATGTTAATTTTTACGCGTAGAATCTGCCCCCTCATTAAAATTCCCACCTCCCCTGAACATTCACCCACCAAACTGACACAAAGGTAGAAACTAGTTACTTCTGTGAATGATAAGCTTCCTGCTTGGTTTATTAGACAACCTAGGCACACTGTCGCAAGTCCTTGAGTGAAAACCTGCTGGAGTTCCACCAAAATGAAAAATTTACCCAAAAAAGCAAACGATGGAGTAGTGGAAGTGGTAATGGATTCCTCTGAGCATAGGCCATATGTTCTGCTTAAAATAATCATATGCAAATTAATAATTTAAGATCCTGCAGTGTGCCATCATTTAACACCAAGCTTCTCATCTTAACCGGCAGTTCATTCATGCTCCTGCCTAGTTATTCTTCCTCTCTATATCAATCCACTCTTTATGAATAAGCAAGTTTAATGCTAAATGTGGAAGACACTGGAGATTTTCATTTTTCTAAACAGGGTGAGAATTGTTCATAAATAAGTGGTGGAATTAGTAAGGAACTAGGGACCATGATACTGATTAGCGTGAAAATTCACAGGATAATTATTTAAAAGATAACCTAGAAGAATATGCAAAGCTATATAGGAACAAATCTTGAGGGAGAGAACCTTAGTGCTTATGTTTTAGTCTTTTAGCGTAGCAACATACTTACTTTAGACATGTTTGTTAACATTAGAGTGTAGCAATGCTGAACATAAGAAAGTATATATTAAAAAAAAGGTGAACTGATTTTTGCTTTTATTCACTTGCCAAAATTAAAGAAACATATATATGGCATCACAATCAATTAAGGGAAAGTTAGTTAGAGAATGGAGAATGTATGGAGTAAATCTTGAGAAGAATTGCAGGCATACTCTTAGTTCAGGGTGATTTGTTCAGTCTGTGGTATACAAGACTAGGATATAGATCAAGCCTTCTTCAAATGCTCATAGTCACGTACTTCTAGTCATGGCTGGCAAATTATGCTTGGAAATAATTTGCAATTTGCATAAGTTAGAATCTAGAAGTTTGGACTTGAGGAAGATTTAGAAATTTTCTCAAGCGTGACATTCTTATGAGTTTTCTTAAGATTGGCCATATATAGACCATGCTCAATGCCTATAGCTACTTCCTTGTACCTCTACTTGTGGGATTTTGATGTACATATGCACCTACATAAGCCTTGTTTTGTTGAATGGTTAGATTAATTAGTCTCCAAGACTTTTCCTCCATTTGTCACCAAAGGCATTTATGGTAAATAAATTCACCCTTTTAGTTAAAGCCTTTGTTGTTGCCATTTGTTCTATCGAGAGTCGTATTCTGCAACAATTGACAGAAGAAATCCAAAAGCACATGCCTAATTAGGTGCTTTGGCTGTAGTAAACCATCGTTACAGTGCAGTGTGGTAGGTTATTCTTTTAATTTTGAACATGTGCAATGAAGTTTCTGGGATGGCCAAGTGAGAACCCAAAACTGCTTCACTTAAAAATGGTTGATGAGTTTGTTTCCTATTTACATTGCTTTAGCTTTTAACAGATGGCTGTGGATTGGATAAGAATTCTCTTGTTCACGGGGTCCATTTTTGTATAACTGGTTTAATAACACGCTTTACGGCTATCAAGCATAGTTCTTTTATTTTGACATTTTTTTCCTTTATTTCCTAAAGAATCCATTTCATTACTCAATTTACCTCTGACTGAATTCTTCGGCCTTGGAAAAACTGCGTAATTAATCATTGAATCTGTAGTTTTATAGGATTAAGGAGTGAATTCCACATGGGGTCTGCAAATAGATTAACAAATGGGCAAGGCAGACATCCTCTATTTTCCTTTGGCGTTATCTCTGATGTCCAGTATGCTGATATCCCTGATGGCTGCTCATTCATTGGGGTTCCTCGCTATTATCGACATAGCATTCTTGTTTTGCAAAAGGCAGTCAAGAGCTGGAACAATCTCAAGAATCTTAATTTTGCTATTAATTTTGGAGATATAGTTGATGGCCGTTGTCCCAAGGATCAATCTCTAAATGCTGTGAATAAAGTAGTCGGTGAGTTTGAAAAATTTAATGGTCCCATGTATCACATTATTGGAAATCATTGTCTTTACAATCTTCCACGGGATAAGTTACTTCCTTTATTGAAGATCCCAAATCCTGGTGGTGGTGGTCATGGCTACTATGACTTTTCACCAACACCAGAATACAGATTTGTTGTACTGGATGGCTATGATATCAGCGCAATCGGATGGCCTCATGATCATCCAAATGCATTGAAGGCCTTGGAATTCCTGAGACAAAAAAACCCGAATTCAGATAAAAACAGCCCAGAGGGACTGGAAGGCCTTGATAGAAGGTACCTTATGTTCAATGGAGCTGTTGGAAAAGAACAAATGGAATGGCTGGATGGTGTGCTTCAGGATGCAACAAACTTGAAACAGAAAGTAATTGTATGTTGTCATCTGCCTCTGGATCCAAGTGCATCAGGCCAAGAAGCACTTCTTTGGAATTATGACCAAGTAATGGATGTGATTCATCGTTACAAATGTGTGAAGGTATGCCTAGCTGGGCATGATCATGAAGGAGGACATTCAATTGATTCTTATGGAATTCACCACAGAGTGCTTGAAGCTGCTTTAGAATGTCCTCCTGGTACTTACGCATATGGGTATATAGATGTTTATGACAATATGTTATCCCTTGTTGGCACCGACAGACTGAAAAGCACCAATATCAGTTTCCACCCTTGACAAATTTGCTAGAATGTCAGTTCCTGGAATGTCCTCCTATACTTCCATCAAAGATGTAGTCTATGTTATGTTAAGCACCATTGACAGGAAAATGCTTGGACCTTAAAGGTTTCAATGCAACAACTCGGCTTTTCTTGCAACTAGTTTGGATGAGGAATCATTGATTTTATATGTCAAATTCCGCACGCTAATCATACATTCCTGCTGCTTGTCCGCCTTATAAAATAATATTGAAGAGTTTCAGTCCATGTGTCCGCCTTTAGCAATTCGGAGGGTTCGTGTTAAGGGCTGACGAATGGGGGAAGATCCTCTACTAAATTTTCGGGTTTAACATTTAGTTTCCCAAAAAAAAAAAATTCTTACATTAAATATACGTATCAATAAAATGCACATTTCTGATTATTTATTACAATTGATAACTTTTTATCAAAGATATTTTTTGAATTTTTCCATGATTCTAGTAAAATTCAAAAATATTTTCGAACTTAGAGAATTCTTCAAAAAAACTTATTATTACAGAAAAAAAAAAAAGAAATGGCAGTTAAGGATGCAATGATGCAATATGGACTTGGTATTTTCCTTTTTTATTTAGTTATTGTCTTAAACTTCTTTTAAGTTTTCCATCTATAATTTCTATTTTTTGTTACTTATTATGCAATTTTTATTTTTTTAAGTATTGTTACCTATTTCTATATTAATGGGGTTTACATAATACATCATCTTAAATTTTACTATTTACATTTATTATGATAATATTGTTGTGTAATATTTATTTAATTTATTTAAATAATCTTATAATCTATAATTAAGTAGTAAAATTAAAAGTTACTTTTATTTTATATATATTATTTTTATAACTCTTTATTTGAAATTAATTGATTGGATTAAGTAATATTAGGACACATGATTAAAACCTTTCCATCCTTGTGGTAGGATTTTAATTAAGTCCTTCACTTAAGAAAATTAATTCAGAATTGTGACTTTTCGCATCTTGAACCAAAATTCCATCTTCGATCCAATCCAAATAATGTATTACTATATATTTTATTTTCTCTTTTTTTAAAAGCATAAATAGTCTATTTTTCTAAGCATGAATATCCTATTTTTTTCTAAGCATCATCATTAAGATTTTTTAGCAGTAACTAATATAAAGTATTTTTTTTAACTAAGCTAAACACTTATTTTATTTCTCATATAGTTATATATATATATATATATATATATTACCCATATGTTGTCTCATATAACAAAATATTTTGTTTTGTTTTGTTTTATAAATTTATTATTACGTATATTATATATTAATTAAAACTAATAACAAAATGAGTAATGTAAACAAATACAATATAAATCAAACAAAAGCCCAACACACAATATCATAGATAAGGAAACCCTTTACCTAGTTTGAGCTTAGTTTGGCCTAAATTTTGACCAAGCTTCTCATTTAGCGCGAGCTCATTTTGACTTGCTTCAAGTGGCCTAATGTTTAGAAATTTAGCGCAATCACGAGCCTGTTTCCAAATCTTCAAAAAAGCCCAATCAAAGGCTCGAGTTTGCTTTTAGGTTCCCTTTTGAGCAAAACGCACTATTTAGTGCTTTTAAAAAAACCCTTGTACAACTCAAAATGGAATCTTTCACGTTGATATCCCTTATCTCTTGAATGGTGCAATTTCTCTTTTCCTAAAGGTATAAAAACCTAGTTTTCTAATTAGCTCTTTAATTTTTTCTTCCTCATAATCGCAACCACCCTTTTCCCTCAATTGATGGTCTCTTTCTCCAAGGCAATCGTAACACCTATGCAAATCCTTCACTTTCTCACCTTAACACCATGTCGTCTAAGTCCTCCCCCTTAAATTTAACCTAAACATCCAAACATCGACTTCCAACAACATAAATGAACCTTAAACCCAAAAGCTATTAGTAATTTCTCTTTTTTCTTTTTCTCTATAAGTTTTAACTTCTCTCTTCTCTCTAATACCTTTCAACCAAACAACCAAATCTATTCAAACATGTTTCCTTTGCTCATCTCATAGTTGACGCCATTGAAGTCCTCATTGTCGAGGTCTGGTGCTCATCTTTTTCACCTTATTTGTCATTCAGCCCAATCACCCAAAACTCCCACTCTTTCTCCCGTTTCTCTCAAATCACCTCCCAACCCTTCTCCAACCTCTCCTAAATGACTTAAAGACCTTCTTCCTGAGATTAGTGCTACTTTTAGAGATATCAATCACACATTGATTGAAATATCTAAAGTAATAGCAAAAATGTGAAGAGAAGTTCGAGGATGAATATAAATAGTTTTCAATTTAATGTTTAGTAGCTATTGCTTTTAGGGGATAAATATGAATAGTTTTCAATCTGAATACGTTGTCTAGTGCTTTTTCCTACTAGTTTAACGCTAGTTATGTTTTATAATGCTGTTATATTTTTGCCATGTTATTGGAATTCGATTTCTTTGTTTAATTTAAATAGAAGGCGTAAGTTCAAATGGCATGAAAGTTTAATTAGTTTGGTTAATGTTTTGGAAATTAAAGGCAATCGACTATTGTCATGTGAAATGCAGTTTCTTTGGCAATGGATATTTTGATCTCAATTGCAACTTGGGTGGTTTTGTGTGTCTAAGTTCTGTAAGGTAGGGTAGGTGCCAAAAAGTACCAAGCTTACTTAGATGTAACTTGTCCTACTACCAACAAGGATGGTTTACGAGTTTTTGTACAATATTTTTTTTAGTAATGAAACTCGACAAATTGCTTTAAAAAAACTAATGTGAAACCCAATAAAATTAAAAGAAAAACCTATAGAATTGTTTCAATATAGGACATATAAAACATAAAAGTAAATGTGTTATTACTTTTAAAGGTTTAGTTTAAAAAGCAATCTAATATTTAAGACAATTATTAAATTTAAATATTTTGTAAGTATTTACATGGTTGTTTATTTGTATATTTAAAGTTCATACTTTTATTATTATTATTATTATTATTATTATAATAGAAAAAATGTCACAACCGAAGAGTTCGAATCAGTCCATGTCTAACAGGTAAGCCAAATAACCTAAACAAATCAGTAGACTAGATAGCCAAATAGATTAATCAGAAGGCCCAACCCACAACATAAGGGTAGAAATTTCCACACACCCTTAAGAGTATTTAATTTGATTTGAACTCTTGGATTTACTAATGTATATCCAGATTTATATGTAGATTTACTAGATTTGGATTTAATTTGAATATTATCTTTTCAAATTAAATATCTTATCTTACCCTTTTGTTGTAACTTAATCTTAGCTAACTAAGGGGGGCCATCAACCTAGAAATAGGCCTCTTTTCCTTATTTGTAACACACATAAGAGAAACAACAAAGCATTCCATTTTTGCAAATAGCTTTCTCTCTTTTTCCTTTTCTTTAGCTTTCACTTTTATTAGTTTTGAAGCTTACTTAAACTCTAATTTTAAAGTTTAAGGTCGCATGGGATTGGGCTTAAGTTCTAACACGCGACAGTTGGTATCAGAGACAAGGCTCAAGGAAGAAAGATGTCATCAATAGAAGACTAGTTTGCATCCATCTAAGAGATAAGGGAGATCAGAGGTGCAGCCAAACGAGGTAAGTTGAAAAACATGATGTCCATTCTCAAAGGTTGAGTAGCCAGAATAGAGGTGGTCGTGAAAGAGACGAGGTACAGACTTGAGAAGTTCGAGGCCAACATGGAGGAGTTAAGGTCTAGAAACAATGAGCTTCATGGAGAGTTGCAATCAATCCTCAATGAATTGGTAGATATGTTGAACCATCGAGATACGGCATTGGAAGAGCTAGTCGAGTCATTGTAATAGAAGGTGTGGGAGTTTAGGGACAAACTTGCCACACTAGAGGCAACCATAAGAGGTGGTATGCTAGTCACTCCATTGGGGACTCACTTGAAGTGCCTAAGCCTAAAGAATTTCAAGGTAAAAAAGAAGCCAAGAGAATGGACAATCTCCTATGAAGCTTGGAACAATACTTCAAGGATATGTGCATCACAAAAGATACTCTATGGATTAATTTTGTAACTGTGTATTTGGTGGATATCGCCTTGCTATGGTGGAGACGTAAATATGATGAGCAGCTTGGGAAAGCGACCATCAGCACTTAGATGAAGTTCTAAAAGGAGTATGTAAATGATGAAGTGTGTGGCAAACTTTGGAAACTTACCCAACAAGATGAGGTAAGGGAATATGTTAAACAATTCTTTGAATCATTGTTACAAATTAACAATATTGATGAAAGCGAAGCACTCTTTGCTTTAATGGATGAGCTCAAGCCATAGGCTAAATTAGAACTCTAAAAACAAGGTGTGCAGAGCATCACAATGCCATGAGCATGGTAAAATCGATGCTTGAGTTACACAAGTTCAACAACAAGCCCCTCACTTCCAAACCTAAGGATCAAGGTAAGAATGGGAAAAACCAAAATTAACACTCTAAAGAAAGCAATAGCAAAGGAAAAAAACCATTCGAAAGAATGAGAAGACCAACAAAAAATGGGAAGGAAAAGCCATGATCATGTTTTCTATGTGATGGTCCACATTAGGTGAAAAATTATCCAAAAAAGACCAAGTTAATGGCCATTGCTCAAGAAGAGGATGACCGAGACACAAAGGTCACAAATCTTGGATCCATGGTGTTGTATGTAATCAAAGCCAAACGATTCGCTCAAAAAAAGGGATTCATGTTTACTAACATAATGCTGAACGAACAAATGGTAAAGGCTTTTGTTGACACAAAGGCTTCAGATTTATTTGTAGTAGAAGGTGCTACTAAGAAATTGGGCTTAAAGCCTAATAGAAAAACTAGTTTTATCAAAATGATGAATTCAAAGGAAGTTCCAACCTTGGTTCAATAACAGTTAATGTACAATTAGATGCATGGAAATGTAAACAACCCATTGAGGTAATCCTTATGGATGGTTATGATTGTGTCATTGGCATTGGATTCCTTGATAAGATTAATGCTTTGCTTGTACCTTTTGTAAATTGCATTTGTGTGTTAGGCACTAAAGGGTAATGTGTAGTACCAGTTAAAAAAATATGTAACCCAAATGCCAAACTACTATCAGCAATGCAACTAGCCAAAAGTGCACAACAAATTGAAAAGACATTTGTCGTAATTTTCAAGTTAGAGGATACCCCAAGGACTCTTGTGAAGGATTTGATTGAGGTATTGGATGAGTTCAAGGACGTGATATCGGCAAGTCTACCTAATAGGCTACCCCCTCAAAAAAAAATTGATCATCACATCGAGGTGGTACCAAGAGCACAATCTCCGACACGATGCCCTTATTGGATGTCCCTTCTAGAGTTAGTTGCTATGAGGAAGTAACTAAAAAAGCTAGTCGATGCCAGATTCATCAAGCTTTCTAAATCCTCATATGGTGCACCAGTGTTGTTTCAACTCAAACATGATGGGTTATTGAGGTTAAGGTAGGACAAACAATCATTTTAGTTAGTTTGGTTTGGATATCTAATAATCGAACTAACCAAAGTCATGTTTAAAAATAACCAAAATTGAATTGAATTTCACAAATAACTGAACTAACCGAAATCAAATTAATTAGATTAGTTTGGTTCGATTTTCAAAAACTGAACTTGAGAATTTTTTTTGTTTGTATATATTTATTTATGTTTTATTTTTTCATAAATCAATACTATAAAGTTATTAAAAATGATGATAAACAATTAGAATAAATAAAATAGATACTCATACAAACAACAAATAATTAAACAATATAGATAAAAACAATAACAAATAGTTTATGATTTATTTCTATTGCGAAAGCCCCATTATACCTTTATTCAAGCTTGGTTAGTTCAATTAGGAATTCGTCTAACTGAAAATGAACCGAATTAACTACCCTAACCAAATTACTTGAAAAAATTAAACTCACTTCTGTTCAGTTCGATTTTGCAGTTCGATTTGCATTTGCACACCCCTATTTGAGGTTGTGCATCGACTACAAAGCTTTAAATAAGCTCACCATGAAAAACAAGTATCCCATCTCACTGATTGCAAACTTGTTCAATCAATTGGAAAAGGCAACATGTCTCACAAAGTTGGACTTAAGCTTAAGGTAATACCAAGTATGTATGGCCAAGAAGGATGAGCCCAAGACTACATGTGTGACTCGCTAGGGTTCGTATGAGTTCCTCATTATGCCATTCAAACTCACTAATGCTCCAGCCACGTTTTGCACCCTTATGAACAAGGTATTACAACATTTCCTTGATAAATTTATTGTTGTATACTTGGACGACATTGTTAGTTACAGCAAACACTAAAGGAGCATGTGGTACATCTCAGAAAAGTGATGGAGGCATTAAAGGAGCATGAATTGTTTGTGAGAAAGGAAAAATGCACTTTGCCTTCTAAAAGATACCTTTCTTAAGACAAATTGTTGGTGATGGACACAGTCACATGGAACCAAACAAAGTGAAGATCATAATTAACCGGGAACCTTCCACTAAGGTAACTAAACTTTGCTTATTTTAATTATTATAAAAGATTTGTCAAAGGTAATTTTTTTATCATCGCACCACTGATTGACATACTAAGAAATGGAAAAACATGAGGATGGAACACAATGAGCCAATAAGCTTTTGAGAAAGTGAAAAAGACGATGTGTGAGGAGCTAGTGTTAGCATTACCGAGCCATACTAAATTATACAAAGTCCACACAGATGCATCAAACTTTGCCATTGGAGGAATGTTGATGCAAAAGGGACATCTAGTGACTTTTAAGAGTAGCAAGCTCAATGAGATGAAGTAAAGGTACACAATGCAAAAGAAAGAAATGACTCCAATAATGCATTGCCTTCGTACATAGAGACATTACCTACTTGAGGCTCCGTTCGTGGTAATGGCAGACAATGTGGTGACATCGTACTTTTTAAACCAAAAAAAGCTCAGTCCTAGGCAAGCTCATTGACAAGACTTCTTGGCAAGATTCGACTATTGGTTAGAGTACAAGCTTGGTAAAACAAATTTGCTGGTGGATGCACTCAGTAGGAAAGCCACATTAATAGTTGTGATTAAAGCACAACGGGCTCTTGTGTCAAGTATCAAGGGACTATCACATAATACTATGACACAATCATTGATGGAGTACACTAAAGATGAGAAAATCAGACGATTTTGAGTCTAGGATGGTTTTTTATACAACAAGAGATTGAAGTTATATGTGCTACAACATGAGGGATTACGTGAAGAAATCCTAAAGGAGTGCCATGATTCGAGTTGGGCTGGAAATCTTAGGATGCATCACATTTTAGCATCGGTAAAAGAAATCTATTATTGGCTACACATGAAAAAGGATGTGAAGAGTTATGTACGAACTTGTCTCATATGTCAACAAAGTAAGATGGAATAGAAAAAGATGGCAAGATTACTTGAACCATTACCTATTCCTAATTACCCATGGGAAACTGCGAGAACGGATTTTATCATGGGAATGCCAAATGTAGATGGATTGAGGTGCATCATGGTTATGGTAGACCGTTTTTCCAAATATGCCACTTTCATCATTGTTAGTCCTGAATGTCTAGTTGAGAAGGCCACAAGATTATTCATGAGGTATGTAGTTAAACACTGAACTGTTCCATTAACCTTTGTAAGTGATAAAGATGGACAATTCATCAGGAATTCTGGATCAAACTCTTCAAAATGATGAGATCCAAGTTGAACTTTTCCACAAGTTTACACCCTCAAACAAATGGGCAAACCAAGAAAGTGAATGCATTGTTAGAGATGTACTTATGCCATTTTGTGCACAGCATATAAAATGACTGGCTGAGATGGATAAATGTGTCATAATTTTCCCACAACTTGTAATAGAATGAGGTAATCGGACAAAGCCCTTGAGTTGGTAACAAGGCAACAACCTCTCTAGTCAAGTACTGTAGCAATAAGCTGCATTGGTCTAGTGCCTACAACCTACAAACATGTTCAAGTTTGGCAAAAACAACTAGACTTAGCTCTAACCTATCTACACAAGCAATCAAAATGATGAAAACGTAAGTCGATCAATTTTAAAGGGAAGTACATTTCTAGGTAAGGGACTCAATGATGGTAAAACTTCACTTGGTGCTCAAAAATAAAAGTTTTCATAAGGGACTAGTTCGACGTTACAAAGGACTTTATCGAGTATTAAAAAAGGTCAGAATTGTGGTATACAATTTGGAGTTTCCGCCTAAGTTAAAGATACATCCAATTTTCCATGTCAATATATTAAAGCCCTACCATGCAGATGAACATGATCCTAATAGAGGGGTAAGCCACAGAGCGCCGGTAAGAAATTAAAGCAACATATGAAAAAGAAGTGGTGCAACTGTTTTCCCATATAGTGTTAAGGCAAAAGAATTATAGATAGAGGTACTAATATTTAGTGAAATGAAAAGGGTTGCCAAAAAACGAGACAAGTTATAAGCTAGAGGAGAACCTATAGCAGTTCCAAGACAAGGTGGAGTTTTTCCACAAGGCAATGAGGTTGTTGTCGAATTGAGTGTGGGAGAATGTCACAGTCCAAGAGTTTAAACCAATCGAGGTCCAATAGGTAGGCCAAATAGCCCAAACAAACTAGCAATTCAAAGAGCCCAATAGACTAATCGGATGGCCTAACCCGCGACATAGGGGTAAAAATGTCCATATACTCCTAAGAGTGTCTAATATGATTCGAATTCTTGGATTTGATAATATATATATATATATATTTAGGTTTAGATGTAGATTTACTATATTAGACTAGGATTTGGATTTAATTTGAATATTATCTCTTCAAATTAAATCTCTCATTTTATCATATCTTATCTTTATCTAGTAACTTAATCTTATCTAACCAAGAAGGACATCACCCTATAAATAAGCCTCTTCTCCTCATTTATAACACACATCAAAGAAATAACAAAGCATTCCATTTCTCTGAATCGCTTTCTCTTTTCTTTATTTCTTTAACTTTTGCTTTTGTTAGTTTTGAGGCTTACTTAAACTCTATTTTCAAAGTTTAAGACAGCACGAGGTTGGGCTTAAGTTCCAACACGTGACAAGAAGAATCAAGTTATATATGTATTAATATTTTAACAAATTGACTATTGGATTTAATAGTCTACTCACAAATGTCATGTCAATATGATATCCTTATTACATGCTTATTATATCAATCGAAGATAGTATAATCTTTTTCAACATATATTTAATGGTTGAATTAAAAATATAGTTAAATATTTTTAATTAATTTAAAATTTGACATGCATGATCAATTAAATAGAGCAAGAAAGCTAACAGTTTAATTAACCAAACATAAACTGTATAAAAAGATAGGAATGGATGTAATTTTACGTCAATATCAATGGATCTCTCTCACTAATGATAATGGTGTTGTGTTTAATTTACTATGTGGATTGTCTATTGATGTGAATGTTTAAAATAAAAAATAAAAGTTTTGAGCTTATCAAAAAGGTCCAAACGGAATAAGAAACTAAACCAAACCAAATTATTTCTGTTTGGAACTTAGACTTTTTCACCTCTTTCACAATTGATTTGCTAAAATTGAGATATGTTTAAAAATCTCAAATATATTATCTTTCTCTTTTCTTTGTTTTTCAAAAAAAAAGAAAAGAAAGAAGTGGCCAACGGTTGTTTACTTTTTCTCAATTCCATGTGATAATTTGTCACTTTCATCACCAAGCTAGATAAATTAAAAGCTAGGCGATCATGCAAGCATAGACTATATACCAAGGTCAATGAAGTCGTGAAAGCCAATCTTATCATACTGTCCTTAAATTAATCTAATTATCATCATCATTATTCATCACCATCTGCTACATTTTTTTTTTTAACAATAAACTCCAATACAAGGGATATGACAAGTGAATATAAATAACTTCGAATTGCTAATTCTCAGTTTTATATTGTCTTCACATAGATCTGCACAATAAGATTTTCATATTTAACTATTAGATACTTTACTTGTTTTGATTATTCCACTCCTGGCTTCATTCTTTAATCCCCATATGGTTTGTTTGCAAATTACCATTTCATTAACTAGTTTTGTACAAACAAGATGTTCTGTGAGATTCATCCTGCTAAAAAAATAATTGTTTCTAGCAACAACACGGAATTACAAATTGATCAAACTCTAATATCACTAGTAACAAAATGCATGTTTCCACTGTCATAACAAGGAGAAGATACAAGTTTTAGCTCTCTTTACTATTACAAGTTACAATCATTTATATGTTCTCCATATCCTCTATAACTACAACACACAACCCTTTCCATCTGGACCATGGAAATTAACATGATGACCCTGTAAATTTGGGTCCGAATGCCTTCTAGTTCAAAGCTTATATAACAACACAAACTGTTAAAAGGAGAGTAATAAATCTAAACCATGAAACATGCAACCCACTATTATCATTTGACGGCGGACTGTTTCTTTTCTCGGGGGGCTCTCATGTCCTTTGCGTGTTTCCCACTACTGCTGAGCCTTCCTTGCTTTTCTCTTCTCAGCGAAGAAAAACCCCATCAAGGCCACGAGGGACAAAGCACTGAAGCAAACGGAAGCAATATCGAGCGACATGTGGCGTCCAGTGATTGCCTGGATTTCAAAGAGGTTGGTAGTTTTCATGGCGTCAGTGTTCTGACCGTAAGCCACTTCTTGATCCTCAACGTTGAAAGCGTAGGCGCGTACGAAGTACGTGGCGGTAGGCACGTCGCGCTCGATGGTCCATTCATAGGATTGGTTGGTGTTGCTGTAGGGCCTTGAGACGATCTTGAACTGGCAAGTCTTGTCCTTGGAAAGATGGTCATCGGTTTTCCTCCAAGCGCGGTCGACCTGGCTAATCGGCGCGTAGCATATCTTGACCTGGATGGTGGTGTAGGCAGAGTCGGTCCCAGCTGGGAAACTCTGGTTCAGCCTCCAGATCACTGTGATGTTGTCTTCACCAGCTTTCAAAACTGTACAATTTAATCAATAACCCCAAGAATTCTTAAGTAACAATAAAAAAGCCCAGGAAAAAAAATAAATGGCTATTTATCGAAATTTCCAGCCACAAAAAAATGATGAGGCAGCATGGCGCAGACAAGGTTGAAAAGGCAGACAAAGCTATGTGGAAAAAGCTGTGAAAGTGGACAAAATATTATTTGTCCTAAAGCTGGTCAACTCTGGATTTCAGATTCTCGAGTAATATGGTCCATAGATGGATTCTTCTTCATCAGAGAAGCAAGTTATGGTTTTAGATATATCTGTAACAAAAATCTGCTATTACCATTTATTAACATCTCCCATTGCCTTGGTTCCAACGAAGATTAATATGAATGTCAAACAATCTTCAATTTGCCTTCACAAACACAAAGTAAAACCTATAGCTTGTAAAACTATGCACACACTCAAAATTTATCCTGAAGAATTAAAAGAGGATCACCCCGTGAAAGAAATGCTCTCAGATTACTATCGAATTAAGTTCCATAAGAGTTCATGCATGTAGACATAGAGATCTAATCAGATATATATATTTTTAATACGAGTTGACCTGCTTGGGAGAAACCAAATCAAATTCCGATCGAGAGAGGGGTTTAGATGACTTACGTCCTTGTCTATGCGAGGCAGTAACTACAAGGGTTCTTTGCAGGGAAGAGAAAGAGATCATCCCATAAGTCCCTGCAAAGCAAGAGAAAAGAAGAAATGAAGCCAAGAGAAGACGTCGAGCTACCATTGATGATACTCCTGAACTCTTGATCAAGCAATCAGAGAAAAAGCTAGGAGGCTAGGAATTGTTGAAGACCTGAGAGGCTATGATTCCCAATAAAACTCCTCGATGATGAATAATGTTGAATTGAGGGCCCTTATATGGAAGCAACCTCAAATAAAATAATAAGCGGAGGGATTTCTCTGATAAACACATGGCGGAAAAGTCAAAAAGGCTCAAAATTATCTGCCGGGATACCTTCTTAAGAATTTGAAGAGATTCTTATATGATATAACGCCCCTTTAACATGATAAAGAGGTAGGGTTACAAGGGATTTGATATGCAGAAAGCATAGGGTTTTTGGACTTTTGGTGTGATGTGTTTGGTGTTTAGTTTATTGGTTGACTTTGTTTTGTGGGAATTTGGTACTGATTGGATTGGAAGACATATGGTTAGCCGTATAGTAAGTACTATTCTATGTTTGGCTTTGTCCCCTAATGCTTAGGAAAGTGCAAAGGAGCAAGAAGGGGAGATTTGAGCTTTACCTTATACAATTAAGCAAAAGCCAAAACAGTGTAGACGTGTTCACAAGTTGGCCTAACTGTAACAACATGCTCAAAATTTTATAATAATTTCTTCATTTTATTTCTAATTTTTTGGAATACATTGAAGGTCCTCTTATACATGTTTAGCATGACTTTATTTCTTTTTTATTAGTTTTCTGATAAAAAGTATTGATATGTCCTTTAAGTTTTGCTCTTGTTAGTCGCTCCGTACGCTGAACATAAAAAACGTTAGACATGAATAATTGGAATTTAAAATTAATTATTCAATTTAGGTATTATAGAAAGCTAGCATGTTCTTGGATTCTATGGTTGAATTGCGTTTCAACAAAGGAAAAATAATGGATAAAAATAAAATGATTCCCAAAGAGAGAGCGTTGTTAATTATCCTTCAAGAGTAAAGAAGTGACCTTATTTTGTGGTAATTGCCTAGTCGGCATATTTCAAATATGTATGAAGCTACCTAGTTGGTTAAGTTTATCTGTTACCAACTCAATTTAGAATAAATAAATATGTGAATGAGAAGTAGCCTTCTATCTAACTTAGACAGTCAGCGATCCAATTCACGCACACTTCATTCTGTTTATATATTGATCTTTCCTTATCTTCCTTGTAATGTTTTCAAATCCATGCTTCCTTTTTAAATTTGTGATAAGTTATTTATGCTCCCAAGTGTCTTCCTTTCACACCAACACAATAACCAATCTCCTTCCAATCTCCATTAAAATTTTATTTATATTTATTTTATTTTATTTTTAACATCTCCACACGATTTTTCTCCTTATAAAACTAATTACTATAATACTATAGTTATTTTAAATATTATAAAAAATAACAAGCTGCAGTTTTCTTTTTTTAACGTGAGTAAAATCGTAACCTAATTTAATATTCACAAGTTAAAGGACATGTGATATGAAAATAAGAATGGACACAGACTGAGGGCACAAGATTTCTATTCCTTTGGGTGTGTCAAACCCTAATATATGTTGATCCAATTGACTAACTTTTGGGGCTTGAGAAAGAATAAACATAAAAAAGAAATGAAGTATGAAGCCTATTTCCATGATGGGCTGTCATATTGGACCATACAGCAACTCAATAGTTTTTTGAATTCTACATATTAAAGCGGTGCTGAAATCACTTTATGCTTATTTCCACTCTAATGTGGAAATGTCACGTGGGGGTTATGCAGACTGCCCGAACGTGCGGCACTTGGACTCGCCCTTAGCTTGGCCTCGGAACCCAAATCAGCCTAAAAATGCTTAGCAGCTGATTCTCAAGGCCACTAGGACCAAGAGCAACACAATAATGTAAGGATGCAATGCAAACTTACCAACCCACACAACTGTGCACACCTTCCCAGCACAGGCAGCACACAAACCCAACACAGGGCTTCCGGTTGGCAGGCTCACAGCACACACACAAGCACTCTAGACAGTGCGCGCTCACTCTAGCAAGCAGAAAATGACCCTAGGCCAGTAGGCACACAAGCAGGAATTAAAGGGAGAAGAGTGGAAGAGAGAACAAGAGAGTTTTAGAGTAAAAGAGAGTGTATTTCATTAATTTTCTGAAAGAAATCTGAGCAATAATTTACATGCCCTTTGTATAGGGTGAATTCCCTCCAAAAATCCCCCAAAAGTAGACAAGATAGTTCTGGGCGGGAAGGCTGAAAATCAGGCTGTTCAGGCCAATTGCCGGGCTGTGGTGGTGGGCCAGGCGGGTTACTGGGCCACTCACAGTCTATTTGACTGGGCACTGGGCCCTGGGCCGCTAGCAGGCTCGTCTGGGCGCTGGGTGCTGGGCCACTCGCACACTGTCTGGGCTCTGGGCTCTGGGCTGGCTAGCCTGGGTGGGCTGTGCTGCGCGCCCCTGCTGTGCGGGCTGGCTCGCCCTGGTGGGCCTGTGCTGCTTGCCCCAGCTGTGCGGGCTGGCTCGCCTAGGGGGACCTGTGCTGCGTCCCTGCCAGCAGCTTTCTCCTGTCTAACACACCGCAGTGGGGGTTTTCTCCCAGCAATGAACCCCAGTGTGCCGGCACTCCGCCACATCTCCGGGCCTTTTCTACAGTTCCGAACCGTGCTTCGTGACAGAAAGTCGGAGTATCCATCATCAGTCAAAAAGGAGAGTTAGCCAGGGGCCAGCTATATACAGAGTGAAGCTGCCGACTCTCCTGTTGACCAGTAAGCAGGTAAGTCATTCATTACAATATATATATTAATATAAAAACGATGGTGGTCTTGAAATGTGTATGCTTCACTAAACCGATACCAAAAGACTTGCTGTTTTGGACTAAACTCAACAAATAATACATGCCCTAAGATCTATCCAAGGGTTAACGATTTGATAGAATTAAATAGTAAACGATATTCCTATCACAAGGACTGATCCAAGATTGAACATGAGTTCCCTTTTTGTTCTCTATAGAAAACAATCTTCACCTCCTCTTTTTCTGTAAATTAATACTAAAATAAATTACATACAAAATATAATGTTTAATATAGTTCGATACTCTATATTTAGAAAGAAAAAAAAATCTATTATAATCGTAAAGATTACAAAAAGTATAAACACTCAAAAACAAACATCAAATCCGAAAATAAATTCAATCTTCACGTTCATTTAAAGATATGAAATGCCTTCTATTACATATAATTTAATGTTCCCTTCATTCTAATTCCTCACGTCTTACAATTTTATAAAACATTCACAACAAACTCATCCCTTACATAGAGATCATTTAAAACCCAAGAAGAATTTTTATCCATTAAATATATTTACCCACTTAATTATCAAATAATTCTCGACTAATAAAATTTCACCAAAATTCAAACTGATCTCCAATAAGAATTGCAGTTAAATATTCGACAATCTAGTAAGACAAAAGGGGAAACGTTGAGAGTCGGATGGCTTTGCCATCGCCATCAACCTCGATACACACAGATAACACAAAAGAAAAGACAACCCTGACATTAGAAACGCCAACACCAAGAAAATGACATCAAACGAAAAGCCGGCCAACATTCCTCCATCGCCTGCCTCACTCCCTCCCTCGTGCCTTATGATATTAACAACGCTTTCAACGTAACTTGCACCTCTGGCCTGGTCGTTCTCTACTTCTCTTCATTCATTGCTGTCCAATCCCATCGTCTTTCTCTCACTCTGGCATTGCCATGGATAGGAGACTCAGCAGAGAGTCCTCGCTGCAGAAGACAGCATTGGAGAATCGACGAAGAGCCGAACATGTACCGGACCTTACTGATTTCATGAACGACATGTTCTTTGGGACTGTCAACGATGACAAGAAGCCTTATTATAACTTAACTGGTACCGGTAAGTTAATGGATGACGATGAAGATTTTGAATCTAGCACGAGGAGCAATAGCAGCAAGTTAACAGAGGAATGGCTAGAAGAAGCTAGGCGCATGGTGGCCTCATCTCCTTCTCGGTGTGACTCTCCTACTCGACCTGTTGGATCGCCTAGGTTCGCTGCACAACCAGGGAGGTTTTCTGTGTCATCATCACTTGAACGGAGAGACCCTCTCTCTCGCTCTGCTAGAAGGTGTTTGACCGCGTTTCCTTTTGCATCTAACATGCATTCATTTCGTTAAATATGATTGTTTCTTGGCCAATAATATATATGAATGAGTATGTCTCAGGCACAGGCCGATGGAAGGATTCAGTGGAGAAATTCTATCAAAATCAGCAAAACACAGCCGCAACAAATCAGAAACTCTAGACTCACTTAACTCTCCTATCGATATGTCCCCTGCCGAGGCAGTTCATAAATGGTTCTCCAACATTCTCAAACCGATCAACCACACACCACTCTCTAGTGGACCACCCTCCCCCACTAATGATCACACTGCAGCCCCCGCTTTGCCACCTAGACAATCGTCCCTCCGTAAGTCACGCTTTCAAGCAGACCCACCTGCACCTCATGCAAAAGGAATCCCAGTCCCCTCCCGCCGAACCTTCAAACCTCAAGCTCCATCGCAAGACACCCAGCTGCTTTCTCCACCCCAAAACCTCATTGAGTCGGCTCAGAGGAGGTCAATATCGTATTCCACGTGTTCTTATCCAGAGAATGAGCCTCTTTCACCGCCAAGGAACTTGGTGGAGTCTGCTCAGAGGAGGTCGATCTCTAAGTCTACATGTTCCTTGGAGAACATTGCACCAAGGAGCAATTCAAATGGTTGGTCCAAGGAAGAGGATGGAACTCGGGAGGTTGGTCTGAATGAATTTCTAAAGGAGCAGAGAACAAAGATTGAGATGATTTTGTATGGAGAGGTTGATTCC
Source organism: Theobroma grandiflorum (assembly GCA_036013995.1). Classification (NCBI taxonomy): domain Eukaryota; kingdom Viridiplantae; phylum Streptophyta; class Magnoliopsida; order Malvales; family Malvaceae; genus Theobroma; species Theobroma grandiflorum. The sequence continues at coordinate 13,079,153 of CP142131.1, forward strand.
AAGGCCAAGATTGTCCTCCCTGGACCTTCAAGCAGTTAAGTATTAGTGCCATGTTTTGGAGTTTGTAAACTAATCTAAGAATGGTGATCATATAAATAAATCTAGGAGGAAAGTTACTTTGAATCCAATGAAAGCTCAACTGAATCAATTTAATTGCAGATTGTTCACTTTGAAATGTGTGAGATTTTTGGGTTGTAGGTACGAGTTCCATGGTGGCAGCTATATGCTATGCATGCCTACTAGAGAACAGGGCTAGGAAGAACAAAGGAGAAGGTGATGAAGATGGGTGCATTGTTGTGCCAGTGATGAATGTCAGAAGGGAAAGAATGTGGAAGCAAAGGCAGGCGGCTTGGCTCTTTCACCATGTTGGACTTGATGCTACCTTACTGCTCTTTTCGGATGAGGTACTTTTAAACCTTTCTGTGTGAATGATAGTTCTAATTTTAAAATCAAATGACCCAACAAAAATAATTTGATTTACTTGCTCATTTTGACTAAGGGTGCTTGTTTTACTCTGTTCTTTACAAAAGTTGTTCACATTCATGGAATGATGATAATAATTTGTTAACATTCAATTGGAGAAATGAAGTTTCGGTTTGATTAATTATCAAAAATAATTTTATAATTGCATATGGATACTTTAAATTTGAAGGGTTATTAATTCATGTTAGATATATCATACAATGATAATTGAGCTTAACAAGCAGTGGTTGGTATGGCAACATAAGAGTGTTGCATTGTTCTTTTTTCATGTTTCTTCCCACATTTATTCTTGCAAAATAATTAGTTACAATGTTTTAGCCTTTCCTGCTAATGCTTGGGATCAGGTGGATCTGGAGAGTTTGATGATGGCTGGCCAGTTAAGTATCCTTGTAGTTGGACAAGATATTCTGAGAACAAATGGAGAGGTTAGTACATGTTAGTCGTGGATAGTCAGAAATTACCTAATTTTTACGGAAATACACTGATACAGAGATAAATTAGTTCTATAATTCAATATGTTTTTGTCTAGGTTGGATCTCCGTGTACAATTCTGACAGATAATTATTGTGAAGATGCATATGATCTACTGCAGACACCAGTGCTGAAAAAGCTTTTGGTAAATTAGGCTCACTATTCTACAGAACAAATATGTCAACATGGCAATTCTGATCTGGAATTCTCACTGGTTTCTGATGTTACAGCTGGCTGGCATTCTTTTAGACACACAAAATCTGAATCCATATACTAAACTATCCATGGCTAGGGATGCAGAGGCAGTTCAGCTCCTGCTGGTCGGCTCTGCCCCAAATTACAGAAATGCTGTTTTTGATCAATGTAAGATTTTTCATTACTATATAACCTCAGTGACAGTATTTTGTTCATTCATACATCATGAGATTAATTATCCAATTTCTGGCTTTTTTGTTAGTGATGCAAGATCAAAGGGACAATTCCTTCTTTGAAGCATTACGGCGTAACTATGGGAAGCCACCAAATGATGGTAAGCAATCCATTTGGTTAAGTCCACTTTTAGCTTATAGAGAGTAGATTATACGTGCGTTTGAACTACTCCCTTTGTCTTTAAGAGATTGCACATTTCATTATATTTGAAGTCCTCATAGACCATTCCTCTAAATCTTCTGGTCACTGCAGGTGGTTACGATAATGGAGTGCAGATGGAGCTCACGGTGCCCGAGAGGAAATCAACCTCTATTTCTCGTCACGAAGCTTCTATACGAAATTCAGATAACAATTCTAATCATGCGAGGAATGCAAAAATTAACAAGGCTCCACCAAAATCAGGTTAATAACTTTATTTGTTTGATCTTGAATACAGCAAGCACATACTTTCATTCTACGGAAACGTTTGCATTGGTTAACTTACAAGCTTTCACGTTATCATTATTGAGTGTTGGTAGCTGTTTAAACAACATGTGTATCTGATCTATGTCCTTAAAAAACTGAAACTATTAACACCATTTCAACCTTGCAGCAGCTTTACCGGCGAAAGCACCTCCAGCTGCACCTGAAGTCTCCCGTGGAAAGAATAAGTTCTTCCTGGCCAAATGGTTTGGTTTTGGATCAAAATGAATTGAAAATGAAAATGTCTTCACGTATCTGCCTATTGTAAATTGGGTACAGTACTAGACCTAAATTTTCAATGATCCAATACCAAAACTAGCGGTCAACACTATTTTTGTTAGGTGCATTCCGAAAATTACGAACATATTTTTCCTCTTAGGTATTCTTTGGCTGTCTGCGGCACAGTTTTGAGTGGTAGCAACAGAAATTAAGGATGTATCAAGGAAAAATGTTGAAGCAGTCAAGGTTGCTACTGAATAAATAACATGCCTATTTAATAACTATTAGCATTTTTGTAATAGACGATACTGTCAAATGCTATCAGTTGCCATTGGTAACATCTATTGTATTTGTAGCCCTATCGTTGTGGTTGTTGATGTAGACAAATGGACAATCTTGTTCTTGTCAAAAATATTGACTTGCCTGGCCTGTCTAGTAGAATTAGGAATTGTTTCTTCTGGATGATCTTGTTAAAGCATCACTTTCTCGTGCCTTGCCAGGCTTTTCTCTAGCATCTACACCTTCTTAATCCGGTAACCACTGGATTAATTTTATAGTTTACCAGTTGGTTTGCTGAGAATATAGTTATTTATTGGTGTTGCTACTCTGTCACCATGGATTTGAACTGAAACCAAACTCCAAATATCTCATGAAACAAATTTGCTTTGTTGACATTTGCATAAGATATTGGGGATACTTTATTTAGAGATTTTGCTGTCGTTGAAGCCCCAGAATAAAGTAAAATAAAAGTGATTCTGTTTAATAATTTGTGGCTAGATTATTCTAATCCTGTTAAGGGTAAGGATTACTCAATCGAATACACTTTCTTCATGATTGTCCCACCTCCACCTTTTTGCAACCATTTCCAAGTAGTTGCAGGAGTTTTTCCTTAACAACTTACCTCCCAATCATTTCTGAAGATGACTAACTGTGCCATTTTTTTTTTTCAAGGGTTGAACTTGCTCATCCTATTGCTATTAAAAAACATTGAACCAACATAATCTGAATTCTACATATATTTTACTTTAAATAAGAGGACATGATAACTTATTAAGGAATACTGCAGATGGCACAGGGACATGGATGGATAAGTATTGATGTTACAAGTACTAGCTAATTCAAACTCATGTTAAATGTCTGTCATATATCTGGTTAAGAAGAGCAAAATTAAGAAGATTCTGCAGAAAACTCTTGATAAATCATAGTACTATCATAATCTTTAAGATGGCCAAATCAAATCTTTTGCCTTCCACTCATTTTAGATTTTAGGAAAATAATGCAATATCATCTCTGCTCTGCAAAAAATCGACCATTAGAATGATGGGAAAATCTACACCATCAAGTAGCACTAACAATATCATGTCAAATGTGGGGAGAGATTCTGCCCAAAGGCTGCCCCCAATATGAGTAGCATTGTGGTTTAGACATATGGTTATTAGGAGCCAGAGTGTATGGACCTCAAATTGTGTGGTAATTCCTCTTCATTTGTGCGTTTAATGACATTTTGCTTAATTTTTTGGTAAAATAAAAAATCTTCACAAACCATTTATCATGATTTGAACTTATTAAACTAGCATGAGTTTCCATGACTCTAGAGTCTAGACATCTTGAAGAAAGCATTGAACTAAAGTTAATCCATAGATATTAGAGCAAAGTCGCAAATTTTCGAGTCATAGGGATAAAAACTTGAAGTAAGTGAACTGAATAGAACTATGTATCCACGTGCAGTGCGCAGACACACAAAAGAATTGCAGTTGGTGATTTTCTGAGTCATCGTCAACAGCCCCATCCAGCATCAGCAATGTTCTGCTAGGCACAGACATTCACTAACCCATGAAAAATACTGTCGACTTTTTTCTCTTGTAGTATATATAAAATTTAGAAATGATACATAATTTTGAGAGGAGCTTGCTCACTTTTCTAGGCCAGATCAAGAAAGGAAAAAGAAATTAGGATTTCTAAAAAGAGCTGGAGATGGCAGATGCCTCTGGATGTGGGAATTATTGGGCATGTATGTGATACAATCGGCCTTGTCCAATTCTGGCCACTTGTTCAATCCCAGCTGTAACTAACTCCCAACCCCTCTCTGGGGGGCCCCCCCCACCTTCTCTGCACAATTATCTGTCCCCTTCTCTACCCAGTCTGCATCCTCACCACTCCATGCTGACCCAGGACATGAAGATTGAAGCCCCATTTCGCTTCACAACCTTATTCTTATTGCATTGATGATTATGATGATGGAACCTTCGGGGCTTCTTAATGTGTTGTTCTCACTCAACCTTCCAGGCATACAGAAACAAGGAAAATTCAGATGAGCGGCCTGGATTAAGCCCTTCCAATGAACCACTGCTCCCTGTCTGAGATGACAATGGTGTCGATGTCAGGGATGACGATAATGGTGGGGAGGAAGATGTTGATAGAGATGAAAGAGAGGTGGATGATAGAATAGGCTTGAATATAAACAAGGCATGCCTTAAACCAGGACTGAAAAGCCAGTCGTGGACATCCCAATAAACTTCTACTCTTGTTTTGTTGACATGAATGGATTCGTTACCCCTGAATTTCCATTGAAGATGCTTGACATGAAGGACCAAATGCCCATCAATTCTTATCTCCATTTCAGGCTCAACCCCACCAAAAGAATTGACATTACTCATACTGCAATTGGTTGCACTTCTGTTCCGGCACTCAATCGAGATCTCATGAAACCTACCTTTCTCATGAAATTTAACTCTTGTAGAGAATTTCTTTTTGCCAAATCTGTGCTCCTTTCTTGAAACCAAAATGGGATCAATAAGAGCAGGCCTGCACCCAGTTTTCCTGTACGCTTCTTTCTTTAGATCCCCAAGAAGTAGCACAACCTCTTCATCACAAACAACAGCAACATAGTACTCGGAACTGGGCTCCGTTTCTCCATGGAATTTAGCAGTCTTCAGGTCCCAGAAGATATCAACAGCTTTACCATCCACAATAAAGCGCTTGGAGCCTTGTTTCTTCCAAAAATACCAAGGTTTCAGCTCAACTTTACAGGTATATTGACTCTCTCCCTCGCGGCCTTCAACTGATACTGAGAGGCCATGAAGTAACAGATTCTTGCACCAGGTAACAGTGATCAATCGGCACTGATCAGCAATCTTTGTACGGTAAACAGACATAAAAACACTTTGGCCGGACCTGGTTACTGCTGCTGGATCATCACTCGGCTTCTCACCTGATGAAAAACAAGCAGGAATCCCAATAGGGTCTTGCATGGTTATTTGCAAATTTGGGACAAGCTGAACGAACTAGCTAGATATAGTGGCAGAGCCTGAACTAGAGCAAGAAAAAGTAGCCAACAAGATGAGGAAGAATGAGTTGGGGAAAACAGAATTGAGAGAGAGTGCATAATAACATAGGGAGAGTGTGAGAGAGATCTTGGTCACAAGATGTATGAGTCATACAGAAGCTGCCAGAGGTGTTCTTGGCAGCATTAATGGATGTAAAAAAATGATTCCAAACTGGCAAATAGATGGCAGCGAGTGAGAGTGAGTGAAGAACAAACCTTTTTATATTGCAGTGCTAAACTTTCTCTTACCTGGATCTTTATTTTTAATGTTTTGTTTGGTTTCCTTTGTTTTTTACTACTTTATTCTGTTTCTCAATTTTCTTCTCAAACAGGACAACTTTATTGAATCCTAGGTGGTTTTTGCTTCTGCTATACTTAAACTAGTTACTCCCATGCATGGTTAATAGTGGAGAAGCCCATTTTTTTTTTCGCCAGATTTGGAGTATAGATTTCTACGTTCCCAGATAGAGTTCTCGAGGCCATTGACAGCACATGCAGTGGGATTAATTCAGAAAGATTAAAGAAACAGGTCAAAATTAAAATAATTTCAAAGATGAAAAGAAGTTGGTTTTCCAAGGTGGGTCTTTCCTGATCTTTCATCATTTGTTAAAAAAAGTTTTCAACACTTCACAATTTGCAATTAGTGGGTTCGTTTAGCTTTTAACTTTTCTTCAAGGTGTCGAGGAGAGAGGAACCTAGGGAGTGGTATAGTTGCTGAAAAATCTGAGGAATCTACACTGTTGCAGTTTGCAGCAGATCTGGTCCAAACTCTAGTGTTTCTCACCATGGTTTCAGACGACAATCAAGTTAATTTCCACTGTCCATTTTAGCTATCAGCCCATTTAAGTTGAGATTTCAATATCCCCACCATACCTGACTTAAATGTCATAGCTGGAGTGGTTTTTTCACAACTGAAACTACAGATTTTACATTTCACTTGTTCATATTTAGCTTCAAGAAAAAGGAACTGACTTAAAAGCTGAAAACAGATATAAACCAACAAACCCTGACTTTATTTCCTTGATCAAGGAGTTTATAGTTACTTACATCCATGATTTTCTTACATCATGATATTCAAAATTTGCTTTTGTGGGCAACTAGGGTGAGTCTTTGCATGTTATCAAATTTGTTCAACCATAATAATGAGGAAAATGCAAAGTGCAAAATAGAGAAATGGTGGTCCCCTGAAACCATGCCATTCGCAGTTTAAGGGTCTAACAGGAATGATTGGATAAAGAACAAAGGATGAGGGAAATTGAAAGAAATGATGGGATTGTGTGCGTTACTTCGACAGATGCAGCTGGATTTCCCAGGATTATTATTTCCACCTATATACAGGTCATAGTAATGCAGATGCTGTGCACCCGAGCACTTGGACAAATGCTATAATAAAGTTAACATTAATGAAAAGTCACAAATAAGAACCCTTAGATTTAAAGGGTTCATTTGCAGCCATTGATCAATAAAACAAAATTGTAACTTGTTTACCTGCCAAACAGGTTAAGAAAAAAACTTAAATAATTCAAAATAAATAAAAATAATAATTGAAAGAAAATAATTATCTAAACAATATTAATTGAAGCGAAAAAACTAATAAAAGAATAACATAATTTTTATGAAAATTAATCATTTACAATTATATTCTCGAGACAAAAAATATTAATTATTGAGAAATTTTTAAATAAATATTATAATAAAAATTTAGTTTAGTAAATAAATATTTTAACTATAATTATTTTATTTTTATTACTATTCATTTGTAAATTAAAATTTATAAACAGTTAAATACTTTTAGCTTCATAATAAAAAATTAAATGTTTGATTTTAACAAAAAGTATTTTTATTTTTATAATTATTTATTTATTTCTACTTTTAGCTTCATAATAAAAAATTAAATGTTTGACTTTAACAAAAAATATTTTTATTTTTATAATTATTTATTTATTTCTATTTGGACTTAATTGAATTGTTACGTTAAATGTCACACATTTACATCAATAGTTTTACAATGCTTATTCCACTTTTATAATTTTTTACGTTAATTCTTACGATTTTAAATTAAAATTTTTAAAAATTTAATTTTCACTATAATTGTTTCTATCCTTATTATTATTCATGCAAATATTAAAATTTGTAAACCGTAAAACACTTTGAACTCGAGAATAACAATTTAAATATTTAATTTTTTTCAAAATTTATATTTATTTGATATAATTGACATATTATGTTAAATCTCACACATTTACCTCAATATTTTGACAATACTTATTTCACTTTTATAAAGTTTTACGTTAATTTTTAAGGTTTTTCGTTAAGGTTTTGCAACTACTAATTTTCACCATAATTCTTTTTATTCTTATTACTATTTATGCATAGATTAAATTTGTAAGTCGTAAAAAACTTTAAATTCATAAATAACAATTTAAATATTTAATTTTTTCAAAAATTATGTTTATTTAACATATGATTAAGTTGTTACGTTAAATCTTACACATTTACGTCAACATTTTAGCAATGCTTATTCTACCTTTCTAATGTTTTACGTTAATTCTCACGGTTTTACGTTAAGACTTTGAAATTACTAATTTTTACTATAATTCTTTTTATCCTTACTATGTAAACCATAAAACACTTTAAACTTGTAAATAACAATCCAAATGTTTAATTTTCTTGAAAATTATGTTTATTTGACATATGATTAACTTGTTGCATTAAATTTCACACATTTACGTTAATATTTTGACAATGTTTGTTTCACCTTTATAATATTTTACGTTAATTCTTATGACTTTGCGTCAAGACTTTTCAACTATTAATTTTCACCATAATTGTTTTTATCCTTACTATTATTCACGCATAAATTAAAATTTGTAAGCCGTAAAACACTTTAAACTCAAGAATAACAATTTAAATATCTAATTTTTTCAAAAATTATATTTATTTGACATAATTGACTTGTTACGTTAAATCTTATGTATTTACGTCAATATTTTGATAATAGTTGTTCCATCTTTATAATGTTTTACGTTAATTCTCACGGTTTTACGTCAAGACATTTCAATTACTAATTTTGACCATAATTCTTTTTATCTTTACTATTATTCATGCATAAATTAAAATTTATAAGCCATAAAATACTTTAAACTCAAGAATAACAATTCAAATGTTAAATTTCTCTGAAAATTATATTTATTTGACATATAATTAACTTGCTATGTTAAATCTCACACATTTACGTAAATATTTTAACAATATTTGCTTTAGCTTTATAATGTTTTACATTAATTCTTATGACTTTACATCAAGGTTTTTCAACTATTAATTTTCACCATAATTATTTATATCCTGACTATTATTCTCACATAAATTAAAATTTATAAGCCGTAAAACACTTTAAACTCAAGAATAATAATTTAAATGTTTAATATTTTTCAAAAATTATATTTATTGGACATATAATTGACTTGTTATGTTAAATTTTACACATTTATGTAAATATTTTAACAATACTTGTTCCATCTTTATAAAGTTTTATGTTAATTCTCACGATTTTACGTTAAGGCTTTTCAACTGCTAATTTTCACCATAATTTAAAAACCTTGACTTAAAGTGATAATAATTATCATAAAAAATTATATAGATGCGACAAAGATTATCAAAATATTGATGTAAATGTGTGAGATTTAATGTAACAAGTCAATTATGTCAAATAAACATAATTTTAAAAAAAATTAAATATTTAAATTTTTATTCTCGAATTTAAAATGTTTTGTAGCTTGCAAATTTTAATCTATGTGTGAATAGTAAGGATAAAAAGAATTATGGTAAAAATTGGCAGTTGAAAAACCTTGAAATAAAGTAATAAGAATTAACATAAAACTTTATAATAGTAAAACAAACATTGTTAAAATATTGACGTCAATATGTGAGATTTAACGTAACAAGTTAATTATAAGTCAAATAAACATAATTTTTGGAAAAATCAAATATTTAAATTGTTATTATAAAGTTTAAAGTGTTTTACGGTTTACAAATTTTAATCTTTGTGTGAATAATAGTAAAAATAAAAAAAAATATGATGAAAATTAATAGTTGAAAAGTCTTGACGTAAAGCTGTAAGAATAATATACAACATTATAAAGGTAGGACAAGCATTTTTAAAATATTGATGTAAATGTGTGAAATTTAATATAATAAGTTAATTATATTAAATATACATAATTTTTAAAAAAATTAAATATTTAAATTGTTATTCTCAAGTTTAAAGTGTTTTGCGGCTTACAAATTTTAATCTATGTATAAATAATAGTAAGAATATAAAGAATTATGCTGAAAATTAGTAGATGAAAAGCCTTACTGTAAACTGAGAGAATTAACGTAAAACATTATAAAGGTGAAACAAACATTATCAAAATATTAACGTAAATATATGAAATTTAACGTAACAAGTTAATCATGTGTTAAATAAACATAATTCTCGAAAAAATTAAACATTTGAATTGTTCTTCTCGAGCTTAAAGTGTTTTATGGCTTACAAATTCTAATCTATGTATAAATAATAATTAGGATAAAAAGAATTATAATGAAAATTAGTAGTTGAAAAGCCTTAAAGTAAAACTATAAGAATTAAAGTAAAAGATTATACAGATGCAACAAAGATTATCAAAATATTAACTTAAATGTGTGAGATTTAACGTAACAAATTAATTATGTCAAATAAACATAATTTTTAAAAAAATTAAACATTTAAATTTTTATTTTTGAGTTAAAAGTGTTTTGTGGTTTACAAATTTTAATTTATGTGTGAATAATAGGAAAAATAAAAAGAATCATAGTGAAAATTAGTAGTTGAAAAACCTTGACATAAAGTGATAAGAATTAACGTAAAACTTTATAAAGGTATAACAAGTATTTTCCAAATATTAACTTAAATGTGTGAGATTTAACACAACAAGTTACTCATATATCAAATAAACATAATTTTCAGAGAAATTAAACATTTGAATTGTTATTCTCGAGTTTAAAATGTTTTACGACTTGCAAATTTTAATTTATGCATGAATAATAATAAAGATATAAAGAATTATGATGAAAATTAGTAGTTAAAAGCCTTGACGTAAAATTGTAAAATTAACCTAAAATATTATAAAGATGAAATAAATATTATCAAAATATTGACATAAACGTGTGAGATTTAATGTAACAAGTCATAATAATAATTTTAATTGAATTAAATTAGTTAGATATAATGTTAGTATTAAAAATAATAATATTCTTATACTTTAAAGTAAAAATAAAAAATAAAAATGTAACAATATTTAAAATAAAATAAATTAGTTAAAAAAATTATCTATATTATTAATATAAAATAGATAAATTTAGAAATTATTTATGTTGTTGAGGGATTAACTTGTTAAGCAGGTTTTTATTATTTTTTTAAAAATTATTTTAATTAGCTTTATAGTAAAGTTATTTTATTGTAAAAATTCACTAACTATTTAACTTATAGTATATGATCTTCTTGTTTAAAAAATAGAGTTTAAATCCCTTCCCTCATTTCTAAAAACAAAAAATAATGCAAATGTTCTACACTCTCTCTTTCTAACTTATTTATTGTCATTAATTAGTAATTAATCAACTCAATTTGCACTTAACTCTACCGCGAAATTCACTAAATATTAATCATGTTTTGTTTTTATCCTTATATACTAAAGATGATGAATTAGCTGCTGTACAGCATTATGTACTCCTCTGCTGCCACACTGTGCAAATTATTATTATTATTATTATTGGTATTGAAATGGAATCTTTTGTTTTAATAGAATGATTTAGAGATTCTCTGGTACGTATTATTTTATATTTTAGCTTCTTTATAGTAATCAATTATAAAATGGTAACTGAATACGTATAGAAATAACAATATATATATTTATATATATTTAAGTATTACATCTCATATTTCATATAAACCAAACAAACTAACCAATAAAATAAATCAGTATATAACAGAACAAATTCAACATAAAATTATATTAGGTACAATATTTAAAAATACTCTTGAACTATTAAAAAAATTTAAATAAATTTTTATTCTTTTATTATATTTAATCAACTTTTTGTACTTTTATTTTGAATTAAATAATCTTTTATGATTAATGGTTAACTAATTATTCTTAATCAAAATTTCACTTATCATTTTATATCACGTGACATATTAACATTTTATAATGGATAATATCGTGGCATACTAATATGATATAATAATATATTTATGTAACATTTTTTACTCTTCATATCAATGTTATGTCAACACCGTCTGAATATAAAATGACAAGTGTTATTTTGATTAATAAAAATTATTTGATCATTAAATCTATTAATTTCAAATGAAATATAAGAATTTTGTTAAATGTAATAGCAAAATAAAGATTTGACTGAAAATAATAAAAAAATAATTGATTTAAATTTTTTTAAATAATTTAAAAAATTTTATAAGCATTATCTCCTTATATTAGATCTATTCATCAAAGCTTTGTTAGCAAAAACAATGGGCTTTGATAATCTTGGCAAAAAAGAGGCAATGGGTTTGTAATGGACTGGACCCAACATTCTAGTAAAGCTACTTGGATAAAACAACAGGTCCACCAACTCCAAAACGAAAAAGGGGGCGTTCCTGTCATAACACAGTCTACGATCATTAAACCCCAGTGCGCTACGGGAGGGTTTTGAGCACCGGGGCTTATTGATTCGCGGTGCAGCAATTCTTTTCATTTTTCCATCACTTTCTCGCGTTTTCTCAGCAAACAAACGGGACTGTAGGAGCTGACCCTATTTTTCCTTTAAACGCAGACAATGCAATCGTCTATTGGTGGGACCATCCGATTGGGTCAAAGACATGGTTTTTACAGCTGGAGCGGTGCTTATTTTAAAGCCAAAAGAGCTTATTTGGCTACTCATAATAGCAGCAGCTTAATTCATGGATCCAACAATTCAACCAATTCTTCCAGGAATCACCTCCTGCAATCTCTAGGAGTATGGCTTTTAATTTATTTCCTTTAATTTTTTTGGGTTTTGTTTTAATTTGTTTTGCATAAGTCATTGTCTTGTCTCAAAAATTTTCCCTTTTTGAGTTATCGTTAAGTATAATTTGACTGTTAATTGCTGCTAGGTCAATATTTTTGAAGTCATGTTGCTTCTTATGTTTTTGGAAGTCAAATTTTGAAGTAAGTTTGTTACTGAGCTTGCAAATTATTTCAGCAGACAAGATTGGGATCCCAAACAAAAGAATTGATGTTGCCTGGTTGTTCTGGCGGATGTTCGATGCCGGGTTTGTCTCATTTGGCTGCAATGATGTCTACTTGCTCTAGCAGGTCTATGACAACAGCTGCCTCGCCTATTCCGGATTCTTCTCAATCTGTCACTGATGTGCCTTCTCGAATCAAATTTAAGAGGCTTGATAAAACTGCCAAGCACATAATGCAGGAAAGTATTTTTTTTCTTGTCACTACCTTAATGATTAATGGTATGTTTTCTAATTCCCATTTCGAATTGTATGGATGATGTACCTGCAGATTCTGGATAAGGAAGCAGTGGAAGAGGTGAAGGCACAGAGGGAGATACCTGACATAAAACCTGGCAACATTGTGCAACTCAGAGTGGTATGACATTTTTCTACAGAGGAGGTGTTATTACCATGTAACTATGACATGGTATTGAGCGGATTAAATTAATTGGTGTACTATTGGTGAGTGCAGGAAGTACCTGAAAACAAGCGACGTGTTTCAACCATAAAAGGCATTGTTATAGCAAGACGTAATGCTGGGCTAAATACTACATTCCGACTAAGGAGAATGGTAGCAGGAGTTGGGGTTGAGTCTCTCTTCCCACTGTGAGTAACATCCAACTTTTTTCTTTCTAACAAAATTCAGGCCTGAAAAGCATGTTAAGTAAGATTTAATGTATCAACCTGAAAAAAAAAAAGCATGCTATTGTTTTGTTGGATGACCTGCAGGCAAGGTGCAGTGAAGTTGCATCACTAGCGCCTTATAATATCGAGTTTGAGTATCAATGGAATACAAATCGTTGAGAGATATGGTCACATATTGAGACACAGAAATGACAAGAATATGAATGCAGAGGATTAGGTTTTATGCTCTCAAAAAAAAAGTTGCAAAAAGTTTCCACAAGACTCTTAAGAGCTTTTAAGGACTAATGAAATTGAAGTTTAGCATATACTATATAGTATGTTATTAATGATATGCAGAACAAATGTCTGTCACATAACTCGCTATAAAAGTGTTGCTTCATTGTGCTTCCAAGGGCAAATGTCTTGTATGATTTGGTTGCTATTGAAGGTGTTTAACAAATTGCTAATAGTGAAGGGTTTCTTTTAGTTCATGCTGACAATTGATTTGCTCAAGTTTCATTTACATAGTTGTTTTAAGCATGAATTGTCTCTAATCTAATAGCCCTAATAATCTCTTCAGTCAAACTAAGTTTTTGGTATAGGGTTTCTTTTGTTCAACTTTATTAGTTTTAAGAGATTCTATAAATGCACAAAGGATATCCAAACCAGGAACCAGTGATCAGCACCCCTTATCACGAGTTTAAGTGCATCCTTTCATCCTCCAATTGAGAGATAATAAGCCAGTGAGTTTGTTTTAGCTACAGATATATGAAATTTCATTCTTTCATATTCAAGAGTCAACAATGATAGAATTTCTGTGATACTTAGGCCTGTACAGGAGCTTCTAGTTGAAGATAACATTGGAATGGCCTAGAATATCACTCCATCAGAGCACCTTTTTATGAAAGGCAATACCGCTGAGAGGAAGAGGGAGAGACTGAGGGTATTCATATTGATAGGGAAAAAGGCTTCTGACATGAAAATGTGTCCTCTTCATGTGTCAGACACAGCTATCTGTTAACACTGAGATAGTGTCATCTGAGCAGGATTATTGTTGAGTTCTTAGGCTATAGGTGTGTGATAAAAATGGTTTTTTATAAATAAAAAATTCACATAAAGGATTATCCTTTGGGTGGCAGTCAAACTTAGGCATGCATCATCATGTCATCTCATGTCCTTCGCCAACAATCCAGTATCTATCATCGAGTTTGGGCCCTTTATTTTAATCTGTTAACCAGGTTTTGCCATCTGCTTAGCTCCCTAGCCACATTCCATACGGGCCCAAGCATGTAAATGTTAAAGGTAGATTCATTGATTGTTGTGTTTAAACATATAGGTACTATTTGACCTACTGCAACCATCATGACTGATGATGGATGAGTTGAACTAGTACCTAGCTTGCCATATGGATTGGATTGATTGAGCTCTGTTGTGGGTGGGTGCACAAGAGGTTGAAGTTTTTCATTCTACTAGTACTTTTGATCCTACTACAACTGTTTAATGCATTCACTACACAGTAAATGCCAAAATTGCTTGATTAATTTGTTGGTTGGCCTTCTTTGTCTTCTCGTTTTTCAAATTTTCTAATATTCTTTCATTTAATGACTAAAGTTTAACTTACGAAGGATTCAATCCAGAAATCTGGATTCACCTATGAGAATCATTTCTGGTTTATGTAAAAAGAAAAAGGCCACAATCTCCTTTTGGCTTTCATCCTTTTGTTGTGGCAACTTCACTTTTAATCTTTACTCTTCTTACAAGTGTGTTTGTTTATCATAATTGGTAACCAATAATTTTATATGGTTTTTTAAAATTCCCATATGATACTAAACCCTGTTTCTTTCTTTCTATTTTAAATAATTCACCAGTCTTTTGTTATGGAAAAAATTTGAAAGTATCATATGTTGTTCTCATTGTTTGTTCAATTTGGTTATACTTAATCTTTTACATATTGGTCAAATAAGAGTGTGTGATGGATGACAGGTATTCCCCTAACATAAAGGAGATTAAGGTGCTGGACAAGAAGAAAGTGAGAAGAGCCAAGCTTTACTATCTCAGGGACAAGATGAATGCTCTTAGATAATCTTAAAAATGAACAGCATGCTTTAAGGCCAGTGAGAAGTCACACATGGCTTCATTATGAAAAATTGTGGGGTCTAATTGTTTTGGCAGAGAATTCCTCTAATTATCTAGTTTTCTCTTCTTTTTACTTTCTTTTATTTTTGAATAAGTTATCTTGTTTTCTGTTAATTTTTTGCTTCAACTAACAAAAAGTATGAATCCATCCTTGTTTTAGAGGAATACATAGCAAGCTGGTAAAGGTATAAAATTATGCTTACTGTTGGATTGCTTGTATTGTTTCTCTAAATTTGGATTCTATCCTTTTGATGGTAAGGGTGTCGAAAGATAAAATGAGCATTTGATGGGGCTGTTGCTTGACCAGTGGAAAAAGTTACCTGTAGAAAATGTTGCTTTCTTCATAGAGCATGCATCTGAATAACATGTGAGATATATGCTAGGGGACGAGACATTACATGTCCATTGCATGTGCCCATGTACTTCCTCCTTGCTTCCTATGGTTATGCTGTCATCATCGATCCCTTAACATGAAAGATTATATTGTTATAATTAACATTACAAATCAAAGATTTGAGTCATGCCATTTATATTTCATTCCAAACCAAGCACCTGCATTACTTCATTAAAGCACTCTGCAATGCGAGATAGAACTTAATTAACTTATTTTTTTGTTTTAATTCTGATTAATTAACCTTTTTCTGTACAGCATACTCTATTTTGAATTTAATATTTGATTTTCAAATAGTATAAAGTTTGAAGAAAAGGGTATTATTAGATCTCATAAAAGTTACATGTAAAATTAATATTTTAATGAAGGGGCCAGATTAAAAAAGTTGTTTTCATTTGAGAAAATGGACGTTATTTTTAAATATTTGAAAATCATATATGACAATTAATTTAAAATGAAGTGAGTTAAGGTGTCTAATGATTGAGCTATCCAGTCGGGGCCATCTCAACTCGGATCGAATCAGGGAATAGATTTTTCAGTCGAAGCTCATCCTGGATTCAACCCAATTATATGAATGATAATTTTTATTTAAATTTTTAATATAAAAATAATATTTTATTAGTTTAAAAAATAAAACAACAATTAAATGGGTAGATGGAATTGGATCATTTTATTTTTTCCGTGATGTTAGTTATTTTCCATCTATATGGTTGGTTGGTTGATTCGCTGGAAGCCTGCCGACCCATTTCTCATGATTGCAACTCCCATTAATATAAATATACAAACAAACATTCAAATCACTGTATCCTTATATTTCCACTAGGTTTTGTCCCTCAGCAGTGGCAAAAACAATATCCACAATTCCTTGAATTATTGTTAATTGGTTTTGTAGATAAAGGCCCGCATATAGAGTTATAGGTCCTCAACGTGAGGCATCGAAGAGTCAAGCAAACTGTAGAATTAATGGCTGCCCAATAAGAACAAAGGTTGGAAATTTTGGACAATATTAACGTTCAAGAAAAATGTTCAATTTTTGTTTTATCTTGCAAGCATTAATTAATTCGATAAACTAAAACTGTGAATTGTTAAATTTAAAAATCAATATTTGTTTTCGTGTGTTTTTAACTGCTACGTTTTCATGTGATTTTTGCAACTTGCATGGACACTGGAGCTGGTTGGGATTGGCGGCAAAAGGAAACAGATTAGTAAGGTGCCACGTAGCATATGCACCAGCTAAGAGGAAGGGCCCACCATGAGATGGTAAAATCTCTGTGGAAGATGGAACCAAATATGTGGGACCAGCTCCCGCACGTGCTCCCAAATTGGAGCTTTTGCAAAGCAGAGTTCGATCTCCTAAGATAAGAAGAAGAAAAAGAAAACGCTGGGAGTGATTATTAAATTATATTTGCGAGAGTCAGACAGTCATAGCCGGTTTTGCTGATGCCCTGAGCCATTAAACGCTTCTCATTGACGAAACACCTCCCTCTACCCCTCCATCCATCTCATCTTCTTCCCCACACCCCACCCCCCCTCTTTTTTTTTCTTTTAATTTTAAATTTTTTTCTTTGAAACTACGACTTGGGTTTATTTTATTTTGCAATAAATAGTTTGGATTTTAATTGTATAAACAGACAAAGAAATTGGAAATTTCAGTAAAATTTGATTTTTTTTTTCTTTGGGGTGGTGTTTGAAAATACAAGAGTGCCGCAGGATTCAATGTCCGAACAAGAGCAAGATGATTCCGACGCTGAGTTCGTGGAGATTGATCCTACGGGTCGTTATGGTCGGGTTAGTTCTGTCACTGTTTCATTTCATTTCCTTTTTGCTATTTTTTGGGTTTGTGTTTTGAGTTACATAAAGTTGCCCATTTTAGAATAAAGTCTCTATATTTAATATTTGATGCTGATTGGCATTGGGGCTAATCTTAATTGATGTCACCTTTAATGGGTTATTTTGTTTGTGTCTTGTTTTTGCATTGGTTATTGCAGTACAAGGAGGTATTAGGCAGAGGGGCTTTCAAGAAAGTGTATCCTTTTTTATCTTTTCTTAGTTCTCTTAGTCTATATATTAATGCATTTTTAGGCTTAATTCATGAGTAGAGGTTTCTCTTGAATCCTTGATCAAGTTGTGAGAATTTAGATACAAAGCATTCGATGAAGTGGAAGGTATAGAAGTAGCATGGAATCAGGTTAAGGTCACAGATCTATTGCGTAATTCTGAGGAATTGGAGCGTCTTTACTCAGAAGTTCATTTGCTTAAAACTTTGAAGCACAAAAATATAATTAAATTTTACCATTCGTGGATCAATACCAAAAATGAGAATATCAACTTCATCACTGAGATTTTCACTTCAGGAACATTGCGACAGTAAGTTTTTGATGTCTTGATATTTTTTTCTTAATGTGTTTAAAGTTTTATAGTTCATTTTGGTTTTATTGAAAATTTTATGTTTGATTGTGTAGGTACCGAAAGAAGCATAAGCATGTTGATTTGAGGGCATTGAAGAAATGGTCTAGGCAGATCTTGGAGGGTCTTCTGTATCTTCATAGTCACGACCCTCCAGTGATTCACAGGGATCTGAAATGTGATAACATCTTTGTCAATGGCAACCAAGGTGAGGTTAAGATTGGGGATCTAGGGTTGGCCGCTTTTCTTTGCCAGGCTCGTTCAGCACATAGTGTTATTGGTAGGGATCATTTCCTGAATAACTGTCAATACTACGAGCTTTGGAACCATCATAGATTTGAGTACAAATAGTAAAGCAATTGCTAATGTTCTAGGTACACCAGAGTTTATGGCACCAGAACTCTATGAGGAGGAGTACAATGAGCTTGTAGATATTTATGCTTTTGGCATGTGTTTGCTGGAATTAGTGACCTTTGAGTATCCATATGTTGAATGTGCCAATGCAGCTCAAATATTCAAGAAAGTGACCTCAGTAAGGCATTTGTGATCTTTCCTGTTTTAAATGTTTATGGATTGGCTACTTCTTTACTGTGTGCCTTGCTTATTACCTTATGCTGATTGGTTGTAATCCATGTGTGCAAATTTGTTGGAGAAGTTTAGTCCTAATGCAATAACAGGTGGAAAACATTGACCCCCTTAGAATATAAGTTTGTGATGCCTAGAAGTAAAGCCTTATATGTTGTTAAGGAAAGTAATTAAAACCTAGACCCTGCTTGTGCTTATTCACTAAATGAGGCATGCCCTGAGATGGCCTAGGCAGTCAACATTGCAACTTTCTGGACTAGATTGAAATCCTAATTACTTGTTGTGGATCCTTTATATTCTTTATGAACTTCCCTTTGCTAATAATGTGGAGATATTCTAATGAAACGAGAAATTTGGATTTATTCCATCAAAAAAACAAAAAGGAATTTGGTTCATTTGTTGAACTGAAGAATGATTTTGGTAGGAACCATTATGTCAGCCGGAAATTAGATTATTTCCTGAAGCAATTTGAATTTTCTTTCCTCATGAAGTTTAGAGGTTGTTATCCTGCTTAGGCACAGTGATAATATTTGCTTTTCACTTTTCACTGGTCAAGCCAACCTTGGTTTATTCAGCATGCAAGCTAAACGAACTAAGTTTCTAAGTCAGAGTTGAGGCACTGTTGGGTGATGCCATTTAATATATTTAGAGGATAATCTGCATCAATAAAAATATGAAATTTGTTCGCTTAAAACTAATCAACATCCATGATCTTTTACTTTTTTGACCTTAACCAGCTGAATGGTTTTTCCAATCGATCTCCTTCACTCTTCCATCTCTTGATTTACTTAGTGCATGTTTTACTTCTTATTGCTGCACTCGCTTCCAGAGGGAAGACATCTATTTTAGGATAAACTTTTGATCTTCTGCAGAGCATTCCTGTAGTTGGAGCTACTGTAGCCTCAACACCTATTTAATGGCATTGTCTACCCTGTAGAAGTAAAATGTTTCAGCATGTTGGCTTTGTTACTGTATGCGAATCCCGAAGTCTGGTGGTAGAGGTTTAACTAAAATGGATGGGCTCAAGCTTCAGTTAGACGTGTGCTTTTGAGCCATAGCCTATACCGTGCCTTACTGCCTCTCTTTTTGGTTAAGTTTACTGACTGGATGATGAGGACTGATGAGCCTGATTGAATAGGAAAGATGCTGACTTGGGGCATCCTTGGACTACAATATATACCCAGCTTCATTATGGCCAATAATTAGCAATCAAATAAATCTCTGACCCGTAAATCTGTCATTTTCAACTTGTATAGTTCATTTTTCTGCATTGAATTAAATAAAAATTTCTGTGAACAATTTTCCTTTTTTAATTATCCAAACTTTGCTATGGTAGAATTAGTGGCATGAAATTGAAATGGTCGCTTGGCAATTGAAATTTTAGGTAATAGAGCTGTTTCTGTGTATTAGACACATATATTGATAATGGAACGATTTTTCTTTATTCTCATGGTTTTTTCTTCCTTGGGCAGGGAATAAAGCCAGCGTCATTGGCAAAAGTGACTGACCCTGGAGTCAAGTTATTTATAGAAAAATGTATTGCTAAAGTCTCCGAACGGTTGTCTGCAAAGGAACTTCTAGGGGATCCATTTCTCCAATCTGATGAGGAAAATGACTGTGTAGGTCGTTCTTTACGACCTAAAGCCCACACTTCAGGTAGAATTTAGGGGCTTTTTTTGAGCTTGAAGGCTTTTGAGTATTTTGGCCCTCACATTTTCACATGATAAATGCAGATAGTAGTTCTGATCAGACTAATTTCAGGAGAAGTACCAAGGATCTTCAATCTGAGGCGAGCGTAGATGTCAAAGTGCAAGGTCAGATAAAAAACATGAACACAATATTTCTGAAACTAAGGATAGCAGATTCCACAGGTCTCTCTCTCTCTCTCTCTCTCTCTCTCTCTCTCTCTCTCTCTCTCTCTCTCTCACACACACACACACACACACACACACGTGCATACCCTTGTATGCCTTTTCTTCACAGTTCTTTCACTTTTCATCCCAGGAAAATATTTCATTCATTAGCACATAAAATTGTTTTTCCTATTGAAACTGAAAAGCTTCCATGTTGTCCTAGGTCATATTCGCAACATCCACTTCCCATTTGATATTGAAGCAGATACACCAACTGCTGTTGCTAGTGAAATGGTTGAGGAGTTGGACCTAACAGATCAAGATGTTCCAACAATTTCTGAAATGATTGGGACTGAAATCCGGTCCCATATTCCTGATTGGACTGCGAGAGAAACTCCGAGAGATAATTTTGTAGAAGTTGCAAATTCTGATGACTATATCTCTGAAAATAAGGGTGATGGCTCTCCACTGGCTAATGAGCCAACCTCATCTCCAGGCAGTCTTTCTCTGGAGAGATTGCCATCAGGTCGAAGATACTGGTCTGACTCGCCCAAGGCAGCTGCTGGTGGAATCTCTCCAGCCAGGACTGGCCTTTCAAACTTGGCTTCTCCAGTGGATTTTGTAAGGTTTGCAGATAGCTTTGGTGCACATGATGAGCAATCTCATGATAGCTATGAAAGTGAAGGTAACATAAAAAGTGATGCTGCACTTAAACGACTGGAGAATGAGTACACACATCACAATGGAAGAGATGATGGTCAGGGGAAAGATGGAAACAGACCTGCTGACATGCCATTGAGCGCATCTGGGGAAAATCTGCATGATGGTACTGCAACATGTTTGTCAAGAGAGAAATGTAAGCTATCAAAGGATACTGAATCAGGAGTGAAGGTAATATTCGAGAGACTTGAGTTTCTATTGGTAAAGCAGCAAATGGAGATAGATGAGCTAAAGAAGAAGCATAAATTGGCCATATCAGACCTTCTGAAGGAAATTTCTCCAGAAATCCGTGAAATGGTTTTGGATATGTGTAAGATGAAGATCCCTGACTATAATATTCAAAATGAGTCAATCTGCTAAATTGTGCATCCAACATACGTAGGCTTTTACATGGAATTTGAATATGCTTCTAGTCTTGCCTAACTTTGCAGTTTGATAGTGGTGCAGCTATGTTCCTTGTTATATATCTTATTCACTGAAAAGATAACATTACACATCTTTGAAGGAATAATGATACTACTAGATACTCCATTATTCTTTAAAGAGATTTCATTTTGTTGGCAAAGTTGGACAGCCTGTTGGTAGCTGATAAATCTGCAGGAGTATCTGATATGGCTATTCGTTGGCTAGACAAGAGACACGATGCTTTGGAACTACAGCTGAAGGCATGCGTGCTAAGTGGATTGATTTATTGAATGGCAAGCCATGTTGGGCTGAAAGGAGAGGATTCAACAGAAGTTTTGGTTTCCATAAATAGCATGGTACTGTTGAGGTGAGCCATTGTTCCTGCAAGTCATGTACCTATGTAATATAATTTTGCATATGCCTGAAGAAATCTGCACACCATCCATAGACGAGTTTCTTCTTTATTCTTTTTTTAATCTGTTTCGTGTTGTTTTAATGTTCAAAAACTTTATGTGGAGCATATAATTGTACGTACGATTTCTATCATTTTCTCCAACTACTTGAATCTGGCTGCCTCAAATTGCTGCGCATCATTGCTATTGTCTTTGATTGATTTTTGGGAAATGTGGCTTGTGTAATCCAAAAAGTTCTTTGAAGATGTGGCTTAAGAAACTCAGGGCTGTTTGAATGATTTTGATATACTATTATCTCAGAATTATTACTTTGTGTTATGAGAGGATCTACTGTACGGGGATAATCACTGTAGTCATATTTGCCTGTAACTAAATTAAACCTTAAGGAACTAATAAGTAAATTTCATCTTTTTTTACGAAAGTAAGACTCAATTATTTAAAAAAAAAAATAGAATAAGAATTAACAATAAGGGTCTATTCCCTAATCCCCGATCTCTTATTCCTATATCCTTTGTAGGTCTTGGCTGGTGCTTAACGTTGCCGTTGGATGGCCTAGGATTCATAACTACCTTCACCAGGGTTCACTCCACCTATCCATGCGTCCAGAATTTTCTTGCAAAGCTGAACAATCAAAATCCGATCAGCTATAGCTTGGCATGCATATTATACTAAAAATTGCGTGCATATTATACTAAAAGTTACCTTACGCCATTCTTGCCAACCATGCATGCACCTATCATATGAGTAATTCAATGAGACTAAATTGGTTGCTAAGATTGTTGCCTAAATAATTAGCAAAACGAAAGAGTTGTGGACTAAAATGACAATGGCATGATACTATCTCATTCACTAAACAACGAGAAAAATTAAACTTTTTGGAAATTATTAAAACGCTTGAGGGATATATAATAATTGTATAGACATGTAGTATATATGGCTTTTAAATTCATTTGCAAAGTTTGTAGGTTCATCCTAAACATATAAGAAACAGTCCATATATTTTTATGAATAAGGAAAGGAGACGTGGATGAGAATAACACTTCAACTACCGTTTCATAAATTTGTAATTTTTTATTTTAATTAATCGTTGTTGTTCTTTGAATTTGGAAAAAAATCAATTTGTTAAGATTAAAGAATTGTTATAATTTTTTTTGAATAGTTTTTAATTTTTCGATCGAGTTCAGTCCCTTTATTCTGTAGTTATGTTGCTTCGCTTCTTTCTTTGTATTATAAGCTAATTATTGGAAGAGCTATAAATGTGTTTCCCACCAACCATAGAAATTTTGGATAGAGCAGTTTATATAAACCAAAGAAGCCGATGGCAGTAGTCCCAGAGAAAGGCAGGCAGGCAATGAATGCATGCATGCATGCTCAAATGGTCCCTCCTACGACTACAGATTAAGCCTATAGCTCTAAACTGCAACCCCCTCAAATAATTCAAAATCTTTTCAATTATTATAATTAAAGGACCCCCACTCTAACTCTAATCTCATACACACAGACAGAGATACACCAGTAAAGCGAAGCCCAAATTTATTGAAGGAAAAGGTTAAAGTGTGTGTATAGACGTTTAACAAAATATATACATCTAATTTATCTTGAATACACAGCTTCATTTAGCCACAAAAGCAGATAAGAGGCAGCTTGACAAAAAGTCTAGCTAGCTTTGCTGTACACATACACAGCAGTAGCCAGTATGGCTGCACGGGGGAGGCAAAGCTAAGGTCATTTAAAGGCTTATCGCCTTTCTAGGTTTCTCTTCACTTCCTTTCTCACTCAAAGGCTGATACTATTGTTGTTATTTCATTTAATTATTTACTTGCTTTTTGGCACCAATAACTGTGTTAATGTACTTTGTCTGCAACTGCTCCTTAAAAATTTGTTGTCCTTGTCTTCGCCTTCACCTACATTTCCGCTTGCTTTTCAGTTGGAAGAGTAATTAATCATATGCGAAATCGTTTAACTCTCCATTTTTCAGCAGCATATCTTTTGCTTTCCTTTATATTTTATGAGGTTTCTCTGGGAAAACCTGACAATCTAACACTGTAATTCTTTTCGCATTCCTTTTAAATGTTCCTGGCTTCTAAAGCTCTTCATATCGTTTGCTCTCTTAACCTGTTAGTAGAAGCCTATTTTCTCAAACACTAGTTGGCCATGAAGAACCCCATTGTCACAATTAAGAATTTTCTTCTTCTGTTCTCCCTTGTTGGGTTGTTTGTTCTGTGCAAATGTCAAGAGGATCACTTCTTTTCTATAGCACCAATGGAAAAGAGAGAGCAAGAGGCCCTGTATTCTGCTATTCAAGGATTTGTGGGGAAGTGGTGGAATGGCTCGGATCTCTACCCAGACCCTTGTGGATGGTCACCTATTCAGGTTTCAGTAAATCACTCCATTAGAGATAAACTATAAGTATATCCTGGTTTTTCCCTGTTTGCTAGCTAGTATATATTGCAATTGCACTCATTTAACATAAAGGTTAGGAACATCCACCTTGAGAAGTAGCTACTTTTTCTTCCAATTTGAGTATGAAATATATACTAGCACAAAGTAATTGATTAAAAGGAATTGTGTGGTTCTCAAGTTTTTCTTGGTAATTAGTTAAGTCTTGCATGCAAACAAACAAGCAATCTGATAGTTCTCCTCTAGCAGCACTTTGCAACTCCAAACCAAACATAAAATTTTCATGCTAAGAAGCAAAATGATCCTATAATATTTCAAGCATCTTCATGTTTGTGTATAAAATTCTGTCATATTTTTCCTCAACCTTATTTTAATCCAAGATTTTTATTTGAACAATCAAGTGCAGGGAGTTTATTGTGATCTCTTTGATGGCTTTTGGCATGTCACCGTTTTAGACATCGGTCTAGTTTTTGACAACTCTCTCCAGTGTAGCCAAGGTGCAAAGTTCACACATCACCTCTTTGAGCTTACTCACCTAAGATCTCTCTCATTCTTCAATTGCTTTTTCTCACCTAGACATAACCCCATCAGAATTCCCTCCTCAAACTGGGAAAGACTCTCAAACAGCTTAGAATCCTTGGGGTTCCGATCAAACCGCGGCCTCATTGGTACAATTCCAACCTCTATTGTCAGCCTTAAACAGCTCAAATCACTAGTGCTACCAGAAAACGGATTAACAGGAGAATTGCCTATAGAACTGGGCAGCTTGGTGAATTTGAGGCAGCTTGTACTCGCTGGAAACCAGTTCACTGGTCAGATTCCAGAAAGTTTTGGAGGGTTAACTCAGCTACTAATAATGGACTTAAGCAGGAATAACCTATCAGGGTCACTGCCGTTGACTTTTGGGGGTAATTTCACCTCGCTCCTAAAGCTGGACTTAAGCAGCAATAAGCTGGAGGGAAAGCTTCCTGAAGAAATTGGAAGCCTGAAGAATGTCACCCTATTGGACCTTGGGAGAAATAATTTCTCGGGTGGGTTGATACAGTCACTTGAAGAAATGGTTTCCTTAAAAGAGATGGTGCTGTCCAACAACCCTCTTGGGGGTGACCTCATGGGAGTTCAATGGGAAAACTTGCAGGATTTGGAAATTTTGGATCTTTCTAATTTAGGTTTGACAGGTAAAATACCAGGGCCCATGACAGAAATGAAAAGGTTAAGATATTTGGGACTCAATGATAACAATCTGTCAGGAAACCTTTCTCAAAAGATTGCAACCCTACCTAGCCTTGGTGCTCTTTACATTAATGGGAACAATCTGACCGGAAAGCTTGAGTTCTCAGGAGGGTTTTACAAGAAAATGGGGAGACGGTTCAGAGCTTGGAACAATTCGAATCTTTGCTATCAGGCTGAAATGATCTCGTCATTAAGCCATGTTCCTAATGGGGTGAAAGCTTGTTGAAAAGAAAACTAATTCAGAGAAAAACCAAGTACCACATTGAAAGGGAGCAAGAAGCAGTGCAATGAAAAGGAAATGCTCATTCATCTTCAGGGTATTCAAGCTCAAAACGCAGAGGAAATGCTTGTTCATCTTGTGATTAAAAGGAGATGGCTGCTGATCTTCTCCTTCCAAAAAACTGTTCTAAATTTTGCCTTTAAATAAAATTGTTGGCTCAGCAATTTATCTTTGGTTTCTCTTTTATGTAGTTAGTTATTTCAATATTGGCATCGTTGTGAGCTAGTACCAACTGATAATGATCAACTCCTGCCAACTCTCGAATGGATCCAAACAAACATATTCAACCTGGCATATAACATTGCAAGGCATCTTTGAAAGGTTGTCAATGCTGACTATGTTTCCGGATTATCGGCAAAATGGGTTATACCAAGTCAAAGATTTTGGCTGACCCTCAACTCCACGGTTACCGCCAACAATCCACTATCTCCACTTCTCTGTCCCCATTTCTCTCCTCTCATGCATAACTAACTTCAATTTTTCACTTCTTTTTAAGCCTACCCGACCCAAGTGAAAAAACTGTAGCATCATTTCTCATCTTATGCCCGAACTTGCTGCTAAAATAACAATGGCTTCTCATTTCAGCAAGGTTTTCCTTTTCTCTTCCCTCTTCTTTTACATTGCAATTTGTGCTGAATATGAAGTAAATGGCGACGATGGCTGGATTGCACCAAAGCATGACCATCAAATCTACAACAAGTGGGCATCCAGTAACAGGTTCAAGGTTGATGACACCATCCGTAAGTAGTACCATACCATTCATGTTTTCTGTCTTTTCCGATAACTTTCTTTTGTTGTTCTAGTGTTGGGTTTTTTCCAATTCCCATTGTTCATGGATGTATATATATTCAGATTTTAAGTACAAGAAAGACTCGGTTTTGGTGGTGACGCAAGAAGAGTATGACAAGTGCCAGCCCTCTCATCCTCAATTCTTCTCCAACAATGGTGACACTGTCTTCAAATTGGACCGACCCGGTTTATTCTATTTCATGAGTGGGGTAACCGGGCACTGCCAGAAAGGGCAGAAGATGATCATCAAAGTGTTAGAGCCAGAAACTCCACCACAATCGCAGAACCAGAACAGCACCACCAATACACCAGAGCATGAGAAGAATGGTGCATTTGAGGTTGCTGCTGTTACTGCTTCAACTATTATGCTGCTCGTCATGCCAGCTTTTATATAGCAATTCTCCTTTTGCATCTCTCAGCTCTTGGTGACTTTTACCCTTTTTGTTCTTTCAATCACTTGGACAATGTGATTACTAGGATTAACGATCTATGAGACCTTTTCTATTTGCTGCTAGGTGATTATTTTCGTGTTTTACAAATTTGATTTATGTTCTATTACAACTATTTTCCCTTGTCTCGTTTATGGATGTTTTGCTTTTGAGATTTTCGATTTAATATAATCAATCTCTCAGATGCTAAAAACCATTACACTTGAGCTAAAAGCCTGAGTAAAGAACATTTTGCAGAACCTCCACAACATGTCAAATATGAATCATCAGAATTATTTGGCTGAGAGAAAGATGGAATTATTAGGCAAGAATAACACACATCTTAAATACAAGTCAAAATAAAACTAATAATCTATATGTGTATGTTCAACTTACAAGACTCGTGAAAAGCTATTAATGCTCATCCTAATTTTCAAGCAGACTCACCCTCTTTTTCAAGAAAAAATGGTACTGATACAAAATTGTTGCAGACCAATGCAGCGGCTTCTCCAACACAGCTTCTGCTAATGCCTTTATAAATGGCCTCTGGATGGTGCTTCCACTAATACCTTACAAATTGCCGATTATCATCTTCACTTCTCTGCCTCCCATACGGGTTGCTTTCACTAAAATTATTTCGCGCTCCTTCCACTTTACGCGTTTTCTTTCTAAATTTGGATGCATTGCTGTCTATGTTCAGATTAACCTTAGGAGGGCATGAAAAACAGAAGGAAGCAGCGATGGCCTGCGCAAATACAACAATTTCCGTTTCTTGTTGGTCAGCTTAATACACATACCTAGGTTATGTACAAAATTTCATGGCTAACAATAGTTTCAGGATCAAGATATTTTACACTAGTTAATAATCCATTTAGATTGTAAACCACATGCAGAGAAGAGATTTACATTTTAAGATGTCAGAAGAAAGATTGTACCTGCATATCAAGGCGATGCACATTAAAGATATCTTTCATTGAGTGAGAATTGTACGCTAAAATGTAGGATCGATAAGCATCTTTAGCTGACTTGTTGAGATAATAGTTGTTTGCCACCAACTTCTCCTGCATCATTCCAAGAAGACACTCTAAGCTCCCCCAAACTTTGTTATATCAACAAATTATAGTAAACAAAGAACCAAGAAATTACCAGATGAGACTGCACATTCGCCAGCTTCTTCTCATCAAACTCATATTCCTTAACAGGAACTTTTGCTGCCTGTCATTAGAAATTTAGAGCAGAAAGAAACAAATTAGAATAGCAGTTCTTTGACAGATTGAAGAAAAAAAAAAGTCATTCACCAAAAATAATGCACCTTTAGATAGCGAAGAAATTGCAGTTCCTCTGGGATCAGGAAAAGAAGAGCATTTCCTCTTGCACCTTCCCCACGAGCAGTTCGACCAACCCTATGAATATATTCCTGAAAGCAACATTCCCATGCCACATTTTACTCACCATAAATGAAAAAATAACAAGATACAAGAATAAGCGAAATGATACACACACACAACACAAAAGAACGAGCACACACCTTGGGTTCATCAGGAGGATCATACTGCACAATCCAATCCTACAAACAGATATTAGAAAACAATAAAACTCAGTCAAAATGATTCCATGCCAAATCATTATTGCAACAAAGATTCCAAATATTTCTGTCTTCTCTCTGTTTTTTTTTAAGATTTTCATATCAATCCAATTAACCATAGCATTCTTGCAGACAGACTTCAAAGCTGAAGCCAGGTTTTCCCTTTTACTCCCCAATTTCCCTTTTGGTGCTACTATATGACCCTTCAAAAACTTGCCAACTTTAAACTGATTGAGATACTCAACATACGCTGACACGCAAATCATGTACAAAATTTTTATTTAAAAGAGGGGGAGGGGAGGAGAAACTAGATGGTAGTCATTTAAGTTTAAACTATAGTTCAACTTCTAAACAGCAGGTGAGATGACCAAGCAATGTTCAAAATAAAGTTATTGAAAAGATTGTTAAAACATGGTATTATTCATACCATAACAGAGTCCAACAGACCACACAAATGGGCACTTTAAATGTACATACATTTCACCAACATATAATTCATGCCAAGTATCCAGTCTACTTGCAACATCTATGAAATTGAAATCTATTGACTTTTTTATTTAAAAACAATTAAAAGCAGTCATAATTAAACATGGGCAACAGCAGCCTTGGAATGCTGTGTAAACAAAATTGTGAAGTAAACTTAACCAGATCACCAAAAAATTTATGAACTTCATGGGAGACTACCATTGTCTTTTAAGAGTAGCATGAATTTCCTGATTTTGCACAAGATGCCAATGCATTGTGCATTTTTATATATAGTTGAGCATACCAATTACAGCTAAGAAAAATATCTATTGAGAATGTTTGCACTTGGACCACAAATATACTAACATTAAGGTATCACTGTTCCAACAATGAGCAGAAAACATTAATGGGAAGATCAACAGAAAATCATAAAATGGCAACTGCCATGTCAGGCAACCCAATTAAACAAAGAAACATACCACAGCAGGAATATCAAGTCCACGAGCAGCAACATCAGTGCAAAGCAAAATGCCCTTTTCTGCTTTGCAAAAATCAAAGAAGGTAGTGGTCCGCTTTTGCTGCTTTTGCTTTCCATGGATATCAAAGCAATCCATATGAATATATCTAAGAAGTTCTGCATGAAACTTCACTGAGTTGCATGAAGAGAAAAAGACCATCACTTTCTTGGATAGGTTCCTCTTCAAAAATGAATACAAAAGGATAAATCTCTTGGAACTATGCACAACACAATAGCCTTGCTGCAGCCCTTCATTGGTGACCTACAATGACAGTGTCTTGTTAAGTCAAAGGATAAGCAAATAGTACACTTGACTGTATTTATATACTAAATCCCTACTACGTGCCTACCTTCTTTCTCCCATCATCTACATCGATATAAATAGGAGTTGTCTGAAACGACAAGCGGGCGAGGTCCTCAACCTGCAGATTTAGGGAAAAGTAACAATAAAGGGTCATGTAAATAAAACCAAAATTTTGCTCCAAAAAGAAAAGGAAGAAAGTTTTGACTTTTCCATTTATAGAGAAATAAGCTTGCCAAACAATTTTCTGAAGAAAGCTGGCATAGATGTGATTAAAATAAACCATAAGTCAAGGGAAAAATGGTCAATATAAATGAGTGAAGGGCAAACCTTCTTGGTCTGGGTAGCTGAAAATAGAGCAGTTTGCCTGTTTTGCTGCACGTAAAGTAAGTAAAAAGTAAGCTCTAAAGACCTTAGAAGTGACCAAATCTGAGACTTGTGTATAACTTCAAACTGCCTTATAAACATAAAGCTTCTAGTGGAAAAGCAAGAGCATGATGGTGCAATTCAAGCAAGAGGCATTGATCTTCATTTAAAGTTATGTCACAACCAGCAATCTGCTAGAGCATCATTTGTCATCACTCTGGAGTGGTGGAATGTGCTATTAAGCATACTAACATTTTCAAAACAATTTATTTCTCATGTTGCAATTACAACAAAAAATATGTACACCACTGAGCTAACTAAAATTTTTATAAAGCAAAGTCCGTTAATCCAGGAAATTCATTCTAACCTTCAATTTTTAAAGAGTACTAGCATACCCCTTTCATATTATTAAAGAAAATTTCACTAACATTTTGATTACCCAACACCTAATTTTCAAGAAAAGCCCTTGGGGCGATTACATGAGATCATAAAATCAAAACATACACAAGTAACTTCACAATCAACAATATAGATGGGCAACACGATTTGCCTTTTTCAGAAGCATGATACTTTGCTTCATTTTTTCCAGAAATAGAATTATTAGAAAAGAAGTCTATTTCTCTTTTCAAATAAGAAAACATCACAAGTTGACAAAACCTAGTCAATGCAACATAATTCATGGCTGTCCATAAGTTAGTTGACCAACTGAACCTAGTCCTTCAGAAAGCCAAGCTTTTTAATCAGTCATATATTACTTCAGAAAATATATTCTACACCAATCAAAAGGCATTAGCATAGCTTTTTTATGTCAATAAAAAATGTTACTACCACAATTTTGGTTACCATCCATTTCATTCAGAAGTCCTAGAGGCAGATTAAATGATGTAATCCAAAATCATAATTTCCTGTCATCACTCTAATCAACAATATAAATGGCTAAAAAATTCACCTTAGGAAGAAACTTGATAATTTGCTTCATTTCTTCCTCAAAATTTGCTTCCAATATCCTGTCAGCTTCATCAATCATGAGACACTGCAAATTCCACGAATTTTTAGAAAATTAAAATTCATATACTGTACCAAGTTTAACTATAAGTCAGAATAATTATGATGACTGAATTAAATTTTTCAGAGAGCATGGGGTTTCAAGATATCTGCATGAAGCAGCTATAAACTTGAGGCATTGCTAAACTAGTTTATGAGTTGATAGAAATAATAATTCACTAGAAGGACTCCAACATATGGTATAAAACATTGATTCTAAGAGAGCAATGCATATATATTTTACCAGCTAGTAAGGGTTAATTGCACATTTATTACACAAAATATAGTGAAACTGTAGATTTGCTACCTGAAGTTTAAAAATTTACAATTAAGTACTTGAACTTTACTTCCTTTAAGCATTTTGCACCTTTGACTAATAATGTTAGTCAAATGAGTGACATGGCAAAAAATAGCTGATAAGAATGCACCACGTGTCTTAAATATGCTACATCATTTTACATTTTTATTAGAGTAAAACACCCCCACCCCCCTAAGTTTTAATCGAAATTTCAAGCGGGTCTATTAATCTTTGAAATGGACACTGCGCCCCAAGAATGCAAACACCGTTAACAAAAATTATGAAAAGACTAAAATGCCTTTTCTTTCTTTATTAATTTAAAAAATTATTATTATATTTTTTTTAAAAAAAAAAAAAAAATAGGATGCACCAATCGATGATCCCCAACTCCTCAAGAAAGGAGAGTACTGGGAGGGGAGCCCTTAATCGAGCTCCCTTGTGCTCCCCAAATGAGGAGCTTTTTTTGTTTAATTAATAAAATTATATAATAGTAATTTTAAAAATTAATCAAGGGTAAAATTATCTTTTTACCCTTGCCACGTCATCAAACTAACAAAAACACTAACGGTTGACTAATGGTTAGACCTACGTGTCCAACAAAAAACATTTTTTTGAGGCGGAGTCTCTATTTTAAAAACTAATGGACCACTGTGTAATTTCGATCAAAACTTTGAGAGTTGAGGGTATTTTAACCTTTTTATTGTTGAAATTAAAAATGGAAAATTTCAAAATTAAAAAAACAAAAAGAAAATCCAACAACATATGCACTGTAAATTCATAATTAAAACAAAGATCATCACTTGCTCATCCAGTTATCCTTTAAAAAAATTCAATACTATAAATTCTAGTTGCTCATTACAGATTCTAGTTAATGACTTTTTCTTGTCAAATTGTGTTGGGTTATTTCTGATTCGGATTGTTGAATTTTCTCTTCAAATCGAGTTGAGTCAAATTCAAGTTCAGGCAGGTTAAATGGATTTTTAAGGTTCAGGTCAGCTTCGACAGTTTTACTTCTAAGCACTAAAAGTGGCCATCCAAAAAATAGAGTACACAGTGTAATTACCTTTAGTTAACTATACAATCTCAAATAGGTATGAACAATTGACCACACAAGAAAATCTTATAATCAAGGAAATTTAGCTCAAGTAAAATACATTCTAAATCAAATGATCATACAAGCCACCATATTAGCCAAACAAAAAATGAATCATTAGATACAAGGTTCAGAAATTTTAATGTTACCTTCAAATTTTTATAAATGAATCCCTTTGTATGTTGAAGATGGTCAAGTAATCGACCAGGAGTAGCCACTAATAAATTAACTCCCTTCGCAATTCGCTCTGCTTCTCCTCTTCTGGCTGCACCACCAATAACCAATCCAAGAGTCTGAGAGTGGTATTTGAGAAGATCGTTTGCAACTGCATGAGTCTGAAATGTTTGAAGGTTACATTACTTAGTAATGAACAAATTTGTTGGAATATTAAGGGTATAATATATAACTTCAATTGAACTAATTGCAATCCAATTAGTCAACTTTAAAAGAGAGAGAGAAAAAAAGCAAAAACAATACTTTATTAAATATTCTTTATTGCCATATCATGAGGTTAGCATTGTAGATAGTATCATGCTATTAAGAAAAGCAGAAGAACCATCAGCACCATAAGAAATTACCAATATTTATACCATAATAAAAGCCATTAGAAATACATCATTTTTAACAGTAAACACATGCCAAAGAAGTGATTTATCAGCTCATAATCCATTTTTTCATATCTACTTAGAAAAAAAGGTTCGCTGCCTCCATTTTCTTGAAAGTTGAGAACATTTTTTTTCCCAAGTGATTAATTGATTCACATTGCAATAAGCATCTTAACTTTGTTAATACATTGATAAAATGTGAAGAACAATAGACAGTTTAAATTAAGGCTAAATCCAAATAGAAACATTAGATGTTCATAGACAAAAGCATCTTTAGATTATCATAGTTGCTGTTCAGGATTGGACAGATTTCATTGTTGCACTGATGAGAACTCCATCAAAATCACAGGAAAAGAAAAAAAGAAGTTTTAAGCCTGAAATAAATGTTTACAGTAAGGACAGTGAATAAGGGTTTCAAAATTTTTACCTGAATAGCAAGCTCCCTTGTGGGACAAATGACAATAACACCTGTTCCATTGCGAGGAGTGAAGTGAACATTATACAACAACTCAACAGCAGGTACCAAGAACGCAAGGGTTTTCCCTGAACCCGTCCTTGCAGCCCCAAGGACATCTTTGCCAATCATAAGTGGTGGAATCGCTCTGGCTTGAATCTGCATTTTTATTCGGCAGCTCAATTATAAGAAACTTCTAAGTCTTACATAAATTAAACACATGAAAATAAAACTAACACAAAGTATAGCCTAAAAATCATCAAATTTACAATGAAAAGTATATTATTCCCTGTACAGCAAGAGATGGACTTTTTCTTTCAAGATAAAAATTGTATATAAAAATATTTACAGGGCAAACAGATTTTAACAAAATTCAGCATTGCACCCAATGCTAGAAAACATTATTAATTGATGTTTATTAGTTTTCAACTCATTGGCCTACCCTTAAATGCTACACAGAACAATAACAGATACTCATCTGCCCCCTTTGGAAATTTCACAATATATTCAATGGCTTTTTTTTCCCCTTGTATATGCAATGATGTGTCACTGAATTCTGAATTGAACAAAACCAACTATAAAGCACACATGTAAAACACTAAACAATCTAATTCGAGCATAAAATACACAAATAATTCAACCTAAACATAGTAAAAAAAAAAATACCTGAGTCATATACTGAAAACCCATTTCCTTAATAGCCTTAAAAGTAGGCTCAGACAATCCCAAAGATTCAAATGACTCAGTGCTCATTATACCACCTCCCCCACTCGTCACTTTCTCCTTTATCTCTCCCTTCTCTCCTTCTTCTTCTTCATTATTTACAAGTTCCTGTTTCTCATCATCATCACTCTTCACCTTCTTATTTTTCTTCTTTTTCTCCTCCTCTTTAACTTCTCTGGTTTCTGTTTCATCTTCCTCTTGTTTCTCTTGTTCAAATTCTTCTTCTTCTTCTTCTTCACCTTCTTCTCTATCAGTATTGTTATCAGGGTTTTGGTGCTCTGATTTCTTAGCTCTGCTTCGCTTTCTCTTCCTTTTCTTCTTACTCTCTTCTAGAGAGGAAGAGTTAAAGTTTTTCTCTTCCGCTACCCCCATTTCTGAAAAACCCCAATTTCCAGCTTCTAGGTTTAATCCATAAACCCTAACGACTGAATTTATAGTTGTCGACTGACTCGACCGAGATGAGGTTTTGTTCTGTATGAGTTGGGCTTGAGACTGGATTCGTAAATTGGACTTATAAAAGTCCTGTTTTTCATACATGCAATATATTCGATTTTTGTTGGCTTAGAAAAGGCCTTTGCATAATGGGCCTGGAGTGATCATATTATTACTCAAACTATACTTTATATTGGCAAGAAATTAGAAAGAGTTAATGCCACGTACATAAGGAAAAAAAACAAAAGAAGAAAGAAGTAATGGGTGAAGAAGGAAAAAGAAGGAAAACTCTTATAAATATAGTATATGGTTCTGAGAAGAAGATAATCAATGCCAAAAGGAAAAGAATATAAACATGTGATGATGGCATTCTCCACTTGAAAAGAAGACATAATTTGGTTGCTCTATTGGCCTTGCTTCACAAGACACTTCACAATTTCGACATAATTTGGTTGCTCTATTGGCCTTCCTTTACAAGACATTTCACAATTTCAACATGCTACTCGTAAAACCTTCATAATCATGACCGACGTGGATCATCATTCCCCACTTAGTCTATCATCTTTATTAAATCATGTCCTAATCAAATAAATATAAGATTCCATGTCATCAATCCCTCCTTGTTACTTAC
This sequence comes from Theobroma grandiflorum, assembly GCA_036013995.1. Lineage (NCBI taxonomy): Eukaryota > Viridiplantae > Streptophyta > Magnoliopsida > Malvales > Malvaceae > Theobroma > Theobroma grandiflorum. The sequence continues at coordinate 13,115,001 of CP142131.1, forward strand.
TTGTTATTTGTTAGACAACTTAATCCGAAATAGGTAACAACTTGTCCTTTTAATCACAAACTGACTGAAAATAAGAAGGTTATAGTTACTACAACACAATCCACACATGTATCAACTTATAAAATCGAATATTTAATTTTTACCAAAAAAAATAATTACTGATTAAAGAAATTATTTTAAATTAAAAAAGAATCTTTCCTTACAATGTAAGACAAAATATATAAGGCATTACATTGGATGGTTATAGCAAATCAAATCCACATGCCTAACCAAATATAAATATTTGCTTGAGCCTTGAGCTAATCAAACTCATTATTTAACAAGTAACGATTTTTTGTTAGGTCATTGACCACAGCTTAATTTGACTTTTTTTCTTTTTTTTTTTTTTTGATTGCTCTTGTCTTGATCATCATCAGATCAGAGGAACCGCATTAAGCTAAATGCTTCAGCAAACACGGTATAATAACACCTAGGGTTTGACTTTTAAAATTTAAGAAAAAAGTTCAAAAGTAGAAAAATGGAATTACTGCTTTACTTTAACCGTGGTTAATCTTTTGAGGGAAAAAGGTAAGAGAAAAGAACAAATGCAGCAATCTACGGTGTGGTCAGTGGTGGGATTTCCATGATCAATTTATTAATTAATTATAATGGCAATTATTAATTAGAGAGCAAAACAGCTTAAGAGTGTGTTTTTCCCTGGCATTAGGAAATTTCCAAAGTTGGACCCCACAATTTTCTGAATTATCTAACCGTTTGGGCCCTGACAATATTTTTGACCGTTATAAGCCCCCTATTCAAATTTTTAAAAAGGGGCTAAAACCCCACTACTACCTCGCCACTTTTTGCTTCGTCCACTCTACCCTTTGATATTGCCCTTTCTCACCGTCAGGTCTGCGCACGATGCAAAATCAAAAATCTGGAGTGAGAATAGCTTTTCACTTTCAAAAAGAACTGACCTCCCGGCTTTACTACCAACCGTTGATATCATCATCAAACAACGGCTCATATTCCCCAATCTTTGATCTTTTCCCTCTCTTTCATGTCCTTGCTGCTCTAGTTAGGCTTATAGCTTTCTCTTCTCCAACCCCCAGTCATTTCCCAAAGTTTTTATTTTTCCAGGAAAAAGAAGTTCCCTTCCTTCTTTCTTGCATTTTCGGAAGTTTTTGCCAATTGGGTATTCAAAAAAGAAGAAAGAAAAATCCATCTTGGGGCATGTTTGGATAGTGAGAAAATCATAGAATGCCAGTTTCAACAAGGTCTCAGATCAGCAGCCAAGAAGAACAGCCAAGTCGCAGAAGCAGCAGATCAAATGAAGAAGAAGAAGGAACCCAGGTGAGAAATATTAATAATAACAACGTTCCACTGAGGAACCCGCATCATGGGTTGAAGGAAAAAATGAGAGCTTTAACTCTTTTATATGAGCAACAAAAGAAAGCTTCTGCAGCTCTTAGAAACAACTCATCTCCGAAACCTGATCAAGAGAAGCGTTTTTCAACGCACCCAAGTGTTGATCTTCTCACATCTTGCAAAAGACAAGAGAGAAAGGAAGAGAAAGAGCAAAAAGATTCCAAGTTTAACAATGTTATGAGAGAAAACACAATGCCTACATTGACAATGGCTAATTCTACAGTGACTAGAACATTTGTATTGCCCCAACCACCTTTGGATTATGCAAAGGAGAATCTTTTGATTGGTCCGGATAAGATTCTCGGGTTTTCTTCTTGTGCAAGAAAGGCCACAACGACTACCGTGAAAACTACAGTGGCAAGGAAGTTGTCAATGGGAGGGACTAAGAATGGGCAAGAATTGGAGAAAATAGAGAGTATTGCTTGCACTGAGAAAAATGGGACAATGGGTGGAGATGATAGTAGAATTCTTGTGTTTGTAAGGCTTAGGCCAATGGCTAAGAAGGAGAAGGAAGTTGGTTCAAGGTGTTGTGTCAAGATTGTGAATAAGAGAGATGTTTACTTGACTGAGTTTGCTAATGAGAATGATTATCTTCGACTAAAGAGGCTTAGAGGCAGGCATTTTACCTTTGATGCTTCATTCCCGGATTCCACCAGTCAACATGAAGTTTATACCACCACGTAAGTTATGGCTCAAAAGATGTCATGTATTGATCCATTTTTATATGAATTGCAGTTGTGTTGCCCCTTAACACTGTTTTATTTGGTTGTACTTTTGTGTTAACTGATTGGAAGCTTGAAAAATTTTCATTTTAAAAATGGATTTAAAAAGAATTTCCTGGTTGTGAATCTGAACGATTAATTGAAACTATTTGCAGTCCTCAGACCAACTGTTAGCTTTGTCTTCACTTGATAGCTGATACAGATTTATGTTTGAGGTTAAATTTGGCTTTCTGTCTTTGTTTTGACTTGTTTTAGCAAGAATGTATTTAGTTGTAATGAAAAATCGAGTGTTGCTTTTGTTTCTGGGTTCTTTAGCATTCAAAACAAATAATAACAATCATAACTTTAGAAATCCCAATTATTAGTTGCACCAATTCCAGAAAGGAGAATTATCTATCATTTTCAACATAATTCAGTGACCTTTCTGTTTTCTTCAATGCATTTGCCAAGCAAGCAGAAGGGAAGATAAGATTCTTTTGTGTAGAAAATGCTACTCCTTTTCAACAAGACTTACGTATCAATATGCATTGAACGTATCTAAGTTTCTCTGTTTTTTTTTTTTTTTTCAGTGAATTAACTTCTTCACAACCCATTTGAACTTTCAGCACTGCAGACCTTGTTGAAGCAGTTTTGCAGGGAAGGAATGGCTCAGTGTTCTGCTATGGTGCCACTGGAGCTGGAAAAACTTATACAATGCTGGGCACCGTGGATAATCCAGGCGTGATGGTTTTGGCAATAAAGGATCTTTTCACAAAGATTAGACAGAGGAGCTGTGATGGAAACCATGTGGTTCATCTCTCCTATCTTGAGGTCTACAATGAAACTGTCAGGGATTTACTCTCTCCTGGAAGACCTCTTGTCCTCAGGGAAGATAAGCAGGTTTGCTCTTAACAGCCGTGAAATTTATACCACTTCAATTCCACTGTAACTGTATTTCCCAGCAATTCTATTTTATGAAAATGACCGTACTATTATAATTGTATGTTGTAGAGAAAGAATTTTTTTCCTTTTTAGTGCTAAGCTATTGGAACTTGGGATAGTAAAGTCACCAAATTTTTATTCCATTAACATGTCAGATTGTCCATTGTAAAATGAGATTTGCTGAAACACTTGCTTTTGAAAACTTCATAGTAAATTACTACCATATTATTGTCTGATTTTGGAAACTTAGCATATTGTCCACTATATTGATTAAATTTCTCCTAAAATCATCAGAATTGATCTTTGTGAAGTGTTTTCTTCGAACTAGAAGAGACGCTGGTGGCAAGTAATATAGCTGTATCTTGTCATCCAATTCTATATTTCCGTGCTATCACCTAACTGATTACAAAGAAATATATTTCGACTGTGTTTTCCTTCATAACAGATTAATAACTGAAGTTTCAGGAAGAAAGAGTGGGATTTTTTTTCTTTTATTTGGGGAAGGGGGATTCAAAGTGGGATCATACACCAACCACTTAGCCAAATGCTGAGGTGCAAGGTCATTAAATGCAAGGAAATATTGTTACTTTCTAAAACTAATTAAGCAAACACTAACAATTTTGTAAATCACCTTATAGTCTTCTGTATATTGTTTAAATTCCAGATTTTAAATGCCTTGATTTTATCACAGAAAAGTGCTTGCTCAAATGTAATGCAGGGAATTGTGGCGGCAGGTCTTACACAGTACAGGGCTTATTCCACGGATGAAGTAAATCTCCTAATTCCATTTGTCATAGCTTAGAAGGTTAGACAATTGATTGAATAGAAGTGGTATAACTGTTTCACTGGGTTGTGGCAGGTGATGGCACTGCTACAAAGAGGAAACCAAAACCGAACCACTGAACCTACTCGCGCTAATGAAACATCTTCACGATCCCATGCAATTCTTCAGGTACCCATAATAATATGTGACTTGGTAACTTTTTTTGTTCTTGTAGTTTTATGATATTCTTATTTACATGAGTTGCTTTTCATCTAGGTTGTGATTGAATATAGAGTCAAAGATGCTTCAATGAATGTCATTAATAGAGTTGGGAAGCTCTCACTCATCGATCTTGCTGGTTCTGAAAGAGCCCTTGCAACTGATCAGAGAACACTTAGATCACTAGAGGGTGCCAACATTAATCGGTCACTTCTTGCACTGAGCAGCTGCATCAATGCCCTTGTTGAGGGTAAGAAACACATACCCTACAGAAACTCAAAACTCACTCAACTCCTTAAGGACTCATTAGGTGGAGCTTGTAACACTGTAATGATTGCTAACATCAGTCCAAGCAATCTCTCATTTGGTGAAACACAAAATACTCTACATTGGGCTGATCGAGCTAAGGAGATCCGAACCAAGGTTCATAATCTTTGCTCATTTTCTTCTCAAATTTAACCTTCTGTGCTTGCACCTTTGCTAAGTTATGTTTATTTTGTTTCATGCTATACTTCTTAAACATTGGTTCTCCCAAATTGAATCTTTTCACTGTGTTTTTAACAACCCTAAACATTTGTTGTTAAGTATTCATGTTTTATATTTTTTTTCTTGTAAAGGGTTTTCATAAATCACTAGAAATAATTGGAAAAAATGTTTTCCTTACGCTTGCAGGCATGTGAGGCAAATGAGGAGGTACTTGAAGTACCTGAATCTGGAACTGATCAGGCCAAGCTTTTGCTCGAACTGCAGAAGGAAAATCGTGAATTGCGAGTACAATTGGCACGCCAACAGCAGAAGTTGCTAACCCTTCAAGCACAATCCTTGGCTGCAAATGCTTCTCCAACCCCTTCTTCAGTTACATCTCTCATGACTCCTCCATCTACTGCCCAACCAAATGAGAAAAGGAGACCCAGATCCACCTTCTTAACAGGAAACTGTTTCACACCAGAATCCAAAAAGAGGGGAGCAGAGGAAGCAGTTAAAGAGCTTAGACTGACTGTGAAGGCATTGGAGCTGGAAATGGCGAGAATGAAGAAAGATTACGCTTCTCAGTTAAAGCAGAAAGATGATGTTATTCGTGAGCTTTCAAGGAAGAGTGAAAAAACATCAGAAGTAGGGGTTAAGAGGGTTGCCACACGGGCTAGCTTGCGGCCAAAGGAACCAAGTGCTGGGGACTTGAAGAGCCCAAGTCATCGTTTTCGATCACCAGTCCCAACAACCAAAAAAAGAAGTTTTTGGGATATAACAACTGCTAACAGCCCATCGGTCACAACACTCAATAGAAGAAAAACTAGAAGCCACGTCATTTCAGAACCTGTTGCAGCTCCCTCCATGCTACTTCAGGTACGGTGATTTTTCGTCCTTCCCCTTTCTTTTATTTTGAGTTGGTTCGTTTTGCTATAAGCTCAAAAGCATACAAATAAAAAATATATGTACTTTTGTATCTACAATGCCACCACCTGGAATAGGGAATGACTTTGGTCTTGGAGGGCTGCTCCTCGCTTGCCCAAATATAGAGGACTTGTTGTCAAGTCCCTATGGCACTTTTATCCATTTTTTCTTTTAGTTTTTGTTTCTTCTCTAGCTGATGCAGCTTGCCTTAACCATGTTTCTGGTTTGTGTTTATGTTTGGACCACACGTACGTCGCCAACTACATCATGCAGCCAGGATTTTCTCGCCAAAGACCTGACGCTCTGAAGTAATGAAGAGAAAGAAATGGAACTAGAAAACAGAAGGAGGTGGTGGTATGACAGTGTCTCTTCCTCCCATGACATTCTCCAACCCAGCAAAAGTTATTGCTTGCCAAAGTGGTGTTCCCCTGTTTTTCTTGTAGTCCACTAGAAAGAGATTCTTTTCTTCTTCTCATTCGATTTCTTGTCATTAAGGTCACCAGCAATTACTCCACTAGTGTTTTATTCTCGATTTGAAGCTCTTGGAGCATCTGGAGACCCAAAAAATCCATGTATATTTATGTACCTTTTTTAATTCAGAATTCAATAACACAGATGCTTATTTTCATAGGAACCATTCAACACAAGGATCATAGATGATCTCAATCAATAGGCGTTATAGATGTTCAGGCAGCTCATGTTAGAACAAGGAATATGCGAATTTTCAATTGCTTGGAAACCAACTTGGGAGGATCTCTGTATCACGGGTTTCAGGCAAACAACCAGGACAAGCCCTTTCATTATCTTCAACCATGATTTGCCTGGCCCGGACGGCCTGCTGCTGCTCTATTTTAAGCATCATATATTGGTGAACCAAATTTAAAGATTAGTTGTTTTAAGGGTGCAAATGACCATCTATTAATGATTACCTTTTAGGGGTGCACATTGCCATCTCATATTTGCACTTGTGGTTACAGCAGTATTTCTCCGCTAAGTGTTAATAAGTTTCACGTTGCTTAAATTTAGAATCATCTACAACCTTTCATCAATAAAGAAATTAACAAAAAAAAAAAAGGGTAAAATACTTCTACATTTTAAATTTTAATGGAAATTCAAACAAATTTATTAATTTTCAAAATAGACACTCCATTCAAAAAAAAATCTTTCACTAGACATATAGGTTCAATCGTTAATATTTCGTTTATTTAATGACGTGATAATATTGAAAAGATCATTTTACTTCTTATTAATTTTAAAAATTATTATTATATATAATTTTTTACAAAAAAAAAAAAATTCAAAGGTGGGAACACCGATGTAGTGCTCCCTCCCTTGAGGAGCACCCATTGTGGGGTGGTTGGCCAAAGAATGGGAGCGTTGCCGGCTGACTACATAGTTCAAAAAAAATAATAAGAGAAAGAGTAAAAAAGTATTTTAATCATGTCATTATTTTTGTTAACGGTGTTTATATTTTTGAGATGAAATATCCATTTCGAAAACTAATAAACTCGTATAAAATTATAATTAAAAATTAAAAAAGTGAAGATATTTTATCAAAAAAAAAAATCATCTAGAACCTTTCATCGTGTTGCTTGTATTTAACATATACTAGTACTATGTTTGTTTCTCATCAATATTATGTGCTGCTGCAAAATAGTTGTAGTAATTTATGATGTAGTTATATCTTGACCAATAGGGATGACAATGGATAAAGTACCCCTTTATTTTGAAATATCCAAGATCTAAACTCTTTATTATTGAGATATTTGAAGCCTAAACAAAGTCGTTTAAAATTTCATTCTAACTTTCCATAACCTGATTGAAACATATCAATGATATCTTTTGATTATTTGAAATAATTTATTTGGAGATACTCGATTAAAACATAAATTTGATCTAACTCAACCCAAAAATTCAATTTTACAAATTATAATATAATATTACAAATGTATTAAGAAAAGTAAAGAAATTTGTTAATTTTACAAAATAAAACCAACATTGATGACCTCATTCTAAATTCAAACAAAAAATAACAATCACATATGAAATGAAATATCTATATGATATCATACATATATATATATATATATATTACTTTGTCAAATTTTATAATTTCAATGCTTTAGAAAAATCATATATATTACTTGGTCAAGTTATAACAAAATTATAACATACCATGACATTTGCAAGCATTTAAAAATTTTTATCTTAAGGTTTTAAACGATTTTTTTTATATCCACATCCAAATTAATTAATATATAAATGGATTTAGATAACAATTATCTTAACTTTCAAACCTAAATCTTATAGAAAATTGTGTTTGATATTAGTTTTACTATCCAAAACTTTTCTAGATCCATTTATAATTATTTAAAACCACGTTAATTAGACAGATAACTGATTAAAACTTGGTCATTGACATCCTATTGATGAACAAATTAAATGTTGTTTATTTTCATTAATCGCAGTGGCTTCCTCAGTGGTGAATGCACTTGATATTTAGGACATGTAATCGAAGAATGTAGAAGCTACAACTCATGATTTTACATTAGCCTTTTGTGACCAAAACTTTTTGCTTATGCAAGGACTATCCTTACTAGTTTTTGTTATGACCCGTTTGGGAGTAGGAAAGTGAATAATTTTCTTAGAAATTTAAATATTTAATTTGTGGGTTTAGGGTATTCTTGCATTTGATTAGTGAAAGATGACTTTCATTTTCTTATTGTAGATGTCACATTACCACAAATCTTGAGAATGTCATTCCTCGAAGAAAGGTTGTAAGGTTGGAGGCCAATGATGGATTACCTCCGAATGTGTGTTCTAATCTTATCTTTTCACTCCCGCATGAAGCACACAGCTATGGATTTGTTTTCCATGCTTTTTGAGAGATAAAAGTTGATAAAAAATAGCTCCAAGGATGTCATTTTTCCATTCCAGCGGAGATCAACTTGCGGACTTGCTCATAAAACCTCCAACTCTGTTTGCCAAGGTCCAAGATCGGTGTTCTTGACCACATTACCCAGGGAAGTATTAAGGATAATGTGACCAAAGTCACTGTACCAGAAGATAATCTCAAGAATGCTGTGCCTAAGGGACAGGTCAAAACTATTGACGGCATGCAGGAGTTTCATGAGAAATTATGGCTAAGATGTGGCTTCATTTGTATATATTAGTTGTAGATCATATATATTAATTATACTTAGCAAGCCTAAGTAAGAATACTTGCACTTGCTAATTAATAAGCAAGCTGAAAGCATATTCAGACAGGTGTAGTTTACTGTCCAAAATTTTACATGAAAACGTCATGACGGGATTAAAAAGCAAGAAAACATCATGAGGAATAAGAAAATTATGGATGTCACTTGATAAAACCTTTTGTTCCTTATGGTATCATGAAAATATGGTAGACTTTGGGATATGTAAAAACCCACTAATTAATTAACCTCACCTATTGGCTATGGCTATGGAATTCATTAATTGAGCTCATCATTTTGACGATCTTCCCCACCACTAATATTGCTTTTGCAACAGACTTCGTTTTTCCAACTAGGCAGCTTGGTGTTGGGGAAGAAGCAGCTAGGGAAATGCCCTTGGGACATTATTGTCGTGCTTTCCCCACAAATATGGACATTTCATCTACATTTTTACTCCGGAAAATGACACAAAGTGTCTGCTTTTCCATTGCATACAAGACAACTACTTTTGTCAAAAATATATTGTCTTGGCACTTGAGGAGATCACGCCTGCTCTTCCCCATCTGTCATTTTACTTGTTTTCTTCTCTAAAATTAGTAAACCCTCAGACCCCTTTGTATTTTTTCCCTTTTTTACTCCATTATTGCTTCTGGGTATCACTTGTGTAAGTGTAATACTACGAGGGCATGCCTCGCCCATCAAATAAAACTTGTACTAAAAATACGAGTCTTTCGAATAAAAATGAATGATGCCTTGTGAGGTTGGATAGGGATCTCCACAAGTCGATTGTCCAACCTCCATCCTCTGTTTGAACTCAACTAGCATTGGTACATAGCCTGCAATAATGTAGCACAATTATAGAAAAGCCGCAAAAAAGGAAAAATAATGCAAAGCTGAAGATCAAGTTGGCTTAGTATATAGGCTGCACAAAATGTGCAAGGGGGGCAAAACTTTAGGCTATAAGTCTGCATTCAATGGAGTAATAATGGTGTAAAGCAAAGCAAAGAGTGGCTAAACTTAAAGTGCAGCAAGCAACTTTTGAATCTTTTGAAGAATGATGAGTGGATGATCAAAAATAAAAACAACACCACACCCTCGATTTCTGTGCGTATAATCTTAACGGATTTGTTTTTCTGGTCCTAGCTGTAACCCACATCCCCCTGTGGGAAAATTCCCCTACGGGCTGCTACTGCTGGCCTCCTTTTGCCCTTTTTCTTCCTTTCTTTGCTTGGGTATGAAAGCCATGAAACTAGGAGAAGGGTATAGTGGAACAACATAGCCCTTTTTGGGACTAAAGAAGGGAAAAAAAAAAGTGGGATAATTATCCTGACCTTCAAATTCAAACTCCTGAACACATTTGATGATAAAAAAGAATACCACTGTAAAGAATATCTGCTAAGATGGGATTTGAGATGATTTCATGTAAACTCGACTTTGTTGGGGGATGTACTTTGAGTGGTGAAGCTACAAAAGGTTCACAAACTGTAACAACATGTAAGACTGAAGTTTGTAAAAACCGGCAGGAAATCAAAAAGTGAAAAGCAGTCAACATATATGGGGAAAAAGGCCATTCTTCTGTCAGGAATTGGGTTTTTGTTTTGGTTTTGGTGTTTTGTTTTTTTTTTTGGGTGTGTAAAATATTTTGCTTTTGATGACTTCTATGATTAGGCTTTAATAAATTTTCTAGGGATCAATCCGCACAAAATTGTGCACCCAAAAGCAATGATTGGGAATTTGGGACATCTTGCATCTTTAGACCAAATGCTGGAATTTCAAAACAATTTATTTCTATGTATGTATGGCTGCTGCTTGTGTACATGTATAAACTTAAAGCAATTGTCAAAGAATCATAACTAAACAGGGAAAGGAAGTGTTAAAGAAGAAAGGGGAAGACATTGAACTTATCATTGATCAACCCTTTTTTTCCCCTTGAGAGAGAGAGAGAAGAAATCCCCAAGATAAATCATGAACAATCATTTGCATAATCCACCAGAATAAAGATGGCACCAATCATTTGATCTACATTGATGTTATTAGCTATTCCACAAACTAAACACCTAAGGAAATTAATGAGAGAACCTATTCAAAAACTTTTAGCTCTTTGACCACATGAATTAACCATATGAATAAAGATGTGCACCCAATCATTTGATCTACATTGATTTTTTTTGCACTTTCCATTTGCTCTAAGTTAAGAATTCCTGGGTAGTGTTTCCATCATGAATTGTATTAGTGCAACTTCAGTAATGGAGTCAACTTAAGAAGAAGCTCTGGGTTTTTCTTCAAATTTTGTCACTCAAATTTTTTTTTTGTAAAAAAAATAACGCTTACATAATTATGTTCTAGACCCATCTGAGGCTGAGGGGTTTCTAGAATGTTGGATTAAGAATTAGATGGTTCAAGTGGGGATGTATACATTCTCAAGTGGGCAAGTGCTATTAGGATAAAGATAAATTTTGCCAAGAAAGAAAACTAGTGTAGGAAGGAAAGGAAAGCTTTTGTTTTAAAACTGAGTGTCCCCCCTCAGGGTCATTTACTACTATGTCGAAAGAAAATTCCACAGTTAGTCGGCTGTTTTGATACATAAAAGGAATGAAATGAACTAAGAATGCAAAAGGTAATCATTGATTGCACTAGGCTCAATGTCTCATTACTTAATAAAGGTTGAAGAAGAAAACTATACATATACACCTTCAAGACCCCCACCTAGCATCATGTTATAACGTATTGCCCATCCACCTAAGCTAACAGAATACAATAACAGTAAAACCCACTTCCAATTTCTCCCAAAAAAAGAAAAAAAAAAGGACGAAAAAACCTGAAAGAAACCACAGATCCATTTCCATGGCTCTAAAGAGTAATAAGACAAATATCACCAGTATACCCCTTAAAAAGTCAAAACGCACAGAAAAGGAAGTTAGCTCGGACATTCCATGGCAACTTCTTCAGACTCTAAGCAAATAGATACTAAGCTCAGGAGTTCCATTGCTATCTGGATTCATCATGTAGAATGCTTCAGAATCTCTAGACCCAACAATTCTCTCAAACTTAGCCCTCATATACATGAGTTCACCATCAGCACCAGCCTCAGCTCCACTACCAGGCAAAACCCCTGCTCCCATTGAAATTGGCTCCACAGCTTTCAGAATCTTCCATTCTTTAGCACCACATTCCCTCCTCGTTGCAAAACCACATTTCTTTCCATTGCAATAAGTCCTCCATACGGGCTCCTCTAGTAATCTCACTGCCTTTTTCTCTTCTTCTTTCTCTTTATCACACTCCAGAGCAATCCTGACCAACCCTGATGCCATTTCTCGAACCAATCCACTAATTGGTGTGGCAAGTTCAACAAGGAAAGCTGGTGGGGAATTGGGATCTTTCTGAAAAGCAAAGTGAACATGGCCACGCCTATAACCGAAAAGGGTACCTACCACTCGGGGTCCGAGACCAAAGGGCAGGCTTGAACGGTTCTTTCCAAAAGCTGTAAGAACAGATCGAAGCCTGGCAACGGCAACTGCTGGAAGCTTCTTCCTTGGTGTTGGCATAGCAACATGACTCTTAAGGTTTTCCTTTTTGTCTTCCTCATTGGAGTTTGAGGAGGACTTGAAGGTTGGAGCTTCATCATCATCTTCAGTTCCAACCTTTTTAGTCCAGTGGAAGTGTCTTTTGGAGGAGTCTTGAGAGATTCTTGCCATAACTGGCTAGTTGTGAAGGGAGAAATTACAAAATTAATGGGGGAAAGGGCAGCTCCCCTTAAAGATGGTGTGAAGAGAAGAGGGGAGGAGAGAGAGAGAGAGATTCTGGTTTCTTATCTTTTACTGATTTGTGGGGCTTTCAATTTAATTCTTTGTTTCTAGCCCTTTGGTGTAATGCAAGAGAATCCTGACAAAAGAAACATAGGCTGCCCCACCAGCTGATTGAGGAAGTGGAGAGAGAAAGAGTATGCAGTAGTATGAAAAACTAGAAAAGAAAAGAAAAGAAAGGAAAAGAATCTAAGGGGACAATATGTGTGTTATTTCACTTTCTTGGTGGGGCAGAGAGAGAAGGAGTTTCCTTGACTGACTCTTTTGACTCGAATCCAAAAGCAGCGAAGGGATGGCAGTCAGCCAAAGGTAACACAAAGCAGAAACGAAGCCATAAGTTTCAAGGCAGGGTCACAAGCCACAGCACATCGTTGGTTTGTTCTAAAGCCCACTGTCCTGTAGCGTAAAGGAGCACCAGGGCTGCCCACCTGGGATGTGTTGGCCTCAGAAAAAACAGAGCCCCTTCACCTTGATTACTGAATACTGAATCCTCACCCCCTAGTGTTGGGCGAATAGTCAACATTTCACCAACCTACGAACAGACACCTCATTGTCTGTGGGACCTCACATTCCCCGTTTTGTACATGTCTCAATAGGAATTGACACATCACTAGCGCGCTGCACTCTCTCCACCGCAAGTGTGGCTTCATTTTGATTTTTGCAGTTGAGAATTTGGGATTGAGACACATTGCGATAGCATTGCAGACATTTTAAGTCAGATGCTCTGCCTGCTTGCCTTTGTTACGTCAGCACAAACATATGATTTGATTTGATTTGATTTGATAAATATACACATCAAAAGTTTCGACACATGGAATTGAACAAACTCTCACTAATTACATTACATTTTAAGTTACAGACAGCATCCATAGATAAAAAAAGTACAAATATCCACATAGGCAAGTGCTGCACTAACCAATGGCATTTTTGTACATAATATACCAGATTAGAACTTAGAAGCCCTATCGGCAGAGTCAAGGATGCTTGCCTATGTGATAAATGAAACTAACTCCTATAAGGCTAGCTCTCTAAACTTGGGTCAGGATCCGGTTGCTTGGGGGCGACTGCCCCACCATTCATTCTCGCTCGTGCCTCAGCAAACATCCTCTGCTGCTCTGCCACTGCTTCTTCCTCAGTCATCTCTGCTCCATTGCTCCATTTGCCACCTTTCAAAGAGTCCTGCTGAAAAGCATTTCAAGAATACTATCAGTGAATTCTGCTGGAATGTGCTTCTCTTACTGAACCTATATCAAAATGAAGTGTTCTATTGCATTGCATTAATTCAATAAACCAGGTGTATGGCAATGAAAACAAGACTCCAACAGAAAAAAAGTAGCACAAGATTTTCCAACTTCTTGGTCAATAACCAGGATAAAAATTTTGCCTCCACTAGCGTCATTTTTGGGAAAAAAAAAAGGGAAAGAACAAGTCTTGATTTGCTATTTTTATGTTGTATCATCATAGCTGTGATTTGTTTACTTGTTGTGGATTGTTGTTTTGGGGCTGAATGCTGGTTGTTTGTGTACATAATGAGGGGCATAACAGGGTGATGACACTGTTCGATTTGTTTATAGCGTTGTCTCATCACAGCCAAGTTCTGTGTTCCCCTGCTGTGGATTGTGGTCTCCTTTTGTTGCTGTTTTTCTTTGGGAGGTTGTGTCTGCATGAAGGAGGAAGGATCAGGCCTAAGGTTGCTAAGTGATATGGACGATAAACTACCCAGATCCCTTATGCAACCCTAGGTTCTCGTTTCCTGTTGATTATCTGGGGTTTCTCTGTGTTCATAGGTACCAAAGCTTTCTGTTCTGTGCCCCCAGAACTTGGCTGGTCTTTTGTATTCTATGAAATGAATAACAGGCTTCTTACTATTCAAAAAAAATACAAGGGGGGCAGAGATGGATCAAGCTGCACAATCTCATTTTTTTAAAAAACCATCACAATCCAGTTTCCCAGTGCAAACAAGGAGCAAGAAGACAAACAATTACCATGGTCTCAGTCTTGTGTTGCTCATATGCAGCATATACCTCTTCAATGTACTCTCCAAACCCCAGAACCTGACAAATCACATGCATGCATAAAGTTTTACTACAAACATATAACATGTAATTCTTTTCTGCATTCTTTCGACTAAAACATGGTATGATCAAAATAAATGCAAGGCAGTAGAGTGCACAATTGTAACCAATGGCAAATTATGGATCATTGTTGTTAAGAACAGAGATCTCCAGCATGAACTAATTCAATCATCAAAGGAAAGTTACAAAACTTCTCCTTGGAGCTACCTCTATTACTCCACAAAGTGCCAAGGAAAAAGAAATATGTAAAAGAATTTAAGGCCATATCTTTAAAATGGAGAGAGGGCCAGCAAAGGCATTGCTTGATGTGACAAAAAAAAATATCTTTCTTAGACACTTCATATCTGGATCAAATATAGATAATATATCCATATGGTGCTTGAGTTCTTATTGTAAAAGAATTTTTAAAATTCTATCTATATTTACTTAAGCTAGGAAGCAGGCTAAGCGCCTACACACATAAAGACACTGCTTAACTATAACAGCATATGCAAAGTCTTGTACAAGGTATTACTTTTAGAATCCTAATAAAGCCCAGAAATGGACAATAAAATAACATACTTCAAAAAACCAAATTAAAACTAGAAAGTAAGCGATGAGAGAGGAACCTCTAAAGCCCTGACTACATGCTCAGGTGCTATTGTTCGTTTCTCCTCTCTATTACAAACGTCATTGGACTCTGATGAAATAAGATTAATGAACTCTGCAAAAGGATTAAAGTTTTCATCAATTACAAGAAACAATTTAATACTATCAATTGAATTCTAGTCAGAAACAGCAAAGTTCCAATGATGTAAAAAATTACAAGAGAATATAGACAGTCGATAGACTTGCCAAACAACACTCTAACAAGCAAAAGTTTTTCCACCTAAATCTTCAATAACACAACAGATACTGTGAGCATGACCATACGAGACTAATTACCAATTATATGAATCTCAACTCAGGCTCGAAACCACTTTAAAATTTAAAATAAGAGATACCATATTTCTCTTCTACACATATTTGAAAAGCAAATGTTTTGAAATGAAAAACCATCCATCTTCTTTTCATTCTAACATTTTATTTAAATAAATTAGAGTAGAGAGTAACTTGCAGCACATCCTTGAAGAGTCATAAAACCAAACTACGAGGTGGATAGCAATCTTTGTTCTTGCAAACAGATAACTGAAAGCACATTTCAAGGTATACCAAAGTAACAAAGGTATTCATGGCATAGAATTGAGAAATAATGGGGAGCTTTAAAACCTCTGGGCTGTAAGTGATAGAAAGAAATCAGGCATCAAGCCTTTTAGTTAAAAATTATTCCTGCCATGAAATGATAGCAGGTATCCTGTAAATGAACTTTAGAGGCATTCTAGTGCTAAAAGCCGAGAAATTTCATTAAGCATTTTTCAAATGAATGGAGAGGCCCATATTACAGGAAACTTCCTCAAAGGCTTGTCAGTGACGAAGAAACTTTTCACAGGATACAATATTAAGAACCTTGGAATATTTCTCAAAGTGCAGTTCAAGGGAGGCAGCATCCTTAGTATGGTTAGATCAAGTACTTCTATGATGGGATGCACTCTTCCTGTGCTTACAAGAAAACAGTAATGCAAGATTATTTATAGGAGGCTGATTGGTTCAACTTTCTCAATTACTATTGTACAAGGGCTAGTTACACAAATGTCCCCTACCCGGATTGACTAGCCACAAACACAATAGGCACTGAAAAATAAAAATTACCAGGGAGAAGAACTTTCCCTTTCCATCACATTCAGACGATATGAAACTTGGCTAATGAAAGTAGAATTTACAGCATTAAAATGCATTTGCTTATTTCATTCTTTGGTCCTTATAGGTCAAAAGTGACCTAACAGAGACAACGGGAGCAGATAAGGTAAAATTTAGTTCAAAGTTCATACGTTTGGGATAACATAAATCGACACTAACATGCAAATACAAAGCTTTGTTCTATCAAAAGAAGTCACGGAAAAAGAATAATGGATAAGTGATTACTAACAAATACATCAACAACTCAGCTTTATAAAAAATCATAGAAAGAAATTTCACATGTTAACAATCAAAAGAATACACGGAGGCCATAAAACCTAGTGTCAGTGTGTGACATTAATTTTTTTTTTTTGGAAAGGATGTGTGATATTAATTGATACTGATTAAAAAGAGAAGAAAGATTTAAACTTATTATCTCACCTACACAACACTCGATCAAAAGATCTTGAGCATCTCTAGCAACACGTACATCTGGGGGTAACATCTCCTTTATAATTTTGGTCATAGTTGCTGCAAAAAGGAATATATATATATATATATATATATCATCAGAAAGCAATGAAACAAATTAAAAGTAAACCACAATAATTAGGGGCAAGGCAATTTCTTTACTACAATATGCATGTGCATGAGGAAAGGTTTTGGCTAGTTTAAGACACAAGTTTGCAAACCCCTTCTCTTTTTATAACAATAAAAAGCAAAAGAAAAACAAGATCATAAATCCTTGCCGCAAAAGAAAAACATGTAAAGTATTAAAAATATTACAGCCTGATTATTAGCTCATAAACTCCATTGCACTATATAACACAAGTTTACCATGAAAGGCAAAGACATCAACCAGTTTGAGGTACGATTGTCCAAACATTTGCACCCTTTCCCAACTCAATGATGCCCTGTGCAGCATTTAAATCAATTCCTTTCTTAAACAAACTTTATCACTCATATTCAAAGCCATCACAATCCTCGACCAGCGCTATGCAAACCCTCACATAGAATATCTTGACCTGAACCTCCTTTGAAGTTTGAAAACAAAAACATATAACAACCAACCAACAATTTCATTTTTCAAAAAATTGGAAAGCAAGTTGACAACTCACACACAAAGCATTCCGATTGACAACTCCTCCTGAAAAGCTAAAAGATCTCACAAAGTCATCCTTTACATAATGAAAGATGTGCTATGCAAGTAACACTTTCTTAAATTCATCTAATCATACTCGCCTAACCTCATAGAATTGAGGTTGCTACAGACTTCCACCCTTTGGTAGCTTACTTCGGGAAAAACCTAACTATCTTTTAATGGCAGCTTATTCACTTATTTAGTAAATTCAAAGCATAAGAGTTAATATAGGTAATCCTAAACCCTAAATTAAGCAAGGAAACTGCTAAGATTTATCCATTTTTAGCTAATTTCGATAGAAGCTAATAGAAACCCTAGCAAATTCAAGTCTTACTTAAATTTCATAAATTTAGAACACAGGAAAATCCCAAGGGGAAAAGATTTCAGAGAAAAAATAAAATATCATCAAAAAATTAACCGAATAATTTAGAATAAATAATACAGATATTTAGAACGAAAAATAGAGGAAAACAAAAATTACCTTTAGGAAGCGAAGCGTCCTCCTTCGACTTCCCTACGATATCCATAGGCTCCATATTTTAATTCTTCAAAACAAAAGATAAAAAATTCAACAGCGATTAAACAGATCTGAAACGCGAGATTG
This sequence comes from Theobroma grandiflorum, assembly GCA_036013995.1. Taxonomy (NCBI): domain Eukaryota; kingdom Viridiplantae; phylum Streptophyta; class Magnoliopsida; order Malvales; family Malvaceae; genus Theobroma; species Theobroma grandiflorum. Next base: position 13,132,997 of record CP142131.1, read on the forward strand.
AGGAAATAGGAAGGGGCGACTGACTCACCGAGTTACTGAGTCTAGACGAAGGGGGAATATTTCTACGGACGGATAAACGCTAAACGAGTTAAGTGATTCGTGATCTGAGTCGAGGGGGAGATCAAGAGGAAGGACATGCATGATATATTGAGTTATCAGACAAGGTCACGGCGCTTCACGGTAAGAGAGGGAGCTCTTGTTCGTAGTCGATTAGGGCAAGGAAAAAAAAACACACACACACATTCAGGGGGTGCGAGGGGATCTCCACGCGCTTTCCTTAGACGCCTTTTAAGATTCGCTCAATTAGTGGATCTGGTGGATGGTGCGTGTTTGAAACTCCGTTTTCCAGCGCGTTTAGGAATGTGGCTTTAACTCTCTCCTTATTTTTGGTTTTTAAGATTTTATCTTTGTCTTTTTTTTTCCATATTTTTTCTTTGATCGACGGGGAAAATAAAGTTTGTTAATAAATGTGTTTGACGAAATGCCAATACGGGAAGAATAAGAGTCGACTAATGACTCATCCGATGAGCCATTTAATCTAAAATCTAATATTTCATATATTAAAGTCATATGATTATATTCATTTGTACAGCTTATACATTTAATACATACTCAAAATAAATTAAGTAAGAATTTGTAATTATTCACTTAATGAATATAAAAATGATTATTTAATGTTAAAAATTCAATTCAAAAAGAATATTCGTCTAAAAGTACATTTGCTAGTATAAACTCAAGCACAAGAAAAACTTTATAATCATAAAATTTGCATTGCTTCCATTGCTTTCTTTTCGTATTATTTCACACAGCATTTAATTACTATTATTACTATTAATTTGTTTTTTTAAACAATTACTCTTAATTTGATTTTTTTATATTTATTACTAATATGATTGTCCGCTAATAATTCATATTCAAAATTTCGTTTATGTGATTACTTCTAACCTTATCCCTAGGGGATGTATTGAAATATAGTAGATTGTAATTTTTTTCATACCTTTAATACGTTTTTTATTAGAGATTATATTTTTTAATTTATTTTAAATTTAAAAAATAATATAATGTTCAAATAAACTCTTAAATTATTTAAGAAAATTTAAATAAGCTTTTATTATTGTATTACATGTAATCAAACTTCTATATTTCTATTTTTAGTCAAATAAATCTTTATAATTAATGATTGACTAATCGTCATTCATAAAAATATCACTTATGATTTTATATTTACTTGATATTGATATATGGCATTAATGTATAAGGTAAAAAATGTCAAATGATTATGTTATCATGTCAAACTAACATGTCATATTATAATTAATTATAATATGTAAGCATGTGATATCATCAACAATTATGATATATTAATTGTCATGTTAATGTCATACAACATATAATGACAAATGTCATTTTGATTAATTAAAAACTTATTTGATTTAAAATAAAAATATAAGAGTTTATTTTACTTAAAATAAAAGTATAATAGTTTGATTGAACGCAATAAACATATAATAGTTTATTGAATTTTTTGAAATAATTTAGAAACTTTTAAAGATATTATGAAAAAAAAATCAAAATAGTTGGTGATGTTAGGTCAAATACAATTGTAGTTAGTTTTCACCGAAAATATTGAGAAGTAAGAAACGTTTTCAATAATTAAAAAGATTAAAGAAAACTAAAATAAAAATAAAAAATAAATATAAAGTTAAAGTTAATTTTTAAAAATAAAATAAAATAATATATGATTAATTGATATCATTGTTAAACAAGCTTCGAAAAGGCATTAATCTTTATATATAATTGCACTCTCGAGCTTGAATTTGTTTAATAAACTAAAATCTATCATTTTTAATGAATATAAGTCAAGTGTATGGTCTCATTAATAAAAATAGATTCAATCAATGGTTAGTGTCACATTTTTCTTTTGAAAAGTGGTTAATTAGTAGGCGATTCAAGATTTTATATGAAAGGTGACAAGTAAATATATAACGTTATGAATTGAGTCAATAATTTGATTCAAGGTTAAAAATTAATTATTTTTAAAAATAAAATAAAATTATAATATAAAATTTTATTAACAATTTAAATATAAATTTTTAGATTCATTAATATAAATAGACATAAAATAGAAAGAAAAATTAACATTAAATTTTTATGCTAGGCATTGTAAACCATGCTCGATGTGTTTTCATACTTTCAAATTAATCTATGACAAAATCCGTGTCAATAATTCTGATAATTTTTTTCTCAATGTAAAAAAGAAGGAAACTAGGAAGAAAGTTATTTTTACCAATCGATGTAGGAAATTATATACAACTGATTTTTCTGTTTTTAACATTAATTGGCATATTGAGAGAGTTAAAACACTTTGCAAACAAGAATCTTGCCTAATATCAAGTTTAGAATACTTCAATTCATATTTCATATGCAACTAAACAATCTAAGAAAATATATATAACTGATTTTTTTATCTTTAATATTAATTAGCATAGCTATGAGAAAGTTGAAACATTTTGCAAGTATGAATGTTGCATATATCAAGTTCAATGTCATCAATCTTGAATAATTAAATCCATCTTTATAATCAAAAAATGAGTTAAGGAAAAAAATAAAAAAAATTCCAAAACTTGGGGCTAAATGAGTCAAGGTAAAAAAAAATGAAAAATAACTTCAAATTTTGAGCTAGGCATAAATTTTTTTGCCTGTAACATTAACCAATATAGCTTTAAAGAAGTTAAAATACTTTGCAAATATGAATCTCGAATAATATTAAGTTTAATGTTATCAATCTTGACTAATTAAATCCATTTTTTTGATAAAAAGATGAGTTAAGTTAAAAAGAAAAAGATTAAAAAAATAATTCCAAAACTTGAGCCTAGATGAGCTAAGGAAAAAAAGAGAAAAATAATTTCAAAATTTGAGTAACTTAGAAAGAATTGAACTAGGCATTTAAAATTTAGATTAAATTTCTTACCGCTACTCTAAATAAACTTTTTTAATTTATTTAGGGATGATAAAATTATATTTTATATATATATAAACTTTTAAAAAATTAAAATCGTCACCCCTCTCCCACCACCGCTATGGTTAGTCACACTTAAACAATAAAATATTGATGATCACTTTTCTTTATATTGAAGGATCAAGTTTTCAAATTTACTCGTTATTACATATATTATAGATTATAAATATAGATAAATAAATAGACCATAAAAGGATTATTATAGCTTATTCCAAGTTACATGCAAATTGTATGTCAAGTAAAAGCTGGTATTATTAATAGAAGGAAAGCGAGATTTGTTATCCAATCAAATTGAAGAATTGAAATGATTGAAGGAGAAAAGAAAAGAAAATAATTGAGTTTAGTTTTTCTAATTTTCTTAGAGGTGTCTAATAATTGAATTGCCCACCTAGATGCGACTCAAGTTTAGCTAGAGCTTAACATTATAAATCGAAAGCTTAGCTCGAAGATATTATTATTTCATTAATAAATAAAATGTGATTTGTCAACTTTAATTTAATATATTTAAAATATTAAAATAAAATATATTTTAATAGTAAAAAATACGTGACTTACTGGGTCGAGCCGGGCCTGAGCCCACATGTAATTATAGCAAAACAGGTAGCGCTCTCTCCTTCCTCGTCTTCGCCCCCTCATTCCACTACGGCAAGAGCTTTCAAGAACTCAGCAAGCCCCCAAAATTCTCACCTAAAACACATCCCTTTTTAATCAAACAACTGTTATTTTGTGATAGCATTTAATCTCTGTGATTTCAAAGAAAATCAGTCAAGGTATGGATTTGGACGAGGAGGATTACGTCTTCTTCGGTACACCGATTGAGCGTGAGGAAGAGATCACCAACCGTCGGAAAAAAGCCATTGCCGAAGCTTCTGGCAACCTCCGCTCCCTCCCTTCCTGGAAGCAAGAGGTATAACTTTCATCCTCTTTTTCTTTGTCTTTTTTAATTTTTTAGCTGAGATTATGAGTGAGAAATTTGAACATTCCAAAGAGCTATCCGAGGTTGAGTGCTGTTTAGGTTTTTTTTTTAAGCTAGAATTTGTCCCTTTAAACACTGTTTGGTTGCCTAGAAAGTTAGGGGAAAAGAAGATGAAGAAAACGGGAAATGAAAGCCGACGGAACTTGCATTTTCTTATTTTCTTAGTTTTTTTTTTTGTCGAAGTTTGGTTTACTGTTTTTCTGTTTAGAAAATTGCTATTTGTCAATTGGCAGTGTCTTTGTATAATTTGGATCCTTGAGCTAGTCAAAGCATATTGTTTGTTTTTAGGTACTGTTTGAATCTTAATCAGTTCCTTGATATGAATGGGAGCCTTTGATAGGCTTCACTTCTCTTGCAGTTCTCTCTAAACAACTTGTCTTGGAATGTCTTTTGAAAAAGAAAATAAATTTTCCATATCTCTATTCAGGTGGCTCCAATACTAATGATTCTTTGAATATCATAATAGATAAGTAACATAAATCATGAAAACTTTGGTTCGGTTTTTTTGGGAAGCCCAATCATGCCAAGGTTTGTAGTTTCAATCGGTATAGGAGAATTGGGCCAATTGCTATTAGGTTGTGTACTAACTACAGTGCAAGTACAGCAAAATGAAATATTCTGATCAAAGATATTTTTCATGCTTTGTATGAGCTAATGAAGCAGCTACCATCAATTTGGCTTTTCTTTTTTACATCGTAAACCTTACATTTTGGCACATCCACTAACACAGGGTTGTAGTGATGAAAATGGTGGATGGAAGAGAAAAAGAGGTTACGTAACAGTGAAAATGAGTAATTTTCTTTTATGTGCATGTTGAAATAAGTTAAAAAATTTAAAATTAATATAAAAGTATCCAAGTCCTTATTCATAGGAAAGGTGAAATGACATATGCATCCTTAGTTTTGTTTATTTATAATTATTTTATTTAGATTTTGGGTAATTTTACCAACTGAGTTAGTGTCTGTTTAACTCATGACACCAACTGGGCCACTTCTATAGTATAGATATAATACAGTAGATAAAACATGTCATGTGTGTGTTTATTAGTTGTAGTGGAAACCCAAAAAAACTTTATTTTTATTGTATTTGAATTATATTTGTTCAGGTTAGAGATGAAGAGGGACGGAGAAGATTCCATGGTGCATTTACTGGTGGATTTTCTGCTGGTTACTACAATACAGTTGGCTCTAAAGAGGGTATATCGCTTTACACATTTTGACTAGACTGCTGTCGTTCGCTTGCTAAAGGAATTCAGTATGCCTTATGGTTTGTGAAACATATTTGCAGGTTGGGCCCCACAGTCATTTACATCATCGCGGAAGAACAGAGCTGAAGTGAAACAGCAGAGCATTTTCAGCTTTTTAGATGAAGATGAGAAAACTGTATGTTCTATGTCATTTTCCCACGTTTTATAATTTTCGTTCACCAAATATGGGAGTGATTAAGTGTGTGTTTGGTTTTGCCAAGGAATTTTGCTCTACACACAAAACTTAATTTGGTCTTACTTGTTTATTTCCTTTATCTTTTTCATTCAGTCACTTGCACTTCTAGGATCCTGGTTTAGAATTGAAATTTTCCTGATGCCTTTTTTCGGAACCTGAAATTCCCAACTCCATGTTGATCTTGAAGTTTAGCTATAGAAATGTCTTGTCCAAATAAATTGTAGCGCCATGGATGTTGAATATATGTATTTTATGATTATTCTTTATTTTTCTATGAAGATATTCTATTCTTATATTGCCTTTATATTTGCATGTTTAAAGCTGTGCTGTTTCTTTATCAACCCATATGTGTGCCGGAGATTTGATGCACATTTTTCTATACAATAGGCCCTCTTATAATAGATCTTTCTTTAAAGTTTCATCTCTTTATATATTTTCACAGCTCTGACATGGTTTCATGTCTGGAGTTGTGCAATGTCTTTATCATCCATAGATGTGCCAGAGATTGGATGCACATTTTGCTATGCAATAGGCCCACTTATAATAATCCTTTATTTAATGTGTCATTCCTTAATATATTTTCAGAGCTCTGGCGTAGTCTCATGGTTATTAATATTATCTAATATCCACTAAAATACTAGTTAAATCTTTTATTTGTTGCGATATGGAAAGAGCTGATGATTATTATACAAGAATTGCTTCATATAAAAGGCTTAGGCTTCTTTCTAGTTAAACAGTTATGTTTTGAAATATCTGTTCTGTGTGTTTGTTAACCAAAGTTTCCTGCAGAGATGCCTTTGTTGCTGATCATGTTCCATTGCAAGACAATTCATAAAATCACAACAGAATTTGAAGGATGAATTATTGTTTCCTACATAGAAATCTTTTAAAGCAGTCTTGCAATTAGATTGCCTACTCGATGTTTTCACCTACTTTTGTTATTTGTGGCTATAATGAGAATATTACGTACAGAAACTCAAAATTCTACCTCATAACTTTTTGTCTTTTGAGCAATGGTTGGCGTTTGAAAAGGAATTGGTTTCAGTATATTGTCCTCTCGTTTATCAATTATAGGTGGATGATTAGGGATTGTAAAAGGTGATCTGTTAGTATTTTCTTTCAAATTATAAGAATTTTTATTCAATCTTATGATTTCTCATTCTTTTTGTATTTCAGGAATTGGAAGGTCAGTATTTGGGAACATCTTCACAATTTGACACATTTGGATTTACAGCTGCTGAGTATGCTCGAAAACAAGCGGATAAGGAACAAAAGCAAAGGTCTGTTAAGTGTTTGTGATTCATTTCTCCTGATCAGCAATATTTGTAGCATTAGATATGAAGCTAGAACTGCAATTGTCACCTATTTATTTGTTTGAAATTTGGTTCTCAATACAAACTCATGTTCTAAAAATTAATTAAGTGCTCTCAAAAGGAATGTTGATTTTTGTTGCTAGTGCAACTTGTATTTCATGCATGAAATAAAGAATTTAATTTGCCATTTTATATAACCCAATTTTATGCTTGTTGATTTTTTCTCCTTATGTTGCTGACTGAGACTTGTGAACACATTTGGTTGGATATGGAAATCTTCCCATATGGTTTCTGTTATTCCGTACATAATGATGGAAGATGGAAATATGCTAGTTGAGGGATTATGTTACCTATGGCTTTATTTTATATTTATGATATTTTGTAATTTAGTAATTTCCAAGCATTATGGTTTTAGGGTTATATTTGGTATTTTGCATTTTATTAGAGATTAGGGCTTAGTTATATATGCCTATGTTATTTTGTTTTCTGGTAAGGTTGAATTTATGAATTATTGAGATACTGAGATTTTATAGTTTTGAGTATGTGGTTATTGATATTTGAGGATTTGGGCTGAAAATTCAGATTATTTCTTGAGTATTTTGGGTTTTGAATAATTGATCTGTGTCACATAAGACAGCCACTGTTTCCATAGCACCGCAAGGGAAGTGTTATTTAATTTTGGGATTCTTGATGACGTCATAATTGTCATCATCATTGTCATTGTTCCCTCATTCTCATGATCGACTTCTCTGTCATTAGTGTTTTCTTTGTTGTCTACATATTCTTTCCACTATTGATGTGTCAGCCTATGCACTAATTGCATGTGCACACATGCATATGCAAACCATCTGATTTGCATGTCTTATGTTTTTCCTTGAGGTATTTCACTTGCAGACAGCTGCGTTATGATTTTCTGGCTTTGTTAATTTAGTTCTCTGTGTTTTCTACAGGCCATCTGCAATTCCTGGACCTGTTCCTGATGAACTTGTTCTTCCAGCTGCTGAGTCTATTGGTTTGTTGTGAATTTATAAATACTTCACTGCCAGGTAGTTTATCTGTTTAGAGATTAATCAACTTAGAGCTTCATCTTGCTTTTGTTGATTAGGTGTAAAATTGCTGCTGAGAATGGGATGGCGACGTGGCCGTGCCATTAAGGAATCGAATGCAAGTTCACTATATGGTACTTTGATTTCCCATCCCGTGATGAGTCTTTTGCAATTTGTGTATTTCTAGCTCATTGGGCAGAATGGATTTAAGAAAACTTTACATTGTACATACAATTAGGAGACACATCTAAGAGACTAAGACCTACCCACTATCTACGAAGCAAAGACACACTGTGTACCCCTGCGTATTGGTGTCGGACACACCCCTGACACAGCAGGATATGTGTTGGACACATGGGGACACACCAAAAATGAAAATTGGATGCATTCAAGACATGGCTGGACACGTGGTGGACGGTTTTGTTTTTTCTCCGCATTTTCTTTCCCAAATTTGGAATCATTAACCAGAGTAAAATAGCCAGATCAACCCATCATTAAAATCAAGTTTTTGAAGCCCAAAAAAGATAGCAATATGTTAATATGGTCATGGGCCCATGGCCTTTCTGTTGCATATCTTTTCCCTTTTTGGTATATTTTTCACATACATTTTTTTTAATTGAATTTTGAATGACAAGAAAGCTTTGTGAAGAAATTGATTATTTTTGAATGAAAAGTATCAATATTTACATAAAAATATATAAAAAATATTTTTTTAATTTTAGTGTCCTGTTTTACCCATGTTAATTTTTTTAGAAGTTGTTGTGGTGTGTCTGTATCGTGACGTTCCTGTATCGCATGTCCTGTCTGTGCTTCCTAGCCCACCATTTAATGATAATTAAATGTTACTATTTTTCAATTATAAGCAGCTTTTCCTCACACTTCCAGAAACAAAAGGGAAAAGAAAATAGATCCTAATCTATTTATTGATTGAAACCTCTTTATGTAGAACATCCTTTTCACTTAGCGGTTATATACAGATTTACTGGATGGGGGATCTTTATATGCTTTTCCTCTGACGATTTTTAATTTTAAGTGACTAAATTTGGGGATTAATATTCTCATCTTACACTTTTCATTATAGATGCTCGTAGAGAAGCTAGAAAAGCTTTTCTAGCATTTGCTTCTGATGATACAAAGCCGTCACACCCTGCTGATCATGAGCCTGTTGAGGGTGAACCTGAAAGCTTCGCTGAGCAGCCTGCTACTAACAATGCTAAGTCTTCTCAAAGCTTACCTGTGAGAAATTTCTCCTTGCTACTCAAAATTATTATATCAGTATTGATATTGTCTTTCTTTTTTATCTTTATGATCCTATTTTAAATCATGAATGACCTTTATAATTAAGTTGTTGTTTTGTTGTTTCTTTTTATAACAACCTCAAAAACAGTGTCTTCTGGTTCATCAATACTTGCTCCATTTCTGTGAATGTTGAACAAGTGGCAGGGTATTTTATGTTGTTGTCAAATTGGAATAGATAATTTGTAGTGTGTTTTAGTGTGGTCCATATATGTATTAGCATTGGCAGGTAGGATCTGCTTAAGCTTTGGAGGCTAAAATCTCTGTCAATTTGCTTACTTTTTGTGGGCTTGAATGGGCGAAGAGAGATGGAGATAGAGAGATCAGTTTTTTGTGATGCATAGAAGGTAATTAAGTTATTGTACCATTATATTTTCCTTGCTGCAGGTTTTTGTGCTCAACCCAAAGCAGGACTTGCATGGTTTAGGATATGATCCTTTTAAGCATGCTCCTGAGTTTAGGGGTATGTAATTTCCTGAAGGACACCTGTTTGCAGTGACTATGTATTGTTGTCAGAAGCATTAATTCTTATTGCCTTTTTTTTTTATTTGTAAATGCTTTCAGAAAAGAAAAGATCACGCTTGTCCAATAATAAGCAGCTTGGGTACAGAAAAGCTATATCAATAAAAGATAGTCTCTTTGGTTCCAAGTGTAAGATCTATTGTCTTATGAGCTGGCTTTTCAAGTCCTTTGCCAGGGTTTTTTTTCTGTTTTATCTTTCTCCAGTTTGTGTTGCTTGCATGAGTTATTTATATTAATATAGGTTGATTCAACTAATTTGCTTAGATTTACCAGCAGGAAAAGCTGCTTCTGGTTTTGGAATTGGTGCACTTGAAGAATTTGATGCTGAAGATGAAGATATTTATGCTGCTGGTTAGTATTTTACTTTTGTGAACATGAATCTTGGAATTATTCATCAAGGTTTATCGCTTCCTACAAAATAAAATTGATTGCTAGTGTTACTATCAAGAAGAATCAGTCACATTGGCTAATAGGGGAGTTGAGAACTCTTATCCTTTTTTTCCTCAGTACATGATATTACCTTCCTTTTCCATTTTTGCTGTTGGTGATTGATTCGTTTTAGGTTTTGAAAATCCTGATCTTATAGGTTTCTGTTAATAGTTGAATGTTTCTTATGTTTACTGTTGTGATGAAATTTGGTACTTTTCTAACAGCTTATGTTTTTGACATAGATGCCAACTGTATTATGATTCATTATGTACCCTCACTGTTTGGTTTGTTGATATTGTTAAACTAATTTTGGCCTTTAGCTTCCATATTGGAGAGCATGGAGTGCCAAAAGTTTTCAGACAATTAGTTGCTAGTGTCCATGGGGTGAATAATTTTATCATTAATATGCCAACTCATCCTGAGTTTATCAGTTTGATTTTAAGTTTCAAGCTGAAGGTTATAGCTGTTATCTAGGTTATGACTTTCAAGAAACTTGCGTAGAAGAGGATGAAGAGCCATCAAGATTGACAGAGAGTAAACAAAAGGTGGTTGCGAAGGACCAGGGTATTCTGCCTGGTTTCAAAGTTGCATCAGTTTCTGACTACCTGTTAGAAAGGTAATTGTAAAGTAGTTGATGGTGCATTGCTCGATGATGCATTTGTGTCATTGTTTTGAATCTGTAATTTGATCTTCCCTTTTTTATTTGGAGAAATAATGTTCAATCTGTAGTTCTTGTAGGACATTAGAAATTGAGGAAATTCTTAATTTAATATATCCTCTTCTGTGGTAGGAAGTTTGGGGATGTGGTGCATGCCAGGGTTTGTAAGTTAATACTTAAGAAATTATGGTGGGATAGCTTTAGTTTGTTTGGTGATTGTGGATCAGTAAAGTTAAGGTTTCAAATAAAAAGGTTTTTGGGCTACTATATTGGAGTGTTTAATTTTTGCTCAGTTTCCTGCAGGACATTTATCAAATTTGGGAGAAGGGTTTTTTTTTTTTTTTACCTTTTTTTTTTGGAGGGGGGTGGGGTGGGGTGGGGTTTGGGTTATGTGGGTCAGAGTTTTTAATAGCTCTCAGTTTGTTTGTATTTTTAATAGGTAGAATTATGTTTTTTAAAAAAAGTTAATTTCGAGGCTTATATGATAGTCATGTTGATTTTTCTAAGTTAAGAAAACTATTGCTAAAGCTGAAGTGCTTAGCAAACAGAAAACAGAGAATGTGAGAGTAATAATTAAACAAGAAAGAAATAGGAGAGTGATGGATTTTTAAATAGCGTAATGGTGGAACTTTTGGTTTCTTAAAACTGCCAATTCTTGATTGATAATCATGCCCGTAAAAGAGAAATTTACAATCATTAACATAGACCTGGAAGTATAATGATATAAATTTTAGCTTTTAAATCTAACTGATTGAATCATACATTGAAATGCTGACAAACCTAAAAGAGATTTAAATATGCACTCTTGTAAAGTGTTAGTAAACATATTTGCTGCAGCTAATATATTGTACATTCAACTACTTGTAGTGCAACTTTCTTTTAGATGAATATTTTGAATCATTCAGCAGGTACACCGTACCTAGTTCATTTTCTTGCATGTTTTGCATACTTGGGAGATCAGAGATAAACAAATTGTTGTAGTTCTCTCTGTTTTCCTTTAATTCTTGATCTCATTTTTTTTTAAAATTGTTGTTCAGGTTTGATCCTCCTATAATCCCAAAGGATTTTGTGCCACACCATAAATTTCCTGGCTCTCACGAGACTCTCAAGAAGCTGGATTTTCCCTCTCCCCCAGTGGCTCCTCCTCCTGATGATAATAATCTGAAACTCTTAATTGAGGGGGTTGCAACATTAGTAGCTCGGTGTGGCAAATTATTCGAGGATCTTTCCAGAAAGAAGAATCAGTCAAATCCATTGTTTAGTTTTCTTTCTGGAGGAAATGGGCATGATTATTATGCAAGAAAGCTCTGGGAGGAGCATCAGAAACGTGGCAATCAAGGCAAGCTGTCATTGGATGGAAAACTTTCACCAAGTGTGCAGAAGATGACGGCAGAGAGCCGTGGCAAATTATTAGGAGAAAAACCTTTGGAAAGAAGCTTGAAAGAGACCACAAGCTCATCTGTTGCTTCTGGAGAATTTGTTCAGCTCCAATTCAATCTCTCTGATACATTTACAAATCCTGCATCATTTGTAAGTACTGCTTATCTCTTTTTTCAAAGTCATGCAAGTCAAGCATCTGGAATTTTCTTTTTCTATTAATGCTGTAATTTTTTCAATTTTATATCCTCAGTTTACTGTTTTTCATACTTCAACTTGATTGTTTGTACAGAATGTTGAATTCCTCCTTGTATTCTCTGTTTATTGTAGAGTGAGTTACCAGAAGTTGCAAAACCATTCAAAGATGATCTTGCAAAGCAAGAAAGATTTGAGCTATTTCTCAAGGAAAAGTATGAAGGAGGACTTCGTTCTACAGGGTCTAGTGCAGCTAGTAATATGTCAGAAGCAGCTCGTGCTCGTGAGAGATTGGATTTTGAGGCAGCTGCTGAGGCAATGGAGAAAGCGAAACGGGGAAAGGAAAGCATGATCTCTACACAGCCATTTGACTTTTTAGCCACTGGAATGCAGTTTACCTCTGGTGGACTAGAGGTAATCTTAAGGGGGTGTCTCTTTAGTTTTTGAATCTTTTGTGCTGGATTTGAGATTTTAATAAATTTTACAGCAAGTTAAAGACACTCGTGCTGAAGATTTGGTGACAAAGAAAATGTACCCAAGAAGGGAAGAGTTCCAATGGCGACCTTTACCTATTTTATGCAAGCGCTTTGATCTCATCGATCCTTATATGGGGAAGGTAATCCTAAATTCCTGCTTCTTTTCTGATGTTTTCATTTTATAAGCCTAAATTAGTTGAAAAAGGTTTATGAAAGGTTTTATGTGTATTACCATACTTATGCATGGACAAGCATCGGGCTGTCTTCCACTCTACCTAGTCCCCACCCAACCAAAAATAAAATCTGTCATGTCTGCTGGTTTTAGTTGTCTTAGAGGTTTGCTTATTTTCTTGCTTACTACACTCTCTTGAAGGAGGGGATGAGAACTTTCATATCTTTTTCAAAACATTGCACTGTTCTAAAATACAATATTTCTATTTGCAGCCACCACCACCTCCACGCATGAGAAGTAAGATGGATTCTCTACTTTTCATGCCAGATTCTGTTAAAGGTGCTAAACTAGAAGATGTTATTACAAATAGAGATCTTCCTGTTGCTCAAACTGATTCTCATAAGACAACTGGAGATGTAGCTGAAAAGGAAATTGAAATTGAAGTCGAAAATGTTGAAAGGCCTGTCGATCTCTATAAGGTATTGTTTGTTCAGTTAAGATCTGTTTGTGAAGTTGATCACATTTCATTTAAAATTGGAACTTACATTTGGTTTCAATTCTTTTGTCAGTTAATTTTCTGTCCTGTTTATAAGCACTTGAACCATAACACAAACTAGAATTGGAATTTGTAATGGTTTGCCTGACAATTTGGAGTGAGCATACTTTTCTAACTGACCTGATTTTTCTCTGTGTCCTTTCTCTTTATAATAAATCAGTGAGGCTTTCAAGTGTTTATCTTGGACTAAAAAGTTCTTTGTCATCATTTTGTATTGTTGGTTTCACATGCACATGGACGCATGTTCCTCAATTTCTTCATGTTTTAGAAATTCGTGTCATTCATAAATAATTTATTTTGGGTTTTCTGTTTGGAGCTCTTCAATTTTCCTGACTTTTGAAATTGAATTTCAATGCAATGAGGATGATGGTTTACTCTGATAGCATCTAGAGTTCAGAAGAGCTAGCAGAATGCTACAATTTGTATCGTACAACTTTGTTTCAGCTTAAGTTCACTAGTTAGAGATGAGCAGGATCAAAGTGCTGACTTCTGCTATAGGGCATCCTATCGTCCTTTCTGTACCTGCCCTTAATCTTTGAATGCATGTTCTTTGGTAGTTTGTACAGTTTGTGGTGACTGTTATCTCTTGCATGCATTTGTTCAGTTCTGCCTCTTTTTAATAATATAATATCCTTAGTATTTGAACTTTCTGATACTAGGATATCTTTTGCTGTTTGTGTTTTGAAAAGAAAATAGTTAGATCAATTTGCTGTTTGCTCATCATTTGATTCATGTTTAGTTTTCTTGTAGATTAGAAAACTTTGTTTTACTTGAATGGGAGTTGATTTTGCACTGCTATTTCTACGGATATACAATATTGTTTGCACCACTAAAGCATGTGCCTAACCCATAGAATACATTTATTTTATCATCACTGCATGTTATGACTCGGACAGCCTACCTGTTTCACTGTAATGCTTTTCTTGTATGCATGTGCCTGACTCTTTTTTTGAAAGAGTGTGCATGCGCCGACAAGTGATGGGTGCAAACGGAGGCAGATGGTGAAATTTCTGTTGATATGAAATGTTTATTTCTCAGTAAGGCATGATATGACTGGGACATGCTACTCATTCTGTTGCATTAATCTTCATTTCTGCAGGCTATATTTTCTGATGATTCTGATGATGATGTGGAAGACTCTAATACCAACAAAGTGGGGGATCCAGAGAAGAAGATTGAAGCAGCAACTACAACTCTAAATCGTTTGATAGCAGGTGACTTTCTGGAATCCTTAGGAAAAGAACTGGGCTTGGAGGTTCCCCCTGATGCGCCCTATTCGACAAAGAAAGCCAGCATTCCTGCCCAGATAGAAACACCTAACGGTGATGCTGAAAATGCTAAAATCATTCTTGTTGAAGGTAGAACTTCTTGTACTTCTAATGCTGTCAGTGGAACTTCTCTAAACCCTGGACAAGAAACTGCTCGGGAGGGTGAATCCTCAAAAAATGAATCCATTCCTGGCAGCTCTTTGAGATACAGTAGCAAATATACTGATGGTTTGTCCGAGAACATATCTGATAAGGTCAATGTGCAAAAGTTTGCTCAAGAGGATAGGAGAGCCAAATCACCCTCCAGGCAACGAAGAAACTCGAGCAGCAGTTCCTCATCAGAAGATGAAAGGAGTGGAAAACATTCTAGGCGGCATCATCATAGAAGCAGTGATTCATGTAGTGATTCATCCACTGATCATCGAGATCGCAACCGTTCTAGGTCAAAAGAGAGAAGGAAAAAATCCTCTCGGGAGAAGTCTAGTGGCAGAAGAAAACACTCAAAACATCATAAACACAGAAATAGGGACTCTCCCGGCAGATCCTGTTATGGTTCTGAGAGGGAACATTCAGAAGCCAGGAAAGAGAAACGAAAACGGAGGGATTGAACATAAGCATCCATTTTCTTCATTCCTATCTTCATACAGAAAATTTTGGTCTGTATCTTTCCATGGAACCAAACCCCAAAATTTGACGGTTGATCATTTTTGTTTGATGTTCTGGCAAAGGGTCTGGCCACTGAAACGTTGGAGATTATTCACTAGCGTTGGTCTTGTGTCCAGATCTAGTTGGGACTTGGGAGAGTGTTAAAATCCGTTGAGGCTTGCATTTGATAAAATGATTCGTTTAACTGAAAGCCGGGAAGCATGGGCCTGGTTAGGGAGGAAAAGTGGATGGAGGGGAGCCAAATTTGTCAAGGATTTAGAAGGTTGGTGATGCTATTAATATGCAAAAGCCATGATGCCAGTGTCTATATTGGGCGGCGTTTGAACTGAACATAAAATATGTCTAGCCGTATACGTGCAGACAGCTCTACGGCCAAACTATACTTTATGAATGCCGTTTGTGCTGTAAGATTATGAATGTAATTTCGGAATAGTGGCAAGGTACCTCTCTGGCCTCCTTGATAAAATTTTGAACTCTTGTTGCATACTCTCGGTTCTACTTCTGAAATGGAAGTGACCTGCATATTAATTCCACCGAAATTTATCACACCCGACGAGCCAAGTTACTCGTGAGCACTTTAAGTTTGCCTCCATAGGTACTCCACAATTCTTATGAAGACTGAACGTCAACTCACTGTCAAGGCTCTTCACCACCACGAGTTGACTCAATAATATTAATATGTTTAAAATATTTTTAATATTTTATACATATTTAAATAAAGTATAATATTTATGTACACATTTTTATTTCTGGTTTTCAAATGTTAGTCTAACAAAACACCTGAAAGAAGAGGACACCAACGGTTTTTCAGTGACTTTCTACAATTCTTGAGTCAGTAATGGAGAAGAGTGAGAAGATAGAATATGATAATATATTTTGGGACGTACTCCCATTGTTAGACATTAAAAATCAATTTTATTATTTATTAGATAAATAAATTATTACATCAATTATTGATTATATATATTAACAAGTATTTTATTTATTTATGGCATATAGGATATGACTATAAATTATTTGATAACATTGTAAAAAACTATGCTAATGGTAAGCAAGGGGTTATAGTTTTTTAGTTCATTGTTTGTTAAAATTGTTTAAGGCTAACTGTGATAAAGTATTAAAGCTTACGCCTGTTATACCTTTATAAAAAAATAAAATGGTTTAATTTTAGCATTTGGATAGTGACCTTAAAGTAAATAAGTGAGTATATTGTATGAGATACATACATTGAATAGGATTTAATTTAAAAACTCCATATAAGTTTGTCATTGTCAATAATTAAAAAGAATTTTATTACAATTTATTAATTGTCCTTATATTTGAAAGGTCAATATAATTTATTTTGTATCTATATGACTTTGATGTTACTAATAGGTGAAGTTGAATATAAAAGCTATAGCTTGGTATGTTCGGATATATACATGTTAAAAAAATTATATTGGATGCTTAATAAATGATTCACCATTTTCTATTGAAAAAATTATTCAAACGATTTTCATAAATTATTGGACTTAAAAAATTCGATTGGTGTGTTTTTAAAAAAGTATTTTAAAATTATGTTATTTAAGGTAAACTACTCAAATATTTTTAAATTTTGATCAAAATTACATAAAACTATATTAATTTAAAAAATAAACACTCAAAATCAAAAGTCTTAACACCGTTAACAAAAAAGTAAAAAAATTAAAATATTTTTTTCTCTTTTTCTTAATTTTTTTTCTTTTTTTAGGCAATTTGATCGATTGACGCTTCCTTACATTGATCGGCCACCCCATGGCCAAATCTCGCACTCCTCGACATCAAAGAGCGCTAGATCTAGAGGAGCTTTGGCGCTTCACTGAGGGAGCAAGACATCTCCCTTGAAAGGGAGCTTCGGTGCTCCCCTGAAGGAGTGCGATTCTCTAGCCAGATCTGGCTGGACAAGGTAAGTAGGTTTTTTTAAAGAAACAAAAAAATTTTAAAATGAAAAATAAAGGTTTGTCTAGTGTTGTAATTTTTAACATATTTAAGAGTAAAATTGTTCAAAAAAATATTGTCACGTTAGCAAACTAAAAAAAATTCTTAACATTTGATTAACGGTTGAACTCATATGTCCAATGATAAATATTTTTTTTAAGGTGGAGTGTTCATTTTTCAAACTAATAGAGCTTTGTAAATTTTTGATCAAAACTTATAAGTGTTTGAGTATTTTATTTTATTATTTATATTAATATTATATATTAGTATTTTGAAGAAAAGTATTTTTCAAAATTCAATTAGAATGAAAATTATGAAATAATATTACATGAGTTGGATGTGATAGTGAAAATTATTTATCTATGAAGTCCATGAGAAATATAGTACGGTAAAAGGATTGATTAGTAAATATTGTAATGAAAGGGATCTCATTGATAATTCTTTTCTTTGCAGAGGTTAATTGCAATGTATTGATGGACATTATTACAATTAATGGGTAAATAAAGTTTCTTAATTAATTGAAGAAACTAAATAATAATATTAGATTAAATAAAATTACAAGTAAATTATTAGTCAAATGATATGGATTTGGGGTCATAGGGAAATCTTAAAGATACCATGCATATTTTTTTTTTTTGGGGTTTTATATATAAGTCTTATTGAACTATTCTCAGATTTAATGGATCTAAGTCTATTTGTATGTATATATATATAAACAAAGATTATTGGACAGTAGAATTAATTAATAACAATTATTAGAAAACAAAGCAATGAGGCTTAGAAACTGTACAACCTACCGAGCATAGCTGTGTGGAATATATCGAGGACTGAGGTACGTGGATAGTAAATTAGCTGCACGTCGCATTTGAGTCATCCATGTTCCAATTCAAAACTAATTCAAGCCATCCATAGTCTTCTTCAACAGCAATGGGACGTCCCAGATCCGTCACGTGCATAGGGAAGACAATTAAATTGTTGATTTTATAGCCAATGAGGTTTTTCTATTGATAAGAGTTTTTTAGACCTTATGAATTTAGAAAATTATTAGTTAATGATGTAGTTGGTATTTGTTTTTCCTGTTTGATTAAGTAATAAAAATTTTCATTTCTTTAAAAAAAAATCGAAAAGGAGTAAATCTTTTGAATTATAAACATTCTTTTGAAGACAAGATACTTAAATTACTTTTTAGATATTTATATTTTTTATTTATAATATGATTTATAATTTAATTTCTTTTAGAGATAAGTTATTTAAATTGTTTTTGAAATACATATATATTTTTATCTATAATTTTTTTGTATAGATTCATAAACTAACACCCCCGATCTTATTCATTATAGCACATGATGCATATTGTTGGTAGCAACTGTCACGAATTTTTAATACCTTGATTATGAGTATAGGTGGTGCTTGCTTTAGATGCCACGTGCACCTTTGTTTTGTGGAAGGGTTTGATGAACATTTGAAACAAGTGTGTCCAAGCATGCATGCTTTATATATATATATATATATATATATATATGTCCATCTTTTCTTACATTTCTGGCCATTTTTCTTTTTTCTACAGTGAAAAAAAAATTGAATTGTTAGGCAGAATGTGCAAGTAGAGGTCCTAATACGGAATTAAATGCCCAAATACCTAATACGGAATGCACTTGACCTTGACTTTCAATTAAGGAATTGCAGTTACGCATTGTCATGCAGTTATGTGTCCAATTATCATACCTACCAATTAATTCCACAAACTGCATTCATGTTTGAGTTTGAGATAACAAAACATCCAACATGACACTGATCTTTTTTTTTTTTGTTTGAGTTTCAGCATTTTTGTGGGCTTAAATCAAGCTGACCCCTCCCATATCTTGTGCTTTAATGGACCTCATTTCTAACCATACGTACTCTTCATATCTTGTATGCTTTGAACTAATCCAAATCAAGCCTTTTTGGTTAGTTTTTGAAAGCATTTTTCAATATTCAAATAGTGGGAATGAAAAAGCCAATAATAATAATAATAATAATAATAATAATAATAATAATAAAAACAACTAGATTCAGAGACTTTTTATACAATCTAATGAATGAATCACTTGCCTTTAAGTTTATTCTTTTCTCAGTCAAACTCATAATCCATGATGATGTTATACATGACGATTTCTCAAATTTTTTTTCTAATTATTATGTTTTTTAAAACTTAATTGTACTTCTCATTAACGTGCCTTATTCACCTATTGATAAAGGGCTAGGGTCTTGGATGGGTCACGCCTAACAATTATCATTCCCACTTCTCTCTCTCTCTCTCTATCTTTTCTTGATCCACAATTTTCTTTTCTTTTCTTTTCTTGGAGAGCAATTCAGTCTCTCTGTTTCTCTTTGAAATATTGTAAAAATAAAAATATCAAACAAATCTACAATGGGATCATAACAAAATCCATTTTGATTTTGGTGTTGAAATCATACAATGAACCCAAAGAAAAAACAAAGGGTGAGAACACAAGAGCTCTCATCATGGTCAAAATGAGAGGCAAGAGTAGTGGTATGCAAGCTAATTTTTTTGGGTTTAGGTTTCCTTCATTTGAGAATAACCTAAGCAACTAGCCAAAGTCAAAAAATGAAAATTGAAGAATTCATTTCTTAGCTATGGTTCATTTCGTATGTCTTGAATACCAAATTTTGGTGAATTTGTCTTTCCATTGATAATTTTAATCAAATTTCTTAAATGAGTATTTGTCCTTTTGACTCGTAGATATTCAAAGGGTTTTGAGATAATTTCGTTTATGTATTGCAATATTTTATTTTATTTTCTTGGTTGTAAATTGCAGGAATAGATTCAACAGCTTCCAAAATTTCTCTGTCGGCTATAATGGTTTTTAATAGGAAAATTTGTTTTTTTTTTTATTTTTAATCAGTTCCTTTCCTATTTTTACCTATTTTTATTTGCCCTTAACTCTGTTGTTCCTTTCAGATTAATTGCTTATCTTACTATTTTTAGATGTCGGGTAGCCCTTGTTTCTAAATATATAGAAATAATTCCCTTGAAATAGATTTGGCCACTTTCTGGTATGGGATTTAGGCAAAATTTAGGTCTTAGGCTTCCTTTGGTTTCTTTTCACATTAAATTATGTTTGGGAATGCAAAGTTCAATTGTACTTATTTCCCCCACCTTTGGCTTACTAACACAGCCATGAGATAACAATTAACAACAGTATAGATCATATCTATTTAGATCACCAACTCTAATTAAAGTAATACTTCCCTTTCATTGTTCAATTTCAAGTATTCGACTCACTGTTTTTATTAACGGATAGATATTACTTGTAAATGATATAAAAATAATAAATAATAAATTCATAAATATTACATAACATAATAAATAATAACGTGAGTATAAAATAATAAATGATGTTTTTATTAATTTCAATTAATCAATTATTAATTATAAAAACTTATTCAACTCAAAATAAAAATATAACAACTTGATTAAATACAATAAAAAAATAAAAATTTATTCAAATTTTTTTGAATATTGCAACAAATTTTTCAATCGTTATTATGTCTTAAATTCATATGCAATCTAATGTTGTCATTAAGTAAAAAGAATTACTATGATTTCACTAAATATGGAATGGTTCAATTAATAAAAAAAAAAAATTGGAGTTAGGTTGTTGCACATGTAATATTATTATAAATATAAAAAGTACAGCCTTCCTAAATTATAAAATGATAAATCTGCATGGATACAACCAGAAAACCTCAAAATTGCTTTCCTAATTCTAATCATATGGGTTTTTGCCACGTGGCACATGACAAATTAGTCAATCTGGTTGTGCCTAACCCCTTTGCCCTCCCCTCCTCCAATCCCTTGGTTATGACAACTTTCAATTATTTAGCAACAAAAAAAAAAAAAAAAAAAGACGAAACTCTCAAGCGTTGAAACAAAATCTGATGGCTTTTCAAATCCAATCTCATAATGAAGCACTTGCCCTAATTTATGGAGGTTTGGTGGAATAACATTACTTAATTAATAATAAGCGCCGGCTTAATATTGAGGACGTGATTTTTGGTATTGGCATTTGGCAGATTCGGAAAGCAACGGAAGGAGAAAAGGGCAAAATGTGGAGGCCATTACCAACTATTTCAATCTGCTAAAATGCTTACAGCTGCTCCAATAATCAGCTTTCAAAATTTGAAACCCACCAAAGTGTTTAGGACCAACTGCCTCAAACCACATTTACTTTCTTGTTCTATTCCATGTAAAGGTTGCGAAAATAGCTCAAAAAATAACATAGATAAAATTCAAAAAAATCAAATATAAAATTTTATTCAATTTGACTTTTTCTTATGTTTTTAGAATAAAACTGTTATTTTATTGTTGAAAAATTAAAATATAATAAAAATTTAAATTAAAATGGGATTAGGACTCATGTGAAATAAAAAGTTTAAAATTATACAATTATTTAATATTATACATAAATAAAAATTAGAATTCTACTTAACTTAAAATTTAATATATTCAGCTTTTGAAATAATAAAAAATAAAAGCCAAATTTGCTTCCCCGTACTTCAATGCTAGGACATTGAGTACTGATAAATTCAATACTTAAATTTTTTTTAAAAAAAAGTTGGATGACGATAAGAGAATGGAAAACCCAATTTTCTTGTTGTTTAAAGAAATGAGAAAATAATAAAAAAAAAAAGAGCCAAAAAATAATTAAAGCATGTGATTGGTGTGGTTTGACCATTCTTACACGCAGCCTCATCCCATACCTTCAGCACTCAGCACACCACTATGCTAATCCAATTTTGAACATTTTACGTACCAAATCTGTCTCTCTCTCTCTCCCTCTATCTCTCACAACTGTCTTTTAAACCAAAAAAAAAAAAAAAGAAAAAAAGAAGAGATTTTCACTTCTCTGACAACCTTAAATCAATCTTAACTCACATCTGTCAATGCCCTTCCCTCACTTGTAGATTCACAGCTAAATCCTCTCTCTCTTTCTCTCTCTTTACATCACCTGAAGGCACACAAATTATCCCATTTTTCTGTCTATCTTTCTTTGTTTTGTCTGTTTCTTATCTAACTGCCAGTTGTCTGCAAAGAAAGAGAAGATCCCAGAAAATATGAATGAAGTAATGTTCTCAGCTTAGAACTCTTCTCACAAGTTCCGTTCTTTGTATTTTGTTTCTAAAAGCTTTTTCTTCTTCCATTTCACGTTCTCTTACAGCGCCCCCTTTTTTTTTTCTCATTGACTTTCTAGAAGCCTTGGTCAGCACTACTCCTTCAAATAATTTCTATAATTATAGTATTTCAGGATTTAGGGAAAGCTTTTTAAGCAGTTTGACACTTTGGGGTATCTTTAAAAACTTTTTAAAAACTTTGGATCAAAAGCCGTTTAGTTTCCATTTTTATCTGATTTGGTTCTGTCTGGGTTGGTGTTATTGTCTTTTTATCATATTAGTTTATTACTATTATTAATTTTTTGGGTTTTAAATGAGTTGTGGTGAGGTAGTTGAGTTTAACTAAATGAGATTGGCTGGGTAAAACTAACTGCACGCCTTTGGTTTATTTCTTCTAGCTGAAAGTCAAAGATGAGACATGGCAGCCAGGTCCACAATTTCTACCAAAAATTGAAATGAAAAAAGAAAGATGACAATGTATGTTGCAGAAACAAAACTTGCTTCTCAATCCCTTTTTCTTTTTGTGCCTTCATGGAATATTCATTTATGAAATGGGAATTCTTTTTCTTATCATTTTAGTGGTTTAAGGTTTTTTTTTTTTTGGTTTTTATGGGAGTTTATTATTCTAAATAGAGCTTCAATACATATAGAGTTCTGATAGTGGTTAATTTGCTTTTGGTTTTGCTTTTCCTGGTGTTTACTACCTTAATTTTCCATTTTTTCCTTTCTTTGCCTGTTCATAAATAGAAATTGTTGGCTAAAGATCTGGTCTGGTTGATTCCTGCTTTGGCAGCTTTCCGGGATCTCATGTGCAGCTGGTTTTGGAGAATCTTGTTTATAATATCATTGGGTGTTGAAAATTGAAAGCATCTTTTGAGAACTGCAGTTCTTTATCAGTATCTGCAGCTCCTGAAGAAAAAAGAAGTTTCTTGGTTTTGGTGGTGTCTATGTGTTGGAATCAGTGCGATTAGATTCATATTTGCGTAGAATGGCTGGTGGCAGGAGAAAGAAGCAGCATTTTAGCAGAATACATGCCTTTTCTTGTGGGAAAGCATCTTTCAAAGGGGAGCACTCATTGATTGGAGGGCCTGGTTTCTCAAGGGTAGTGTATTGCAATGACCCTGAATGCTTTGAGGCAGGTCTCCTCAACTATGGTGATAATTATGTCAGAAGTACAAAGTATACACTTGCAACCTTCTTCCCAAAATCGTTGTTTGAGCAGTTCAGGAGGGCTGCCAATTTTTATTTTCTTATCTGTGCAATACTGTCCTTCACCCCACTCTCTCCTTACTCAGCTGTCAGTAACGTTCTTCCATTAGTTGTTGTTATTGGAGTTACCATGGGAAAGGAGGTTGTCGAAGATTGGAGGCGAAAAAAGCAGGTAACATTGATACTGGCTGAGATGTCACATTTGTAGTTTAGTACTGTTCTGTTTCTTATTATGATGTGACAAGTGTGTATTCAGCTGTGAACAGTTTTGCAAACTTATTTTCCTAATCATAATCATAATTGCAATTGAAATTTATGATTTTTCTATGAATTATGGGAAATGTATGGTAGATTTCTGAATTTTCGGGTCTGCAAATGTTAGGATTAGGGAAGATATTGTCACAAAGTTTTTTAGTTCAGGGAAACGATTTTTGAGAAAACATACTTGTCAGGTTCTACTACTTAACAGGTTTGATCGGAGGTTGTGTATAGTGGTTATCTTGCAGAAGAGACCAAGCAAAAGGTGGGGGTAGGGGGAAAGGGATTGCTACAGGTTTGTTTAGATGCAGTAGCTCTATGTGTCTGATGGGTTAGTTTTAACCAGTTAATTTATGTGTTCTTTGTTCTTAGTCAATTCAAATATGCTGCATCATGTGAAAGTAGTTAAGTCCCATTAATTGCTACTTCACATCAAAAGTGGTGGTGCATAGTCCCTATTAAAACTGTGTATAGAATGCTACAGGTATGTTTATATTTTTTTGCTCTTTAGTGTGTGGAGTTGATGCTATTCCTTTAAGCTTCATATCTCTCTTTTTTGACTGCCATTCTTGTGTTTATATCTTTTTACTCTAGTTTGATTAGTCTTTGTTTCTTGGGTTCGTAAAATAGTTGTTGATGACATTGCAGGACATTGAGGTGAATAACAGGAAAGTTAAAATGCATCAAGGTGATGGTATTTTTGAACATACTAAGTGGATGGATTTGAAAGTTGGAGATATAGTCAAGGTGGAAAAGGATGAATTCTTTCCTGCTGATCTCATTTTGCTCTCATCAAGTTACGACGAAGCTATTTGCTACGTTGAAACAACAAACCTTGATGGAGAAACCAATTTGAAACTGAAACAAGCATTGGAAGCAACTTCAAGCATGCATGAGGAATCAAGCTTTCAAAACTTCAAGGCTGTCATTAGATGTGAAGATCCAAATTCAAATTTATACTCCTTTGTTGGCAGTTTGGAACTTGGAGAAGAACAGCATCCTCTATCCCCCCAGCAGCTTCTACTTAGGGACTCCAAATTACGAAACACGGATTATATTTTTGGTGCAGTTATCTTCACAGGCCACGACACAAAGGTTATTCAAAATTCAACAGCACCTCCTTCAAAGAGAAGCAAGATTGAGAAGAGGATGGATAAGATTGTGTACTTTCTGTTTGCTGTCCTGGTTGTGCTGTCTATTATTGGGTCAATTTTCTTTGGGATAGCAACCAGGGAGGACCTGGAAAATGGAAGAATGACAAGATGGTACCTGAGACCAGATAAGACTACAATTTATTATAACCCAAAAAGAGCAGCAGTTGCAGCAATTTTGCAATTTTTGACAGCCCTCATGTTGTATTCATATTTGATTCCCATTTCCTTGTATGTGTCCATTGAAATTGTCAAAGTTCTCCAGAGCATTTTCATCAACCAAGATCTGCACATGTACTATGAGGAAGCAGACAAGCCAGCGCGTGCTCGAACCTCAAATCTAAATGAAGAACTTGGCCAGGTTGATACCATACTTTCTGATAAAACAGGAACTTTGACTTGCAACTCTATGGAATTTATCAAATGTTCTGTAGCTGGAATATCTTATGGCCGTGGAATTACTGAAGTTGAGAGAGCTCTGGCCTGGAGAAAGGGTTCACCTTTGGCTCAAGAGGCGACAGAGGTAGAGGGCCAAGTAGAGAAGTTTGAGGAAGAAAAGCCATCCGTCAAAGGGTTTAATTTTGTGGATGAAAGAATCATTAATAGTAATTGGCTAAATGAAACTCGTGCAGATGTAATCCAGAAGTTCTTACGACTATTGGCTATCTGCCATACTGCAATACCTGAAGTGGATGAAGAAACTGGAAGAATTTCTTATGAAGCTGAATCACCTGATGAGGCAGCATTTGTGGTTGCAGCTAGAGAACTGGGATTTGAGTTTTATGAGAGGACACAAACAAGCATTTCATTATATGAGTTAGATCCAGTCTCTGGCAAAAAAGTTGAAAGGTCAAAATCTTTAATGGTCAATAGTTAATAAAATATTCCTAGGCCCTGCTTCATAGTCAACTTTAGCTGTGGCAGAATGCATAGGCTCTATCATTTCAATTTAGGTATTAGTAGCTATTGGTGTTTTCATATATGTATTTAACATGATGGAACATTTTTTTCTCTTTTGCAGATCTTATAACCTATTGAACATCTTGGAGTTTAGTAGCTCAAGAAAGCGGATGTCTGTGATTGTGAGGAGTGAGGAGGGAAAGCTGCTACTACTTTGTAAAGGTGCCGACAGGTTTGTAATCTGAAACAGAACTTACTATTATTTGGAGCAAGTGATAGTAATGAACATAGCAAAATTTTGAGTTGTGAGGTATTACATTGGTGACAAACTGACAATACAAGTTAGTGGTGAGTGACATGGCTCCTGCAATAGCTTTTCAACTCTGTTTTCATCTTCTTTTTTTTTTTTTTGCCATTTTGCTTTTAGATGAGTGGCAAATGGGGTGGGAAGGGTTGGCCTCTAGCATCAAAAAAGAAACAACTGGAGACCTCATTCTATCTCTGCGTAAAAATGAATATTTTTCTGTCATAACTAAGGGAAGGGCAATTGTATATATCTTGACTGGCTAAATTACGTTGCTTAGTAGTTCTTTCCAGAATACAAATGCTTGAAAACAGATTACATTAAGTACGTCTTCGTTCTCCAAACAAGCAGTGTTATGTTTGAAAGACTTGCAAAGAATGGACGAGAATTTGCAGAGCAAACCAAGGAGCACATTGCTGAATATGCTGATGCTGGTTTGAGGACTTTGGTACTTGCATACCGTGAAATAGATGAGGAAGAATATGTTGAGTTCAATGAGCAATTCACAGAAGCCAAGAACTTAGTGAGTGCAGATCGTGAAGAAATGATTGAGGAAGTGGCAGAAAAGATTGAGAGGGATTTGATTCTTCTTGGTGCTACAGCTGTAGAAGACAAACTTCAAAATGGGGTGGGTTTAATGGCATTTAATGAAAGCATTATCATCACACAGCAAAATAACCCTCGGCTTTTATTTATTCTCCCTATGAACGTAGAAATAACTATCATTACAAACAAAGGCAACAGATATGACTTGTTCTAATTCATTTTTCATTTCATGCTCGAATACTGGAGGATTGAATCACTTTTAAGATCAATTCTAAGGTTTTATATTGAGTATTTCACCTTTTCTTCTGGATAGGTTCCTGAATGCATTGACAAACTTGCACAAGCTGGGATCAAACTATGGGTTTTGACAGGAGATAAGATGGAGACGGCAATAAATATTGGGTATGATGAGTATTGCCAATACTTACCATAAAATCTGATGTAAACTTTAATGTGCTGACTTTTCAAACTTTTATGTTGAATTTTGCAGCTTTGCCTGTAGTTTGCTTAGACAAGGAATGAAGCAAATAATAATAAATTCAGAGACTCCAGAAAACAAGGCATTGGAGAAAGCAGGGGACAAATCTGCTGTTGCAGCGGTAAACTCTAACTTCAACTGATGGCTTTATTTCTCCTTCCTTTTAAGTTTATCTGCTTTTAAGGTGATTAGGCATTACAGCATTCGACAAATTGCCCCTTTTAACCATGCTTGTCACTGAGAATGTTCAATTTAAGTCCAGTAAACAAAAACATATTTTGCATTTATTATATTTCCAGATTTTCTTACCGTTTTGGACTGCGATAGCATATCAACTCAAAAATTCTCAGTGGCTTTCTTCTTTTATATTCGGATTAAATCCTTCCATTTAGTTTTGTAATATGAACTAACTGTTGCAACAAAAGTTTCCTAATTTGTGAACAAATGGGACAACTCAACTCTTTTCAAGTCTTCCTCTTCATCCATATCGACATATACAAAAGCATTATGGACCTTTTTCTTCGCCAGTTTATTTTGTCCATTTTATCCCATCGAATGCTTAATGTGAAACCTCATGACACATCTCAGCTTTAGGCTTTTTGGTAAAGTTGTGCAGTTAATGGTGACATCCTCCTCATTACTGAGGGTTAAGATTAACTCGAGCTTTACTTGAGGTGTTTTTTCTGCTTTAATTCATTTTTTTTTATGAAAAACAAAAACTCTCACGTGTCTTACTTCCTGGATAGGCTCAATTATAACACATAGGAACTGTGTGAGTGGCATAAATTAAAATAATTCAAGAAAAATTTTACTCCCTTCAACAGTTTTTGAGATACATTTTTGCCCTAGTACAAAGGTAGGATTTAATAGTTACATATCTTGACAACTTCTTGGTAACCAGTATAAAGTGGTTTCTTCTCAAATCTAGTCCAACTTTTGAGTATGCTTGTCAGCTTGATGAGATCTTTTTGATTTTCTAGGCATTTAAGGCAAGTGTTCTCCAGCAGATAGCTGAAGGGAAGCAGTTTCTTACTTTATCAAGTGAAAATTCTGAGGCATTGGCTTTAATTATTGATGGGAAGTCACTAACTTATGCTCTGGAAGATGATATCAAAGACAGTTTCCTAGAACTTGCCATTGGCTGTGCATCAGTTATTTGCTGTCGTTCATCTCCGAAACAGAAGGCACTAGTAAGTTATATTATCTTTCAATGGGGCATAAAATGTATTCTTTTAATGCAAAAATTTCTATTTGATTTTGTTCCTATGGTGAGCAAAAAGTGGTGTAAGTTGTGCATGTTATCCTTTGGGATAACATATGCTGACAGAAGAAATGTTGACCCGAGCATTTAGCTCATTGGTTGGTGCATAATCCCCCTGCCTAAAGAGCAGGGTTGAATCCCCCCTCTTCCAATTATAAAAAAAAAAAAACTGAGATTTCAAGAGCTACTAGCCTGTTTATCCTACTTTTGGAATCTTTAAAAATTAAGTCAGTTTTAAATAAATGATGAAATTTGTCCTACATCAACTTGAATATCAAGTATTTATTTTTGTAACTAAGAACATCATCCAAGCTCTCGCTTGCTTCTAGCAATTCCAAGGAAAACTCAAACTAATTATCTGAAAAAAAAAATGCAGGTTACAAGACTGGTTAAAACTAAAACGGGTAGTACAACTCTAGCAATTGGTGATGGAGCAAATGATGTTGGTATGCTTCAAGAAGCTGATATCGGAGTTGGTATCAGTGGTGTGGAAGGAATGCAGGTAAATGCTAAATAGATTGCTTCATGTGTAAAGCCAGTGCATTGATTTGTTTTACTTGATGCTTTCTCCTTCTCCTTTCTAATACCCACTTCTCAAATTTTCAGGCTGTGATGTCAAGTGATATAGCAATTGCCCAGTTCCGCTTTTTGGAGCGCTTGCTTCTTGTGCATGGACATTGGTGTTATAGACGGATCTCATCAATGGTAATATAAGTAATTCTGAGATGTTAATCTGGGAAGTGTTCTCAATCTAACCTGGAATTGAGATGACCAATGTTTTTATCACAAAGCTAAATTTGGAATTTTGATATCACCACAAATACGGAAGATGTTTGAGTTAAATCAGGAACAACAGTTTAAAATGAATAGGGATTTGACCAATATGATTCTTGTACTGTTGAAGTATTAAATTCCTCGAAGTTGAAACTATGAGTCGAATTGTGTTTCTTTTTTCTTTGGTCTGAAAATTGATTTGGTTTCTAATCTATGGTAGAAAAATTAAACCTTTTCTTAATCCTTTTGTTTAGCCATGACAATCAAATGTCAGAAACCTGATTAATGCTCTTTTTCAAGCATCCAATATCAACCAGTTAAACTGAGATGATTGAACTCTTTTGCAGATATGCTATTTCTTTTACAAGAATATTGCATTTGGTTTCACTATCTTCTTCTTTGAGATATATGCATCATTCTCGGGGCAAGCTGTGTACAACGATTGGTATCTGTCTCTCTATAATGTCTTCTTCACATCACTTCCTGTGATTGCTCTGGGAGTTTTTGACCAGGACGTCTCTTCCCGTTTGTGTCTGAAGGTATCTCTTGCATAAATGGTTTTCTTTTGCCCACAAAGTGATAGATTGTTGAGTGGCATTATTAAGCTTCGTTGATTGAAGTAGAAAACTAACATATTTTTAAAATTCTATACTGGAAAGAAAATGCCACCATGATGATAATATCTCATTTCTCTTATACTTACTGTTGCAGTTTCCTTTATTATATCAAGAAGGCATACAGAATGTCCTATTTAGCTGGCTTAGAATCCTTGGCTGGGCATTTAATGGAGTGCTAAGTGCTACCATAATCTTCTTCTTCTGCATCCGAGCAATGCAGCATCAAGCCTTTCGCAAAGGTGGGGAAGTTGTTGGATTGGAAATCCTTGGCGCTACCATGTATACGTGTACGGTCTGGGTAGTTAACTGCCAAATGGCACTATCCATCACTTATTTTACATATATACAACATCTCTTCATCTGGGGCGGCATTACATTCTGGTATATATTCCTCATGGCTTATGGAGCCATGGACCCAGACATATCAACTACCGCCTATCAGGTCTTTGTTGAAGCCTGTGCACCATCTGGATTGTATTGGCTTCTCACACTCCTTGTGCTGATATGCTCACTTCTGCCATATTTCACTTACTCTGCCATTCAAATGCGGTTTTTCCCGCTGTATCATCAGATGATACAGTGGATAAGATCTGATGGGCAAAGCGATGACCCTGAGTACTGTCATATGGTAAGGCAGAGATCACTACGTCCCACAACAGTAGGCTATACTGCACGTTTTGAAGCAAAATCAAAAAGCTTTAAAGAGAGAGCTGGGGATCATTGATGATTATCCTTTTCACTAGTTTCTACCTCAAGATAGTTGTATATTACTTGTGCTGCTAGGTTTCTTCTAAATGTACATAATTTAACATCGAGATAGTTGCATTTCTTGACAAGAAAGTTATGTCCCTAAGATGTTCCCATCAACCCAACCGATGCAGCCTTGTATCCAACCTTTTCAGTTAGAACCATCTTCTTTTATTTATATCTCTAAGCCCATATCACGTTTTTCAGCTAAAGTTGTAATTTGTATGATAAGATGTAAGGATATAGAAATAAAAGTTAATTAATTTTGAATTTGTTCTTGAATCTGCAAGAAAATTTATGACATCATTCATGTTGTCCTGCATGATTCTCAGAAACCTATTTCAACACCATTAATTCTTCTCTCTTCTTTTTGCCATTCCCCTGACAGAATCGGCCTCCAGCATTTTGGAGGTGAGTACCCAACCCTGTTGTCCAGCTCTTTTGTTGCTTGCAGTACATTCCTAAAGATGGTAGAGGGGAAAAAGTATATATAGATTTGAATATTTTCATGTTTACAGCAAGCAAAATGAAGAAAAAGTTAAAAAGGCGGAAGAATTGACTGTTGGTTCTAGATCCTGTTCTGTGTCTGTATTCATATTTCTACAGGATCAAAATATAAAGTTCCTTCTCTAGGGGTAGCTGGTTAGCTTAAATGGTCTTGTAAAGGTCACATAGCATGAGTTACGCACCTTCATTGCATACCTTAGCTTTCACATTTAACTTTGAAGTGCAGATATTACTCTAATCTTGCCATTGATCTTTCCCAAGCTGATTATAAACATTATCTGGATGCTTTTACATGACATCTTTCTGTCATGAGGCTAAGGCCAATGCCAAGATTTTCTGGATTACATACTGCCAATTAATCTAGACTGCTACCATAAAACCAGACATCGATAAGAACCAGCTTTTCCTGGCAGAGCTGAGGATTTCTGGTTCATTAAAACAGGACAACTCTTCTTTGAAAAACCAATCGAATTCTCTGCATTACAAAGCATACAATATAGTTGATGAAGATTCCTTTATCATTGTGCTAAAAGCCATGTGGTTTTCCAACATGATCTTCATTTCTTAGTTGTCTCTTGAGGTCTTTAATCTTAGTGGTAATGTACAAATAACCAATATGAACCATTTTTCTTGCTCATTTCTCTGGTTTATCATTTTAGATAAGCTCAATCTTCAAGAATACATAGAATCATCTGAATAAAATATTAACAGATGAATGCACTCAGCTTGATTACATATATAGATTCATCAGAAAAACCCCCAACAAAAAAGTTTTTTAACATAATACATAAAGCCAACCTGAATCTATTAAACTT
This sequence comes from Theobroma grandiflorum, assembly GCA_036013995.1. NCBI lineage: Eukaryota > Viridiplantae > Streptophyta > Magnoliopsida > Malvales > Malvaceae > Theobroma > Theobroma grandiflorum. Next base: position 13,165,106 of record CP142131.1, read on the forward strand.
TGGAATCGACATATATATATATATACAATGGCTGGTAGCATGTTCTTCCTCCAATCTGTACAGATAGATGAAATTGAAAACAAAGTTAGATACAGTATGACCATATTTCATAGCCTTAATTATTAATAATGCACATAAGATCCAGCGACAAATCATTCCCGGTAATGTTTACACCAAAAAAAGAAAGAAAGAAAAAATTATATAACCTAACATGACAAAGTAATGCCTAGAGAGTCCAATGCTGACTTTGCCATTACAGAAGAAAATTCATTGAAGCTAATGACACCATCCCCATCGGTATCAGCCTCTTTGATCATCTCCGTCAGCTCTCTATATGTCAATGATTGTCCCATTTTGGCCATGCAGCCAGCTAGCTCCGCTGCAGTGATGTAGCCATTGCCATCACGATCAAACAAATGGAAAACCTCCTTGAGTTGCTCTTGGTTTACCAATATCTGTTCATTCATGTCAGGCAATATGGCATTGACCAGTTCATCAAACTCCACCGCACCATTGCCATTAGAGTCCATGTTGGCTAGCAGAACATGAATTTGATCGCCGGATGGCTTGATTCCTAGTGATCTTAGCAGCGCCGCAAGCTCTAGAATGGTCAGGCTGCCATCCGAATCCATGTCAAACCTTGCGAAGATGTCCTTTAATTGATTGATTTGATCAGCTCGTAATGACGCCATTTTGAATGTAAATGTTCCTAGCACATGAAACGCACCACAAAACCAAAAAATAATAGAAAACAGATGTTGGTAAGAGAATGAATGTTAACGTCCTAATGGTAGTTTATGGTCATGATAAAGCAGGTGGCCGCGGCCCCTCCGGCAGCTATGGAGGAGAAGAAAGGATGGGCAAGGAGGAAATGAAAGAAATGTTTTGGTTTTTGGTATTTTCGGGAAGGGATGGTTAAGAGTGTGAGGTTTAGATTTGAAGTTGGGGTGGCATTATGGATAGAAAGCGCGTCGTCGGTGGATTTGTTTCTCTTTGTTATACGTAGACACACATGGAAGATTAAGATTCTTTAGTATTTCCTTTCATGGGAGTTTCCAAGGAAACCTCCTCGTTGCCTTGTTTGGTTTTTCTTCAACTAAAATGCATTGTAGGGTAATCATTACGCTGTGTCAACAAAGATTAATTCATGAGAACATCTTTCACTAATTAATACCAGGAAACCCAAAAAAAAGGGTTTCCAAATTGAATTTACAATGAAGAAAGTATTTTATGATAATTAAATTAATTTGGAAATTATTATTAGTTTGATTTTGGTTGCCAAAAGGTGATTTTATTTGGAAAGATGTTTTATATTTCGGAAATGCACGTAAATCAACAAGCTAATTATATATGGAGGTGATTTTATTGATTTATGTATTATTTGAGAAACTGCAAAATGAGGGTAAGACAAGCTTGATTCTCATTGCTTCACTGTCATTGTCAACCAAACATGTTACTCTTCAGAGGCTGCAACAACTCGAGTGTGCTGGATTTGTTTACAGGCAATATTCAACGTCGGTGATTCTCGGCCCTCCTACAAGAGGAACAATTAATTTATTCTTCATAAGTTATGGGCCAAAACTTTTTAATTAAGATTTTATCTTTCACACGCACACACACATATTATTGTTGAATCTATTTGCATAAAAAGTTGGAAAATTAATTTGTTTGGATTATTTGCACAACACCAATAATAAATTAAGAATTATCTAATTGATATCTTAATTAAAAAGAGTAAAACGTCATGTTATCATGTCTTTTTATTACATTAATATGTGATCACATCACAATTTGATGACATTTGATATCAAAGATGTGTAACTGTATTCTTTATAATGTATCTAATTAAATTATATTGTAACATTTGTTTTAAACCCAATGTAAGATTATAATGTAATCATATTACTATCAATTGATGTAATATGATTATATTGAAAAATGAATGCAATCTCATATTACAACTTAGTTTGCAATGTTATCTAATTTGATTTGACATTTTTACCTTTCTTCAATCAATAAAATTTTAAAATCTAATTTTTATCACTTTAAAAAATTAAAAATATTTTTAAATTTTGGGAAAAAATTTATAAATTTTGAAAAAAATTAAAATAATTTTCTAATTTTTAAAAATTCTAAAAATTTAAAAAAACCTAAAAATAATTTTTATTTATTAAAAATTTTTAGAACGATAAAAAATAGAAATAATTATTCTTTTTAAGAAATTATAAAATATTTGAAAATCCATAAAATAAAAAATATATTTAGAATTTTTTACAAAATAGAAGATATTCTTTTTTATACTCATAATTTTTTAAAATTATAAAAATTATTTCCTCCATGTAATTTTTAATAAACTTTTAAAAATAAAAATATTTCTCTTTTACTTTCATTTTTTTCAAAAAATCTCTTTTGGGTTTTATTCTTTAAATTTTTTTCTAAAAAAAATTATTTCCATTTTTAATGTTTTAAAATTTTCAAAATTGCTGGCAAATAAAAAGTTTTTTTCTAATTAATATTAAAATGAATTTACTCGATGTTTGGTTATTTGTTGCAAAATTTATTTAAAAAATCATATCATTTAAAAATTTACAATAAAAAACATACAATTATATTAAACTTAAAATTTAATACATAGGATAATTTTGAAAATTAACATTACATTTTGTAAATCAAACACTACAATATTATCTTCCTAAGATTTTAATCACACCTTTTTTAAAATCCTAAACATTATAATATTATATTACCTGCAATCATATTTCTTGTAATCACATTTTCTATAATATGATTGCATTATAAAGCACCATACACAATCTTTATTGTAACATGTAGCATATCATGTCAACATTACGTAATGACATAAAATAACAAGTGATGTTTATATTAATGACAATTAATTAATAATTAATTATGAAAATCTATTAGATTCAAAATAAAAGTACATGTTAGTAATCTTTAATCTGAACACATTATTCAAATTAAATAATTAATAAGGTATTGAAGCTCCAATAATGAATATTGAACGTGCATACAATAGTCATTAAATCAAATCAAATCTAAGCATCTTTTGTTTTCCGTAATCAATCCATAGATATATTATACATTAGGAAACAAAGCGTTACTATATGCTTCATCTTACCAGATCTAAAACCTCCAAAGTTAAAACAAGCAAGAACCAAGGTAAAAAAAATTATAACTTAACCAAAATTATGATCATGCCCTTCTTTCTTTTTTTTATTTGTGTTTTTTTAGTGCGCAAAAGAAAAGATATCATGTGCATGTGTTACAATGACTAGACAAAAATATGAAACTAAATATGAATAATATTATCCACAAATATTTAGTTTATTGATTGATGCGTGATTTCCTTCGTAAAGAGTATAGTTTGAATTTACTTCTCTCGAATCTAAAAAAAAATACGAGCAATGCTACCTTAAATTTCAAACTTGAGGGGGATGGGCATGGATATTTGTTTCCTCCCCAAAAGACATGACCTTGGCTCCCACCTCCACCTCACCAGCCATGCAATGTCGACACTTTCGCTTCAACCATCCCAAGCAGCCTCCATGCTTGATAGTATCCAACGGTGTAACTGGCGCTGCTGTCCGACGTCGGACACAAATTCTTCCCACCACGCAAGAAACTATTGCAAGAAATGTGAGAATCGAGATAACCGCAAAGAAGGGCCCTATAGGCCCTGATGAAGATGACGAACTGCTTGCCGCTGCTGCTTCTAGGCTGCTCCCTATGTCTCCTTGTTGCTGCTGCTGCCCCTGTGGTAATGACGAAATAGCGGATTCCATCTTCTTTGTGATTAAGGAAGAAATAACTATGAATAGAAGGCCATCTATATATACAAGTAGCAAGCGACCAAATGGATTTGTCGACCAAGATAAAAAAAAAGTGAGAAGAGAAGCGGGCGATGCTCTTTTGAAGGCTTTAAACCGGCCATAAAGAAGAGTGAAAGATCAGTAAGTGGAAGCCAACATGGAAAGGCCTTAAAAGGATAATTTTTGCGTGCTTTGCGTGCTTCTTTGCCTCGTCAGAAAGCCATTAAAAGATGCTCCAAAGTCTCCAGCGCTAAAAGTCACTCCCCTTGATATCTTAGCTTCTCGTTTCTAACTTTTTCTTTCAAGGATTAAAATTAATATATTTCAAATCCCATTATTTCTTTTAATTTATATAGGACATGCATGTAAAACATTTTATCCCAAGTGTCCCTTTGGTAATAAGAAACTGATTTCCTAAAAGAAAATATTTCTTTTTGAAAAGAAAGGTTTTCTTTTTTTTTTTCGGTGTTTGGATATTACTTTAAAAAATATATATCGGTGTTTGGAAATTTTATCAATATTTATAAACATAAATACTTAAAATTACAACACAAAAATCTTCCTCCCATTATATCATTATTTTTTTTTATTAATATATGTGTGAATCTCTATTATGTTATAACCCAAAAAAATGCAAATCAAATCAAACAGCCTAACAAGCAAGAAATAAAAAATGTAATCTTATTTGAATCCTTAGATAGAATTAGATTGTGATTATAATTCAAGGGTTGTTAGTTTATAAATAGACATCTCACTTTATATGTAAAATACATACTTTAATAAGATCTTTTTTACTTCCTTTAAATACTTTTTCTTAAAATTTATTTCATAGCAATTTTCTCTTTATCAAGAGAATTATTTTTCATATTTATTGAATTATAAAATCCTCATTATCATTAATAAACTAACATTTGGTAACTCTTTTCATTCACCCAAATTTTGCTGATAATTAGGTCTTGTTTGATTCATGAAAAATTTGAAGTAAAGAAAATATTAAGGAAATTAAATTGGGGGAAAACAAATTAAAGCAAAGTAAAATGAAATTCTTTGTCTTGTTGGTTTTACAAGAAAGTTTATATTTTTCTATCTATTTTAAAGATAACACAAAAAAAAATCATACCCAAATCAATACTTCACAGTCAATATTTGCAACACATGAACACCAATATCATGTTACCACCAATTTTCTATGAACCAAACGGATTTTATGTTTGGTTGGGAGAATCGAATAATCATTCTTCTTCTATCCTTAAACTTATTTTAATACCTTATTTGATTGAAAAGAATGACCATTCTTTGAAATGGCTATTCAAGGAGATGAGGAATAGCTAATACCAACTAATTCCTCCAAGAGATAAGGAATAGAGTAAAAAAATTTAACGAATAAAAAAGCTTTTTATTAATTTTAAAAATTATCATAATATATTAAATGTAATTTATGCATTTTTTAAAATTTCTTTCTCACGAAAACTTATATTTTTTTATTATACACAAATAAGTTTTCATTTTATTATTTTTTCTGAGATAAACCCTTATATTAACACACATGAATAACTGAAGTTTGAAAGTAACTAACACTTTTGGCACATGTGATAAATAATCATGTTTTGGTGGGAGAAATAAAAAGATCACATCAACATTTAATTTTAGTTGATCATGAACCGTTAAGATTACATGATTTTTTTTTTTGAAAGTTAAGATTACATGATTCAAGTGACATCTTTTCATTAATAAGAAAAAAACCCTTTTAGGTTCAACTTATAATATAAAAATTGAGTAGATAAAAAAGTAATAATTTAATTTTAAAATGAAAAAAATTTAGAGGTTTATTCACTCCCGCTCCCTCCCTTAAACTTTCAAAAACTTTAAAGAAGTTTTTATTTCAATATTTTTCACTGAAATAAAATAATTAAGTTCCATTTCTACCCTTCATGTTTTTGTTTTTGGTATTCGTGAATCATGGAGCGAACGGTTTTCGCATTTATTGCTTCCAGTCTATTGATTTTTATTATATAATGTTTGAAAAACTTTTGAAATTGTTAAAAAATTTTAAATATATCTTTATTTTTTATTACATTCAATTAAATTTTTATATTTTTACAATTAAATCTTTATAAATAAAATTTTTTGAGATCATTAAAATTTATTACACTAATTGAGATATTATTTAATTAATAAATTAATAATTTATTAATTTATACATAAATTAATTTATCAAGATATTTTTTGTTTTTTTTCAAAGCGTTGAATTTAATATACACGTATTGTTCATAGTTTTCTTTGGTAATATGACACTACTACAGAGCTTCTTAATGCACTAAGAAAAATTAAAAATGAGGTCCAAAGAAACATCAATTTCAAGAAAAACATTTGACTCGTATTTTATGAAAACCTTCTAATTAAGTAATGTATATATATAATTTTGATATATAAGAAGATTATTAATTTATATATCAAATGAAATCTATATATTTTTAAAAAATGTATTATCTTATAAATTTAATAAATTATTAATTTATCACATTGATTCTAATTAGGAACAGATCAAAAATATTATTTAATTGAGATCATTAATTTATCGAGTATTAATTTATAAAGGGTATATTATATTTTAGATCAAATAAACTTTTATGATTAATTATGAATTAATAGTTATCAATCAAAATATTACTTATCATTTTATATCCACATAACGTTAACATGGAGAGTGAAAAATATTATGTGAACATGTTATCACACCACATCAACATTTTACGTCATCATTTATTATAGCATATCAACATGTCACATCAGTACTATATTACATAAAATGAAAAGTGATATTTTAATTAATTTTTATTAATCAACTATTAATCATAATGGCTTATTTGATATAAAATAAAAATATAAAGACTTGATTAAATGTAAATAAAAAATAAAAATTTATTTAAAATTTTTTAAATAATTCATGAGTTTTTTGAGATATTATGTCTCATTGTTTTTACAATTTTTTGTTGTTGCCTTTTTTAGAATTTGTGCATTGATGCTAACTGATAATAAACAAAAAAAAAAGGGGTAAATTTGATAACTCAAATGCATTTGTTGTTTTGCTTGGACGAAGAGTTGGGATTTTTTAAAAAGGAAAGATAAATAAAAAAAATTAGATAGAAGGAGTAATGTTTTTATTCAAAATTATTGTATATATGAAAATTTTCTATGGTTACAAAATTTAACCCAAAAAAAGATTGATTTTATTTCTTTTTATTTATTAGGGAAACATATGATTAATCATGAATAAAAAATAATAAACACTATAATAATTACTTAGAGAATTCTAATACTCAAATAATTTTTTATATATATAATATTAAATTACCTAACAGGAGTCCCTTTTCATTTATTTCTTCATTATTTCAAAGTTATTCATGTCGATCAAATATTAAAATGAGTAATAATAATAATTTTTACTATGTTTTATTTATTGAATCAAATTATAAAATAATTATTATATTTTATTTGTATTTTATTATATTTTTATGAAATAATTATTTTATTTCGTTTCATAAAGCAAACATGCAATTGTTATTTTTGTTGACTCAGATAAGAAAACCCAGTCTGAAAGTAAAATTTAAGACTTTTTAAATGAAAAATTGTTTATAAGTCGGGGTTCATTGACCATTTTTGGTAAAATTTTTACTTTATGAGTTTTTATTGGTCACTTTTCCGTAAGAAATTTATGGCCGCACTAGCATTTAAAAAACAACATATGTAGGTTCTGGACTTTTTTCCCTCCAAATCTTAAGCCTTTCGGTTCTACTCTTGGTTACGGGAATATGAGATTAAGGTGTATTTGGTATACAAGAAGAAATAAAGTGAAAATAGAATAATTATTTAGTAGAAAGAGAATAAGAGATAAATAGTTATTATGTAGTTTGATTTATGAAAATAGAATAAGATAAGAATTGTTATTATGAATTTTTTTAATATTTGATTGATAAAAATAATTTTAAAAATAATTAAAGAATAAATGATAAATGATAAAAATATCATTTATTATAATAGTTATTTTTAAATTAAAATATTTATTATCTTAATAATTTATTAAATTATTATTACATTATTATTTAAATGTTAATATGATTATCTATTTTAATTTAAAAAATATTAATAATTTATATTTTATTTAAAATATTAATAATTTTATAATTAAAATATTAATTTTATTATTTATTTTTAAAATATTGAAATATAAAAAATTTATAATTAAGATTTTAATTTAATTTTTAAATTTAAAATATTAACTTTTTATAATGTATAATTATTTTGTCAGTTAGTGCAACAATGAACAATTAAATACTTAAACTAATAATACCCTGCAGCATCACGTGGGCACACCAGCTTGTTGAAATCTACAAAATTCTTCCTTGGGTCTCAATTCCTTTGACAAACTCTCAAAATTTTCAGCAATTTACATCTGCTTGTAACATAGGTCTTTTCCTTATCTTCCAAACAATACCCTCTTTTACGTGGTCCTCATTTGGTGTTAGCATTATTAAATTTGGATAAGCTTGTTCATAATTAGCTTTTCTTATATTTTCTACACAGAAGCCAAATCCATAAGTTGTAGCTCCATAAATGCAATCTCTAGTTATTGAAATGCCATATATTAAGATTTTAAATTTATATATTAGCACAATTATACTTTAATGTATAATAAAAATATCACATACCCACACTTTATAGTTTTTTTTTTTTATTTCTACAAACATCATTATGGCCTTATTATACGATAGAAATCTCATGTCAAGTATGTTAAATATGTGGGGAGCACAAAGCGAATTATTCTTGTATTTTTTATAATTTGTAATTAAAACTTAAATTTTTTTATTTTAAACTCATTTTAATTTTTTTTGTTCTTTAAATTTATTTTAATTTAACGAGAAAAGCAGAGAGGCTTTGAAATAAGTAGGGAATTTATTTAGTATTTTCGCAACTGTGTTTTTATTAAATTCCTTTTTTTGAAAAGTTAACTTTGGTGGGAGAAAACATCCAGCCATTTTCCTCTGTGCCGTATGCCAGGACAAATGAAAGGAACCAAACACGTGTACAACTTTGACTCGGTACGAGAAAGAAGAAAAGAAAAATGAGATTAAAGTTTTCAGGAAAAAGAAGAAAGGGCAAACCTATTTTGTTTTTTATAAAAAGAAGAGCAAACCATAATAAGACACGTCATTATCCTAATTGGTTAGTATTATTGCTTTTTGAGTGGTCCCTCCCTGGAATCCCTTTCCCTCATTCGCCCACCGCACTCCAATGATTAAATTCACTACCAACAGGGTTAAAACCGTCAATTTACGAAAAACTCACCCATTGTTAACTGAAAAAAATACTAATAAAAGAAAAAAAAAGTTCCCAAAAAGAAAAAAAAGGGAAAAAGTCACTGTTCGTCTGTCACTTAGGAGAGAAAAAGAAAATCAAAAAAAAAAAAAAAAAGAAAGGGAAATTAGAGAGAGCGAGAGAGAAGCGTACGGGAACGGCGACACCGCTTTTAGATTTTTTCCTGGTTCAACTCTTTTTTTTTTTTTCTTTTTCATCTTTGAATTCTACTTTTATAGATTTGTATATACACAATACATTGGAAGGTTTTTCTTTTGGTTGAATTCGTACAGATCTGTGGAATTCGACGTTTGCTTTTTTATTTTTTTATGTGAGAAATGAAAGATTTAGTTTTACTACTGGGAAATAAAAAGGAAAATGGGTTAAAGACACTGGAGGCAGCGGTTCATCGATCTCTTCCTGGGAATTTTGTTGTGAGAATAACACAAATACATGAATCGATCGATAAACCTCTGCATCCAGAGCCTTGCCTCTCTCTTTAATTTCTTCTTTCTTTTATGTAATATATATATTTTTTACAGCAAAAGCAAACAAATTCTTTTTTAAAAGTTTAATGAGAGTTATTTATAATTTCTCTGCTCGTTGGTTTGCTGAGAAATTTTAAACAAAATTATAAATCATAATATAAGAAGAAAGAATTACTATCTGGGTCATTTTTATTTTTCTATTATTTTGGAGTATGAATTACCTTAAAATGTCTTTTTTTTTTGTTTTTAAAAAATTTTTATTAACAAATAATGGCCTAATGTTAGGTGGTTGCAGTGAAGCAAAAAGGGACTTCCTTATCGTTTCCCGGTTGTGGACCCAACCGGGCTACTGATCAAAGCTGTTTTATTACTATTTTTTTTTTAACTTTTACTAATTATGCTTGGTGTTTTTATTTATGTGTACTGTGTAGTAGGAAGTAAATCAATGGTGAATGAGATCCTTGATAAATGAATGTATTAATTTTGGTGTGAGATTTTGAAATGCATTAAGTGCCTTTTGATTTGCTTGCTAAGTGGTAATTTGCTTTTGAAATTTGTCTTGATTATGTTATTTTTAACATTGCATCTGAAATATTATACTTTTTTTTCCCAATAGTTTATGCTACGATTCTTCTTATGGAAATTATTTGGATAATATTCTTGATCTTCGCTCAATTATAATTTATTTGTTTAAATAAATTCCGGATTATATTGTTTTCATATGTGATAAATCTAGAGTTAAAAACATTGTGCATGGATGCATGTTTACTCTTGATATTTTATTGCTTTGTTAGTCATTATGTTGAACAAGGTTGAACCATTTTGAGAGCTAGACATTGTTTTCTTTCTGCTTGAATTTGTGCCAGTAATGAGTAATCCATAATGCTTTTTGGCATGTTATTTAGTGTTAAGGTTCTTAAGAAAGATAGAGAGAAATGGGACTTCCTTTAAATGTTTTGTCATTTATGTTATTTTGAATATGAATGGAAAGCATGCTGTGTCGATTTGTTTCATTGTTCATTTTAGTTGCATTCATCAAGGAATTTTTTGGATTAGCAATGTTTAGATCATTAGTTGGTGTGGGCAATTCTGGAAGCTCATAATGTTGTAAAGATTCTGTTGATGACTGAAATTTGTATGACATGAGATGAGATTCTGCCCATGGTCCCAACGCCGGTAAGGCTCCCATGTACTTGGGTCTCGGTTACAGATGATGGTTGAAGATTCACCATTTTAACTGAAGAAAGTAGGAGGGATAGTGTACCCCTTTTTGCATATGTATATTTTTGTTTTGCAGTTGTGTGGGACATTACATGGTAGTAAATAGGAATTAAGTGCAGCCATTTATGTGTCATTTTCTCTGAGCAGGTAGAGGTAGTTAAAAGTTTCTTTCTTTGTAAAAAAAGTTATCCTTTGAAATGAAGTTTCCAAGTGGGGGGACAAACCTTCGTCATTGCTGCATGAAAGTGAGGGAAAATTACGGTTTCACAGGTAGCAAGTTGTGAAAGAATCTGCTATTTTCATGTGAACAAATGGAATCTGGTATCAAATCCCATCTACCAGAAGCTTTAGTGGAAATAAAATCAAGTTAAATTCTCTCCTTAGTCTTCTAGTGACTAGGGGTACCAACCAAAAAGGTTGGGTTATGGGAGCATAAATATGAGCTCCAAAAGAGAAGGAAAGAATCCAGGGGGAGCATAAGCAAGCTGAGGATATTCTGTTATTTTGTATCCTATTCTTTGTTGTTAGGTTGAAAATTGTTGCACCCATTGTACTCGATGTTTGCGTGTCATTCTAATGGAATTTTCTCTTTTCAGTTTTAGTAAACTGAATTTTCTTTCAGCTTCGTGATTCCTTTGTTACCACTCAGTAGTCTCCCTTTTTTGTTTGTTCTGGTTGTGGGGCAAGGCGATGGATGGGCTTTTGACTCCTTTCCGGGTGCCATCTGTCTAAACTGGAGTTTGGGGACTTTGTTGACATTCATGAATTTGGTTCGACCAATTTGGGCCAGAATGGCCCTTGGTCCGAATGTGTCGTTTTTCTCTTGTTAATTTGGGTTTTAACCTAACACATAAAGGCCTAGATGGTAAACATGTTGGTTACGAACTTACCCATATAAGATGTGGGGCAGATTTAGAGCCACATTTGCTCCAAAACGAAGGCTGCAGAAAACTCGTATGCTGGTTTTAAAAAAAATGGTGTCCCCTGGATCAAAATTCAGCTGACAGAGAACGTGATGGCAGGGAAGCTGGCGAATGGCGGCTCCAATGTCGTGACTTGATTAGGTACCTCCAATGAAATTGATATCATTTGCATGACTGTTGCAACTATGGTACCGATAGCTCCCCTAAACCTATCAATGGTAGCTTCCATTTATTTTAATTTCCTGTCAAAATAGAATATAATAAAGATGGGATGCCGTGAGTAGAAATCCAAATTACTGCCAATGGCGATAGCAAAGAATCACCAGCTGATCTTTCAAAGGAATATGCTGGACCAGCACTTGATACTATTTTATATATAATAACCAACACATTAATATAAATGACGCCAAAAGATTTTGTACATTGCACAACATACAATAATTTAGGAATGATTTCTTACAGCATAACTTCATTCATGTTTGTACTTAATTGTAATATTTATTTATTTTTTTTGTTTCTTTCTTGCTTGGAAAAAAAATCAAAGTGTCTGTCTGTAAAATATTACTATGGCCCGACCTTTTATGAGAATATCTTTCTTTCAAGTGTGCTGCCCTTGTTCAAATGAATGAAGAAGTCTCTAGACTATTAGGAAATGTTAATATTAAGACCATACCAAAGAAAAAAAAAGAGAGGAAATGATTATTTGTAGATTGAAGTATGTAGTAGGCATGACATTTACATCATATGCATATATATATGGCTATATAACAGTTATTTGCTATTAAAATATTGTTGTAAATTCAGCAACAAGTAACATAGGAAGCAACCGGGCCCCTTTCTACATGTTCAATTATACCACTGATAGGTCTTGAAAGCAGCTAGCATAAAGGTTTGCATAATTTCCTCCAAGCATTCTTAAGCATGCATCTGTCAGATTCAAAGGAGAGCTCAGATACATATATAAGCTTGGAATATAAGAATTTCATTGTGAGAACAAACTCCATGAATTTTGTGTGCTAAATCATAGACAAGATAACAAAGATTGATCAAGAATATGTGATGATTAGGTAGAGCCTAGAACTAGAAATCAAACACTAATGGAAATGGGTCAAGTCATAATAAAATTTACAACATCAAAAAGTTGTCTTTGTTTACACAAAGCCAATCCTCAAAATTTTTTTTTTTTTGAAAGTTAAGCCAATCCTCAATTGATCATCTGCAGACAGTACTGATTCAAGCTATTATAAGAGCATCTTGATTCTTGACAAATTTATCTCTTCTCCTCATTGATGTAATCAATTTTCTTATTAAAAAAAGAAAAAGCATAAACTTTTTCCCTTAGAAGTACTAATCAAACATGAATATGTATTGAATAATTGAACAGCATCAATTTACAACATGACATGTCTTCATACACGCAGAGCTAATAGTCAACTGATTTGCATGAAAAAGAACCAAAAAACAAAAACAAAAACAAAAAAAGAGAAGACCTGCGATTTGAGTTATTAGGCATCTTGACAATTTTTTCCCTCCCCTCCTCCCTGATCTAGAGAAGTACAAAAGGACGGAGCTACAACAACAGAAGAATAAACCTTAGAACTGCCAAGTGAGAGCTGGGAAAGCTTGTTATTACTACCCTCATCGTGATCTGAAGTCGAAGAACAAAATATAGTTTCCTCAACAAGCGTATCAAAATCGACAGGGTCGACTTTGTTTCCTACGTTTTGATTTTGCCAAGGAACAGTACTAATGGATTTGAGAGATGTTGACCTTACATGGTTCTTCGTGATTGTTAGCTGAAGAAGCTGACAAAGCCTTGGATTCTTTCCTAGTAGATTGCAGTTCTCTTCATAGGTATTCATTACCCCATGATACTGAAAGTTGGTCTTTGCATTCCTTCCTCGCAAAAGCCTTGCTGCGCTATCATAAGCCAAGGCAGCCTCTTCTGCTCTATCAAAAGTCCCTAGCCATAGCCTCAGCTTCTGCGAAGAGTCCTTGATCTCAGCCACCCATCTACCTGACGGCCTTTGTCTCACCCCTAGGTATCTCCTCCCAGTATTGTCGTTGTTTCCTCTTTTTGTAAGCTTCTTGCCTCTTTTCTCACTATCTTCATGAAAGTTTTCTGTTTCAAGCGGAATTGAGATATGGTTTTTGCAAGGGCTTTGAGATTGATGAGACGGTATGGTTCTTGAGCTATCCATGCTGTCCATGATGGGAGGAGAAAGGAAAGGGTTATGGTTTAGCAAAACTGAGGAGGAACTGCTATGACATTGTGGAATAATGGAGACTTAATAGAATGATTTTGGGATAATGTCATGTTGATTGTCTGCTTTGGGTTTGATGTTTGTGATAAAAATAATATAAATAAATAAATAAATAAATAAAAAATGAGAAAAAGTATAAGTGCAGCACTAGATTCCCACCATCATAGCTAAATAACAAGCAGCCTCTATTTGAATTAGGTTAGCAAGATGACGGATAGAGAATTAATTTGCTGATAAAGTTCAGTAGAAATAGGCATTCATATATGATTCTGACTGCTACGTACTTGGAGGGATATGAATGAATGGCATATCAGGCATCATCAACTTTCTGGATTGTTGGCATCCTTCTGGACTTGTATATTTGGTAGATTAGATCTATAAATCTTACGATTAGGACAAAGATACATTGGAAAGAAACAAATTTAGCAGATAAATACTTGGACAAAGATACCCTGAAAAAGAAAATGAGAAAACCAAATTAAGAAGTCCTTGTTCTTATGTGTGAAGTATTATATTCCCCTTACGATTTTCATGAATCATATGGTGCAATAACAATTTGACTAAGTGAAGCTAGATAGGGTAGCTACATATATGTACTGCTGTCTTCTTTCTGAAACTCTTGGACTTTTGTGGCTATTCACTTGGTCGTCAGTTCATGTCTCTTAAATGGAAGATCTTTGATGTTTTAGCTAGGAGGAAAGGGTTGAGACGGTTGTCTTGAAGAGACTGACAGGTCCCGTAACAAAGCATCTATTTCAAGTTCAAGGAAATCTTCTCTCATTTCTGCTAAATGCATGGGGCCAATTGATTTGATAGGGCAGTTTGTGTGAACTGGTTCCATTGTTAATCACATCAAGTTTATCTTAAATTTCTATGGATCAATGCATGAAATCAGAAGGGTTATAACTGTAATTCTCTGATATCTACCATATGACAAGGATCTGATCTCTCTCTCTCTCTCTCTCTCTGTGGAGAATAATATTATTAGTAATTTGAGGATGGCCGTCTGACGTGAGAATTTGAAGTGGAACACTAGGGCTCAAGTAGTTGGCAGAAAACTCCAAAAGGCCAAAGAACTGACATAAGCAAATGTTTTATTGCTTATATAATACAAGATTTAAATCAGATTTTTACCCTAATTAATACCCTTGGTAGCATACATCCAACAACCAACCAACAAAACTCACACCTCAAAAAGTGCCAAACCAAAACAGAGCCCCCCCCACGTTTTCTTTCCAACATCAACCCCTTTGCTGTACCTCAAAACTAAAAACTAATGTTTGGTATTTTGTCTGGTAACGGGTGTCTTTGCCTTGGTCTTAAAGAACATGCCATATCCTTTGTAGCTCATTTTGGTTTTCAAAAACTACAACTGTTCTTGTGCACTGCAAAATTACATCAGAAGGACCTTTTTTAGCTTTCTTGTTGGATTCCTTGTCAACTTATTTTATTTTTAGCTTTCACTCCTTTTAATCTCTTTTGTTTTTTCTACTCTTTACTGCCATTTTCAGATATAGATGATATACATATATAAAGGGTCATTTAGTTTTTCCTTGTTGGATTGTTCAGCCTTAGGGAGATCTTCTACTTTCCAAACCTTGAGTTCATTTGTTGTTTTGTGCAGATACAGATTAATTAAACACATGGGAAGAACCTCTGCATATAATGTTTACTTTAATTCACCAACATTATAGTATTTTATTTATGTAAGGTTTATAATAGTGAAATGCATCAGGTTGAGATGGTGCCTAAGTCTTGCTCGGAAAGTTAATATGAAGAAGATGCTATAAAAAGGAAATTATAGTGTTTTAAGTAATATGAAACTTACTTTTGTATATAATGCTCTTCCAGATTTTGGGGGAGACCATCAATTAGGACAGTTTTTGGAACGTGGGCTCAGAGAAGTTAATCTCAAAGCCCAACAAGTCTACACTTTACATCATCCAAATAAAAAATAATCCGTCCGTATCATTCTACCAAAAAATATCTATATAATATTTTAAAATTATAAAATAAATATAAAAAAACGAATAAAGATAATTGGAAAGAATAATTAAAGAGAAGGAAGAAAGTATTGAGGAGGAGAAAAGAGATCTTATTGAAGTGTGTATATACAAATGAACTGAGGGGCTTATTTATAAGCAAATAACCCATTATCTTAATAGAATTTACAAGATAAAGATAACACTTAGGGATTAGATGGATTAAATCGTAATCCAATCTAATTTACATCTAATCTAGATATAGATAGAATAAATGGATATTCACAAAATATTCATAACACCCCCCCTTGAATATCCATTGTATCAAAAATATGCCTCGTTAAAACCTTACAAGGAAAAAACCTTATGGGCAAAAAATCCAAGTGAAGGAAAAAGAGTACATAATTCTTTTCAAGAATACGCTTATGAAATACTGCCTCATTAAAAACCTTATCAAGAAAAACCCAGTGAGAAAAACCTTGATGAAGGAAAATAGTACAGTGCGTATTTTACTCCCCCTAACAACTGCATTATTTAAGATTTTTGAAACGGCGCATCCCAATCTTTTGTACCAACTTTTCGAATGTTGCAGTTGGAAGAGCTTTAGTAAACAAATCTGCTAGATTGTCACTTGATCGAATTTGTCGAACAGTAATATCACCATTTTCTTGAAGATCATGAGTGAAGAAGAATTTTGACGAGATATGTTTTGTTCGATCGCCTTTAATGTATCCTTCCTTTAACTGTGCTATGCAAGTAGTATTATCTTCATATAATATTGTTGGAATTTCTTTCTTGGTTGACAAACCACACGTTTCTCGAATATGTTGAGTTACAAATCTTAGCCAGACACATTCACTGTCACGACCCGGAACTTTCCATCGGGCCCATGACAACCGCCGCGAAGTCTCAATAGGTATTCACACTCCAAATACCAATCAAAACCCCGCAAGGCTTTCGTATCAGTTTTCACGCTTCCTCGGTGAGCGACGATTACAAAATATCACATTTTAAATACCACTAGTCATTTTCAATTTAAAAATACTAAAATAGTTTCATCTGGTTCACAAGGGCATTTTCATCGTTTTTCATTGAAAATTTTAAAATTTTCTTAAAATGTAGTAAATACGTATAAAACACATTTATCATGATAAAAATAAATTTAAGTATCTAAAAAATATATTTGGAATTAAAATTTAATTATTTGAATATAATAAAATATTTAATAAAATAATATAATTTCTCATAAGACAAATTTTGTAAAACTATTGATAAACAATTTTCGCAGCGTAAAAATTAATTATGTTTTTACATACTTTAATACAAAAGACTATATTATTAAAATTAAATTACAGTGATACGTGGGCCCCAAAACTAACCAGAATGTCTCGGGAACTATGAACCTACAATTCTCGTCGATTCAAGTCCACTGTGGTCCTTGATCGAATCAGTTAACTATGAATGCTCTGAGCCTATAAGGTGTGGAAAAAAAAAAAAGAGGTGAGATTATAAAATCTCAGTGAGTAAACAGACACCATCTAAAGTATCTAAAGCCGAGTAAAAAGGAGACAAATAAAATATTCAAATCCAATATATTTTTCACAACATCAATACTCAATTTTATTCCAATAATTCACTTGGCTTATGCACAATCTTTAAAACTTGGCTCATGCCAAAACATGTACTCAGGGATACCTTGTACGGGGGCATCCACTCGAGTCCGTCAAGGCTGTAAGATTTCATATTTCTCAAAATTCAGCCGTTCCTTGGCGTTGGCGGAGTTCACCATCACGCGGTGGTTCGACGTAATGTGAACTCTAACCATACCTCAGGAGTTACCCTCCGCGCCTCTCATACTGAGATATAATATAACAGGGTTACCGTGCCCCTCTAATAGGCTGGTCCACGGAACCCGCCCACTGCAGTAAGCTAATTAACCCACCAATTAAATAAAATTATCATAGCATAACATGGCCCACAATTCTTATTTTGGCAATTAAGGCAAATCAAAGCAGTTCATGCATTTATCAATTCATAAAAATAGCTAGTCATGCCCACAATTTATCATAAGCCATACAATTCAAACAATAATTTGCAACACAATTAAACAGTCTCCCATTACTCTATTTCCCGAAATCACCTTTTAATTTTTCAGGAAATTTATAAAATCATTTTACAAAATCACATTTTCTCATAAAACACAATAATTTTCCAATTAAACCATTTTTTCATAAAATCACACAATTGAATAAAAACTACTTTAGATAATTAAGACGATAATAAGTTTACTCACTGTTCTAGGAGTAGAAATACTCCTATCCTCCGTCCTCGGGTGCAGTCTCTTACTCGAACCAATTTACTCACCACCTATCCATAATTCATGACACAAAATTCAATAAATTGTGTCAATTCATCATAAATTATTTCAGGCTCTACAAAATGCATGGGAATGGGGAAAAAATGGTTCGGACAGTCGTTTAATCACGGTGTCTGACCAACTCACCTACACGCGGTCTAAATTGCTAAAATTTCCAATTTAACTCCGAATCAATTTCTTTCAATTTCTATGCCTCAATTACACCCAATTTGACTTAATGTTCCTTAGTGTGATGCAATTTATCATTCTCGATCATAAATTACAAAAATACCCCTAGTGGGTAAAAATTCATATTTTTGCTTTGAAAATTCCCATTTAATTTCTAATTCCATAATTCATCAATTCTTAACAATTTCACTTGAAATGAAATCATTTCATTTTTCACATATCCACTATGAAATTAGGCCTAAATGAATTCCCATGGAATAGGTGATTTTCTCACTTAATTTCTTCCTACACATGACTAACTAACTAAAAACACTAACATAGTTAAAAATCAAATAATTTCATCAACTTTCTCTCTCTAAACCCATATGTCCAGGTCTCAATTCATCATGAAATCATGCTATTTAACCATGAAAAATAATGAAAAATACATGGAAATGATAGATCATAAGCTAAACTTGAAAAATCATACCTTTAAACACTTGAATCCTTGAAAAATCACACTTTTTCTTTGATTTTCTTCCACCTAGGGTTTATTTTTGTGTTTTCTCTCTCTTCCTTCAGGTTAGGACGAAATTTTTGAGAGAAGAAGGCTGAAATTTGGCCTTTTTATCATTTAAATAAAATAATATTATTTTATTATACTTTTTAAATTTTTTATTAATTTTTTTTATTAATTTTTTCTTTCTTTGACTTTTATCCACCATTCATTTCCCTTGACTTATCCAAGTCTTCCATGAAATTTCTAGACTTATCCAAATTTTTGGTGGAGCATATTTTTTAAAATTACACTTTTACCCCTGAACTTTTCAAAAATTACATTTTTACCCCAAAAACTGAAAATTTGCCATAATGCATAATTTTCACTCCTCATACTCATATCACACTCCAAATAATTAAATTTGATCAAAATCCTTTCAAAAATTCAATTTTCAGTTTCGGTTGGTAAAATTACCATTTTGCCCATGTACTCAAAAAATACTGGAATCACAATTCTTTTTCACATTTCAACCTTAAATTGTACCCCAAATGATAAATCTTAATCAAAGACTTCATTCTACACTCAAATTTTAAGTCTTAAGCAGCAAGATTACCATTTTGCCCTTAGGGTGGCAAAATTACCGTTTTGCCCCCAGTGTCTCAAAAATACTGAGAATTACATTTTTTCACTGCTAAACTTCATTTTATGCTCCAATAATCATATTATATTTCATATAATTATTCTTGGTCATTTGAAATCAAAATCTTTATTAAAAATTTCCATTTTGTCCTGAAATTGAAAAATGACCATTTTGTCCCTAATCGGTCATTTTTTTCGATTGACTCCAAATCGGACCTCGAACTCCAAATCACTGTTTTGAGTAATTCCTGAACTGTGAAATTTCAATTTCACTCTTAAAATACGTATTTAAGCTTATTCGAGGTTTAAATCTTCTTAGTCATATTTCTAGTTATAATACTGTCTTTTAAATAATTTTTAAGCTGTTCAAATATACTATCACTCTATCAGTTACATGTATAACATGGCAGATATTTTAGGACCGGGTTTGACAACACGACTTGCCTCATGAATTGCTAAGATTTCTGCATGGTTAGAAGAAGTAGCAACTATAGTTTGCTTTACAGAACGCCATGAAATAGCCGTACCTCCATATGTGAATAAGTAACCTGTTTGGGATCGAGCTTTATGCGGATCTGATAAATATCCTGCATCTGCATAACCAATTAAATCTGGTTTTGATGCATTTGAATAATATAAGCCCATATCCATTGTTCCTCGAAGATATCGAAGTATATGTTTAATCCCATTCCAATGTCTTCGAGTTGGAGAAGGACTATATCTTGCTAATAAATTCACAGCAAATGATATATCAGGTCGTGTATTGCTAGCAAGATACATTAATGCTCCAATTGCACTAAGATATGGTACTTCAGGACCAAGAAGTTCTTCATTATCTTCACGAGGTTGAAAAGGATCTTTTTTCACATAGAATGATCTTACAACCATTGGTGAACTCAATGGATGTGCTTTGTCCATATAAAATCGTTTTAGCACTTTCGCTATATAATTAGATTGATGGACAAAAATTCCATTTATCAAGTGTTCAATCTGAAGACCTAAACAAAACTTTGTTTTTCCAAGGTCTTTCATCTCAAATTCTTTCTTTAAATAATCCATAGCTTTTGATAACTCTTCAAGAGTTCCAATAATGTTTAGGTCATCAACATAAACAACAATGATCACAAATTCAGATCTGAATCTTTTTGTAAAAACACATGGGCATATAGGATTATTTTTATAGCCTTATTTCAATAAATATTCACTAAGGCGATTATACCACATGCGTCCGGATTGTTTTAATCCGTATAAAGATTTAATTAATTTGATTGAATAAATCTCTTGAGAATTCAAATTTTGTGCTTCAGGCAACTTAAATCCTTCAGGGATTTTCATATAGATATCATTATCAAGTGAGCCGTATAAATAGGCTGTAACTACATCCATCAAACGCATTTCAAGCTTTTCATGTACTGCCAGACTAATTAAATATCGAAATGTAATTGCATCCACCACAAGAGAATATGTCTCTTCATAATCAATACCAGGCTTTTGGTTAAAACCTTGTGCGACAAGCCGTGCTTTATATCTCACTATCTCATCTTTCTCATTTCATTTTTGCACAAATACCCATTTATATCCCACTGGTTTTACGTCATTTGGCGTATGGACTACAGGTTCAAAAACTTCACGTTTTACAAGTGAATTTAATTCCACTTTGATTGCGTCTTTTCACATTGGCCAATCATTTCTATGTCTACATTCTTCAACAGATGTAGGTTCAAGATCCTCATTTTCTTTCATAATATTGAGCGCTACATTGTATGCAAAAATATCGTCGACGTTTATTTCATTTCTGTTCCATCTTTTTCCCGTCATGACATAATTTATTGAGATCTCTTCATTTTTACTAATTTCAGGTACCTGAATTTCTTCTGAAATTATGTCAGGGGTCTCTTCTGGAGTTTTTGTTTTCTCTTTTTGACCATCTTGAATATTTGCTCCTTTTCTTTTTCGAGAATTTTTATTTTTGGAACTGATTGGTCTTCCATGATTTTGACGTGTTTTAGACTCATTAACAACAGCAGGTTGTCCTACATCAATTCTTATTGGAGCATTTGCAGCTGGTATATGAGATTTAGTTACTCTTTTTAGGTTAGTAAATGCATCTGGCAACTGATTTGCTATATTTTACAAATGAATTATCTTTTGAACTTCTTGTTCACATTGATTTGTGCGAGGATCAAAACTAGATAATGATAATGTATTCCAAGATGTTTCCTTTTCCAGTTGCTTATTTTCTCCCCCTAATGTTGGAAAATTTGTTTCATCAAAATGACAATTAGCAAACCTTGCAGTGAATAAATCTCCTGTCGAAGGTTCTAGATATTTAATTATAGATGGAGATTCATATCCAACATATATTCCTAACCTCCTTTGAGGACCCATCTTTGTGTACAAGTGCTGCTGCATGCAAAATGGCATGTCCCCAAGCAGAAATTGGGAGTTTGGATTTCATAAGTAATGGCCTTGCAATCAGTTTAAGGCGTTTGATAAACGATTCTGCTAGACCGTTTTGTGCATGAACATGACTAACAGATTGTTTAACATTTATTCCAATAGACATGCAATATTTATTAAAAGCTTGAGACGTAAATTCACCAGCATTGTCAAGACGAATTGTCTTAATTGCATAATCAAAAAAATGTGCTCGCAAACGAATTATTTGTGCAAGTAATCTTGCAAATGCCAAATTACGAGTTGATAAGCACACATGTGACCATCTTGTTGATGCATTGATTAAAATCATAAAATATCTGAATAGTCCACATGAAGGATGTATGGGTCCGCATATATCACCCTGAATACGTTCCAAAAACGTAGGGGATTCAATCCCAATTTTAGCTTGTGATGGTCTTATAATTAATTTACCTTGAGAGCATGCAGTACATGAGAATTCATTTCATTGAAAAATCTTCTGATTTTTCAATGGATGACCACATGAATTTTCAATAATTTTTCGCATCATTATTGATTCGGGATGGGCTAACCGATCATGCCAAACATTAAAATTGTCAGTAAACTTCTAGTTTACATAACTTTCAATGATTTTAATTTTTGTGTAGTATATTCCAGAGGACAAAGAGGGTAATTTTTTCAATACATATTTTTTACCCAATATAATAGATGTAATATAAAGATATTCAATGTCTCTCTCATTCGTTGTCTCAATATGATATCCATTCAAACGAATATCTTTAAAACTTAATAAGTTTCTTTGAGACCTAAGAGAAAATAATGCATCTTTTATTATAAGTTTTGTTCCTCCAGGTAGTGAAATATTGGCTCTTCCGGAGCTTTCAATTAATCTTGTACTACCACATATTGTATTGACATTAGCTTCTTCCATTGTCAAGTGAGAAAAATATTTCTTGTCTTTAAATATAGTGTGCGTTGTAGCACTATCTATTAGACATATATCTTCATCATTGATCTTGGATCTAACCAGATGAATATCCATATTTTCTTCAAGAAAACAAAACATATATAGTAAGAAACTTATATAAGAGAACATTAAATATAAAATTTGTTATTGAAATACAAAAAAAAACTTCCTAATAGACATATTTAACTTCTTAATAGAATTATACTAAACATATCTAGTTCCTAATAGAGTTATAAAAACACACCAACAAATAATTTAAAAAATTTCATTATTGGGATTTCCATCACCAATCAAATGATCAATTCGTCCTTCAGGGTCGGCAAAAAAATCAGCAACATCCAAGTGTGTTATATCAACTTGGCTATCATCTTCAATAAAATTTGTTTCGATCTTTTTTCTTTTATCTTTTAGTGAGGCTTGATAAAGTTCAACAAGATGTTTTGGTGTACGACAGGTACGTGACCAATGGCTTTCATGCCACATTGATAACAAATATTTTTTATATTCTTTTGTCCACCTTTATCCTTTTCTTGTATCTCTTCACTATTCTTCCACTTCTGGTGGGTATTCTTATTATCAGAATAATAATTTGTGTAGCCACCACGACTGCGGTTATGATGACCTTTTCTACGTCCACAATTACGGTCACGATTACGACCATGACTATAATTTCTAAATGATGTCGCATTCACTTCAGGGAATGGAGCATAACTAGTTGGGCGAGATTCATGATTTTTCATCAATAGCTCATTATTTTCCTCAGTCACAAAGAGACATGAAATCAGTTCAGAGTATTTTTTGAAGCCTTTTTCACGATATTGCTGCTACAGGAGCACATACGAGGCGTGAAAAGTAGAAAATGTTTTTTCTAACAAGTCAGCATCTGTCACCTTTTCTCCACACAATTTTAGTTTAGAACTAATTCTATATAATGCTGAGTTATACTCATTTACAGTTTTAAAATCTTGCAATCGTAGATGCATCCAATTATAACGAGTTTTTGGTAGAATTACTATTTTCTGGTGGTTATATCTTTTCTTTAAACTTTTTCAAAGATCGACTGGATCTTTTATTGTAAGATACTCAATTTTTAATCCTTCATGAAGATGGCGGTGAAGGAAAATCATTGCTTTTGCCTTATCTTGATTGGATGCCTCATTTTCTTCTTTGATTGTGTCTCCAAGACCCATAGCATCTAAATGGATTTCAGCATCTAGAATCCAAGACAGATAGTTCTTGCCAGTAATATCAAGGGCCACAAATTCAAGCTTTGTAAGATTTGACATTGTGATAGCTGAAGAAAAATTGAACTTCGATTTTGTAAAGCTTGAGTGTGAGAGATTAGAGAATCGTGCTGATAACGTGTTATAAAATAAATATAAAAGAACGAATAAAGATAATTGGAAAGAATAATTAAAGAGAAAAAAGTATTGAGGAGAAGAAAAGAGATCTTATTAAAGTGTGTATATACAAATGAACTGATGGAGCCTATTTATAAGCAAATAACCCCTTATCTTGATAGAATTTACAAGATGAAGATAACACTTAGGGATTAGATGGATTAAATCCTAATCCAATCTAATTTACATCTAATCTAGATATAGATAGAATAAATGGATATTCACAAAATATTCATAACACTTAAAAATTTTATATTATTTTAAATTTTTTTGATTTTTTAATTACATTCAATTAAATCTTTACAATTCTATTTTCATTCAAAAAAATTTTTATGAATAAAAATTGATTAATTGTTATTAATTAAATTATCACTTATTATTATATGTAGCGTGATGTTAACGTTATATGTTGACATATTACTATTAATAATAATTTGATACGATGTTATAACTATACGACGTTTTCACTTTCGATGTCAATGTTGCATCGGTACCATGTAATCATAAAATGACAAATAGCAATTTGAATAATATCAATTAATAACTTGTTAGTTATAATATTTATTTAATTTAAAATAAAAATAAAAATAAAAAATTATTTAAAAATTTGTAAATAGTTTATGAATATTTTTAAACATCTTTGAAAAAGAGAAGATTTAGTCTTACAGTATAACAAGACATTACATACAACTATTACTATTAAACAGATACACATGTGGAATACCTATGATGATATAAAGCATATTTGTAGACTTTCACTTTGTCAATTTAGTATATTTTTGAATTCATACATGTATCAAATAGATATCCATAACTAGATGTCTCTCTTGTTTAATTATTTAAATTTAAATTGAGTAATTATGGATGAATTATTTTATTATGTTTTAATTTTTTATACATAAAGATACTTTTTTGTTCCATTTTTAATTTATTTATCCTTTTTGAACGTTCAAAATTATATGTATTTTTTTTATTTTAATGTTAAATATATTAAAGTGTCAAAATTTTTATATCCTTGGAAAAGAATACGAATAGTTTTTATTTCTAACAAATAAGTCCTTTGCACTACTTTCGTGGAATGTTAATTAAATATATATATGGACTTAATTCTTAAAGCAAATTAGTATAAGTATTTTGTCATTGACGTGGACCGTTTAATCTGTAGGGCTTTTTGATATCGGAGAAAAACCCTTTACTTCCTTCTCTAAATTCCCTTTTTCCTTCAGCGAAACCTTGGAAGATGTTCAAAAACACCTTTCAATCTGGGTTTCTCTCCATTTTATACAGCCTTGGGTACGTTTTATTAATTTCTCTTTCTTTTTGCTTATATTTTACTCTTTTTTTCGGCTCTGTTGGTATTATTATGTATTCAACTTTGTTTTTTTTTTTGGGATTTTTGTACAGGAGCAAACCTCTCCAAATTTGGGATAAAGAAGGTCAGCAAAATTATAGAACAAGCCTTTTAAAGGTTTAGCTAAATTGTTAGCTTTATTCTGTTGTTGGGAATTGTTTTGCAGTTGTAAATGGGCATGTAAAACGACCCCATGATGAAGACATTCAATCGAATGTGTTGGAAATAATTGGATCAAATGTTCAATCGACGTACATCACTTGCCCTGCTGACCCTGCTGCAACGCTTGGCATTAAGCTTCCCTTCTTGGTTATGATTGTCAAGAACTTGAAGAAATATTTCACTTTTGAGATTCAAATTCTCGATGATAAGAATGTCCGACGTCGTTTTCGTGCTTCTAACTTCCAAGTATGTAAGTCTGCTAATTTTTCTAATATATGTATTCTTTGGTTATGGAGGATTTAAATGTATTTTAGATTTGTGGATAAGAGAAAATGCTATCTGGTGCAACACTTTTGTCTAAGCTATTTGTCCCAGTTGATGTGGTAATTATATATTGGTCTAACGCTAATGTTGTAGTCATGAGTTTAAGGAGCCGCCCATGAGTTAGTACACTTCATTATTGAAATTTATCTAACAATTATATGCCCGTGTTTGGGAGTGCAAATAGTTGGGATAATTTGGTGGGCAAGTAGCATTAGTCTGTAGATTATGTTGTTTTTCTATCAATATGTGCCCTAGTTTTAGCGATTGATATGCATTTGGTGATAAAAAGATAGTTGGGTGTGTAGATCCTACTCAATATATTGCTCATTTTATTGATATGTAAATGGCTTGGATAATTATCGTGTTCAGATCCCATCAATGTTTTCCCTATTTGTATCAATTATATGAGATTAGTATGTGGCCTCCATCTATCAATATGAATTTGGTTAGGAAACACAGGATGATTAACAAAGTCCGCTGTTTAGAAGCCATCAGTATGTGCTCTCTTTCTATCATTCTGACAGGCATATATGGTGTTGGGGTGGAAAGAAGTTTGGTGTTGATATTCTGTTGATTTATGCCCTTTTACTTCTTGTTGAGTTGGAAATTGTCAATCTGTTCCTTTCATCTGGGTAGTCTCCTATTTATTTATTTATTTTTTTAAGTGGCTGGAAAAAGCTCTCGGGGCCAGCCACCCAGTAAAAGTTTTATTAATTCCAATTAACGGGTACATAAGGGAGGGGACATATCCCTTACCTCCAGAAGTATACTAAAGAGTGAAGAATTCTTAAGAGGAATTACTTTTTCCTTTACATGTTGAAAATTAATACTTGAAAACTAGGAGAATTAAGCAAGAAATAAATTAGGAGTACTACTCCCTTGCACATTTTTAAATCTAACATAAGGTAAATTTAATCTATCAAGTCTAAGAATACCCCGCAATTCACCTTCTGCACTGTTGAATACTTGCAAGCCTTGATGAAGATAACCTCTATTTGATAAGAAGTCTGCAGCTTGGTTACACTCTCGGTGAATATGAGAAATTCTAAAGGAGAAGCTTTTTAAACAAGACCTTATAGAAGCTAATGTGCATCTAATTTCATGCGAACCGTAGTTCTCCTTTACTATGAAATTCACAATCACCTTAGCATCCTTTCCATCCATAACCGATGCATATTATAATCTCTACACAAGTGCAGACCCATTAGAAGTGCTAGGAGCTCGGTTTGGATTGAATTTAGAGGACCAAAGTTTTCTGAAAAACCAAATACAAGGTTACCTGCATTCTCTCGCACAACTCCTCCACCTGCTTCCCTTTGAGCATTATCCTTGCTGCTGCCATCGACATTCAATTTGAGTTCATTGAGTGCAGGTTTCAACCATCTAATAATCTGAGGGGGTTTTGGTGCTTTGATTGGGCAAGAGAGTTTCCACAATTTGGCTAATTGAACATCACCCGTCCACTTCCATTTTTGCATTAAGTTTCCTTGATGCCATTCTGTTAATATCTTCATTGTTCTCCATATGATCCAATGAGGGTTTATACCAAGGTTTTCGTGTATTGCACCATTCCTTTCAACCCATAAAAACCGGCATATGAAGATAGGCATCAAAACCCGAATATGGCCCTTCTTAATGTAATCACCATAATAACGCCATGCCATTACTACCTGCAAAATATTATGGGGTTGAACAACATGAATTTGGAACAAATGGGAAAAGAAATGCCAAACCTCTTTAGCCTTCGGACATTGCCACATAATATGAAAGAGTGATTCCTCTGAGTTGCACCCTTGGTATTTGGATGCCAATTGAAACCCTTTAGTTTTAAGACGAATATCATCTGGTATCCATCCATGACTTACTCTACAGAAAAAGAATGAAATTGAGAGTGGGATACTTTTGTGCCATACCAACTCAAATAAATCCTCAATTGGTCTTTTATGACGAACCATATGCCAAGCACTCTTGGTAGAGAATGAGCCATTAGACACTACGATAATGAAGGATGGATAGACACTATTAACGTACTAATATAAGACAGCTGTTTTTTTCTCTTTCCTGCCATAGAGTGTAAATTTAATGATAACTTAATAGGTCTTTGGTTAGCATAGTATTGAGTGGTAATCATCATTGTTGGTGCTGTTCGTGTATTATAAGGTTTGGTGGGTGTAGCTAACCTTTTGGAGCTTAATCTCTGAAAAATCTGCTTCCTTATTAAGTACTGAAGCTGTTGTTTTGTTGAATTGAACATTTTATCACTCAATTTCTATGTAAATCACTGAAAAGTAGATATTGCGGATTGTTATTTTACTTATATGTTTTCTCAACTTTATTTGAATTTCTAGGCTGTCACTCGAGTAAAGCCATATATATGTACTATGCCGCTGAGATTGGATGAGGGTTGGAATCAAATTCAATTGAATCTGGCTGATTATACCCGGAGGGCCTATGGCACCAACTATGTTGAGACTCTGCGAGTTCAGGTCCATGCAAATTGCCGCCTTCGGAGGATATATTTCTCTGATCGCTTGTACTCTGAAGAGGAACTCCCACCAGAATTTAAACTGTACCTTCCAATGCAGGTAAGAATGACTTGTAATTTCACCAACTTCAGAGTCTAGGCTTATTTGTGTGTTATGGTATCTTTAATACTCATGCATATCCCTTTTTTTGCTATTGCAGAAGGCTTGAAAATTTTCATTGGAGCACTCTGACGCCCTAATTTCCAATTTTCTGTGCTTCGAGATTTAATAACATTTTACCATTCTGAATTATTCATCCAGTTTAATCTTGTATGTATGGTTGTTATAATAGCAATAGAATTAACCAATTCTTGTCAATGGTGTTACGAAACAGAATTTAAGTAGGTTTTTATATTGAGGAAAGTGGTAGCCTTTGCACTTCATAATTGTGGATCTTTACTGTAACTATGTCAACTGAGGGTTGGAAATCGGTACTTAAAGTTCTTATAAGTACATTGGCATCTCAAATGCAATATTAAATGTTAGTTTTGTTGAAACTCAAAATGCATTTGGATTCAAATTAGAGCATAAAAGCACTTTATTTTAGCCTTTTTATTTGATTCCTGGTGAACTTATTCACAAAAATGTTTGGATATTTCATTAATTACCTGGCATTCTGCGTGGTTATTTTTTGTGTAAAGATGAATTCTTAGTAATAGTGAAAGCATTTATTTGAAATGCATGCACAAGTCTCGCTGGAAATTAATATGAAAAAAATATTATAAACTGTACATTGAGGTTTCTTTTGAGTGTTATATGTGGTGATGTATGTTTCTTGGTGCGTGAACTATGACTTAGGACAAACCCATTTTTGAAGCTTGGTATTTTTAGGCTCCAATCCAGACAAGTCTAGATTTGCGTTATGAGAATCCAATAAGCAGGTTCATCTAGATTGTAAAAGTGGATCTACTGTATAAAATTTTCTGACCTAAAGCACTTAGTCAGCAGTGTTAGTTGTTGAAGTTGATCTTCCTCAAGACGCTTCAACTTGACTCTGCTATGTCTAATTCATAAAAACCCACACTTGTCAACAGATCTCTAGATTGATTGGGGAACAAGGCAAAGTTGGAAATATCAGCGTAAGATGGTAGCTATCCATTTTCACATAGATTCTTGTTCAAACTTCCAAATTATTTCAGCATGTCTCTCAGGTCATTGTCTCCACTTTCAGCTTACTTGTTTATGATGTTATTCTGATAAACTATGCCTGTATTCACTGCCTATGATCACTATGATCTAATTTGAGTCTCTTTATTTAACACAAACTATATACCATCTGCATATTTCTACAACGATGATTGACTGGATTGATCAACAAATTCTGCCACAACATATGCGTAATCTTTCCTCATGTGGGCTCTTCCATGTTGGTATGATGTTGTCACCAGACTTTCCGTTCACACAACAAAAATTTCCAGTCAAGAATGATGGCTCTAATACGTAGGGACAGTGGAAATGATCAAATAAAAAAAATTCAACCGATGGAATAAAATAAAGCAGTTATGACTCAATGATCCACTTGGCCTTTATGACTATTCAGCGGATATGATCTTTGCCCTCTTATTTCTTAATCAAGTTGACTTATAGAAATGATAAAATAATGTTGAAGGAGCTGAAAGTTTTAGGTCAGCATCATCTGTTGTTATGTGTATTAAAACCATTGGTTGTAGTGTTAAATATTTGTAATAATATATTTAATATATAGACTTTAAACCTAAAATTTCTGGGATTACGTGATTGATCAAATAATTCTGGTCAACTTTGAAACATAGTGCCTCCCTGAAACTTTTGATAAGCTCTTAATCTATAGTCCTCTGCTTCCTTCTGCCAAGTAACCAAGCAGGCTGAGAAAGACTGGAGCGAAGAAGAACAACAAATGGCTGAATACATTGTTTCCTTAGTCATTGAAAACATTGCTAGTCAAATGGTGGATGAAGCTGTTTCCTTGGCAAGAGTACGGGACCAAGTTGAGTGGATTCAAGGAGAATTAAGGAGAATGTTATGCTTTCTTAAGGATGCAGACACGAAACAAGATGGTGATGAACGAGTTAGAAACTGGGTGGCAGACATAAGAGAAGTTGCTTATGATACAGAAGATGTCATCGATAGCTACATCCTCAAAATGATGCGACAGAAAGAGAAAGCGCTAATCAGGCTCCTCAACAGGTACCCTTTTTTCTTGAATGAACTGGTTGCACGTTATAAGCTTAACAAGCAAATAAACAGGATCAAGCTGAAAATTCATGATATTAGCAATGGTAGGTCAACTTATGGAATTGAAAATATTGGTAAAAGGGTAGAAGGGACTAGTTTTGCAGTCAACTCTCTTCGTGAGAGGAGACGATCATACCCTCACTCTTCTGAAGAGGAAACTGTTGGTACAGACGAGGACATAAAGATTCTAGAAGATCAGCTAATTAATGGGGAGTTAAGGCTCTCTATTATTTCAATCATCGGCATGGCTGGTCTAGGTAAGACCACTCTTGCTAAGAAAATTTATGGTAGTAGCAATATCAACAAGTGTTTTGATTGTTGTGCTTGGATTTATGTCTCTCAAGAATTCAAAGCTGGAGACATATTGAGAGATTTGTGTAAGAAGGTTATGGGGCTTGGAAAGGCGGAATTAGAAAGGATGCACAGAGAGGAAATGGAAGAAGAGTTGTCAAGTTTTCTGGAGCAAAGAAGATTTATTGTAGTTTTTGATGATATATGGAATAAAGAAGCTTGGGATTATTTAAAACCAGTCTTTCCAGATGCCAAGAATGGAAGTAGAATAATTTTCACTACTAGATTCAGAGATGTTGCTTTGCATGCTGATCCACGAAGCCGATGACATGAACTGTGCCTTCTTAGTGATGAAGATAGCTGGAAATTGTTGTCCAAGAAGATATGCCTGGAATGGAATGCCATGACAAGTTTACCTGCTTGGACTGAGGAGCTAGGAAAACAAATTGTGAAGAAATGCAGGGGATTACCTCTTGCCATTGTAGTTCTAGGAGGTCTGTTGTCAAGAAGAGAAGCAACCTATGAAGAATGGCTCAAAGTTCTGCAAAGTGCACATTGGCAGCTACTTCAAGATCCAACACAATGCATAGATATTTTAGCATTAAGTTATCATGATTTACCTTACTACTTGAAACCTTGTTTTCTTTATTTTGGTCTCTTCCCTGAAGATTTTGAGATTTCTGTTAGAAGATTGAATCTGTTGTGGGTGGCAGAAGGATTTGTGCAGCCTAGAGGCCAAGAACCATTGGAAGATGTAGCTGAGGATTACTTGGAAGAGTTAGTGGGGAGGAGCATGGTTCAAATTGCTGCAAAGAAATTTAATGGAAGGATTAAAACAATTCGCATGCATGATCTTTTGAGAGAACTTGCCATTAAGAAAGCTAAGGAAGAGCGATTTTTTGATATCATCCATGGAGATGTCAAGGATTGCTCTCTAACAAGGCCTCGTAGGCTCTCCACAAGCTTTGGGATCACTCCTAAAACTAGAAATAGTTCAAGAATCCGTTCTTTGTTGGTTTTTGGTCAGAATGAACCAAGATTGAAGGACTTGAAAAAATTTAAACTCTTGCGAGTTCTTGGTTTGGAAAGTGTTCACATTGATCTACTTGACTCTGATGTTGGGAACCTCATTCATTTGAGGTACCTGGGCTTGGAAGGAACTTGGTTGAAGCGGCTTCCTTCATCAATATGCAGGCTTTTGAACTTGCAAGCACTGGATTTAAGATCAACACTGGTTGATCCAATTCCTGTTTCTATTTGGAAGTTACCGGAATTGAGACATTTGTTCTTCAATAAGATCAGAGAGATGGTAGTGAAGCCACCTAAGGATGTTTGTCTATTTAGTCTCCAAACATTACATGGCGTCTGTATTGGAAAAACTAGTTCTGTCGAGCTAGGCTTGGACAAATTGACCACCTTAAGACACTTGAGCTTATTCGGCCATTTTACTCTGCAAGAAGAAGCTTTAAGGAGATGGATTTTCAACTCCAAAGGGCTCCAAAGCTTGAAGCTAGATTCAAGAACTAGAACTGAGGACGTCACAAGGGCTACCATTCCAGGATTTATGAACTTTTCAAGTCACATCCGTCTCAACAAATTATTTTTGGGAGGGTTCATGCACAAGTTGTTTAACATCCAAGATTTTCCACCAAACCCTACTGAACTAACATTGCATGGTTCTTTCTTGATGGAAGACCCCATGAAAACGATTGAGAAGCTACCAAGTTTGAGAGTTTTAAAATTAAAGCACTCTGCATATGTGGGAAAGCGAATGGTATGCTCTAGTGGGGGGTTCCCTCAACTCCAATTCTTGAAGTTGTCTTTCCTTTACTCAGTGGGGGCATGGAGGATACAGGAAGGCGCAATGGCCAATCTCAAGGAGTTGCACATTGTTGAGTGTAAGCGATTGAGGATTGTTCCAAGAGGATTATGGCCAGTGACTACTCTCAGCAATTTGAAACTAGGCTACCTGCCACATGATTTTGAGATGAAGGCTCGGGATCGCAGGGGAGAGAATTGGTACAGAATTGAACATGTGCTTCCACTGTAAGCAGACGGTTTCTCCAAAAATGGCTTCAGCTTCAGCTTTCCAAGGCTATTCTCTGCTTAGTCACTATCATTATCATTGTTTTCCTTTTTCTTTTAAATTTCTTTGAAAACATTGTAAGAACGATGACATTTGGTATGTGTAGAGAACATAAACCAACTAGAAAAAACTCTTCAAAGATACAAAATCCATTCTATTTTCAAAGAACATTTTTCCTTTTGTGGCAATAAACAAACGAAGGCGATTCAAATGATGATAACCAACAAAAAAACTTAAAGATGTGACAAAGAAATGACCATTTTTCCTAGCACTGCCAAATTTCTTCAATGTTCTTCTTGTTCTTTGCCTAAGCGGGATGCAATTTTCGTCCATCTCAATCTGGTTAACCTTATTCCATCCATCCCAAAATTTGAATCCAAAATTTTCACCATGTGAACCTGGAATCAGAACCCCTATGGCAAATATCCAACAGCAACAAGCATTAACCAATCTACAACAAGCCCTGGGTTCAATCTCTTATGGCAAAAAATTCTAAAAATGTAAAACAAAGCAGTCAAAGTGGATGCCATGCCATGCCATGCCATGTTGGAGAGGCTCTGGTGGCTCCAGTGAAATCTTTGCAATGTCACGTAGGATATGATGGGGCCCAACGACATTGCAGCATTTATCGGCCACCATCTTCCCCTCAATTCTCAACCTTCTATTTCTCATCACACAATCCTCAGTCAGACAACCCATCAACCAGACATTCAACTGCCTGTCTGCCTCAGCCTCACACAGAAACAACCAAAGATAGACCAACACACGAGTACCTGCTTCTCTGTCTTTCTCTCACATTCACAGGTGGCAAAGAGAAAATGGCAGTGCAGATGACAGTCCGAGTTTCAGCCACTGCAAGACTTTCTCTTCCTCCTCTTTCTTCTTCCCCTTCTTCTCCTTCACCTTCGGGAGCGCCATCCACAAGCAAAGTTTCTTTGAAACCCCAATTTAAACCCATCTCTCTATCACTGCCAACATCAACAGCTATCTCTCTATTGGCTCTATTTTCACCTCCCCATGAGGCTAAAGCTGTCAGCCTTAACAAAGAACAGATAGTCTCATCTCTCACTGAAGTAAGAAGTCAAAGTAGATTGCATAATATTTGCATTTATTTTTAGACATTAAATTAGAATTCTTGAAATGAAAACAGGTGTTTCCCACTCTTATATAGATAAGCAAAAGTTGTTCCCCTTTTTTCCCCCATAATTCAGTTTATACCCATTTCTTAAATAACTGTCAAAAGCATGGAGCTGCTGCCAAAATCGTAATCAAGCAATAATGAAGTTGTCTTATTCAGTAGTCATAAGTAACATCCATGTTGTTGAAAATTTGGTTCTTCTTTACAGGTGGAGAAAACATTGAATCGGGTTCAAGAAGCAGGTGCAACTGCCTTTGATACTGTACAGCAATTTCTTGATATCGTAGGGAAAGCATTGAAGCCAGCCATAGATGCAGGGATGCCTATTGCACAAAAAGCTGGAGAAGAGGCATTGAAAGCTGCTTCTCCGGCAATATCTGAGGCTTCCAAGAAAGCCCAAGAAGCAATTCAAAGCAACGGCCTTGATACTGAGCCAGTTCTCAGTGCTGCTAAGGTTCACCTCTAACTCCTCTTTCAATTGCATATCAAAGGTAGAAAGGAGTCGAAAAAGAGGAGATTGAAAATTTTCTTCGTTCCATGATATTCAGATTTTCAACTTCATTTATTTTATAAAATGAGCCATGTTTTTCATTGTTGAATGTAAAACTGCATTTTGATTTAGCTGGAAGAGTTGAATGTAATGCTTAATTTCGTTACCCAGCTGTGGACACCCACCATGCCATTGGATTAAATGTTGTTTTTGGAGTTCGTTGGAATGCTAATCACGCACTGAAATGTTAAATTAGAAATTTGTTTTGGTTTTCCAATTGCAGTGTTTCCATTGAATTCAAAATTAAGTTAGTAAGGATTTTATCACTACTTCACCTTCCCTTGAGCATGACTTGAATCAGGCTGGAAACCGATCTGAAATTTGGATAAGCATACAGGGCTTTGTATAGGATTTGGAAGAAGATTGATTTAAGGAATACTATAGTTAAAAGTGGTTTAGGATGTTGTCCTGTTCAAAGAAGATTTTGCTAAAGGTGCTTGTGAAACGGTGTAAGGACCTACCCATGTCAGTATCCTTGGCTGTCCATGTGATAAATATGGAGGGTTGGAGCCCGGTAAACTGTCTTTGGAAAATTTTTTCAATCTTTTATTCTTGGCAGACTGATAATAATGAAAAACTTGTGTTTCAATCGTGCAATTTTTTATGTAGAATTTAAGTGAGCTTGTTGTTGCATTCAGAAGCACTGCTGATAGCTTTTAATGTGCACGAAACTATGACATTTGCTTATTTAGATCTCATCTGAATTTCAAGTTTTTAGTCTAATGATGCCAACATAATGTTTAGGCAACTTCTAGCTAAAATGCTGAGTCATTGACAGGCTTGATTTTCAGGAATCTGTAAATGTACTATGTTCTTGTAATGCAAGACAGGTTGCTAAAGTATTTTCTTTGATCATATCTGTTTATTTGTAGTGCTGGGTTTACTTAAAGATAGTAGTGCCTGTAAAAGTCATGCAATGATTTTGGTTGCAGACAGTGGCTGATGCTGCAAAACAAACTACAAAGGTGATTGATGCAGCCAAGCCTTTAGCTTCTTCAACTTTTGAAACCATCACATCCGCCGACCCCATAACAATTGTAGGAACTGCTGGAGCATTATTTGTTGCATACCTCCTCCTTCCTCCCATCTGGTCTGCCATCTCCTATAGTCTTCGTGGTTACAAAGGTGATTGTTGCTGTTTTCTTATATAAATTAGCTTCAAAGCATGAATTCTTTTTGCAGAGTACTTCAAAGAAGACAGAGAAAGAAGAAAAAGGATTATAGGTTTCTCTATATGTAAACTAAATTTTGCTCAAAATCTTGGAAAATAACAGAATTCTGATTCTGTGGCATGAATTTCTTCAAATTTTAGCCTCTTTTGGTATGTTTCATTGGGAACTTAATGTTATAGAATGCAGCTGACATGTTGCCTCTCTGTTGTTCCTTAGGTGATCTTACTCCTGCTCAAGCCCTTGATTTAATATCTATGCAAAATTATGTTATGATTGATATTCGATCAGAGAAGGACAAGGACAGGGCTGGTGTTCCCCGCCTCCCCTCTAGTGCTAAAAAGAGGATGTTTGCAATCCCGTAAGTAAATATTTGGCTTCAATGATTATATTTAGTTTTGTGGTAAATTGACAGTAAAGAACTAAAAAACCATAGTGCGGTAGTGCTTTTCTACGAAATTCTGAGATTTCATCATGTCTTGCTTCTCTGTTTCCCACCAACTCATCAGTTATTCTGACTGGTTGCCTAACTGGTAATTGAATGCTGAAGCAGAGATCCAAGGTGGCTAATTGGATAAATAGCACTTCTACAGCTTAGAAGAAAAGTTTTTGTTTCTTAAATTTTCTTTTGTTTAAAGCATTATGATAAAATAAAAGAGTGTGGTCAAAATTGTTGTGGTGTGAGACTAAGCTGACAATGCTTTTGAGAAGGAAATATTTTGGTAATAAAATGTACTAATCTCTATGAATGTATTTGATTATGGCAGACATCTGCTGCCTAATATTTGTCAGTAAACACTCAGAATTGTACCCACACTGAGCTATTGTGTCATTTTTCCTCTTTGCTTGCAGTCATATTACTATCTAAATCTGCATTTGATTATTCATAACTGCTTCTGTATATTTAGTTTGGAAGAGTTGCCAAGCAAATTAAAAGGACTAGTGAGAAATGCAAAGAAAGTGGAAGCTGAGATTGCAGCCTTGAAGATTGCTCATCTCAAGAAAGTGAACAAAGGTTCAAACATTGTCATCTTGGACTCGTGAGTTCTTATTCCCTTCCTATCTCATTGTGCCAATGCATTAAAAAATCTGGTATTACAATTAACCTTTTTTGAATCTTTGAATGTTCAGCTACTGTGATTCTGCAAAAATAGCTGCGAGAACATTAAAAAGTCTAGGATTTAACAACTGCTGGGTGGTAGCTGATGGGTTTTCGGGAAGCAGAGGGTGGCTACAGAGTCGACTAGGAACAGATACATACAACTTCTCTTTGGTGGAGGTTGTGTCACCATCCCGGGTTATCCCTTCAGCTGTCAAACGTATTGGTACAACCAGCACAAAGTTCCTTCCTGGAGCAGAATAATCATTTTTTGCCTTGTCAAATAAGTAGGAAAGAAATGCTTGAATGTGCATTCTTTGCTTTAGATCAGAGATCTCTCTTTGGAATAATCTCTTGTAATTCTTTCATTAATGTTACATCTTCTTTCTTCTCATCTTTCATCTATTGCCTCAATGAAAAAAATACTAATCATTTTTTCTCTGAAACACATTGGAGGAACTTCAAAGCTTGATATAAAGGAGCAAAGAGATCTGGAACGTATACAGATTTTAATTAATATTACATGACTTTGGACTCAAATACTTGAAATTATAGATTTAGATGTTTCTTGAGATTTTGAGAAAACAAACAAAAACAACAATTAAGGAAGAGTAATTTTGGATTTAATCTTATTATGTTTCGTTAAATGTGTTAGACTTAGTTAATTTGTTTAAAATGTTTAATTAATCAAGTTAATTATGTTATCGTGATTAACCCATATAAATGAATAGTTTATCCAATTTAATAGTAAAAGATTATTTTACTTTATCGGAATAATTTTAAACAATTATTTTTAAAAAGTTTTTCAAATTTGATGAAGATAGTAAGGGAATGCAAACCAAACCCTAATTTTCTTCATGATTTCCTTTCATTTGAACTTTCATCTAATGATTCTAATCTAATATACATTTATCCATTTTCTTAAATTATTCAATATGTTCGATTAATATATGACTAGTTAAATTAATTCAATTTTAACAAATATTTTATTAAATAAATTAAATCGACTATTTACACACTTCTATCATGTTTTATAGTACCCAAAACATTAAAAAGTAGACAAAAATTTAATACATTTTGAAGAAATTGTGAGGAATGCCCTTTTTTGATAAAAAATTTTAAAAATAATCATCAAAATAAATTTAACTGTTTTTAGCCATATTTAGCCATGACTTGACAAAAATACTATTTAAACTATTTTAAATAAATTAAACTATTCATAATAATTTCTCCTCATTTGTGTTTCAGACTTCTCTCTCTCACTATCCCACTCTCTCAAATTTTATTGATTTCTCTCTTCGACATTCGTCTGTTATGCTTCCGATTTCTTTCTTCGGTATTCGTCTGCTATGCTTTCGATTTCTCTTTCCCACGTTTTTAAATTTCTTTTTCTTGCACTTTCAAGACACCAAGCAATGGTTTTGATGTGCTTGGGTGGGTGCGTATTTGGGAAATTCGATTTTTAGGTATTTTGGATAAAATTAAAACGGTAGAAATAATCACATATGTATGAAATAGCTTTTAATTGAATCAATTCGGGACCTAGATACCAATAAATTCATAATTTTGAAATCTATCAACCTAGGTTTTCAAAAGAAAATTTTTTTAATTTTTAGTCAAAGTAGGTGTTTTAGATAAAAAAAAAGAAGAGGAAATTGTGAAAAATGGACTTCGTAGTAACCGCACTTAAAAAATGACCCTCTCTATAATTTTAACTGTTTATAGACAGTTTTTGGGTCGACTTGACAAGAGTAACCTTTAAACCAATTAATCCAAATGAAAAAGGGGCGTCTCGGTCTCTTTCTCCTCTCTCACCATTCAGATTAAAATTCTAAAATTAAATCTCGGTTTAGCTATCCCTCCGTCCAGCTCTCCAAGGCCATTAGGGTATATATCTTGCCGTCTAGCTGTTGCCATCGAGGCCTATATCACCAGTGAACTTTCTGAGGATCCTAAAGTGTGAAGATGGAATCAAGGTATGTGTTCTGGGTTCTTGGGTTTATTTATGGTTATTCATAGAACGCAACAGTGGATGGGTAAATTGTATGAGTTTCGAAATTGAAATCTGGCTGGGAGTAGAGAAAACCAATCAGTTTATAGCCGATGCGTGAATATTTGTTAGGCATCGTGTCACTGGATATTAAGGTGTGTGATTGGATATTAGGGATGTTAATATATTTAATGGGTAAATTATATGAGTTTGGAAACTTAAATCTAGCTCCGAGTAGCAAAATCAATCAGTTTATAGTCGAGCATGAATAGTTGTTATATATTGCGTCACTGAATATTAGAGTCTATGACTAGATATCAATAATCGTAACTTGTTTATTTGGCATTAGGTGCCTGATATTACGTGACTGAATATTTGTTGAGCATTGCGTGACTTATTTGTACATATTACGTGACTGAATAATGCATAGTTGGATATTATGTAATATTACGTAATACTCAGTCACGTAATGGCTACAAACAAGTCATGCAATGCTCAACAAATATTCAGTCACGTAATATTCATGCACCTAATGCCATATGTCAACATAACTAGTCACGTAGTGAAGTCACCCAATACATAACAACATGTCACGCTATATGTCAACACCAGTCACGCAAACCCTAAAAACTAGTGTCCAAAGGCCTCAAAACTAGAGATAAATTGCAGAAAGCAGTCACGCACTGTCACGCTTGCAGTACCTAATAATAAGTCACTCGATGCCTAATATGCACCCACGTTATGCCAACATAACCATCCACGTGCTGCCCTAACGTCCCGCAATACATAACAACAAGTCACCATATACATACAATCTACTCACACAATATCTTGCATGAAGATTTGCATTGCATAATTCACGCAGCGTGTATAAACCAGTCTCACAATAGCAAATAATAGTTCACGCAATGCCTGACATTCACTCACACAGTTATTCTGCATTATATTGTAACTTAAACGAAGATAAGAAGAAAAGACATAACCATAAGAAAATATATGCTTAAAGAAAATTTTATAAAATTTTATTAATATTACGATTCTTCGAAATACAAGAGAAAGGAAATGATGCAAAAAACTTTATTTTTTTTCATCGTCTCCTTCTCTTTTCTTTACTTGGTACTTTTATTGTACTTCCTCTTCATCCTCCTGTACTCCATCCGTCCTCCTCTTGTACTCCTTTATTCCTCTTCCTGTACTCCATCTTCCTCACCTTAATGGCATGCTTGGTTGGAGGGAATGGCTATTCCATTCCCTCCTTATTCCAATCACCAATTAAATATTACAATTAATTCAATGGAATAGCCATTCCTCAGAATGGCCATTCCAAGAGGTCTTTGAATAGCCAATACTGAGGACCCCCTTGGTATTGGCTATTCCATAGGGTTAGGAATAGACTTAAAAATTAAATTGACATAAATATCCCATAACAATTTAAAAAATTCCTACCTAACCCAGAGTCACTCCTAAACCAACCATCTTGAGTTTCTTTCTCGCCAGGACTCTTCTTTTTAATAAAAGGTATTTTTGTCTTTTATCTATTATTCTTTAACTATTCTTAAAATTATTCCTGTCAACCAAACAATGGAATAAGTGATAATAAAAGTTCTCATCCTATTCCATTCCCATGAACCAATCTACATAATAGTTATTCTTCCCCTATTCTATTCCCTTGGAATTGCTATTCTATTCCCATTATATTCTTTCCAGTGAACCAAGCATGACCTAACGGTATTAAGTTAGTGTATTCCAGTATATATTTTCTTATATGCTCAAATACACTAACTTAATACAGTTATGAAGGGGAAGAAGGAGTACAGGAAGAGGAAGAGGGTATACAAGAGGAGGAATAGAGGTAGTACAGAAAGAGGAAGAGGAAGTACAATTAGAGGAAGTACAAGAAGAGGAAAGAGAAGCGAGATGATGGAAAAAATAATTATATAATGAACCGTTGTTCATTTATTCTTGTTGTATATTTGGGTGAGAATCTTCTTGTTGGCCAGGATGTCAACGTCCAACACAAAAGTCTTGGCCAGGCCATCAACTAGTTGAAGAGAGCACGAATTTCTTGTTAAAATATCTCTAATTGATCCCAATGGGGGGAGGGGGGTACCTCCTCTTATTGGGAGGTTGCCCATTTGTCAATATCCTAGTTTAGATCCACGGATACCTTTAGAGTTTTTAAATTATCCTAGATTGTTTAAGATAATTGAATTTGATTAAAATGCTAACTGGTTCCTTGTATTTATAGGCATGAATGATAACTCTTTATTTGGTACACCTATATCCCCATATAAGTGCAATTAATTGGGTCGGTACCTGTTCGGCCTGGCGTTTCATCTCCTCATCTTTATCTACCTTTTAAAATCAAAAGCCAGGCCAAACATCATAACCGGTATGGTGTTTCATCTCTTCGTCTTATCTACCTCTTAAAACCAAAAGCCATGCCAAACATCATTAATTAATTAAGAGGTAGATAAAATTAGGAGATGAAATGCCATGCCGAACAGGTACAGGCCCCCCCAATTGAGCCTCTCATAATTGCACTTATACGGGGATATGCGTGTAGCAAACGAAGAGTCAGCATTGATGCCTATAAATAAAGGGAACTAGTAACCATTTGAGTCAAATTCAATTATCTTAACATTTTGAGATAATTGAAAATGGCATCCAGAGAAGGTACAAAAGAGAATGGTCATGGAAGGGCAGCCTCCAATGAGGATGTGGGGGCCCTGAGGGACCAGTTGGAGACATTCGAGCAGGAGGTGCGAGTCCTCTCCGACAAGTTGATAGAGAGGGCTCATGACCTGGAGTGTTCCATCCTGTACAACCAGAAAGGGCTCGCTGAGATCGAGGAAAAAGTAGATAAACTTATGAAGAAATGAACTACGGTTTATTTTTTTGTTTTGTTTTGTAATATCTTCATTGTCGTATTATCTTATAATTAATAAAATATTTAAGAATTTTTCTTCATTTTCTTTGAGCAGATATTTTGTTATGGTTTTTATATATTATCTTCGTTTAAGTTATATTAGGTATTGGTAGAGTGGGTTATACGTGCTGCGTGAATTATTTTTGCATGTCTTCTGTCGAGACATTGCGTTAGTGGTTTGTATATATATGGTAACGTTGGTATGCATTACGTGACATCGGGGCATTACGTAGAAGGTTATGTTGGCATAAGCCATAAGGTGAGTGGATATTAGGTATCAACTGACGTATTATTGCATTGTTGCGAGACTGTTGGTGCGTGAATATGTTGTGCAATTTATTTATTGTGTTGAGGTTTAAGGTTTTGAAATATTGCGTCACTGGTTTTGATATAATGCGTGACCTGTTGTTAAGTATTGCGTGACATTAGTCCATTACGTGATTGGTTATGTTGGCATGAGTTAGTGGATATCACGCATTGAGTGACTTATTATTAGGTATTGCGAGACTGATGCTACTAGACTTATGCAATTCACTTGTTGTATTGAGCTTTTTGTTCACTACTTTTCAGGGTTTGTGTGACTGGTTTTTATGAATTGTGTGACATTGGGCATGTACGTGACTGGCCCAATATCATTGATTGACTTATTCTTAGGGTTCAACGAGACTTGTCATATGTGACTGACTTGTGCAATTTATCTGGTTTTGATGCTTTTGGTCATGAGTATTTGGGCATTGCGTGACTAATTTTTATATATAGCGTGACCTGTTGTTAAGTATTGCGTGAGATTGGGGTATTACGTGACTCATTATGTTGGCATACTGTGAGGGAGTGGATATTATGTACCGAGTGACTTATTATTAGGTATTTAGGGACTGTTGCTACGTGACTCATGCAATGCACATCTTATAATGAGGCTTATGTTAACTGCTTTTTAGGCGTGGCATGAATGTGTATTATACATTGCAATACTTATTCTGTTAAATTTCATCTGTCGACCAAATGTGACTTAGGCATTACGTAAGTTATTTTTTATGCATTGAAGGGAAATTTTTTTTAAAAAAAATTAATGCATTGTGACACTTATTTTTTGACAAATTTCAGCAGCCTGTCAAATGTGAAGGTTATGATTACATATGGTGGTTAGTGGGTCGATGACAATTACAAGGGTGGTGATACACAAGTGAGGGTTATTGGGAGTGATTTGTCATTATCGGGCCTAGTTAAGCTGGTTGAAGAGGTTGTTGGGGTCAACGCATAGAATAATGAAATTGATCTACATGCATCGTTGAGACATGCTGCAGGGATTTCCCGCATAGT
The DNA here is from genome assembly GCA_036013995.1 of Theobroma grandiflorum. Lineage (NCBI taxonomy): Eukaryota > Viridiplantae > Streptophyta > Magnoliopsida > Malvales > Malvaceae > Theobroma > Theobroma grandiflorum. The sequence continues at coordinate 13,208,764 of CP142131.1, forward strand.
TATCAGGGATGATAAAGATGTATCAAGTATTCTGCGAGATGAAAAGACAGTTGTTGTGTTTGTGACTGTTAAGGCAGGAAATGGAAACGATATTCGACATGAACATGGTATCCAACATAGTCATCACCTATAACAGAATGGTAATTATTCTAACATACCACGACATGCATTTCCTAACATACAACCATGACAATCATGTTTAATGTATTGTCAAGAGTTTGAGCAGGCTGGGACACACATGAGGTGTCTGCAAATGATGTCTGCATAATTCCGATCAAAATGTGCATCGAACGAATTTCATGGTACATTACAATAAACAAATTTGTCAAATGGAAATTTAGTTGGTCAATCGGTATTCGCAAAGGATATGCACGATGACTTGCATGATGACTGTGAAAATGATTATGTTGTCGGAGATTATGCATGTTCAGATGACGACGGGGGTGAGCACATTGACCTTCCAGGTTTCATTCATGCAAATGGTAGCACAGGACATGCCACAACTATTGCGTTAAAAGATGTGCAGTTCGAAGATCATGCCACAACTGTTGCGTTAGAAGGGGTTCAGTTCGAAAACCATGCCACAATAGTTGAATTAGAAGATGTTGAGCATGTCGAGCCTAGTTACGATGACGACATCGCACTTGGGAACGACATTTGTTCACCAAAGCATAGTGATCAAGAGAGGGTAAATACAGGGGTATCTCGTCAATAGGTCATTCTCGCGGTAGATATGATATCCTTCTAAATAGTTACGACAGAGGAATCTGGATCACACGTCGAGCACTTATATCACGGACAAGTGTTTCGATCGAAGCTTGATTTAAAACGTGCTTTGAGTATGTTGGCAATAAAAGAGCATTTTCAGCTAAGAGGTAAAAAGTCATGCCACGCTCGTTTTGAGGTGGGTTGTAAGGAAAAGGCATGCAAGTTTGCTTTGCGTGCAATGAAGTTACCTGAGAGAGATTATTGGCAAATTCAGACTTTGCATAAAGTACACACGTGTACTGTTAATGGTTTACAATATGGATACCAAATTATGAGCGCGAGGATTATTGGTGAGCTTATCACGACCAGGCTGCAAAGAAGTTATGTTACCTCATTGAGACCTAAGGAAATAATGGAAGAGATGAATTGCACACAAAGATTGCAATGCCTTTATCGAAATGCATGGCAAACGAATGAGTATGCTGAAAATCTTGTGTTCGATCCCCCGAAAAAGTAATTCCAACTACTCCCTTCATATTTCCATATGTTGGAACGTGAAAATCTTGGTACACTCACGAGTGTCGCTACAGATGGGGAACGCTGATTCAAATATTGCTTATGGGCATATGGGTCATGTATTTGGGGGTTTCGTTCTGTAATGCGACCTGTACTTGCATCAATGCCACACATCTAAAAGGCAGATTCAAGGGTATTTTGTTTGTTACGGTTTGCAAATATACGAATGAGCAGATATATCCAGTTGCATTTGGCATTGGTGACGTCAAGGACGAAGAGTCTTGGTCGTGGTTTCTTAACCAATTACGTCGTGCAATTGGTTGTCCCGAAAACCATATGTTAATTTTTGACTAGCATCTTGCGATTAAGAAGGCAGTTGAGAATGTGTACAACGACGCGCATCACGGTCTATGCAGTTACCATTTAGAGAAAAACATTAAAAACTTATTCAAGCGCGAAGATGTTGCGGCAACTGCTATAGGCTGTCCGATTTTAACAGACACATGACTGAGTTGAAATAGATTTGCAAACCTACTTATGACCACCTTATGAAAATAGGCCCTGATAGATGGGTACGTGCACGGTCATCGGCAAGGCGATACAAGCTGATGACATCCAACATTGCGGAGTGTATTAACTCCTGCCTCAAGCATGCAAGGAAAATGCCAATAATAGTCTTGATCAAGTGCATCAAAGGCATGTTCCAACGTTGGTTCCATGATCGGCACAATGAGGCATTGAATATGATCACGCCACTCAGCCCTTGGGCTACCGATCTATTAAACAAACGGTTGAATGCAGCATGTCATTTTTTCACCAACCAATCGATCTGCTAGAGTTCCAAGTTATAGGCAGGAATAAGAATGTAGTCGTCAACCTATGCAGGAAGACGTGTTCATGCGGTGAGTTCCAAAGTGATCTACTCCCCTGCACGCTTGCAATGACGGCAACAAGGTATGAATAATCATGTTTTCTTATTTAGTGTATTATGAATTGAATTTTTACATGTTTACATTGTTCCCCAATTGTGATTTCATTACCTTCGTAGTAAGTGCAATCGTTCACCCATTGAATTCTGCTCGTACTATTACAAGACTAGCTCTTGGGTGGAGGGATATGTAGTTCCCATTCGCCCAATTGGCAATCCCAGTGAGTAGGATGTCCCCCATGAGGTTAAAGAAATTGTCGTTCTACCACCAACATGGCAAGGTCAAGCGAGGAGACCTAAGAGGAAGAAGATTCCATTAGCTAGGGAAGGTAGTCATCGACGTAGATGTTCACAATGCAAGAGTTATGGTCATAATAGACAAAATTGTCAGACGTCGTTTACAGGTCTATTCACAATCGGGGAAACATCATCTTCTTATCCTCCGGATGGACGACGACGACGACGACGACGAAAGGCATGTTCAATAGGCAGACAACCCAGGTACACACAAAACATCTGTCCAAAACGGAGAACAAACAGTTAGAACATTATAGGTGTCATACCTGAATATTGTGGAACTTCACACGTCAATTGTTAGGGATTGTTTCGAACTGTTTCGAAATGGCCATTGACATTTCCATTGAATAATGATATTTGAATTTGAGTTTGCCAGAGTTTGGAAGTGATACTTTGACAGTTTGACTGCTGGCTAAAGCCAGCAATGAGATGATATTATCGGATCATCAAATGCCTTATACTCCTTCATAATTGATGATAATTTCTGTATCTTTGTAAACAATAAAATTCTTATTTGAAATATACCAATAATAACTATAATTATATTTGCCTTATTGATTTGGGCCTCTTGTTTCATATTTGAAGTATGAAACATGGCATAATAATAGCATTGACTACTCACAGAACTAGTAAAATAACATACTTTTTTTACCACACCATGCATTGTCATATAGTTGGAATGTAAATTGTGTTATCTTTCGAATGCATATATGAATACTGAAATCAACAAAAACTCTACATTTCGAAAATTGTGAAGACAATACATTCATAGTCGTGTTGGTTAAAGCAAATAGCTTCAATATACATAAGGGTATTATAGGTAATTTCCAAACGACGCTGCAAACTGATATCTCAAAACGTTACGCGATTAGGTACCTTTTACTACTCATCACTTCCCCCGGTTATAGCATGCGTTGCGAAGTGCTATTCTCAGCAATTCAGAACTTGTTACCAATGACAACTTGTATAGTATGCTTGCCAATATTGAAGAAAAACTGGATCACCAAACTAATAGCCTGTAGACATTGGAATTGAGGGTACAAAATGTAGACATGGTATTCTTCAGCGAAGAACAGATACAGCTGATCGGCCAGCATCTTGGGAAAGCACTTACAATCACTAAGTCGAGCATGGCAGTTAAGAATTCATATTAACTTATTTTATTCGTTGATTAACTACCTCAGTGATACTGTAATTTGTTTATTAAAGTATTTATGTTATATTATTTTTGAGAATTCCTGAACATGTGCTTTCACTTTCATGTGTTTAGGGTATCTTCTGTTCGATTATTTAGAGTAATGAAGTAGATATTTTGATATCATGGAGCTTCTGGTTGGTTTGTGGTTTAGGATTGTCCATCGTAATTTGCTGAAATGTCTGCATAGAACATTGCACACAATAAAGGGCATTAGATAAACAAAAGACAATCATTTGTTTGAAACAAACACAATTAAAAGCATGGCAATCGGCAATAGGTCAATGTTTCCATTTCGTCAATTTATATTCTACAGTAACTCCATACAAATATCTTTAACTACATCCAAAATCTTATGCACAGTTCGTGTTGGAATTTAACATTCTAACACTAACTAATAGAACATGCAGTTAGATATCATGATGGTGGTGCGAATTGAGAGTGAAATAGATCCTCCAATTGTTGTTGATGCTGCAATAGCTCACGATTTTGCCCCTTCAACAATTTCATTCAGGCATTCAACCTTGAGTCTATTGTTTTCATAAGTGAAAGGAGACGAGTGAAAGCTGGATCAACATCGACTGGCCCCTTCCTAACCTAGTGTTGTTCCTGAACTCAAAACCTACCTGTTTAATACCAGGCTCATCGATGTGATTGAACAAAGCATGGTTTATTGGCGGATCACAACGGCTGTCGACATTGAAGTAGTATATTATCTCACTGATCAACATGTCATAATGCAGGCTTTTGTTGCCACCTTGAATGGTCAGGAGCATGTCATCCATGATGAATTTAACAAGGTTGATACGACGGGACAATTTAATGTTATGTAAGAACCAGAGCCCCTTTGCCTTGACATTTAAAAACTTCACTTGGTGAGGACGGATAGTGTGAGTGATGATGAGGTGCAACACTTGATCAAAGAAAAACATCCTTGTCCAATTAGCACTTTCACTCTCTCTTAAATGAGGGTAGATAAATGTCGACCCAAGGTTCCTATTACGACTGACATGGCACGGATCGATTGCATGGAAGTAAGGTGAAAGACATGTTCTATCAACTCATGCGTAACCACGATACGTTATCCCATGACGTGAGTGACAAACAAATCGTCATGGTGCACAACCCTAGATGTTTTTGACTTAGTATATTTTTGTCTTGCATTGAAGTAAAAAATCTGGACCAATTTCTTGTAATATGGCCTATTCAATTGTAAGTAATGTGTCTACCCTAACTTTTCAAAGTTCACAATGTATGGGAAATCAATTACCTTTAAATAATCAAAGTCAATTATACGCCTAGACATTACCTTTCTTTTGGTGAAATTGGCATTGAATTTCGTAGTGTGCGACGAATTGGTGAAATTTTGTAAAAAAGAACTGACAACCGATCCTGACGATGTTTTCGCATCAGCGAAGCCGCCTTCACCACTGTTGTGCGTCACCTTTGTGCGTTTGCTTTTGTGACTCATCTTTGATATCTCCGAAGTTAGGATATTTTAAGCGAAGACTTATGCTGCAAAAGGGTTTTATAAGGAATTCAGAGGGTGGAATCTTTTGTAGCTGGTGGGAATTTGAAACAACAACTCAAGGGTCTCGATATCAACTAATAATAACAATTCCATACTAACCACACGCGCGAGATTATACATTACATCAGTCATGCTATAAGGAAAAAATTCACTAACGTGATTCCCATAACAAGTGACGCGACTCCATATTACTCACGCGAGTCGAAGTCAACTAGTCACGTAATTCCATAATAACCATTGACGCTACTCAAAAAAATTCACTCATGCGGTTCCCATAACAAGTGACGCGACTTCATATTACTCACGCGTGTCGAAGTCAACTAGTCACGTAACTCCATAATAACCATTCATGCTACTCTATAGGCTGGGTTGGCAAAGCCCTTTTTTTAAAAAAGAAAATATTTTTATCATTTTTAAACCCTAAATTTTATATTAATAAAATTATTTTATGATTTAATTCATAAATTAAAATTATTAATTTGATAAGTCAAGATTAAACACATTAAATTACCAATAATATGAGTCATATTATTAGTAATTTTGACAGGTATACTGACGACCTTTAATAATAAGTTGTTGACGTCAACTGATATTTACAACTCACGGGAGTGAATATCAACTATTGTCGCTATTTAAAAAAACACACTGACGCCTTATTATTATAAGTTGTTGACGCAACTCTATTTTTTGTCGATCACGGGATTGAACATCAAATACTGACGCGATGGTATATCTTAAAGGAGGTTGCAAACTGATATCCCCAAACACTTCGATGTAATCCTCTTAGTACTCATCACTTCACTCGGTTATACCAAATGCTCTTAAGCGAAAAGATCTTAAACCTATCTCTAGCTATAAGATTAAGCAATTAAGCTCAAATATCATTTATATCTTAGGTAAAGGCCCATCTTCGAGCTGACCCAAAGTCGATGAGTGTGGACGTATTTTCAACCCTAGAGTTCAAGTTTTACCAACAAATATAGAAAAACCTACAATTTTATATGCACGTTGGTAGAGGAATTAAATGTTTTGAAGGTAAAGGTGTGCTTAAGCTTTGATGAAACATTTTCTCTGGCCAATTTTATTTTAGAAATTTCTTTTCCCTTAATAAGGGTTATATGGTTGATGACTTTTCAATTGTGAGCTCTAGATTTTTAGAATTTTTTTTTATGGCTCAATCGGGGGTTTATGCAACATCAACTTAGCATCAATACCTTTTGTTTTATTTGGCTTCGCCAACAGATCTAATGACATAGGAAAGATTTTGGTTCAATCTTTCGAATCGGCTTATTCAGAATCCATGATTGGGAAAGTGTTGATTTTTGGTGTTTGAAAATAGTAGGATGGGGGAATTGCTGCTTTGTTGTTTCTTTTCAACCTTATCATGGGTATGACAGATTTCTCAAAAAACATTCAATTCTTCTACCAAGCGTGCATATAAAACATAAGGGGAAAACCATAAGTTGGTAAAATTTGAACTTTGGAGTTCAAAATGAAGTTCATTGCACAAGCATGGATTCACTTATGCACGAATTTTTCTCAGCAAATGGGAAAACATACTATGTAAGTACAAAAAAGGTAATCTTCCTTTAACATTGCTTTTTATTGTTTGTCCGGTTTATTTTTAATATGATTGTTCAATCTATAGTTTATGCAACTACGACTTAGCATCAATACCTTTTTTGGTTTGATTTAACTTCAGGTACGGATTTAATGACATAGGATAGATTTTGGTTAAATCTTCAAAAGCGGCTTCTTCGGAAGCAAAGCTTGGGAAATTATGGATTTTTCGGGTTTGAAAATAGTAGGATACGAGAATTGTTTCTTTGTTGTTTCTTTTCAACCTTATCAATTGGGAGTTGAGGATGTTAGGTCTTAAAGGCTGGATGTCAAGTGACTGGTTGCTGGTGTTGACTTATAAAAAAGCAACCCACTAGACTTGTCCTATTGAAAGAAAGTGAAACGATAAATACCTAGACAGGGTATTGCGGTTTAGAGAATAGATTCCCTGATCTATTAATCTTGTCATACTCATATCGATTGTAAGCTGAACTGTGAGTGAGAGATACTACAAGTCTTTAATGCAATCAATACAAGTATACATGCTTTATATATCTTCTTCAACTGAATAAAATAAATAAAAGTAAACATGCATGTCATATTTCATATATGCATTTTTTTTTTTTGTGTATTTAAGGACATTTAATCCACTTTTTTGTAATAAAAAAATGCTTGACATTGTCTTACATAATTAAGCTAATAAGATCATACTAAACCAACTAGAATTCTTTTTTTTATTTGATTTAGTTGAAAAAGATATATAAAGCATGTACTTTTATTTATTTTATATCTAAAAAGTGAATTACTATAAAAGAATCTTGCTCAGAACGAGTTGTTCTTAAAGACAACCAAGCTTGTTGGCTTCCAACTTTAATTGATGTTAGGCAGAAGTGTACCTTAATTTAGTAGACTCTCTATGCCTGTAACTTGTTCTTTGGACCCAGTGATTGCATTGAAGACTTGAAGTATTGCAAACTTACGGTTCAGCTTACAGTCTCTAGGACTATGACACGATTAATAGATCAGGGAATCTATCTTGTAAACCCTAGTACCCTATCTAGGCATTTCTCATTTCACTTTCTTTCAATAGGCCGAGTCTACCGAGTTGCGTGAATCCATAAATCAGCTCACGCGATTCGATGTCAACTAGTAACATAATTCCATAATAACCAATCACGCGATTTGATATTAACTAGTCACGTGATTTTATAATAACAGTCAGATTAATAGTTACGTGACTCCAAACATAAATTACTCACGCCATTTGATGACAACTTGTAACGCAATTCCATAATAACCACTCACGAGACTCTATTTTCTACTCACATGATTTTACTATAAATACTAACGCCATTCCATAATAACTAGTAATGGGACTCCTTATATTACTCACGGGACTCAGCGTATCAACTACTCATGCAATTCGACAGAAACTAGTGACGCGCTTCAATAATAACAACTCACGCAATTCCATATTTACAACTCACGCGAGTCAATATCAACTACTGATGCGATGCTAAATCTTAAAGGTGCACGCCATCCATATTTAATAGTCACCACATCCAAGTTGATTACTCACGCGATTCCATAATAGCTACTCAAGTGACTCAATATTGAGTACTGACCTAACATGGTATCTCAAATACTAACGCGAATCAATATAAACTTGGAACGCGATTGTTAGGGCGTTGAGTTATGCAATTCAATATCAATTGGTTACAACCCTATGTCACGCAATGCAATTCAACATGTTATATATGTTGTAAACTAAGGGGGATTGGCATATGCGGATGCATGAACGATGGCATGTAAATACTGTAACAAACTAAAAGACTTTACGATGCGAATAAGAAACAAACAAGGAAAGAAGAAATAATGTTGTTCTTATTGCACCCGTATACTTATAACAACAATGAATACATAATTGTTCTTGTTGTTAATTGAAATAACAAAGAATACAAAGAATAATATGTAAATAATAGAACAAAGAATAATATGGACATGATATGGAACAATGTTATTTACAGATTGAAAAAGAATAAACAAATAAAAAAATTTAACAACTTGTACTGTTTGCAAATATCTCAATGGCAAACTTATTTCGAATGCCTTCTATCGCGTTTGCTTTCAGCACTGGAGGATCCGACTGGATAAACAACTCCAACAAAACGATAACCTAATCCCCGTAGCTCACCGAATCTTTCTGTACCGGGATCTTTACTTTTAAATTATGCCTCATCTATGTCAAAGGATGCTTTTGACGACGCAATCTAACAAAGTACTCTGACTGGTGGCATGTAATGAGAAACAATGATGTTAGTGGACTCATCTGCTTATCACGCAAGCCAGACTTCTATGCGTCGTCCTGACTGCACGATGAGTCCACTAACATCATAGTCTATCTCAGCAAGTTGATGTGCACTACCACCCAATGGTAGTCAAAATAGCACGGTGTGAGAATTGAGTCAACTTCATCCCATGGCAAACCCCACGAAGGACTCAAACTCTTTGCATAGTCCAGCAGATGGTTTGACATTACTGCCTCACTTGGGTTGAATGTCTTATCGCTAGGGGATGACTCCATTTCTTTGCTCAGACAGAGCAAAATAAGCTGTTAATTATGTTACGCACAATAGTTAGATAAAATTAACTAATACACAGACCTTACATTTGAATAATTACAACTCACTAAAATATGATATACTTATATAGAATGTGGTGTCAACGATGTATATTCTCCTCTTGTACTATTGTCGATGGTGCTTGCGTGACCGCTTACACAATACACTGATGCATGCATCAATCTGTTGGTTGTCCATCAACTTTGCTGGCGTCTCCAATCGTCGAAAAAAATCAAGGCCCTCTTGTCTTTTGATGCCCAGAATGTTAACCCTACATATTTATTTTATAATAACTCGTCCTTCGCTTTGCGTTGGACTAACAATGGGTTCACTTACGAGCTTCGAAGGTATTTACTAGCTAAGGTCTGGCGTGCATCTTTGGGCTCAGGTCGAGGTGGAGCCTCACTAGAAGGTGTGATCTCATTTTGCGAGGGGACCTCTGGTTGAGTTGGGATAAGAGCAAGACGCGGGAAAGTTGTAGCTCTAGTAATCGCACGAGAAGGTATGCGATGAGGAAGCTGGGCTGCTTTTGCTGGGGATGGAATAGCCGCAGGATGATGTTTGATTGGGCCAGCGAGAGGTGACCTTCGAGCCAATGCAAATGACTGATTTATGCCACATGTATCCTCAACATCAACTCCAATCCCACTACCATCTTTCTCGCGCATACCATCCTCTTCACCCATAAATTGAGCCTGAACAAGTGAAAAAATCAAACACATTAGAACACTGTATACATCATACATGTTATAACCCACGCAATGAAAAACATAAACGCCCATACCTCAAAATGGTAGATTAGTCGACCCACAATTCGATCTTCCACCCCTTGCATTGACTGCTCGATATGCTGATGCAGTGATTGGATCTCTAATTGCATTGCCTGCATCTGCATATGCATATCGGTTTGCAAGAACTGTAGGTCTTTCTTCCACTGTGTCCACATCCGTTGCAGCTCTCGCTTAATGCTCATAGTCTTTTACGGACGCAGCGGTGGGTTGCGCGCCTCAACAGATGGGGAAGCAGAAAAAGTAAGAGGAGGTGCAACATGATGGGCAGTATGAAGATCGCAGGAGGAGAATCAGGGGCTTCAGCAGCACCGAACTGGGAAAGGACTTCCTCATCCACATGGCGTCTTCGCTTAACGCCTCATGCTGCCTTACTTTTCCCTTTGAGGTCCATTTTCCTCTTCTTTTATTGGGGACCAAATTCTGTCCGACCATTCAACTTCTATAATGGAATGTATTGTTGCCCTTCGGAGATGTTGACCTCAATGTCGGCCCAGTACGCGGTCAACATCTCTTCTGCAGTTGGCTCCAACGTCCTCAGCGCGCACAACTGCACTAAAACATGTATTGCCATTAGGTATAACCCTCGCTAGCCTATGTTAATAAAAATTAAATTTTATTAAATACAAAAATATGATTTCTTTACTCACCTTCCCTTCTTTCTCCAAAGTTGCAATGTTGGCGTGGAAGCCTACAGGCTTCTCGTCACATTGTCATTTTAGCATTCTTAGCCAAACCTGTCCCGACTGGCGCTGCCTTCCAAATAAGCTTCGGATTACAAGAATTGCTTACAACGCTCAAAACTGCACATCAAATGTCAAATATTTTTTACTCACTTCCTAAATTCTTATGCGAAAAGAATTCACCTTATAAAATCTTATGTGACAAGAATAATGATAAATAGTAGAGTATAGCACACTACCTGAAATGCCCAAATAAATCCGTAGATGTGGTAGCGTCTTTTCTTTGCTACTCTCGCAGTAGGAGATTCGAAGCCCCTCGTCATGTAATTTACGGTCAGACTCCAAACATAAGTGCCCCGTGGGAACGCGTTCCATTCCTCGATGTTCTCTACCAGCGATAGCAACTATGGAACCGCTAATCGTTTGTAGTCTTGACCGAATAAAACATTTTAGGCTATCAAGATGAGGGCCATCTTGGTCGCATATCTCTCTTGCTGAAACTAGCCTCCCTTGAATGTTTTTAAAACTTTTTGAATCTTTACCTCGTTCCCTTCTTCCTAGTAACGTAGGTGAATTCCTCTAGGGACGATCTCGTATAGATTGACAATAAGTCCCAGTACAGCACCAAACTTAAGCCCTGTCACGAGGCAGAACTCCCTTTTCGAGAACTGGGCCTTTGTTCTGTCTATGACGAACCATAGCTCGCCCTCGATGGAGTCTGGTTCATTTATTCTGCGTAGCATTAGGTTGTGCACGAGACTAGCATAGAATAAACTCTTATCAGCTTCGACGTCCATCACGTGCCCAAAGCATGTTCCCTTCAACCTCTCCAACTCGTTGACTTTGGACATCATCTCCCGTATCATATATAGCTTCAGCCACTTGCAGTGGATGTTAATGCCCGTGTTGAACCCCCACTGCTACCTCGGCACACAAAGTATAGATTCGACATTATCATGCTCTGTTCATGTGCTGGCCATCTGCAACATACAACAGATCACCTTCCATTTTAGTCACGTTAATACCATCATCGTAGATTAACAAAAAAACAAGAGGAATTTCTCATAAATAGCCCTCCTCATAAGTTCACTCATAAAATAACCCTCTCAATACTTTTAATCGTTTTTAGACAACCTTGGACCAGAATAATTAATGCAAGTGTCATGTATGAATTATTAAACAAATCAACATATACACATTAAAGCATTACAGTTGATCCAAAATAATACATAATGAACCCAATGTCTTTCATGCAATGCCATACGGATAAATTTCATGCAGTTATGACACTTGTGCAATTCAATATAAAACAAGTCACGCAATGCCTTTTAATTTAACCACGTAATTATGAACATTAAATCACGCAACCATCTATAAACAAGTGACGCACTGATATAAACCCATCAACCATTCTCGCAATGTAAACCCTATTACAATCACGCACACTCTAACCCCATGCCATCCACTCGTGCTATCACGCAATGATCTATCAATATGTCACGCAAAGTTAAACCCTAATGCAATCACGAACACCCTAACCCCATCCCATCCACTCGTGCTGTCACGCAATGACCTATCAACATGTCACGCAAAGTTAAACCCTAATGCAATCACGCACACCCTTAGTTACCCCATGCCAAAACCCAATCACGCACAACGGGTAAGCAAGCCCTCAGTCACCCTCCACTCAATTTCTACCAAAGGGTCTTAACGCATACATATCAACCAGTCACGCGACGCCGGTCACCTTTCGAGCCCATCAACACCAACAATACCACCTTCACCTCTCTATTCAACCATTTCAAACGACAAGAATATCAATATGAACAACCAATATGTATAGGTTTATGCTCAAAAACCAAAACCCTCAACATGAAAAATAACCATTTCTCTACACTGTTTAAAATTTTTTTTTAAAAAAAGAATACTTTTCTTAACTAAAATAAAATAAAATAAATATTATACATTTCTTCTCGTAATGTCAACTTCCTCTCACTACTGAGTATGTGAAGTACCTTTATATTGATAACAACCACTCTAAAATGGTCCTATCACTACGAAAATGCTCCAAAGTTTAACTACCGATGAAGTATCGACAAAATTGCTTTTGAGGAGATGTACGGTCTGTCTCTGAAAACTGAAGAGTTGTGGACCATATATAAACTGACTTTACCCGTTGAAACGTTTCGGGTTGAAGTGCGGACCCAAACGGATAGGTTAGTTTCATTAAGGACATTTTCGTCCAAAGGTGACTTCTTTTGTCTAAAAACACTTAAAATTATAGAGAGGTCCATTCTCAGAAATACCTTATGCATAGGGCCTATTTATAAAAAGTACTCTAAAAAAATTATATTTTGATTTATGAAAACATGTTGGAAACACTTTAATCGGTGTCAAATTGACAAAAAAAATGAAAAGAGTTGAGAGGATTTAAAGTTTTTGTTCGTAAGTAACAACAACATTTTAGACATTAAAATATAACAAAATGTTCTTGAAAATGTTGTGTAACAATAATTTTTTCAACATGGCTTGTAACAACAATATTTTTTTTTTCAACATGGCATGTAACAACTTTTTTAACCATGGTGTGTAACATATTTTTATACATGACTTGTAATAACAGTATTTTTGTCAACATGACATGTAACAACCTAACTATGGCGTGTAACAACAATATTTTTTTTCAACATGACGTGGAACAACCTAACCATAACTTGTCACATGTTTTTGTACATGACGTGTAATAACATGACCATGGCTTGTCACATGTTTTTGTACATAGTATGTTACAGGTTTTTGTACATGACGTGTCACATGTTTTTGTACATGGCGTGTCACAACCTAACCATGGCTTGTTATAGGTTTTTGTACATGACGTGTCACAACATAACCATGACTTATCACAAGTTTTTGTACATGACGTGTCATAAGTTTTTGTACATGACGTATCACAACCTAATCATGACTTGTCATAAGTTTTTGTACATGGCATGTCATAGGTTTTTGTACATGACGTGTCACAACCTAACCATGGCTTGTCATAGGTTTTTGTATATAGCGTGTTTTTGTACATGACATGTCACAACCTAACCATGACTTGTCACAGGTTTTTGTACATGACGTGTCACATGTTTTTATACATATATAATTTCATTAAGAATATTTTTATCTAACTTGATTAAAAATAATTAAAATTATAAAAAAGTTATTTTTGAAATCGTTTTATCTTTAATAGTTATTTTTTTAAATATCTCAATTTAATATATATATATATGTGTATATATAATATTGAAACTTTACACTAATGTTTGTCTAAAGTACAATCATTAAAAATATACTGTAAATTATTAGTTAGTTGTGAGTTACCAAATAATCCAATTATTACTAATTAAATAGACAAATTTGACGATTAGCTTGCTAGCAACCACCATATCAGACATCTCAACCAACTCCTCAGGCAAAAGCTTGTGCTAAAAGACAAGTGACTAAGCAAAGCAAATTATCAGAGGAAAAAAAAAAGAAAAAGAAAAAGACAGTTGTTTTAGGAGTATACGTCAAAAACTTTCAAAGCAAAATCAGCCTTACCAGTTTATTCACTAAAAATCTCACTCTTTCCTTCACTTTTGAGTTCAAAAAACAAAGCAAAAATGGTGTACAAATCTTTGGATTCCGTCACCGTTAATGATATCGAAGCGTCGGGTATATCGTCTCAACTGGCGGAAGAAATTCACCGAAAGGTCACGGAGATCGTTGATGGTTACGGAGCTGCCACGCTGGAGAGTTGGAATAGAATTTCCAAACATGTCCTTACTCCTAGTCTCCCTTTCTCTCTTCATCAGATGATGTACTATGGTTGCTATAAAGACTTCGGCCCCGACCCGCCGGCTTGGATGCCCGATCCGTAAGGATTCTCCTTTTTCCTCTTTTTCACTTTACTTTGATCTTCAAGTTATTGCTTATGCTTAGGGATGTTAATGGGTAGGGTACCGGATATTTGATCCGTTTATACAAAGATAAGATACTCATAAACGGATTTGAATAAGATTAGGGTAGTGATTTTACTGAATTTTAACAGAATAGGGTTAGAATATTACTTTTAAGGATCTGTTATTTGAATTTAATTATTATTTATAAATATTTTATTATTATTTTAGTAATTAAATTAAAATTTTATAATTTTTATTAATTTTATAAATAAATTTTTTTTGTTAAAAATTAATAAATATACGAAAAGTATGATTATTTTAATTATTAATGTGATGATATTAATATATTTAAATTAAAAAATTATTATATTATTATTTATGTTTAAGTATGATTACTTTAATTATTAATATGATGATATTAATATTTTTATGAATACGTGTGTGTATATATTATGTATTTTAAATATAAATATATTTACTTTTTATTTTGTTTTAATATTGTAAAAATTATAACTCATAAAATTATTAATTACAGTATATATATGTTTGTTTATATAAATATATAACATATAAATGTAAAGGTAAGTTATGAGATTAGAAAAGTTAATTGGGTAATTAGGTAATTGGGTTCCTATGAAGAAAATTTTAAAAATTTTTTTATTTAATCGGTATTTAAATGGGTTAAGATAATTATAGGGTAGTAGGAATGTATTAGGGTTAGGGTTAGGGTTAGGGTAGTAATTTTAAAATTAAACGGGTAGTTAATAGGGTTAGGATAATTGATTTTTTATAAGGTTAGGGTTCGGGTACCTCGAAATTATAGGGTACCCAACCTGTTGACATCCTTACTTATGCTTTTACAAATAAAGTAAATATAAGAAAAAGAACAAGAGAAAATTATAATCCTATTTTTTTAGCTGAAAATGCATGAATAAATCAAAGGAAGTGGAAAAAATTTGAATATAACGGCTACCTTGGTGCATACTGGCAATCATGAAAATTAATGAGTTCAATTTTCTAATGATTCAATTCAATTTTGTATGCAAACAGCGAAAAAGCTCAATAGGTTTGGATTTAAATAGAGTCAATAGTTTTTTGTAACTATCAACTGAATAAGTAAGTTGTACTCCAACTGCAAAAAGCAATGCTTCAAAATCCACAGGGAAGAAAAATGAAAGAAAAAAAATAGACTCAATTGCTGTGAAAATTATATTTCTTAGATAGAATGGAGTAAAGTATAAAATTTAATGTAAGAGGAGAAATCCAATAGTCCATTTTAATTAATTGATATTTTTTCTTCTTGAAGAATGGAAACTTGTCGAATCCAATGGCTACCCTATAATAGCTTGAACTAGATGATGGAGTGAGTTTAAATAAAATTTCACCTTTATTTACATTTTAGAATAAAAATGTTTGACCAAAATTGTCATTTGAGCAGCCATTGATGCTTATGTATTTTTTCAGCATCTATTTTTTTCTTTGTTTCCTGATTTTTATTCTTTTGATTTTTTTTTTCGTTTTATTGATTCTGTTATCATGCTTAATTTTGCTGATTTGTATATGGTTAGGGAGAGTGCACTGTTAACGAATGTTGGCCTTCTGTTGGAGAGGCATGGAAAAGAATTTTTGGGCATCAAGTACAAGGATCCCATATCGAGTTTCTCTCATCTTCAGGAATTTTCAGTCTCAAACCCTGAGGTATAACTGTTATGGCTCCAAGGTCACATTTCTTTAAAATACGTAAATGTATTTGACAATTTGAATTCTGGATTATTATTAAACATATATTGTTTCCTATATCTTGATATGCCAGGTTTATTGGAAAACTGTATTGGATGAACTGTGTGTAAATTTTTCGGTCCCTCCTGATTGTATCTTACATGAGAGTCCATCTGAAGAAAGCTGCATATTGAATCCAGGCGGTAAATGGCTTCCTGGAGCTTTTGTGAACCCTGCAAAGAACTGCTTGATTGTTAATAGTAAGAGAGGTTTGGATGATATAGTAATAAGATGGCGTGATGAGGGAGATGATGATCTACCCGTGAAGAGCATGATGCTTAAGGAATTGCAACTGGAGGTTTGGTATGCTGCTCTTCACCTTACAGATGCAGTTGTTTGTCAACAGATGCTTTTCTTTTTTTTTTTTACAGTTTACATAATTTTTTTTGAAATCTGCTCCAAATACCTTGAAATGAAGATTCCTCCCAAGGCTGGATGACTGATTGAAGTATTCTTAGAGTTGTCTTGTAGTTTTGAAGGATTTTTAGCAAAATTGGTGTACTCCTTCAATGAATTCAATAATTATTTTTTGTATTATGCAGTTAGTGCTTGTGATTTTGAATATTGGTTGATTGATTCTACTTGGTAGGTCTGTGGATCAAATAGGCTCTTAATGTTATGTAGAGTCGGAGTTATTGAATTTGATAAATGAAGAGGTCTTGATATTGTAATTGAAATGCTTGTTCTGTTTACTTCTACCAACTCTTAGTATCATATTAACCATTAGTCCCTTCCAACTCTTGATATTATATTGACCAGCAGTCCTTTATTGTTCTAATTTGAAGGTTAGTTGCACATGCTCTCGGTGCTCTGGGCTTGGAGAGAGGATCTGCAATTGCAATTGATATGCCGATGAATATCTACTCTGTAATTATCTACCTCGCAATTGTTCTAGCAGGCTATATAGTTGTATCCATTGCTGACAGTTTTGCTCCTCTTGAAATATCAACAAGGCTTAAAATATCAGAAGCAAAAGCCATTTTTACTCAGGTTGTTTTCCTTTTTCCTTTCACCAGACTGTGAATCCTTGTTTCATATCTTTACAATTTCTTCTGAATAATGGCAACTTGTGCTTTAGGAGTTTATACTCTTTCATGCTTCCGTGACTTTTGTTATTGCGAATGAGTTCTACACAACAGAGGCCTCCATTGTGGGCTTTATTATGGATGGAAAATTGCAAATTCACTTAGATGATCTTTAGATATAAACTTACCATTTCAGGTAGTAAATAGCATGAACAAAGATGCCTTCTTCCTACCCATCATAATTCTTAACTAGATATTCAGGGAAACATTTTCAGGCATCCGAAAGTTGTCCAAAGTTCAAACGATTTGTGTCGGAGATTATGTCCATCATGGTTGGGTGCTAGCTTCTGCCCAATGGGCATGCGTATACGTGGTACCTCATTGAAGGTTTTCATGTGACTAGGAGCTCAAATTCTAGGCATTGTTTAAGGAGCTATCTTTAACCACAACATAAATTTTTGTTTGCCATTGTGTGGCATGCATTACCATTTGTGAAATTTCCCCAGTTATTTGATTTTGTTAGATATTATTGTGAAAAACAAAATGTTAGATATTTACTTATCTATATTGAGCACATGCTTTTTGGTGAGTGGTTATTTGATGAAAGAAATTGTGAGAGAAATTAATAATTCCTTTTTCTTTTTTATCTTTTCATTCAACCTATTAAGGTTCTATTTGGGTTGTAGAAAATATTGAGGAAAAAAATTTGAACGAAATTTTGAAAAGAAGAAAAACAGTAAACATAAAAAAGAAAATAAGTTTTTTTTTAATCTATTGATATATAAATAGTTTAATTTTCTATTTTTTTGACATTAAATTAATCAAAGAAAATCTCCAACTTTATGTTTCTTTCTTTTGGCCTTTTCTTGAATATCATTTTCTCAGAAATTTGCATGAATTAAACAGACCAAGGTGCTTTAGAAAGCTATATGATGTCCTCCCATAAAAAGAGGCTTTTGTACAGAGAGAGAGAGAGAGTGATGAAAACCCATCCTAGATTTTTTATGGATTTTGGTAAATAGGGTTGTTGAGCCAGTTTGATAGCTAGAAAACTCTCTTTCAGTGTACATACTGGCTAAATCTCATTGATCTTAATTTTAATGAAAATGACCAACTAGTCTTAAATTTGCTGAGAAATTAAGTTTAGGACCTCAATAAGGTCTCTAGGTAGCGCTATAGGAAAAAAAAAAACTTTAAATTGGGTAGTGGGAAATGGGACTGACATAAACAAATATATTTGTTAACAATTTTCTTCTTTTTTTCCTTTTTGTTTTAAACTTTTTGGTCTTTATCTCTTGTTAAATCATATTTTCATCACAATTTTGTCTGGAAAATTTTCCACGATCTCATCTGATATTATTTTGTGGATCTTCCTTTAGTAAGTCTCTCATCTTTGTCTTAGTCCTTATGTTTTTGTCCCTTTTTTAGTCTTTCCACATCCCTCTCATGTACATTTACTTGCTCTTGTCATTTTAATTCTTTGTCACTTTTATCTCAGGATCTTATTATTCGCGGTGAAAAAAGCATCCCTTTGTATAGGTGAAATTCTTTAAACTTTTAACTCAACTATTTAAGGTAGTGTGTTCCTTTATTCATATTTCTAGTTTCTAATGGCAGTTGTCTAACAGTATAGCTTCCATTCTGCAGTAGAGTTGTGGAAGCTCAGGCACCTATGGCCATTGTTATCCCAGCCAGAGGCTTTAGTTGCAGCACCAAGTTGCGTGATGGTGATATTTCATGGTCTGATTTTCTGGAAAGAGTCAGAAAACTCAAGTAAGCATTCTGTTACTTCTGGCTAATCTACTGCTATCTTGTTGATTAATATCTATGGCCATCCATGGCCATTCTTTGTATATTTGACCTTCATTTTTCTTCAGGAAAAATATATTGAAGATTGTATAGCTTGCTCCAAAGCCATATCTGATTGATTTTCTATGCAATATCTTTCATTTTTTCTCCATAGCTGAAAAGATACAATTTCTTTTTTTTTTTTTAATTAAGCAAGACATGGCATTTTGGAAGGGATGGCCAGAATGATGGTGGTAAGGGTATTTATTTATGGTTAGAGTACTTGTATATTTACTGTCAGTTTGGGTTTATACGATTCCTACTGTAGGAATGATTATGTGTTATAAAATTTTCCTAATTGGACTGAAGGAGATGTTTGTTGGGCTTGGATAGTTATGCAGTGTGCCTTCCTAATCAAGATAGCTGTTAAGCAATGAGCATGTTTGGATATTGAACTACAATCTTCATGAGCAACTCTCTCTAGTAGCTTTCCTGAAACTACATATCTGAAACACACAAAGTAATGTCCTAGGAAAAGACATAAACTTGAGATATTATAAAAATTGGTATTTTTGAGACAAAGTAGATGAAATTGATCAAATTCTGGCCCTGTTTTCTTGTTGGCTAGTTAAGTGGTTGATTCTATTGCAACATGTTGTATTCATCAGAAAATCACATGATTGGCAATTTTTTCATCTGATTGCATGTAATATTTCACCAAGACTCTAATACTTGTGCTATATCTGCCCCCTTTTGTTTTTCTTTCTTTTTTTTTTTTTTTTTTTAAATCTCAAACTGCAGAGGAGATGTGTTTGAGGCAGTGGAACAACCTGTTGAAGCATTTACAAATGTTCTTTTCTCATCTGGAACTACAGGTAACTTCAAGAATGGAACTTAACCTCATGAATCTTTCTTATCTCTTGCCATTCCTTTCTCACAAACAAAATGGTATTTTCTATGTATTTCATGACAACTGGTGGCCTAAAAACATGGGTATAGTGTAATTTGTAAGTCCTGCATGGTGGAATGGATGTAGTTTTGGTTAAATATTGAATGTACTGTCATAGAAAATTTCCAGATGGCTCCTAGCATGAGAAATATCTTGGTGCAGTGTCTTAAATGTAACTAATGGTAACTCTTTTGTGTTTGCTTGATGATCATTCAAAGCAATCTCACCTACCTATTTTATTTGTGGGTGTATACTACTTAGATTCAAGAAATTAATTGCATATTTTTGGTGATCAGTATGAGAGAAGTGAAGGAAAAATTTACTGTGATGTCCTGAGATATTGTCACGCATGGTAGTTTTGTGTATTGCCACTGAGATTTTTTTCATTTTCTGTCTGGTGCTCTTGTTGTTCCTTGGCTACATCTGGTACTTTCAGTGCAGAATCCCATGCCAACTGATAACCTGGTAAGGCCCAAAAGTAGGGTCAAATATCAAGAAAAAGAACTGAAATTATTGTGGAAATTTGGTCAACTGATAGTGTTAGTCTGATGTCAAGGTTGTCAAACCAAAGAACAGTAGTAAGGATAAGACCTAGAAGTTAATATTTATGTTTATTTCACACTACTCAAATTCCATAACTTAATCTGGAAGAGGAGGTTAGAAAATAGCTATTGGCTGGCTAAGTGAGCTTGTTTTCTTGTGTAGGTGAGCCAAAGGCAATCCCATGGACCCATGGGACTCCTTTCAAAGCTGCTGCAGATGCATGGTGCCACATGGACATCCACAGTGGCGATATTGTTGCTTGGCCGACAAACCTTGGATGGATGATGGGTCCTTGGTTAGTATATGCTTCATTGTTAAACGGGGCTTCCATGGCGCTCTATAATGGGTCTCCTCTCAGTTCTGGCTTTGCCAAGTTTGTACAGGTAGTAATTTTTGTCAATGTTATCACCATGGTATATTTCCATTGTTGTTTAACTAAAGTATGACAAACCTCAACTCATATAATCAGCTTATAGAATCTTTACATAGTAAATGTCAAACTGCAGTTGATGCAGTAGAAGTTCTCGTTAAACCATTCTATTACAATTAATCTGCTTCTTCTTCTGCTGGACATCCTTGGCCAAAAATTATTATACAGAGAAGATACAGTAGCCAGTTGAATGATATGGACACAATCTACTTAAAGATATCATGGCATGTATATTAATTTTTTTTTCTTTTCTGGATAGATGAACGAACAAAAAACACTAAAGAGGCACCAAGGGAGTGCCAAGCCAAGCAAAAGGCTGTTATTTACAGATTAAAAGATGAAAAAGATCAGTATATCTCATACTTCTCCGAAGTTCTACCTGTTGGACCAAATATATGAAACGAAATCAACTTCCCATAATTTTTTATATGGCTAATTCTTCCCCCTCAAAAACTCTTTTTCAACTGATAAAATATAGAGAGAAGAACCAAATCTATCACTTTTCCCGTTCCTATACAAGACTGTGTAAACCTTGTTGCTCATAGCTCCATTTAAATTGAGCCTGACTCTACCCAAGTTATGCCTAACATTGCAAGGCTAATAATAAAGCTGCCTTGTTCAAGAATAGCTCAAAAGAAGATGATGACTGATTTCAGCTGCCGCTCTGCACAACAAACGCATATTTGAGATGACTGTTTTCCCTTTGGATATTATTAGTGGTTAAATTTCTTCCTCATACTGCACCTAGGAAAAAACAAAGCCAAACCATAGTTAGGTCTATTGTCTTCCAAACAGCTATCTGTGAAAAATTCTGTATACCTTTATTTTAAAATTGAAGTTGGCTTGTTTCATGCATGGAAATTTTTTCTATCCCCTTTATATATGAGGATTAAACAAATGCATATGTAGAAGATGGACTTGGAAATAAATAGAGTGCTGAAATTTATATTTTATACATCTGGGGACTTATTTATGTTCACTAAACTTGTCTAGGATGCAAAAGTGACAATGCTTGGTGTCATCCCTAGCATTGTCCGGGCTTGGAAAAGTACAAACTGTGTAGCCAGCTATGATTGGTCATCCATCCGGTAAGTGTAAGTTCTTCATTTTTACTCTAGCTTGTTTGTTCTTCGCATGATCAAATCACTTGGGAGTATATAAAAATTCACTTAAATCAGGATTTGTTTTTTCTATTAGAAAGTTTAGCTGCTATGATTTTATTCCAATATTGATTCTTTCCTGATTTCTTTTCTGTTTTTCTGAAACTGGCAGTTGCTTCAGCTCCACTGGTGAAGCATCTAATGTAGATGAATACCTATGGTTGATGGGGAGAGCTTGCTACAAGCCTATCATTGAATATTGTGGTGGCACTGAAATTGGTGGTGGTTTTGTTTCTGGATCATTTCTACAGCCCCAGTCATTGGCTGCTTTTAGTACACCAGCTATGGGTTGCCGTTTGTTTGTTCTTGGTGATGATGGCCATCCTATTGTAAGGACCAACCCAATTCCCATTCATGTGTAAGCGAGTAAACTGCAATATATAGTCACACTATACATATCTGGAAGGCTTGTGCCATGCATTCCCCTCCACCCCATTCTTTCCTATCAAATGCATTGCTTTATGAGGAATTAAGAATTATACATGCTTATTGCCTTCCATAGCAAAATTTATAACTACACCAATATACCTTCTACTTCTAAGAAAGTTTTGATTTGGTCTGAACCTGTCAATTGTAGCAATTAGAATCCTAAGCTTTTAACTTTTTTAAGATAAGTTCATGGCATCATACTCTCAACCATCATGATAAACAGAAAGAACCATGTAAGTGCTTTGTCAGCTTCCCTTATGGACTTCTGGTTCTCCATATCTACTATATATAAAAGTAGTATAATTTGATTTCTCAATTTCTTTCAATTGGGTGTCTAATTGAATTTCAATTGAGTTCTTTTTTATTTTTTTTAACTTTTTGTTCTCTATAATAATTTTCAATTGAATTAATTGTTTTTGACATTTGAAGGGTTTTTTTTCTTTTACTTTTATTTATTTCAATAAAAAATACTTGAAAATAATAATTTCTAACATTTAATGCTTAGAAGATAAATGACATTTGTCATTCTTAATTGAATTAATTTTTTTTACACTTTATGTTAAAACTACATTGTTTTTTACATTTGAAGGTTTTTTTTCTTTTTTACTTTTATTTATTTTAGTAAAAAATATTTGAAAACAATAATTTTTAACTTTTAATGCTTATAAGATAGATTTATTTAGTATTTATCAATTAAAATTTAATATAATTTTTTATCTATATTCTCTTATTCTACATGAACTTGAATTCGTAATATATAGATATTTTTTTTATACATGAATGTTTAAATTTTAATAAATATCTATAATATATATAAAAGTAGAATGTTCAATTTCTTTCAATTTCTTTTAATTGAGTATCCAATTGAATGACAAGTGTCATTCTAAACATAAAAGTAGAATGTTCAATTTCTTTCAATTTCTTTTAATTGAATATCCAATTGAATGACAAGTGTCATTCAATTAGAATTCGTTTTTATTTTTTTTAACTTTTTGTTCTCTATAATAATTTTCAATTGAATTAATTGTTTTTGACATTTGAAGGGTTTTTTTTTTTTTTTTACTTTTATTTATTTCAATAAAAAATACTTGAAAATAATAATTTCTAACATTTAATACTTAGAAGATAAATGATATTTGTCATTTTTAATTAAATTAATTTTTTTTACACCTTATGTTAAAACTACATTTTTTTTTACATTTGAAGGTTTTTTTTCTTTTTTACTTTTATTTATTTTAGTAAAAAATATTTGAAAACAATAATTTTTAACTTTTAATGCTTATAAGATAGATTTATTTAGTATTTATCAATTAAAATTTAATATTATTTTTTATCTATATTCTCTTATTCTGCATGAACTTGAATTCGTAATATATAGATATTTTTTTTATACATGAATATTTAAATTTCAATAAATATCCATTTAATTAACTATATAAAAGTAGGATAATTGATTGGGTCAATTAATTGACATTTGACATTCTTAATTGAATTATTTTTTTTTACACCTTATGTCAAAACTACATTGTTTTTGACATTTGAAGGTTTTTTTTTCCTTTTTACTTTTATTTATTTTAGTAAAAAATATTTGAAAACAATAAATTTTAACTTTTAAAGCTTATAAGATAGACTCATTTAATATTTATCAATTACAATTTAATATTATTTTTTGTTTATATTCTCTTATTCTGCATCAACTTGAATTTATAGTATATAAACATCTTTTTTATACATGAATGTATAAATTCTTATAAGCATCCATCCAATTCATTGAACAAAATAAAAAAATCAAAAAGGCCTACTCATTTCTCAATATACATGGCACACGATCATCATTGAATAAATAAATTAATTGAATTTGATAACATTTAGCCATTTATTTTATATATAAAAGACAGATGATACTAGAAATTATTAACTATTTTATATTAATATGATCTTTACATTATACTATTACCTTATATTCTGTAACTGTTTATTTTAATCTGTTAATAGTATAGCTTATATACTTTCTCATTTTTTAATAGTTTATTATATATATAATAATCTTTGATAGGATTATTATTATTTTTGGATAAATTCTGTTTTAAATAGATAACTAATTAGGTCAATTCGTTGTCATTTTCAATTAAATTAAATTTTTTTTTACACTTTTTATCAAAGCTGTGTTATTTTTTTACATTTGAAGGGTTTTTTTTATTTTTTTTATTTCATTAAAAAATACTTGAAAATAATAATTTTTAATTTTTAATGTTTAGAATATAGATTCATTTAATATTTATCAATTGAAATTTAATATTATTTTCTGTTTATATTCTCTTATTCTATATGAACTTGAATCTATAGTATTTGACATATTTTTTATACATGAATGTTTAAATTTCAATAAATTTTCATTCAATTCATTGAACAAAATAAAAAAATTAAAAAGGTTTATTCATTTCTTAATATACATAGCACATAGTTATCATTGCATAAATAAATCAACTAAATTTGACAACCTTTAGCCATTCATTTTATATATAAAAGATATATTATTAGAAATCAATAACTATTTTATATTGATAGAATTTTTACATTATATGGTTCTCTTATATTATATAATTGTTTATCTTAATCTAGCAATAGTACATGTTATATGCTCTCTCATTTTTTAATATTTTATTATACATCTAACAATTTTTTATAAAATTATTGTATTCTTTAAATAAGTACTGTTTATAATCATATATGTAGGTATAAATTTTTAGTAATTGAAATCATTCATACAGTTGATTAATACAATATAACTTTCTCTATAAACTTTTTTAAAAATACCAAATTAAAATTTACTCTAACATAATTAATATTTTTTATGATTTTTTTCATAATGTAGCTACAGTCACCATCCTAATTTCTTTTAAAACTATCTCCTTTCTCCCTCTCAAACTACTTATGTCATCAACAGCAATGCTTTTTAATAGTGGCAACAACCTGTTCTTTCTTCTTCTTTTTCTTCCTCCCCTTTCTCTTGCCTTTTCAGTTTCTGTTTTCTTAGACCTTACCTTTTCTCTATAACCATTGTCTCCTCCATTTAGTACTTGTCACCATGATGGTGACAGTATCCTTTCTTGTCTTTTCTTTCCTTTCATTTTCCTTTTCTCATCTTTCTTCTTCTTCTTCTCCTTCTCTTCTCCTCTTAGATTTGAAATCCCTAACCCCCAGGTTACAACATCAATGGATTCCTTTATCTGTTAGCTTGTTGATTGTATGGTGCTGTGAGTATAACATGGACATTTCCTATTGCTGATAACTTTGTCCCTGATCGAGGTATTTTGGTTTAGTGGTGTTGTTGGTTTCAGTAGTTTGTTATGGTTTCAGTGGCTGTCTATTGTTTGGGCCAGTGGTGGTTGACCATACCAATGCTTTTCTGGTAATTCTGGTGGTGCTTTACCTTTGATGGTTTTTTGTAATTGGGTTTTGGGTTTCTATAATGGTGAATAGAAGGGTTTTATATGACGTTTTTGTGATGGTGATTCAAGGGGGTGGTTTTGCCGGTGCTCTGCGCTTCAGCATGTGTGACTGTTGGTGGAAGAGATCTTGGGCTTAGTTTTATTTTTTACTATGGAGGTTATAGAGAGAGAGAGTGTGTGTGTGTGTGTCTCCAAAGAGAGAGAGGGATACAAGAGAAAAGTGTGGCTTCCATTTGGTGCTTATGGAACTGACACTTGATCTTATGTGGTTCTTTCCATCCTTCTTGTTAACACTGCACAACAGGTGGCCCATCTTAACGGTTCAGGATTCAAATTGCTTAAATTAGAAAGGTTAAGGATATGGTTGAAACTTTGATATGGTTTGGGAATTTCACTGTATTCTACTCTCTTATTTTTAATTGAACAATTCTCTGTCTTCTAAATTGATATGCCAGTAGTCCTAATTACAGCCAACTAAATTCACATGAAAATAATCTTTTCTCTAATTGACTTATTTTTACAGATATGCTCCCTACTATAACATCAAATGCAACTAATTTCTTGAACTCATTTAACCACAGCCTCAGGATGCACCAGGGATGGGAGAATTGGCGCTTGGGCCTCTTATGTTTGGTTCTTCAAGTACACTGCTAAATGCTAGTCACTACGATGTTTACTTTAAAGGAATGCCTTCATGGAATGGATTGGTGAGATTTTTGCTGTCAACGTCATTTTTCTTTTGGTGCATTTCTCTTGTCTCTAGTTACTCAAATTGTAGTCTAATGGCACAATAAGATTCAAAGTGGCCGACCCATTTAGTGAGAAAATACTCTGATTGTTGTTGTGTATTATCTAATTTAATTTATGGATTTTTGAAATGTCAAAGGTAAAACCAATTTTCCTTCCCACCTTCATTTTATTGTATTCTCCTGCAAGTTAAACCTTTGTGTATGAATTTACCTTTGCAGATTCTTCGAAGGCATGGGGATGTCTTTGAACGCACCTCTAGAGGATACTATCATGCACACGGCCGTGCTGATGATACAATGAATATTGGGGGTATCAAGGTATTTGTTTGACGTTATGGAATGTAATCTGTGGTTTGAGGTTAAAGTATTCCACCTATAGGAAGATCCCCATTCTTTTCACTGAGTAACCAATGTTGTAGTTACCTGGCATAATGAACAGAAACACTTAGCAAACCAAATTCAGGAAAGAAGGAAAATAACTGAGGTGAAAAAAAAAAATTTGGCTTCTACGAACATGGTTGACAGTTGTTTCAATGATGATAGTGCACATGATGATTTTAATACTAATTGTAGGGGTATGAATAGTGAAGCTATTTTTGTGAGTTAATTGAGCTTTACTTGCTAGTATTTCTAGCTAGACTTGTTTATCGCAGAGCTAGAATAACAGTTTGAGTTGAGTTTGAATACCCTGATACTAAACTTGAGCTATTTCCAAGCTTCATTGAGTATTTAAATTTTGGTATATATTTATGTACAATATATATATATGTCTATGTGTGTGTTTGTGTGTGCATATATATATATATATATATATATATGTATGTATGTAAATATAAATAAATAATCTATTTTACAAGAATGAGATTCTCACGTTCAAGCTTGAATCTAGTTCTATAATACTCGAGTCACATTGAGTTTAGTTTGATTTGATCAAGTATCTTTTTCGAGCTATACTCAATGTATGGAAAATGAAGTTTGGTCGAATTTGAAACAAGTTTCAGCTTTCAAGTCTCAAATTGGAGATGCAAATAGTCAAAGTTTGAAATGGTTAGTAGAATAACCACAAGTGTATTTGTAAGCATTCAGTTATGAAACTACAGGTACAGTTATAATTGTTTGCCCAAACCTGTATTATAATTATATTGACCTACATCAAATTTATGTAATAAACAAATTTCTCATTTCAATCATCAAATGGGCAGCAATAGATAAACACTTTGGAATCCTGTATGGAATTATTTCTATTAATATATAACTCGGGTGCAAAATATCTGTGTTAAATTGGGTGTTAACAAGATTCATTTATGGTTAATGAAACTGTCAAAAGTCTAGTACCTCACCTTTCTAGTGGACTTACCTTGATTACTGCCTTATGCTTATTAAGAAATATGCTTAAACATGAAATTGAATGTGCCATGCATCTGCTTAGATTCATAAGAGTTTTCACCTCTAACAAAAAACATAATTATTTAAGTTAATCAGGTAGCTCTAATCATTTTCGCTAGGGAGAGATTATTGAAGTTCTTTCACACTTACAGAAAGAAATGTCTTACCCATCTTTGCATCCTTGATGCATAAATGCTGACTGATTTTACTCTGATTGAGCAGGTTAGTTCGGTTGAGATTGAACGCATTTGTAATGCAGTTGATAGCAGTGTACTTGAGACAGCTGCCATTGGAGTGCCACCAGCAGATGGCGGCCCTGAGCGGTTGGTAATTGCAGTTGTCTTTAAGGATCCAGATAACGAAACACCAGACTTGAATCAATTGAGGATATCTTTCAATTCAGCGGTTCAGAAGAATCTGAATCCGTTGTTTAGGGTAATTGATCTCTGCACCAAGTTGGTTTGCTATTTAAAAACATGAGGCAATTTATCCCTGATTCCATATTACATTGTAAATATGTAGGTTTCTCATGTTGTGGCCCTCTCAGCTCTTC
This sequence comes from Theobroma grandiflorum, assembly GCA_036013995.1. Classification (NCBI taxonomy): domain Eukaryota; kingdom Viridiplantae; phylum Streptophyta; class Magnoliopsida; order Malvales; family Malvaceae; genus Theobroma; species Theobroma grandiflorum. The sequence continues at coordinate 13,237,760 of CP142131.1, forward strand.
CAAGGACAGCTTCTAATAAGGTTATGAGGAGGGTTTTGAGGACGCAGTTAGCTCAAGTTGACCAAAATTCTAAACTATAATTAGGGAAAATAAAAATATTACTTCTCACTGTTGCTTAGATACAATCATATGACCTTCCCTTTTTTTCTTCTTTTTTCTTTTTTGGATCATGTATGAGCTTTTGATTCCTATTGGGAAAATAAGGCATTGACCGGCCATCATTTCTGTGCTTTGCTTATTTTTTCCTTTTTTTTGAAAATTAATCTTTTCATTCCTGTAATGAAAAGATAAGAGAAAGAAATGCCATTGCCAGTCTTCATAACTATAAACTTGAGTAGAGGCAAAACCAATTCCCCTGTTTATTTGCTATGCTTTAAACTTGAAAATCTGAATTAGTTTATGCAATTTATTTTCATTTCAATTTTGTGCCATTGAAAAGAGGACATTTAATTTGAGAGAAGCAAAAAATTATTAGTGAGTGATGAATATATTATTTTGTCAAGAAGGTCAAAATATTCATAATTTAGATGTCAACAGATTAACTTTATATGAGTATCGGTATATTCAAGTTTGGAATGAATTTGAATAAGATTTTTAATACTTATTTCGGATTCAAATAGATTTTGACTATCACCCTTACTTATCTTATAAAAAACAAACTAATTATAATAAAATCTCTACCTATCATATCTTAATTTAATAAGTGAATTTTAGGCTTTTTTTTTTTTTAATTTTTAGGCTCTTTGTTATTCACTTTTTGGGCTCTCTTTGGTCTTCGGGCTAGTTTAGACTAGTAAGTGAGAAAATTTTACAACTTGAACCGAAACAAACCCCACCAATAAGCCGGTTCGGTTTCCTACGTTGTCCTTTTTCCCCCTTCTGGCCTCGCCCATGTCCTCTTATAAAACACAAAATCCTCAAAAAACTGCTCCTCCTCTTACCTCCAGCAACCCCAGGCAACAACATTTCCTTTGCTGGAGAACTTCTCACTTTCACTTCCTCCAAAGTTCATTAAATAATTACCGACAATTTTAATGTCGTCATCGTCGTCGATCTCCAACCCTACTCTTTCCACTCTTTTCCTCGGCCACAAACTGTAAGCCTTCAATTTCTTCTTTTTTAATGCTAAGAATTTGTTTATAATTAAGTTACATTAAATTTTTAGGTTTAATGATTTAGGTCTTTTTGTTGAATTTTATTTTGAATTATTTTTTGGGTTGATGTTTACAGTCGTCAAAATCAGAATACCCAGAATGCGATAACGTATTTCCCAACTTTTAGAAGACATAAAATTCCTATATGTGCCGTGGATATGCCTTATGGAGGTAATTTTACTTCTTTGCTTAAATAAGGCTTTATGTGTCTGAATTCTTATTGAATTTGTTCAAATTCTCAATTTTTATATAGAGGTTCTGTTGCTGTATTAGTTTTACTTGTTACTTAGGTTCTGCTAATATTTATCTTCTCACTGTAGCTCAAAGTTGGTCTTGTTTTGAAATAAATATGATAGTAAATTACTTTAAATATTCTGAGCATGGAAAATACCAACCATCTATCAGCAGGATTGTCGAAAATGATGTCCTGAACTTATGCTGATAGAGTGGTAGTCTGTATCTGATAGCTCCTGTCAGTATTTGAAGGTTTCTTTCTGCCTGTAGAAATAGGCCTGCTAGTTTAGTAACTATTATTATATGTTAAAGTTAGATGTTTTGGCTGAAAACCCAGCTCCCTGTTGAGATGAGATGAGACAAAAGAAGGAAGAGGAATTTTTTTTTGGGAAAAATGTTATATCCTATCAAAGCATGGTTTGCTTCATTATCTAATGAGGGACTGTTATGTGGATATTAACGATTGATGTTATTTATGGTCTGAAGAACCATTTAACCTAATGGTGGAGCTGGGAATTGACTACTTATTTATTAGAGGATGCATAGGCTGTTGGTTTTACCTTTGCTATTGCTGGCTTCATCATTGTGTTGCTGTGATCTTTGTGCCGCAATCATTGCATAGTTATTCAAGTTGCTGCTATGGTCATTACTAGGTCACTTTTTGACTCCAGCTTCCTGCTTCCTGCCACTGCTTTGTCACTTCTGTTGTAAATGTTTTGTGACTTAAAACGCTCTTAACTACGACACTACTACCAATGCCATGAATATAAGTAATGATTCAATGACCTCCTTCTACTGCTGCATCAATGTATTACAGGAGCATTATATTATAACTTAACACTAGATTTTCCTAGAGGAAAAGAAAGGGTAATATCACATTTCTGTGAAATTATTTGGTTGAACTAAAAGAAAATGAGGGGAGCAAAGTGTAAGCTGAACAAAACATTTTAATGAACTGAGTCTGTCCCTTCCAGAAGAATATTTCTCCCTTTTCTTTTGTCCGTTTTAGACGTTTCTATTTATAAGAATTGTCCTAAGGCTAAACTTTTTACATCAAATATGCTGAGGACATTGTTTTGAAACAAAGACCTGTCTGGTGAATCAGTGTTATTGCCAAATTAGGAGGGAAGTATATTTTTACTTTTTAGTTTTTTTTTTTTTCTTTCAGTAGATAATGTGCTCGAAGGCTAAAAGCGTAAAGTTATTACTTTCTTCCCTTTCAAATATGCAATACAAACACAGTGAGATTCATTTGGGCCCTACCGGATTTTTGTTAACTATGTGGCTTATATATTGAGAATTGAGCATCTACCATCGTAAGAAATGTACTTGTTTAAGTAGTCAAACTTATGTGGCTAGACCTGGTGTTCCTTTTGAAATGCTATATATGTAGTTGTGGTTGTTACGTGGTTTTATTCATTTTGTTTTCTTCTCTGCTGCAATACTCCCCCTAAGCCAGAAGAATGATAAAATTGAACATATCGCTGGAGGCATTGAAATGATTTGAAATGACAATTAAAATAGTCAGGATTGCTGTTACGTATATAGATGCACACACAGACACAGATACTGAGACAAGAGAGATGTATGTATGTATATATGCTTATAAAATCTGCTTTAGGTGGCAGTTCCCTGTAAATTACCCTTTTATTTCTGACTGCCTTCTGTCAAATATAGTTTTTCTAATGTGCTTTAGCCTTCTATGTTAGGTAATGCCCCAACTTTTCCGCGAATCAAAGTTTGGGATCCCTATAAACGGCTTGGTATTAGTCCTTATGCTTCAGAGGAAGAAATTTGGTCAGCACGCAATTTTCTCTTGGAACAATATGCAGGACATGAGAGAAGTGAAGAATCAATTGAAGCTGCATTTGAGAAACTACTTGTGGCCAGCTTCCAGCATAGAAAGAAAACAAAGATAAACTTGAAAAGTCGGCTAAAGAAGAAAGTAGAGGAGTCTCCACCTTGGATTAAGAACTTGCTCAATTTTGTGGAACTTCCTCCTGTGGAAGTTATTTTCAGAAGATTATTCCTATTTGCCTTCATGGGTGGCTGGAGTATAATGAATTCAGCTGAAGGTGGACCTGCCTTTCAGGTTTGTTACAGTTCTTTTCTTCATTACCTTTATTGTGATGATTACCAACTTGAAACCTTGCATGAATGCTGCACACCTCTAGGTAAAAGGATAATTTTACTCATTTAATGTGGTGCTGGAAAGCATAACATTTCACTTCCACATTGAGGTCATCTACTTGTTTAATGTGGTGCTGCTATGTAAGTCTCATCTACTTGTTTAAAGTGTTTTAAATGTGATTCAAGTTTGGTGGTTATCCCTTCCTGTTTTCAGAATTTTTACATTTTTCTTCTTTTATAGAAAGCTGCATATTTGTATGGACTAGTCAATTCATGTCTGTTATGGATTCCTCCACTTGAATTCACACCATTCTGCTCCCCCTTCCCAAAACTAAATGAGACTGCTATATGAATCAGTTCCCTCTATTTCACTTGAGCTTCGGTGCATAGCACCTATGAATGATTTTTTCTATCATGGCGTTGTTGACTAGTTGTCGAAGGTCCCAGCCAGAAAAGAAAATTGAAAGAATAATAGTAATGGTAGTAAATAAACAAAATAAAAGGGACTTCAATAGGTCAGTTGTTTATGCTAAGTTGCACATTTCTATGGATGTATTTGATTCTTTTCTTTATTCATTATACTGAAAAAAAGTTTTTTTTTTTTTTTATTGTATATGCAGGTAGCAGTATCTTTGGCAGCCTGCATATATTTCCTTAATGAGAAGACAAAGAGCTTGGCTCGGGCATTCATTATTGGGTAAGCAGTAGTGGATGCAACTTAAATTTTCCAGTACTCTATTTCATGTGTTAGTTGTACATACCTATTTTCTCTTTCTCAATCTGATCTGCTATTTTTACTCAATTGTTGCGTTGCAGACTGGGTGCTCTTGCAACTGGGTGGATATGTGGTTCCATCTTTGTTCCAATGATTCCAACAGTTCTAATTCACCCAACATGGACATTGGAATTGTTAACATCATTAGTAGCATATGTTTTCTTGTTTCTCGCATGTACTTTCCTCAAATGAAGTCCAACAAGTCCAACCATATGTCCTACTGAAGTTTTAAAACCTAGATTGAACTGTGTTTTGCCTTAAATCTCCAAACAGGAATTATGGGTTCACCCAATTATTTTCTGACATAAATCTGAAATCCTGCCTCTTTCCAATTCAATTATTTACTGTGAACTAAGTAGCTTTTGGGTGGATACCTTCTTCAAAGGCATTGAAGACAATTTTTGGCATGCTCTTGTAATTTCTTTTGATGCTAGATGTAGATGGTGCAGGAGCTATTCGTTGCAAAAAACCACCGGAAACATTTGTCCTTGACATTTAAATAGCTCCATATGATATGTATTTCATAAGAAATAAAACTGAATCCCTATTTTCGTAAATCAACACATGCTCCCCTCAAAACACTGAGATTCTGCTAACCTGGCAACAAACTGATCCACTTTGCTGGATTTTAAACCCATTCTCTCTCTTACTCAATTCTTATGGGAAGGAGAAGGTGCCAGTTTCCTCTTACCCAGCATTTGGTTCCTTATTTGAGATGCGATTATTGAGAATATGGTTGATGAGATGATAACATTACATTATTTAATATATATGGAGAAGTGTTAATTAAAATCCTGATAAGATTAGTTTGGAAGTACTTTATCTAGAATGTAGGATTAATTTATAATATTTTCTTTTTATATGAAACTATTTTTTAAGGTTTTATTATTTTTAATTTTTAATCATAATTACACGGGTTTATTAGTTTATAAAAATATTAAATGGTGTTAATATTTAAACTGAAATGTCTAAAATATTTTTTTTTAATCTTTTTTTTAGGCCAGTTGGTAATATTACTCACTCTGACCAGTCACCCTGTAGTCAGATTTGGCTCAAATCCGTTTGGATTTCTGGGAGAGCACTAGATCTGTGCTTCTTGTGGAACACATGTTCAGTGCTCCTTGAGGAGCACCAGATCAATTCTCCCAAGGAGCACTCGAGGGAGGGAGATTCAGTTGGAGCCAGACTTGGCACTCCTAGAGGGATAGGTTTTTTTTTTTTAATAAAAAAAATTATAGTTTATATCATATGGTATTTTTTAAAATTGATGAAGGGTAAAATTATTTTTTTTATATTTTTACTTTATCAAATTAACAAAAATATTAACTATAGATTAATGATTGGATTTATGTATCTAATGAAAAATATTCTTTTGGGACAAATTATTTATTTTAAAAATTAATGAATCCGTATGGAATTATGATTAAAAGTTAAAAAGTTAAGAGTATTTTATCTTATTTTTTAATAAATTTAATTTTAATGCACATAAATATGCACATAAATTGAAACTTTTCTTATTAGGTACTTTTCAAATCCTTTCTCGATCTCTTGTAATTCTGGAGATACAGTTTATGTCCTCATATACTTTAACTTTTCGATCATTAATAAAACGAAAACAGGATAGCTGAATCCTGTGAGAATTTCCAACATTAAAAAAAATTTAATGTAAATTTTTAAGTTTTCAATTTTTTTAAAATATTAAATAATAACATGATAAAAATAACATAATATTTGAATATTAATTATTTAAATTTTGAAATATGTGTAGTTATTAAATTGTTATTTTGGGTAAAATACCCTTATCTTTTAACTTTTGCTCGAAATTACATGGAGATTCATCAGTTTTCAAAATAAACACATTGTTTTAAAAAAATATTTTTTGTTGGACACGTAGATCCATCCGTTTGTCAACTATTAGTATTTTCGTCAACTTGCTAACGTGATAAAGGTAAAAAAATAATTTTACTCGTGATTAAATTTTAAAATTAATATTATATAATTTTATTATTTTTTATTATTTTTATTAATTAAAAAATAAAAACCTCCCAAGATGGGGAGCACTCAATTGGGAGCATTGATCTTGTGCTCCTCTCCCTTGGGTACACCGATCGATACTTCTTTCTTTTTTTTAATTTTTTTTAAATATAATAATTTTTTAAATTAATAAAAAAATATTTTAGTATTTTCTTAATTTTTATTAAGAGTGTTTGTATTTTTGAGACGAAGTATCTATTTTAAAAACTAATAGATCCATTTGAAATTTTGACTAAAACTTAAGAAAGTTGTGATATTTTATCCTTTTATTTTTTATAATAATGCTTAAAACTATTAAAAGTTCTTATGTTTTGCAATAATGCCAAGAACTATACAAGAATAACAAAAAATATTATTCAAAGAGTTTTTTTTTTATTTTTTTGTCTTCCAACTTCTTTAGTTAATGATTTTTTGTTTTTATTCTTTTAAAAAAATAATAAATGCTTTAAGTATTTATTTTCTTGAAAAGTAAATGCTTTAGTAATATTAATAGTGTTAGTATTTTTTTGCCTCTTAATGGGTAGTGATAATAATTACGATTTACTGTTCAAACTATTATTGTTCTAAATATACTTTTTCATTTGTATAAAGAAAAATGAATTTGTATTTTATATGTCACGAATCACGTATTAATAAGAAATGAAGTGAGTTTTTGAAATATAAACATGAATCTTCCACTATCTATGAAGTATGTCTTTAAGTGTAGATTCAGATCTTCACTAATATGAGACTCATGAGAGGTATAAGAATGAAGATAGATCTGGATTAATGTAAGAGTCCCTCTCCTCTACTAATAAAAAGTATTGGGTTGAACAGAATGTCATAAATCACACATCAGTAAGAGGTAAGGTGGGTTTTTCACCACTTATTAGGGGAACATGGACTTTTGTGGGGTGAGTCTTCTACCACTTATCAAGTAAGAACGTGGACTCGTGATTTAAAATTTAAAATCACTATCACACAAAGTTGGTTTTAAGTTTCAGCCTGTGACATATACATCTAAAGATCATCAAATAATATCACTTCATTATAAAAGTAAAATTTAAAATTTAAAAGATTTAAAATTAAATATTAATAATTGAATTTAAAACATCTATAAAAAAATAAAAGCAATTCTTTTTTTTTATCAACTACCTCATAGGCATTCTATTCTTCTATTTTTTTTTTAATCCATCTCTAACTCATCACCTGATTTCCTCCTCTTCTTTTTTTTTTTTTTTGGAATTTCATGATATTGTAAATATACACATAAGCAAATCTAAAGGATAGATATTGGATGAACAAAAGATTAAAGATTTGAGATTTTTGAGAGAGAGAGACTGAAAACGTTTTTGGATTGCCAATTAACAAGAAAGAACAGAAATATATATATATATATATATGTTTTTATTTACTAAAACATTATTAAAAATCTTTAAAAATTTAATTTTACTTTTAATAATCAAGTGATATTATTTGATAACCTCAAAGTACATATATGCGTCAAATATAAACTCAAAAAAAAAAATTCAATTATCCATTATCTCTTTTTTTTTTGGACCCTTCTGTTGGTATGTACCAAAATAAAATTGTTTTTCAATTGTTAAATTATGTAATTAGTCCTTGTTTTTTAATGAACTACTAGATTGAGTCTTTATAGAATAATTTGTAAAAATTAAATTTTTGTATTTTCTAAAGTTGATAATATCAACTCAATTACTAATAGTATTTAAATTTTCTATTATTTATGTTTACTCGACATATTCTTACTGATATGACATTGCATATAATAATCTATTAATGATAATATGGTATATTTTATTTATTTCATAATATTTTTTTAATGCTTTAAATTATAGAACATGAAAATTCAATTCTTCTTTATATCACAACATTCTTTCCCTAAATCCTAAAACCTTATTCATATTTTTGATTTGTTTCTTGTCCAACCTTATTTAAAACCTTTACCTCACATGAGATAATTTGACGCCCGCACTTATAAAATCTACATCAGTACTTGATCACGTTTTGTCGATATTACTATTACATCATCCGTAAGATGCTATATCATCATTGTCATGTTATTAAATTCAATGTCACATTAACATAATTAAAAATCATATCAACATACATAATAGAAAATTTTTAATACATTAGATTAACATTGTCAATTTTAAAAAGTATGTAGACTATTTTGATAAATTACAAAAACTAATTAACCCTTCTTCTGGCAATGGCTAAGAGAATACTAATGCACAACGGATCATTGCTCTACAATGTAGGACTTAAGAACAGGAAAAATGATAGATTTATGAAAGGTATAGTGAAGTATGATTTATAACTTTTTGGTCTAGCCCCTCACCTTTAATTTTTAAAGGGAATTATCACATTGATCATGGGAAGAATTATTCACATAATGATATTTAAAATCAAACATGAAAATGTGATGTCACCCGATTAAAATCCTAAGAAAAGGACGTTCCTGATTCTTTTTCTACTCATTTATGTGAAGAGGCCAATCCAGGAAATCTAACTAGCAGGAGCAGCGGTACAAAAACCATAAACACCGTACTGAGTAATTAACACAAACAGAAACTCACTGTCACGGAACAATAATCTGGAATAAAATTATTAAGTCCAAGGCAAAAACAACTAATAAATTAAGAACATGAATGTTCAAATTGGTAATTACAAATATATGTATAGCATGAAAGTTCAAGCAAAGCCTCTCATGTATTTCTTGTTAGATCTCCGGTTGCTCCTCCTGGCACAGCAACCAACAGAATATACCAAAATGAGGACCACCAGAAGAATGACGTTTATGATAGCCAAAGACCTCCACTCCTTCCTCAAGTTGGCAAGAACCCCTCCTTTGCAGGAGTTGCAGTCAAAGCATAGCTTCTGCTGGTTGTTGCTCCATGTTAAGCAGTCAGGGTCTTTTGTGGCCGGACCGGACTTGGGCACATCCCAGAATGTTGCATTCTTCAGACTGAATCCACAGGGAGTTGGTGGCTTGCAGCAGCCAGCCTGCACGTAATTAAAGCCATATATAATAGAGAGTTAGAACAACTAATAACCCAAGTTTCTGTAGGCCAGCATCGAACTGACTTTGCCTGGATGATTCAAACCCATAAAATGCATTCAAATTATTGGTTTTCAACATAGAATTCATCATTAGTACAATCCTACTCTTTCGACAACAGGCAGGACAATATAAGTATCTGTTACGTACAAGATTTCAGATTTGCTAAAAGAACCCTTAAAACTATTTGCTCTCTACTAAAGCCAATCAGTTTTCTTACCATAATAAACTGAACCAAAGCAAAATATTGCTCCAAAACAACAAATTAACAAGCGATATATATAAGCTTGAAGCTATGTCCAAACAGAAAGGTAACTTTAATTAAGAAGGAAACCCTAATTAAGCAAGTATACTAATCCAAAAGCCTCTCTTGCTTCTCAGTATCAAGGATGATCAGAGAAGAGATCACCCCATGTAGTTCTATATACTTTCCTTTTAAGAGCTAGAGAATTAAGAAAGCTATATATTTATTGGAAGAAAAACAAAAAACAAATTAATCTCTTGTAAAAATATACTAGAATTTGTAACAATTCCAGATATGATTCATCACAATAAAAATTGATTAAAGAACTGGAAAATATGAAAGTTTGTGCAAAACGTATCATATTTGTATTTAGTCCTAATTAAGTGCTTTCATAGGCAGCACCGACCACACTAATAAAACACAATTAATACCATTTTCCACTAATTATCCTAATTAAGAAGGAGAAATTCAACGCAAATAGTAGTACAGGTTGGTATGCTATAATTCACAGCAAAGACAAAGTATTCTCTGTGATGGACAGTAATTTCTTCAATGAATAGAATTTAAATATTCACCTTGATAATCATCACACAAATAGTAGAGTACAGGAAATGGTATGCTATAATTCACAGCAAAGACAAATTATTCTCAATGTACAGGATAGTTACTTCAATAGATAGCGTTTAAATCTTCACCATGATAATCGTCAGAATGATAATTTTAAAATTTTTACCATTGATAATCATCAAAGTGATAATTACAACAAAATCAAAACTTCAAAAACAAATGTGATGCGCAAGTATATAATTTAAAAAATCATTCTATACAATTTTAAATTTGATAATTATACATATATATATATATATTTCTAATCGAATTAGTACTTATCACGTATTTTTTGAAATATTGATATTCTCTAAGTTATACTAGTGCAAGTGGATATTCTCACTTTTTTTTTTCATAAAATTAAGAAAAAAAAAGAATCAATTTATCAGTGAGAAATTAACCAGAAGAAAAATACGAAGAAATACCTGTATTCTAGGGAGGGTGTTCTTGAAAAAAAGCAAGGCATTATAATTAACATCATTTCCAGCACTGTTGCAAACCTTGGCCTCAATCAAACAACTCCTAATTTGATTCCAGTTCTTGTCATTAACAAAATGATTCTGCAACCAATTAGAGAAATCCCCGGTTTTATATTCCTTATACCCTCGGTCAGAAAACGCCTTCCCAGCACCAGGATTGGTAACCAGAAACACGAAAACAGTGAAAGCGATGAGACCAAGTATCAGCAAAAACATGACGGTCAAGTAAATAAACATGAAAAAGTTGTTCTTGCAAAGAGAACCGATCAACCCCAGCAAAGAAACCACGACCAGAAAGCCACCCAGTATAAGCAACGGATCCGTCAAAACTTTCTCGCAATGACTGCTCCCGTGGACGGCCAAGTAAACCCCAAAGGACAAGGAAACGAGTCCTAGTAACAGCAACAAGACGTTCACGAAACCTACGATGAAGTTGCTAGCACGAACCATTATTGTTATTGCAATAACAATTAATGGCTTCTCTTTTTCTAATTTTCTGCAAATTTCCCCAAGGTTTGCTTTCAAAACAAAGGAAGAAGAAAATATGGGATTTGGTTTTGGGTTTTGGTTTCGGTTTTGTTATGTTTCAGTTTCTTTGATACTAAAGAGAAATCGAAACAACCAGCGAAGAAAGGGAAATCTCTGTTCTGGTTTCTTTTGGTTACGTCTGTAAAACAGTTTTCCTTTTTTAAACTATAATAACTCACTTATAGGGTATTATAGTCATTTTATATTTTTTAACCGCTTTTTTTTATATTTTATTATCTATTAAATGAAAAACATGTATATGTGTCCTTTTTAATATTTTAACATTTTTCTCTTATGCTTTTTAATAAATCTATACCTTAAAATCACTCCTGGTAAATAATTTGAATATTTTTTTAATTTTAAATTAATAGTTTAATCAATTTTATTTTTTTTCATTTTACTCAATTCCCAAGATTTTTCTTTAAAAACAAAGACCATTTCCTTTAATTAAAATCTCACGTGCCCTCTTCCCTTTCTTCCTCTCTTTTTAGAGTTTTTTTCCTTCCTTCCATTATTTCCTTCCCTTACTTTGAAATCACAAAACAAATAATAAAAATAAATTAAAAACATTTATATATTATTCTAAACAAGTTTTAAAAAATAAAAAAAAATTGTAAACATTGCATTCAACGTACAGATACTAACATAACTTAAAATAATGAAAACAGCTTAAATCTTCTACGATTTTAAATTTATATACAAAATTTTTAAAGTTAATCATTTATAAAACTAATCTTCTAATTTGAAATGAACTCTACGGTTTTATTCTAATTAGGAGGATTTGTAATCACTTATCTCGTGGGGTCTGTTGAAGTCGGGATTTTGCCAGGTGGCGGAAGCCCGGGGCATGGACATCATGTGATTGCGTGAGAAATGTACGATTTTGACTCTTGAAGGCGTTTTGAAACGACGTGAATAGTGGTGGCCTTTTCATGCGGTGGAACAGTTTGATTTTGACTTAATTGAGTTGAAATTTTGGATTTTTTTCCTGTTTTCTATTCTAGGTTTCTTAATATATAGTAGGAGGTTTAGCATTAAAATTTAAAACAAAATTTTTTACCAAACTGTATAAATAATAGAAGCACAAGTAAAAAAAGTTTTATATATATTTTAGTTTCACCTTTGGGCGTCACATTAAAAAAAATGTATATGGTTAGATTCTATGCAGAAGTATATGACGATTATATCCTACGCGGTAAGGATATTCCTTTGATGTAAACATCAGTGAGCTTCAAAAATATTAGGCATTCCTTAATGTAAATATCAGTAAGCTTCAAAAATGGTAGGCAATCCAGCCTAATCCAATCCTACTATTTCTGCTAGCGTGAGTTTTTAATCCTGATGTCATGTCTATGTACTTTAAACTGACTGCCTTGTTACTGTACAAGACATTGAACCTATGTACCAAAGCTTGTGATCTTTCTCAAGATAAGGATAGAAACATTATGTTTGGATAAAACTTTATTCTTCAAAAAAAGATAAATATAATTTTTTGATAAATTAAATCACTTGTGATTTACAACTGTTCATAATTCAATATATATCTTTTAAAAAATAACTTTTTATAGTTTTTATTTAAATTAACATAATGATAAATTCTCTTTCTCATCACGTATGATATATATTTAATTAATTTTATACGTGCGATTATTTTGTGAGAATAAAATGGCTCGAGATGTGTGCTATATAGACAAAAAGATGAGTCTGTAATTCATGTTTTGCGAGATTGCCCACTTGCTACTGCCATTTGGCTGCGACTTCTACCTCAAAGAAAGTCATAGACAATTCTATGAATCAAGCTTAGTTGCTTGGCTCTCCTTCAATTTATCTCACAGTAAGGTGGTGGTGAATGAAATCCCTTTGGCTATCATCTTTGGGATAAGTTGCTGGTATTTATGGAAGTGGAGGAATTCTTTTATTTTTGAAGAGAAATTGGTCACTATAGAGGGGCGCAAAAATACCATCCTAAGCTTTGCTTCAACCATTAATACGTCATGTGGTATTGCTAGAGATGGTTTTGAACTGCAATTAGTCGGTTTTGGCGTAACTTCAAACATGATGGAGTTTCGACAAGGTTTTCGATAGACAGGTGGCTATATGATCGTCCCTTAGTTGAAGCGGCTCGTTCTATTGGAATCTCTATTGAGGATAATAGTTGTGTTAGAGAGTTTATTCTTTCGAATGGAGATTGGAACATGGACAGGGTGGTGAATTTATTACCATCTGAGGAGCTCAATCTGGTATCCGAAAACCATACTAGGCGCCATCCTCCTGGAGTTTATTTTACAGTCTCCTCAGCGCATGAGGCCTTACAAGGCAGGCATAGATTAATGGAGAAACAAACAGTGGCATTTGGAACCTGGCATGGAAATGGAATGGTCCTGAACCAGCTCGTACTTTCATATTTCATTGCCTTCAGAATAAGCTTCTAACAATTATAGAGAGAGTTCGAAGGAAATGTTTGGTTGATCCACATGCCCAAAGTGCGAAGTAGAGGAGGAATCTTTGTTGCATTCTTTGAGAGATTGTCCCACTTCTAATGTACAGTGGCTTAGACTGGTTCCCACAAAATCTGCAAGGTATGTTTTAGGTAAAGCTCCTTATTAGATTGGCTGTCCCATAATCTAAGCAATAACAAAGTCATGGTAAATGGTGTTCCGTGGAATATGGTTTTTGACATAACGTGTTGGTTCCCTTGGAAAAGGGAGGAACTATTTCATCTTTGAAAAAAAAAAATTCCTACAGAGTGCCGATTGGTTTTAATCCAAAGCTGGGCACCACATTCCCATTCAGCTGGTATGGTTAATCCTTTGGGAGGAAATTTGCCCAAAGAGGAACGAGTGATCGGTTGGCTTTTACCTCCGGTCGATTGGATCGCTCTAAATGCTGACGGAGCTTCTAATCTTTCTTTACATAAATCAGCACCGGTGGCGTCTTAAACGTAGGCAAGGTGACTGGAAAGGAGACTTCACATTTCAATTGGAGAAGTGCCAGCATATAGGGTGTTTACAAAGGTTGACTTTCAAGTTCATAATAAGATAGTTGTCAAAGCTATAACTACTTTATCTCATCCTTATTTGAATGCAGATTTGATTCAAGCAATACCTCAATGGAAAGTGGTTACACGTCATGTTTTCAAAAAAGGTTATAAAGTAGCTAATTATATGATAAATAAAACCTCCATGAAACAAGAAAAATTCGTAATACACTCTAATCCTTTTAAGATGTTAGAAATTTATTGATATATGATGTGATGGGTATAAATGTACCCCAATGATTAATATATAAATTGACTTCCTTTAAAAGAAAATTTAAGCACTAACTTAATTAATGATTTTTTTTAAAAAAATAAAAGAGTAAATATTTTAATGTGGGGTTCTTTAATTATTACAAAAAAATCTAGAATAAATAAAGGAAAATTGAAGATAATTCCAAATGAATTGAACTCGAAGCTCTACATTAACTCTGTGCTATAATGCAGATACTAGACCTAATGATTTCTAACTTTTCCACCGTTTCATGGACTGGGTTTCTAGACCTACTGAGGTTTAACAAAATTGAAAACAAAAATGAAGAGGAAAATGATGAAAACTCAGAGGATAAGCTCTATTTATATCTAAGCAGCGGTGTAGTTTTTCTCATCAGCTTTCCTGTTTTTTCTAACGCTGCAACCAATGTTGAAGGTGATGAGGACTAATACAAGAATGCATATGTTAAGAATAGCCAAAAGTCTCCACTCTTTCCGTATGTTGGCCAAAACACCTGCCTTGCAAGACTTGCAATTGTAGCACAGCTTCTGTTTGTCATTGCTCCATGTCCTGCAGTCGCTGTCTTCCACGTCCGGCCCTGATTTCTGCATTATCCAGAACGTCGCGTTCTTGTACACAAACTTGCAGTACATTGGTGGCTTACAGCAACCGGACTTTAAAAAAACCACAGGAAGAAACAAAGAAGATTAATTGTCAGAAATATCGAAATACTAGATTTAAAATGATACTAATAATTTGAAATTTTCAGAGGCATCCTAAAGATTAAAACATAATCAGATTTTAAGTTTGAAAAAGGAAATGAATTGAAAGATTACTGTGAGGCAAGAAAATTAAAATACCTGTATTGAGGACAACTTTTGCTTGATAAAATCCGAGAAGGTTGCCCCGCTGTCGAGAGTCGTACAAACATGGGAATCAATCAAACAACTCCGGGTGTGATCCCAGTTATTGTGGTTCACGAAGTTGTCACGCAACCAACCCGAATAATCACCGAGCCGGTACTCGCTGAACCCTAGGCCGGAAATCCTCCTGGCCACGCCCTTGTTAGTGACCACCACCGCGAAAAGCGTGAAACCGGTTAAAGCCAATATCACCAGCACCATCAAAATGGAGTAAACAGTTAAGACAGAATTGGCATTACTGCAACAAGAACCAATAAAGGCTAGCAACGATAAAGCGAATAAAACGAGGCCTATTATCAGTAAAGGGTTTTGGAGGGCGTTTTGGCAAACGCTGCCGCCATGCACGTGAAAGTGGATGGAGGCAACGACGGCAACGACGCCTAGAAAGAAAGGGAAGATGTTTATAAAGGTGAAAACGGTGTTGCTAATGCGAACCATTATTGGGTTCTTTTCTTCTTTTTTTGTTCAACGCTCCTTTGGTGAAGGATTTTAGCTACATAAATGGAGAAAAAAAATGGAAAGAAATTAGTTTCTCTCCTCTGTGTTGTTACAGTGGGAGCTATAATTGAAACAAAATACAGGTAATATGGGGTTTTTTTTTTTTTTTTTGAGGAAAACAGTAACCGCTCCTATAAACCAAAGAAAATCAAGATCACAGCAAAAGTAGGTTTCTTATATATAATCATGAAAGCTTCTTCTATATCTTGTTGTTCAGGCAGAGGATGCTATTTCAGCTCGGCCGGATGCGGCTTGAGGTGATGGACAGGTTCGCATTGGAGCAGCAATGATTACTCTTTTATGGGGTTCATTTGCAAATATAGGCAGGCACTCCGCTGCTGCTCTCCGATTTGGATCTGGTCAATGTGTTAGCAGGCACTCCGCTGCTGCTCTCCGATTTGGATCCGGTCAATGTGTTATCCATAATATAAAGGATGGAACATTCAATGAGATTTACTCTCTCTCTCTCTCTCTTTTAACACATTGGACTTTTATAAAAAAGTGTATCACAATAATAATGCTGGAATAGTGTCCGATGGCTCCTCTGCCTTATAAAAATAACAAGAAAGGCTTGACATGGAATAATTATCATAATCATAAATAATTTGTAGTTCATTTCTTAATTAATTATTTTTAGGGAACCTAAACTTGTGAGATATCGTTATATATTCCACATCTAGTATTCATTTTCATTGCTAAGAGTATTATGGATCTCTTAATTTCCATTGGTAATGACAAACAAGGAAAAGCGATTTATAGGTTTTATAGTTGGAGAGGTCGTTCCTCGGATCAAATTGTAGCGAAATTGACGCTCACAGAACGTTTGAGGCAAAATCGAATTTAGTTACTATTGTCGTTTTCCATATCCGGACACAGCTAAAGGGTGAGCTGCCTGGTTGCCGTCTACAACATCTTTGGTTTGGGTTTAGCCCATTCCTGTTCTCTAAAGACAGACCCAAAAGGGGATAAACCAGAAGGAAGCTACACGTTTCCATTTTCCACGGCGGATCGGGACCCACAATCTTATGAGCAGAGACAGAGTTGAACCTCATGCACACATGACACCTAACTAGTTTTTTCGAGTGTAACTAACCTCGAAGTCGCAACGTCTTCCCTGTCTGCCTTCACCAACCACCAAAGACAAAAGCACATTTTTATTCACCATTTTTTTAATTTAAATTAAAAAATGAAAAAGTAAAGCAACTCCTGCTCAGAGCACAGCTGCGTGCTATCTACTGGCTTGCTTTCATCGCCACTTGACGGATTTCTCCACGTTCCTTCCTTCCTTCAGTATTTATTATTCCCTTCTCAAGCCTAACTTTCCCTCACTTTGCTTCCTTCTTTCCAAACACTCCCCCTTCCCTTACCTTCACTCTTCTAACCAAACATGGCCTTACCGACCCAAACTAATCTCCTTCAAAAACCGTTCCTTTCCCCGCCTTCTCTTTCGCAACCTTCCGCATTTTCCGCCCCAGTGGCTATCCGTTCCCGAAAATTCCGGCCCGCTTCTATCCAGTGCTCCGTAACAGCCGCCCCGTCTGTTACTGTGACGGCGTCAAAGGAATGCAAGGTCAAATCAGTCAAAGCTAGGCAGATCATTGACAGCAGGGGCAATCCGACGATCGAGGTTGATTTGATCACCGATGATCGTTATCGATCAGCAGTCCCTAGCGGCGCATCTACCGGGATCTATGAGGCGCTGGAGCTCAGGGACGGTGACAAGAGCGTCTATGGCGGCAAAGGTGTGCTCTTTGCCGTTAAAAACATCAATGAGGTTTTGTGTCCTAAGCTTATTGGCGTTGATGTTAGGTAAAATTATTACTTTTTTAGAAGCAAAATATGCAAATAGCAAAAGTAGTAAGCTGAATAAATGACTTTGATTTATGTCTTTCATAACCTCGTTTTTCTAAGCTGAATAAAGGACTTTGATTTATGTCTTTAATAACCTCGTTTTTCTAAGTAGTGAAGTTAATGACTTTGTCTTTGGAAAGAAATCAAGCGGATGTAGATGCTGTTATGCTGGAAATTGATGGGACCCAAAACAAGTCAAAACTTGGAGCTAATGCAATATTGGGAGTGTCATTGAGCGTATGCAGAGCAGGTGCCGGGGCTAAAGGGATTCCATTATACAAGCATATCCAGGAATTATCAGGAACAAAGGAGCTTGTTATGCCGGTTCCAGCATTTAATGTAATCAATGGAGGAAGTCATGCTGGAAATAATTTGGCTATGCAAGAATTTATGATACTACCAGTTGGTGCAACCTCCTTTGCTGAAGCGCTTCGCATGGGAAGTGAAGGTTAGCTGAGTAACTCTTTATCTATGCTAGTCTGTTTATGTAGTTATATTTCATTAGATAAAACTTTTGTTCATTTTATATGGACTTGGATGTCAAGTTCGACTCTTATTTTGCACATATAGGATTATGATTTAGGTTTACGAACTCATGTTCACTGCAATTAGTTTGAAATTGTAATAAATTTCTACCATTTCTAGATTTATGGCCATTTATTTGTACCTTG
This sequence comes from Theobroma grandiflorum, assembly GCA_036013995.1. Lineage (NCBI taxonomy): Eukaryota > Viridiplantae > Streptophyta > Magnoliopsida > Malvales > Malvaceae > Theobroma > Theobroma grandiflorum. The sequence goes on from CP142131.1 coordinate 13,256,196, forward strand.
GAATTTTCTTCAAGCATATTAAAAAATCTGTCTTTGCATAAGTGGATAATACTTTCTTCTTTTTGAGGATTCAGTTTATCACACACTAAAGGGTATTATCAAAGCAAAATATGGACAAGATGCTTGTAATGTTGGAGATGAAGGGGGATTTGCTCCTAATGTTCAGGACAACAGGGAGGGATTGGTTTTGCTAATGGATGCAATCCAGAAGGCTGGTTACACTGGAAAGGTAGGAGGTAAAATATTGTTCTTTTCTATTTTTATAGTTTTGCCATCTGCTAACAGTGACCTGAAAAAATTTGAAAATTGCAGATCAAAATAGGAATGGACGTTGCAGCTTCAGAGTTTTTCACCAAGGATGGAAAATATGACCTGAACTTTAAGAAACAACCAAATGATGGAGCTCATGTGCGCTCAGCTCAGAGCTTGGGTGAACTCTACAAAGAGTTTGTCAAAGACTTCCCCATCGTGTCTATTGAAGATCCATTTGACCAAGATGACTGGAGCTCATGGTCTTCACTACAGTCTTCTGTCGATATCCAACTTGTTGGAGATGATTTGTTAGTCACAAATCCAAAGAGAATAGCTGAAGCCATTCAAAAGAAGGCTTGCAATGCCTTGCTTCTTAAGGTAAACATCTATGCTAACACAATTCAATCCTTTCTTGGGATTTTCTCTTAGTTCTTTTAACACAATTCTTCCTTGTCCGATTCTGCTATTCTGGCCCACTGAACAATTTGATATTCATTAGAATAGAACCTAACAATGAGAATCAGTGTGGCATGCTTTGTAATTGTTATTTTTATTGATAGAATTTAACTGAAGAATATGCTATTGAAATCAAGATGTGACTAATAAATAGAATTGAAATTACTATATGATAATCTGCTATATCTCATAGATTCTAACTGTCCAACCTCTATACAGTATGACCTTGTACTTACTGGGAGAAAATTGGCTGCACTATATAGTGCGTAGTAGCGGGTTGTGGTAATTGCAAATGTAACATACAATGTCTTCTGGGGTTTAATCTTAGTGGATCATTTGAGTTCCATGAACAAAAATTCTATTATGTTGCAGGGGATGGTATGCAATTTAGTGAAATTCTATTAGAAACAAAATATACAGAGTGCATTAATTGTAATCAGATCATTTAGGACCAACATCTTTGACTGCTTAGTGGGTAGTGGTTCTTAATGGGACTTCTTTGACAGAATTGAAAAATGTTTCTTTTCATCAGAAAATTAATGTATATGAAAAGATAGTGCATGTTGCAGTGTTTCTTTCTTTTCTCTTCCCCTTCCCCTTCACTTTTCTTCTTCCCCCATTTGTAAATCAATTAGTGTAGATGATCATTATCACCTGGTTGATAACTTGGGATTGCTATTCAAACATGCAATGTTTTTTCCTTGCTTGTATTAATGTAAGAGGAGATATGCCATAGCTCATTCTTTGTTACTATATATCACAGGTTAACCAGATTGGCACAGTAACTGAATCCATTCAAGCAGCACTTGACTCGAAAGCTGCAGGATGGGGAGTGATGGTCAGCCACCGAAGTGGTGAAACAGAGGACAACTTTATTGCTGACCTTTCTGTTGGTTTGGCTAGCGGCCAGGTACATCCTTTGAAATCCTTGATCTCTAATAGCATTTTATCAGCAATGCATTCTTTTATTTTTTTTCAATGCTAGAAGGTGATGATTGTTGTTCCTTTGTATAGATCAAGACTGGAGCTCCTTGTAGAAGTGAGAGATTGGCCAAATACAATCAGGTAATCTGGGAGCTTTTCTTCTCCTCTATTCATCTAGTGTACTCTTATACCTATGGCACACTCTTTTGTGGCATGGATCTTATAGACTAACAGAGAGCTGAATGATTTTGTATAATTGAACAAGACCAGGGGAAGAAAATGGATTGAGACCTTGGACTATGACCCTGCACTAGAGACTAACAACTACTATAGTTAATATTAATAACACTGTAGCATTGCAGTGCTGCACAAAATAAGTTGAATTCTCTTGGCTGAGAATATTACCAACATTCTAGTTGATCCAAATTGATGTTGGGAGCACTGTATAATCTCCTCACCATTTGATCTAAAATGGATTTGGTTTGGCAGAGCTTATTTCTTTCATAGCTGCATTTGGCCTAGGAAAACAGATGGTTAAAAGTTTGTGAACGATTGCACTTCAACTCATAGGGATGGCTTTCCATACCCCCCCCCCCCCCCCCCCCCCCTCCCTTCTCTCTCTCCCTCTCCTGGTTTCCTGGATTATGTGGTTGTTAATTGGTTTATCACTTTGATGGGGATTACCTCTCTCTCTCTCTCTCTCTCTCTCTCTCTCTCTCATTACTTTTTGCGTGATTGTTAATTAGTTTTGAAGGAATAATCTTTCTCCCAATCTGGTTGCAGCTTCTTCGCATTGAAGAGGAACTGGGAAATGTTCGCTATGCTGGTGAAGCTTTCAGATCTCCTTAGAGTAATTTATTGGAACAAATTTCTGCATCAAATTAGTGTTAAGAAACGTTTTTATGAGCTGTAGTGAACTGAGGCGGCCTAAAGAAATTTTTCAGGGACCCTATGAGCTCCTCAAGAAAAAACCGAATTTGATCAACTAGGATAATCAAATGTTATTTTATTTCCAATTTCTGGGATCTGAATAATCAAGTTTTGCTTTAAGATCATATTTAGAGTGTAAAAGGAACTTGATTAAATGTGTTTCATTGATTCGGGTCACTACCATCTGTAATGTTGCTAAGCCTTGTAATGAAAAGTTGTTCTCTTACCAAACTTACTGTATGAAATATGTCATTTTGGGGGTCTTTTTTTTAATCTTCTTTTGCCCAAAGCTCCAACTTAGACAGTTAACTAGATTGCAAGAGGTTGAGGTTGGTTACACAGTTTTGTTCGCAGAGTTATGAATCTTGTCAGTCAAGGATAATGCTAAAGTTGCCCAATTCCTCTTACGCTAACCCATCACTTTCTGATTACAGACCACGCGGCAATATATTCCGAATACTTAGGATAGAATTACAAAAACGCTTCAATTATATTTACCAGACTGCTGTGACCAAAAAACTTAGGGACATTCAACCTACTATAAACTTCAGATTATATGATTTTATGTAACATTTTTGGTTTCAAGTATATGTATTCTGTTCATCAAAGAGCAAAGCCATGTATCGAGCTTATAGAATCAGTATTCTCATTTGTATATGGTAAGGCCATAATGATCAATTGTCATGACAACGTTCTCAAGCTTACATTGATCAAGACAAAGGAATAAGCAAACATGGTATTCGCTACCAATCATGCCAAAGAGCAATCTCAAGAGCTAAACCTGAATAGCTGGGCCAACATATACTCCCTCACGCATATATAGATCATCTGGTGTTTCTATCTCTGCAAGCCATGCGTAGTCCTCTTCCTTTCCATTGCTTATCTCAGTTCCATTTCCTGCAGAATCAGTGATATGTTTCTTTAACAATTGACAACTTTGCAGAAGGTGGTCATAGGGTAAATATGCTAAACAATACCATGAAGAAACATAGGACAACAGGAGAAAAAATTGTGCAGTAACCAAAGATTAACTTACCAAAGGTGGAATACGGGTAGTCAATGTAGTAAGTGCATTTGCGACCTATATCTTCTCTATAAGGAGGAGCAAGTACATCAAGCACAGCACAAGGGGTGACTGCAGTAAAACAATGCAAATTCCCCCCAGTTTTTGGGTACAAAACAGAGGTCCCACATGGTGCAGTAGAAACTTTATCAACCGCCAACCTTGCTAACCTTACTGCCAAAAAGATATTATGTATTAAGTTTCTGTCCTAAAAGAAACAAAATCATATTGAGGTGACATAAATCAATAAACAACCATCAAGCATCATATTCTCTACCAACTTAAAAATGGAACTACTTGTCCCAAGAGAGAGAGAAAGAGAGAGAGAGAGAATGGTCTATCTCTCCCACAAAAGCACAATATGATGAAGGTAAAAATGAAGTGGGAAGGGGCTACAATACAAATAGAATGTGAAGAAGCCAAGCCCATTGCGAAGGTTGTTTAAGGTAATCCCATAGTCCTTTTAGTTTTAATGTAGATTTGGAATGACATTCAATGGTTTATTATTATATAATGATTTACAATTGATCTTTTTTCTTGGTATTTGTTTGCTCTCCTAATAGGAGGCTCTCTTTTATCCCATCAATATGTCAAACTTAAACCCAAGACCACAAATCTCTAAGGGAAGCAAACCACCAGGCTATGTAGCAATCACTGTCCAACCGACAGAGGATTGGCCTAGTGCAGTCAATATCATGGCGACAGGTGAGACCAATGGCATCTAACTTAGCCCATTTATTAACCCATAAAATGGCTGCTTTGTTAGCCCCCTTTCTTTAGAACCCAGGTCAATTAGTTGAGAAATGAAATCATAAGATCTATGGATTACTTTATAACAAGTTATCAACAATCAGTAAGTACCAACAAATACCCCTTGGGCTTGCTCAAGGGGTAAGGATAGGGTGGGATATGGATAGAGATCCTAGGTTCAAGTTGTAGTACTCACTCTTGTACCAAATTGTTTTTAAAAAAATGTAAGCATACCAACAAATGAGTGTAAATGATTGATATTGAACTTTTGTTATGTGCTATCCAGTAGTATCCTGTCTAAAACACATTTGAAAAACTCTTATGGCCCTGGGGAAAAAAGGTAAATGAAATGCATGGCTTCTGACATTCTTATATCAACCTAGCCTTATCATCTTTCTCTTCAAAGACAATGCCACTAGAAGGTAATGGCAAAGTAAATAAATGTTGGGATTGTGCAGTGCTGATAAAAACATACATACAGTTTCATCTGGTTAGAACAAAATGTAGTTCAAATGAAATGGTAAGAAGTGCTGATTAAACTAGTAACGGAAAACACAACATAGCTTTATCTCCATCCTTTATAAATCATAGCTGAATTTGAGAAAGGAAATCAAAAAAAGAAAAGAAAAATTTTGGAGATTGATTAGAGCAACCACTAGTTATTGCAGAGATCAAGTTACCATCCCCTGGCATAAATATTTTTGTATGTTCCATTTCCACCAAGTTCATGAAGGTTGGTAGTTGTGATGGGAGATTTATTCAAAATAACCAAAACTAAAATTACCCTTCATTGCCAGCAAGTCAGATTAACTGTCATGTATAGAAAGTATATTAAAATCAAACCTTGCGGATAACCTGGCTCCCTGCTTTCCTTAATACATACAGGCTCAACCCAGTCATAAGCTTTCACATGCATAGAGCCATAAAGAACTTTGCTGAATACAGTCATCCCAGGATGGTCGTGTAGTGGAATAACCGACGAAGTAGGAAAGCAGAATACACACATCTGCATAGAACATCATTTATTCCATCACTAGGAATAAAGTACTACAACCTTAAGAGGGTGAATTTTTGGCTAGATTTTAAATTAACCAGAGTTCACAGATGCTCAAAGGCAGGGACTAGAGGCGTAGGATGATCAATACCACCAAAAGAGGCCTAGCGCCACTCATAGAAAAGGAAAAAAAAAAAAGAGAAAAAACAGTTTTAAACTTTTGGATCTAGGTAACCAATGATGATGGAAACAGATGAATTAAAAGCTCATGGACACAACAGAAAGTTGCATATAGCCTTAAAATGGTAAACACTGGACATATAAAATTAGTCCAACAAGAATTTATCATATGAAACTCTAAAGAGAGGAGCATGAAATCATAAGTATAAATTAGATTTAATAATAGGGCTCACCGTAAAACTATCACATTCGTAAATATCCAAATATGTTATTGGTTGAACCCATCGAGCCACTCTATTCAGTCCAAAAAATCCATGCCCTCGATCATCATCTGGACTTTCCTCTTTAAGACCAACATCAGCAGGGCCAAATGTGTCTGTAAAATGGTATATATGAGTGATGTAACAGGAAACAAAAGTAGCATATATCACAAACTATTGACTCCTGTAAATAAAAAAATGCTTTGGGTTTCAGTTTTTCAGCCATTAAGTAGCAAAGGACTAAAAGCATCTGGTAATGATGATATTAATAAAAATTATCATTCCTTAAAAGTTGCAATCCAATTAGAATTGTCACACAAAAATTCATAACTTTCGAAATGCTAATTACCTATTGGATAATACGATCCAATCCCATTTTGACTTCATTATAAATCAACACATTGGGAGAAATTCAAGTCCAAATTAATTAAATACTGGATAACAACTCAACCCTTCCTCATATTTGTTAATTTGCAATTACATCGACCTCACTGATAACTGGAAACAGCAGTTTTCTAACATTTCTAACATGGTAATTCTCTTCCAATAAAGCACCTCAAAGCATAACAAAAATTCCAAAATGGATAAGCACAAAAACCTGATAAGATGTCTAACATCACTTTTAGTAGTTATTTGAAAATTGATTAAAGTAAATAGCATAATTCATTTATAAAATATTATTTCTCAATTACCATGTTGCTAATTTGGATTACAGTAAGACAAACCTAGCTCAACATAAGCTCCAGGAAAGAGTGAACTTAGAATAGCCCTACGCTTTAGCATCTTTGTATAAATTGGAAACTATCAGAAGTTGAACCCATGCTCTAAAGCTAGTGATTGAAGAATTCTGCCACTGAACTGGGCAAGAGCTCCTAAATAAACTAAAGCTTATACTAATTGAAAAATAAAACCAGCAACCTTTCACTTGACAAATAGGCATAGCCAGTACGTTCATAGGTTAAAAAATCTCTCACAGCAACATGTCCACATCACAATTTACGTTGTTAAGTGAGTAAAGATTGTTACCATCAAGGACTGCCAACTCAACAAAAATTAAAATTCCATTCAACAATCATTGTAGTAAGTTGTGCTCAAGAAAGCTGCACTCTGCACAGCCATTATGACGTTGTGAACGGGATAAGCATTCATATCCTGTCAAATTACACAGCTCATCTTGCTGCATTAATGCAAACAAAGCACACATCTTTCCCCTCTTAAAGACCACCTTATTCAATGTCACTAAACCACATACCCGAGTTCTATCTTATTAATAAATAATAAACAAAAAATGAGCATGAGTTTCTTTTATTTAAACAAAATATATTTAAAGAAAAAGAACTAAAATTTTTTTCCCAGAAAACTTGCTTTGTCTGATATAAGCACTTGGGTCACATCAATCCAGAACCTCAGAAGAGTGGCTATAGAAAAAAAAAAGACCAATATTTTCATTGAAACATCAAGTAAAGGACATTATACCACAAACCAAGCAATAGTTTCATCAAATTACAACCCACATTTTCAACCTTCATATAAGCTGCCAAAAGAAAAAGGGCAATTTACAGCTAAAAATATAAGCGAAAAAACAAGTACACAAAGCATCCACCACAATTCGAATATTCACAAGATTCAAATTTTTTCCATTCGAAGTCCCCTAATCATTAACCAATCAAAACCTTTACATGAAACATCACCTCAGGCAAAACCCAAATGCAGAATTGAACCCAAACTTGACATGCAAAACTTTATGAAGGGAAATCAAAAAGGGCAACAGTGAAAATTACCCAGAAGAGAGCAGAGTTTGTGGATGGGTTGGGGAGAAGCAGAAGGCAACCCTGATGGTGTAAAAGTGTTTTTGCAGAGATCACAGAGAAGCTGCACTTTAGGAGAAGTTGTGTTCATAGCCATATGTAGTTTCTGCTTAGGAATATAAAGAGTGGAAAGCGCTTTGTTTTGTAGAAATACCATGGCCTTATCTGTCGCCTTTTGGAATTTTGAAAACATTTTGATTTTTTTGGGTAGTATGTTTCAGAATTAATGCAGAGTGCGAATTGGGAAACAGTCGAGTAATCAAGTAATAGTAGCACCTTTTGTGGACTGGACAGCCTTGATTCGGGTTGTGTGGCTATGGAATGACTTCGGTAGTTGTGATTATGTCAAGGAGTTTCGAAATTTTCCAAGTAAAGGGTCGGCATTTTTCAATCCAAGATATGGGGGCGTTAGAAAAAAATTAGTGACTAATTATGTATAGAAAATCCCATCTAATTCATTCTTTTTTACCTCACCTATTTCCACAAATAAAAAGTCCTTAAAACTTGAGTACTTTATGTAAACAACTATATATAAAAAATCTCCTTTCACTAATATTAATATATTATTTTTTTATTAAAAAAATTATGAAAAATAACTCTCCTTATAAGATGATTTTAAAAATAACCATCGAAATAAAATTATCTGTTTCTACCTAATAAGTAGCATAAGTAGACGAAAATACCCTTAAAAAATATTGTGACAAATTAAGCTATCGATATATGTCTCCCGACATTGAGAAAAATTAGAAATTAATACTCAGTTGTTTGTACTCGCTCATCTTTCTCTCTCAACTCTCTGAACTGTATTAACTTTGTATTAAGCATCATCGTCATCAACTCTCTCAGCTCTCTGAACTGTGTGAGCTCTGTCAACTCTCTGTTGAGTACCATCGTCATCGTGTCGTCGTCTATCTCTCGTTATCTGGCCATATTGTCGTTGAAAAATAGACTCTATAGTGGAGATGACATCAATGTATGTTTTTTGGTTCATTGCTGCAACACATAAATTTGTGAAACGGCTTTGTGTAAATTAGAAGACGGATTAGAAACATTGCACAGAGTTGTTACAGGCCATGCATCTACTCAGAGTGTGACCACATAAGACTGCATGCACTTGGCGTGTCACCAGCATGTCTGCATGCACTTGGCGTGTCACCAGCATGTCTGCTTGCACTTGGCGTGTCACAACATATCAGGATGCACTTAGCGTGTCACCAGCATGTCTGCCTGCACTTGGCGTGTCACAACATATTTGCATGCACTTGGCGTGTCACCAGCATGTAATTAAGTAAATAATTAAGTAAATTAAATAATTATTTTTGTTTTCAAAATTTCAGTAGGGTTACAATTCTGTGACTTGTGATAAGACACGGTGGTCAGTGGGTGGATCGCATGTACAAGGGTGGTGAGTCACGAATGCTGGGGGTTAGGAGTGATTTGTTGTTTGCGGGCTTGATGAAGCTGGTTGAAGATGTTGTTGGGGTAAACTCAGAAATTGACGATATTGAGTTACATGCATTGATCAGTACACCCGATGAGCTATCACGACCAATTATCAAGGACGATGAGGATGTTGTATTAATTCTGCTAGAACAGAGGAATATTCCGACTGTGTATGTCAGCATTAAGAGACCCAAAACAAATGTATTGCCACATGAAGAAGCTGAACAACATGGTAATCAGCTCAATCATAATGAGATTTACAATGCTTCACATATGCCAGAGAATTCGGTCCGTAACCCACAATTGAGGTATCCTCGGGAGTTTGTGCAGCCCGGTAGACAGAGGACATTGATAGAAGAGTTGGGTGCACAATTTCGATCAGGATGTGCATCAAACCAATTAGTTGTTTCTGTTAAAGGAATGCAACGATCGGGTGAAACGGTAGAGTGTGTAAAGGCTATTTCAAATGAGAATACGACACTTGAGTACAACATTGTGACGTTGGATGTTAACACTACGACGCTGGAGGATAATACTGCATGTGATGAGGGAAATGAGGATTTGTTTGATGCCAGTGAAGATAGATTTGATGACAATTCATATGATGGGCTTGACGAATGGGATCATGACAGTTCAGACAATGACTGCCTTTATGATAGTGACATTCCAATTTGCAATAATGTTGAAGGCAAAAAGGAACCTGTTGAAGGTTTTGATGTCGAAAATGTTCAGTGTGATGGCCCGATATACAATAACCCCATCGCTGGTGAGGACGAGATTCGTTCCGTTGATACAATGCTCGATGATAGTTATCAGGAAAAAGATAAATATAGGGATATCTTCTACGTGGCGAATTGCAGGGGTAGAAAGATTCTCTTTCCAAACAATTAGCACTAAGGAGTCGACATGTCTCAATGATCGCTTATACAAAGGAAGAATTTTTCCTCGAAGGCGGAGTTGAAACAAGCTCTAAACATGTTGGCTCTAAAAAAGCAGTTTGGGATAAGAGTAAAAAGGTCATGTAAAAGTCGTTACAAGGTTTGTTGCAAGGACAAGGCATGCAAGTTCAGTGTGCGTTCAACGAAGTTACTTGACGGATGAGGGTATTGGCAAGTTCAGACGTTCCACAAAGTACACACATGTATTGTTGATTGTTTGCAAGGGCGATTTCCAACTGCGAGTGCCAAGATAATTGGTGAACTTATGGCACCTAAGCTTCAGGCTAACGGAGTAGCATTGAGACCTAAGGACATCATTGGTGAGATGAGGGTTCAATGGGGATTGGATTGCTTGTATGGTAAGGCTTGGCAAGCAAAAGAGTATGCGAAAAAGCTTGTTTTCGGTCCCCCGAAGGAGTTATTTCAACTACTACCCTCGTATTTTTATATGTTGGAACAAGAAAATCCTGGCACAGTCACTGCAGTGGCGTCTGATGAGGCTAAAAGATTCAAATATTGTTTTTAGTCATACGAGGCGAGTATTCGAGGGTTTAGGGATATAATGCGTCCTATGGTTGCAATTGATGCGACACATCTGAAAGGCAGGTTCAAGGGTGTTATGTTTGTCTTTGTATGCAAAGATGCGAACGAGTGTGTATATCCAGTTGCGTTTGGCATCGGCCAAGTTAAGGACGAAGACTCGTGGACGTGGTTTCTCAACAAGCTGCATGATGCGGTTGGTTGTCCTGAAAACACAATGTTCATTTCTGATCAACATCTCGGCATTAAGAAAGCAATCCAAAATGCATACCCAGAAGCGCACCATGGTTTATGCGGTTACCATTTAAAGTAAAACTTTAAAAACAAGTTCAAGCGTGATGACATTTCTATGATTTTCACCCTTGCTCGAGATTGCTATAAGGCTTCTGATTTCAATAGACATATGAACTAGCTCAAGCAGATTCATGCAGAAGCCCATGCTGATCTTTTGAGAATAGGCCTTGAGAGATGGGCATGTGCATGTTCACCGGCAAGGCGATACCAAATGATAACCTAGAACATTGCCGAATGTGTTAACTCTTGCTTGAAGCATGCAAGACAAATGCCAATCACTGTTTTGATTGAATTCATACGAGACATGTTCCAGCGTTGGTTCCATGATCGGTACGAAGAGGCCGTCAAGGTGACCACACCCCTCAGCCCTTGGGTTGCCAAGCAATTGAGCAAACACTTCAATGATAAACATCGCTTTGTAGTAAAGCCTGTCAATCGAGTGGAGTTTGAAGTTAAAGACGGGAAAATGGACGAACTTGTTAACCTGTCCACGAAGACGTGTTCATACTGTGAGTTCCAAACAGATTTGCTACCATGCAGCCATGCCATTGCAGCAATAAGGTCAGAATATCTTTTATTTATTTCTTCTTTGATCCTTAATTGACATAGCATTTAGATTCTGCTTGAATATTAGGTTCATTATATTTTTCAGTAAGTGCAAATGTGAAGTCATTGAATTCTGCACCGACTACTACAAGAGAATTATTTTGGTTAAGGGTTATGCGGGGTCTATTCACCCAATAGGTCATCCTAGTGAGTGGGACATCCCCCCGCGAGTGAAATAAATTGTCGTCTTGCCACCACATTGGCAAGGCCAAGCAAGAAGACTTAGGAGGAGAAGGATTCCATCCGCTGGTGAAAGCAGTCAAGCACGTAGATGTTCGCAATGCAAGATGGTCGGGCATAACAGACAGAATTGCCCATTTCCATTTGCAAATCCATCAACAAATCCGGCACCATCTTCAAGTCAATCAGCACCCCCACGAGTGCGTCAACCGAAAGCATGTTCAATTTGCAGAGAAACCGGTCACACACGCAACAACTGTCTAATCCAAAGGACAATGTCTGAAAACGTAGGGTGTGTTGTGGACGAAGACATATCGTCAACCTAACTAACTGCAATTTATCTCTTGTTTTGTTAGGAATTGTTTTGAACTGTTTCGATCTTGGCCATTGACATTTGCATTGAATAATGATATTTGATAAAAACCAGTGTATAATAATAGGCATAGAAGTAGTCAATAAGTGACTTTAGCCACAGCATGCATGTTCATATAGTTTGGAATGTAAGTTGTCTAATCTTTGGACAACATATATAAATAAAAAATCAACAATGTTACTCTACAATTCGATAATTGTAAAGCCAATACATTCATTACATTTTTCCTTAAAGCAAATCGTTTCAATATACATAAGAGAATTTTAGTCAATTTACAAACGACGTTGCAAAACTATATCAATTGTCCACTTGGGTTTATAGTTTGTGAAAAGGAAAAATGTGAGATGGCATGGTGCAGAGTTAGTGACACGCCTTGGAGGGAAACAGTGACACAGCAGGGTGTAGAGTTTGTGACACGCTATGGAGGGAAGCAGTGACACGGCACGGTGCAGAGGTTGTGACACGCCATGGAGTTGAAGCAGTGACACAACATGGAGTGAAGCAGTGACACGACATAGAGGGAAGCAGTGACACGACATGGAGTGAAATAGTGACACGTCATGCATTTAGAGTTTGTGACACGCCATTGAGGGAAGCAATGACACGACATGGGGTGAAGCAGTGACACGACATAGAATGAAGCAATGACACGCCATGGTGCAGAGTGTGTGACACGACATTGCTTTAACATCTGACATGCCATGGTTTGATATATCAATTTACAAAACAGAAATCCCGCTTACGCATGTGGTTGTTAACATCCCCCTCTTGATATATTCAACTTTATAATTCTCCATTAGTCTAATAATTAATCTTTTTCTCTTCACCTCCGACCTATTTGTAATTGTCCAACCCTGGCTATTTGAAATCTAGAGTCTCTTCATATAAATTTGCTCTTGCGTAATGAATATCTATGAAAACACTCTAAATTTCAAATAGCCAAGGTCGGACAATTGCTTAAAGGTCGGAGGTGAAGAAAAACAGATTAATTATTAAACTAGTGGAGAATTCTAAAGTTGAATACATTAAGGGCAAGTTGTTAACAACCACTCCAAAATGCTCCGACCACTACCAAAAATGCTCGAAAGAACTGCCGAGGAAGCATCGACAAAACTGCTTTAGAGGCAACGTACGGTCTGTCTATGAGAACTGAAGAGTTGTGGACTATATATAGTAGAGGAATATAAATCGACTTTACCAATTTAAGCGTTTCGACTACCACTACGGACCTGGTCGTGTCACGGCAAGTGCATACAAACATGGTGGTGACACACCAAGTGCATGCAGATATTGGTGGTGACACGCCACGTGCATGCATACTGGTGGTGACATGCCACGACTATGTAGACATGGTGGTGAGACGTCATGTGCATGCATGTATTAGTGGTGACACACCACGTGCATGCACAGAGGTTGTGACACGCCATGTGCATGCAGACATGGTGGTGACACACCAAGTGCATGCATATATTAATGGTGACACACCACGTGCATGCATAGAGATTGTGACACGTTATGTGCATGCAGACATGGTGGTGGCACGTCAAGTATGCAGACATTGTGGTGACACGCTAAGTGCATGTAGATATTAGTGGTGACACGCCAAGTGCATGCAGATATTGGTGGTGACACGCCACGTGCATGCATACTGGTGGTGACACGTCAAGTGCAAATTGACATGGTGGTGACATGCCAAGTGCATGCAGATATTGGTGGTGACACGCCATGTGCATGCATACTGGTGGTGACACGCCAAGTGCAAATTGACATGGTGGTGACATGCCAAATACATGCTGATATTAGTGGTGACACACCACATCAATGTTGTGACACGCTGACTTCTTGCAGTTTGGTCGCTGACATAGCACAGCCCAATTGGGGTTATAGGCCTATTGCACATTACCAATGGCGTGACACGCCAAGTGCTTCCAGTTCGACGACGTGACACGCTGAGTTCTTTGATTTGTGTATAAGTTTACATTTAAAAATAAAAAAGATTGTCTATACAAACTTGCGATACAAAAAAAATATAAAGATACAAAATTACTTAACAAAAATAATGTATTCATGTATAAAATTAGTTGTCTTTACAAAAAAATTATATTTTGTATAAAAATATAATGAAGTGAGTATACAAAAAATGATTATAGTGTACAATTTCTATTTCCTATACTTGTGTATACAACAAAAAATTGTCTCTAAATTGTATTATGTATAAAAAAAATTGTACAACTAATTGTCGATATGTTCATGGTTCGCTCTCACAGCTGTTCGAAAAAATTTAGTGCGCGTATTGGAGACGCAATTTTGCAATCATATTCTGCTTAACTCTTATCAGGTCCCATTGCAACATTGCGTCAATGTAGCTTACCATGAACATTTCGTAACTGACACTATCCTCCTGCCGATGCACTGAAGGTTTAGGCAAAGAAATTTCCAATGGCATCGGCGTCAAATCCCATCTCCTCCAACGTGTTTTTTTAAAATACCCGGCTTGGTGGCAGATGATTGAGAAAATTGTCGTAAGTGGCTTCAGCTGCTCCGCACGAACTCCGTTATCCTTAACTGCCGAAGTTGTTGCGGAGTCCACCACCTTGATCATCCACTTTCCTAAATTGATCTTTGCCACCACTCAATGCCCACCCACATTGCAAGGAGCGAGAATGAATTCGACCTCTTCTTATTTCTTACCATATGTCGGCCTTTCACCCTCCACATATCCCCGTAACTCATCCAGAATTTGCATGCTCGATCGGGCTTCATCGGTTTGATATGCCAGGTGTAACATATGGATGGTGCCCTATAAAAAAAATTTGCATTAGTTTAGACTTAATGCACTAAAAAGCTTAGAAAGAATTGAAAATTCTTGCAAAAAACTTACAAAGAATATCGTGTCAACAACGCATGCACGGGCAGTATAATGCTTCGATTTCAACCCTGTCGTCCGCTTACACAGAACGTTGAGACATGTGTCGATATGTTCACTTGTCATTTCTTCTCGGGGATCCTCTAATAATATGAAGAATTTAGCACCTTGATCCCCTAAGATTTCGACGTTACGCTTGCATATGTAACAAACTGAATTTGATAAACGATGGTGGATGAATGTTTCATTAAAAAACAACAATTAATTGATATTTACAAGCTTACCTCGCA
This sequence comes from Theobroma grandiflorum, assembly GCA_036013995.1. Taxonomy (NCBI): domain Eukaryota; kingdom Viridiplantae; phylum Streptophyta; class Magnoliopsida; order Malvales; family Malvaceae; genus Theobroma; species Theobroma grandiflorum. Next base: position 13,271,343 of record CP142131.1, read on the forward strand.
GACTGGTTCTTTTTGAAAGCTTTGTAGGCTTCCATCATCGTGTCTTTCACCTCCCGACGGCTTAATGAGGGGTCGACATACGGGCTTGCAAGGTATTTGCTCGCCATTATCACCCGTGCCCACTCAGTAGGGTCAGCAATTGCTGTTGCAAGATGATGGTAATCGGAGGATAGTGGTGACGGTTGTGGTGACCTTGTGGCGACCTTGTGGCTTCAGGAGTGCTCTAAGGAAGCTGGCCCGATCCTGCTGTTGGAAGCTCGACGATCGCGTAGGACTGAGGAAAATGTTCTACGGCTGACACAACTAACTAAAGGTCTCCCTCCCATCCGGCGAAAGTATCCACAATCGGATCGACCTCATCAACCTCGTCCCCTTCAACATCACCTGATTGAAGGCTGACACTATGCTCCTCATGCTGTCCATCATCAGGATCATCGTGATCCGCACCAGTATTGTCGGATGAAGGACCGACCTACAGAACGAGACAAATGTGAAAATTTGATAGTGAATAGAAAACCACAAACCCTAAATTTTATTAAAAAATTACCCTAAACCTGATAAAATTCAGGACTTACAATAGCAAAATACAAGCACAGAAATATTAACGTACTTGTGATTTCAGCCCGTCTAGCACCCGTGAAACGATACGGTCCTCTAGTGTTTCAACCACAAAAGTCAATGACTGAATTGATGTCTTCAGCTCCAACATTTGCCGCATGATTCGTTGGAGCTGACATTTTGTGACTATGTCGTCATTGACTCTTGCTGACTGGGTCAACTGCAATAACATATATATTAGTGGTGTTATTCAATAATCATATAGGAAATGTATGAACAACCAAGATAACAACTTTAATATCCTTATTGGCGGCTCATTAGCAATATGTGGTTGAGCTGGAGCCGGAGCCGGAGCTGGTTGAGGACCGGACGTTACCTCCGTGAACTGCAATGACATAAGTTACTTTGTTACTAGATAAACATATGTGAAAACTTTGAACATAAATCGTTAGAACCAAACTTACCGACGGCTCGATACGAATGTACGTCTGAAGAGGACTGGTGAGTGGTTGTGGAGCTATCGTCGCTTGGTCCAACTGCAAACACATAAATGTTAGTAAATAATCACATATCAAATGGATGGAAAAAAATGAAACATAATCGTAATTACCGGCTGTTCACTTCCTGGACCATGGTCGTCCCCTTGTTCCATAAACTCAGGGGCCGACGGCTCATCAACAATAGGAGAGGCGGTGCGCATCCGCTTAGTGGAAACGGTGGATCTTTTCTCTTTCAAGCTTTTCCTTTTCACCCTGGCAGTGACACCAATCTAATCAGCCTGATCTTCCATGTGCCCGATTGGCACGTACTGATGGCCCTTCGATAACGGCACATCGAGGTCCACCAAATACTCTCGGTTGGCCTCCTCCAGGGTGATTTCTAACTTCTCGAGTGCCCACAACTGCAAATAAAAAAAAGTTATGTTCTGATTAAATTTGAGGAAAAATTCTTATACAAATATGAAAGAAATATTTGTAGATGTTCACTCACATGCTTAGATGACTCCAACTTCTCAACTGCCTTGTGCAAGTCTTTTGGCTTCTGATTGCATTGCCATCTGCATATTTGTGGGTAGACATTTTCCTTCGAAGCAGAGGGGGCTACTATTTTTTGCAAGGCTGAAATTGCCTCCAATGCCCAGAACTGCAAGTCAATTGTAAACATTATTAAATGTAAATTATAAAACAGTGAAACAATAAATTATTTTCTCAAAACCAAACAGAAGCCGTAAATGTGACCATACCTGTATCACCCATACAAAGCCGTAGATGTTGTACCGTAAACCTCTATCCTTTATTGCGCTTGACGTAGGCACCTCGAACCCTTTCAATAGGTAGTCCAAGGTGAGCCTCTAAACATAGTGGCCCCACGAAAATCTGTTCCAAGCGTCAAGGTCCTCAACCAATGACAGTAACCAAGGCGTCACCCGTCTACGGTAGTCTTGCCCAAATAGGATGTTATTTGCAATCAAGACAAGTGCCATCTTGGTCGTGTCTCCTTCTCGCTGGAAGTTTCCTCCGTGAAACGTATCAAGTAAAACCTGCAGCTTAATGCTCTCCTGGTCGTTCCAGTATCTTGAATGAATTTCATCCGCCACCACCTCGTACGGACGTGGGAACAAATCGGGCATTGGACAGAGCTTCAGCTCGGTTATAAGGCAGAACTCCTGCTTTGATATCCGCCTCTTGCTCTTGCCGATAGCAAACCATAGCTCCTCTTCCGTTTGCCTCTCTCTCATTGATTCGACGAATCATTATGTTGTGAAGGAGACCAGCGTTGAAGTAGCCTTGTGGATAGACATCAATGAGCATTCCGAAGCATGTACGCTTCACTGCATTGAACTCCTCATTCTCTTGGAAAGTCTTGTTGATGTAATGGAGCTGGGACCACTTACAGTGGGTGTTTATTACGACATGGAACACCCACTTCTCCCTCGGCACAATGAGAACACTGTCAAGATCCTCATATTCTCTACGATGTATCTGCATCACATGGCACACATGCAGGAGAAAGTTAACCAATAATGTGCCTAAAAGGTATACTAACTAAATAAATAAATGTTCTGACACGCCATGCATATCAAGTGAAATGTTGTCACACTCCATGCATATCAAGTGAAATGTTGTCACACACCATGCATATCAGGTGAAAATGTTGTTACAAGCCATGCATATCAAGTGAAAATGTTATCACGCGCCATGCATATCAAGTGAAATGTTGTCACACGCCATGCCTATCAGGTGCAAATGTTGTCACACGCCATGCATATCAGTTGAAATGTTGTCACATGCTATGCATATCAAGTGAAATGTTATCACACGCCATGCATATCAGGTGAAAATGTTGTCACAAGCCATTCATATCATGGGAATTGTTGTCACACGCCATGCATATCAAGCGAAATGTTGTCACACGCCATGCATATCAGGTGAAAATATTGTCACACGCCATGCATATCAAGTGAAATATTATCACACGCCATGCAAATAGGACACCTAATGTCCTGACAAGCTAAACCCCAAAGACCAGTCAACCCAGCACCACTTTAACACCAAAAACCATCAAACCAGGAGGAAAACCATTTAAACTTAACATTTGCAAAAAACACGAACACATGTATCACCCTAAACCCAGCAAAAAAAATTACCAAAATCAAGAAAGTTTTTTTTTGTGGTTTTTTTTTCTAGGCTTACTTACCTCTTCACTAATATCCAACATTCTTCTTCCTGTTGCAATGGTGTCATTAACCTTCTAAACAACGAAGTCGAACTCTCTTCTACCTTTCGTAATGAGAAATGAATCAAACAGCCCTTGGTTCACACACACACAGACGTTTACGAATGAGGAAAAGGGAAAATGAACCGTTTACTGTGAAAAATGAATAAATAAAAATTAAAATTAATATTTATAAAATATAAGGCAAGTCCAAACGGTTGCCCTCGAAACTGCCCGTTTTTCAATCCGGCGTGTCAGCTTTTCAATTAATGTCGCGTCACATATTTTAAAGCAAACCATGGCCTGTCAGATGTTAAAGCAATGCCGTGTCACACACTCAAAACCATGGAGTGTCACAGATTCTCGCCATGGCCTGTCACCAACTTTGAACCCTACCGTGTCACTGCTTCCCTCCATGGCGTGTCACCAACTGCTTCCCTCCATGGCGTGTCACTAACTCTGCACCCTGCCGTCTCACTGCTTCCCTCCATGGCGTGTCACCAACTTTGCACCCTGCCGTCTTACATTTTCCCTTTCACAAACTCTAAACCCAATGGCCTGTCCCGATTGCTGTAACACGACCATTTCGTGCTTTGCATTCACGTCTTTCTCCTTTCGATTCACCTCCGTAAGCGGGATTTATGGTTTCACATCGTTCTCCAAGCTTTCGATTTATCACGACCACCTCCCCCTCATCGTTCCGTTTATCTGAATACCATGTCCAAACATTCAGAAAAACCATCTCATGCAACATTATTTTCTTTTGCACAAGCCTCTCCAAAAAAAAAGATGTTTTGCGCAAAAAATAGATGTTCGCTATATTCTTTGCCTAATTTTCCACGGTCCGAGTGTTTCAGAGTGCCCATTAACAAAGATGTCTCATTAAGGGCATTTTTGTCCGAAAATATACTTTAATGGTTAAAAACAGTTAAAATTATCCAGAGGGTTATTTTTAAACACAACTTATTTTTAATAGCTAAAAAAAAGCTCATTTTTTATTTTTAATTTATTTTTTATATTTAATAAAAATAAATTAAAATTTTACTCTTTTTGAAAAAAAATTATGTCCCCATCAATAAATCAAATGGTGAAATATGTATTTTTAATTTATTTACAATGACTTTAATACATTTTTTTATGAAGAATTTACGACATCTTCAATTTCCTTTTTTTTTTGGCCAATTAATTTTATGTGACTCATGGTATCTTTTAAAAAGATAAAATTCCTTCTATTAATCATCTTTTCAATTAGCATGAAATTTGTTTAAAAAAATCCAAGTATAAGAGAACTAATGTAAACGTAATTAACTTATATATTTGATGTGCACTTGAGTAATTGCTTTCCTAGTTGGTATATGAATTTTTATTTAAAGAATAGAGTTTGAATTTCTTCTTTTTCAATTATTAAAAAGAAACCTTATATATTTGATGTGATTAATAACCTTGACACCAATGTAAATTTGTAATAGTAGACATGCAAGAATATTGTATTTATGCCTTCAATTTCAATTACTTTGTTAAAAAAGAAATGGAACCTTTTTTAAATTATATTGAATTATTGTCATTAGAATAAATTATTCTTTAAATAAATCTTAACGGGTTAAATTTTATAAATAAATGTAAGATTAAAATTTATGAGTAACTAAATCTCATAACACTATAAATATTAGCAACTTTGATATTAATTTCTAGTATCTGGCAAATGGATCCATCAATTATATAAATTCTCAAAGATGTATTAATTTGTGTATTTTTGTTCAGTTTTTAAGTTAGCTTCCCTCAATTAATTGATTATTACTCTAGAACTCAAAAAAAAAAAAAATTTGGTGTCTTTATTTGCGTGACTTGGCTGATTTACTTTCTTCTTTATTTGTCATTATTTATCTAAAAAAATTAAAGAAGAAAACTTTTTTCTTAATTTTCTATAATTAAAGCAAATTAAACTCCAAAACAGACTGAACTGGAAAAGCCTAAACCCAACTGATGGACTACAAGGATGGAAAAAGCCCATTAAAAATTCATCATGCGTGTTTTCAAAGCACTACCAACCGAAGCCCAAGCATGTGTTTAATTAGGACGCTCCGAGCCCTATTTATTTTAGAAAAGATCCATCTAAGGCTTCGCCCATGTCCATCCAAATTTGGCGGTCTTTTCCTCAAGGCAAACAAGATTGACCAATCTACTTTCTCTCTTTTTTTTCCGAGCGACTAGCTTCCATAAGAAAAAGATTTTGCAAGAAATTATCGTATAAATTTTTCTAACTTATTAGTAAGTGATTTATATCTATGGGAAAAGAGTTTCTTTTAACCTCTTTATTCTTGCAATTGCACGGATTATTGAACTTTTCTTTGTTAAAATTTTAATTTTTCTGTTTGTTGGTGTGGTTATTGATGCAGCTTCCTTATCGAGCTATAGTCATCGAAAGCGGAAATCTTTTGTTGGATATTCATAATTTTTTATGGCTAGTTTCATTCAAGAGCTCATTACTTGTCAGTGCAAATGGAGTTTAGATAGAATTCAAAGAATCGGTAAAATTGATTTCAATATAAGCTTTTCAATGAACTTTATCTTTAAGGTTTATTTTGCTGTTATTATTCGGTATGTAAAAGAAGAATTACGCAAATAGCCTTACGATATAAAAAAGTCAATATTTAATTTTATTTTTACACTTTACGAGAATAGATCGCTAAATACAATTAAGGGTTTGTAAAGTTATTCAATTTTAGAACTTATAATATAAAGCAAATAGATTATAAAGAATTTGGATTCTTTTGATAGATGATGGGGAACTCAAGCGTTTATATTTATTTTTAAAACATAACACTTATATTACTTTTGATTTTTGAACTCTTGTCACATTTGTTTTTAGTGTGTCAAAATGGTTAGCAACAAGTCATTTATATTGGCTTGTAAGTGTCTCTTATTCAATAATACAACCCTTTCATCAAAACACATATTTATCTTAAAGTTACAGTTACATTTTACAAGACACAATTTTTAGATTAAAAATATTATTTTAATAATCACTGTATGAAAGAACAAAGATAAATTTCATAAAACATAACTTTTAAGCTACAATATAAAAAAATAACTTATTAGAATTCTTGAACTGTGATATTTTTCAATTGTCTTATAACTTTTAGATTTAAATGTGTTTTTTCATTACATCACTTTTCAAAAAGACATAATTATTCACATAAAGATCCACCTATAATTCAATAGTCATATTATATGACATAATTTTTTATTTTGAAATTACACCAACAATCCCCCATCATTTTCAAATTTTTTAAATACAAAATACCTTTGGAAATCTTGTGTATAAATGAAGATATATCATAGATTAGAACCTTCACTTAGTGAATGCGGTTGATTTTAGTCTGAATTGAGTGGTTAACCAAGTATTGAACCATCAATTCTTCATTTAATTAGTTAGGCCACTAAATATACACAAGCTTTCTTGCTCATTTTATATCTAGTTTTGCCAACACGTTTTATGACCTTGTGTTTTGCATCTATTCATTATTGCTATTAGAGTCAAGCCTTTAACTCTTAGAAGTTGTCACACTTCCACTCACATAACTAGCCCCCATCAAAAGTACCTCGTAATTGTAGTACTTTAACATATACATATTATGGGTTTATTAATAATTTTTGTTTAATCTTACCTTACACATTACAGGAACCAAGCACTATACACCTCAAAATGAAAAATATAAATTAATACTCGCAATCATCCATGTGGTAAAATAGTTAGTATCCAAGATTTGCAAGTCGACCACAAGCCTCGAGGTGAGCTCTTATCGTTAGAAATTTAGTTAATAAGCTTGAGATCCATTCCTATTGAAGTCTTTATTACCAAATCCTTTTTCAGACATTTAGTAAACAAATCAACTAAATTTTCACAAGACCTCACATAACTTATAATGACTATACTATCACTAATTCTTTGTCTTATAATGTTATGTTGAAGTCTAATATATTGACCCTTACCATTGTATGTTTGATTATATGCCTTTAATATTGTCTCTTCATTGTCATAATGTATTAAGATTGGTGCCATTAGTTTAGGTCATAATGGAATTTCATAAAATAAATCTTTCCACCATTTTGCTTCTTGGGTGACAAATGCTAAAGCTATAGATTCAACTGCAATGGTGGAGTTTGCTTGACAAGATTATTTTTTGAAACCTTAAGATGCAACACCTTACTAATTGTAAAAATCTAACCGATAGTAGAATTATGATTCGTTTTATTTGAATTTCAACTAGCATTTACGTACCTTCTATAACGAAAAGAAAACTTAAATAATAAATACTGTAGTTCATTATACTCTTTAAGTATTTTAGAACTTTATGAATAATATACCAATGCTCTTTATTTGGATTATTTGTAAATTGATCTAATATTTCAACCACAAAAGCAATGTTCGATCTTGTATGCATTATAGTATACATTAGGCATCCAATCACCCTTGTTGGGTACTGATCTTATCTTAGAATCATAAGGTGTAGAAATTGACATACAATATGACTTATCATACTCCATTACAATCTTTTTAATGTAATGACATTAAATAATGTTAGATCATTATCATCTCTTATTATTCTTATATTAAAAATAACATTTGTCACACCCAAATCTTTCATATCAAAATTTTTTGACAAGAATTTTTTTGTCTTTCAATTGTTTCAAATTGACACCAAAAATTAACATGTCATACACATATAAACAAATGATGATGCCTTCACTGTTATGAAACTTATTATTGATACATTTATCTAATTGATTGATCTTGTAGTCATTAGTTAAATGCAACCTCATCAAATTTAGATGTCATTTTTTAAAAAATTTTTTATTATCATTAATTCAAAATATAAAAAAGAATTAATAGGTAAATATATCAATAAATATGATAAATGCTATTTAACCTATTATCATAATTTTGGTGTAATTCATCAAGGAGCTAATTTTTTTAATTGTGTAAAAATAGACATACATAAGCAGAACGTTTCCAACATTTTTAAAAAAACTCGAACTCGACTTGACTCATTCATTAACACCTGGATGCGGTTTGTCACAATTGTCATTTGGCGGGAAAATCTTGAGTGGAAAATAATCTTGTACTCTATAATTAAAAAACAAAAAACAAAAACAGAGCAAAGAAATAAGAGCCATTTCAGTTTTATAAGAAAAAAAATTTAGGAGAGGACTGCGAAAATGGAAGGCAGCGAAAGCGAAGCAATTTTCGATTCTCTGAATCTAAATCCCCAACTTTTCATCAACGAAGCCCTAAACACCGTCGATGATCTCCTCAACGATGCCTTCGATTTCTATCTTCAGTATCTCTCTCTCAGTTTCCGTTCGTCTTTTCCTTTATTTTTTCTTTGATTTCCCTTAAAACAAGTTTTTTTAAACTTTGGTGAAATTTGCAGAGAAGCTTCCACAGTTTTGAAAATCGAAGGCACTGAACGCTCCCAAGATCTAACCAAGGTAACCTGCAATTTTTTTTTTTCATTTTTTTAAACAATTATTATTACTCAGAACTCTATCTGTGTTCTTTTTAATTTTGGAAATTTTGATTGATTAGCTTTAAAATATTTTATGTTTTTCAAAATTTTGTTAATAGTAGTTGCTACACAAATTAATTTGCATTAAATTGAAAATTTAGAAGTCTTAATCTGCATTAATCATGTCTTTCTCAAGTTCCTTGAATGAAAATAAGCTAAGTGTTTAAAATCGGTGACTCGATGATATAAAGTTAATAGGGGTGCTAGGAAATACCAGAAAAAGTTGAGTTTTTTTAGTTTTGTCTTATTTCTGAGGGTGAGGGAGGTTGGTTTGGTTATGGTAGCAGCTAAAGACTTGGCTCTTTTCCTAATTACACGCTAATTATCTGGTGTTTTTGGCTTTTATTTTTAGGGTGTCAACTATATTCGCAATATGATCCAATCAAGTTTGGATAAGCGGCTTGCTATGTGGGAGAAGTACTGTCTTCGCCACTGTTTCACTGTTTCTGAAGGTTTTTCTTTATCCAAGAATGTAGGTTGTCTTTCTGTGTAATGGGTTTTGTTATTGCATGCTGGGATATATTACTAGATATTCACTGGAACTTAAATGGCACAGAAAGTACAGAATGTTAGATAGAGTACTAGACGAAATCGAGACTAATCAGTTGGCAAAAGAGATAACAGAGCTATTCACTTCACACTATAAATTAGAAATGGAAAAGAAAGCTGATATTCTAAATTATCATTTGAAGTGAGAGCTTAGTAGTTTATAATGCCTGATATTATCTTTAGAGGAGTTTAGGATGCTTGAGAGCATTTTTAGAAGTACCTTTTAAGGTATGTAACTGCCTGTCGTGATAATAACAAAGATGGCATAGATGAATTAATGGATATTAATTGATAGCATTGAAATTTTCACTTAGGAGATTTAGTGTTCATTGCTTTAATGGTATCGTAGAAATTTGCAATCTCAGTAATTTGGCTTAGTGGGATTGGCAACTACTAGAGGAAAATCACTTGACTTTGTTGGGAAGTTTCGAAAAGGATAAAAGATCATGTCCTGAAGATCCAGTGATAGCAATTAATATTATTGCCTTTTAGAAGAAAAGCATTATCAGCAAGTTGCTATGTGTTAAAGAAATGTAGAAGTCTAGAAAAAAAATATCAGATGAAACACTCTACATACATAACTTATTAAAAATTTGCTTACTATAGTTATAATTTTGTTAAAATTTTCTTTATTTTAGCTATAACTGAAAACTCTCATTTATTGTTCTTTCTAGGATGAGTTACCTGGTAGTTGTTCGATGGTTCAAGATATTCTGTCTGATCCAGATGTGGATGCAGAGTTGGATTCATTAAGGGATAAACTTACATTGGTGAGAAAATCCTTTATATTTCTGGAATGTTTATTTATGTGTAACTTTTCTTCTGCTTTTTTCATTTTTTCTGCTATTGATCTCTGCTTAAAAGAAACTTCCTTCTTAGGTTGGGGCAGAGTCTGATAGGTTGAACAGTGAATTTAAGGAATTGGAAAGACAGTCTGCTTTAAGTGGGCATTACACTGGACTAATTAATGAGGCATTGCAGTTATATGAAGACACCTCTGCGCGTGACATGTTCCAAGGTAATTTAGTAGCCTGTTTAATATCTTCTTTAATATAGGAATGCATTAAATCCACTGAGATAGTCTTTGCATGCACAAGAAATGAGGTTCTGTTTTAGATGTTGTAGATTATATAAATTATAGGACAAGGATCTTAGTATAGAAAACCTTTCTGATCATATTCTCTTTGTTCTTTACTTCCTGTTCTGAAAAACAATGTGCACATCTAAAACAGTCAGGTTTTATATGGTATCATGCACATTGCATAGGACAAGACAAAATTGATGAGTACATTGTCTTATTTTGGTGCATGGTGGTTTGCATGATAAAACTGCTCTTATCTTAGTTTCTATATTCCTATTAGGATTCAATTAATCCTTTTGCTCTTAGGGTTATGTAACCCTATCCATAGGATAACTAGCCCAACTATCCAATCTATTTATTTATTAAAGACTAGAGAGTAAAGACAATGTCAAATATCGCTCGAAATAACAAACTTTCCTATCCAATATCATCCCATGCACCAAATGAGCTCTCAATATATAGTGATTGACTGAGTTATCTGGACTGCTTTGTTAGTTGTTACCCAGAAGGACACTGACAAGTTAAAATTGGCCCTACATTGTTTTCTGCTCTTTTAGGTTCTTTTATGCATCAATGTTTGAAGTAGCTTGTAACACTCCCACAAGTTACTATTGCCAAATTTTTGAATTAGTTTTATTTTGAAGCCTGGTCTGAACCTTCAGTTAGGTAAGAAAACATTGCTGTAAGCATTTTAACTAATAACTTGGTAACATATTTTGTTGCAAAGAGGGTTTTCATTCCTCTTTCTCTATTCCTCATTTCAGTTTCACATAGAGGAGGTTCAAAATTGAATGCGCTATATCATCCATCTCCTCTTACTATTTTTAATTATAAATGCTACCCAATAGAAGCATTTCTATATTCAGGCCACGGCTTTTCTTAATTGTTGAACTTTTAATTGCTACCATCTGTTCATATTTTTGAAGCACTCCTTTTTAAGTCAATTATTCTGCTCATCATGATATTTACTCCCAACCATGCTTCCTGCAGAAATGGTGCAAACTGCAACAGAACTCCGTGTCAAAATGCAGAAGCTAAAGGCCAGACAGGTGGAAAGAATGGAACATGCACGAGTAGAGAGGATATACAATTCACTTACAGATTACTTCACTGTGAATCATGAGAAGGGTAAAACTTATGCTGATTCAATACACCTGAACAGTGGTTATACTATTTTCTGCTTGTCTTGTGAAGTAAGTTTTGCATTTTTCTTGTTTGAGATGTAGGCCTCTCCAATGCGAAGTGGGATGATCTTCAAGAATTTCTAGCAGAACTGAAGAAGATGTAATATGTAATCAGTCTTGTTGCATAGTTTGTTATTGCTTTTCAGTTAAGTCCTCCCTTCATGCCCATCTTCTTGCTTCTTTTTTTGATGAAAGGCTTTTGCTGCTTTTATTGGTCTGGCTATCTTTCTGTTTACATTACCTTTGCTGAAAGTCATTCCTGAAATTGTAAGCTAGTAGATTTACATTTTCATTTGATTTGGATAAGCTTGTTTATAATCCAGAGTCAGTTCCAAACATCTCAAGTTACCATCTTATATCAAGGAGGAAAAGTGGGCAAATGTAAAAGTTGATGATGGTTATAATTTGCCCTTTACATTTCATACATGTATATACAAGTGTGGTATGTTGACTGAACCTAAATTACCAATATTCAGCCTAGTAATCTGCCTAATTAGTAGGAATAGGTCAGACGTAAGGATACATTTGTGATTCTCACCTTCAATCACTATTGGAATAGGATTAAGGCTTAGAGTTCATTGCATGGAGTTTGTTGGGTTTTTAATAAATTGTGTCATATGTTAATTGGAATTGGAAAATTAGCATTGAAGGGTTATTATAAGTTCAAAGTAAAATTGATGTTGAGTTAGTAATTTTAATACATGGTTTGATTTTATTGGCTATTTGAGGTACTTTATAAGAAACTTAAAATTTGTCCATCAGAGTAAATATGGCTAACGTCCAAATTGGATGCAAAAAAATAAATCCAAAAGTCGATTTTCCTTTTAATTGAATCCAGTTATTGCGGCAAGTTCTGCTGTCAAAACTAACACAACAGAAAACTTCATTGAAAGGCCATAAAAGAAAAAACCCGTCATAGTTAATGTAGACTAACAAAAACAACCTGCATTTTTAAAAAATTATAAATAAAATATATAAACAAAATGCAAGATATTTTACATTTATATTGATTAATTATGTTATTGGTTTTAAGTTTTAATTACTTTGTTATTATGAAGTTTCGTTTGGTTGATATTTTTGCTATTTGTTTTTGTTTTTTTAACAAATGAATAAGAATGAATAAAAAACAAAAGGCAGATTGTAAATAGTTAATAGTAAAAGTATCAACAAAAAGATAGCTTAAGTAATTATGATTTTGCTTCTGATAATATATCTAGAAACAAAAACCAAATAGAAAAACCAAGTACCAGAAGTAACAACTAAATGGAGTCTAAAATCTTATAATTTACGTTTCCTTCTTATAAGGACAAAGAAAAAAGAATAAAAATTGTGAGGAGGACATTGTTTTACTTGGATTAATTGCCTACTTGAAACATAAATATCAAGTGCATGGTAATTTTAAAAGAGAAGCATTAAACAGAGCACTGTTTTATGTAAAGATGGTTATTTCAGCTTCGAAATGGTTCGGCCATTGATTTTTGATAAGTTTCCTAGCTAATTAAATTCATTAGATCAGCGTGTAAATGAAATCCTAATGAAATATTCCATCATTCTATGTATCAGACCATACCTTGACCTGTACAGGGAGTTCAAAGATTAAAATTTTGGTATTATGAGTTAGTTCACCTTTACTTAGCTTGCTAGTTACTGCAGTGGCATCAGTTGGAAGGCATGAACATTGCTTTCAAATTGGTGTCTCCATTCATGGACAAAATGATATAAGCCTATTCCATCATTTTTTTAACAGCATGAGTTAAGCTTGGTTTTGTATTTTAATTTTGAAATCGGACCTTCATGCATATTATAATCATTAGTTGTAGTTGTGACTTAATCTGCATTCTGTCTCTGCATGCAGTTACTGTATGAAGCTGTGAATTCCTTCAACTCAGCCTTCTGAGCAGAGACTCAACTACTTTCATATTCTTTTCCCATTATTTTATCTAATTATACTGAGTAAGCAAAGATAAATAATAATGAAAAAGAAAATTTTATTTAATGGTAGGGGTGCCATCTCTCATCGGAGACTTCAATTTTGCAGCCATTATAAGAAGTACAGTTCGAAGACGAGGTTAAAACCTATAGACGCCAACAAAATTCACATAGCGCGATGCTACATATAATGCACCACCGAACTCCTGCACTTCACTGATTAAATTATTGCCATACCATGGTTCGAAGTTTACTGTTCGAGTAACAATACCGAACCCATTGATCCTTTGCCCTATAGGCACCAATGACTGCGTGGGTTGTTTTACCATTGCTGCAGCCTGCCAAAAATCCCCTGCTACTGTTTCCTGAATATTATTTGGCCTTGCCTGAGTACTTATGATGTCATAGGTGTTGGCTCGGGGACCTTGGAGCCAATACCTCATAGTTGTGTTACTATTGAAGTTAGAGACGAGGACATATGTTCCGTCTTGGCTAACTGCAGCCCCGGCTGGCCCCGTAAGATTCTTTAGCAACACTGTAACTCGCTTAGTAGTAGGGTCATACCTTAACAGCCTCCCTGTCGAATCATTGGCGGTCAATCCTTTTGAAGCATTTCTGCAACATGTATATGTACGTGTAATTAAGCGATATACTACGTATAATGATACATAACTTTGCAAAATGTAATAAATAATAGTATGGAACATGAAAGTAACCTTAGATCATAGACAGTGCTGGTATCTGTGAAAAAAACATTCCCGGATAGTTGGTGGACACCTAAACCATTGCAAAAGCGGTAAGGCTCTCCATCTGCACCGCTGGATACTAGGTTTGCTAGTCCTCCTCTAGAATCTAACGCCACGAGGCCGACATAGGCATCACAAACGTACAGCTGACTCGAGGCGTAATGAAACCCCAAACCCAGTGGCCTTCCACAGACTGGCCCCAAATCTGGATTAGTAGCGCCGTCACACACTGCCTTGGACCTTCAATAGCGTTCAAAGAGTGAATACTCAAGTAGTACAAAGGGAATAGATGAATAATACATACCAGAAAAAGGAGCCAGGGGAGCTAGCTAGGTATGAAAATTCTGAGACAGGTGCGGGTGCAGATATGGCTATACAAGAGTGATTTCATGTAAGGGAATCACCTAGTTCCACTGGTGTATCCGAAGTCCACAAATCCAGTGGCTGGTCCGTTGTATTGCAGAATTCTACCATCATCTACACCTACATAAAATCGTCCGGTTCCAAGCTCGAAGGCAAAGGATTCGGGCCCTTTGGCTGTTGGTGGCAATTGAATTGAGCTGAAAAACTGAGAAAGAACCATTGAAGGAGAACAGACTATAAATATGAAAATGGAGAACAAGGACACTTTTCTGAGGCTGATGATATAAGCCATTTTCATTAAATGCATTTACCCAAATTTATCCATGCTTGTGTTTAGCTACTCGGTATTTATAAGCGCCAAAACAGGTACCAAAGGCAAACGAAATCGAGAAATACTGTAACTGATGATCTTGAGCACTGGATTCAAGAGAAGAATCTGAAATCAAGCAAGAATCATCAGTACTTGTTATGGCGTTAATTTACTACGAATTTTGGGCGGTTATAGGCCGTGGATATCGTTGCAATTACCAAAAAGGTATCCCCTGAAATATGGAAAAGCCTCGAGAAAACTCGCTAGCTAGGCTAGTGGAAACCGTGCGAAGATTTACCGTTTGCATTCTTTTGCCATGACAGAAAGCATTTGTTTAATTGTCTTGTTCTCTGAAAACGATTTTTCTTTTATAATTCCAGTGAAATGTATGCATGTATTTCTTGGCTCTGTGCAAATTAGGCCCATAAGCAAATGCCTACTCAGGACTGCAGACAACCCCTGTCGAAATAAACTACAGCAATGTAAAACTTTTATCTTATTCTAAGTTTCGATGGAATTCAAGCTTGTTCATACCGAGCCTAGATAGTATTTGAAAAATTTTAAAGTGAGAACTTGACTCATTTGTATGGAAGAATCAATCTCAAACTCATTTTTGAGCCTCGGCTTCAGCTTTGTCTTCCTCCCGACATGTATATATCATAGGAAAATGAATCAAAGTGGTCATATTTCATTCACTCGTTGATCTGATGTTTAAACAAGCATAAGAAATCAAAATAACTGTGCAAGATTATTTATTTATACAGATGTCATGGATCTCATTTTAATAAAAAATAATATAGACCTTGACCTTATAAATAAGGGTTTTGTTGCTTTACTTAATAGACATGTTTTTGAGTTGGAAATGTAAATCTGTAACAAGTGATATCAGAATTTATCTAATTTTTCATTGATGTGAAATTTTTCATGAAAGATACTAAGATCGAGATAAATTCTGATCAAAGTGGATCTTTCTCGTTTATGTGCAAAAGAGTTCATGCACAATTGGGACAAATTTGGAGCTGTCTTTCTCCGTCTAATAGGAATGCCTTTTAAGTTGAATATGGATCCGTGATACAAAAATTAATTTCAAAAAGAGATAATTCGGGTCATTTTGACCAACATCCTTTATATACATGATATTGATTACTTAAAATGTCACAAAATTTTTTTATCTCATATAAATAATCTAATGTACCAAATTTCATTTCTAATACTGCAATTTTATAAGAGAATTGAAAGGTAACTCACCAAGATATCTAAAAGTATCAAATAAAGCCATTTCAAATTACAAAAGCATATCAAATTATGAAAGAAAGTTTAAAGCCGAAGAAGGGTTGTCGGGAAAATTTGATTTTGCTGCCTGTGTCTAAGAGGGCATATGCTGGTGGCAGTAAAGGGTTGGTGGAATTGTGCTACGGTTTCTAAAAAGTGAATTAGGATGATGGCAGTTGAGCGTTTAACGGTTCAACTACAGTTGTATAAGGTTCTTACATAAGTTACTGGGTTTTGGTTTGTACGAAGTGGAAGTGGAAGGTAAAATGTAACACATGATTCTTCAGAAAGGCAAACGAGAAAACGTTTCTCCAAGTTACCATTATTAGTTGACATGTTTTAATTCTGAAAGATCAATCGGTGACCAAAATTTTTCGAGTAGAGTCAGGTTTCGCGACCAGAGGCAAGTTGGGGCTGTGATCGAGTCTAGCTTCCACAAGATACTTCAAATTAGAGGCCAAACTACAAATAAGATTGCTTCATCGAATTGTGGTCTCAACTAGAGGTTATAGGTTGCACCATACGGTTATAGTGGAGTTCAAAGACTATATATATCCTGCAAGACGGATTTCCTTTTTTCTTCTCTTTTAAACCATATTCTTTCTGATGAGGTAAATGAAGAAGAAACACAACTCTGGTAAAAACTTGCACCGCTACGAGAAAAACTATTTTGTGGGAGAAGGTTTCAATGTTCATGCCCCGTTTGAACCTCTGCTTTAATACAGTTTATAGATTGGCCTAGTGGCTGTTCATTGTTACCTTGCTTAAGATGAAGATTCATAATTTATATCCTACCAAGCAAAATGGTACCACTGATTCAGAAACATTGTTACTTACATAAAGCATCACTTGGAAGGCATGATGCTACATCGTAGTTTATATTAAAATTGGTGTATCACATTGAAAGGGTTATGTTTCTTTCCAGCAAAAAAGAAAAAAGCCTGATTACTATATATTTCAAGTTTGAAATCAGACCGTCGAATCATTAGTTCCACAGTCAGTTTACCCTGTAATGTATTCAACTTGTCCCTTAAGATGCTGTGAATAACAACTCAAATGCTTTGATTTTCTGTTTTCATCAAATACCAATTATTTAAATACCTTGCCAAATCGAACACAGTGGTGAGAATTAGTACATTATTACATGGTAGGCAAGCAGGGGAAGCC
This sequence comes from Theobroma grandiflorum, assembly GCA_036013995.1. Lineage (NCBI taxonomy): Eukaryota > Viridiplantae > Streptophyta > Magnoliopsida > Malvales > Malvaceae > Theobroma > Theobroma grandiflorum. The sequence goes on from CP142131.1 coordinate 13,288,787, forward strand.
AGCCTTCGTTTCAAACTAGCTTTATATTTGCAGCCATTTTCATTTATTAACTACAGTTTCAGGAAACTTTAATGGTTGTAGACTCCAATAAAATTCACTAACCGTGATGCTACGTAGAGCTGACCACCAAACTCTTGAACTTCACTGATTGATTTATTTCCATACCATCGCTCAAAATTCACTGTTTGTAAAACAGTGCCAGGTGCATTGATCCTTTGCCCTATCGGCACAAGTGATTGTGTGCCTTGTTTTATCATTGTTGCCGCTAGCCAAAAATTTTCCGATGCAGTCCTCTTGATGTTATCCGGCATTGGCTGTAAGTTTATGATCTCAAATTTGTTTGCTTTAGGACCCTGTAGCCAAATCTTTATAGTCCTGTTAATAATGAACTCTGAAACCAGGACGAATTTGGCTTCCTCATCAACGGCAACCCCTGCTGCCCCGGAAAGATTCCTAAACAACACTGTCACTTGCTCAGTCTTAAAGTCATACTTCATCAACCTCCCTGTTGAATCGTTAGTACTTATTGCTGTTTCAAGTTGTCTGCAAGGTTGGAGAAACTATGCCTGCTTTTACTTCGGTCCACGCTATTTATATCATCAATCAGACATCGGTAAAACAGATAACTGATAGGACATAGGAAAGAACCTTATATCGTAGACAGCACTGATATCTGTGAAATAGACATCTCCAGTTCGTTGGTGGACATCCACTGCATTACAGAAACGGAAAGGTTCTCGATCTGCACCGGTGGAAAGTATGGTTACCTGTCCTCCCTTCGGACCCAACACTCCGAAGCCGAAAAAAGCATCACAAACGTACAGCCTGTTTGTTGCATGGTGCAACGCCAAACCCAATGGCCTCCCACAAACAGGTTTTGGATTGGCGGTCTCCGTGCCATCACACACTGACTTTGACCTGAATTACAGTTAAAAATGGATTATCAATATGCAAAAACAAGCTCCTTTTCCATTAAAGAAAAGAAAGAGAAAAAAAAAAAGAAATGGTTTTGCTTGATACGTAACATGAAAATCACCTGCTAGGTGCGGCAAATCCAAAGTCTACAAAACCAGCGGTTGGCCCCTGATATTTCAGAATTCTACCATCAGCTATACCTGTACAGAACTGTCCGGTTCCCGAAACGAAGGCAAGTGCCTCGGGGCCGGTTGCATTTGGTGGCAGTTGAATTTTGCTGAAGGAAACAGAAAGAGCCGTTGAAGGAAAACAAAGGAGGAAGACTAAAGTAGAAAAGATGGGTGCTGCTAGAGTATTGACTCTCATGATGCTGGTAGCCATTTTTAAAATGAAAGGAGGAGGTATATTCCCTTCAGGTGCAAATAAGCTGAGCGATGTACATGGAATTTGTAACGTAGTTTTGGCAAGGCTATTTTGCTATGTCTAGCATGCTATCCACTTGCAACTTAATTAAAAGTAGTGGGGTACCTTTGTTGTTTTAAAGGGGTTTTAAACGTGTGCCAACTTCCAATGAATAAAAATGGGGTTGCGCCTATTTGTTGCTAATCTATCAAATAAATTACTATAGTTTCTGTATTATATCATAATGATATTTAGTGTATGAGTTTAGATTTTTTTTTCTTAATTTTTTAAAGTTTGACCATATTTTATTTATAAATGATTATTCATTTTTTTTAAAAAAAAACCTCTTTCAAAACTATGACTAAAATAATTTTCAGATATAGATTTTTCGAAATTTAATACCTTCAACCATAAGGACAAATCTACAAGGAGTAGACAACTCTTCAAATATACCTCAATCAGTTTACAACAGACAACAAAATAGTCCAACAAATTTTTCCAATATGTCTCCAACATATTCTTTCATGACAAATAATCCAAATCATAATGCAAATCAGTTAGAAATATTTGTTTTGGAAAAAAAAATTTGAAATAAATAAAGATTGGTGTCGAAAGCAATTTTATTCAAAAGAAAATAGTCAAAAAAGAAAAGATTACCTTAAAAACTATGATCATGACAAAAATGAAATCTTAGTTTTGGTCTTCTTGTTTTTCCATATCTGATACTGAAGATTGTTGCTCTTCCATAATTTTGTTGTTTTCAATTTGGTCTTTGATTTTCTGTTGTTCTTTCTTTAGTTCGTATATTTCAAGTTTTATGTGTTTTATTTCTATTTTCAATTCCTCTTTTGTCACTTTTTTAGGTTTTGTTTTTTCATATTTATCAAAAATAATATTTTTTATATTATACATTGGTTCATGATTCGAGATTATTTTTTTGGGTTTTTCTCTTATTGTTTCTTTTAATTTTTGAAGATATTCCTTTTTCAATACTGGATCTTGGATTTTGTCAATTATTTCAATAATTAATTCTTGATCTTTTGTTAAAACAAGAATTAAGTTTTCATTATCAGTTGAAGACTATCAAGTAGTTGGGGTTGTTTGGATTTCATCAATTTGTAAGTTGTCTTGAGAATTTTCAGAGTTGTCTGTATCAGTAGTTGTTTCTCTAAGGATTTCATTGAGTTTTTGTTCAACTTCTTCTCTTAATTGGAGTTGGTTAATTTTCTTTTTAATCTTACAAAATTTTAAAATGTGGTCAATTTTTCCCCACCTATAACATTTTATTGTTTTGTCTACTTTATACGGTTCATTTTGCTTCTTCTTATATTTTCTATATTTTTTGTATTTGGGGGTTTGATAATATTGTTGGAAATTTTTCTTGTATTTCTTTTGTTTTATTGGTTTGGAACAACATGACTTTGAAGAAGATATTTTTTCTTTGATGTCAAATTGTTGACAGAATGATCCTAATTCTTTTGCACATTGTTTTCTTTCTCTTTTTAATTGTTTTTAGAGTTTTAAATCTTGACATATTTTCAATCCTTCCTTCTGAGTAAAACTAATTAGTTCTCCATAAGTAAGATTTTCATAATGTATAATTCCTTTGTGTGTTCTCTAATTTGATTTCTAACATTTTCTCTTAATAGCGTAGGTAACCCAGTTAGAAATTTTTCTTTCCAAAAATGTTGGTTGTTATTTGATCTTTGCATTATCCTTGTCATAAACATGTCTTTGTACCATTTGAAATCTGTTAGTTTTTTACATTTCAAATTTGATAATAATTTTGAATTTTTGTCTATAAGATGGGAAGGGTCTCCTATGAAATGTTTTGATATTGAGAAAATAAGAGTTGCAACAGCATCTTGTATTTCTCTACCTCTATCATCTAAAATATTATCACCATTATCATCTTTTTTGGTAGCTTTTACAATTTCTTCTTGTTGATCTGGGGTGAGATAGTTATCCCACCAACCTTTTAATTGACCAGTAAATCCTGCTATTAAAAGATTTGGTATTGCTTGATCTGAAGTTTGTCCTGTTTGATTTTGAGTTTTGAAACCATTGTCATTTGTTGGAGTGTATTTAAGATATTGTACTCAGACATTCCATCTATATTCCATTTATATACAGTGTTAACATTATATTTATTTTGAAACGTAGGTTTTTCTTCAATGTTAATATCTGGTGCTGTAATTTTTGGGTAATAGAGTTTTTGTGGTTCTTTCCAAATCATTTTATTTATTTGATTTTTTGATTCTGAATTTGTTTCACTATTTTTTATTTTAATTGTATTGAGTTCTCTTGTTGGTGTATCTGGAATTATGCCTGAATTTTGGCTTTCTAAAGCATCAATTCTTTCCTGGATTTCTCTTAGAAAATAATTTTGTTGGACTTGTTGGTATCTTTTTGGGACTTCAAATGGTTTAAATATTGGTTTGGATGCTTTTGTTTGTTTTGCCTTTCCTTTGGGGTTTTGGATTTTTCTAGATTAATGTTCTACTAAGGTTTCTATGTTTCCTAGTTGTTTGGATAGAGTGTGTAAATTTAAATTAGTATAATTATTTTGTTCTACTATCATTTTTATATCTTTTGAATAAATATTTTCTTCATTTCCAAGTGCTTTCATTCTTAGTGGTGTTGCCCTGATTTCTACATTTTTATGTAAATATTGTATTTCTGTTAAAGGAGGGTGTTGAGCTTCTATTTCTCCTGTGTTTGTTTGCCATTTATTAATATTTTTTACAGTATTTAGTGATTGGTTTTCATAATGATTTTCTGACCATTCAAAAAATTCTATCAAAACTTTATATTTATTCATAAAATCATAATATTGTTGTAAGATTTCATTTTTGTCATGATCATGGTTTTTAAGGTAATCTTTTTTTTTTACTATTTTCTTTTGAATAAAATTGCTTTCGACACCAATCTTTATTTATTTCAAATTCTTTTTCCAAAACAAATATTTCTGACTGATTTGCATTATGATTTGGATTATTTGTCATGGAAGAATATGTTGGAGACATATTGAAAGAATTTGTTGGACTATTTTGTTGTCTGTTGTAGACTGGTTGAGGTATATTTGAAGAGTTGTCTACTCCTTGCATATTTGTCTAATTAAGTATTTAAAATAATTAAATTAAAAATTAAAAAAAATTACTACAAAAATTTAAATTAAATAGAGTACATTCTTTCCCTTTTCCATTTTCTAGATTTCATTATTTTATTTTCCAACCTTAGTTGCTTCTCTAAACGGTGAACTGGAGACATAAACAAAAGAGAGTCGAAATCAAGCAAGGGTTTTACTCAGTTGTAATTCATCAAACAGCACATTAGTTTAGAAATAATTATTGTATTTAATTATTACATAATAATTTATTTTAAGTTCACTTTAAAAATCCACAAATGCTAAGTGATAAATTTACATCCTTGATTATCACTCTTTTTTTTTTTTTTCATTTTGTTTAAAGTGGGTTGCAATTTTAAACCCTTTAAAAAAAATTTAATTCTTACTTTCAAATTCTACTAGTTTGAAGCTCCTGTTATGCAGGAGAAAACTCTAGTTAATTCTTTTAATTTGAAATTTGTGTTATGTACGAAATAACTCATGTTAAGTTTTTTAAAAAAATTATAATGAAAAATTATTTATCAAAATAAATTAATTTTTTATATTAAAAAATTTCAAATTAAATCAAACAAATTTATTAGTGATAGGTGACAAATTAAGACCATCCAAATTAAACCATTAACTTTGTTTTTATGAGAAATTTATTAGTATTATCTTATTAAGATAAGATAACACTAATAATAAAACTATGTTTGTATAACAAATGGAAAGGCTATTTCGTACTGATTGGTTTTTTTCATTTTTATTGAACTTCATTTTTCAATTTTTTAATTTTTTTAGCATAATATCTAAAAAATTTCTAATATTAATTTTTTTAAAAAAACTATTTTTATTACATTTAATTAAACTTTTATACTATTTTTTAAGCAAATAAATTTTTATACTTTTAAACTGAATAAGTCATTATAACTAACTTATCAAAATGTGACTTGTTATTTAATGTCATTTGATGTTAACATGACATGTGGATGTGATATGATGATATGGTTATATGGCGTGTCTTAGTCCCTTTTGCAATTGTTTTCATATTAATAAAACATTTTTCCGTTTTATGACTTAATGGTTGCATATATGGCATTTGGTATGCCCTATGATTTTGATGCACATTCTCTTAGTACGATTTGTTATTATTATTGATGTTTGAACAGATATAACTAAGTATCGGCTGATTTGTATAGAAGTGTCCACTTAAGTGCTGCAAGGACTATCGCGTACTTAGGCGAAGAAGCGTAGTTCGTAACGGTTGGTATCAGAGCATGAGCGAGACGTGCTGATCTAAAGAGTAAAAATGGTGACCACATGGAGTGCACCATAGGACCATCAAAGGATTGATAAGCTAGAGACTGCAGTGGCTGCAGTAAAAGCTTAAATGGTTTCGCGTGAGTGAATAGATGAAATTAAAACAGTTTAGCGAGAATTGTCCAAGATGATTAATACTCTAAGTAATGAGACTAGAGATGCATTGAGCACTCTCCAAGACAGGATTGGAGAATTGAAAGTTCAAGTAAATCTTTTGATTATTATTGCAGGTAATGTTAGTGGAAGTTCAAGAGATAGAGGTAAAAAGGCTAAAGTGCAAAAACCCAAGTGATACGAAGGGGTTAGAGATACTAAGGAGTTGGAGAACTTCCTTTTTGATATGGAGCAATATTTTTGAGTTGTGTGTACAAAGTCGAAGAGGACAAAGTGGCGATGGCTTCGATGTATCTTGCTGAGGACACGAAGTTATTGTAGCATTTCAAATTCATAGATGGTGAGTGTCGCATCAACACTTAGGCTGACCTAAAGCAGGAATTGAAGAATCAATTTTTTCCTGAGAATGTTAAGTATATAGCGTGATGAAAGTTGCGAGAATTGTCACAAATGGGATCAGTGCAGGAGTTCGTAAAAAACTTTTCTACTTTAATGCTAGATATTAGGGATATGACCCAAAAAGATAAACTGTTTTATTTTCTCGAGGGTTTGAAACCATGGATGAGGACGAAGTTACAGCAACAGAAAGTAAAAGATATGATTTTGGCGATGGCAGTTACTTAACGCCTTATTGATTATAATGAAAACTCCAACAAAAAGAAAGACCCTCAATCTAGGACCAATAGCTGTAGCTCAAATAGTGGGGTAAAATTTTTTAGAGTAAGCAGACTCTCGAGTGGAGGAGGTGATAGGAGACCACTTGCTAGAGACTCACCTTAACGGAGAACAAACAAGCCATGGAACTTTAAACCACGACCTTTGATATCTTGTTTTCTATGTAAGGAATTTCATCTAATAGCTAACTGTTTTTACTGAGTATGTAACGACCATTCCCTGATCGTTACTGGCGTCCGAGACCTCCTGAAAAGCTCACCAAGTCTCGAACAAGCCTTTCTCGAATTACTCATTAATTCACATTTTTCACTCTTCATATGATATTATTACTTCCATGTACTGAATTAAATCATAAATATAAAAATCAGTACTAACTTTGTCCTTATTTATTTACAAGTATATACACGAAAATATAAAATTTTCAAATTCATGTTGTATATATATAAAAGAAATTTAAACTCGTTTACAACTTAACAAATAAAATATTATGACTCGACCTCTAACAGAAACAGATACAGTGACGCGACTCAGGGTAGTATGCTAGGAGATGCATTTACCTATTCATGGTAGACCAACACGTCGATGATCTCACGTCAAATCGATCCCTGTCTGTAAAAAGGGAAATAAAATAGGGGGTGATTCTCATAGATTTAGTGAATATCATCAACCTAGTGAGTAAGGCGTAGATAGGAAACAAGCATACGATAGATCAGTTGAAGATAAATAACAGGAATATAAAAATAATTTATCTCTAACAGGGGTTCTGTGCCTTAATTTTAAAAGTCGAGTATTTCTTATAAAGCATCGACAATCGGGGAAATAAAATTTTTCGTATCGAAATACGTTAATAGTCATTTTCGAATCAAATCAATAAAATTGAGCAAGCTCCCGGGAAATCAAATATTATTTAAAATCACATACAAATCGTAATTTGCCTCATATGCAAGGGATTACAAATTCGTTTCACAGAGAAACAAGTAGTGGAGCTACGCAAAGCCATTTAATTCCGTTTCCTCACTATGCCAAGAAACGTAATTTCAAACGTTAAAACTCAATTCAATCCATATACAATAATTATATTTTATCGAGAATAAACCATAAGACTTATGATATCTTTCATAAAAATTAGGCTCAAGCCAAATCACGTAATCACGTACTCATGGATACTTGATCAGAGCATCCCAACAAGTCTGCCAAGGTTATTACCTGCTATATTATATTTGGAAAATATAGTCGCTCCTTAGCGTTGGCCCAACTCATCTTTACGTGGTGGTTTAACGTGAAGTGAATTTTTTAACATTACCTCGGGAGTTACCCTACTCGCCTCTCCGACCGAGGTAACAATTAGTCAGGTTTACCGTGCTCCTCCTAAAGGCAATCCACGACAACCCTCACTATAGTGTTTTATTACTCGTAATCCACCAAATTTGTAAATATCTAGCATCATAGCATGGCCAATAAATTATGGCCAGTCATCAAAATAAATAGACAATTTATATCATTCATAAAAATATAGAATTCAGCCAGTATGCTTCCCAATGTCATAAGTCATTCGATTTCCAAATAAGTTAGGAATCTCATTTCATTTATAAAAACTGCCTTAAAAATCATTTATACCCTTGAAGTTTCATTCTAAAATTTATTGCTAAATATCCAATATAAAAGTCATAAAAATTCATCATATGTTCATAAAAATGAAATTTAACATATGATACATAAAATACCGTACATAAAGAATTTAAATCTCTAAATCGCATATGCACATCACACAATTATATAAGGCACAATTTCGAAACTAAATCAAATTGAAAAGCTTGTTTCCCATTTTTTTAAACGCTTTACATATATATTTTATATATATATTTTTCAAATGATTTCTAAAATAGCTTACACAAACAATTCCTTGAAATTTCATCAAAGCATGTTTTTCATAGATTTTACACTTCACATAAAATATACGTTCATGTATGTGTATATATATATATATATACGAAATTATTTTAAAATTGACACCTCCTACTCACTTCTAAATAGTGAGATTTTATATCGCTATTTTCGTACACATATATACTTATTTCTATTTCTCGGTCGCGTGTCTCGTTCAGCACGCCTTCACGACAATTTTTCCTAACATCAAATTTAAATTCAACATGCTTAATCGCACAATTATATGGGTAGTAACTTAAGTAAATTTCTTAAATCAATTTGCATATTTTTCATCTAAAATATACACAATATTAATAAATTACCCATAACCTTAAAATTTTACATTTACTTACTAATGGGCATTTGCCATTTCTTTGTGACTGTGGACCTCTCCATGGCTTTTCAAATTTCCTTTCCATTGGGCTAAGCCCATTTACTTTTCTCCTATTAGGCCATGCCAAAGTTTAGTTCTTATTGGGCCATGCCCAATTAATTTTTTCATGGGTCATGCCCACCAATTTTTTTTCTTTTTCTTTTCTTTTTTTTCTCTTTCTTTCTTTCTTTCTTCTACATTTCTTTCTTCTTCATTTTCAGCCCATTTCACCACCGTGGCCTCCTCCCCTCACCATCGTGGTCTCCTCCCTTTCTTCCTCCCAAAATTGGTCACCACATAGCTCATATTTCATGGCATGAAACCTGATAATTTCAGCAGCTATGCTGCCCACTTTAACTCAAGTTTTCAGCGGCCAAACATCCTCATTTTCAGCCATTAAAACTCTCAAATTTTTAGCCACTTCAAGCTCAATTTCCAGCATCAATAACCTAAATTTTTCAGCACCAAAATCTCTTCAAAATTCAGCCAAAACAGCCCCCAAACATAGTGCAAAATTTTCAGATTTTCTCACCTTCTTCAATAATCGAATTTTCTTCTTTTTGCTGCCAATTTTCTACACTTGAATCAGCTCTTGTTCTCCCCCAAAAGTGTAGCAAAATCAGCTTTCTCTTCCCACAAAAATTGATCGAATTTTTCCTCTCTATTTTTCCCTCCATCACACTATTTTCTTTCTCTCCCTTTCTTTTGGTTTTTCTTTGTTTCTTCCACCGTTCTTTCTTTTCTCTTCTCTCCACTTTTTCTTGTCTTTTATTCACTCCTTAGCTAACCCCTTCTAGGTCTTTCTTCAATCTTCTTTTTATTTCTTTGCCTCTTTATTTGACCGGTCTTCTCTCCTTATCTCTTTTACCTATCATTTCTCTCTTCATTTTTTTTGTTTTCCTTTTTCCATTTTGTATGGCCGGCCCTTACTCCTCTCTCCCTTGATTTCATTTATTTGCTTTTGTCTTTTATTGACTTTTCCTTCTTCTTTTTACTTTACATGTCATGTCTCTCCTCCACATAAAAATATTTGTTTGACTATCATTTTACATGCTTAGCCAACCATGGCTACTTTCTTTCTTTTATTTCTCTTTCTTCTTTGACTTCCTTTGACTGAACCTTTCACATCTTTCTACACTCTTATCTTATCATTTCTTTCCTTCCTTTATTTGCTCACAGGACCGGCCCCCCATTTCATTTATTTTATCTTGCTTTGACTATTCTTTATTTCATATTCCATCTAGCATGGTCGGCCCCCACATCAACCCCTCATTTCTTTTCATTTCATTTCCATTTCATTTAATTTTCATTTTCATTTCATTTCATTTCATGCTTATCTCATTCCCTCATTTCACCTTCTAAATATTCATTTAAGCATTTAATTAACCTATGATTTAATTAGGCTTAAGAGTGTAATAAGAGATCCAAAAATTTAATTGTCAATCCTTACAATTTTCATTCCCTACATATCACATCTAGCCACTTTCCAATACAATTTTCTCTATTGTAGAGACAGAACCGGGTGAAGTGATCTTATCAAAGTTGTAGCTCTGTCTCTTAGTTTTCCAATGGTCTAATAATTTCAGCAATTGGAGTTCTGTAGCTTGAGATATGACCAAAATACTAAAGCATATACAAGAAAGTTTCTAAGTTCTTCAACACTTTGCTATCCAAAAATTAAGTCCAATATTTTTAATTCTTATCCACACTTATTAAATTTCAATTTCCTTCTATTCTTCTTCCTTCACACACACACACAAACATATATATCAAAATATTGAGATCGCATTCCAACGCAATGTCACCATAATATTTAAATATTTACTTACTGCGTTAATTCGATTTAATAAAATTCACACGATCTCACTTACGGCATTTCTTTCCAAAATTTCATTCTTACTTCTTCTCCCCCACTTAAATTAGTCATATTTTATTTTTCATGACTAATTTCGACAACATATAAATTATTAATATTTTAATATTATTTTATTGAATAAAATATTATTTTACTCTAAAATTTTTCACTTGTCTTCTTTGGTCCCGAAATACGTTATAATGTGTCAGTTTACCTCAGATTCATCATTAACTCACTAATTTATCTCCGATAAAAATATTATATTTAGTTGTCGTTTCTACACGTGCGAAACATTTTGTTCTTAACCATTCCTTAGCATGCCAATTCTCATCAAATAATCATTCCTTTGATTAATAAAATCTTATTCGTGTCCAATGAGAGTACGGGGTATTACAGAGTAGCTTTCAATGCGATATGCACTGCTAATATTGAGACACCCTTATCCCACAACATAGTCTAAAAAGTCGAGGAATATCCAGCACAAATGGGTTTTATTCATTTCCTCAGTGCCTTATAAGTATAACTAGAAAAGATGGAAAAAGAACCCTAACAAGGTCTAATGTATGTAGAGGTGTTGTTAAATAGGAAAAGTACCAAAGCCATACTTGACATGGGGGCCTCAGCACTTTCATCACCTTGAGAGAGGCAAAGAGATGTGGTTTTAAAGTTGAGAAGGATTTTAGACAGATGAAAGTAGTTAACTCACCAGCTTCAACTATGATGGGAAATGCCAAATATGCAAAAATTAAGATTGACTCTTGGGAAGGTAAGATCAATTTGATTGTGCCACTATAGATGTTTGATTTTGTCTTGAGCTTGGATTTTATGACAAAAGCACAAGCCATCCCCTTCCTTGTTGCAAATTGTTAGATGTTTTTTGAAAAATGACCATTTGTGATATTGGTTACAATTTTACTTTAAATTGATAAGAATATGATATCAGCTATACAGTTTAATAAGGGGATCAAGAAAGATGAGCCTTTCTACGTGGCAATGCCCATCTACAAAAGCGAAGATAACACAAATTCAATACCCGAAAAAGTAAAACTGGTTTTGGAAAAATTTTAAGATATGATGCCAAAATAACTACAAAGGTAACTACCATCTCGACGAGCTGTCGATCATGAGATAGAATTACTTTAAGGAGTCAAGCTGCTTGCAAAAGGGCCATACAAGATAGCTCCCAAGAGTTAACAGAGTTAAAGAAATAATTAGACGAGATGATTCAAACTGGATTTATCCAACTATCAAAAGCACCTTTTGAAGCCTTAATACTTTTTCAGAATAAGCAGGATGGAGTTTACGATTATGCATGGATTACAAGGTTTCGAATAAAGTCGTAGTTAAGAATAAATATCTCATCTCTCTTATAGTAGATCTTTTTGACCAGCTAAGTGGTGCAAAGTAATTCTTCAAATTAGATTTGAGATCAGGTTACCATCAAGTAAGAATGGCTAAGGGAGACGAGCCAAAAACCACCTGCGTAATGTGGTATGGTTCATTTGAATTTCTTGTTATGCCTTTTGGACTAACCAATGCTTTCGCTACCTTTTGCACACTGATGAATCAGGTGTTCCATGGTTATCTGAACTAGTTCGTGGTAATCTACTTAGATGATATTATGGTGTAAGTTCGACCTTGAAGGAACATTAATGGCACTTGTGGTAGGTCTTCCAAAGGCTATGCAACAACCTATTATATGTAAAAAGGGAGAAATGTGTATTCGCATAAACGCGAATTCAGTTTTTTGGCCATATAATTGAACAAGAGCACATCCGGATGAACATGTAGAAGGTAAAGGCTATCAAAGAATGAGCCACCCCTAAGAATACAATTGAGTTTCGTTCTTTCTTAGGGTTAGCCAATTATTATCGGAGATTTGTTGAAGGATATTAAAAAGGGATAATATCATTGACAAAATTATTGAAAAAGGGACAGAAGTGGAGTTGAATGCCATAATGCCATGAAGCCTTCGAAAGTTTGAAAGACACGATGATGATGGATCTTGTTTTATCACTCCCTAATATTGCAAAGCCTTTCGAGGTACAGACAAATGCATCAGACTTTATCTTTGAAGAAGTGTTGCTACAAGAAGAACACCCAGTTGAGTTCAAAAGTCAAAAGTTAAATGCAGTTGAGAGAAGATACAAGGCACAGGAGAAAGTACTACTTGCAACGATTCACTATTTATGGGCATGGCGACATTACTTGCTAGGATTACAATTCGTAGTTAAGACCGACAATATAAAAATAAGTTACTTCTTTATACAGCCAAAACTTACAATTAAGCAGGCTAGATGGCAAGAGTTCCTAGCCAAGTTTGATTTCTCTTTCGAGCATATAGCTGGAAAAGCGAACCGTGTGGTAAACGCCTTCAGTAGGAATGTCGAATTTGCATCTCTAAGGGTGATCACGCCAATAACAGCTAGCAAAATAACCTTAGATATCCGTAATTTAATTGAGAAAAATTTGCATCAACCTTCAATCAATGGCCATTAAGAAGTTGATAGAGAGTGGAAAGTCAAAATACTTTTGGGTGGAAAATGGACTCCTATTAACGAAGGGACAAAGCATATTTCTTTCAAGAGCGAGAGAGCTTAGGTAGAAATTAATGCAGGAATGTCACGATACTTCTTAGGTAGGACATCCAAGTTGGCAGCGGACTATTACACTGCTGAAATAGGGTTACTATTGGCTTTATATACAATAGGATGTGATGGATTATACGAAGACGTGCCTCATTTGCCAACAAGACAAAGTAAACAGGCAGAGACCTACGGGAATGCTTGAATCTCTACTAGTGCCAACCAAATCATGTGAAAGTATTTCTTCAGACTCTATTGTAAGACTTCCTAAAGTGGGAGATATGATAGCGATCTTGGTAGTGGTGGTCCAGTTTTCCAACTACGCGATGTTCATTCTAGTGCAGAAGTTTGGCTCTACTAAAAGAAACAGCTCGCACGATTTTCAACATGTAGTAAAATATTAGGGTGTTCTTAAGAGCATTATCAGCTACAGAGACCCAAGGTTTACAAGATTTTTTTGGAAAAATGTTGTTCAAGCTATTGGGGGTTAGAATTCAACATATCTTCTAGTTATCACCCACAAATAGATAGTTAGATAAAAAGCTTCAATAGGTTATTAGAAGAATACCTACGACACTTTGTATAGGCAAACTAGAAGAATTGGGCTAACCTACTAGATGTAGCTTAATTATGTTTCAACTCACAAAAGAGCTCAACAACCAATAGAACCCCTTTCGAGGTCGTCACCAGACAACAGCCTAGACTTCCTCATACTTCAATGGAATCGTATAGCGGGAAAAGACCATGGGCATTCAACTTTGCTAAGGAGTGGAGACCAAACACTAAAATCGCTAGAGCTTATTTAGAGAAATCCTCTAGCAGCATGAAAAAGTAAGCAGATAGAGATTGAAAGGATCAACACTTTAAGGTGGGAGACCTAGTGCTTGAGAAGTTGGTACTCGAACAACTTTGATTCCTAAGAAAGAAAGACCGAAGACTAATACATAAGTATAAAGGTCCAGTACCAACTGTAGCCAAGGTGAGGAGGACTTCTTGCAGGATCCACCCAAGTGGATGATGGCATGAAGATGGTGTGTCTTGGTCCATTTTGTAATTATTTTTATATTAATAAAATATTTTTTTGTTTTATGATTTAGTGGTTATATATATGACATTCGGTATGCCCTATGATTTTGATGCGCATTCTCTTAGTTTAATTTGTTGTTATTATTGATGTTTGATAAGATAAAATAAAGTATCGGCTGTCTTACGTGAAAGCATTTGCTCAAGTGCCACATAGAATATTACGTACTTAGGTGAGGGAACGTAATTCGTGACATCTAACATGTCATCCGCTTGTAACATAATTACAAGTAATGGCATACCTTTGTTGTTTTAAAGAGGATTTAAATGTGTGCCAACTTCCATTGAATAAAAATGGGGTTGCGCCTATATGCTGCTAATCTATCAAATAAATTACTGTAGTTTTCGTATCATATCATAATGATATTTAGTGTATGAGTTTAGACATTTTTTCACTTAATTTTTTAAAGTTTGACCATATTTTATTTATAAATCATTATTGATTTTTTTTAAAAAAAACTCTTTCAAAATTATGAATAAAATAACTTTCAGATATAGATATTTTGAAATTTAATTTAATTAATTATTTAAAATAATTAATTTAAAAATTAAAAATTTTTTTACTACAGAATATTAAATTAAGACTATATTTATGAGATAAACAGGGTACATTATTTCCCTTTTTCATCCTTAGATTTCATTATTTAGTTTTCCAACCCTAGTTGCTTATCTAAATGGTGAACCAGAGACATAACAGAAGAGACCGAAAATCAAGCAAGGGTTGTCTTTACTCAATTTTAATTCATCAAACAACACATTAGTCTATAAATAATTCTTGTATTTAATTATCACATAATAATCTATTGTAAGTTCACTTTAAAAATACATAAATGATAAGTGATAAATTTACATCCTTAATTATCACTCTTTTTTTATTCATTTTGTTTAAAGTGGGTTCCAATTTTAAACTCTTTAGAAAAAATTTAAATCCTACTTTTAAATTCTACTAGTTTGAAACTCCTGTTATGCACAAGATAACTCAAGTTAATTCTCTTAGTTTGAAATTTGTGTTATGCACGAAATAACTCATGTTAATTCTCAAAAAAAAAATTATAATGAAAATTATTTATCAAAATAAATTATTTTTATATTAAAAAATATCTAATTAAATCAAACAAATTTATTAGTGACGGGTGACATTAACTAATTAAGACCATCGACATTAAATCATTAACTTTTTTTTTATGAAAAATTTATTAGTGTTATCTTATTAGGATAAGATAACACTAATAATAAAACTATGTTCATATAACAAATGGAAAGACTATTTCGTACCGATTGGTTTTTTTCATTTTTATTGAACTTCATTTTTAAAATTTTTAATTTTTTGAGCATAATATCTAAATTTTTTTTAATTATTTAAAAATTTAAATAAATTTTTATTTTTATTATTTTTAATAAAACTCTTATACTGTATTTTTTTTAACTAAATAAGTTTTTATATTTTTTAAACAAAATAAGCCATTATAACTAATTTAGTCAAAATATGACTTGTTATTTACTGTCATTTGATATTGACGTGACATGTTGATATAAAATGATGATATGATCATATAACATTTTCACTTTTTACTTCAGGATTAGGTAAGAATAAAATAGTAAGTGACATTTCGATTAATTACATTTAATCAATCATTAGTAATAATAGCTTATTTAATCAAAAATAAAAATATAAGAATTAATTGCACATCATAAAAGAATAAAAATTTATTTAAAATTTTTAAATAATTCAAAAACTTTTTCATTTTTTTTATTTTTATCATTGTCCTTGAACTTCATTATAGTTGTTACAATTACCCAACATAATCAACACTCTTAACATATTTTATTTAATTATTACTTTATACAAATGGAACTACTCACTTCTCACGTTTCACTATTTCTTTCCTTATAGTATTAAACTTATATTATTTCTCTTTCCTTAGTTACTTCATTTTTCCTTTCTAGAGACAAGGAAAAATTATTTGCTTCCATTGGTTTGAGACAAAGTATGTACTTCAATTTCATTAGATGTGGTCTAACCTTTCAAGTAATTTTTTTGGTACATTATGAGGCAAATAAGAACAATCCAATATTACTTGTTGTCCTTGTAGTGGAAAACATAGTTTGGTTGTCATCATCTTCGGTAAAGAAAGATTCAAATTTTGTTATTTTATTTTATTTTTAATTGGAGGAAGAAAGGTTCAAATTTTATTCTCTAAATAGAGAATTATGCATCAACTAATTAATCAAATACTCGGGTATTGAAATGTTATTTTATTGGAAGGGCATTGACATTTATGTCATCTTATCTATTTTTATAATATCTATAATCTATTTGTTTATAATCTATATCTATAATATATATATATATATATATAAAAGTATATATGAACATTATTTTTTTATTGATTAAAATATTGATCATATTTATTTTTTATATTTCTAAATTACTATTTAAATATTTTTATTATTAATATTAATAAGATTTATCTAATTTGTAATATGTAAAAATTCTAATTGTATCAAATGACTTTCGATAAATATATTTTTTATTATAAATATTAAATTTATCTAATTATAAATAAAAATTAAAATTTCATACTTTCATTTTAAAATATTTTCTTAATTCTAATACTGTAGTATGGAATGATTTATAGAATACCATTACAATATTTCAATTATATATAATTGAAACGTTAATTGCTTTTTTTTTATTTATAGACAATTAACTTTACACACACACACACACACACTCTCTCTCTCTCTCTCTCTCTCTATATATATATATATATATTTATTTTGTATAATATTTTTATTTAAAAATAAACAAAAACAAGTATTTAGGTGAAATAAATAGCTGTCTTTCCTTAAAAAGTGTATATAAAAATTTCTATAGTGACATATTGACAAATGGTCACACAATCTTTTTTTTTCTAACCTAAAACAAACTTGTAGTGATCATAGAAATCTCTCTCACAAATGTGAAATGATGCAAAATCTTAAAATTTAATTGACGTGAAATTTATTTAATCTTTACTAATCCTTATTATCGGATCGGTGACTTGATCCAAATTGATTCTTTATTTGGTCGTTCATTTCTACAATTGACTCAAAAAAATAAAAAAAACATGTATAGATCTGTTGGGTTTATTAACAAAATAGTGATTTGCCAATTTTTTTTATTAATTCAGATCAATTAAATATAACTTTTCAAATAATTTTAAAATCTTACCTAACTTAAATTTTAATACTAATTATTGATTCTTTTGTGAAAATTTCACTAAAAACATATTTATTTTAAATATAACTAAGAAACCCCAAAGTAAATTGAGGTGGGAATTATAATTGAAAAGTATTTGCAAGAACACTGAGATCCAGTTACAAAAGCCCAAACTAAAATGTAATTGCAATGGGATCGACAGAAAAGCCCATTACGATATAATGCTTAAACCCTGGAAATGCTAAACCATACAAAAACCCTAATTTCCGTTATCACTCTCTTTCACATTATTGTTGGTTGTATATTCATCGATTCTCTCTCTTGGCAGTGCTCCGTTTTTCCATTGTTAGCGGAAAAGGAAGTGAGAGAGAGAGAGAGAGAGAGAGAGAGAGAGAGAGAGAGAAATGGGAAGCGATAGCGAAGTAGAGAAGACGCAACAGAAGGAGAAGGAGAGGAAGAAGATGTTAGCTGTTGCTCCCATCGCAAAGCCGCTCGCCGGCAAAAAACTCTCTAAGAAAACCCTCAAGCTCGTTCGCAGAGGTATCCCATTTTTATATATACACTTAACTCTTTTTAAGAACATCCATAAGTTTATGGTGTTCCTAAGACCCAGAGCTCGAAAAGTGGAATTTTTGTGATTGATGTGATGGATTTTTGGTGGCTTAAGTATTTCGGTGAAATTGTTGATTGTTTGAGTTTTGAATAGATTGTCTTTTTCTCTTTTTAATTTTTCTTAAGAATGTGTTGCTTTTTATTGTTGTAGCTGCTGAGCACAAGTGCTTGAAGAGAGGAGTAAAGGAAGTGGTTAAAAGTATTCGGCGTGGTCATAAAGGGTAAGTTTTTAAACGTTTCTTACTCTTAAGATGTGCCTTGATATACATTTACATGGATAAACATATAAAATAAGTTTCATGGTCCGAGAAATATTGGTCATTCTGCCAGGGGAGTGGAAGTCTATGACTCTGTTTCATTATTTTGTTGATAATTGTTACAGGAGTAAATGGGGTTGAAGTTATTTATCTGTGTTTGGATGCAAATAGAAGTTGTATAAGTTGTGGTTATGACATATGGCTTGGTATCAATAATGCGTTATCTGTTTTAATGCTATCATCAAAGTGATGACACCTATATATTTTGCCAATAAATTTGTGCTGATTACAGTGGAAAAGAATGTGCTGATTTCAACATTTGTGCTACATTGAAAGAAGTAGAGGGAATACTAAGGATAAAGAGAAAAGGGGGAAGGAGAAAAAATTTATAAATTGAAATTAGCTTAATAATTTGACCTGTTAGCTTCTATAAGCGTGTTTAATGATGTTTCTAATTAAGAACATAACATGAGTTAAGTAGACTATAACCCTGAATTTATCGGACCATGCCTGTAAATGATGCCTATGAGGCTATGACTACATCATCATTATTGCTATAGTTGTCATTGCTGCTTTAAGGATTATCTGAAGTTTGTGGCTATAATTGCTCGACTTCATAGCTAATATATAAGAAAAGGAAATTTGTCTTATGGTCATCTGAACTTTGTCCTTAGTGTATCAGAATTTGGAACAGCATAGTTGAGTAGGAAAGGGCAATACTTGTGCTGTTCCAGTAACATGTTGGCACTTTTGAGAAGGAAAAAAAGGTTAACTAAGTGCTTATCTAGGCTGTATTTGCTTTATACAGCAATGTAATGCAGCTACACATGGATGCCACCTGTTTTAGCAGCAGTCAATGCTGCCAATTGATAAATTATTGAACAGCTTTTGTCAAAAAAAAAAACAAAAAGGAAAGAGAATAATCATTTCTTATTTGCTTTTTGTAACACATTGCTGATAGGGCATTCTTTCTTGATTCATCAAAATTCAAACTTATGAGAAGTAGTTTTAACTTAAAATGTTAATCATGTTTTTTCAATCTTTTTGGTGGATGCAGATTATGTGTTATAGCTGGAAACATATCTCCTATTGATGTCATAACTCATGTTCCAATTCTATGTGAAGAAGCTGACATTCCCTATGTTTATGTTCCCTCAAAAGAAGTAAGCTGAAAACACTCTTTCTTTCTGTTTAATTTGGTGGTATTGCATGCTTAAAGTGGTTTTACCCCTTGACTATTAGAAACCCCACTGGTTTCTTACTTAGGTTCTAACTTCCATATTATCTGCAATTGTCACCTTTGTAGAAAAAGGGGCAGGGCAAGTCTAACCAATTTTTTTTCCCATTTTCTTATTTATTTAATTGAGTTGCATTCTTTTATGTTAGGCAAACATGGTTGCCAATATGCCCAGAACATTCAGGGTTTGTGCTAGGAAATATTTTGGTTAATGATTTACAGTTATATAATGAGTCTGTGTCTATGCATGTATATGAAATATTTCTAGCTGCATTATGGTATTCCTATCATGAATTGTAATCTTTGGAATTTTGTTTCATGTTCTTTGGAACTTTGTAAGGCATTTCAAAAGCGGGCCTGGAATGCTGTATATGGCTTTCCTTATGGCTCATTTTTGTGAACCTAAAATTATATATGCTTGATTAAAGACTCTTGATTTTAGTCCACATATACAACTAGTTGGATCAGTCCATCCTGCAATTTGTCCCTGAACATGTGTAGCACATTTGAAGGCTCTTTGCAGATTAGTCTTTCCTGTTTAGTTTGGTAATGTAAAATGAACTTAGCTATTAGCTCTCTATCACGCACCCTATAATTAGTTTCTTCTGGCATTTCAGGATCTTGCAACTGCAGGAGCTACCAAGAGACCGACATGCTGTGTTCTGGTGCTAACCAAGCCCACTAAAGGGGAACTAGGCCCTGAGGATCAAGAAAAAATAAAGGCTGATTATAGCCAGATAGTAGCGGATGTATCTGAGCTTACATCCACCCTATTTTAATTAACGAAAATTTTTTTGTTGTGCTTGTTATATAAGCTTTTGATGTTGGCACCCTATTTTCTGCTTCCTATGGAATGTGCTTTAGTTGATACTTATTGTAGTATGCTGCTATTTACTTCTTCTTTCTTGGTATTTGGCTATCTGCTTTAACTAGGGAGGCTCCGGATGAAAACTTTCTTTTACTTCCTTTAACCCTCCTGGTCTTTACAGATGTGTCAACGCTGCAAGCACAAAACTTGTGACTTTGCTCTCGCAACTTCATTACCATGCACTGTGACTCATTGCTTAGTGTGCATCAGCAACGTTCCGCTCCGTTGCTTCAACTAAATGGTTTGCTACAATAAGTTATTCTTCCAATCAATTGAAGAAGCAAAATCCATTATTGAGATGGGAATTTTAAACAAAAAGTAGAAGAAGTTCGAATAACTAATATTCCATTTCCCTTCTATTCATATACTCTGTTTGGTTCGTATCCCTTCCCTCTGTTTTCACAAGTCACTAGTAAATTACCATAAAACAGGGGATTAATAACTTGGCACTCCCTGAAGAGGCACTATTCTAATTTACCATTAAATAGTGTAGATATCTTGAATATAACACTAATTTCAGAATTTCATATTTTTCCTCAATATTTACGATTTTGCTATACAATATCTCAAGAGTAAACCACCAATGTCCCTCAAAGCACAAAGGGTGGTATAAACTTCCTCCCTACGCTGAAAATGACTGTTAAATTTGATGATCACTTTTGGGATGTCGGACTCCTGAACAGAAAGACACCCAAACCACCAATTGCTAAAGTAATAATCAGAGGAACGGTGATGGTGTCAACGTCGATTGTTCTGTTTGTTCTATCTGTTCTTTCATGCTGAGACCTTCCTCCCCAGTATTCATGTAGCAGATTGCTCAGATTGTCTAATTGATGCATAATCTGGCGTTGACCTCGTGCAATAAGTAGAACCTGCACGGATAAAAACAGAGAATTAAGTTAAAGCATGTTTAGATGCCAAACCATGATATGAAAAACGTTCAGAAAAACATGATGATCGATGCTACCATAAAAACCAAGAATCAGACACAGTAACTTGGTCTATCTAATTCTGATATAAAAGATAAATTTTCAAAAAATAATGTGGGGGGAAGAGAGACATGAAGTTTATCAACAGACAACAGTACCTCTTCCACGAGTGGGGACTCCCTAGCCAACTGGGAAGAAGATGAAGAATGAGGCATTAGTGTACCAGTTAGTGAACCGTTACCCAAGCCAGTCACAAAAAGAGAAGTAGGTCCAGAACCATTGCTGGCTTCAGCCTGCACAGCTAAGTTTTGTTGGCTAGCTGAAACATTCCTGGAAGAGAACTTGGAATTCAGCTCTTCAATACGAGATGTGAACTCATCCATCCTTTCATTCAGAGTGGAAATTTGCTCTGAGAGCTGCGTAACAACTCCCTAAGATACAAAGGCAAATGAATCGACAAAAATTAACACATGCCATCAAGTAAGAGGAAAGGATAAAACTATCAAGGAGGGAAGGAAAGAAACACCCGTTATTTATTTAAGAGAAAAAAAAAAGGGAAATAGGTAGAAATATCTTCATGCATATAGCACAATATTTTTAAGTGTACATTCAAAGAGGCTGATGGCGACAAGTCTATGGAGGTTGTAATAAAACCCTTTCTGCTAGTGCTATTCACAATATGCTTCTAATCATACTTAAAATAATTAACCTTTGTTATCTTTCCTCCAATTTTTTTGCAACTAGAACGAATGAAGGGTTCTTTGGCTGTGAATAGAGAAACTGCTGTTATATTCATTAAAATAATTTGAGGCAACGTACTCACCGGATTCACTAGTGGGGAAGGTGACTCAGGTGCCCTTCCATCAAACCTTCTACTATTAATAGCAAGCCTTGTCAGCTTTGGCAAATTCTTGTCCCGCTGATTTGTATATGACTGTGAGATACTGGAGCACCACATTGATAGACGAATGTCATATGTGATTGTTATCAGGATTTAAACATGTATTCTCTTAAAGAAAAATAAAACATAATTACACTTTACATTGATCATTCAGCTGAAGCAGCTGAGAAACTGAGACAAATTTTGTTCTTCTAACTGGTTTTTAAAAAATTTTCATTAAGGTGGAAAATTAATACCATTGTGGCTCGCAAAAAAGATTACCGGCTGAGATACTTCATTCTCCGATCAGCAGAGGCTCGAGAAAGGGCTTCTTTAGGACTTGAAACTTGGTCATCATCAATGCTGAGCTTAGTTTTCAGATCATCTGGCAGTGCCTGCATATTTCTTGAATCAACAACATACAGAGCTCAAAAATTTCATAATCAGCCCAGAGAATTATACCATAACATCATTTACAAGCTTCTCCAGCTGGATTTGTTCAATGTAAGTACGGGGAACATATGAACCTTCCAAGTTCAGTTGCTCAGCAACATTTTTAACAAATAGACGATCTCGACCTTGCACCTTATAGAAACAGCATCAACATTATAGTTAGTTCTAAGCATTGCAACATGTACCCAAAAAGTCATCCTAAAGAACTTAAACCGAAGTACAGGCCAACTTTGAAGCCGCCTTCCATATTTTCATAATTTAAAAAGAAGTAGAAAAGTATTTTGCTTTGGGAGGATGGGGATTCTTGCAATAGATGCTTTGTATTGCAAAGCAGCAGACATCCTTTGTTGAGTTACTCTTTGGCAAGACAGCTTTGCACCTTGATGTATGTGCTGCTGAGAATTCATAGCAGTAGCAGGTTCTGTTAAGGATCAATTTTGGGCTTGGGGAGGTGTACATACTTGTACAGATAGGAGAAAAGTAATAGAATCAATCCTCTCGCTATATTTTGAATTTTATGGAGGGAGAGAAATGTTAGGGCATTCAACAGAGAAGAGTGATCCCTATAAAGTTATAGCTACTCAGTTCAATACTATATTTCAACAGGCAGCAGTCCTTGGATATGCTATGGTATTTTGTTGAATTGTTGTCTACTACAAACTAGTATTGTTCATGGGTTGGTAACCTGTTGGTTCCTTTTAGTGCAGTGGTTTTTTCATTTGTCAAAAAGAAGAAAAGCAATTGTTTATTGCCAAACAAATATCATGCGGTTATCATAACCAAAGACTTCTAAATACTACTTAAGAACAAGAATGTTGTCATGATAAAGAAAAAACGTGACTTTCGAAATAATAATAATAAAAGGAAGATAACATCACATGGTCCTGATTAATAAAACATTTCAAACTTGCTCTGATAGAGGAAATTAAGGTTTATAAACTACAAAATAAAAAATATTCAGTGCATTAAATGATATGATACCTGAACATATTTGCGATTAAGTTGCTCCAACCAATCAATCTTCACACACACCTTATCATCAGAAAAGACATGGCTACTTCTTTTTAGGATGGTTGCAATTGTATACCCCAAAGCCATTAGTCCTCCAAGAAGGCGCACACTAACTTCAAAGGTTATTCTAGGTGATATTATGAACGGACTATCTGTTACCCATTCCTGAAAACCAGCCAAACTGGTCAGAAGCCCTAAAACTTACCACATTGCTATCACACTTAAAAGAATATTAAACACAACTCTAAAGGACGAAGCTAGGACAAATCAAACATTCAACATGGAATTAATTATCACAATCAACTCAAATTTACTTGGCTGTGTTTAGAACTTAAATTTGAAAGGAGGAATTTTGATCTCAAATTTTGCATAAATTGTGCAATAGAACTCATAAAAACATAAAAGTCAATTTTAAATCATCTTCTTCTACTCTCTCAATTATATCAGTATATTGAATCTTTACTAATATTTACATAATTTTTGCATTTGTCATCCTAATTGATATAAGAAACCAAACAAAATCCACTCTCCCAAATTCATGTTGCTAAACATAGCGTATAATATTGTCGCTGCAATTATTGTTTAATTTTTATTCAAACAAATAACACTGACATACTACGTATAGATCTGAAAACAGGTGCTTTCTCCTTAGGTAATGATGGTAAAACCTAGCATCTAAACCCCATTGGAAGCAAATGTAGTAAAAAGCACTGTGCTGGACACATCTTATTTCTGGCATAAAAGAAAAAATATTTCAGTAAATGCTGCTATATTCTGATCAAGGTTAATTAAGAAAATGTTACAATGCATACAATAATTTGAAGAAGAGACTAAGAAAATGACCATCCAACCTCAAACATGAGATTGTATTTGCCATCCCTATTCCTCATCCTCAGATGTGATTGACATGCTTCAGGATCTTCACCAGGAGGTAGAAGATAAATGTCATAGGTTTCCTCCATAGTTTCTTTATGTTCATCAGATACAACTTCCTTAATTTGATCCACTGTCACCATTCTTGTAGACTACAATGATAGAAATCACTCAGTGGTTGTGACAAGGAAATACCATAGTAAGGAATGTATGACCTACAGAGTCATAGAACCTTTTATTCTGAGTAGGAATATGGAGTTAGAGCTTGACCTTTAAAATATAAGTAGGATTCTGAAACCCAGTGAATGGATTAAACTTGTTAATGATTTTAATATGTGCTGTTTGGAGATCTGGCTCAATAAAAGCCTTATACATAGGATATACCTGTGTGAAAAGAAGTGGATGAGAACTAGTATTAGTGCTATCTTGAGGAATTTGATTTTTGGAGCACTAAGGCTACAATTAAGTATATGATTTCATGAAGCAGCTAAATCAGACTCCTATAAAGAATTTCTAAAATAGGTTACGTAAAGAAACCGTTTCAGAGATTTGATGGATAATTTCTTCAGGCTCTTGGCCAGCACGTTGAATATCCCGTAATACTCGCTTGACAAGGTCAAAGTGAACCCCCCCAGTGATGGATACACGAAGATCTAGTAAAGGTCGCAATTTTTCACTTAAGGCATAGATTCCTTCAATAATCACAATGCGGGAGCTGGGCACTTCAACTGTCCTGTAATCATGATGAATAAAACTAGATCAAGAACATTCACATATTAATCACTATTTGTTTCGAACAGTCCACACCTTCCTTTCTTTCTTTTTCTCTTTTCTTTCATCCCTAGCAGGTTGAATAAGTGGAGACACATTAACCCTTATGGAAAGAGTTTCCATGTCTTACAAAATAGGAAAACAGAAAGGAGAGATACAGAACCTGTATCCTGTGCGAGAGCTAGACTTGAAGTCATATATTGGAACTTGAACAGGTTTCCCTGCTTTTAAACCATGTATATTTTCAAGCAGTGTGTCATAATCTGTCAACCGTGGATCTGTTTCATAACACCATAATAATCAGAACTCTGTCATGCATTCCCTCCATTCTTTTATCACTGAAATACAAAATCTTTCTATGAAAGAAAATGGATCCCACAGATTGGTATAATTTGTGGCACATGATAAGCCAAAACTAGTGTTAGATATACCAATCAATCAAGCTACCGATGGGACCATTTTATATGTTGACCAAATTGAGTTATCCAAAATGAAGGATGCAATATGTGTACAAAATAAATAATAAAGATGATACCATACAATTCAGCCAAGCCTTAATCCCAACCTAGGAACCCTCAGCTACATTAATCCCTTTCTCCACTCCATCCAATGAAAGGCTACATGAAGAGATTTAGCGATGCCAAATCCTTCCTAACTGCTTCAACACATATGATCTTGGTTTATCTCTAGCTCTCCTCATTCCTTTAACTTGAAATACACTGGTGCAATCGCGGTTCTATATTTCACATGACCAATCCATCACTGTAGCTATTTTATTAATACATCCTTAATCTGCCACTTTTACCTTCTAAAGAATAAGTCCATTTCTTATTCGTATTTTCTTTTTGGCTACCATTTGTCTCAACATTCTCAAAGAATAACTTCATTTCTTATTCTATTTTTCCCTATTTGATATTGACTACACATCTATTCCTCATTTCACATACAATGGACATGTTGCCTTCTGTATTCCAACTACCAAATATTTAGAACTAAAAGTACCATTACATTGGAAAGGATTCTAAAAGGTGTAACGAGCCTCCATAGATTGGGTTGGAGTAACTACTTATATAATATGAATCTATGTCAAAGAGTTAAGAGTTGTAAATAATAAAATCATGATCTAAAATTTAACTCATGAGAATTACTATTAGAAGTTTAAATCAGTCATCGAAATGATCAATATTTTTTTCTTGAAGAGAGGTTAAATCAAAGTATAAAAGGCTAATAGCTATAAAAATGAGTTGAATGTAACCCTGCAGCCCACAACTGAAGTTTCATTTTGCTATTATTAGATAGATTTACAAATAAATTATCAGCAAAGGTAGTGAATGACATCTATTTATAGCATCTTTCCATCAACATCAATCAGCACACCGAATTAAGCACTATTAGAAGAATGTATAATTAAAATTAATAAGATAATCGCCAAAAAAGAAACACATCTGCATACCTAGCTAATCTTTTCACTATTTTTACCAAATTCAATCCATTCCTAATTCAATAAAGCTACTATAACTGAAATTCTAATCTGTTAATTGAAATAAGTATACCATTTAAAATCCAAAATTTTCACATGCATATCTTCCAGGAGTATTCAAGTATTCAATATATATTATACCAGCTAATCTCGAGGAATTACATTAAGAATAACCTTTATAATCACCTTGCAGTACCAAGCTTTCGAGCCTTGCATGTTGTACCTTAAGACTACTTCTACTAACAGGTTATTCTTACTCAAGGCTTCTTACTTTTTCTAAATTAATACATCATTTCAGTTCGTTTATTGTGCTTTTCTCAGTCTTTCTTAAACTAGGACTCATGGAACCTACGTTCAAGGCCTGTTGACCAACCAATATAGTTTTCAGCCCAAACCCGTTCTCTTATCTGATCTAGGAAGAAGCAACCTCTCTGTCTTAGGCTCCATAGTAAAACACAGCACATATAAAATGCCCTGAGCTTAAAACTAGGCTGCAGCAAGAGCATCTTAAGAAAGCTTCAATGTACACAACAAGAAGAATTCACTAAAGAGCATCCTGGAACTAACCATGCACAAACTAAACCAGCCACTGCCCAACAACCTACCACAGAATGCCAGAGTTTAGCAACCTCAGCACAACTGTCCTACAAACCATACCCTTTGAGTTCTTAGGAAAGCTTATGGTCTTAATCTCATAATATCAAGGACAAATCATATCATAAACATGGAATCAATTATCTTATGGAGTATATGCAGTTGAATCTAATTGATTTGGACCTTATACTATAATCTTCAATTATCTTATGGAGTATATGCAGTTGAATCTAATTGATTTGGACCTTATACTATAATCTTTTCTCTTACTAACTACAATGAGGCATGCATTATTGACAGTCTTGTTCATGTACTTAGTTGTCTTTAATACTCAACAATCCAGAGTAGCACCACTTCATGTTCTGTTTCACATATTGCTTATTCCATTTTGTATAATTGAATCAAAAATCTCCTTTCAATTGTCCGTCTCAATCTTATTTCAGAGTAGAAATGCAACAGCATTAGCAGACAAAAGAAGCTCTTCCTATAGAAGTTCCAGAATCATATCATGCTACAATGGTCAACCACATGTTGCATGCAATATCTGATGGTGCCCATTTTTATTGTATATGAAACAAACCACCAAAACTTTTAAGATGGACAAGAAAGATTATTCTCCTCATTAATCAAACTAGAGGATCAATTAAGACACCATCAGCGACAACAAACCTTGACAATTATTATCACGACCTTACAAAAATTTAAAAAAATATATAAAAAAAAGAATTTGAGATTACCATCAAAGTTTCCATCAATAATACGGCTAGCATCATTATAGTTGTCCATTGTTATGACAGCTATGCTGGGCAAGAAGTTGAGCACCTTCTCAGTAAACACTGTTTTTCCAGCTCCAGATGGCCCTGCTACTCCAATTAAAATCAATCCATCATTCTTTTGGGCCAACAATTGGCATGCACGAATTACAATGAAGAAACCTTTCTCAAAGGATAATGGATCTTCAATTGGAACAATTTCATAGCGATCGGAGTCCTTTTTCTTAACCAACTGGACCTGGTCCCGCAGAAGACCAGAACGTCGTCGAGGTGATTCAGCAGCAGAAGATGTATCTTGAGCCATTAAAAGATGAAAGCAAAATCGAGTTTATGCTGCACTGAAAGATGCAAAGGTCCAAAATACATTTTCAGTGCAAGAGGATGACATAGCAAAGAAATCAAGGAGTTCTTGATGAGCATGACTTTCCATATACAAAGCTAGAAGTCCATCACTAAATATAATTAGTAATTAGTGACAGCAAAATATGAGGTAATGATTGAAAATTAAACAAACAAACTGTTATATAAAGAAGTTTAATAACTTTTACAAATTACAAAGTGATAAAATCTGGCAGGATTCATAAAATGTGAAAAGGACAAAAGTTAAGATTGCTTAAACCACAAACACATGAACCAGTTTCTAGATCAGTAATAGTGAAATTAAGGAGCTTTCCAATGAATCCAGATGCCAGATTGTACAAGAAAATCCAGCAAAACATGTAATGGTAACATTTAAATCAGTAAAAGAGAAATCAAAGCATTATTTATCTTTTGATGTTTCCCACATTCATAATGCATAAAACATCTTATGACCAGCAAAACATTTACACCCTCGGCCAGATTTATGAACATTAGTTCCTCTTTCTTTTATGATTTTCCCTGTCCCCTCTATAAGAAGCTAATAACAACATAATAAAGGATGCGTTCCAAAGAAAATACTGCAAAACGTTTCTGCAAGACACAGAAATGCTTATCAGCTAAGTTTTAGATATCACATGGCCCAGAAACTGAGAAAATATACAGTCAAATTTAAGGATAGTATTCTTTAGAAGAAATCTTCATAATTCTAAACATAAAAAATTAAATGAAAATTTATAGCATTTCAGCGCACCTTTTTTTACCACTAATCATCAATCAATCGAAATAATAATGACTCTGCTTTCAAGTGAACCACATAAGATGTTAATTCAACATAAGCAATTATACCAAGGAAAAGTAACTAAGAATATGATAAAGAATCATGCTTTTCATTTCCTTTTTGCTCTTGAGTGAATGATCACAAGAAACAAGCCTGAATTAAATTTAATGGTACAGAAGAAGACTGAACTAAACATAAAAAAATTGGACGTACAGGCACCGAAAGATATGTAAAAGATTCAACGCCATGAAATCCAGCGACAACCAATCAAATAAACACAAATAGCAAATTCCCAGAAGGGAAAACTCAAAAAATAACAAGTACCCAGAAGTTAAACTCAAGCAAATGTCACTATGTAAAAATTTCCGGTAACTTTGAACCAAGTTTTTAAGTATGATAATATCATCATACCTTTTTCTTTGTTATGTCCTTTCTGTCTTAGTTCTGGTCTGTTTAGTATTAGGACCTCGGAGCCTATTAACTTAAGACCAAGAACAAGAGGGGCAGCGGCAACTGGGATTTTTATGTAAAAGGCCACAGGGGTGTGAAGATTCTTGTGATCACCATGTGGATAGAGAGAGTTACAGCCAGTGCGTTGGTGGGATGCTTTTGGCAACAGACAAAAGAACGCGCTGCTTAGCCAGCTTGCGGAATTCAGACAAATGCATGAACTGATTTTGGATTAGTAAGAAAGAAAATGGGGACCACATTGTAGCCATGTCATGTCGTCTTTCATTAGTAAAAGATAAAAATATCCTTGGTGGCTGTGGCTACATGCAGGAAGCCAAGCAATTCCACGCTTTCTATACTTTTCTGTTTTTCCTTTTTTTTAGAAAAGGAAAAGGTGAATTTACATAGAAAGCTTTCAAAAGTTTCGGATACTTTTCTATGGAAACCTTAGATTTTGGCAACGGTTAAGGGATATGTTGCCATTTTTTTTTAAAAAAAAAAAGGTTATTTGATTAATATCAACAAATCAACATTATTTTTAGTTTTTCTTTATTTTATTATTTTTTATTCCTTTTTTTCCCATTCTTCTCTTTTTTTTTTTTTCAAAAATATCTCCTTTCATGCATCCTCTCTTTTAATCCTTTTGCCCCTCACTCTTAATTTAGGGCTGAGAAAAAAAAATTGGAGAAAACCGATTCCAATTATAATCTTCAGTTCAATTCCAATGAGGTTTTATGGTACTCAATTCACTTTTTGTTTCGATATCAAAATTATCTATTTCATTTTATTTAATTTTAAGTTCGTGAGATAATGAATTGAAATTATTTAATTTAAATAAAATTATTTTTTTATTAATTTTATTTATTTATATATTAAAATTATAATGAAAAAAATGTCACATACTATAATTGAAAACATCCTATACTCATAATATAATAAAAAGAATTATTTCATCATGTTAATGTCACATTGTCAAAATAAATCACGTCAACATTGACGTCATTTTCTTTAATGGTAAAATTAAATGATGTTAAGAAAAAGAATTAAATTGAAGTAATTTCAAAATTAAGAGATTAATTTATTTCGATTTTGGATACAAAGATTAAATTGAACAAAATACACGAGTATAGAGATATGGGTATTTTGACTTATTTTGATTAATGATAATTAATCAATGATTAATTATAAAAATTTATCTAACTCAAATAAAAATATAAAAACTTAATTAAATGCAATAAGAGAATAAAAATTTATTTAAATTTTCTTAAATAGTTTAGAATCTTATATAATCATTATGTTAGAAAAAAGCAAATTACAATCCTAACCTTAACTTGTTTGTCTTTTGCCTCACTCTTTAACCTATTTACGAGTATCTTTTTCATTAGTGATAAAATACCTAATGATCAATTTTTTTCTTTTTAATTTGAGAAAGAAGGATTCCAGTCCATCTAGAGATATGTGATATGTGCATTTATGATCAAGCACCTGTATCTATCACTAAATTAAATGTTACATTTCTTTTTATGGTCATTGTCTTTATTTCTTTGTTTTAATTTGATTTTTTTATTTTTTTTAGAGAAGGAATTTAAATCACTTATGGATATTTGTTTTATTACTAACGAGAACTAAACGAGTACAGTATGTACTATTTTTGAGATACCAAATCCAAAAGAGTTTAGTTATCAAAATATTCAAATCTTATTAAAATTTACATAAAATTATAAAATACTATCCAAAACCCGTCTTAATAATAAAAATTATCCATTAATTATCCAAATTCATTATATATCCATTTAACTTCAAAATTAATTATCCGAATCTATTGAATACCCATTTAAGTTCAAAATTGGCAAATATTGAGTGTTTCTTGTCCTCGTATAAGTTTAATACTTTTTAGTAATAAAATTTTACATATTTAAATTTATATCATTAAACTAATAAGAATTAATATTACTTTATAAAAAATTAGGTTAGTTGAGATTGTAAAAATTATCTTAAGATAAGAAGTACAAAGGTTGAAATCCCACAAAATCTAAAATTGTTGTAACATTATAAAGTGATACCCGAATCCGCCTATACGGAAAAAATCAGTGATTGTATCCGTACCCTATGGCTACTGCTTTACTATTGCTTTACTATGGTTTGACTCTTTCAACACTTGAGCATTGTATAAAGGCAACCTTAACAATAGGGAGATTTTTTTTTTTTAGCCATTAAAAATAAGGTGTGTTTAAAAATAGCCAACAAGATAATTTTAACTGTTTTTAGCCAATAAAGTACATTTTTGGACAAAAATGCCCTTAATGAGACATTTTTGTTGTGGGCACTCTGAAACACCCGGACGACGGAAAATTATGCAAAGAAATTAGCGAACATCTATTTTTTGCGCAAAACATCCTTTTTTTTTTTGGAGAAGCTTGTGCAAAAGAAAATAATGTTGCATGAGATGGTTTTTCTGAATGTTCGGACATGGCATTCAGATAAACCGAACGAGGAGGGGGAGGTGGTCGTGATGAATCGAAAGCTTGGAGCACGATGTGAAACCGGAAATCCTGCTTAAGGAGGTGAATCGAAAGGAGAAAGACGTGAATGCAAAGCACAAAATGGTCGTGCTACAGCAATCGGGACAGGCCATTGGGTTTAAGGTTTGTGAAAGGGAAAATGTGACACGGCAGGGTGCTGAGTTGGTGACACGCCAAGGTGCAGAGTTGGTGACACGCCAGGGTGCAGAGTTGGTGACATCCCCCCCTTGATATAGTAAACTTTAGAATTGTCACTAGCCTAATAATAAATAAATCTGTTTCTCTTGGCCTCCGACCTGTTTGCAATGTCCAACCCAGGCTATTTGAAATCCAGAGTCTCTGGATTTCAAATAGCCTGGGTTGGACAATTGCTTACAGGTCGGAGGTGAAGAGAAATAGATTAATTATTCGACTAGTGGACAATTCTAAAGTTGAATACATCAAGGGCGGGATGGAAACAACTGCAAAAAATGCTCGGAAGAACTGCCGATGAAGCATCGACAAAGTTTGCTTTAGAGGCAACGTACGGTCTGTCTATGAGAACTGAGGAGTTTTAGACTATATATAGTAGAGGAATATAAACCGACCTAAACCGACTTTACCAGTTTAAACGTTTCGGCTACCATTGTGAACCTGGTCGTGACACGCCAAGTGCATGCAGATATTGGTGGTGACACGGCATGGAGCTGAGTTGGTGACACGGCATAGAGCTGAGTTTGTGACACGCCATGGTGACACGGTTTTGAGTGTGTGACACGGCATTGCTTTAACATCTGACAGGCCATGGTTTGCTTTGAAATATGTGACACGGCATTAATAGAAAGGCTAACACGACGGATTGAAAAGCGGGCAGTTTCATGAATATCCCTTAATTTTAAATTTTATTTATTCATTTTTCACAGTAAACAGTTCATTTTCCCTTTTCCTCATTCGTAAACGTTTGTGTGTGTGAACCAAGGGCTGTTCGATTCATTTCTCATTGCGAAAGGTCGAACGGAGTTCAACTTCGCTGTTTAGAAGGTTAACGACACCACTGCAACAGGAAAAAGAATGTCGGATATCGGTGAAGAG
Source organism: Theobroma grandiflorum (assembly GCA_036013995.1). Taxonomy (NCBI): domain Eukaryota; kingdom Viridiplantae; phylum Streptophyta; class Magnoliopsida; order Malvales; family Malvaceae; genus Theobroma; species Theobroma grandiflorum. The sequence goes on from CP142131.1 coordinate 13,322,262, forward strand.
GTACGTGAGACTGGAAAAAAAAAACCACAAAAAAAACCTTCATTGATTTCGGTAATTTTTTTTAAGGGTTTAGGGTGATACATATGGTCATCTTTTTTGCAAATGTTAAGTTTTAAACTGTTTGAGTCCTGGTTTGGTGCTGTGTTGACTAGACTTTGGGGTTTAGTGTGTGACAACATCTTCACCTGATATGCATGGCGTGTCACAGTATTTCCACCTGGTATGCATGGCGTGTGACAGGCGTGTGATAGAATTTCACCCCATATGCATGGTGTCGTGTGACAGCATTTCACCTCATATGCATGGCGCGTGACTGGCGTGTGACAGGCGTGTGACAGAATTTCACTCCATATGCATGGCGTCGTGTGACAGCATTTCACCTCATATGCATGGCGTGTGACAGGCGTGTGACAGAATTTCACTCCATATGCATGGCGTCGTGTGACATCATTTCACCTCATATGCATGGCGTGTGATAGCATTTCACCTCATATGCATGGCGTGTCACAGCATTTCACCTCATATGCATGGCGTGTGACAAGCGTGTGACAAAATTTCACTCCATATGCATGGCGTCGTGTGACAGCATTTCACCTCATATGCATGGCGTGTCATAGCATTTCACCTCATATGCATGGCGTGTGACAGGCGTGTGATAGAATTTCACTCCATATGCATGGCGTCGTGTGACATCATTTCACCTCATATGCATGGCGTGTCACAGCATTTCACCTCATATGCATGGCGTGTCAGAACAATTATTTATATAGTTAGTATACTTTTTGGGCACATTATTAGTTAACTGACTCCTGCACGTGTGCCATGTGATGCAGATGCATCGTAGAGAATATGAGGATCTTGACGATGTCCTCATTGTGCCGAGAGAGAAGTGGGCCTTCAATGTCTCAATAAACACCCACTGTAAGTGGTCCCAGCTCCATTACATCAACAAGACTCTCCAAGAGAAGGGGGAGTTGGATGCAGTGAAGCGTACATGCTTCGGAATGCTCCTGGATGTCTATCCGCAAGGCTACTTCAGCGCTGGTCTCCTTCATAACATAATGATTCGTCGAATCAATGAAAGGGAGGCAACGGAGGAAGAGCTCTGGTTTGCTATCGGCAAGAGCAAGGCGCGGATATCGAAGCAGGAGTTCTGCCTTATAACAGGGCTGAAGTTCGGTCCAATGCCTGATGTGTTCACACGTTCATACGAGATGGTTGCGGACGGAATTCATGCGAGATACTGGAGCGGCCAGGATAGCATAAAGCTGCAGGCTTTGCTTGACACGTTCCGCGGAGGAAATTTCCAGCAGGAAGGGGACGCGACCAAGATGGCACTCGTCTTGATCGCAAATAACATTTTATTTGGTCAAGACTACCGTAGACGGGTGACACCTTGGTTGCTGTCATTGGTTGAGGACCTTGACGCTTGGAATGCATTTCCGTGGGGCCACTATGTTTGGAGGCTCATCTTGGACTACCTATTGAAAGGGTTCGAGGTGCCTACGTCAAGCGAAGCAAAGGAAAGCCGTTTACGGTACAACATATACGGCTTCGTATGGGTGATACATGAATTGTCACATTTACCGCTTTTGTTTGGTTTCGAGAAAATAATTTATTGTTGCACTGTTTAATAATTTACGTTTGATAATGTTTACAATTGACTTGCAGTTCTGGGCATTGGAGGCAATTCCGGTCTTGCGAAAAATAGTAGCCCCCTCTGCTCCGAAGGATAACGTGTACCCGCGAATGTGCAGATGGCAATGTAATCAGAAGCCAAAAGACCTGCACAAGGCGGTTGAGAAGTTCGAGTCATCTAAGCAAGTGAGTGAACAGCTACAAATTGATCGATCCTTCATATTTGTATAAGAAATTTGCCTCAAATTTAAACGTTTGATAAATATTTTTCTTTTGTAGTTATGGGTCCTGGAGACGTTGGAGATCACCCCGGAGGAGGCCAACTGGGAGTATTTGGTGGACCTCGATGTGCCGTTATCGGAGGGCCACCAGTACGTGCCAATCAGGCAGACGGAGGATCGGGGTGAGTACATTGGTGTCGCTGCCAGGTCGAAGAGGAGAAGCTTGAAGGAGAAAAGATCCACCGCTTCAACTAAGCGGATGCGCACCGACTCTCCCAGTGTTGATGAGCCGTTGGCCCCAGAGTTGATGGAACAAGGAGACGACCATGGTGCAGGAAGTGAACAGCCGGTATTTACGGTTCTAACATTTTTTTTACATCCATTTTGATATGTGATTATCTACTAACATTTATGTGCGTGCAGTTGGATCAACCTACGGCAGCTCCACAACCACCCACCGGTCCTCCTCAGACACACATTCGTATTGAGCCGTCGGTAAGTTTGGTTATAACGATTTCTGTTCAAAGTTTCCACATATGTTGAGCTAGTAACAAAGTAACTTATGTCATTGCAGTTCACGGAGGCCACGTCCAGTCTGCAACCAGCAATGGCTCCTACTCCGATTCAACCGCATACTGCCCATGAGCCGCCGGTAAGGATATTAAAGTTGTTATATTGGTTTTCCACACGTTTCCTATATGATTTTATTTTAACACCACTAATATATATGTTATTGCAGTTGACCCAGTCGACAAGAGTCAATGACGGCATAGGCACAAAACGTCAGCTCAGACATATCATGCGGGAAATGTCGAAGCTGAAAGCATCAATTAAGTCCTTGACTTTTGCGGTTGAAACGCTAGAGGACCGCATCGTTTCACGGGTTCTAGCTGGGCTGAAATCACAAGTACGTTAATCTTTCTGCACTTGTATTTTGCTATTTTAGGTCAATTCGCTATCGAATTTTCACAGTTGTCTCGTTCTGTAGGCCGGTCCTTCATCCGACAATGCTGTTGCGGGTCACGATGATCCTGATGATGGGCAGCATGAGGAGCATGGTGCCAGCCTTCAATCAGAAGATGCCGAAGGAGCGGAGGTTGGTGAGGCCGATCCTACTGAGCATACTTTCGCTGGACAGGAGGGAACCCTTCAGTTATTTGAGTCAGCCATAGAGCATCTTCCTCCATCCGAGGCTATCGTTGCGCTTCCAGCAGCAGGATCGGGCGAGCTTGCCCTGACCACTCCTGAAGCCACCAGGTCACCACTATCCTCTGATTACCATCATCTTGCAGCAGCAATTGCCGACCCTACTGAGCGGGCACGGGTGATTATGGCGAGCAAATACCTTGCAAGCCCGTATGTCGACCCCTCATTGACTCGTCGGGCGGTGAAGGACACGATGATGGAAGCATACGAAGCCTTCAAGAAGAACCAGTCCGCGAGGTCAGCTTCTAAATATCAATTCATTGTTGTTTTCTATAGAAACATTAATCCACCATCGTTTATCAAATTCATTTTGTGACATATGCAGGCGTAACGTCGGAATCTTAGGGGATCAAGGTGTTGACTTCTTCACATCGTTAGAGGATCCCCGAGAAGAAATGACAAGTGAACATATCGACGCATGCCATGAACATATCGACAGTTAGTTGTATAATTTTTTTTCTACAGAATACAATTTAGAGATAAATTTTTTGTTGTATACACAATCATAGGAAATAGAATCATTTTTTTATTAATCACTTCATTATATTTTTATACAGAATAAAATTTTTTTGTATAGACAATTTTATACAGGAATACATTATCTTTGTTAAGTAATTTTGTATCCAGTGAACATATTTTTTTGTATCGCAATTTAGTAATAAGTCAGCGTCTGACAACATTGACAATATGCAGGTGGCGTGTCACCACCATGTCTGCATGCGTCTGACGTGTCACAGCCAGTATGCATGCAGGTGGCGTGTCACCACCAATATACCCGAATGCAGGTGCCGTGTCACCACTATGTCTGCATGCGCCTGGCGTGTCACCCCCAGTATCCGCACTAGCTGCACTAGGCGTGTCACAACCATGTCTGCATGCTCCTGGCGTGTCACCCCCAGTATGCATGCAGGTGGCGTGTCACCACCATGTCTGCATGCGTCTGGTGTGTCACAGCCAGTATTCATGCATGTGGCGTGTCACCACCAATATACCTGAATGCAGGTGGCGTGTCACCACTATGTTTGCATGCACCTGGCGTGTCACCCCCAGTATCTGCACTAGGCGTGTCACAACCATGTCTGCATGCTCCTGTCGTGTCACCCCTAGTATGCATGTAGGTGGCGTGTCACAACCAATATCTGCATGCACTTGGCGTGTCAACAGCACGTCTGCATGCACTTGGGGTGTCACTACCATATCTGCATGCACTTGGCGTGTCACCAGCAAGTCTATGTGCACTAGGCGTGTCACAAAAATGTCTGCATAGAGTCGACGTCTCAGTTCCAACAATGTCAACGGGTACCCTATTATAGGGTACCCGTGGGTAATCCAACCCGTTTATACAGGATTAGGGTACTTATAAATGGGTTCGGGTAGGGTTAGGATAGTGATTTCTAAACCCGATTTTTAATAGGGTAGGGTTAGGATGCCACCCCTTGGGTACCCGTTACTCGAACTCGATGACTATTTATAAATATTTTATTATTATTTTAATAATTAAAGTAAAAATTTATAATTTTTACAAACTTTACCCTAAATTTTTTTTGTTAAAAACTAACAAATATATGAAAAGTATGATTACTTTAATTATTAATGTGATGACATTAATATATTTAAATTAAAAAATTATTATATTGTTATTTATGTTTAAGTATGATTACTCTAATTATTAATATGATGACATTAATACTTTTATGAATGCGTGTGTGTATATATTATGTATTTTAAATATAAATATATTTACTTTTTATTTTGTTTTAACATTGTAAAAATTATAACTCATAAAATTATTAATTACAGTGTATATATATGTTTATTTATATAAACATATAACATATAAATCTAAAGGTAAGTTATGAGATTAGAAAAGTTAATTGGGTAATTGGGTTCTCATGAAGAAAATTTTAATAATTTTTTTATTTAATCGGGTATTTAAACGGGTTAAGATAATTATAGGGTAGCGAGAATGTATTAGGGTTAGGGTTTAGGGTAGTAATTTTACCCTATCACAAACTCTAAACCAAAGTGGACAATTGATATAGTTTTGCAACGTCGTTTGTAAAATGAGTAAAATTCCCTTATGTATATTGAAGCGATTTGCTTGCAACCCTAAATAACATAATGAATGTATTGGCTTTACAATTGTCGAAATGTAGAGTAACATTATTGATTTTTTATTTATATATGCTGTCCAAAGATTAGACAATTTACATTCCATACTATACCACCATGCATGGTGTGGCTAAAGTCAATTATTGACAACTTCTATGCCTAGGCAATGCTATTATTATACACTGGTTTATAGCAAATATCATTATTCAATGCAAATGTCAATGGCCAAGATCGAAACAGTTCGAATCAAACCCTAACAAAGCAACAGATAAATTGCAATTAGTTAGGCCCCGATAATATGTCATCCTCCACACCACACACTACGTTTTCAGACATTGTCCTTCGGATTGGACAGCTGTCGTGTGTGTGACCAGTTTCTCTGCAAATTGAACATGCTTTCGGTCGACGCACTCGTTGGGGTGCTAATTGACTTGGAGATGGTGCTGGATTTGTAGATGGATTTGCAAATGGAGATGGGCAATTCTGTCTGTTGTGCCCGTACATCTTGCATTGCGAACATCTCCGTGCTCGACTGCCTTCACCAGCGGATGGAATCCTTCTCCTCCTAGGTCTTCTTGCTTGGCCTCGCCAAGGTGGTGGCAAGACGACAATTTGTTTCACATGCGGGGGGATGTCCCATTCACTAGGATGCCCTACTGGGCGAATGGACCCCACATAACCCTCCACCCAAACGGTTGTCTTGTAGTAATCGACGCAGAAATCAAAGGCTTCACGTTTGCATTTACTGAAAAATACAATGAACCCAATATTCAAGCAGAATATAATGCTATGTTATGTCAAATTAAGGATCAAATAAGAAATAAAGAAAATATAATCTGACCTTATTGCTGCAATGGCATGGCTGCATGGCAGCAAATCTTTTTGGAACTCACAGCATGAACACGTCTTCGTGGACAGGTTAACAAGTCCGTCCATCTTCCCGTCTTTAACTTCAAACTCCACTCGATTGATAGGCTTCACTACAAAGCGATGTGCATCATTGAAGCGTTTGCTCAATTGCCTAGCAACCCAAGGGCTGAGGGGTGTGGTCACCTTGACAGCCTCCTCGTACCGATCATGGAACCAACGCTGGAACATGTCTCGTATGAACTCGATCAAAACAGTGATTGGCATTTGTCTGGCATGCTTTAAGCAGGAGTTAACACATTCGGCAATGTTCGAGGTCATCATTTGGTATCGCCTTGTCGGTGAACATGCACGTGCCCATCTCTCAGGGCCTATTCTCAAAAGATCAGCATAGGCTCCAGCATGAATCTGCTTGAGCTGGTTCATATGTCTGTTGAATTCGGAAACCTTATAGCAATCTCGAGCAAGGGTGAAAATCATAGAAACGTCATCACGCTTGAACTTATTTTTTAAGTTTTTCTTCAAATGGTAACCGCATAAACCGTGGTGCGCTTCTGGGTATGCATTTTGGATTGCTTTCTTAATGCCGAGATGCTGATCAGAAATGAACATGGTGTTTTCAGAACAACCAACCGCATCACGTAACTTGATGAGAAACCACGTCCATGAGTCTTCGTCCTCAACATGGCCGATGCCAAACGCAACTGGATATACACACTCGTTCGCGTCTTTGCATACAGCAACAAACAGAACACCCTTGAACCTGCCTTTCAGATGTGTTGCATCAATTGCGATCGTAGGACGTATTACATCCCTAAACCCCCGAATACAAGCCCCGTATGACCAGAAACAATATTTGAATCTTTCAGCCTCGTCAGTAGCCACTGTTGTGACTGTGCCAGGATTTTTTTGTTCCAACATATAAAAATATGAGGGTAGTAGTTGAAATGACTCCTCCGGGGGACCGAAAACAAGCGTCTCCGCATACTCCTTTGCTTGCCAAGCCTTACCATGCAAGCATTCCAATCCCCACTGAACCCTCATCTCACCAATTATGTCCTTAGGTCTCAACGCTACTCCATTAGCCTGAAACTTGGGTGCCATAAGTTCACAAATTATCTTGACACTCGCAGATGCAAATCGCCCTTGCAAACCATCAACAGTACATGTGTGTACTTTGTGAAACTTCTGAACTTCCCAATACCCTCCTCCGTCAAGTAACTTCCTTGAACGGACACTGAACTTGCATGCCTTGTCTTTGCAACTAACCTCGTAACGACTTTTGCATGACCTTTTCACTCTTATCCCAAATTGCTCTTTTAGAGCCAACATGTTCAGAGCTCGTTTCAACTCCGCCTTCGAGGAAAACATTCTTCCTTTGTATAAGCGATCATTGGGACATGTCGACTCCTCAGTGCTAATTGTTTGGAAGGCGAACCTTTCTACACCTGCAATTCGCCACGTAGAAGATATCCCTTCATTTCGCCTTTCTTGATAACTATCATCGACCATTGTATCAACGGAACGATTCCCGTCCTCACCAGCGATGGGGTTATTGTATGTGGGATCATCACACTGAACATTTCCTACATCAAAACCTTCAACAGGTTCTGTTTCACCTTCAACATTATTGCAAATTGGAATGTCACTGTCATAAAGCCAGTCATTGTCTGAAATGTCATGATCCCATTCGTCAAGCCCATCACTCGAACTGTCATCAAATCTATTTTCACTGCCAGCAAACAAATCCTCATTTCCCTCATAACATGCAGCATTATCCTCCAGTATCGCAATGTTAACATCCAACGTCACAGTGTTGTACTCACGTGTCGTATTCTCATTTGAAATTGGAATTACACACTCTACCGTTTCACTCGATCGATGCATTCCTTTAGCAGCAGACCCTAATTGGTTTGATGCACATCCCGATCGAAATTGTGCACCCAACTCTTCTATCAATGTCCTCTGGTTACCGGGCTGTACAAACTCCTGAAGATACCCCAACTGCGGGTTACAGACCAAATGCTCTGGCATATGTGAAGCATTGTAAATCTGATTCTGATTGAGCTGATTACCATGTTTTTCAGCTTCTTCATGTGACATAACATTTGTTTCGGGTCTTTTAATGCTGACGTACACAGCCGGAACATTCCTCTGTTCTAGCAGAATTAATGCAACATCCTCATCATCCTTGATAATTGGCCGTGATAGCTCCCTGGATGTACTGATCAATGCATGCAACTCAATGTCGTCAATTTCTGAGTTTACCCCAACAACATCTTCAACCAGCTTCATCAAGCCCGCAAACGACAAATCACTCTTAACCCCCCGCATTCGTGACTCACCACCCTTGTACATGCCATCCACCCACTGACCACCGTGTCTTATCACAAGTCGCAGAATTGGAACCCCACTGAAATTTTGAAAACAAAAATAATTATTTATTTTACTTAATTACATGGTGGTGACAGTCCAAGTGCATGCATGCATGCTGGTGACACGCCAAGTGCACATAGACATGCTGGTGACACGACAAGTGCATTCAGACATGCTGGTGACACGCCAAATGCATGCAGACATGCTGGTGACACGCCTTTATGTTTCTAATCCGTCTTCTGATTTACAAAAAAAGTTTCACAAATTTATGTGTTGCAGCAATGAACCCAAAAACATACCTTGATGTCATCTCCGCAATGAGGTTTATTTTTCGAGGACAATATGGCCAAATGGCGAGAGATAGACCACGGCACGAAGACGATGGTGCTCAACAGAGAGTTGACAGAGTTCACACAGTTCAGAGAGTTGAGAGAGCTGATGACGATGGTGCTGAACACAGAGTTGATACAGTTCAGAGAGCTGAGAGAGAAAGATGAGCGAGCACAAACAACTGAGCATTAATTTCTAATTTTTGGAAGATGGCGGGAGGCAGATATCGGCAGCTTAATTTGCTATAGTGTTTTTTAAGGGCATTTCCGTCCGCTCATGCTTCTTTTTGGATAGAAACAGATAACTTTATTTTGGTGGTTACTTTTGAAATCACCTTATACGGATGGTTATTTCTCACAATTTCCTCTTAACAATATATGAGCACTTTCAATGAATTATTTCTATATTAAACAAAGCTATGAATTTTGTACAAAATTCAGCATAATGATGGAACTAAGATCAAGAACATGTACTAATGACAATTTGTTTCCAATAGTCCACTGCTTGTTTGCTTCCTTTTTCTTGTCTTTCTTCCTAGCAGGCAGAATGAGTGGAGAAACCATTAACCCTTATGAAAAGAGTTCTTATGTCTTAGAAATACAGCTAAACATAAAGAAGAGAGACAGAACCTGTATCCTACACAAGAGCCAGATTGAAACTTGAACAGGTTTCCCTGATTTTAAACCGTGTATAATTTTCAAGCAGTGTGTCATAATCAGTCAACGTTGGGTGTGTTTCATAACACTACAATTATCAGAGCTCTGCCATGCATCCCTTTCCAGTCTTTAATCATTGCAGTACAACATCTTTCAAGTTAAGGAAAAAGATTCCACAGATTAGTACAATTTGCAGCACATGGTAAGCTCAGAATTGATGTTAGATATACCAAGCAATCAAGTCATAAATGGAACTCTTTTTTTGAGGAAAAGAAGTTATTCTAAAAATTAATGAGATTCAATGTGTATGCAAAATAATAATAAAGATGCTCTGTCTTTACAACACTTGCCTATTATACCTATAACTGATAGCTACCAAGCAATGGGGTTTGTCCGACTTCGGTTATCATGAAATTCTGTATTCTAACAGAATTCAGCAGCTTTGACTGTAAGTACTATAGTTTACAGGACCACCATGCCAACTTTACATGCCTTGAATTGTTACTCTTATAAATAAGAGGAATAAGAGGAATTCAGGCTAACCTTTCCAACATTTTTGCCAAATCAGTTCATCCGTAATGGAATAAGGCTACCATAACTGAAATTCAAATCTGTTTCGTGGAGATAAGTATTCCATTCAAGATCCAAAACTCTTGATGTGCATAACTTCCTGGAGTTACTGAAAGTATTCAGTCTATATTAAATCATCCATCTTCAGGAATTACATTTAAGAATAACCTTTGGCACATAGCTTTTGAGCATTACATCTTGTACCTTGAAACTACTGGTACTAACAGCTCATGGTTCGAGGCTTCTTACTTTTTCTACTTATACAATTCATTTCAGTTTTTTAAGTAGTGGTTTTATGCCTTTTTCAGTCTTTCTTAAACCAGGAGTCATCGAATCTATCTTCAAGGCCTATTGACCAACCAATAATGTTCTCTAATCTAACCTGAGTAAACGTAATATCTGTCGTAGGCTCCATTCAACACATATTAAAAAATGCCTTAAACCCAAAACTAGGCTGCAACAAGAGCATCTAGAGAAAAGCTTCAGTTTACCAACAATGAGAATTCACTTTAGACTTTAGAGCATCCCGGTACTATGGTCAAACAAAAAGCCACTGATTGATATGGCAGTATAAGTGATTGAACTTCATTGAGTTGGACCTTATTTATAATTTTTTTCTCTTACTGTCAGCCCTACATTATTGACAGTCTTGTTCACATACTTAGATGTCTTTCATACTCAGCAATCCAGTGTAAGTCATGCAGCTTCATGTAAAGTTTCACATACTGCTTATAATGCTACATTTGTCTGTTTTATATAATAGAATTGATAATCTTCTTTGATTGTCCATTCCAATTTTTTTTCAACATAGAAATGAAACAGCCTTAGCAGTCAGATGAAGCTCTTTGCTATAGATGTTTCCAATAGCATACCATGCTGAAAATCTTCAGCCCACTACCACCAGCATGTTATATCTGGTAGCGTCCACTGTATCATACATTATTATCCTTGATATTCAAACAAGAAGGATCAAATAAGAAGCCACCAGTGCCACAAACTCTGATGATTACTTTGATTTTATGCAAACAATCAGAAAAATGAAAGAATTTGATATTTACCATCAAAGTAGCCATCAATAATATGGTTAGAATCTTTGTAGTGGTGGTCCATTGTTATCACAGCTATGCTGGGCATAAAGTTGAGCACCTTCTCAGTGAGCAGAGTCTTTCGAGCTCCAGATGGTCCTGCTACTCCAACTAAATTCAATCCATCATTCTTTTGGCCCAACAATTGGCATGTAAGAGTTACGCTGAAAAAACCTTTCTCAAAGGAAAGTGAATATTTGATTGGAACAATCTCATAGCGATAACCAACAGCACTGGCCCCGTAGAAGTCCAGAATGTCGCCTTGATGATTTAGCACCCGAAGAAGTATCTTGAGCCATTTAAGAGATGAAAGCAAACTTCTCCTTCAGGCTGCATCGAGAAAAAGTCAAAATTTATACTTTGTTACTGCAAGATGGCAATCAAATTACAGAATTTTAAGAAGCATGAATCTCCTAAGGTAGAAGTCTGCAACTAAATATAATAAGTATTGGTAACAGTAAAATATGAGGTGAAAATGGTCGTGAAAATTCAACAAACAAGCTGCAATATCAACAAATTTAATAACTTTTGGGAATTCTAAAGTAATTTAGTTGGGCCAGTAGAATGTGAAAAAGGACTAAACCACAAAAGTGAAAAGGACACAGGTACATATATCAACGAGTTACCAGATCAATAACCATAAAATTAAGGAGCCTTCAAATGAATCCAGGAGCAAAAGTATATTGGAAAGAGAAGTTTTATCATTATTGTGATTTCAATGTTCCCTTCATCAAAAATGTATAAACCATTTTTCTATCAGACCAGCCAGAGTTATGGACATTAGTTCCTTCTTTTTAACCTCTTCCTTTCCCCTGTGAAATAAGCTAAGAACAATAATCAAAGAAATGCTGATCAAGTAATTGTCAAATACTAGCAGATAACATAAACTGAAGGATAATGCTCATTAGCAGTGAATTTCATAATCTAATAAATTTTAGAAACTAAGTGAAGAATTTGTGCATCTTACAGCACTTTTTTACTACTAATGATCAATTAATTAAAGCAATAACAACTCTGCATTCAAGTCTACTACAAAAATCTACCGATTGCATGAACACAAGCAATTATCCCCAGAAAAAGTAACCAAGAATACGGCAATAAGAGCATGGTTTTCAATTTCTTTTTGGTGCGCTTGAATGAATTAACACAACCAACAACCCTGAACTAATTTCAAGGTCCAAAAGAAGAACGAACCAAACATAAAAATTTGACTTGCATGCACCTAAGGATATGTCAAAGACTCAAAGCCATCAAGTTCAGCAACAAATGACAAGCAATCACATATAGTAAAAAGCCAGAAGCCGAAACTCAAGAAATAACAAGTACCCAGAAGTTAAACCGAAGTTGAGATGGCTATTAAAAATTTTCCGGTACTTTTTCTGAACCAAGTTTCGAGAATCAAAGAATTATATTTTTCAAAAAAGAAAAGAAAAAGAACAAAAGAAAGAAAAGAAAACATTGAAATATCATTATACCTTTCCTCTGCGTTTCCTTTCTCTCTTTAGCTCATAATATAAAACAATTCTTTATAACTTATTTACCCAAAGAAATATGGCATTTATACAAGACTTCCTTTTCTGGGCATTGAAACATGGAGCATAGAATTATTGAGAGGGGAAAATGCCTAATAAAAACATCCTTAAAAAAATAAAACAAAAAAAACATTTTTGCTTTACAGAGTTCAAAGATGAAAATAATAATAATAATAATAAAAAAGAAAAAACAGTAACCCTTCTAAAGACTCAGCAATACATTTCACACTCTACTTATCTCGTCACTCCAGTCTTGCCTTGTCTCCACGGTGAAAAGTAAGTTCAGGTATAATAGTAATAATTAGCAAAAGAGTAAAATATTCTCGACATACTCTGCTAAATTAATTGCAACTTGCAAAATAAATCAGTGTCACATAGGTCCGTCGGCTGTCACTGCAGTCAGTCAGTAAGTCAGTTTGAGTCATCATCCTTATATGTTCTCTTCTCTCTATTTTGTGAAAACCTCGAGATCAGAAGTATTAGCAGATAAAGTGACAAGTGTGGGGGATGGAGATGAAGGGGACTCCCTCTCAGCTTGGCTACCATATGCCAGCAGAGTGGGAACCCCATTTCCAGTGCTGGATGGGTTGGCCTGTGAGTATTATTTCTTGTTTGTTTCCATATTGATTCTTAAACCAACCCTCTTTTTTGTTTGATGTTAAAAGTGCTTAGCTCGTCTGTAAAGACTTCTCTCTGTTTCATCTTTGATGGGCATGAGTCAGAATTGAAGGACATCCTTTTGTTTGATGAGTTTCTTCTCATATTTTGACTATCCTGACACAGTTTTCTGTTCCAATTTCATTGCATATCCATAGGGTTTTGCTTGATGTTGCAGTTTTTTTTTTTTGTTTTTAAACCATAGTCATCAAACTGCTTGATGCATTTGATTTCTGCGCGTGTTTTGTGGTGTTTTCATGCACTGGGTTTTATTAGTTAGAGTTCAGAGCTACATATACGAACTTCTCACTGCTTACTATCTTGCTAGGATTTTTTTTTTCTTTTAGATATTAAATTGAAATCAATATTTGATCTAGATGCTTTGAAGTTTTTAACTGTTGTCTTAGGAATTTGATACATGTTAATCTGACTGTACACTGCAAAATTCAGGTTTTTGATATATTTTTGTTGTAACTGAGCATTGAGCAGCCATTGGTTATTAGCAGTACAGGTTCAATCCTGTATTAAATAAAAAATTTTAATGCCATCGCAGTCTCAGCATGCATTTGGTTGTGCTGCTGAAATACTGTTCATCTGCTCTGATCCCTGGCTGCAATATATAATTTTCCTGTCTTATAATTCTTGGGACTTATGCTGCTAATTATCTTTATTTAAGGATATAACTATCCACTTTTATGTCTAGAAGACTAGATGGTTTTTTATGTTAATTTCATGCTCGGAGTTTTTAACGAGTTATGACAAATTTAAAACTGCCTTGCATTTCAGGAACGTCCCGATAATTGGCGAGGCAATGCAGTGCACGGTCAACACGTGTTTGCTAAGGTTGCAACTGCAATCTCAAAGTTTGAGTTTGTGACCGTTTGTGCAAGTGCTGCTCAGGTTGGTAGAAGTTCTAGAGAGTAAATCCTGGCTCATAGATAAGTCTTAAATGTGTTTTCAACTGAATTTTAATGGATTAATTAATTTTATGCACAGTGGGCCAATGCGCGGAGTCAGTTACCACCAAATATCAGGGTTGTTGAAATGAGCATGAACGACTCTTGGTTTCGTGATACTGGGCCAACTGTGAGCTTCTCTTCTTTTTTTATGATCTCACCTGGTCTTGAATGTGTTACAAAGGATTGTCTTCAGTTGGATTCCCTATTGTAAACAAGAACAGCTTTTTCCTTATATTTAAAACATTTATTGATTATTTTTTCCCCTCTTGCAGTTTGTTGTAACTAAAAGAGAACCAAGTTCAGATAGTCCTAAGCAAGAAATTGCTGGGATCGATTGGAATTTCAATAGCTGGGGAGGTAAGAATGGAAGTTACTTAATGTACCTTAGGCAATCAATCTTTTGAAACTTGAAATGATTGTAGCTTATTGTGCTTCAGTCAATCAATTTATTGAAATTTGAAATGATGGTTTTACAGTTAGCTGGAGTCATATTATCTTAGAACTAATGTAACATAATTCAACATTTAAGTGTTTATCAAATATGGAAGATGGACAGGTAGATTTGTATTCTGTATGTGAAATTGGATGCCCAAACTTATGGGTTAAATTTAACATCTCACCTTCAATTTTGCATTTTATATCATTTGAATTAGTTGGCTGGAATTTCTGCAAATGATGGTTAAACTCTGTATATTGAGGAGCTAAAAAGTGAAAATGGAATGATGAAGCTTATTAATTTGTTGGGTTAAAACCCCTACTTTGATTGCATATTTTGTTGATCATAGGAGTCTGGCCTTAACTTTGACAATACTAATGTATTAGTATTTATCATGTTTTACTCTAGCGTTTTATCTCCTATGTATCTTCTCTGAAAGGAATTCATCATGGAACTTTCTAGGGGTTGACGATGGTTGTTATAAAGATTGGAGTCTTGACCTTTATGTGGCAAGGAAGGTTAGTGCTGGAAAGAGAACAAAACTTGCTACCTTTTTTAGTTATATACTTGTTCAGGTTTAATGCATCTTAATATTTCAGACAGTTGTTCTTTATCTTTTATTCTTTGTAGATATTGGGAATTGAGAGGTTTCCTAGATTTTCACATACTATGATTCTTGAAGGTGGAAGCATACATGTAGATGGAGAAGGTGATAATCTATATGCTGTTTGATTAGCTTTTTTAGTTTTATCTTTGATTTCCGGAAAAAATCAATGTAAAATTAGCTTGCTAATGTTATGTGATCATGCAAAACTGTTAGTTATACTATCCTTTAGTATCTGCATGGATGATGAGTTCTGCCATGAGAGCAAGTCAAGGCTGCTTGTGGCCTGAGTGCTTCATCTGGAGCTCTTTGCAAACAAGCAAATCTGATTGCTTCATATGAAGCTCTTTGCAAAGCTGATCTCTCTTTTCTCATAACATCTAATAAAATATTAGTATTAAAAGGTTCCACCTGAAATGCCTTATGTAGAGGTGGCAAAACTGACCTGAATCCAAAGAACCTGTGTGACCTTTTTAAGCCTGAACTTATCTGACACAACCTCACCCAAATTACCTGAACTTAAATTGATTTTACTATAAAAGTCAACAACTTGAACCCAAAATGAACTGTACCCAAATAACCTGAGTGTCAAACCCAAAAACCTGAGTACAAAGTGACCCACCCTGCCCCGTCTAATTGCTATCTCTAGCCTTTTGCAAATTATTTTAGTTGCATAGGAAGATGAGGTCTAGTTGGCTTGGCTTTTATTTTTTATCTATTTTTTTAATTATTTAGTCCTAAAAACTATTATGAGAGCCCTGATAAGAGAACTACTGTGATGGTCCAATCGTCACTTGTGCATCTCTTGAGGAGAACTTTACTTAAACCTTAACAGGAATTCAGTTAATTGCATCTCTTTTTTCCATTTACTTTTGTTTGCTCTCTAACCCTACTTGTAAAAGTAGTCTGTTTTCCATGCAGTCTCAGTAGAATCTGCAATCACCTCTTTCTTTCTTTCATCTAGCTGCTTTCTTTGGCAACCATGGATTTTGAATGCTGAAGCTATGAAAATGTGGAGGGTTTAGATAATGTGCTTGAAAGATGACTTGCTCTGCTCTTCCTTCTGCAGTCCCCTTTCCTGTTCTATTAATGAGAAGTTGGTCGCAAAAAATGTTTTTATAACTCAATAATGATTTTTAATTGTTTCCAAATCATGTACTGCGATGCAATAATTGGTGTCAAACCCATCCCTAAAGAAGGTGCAAAGGATTACGTATATCTTTTACACATTATTAGATGCATCACTACACAATTAGTGTTGTATGTTTCAGAAAATGATGTTGTTCTGTTAGATGAGCAACCCTTCAAATTTAAAATGCTTTTTCCCTCTAGCAATGTGTTGTTTTTACAATTTATTCAGCTTTTGCTTTTCCCCTAGGGACTTGCCTTACCACCGAGGAGTGCCTTTTGAATGAAAACAGGAACCCAAATATGACCAAAGAACAAATAGCGAATGAACTTAAGGCATATCTTGGGGTCAAGAAGGTTATTTGGTTGCCTCGTGGATTATATGGTACTTAATTCTGTCTTGATTCCTCTTTGATTTATATTTCTCGAATTTCTTATGAATTCATAAGTGCTCGATATTTCTTCTTTTTGTTTGGTTGGGTGGAACATCATTTCTTCCACCATTTCATCTTTATATGATCTCACTGTCACACTGATTGATACATGACTACAGATAAACATGTGTATTGTTTTTGTCTCTTTTATTGCACACAAATATCAGTCAAAACTGTTTAAGATAAACCTCAGTAATATATCAAGCAATCTATAAACCTCTTGAACTTTGGAATGATTTTTCAATTGAATAACTTCAATGTTTTAAATATGTACTATTTTTGTCTCTTTTATTGCACACAAATATCAGTCAAAACCTTTAAGATGAACCTCAGTAATATATCAAGAAATCTATAAACCTCTTAAACTTTGGAATGATTTTTCAATTGTGTAACTTCATTGTTGTTGTTTATCCTTGTGCAAGTCTACTTATCTGAAATACAAACTCCTTCAGGCAAATATCTTTAACATTCTCAGTCTGGAACAATTTCCTTGGAGGATTGCTGTGCCTTGCAGCAATTATTGACTATCCACTAGCACAAGCAAATCTGAAGATCTCTTACACACTTTTATATGTCTACTGAAATTCAAAGTATCTATTTGGTTTTTAACAGGTGATGATGATACTAACGGTCACATTGATAATATGTGCTGCTTTGCGAAGCCTGGTGTTGTTTTGTTGTCTTGGACTGATGATGAAACAGACCCCCAGTATGAACGTTCCATGGAAGCCTTTTCTATTCTCTCAAATGCTACAGATGCTTCTGGTCGGAAATTGCAAATAATTAAACTCCATGTTCCGGGACCACTTTTTATGACGGATGAAGAAGCTGCTGGAGTTGCTCAAGTAAGCATTTTTTTTTTTAAAATTAACTGATTTATTAGTAAGGCCTGGGTAAGCATTTCAGCCAGGCATGGGGCGATTTTTAGCCTATGAGTTTTGATGTAAAACCCACTTGCATAAAAACCTTCCCTTACAAAACAGCTACGGCTCTGTTACACAAAAAATCAGAGCAACAGCCTGCTATACAGTCCCAAAGAAACCCCCTGATATACAGTCCTGTATTTACTCACATCCTAACCCCTCCCAGATTTACATTCAATCCCACTCATTAATGACAAGAAGATTGCACAGCTATAAACATCAGTCAACATGTTTAAAACAAAGTCATAAAGACAATCCTATCCAAGGCAAAAACAAAAGTGGGTCAGACATCCATAGCTTTGATGGAACCTTTTTTCATAGTTCAAAAAAGCAAACCTGTTTCCTTGTTCCAGAAATCAGAAACTTTGCTTCAGTTCCACAGTTCCACACCAACCTTAACCGGCCTCAGTCAAAAATATTAATTGAATCCTCCTGTCTCTGAGTCTCCTCCTTTGCCAGGCAATCTGCCACTTGGTTTTTTTCTCTAAAAATGTGGTTCACCTCCCATTTCTGAATACTCTTTTTCAGCCTTTCAATGTGGAGAATCCACTTGCTCATTCTCCATGGTGCTTCCCTTGGGTTGTTCACCCACTTTACGGCATTCTTGGAGTCACTTGCAGTTATCAACTCATGTGTTGTAACCGATTTAGAAGCTGAAAAAATCAAGAAGGCCTCTCTAGTTGCTTTAACCTCTGCTAAGCTTGCATCCCCCGTTCCAATAGCCTTGAAGAATGTAATTTTGAAGCTTCCATTTTCATCTCTTAGAACTCCTCCAATCCCGGCCTTCCCTAGACTACCTTTTACAGCTCCATCAAAATTAAATTTCATCTTCCCTTGGCTTGGCTTAACCCACTCCTCCACCTGCCTGCTATTTGTTGTTTTAATCATTCTAGATGCAAGTCTTGGGTTTCTGTAGATGTCCAGCACAGCATTATAGGCATGAGGTAGGCATGAGGCCATTTTGCTTTTGCCCATGTAGCAACTCTCAGCTTACTAATTTCATAGACTTGTTCAACATCCCACACTCTTCCTTGGAAGACCATGTTGTTTCTGTGAAGCCATAGTGACCAAGCAGTGGCATAAAACACTAGTTTCAGATTTTGGTTTCTGCTTTTTTAGCAAACACATTATTCCACATAGAGAAGAAACTAGAAATATTATTAGGAACAGGCCACTGGACCTCCCAGTCACCACTCCATTTCATCCATAGGTTCCATGATTCACGGCAATGAATAAAAAGATGACTAACCGTTTCTTGTTGTTCATGACATAAAGCACACCTTGCTGCATCGGCGGATAAAAGCCTCTTCGAACCAGCTCATGCCTGACAGCAACTCTTTCATGAAGTAGTTGCCAACAGAAGACTTCAATTCTAAATGGCGTCAACTTTGCCCAAACCTCTTTCCATCCTTCCTTGCTGCTGCCATCAGAATGCATCACCTCTTTGCAAAAGGCTTTTGCTGTGTAATTACCCGAGGCTGACCTCCTCCACACGAGCTTGTCCTCCATCTCTTTGTTTAAATGGTAGTCCTCCTCTGTAGCCCTAAATTGACTCCATTGTTGTTCTTCCCAACTGAAAGGCATTCTTCTAAGTTCAACATCCCATCTTCATAGGTCATGCTCCCAATGCCCAAATTCATTGATGCAACCATTTTTATTCTGAGCTAAAGCATAAATCCTTGGAAACAGATCTTTGAGGGTATCTCCCTCCATCCATCTGTCTGTCCAAAATCTAATATTCTCACTATCTCCAACAGCCATCTGTAAGTTGTTCTTAACCTGTAAAAAATACTCATTAATTGTATAAATGGGTTTAATAATATTCTTCCAAGTGGTGGAACACATCCTATTTGCATTTATGCTTGGTAAGAGGCTCGTAGTATCACTCCCATTTTTCTCAACTATCACTTTTCTCCACAAGCTATTTTTGTCATTCCCGTCTCTTCAGATCCAATTGTTAAGCATCGCCCTATTTTTAATCTCTAAGTCTATAATCCCCAACCCTCCGTCTTCTTTGTATCCACAGACTTTATCCCACCCCAAATAATGAGCTTTTCGCTTCTCCTCTACCCCACTGCAAAGAAACCTCCTTTCAATTTTTTTCAACCTTTTTTTACCCCTTCTGGAAGTTGAAACAAAGACATGTAAAAGATTGGTAGGCTCCCAAAGACTGACCTGAGAAGAGTAACCTTGCCTCCCACGGAGAGGACTTTAGTTTTCCATCTTGCAAGCTGGTTCTTGAATTTCTCAATGATTGGCTTCCACATTCTAATCGAGCTATGCCTTGTCCTCAACGGAAGGCCCAAATAGGCTGTGGGGAGTTCCCCTATTCTGCAGTTGATCAAGTCCGCCGCTGTTCTTACCATTTGGCTTCCCACCCCAACTCCCATTAAGCTACTTTTATGAAAGTTGGTATTCAGTCCTGACACTAGTTTAAAGCATTTTAGCACTCTTTTAACGTTTCACAGAATCTCCAAGTTTGGCTTGCAAAATATCATGGTATCATCCGCAAACTGCAAGTGAGATATTGTGAGCCTGTTGGTACTGATTGGAAACCCTTGGTATAGGCCAACGGCCTTAGCTTTACTCATAAGTTGATTAAATGCCTCCATGACAATATTGAATAGCAAGGGTGAGAGGGGGCAGCCCTGTCTAAGCCATCTTTCCATCTTAAAAGGTTCAGTTGCAACACCATTAACCAACACTGAGACTTTTGTCGTTGTTAGACACCCTTCAATCCATTTCTGCCATCTCACTCCAAAGCCTATTCTTCTCATTATGAGTTTGAGAAAACCCCAATCAACACTTTCATACGCTTTCTTGAAATCCACCTTGAAAAGAAAACCTCCAGCCCTTCCCTTTTTCAAGGAGTTGATGATCTCATTCGCGATTAAAGCACAATTCGTCAATTGTCTGCCTTTCATGAAAGCAAACTGGTTTTTCCCGATCACTTCCCCAATGGCCAATCTTAATATATTTGCAAGCAGTTTTGTCACAATTTTATACAAACTCCCAATAAGGCTAATTGGTCTGTACTCTGTGATGGAGCTTGGGTTGGCCACTTTAGGTATGAGAGTGATAAAAGAATTGTTGGCCCCTATTTCCAGCTCACCAGTCTCATATAATTTATCTAAGCATTGCATTACCTCCTCCTTGGCTAGAGCCCCTTGGTTTTTGAAAAGGCTTAAGTTAAATCCATCCAGATCCAAGGTTTTGTTTCCATCACAACTACAAAGAGTTTCCCACATCTCCTCCACTGAAAATTTTCTTTTAAGGAAGTTTGAGGTTTCCCCACTTATGGCTTTGACATCGCAATTGAATTCCCTCAAGGTTGACACTTTTTTGTTCTTCTAAAATTGGGCAAAATATCTCGCCACCTCGTTCTTCACCCCTTTCGGCTCACTAACATTGAGGTTTCGTATTTTCAGGTGTTGAATTAAGTTTGTTCTCCTTCTTGTTGATGCCATTAAGTGAAAAAATCTTGTATTTCGATCCCCATCCGTGACTCATTTAACTCTAGATTTTTGTTGCCATTCTCTCTCCAATCTATATAGCTCCCACAATTCTACTCTTTTCCCCAATATCTCCTTTCTAATTTCGCCTCCCCCACCACCCTGTTGCCATTTTTCATTGAGTTCTTGCAAGTTAGCTTCAACCCTTTGAATTTTCTCCCTTATATTTCCAAAAGTTCTTTTTTGCCACTCCTTTAATATTGGTTTGAAGTCTTTCAACTTCCTCCATAGCCCTTTTCTTTCCTCATTTTCTCATCTCTTGTTTGTCCAATAGTCTTTCATTATCACATTAAAGCTCTCCTCCTCCATCCAATGGTTCAAGGATTTGAATGGTTTTGGTCTCCAATCCACCTTCCCTGGGCCAATGATAATCAGATTATGATCCGATATTGAGATTGGTAAGCATCTTTGTATCATTGTCTCATCCATCTCCAGTACATCCGCATAAATCAAAAACTTGTAAAGTTTGCTGAAAGCGGGTTCTTCCTTATTATTACACCATGTGAATTTACTGTCTGTCAAAAGAAGATCAATAAGGCCAACTTCATTTATGAAACGATCAAAGCTCGCTGCTGCCCTGTTTACTTCTCCCCTGCCAATCCTCTCTTCCTTATTTCTTACGCTATTGAAGTCACCCTCTGAGACCCTACTTATATCTCCACCCACAATGATCTGACTCAATTCATCCGAAACCACATTTTGCTCTCCTTCATCATTTGGGGTGTACACATTTCCAAAGCCCACTCTAGTCCTAATTCCTTTTGCCATACCAATCAATAGCTGATAGTTTTATGAGAAATAACCTCTTCAACCTTAAAAAACCCCTCCTGCTATATGCATAATAGACCACCTGCTCTCCCTTCGGACTTTGCTGCTCTACTTTGGACATTTTCCTTTAGCCAAATTTTCTCATACAATCCATCTTATGGGTTCTGAATCTTGGTCTCTTGGACAAAACCCATGTTTGGTCTACTATTATTAATGCTTCTTCTCAAGGCTCTCTTTTTTTCACTGCTACACAAACCCCTTATATTCCACGACAGTATTATCATTAAATCAAGAAACTCAACACAGATCATACCTGGCATCTTTGATCATTATTTATGGGTCTTCTAAACCCTCCATCTCCTTCGGTACTTCCTCCATATTCTCCTGGAAAACCAGCCTGAGGTTGTTACTAACATCAAGCATTGCCATTGCTTCCTTCCACATAATCGATTTCCTGAAGTTGCTCTTTGAGCTTGACTTTTTCCTTCCTTCTAAAGCCCTTTTTTTCAATTTCCTCACTTTTCTTCTACGATTCTCCAAGCTATCTTTTGTTCTTATTTCACCCTGTTGAACCTTCATAGGTAAATCATACAACCTATCTTGTGGCCTCTCCCTCTGCTCAGCAGTCCCTTTCAACCTTCCCTTGCTTGTTCCTGAGTTCTTCAGCAATACTGGCACTTCCCCTGACGTTGAGCTTCTACTCCCAAAATTAAGGCCAGATCTTGAGTTCTCAGTCTCTTTTATCTCTTGTATGTTTACCCTTTTTTTCAGTATCTGCCTTTTCTTTGTCATACCTTTGATCTTGCCCTTTCTTTCTTTCAATTTTATCCCTTCCTTCCTCCTTCTTTCCTCTGTTTTCAGTAACTCAATTAGTGGAGTATCTTTTGATGATGTCAATCCTGGATCTTGACAACTTGTTTCCAACACCTTTGTTTTCTTAATCACCTCCTTTTCCATTGCTCTTGATCTTTCACCAACTTCCAACTGTTGAATTGGTCTCCCCCTAGCTTTAGTTTTCTCACATATGTCCCCTTCTGTTCCCCTATTATCCCTTCTCTTAACTTTCCTTAGACTTACCCCCATTGCACCACTGTTGTTTGACCCAATCACCACGTCCTCCTCCTGGCTTTCTTTTTCTCCTGAGCTTTGTTGCTTACCCATTCTGTTTTTAGTTTTGAGCCCACTTGGCCCTGTTTCCCCATCCCACTTATTCGCCTGACATCCCATGTCCTTTAAGGTCCTTATCCATTCATAGGCTCTCACACTTGGACTGGTAGACCATCTCCTCTGCTCCGTTCAGTACTTGATCTTGGTCCATCTATTACGATCTGCTTTCCTTTCCAAAGTGCTCCACCCAGCCTATACTTTTCCCTTGGGCTGCTATTTGTCAACTCAGCCCATGATCTTGGACTGTTGTCTCTTGTGCCTTCACAACCCAGTCCACTTAAATTGCTTGTTTTTTTCAAAAGTTCCCTCCTTTTATGCACACTCATTTTTCGAGGTTTTGATTCTTTGTCATCAGCTTTTTCCTGCAGCCTTGTCCCTTTAGAGCATATTGCTTAATCAGTTGACCTTTCCTAGGTTCAATCTGGACCATTGTTTTTGAGTGGGTCTCCACGTCATCATATCCAACAGTTAAAGATGGTCGTCTCTCACCTCTCTTCTCTTTCCTTCGTTCCTCCTCCCCGGCCTCCGTCAACTCCTCCGCGTTCCTTTCCACCGTTCCTTCTGCTATCGTTTATATTTTCCTTCCCAGTTCACAATTTTCTATTCCAATAATTGAGGCTTTCATTGTAATTGCCTTCCCATTCACGATAATCTGCGGACATGCTGGTATTTTTCTCTTGCTGGTGACTTCAACTTTGATAAGGGCATAGTCGAACCTACTTCTTGTTTTTGTTGCCTTGTCCACTTGAGGGAATTTTCCCCAAGAGTTTCCCAGTGCCTCAAACATTTTTAGGTGCCATAGGTGAGCTCGTAGTTCCTCCACTTGCACCCATACTAAATACTTTCTTCTATCCTTTTTTAGATCATAGGGATGGACTTCTTCAAACCACTTCTCAAAAATCCCCATTTGTTTTGCCAGAGCAGTCTCCAATTCTTTTATCTCACTAAAAGTCAGGATTACATTAAGCCCTCCAGCCGGTCTTATCTTCACCGTGACACCATCATTTGCCAGGATACTTTGGATCTGTTGACAATTTATTGCCTTTCTCAGTCTGCCGGTGGCGCTATGCTTCAGCCATTCCACCTCATCTTCATGAAT
The DNA here is from genome assembly GCA_036013995.1 of Theobroma grandiflorum. NCBI lineage: Eukaryota > Viridiplantae > Streptophyta > Magnoliopsida > Malvales > Malvaceae > Theobroma > Theobroma grandiflorum. The sequence continues at coordinate 13,346,542 of CP142131.1, forward strand.
GTCCACTTTGATACCATCAAGTCCTTTACTCTGATCATTCATTTCCTTTCCCTGTGGACTTTTGAGTTTCTCAATCCCATTAGCAGCAACCACCTCTTTGTACGATTTTTGCATTCTAACGCTTGTTGCCTGAGGTTCAATTGGGTCCCCTAACTTCCTTCTTTTATACCCATTCCCAGGCACACTCGCTTCCCTAATTGATAAGTACCTCCCTCCCAACTTTAAACCTTGTCCAAAGCGAATTGCTCTCCACAGCTCCTCCTCCGTCCTATAACGGACAAAAGTGTACCTTGTCACTTTCCTTTGCGGTTCGTTTGGTATGAACAAATCCACCACAACACCAAAATGATCAAAGAAGATCTTGAGCTCCCTCCGTTGAGTGTTAACACTTACATTGTCCACATAAGCAGAGTAGACCCTCCTCCTCCATTGATTGATGTCAGAAAACCTGTTGGCCCCTCTCTCATCAGTCCTTCTTGTCCCCCACTTATCATTCATGAATCTTGATCCAATCCTATGGTGGTCCCGCCAGCCTCCTACTCTCTCTCGTGCTCTTTCTAGATTTCCCTTTCTGTCTATTTCTCTCTCTAACATGGTCAGTTTTTTTTCTTTCAAGACCATCTTTTTCTTACTGAAATTAGCTATGCTTTCTCATCTTCTAGCCTTGGGAGGACTGGAGCTAGCAGCTCCAGCACCATTAGTTTTTAGTTTCGTTATAAGTAAACATTTCTTTTTACCCATGTCTCTGCATCTTAGTCCATCTCCATCCACATCCAGCATAGTACTAGGCTACTGCAGCTTTTAAGATTAGTGCAGTTGTTTTTCTCCGTGTTAATATAGCATTAAATATTATAGCTTCTTTGAGAATTCATGACAAAAGTTACTATCTTCAGTTTTTTCTAGTTCTGAATATAATTTTGCTCATCTTCTAAAAATTGATTATAATTTTGTGAATAAAACTATTATTTGATTGACCTTTTAACTTGCATCCTCCTCTCTTTGGTAGTGACCAAAACCTAGTGAAAAAGAGCACTATAATGCCAAATAATTCAATAATTAGACACTCAATTTATGCTTTAACTTTTTATCCTTTATTATCTATTTGTTCCTGCCTAAAGAAAAGGGTCTTATTGTGCATTCTTTCCTGGCCTATGATGTTTCTAACAACAGGATGGTGAGGCTAAACCAAGACTTCCAGGTACAAGACTTGCTGCTTCATATGTAAACTTCTATATTGCCAATGGAGGGATCATCACACCACAATTTGGGGACAAAAAGTGGGATGATGAAGCTGTTCGTGTCCTTTCCCAAGCCTTTCCAGATTATGAAGTAAGCAAGAATTTCTGTTCAATATGTGTTTGGTAGGAACCATGATGGGTGCAATATTTAGGTTCATTCTAGTTATGCAAGTAAAACGGAAATATGCTTAGGATGAGAATGATAAATAATGAAGTTTTAACTGATTTATCAACTAGTGAATCTTAACTTGCATTCATTGCTTGGAGAGCTTGTGTATCACTTAAGGGGTGGATTAGGAGATAACTGTTGATACAAAGTTTGGAACAAGCTTGGCAGTCTAACCTTGATCAAACAATCTAAGGGTTCTTATCTCTGATAACTATAGCAGAGATGGGGAATTACAAGTTTAAAGGCTAAAACTGTTGAAACTAGGAACTATGAACTAAGGCTAAAACTATAGAAAAGCTTAAAAAATGTTAAGAGAAATTGCGTTGTTCTTGTTTCTGGAACCCCTTCCTCTTCAAATCTTATATTTGTACTAATTGAAGCTTGATACAAGCTTGCCACATGTAATCTGCAATTGAACACTCTTCCACCTTCCTGAAAAGGCTGAACATGGGGTTGATAACTACCCATGATCTCCTAAGATTTAGGACCTGCAAAAGAGAGAGACACAAGAAGAGAAAGGATATTAAGTTAGCTTTCTTGACATCCAACAAAAGATGTCACTTTTAAAACCTGAAGTTTTCAGGCTCAGCTTTCCTCACTTGCTTTACTTAGCTTAGAAATGCCTTAGTCTTTTCTCAGATCATAAAATGGGTACTACCTTTCCTTAATTTTCTTATGTGATGCTTAAGCCTATGCAGCATCAGGTAAGGGTGACATCCTACTTATGGTCTTTGTCTGATTTATGCAACATGGTCGATCTTTTAGCTTTACTTGAAGTATACCTTCTAATAAATGGAATAATGTGCCATTGCTTTTACTTTTGACCTTGGCCATGGCTAAACTTCTTAATGGTTTGAGCCTTCCAAACTTATCAGCTTGTGAACTTTAGTCAAGATTGAGAATCACTTGAAGGCCTAAGCTTACTAACTTGTAAATTTGGATAAGCCTAGTCCTGACAACTTAAGAATTCAATCAAGATCAAGCTTAGTTTCTCAGGCTTAACAATCCTACAACTTTGGATACACTTCATACCTAAGAATATTTTCTTGGGGCAAATATCCACTTGGTTGAAACGTAAGAAACCCCCCTTACTTAGTTTGACTAACCATATTCCAATTCTTAAAGCCTTAAGGCGTTGCAACCTTGCATGCTTTGCAATCCTCAAAGTTTTTCAACCTTAAATTGTATCCAATCCCTAAGTCTTTTCAACTTAGCACATTTTGCGATCTTTTAAGATTTGTGAACCTTACATGCTTTCCAAGTATTAAGGATTTTCCATCTTACATGCATTGCAATCCTTGGGGTCCGTTTGGTTTACAGTAAAATATTTTTCAGGAACGTTTTCAGGACTTACGCTTATTTGGTAGATGGAAAATTAATTCTAAATATAAAATATTTTACGAGCCAATAAGGTTAATCGCGGCAAATATCTTATGTCCTTGAAAGGCGTAAAACATTTTCTAGAAAACAACAAAAACACTTTTATACTAAGTTTATGAATATAAGTTTGATGAATATTAATATTTAACTTAAAATATTAAAAAATAAAAAATATTAATATTTACTTTTAAAATAATTAATTTAAATATTAATATTTAAATTATACAACACTATTAAATAAAAAATATTATTTTAATGAAACCATTCAATACAATTAAATTTTTTATTTATAAATAGAATAAATCTTACTAATAATCATAATAAAAAATATTTCGATGATCATCATTTGATGAATACACATTTATAATAGGTATAAATCATACTAATAATTATAATAAAAAATATTTCAATAATTGTTATTTAATAAATACGTATTTATAAGTATAGGTTCTAGATATCTTATACAATTGATGAATATTTATATTTTATAATTGTGATAAAAAAGTGCTAAGATGGAAAATTTTTTGAAAATTAGAGTTTATTTTCATTATAGATTTGTGGTTAAATATTTTGGGAAATATCATTATTGATTTAATCTATTTTCATTTCTATTTTTAATTTTGATTTCAAAATAGTGAAAATCAAATATCAATATTGCTTTGTACTCAACTCCTATATATTATTTTAACACCTAAATAACTCTACCATGATGGAAAATGTTTTTCATAAAATGATACAAACAATAGAAAATGTTTACAACCGTTTATCCAAACAATAAAAAACATTAAATTTTTCTGTAAAACAGTTTACACAGAAAAAATTTTCTTCCAGCAAGTCATTTTCCGATTACCAAATCAACCCTTAAAGCTTTTCAACCTTACAAGCTTTCCAATCTTGACACCTCTTAAGTACAAACTTTTAAATCTTAAAACCTTCTTGCCTTACAAGCTTCCCAATCTTGAAATCTTTTAACCTTACAATGCTTTCCTCTCCTGAAACCTCCTGACCTTCTAACCATATTTCCCATCATGGCACCTTTTAACCTTACAATGCTTTTCAGTCTTGATAACCTTAGAAGCTTTCTGATTAAGGATGTCAACGGGTCGGGTACCCTATAATTTCGAGGTACCCGAACCCTAACCCTATAAAAAATCAATTACCCTAACCTTATTAACTACCCGTTTAATTTTAAAATTACTACCCTAACCCTAACCCTAATACATTCCCACTACCCTATAATTACCCTAACCCGTTTAAATACCCGATTAAATAAAAAAATTATTAAAATTTTCTTCATGGGAACTCAATTACCCAATTAACTTTTCTAATCTCATAAATAAACATATATATACTGTAATTAATAATTTTATGAATTATAATTTTTATAATGTTAATACAAAATAAAAAGTAAATATATTTATATTTAAAATACATAATATATACACACACGCATTCATAAAAGTGTTAATGTCATCATATTAATAATTAGAGTAATTATACTTAAACATAAATAACAATCTAATAATTTTTTAATTTAAATATAATAATGTCAACATATTAATAATAAAAGTAATCATACTTTTTATATATTTGTTAGTTTTTAACAAAAAAATTTACTTGTAAAGTTGGTAAAAATTATAAATTTTTAATTTAATTATTAAAATAATAATAAAATATATATAAATAGTAATCGGGTTCGGGTAACGGGTACCCGGTACCCAATAGGTGGTACCCTAACCCTACCCTATTAATATTCGGATAGTAAAATCACTACCCTAACCCTACCCGAATCAGTTTATGAGTACCCTAACCCTATATAATCGGATCGGATACCCGCGGGTACCCTATAATAGGGTACCCGTTGACATCCCTATTTCTGATCCTGACTCCTTTTAATAGTACGATGCTCTGCAATCTTAAAACCTTCTAACCCTACAAGCTTTCCAATCCTTAAAGGCTTTTCAATCTTACTCCAATCTTTAAACCTTATAACCTAACATGCTTTCTGATCCTCAAGGCTTCTCAACCTTGACACGTTTCCCAATTCTCAAGGCTTTTCAACTGTGACACAGTTTTTCAATCCTCAAGGCTTTTGACCTTACCAATCCTAACATCTTTTAACCTTTTGTGCTTCTCAATCTTGAAACCTTTTCAACTTACCAATCCTAAAACCTTTTAACCGTGCACATCTTGAAACCTGTTAACCTTGCCAATCCTGGAACTTTTTAACCTGCACATCTTGAAACCCTTTCACCTTACATGCTTCTCAATCTTGAAGCCTTTTAACTTTACCGAATAGTTTCATTTCTCCTTAAATTAAAACGTTGCTAACAACTAAACTTGTTTAAGATATATTTTATTTATTAACAAACATCTTAATCTTTTGAATTTAACTTAATGTTATATAATCAAAATTTAGTTGAGAGAATATATCAACATCTATACTCAAACATTTACATGCAAATTAATTGCTTAATTAATTTTTCATCTTCAACAACTTAGTACATTTATTTGGCTAAATTAGCTATGTCGAAAATGCATCTCAACACATCTTAACCAACTTGGTGTATTTTATTGGCGAAATTCATTATGTTGAAAATGTATCTCAACATGTCTTAACCAACTAAGTGCATTTAATTGGCGAAATTCATTATGTTGAAAATGTATCTCAACATGTCTTAACCAACTAAGTGCACTTAATTGGCTAAATTAGTTATGTCGAAAATGTATCTTGGCAATAACATAAATACAAAAGTTCCATTTCTTAGTGAAGAAAGCAACCCCAGAAGACGAGGGGCATGGCCAAGATTGATATAGAATTTGAGGGAAAGGAAACTGGGATAATGGTAAAGACTTGAATGTTGAATTTAAAAAGCATAAAAGTGTTTTATATTCACCGGTAGAATTTACCTGATGTTGAGTTTATTTTTTAGAAGTTAAGATGATTTAAAGCTAGCGGTTCTAAACTATCTGACAATTTTTTCGATATACTAATTCTCTGGTCATGTACCTGGTACTTAAGGCTTTTGACTAAAATTGTGACTCATGTATATGAACTACAGAAAATTCATTCAAGTAGCTGTTCTTTTATTTCAGCCGTAAAGAAATTATCACATAATACGTGCTGTTCCCCTGCTGTCAAATGAATCACTTACAGGTTCCAAACTATTCCAGTGATCAAGTTCTGGGAGACTTTTCACTGATTAGTTTGGTGTAAGCAATTAATCTTTCTCATTTCAAACTGGTTGACATGATCTGCAATTTGCCGTAGACTTGCACTGCAAAATCCAAATGGACCATCCATTGGAATTGCGCATTTCAGAAGAAATAATTGATTAATATTGACAAAAAATGCAAATTCTTCCTTTCTCTAAAGTAAATGCATGGTGGTGATATTTCCACATGGTAGGATAGACTTGCTTGAATTACTACAGTAGGTGAAGCAGATGGCTTCATTGCATGTTTTCTGGGACATGATGTCTACCTGGACTGCATGAACTTTGTTTCAGTTATTTATTTTATTTTATACATTTTTGTTTGGGGTTCAGGTGGTAAGAATTGAAGGTGCTAGAGAAATTGTCTTGGGAGGTGGAAACATACATTGCATTACTCAGCAACAACCAGCTACTTAAACCAACCGTGGTGTGAGATCAACCAAATAAATTACATTACGTTGATCTGAGGGAGCAGCAGAAGATTTGTGTTGTACCAATGGCGAATTTATCCAAACACACACTCACGTACACAATGCTATAAGTAATTCTTCATGCAACAGTTTCAATGTCCCCAAATTCCTTGTGATATTTTTTTCCCATATCATAATTGTCAAAGTCAAATACTTATCTACTTCATTTTTATTGTTGCACCGGATTAGCATATTCAGAAAATAAAAAAAAAAAGGTTAAATTTTATTTTATGCTGATATGGTATTTCACCCTTTTTATTTTTTTCAACAAGAACAGTATTCTTATCATATCATATACTAAACAGTAAGACCGATCTTAGTATAAAATCAAATACTAAAATTTTAAAATAATAATAATAATAATAATAATAAACTTGTTAAACAAGTTAACAGGTACAAAATGCTCAGATCATCATGGTTTTCAGTGATCATCTTCAGAGAAAATGGCTGTCTCTACTTAGTCTACTAAGTGGACGGTTGCGATTATATCAGATCTTCCCCGAAAAGTTCGAGGGCTGAAGTAGAACTACACTTTCCAAAACTCCCGCGACAGTGGCGCCCGCCACGTTTTCATGCGTGCAGGCCCGTGAAGCTGACGGTAGCCAATCCCAACGTAAATAACGGAGTGGAAGAATGAGAAAGTGGAGTGTCAAGAGGCAATATTGAAAATCCCTTGTGTTACTGTTTTATGGTGATTTTAACGATCCAATGAAAAAAGAAAAAAGAAGTTAAATAAATAAATAGTAAGAGCAGCAAGCGATATACACAACAAAGCAAACCAAGCAAAGCATAATAATAAAATAACAAATAAAAACCAGAGTCTCATAAAACTTATTGTTGACATGAAATTGAAAGCTTCAAAAGTAATCAAAACCTGAAAACTATTAACTAAAAAACTATCCGAAGTCCAAACAGAGGGTAGAGAAGAAGAGAGAGCTTCTTGAGATCTACCATTTTTACATTTCTCCAATTCTGACAAACCCAAAAGAAAAAAAAAATGAGAGCTTGAAGATCTAAAAGAATACTTTTTGAGTCGAAGGCAGCAACAGTGAAAATAATGGGGTGTACGTTCTCAGGGTTGAATGCATTATACGACGCCGTCAATGGGGGAGGGGACGTTTGGATCAACGACAACAGGTTCAGGATCGTTAGGCAACTGGGTGAAGGTGGGTTCGCCTATGTTTTCCTGGTTAAGGAAGTCATGTCCGATTCCTCTTCAGCTTCAGCCTCTGGCTTAGCCAAAAAAGTCAAGGACCCTTCTCATCTCTCTGGTTCGTTCCCCTTCAAAAAGTTTTCTCTTTTATCTTTTTAGGGATTTTACGATTTGGGTATTTCTCTATTCGATTGGTTTTTGAGTGATCTTGGTGGTTCTTAAATCTTAGTTACTGATTGCTTTCAGTTTCTAGTTAGTTAGAATCTTCTGTTTAGCTATATGTTTTTCTGAATTGCGCATTTGTTGTTCTTTGTTTGATTTTTTTTTGGGGATTTGATTATCTGAGCCTTTTGGTTTGTGATCTGAAATGATGTGTTTTTGGCTTTTGTTTGGAGGGTTTTAAGTGATTTTTTATTGTAATTTAATTGAATTCTGGTCTCTGTTATCTTGTTTTTGTTAACTTATTATGGCTGAAGTTATAGATTCCTTGCATTCTGTTTTTTATAATTGAAGTTTGGTGATATTATGTGGTTGTTTTATTGGAAATTCAAATATCTTGTCTACGTAAAATTGAAACCGGTATGTATGACCTTAAGATTTTTATGGTAAAATTTTGCGCTTATTCTCTTGTGGCTTATTAATTGCACTGCGGATCTTCTTTGCCCCTATAGGTACAGTAATCTGATTATCTCATAAAATTGAATTTTTTGGGTATAAAAGTGGAATCCTCTGTGATTATCATATTACTATCGGTGGACTTAATTAACTAAAATTATAGATCAGTTAAAACTTCGATCTCAATTCTGTTGTAAATGCTATGCCTGGTTTGACATAGAATTTTGTGCTGAATTTGGAGTTATCATGTCCTTAACTTATGATGGTTTGACCTCTTGCTATCAGATTCCAGATTTATGCATTTGTTTCTTTTTATTATCTGAATTTACATCTTATATGGATTTACTTACCTCTCTTTGTTTGGGGATTTATCAAGGATGGTGACCTTTGCCATTTGTTGGATTTTATTATTTTATTTAAAAACTTGTCTACTCATCAGATCAAAGAGTAAGTTAACTTAGTTTGGGAACTGATTTAAGTGCGGTTGCATTTGCAGATGATGGAACTTATGCAATGAAGAAAGTTCTCATTCAGAATAATGAGCAGTTGCAATTGGTTCGGGAGGAGATCCGTGTTTCCTCCTTGTTTAGTCACCCTAATTTGCTTCCGCTTCTTGATCATGCTATCATTGCTGTCAAGGTAATTATTCAGATCTCTTATTCTAATTAACCTTAAAAATGGTTACATGTGTCTTAATGTTTTTGAATTTATCAACCTATGTACCAATAAAGTGGTGTAAAACTTGCAATGGGAACTACTTTTGAAGATGCTCTCTTTTTCACTTCATGGCTTATTTCTTCTTCTTCATCTTTCAAATTACTTTTCATGCAATTGTATTTGTCTAAATCAATTTGATTTCATTGGCTAGCCTACACAAGAAGGATCGTGGAATCATGAAGCATACTTACTATTTCCTGTTCATTTGGATGGAACTTTACTAGACAATACCACCGCTATGAAAGCTAAAAAGGAATTCTTTTCAACCTCAGATGTTCTTCAGATATTTCGGCAAGTGAGTTTAACAATTCTTATCATTTTGACCGTGTGATGCCATTCCTTTTGTAATACACTTCTAAGGGCCTGAAATAACATTCTCATTTAGATTGAATTGATAACCATATGGCATTTATTATTAGTGGATGGATTTCTTTATACTTTAGCATCTGGCTTCAATGTTCTAATTGTTTCTCTATCTCTGTTTTAGTATTCCTCTTAGTAGGGTTTCGTATTTTTGGATTTATTGATGTCATAACTGATTGGAGATGGCTGTCAGCATTTTGACTGGACCAAATTATTACCACAGCTGTGTGCAGGACTCAAACATATGCACAGTCTTGAGCCTCCATATGCACATAATGATGTCAAGCCTGGTAATGTTCTTTTAACCCGTAGAAAAGGGCAACCGCCTCTTTCTATATTGATGGATTTCGGGAGTGCTGGTCCTGCAAGGAAGCAAATTCGCTCTCGTTCTGAGGCACTACAGCTTCAGGTGCTTATTTCTTCTTTATTTTTCTCAGTGCTGAAAAGTCTACTTTTATTTATGTGCTTTATAACTTTTTTCTCATCTTTGCTGGAAAATAACCCAAGTTCCTTAAATCTGGATGCTTGCTGTTCTACTGACAAATATACAATTAACTATTTAAACATATATAAAACGATGTATAAATACATGATATGCTTATTTCTATGATGCATATACCTTTTCATCATCATAAACAACTTGATATTCATTTTTTTTTTTAATTTTAATTGCCATAATAATTTATTACATTGTCTTATGGCACTACCTATTGTCATCCTTACATCTTATGCTTAAGTTTACATGTAATATTTTAAGGCTCATTTTTCTGTCTCTCAGCTCAATGCATTTTCCATGATGCTTATAGTTAGATTTTGTTTTCATATGTAGGAATGGGCATCTGAGCACTGTTCAGCACCTTTCCGAGCTCCTGAGTTGTGGGATTGCCCAAGCCATGCAGCTATTGATGAGAGAACTGATATTTGGTCATTGGGATGCACTTTATATGCAATAATGTAAGAATTAATACTTATACATGCACTTATGCAGTGTTTGCCTTCATTTTGTAAACTTTTTTTGTTGTACTTCTGTCATTTCATCATTGTTCATCAAGTTTCTTTATCAAACAATATATTAAACAACATATCTGGGGAAGTCTTGTGGCTGGAATTTATTTATTGGTTCCCTTCTAGCTTAATCTGAGGAGTAGATTTAAAGTATTAGATGTGAAAGTTCTATAATGCTGAGCTTCTGTATTTTCATGATGTTGTCCATTGGTGTTGATGTAAGGAGTGATGATTGCATCCAACCTAATTGATTGAGATTTGTCCCTGGACAAGTGGTTGTGCCCTAGAAAACTTTTTATTCACAACAAATAGGTCTAACTGCGTGCTACAAAAATGGGACATTGTGATCTAATGTGCTTCAACAAAAATGACCTTGCGAAAATTATGGTTTTGGAAAATTTTAACAAGATGTCATCTGATGTTGAAGTGTTGTGAAAGTGCATCATGTTATGATTGGTGCCTTGAAGAATTTTCCATGTAATGCCATTGTGCATGGACACCTCTGACCATGAACCATGAGAGTGCCTAAAGAATGTGTGAAGAAACTAATCAATCTACTTTTTTGTTTGATAGCCTTTGTTACTTCATTATCTTCATGGAGAGTAATATGTGTGAATTGAGTCACAGTAGCAGAGGCAAGACAGTAGTTTAAAATATCTTTAGGGGTTGTTCTACTGCATATCTAAAGTTTTGCCACGACATCTTTTACCTGTGACTCTAGACAAGAAAATCAGTTGTAATACACATGTAATCCATTCATATAAACTCACTTATAAGAAATTAATGCATTTATAATGTTAATCATTAGTGGGCAACTTATGACATTTACTTTATGTTAAGCACACACGTGAGTTTGACATTGCAGTAAGCCGGATACTCACGGAATGTTGGGCCTACTAATTTGTTTTTTAAATGATACCTTGATAAAAACTGTCTTTTCTTGTTGGAGTTTCATGTTCCTTCCTTAAGTCTTCCAAGTGAACTAATTGTTCTTCATTCACTACTGTTATTTTTCACTTCTTTTTGTGTGCGTGTCAGGGTTGCACTGTCTCTCTCTATACGTTGGATGTAAACATAAATGTAAATGCTATGCAGAAACAAGTTAAAGCAATTGTAGTATTTGTACTTTCATGTGGTGCTATAATTTCTCTTTGGTACTTTTGCCTTTTGAAAATGCTTTTATCCTCTGCAAGTGAACCTTTTTGGTATATATAGTTAGCAGCTTTACATATATGCTTTTGTTAATTGTCATTTCTTCCAGGTATGGGGTATCCCCATTCGAGTATGCACTTGGAGAATCAGGAGGAAGCCTGCAATTGGCCATTGTAAATGCACAGATTAAGTGGCCAGCTGGACCTAAACCGCCATATCCAGAAGCTCTTCACCAATTTGTGACATGGATGCTTCAGCCTCAGGCTGCTGTTCGCCCTTGCATTGATGATATCATAATTCATGTTGACAAGTTGATCTCAAAGTTTTCACAGTGATATCATATAACTTGAGAAGGGAGGGGGGCATTGAAACTGGTGATGTACAAGTTGACCATGCACATTCTAGCAATGTGCACCATAAGAGTCGGTTACTTCGCTGGTCATTTAAATACTTCAGAAGTAAAGCATATATGAAAGCAATGGCAGTTCCTTATTTAAATATTACATAGATAATCCTTTTTGGAGTAATTGCGGTAGCTGTGCATCAATTCGTTTATGGTAACTATTTAACTTCATGATCTGTAATTTATTGAAGTCCAGATCTCCTCAATTTTATAGGAAACCTCAATAATTTGTGTTATCCATTTATTCATGTTTCAAGTATCCAAGGTTTTTTATTGCAGACCTACTTAAAAGTTAATCAAGTATGGCAGTTTCAAGATTTTCTGATAACTATTTTCTTTTCTGCAAATATTTGAAGGAATCCAGCATAGAATGCGTACATGGGAATGGAATTACATGTCTGCACCTCTTTTCACTTTTAAAACAAAGTCTACATTGGTTACAGAGATGGTGATTTGGCAGGTCTGATCAATTCGGATCAAAAGAAAAGTTATTTTGAGTTCAGTTCTTTTGGACTTAAGTTTATCGATTTTTATAAAATCAAATCGAATTGGATTTTGATGAATTACTCAAATTTGAGTCATTTTGACTTAATTATTCAGATGGTTTGAGTTCAAGTCGTTCTGAAACTGGTTTCAGTTGAGTCGGAGTCAGTTTTTGGGTTGAAGTTGAGTGTGCTGGGGTGGCTGAGCAAGCTTAAACAGCCCGTGACCATGTTGGCTTAAACCAAAGCACCTGCGGAAGTCATCTTGGTAAAATATCCCCTCTAAATCCAACACCAAGAAACCTGGGGAATGACATTACCTCTGCACTTTTGGAAGTAAGATTTGGTTCGGTTTTTTGGAATAATTATTACAATCATATTAAGAATTGCAAGTTATGAAAAGTTCACTTTATATCTGGTCCACTCACTTTATTCTTAGATCCAGTTGCAGAGTTATTCATGCCCACTAAGGAAGTCAGTCTGAGAACAAAGCTGACGAAGTTTCGACTCAACTCACCTGATATCAGCGAAGGTCTTTCTTCGCAAGAGTAATGCAATTTTATCCAATTGCTAAAAACAGTTGGACTACTGATAAGAAATAAATGTTAATGGAAGTATTCTTCATATCCTATTATTTAGCTTACTAAGCAGCAAAACAGCTGCTTCAGCCTGTCTCGTAGAGACAATATTAAAGTGGAGTTGGCATAGTTGACTGGGTATTTTAATATTCCAATGACCGAATTGAGTGCACATTTTTTTATTTTCCTGGTAAAAAGCTGTAAGATTCCAGGAAGGAAGAAAGGTTTGAGCCCCCAAGAAGAACCTCTCCAACCCCAACTAAAACAAAATGTAGCCACAAGATCATGGGGCAATTTGTTTCAACCGCTAAACCCATCACGCTTTTCACTTTGTGGGATTGTCCCAGTCCCCGTCCCGGCTCTCTCTTTCTTTCTCACTTAACAGTATCACCACTCCACCCCTCTCCGACTTCGCTTGACGACATAAATTATGGATAATATTGGACCTTTTACCCTTTTTGTGGCTGCGGATGGACATGTATGGCCAAAAGCCATGTAGAGTAGAAATCCTCCAAAAGCTCTTACATGCTGACGAGCTCAAATGATATAAAACAGCATTCAGTGTTTGAAGGGCATAATTTAATTGAAGGTCACATTTTTCTAGTGAAAAAGTGATTTTTAGTTCAAATCCCTTTTTACCAGTAATAAAAGGGATATGACAAACATAATTCATATTTCTCTTGATCATGTTATCTTGATTACCTTTTTTTAATTTATGGGCAAAACTTATTTCCCTTTTGATATTTGACCTCCCAAGTTCATTTTTATATTTGCCTTGTAGCAATTCCCTTTTTCATTTGTAGGAGCGAGGCGGCTTCTTTCTCCCTTTCTTCATATTTTCTACCTTTTTGTTGGTCGTGGCAAACACTTCTCTCATTTGAATTTTAATCAACTTTTTATTATTCTTTGCAAATGCTGAGTTGTTAAGAAAATTTGTGAATGATGGGAAACAATGCTATCATTGGAACTCAGCTTTGAAACGTTGGATGGTTTTGTGTGGGGCAACTTTATGGTCCCTTTGGTTGGCTAGGAATGAATCTGTTTTTAATAGAAAAGTTTGGGACAGCAAGGAAAATTTCTTCCTTATCCGCATGAGATCTGCTTTTTGGTTGCGAGCATGTGACGGTATGGAATCGATGGATGAAATTGGATGGTGGACTGAACCATGGGAAGTAGAGGTTCACCGCACCCCTCTCCATCGTCGCCTTAACATTCAATGGTGTCCCCTACCACAGGGGACTTTGAAATTTAACGTTGACGGTTCTGCCAGAGGAAAACCTGGGCCGACAAGATGTGGAGGGGCTCTTCGAGACTCAGAGGGATTTCTTGTTGGAGTGTTCTTTGGTCCTTTTGGAGTTCAGGATTCTAACTTTGCCGAAATCATGGCAATCAAGCATGCTCTCCACTTTTTCTCTTTATCTCCTTATGCAACCACCAACAAGCTTCTCATTGAGTCTGATTCCAAAATTGCCCTTTTTTGGATTCTTCATCCCTGCAAGAGACCTTGGGATAAATGGATGCTTTTTAATGATATTGATTCTCTTATTTTGCAACTCAAGGAAATCTCTTTCCATCACACCCTTCGAGAAGGAAACTCCTTCGCTGACTCTCTTGCGAAATATGGAGTTGACAAAGAGTCCATGTTCTCTGCCTGGTGGTAGTTTGCCTTTGCTTCTTCTACTGTATTTAGGGCCTGTCTTTCTCCTCACATGAAGCTGGTTTGGATTTTTTGTTTTCATTCTTCCTCACTTAATGTCATTGGGGTTTGAGGTGGTATTGTGTTTGTGTTCATGATTATTGTTCTGATTTTTAACATAATGGGTTATCTGATTGATTGTTTGGAGCTGTTATCCTTGAGTTTGTGTCTTTAGGTCTGATAGTCAAGGTTTGTACTGCCAGTTTGCTTTTGTACATGATGTCAAGCTGTCTTATGTTTTGTTCAAACGGACCCTTTTGTACTTCTTGGACTTTTCCAGGTTCTCCCTTTTGGGATAATTAATTGAAGAGGAAATTGTGAGAAATGGACACCAGAGTAACCGCACTTCAAAAATGACCCTCCATATAATTTTAACTGTTTGTAGACAATTTTTGGATCGACTTGACAAGAATACCCTTTAAACCAATTAATCCAAATGAAGGAGGGGCGTCTCGGTCTCTTTCTCCTCTCCCGCCATTCAGATTAAAATTCTAAAATTAAATCTCGATTTAGCTATCTCTCCGTCCAGCTCTCTAAGGCCATTGGGGTATATATCTCGTCGTCTAGCTGTCGCCATCGAGGTCTATATCGCCAGCGAACTTTATGAGGTTCCCAATGTGCAGAGATAGAATCAAGGTATGTGTTATGGGTTCTTGGTTTTATTTATGGTTATTCATAGAACGCAATAGCTGATGGGTAAATTGTATGAGTTTCGAAACTGAAATCTGGCTAGGAGTAGCGAAAATCAATCAGTTCATAGCTGATGCGTGAATATTTGTTAGGCATCGTGTCACTGGATATTAGGGTGTGTGATTGGATATTAAGAATCTTAACCTGTTTAATGGGTAAATTATATGAGTCTGGAAACCTAAATCTGGCTCCGAGTAGCGAAATCAATCAGTTTATAGCCGATGCGGGAATAGTTGTTATGTATTGCGTCACTGGATATTATGGTCTATGACTGGATTCTAGATATCAGTAATCGTAACCTGTTTATTTGGCATTAGGTGTCTGAATATAACGTGACTGAATATTTGTTGAGCATTGCGTGACTTGTCTGTACGCATTACGTGACTGAATAATGCATGGTTGGATATTACGTAATACTCAGTCACGTAATGGCTACAAACAAGTCATGCAATTCTCAACAAATATTCAGTCACGTTATATTCAAGCATCTAATGCCATATGTCAACATAACCAGTGACGTAGTGAAGTCACCTAATACATAACAACAGGTCACGCTATATGGAATACACCAGTCACGGAAACCCTAAAAACTAGTGTCCAAAGGCCTCAAAAGTCAAAATTAGAGATAAATTGCAAAAGGCAGTCACGCAATGGCACTCTCGCAGTACATAATAATGAGTCACTCGATGCCTAATATGCACCCACGTTATGCCAACATAACCATCCACCGATCCACGTACTGTCCCAACGTCCCGCAATACATAACAACAGGTCACCATATACATACAATCTACTCACGCAATGTCTTGCATGAAGATTTGCATTGCACAATTCACGCAGCGCGTATAACCCAGTCTCATAATGGCTAATAATACTTCACGCAATGCCTAACATCCACGCACGCAGTTATTATGCATAATACTATAACTTAAACGAATATAAGACATAACAATAAGAAAATATATGCTCAAAGAAAATTTCATAAAATTTCATTAATATTAAGATTCTCCCAAATACAAGAGAAAGGAAATGATGCAAAACACTTTATTTTTTTCCATCGTCTCCTTCTCTTTCCTCTCACTGTATTTCCTCTTTCTTCTTCCTGTACTCCTTCCGTCCTCTTCCTGTACTCCTTCCTTCCTTTTTCTGTACTCCATCTTCCTCACCCTAACTGTATTAAGTTAGTGTATTCCAGCATACATTTTCTTATATGCTCAAATACACTAACTTAATACAGTTAGGAAGGGGAAGAGGGAATACAGGAAGAGGAATGAGGGACTACAGGAGCAAGGCGAAGGGAGTACAAGAGGAGGAAGAGGAAGTACAAGAAGAGGAAAAAGAAGCGAGACGATGGAAAAAAACAATTATATATTGAACCGTTGTTAATTTCTTCCTGTCATATATCTGGGTGAGAATCTTCCTGTCAAATCGTTGTTAATTTCTTCCTAGAATATCTCCAGCTGATCCCTGGTGGGGCATCTCCTCCTACTGGAAGGTTGCCCCTTCACCAATATCCTGGGTTAGATCTGCGGAAGCCTTTAGACTTTCTAAATTATCCTAGATTGTTTAAGATAATTGATTAAAATGCTTACTGGTTCCTTGTATTTATAGGCATGAATGATGACTCTTCGTTTAGTACACCCATATCCCCATATAAGTGCAATTAATGGGGGCGGCACCTGTTCGGCCTAGCGTTTCATCTCCTCATCTGTATCTACCTCTTTAAACCAAAAGCCAGGCCAAACATCATAACAAGCCGAACAAGTACAGCCCCCCCAATGCAGCCCTCCATAATTGCACTTATACGGGGATATGTGTGTGGCAAACGAAGAGTCAGCATTGATGCCTATAAATAAAGGGAACCAGTAACCATTTGAGTCAAATTTAATTATCTTAACATTCTCAGATAATTGAAAATGGAGTCCAGAGAAGGTACAGAAAAGAATGGTCACGGGGGGGTAGCCTCCAAGGAGGATGTGAGGGCCCTGGTGGACAAGCTGGAGACATTCGAGCAGGAGGTGCGAGTCTTCTTCAACAGGTTGATGGATATGGCTCATGACCTGGAGTGTTCCATCCTGTTCAATGAGAAGGCGCTCGCTGAGATCGATGAAAAAGTAGATGAAATTAGGAAGAAATGAACTACGGTTCATTTTTTTGTTTTGTTTTGTAGTATCTTCGTTGTCGCATTCTAATTAATGAAAAAACATTTAAGAATTTTTCTCCCATGTTGCAGGTGTTGGTTTTGAAATATTGCATCACTGGTTTTGACATAGTTCGTGACATGTTGTTAAGTATTGCGTGACATTAGTCAATTACGTGACTCTTTATGTTGGCATGAGCGAGTGGATATCACGCATTGAATGACTTAGTATTAGGTATTGCGAGACTGGTGCTGCTAGACTTGAAGTTATTCACATGTTGTATTGAGCATGTTGTTCACTACTTTTCAGGGTTTGTGTGACTGGTTTTTTAGAATTACGTGACATTGAGGCTGTACGTGACTGCCCAATACCATTGATTGACTTATTATTAGGACTCAGCGAGACTTGCCGTTCGTGACTGACTTGTGCAATTTATCTCGTTTTGATGCTTTTGGTCACGAGTATTTGGGCATCGCGTGATTGGGTTGTATATATAGTGTGACTGGTTTTTGTATATAGCGTGACATGTTGTAATGCGTGACTGACTTGTGCAATTTATCTCGTTTTTATGCTTTTGGTCATGAGTATTTGGGCATGCGTTATTGATTTTTATATATAGCGTGAATGGTTTTTATATATAGCGTGACTAGTTATAATGCGTGACTGACTTGTGCAATTTATCTCGTTTTGATGCTTTTGGTCACGAGTATTTAGGCATAGCGTGATTGATTTTTTTATATAGCGTGACTTGTTTTTATATATAGCATGACATGTTGTAATGCGTGACTGACTTATGCAATTTATCTCGTTTTAATGCTTTTGGTCACGAGTATTTGGGCATTGCGTGATTGATTTTTTTATATAGCGTGACTTATTTTTATATATAGCGTGACATGTTGTAATGCGTGACGGACTTGTACAATTTATCTCGTTTTGATGCTTTTGGTCACGAGTATTTGGCCATTGCGTGATTGATTTTTTTATATATAGCGTAACTGGTTTTTATATATAGCGTGACATGTTGTAAGGCGTGACTGACTTGTGCAATTTATCTCGTTTTGATGCTTTTGGTCACGAGTATTTGGACATTACGTGATTGGTTTTTTATATATAGCGTGACTTGTTTTTATATATAGCGTGACATGTTGTATTGCGTGACTTATGCAATGCACATCTTGTAACGAGGCTTACGTTAACTGTTTTTTAGGCGTGGCATGAATGTTTATTATACATTCGTGGGAACTTATGTTTAAAAAAAATTGACTAATTGTGACAATTATTTTTTGACAAATTTCAACAACGTGCCAAATGTGAAGGTTATGATTACATACGGTGGTCAGTAGGTCGATGACATTTACAAGGGTGGTGATACACGAGTTAGGGTTGTTGGGAGTGATTTGTCATTATCAGGCCTAGTGAAACTGGTTGAAAAAGTTGTTGGGGTCGACGCACAGAAGAATGAAATTGATCTACATGCATCGCTGAGACATGCTGCAGGGGTTTCCCGCATAGTTATCAGGGATGATGAAGATGTAGCAAGTATTCTGCGAGATGAGAGGGCAGTTGCTATGTTTGTGACATTAAGGCAAGAAAGGGAAACGATATTCGACATGAACATGGTATCCAACATAGTCATTGCCTACAACAGAATGGTAATTATTCTGACATACCACAGCATGCATTTCCTAACATACAACCATGGCAATTATGTTTGACGTATCGTCAAGAGTTTGAGCAAGCCGGGACACACATGAGGGGTCTGCAAATGATGTCTGCACAATTCCGATTAGAATGTGCATCGAACGAATTTCATGGTACACTGCAACAAAAAAATCTATCAAATGGAAATTTAGTTGGTCAATCACCGTTCGTAAAGGACACTGTGATGGTTGCGAGCGATGTCGATGCATCTGATGAGATTGAAGATGATGTTAAAGAGGATGACACGGCGGATACGCATGATGACTTGCACGATGACTGTGAAGATGATTATGTAGCTGGAGATTATGCATGTTTAGATGATGACGGGGGTGAGCACATTGACCTCCCGGCTTTCTATCGTGCAGATGGCAGCACAGGACATGCCACAACTGTTGCGTTAGAAGATGTGCAGTTCGAAGACCATGCCACAACTGTTGCGTTAGAAGATGTTGAGGGTGCCGAGCCTATTTACGACGACGGCATCGCACTTAGGAACGGCATTCGTTCGCCAGTGGACAGTGATGAAGAGAGGGTAAATACAGGGGTATCTCGTCAATGGGTCATTCCCGTGGTAGATATGATATCCTTCCAAACAGTTGCGACAGAGGAATCTGGATCCCACGTCGACCACTTATATCGCAGACAAGTGTTTCGATCGAAGTCCGATTTGAAACGTGTTTTGAGCATGTTGGCAATAAAAGAGCATTTTGAGGTAAGAGTTAAAAAGTCATGCCACGCTCGTTTTGAGGTGGGTTGTAAGGAGAAGGCATGCAAGTTTGCTTTGCATGCAACGAAGTTGCCTGAAGGAGATTACTGGCAAATTCGGACGTTGCATAAGGTACACACGTGTACTGTTGATGTTTTGCAATGTGGATACCGAACTACGAGCGCGAGGGTTATTGGTGAGCTTATCTCGACCAGGCTGCAAGGAAATTATGTTACCCCATTGAGACCTAAGGAAATAATGGAAGAGATGAATTGCACGTGGGGATTGCAATGCCTTTATGGAAAGGCATGGCAAGCGAAGCTTATGCTGAAAATCTTGTGTTCGGTCCCCCGGAAGAGTCATTCCAACTCATCCCTTCATATTTCCACATGTTGGAACGCGAAAGCCCCGGTACGCTCATGAGTGTCGCTATAGATCGAGAACGTCGATTCAAATATTGCTTCTGGACGTATGGGTCATGTATCCAGGGGTTTCGTTTTGTAATGCGGCTTGTACTTGCTATTGATGCCACACATCTAAAAGGTAGATTCAAGGGTATTTTGTTTGTTGCGGTTTGCAAAGATGCGAACGAGCAGATATATCCAGTTGCATTCGGCATTGGCGACGTCGAGGACGAAGAGTCTTGGTCGTGGTTTCTTAACCAATTGCGTCGTGCAATTGGTTGTCCCGAAAATCATATGTTAATTTCTGACCAGCATCTTGCAATTAAGAAGGCAGTTGAGAATGTGTACAATGACGAGCATCACGGTCTATGCAGTTACCACTTAGGGAAAAACATTAAAAACCTGTTCAAGCGCACAGATGTTGCGGCCATTTTCACATTGGCTGCAAACTGCTATAGGCTGTCCGATTAAGAATACAAAGAATAATATGTAAATGATAGAACAAAGAATAATATGGACATGATACGGAACAATGTTATTTGCAGATTGAAAAAGAATAAACAAATAAAAAAAATTTAACAACTCAAGCTGTTTGCAAAAATCTCTATGGCAAACTTATTTCGAATGCCTTCTATCTCGTTTACCTTCAGTGCTGGAGGATCCGACTGGATGAACCACTCCAACAAAGCGATAACCCAATCCTCGCAGCTCACTGAATTTTTCTGTACCGGGGTCTTTGCTTTTAATCTATGCCTCATTGACGTCAAAGTTCGCATTTGACGACGCGATCTGATAAAGTACTCGACTAGTGGCATATAATAGGAAACAATGATATTAGTGGACTCATATGCTTATCACGCAAGCCAGACTTCTGTGCGTCGTCCTGACCGTACGATGTGTCCACTAACATCATAGACCAACTTCGCAAGTTGATGTGCATTACCACCCAGTGTCCATCAAAATAGCACGGTGCGAGAATTGAGTCAACCTTATCCCAGGCCAAACCCCATGGAGGACTGAAACCCCTTGCATAGTCCAACAGATGGTCTGGCATTACCGCCTCACTCGGGTTGAATGTCTTATCGTTGGGGGAAGGCTCCATTTCTTTGCTCAGACCGAGTAAAATAAGCTAGCAATTACGTTACGCACAATAGTTAAATAAATCAAACTAACTAATACACAGACCTTACATTTGAATAATTACAACTCACTAAAATATGATATACGTACATAGAATGTGGTGTCAACGATGCATATTCTCTTTTTGTACTGTTGTCGACGATGCTCGCGCGCCCGCTTACACAACACACCGATGCATGCATCAATATGTTGGCTGTCCATCAACTCTGTCGGCGTCTCTAATAGCTGAAAAAAATCAAGGCCTCATGTCTTTCGATGCCCAGAATGTTAACCATGCATATTTATTTCATAATAACACCAATGTCAAAAGACTATAAAATGAATACACTAGAACCATAAAGACAGAAGGCTTGATCGTTTACTTGGCTTGATCGCTTTTCATGAAGGCCTCATATCTGGCCTTCAATTCGTCCTTCGATTTACATTGGATCAACAGTGGGTTAACGTACGGGCTTCTAAGGTATTTGCTGGCTAAGGTCACACGTGCATCTTCGGGCTCTGGTTGAGGTGGAGCCTCCGTAAATACAGGTGTGATATCACCTTGCCATACCACTAATTGTGCGGCTTTTGGTTGAGTTGGGACAAGAGCAGGAGCATGACGCGGGGAAGTTGTGGCTCCACTAATCGCACGAGAAGGTATGTCATGAGGAAGCTGGGCTGCCTCTGCTGGGGATGGGATAGCCACAGGCTGATGTTTGATTGGGCTAGCGGGAGGTGACATTTGAGCCGATGTAATTGACTGATTTATGGCACCCGCATCCTCGACATCAACCCCAATCCCACTGCCATCTTTCTCGCGCGCACTATCATCTTCACATATAAATCGAGCCTGAACGATTGAAAAAATCAAACACATTAGAATACTGTATACATCATACATGTTATAACCCATGCAATGAAAAACATAAATGCGCATACCTCAAAATGGTCAATCAGCCGACCAACAATCCGATCCTCCGCCTCTTGCATTGACTGCTCGATATGCTGATGCAGTGGTTGGATCTCCAACTGTATTGCCTGCATCTGCATATGCATATCGGTCTTCAAGGACTGTAGGTCTTTCTTCCACTGTGTCTGCATCCGTTGCAGCTCTCGCTTAATGCTTATAGTCTTTTGCGGCCACAGCGGTGGGTTGCGCGCCTCAACAGATGGGGAAGCAGCAAAAGTAAGAGGAGGTACAGCATGATAGGCAGCATGAAGACACGGAGGAGGAGAATCAAGGGCCTCAGCAGCACCGAAATGGGGAGGGACCTCCTCGTCCACGCGACGTCTCCGCTTAACGCCTCGTGCTGCCTTACTTTTATCTTTGCGGTCCATTATCCTCCTCTTTTGCTGGGGACCGAATTCTGGCTGACCTTCCAACTTTCATAATGGAACGTATTGCTGCCCCTCGGAGATGTTGACCTCAATGTCGGCCCAGTACGTGGTCAACATCTCTTCTGTAGTTGCCTCCAACGTCCTCAGCGTGCACAACTACACCAAAACATGAATTACCATTAGGTATAACCCTCGCTACCCTATGTCAATCAAAATTAAATTTTATTAAATGCAAAAATATGGTTTATTTACTCACTTTCCCTTCTTCCTCCAGATTTGCAATGCTGGCGTGGAAGCCTGCAAGCCTTTCGTCACATTGCCATTTTAGCATTCTTGGCCAAACTTGTCCCGACTGGCGCTGCCTTCCAAATAGGCTTCGGATTACAGGAATTGCTTCCAACGCCCAAAACTGCACATCAAACGTAAAACATTTTTTACTCACCTCTTAAATTCTTATGCGAAAATATTTAACCTCATAAAATCTTATGTGACAAGAATAATGATAAACAGTGTATGGCACACTACCTGAAACGCCCAAATAAATCCATAGATGTGGTAGCGACTTTTCTATGCTACTCCTGCAGTTGGAAGTTCGAAGCCCCTCGTCATGTAATCTACGGTTAGACTCCAAACATAAGTGCCCCATGGGAACGCGTTCCACTCCTCGATGTTCTCCACAAGCGACAGCAACCATGGAACCACTGATCGTCTGTAGTCTTGACCGAATAAAACATTTTGGGCAATCAAGACGAGGGCCATCTTCGTCGCATCTCCCTCCTGTTGAAACTGGCCTCCCTTGAATGTATCTAAAACTTTTTGAATCTTCACCTCGCTCCCCTCTCCCCAGTAACGCAAGTGAATTCCTCCAGGGACGGCCTCGTATCAATTGACAATAAGGCTCGGTAGGGCACCAAACTTAAGCCCTATCACGAGGCAGAACTCCCTTTTTGAGAACCGAGCTTTTGTTCTCCCTATGGCGAACCATAGCTCGCCCTCGATGGCGGCCGGTTCATTTATTCTGCGCAGCATTAGGTTGTGCACGAGACTGGCGCAGAATAAATTCTTATCAGCTTCGACGTCCATCATGTGCCCAAAGCATGTTCCCTTTAACCTTTCCAACTCGTTGACTTTGGACATCATCTCCCATATCATATATAGCTGCGGCCACTTGCAGTGGATGTTAATACCAGCGTTGAACCCCCACTGCTGCCTCGGCACACAAAGCATAGATTCTACATTATCATGCTCTGTTCCTGTGCTGGCCATCTGCAACATACAATAGATCACCTTCCATTTAGTCATGTTAATACCATCATTATAGATTAACATAAAAACAAGAGGCATTTCTCAGAAATAGCCCTCCTCATAAATTAACTCATAAATAACCCTCTCAATACTTTCAACTGTTTTTAGACAGCCCTGGACTAGCATAATTAATGCAAATGTCGTGCATGGATTGTTAAGCAAATCAACATATACAAATTAAAGCATTACAGTTGATCCATAATAATACATAACGGTTCCAATTTCTTTCATGCAGTGCCATACGGATAAATTTCATGCAGTTATGACACTTGTGCCATTCAATATAAAACAAGTCACGTAATGACTTTTAATTTAGTCACGCAATTACGAACATCAATCACGCAACCATCTATACACAAGTGACGCACTGATATAAACCCATCAACCATTCGCGCAATGTAAACCCTATTACAATCACGCACACCCTGACCCCATGCCATCTACTTGTGCTGTCACGCACTGACCTATAAGTATGTCACGCAAAGTTAAAGCCTAATGCAATCACGCAAACCCTGACCCCATGCCATCCACTCGTGCTGTCATGCAATGACCTATCAATATGTCACGCAATGTTAAACCCTAATGCAATCACGCACACCCTTAGTGACCCCATGCCAAAATCTAGTCACGCACAGAGGGTACGTAAACCATCAGTCACCCTAAATGCCAATTCCTACCAAAATGTCTGGATGCATACATATGAACCAGTCATGCGACGCCGGTCACCTTTCGACCCCATCAACACCAACAATACCACATTCACCTCGCTATTCAACCATTTCAAACGACAACAATATCAATATGAGCAACCAATATGTATAGGTTTATGCTCAAAAACCAAAACCCTCAACATGAAGAATAACCATTTCGTCACATGGTTCAAAATTTAAAAAAAAATAAATACTTTTCTTAACTAAAATAAAATAAATATTATACCTTTCTCCTCGTACTGTCAACTTCCTCTCACTGCTGAGTATGTGAAGCACCTTTATGCTGAAAACAACCACTCTAAAATGGTCCCACTGCGAAAATGCTCTGAACTTTAACTACCGCCTAAGTATCGACAAAACTGCTTTAGAGGAGATGTACGGTCTGTCTCTGAGAACTGAGTGGTGGACCACATATAAACAGACTTTACCCGTTGAAACGTTTCGGGTTGAGGCGCGGACCCAAAAGGACACGTCGGTTTCATTAAGGGCATTTTCGTCCAAAGATGACTTCTTGTGTCTAAAAACACTTAAAATTATGGAGAAATTCATTCTTAGAAACACCTTACAAATTTGATCTATAAAAAAAAAGTCGTCTTGATTGAATATATTCTCTGATTGAGCAAAAAGAAAAAACTTCCCAGTGAAAAGAACATGGTAGAATGTGAATCTTTGGCTTTGATATCACGTGTGGACCTTTTGTGGCTACGTGGAGACTTGTGGCTACAATCCATAGAAAGTTCCTTGAAAAGTTTTTTTTTCTCGGTAACAATCTCATAATTTGATGCCAAAACTCCGTGTTTAGATTTATGAAGCTTGATTGAACTTCTACTTTATCTTCATTACGTAATGATTGTAATTCCTTTAAGTAGAAGTCATGGACTCACGGATACATTATAAATACTAAAAATACTTCACACTAGTTGTAACACACACTCCTTTCAGTCACATATTACATTACGATTAGAGTTTTCCTCCCCCACCAAAATACAATCTTCCAGTCTCAGGATATTTCTCAAGTAGCTAGAGATAAGAAAAAATTACTACGCACCTTATAAAAGTTGTGAATTACCATTCTCCAACATGAAACAAGCATGTTGAAGGTCGGCTCTGGTGGAGATGGTTACGTACCAAAGCAACTGGGCTCGTACTTGTGATACATGTCAAGCTGCAGCCTGCACACTCTACTGCCATACTGACCCTTACCTCTGCAACGACTGCGACAAGCGAAACCATACTGCCAATCCTATGGCCTCGTCACACAAGCGTGTGTGGATTTGCACTGTGTGCGAGAATGCAGCAGCAGCTGTCACCTGCAGGGCTGATGCAGCTTCACTTTGCATCAAATGTGGTATTGAAATACACTCAGTCAATCCACTGGCCTGCCGCCATATCAGGGTCCCTATTCTTCCACTCTCTGGTCTAGCACGTTCTTCCTCAAGTACTCGCCAGGTTGAGCTGCCAGGTCCCATGTTTGACACAGAAAATGAAATTGCAGCCGGTACTATAAATGAGGAAATTAATGAAGATGAAACTGATTCTTGGTTATTGCTTGAGCCTGATAACACTGACAACCAGACCATGAGTGGATTTACCTACAGTGAGCAAGTCGATGAGTATATGGATGTTAGGGATACCTGTACCGAGTATCAGTGCCAAGAACAGTGCAGTGATCAGCAACAACTTCTCTGTGTTAATTATCCAGAAGACGGTGGAAGTGATATTGATGTTCCAGTTCAAACTTTTGACTCAAAGAAGCAATCACAGCAACAAGAGAAACAACTGCAGCAGCAAACACACCAGCAGTTACAGAGTATTTGCTTCAATTCAGAACATAGGGTATCAAAAGCTGCATTCATTAATACCCCTTCAAGTACTCTGAGCGTAAGATCCTACAGATTCTAAATTAACTTGTCCTCAAGTAATCTCTTGTTGAGAGTTTAACTTTACATGCGTTTCTGACAGCAACTTAGGCGTTATCTGTTCATAACTGTGAAAAACTACATAGTTGTTTAACTTTAATTTCCAGGATCTTATCCCTCTCCCTCTCTCTATATGTGTGTGTATGCGTGCGTGTGTCTAGCCATGTCTATGCCTGCATTCTTGCATACATGCAACTATGTACATATATTTTGTTTGTTTTTTCTTCAACTGTGAAATGATATTAGCTTTACCCACAGCTCATTAATTATTCTTCTTGTTGTGATTGTTGTTGTTGGCTGATATATGCTCGGGGAGCTCAGCCGCTTCACCAATGTTCAAGGGATTTTCCAAAGTCTGTTAATGAAGAACACCAAACTAATGGCATTTATGTAAGTCCATTCTGAAGCTCTCCTGAAATATGACAAATAGGCCCTTGCTGAAGTTCTTAGAATGCGAGACAGCATTAGAATTCAAGATCATAATAGCTTCTGACTGCTTTTATCAGAAATTACTGCTATTAGCAACTTGACTAAAGTACAACCTTTCAGCTTCTCCCCCACTCCCCTTTATTTTCCTAATTATTGATCAATTAAACTTTAGAAACATCTTAACCTTGTTGTTTGCAAAGGTTTTTTCCAAGCTATCATTACTCCATCAGAGAGGTTGCTTCTAGACTCGTTAGTATTCTCTCCTATAGCTTGCCGGTATCATATTTTCATTATCTGAAGATTCTTCTCTAATTTTACTTTTAGGTCCCCATGCCGCTTATTACTGCTGGCATTTTACCAAACGCGACAAGCAACATCCCGAGCACATACACTGGATTTCCAAATGGGGCAACTGATCTCTTTCCGTATCCCTTGCCTCTGATGCCACTCCAATTTACACCAATGAACAGGGAAGCAAAGGTCCTACGTTACAGAGAGAAGAGGAAAGCGAGAAAGTTTGAGAAGAAAATAAGATATGCCTCCAGGAAAGCCTATGCAGAGATTCGACCTCGAGTCAAGGGCAGGTTTGTAAGGAAAACAGATATGGAAATTGAGGATGATCAGCTGTTCTCAAGGGAAGACTATGGCTATGGTATTGTTCCATCATTATGAAGTAAAATAAGAGGCTAGGATAGAAAATCTTTTGATGACGAAGAATGAGTTAATATCTCTATTAATGTAGTGCTTTGTAGTCTTTCCATGTAGTTCAGTGAATGAGAAGAATAATATCTGTGTGTTTGCTGTAAATTTTATTTTTCTCTATACTTATCTATTCATATTCATTGAAATTGTATTGGTTTATTCTTCTTACATTCATCGTGAAGTTGTAATACAATCAACAAACTCTTTCTGTATCCGCTCCAACTGTTTACATCGACACATGGGAGGTTTTCACTTTACAGATAGTTTTGTACTAATTAGCAATTATTTTTTGCGAGAATACGCTCTGGATCCTTTATTAATCAAACAAAGAAACATATGAAAGAGATCTTTAAGAGTATGGTTATGCAATTAATTGTCATCAAAATATCGCCTGTTTGTGGCGCTGGTTTCAACAACAATTCAGAGAATCTAGAGTTTTTTTTTTTTTTTTGAAAGGCCAGAGAATCTAGTGTTGATCTTTAAGAAAAAGGTGTCCGCACTTTTATAGCTTTCTGATGGGAAAGCTGTGTATGAAAGTGGAAGAAAATTGATAGAAAGTAATGTATCAAATGAATACATATACAGCGGACACAATGTTCGGATAACTGAAGCAATTGCATGATGATACCTTCTCTTGATGTTATTGGAGTTTGACTTGCCTTTTCCCACCTTAAATTAAGGTTCCAATTCTGGCCTAAATCTTGATTGCCAGAGGAAATACTTTTGAATTAGTTTCAAATGACACCCTGAAATTTTACGTAAGCTGTTGGGCCACACGCAAAACAACTCAGTAGTTTCTTGAATCACAACAGCCCAGAATCCTAGCTGATCAGATTCTGGAAGTTTCATAATAGTTGTCAGTGTTTACGTAATCAAACATTCTTCATTGATAACAATTTGAAATTCATGAAATTACTACTAGTTTTACCCTGTAATCTGATGCTCTGTATTGTTTCAGCTCGCCCTGAACTGATGCATTTTAACTTAAGTCAAACTTCTTATTTCATTTTTAAGTTTTGCTTTTGCAGAAGAATAAGTTTTACTTACTAAAAGCCTAAAGAGGGACTGGTTACAGTTTGAAGGCTGCTATGCAAAGAAATCTACTCATCATGTGAAACTGAGTCAGATATTTTCTAATCTGCCAGTGGAAGATATGGGTTGATCAAATAGACGGGCTAACTATTAGCAATCATTCCTTGGCACTAAAAATTCTTGTGGAACCACTAAAAGACTTTCACCTAAGCTAGCTAGTGCCTTAGATATTTTGTAGAAAGTTCATATTTCTTATTCATATCAGAAGGTAGGACAGTGGCACTGAAACAGAGATCAAGTGGGTCAAATTTGATCCTCGTCTGAGGAACTTTAAAGAAAAGACAATTGCACTTTTCACCTTTCCGGTGGGAAAGATACTCACAAGGTATCTTTCAAAAAAAAAAAAAAAGGATACTCACAAAGTATCTTTCAAAAAAAAGAAGATACTCACAAAGTATCTTTCAAAAAAAAGAAGATACTCACAAAGTAGAAACAAAGCTCCATCCCATGGAAAGGAGTGGGAAACAAAGGCTATGGTGATGGCAATGGCAAGTATAAGTCCAAAGTTTTTATAAAATACCTCCTTATCCAACATGAAAATTA
Source organism: Theobroma grandiflorum (assembly GCA_036013995.1). Taxonomy (NCBI): domain Eukaryota; kingdom Viridiplantae; phylum Streptophyta; class Magnoliopsida; order Malvales; family Malvaceae; genus Theobroma; species Theobroma grandiflorum. The sequence continues at coordinate 13,375,977 of CP142131.1, forward strand.
GCTATGCTTTTGTTTTTTGCCCAAGATTCACGGCTGATGATTTCATCTCACCCATTGGAATATCAGTTTCAGCCCTGCCATTGGCTGGCCTTGGTCCTTTTAACTCCACTCATAAAAGCAATCAAACCCAGATTCTTGCTTGATTTTGATAAGTATAAGAATTCAAGCCACAAAAGTGTCCAAAATGAAGAACATCCATATTCTCCAAGAAAGGTGAAAAGAAACAAAATGATACATTCTCCACCAAGAATTTCTGGCCTCCCTGTCTGGTTTTGACTCCCTGTTCCTGCCAACAAGGATCAGAAACAGGAGCCTTCTGTTTCTACTAATTATTGGGTTGTTTTAGATACTTGGACGCTAATAAATAGATGTGCGATACTCCAACAGACCACATGCTGTTTTCGTCGTTACCTTGGCTGATTTTTTTGTAAGCCAAGTTTGTAACTGACTGCTGTCTCGAGTCAGATTCTTTTGTAAATTACAGGGACCTCCCTGCCTTGATCAATGAAATTACTTACTTATTAAAAAAAAAAAAAAAGAATTTCTGGCCTCATGCTTCTCTCTTTCATTTCTTCTGGGTGAGATCACTCTGTCCTCTTCTTCTCGGTTTCTTTTTTGGAAGCAGGGGAGCAATGTTAATTGCAGCTAGTGACAAGGAGTGAGGCTGCAAAGCCAAAGGGAAAGAAGAAAAGAAATCAAGCAAATCAAGGCAAGAGCTCAGGACAATTTTGCAGCAGCCTAGGAGTCTGTCTGCTCAAGCAACAGCAGCCCGTTTTGTTTGGTGTCATTCTTTTTGTTTTGTTCAAACATAATTTTACTATTTCTCATTTTGTATTGAATTCCAACTGCTAATTTGATCATTGATATGTCCCAAGTGGAATAACTACTCCAAGTCCTTGTTATAGTGGGATATTGGAAATTTTCTGAGCTTTTTTTTTTTTTTTTTGTGTTCAAGACAAAAAGAAATGAATCGGTATATTGCTTATTTTTCATTTTGGAAAAGTTGCAGTCTGATTTATGAACAGGCCTATAATCTATCTTTGAATTTTAAGAGAAATCGTTCATAACATTGAAAAAGAAATAGAAAAGGAAAAGGAAGTGTATCAAGGCTTGTTTATCAATTTATCGATCTCTTAGACAAAAAATAAAAAAAATAAAAAACTTCAAATTTACCCGCAGTTGATTTCAGAACAAATACAGTATGTACAATGCCAACCAACATGATGGTATGTTTAAGTTGGTCACTATTACGTGCAGTGAACTAGTGTCACAAATATTGGCCAAAAAACATAAAAACCTAATGCCACAAAATATTATAATGGGTTTATTTTATTGATCTTTTGGGTTAAAATATTGTTTTTAGTATTTTGGAGAAAGATTTATGTATTTTTTTAATTACTCAATTTATAGGACAATATTTTAAGTTCAAAATTTCCATCACTGATATACAAAATATTAATCCTAAAACTAAACTCTAGGGTAGATTAGAGAAAAACTTAACCAAGCTTGGGAGCAGCCATCAAGTATATATAGGTGAACTTCATGCATAGTCATATTAAGATAGGTAAAATATTCAAATATTTTTAAATTTTTATCAAAATTACATGAAAGTTTATTAATTTTTAAAATAGACACTTGGTCTCCAAAAAATATTTTTGTTAGATACATAAATTCAATAGTTAGTCAACTGTCAATATTTCTATTAATTTGATGATATGATAATATTTTAAAGATAATTTTACATTTTATTAATTTTAAAAATTATCATTAAATAAATTATAATTTTTTTAAAAAAAAATTTTCAGCCACCCATGGTCGGAGATCAGGTTCCCTAAGGAAGCACCAAAACCAATGCCCCCTTGGAGAGCCTGATTTTGAACTCCCTTGGATAGCCCCATTGGGGTTACCAAGAGAGCATCGGATCTGGTGCTCCCTTGTGAGCACAGGATGGAGATGGTGGTCGGTCAAAGAAAGGGACGTTATCGATTTGAGGGAAACAAAACAATAAAAAAATAATATTTTAAATATTTCATATTTAACATTAATACCGTTTAGACGTTTGAGAGGAAATGACTATTTTAAAAATTAATGAACTTTCATATAATTTTGATTAAACTTAAAAATATCATAATGTTTTACCTTATTAAAATTGAAGAATAACCGCTAAAATTTAATTGAGTCGAGCATGAACTACTCCAAATCCATCCCAACCTAAACTTGTTCATGCTTAAACGTCCAACCTTAAGATGTGTATCTATTTCAGCATTGCCATTGGCTGTGGGTCTCTTTATTACAGCTACAAAAGCACTCAAACCTCAGATTCTACCATGGCTGTGAGTAATGGTACAAGGAAAATCACCAAGATAGCCATATGAAAAATATCGATGTTCTTTACAAAGGTTAAAAAAAAAAAAAAGTAAAGTTATTATGATAGATATTCTCCACTGAGAATTTCTGATCTCATATATATGCTTCCCTCTCCCATTTCTTTTGTCTGGGAACCGGTGTTTTGCCCTCCTTTTTCCCTTAATAAGGAAAGGAACTTCAGTAGCAGGAACAAACTGGAAAACTCCTCTATAAGAAGAAATAAAAGATGTGGCAAAATGCGAAGCAAAACAAGGCATGGCAGGAAGTCCAATCCATTTTCAGCTTAACAAGTATATATGCACTAACAATATTGATTTCTCTAAGGGCAAAGGACAGCCTGGGAGTATGAAATATACTCAATTGCATCAAGTTAATTTATCACTAAAGAAAAGAAAGGTAAACCAAGCATGAAAATCTTCAATGAATGTGCCTTTGATCATACAAAAAGCTTAAGTGATACTAGCTGATGAAAACCAAAGCTGCAGATAAGTTTGACGCTGTTCCAAACATCTCCAGTCGCATCAAGCATTTGACAATCGTATAAATATGGGCAACGTATCTAGATTTTTAAAATTTTAATCAAAATTTTACGTATGATTATTTTTTATTGAATACGTAAATCTATCTGTTAATATTTTATTAATATTTTCGTTAATTTGTTTACGTGGTAATATATTTTTAACAATTTTACTCTTCATTAATTTCAAAAATTACACAACATATAAATTATAATTTTTATTTAAAATTTTTTCCCATTCAAAAAAAAAAATCCTTTCTCCCTTTTTTTCTTCTCACAAGCAATGTGACTAGTCGACGACACTCCCCATTCGCCGATTGGCCACTCTTCAACTAGATCTGGCTATGGATGACTAGATCCGATTGGATCTAACATGCACCCCTTGGGAAACGCGATTTGGCTACACTCTCTCGAGGAATGCCAATCTCATGCTCCTCAAGGAACGACAAAGGAGTGTGATTGACACTCTTTCTAAGAAACGCGATCAGTGCTCCCTTAGGGAGTGCCGATCTCGCCCTCCTCAAGAAGTGCCAGAAGAATGCGATCAAATAGCACTGTCGCTAGATTTGGCCGGCTCTGGCCATGGATGGCGAGATCCAATCGTGGGGTGGCTAGTTAGCAAATGGGAGCATCTTATGCCAATCACATCATTTGAGAGAAAAAAAATAAGAGAGAAAGAAGAAAGGACATTTTAATCCCTTCATATTTTGTATTAACGATTTTTGCACTTTGGAGTCTTATTTTCCATGATGAACCTACGTAAAATTATGTTCAAAAAGTTGAAGGTCTAAATATTTTACGTTATAAATATTTATATTAGCAAGGTGAGCATAATTCAATTAAAACCAAATTAATCAAAACAATCCTATTAAAATCAAATTGATCAAAAAATTTTAATTAAAATAGTTTGGTTAATTCAATTAATGAGATCAATTAATTCAATCTGTTTCAATTTTTATTTTTATTTTTTGATTAATTAAATTAATCGACTTTTAAATGAAGATTAAAAATGTTGTCCACGAAAATCAAATCCACAACCATATTAACCTTTTGTTTAATTTAGATATTGAAAAAAAAAATTTGTTACAAAAAATAATAGTACCTACTTCATTATAATAATTTTAAAAATTAAAAAATTAATATAAGAATTTTGATCTTTAATTTGAAGGGCAAAAACCACGACTTGACATGCTTAAATAGGTATATAAAAATTGCTTCTGTATTTAATACATTGGCATTAAAAGTTTAAAAACTTTATGAACTAATTTCATTAATCATAGTGATTATAAATAAAATAGTAAATAATTTATATATTCATATAGATAATTAAATGAATAAATAACGACCAATGAATTGTGAATCTATATCATCATATTGATAAATCATTAAACATATATAATGAAAGTTCGTTTCGTTACTGAATTCTTCTTGTTGGAACATCTTAATATTTGTAATTGTTAGAAATTAGAAACTTGAAACAATTTTAATATTTTCTTGCATGTAGTTGTTGGAACATTTGGGTACTTCCATTTATATTTGTTGAAATATTTTAATGTGTTTAACCATATTTGTTGAAACATTTTAGTGTTACTAGACTTGTGATGTTGTTAAGATTTTATAATTTCATTTAATTTTATTTATTATGTAATTAGCATAAAAAAAATAAAACTAAAAAAATTGGGCTTGAAAATTGAATTTGAATTTATTATGACTCATGATCCCAAAAAACATATCGGTTAAAACAAAATTTTGATGCATTTGATTAATTTTCGATTAAAATAAAATTTTGACAAGTTCAATTAGGAGAAATTTTTAAGCAAATTAAATGAATAAAGACTTTATTTATTTATTTATTTATTAAAGAGCAATGCACACTCCTAATGTATTAATTTGTGAAGCTACATTTCAACAAGCTTAATAAGAAATTAAAAAGTATTGCAGATCCTGAGGGAAGACAACTTCAAACACTATAAATACTACATATAATTAGCAAAGAAGTTGAAAAAGAATGAAGTTCCACTGGACTGAAGCCCCATGCAATTTGAACCCAACTCATAAACCATAAAGAAAGAAAATCTCACCTATAATTCAAGGGTTCAACTGGAGATGAAACCTTTTGACTACTCACTCTCTCTCTATATAATGTCAATTCTGATAATCTAGGATTCAAATTCTATCATATTTCACCTTGGAATAAGAAATTATGATGCAAGTTTCGTATGTCCATGTTTCCTACAAAAAGTGATTAATTATCTGGATATTTTAGGCTGACAGTCAGCCTACTGCAATTCTCTTTCCTTGATGTAGGGCCGGAAATATAAGAGCTATGCCAATCAGCTATAACAAATACTATGGAGAACCTAACTAAGAGCATTTAAAGCATGTATCATCAATGCAACGAAATAAAAGTAGAAAACACTGCAACTCAAGAGGAAAGATTCATGCATATCACAAAAACATACAAAGCCTTTTATCCACAACATTGTCAGCTATATGGATTACAACAAACAAAGCCTTTCACCAAAGAAAATTTTGCATAAGAAGACAAACCAACTACTTGAGATTGTTGGAAGGTCGATGTTTCACAGAACAGTGACTAAACTAGTAGTGCTCTGAATTTTATATGAAATTATATAAGAAAGCCAAAGAATTTACCATTGCAAACAAGATTTTTCAAGCTGCAACCACCATAAATTTCTATCCCTGCATATTGGAATTGACAAATCAACAGATTTGTTATCTTTTGCTCGAAAACCTACCAGGCAAACCTTATGGTTTAAACATGGCACCACCTAATTTAATAGTTTTCAATTCTCTCACCATTAGCTGTATAACCCTAAACCCTAGACCAATTAATTTGTTAACTAACTACACACTAAAATTAAATATTTATCAGTGTGTGTGTGTGTGTGTGTATACGCAAAATGCATAAGAATACATTCAACTTATACTAAATTATAAACCAGATTAAGGAAACCAATGTGATTTCAAGAGTCCTGATCATCCTAGCAGTGTCCTTGATGCAAATATTAACTAGGAAATACAGTCACCTACAGAGTATATTATAAAGAAAAGGAAATTTTTAATCTTTGCATAAAATTAGTATTGTAACCCTGAAGGAAGGGGAAAGGGCCAGTAAGAAGCTCGGTTGATCCCCATGCCAAAAACCTTGAGACTACCTTAAACATATAAGGTGAAAAGAGATATTGGACAAAAAGAATATTTATCCTTAAAAATTTGCAAAAGTCAGAGGCCAAGTACTGAGTTGACATGACAAATATTACACCTTAAGCCCTTCAGATTTCCCTAGAACTATCATGATCTGTAAGTGTTTTTATGTTGATCCTTGCTTTTTGAAGTACTTGTCTGTCACACAATATAGCATGCAAACTCTGCCAATCAGAATTTGAGGCTATACCGACTTACATGTAGAAATGAAAGAGTGAAGACAAAGATAACCATGCGTTTTGTCAAGGTCCATCTATCCAAGGAAGAAGGAAAACAAGAAAAATGGGAACAAGGCTGCATTAATCTCATCCAACAAAGAAGAAAAGACAGAAGGTTGAAAGCAAATTATTTTTTACAAAATGATGAAACCATGTTTTCCTAAATACCTTGGCATACAAGTATATATGGTGTTCTGAAATATTTGTTTATTCAATCATCATGTTCATCATCTTCAGAATCTGCAGAACAACAGGATATTCAGACTTAGCATTACGAGATAAAGTAATAGTATCCTCTTCCTAATTCATATAATGTAAAATTTTGACTTAAAATATAAACAAAATGAACTACTTAAATGCTGCCGCAATATCAACAGAACAATTTTCCCTGCAGTCAAATTTCTTGCAACTGAGAGAGTTTTTTCTGTTCTTAGGTAACTAGCTGCTTTATCACTTTTGAACATATAAAAACCTACTATTTTCAAATGACAATAACAACAACCATTTCAGTCCATTTATTTAGTCCTCACAGCCATGAAGGAGTTAAGAATTTAAGCATCATCAACACAAACTTTTCGAGTTCTCCTTGCTTACGCTTCAAAAAAGCTTGAAACATGTTTTCTCCCTCAGGTTGTGAAAGCATAATTATTATCAGTGAGCAGAACACACATCAACAGGTTACAACTACATGTGTACAGTTGGGTAGCCAGTTCGATGCTCAGTAAAAAAGAGTTATCCAGAATGATTTCCTTTTCTGTGCAGTGTTCTCCACATAAGTTATAGTCTTGCAAGCTCCAAATTAATAATTCACTTTCTAGTGTTGATGTCAGATATCTATTCCTTTCTCCTAATGATGTTAAAGAAGAAAAAGTTTTACATTCTCATAAATTTAGAATTATCCTATCAATGCTTTAACTTTTACTTCTTTTTCTTCTTTCTTCCCTTAGATATGTGTTCCTAATTGAGCCTAGCTGCAATTTAAAATCATTTCTAGATGGCTCATACCTGATCGAACATCATCAACCTGTCCTCCAGAATGGATTTGTCTGATAATCACTCTTATAATCAAGACCCACCAATAAATATGAAGAACAAGCAAGGAGAACAAAAGAGTGTTAAACAAATAATAGTATATAGATCCATCCACCATGTGCTTCTCCATGTCCAATGTTAAAAGAACTTCATAGCTGTGAAACATAAATTAAAAAAAATTTGAGGGGTTAAAATCTTAAAAGAAAGCAAGCAATGCACATAGCCTCCAACAGGAGAAAGCAAAACACTAAAGGTAAAGGAGGATAAAGTAAGGGTTTCCCAGTGACAGTGAAAAGCCAGTGATATCAGTAGGCCAAGCAAAGGTGCAGTAAAACAGCCAGTTAACAATGAAAATAATTAAATACAAAAAGGAATGACAAAATGGAAAACAGACATAAAAGAAGAAAAATGAAAACAGAAAATGATACAGTTAAGAGCTTCTAAACATGGGTTCTCAACTCATCGAGGAAACTAGAACTTGAAGATTTTAATTAAAAATTAGAAACAACATTCCAATGATTAATTAAGAATTTAATGTTATGCAAGCAAGAGAGAGAAATATCTAAAAACCGGGATTACTGAGAATAGTCGCAATAGCTCTTAGTCTCATAATAACCAATAACAAATGCAAAAGGCACAAAAATGAGCCTCAAGGGTGAACTTTGCTTTATTCTTCCATAATTCTACACATTTTGTTGAATCCATTCATTAGCATTTTAAAGAAAAGAAAAAAAAGTAGCTGAAACTCGGGATATTTGATGGGGCCATGTTCTAATGCAAGGATATACGGAGATCGGCAAACAAATGTAATCTACATCTAATTCTATTAATCACTTTCTATATTCTTCAAAGTTTCTTTGTCTTGACTGTTCTGGAACACTTTTCATCAACCCTATGGCATTGAATTATACTTTCATCAGACCAATAATTCTCCTCAGTTAATGCATATACATTGATATCATAAAATAAATGGAGCATGAGTAATTCATTGTTTCATGTCCTGTAGGATGTTATAAATCAAAGGCACATAATACAGAGCAATAACCATAAACATTAAAAAGTTCCAGTTACGCTCAGACTGAGGCTCACCTTGTACTCCAGATTACCCAGAACGGGAAAAGAATCAAGCGAAGAATGGTCCAAGAGAGGGCAAAAAGAATAATTGAGACACTAGCAGGCCATTCAAAGCCACTATATTTTGACATCTTTCCAAATTCTAGGAACACATCACTCCCATCATGAAGGGCAAAAGCAACCGAACCTACACGAGCAAACCTGCAACAGGCAGAAGAAAATTACAAAGATGCAAAAGGATGAGAGTATTACTTCAGCCAAAACACTAATTAGACATCAGAAAGTTAGAAAAGAAATGGTATCAGAGAGCATCAATATTATAGGTTTTGAAGCACAAAAAGATACACACACACACACACAATCCTTTATAAGTAGTCAGACATAAACTCGATTCTTCATAGAAAAAGTAGAAAATGGGAGCTGCGCCACATTTGTACACTGAATGAAATACCTGCATATGTAAGATAGCACGATGAGAATGATACTTGCTATGTGATGAACCATGGACACCACAAAGTCTGAACGCCTTGTCTCCCAAAATAACAATGCAAATACGGAATATGTATAGAATCCACCAACATACATGTATAATCCTTTCAACTTCAATCTAAGCATCAAAAACAAGCAAATCATCTACCAAGAAAACATGAGATGTCTTAAACGTGACTAAGAATCTGAGAATACAGATAAGTGTCAGATCAAACATGAAGAGATAATGCTAAATGACTTTGATATAGAAACATTATATATACATGAGTCAGGTGCTTACTTAATTTTTTGATCAGGCCAAACCTGTTCTCCAGGCCCTTCCCAAAAATACTTGGTATTGGTAAACCAAGGCTCACCATAGGAAACATAAATGGTCAAACATTCTGATGAAAGAAAGTAGACACACTTCCATGCTGACTCTTTGAATTTATTGAGTTTCTTCCTACTATCATGCGTATGAACATCCCGCAAGGTGTGGGCTTTGCCAACGACCAGTCTCCTAGCCAGATTCTGCATAAAATATTGACAGTGACTTCAAATCAGGCAAACTTTTGAAAAATGGAAAATAGCAAGAGATGAGAAGTCAAAGCCATAATTCATGAACGCAGGTTTCAATTAACACCATGAATGTACTTTTACCAAGTATCAGTCATTTCTCACTACTATTTCATGATCTTGTCAAAATTGTTCAAAGCAATATAAAAGATTAAGAATTTATTCATTATGCAAAAATGGTCCTAACTAAAAGAAATGGAATAAGTAAATATCAATAACAAGGACCCTGTATGGAAAGATGTTTGATGTAAGCCCAGATGCTTTTAAGTAACTGCAAACATCCTCTCTATTTTTCACATTTTATCATTGCAATCATCATCAATTGAGAGGAGAATGGACATAGAATCCACTGATACTTCAGAACAAGACACAAAAATCCCATACCACCTTTCCTCTTTCTTGATGAACCATCAGCACCCTGCCCTAGAGGGTAGAGCATTTCATAACAATGTCAATAGTCATTTGATCATATGACAACAAATGAATATTTGTTCTTATATTTACAATTTTCATGTTAGCCTTCAACCAACAATGGTTGTGGCTTGAACCTAAAAAAGCTAACTCTTAAGTGGCTTGGTGGGTCAAAGGTCACCAGTAGTATTTGTTAGGGAGGGTAAGATTCATGCTCACTAATCTTGGCAACCAACTTGTCACCATTATATCCTCCATGAGACTAAGATTTGAGTATAACTTAATCCCTTAAGGGAGCGCATATGAACTATTTGGTGGATCAACAAGGAAGATCTAGATCCATCAAAGTATGGATTCTGCAATGGATAAGAGTTATTATAGTCAAGCATAAAGAGGGCAACATTGACCATGATCTCCTTATCCCTTTGACCATGTATTGGCATGTTTTGCAAAATATTTTTCTTACAGCTTCATCTAATTTCTACACAAAACCTTTTCCTTGATAAGACATCATAGCAAATCAAAATATTTTTCTAACAGTTTCATTTGATTTCTACACAAACCCTTTTCCTCTATCAGACATCAAAGCAAATCTCCAAAACTGTCCTCCATGTTAAATGTAGATTGAAACTTCATTACAACATAAAGATTTGGAGATATGTGATTGTATGAAGGCTGAAGCTGCCTCCTTTCTGAAATCAACTTTAGCATGCTTTGATAGACATACCCTAAAATAACTCAAACACTATAACCTAACTTTAGCAGTCATGACTTATGAAGCATGGTAGGTTGTCTTTAGTCTATGAAATCAAATAGTGCCTATAGCAAACATTAAGAAAGCAATTCACTGTTATAAAAGGAGATACTATAGGGTCACTTTAGTGCTTGTCACAACATCAAACTCAAAAACTTGATCTCCCCAAATTAAGCCAAATGATAGAATCAGTCTCACACGAGATGGCAAGTTATCAAAAAAAATCAAAGATTGAAGTTTTCAATCCTTTTCACCCTAAATTTGCTTAGTGAAAAAGTGTTTAAATCCCTTCATAAGAAATCAACGATCTATAATAAAAATTAGACCAATTTTAAACATGTAAGTCAACAATGATCAAAGAATTGAAACCAAAAAATTAAGTAAAGACTGTAAAACCCGATCTAGTCCATCAAGACTAGAGAAAAAATTCTGAGTTGAGAAATGTGCTGAAGCGTGATTTTTGAATATGTCACAATAACAACTTGATTGTGAAAGTTTTCAACATTCATTAATCTCAACTGTTCATATAGAAAAACTTGAAAAAAAAAATATAAAAAGTAGTTAAAAGAAGTTGCTCTGATTACGTTAAATAACATAATGCAGTTCTTACAAATCCAGATTCCAATCCAATTTTTCAGCAGTTATGTTATAGACGTGAATATTTTCAATTCCAAGTTGAGTAATTGAATCATGCTAACCACTCTCTCTAAACAGGGTTATTCTTAGAAATCAAACTTATACTATTAAAACTATAAGTAGTTGGCACAGAAAGGAAAGGTGTAAGATCATAATTCCTTCAACAAAAAATCTAATCGCAAAATCAAAATAAAGTCAAGGAATAATAGCGTTGAACTAAATCCTTTTCTTTGACCACCATAACAGCAACAATAAAACAAAACAAAAAAAACAAAGATGAGAGTCAAAAAAACAGAACGGTGAAGAAAAAATGATAGTTATATACCTCAAAGACAAGTTTGTTTAGGAAAAACCTGACAGCAGGGAAGAAAAGTGCAAAGAAAGGAAGGAGCAAGAAATCGTTGAGTTCTGGGTAAGACTCTGACTCCCAGTTGATTGAGTTGGACAATCCAAAAAGACCCATTTGTTTGCAACGAAAGAACTTGGAGTATATTGAGAGAGAGAATAAAATTGATAAGATTCGTAATGGTGAAATGAGGAGTAGTTGGGATTGAGGGAGACAGCCATGTTTCTGCTTTACTATTTCGGAGTTGAAACCATGCTCTTTTTTCACATGGAAAAGTGCGTCCGTGAGGTGACCCACAGCACGAAGGGAAAAAAAAAACACAGAAATTAACTCTAGCGGGGCTGGAGACGGCACGGGAGACTAATAATAGTGTGGTAGGTGAGTCGTCAATCCCCTAATTTTGCACGTCATTAAAGGATGACATGGAATTAAATGGGTTTAAACTTAAAATAATTATATTTTGTGTATTAATTATTTTGATGCGATTAAAATATGATAATTTTATATTTTAAATATATAAAATTAATTTATTTTATTTTATTTAATTAATAAAATTATCATATAGACTTGTATAATTTATTGATTTATGATTCGTATAAATAAATCATATAATTTTTTTAATATTATTAATATATTATTTTTATATTATAAATAAATTTTGTGACTCAGGAATTATATGTGCAGCGACGACTGAGTTTTCAATCTTGAATATTGGTGATTTATTATGTTGACAGATTATGAATATTATTTAGATTTTATTATGATTCTCTTGTATTCATGTTAGATGTTATTATCTTTTTGGTTGATATTATGGATTTCTCACATACTTGATAGAAATTATTATTTTATTATAATTGTTTTATAATTTTTAATTTTAAATGTGAATGATAGAATTATATTTTATTTATATTTATTTTAAAATTAATTTATTAATAAAAAATATTTTAATTTAATCATATTAATTGTTTAAAGAGTTATTAACCATGTCGTATAAAATTAATTTAATTTATTTAATAGACATATTAAGCATATCTTATCGTAATACACATTTAATAAATATATTTAAATAAATATTTATAATATTGATATGTTTAATTAATTATATTATAGTTTTATTTATTTATATAAATATTAATATCTAATATTTTCGTATCATGGTTATCACGTACAAACACGATTGTCAAGTTTAGCATCATTAACCGAAGTAAGATGTTTAAAAGTTTACTTTTTACTTAGCTGTGGGTAAAAGATAAATTAACACCGGGCTTTTTTATTCTTTAAATGTATGTATCTTTTTACGTAGAAAAGCTTACCAGGCTTGAGTCTTGCAAAGTGAGAAAGTTCTTTCATCATTAAAATGTCTGTACAGGGCCTCCATGGGTTTTCTTTCTTTTAAGTTAGAAATTCGAGCAGGCCTAACTACTTTGTTATAATTTTATTAATAACAATAAAATAAAATAAAAATAAGGTGGAGGCATTTTGTTACGAGCTTGAAACTTTAATCAAGTTTCCGTATGAAGCTGTAGTCTCGTGTTCGTAAAATTACGCAAACTTAAACAAAGTTTATTGACGATCAGCGCGATAACGTAAAGTAAATGAATATAAAAAAGAAATTGAAGAGAATAAATAAATATCATTACTTCAATGAGAGAAAAAATAAAGTACTTAAGATTTGAGTACAAAGTAAATTGTTTAATTTGACAAACTTGATTTGATTGTTTTACAATGGCTTATAAGTGTGTTATTTATAATAGTCTTTTTAACCTAAACTTGATGTCCAAGTAAAAGTAAATATGAAAGTATTTAACTTAGACTTTTTTAAAATACAAGAAAAGTAAAATTGTAAAACTATGCCTTCTTAATGAGTAAGTAATCAACAAGGAAGACTTTATTTTTGAAAACTATTCTAATTGCCCTAAAATACTTTGCTTAGCTGCTAAAGCAACAGTTGATGTACCCTGCATGTGGACTGGCTCAGCAATCCCTACAAGCTAGACTAGTCACGGATCTGCAGACTGTAACATTCTCCCTCATTTGATTTAGGCAACGCCCTCGTTGCCTCATGGTCTCTTTCCACCACAAGTTTTCATCAAGTTTCCCACAAGTGTCACGGGTGTGTTTCAGGCAGTTTTTCTCCAACTATCTCGAGAACACTTCCAAGTTGGGATGTGTTTTGCCGTATGGATTATTGACTTGCGATTGGCCAATGTCATCGAAGTACACAGTTCCTATGTGTGCAATGTCTCAATTTGAGACACACACAGAATTTGAGCTTGACGCATAAATAATGTTAAAACTCAGTGAATCAAATCTCCTTTCCCTTGTAAGGAAATTGTGAAACATGTCTTTCCAGTACTTGTTTGCCATCAAAGCATCTAACCGCACATTGTGGCGAATTAACGAATCCATCGTGTTGTGCCACCCTTTGCGAAGCTCATCGCTATTGGACCCCAACTGCTTGATGTTATCTTCAACCCGTTCGAAGTTACTCCACACCTCGTGATTGATGACCGTTTCACGGCGAGATACACGGTTATCCATTGCTTGCAAGATGTCTTCAAACTCGTAACACTTCGCGACACATGTGTGCACAGTTTCCCTATTTGCAATGCTCATACTATCTTGAATCAAGGCATTCAAATGAGATATGGTCTGATCACTAATTAATGTCATTCTCTCTCTTAATCTTTAAACAATGTGATACCTAACTCTAGAAAGTGTTGTTGTAATACCAACTGTCATGAGCTTGGAACTTTAGCCAAGTTCCGTGCGACGTTGTAATTTTGTGTTTGTAAAACTACATAAGCCTAAACGAGATTTATTGATGATTGACGAGGAAACATAAAGTAAATGAATATGAATAAAGAGATTGAAAAAAATAAATAAGTATTATTGCTCTAATGAAAGAAAAAACAAAAATATCTAAAATCTAAGCACAAAGTAAATTGCTTGATTTGGGAAACTTGATTTGATTGCTTTACAATAACTCTTAAAAGTGCTATTTATAATAACCTTCTTGACCTAAACTTGGTATGCAAGTAAAAGTAAATATGGAAGTATCTAACTTAAACTTCCTTAGAGTACAAGAAAAGTAAAATCTTAAAACTATGCTTCCTTGATGAGCAAGTAATCAACAAAAAAGACTTTATTTTTGGAAAGTATTCTAGTTGCTTTAGAATACTTTGCTTGGCTGCCAAGGCGACAGTTGATGGACCTCTGCATGTGGATTGGCTCAACAATCCCTACGGGTTAGACTAGTCACAGATCTGCGAACCGTGACACATTTACTAAACCTCCAAAATTACATAAGTTAAAGAAAAAGAATTCCTATTGAGGTAATTGTTTTGTTTGCAGTTTTTTCTTTAATTGCATCGAATAAGTAATTTATTGTATACCAGAATCTAAAAGGACAAATAAAATTAAAATAAGGAGTACTACTCGACTATATGATTCTTTATATAAAAACATCATTCTAATTTCAATTATCATTATCACCATAACAGCACAATCACTCGTAATTTTGGATCATTATTTTGATACGATATTATTAAATAAATGTAAATTTTTATAAATCATTTTTTTATCGTTTTTGTAGTACATGAAATTTAAAAATCATGGATAGTGATAACCATATTTGGAATTAACAAACATTGTTTCAATATGAACGATACACAAATAGATAGAGAAATTTTTAATTAGTCAAAATAACTCATAGGTCTCTATATTATAATGTTTTCATTAATTTAGTTTCTTTATTCCAAAATTGATTAATTTAGTCTTTTGAAATTTTATGGAATTAAATGCTTTTATCTAATTTCGTCTAAATTGACCTTTAAGTGGTGTGGACATATCAAACCATGTTGATATGGCATTGACCTATAAGACAAAAAAAAATTTTTTGGTATGATAAAGTTTTGTTACTATAGAGTTTTGTTCAATTTAATCCATGTACTCTACAATTTTGTACAATTTAATTTGTATGACGTGGTACAAAGAAAATGATGTGGTAAAAAAAATTTTTGTTAACATGTTAGCATCATTAACAGTTAAGTTGAACAAAATTAGACAAAAAAATTCAATTGCACAAAAGGTTAAGAGTATAAAAATTACATTCACCAGTTTTGGAGTAAATGGACTAAATTGATAAAAAAAATTGAAATATAAGGATTTGTGGGGTATTTTGATCATTTTTAATTAGTAAATTTAATAAATTTTTAAATATAAAAAAAGATTTATTTAATTTTTTTTGAATAATTTAATTTTTTTTATCATTACACCAAAAATTTTCTATCTAATAAGCTATTCTATTATGCTTAAATCCTAAAACAAAATCATTTTCATTTTACATAAAACAATAAAGCATCGTCATATGAAGTTTTGTTTTTTCTTTAATACCAAACTAAGAAAGTATCGTTAAAGAAGAAACAGTAAAGTAGTTGGAACACCAAATACAAAAGCAAACATAAAAAGAAGAGCAAGGAATAATTAAGAACACCAAACATAAAAGCAAATAAAAGTAAATAATTGAAACCAAATTATCAACATTACAACAATTACAATAATTGATGCCAAAATTAATCATCAACTCATCTTCAATAAAATTAGAACAGTTAATAAAAAAATTCAAAGTCCTCTAGGAAAACTTTACTGATTAAAACTTGCACTAGGGACAAAACTTGGAATGCCCAGGTATGAACCAAACAAGATGCTTCCGCATGCCCTTTAACTTCAAATAATTCCATGAATTAACACATTCCTGGCTAATGGATAACCTGATATGTTTATAAAACCCTGTTTTTATTTTGCAGGCTGGAATATTACGAATGGAATGCCTCCTTCGAATAGGTATGACTCAGTTTCGAGCGGCCCTGAAAGGTTGCATTGGAACCCTGCCAAGGAATGCCTCTTCGGTCTGCTCATTGTGATAATTGCGTTCATGGCCGTATTACTGCTGAAGTTGTCATGTTCCAAGCCTCAGCCTGAACCAAACCCATCAAGCTACCAGTCAGAACGGCCAGAGCAGGTGGAGCACAAGTTAGCAAATGATGTGTCTGATGAGGTCTTTGTTATTATGGCTGGAGAACAAAAACCCAGTCGCTTGGCTAAACCGGTGCCTTCCACCACTCAGCCATGTGAACAAGTATGAGCAAAGCTATGGGCATAGAGATTTTACACCCTCCAATGTTTGTTATTAAGAGATGCTGTTTCCTCAGCATGAATGGATGCAGGATGAGAGTGATTCCAATCATACGAGACAAGGATATAGCAATTTCCTTCAATTTTATAATTGAAGTAGTAACAAATTAAGTTGTAAATGGAGTACTTTACCACATATTTCTCCTCTGCATTAGTGAATCTCACAGTTCAAAGAAAAGGGTGATGCTATTTTATCTCACAAAAACTTTGTGATTGTCGAACGTAAGGCAAAATAACAATTGCATAGGATTAATTTTTTATGATTAGTATGATAGTTAGACTATTATAAGGTTTAAATCCTAAAAATATCTACATATTATATTAGTGTATTCAATTCACTCCTTTAGATTTAATTTATTGTATTTAAATGATATTTTAAATTTTTATTTTAAATCAAATAAGTTGTAAATTTTAACAAAAAAATTAATCACTATTATTAAAATTCAATGTCAATTGGTATTTTTATTCATTGCCAACCAAACCTAAAAAATCCTATTTTTCAGTTCCTCACAGATCCCTCTCCTAGTCTTTTATAAAAAAAAATAAAAAAACTCTCTTTTTCCCTTTTTTTTTTCATGGAAAAACAAAACCTAGATCTAGTCACAAACGAAGAGATTTTGTCAATTCTTTTTTCCTCTTCCCAACAAGAAAGAGAAGGAAAGGAATAGGGAAATAGGTTTTTTAGTGATTTTGACTCTTTTGAAAAAAGAAAATGGTTGTTGGACTTTGGGTTTTGGATTTAAGTTCTATCATATGACTATCTCAATTAATTAAGTCATATGTTACGTGGGTAAAAATAGACAGTTGATATTGGGTCTAATGATAGTTAAATTTTTATTAAATTAAAAGACTTGTTTAAATTTAAATACAAATTTAAAAATTCATTTAAATGCAACAAAATGTGAGATAATTGAATAACCAGATATAGTACATGGACTTTTTTAAGGTTTATGCCTTACAGAAAATGAGACAGAGAATAAAACAAAGTCTCAAAACCTTGTAAAAAGGTCGGCTTTTATTTTTTATTTTCATTTTTTTTGCCGTGGAAAGGTTGGCCAGAGAGTAGGTGAGTCCATTACTAAATTGCATCATTAATTCTTGTTCTTTTCATAAAGTTTCATTTTGATCCGTAATTTAAAAAAGTTAATTTTTTTATTTATAATTTTTTGAATTTATTTGAAATTTATTTATTCATTAATATACTGTTAAAATTTGAATAGAATATAAACGAAATTTATCATATGACATTTTCATAAACGTGGTAAATTCTGTTTAAATTTTAACAATATCTTGATGAATTGGGTGGATTTAAAATTAATTAAAAAATTATGGATTAAAAAAATTGAATTTTTTAAATTTCGAATGAAAATAAAACTTTGTAAAAAAAATCTTAAATTAGTGACGTAATTTGCTCTTAGAAAGCAGAGAAGGTCAAGTTTTGCATGTAAACATTCCAATTTTTTACCTAAATCAACCGTTTTCTTTCCTTTTTTTTTTCTATAAGAAGTGATGATTTATTTGAAGATCCTTTTATGTATATCAAATGCTAAAATTCATCCATGTGATCATAATCCTTTGACGTCCACTTTATTGTTTGGATTAAAGGGAGGGGTAAGGGAAGGGAGATTTATATTCCAACTTGCAACTGGAATAATTTTTAAACAAATAATAAGATTTTATTTTATTCATATATCACTCTTCAACCAGATCACGTTTGCAGTTAATATATCCCTTTCTTTTCTTTCTCACGTCTTCTAAAATAATCAAAATCAAGGAGAAATTATTCCTAGTCTTCTTTCTTTCCCTCTTTCTCTCGGCTTAACTCCCTCTCGTATTTTCCAACTAATCCCATGTGGAGAAAGAGTTAATATTAACTAATATCATCTAATACTAATTCAATCAGTCAATAGAAAACTATATATAGAGGATCATCAGCCATTTTCCTTCTAAACAAGGTTAAAAAAAATTCAGAGAGATGCTGTGCCTTACCGTCATTCCAAGATTTGGTGATTAGTAGCCATGACCAAAACCAAACATTTTGAGTAATTTTTAATTACATGGTGCAAGTCTGCATTGCAAGAAGATTCTTGCGTCGTCAAGTTTAACTTGGAAGACTTTTCCACAATCAACCCAACAGCTGCACTTGCACCTTAAGCCCTTGTAGAATATCAGCAGACGTCGAATAGGATAACATTGGAAATTTTTACTTTTTTTTGTATAACATTGGAAATTCGCCCAAATATATATATATATATATATATATGTATATATAAACAATTCTAGATTAAGAAAGAAGTACAAAAGAGAGTGAGAGGATTCGCAAGAATTAAGAAACATAATTGTTAGAAATTGAGAATAAAAAACAAACAAGAAAAGAGGAAAATTGGTTTTGAGACATGAAGAGTATTTCAACACTCTCTAGACAGAATTAGCGAAAATGTTCAAGGAGAAAAACCTTTATAATTGATGAATAAACATATCTTTTCTTAAGCAACTGTAATGAATAGTTGTTTATTTAATACAACTTTTCCAAAATTAAATAAAATTCAATAATTTAATCTTGTTTAAACTCTGAAATTAAAAATTAAGAATTAAAAGGTTAAATTTATTTGCCAAACTTGGATATTAAATATCCATTGACCCATTAAGAAAATCCTAATAACCCCATTCACACTTGGCCCACTCAATATCACTTAGCCCAAGTGTTTATGAATTAAGGGCTTGTCTTTTGTGAAAAAGACATACAAGGAAAGAGGATTCTGTCTTGATCTTTTACTATTCCCTCTCCTTCCCTCTTCCGGTTGTAGTTCTCAAGCCCTAGTAAAACATCTAAAAACGATTGTTGACTATCAAACAAATCAAGGGTTTGATTGATCTGCAGCAAATCTCTTTCTAGTTATTGCCTAACAAAGGGATTCTTCCACGTCGAGGTTTTGATTGTTTAGCAAACTGATCTTTAGTTTATTCTTGAAGCTTGTCATTTTCAACTCAGCCTCCTGGTGCATGAAATTCTAACTCCACTTCTGACAAGATCAAGATATGCATTGATGCAATATTCCACGTTTATCAAAATCAAACTATTCTCTTATGTGTCATTATGGTATCTATAATTTGGTTTGACAGAAGAAAAATGAGTAAGCCAAATTTAGATTAACTGGTACAAGAAACTTATCCCATTAATCTTATCACTTCTAGGTGAAAAACTTACTTGCAAATGGTTTAAACTAAAATTTAATATTAATTTGTCAAGCAAATGAAAGAATTAGAATTGATTCCCCGCTCTTTAAGTCCTTATCTATTTACTCCATCGTCACTACATTAATGAAGTTATCCTAACTAATTGGAAGAATAATTTTTAGCGAGTTTGCTAGGACTGTGAGAACAAAGAAAGAACACAAAAGAGGCATTCACTAGTCAAAACAAATAGTACCGGATGTCCTTTGTCGTTGGGAATCTAATTATAATATTTCTACATGTGAAATGCTTATCCTAATTCTAATTTGTTCTTGCAAAGCAAAGGAAAGGGCTGCGATTGTAATGCTATGATATATTACTCTAAATTGTCAAAAGCCTTCGGAATCTTCTCCGGAGTAAATGGATTCGGGAAGAGAAATAGTGCTGTGCTGTCGAATCTGAAACAGAGGAAAAGACAAGAAGTAGGCCAAAAAAGGATTTGTGCAGGGCGTAGAGGATCAAGGAGTGCAAGAATGAGATTTAGACGAGGAGATAAGTTTAGATGAGCTATAATAGAAGAGAGGAGATGAGGTCTAGTTTGATTGGAGAGAGGAGAGGACTAAGGATTGAAAAGGTTGCAAGGATGTTGAGCCACGATGTGGCCTAACATGTCAGGCGAGACAAGAAAAAATATTAGAATAATACATCACGTCTATTAAGTTGGGGATATATTGAATATATAAATATAATGAGAATCTTTTTATTTATTATTTTTAATTCTGATATTTGTTTTAAAAATTTAATATAGTATTAAAAGAAGTACTATTCCTCTCATTTTTATTTTATCTGTCTATAATTATAAATTATCACGTGATAAATCGTTGTCTTTACGTAAAAAGACGTGTTAAATTGATTATAAAGAACTTTCACATTTGTTAAATTGGAACTACTCTAAACATATAAATATAATAAACAAACTTTCATCTATTACCAATGAATTTTAATTGAATATTGATATCAATCCCACAAGGTGATAGATTGGACGGGCCAAGTAGCATTTTCCTTAAGATAATTATACATTGAATCCTTTCTTTTCCAAGCAACTTGGTCCGATATTCTCTGAATGTGAACTGCATATATGAATTTGTAAAGATGCTTGTGGTGATCTAAAGATTCTACACTGTCCGAAAAGCAAAGGGAATTAGTCTCCTTGCTTTCTTACTTTTGGTGTTTCTCGGAACTAACTCTCCCATTACTTTTGACAATGAACCCTCCAAGTTAAGGTTCTAAGTTCTTAATTAGTGGATACAGTTTCGATTAAAGTTCCTAGGAATCTATTATATTCTAAAGTATTACTTAATGTTGTAATAGATTTTTTATTTTCTTATGTTTAGGCGTGGCAAGTACCCCTCCATACAATATTTTTAACATAATAGTTTTTGCTACATGTGCATTTGCATTGTACATGAATGTCAGGATCATGATTTGATTAATTTTTTATTAGTTAAAATTTAAATTATTAAATTAAAAAAAATATTTTCATGAAAAAAAATGTTAAAATTCAATAAATTTAATATCAAATCTAAAATTTCTTTTATAGAAACAATATATTATAATTATTTAAAATTTAATTAATAATTTTTTTTATAATAAAAGTAAAACGGAGAAGACACACAAGAATTTTCAAAGATATACCCTCAGCAATCAATAATTACTCAGTTAATTATACATTTAATATATTTAAATTGTGATCATTCATCAAGATCACACAATCCATTAACTATAGAAAAGATATAGTATGAAACCTGATTTTCTAGTCATTAATTAGGAAATATTAATTTATAAAACATTCTAAAAATATATATGAAGCAATTAAAATTAAAAAATAATGAAATTCACTTCAATGTATTATTAGATGGTCGAAGAATTGTTTTACTTATATCAACAATTTAAAATATATAAGTCATTGTCTCAATGTAATAATCAATTAAGTTTATTTAAATACTTAAGTGATTTACTATATAACATTTAATATCGAATCTTGATATAAAGCGACTAAATACACAAATTCTACTCTTAACTTACAAAAATATATTACAATAAAAGTCTGCATAACACACTAGGATTTAAAGTGTATTCCTCATTTTAAATCAAATAGTTGTTTTTATATAATTTTTTAAATATTGAGATAGTTTTGCTTCATCTACTTTGATTCATTATTGTTTGTTGAAGAATGGAATATAAAAATTTTAATATTAATATCTGATAAGGGCAAAGTTAACTCATTTTTATTGGAGGGGCCAAAAGCTAAGAAGAATAAAAATTAAAAAATTTTAAACTACTATATTGAATTTAACCATTAATAATTAAAAAATTTATAATAGATAATAATTTTATATAACATGTAAATTAAAAGAAACAAAAAGAAAAAAGACTTATAATAGTGCTCTAAGAAAGTTTTGTTTGATGATAGCAATATCTTTCTTAATATAAACAACTAAATTAGTTGTAAAAAACTTATCATCTATTTTATTTTGGAGTCTTATCTTTTCTAATATAAACTACTAAAAAATTAATACAGTTAACATCAAATATTCTTATTTTATTATATTTAAGCTTATAATATTAAATATTAAATTATAATGTATAAAATATAAATAGTTAAATGCGATATACAGAATTAATAATTTCTTCTTATATTCAAGATAATTTCTTTCAACTAAATACAAAATGTAAAGTATATTAAAAACATATATTCAAGATAATTTAATCTTATATAATTCGGATTAATAAAAAATGATATATTAGTAAAATTTTAAACAATAACCAATAATGCAACGTTAGAACTTATATTTGAAAATTACATATATAATAATTTTTAATTTTTAAAGATCTAAATAATTGAAAATAAAATCCACATAACAGAAAAAAAATATGACAAGTAGAAAATAGTACCTACATAACAAAAAAAAATTATAGTTGATGATTCGTAAAAATTTAGAAAAAAAAAAGTTATAGAAACTTAAAACATATGAGCAAATAGAATAGAATTGAAAAAAATAAATAATAATAATAATAATAATAATATAAATAAAAAAATTAAATAAATTTTATTATCTTTTTATAATTTCACAATATAAGAATAGAAAAAAAAATGGAAAGAAAAAGCTTGTAAAGTCATTTTATTATTTTTTAATTTTATTAATCATTCAATAAAAAATTATTTTGAAGAATTACTAAAAAATATATAATATATAAAAAATTTCAAAAGTTTTAATTACAAAGGGACGCTCTGTCCCTAATATTTGACATAACTTGGGCAATTGCCAAAAAGATTTTTATACATCTGGAAAGCAAATTTCATTCTAAATCTTTTTTCGGACTTCAAAATTGGTAGTGAAATGTATTTTTAATATTTTAATTTTTTTAAATTTCGAATGTATTATATATATCTATATATTATAAACAATTAATAATCTATTATAAGTCATAAAAAAAATCTATCATCTAAACTCATATTGTTGTAATTCATACTATTTTGATATATTTATCATATATTATGATTTGAAGGTATTACTTATATAAAATATGGGTTAAAATCTTTTTCATTATATTTTGTCTATTAGTTTCGAATGTACTTATATATCATGGGAAAAATTCGACAAGAAAAAAGTTCCTTGGATTTTTAAATATGAAGTTCTCCGTCTATAGCCAATTCTTTTCAAGTAAGATGTCTAATTAAAACTTCACAAAAATTCTTTGTTTTACTTTATTATGATTTTATTTTGTAAAGTTTTATTTCAGATGCTTCACTTGAGCTTCATCTTATACAAAAAAAAAAAAAAAAAGAATATTAAACCTTCAAATTTGTTTTGGATTTCTAATTCAATCAATGTTTGTCTTTCATATTTTTATTTCTTGTCCACCTCCTATAATAGTTTGGATCCCTTCTTCAAACTCTTTTGTATATTAATTAATTTGATTATCTTGAGTTTTCTTTTTTGTAATTGAAAATTCAACCATTAATATATAAAATAAGAATCTTAAAATTCACATGATTAATACATTAATATTTAAAATAAAAAAAAATTTAGTTTTGCAAGACAAAACAAAATACCATGATTTTTAGATTGAGAGGCTGTTTGGCTTGACTTTTTTTTAACTTATTATTATGAAGTTCTTATGAAAAATAATAGTTTTTAAAATTAAGCTAAAATTGTTTGATAAATTTTTTTTATAAATTTTTTTATATAAGTTATAATTTTGGTTAAAATTATCTTAGAGGGTATTTTTTTTAAAGGGTAATATTGTAATTATTTTTAATAAATAAGGATATTTTTGAAACAAAAATAAAAAATTTTCTTGTATATTTAAAAGAAGAGAAGAAAAAGCTCTTCATAGGAGCTTTTTTTGAAGTTCTTTTTTTTTTAAATTTTACTTTTTAAAAAAAAATTATTTTTTTTAAGAGTTTTTTAAAAATTATATTTGACCTGACTTTTGCTTTTAAGAAATAGATAGGTTGAAAAAAATATAGACCAAACAAACACTAAAGTAATTTATTAAGCTTTAATAGCGAGGACTTGGAGTTTGGGAAACTAAAAGGTGGAAAGGATTGGTGTATTCCAAAATGATTGCCAAGTAGAAACGGGGCCTTACGGGGAAGAATTTAAGTAAACTTGAAATGTCACCAGCTGCGCAAGTCACCAGTTGTTCCTTGAAAAACTTTGTGGCTCAAGTTTGTCCTCACTTCCTTCCCCCAGATTAGTTGGGCGCATCTGTTGGAATAGATTCCTAGCCAAAGATGCTGATCATGGCATGCCTAACGACATCCTTGGACAACCTAATGATGAATAGGAAAAACGATCTGCATTCATGAGAACAAAGCATCAGAATTACGAACAGCATCAGGGACAGTCCCTACCCAAACTTTTTGACATCCTGCTACTCCACTTTAGCTGTACAATTTGAGCCAAGGAGTTGGCCCCTCCGTTTCATGAATCACATGAGAGAACAGACAGTAGCTAATACAATCTGAAGCTGAGGCTAAGATATCTTTTAATTACCAAGTATAATTTAGAAAAGAAGCATCTTTCAGCCAAACTAGGGGCGTTTTAGTAATGTGATGAATAACAAAGAAAGAACCAACATGGCCTAACTCATCCGCTGGCCAGTTTCATTCATATACTTATACATACACACACACACACACACACACATATATATATTGATTATTTTTGTGATCATCAAAATTAACCAACTTCCTTTGGCACAACAAAATAGTGTAGGCGCAAAGAGAGAGAGAGAGAGAGAGAGAGAGAGAGAGAGAGAGATGAGCCCATTAGGTAGTTCGACGGCCAGTTGTGGTCTATTGCGATGGAATTCTCCTATTCCCTATGCCTTCGGAGGCCTTGCTATCATTTTCGGTATCATCGCCGTCGCATTGCTCGTCCTTGCTTGCAGTCCCCAAAGGCCATCCCCTGAATTTCCAAATGGCAAAGAAGACAAGTACAAAGAAAGGATACAAGCATCAGCCACTCTGCAGCAAAAAACAGTGGTTATCATGGCTGGAGATCACCTCCCCACATATGTAGCAAAGCCTTGTCCTCGAATTCCCCCAGTATAACAATCTCTCCAGATCCCTCTCATGTTTTTGTTGTGCAAGGGCATCTAAATAGGCGTATATATGATCGTATTCTTATTTTCAGAATTTTGTGGTCTCCAGCCTCCATTGGGACCGACGCTGATCGAAAGTATAGCTACTTTGCAAGATAAATTTGGAGCAAGTTGGAAAAATATAATTGATGCTCTTAAGTTTTCTAATCAATTAGAAATTAACATATAAAATTTAGGGTTGATTATATTAATTTTTGAGGGGTCATTAACTCATTTTGAGATATATATCTAAAAAAAAAAACGCATAATACTATACATAGTTAAAAAAATTAAAATTCTTGGGAGGGCCACTGAGTCTATTGTACGTATTTTGTGAATGTAAAATCCTTTTTTTCTAGTTGATATGAGCCTGTAACTTTCATGTAATGCAATTCGCTTCATTTCTGAAAAAAAAAAACTTCATATCCTAATATTAGGTCAGTAGGCCTTCTACAGTCAGGGATGCCTTATTGCAATCGAACTACGTTCCATATGTCTTGAGAAGCTTACCAATTATTGGCATCGTTCCTCTTTACGAAGTCACCAAGAGAAAGATGGGAGTAGCAGCAATTATAGAGCCAAAAATAATGGTAAACTGATGACTTGGCTGGAGATGACTATCTTGCATATGTAGCAAAGCTTTTGTGCTTAAACTCCCCCATTTTGAAACAATTTTAAGATCCCTTCTCTCTTTTCCCTCTGTTTCTTCACTCTTCTTCTTCTTTCTTTCTGATATTTTCAAGATGGTAAAATTAGTTAATGTTCCATATATGGTACTTTTGAGTTACAAAATGAAAATTTTGGGTTGCACAATTTATACCAGCCTTTATTGAGTTCACCTGAAGAGCGTTTGACATTTGTTGCCTCAACCGGTACCCTTGGATGTATGAACTGGTTGACATGTTGGTAAAAATTGTTGGAAGGGGCTGGATTTTTGGGTTTTAATTTATCGGTTGCTATGTCGCGTCTGTTTGTATGGGCTTGGGTGTTGTGTGAGTTATGACTAATTATCAGTGGGGTGTGCACAATATATTAAAGTTGCTGTTTTTGCATTTTGTTTTCTCTACTCTTTTTTTCCTTTCACCCAAAAAAAAAAGGGAAAATAAAAATTCTTATGTTTCCTTTAGGAAAGAAACAAAAGGAATAAATTAATAAATATTAATTGGATTTTTTATTTAGATTTTATGCTCTTTTTACACATTTCTTCCTTCAAAAACGAAAAGGGAACAGGGAGGGAAGGAAATAAAGGAAAAATATATGAAAGGAATGAAAAAGATAAGAAACTAAAAAAAAATTAAAGATTTTGATGTTTGAAATTTTTATTTTCTATTTCACATAGAATTTTTTTCTTTAATTAATATTAATTAGGTTGTTTTATAATAAACAAATTGAATAAAATTTGCCGATAATAGTATGTTGGAAAAAACAGATAAAAATAAAAGAAATAACAAAAGATTGAACTAAGCCATTTATATAATAAAAGTAACAGAGCATGTTGCAAATTGAAATATTCTTACTTTTTTATCCTTCTTGAGAATTCATATAAGAAATTACGATTTGAAACAATTTAAATTTTTTTATATTATGAAATGTAGACATTTCACCAAACAATTTATATAATTTTTTAAATAAAAAGATTGCACCCCTAAATGCATCTACGTTGAAATTTTAGCGGAAGTTAATCGTTTCCACCGTTACAACTTTGATGAGTCAATTTGGCAAAAAACAAAAGCAGTTATGATTTGACAATGTGACCACATGAATTTGACACGTTATAGAGCATGATATGGTCGTTAATGCGTTACGAAAGATGAAATATAATTTTTAACAATTTAATGTTAATTTATTTGTTTTTATTTAGAAATATTTTTAAAATTTTATTAGATAAAATTAATAATTTAATTTTTCGAGGGAATAGGAATTATTCACAATAAATATGTCAATGAATAATGTATATATTATTTTTTAAGTTGTTGAGAGGTGGGTTTATCTTTTCAAATGAATATTTCACTCACTTTTTTTTATAGAAAAAGCTTGTCTTACAAATCCTCCTTTGTTCACATAAGGATCTCTTCGCTCTTGTTATTATGGAACGGCTACTAGAATTTTTCACAAAAATTACATATTCTCAAACCCTCTAGCTTTGATGGTACTTCAAGAGTGAAGAGAAAAGAATTTTTATTATTTTTTCTTTTATTTATAAAACAACTCACATTCACTCTTGATTGTGTGTGAAAAACTAGTATGTATATTCAATATTTATAAACGTGTTAGAGATATAAAGATGGGATATTTCTTTTAAATTTAAATAAATTAAATTTAAATGTAATCGATCCTTATTTAAATTTAAACAAATTAAATTTAAATATAATAGATTATTACATAAATAATTCTTATTTAAATTTAAATTTATATCCCATCCCAGACGTTTTTCAATTATTCAATTAAGAAATATTGTAACAAAATCCAATATTAATTAATAAAATATTTATTAATTATTCATAAATAATTAACAAAGTTGCATGTCATGTGGATGCATCACATTTAAATGCAACATCTCCTACTTGTACATATTGGCATCAACTTATACCATTCGCAATTTAACTCATTCTCCATTTCTTGTCATACAAGGAAAACGGAACGTGCGACCAACGAGAAAATAAAGATATCGATGAGCAGTGAGATATTAAGTTACCATCTTACTAATATAACATTAGTTGAGTTCTCATCATACCTCAAATCATTTTAATCACACAAGATTTTACATCTCTGATCCTTTCTATATGTAAGAGCTATGCAGAATCTCCTTACGTGTCTAAACTCATGGTTATATCTAACAACTAATGTTTTATAACCACCTGGGCAATGAGTTATAGACCATATATGTGAGATGGATAACAACTTTTCCTTGAATACTCCTGTCAATCTATTAAGATTTGATTGCTTTCCTAGTCATGTTGCACTAGATCTAACCCTTGGAAATTGTGCTACTGTAGTAATACCAAATCTCAACTTCATATCATAGATTGAAGTCCCAAAAGGTATAAGATTTGGACTACGTAGATATATGCCTTAATTAATCAATAACATTTGATCAAATAAGTCAACACAGACTTAATTTATTAATTGCTCAAAAACAATAATATATGAATATCAAATGTGTAATAACCCTAAACCCCTAATATGCTTTTGAAAAGTATTTCTAGCAATAAGTTTAATGAATAGATTTGCTAATATATCAATTGTGGAAATGTACTTCAACGCAACAATACCTTGTGCAATGATGTCACGAATGTAGTGATAATGAGTATCAATGTGTTTGGCTTTTCCATGATACTCAGGATCCTTTGTATAAGCTATGGCAAATTGTGTTGTCGCAATAAAATACAACAGCTTCACTAAAATGCCTTGTAATGTTCAAGCTTTACAAGAATCTCCTTAACCAAACCATCTCTTATACTACAGCGCAACATGCTACATACTCTGCTTCCATAGTATATAAAGCAATACAAAGTTGCTTCTTGCTACTCCAAAAGATAGCTTCGCCTCCAAGTATAAAAGCATATCTTGAAGTAGACTTTCAATCATTCTTATCATCGACGTGATTAGCATCACTATATTCGACCAATTTTAGACTTCGATCTTCATAACACAAAGCCAAATTAGTAATTCTTCTCAAATATCTTAGTATTTTTTTTATAGCAGCCCAATAGGCAATCTTAGGATTACTTTGGTACCAACTAACCATACCAACCGTAAAACATATGTTTGGTCGACTACACATCATAGCGTACAGAAGACTTCTAATAGCACTTGCATATGGTACATTTTCTATTCATTTATTTTCTTCTTCATAGGGACATTTTAAGTTTGTATTAACACACAATGAAGGGATAAAGACTTTTAATGACATTTCCCACCATTGAGAGCTTGAGGCAGAGTGTAGAGAAGCTATCTGCAGCATTGCCCTAATAACTCAAGCTGGAAATCGCAAAAGGTATGTTACCCAACAAAAAAGACAACAAAAGAAGGGAAAAACTAGAAATGTAAATCCAAAAGTGATGGAGTCACCAAGTGCCAAAGAGGCAAGCGTGGTGGCAAAAAGGATAAGTCCAAGTAGAAATACCTTAATTGTGGTAAAAATGGACATTTTGCTCAAAAGTGCACTAAGCCTAAGAAGATCTATTTTCTAAATCGCTTTAGAAGTTATGTATGTTCTCATGTGTTCATAGCTCATTCTCTCCTTGGTTGGATTGTATATACAGGAACATCCAAGCACATAAACTACAATCGTGCAAGATATATATGTAGATAACCATCGTTTACCAACGGGAGACACTTTGTCATGAAGGGGAACGAAGCACAAGAAGAGGTCCTAAGAGTAGGAACCTACTAATGCACAATGCACAATAGGCGAAAATGGCTCCTACATGATGTGCATCATACTCCGTCTGTACGATGTAATCTACTTTCAATTTTAGCATTAATGGATTTAGGATTTAATTTTACTTTCGAGAATAATAGTTTGTCTATTTTTCTTGAAACATGTTTGTTGGTCATGTTGTTTTGAAGACGGTTTGATTGTGTTAGATTTGGATTCTAATAATGATGTTACTTTTGTTTTAAATTCTTCTTCTGATGTTATAGATTATTCTATGAAATGGCATGCTAGATTAAGACACATTAGGTAAAATAGAATATTTAGATTGGATAGAGAAAGGCTATTGGGCTTACTTGCCAAAGTTAAACTTCTTACACGTGAGTTATGTCTTACTGGAAAGTCCAACAGAAAAGCTTTTTGGGAAGGCTAAAAAGGCCACTTATATGCTAGAACTTCTTTATTCGGACATTTGCGGGCTTATGAATGTAAAGGCACACAATAACGCATCTTATTTTATTACATTCATAGATGATTACTAACGATATGGATCCATTTTCTATTATCTCACATTTTTGAAGTTTTGAATTATTTCAAACACTTTATGGTAGAGGTTGAGAATCAGAAAGAAAAGAAACTTAAGGTTTTTCATGCTGATGATGTGTGAATACCTATATGATCAATTCAAAGAATTATTTAAGGAAAAAGGAATACGTCGACAGTCAACGATATCAAGAACTCCGCAACAAAACTGTGTTGCAGAGAGAAGAAATTGTACCTTGTTAGATATGGTTAGGTCGATGATGGCACAAGCTAATTTTCTAATAAGTTTTTGGGGGAATGCCTTTTTGACCGCAACATACGTCCTCAATTGTGTGCCTTCAAAATCTATTCTCATAACTCCATATGAGTTATGGAATGAAAGTAAGCCTAATTTGGAAGGCTTATTTCTTTAGGAATCAACAGGGTATGTACATCACTCATTTCAAAAGTATGGGAAACTTGGACCTAAAACTAATAAATGTGCATTTATTAGATACTCAAAACATTCTAAAAGCTACATGATATATGGGAAACACCTTAATGGAGGGCTAATTGAGATGTAATCTCGTGATGTTAACTTTTTAAAAGATGACTTCCTAAGCATAGGTGAGGTTAAAAAAAGCCTTGAGCTTTATGAGATTGAGGAGTCTCAAGAAAATGTATCCCAATATAAAGAAATGGATGTGAAAACATATCCTATCCAAGAGACTGTTGAGGTTAATGAGAGTACACCACTTGAGCTCCATCAAGATTTACAATTGCGAAGAAGTAAATATGGACAAATACCTTGTAAAAGATTTAAGATAAAATGTCAGTCTTTCTTAGGTATTTCTGTGGATGTTGATAAACCATCTTCCTATTAGTAAGTTTTAAACTCGTCATCATCAAACAAATGGCTTGCTATTAGGGAAAATGAAATGAAATCCATTTTTGAAAACCAAGTATGGGAGTTAGTTGACCCTCCACCTAGGCATAGGGCCATCGAAAACAAATAGGTCTTAAAGGTACAGTGCAAAGCGGATGGATTGAAGGTACCGTGCAAAACGTACCTATTACTCATCTATGAGATCATAACCAACTACTTTCATCTCTCTTATCATGGCTGGCATAACCTTTAGGTTCTCAGTAGTAATGTGCTTAGAGTTCATCACATATTGATTAAACCTAAGTGTTAAGGCACGAAGCCTCGTAGTTACGGTTCCACCATACTTGAATTTCAGTTGTTCCCATAATTGTTTGGTAGTTGGAAAGTTCTCAAACTCCTTAATGAGATCATCATGCATGCAACTTAACATGGCAAAGCATGTACTACGGTTTCTCTTATACCAAGTGTCATAGGCTTCTTGGTCACGGCGATGCTGAGCAGCGTTTTCAGTCTTAGGTGGGTTCATCTTTTTGGTCAGATGATCAAGCAACTCTTGCTCATTGAGAAGATATTGAACCTTCTTATGCCAAATATCATAGTTTTTTTCATCAAGTTTGACACATTTGGTCAAATATGTAATAATTTGTTTTGAAGCTGTATCACTACATCATTGTGTAAGATTTAATTAGGCACATATCTAATTTTCTAATCAATTAAAGTTAAACATATTTAATTTTTACCTATATTACTAGTTCAAAAATTTCACATGCATGCTGATAATCATCACCAATAGTACAAGCATCAATTAAAATGTCTAATCTAATTTAACCTTGGATTATAGGAACAATTCCCACTATCCTTAAGCATGGGAACAATTCCCACTTATCACATAATATAATGAGTTTTACTCAAAAACCTTATTGATATTTATAGGTGCCCATATACAAAATAATATTATGCATAAAGTAAGCGCGAAATTACATCCCTTTACATGACCTCAATAAATAATTAATATAAACATAAAATAAATTACATCATAAGGAACCTACTACATCAATATATAAAAATAAGGATGTCACGCTTGCTTATACGTATTTATTATTTTGGATGATCAAAATCTTTCATATAAATTTTATGCACACAAAAATAGCACTAAGTATATCATAATTTTAAATGCTTCCAAGAAAGACTACAATAGTCTTCTCGACAAAGCACCTTACTTTTACAGTAATTTCCAACAACGGCTAGATGAGTCACAAACAGTCTCTCTTAAAACCCAATCCTCTTTGACAAAATTACTGAGACATATAATCACTGTACTATCTTTTTACATATAATTTTACTTAACAAATAAGTAAAATAATTATATCATGCATTTTATAAATTTTACTTAACAAATAAGTAAAATATTGCAATTATACAAAATATACTTACATGGCACATATCATTTTATAACTTATGTAAAATAATTGATTTAACAAACATTTATTAAATTCACTCAAACCATATATATGTTTTAGAAGAAAAACAATTTTTAATATATAACATATAAGTAAAAAATGTTGTTAATTAATATATTAATTAACTATATTTATAATGCATATGAATTTAATAAAATATCATCATGCTAAAAACATAAATAATATTATGAATTTTTTTATCAAATTGTAATTACAAAAAAAATTTTACAGTCATTGTGTAGAAACAGAAACTTGTGAGGTAAAAATGTAATTTTAAAAAAATATATCTATTGGAGCCATATGGTTGCCACATCAAGCTTTTTATGACTATGTCTAGACCCTTTTGGCTTTTATTGTCTACCGCACTCTCATCATGAAGATGCTTCCTTGGTTTAGTAGTTGAAAGGTATTTTTTAAAGTCTCAATAACTTGTTAATGCAAGTTCCAATCTTGCCAATTGCATTTTCTTTCCCTATTTTTTTTTTATTTTGTTGCCATCCATAAAGCGTCACGTGACTTTAGACCAATGCACCTGTTTGCACTAGATTAAAGCCTACTCTTTCAGCAAAATAAATTTATTACTTTTTTAAGATATATATAAAAATACTTATAATATATCATTCAAGAGGAAATAAAAAAAATATACAATATATCATTAGAAAGTAAATAAAAAATAGAACATATCTATAGCAGATTTATAAAAAACAAATCATATATGGATAATTTAAATTAAACAAAATCATTATCAAAACATGCTTTTAAAATATACACATTAAAAGAAAGAAAACAAACCAAAACTTGATTTGATACCATTATTGAGAGGTGGACTTATTTTTTAAAATGAACATTTTACTCCATTTCTGATCGAAAAAGCTTGCCTTACGAATCCTCTTTTATTCACAGAACGATTTCTTCGCTTTTGTTGTTATGGAATGGCTACTAAAGTTTTTCATAAGAACTTACACGTACTAAAGTCTTTCATAAGAAATTACACATACGTTTTAAAATCCTCTAACCTTGGTGGTGCCTAAAAAATGAAGAGAAGAAGAGAGAAAAGAGTTTTTGGCTTTTTTCTAATTTATAAAAAAACTCACGTTCACTTTTGTTTGTGTGTGAAAATCAGTACGTCGGTTCACTATTTATAAACGTATTAAGGATATAGAGATAGAACATTTCTTTTAAATTTAAACAAATTAAATTAAAAGTAATCTATCCTTATTTAAATTTAATCAAATTAAATTTAAGTATAATGGATTATTACATAGATAATCTTTATTTAAATTTAAACAAATTAAATTTAAATTTATATCATATCCCAAATGTTTTTCAGTTATTCAATTAAGAAATATCAAAATAATATCCAACATTAATTAATTAAATATTTATTAAATATTTTTTAATTATTCACAAATAATTAACAACGTTGCATGCCATGTAGATGCACCACATTTAAATGCAAGATTTACCTTGAACCCTATAAACACTGGATTTAAATTTTTGAAATTACTACTAACACCCACATATCTAAACACTATCCATTAAATAGCTGAACCTATTAAATACTAATTAAAATAAATATTCAATTAATTTTTTATCTTATTAATGAAAATTGAATTAATAAATTAAAATTAACTCATAAAAAACAAATTGAAGTTTAAAATCAATGTTAAAAAATTTAAGGAAGTTTAATAAGCATTACACTAATTATAATCAATTTATAAATAAAAAATTAATACATAATTAAAATTTAATATTATAAATTATAATTTTCTATATCACTAAAATTTAATATTATAAATTATTTTTTATAATTAAATTTAAATAATGAATACCCTAATATCACTATTCAAATCTTCAAACTCGATTATAAAATATTTTAATCTTATCTAGTGATAAGATATTCTTAATACACAGAATGTTAATTCAAAAAAAATAAAAAATATCATGCGAGAAAAGTTAAAATTATAATAAATATAAGTAAAATTAATTTTTAATTATATATATATATATATATATATATAAAGAGAGATACAGTATTAATCAAATCTTTCATTCCATAATGCCTATACTACAATTAAACTTTGGATGTGGTCAAATTGAATCATTCTGAGTTGATCTACCTCTCATGTCAGGCTTCTTTAATTGCTACCCAAGAGGATCAGAGACCTACATTTTTCAACTTGCCACGCATCTGCTACGTCACCACTGAATTGGCTTCACTTATTCCACTTTCTATAAATTTTTTATTGTCTTCGTCATTATGATCTGGAAGGCATTAACTTCTTGATGTTCCTTTCATTTAATTGTGGAAATTAATTGGAAGTCATATCATTCCTACTAGCAATAATTTCAATTCATTTTCATGTCATTTCAATCTGCATGCTAATTTATGCTTTATACAATCAATCAATAAAAAGCATTCATTGCTCTCATTTAGAGTTACATTTTTTTATTTAATATTGGATTGCAGTTATTTTTTATTAAAAAATTTAGATTTAAATTCTCTTCATCCCTTTTTTTATTGAAAATTTTAAACATAACTTTATTGATCACATGTTATATATAATTTTCCTATGAGAAGAACAGTAAGGAATGTGAGTACTTAACTAAGTTCAATCCCAAACTTAATTACTGCTTACCATAAATATCTTTTTTCCATCAAAGTAAGAGGTCCAACTCATCACTCATGCTTTGACAAACACAGTGTATTTAAATAGCACAGAGTTTATTTAATTAAAAGCTAAACTTACATTTTCCTTAAGTCTTAATTCCATATATATACCTTTTTTAAAAAAAAAATTTATACTATGATAGATTTGAGAGAGGAATAAATTTAAAACTATGATTTTTTTTTCTTAAATGTGAAGTAGGGCTTTCAATTAAATCATGTATCAACTATAATATATTGTATCAACACTTGCATCAAAATGAAGCTGTTAGTTAATAAGCAGTAAATAAGATGGCTTCTCCCTTGAAGACGGTCCAATTGTGGGAGTAGTAGCATAATAAAGAGATTATAAATGGAAAAGTAGACATAGATAGAGGTGTTTAAAGGTCGTATAAAAATATTATTTTTACACTTTCAATAATAAAAAAAATAATTAATTGGATGAATTGAGTAGGGCTTGAGTTTGGTGTTTAAAATGAGAAGTTTAATAAGTTTAGTCTGATTCATGATTATGAACACTTTTAGATGTACTATAAGAGGAAGAAGAGGATGGATGAAGAAAAAGAAAAACCTAAAAAGAAACTTGGGTGGGAAAACGAAGAAACTGATGCAAATGGCTAACCAACCAAATTGACAAAACTCGCACTGCTTTACATTTGAAGGTCTATATCACAACACCCAAGTTTTACATATAAATATAAATAAAGTCGTCAAGTTGTAGATAAGTCTCCTTATTTTATAAATTTTAACTTTTCAAAATTAAAATTTGAACTCAAAATGATTTTTAAATTGAAATTCCAAATTTTAATCATTAAATGTATATCGCAATACCCAAACTAAAATGGAGAATTCTATATATTACGTTGTAAAAAATAATAAAAAATAAAAAATGATAATATAGTACTAAGATGTAAAAGAAACCCAAGAAAGAAAACATTAAGTGGGGGCTTGACTCATGAGTAATATAGTATTTGTTTTCATCCCATTGTCTCCATGTGATATGTGACACATTTTTAATGCAGATATGTTTATCATATATAGAAATTAGCAGCGGGTGAAATGAAAGTGTGAAAGTAAGTAGAGAGAGAGAGAGAGAGAGAGAGAGAGAGAGAGAGAGAGAGAGAGAGAGAGAGAAGAGAGGGAATCAGATCTCCGATTCTCCAGCTTTGAAAAGGTTGTCCTTTAGCAAGCAAACCCCGTGTCCTGAGTCCCGACGTGGAGCCCAAGAGAAGAGCAGCTCAAGATACAAACCTCCAAAAGGACAAGCAACAGGAATAATGCATGGGCCTTATCTGTCCGGTAATACTACGTAATAAGTCATGGGAGAGAAATTGAAAAGTGGGGAACAGCTACAAATCATGCTTAGAAGTATGGGGACAAGGAGTGCCCCAACCCACTGGATTTGAACTCTTTCTTAACTTCCTTTTGTCCTCGCCCTTCTTATCAACAGGGGAACCCTCCCAAAGCATACTCAATTATCTCTGCTAAATTTCATCTCTAGTCCAAGCTACTGCTTTTATCATTTGATTGAAATTTTGGAGCATTGTATGGTTTAAGAGAATGATCCTACTAAATTAATACACGTCTCTCTCTCCCTCTCGCTATAATTGAGTTATTGATTATCTATTCAAGTCAAAGCAGTAAGCATTTTGAAAGTTTTTGGTTGGATTCCATTAGAGAGAAAGAGGGTTGTTTACTTAAAAAGTCCAACTAATGGATATAATTATATAAAAAAAATAATGAAGTAATGATAATATTGAAGTGCAGTAACCTCAAAAGTTTGATGTAGCTATAGTAGTAGTTAGTTTTGCATCATGTTTCTAGCACAGGCCCGCATGCTAGCTCGACATAAAAAGTCAAAAATGTACAATGACAAGACTGGGGGATAATGTGAAATGAGAGGCAAAAATTGCATTACCAAAACTTTAGAGCGGAAGAATCCATCACGAGATAGGAAAGTGTCCAAGTTATGAGAGAAAACATGCAATTGAAGTTTGAGATAAAAGGAGGCCCATTGACCATCTCAAAACATGTCTAAAAATTTAAAAAAAAAAAAGAAGAAAGAAAGAAACAAAGGTCATTTCAACAGTGAATGCAGAAGTAAATTCTGGGAGTTATCTGTCTGATCACTGTAATTTCACCCATCAGCATTCAGTACTTGAAAATTAAAAATGTAGCATTCAGACTAGTCCCTAACATGGTTTCCAGGCAATGGATTCATTTATAATGAAAGCATGTTTAATCGGCAACTTAATTTGTCTATTGAGGTTTACAGGACACAGATTGCATAAATTTTGAACCCAAAATGAAGAAAGGGAATATCTTTTAAATCTAAGATAGAGCAAGTAAAATGACAAAAAATGGTCAAGGTCAGTGGTAGAAAAATGTGGTGAGTCACTTTTTATAACTCTAGAAGAAAATAACTGGATTTCGAAAAAGACCATATATTCCTTCAATGAAAACAAAAGACATAATCCTACTTCCTGAGAAGACAGGCACTATCAAATTAGAGGAGGACAGAAGAGCAGAAGCAGAAAGATACTCGGACAGGTTCCTCTCACATGGTCTCATCTAAAACCTAACTCCAGTTGGGTTTCGTTTAGTATTATTACTTTAATCTATAGTAAAAAGCCTGCTCAAGTTTTAATGAGAGGATAAAGCGGAAATGAAAGGTGTGAGAAGCTATATGGGGTAGTAAAGAGGTCTTGGTCTAGCCATATTTAAAACACAGGTCTTATATTCTCCATAGTTTTAGTAGACTGAGCCAATCTGTCTTTGCATTTAAGGCAGCCCTTTTTTATTAATGACAAATGCAGAGAAGTAAAGAAGATTGTATCTTCACTTGTGAATACTAATAACCAACAACCCTTGTCCTTTCAAATTCAAGAAACTTTGGTATTTATGCCTTTTGTAAGATGAATTTCACTTTCTTTGACAGCTTCTAGCTGTCTTCTGCTGATTCCAAGTCAGAGAATTAATGGGTCTATAGATTTTCAGGTGGTGAAATTATCCTAGCCATTTAAGATAGTGTGGTTTTGTGTAGCTTTCAAAAAGTGAGATGGGTATATCTGTTCCTTGTCTAGAAAGCTGGTTTGGACAGGGAGAGGAACGTTTCTCAGGCGTCTAAATACAGCTCCCTAATTTCCTATATTCAAGAACTCAAAGTATTTGTCATCTACTTGATTTCTTGGTATATTTCTCTCTAGTGCTCCCTCCTTCTCCAAGCGCCTACAGTGAATGGAGCCTTCCAAAATCCCTGGAGGCACCGAAGAATGCCACAGCAGTGAATCGGGGTGGACAATGTACATTGGTTCCCCCATCCAAGGTGGTGACGACGACAACGACGATGGACACAGTGACGCTGATGCTTATGCTGCCAATTACGGTGGTCATGCTGATGAAACAGAAATCAATCACGAAGCTGACAGTGATGATTCTATGGCTTCTGATGCTTCTTCGGGTCCAAGTCATCAGGGACATCGTTATGGAAATATGGAGGAAGGTCAGGGCACGTCCCATCTCAAGGACAAGGATGAGGGCGAAGGGACTTATTGCTTGGACAAGAAAGCTAAGAAATCACTGGAGAAGCAAAAGCATGGAATGAAAAAGAAAGAAGACAAAGAAGATCCGAAAGAGCGGATGACTCTCAAGGCAAAAGGAGCTGCTACTCCTCGAAGTGGTTCCAAGGTAAAAAAAAGCATCTGGCTAGGAAAAAGAAAGTAGAACTAGTTCTTTTTGTCCTTTACTTTCCCCTTCCAGTTCTGCCGGTGGTTTTGCAGGGATGGTAGCATGTACTTAAAAAGTGTATCAGATGAAAACCTATCTATATGTTATGTGTTATCAAAGCTCAGATGTTGGAGTTCAAGCAAGAAACATAACGAACGTATTCCCCTCGTAAATGTAGGTTTAATTATAAGCTTTTCTTTGTACTCCACTGCTACCAAGCTCGCAATGGATTTGACATGTCTACGGCCTGCATTTATATATTTTTGTACGACTTTGAATTAGTGTATGTATTCGGCGAGCAGGTCTTTACCAGGATTGATAGTTCTAACACTTTTGGTTTAGAAATTAAAAGACTCATTAGTAAAAGAGCATTTCATTCGCGAATTCGTTTATGTCGAAATGTCCTTGCATATGTTGACAATTAAGCCGGCAGATTTCTGTAATTCACACCGTGCCACGTTTATTCCTGATGACCACTAATTTAAAGTTGAACAAATTATTATTAGAGTAACTCTTCTAAAGAAAAACATTGAACATTTGAACTAAAGCTCCAAAGCCAACAAGTCTTGATGAAGCGACAAATATGAAAGTAGCCAAAGTGACCCCTTTGATATCTTGCAGAGAGATGGCAACTAAGTGTAAAAGGTAAACACTTTTATCTTTTGGTCATCCAGAAAGCGAGGTTCCTAGTTGAAATGGATTTAGGCAATTAATGTTGAATCAAGACTTAGTTTGCGCTGCAAAATTTTCTAAATCCATAAATGGATCGAATTAGAAGAGGAGATGGAGATATGAAGCCAGTGATTTGTTCAATGCAAAGGACTAAGTCAATCACCCGCCTAGCTAATATATGTGAAAGTTATTCCCAGAGAAATGACAAAACCTTAGGCAATATAAACCTCAAACTATGTTTTGCCATTAACAGATTATTTTTGTTGTAGAAATGAAAGAAGTTTATAACCGCAGACAATAATGAAGCAGTCATATTCACACATTCGAAACTTGAATCCAAAAAGAATTGTCCAGAACACAATAGCTCCGAGACATGATGTTCTTTGTATTTTAAGTAGATCGTTTAGCATCATTGCGGGAAAGCAACCGGGGCCAACAGTGGAACAAATATTAGCTCTAAAATGGACAAAATCTACACCAAAAAGTTCATTCAAATGAATAGACAAAGCAACGCATCCTGGTGGACCCAATGGGGACACATTGCCGTGCACGTGGGGTGAAGGGAATTTTAGTAATTTGGCCAAAGATTTTGACAATTCCACGACGGCCAGCCCAACTCACAACAATAGCTCTTGCGTGGAGGGTCCTCGTGAGAGGCAACAATTACATTGCTTTCAGCTATGCTGGTTTGCTAGCATTGCTTCACCAATTCGGCTTCTTTCTGCTTTGAGCAGTCTTTGTTTCGCTAGCAAACAAATGCAATATTCACATAAGCTTCCATTCCATAGCCCCCGCATTTTTCTGACCAAAAAAAAAACTTCCATTCCATAGTAACACATTTTCACAATGATTAAAGTTTGACCAACCCAATCTAAAGCACACTGCAGACTTGTGGTTCATTTAATAATTAATCATAGAATCTTCTGTAGGGTGAAATTTCCGTTTAGTTTAGAAGTTCAAAATGGTAAAATGTGATAAAAGAGGACCAATATAGTTTGCAATTCATTTTCTACAATCTTCCTGCCATGAGGCACAGCTAATTGATTGATACAGGGGATGTCTTGTCTGCAGCGGATAAATATTGGCGGAATGGCCTTACTTGATTGTCGAGTATAGCTTTAGTACGTAGCGAAAAGTTAAGGAAGGAGGGTGAAATTACAGTTAGAGTTTTAAACTATTTACGACATTCATTGCTCGATCCAGAACTTGTATAATTAACAGCAACTGATTCAAACCAAAGTGAAAATCAAGCCAAGCATGTTCCACAAGAGCCATTAATGTAATTAAGATTAACTCGTTTAGTCACAAACGGAACTCACGAAAATTGATATCCTAATATTCCAATTGAGGAAGATCAGAAAGTGATTAACAATCATAAAATGCAGGGTGCAAGGCACAATGTGGTAGTCAACGGCCAAAAGGGTAATGCAAAATGATAACAGGGAGAGGGAGGTCGGGTCCTAATCGAGGCGCAATGGGATTTGCAAAGAGAGCAAGTGACATCATGGCTTGCAATGGCCAATGGACCCGTAAGATCACCGTAAGAAACAATATAGCATTAAAAAGCTCACTACAGGGCATGTGACCACTTGTTGATTTTAGCTATGCATATTTCCTTTTCAGGGTTTCCAAGTGCCAATCTTCATTACTGAGGTCGGGCTCCACGGAGCTCGTTCCATCCCCG
This sequence comes from Theobroma grandiflorum, assembly GCA_036013995.1. Classification (NCBI taxonomy): domain Eukaryota; kingdom Viridiplantae; phylum Streptophyta; class Magnoliopsida; order Malvales; family Malvaceae; genus Theobroma; species Theobroma grandiflorum. Next base: position 13,417,622 of record CP142131.1, read on the forward strand.
TAGGGTGACAATGTTGTTTTCCATAAAAAAGAAGACTTTAATTTCGTCAGCCAATGGGAAGATGCATATGCCGAATTTCCATAGCAGAAACTAGCTAGCTGGCTGGCTATGTCCAGCCTTCCAGATCCTGATCTCACAATTGACAGCCACGAAAGAAAAAGATTTGAGACATGAGAAAAACAAACATTGGTACTTGAACCTGGCAGCATCTCCTCATGACATGTTTCATCTCAAGGAGATAGTCTTAAATGTGTTAACATGGTGAGAGAGTGGCCAGAAGAATAAATTTTGATAACTAAGGAATAAAATCTTTGCCTAAATTGCTTTTCTTTGATCCAATTATAGACTCAACTAAAATAACCAACTTGAATCGAACTTTGGTATATCACAAGCAAATTTATTGGTAGGTGAGGTGAAATGAAACCATGAATTAATCAATTTTTACATTTATTGGTGTATTGTTTGGTCAGCTCTATATATCAATCTAAGATTAAGAAAAATAGTTTTTATTTACCCATTTCCAATGGGGAAACTTTGTCATTAAAGGAAGGAACTTCCATAAATTTTGTCCAGATTAAAAATTATCGTTGACCATGATAATCCTTGGAGGAAGGAAGAAGCTGCCTAGCTGTATAAGTTTATGTAGAGAAGAAGGATTTTATAAGTATTTTCAACCTCAATTTCGTGTTCGTTCAAGCAGCAGTCTAGCAGGAAAATTTTTGGTAGTCCCTGTACCAAAAATTTAAAATTTAATCCTAATTTCATTAAGATATAAGATATTTATGGGATGTTAGGTAATATCCCTCTAAGAAATTAATTAGTGAAATTGTTATGAATGAAAATTAATTGCTGGGAATTTACTTTTAGTTTTAAAGGGGAGGGATGAGCACCCCACTCTGTGATAATAAATTCTACCAACACAAATCTGCCAATTGTGAACTCGTGAACTTGTATGTAGATACCTTGGGGCAACAATTCCATGTATGGCATTTTTTCTAATAAAATGATAATCTACTCCAATGTAGTTAAGTGGTGTTTGATATATTACAATATAATATAATTATAGGTAATATGATTGTAGGTAATATGATTGTAAAGAAGATAACATTACAGTGTTTGGTATATAAGTAAAATAATGATTAAAATGTAAATGAGATAACAATGTAGCATTTGATTTCCAAATACTTTGTTGGAAATATAATGTCAATTTTCAAAATTACTCTTATTTATTAAAATACAAATTTTATATACTTATATATTTTTTATTATTAATTTTTATATAATATCATCTCTTGAATATATTTTTAATGTCATATATTTTATTTTTATTTTTTATTATAATCTTATATATTTTATTTTTATTTTTAATATAATTTCCTATATTATATACTTTATTTTAATTTCTTTTTCTTTAAAAACTAATATAAATTTTATTGATAGTCACCATTCATCATCCAACAGAGAATGGTTATTAAGAGTAATAAAGAGACATCTCTCGAAATCTATATAAACAAACAAATTATAACATTGCAAAATGTCTTTAACAAAGTAACAAAGTTGGAGGATGAAAATGTTTTTCAAAATATTGTATAGTGCAATGCAATTTGATTGCATTGGTTTTTGAATGTAACTGTAATTACATTACATCAATTGGTTGTAAGCATTGTAATCTTATATTATAATGTTTTGTTGCAAACCAAATATTGCAATGTAATTTAATTAGGCACATTGCAAGGAATATGCTCATAGGGTTGTCAACGGGTAGGGTACCTGCTAATTTTGAGGTATTCGAACCCAAACGCGATTAGTAAATGGGATACTTGAACTCTATAATTATCTGAATATTTTTTTAAATTTACTATCTAAATTCGAACCGTAATACATACCTATTACCCAATAATTACCCGAACACGTTTAAAAACCCGATTATGTAAAAAAATTATTAAAATGCCCTTCATGGGTATCTAATTACCCAAACCCGAATCTGTATCCGCATTTATATATAATAATATTTTCATCCATATTCCATATAATTTACTAATAATTAAATTTATAAAAGCACACAAAAAATAACATTTAAATTTAAATAATAAAAAACAAATATCTCAAATATCAAGTTAAATAACTAAAAACAAATATCCAAATACCAACTTAAACAACATTACAAAATTAATTAACTATAAGGGATTGTTATTAATTACATGAAATTAAAAAAAATAGTTAGGTTTCAAAACTATGCAATCTCACAACTTCTTTTTAACTATATATTTTATAAGTTTATATAAATAACGGTATACATATTATAATTAATAATTTTATAAGTTATAATTTTTGTAACGTTAATACAAAATAGAAAGTAAATATGTTTATATATTTAAAGTATATATATAACAGTAATTATATTCTTTATAAATTAACACAATATATAGAGTATATGTATTAAAAGATATTACAAGTTAATTAATAATCATAGTTTCATGAATTAGTTTAATTAACAATATAGATTTGTCTTTAATTACATAAAATAAAAAAAACATAATTGGGGTTTGGGTATCAAGTACCCAAGGGTGGCTACCCGAACTTAATACAAGTAGTAAAATTACTATTTGAACCCTACCTAAACCCAATTATAGGGTACTCTAACCTTATATAATCAAATCGGATACCTACGAGTACCTTGCAACAGGGTACCCATTGCCATCCCTATATGCTCCCACCTCCCTCATACTAAATGCTAACTTAGTATTTTCACGGAATATAAGATTTTGGCAAATATGCATATTAGATTGATTGTCACAATGATCTAAATCAATTGCCTTTGTGTGAACAACACCAAAGTCTTTAAGCAAAAATACCTCACAACATGCTGTTGACATGGCTTTATACTTAGTTTTAGTAGAGCTTCTTGCAATTATTGATTGTTTCTTAGATTGTCAGCTAACAAGAGAGTTTTCAAGGGAAAAACTATAGCCAGTTGTCGCAACGTGCGGGTCCGTGGAACCCGTCCGCCAGACGCGGGCGAAAATAAAATGAAAATTGGGAGTCGCCACCAATCGTTCCTTGTAGGTGCGATTGGTCACCTATTGACTCGGTTCTAATCGATGGAATCCTAAATTAATTTCAGGTCCATCGAAAGAACAAAAAACTGGTCTACATTTTTCAAAATTGGGTTCGGGAGTGCGGTTACGCACGGAGAAGGATTAGCACCTCCGTGACGCCCGTTCCATGAACGGTACCACTTAATCTTAAGTCATTCTTTTTTACGGCCTGATTTCGATTTTATTGTTATGTTTCCTCAATCCTTGCTTATTGACTAAATTTTTTATTGAATTGGTCTTTTATTCGATTTTACGTATGCACATGATGCAAACATAAAATGATGTCATGATTTACTTATTTTAAAATGATGAGGTCGAAAATCTTTTATTGGAAAATCATTCGAAGACCATCCCAACGCTTTGGTGAAGTCTCGATGTTTTCCTCACCTAGAGATATCTCCAAAGAAACTCGTCTCTACAAGCTCTCTGGAGAAATCCCATCATCGGGATTTCCGCCTCATTTACAGTATAAATGTCGCATGCTATGACAAGAAAGAATAATGATGACTACATGCACGCGTTTATTGACTTTGGGGGTTCGTAATTTACCCAATTATATGATTGATAGTTCGAGGTGATTTATCACATTACTTGCCTTTATTATCATTTGTCACCTCTTTTTGAGTTATTTCTTTATTTTCATTTACTTTTTACTTTTTTACCCCCTTTTTTATTTATTTATTTATTTTTTTTGGTGAAATTAACTCTATTCGGTAATATTTATTTAAGCTAATTAACTAATTATATTAATTTGAGTTTTTTATGTAAGTTATGCAAATTTATTTTCTTTATTTATTTTTTATGTATATTTTCAATAATGATTTATTTGAGTAACGAATATTGGAGTATAGAGTTCGGATTTATCCCGACGCTTCGGTGAAAATCGGTCTCAAACTCCTCACCTAGAAAATCGATTCGAAAGAAGTAACTCTTTACCTCTTTTTAGATCGAATTCCATCATCGGATTACTCAAAATAATCATTGTATTATTATTTTATATTCTATATATACATATATTTATTATATATTTTTTATTATATTTTTTATTATTATTATTCATTTTTTATTTTTTTATATCATATATATTTTTTATAGTCATGTTTACATTTATTTACCTCTTTTTTTTTCTTTTTTTTATATTCATTTTTATTATTTATTTCATTCATATATTTATTTCATTTTTCTTTTGGTTAAATAGACCTAGATATATCCTATTCCTATTTAAATTAAACTAGAATTAACACTAATTAATCAAAAATAATTGGACCTAAAACTAATTAAAGCAAGCCCAAATAAATAAAAAGAGAGTTATACCTTTTCTGGGCTGAGATTGGCCCAGTTTCACAGGCCCAGGAGCCCGCAGGAGGTCCAAGCCCGTAGCACCAAGTCCGCGTAGCAGGCCTGCAATGAGGAGTCCAAAACGCACCGTTTTGGGGCCCAAGGAGTCGCTCAAAACGGCACCGTTTTGGCTCAGGCTCTTCAACTCCTCCCCTTCTCCAAAACGGCGTCGTTTGGCTTTTTGGGTGGGTATAAAAACCCTCCTTTTTTTCTTTTTCCTTCACTTTCAGCCTTCCTTTCTCTCTCTAGCCCAAACCCTCTGCCTTCTCTCTAAAAGCCACCGATCGGATTTCCTCACCGGCGCCGTCCGCCGACCACCCCCTCTCTCTCCGATCTGCCCCTTTCACTGGCCGACCCTTCCTCTCCCCCTCTCTTTCTCCCTGCCTTAGATCGGCAGATCTAGCCTGGACCTCCCCTCTCACTCCGATCGGACCAAGCTCACCGGCGAACCCCCCCTTTTTAGTTTTGATTCGATTTCTTTTGGTTCTTTGTGGTTTTTGGCTGTTAGGCTTAGGATTTATTTTTTTTGATTCTTGGGGTATCTTACCAGCTGTTAGGAAAGGCTAGGGATTTTTGTTTTTTGGGTTTGTGATTTTTTTGGTTGCCTGCTCTCGTTTTTTTTTGAAAAGTGCTCCTGTTTTTTTGGTTTTTCCCGAATGCCCTCTCTGGTTTTTTTTTGGTTTCAAACTGCCCTCTTTTTTTTTGCTCTCTGTTGTTTTTTTTTGGTTTCAGAACTGAGAAGAATTTTTTGTTTGATTTTTTTTTCTGGTTTCCAAACTGCTCCCCTTTCTCTGATTTTTGCTTCCCATTTTTAACAACGGGGTTGTCCAATATTTTGGACAACCCCCTTAGGTGAAATCATGCTCTGTTGAGCATGATTTCCCTAAGCTAGATGCTTAGGGGGGGCTGATCACCGGATTTGGGGAATCCCCCAAAATCCGGTGATTTGTAGGGACCTTGGAGGCCCCGAGGAAGGGGACTGAGCAAGCTCAGTCCCTTCCCGATTTTTTTTTATTTTTTTATTATTTTTTTATTTTTTATTTTATTTATTTATTTATTTTTATTACTTTTTTTATATATATTTTTTTTATTTAAAAAAAAAAGAGGTGTCTACAGTTGCCCCTCTTTGCACATTCTTGAGGATCAAGGATAGTGCAAAGACGTAGACACCGCATCTGATTTCATTTTGAGGAAATTCCTAGACTTGATCTAGGCTCGACCTAAACAGGTTCGATTTGACAAAGTTAAACATTCCTAGACTTATAGGCTCGACCTAAACAGGTTCGAATTGATAAAGTTAAACATTCCTAGACTTATAGGCTCGACCTAAACAGGTTCGAATTTATAAAATTAAAATTCCTAGACTTGATCTAGGCTCGACCTAAACAGGTTCGATTTGACATAGTTAAAATTCCTAGACTTGATCTAGGCTCGACCTAAACAGGTTCGATTTGACAAAGTTTAAATTCCTAGACTTGATCTAGGCTCGACCTAAACAGGTTCGATTTGAAATTGAAATTCCTAGACTTAATCTAGGCTCGACCTATCTCCAAACAGGTTCGATTTGGCAAAGTTAAAATTCCTAGACTCGATCTAGGCTCGACCTAAACAGGTTCGATTTGAAATTGAAATTCCTAGACTTAATCTAGGCTCGACCTAAACAGGTTCGACTTCGAAATTGATTGAAATTCCTAGACTTAATCTAGGCTCGACCTAAACAGGTTCGATTTGAACTTGAAAATCCTAGACTTAATCTAGACTCGACCTAAACAGGTTCGATTTAAAAGAAATTGAAATTCCTAGACTTAATCCAGGCTCGACCTAAACAGGTTCGATTTTGAAATAAATTGAAATTCCTAGACTTAATCTAGGCTCGACCTAAACAGGTTCGACTTTGAACTCGAAATTCCTAGACTTAATCTAGGCTCGACCTATCTACAGACAGGTTCGATTTGACAAGAGTTAAAATTCCTAGACTTGATCTAGGCTCGACTTAAACAGGTTCGATTTGAAATAAATTGAAATTCCTAGACTTAATCTAGGCTCGACCTAAACAGGTTCGACTTTGAAATTGAAATTCCTAGACCTGATCTAGGCTCGACCTAAACAGGTTCGACTTTAAAATTGAAATTCCTAGACTTGATCTAGGCTCGACCTAAACAGGTTCGATTTGAAACAAATTGAAATTCCTAGACTTAATCTAGGCTCGACCTAAACAGGTTCGACTTTGAAAGAAATTAACATTTGGGTGAATTTCTACTATTGAAACTCGGGACATGAGTCATTTCTGGTTTTTGTTCTGAACATGATCATATGCATGGCTAGGCATGTATGCATGATTGAAATGATAGAATGCTTTCATGTTTATGATTTATTAAGGTTCCTTGACCCTTTTCTTGCTTCATCCGGTTCTTTGCTGCGGCTCTCAATCATCTTTGTCTGTGTTTTTCTTTCCTTAGGCACCTCTTCCTTCGACCCTTGACTGTCTTTTCTTTCCCTTTTTCATGTTAAGGTCCCCTTTTCCTTTTTACCTCATCTTTATGTCTCTTTTTTAAACAACAAATGTAATTTCTTGCTTAATTAGTTCATTTCTTTACCAGTCATCCTTCATTTCCATGACAATCATCATGTTGGATTATGCAAAGATGGAAAGCAAGGCTTGAAGTAGAGAATTGAAGGAGGATTTCATTTATATGAAAAATGTAAAAATGATCAAAGAAAAGGGAAATTTACAAAGCAAAGATTTGATCATCCAAAAGGAAGTTTACAAAGCAAAGATTAGATCGTCCAAATAATGAACACTCAGACTATTCAGAGTAAACAATCCGATCCTCAAATTCTGAAAATTATCTTTCATTGACGTCTTGGGCAAATCTGAAGATTTTGAATTCCATGACTTATCCCAGTTTTGCAAGGTCGACGGACTCCTTTTTTCAATGCACATTCTAGTTTGTGCTTCGTTTGAGCCAACAGTTTTGGATCCTCACCCCAAATTTCTCCTTTTGGTCTCAAGTCGCCCTTTGCGGGTTTTCAACATGAGCCACCTCCTTTGGGTTCGAGTCGTCCTTTTCGGATTTTCAACACGAACCACCTCCTTTGGATTCGAGCCGTCCTTTTCAGATTTTCGACACGAATCCTTTTTTCGTTTTTTTTTCTTTCTCTTTTTTTTTTGTTTTTTTTTGCTTTGTTTTTTTTTTCATTTTCATTTTTTTTTCAAGCATAGTATTTCTTTACTGCATCCGCATTTATCGGATTAGAGAGGTCCCTTCCATCCATGTTGGTTAACATTAAAGCTCCTCCTGAAAAAGCCTTCTTCACCACATATGGGCCTTCCCAATTTGGTGCCCATTTTCCACGAGAATCATTTTGGTTGGGGAGTATTCTTCTGAGGACTAATTCCCCTTCTCGAAAAAGTCTAGGACGAACTTTCTTCTCATATGCTCGCATCATCATTCGTTGGTACATTTGGCCATGACAAAGAGCTGCGAGCCTCTTCTCCTCAATCAAATTCAACTGCTCATAGCGAGAGCGAACCCACTCAGCGTCTTCCAACCGTGTCTCCATTAACACTCTCAGAGATGGGATTTCCACTTCAATTGATAAAACCGTCTCCATTCCATAGACTAACGAATATGGGGTTGCCCTGGTGGAGGTACGCACAGAAGTCCGATACGCGTGTAGGGCAAAAGGGAGCTTCTCATGCCAGTCTTTATAAACTTCAGTCATCTTCTCCAGGATTCTTTTGACATTTTTGTTGGCTGCTTCTACCGCTCCATTCATTTTCGGACGGTAAGTGGTCGAGTTATGATGCTTGATCTTGAACTTAGCACAAACTTCCTTTACCATTGCGCCATTCAGATTGCTTGCATTATCGGTAATGATCCTTTTTGGTAGTCCATATCGACATATTATTTCCTTCTTGATGAACTTGCACACCACTTTCTGTGTTACGTTGGCATAAGAAGCTGCTTCCACCCATTTTGTGAAATAGTCAACGGCCACCAATATGAATCGATGTCCATTAGACGCCTTTGGAGTAATCAACCCAATCACATCCATTCCCTACATTGAAAACGGCCAAGGTGCCGTAAAAACATGTAATGGGGCTGGTGGAGCATGAATTCTATCTGCATAAATCTGACACTTGTGGCATCTCCGAGCAAAGTTTATGCAGTCTGATTCTAAAGTCAACCAATAGTATCCTGCTCTCATGATTTGTCTAGCCAACATATGTCCATTAGCGTGAGCTCCACAAGTCCCCTCATGGACTTCTTCCATTATTCTGTTGGCTTCAGCAGCATCCACGCACCTCAAGAGCATCTGGTCCCGACTTCTTTTGTAAAGCACATCTCCACTAAGGAAGAAACCCATTGCTAACTTCCTAAGAATTCGTTTATCATTTTCCGTGGCACTCTCAGGATACACCTGGTGTTTGATGTATTGCACAATATCATGATACCATGGTTCACCATCGACCTCTTTTTCAACATTCAGGCAGTGCGCGGGGGCTTCACGAATTCCCAAATTGAAAGGGCGTACGTCGACTGCTTCGTTTATTCTGAACATTGTTCCCAATGTGGCCAAAGCATCAGCAATTTGATTCTCCTTGCGAGGCAGGTGATTGAAGCTAATTTTCTTAAACTGCTTACCCAACTCTACAGTCAGCTTTTGATAAGGGATTAGCTTGGAATCTCTAGTTTCCCATTCACCTCACATTTGACATATTACCAAAGCCGAATCTCCATAGACATCTATTGCATCGACTTTCATGTCGATTGCTGTTTGTAATCCCAGTACCAATGCTTCATACTCCGCCATATTGTTAGTACAATTGAAATTCAACCTCGTCGTGGCTGGGTAATGTTTTCCTTCCGGGGAAATGAACACTGCTCCAATTCCATGCCCCAAAGCATTTGAAGCTCCATCAAAGAATAGCTTCCAATTCCTGTCCCTTTTAGATTCTTCCTCGCTTGTCTGGCATACTGACATCAAGTCTTCATCCGGGAACTCAAACTTCATTGGTTCGTAATCATCCTCCACCCTTTTTGCCAAGAAATCAGCAATTGCACCTCCCTTGATGGCTTTCCGAGACACATATATAATATCATATTCAGAAAGCAACACTTGCCATTTTGCCACTCTCCCTAATAAGGATGGTTTTTCAAAGATGTATTTAATGGGATCTAACTTTGCTATGAGCCAAGTAGTATGATACAGCATGTACTGCCTAAGTCGATGTGCTATCCAAGCTAATGCGCAACACATCTTTTCCAATGTGGAATACTTAGACTCGTAATCTGTCAATTTTTTGCTCAAATAATAGACAGCTCTTTCTTTCCTGCCAGTTTCATCATGTTGTCCCAACACACATCCCATGGACCTTTCGTTTACTGTCAGATACAAAAGAAGAGGCCTTCCAACTACAGGTGGTACCAATACCGGTGGGCTTAGAAGGTAATCCTTGACTTTGTCGAAGGTAATTTGGCATTCCTCATCCCATGCCCCCGAGTCATGTTTACGGAGGAGCTTAAAAATTGGGTCACATGTAGAAGTGAGTTGCGATATAAATCGAGCAATATAATTCAACCTCCCTAAAAATCCCCTTACTTCTTTTTGTGTTTTGGAAGGTGACAGTTCACGAATGGCTCTTATTTTATCTGGGTCCACCTCAATTCCTCTTTCACTCACCACGAACCCCAACAATTTCCCAGAAGTAACCCCGAATGTGCATTTTGCCGGATTCAACTTGAGCCGAAACCTCCGTAATCTCTCGAATAACTTCCTGAGGTTAACAGTATGGTCCTCCTTTGTACGAGATTTTGCGATCATATCATCCACATACACTTCAATTTCTTTATGCATGATGTCATGAAATAAGGTCACCATGGCCCTTTGATACGTGGCGCCTGCATTTTTCAGCCCAAATGGCATCACTTTGTAACAAAATGTGCCCTACATGGTCACGAACGTTGTTTTCTCCATGTCCTCGGGTGCCATTTTAATCTGATTATACCCCGAAAAGCCATCCATAAATGAGAACAAGGCGTTCTGCGCTGTATTGTCCACGAGAGTGTCGATATGTGGTAAAGGAAAGCTATCCTTTGGGCTTGCTCTGTTCAGATCCCTGTAATCCACACACATTCGAACCTTTCCATCCTTTTTAGGAACTGGGACTACATTAGCTACCCATTCGGGATACTTGGCCACCTCCAAGAATCCAGCATCGAACTGCTTTTTTACCTCTTCTTTAATCTTCAGCAACATCTCCGGTTTCATCCTCCTTAACTTTTGTTTAACTGGCTTGCAATCTGGCCTTAAAAGGTAATTTATGGACAACAATGTCAGTATTGAGACCTGGCATGTCTTGATATGACCAAGCAAACACATCCACATATTCACGGAGCAACTCTTCTAGCTTTTGTCGTTCGTGTGAGGATAGTGAGGTACCAATCTTAACCTCTTTCTTTTCTTTTTCATCTCCCAAATTGATCGTCTCTGTGAGCTCTTGATGAGGCAAAATCTCCTTTTCCTCCTGTTCCAGCAACCTTGACAATTCCGAGGATAGGTCATAGTTATCAAACTCTTCTTCATTTTCCAATTCATCAACGTTCGACATTTTTTTAAAATTAACGATCTGATCGCTTTCTAAATTTTCTTCGTGTTCATTATTTAGAGACCTGCGAATAGGTGCAATTGGACATGGGCATAGGCAATCATTTATTGGTTTAAAGCGAGGAATATGAAAATGGTATGTGCGAGAAAAAATGATGACAAATGAGATGATAAAACATTATGCTTGTCATTTATTTGAAAGATTAAAGTGAAAGAAAGCCCTATTTAAACAAGAAATTAATCTTAATGCCCTTGGGCATAGGCATTTGAGTGAAGTTGTTTATTACATTTGCAATGACCCAAAGATGCTCGGTAGATCTGTGACTGTCCAATTTGTTAGCTCTTCTCCAGGTAACACTGGATACACTTCGGGGACCTTTTCATTAACTCTCTCTTCTCTAATCATGTGGATCGACAGCTCCTTAAGCGCCTCTTGAAGAGTCCCGACAACCTCGTTCGATGTTTCATGCAGACAAAAAGCTATTTTTTCCTCAAATTCTTCTTTTTCAACGTAAAATTCGATCACTGATAAGTCCATCAACTCTTGTAACTTACGTCGAAAACCACCACAATCTTGGGTAGAATGTCCAATAACCCCCATATGAAACTTGCAAGAGCAAGTAAGGTCATGCCCCGATTCTCTCCTATCCATTGGCTGTGGAATGATGGCATTTACTTTGAATAGCGCCTCGAACACTTTATCCATGGGTGTTCGAATCTCATCAACACTCTTTTTCACTTTCCAAGCCACCTCTTCATTGATGACGTTTACTGCCGGTCTTCCGTGATCAGGCAAAGGATTCCCGCTTACACTTGAGTTGTCTCGTTTGGCAAGTTTAAGAGTCCTGCCTTAACGAGTGCTTGGACTTTGTATTTCAGTGTAGTGCAGTTTTCAGTGGAATGTCCCTGAATCCCGAAATGGTAATCACAATGTGCATTCTGGTCATACCATTTTGGAAAAGGGGGCTTGAGTGGCTCTAAAGGGGTGCGAGCTAACAGTCGATTTTCAATTAGCTGAGGTAACAAAGCAGTGTAAGAGATCGGGATAGGATCGAATTTGGGTCTTTCTTGAGCAGTCCTATATCCTCTTTGAGCGTTTCCAGAGTTATTGGTTGAGGATGTAGGTCTTGGTGTTGGTGATGATGGGAAAGTATTGGGTCGGAACACTGGCTGTTGGGTTGATGAACATGTATAAGGGTTTTGGGCGATACTGCCTACACCGGGATAGAATGGTGGATATGGGTGGTATGGGTGGTAAGGGTTGAGGTTATGGTTTTGAGGGCTAGTAAAAGTGACTGCCTGCACGTCTCCATCTTTTCTCTTAAATGGGGTCCCTTTCTTAGAGCTAGTGGCCTCGTTCGTCTCAATCTTGCCATTCTTTATTGCCCCTTCGATTATTTCCCCTGAAAGGACTAGATCTGTGAAATTTTTGGTGACATTGCCAATCAGTCGTTCATAGAAAGGAGCCTTGAGAGTATTTATGAATAATACTGTCATTTCCTTGTCTGTTAACGGTGGCTGCACCTGTGCTGCTGTATCTCTCCATCTTTGAGCATACTCTTTGAAACTCTCGCTAGCCCTTTTCTCCATGGTCTGAAGGGATAGGCGATCAGGGGCCAAGTCGACGACGTGCTTGTATTGTGCTATAAAGGCTCTAGCCAAATCCTTCCAAGTTTTGATATGGCTTCGATCAAGCTGCACGTACCATCTAGCTGTCGATCCAGTTAGGCTGTCCTGAAAGAAATGGATCAGCAATTTGTCATCATGCGACTAGGCGGCCATTTTTCGACAATACATGGTAATGTGTGCCATCGGGCACTTTGTCCCGTCATACTTTTCAAATTCAGGCACCTTGAATTTTGGAGGGATAACCACATCGGGAACCAAACATAACTCAGCTGCATCCATAGTCCCGAACCTATCAACTCTTTCGATAGCATGAAGGCGTTCCTCCAACAAATCATATCTCTTTTCAACTTTTTCATTTTCCCCCGTTTGAGATGAACTCTTCTTCAGTTTCTCCTGTTCTCTCGGATCATCTAAATCTGGAACATGTATCGGCTCAGCGAGATTTGCTCCAGGATTTATCCCCAATTGTCCGTGGACTGATTGATGACCGGTTGGGGGTGGCATATTGTAATAAACTGGCGGTGACACTTGCGGGGGAGCTCTTTCAAATGCATGGGGAGGAGTGAATCCTGGGGGATAAGACGGATCATCCCTTGGGTCGCTTGTGCCTTGGGTTGGTGGGTTTTCCGGTGGAGCTGGCTCTTCGGCCACTCTTTTCCCTTTACTTAACGTTACTACCAATTCCATCATCTTTGTTAATTGCTCCCTCATTTCTTCTTGCGCTTTCTCCATTCTTTCCATCCGTTCTCTGTGTTCCTCTTCCATGATCCTCACCCGTTGACGAGTATTGTGAACACGTTGGTCACCGACTTTGGGTTGTGGAGCTATCTTGGAATCCTTATTTTTTAAATCATAAACATGAATTAGATGCAATGAATGAACACATTTTTTCCTTTTTTATTTTCAGATGAAAAATTTATTGCGAATGAAATGCATGTATGAATGATATACTAGGAGTATTCGTCACGTAACACCCATCAACAAAGTGATCTATTGTATAAGATATTGTCTTTGATTGCAATTTCAAGAGTCATCTTTTATATCTACTCCGTCAATGGTTGTCAAGTGGCAAATACTCTCCCTATATGCAAGATCATGATGCAAATGTGCATATGCAAAACGAAAATAAAAAAAGTTCAAATTAGTGCAAGAAAATATTTAAGTGCAATTCTTATTGAAAATGTTGAATAACATGGGCATGCATGATACCTTTTTTATTTTGCTGGGAGAATTAGAGCAAAGGGAGTGTGAAAAATTCCTTCATGTGTACCTAATCAAAGGTATATTCTCACGGGTAAGGTTCTACCTAGGCAGAGGTGACTCTCGGTATTCTACATGCTGAGTTCGGGTTGAAAATGGAGCTAAAGGTTCCCAAATCGTTCCTCACTGTCGTCCACATGGACTAGTAAGGCACCCCGGTCCTCGCCCATTATAGGCTTCAATCGGACTAGGTTCGATTTGAGTGGGAGTCTTCACTAGCCCGTGCGGAGGTTATCACCTCACGAGAGCGTAGCTACTTAACCCCCTCCTAATTAAAGACTAAGCCCGGGTAGAAGGCTTATGCATGAGTGCAAAACGTGTCGTGTGTGTGAAGGAATATATCGACTTTCGATCAACAATCTCACATCCCTCTATCCTAAATTCCCCACAATTAAATAATAATTAAAACAAATAAATGCAACAAAAGCAATAAAAGCAAATGCACAAGATTAACAGAAACATTAAATTATTTAAGGCCTTGAACGACTTATGATTATTTAATGGCTTGACTCTCTTCGTCCTCAGTGGAGTCGCCAAGCTGTCGCAACGTGCGGGTCCATGGAACCCGTCCGCCAGACGCGGGCGAAAATAAAATGAAAATTGGGAGTCGCCACCAATCGTTCCTTGTAGGTGCGATTGGTCACCTATTGACTCGGTTCTAATCGATGGAATCCTAAATTAATTTCAGGTCCATCGAAAGAACAAAAAACTGGTCTACATTTTTCAAAATTGGGTTCGGGAGTGCGGTTACGCACGGAGAAGGATTAGCACCTCCGTGACGCCCGTTCCATGAACGGTACCACTTAATCTTAAGTCATTCTTTTTTACGGCCTGATTTCGATTTTATTGTTATGTTTCCTCAATCCTTGCTTATTGACTAAATTTTTTATTGAATTGGTCTTTTATTCGATTTTACGTATGCACATGATGCAAACATAAAATGATGTCATGATTTACTTATTTTAAAATGATGAGGTCGAAAATCTTTTATTGGAAAATCATTCGAAGACCATCCCAACGCTTTGGTGAAGTCTCGATGTTTTCCTCACCTAGAGATATCTCCAAAGAAACTCGTCTCTACAAGCTCTCCGGAGAAATCCCATCATCGGGATTTCTGCCTCATTTACAGTATAAATGTCGCATGCTATGACAAGAAAGAATAATGATGACTACATGCACGCGTTTATTGACTTTGGGGGTTCGTAATTTACCCAATTATATGATTGATAGTTCGAGGTGATTTATCACATTACTTGCCTTTATTATCATTTGTCACCTCTTTTTGAGTTATTTCTTTATTTTCATTTACTTTTTACTTTTTTACCCTCTTTTTTATTTATTTATTTATTTTTTTTGGTGAACTTAACTCTATTCGGTAATATTTATTTAAGCTAATTAACTAATTATATTAATTTGAGTTTTTTATGTAAGTTATGCAAATTTATTTTCTTTATTTATTTTTTATGTATATTTTCAATAATGATTTATTTGAGTAACGAATATTGGAGTATAGAGTTCGGATTTATCCCGACGCTTCGGTGAAAATCGATCTCAAACTCCTCACCTAGAAAATCGATTCGAAAGAAGTAACTCTTTACCTCTTTTTAGATCGAATTCCATCATCGGATTACTCAAAATAATCATTGTATTATTATTTTATATTCTATATATACATATATTTATTATATATTTTTTTATTATATTTTTTATTATTATTATTCATTTTTTATTTTTTTTATATCATATATATTTTTTATAGTCATGTTTACATTTATTTACCTCTTTTTTTTTCTTTTTTTTTATATTCATTTTTATTATTTATTTCATTCATATATTTATTTCATTTTTCTTTTGGTTAAATAGACCTAGATATATCCTATTCCTATTTAAATTAAACTAGAATTAACACTAATTAATCAAAAATAATTGGACCTAAAACTAATTAAAGCAAGCCCAAATAAATAAAAAGAGAGTTATACCTTTTCTGGGCTGAGATTGGCCCAGTTTCACAGGCCCAGGAGCCCGCAGGAGGTCCAAGCCCGTAGCACCAAGTCCGCGTAGCAGGCCCGCAATGAGGAGTCCAAAACGCACCGTTTTGGGGCCCAAGGAGTCGCTCAAAACGACACCGTTTTGGCTCAGGCTCTTCAACTCCTCCCCTTCTCCAAAATGGCGTCGTTTGGCTTTTTGGGTGGGTATAAAAACCCTATTTTTTTTCTTTTTCCTTCACTTTCAGCCTTCCTTTCTCTCTCTAGCCCAAACCCTCTGCCTTCTCTCTAAAAGCCACCGATCGGATTTCCTCACCGGCGCCGTCCGCCGACCACCCCCTCTCTCTCCGATCTGCCCCTTTCACTGGCCGACCCTTCCTCTCCCCCTCTCTTTCTCCCTGCCTTAGATCGACAGATCTAGCCTGGACCTCCCCTCTCACTCCGATCGGACCAAGCTCACCGACGAACCCCCCCTTTTTATTTTTGATTCGATTTCTTTTGGTTCTTTGTGGTTTTTGGCTGTTAGGCTTAGGATTTATTTTTTTTGATTCTTGGGGTATCTTACCAGCTGTTAGGAAAGGCTAGGGATTTTTGTTTTTTGGGTTTGTGATTTTTTTGGTTGCCTGCTCTCGTTTTTTTTTGAAAAGTGCTCCTGTTTTTTTGGTTTTTCCCGAATGCCCTCTCTGGTTTTTTTTTGGTTTCAAACTACCCTCTTTTTTTTTGCTCTCTGTTGTTTTTTTTGGTTTCAGAACTGAGAAGAATTTTTTGTTTGATTTTTTTTTTCTGGTTTCCAAACTGCTCCCCTTTCTCTGATTTTTGCTTCCCATTTTTAACAACGGGGTTGTCCAATATTTTGGACAACCCCCTTAGGTGAAATCATGCTCTATTGAGCATGATTTCCCTAAGCTAGCTGCTTAGGGGGGGCTGATCACCGGATTTGGGGAATCCCCCAAAATCCGATGATTTGTAGGGACCTTGGAGGCCCCGGGGAAGGGGACTGAGCAAGCTCAGTCCTTTCCCGATTTTTTTTTATTTTTATTTATTTATTTATTTATTTTTATTACTTTTTTTTATATATATATTTTTTATTTTTTTTAAAAAAAAAGAGGTGTCTACACCAGTGATTGATTTTCTTGAATCTTCGCACCTTACCCAATCATTGTCACTGTATGCTCTCAAATGTAGGCTTGAATCTACTAATAACAAGATCATTTGCCTTGGTGCCTTTTTCAAGTACTTCTTTTCTAAAGTCAAGGAATTGGTATATTTCATTGATAGATACAAAAACAATCAAGGAGACATGAGGGCTAAAGAGTATTATACAAAGGGAAACACATTTGCAACATAAAGTACTTGAGCCCTTTTCAAGTACTTCAACACTCTATAAGCTACTTGCAGGAGCAATTAACTAGGTTTGTCTATGAATTGTGATAGAGCCTATACTGCATATGCTATATCTCACCTTGTAAAGGTCAAATATGACAATTTGCCAATTAGCTACTTATACTTAATTAGTAATATCAATTAATTGCAGTTCATCATTAACCTTGGACAATTTATGATTGTAATCAATAGGGTAGTTATTGGCTTTGCTCCTAGCATCTTTTAATGACTCCAAAGTGTTTTCTTTAGAATAGGAAAACCTTTTCTTTTTTATTTATCTAACTACTTCAATCCCTAGAAAAAACTTCAACTTCCTTATATCCTTGAGTTTAAAGTTTGCTCTCAAACAATTCTTCATTTCACCAGCTATCTAGAAAGAAGAACTATCAATTATGATGTCATCCACATATATAGGGAAGGCAACAAAATCACCATTGATTGTAACTAAAGTAAAAAAGAATAATTTGATTTAGATTGGCATGATCCAAACTTCAAGAGTGAGTTTCTAAACTTGGAATTCCATTGTCTTGATGCTTGGTTCATGCCATAGAGCGATTTACGCAATTTACAGACTAACCTTGACCTTGGTGTCCACCTTAACTTCATACCTTTAAGGTAGTTCCATATAGGCAACCTCTTCAAGATCACCATTAAGGAAGGCATTGTTAATGGCAAGTTAGGAGAGATGCCAATTTTTGATAGCAACTAATGCTAGGAAAATTCTTACTGTTGTGTGTTTGGCAACTAGGCTAAAGGTTTCTTGACAGTTAAAACTTACCTTTTGACTATATCCTTTGGCCACAAGCCTTGCTTTATAACTTTCTTAGGCTCCCATTTGTAGACCTATTTACATTCCACAACACGTGAACCAACAAGTCGGGGTACAATTATCCATGTGTCGTTCTTTTCCAAAGCACTCAATTTTTCTTTCATAACCTTTTGCCAATGAACATGTTGGATAGCTTGATGGTAGGTATCAGGTTGTGATAGCTTTGTTAATGATGTGGTGATGGCTTCATGAGAAGTAGCTAGGTTTGAGGATGAAAGATATTGATGAATATGATGGGTTGTGGTTGTGTTAATGTAAGAGGGTTGGTGATATTTGTATATGTCAAGATATTTAGGAGATGTCTTTTATACTTTTTCTAGGAATAAGTGAACTATTAGATGTGGTATACTGGTCAGGAAAATAAAGAATAGGTGAATTTTGAGTTTCAATGTGTTCATAAAAGAAATTTGAACTGTTTGATTTTATATCACTATATGAAGTAGCATTAATAGGTGTTTGAGGGAAAGCAATAGATGAATTTGAACCAGAACCAAACTTATTTGATGAAGGTGATATGTGCAATATGAAAATCATCATTGCAAGACCAATTATCAATAGGTATGTCAGGGAAAATAGTGAATCTATGCTCAAAGTTTGTTCTTTGAAAAGAAACACAAGCTCATGAAAAATTACATCTCTAGAGATAAAGGATTTCTTTTTCTTCAAATCATATACTTTATTGCCTTGATTCTAATAAGACAATAAAAAAAGATGCATTTAATTGCCTTAGGATCAAATTTTTTTCCTATTGTGACTAAGGGTAGAATCAAAACAAAGAAAAAGGAAACCTTAAAGATGTGGGTATGAGAGGCATTTTTGGAATAAAATTTCATAAAGTGTTTTATTTTGTATATTAATGATGTGAACAACTACAAGAATTCCATCATCTTAAAACCTTAATGGCAAAAATGCTCAAAACATTAAAGATCTGGCCACTGTCAACAAATGTTGATATTTCCTTTCAACAACCTCATTAGTTGTGGGGTACCTACAGATGAGAGCTGATGTATGATTCTCTTTGAAGAGTAAAACTCTTCGAGGTTGAATTTAAGGCCATTATCAAACCTAATTTGTTCAATGAAAATGTTGAATTGGTTTTGTATCACAATGCATAATGAGGGTGAATTTGCTGTGATCATCTATTATGGTTAGAAAATGGTGATGACCAACAATAGTAGGGATGGAATGAGGACCTCAAATGTCTGCATGAATCAAATTAAAGGATGAATTTGCAGATTGAGAATGAACAGGAAAGGGAAGCTTTTTTTGTTTGATTGAAAGGCATATATGTAAATTAATATTTTCTTTACATGTTGCATCAAAACACATTTGATATATTAACTGAATTCTATTGAATGGAAGATGTCTTAACTTAAGATGCCATAAATCAACATTTCCAAATATAGAAATGGAATTATTAACAAAAATATTGTTTTGAATAGAAACATGATTTACGGAAACATTATTTAGAAAAGAAATTGAATCTCTAAGATTAAAATCCTTTTTTAATGTGCCTCGCATGAAGTACAATCCAACTCGTTTTGTAAGTCTAATAATTTTCCATTTGGTGAGATTCTGAATGATGTAATGTGTGTCAATGAAAATTAAACAATGCCTTTTCTTATTTGTAAGGCTATTGACACTCACAAGATTAAATTTGAAAGAGGGAACATGTAAGATATTTTCAAGGATCGTAGATGATGTTAACCTAACAAATTCTACATGAGTAACAATAGCTCTTGAATTATTTGGTAACTTAACATTCATATTAGTGACTTTTCTAAAAATAATAGAAAATTCCTTTTATTTTTTTTTTTTGAAGAAAGAAATGGACAATTTTAATGAACAAGTAACATGATTTGAAGCTTCATGTCTATTATCCAAGAGTTATGATTTATCAGAGATGTGCTAAATGATGCTTATAAGGGTAGAATTAACCGATAACAGTTTTGTTTTATCATTGCTTAACATATGAAGGTCATCATCCTTAGTGTCTAACCCATGTTCACTAATTAAAGCCATGAGTTTCTAAATATGGTGCTTGGTAAGTGAAAGCTTAGACAAGGAATTACCAACCAATTCCGTATTTTGATCCTATTGTGTGTTCATCACAATACTATTAACAGTTGACACATTCTTTCTAAAATTGTTCTTGTTCTTTGTGAACTTAAAATCAATTATAAACCTAATGATTCTATAGCATTTTTTCTTCAAGTGTGTAGTTTTTCCACACAAACTACAAACTAACTCATTTCTTGTTTTCTTTTTAGCATCAGACATATTGCCACTACAGAGGCTTCTATGAAAGGTTGACTCTGAATGTGCAAGGACCTTTAAGATCCTTTTCTTGACACTAGATTATAGGCTTTATCTAATGTAGGAAATGGCCTTATCATGATAATATTTGACTTCAATGCAGAGTAAAACTGATTCAATCCATTCAGAAATATCTTTTTTATATAAATCAACATAATTTTGTAAACATTCTCTATAGAAGGTTCCACATTGACAACAAGGCATGGGTCAATAATTTCTTAATTTCTCCCATAAGCTATTCAATTCAATACAATACTCATCAACTAACCTGAGTTTTTCCATTGATATTACATAATGACTATTGTAAATTACAGATTTTAGCATCATTTGGTTAGGAAAACCTTTTCTCGAGAGTCTCCTAGATTTAAGTAGCAAAATTCATGTTAAAGACAATTAGGA
Source organism: Theobroma grandiflorum (assembly GCA_036013995.1). Classification (NCBI taxonomy): domain Eukaryota; kingdom Viridiplantae; phylum Streptophyta; class Magnoliopsida; order Malvales; family Malvaceae; genus Theobroma; species Theobroma grandiflorum. The sequence goes on from CP142131.1 coordinate 13,438,471, forward strand.
GGATCAATGGTGAAATGGATTCCAACAACCAAGCAACAATCAAGTTATTGCATCTGGTCCAGGAATGTAAAAAGCATTTATGGCTATCAATTCTTTAATTGAGCCATTTAAAAATCTTGATTGGTTTTGAAAAGGCAAGTAAGAAGGATTTACTCAATGATGTGTAGTTTGTCAAGGTAAGCTTAGGGTTAACTGAGACAGATTTATGATGATCTAAATGGTGAAGAAAATAGGATGAATAAGGGTTTTTTATTAGAGAGATGACCGATCATGACGAAGAAGTTACCAAGAATCAAGAATCAAGATTTTTGAAGATTTTTTATTTCTTGGTAAAGGAATTATTGTGATTTTAGATGTAGATTCAATTGAATTTAGGGAAAATTTCGAATGAAAATCACTAAACTCGCTTTGGTACATGTAAAATTTAAAGACAAAAACAAGAAATTGATGGAGATTAAAATTGAGAATTAATGAATTAGGCTACTTGTATTATTACCTTCATTAATCAATCTGTTTAATACCTCGATCTATTTTATTAATGGAAAAGGCAAAAGAGGAACAACTGTGCAAGGGGGCTGAGGTGGGTGCGAATGGGGTGAGAATTTCTCACTTAAAATTTGTTGATGATACATTGATTTTCTATAATCCAGATATTGATGTGCTAAGAAATGTGAAAAAGGTATTAAAGGGCTTCCAATTAATTTCGAGGTTGAAGATAAGCTTCAATAAGAGCCACCTTTTTGAGGTGGGTGAGGATCGATCTTTGGTTGAGAGTTGGATTGAGTGTGTTGCTGGTAAAGTTAGCAATCTTCTTTTGAGTTACTTAAGTCTTTCATTGGGGGCCAATCCTCGGTCAATAGCCACTTGGAAACCAATTTTGGAAAAATTAAAAACTTGACTTGAGGGGTGGAAATCTAAACTTCTTACCATAAGAGGTAGAGTTACCTTGCTACAGTTTGTTATGGTGTGCTTTTCGGTGTTCTATATGTCTCTCTTTCAACAGTCGCAAGGGGTAAAAAATGAGATTGACAAAATCAAAAGCGATTCTTATGAAGTGGTAGGGGATCGAAGAATAGAATTAACTATGTTGATTAGAATAGTGTGTGCAAGTTCAAGGAGGGAGGAGGATTTTGTATCTTGGACGTAGAAATTAAAAATAAGATCTTTTTGAACAAGTGGTTGTGGCATTATGGAAATGAACAGCAGAGCCTATGGAGAGAAATTATTAATGCTAAACCTGGTGGCAACCCTCTTGATCTCTTTTCCTTTGTTAATGTGGCTCAAAAGTGCTCTCCCGTTTGGAAAAATATCCTTAATTCTATTTCTCAGTTTACCAATTTTTGTTTTTTTTTGCAAGTGACTTCTGCTTTGGGTATGTGGTGGTAAACAATAAAAATATTTCTTTTTGGAAGGATGAATGGGTTGAAGGTATCATTTTTATATCAATTTCTTAGGGTGTTTACGTTAACGGTAAACAAGTGTGGTAGGTTGTGTGAGTATGGGGGGTGGGTTGATGAGACATGGGTTTGGAACATTATGTTAAGGAAAAGAGTGTTTGGGTGGGAATAGCAATGGGACAGTTTTTTCAACACTATAAGGGAATTTAATTTAGTTGAAGGTGAATTGGATAAGCTAATCTTGAAACTAGGGGCCAAAAGAATCTATTCGGTTAAATCTTTTTGTAAAAGGGCCATTGGTGATGAGAATGGAGAAGACAAAATTTAAAGTTATGTTTGGGCAAAGAAAGCTCCTCATAGGGTTGAGGTCTTCATGTGGCAATTATTATTAGGGAAAATGGCAATGAAATTGGAATTTGTTAGGAGGGGAATGCTTAGAAATAACCAAGCTAAGTGTGTGCTATGTAGGACTGATGATGAATCTATCGACCACCTTTTCTTCCTCTGTAAAGAATCTTATAAGGTTTGGACATATTGGTGCAACATGTGGAATCTCCACTGGGTGTCTCTAACAAGGGCTATTGGTATTTTCATATCTTGGAACGATATCTAATTTAAAAAAGGCAACAAAAGAATTTGGGAAATGGCTTTTTTTGCAATCTGCTGGACTATTTGGTTGGTGTGGAATGATATTATGTTTAATGGTAAAGTTTGAGATCTGTTATAGGTATGTGATACTTTTAAATTGAGAATGGCTTTGTGGGCATTGGTGTTATGGTCGAAGAACAATCTCTTGACACTGGACATTTTTAGAGAACCAAGAGCTGCCGTGTTACTTGAGAAGCCAAAGAGAACTAATAAATGTATTGAGTGGAAAAAGTCTAGGGTAGGGTTGGCACTTTTAAATTTAACGTTGATGGTGTGGCTAAAGGCAACCCGAGGAACCCGAGGGAGGTTTTGGCATCGGAGGGGTTCTTACAGATGATAATGGCAAGGTCAGAATTGTTTTCTCTAAGTCCATTAGGGTTGTTGATGCTAATCTGGCTGAAGTCTTTGCGTTTAGGGAAGCTGTGATTATTTGGGCATTTTCACACTATTTGATAGTGGAGAGTGATTCCTTAAATGCTGTTAAGTGGATGTTTGAACCTTCTAAAGCCCCCTAAAATCTTCGAAAATGGATAACTCAAATTGAGGCAATGAAAAATAGGATTGTCAGCTGGAACATTGAGCACATATTGAGAGATGGTAACTAGGTCGCGGACAGTTTGGCTAAGTAAGGGGTTAGCTGTACCAAGAATTGATTGAAAGTTTTCAATGTCACGTGAAAGCCAATGTGGAACTGATGCTTCGACTTGGTTTGTTTTCTGATGTGCTTTGTCCAGGCTGATATGAGTGTGTAGCATGATGTTAAGCAAGGCTCTCATATGAGAATGAGGTTGAGATTGTTGTTAATATGGCTGGGTATAAATTTTTGCTCACCTTTCACTATTGTAAGGGTTTCAAGGAAGCCTTTGTGTTTTATAACTTTTATTGTTTTGTTGTACCAGCTGAGTTTTTGTAGTGCTGGGATGAGTTTGTGACTGGTTGCAGGGGTTTAGTTGCTCTGTGTAGTGACCTTGGAGTCGAGTGTCTGCTGATGTTTTTGGTTTGGTTCTTGGTTGTTGTAAGAATTTTAGGCTTGTATGCCCTTTATTCGTTGGGTATAGATGCCTAAAATCGCTTTGTTCCCTAGATGAGAGGTTATCTTCAATGATATAAAATTCACTTTAAAAAAAAAAAACATAATTTGTTTTATAAAACAAGTGTTTACAAATCTTGCTTTACAATCAATAATCATTCCCTAACTAATTGGAAAACAAAATTAAATTAATTAATTAACTTTTAATCAATTAACCTTTAAGTACATGCTCTTCATGTGTTGTAACTAACTCATCATCCATCAATTGCCATTAGAGTAAAATACTTAAACCTCTTAAGTTTTAATCAAAATTCCTCGCAAGTCTATTAGTTTTTGAAATAGTCACACCATTCAAAAAAATATCTTCCATTAGACATATAGATTTAATCGTTAATCAACTATTAGTGTTTTCATTAGTTTGATGATATAGCAATATCTAAAGGACAATTTTACTTTTCATTAATTTTAAACGTTACTATTATATAAACTTTTTTTGTAAAAAAAAAAATTAGGCTGCTTCCAAAAGTGCTCCCCTCCTATACGGAGGATCTGATCTATGCTCCTCTTCCTTGGGAAGCACTTGTCGTGGGGTAGCCGGTCAGTTACATTGTTTGAGAGAAAAAAAAAGAAAAAGAAAAAAAAAAGATATTTTAATTTTTTATATTTTTTGTTAATGATGTTTACACTTTTGAATTTAATTGTCTATTTCGAAAACTAATAAATTTATGTAAATTTTATATTAAAACTTAAAGATCAATGTATTTTACCCTTATCACTATGTGATGCACAAGTGCTATTTTGTTGATATCTTCAACAAGAAAACCTACAAACTAATTGCTTGAATTCATTCCTTATCTCCACTTTATTTTGACTATATTAGAGGAAGTCACAACGAAAATTTGATTTCACAAATATTGTCATGGAGAGATGCTATTTTACATCTGTGACTAGAAATAATGTAAGTGGTTTGTTGATGAACTATTTATGTTTCTTGTCATTACATTTCACGTCAAAATTCTCTCGTACAGGCATTATTTCTCTACCTTAGGCTTTTCTAGTTAACAAAACTAATAAAAATATAGTAAAGTACTTTAGCGAATCCTAATTGGATCGCTGCCTCAATTTTATGAACAAATTGCTTTTGTGGCTGAAAAAAAAAAGAAAAAGACATAGGCTTCCTACATATGCCTTTTGGATTTTTGCAAGTTATAAAATCGATTTTTGTTTTATTTCCCCTTTTCGCTTGCTTGCAGAGAAGTTTAACTATAAGAAATTCTGTGAAAAAATTTGCTTGAATAAAGAGGTCATAACTCCAAATTCCTTGGTGAACCTTTTAATTTCTTGGTACCTTGCATAAAATTTGTTCTGTTATGAATTTCAATATTATAACTCTTAGGATGGACGATGTTAATCTTTCAGATGTCATCATGTTCCTGTAGTTTCCTTCGTTTAATACATCAGGGATAGCCAAATCAAAATGAAAGGAGACCTAACGTTTTTGACATGTAGCTAGTGTATTAGTTGCCTAGAAGGGCCTGGACTTCTGCATCTTATTCTCCTCGTAGTCCATGAGATTCTTTCTGTTTGTGGCAAGCAACTGTTGTTTCTCAGACTTGTCAGGAGAAATGCCGTAGGATTGAGCATCACTCTTAGAATCCATGTGTCCCAGGCTGATGTTGTGGAGGAAATCAAATTCCTGGCAATGTTAGTTGGCCACCGCTAGTAAGCAATAAGGAATTAGCAACTATTAGTTGAGGGTTGATACAACCTGCTACATAATAGAATTGCAACCTGCCAAATAATAAAATGAGCGTCATTCAAAGAATTATCCACTCATATCGTGTTGGAAACTTACGCTCTCAATGCTTTAAGTGAGCCCAGTTTATGAAATAGCTTTTCAATTAATTGCAAAATCAGAAGCAAAGTATTTTACTATCAAAATTTTAAAAATTTTAATTTATGTGGAAAGTTCATATGAATTTTTAGACAGACCTACAAATCAAAACTTTTTAAAACTATGCTAATATATAGTAACAACTATCTAATGAGATTTCTCTATATTTTCAATTTATCTTTTAATAATTCATAAAATTATAAAGAGAATTATAATTTTTTACATTCAAGTTTTTGTTTGGTACAATTTTTTTTCTCTTGATTTAATTTCTGTTAATATTTTTAATTAATAAAATTATTTTATTATTATTTATTTCTTTCATTTTAAAATTTATCCTTGTCTTTGATAAAATTGACTCTTTTATTTTTTTTATTTAAAATAAATGAAAATAGGCATAATATTTTAAAAAGTCTCTGAATTATTTAAAAAAATTCAATCCCTTATATTTTTATTTTGAACTAAATAGACCTTATACCTAAAAATTGATCAAAATACCACGTCATTTTATTTTCACATAAAGCTAATATGATGCTGATTTAAAGTGTAAAAAATATCACATAAGCATACTATTAGGGGTGTGCAATCGGTTTTTTCGGTTTTTTCGGTTACTGGATATCCAGTAACCGAACTAACCGAACTATGTTAAACACTAACCGAAACCGAACCGAATTTACTAAATAACCGAACTAACCGAAACCGAACTACTTCGGTTAGTTCGGTTCGGTTACAAAAAACCGAACTAAATAATTTTTTTTTTTGATTTGTATGCAAAAACCGAATTTAATAAATAATTTGATGTACAATTGCACAAGATCTATCCTAATGGATGTTGTGACATAATTTATATGATTTATATGATAAAAAAATTATATGATATAATTTTATATGATAAGAAATTATATTAAATAAAATAAATACTCATATAATTTATATGATCTAAACAATACTAAATAATTAAAAACATAGATAAAAAAACAATAAATAGTCTTGAACAAATAATAACAAATCATTAACAGTATTTAACTAGATAAAAAACTATAACAAATAACCTTCAACAAATAGATTGTACCCTTAAACCAAAGCTTAAAAAATACATACTAACAAAAATAGATATTACTAACATTAGCACCAAAAGCACTAATTTCAAAAGTAAGAAACTAAGAAACAATATATGCTCCAATAGTCCAGTAGGCAGCAGCACGCCAGCACCTCCATGGCCCCATCAAACTGGAACAACAGCATGCATATAAAATTTTCAAGAATAAAGACTAAAGATTGCTACCATAAATGAAAAAATAAAAACTAAAACAAATTATCATCAATAAAGACTAAACTTTTTCAGGAATAAGATAATATAAAATTGTTAATTTGATAAATATTTAGGAATATACTTATCAAATACTAAACATTACTTGATTACCTTAAAGATGATCAAGTACATTGTCCACTGCAATCTTTGACAACTCTACAATATATAAACAAAAAAGTAAGAAATAAAACAATAACATATTAACAATTAAAACAACAAAAATGAAATAATGATATAAATAAAATACTAACCTTCATTAACTTTCTCAAGCTCGACCAAATCATTCTCAGTGTCATGAAGATAATAAGAAGAGCCACGTAACCAATCTTGAGCACAAATAAGAGCTTGCACCATCTTAGGCATTAAAGAACTCCTATATGCATCAAGCACACGACCACCAGTGCTAAAAGCTGATTCCGAAGCAACTGTAGATGGAGGAATCGCTAATACATCACGAGCTAGTAGGGCAAGAGTAGGGTACCTATGACTATTGAGTTTCCACCAAATGAGAACATCAAAGTCATCACCATCGGTTGCATCAGGCTCATTTAAACTCAAATACTTCTCCAATTCCGATTTATCCTCTTCCCTACCAATTGCAATCTTATATCTTTTAAATTCATTCAGAAGAGAAACACTAGCACTGGAGTCAATATCATAATCAAATTCAGAAATTTGGCTCACTTGGGATTGGCTACTGTCACCAACTTTCTCAGTAGGAGGTTGAACATTTTTTTTATATTCAACAAGCAACTCCTCCATTGTTTCTTTCAAATTCACACAAATCGATGAAGCTTGCTCGTTCAAATACATTTTCCTCAAACAAAACTCCACAAATACAAGTTTCTTCCTTGGATCAAGAACAGAGGCAACATAAAGCAGCTTATTCATTTTTTCTATATTTCCCCAATACTTATCAAACTTCTCCTGCATTTTCTTTGCCATTGCTTGCAACTCAACATCAGGATGTCTTTGTCTATCTCTCAAAATGCAATAAATACCACAAATATCATCAAGAAAAGTATTAATAGTGGCATAAGAAGTAGCTGAAACTTTTACTGTGAGTGTGTAAAAATGTTTCAAGAAAAGATTCAACCTCCTAACATTTTCCCAATCCTCATGTTCAGGTATCCCATCTCCCAACAACAAATCAGTTCTATACTGAGAATCAGCTTCCTCAAATAAATTAAAGGCTTCCTCAAACTTTTGAGCTGTTTCTAACATCAAGTAAGTGGAGTTCCATCGAGTACTAACATCCAAGCACAACAAATTTTTTGACTGAATATTTGCAGACTCAACATATTCTTTGAACTTCGTTAACCTCGCAGGTGACTGTCTCACATATCTAACTGCCCCTCTAATACAAGCAATTGAAGCATTCATTTCCTTCAATCCATCAGTGACAATGAGATTAATGATATGTGCAATGCATCTCATATGTAGACATTTGCTTTCTAAAAAGCTATTTCCTGCTAAGTTCAATTTTTTCTTCAATTGGGCTATTGCAACATCATTAGAACTAGCATTATCAACAGTAACAGTGAAAACCTTGCTAATCCCCCAATCACGCAAACATTTATCAATCATTTTCCCAATGGCCTCACCTTTGTGACTATAAATGGGACAAAAGTTTAAAATTCTCTTGTGTATTTTCCAATCATTGTCTATAAAGTGAGCTGTAAGACACAAATAATTCTCTCTTTGAATTGATGTCCATGTGTCTGTGGTCAGAGAAACTCTAAAAGAAGATGTTCTCAACATATGCTTGAAATGGTTTTTTGCATCAACAAAAAAGTTAAAGCAATCTCTAGCAACAGTCCATCGTGATGGCACAATAAATCTAGGACATGAAGTTGCTACAAATTCCTTAAATCCTTCCCCTTCTACAAATCTGAAAGGTAACTCATCTCTGATGATCATCTTAGCTAGAGACTTTCTAATGGCTTCTTGACTAAATTTCCAAGTTCCTATTGGCCCATCCCCCGATTGAAAAACTAACTCAGTTTGAGTAGAATCATTAGCAGAACTAGGAAACTTTTTACAAGAATTCATGTGATTCTTCAATGAAGTTGTGCCATTATATTTAGTATTAGCAGAAAGTACCCTAGCACAATAATTACATTTAGCTTTTTGTTCACCTTGATCACTGACGAATCTGGTGAAGTGTTTCCAAACTTCTGACCTTGGTGGAAGTACTTTCCGTTTCTTAGAATTGACAGCATCACTTTCATTAGTGGAGATTATAGTTTGTTGTGTAGTTGGTGTTGGTGACGATGACGGCATGCCAATAGGAGTAGACTGCGTAGCAGCATCACTAGGAGTAGGAGCTAGAGCTGGATTATCGTTTTCACTTGCCATTGAAATCTTCAACCTGTCACTCAAAAAAAAAATTAATTAATTAGCAAATTAATTTCAGCTTTACTAAGAAAACAGAATTGGAATTTCCAAGTGGCAAAAATCATAGGAAACACAGTTCTGAAGGAGACACCACGTGAATCATCTAACCGTAAAACAAGTGGTCACTTGTTTATTTTGATTTATTTTTTTCAGAATCTGGAGCTACAAATCAAGAAAACTACAATAGAGCTGGAAATCTTGCAAACCAATCTCAAGTAACTCTACTATGGCAAACCCCTGTCTATAGCCTTTATAAAACTATTTTTTAAGTACTCCATTGCTTGAATTTGTTTATTTTTTTTTCACATTATTTGACTTAATCTTGAAGGGAGTATGAGCTGGACAATGAAGAGGGTGCTTCACTTGCTCAAATCTTGTGGTGTGAGAAAAACTTGAAAGCTACACTACAAGGAATCATGGATAGGAAAGTAAGTTCTAGTATTATCTATATATCTATAAATACATACTTTATCTAATTCATTCTCAAAAAACAGCAAGCAATGAGAAACTCTGCCCATGTTTATTATGCTTCTTGCAGAAAAGGTTGCTTAATGAAACGTACCCATCACTTGGGCAAACAAGGCTTCAAATACCAATTATTGAAGACAACCAAGTAACTAAAATAGTTTAAAAGGAAAAATTACATTTTTTTGGTTGTTTTTTATCTGCAATAATATGCATAACATTAACATCAGAGGGATTGAAATGGTGTTGCAGTCTTGCAGAGACGAGGACAAACCCCATTTGCATACAACTTTCCTGGGAATCAACTCAATCAAGTGCTCAACAGAGCAAGGCAAACCCTGAATTCTAGGAGTCGATTTCTAATGCAACATAATCCTAGGACTTGGCCGTACAGGTTAATCAAATAACCCCATCGTATACAATTTATCAATGAGTGTTATTGTTGTAAAATAAGAAGTCTAACAATTTGATAGATCATACACTTCAAATAGCATGTTAGACTGTTGGAAAATAAGGTACAGGCACAAAAGACTGTTAGCATGAATAAAAAGGACTCCAAAAGCATTTATACCAGAGGCTTCACTTCAATAATTTGCTGGTTGTCGGTCGGTCACGAATCACAATTCACGGGAGGACGGCAGAAAAGCAAAGTTGTCCTGGTGATGGGAGACGAGTCACGGTGCTGGACCTGCTGGTCGGTCAGAGCTCACGGAGGGACGGGCCAACGGGGGACGGCAGAAAAGCAAAATTGTCTTGGTGATGGGAGACGAGTCACGGTGCTGGACCTGCTGGTCGGTCAGAGCTCACGGGGGGACGGGCCAACGGGGGACGGCAGAAAAGCAAAGTTGTCTTGGTGATGGGAGACGAGTCACGGTGCTGGACGTGCTGGTCGGTCAGAGCTCACGGGGGGACGGGCCAAGGGGGACGGTAGAAAAGCAAAGCTGTCTTGGAGATGGGAGTCACGGTGCTGGTCGGTCACAGCTCACCGGAGGATGGGAGACGGCAGAAAAGCAAAGCTGTCCTGGAGATGGGAGTCACGGTGCTGGTCAGTCACAGCTCACCGGAGGATGGGGGACGGCAGAAAGCAAAGCTGTCCTGGAGATGTCCTGGAGATGGGAGTCATGGTGCTGGTCGATCACAGCTCACGGGAGGATGGGGGACGGCAGAAAAGCAAATCTGTCCTGGAGATGGGAGTCACGGTGTTGATCTTGATCAGTCACAGCTCATGGGAGGATGCCAGGATGGGGGACGACAGAGACGACAGAAATCACAGAATGGCTGAATGCCTGAATGGGAAAATGGTAATCGGTATTCCTAAGGTAAGGAAGTAAAATCTCTAAAATGCCCTTCAGTTGTTCTTCGGTTAGTTCGGTTAGTTCGGTTAGATATTTTTGTAACCGAAACCGAACCGAAGTTAATATCCTAACCGAACTATCCTAACCGAGCTAACCGAACAACCGAACTAACCGAACCGAAAAAACCGAACTCATTTCGGTTCGGTTCGGTTGTTCGGTTCGGTTCCATTTTGCTCACCCTTACATACTATTATATCATATAAACATATCATATCACCATCAATTATAACATATCAGCATATCATATGATATAAAAATGATAAGAGATGTTTTAACTAATCAATCATTAGTAATAAGGGCTTTTTAAGCTCAAAATAAAAATATAAAAATTTGATTAAATGTAATAAAAAAACAATGATTTATATGAGTTTTTGTAAATAATTCAAAAACTTTTTTAGATATTGTACTATTAAAATATTATTAAATACATTTTTACATGTTTGTCCAATATTAATTTAACCTCATATTTTTTAAATAACTGTAGTCCAATAACATTTGTTACAGAAGTTCTAGGGAACCAAACAGGTTCTAAATATACCTATTTAGATATATGGGTTAAGTGTTTTGTTTCGTCGTGCTCTGTTCAGGACTGATTTTGCATCATTCTTCATCCAAATACTTGCATAAATTACGCTTCCCCAATGCTTTGCAAAGAATCTGTATTGATGTCTGTGATATAATGCGTTAGGTTACACTTGTTGAGTTGTCGAGACCTGGCGTGAAGGCAGAGATCTTAAGTGGCATAAGGAATTCCATAGTCGGAGTAGGCAGAACAATAAAAGAAGTGGTGCATGACTTGACGTTTTCCTACTGAGTTCAGGTCCGGATGGACGGAATCGTGTTCCAGAGGTTCGAGCTTACACAATTAAATTATTGTCTTTGTCTTTTGTCCACCTGCTCTTATTAGTAATTCTCAGGAAAGTCGATCATGTAAATGGGTCATTTAGACAATTGTTGATAGACAGGACAGATTTATTTCTTCACTGGAGTAGATCAAATTTCATTCAGGAGAAGAAAGGCAAGAGGAGGTTGCTCTAATCTTCAATACGTTAGGCATTATGTTTCACATTTACGTTTTAGAAAGATCAATGACAAAGTTCCTTTTCGTCTGTTGGAATTGTTTTCTGGGAAAAAGTAGATAATATGCCTTAAAGCTAATGCACTGGCTGAGTTCATTAATATTCCATTAGACCAAACCTTTTTATTTTTGCAAACAAAACGAAAAGCTAATGCACTGGCTGAGTTCATTAATATTCCATTAGACCAAACCTTTTTATTTTTGCAAACAAAACGAAAAGCATTGCAATTGATCATCAAAATATTTGTTACAGGTTCAAGGACAAGCAGAAGAAGAATAAGAGAAGAATGAAACAACATTTTTGGGATTTGGCCCAAACGATTAACGTAATCACATATCCAGGACAGCGTGTCATGCCCAAAAGTGTTACGTGGACAAAACTGCACCTTTTTTCCCCATTGTTTGTCATCCGTTCCGTCCCCTTTTACTTCCACCTCCCCTCTTTTCCCCTTCAGTTCCTCTCCTAAATTAAACCAAAAAAAATGTCAAAACTGTTACTCCTCCACACTGCTCATTCCACTCCCAGAATCCATCCCAGAACTTTCACCTCAATCCTCTCAAGGCCTCTTTCAATCCCTTCTCTTTCCAAATGCCACTCTCCTATTTCTCTCTTTCCTTCTATTTCTTCTCCAGCTCTCCACCCCCACCCCCACCTCCAAAGACAGAACTTTTCATTCTCTTATTCCTTTTCCACCCGAGCTTTCGATGATTCCTCATCCTCCGCCGAGACCCATAATGAAAAAGAAGAAAAAGTTGGGAGTCAAAGTGGTGAAAAGGTTGAGACTGAGGAGTATCCGAGTGGAGAAGTGGAGTATGAGAAGATGAGTGGGTGGAGGAGTTTTGTTGTTAAGTTTAAGATGCTTATTGCATTCCCTTGGGAAAGGGTTCGAAAAGGCAGTGTCTTAACCATGAAACTGCGTGGCCAGGTTTGGTTCTTTTCAGTTTTAATTTTTCCTTAGCCCCTTTCATTTTTATATATATGTTTTGGTTTTATTTTTGCATTGCATTTTTCATGCATTTGGTGAAGCAATAAATGAGTTTCTACAGATGCTAATGGAGTCGCTACTTTAAGGTGAAATGAATACAATTTGCAGGGATTGTTTTGTTTGTAGAATCTTATGTATATGGATTGTAATTTTTCCGAAAAATTGAGTTATTTTTAATCTTGTTTGGCTGAGTTGTTGCTGGAATTGTAGTTCTGTGGTACTAGGAAGTCTTCAAGTAATATGCATCTGCGGTGCTACCCCTCTACAAGAAATCTGATTGTTTGATGATCATTTTTTTTTTTTAACATTCTCACCATATTGTTTGCTATTTTAGATTATTATGTTTTGCAAATGAAATGAGGGAAAACAGGTCATCATGTAAGACAGAACCCTTTGATTTTTGATATTTCAGATTACACATATGTCCAGAGTGAGAAGTGTCCAAGATCTAAAACTTGCTAAAATGGCATCTGGATTGGTTCAGCTGTACCCTAATGCCATTAATTTATATTTAAGCTTCTTTTTCCTGAGAAATTGTTGCACTGTAGCTTTTGATATAATTGTTATATTTTGGTTTGAAAATTTGTACTGTTTTTATGTTCAGATATCTGATCAGCTAAAGAGCCGTTTCTCTTCAGGACTATCTCTGCCTCAAATTTGTGAGAATTTTGTCAAAGCTACATATGATCCTCGTATTTCTGGTGTCTATCTCCACATTGAACCTCTGAACTGTGGATGGGGAAAAGTTGAAGAAATTCAGAGGCATATTTTGAATTTTAAGAAATCAGGTAGCCTCACGGAGTTAATTTCTCACTTCAATTTTGGATATCAGTGCACATGAATTGAACTGTTGGACCTTGGGTATTTGAAAGGAGTGAAAACTGATGAGTTTATTCATTGAGAAGGGAAATAGCTACAGTGGCTGTAACCACTGTTAAATAACATTAAAGCATTTTTTTATTGACAAATAAAAGATTCTGTGCGTTCATACATGGATGCTTGTGAATGGAAGAGGCTTTTTTTTTTTTTTGTGTGTGTGTGTGTAGGGAGGAAGGGGTGTAATCAGTTATCTGTACTGTGAATAACCTCTGGTACGAACGTGCTTTAGTTATTCTGTGCAAACATAATGACCATACCTTAACTCATCTTGCAATGTAAATTCTTTTATCATTTTGATTTTTGATTATGTTTTTCGAGCACTTTTCTCATTAATCATCAAGTGTTACCATATATTAGATATCTGGAGGGTAAAATTTGTTCTATGCATAATTTTAGATATTATTTAACTACTTAGATAATTGTTAAAAGGATTTATAGTTTAATTTTTTATGTAACTTATAGGTAAGTTTATCATTGCATATATCCCTGCCTGTGGGGAGAAAGAGTATTACCTTGCCTGCGCATGTGAAGAGATCTATGTTCCACCAAGCGCTTATTTTTCTTTGTATGGTTTGACTGTTCAAGCATCATTCCTTGGAGGTTAGTTGGCATAAATTTATCTCACTCACTTTGTTATTGTTTCTTTTGTAATTTTTTTCGGTTTTAATTACTATTGAAAACTTGTATGTAGGGAAACCTTAATCTTTTTATTTTTCTTATCTATTTGGCTACATCTAAAAGGTGGCATGTCCAACGATGATTACAGTTCAAACTTTTATAGTTGTGGTGGACATTATTTTCTGTTTCTTTGAGCTTATATAAAATCTTTTGTCAAGTCAATTTAATTAGCAGGTCTAGCTAGGGAGATAAATCAGATGCTTCATGTGGGACTAATTAATTATTTGATTTGAATTAGGTGACAGGCTCCTAGTGGAAAATCTGTCTGAAACATTTTTATCATGCTTATTTCTTGCCACAACTGACATAATATGAACTTTACAACTTTGATGCAACAAAATGATTTTTTTTTTCTTTTGGAAATTTAATGGACCTTTTTGTTTTCTAGAGCCTTCTAAATATCCCTTTTCACTTCTTCCTATTCTGAGCTCCCAGACGTTTTGTACATAGAAATAGCCAACTAGGAACAACAATAACGACAAATCAAAATTTTTCCGGTATGTGGTGTTTGTCTTCATGGATCCTATTATGCCATTGTTCTCTTTTAAGGACTATATTCTTTGTAAGATCAATAAAGGAAGTTTCTTTTTGATAGTTTCTGTCACCTTAGATGGCATCCTATATTTAGTAACATCTTTGTACAAGAGTACTTGTAGGCATTCATCTCCATATCCAAATCACCTTAGATGTTTCCCTCCTGTTTTTCTACAATTATTACAACATCACTCTTGTCTTGGATGTGTTTCTTTTATATCATAAGATTCATCTTAGTGTCCTATATTTGCAACACCCAATTCTTTGACATGTTGATACTTTCCTGCCAAATATTCAGTTCCATAAATCATGGCTAGTCTTATTTGCTTGTCTTGCAAAAGGTTTTCTTTTTCCTTATGTGTGTATTTTTTTCTCACTCAAGACTCAAGATATGCTTCTCCATTTCCTCCAACCAGCACAGATCCTTCAAATAAAATTTCCATCAATTCTAGTAGTTTCTAAATCATTGATCCAGGGCACTGAAATTGCCTATTTTGTGGTATGTCTAGATCTCCAATTCTCATTATCACTCTATTACGTATATTTTCTTTACTAAATCTACATTCTGTGTACTTCGTATAGACCTACTTTAATGGAAACTCTTTTTAACTTCAGAAGGTGATTTGATGTTTGCCTCTTAAACTCAAGCTTAGCACTGCCCTGGTTTTTTTCACAACAAATATGTTTAGTAGGGAGCATATACCAAACTCTTGTGTCCTGGATACACCAAATAAGTTTGTTCAATACTAAGGCAAAAGAATAAGACTCAAAAGTTATCCTTTGATCTTCTGTAAGGCTCTCTGTTATCCCTCTGTGTTCCTATCATTGGAATTTTGTGTTTTGGTTGCCAGTATTGCTAACATTGTTCAACCATTTTGACAAGCTACATCCTTTTTTTTTTGTTATTATTAAGTTTACAACAACCATTCTAACAAAGCTAAGTATCTGTAGTTTGGTTCTTCCAACCATAAATTCTTTGCTGAGTATCTTGTGAACAATCTTTAACTGTGTTTTTCATTAT
Source organism: Theobroma grandiflorum (assembly GCA_036013995.1). Classification (NCBI taxonomy): domain Eukaryota; kingdom Viridiplantae; phylum Streptophyta; class Magnoliopsida; order Malvales; family Malvaceae; genus Theobroma; species Theobroma grandiflorum. The sequence continues at coordinate 13,454,142 of CP142131.1, forward strand.
AAGAGTTCCAACCTTTCAGAACCATTAACTTGCTAAACTAGTAATTTTTTCCAAGCTGAAATTTCAAGTGAGATAATTCTAAATGTTGCAAAGAATAAAATATTAGAAAGGTGGTTGTGAATTTTTTAGCCATTTAACTTATATGTAATCATTAGTCCTGTGGTTGCACTGCCATGGATGATTTGGAGGTGCTAAAATACTTATCGGTTGATGAAGCAATTAAGTGTTTTTTTCTTTTTCGTTATTATCATTATTGTTTATTTTTTAAAGCATTTGTGGAAGATATTAGTTTAGAACCAGATGGAGAAACATTCATGCTGATGGCCCTAGTTGGTTGGCGATTATGGCTTAGTTCAATTGATTTCTAGCAGAGTTTTGACGGCCCTTATGACAAAGTGTTTCAATATCCCTTCCCTTTGTCAGAAGCTCTTCTTTGGTGATGCAATGATTGTAGTTGAGTGGTTCTTTTAAGATTATTATTGTAATCCTTGAAAATGAAAATCATGGCACCACCTCTAGTTAGTTATCTTGAAATATGAATAGGTGGAGGGCTATTGATGGAACCAGTAGGTAGTCCATTTGCATCTCATAGATGCATAAAATAATCATCCTGCCGTTGCTGTACGTTCTTTTATGTGGTGCCCTGGTTGATGGTTATACTTTCACAATTTCAACTTTTAGTCTACATCTGTTTAATAGTATTTGTCAATGGCATAGTTGTGGCTTGCATTTTAACATTAGATTGGTGGTATAAAATCTATTTGCAGGTGTTTTTGAGAAGATAGGAATTGAACCACAAGTGCAACGGATTGGTAAATATAAAAGTGCTGGGGATCAGCTTACACGAAAGACTATGTCGGAAGAAAATTGTGAGATGCTTACTTCGTTGCTTGATAACATATATGGGAATTGGTTGGATGTAGTTTCTTCTTCAAAAGGTGCTTTTTCTATTTTATGGTTTTGCTTTGATCTCAAATATTAAAGACGATTTTTGGCTCATGCAAATCTTATACAGGAAAGAAACGAGAAGATGTTGAGAACTTCATTAATGAAGGGATCTATAAAGTAGAAAAGCTGAAAGAGGAGGGCTTGATAACAAATATACATTATGATGATGAGGTAGAATTATCAGATGCTAATGCAGTGTACAGTTGAAATAAACAAATATATGGCATAATTTCATCTGGTGTTGTACTTGGTAAATCTTATTAACGTAATGCATATGGTGCTCCCTAGCTCCTTAACAGTTGCTGATGGTGGAAAAATTTCCCAAGATCTAGAGCCTGTGAAAGATTAAAAGAAAGAACAAAGTTATTAATGCATACTAATAATCTAGCTGACATTATATATAATTTTATTGAGATACATATACTTGGCGGTTCGGACAGCTTGCTATATGTACCATTTACTAACCTTTGATGCCTGCTTTATACATCATATTGAAGAATGCAGCAGAAAGTGGTCATAAACTGGTGTTAGGGGCTGGTCTCCAGTTTAATTTTTAAGCTAGCTCTCTAGATTTATATGACTAATATTTGATGTTTGTAACTTATGTAGGTTATCTCAATGTTAAAAGAGAGGCTTGGAGTCCAAAAGGATAAAAATCTTGTTATGGTTGATTACAGGTAATTTCTGTCATTTGTCTCTGTAATCTTCAGGCATTGAAATTTGTTACTCTATTATTTCAAGTTTTTTGATGATAATCCTTTTCTACTATTGGGCCTTAGGGAATTCCAGCAGTTGATCTTTAAATTTTGATTTTAAGGTTTCAGACTTTTAGTTCTGAACTCCTTGGAAGGGTTTGAGGGGAGGGGAGGTGGTTATCTACATTGTGTGGCTTAAGCCCTAGTTATACGTACCTCAAAAGAGATTTGTTTTTTCATATCACAAGTTGAGCATAATGGTTATGAATCCTACTGTTCATTTTGTCATTTTTTGATACATTCATGTAAAAGTTTTAATAATTTCAAAATTTATATCTTGCCAGAGGTCCTTGAGTGGCATATTGGTTTTTGCATTTATACCTGTATAATCTCCTCAAGGTCATAGTTACTTTGAAAACTTTAAAATACTGGTTCAATGATCTGGGTAACCTAAGACTTGCATTAGGAAATGCTTTATAATGTAACTAAATTCTGTCTTCGACAATCTTTTCCTTTCCCTTTTCTTTTTCTTCTTTTTCAAATGTGTACGTTGTGTTGCAGCATGTTTAGTCTGTTGGTTCTACAACTTTCAACTATAGACACGTGTATGTTACATTCCTGATGTTTCATTGAAGAAATATTATCTTTAATATTAAATATTCTTTTTTTCTTGGTGATGATTTATGCCACACCAAGCCTACTGTAACATTTATGCCATTGCTTGCCAACTCAAAATGGTGTACATGTTAAATTTACTTTACTTTTTTTTTTTGTTGCAAAATGTAGGAAATACTCCAAAGTTAGGAAGTGGACTCTTGGTTTAGCAGGTGGTAGAGACCAAATAGCTGTGATCAGAGCCTCTGGTAGCATTAGCCGTGTCCGGAGTCCATTAAGTGCGCCAAGTTCTGGTATCGTTGCAGAGCAAATCATTGAGAAGATTCGTAGTGTCAGAGGTATTACCTGATTTTACCTTTCATGCAACGATGTGTAGATGAAATAAACTCTAGCTCTAAATTTTACATTTAACAGGACCATATCCTATGTCTAAGCACTTTATAATGACATACAAATAACTGCAATTCATAGAATTGATGTTTGAAGCAGTCCAAAGTTGTCTGATTACATGATGGCATGGGTTCTGCCAGTAGCTAAATGCATTATGATAGACACCTGGATCTTGACAACCTTAACTGTTCAAATGGAAGTATTTACTTATTTTGAATCTCAGTTGCATATGCACTGGTTCCACCTTCAAAGAGGGAATAAAACAATAAAGCATATTGAATGCTTTTTCATCCTGAGTTTACAAGGCTTAAAGTTTGACAAATACAGAAAAAGGTGAAATATGATTGTCTTATGTTGGGAAGAAAAACCAGAGAGTTTCTTATTCTTTATCATATAAAAATATTTACAGCAGCCTATACATATAGATCCATGTTTACCCTAAAAACATCCCTAAAATAAGAAGTTATTGCAAATATAGAAAGCATAATATTAGGCTCAAAAAATCAGACACATAAATACAATAATTCCTAAAATTATTCCTAAACTTATTCCTAAAAATCTCCACCAGTCAACACTCCCCCTCAAGTTGGTGCATAGATGTCACACATGCCCAACTTGCAAACTAAAGTATGAAATGGTCTGCTGCTAAGTCCCTTAGTAAACACATCAGCTAGTTGTTTTTCTGAGGTCACATGAGAAACCTTCAAAAAACCATCTAATATTTTTTCTTTTATGAAATGCTGGTCAATCTCTATATGCTTTGTTCGATCATGTTGAACTGGATTGTGAGCTATACTAATAGCAGCCTTGTTATCACAGAACAAGGATAGACATTTCCCTTCTGACAATCGCAATTCTTCCATTACTTTCTGCAGCCATAGTAATTCACAAACACCCTGTGCCATAGCTCTATATTCTGCTTCTGCACTTGATCGAGCTACCACATTCTGTTTTTTGCTCCTCCAAGTAACTAAATTTCCACCTATAAATGTGCAATAACCAGATGTTGACCTCCTATCATCAGGTGATCCAGCCCAATCTGCATCTGTAAAAGCTTCTATCTTTAAGTGACCATTTTTAGAGAAGAGCAGTCCTTTTCCAGGTGCAGATTTTAGGTATCTTAAAATGCGAAAAACAGCCTCTAGATGAGAATTTCGAGGGTCATGCATATATCGACTTACCAAACTTACAGCATAGGCTATGTCTGGTCTGGTGTGTGAGAGATAGATCAATCTACCAACCAACCTTTGATATCGGCCTAAATCAACTGACTCACCAACTCTTGCTTGCAATTTATGATTAGCTTCAATAGGAGAGTCTGCAGGTTTACATCCCAACATACCAGTTTCTTCAAGAAGATCCAAAATATATTTCCTTTGAGAAATAAAGATTCCCTTATCACATCTGGCAATCTCTATTCCAAGGAAATATTGCAACTTACCCAAATCCTTAATCTCAAACTCCTGAGCTAAAAGTTTTCTGAGTCGAGCAATCTCCTCCTTATCATCCCCAGTCACAACTATATCATCAACATAAACAATAAGTAATGTGATCTTACCATTACAGTGTTTAATAAACAAGGTATGATCAGCATTGCTTTGCTGATATCCAAATGAGATCATGGCCTTATTGAACCTATCGAACCATGCCTTGGGCGATTGCTTCAAACCATATAATGCCTTCTTTAATCTACAAACCTTCCCTTTAGTCTTCTCATCATCAAATCCCGGAGGAATTTCCATATACACCTCTTCTTCCAAGTCTCCATGTAGGAAGGCATTCTTGACATCAAACTGTTGTAGGTCCCAGTCAAGGTTAGCTGCACACGATAACATGATTCTGATAGTATTCATTTTTGCAACAGGAGCAAATGTCTCTTGATAGTCCACCCCATAGGTCTGGGTGAAGCCTTTTACCACTAATCTAGCTTTGTACCTTTCAATTGAACCATCTGCCTTATGTTTCACTGCAAACACCCATCTGCATCCAACTGGCTTCTTTCTCAAGAGAGGAGTAACAAGTTCCCAAGTCTCATTTTTTGCTAAAGCCTTCATCTCTTCAACCATTGCCTCTTTCCATTTTGGATCATGATATGCTTCTTGCCAACCCTGTGGAATAGAAATGGAGGAAACCGACAATACAAAGGCTCTATAGGAAGGAGACAAAGAATTGTAGGAAACAAAGTTAGAAATAGGATGTTTAGTACAAGCTCTGACTCCTTTTCTGATAGCAATAGGAACATCAAGATCATTACCAATGGGATTAGAATTGGGGTAATCAAAAGGTAAAAAAGACTCACCACATGTATTTTCAGGAACTGAACTCAGAGATGGCGCTTGACCAGGTATAACATGCTCGATGGCTTTATCTGTCTTGTCCCGTCGTGTGTAGGTTTTCAAATCTGGCCTATCTAATCTCCCAGTTTTAGGTTGTTCCTTGTCATCACTAGGATTTTCACTAGAAAACTATATAGGGACAGGTGCCATCACTTCCACCTCTTCCTCCTTATTCTCCCCCTGAAGAGGTGACTGAGGTGTATGAAAAAAAGGCTCAGACTCCCTAAATGTAACATCCATACTTACAAAGTATTTTCTCGAGGGTGGATGATAACACTTATATCCCTTTTGAGTTGCAGAGTAGCCAACAAACACACATTTAAGGGCCCTAGGTTCTAACTTACCTACATTCCTCTTGTGAACAAAACAAACACATCCAAAAATTTTTGGAGGAACAGTATATGAATTACTACCTTTTAGAACTTCTAAAGGACTCTTAAAATTAAGTGTTTTTAGAGGCATTCTGTTAATAAGGTATGCGGCTGAAAGTACTGCATCGCCCCAATAAACCTTTTGAACATTCATAGTGAACATGAGAGGTCGAGCCACTTCTAATAGGTGCTTGTTCTTCCTCTCAGACACTCCATTTTGTGCACTAGTGTCCACACAGCTAGTTTGGTGTAATATTCCATTGGAATCTAGATATGCCTTAAACACACCATCCATGTATTCTGTGCCATTGTCGGTTCTTAGAATCTTAACCTTGGCATCAAATTGTGTACAAATCATTTTGTGAAATAGTTGAAAACAAGAAAAAACCTCATTCTTTGCTTTCATCAAATAAACCCAAGTTAATCTAGTACAACAATCAATAAAGGTAACAAACCATCTATAACCAGATAGAGAAACTGCTCGACTAGGTCCCCATACATCAGAATGAATAGTCATAAAGGAACTGAACTCTTATTATTAGTTGAAGGATAAGAATGTCTGCTATGTTTAGCAAATTCACAAGCGTCACAAAATAATAAATCCAACTTGCATTGTTTAAACAAACTAGGATATAATTTTTCTAAAACAGAAAAAGATGGGTGTCCTAATCGTCTATGCCATTGGATTATTTCTTGGTTAACATTCATAGAGTCTCCTAATAGGGCTCGAGTTATACCAGGAATCAAGATATTGCAACCTTCCTCTAATAGATACAAGCCATCTTGCAATCTACCAAAGCCAATCGTTCTCCCTGTTTTCAGGTCTTGAAAAACACAATGAGTCGGAAAGAATTCAATTTTGCAATCAAGTGCTTTTGTAATTGAACTAACAGATAAAAGGTTAATAGGAAAACTAGGAACATGAAGAACTGAAGGTAGATTAATGGTGGGAGTACATTTAATAGAACCTGTTCCAGATATAGATGCTAAAGATCCATCTGCTACACAGACTTTATCATTGTCTAAACACGGAGAATAAGTTAAGAATTTATTGGAAGAGCCTGTCATGTTTGTTTGCTCCAGAATCTATAATCCATGAATTTTTTTGAGTATCAAGATTGGCAAGAAAAACAGTACCTGTTTTGACAAAATTGGAGGAAGCAGCAGTGGTTGATTGAGAGTCAAGCCGAGACAAAAGACGCCTAAGGGTTTGTACTTCTTCATTGGAAAGACTCCCAGTATTAGTTGTCTCTCTAGGTATTTCTACTGCTTCAGATAGGTTTGCTTGTGGTCTTGTTGAGCCCATCCGTTTACCTCCACGACCCCTAGTTGGTCGACCATTCAGCTTCCAACAAGTTTCCTTAGTATGCCTTAGCTTCCCACAATAATCACAGTGTAAATGATCCTTGTCTGATGGACCTTGGTTACTGACTTTCAGCTGTTCACGAAAGGAATTTGCAACTAACCCTGCCTTGTCTACTGAAACTGTGTGTATCATGGCACTTCTTCGACTTTCTTCTTGCTGCACATACGAATAGGTTTGCCTTAAAAAAGGCAAAGGATCCTTACCAAGTATCTGAACCCGTATCTGATCATATTCCATATTTAAACCAGCAAGAAAATCATATATGCGTTCTTTTTCCACTAATTTCTGGAATTTGGCTGCATCTTCAGAACATATTGCTTGGAAATCTTGGTAATAGTCAAGTTCCTGCCATAAACCACTCAATTCAGCAAATTATTGAGCAATAGTCATCTCACCTTGTTTCGTCTCATGCACCTTATTCCGCAATTCATAAATCTGTGCATCATTGCCCACTTGAGAATAGGTTTGAGAAGCTGCATTCCAAATCTTAGATGCAGTATTCAGCAACAGATAACCTCGGGCTATTTGAGGTTGCATGGAATTAATAAGCCAAGACATTACAAGAGAGTTTTCAGATTCCCACTGGTTGTAGGTGGCATTGGTGACGTCTGGCTTTTGTTTATCTCCGGTAACATATCCTTTCAGACCTCTAGCTTGGATGAACAATAGACAAGACCTTGACCACGCAAGATAATTAGTTCCATCTAGCTTTGCGGGACTGATTTGTAATGAGGGATTCTCACCGATCAAACTAACCTTATTTTCAGTAGTTGTTTTCTTCCCATCAGCCATGATTTGAACCACCAGTCAATCAAGGCTTCTGGTGGCTGTCAAACGTAGCAGACAAGATTCCCCTACTGCCAAGCGATAAAAAATATGGCTTTTTTAGTCGGCAGAAGCTCTGATACCATGTTGGGAAGAAAAACCAGAGAGTTTCTTATTCTCTATCATATAAAAATATTTACAGCAGCCTATACATATAGATCCATGTTTACCCTAAAAACATCCCTAAAATAAGAAGTTATTGCAAAAATAGAAAGCATAATATTAGGCCCAAAAAATCAGACACATAAATACAATAATTCCTAAAATTATTCCTAAACTTATTCCTAAAAATCTCCACCAGTCAACATCTTATTTGTGAAGTATGTTCCTTCAAAAGGGTAATTTGGTAGTCAACTTGAAATGTTACCAGGTAGCTTCATAACACAACTGTCCATGTAGAAGAAAGAACTCAAAGAGCAGAAAATGTGACATATAAAATAACCAGGACCAGAATTGCAAAATATTAGAGAACTAGGATTCAGTAGAGAGAGAATTAGGATTTAAGAGAGGGAGAGGGAGATCAAATGTTCAGTCAAATAATATCAACCTTCTGCAGTGACTGAAAGAAAATAGCCGAAACGACACAAGTCCTTAAGATTTAAATATTCGTCACTGGCATGAATGGTGTTTTGCTGCATTTATTTGTTAGTTTATTTTTGAATGATAAAGACTATTGCATTATATTCACTATTACTACATGTTTTTACAATAGATACATAAATGGACATTATGATGAATTGAACAAAAAAACAAAGGAGTAAAATCATGGCTTTTTCAAAGCTCACTAGTGTTTATGTACTACAAAAATGATAGCTTTTAAAATCCTTCTTTGGTGGATATTAGTAGTTATATCCAAAGAACATGTGTGCATTTACATGTACAAAGTTACTATAATTTAATTTCTGCATGGGTGCTGGCTTATTTATGTCGGTTACTGCTAATCCCCATTCCCCCCACCCTTAGTGATTTTTCTTTTTTACAATTAAATTTACATTTACTGCAGAGTCGAAAAGATACAAGGCTGCTATCATCCGAATTGACAGCCCTGGAGGGGATGCTCTTGCTTCAGATTTGTAAGTGCAGCTATATTTTGACATTTTCTAGTAAGTGTCATTTTAAGGATCTAATTATTGTCAGACAACTAAGAATGTATAAGCTTTTGTTATCTGTGCAATACTGCAATGTCTTGTTTTCCTCCTACATTTTGTGGTACATGAAACTTTGTGGAGTTAGTAGTGGATCAGTTTTGGGTTTTGGCATGGTAAGTAAGCTTGCATTTGTCGAAGTTTACCATGTGTATTTTCTGGTGGTGTGCCTGGAGAAGTGGTTAGTCTGACAACCTCCCTTGCCCATCATACTACTAGTGTAATCTTATCGGTGTAACTATATTTCATGAATTTCTAATAAACGTAGGTATTTTATTCTAACATTAGATAAATCACACATGTGACTATTTTAAGTTGAAGCATGTGCCCTAAGGTAGGGAAGGAACAGTTATTTGGGTCTGTGTTGCCAGTAGCCCAGTAGCAATGTTCCATGTTCAAGATTAGCAAGGTTCGCAATGGGTCATGAGTTTTCCTGAGTAAGTGGGTAAACGTTTTGAACCTCTAAATGAATCAAGAGAGTTTTTGCTTTTGAATTTATCAGATCTTTGCTGATGATAGCCTTGCTGATATATCCATCCACCTGGTCTTCAGTCCTTTGACATATACCTTGCCTGTTGCTAACAGTGGCCTCAAACAATTTGCAAACCATTAAGAGAGTTGGTTTTACCATTGATCTTGTAGTGCCTGACTGCCATGAGTAAGCAAGCTAATACATTAATCTCTATCAAATGTGTAGGCTAAATGGTACAAGTTCCATCAATTTGAAGTGGTAAACTTTGTAGGCAATAGAGTGGGAGAATGATGTAGGAAGCTAACTACAAAGTTGGAGTGATTTTAATTAGGGTCAAGAAGAGAGGATTAGTTGGATAGTCATCTTAGAGTTGGAGGATAGGGCAAGTCATTCTGCCTACATCCTGCAGTGGACAGCTCTTTCTTCTTTCCACGTTGAATCAGTTGCGGATGTTCTGAAGCTGAAAATTCATCTTTATTTTTCTTTTAAATGTCCAAAATGTGAAAGAAGAGATGATATTTGACTGTTGGAGGTTGGGTGTGTCTAGGTTTCTCTACCTTGGGAGGTAGGTTAGCTTCAGTGCTGGATTTGGTACAGTAATGTTCACTGCTGCTTGCTTGCAGTGTGCATAGTTCCAGTGTGGCTTTGTTAACTGCATTCACCTTTACTCTATTTTCTGCTTTTTTATGCATTGCATTTCTTCAATGTCTGAGGTCCAATAGAATGTTTTAATTTTAAACAGTTTAGGAAGGGAATATCAGATGCATAAGTATACATAATGATTTCAAAATCACAGGATTTATACTTGAATGGCCATGCTTTGCTGCTATATCTATACCATGTTGCTTCTGATGGCTGCATTGGCTTTTATTGCTCACTGGCTGTTTAGATGCTTTCATCTAATTCAAATCTCTAAGTCAGCTGAAGATGAGAAGTTCCATACCAACTACCTGTGTTTTATTGCTCATTGGTTATTTAGATGCTTTCATCTAATTCAAATCTCTAAGTCAGCTGAAGATGAGAGGTTCCATACCTAGTATATCTATGACAATGCATCTTGGTCTTATTTTTAATTTCTCTTTACAGAGCACTAATGTTTGTGATCATCATGTGGTCCTCCAAGCCACTGTTTTTTTTTTTTTTTTATTATTTTTATTTTAAAAAATTTGACAGTGAAACTATGTTTTTGAGGCAAATGATTGGCTTAAGATATATAGAATATTATATATGTTAATCTTGGATGAATATCTGGGACCAAAAAAGAGAAGTAAATGAATCTATGTGAAAGATTGACAGATGAGGAACATAGATTACTGATGTTCTCAGATCTAAATAGTGCAAAGAAAGTGTACCAAAAAGGAATAATCCAGCACGCATCCTGGTCATTTTTGCATATTATAATGAGAGAATGACATAAACAAAATAAAATGCATCCCTATAAAACGTGTAGAACTTTGAGAATTTGGATATAAATATTTTTGTTCTGACATGTCATTCTTTTTTTTTTTTTTGATTCATTCTGAATCATGTCAAATTTGGAACGTTGCTATCGTATGCTAACAATCAGCATTTGTATTGCTTTTTGAAATAAAAAAATGGACTATGAAAAAGAAAATCTATTATGGTCCATTGGCTAACCATTGTTGATGTTTTATCATATCCAGAATGTGGAGGGAAATCAGACTTTTGGCTGAATCAAAGCCCGTCATAGCATCCATGTCTGATGTGGCAGCTAGTGGGGGATATTATATGGCTATGGCAGCTGGGACTATCGTGGCTGAAAATTTGACTTTAACTGGTTCAATTGGAGTTGTCACAGGTGAACCAACTCTCTGAAATTTGATAAGCATGGAGTTTCTATGGCTGTAAAATAAAGAGATTGAAGTTGGTTGGGAGTCAGAAAACTGCCTATAAGTAAGCTACATATGAAAGGATGTTTTTTTTTTTTTTTTTTTTATATTCATTCTTTATCTCTCAAGACATGAGTAATACATCTAAAATGAATATTAAATATTTGGCCAGAGGGAATAAAATAGAAATATCTAACAGATACAGATCGGTTGGGTCCTCACAATCAGAAACTTGTTATAAGTTTTGCAACTTCTCTAAAACCCTCGAAAATCAAATATTTTTCCATTGAGTTTGTCCCCAAAACCAAAATATCCAAGCCTTATACCAGATTGCCAGTTGCAGATATCTGAGAGATGAAATGATCAAATGTCTCATTTTGTACATGGTTACTACTTTGTAATATTTTTATAATTTTTTATTTAAATTGAATGTCCTTGTTGAATTACAGTTCAATTGTGATGCTAATATAATGCTTCTTCAACAAGAAAACCTGCAAACTAATTGCTTGAATACATTCCTTATCTCTAGTTTATTATGACTAGACTAGTGACAGTCACCTTCAAGATTCTGGTTTCACAAATATTTTTATGGAAAGGTACTGTCACAGATCTCTGACTAGAAATAATCAAAGTAGTTTGTTGATGAATAATTCAATACGGTTTTTCTCACCGTACACCGCACGAAAATACTCTCATACAGGAATCAATTCCTTTTTGTACTGCTATCTTCATTAGGCCATTCCAATTAACAAAATAAAAAGAAGATAATAGTAAAATGCTTTTGTAGATCTTAATTGGCCTTTTCCTCGTTTTTATGAACAGATTGCTTTTGTAGCTGAAAACCAAAGATGTTGGCTTTCTACATAAGCCTTTTGGATTTTTGCAAGTCATAAAATCAATTTTGATTTTGTTTTTCCTTTTTGCTTGCTTGCAGGGAAGTTTAATTTGGGGAAATTATACGAAAAGATTGGCTTCAATAAGGAGGTCATATCAAGGGGAAGATATGCTGAACTTTTTGCAGCTGAGCAGCGGCCTTTAAGGTGAATGTTTTTGTTGGATAGTTTGATTATGTCGAAAGTAAAAAGATATCCAGATTAGAGTATGATTTGATAGTTGAGTTAAAAGCCAAGTTCTGCTGCTTGCCTGTTAATTATTCTTTGTCCTATTACTGGTTTTTTTTTCTTTTTTTGAAAAACAGTTGTTTTTTTCTTTGGATTTTCTTTTTCAATAGACTAAAAGATAACTAATTTTAATATACCAGATCGGATGAAGCCGAGCTTTTTGCCAAGTCTGCACAGAATGCTTATAAACAATTTCGAGACAAGGCAGCTTTCTCAAGATCAATGCCTGTATGTTTTTCCTTTTGATCTCCAGTTTTAGAAGCAGTGCCTAGTTGCCTCTCTATTTTCTTTAGAAGGGAAAAGGGGGAAAAAATCCTTTGAATATGAATCATTCAACAGGTAGAAAAGATGGAAGAGGTTGCACAAGGCAGAGTATGGGCAGGTAGAGATGCAGCTTCACGTGGTTTGGTTGATGCTATTGGGGGGCTTTCTCGCGCTATTGCCATTGCAAAACATAGGGCCAATATACCCCAGGACAGGAAGGTTAGTTGTTTACTGTTCATTTTATGACATGGAAACTTATTCCAAGGATGGATATTACTATTGTTCACATATCATTTTCAAAAAGCACAACTTACTCCAGATTGGTTCGGTAAACTCTGTAAATTTATGATACCTGACATGCATAAAGATTTTTTTTGTTATGAAATTGGATATTATAACCCCTAGGATGGATGGTAGGATGAGTTAGTCTTCAGATATCATTATGTTCTTGTAGTTTCCTTGGTTTAATACAACAGAGATACTGCTATGTGGATGGCCAAATCAATATGAAAAGAGACCTAATGTTTCTGTCATGTAGCCGATGCAGTACTGCCCTAGAGGGACCTAGGCTTTTGCATCTTATTCTTGTAGTTTTTCAATCGTAAGATTTCTATTTGGTGGTGAACAACTCTTTTTCTCAGACTTGTGAGGAGAAATGCTGTAGGATAATCTATGTTTGCAAGGCTGGTGTGGTGGAGGAATCAGTTTCTTGGCATTGTTAGTGGCCACTAGGTTTAACTTGTAAGCAACAGGGAATTAGCCACCATCCGTCAGGGGTGATACAAAATGCTATATGATAGAACTGCATCCTGCTATATAATATAGAATAGGACACATTTTCATGTTTTTCTGCATCCAAAATAAATTGTGCACTGATATCATGTTAAAAACTTATGCTCTCAACGCTTTGCACATAACCTATTTGGGTTGAGTGTCTTTTTTGTCTGGTTCTTGTTAAGGACAGCTTTTTACATTTTTCTTCTTCGAAAATAAATTATACATCATATGTCATGTTGGAAAATTATGCTTTCTCAAATATAGATGAATGTGATATAATGGAGTAGGTTACACTTGTTGAGTTGTCGAGACCTTCTCCGACACTACCAGAGATCTTAAGTGGCATAGGGAACTCCATAGTTGGAGTAGAACGAACGCTAAAAGAACTGCTGCAAGACTTGACGTTTTCAGATGGAATTCAGGCTAGGATGGATGGAATCGTGTTCCAGAGATTGGAAGGATTTTCTAATGCTACCCCGCTCTTCAGTTTGATAAAAGATTACCTCAGTTCACTTTGAGTTTTAAACAATTGCCTTGCCTTGACCTTATTATTTTGGCTCCTTTCTTGTAGTAATTCTCAAGAGAGTATTTTGAGTCGATAAATTTTTAGATGGATTCTTTAGACATGGAAAGTTATTTCTTCATAGGAGTTAATCCATTTTTATAAGAAAAGAAAGGGGAGGCTGCTCTATTGTTCACTGTTTTCAGATATTGACAGCAACGGAGCATTATGTTTTTCATCTAACGTTGTAGAAAGATAAATCATGAAGTTCTCTTTTTCTCTTTGAATTGCTTGTGACTAGGCTTGTCAATATGGGCCAGCCCGGCCCCAGCCCTTGCGGGTTGATAAAATATAGAGTGGGTTGGGTTAGCCCATTTTTTTATGAGCTATCAAAATTTCAACTCAGCCCACCTCTTACTAACCCATGAGTTGGATTGGGCCAGTTTATTTTTTTAAAAAAATTATTTTTATAATTTTTACTTAATAAATTTTATATTAATAAAATTATTTTATGATTTAATTCATAAATTAAAATTATTAATTTGATAAGTCAAGATTAAACATATTAAAATATATAATATAAGTAATATTATTGGTAATTAAATTATTAATTATATATAATTAAACATATAAAACTATTAAATTAATTAAAATAATTAATTTTGTTGATCCATGAGCTGACCCGTCCCAGCGTATCTCAACCCATTGATTTGATGGGTTGGTCCATCTAGGCTCGGTTTTAATATGGGTCATTAAAACTTCAACTCAACTCACTTCATATTCAATATAAAATGAGCTGATCCGATGAGCAAAGTCCATTTTGACAGGTATACTTGTGACTTTTCTTTCTTCTATAAGTTGGCCTTAAGTTTATGCACTGACTGAGTATTCCCTGTAAATGTTAAAGCCTATAATGGTTGTTGACCTGACCGAAGTTTTTTGTTCGTTTCGTGCTTCATTCCCCATCTCCAGGCTGGTCAAATCCAGCCTCCAAGGGGGAAAGGGAAAAAGAAAAATTCATATTCATAATTATTGTAAAAAAACATGTTTATTCCAATATGTAACATTTTTTATTCTAAAATATTACATTTAGCTAATTTAATTTATTTTTTTAAATAGTTAAGGATTATCTAAACGTCCTTTTCCTTTTGGCCAAAAGAAAAAGGGTATTGCTCCTTTTTATGGGAAAAAAACACTATAATTGGCTTTTGCATTTCAAGTGATTTTTCAAAAAAGTTGCTTTGTGAAGCACGGTTCGGGCTTAATTTTCTTTCAACACAACATTTACGTTTCGCAGGTCAATGCGCTTCTCCTTTCCGGCTTTTTCCCAGTAGTTGCTAGTTGCTACTTGCTTGCCCATACTGCGTTGACCTGTGCGAGGAAATGATATTCTTCTTGTTTCCCCTCTCTTTCCAAACAAAATCACTGTTCTCGACAGACTTTTCTTCTCTTTCCCGGTGTTAAAAGTGATTTTCATATGGTAACATGAATTGTTAAATTACGTTACCCAACTTGACACCATTCTTGCAGCTTACTCTTTAATTTGTAAGGCTATTGCCTATTGACCGTCTCAGAGCAATGACGATTGGCAGGAATACCTGTAGCTACTTTCTAATAATACTTTTGATTCTACTTATTTCCTTATCACTTCTGATCAGTGCTGAAATCGTAGACTACCCATCATCTGTCGACTTCCCGAATTTCTGGAGAAACATTCCCTCATCTGACTTAAGTTTCTGGGAGACAGCTGGTGTGAGACCGATCCTTGTTAATGGAATGTTCGTTTGTGGCTTCCACTGCAGCTTTCTGGGTGACAGTTGCCAATTTTCTGTATCCATCGTCAGCACCAGTTTTGATAGTAACGTTAGCTTGTCTCCGCGAATGGTGTGGTCTGCTAATAGAAACAATCCAGTTGATGTTGGAGCAATATTGCAACTTACTCGAGAAGGAAGGCTAATCTTGCAAGACGACAACGGTGCTGTGGTTTGGTCCCCGAATACAGTTGGTAAGTCTGTTTCAAGGTTAAACTTAACTGCAGAGGGAAACCTCATGCTGTTTGACAAAACCAATAACATGGCATGGCAATCATTTGATCATCCAACGGACTCTTTAGTTCTTGGTCAAAGGCTAGTGACAGGGCAGAAGTTAAGGGCAACTGTATCAACATCCAACTTAAGTGATGGTTTCTATGCATTTGCTATAATTGATCTCATATTCACTGCTTATATGGACGCAGATCCTTCCCAAATCTATTACCGAGATTATTATTATTTTAGGGAAAAGAATCCAGGAATACTTTATGCTGAATTCCAGAGTGGAAGGTTTGGATATTTCGACGTGGCATTTTCAGCTAATTTTATACAGTTGGGAAGTGACGGCCGATTGAAGGCATATGAGTGGAGAGAATCGAAGTGGGAGGGGGTTGATCTATTGGAAATTGGTCGATGTGATTATCCATTGGCATGTGGAAAATATGGCATTTGTTTTGAAGAGGGATGCGATTGCGATCGATCTGCAAGTCCAAGCGGAACAACTTATTTCATGCCAATAAATGATACAAGACTGGAATTTGGGTGTTCTGCAAGGTTTCCCCTTTCTTGTGATCTAGCCGAACATCAGAGTCTTGTCGAGCTCCAAGGCGTCGATTATGCTGTGCGCCCAGAAACCGCCTTAGTTAGTGACATCAAGAGTCCGGAAGATTGCAAGCAGGCCTGCTTAAAGAACTGTTCTTGCAAAGCTGCTATAGTTGTGGATTTTGATTCCTGCTATTTGCCATCTGAAGTCTTCTCCTTCAAAAGGATGGATTCTAGTTTTGATCAATCTAACATCTCAACTTTTATAACGGTGCAAAATTTTCCAATTGCACAGAGTTCTAACAAGAATTCTTCATCAGCAAATCCTCCTAAAAGGAGAAGAGAGGATATAGCAGTTATTCTGGGCTCAACTTTCGGAGCTATCTTTGGTGTGTTACTCATAGGCATTTTCCTTTTTCTACGTATTAAAAAAGGGTTCAAAGAGGTTGAGGAGGATTATCTAGACAACATATCGGGAATGCCAACGAGGTTCTCTTATGAAGAGTTAAAGAACGTCACAAAGAATTTTAGCAGCAAGCTTGGTGAAGGAGGATTTGGATCAGTTTTTCAAGGAACATTACCTTCGGGTTCTGAAGTTGCAGTGAAGCATCTTGATGGCTTTGGTCCAGTTAGGAAGTCCTTCATAGCGGAAGTTCAGACTATAGGAAGCATTCACCATTTCAATTTGGTATGTTTGGTTGGATTTTGTGCTGAAAAGTTTAGTAGGCTTCTAGTTTACGAGTACATGCCTAATGGGTCGTTGGATCGGTGGATCTTCAACAAAAACCAAAAGCTTGCGCTAGGCTGGCAAATTAGGAAGAAAATCATTTTAGATATAGCCAAGGGACTAGCTTATCTTCACGAAGAGTGCAACCAAAAGATAATTCACTTAGACATCAAACCCCAAAATATCCTTTTAGATGAGAATTTCAATGCTAAAGTTTCAGATTTTGGGTTATCTAAGCTAATTGGAAGAGACCAAAGCCAAGTGATAACAACTATGAGGGGAACGCCTGGTTATATGGCCCCTGAATGGTTAAGCTCAGTCATTACTGAGAAGGCAGATGTCTATAGCTTTGGTATTGTGGTCCTAGAAGTTTTATGCGGGCGAAAAAATGTGGATGGATCTCAACAGGAGGAAGATAGGCATTTACTGGGTGTTTTTAGGAGAAAGCAAGAAGAAGGGCAACTTCTGGATCTTGTTGATAATTGTAGTGATGATATGCAGTCAAATGCAACCGAAGTTGTGGAGATGATGAAGGTTGCCGCATGGTGTTTACAAACTGAATATTCCAGGAGGCCTTCCATGTCCACTGTGGTGAAGATTTTTGAGGGTTTGGTAGATGATGCGGGTAACTTGAACGACAATTTTCTAAATGAATTAACACCGGAAGCTGTGGGGACTTATGCTTCAACAATTTCACCATCTACGTTATCAGGGCCGAGGTGACGGTCATGGATTCACGAAGATGGGATGTAAGGTACGTTGCCAAGCTCGGCAGTGATAGTTCAATTCAATTCTCTGTTGACTGCCACTGTACTTGGATATGGTTGCGCCTTTTAATTTTGCCCATTGTATTACTTTTACAATTCCCTTGCTCCGGTAGGTAGCAAAATTTATGTTCGAAGCTTTGTTTTGTTTCATGCAGGATGCATCTTTATTTGGTCAAAAGATCTTTCCAGTTTTTATACTTTTTAATTTTGTTCGATTTAAACCATGTACTTAAAATCGAAATAATTTAATTTTTTAATTTTGAAAATTATGTCAATTTAGTTCATCTTCCTAACGGCATTTAATTTTACTGTTAAAAGATGACGTCAGCGCTCCTCCTAATGGCATCCAATTTTATTGTTAAAGGATGATGTCAATGTTAACGTGTCACATTTTGATGATGTTTCATTTGAGATGATGACATGACATGTCACATGGCACTGAGTGATGATGTGAAAATACCTTGTGATATTATACGATGACATGACAGTGCTGACGTGACGTTAACATGATGACATGTTAATGCTACGTGATAGATCAAAAAATTTTAAAAAGAAAAAAAATTTCTATCACGTCATAGGAATTAAATTGAATAAAAATATGTAGTACATGAACTAAATTAAACAAAATTAAAATGTTAAAGGACTAAATTGAAAAAAATATTTAAAAAGTATAAATATTTAAGTAGATTATTGATATGTTTATTAATAAATAAAATATTTAAGTGTAAACGATTTATAATGTTAAAAACTATATATAAATATTTTCTACTTGATTATTTAATTTTAGAATATGTAAATTAATTTATCTTATTTACAAAAATTAAGTTTAAATTATCCTTCTATAAAAAATTTTAAAAAAATTTTATACCTAAAGTCAAATTTAGATGAATAATTTGCATTACGTTAAAATAAAATAATATAAAATATCAAAATAGGTTGATTTAGTTACTACTTTCACAATTTATAAATATACATTTTTTTAAAAATTATTCAACTCTTACCCAATTTACCTTTTATTTAAATTCTATTTAAATTAGCAAAATATGTTGATTTAGTTACAACTTTTACAATTTACAAATATTCATTCTTTTGCAATTATTCAACTTTTACTCAATTTACTTTTTTATTTAAATTTACTCAAAATTTCTTATAAAACAATTTTATTTAAATTCCAATACTACAATCAAATTCTGCTAAATTTAAATTTATATTATTAATTTGGATCTACAAAAAATTTGTTAATAAAATACAATGGTATAAATATTTACAATTATATTTAACTTTATCAACTATAAATGCAATCTTTAATCTAAAAAATTTCAACTTAAAAAATATAACTTGAAATATTAAACAAAATAAAAACATAGAAAATAAATAAAAAAATTAAAAGGGTGGAGTTCATATTCTATGGTTCTAATAAGAGGTTTGTCATGTCCAAATTAAGCAAGTCAAAATGAAAAATTATTTTTATAATCATTGCTTACTCCATATCTCTGTTTTTTATTTTTTTTTAAAAAAAAACTAAATCAACATATTTTGCTAATTTGATTTTAGTTTAAGTTAAAAACTAAGTTAAATAAATTTTAAATTTTTATACAATTATAAATAGAACAAAAAAGAATTTATTTAGTCATTTTGTATTATTTTATGTTAATGTTATATAAGTTATTCATCTAAATTTGACTTCAGGTATGAAATTCTTTTTAAAATTTTTTTATAGAAAGAGTATTCAAACTTAATTTTTGCAAAAAATAAAAATTAATTTACATATTCTAGAATCAAATAATTAAGTAAGAAAAAATTTATATATATTTTTTAACATCATAAATCTTTTACACT
Source organism: Theobroma grandiflorum (assembly GCA_036013995.1). Taxonomy (NCBI): domain Eukaryota; kingdom Viridiplantae; phylum Streptophyta; class Magnoliopsida; order Malvales; family Malvaceae; genus Theobroma; species Theobroma grandiflorum. Next base: position 13,473,725 of record CP142131.1, read on the forward strand.
TAAATATTTGGCTTATTAATAAGCATATCAATAATCTATTTTAAAATTTATATTTTTTAAATATTTTTTTCATTGAGTCCCTCAATATCTTAATTTTGTTCAACTTAATCCATGTTTTATATTTTTTGTTCAATTTAATCCCTATGATGTGGCAGAATTTTTTTTTGAAAATTTTTTTTGATATGTCACGTGACACTGACATGTCAGTGCCACGTTAACATTGCCATGTCAGTGTCACGTTAACACTGCCATGCCATTGTATAGTGCTATGTGGTATTGCCACGTCATCACTAGCGTGCCGCATGGCATGCCATGTCATCATCTCAACACCATGTTATCAAAATGTGATACGTCAGCACTGACGTCATCGTTTAACAGTACAATTAGATACCATTAGGAGGAGGGACTAAATTAACGACCATAATCAAAGGACTAAATTACTTCGATTTTAAATATAATGATTAAATTGAACAAAATTGAAAAATATAGAAACTGAAGAGATCTTTTGATCATTTTTATTTTCATAGTAACTTTTGGGCCCCAAGAAGGAGTTGTCTAGTTTGTATGATATCCGGTGAGGCTCAGAGAATGGTAGAATAGAAGTAATTTTTTTTTTTGAGGCAATTATTAATTTGAGTCAATGTAAATCCTTTCAAGTGTTAAAATGACCTATTTACTGCATACAACTAACCAAAGAAAAAAAATGCAAAAAAGTATTTCAATTAACTTTGTAATTCAAAATGTAGGAACAAAAAAAAAGACAAGTAGTGCCATCTCTTTTGACAAAAAATAAAAAAGAAATTCAAAATTGGACACTATTAAATACGGCAAAGGAAATATAATTCTAAACTATCATTTCGCACTAATTTTTTGGGTTAAATTATAATTATAATTATTAAAAAATAAAATTTATCTCACAGAAAAAAATTGATAATTGCAATGAGGATTTTATTTTTTTCCCCACGTGATCAGTTTTAAGCAAATTTAAATTGATTGAAAAAAAAAATTAGACTCAACAGATCCTTACAATGATTCAATGTTAACTTTAGTCTCTCCCTCTCAAAATGAGCCTTTTTACAAGAGGGAGCACTATGATTAATATTTAAAATTTTTTAATTAACTACATTTGATCCATTTTTACCACTTGAACTTAATTTAAATGACTCTTTCTTAAATAATTTTGTACATTTAAGTTTTATTATTCTAGATGGTACAATTAAGAATAAGTGATAACATGTCGATATCAAATTTAATATCATTAAATTAGCTGATATGGTATCCAAATGGAATTTTTAAAAACTTAAACAACGTTAGGTAGACAAATATTTGCCACACGACTTCAGGCAAACATCGGCAGAATGTACTTCCCTTTTACATTGCCACGATAGTGGCCTTTCATGAATTTTCTTAACTGAAAAACGTAGTTCAATTACAATAAATTAAGTGATAGAAGCATACACATAAATTAGAAAAATAAAGAAAAGAAAAAAGAAAAAGTAGTTGGAAGAAGGCAAAGAAAGAGGGAAATTGAGAATAATAAATCAGCCAACTGTCTTTTTGACTCTAGAATATCCTTTTTTCTCGATTTATTGCTCAAAATTTCTTTTGTCAAGTGTGTTTTTTTTTTCTTGCCCAAAATGGATTCAAGGTCATGCAGCCCTTCTCTTTTAATTCGCATATAAAATAACGTCATTAATCGAGAAGGATTTACAAGAAAAAGTAGATTGAAGACTCAAAAGTAGTAGAAGATCGTATCCTTTCCTGACTAATTATGCTTTGTAATACACATATAACCAGTGGAATCTTTAACTACTCTAAAATGAGAGAAGAAGAGATATTCACAAAAAATGATTACACGGACAGCAAACACCAATGCCAAAGACCACAGCTACCATCAATGGTATAAAAATTGCACAAAGCAATCGAAAAGGTAGAGAAAGCCCAGGAAAGTATTGTAGCCTCGTTATCTCTGTCACAGTCATGAAGTTATGTGGATTAAATGATGTGCTTTGGTCATTAGAACTACTTTTTATTAATTTAGATTCCTCTCAATGAATTTCATGTACAGTTTCCTATTTTGACTTTGTTAGGCTTCATTTTCCTTCAACACAGCGTACACATTCTGCACGTCAATGCGCGTTTCGATCCTTTCATTTTCCCCGGTCGTTCCCCTGGCGGACACGCCCCAACGTCCCTTTTACTTTTAGCCTTTGGTTTTAAGCCTTCTTGAGTTTGATATGAGTAGATATCTAATTTTAGTTAATTATTATTTTTTGAAGTATTGACATATTTTAGATAGTTTGACTTAATGGCTTAAATATAGATGTAGTTAAGAAAACTCCTCTTAACCTTTTTATAAAATACACGTACTTTACTCAAATGTTATGCATTACATGCTTATTCTCTTCAATTCCTTAATGTGCTCTTCTATGACCAGCATGTTCACTTATTATTGAGCCTAACATCTAATAAGTTGTTTCTTAATGTACTCTTCCATGATTTCACGTTCTTCGAGCTTAACATCTAATAAGTTGTTTCTTAATGTGCTCTTCATGATTGCACGTTCTCTCATGATTGAGCTTAACATCCAATAACTGATTTTTAACATGCTCTTTCATGGCAAGTTCGCTCTCCCATAATTGAACGCGTTCTCCTACAACTACTCTTCTTTTTCTAATTGCTTTTGAGAAAACGCTTTTACTTAGTATAAATAGGAGAGTTTGGAAAGTTGGGAGGCAATTAGAAATTCAACAGAGATTGTTTTCAAAACTCTCTCAAAGCTCTTCTAACTATTCTCTCCACTCAGCTTTTTCCACCTATCGTACTCTGTTGCTTTCTCCACCTTTTCTTAATCTTCACAGCTTATCACCAAAGCACTTATGCTTCAAGGATTACTCTAATCTTCCTCTCTGTCATCTTTAATGCATTCCATTTTACTTATTGTGACATATCTTCTTTCCTTACCAAAAAGACCATTTACATTTTGGTGACTCCATTGTGGATTAACAGATTTTAATAGAATTCTTCTCCTTTTGTGGTCTTTTTCATGGGAATTTACAACACTACAAAAAATTCATCTTTTTCCTACGGAAAAAATTCCGTAGGAAAATTCCATTGGAAAATTGCAACGGAATTGCAACGGATTTCCAACGGAATTTAATTAAAATTGACAGATGATGCTTGCAACGGATTTCCAACGGTTTTGTAACGGAATTCCAATGGAAATTTCCAACGAAAAATTTCTTTGGAAAATCCATTGGAAACTTATTTTTCCAACGGAATTTCCAACGGAAATTTCCGTTGGAAATTGACTTTGCCAATTTATATGTACTATTTCCAACAGATTTCTAACGGAAATTCCGTTGGAAATCCGTTGGAAAAATGCATCAGAACATAAAACATTTTAGTTCCAACGGAAAATTCCGTTGGAACTTTAAGTTAAATCAATTTGTTCTTTAGATTTTCTAATGGATTTCCAACGGAATTTCCATTGGAAATTTCCAACGAAATTTTCCGTTGGAAATCCGTTGGAACTAAGCATCACAACATGCCACTTTTTGATTCCAACGGATTTCCAACGGAAAATTCCGTTGGAACCTTAAGCTAAATCAATTTGTTCTTTAGATTTTCCAACGGATTTCCAACAGAATTTCCGCTGGAAATTTCCAACGGAATTTTCGTTGGAACTAAGCATCACAACATGCCACTTTTTGGTTCCAACGGAAAATTCCGTTGGAACCTTAAGCTAAATCAATTTGTTCTTTAGATTTTTCAACGGAATTTCCGTTGGAAATCCGTTGGAACTAAGCATCACAATATGCCACTTTTTGGTTCCAACGGATTTCCAATGGAAAATTTCGTTGGAACCTTAAGCTAAATCAATTTGTTCTTTAGATTTTCCAATGGATTTTCAACGGAATTTCCGTTGAAAATCCGTTGGAAAATTATCATTTAATTTACCACACTTTGTTTTATTTGTTAAACTTTCTGACGGAATTTCCATAGGAAAAGTCCGTTGGAAATAATTATGAAATTTCCTCTTGACAAATCTAAATTTTTTTGAAATTTTTTTAATTTTTTTTAAAAAATAAAATATTACTAAAAGTAAATACAAGCAGTTAATAATTATTTCTATAATTTTTTTAACTTTGATGTTATCATACAATATTGGCATTATAATACCAAATTTTGATAATGTTATATTATTCCAAATTTGTAAAAAATAACAACGTTAAATTTTATATTTTATAAAAACCCATGATTAGATATAAATATAATCTAAAAAATATATATTAGTAGATATATATTTATGTTTTAAATGTAATTAGCTAATTAGATACGTATAATTGAAGGCTTATAATTTAGTTATTATATTTGTGCTTAAAAAGTATCATTTTATTATATTTATGTATTCATACAACTTTGACCGAGAGCTATAGAAAATATATATATATATATATATAGTTAGACAAGTATGATTTAAGAATCCATGATTAGATATAAATATAATCTAAAAAAGATATATTAGTAGGTATATATTTATGTTTTAAATGTAAGTAGTTAATTAGCTTATTATGATTGAAGTCTTGTAATTTACTTATTATATTTGTGCTTAAAAAGTATCATTTTATTATATTTATATATTCATATAGCTCTGACCGAGAGCTACAGAAAAAAATATATATATAGTCAAAGAAGTATGATTTAAGAAAAAAATTAATTTATAATTTAATAACATTAAAGTACAAGTTATACTTTGTAAGGTATATAACTATATATTATTATAATTTAATAACATTAAAATGCTCCCCAATTGAATTTATTAATAAAGCAAATTGAATTCATTTATGTATCATAGCAAACAACGTCGTTTTTGGTCCTCTATATCTGCCTTGTATACAGGGTCAAAACGACGTAGTTTTGGCCCTTTCAACCCTAACTATAAATACCCATTTTTCTTCCTCATCCCCACTTTTGGTCTCCCGTTTTCTCTCTCTACCAACGGCGCTCTCCCTTCTCTCTAAGCCCGACGCAGCCCTGTTCCACGGTGATCCTGGTGCCCTCCTGCTGTCAGTGACCTGTACCGGTTTCGGCGTTGTCACCCCATCTGGGTTGTTGCCCTTCTCAGTCGCCTGCCCGTCCTGCTGCTCCAAACCCAACACGATTTTTTTTGAGATTATGTCGCAGCCCTGTTCCACGGTGATCCTGGTGCCCTCCTGCTGCCAGTGACCTGTACCGGTTCCGGCGTTGTCACCCCATCCGGGTTGTCGCCCCTCTCAGTCGCCTGCCCGTCTTCCTGCTCCAAACCCGACGCGATTTTTTTTGAGATTCTGTCGCAGCCTTGTTCCACGGTGATCCTGGTGCCTTCCTGCTGCCGGTGACCTGTACCAGTTCATGCGTTGTCACCCCATCCGGTTTGTCGCCGCTCTCAGTCGCCTGCCCGTCCTGCTGCTCCAAACTCGATGCGATTTTTTTTTAGATCCCGTCGCAGCCCCATACGGTGATCTTGGTGCCCTCCTGCTGCCGGTGACCTGTATCGGTTTCGACGTTGTCACCCCATCCGGGTTGTCGCCCCTCTCAGCCGCCTAAAACTGCTCGTCCTGAGGCTTCGATCCATTAGGCTTCCAAATTTTTTGGGGTAGTCATGCTTTGTGTATTTTGGTTTATATATGATTTTGTGCATATTAGCTTTGGTTTGATGCGCATATGGTACTGTTAGTTTGGTGTTGACTGCATATAATTTGCTATCTACAAGGTTCAAGGTTTCAGTTCCCAGATTTGCCCAAAAGCAACGGTCCGATCTTGCAGCTTGAAATCACCGGTCTGCTTCACTCACGGTTTTGGGTTTTGGGCATCCATTGCAGGTGATGGTTCTTATACATATATTGGTTTTACTTGTTAATGTTGGTGTTTAGGGTATAGACCACCTCTGTTTTGAATGAATTATCTTTGCTAATACAATCCTAAACTATAATTTACATGCACAATTTCAGACATATTAACTGGTTGGCTGTATAAGGATTGAACCTTTGTGCACTCTGCTTCAAAATCAGATTGTGTCTAGCTATAATTTTGCAGGTGAGTAAGAAAAACACACAAGGAATTACATATATTTTGGCCCGTCGACAAATCTTTATTTTTCAATCTGATTTTATGCTTGGACGAAATTTAATGTATAACCCATGATTTCATAATTAAATCATATTAATTACGCAGTATATTGTTTTTTGGGCAGTGATTAAAAATTGAAAGTTTGATGCATTCTGAACAATTTATTTAATATATGGTGTTTTGATATCTCTTATGTGCTCGATTTTAGAAGATACGTTGCTTTCAATCACGGTTTTGAAATTTGACGTCGAGAATGTAGTTTTTATTTTAGGGTAAGACCATCGTATAACGATCGAATCAAAATACCTTTTTTTGTTACGATGAATGATTCCAATTATACTTACGAAATAATTAAACAATATTGGCGATTTTGAACGGATGAATAAAATCTTACAACATAAGCTCGTCTATTGATTTAATATACAATCTGGTTGGAATTAAAAATCGAAATATCAAATTAATCAATTACTAATTTGAACATTTCTTATCTCCAATTAATCATTTATATTATTTATTTTAAATGAAATTACACTTTACAAAATACCTTTCAGTAAATATCATTTATGTGGAAATCAATTCTCTTTGCCGGGTAACGTAATAACGTTGATATATTATATACATACACATAACATTTGAACATTCGTTTATTTTAATTTTTAAATTTAAATAATTTTATTGTATTACTAATATTTGAAATATTATATTGTTATATTATATGTTAAGGCACAATACGTTAATGTAATTTAATTTACTTTTAAAAATGACTCAAACTTTTGGCGACTAATTACAAAACATAATTAAATTACACGTACTTTTATATTTTTATACAATTTGAATCATCTCTCCGACTATCTTAAAATCTTATTAGTCGATATGGATCAAAAGTAATTAAAATATTTGAGCTTAATCTCAAATCTTTCCTATAGCCTTTATTATAATTTAAATTATTACATCTTATAATTTTGAGCTTCAATTCATATGTCAATTTTAAGTGGCAAAATTAGATAGTCATACCCATATGAACGAATGCAGACAAATTGGCATACGTTTTTTAAAATTTACAATAAATTCGAAATTACATGTATTTATGAGAATTAAAAGAAAGGGTAGACATTAGGTATATATAACTGATATTCAAACTTAATGTACAGGCATCAAATTACACTTCAATGTTTATGGTCTCTAATTAAAGCAATTATTCAAAATTACATACTTAATCCATCTGATGTAGGTTGTTTGATAATTAATGTACGCAATAATTTATACTATAACCCATACTTTGCATCTTACAAAGTAATTTTGAATATATATATATATATATGAAATGCATATTGGAATGTAGTGTTTAGGGTGTAGGTTTGTTACAAACAATACAAATTAGTCTTGATAATGATATTCTATGATACTTAGGATTGCAGAATGTCGGGAGATCGGTCTTGGATGTACCGTCGTTTACAGAATGGATACATTACAACTGAATTTGTAAATGGAGTTACTGAATTCATTAATTTCGCATTTTCGAATACTACATTTATGTGGAATAATAGAATTAGATGCCCTTGCACGCGATGTAGTAACAATAAGTTCTTAGATAAAGATAAAGTCACAGAACACATCCTAAATCGGGGTTTTACTGGTGCTTACATAATTTGGAGTTTACATGGGGAAATTGATGTTGGACAATCATCAAGAAGTCAATCTAGAGTTGAACCATCCCTTGGATTTGAGGGAGATGTTGTTTTTCGAGAACCTACATATGAGGATGAAATAGAAAATCCATACAGTCGAATGGTTATGGACGTTATGCGTCCCGAAGTTGTTTTGAACCATGGCATGGACAATACTGTTAATATTCATATACATGCTATATATATCAGGATATATATATATATATATATATCGATTATGGTTGACTAAAAATAAGTGTCCATAAATTCAGGCAATTGAGCTGAAACGAGATGTTACATTCTTGGAAGTGTTCAATCGTACTCATAAGCGTTCAGGGGGTCATGGTGATTTTATTGATAACAAGTCCAAGTATACGAGTGTAAGAACAATTTCATTAATTTTTACTATTTATTCTAAGTTAATGGTCTACTTCAATATTAATCATTAATTATGACTTTTCTGTAGGAAATGTATAATTCTGTACTATCGCAGAAGTTTGGCGATGAGTCATCTTCTCAGCCTAAATTTGATCCGCATGCTTGGACTGAAGCAATTGGAGGGAAGGAGACTACACGCACTCACGTGTATGGGTTTGGCTCTAGTGTCCCCGCTACAGTTTACTTACTGGAACACAATCCAATGTAGCAACATCTGAGTCTGCGTGTGGCCCAATCAACTCAAACTTCAACAGTCCCACAAATGCATTGGAAGAAAAGGTGGAAAATCTTGCACAAAACTTGATTAAGATACGTGAAGAAATACGTGGGGAAATACGTGAAGAAATGAGAAATGTGATGGCAGAAGGCATGAGTGAATTTATGGCACGTATGGAAACCATGTTCATGAGTAATACACGTTCAACCCTTGGCGATGCGGGCCCTTCAAGACGTGACAAGTAAGGAAAAAAAAGTTCCCTCACATGATGTATCATTTTTGTTGCAAACACTTGGATACTGTTTATTTTAATTATGTTATGAGTTCTTATATGTATCAAATTATTTTATATATTGTGTGTTAAGGATAATTTCTAATTAGATGTTTATACTTTTGATCTCAATTTTTTAATGTGTATTTTTTGTATATATTTTACAGTTTGAATGCGGAATTAAATTAAGCACTTTTTAAAAATTGATAATTTTTTCTAGAAAATTTTTAAAAAAATATTTTTATAAAAATAATAGGTTAAAATCTTTCCAACGAAAATTTCCGTTAGAAATACTTAATATTTTTCCGTTGGAAATAGGATTTCCAACGGAAAATTATGTTGGAAATGTCTAACTTCTAACAGACATTTCTAACGGAATTTTCGTTGGAAAATCCTATTTCCAACGGAAAAATTCGAACTAAATTTTCCGTTGGAAAAATGTTTTCCGACGGAAATTGTTTAAAATTATTTTTCCTATTAAAAATATGTCTTCCAACGGAATTATTTCCAACAGAATTGCAAAAACTTGGAAAAATGTATATATTTGCAACGGATTTCCAACGGAATTTCCATTGGAAATTTCCAACGGATTTCCAACAGAATTTCCAACTAAATTTTTCGTTGGAAATTTTCAACGGATTTCCAACGGAAAGTATTACCCACAAGGCTTGTATCGACGGAATTTCCAACGGAAAAAATCCTATTTCCAACGAAAAATTTCGTTGGAAATAGGCAAAATTTTTGTAGTGCAAGATCTTTTATTCTGTGTTTCCCAACCTTTTTAAAAGAGATTTTTGTATGGTGACATGAGTACTTCAATCTTTTTTTTAGCTTTAATTTCCCAAGTCATAGGCCCTTCCAAGGTAATGGCCATTAATTGAAATATACCTATTTTCCGCTCAAGATTTTAATTCCATACTAGATTTAACCCCACGCTCTGCTACGGGTTAATTAAATCTTTTAAGTAGTGATTGTAAAAAATTTTCCTTAGAAGAATAGTGAAAGATAAATGATTGTATTACTTATGATTTATTTACAAAATAATTATAGGTTTTATATGATTTATAAATAAGGAAAAAGCATTAATAGAAATAGAAAAGTTGTATTGATTCATAGCTTTAGTCGAATTACAACAATGATATATCTCTTGAAGAGTTTTCAATTCACATGTGATAGAAATGCTGTTATTGATATAATCCTACTAATTAATGTTTGACATATATACATGTCATTGCCCACTTTCTAAGCCATGACCGGCACATGGGCCTAATGGGTATAGTCACCAAACCCAAGCAAGCCTTTTTATATGATCTTGTTCATTATTTTATCGGATGTACATCACCATTACTAAACCATAATTCGTAATTTGCACTAAACATATTTCAGTAATATAATCATGGATATCAAATATTTATATTTGTATTATCTCAAAGTACTGTCATTTATTTCCATCTCATAAGGGCATCATCAATCTAAAATATACATATGCTGTTTAAAACATGAATCCTCAGTGATTTACATTACATATACATGTACACAAACAAAAAACTCTTGACAACTAGTGGAGTTACTTTGGCGAGGGTACCGTTACCGAATGCCACGATGCCGACCAAGAGTGAATGCAAGTAGACGCCTTAATCTAGGTTCCAACTACCTCTGAATATGAAAACATGAAGTTTAAAAAAATGAGTATAAACTCAGTGAGTGAACATAAGAAGAGAACAAGCAAACAATACCAAAAAATTTTAGAAACATGATGCACTTATGTAAAAAACAATGCAATTTAGTTTAATTTCTTATAAATCCCCTTAATTCAACCCTTGATTATTTAATCCTTTAGTGTTGAAAGATCCATGATAAACTATGAAGTTGAAAAGAATGAAAATTTCAGCAAATATCCAAACAAGACAAGCAAACAGAGGGTTTCTCGCTGCAACGGAAAGGCATTCTTACTACAACGAAATTCGAACAAAAAGAACCCGAGAGTTTCTCATTGCAGTGAAAACCATTCGAGTCAATCTCGCTACAAAGAGAAACAAAACTGTGGGCAGCCTCCCAAAGCCGAGAGTTTCTCACTACAGCGAGAAACTGAACAACCAAGAAAGAAATTCTTTTCATAACAAAAAAAACCATTTTTGCTGCAATAAAAATCAATTTGAAAATACTTAGCAATTTTCAAGGTTCAACATGCAAGATTTCACATACATTACAACTACATATTATATTCATAAACTTTCTATTTCATATGTATATATAAACACATATAAACATGTATACCACCCCACCTTACTCAATTCATGTGCACTCCCTACACGTATAAGGCAATATCATCATATGCACTCCCTACTTGCACGTTTCAATATCATCACATGCACTCCCGCCCACATCATTATCAACATATGCACTCCCACACCACACATGCACGGTTATATTTATTACACAATATTACCTATCAATGCACAACACATATATATGTATACAACATCATAAAGGAGTACGTGGATTCATCATAGTTTCATTTCACAACACAAAATGTTTCATCAAGGGCTTGTTCCTGTATACATTTTAAAGAAAAGACAATTAAAATATTTTAAGTAATTCATTCAAACATATATGCATTTTCCCCAAAGCATTTTTATGCAAGTTCACTCGCATGTTTTTGTTAATGCTTTTGGATTGACTCCAACTTCGACTAATGCTCCGAGTGAAGGTGTGGGGCTTCGTTGGAACCTATCACACACAGTAGCATCTCAATCAACTCAATTTACATAAATGCAATTCTAAAAGCTACTTCTTAAATCAAGCTCTATTAGTTATTCCTAACTAACTTCCAACTACCATTAAGTGGTTACTTATTTACAATTACTCTAGTCACACTAAAAATGAATAAACAACCTCAACAATAAAACACTCACAAATCTAATGGTTAGCCATTATCAACAACTTAAGAATCAACCCTAACTTATTACTCACCTTACTGGTTCTTGTAGTTGAATCCTTTTTCCAAGAGTTTTCAAGCTATTATGAACAATCTCTCTCTTTCCCTCTATTTCTTTCTAAAATGTCCAACTAGTGAGAGAAAGTATTGAGGAAAAACTTTTGAGGGTTTTTTTTTTTAAGGTGTAGAAGTGAAAGAGCTTGCAAAATCTTATGACAAGGTATATAAAAACATAAGTTTTAGGGTTACCATGAGAAAAATTTTGGAGGTTTCAAAGTAAGCTTCCATGGAAGACGTGCAAATGTGAGAAAGGGAGAAGAGATGGAAGGAAGAAAAAGAAGCGGTTGGAAATTAGATATTTATATCTAAAGTTTATCCAAGCTTCACTTAATTTACAAAAATGACCTTAACAAGGTGGCTTTGTCTTCTTTCTATCCTTTGTGAAATCTTTTTACTCTTTTGACACTGAGACAAAATCCATAATTGTCTAGAAATACTCAGGTTCACGAAAACTTAAAAATTTTGATTCGAGATGAAAAATGACCATTTTATCCTTACTATGGAAATTATTATTATTTTTACTTTCTTCATTTATTTATCATTATATACATCATTCATTTATTCCTTAAGCCTACTTAGGCCTTAATAATATTAGAAAGCCTACTTCTAGGGGCTCACTAAGAAAATGACGAAATTACCTCAAGTCTATGTTATCGTATCCACTTCTAGCTACGTATCTATAAAGGTCGAGGTCTCACAGTACGATTTGTTAATAAATGTATAACAGCTATCATAACATGTACATAAATTGTTCAACATTCATCAATGAGTAAGATGTGTGAAAAAAAGAGAGACAATAATCCTACCAATTAATATTCGACATATCTACAAATAAAATTTGTTACAAAGTGTGCAAAATTGTTACAAAGACAACAATTCTGTCAATTAATATCCTATATATCTGCAAATAACATTTATTACAAAATGTATAAAATTGTTACAAAATGTTAAAAAAAATCGTGTACATTAATAAGCAAGCTGTTTGAAAAACAAGATAAAAGTATTATCCAAAGCATGGGAGTTAAAGAGGTACATGGTTCCCCTAGTGCCCTATTCAATATGAGGTTTAGAGATTTTTAAAATTATAGCACAAATCTTAGCAGCCCATGTAGAGAATAGAAGAGCGAATTATTAAGAGTTTTTTTAGCTTCTTTTAACTTGCATTAAGGACCAAACTCCTTTATGATAGTTGTTTAGGAAAAACCACACCGCTTATTCTTTTGTAATCAATTTTGCATTTCCATATTTATCTGGATTTCCAAATAATTTCCCATTGATTACAAAAACGACTTCATCTAAATTTTAATAAATTGCTTCATTACTCATAACATGTCAAACCATGCTTTGTAAAATAATTATGATGACATTCACAGGCTTGATAGAATGCTTGTATATTGAGGAAGCCCGAGAAATAGACAAAAGACGATATTGCCCCTAGCAGTGCAGTTAAGTCGATTAAACATCGAATAAGATAAAATCGAGATCTTAAAGATGAAATCGAGAATTTCACGGTCTAGAGATTACTTAAAACAGTGATTCGGAGTTCGAGGTCCAATTTGGAGTCAATCGAGAAATTGACCGATTAAGGACAAAACAGTCATTTTTTAATTTCGGGACAAAATGGTGATTTTTAATAAATATTTTTATTTTAAATGACCAAGAATAATTATATGAAGTATAATATGATTATTGGAGCATAAAATGAAGTTTAGCAGTGAAAAAGTGTAATTCTTGGTATTTTTGGGACACAAGGGTAAAATAGTAATTTTACCACTAAAGGTCAAAACGAGAATTTTTAAAGAAGATTTTAGCTCTATTTGACATGTTTGAGTATGATATTAGTACTGAAGTACAATTGGTAGATTTAGCAGTGAAAAATATGAGTTTTCGATATTTTTGGAGTATAAGGGCAAAATGGTAATTTCGCCACTTAAAATCGAATTTTCGAAAGGATTTTGATCAAATTTAATTATTTGGAGGGTGATATGAGTATGAGGAGTGAAAATTATGCATCTTGGCAAATTTTTAGTTTTGAGGGCAAAAATGTAATTTTGCACTTTTCGAGGGTAAAAGTATAATTTTACAAAATTACATCACCAAAATTTTGGAAGGGTTCAGAAATTTCAGGAAACCTATGGATAAGTGAGAAGAATGCATGGTGGAAAAAGTAGGACAAGTGGATGGTTAGAAAGAAATGAATTAATAAAATATTCAAAATATGAATAAAATAATATTATTTCATTAAACTAATCAAAAGGCATAAAAAATCAGCCCATAACCCATTCTTCTTCTTCAACATTCGGCCAAGCAAGAAACAAGAGAGAGAAAGGAGAAAATAAAACCCTAGCCAAGAAATTTAAAGGAAAAATAGGTGGAAATTCAAAAATCAAGTGGAGAAAGGTAACATTTCTTAAATTTGTCTTGTGCTTTACCTTTCCCATGCATTTTTCATCATTTTCCATGGTTGAATCATGTGATTTGAGGATGATTTCAATTCTGGTCCTATGGGTTTAGAGAGAGAAAGTTGATGGAAATAATTGATTTTGATATATGTTAATGTTTTTGGCTAGTTTAGCATGTATCTAAGCAAAACTAGAAGAAATAAATTTATTTGCCATAGTAATCATCCATGGCCGAACCTAGTGTTGTGTGTGTGGTGATGGAATTGATTTTATTTTGAGAGAATTGGATGGCAAAATGGTGGTTTATGGTGTAGAAATCAAGTAGGAAAAATAATGGAATGGAAAATTTAACTAGAAATGAAATATTGTTCATTTTATCCATTTAGGCCGAATTTTCTAAGGTGAAATTGGCTGCTGATTCTAATGCAAATTTGTGGTGTTTAAGTGTAATTTAATGAATTATGAGCCTAGAAGAATTATGAGAATTTTTAGAGTAAAAATTAAAATTTTTAGCAGCAAGGGGTAAAATCATAATTTTCAATCTAGGACTGGTAAATTAACCCGTAGTTGCTGCTATTGAGTAATTGGAATGTAATCGATCAATTAGAACTGAAACGGGTCAAATCGGAGTAAAAATGAGGATTTTAGCTAATTCGACATGTGTAGGTGAATTAGGTCGAATACCGTGTTTATACGGTAATTCGGATTGGATGCATGGCATTTCATGCATTATGAAGAGCCCAAAATAAATTGTTATGTTGGACACAAATAATGAGATTTTGTGTCGTGAATCGTGCATAGGTGATGGATCCCCCGGACGCTAGAAAATTTCGGTGTAGTTAAATTAAAAACAGGAGTGTCGTGCACTCCTGTGACGAGGTGAGTGGACAATTTATCATCTTAAATATCTAAAGTAATTATATTTGTTGATGCTTTTATTGAATGGTGAATTTAAATTATAAAATATTATATTTTCCAATTAAAATGTATTTTAATAAAAATGAGATTTATATTGATTTTGAAATCAAATATTATTTTTGGGAAAAATTGAGTATATGGAAACTGGGTTAAATTTATAATTTTATATGCTATTGAAATTGTGGCTTATAACACTATGGTAGCATGATGGCAAAATTTTTAGGATTTTGGCATGAAATATATGAATAATTTTGATTTGGTCTCGATAGACTGGATTAAATTTTATTTGCCATATTATGCTATTGGAAAATTTATGGGTCTGGTGGTATATTAAATAGTCACTGCAGTGATGGAGGTTTCTGTGGGCTGCCTATGAGAGAGGCATGATAACCCAAATTTTGTACTTACCTTCGGGGGGAGATGTTGGTTGAAGTATCTCCTGAGGTAATATTAGAGTACACCTCACGTCCTGGCCACCACGTGAGAGTGAGACTCAGCCAACGCCAAGGAACGGCTGTGTGTGTCAGATGGGAAAAACATTGTTATGGGTATGGGACATTTAACAGCCTTGGCGGTTTCAGCGAGATACCTTGACGAAGGTACTCGCGAGAATGATTCTGGCAGGGGCCAAGTTTAAGAAATTGTTTGGTATGGATCGGGACAAATTTTGAGTTATGAATATTATTGTGGTATAACATTTTCATAGTGTCTCTATCTACTTGGCTTTATATGTCATGACCCGGAACCACCCTCGAGTCCGTGACAACCGCCGCGATGTCCCGATATGCACTCATCCCCCGAGTACCATATCGAAATCTCGCAAGGCTCTCGTACCAGTCTTTCCAGTTCCCCTGTGAGTTTCTATTTATTTATTCCATACTTTAAATCATCTTGTCTCTTTTCGGACCAAAATATGGAAAAAGACGAAAATTTCTACACAGGGGCGTTTCGGCCATTTTTCGTCGAAAATTTCAAAATTTGAAAAAAATGTTACTTACGCGTAAAGATTTCATAAATTGAAATCGGATATCTAAAACATGAAATTTGAGTGAAATTACATTTGATGGAATAAAATAATAATATTTCATAAAATATAATATTTTCTTATAAAACAATTTTTATATAGATATCCGAATATAATTTTTACAGCGTAAAAGCAAAATATATTATTACATATGGTAATACAGATAACTGAAGTATAAAATTTAATTTACAATGCTAAGTGGGCCCAAAATAGAGAAATATAGACTAGGAGATGAACCTGTGCACAGAAGGTTATCTCTCTAAACCTCTTCCTCGACAAAATCCTTTATCTACAACTGTCTGTGAGCCTGAAATGGGGAAATTGAGGGGTGAGTTTTACAACCCAGTGAGTTAGATAAATACCATCTACGACATCTAAAGTCGAGTAGATGGAGACAATATAAATAAAACACAATACTACCATGTAGTTGATAGCATCAATTTAATACAATTATACAAATTAATCTTATCTATCAAAATCCAAGGCTTATGTTTTATTTATACAAAATCAGGCTTAAGCCAAATCTCATACTCGTGGACACTTGATCAGAGTGTCTAATCGAGTCCGCCAAGGCTGTTAAAATTTCATAATTTTTTCAAAATACAGCCGATCCTTGGCGTTGGCTAAACTCACCTTCACGCGGTGGTTTAACGTGAAGTGAATCGTATCATTACCTCGGGAGTTACCCTACTCGCCTCTACGATCGAGGTAACCGATCATAGGGTTTTTCGTGCTCCTCATAAAGGCAGTCCACGGCAACCCTCACTGCAGTGTTTCATTAATTATGAACCACCAATTTTATAGAATAGTCCAACAGCATGACAAGGCCATTTTAATAATAACCAGTCTACACAGCAAATAGCAATTCATGCCAATTTTTAACACAATAAATCAGCCAAGCATGCTCACCAAAATCATAAGCCATAATTTAAATTTTAATAGAAGAACACAAATCTAAACCGGTCTCCACATACTCAGTGTTATTAAACCGATTTTTCGATTTAAAAATTATTTATAAAATTCAATTTATTTTAAAAGCACATAATCAGGAAAAATTACTTCAGATATTGAAAACGGTACATTATCCACTCACCTCGTTATAGGAGTGCCCGATACTCCCGTTTTTAATTCCACTACACCGTTTTTCTCCGGTGTCCGGGGGACCCACCACCTGGGCAATAAGTGTGACACAAATTTCAATAAATTGTGTCAATTTCTCATAATCAATTTCAGGCTCTACGTGATGCATGAACTGAGCTAAAAATGGTCTGGACAGTCGTTTATTCACGGTGTCCGACCGACTCGCCTACACCCGTCTAAATTGCTAAAATCTTCAATTTAACTCCAAATCGATTTTTTTCACTTTCTATACCTCAATTATATTCAATTGGACTTAATGTCCCTCAGTGTGATACAAATTATCAGTCCTGGACTGAAATTATGAAAATACCCCTAATGGGTAAAATTTTCGATTTTTGCTCTAAAAATTCCCATAATTTTTCTAGGCTTATAATTCACCATAATTCATATAAATACCATTAATTCTCCTCATTTCCAGCAGCAATTCTCTCTCTAGAATATTCAGCTATAATGGGTAATTCAAGAATAAAATCAATTCTTTGCTTACTAACATGTTATACTAACCTTAAACACTAACATAATTAAAATTCAAATAATTCCATAAATTTTCTCTCTCTAAACCCATATAACCAGATCTGAAACCACCATAAAAACATGAAATCTAACCATGGAAACTAAGGAAAAATACATGGAAATGATAGCTCATAAGCTAAACTTGAAAAATCATACCTTTAAACACTTGGATCCTTGAAAAATCACACTTTTTCTTTGATTTTCTTCCACCTAGGGTTTATTTTTGTGTTTTCTCTCTCTTCCTTCAGGTTAGAACGAAATTTAGGGGAAGAAGCTGAAAATTTTGGCTTTTTAATAGCCAAATAAAATAATATTATTTTATTATACTTTTTGAATTTTTTATTAATTTTTTTTTTACTTTCTCTTTTTTTTTTCAGCCAAATTTCCAGCACCCTTATCCTCTGATTTTTCCAGGAGCTTCTAGAAGGAATTTTAATAATTTTTATAGTGTAATTTTATGAAATTACACTTTTGCCCTCGAAAAAGTGTAAAATTATATTTTTGTCCCAAAAATTGAGAAATTGCCACAAGGCATATTTTTCAGTCCTCAAACTCATACCACACTCCAATTTATCAAATTTGATCTAAATCCTCTCGAAAAATTAAATTTGGCCTTCTGGTGGTAAAATTACGATTTTACCCCTGCACTCCAGAAATCACCGAAATTTCTTCTTTTTTCACTTTTCAACCTCAAATAACATTTCATTTGATTAATATGATCAATCTCAATCAAATGGGATCAAAAAATCTTTTTCAAAAATTCCAAATTCGTCCTTTAATGGCAAAATTACTATTTTGCCATTGTGTCCCAAAACTGCCGAAAATTGTACTTTTCACTGCTAAACTTCATTTTATACTCCAATAATCATATTGTATTTCATATAATTATTCTTGGTCGTAAAAATTAAAATCTTTATTAAAAATTCCCATTTTGTCCTGAAATTAAAAAATGACCGTTTTGTCCATAATCGATCAATTTTCCCAATTAACTCCAAATTGAACCTCGAACTCCGAATCACTGTTTTAAATAACTCCGTGGGTTTTAGTTTTCTCAAATTCATCCTCAATTCTCTGTTTAAACTAGTCCAAGACTTATTTAACTTAACCATACCCTTAGGGGCAATATTGTCATTTATCTTGTTTCCCGAGGCAAATTCAATATACATACATGCTGTCCAAAGCATGTGAATGACCTGTCACAGATAAATTAGGGTCAGGTGTTACAACACTACCCCCCTTAAAATAAAATTTTGACCTCAAAATTTCATTCATCCTATTCCTCGAGAATAGAGCAATTGATCTTCGTCTTGTATTTGACTTTCTCAATTATCTCTTTTATAAGGAAATTTCTAATTCATTATCTTGATTTTCTTCAACTCAACTTATGTATTTCACATATAGTTATCTGGATCCTTTAGAAATTTGATCAATCAATAATTTCTTCAATCACAATTCCTTGTCTAGAGACATGCTCCGTGTCTCTATTCCTCTTATCAAGTTTGAACTAAAATTCTGTTCCATTTGTATCAATTTCAATCTTTTCTCATACTTATGTATATATATACCAATCACCATTATCACTTGATCATTCCTCAACATCTTTTTAACATCCATTCATTCATTCCCATCCTCAAACATGATTATGTATCTTATAACATCATTTGTATATCACCATCTTTCCGTACACATCGTTTATGTAGGGGAAATTAATAGTCTCAATGATCCCCACATACCTCATTTAGACTTTACATTCATACAACTTAGATTTTCCTTAATCCTCTTAATGCCAACATTTAAATCCATTTCACATGGATCCATACTATAAATTTCATTTTCTTGACTATTTTTTTTTCCAACAATTCCTTAAATCCATAATATTTTAACTTCCGATGAAAATTTTCATTATTGTGTTACTCACACAACTCATCGCACATCAATTTCAAACTTCGAACTCTTGAAGTTCATTCTTTACTTTAATTGATCATATAGTCATTTATATACATAAAGATACACGTCGAAAAACTCATAATGCTCTCGAGTAGGAAAACATCACATCAACACGTGGACCCACTTCCACGTAATAACATCCGGAAGCATCGCTTCCACCAGATTCCCATATAATACCATGGCAATCTCAACGATGTTGGCCGACATCAAAGCTATCAAGTGGTCGCAACCACGTAAATCATCTGTGGCCTTGCCACGTATATCACAAACCATGGTCCCAACCATGTCTAATAGTCCGTCGGCCACTCGAATATGTCTCAAGCTAGAGCTCACTCATGCAAAAGGGTCACACTTAACCGATGTGATATCAGGCTTACTCTCGACGCTTTCAATTTATCAAAAATAGAATATTTTTCCAATCCATAATAAACTTCTCGTATCTAATTTGCATCATATTCTTATATACTCCTCATGTACTCCATACCATTTTTTTTTTCAATTGTTGTCTACTATGCACATCCATTTTCTAATTCCATTGATACTTTAAGTTTTCACTTTGACCTGATTCATTGTATCTCACACAATATCACCAGTTTCACAATTGATTCGCTATTCAAGATTTAATCCAATTTGAACCTTATATATATTTCAAACAATTCCAGATCACTGTCTCCATAACTTTTTAAAAGATTTCCATCATCGGGGTTCTCTTTCATTGCCCCTTATTTCACTCTTTCTCATAAACATATCATACTTTTCTCTTAATCAATTTATCAATTGTACTTGAAGTTGGCAAAATTCGAAACTAAATTTTCCTTCTACATTTTACAATACCAACATAAGTATTATTTTAAGCTTATTCTTTACTCTTCATACCCACTTGGTTCTATGTTTGTTTTTGCCTCGTTCATAGCAGTATTCCTCTTAAATATATTCTCTTTAGAAATATCTATCTAGGTCTTATTTCTCATAACCAGTGATTACCCAATTCATGATTTAGCCATTTGGCTCTTTAGCTAGTTTCAAGACCACACTCATTATATTCGTCACATATGCTTTGAAATTTTCTCTCTTAAAGAATTTAAGCAACTTTGGGAATACTTAACCCTTTTGTTTATTTCTCCATACTCTAAACATATTCTCTCTATAATAACATATATGTGCTTACCAAAATATTCAAATACACACTTAACTATTCACACTTCACTTTATCTTCAAGGATTCCCAGTATATCACTTAAATAATCTGGTGTTATTATCAATTCTTTTCATTCTACTGGGTTTAAAACCAAATTTAAAATTTTCCATAACAATACTTCACATTATCTCTTTTGTTGTGTCACCATTGTAACCTTTCATTCACATGTTCATCACTTAGCATTGATATTTCTCGTCACTATTTCATCATTTATCCAACTCTTCCTTTAATTTCATTTAGCCATTTCCAAACCTTAACTCTTTCTATCCTTTTATTCTTTTAAAATCAGACTTCAATTAACTCATCATTGCTCATACTATATTTCAAAATAATGTACTTCAATGTGACCTTTTCGGTAACTTTTAAATTTTCTTTCCATTCATATGTCCACACATGTGAATCAATATAGGAATCTTTCAATTTACTCTTCATTTCCTTTTTCAACACTGTTCTGTTGCATTTAAAATTCCAATTAACAAAACTCTGTATTAAGCCAATGACTATTCTTTATCTTATTAGATTTACTTTCATATCACTCAAACTTTTACTTATGCTATTCAGCCACAAGAGATTCTTAACATAATAGTATTAAACAACCACTGTTACCGTGTTCTCACCTTTGAAATCTAATTAATCAAAATAAATCTTTTGCCTTTAGGCTATTTTCATAACTATTGTTGTAACATACTCCATTTTTGAATTTACACCTCAATTAATACAATTGATCTTCTATCTCAATTTCAGGATCAGTACTTTATTTTCATCTTATCCATGTTATCTATTTTAATACATCAAATTCACCTTTTCTCAGTGGACTTTTGCAATTTTCATAACATATTTCCATTTCCTTTCCAACGATAATATTTTGTAATTAATTCATATCACTCTAAATCTCCAAATACTTGGATCATAATTCAGTCCTTGTTTACTCTTATCAAATATTTTACCATTTATACTTCCATCAATAAATATCTTCAAATCCTCACACTCTCTATTTTGTCTTAAAACATATTTCTCATGAGGTCACCCATCCTAATATTTCTCTTAATCAAGCACGCTTAACTTCGGAGTGCTTATGAGATCCGATGCCTTAATACTGATATTATTGTACCCCACTACTATTTTTATTATTCATATTTAATTATCCTTCATATCATATAACTCCGATAATTTATTCATTTCTGGTACAAATAAGTCATAGGACAATTTGTCATTCTCAAATTCCTTCATCAACGATTATAGCTTGAAATTTTAAATCGGAAGTCTACACAATTTCCTGCGTATAATCAATGCTGCAGTCACTGACTATAAACAAGACTCTATGTTGACTCCATTACTCCAATGTTTGACTCCAAAATTCCTTCATTTATATACCAAATACACCATTTCTCTAAAGACGTATTCTTGCTCATCAGAGTATTCGTATACGTACTTAACTTATCTCCCATAGATCCATAATTGGGTCAAATCATTATCTTATAATGCCATGATATCGTCTTCTCATTTCCACCATACTCAAATTTTACAATCCTTACCTTAATCTCATTAAGTGGTGATCAAGTATGCCACTACTGCAAATATTTATTCATTTATTTTTTTTATACTTATATTACAAATCTGCCTCAATTATACCGAAAAATTCTCTTACAGGTACATTTATATTGTACAAGATCCAAAATCCACCTTTAAGTCTTTTATACAAAAAACTTATTTTTCCTCTTTTTTTACATTCATATTATACAAGGCAGAAGTCAACACTCAGTTCCTTTATACGTTTATCTATGGCTATTTCCGCTTACATGATTTCTATCAAAATTTGAAGTTGTGAGAAATCTAACTAGTACCCTAGGTATCACTAGAGTCGTCCTCCTCAGTATCCTCTGCCATCTTGGGAGACTTCCCTTTTGGTTTGCTAGTCTCCGCTTGTTGAATTATTTCGCGTTCCTTATCGCTCACTAGGGCGGCATTCCTTCCACAACCTGGAGGAAAATCTCGTATCGCTAGTGGCTTTTGGGAAAAAGGATCAATCACGGACATTCTGGGTTTACTTTTTCCTTGTCGACCCCTTATTCTTGGTCCACCGCCAAGAGGAAAAGGTCTAACTACTAATGGCGGAGGTGGTCTCCTAGCAGTCCAAATTTCCTCTAACCTTCTCACACTTTCTCTCGCCTCCTCATCTCTCTCAATCTCTCTTAAGAGAGAATTCCTAATGCACAGATTAGTGTCATTACTACTAACACTCTCATCGGTCTCGGTGGCACTAGAGTTCTCAGGAGTCCGAACTTGTGCTCTCAATCTTGAGGGATCCCAATTTTCAGGAACTCTGAAAGGATACCTCTCTGGGCTACTGGGTACTGAACGTCTACGACTCCCAACTGTCGAGTCCAACGGTCCCTCACTAGACATGGTGATCTACAAGAGAGAACGGAACAAGTCCAAGTGACTTAATATTCTATATGCAACTACATGCAACTGACTTATCTCAATTGGGGCCACACTAACATTGTAATTTCCTTTAAAACAATTTTTCTAAAATCACCAGCTTTAAACTCAAAAGCTTTAATAAAACTAAAGCTCTGATACCAATAGCATTGTCACGACCCGGAACCACCATCGAGTCCGTGACAACCGTCGCGATGTCCCGATATGCACTCATCCCCCGAGTACCATATCGAAACCTCGCAAGGCTCTCGTACCAGTCTTTCCAGTTCCCCTGTGAGTTTCTATTTATTTATTCCATACTTTAAATCATCTTGTCTCTTTTCGGACCAAAATATGGAAAAAGACGAAAATTTCTACACATGGGCGTTTCGGTCATTTTTCGTCGAAAATTTCAAAATTTGGCAAAAATGTTACTTACGCGTAAAGATTTCATAAATTGAAATCGGATATCTAAAACATGAAATTTGAGTGAAATTACATTTGATGGAATAAAATAATAATATTTTATAAAATATAATATTTTCTTATAAAACAATTTTTATATAGATATCCGAATATAATTTTTACAGCGTAAAAGCAAAATATATTATTACATATGGTAATACAGATAACTGAAGTATAAAATTTAATTTATAATGCTAAGTGGGCCCAAAATAGAGAAATATAGACTAGGAGATGAACCTGTGCACAGAAGGTTATCTCTCTAAACCTCTTCCTCGACAAAATCCTTTATCTACAACTGTCTGTGAGCCTGAAATGGGGAAATTGAGGGGTGAGTTTTACAACCCAGTGAGTTAGATAAATACCATCTACGACATCTAAAGTCGAGTAGATGGAGACAATATAAATAAAACACAGTACTACCATGTAGTTGATAGCATCAATTTAATACAATTATACAAATCAATCTTATTTATCAAAATCCAAGGCTTATGTTTTATTTATACAAAATCAGGCTTAAGCCAAATCTCATGCTCGTGGACACTTGATCAGAGCGTCTAATCGAGTCCGCCAAGGCTGTTAAAATTTCATAATTTTTTCAAAATACAGTCGATCCTTGGCGTTGGCTAAACTCACCTTCACGCGGTGGTTTAACGTGAAGTGAATCGTATCATTACCTCGGGAGTTACCCTACTCGCCTCTACGACCGAGGTAACCGATCATAGGGTTTTTCGTGCTCCTCCTAAAGGCAGTCCACGGTAACCCTCACTGCAGTGTTTCATTAATTATGAACCACCAATTTTATAGAATAGTCCAACAGCATGACAAGGCCATTTTAATAATAACCAGTCTACACAGCAAATAGCAATTCATGCCAATTTTTAACACAATAAATCAGCCAAGCATGCTCACCAAAATCATAAGCCATAATTTAAATTTTAATAGAAGAACACAAATCTAAACCGGTCTCCACATACTCAGTGTTATTAAATCGATTTTTTGATTTAAAAATTATTTATAAAATTCAATTTATTTTAAAAGCACATAATCAGGAAAAATTACTTCAGATATTGAAAACGGTACATTATCCACTCACCTCGTCATAGGAGTGCCCGATACTCCCGTTTTTAATTCCACTACACCGTTTTTCTCCGGTGTCCGGGGGACCCACCACCTAGGCGATAAGTGTGACACAAATTTCAATAAATTGTGTCAATTTCTCATAATCAATTTCAGGCTCTACGTGATGCATGAACTGAGCTAAAAATGGTCTGGACAGTCGTTTATTCACGGTGTCCGACCGACTCGCCTACACGCGTCTAAATTGCTAAAATCTTCAATTTAACTCCAAATCGATTTTTTTCACTTTCTATACCTCAATTATATTCAATTGGACTTAATGTCCCTCAGTGTGATACAAATTATCAGTCCTGGACTGAAATTACGAAAATACCCCTAATGGGTAAAATTTTCGATTTTTGCTCTAAAAATTCCCATAATTTTTCTAGGCTTATAACTCACCATAATTCATATAAATACCATTAATTCTCCTCATTTCCAGCAGCAATTCTCTCTCTAGAATATTCAGCTATAATGGGTAATTCAAGAATAAAATCAATTCTTTGCTTACTAACATGTTATACTAACCTTAAACACTAACATAATTAAAATTCAAATAATTCCATAAATTTTCTCTCTCTAAACCCATATAACCAGATCTGAAACCACCATAAAAACATGAAATCTAACCATGGAAACTAAGGAAAAATACATGGAAATGATAGCTCATAAGCTAAACTTGAAAAATCATACCTTTAAACACTTGGATCCTTGAAAAATCACACTTTTTCTTTGATTTTCTTCCACCTAGGGTTTATTTTTGTGTTTTCTCTCTCTTCCTTCAGGTTAGAACGAAATTTAGGGGAAGAAGCTGAAAATTTTAGCTTTTTAATAGCCAAATAAAATAATATTATTTTATTATACTTTTTGAATTTTTTATTAATTTTTTTTTGACTTTCTCTTTTTTTTTTCAGCCAAATTTCCAGCACCCTTATCCTCTGATTTTTACAGGAGCTTCTAGAAGGAATTTTAATAATTTTTATAGTGTAATTTTATGAAATTACACTTTTGCCCCCGAAAAAGTGCAAAATTACATTTTTGCCCCAAAAATTGAAAAATTACCACAAGGCATATTTTTCAGTCCTCAAACTCATACCACACTCCAATTTATCAAATTTGATCTAAATCCTCTCGAAAAATTAAATTTGGCCTTCTGGTGGTAAAATTACGATTTTACCCCTACACTCCAGAAATCACCGAAATTTCTTCTTTTTCCACTTTTCAACCTCAAATAACATTTCATTTGATTAATATGATCAATCTCAATCAAATGGGATCAAAAAATC
The DNA here is from genome assembly GCA_036013995.1 of Theobroma grandiflorum. Lineage (NCBI taxonomy): Eukaryota > Viridiplantae > Streptophyta > Magnoliopsida > Malvales > Malvaceae > Theobroma > Theobroma grandiflorum. The sequence goes on from CP142131.1 coordinate 13,499,856, forward strand.
TTTTTCAAAAATTTCAAATTCGTCCTTTAATGGTAAAATTACTATTTTGCCCTTGTGTCCCAAAACTACCGGGAATTGTACTTTTCACTGCTAAACTTCATTTTATACTCCAATAATCATATTGTATTTCATATAATTATTCTTGGTCGTAAAAATCAAAATCTTTATTAAAAATTCTCATTTTGTCCTGAAATTTAAAAATGACCGTTTTGTCCCTAATCGGTCAATTTTCCCAATTAACTCCAAATTGAACCTCGAACTCCGAATCACTGTTTTAAATAACTCCGTGGGTTTTAGTTTTCTCAAATTCATCCTCAATTCTCTGTTTAAACTAGTCCAAGACTTATTTAACTTAACCATACCCTTAGGGGCAATATTGTCATTTATCTTGTTTTCCGGGGCAAATTCAATATACATACATGCTGTCCAATGCATGTGAATGACCTGTCACAGATAAATTAGGGTCAGGTGTTACATTGTATGCTTTTGATGATAAGTGTTTACTCACTGAGATTTTATAATCTCACCTCTCTTCCTATTCATATTTCAGGCTCAGGATAGACTGTGGATAGTTGATCATAACAAGAAATAAATTCAGAGTTACATCCTTAGAAAGTAAAAGTATAAAGACTTATACCTTCCTGGTCAGTTGGGGGTTCACGTGTCATTGTAAAAGTAACTTTATACTTTGGTTATCTGTATTTTTTTGTATGTATAAATATCTTTAACGTTTACGCTATAAAATTTATTTACCGATGTTTCTATAAAATATTGTTTTATAAGAAAATTGAGTATTTTATTAAATAGTTTTTATTATATTCAAATATTCAAAATTTTGCTTCAAACCAATGTTTTAGACATTTAAATTTATTTTCAATTATAAATTATGTTTATTCTACTTGTATGTATCATTTTTATCGATTTTGAAATTTTTGGACAAAAAAGACAAAAATACCCATATGAGCCGAAAAACTATATTTTAGTGTGATGGTTTGAAAATGTTTTATATTTCTTTAAAATATTATGTTTAATGAGTATTGCTCACCAGGGAAGTGCGGAAACTGATACGAAAGCCTTGCGAGGTTTCGGTCGGTATTCGGGATGTGAATGCCTATCGAGACGTCGCGGAGGTTGTCATGGGTCCGATGGAGAGTTCCGGGGCGTGACATAACATACATGGTTATCAAATTTACAAAACCTTTCAACATTCTGTAATCTTATTAGTTTCATCACATGTATGATGCTCATGTGCACATCAATAAGTTTTGCACAAATGCAGTTTTCTATATACACTAAGTGCTTTCCAGGGTCTTCTCCCCATTGCTGCCAGCATCTCCCATTTTCTTAATCAATTCATCTTAGATTAATGCATTCTAGTCTTCGGTTTTATAATTCTAATCTTTCTAAAACTCTTCACACATCTTCGACAAAATCCTCAAACATCACTAATTGTTTAAAAACTGACTCACCAATCATGAAACATACCCTTGCAAGTTTTAGGATATTTCAGCCACTCATTGTCTAACTGAACTAAATTTACAATGCTTATATATGTGACCAGTGTGACAATATTAGCTAAAATGTGTCCACTAACATATAAGAGAGAGAGAGAGAGAGAGAGAGAGAGAGAGAGAGAGAGAGAGAATTTTTTTTGGGGTGCCAGACCAATTAGGATCCGAATTAATACTATATTTTGTCAAAATTGTATTTTTTTTCTCTCAACAGCCTCCAGTAATGAAATCCGTCTTGAGAATGGACAAGGAGAACATAAAGAAAACCAAGACGATGGAAGGGTACAAAAATTTTAAGATGGTCCAGCCAACAAACAGCACAAAAAAGGACCTCTAGATGCAGTCGTAACGTGGTGGACATGAGAAATAATATGGAAGGCCAAACAATTCCATTACATGTCTTGACATGCACAAGATGAACATTTTAAATAGCATTTTTATATTGCCTTCCTCTATACTTTGTTTCTCCTTTCTTCACAATAAATAACGAATTTCCAAATGGGTGGCACACTCAGGGCAGCATACACACAGGACCATGAACAAGGAAAATGAAAGAGGAGACAAAACTTGGCATAAAAAGTCCCATACATTCGAAGTTCCAGAAAGAAAAGCACTATTGTTTTCACCTAATAATTTTCAGTCTCAAAACTTCAGTCCAAAACAATAAAAGTTTGAAATTCAGTGGAAAAAACTAAAATAGAATGCATGACGAAATCAGACAAATAGACTTGGAAGATTTGGCTTGAGATCAACAGTCAACTTAATTATAGTAAGGTGACATTTGGTATTTTATTAAGAATGTGATTGCTGAAAAAATGACTTTGTGATGTTTGCTATAACATGAAAAAGTGATGATTGTAGAGAATATGATTGCTAGAAGGATTACATTGTAGTGTTTGCTTTGAAAGTACTTTATTGAGAATATAATGTAAATTTACAAATTACCCTTATGTATTAAAATATAAAGTTAAATAAATTTATATTTTTTAATATAAAATTTTGACTTTTTAATTTTATCTCTTAAAATAATAAATAGTATCATGACAAAAATAATATAATATTTTAATATTAATTATTTGAATATTAAAATATGTAAAATTACTAAATATTTATTTTACCCTAAACCTATAAATATTAAAAATAACGATGCCTACAATTATCACATGAATAATAAAAAACATTATCCAAAGAGGTTTTTAATTTTTTTTGGTCCTGAGCGTATTTGGCTAATGATTTCTTCTTTTATTTTTTTAAAATAAAAAGTAAATACTTTTAATAATATTTAATAGTAGTGTTATTTATAAGTATACATAGATAAAAAGAGCAAGCTTATATTTAAAATGATTAAATAAAGAAATCTAAAAAATAAGGATAGATTAAACTAACCTAAGGCACCATTTTTATATATTTAAATTAGACACTAAATCTATCTTTATTTTTAATTTATCTTTGTTTTTTTCAAGATCAGCATCCATTCCCTTTGATAGTTTTATTTTGTCTTCACTCCTTACATGACCACTACTTCCTCCACCTTATTCCTTCTCCCACCAGAAGACTGAACTGATAGAACCTTAAAAAAACCCAAACTGAACTGAAGACTTCTTCTCCCTTCCTCACTCCTAGATTCCAAAAACCCAAACAACCAAGTAAGACAAATATAGATAAAACGTTTTATCTACAGAAGCACTCAAAAAATCAGATTTATATCTCTACCTTTGACCAAAATGTGTAAGTGTGCGGCTAGATTTCCTACAAGCTGCCAAGGTAAAAAGAAAGAGGAGAAAAGGAAAATAGAATAGAGGTTCTTGTGATGGGTAGGATAATTTGGGAATAATAAAAATTGTAACTTTCCTTTAGCAATGGGAAAGTAACTTTGCATCCATCAGAGGAGGGAACGATATTCCCTTTGCTCTTTGTAATCACTTTGCAATAGAAAGATTTTCCCATATCTTTTTGACAAACCAAATGTTGTAAGCACATTACACCTAATTAAATTACAAGGAAAGTTCCCATTGTAACATACCAAACGTCCCCTAAGTGAATTGTCTTTGTCCTTGTACGCAACATTGTAGACACCTATTTCAAAAATAAAATAAATAAATAATAAATAATAACAAATATAATTAAAAAAAATTCAAGAAAAAAGGAGGAATGGGGCTCTGACTACCAACTCCCTGGTGCTAGAGCTCCATTCCGGATTGTCCAAAATTTTGGACAATCCAATTTTAAAACAAAGAAAAACCAAGCAACAAAAAGGGTAGCAAAAAAAGGCAAAAAAAATCGATCTTCCTCAAAAAATACAGCATCCAAAAACATAAAAAAAAACAAAAAAAAACATTTTCTTCCAACAATCACTTGAAAAAAAAATCCCTAGATCTAGCAACAGGTTACTTAGCCACAATCCAAAAAAAACAAAAAAAATCACCAAACAAAAATCTAAAAAAAAAAAAAAAGAGAGAGAAAGAGGGGTTGATCGACGCGACAGAGAAAGAGAGGGAAGCCAGATCTGTCGATTGGCAGCCAAGAGAGGAAAGAGAGAGGGAGGCTGAATGCAGGAGAGAGGCCGAAAGAGAGAGAGAAAGAAAATAGAAGAATGAGGAAGCTGAGAGAGAAGGAGAAAGAAAGAAAAGGAAGAAAGAAAGAAGAAGAAGAAAAAGAAAGAAAGAAGGAAAAAGAGAGAATCGGGTGGCGAAAAAGAAGAAGAAAAAGAAAAAAAGAAAAAAAAGGGAAAAAGGTCCAAAACGGTGCCACATTTGGAGGAAAAGAGATTTCTTTTTGGGCCTCCAACAACCCAATCAATTGAAGGTCTGGTGTTGTTTAAGCTATTGTCCAAGCCCGAATAAGGTAAAAATTATGTTTTACTTTGTGGGCTTAAGATGGTATATGCTGTTTGGGCCTAAACTTTTTGTATTAGGTTAAATGTATTGTTTAAATTTTTTACATTAAGTTAAATATATTGTTTGATGATGCATGATGAAATTAAATAATTTTAACATAATGCTTTGAATTTTTTTTATATAACATTTAGAATAGGAAAGCTAGTATGAATATGAAATATAAAGGTGAATGTTGATAATGACGGTGGGATAAAATGTTTTGAATAGTTTGTTAGTTGAAAAATTAAAAGAAGTTAAGTTCTAGATGAGCAAGGATAAAAAAAAATAAAGCAAAAAAATAGAATAAAAAAATAAAAAAATAAAAAATATAATAAATAAAAGGATAAAAAAAATAAAGCAAAAAAATAGAATAAAAAAATAAAAAAATAAAAAATATAATAAATAAAATAATATATAATAATAATAAATGAAATGAAATAATTATTTTGAGTGATCCGATGATGGAATTCAACTTAAAAAGGGGTAAAGAGTTGCCTCTTTCAGGTTGATTTTCTAGGTGAGGAGATCGAGACGGGTTTTCACCAAAGTGTTGGGATAAATCCGAACTTTATACTCCAATATTCATTACTCAAATAGTCGTTATTAAAAATATACATAAAAAATAATAATAAATTTACATAATGTTGCATTTGAACTTAAATTAACATAATTAGTCAATTTGTCACAACCCGGAACTGCCATCGAATCCGTGACAACTGCCGCGATGTCTCGATAAGCTCTCATCCCCCGAGAACAAATCGAGACCTCGCAAGGCATCTCGTATCAGTTTTTCATCTTTCCCGTAGTTAAAAATTTCCAAGAAACATTTTTCAGAGAATAAAATTTATATTTTAGACTAAAATAGTCGAAATGCATAATTAACCATGCAGGGCATTTCCATCCTTTGCTTTGTTCAAAAATTCAAAATTTGTAAAAACGTAGTATACATGTAGAGTGCGCAAAATTCGCAATTCAAAAAGAATTTTTTTATGTCTAAAACCCTTAAAAATAAAATTTCAGATAATAAGATAAAATAATAATATTTAATAAAATATTACATTTTGTTGTAAAATAATATCTTTAGAAATATCGAAATCCAGATTTCTGAACGTAAAGGTAGAATAAATTTATACATGCTAATATGTAAATAACTAAAATATATAAATCATTTTACAATGACACGTGGGCCCTACTATATACAACTATGTACCTTTGTATGCGAAGGACGCAGCTTCAATCAAGCCTCTATATGCACTCCAAGTGCTTACCAGTGATCTCGAGCCTGAAAAGGAGAAGAAAGGGTGGTGAGTTTTACAACCCAGTGAGTTAGATAATTACCATCTACGACATCTAAAGTCGAGTAGATGGAGACAAGTGCAAATATTGAGTAACAACACATTTCATAGCATATACTTGAATTCTATTCACGCAATTTATTTCAATTTCATGAATTATCATCAAAATTATCAAAATCATCAAAATTATAAAATCATTAGGGCTTATGATTTTCTTAGAATCGGACTTAAGCCAAAATCCTTACTCGGTGATGCTTTGGCCCGAGGCAGCCTAATCGAGTTCGCCAAGGTTGTTATAAACATATTTCATTTAGAGATATAGCCGTTCCTTGGCGTTGACCGAATTCATCTTCACGTGGTGGTTTTCCGTGAAGTGAATTTAACATTACCTTAGGAGTTACCCTACTCGCCTCTCCAATCGAGGTAACAATTAGTCAGGTTTACCGTGCCCCTCCTAAAGGCAGTCCACGGTAAACCCTCATTGTAGTGTTTTATTTAATTGTAATCCACCAAATTTATAAAAATCCAGTAGCATAGCATGGCTAATATAATTGTATCCAATCATCAAAATCAATAGACAATTTATATCATTCGCAATAATATAGAATTCAGCCAGCATGCTTTTCAATGTCATAAGCCACCGATTTAATTCATATATAAATAGTACAATTCACCAAATAGGTCTCCATATACTCAATTTCGTAAAATTGACATTTAATTTCAAAAAACAGAATTTTATCAAAAAACATTTTAAATTGAAAATCATAATATTTTATACTTTCAAATTTATTATGCTTTAAAAAGCATAAATTCATAATAAAATCTCTTTAGATATTACAGACAATAATTTATCCATTCACCTCGTCAAGAGTGCACGATACTCTTGTTTTCAATTTCCACTACACCGTATTTTTCTCGCGTCCGAGAGCCCACCACTTATACACGATCCACGACACAAAATCTCATTATTTGTGTCCAACCATTATAATTTATTTTAGGCTCTATATGCTTGGAAATTGGGTAAAAATGGTTCGGACAGTCGTTAAATTATGGTGTCCAACCAACTCGCCTACACGATTCGAAATTGCTAAAATCCTCAATTAAATTCCGATTTGACCCATTTTAGTTTCTAATAGTTCAATTATATCCATCATACTCAATTACAGTGAATATGGGTCAATGTATCGGTCCTAGACTGAAAATTACGATTTTACCCCTAGTGGGTAAAAATTTTAATTTTTGCTCTAAAAATTCCCATAATTTTCCTATACCCATAATCACCATAATTCCTCAAAATACCCCAAATAAACATCAATTTCAGCAGCAATTTCTCTCACTAAAATTTGGCCTAGGCAAGGAAAAATGGGAAACAATTATTTCTTTGCTAATTTTACTTACTAACATGTTATACTAACCTAAAACACTAACATAATTCATAACCAACCAAATCCATTATCATTCTCTCTCTAGACCCATTTTGATCAGCCAAGAATCCACTATAAAAACATGAAATCTAACCATGGAAACTAAGAAAATATGCATGGAAATGATAGATCATAAGCTAAACTTGAAAAATCATACCTTTAAACAATTGAATCCTTGAAAAATCACACTTTTTCTTTGATTTTCTTCCACCTAGGGTTTTATTTTTATTTTCTCTCTCTTCCTTCAGGTTTGGCCGAATATTGGGGAAGAATGGCTGATGAAAAATTAGCTTTTTAAAAGCTAAATAAAATAATATTATTTTATTATCACTTTTTAATATTTTATTAATTTTTTTTCCTTTGACTTTCTTTTTTTTTCCACCATTCATTTTCCTTCTCTTATCCATGACTTGGATGAAATTTTCAGACTTTTCTAAAGTCTTGGTGGAGTAATTTTATAAAATTACACTTTTACCCTTATAAAAGTGAAAAATTACATTTTTACCCCAAAAATTGAAAAATTACCAAAAGACATATTTTTCACTCCCCAAACTCATACCACACTCCAATTTATAATATTTGATCTAAATTCTCTCAAAAAATTAAATTTGGTCATCGGGTGGTAAAATTACGATTTTACCGCTATACTCTAGAATGTATTGGAATTACCTCTTTTTTCACTTTTCAACCTCAAATAACACTTCAATTAACCATTATGAATCAAATGGGGTCAAAACCTTTTCTAAAAATTCCAATTTTGACCTTTAGTGGTAAAATTACCGTTTTGCCTTTGTGTCCCCAAAATACCGAGAATTAAAATTTTCCACTGCTGAACTTCATGTTATGTTCCAATAATCATATTATATTTCAAATAGTTGATCTTGGTCGAATGTGATCAAAATCTTGTATAGAAATCTCCATTTTGTCCTTAAATGACAAAATGACCGTTTTATCCTTAAATGACAAAATAACCGTTTTGTCCCTAATCGGTCAATTTTCTCAATTGACTCCAAACTGGACCTCGAATTTCGAATAATTATTTTGAGTAATCCCTGGACTGTGAAATCCTTAATTTCACTCTTAAAATCCTTGTTTGAACTTGTTCGAGGTTTAATCGACTCAATGGTATTACTAAGGGCAATATAATCATTTAACTAGTTTTCTTGGGCAATTCAATAGGCAAACATGGTATCCAATGCATGTGAATGACATGTCACAGATAATTCAGGGTCAGGTGTTACACAATTAGTTTAAATAAATATTACAAAATAAAGTTAATTTAATCATTAAAAAATTAAAATCAATTAATTGTTTATTTGATAAATTAAGTAAAATGTTAATTAATAACATTAATTAAAAGATATGAATTTAAATAGAAAACAAAAAAACATATTTAATAAAATAATAAATAAATAATAAATAATAAATAAATAAAAATAACAAATGATAATAAATACAAATAATGTGATAAATTATTAACCATATAATTAAATGAATTACGAACCACCTAAGTTAATAAACGCATGCATGTAGATATCATCATTTTTATTTTGTCATAGCATGCTACATTTATCGTATAAATGAGGCGGGAATTTCGATGATGGGATTTTTTCGAGGAGCTTGTAGAGATGAGTTCTTTCGAAGATATCTCTAAGTGAGGAAAATGTCAAGATTTCACCAAAGCATTGGGATGGTCTTCGAATGATTTTTCAATAAAAGATTACCGACCCCATCACTTAAAATAAATAAATCATAACATCATTTTATGTTTGCATCATGTGCATACGTAAAACCAAATAAAAGACTCAATCAACCAACTCAATTAAACTTAGTTAATAAGTGAAGATTAAGGAAATATAACAATAAAATCAAAATCAGGCCGTAATAGAATAACTTAAGATTAAATGGTACCGTTCGTGGAACGGGCGCCACGGAGGTGCTAATCTTTCTTCGTGCATAACCGAACTCTCGAACCCATTTTTGAAAAATGTAGACCAGTTCTCGTTCTTTCGATAGACTTGAAACTTATTTAGGACTTCATTGACTAGAATTGAGTTAATAGGTGACCAATCACACCTATAAAAGATGATTGGTGGCGACTCCTAATCCTTTTATTTTTGCCCACATCTATCGGACGGGTTCCCAGACCCGCATGTTACGACAGCTTGGCGACTCCGTTGGGGAAGAAGAAGGTCAAGCCATTAAGTAATCATAAGTTATTCAAGGCCTTAAATAATTTAATGTTTTTCTTAATCTTGTGCATTTGTTTTTACCTTTTGTTGCATTTGTTGTTTTAATTCTTGTTATCATTATTTAATTGTGGGGAATTTAGGATAGAGGGATGTGAGATTATTGGTCGAAAGCCAATATATTCCTTCACACACACGACACATTTTGCATTCATGCATAAGCCTTCTACCCGGGCTTAGTCCTTAATTAGGAGGGGGTTAAGTAGCTACGCTCTCGTGAGGTGATAACCTCCGCATGGGCTAGTGAAGACTCCCACTCAAATTAAACCTAGTTTGTTTGAAGCCTGTAATGGGTGAGGACCAGGGTACCTTACTAGTCCGAGTGGATGACAGTGAGGAACAATTTGGGAACCTTTAGCTCCACTTTCAACCCGAACTCAGCATATAAAGTACCGTGAGTAGCTTTTGCCTAGGTAGAGCTTTACCCATGAAGAATACCCTTTGACTAGGTACACATGAAAGAATTTCTTCATAGCCCCTTACTCTAAATTTTACTCGCAAAATAATGAAGGTATCATGCATACCCATCTTATTAATTATTGTCATTCATTTTTTACTCTTAAACATGTTTTGTACTAATTTGAACTTCTTGTCATTTTTATTTTGCATACGCACGTTTGCATCATAATTTTGCATATAGGAAAAGTATTTGTCACCTGACAACCATTGAAGGAATAGATGTAATCAAGGAGAATATCTTATGCAACGAATTACTTTGTTGATGGGTGTTATGTGACAAATACTTTTAGTACTTGGTCATTCATACATGCATTTCATGACAATAAGTGTTTTCGCCTGTAAATAAAGAAAATGGGTTCATTTCTTCATTTCACTCATGCACCAAAAATGCATCTAATTCATGTTCATGATTTAAAAAATAAAGATTCCAAGATAGCCCCACAAACCCATAATTTCAATCCATGCCATTTTCATCCCGTATACCAGCTTTCCCACTCCACTCTGAATCATATTTCCCATAACCTACATCCTTATCAATTGATTTCACAACCAATTTTTCATTCGAGAGCAACTACACCTCCACGTATGCCTCAATCATTGCGAAAACCCAACCTATACCAACTGCCCATGCTAATATCTGAGCTTGTGCCTCTACTAATTGAGAATCAATGCCTCAGTTTGGTGCTAAAGAAAACAATTCCAAACCCATTGGCAAGGAATTATGACCCAAATGCTAAATGTGACTATCACATGGGGGCAACCGGACACTCAACGGAGGACTGTAGGCAATTGAAAGAGAAAATTGAAAATCTCATCAAAGATGGTACTTTGACTCTTGAGCTTATGGAACGTTGGAAATTGACTTTGTCATAGATTGAGCACTTGTTAGGAAATTGAAAAAGAACCTCAAGTCTCAAACAAATTGCTTGCAAGAAAAGTGGTTGATCTGGAGTTTTTATCTTTCAGGGGCATGGCAGGAGTAGGATTTTGCTAAGGAACATAAACTTCAGAAGTTGTAATTGAAGCTTTAATGTTTTGTTGGATTAAAATTTTTGAAGCTTTCTGCTTAATTTGTAAATTGATTTGGTCAAGGTTTCCATAATATGTTTTCAAGACAAAAAAAAAAGGGTTTAGGCAATAAAGTGCACACATGTTCTTGAAAGAATTGATGGTTACTGTTTGGAATGAACTTGTCCTTGCAAATATTCTCTAACCATTTCTCCAAACACTTGAGAACCCATAATCACTCAAATAAAGATTCTTCAAGAACTTGAAATCCAAACAAAAGCAAAGTTTTGAAAATGCATCAACCCTATCTTGTGATACCAAAGGACAATGATCTTTGTCTAGGCAATGATCGATGTTAATTGATTGTTTTGCAAAATTCTTCCTTTAGAAAGCAAGCAAATCAAACACTTTTATAAAAACTCTGAATAAGGTAGGTTAATAAATGTCAAGGCTATGCTGAAGTCTCAAATACCCCAATACCTCTCAAATTCTTTCAATTTGGATACCAAATGTGAACCTTGAACCCATTGTCTAAAGTTTTTCTTTACCCATATTCTAGGGCATGATGACCAAGAGAAAAACAACATTGCCCAATTCCTCCAAGACACCTTGGCTTCAAAACAGCCTTTTTTCCTCTCTCATTTCTTATTATAAAGAGTTAATCATGACAAGATATTCTGATTTTTGAAGGCTTCTAATCTTGAGTTGTGAAGAAAAGAAAAAACAAAGAAAAAGAAAAAAAGAGAAGAAATAAGAAAGTGACATTATGCACTTGAGATATTCCAATGATGCTAAAAGTGAAAAAACAAAGAAAAGTCAACCTTTGATCTTAAATTCTTCCTTTCTAAGGATTGCTCTTTAATATAAGTAACCATAGTTGAGAGGACAAATGGCCATGTTTCGCTTTCTTTTCACAAATGAGAAATCATCCACTTGCTACCCTTTTAAGCTTATCGAATTTTCTCTAAAATGCACCTCAATCAAGGATCACCTCCCACATTGGCGGGCAATTATTAAGGTAAATTTCATCAAAAGCACGGATGATGGAAGATTCATTCCAAAGGACAAATAAACATCTTATGTACCATAAGGGTAGATTCAAATTTGAGTTCTTGAAAATTTCGAGCTCAAACCATCAATATGAAAATTGAGAAAATAAGAAAAAGAAAGGAAGAAAGAAAAGCAAAGAAAGGAAATGGTGAAAAAAGCAAGCTTTGAAAAAGACAAATGTCTTCAAAGAGTCTTTTGCGCGGTGATAAATGATTCTTGTTTTAATCACCTTTAAATACATGTTTGGGCCTTTGTATCCATTTTTTCAGAACCCTTAACCATAGCCTACATTATGTGCTTAAAAAGTCCATTTTGATCAAGTGTGGATACTTAAATTGAAGAGCTATCTTATAGAGAAAGACCATCACATAAAGAATGAGACTTTGACTTCTTTTCTTTGCCAAAATTACCTTTTTGAATCCTTCAATCTATTTTGGATGGAGTTTGAATTTTCTCAAGTACATGATGGGACGATCAATGAAAAATGAAAAAAAAAAAAGAGAGTGAAAAAGATAAAGCTCTAAAGTGAAAACCCGAAAGGGCAGTTTAAAGCGAAAATGGAAATTTATGAAGCCACTCATGATTTTAACTAAGGTGATAACAAGAAGCACCAAAGAGAGACCATTTCAAGGCAACTATAATTCGTTGGACACTTTCTAAGTGTATAAAACTCTCAAACACCTTAAAGATTCAAGATTTATCAAAAAAATCCATATTAAATTTTAAGCCTATCTCTTTTAAAATAGCCTTTTGCAATATTAAACCTGTAATAGCTAGTATTGACATTTATCATCTTGCCACACATCATGAGTCTTAGAGAATGTCAAATTTGATTGTAATTTGAAAGGAATCTTTTTACAAAATTGGATTTTTAATCACCATACATTTGTGAGCTTAGACAAAGAAACTTCAACTTTTTTTCTTTTCCCAATGAAATGGTGACAAACCCTCATTGTTGACCAAGACCTTGATGTGTTAAACCATCCTATTTATTTGAAAGACCATATTGTCATTTGGCTCATCCAAAATCATTTCAAACAGTAATCATCAATTTTCAAGAGATTCAAATATCACATGTGTTTCTAACTTGGATGTTTTATCACTTTAATAAGAAAGTGTGGAATTGATACATTCTTGCTCTAAGATTCAACTATCTTTGATCATGAAAAAAATTGTGTGGGGCAATTTTGTTGTGATTTTGTCAAAATCTAAATGTTTTTTAAAACAAAAAGAAAAAGAAAAATGAAAGTTTTTACGATCTTTGTGAGGAAAATTCCTCAATCATTGAGAGATAAGACAAGCACTTTTGAAAAAGACAAATTCATTTCTCAAGAAAAAACAAGAAAAAGCAATGTGAAGAAGAGCTTTCATGATCAAAGGCATCAATGCATTGAAACCCAATTTGAATTGGTGATCTTTTGTCGACAAGGAAATTGGCAACTGCACAAGAACATCGTCAAAAGATGCGAAGTCGAGGAAAATGATCTTTCAAGCGAGGAATATATGGTGCAAAACAAAAGAAAGTAATGCATCATTTGTCCATCATTCAATCATGCATACATGCCCAATCATGCACATGACCACGCATCATCAAAATTGAAAGTTTTCAAACAAAGGTCAAAACTAATGCAGTTTTCAAGCAAATAAGTAAAAAAAAATTTGAGTCTTTCATTGAAAAAAAAAAACAAACATGAGAGCTAAGCCCAATTTAGCTGGCATCCATGATGTTTAAGCCTAGTTATATTGGCACAAAGATTAATTCAGTCCAATTTAGCTCGCATCCAAGATGTTTAAGCCCAGTTACGTTGGCACGAAAATGTTTGAGCCTAATTTAGTTGGCATCCAAGATGTTTAAGTCTAGTTATGTTGGCACTGAAATGTTTAAGCCCAATTTAGCTGGCATCCAAGATGTACAAGTCCAGTTACATTGGCACAAGAAGAGTTAAGCTCAATTTAGCTGGCATCCAAGATGTTTAAACCCAGTTATATTGGCACCGAGAGGTTTAAGCCCAATTTGGCTAGCATCCAAAACATTTAAGCCCAGTCATCTTGGCATGAGAAAATTTAAGTTTTCATTTTGAGATGAGGAACAATCTTTTTCTTCTAAACTTCCGGGTACATATTCAAAACCTCTGGGTACATATTCAAAACCTCCGGGGACATATCCAAAACCTTCGGCTAACGTAGCCTTATTTTGAGATGAGGAACAATTTTTTTTCTTTAAAATCTCCAGGTATATCTTTAAAACCTCTAAGTACATTCCTCATTTTGAGATAAGGAACAAACTTTTTCTTTTAAAACCTCCAGGTACATTTTCAAAACCTCCGAGTACATTTTTTTAAAGCTTCCGAGTACATTTTTAAAACCGTCGGGTACATTTAAAAAAAAAACCTCTAGATACATTCTCAAAACCTCTAGGTACATTTTTAATTTTGAGATGAGAAACAATTTTTCTTTTAAAACCTCCGAGTTCATCTTCAAAACCTCCGGTTGCATTCTTAAAACCTCCGGGTACATTCTTTATTTTGAGATGAGGAACAATTTTCTTTTTTAAAACCTCCGGGTAATTAGCTTTAAACTGTAGAAACCTAGATCAAGTCAAGGAATTTCAATTTTTAAATCGAACTTGTTCAGGTCGAGCCTAGATCAAGTTTAGGAATTTTTGTTTAAATCGAACCTGTTTAGGTCGAGCCTAGATCAAGTCTAAGAATTTCAATTTCTAAATCGAACCTGTTCAGGTCGAGTTTAGATCAAGTTTAGAAATTTTTGTTTAAATCAAACTTGTTTAGGTTGAGCCTAGATCAAGTCTAGGAATTTCAATTTCTGAGTCAAACCTGTTTAGGTCGAGCCTAGATCAAGTTTAGGAATTTTTGTTTAAATCGAACCTGTATAGATCAAGCCTAGATCAAGTCTAGGAATTTTAACTTTTAAGTCAAACCTGTTTAAAGATAGGTCGAGTCTAGATCAAGATTAAGAGTTTCAATTTTAAATCGAACTTGTTTAAACATAGGTCGAGCCTGGATCAAGTCTAGGAATTTTAATTTTTAAATTGAACCTGGATCAAGTCTAGGAATTTCAATTTTTTTAAATCAAACCTGTTTGGAGATAGGTCGAGCTTGGATCAGGTCTAGGAATTTCAATTTTTTAAATCGAACCTGTTTTGGTTGAGCCTGGATCAAGTTTAGAAATTTCAATTTCTAAGTCCAACTTGTTTAGGTCGAGCCTAGATCAAGTCTAGAAATTTTAATTTTTTAATATGGTGTCTACGTCTTTGCACTATTCTTGATTCTCAAGAATGTACAAAGAGAGGCAATTGTAGACACCTATTTCAAAAATAAAATAAATAAATAATAAATAATAACAAATATAATTAAAAAAAAAGGCAAGAAACAAAGAGGAATGGGGCTGTGGCTACCAACTCCCTGGTGGCAGAGCTCCATTCCGGACTGTCCAAAATTTTGGACAATCCAATTTTAAAACGAAGAAAAACCAAGCAACAAAAAAGGGAGCAAAAAAAGGCAAAAAAAAAAATCGATCTTCCTCAAAAAATACAGCATCCAAAAGCACAAAAAAAAAACATCTTTTTCCAACAATCACTTACAAAAAAAATCCCTAGATTTAGCAGTCGGCTACCTAGCCACAATCCAAAAAAAAATCACCAAACAAAAATCCAAAAAAAAAGAAAGAGAGATAAAAGGGGATCGGTTAGTGCGGCAGAGAAAGAGAGGGAAGCCAAATCTGCCCGTCGGTAGCCAAGAGAGGAAAGAGAAAGGGAGGCCGACTACAGGAGAAAGGTCGAAAGAGAGAGAGAAAGAAAAAGAAGAGAGAATCAGGTGGTGAGAAGGAAGAAGAAAAAGAAAAAAAGAAAAAAAGGGAGAAAGGTCCAAAACGATGCCACATTTGGAGGAAGAGAGATTTCTTTTTGGGCCTCCAACAGCCCAATCAATTGAAGGCTTGGTGTTGTTTGGGCTATTGTCCAAGCCCGAATAAGGTAAAAATTATGTTTTACTTTGTGAGCTTAAGATGGTATATGTTGTCTGGGCCTAAACTTTTTGTATTAGGTTAAATGTATTGTTTAAATTTTTTACATTATGTTAAATATAGTGTTTGATGATGCATGACGAAATTAAATAATTTTAACACAATGCTTTGAATTTTTTTTTTATATAACATTTAGAATAGGAAAGCTAGTATGAATATGAAGTATAAAGGTGAATGTTGATAATGAAGGTGGGATAAAATGTTTTGAATAGTTTGTTAGTTGAAAAATTAAAAGAAGTTAAGTTTTAGATGAACAAGGATAAAAAAAAAACAAAGCAAAAAAAAAATGAAAAAATAAAAAAATAATTAAAAAAAACTAAAATAAAAAATATAATTAATAAAATAATATATAATAATAATAAAAATGAAATAATTATTTTGAGTGATCCGATGATGGAATTCAACTTAAAAAGGGATAAAGAGTTGCCTCTTTCAAGTTGATTTTCTACGTGAGGAGATCGAGATGGATTTTCATCGAAGCGTCGGGATAAATCCGAACTCGATACTTCAATATTCATTACTCAAATAGTCATTATTAAAAATATACATAAAAATAATAATAAATTTACATAATGTTGCATTTGAACTTAAATTAATATAATTAGTCAATTAGTTTAAATAAATATTACAAAATAAAGTTAATTTAATCATTAAAAAATTAGAATCAATTAATTGTTTATTTGATTAATTAAGTAAAATATTAATTAATAACGTTAATTAAGGGATATGAATTTAAATAGAAAACAAAAAAACATATTTAATAAAATAATAAATAAATAATAATAATAATAAATAAATAAATAAAAGTAACAAATAATAATAAATACAAAAAATGTGATAAACTATTAACCATATAATTAGATGAATTACGAACCACCTAAGTCAATAAACGCGTGCATATAGATATCATTATTTTTATTCTATCATAGCATGCCACATTTATCGTGTAAATGAGGCGGGAATTCCGATGATGGGATTTTTCCGAGGAGCTCGTAGAGATGAGTTCTTTCGGGGATATCTCTAGGTGAGGAAAACGTGGAGACTTCACCAAAGCGTTAGGATGGTCTTCGAATGATTTTCCAATAAAAGATTACTGACCCCATCATTTAAAATAAATAAATCATGACATCATTTTATGTTTGCATCATATACATACGTAAAACCAAATAAAAGACTCAATCAACCAACTCAATAAAACTTAGTTAATAAGCAAAGATTAAGGAAATATAACAATAAAATCAAAATCAGGTCGTAATAGAATAACTTAAGATTAAATGGTACCGTTCATGAAACGGGCGCCACGGAGGTGCTAATCCTTCTCCGTGCGTAACCGTACTCCCAAACCCATCTTTGAAAAACGTAGACTAGTTCTCGTTCTTTTGATGGACTTGAAACTTATTTAGGACTTCATCGACTAGAATTAAGTTAATAGGTGACCAATCGCACCTATAAAAGACGATTGATGGCGACTCCAAATCCTTTTATTTTCGCCCACATCTATCGGACGGGTTCTCAGACTCGCACGTTACAACAAACACAACTCTGGAGTCCCCAAAATTTCCAATGATAAGATATGGACCCTATACAAAGAGCCAACAAAATTATGATTAAGAAATACCAAGAAACATGTCTTAACATAGTTCATCAAATAAAGCTTTTAAAAGTCACAAGTGAATACTTGCTTGACCAAAGTTATAGTTGTTGTCACTCTGTAAAAGCAATCAATATTGGCATGCATTTTAAGTTCCTTGTCCATCACTTTGAAAACCTTTAAAAAAGACTCTTTGAGTGTTTGAAAGATCTCAGGGGTGCTTCTTTGTTTCCTCAAGATCTATAGAGGTACTAAACTAAGGTGAAAACCCCAATGGAAAAAAGAAGAATACAAACCCCAAAACCACCGTGTCTTGGTAAGTAAAATCTCAAACTCACCTTTCTATTTAGAATGGAGAGACTTAAAGAAAAAGAGAAGAACAAACACCAACAGCCAAAGATAAAGAGAAGAATAAAAAGAAAAAGGCAAACCAATACCCACACTGAAAGAGAAAAATGTAAAGCAATAGCCAGAGAGACAAAACAGATTAAAGAAGATAAAGCAAATGATAAAACCAAAGAGAAAGCAACATTAGAAGGATCTGGAAAGCTAAGATAAGATGTTTTTAAAAATAATCCTCTTTAAAATTTTAACTATTTTTAGTCAAGTTAGACAAAACTACCCTTAACAAAACTTCCTCATATTCAAGTGCACATGATATTACACGACATGTACAAAAACATGTTACATATTATAGTTAAAAAAAGTTATTATACACCATGTTGAAAAAAAGAGAGAAAGAATTGTAAGGAATAACCTTTGTTGATAAAGACATTTTAAAATAACCATCAAAATAAATTTAATTGTTTTTAGTCATATTTAGCCATGACTTGACAAAAACACCTTTTAAACTATTTTAAATAAATTAAACCATTCATCACAATTTTTCACTATTTGTATTTTAGATTTCTCTCTCTCACCATCCCACTCTATCAAATTTTATCGATTTCTCTCTTCGACATTCGTTTGCTATACTTCCAATTTATCTCTTCCGCCTTCGTATGCTATGCTTCCAATTTCTCTCTCTTGCTTTTTCAGATTTCTCTTTTTTACACTTTCAAGACACCAAGCAATGGTTTTGATGTGCTTGGGTGGGTATTTGAAAAATTCAATTTTTAGGTATTTTATGTTGGTCCCAAAAATAGGTGTTAGAGGGGGGGTGAATAGCACTATCTCAGTTTTTTTTGGTGAGATTGAGACTTGGTCTCAAATTAAGGAAGATAAGGCAATGAAAACAATTGACAAGGTATTTATAGTGGTTCGGTCCAAGACCTATATCCACTAACTTGATTATCCAACCAAGGATTTTCAAATCAAACACTGAGACGGTTGAATTCACAAGCTTCCACCAAGCTTTTACAATGGCTTTTCAAAGGCTTAGCCACAACCTTTACACTAGTTTTTCACGGGATCAACTAAAACCCAATGTGGCTTTCCAAGGCTCAACCACAACCTATCACTAGTTTTTCTCGGGCTAAACTAAAACCCAATGTGGCTTTCCAAGGCTCAACCACAACCTTTAACTCTAGTTTTTCACGGGCTAAACTAGAACCCAACCCCAACTTTTCAAGGCTAAGTTGGAACCTTCAAGCATCCAAGCAAACCTTGCTTGATACAAACACTTAGAATGAAACACTCACTCTAAGACAACAAAGATAGAAGTAGGAAAGTACCTAGTGATCACACGGTTGATCTATATGGTACAAGTTGAAATGCTAAACATAGATACAAAGAATAGGCGTTGAGGTTCAATGAAGAGTACAAAGGATTTTCAGGTTTTACTACTCTTCTTGGCTTAAATGTGATGGTGTCTTTTAGTGTGAAGCCAAAGTTGTCAAGAAGCTTGTTCTTTGGCATTTGAAGATCCTTTTACAGTTGGAGAAGTTGGTCTGGTGGCTGTTGGGACGTTTATGACCATTAAAAATAGTTTAGGGAAGATTCTAGCTGTTTTTTTGTCTTTTAGTGGCTTGGCGGATGTAGCAGACAGATAGCACTTAGTCGACTAAAATTTAACCCTTGGTCAACTAAGTTGGTTTTGTTTCTGATGCAGATTTTAGTGATCGCTTAGTCAACTAACCCTATTATCTTGGTCGACTAACTTGATTCTGTTTCTCCCCCAAGCTTTACTCTTTCACTTCTCCACTTTGACCTTTGTTCAGCAACTGATCTTTCTTAACATGTCAGGGCACTCCATCAATACTAATCTTCCTTGTTCTTTATCCAAATCACATCTTTGGGTGTTCAATAAGAAGATTGAAATATCATTTCTTTGTAGTTATTTCCCCTGCACACTTAGTTAGAAGTGTTAGATACAAAAGACATGAGAATGTTTTATTATCATCAAAAACTAA
Source organism: Theobroma grandiflorum (assembly GCA_036013995.1). NCBI lineage: Eukaryota > Viridiplantae > Streptophyta > Magnoliopsida > Malvales > Malvaceae > Theobroma > Theobroma grandiflorum. The sequence continues at coordinate 13,519,711 of CP142131.1, forward strand.
TGGAGTCAACAATCTCTCCCTTTTTGATAATGACAAAACATCCCTTGATTGACAGCATAGTGTCTATTCAGTTCCTTTTTCAACTTCTACAGAGAATGAGGATTGCTCCCCTTAAGTTCATGCTCCCCCTAAGTGTGTGCATATCTTTCATTTTTCCAGCAAGTTTTTATCTTGGTTACATTCCTAATGACTTTGTATGTACTTGCTCTTATTAGAAACTATTCACATATGCAGATTTTTAGAGCAAATGACATGTTGACAGATTTTATCAGATTTTCTACTTTTGCAGATATCTATCAATTGCTTGTAATTTCCAGATTTCATTCACACCATCATTTTCCAGCTAAGCTCTTATGAATCATTATTCATATGTACTCAAGCACATGTTTTACTTTGGATTATTGTCTCAGAAATGATTTAACAATATAATAACTCAATAACAGCACAATATCAGAAAATTATAGTAGTTTTGCAACATGTCATTAGATAAATTTCCAACCATACTTCAAAATCCCATAGATATCATTTTCACAGTTCAAGCATTTCAAACAATCATCCATAAGCATATTCTACATATTCATAAAGTCAGCTAAAATTAAAAGCATTGTTTGAATGTCATTTTGGCATTGATATCCAACAAAACAGTAACCAGAAAAACTGTTCCAAAAATACCCTTAGTCCTGTTTTTGCGACCTATTTGCCCTAGAAATATGGTATCTCTACCCTCAGGATTTTTATTTTTCTTGATATTCTCCCTAAAGGTCTCGTACCTCTACCTTCAGATTTTTTTTTATTCTTCCTTGTAAATACTACTCCTCCTTTTTGTCATCATCAGGAAGGGGGGGCTAAGGAATCAGTTTTCAGAAAGAGATGGTGTGGATTCAGGGGACATAGTCTGTTCCCACCAAGGATTTAGGGGAAAAGGAGAGGGTGGTCTTAGAGGGGCTTGAGACGTTGCTTCTAGAATCTGCTGAGGAGATGTCTCTATAGCCTTTTCTGGAGTTGCTTGATCAGAGACTTCTATTGGGGCTTGCGGAGTGCTTGCAGGAGGCGACTTTGCCTTTTCTGCCAATCTTGAAGACTTCCTTGTTCTTGGAGGAATTGGTTTTTTTGCTGTCTTCTTCTGTCTCATGGCAGGTGGTTGAGTCTTAGAAGCAGAAGTTGTGTCTTTTGCTTTTGTTTTTCCTATCTTCTTCCCTTTTTTTGCAGCTCCTTGTTCTGAGGCCATTGCTTGAGCTGCTGTTGCCTTTTTTTTTGCTTGCTCTTCTCTGACCATTTCATAGAAAAGTCTCATAACAGATACTTCTTCAGAATGTGGAAGGGATGCTTCATGTTCAGGCTGAGGTGGAGGCCGGTGCTCAAGAGAACCAAGTGGTGAACCAACTACCTCAGTCCCTTGATCAGATATTTTCTTTCTTGCTGAGGTGGTTTGGTGTGGTTCTTCAGGTTCTGGTTCAAGGTTACGATGACCAGGACTTGCACTCTGGTAGGCTGATCTTTCAGCTTGAAATTTAGGGCTTACATCTTGAAATTCAGAACCTTCTGGTTGCAATGCTGATCCTTCAGCACCTTGTCCTTCTGGTGCCATGCTCTCAGTAGCAAAGGAGTCAGCATTTGCAGGTCCCGTTGGCATTTTAGATCTAGCTTTCAAGCTTGCTTCAATTTCACTCATTTTTTCTTCAATTTTAACAAGCCTAGCTCCCTGATCAGTGAGCTTGGCATCCATTCTCATCAACAGATTGAACATCAATTCATTGGAGAGAGGAAGGGCTGCTATTTCTAGTTGTGTGGAGGCTGCCTCTAGTTGAGTCTAAACTGAGGTGATCTTAGAGGTCTTGCTGAAAGTGTCTCCATGTACTTTATATTCCATTTTGATCAAACTTCCCAAGTAGATTGGTTGGTCTCTACTCTTGACCATATCTGTATCGTACCTCTTTGCCCACACTCTTTTCTTTTTGACAAGGGATGTGATAACATTCCCATAGGGCAAATGAATCTTTTCTAGTTTACAGGCTGCCCTCATTCTTTCAATCATGAATTGTCCAAGGTTCAGAACTTCTCTAGTGAATGCATGTTCCATCAGCCAAAGGTCTTGAAGGCTGATGTAACTTAGGCTTCCACTCCTACCATGCAGGTTAGCAGCAACAAAGTAATGCAGGATTCTAAATTGTGGACTAATAATCAGTCCTGCATTGCTCTTTGAAGAGAATTTCTCTTTCTTTCTAGTGATAATTTCCCACACAGAAGCAAGATTATACTTGTCAAGCATGTCATACTCTCATTTTTCTCCTTCTATTCCTAGCTGGTTACTCAAGTCTGAGGGTGTAACTAAGAATTCCTTCCCATTCAGAAAAACATTCAGATTATCTTCAAAATAGTCCTCTGAGTCATCAAGCTCCCTTTCACTATATGCAATGCTAGCATAAAATTCTTTAACTAAGCTAGCACTATATGTTTTGTCTTTGAAAGAGCTATATTCCCTAATGCTTAGGTCATTGCAATAATCTGTCAAGCTTGTTTAGAGGTCAGGAGTTTCACTGAAACTCCCCCAGTCAATGAACTTTCCGTATGTAATGGGGGCATTTTCGATTTTCTTAAATCTCTATTCATGAATTTTGTTTCTAAATTTCATAGAAGAGCTAGATGAAGTACCTTTTTCTCATTTGCCTTTCTTTCCCAATTTCTCAGTTTTTCTCTTCTTTTTTTTTTGTTTCTTCTTCTCGGACCCTTTCATAGTCTTTTTTGTTGCAGAACTTGATGCATCTTTTTGTCTCTTTCTTGGGTGCTTAGCCTCGGGTTTCTTCTACTGGTCTCTTCCCCTTTTTCTTTGCAAGCAAATCCTTGAGAAGGGTTGACTTGGCCATTGTGACTTCTAAAGATGTTTTTGACTTAGGGTTCAATGGGGGGTCAGAAATAGGGTTCTCAACTGATTTTAGAAGATAGAGAGAAGCAACTAAGACTGATAAAAATGAAAAAGTCAGTTTTTAGAAAGTTAGAGAGTGAATGGTAGTTTCTAACTCAGGGAACCGTCTGTCTCCCCCTTAACTAATGCCTCATTTTCTCAAATTTCAAAACTCCCTCTCATGTTTTTACTATTTACTGCATCAGGTTTCCCCCTTTCTATTTTGTCACCCGGTAGGCACAAAATCTCCTTACTTTAATCCTTTATTACTCAGTCATTAGTTCTTTGATTTAATAAAACAGAATGCTCTTAGTTGATTGAATTTCACACTTTAGTCGACTAAGTTTCTTCTATTTTCCTTTGTTTAATCCAGACTTCTTTCTACAACTCTTCCAAACAACACATTCTTAGATTCTTTCTGATTTCACAGAACTTATCCTCACTAAGGGGCTTTGTGAATATATCAGCTAATTGGTGCAATGTGCTTATGAATTTAATGTTGATTTCTCCTTTAGTTACATTATCTCTAATAAAATGATGTCTAATTTCAATGTGCTTGGTTCTTGAGTGTTGCACAAGATTCTTTCAAATATTTATAGCACTGGTGTTGTCATAATATATGGGTGTGTTATTCATGGACAACCCATAGTCTCTCAATTGTTGCTTAATCCATAAAACCTGTGCACAACAACTTCCTAGGGACACATATTCTGCTTCAGCAGTGGACAAGGCAACAGAATTTTGCTTTTTGCTCGACTAGCATACAAGTATGTTTCCTAGCAATTGGCATGTTCCACTAGTGCTCTTCCTATCAGTTCTACTTCTAGCAAAGTAAGCATCTGAATATCCTACAAGGCTGAATGATGATTCTTTTGAATACCATAATCCTAAGCCTTAAGTTTCAATGAGATATCTAAATATTCTTTTTACAGTAGTGAGGTGTGTTTCTTTAGGTTGAGACTGAAATCTAGCACACAAACACACACTAAACTGAATATATGGTCTACTTGCAATTAAATAAAGAAGAGATCCAATCATACTTCTATAGAGCTTTTGATCTACATCTTTACCTTTCTCATCAGCATCAAGCTTTGAAGATGTACTCATTGGTGTGCGATGGATTTCAATTTTAACATGTCATACCTTTTGAGCATGTCTTGAATGTATCTGTCTTGGCTGACAAAGGTTCCTCCTTTGCATTGCTTAATTTGAAGGCCAAGAAAGTACTTCAATTCTCTCATCATGCTCATTTCAAATTCTCCCTGCATTTCCTCAGCAAAGTTCTTGCAAAGAGATTCATTAGTAGCACCAAATATTATGTCATCAATATAGATTTGAACTATGATTAGATCATTTAGGTATCTCTTAATAAACAATATGGTGTCAATACTGCCCCTAGCATAGTCTTTTTCTACCAGAAATTTTGAAAGCCTTTCAGACCAAGCTCTAGGAACTTGTTTCAATCCATATAAGGCTTTATGAAGCTTAAGGACATGATCTAGTTTTTCAAAATCTTCAAAACCAGTAGGCTGTTCAACATATACTTCTTCTTGAATAATTTCATTTAAGAATGCACTCTTCACATCCATTTGGTATAGTTTGAAGTTCATATGATAAGCGAAGGCAACTAGCAATCTAATGGCTTCTATTCTTGCTACTGGAGCAAAGGTTTCTTCATAATCTATTCCTTCTTCTTGATTATACCCCTTTGCTACGAATCTTGCTTTATTTCTCACAACATTTCCTTGTTCATCAATTTTATTTCTAAACACCTATTTAATGCCAACAATAGGGTGATTTGAAGGCTTAGGTACTAGTGACCACACATTATTTCTCTCGAATTGATTTAGCTCCTCTTGCATGGCTAAAATCCAACTTTCCTCTTTTTTAGCTTCTTCAAAGCTTTTAGGTTCAATTTGAGAAATGAAAGCTGAAAATTCACAAGTTTCCCTAGTTCCTTTCCTAGTCTTAACTCCATGAGATATGTCTCCCATGATTTGATCTTGTGGATGATCTCTCACATATCTCCAGCTCCTAGGTAAGTCACTATGCTGGATTTCTTGTCCTTATAGATTTTCAAGAGGTGGAGCTACGGTTTCTTCTCTTGATGAGTCTTCCTCATTGTTCTTGCTATCATTTAAACTTATTTCATCCATGTGTTTTCCTAGATTTTCAAAATCTTCATCATCCTCATAAACTTCCTTTTCAACATGGATTGATTCATCGAAAACTATATGGACAGATTCTTCAACAGTTAGTGTCCTTTTGTTGAAAACTTTATATGCTTTTGAGTTCATGGCATATCTCAAGAATATTGCTTCATCACTTTTAGCATCAAACTCCCCTAATGGCTGTTTTCCATTATTCAATACAAAGCATTTATAGCCAAAGCTCCTAAGGTGAGAGATATTTGGTTTTCTTCCTTTGTATAGCTCATATGGGGTTTTTGACATTATTGCTCTAATTGAAACTCTATTAAGTATATAAGTTGTTGTATTGATAGCTTCAGCCCAAAAATATTTAGGGAGGTTGTTCTCACAAAGCATAGTTCTTGCCATCTCTTTCAATGTTTTATTCTTTCTTTCCACAACTCCATTTTGCTGGGGTATTCTAGGTGCTGAAAAGTTATGTTCCAACCCTTTTTCATTGCAATATCTCTCGAACTTATCATTCTCAAATTCACCTCCATTGTCACTCCTAATGCTAATAATGAATGTGCCTCTTTCATTCTCAACTTTCTTGTTATATCCTATGAAAGCTGATAATGCATCATTCTTGTGAGCAAGGAAATAAACCCAAGTAAATCTTGAGTAATCATCAACAATCACTAAACCATAAGATTTGCCACCTAGACTTGTGGTGCTAATTAGACCAAAGAGATCCATGTGGAACATTTCAAGAGGTTTCGATGTTGACACAACATTCTTAGCTTTGAATGATGTTTTGACTTGTTTTCCTAGCTGACATGCTTCACATAGTCTATCATCCTCAAACATAATGCTAGGTAGTCCAATAACTAGACCTTTCTTAATTAGTTTTGACATGGTGTTCAAGCTAACATGTCCTAGTCTCCTATGCCATAACCAGCTGTTGTTTTCAGCCTTGGTTACTAGGCACACTTCACTATCCTTCTCTAGATCTTCAAGGAAGATGACATACATGTTTTTCAATCTATTTCCTATGAAGGTAGTCTTATTAGTGCCTATGTCTATCACTTCACATTTGTTGGAATCAAAACAAACCTTAAACCCTTTGTCACATAGCTGACTTATGCTTAACAGATTATGCTTTAGACCTTGAACAAATAACACATGGCTAATTTGTGTGCAGGAGTTCTTACCAACCGTTCCTATACCTTGAATTTTTCCTTTTGAATTATCTCTAAAGGATACGATGCCTCCCTTTCTCTTGTCCAACTGTGCAAACAGCATTTCATCTCCTGTCATGTGTCGAGAGCAGCCACTATCCATGTCTTATGGCTGTTTCTTTATGTGTTGAGCCTTTGAGCATGTTTCCTTTAGGTGTAGCTCAACCTACAAAAATATGGTTCAGTTCTTCTTGATAGGTACCCATGCTTTGATGGGTCCTTGAGTGTTAATGTCAATAAAATAGCATTTTGGCACCCAGATTTTTTCTGGTTTTCTCCACATAAATGTTTTTGACACACTCATATGATAGATGACCATATTTTCTACAACGATAGCATCTAGATGATGCATTATGATGATTCGTCTTGCTATACGAATTTTTCTTTGAAAGATCATCGTTTAAACATTTAAGAGCTGCATTTTTATTAAGAACTTTTTGTAAAGCATCGGTTTTATTTTGCAGCTCTACTTTCATGATTTCAAAATCTGCTTTTGAGTGTTCCAGTTCAGTTTGAAGTAGATTTCTTTATTCAAAAACAAAGTTGAAATCAAGTTTAATTTTGTCCAAATCTCTTTCAAGTGATGCAGCCTTTTTCTTCAAATTTTTGTACTTTAAAAATAGGCTTTCAAATTCATCACATAACTCATCATACTCATCTTGCAAATCATTCATAGATATATCACAAGTTGATGAGCATACCTTTATTTCATCATCATTTGCCATCAAGCAGATGTTTGCTCTTTCTTCCGAGCTTTCCTCATCTGATTCTGTGTTTGAATCACTGTCTGACTAGGCTGCAGCAACCATTGCCTTTTTTGATTTTCTGATTCTCCTTGGAGTTTCTTCTTTCAGCAATGGACATTCAGATTTGTAGTGTCCTAGTTTTTTGCATTCATAGCAGATATTTCTTCCTTGTTACTGCTTTCATTTTTGTTTTTCTTCCATGAATGACCTTGATCCCTTTTAAAGAATTTTTGCACAAATTTTCGATTCTTCTTTCCCATCAGTTTTCTCAATCTTCTTGCAATAAGTGCAAGTTCATCATTGTCATCGCATAAGAGTTCTTCTAGCTCATCTTCAAAGATGCTGGCTTTGAGTGCTATGTTCTTCTTCTTCTCTTTTGCCTCTCTTTTATCCTCTTCTTCTTCTTCCTTGAGCTCCAGCTCATGTGTGAGGAATGGCCCGCAGATTTCATCAAGTGTGATGATGTTCAAGTCTTTGGCTTCTTGGATGACAGTCACCTTTGGCTTCCAAGACTTAGACAGACTTCTAAGAAGTCTTTTTACAAGCTCATGCTCAAGGATAGGTTTTCCTAGCTGGTTAAGCTTATTTGTAATGTTTGTGAACCTATCAAACATGCTGGTGATGTCCTCACCAGGTTCTATTTTGAACATCTCATAATTGTGGGTCAAGAGGGCAATTTTGGACTCCTTAACTTGAGAAGTCCCTTCATGAATTATTCTTAACTTATCCCACACTTGTTTAGCTGTTGTACAGCTTGAGACTTTATTGAACTCAATGGGAGTTAAGGCACAATGCAGGGTGTTGATTGCCTTGAAATTAGTCTGCACTTTCTTAGTTTCAGCCTCAGTTCATTCAATCATTGGCTTAGGCATCAATTCATTTGTGACAATATTCACAGTTGAGGGAGTAAAGGGACCATCAGTGATGACATCTCACATTTCATAATCTATGGCCCTAATGAAAATTGACATTCTAGTGTTCCAATAAAGGTAATTAGAGCCATCAAGCAGAAGTGGTCTGTTTGTTGATTGTCCTTCAGCTATAACTGATTTATGCTAAGCCATTTGGATCCTCTCTAAGGGTGTTAGACCTTATATTCAGAGAACTTGCTTTGATACCAATTGTTGGTCCCAAATATAGGTGCTAGAAGGAGGTGAATAGCACTATCTCGGCTCTTTTTGGTGGGATTGAGACTTGGTCTCAAACTAAGAAAGATAAGGCAATGAAAAAAATTGACAAGGTATTTATAATGGTTCGGTCCAAGACCTACATCTACTACCTTGATCATCTAACTAAGGATTTTCAAATCAAACACTAAGATGGTGGAATTCACAAGCTTCCACCAAGCTTTTGCAATGGCTTTTCAAAGGCTTAGCCACAACCTTTACACTAGTTTTTCACGGGATCAACTAAAACCCAATGTGGCTTTCCAAGGCTCAACCACAACCTATCACTAATTTTTTCCAAGCTAAACTAAAACCCAATGTGGCTTTCCAAGACTTAACCACAACATTTAACTCTAGTTTTTCATGGGCTAAACTAGAACCCAACCCCAACTTTTCAAGGCTAAGTTGAAACTTTCAAGCATCCAAGCAAACCTTGCTTGATGCAAACACTTAGAGTGAAACACTCCCTCTAAGACAACAAAGATAGAAGTAGAAAAGTACCTAGTGATCACACGGTTGATCTATATGGTACAAGTTGAAGTGCTGAACATAGATACAAAGAATAGGCATTGAGGTTCAATGAAGAGTACAAATGATTTTCAGGTTTTGCTACTCTTCTTGGCTTGAATGTGATGGTGTCTTTTAGTGTAAAGCCAAAGTTGTCAAGAAGCTTGTTCTTTGGTATTTGAATATCCTTTTATATTTGGAGAAGCTGGTTTGGTGGCTGTTGGGATGTTTATGACCGTTAGAAACAGTTTAGGGAAGATTCTAGCCATTTTCTTGTCTTGTTGTGGCTTGGAGGATGTAGCAGACAGAGAGCACTTAGTCGACTAAAATTTTTTCCTTAGTCGACTAAGTTGGTTCTGTTCTGATGCAGATTCCAGTGATCGCTTAGTCAACTAACCCTATTATCTTGGTCGACTAACTTGATTCTGTTTCTCCCCAAGCTTTACCCTTTCACTTCTCCATTTTGACCTTTGTTCAGCAACTGATCTTCCTTAACATGTCAGGGGACTCCATCAATACTAATTTTCCTTGTTCTTTATCCAAATCACATCTTTGGGTGTTCAATAAGAAGATTGAAATATCATTTCTTTGTAGTTATTTTCCCTGCACACTTAGTTAGAAGTGTTGACACAAAAGACATGAGAATGTTTTATTATCATCAAAAACTAATGGAGTCAATATTTTGGATAAAATTAAAATGGTAGAAATAATCACAGATGTATGAAATATATTTTAATTGAATCAATTCAGGACCTAGATACCAATAAACTCAAAATTTTGAAATTTATAAACCTATGTTTCCAAAAGAAATTTTTTTTTTATTTTTAGTCAAAGTAGGTGTTTTAGATAAAAAAAATGATATTTTGAATTATGAAAATCTATTAGAAACACTTTAATCGGTGCCAAATTGTCAAAAAAATAAAAAAAATGAAAAAAGTTGAGAAGATTTGAAATTTTTGTTTGTAAGTAACAACAATATTTTAGACATTAAAATATAACAAAATGTTCTTGAATATGTTGTATAATAATAATTTTTTTCAACATGGTGTGTAACAACAATATTTTTTTTCAACATGACGTGTAACAGCTTTTTTTAACCATGGCGTATAACATGTTTTTGCACATGACGTGTAATAACAGTATTTTTTTCAACATGGCGTATAACAACCTAACCATGGCGTGTAACAACAATAATTTTTTTTAACATAACATGTAACAACCTAACCATGGCTTGTCACATGTTTTTGTACATGGTGTGTAGCAACCTAACCATGGCGTGTAACATGTTTTTGTACATGGCGTGTAACAACCTAACTATGGCGTGTAACAACAGTATTTTTTTTCAACATGGCGTGTAACAACCTAACCATGACTTGTCACATGTTTTTGTACATGGCGTGTAACAACCTAACCATGGCAGCTTGTTACAACTTAACCATGGCGTGTAACATATTTTTGTACATGACGTGTAACATGTTTTTGTACATGACGTGTAACATCATAGTGTATAATTTCATTAAGCATAATTTTGTCCAACTTGGCTAAAAATAGTTAAAATTATAAAGAGGATTATTTTTTAGAATGTTTTATCTTTAAGGGTTATTTTTTAAAATGCCCAAAAAAATGTTATTGTTACACATCGTGTACAAAAACATGTTACACGTCACATTGAAAAAAAATATTATTGTTACATACCATGTTGAAAAAATATTGTTATTACACGTTATATTCAAAAAAATTTTATTACATTTTAATGCTTAAAATGTTGTTACTTACGAACCAAAACTTCAAATTCTTTCAACTCTCTTCATTTTTTTTTTGTTATTTGACAGTTTGGCACCGATTAAAGTGTTTCTAACATGTTTTCATAAATCAAAATACAATTTTTCTTATATAAAATACTTGTTTCGACTAAAAATCGAAAAAAATTCTCTTTGATACCTTAGGTTTATAAATTTGAAATTCTTGAGTTTATTGGCGTCTAAGCTCCGAATTGATCCAATTAAAAGTTATTTCCAAATATCTGTGATCTTTTCTACCATTTTAGTTTCATTCAAAGCACTTAAAAATCAAATTCCCGAAATGGACACCCACCCCAAGCATATCAAAACCATTGCTCGGCGTCCTAAAAGTGCGAAAGAAAGAAATTAGGAGCATAGCAAGCAGATGCCAAAGAGAAATATCAATAAAATTAGAGAAAGTTATATGGTGAGAGAGAGAAATCGAAAGCATGGATGGATACGGGGGAAATTGTGATGAATTGTTTAATTTATTTGAAATGGTTTCAAAGGTATTTTATCAAGTCATGGCTCAATATGGCTAAAAATAGTTAATTTTATTTTAGGTGCTATTTTTGAAATCGAGTTTTCAAGATGTCTATTTCTCACAATTTTCTCGAAAAGCTTCATTGCAAGGGAGTCTAAAGAAGAAAGGAGAAAAAGAAACGAAAAGCTGAAAAAACCCTTTAAACTTGATAAAAAACCATGGACAGATGCTGGATGTAGACAAGGCATGAAGGTAAAAATCAATATAGGTTAGATACTCCTCCCATCTTATTTTTCTTTTTTCATATTTTCAGATGTCTTAAAATAAAACTTTTTAAACACGTAACTCTTTTTTTATGTTATAAATTCATTTTTCATGATTTTTTTCATTTTTTGTATTAAAAAGTATTGAACATTTATTATAAAAAATTTTAAAATTTTAGTATAGATTACATTAAAGTCAAAACTTTTGTCTTACACCATTATGATTTTTTTTAACATTTAGATTGTTAATGATGCATTAATTGCTAGATGTCAATCTTTACTGATAAATACATAATAATCAATTCTAGAATTGATGATGGATACAAAGGAGTTTGATTCATCAAATTTGAGTATACTTCAATTTAAATTTTATACTTTTTGGCAACGTATCTAATGGTTTACACACAAGAAGGATGACCTGGAATAAATAGGAAAATTAAGTTGGACTTAATTGCATTGAGGTTATGAACTTAAAGAGTTTAATTGAAATGTTCAATTAAGTCATGGGGCAATTTTGTAATAACTTAATAGTAAAGTTAAACCTAATTTTACCATATAAAAAGAATGTTTTGGTTGACCGAAATGAAAAGGAATACGTGCTGAAAAGAAAAAGAGGTAGAAAAGAAATGAGAAAAGAAGAGGGGACAACGTTAGAAGAGGAAACCCAATCGATGCCACCATCTTTTTCTCCGCTTGTGGTTTCGGTTTTTTATTGGGAAGTGTGAAAATCAATAGTCACTTAGCCATCTTAGCATAAGGTTTGGCCAACCTAAGCATCCCCTTCTTTCTTGGAGTTTTCTTCACTAGCCATTCCTTTGGATTACCATTAGAGGCTGTACAAGTGGGGTAGCTTGTCATTTGCAACAATCCAAAACTTGTGGGTTGAAGAATTTGGTAAATCAACTTGTTGACCTTTTCATTTCGACATCAAAGATTCATAATGGTTTACAATTCCTCTGCCAATGATTGTGTTTTTACATTAAATAAAGCAAAAGATGATTATATTCTTACTTGGAGAGAAAATTTTTAATTTTTCGTTGCACCTTGCATCTGATGTATGGTTTTTACCCAAAAGTGGTAGTTGCACCATTTCGGCTAGTCCCTTCCTTTAGGTTAGCTAAAACATATTACTTATATCGGCAACTTATGTTTAACTTAACTATTAAGTTTATGAGATTGCTCCCATAATTTAATTGACTATTTCAATTAAACCCTTGAAGTTCAGGACTTTAATGTACTTAAGTTCAACTTAATTTCTCTAATTTACTTTCTCACTAAGTCATAATGAGTGACCCTTTAGATTTTTAACTTCTTGACAATAAATATAAAATACAATTTGAATCATGCATGAATTAAATGAATCACACTCTTTTGCATCCATCTCAATTCTCAAATTGATTAGTTCATATTTTCAAGATTAGAATTTAGTAATGTATTATGGCTACTCAAATGCTAAGAATAATCATAATGATTTGACTCAATCTTTTAATGAATAGTCTTGGACTAATATCCCTGTAAGACAGAGCGTATGATTTGGTGTCTACTCTATGTTATTTATGTTATGTCAGCTCTTGATATTTGTGATCAACTTTTTTTCTGAATTCTCATTTTACCTAAGTCAATGACTCTTTTGAGTTATTACTTATCAAAATGCACTTAGGATATTTCCCTTAGTGTCACTAAGAGGAATAAATTCTCTATTGATCATTCATGTGCTTTCATGTAATTCATGTAATATCCAATATTCATCCTTTATAAACATCCTTATAGTTAAGACCATTAAAGACAACATCGAAGTATAACACTTGATGAATCAATCCTAAGGATCACTTAATTGTCACATGAGTTTTTATTCTATAAACACTTTATAATGATCTTATATAATTATACATAACACTTTATAATTCTTTTTGCAAAGCATAAGACATTTCATAGACTTCATTTCATCTTGTCAACATTAATAGTCTTATGAAAATAAATAATATTTTTATTAAATGTAAATAGTTAAATTACAAAATATATCTATACATAGGCAACTAATTGATTTGCAGGACATACAACTGCACTTCTCCTTTACTACACATATAAAACAAGTTCGTTAATTGAAGCAGGATTTACAAGAAAATGAAGATTGAAGACTCAAAAGTAGTGGAAGATCTTATCCTTTTTTTTAATAATTTTGCTCTAGAATGCATTTATAATTAACCAGGGAATCTTAATTACTTTGAAATGACAGAAAAAGAGATTTTCGGCAAAAATGATTAGACGGATAGCAAAAAACCAAGGTCAAAGACCAGCACAGCTACAATTAAGCAATGGTAAAAAATACAAAGTAATTAATTAGGCAATCGAAAAACTAGGAAAAGCCCAGGAAAGTGTTGCAGCCCCTTTATCTATTTCTCTGTCATGAAGTTATGTGGATTAATTGATGTGTTTTTGGTTATTAGAACCAGCTTTATCAATTCAAATTTCTCTTAGTGAATTCAGGTACACGTGTTCCAGGTCAATGCGCCTTTCGATCATTTCCTTGTTCCCAGTAGTTTCCCGCAGGTGGCCAAGCCACAACGTCCCTTTTACTTTTAGACTTCAGTTTTAGTCTTTTTGAGTTTGAAACGAGCTGGAAATTAACAGATTCAGTAGAACCCTTCTCCTTTCGTGGTCTTTTTTATGGAAATTTACGCTTAGCTTTATTCTGTCTCCTGCTTTCTTAAAAGAGATTTTTGTATGGTGGCATGAATGTTAAATGTAGTCTTTGCAGCTCTAATTTCTCAGCTCATAAGGCCTATCAAAGCAATGGCCATTGGTAGGAATTATGCCTATTTTCTACTCAAGCTTTTACTCCTTCCATCTTATTTTTCTTTTTCATTTTTCATATGTTTTAAAATAATTTTTTAAACATTTAATAATTCTTCTATTTTTATATTATTAATTAATTTTTCATATTTTTTATTTTATATTAAAAAGTATTCAACAATATTTATTAAAAAATTTTAAAATTTTAGGAGATTACATTAAAGTTAAAACTTTTGTCTTAAACCATTATGATTTTTTTGTAACTCATAAAGAGTCCTAAATTTAAATCAAGAAATATAGAGCTGACTACCATCCACACAAAAATAAATGGAGTTTTTCAAAAAAACCTACTAGTGGAGGAAAACTTCCTTGAGATAAGAGATATAGAGCTGAAAAGAGAGCCAACAAAGGATCTTTTGTGTATAACCTTGCATAATCTTGAATTTTATCAGTTCCAGTACGTAGACTTGGATTATCATTATGTATTAATTGTTAGATGTCAATATTTACCTATAAATATAAACTAATCAATCCAAGAATTGATGATAGATGTAAAAGAGTTTGATTCATTTAATTTGGATATACTTTGGATAATAATTTATATTTATTATTAACATATTAAGAATCTTATAGGCCTCACACAAGAACGATGACTTAGTGAGGAAATGGGGAAATTAATTTGGACTTAATTGTGTTTAGGTTATGAATTTCAAGGGTTTAATTGAAATGTTCAATTAAGTCATGGGGAAATTTTCCAATAACTTAATAGTTAAGTTAAACCAAATTTTGCTATATAAATAAAATGTTTTGAACGAAATGAAAGGAATAAGTGCTGAAAAGAAAAAAAGGTAGAAAAGAACAAAAAAAATAAAAGGCAACAACCTTAGAAGAGGAAACCCATTAGATGCCATTGTTTTTTTCTCCCCTTGTGGTTTTGGTTTTTTATTTGTAAGTGTGAAAATCAATAGCCATTTAAGCTTATTAGCATAAGATTTGGCCAAGCTAAGTGTCATGAGTGTTGTTGATTTCTCACGCAAGTGCACGTATCGTCAACAAGTAATATAGTAATGAAGTAGAGTATCATTCTCATAGAGAATTGTTTAATTCCTACTGTTAACTACTAAAATTCACACACCTTAATTTTATCTAAATAATTAAAATTAAAAAAAATTAAATTAATAAACTAAAAACTAAAACTAATCTATGTAAATTTACTTTATTAAATGTGAATAACTACCAAATCTAAGATTATAATATCTCTTAATACTTCATCTGATTATTGTCTCTCTCTCTTAACTCAGTTTAATAGATCAAGTTGCTAACCTAGAGTCCTAAATTATTTATAAGTCTCTGTCGAGTTTCTTATAAAAATATCTCTCCCAATTAATTTACTATATGTTTATGCAAATTAAATTGAAAAAAGATTCATTAAGTTTGTGCTCTAATTTTGACTATGTGTGGCTTATAGGTTTATGTCTACTTGTCGTAACGTGCCGAGTCCGGGAACCTGACCGTTAGACATGGGCGAAAATAAAATATCTAGGAGTCGCCACCAATCATCTTTTCTAGGTGCGATTAGTCACCTATTGACTCGATTCTAATCGACAAAGTCGTAAATTAATTTTAGGTCCGTCGAAAGAATGAAGACTAGTCCATGTTTTTAGAGATGGGTTTGGGAGTGCAGTTACATTTTGAAGAACATACTCGGAGGTTTTGAAGATGTACCCGGAGGTTTTAAAAGAAAAAGAGCGTTCTTCATCTCAAAATGAGGCTACGTTACCCGGAGGTTTTGGATATGTACCCGGAGGTTTTGAGAATGCACCTGGAGGTATTAGAAAATGTACCCGAAGGTTTTTAAGATGTACCTTGAGGTTTTAGAAGAAAAAGATTGTTCCTCATCTCAAAATGAGGCTAAGTTACCCAGAGATTTTGAATATGTACCCGAAGGTTTTAGAAAATTTACTCGAAGGTTTTAAAGACGTACTTGGAGGTTTTGAGAATATACCCGGAGGTTTTAGAAAATGTACCCTGAGGTTTTAAAGATGTACCAAGAGATTTTAGAAGAAAAATATTGTTCTTTATCTCAAAATGGGGCTACGTTACTCGGAGGTTTTGGATATATACTCGGAGTTTTTAAAAAATGTACCCGGAGGTTTTAAAGATGTATCCAAAGGTTTGGAATATGTACTATGAGGTTTTAGAAAATGTACCACGGAGGTTTTAAAGATATACCCGAAGGTTTTGAGAATGTACTTGGAAGTTTTAGAAAATATACTTGAAGGTTTTGAATATGTATCCGAAGGTTTTAGAAAATGTACCCAGAGGTTTTTAACATGTACCTGGAGGTTTTAGAAGAAAAAGATTGTTTCTCATCTCAAAATGAGGCTACGTTACCTTAAGGTTTTAGGAATGTACCCGGAGGTTTTGAAAATATACTCGGAGGTTTTAAGATGTACTCGGAGGTTCTAAGAATGTCCTCGGAGGTTCTAAGAATGTACTCGGAGGTTCTGAGAATGTACTCGGAGGTTTTAAAGATGTACCCGGAGGTTTTAGAAGAAAAAGGTTTCTCAGCTCAAAACGAGGCTATGTAGCGAAAATTCTCTCGTGCCAAGATAACTGGGCTTAAACGTCATGGATGCTAGCTAAATTAGGCTTAAAGATCTCTTTGTGCCAACATAACTGGGCTTAAACTCACTTTGTGCCAATGTAAATGGGTTTAAACATCTTGGATGCCAACTAAATTGGACTTAAACCATTTTTTGTGCCAACGTAATTGGGCTTAAATATATTGGATGCCAACTAATTTGGGCTAAGTCATCTTTGGTTTTTTTCAATGAAAGACTTAAATCTTTCTTCACTTAATTGCCTGAAATCTGCATTAGTTTTGACATTTGTTTGGAAACTTTCAATTTTGATGATGCATGGTCATGTGCATGATTGGACATGTATGCAATGATTGAATGATGGACAAATGATGCATTACTTCCTTTTGTATTACACCATATATTCCTTGCTTGAAAGATCATTTTCCTCGGCTTCACATTCTTTGACAGTGTTCTTATGCAGATGTCAATTTCCTTATCAACCAAAAGATCACCAATTCAAATTAGGTTTCAATGCTTCTCTACCTTTTGATCATGAAAGCTCTTCCTTGCATTACTTTTTCTCACTTTTTCTTGAGAAATGAATTTTTCTTTTTTAAAAGTGCTTGTCATATCTAACAATGGTTGAAGAATTTTTGTCACAATGATCGTAAAGACTCTCATTGTTCTTTTTCCTCTTGTTTTCAAAAACATCTGGATTTTGACAAAATCGCAACAAAATTGCCCCACACGATTATTCTCATGATCAAAGATAGCTGAATCTTGGAGTAGGAACGTATCAATTCCACACTTTCTTGTTAAAGTGATAAAACATCCACGTTGGAAAAACATGTGATATTTGAATCTCCTCAAAATTGATGATTACTGTTTGAAATGATTTTGAATGAGCTAAATGACAATCTAGCCTTGCAAATAGATAAGACGGTTTAACACATCAAGGTCTTGGTCAACAATAAAGGTTTCTCAGTATTTCACGGGTAAAAGAAAAAATGTTGAAGTTTCTTTGTCTAAGCTCACAAATGTATGGTGGTTTAAAATCAAATTTTGCAAAAAGCTTTCTTTCAAATCACAACCAAATTTGACATTTTCTAAGCTTCATAATGTGTGGCAAGATGATAAATGTCAAGACCAGCTATTATAGGTTTAACATTGCAGCAAGTTATTTTGAAAGAGGTAGGCTCAAAATTTAGTATGGATTTTTCCGATAGATCTTAAATCTTTAAAGTGCTTGAGAGTTTTATACTTTAAAAAGTGTCTAACGAATTTTAGCTACCTTGAAATGGTCTCTCTCTCTAGTGCTTCTTGTTATCACCTTAGTTAAAATCATGAGTGGCTTCATAAGTTCCCATTTTCGCTCTAAACTGCCTTTTCGGGTTTTCACTCTAGAGCTTCATCTTTTTCACTCTCTCTTCTCTTTTTTTTTTCTTTCTCTTTTTTTTTTATTATTGTTTGTTCCATCATGCACTTGATAAATTCAAACTAGATCTAAAAAGACTTGAGGGATTCAAAAAGGTAATTTTGACAAATAAAAGAAGTCAAGGTCTCATTTTCTATGTGATGATTGTTTTCTATAAGATAGCTCTTCAATTTAACTATCCACACTTGATCAAAATGGACTTTTTAAAGCACGAAATGTAGGCTATAGTTAAGGGTTCTAAAAAAATGGATACAAAGGCCCAAAACATGTATTTAACAGTGATTAAACCAAAGATCATTTATTACCGTGCAAAAGACTCTTTAAAGACATTTGTCTTTTTCATGCTTTTTCCTTCATTTCCCTTTTATGCTTTTTTTTTTCTTTCTTTTTTCTTCATTTTTTTTTCAATTTTCATATTGATGGATTGAGTTCGAAATTTTCAAGAACTCAAATTTGCATCTACCCTCATGGTATATAAGATGTTAACTTGTCATTTACAATGAATCTTCCATCATCTATGCTTTTAACAAAAATTGTCCTTCATAATTGCCCCCTAATGTGGGAGGTGATCCTTGATTGAGATGCATTTCAGAGACAATTTAATAGGCTCAAAGGGGTAGCAAGTGGATAATTTCTCATTTGTGAAGGGAAATGAAACATGGCCACTTATCGTCTCAACTATGGTTACTTATATTGAAGAACAATCCTTAGAAAGGAAGAATTTAAGATCAAAGGTTGATTTTTCTTTGTTTTTCCACTTTTGGCATCATGGGAATATCTCAAGTGCATAATGTCACTTTTTTATTTTTTTTTCTTTTTCTTTTTTTTTTCTTTAGTCAACCACTCCAATGAAGGTTATGAGGATCACCCTTAACCAAATGAGAGAGGGAAAACGGTCATTTATTTATTTTTTTGAAATAAGGTGTCTTTGAGGTATTAGGCAATCTTGTTCTTTTAATCATCATGCCCCAAAATAAAGGTAAAGAATGCCTTAGACAAAGGGTTCAAGGTTCACATTTGGTATCCAGATTGAAAGAATTTGAAAGGTATTGGCATATTTGAGACTTCAGCATAATCTTGACATTTATTAACCTACCACATTCAAAGTCTTTATGAGAGTGTCTGATTTGCTTGCTTTCTAAAGAAAAAATTTTGCAAAACAATTAATTACAACATCGATCATTGCCTAGATAAAAATCATCGACCTCTGGTATCATCAAATAAGGTTGATGCTTTTTCAAAACCTTGCTTCTTTTTGGATTTTGAATTCTTGAATAGCCTTTATTTGAGAAATTTTGGGTTTCCAAGTGTTTGGAGAAATGGTTGGAGAATGTTTACAAGGACAAGCTCATTCCAAACAGTAACAATCAGTTCTTTCAAGAACATGTGTACACTTTATTGCCTAAACCCCTCCTCTTTTTTTTCTTGAAAACATGTTATAGAAACCTTGACTAAATGAATTATATCACATCTTTTTCCAAATTAAACACAAAGCTTTAGATGTTTTAATCCAACAAAACATTAAAACTTCAATTACCACTTCTAAAGTTTGTATTCCTTAACAAAATCCTCCTCCTGCCATGCCCTTGAAAGATAAAAACTCGAAATCAACCGCTTTTCTTGTAAGCAATTTATTTGAGACTTGAGGCTTTTCTTCAATTTCCTAACAAGAGCTTAATCTATGACAAAGTCGATTTCCAACGTTCTATAAGCTCAAGAGTCAAAGTGCCATCCTTGATGAGATTTTTAATTTTCTCTTTCAATTGCCTACAATTCTCCATGGAGTGTCCGATTGCACCCATGTGATAGTCACATTTAGCATTATGGTCATAATTCCTTGCCGATGGGTTTGAAATTATTTTCATTGGCACAAGACTAAGGTATTGATTCTCAATTAGTAGAGGCAAAAGTTCAAAGATTGGCATGGGCAGTTGGTAAAGGTTAGGTTTTCGCAATGATTAAGGCATAAGTGGAGGTGTAGTTGCTCTCGAATGATAAAATTGGTTATGAAATCAGTTGATAGGGATATAAGTTATGGGAAATATGATTCAGAGTGGGGTAAAAAGGTTGGTATGCAGGATGAAAATAGTATGGATTGAAATTATGGGTTTGTGGGCCAACATAAGCAACTGCTTGTACATCTCTTTCCTTTTGCTTGAACGTGGCCTCTTTTTTAAAGCTAGTGGTTTCATTTGCCTCAATTTTTTCATTTTTCTCAATTTTTTCATTTTTGATTGACCCTTCAATGATCTCCCCTGAAAAGACCAAATCTGTAAAGTTTTTGGTGGTATTGCCGATCAACCGTTCATAAAAAAGAGTTTTCAGCATATTTATAAACAATACTGTCATCTCCTTATCTGTCAGGGGTGGTTGCACTTGTGCTACTACATCTCTCCATCTTTAGGCATATTCTTTGAAGCTCTCACCTTGTTTCTTTTCCATGGTCTGCAATGACAACCAATCGGGAGCTAATTCGACAACATGCTTGTATTGCACTACGAAGGCTCCTGCTAGATCTTTCCAGCTCTTAACATGGTTTTGATCTAGTCGTATGTACCATCTGGCAACTGACCCAATCAAACTATCTTGGAAGAAATAGATTAGCAGCTTGTCATCATGAAACTGTACGGCCATCTTCCGACAATATATGGTGATGTGTGCCTTGGACATTTTGTCCCATCATATTTTTCAAATTCTGGCACTTTAAATTTAGAAGGGATTATCACATCAAGCACTAAGCATAGTTTGGTTGCATCCACAGTACCGAACCTATCGATTCCTTTGATAGCATGTAGGCGTTCTTCCAACAAATCATACTTTTTCTCAACTTTTTCATTTTCTCTCATTTGAGATGAACCCTTCCTTAATTTCTCTTGCTCTTTTGGATCATCTAAATCTAGAACATGAATTAGTTCTGCAAGATTTGCTTCAGAATTTGACCCAAATTGCCCGTGGATCGATTGATAGCCTATTGAGGGTGGCACATTGTAATAAGCAAGTGGTGTCACTTGTGGGTGGACCCTTTGAAAAGTTTGGGCATGGGGTGGAGTGGACCTCGGGGGACAAGGCGGATCATCTCTTGGGTTGCTGGTGTCTTGTATTTGTGGGTTTTTTGATGGAGTTGACTCTTCAACCATCCTTTTTCCTTTACTCAAACTTGTCATCAATTCCATCATCTTTGCTAGCTATTCTCTTATTTCCTCTTGAGCTCTTTGCATTCTATTCATTCGTTCCCTTGGTTCTTCTTCTATGATCCTTGCTCAGCGATGAGTATTATGAACACGTTGATCGCTGGTTTTGGGTTGTGGAGCTAGCTTAGAATCTTTTTTTTTTAAATTACAAACATGAATTAGATGTATTTTTGGTGCATGAATGAAATGAAGAAATGAACCCATTATCTTTATTTATTATTTACAGGCAAAGATTGTCATGAAATGCATGTATGATACTCATGTAGTAAATGTTCTTGTCACATAACACCCATCAACAAGGTAATCCATTGCATAAGATATTCTCCTTGATTACAATTCAAGTGTCATCTATTACATCTACTTCGTCAATGGCTATTAGTTGACATACTTTTCCTATATGCAAAATTATGATGCAAATGTTCATATGCAAAATAAAAATGATAAGAAGTTCAAATTAGTGAAAAGAAAATTTAAGAGTAAAGAAATGAATGAAAATAATTAATAAGATGGGTATGCATGATACCTTCATTATTTTGTGAGAAAAATTTAGAGTAGGGGGAGTATGAAAAATTCCTTCATGTGTACGTAGTCAAGGGTATGTTCTCACGGATAAAGCTCTACCTAGGCAAAGGTGACTCTCGGTATTCTATGTGCTGAGTTCAAGTCAAGAGTGGAGCTAAAGGTTCCCAAATAGTTCCTCACTATCGTCCACACGGACTAGTAAGGCACCCCAGTCCTCACCCATTATAGGCTTCAAACGGACTAGGTTCGATCTGAGCGAGAGTCTTCACTAGCTCATGCGGAGGTTATCACCTCACAAGAGCGTAGCTACTTAACCCCCCCTAATTAAGGACAAAGCCCAAGTAGAAGGCTTATGCATGAATGCAAAATGTGTCGTGTGTGTGAAGGAATAAGTTGACTTTCAACCAATAATCTCACATCCCTCTATCCTAAATTCCCTGCAATTATTAAATGGCAATAACAATAATTAAAACAATAAATGCAACAAATAGTAGTAAAAAGTAAATGCCAGAGATTAAGGAAAACACTAAGTTATTTAAGGCCCAAAATAACTTATGATTACTTAATGGCTTGACTCTCTTAGTCCCCAGTGGAGTCACCAAACTATTGTAACGTGTCGGGGCGAAAATAAAATATCTTGGAGTTGCCACCAATGGTCTTTTCTAAGTGTGATTGGTCACCTATTGACTCTGTTTTAATCGAAGAAGTCCTAAATTAATTTTAGGTTCGTTGAAAGAACGAAGACTAGTCCATGTTTTTAGAGATGGGTTCGGGAGTGCGGTTATGCACGAAGAAAGGTTAATACCTCCATGATGCCTGTTCTATAAACGGTACCATTTAATCTTAAGTTATCCTATTGTAGCCAACTTTGATTTTATTCTTATGTTTCCTTAATCCTTACTTATTAATTAATTCTTTTTTATATTAGTTGATTGAGTCTTTTATTCGGTTTTACATATGCACGCGATGCAATCGTAAAATGATGTCATGATTTGTTTATTTTAAATAACAGGGTCAGCAATCTTTTATTGGAAAATCATTCGAAGACTATCCCAATGCTTTAGTGAAGTCTCAAAGTTTTCCTCACCTAGAGATATCACCGAAAGAACTCATCTCTACAAGCTCTTTGGGAAATCCTATCATCGGAATTCTCGCCCTATTTATATGATAATCATGGGGTACTATGGCGGGATGAAGTGATGATATTTACATGCACGCGTTTATTGATTTTAGTGGCTCGTAATTCATGTAATTATATGTTTAATAGTTTTTGGTGATTTATTTCCTTATTCATATATTTATTGTTATTTATTATTGTATTTTTTTAATGTATATTATTTTTTATAATGATTATTTGACTAATGAGTATTGGAGTATAGAGTTCGGATTTATCCCAACCTTTTGGTGAAAATCTGTCTCGAATTCCGCACCTAAGGAATCCATCCGAAAGAGGCAACTCTTTGCCACTTTGTAGGTGAAATTCTATCCTCGGATTACTCAAAATAATCATTCTATTTTTTTTATGATCTTTATATTTGCATCATATATTTTATTATACTTACAAGTATCTAAATATATTTACACTATAAATATTGCCTTCTCTTCTTTTAAACAACAATTATTTGATTTAATGGATATTTGAGTATAGAGTTTGAACTTATTTCGACGCTTCGGTAAAAATCTGTCTCAAACTCTGCACCTAAGAAATCTACCCAAAAAAGGTAACTCTTTACCCCTTCTTTTAGGTGAAATTCTAACATTGGTATTGATCTTAAGATAATCATTATATTTTTATATTTATGGTTTTATACTAAGTCATGTTATTTATTTTTTTTATTTATTTTTTATATATAGAGAAGTTTGTATTAACATTTTATTTCTATTATATACCTAATTTATTTTTATTAGATATATTTTCTTCTATTTACTTAACTCCTATCTATGTGGTTATATATTTTATTATTATTATTACCTTACTTGATCTATTTTTTATGACTCGTGATATTTCAAAGTTTTAGCTTGTACTTATAACACATATGTGTGAATATATTAAGAAAATGGAAACTATTGCATAATTTATAAGCAAAAGGAAAAATCACAAACATGCAAACCAGAAAATGACAAGCCCAAGAACAAGTCAAATCAACATCCAAGGAAAAGGGCCATTACCTAACGGCCCAAAACAAAGTCAAAGACCTTTGGTTTGATGGGCTCTAAAATGTCCAAAACTGATTTTTCCAAGTCAGTTACTAGCTTAGTCCAACTCCAAGGGGCAACACCGGTCTGCTCCACTTCCAAGTGCCCAAGCCTCATGAAACGCACTGTATGGTGCAATGAAAACAAGTCTGCTCTTGCCAAAAACGGTGCCATTGCTTCTAGCCCTTTGTTTCTCTACCCTTTATGAAAATGCCACAGTTTTAAGGTACCCAACCTAAGTATAAAACTATTTTCTTTTGCCTTCTCTCATTTTCCCTTTTTTTTTTTTTACAACCGGTTCTCTCCCTTCTCTCTACCCCAAGGTTTTCTCTCACTTTTCTCCCTCTTTCTCTCTTTCACTTTCTCTCTCTACCCCGTGGCACCTCTATCTTATTTCAAAAAAAGAAACTAAAATTTCACCTTCTTTCTTCTCAACCAACAACAACCATATCTCTTCTCCTTCACCAGCGATTGGCAGATCGCACCCCAAAACCTATTAATCTCTCAAATGTTGCGACCTTCTTTTTTTTATTTATTTTTTTGATTTATTATGGTTTTTGGCTGCTAGACTTTTAGGATTTTTGGTGGTTTTTTTTATGTTGCTGGTTCTATAAAGATTGTTTTTCTTTTTTTGTTGTTTGTTTGGATCGTTTTCTCTGGCTTTTTTTTTTTTTTTTGCTGAGCTCCCCCTCTAGAGCTTTTTTCTTTCAGGTTCTTATAGAACTCGATTGTCCAAGTCTTTGGACAATCAACCATGCTTTTTTTTCAGCTTGAATCTCGGACTAGGGTGGCCTAAGTCAAAAAAAGATCATTGGGAAGTGATTTCCAAATTGGTTGTCTCAGGGAGCATTGAATGCTCTAACAATGGAGGCCATGCCTCACTGTTTTCTTTTTTTTTTAATTTTATTTATTATTTATTATTTATTATTAATTTTATATTATTATTTTTTAAAAAAAGGTGTCTACACTACCTTATATGCAAATCAAATCACCTAATCAACTAAGCGCATTCAATCATACGCTATTTTATTCAAGGTCTACTTAAATCTCTCTCGTCAAGGTTTAACCTAAGTTTCAAATTCAATCTAATTGATGATCAGGCAAATTAGAAGCATTAAGAACAGAATAAAATAAATAACTTAAATCTATCAAACATAAGTACAAGAGAGATAAATAATTCAGACTATACATTGAGTTCAATCATAATCTTAGAATAAAAATTTAGTTCCACATCAAGTCACACATCATCACTGAATAAAATATAAACAATAAAAACAAACTAAGAAGATAAAAGAATAATCAAAAAGAATAAACTCAAGAATTCTAAGCTTGATCTTCCAAGTCTTATTGAATCCTTTAAAATCTTCACAACTTCAATGATTTTGTGGCTTGACTCTCAACTTTCAATCTGGTGTTTTCTTTCTGTTCCGTTCCTTCCTTCTCATATCCTTTGAAAGATTGTTTTTATAAGCTTTGAAGTAAGCCCGAGTTGGGTGGAGAAAGAAGTCAATTCCAATCAGACTTATGTGAGTTGCAACCTTGCCCAAATAATTAATAAAAATCGTAATTGCTCTAGGATTGCTGCAGTATGTCATTTTTGATATGATTTCTGAACATATTCCAGGCCGAATTGGGTGAACTGGTAAACACTAAAGTTGTATATTTTTCTCTTATCTTTCCAATGGTCTAAGAATCACATCATTTGAAGCACTGTAGAGAAAGCTATGATCAAAATACCGAAGCATATGCAGTGAAAGTCTACACCTTGAAATTGCTCTCTTTTTTTCATTAAAATTCTCCTTTCATCAAACACCTACAAAAGCACAATTAAATCAATAATAACTTATCTTAACCATATTAACACCAAATTAGACATAAAATTAACCATAATTAGATTGACTCACCTAAAATAACTAATTTAAAATAATTAAATAAAATCTACTAATTCTTATGCATTACTACAAGAACTAAGCTAAATTGATATCAAAATTAAGCTCAAATAACTCTATATCATAGAGTTATCAATGAGCCAGCCTTGTCTAGGGCCATAACAAGGTGGAACAGTCTAGGAGATTAAGTCTTTTGTACCTTCAGGGGAAATGTCCTTTTTTAAAACATTGTAATGGCACTTGGTTGCTTATTTATAAATGCTTGTTAAGTCTTTAAAGGTAATACCCTTTAAGGAAGGAATGTCTCCATTTCATGCATTGTAACGATTCTTGGTGATATATTTGTAAGAACTCTCTGGCTCTTTATAAGGGGTGAGTAGTCGACGAATTGTTATACTGCCTCACTAGTAAAGGTATGTTTAGAGCTAACCATTTAAGACTACCTCTATGGCCCAACAATGGTGAATTAGTACTCTTGGTCCCTTTGTACTTACTTTCAATATTAATAAAACATTTTCCCTTTATATGGATTCAGTGGTTGTGTATATGACATTCTTTATACCTTATGGTTTTAGTATTGTTTTTTACATAAACTAATTAGTGGTTATTATTGATGTTTGGTTAAATATAATCGATTTGGTAGCTAGCTTCTGTGGAAGCATCCACTTGAGCGGTACATGGACTGTCGTTTAGTTAAGCGAATGAGCATAGTCCATAACGTTTGGTATCAAAACACAATTGAGACATGCTAAGTGAAAGAGCAAACATGGTGACATGTGAAGTGCACCAGAAAACCATTAGAGATGAGCTAGAGGCAATGGTGGCCGCAGTAAAAACTCAGATGGTCTCATGTAAGCGAATAAATGAAATTGAGACAGTCTAGCGGGAACTATCCTAGATTATAAATACCTTGAGTGATGAGATCAGGGATGCATTAAGTACTCTTTAAGGCAAGTTTGGAGAAATAAAAACTCAAGTAAAGCTTTTAGTTATTACTGCATGTAACATCAATGCAAACTCAAGAGATTAAGGCAAAAAGGCTAAAGTGTCGAAGCCCAAGCAATATGAAAGGGTTAGAGATGCAAAGGAGTTGGAAAACTTACTTTTTTGATATTTAAGAGTACTTCCAAGTTGTGCACACAAAAATGGAGAAAGATAAGGTGACAATGGCCACAATGTATCTTGTTGGGGATGTGAAATTATGGTGGCATTCCAAATTTGCCCATGGTGAATGCCATATCAATACTTGGGTGGGCCTCAAGCGAGAATTAAAGAATCAGTTTTTTCCTGAGAATGTTGAGTAAATGGCTCGAAGAAAATTGCAACAGTTGACATAAACTGAGTTAGTACGAAAATTTGTGAGAAACTTCTCTACCTTAATGTTGGATATTGGGACATGACCAAAAAGATAAGTTGTTTTATTTTCTAGAGGATTTGAAACCATGGGCGAGGACAAAGTTAGAGTGACAATAGGGGCTGGACGTGACCTTAATAATGGTGGTTGCTGAACATCTTACTGATTATAGTGATAACTCAAATAAAAAAAAGGATCCTCCATCAAGAAACAATAGCTCAAGATCTAATAATGGGATTAATTTCCAAGAGTTCATAGATCCTCAAGTGAGAGAGGAAAAAGGAGACCACGTACTAGGGACATACCCTAACCAAGAACAATTAAGTCCTGGGGCTTCAAACCTCGACTCCCAAAATCTCATTTTTTATGTAATAAATCTCATCGATCAACTGACTGCCCACATTGAGTAGCTCTTAATGCAATATGTACTATTAACATGGAGACACTTCAACCTTATACCCCAATTGAGGAAATTAAAGAGGAGTTAACATGAATAAGTTCAATTCGATACCTCAATGTCCTATAAGCGCAACTAGAAAAATGAATAAGGAGCCCCAACGAGATCAAAAGTATATGGATGTGTTAACTGATAAAAAGATCAAAGCCATGCTCGACACAAGGGCCTTGGAAAACTTTATCACCTTGAGAGAGGCAAAGAGATGCGGTCTCAAGGTTGAGAAAGACTTTGTGTAGATGAAAGCAGTCAACTCACTAGCATTAACTATTATGGGAAACTCCAAAGATGTGAAGATTAAGATTGGTTCTTGGGAGGGGAAAGTGAACATGACTGTTGCCATTATTGATGACTTTGATTTTATTCTTTGCTTGGATTTCATGACAAAAACACAAGTCATCAAATTCCCTATTGTGAACTACTTAATGTTTTTTGGGGAACAATTATGCATGGTACCAACTACAATTCTACCTAAGAATAGGAAGAAGATTATATCAGCAATCTAGTTCAAGAATGGGATTGAAAAGGAAAAACCCTCTAATGTGGCAATACCTATCTACAAAGGCAAAGATAACACAAATCTAACACTTGTTGAAGTGAAGTTGGTTTGGGAAAAATTTAAGGATATGATGCCAAAACAGCTACTTAAGGTCCTACCACCTCGACGAGCAATTGATCATGAGATAGAACTAGTCCTCGAGAGTCAAACTACCTGCAAAGAAGCCATACAAGATGGCTCCCCAAAAACTAGTTAAGTTAAGAAAATAATTAGATAAGCTAATCCAAGCAAGATTCATCCAACCTTCAAGAGCACTTTTTAGGGCCCTAATACTGTTCCAGAAGACGCAAGATGGGAGTTTATAGTTATGAGTGAATTACGAGGCTTTGAAAAAAATCATAGTAAGAAAATAAATATCCAATTCCATTTATAGCAGATATTTCAACCAGTTCAATGGTACAGAGTACTTCTCTAAATTAGATTTTAAGTTTGGATACCATCAAGTAAGAATGATCAAAAGAGATGAATCAAAAATCACTGGTGTTACACGGTATGGTGCGTTTGAATTTCTTGTTAAGACATTTTGGACTAACTAATGCTCTTTCCATGTTTTGAACATTAATGAATTAGGTTTTCCATGATTACATTCACATGTTCATGGTAATCTATCTAGACAACATTATGGCATATAATTCAACTATAGAGGAACATCAAAGGCACTTGCGATAAGTTTTTCAAAGGTTGCGAGACAACTAATTATATGTGAAGAGAGAGAAATGCGCATTCGCATAAACCTGAATTTAATTTCTAAGCCATATAATTGAGTAAGTTCACAATCAAATAAAGGTGAAGGCCATTAAAGAGTAGGCAATTCCTAAGAATACAACTAAACTTCACTTATTCTTAAGGCTTGCCAACTATTATTAGAGATTTGTGGAAAGATATTTTAAAAAGATGGTGATACTTACGAAATTTCTTAAAAAAGGATAGAAGTGGGATTAGACACCTCAATGCCAAGAAGTTTTCTAAGACTTGAAGGAAGTAATGATGACAAACCCCATCTTAGCACTCCCAAATATTGAAAAACCTTTCAAAGTACAAACAAATGTGTCAAACTTTGCTCTTGGAAGGGTATTATTGTAAAAAAGACATCCAATCACGTTTGAAAGTTGAAAGTTAAACGAAGCTGAAAGGAAATACAAAGTGCAGGAGAAAGAGCTCTTAGTAGTAATTTATTACTTACGAGTGTGGCAACAGTACTTATTATGGTCCTAATTTGTGGTTAAGATAAACAATACTATAGTCAATCACTTTTTCACTCAATTGAAACTCACAACTAAATAAGCGAGATGGCAAAAGTTCTTAACTGAGTTTGATTTATACTTTGAGCATAAGTATAGGAGGGCTAACCAAGTAGCAAACGCCCTTATAAGAAAGGTTGAATTCATAGCTCTCAAAGAGATAGCTCTAGTCATAGCAAGTAGTAAATATGGACATCCATAACCTAATTGAAAAAAACTTCAAACAAGATCCCCAGGCCATTACCATCATGAAATTAATGGAGAATGGGAAGTCTAAGTATTTTTTAGTGAAAATTGGACTTTTACTAGCTAAAATGCCATGAAAAGTTATTTTGAGAGTTGTAAAGCTAAGATAGAAGTTGATGTGGGAATGTCATGATACTTCATAAGCAAGACATCTAGGTTGGTAATGCACTATGGCATTACTAAAATAAGGTTACTATTTACCCCATATACGGTAGGAGTGATGGATTATACCAAGACGTGTCTTATTTGCCAACAAAACAAAGTAATGAGATAAAAGCTTATGGGAATGCTCAAGCCTCTACCAATACCAACAATACCATGGGAAAGCATTTCTCTTAACTTCATAATAAGGCTCTATAAGGTGGGAGATATGATAATAATTCTGATGGTAGTGGACTATTTTTCAAAGTACCTTACATTTATTCTGGTACTAAAGTTTGGCTCTATAAAGGAAGCAGCTCATACAGTTTTCAAATATGTGATAAAATATTAAGGTGTTCCTAAAAGCATTATCAGTGACAGAGATCCAAGGTTTACTAGTTTCTTTTGGAAAAAGCTTTTCAAGAATTAGGGTAAAAACTCAACATCTCCTCTAATTATCATCCACAGATAAATGGCCAAACGAAACGCTTTAATGTACTGCTAAAAGATATCTACGACACTTTGTACAAGCAAACTAGAAGAATTGGCTTAATCTACTAAATGTGGCTTAATTATGTTTCAATTTACAAAAAAGCTCTACCATAAACTCGTTAGCTTTTTATAGAGGGTGAATAGTCAACGGATTATTGGGCTACCTTATTGGTAAAGGTATGTTTGTAGCTAACTATCTAAGGATGCTCCAATGCCCAACGATGGTGTGTTAGTACTTTTGGTTCGTTTGTACTTACTTTCAATATTAATAAAACATTTTCCCTTTATATGGATTAAGTGGCTAAGTATATAGCATTCTTTATACCTTATGGTTTTGGTATTGCTTTTTCATAAACTAAATAGTGGTTATTATTGACATTCGCTCAAGTATAATCTACTTATTGACTGACTTGTGTGCAAGCGTCCACTTGAGTGATAATTCTTTGATATAGAGTTATTTGAACTTAATTTTGATAGTAATTTAACTTAATTCTTGTAATAATGCATAAAAATTAGTAAGTTTTAGTTAAATTATTGAAATTAGTTAATTTATGTGAGTCAATCTAATCTTCATTACTTTTATACTTAATTTAGTGTTAATGTAATTAAGATAGGTTGTTGTTAATTTATTTGTGCTTTTGTAGATGTCTAATGAAGGAATAATTTTAATGGAAAAAGGTGAGCAATTTTAAGGTGTAGATTTTTACTATACATAGTTTGTTATTTTGATCATAACTCTCTTTACAGAACTCCAAATGAAATTATTCTTCAATCATTGGAAAGATAAGAGAAAAATCTACAACTTTCATGTTTACTACTTGGCCCATTTCAACTTGAAAAGTGATCAAAATCTTATTAAAGTTGAAGCATTGTAGCAACCTTAGGGCAATTACAATTTCTATTAATTAATTGGTTAAAGCAGCAGCCCATGTAATATGATGAGGAAATCCTAATTGAAATTGAATTCTTTCTTCATCCAACTTAACTTAACTTCAAAGTCTTATAAAAACAACATTTCGGAGGACTTTAAAGAAGAAAACAAAACACCAAATTGATAGCGGAAAATCATTCCACAAAATCATTAAAGAAAAGTCTCATTTGAGCTAAAGAAGAAATCGAAGAATTCAAGAAGATTTGGAGATCAAGATTTTAACTCTTGGGTTCCTTTTATTTTTTTGTTGTTATTTTATTTTCTTGGTTTTGTTTTTGATGATTAACTTTAATTTGATGATAATGTGAGACTTGATGATGAACTAAATTGTCTATCTTCGATTATGACTGAACTCAATACATAATCTGATTCATTTATCTCTCTTTTGTTTATGTTTGATGGATTTAAATTGTTTATTTTATTCTATTCTTAATGCTTCTGATTGCCTGATCACCAATTAGATTGAATTGGAAACTTAAGTTAAACCTTGATCAAGGAAATTTAGGTAGACCTTGAATAGAATAACGTATGATCAAATACACTTAGTTAAGTAGGTGATTTAATTTGCATATAGGATAGGCATACACCTATAAGCTATATATAGTCAAAATTAGAGCACAAAATTAATGAATCTTTCTTTAATTTAATTTTCATAGACATATAGTAAATTAATTAGCAGAAATATTTTTATGAAAAACTCGACAGAAACTTGTAAATAATTTAGGACTCTAGGTTAACAATTTAGTCTATTAAGCTCAGTTAAGAAAAAGAGACAATAATCAAATGAAATATTGAGGGATATCATAATTTTAGGTCCAAAAGTCAATCAAATTTAATAAAATAATTTTGTTGGTTAATTTAAATTTATTTTAGACATTAGTTTGTTTTTCTTTTTAATTTAAATTTTAATTGTTTAGATAAAATTATGATGTTATAGTTTTAGTAGTTAACAATAAGAATTAAAATAATTTTGTATGAGATTGATACTATACTTTATCACTATATTTCTTGTTAACAATACGTACACTTGTGTGAGAAATCAACAACATTGAACATTGCACAGGTTATCACGTATTTAAGTGAAGGGACATAGTCCATGACACTAAGCATTTCTTTCTTGGAGTTTTCTTCACTAGCCATTCCTATGGATTACTGTTAGAGGCCGTGTGTTGAAGAATTTGGTAATTCAACTTGTTAACCATTTCATTTCGATATCAAAGATCATAAAGGTTTATGATTCTTCTACCAATGATTGTGTTTTTATGCCTTTCAAAAAAATATGATTGTGTTTTTAAATTAAATAAAATAAAAGATGATCTTACTTGAAGAGAAAATTTTTAATTTTTTGTTACACCTTATATATGATGTATGGTTTTTCCCTAGAAATGGTAGTTACACCATTTGGGCTTTTTTTAAAATTGTCCTCTCTTTTCTTTTCGACCTCTTTTTCCCCCCTTTTAGGTTACCTAAAACATTTTACTTATACCAACAAATTAGGTTTAACTCAACTATTAAGTTATTACGAACTGCTCCCATGATTTAATTGCCCATTCAATTAAACCCTCTAAGTTCAAAACTTCAATGTAATTAAGTTGGAACTTAATTTCTCTTTTTTTTTTTTTTTGAAAATTAAGTAATTCATTACATAAAAGGAGTCCAAAAACAAACAAAGAAGAGTAAAAGACTGATTGGCAATCAGTCTTGACCCTCACAGTACAGACTGGTAACAAGAATACCAGTATCCCCTCTTTGTCCTACGGAGACAAAAAAACCAAATCTATTCCTATTTACAAGTGAACCCGATGAACCTGCGCTAACAGCGAAAAAGAGCCAAAATAACAACATTAAACCTGACAGAAATAAGTAAGACATGATAACAAATTCACTATTCCCAGCTTTTGCTAAATCTAAGCATCAAAACAGGAGACCTGATGCGAGTCAATGCAGCAAAAATCAGCACCCTATCCTCCTGTAATCCAGAGTAAAAAAATGAACACCTACAAACTTAAACACAGATGCCGACCAACAATCAACAATCACCGTCCATTGAAATTTAGTGCAGGACTTGCAATAGGTCATTAACTCTTTCAACCCTTAAATTGGCAAGATTATCTGCCATCACGTTACTTGACCTTTAGATATAAAGGATCTGCCACTTAGGGACCTTCCAAAGCACTGCCTAGATGTTCAAAACCAGATTTCTAAGCTTCCAGTGAGAGGAAGAAGGCTTTATAATCCAAGTAACCTCATTTTTGAAATCATTTTCAACAACAAGACCAAAACCATTGCACCAATCAGCCACAACAAATATCATAATAATTGCCTCACAGATGGCTAACAATTCGGCAAGAATAGCACCACTCCAACCTCAATCATCCTTAATGTGTATGACCCATTAAGTTCTTAATATGTTAACAATAAATATAAAATATAATTTGAAGTATGTATGGCTTAAATGAATCAAACTCTTTTGCATCCATCATCAATTCTCAAATTAATTAGTTCATACTTATAAGTCAATATTGAAATCTAGTAATGCATTTTGACTACTCAAATACTAAGAATAGTCATAATGGTTTGACATAACCTTTTAATGAATACTTTCATCTACTAATATCCCTGTAAGACATAACTTATTGCTTGATGTCTACTCTATGTTGTTTATATCATGTTCGCTCTTGATATGTGTAATTAACTTCTTCTCCAAATTCTCATTTTACCTTGACCAAAGGCTCTTTGAGTTATTACTTATCAAAATGCAATTGGGATATTCTCCTTAGCATCACTAAGAAGAGCGAATTCTCTATCAATTGCCTTCATGTCATTCATATTATATCCAATATCATCCTTTATAAGCATCCTTAGTTAAGACTATTAAAGACAACATCAAAGTATAGCACTCCATGCATAAGACAATTTGATGAATCAATATCTAAAAATCACTTACATAACTGTCACATGAGTTTTTATTCCATATATAAACACTTGAGTGAAGTAGCATTTGGAATTCTCAATATGGATCAGGTTCAATGAACTTATTATTGTAACAATCTCCTACATGTTAGTTCAAATATTTTCATACGTAGATTTATGAAATTGATTGTTCTCTTCTTAAGTGAATAATATAATCATGTCTCAATCTCTCAGTTTTATCACTATCTATTTTTCTTGATAATAAAATATCGATTAGGAGCAACTAAGTAATTTATGCTTTGATACAATAAGGATCTTATAAGATTATATCACTTTATAATTCTTTCTACAAAGCATAAGACATTCTATGAACTTTATTTCATCTTGTCAACATTAATAATCTTATGGCAATAAAAAATATTTTTATTAAATGTAAATGTTTAAACTACAAAATAAATCTATATACAGCCAACCAATTAGTTTGCAGGACAGGACATACAACTGCGCTGTTATTGGATCCTTTGATGGAATACCTTCCAGCAATGGTAGCACGGCCAAACTAACTTTTGACTTCAAAAGTAATGGTATTGCAAATCGCAGTCAAAATTTGAAGATTTTTGCAATCCCAATCCCGGAATAGCTCATAGAATTTGGCATCATTCTCATCTTTCTTTTATGTTGGTATATTTATCTCGCCAGTGACATATTGCCAAAGCTTCCTCCCTTTAAGAAAACTAGACATAATTTCTTCGGTCCAAAGCAAATAATTATTACTGTCCAAAAGAGTTTGAATAGGCCAAGATATTTTAAACTTCTCCATACTTATTTAAAATATATACATAAATCAAACTAGAGAATGCGAAAAGATTATCGTAGAAGTAGATTTGTGAAAAACAAATGTCAAAATAAGAAAGAATACGCTAAGAAACTTTAAAAATCGATCGAATAGCAAGAAGAACCGGTCAAAAGGCACTTGAACCGGACGATTAAACCTCAATCAATGAACTGAATAGGTCAAACTTGGTTGAGTCAACTAATAATGTGGCTCACTAAAACATTGGCACGTGGCGTACGAATCAGTCAAAATTACTGACATGTTAGTGATGTGGACCACTAGAAATCTGATACGTGGACAACGTGTGTTAAATTGTTATCAGGTGGACCTCTTAAGAGTTGACATGTGGTGGGAGAGTGTTGACGTGGCAAAGTCAGGTCTGTCGGAAATCTGATGCATGGGATGTGTCGATTGAAGCAAGTGGAATTTGACCTGTTGCATGTAGAGGCATGGCGATGCTGATAGGAAGCTGTTTTTGTCGAAGATACATTGAGTGCTGAAAAGATGATATTCAGTGTTGGTTCGCATAAAAGACTAACAAAAAATCCCATATCTTGATTGACCGAACGTACAGGAGAGAGAATTCTGGCCAAGCTAGAAAAAGAAATTCCAATAGAGCTGATGCTCTAATTAAAACCAAGTTGCATTGGATTACCAAGTATTTCAAAAGTTTAAGCTGGCAGAAAAATACCCAACTATTATTTTTAAGTTCCAACATGTCTCTTCACGTGAAAGCTGGATGAATGTTAAAAGACAAGAAGCGTGATTTCAGAATTCGAACTCAAGAACTCTAAAATGTTAAAAAGAAAAGAAGTCTGTATTTCTATGATATCAAATATAGAATTAAGATGGAGAATCCCATCAATGGCTAGTATCAAGCTAAATCAAGAGAGCTAACACCGAATATTTCGGTAGGCACTCCAGTATATCTTCGTACCATCTCCCTGAAATTGCTGCTTTCAGTTGAGAGTGTGAAAGTACTTGCTTTTGAACGCTTCCTGAAAATATTGAGATTTTAGTTGGGTCATGCAAAAGCAGAGAACATCCAAATTTATGACCACTACTCTTTGTGAATCTTATGTGCAACTTTATATATATTGCTAGAATTTGTTTTAACTAACCGTTCTTTTCGCCCTTGTAACCGCTTCTCCATGTATTTACGTCTATCATAAGGCCGATCAAACTTTTCATCCACTACTGATCTCATAAAATCAACCGATTCTGCTTCGGGATCCATTTGTCCCCCTTCACACGTGACATAGGACTGTTCTGGGATTTTTATGGTAAGATGATTGGAAGCCCGAATTATTTGAGAAAAGGCAGATAATGAAGTTCTGGTAGGCTGTGACTCAGGATGGTTATGCGGAGCTTCATGAATAATCTCGGTTATCTGTCCATCTAATGACCTATCAACTGACTTCGTAGCCGGTCAACCAAGGCGTGCACACTTATAAAAACTCCTTCTCCTATTCCCTATCAATCCTTTGGTCCCATAACACCTCCAAGTATATGCATCATCTGATTTTCTGCACTTAACGAAAGGAGAGTATTGTTTGTAGTAATTGCCTTAATTTGCTTGTAAATTACCCTTGCTTTGACTCTGTTTGGCAACTTCTTTAAAAACTCTGTGCTTGTAATCGCGCCTGAAATTTGAACAAATCCAATAAATTGTTAATTACTGCCAGTCGAGGTTAAGAGGGTAAACAAGATTAATTACGTACTGTTGGAACACGTACCGTCGGAACTAAAGATACATATAGTTGGACGCGTGTTTGCTGAAAGTTGAGATATCGTTGTTGAATTAATAAAGGGGCTTGGTTGGGGCAAGTGACAGACTTCAGAGGCATTATTCTCTTCCCGACCGATGGTACCTTGCTGGTAGTTTCCATACATCGGTATGGGCATCGGCGTTATCGCTGCCCCACAAGGCATCGGTATAGCCATCCCCATATGCCCATCCCCATTGGCACTACCACCACCAACACCACTTCCTCCGCCGCCTCCGCTTCCACTCTCGTGAAGACTCTACGGCACCGACTTTGAAGCTAACAGTTGATCGAAAGACAATGGGCCTATGTTGCTTAACCCTTGCATTCTTCTCAAGTAAAGCCGATATTTTTATAAAGATTTTTTTTTTTAAATGGGTTCCATACATAAAATATTTTTTACAATAGATTTCTTTATAATTTTAACTGTTTTTAGTCAAGAGAATTAAAATTTAGATAAAATTACCCTTAACAAAATCGACACATCTATTTAGCTCTGCATCTCAACCCGAAACCTATTAACGGGTCAAGTATGTTTAGTTCTGTGCTTCAAACAAACTTATATTATTTGAGCTTTTCTCGTCAGACTATTTATCTCTTAAGTATTGTGTGACTAGTTTTTAAATATTACGTGACTGATTTTGAACATTGCATGGTTGATTTTGAACATTGCGTGACTGATTTTGGTTATTACGTTATTAGTGTTTAAACATTATATGATTAATTTTTAGTAAGGCATTACGTGACTAGTAGATAGACATTACGTGACTAATGAATAGACATTGCGTAACTAGTGGATAGAAATTGCATGACTAGTAGATAAGTATTGCGTCACTTGTTAGTAAGGTGTTGCATGACTTTGATTTCTAAGTGAGTTTTAGGAGTTTTCTTTTCTGATTATATTTTGTTTAAAAATAGCAATTTTCTAAAAAAGAAATGAACAATTACAGAGGAAGGAGAAGATGTTTTGTTTAAAAATAGCAATTTTCTGAAAAAGAGATAAACAATTACAGAGAAAGGAGAAGAAAGGGCCTAAGGTTGAGATGACCCAGTTAATGTTAATGAAAAGCCAAGAAAAAAGAAAGAGATGAGAGGGGCTATATGAGGGAACATACTATAAGGCGAAAGAGACGTTTGAAGGGGTAGCGGCCACCCTTGCAAGTGATGCAAAAAATATGGGAAGGGTTGTCAGGCATTGACGTTTCACAATTAGAGCAGGCTTTATAACAAAAGCTGGATTGATCCATTGCTAGCATTGTGCATATCACTGTTGTAGGTTTATCAATATCCATCCTTTCTCTCTCTTGCCTTATGGATTTGCGCTTCTCACCTTGAGTATTTCAAGCGCTCCCTCCACTCCCTATAAATGTCCTTTTTAACTTCCCTCTTTGATAGTTTGACTCACCCCTCTCTCTCGGTATTTATCTTTGGGGGTTTCTTTGTAATTTGACATAAAAACAAGTCTTCTTCTGTCTTCTTCTTCTTGCGTGACCCTCAGCCACAAAACAAGTGATCTGCTAGTTTTTTATTCTCTTCTTGGCTCAACTCCAGAAACAAAAGTCAATATTTCAACACACCCTTGAGGGCTTGCCTTACTCTTTTGTCTTTGGTTACTGATTTACATATTTTTCCTTATCTCTGAGTCGAAAATTCCTCTAACATGACGATCTGCTTTTACCTTAGTGACAATATGCTTGGTTTCTCTACTTGATCATTCAGAGAGTTCTGGTTTGAAGTTGTTTTTCTATATTTTATGGTGTTTGAGTAGAAAGAGAAAGCAAGATTTAATTTTAAAATTTTTATCTGGATGAAAGAATAGAGAAAACTGAAACAATTTTAATTTATCTAAAATTATTTAAAGAGTATTCTTATCAAATCTTACCAAAAATTATTTAAAAATAATTAAAATTATAAAAAAATTATTTTTAAAATACTTTTACTACAAAAGTCATTTTTTACAATTTTCTCTTTTACAAATGAGTGGCAACGTTTTCGTGAGTCAAGCCTTCGACATTCATTAACTGCATGATCTTGTTGGGAGCCGCCTTTTGGATCCCTAAATGGGCCACCACATCAACGAATCTCCTGTAAAGATCCACCGACCACAGTAAACGCGGTTGTTTCAAAGTCCTTGCCGATGGGTCATTCGAATTCTCCGTCATCGTAACCCCTGAATCCACTTGTCATTAGTTTTTATAACTATCTAATATTTACTTAAAACAAAATGAAATGTTTGAAAGTATGTAGGTGCCACTATTAGCTTTATTAAATTAGTCAATTATTTTTCTACTTTATTGATTACTTTTTTAAAATGTTATTATTCATCTATTCTAACTATATTTTTTTTTTTTTTTGCAAACTAATACTTAGATATTCCACTTTAAATTCCACAAACAGACAAGAATAACAGAGATTTGTCCTCAGCTGTACACACAACCAAACATGTTTCTCTCAACCACTGATAAATGTACAAAGATCTGGCAAATGCAATGTCACAGAGCCTTCTCACCAGGCAGACAAGAGGGAGATCCACGCTCAATTTGCTTCTTTTTTTTATTGAAGATCCCACAGATATTAGGTAAAAGTACCTTCTTTGAGACAGAAGACTTCTCTTTTACCAACTTTCGTATCTCAACAATTTTGTCCGGCGGGTTCTGCTTCTGAATTCTGTAGTGCTGTGGGGATGATTCTGCTGACATCTGTGCTTCTGCCAGAATCCGAGATGAAGCTTCAGCTGCTTTCTTCCGTTCCCTATCGCTCCACCTTCGAAGTTCTCCCTCCACTGCCTTCTTGGATGCTTCAGCAATCTCTGCCCTCTTCAAAGCATCTGCAGTAGCAACCTTCATGTCTTCAATCTCTTTCTGAGTTGCCTTTATCCTCATGAGGGCCTCATTTTCACTAGCCTTCACAGCTTCCACCTGAGCCATGGCAGCTGCCACTTTCATCTCAGCTAAATTATCAGACTCTTCAACTTTACGGCTCAAAGACTCAAGCACTTCCCTGGAGATAGTGATATTGGCTCCAGATTCAGAGGTTGAGGCACGTGCTGCATTAGTTCTCTCAGAAAGCATCTTTATCTGCTCAAGCGCCCTGGTCTCAGCTTCTTTTGCAGCTTCAGCTTCTTCCAGAGCAACTCTCAGCTGCTGTTCTGCTTCCTCGAGTGCAATTCCTGAGGCTTCAGCTTCCGACTTTAACTCCTCACCTTCCTTCTTCATCTCTTCTGCTTCTCGCCGTGCCCTTTCTGCTTCCACTAATAGCTGTTGGAGGGTTGAAATCATTTCTTCACAGGCACCTCTTGTTTTGGATTCCTCAGTAAGGAAAGCTTCAAGCTCAGCTTTAGTTTTCCGAAGCTTGACCTGCAGATTCCCAGCAATGGACTCTGTTGCTGCTTCCTTTTCCAGTTCAGAATGCTCTTCCTTCACATTCTCTAGCTCCATCTTAAGAGACTCCACCAAACTTCTCAAGGAGTTTTCCTCTTCAGCAACTTTTTGCAGAGACTCTTTAGCACCATCTAGCTCTGAAGTAACAGTTTGCAGAGACTCCAGATCAGAAGCCTTTGCATTTTCCATCTGCTTCTGCAAAGCCCCAATCTGATTGACCGTTTCAGACAGTTGTGCTTCAAGATTTCGTGTAAGCTCAGGGTCAAATTCATTCTTTAAAGCAAGCAACTTCTTTCTCGACTCTTCCAGGGTAGCTTTATATAATTGCCTCTGAGTATCCTTTTCCGCGAACATTTTAGCTTGTTCTTGCTGTACTTCAAGAGATTCAAGCTTCACTTGTCCGATTGATTCCTGTACAGCTGAAATCTCCCGAGAGAGCTCCCCAACTTTCTCCATGTTAACCTTGGCTGCTTGTTCAGCTTCTCCTGTTTGGTTTAAGGCAGCAATTTTGGCTTCTAAGTATGCATCACAATCCTGACGAACCTTCCTCAATTCTTGTTTTGCAGCATCAAGTTCAGTAATCACAGTCATGTATTTTTCCCTTGAAGTTTCCAAGTCCTGGTTCCTGGCACCATCAGGTCCAGGGAGAATTCTAGAATTTGCTTCTTCAATCAGCTTTGCCTGATTCTTTGCAGCTTCTGTAGCCTTGATTGCAGAATCTTTTGATTCATTAACAGTTCTAAGTTTGTCAGTTAAATCCTCAACCGTTCTTTTAGCCCTTTCAAGCTGTACGAGTGCTTGAGGGTTAGTTGTCTCGGCATTTTCTAGTTGCTCCGTTAACCCGTTCAACTCTTTTTGTGCCAGGGGAAGCTGCGCCTCCTTGGCCAATACTCTCTCTGCAGAATGAGGTTTTGCCTTTCTTATGGCAGGTTTTTCCCCCGTGAAAGCACCCTCACCAAAAAGAGTGACAGCATCTTTAACAGATTGAAAAGGTGCACTAGTGTCTCTCTCTCCCACCTCCACTTTTGGAGAGCCAGTGGCATTATGGCGTCCCTTTGCAACTATAATTTTATAATTTCATAAGAGTGAAAAAAAAAAGGAAATAAAAAGAAAGAATTTTTTATTTATGACGTATAATTGTAAAAATGGAATTTAATTATAATAACAAATAAAATTTCTTTTACCCTTTCTAATTATAATTAAGAAAAAAATATCCAAAATTATATAGAAACGCAAGAGTAAGAAAAAAATTTTAAATATAATTTAAAATTTTTACATATTAATAGATTATTAATTTGTAGGATATTTATTATTTTTAATTAACTTAATATTTAAAAAACAAAACTATACTTAATTTAAGTTTAAATTGTTTCAGATTAATCATTTACTATTCAAATCGTTAAAAATTCAAGTTATCTAGAATTCAAATCTATTTTAAGTATATATTAGTTTTGATTTAAGTTTGAAGGGATTCGAGTTTTTTAGATTCGAATGAAGGATATTAATTACTAAGTAACAGCTAAACAACAAAAAATTACTGGCTCAAAAAACAAAGACAACAAATATTCAAAAAATTTGTTAATCAAATAAACCAATTACTGAATAAATTGTGAGGTTCTTGCAAAAACTGTGACGGCCAGGTTACTGAAGAAATGCTTCAATGGCTTCATAACTCGAAAGTGGCGGACCGAATGGATTCTAATGAGGCTGAATCCATAATGAGTCGATTAAAGATACACGAACTTGGTGGCGTGGAGGTAAGAAGGGTTTCAGAGGAGAGAGTTTTGGTGTCCTTTACAAAGCGAGAATTAATGGAGAAACACAGAACTGAAGGTTGGATAAGGTTGGGAAAATGGCTCTGTAATTTTTGTGATTGGAAGCCGGATGTTTGGGGTAAAAGGAGATGTTGGCTAGTGATTTGAGAGGTTCCAATTCATTCATGGAGCCCAATGACCTTCAAAGAAATTGCAGCTTTGTTTGGTGATTTTGTGAGCATGGGAGAAGAAAGTTCCAAGCTTGCGAGCTTTGAAAGATGCTTCATGCTGATTAAAACATCAATAATGGGTGATAAGTCCATCCAATGGTAGGTTTGGAGGTTTGATGGTGCTATGGGAATGAGAAGTTCTTCAAAAACAGTAGGGTACAATTAATGATTGATTTGTCTCTCTCCTCGGTTTTAGGATGCTTTGGTTTTTTGGCTTCTTGAGTAAAGATTTGACAACATATTTTGATGAGAGAAGGTAACCAACTGTTTTGGTGTTCTTGTACGTTTCTTTGGGTGGTGGTTGGCGGGTGCTTTTGAAACTGTGTTTGGCAGGCTGCTTCCTGGAGGTGTTGAGGGATGTTTGTTTTGCTTTGGTCTTATACATGAGGTTCTGTGAGTGAGAGGAGGGTACGTTCGTAGGAGGTGGTACGAGGTGGCTGTTGCTTTTTCCTTTATTGGGTTACTGAGTGAGATAATGGGGTGATATCAGATATGGTGACTGATTTTCTTTGGTTTGTTGAGGTTTATTGGGGGTCTAAGGTTGTGGTGGTTGCAGGTTGTGTCGTGGTTCTCTTCATATGATTACGGGGGAGTTGTGAGTCTATTGCAAGGAATGATACAGCTGGGAAATTGCACGTTTCATGTATTATAATTAAATGCAACGGTGTCTTGGTGTCTTAGGAGACTTTGGTTTTGTGTTTGGCAAGGGGGAAGCAAATCAGATTCTACGTTGTCGTTAGGATATGTTATCTTTGCCGGGTTTAGATATTTACTGTTTAAGTTGGATTCTAAAAGGTTGTTTTTTATGCTCAGAGCGCATGGAAACTGCTGTTATAAGGAATATGGTGTTTGTATTAGGTGGAATTCTCTTAGTCTTGAGCAAATTCTTATTATATGAACTGTCCCCTTCCGTGACTTGGCTTTCTGCTAAGGTTCTACGCATCACTTTATGATATTTATAAAATCATTTTTGACTGAGAAAAATAAATAACACAATTACTGGTCGATAAAAATTAGACTAGGAAATGTTAATAAAACGTCTTTGTGAAAGCTCGAATTGAACTATTACCTGATTGTTGGGATTTATGTGGTCCCGAAGCTTCAGGAATACCTGCATTTTGCGGCCGATTTCAAATGCATCAGTAGGAGATATAAACAGCAAAATTATGATAAATAATTCTAGGCAAATGTCAATATATACATGACGATGAGTGTATCGTCCAGCCCCCACACAAATTCAGGTGCATTCATCCTCTTGGATAGTTTTGAACCATCAACTTGTAGTATGACATGGGAAATTCATATTGCAAGAAATTGATGTTCATAATTCAGAGATATATAGCTTGTGTTTCCGTATCTTCATATAAGTTGACAGCAAAAAATTAGAAGCCTTACGGTTCAGAAGAATATATTACCAGGATGTAGACCCTTATCTTGTACAGATGTTTCCAATACATCTCCGTAACCTGCCAAATTCATATGCACCAGACATTAGTAACAGTTTTTCTCAAACAACCTTTTTTTAGGCATTGAGTACACGAGCACATTCCTTCACCTACTGACCTCTTTATGATAGGAGTACATTTTCTGATATCATTCATTTTATTCCTTTTTCAGATTTACATTCCATCTTCTCCTAAGCATTATATACCGACATATTACACATATACACGAATAAATGATGATGTATTTGTTGTAAACTACAACCTCATTTAGAATATGCCCCGCAAATATGCTGATTTAGATATTAACCATCAACTTATAATGACAAAACAGGGGATAAAATCATTTGTATTGATGCAAGTTTTAAGGGTCATTTCAATGAATGATCAAGTGCCTC
The DNA here is from genome assembly GCA_036013995.1 of Theobroma grandiflorum. NCBI lineage: Eukaryota > Viridiplantae > Streptophyta > Magnoliopsida > Malvales > Malvaceae > Theobroma > Theobroma grandiflorum. Next base: position 13,563,674 of record CP142131.1, read on the forward strand.
TCCACCTTTCGTAGGGCTGATAGTCTTAGATGCCTCAGCAGCATCTTCCACGTTATTCAACGCCTTGACAGAAGGCCCCTCATGGTTATGTATCCCTTCGTAGGTGACGACCAAAAAGCTCGTATCTTGGGAGTCTCGGACAACCCTTTTCCTCATTGGACAACCCAATGTCATACATTTGTAGTAGTTGCTATACAGAGTGGATGAAGTCACGAAAAAAGGAATAATTAAATCAACAAAACCTTTTAGCAACTTCTGAACTTCTAAACAATGTTAGGTGCATGAAGTAATCACCTTGGGTGGCGATTTCCCTTGATTATCTTCCTTGCATATTTCCTCCATTTATAACCATCATCAACTATATCAACCTTGCTTTTTATTCGAAATTCAGTTCTATCCCCTCTCGCAATTTTGTTTGCAAAACCTTTGACACCCTTGTTGTCATTCTCGGTACAGTTCCTGTAAAAGAAAAGACCACTCCATTAAAGCACACACTTTCATAGAACATTTATTTTTGCAACCCGTAAGCCTAATCATATTTGACCAAACCACTTGCATAATTGACTTCCATAAGTTTACTTTCATCCTTGGAATAAAGATTGAAAGACATTTAAAAGTGTTTTGCATTGGCGGAATGGGCTCCTCATACACAGCAAAGCAGCCCTTCTGGTTTAAGTGAGCGAGGAGCACCACTGTCAGGTAAAAATGCTTATATAGTACCAAGTATCAAGAAAGAACAACAATGTCTACTTCATGGTACACATCAAAAAGAAGCTTAACTGACCATCTTTTGGCCTTCGGTTCATCTTCATCATCGTCTACTTCTCTGGTTTCTGAAGCCAGATCAAAACAATCATCTTCTATCCTCTTGTTCTCATCTGATGAAAAGCTCCATGCTTGTTTTGATGCCTGAAATTTGAAAAAATCCAATGAAATGTTAATGGCAATCAAGGCTGATCACAGTAAGTTCTGCCTTATGTCGGCTAGATTGGCCTCAATATGAGTGATCAACTCTGGACTTGGACCGAAATATCACAAAATTCTTGCCGCTTGGCTGTATTGCATAGTTATCTACTTGTGTTATTAGCAGATAACTCTTTCTTCATATGTTCTTTAGCCTTGTCCCCAATAGGTTGAAGGCTCAAGCAATATATATATTTGTATTGAGGCATGTTCATATATTTATTTGAGATTTATACAGTTTCCTTTTTAAAAGAAAACAAAAAGTAATCTAGATAGCAAAAAATTCATTAAGACACACGTATTCAAAAATATATTTTGAATTGAGACAAAGAAAACCGAAATAGTTCAGTGGCTGAAGTTCAATATACTGAATAAGATTTATAGAAACAAAACAAGGGAGTTTAAGACAAGGCTATGCTCTGTTTGGTTGCTCTGCATATTGATGTATAGTACTTACCTCGATCGATGGAGTGGATGGAAGCATGCATACCAAAGAAGTTGACTTTGTCACATCTGTTTCAGTTATTCTCTCCTCCGTGTAATCTGACAGTAATGAACCGCAATTGCCTACAAGAGTTAAAGACAACAAAAATAAGAAAAAATTGTCTCACAAGAGTAACAAAGAAAAATCACCTTACCGGTGGCCTCCATGATCTTGTGTTGAAACTTCAAGCAACTTTTCATCATCCACCAATTTTCAGATGTGCAACGTTAAAATCTTCACTTCTCATTAGTCGTTAGCAAACTTTTTTTTTTAAGTTGGGGATATGTATATCATGTAGAATATTTGCTACTGAGATGAGTGACTGATGATGAGGGCACTTTTTTCGTATTGTGATCATGATTAACATAGACTTGATTCAACCTTTTTTATCTTTTTATCGTAATAACATGACTTTGAAGAGAACGAAATTGAAAAAGGAGTGGAATTGCTGGAATATATACATGTGGATATCATAGAGCATTTCCAATGGAATCTAGGTAGCTATTTGACACAAGCACGAGAAAGTTATTGGCAAAGATAATGGTTTAAATACCATATTCCCAGGCATGCAATCATTATCTGGATGGGTGTTCTAGATAGGCTGCCAACTAAAAAGAGGATTAGTTCTTGGGAACAGGTCCCTCTCACATGAATTCTTATACATTTTTTGTAATCATGTTGAGGAGTCCAGGGATCATCTGTTTTTTGCTTGTGATTTCTTAGAGCAAGTTTACTCAAGTTCTTCACTCAAGTTGTTTTCAAAGACTAGAAAGTGGCTGGACCACTGAATTTCGTTGGGCGAAGCAAAGACTGAAAGGGTAGGCTTTCATCTTGGTTATTGTGCAACTTTCTTGGAGTGCATACATTTACACTATTTGGTCAGACACGAATTGCAGGATCCTTGGCAGCACGCAAACGACTTGAGCTGAACTTCTTCGCGGTGTCATTGAAGTTGTTAGCTCAGTCTTTGTGGACTTCAAAATATTTCTAGAGATCCTATTAAAATTGAATTTTGGATGAATTGAGGAGTAGATGAAAGGATGTTTAACGGGTTAAATCTTCTCTGGGGGCTTCTTTGTTTCCTGCTTTTGCAGTTTGTACTATTTGTAGCAGGGCTTGCCTGCTTTTCTTTGGATATTATACTCAATTATCCAAAAAAAAGAAGTTCAAGTACTCTGTAAATTTATCTCACTGAACTGATATCAAACGCATGCAAATAACGTAGATGATAAATAAAAAGAAAAAAAACGGATCAAAATATATATTACCTAGTTGTTGGCCTTCATTTTGCATTGTGACTTCAAATAGATCTCTATCTTCTGCCAATTGGGTCATCACATCTTTCTCTTTGTCGATAGGGGAAAAGATACGCATTAGATAATCTGGCCGGTTTCCCCACTCTGCTTCATTCCACTTCATACCTTCCCACCACTGAAGTTCTCCTTTGATTATCTTCAAAGTTTTGCTTGACAATTCCATTTTTGATATGCTTTTAAGCTTTGGGCAATTATAAAAGCCTATGGTTTCTAATTTTGGTGCAAGTAGTAGTCCGTTAGAAATGCTGACTAGTTCAGGAAGGTAAAGAAGCAGCAATCTTTTCAAACTAGGGAGAAATTTATCTGACAGCATTGGCTTAACAGATGCATGGCTTACCAGGCTGGTGACTAGAGGGCAGTCCTCAAGAATAAACTCTTCCAAGTAGACAAAATTTCCAAGCAAAGTATGAGAGAAAATATTAATCAGCTGGGGGCATGTATGCAGTGCTAGGAATTTTAGCTTAGACATACATCCATAGCTATTTGGTCCTCTCCAAATACTCTCTAAATTCTCCATGTAATAAATGCTCAAATATTCCAGGGACTCAAGCACAGTTTCCACAGGACTTGGGTCAGATTCCAATAGATCATCTTCATTTCCTTCATAATGCCTCTCGCCATCAATAATGGTTTCCATCGTATTACAGTCTACCAACAAGCAAAATTTTAGCCTCTTCATATTCTCAATCCCAAATTCAGATAGATTCATGGCGGTTGCATGGTGGTCCAAGAAAAATGAAGTAGAATATTTTAGTAACCCTTTTATTTCAATTGGGATGTTTCCACCATTCACAAACTTCAAGCATTTGTCCCAGTTTTTGAATTCTGCTTCAACTTCACGAGGTACACGAGATATGATCCTCCTTTTATGATGGCCAACAATAAATCTAAAGCCTGACAATGAAGGATATAACGACGATATACTATCTAAAAGTTCGAATTTCGGCAGGTACAAGCTAAGAGTCGTCAATGTTTCTGAGTTGCATACTTCCTTGACAACTGCTTCAACAGAATCATCCCACCTCTTGTCTGTCGGACTTACATCAATGCTTAATTCAGTAAGTAGGGAGAGATCTGATATTGTGTCAGGGTGAATCAGAATGTTTGATTTCGACTTCTTTTTGCCACAGATTTGATAAAATGATACTCTCAAATGTCTTAAATTGAGTAGGTTCCCAATCTCTCTAGGCAAATCCATGATCTGAGTTTCATCAAGATCAAGCTCCTCAAGATTACTAAGTTTCGCAACCTGCGGTGATAGCTCCATGAAGAGTTGACAACGCCGTAACAAGAGTTTCTTTAGTGCAACCAACTTGGGAAGAGACCTTGGCAAACATTTGATTCTAGTGTGGGACAAATCTAACACTTGGAGAAGGGCCATGCGCTGGAAGAAGAAGGGAGGAATGGCTTTCAGCTCATAATGCCCTTGCAAATACAACGCAATCAGTGAAGGGCAATTTGGAGATGGAGGTAGCTCAGACACTTTATTATCATTCAAGAAAAGCACCCCTTTGCCTGCCCATTCTTCTTCCTCGCGTAGCTGGGTCAATCCTGAGCTACTTGCCTTGAGAACAGATTGCTGCATTTTGTTTCGGCTGAAGTATGTATCTACTACATAAATTTTTCTGGCCCAGAGGATCTTCCCTCACAAAATACCCTGTTCGTAAAGCATCAATTACACTTGAAGAATATGATATAATCTCCGTCATTATGTACATTGACCAGACAGTCATCAGAGTAATTGAGAAATTAAAGATATATGTTAATTACTATGAGATAATCTCCTTCATTCTATATTCTGTTTTAATTTGGTGCGGTGGTTTTCATAGAATTTAACGATTTTCATCATCACATTTCCTAATGTTCTTTCCTTTTTATCTTTTCTTTATTTTGCAAAAATTAACTTTTATTTTTTGCTTCTATGTTAGCATCAAGAAGGGAAAAAAGGCTAACATGACAGTTTAATGGAGAGCGTCTACATTAAAATTTTAAGAACTATGTGACAAAAGTAAAATTAATTTTAATGAGTTTAAGTGTTTATTTACGTAATTTATCCTACAAAATATATGCCTGTCGTAAATATATATATATATATATATGCATACATTGTGCATCTATTTTTTTCTTTATTTTTTAATTTTTATTTTCAATAAGTGCATAATATATTATTTTTTAAAATGAAGAAAAGAAAAGAAAAGTATATATATATATATATATATGAAAAAATCAAGTTATCATAAAACTGAAAACACATATACAACCCCTTTGAACATGAGTTGGTTTATTGATGATTTAAATTTTAATACATTCATGGGGAGGAACTCAAATTCAACATGCATATTGATAATTTTTTTTTCTTTTCAATTGTGATTATCTTATCTTTTACAACGACAAAGATTAATGGATTAAGCCTAACACAAATCGGAAACAAGAGCTTATCACACATATAAATGCTGGCAATATTAACTGATGAGAAAGAGATGAAGAAATTAAAGAGAAGTAGCAAACTGACCTGCAAGTTTGTTTGACTAGATGTACAGTAGCTCTGGTCAGAAATGAGGCTAAGGCCATTGTTGACGAGAAAATAAAGCTATAAGTCGAGATAGATAGATGAATGTCTTTGAATGGTAGTTGCAAAGGAATTCCATTCCTATCCTCGAACTTAAAAGCATTTACCAACCAAAGCATTTCCTGAGAGAGGACCTACTAACTTTGTTAGGAAATTAACTTTACTGCCACTGAGAAAGGATCAACGAGGAGAAGACAACTAGAAACCTTATTGGTCACTGTTTAAAAAAATAAAATACCCCTATAGGAAATTACCCCAACAATCCATGCCAAATGCAAGTCAACTCTCTTGATACCCTTAGCTCGTTCTAATCTCTCGCAACACTTCGCTAACCAAAACTTACTACCATTCCGACGAGTTTCAGGTGACTTTACTGCACTCCTCTCTTTCTCTATGCGTCTTCGGTTCTCCTTTGTTTAGCTTTATTCTTTGGATTCAATTAGTTACTAGTACAGCATATGATCTACCGCAATAGCTAAACTCTGTTCTTAACAAAAAGAGGGAAACCAGGATGGTACTTCAACAACAAGTTAATATCATCTTGGCTGTCTACCCTTCTTTAACGGAACATATTTAGAAAAGGAAATTAAATGAGTTCTTTTTCCGGAAAAGAATTTAAGGAACTGCTTTAAATATTTCTTTTTTACTAATTCCAACATATGGAGGCTAGCTAGGCTTCAATTCTGTAACCCTTGTCGACTTTATATTTTGCAGTTTTTCAAGGTAAAAGGAGAAATAGAGCCCGCCACGCAAGTACAGTTTCCAATAGTTGAGTCCTTCCCAACCCAGGTAGATAGCTGCATCCTTATCTCGACTCTGCTCTAACTTGCGTCTGTTTTCTCAGGATCTGCTGCTTACACTTAATCGTTACTTTAATAGTTATGTCATGAGGCGAATTTTTTTTCTTTTTGTTTGTTCCAGTTGGTGAATCTGATTAAATTACAAGCAAATTTTACATCAATATTTTGTATCTTTTTAAGTCCAAATTTAGTAGATATACATAAACAATTAAGAGGAGATTAAATTAACTAGAAAACTATAGGCGGGAAGTAAAAAGTCTACAAATCAGATTCTATCCAAGAATTTTATGTGAAAGAACTGCATACATAGATTGAGAGTGTGGTTGGGGATAGGGAATTAAAATGAATAGCATATACCAACCTAAGTGAGCTGATCATAAATAAAACATCTTTATCCAAGTAACACTTGTCCACTTTGCATTAACTTTATAACCATGCGAACTCCTTGCTGCTGCTGCTGCTGCAGGATCAAGTTAGTTTCCTCATGGCTGACAACATATTAGCTTCTTGTCTCGCGGGAGTTGTGAGCCAAGCTGGTTCAGATTTAACTAATTATGCTAAAAGCAAAGTCAGTTTATCACAGAGTATGGAGACAAACTATGAAATGTTGAGAAATGAAGTAGCAAGACTCCAGGCTTTGAGGGATGATTATGAAAGGGAAGTCAAGAAACATAAAATGAAGACAACTACTAGCAGCTATGATGTATGGCGACGCTGTGTTAACAAGACTCTTGACAATGCAAAAGAATTAGAAGATCGATTTGAAGAAGATAGAAGGCCTTCATCTAGATACATTCATGTGAAGCGAAGATCAAATTATAGTGGAAAATTGGTAAAAATGTATGAAGAAATTCAAAAGCTTGTGGAAGAAGGGAAATTTCTGGGAGGTATTTTGGTTGATAAACCTATAGATCCTGTCTTAAAGGTGAATGCACCAGAGATCAAAGGATTTCCTAGCCTTCAGAGGCTGGTAGAACAGGTATTGGAGCTGTTAAGAAATGACAAATTGAAAGGTATTGGGATTTGCGGCACGTTAGGGGTTGGGAAAACAACAATAATGCAAAACTTGAATAACCATGATGAAGTAGCTAAAATGTTTGATATAGTCATTTGGGCAAATGTCTCTAGTGAGAGGGGCGAGGAAAAATTGCAAGAGGATATCGCACGGCGACTTAAACTAAAAATGGAAGGCGTTGTCCATCCTGAGGATGTTGCCAGAACAATATCAGAAGAGTTGAATAACAAGAAGTATTTGCTGCTTTTGGATGACGTCATGGACTCGGTTGATTTGGAAGATATTGGAATCCCTGACAACAAAAATGGCAGCAAAGTGGTATTGACAACTGAATTTCGTCATGTTTGTTCGTTGATGGCAGACAGATTGATTGAGGTGCACCCATTATCATCAAATGAGGCTTGGAAGATGTTTAAGCAGATGGTCAGTGATGTCGTAGATCTGCCTGATATTGAACCAGTTGCTCAGCTGGTAGCTAAGGAGTGTGATCGACTCCCACTTCTGATCAAGACAGTGGCAGGTGCTTTCAAGTTGAAAGATAGTGTGCCAGAATGGAGGAAAGGGTTAAAAGACTTACGGAAATGGCCAGAAATTGAGATTCCAGGCTTAACTGAATTGCATTCATTCTTGAAGTTCTGTTATGATCAACTAAAGGATGATCAGAAAAGGAAATGCTTCTTGTATGGTGCATTGTATCCTGCAGAGAGTAAGATTTATACAGATTATTTACTGGAGTGTTGGACTGCTGAAGGACTCGTTGGCAATACTAATGAGAAGAGGAGATTTCAAGATGCACGTGATGAGGGTTATGACACATTGAAGTATCTAACTAATGTGTCATTGCTAGAGAAAGGTGAAAGGATGATTTATGTTCAAATGAACAATAGTATCCGACAGGTTGCTTTGTATATTTCTTCCCAAGATCCTGATTGTAAATTTTTGACTGGAATGATTGAAAATTCACCTGATTGCTTGGAAGAAAATGATTGGCAACAAGCAAAGAGGATCTCCATGATTGACAAAAAGTTGAGAGACTTGCCAGAAAGCCCCAATTGTAGCATGCTTTTGTCACTATTACTACAGAGGAATTCGAATTTGACAGGAATACCCCAATCTTTTTTTGAAAATATGAAGAAACTTTTGGTTTTGGACCTATATGGAACTGGGATTGAATCACTGCCATTATCTTTAGCAAAGTTGACAGGTCTTAAGGGGCTTTACTTAAATAATTGCATCAATCTAACAGAGTTGCCTCCCGAAATTGGAGAACTTCATTGTCTCGAGGTGCTTGACATTCGAGGCTGCAGGATAAGCTTCATTCCATTTCATATTCAAAAACTGATTAACTTAAGGTGCTTGCGAGTCTCATATTATAGATCTAGCAACCCCAATGACTGCCAAGATACGGACATTGACTGTAATGTGATTCCATTGCTGGCCAGACTGGAAGAATTAATGATTGATGTGGGTTCTTATGATCATTGGTGCAATGAGGCTGTAGAAGTAATGGGGCAGGTGGCTACCTTGGAGAATTTAACTACTCTGAGAATCTGCTTTCCTAAATCAGAGGTCCTCAAGACTTTTATGCAGCACAGTCCATCTTGGAAAGATCGCCAACAACTGACTTCTTTTCGATTCTTTGTTGGTTGCCAAAACAGGAAACGTCCTCAAATTCTTGAGTGTTTTAAGTACAAAATCAATCGGTATTTGGGATATTGCCATGGCAATTACAGTGATGACTCAACAATTTGTGATCTGCTTGTTGAAACTGATGCATTGGAATTGGTTGAACACAAAGATATAATGAGTCTGACCGATTTTGGGAATGTTGCTAGCTTTAACAGGATTCGTGGTTGTCTAATTGAAAGGTGCAACAAAATGACAACTATTACAGATAACAACAGGACAGAAGTTACAGACTTCCTACCAAATTTAGAGCAATTGCATTTGGTAAATTTGCAGAGTTTGCAAACCATTTTTGAGGGCTCCTTGTCAACCATAAGTCTTTCTAAACTACACACGGTGGTGGTGACGAGTTGCCCAATGTTGAGAAAAGTTTTCTCTCTCAGGGTGATTCAACAACTCTCTGTACTCCGCAAACTAGCAATTCAAAATTGCCCCAAGCTGGAAGTGCTAATTGAGAAGCCTGACAGTGCTGGACGAGTTTCACCTGCTTTTCCAAATCTAGAGACATTGATACTGATTGAGATGCCAAAACTAAGGACTATATGTGTAGATAAGTCATTGGCATGGCCCTCCTTAAAAGAGCTTCAGGTCTACATGTGCCCTGAATTGAAATCACTACCATTTGACAAAGACAATGCAGCATATCTGAAATCCATTGAAGCAGAACAAGTATGGTGGGAGTCACTGCATTGGCCACAGAATGAGGTCAAAGAACAGCTTCAATCAATGTGCAATCTGAGGTAAGTGCTATTTTATTATTTTTGTTTTGATCTTTTTTCTGTTGTTATGAATTAGAATGATGTATAATGTGTATGTATCGGACCAAATAAAAATAATGTGTATGTACCATGTACTACACGATGTTCTGCTATTTTGATCTGTTTAAAATTGTTCGGGACAGGCAACTTATATATCTTTGTGCAAGCAGCTCTGCCTCTTATCCAAAGTTGATTTGAAGTATGAATGTAGTCAAAAACATGGTCTAACCAGCTTTATTTTTAAGTTCAAGTAAAAATATTTTATCTGAACATTTGATTTAGTGGTAGATGCATGAATATAGTTAAAGAGTTGAATTCTAATATCTTTTTCTCTTGAATTAAAAAAGAAAATTCAAGTGAAAAGATATTTTAACCTTCTAAAGGAAATATTGCAGTTTAGCTTCATATGTACTCCTGGGATAATAGGGTTTTCCAGGATGGAATCACCTCATTTATCATCACATTGGTGACCTTGGTCATTTATCAATGCATAGGATCATCTTTCAGTGATAATAAAATTTTAATATTACTGTCTTGATGCAGAATATTGGGCAAATTTACTCCTTGCATGTCAATTTAAATACACTCATTTCCATGTATACAATATACATCTATATAAATTCAAATAAGAAAATCAGAGATGTATGGATATATTAAACTATATCTACTATTTGAAGTCCTACATATATTATTTGTGGAGACCCGAACTTGAGACCATGAGGCATGAGGGCATTGGTTTTTAATTTATTCAAACAATTATATGTATATAATTAATGGTTAAAATTAAATGGGAGTAATTTTTTGTTTAAAAAGGAGATAGACGACTTCTTTCAAGAGAATACTCTAATTCTAAGCCTTCATACCAAATAACAGTTTGGAGTCAATCAGTACAAATTATGCTAGTCAAAACACAAAAAGTTCTATCATAAAGCACACAAGTTTATTGATTCCATATTCACTTAATTATATCCTGAAAGAACATACAACACTTCATCTATTCATACGCCTAAATATGAATGATCATAACGAGAGAGAGAGAGAGAGAGAGAGAGTACAAAATGTTTCTAATTACAATTTTGTTCTAATTATATCTTTTTCAAACCTACCATTAATTACTTCCTCAATTATTGTCCTCGTCTCTTATTTTTCTTCGAAATGAAAATGTCAATATTTTCTTTTACTCACTCTTGATTTGGCACATGACAAACCAATTTGAAGTTGCCAACTTTAAACAAGGGAGATTTTTATTTTTAACTATTAAAAATAAGGCGTGTTTAAAAATAGCCAGCAAGATAACTTTAACTGTTTTTAGCCAATAAAGTACATTTTCGGACAAAAATGCTCTTAATGAGACATCTTTGTTCTGGGCATTCTGAAACACCCGGACGGCGGAAAATTATGCAAAGAAATTAGCGAACATCTATTTTTTGCGCAAAACATCTTTTTTTTTTTTTTGGAGAAGCTTGTGCAAAAGAAAATAATGTTGCATGAGATGGTTTTTCTGAATGTTCGGACATGGCATTCAGATAAACCGAACGAGGAGGGGAGGTGGCCGTGATGAATCGAAAGCTTGGAGCACGTTGTGAAACCGGAAATCCTGCTTAAGGAGGTGAATCGAAAGGAGAAAGACGTGAATGCAAAGCACGAAATGGTCGTGCTACAGCAATAGGGACAGGCCATTGGGTTTAGGGTTTGTGAAAGGGAAAATGTGACACGGCAGGGTGCAGAGTTGGTGACATCTCCCCCCCCCCCCCCCCCCTTGATATAGTAAACTTTAGAATTGTCACTAGCCTAATAATAAATAAATCTGTTTCTCTTGGCCTCCGACTTGTTTGCAATGTCCAACCCAGGCTATTTGAAATCCAGAGTCTCTGGATTTTAAATAGCCAGGGTTGGACAATTGCTTACAGGTCGGAGGTGAAGAGAAATAGATTCATTATTCGACTAGTGGACAACTCTAAAGTTGAATAAATCAAGGGCGGGATGGAAACAACTGCAAAAAATGCTCTGAAGAACTGCCGATAAAGCATGGACAAAGTCTGCTTTAGAGGCAACGTACGGTCTGTCTATGAGAACTGAGGAGTTTTGGACTATATATAGTAGAGGAATATAAACCGACCTAAACCGACTTTACCAGTTTAAACGTTTCGGCTACCACTGCGGACCTGGTCGTGACACGCCAAGTCCATGCAGATATTGGTGGTGACACGGCATGGAGCTGAGTTGGTGACACGGCATATGCTGAGTTTGTGACACGCCATGGTGACACGATTTTGAGTTTGTGACACGGCATTGCTTTAACATCTGACAGGCCATGGTTTGCTTTGAAATATGTGACACGGCATTAATAGAAAGGCTGACACGGCGGATTGAAAAGCGGGCAGTTTCATGAATATCCCTTAATTTTAAATTTTATTTATTCATTTTTCACAGTAAACAGTTCATATTCCCTTTTCCTCATTCGTAAACGTCTGTGTGTGTGAACCAAGGGCTGTTCGATTCATTTCTCATTGCGAAAGGTCGAAGGGAGTTCAACTTCGCTGTTTAAAAGGTTAACGACACCACTGCAACAGGAAGAAGAATGTCGGATATCGGTGAAGAGGTACGTGAGACTGGAAAAAAAAATCACAAAAAAAACCTTCATTGATTTCGGTAATTGATTTTAAGGGTTTAGGGTGATACATATGGTCGTCTTTTTTGCAAATGTTAAGTTTTAAACTGTTTGAGTCCTGGTTTGGTGCTGTGTTGACTGGACTTTGGGGTTTAGTGTGTGACAACATCTTCACCTGATATGCATGGCGTGTCACAGCATTTCACCTGGTATGCATGGCGTGTGATAGGCGTGTGACAGAATTTCACCCCATATGCATGGCGTCTTGTGACAGCATTTCACCTCATATGCATGGCGTGTGACAGGCGTGTGACAGGCGTGTGATAAAATTTCACTCCATATGCATGGCGTCGTGTGACAGCATTTCACCTCATATGCATGGCGTGTGACAGGCGTGTGACAGAATTTCACTCCATATGCATGGCGTCGTGTGACAGCATTTCACCTTATATGCATGGCGTGTGACAGGCGTGTGACAGAATTTCACTCCATATGCATGGCGTCGTGTGACATCATTTCACCTTATATGCATGGCGTGTGACAGGCGTGTGACAGAATTTCACTCCATATGCATGGCGTCGTGTGACATCATTTCACCTCATATGCATGGCGTGTGACAGGCGTGTGACAGCATTTCACCTCATATGCATGACGTGTCAGAGCATTTCACCTCATATGCATGGCGTGTGACAAGCGTGTGACAGAATTTCACTCCATATGCATGGCGTCGTGTGACAGCATTTCACCTCATATGCATGGCGTGTGACAGGCGTGTGACAGAATTTCACTCCATATGCATGGCGTCGTGTGACATCATTTCACCTCATATGCATGGCGTGTCAGAACAATTATTTATATAGTTAGTATACCTTTTGGGCACATTATTGGTTAACTAACTCGTGCACGTGTGCCATGTGATGCAGATGCATCGTAGAGAATATGAGGATCTTGACAATGTCCTCATTGTGCCGAGGGAGAAGTGGGCCTTCAATGTCTCAATAAACACCCACTGTAAGTGGTCCCAGCTCCATTACATCAACAAGACTCTCCAAGAGAAGGGGGAGTTGGATGCAGTGAAGCGTACATGCTTCGGAATGCTCCTGGATGTCTATCCGCAAGGCTACTTCAGCGCTGGTCTCCTTCATAACATAATGATTCGTCGAATCAATGAAAGGGAGGCAACGGAGGAGGAGCTCTGGTTTGCTATCGGCAAGAGCAAGGCGCGGATATCGAAGCAGGAGTTCTGCCTTATAACCGGGCTGAAGTTCGGTCCAATGCTCGATGTGTTCACACGTTCGTACGAGATGGTTGCGGACGGAATTCATGCGAGATACTGGAGCGGCCAAGATAGCATAAAGCTGCAGGCTTTGCTTGACACGTTCCGCGGAGGAAACTTCCAGCGGGAAGGAGACGCGATCAAGATGGCACTTGTCTTGATCGCAAATAACATTTTATTTGGGCAAGACTACCGTAGACGGGTGACACCTTGGTTGCTGTCATTGGTTGAGGACCTTGACGCTTGGAACGCATTTTCGTGGGGTCACTATGTTTGGAGGCTCACCTTGGACTACCTATTGAAAGCGTTCGAGGTGCCTACCTCAAGCGAAGCAAAGGAAAGCCGTTTACGGTACAACATCTACGGCTTCGTATGGGTGATACATGTATTGTCACATTTACCGCTTTTGTTTGGTTTCGAGAAAATAATTTATTGTTGCACTGTTTAATAATTTACGTTTGATAATGTTTACAATTGACTTGCAGTTCTGGGCATTGGAGGCAATTTCGGTCTTACGGAAAATAGTAACCCCCTCTGCTCCGAAGGATAACGTGTACCCGCGAATGTGCAGATGGCAATGTAATCAGAAGCCAAAAGACCTGCACAAGGCGGTTGAGAAGTTCGAGTCATCTAAGCAAGTGAGTGAACAGCTACAAATTGATCGATCCTTCATATTTGTATAAGAAATTTGCCTCAAATTTAAACGTTTGATAAATATTTTTCTTTTGTAGTTATGGGCCCTGGAGACATTGGAGATCACCCCGGAGGAGGCCAACCGGGAGTATTTGGTGGACCTCGATGTGCCGTTATCGAAGGGCCACCAGTACGTGCCAATCGGGCAGACGGAGGATCGGGGTGATCACATTGGTGTCACTGTCAGGTCGAAGAGGAGAAGCCTGAAGGAGAAAAGATCCACCGCTTCAAGTAAGCGGATGAGCACCGACTCTCCCAGTGTTGATGAGCCGTTGGCCCCAAAGTTGATTGAACAAGGAGACGACCATGGTGCAGGAAGTGAACAGCCGGTATTTACGATTCTAACATTTTTTTTACATCCATTTTGATATGTGATTATCTACTAACATTTATGTGCGTGCAGTTGGATCAACCTACGGCAGCTCCACAACCACCCACCGGTCCTCCTCAGACACACATTCGTATTGAGCCGTCGGTAAGTTTGGTTATAACGATTTCTGTTCAAAGTTTCGACATATGTTGAGCTAGTAACAAAGTAACTTATGTCATTGCAGTTCACGGAGGCCACGTCCAGTCCGCAACCAGCAATGGCTCCGACTCCGATTCAACCGCATACTGCCCATGAGCCACCGGTAAGGATATTAAAGTTGTTATATTGGTTTTCCACACGTTTCCTATATGATTTTATTTTAACACCACTAATATATATGTTATTGCAGTTGACCCAGTCGACAAGAGTCAATGACGGCATAGGCACAAAACGTCAGCTCCGACATATCATGCGGGAAATGTCGAAGCTGAAGGCATCAATTAAGTCCTTGACTTTTGCGGTTGAAACGCTAGAGGATCGCATCGTTTCACGGGTTCTAGCTGAGCTGAAATCACAAGTACGTTAATCTTTCTGCACTTGTATTTTGCTATTTTAGGTCAATTCGCTATCGAATTTTCACAGTTGTCTCGTTCTGTAGGCCGGTCCTTCATCCGACAATGCTGCTGCGGGTCACGATGATCCTGATGATGGGCAGCGTGAGGAGCATGGTGCCAGCCTTCAATCAAAAGATGCTGAATGAGCGGAGGTTGGTGAGGCCGATCCTACTGAGCATACTTTCGCGGGACAAGAGGGAGCCCTTCAGTTATTAGAGTCAGCCATAGAGCATCTTCCTCCATCCGAGGAGATCGTCGCGCTTCCAGCAGCAAGATCGGGCGAGCTTGCTCTGACCACTCCTGAAGCCACCAGCTCACCACTATCCTCTGATTACCATCATCTTGCAGCAGCAATTGCAGACCCTACTGAGCGGGCATGGGTGATTATGGCGAGCAAATACCTTACAAGCTCGTATGTCTACCTCGCATTGACTCGTCGAGCGGTGAAGGACACGATGATGGAAGCATACGAAGCCTTCAAGAAGAACCAGTCCGCGATGTCAGCTTCTAAATATCAATTCATTGTTATTTTCTATAGAAACATTAATCCACCATCGCTTATCAAATTCATTTTGTGACATGCAGACGTAACGTCGGAATCTTAGGGGATCAAGGTCTTGATTTCTTCACATCGTTAGAGGATCCCCGAGAAGAAATGACAAGTGAACACATCGACGCATGCCTCAGCGTTATCTGTAAACGGGCGACAGGCCCAAAATCGAAGCATTACACTGCCCGTGCATGCGTGGTTGACACGATATTCTTTGTAAGTTTTCTGCAAAAAATTTTATTTTTTTCGAAACTTTTCAGTGCATTAAGTCTAAACCAATGCAAATTTTTTTTTCCAGGACACCATCCGTATGCTACACTTGACATATAAAACCGAAGATGCCCTGTCAAGCATGCAAATTCTGACTGATTTACGGGGGTATGTGGAGGGTGAACGGTCGACATACGGCAAGAAATGGGAAGAGGTCAATTTCATCCTCGCTCCTTGCAATGTTGATGGGCATTGGGTGGTGGCAAAGATCGATTTGGGTAAGTGGAAGATCAAGGTGATCGACTCCGCAACAACTTCGGCAGCGAAGGATAACGGAGTTCGTGCGGAGCAGATGAAGCCACTTACAACAATTTTTCCATTCATCTGTCACCAAGCCGGGTATTTCAATAAAACCCGTCGGAAGAGACGGGATTTGACGCCGATGCCATTGGAAATTTTTTTGCCCAGCCCTTCAGTGCATCGGCAGGAGGATAGTCTCAGCTGCGGCATGTTCATGGTAAGCTATATTGACGCAATGTTGCAATCGGAGCCGATAAGAGTTAAGCAGAAAATGATTGCAAAATTGCATATCCAATACGCACACGAAATTTTTTTCAACAGCTGTGCGAGCGAACCATGAACATATCGGCAGTTAGTTGTATAATTTTTTTTCTACACAATACAATTTAGAGATAAATTTTTTGTTGTATACACAATCATAGGAAATAGAATCATTTTTTTATTAATCACTTCATTATATTTTTATACAGAATAAAATTTTTTTGTATAGACAATTTTATACAGGAATACATTATCTTTATGTAATTTTGTATCCAGTGTTGTATCCAGTGAACATATTTTTTTGTATCGCAATTTAGTAATAAGTCAGCGTCTGACAACATTGACAATATGCAGGTGGCGTGTCACCACCATGTCTGCATGCGTCTGGCGTGTCACAGCCAGTATGCATGCAGGTGGCGTGTCACCACCAATATACCCGAATGCAGGTGGCGTGTCACCACTATGTCTGCATGCGCCTGGCGTGTCACCCCCAGTATCCGCACTAGCTGCACTGGGCGTGTCACAACCATGTCTGCATGCTCCTGGCGTGTCACCCCCAGTATCCGCACTAGCTGCACTGGGCGTGTCACAACCATGTCTGCATGCTCGTGGCGTGTCACAGCCAGTATGCATGCAGGTGGCGTGTCACCACTATGTCTGCATGCGCCTGACGTGTCACCCCCAGTATGCATGCAGGTGGCGTGTCACAACCAATATCTGCATGCACTTGACGTGTCAACAGCACGTGTGCATGCACGTCTGCATGCACTTTAATAATTAAAGTAAAAATTTATAATTTTTACAAACTTTACCCTAAATTTTTTTATTAAAAACTAACAAATATATGAAAAGTATGATTACTTTAATTATTAATGTGATGACATTAATATATTTAAATTAAAAAATTATTATATTGTTATTTATGTTTAAGTATGATTACTCTAATTATTAATATGATGACATTAATACTTTTATGAATGCGTGTGTGTATATATTATGTATTTTAAATATAAATATATTTACTTTTTATTTTGTTTTAACATTGTAAAAATTATAACTCATAAAATTATTAATTACAGTGTATATATATGTTTATTTATATAAACATATAACATATAAATCTAAAGGTAAGTTATGAGATTAGAAAAGTTAATTGGGTAATTGGGTTCTCACGAAGAAAATTTTAATAATTTTTTTATTTAATCGGGTATTTAAACGGGTTAAGATAATTATAGGGTAGCGGGAATGTATTAGGGTTAGGGTTTAGGGTAGTAATTTTACCCTATCACAAACTCTAAACCAAAGTGGACAATTGATATATTTTTGCTACGTCGTTTGTAAAATGAGTAAAATTCCCTTATGTATATTGAAGCGATTTGGTTGCAACCCTAAATAACATAATGAATGTATTGGCTTTACAATTGTCGAAATGTAGAGTAACATTGTTGATTTTTTATTTATATATGCTGTCCAAAGATTAGATAATTTACATTCCATACTATACCACCATGCATGGTGTGGCTAAAGTCAATTATTGACAACTTCTATGCCTAGGCAATGCTATTATTATACACTGGTTTATAGCAAATATCATTATTCAATGCAAATGTCAATGGCCAAGATCGAAACAGTTCGAATCAAACCCTAACAAAGCAACAGATAAATTGCAATTAGTTAGGCCCCGATAATATGTCATCCTCCACACCACACACTACATTTTCAGACATTGTCATTCGGATTGGACAGCTGTCGTGTGTGTGACCAGTTTCTCTGTAAATTGAACATGCTTTCGGTCGGCGCACTCGTTGGGGTGCTAATTGACTTGGAGATGGTGCCAGATTTGTAGATGGATTTGCAAATGGAGATGGGCAATTCTGTCTGTTGTGCCCGTACATCTTGCATTGCGAACATCTCCGTGCTCGACTGCCTTCACCAGCGGATGGAATCCTTCTCCTCCTAGGTCTTCCTGCTTGGCCTCGCCAAGGTGGTGGCAAGACGACAATTTGTTTCACATGCGGGGGGATGTCCCATTCACTAGGATGCCCTACTGGGCGAATGGACCCCACATAACCCTCCACCCAAACGGTTGTCTTGTAGTAGTCGGCGCAGAAATCAAAGGCTTCACGTTTGCATTTACTGAAAAATACAATGAACCCAATATTCAAGCAGAATATAATGCTATGTTATGTTAAAATAAGGATCAAATAAGAAATAAAGAAAATATAATCTGACCTTATTGCTGCAATGGCATGGCTGCATGGCAGCAAATCTTTTTAGAACTCACAGCATGAACACGTCTTCGTGGACAGGTTAACAAGTCCGTCCATCTTCCCGTCTTTAACTTCAAACTCCACTCGATTGATAGGCTTCACTACAAAGCGATGTGCATGATTGAAGCGTTTGCTCAATTGCCTAGCAACCCAAGGGCTGAGGGGTGTGGTCACCTTGACAGCCTCCTCGTACCGATCATGGAACCAACGCTGGAACATGTCTCGTATGAACTCGATCAAAACAGTGATTGGCATTTGTCTGGTATGCTTTAAGCAGGAGTTAACACATTCGGCAATGTTCGAGGTCATCATTTGGTATCGCCTTGTCGGTGAACATGCACGTGCCCATCTCTCAGGGCCTATTCTCAAAAG
The DNA here is from genome assembly GCA_036013995.1 of Theobroma grandiflorum. Taxonomy (NCBI): domain Eukaryota; kingdom Viridiplantae; phylum Streptophyta; class Magnoliopsida; order Malvales; family Malvaceae; genus Theobroma; species Theobroma grandiflorum. The sequence goes on from CP142131.1 coordinate 13,582,732, forward strand.
ATCAGCATAGGCTCCCGCATGAATCTGCTTGAGCTGGTTCATATGTCTGTTGAATTCGGAAACCTTATAGCAATCTCGAGCAAGGGTGAAAATCATAGAAACGTCATCACGCTTGAACTTATTTTTTAAGTTTTTCTTCAAATGGTAACCGCATAAACCGTGGTGCGCTTCTGGGTATGCATTTTGGATTGCTTTCTTAATGCCAAGATGCTGATCAGAAATGAACATGGTGTTTTCAGGACAGCCAACCGCATCACGTAGCTTGATGAGAAACCACGTCCATGAGTCTTCGTCCTCAACATGGCCGATGCCAAACGCAACTGGATATACACACTCGTTCGCGTCTTTGCATACAGCAACAAACAGAACACCCTTGAACCTGCCTTTCAGATGTGTTGCATCAATTGCGACCGTAGGACACATTACATCCCTAAACCCCCGAATACAAGCCCCGTATGACCAGAAACAATATTTGAATCTTTCAGCCTCGTCAGTAGCCACTGCTGTGACTGTGCCAGGATTTTCTTGTTCCAACATATAAAAATATGAGGGTAGTAGTTGAAATGACTCCTCCGGGGGACCGAAAACAAGCGTCTCCGCATACTCCTTTGCTTGCCAAGCCTTACCATACAAGCATTCCAATCCCCACTGAACCCTCATCTCACCAATTATGTCCTTAGGTCTCAACGCTACTCCATTAGCCTGAAGCTTGGGTGCCATAAGTTCACCAATTATCTTGGCACTCGCAGATGCAAATCGCCCTTGCAAACCATCAACAGTACATGTGTGTACTTTGTGGAACTTCTGAACTTCCCAATACCCTCCTCCGTCAAGTAACTTCCTTGAACGGACACTGAACTTGCATGCCTTGTCTTTGCAACTAACCTCGTAACGACTTTTGCATGACCTTTTCACTCTTATCCCAAATTGCTCTTTTAGAGCCAACATGTTCAGAGCTCGTTTCAACTCCGCCTTCGAGGAAAACATTCTTCCTTTGTATAAGCGATCATTGGGACATGTCGACTCCTCAGTGCTAATTGTTTGGAAGGCGAACCTTTCTGCACCTGCAATTCGCCACGTAGAAGATATCCCTTCATTTCGCCTTTCTTGATAACTATCATCGACCATTGCATCAACGGAACGATTCCCGTCCTCACCAGCGATGGGGTTATTGTATATGGGATCATAACACTGAACATTTCCTACATCAAAACCTTCAACAGGTTCTGTTTCACCTTCAACATTATTGCAAATTGGAACGTCACTGTCATAAAGGCAGTCATTGTCTGAAATGTCATGATCCCATTCGTCAAGCCCATCACTCGAACTGTCATCAAATCTATCTTCACTGCCAGCAAACAAATCCTCATTTCCCTCATAACATGCAGCATTATCCTCCAGCGTCGCAGTGTTAACATCCAACGTCACAGTGTTGTACTCACGTGTCGTATTCTCATTTGAAATTGGAATTACACACTCTACCGTTTCACCCGATCGATGCATTCCTTTAGCAGCAGACCCTAATTGGTTTGATGCACATCCCGATCGGAATTGTTCACCCAACTCTTCTATCAATGTCCTCTGGTTACCGGGCTGTACAAACTCCTGAGGATACCCCAACTGCGGGTTACGGACCGAATGCTCTGGCATATGTGAAGCATTGTAAATCTGATTCTGATTGAGCTGATTACCATGTTTTTCAGCTTCTCCATGTGACATAACATTTGTTTCGGGTCTTTTAATGCTGACGTACACAGCCGGAACATTCCTCTGTTCTAGCAGAATTAATGCAACATCCTCATCATCCTTGATAGTTGGCCGTGATAGCTCCCCGGGTGTACTGATCAATGCATGCAACTCAATGTCGTCAATTTCTGAGTTTACCCCAACAACATCTTCAACCAGCTTCATCAAGCCCGCAAACGACAAATCACTCCTAACCCCCCGCATTCGTGACTCACCACCCTTGTACATGCCATCCACCCACTGACCACCGTGTCTTATCACAAGTCGCAGAATTGGAACCCCACTGAAATTTTGAAAACAAAAATAATTATTTATTTTACTTAATTACATGGTGGTGATAGTCCAAGTGCATGCATGCATGCTGGTGACACGCCAAGTGCACATAGACATGTTGGTGACACGACAAGTGCATGCAGACATGCTGGTGACACGCCAAGTGCACATAGACATGCTGGTGACACGACAAGTGCATTCAGACATGCTGGTGACACGCCAAATGCATGCAGACATGCTGGTGACACGCCTTTATGTTTCTAATCCGTCTTCTGATTTACAAAAAAAGTTTCACAAATTTATGTGTTGCAGCAATAAACCCAAAAACATACCTTGATGTCATCTCCGCAATGGGGTTTATTTTTCGAGGACAATATGGCCAAATGGCGAGAGATAGACCACGGCACGAAGACGATGGTGCTCAACAGAGAGTTGACAGAGCTCACACGGTTCAGAGAGCTGAGAGAGCTGATGACGATGGTGCTGAACACAGAGTTGATACAGTTCAGAGAGCTGAGAGAGAAAGATGAGCGAGCACAAACAACTGAGCATTAATTTCTAATTTTTGGAAGATGGCGGGAGGCAGATATCGGCAGCTTAATTTGCTACAGTATTTTTTAAGGGCATTTACGTCTGCTCATGCTTCTTTTTGGGTAGAAACAGATAACTTTATTTTGGTGGTTACTTTTGAAATCACCTTATACGGATGGTTATTTCTCACAATTTCCTCTTTAAACAAAGATCACATGCTGGTCTTAAGTTGTGGGAAATCCAAAACAAAAAGAAAATTGCTGTGGAAAACCACATGTTCTGGTTCTAATATGATGGAGAAGGCATTGAATCTTTTAGAAGCAATATCTTCTTTTATTGTATATATAAACATATATTTGAAGGTCTTATTGAATGTAAGAACCTCAAAATTTTGAACGAGAATATATGTAAATTAATAAACAATAGCACAAAATATAAACAGCCACGTAGGGTGGCTTACATCTAAGGTGAAAGTCCAAATTAGGGACTCCATCACTTTCCAAACCAAAATGCATTTGTATTTGTTGAAACTTATATACAACCGAATAATGGTTTCCGTCCAAAGAAATCACCAATCAATTGATGCGACAACGTATACGTTTCAGCTGATAATTAAAGTGCCAAGCTCTACGGAGTCAAAAGGGATTGCAGATTAGAATAGATAGAAAGGAGATGCCATAAACAGCCCCCGTACAGCATTGGAGCCACACAGGAAACGGAATTGCAATAGCTATGAAAAAGGCTGTCACCACGAAAAAGCCACCCAGTTGTTCCGACATTCGAGCCATCGTAAGAAACTTGGAATTGCTATAATATTTGCCAACACAAAGACAAGTGAAGGCCAACAGAATTGCAACGGAAAGAAAGGTGAAAGTCACGGGAAGTCGAGCTGGACCAATTTGAGCAAATAAGGTAGCTATTTCAACGGATGATCCCAAACAAAAAGCTACTATAAGTTTTTCCCATGCTAAGTAATTTTGTGAATCCTTCACCGTCAATGCAGCCGGCTCGGCTGCCAATTCAAGGTCAACAGCAGCTGCAGGCGGTGGTGAAGGAGGTGGCAATTCTGGTGCATATGTTGCTAACAAGGGGAAGACCTTTGTCACATATTTGGAAAGAATGTATGCCTGGAAAACCTTTGCCATGAAAAAGATAGAGGTCGGGCCTTTCACGAACTAGCAATGGCCATATTTTATATTTTGATTTACTCTAAATATTATCAACTTGTTATATAGAATGGACTTAGGAGAGGGGCTATTGAGTTTTAGTTGGATAGAACGATAGATATATACATTGGTCAAGTCAACAAGTCCCCATCCATTCCAGGAAAGAAAGTGAAATACTGGGCGGTTGTTTGTGGGTTGCCACCCTCTTCGATCCCACGCGCATTGTCGAAACTTCCTATACATTTCATTTCCCTAATGTAGCTAACTGAGCGGTGGGGGGGGGCGGGGGTAGGTTCTGTTCACATTTCAGGATTGGACGGCTAGCTACCAGTGGAAACCTTTGCTACGTTCTATGACTTCAATACATACATAGACCAAAAAGCCTCCCTTCTGAGAAAGAATTTTTAATACAATATTTTCAATTTATGATTTCTCAAATTATTTTGAAAAAAAAAATGAATGAACGAATGCATCCATGCCGAGTTCTATTTTAAAATTAGATTAGATCAGTCAATTTTATGGATTGAGTAAAGATATGTACGCTTAGCTTGTGTTTAATAAATCCTTAAAAATGATATGTTTGATAATTTATTTTAAAATTTGCCGTATGTTAATCAAATAAATATACAGACTTATTAATCTCAAAATGATTATTGTGTTATGAATATTTTGTGAATATCCATTTATTCTATCTATATCTAGATTAGATGTAAATTAGATTGGATTAGGATTTAATCCATCTAATCTCTAAGTGTTATCTTCATTTTGTAAATTCTATCAAGATAAGGGGTTATTTGCTTATAAATAGACCCCCTCAGTTCATTTGTAGATACACACTTCAATAAGATTTCTTTTCTCCTCCTCAATACTTTCTTTCTTCTCTTTAATTATTCTTTCCAATTATCTTTATTCGTTCTTTTATATTTATTTCATAACACGTTATCAGCACGATTCTCTGATCTCTCAGGTTCTAGAATTATAATGTTTTCATCATTTTCAAGCTTCAAAAGGATTTCGTTTTGATTTCTGATTTTAAAAAATCAGGTAAGTGACTTGATATCTCTTTAGTATTTTCATTCTCTTAAAATCAACCTGAATATGAATTTTACTATCACGTATCACTCGATTGGAAAGTGAATTTGCTATTATATAGCTATTAATGAAAAGTCATGAATGTCCATTCCCTGAAGTGAATGTGACAAACTGACTACTAATAAAATTATAAATATTCATTCCCTGGAGTGAATGTGACATCATTTAATAATTATGGTCATGGTATGAATTTATTCCCTGAAGTGAATATGACATCATTTAATAATTATGGTCATAGTCATGAATTTATCTATTTCCTGAAGTGAATATGACATCATTTAATAATTATGATCATGGATAAATAATTTTTTTATCACCAGAAGTGGATAGATAATTTTATTATCAGAATCTAAGGATAATTTTACCACCAGAAGTGGATGGATAATTTACCACCAGAAGTAGATGAATGTCGTAATCTACTAAAAAAAATGGATAATCCACCAGAAGTAGATAACCCATCATATGTGGATCACCCACCAAAAGTGAATGTATACTTGTAACCTAAATACTTTCAACGCACCAAAAGTGGATGGACACCTTAACCCACTAACCCACCAGAAATGGATAACCCATCAAGAAGTGGATGAATACTTGTAACCCACCAGAAGTGGATAAATAATGAAAAGAATAAAAGGAATATAGAAAACATGTTGTCATTGATGTGGCATGAAAGACTATTGGTTACGTACCTATTGTACATCATAAATTTTATCAAGCATCACTAAAAGATTAAAACATCTTGTGATGATTTTAATCATGGCTAAGTTGATATAGCACATCAATATATTTGTCAGCTCTGAAAGAGGAATTAATTACATGATTGGTAATAAAAATATCTATTATTGATTTTCTTATCTTAAAGAAGGAATTGATCATTCGATTAGTAATAGAAATATCCGAGAATGAACTTAATAGTAATTGGTATATTTTAGTATAACTATATTATGAAGATATTTCAATATGTTTTCATGATATGTTCTTATTATGTGTTTTAATTCTATATGTAATATTCTTTTATGATAACTTGCAAGTTTTTTATTGTATATATCTTATTGAAAAAAAAAATGAGATATTCATATTGTTGGATCTAAGATCTATGATGAAAATATATGTCTGGCAGACATTGCTACAACACATTATATTTGAAGACAATAAATATTTTTCCTACTTGACAACGAAAGAAAAATCAATGTCAATTCAATATATGGTAGTACAAGATTAATTGAGGGCTCCAGAAGAGCTAATATTTTACTACCTTGAGGAATAAAGTAATAGAAGATGCATTATTTTCTATTAAGTCTTAAAAAAGTTTATTAAGTTTTAAAGATATTCGTTTGAATGGATATCATATTGAGACAACGAATAAGAGAGACATTGAATATCTATTATATTGGGTAAAAAATATATATTGGAAAAATTACCCTCTTTGTCCTCTAGAATGTACTACACAAAAATTAAAATGATTGAAAGTTATGTAAACCAGAAGTTTACTGACAATTTTAATGTTTGGCATGATCGGTTAGGCCATCCCGGATCAATAATGATGCGAAAAATTATTGAAAATTCATGTGGTCATTCATTGAAAAACCAGAAGATTTTTCAATCAAATGAATTCTCATGTACTGCATGCTCTCAAGGCAAATAAATTATAAGGCTATCATCAGCTAAAGTCGAGATTGAATTCTCTACGTTTTTAATAATATTCAAGGTTATATGTGGATTCATACATCCTTCATGTGGACCATTCAGATATTTTATAGTTTTAATCGATGCATCGACTAAATGGTCACATGTGTGCTTATTAGCAGCTTGCATTTTGGCATTTGCAATCATTCGTTTGCAAGTACGTTTTCCTAGTTATATAATCAAGATTATTTGTCTTGACAATGTTGATGGATTTACATCTCAAGCCTTTAATATTGTATATTAGTTGGAATAAAGCCTGTTGCTTATGTTTATACACAAAATGGTCAAGCATGATTATTTATTAAACACTTCCAACTGATTGCAAGGCCATTACTTATGAAATTGAAACTCCCAATGTCTACTTGGGGGCATGCCATTTTAGATGCAGCAGCATCTGTATGCATCAGGCCAAACGAGTTATTATAAATTCTCCCCTATACAATTGGTTTATGGTCAGGAACCAAATATTTCTCATCTAAGAATTTTTGATGTGCGGTATGTTCCAATTGCTCCACCACAAAGCACAAAGATGGGTCCTCAAAGGTGATTAGGAATATATGTTGGATATGAATCTCCATCTATAATTAAATATCTAGAACCTTCGTCAGGAGATTTATTCACTGCAAGGTTTGCTGATTGTCATTTTGATGAAACAAAATTTCCAACATTAGGGGGAGAAAAATAAGCAGCTGCAAAAGAAAATTCCTTAGAATGAATTATCATTATCTAGTTTTGATCCTCACACAAATCAATATGAACTTGAAGTTCAAAAGATAATTCTTTTGCAAAACATAGTAAATCAGTTGCCAGACGTATTTACTGACCTAAAAGAATAACTAAATCTTATATATCAGCTGCAAATGCTCCTATTAACATTAATGTCCTTGTCGGACAAGGCATGCCAGAAGCGTTGAGACTAATCGGTTCCAAAGATAAAAATCCTCGAAAAAGAAAAAGAGCAAATATTCAAAATGGTCAAAAAGAGGAAACAAAAACTCCAGAAAAGACCCCTGACATAATTTCAGAAGAAATTCAGGTACCTGAAATTAGTGAAAATAAAGAGATCTCAATAAATTATGTCATGGCGGGAAAAAGATGGAACTGAAATGAAATAAACGTCGACGATATTTTTGCATACAATGTAGCGCTCAATATTATGAAAGAAGATGAGAATCTTGAACCTACATCTGTTGAAGAATGTAGACATAGAAATGATTGGCCAATGTGGAAAGACGCAATCAAAGTGGAATTAAATTCACTCGTAAAACGTGAAGTTTTTGGACCTGTAGTCCGTACACCAAATGGCGTAAAACCAGTGAGATATAAATGGGTATTTGTGCGAAAACGAAATGAGAAAGATGAGATAGTGAGATATAAAGCACGGCTTGTCGCACAAGGTTTTACCCAAAAGCCTGGTATTGATTATGAAGAGACATATTCTCCTGTGGTGGATGCAATTACATTTCGATATTTAATTAGTCTGGTAGTACATGAAAAGCTTGAAATGCGTTTGATGGATGTAGTTACAACCTATTATACAGCTCACTTGATAATGATATCTATATGAAAATCCCTGAAGGATTTAAGTTGCCTGAAGTACAAAATTTGAATTCCCGAAATATTTATTCAATCAAATTAATTAAATCTTTATACGGATTAAAACAATCCGGGCGCATGTGGTATAATCGCCTTAGTGAATATTTGTTGAAAGAAGGCTATAAAAATAATCCTATATGCCCATGTGTTTTTATAAAAAGATTCAGATCTGAATTTGTGATCATTGCTGTTTATGTTGATGACCTAAACATTATTGGAACTCCTGAAGAGTTATCAAAAGCCGTGGATTATTTAAAGAAAGAATTTGAGATGAAAGACCTTGGAAAAATAAAGTTTTGTTTAACTCTTCAGATTGAACACTTGACAAATAGAATTTTTGTCCATCAATCTAATTATATAGCGAAAGTGCTAAAACGATTTTATATGGACAAAGCACATCCATTGAGTTCACCAATGGTTGTAAGATCATTAGATGTGAAAAAATATCCTTTTCGACCTCGTGAAGATAATGAAGAACTTCTTGATCCTGAAGTACCATATCTTAGTGCAATTGGAGCATTAATGTATCTTGCTAGCAATACACGACCTGATATATCATTTGCTGTGAATTTATTAGCAAGATATAGTTCTTCTCCAACTCAAAGACATTGGAATGGAATTAAACATATACTTCGATATCTTCGAGGAACAATGGATATGGGCTTATATTATTCAAATGCATCAAAACTAGATTTAATTGGTTATGCAGATGCAGGATATTTATCAGATCCGCATAAAGCTCGATCCCAAACAGGCTACTTATTCACATATGGAGGTACGGCTATTTCATGGCGTTCTGTAAAGCAAACTATAGTTGCTACTTCTTTTAACCATGCAGAAATCTTAGCAATTCATGAGGCAAGCCGTGAATGTGTCTGGCTAAGATTTGTAACTCAACATATTCGAGAAACGTGTGGTTTGTCAACCAAGAAAGAAACTCTAACAATATTATATGAAGATAATACTACTTGCATAGCACAGTTAAAGGAGTGATACATTAAAGGCGATCGAACAAAACATATCTCGCCAAAATTCTTCTTCACTCATGATCTTCAAGAAAATGGTGATATTACTATTCGACAAATTCAATCAAGTGACAATCTAGTAGATTTGTTTACTAAAGCTCTTCCAACTGCAACATTCGAAAAGTTGGTACAAAAGATTGGGATGTGCCGTTTCAAAAATCTTAAATAATGCAGTTGTTAGGGGGAGTAAAATACGCACTGTACTCTTTTCCTTCATCAAGGTTTTTCTCACTGGGTTTTTCTTGATAAGGTTTTTAATGAGACAGTATTTCATAAGCGTATTCTTGAAAAGAATTATGTACTCTTTTTCCTTCACTTGGATTTTTTTCCCATGAGGTTTTTTTCTTGTAAGGTTTTAACGAGGTATATTCTTGATACAATGGATATTCAAGGGAGAGTGTTATGAATATTTTGTGAATATCCATTTATTCTATCTGTATCTAGATTAGATGTAAATTAGATTGGATTAGGATTTAATCCATCTAATCTCTAAGTGTTATCTTCATCTTGTAAATTCTATCAAGATAAGGGGTTATTTGCTTATAAATAGACCCCCTCAGTTCATTTATAGATACACACTTCAATAAGATCTCTTTTTTCCTCCTCAATACTTTCTTTCTCCTCTTTAATTATTCTTTCTAATTATCTTTATTCGTTCTTTTATATTTATTTCATAACATATTGTCATTATTTTATTATATTATTTTAAAGGGAATTATTACAAGTATCTCATAACATGGGAAATCTGAATGATTTTTGTCGTAATTTGTTAGTGCTTCAAAACGTAGGCACAACCGGGTGGAGCCCAAAGGCCATAGTGGAGCTGTATTGGCATTTATCACTCCACGCTCGGGGAGAAAACCCCTGCATAGGGGAAGCAGAAATATCTCTTTTTGAAAAATAAAATAAAATGGCGAGCGCGAATCTACCATCTTCTCCTCCTCCGGCATCACCTCCTTCCATCTCCGCCACCCATTCTGAGTCCTCCGCCACTATTCCCACCACTGTTGTACCCCCTCAGCCTCAGGTTGATGCTGCCGCCGAAAACGGAACGCTCAATGACGATGACCAAAAGCCTCAAATAGCTGATCATTTTGCGTGAGCTATTTTCCTCTACTCCTTTTTACATTTGAAGTTTTTTTGTGGGTTTTCTTTTTTTTTTTTAACCTTTCCTATTTTAGTGTTTAACTTCGCTTTGATAAATGTTGTATTTTTTCTTTTACCATTTTTGTTTCAGTTTAACTAGGTTTTTCTGCTCTCTTTCCTGTTTTTTTTTTTAATTGGCGAACTTTCAAAATTCAGTTAAAGTTTCATTCAATGCCTCTTCTCACTACAAGCGGCTTGGAAGTAATTGCTTCATATCTCTTTAAAGCTTGTAACACTGATTGTTCCCAGTTTTGAAGCTATAATTTCCCATTTAAGTCAATGATTGTGAAGAAAAAAGCATCATCTTTGAACTAGTAATTGGCTGTAATTGGTAAATAGCACCCTGTCTATTTGGAGCAGAGCTTTTTTAAAAGAAAAAGGTAGAAATGAAATCAATAATTTAGTGAAAAACAAAGTTGTACTATAACAAATAGTTGTGGTCATTGGGAGAACAACATTCCTGGGTGGTATTTTGGCAATACTTCATAAATGCACAGCAATTCTTGAAGATAGCTGTTTCTCTGCAGTTGTAAAACTCATTGTTAGACGAAAAGCTTACATTTTATTCTCACGAAAATTGTTGAACAAGGTTATGCCATTTTATGTTTATATTTTGCCCTGCTTTTTCCATCCTCTATTTAAATGGAAAGGCATTTGTTCTGACTTCCTAGTTGGAATGGTTTTAGATCTGTCATATACCTGTTTCATTTGCTTCTTAAGTATGAATTCTGCTTTTGCTTAATTAAGGTAGTAATTTAAGTTGTATGTGGCATAGGTCATTAGTTTGTGTGTTATTCTGGAGGCTTGATAATTCAGTTTGGAGCATCTTTTGTTTAAATTATGTTATGCTGGTATGGATATCCTAGGTAAGTTACTGACAATGTATTGGTGAATCATTAGTCTTTTGGGTAGGGTAATCTCAATGAATTTGCAGTTGTGGATAATGCTAGGCGATCACACTGTGTATATTGTGAATTTTTTACCATTTAATCACATGCCTGGTCACCAATGAGTGAATAACATTGGGCATCTATGAGTTATGAATGTGTTGAGGGTCCCAAGTTATTGTAAAGGATTGGTGGGTACTGTTCATGGATTGGTATGCAGCTGCAGATTTATGAATAAATAACAGTCTTGGCATCAGTGAATCATCAGTTCCTTGCCATTTGAGCATACCGTTGCTCTACAATTGCTCTCCAAATCATACTATGTTGATTAAAATACATGAGAAGCAAATAGCTCCATATTTCAACTTAGAGTCATAGTATAAAGAGACTGAAGCAAAGTCTCATAAATCATAATCTCATAATTTTTCTTGTGAATGAAGGCTCTGCCTAGATAAGGTCTGTGTAGCTATGGCATATAAAGAGGATGAAACCTTCAAGTATTCTTAAGCCTTTTAAACAATTTCTTTACCATGGATAAACAACGTTAGAATAATCTGCATCCTTAGATGTCTAATAGCAACTCTATTGTGCTTAAAAATTTTTCATTAACCTGCCACCCTGTTAGAATTCTTTCTAATTTCTATCTCCACTTCAAGTACAGCTCCATTCTATCTTCTTCCCTACAATCTCCCCAACCTTAAAAAATCCTGAAACATGCATTAACTGCCGGTGCACATGCCACAAACATGCACTTAAATTCACTCATATTTCAAATTTGCTTTGGCCATCTGCAGAAGAATAAAAATAATTTTCCTTCTTGTCTATGGGGCTTCATAAAGGCCTCAGTCACATGATTACTGCCAGATTCTTCTTTTAGATTGTCCTTGTTGTGCTGTTTGACCACCAACATAAATCTGCACTGAGTGAATCCACTTCAACTTATTCCTTGTTCAATGATTGTTTGTGCACTCACTTGATGCATGGAGAGGTCAGACATCTAAGTTACTGATACGAATGAACTTTAGGCTTCCTAGTGCAATTGGATAAATTGTAGAAATCACACACTTAAAACTAGTAGTCTGCATTGATCGACTAATTATAGTGTGATGCTCAGTTGCAGAATTCAAAGAAAAGTTCCACTTGAGTGACTGGGACATATTTGAATATTTATCATCACTATTGCTTAGCAGCAGTGCTAAATGATTTATTCTTGTAATTATGCATATACAGTTACAACTTATTCATAATTTATACTGGCTATGCATCAGATATGAGACCAAGATCGTGATGCTAGCAGCTTTCCAGTGCTACAAAATGTTAATTCTAGTGAATTTATATCAAACTATGGAACAATCTTGCCTACAGCCCTTTAATATATTTTATTTTCTATTAAATTTCCTTCATCTTAAAATTTATACAATGCATATTTGCAGTAGGCCAACAAAAATTTTGACAGTGATCTCTGGCAGGATTTAAGTATAGCTTTATGTTGAATGTTGTTATATGTTGCATGTGCTTTTATTCTTCCTGCTTTTTTAATAACTAGCTCACTTTATACTTTGCCTCTGACTTTTAAAGTTCATGATTGCTACTGATAAAATGCCCAACAAATATGGTGTTTTGGTCAAATGTTGGTTTGTTTCTGCATATGATAGAAAAGAAGAGTAGTTCTCTATATTTTGCCTGACTTTAACCTGTGTGTTCAGCATTCATGCTATATCATGAATTTTCTTTGTATGGTTAAAGAATGATTCTATTTTGAGCTAGGCATATTTCAGTGGTAACATGATATGCTTTGATTTTGGTCAGGGTTCTCAATGATCCAGAACAGATTGAGAAGTACAAGAAATATGAAGCTGACTACACTTGTCGATTAATGGCAAAGTATTTCTCTAAGAGGAACTTTTATGGAGGTATAAATTGCTGTTACCGTTTTGTTCTGCTTTGAACTGTAAATACTATTTGCCTATTAAGTGTGTCCATTAGGTGGATGAGTTGAACACATTTGGTATCCTTTTATTCTTTCAGGCAACATTTTTGATGAGAAAACAACAATAGATAGTGAGACCATATTGTCAAGCAGGTAGGATGAAATTTCCTTCAACATGCATAGCTTAGAATGTCTGGTGCTGAATCATAGAATTGGATTTCTTTGAACAACTTTGTCTAGGTGGCCTTGCACTAGATCATTTGCAGACCCAGTTCATGCATTTGAGGACCAGACCAATGGTGGCTCAAATTCTGATGCAGAAACCCCAACTAACATCTCAAGTGGGAAATTCCCACTCAAGAAGAATGACTGATAGCACAATTGATGCCATTCTCTCAAATATGGTACAGTATGTAAATAAGCATGGATAATGTAGACCAAAAAGTTATTAGAAGTATTAAACCAGAAATTTTTTCTACAATTTGTCATGTTCTGTCAACAAATAACATTCGTCAATGCCTATATACCAAATAGCATCAATTATCATATCATATCCATTGCAAAATTAAAGGAACTTTCAAGCAATTATTTTGGGAGAGGGATCTGCTGGCTGGTGAGGATGCAGGATTTTAACTATGAGAATAATCATGACAACAATGAAACAATGAATATAATAATTGTTGATTTACAATGGTTTTCACACGTTATGGAATAATTATAAGAAAATATTTTCAACTAGAATGATTCTTATAGGGAATTCATTTTCCTCTTTTTCAGTCATAAGATTACTGTTATCCTAACATTATCAACCGATCATGTGCGGAAAGATAACTGCAAAAGTTGAATCTATTAGGATACTCTGCTCTAGACTACTTAAACTCTGTGCTTAACCTCGGTAACCCTTTTTAGCTGATGGCACCTACTTCACTGTTCTGGATTATCAGGTATGAATTTGATGAGCGGATCTTCTGGTCATGAAGTTCAGAAAGGAATGACCAACCAGATTCTATGGTGGTGTTCATATGCTGTCATGTAATCTGCTTCCAAGTTCCAAACGCGAAAATTGACCTATAATCTGGTTTTAGCATGTAATAGTATTTTTATTAAGACAATCCCGTCAATTTTGTACTAGGAAATTGTTTCTACACGTGCTTTGACAATCCCAAAAGAAAAAATACTAACAAAATATCTGACAACATTTTCTGTAGGAAAGTTGCAGAGAGACATATGTTTGATCTACCCTAAAGCATCCAATTCATCAGGAAACCCATAAAACTTGATTAAAATGCCAAATACGATGAGGGAAACCCTGAATCATAATTCAACCATGCCAGATTTCAGGTAACTAGCATTTAATCTATTGATGGCAGGTCCTTTCACGCATTAACTGTAACCATTTTGTTATTGCAGCATAAACTCATCTACCAGCCTCACACCTGAGATATTCAACCCTGAATTTCTCCATTCATTCCACTCAACAGCTGAATGCACAAGCTGCAATAATGGAGAAAAATCCTGATGAATATTATAAGTCGTGACATAATCTGTTTGAAGAGTTTAGTACTTGTATTAAACTATATATGCTTATAAATGTAATTCCCATGAGGCGTATAATGACTTATATTCATAAAATTACATCAACAAAAGAAGCCCGTAGGAGTAAGCTCCAAAACAAGTTTTCAGCCATTTTAACCTCAAAAGTTGTTACACACTCCAATTTAGATGATACCTCTATTACTATGATATGTCGAAGATTAACCAGTCAATTCAGCAAACTTGCAAAAGAGTAGATTGAACTGCGGCCTCATCTCTAAGAAGCAGATTTATGTTCGAGGGAGGTATCTTCCAGATTCCTCGGAGGTGTAAACACATCGGCAAGTACCATGTGAAGAGTAGAAACTTTCTCTTTGAGCTGAGCATTCTCTTGGAGGATCTCGTGGTTGCTCTCCAGCTGATTGATGAGCTTTTGTGAAAGCTGACGATTAATTGTTTGAAGTTGATCAACCTGTGACTGGAGCTCTTCAATTTGCTGCTTCTTTCGCATTCTTGATCTTCGTGCGGATTCTCTGTTAGATATCATTCTCCTGAGCCTCTTGTCATCAACAATGCTTGGTTGGTATTCTCTTCCTTCATCTTCAGTGCTGAGAGATGATGAGTTTGGAGAGAATAAATGGAATGGGAAATGGACTTGAGAGTTGGGTGACAATCTGCTAGAGAAATTTGTGCTGGAATCAGGATGCTGAGATGTGTTTCCGTGTTGCACGCTACGGTTTCCAGCAATTTCCAACGACTGCATGTTTAGGTGAGTTGCAGAGGTGTATGTTTTCTGTGAGGGGCAGAAAGCAAAGAAACTTTGAATTGGGGTTGCATGAGGTTGATTACGATGCGCCTCGAAATCAGGCGCTTCCATGTGGCTTGAATATTTAGGTGGCTGAGAGAGAGAGCTTGAAGAAGGAATCAGGGCTTTTAAAGGTGAGAATTTAGCAATATAACAGGAGTTTCTTGTTGTGCAAGCATATTCTACTCCTTTTAAAATGCAGGCTCTCTTCAGTCTGTCTTGTAATTCATTAATGATGCTTATAGGGTAGGTAGGCATATTAGAATTAGAATTAAAAGAAGGATGAGCAAGGGACAACGCAAATTTTGACAGGTTACATAAATGTGTGCTGCTAAGAGGAAGAAAGGTTGATACCTCTAAAATGGTTTGAGCAATGAAAATCATGATCTCTTCGTTTTTTTTTTTTTTTTTTTTATCTCATTTGGCTGTTAGAAGTTGAAATTCTGATGCTCCGATGTCAGATATGTTAATCCTGAATATGACTTTCGGCAATAATGTTTTGCGGGACATGGTCTTTATCATGTGATGATGAGAAGTTCTATCCATATGGAAAATGCCAGGTATATTACTTTTAGGTTTAGCCCCTAGTATTCTCATTAGACTTTATTATCTTCTACTCTCCTTTTACTTGAATTGCCATCTATACTTCTAGATTCAAAAGCATTGTCAGTTATACATTTTGACACAAGCCAATAGAAATGCAAGCATGTAACTCAAACGTGACTATTTCTATCCAAATTTGGGAAAAGTGAATTGGACAAAGCAATTATCATGACCAAAAATGGTCTCTTCCCTTGAAATCCTCTGTGCATAAATACCCTCAAGGTGCAACTTTTTTCTATGCTCCAATGTCTGGAAAGTCAATGTGATAAGGGTTGCAAATTGCAACTTTGGTTTGGTTTGCTTTTTCTAGCAAACAAACTCAACGATTAGACTTTATATATGGAGCATGCTTATATCTGCGTCGATAAGCATGTTTAATGCTAATGAACTCATTTAGTCTTCCATACTAATGTGTATAGTATATTCATAGTAGTAGGGGAAAGCTGGCCCCAGAGAAAAATGGTTTGGGAATTGGGAAGCCCTGCCTTCTTCTACAAGATAAAGTTTGAGGATTGGGCTATCTGTTCTTAGATGAGGTAAATTTCTCATTAAGGCTGCCTAAATTCAGTCGTAAAGCCAATAGCAAAAATAGGAATTTGGACCATCCTCGCATATTAGGTTACTGGAATATATAGCCTGCTGCCTTTTCTGGAAAGTCCTTAATTTGTCTTTTATTTGAAATCATAGATGTGAACTAGCTTGTCTTTACTGGAACTATTACATAGTTTCTATTTGTCAAACACAAAGGGCACACGTTAAGTAAGATTTTATAAAGAAAAAAGAAACACTTCATCTAGGGAAGGTGTAAAGAAGGAATATTGTAGATAGGTTTTAAGCAGAAGTTGAAGGCATTTTCAGGTGACTTGTTATTCAAGAAGTATAATTACTAGAAAAGGAATGTGCATTTAAGCAAATTCCATTGACAGTTGCAGCAATGGAGAAAGATGATGGTTGCTGCAGGTATAAATGACTTATTTGTTGAGAGGTTAGAATTGCTGGGGGGCAACAACTTTTGCCTTTTCCTTTTCATCCTTCCCCCTTCCTACGTGGATCGAAAACAACTCTAAAGATATTGGTATAAATAATCAAACTCAGTAACAAAACCATGCCATTGTAGTTGCAATATAACCCAGTTGAAATTCGTCCTGTAAATATTCCACACAGGTCCAAATTAGTTAAAAATATTTTTTTGACAAAAGCACTCTTGATCATTTTATGATATATATATATATATATATATATATATATAGAATAAAACTTAACTTATGATATAAAACCCTTTTATTTTCCTCCTCTTCTCTCTCTTTCTCATCCACCTCACCCTTTCTCTCCTTAAACCTTCTCCGCTACTACCATCGGACGACACCACCAAAACCCTCTTTTCTCTCTTCATAGATCGGAGCTTCAGCTAGACACTCCATTGGGTTGGTAACATCTCCAGTGATTTACAAAAAATTAGAAAAGAGAAAAGAAAAAAAAGAAAAATAGAAAACAAAAATAAAATCATATTAACACTTTATTGATAACATATTAACTTATAATTTAATTATAACATAGTTATTGCCAAAAGATAATGAATTTAAATATTCCAAAAATTTTAATAAAAATGATTATAAAAACTATTTTTATCCCTTTATTATTTTAAAATTACCTTTTTCAATCAAATATCGGTATTCTTGCTGACTAACTACTCCATTCCGTCTTTATTTTATTATTATGTGAATGAAACTTATCCCCAGTTATTAAGTTAAGCCATTGTGCTGCCTTGAAGCTAGAGAAACTTGCAAAGAAATTTTAGTTTCACGGCATGAAACATATGGACACTCGTGACTGCTTCCTTCTCACATGCTATTCAAACTGGATCATCCTAGGCTCCAAAATATGCCAAATTATCAAACAATAATTGCACCAAAGAAAATAATTAATTTAATTAATTAATTAATTAAAGGGCTGGCTGGCTTGCTATACTGAAGTACATTGGCGCCTTTTCCGTAGAGATCAAATTTCATTGGCTATGATGCTCTGTAGAAGCCGATTATGTTCAGTCAAAAGCCAGAATACTGCCGATATCCATGAGTAGATATTTTGTACTAGGTGATGAAGGCAGGACTCAATACCACGAGGAAACTGGAAGAACCTTTGCTCGAAGACCGACAAGGTTGGATTACAACTTAATTTCTTACGGCAAAAGAGGACAGACTTGCGTTGTCAGCCGCCAGGTCGGTTCAAATACCATAAAGCACTCTCAAGTACCTTGCTCAGCGAATTTAGACAAGCTGGAAAATGTCTTGGTTGACCACACTTCACTTTCGAATTGCCATTTACCTACAAGGGATAATCTAGCTACGAAAATAACAAATTTTAACGACAGAGCTCAGCTTTTGATGATCCGCCAAAAGTTTTCTCATCCATCTTCCAAGATAACAACAACAAATATCACGTTTAACAATGGGCAGATCAACTTGCTGCAACTTAAGACATCAAGTGAAACTACCAGGAGCAATAAAACCCACCAAAAGTTTAAGTTTTCATATTCATGATCCAAGATGACATTCACAACTACCAATTTTGGCAACAAGCGAGATCAACTTGCTGCAACTACAACATTAAGTGAAATGATAGAACCCAACTACCATCAGGCAAATTTTTGCAATTAAAAATAAAACACATCCTGCATGTAGAGCCCATCATTGAAGCAACTTGGATAAAGCTTCTCAAAAGATTTACTTCCAACTCTCCAACAGAAGCTGAAATATCCAGATAGTTCACAAACCACTACAACTGAGTAAAAAGAAGAGAACCATCATGTTCAAGGTAATTAAATGAGGGCATGCTCCAGCATTTTAATGAATGATTAAAATCTCAACCCCCTATTTTCTTTTGCCAAGTATTTCTTGACACCACCTCCCACAAATTTATTCTCATTGAGTTACATCATCAAATTCCCATGGGTATCATGCATGCTTGACTAAATAAGAAAGAACCATGCATCTTTGCAGCTGATCTCTTACAATAATCATCTGACACACTACTGCCAACTTGAATAAATTAACAAGACCCATTTCCATTCATTAACATAGCTTCTTTGAAAAGTGATATCAGCAAAAGTACAGTGAATATTGGCTAAAATTGAAAAGAAACAAATTAGAATAAATATCGTACTTCACATAACACGATATCCTGATAATCATGTGTTAGGGATAGGACAAAACAGAATTGAAGGAAAACAATATCAGCGACATGACAACCACAGTCAATGCATAAATAATGGACAATTATTCCAACCAAAAAACCCTCAAGGTACAATTCAGTCATTGGACATTCTTATACCACACAAAGGATTTAAAGAACATATAAAATACTTATAAAATTGTGAAGAATGACATGATCCTCACAAAGACATATTCACTCTCTCCAGCAACAATATCTACATTCTTAACAACCTAGTGCTCAACAAAAAGCTTCAAAATCACATGAAACCATAAATTACCATTAGGGTGCACCATTAGCTCCTAGGGACCTCCTCCTTTCATAGTCAGCATCATCTGTAGGCAACTCATGACGACAAACAGGGCAGGTATTCCTTATCCCTAGCCAGGGTATAATGCAATCTCCATGGTAGCGGTGAGCACAAGGCAACTGTTTCATCTTTTCAGCAAGGTTAACCTCATCCTTACAAACTGCACAAAGGGCATTACCATTCACCGCGTCCTCTTGAGTCACAACCACAGAAGGAAGATTCTCAACTACATATTTTGAAGCTGGAGGCCTTCCAATATACGCATTATCATTCTCGGTAAACTGTCCAAACAACATCTCATATTCTGCAGTGTAGATATAGTCATCACGATCTGCAAAAAATGGCTCAGCATTCTCATCCATTTCCGAGTTCGTCTCCAAATTATTAGCATTCAACAGAACCTCCCACCCCAAATTCCCCAACCCAGCTGCCCTCTCAAAACTAACCACATCTTCAGGTGCAATAACAGGGGAAATGGAAAGCGAAACCGAGTTCTCATCATCATCGGCATCAACAAACACGCTTAAAACCTCCCTCTCATCAACCCTGCCATCCACTTCCTCCCACTCAAAATCCTCATTCGTGTCCCTACGATCCTCCAACTGAAGCGAATCCCAACAAAGCGGAATGCTAACACTTACATCATCATCATCATCAGCGTCAACATCATAACCATCACTAACATGATCATCAATTCCATAATCATCCCCTGAATTCAAATCGATAGCCAAGGCCCCATTCTCTTCATCCTCTTCCGAATCGGATCTAAACCCCACAAACCGAATACTATCCCCAAACCTTTCAACCCCACTAAAATTAGAAACAGCCTCACAAGCACTCAACCCGGAAACCCTCCTTTCCACAAAGAAATCGTCATCGTCGTCGTAGCCACCGCTAACATCAATCTCGTTAGTATCCATAGAATCAAACCCTAACACTAATCCTAAATCTAGTTCATGACTTCCCTCAATAACACCGAAACCCGATTCGTTTAACGAATCAGAAGGCAAATCAACAGCATTGATGTCATCATCATTGTTGATAGTATTACCGTTGTTATTGGAATTGGTATTGTTGTTGGGGGTATTATTGGAAATCACCTGAGATTGCTCGACGCGTTGGTGGAAGAGATCGATGACGAAGTTGACTTGATTCTCGCGGCGGTCGAAAAGATCGGGGCCGTTGATAATGAGGGAATCGGGGAGTGAAACGTCGTCGTCTTGGCGAGGGAGATCGGGATCGGAGGAAGACGAAGAGAAGAAGTGGATATCGTGAGACCAATAAGGTAGGGAATCTAGGTTTAGCGTTTGCTCGTGGTGCTGCTGCTGCTGCTGGTGGTTAACGACGTCGTCTTCCGGGTCGTGAAGTTGGAGGAAAGAAACCGACGCCATTGTTTTTTTTTTTCTGTTTTCGCTGAAATTAGAAGACAGAAGTGAAGGGGAAACAAATTTAAAAAGTTGAAAACTGAAAAAATAAATAAATTGTTTTCGTTATTATTTGGTAGGAGAAGTGACGTCAAAAGGGCGCGGGGTTGTGTTAGGAAATTACAACTCTGTCCTCGTTATTTTTATAGAGCATTTTGTTTTTGTCTTTATTTACTTTGAAAGCATAAATTGCCAACCATTCATTTTATTTGGTGAAAGTTCTATTTTATAGGAGTGTTACTTAGGTTTGCTATTTAAGATAAGAGAATGAGTAAAAATGTTTTTTTATTAATATTATTAATAAAAAATATTAAAATGTTCAATAATCAAATCAGATTATCCGACATTCACAATTATTACATTCTTACTATTTGTGAATATAAAAAATCAAACAAAATAATATTACCTTTAAAAGAAAGAAAAAATCCTAGTAATTCGATGGGGACAAACTTTGTAACTTAATAGACAATTATAGAGAAAGATACGTTCAACGAATCAGCTGTCATGTAAAGCTGTCATGTAAAATAAGTACAATCCAAGCTAGCTTGTTGTGCTTTGATGGTCACTTGGATTTCAAGGATTATACTGTAAACTAAGACAATGACATTTCTTGCTTTTGTGATTAATGAAAAACAACATACTGTGATTATTATAATGGTTGCTGCTTGAAGACACAAATAGGCTGCTGCTTCTGAAATACACTTCTTAATTACAGAGACTAGAAGCCAACCCTTTTTTTGTCTTTTTTGGCCTACCAACAAAGGAATGTAGTTTACGTTTGTAGAGCAGGCATTTCTTCCCTACATTCTGACCCATAAATACTCCTAGGGTGTGCCTGATGCTGCCTGTTTCCCCTTTCTCTTTTGCCTGAATTAGCGCATGCTTCTTGTGGAACTAACATAACTTCACTTGGCTGTCGACTTCAAAAATGGATTAGAAGGACGGTGAGATTGCTGTACCCCTGTTGCTTCCCCGACCTTGTTTGAAGACTTGAAAAAGGGATTGGATGGACCCTGTGATTGTGATTCAGACATCATCTCCTCAACCTTCTTTTCTTCCTGATTATTCGGTAACTTCAAAAACGGATTAGAAGGGCGTTGAGTTTGTAAGTTCTTCACCTCCTTCACACTATTCACCTGGCTAGGGCCAGCATTCTTCCCTGCACCCCTCACCTCCCTGCTGTCCTCTAAGCATGCAGTTTGATCACCATCTGTTCTTGGCTTCCCAAATTTAACTCTATCCGAAGATTTTTCTTTCTTTATAAGAAGTGGGGCTGAGAGTTTAGCTGAACATGATGAAAAAGTTGGTTCTGAAATCTCACTTCTTTCAGTTGCAGTTAAGGCTATGCTGGCAGCAACATCTGCTTTACGGTCATGCTTTGATCTGGGGAGAGAGGTTTTCAAAACCTCAGTTTTACTTTGCAATCTTTCCTGTTTATAGAAAGGTATAAGAAAATACATCAGAATACAATTTTAGCTAGCACTTTTAAAGAAGTCAGATCTGTTTAGATGAAAGGGCTTACCTCGAGTATATTGTTGAATCGTTCTGCCAAAATAGGAAGCTTCAGAGCAGTGGCAAGCTGTATTGCACCTCTAACTGATTTTTCAACTGATAAAAGCTTCACAAGTTCAGTAGCTCTAACAAGTTTGTCACCTGCAAGAACCGCCACAAACAAGTTTAACTGTTTAGAACATACTTCATTACTTTCAGAAGTCAGATAATGCAAAGTGTAAGCAAGGAAAAAGACTGCGTCTGATGAAAGGGTGTCTAAATTTTTAAGACTCACCATTGCAACAAGATGCAATGAGCCTGAAGATGCATCTATCTTGCGCTGCCTCTATGTCAAAAGCCTCATCATCAAGAGAAGTAGTGTCCAAGCCTTCATCAGCCATCATTTCTATTCTCTTTTGAATCTGCGAGGTTTATACATCTAAAAAGTTAGCTACCAAACAGCCCTAATTAAAAGTTGGGAGCCTTCCATATAAGTTAACAAAAGGAGAAAAATCTGAAGCAAATCAATTGTCCAGATAATAAGAGAGAGTTATTGCTCAAAAACTGCACGAAAGGAAAAGTACTTTCTCAACTGATAACAGCTTGAAAAGCCAAAAAAAAAATAATAAATATATAAAGGGGACAGTACCTGTGAGAGATGCAGCTTGTTCAGCATAAACTCATTTTCAAGGGCTTCTTCTCCGAGATCAGAGGATGCAAGAGGAAAGGACAGGTTTAGCAGAGTAAGAACCGGTTTGGGGAGCACCTGAACAGGAGAGAATGGCCATAAAGCACTGGTTTAAACACAAAAAGCAGCATTGGAGATGATGAGCTATTACCTGTGGGAATGAATCTGGATTTTTACAAACAATACAGAACAACTTGCTCGCATTCAACCCAACCACCCAATAGTTTTCACCAGACTTCCTCTCTTTGCTTGCACTGCTAAGAACAATGCACATTTATTACATGCATATTGCAAAATTTAAAGTAGTAATATGCAGTATTAATTAAGAGAATTGTTCTATTTCCTTAAAAGAAGAATATTAAACCTGAAAAGAGGAAGCCAATTGCCACCATATTGGCTTGTAAATACCCGAAGCACACCCTGCATTTTTTTTCAAGATTCAATATCCAAAAGAAATGCAGTAATTATGATAACTTGAAAACAGAGTTCAGAATACCTTAGAATCATAAGAGCTTAACTGGCCTTCTTCAGTAAACCCAAACCATGTTAGGTATGAACCAGGAGTTAGCGGAAGACGACCTTTGAAGGGTTGGGTCCCTTTAGATATGTTGAATATTCTAAACTCTAGCATCTGCATGTTTAAATACAAAAAATCTTATCATATGAATTTCTGAGCTCAGAAAAAGCTTCTAACTAATTTGCCAAAAATTTCTGGTCACCAAGGTTGTTGGATCGATTTAGATATTACTATGTTGATACTAGGAGCGTTATTGAGTCATGTACCAAGTAACAGAACCTATAGCAAAAGTAACACACCTGCTCATTAGATGGAAGACAATCAGAAATATGGGTAACAATTGCTAGCTCATCTGTGAAGCCTGCTGCAGTCACCACGGGCCCATTAAGTGAGAGAATATGTTTCTGCAATACAGTTCATTGGAAAAAAAAATGAGCACGGGCATAAAACTAAAACCATCAATTATGAAGACAATTTATAACTAGCTTTCTGATTAAAAACCACTGCCTAAACAATGAAGCATATACTGGTCGCCACCATCCCTTTTCTGCTTCTTTCATTTGACTTATTCATCAGTCTTAGCAATTGCAAACCAACACAAATTTTGCACAAGAGTTGCCATCCTTTATTATGGTTAGATATCAACACAAACCGCTAAAATCTATGAGCTACCATAAAACACAGCAAGCTACATCCTCTGAAATGTTTGGTATAGAATGAATCAAAATCTGTTTAATCATTGTCCATATCAAGCTTTGCAATCACTCTTTGACCCTTTTCTGTTCCCTGAAAATGGGCAAAACTAAGAATTGGGAAAGGGGAAAGAAATGACTTAAACCTCTCTTTTATTTTTTTCCTTTTGTTGGGGTTTTCTTCAAACTATTTGCTGTTATTCTCAAAGCTTTTTAAGCCAAACTTAAACCAACCAACCAGTTAAGTATTACCACTAGTGGCCACACTTATTCAAACAGACCCTTTCTATTTGTTAGATTATAGATGACTTGCTTCATTTCAGCTATCTCTGATATGCAAATATAAACTAATTATGAAATGCTGATTTCCAAGAAATTACCATCACTATAATGAAAATTCAAGAGGCTATAACAAGTTGAATCATCTTAACACAACAATCATATCATAAAGTATTAAATAAACAGTGTTAAGTAGACAAACCTGCAAACCACCATCAGTGTAGATGCGAAGAAAATTAAGACTTGTAACTGCAGCTACCCAAGTGCCACCAAGTGCAACTGCTTTTACTTCTTCACCTTCAAATCGCATGTACCACTGAGTTCACAATATGTACCGCAAGTCATCATGTTGTGAAACTTCACATCAAACGCACTGATGTGAACATACACAAAGACAAGAAGATGCATATCTCAACTAACACATAAAAGCAAAGCATGAACACAGGTTGTTTTGAGAAGGCAACTGCTCTAACCTCACTGTTATTTGCCCAGCTGCTAAACGGTCTATACATGAGGGTACTCGTGTTCTTCTCTCCCTTGCATGGATTTGCAAAAACACTTCCATTTTCATTGAGTGAAGCCATTGTGAAACCATAATGATCAGTCATTGGTGGAACTCGTGGACCTGTGCTAGTGTCATGAAAATCGATCTGCATCAAACATGCATATAATATCAGCACATAACAGAAGAAGAGACGTGCATTTCTTTCGCTACTTGCAAACTTCAATCTGTAATAAAACCACAAAACTAATGCCTAATTATACATCCACAAACCACTTCTCACATAAAAGAAAAGAAAGGACATGGTGAAGCAAGCATTGAATTAGAAGGCAGGAAGAAATACCTCTATATGGGAATATTCATCATGTTTAATTGTAGTTACACTTCCAAGCATATTGTAGCACAAGAAATTCCTTTTTCCAGGCTGTGGTGGAGTAGAACCTGGCTGAAAAGCCTCCTGCATTTTTGGCCTAAATGTCATCATGCTTCTTGGTCCATCCCTTTCTTTATCTGAACTTTCTTTGTTAATATGATGCACTTTTTTCCGGGATTCAGTTTTTGTACGGAAGCATAACTCATTATAAACATCTTCATGCTGATCATCATCAATTACAGACTGCTTCCGCAATCTTTTTCTGCTAGGAGGTTCAGACTCACCACGGCTATCCTCACCAAGATCACTTAAACTACCTGACATGCTAAGCTCCTGATCCTCCTCATCCTCCTCATCAAAAAAGAGCAGCCCATTACTGTTTTTTGATTGAGAGCTAGGAATGTCTTCTGTAGGAGACTTCATTGAGGAAGGAACAACTGATTCCCACACTCCATACTTTCCCATCACATCAATGACAGCCAGTGCATTTCCAATAGGCTTCCATGCCATACAACATATTCTGTCGTCAAATTTCTGCCTGTCAATATCCTGCTTCCGGTTAACATCCCAGATCAAAATTTGCTTATCCAAACTAGAAGTAGCCATGTACTTCCCATTAGGTGACCAAGACATGAAACATATAGGCTGCGTATGATCACCTCTCAAGGTAAGCAGCTTTTCTGCCGTGTCTCTATCATACATCACTATGTCATTTTTTAAACCAGGGACAGCTAAGGTCTCACCATCAGGACTCCAGCTAAGAACATTTAAAATCGAAGTATCTGAGCCAGTGTCAGGAGCTACACCTTTGAGGGTATATAATGTTCTTCCAGACTGGAGTTCCCAATATATGACAGTTCCAATGGAATCAATTGATGCCAAGTACTCTCCATTTGGATCAAAAGCTAAGCCTGTGACAGGTCCTCTATGCCCTTTAAGAACCCTAGCAATTGAACCATCAATTGTATTAATAAGTTTAATGCCCTCATCATCACCAGCAGCTGCCAGCATGCTCCCTGATTTGTTAAAGGCAAGTGCACGAATTGGCAGTGTGAACCTGGTGATATTAGTCTCAAACTCTCCACCTGACAAAAATGACCAGTAAATTTTAGTCAGGCAAGAATAACAACAGAACAAGAAGTGAAAACGAAAAGGAGGGCCAAGAAGAAGGGGAAAAGGAAGTTTTGTCCTGCATTGAATTATTTTGATGGATAATTGAAATTTTCCATAGCTAAAGAAATAGTCAAGGATATTGGGTAATAAGAGAACATGTGTGTTTGTATTTATTGGGAATATAAAATCTTTTAATAATCCAGTTCAAATAAGTTAACTGATGTCTAGAGATAACAGCAGCACCATGAAATTAAGACCAAAAGATTTCACATAAAGGGCGCAAACAATCCATTCAAGAACCTACAATAATCTAACTTTTTAAGTCTTAAGTGAGAAACTTTACGCCAAGTAACAAAATTCTATCTTAAACCTATTTGAAGTTGTTCTAAGAAATCAAATAAATTTCTAACCAGTTGAGAAACCTGCCACAAACAAAATTGCAACAAGAAAATGAAATAGAAAATACAAGAACGAATAAAGGGGGGTTACATTAAATTTCAAAAAGGAAAATAAAATCCCAAAAAATTTCAACTTTTTCAGACATTATCAAGCAAACCCAACCAAATTCTACCCATTAAACCAAATATTTCTTAATTATAACAAATACTCACATCAAAAGACAGTAGGAAGGAAAAAAGCTACCCATCTCAAAAAAAACAACTCAGAAAAACTTAAAAAGAAAAAACAAAGAAATGAATACCAGGGAATTTATAGAGCTTAACGGAATGATCAATAGATCCAGAGGCAAGACAAGTAGAGTTGGGGCTGAGAGCCAAGGCGGTGACCCCATCGCGGTGGTGGCGAAGAACCCGCGGTGGATTGGAAGGGAGAAGAGGATCGTGAATAGAAATAGAGGGTTCAGATGACGAAGCAGTCACCAAATGGTGGGCATTGAGGTCCCACAAGATGGAGCAGAATGAGGCATTGGCACTTCCCTTGTGTGCTTCCCTTAGTTTCACTGATTTGATTTTCATGGCGGAGGCTTTGGGGGCGGTGGAAATAGAGGTTTTTGGTGCTTTTTTGTATCTCTGCTTGTGCTGGTGCTTTTCAGTTTACAGTCAAGTAAAGTGGATCTGGTTTTGGCTTGGGTTGTTTTTCTTTGGCGGGAAATGAAGTCGTGAATTTTGGATTTCGCGGGTAAGAAGGGGGAAATTGAAGGAAGAAAAGACACTGCTCACTGTCGTATGGGGCCTGCGGGCCTTCCTTTTCATTAGGTTCAGCCCACAATGTTTGTTTTGCTGTTTGGGGCCATGGGCCTTCCTTTGCATCGGATTCAGCTCACACTCTTGGATCCAGCATTATGCCGTCTTTAACCCAACAACAAACCCTTTTTTAAGTGGGTATTGGACCCTCTTGAACCATTTTCTATTTTCATTTGATAAGGGATATCCGAATTACTACTTGCCAATCGTTATTGAAAATACCCGTTTACTACAAGATATTAAAGAGTTGATTAATCGAGACTGGAACTGCACTCTCTTTCAAATCTATGCTAAACCTAACAAATACATTTATTAGATAGTCACTCATCATGAATATCTCTCTTTGGAGTTACATATTGTTGACTCTTCGCCAAAAAAAATTTTTACTTATCTTTTAGTAAATGATAACTTAAGAGTTTTTTGACCTAGAATGATATAATTTGTTATTTATTCCATTATATAAAAAAATGCTAAAAAGGGTGACTTATAGGAACTACTGAGCAAATTATATACTACGATTTAACTGTTGTTTTGCCTATGACTATGAGAGCAAAGTAAGCATTTACACTTTAAAATGGAAAACTATGATTAATCTTTACTGTAATGGGACGAGAAGAAATTTGGGATGCGGAACAAGCTTTTTATATCATTAAGTTCAGAGGTGTAGGGTGGTATAAAGTCAAATGCCCAACTGACATAACATCAATCACGGAAGGAACCTCAAAAGATCAAGCTGCCAAGGAAGCACACCGGGTCGGTGTCGTTACTAATGAAATTTAATGTTGACGGTTCATCTAAAGGGAGACCAGGAGAAGGTGGCATAGGAGGAGTCTTCCGTGACGACAAAGGTAGGGTGAAAATAATATTTTCTAAAACAACATATATAGGGATTTTGGATTCCAACTATGCCGAGTTTTTTGTCATGAGGGAGACGTTTATTGTCTTTGCCGCCTGACAATGGTCTCATTCTCATTGTCTGCTAGTGGAGAGCAATTTGGTAAATGCCGTTAGTTGAGTACTCAATCTTATTTCCACTCCTTGGAAATTGTTCAACTTCATGTTGTAAATTGAATCTATCAACTCAGATTAGCAGGCGGCAAATCCAACATACGCTTCGTGAAGTTAATGGTTTAACTTATCAATTAGCTAAATGAGTCCAAAGGGTACAGGATATGATGATGGTAGTCCATCAAGATAGCATCAGGAATAGCGAGAGCTGTATTGAGAATGCTGGAATTGGCCACGTTCAGATTGAATAAATAGGTATGGCATTGTACGGGTTGATGAGTCTGTGTTGTGGCCAGCTTTGTATGGCTGTGCACGAGTGTCATTTTGATCTTTTGGAAGGCAACTGACGTTGTTCACTGTTGTTATTGTCTATACTGGGAAAGGTGATTGAGTTTTTGTATCAACAGGGCTAAATGCCAAATGGCAACTATGATTAATCTTTGCCATGGACAGCGTAACAATGGCTGGAAATGCATTTGCAAGACATCCTGCACGTAAATAAACTGTCCAATTCTTTATCAAAATAAAATATATACATATATAGCTAAGTAAAAGTTCCATGTGACCATGTTGTGTAAAGGCAAACCAATTTCCCTCTCCTTCAAACTCTTTGAATTCTAAACTCGCAAACCAAAACTTATTCTGAACCCCAACTTTAAGCTACACAAGTTTCACATCCATATGAATGTAGAATCCCTAAACTTGAAAGCTCCTTTCCTGTACAAATTAGGGTACATAACTATATATATATGCTCTTAATCTTAAACAGAAAGCAATGAGAATGTATCTTAATCTTTGATTTAATTATAAATACATGTATCGCATTCAAAGAGTTGAATCAAATTCTCCTTCTCTTTATGAGAATTAAATAAAAAAAAAATAAGGACAGTTACCAATTCTTCCTAAGGCATTTCCCTTTTAGAATTTTCCATCACAAACCTAACATCCCATTGGTCTTTGTATCTTAGTATTCATTTGTTTGTCGGTAAATTAACATGTTTGAAACATACATGCAAAACAAAGTAAGAGGCCAGCCGTTCAGTAAAGAAGACATTTATCTATGGTAATTTTAATGGTTAGTGTATATATAACAACAAAATTCTATGAATATTTTGTAAATCGTGTCACGGTGTTTATAAGAAGAAACTTATAATTTTATAAAACAAAAATAAGAACTTTGACTATAGTTATAGGAAATGACATTGGTATGTATAATTAATAATTGAAAACATCTTGAGCATGTGTTTCATGCTCATTGTTTTCTTTATTTGCATGATTGGATCTTTTGAACTGACATAAACTAGACTATGAAATTTAGGTTAAACTTTCTCATGTGTTCGCAATATCAAATCTAGTGAATTTGAATTTATGTATCCTTAAAGGCATTCTAAATCATATATTCAATCAATTAAATATAATGAAAAAGATTGTTGCAGTCATTACATGTTTTTTTCTTACCTCTTTTTCTTTCCTGGGTAATACATAATTTTCTTTGAATGATAACAAATCTAATTCATATTTAACAATAGTCCCCAAAGAGCTAGCTACTTGAACAATTAGAATTTAAGATTCTCATTTGAAAATTTTATATTCGAATTTTGAGGATGAAAATATATATATATATATATATATATAATGAATTTAAAGTAAATTAAGGTCTTCCTAAAAAGTGAGTTTTTATTTTTTAAGCATCCACTAAGAACATACCCCTTCATAATTTTTTAGCATGATAATTAGTAGCATATATACTCACCCATTAATGCTCATTAATTAACTCACTTTAACCCTAGCTAATTTACCTAAAATTAAAAATTAAGTTAATTAACGAACAAAAGAAACTTTGAGCAAGCACATGGCTTAGCCGACTATCCCGCGCCCTGTGGTTCAATTTCCGATGTAAGTAGAAAAATGTGAACAATATGTTTAATGCAATAAACAAAACCGATTTTAAGTTTATGTTGACCCTACTGATCTAGCTTTAGCAACATACCATCACCTCGTGTTCTAAACTTGATAGCGAACAGTCATAAATTAATCCTCTGTTTATTGCTGTTAATCATGACTGCTAGCTAGCTAGGTTTATTAGTGATTCCATGCAGCCTACAAGTTTCACATGTTTCCTAGGGTTATTTCCTATTTTAGTCTATATAGCCAAAACCAAACTTTATGATCGAGCAACCACCAAACTTGATTAGATCTGGGTTTGGTTTCATACCCCAACTGAAATGCTAATCTTTATAAATACGTATACATTTGCATATAAATAAATCAAACATCTTTAAATCTTATACACTTAATTTCGCCTTTTTTTTACTGCTTTGAAAATTAAAAAGGGGAGAGAACCAAGCATATGATATATCTTTCTTAATTACTATCAGTACAACTATATTTTTTTTGGTAGAAATCAGTACAACTAATTATATGTACCAAAAAAATAAATTTTATACTTTGTACTATATATAATGATTAATAAGAGGGTTAAATATTTGTTAACTGCCTCTAAACATTGTCAGAAGATCAATATTAGTAGAATTAGTTGGATTGATATAGTGATTATTCTTTAAAGATTTTCTGATCAGAGTGGTTTATATATATATATATATATATATATATATATTATAGTTTTAGCTTAGCAAGTCTTTCCAAAAATTATCGAGATTCCCAAGGTAAGTCCGAATCTCAGTCAAAGCTACATGCTAAGCTAAATCAAACCCGTCAAACATTATTCAATCAAAGTATATTTGAATGGAAATTGAACTTATTAAACTATAGTGGTACTATATTTTTCTCTTAACCCTACTCCAGCCTCCCGCTGTCATAAGAAACTGTGCCAGACGCCAAGTTGGGGCTGTTAGGAATCCCATTTTACCTACTTTTACAGCTTACCATATTGATGCAAACAAAAGCACCAGGACAAAGGCTCAAACTGTTAAAAGCATATAATTATATATATGGGGTAGAGTTCCAAAACAATTGAAAATTGAAGGGCCCTAGGGTTTTGTGTTTGGCAAAACTTGGCCTCCAAACAACCTCTCCTCGTCGCATGCATGGCGGCAGACAAGCTCCGAACACTCGTATCTTCCATTTCACGTGGTCATAGGCTTTTCTTAGCATGATTTGTCGTAAGACTATAAAAAAGAAAAAAAATTACCAACCATTTTCAACATTTTCAGCTGTCGTGCAAAAGCTTGAACACCACCTGTACGTTTCATACTTAGAGTTTCCCCTATTAGAAAATTATGAGTAACAAACAAAAAGAAAGAAGAAATTCGACTTTGAGTGCGTGAACATCATTTTTTATTTAAAAGCTATCAATTCTTTTATTAAAGAATTCCCTTTTATTTCAATTATCATATTCAACATCCATATTAATTATTGCATCTTACTTTTATCTTTTCACTATTTGGTGTATATATATATAAACACACTAAGAACTCTTCAACTCACCCTTCTTTAAAGATTACTAGCAAACATTTAATACCTCGATATTTCCTTTTTTTTAAAAAAAAAAGGTTTCAAAACTTTTAAATATATAGTCTCCTTTTGAGACTTTCATGCGAACTCAAGTGGTGGATAAATTACTTATAAACTTATTTAATCATTGACACTATAGTCATCACCACCATATGGTTCATGCCTTTAGGAATAATCATAATTCCATGTATAACCTTACGAAGCTAGCTATAAAGCTTATGTCAAATCATGAAATATATGAAACATTCCATCAAATAAACAAAAAGCATTTTAACAAATTACTTGGAATTATATAACTCCTTCAATTAAGCTGAAGTTATCTCAAGTAATGTTTATTTCTTACATAACAAAGTATCCAATTAATCGATGGGAAATAAACATTATAACATTAATATATAAATCACAGAATACGAGTCATGCATTCTTCTTATTCATAAATGCAAGTATTAACGCAAAAAATCACAAAGCAAATATAGACAAACTAATTTTATGACAAAAGCACATGTACAATTACTTCTCTTTCAAAAAGGATCTACAAATTAACAAATTTTCCATGCCTACAAGGCTATACAATGATCTGTAACCAAGGTTAGCAAGTAATTCATGTCCAATTCTAGGATCATGAATATTGAATGCCATGATCAAGAAAACCCTCATATGACATGTCACTAATCATATATTAATTATAGCATGAAAGTATAGATATATGTATCTTTTAAATCTATGCACATATATCTATGCAATTTAATGAATAATTTATTGGTTTCTCTGCCAAAATTTGTTATTGCTGCGTGGCTATATGAAACGGTTTTCAACCGATCAACACGTAAATCATAAACCATTATAAAATGGTACTAGCCAGTTAGAAATTTTAGCCCAAAACGCAATGGTTTCATAGCTATGCCATTTTGTAATGATTAAATAATCATCAATTGATAATAACAAATATATATATATATATATAGTTTCTTTTTCTACTAATAGAAAAGTTAGTGCAATTGAGTAGCAAAGAAATCAAAACCAAAATTATGTCTTGAAATCCCAAACCCATGGTTTATTAATTAATTCAATTTAAAACCGAAAATCTGAAGAAAAGCCAACAAGAAGCAAGACTCAAGGTCTCTTAAAGCATAAGAAGGCCATTAACACCGGTTCTTTGACTCTAAAAGACTTTTTCTTTTTTAACGTGGACGGAAGAGAGACCCACAATATTCTAAACTATCAACATCCCCAAGTAAATGCATGGAATTGAATATTACTAGATTTTATCAAAGCAAAAGTGAGTGTTGGAACTCTAGCTTTGACCTGGGGTTTGAATCTTTATAAAGACCATCTTCCCTTTCAAATGATTCCTCTCTTTTGTTCTTGGACACAAATATTCCTAAAGAAAGAAAAACAAAAATGGTGTCCATAAGGTTTTTTGGCTTTATACTTGTGTTCATTTTGGTTCTTACAGGAGAGTCAGCTGCAGATAGCCAAGGTATATAGGCATATACCTTCTTCTCAAGCTTTTTTTGTGTTTGTTTTTTTCCCTTTTAACCAGGGAAGGTGAATGTTAATTTCTTGATCTTCTTGCAGTTCTGAAGAGAATATTGGCTGCAGATGGAAGTGTTATTGAACCAGCAAGAAAAAACCCAGCCGAATTAGGAAAGGTAAAGTTTTTACTTATTGAATAATTGTCAGAATGGTATTCTGTTCATTACTACTATATATCTTTATACAGGGAACTCAAAGTTTTTAATATCCTAAAAATGAATTTCTTAACAGGAAGTTTATGGTGCTGTGCCTGCGGCAGCAGAAGTAGGGAATTCTAGGCTTGAAGGAAGGAAAATGATGTTAAAATGGGGTTTGGATAAAAAGACAGTGACAGTACAAGGTTCGGATGGAGAAGAGAGTGCAAAGATTTCAGGTGCAGATCAATCTGTTGGAAAAAGTAGCCATAGAGGGAAAGGAATTTTGAACGTAAATTGTAAACTGAGAAATAGAAATCCTCATCGCCATGGGAAGGCCAAAAAGGCTGGTTTTACAGCTTTTAGCGCTGATTATCATGTCCCAAAATCCCATCCGCCTAAGAATAACTGAGGAAATGAAGTGAGATTCTTTAGGATAGAGCTCTCATTTTGTTAACCTCCCAATTTTGATTACGGAATTTTTTCTTTCTTTCTTTCCTTTTGATATGGGGAATTCTAGTGAATACAGGTGCGGAAAATATCATACTTGTATGCATGCAATAGTAATTGAATGTTTAAAGGAATTTCACATTTCGTGGTGCAACAAAAGCTTATTCTTTCTCCATTGTGTATGAGGCAGAGTGAGGGTGTGCAATTGCGTTTAACTGTTTAGTTCATTTGAGACTGCTCAATCTGGAATAAAGGGTTTGTTTGTTGGTTCAATTTGAATTTTTCAACGTTTTGATGCAGGAAGGGTTACCAATGCTTTAAACAACCAGATTGGGAGCTCACAAGAGAAGTTCAATTATCAGGTTCCAGATCTCCAGCTCGCAGGCAATTGATAAATTTGTTATTTCTTTTCTTGTTCCTTTTTGAATAACATTTTTTATGATTACCTAGGATGACAGAAACGTGTTGAAGGCAAACTTCCTAAGCTCTGCAAGCCCAGAAGCTTCTAGGAAGCATTCAGTTAAACTCCCAAGTAGAAACCAGCTCTGCTTCCGATATTCCAAGCCTGCTTCTGACAAGGGCAGCTCGGAATGTTTCTCAAGGTCCCCAAAACTAGTTCCCCGAGATTCTGATAATTCCCTTGAGAAACTTCAATCCAAAAAGCTTCTTGAAGCTGCCAAAGATTTAATGAATTTTATGAACGAAGACTACCAGTCACGACGTACGAAGCCTCCTGACCACAGTTATGAGCCCCTGGATCAAAAACACGCAATTCCGTGGGATTGTCTTCTGTTTCAAAATTTTAATCCTACACAGTTAACAAGTCCTAGTAGCCTTATTTTCTTCTTCGTTTTGCCCTTCTTTGCTCATTTATACTTTATAAATGAGGCAATTTTTAGGGATCATAATAATTAGTGCAGTGCTATCGTCTTTTTGCCCTGTGAGGCTGTTGTGTGAGCTCAGAAGACGACATAAAGTGATTTTAGCATGCTTGTTTTCTAAGTTATTAGATGATGGAAGTTTTCTCGTTTTCATATCTGGTTATGGTTTCTGAGAAAGCCAGGCAACATGATGATCTCAATGATAGGCCAAATCTTGTCAAAGGACTTAAGATAGGTCAAATTTGAATTGACATGAGAAGTAGACACAATTCACAATGAGAAACTATTGTCCCGATTATGCAGTCTTTTGTTAATACATTTTAAAGTGAACTCGTTATGCTCAGGAGGGCCATAAGGCAGATTAGAATTATTTCTTTTTGGGGGTGCAGGACGGATTAGATTAGATTTAAGTGAAACACAGAGATTGAACTCATCAATTTGAAGCAGTTCAACAGCATAGTATACCCTTCATTTATTTATAGAGCGAAATGTAGATAGAAAAGCAGAAGCAGGGTAGAAATTTCAGAGAACGAGCTAATGAAGTATTAACATATGCATTGACATGGTTATATCTCCCCAGAAACGGTTCCAGCATGTGCTGCATTAATAAGAGCTGGGAAAACGCTAAACCACTCTACCATATATGCTGTCTGCCCCAGAGTATATGAAAAGCAATTAGACTAGCTGCTGCTGTAACAGAAACAATCTTAGCTATTAGACTAGCTGCTGTAATAGAAATAATCTTCCAAGGGTCTTCCAAACACTGATTCCCTAATACTGCTGGCGCTTTTAATTGAAATTGACATCACCTTCATGGGACAACTTGAGTAGATCGATATTAATCGTTTACACCAAAAATTTCTCATTAAACAGGTTATTCAAAAAGAACTGCCACTTCCTGGCTCTATCTGTGGGTTTTTTTTTTTTTTTTGAAAAATGATAGTATGCTTTTATTAAGCTAAGTTGAATAAAAAATATTGCACCATCAAATTGAAGGAAGAACACAAGAAACTAGACAATATACCTAAAAATGCCCAGTTATATCCCACCAAACTAAAATGACATCATACACATTAGCCCTAGGACAATACAGAAAAAGCGTTACAGACTCCCTGATGAATACCAAGCCAGAAAACAAAAACATATAGCCAAACTAAGTGAATAAAAACTCTTTGTAATTAATCATCAATGGCAAGGAGCAAGATCTTTAGATCCTTCTTCAACTGGTTTTATACTTTGTTCATCCCTGTTCTTAGTTAACATAACAGAGGCTGTTTTTTTTTTTTAATGGCAAGAGAATTTTATCAATTGCTTGGTAAGGGAATTGGAGAGGAATGATGACATGAAGTCATATGCATGCCTTGCAAAACTACACAACGACTTAAAAAGGAGAGAGCTACCCCTGTAGTCTCTAGATTACGCGTTCATGCTAAAGTCAAAAAATAAGAGCATTCCGGCAGCAGTATACTGCAATTTCAACGCAAACAAATACCATAGCAAAACACTGGCCCGGGGACAGACAACCAATACAATACCAACATCCAACAATCAATCACAACTTGGCTTACAACAGAAGAAGCCAAAAACATTGAGTGAGAAATCATAATTTTCCTAGCCAAAGCTCAAGCCTGTCAGAAAGGATCCATGAACCAGTGATTGGGAAGGGTGAAATAGCATCAGCAACATGTTCCAACACATAGGAAAATTGACAGCATTAAAAGAGAGATGAGAAGTACCCCTGCCTGATGACCCCAACTTTGGCGAGCCCGTCAGCTATTATGCTATATGGTTGGCTTCTCTGCTAATGTGGGTGAAGCTCACCTGTTGTTAAAGCCATTAACGGACCATAAATCATCATAAAAGTAATACCTTCATTTGCAGAACCTCGAATCCTTGACACCGGCAGCACCATCCTTCGCACCACCAAACACGTTCACCATACCAAGCAGACATTCCTCACAAGGCCGGCCCATCGGTAAAGCCACCAAAGCAAAGGCTTTAGGCCCTCAATTTGGAGAGAGGTTTTATAATTTTATAATATAATTTATTATATTAAAAATATATAAAAATATAAAAATAAAAAATAATTAATAAAATTATTTATTTTTTTACTCTTTTAATTATGTGTCTAATAAATATTAATTTTTTATTATTTTTTAATTTCTAAAATACTATATTATTTATAATCAACTAATGGTCATATGTAATTAATCATTTCTAACAATTATTTTTTTCTCAATATTTTTCTTATTTTCAATCAACATATTTAATGATTTCTAACAATTATTTTTTCTCCTATATATAAAACTAATTATTTTTTTTCAAAGTATAATATCTACTTTTAAATTCTTCTTTTCTCATTTGCTCTTTTTTCCTTCTTCCTTTAATTTCAATTTTCCTCTAAAAAATACACAAGAAATCTGTTATGTTATTATCTTCATAAAGTCATAAACTTTATTTATGGTTTGCAATAAGCATTCAACAATTAGATACTATTATTCTAATAATTTATAGACTTTTACTTTAATTATTAATTTATATTATATTGTTATATTGTTTTTATTTTCTGTTATAGTTTATTTATTTAAATTAAAAATTTTGACTGTTGATTTTATATTAGTCATTTAAAAATTATAAAAATTTTGCATCTCAAAAAATTAAAAGAATAAAAATTTAATAATTTTTTTAATTTCAATAAAAAAATATCTCAATGAATATTTCATTTTAGGCTTTTGAATTTATTGAGCCGTCCTTGATTTCTTAGTAACATAGTCTCCTACTTATGGCCTAATCTGCTAGTTGGGACGAAACTAGCCAATATGAAAGTCAAAAACAAAGAGAAATAAAGACTAAAAATTTATAAAATTAATACGTTGAATTTTTTTTATATATTTAGGAAAGATAGATTCGAATCTTTTTTTTTTTTAAAGAGATCAAACCGTAATCAATCAAACATAAACTAATAAATCAAATATTTAGGTGCTATTAATTCGTTGAATTTAAATAACAATTTTTTCAAGATTGAACCTTACACGTTTTGTTTCATATTGCTTTTATTCATAAGTTAACACATTGAGACTTGATCGTTCAAGTGTAAAAAAATCATTTGAACGTTTTGTATTTTTTTCTTTAAAAAATTTGTCAATTGTTTTCAACTTATTCATATTTTAATCAAACTTGGAAAAAAATTAATACCATAAACATCTAATATTTTTATTTTATTTTTATTTAAATTTAAAATATTAAATATAAAACTATAATGCATAAAATATAACTAGTTAAATACAATATACAAAATTTCATACAATGGTAATATATATAAATAGTTAAATAATATAAATAGAAAAAAAAGAATAAAAAAAAACTTTACATCTTCTTAGTTTCACGCAATAATAGTGAGTAATTATCGTCCTTCCTTATCCAAGCTCATAAATCTCTTTTGAGAGATAAAGTATGTTTCACTATTGAGTTACGGAAAAAAAAAGTAAAATAAAAATAAAAAAGAACAACAAAAAAAGAAAGAAAGAAAGATTTGTGTATAAATTAAGAACCAGGTTAAAATTGAGTAAAGTTTATGAAGTTAATTTACTATTTTTTATTTGTATTAATTATAAAATAAAAAAATTATTTTAAAAAAATTATTTAAAAAAGATAAAATACTTTTATCTTCTTAAGTTTTTATCAAAATTATATAGAGATACATTAATTTTCAAAATACACTTCATTCTAAAAAAATATTTTTTACTAGACATGTAGATCCAGCCATTAATCAATCATTAAAATTTTTATTAACTTGATAATGTGGCAATGATAAAAAGATAATTTTACACTTGATTGATTTTTAAAATTCTTATTATGTAATTTTATTTTTTATTATTTTTTTATTTAAAAAAAAAGAAAAAACTCTCCATCAACCCGATTAAGGCTCCCTAAGGAAGCATTGAGCTCCCCAAGGGGAGCACCAATTCCTTGAGAGCACCGGCCAGTGCTCTTCCTAGGGAGTTGGGGAGCGCCTATAATAATAATTTTTAAATTAACAAAAAATATATTTTTTTTAAATTTTTGTTAACGAAATTTACATTCTTATAATGAAATATTTATTTCGGAAATTAATAGATTTTTAGATTTTGATGTAATTTTAATTAAAATTTAAAGATAAAATATTTTAGTTTAAAAAAATTATATAATAAATATTTTTTAAAAATATATATAATAAATAAATAATTTTAAAATTTTTGGGCTGTATAAATACACTATACCCTCGGGCCCTGCCCCTAGTCTTCTCAAAACCTCACGCCGCTCATCCCCGTATCATTTAGTCTGCACAAACCTGCTTGTAGCCAACCCATACATGTTGGAGGCCATTCAAAACATACAAGAAAGAAAGAGAAAACGAATATCTGACAAGTGAAGTGGAGAAAGAAAATAAAAAAAGATTTAAAAATACATAACAGGAAAGGTAAAATGGGTATAATTTTAATACCACGCTATTAAATAAACAAAAAATAATAGATATTTATTTTAGAAAATTCTAACTTGATAATATTGAATTCTTTAACAGTGTACACTAATAATATATCAAAATATAAATTCATAGCGTATTAACATCAAGTTAACAAGATTCAAAATTAATTAAATCATGCTATTCCCATCATAATGAACTACTCATTTAAGCGCGCTCTGCATTAATTTTAAAATCTCATAACGACAAATTTACGTAAAAAAGAGGAGATTATGCAAACGCCATTCCGGCATTAGCAGTAGCAATGAATAACCTTCCCATGAAAATCATGACACATGATGAGATTTCGGAACGAAGAAAATGACAGATCCATGCTTTTTTCAATCGTAAAAGCAGGACAACCACTTACTTTCTGAACAATTATAACGACACAGCAACAAGCATCATTCTATTATTATTCATCGAGACTGGTTTTCTTAAAAAAGCCGCACAATAGGCACATTTCTTGTAATCTCATGGCTCAAAAACTTTGGCTGAGGCAGAGGCTCAGGGATCCGGAGCAGCATAGCTTAACCTGGCATCTTGAAATTCTTTCGTCAATTAACTCCTAGTAATTATCTTATACTGCCCAAATTCATCTCCAAGGTCAGTATAGGCCATCCTTTAAAACCAGATGCATCAAACCTCATGCACGGAAACATGTCCAATGCAATGATGATATATTATTCTAAAGCATAGACTTGGTTCAAGCAAAGGATGATCATCTCCCTAAAGAATTTCAGTATGAGCACCTAAAGTTTGATGTCAACCAAAGAGAAAATGTCTCCAATTTTCTAACACATTTTCCTCTGCCTTTGGCAATTCACACACTCACTAATCTCTATCAAGCCCACTAGTGCTTTGACTTAATTTAACTTCGAACAATGCTCTATTGCATGTATGGTGCAAGCAATTAATTGAGCAGCCACCATAAAATAGTCCCAATCCAGAAAACGTCAGCTCAGTTTTATTTGATGGGTTCCAGAAAACCTGCTAGCGACTTGCGGCATTATTGTGCAGGAAGCATATCCTAAATCACTACTTAAATGAGCAAAAATGCCACAGTCAAAGCCAAAGTCAGACTGTTGGTTTCATTCTGTTTGCAAAAGAACCTGTCTTTCCAACTAAGATGCTATAAAACCCCAGACAATTCCATGTCCTTTATCACCGAATCTAATCTCTGAGAAAGCCCAGCTCTTCGATATCCAGCAATCAGCAAATCATAAGTTGATTTTGAAAGCTTATGAGAACCCTTAATATGTTCCAAAAATATATCTAGCCTATCATAAGCTTCTTTCCTGAAGTAACAGCAGATGACCTTCTCAACATCATTAGTGCATCTAAATGTTAACCCTTGTTTCAACATCCTGCCCACTGAGTATTCTACATCATCCAATCTATTTAACGCAGCATACATCCTTATAATCCCAGAGTGCACCTGCAACATAACTTCAACAACTTGACCTGACTCCACTACAGTTGAAAGTAGTTCCTCCATTTCTTCTACCTTCCCGTATTCAGAATACAAATGCACAATCTTCTCAGCCATCTTCACGCTAATTTCCTGCCCAACATCCAGAAAAGATTTCAATAACTCTTTAGCTTGACTAAACCTTCTCTGTCTACAAAACCCTTCCAGCAAATTCTCCAATATATGCTCATTAGGCATTATTCCCATCGACATTATTTCTTCATAGAATTTATTGGTACCATCAAAGTCACCAGATTTGATACAACCAGAAATGAGAGATTCATATGTTTGTAGAGTAGCACAATAACCTGCAGCTTTTTTTGCCAAATACCAACTTTTCATGGCAACAGCATTTCCCAAACTTGAAAAGCCAATTATGAAAGTCTCATAAGTCTCAGCATCCGGTTTATAGCCCTCGGAACTCTCCATTATCTCAAATAAGCTGAATGCTGTTATCGCATCATTCGAACACAAGCAAGCATGTAGAAGGGAATTGAAAACAGAAGCCGTTGGATTAATCCCATGAGCCTCCATTGAAGTGAACACATGCATTGCAAGTGGAACATTTCGAGTCTTTGCACAGAGAGACATCAAATTCAAGTATTGATCATAATCTCTCTCATTTTCCTTCAACATTTTCTCTAATTTCCATTCCAAAACCTGACCAATCAAATAGTAAGCTAAGTTAAATCATTGCAAATGAAAAAGTATGGTTTGAATTGAAGTCAAAAACTGCCATACAAAAAACTACGGTTCGGCATTTTAAATGTTTGGCATTGCTATTGTAAAATTGCTATAACAGGAAAAATGTCCAAAAAAAAAAAAGCTCACGAAATAAAGAAAATAATTAAAATAAAAACAAAGGTACATTATATTGTTTTTTTTCCGTAAAAAATCAGTTCAATGGAAAAAGCAAGAGGCAACATGCATAGCATTTCAGATTTATTACCATACTATTTACTGTTTTTAGCATTACATTTGCAGTCAAATGTAAACTGCTAGCTAATGGTAACAGTGGCATAGGATGAAAAATAGAGCAATCAAATCCATTCCTTTGCATTCGAAACCTTACATTTCTAAAATTTTAATTCCAAGGGAAATAAATAACATCAAACCCGAATATATATGGTTTGCGAGAGCAAAATTCTAAACATAAATGAAAACTGCAAATCTTCAATAATTTACGTTTTTCCATTAATGCCCAAAAGTCATAACAGCCAGACAAGGCATTGCAAATTTCAGTAATATTAGAAAGAACTTAAAAGGCAATTTTCCGCTTTTACCAGCTGAGCCTTCTCAGATGACAAAGATGGTAGACTGGTGACAAGGGCATTCCAGGAAAATTCGGAATTTCGTAGGGCAAAACGATCATCTGAATCAAGCGTAGTCTTAAGTAATGAGCTGGGCACCTGAAGCAGTTTCTTGAGAAGAGGATCGGAAGACGATGGCTCGTTGCAGAACGAACGTTGAGATTTAAAAGGTATTAGCATAATTTGAGAGCTTAAACCTTTTTTAGCCACGGATACTAAACCCTTGCGAACTAACGCCATTTCTTTTTCTTTCTAGTCTTTTCCCTCTCTTTACTCGGAAAATATCTCGGAACTTTGGTTTCGTTTGGCAGAGTGGTCGAAATGGTGGGTGTTTGGTTGTTGGAGTAGTCTCTAACTCTCTATCTATTAAAATAAAAATAAAATTGAGGAGATAATCCTATACTCGTGGTGGAATCAGAAATCTCAAAAGTAAGTATAATTCAATTATGATAGAATGTATTAGTGGATTAGATATTAACTTGATAAAAAAAATTATACAATAATACAATATAATTTTATTCATACATTATTGTGTTTTATGTTTAATCAAAGTTATATCAATATTCTAATACCTTTTTATATATGTATAATGTTTTTCTTGCGAATATAACTTTTCAATATCTTATGCTTATTAGAGATCTTTCTAGGGACAACACTTTAATTTTATTAAATGATATTATTAAAATTTCATTTTCATGCATTATTTTGATATAAATATACTATTTTTATTTTAAAAAAAACTCTTGAACTACTAATGAAGATTTAAATAAGCTCTTATTATTTTATTACCTTCAATCAAACTCATAAATTTTTGTTAGTGCAATAAGCTCAATATGAATAATTTCAAGAGGGGTAAATTGAAATGTTTTGAAAATTTTAAAAATTTGTTTTCAATTTTGAGAAAAAATAAAGTTTCCTTAAGCCAAAATTTTAATTTGAAAATGAACAAGACAATTGGATCCTTGTAAAATAAGTAAAATTGGAAATAAAAATGAAATTGGAAGAGGAAGGAAGGAAGGAAAAAGGATCAACACAATAATTTTTATAAAGGTTCAGCTTCCTTACTTACGTCTTCTCCTTTAGATTCACTGAAGAGTTTAAAATCCACTATTGAAATAAAGTTTAATATAATGTCTTTTATAGATCAAGTACAACATTTTCAATATAATACCTTTTTATGGTTAAAGCGCAATCACTTTACCTTTTATTTTAATTAAGGTATAACCACTTAATTTTTACTTTTTCAATTAGTTAAGATATAACTACTCAAGTGAATATAATAAGAGATTAAAGAGTAGCTAGGATGCCTTTTAAAGGCTAAATAGCAAGTTAAATATAATATTTGGTGAGAATGAAGATAAACAATCAAAGTTCTCTAAGTAAGACAATAGAAAACTTAAATGCAATAAAAGAAGTACAAAGAGTATTGAATGATTTGAGATGAATTATTCTCTTAAAGTTGTATTTCAAAGTCTTCCAACCATCAGAAATGTTGTGTAAGCTTGTATTTATAGTTGGTGAAACTTCAAAGATAGTTGGAAGTGCATTAAATGTGAAAATAGCTATCTTTCTTTTTATTTTAGGCTCCAATGATCATATTGTATCAATACATGTGTGTATGTATAAATACATTGCTTCTTTTACGTTTGAATTCCCACTATAATGTATCGATACATTTTAGCATGTATCGATACTTTTGAACTTTGCTACAAGGGCTTGAACATTATGTTGGAAATGTATCGATATATT
Source organism: Theobroma grandiflorum (assembly GCA_036013995.1). Lineage (NCBI taxonomy): Eukaryota > Viridiplantae > Streptophyta > Magnoliopsida > Malvales > Malvaceae > Theobroma > Theobroma grandiflorum. The sequence continues at coordinate 13,627,066 of CP142131.1, forward strand.
TACTAATATATAGATACTTTTGAGGCAGTAAGTATTCTGTTGAAAATGTATCGATACTTTTAAGGTAGTAAGTATTTTGTTGTATTTCTATCGATAGATTGAGTTTGTCAAGTTCAGCCCTAAAATACTTGCCATGTCATACATGCAATGGACAACATGTTTGCATATTTGGAAAGTCTCAAAAAATTGTCAAAAGTCGGTGTTGTAACTAGAGGTACAACTAAGTCGATTTATGCTTCGAACTAGTTAAAATAGGGATTTTAAGATGAAATTGAAAATTTCACAGTCCAGGGATGACTTAAAATGGTGATTCGAAGTTCGATGGTCGATTTGGAATCAATCGTGAACATTCAAAATCCATGGGTAAAATCATCATTTTGCCACCCAAAAATTTGATTTGGATATTTGATGAAAATTTTGATTGAAATTGATCATTTGGAGTATAATATGAGGTTTAGCATTGAAAAATTTTAATTTTGGTATTTTTCGGAGCATAAGGGTAAAATGGTAATTTTATCACTATGTGAGTAAAATGATAATTTTTCACCCCCAACACTTTTCAAGGCCAAGGATTTTATTCATTATGGAAATGGATAAATATGACAAAATGTGTGGTGGAGAAATAAGGATTAAAAGAAAAATATTTAAATTTTGGACCAATGAAAAAGTGCCACGTGTCAAGCTTTTATTATTTTATTATTTAGCTATAAAAATCAGCCCATAAACCCCCATTCTCTTCATCATATTCGGCCAAAGCAAGAAGGAAAGGAAACAAAAGAAAGAACAAACCCTAGCCACCAAGAATCAAAGAGAAATTGTGGAAATCCAAGGAAACAAGCAAGATAAGGTAAAATTTCTTCATTTTTGCTTGAGATCTACACTACCCATGCATTTTTCCTTATTTTCTATGGTTGAGAAGCATGTTTTCATAGTGAATTCATGGTTGGCCGAATGGGTATGGTGAGAGAATGATGTTGGAAATTACTTGATTTTAAGTTATGTTAGTGTTTTTAGGTGATTAATAATATGTAGCATGAAAACAAATGAAGAAAATTACATAGTCTTTGGTACCTTCAATGGCCGAACCTTGTATGTGGAGTTTTGATGGTGAATTGATTTTGTATTAAGTGAATTGGTTGAGAATTGATGATTTGTGGTGTGAAAATCAAATAAAAAAAATTTCAATGTGAATGAACCCACAATAGTTGAAATTTTCAAGAAGGATTGAGAAGATGATTATGCTGAATTTTGGGTTGTTTGGCTTGTAATTGGTGAATCGAAACATTGGAAAAGGAATGGTATAAATTGGAGCTAAATTGGATGCGTTGGCTAATTAATCGAGTGATAGACCAAATTAGGCCAACACCGTAATTAAGTGGTTACCCGAACATTTCATGCTTTCATATAGAATTTAGGTTAATTTCATACCGAATTAGCACAAATGTAGCAATTGATTGAGTGTGCAATATGTCTAGGTGGTGAATCCTCTGACAAAGGCAAGGAAATTGCATATGAGGATTTATAGCTGAAGTACCCAAGTTGATTCTCGAAAACTGTGCGTAAACTTACTATCGTCTTAATTATCTAAAGCAATTTTTACTCAATTTGAAGATTTTGTGAAAAATGATTTTAAATTGGTGAATTACTTGATTTATGGAAAAATGTGAATTTATAAAATAAATTGAATTGAAAATTGCATGATTGATTTGAAAATTAGAGTAATTGGAGACCACGTGTTGTATTATAAATTGTGCTTAATTTAAATCGTTTATGATTAAATGTAAGCATGAATAGCTTAATTGATATTGTGTTGAAATTATCTAAATTGTGTATTTAGCCTTGAGAGGTTGTGCACAAAATAATTGCCATGTCATGATATTGCTATTTTATTGAATTGGTGGGATTAAAGTGGTCACTGCAGTGGCGGGTTCCTTGAACCATCCTATAGGAAGGACACGAAAACCCAATTAAATGTGCTTACCTCAATTGGAAATGCACGTAGGGTATTTCTTAAGGTGGGATTTGAGTACACCTCACGCCGGCCCATCAAGTGAAGGTGAGACTCAGCCAATGCCAAGGAACGACTGTGTGATCAAAATAAAAACATAGTATGTGTGTATATGACATTTAACAGCCTTGGCGGACTTAGATGGATGCCCATGTACAAGGTATCAACAAGCACTAGTTTTGGCGAGAGCCTAGTTTTTCAGAAATTCATAAGTCTTATTGAGAAATTGAATGAAATAAAATTGCTTTTGTGGGTTGGGATAAAATTTTATGTTAAGAAGCCTATTGTGATGGGCAATTTTCATTGTCTCTATTTACTCGACTGTAGATATTCTTGATGATGTTTGTTTACTCACTGAGTTGTGAAAACTCACCATTCTCCTTTTCACCCCTTTCAGGCCCAGTATAATTGTAGATAACTGAGTTTACCAAGGACTACAATTGGTTTTGAAATGTCACCAACAGTAGGTTCACTGTCATCTATACTTTGAATATTCGTGGGCCCACGTGTCATTGTAAATGAAATTACATACCCTGACTATTTGTATAATAGTATGTATGAATATATTTAATTTTTACGCTGTGAAAATTATTTACCGATAAGTCTATAAAAAAATTATTTTATATGAAAATAGAATATTTTATTAAATATTTTTATTATACTTAAATGGTTATAATTTTAATCTAAAAGAATGTTTTAAACATCTAAATTTATTTTTAAACATGACATATGTGTTTTTTACTTATTTGCTACATTTTTAGTCAAATTCAAAATTTTCGAGAAAAAAATAACCGAAATGCCCTTTTGAGTCGAAAATTATTTTATACTTGTAATTTGTTAAAACATAATGATCGGTGATTGTCGCTCACAGGGGAGATAAAAAATCTGATATAAAAGCCATGCGGGGTTTCAGTCGGTATTCGAGATATAAATGCCTATCGAGACGTCATGGCGGTTGTCACAGGCTAGATGAGAGTTCCGGGTCGTGACAGAGTTTGACTTTACAAATTTTGACTTTCTTGAAAGCATGTATTGATAAATTTGAATTTTTATCAATACTTGTCCAAATGTATCAATACATGAAGAATTTGTATCGATAGATTTAGACTAAAATGCATTTTTCAAAGTCTTTTAAAGGATAATTAACTTAAGCTATGGGCCACACATGCAAGAGAGCCGTACGCACGTGATCCACGCAGATAGACTTGCACAACACAACTTGCACAAAGGGATCCAATAGCTACTAAGAAGAGTAATAGCCAAGTAAAGTGTTTTAAGGCAATTAGAATACTTTCCATATTTAAGTTTTTCTTACTTGTTGATTGCTTTGCTTACACAAAAGCCTAGTTTTTAAAACATTTATTTTTATGTCATTTATTTTTCTTGCACTCCAAGGAAGTCTAGGATTAAAATACTTTCTTATTTAATTACTTGCATTACAAGTAGGTTGAAGATGGACTATCTCTATAAATAGTCCTTTTATGTTTCCTTGTAAAACTGAATAGGGTTTTCCCTGGTTCCATTGTTTTGAACAGAGTTTTCTTAATTTCATTTTTAAATTAAAAAGGGTTTTTCTGACTCCATTCTTTTAAATCATTTTATTTTTCATCATCTTTCATTGTTTTTGTTCTTAAACTCATTTGAAAGTGTTAGGGGATGTCTAGACTTGATATTCCAATACTTAGATGAAATTTTGATAATTTTCGTTTGTCATTTCAAAAAATGGGATCAATTTGAAAACTATGGAGCTAACAACTTTTATTCTAAATTAAATAATTTTTATGACTAATAGTTTATTAACTACAATTAGTTAAAACATTATTTGTTATTTTTATATTACGTAATGCTGACGTGAGAGTGAAATGTCACGTGACCATGTGGCTCAATTAAAATGACTATGATATGTTAGCATGTTATGCTAATACCATGTGGCATAAAATGACAAGTAATATTCTTACCAGCAATAGTTAGTCAATTGTTAGTTAAAATGGCTTATTTAAATCAAAATAAAAATATAAAGGTTTGATTGAATGTAATTAAAAAGATAAAAAATTAGTTAATAATATAAGAGTTTTTTTAAGTAATAATATGCCTTATATATACCATCAACACATGAATATTTTTGTTAGTTGTACACTTGTTAAATTATAAATCATACATACTAAAAATACCATAATTAGTAAAGTGCATTATAGAGGGAAATTATAAGTGTCCTGACCAATTGAATGTAAACTTTGATATATTTCATATTCAATTTAATAACTAAATAAATATTAAGAGAAATGATCATTTATTAAATAAAAATTCTAAAAGAACAACTTAAGAGCATGTTTGGCCTAGTTTTTTTCTTTCTAACTTCAAAGCTATTATAAAGCTCTTATGAAAAATAATAGCTTTTAAATTTAAGCTAAAATTGTTTGGTAAATTTACTTTTTATAATCTCTCTTTTATAGATAAGCTGTTTGGCAAAACATCTTATATAAACTTTAATTTTGATTAAAATTACTATAAAGGGTATTTAATAAATTATGAAAAAAAATTGAATCAAATAAAAAAAGATAAGTGTGAAAAAAATATAATTTTCCTTATAATATTATGAATTGTTGAAAGATAAAAGAAGAATTAAAAAAATATTTATTGTTATTTTTTAAAGATTGGTTTAAAATTTACGACCTTTGGAGCTGAACAAAATTGATGTTACAAAATAATGTTAATAATGGATCCAAGTGAGTTAGGAAAACCATGTTTAGTCATTGATTTGGCAACCCATTTTCCTACTAAAATCGTCAGCACTAATTTCATGCAAGTCTATCAAGGTCTTGATGTTCTTATCAACAAAGTTTCCTTTTATAAACAAAAAGATTTTGGCTTTTATATATATTTTTTATTGAGTTATTTATTTTGTCAAGAAGTGTCACATCATTTGTTGAGTATTGTTAACTCAAATATGGAATTCACTACTAAGAAGTTTAGGTATTCCACAATTTCTATTGTCAAAAGAATTAAAGTCTATTTCAATTTTCTTATAGTGCATCATATTATTATCCCTAAAAGAAAAAATTCTTTAAATTTGAGTTTCCATTAACGAGTACAAATATTAACTTTTCAATTTTCATCTAATTTATCTCAATAATCATTGACTTATTTGACTAATTATTTCAATAATAATCAACCAATATTATATACACCAGAAAGAAGTTAAGAATAAATAAACATCACATAATTGTTATATCAAATAATAAACTAAGAAACATCAAATAATTAAAAGTGTTTTCAAATCAAAAAAATGATAAAAAATAAAATGTAAAATAAAATTAAAAAAATAATACATGAATGTAGTTTTAAATTTTGAGTTTTCTTTTCCTTCACTTTTTGTAAGAACAAAAAAAATCCTAAAAGAATGGTTTGTAGAAGAAGGGACAAAAGAGGGAGATTAATAAGGAGAGAGGGAGGAGGTATTTTCTGAGAGAGAATCTTATTGAAAAAAAAATAAATCTTCTAAAAAACTAATTGTGTATTTTTTTTAAAAAAAGAGAAAACTTCTATTTGAAGTTTTTTTAAAATTTTATTTTTTAAAAAAGTTGACTCTTTTTTTAAAAAAATTTCTCATAAAATATGGTTTGACTCAATTTTTATTTTTAAAAAATAAATTAAGTCAAACAAGCACTAAGTGAAAAAGTAATCCAAAACAACACTTACTTTGAACTCTTACCTATTATAGCGCATGTAAATTTAGTTGAATAGCACATTCGCATATTCACATTTTTAAAACACACAAATTTGAATATCCGTTTTTAATCTCCTATATACATTTTGGCTTTGTTAAAACAAAAGCAGGAATGAGTGGGAACTTAAGTAGGGATGTCAACGAGTACCCTATTATAGGGTACTCGCGAATACGCGACCCAGTTATGCCGGGTTAGGGTACCGTATAAACGGATTAAGGGTGAGTACGGGTAGTGATTTCACTACCCGACTCAGGTTCGGGTATTACACTATGGATACCCATTACCCGAACCCGATTATTTCCTTACCAGGTTCCGCGGGTACCTGCATCAGAACCCGCATGTAAATTTAGTTGAATAGCACATACGCATATTCACATTTTTAAAACACACAAATTTGAATATCCTTTTTTAATCTCCTATATACATTTTGGCTTTGTTAAAACAAAAGTAGGGATGAGTGGGAACTTGAGTAGGGATGTCAACGAGTACCCTATTATAGGGTACTCGCAAATACCCGACCCAGTTATGCCGGGTTAGGATACCGTATAAACTGATTAAGGGTGAGTTTGGGTAGCGATTTCACTACCTGACTCAGGTTCGGGTATTACACTATGGATACCCGTTACCCGAACTCGATTATTTTTTTACCAGGTTCCGCGGGTACGTGCATCAGAACCCGTTTATTATTATTATTTATTATTTAAATAGTAATGTAAAATGAAAACATGAAGACTTGAACCCAGGTCCTCCATAAAGATACCCACTGCCTCCACCATCTAGCCAAATTGTTTCATTTGATATATATATAGACGAAATATTATATTTAAAATATAGTTAATTAAATAACTAATGCAATTATATGAATATATATAAATAAAAAATTATTAAATTATTAATTATATTTTATATATTAATATGAATATCATATCATAAAATTATGATTATTAATTAAATTGTTTAAAAATAATTTTTAACTCATCACATTGAGTACTAAATTCTATATTGAAGAATTAATGTGCAACAACTACAAGTATTAATGATTGAAGCCAATGATACCATAAAATGATATCAAATGATATAAACCTCTTCTAAAATAATGTGTTTGTGCTACATATTAATTAAAAAACATAAAATTATGATTATTAATTAAATTGTTTAAAAATAATTTTTAACTCATCACATTGAGTACTAAATTCTATATTGAAGAATTAATGTGCAACAACTACAAGTATTAATGATTGAAGCCAATGATACCATAAAATGATATCAACCTCCTCTAAAATAATGTGTTTGTGCTTCATGTTAATTAAAAAACATAAAATTATAATTATTAATTAAATTGTTTAAAAACAATTTTTAACTCATCACATTGAATACTAAATTCTATTATTTTTGTTTTTATTAATTTAATTAATAATTAATTTTATGAAATACGTAAAGAAATATTATTGTATATGTATACGGGTTCAGAAAATTAGAGTCATGAAATAAATTTTAATAATTTTTTAATCTAATCGAATTTTTAAACGAATTAAGGTAATTATAGAGTAATAAAAAAATAATAGAGTTAGAGTTATGATAATAATTTTAAAATTATACGGATAATTAATAAGATTAAAATAATTAATTTTTAATAAAATTAAAATTTAGATATCTTAAAAAATTATAAGATACTCAATCCATTGATCTTCTTAAACTTGAGCAGCTGCCTGCCACAATGTGCATGGGAGTTCGGAGTTGGGACAATATAATTACTGTTGCAGTATATGTCGGTTTCGTTTTGCAAAGAAACTGGACCCACGTGCTCTTGAATTTTCAAGCAAAACAGTCTAAGGACATATAAAAGTAATGGTGCATTTGTACCAAGAATGCAACGACTCGCGTGCTCCCTGCAACAAAAGGACAATCCTAACCGCAATCTAAGCTTTAATTTGGCAAAACAGAAAATGAAGTAAATTTCGAACAAATAACACATTTTTATTTACCAAAGAAAACAAAGAAAGATAACAACGAATACGCCTCTGTAAGAAAAACTGGTAAGCATAATAATAATAATATTCTAATTATAGCGCAGATATATGGGGCATAAATTCTTACATTACATGCTCCATCTACAAGCCAGCCACTTAAAAGGTGTTCCAAAACCAAAAGCACACTTCCATTTCTTTATTCTTTTCTACAACCTTAAGACAGTTTACATGTCAGAATTCGCATCTAAGTCCGTTGAACATAGATGCTTTACCAATTCCTCCAAATCCTTAGCCGAGCTGCCACCTTCTTTAACTGCCTCTACTGCTGCCTTTCTCAATTGCATCACTCCTTCTCTCTCTACGCTGTGCTTATTGCTCACTGATTCTGCCACCACTCGTGCCAACTCGTCTGAGTTTGGCACAGTTTGCGCACCCTCACACGCCCTCTTAGCCACCCTTAGCTCATCAACCAACAAAGTATCGTCCACAAATTGGTCAGCACCGAAGGGCCACGTTAGCATGGTCACACCAGCCACCACGGCTTCTAAGACCGAGTTCCACCCGCAATGAGTCAAGAACGAGCCCACCGCTCGGTGACGCAGTATAGCAACTTGCGGGGCCCACCCTCTGATTGCATGTCCCCTACTAGCCACACGATCTTCGAACCCATTTGGAATCATGCCGTATGTTCCCTCCACGTGTCCCTCCGTGGGTTCCTTGATGCACCATATGAACCGGACCCCACTCTTCTCCAACGCCGACGCAATGGCTGCCATTTGATCATTGGTCAACACGACTTGACTCCCAAAGCAAACGTAGACCACCTCGCCATCCACACACGTGTCTAGCCACGTCAACAAGCCATCCACCGAGATCGAGCTGGGCCCACCCAAACGTACGGGGCAAGTAAGGGAAGAACTGTCGTTAACATGGAATGCGTGCAAGGGCCCCACAGCCAACACATGATCAGAGCCCATTACCTTCTTCAAATGGTCGAAATAAGGCCCTTCTAGTTCAGCAAAAGAGTTAATTATTAGACCCCAACTTTTGATGTTTGCAATAAACCCATCTTTGATAAATTCTCCAGCCGGGTCGCCCCCATCGCACGCGCGATAAGTCGGAGAGATTTTCCACCAAGGGTACTTTGGACATTTCGGAATTTTATCAAACGAAATAACAGCCGTCTGGTCTTGAGGATCATCCAGCTTAGGGAGATCGAGCCACAGGGAATACAAAACAGACAATGCCATGGCGCCAGAAGGGGAAAAAACAATTCGTTTTATGCCTAGACGGGAAGCCAAACGTTGAGTCCATCCCAAGAACATGTCGGAGACGATGGCTGAAGGAGGTGAAGGGTGGGATTCAAACCATGAGAACAAAGGGTGGTAGAGTTGACCAAGGGCGTGAATCAAGGCAGTGCGACAGCCTTGAGGTAGGTCTTTGAAGTTCTCGACGTGGGAGGGAATGGAAGGGTGGGGAGGGAAGGGGAGGACCAGTGTTTTGATTTGAGGGTGGGAAGACAGGAGTTGGGTCAACAAGGGGAGGTTCTTCGGGGTGACTAAGATGGTGATGGTCAGATCAGTGGCGGTGGCTAAGTGATGGGTGAGGTCTAAGAGAGGAATCATGTGGCCTTGTGCTGGGAAGGGGAATACTAGGACGTGTGCATTTCTGCCTAATACTGCCATGGGTAGGAACTAGGAATATAATTGCTTGGAGGATTAGCAAGGAATGTGAATCTGAAAACGTATCTGTAAACCTTTTGGCTAACCAGCACCGAGATTGAAAAAGTTTGAAGAGAAATGATGGAAGGCTACTCGACTCCTCTTTTAATGACGACCATGTGTCACGTGGGGGCTACGTGACACATGGACTTTGTTGTGCTTAAAGTAGGCTGCAATATGCCTGTCCAAGGATCGAGACGTATGTTTTTATTTTTTAATTAATATTTGATGTATTGAAAGTAACAACATCATATTTTACCCACTCCTTAATAAAATATTATATTTTAAAAAATAAAATATTAATATTTTATTTTTAAAAAAATAATATTGATATGACATCATTCATAGCTTGATAAAATACTATACATTTCGTACATCCAATATTTTTGTATTTTTATTTTTGTTCATATTTATAATTTTTTTACTAAAAAATGTTATGACAATAAAATTGAATAGGTACAATTCTAAAGTAACTGTAGGTATATAATATTCATAACTGTTTTCATTGCCGGAAAATGAAGGTAGAATAGCATAGTAAGTGTAGATTTGTATCCAGAAAAACAAAATGGCTCTGATAATAAATCAGATTAGATGGATTTGGAAACTGAATTGGGTAGAGTAGACTAGTCACTGTATTCATTTTATTATATTTGTCCTTTAGAGGTTGTTTGGTCTGATTTTTTTTTAATTTAAAAATTATTATGAAGTTTTTATAAAAAATAATAACTTTTAAAATTAAGTTAAAATTGTTTGATAAATTTTTTTTATAAGTTTTTTTATATAAATTATAATTTTAGTTAAAATTATCTTAAAAAGGTATTTTTTTAAAAGGATAATATTGTAATTATTTTTAATAGATAAAGATATTTTTAAAACAAAAATAAAAAATTTTCTTGTATTTTAAAAAAAAAAAAAAAAAGTTCCTCACAGGAGCTTTTTTTAAAACTCTTTTTTTAAAAATTTTACTCTTAAAAAAAATTATTTTTTTTAAGAGTTTTTCAAAATTTATGTTTGACATGGTTTTTGCTTTTAAGAGGTAGATAAGCTGAAAAAAAGTTAGGCCAAACATGCACTTAGTAACTTTTTGTAGTTTATATGAATTTAATTTTGATTAATATTTTTTTAAGTATTATATAACATTATATTTTTAAAGAATATGTTTTGAAAAGATCAGAATTCAGAATTTTATAATTTTTTTAAAAAGAATTATCAAAATTGAGATTATGTGACTATTAAAATCAGCAAAAAAGTTGCAACAGGGTAAGTATTTAATTGTATGTTTCTTTTGTTCAAATAATAATTTGGTTGAAAGTAGAACTTGTTTCGTTTGCACATGAGAAAAACACTATGAAACTCAAAGTCTCAAGCAAAATGTTCTTTTTGACGGAGTCACATTTATAAATAAAAATTACAATCATAACTAAATATAATATCTCATATAAAAAATGAACCAAACAGATCAATAAATTAAATATAAAATTAAACAAAACCTTATAAATTATGATTTTAAACCATGCCTCGTGTGTTTTTTAAAGTGAGGGCTCCAACCTTATTGCAGGCCATGAAAAATGGCCCCAAGTAAAAGCCGCGCAAATTTGAGTAGGGCCCTGATTTTCCAAACTAAGAAACATGAGCAAATTAGAGGGTACAAAAGTACAATAATGAGCTTTGTCACCATAGAAGAGATAGATTTGCAGGAGCCATTTGTCTTTTTTCGATCAACTACACTATTAGCTTACTTGATTTCAGTTAACGAGTATTTATAAAAATAAACTCATAAACTTGGCTCGCTGTCTTGATAAATGTAGTGGTTTGGATCCTACTTTGGCTGAAGCTATTGGTCTCAGTGCCGAGTTACAAATAGCAAGCGCTGTGGGTTGGACAAAGGTTCTACTCAACTTACACTCATTGTCCTTGCTATCATGCTTTAAATCCCAAGCAAGATGGCCAATAGCTCTTTTACCTCTTAAAGTACAATTACATCATGTATATTTTTGTATATTAAAAAGGAAATTGGGTTGCTTCCAACTTGCCACCACAATTGAGAAGCATATGAATGAAATGTAATCCTTTTTACAATGAAATCCTATTTTATTCAAAATGAAAAAAAATAAAAAAACTTTTCGAGAATGAAATCAAAATTATAATGAGATTATTTTTTAATCTTTGAATGACGAATTGATTTCGGACCAGTTCAATTGATTAAAGTCCAAGGCCTTACTTGTTGTCTAAGTAATCTATATTTTTAATATTATAACGAGTTTAGTTGGACGAAATGAGTTTCTCTCGTTATTTTTAGAATTATTTTTTAAAATCACAAAATGTATATTACCACATCTCCTTTGATATTAACTATTTTTGAGTTTTGTGAAATAGAGTTTAAAATTTTAAACAAAAATACATTTAATTGTTTATAAAACTACTAACCCTACGTTATAAAAGAATTTTTAATCTCATTTTCCTTTTCTGTTTCCCTCCCTTCTATACATGCCTCTCACCCTTCTTTCTCTAAGCAAGCTTCATGCAACCATCCTCCTCCACGGCTACTGTCATCTTCTATTAAGTTTTTTTTTGTTGACTATCAAAGAAATCACCGACGTTTTTAGAGTGCCAATTTGATGTTGGCCACGGCTAGATCGATGTTTTATAACATCGACAGCTTCTTCGATGCGTGACAGCGGGTTTGAGAAAAGATAAAAAAAATGAAAAAAAAAATATAATTAAAAATTATATTAATAGTTAATATTTTAAAATTTTAATAAAAATAGAAATTAAAAGAATGAAAAATTAAAATACAGAAAAAAATAAAAAATTGTAATAATATTTAATAATAAATTAAAATTTGAAAATTTAATGAAAATCAAAATTAAAAACTTTTTATTAAAATATAAAATCATAATAAAGAGTAATTTTATATTTTTTATATAAAATTTACTAAATTATGGTAATGAGTATTTTATTTTTAATGAAAATAAAATTTATCATTTTATTATTTATTTATTCTAAAATTATTTTAATACTCATAATAACCATTCTTATTTTATACTATTTCTTTTTTCCATTTCTGACACAGGAATTGCTATAAGATGAGGAGTGAACTGACCAACATGAGGAAAAGGCAACGAAATCAGACACGAAATGCCGGGAGATTCAGCAAACAAAACCCTCGAAATCCCAACGCTTAAATTTGAACCAGTCATTATCCGAGAACATGGACAACGGCGATCAACGGACGGCGATGAGTTAGATTCCTTTCTCTGCGGAGTATGCTTATCAAACGACGGGAAAACAGCAATCAGGGGCACAATCGATTGTTGCGACCATACCTTCTGCTTCGTTTGCATCGTAAAGTGGGCCAAGGTGAAGTCTTTTTGCCCTATCTGCAAGCTCACCTTTACCACCATCTATGGACCACAGAAGAACGTTATCTTTGCTTCCAAACGCTTAGTTAACGTCCCTCAAGGAAATCAGGTCACGTTTTAATTATTTTCTCATACCCCGTGTTTAATTTTAAGAAATTGATTATTTATGTTTTTTTTTGAAAAAATTAATGTTAATTATTGTTTTTATTCTTGAGTTTAATTTGCATAGAGTTTTTTTTTAAGCTTGCCTCACTCATAGCAATTATCATTTTATTAAGAGAAAAATAGATTCGAATCTTAATTATTTGAATAAGAGATACATGCATTTATTATTAAACTAAATATTTAAATAACAAATATCAGAATGGATTAATTTTTCACTCTTATTAATAGAAAAATCATAATTAAATGTTATTAATTATCTGACTATTCATAAATTATTGAACTATTCGTAAACAATGTCATTTACGCGTTCATAAATTATGTAACTATTTATAAATGAAGTAATGTATAGTTACGTAAATAATTATTTTTTATGAGTATTACAATTTTATCATTTCTATAATTACTTTCTACGTACATGTTGAGATATATTGATATTTGTTACCATTGCAGGCTAATTATCCCTTTGGAAATGCAACATCTGGCTTATTTAATCCTCATGAAGAAATTAAATGCCGCGTTTGCCATGGTATAGCTGATGAAAGTAACCGTCGGCTACTTTGTGATATCTGTGATTCAGCTGTTCATACTTATTGTGTTGGCTTCAGTGCGACTGTACCTCCTGGCGGTGCTTGGTTTTGTTATGGCTGTGCTCTTTCTAGGTCTAACCATGACAAAACTAAAGTTAATATTGCTATTGACAATCAAAAGATATCTGGAAACTTTAATGTGAAATTACCAGTAGAGACGAGCGTTCCATTTTTTGGTATTGCAAGGGAATCAAATATCCCTGAGGTTGGACATCATAATCCAAGTTTCTCTTCACGCCCTAACTATTTGTCACCTCCTTTTCTCGCTGGAAGGAGAATTGTGGATGAAGCCAATGGTCCAAGTGAAAAAGGTCATCATTTGTCACCTCATCTTGGTGGCAAAAAGAGTGGGAAGGGTCGCACCAGGGCTAGGGTAACAGAATTAGAGAAATTGGTGCAAAGTCTGCAACAAAAGATAGAGGACGAGCAGGAAAAAAGGGTTAGATTGGAGGATCACATGACGCAAATCATTGAGCAAAATAACCAAGAGCGAATCGACCAACAGATTGAGGAGAAAATTCAACAGCATTTTGATCAAATGTTGACCATGCGCATGCAACAAATGTTGTTAAAAGTACATGCAGCAGTATCATCTTCAAAGCCACCAGTTTGAGTAAGTAACTTTATGTGATTGCTTGAAACGAAAAATCATGTAGTATAGAATATTCTCATCCAAGCAGTTTGGTTTTGTTTTTGGTTTCTAGTTCATTTCGAAACAGCTTATTTAAGATTGGGAAAGAATAAGCAGTTTGTAGAGCGAATAATCTGGCACCAAATGTACCTTGCATTGCCATTGACTTTTAGTTCCCCTTTGCAATGAAACTTAATGAGAGCCATATATAAAGCGTTCGACCTAAGTAATTTGGGACAATGAGCTTTGTTCTTTATATATATAAATAAATCTAGAGAATTGGTTGGCTATGGTGGCTGAGTAGACCACACCCTCCAACCATGCATGCCAATTCATTGTAATGACCTTATTTGACTGATCTTTTGTTCTGCAATCTCTTCACTAGGCAGCTGTTCCTTGTGAGTTGATATTCTTACATAGTAGTATGCTATATTGTAAGTAGCTATATGATAAGAGTCTACACCGATACCGAAGGAAAGGATTCCCTAAGAAGTTTCAATACTTTTTTGCAAGAGCCTTTAGCAGTCAAGAATCTTACTTGTCAGCTCCTATTCTTCGTTAGAGGAAAGATTACGAGTTCAAATCTCACTCTTCAGTACTAAGCAGAGTTGTTAGTTTCCTAGAACGGGGGCCCATCTGTGATGACATATTCCATAAAGAATGCAGGAACTATCTCCACTCTTAAGTTCCATAACTGCAAATCCAGTGGGTAAATGACATTGCCATCGATGATCAGGAAAATCTCTTATCTGTCTTCATTCTATTATCAGAAAACAATAAAATGTATTTGCCTTTTAGCCTTGAACTCGAAATTTGCAGAAATATTGCCATTTTAGATGTGTGTCATGTTTGAAGGTACGTACAATAATATATTGTGGAAGAAGTAGCCATGGTTAAATTGATTATGTAATCATCTTATCATTATTACGTTTATGTCTTTCTGTTTTGTGTTGTGTGTATATGTGATACGCAGATTAGTTCTTGGATGCACAAGATGCTTTATTAGATTTTGTCATCTCATTTCTCTCTGTCTTTCTGTTTCACAGATTCAATCAATGTCAATGAGAAGCACATATGGCTTGTTCCAAAGATGATCGATCGAGCTTCTGGGTTGAATTCCTTCTCATTAGATGCTAGGACTTGGGTGAAGGTGCCTTTTTTCTTTTGTCTTGGCTAGAAGACTTGTGCAGTTGTTCATGAATACTTTCGTCAGGGAAAACTGTAGTCTATCTTGCTGTTCAAAACATATAATGTGTATATTATTGGTGACATTTATTAATATATAATTATCTATTTCCTTTTCAATATATATATATATCTATATAATTATCTATTTTATAAGAAAGAGAGAAGAGTAGACAAAATATGGTGCATCACCCAACACCCAAAAAAAAAAAAAAAACAATTGAATCCATCATTTAACGAGACAGAATCAAATAAGATGATTATAAAGATTTAGTTTGATGTTTTGTGTTTTTAATTTTTTTTTAAATTCATCACTCAATTATTTTTGGATACGTAATGAGGAAAAAACAAATAAATACATAATTTCTAGATGGTAAATTTTGTTTCACATCATCCACATAATATTAATGTGATCAAAATGACATGTCAACGTGACAAATGACATTCATTAACGAAGTTAATTAATAGTTAATGAGAGGTTTATTTAATTTAAAAGTAAAATTTAAAGATTTAATTGATTGCACTAAAAGTATAAGTACTTAATTGATTTTTTAGTATAACTTAGTGGCTTACTTAGATATTTTTAAATTACTATGAATTCAAAACCACAAACTTTAACTTACTTAATTTCATGAGGCATGATGCTCAAATAAGTCCCTAAACTATTTAAA
Source organism: Theobroma grandiflorum (assembly GCA_036013995.1). Classification (NCBI taxonomy): domain Eukaryota; kingdom Viridiplantae; phylum Streptophyta; class Magnoliopsida; order Malvales; family Malvaceae; genus Theobroma; species Theobroma grandiflorum. The sequence goes on from CP142131.1 coordinate 13,643,094, forward strand.
AATATTCAAATAAATCCTTATTCTTTTATTGCATTCAATCAAGCCCTCGAATTTTTATTTTGGATCAAATAAGCCCTTATGACTAATGATCTACTAATTTTCAATAGTAAAAATGTCATTTATCATTTTATATCTATACGACACTAACATGATATTAATGTGAATAATGAAAAATGTCATATAATTAAGTTATCATACCAAATTAGCACGATATGCCATCATCAATTATAATATGTCAACATGCCACATTATAATCAATTATAATATTTTAGCATGTCACATTAGCATCACGAGATACAGCATAATAAATGACATTTTGATTAAATCAATCATTAGTAATAAGGATTTATTTGACTTAAAATAAAAAGTACATGGATTTATTTGATTTAAAATAAAAGTATAAGGACTTAATTGAACGCAATAAAAGTATAAAAGTTTATTTGAATTTCCTTGAATACTTCAGGGGCTTTTTTGTATATTATGCCATTTCATTACAAGGCTCTTCCTAATTCAAAAATTACAAATCACTCTTATTTCTATTAATTTTGTTCTAATTACCACAATTAGGTGAATTCGTAAATAAATTGTTAGAAAAAATATGGTAATTAAGTTTACCATGGTTAAGACAATTGACCAGCTTGATTTGTAACCATCGTTTAACGAGACAAAGTATTGTGCTGATAAATTTCTAATAGATTACTTCTGATCCATTAAGATTGCCTAATTGGCAACCTTCATTTAGTGATGATTTAATGAGAATATAGATTCATTTTTTAATTAATTAGAGAGTTTTTTCAAGTCTTTCTAATGATACTTGATTTCTTCTCTCAACTACAAATTAATCACTGAATTAAAATTAACATTGGAATGTTTATAATTTGATTTAGTTGACAATTAGTCTTAACTTAGGAAACAAATTTTAACTTTTAGCCTAATGACCATTTGATATTAAAAACTAAATTTAAAAAAATATATATGTTGCCTTAACATTCATTAAGTGAGGGAATTATCTGTATAGAGTTTGTTTTATTAGTTTGCTTTGAGTATCTTTGGTTTAATAATAAACTTTGTTGTTTATTTTTAATTCTTTTTTAGATTAATCTTTGTGTGGATTTTAAGTAGCTATGTTTATCTCTTGAATTCTTGCATAGGAAACTAGTTCCCCATGCAACCAAATGTCTCATTTTCCTCAAATCTTGATACACCATTTATTTAATTCTTTTCTTATTTCTTTATTATTATTATTATTTCTCTTTTTTCTTTTTCAAAATTTCAAAACTTTTAGTTCTTTTGGGTAAACCACAATTACAATTCTTTTGATTTTTAACTTTTTTTTTCACTTGAGATTTCTTGATATCTTTTTTCTCAATTAACACCTTGTGAATATTTTTTTAATAGCAACTTATGAATAATTTTTGTTGCCATAAAAGATTAAGTTGTTAATTTTACATAGCAAAATTACAAAAACATTTTTTTAGGGAAATTTACAAAAGTATTTTGAAGTGTGAATAAATAGGTTAACTTTGAATTGATAACATCTTGTTATTTTTTTTTAAGTAAAATTAATAGCTTAATTTCTGTGAAAATAGAGGTTATTCATAAAGTGTTAATTAAGAAAAATCTCATGGGGTCGAAAGCTAGTTAATGGTGTAAGGTGAATGATTGATGATCAGAAAATAAAAAAGAAACTGAAATCACAAGACATCTTTCTTCATCTTAATTATCCATATTCTCAACACAAAAAGATGGGATTACATTTTCCTCCCCAGAATTTAGTTGCAAAAGAAAATAAAAACATAAAAAAAAAAAGTGATTTTGCATGCTTAAATTTGTGTAATTTTAGGGCAAGACTAGCTTTAGGTCATTCAATTTATTATGTTTTTTTCAGATAATAGAGACCAATCATAATGTTAAATGATTTATAGTCTAACGGGCTTTCAAGTACGAAAAGTGACCCAGTTAGTGGTTTGGGCGAGGCCCAACAGACCCAATCCAAGGCCTTGCTTCAAAACCGCGGAGGATTCTCAATTATTGACTTCTGATGAGTGAACGCGAGGAGCCGTGACGGCTGAATCAGGAAGATAAAAAATGGCGGGTGACTCAACATCCGACTCGCCACCTCCTTCCCCAAACAAACGCCTCAAAATCACAACCCCTAATTCCAAGTCAATCATCCAGGACGAGCCCAGTGATCATCACCTACAACAATCGGGGGACGACGATGATTCAGATTCCGAGATATGCGGAATATGCTTATCGGACGGTGGAAGGAGGGCCATCAGAGGCAAAATCGACAGCTGCGATCATTTCTTCTGCTTCGTTTGCATCATGGAGTGGGCGAAGGTGGAGTCGCGTTGCCCTATGTGCAAGCGCAGGTTCACCGCCATTTGTAGACCACCCAAGGAAGGTGTCTTTGCTTCAGAACGGGTCATTAACATCCCTCAGCGAGACCAGGTCACGTTTCTTTTATCGTTTTCGAGTTTAATTGCTTTTTTTCAGTTCTATAAAATAATGTGATAGTTAAGTGCTTTTACATTTGAGTTTAGGTTTTTAGCGTGCTCTGTTAAATTGAGTTCTATGATTAATGTTTTTAGAAATTTAATTATTTTAACAATTACAGAGACGGCCTATATGAGGAGGATAACTGACATTTGGGGAAACTATTTTTTTTTTATAATTGTTCTTTTGTTCTGCTAAATTCTGCTTTGGGCAATTTGATACGTGACTGAATTCCGTGTATCATTCACTCAAGGAAAGTTTTATCTACCCTAGCATGAGATGAAGTGCAAAATTGCCACCAATCAAGTTTCCATGCTCTTAGTTAGACATTGGGCTTTTTTTGTCAGCTAAAGAGGTGGAATTCACTGGTAAAAAAGGTCATAGAATCATTTGCTACATGGATGCTGTCCTTTACTGATACTTGTTACGTTTTCAGGTTTACCATCTCTGTGGAAATGCAACATCTGGGCCTTTTGATCTTTATGCAGAAGTTAAATGTAGTGTGTGCCATGGTATAGCTTATGAAGGTCTTCTACTACTTTGTGATCTCTGTGATTCAGCTGCTCATACTTATTGTGTTGGCTTGGGTGCGACTGTGCCTGATGGTGACTGGTTTTGTCACGATTGTGCTCTTTCAAGGTCTGAACATGAAAACACTGAAGTAGATACTGACACTGATAATAAAATGATCTCTGGAAATTCTCATGTAAAATTATTAGCGGAAGCAAATGTTTCAATTTTTGATACAGTACGAGAATCAAATATTCCAGTATTTAGTGGACATAATGCTAGTGTCTCTTCACTTCCTACTTATTTGCCACCTCCTCTCGTCCCCAAAAGGGAACGCAATGCTGTTGATAAAGTAAGTGGTCCAATCGAAAGAAGTAGGAATACCATGGGCAATTCAACTGAACCAGGTGCAAGAACATTGGGCCTTTGTCGAAATGTGCACAGCCGCATACGAGCTCTTCGTGAAAATTGGCATTCATTGCAGAGTAGATCATTAAGTTTCTCTTCTAGTGTGGTTGAATCTGGTGGTGCAAGTCGTAGAAAAGGTATAGTGGGTCTCACTTCAGTATCTAATTATAGTTCAAGTGAACCACAATCATCCTCTTCCTCAAGTCAACAATCTAATTCTCAGAACAGTTTTGTTGAGCCTAAGGTAGATTTATATGATACTGACAAGGCTTGGAAAATGATGAATATTGCCAAGTCAATGCAAAAGAATTGTACAAGGACTAGTAATCTTAACCAGACCCCAACAAAACCCTCTTGCCTGGGAAGTGCTTCAAAAGAGGCAAACAGCAGTTCAGGCCATCATATATCACAAATCCTGCGAATTGAAACTAGGAATGAGGAAAGAACAGGAAAACAGATGCATTACAGGTATTATCATCATGAAAGTGGAAAAAAAAAACACAAATCTCCAGAGATGGATAAGCAAAAGAGGATGGTTACAAGTATACAATCCAGTGAGAGAGTTGTTACTTCTCTTTCACCTCGATTTTCTTCATCTCCATCATCTACAGAGTTCCAGATTCAAAATGATGACTGTCATGTGAATGGTGTGAGGCCATTTGTGAAAAATGCTCAAAATAAATGTCAAGAATCATCATCAAATGCAAACAAGGATGGTGGATATTCTTGTTCAACTAGTTCGGCCGATTCAGTGCTACAAGGATCTACCAATTCATTAGATTCCAACTTGGAGTTTGGTGTATCTATTTTAGATATACCTGAGAGGAGAACCAGGTTAGAGAAGAGTTGTTCCAAAAGCAAGGATAGAAAAGATGATAATGCCAAACGCGAGATCCAATCTCTTGTTAAACTCAATTTAAAGCTCCTAAGCCAAGACAAACGATTAGGTATGATCACTTCTTTTTTTTTTTTTTTTTGGGATAGGAGGAATGATCACTACAATTGAACTATATTAAGGTTTTACTTTAACAAGTGTCTGAAGAATACTTGCTAACTAGGTTAGAGAGTTAGTATTTAATGTATTCGTGGAATAACAATTCATTAAAACAAAAGCAATACATTCAAGGTAAATTACTGCATTAAATGCAATGGTATTTTTTAAACAATAATGCATATCTGGTTGAGGCTGGAATTATTTGACCATGGAGTCAGGTGATGTTGAGATCTATTATCATCCTGAATGCGGAAGTATTCTAATTACCACCAAGTGTTAAGCTATTTTTTCTCTTTTATTAAACTGCTGAAGGACCTCTACTGTTAAGTTTGTGGGAGATCCTTTGGGTTCTGGCTAGCTTGCCAACAAATTTGATATTATACATGAAAGACAAATATAGCAAAACAATAGCACCTCAACAAGAATGGAGCACCAAAAAAATGAAAAGTGAAAGGAGTTTACCTGAATGATTTAAAGATTTATCTGGAAAGCCATTTTTTTTTTGTTTTTGTTCGGGTGTATGTGTGCCTAGTTGTGATGCCTTTAATCGTTTTCCGTGAAATTATGAATATATTCTTTGGGCATTGCCATTGTAAACTCTAGTTTATTGTATCTTGGATGCTTTTTGATTTATGAAACGTAGTATGACATATTGTGTGTGCAGGGGTTGATGCATTCAAGGAAATAGCTAGGCTTGCCACCCATACCATCTTGGCTGCATGTGGTTTTCAGCACTCGACATCCAGTGTCCACTCTTTTCCAAGCTCAGTATGTAGCCACACTGATGATATTAAACTGCAACATAAGTCCACTTTGATGCCAAATTCTTGCCGAGAGTGTTTTTATGTTTTTGTGAAGAATGTTGTTTGCTCCATTATGATTGAGAAAGGTCATAGTGGACCTTTATAAGGTTGTCACAAGCAAGCCGTTTTGTCATTTATAAATAACAAGGGGGATTGCAATTCTCTTCCCCTTGCATTCAAACGGTCATTTTCCCTCTTTGACCCATTTGTTGTTTTTCTGTAAAACAAATGTAAGTTGAATTCGGAGCTAATTTATCTAGTGTAATTTGTTCCGAAGCACATTGAAAGCATGTGAATAAAGTAGAATGGCTTTGTTCTATTTCTTAGCATTATGTTTTCCAGGTTTTCCCCTCACTTACCATGAATGACTGTGGTTATTAGTTAGACAATTTCGTCCTCTCTGCCCTGATGGTTGAAGCAAGAATCCAGGGCCCTATCCTTGTTCTGAGCCGACCTCTTTTACCGTCGCTGCAACCACATTAGGCAATCAAAATATTTTGATCCTTTTCACCAGTACTGAGGGTTATCGCTTGGGTAAAGCAGAAGCACGAGTACAATGGGTGATGGACTAGCATTGTCATTTGCTGAGTTCTTACTCGTCTACAATGCGAAGCAAAGAGGTTATGTTATCCCTTTCGTTAATTGCTGCTATGTTGCTGGCATAGTCTCTGTTGCTTCGAAATCACGAAGATGGGTCTCCTTTTATGTTGAGACCTTACATCAAATGTGGGCAAATGTCAGCTTCCCCTCAACCTAGAAGTAGAATTTGGGAGTTGCAAAACTCTCGGGATAATCAGGCCATAGCCACAGCTGTAATGTGGCAAATTAGGTACTCAGATTTGCTGGTTATCTAACCAGCGATTGACCTGCAGATGTGGGAGGTGATAGTTTTCTGCTTCCAACCTCTAGGTTTGATTCTTTGAACCAAACTACATTGAGATGCTCGCCTTGCAACCACAAAGTTAAGGGCATGAGGGAGAGGGACAGCAATTAATAAATGACAAAATAAACCAGTGGTCTTCCACACAATTATTCAAAACTAGTCTTGTATTAAATCACACCATCACAAACTTCACATGTATATATAACAAATATATATATATATATATATATGATTTAGTCATATATTTATATATTTGTGAAAGTTATTGTTGGACTTCATAACCTTTCACTTTTTTTCCTAGAAACTCTTTGTATCATATAATTGTACAGAGTCAACAAGAAGGAAACTCTGAAATCCAGGACATCAATTCAAATAAGGATAGAACCTTGAGGTAATTTTTTCTCATTTCCCCGACTCAAACTCTGATCCCAAGTATATTTACACCCATACGCTACTCTTGCCAGCTATGATTTCTTCTTCTAAGGCTATTTATCGTGCAAGAAACCTATGTAAAAATACCAATTCCCAGCACTAGAAAGAATTTATTCTTCAAAAACCTTAAAATCTACATCAACGGGATATATATTTAACCAACTCAAAACTGGCATGAAGTCCCAAGCCTCTGTCTCTGCACAATTGTTGGAGACCTTCTCTTAGCAAAAGCAGGGTAAAGAAGCTCCCTGAACTTTTCAATAAAGAGATTCCATTCCTCCTCATTCATGTCAGCAAACTTCACAAAGCTTGTAGTTGTAGGAAGATGCTCATTTGCACTTCTTATCATCCTAGATGAGTAGCCAATCATCTTCCCCTTTTGTTTTCCACCGTGGTAGTGGAAGCCTTTCTCACCCAAGTTAACCTTTTTCAAAGAGAGAGATAACCTTGAAGCAGTATAAACCCAATCATCTTTGTGCCTACAAGCTACTGCATCACTAACGGGCCCTCCATCCAACTGAATTTCAGACTCTTCAAGATTCTCATCTACTTGAGCTAGAAGGTTTTGGTCATTAAGACTTTCAGACCGATAATAAAAGGGCAGTTTAGCAAACAAACCAGACGTCTTTGGGGCAACATTGACCTCTGCTGCCTCACAATCCATGTCAAACTGAAACTCATTATCTCTTTCATCAGCCTCAAAAAATGACATGTCGATCTCCATTGTGAGTTCTTTCGCCTCAAGGCACACAACCTCAAGTTCACTTGGCTCCTCCTCTTGGCCATGGAACTCCCTACTCATCATCTCACCAATTTCAGCAAGACACAGTCCAAAAGCAGCTGCTTCCTGAAGAAATATTGAGCAAAGTACCAAAACACGGAGACATGCCTCTCGAATCATGGGCAATTCTGCCCGCAGCATATCACAGTCACGAACAGGATCAAGATTCTTTATATACTCAAGTTCATCTGCAGAGAAAGGAATTGATGCCTGAGGCCAATGGATCCACTCAAAATACGGGTCCTCCAAACTCTCAGGCAAGCAAAGGCCATGATCTATTGGAATGAGTTCCACTTGACCAAAGCCCTCAACCCCACTAAGCTTCCTGACCAAAAGGTTTCCTGCATGCCTGTCAGTGTTAAAGATCCTAACATCCAATATCCCTATTCTATGTATAGCATCAACCGGAAAGCTTGAGGTTCCATGGTCACTAGCATCAAAGTCATGAGGAACGAACTGTTGCAGTGATGCAATCTTGCTGACCTTCTTCTTTTTCTGATGCTTGTTCCTGTTCACACCGTCATTGACATTGAAGACTGAGTGAGTAACCTTTACAAGAACAGTAGGAGGCACGTTGGCAAAGTGACCATAATCTAAAAGGTAGGCAGCTACTTCTCGGAATCCTGTTTCCCCTACTCTCACTGAATGTTTCAGACCAGGCTGGCCAAGAGCTTTCCCTACAAAGCCTTTCGGGTTATTTGGTGCAAAAGGTTCTTCATCTGTCGGCTTCACGATAGCCGCATTCTCACCTTCGATGTTTCTAAAGTAATAAGCACCACCAAGCCCACTATTTACAGGGATCGGATCAACACCATTCTTGATTGCCCTAATAATGTCATTCACCAGTTCAGTTGTTCCAGCAAAACGATTTGAGCACCCTAATATTTCAATTGGACCACTTCGATCTCCCTGTTGAAAATTCTTCCCAGTAGGTGAGAGACATGGAGTGGATGAACTCCTGTGCATGGCATTTCGAGTGAGAAGAAGTGGGGAATCATTTCGAATGGCACTGAGATCATTCTTTAAAGTAAGATCACCATATGTTAAAGAGCTCTCATCTGTAGGGACATTAAGGGCAAGCTGAAGCCTCCTTTTAACTGTATGAGCATTGTCATTCCGATCCAATTCTAATCCCAAGACACAGCCAGTTTCAGTCTGCACAAATACGCGCCGCGTCCTAGAAGGTCTAGCCCTTGTATTCCCATGGTACTCTCCATTACATATACCATTAAAAACGGCAACAGCCACCTGGGTCTGTACTGGACTGTCCAACTTACTAGCCATAACAAGGTACAGAAAATTAGGTGACGGTAGTGAAGAGATCCTTCTCTCTCAAGCAGGTGGTGCCCAACTTAACCGCCGACACCAACAGAATGAGAGAGGTAATCGCATGCCAAACAAGCATTAACTGAACCAGTCGACGTAAACTGCCCCAAAATAGAAGTTGACATCAAGAACAAAAGGCCACAACGTGTGGCCACGGGCAAAAAAGTAGCAAAACAGCTACATTTGCATAGAAGCCACTGATGGAACTGCATGATTTAGAAGAACCCAATAAAAAAAAAAGACATAATTAGCTTCTATATAATTCAAAAAAAAATCAAGACATTTATTAGTTATTGTAAATTAAGGAGCAACAACCAAATCCAAGAAAACAATAATTTTTTTTTATTACTAATTTCTTTGAGGATTTTTAGAAGATTAAAACAGAAAATTACCAAAGAATTACAAGTGGCTATTACTTAAATCTATCTCTTTACAAATTTATAATAATAAAAATAATAAAAAGAAAAACCCCTTTTTGCAAGAATATAAACATCGCCATATGGAACATTATGAAAACAAAATATTTAAACACAAGATCTCAGTAAAACTTAGAAATAACAACGAAGAAATAAACGTACGCAAAAGAAAACAGAGGCAAAGATCAGCCAGCCGAATCTGCCACTAAATTCTGATTTCCAACACTGAAAACTAATTTCTTTTTTTTTCACTGTTTAGCTCATGAGAGAAAAAGAAATCTTGGTTTAAATTTTGGTGATTTTTAAAACGGAAAAAAAGCTACAACTTTTTTAAGTAGAAAAGAAATCTTGGTTCCATTTTCTTTCCTTCTTTTATCCGTTTCTCGTAATCTTTTACAGAGGAAGAACGAAAGAAACAAGAAATGCAGTAGCATTTAACAAGAGACAATCAATGAAGAAGAGAAGATAGAAGCAACCTTTAGCATGTCTAAGAAATGAAAACTCACCAAGTTTGCTGAGCAGAGAGAAGGAAGAGGAGGACAAATCACAGCCGTTAATGAGAAAAAGCCCAGGACAGAGAGAGTATGCAAGATCAACGGCTGCAATTTGACCGTGATTCCATCACCGGTGACCTCTAAATCTTCTCACTCTCTCTCTCTCTCTCTCTCTCTCTCTCTCTCTCTCTTTGCCTCTGAGGAGAAGGGAATGCAGTTAAATAGTGTCGACTCTCACATGAATTGAGTAAAGAATTAGACCGTTTTCTCTGTAATTACCAAAAACACCTTCTGTTGACATCTTTTGACTCCTAAGGACTTCTCTCCATTAATTATTATTATTATTTATTACAATATCAAAGTTATAGAAGAAGGAAAAAGTATTTTTAAAATTTCTAAGTACATGTTTGGCTTAATTTTTTTTCAACTTATCTACCTCATAAAAGTAAAAGTCAGACCAAACATAAATTTTAAAAAACTCTTAAAAAAAATAATTTTTTTTAAAGAGTAAAATTTTAAAAAAAAGAGCTTCAAAAAAAGCTCCTGTGAGGAGCTTTTTCTTATATTCTTTTAAAAATGTAAGAAAATTTTTTATTTTTGTTTCAAAAATATATTTATCTATTAAAAATAATTACAATATTATCCTTTTTTTAAAAAAAATACCCTCTAAGATAATTTTAACCAAAATTATAATTTATATAAAAAAACTTATAAAAAAAATTATCAAACAACTTTAGCTTAATTTTAAAAGCTATTATTTTTCATAAGAGCTTCACAATAGCTTTTAAGCTAGAAAAAAGTCAAACCAAACAGCCTCTAAATCTAATAAGAATAATAATAAAGGGGAGGTAGTTTTTTTCGAGAGAGCGAGCCAGGAGACGGTAGTTGTACGCATAGGTACAACCACAGTATAATACTATTTCTTATTAAAGTAATTAATGATATTCTTAATTGAAATTACATGAATGATCTATAATGATAATCACAGATTAATCATTGTGAGAGTGTTTTAAGATTAAAATCTTAAATTTGAATAACCAAAAAGCTTATAATGGTATTATTATAGGCAAAAATGCGGTGATTATACTAAATTCCTCTTATTAAGAACAAGTTGGATTATATAAGTTTATTCATATTTTTCTCAAATCAGAAAATTTGAACTAAGATTTTAAAATATTACAATATATTTCTTTGTATAAATAGGTGAACAGATTAATTCAAATGAAATGATGTTGTAGTTAAATTAATAATTTATTTCATGTCACTTTTTTGTGACGGAAAGAAGTTATTTAAGTATTATTTTTGTATGAATATGATTTTGGGGTAATACATAAATTCCATCTCATATTTTTTTTCCTTTTTGCAAGATTTAAAATTAAAACATTACAATTTAAAATCTCAAGCTGCTAAAGTTGTCTTGTCCCCTTAAAATATTAAAACATTTGTTGACTAAAGGCAAAGGGGCTATGACCACCAAATGCAATTTTGTCCTCATTGGTCAACATATTCCACTTAATTCGGGACAAGCCTAGAATTTAAAACCTAGACCGTCGGAGATGGTGGAGGCGTACGGAGAATCGTGGAGGTTATGGATAGGGGGAAGCAGGTGGCCAAACAGGGTAACTCTTGCTTGCTGGCAGCAGCAATATGTGACAGTGTCAGATTATTGGATCTTCAGCATTTTTTAACTCAAATCAGATTAATATTTGATTCATTTAATAACATGTTTCTCAAAAATATTATATTTCAATATATCTAACTTTAGTCAAAGAAATCTCATACTCACACATTTTAGATAGTATTTTGTTTCCATAGGACCGTTAATTTTCTCTCCTTTATATTTTTAATAAATGCTTTTTTAATCCATAATATTTCGTAGTTGATCGAAATTACCAAAAGAAAAAAACCCCAAAGTTAATTTCCATAAATTCTAAACTTCAAATATGCTGCAATAGTTATATATATAATTTTATTTTCTCATTTTTTAAATAATTTTTTCTCATTTATGTTACAATATAAATTTTCATTCTTAAATAAATATTATAGATATGTCTTTTTATATAAATAACTTTACAATTTTAAATCTAGTATGGGAAAAATACATGACAATTGTAATTTTATAGTCAACTATTTTTATATTAGTTGAAATTAATAATTCAATTCATTTGATTACTTAAATATTAGAAAGATTATGGGAATGTTATATTCCCTCATCAACCAAACGAGGTAATATTGCGTTCAGAACATGGCAATCAATCACAAAGCTGATACGTAATTATCAAGTTGATTTCGAAATTTTCAAAGTAAAATCCTACTCCTAAGGGGCATCTAACTTTTTTTGTATTTTTTAAAAGTTGAAAGCAAAAATTATATAGTTTTAGTAAGATAAATTACCTATTTGGTTATTCAATTTTTTGAGAGTTTCTGTTTTGCATCATCTGATTTTGAAAAATCAGATTTTAAATCTATTTGATCACTTAACTTTTCGAGAATTGTTGATTAGTCACTCAACTTTAAAAGCTCACATTCTGGTCATCAATGTTTATAAAGACTAATGCTTTGATCACTCAATCATTTAAAAAGTAATTGTTGCTTGCAATTGAAATGGACTAGTTTTGTTTGATTTTTGAATTTTAAAGAAATGATGCAAATTTACCCTATTTCTAATAATGGCAATAGCAATACCCAATTGCAAAGGATGCCATTAACGATGCATCGTGGTCGGGCGACAGCTAATTAATCCCTTTGAAAACAACATTTCAGGGTGGTGGCGGAGGAAGAGCTGTATATATATATATATATATATATTTCTTGATAGCTACGTTGATGGCCATTGAAGCAATTAAGAAACTAGAGTTAAAAATTGTTTTTGATTTAAACGCACGCAAGCACTTTTACAAATATATTTATTTTTTATAAAAAAAATTATGAGAAATAACATTTTTTGATAAAAATATTTTAAAAATAATCATCAAAATAAATTTAATTATTTTTATCTATATTTAGTTATGACTTGAAAAAAATACTTTTGAAACTATTTTAAATAAATTAAATCATTCATCATAATTTTCTTCATTTGTGCTTCTGATTTCTCTCTCTCACCATCTCACTCTTTCTAATTTTATCAATTTCTCTCTTTAGCATTTGTTGCTATGCTTCTGATTTCTCTCTCTTGCGTTTTCAGATTTCTCTTTCTTGTACTTTCAAGACATCAAGCGATGGTTTTGATACATTTAAATGGTTGGTTATTTGGGGAATTTGATTTTTAGGTATTTTAGATAAAACTAAAACAGTAAAAACAATCACTTATGTTTGAAATAGCTTTTAATTTGATCAATTTAGAACTTAGACACCAATAAATTCAAGAATTTGAAATTTATAAACATGGTTTTCAAATGAAAATTTTTTTTATTTTTAATCAAAATAAATATTTTAGATAAAAAAATTTGTGTTTTGATTTATGAAAACATATTGGAAACACTTTAATCATTATCAAATTGTAAAAAAAAAACAAAAAGAAATAAAGAGAGTTAAAAAGATTTAAAGTTTTGGTTCATAAGTAATAACAACATTTTAAGATTAAAATGTAACAAAATGTTTTTGAATATGACGTGTAACAATAATATTTTTTCAATATAGCATGTAACAACAATATCTTTTTTAACATGGCTTATAACAATTTTTTTTAATCATTTTTTTAACCATGATGTGTAACATGTTTTTGTATATAGCGTGTGATAACAGTATTTTTTTTCAACATGGCGTGTAACAACATAACCATAGCGTATAATATATTTTTGTACATGACGTGTAATAATAGTATTTTTTTTTTGACATGGCGTGTAGCAACATAATCATGTCATGCAATATGTTTTTGTACATGGTGTGTAATATATTTTTATACATGACGTGTAACATCATAGTGTGTAATTTCATTAAGGGTAATTTTGTCTAACTTGACTAAAAATAGTTAAAATTATAAAGATGGCTATTTTTGAAAACATATTATATTTAAGGGTTATTTTTAAAAATGTCCCTTTAAATTTTTATTGTTTTGTATTAAAAAATTACTCTTTTAATTATTTAAATATTTTGAATTTAAAATAAAATTTTAGTACATTGCATAAAAAAAGTACTGAGAATAATACAACTTTTGAATTTCTAGTTTGAAGTAATTTTAATTTTTTTTAAAAAAATAAAAATTATTTTTTGTGTATATATTTAAAATTAAATTTTAAAATAATTTATTTTTTAAAACATCTTAAAAAGAATTAGTTAAAAATATAAGAAAATAACACATTATTTACTTATAAACATCATGTCTTTTTCAAAAACTCTAACTCTTCACAGCAATGCTAAAATCGAAATGAATTTTTACAGTAATTCTGCACAACACCCTTTCAATAAATTACGTTTTCCAACAACAGCAATGTTAATGTAGGCCTTGTAATATAATGGTTGCTTTTCGCCATAGATAGAAAAGAAGAGAGTGAGACCCTACTTATGGTTGAGTAAATGAGACATTTCTAGTGAAGAGGGGTGGGAGTAAAATTAAGTAGCAAATGTTGGAGGAGCTTTTATGCTTCTTAATATATAATTTTTTTTAAGTTTTTAATCCAATAGTAACTACTTATAAATATTCTTTGTTCAAAGAGTTGAATTCTTGCATTATAGATAATTAAAGGCATTTATTAATAATAAATTTGGCACCCCCGGCCCTAAGCATACCATTTTGGAGTTAGTAGAATATTAATTTTGAACTTTCAACCATGTGAACATGGAAGCCAATAAAGTATAATAGTATACTCCTTTTGGGTTGAAAATGTTTGATAATCTTGTCACTATGCAATGGTGTGGTGAGTTAAGTAGCATCCATCCACATGCTGGCCAGCTAATGAAAGGCCTAAAAGCAAGACTTGTGTTGAAGTGACTGAGGAAGGAATCCAAAAAAAGACAAAAACGGTGCGTAACTTGGGCATATGCCTTGCATTCCTGCACACGACTAATATTTGGTAGGTCTCAGTGTTTCCGTCACTGTCTGAGCTTACCCTTTCCAGTTTGGTATATATGGAGAAGTTCGATATATATTACAATTAAGAAGAGATTTGAACATCAAACATCTATATATCTGTCAAGAAAAGGGCAACAATCAATAGGCCAAATTGAGTAAGTGTAATCGATCATTGCAAGTGAAATATAACATAAGCATGAAGCAAGCATGTACATCCGATATAAACGCCATTTATATATACATTGGTGCACTAAATGAAGTTCACTGTCATCTCAAGCTTTGAAGATTCTGATAAAGAGTCACAAAAGAAGGGACTTTTCCTTCCAAACCCAAATTTGGGAAGGACCATTGGCTGTGCCTTTGATAGAGAAATTAATATTCCCATTTGATGGAGAAATGTTATACCTTCCAATGCGATACTAAGATAGAGAGATTCTGTAGAGTTTAGTTCTTTTCATCTTTTTCTCTCTTCCAACTTTCTTTTATCTAATCTAATCTTCATGTGATCAGGTAAGATAAGCAATTGTTAGTCAAGAAAGTGACAACCATTTAGCGAGATTGACAGTTGGTGAAATTATGAGAGCTCAATGTGAGAAGATAGGATTAGGTTTAAGCTTTCAAGTCTTTCTCATCATTTGAAATGTTGTAAAGCTCATCATTCTTTCCACACTTCGATCGTTTTTTTTCTTTTGTAATTATGTTCCTTAGTTACTAGAGGTGCTTTACATGCTCTTAATTAATCAAATCTTTATTCAACAATTGTTACTAGACACAATAATAGCTAGTTCCATGACCAAATAGTATTATAATTCAGTTTGTCTTAACCATTGTTACTCCTTTTTATGAGGATTGAGGTTTAAAATTCCAATCCCACTTATACCTCCTTATATGTAAAAAAAAAAAAAGTGTTACAATCCACTTATTGTTAAAGTTTTTAGTTCAAGTATTATATACTAAGTGTTTGTTTGGTCTAATTTATTTTTAATTTATCTACTTCTTAGAAGTAGAAGTAAGATCAAACAGTATTTTGTGAGAAGTTCTTAAAAAAAATAACTTTTTTTAAAAGCAAAATTAAAAAAAAGTTTTTAAAAAAGCTCTAAATAAGAGCTTTTTCTTCTTTTTTTTTTTTAAAAAAACACACCAACTTCTTAGAAGAGTTATTTTTTTTCAAAAAAAATCCTCTCTTAAAAAATGCTTGCTCCCTCTCTGCAAATCATCCTTCTAGGTTTTTTTTATTCTTACAAATATTAAGGAAAAAGAAAACCCAAAATTAAAAACTATATTTAGGTACTATTTCTTCTTGTTCTTTTTGTTTTGTTTTTCATTTTATTTTTTATTGTTTTTTTTTTTTTGCTTTGAAAACTCTTTTTATTGTTTGATATTTCTCAATTTATTGTTGAATATGATAATTATGTGATTTTTTTTGTTCTTTAACTTCTTTCTGGTGTATATAATATTTGTTGATTATAACTGAAATAATTAATCAAATAAGTCAATTATTGTTCTTAACATCAATTTTGTTCAACACCAAATGTCATAAATTTCAAGCTAATCTTTAAAAAATAACAACAAATATTTTTTTATATTCTTCCTTTATCTCTCAACAATTCATAATATTATTAGAAAAATTATATTATTTTCACACTCATCTTTTTTTATTTGATTCAATTTTTTTCTGATTTATTAAATAGTCTTTATAGTAATTTTAATCAAAATTAAAGTTTATATAAGTTGTTTTACTAAACAGCTTATATATATAAAAAAAAGTAAATTTAACAAACAATTTTAGCTTAATTTTAAAAGCTATTATTTTTCATAAGAGCTTTATAGTAGCTTTTAAGTTAAAAGAAAAAAACTAGGCCAAACATACTCTAAGCCATATGTTTCAGCTTTTACTTAGGAAATCCCTTAATTTCTAATAAAATTAACAAGCGAACACGTCCAAATCTAATCCTTAGGTTTCAATATTATTACTTTTTCTTAATTGTATTTTACATCTTAAAAAAGTTATTATGAAACTAAAAAAGATATTAAAAATAAATATTATTTGTCATTTGCTTTCGCAAATAAAAAGTAAATAAATAAAAGGCTGATTAAATAATGTAGATGATTATATTCCTTAAAAAGTTTAACACAACTATCATAACGTGCGAATCTAAAAATCCAATCACTCGATGTGATAGAGCATTTAGAATTTGCATAATTTACACACATTATTTCTATTTACCCTTTTCAGGTTTTTGAGCATTTAGCATAACCCATTATGTAATATTTCATTATATACATTCTCGTATTAAATAACGTAACTTACAGCATCATTTGTGATTGTCAAATGTGTTTGCTTGTTGCAGTTTTCTTTTTCAAATAATAATAATAATAATAATAAGATAACTTAAAGCATATTATTCCATTATTTTGTGATGCAGATGTGAAGAGGAATCATACATTGAGTCAGTTATGAAGCCAAAGAGCATTGATGAGAATGTAAAGTGGAATATTACTGCATTGGACCCCCCTTTATATTTATAGTTCATCATCATCATCCTATCCTATGGTCATGATTTTCAGCCATCTCATGTCATTTTACGACACATGCGCTCATCATAAAAGTAATCCTGCGGTCACAACTTCGCATTGAAATGCTGGTGGGCAGTGCACCACGGTCCCAGTTTGATGGTGCATTGAAGTTGACCAAATAATGAAGCCAAGTTCAGAGATATAGCTTGCAATAGCTGCTGCACCGAGCTGTGAATCGAATCCTATCTACTTGGCTCCATTGTTGTTCACCCACTGTTTCACCATCTTGTTCAATTTCCACGCACTCAATTGTGTTGTCGTGCTTGGGGACTATGTTTTCAATATATACAATTGTGTTTTACTCTTTAATAAAACCTGAGAAAATATAGATAGATAGATAGGTTAGTAGGATGCACGGGATAGGTTGTAGATATTGAAAATTATCTCCCTCAATATTGGATAACATTCAAGATAAAACATTATTTAATTCAAATTCAAAATCACTTCACTTTAAAAATCAACAATCATGCAAAGCACAAATAGAGTTGTTAATAATATTTAAGAAAAATACGTGATAATACAATCTTGCCAATGTATGGATGCAAAGATTAAGCTTAAAGCAAGAAATATTGGGCATTGAAGTGGATTAATCATTTCACCTTTAGATCATTCAAGTGGATTAATCATTTTACTTAGGTGGCTTTTGTTTGTAGGGAAGTAAAGTCACATTACCTGCAATGTGACCAATTAAATTAAATTGCAGTGTTTGTTTTATAACAAACCACTGCAATATAAGATTGCAATGCAATCACATTGCAGTTAATGAATGTAATGTGATTGTAGTCCAAAATCAATGCAATCACATTACATTGCAGGCTGCAATGTTATTAAAGACATTTTTACCCTTTAATTTTATTACTTTATTAAAAATATTTTATAATATTATAATTAAAATAAAAATATTAAAATAAAATATATAATATAAGAAATAAAAATTAAAAAATAAAGTATAAAAAATTAAAATTTGTAGAATATAGGTAAAATAAATTAAAATAAAATATATAATATAAGAAATAAAAATTAAAAAATTAAAATTTATATAATATAGGTAAAAGAAATTAAAATAAAATATATAATATGAGAAATAAAAATTAAAAAAATAAAATATAAAAAAATAAAATTTATATAATATAGGTAAAAAATATTAAAATAAAATATATAATATAAGAAATAAAAATTAAAAAATTGAAATTTATATAATATAGGTAAAAGAAATTAAAATAAAATATATAATATAAGAAATAAAAATTAAAAAATAAAATATAAAAAATAAAATTTATATAATATAGGTAAAAAATATTAAAATAAAATATATATAATATAAGAAATGAAAATTAAAAAATAAAATATAAAAAATTAAAATTTATATAATATAGATAAAAGAAATTAAAATAAAATATATAATATAAAAGATTATATTAAATAAATGAAAATAAATTATACAAAATTATAATAAAAAATGAAAATAAAATATATGACATTAAAAATATATTTAAGAGATAATATTATATAAAAATTAAAAATAAATAATACAAGTATATTAAACTTATATTTTAATAAATAAAGGTAATTCTGTAAATTAACATTACATTCCTAGTAAAATACTTATAAAACAAACGCTGCAATATTATCTTCCTTGCATTTTAATCATTACATTACTTATATATCAAACACTGCAATGTTATTTTCCCTATAATCACATTGCTTACAATCACATTACTTGTAATCACATTGTATTGTAAAGTACCAAACGCCACCTTAAAATCATATCTCAAAATCCTTGTACCCAAACGATCCTAACCAAATCCTTGTGTTGGGCTTGAGGCAATTAGTCCACTTACAACCCTCCTAGTTCATCGTAATCATTTAAAAGATTAAGATGCTATTTGGGGTAGAATTTTTATAACGTTTCACAAAGATATAGCATATGGTCTGGAGTAGTGGACAAGGACTTGACAGCCTCCTAGCTTATCCTTCTAGAAAACCTTGTTATATGGTACTGATATTAAACGTGGGCAATTAAACACTAAGTTTGAATTAGAAACAGCTCCTGGAGACAAGATTCGCTGCTGCATTAGCAAAATGTCAAATCCCATTATGATCTCTTTTGTTCCTGCTACTTGAAAAACATGAGATTTCCATTCCTGCCGATGTCAAGGCAAGAAAAGACCTTTAGCATCATTTCTCCTTCGCCCTCGCTCTGAAGCAATCTTAACCAAAAACTTGCGTCGGCCGAGAGGCAGTCAGCCCACTTTCAAGAAACTTTGTAAGTGGAACCTGGACAGGGCTTTGGCTGGGCCACGACAAGTCCAACCTGCTGCAGGCTGTGACTGCTTTGAGCAGGAAGATAATTCTTGCTCTTCTTTGTTCTTTTGATTAATGAATTCTATTTTACTTTTCTAATAAAAAACAAGTTTAGCTGCACCAAAAAAACTAACATGGGCCAGAACAGGAAACTTGAGCTCAATCAAAGGTGGACCATCACCGGGGAACAGTGGTCCATTTCCATGGCGTGACCTCAACGTGCACAAAAATGGGTACCCCAAAGAAGGAATTTATTTTATCCAAAAAGAGGACAAGAAAATATAAATTAAATAAAAAAGTTATAGCTAAGCTATCAAAGAATAGGAAACTTTGAGAATCTAGTTTTGGTACAGTACAATGAGACACTTGTCCCAGAAGGAGTGGGGCCACGTTTCAAGGGTTAGGACCAGCCAAAAGGAAGGGGGCACGCGAGCACATCACGTGAGAGAGACACGTCAGCAAGAGGAAGGGTCCCCCTTTGTTTTCAAAGCTAACTAGTTATTTAGTATTTTTGTTATAATGAAAGAAGAAAAAAAAAACACACAGAAAAAGGAGAAAGAAAGACCCATCAGATAAACGACAGGTGAGTTGGGAAAGGAGAGCACATGCCCCCACTAAGTGGGTTGTTTCTTTGGGTTTGATAGGGTAATTTTGTGGGTCCAGCTTTCCTCCCACCCCCACGTGACACCGTCACGAGAAAGACCGAGGGAGAGTGACGCACCGCCTAGTCCCTCCCAGCACGTGCTCTCACGTACGCCCTCTTTTTCCTGTTGCCTTTGGCCTTTTGCTCCTACTGCTATTTCCCCAATTTCCACTAATTTTGCTTCAATGTCTCAAAACCTAGGTAACCAAAACTATAGAATGTCAAGGGTTCTCAATTTGGAATTAATATAGTCAAACGTGATTAGCTTATTTAATTACGCCTTTTACTCCAAACATTCGACGGAGAGTAAAAAAAATAAACTCTACAAACATGATTAGTAAGTCATATTATTATTTTTCTAATTATTAATTATATAATGTAAACTAATTTTCTTTAGAGGCATTCATGCATATCCAAGCAAAAAATTTATGGTGATGAGGGTTAGAGTAACAAAGTAACAATCAAGGGGGAAGTGGGAATCTTATAGCGACATTTGTAAAGAAAGACTTCGTAGCATTTATCACTAGAGTCCTTTTTTTCTTTGGACAAAGACAGTTGAATAGTTATGTCTACACTTGCTTTTTTTCCTGCTCAATCACGTCCTTAACAAATTATCTTACCTAGCTATGCTCATCTAATGTTATTCATATTATTAATTTGTTTCTTATCATTTCCACACAACTTCATTTCTAAATGAACAATTGCAATCTTTTCCCAGCCAATATCATCGGGTTTACTGTTTAATTTAAGAAACTTTTATTGATTAATTAGAGCTTAAACACAATTTGCATCACAAAAAATTAATATATAAATGTAAAAATTATATACCCAGTTCTTAAAATACATGCATATATAGCAAATAAATTTTTAACCACTGAAGAAAACCTATATTAAAATGCATGGAAACTTATATGGATATTGGCTTTGGAGTAGTATATGCGTGTGTGTGTGTGTGTGTGTGTGTTATTTTAGACATCATTTATGTGCAAATTTTTATCCCTAATTAATTAAGATTTATTAAAATCTAAAGTTATAAATATTGTTTTCATCTTAAAGTTAAAAAAGAATGAACTAAGAAGAAAGGATTGTTAATTAACTATATATATATATATATATAATGATATACTAACAATGAAGTTGATATATTGGATCTTTAGGGTGTGTAGGTATCTTATTTTGACTAACGCATTATTATTTTGTTAAGTATTGTTTTGTAAAATAAAAAAATAAAACAATTATGTCATGTGAAGAATAGTAAAAATAATTCATAAAAAAAATAAATCTATAAAATATTTTTACCTTTGACATGTTCTACAATTTTATCAAATTCTCTCTCTTTAAAATTTTCTCTTCTTGAACTCTTTCCAAATACAGAAAATAAATTTTAAAAAATTTTAACAAAACAATTGAGCCACTTCTTCGCTTGGGAAAATAGAAAGGTAAAACAAAAACATGGAATAGAGAAAAAGTTAATCAAAGCGACGCATGTGCCACGAGACCCCAAACCTTGCATATTTTCAACTACAGTTAAAAACAGGCCACGACGTCTCCTAACCATAAAATCGTCAACCCAACAATCTAACGGCGATTGACGGCGTCAAAATAAATAAACGGGAATCGCACGAAGCGAAGGGGAGAGAGCGATGAAGAGAGATAGGCAGGGAGGGGACCCCACCGCACGCGAGGCGGCAGGCAGTGTGGCAGATGAACGGCAGGGGATGGGCGCACGTGAGTGGTTGCCCCCTTATCACCCCGGCTCACGTGCTTCGTGTACGCTGTATATACAACTACTAATTTGCAAAAATGTTTACATCACCAAAATATTTTTTTTTTGAAAAAAGCCCCAATCTATATCATCGAATTATTTGTAGGGTGCTGTCACGTCATTGTCTATAACATACGTGTAGATATCACACGCCCTAACCCCACCATTGCACCATTTCACCCTTTTAACAACCTCCTGCGCATGGCTGCTTTTCCTTTCTCTATCTGCCACAATTTTCACTATAATTTAGGTGCTCCCTTTTCCCATAAATTTTCATTCAGAATGAAAGAAAATGAAAAATTATATGTACTTTTACATCTTAATAATTTTTTATTTAGATGATTTTTCTTTGATTATTATCTATATCACATAAATATATATAATTGTTATACAAAATTCATCTTAATGCTAAATTGCTAATGAATCTAAGCAACGGTTCAAGAGTTTAAGGCTATCAAGGCCTAATAACTAATAAACAACAATTTCCTTTTTGTCTCACTACAAATCTTTGGAGCTAAAAGATTTTGCTTCAACCGCTACAAATCTAAGCAATACAAAAAAAAAAGTGAAGATGTCTAATGGTAAAAGTATTTAGTGCTTGTTTGATTTGGATTTTTTTTTAATTTATTTATTTTTTAAAAATAACAGTTAAATCAAATAAGATTTTAATTTTTTTTAAAAAAAGTAATATTTTTTAAAAAATAAAATTAAAAAAAGTTTCAAATAAGAGCTTTATCTTCTCTTTTTTTAAAAACATGTCAATTTTTCAAAAAATATCCTTTTCTTTTAATCAATCTCCCTTTCCTCTTCGTTTCTCTCCTTTTACAAATATTATTAGAAAAAACAAAAGACCAACAATAAAATAACAAAATCTGAATTTTTTTTATTTTTATAAAGATTACAAGAAAAAAAATCAAATTCGAAGTTACATTCATATATTATTTAAAAGTTTTTTTTTTCGTTTTTGAATGAATTTATTTGATTTTAACATCTAAAATTGCATATAATCTTAAAATAGACTTATTCTGTTTTGATTTATTATGTGATTAAAGATGACATTGATACATTTTATAGTAATTTTAATTAAAATTAAAATTTATATAATTTATTTTATTAAACAACTTATCAAATAATTTTAATTTAATTTTAAAAATTATTATATTTCATAAAAACTTTTTAATAATTTTTAAGTTAAAAAAAAACTAAAAAGCAAGAGATTTCTTTTCATACCAAGGAACAAAGAAAAGGGCTAAAAAATCCTTTTTTCTTTGATAAAGAAGAACATATTTCTAAATTGAGGGGATATGAGAAAACGGGATCGCGTAATATCGTGATTTGGGCCCCACAATAATGGCAGCGTGAGTTGGCCACGTGATTTGGGAGGCGGAGAGTGTGGTAGGCAGACATTTTTAATCACGTGATGCGATGCGGATTCCACGGGGAAACTGGCATCTGTCCTTTCACCGAACATTAAAAAAATTAAAACCCCAATTATTAATTGGATTAAAGTAAGTAAAAGTAAAGTGTGTGTTAATAACAAAGTATTATCCTAAGACAAGGAAAAAAAAGTTTTTTTTTTTAAAAAAGAGGAAAAAACATTGTTAACTGATCCCTAAACGGATTCCTTTGCATAGGAATGTCCATGTTGCAGGGAAAACTCTGTTACTAAAAACAAAAGCTTTCCGTCGTTTGAAATAAGTATTTGAGGACAACTAAGTACTGTCGGGTTGCGGTATTTGCGCGCTTACTTCTGCTCCTTCCTTAACTTGATTTTCCTTTGTTTCTGTAATAACTTGTATTTTTATTGTCTTCATATTCCTCTTCTTCTTCTCAGCATGCAATGTACTCTTTCTCTCTAAAAATAAACATAATCTTAAATTTATTAGTTTTTCATTACTTACAAATACTGTAAAGTAATAAATAATAAATCTATTAATATTTGTTATAATAAAAAGTATATAGGTAATAAATAAGCATGTTGGACCCTAGTCCTTTTGAGTTAAAAAAGGGGGCGAAAACCCATATTTTATATAAAGGAAGAGACTATCAATAAAACACGAAACACTTTTGGACGTTAAAAAAAAGAAAAAAGAAAGAAGAAAAGCAAAACTATAGTGTACATGAACCTTGTGTGCTGGCTCTTTGTATGGGAATCTGTAATTACTTTATTTCCAAGTTGTTTAATGTAGGTAGGGTTAGAGACGTTATGGCCTTAATTAGTATTCCTATCCTCACAAGTTATAATAAGAATTTGTATAGTTAATTATAATGTACTTTTTTTTTTTATATTGTGATCTTTATTTTAATGCTTTTCCTTCAATAATGTATTCAAGATTCCAATGGTGGGATAATGGATAAGCTAAGCATATAAATTGGTGGTAATTATTAGAGGATAATTTCATGTGTGTACAATGTCAAAATCCTTTTTTTTTTTATATATAGTGAATAAAACCATCAAATCTCTGGTAGGTACTAGCTAGCTACGCGACAAATAGAGACCCAAAGAGATGAAAACTATGAAAATGACACAAATGAATTGGAATAACCCGGTCGTCCTCAAATTATTATCCCATACTTTAGTCTTTTTTCGTTGTATCAAAATAAATATGGGCCCTCGATGGTCATATGGCTACTTATATTAGCATATATAACAATGTAGTATTTCATACGAAACTGATATATTATTGTTACGTATTTCAGACTTAATTAGCTCATGAAAATGATACATTATCTGTTGTTATGTTAACTCAAATAATTATATAGTAAATAACAATTCTAATTAGACAAGACATTGCAATTTATTTGTTCAAAAAATTACTCTTTGATAATTATCGGGATAACATTTATTGGGGCAAATTTCTTCAATGGTCCCTAACCTTTTATTCTGATTTTACTTTAGTCTTTAATCTTTAACTTATTTCATTTGGGTCCTTAATTTCTTAAAATAGTTTTATTTCGATCTTTTTGTTAAATTATTTTTTTTGAAATTAACAACATGATGTCCACATTATTTGTTCATTTTGTAAATTTCATGACACTTTACATGAGCATTTTTTTAACACTCTATGTGGATATTTTTTTTCAATTGTTAACGGATTAACAATGTAACAAAATAATCTAAATGAAATTACTTTAAAATATTAAGGATGCGGATGAAATAATTAAGAAGATAAAATTTAAGTGAAATTAGAACAAAAAGTTAGGGATCATTAACAGATTTTACTCCAATAATCCTTAATATTGCCTTAAGTTCAATGATTAGAAGTCAATCTAAATGCATAGTAAATTTATTTATTTTTTTATGTTTTATAAAAATGCAAAAAGAAACAAAATTGAGTGTGACACATTTTTGTGAATGCAAGGAACAAGGGGGAGGGGGAGAGCGGGCAAGCAGCAGTAGTCGGAGTAGAGTGTGTAAATAGAGATTGAGAGGGGGGAAAATGCACGTGAGTAGGAAGGGTCAACTCAGGTGGGGCACCCAATTTCATCTGAGGCGACAAGCACGAAAGTGACCGCACATCACATCAGTTGGTCACGTTACGCATCTCCTCGGGCCAATACCCATCATCAGCTTCTACGCCTAACGCCAAAGCCAGCCGTGAGTGAGCACCTCCCCTTTTCCCTCATCTTTATTGCAGTTTATGGCTTCACTGCCTTCTCCCAACACAACAACAATCCCTTCTCACGTGCTTTGCTCCCCACCTCTCTCTCTCGATTTTTAACTTTATTTTCTTCACAAAAATTTTAAGTTCCAATTTTACCAATAATTTATTTCCATTTTAATCAGAGAAATACTTTTTAATATCTTCGTCTTAATTCAACAATTGAAACAACTTAAATGTCGTAAAAAAAAAAAAGACCTTCAATTTTTTTTTTAATATTTCCGTCACATACAAGAAAGCTTATATGATTTTTTATGTTTTTTTATCTTTTATTTGAAGCCTCAATTTTCTAAATACTTGTACGACTATTTCAATGTTCCTTAAATGCTTATTTCAAGAGTTAATGTTTGTTAATTTTCATTATTTTAAAATTTTACTTATTTTTTATTCAAATTAATTCTTTTTAGATTTTATTCATTTAAAAAAAAACAATGACAAAATTTAGCAAATATAATTAACAGGATTAACAGTTACTATGTGAAAGTAAACCTTCATAAAAATAGACATGGATCTCTTATCTATCAATGGCAATATATTAACTTTTATCATTAATTTTTTTAAAATGGAGAAATTTGAAAAAAAATGTCAAACCAAATAATAGGTTGATTTTTAAAATTAAAAATTAAAAAATGTTAAATTTTTAATTTCTTAAATTAAGATAAGTCTTATGTAAGATTTTTTGTTTTGTTTTATTTATTTGCACAACTAATACGACATTGCTCAAGCACAAGTCATAGGGGAATCTGTAGAAATATTAGTAATCTAATTATTGGATATAGGTTTTAACATAAAAATATGATGTTAATTTTTTTCACGTTTTTGGCCTGTTATAGACATATGGTCCAAAATGTGGACATAGTTGGACCTTCTTTATTAAAAAGAAAAATTGAAAAAGAATACGATTAAGCCAAAGATGCAAAAAGAAAAGAAATGAAAAGAGACAGGAAAACATAAGCAAAAAAGGAGTGGCTTTTAATTGTAAAGCCATTATGCCAAGTGTTGATTGTGAAGCCATAAGATTCTCTAAGAAAATAATCCAAAGTCATGAGAAAATGAAATATAATTTACCTAGCTAGGGACTAGGGAGTTAGCATGAAGGTTAAAAAATCATTATGCCTTATAAATAAATACTTAATTACTTAGCTCACAAATACTAAGCAATTGATTATAACTCCAAAGCATGATGATGTCCATCAAGAGAAGGGATCGCATTTAAATTTTAATTCTATAGTGTGAGAACTAAAATTTGCTTAATACATCAAATCCTCTTCCATCCCATTTAATCACTAAAACTAAAATGGATTTGAATGAATAAAATTCGTGAACTTTTCAATTTAAAATTATTAAAATAAAACTCAAAATTAAAAGACAAAACTATGTGTAATATTTATTATAACTATAATACATGTAAAGTATAAACCTTTTTTTGTATTGTTTATGTAAAGTATTTACAGAAAATGGAATCAATACCCAAATTTTAATTAATAGTTAATAAATGGTGAAAATATGTTTTAATTTTTAATCCAAATGTCTATTTTAATAAAATATTAAAACTTGCTAAGATTATTTGAATTTTATTTGCATAATCTATTCAATGAGTTCTATCAATTCACTAATTTAATTTCCAATCAGTTTTTATTGAACTATTTTTAATGGAAACTTCAGTTATAAAGGAATCCACCTAAAGTTTGGTCAAAGAAGACAAGAAAAGAAGGAATATAGCACATGTCTAATTTCATGGACAGAAATGAAGTTAAAATTTTACTTGGCTGGCATTGCTCGAATCAAGAGCATATCTAAATTAATAATGGATGACTTTATTTTTCTAAATTTGAGATAGACACTCAGTTTAAAATAATTGACAATAAATAAAATGACATTTTTTATATTCATTATTTAAAATATTATTACCTTAAAAAATATGAAATTTGCTTATTTTCAGTCTAATACTTTCTCATATGTCAATAATAATAAACCTATTACGTGATAAACCTATCATGAAAAGAACAATAATCGAGATCGTGCATGTTCTAATGTCATATTAAATTTTAAAAGAGTATAAAATTTTACAATAATCGATAATAAGTAAAATACTTCTTATATATTTATGTGTCCAGAAATATATATTAAAAATTATTAGAATTATTTGAAAATTTATCTGCACAATTTATATCCATGGTGTTTATGCTTTTATTGATATATAATTTTAATTTTTTGTTAAGCCATTTTTATTTGAGAACATTTAGCAAACTTCAAACTCCACCTAATCTTTAGCATGTAATTAATTTAAATTCGAGGTTACTAGAAATTGAGCATATACTTGGCTGGGCTTGCTTGACTAAAATGAAGTAGTGAATGCACATATCTGAATTATTAATGGCTGACATTTTTCTACAAATTTTGGTACCAGAAAGAAAGACCAAATGTGGTTAATTTGTCGATTCAATTACTTTTTTTCCTTTGTTTCTGTTTTCTGGCAACTGCATGGTAATCCATCAAAATCAGTCATGTGATGAATTGAAATTCACTAGAAAGTGAAGGGGGGAAAGAAAAAATGGTAGCGAAGATAATGAGATGTCCAAGACGATGATGAAAGTGAAAAGAACAACAACCAATGGAATGGCGACGAGCAGGCAAATCTTATTAGAGATAAGACAGCATTAGACGTAGTAACGACTCAGAACAGGTACATTGCTTGTGAGGTTTCATTTCTCCTTTAATATCTTTTATCTTAATCATCTGATTGCAGCCGCATATTTATTTACTGCATTATGGTCTCTAAATTTCATTGTTATCTTTGTTTTTATCCTTTATATATATATATATATATATATATATCATAAACATTCAATTAAAAATCAATTGATAATAAATAATTATTTTTTATTATCTATGTGTCTAAGAGACTGATCATACCTAATAAATTTCATACGTTAAAATAATAAATTTATCTTGAAATGAGACAGAACCTACTTTAATATTATTTAATTTAATATTTTCTTATACAGAAGTATCTCAATTTTTTTTTAGAGATGTAGATTTATTTTATAATTACTTTGTATTAGTTAAATGGTTTTGATGAACAACTTTTTCCTTGATGATTGAGGAAAACTTGGAGCAAAGTATGATGATTTTCAAAGGAGACTTTTTAAGTGTGGTTTTGAAGTTTTGCTGTTTTGGGTTTTGATTAAGCCATGGTTTTTGTTTCACTAGGATTTCTCATATAGTTTCTCCAGCTTACATTAACCTCATTCATTGAATTCTGAATTACCGTAAACACCGGCCACATGTGTTTTTCTTTGCTTGCATGAATCACGCCAAAGAAGAAATGACAGCATGAAGACTGTTCCCAAGAGAGGAAGAATGTAGGTCTTACCAACATGATTTTGAAATTTCAAAGTCTATAAGTCGATAGATCTACGACTTTGCTGCTGTGCTGTCTACTTGGTTCAATTAAGCAGATCCTTGATTTCTTATTACGAACTCAAACACTGAACAACTCTAGTTTGACTCTTCTTTACGCTTCCTTTCCATGATTTAATTTCAGCTTTAACGTTTAATTAATGCTTCTCCCTATACATATAAACTTAGCCTTCGATGGATATATATTGCATTAACTTTCAACGATGCTAATTGGAAAACACAAGTCTATAGCCTAGTGACTACGTATAAAATCTAAATAATCTTCCATAAGTGTACGTAAAGTAATTTTGAAATAATTGAACATCTAATTATTATTTTTAATATGCAATTCATGTTAAGTTTTATTTTTTACACTTTAGTTCATATGTAAATTCCGTTAATCTCAATAATGGTGTGTATACGCAACTATTGAAATACAAAAATAAAAACATTTTTGAGGTTGCTCTTGGAATAATCCCTTCTCCAATTGAGTCATAATCCTTTACCAAAACATGCATTCAACTAGTGTCTGGACTTAAATCCAAATTATCTATTTGGTTGAAATATTGTTCAATCATTATCCTAACTTTAAACTATATATATATATATATATATGTATATTAAGATTTCTACATCCATTATAAGTAAGGATTGTGTCACTCAATTTTATACTATAATTCATTTCAAGACACAAATTAGAAATCAATCATATATAATAATATTCTTTATCGAAATTACAATTAAAACATGTTTTCCATTTTTTTTAATCCCTTTATCTTTGGTGTTGACGCAGGAAAGAGGTAGGAGAACGTGTTGGATTGTCCTTGGGGATATTTTGACACACAAACACAAAAAGAAAAAGGGTTTTATTGGCTTAAACAAAGTAGAGCTGGTTTGGTTCCCCATATTACCTCATATGTATATATGATGTCAAAAAGGAAGAAATTAGTGTTTCTTTGGAGGGGAAATATGAGAAAAGAAAAGAAATATTGAGGGATGTACGCATGGATAGGAAGCTTCCAAGAATTGACATAGGGGTTTGAATATTAAAACTTAAAAAAGGGTAGACAATTAGTAGATCCATAAGTGGAAATTTAGGTGTGAAGAGAGTAGAATAAAGGGAAACATGGTATAAAAAGGTATGGAAGAAGAGCCATGTTCTACTAATTAATTTAAAATATAACAAGATTGAATGATTGAAAGATACATACATACATATATATATATATATATGTATATTGTCACGCCAAGATGTTCCATTGTATCTATACTGTGTGAATGCTCGCCATGATTGTCGGGGGCTTAAACAATTAACCCTTTCCCCTTACCTCACTTTGTTTTTTTAACATTCATTTTATATTTCGCAATATTATTAGTCACACTTACTATTTTATTTTAATTTGGCATCTACTTTTTACCATTTCTATTTATCAATGGGGTTCTACTTAGATTTTTTATTCATCGTTGTAATTATATATATATATATATATTATTTTTATCTCCCCAAAAGTTGAAATCTTGGCTTTGTACCCTGTTTAATCTAAATAAACTTTCTGTTGGATTGTTAATTTATTTCTTATATTGGATGCAATAATGATTCATATTGGCAATGTAATTTAACGTTCATAAAAAAAAAAAAAAACCACTTACTTGGAGGAATTAGTCCTTTTGACTACAAGAAATGAAAGCTTTTTCTATTCCTAAGCAATATATAGAATCCAAAGAAATTGTCTTCATAGCTTAACAAGGACTTAATATGATCTTTTTTTTTTTTTTCAAAATCTTAAAAATTATGCAATAAAATTTAATTGATTCTGTTTCATGTTAATTAAAAAACAATAAAGATTAACCTTGGTAAATTATGAGATACGATATATTTTTATATGTCAAAGATAAGAATATGAATAATGAAATTATTTTGTGTTGGCCTATTATTAATGTACGGAAAAGATAAATTGATAAATAAGAAAAATGCCATCACATTTTATGTTAACATGAAAATAGCATGTTATATAGTAAATTCTTTTTTTTTTCTTCCTTTCGAACGAGTTAAACAAAATGAAAGAAAGGATGACCCACATCTGCAATCGTAAAAATTTCCCCAAGACACCTCAAGGGGTTAAAAATTTTTGAGCCGAATTGTGTAGTCCAAAATTATATATAGTAATGTAAAAAAAAAATTCTACAAACATGAAGTTGACAATGATGGGATGATAAAAATCTTATTTCCTCATAAATTGAAAACATGGTCTTAAATTTTCTCCTTAGAAATTCTAAGGGAGAAGCAACATGTGAAAACAAAAGAAGAATAGTGTAACACATATCGGCAAAAGAAAATGGGAAGATTAAAACTAGTAGTAATAGTAATAGTGAAGTAGGGAGAGAATCTAAGAAAAGCACATGGGGGGCCATGCCTCGAAAATAAAGTCCCGCGTTTCCCGGCACACAGAAAAGAAAGGCCCAAAGGAAGAAGAAGAAGAAGATGAAGATGAAGAGACATGAGGCGCAGCACGTGACATTTCCTCCTTTACTACCAACATCCTCTGATCCAAAACACAAGTTGTTCAACTTCAAGAGCAGTTAGTATTTTATTAACTTTACGTAATCGGGATCTGTGCCCCTAATCATCACCTCTTAACCCTCTTTCCCTGCTTCTTTAGCATTATCTTCCTTCCCCTGTCAACGGGTAAGTGTGCTTAAGTCAACCTGAAAGGTTCACCCCCTCACGTGACTCCCAGCTTCTTTCAACCTAGAGTTAAAACAAGACATGTAAATGGTGGGATTAGAAAGGAGCCGTGGAACGGGGTCCACCACGGCTCTGATGGCGTTTTAATGGCAGCTCTATGGCTATCCACGGCTGAGGTGTTTGCCAAAGTGTAAATGCCAATATTACCACTACCTGACGTGATGTTTTCTACGGAAAATGTGACATGTCATATCGTGAGGGTAAAACCAAAAGCTCCAACAGTGAAGAAAAAAACAAATTCGCAATCTTCCCTCTTTACCCAGTGTATAAGAGTTCGAACGCTCACTGGAGGTAACATCTGTTGCTCTAATTCGGCTTCTTCTTGACAACAATCAACTGTAGAATTGGGCCAAAGAGTTTCAATTGTTGCATGCAATTTATTACACCACAATTTCTTCTATAATTATACATTTTATTATTTCTAACAATATAATTTATATTTTGAAAAAGTTGAACTTCTTAATAATAAATCTTTCTATCACACGTACCAAAACAAAAAAGTTATGACCATTTATTCCTCTTTTCATTTTAAGTTCAAAACAAGAAAATAATTATTTTTTCTAAGATATGATTTTTGGAAAAAAAAAAAAAACTTAGAGACTACTCTTTGAAAAAAGAGATACATGCACTCTATCAATCAAACCGATAAGTACTGAATTAGAATTTCCTATACTTCAAAACCATTTGTATTCAATTATTATTAGATACTAACAAAAACAAAATTACTCTTCGGCTATGTTTGTTTCGCGAAAATGCAATTTCAAAAAATAATTTTTTAAAAAAATTTTTGACATTTTTCTAAAAATTTGATTTTTTTGTTGTCTTAATGATTGTGAAAAATACTTTTTTTTTGTTATTTGGTTGTTTTCTTATAAATTTGCATTCTTGTTAAAATAGTAATATGGACACAATTATTAAAATATATTTATTAAATACTAAAAATGATTTATTAGTATTAATATTTATTATTAACATATTTTAATAATTTTAAATATATATTTGAATTAAAATTAAATATAATGTAATTATTTATTAATTATAAAAATATTTTAAGCTATGCCTCTTCAAGCTTGAAGAAACAGGTAACTTAGAAATATAAACGGATACGATACTTAATAACTATTTTTAAAGTACTTAACTTAAAACTGTTTAACTATTAAAATATTTAAATTCTATTAAAACTCATATAAAATTATAAAACATTATCTAAAATCAAATCCTAAACTATCCATTAATTATCTGAATCCATTAAATACGCATTTAAGTTGACAAAATTGACAAGGACTTTGAGTGTTTCCCATCCTTTTATGAATTCAATCTCTACTAGTAATAAAATTTTTCTTAAAATGATAGTTGGTTGAGATGGTAAAAATCATAAAATGGTAAAAATTATGTTAACTTATGGAGGATAAAAAGTTCCAATCTCACAAAATTTAAAATTTTTTTAATATTATATATAATCGGGTTCAAGTGTACGGTATCCTAAAGATGATACCTGAAACTTATCCGAATCCACGTTGGGTCTTAAGCTTTAGCTTAATCCGTCTTACAACTGAATATAAAATATCCTAACCTTTTATTATCGAGTTGGATACAAGTGACTCTCCATATAATAATAACTCAATTACATCCCTAGAATAACTTGACAGGTACATTGATTACTTTGAAATAATTTTTCATTTTTTGTAAAAAAAAACCAATTTTGAAGTTTGTACATCTATTTTCGTTGATTATTAAGTAATTTTTTGCTGAGTATCTCAGATGCTTACTAACCAAATATAATAAAATGTTAAAAATAGATATGATAATTTGGGTTTTTGTATTTTAAACCTATCAGACATAATTAGATAGAAAATACGTTAAGATTAAATACAAATACGACACGAATAATATTCGTGTCTTAAATCTGAAATATATATACGTATACGTTTAATAACTGTGTAACATGATACGACACGACATGATTAATAATACAATCAACACATTTAAATAAAAATATTTATAATTAAATATAACTTTTTTATTTAAATTTAAAATCATTAATTATGAAAACAATTATAACAAAATAAAAAAATAATAATATCAAATATAACAAAACAAAAGTTTAAAATTAGAATTTGGGCATGGTATAATTACATTAGTATCTTTATAAAATTTTAAAAACTTACTAAAATAATTGTTTAAAATTCTTTAAAGTTAAAATAGTCTTTGATTATTAATTTTTAACAAATTGATAAATATGTCACGTATATATATTTAAACATGATTAAACACATTTATATATTTAAACACGATAATACAATTAACACAATTAATTAAACATATTACTCGTATTTTACATGTTAAGATACGAAAATTTTTATATCTTAAACGTGTTAAATACTGTTCGATATGAAATATATCAAAACTAAACCCAAACTCATTTAATCATGTATTTTTTATATATTATATTAATGTATCGTGTCTAAAATTACTAAGTCTAATGAAAAACATTTTCAATGGAAACAGACGAAACCTTCCTTCAGTTCTTTAGTTTGAAATACTAGTAAGTGGTTTTTGGTCGCACAGTTCAACGGAGGGGAGATTAGACAATAACAGATGGCGGGAGGGGCGAGGTAAAAAGAACCCTAATTAAGCTGTTGTTAAAATACTCGAATTGAGCCACTTTTTTTAGCCATGTTCCGTTTTCGGCTAGACAAATAGACAGGCAGTAAAATATTAATCGGGATCGCCAAATACATTAAAATATTTATCTTTCCTTGTTTTTTTTAATTTTTGTTTGAAAAAAAAACTCCAAAATTATAATCATTGAGTTCCGTGATCCATAGATTGCCACACCCAAATTTACACTTCAAAATTAAAAAAAAACATAAGAAACCATCAAACGAAGCCGTCAACCTTAGCACTAACGTCGTCAACCCCACCGCAACGTCGTGACCTCAACGCCGTTACCGAAACCAGTCTTTTTTTGAAGAAATGAAAATAAAAAAAAGAAAGTGTATAAAATGATCTTTGAAGGAAGCGGACGCTTAAGAAAACTAGAGAGAAAGAGAAAGAGAAAGAAAGGAGTTCATTTTCTCCGACCTAAAGCTTCGTCTGTCGCCAAACTGCTTCTTCTCTACAACGTAAGGGAAATAAAAGGAAAAGAGTATAAAAGAAAAAGAGAGGTTTTTTTTTTTTTGGTTCGGTCTGGTGGTCGAATTTCGAAGGAGATACTCCGTAGCTGCATTATTACATGCTTACTTTACGAGTTTACTTCAGTGTTTAGAATTCAGTTTTTCGTTGGTTCAATCATTCCGTCGCTGAAATTCACGTAAAAATCGTTTCAATTCAGATCAAAGCAGGTGCGTACTCTTTCTTCTTTGTTTTATTTTTTGGAAAAGTTTCTTCTTTGGATTGTTCTTTGAATTAGTTTTGCGAGATTTGATTTGAATTATGCATAATTCAATTTCATTTAACTTTGAAGGTGCTGAATTTTGTATAAGCATCGTTTTCTTTTTCTTTTTTCTTTTTCTTTTTTCTTATTTGAAATTGTGATATTTTCTGGTGGCAGATACGGTGACAAAAAAATAAAATAAAATTCTGATTCGGTCAAGTGAACGTGTGGAGAAGATCTCTCGGAGCTGGAAATTGTCGAATTTTTTCAAGGAAAACGAAAGAAAAGAGTCGAGAAGTTTTCTTTCGAGCGTCCAAGTTAATTACGGTTCAGAATTTTGGAATCTGAATTCAATTGCTTGGAAAGCTTTTATGTTTTGAAAGCGTCAAGTAAATGCGCCTCCGATCTCAGGTGGAGGCCTAGTTTTTTACCGACGAAATTTACTTTCTCGAGGTGAAACGGATCTGATAAAGCAATCGGACAGCTCAAGCTCTGCGAATTCATTGAATTGCAGAAGAATTTTGAATTCCGCTCGTCAAAAATAATATAACGTAATATATTTTCTGATCCAAAGTTTCCCTGCAAAAAAGGGGAAAAAAATCTGAAGCTGTAGATGGAGCTCCCTCAATCCCGTCCTTTCGGGGCCGAAGGTAATTCGATTGTTTTACGTCGCTTTAATTTTCATTTTGCAGAATGATTTACGAGAAGGAAAAAGAACAAGATGCGAATGGAAATATTTTGTTTTGTTTGTTGAGAGTTAAAATTTTGAAGAAACCGTGATTTACACAAGTTTTTATTAAGGAGTGAATACTTTTGGTTAAAAATTTGAACAGGAAGGAAATCAACGCATGACTTTCTGTCACTGTACAGTCATTCAAGCGTCCAACAAGATCCCAGGCCACCTTCTCAAGGTAATTCCTTCTTTCTTATTTTTAAGATCCAAAAAAACAAATACAAAACCATTTTACTATTTGTTTGTTTTTTCTTGTCTAAACTTTCATTTCTTTGTCTTTTTTTTTATTATAAATTATTATTACATTATGCTACATTACATGACGTAGAGAGAGAGAGAGAGAGAGAAAGCAAAAAAATAAAGAAAAATCCTGATAGTTTTGTTAGGGATCACGATTTGAAGTAGCGCACGTGACTGCATTTTCTGCGAATGAATGGATCATGGGCCAGTTGAAAGGTTGGATGGGCCCATCCAAGAAATTAAATAGTAGGAAAAGATTAAAAAAAAGGGGAAAGAAAATAGGGTGAGAGATGAGAAAATCCTAAAAAAAGGAAGGGATTAGCTTTTAGTAGTGTTAGCAACAGCGAAGGAGGAAATTAGCTTAGCAGAGGGAGCAGCATGGGGATTGAAGGGAAAGGGGGAAGGGGCCCCTGGTTGGAGATGGACATGATTTGACAAGTCACATGATTCACATCACCACCTCATTTCCCCTGTACTGTGCACATGCACGCGCGCTTCTTTCTTCCATTTCCTTCTTTCCTTTCCCTCACGCCCGTGATATTTAATACACAAGACCCAAGCCAAGAAATAAAAAATTTCTCTAAAATAATTGCCGCTTTTAATTAATAAGTACATACAAATTATTATTAAATGATTAATGGATATTTTGCTTCTTATAATTCAACACCAACCCTAACCGTTTTCATGAGAATGACTTTCACGTGAAACTGGTGGAGATGGATTGGGTCAAGATTTATAATTGAGCTGTTTTTAGCTGTATTGGAACCCGCTTTTCCAATTCTTTTAGGTACTTAATTTATTTATGCTATGCCACTTCTAGAAGACTACGAAATGAAAAAAATTTAATTCTAATTATTATTATTATTATTATTATTACTTTATTATGTTTTACTTTTTTCTAGGCATGAGTTTTTAGCACTATTCATTACTCGGCTCACAAGAGAAAAAAAAAATTAAGAATTTCAAGTCTTGTTTGTTTGCTTGTCGAGAATGACATAAACATAATAACGTGTTGCCAGTATAACTTTGTTAATTTAACTTTTTGCACTTGCTTTGACTCCTATAATTTTACTTGTTGGTTCCATTAAATACGCCATCAGCACTCAGAAGCATAAACGAATCATATTGTTGTTTTGGTGTGATTTGTATGTTATAATCTTAGAGAAGCCATGATAAGGAAACAAAACAAAAAGCGAAATAGAAAAGGGAGAATTGTCAACTACAATTATCTTTTTCAATTTGCCAATTTGGAGTTTGCCAGTGGCTGATTAGTTACTAGTTTATGTACCAAAAATTGCATTATGGTCGTATGTATTATTTATGCTACACTGCAATGGTCTCTCATACATATCTAGCTTTGCTTTGGTCATGTCGAATAAGCAGGCGGGTACCTGAAAACTCACGATTTCCTACAACTGGAACGCCTAGGGAAGACAAGTGCCAAAGAGGAAACACCAGTGGAGGTAGCAACTGCTGAAAAGCCGCCACCGCCGGCACCACCTCCTTCTGTGGAACACATTCTCCCTGGTGGAATTGGAACTTACAGTATAAGCCACATTTCCTATTTTAATCCTAGGGTTCCAAAAGCGGAGGGGGCTATATATAATGTAGCTCAAGCGAGTAGTACCGACAGAAATGATGAAAACTCCAACTGCAGTTCTTACGCAGGGAGTGGTTTCACTTTGTGGGAAGAATCTGCAGGAAAGAAGGGAAAGACAGGGAAGGAGAATGCCGGAGAAACACCCGTTGTAAGAGGTACGAGTTTTCTTACTGTCTGCAACACACTTGTCTAATACTAGAATCTCATTTCGAAACAGTCATGCATGACAAACCTATGCTTGGATCTACTTCCTGCTTGGCATTAGCCCTTACTCACTTTCGGATCAGTAATAACCTAACGCATTTATATCACCATTATTAACATCTATGAGTAGATTTCAGGAATGTAAATGTTGATGATATGTGCAACGAGTATTGTTGCTGCCAGAAATATCTTGCAGTTTGGAACTGCAGGAATCATAAACCGTCATGCTATATCTACCGTTAAAATTGTTTTCCATTGAATTTGCATGCGCATGCAGAGGTCAATCGCTATGATTTCAGGTTGGTGAGTAGTGGGGTTTTCGTAGCATACAAATTGCGCAGATCGATGTAGCTAATTATTGTCTATTGATGAATTTATGCATGGATTTCAAAATACAATGACAGTCAAGTGCACTGAAGATTATTTGGTAACTAGTCAAGAGAGTCGTCAGGAGTCAGGACGGAGCAGCAAAGTACCCTCTGACTCGGAGTAGTTTGCCTTGTTTCCTGGTGGTGTAAGTTAGGTTGGCAGAAAAACTGGATCAGCCATGACTCGTTAGCAGTAATAAATAATAGTACTTATACTAATTATAGTTCTAGATAAATAACTATCTATGACCGTGCCAACTTGCTTTCTAACTCTCTTTGGACGCTGGAATGCAACCCCTAGGACATGTTTTTTAATTTAAAGTCAATCCACCAATGCATCCTGTTTCTATTATACCTTTTACAGCCTTCCACATTCTTATTAACATCATCAATAAATTGAAACTAGTTAAGGGCTTTTTTCTTGTGGGTACGTACTAGTTTAAAACTTAAAACTCTCACTTATTATTTTCTTTTTTTTTTAATATTTCATTGTCATCTTTTATAATTTTGTTTTCTTTTCGACATTAAAAATTCGATACTATAACAAACTTTGAAGTCCTTACTATCATCAATCAAACAAAGAGGCCTGACAGGTGATTCGTTTTTTTCCTTGGTATAATTGAGTAAGGCCAAAGGAGAGTGGATATTTGAGCCTTAAATCTTATAATTCTCTATTAGAGGATGGCTACCATTAGACAAAGTTTTAAGTTAATTTATCAATTTAAGATGCAATCATACTTCATTCAAATAAGTCGATTGTAAATTATTTTTTATAAGGAAAGATAATACTAATATTGTTAAACTAAATTTACAAATAAAAATGTGATAATGATATTATGAGATAAATTTTTTGCGTGCTATAGGATAAAATAATTTATTCCACTAACAAAGGCTGCTGCTATATCAATATGGACTAGGGCTAATGTCCTATAGCTTTATGCAGCCCAGCCCATTCAGCATAAAATGCCGTTATGATGGTTTAACAGAATCTAATTTTGGCGGCTACTTTTGACAGAAGCGGCGGGGAAGTTGGGGCAATGGGCCACGTCGTCGTTGGAGAGGGCGTCGCAGTCGTCAACCAACAACCATCGCAACAGTTTCAGCTCTCTCTCTTCTTCTCAGTCAGTCACTTTCTGTTTTCGTTTCTTCTATGGCTCTTTTATTTTTGTTTTTTTTTTTTAATTTTTTTCTGGGTTAAAAATTAACTAAGGGGTATCATGGGGATCTCGTTACCAGGCCATCATCAAAGCAGAAATCCCAAAGCTTCATGGAAATGATAAAATCAGCAAAGGGTAGCGCACAGGATGATGATTTTGAAGAAGATGAAGATTTTGTTCTCAAGAAAGAGAGTTCTACTACTACCCATAGTAAAGGTAATCATTTTGCTTGGGTTACACTACACTATATATGCTGTATATTAGTCTAAATAAAAGTGAACCTAAATATGTATTGGTTTGTTGCGCATTTTAGGATTTGGGGCGGTTATTTTTTAGGGTGTTACTAGAATTATCGAAGAATTTCGTTGGCCTAATAGTTTTGCTTCTTGTTGCAGGAGAATTGAGAGTAAAAGTGGATGGAAAGAGTGCACCTGATCAGAAGCCCAACACCCCAAGGTCAAAACATTCTGCTACTGAGCAGCGGAGAAGGAGTAAAATTAATGACAGGCAAGTAAAATTTAGCACTATTACTTGATTTCATGTGGAATGTATTCCCGTACTCTCACAGGAAAACCCTTTTAAAAAAAATTGAAGAGTACTGAACCCTTTTGGTTACTCTTACCGTGAGATGGAGACCTCTTGAGAAAATTCTAGATCCTATAAATAGTAAATTTACCATGTGCATGTTCTTTTTTATTTTTTTTCTTTCCTTTAGAATGCACTGAACAACGAAGCTATACTTCAAGAAAACTTCTTCAATTGTTTCACATATTAGTTCTGATATTATGTAAGGGGAAATTTCATGTGGATTTGTGGATATGTTATGAATTTTGATCGTTTGAAAGCCTTTGGCAAAGTGAAATTGGAAGTTAATTGCTGTTGAGTAACTGAAAAGTGGAAATGTTGTGATGCAGGATCTTCATTAGATGCTAAAATCTATCCATTCTTTTGCAGATTTCAGATGCTGAGAGATCTCATTCCTCATAGTGACCAAAAGAGAGATAAGGCCTCATTTTTATTAGAGGTACATAGATTTCTTCTAATAGTTATGATCTATTATTTCTCCATCTACCAGTTTCAAAATTTTGAATAATAGTCTGTTCAATCTTCTCGTAGGTTATCGAGTACATTCAGTTTTTACAGGAAAAAGTACATAAGTATGAGGGGACATATCAAGGATGGAGCCATGAACCATCAAAATTGATGCCATGGGTAGATTCTATACTTGGCTCTATTGATCAAGCATTGCACATCGGATGATGATTTTTTTTTTTGGTGATTACGGTTTTTGAATGTAAACAAATTTTCAACAACTGATCATCAACCTTGTCTGAAACAGAGAAACAACCACAGGCCCACAGAAAATTATGCTGATCAATCTCGAGCCATAAATGGTGTGTCCACTCCTGCCTTAGTTTTCTCTGCAAAGTTTGATGAGAAAAACATCACAGTTGCTCCAACCATTCCTGGAAGTACACAGAACCCAATAGAATCTGATATGAGCACAGCTACTACCTTCAGAGCAATAGACCTTTCTCCTGGAATGATGAATAAGACAATGCCCTTTCCTGTTTCACTACAGCCAAACTTCTTTGCCTCTGCCCTGAGCACTGGTGCAGCAGCTCAACTTGCACCTAGACTTCCATCTGATGTAGCAAACTGTGCATCTCAGCCTCAGTCTATAGCATGTCATGGTGGATCCTTTACTATTGATGGTGCTCTTCCTAGTGAAAAGCTGAAAGAACAAGAGCTGACAATTGAAGGTGGAACAATTAGCATATCAAGCGTATACTCACAAGGGTGAGTTTTTATTTTCATTTTTTATATGATAAATAATCTAATAGTTTTCTAAATGCTTTCTGCATTTTTTTTTATAAACTCTGATTCTTTTATACATTTTTATTTAAAATGATTTGAAAATATCATAATTTCTTGTCCCATGAATGTCAATACACACAGAATGGAGATCCTCAACTGAAATGACCACATTTAGGACCTATTCAGATCAACCCCTTCCTCCCTGATCTTTCAGGCACCAGTATGCTCTTAACATATCCACTCTCTTCAAAGTGGGGGACATTTTTCTCAGTAGCTGTTTGATTGGACTCATCATTTCTTCATCTTGTCCTTAGGTTTTAACTGTCTTGTACCTGTTTAGCAGCTTTGCATTCATTCTACAAGAAAATAGGTCAGGGAAAGCGTGACTGAATCACTGTTATCATTTCCATGTGGTGTTAAAGAATACATGTGTAGTTGCAATGCTCTTATCTAGATGGTTGCATGGTATTGATTTTTCCCTGTTTGAAAAGCACTATTACAGCATCTGTTTCAGATAACTTTGAAGTTAGTGTGCTTTGTTTTGACAACTCTAGGCGTTATGAGCATAACATTGAGGCTTCCTTTCATATCAAGTTCCCATTTATGCATTATTTTGCTCCCTTTGCCTACTTTTCTGAATGCAGGATGAACATTTTTTCTTGACTCTTCTTCTGCTGTTATTTTGTAAATATGTACTGGGTTAAACTACAAGATAACTCTATGCCATCCCTTTATCCACCTCAGCTTAGTGCCTAGACTCAAATTCAAGATCTCAAACTTATTTTTAAGGAGGAACCACCAGGGCATCTCCCTTTATTTTATGGTATGAGTAGGGAGATTGGTGATTGGTGTGAATCTTTGCACTGACCAAGAGAGAAGAGAAAATGACTGGAAAGGTTCAGCTGGTTAGATTATCTCACTTAGCTTTGTGAAGAATAGCGGTCTAGTTTATTTTTATGGAAGAAGCAGTTCTAATTAGACAGACACTTTTGCAGTCCGTCTTTAAGGAATACATGATTTATTAATTGATCATGGTATTTGACAGGTTGTTGAATACTCTAACACAAGCACTGCAGACTTCTGGAGTGGATTTGTCACATGCCAGCATCTCAGTGCAAATTGAGCTTGGGAAGCGATCCACTAGTAGGCCTACTGCTTCAACATCCACACTTAAGGTTGTTTGGCATTTGCAACTTGCCGTTGCATTGTTCTAGTTGTTTAATCATTTAGAATTTCACAATAACTGTTAGCGTCTTATTTAATTTTCATTTTGCAAAACCAAGGAATACAATCTAATTCTGCAGTAATTATGGTGCTCCAGGATAGGGAGGCTCCCACTGTAAATCAGGGGACGACACGTTCTAGAGTTGGATGCAGTGAGGATTCTGATCAACCCCTAAAGAAGCTTAAGACATGAAAAAGGCAAGCGTGACGATTTTTCAGGATATTCATTTTTGATTAATTTAATTCATTTTTTGGAGTAGCCTGCCCTAGCCCGAGGGTTATGCACTCATCCTAGTTGATAAACTAGCTAGTGGAAGACAAAGATCCCATGTACATCTAGTTGAAAGCTTTCAGGCTTTGTTGGGATGCATGGAATTCCCAGCAAACAAATATGTGATTATTTATCTATTCATTTGTGTAATTCACTATATATATGGATGTTGAGAAGCTGCTTTTCATTGAAGGCTTCCTTCATCATCTCAAAGTTTCTTTCCTTCTCCTTCATTATTTGTCAACATGTTTTCTTGAGATTCAGCTCTGCTGTTGGAACATCAAGAAATTGTTGTTACCTTCACATAAATCAAAGGCCAACCCGTCTGCAACTTTCAGTATCTGTCGGAAGATTTTATCATTATTTACGTGGGAATTTTTTTTTATTTATTATTTTAAAAAGAATCTTTGATGTAATTTATTTTTCCTTATTCATTGCATTTTAGTTCGTTTCGGTGTCGTTTTGGTTGGAGTAATTGTGTATACGTGTTGGGATACCAAGGTGTCTTATAAAAGGAGAATACCCAGTGTAGAAAAATAAATAAATAAATAAATAGGAAATTTGGAGTGATCAGGATTAGGGCTAGAGTGTAGAGCAACTCAACAGACACAGCACATTGGACGAAACGAGAGATTGATGTAAATGAAGCAGTATCGGTGACAGGATGTTTCTTAGAGCTTTTGCACTTTGTCTTGTAATAATAATCCAAGATTAAAGTTTAAAGTAAGCTCAATTAGGAATGAAAATGGGATATTAGGTGAGAAAGCTAGTCTAGCATAGTGTAGTAATTACCAAACATCACAATCGATCGTTGTAGGCCAAGCCGTCCTCCTTTGATAACAAAGTATTATCGTTGCTAGTTTGTTTTTATAAGGTGGCTTTGGGACGAAACAATAAACCCCAGGAAACGGAGTTTTTGCTTGCTTTGTTTGTTGTGTTATGGTGTGGCAATGGCATTTATTACTCTTTTGCTTCGACTGGATCATCGCTCTGAATACAAAGTTGGAAGCTATTAGTGCTTAGGGTAGGGGTTTAGGGTGGATTATTGGATCATGCAAGAAGACGAAAAAACGAACAAGAGTAGAAGCATGGCGCATGGAAGGCCAAAGCCACTGCCTTTTATAATCTGTGAGTTTTCCCATGCTCCAAAAACAACCTGCTGTTCGTTCCTGCCCCTGCCTGTATGTATATCAACTTCCAGACCTTTTTCTTCTCCTTTGTTTGCTTCATTTTTAAAACACAGCGATGCTTGCTTCCAAACTTGTTTGTCTTTGGTAGCTATTCTAAAGCCCAAAAACACAGCGGATGACAAATGTTATACTCTCACGTCTTATCCAATCGCTATTCGCTATGCTTTTGGACTAAGAACCAGTTGCTACCAAACTATTATCAAATATCAATTGCCTGTTTGGGGTCCTACCTGTCTCTTGCTCTTGCTCTTGCTCTTTTGCTTTGCCTTTGTGTTGGTCAAAATCTTTGTCACTCTTCCTCTCACAAAAGCATCTTCTTGATGCGTTATTCTCAATACCCAAGCCCTTCCCTTTTGTTTGCTTATCCAAGGCTGAAACGAAATAAACAAAACCAGGTAGTTCTAAATAACTAAAAAAAACCACAGGATAAGGTATTGAGATGGCTGAACCCAAGCCCACGACAACATTTGGTGGTACAAAAACAATGACATGCCAACTAATCCTACAAAAGGAAGACAGGCAATTGCCAACATATATGATATAAAACAAAAGCTTCATGAATATTTTTGCACTACTAAAACTAATGTGCTTATACCATATAATTTGCATTATATCCACACAGAAAGCAGACAATATGTCCAATATCATAGTAAATTCTGATTTCTAAATTGCTAGTCTAACTCAAATAATCCACGAAAATGGATCATAGTATATGGAAACGCTATAGGGAACATGTTTAATAAAAGGCTAGGCTTCTTAGGTTGGGTTGCCAATATCAAAAGTGAAATTTAATCAGGCTATCGACTTAAGGAACAGACCAAAGTTCACCAACCGCAGTAACGTATCAAGCAACAGTGACAAATAGCCTCACTGATAAGGACTGACCATCCTATCTCCCAGATGAT
Organism: Theobroma grandiflorum; assembly: GCA_036013995.1. Taxonomy (NCBI): domain Eukaryota; kingdom Viridiplantae; phylum Streptophyta; class Magnoliopsida; order Malvales; family Malvaceae; genus Theobroma; species Theobroma grandiflorum. The sequence goes on from CP142131.1 coordinate 13,687,836, forward strand.
AGGCAACACCAAGTTACTCAACCAAAAATGTCAAGAACCGCACCACTTAATTTACAAGATAAGTGTAGTAAAGATAATATTCAATGCCTTTCAACCATTCCCTGTATTGATGGGGCCATACTAGAAACAAAAACATTGGTCTGTGTAGGGTGTGACAAGATTGAATTCCAGAATGTGATTGATATATGCTAGCTAACCAGATTGTGAGCGATTTAAAAGAAACCAAAAAATTCAAGACGGGAGGGTGAAGGATTAACCTTCCACAAATCCAGTCTCAGTAATCCAAATCTATACTTGCATCCCTCGTGTACAACAACCCATTCTTGATCTGATATCACCCTAAAATGGCAGGGCAGCTCTTCTATACTTGATTCTAATTATTTGCATATGCTAATAATTTTGGTGTCCTCCAGCTGCTTCGCAAGATCCTCCCAGGCTTTCTTTAAGTTTTTGAGTCCCCAATCATCTCCACAGCTGCCTCCTCAAAAGAAAAACCATCATTGTTGTCATCCATCCTTCTGTAGAGAAACTACCTTTTGATCTCACGTGTGATATCTAGCACTCTAACAAAAAACACTGATAATCGTCACAGTCCCCAGACAGAAAGATCACGTGCTACTTAGTTGACCATATGATGGTTGCCAGCATTCTTCAGGGTTGGCATAAAAGTAATCCTCTTCTTTAGGTCTGTCCGGGATCACCAACCTTTTTGTTGGTTGCCCCTTGCGACTTTCATGAGTTTCCTTCACAGCAGCTGAGAACTCATCCCAATTAAGAGATCCACCATTGTACTGATCTATCAGATCAACCAAAAGCCTTCTGTCCAATAAAATTGTCTGCTTGAACCCCAGAAATCTGAAGGAGCAGTCAACACTACAATTATTACACATTATGACAAATAGTTTTAACCATTGAGAAAAACAAAATACACTAGAACTACTATCGCTTATATGAGAAACATCAAAAAAAGCACTCTCAAAAAAGGGTAGTTGTAAAATTCCTTAGTTCATGCTGCAATCATTGAAACACAAGCAATATCAGATTCCTGAATCTAATAAAAAAGTGGTTAAAAAATTAGAAAGAAAAAGTTTGGCAATAATTTTGCATCAAGAAATAAACAAACTATTGTCCTGTTGATGGTAGAGATATAAAAATGGGGATATTTAAACATTTCCAAAATTATTCATTTCATCTAAGGAAAAATGAACTGGAATCATTTAATAAATGCAAGACAACCTTTCTGAACATATTAAGAACCAATCTATCTGCAGAGCAGTACCTGCGATGGCCTTCTACAACTTTAGCCATGTTTCCATCATATGTAGGTATAAAAATATCACTCTCCAGGGAAACAAGATAATCCAATGCTGCCATCTGGGATGAATGATTTTGAAAAAACCTAAGGTCTGATGCCTCCAAGAGAGTCTCCTTCCTAACCTGTTTCAACAAACAGAAGACTGATTATTGATACAGGATAAAAAAAAAAATTCTAACATTATTACATTGAATTGCTGAACTTCCACCTACTTACCAATTTTGGATAAGCTGCAGCAAGACTTGCCATTCTTCTCTCTCCACCATATATTTCACCAGCTGCAATATAGATCTGGTAACTAGATTCAATGTCTAGCGCCTTCAAAGTGAGGGCAGTTTCCTCAGGCGTCAAAGGGCACAAACCATCTTTCCTTTTCAAGTCAGAATTTATTATTTTCTCTTTCCACCAGGGATAAGCATATCTGCCAAAATGGTTGTGCGAGGAAGAGTGAGATTAAAGTTTAAAATGTAGGCTTCCTGGTCAATTAATTGTTGAAGATGCATGTACAGCTCACCTCATTCTTGTCAACTCCTCCACCTCCTCATTGTTGCAACCTTGGGTACAGCCAGAAAATGCTAGCATGTCCATTTCATATCTAAGATGAAGCACTATAAAAGGACCATTTTGCCTCAGAAGCTTAATAACTCGTTTACCCAACTCCTCTATCTGAGAAGTGAATCTCAAAGCATTAAAATTTACACGACATCGCAGCTTCTGAATATCTAAAGGTTGCCCATTGTTGGCCAGTCGAGCATCAGTTCTATTCAAATGCACAACTTTATACTTCTGTATCAGAGGAAGAATCTGCATGCAATAGAGATATACTACTTTAAGAGGAGTATTGGAGAAGGAAAAAAGCTGCAAAAGCATATAAACATTTACAAAAACAGAAGAAAGAACCAAGCTCAATTATAAAGTCTAAATGGCTCTAAGTGCATAAAAGACCCACTGATGACAAAGAATTGACCTGCTGATGGTAGTAGGATATATCAGACCAACTAACTGGTGGCATGGAATGCACCAGTCCCATTTCCACTCTCCTCTTAAGCCTAGGAGGCAACTCCTTCAATATCCGAACCTCATCTCTAAGTGATGTAATGAAATGATCCACATCAAAGATATCTTGAAATTCACTGCCATGTCAATTAAAAATATAATTAGAGATATGTAAGAAAAATAATTCCAGTTCAAAACTACCAGGAACATATTTTAGACCATCCTTTCCAAATCTCTACATTCGCAATATTCAATAGATTAATTAAAGAAAAGTTTAGTTAACACACCTGGGATCAGCCCAGAAGGATGTTTTATCTAGCTCCGGGACTATAAGGGTGACATTTAAATATCTTGCAATGGTAACCATGTCACAAATCTGTCATGTAAACCCACGCATTAGTTTCCATATACATTTACACGATAACAAATCATGAACTTACATAGTCTAAACAGAAGCTTAAAAAAAGGGAAAAAATAAGAAACTATGCCCAGAGTCCTTGGCTAAAGCACTCACTGCTGCTCGCATTTGATTGAGACCTCCATTGCATGAAACCATCAAGTAACCGTTGTTTTTATATACCCCTAGTGTCAACAAACAAAACATCATATCACATTACAATGTAAATTTCAAAACCAGAAAAATTAACATGAGAGAAAAATATACAAGTACAACGATCCCTAAAAGTTAATGAAAAATAAAATGTAAAAATAACAATATATTTGCATAAAACTATACCCCATATGAAAAATTCCAAGCATAAACGATATCGCATTTCAAGCAAACATATCCCACTAGATACACAAAAGGACATAATTCGATCAAAAATAAGATCATGACGTAAATATCAGGGAGACTCAAATTGAATTCAATCAGCATAACTATATCTAAATAACTGCACTTTAGGAATTGAAGAAATCGCCAATAGAAAGTGCTCAAAGACCCAATGAAAATCTGTCATTTTTTATTGCTTTTTTCTCCTCAAATAAGAATTTAGATAAACCTAAAAGTATTCGACCCAGTTTCCTGTTTCCAGGAAAGACTAGCTCAATTTCTTCCCCTAATTTCACCCAAAACAAAGCATAATAAAGAAACAATATACTAAAATCAACAGATATTTAATTAATTTAAAAAAAAAAGAAAAAGAAGAGGAAAAACTTACTTTTGGGGGGAAGGACACGGGCGGGAACGGAGGGGACTCTGTCTTCAATAACGGAAACGGAGGAATCCTGATGAGAGAAACAGGAAGGCCAACCCTTAAGGACGCGTGGTCCCCACGTCTCTCCCAAAGCCGTTAATTGTACGATGCAAGTCCAAAGTAACACCGATGTGGTGGCGCGTATCATCCACAGCTTCATTCTCGAGCTCTTCAACTTCTCCACTCTCTCCCCGCCGCCGCCTCCTCCCCCTTTCATCACCCCCATTCTTAACCCTCCCTTTCTCCCTAACCCCTCAACACTGCACATCTCCAACAACAACGATAATCCCCACTCTCCCCCTCATCCCCCAATACTACTCCGCTTCGTTCGTTTCAAATTCGATCAATGTAGGTTGATTTTCAGATAATTTTCGCCCAATTTAGTAACCACCCGAAAAAAAAGGGAAAAAATTCCCTTGCTGCGCTTTTATTTTCCAAAAAATAAAACCTAACAGAATCTTCGAGATCCGATGACTTACAAAATTTCAACAAAATATTCAAAATCAATCAAAGAGATCCAATTGTTTCCTCTTCTTCAAAATGAAACTCAACAAATTAACGAATTCCAATCGAATAATAAACTAATTTTCAAAAAATAAAAAAAACACTCCTCCTCCTCGTCGGCGATCAAATCACTTTCCCGGCAAGATATAATGTTGGAGCTGCCGTTGGAAACCCGTGCCTGCCTCGACTATAAGCCAATCAAGGGAATGAGAGAGAAGGAGGAAATTTACAGAGAGAATAGATTTAGAAACGAGAATATAACGCCGTGTAGTTGGCTATGCATTTACGACTCGACAGAGAGAGAAAGAGGGGGGGGATGCGAGCCGTACACCGCTGATCACTTTTTTAACCATAGTTTACGATTCTAAAGGGTTGTTGACTAGGGTTAGCTGTTGACTACACTTCATGGTTAACTCGATTTCAACCAATAAATGCCTGCCAGCTCAGTTAACTTATGATCGGGCCCAACGTTTCCCCTACGTGGCGACTATCTTGCGGTGGTAAAGAACACGTGGCGCCGTCTGAGGATGGAGTTTCCAGTATGCGAGCGGATGGGATTCACGATCGCCGCTAGATTTGGGATGGCATTGAATCATCTGCCGATACACCGACAATATATCGCGAGAATTTCAGGACGTGGGTGTGTGTCGCCTTGATAAGGATTTACACAAATATTTGGAAAAATTAAATTATGGGTTCATTCAATGCTAAAATAACAGCCAAATTAGGAGATTCAAAATTTGATAAGACCATTCAATTTGCTACACCGAATTTGGCAAAACTCTTTTCCTGCCAACTGTTTGTATAAAACAAAGAAAATCATTTATTAACGAACTTGCTTCTTAATTGTTCCATAAATTTTAACTAAATTTGCTAATTTCAGAAACCAAACATTTTTGGAATTTCTTTTTCAAAAAAAAAAAAAAGAAAAAGCAAACAACAGATTAGATTCTGGACAGCAAAATTTGGGTTCAAATTTTCTTTCTAATTTGGCTGCCTACTACAAAATGTTTGCATCAAATTTATAAAGAATAAACAAAATGGCAAAAGCATATTAAACACACAATGTAACCCTTTCTTTTTCAACAATAATGGACTTTTCAATTATTGTACCAATCTAATTTGCTTGGACGCAATGTTATATATTATTGGCATATACGTGTATGGTTCTTCTGCAATTTAATTTTTAAATTATATTTAAGTTATAAGTTTCTTACGTTGACGTGGTTTTTCCTTGCAAGTATGCTCATTCAAATTGTCGTGACTTCTTGAATTGTATGTTTCAACCAGCTGTTCCCATTTACCTGGTTGATTTTCTTTTTGGGTCATATACCCAGTTGAGATTTAAGTTATAGTTTTTTTTTTTCAAAAAAAATAATAATTTAATACCTCAATAGTTTTATTAATTAAGTATTGATAAAGTAATTCTGTAATATAATTGTTTTGTTAATGAAATCCAATAAATTGTAAACTTAAAGATAAATAATTTATCTACAAATGAATTTTACTGTATTAGTTTTGGAATTGGCTTCAATTTATTATATTTAGCAATATGTAAGATTTGAGATTTTTTTATAAAGGCAGCCAAACCATTGAAAACGAGGGTGCATGCCACTGAGTTAATGTACAGTGTACTAAACTAAACCTTTGCCCACCCAAGAAAAATACTAATATTTGCAATAAATAATTCTGTCCTAATTGTTGAAAATGTTGAAAATGTATGTCATGAGTTGCAGCAATATGGTCCAAGTCAACAACAATCATATACAATCATTATCAATGGTTTCACTTAAATCTCACAATGCTTCAACAAGGGGCGGAGGGTAATGTAACTATCGGGGGGGGGGGGGCCGGGGGGTGGGTGCAAAATTTTTAAAATTTTTTATTATATATATTAATGACTCCTCTAAAATTTTTAAAAGTTTTTATTTATTATATATTTTTTAATAATCTTTTTCAAAATTTATGAAATCATTTATTTACTATATATTTTTAATGATTCCCTCAAAATAATATTTTATTTTAATATTAATAAAAATAATAAAATAATAAAATAATTTCATAAACTTTACTTAACTTTATCTAGTTTAAGTTTTTTTAAACCTCTTTCTCTCTCTTTCTTTTTTTCTTTTATCTTTTTATTTTTACTTTAGTATTTTCTCTATAACTCATCATTAAAATATATTTTATTTCTCAAAAGACATTTATGAGCTTCTAAACATTGATAAGAAATGACGGAAACCACTTACCATCATTGTGTGAAATTGAGAGGAAGTAAAGTTTTCTTTTATCTTTTTCTTTCTGTTTATATTATTTAACTATTTATATATTTAACTACTGTATAAAATATTGTATATCATATTTAACTATTTATATTCTATACATTATAGTTTTATATTTAATATTTTAAATTTAAATAGAAATAAAATAAGAATATTGGATGTTGATTACACATTCATTAGGATTTGGTCTTAGATTTTTTATGTTAGTGGTTTGACGTGATTGTCCTTCTTTTTGTTGTTGGATGTTTTTGTTCTCTTTGAGCAGCCATTATAAGTTTTCGAGTGATTTAAGAGTTTTTGGTCAATTAGAGGTTCAATTAAAACACTTTTCAAAGAAAAAAAAATTCTAGCTTGATTAAAGTATGAGTAAGTTCTAAATAATTTTCCTATACTTTAACAATCAAATCTCAATAGTTCAAATAATGAAAAAGAGTAATATAAATCAAAATGTCCTAAACTCAATCTTGAAGACATGGATGCTTTTCAAGTCAAATACATGCTTATAAAACTATTATAAGTCTTTTTTTTTATTTTCTTTTGATTTGCATGTTATATAAAAGTATTGTATATTATGAATCTTTTGATTATTTCTTAAATTCAACATATTATTTTAAAAAATTTTAATTCTTATATTTTTTCATCTTTGATCCCTTAATAAAATTAGCTAGCTCCGTCCCTGTCAACAACTAAATAAAATCACTTTAATTATGTTAAAAAAATAAAATCAAGACATAAGATTTGAGTATTTGGTTCAATTATAAGTATATATATTTTTTGATTTGAAAGACTCGAGTTGAAATCATTTTCTCTTGAAAAAATTTAAAAAGAAGCCAAGGTGTATGAAGAACATGAGATTCATTATTACAAACCTAAATATGCCCTTAATGCCATTTATAAGACAAGGACAACCCTTAATCATTAATCTTAATGAGTACAAAAGAGAGTCATTGATTTACGCTTTAAGTATTATATATTTGTTTTAAAGAAGGTATCTCTAAAATAACAAAGTCCTGTCATTCTGCTATTAGTAACCCTTTTTTCTATTTATTGCAAATGAGGGGTTTATTTTTAGGGAAAACCCTTTTTCTTATTTATTGCAAATGAGGGGTTTATTTTTAGAGAAAAGAAACTCAAAGAAAGCATGTGAGATACATACATTTGTTTTTGTTAGGTAAATTTTGCAGTAAAATCATTATTTTTTACTTTATTGTAAATTCAAATAATAAACATCGTTTAATTTAAAAAATTAAATTATAACTATTAATTTAAAATTAATAAAAAAATTTATAAATCAATTCAATCAATTAATTATTAACCTTACAGTAAAGTTAGATTTACTGTAACATACACCGAGGGAGTACGTAATGGCCAATTCCCCCTTTATGCCAAATATCTAATTGAATTGAACTGCTTCAGCATATGATATTTCCATCGTGCTCGAATCTCCTCAAAAGGAGGAAAGAAGAGAGGAAAATAAAACAATAATAAAAAAATAGATTGAATATGATGAATGTATTTTGGCCAGAACCCTGAACTAACAACCTCTCTACTTTCGACTCATTTGACCGTCAGAGTGTCGGTTGCGCCGTTAAGACGGCGTTTCAGTGTCAGAACGGTCACTCCATTGGAACGGCCAGGTGTAACAATCCTAAAGCTCTTCCACCCCCTCAGATCGATTGATGCGAGGTCAGTGGGCTCCATCGACAACGTGATTAAGATGGTCGTGCCCACAAAGAGAGATGTTTTTTGTTCACGCGCTCCAGGCAGTAGGGGCTGTGATCCAAAAGCAAAAGAGTAGAAATCTTTGGACCGTGAAGTTGACGGGGTTAAATGGCGATGGTTTATTGTAGTGCTCGCGGTTATTGCGGGGGTTGCATACGTGGCGAGATCTTCGCACGGGTGCAAATGATCCGGATGGATGTAATAGTTCATCTTTGATGGGAACTAAAAACTTAAACCACGGGCCAGGATCCTCTGCGACAATAGGGGAGAGGATCACCATCATCTTTTCTGATGGATTTAACATCCTATCCGCTGTATCTGGAGTGGGTCCTCTTGTTTTTTGGTAGGTCACTTTGAATATTTCCATTTCCATATATTTTTGTTGGGATTTTTTTGTCACACAAATTAAATTTTTTGTTAGCATAAGATCTTAGATTCTGGACCCATAGTAATAGTTTGAATTTAACTAAATTGTAATGCTAATCAAGATGAATTTTCCCTTTTTTTTTTTAGAAAAAGCATAACATTTTTCATTTGTAAATTTCATAATCAATCATAGCAATGGAATTAATTGATTCATTTACTTTGGAGAAACAAAGTAGACAAAGGTATGTATCACGGTGGCTTTTGCTATCCTTGTATCCTTTTATTTGCTCTTTTGCTATAAGCTGAATCTACATTTGAATATTTAGTTTATTAATTGATATATAATTTTTTATTTAAAAAATAAAATTTAAATCTTTTTTCTTCTAATAAAAAAAAGTTAAATCTAACCGTAAATGAGTAAAACAGAAAAAATGGGCCATGAATGAAGGGTTAGTGCTTCAATTAACCTTTTTTGAAACTAATCATTCCACTGTATAAATTATCTTTCTTTCAGATGTTGAGTAAGGATGATTGTGCAGATTTGTTGCTCACTATGATAAAAGAATGACCAAATATTTGTTTTACATATATAGTCTTTTTCTTTCTCTAGCTTGCTAACAATTAATACTAAGAAAGGCTAGCAAGCTATATCGTTCAGAAACCAATAATAAATTTACGTGCAACGAATCGGTTTCATGCACCTGTTCCATATCAAAACGCTTTCTCCTTCAGAATTCTCTGTTCATGTTTGCGTTGCCGACAAAATAAAGAGAGTTCCCATCCCATCCATGGAATAACTGGCTCCTACCATTTCATGCTTTTTATTTCTTCACAAGTACTCTTAACAGGGGAAAAATCAAAAGAAAGTATCGAGAAAATATATATATATATATATTCATTTTTTATTGTAATTACTAATTAAAACGATATTTGAGCTGTTCCTTTACTTGTCGACTTTCAAGATTTGAGAAAAATTAAAGTTGATGTGGAACCAAAGCCCAAGATGCTTGTTGGGAACAGGCGTCTTTGAAAATGACTGATCAACGAAATGGTCCTCCTATTAATATTTTGATTTATTGAAAATGACACATTTTTTATTAGACGACAAAGTTGTGGTGTGCTCGCATTGTCTTTAAGGAAAAGATAGATGAAAATTATGGCTCTTGTATTTATTTATTAGATACAAAAGAGATGTTAGACCAAAACTCCAAGGCCTAACAAAGAAGAAGAGCCAATACCAATAGACTTTGAAAGGTTGCATCACTTATTTGGTCAAATGACTTATTTAGAAGAGCCACTAGCAAGTGGTCTCTATAGGAAAATTCCGTGTTAGTACTACGGCACAATGCAACTAGGGCAATGTGGCACTAATCCCGATTGATAACACGTAATCAAGATTTTTCTTTGTCTACCGTTACGTTTTGTGGTTAAATTCAACCATATAAATTGGTCAAACGAAAACTCCAATCACAATTCCAAATAAAACCCTGAGTTGGGCAACCGGCTCAAGGCGGTGAGGAGGAAAAGGACGGCAGGATTTGCAGGCTGGAAGATACCCTACGGCACAAGGCAAATAGGGCAATGTGGCACTTAACGATGTTTTCTAAATCTTTGTAAGTTAATTAAATAAGGTGAAATATTATTAAAACGTGAGCAACTAACTGCATCCTATTAGAAAAAGAGACAATGAGACCAACCTAGGTAGCTAAGACTATATTCCCAATTAACATGGTATAGGTTGGAACCAGCACAAAAATAGAGATTCCCTAATCTCTCAATTCTGAGACACACATGGCAAAAAGGAAAAAGCCTGTTTGATGGGATTCCATAAAGCCAATATTAGTGGAATAATAAATACATAAAGCCCATGGATCTGGTCTCCTTCATGCCTAATGTAATTATATAAAGACACTGAAGAATGCATACATAAATCACCATCCTTTTGATTTATCTAAGTACAATATCATGAGTCTCCCCTTTCCGATGGTTTACTTGTTGCAAGAGGATTGTTTTAGAGTCGCTATGTGTAGGGTTTGTGCTTCTCTCACTCTTATCTAACCAAAAAAAAAAAATCAATGGAAATTAAACATGTTTGTTGGCTATGAGCCCAATGTTTAGGACAATTCATGTCTTTAATAGTATATAAGACTAAAATGCACATTATCTCAAACATATTGTTAATCTAGACAAATTAACTCAAAATAATCTTTTTAAGTATGTGGCGTATATTTATAATCTATATCTATTCATAGAACATATAAATATATATGTCTATAATGAGGTTGAAATATATTTAGACGAAGAAAATAAACATTTTAACCATTATGCTTCTAAACGGTCATTTACCGTTTTAAATAATTTTTAATTATTTTATACATAATATTTATAATTGTATGTAGCAGTAGTACTATCAATCATTGAAATTCAAAGTAAGAAGTAACAACAATTGCTAAATAGGATAAAGTTTTATTTTATTTCTAAATTGTTATTTTAATTATTATATAAATAAATAATATTTACAATTATAAATAATAATATCAAGTAAAAATTGGAATACAAATTAAGAAGTAGGCACAATTGCCAAAATGGGATAGTCTAATTTTATTTCGAAATTATCATGTTAAATATGAATAAGATTTATCCAATTTGTAAATAAAAATTATAATTGCATTGGACTACTTTTTTTAAAAAAAGTTCTCAATTTTAATAGATTTTTATAATTCATAGATTAATATTACAAAATTTGAAGTATTCATATTTCAAACTTTATATTTAAAAAAAAATTGTATTTATATGTAACTTTTATTAAAAATTGAAAAAAAAGTACTCACATACAAACGCTCATGACAACAAATACTAGAATGTATATGTAAGTGTGCATGTTTGCAAAACTTTTTTTTTTTTTTTAAAGATGTGTGCAAAACTTTTGATAGGTGAAAAAGGACATCATTCTTTAATATATTTTTAAATTACCATTTTGAATAATGTTTTATCAAAATTAATAATAGTTTATTTGATAGAAAAGAGTTATTCCTTTTATTAACTTGCTTTCTTTTAACAAGTGTAGACACCCAGTTTTTTCAAAATAATAATAATAATAATAATAATAATAATAATAAATACAAATAAAGAAAATTTGAAAATATAAAAAAAATCTAAAAATGAGAAACAAAAAATAAAAAAATCAGAAAAATTACAAAAAAAAAAAATGAAAAAAAGAAAAAACAGAAACAAAATATATTGAAGTAAAAAAATTTATTGTTTTGACAGTTTCTTTGGACTTTAGTCATTATGGACCTATTAGGTCTTCATTTTTTATAGGTGTAATTTCTATGTAAATTGTTGTGGTAAATTGATGTTAAACTGGTGATAATTTTTTGGTTTTTACATTGAAATTTATATTTATTTTGGAGTTTTTATATTTGGTAGTGTTTCGTTTTTTAAAGTTTAGTAATAATTATGACTGAAATAACTAATAAACCCCTACACTATATGCATTTTTGCAATTAAATCCCAATTGCGTCTTTATTCTTTTTATTTTTTAACCCATCGATTGCTTGTCTAGTAATAAAAATGTAATAGACATGACAACCATCACTTATTGCATACGTGAAATCTATTACGTCATGTTGATGTAAGAAAAGGGTTGCTAAAATGACATGCCATACATGCCATGACATTAGCTTTTGTTGTCGTTGTTGACTTGATACATCTCATCACAAGAAAATTAACATCATTAACTTTTATCATATTTAATCAACATGTTATGTTAAATTTTGTAAACAATTGTCATTAGAAATAATGTCCATTATTTTTACATTACAAGATGAGGATTCGATTAAATAAAATAAGCAAACAAAAATTCAATTGAATAAAATAAAAAAAAAACTTAATTGGGTATGATAAAAGTACAAAAACTCAATTACAAAACGCATATAATTCAAGAACCTTTTTACTATTTAAGCAAAATATTATTTTATTGGTGATAGGTTAATAAAAAATTAAATTATTCAACAGTAACATGAATTGATGTACCCAGGCTTTTTTTTTTTCCAATTTTAGGTGATGAATCGAAAGAAAAATACTAAGATGGTTAAATGGTTAAAAAACCTAGAATTAAATGATATATATTTTTTATTTATAATTGGAGGAGAGGGGATTCAAACTCTACACTTTAAGCAGAGAGATATTACACCAACCAATGAACCAAATACTCATGTGCCTAAAGTTAAATGATGTTATTAACTAGTGTATGCTAATAGTTAGATTTGCGTTTTATTATTTTTTTAATTACTCTAATTATAAAAAATGGATATCCAATATTATCTAAATTAAGTTTGATATTTCAACACAACTTTTTTACATATATAGTTTACAAACCTATTTTTGTACATACTACAGATAGGAAATGCATTTAAATTCCAAATAACAGTGACAATCTACTGCATTATTGATTCTGAATTCTATATCTGTGTATTATGATATTTTAGTATTTTGTACATACTAAAATCTGACCCACGCGAATCGCGTACCAAACACTAAGAATGCCTTTGAGGCAAGAGCCCAGGGGATCAAGTTGAATGAAAATTAGATTTACTAAACCACACCTTTTGCGGGTAAACCATTAAAAAAATTCTTTACACACACAGCGACGTTGGCACCCAACCTCCCTCCTAAAAGAAAAGAAAAAACATGTGGCAACGAAAAAGAAACACTAACGCCAATGGTTTCTTATATCGACAGAGAGAGCTACCAATTACCTGCCAGCCCTTTATTCTACAGAAAGTGTTTCAACTTTACAAATCTGATGATAGCAATGATTCACCATGTTGACACCAGCTTCTGCATCTTCTATGATTTGTCCTTCTCCTCATCCTGCAATTTAGAATAAAATTTAAATACATTCATTTAAAAGATCTATCTAGGGTAAGAAAGAGCTTTTAGCATATCGACACATCAAATTGGAATTGGTTGGAACTTGGAAGGAAACTGTAATGCTATGAAACCGCAACTACGCTGTGCTCATGTGTCCAACAGCTCAAGCATAGACCATTATGTTACGTCCTTAATAAATTACATCAGGTAAAATCATAATTTTGGGTCATATTATAAAAAGAAGCCTGCCTCCCTTTCTTGTTCACTTTTTCATTTTCAAATGATAAAATGATTCTGTTAAACTGAAAATGGGTATAACCATAAAATCAGAAAGTTACAAGAATCTAGAAATCAAATTGCTTTGGATTCAAGCTCATTTTGTTTTGTAAAGTCTAACTTAGGTATATGAATTCACTCATATCAAATAACTTTTATTTTCACTTTTAGTAGTCCAATCTACCCCGAGCAATTTGACAAAGGTATGAAACACAACAAGACATAGTCCATAAACCTAAATACAGTCAAATGAAGAATGGAAGACCTGTGCTTACCGAACTGTCCACCATTTTATCAAAATCATCATCAAAGCCCTCATCTCCATCATCTGAAGCACCAAACATATGATTAGCACATTAAAAGCAGTTCACATAAAAAAAATTTTCTCTGGAAGATTCATTTTTCATTCGCGCCAATTGCTAGGTATATCAGCAATCTTGACTACAAACAGGAATGCACACTCTAATATGGAAAAAGAAAATCCATTTCAAGGGAATAAGGACAATTAACAGACCACTTTAATGTTTCAAGAAAGAAATTTTGTACCAGGGCCTTCATCACTGTCATCACCCAAAAGGAATATATCCAGGTCCTGTTCAGTTGATGAGGTCGAAGTTTTACTATGCTCTTTGGTTTCCTTTGCCTGTGGTTTAGAAGTCATTTCAACATTTGAAGATTCCTTCACTTTTTCATCCGTAGCTTGTTCTGCAGGACTTTGCTTAAAATCTTCCATGTACCGCTTCTCATACCTATAAGGAACCATAAATTATCGAGGTTTACTGCTACTTACAAGAAAATGATGAATCAAACCTAAGGAAATGTGCATCAGTGTAAGGAAAATTCTGAAAGTACTTTGGGATCCAAATGTACAATTATCTAAGCAATTAATTCTAAGGATCTGTTTTTATAAATTTCAAAAGTCAATTGAAAAGAAATGAATGCTAAACGAATTAAATAGCTGTGTTGCGAAGACTTAATTATACTATGTTGGAATCAAAAACTTGGTGAAACATTTTATTTAATTATTTTGGGTTTGAAATTTTAGCAAAATTTTAAAATACATAAACTAAAGAAAAAGGACAAGTGCAGGGAAGCATTCATAATCTGAACTACCAAGATTGAGACAAGCTCATTTAAAATAAAGCCGAGAGTTTAAATTCAGAAAAAAAAAGGATGCTTAACATTGAAAGAAAGGTTACTTACGGTGCAATGTGACTGCTTACTAGTATAAAGTATATCCTCCAGAATTTCCTTTCTCGCATAACACGTGGGCACAGCTCATATCTTAACTTTGAAATTTCCTGGAATTAGCATAAAAGAACATAAAGGCATGGTTTTAAGAAATAGAAGACGTTAGTTACTGGAACTATCAACATCCATATTCTCATGCATGTATGATTATGCTTATCATGCTAAACATAAAAAGTTACATTCGTAGTTTATATGAAGTAAATACACATTAGACTGGTCAATTTGCCCACAAAGAATTCAGAATAGAAATTGCATTAAAAAAAATCAGAGTTAAAAGAGAACATAAAAAATGGTGCATATGATTCAAACCTCATTGAATGATTTACTTCCAACAAATGGCCATATTTCCAGCAAAGACAAAAATAAAACACCAAACTCTCGCTTTACCATGTTTGATGCAGACCATGTTAATAATGGATCATAAGAAAAACAAAAAGAGGCTAATTTTCATTTTTAACTAGAAAAGGATCACCATCATTTTCAATCTATATTCTTGGTCAACATTTTTCAATATCTCGCAAACTCTTTTCCTAAGGATTCGAGAAGATTATGGCTACCATCTGCCAATTATATTTCATCAAATTGGGAAATAAGTATGGGATACTGTTAGAAAAATTTTCTGCTTTGAATGCAACACTAAGAATAGAAAAAATGATAACTGATTGGATGGAAAGAAATCCAAATGCAATTATATTTATGTAGCAGTTGAATATATTCTAAATGTTATTTGCATACAATTGTCATTTTAATCATTCATATCATAAAATAAGATCTTAAAACCTTCAAAATGAATTAATATTATTTGACAACCTGTTTACTCAAAAGATTACATGCTTTAGAAATTAAGTATAATTTTTATGGACAACTAAAAAGAGCTCTCACTCTACATCAACAATGTATATACCTTAACCGTTGAAAGTACAAGATTGGCATGTTTTTCTTGCCACTCCGTAAGATCTTGCCTTACATTTGAGAGCGTAGGAACATCAGACATTGGCAAATCATCTGCAAATCCAAATCCTCATCAAATCAACTCACCATTAAATGCAGATAAAAGAAGAAAAAAAAAAGCTGCATGCTTTTCTGGTTTTTTTTTCTTTTATCATTTTCATTTTACTCTATTTGAACTACCTAATTCCTAAAATAGACTTCAGAAACGACATTCTTAACTAGAATAAATTCTAAACACAGAACATTAGAATTAAGCTTAAAGCTTGTACCATTACATTTGATATAATGAAATTCTAAAATTTCTTTCTCAGTAATCAATCAGAGTATTGATTTTTCAAACTCTCAAATTCACTTTCCAGTTTTCCACTGCCTACTTTTTCTCAGCATCCAAACAAAGTTAACGAAGCATTTACCGGGTAAAGGGAAATCCTGAAAGGTGCTCAAAGTAATCCCCTGGACAAAACCTCTTAATTCTTCATTAATTCCAAACCTCTCCAGTTCTTTCTCTTGCTCCACCTGCGTCTCCGTGTTTTGTGTCGGCGCGATCCCCTCTGCGAGAGATGACTTAATAAGGTCGGCTCGCTTCGCGGCTTCCGCTCTGATCTGGTCGGCTCGTTTCGACGCCTCCGCCGCGATCCCCTTCGACCTCTTCGAAGCCTCCGTAACTATATCGCCGAGCTTGGCGGAGCCAATGGTCAGCTCTGTGGACCGCCGGGCGGCTTCCTTTGTCAGTTCCGAGGAGCGTTTTGCTGCTTCCTCCGCAAAGCTTCGAGCCTTGTTCCAAATGTCCATTTCGGTCCAAGCCCGAGGCCAATATCCACTTTTCTTCTTCGTTCTTCCTTTTCTTGTTGCTTTGATTTCCTCGTTGGAATGGTTAATGGATAGAACTTGATAAACTCAGGTTTATGTTTTTGTTTGTTTTTTGGGTGTCAACGTGTGCAGTGACAGTTTCCATCTTATCCTACACGCGCGCTTGGTCTTGTGTTTGGCTTTAAGGGGCTGTTTGGCCTAGCTTTTTTCTAACTTAAAAGCTATTATGAAGTTTTTATGAAAAATAATAACTTTTAAAATTAAGTTAAAATTGTTTGATAAATTTTTTTTATAAATTTTTATTTATATAAGTTATAATTTTGATTAAAATTATTGTAGAGAGTATTTCTTTTTTTAAAATGGTAATATTGTAATTATCTTTAATAGATAAGGATATTTTTGAAACAAAAATAAAATTTTTTTTTGTATTTTTAAAAGAAGAGAAGAAAAAGCTCCTTATAGGTACTTTTTTTTAAGCTCTTTTTTAAAAAATTTTACTCTTTAAAAAAAAGCTACTTTTTATTTTAAGAACTTTTCAAAATTTATGTTTGGCCTAGCTTTTGCTTTTAAGAGATAGATAAGCTGAAAAAAAGTTAGGCCAAACAAGCACTAAATCTAAATATTTTCCGGTTAATCAGAGAGGGGTTCATTGTTTGGTTGGTATAAATGAATACAATATTTTATAATACATATGTACGTACTTATGTGTGTATATATATATATATATATAAATATATATATGTGAAGTCTTATAAAAGTTTTGAAATTATAATTTATACATATTTTTATTGTGTGATATTTTATCTAAATTTATATTAAAAATCAATTTGGACTTTAACGAAATTTTATTAGATGTGAATTACTTATAAATTTAAATTTATTTAAAGAGTAAATATCTTTAATGGATAAAAACTCTTATGGTATCTATGGTTCGCAAATGAAATAATCATTATGTAGGAATAGTATAAGAATAATAACCAAATTATAATTTGATTCATGAAATGGAATATAAACGGAATACTATTAATCTTTTATGATATTTGGTTAACAAAAAGCATGTAAAAGAATATATGAGGAATAAGTGCAAAAATATCATTTTATCTTTCAATTAAAAATTAATATTTAAAACTTTAATATATATTGTAAAAATTTATGCCAAATATCATTTTATCATTAAATAAAATAATAACATTTTATTAAAAATAATGTTTTAATTAAGGATTTTCAACACTTGGAGATGCTTATTGAATTTTGAAAATATAAAAGAAATGAAAATCAAGAAAATAGCAATAAAAAAAGAAGATAAACATGAAAAAGGGTAAGGATAGGTTTGCATCAATCCTATGTCATATCTCATTTTGAGAGGGATCGTGATCGGCGCATGGGCTTCTCTAGGTATGGCCCACTAGGTCTAAGTAAATCTGAATTCATAAATGCATAGGTTAGTCATCCGTCGTATTCACAAACATAAGTTCATCCATAATCAAAATATTCAATAATTCAATAAGGCCACTATAATACGAAACTTCTTAACGTCAAGTGTGGTGTCATCATATATCATGTAAATATTCACAATGTTAAACATTTAGGCTTCGACATGTATCTCATGTTTATATTATTATAGTTTGTCCACCATAATCTCAATATCAACGGGCACCCATATCCAGGGCTTAACACAATATGTGAAAACGTAAACAAGTTTATTAATATTATTTTCATATTATAGTTCATTATACACAAAATAGTTTACAACTAGAGTAGGCACACCGCAAAGTGTACAACATCGGAAGGCTGGAAAGAAGGTTCTACCACACCTACCATGAATGAGCTAGGCTATTACTTCGCAAGTTGCCTAGCCAAACAATCTACTAATCTGAAACAAAATAAGAGAAAATAACGTGTGCGTCATAAAAATTTCGTGAGTGGATACGTGGAATGGGATACGCCAGGGGATAAGATTTTTTTTTTTGGTAATAAATCATTGTTGCAAAATAATTATGACAATTATGTAACCATAAATGCATTCAAAACTCATGATGCAAAAAATATAATATTCATATCAAAGCTCAACTTACAATACGTTTGCAAGAAGAAAACGGTAAGTAATTTATGAACTTCCAAGTTCAACATCTAACATTTAATCAAGAATGAACCATTCATTTAATAAATCATATCAATACATACCATGAGCAAATTAAGGGGAGAATGGGTACTTTAGTCCAACTCATCCCCGTGGTATTCTTACTCTCACACCAGGACTTATAAGGAGGGAAAAAGTGATACGATTTCTAACTTAACCTTGTAGTATTCTTACCTTCACACTGAGATTAGAACCAACATACAAAAAGGGAAAAGGTGGCATGTTCACCAAGCTTAACTATGTGGTATTCTTACCACCATACAGAGACTAGAGCCAACTATATGTAAGGAAAATGGATGGTGTGCTCACCAATCTCATCCTTATGGTATTTTTACCTCACATCAGGACTAAAACCAATTACAACATAGTCGAAATTCATGGTAGAATTCAAAAATAATCTCTTAACTAGAAATTTTCAAAAAGCTATCACTTATAGGCTTTTTAAAATTTCATCATTGGAGAGTTTTTATTTATTTACTTTTTATCAAACTTACACGAAAACATTAATAGTGTGGTTCTAGTATTATTTCATGGTAATAATTATTTAAAATAAAACCTCTTTTGTAAGAAATAAATAATAAGATTACCCCCAACACTCATGGCAAAGTCTAGTAAACTAATTTTATTTTGAAAATTTTAAGAAAGTTACCACTTACAACCTTCCTTATAAAATTCATTTAAAAGATTATATTTAAATAATTATTATTTAAATTAACCAAATTTTATGATTTCTTAAAATATGTCTTATAATTCAAAATCCTTATATTATGCTCCTATAAAATTAAATTACCTAAAGAAAAGAAAAACTTTATTTACCTTCTTGTGCTTCAACATCCAAAACAAAGCTAATAGGCTTTAAGAATTGGTTGGAGTCATGGTGTGGGCCATGATCCAATCCACCAAAATTTTCTTTTTTCTTAAAGTCTAAAACGACGTAGCCTTACTTTTGGTATAAAAGCTTTCCTTCTTTTCTTTTCTTTATTTCTAACATTTTTTACTCTCTTTAAGTGAAAGCCTTTTTCGAAAAGACCACCTCATGCCCTTTGTAGTTTTTTTAAGACAAAATTATGAGAAATAACCATCATAGTAAGGGCATTTCAAAAATGACCGTCTTTATAATTTTAACTATTTTTAGATAGTTTTTTACAAGACTTGACAAGAATACCCTTTAAACAATTTCAGACAAATTAAAACAGTTTCAGTTTTCTCTATCCCGCCATCTAGACAAAAATTTCAAAATTAAATCTGGCTTTCTCTCTGCTCAAACACCATAAGGCACAGAAAAACAACTCCAAAAATGATCAGTTAAAACTCCCTGAATGATCAAGTAGAGAAGCCAAGCATAAAGGAATCCAAACACCATAAACCAACGCAAAGAAGAAGAAAAACTCAATAATTTGACTTGTTGTCAAGGGAAAGAAAGATTAGCCCAAGAGCATCACATCCCAGATTGGTGAAGGGCAGAAGCAAGATCATCACCGAAGAAAACAACATCAGATACAAATTTCTCCCACCACCAAGGTAGAGGCAGATCGTCATGTGGGAAGAATTTTTGACTCAGAGGTAAGCAAAAATACGTAAATCAGTAACCAAAGACAAAGGAGTAGGAGAAGCCCTCAAAACTCACCACGGGAAAAACAAGATATTAACACAAACAAGAACTCTGAGGGAACAAAACATAACCAGAAAAAAAACTCCTAAGACCCAACCAGAAACTGAAGTCACGCAATGCCTATTCACTAGTCACGCAATATTTTACTAAAAATTAGTCATATAATGCTTAAACACTAGTCACGCAACTCAAAGTCAGTCACGTTTGCGTGACTAGTGTTTAAGCATTATATGACTAATTTTTAGTAAAGCATTACGTGACTAGTGGATAGGTATTGCGTGACTTGTTAATAAGGCATTGCGTGACTTGTTAGTAAGGCATTGCGTGACTTGCTAGTAAGGCATTGCGTGACTAGTGGATAGGTATTGCGTGACTTGTTAATAAGGCATTGCGTGACTTGTTAGTAAGGCATTGCGTGACTTGCTAGTAAGGCATTGCGTGACTTTGGTTTCTGGTTGGGTCTTAGGAGTCTTTTTTTTTGGCTATGTTTTGTTCTTTCAGAGTTCTTGTTTGTGTTAACGTCTTGTATTTCTCGTTGTAAGTTTTGAGGGCTTCCCCTACTCTTTTGTCTTCGGTTACTGATTTACGTGTTTTTCCTTACCTCTAAGTCAAAAATTTCTTCCACGTGACGATCTGCCTCTGCCTTGATAGCGAGAGAAATCTGTATCTGATGTTGTTTTCTTTGATAATGGTCTTGCTCTTACCCTTCGTCGATCTGGGATGTGATGCTCTTGGGCTCATCTTTTTTTCCCTTGACAAAATAGTCATGCAATGTCTAAAAACTAGTCACGCAATACTCCAGAAATGAATAGTCTGACGAGAAAAGCTCAAAAAATATAAGTTTGTTTGAAGCACATAACTAAACATACTTGACCCGTTAATAGGTTTCGGGTTGAAACGCGAAGCTAAATAAATGGGTCGGTTTCATTAAGGGCATTTTCGTCCAAAATGACTTTTTGTGTCTAAAAACACTTAAAATTATGAAAAAGTCTATTCTCAAAAACGCCTTATGCATCTCGCCTATAAAAAAAAAGTCACCTTTTTTTAAACTAACCCAGTTCCCCTAAATCTAGAAAAAGAAATCAAAACCCCAAAACCCAAGAAGTCAAAAAACTATTTTTTCTTTCCTCTGCCCATTGTTTATTCTCAATTTTTTTTATGTCCCCTTTTAGGGTTGATGTTTGGGTATATTTGTAGTCAATGTGTTCTATTCCTTCTTGAATTAATTTTTTGAGTTTTGATTCAATCTAACTTAATCTCTTTCTAAATTTTTAAGTTCATTTAAAATTAAAATTGGTGCAAATATATCCTTACTCTTTTTCATGTTTATCTCTTTTTGTTTATTATTTTCCTAATTTTCTTATTTTTTTTCATATTTTCAAATTTCAATACATATCCTTGACAAAATGAGGTGTCTACACCTATAAAAATATCATCACAACTTTTTAATAAAATTAATAAACATTTTTATTTAATAAATTTAAGGCTTTTATATGTTTCATTTTTTTTTTTGCCTTTTCTCTTCTCCCTTTTTTAGCCTTATGCCTTCTTACTTTTCTATTTTTTTTTGACATAATACTCAAATAAGTTCCTAAATTATTTTAAAAAAATTAAATAAGACTTTATTCTTTTATTGCTTTCAATTAAATCCATATACTTTTATTTTGAATCAAATAAACCTTTATGATTAATTATTGACTAATTATTATTAGTTAAAATGTCATTTATTATTTTATATTTACATGGCATGGATATGACATTGATGTAAAGGGTAAAAAAAACTATATGGTCATGTTATTATACTAAATTACACTACAAATAAACATGGTATTTCCAACGAATTTCCAACAGAATCCAACTAAAATTTCTAAATACTTGTTCCGACGGATTTCCAATGGAATCCACCTAAAATTTCTAAATACTTGTTCCAACCGATTTCAATGGAAAATTCTGTTGAAAAATTTAAAGAGTAAAACGTGAATGTTAGGAAAATTAACTTTCCAACGGAATTTTCAATGAAAAATTTTGTTGAAAATTCTGTTGAAAAATTTAAAGAGTAAAACGAGTGTGTTGGAAAAATTAACTTTCTAACGAAATTTTTAACAGAATTTTTCGTTGAAAATTTCTAATTAAAAATTCTATTGGAAATTCCATTAGAAAATTTAAAAAATAAAACGTGTGTTGGAAAATTTAACTTTTCAACAGAATTTTCAATGGATTTTTCCGTTGAAAATTTCCAATGGAAAAATTTTCATTGAAAATCTGTTAGAAAATTTAAAGAGTAAAACCAATGTATTATTTTGTAAACTTTTCAACGAAATTTTTTATTGAAAATCCGTTGAAAAATTTAAAAAGTAAAAATGTGTATTACTTTTTAAACTTTCTAACGGAATTTTTCGTTGAAAAATTCCGTTGGTAATAATAATAATTTTTTTTCTTATAAAATTTAAAACTTTTTATAAATTTGATTAATCTTTTTTAAAAAATTAGATATTAATAAAAGCAAAAACATACTTATTGAAGTTTATAATATTCAAAAATTTAAATATGTTTTCCTTTACTTATTTTTTTATATTTTTGAAAGCTTTATTGAATCATAAATTATAAATTAATAATTCAAAATTTATTAATTGTATAACATTAAAAAATTGATAAAAAGAACAAAATAAATTTTTTTAATTTTATAAAAACACATGATAAAATATAATAAGAAGTTAAACAAAAAAAAATAATTTATATATATTTTAATATTAATTCCACATATATATTAATTAAGAAGATAGATATATATATAATAAATTTAATAATATAATATATTTAAAATATATTAGTTTCTTTTCCCTTGGCTTTCTCTCCCTCCCACCTCTTTCCTTCTTTTTCCGTCTTCTTCCTTTCTTCTCTTTCTTCTTCTTCCTCCTCCTTTCTTTCTCTCATTTCTCCCCTTTGCTGCCGGTGCTACCTTCTCTCCCTCGCCCTTTGCCGATCTGCCTTTCTCCCTTTGATGCCGGCGCTACATTCTCCCTCTCTGCCCTTTGCCGATCTCCCTCTCTGCCCTTTGCCGATCTCCCTCTTTAATCTTCAACCCAAAAATAAAAATCTGCTCCTTGACCCAAACCAAAAAAAAAAAATCTCCAAAAACTCCTCTATTTCTCTTTTTTTTTATGACATTTTTCTTATATTTTTTTGGTTGTGATTTTTTCTTTTCTCTTTTATTGTGGCTAGGGTAGTTTGTGTGTAGTTTAGGATTTTTGGTGGTTGATTTGTGGTTTTTGTGGTTTGAATCTGTTGTTTTTTTTTGGGAGATATCTCCCTAGTTCTGACTGGTTTCAGGTAGCAATGGTTTTGCAGGGAAGTCAAAGTCCACATCTGATGAGATTAATGTGGGAACTGGTATTGCTTCCCTTGTTGGAATAGGAGGTAAATGGTGAAAAATTGTGCATGAGTAATGCTAATTGAAATTGCAAGAGAAGAAGAGAATTGCCCAACGAGTTCATTGACTTTAAAGAGAACTTATAAGTGCATGCCAATTTGCTCCACCGTGTAAACCTTTTCCTCCTATATGTGGATTCAATTCTCTGTTTAAGTTACCAAAGTTTGCAGTTGGTCTTTTCATCCTATTATCATGATATAAATGTAGCATATTTATAGACTTTGACTCAAGGATGTGTTTGGATTGTTAAGTAGATTGTCTCTTCTTAATGTAGATGTCCATATATATTATAGAATGATTAATAATTTTGATGAACAAGACTTTCTCCTAGTGCATTTCTTTTGAGAGTATAAACTTCTGAATTACAGATGCATTTGCTATTGATGTGCTTGATGTGATACAGGCAATGCACTTGCTAACTGGGAAAAAGTACTTGAAGGAATCCGTAAAATGAGGTCTGCAGAAGATGCATCTGTAGACACTATGGGATGTGAGAAAGCTGGCAGTGTTCTTCCTCCTAAGGTACAATCTTTCATTTTGGTGTAGGTAGATATATTGGAAGAATGGATGATTTAACTCTGGTGATTCTTAATTCATCCTTTCATGCTGCACTCTTACCATTTCTGGTGCCATTTTTGGTTCTTCAAGGTCTTGTATTTTGTATTTGAATTCTTTAATGAATTATTTGTCATCAAAATTTGGGATTTAAAAAAGAAGGGCACCATGCTTTATATTATTTGAGACCATCACATAAAATTGATTGAATCCGCACATATTTATTTGCTAGAGAGACTCCATAAAGCCAATGGAGAATGTACTTTATTGTAATTTAAATAGTTTTAAATGCTTTTTGTAGACAAATAACTTGTGCTTATTTTAGCCACTTTGCAGCACCAACTGGTGTAATATAATATTCAATGTTGACCATGTATTTGTTGGATGGATGGACAGGTTTCATATCGCATCATTAGCTACAAAAGCTTTTATGGAAAGGTATATTGATATTTTCTTATTGGCCGGGACACAAGCTTCAAACTCCCTCAATGGGGTCTGGATTCTGGAATTACAATTTCGTCAATGATTACTACTTATTGCAATGTTTGCTGAAGATCCTTTGTGTTGTGAAGACATTTTGTTTCAGATTCTCATTTACTAATGCTTTTCTATATCATGGAACTTTTATTTATGCTTGAACATGTTATAAATGGATTTGTCTTCTATGTCTCACTATCTGTCAGGAAAGAAGGTTTGCTGTCCTTATATCTTCACTACTATCCAGCCAAATTAAAGATCATGTTACTCACAGAAACTTCCTAGTCTTTTGGTTTAATTTACAATTAATATGCCTCTTTAACTAATCATCTTGTTGAAGTATTGCATGTTGTGGTTATAACTTGCAACGGTAGGAAATCAGGGCATTAGTGCATGTTTGCTTGGAGATAGGGAAAAGTTTTCCATCAGAAAATTCTTTAGAATTACACTTTGAGAACAGTATTATGATATATAGATCTCTTCAAAGCATATCATGGTTATGGTTAATTGTAATCTAAAATGAAATACTGCTAAGATATCGGTCTCAGCATTTGGTGAAGAGTAAAAATAGTGCAAAGTAAACAAATCAGCTTCAAATATAGCTGTAGAAATCAAAATGGGACTCCCTGTTAAGTTTCTACTTTGATTGCCTAATAAAAGCTACCACAAAGTGTTATAATCAGCTTAGAATTTTCCTAATAAAATCATTTCCAACGGATTTTCTAACAGAATTTTGTTGGAAAATTTTAATGAAATTTTAGTTTCATAGTTGGCAGAACACAAAATTTTCCAACGAAAATTTTTAATGAAAAGTATTACTTACAAGGTTTTTACCAATAAAGTTTTCAATGAAATTTTTCGTTTGAAATCCGTTAGAAATAAGCATTTTTAACGAAAATCAGTTTATTTCCAACGAAAAATTTCGTTGAAAATAGATTATTTTTTTTGTAGTGTTAACATATTATGTCATCATCAATTATGATATGTTAACATGCTATATCATCATCGATTATGATATGTTAACATTCCGCATCAACACTACGTGGTATATAATGATAAATGACATTTTGATTAAGTCAATAATTAGTTATAAAGGTTTATTTAGTTTAAAATAAAAATATAAAGACTTGATTAAATATAATAAAAGTATAAAGACTTATTTAAATTTTTCTTAATAATTTAAAAACTTTTTTTAGATATTATGTCTTTTTTTTTTTTCTCATTTTTCCAACCACAATCAGCAAAAATCTATTCATTGAAGTGTGTCAATCTTGAACTGTCGACAACTAGATTTGGTCGTTGGGTCCCAAATTAACATTATTTATGCCAAATTTGGTCATTGGTGCGTTAAATCAACACTGCAAGTTACTGAATCTAGTGATTGTTGTGCCAAATTGACATTGCCAACCACTAATTCTGGTTGCCAACAGTCTGAGCCATACTTCGATGGCCAAAAACTTCATCTCACAAATGAAGCTTTTCCTCTGTTTTGTTGAAAAAAAAAAAGAGAGAAAAATAAAAAATGAAAATAAGAAAAAAACAATTAGAATTATAGAATTTAGGCATAATACTTGAAAAACCCTTAAATTATTCAAGAACATTCAAATAAGTCTTTGTTCTTTTTTTCATTTTATTAAACTATTGTATTTTTATTTTGAATCAAATAGGCCCTTTATGATTAATGGTTGACTAATTGTTATAAATTAAAATATCACTTGTAATTTCATGCTCACATAATGTTGATGTGACATAGACGTGGAAGGTAAAAATATCATATGATTATATTATCATGTCATATCAATATGTCATATAATTATTTATTATAATATGTCAACATGTTACATCAAAACATGTGACATAAAATGATTAATGACATTTTAACTAACAAAAATTAATTAATTATTAATTATGAGAACTTATTTGACTCAAAATGAAATTCATGAGCTTGAATGAATAAAATAAAAGAATAAAATTTTATTTAAAATTTTTTAAATAATTCAAATGTTTTTGTAAGTTTTATGTCTAAAATTTACATAAGAATAAGATCATGTAAACATGGTTTCTTTTCCTAGTAATCCGAAATGGCCTTTTCCCATGGGGAGGGAGGGGAATGACTATTCCCTTCTGCGAGGTAAAAGGCCAAAAGTTATTCTATGGGGTTACTGTTTACTTAGGAATAATGGGGAGTGAAATAGAGAATTCAACTCTATAAATATGAAATAGATTTTAGCTTTTAAAATTATAGAAGAGATGTAATCTTTATTTAATCTCGATGTATAAGATGGGTTTTCTACTAATTCCTTGCCATTTCAAACAAAGAAATAAGTAATATCTTACTTTGCAACTTCCATTTTTTTCCTTTGTAAAATGCCATGTGACTACAAATGGATAATTACCAACATGGTTAGTGTCATGTTTTCTTTTAGTGACGTATGTATATCTTATTTATCTTCAGTGTAAACCACTAGAATTGTTATTAATGAGAATTTATATATTTATTAATTGTATGCAATAAATTATGAAAAATTAGATTTGTAAATTTTGAGGACAGTATATAATGATGTTAAATTTTGCCATTAATTAGGATAGTGGAATTTCGGTGATATCTTGACAAAACGAGGTGGATTAATTTTTTGACAACATGACACATATATCAACATAAAAAACATCATATTTTATTTTAATTAAAAAATAATTTATATTTTTAAATTTAAAAAAGATTTTTAGTATTTTTATTAAAAATAAAGGTCTATTGCACTAATGTGCCATGTGATGAAAAAAATCATGTTGGCATGGCTGAGTCATAAACAAAAAGGTTATATTATGACTGAAATGAACATCAAAATTTGAACATAATTTTTTATTGTCTTTAAATTGACTTGTAATAAAAGTGTAGAGATTAAGTTCATAAATAGAAATAGTAAAAAGACTGGATTCAGATTTCAACTTATTTAATTATAAAAAATAAAAAATCACCACATCTATCTATAACAGTGGAATAGGAAAAGTTGAAATTAGTGGGAAAGTTCATTTTCATGAAATAGGAACTCATCCAAATTGGTGTGCAACAAGTACTAAAAAGCCAATTAAAAAAATGTCTTAATACATATTAACAAAACATATGGTGAATGAGGTAGTATACCAACTTTTTTATGATTAACGCTCTAAACATGCAACTCCAAACAAATTTAGTACTAACCAATGAAGGCTATTCTAATGTTTTTCAATAGCCTTGCTTCATATATATGTATATATATATATATATATATATATTATATATAAAAGGTAATTTGAAGAACTAATATAAAAGAAAATAAGGGTCAGGGATATGATGCTAAGGTTAAACCTAGACCTGATAATTTTGGACACGACACATTAACACGATACGAGAAGACACAAGTTAAATATGTTTTGGGTTTAGTTTTAACGTGTTTCGTGTCTAATCATATCTGACATGTTTAAAACACGTTTAAATACATTTACTTAATCTTGTTATCGTGTTAAACGTGTATACGTGACACGTTTACTTAATCGTGTTATCGCGTTTAAACGTGTATATGTGATATGTTTATTAATCTATTAAAAATTAATAGTTAAAGATTATTTTAATCTTATATAAATAATTTTAAATAATTATTTTAATAAGTTTTTTTAGTTTTATAAAAGTAATAATGTAATTATTATGATTGAAAATTATGAATGATTTTTTATATTATTAGTATTTGAAGGTTAGATGTTAATGATGTTATTTTATCATATTATATAATAATAAATTTTATATATGTTATTTATATTAAATTTTATTATATTTGATGTTATTATTATTTTTGTTTTGTTATAATTATTTTTATAATTATAAATTTTAAATTTAAATAATAAAATTATATTTAATTGTAAATATTTTTATTTAATTGCGTTAAATGTATTAATCGTGTTAATCGTGTCGTGTTATATGTTTATTAAACGTGTACGTGTACGTATTTTAAATTTAAGATACGAATATTAAATGTGTCGTGTTCGTATTTAGCCTTAACATGTTTCGTGTCTAATCATGTTTGACACGTTTACGATATGAAAACACGTTTTGCCAGGTCTAGTTAAACTTAATGATCAGTTACCTTTTACGTATGTCGACTGTGTCTTTAGGAGTGGTGGATTGATTGTTGAGCCTTGAAATTCATTTAAAATCTCTTGTTTCTAATTTTATTACTCATATATAGTGTATCAACTAGATGATCTTTTGGGATGATTGTGAATATTACTACGACACATGGTCTTCCATCTTTAAAACATGATAGGGTTCCCACAAATAAATAAATAAATATATAAAGAGTGGATAGGTGTAAAGCCCGACTTTATAAAATACTTGTCATGACATACATGTGATGGATAGCATGTTTGTATGCTAGGAAAGCCTCGAAAAATAGACAAAAGTCGGTATTGCACCTAGAAGTACGAAAAAGATAATTTAAACCTCAAACAAGTTCAAATGAAGATTTTAAGGTGAAATTGAAAATTTTACAGTCCAAGGATGACTTAAAATAGTGATTCGAAGTTCGAGGGTTAATTTGGAGTCAAATCAGAATTTTCACTATTCAAGGGTAAAATGGTCATTTTGCCACCTGAGGGTAAAAATTTGATTTTGAAATGAAAATTTTGACTAAGATTGATCATTTGGAGTATAATATGAGATTGAAAAGTGAAAATTTATCATTCCGGTATTTTTCGGAGTATAGGGATAAAATCGTCATTTTACCGTTCGAGGGTAAAACGGTAATTTTGCACCCCCAGAACACTTGTCCAGCACATGGTCTTCACCCATCATCATTTTTGACCTTTGAATAATATGTGGTGGAGATTAAATAATTAAAAGATAAGTATAAAGAAAATGGACCAATGGAAGCATGCCATGTGGCAAGTTTGGATTAAAATATTATTTAGTTATAAAAATCTACCCAAACCCTCCCCACTCATTCATATGGGTCGGCCAAAGGGAGAAAAGGAAAGGAAAAAGAAGAACAAACCCTAAGTGGAAGAGATTCAAGAGAAAACTTGGTGGATTTCAAGGATTTAGCAAGTAAAAGGTAAAATTTCTTGATTTTTACTTGTGATCTACATTACCCATGATTTCTTTCTCATTTTCCATGCTTAGAACTCAAGTTTGCATGATGAATTCATGGCTGGCCGAATGGGTATGGAGAGAGAATGATGTTGGATTGATTTGATTTTAAGTTATGTTAGTGTTTTTAGTTAACTAGTGAAGTGTAGTATGAAAAAAACAAGCAAGAAAAACACATTTTTTTTATGAATCCCTTAAGGGCCGAATTTCAAGAGTGAGGGTTTGATGATGGATATAGTTGGATTACATGATATTCAAGTGTTTTGGTTGTTTAGTGAAGTTAGGAATAAAAATAAAGTGTGAAAAATTTCATGTTCTTCAAGAACATGCATTGGCCGAATTTTCCATATTGTTTAATGATGGTGAAGTTGATTTTATTTCAAGTAAATTGATTAGGAATTAATGAATTATGGTGCGAAAATCAAGTAGGAAAAATCATGGTGTTGATATACCCACCGTGGTCGAATTTTCTAGGAGAGGGATTGATGCCAAATTTTGTGATATTTCATGGTATTTAGATAGTATATGATGGTTAGTGGCGATAGAAATTAAAATGGAAGAATTGGACATGGAAATTCGATTTTTTTTACCTAATGTATACATATATGTATTTTATGGTTCGAAAGTGGTAATTTAAGATACAATTAAAGTTATTGAAGTATTTTAGGTATAATTGAAGTGTTGAAAGTGAAATGAATCAATTTGGGGATGAATTGGAGGTTTTGGAAAATTGATCCGTGTATAGTGTGAGTTAGGTCGAACACCGTATTTAAATGGCTATCCGAACATCTCACATCCCATTTCATGCATCAAAGTAGAGCCTGAAATAGCTTATAATTGTTGGACACAATTTAATTGGAATATATGTCATGGATTATGTATAGGTGGTGAGCCATTAGGTACAAGTAAGAGATTGTACCCGAGGACAAAGAATAAGAGTATTTCGAACTCCTAATACAGTGAGTAAACTTATTATCATCTTAATTATCTAGAGTTGTTTTATTCAATTGTGTGATTTGATAGAAAAATGGGTTTTAAATGGTAAATTATTATGTTTTAGGAGCAATTATGATTTTATAAAATGATTTTTACAAATCTTCTGGAAAATTGAATCATGGTTTCAAAAATAGAGTAATTGGATATTGACTGCTTGTGTTGCAAACTAATTGTTTAAATTAAATGGCTTATGACAATGTGGGTATGACTGACGGGTTTTATAATTGTGTTGAAAATATGAACTGTTTGGTTTGCCTTGAAAGGCTACGCAGTAAAATAAATGCTATGTAGTGCTATCGAATTTTATCGATATGGTGGTTATATATATAATGCGGCCACTGCAGTGTGCGAGTTTCGTGAACCAGCCTTTTAGAGGGGTACGGTTCCCAGGAAAATATATATTTTTACCTCAGTCGGAGAGGCGTGTAAGGTAACTTCGGAGGTACGATTAGAGTTCACTTTGTGCCGAACCACCACGGTGCGGTAAACTCTGCTAACGCCAAGGAACGGCTGTATCTTCTATCGTGAAAATATGTTTCGCGTGCGGATTAGATTTTAACATCCTTGGCGGACTCACTTGGATGCCTTGATGACGATCAAGTATCCCCGAGTATGAGTATTGGCATGAGCCAAGCTTTTGTAAGATTCATAAGCCATGTTGATGAATTGAATGACATACAATTATTTTACATGGATTGGGACGAACTTTCATGTTACAAAAAACATGTTCGGATGGGGTATTTTATTTGTCTTCATTTACTCGGCTTTAGATACTTTAGATGGTATCAGTTTACTTACTGGGATTATATAATCTCACCCCTCTTCTTATCTATTTTTTAGGTTCAAGACAGTTTGTAGATAGTCGATTAAGACGAGAATTAATCTCGGAGTTGCATCCTAGAAAGTAAGGGTTCACAGTCCTACACCTTCTTGGTCAATTGGGGAACCCACATGCCACTGTAAATGAAATTTCATACTGTAGTTATCTTTATTACCGTATGAATGAATTTATTTTACTCTTACACTATAAAAAAATATTTTTGGAAGACTTTTTAAATATTGTGTTTTAAGAAAATAGAATATTTTATCGAATATTTCTATTATATTCAAATAGTTGAAATTTTACTTTAAACGAATGTTTTAAACACCCAAATTTATTTTTAATCATGAAATACGTGTTTTCCACTTATGTACTACATTTTATCTAGTTTCGAAAATTTTAGTGAAAAATGACGAAAATACCCATGTGTGGTAGAAACTTCTTTTTGACTGATTTTAAATTAGAAATGGTCAACATTCCTTTTAAACATGATTTTAGTAATCGGTACTCACAGGGGAAGTGAAAATACTGATACGAAAGCCTTGCGAGGTTTCGATGGATATTCCGAGTAAAGGATGTCTGTCGAGGCTTCGCGGCGGTTGTCATGGGCTCGAGGAGAGTATCGAGTCGTGACAATAGGCTTCATATATATTTTATATAATTATAATACAAAGCAATTTATTTTAGATTTGGCTAAGTTGACACCAACAACAATAGGGCACTTTAAGCCGACCCAACCCTTGTCCACTTGGTAGCCCCATACCAAGCTCCTGCTCTTGGTCTTGGTTAGATTACACTCTCGCTTCTCGTTTGCTTTTAAAAGCTAAAAAGGATTGGATAGATTAATTACACGGCCCTAGATTGGGGCACTAACAACAAAAGGAACACAAAAAAAAAAAAAAACAAAGGATTGAATTACTTGCCTTGTCAAACAAAGAAATAAGTATAATTTTTTTTCTCAATCAAATCTAGTTATTTTATTAAATATCATAGAAATTGATATAAAATTTTAATTAGAGTAAAAAATGTGATTAAAATAGATCATATATGTAAAACCCGACCCTATAAATACATGTCATGACATACATGCAATGAACAACGTATTTGTATGTTAGGAAAGTCTCAAAGAATAGCTAAAACCCGGTATTGTACCAAATGGTACACTTAAGCTTATTTAACCTCGAATTAGTTCAAATAGAAATTTTAAGATGAAATTTAATATTTCACAGTCCAGGAATGACTTAAAATGATGTTTTGGAGTTCGAGGGTTAATTTGGGATGAATTTGAAAATTTTGATGTCTAGGGCAAAATCATCATTTTGCCACCTAAGATAATAAATTGACCATGGAGTGAAATTTTTGATCAATATTGACTATTTGGAGTATAATTTGATGATAGGAAGTAAAAAATTTCAATTCCGACAGTTTTTGAAACATAGGGGCAAACAGTAATTTTATCGTCCTAGGGGTAAAACTATAATTTTCATCACTCAAAACTTGTCAAAATCTTAGGATTTATACATTTTTGGTATGAGTAATCATGGTATTTCAAGTGGTGAAATATTGAAGTTTAAAAGATGAAATTTTAAAAACGGATCCCACGGGAAAGTGACACGTGACACTTTTAATGATTTAATATTATTTTAATGAAAAATCAGCCCATTTAAACCCCTTAGCAGGTGAAGCACGACCCTAAGGAGAAAATAAGAGAAAAAATAGAGAGGAAAGGAAGAAAAGAGAAAAACTAAAAGAAAAGTTTGAAATTTGACGAAGAATTCGCGGTTTTCGTCCGTTTTCGCGTCTAACGGTAAGATTTTTCGATTTTGGCTTGGTTTCTACATTTTCCATGCTTTTGTTTTCATTTTCCATGCTTCAAGAGAGAGATCACAAAATAGATCTAAGGGCTGGACGAAATTCAAGGGGGGAGATTTTGAATTTTTCAAGTTTCGATTCTTAGCTAAATCGGTAGTTTCGGTTAGTTAGAGGTGTTTAGAAATTAAATTGGACTCGAAAGCATGGAATTTTCACAATACCCACCCTAGGCTGAATCTTCAATGCTGTCCAATGGTGATGAATTGATTTTTATTCAAATGAATTGAAGGGAAAATGATGAAAAATGATTAATTGTGCTAGAAAAACAAAGTAGAAAATTTACTAGGTAAATGTCCCATTTTAACCGAATTTTTCAAGGAAGAAAGTGACCTGAATTTAGTGATTCCAGAGGGTTATAAGCTGGTATTTGATGGTTAAAAATGTTGGAGAGAGAATGGGATGATTTAGAGCAAAAATGGAGCGCATTAGCAATTTATTGGGTAAAGTACCGAAAATAGGCTAATACCGCGTTTAAGCCGTTTTAGGCCGTTGCATTTCATACCATGCATTAATATAGATTTAAATCAATTATATAGTGATTTAGCATAAATGTGCTGAATTGTGTGATTTTTGTAATTTATTAAGGAGGTGAGACATCCGGAAAAGGTAAGGAGGTCATATTCGAGGAAACGTGATCGAGATGCTTTTCTTCAAGAGAATTGGATTTATATGACCAGTGAGTAAACCTACTATTATTGTAAACTATCTAGAGTTATTTTTAAATGTTAATTATGGATTTTATACAAAGAACATGATTATAAAAAGAGAAGTTTTGGCTATATGCAAATAAATAGATTTAAATGCAAATATTTTTGGATTATGTGAATACTTGATTTTTAGAAAAATTGAGTAGTTTGGAGGCCTTCACTTATGTTATAAATGACATTTCGATGAAATTGGCTTATGAGATTGTGAGTATATGTGGCTGTATTATAAACTGTATTGGGAATAAATGTAAGCTGTTTTTACTATGCAGGCTACGTAAATAAATAAAAGCCACGTTATACTGTCAAAATTTTATTAAAATTGATGGGTTTAGTCACTGCAGTGGCGGGTTTCTATGGACTGCCTATTAGAGGGGCATGATAAACCCTGTTATATAGTTACTCCAATTGTAGAGGCGAGGAGGGTAACTCCCGGGGTAATGTTAGAGTTCACTTCACGTCGAACCCCCACGTGAATGTGTAACTCGGCCAACGCCAAGGAACGGCTTGTTTTAAAAACTAAAACGTGTTTAATATGTAACTGTTTTGACAACCTTGGCGAACTCGGTTAGATGCCTCGGCCAAGGTATCCCCGAGGACTAGTTTTGACTTGAGTCATGATTTTAATAAAAGTCATAAGCCTTAACAATTGTTTCGGTGATTTATAAATATTTTTTGATTTAAGAAATAAAAAGGGAACTTTATGAAATGGTTTGTAATAGCTATTTAAATTTGTTTCCATTTTACCTACCTTTAGATGTTTATGATAATGTTTGTTTACTCATTGGGATTGCAAAATCTCACCCACCTCCTGTCCAAACATTTCAGGCCTGTGGTAGCTTGTAGATGTCAGATTTTGTCGAGGACTACCGTAGATCGTCTTACCACGACAGATAGTAGGTTTACTGCCATTGTCATATTTGTATAGTTATGGGCCCACTGGTCATTGTAATTATTATTGTACATTATGACTTTGTAAGTTAATGTTTGTATGAATTTATTTTACTTTCACGCTATAAAAATTACTTATACGCGTGTCTATAAAAATTATTTTATAAGAAAATGGAATATTTTTATAATATTTTTGAATAGTAAAATGTTACTTTAAACCTTTGAAAAAGAAGGTTTCGGACTTTCGATTTCAAATCCGATTTTAGATTATGTATTCTGGATGCATAAACTATATTTTTACCAGATTTTAATATTTTCGTCAAAAAATAACCAAAATACCCCTGTGAGTCAAATTTTATATTTTGATTTATTTAAGCCAGAAATGAGTTGTAAACCTTCAAAAGGGGATGTTTGGAAAGAATTACTCACAGGGAAGGCTAGAAACTGGTACGTAAGCCTTACGTGGTTCCGGTTAGCATTCCAGATAATGAGTGTCAATTGGAACGTCGTGGCGGTTGTCAGGGGCCCGAGGGAAGTTCCGGGTCGTGACGATATAAATGAGAACTTAAAAAATTATGTCGATATAAATACGTTTAATAATCAAATTTGCATTATAACCCATATCA
Source organism: Theobroma grandiflorum (assembly GCA_036013995.1). Classification (NCBI taxonomy): domain Eukaryota; kingdom Viridiplantae; phylum Streptophyta; class Magnoliopsida; order Malvales; family Malvaceae; genus Theobroma; species Theobroma grandiflorum. The sequence continues at coordinate 13,723,622 of CP142131.1, forward strand.
TCACATAATGAATACATGAATAATTATCAACATGGTTAAGGGTGTGCAAGTGGCAGTTTCGATCGGTTTCAAGTCGATTTTCTCGAAAATCAATAAAAAATTTACCCCATTTTAACCGATCAATTCGCCCTCGTCACTCGGTCGATTTTTACGGTGGGCGGTTTCGGTCTGTTTCGATCGATTATTGTGAAGAGAGGAAAAGCTGGAGCCTGGAGCGGCGGAAAGAAGGGGAAGGAGAAAATTTAGGGGGGGGGGTCAGATCGAGGTTTTCAGAATTCCAACGGAAAAGCCAAAATGGGCTTATTGGCTTATGGGGTTTGGAAATTACCCTTATGGGCTTATGGTTGGCGGTGAGAGGGGGGTTTAATAAAAGGCATTTATATATTTCCCCCCTCTTGAAAAAAAAAGTTATGCCAGTTATTCGGTCGGTTCTGGGGGAAATGAGTCCCCCCCGAGAGCCAAGTCGATTGAAGCAATCGACGGTTGCTATTGCAATCGTTGGTTGTAACCGTCGATTACATTAATCGACGGTTTCGATCGGTTGCCCGGTTACAACCGATGGGCAACCAACCAGAACACAGTCCTAAACATGGTTAGTGTTATCTTTTTCATTTTTTGTGTAAAATCACTAGAATTGCTATTAATGAGAGTTTATATACTTATAGATTACATGCAATAACATTTGAAAAATTGGATTTGTAAATTTAGATAAAGATGGAAGTAATTTTTAAATTTAATTTTTTTATTTTTATTAAAATATTTAATTTAATAATAAATAAATATATTATTTTTTCAAAGATATGAGTTTGAACATTTAATCTAGTGAATAGAGAGCTATGGTGGGACTTGATGAATGGGGTGAAGAGTAAGGGCGGATCTAGGTAACTTTTATTAGGGATCCAAAAATGAAGAGAAATAATGAATAAAATATAAACCATTAAATACGATATACAAAATTAATAATTTTCTCTTATATAGTCAATATTGTTTAAAAACTAAATACTCAAATATAATTTCTTTTCAACTGAATATAAAACATAAATATTAAAAAAATCTTATATAATTAAGATTAATAAACAAAATGATATATTGGTGAAAATTTAAGTAACAATCAATAATACAATACTAATTTTAAGCAATAATCAATAATGCAATACTATAATACATATTTGAGAATTACACAATAATTTTTTAATTTTTAAAGATTAAAATCATTGAGAACACATAAAGAAAAAAACATGACAAGTAGAAAATAAAATTATATAATAAAAAAGAAAAAAAAGAATATAGTAAATGATTTGTGAAAATTTGAAGAAGAAAATCTATAAAAACTTAAAACATATGATCAAATAAAATAAAATTAAAAAAAAAAAAATATAAATAGAAAAAGATAAAAAAAGTTTATTTCTTTGTAATTTCATAATGAAAGGATAAAAGAGAAGAGAAAGAGAAAAAAAAAAGAGAGAAAGAGGTGTGACAAAACTTAAAAAGAAAAAATTTAAAAATTAAAGAAAATTAAATAGATTTATAAAATTATTTATTATTTATTTTTGGTATTAATAATTTAATAAAAAATTAATTTAGAGATTCTTTAAAAATATATATATATAATATTGTGTTGATAATTTAATAAAAAATTATTTTGAGAGTTTATTAAAAAATATATAATATATAAAATTTTTTAAAATGAAGGGAAAGGGGAAGTTGATGAGGAGGGAAAAAGGCGTGGACGAGGAGGTGAGGGTAGAAAGTAAAATCCACAGAGTAGAGTTGATGAGTCACCTCGTTTGCTGGTTTGGTTAAAAGCCCACAACACAGTTAAGCAGGCAGAGACGAGGTAGGTTCCCTGTTGGCTAAATGCCAATGTCTGTGATCAGCATGGTTGGACCCTTTCTGTCCCTAAAACCAAGTTGTTTGAAGAATCTTCCTTTGCTTTAAAGATTATTATTATTATTTTCTCACTCCAACTTCAATCCCCAATTTTTACTTGATGCTTCAGCCCACTGCATGTGTCCAAGAAATTTAAAAAAGAAGCTCATTTTAAGGTATCAAAATCCAGAGTCTCTCTTCCTTTTCTTCCATATGTCTCACGACATGTAGGGCACCACTCCACGTGTCAAGGAAAAAGACAAGCAGTACCAAAATTGTTACAAAACTCATGGAAACATTCAATCATATCCTCTATTCCCTCATCCTTGCTTGGGAAGGATAATTCTCAATTTGACTTCCTCTCATTACATGTCCCTATCCGTGTCTGAAAATCTAATCTAAAATCTAAATCTATGTTGCAACGCAGACAAATCTAACAAAACTCGCCACTAGTTTTTCATTTTCTTTTTCTCTAAGGGTTTGCTCTTTGGTTTCCTACCCCATAAAAAGAAACCAAAACTAACTCATTCACTTTCCTTTTTTAATATATAAATATTTGTTGTTTAAACTGCCCACTTCAGCAACCCAGCAAATACTCCAATTTCAGAGACATGCACAAATTCAAACTCTTCTGCCACTGTTACTTTCTTAACAGGTTCATTTCTTCACTTTTCCTTTCTCTATTTCTGCCTCGAATCAGTATTTCCAGTGATTTTATTTGCCGAATATTGATGTAAATTATAGTTTTTGTTATGATTTTTGCGTTAGTTTAAGGAGATTAATGGTTGTCTGGGGGTGCTTTTCTGTTTGTTGCAAATTTTGGGTTTTCAAAATTTGTTTGGGCTGTTTCTGAGGTTTAATTTTGTTGGTTGTTTTTTCTTTTTCTGGTGTTGTTAGGGTTTGATAGAAGTGGGGTTCGGTGTAAAATGTTGGTTTTAAGCATGAATTCAAAAAGACAAAGGCGGCCAAATGTTAGGTTAGGGGAAATAGGAGACGTATCTGCTGCTTTTGCATGTAGGTTTTCTCAGAAGACTAAGGAAAGTTTAGGACATAAAAGATGGAAACCTGATTTTCTCAACCCTCAAGGAAATGAACTTACTACTGTTGTTGGGTTTTCTAAAGAAGAGTCTCCAGATTTCTTGATTTCTGGCACTGGTGTCTCCCCGAGGATGTCAACTGATTTGCAACAGAACAGAGAGAATAAGAACCCAAATTCTTCGAAATCAAGTTTTGATGTGGTGAATGCTGATGAAATTGACATGATGAAGTCTAGTTTAAATTTTGGTACCATAACCAGGAAGAGTAGGGTCATGAAGCGGCGAGGGAGGAGCAGGGAAGGCAATAATTGTGTGTTTGGCAGTGCTTGGACCTGGAGTTCTAAACTTAGTCCGGAATTTAGTGGTGAAGACAGAAAAGAGCATGGTGAGAAAGAGTTTATGGGAATGAGATCAAATGCTTGTGAAAATTATTGCCCTGTTAATGGTTTTCAGGACATATCAGATCATGAAACACCGGCTACCAGCAAAGATGCTTGTGAATATGATGTGGATGAACCTGGTTATGATAGTTGGCAACAGGGAAATGGTGATGACTACTGGAAGGATGCTTGTTACGAGGGAAATAATGTGTTTTTTAGATCCGGTGATGGATGGGACCAAATGAGATATACCTGTAATGATGTAACTAGTGTTGGAAGATGGTTGGAAGACCTGGGATTTGGCAGGTATGCTGGCATATTTGAAATGCATGAGGTCGATGAGGAAACTCTGCCTTTGCTTACTCTAGATGATCTCAAGGAGATGGGTGTATTTGCTGTTGGGCATAGAAGGAAATTGTACACTGCAATACAGCAATTAAGAGGAGGAGATGTTTCTTCTTGAAAACTTTTCCAATAAATGTAGGTAACCCTTTTTTTTTTTGTTCTTCACTGCCCTTTTGTGCAGGAAAAAAGTGTGGCAGGCATGTATGTAACCTTTTGGAATCTCTGACGTGTTTTTTTCTACCTGTTTCTTTGCTGGCTTTGTCAATGAGATAAGATTAACTAGTTCATACTTTATAGGCTTGAAGCTAGCATTTCTTGTCACTAGCCTCTTGAATTATTAAATCTTAACATTATGTCAACTGAATGGTTGCTTTTGCTACTGTTAAATAACGTTGTTTTTGGGTCTAAATTAAAATTCACAGTACACTAATCATAATACTTGGGTTCTGGCATAAGTGAGAGCTATATCGACAGCTTCCCTGTCTGTAATTTTTGGTGCATGTATTATGTGTATAAATAGTAACTTGCTTCTTTATTTAGGCATATAATTCAGCTGAAAGTATCATGCACATGTTGCCCCATTTCTCAGTTGCAGTATCATGAGCGATTTTGCATTGCTGACTGTTATAATTCAGTGACAAGGAAAAATTGTGACACGGGCTCTTCTTTAGAACTTACAGGTCAACATTTGTTACCATCAATTACTGCAAAGGTTAGGTATGAAATACTGCAAAGGTTAGGTATGATATCTTGATTTAATGCTAGCTTTGTAGTCATGAGCTGTACATCAAAGAGTAAAGTGAGCAACAATATTATATTTACATTACTAAATTTAAACTGATAAGAACTTGAGAAATCCTATTTTTCTTTTTTTTTTAGAATTATGGATAAAAATTTTGTGTCTACGTGTATGTGTATATGGGAGTAAGTGTGGTCTGCCACTTTTTCCTTTCTTTTAATGTTTGGGAACATATTTGATGAAGGTAAGTAACTAGATTACTAGAATGCTAAAGTGTGACTATAATAGTCTACAGATTGTCTAAACTTAATAATTTGGTCTTTTTTGTGATTTTAACATCTGCAATATAATATAATTGAGTAAGAAGGACATTCCCGGAGTTTCACAGGTAGCTGTTGTTTTAGGCTTTTAGCACTTAAACAAGGCTTTTTTTTTTTTTTTTTAAATCTCTTTTCTGTGCTATATTGTGCTGCAAATATGGAAAATATTTAAGGTGTCTGATCTTGGAGGAAAATATATAGATATTGGCATGTAATCTGAGATGCGAATGTTTATCCACAATCTGCTTAATTATAATGTTTATCACCCCATAAAAGAGTATGACAATGTTGGATATCTCTTTGGTGGTGCCTTACCCATTGTTTATCACAGTTAACCGCTGCATGCCTCTCCTGGCTTTTGATTTATAATAAACAGTAAATGTTGTTTTCCATCGATGTGACCTCTGTTTTCTCCCTCTGGAGCCCCTTAATTTGTTTCCTTACCATTTTATTGATCCAATGGATTCTTTGTTGAACAATTATGCCTTTTGCTATTGTGCTTTATTATCTTTGCATATGCTCAAGTAGAATTTGATAATGGAGAAATGCTATGCTTTTAATTGTTATTGCCAATTTAATGCTTTGCAAAGATCCTTTATCTTTTTTCTTTAAGGGGCTTTTGAAATTGGAAGATGCTGATCATAATGTAATTTTAAGAGTTGCTGACCTAATTACAAATAGAAGCTGGATAGTTAGCTTCGCATGCATGCGCGGGTTAGAAATATCAGATGTGTTTAACTGACCATTTAGCGTTAGGTGATAGTCTCATATTGTTCATGCACACAATTTTTTATGCTATTTGGATAGTACCGTAAATGATTCATTGATGCGTTTGAAAATGGGTGGATCTGAACCCTCATTGCTCCTCTCCTTGTTTCATTTGTAAGCAAAATGGATAGGGCTAAAACTCTATGCAAGTGGTAGTTTTTAAAAGTATTTGCAAACCAGCATAGTTTTCTCTTCTTTCTTGGTATGCCTCTATTGGAACTTGAAAGTCTGGATGCCAGCAAGATGCAAGGGCTGGCTTAGTCACTGCAGCTACAGCTACTTCTAAAGGACTTCCAGCAGTTAGCTATGGAATGCTTCAAATGTCACTTTTAGAGTTGTGTTAAAGATGGCCCATTCTGTCAAAACAGTTTAGTAGATGTTTCGCTCTGTATGAACGGTTGATTAACATTCCTTATTAGGGGGATTATTGTTGATTTGCAATGGAATGAAATGACCATGAGCCTATTAGAGGTATTGTACTAGTTTCATTTTCTTGTTGGAATGACTCCCATAGTCTTTTGAGGTAGTTGGGGGATGTATCTGCTTTATTTTTATAAGTCTGGTGAGGTCAATTTTCAATCTGATCACCAGTCTAGTTACCGGTTGAGGACATACACTGGAGTTTAAATGGAAATTTGAAACTGTAATATAAAAAGAATGAATAGACTCTACTACAAGCTAGCGGTCCAATTTTCTTTCTTGGTATTCAATTCGAATCAAATCTTTATCTTGACCTTTTGGTTAAACTTGAGTCCATAACTTCAAACTCTGTGTATGAAACTAGTGAATGAAGCTGCAATGTTGTTCTGTCTCAAACTTGGTCATGGTGTGGAACGGCCAAAAGTAGTTTCTTAGATTTACATACCCTTAACCTTTTATGAGGTCGAAAAGCACAAGTTGACAAGTCTGTTCAACTTTCAAGGAACTGCCCCTTTCAGAAGTGTAGGTGTCCCCTTTTTGGCGGAAGCTTATCTCAGCATTTGCTTAATGCAATGCTTTGTTAGTGTCAAACCTGAATGTATTAAATCACTCTTGTGTCAGGGTTTCTGTCCTCACATAAGGGGGAAAAAAGTGATCAAGTAGGACTATCGTGAGTGGATTATTGTTTACACGTCGATCACATGATGTAAATTTTTAGGAATAATTTTGCAGGGATTCATGGGTTCAATTATTTCCTCCCCAAAACAATGTTTCTTTTCAATTCTTATTGTCCTAAAGAAACCAATTCAGTGGGCTTCATTCAGAGCTTTACAGCGGTTTCCTCGTCATCACCATGCAGGTTTCCTCAGTGGGACTTAGAAAGTGTGAATTAATATGTGGATAGATAGATATGTATGATGCAGTGCTGCTGAGGTCATTTGAACCTGGAAAGGAATAAATGATTTGATGGGGGTATTGCTGCTATAACGAAAAGCAGGAGCAGTCGCCTCCTCATCTTAACTACAAATTTTAGCTGCAACAATGAGAGCACCATCCAACAGACTCCAAGGGATCCATTACTCAAGTTTTATAGTATTGACAGGGTTTATTGTCTCCAACTCCTATCGTTACCGTCCTTCTGCTTTCATATTCTTTTTGTACCTCTTGGTTTGAGTGGAGATACCACCAAAGCCTTTTGGTTATTGCCTTCTCTTTTGCTGACATTCCTCAATCCATTATTATTATTGGCGCAAAAGATTAGAGGTTTTTTTTAATGATAGCTTGGAGGAAGATAGAGATTCACTCTCGGTTTCCTGATACTGGTTTTCTGCATTGTCGGCCTTCTTTTATTCTTCCAACACTTTTTAATTGCCTCCTAGTTTCTTCACTCCCTAAAATATGCTGCATATTTGTGTTGACACATCACTCGCATTTTCTTCCCACGTTTGAAGAAGGTTGCGTCAACAGCATTATCTAGATTATTTATTCTTTCTTTTTTTTTTTTAAAAAAAAAAATCATAAATGACATCTTCACTTCCCATTTTCTGATGTTGATATGCTCAATTATTTAAACAAAGTGTCGCCCCACTTGTTTCAGTTTCCCATTACGTGAACTGTTACGAACAATCTATTTATCTATGCTCACACATTAATCTAGCAAATCAGGTGGTGCGGCATCAATCTTGTAATACTTCAATCGAAGGTTTGGTGAGAATAAACATATAAGTGCTCTTCAGATTACAAACTGAGTGAAGAATGAACATGCGGGATATATAAAGCTTGTTTGTCAATAATCTTCATTAATCCCAAATATCCTACTGAAATTATTGGTAATTTTAATATGGTACTCCCACTGTTCACTGCCCCTATTTCCTCAAACTTAAGATTTCTACTGCCCATCTGTGAACTTACACTATTGTTTGATCAAAATTGTAGATTATTTTTGTCATAGCCTTTAACAAATTAAGGTATTCATTTCTAATAAATGCTTGTGAACTGTGATTGCTTTATCTTTAAAATAAAATAGATATAGAAGAAATTTCGTATCCTGTCTTGAATAAAGAGATATCTGAGAACAATTCAAGGGTACCAGCTGTTAAGGGAGCACGGCACCCCGTACTATTTCAGGATTGAGAAGCGGTCCAGATATACGGGACCAGGAGTCTGCCTGTTATAAATGGCAATCACATCCATGTTTTGATCCCACACTTATTAATTCGACCGTGCGAGAGCGAGAGCGAGTGCTTTGTAACAGTGGTTACGTACGGCTTTTTTTTTAATAATTATTTACTGTTTAATTATGTCTCGAGATATCATAGCATAAGACGAGTATGGAGCGGAGGAGTGAAGTGACGATGCAACCTGAAATGGGAAAGTAGGAGCAAAAGATGGCAACAATAATATCGGCGATCGAGCTTCATTATATATATGGACAATGCTCTGACTTGACATCCTGGAGTTGGGTTTCTTTTGACTTGATTGATTTGGGTTTCAGATTGAACGACTGCTGGGGAAATGGTTGTTGTTCATATGGGGCATGGGCTACTTTCATTATCACATTGAACGATTTATAAGTTTAGGTGCGTGATGGCCATTAATTTAATGCTAACTTAATCGCATTGACGTATAAAGTTAATAAGGTCTTCTATCAGTACCAAGTGATTTTAATTATTTGTCAATGGTTATCCATTTACAATCCGTTGAATTTGAGAAATAATCTTGAGGAAACTTAGATGTGATTGATCAACCATGGCATGGGGATCATTCGGTGGTTTTATTTTTGGAATCCCAAAGGACCATGTTAAGCAGTTATTAGTGCAATAATTAAAACAAGTGAGTTGCAACTCAACCTTATACCGTATTCCAAAACTTTGGCTAGTATGAGTTATGTCCATCTTTTATGGTATTCAAGTTTGCTGCTAGTTTGCACTAAATAACTCAATCATGGACTCAGAATTAGTGGGGACAGCTTCACGTATCTTGCTAGGCTAGCTGTCTTAATTGAAGGCTCTGATCAGAATTCACCTTCATAATTTTTTCATGATGTTTGCCAGCTACCAACAGGATCTTTTAATTACTCTTACCTGGAGCCACTCATTCGATAGAAAGGAAATTACTAGGGAAAGAACAATCTGAAAGATGCCAGTACAAATTATTTAGACTGAAGCATGTGGCAGGTTGCCTTGTTTTATAGCATCTGTCATCTTTACTTGAAATAGCACCAACAAGTTGCTGGTGAACAAAGTACATGGAACTAGCTTATAAAGCAAAATTTGGAGGATTTTTGTGAGAGTTGAATTATCTCTTTGTTATTTTCTGTGTGTCTGGTGAGCTCCGGGTGAAGCTCATGATTTCTGCGCTCGGAGTTTGGCTATGGAAACCTAGCCATAATTAGTTGGGTTTGGGTTCATACTTCATAGAAAGTGGCCAGGTAACCACCACATGATTTGACCCCATGTGGTAGACCCTCGCTCTCAATTGATTTTTGCCTTTATTGGCGTGGCTAACAGTTTTAAACTTTAGTTATTTGAAAACAGTCCATATCACCTTGCTAAATGTGCATGTACTCAAGATTTTATTTTTGAATGATATTTCTCATAAAAATTTAATCTTGATTGACAAGGAAAGAGATTCCTCTTCTTATTAATTGATTAATCCATATGGGTTGGGTTGATCATAATTCTAGCTAACCTTACTCAACCTCTCAACACATTTTTTTTAACTAGAATGCGGTGTCTTTAGGTGGCTTGTTGATTACTCAATGTCAATGTATTAAAAACATCCAATCTAGCATTCACAAATATTTGACAAGTTTTCAGCCTACTTCCTGTTTTAATTATTATTATTTTTCATGTTCTTAAATTGAATAATGCTATTTTATTCGACACTTAAAATATCTAATTACAAATAAATAGCATTAAAGACATTTATAATTTTTATGAGTAATGAGATTGGTCGACACCCGTATATATATATATATGTTCATAATTTTTGAAGTTAAAAAGAAACACCATCCCTCTTTACCGCCCCTCTGTTCTCCTGCAGTAAATTTAGTTGGGGATGGAAACAATAAGCATCACCAATGAAATGAAAGTCAAATCCTACAGCAGACCGACTTGGTGGGCAACCCTCGGCCTTTTGAGTCTCTTAATATGACATGTGGTGGAGATGGACATATTTGAAAGGCTTACCGATTGGTTAGAGAGAAAAAAAGGTGGGGTTTGGGGTAATGATTAGGTAATTCTGAGGGATAATTCATCATTAAAAACTTACAACTTATAAGCTAAAAAGCTTACTAATAAATAAAAAGAGTCTACTAGGTAATAGAGTAGGAGGGATCTAAAATGTAGTTGCCATACAATGTGGAATGATGAGCACATGCTCGGGCCAACCACTTTGATTGGATCCCTGTGTTATCATTACACATACACCAACGGCAATGCATCTGCAGACTGAGGCCACTTTCATTGGTTCCCTTTCTGCAATTATTTTGGGTCTGCCAAGTGGCTGGTCGTCCCATCCATTAATTCAACCACAGTACTCCGTCCTTATCAACTGTTACTCTACTCTATGGTCAAATATAAGTAGTAGACTTGATGGCCACTGCCCACCAGGGCATATTATCTATGCAAAACAAACACAAAGCCGAATTATAATGTTCAGTGATAACAAACCACAAACAAATGTTGCTAATTAGGATGTCAATTACCCCTGTCAGTATATCATTTGACTTCTTGGAGTTTTATAAATTCAAGAATTAAGGGGTCGTTTGGTTCATGAAATCTTGAATTTTTGCTTGAAATATTCACTATATTCTCTCGACCATGTCGATGTCTGATTCATCTAAGATAACATGTCAGTCCAAATTGTTAGATTTTCAAATTATTAAAAATTTGATCATTTAGGGGGAAATTCAATCCTGGTCCTCCTCTTTTAAGTTATCTTCTTTTCCAAAGAGAATGTGAATTTTATTTTCTTAATGCCCTTACTAAATACTTTCTATGGTCCATAATCTTATAGTTGAACGAGATTACATAAAAGCCAAAGTCAATTTCCAAAAACCATAAACCTGAATGTGTTACATTATATATATATATATGATTTTTTTTCTCATTCGTAAATAAACAATTTCTTATTTATGCTACTATATATATATATATATTTTATCATTGTGAAACAAATATTATATATGTAACTTTAAATTTGCTTTGAGAATATATGGCAAGTGTAATTTTATTGTTAAATGTTTTTATATTAGTTAAAATTAATAATTCAATGAAAAATCAAAGGAAAGGAGTAATCGAGGGAGATAATTGGGCTGTAGGCAAAAGGGATGATCACGTTCTAGAAGCAAGTGGAGAAGGATTGAGGGTAAATACAAGAGTGAAGGAAGGGATCCAACGGGGTGAAAATGGTGGATAAATGGGGGAAAATTCTAATTTTGCAACTATTGAGGCAAGTTGTTCCTTATTTAAAAAAGATTATAAGGGGGCAAAAGAGGTGGGAACATGATGAAGAATAGGAAATTGAATTCCACAACAAGAAAAAGGAGACATGAGGAAACTGATATGAGAAATTCTATATGGTGAGCAAAAATTGATTGCAGACAATTTGAAGGATTCAATCTTAGATGAGGACATTTTCGAAAAAAATAGAGTGATTTCGAGAGAAGTAGAGGAACCAAGGATGGCAGTAACAAAGTTGAAAATTATCTTTAAAGGTAGCTAAGAGGAGACGATTGAGTTTTTCAACAAGCTTAGACGAGGATCGAATGCAGTGAGCAAGTTGATGAGGCAATAACTTTCATTTGCAAGGGAGTAAGTTTTTTGTTATGATTATGTTGACTTGGAATGTAAGAGGTCGAGGGAGAAAGGAAACAAGAAGGGCGATCATAGAATTGATTATTAAAGTAAAAACTATAATGATATTCTTACAAGAAATGAAACTAAAAAATGTGGACAATTGTTTGTACAAAGCTATTTGGGGTAAATATATGATCATGAGACAAGTTTCCAAGTCTAAGGACACATTTGGGGGTTTAATCACCATCTAGAATGAGTTTTTTTTTTTTTTTGTATCTAGGGACAAGTGTGGTGAAAAATAATTTTATTGTTCTTATTGGAAGATTAATAAAAAATAGCAAAAGGTGTGATTTTGAGAACATTTATACTCTTAATGATGATAATCAAATAAGAGAGTTGTGATATGAGTTGGTAAATAATTGTAAAGGGTTGAGGTCCCTATGATGCTTAAAGGGAGATTTTAATGAAGTAAAAAATAGAGAGGAAAGAAAACGAAGAACTTATAACTAGAACATTTAAGAAGAATTTGTAGAGTTTATTAATGAAATGGGTTTCATGGATCTTTCGATGGTGGGAGGTATGTTTACATGGTGCAATAATAGAGATGAAGCAACTTTTAGTAAGCTTGATTGATTCCTTATCAACATTAAGTTTATGGAGTATAACAATGATAGCATGCAAAGATGCCTTTCTTGTTCGCTATCTAATCACAGGTTGATAATTTTTTCTAAAGAGTTTAATTTGGGTCCAAAACCATATAAATTTTATAATCTTTGGTTGAGGGAGGCTAGCTTCCAAGAGACCATTAAGGAGGCATAAGAGGAAACAACATCATGAGAGATAAAGAGAAAGTGTATTTGGTATAGACTTAAAAGGCTCAAGCTAGCTCTCTAATCATGGCAAAAAATTCATTATAGGAACTTATGACAAAATAACAAAGCTCGAGAAAGATATTCAAAAGATGACTGATAGTTTGCTAGAAAAGTGACTAATGATGTCCAAAATAGAGGAATTAGTCAAAATGAAGGTTGAATTGTGGTCTATGTATTAGTTAAAGGAAAGGATGTGGAAAAAGAAATTGAAGGTCAAATGGTTTCTAGAAGGTGATAGAAATATTAAATTCTTCCATGTAGTTGCATCAGCAAGAAAAAAAGCCAATAACATCCATAAGCTTGCTATTCAAGCAAGACTGGTTGATGATCTAGAGTTGATTAAGGAAGAAGTTGTTTGCCATTTTAAAAATTTTTACAGATATAGAGAAGTAATGAGCTTATGGGATTTGGATTGTAGCCTTAAAACTTTTAGTGAATAGTTTGTCTAGTTTCTCAAAAGACCATTTTTAAAGGTAGAAGTATGCAATGGTTATTTCCAAGTGTAATGGTGATAAAGCCCTAAAAGTTGATGGTTTTAATATTAAATCCTTTAAAAACAAGTGAAGTAGGTTTAAAGATGAGGTATTGGAGTTCACGCAAGAATTTTACGTTTTCTAAAAGAGAGAGGATTGGGTAAATGCCTCGTTTATAGCTTTGATAAGCTTGGTGGGGGAATGTTTATAAAATTATTGCAAAAGTGCTTTTTCCCATTTGAAACAAGTTATACAAGAGGTCATTGGAAGTAATCAATTTGAATTCATAAAAGGTTTACAAATAATGGATTGCACTTTAATTGTTAACGAGGTCATTGATTAACTAAAAAGGGATAACAATAGTAGATTGATTTTTAAGGTGGACTTTGAAAAGGCTTATGCTAATGTTAATTGAGACTTTATGAACTTGGTGATTTGTAAGATGGGGCTCGAAGAATGATAGAGAGAAGGGATGAGGACGTATGTTTTTTCAGTTTGCTATTAATACTTGTCAATAGGGCACCAATGAGACAATTCAAAATCGATTAAGATAGAAATGTCCCTTATCCTTTTTTCTTTTCAACATGATAGCAAAAGCTTTGGGTATCCTATTGAATAAAATGACCAACATGAGTTTCTGTAAGGGTGTAAGTATAAGGAGGGGTGACTTAATAATATCACACTTACAATAGGCAAACAACACCATGGTGTTTTGTAAGTCAAAATTTCAGAATCTAATCAACGTTAAAAGAATCCTTAAATGTTTCTAGGCAATTTTGAGTATCAAAATTAAGTTTAGTAAGAGTTTCCTTGTTGGTGTAGATGTAGGTAATTAAATAGTGGATTAGTGTAAAGGGACTATAAATTGTAAGGTACGAGTTCTACCGTCGACATATTTGAGATTACCTTTGAGTGCCAACCAAAATTTTGAAACCAGTGATGGAGAAGTTTAAGTCTAAGTTTATTGTTTAAAAATTTAAGGTTTTGTCTATAGAGAGAATAATTACCTTGTTGAAATTGGTGCCTATGAGTCTTCCTATTTAGTTTATGCCCCTACTCAAAATCTCGATGCAAGTGAAAGGGGAATTGGATAAAATATAAAAGATATTCTTGTGGAGTGGATCGTTGAAAGGAAGAAAATTGAATTTGTCAATTGGGACTTAGTGTGCAAATACATACATGGATGTAAAAGGACTTGTAATCATCGATTTACAATAGAAAAATAAAGCTTTCCTTAATAAGTGGATTTAGACATATGGGAATGAACAAGATAGCCTTTAAAGAATATCCATTGTAAAGAAAAAAGGAGGGAAAAGTAAGAAATTGGTTTGGATTTTGAAAGAAGCAAAAAATATCCTTTTTATGGAAAAATATTATAAGTCCATTTTCCCATACAATAAATATCACCAACATGCTGTACAGGGGATCTAGTATATGGTAGGTGAGGGTAAACATATCTTATTTTGGTTCGATGAGTGGATTAAAGGAATAGTACTCAAATATATGTTTTCGAAATTTTATGCACTAGTAATCAATAAAAATGAGGTATTGTGTGCATATAAGCCAATGGAAAGCATTAAGTGGTGGTTGAATGTCACATTACGAAGAAGGCTATTTGATTGGGAAGCAGATTAATAGGATCAATTGTTACATGTTTTAAAAGATTTTTGCCTAGGTTTGGACCAACATGACAAAGTGATATGGAAAGGATTAACAAATGAGAATTGCACCACAAAATCATTCTATAGGTTGGTCATAGGCATAAACAACAAGGATGAAAGTTTTTGGAAATAGGTTTGGGTAGGTTTAGCACCTCATAAAATTAGGATTTTTTGTTAGCAAGTGATGTAAGGCAAGGTCACGGTTAAAGATGAACTCATGGGGAAAGGGCTAACCAATAGATATCAATCCAAGTGCATATTTTGAAATTTAGACAATGAGATAATAGATCATTTGTTCTTTAAGTGTTTAGAATTGGGGAAGGTTTGGACCATATGGAGCTACTCTTGGGGGTGAGGTGGACAAAGTTAAGAAAGGCTATTTTTGTGTTCATGACATGGAATGATGTGATTATGACCTTTATGGGTGGAACGGTGTAATGTATGGTGTTCATTATGATAATTTGGTTTATATGGCTTTCTTGAAATGAAATGATAATCAAGGTGAAGGTTTGGGATGGATCACAGCTTTTTGATCTTGTTAAATTATGAATGATGTGGTGCCTAAATGCTAAATGGTCGAATGAGAATAATTTTGTTGTGGATACTTTTAGATTTCTCATGTTTGCTAGAGTAGTTTGTAAACATAAACTAGGAAATGGGTTACAATATGGACAAAACCACTAGATTAATACTTAAAATTTAACTTAGACGAAATGATGAGGTTGTTTGTGAGAAGCGAGTGTAGGTAGGATGCTCAGAAATGAAGTAAGGGATATTAAGATTGAATTCGTAAGAGTAATTGGAATAGTTGACTTCTATCTTGTTGAACTACTTGTCATCAATGAAGCATTTAAAATTTTTGCCACCTTAAAATGGACAAATTCACATGGCCTTGTAATAGAAAATGATTGCTCTAATGCAGTAAAGTGGATTCGAAGGCTCCATGGAGATTTAGGAGATCTATCCTGCATATAAAACAGTTAAAAAACTAAGCGAAAGTTGAGAGATTCGCCACCCTTAGAATTGTTGAATAGCTTAGTATTGTTCAATTTACTACCCACGTAAGTATACGTATCGCAAAGACAATATAATGATGAGTAGAGTATCGATCTCACAAGGAATTGAATTAATTCTTACTATTCATTACTAAAATTACACACCTTAATTTTATCCAAATACTAAAAATTGAATTAAAAGCAAAACTTAATAGTTAAAATCACTATAAATTTACTCAACAAAATTTCTTTTCTAAACTTGATTAACTTTAAGACCTAAGATTATATTGTCTCTCAATATTTTATCTGATTATTTTCTATCTTTTTCTCTCTTAGATTGGCTTAATGGATTAATTGCTAATTTAGAATCCTAAATTATTTACAAGTCTCTGTTGAGTTTCTCATAAAAATATCTTTTCCAATTAATTTGCTATATGTCTATACAAATTAAATTAAAGGTAGATTCATTAAGTTTGTGTTTTAAATTTGGCTACATATAGCTTATATGTGTATATCTACCTTATATGCAAATCAAATCACCTAATCAACTAAGTGTATTTGATCATACTCTATTCTATTCGAGGTCTACCTAAATATCTTTTGTCAAGGTTTAATCTAAGTTTTCAATTCAATCTAATTGGCGATTAAGCAATTATAAGTATTGCGAACAAAATAAAATAAACAACTTAAATTCGTCAAATATAAGCAAAAGAGAGATAAATAAATTAGACTACATATTGAGTTCAATCATAATCTTAGATTAATAATTTAGTTCCCCATCAAGTCACACATCATTATTGCATTAAGTTTAAACATTAAAGTCAAACTAAGAAAATAAAAATTGAACAAAAAGATAATAGAAACCAAGAACTATAATCTTGATCTTCCAAATCTTCTTGAATCTTTTAATTTCTTCTTAGTTTTAATGACTTTGTGGCTTGATTTTCAACTTTCAATCTGATGTTTCGCTTTCTCCTTTAAAAGTCCTTTGAAAGGTTGTGTTTATAGGATTTTGGTGTTAGGCCAAGTTGGGTGAAGAAAAAAGTCAATTTCAATTTGGATTTTCTCATTAGACTAAGTGAGTTGCTGCCTCGACCATTAATTAGCAAAAATCGTAGTTGTTTTAGGACTACTTCAATGCTTCAATTTTGACATGATTTTTGACTATCTCACAAGTCGAACTAGGTGAAGTGGTAAACATAAAAATTGTATCTTTTTCTCTTATCTTTCCAATGGTTTAAGAATAATCTTTTTTGGAGTTCTATAAAAAGAGTTATGGGAAAAATATCAAAATATATATAGTGAAGGTTTACACCTTGAAATTGCTCTTTTCCTTCATTAAATACCTACAAAAGGACAAATAAATCAATAACAACCTATATTGATCACATTAAAACCAAATTAAGCATAAAATTAACTAAGTTTAGATTGACTAACCTAAATTAATTAACTTAAAATATTTTAACTAAAACCTGCTAATTTCTATGCATTACAACAAGAATGAAGTTAAATTATAATAAAAAAAAAGTCCAAATAACTCTATATCATGAGTTATCACTTAGCTAATGGCCTTGCTAAAGCATAAGTACAACAACCACAAGAATTGCTAATTGTCAGGAACAAAGGTGATTAATGAAGGATGATTAATAAGTTTTTTAGACAAAAAATGATAATGTCCTTTTGTTTTGGTCATCTATACCTTTTTTTTTTAAATCTAAAACCCTTGTCCTATTCCTTACCTCATTATGTGCCTCAACTCTCACAAATTGATACATGTCTAGTTTTTTTTATTGAGTTAAGTACGTGTTTGGTTTTAAATTTTTTCCCTCTTTCTCTCTCATATCTTTTTCCTTTCGCACCTCATTTTCATTTAAGCCAAAACCACTACCAAAGTTACAACAACATAATAGCAAAGTCCCTTCATAAACCCACCCTTTCATTTCAGACCCCATAACTCATTTCAAACTTTCTAAACTTTCTTTACAACAATAAATAGGTAGCAGACTTGGGTAAAACCTTAAAACAAAGTCTGACAAAACAATGTTTCCAGCTGTAACTCCACCTCACATTTTTTTACCCTTTAAGCTTAGGGTTTGTTTGGCAACCATAAAATACTTGTTAGGAGAAAATTTTTTCTTTGTTAAATATTTTACAGAAAATTTAATATTTTTTATTGTTTGGATAAACTGTGAAAAACATTTTCTATTATTTGGATCAACTTATAGAAAATATTTTTCATTATCTTTCATTTTCAAACAAAATTTTTATCTTGAAAAATAGTGCATGCTAATCAATTTCAACAGCAAAAATTTTAGTTTGAGATCAATCTCTCACCAGATAGGAGTGGATTGCAGACATAAATCAAACCAAAATCACAAAAAAAGAAATCAAACCAAAAAATACAAGAAAATATGATTTGGTCTCAATTTGGGGTTGAAAACAAGAAAAAAAGAGACAATGATTCAATAAGGGAAGAAAAGAAAGAAAAAAGAAAAACAAAACAAGAAGAAGAAAGATAGATGAACTTGATGGCAGGGGTGGTGGCTGCAATAGGAAATGGAGATATGGTTTTGGTTGCAAAAAAGAAAATGAAAGAAAGAAAGGGAGAAAAGGGGAAAGAAAGGGGAAAAAAAAAGGGTAAGGTTGATGTCGTTGACAATGGTGGAAGGAGGAAGGAGGAAGGAGGAGTAGTAAGCAATTGAGAAAAAAAAGGGGTTAGGACAGGGGAGAGGACACATGGAGGACTAAGGAAGAAAAATGGCCAGAATAAAGTGGGAGTCTTGAAAATTGTCTCACGCTCTTCAAGAGCGTAAGACAATTTATAAGGTTAACGGGCATTTTTTTTGTTGACCCGTAAAACTTTTTTCATTTGATTTTCATTTTTAGTCATCGAAACAATATTATGTCATGAAAATATTTTTCGAAAAAGCTTTTACTTTAAAATGAATAGGCCTTTAATTTGAAAAAAAAACATAGCAATGCACAACCATGCCTTTTACATTCAACATAACAAAAACAGAACAAAAAACAAATAGCATTGGTTTGATCCCTTTCTTCTCCAAATAATAAAACACCTTTATCAATCAAACCAATCAATATGCTAGTAAGTTGCAAATTTAACAAAGCAAGTTGATTGGTCAATGGATTTCAAATTGTTTGTGAAGATAAATTTTGATTTTTAAATTTCTTGACAATGTGGATTTGCTTTAAATGTATAATTTGAATTGAACTTTTTTTTGCTTAAGATTCTCTGTTAATGGGTGGTAGGTAATTTGGGATATAAAACCATTAGAAGAAATTAATAATATTCTTTCTAAACTATAGTAGGAATTTAAGCCACAACTGGATGAAAATGAGCTTTGAAGAAAGAAGGATGGAAAAAATTATGAGAGAGAAAGAGGAAAAAATTAAAACCAAACATGTATTAACTTAATAAAAAAATATACATGTGTCAATTTGTGACAGTTCAGGTAGGGGATTTGGATTCTTGTTTTCAATGTTGAGTTTGTGGCTTATGCCCTTTAAGTTTGTGTTTTCTACTGTGGATGAAGTTTTGGTTTTGCCACAAATCTCTTATCCTCTTACTAATGGTTCATAGTGGTGGTGGTTGCTTGATAACTTCATGTTTATTTTCTAGAACTTTGATCTTTGCTTTTTTATGTTCTTGCCTGTGTATTGTGTGTAGCGCAATTGTTGATCAAGAAAGAGTGTTGAAAATATTGTTTAAATTGCATAAAGTCTTTTATGAAAAATGTTGACTTAGAGCCTGTTTGGCCTGGCTTTTTTCTAACTTAAAAGCTATTATGAAGCTCTTATGAAAAATAATAACTTTTAAAATTAAGTTAAAGTTGTTTGGTAAATTTTTTTTATAAGTTTTTTTATATAAATTATAATTTTGATTAAAATTATCTTAGAGGATATTTTTTTTTTAAAAAAGGATAATATTGTAATCATTTTTAATAGATAAGGAGATTTTTGAAACAAAAATAAAAAATTTTCTTATATTTTTAAAAGAAGAGAAGAAAAAGCTCCTCACAGGAGCTTTTTTTGAAGCTTTTTTTTATAAAAATTTTACTTTTTAAAAAAAAGCTGTTTTTTTTTAAGAGCTTTTCAAAATTTATGTTTGGCCTGACTTTTACTTTTAAGAGATAGATAAGCTGAAAAAAAGTTAGGCCAAACATGCACTTATTGTTACTAGTAAACTTTTATTATGGTTGACATTTTCTACTGGTGTTTTGTATGTATCAAATAGACTCTAGAGAAACAAGGAGTTAATATGTGTTCATTATGTGTTGGCATGTTTTTATTTCTATTGGGAGGATGAAACCGATATATATATTGATTGTGGTTATGATGTGTTTTTGTGAGTAATTGGAATGGATCAAATTTGGGGTGTAAGCATTAATGGGTTGGTGTTTTCCTAGCCATTATTGGTTGCCATGATGTGTTGTGAAGGGCTTTTTGGTGCTAAGTGAAGTATTGTGTTGATTGGTTGTAAAGGCTAGTTTTTTTTTTTTTTGCTAGAAAAATCTCTCAAGGCTAGCACTTTGTTAAAATTTTATTACAACATAGAAAAGTGAAATGCATTCGGGAAGGGACATAAACTTTACCTCCAAAAATACATGAAAAAAATAAAAAGATATCCTTAAGGGGAGTATTACTTCTTTTGCATGAATTCTAAGAAAACAAGAACTAAATAAAATTGCTTGCTTACAAGAAATAAAATAAATAAAGAGTGCCAATCCCTTACATTTATTTGGACCTAACATATGGTAAATTAATTTGATCTAATTTAAGAATACCATTAAGCTCACCTTCAGCATTAAAGAAAACCTTGAGTCTTTCATGTAAATAACCTTGATTTGAAAGGAAATCGACAGCTTGGTTACTTTCATGGTGAATATGAGTAATCATGAAAGAATGGTGTTGCAAACAAGTTCGAGTAAAAGCTCAGATATACCAAATATCATGAGATTCGATACTTTTTTCAGTTATAATGTTCACAACAACCATGGAATCCATCTTAACCCATATTTTGGTCAAATTGTGGTCATGGCATAAAAGAAGTCCTTTCTTAAGTGCAAGAAATTTGGCTTTCAAAGAATTATGGGCACCAAAATTTTCTGAAAAGCCAAATAGCAACATACCTTTGTGGTCGTGCACAACACCTTCTCTAGTGACATTTCGAGCATGGTCTTTTGAGCTCCCATGAACATTCAACTTGAACTCATCAAAGTAGGGCTTCAACCAACTAATAATTTGGGGTGGAATGGGTAATTGACTCAAAAAAGTGATTTTCCACAACTTAGCAATCTGCATATCACCTTTCCATTGTTGTTTGTGCATAAGGTTCCCTTTGTGAAGCTACATCAATAAATTCGTAATTTTCCACATAATATGTTAAGGGAACATACTCGATTGCTTATGTTTAACATCATTCCTCTCAACCCATAAGAACCAATAAATAAAAATTGGCAATAAAATTTGGATATGTCTTTGTTTTGTATAATCACCAGAATAAAACCATGCTCACAAAACTTACATAATATTCTATGGCTAAATGACAAAGGCTTGGAAAAAATGAGCAAAGAAATTCCAAACCTGTTGTGCAACTGAACCTTTCCAAAGAACGTGTAGAAAGGTCTCTTCAGAACGATAGCATTGGCATTTCAATGCCAATTGAAAGTTCTTGGTTTTTAATCTCATCTCAATAGGTATCCGACCATTAATAACTTTCTAAAAGAAGAATGAAATCGTTAAGGGAATGTTTCTATGCCATACTAAATCAAATGCATTACTTATGGGTTATTTTTGTTGAATTGATTGCTAGGCACTTTGGTGGTAAATTCACTTTAAAAGAAGGAACCTTGTAAGCTACATCATTACTAGTGTTTTCAATAAGAATTTTGACTATATCTTCAATCAAAGCTTTAAGTAAGAAGCAAAGGTGGAGCCTCTTTTAAGGGATGGGCCCCCCAAAATTTTTAAAATTTTTTTATATTATACAAAATTTTTAAATTTTTTATAAATTCTCTTAATGACCCCTTAAAATAATTTTTTATTTAATAATTAATACAAATAAAAAATAACAAAATGATTTCAATTTTATTTTTTTAATTTATATTATTTTTTTATTTATTTATTTATTTATTTTTTCATTTCTATTCTATTTACTCATATGTTCAAATCTTTATAGATTTTCTTCCACAAATTTCTACAAACCATCAACCATATTCTTTTTTTTTTGTATTATGTCATATGTGGGTTTTATCGTCTACTTTTCATGTTCTTTTTTTTTCTATTATGTAGATTTTATTTTCTATGATTTTAATATTTAAAAATAAATAAATTATTATGTAATTCTTAAATATAAATTGTAGTGTTGTACTATTATTTAGAATTTCATCAATGTATAATTTTTTATTCAAAATAACTAATGTGTTTTGACGTATATATTGCAAACTTTAAGTAATAAGGATATACATACAAATTAATAAAATGAAATAATTGTATTTCTTTCAATACAATTTTTTTATATATATTTTTAATGAACTTCAAAATAATTTTTTATTTAATAATTAATTTTATTCTTGAAACTGTTTGATAAAATTAAAGTTATTATGGTCAGCATATTACTAGTTAAGCCCAACAAATAAATTCTAACTTAATATGTTAAGCCTATCAAATTAAAAAAAAAAAAAATTACAAATAAGTCTACTAACCCAAACCCACTAAGTTTTAATATAAATCTAAACCTATCATAATATATTATATTTTAACAGTTCAACCCATTAACCTATCTTAACATATTATATCTCAATAATTCAACCCAATAACCCAATATGTTAATTTGCAATTTAAGAGGCAAATCAAAAATAAGAGAAAAGCTTCTTAAAAAAGCTACTCATTTCGTGTAAAACATATAAAGTAGAGAGACAATTTATTTGAGTTTAAAAAATTGTTTTCTCTTCTACTCTTGTGCACAGAGAGTGAGAGAGAATCATGTCAAAGTTCCATTCAATTATATTTATATATATGTCAACATCATTATTGTTAATAAACATTTTTTTGTATGTCCAATGTCTTTTAAATTTTATTTAATCTTCTAGATAAGTGGCAATTGAATTATATATAAAGTTACCGGTTAGTGTCTTATCTGTTTGGCCCCTCTTTTAGAAATGCTTTAGCTTCGCCCTTGGTAAGAAGCGTTTTAACTTATTCATAGCCCATTTATCATAATGATAATAATAATGAACTTTAATGTTTGAATGAAAATGAGAAGGGAAACACTTTTCTAATGGTTGCTCCCCTATCTAATAGGCATGCAAAAAAAAAACTTTTTTTTGCGTATCTTTTAGCAAATGTCTTCTTTAGCAATTTGGCAACCTCTTTTCAAGTGTTTTCCATATTAGGGAGTCATGGAACTTTGTAATTACTTACATTGGAATTTGGCCACCACAGTATTTGGTCTTCATAAACCGTGACCAGGGACTATTAGAAATGCGACCCACAATTTCATGTTAAAGGCTTCGAAAACATTCATTAATCTTCGAACCTCAAGACCACCTTCATTACCTAGGAAATAGATTCTTTGCCATGTAGTCTACTGAATGCGTTTAAAGCCAGTCGATTCACCCTAACGAAAATTGTTAAACAAACTTTCAATTTTATCCACTACACATAATGGAGGTTTAAGAACATGTAATAGCTATATCAACATAAAAGAAAGAACGCTCTTCAATAAGGTGATCCGTCCTCCTGAAGTCAATACTTTATACTCTTACCCTGAAATACAATATCTAATTTTTAGAAATAAAAGAGTCAAATAAAAAGGCTTTTTTTACACCTTTATATGGTGGAGCTCCTAAATGTGTAATTAGCATTCTTTTCTAAATAAATCCTATAGTTGATTGAATGTCACGACCCAATTTTTGAGCTATGACAAGCACATTGGCCCAATGGGTATAGCCACTAAGCCCAAGCAAGTCTATTTATATCATCCCGTTGATCATTCCATCAACTACTTTTAAGGTCACATTTCATAATTCCAACTTATAAGTTCTTTAATAATGTGCTATAGTAATCAAGTACTGCATTTATAGTAATCTCAAAATAATGTTAACCATTGCCAACTCATGGTAGCATTACCAATCAAAATTTTCATATATTGTCTAATACATATATCTTAGTACTTTACATCACATGAACTCATTCACAAGCAAAAATGATTCTTAACTTCCAGCGGAGTGACCACGGTGAAGGTGCCACTACTGAATGCCATGGATACCTACTGAAAAGATTATACGGGGACATCTCTATCTAGATTTCAACTGCCTCCTGATTTGAAAACATGAAGTTAAAAACAGTGAGTATAAACTCAGTGAGTGAACATAAGAAGGGAACAAGGAATTGGTAAGGAAAATTTTTGAAACTCATGATGCGTTTGTTTCAAAAACAATGCAATTGAATTAATTTCTTACTAAAAACCCCACATTTCAAGCTTTGATTAATAGCTTCAAAGTGTTGAAAAACCCATGAATTTAAATGGGAAAAAAATATGTCAAAATCAAGTACGGTAACAAGCATGACAACAAGTTTCTCGCTGTAGTGAAAAGCATTCCTAATTTGCATATATTTCAGTTTTTCAAGCATATCTCACATTACAGAAGTTTAATTGATATGATTTTTTAGTCATTAGAAAGATAAGAGGCTGTGCTACAACTTTTATGTTGACCACTTCGTGCAGTTCTAACTGGAAGATGGTTAAAATATTTGTCAAAGTGAAAGCACTTTCTCGTTACAGCAGAAAAGTATTATTGGTTTGCATTTTTTTCGGTTTTTCAAGCATATCTCATGATACAGAGGTTCAATTGACATTATTTTTAGACCATTAGAAAGTTAAGAGGCTAGGATACAACTTTAATATTTACCACTTTGCCTAATTCTGACCGAAAGGTAGTCAAAATCGTTGTCAAAGTAAAAGCATGCACAGGAATTTGGAACCACCGAAGGATTTCTGTCTGTAGTGAGAATCCATTCTGGCTACAGCGAGATTTAGGGCAGATGACAATTAAGGGGTTTTCACATGCCACAAAATCTATCCCTATTATATTGCACAGCAAAGTGAACACATTGACAATAATTAAGTTATCAACATTCAAAACAATCACATATTATAATCATAAACTTGCTATCACATATACATATATAAACATATATAAACAAGTACACCATTCCACTTCATTTATCGTCATGTACACTCCCTACTTGAACATCATTACCGACATGTGCACTGCCCACTTCGCACATGCACGGTCGTAATTATCACAACATTGTCATTCAATCGACATGTGCACTACCCACTCTGCACATGCACGGTTACATCAATTACACAAAATTTCTTAACAATACATATCATATATATTCTTATATAGATATCAGTATCATAAAGAGGTACATAGATTCATCACAATCATGTTCTGTATCACAAAAATATTTCACTAAAAGCTTATTCCCATGGCACCCGTTTTTAAAGAAAAATTGGATAAAATCATTTAAATGTTTTGTTCAAATACATTCACATTTTCAAAAAAAATTTGAAATGCAAGTTAACTCATCGGTTCTTATTGACGTTTTGATCAACCTTAGCTTCAACTAATATTTCGAATGGGGATGTGGAGCCTCGTTGGAACCTATCACACACAACAATATCACATTCAACCCAACTTGGTGTTAATACCATTCAAAAAGCTATTTCTTAAACCAAGTTCTACATTCATTTCTAACTAGCTTCTAACTACTATTAAATGGTTATTATTTGCACTACTCTAGTTACACTAAAATGAATAATTAATCTCAATAATAAAATACTTATAAATCTAATTACTAGATATCATCAACCACTAAAGAGATTAACCTTAACCCATACTCACCTTGGTGGTCTTTTTTAATTGAATTCTCTTTAAGGATTTTTCAAGCTAGTAAGGGAAATCATTCTCTCTCTCTCTCCACACATTCAGCTAGTGAGAGAAAGTATGAAATTAAGATTTTTTAAGGGTTTTAAGGTGAAAGAGTGAAAAAGCACAAAAGGTTCTATGAAAAAATACACAAAAGCATGAAAATTGGGGTTAACTTGAGAAAATCTATGGAGGTTTCAAAGCAAGCTCCCATGGAAGGTGAGAAACGTGAGAAAGGAAGAAGAAGAAAAAGAAGAAGTGCTAGAAATTTGAAGAAGTTACTAGAAACTTAGATATTTATGCCTTATGTTTATCTATTTTCTCACATAATTACCAAAATACCCTTAACAAGGTCATTTTGTCTTCTTCCATTTATTTGTGCAATCTTTTCACTTTTTTGACACTGGGACCGAGTCCATAATAGTCTAGAAAACTCGAGTTCATGAAAAGTAAAAATTTCAACTCGAGATGCAAAATGACCGTTTTACCCCTACCGTGAAAATAATCAGTATTTCTATCTTCTTCATTCATTTTACCATCATTCTTTATTTCTTAGGTCTATTTAGACCTTAATAACATTAGAAAGCTACTTCCAAGAGCACACCATAAGAAATGATGAAATTATCCTTGGTCCGTATTATCAGGTTTGCTTCTAGTTACGGGTTTATAGAGATCGAGGTCTCACACTGAATGATATGAATTCTTGAGTTCGCAACTTTATTACCAATGATGAAGCAACTTTTTTATTGATTTAGTTTTTGTCTGGATACCACTTCATATTCTTTCAAAAAATTCACAATCTTTCTCAAAGCAGACCTATTATTGTTAGTAAAAATAATAATATCATTTGTAAATGACAAGTAACTGGCCACCATGGAACATCCTGAAGAGTAATGTAGTGAAGGATATTGATCATAAAGTGCATTTAATCCCTTAAAGAGATATTCAGCAGCCATAATAAAGACAATATGGGACACAAAATCATTTTACCATAGCTTCTTTTTGAATTTCAAGTATCCTATTGTGGATCCATTAAACAAAAAGGAAAACCAACAATTTGAAATGCAATGCCTGATCATATCAATCCACTGCTCATTAAAGATGAATTGTCTCATCATTGTGTACAAGAATTCCTAATTCAATCGATAGTAAGCTTTCATCATATCAAGATGTAAGACTACATTTCCACCACAGACCTAATGATCAGTTCAATGTATTAGTTCTTGAGCAAGTAGAATGTTATCACCAACGAAACTTTCGCTAACAAAGCTATTTTGATTATTTGAAATAAAAGCAAGTAAGAGCTTTGATAAACAGTTAACAAGAATTTTGATGTTAATCTTATTGAATACAGTGCACAAACTATTCGACCGAATATCACTCCAATTCAAGGGATTCGAATTTTTGGGCAGCAGAACCAGTGTAGATGGCGTCATACCCTTTGGCAAAGTGGCACCTTGGAAAAAATTAGTCACCACCTCCAATAAGTAGAGATGTCAACGGGTAGGGTACTTGTTAATTTTGAGGTCCTCGAAACTTAACCTTATTAAAAATCAAATACCTTAACCCTATTAACTACCCGAATAATTTAAAAATTACTATCCTAACCTTAACCCTAATACATTCTTATTACCCTATAATTATCCTAACCCGTTTAAATACTCGATTAAATAAAAAAATTATTTAAATCTTCTTCATGGGTACTCAATTACTCAATTAACTTTTCTAATCTCATAACTTCCCTTTAGATTTATATGTTATAAGTTTATATAAACAAAGGTATATATACTGTAATTAATAATTTTATGAGTTATAATTTTTGCAATGTTAAAACAAAATAAAAAGTAAATATATTTATATTTAAAGTACATATATATATACAGACATGCATACATAAAAAATATTTTAATATATAAAATAGTAATTATATTCCTTATAACTTAACACAATATATAAACTATATATATTAAAAGTCATTACAAATTAATTAATAATAATAGTTTTATGAATTAATTTAATTAATTATAAGGATTTGTTCTTAATTTCATGAAACTAGAAAAAATATTTAGGGTAGAAAACTATTCTAATCTCAAAAGCTTTCTTTAAGTATATATTATAAGATTATATAAATAAGGGTTTATATATTATAATTAATAATTTTATAGGTCATAATTTTTATAACACAAAATAGAAAGTAAATATATTTATATTAAAAGTATATATATAAGTAATTATATTCCTTTATAATATGATATAATATTCAAATTATTTAAACATAATTAACAATCTAATAATTTTTTGATTTAAATATATTAATGTCATCATATTAATAATTAGAGTAACCATACTTTTCATATATTTGTTAGTTTTTAACAAATAAAATTGCTTGGTTGGTAAAAATTGTAAAATTTTAATTTAATTATTAAAATAATAATAAAATATTTATAAATAGTAATCAAATTCGAGTAATGAGTATCCTAGGGTGGTACCCGAACCCTACCCTATTAAAATTCAAATAGTGATATCACTACCCTAACCCTACTCGAACCTATTTATGGAATACCTTAACTCGGTGTAATTGAGTTGAGTACTCATGAGCACCCTATAATAGGGTACTCGTTGACATCCCTACCAATAAGTCTTGAAATTACACTCCAACAATGTTGATAAAAAAATGAAGACAATCCATCTGACGCTATCACACTATTTTTATCAATATCAAATATCGCCTCTTGAACCTCTTGTAATGATGGAATTGCACAAAGGACATCATTATCTTCCCTGGACACAATTGAAAGGATTAGTGAATCATTAGATACTGAGATATGGCATGCTTAACGTTTCAAAAGATTAGAAAAGAAATCCACAGCTGAAGAATGAATAAGTGATGGCTCTTCAGTCATGTTCCCATCATTATCTCGGACTTTGAAGATATGGTTTCGAATTCTTCCTTCCGCATCACCATCTGAAAAAATTTCATATTTCTTTCACCTTCAATTGTCCACTTCACACCTGATTTTTGTTGTCAAAAAAATTCTTCAATGCTAAGGATATGATTCAACTCGACATAGGCTAAATTTATTGATGCCCTATTAGCTGCGGTTTGTGCATTCTGAAATATAATCTTGCTTTTTGAATCCTTTTTCTTTGTTGCCTGAACTTTGGAGAAGATGTCCCCAAACACTGCTTTGTTCCACCATTTTAAAGCACTCTTAAGCTGCTTTTGTTTCAACCAAATAACTGCAAGACCTGAACCATGGATGGGAGCGTTCTAATTTTTCTCAGCAAAATGCAAAAAAATCATGGTGCTTCACCCATGCATGCATGAAACGAAATGGAGAGGGACCCTTTGTCATTAAATTCGAACATGAAATAAACAATGGGCAGTGATCATGTGAACCATCCTTAGCTAAGTGTTGCACCCGTGTAGCAGAAAAAAGTTCAGTCTACTCCATATTATAAACAATGGTTGTAAAGGCTAGTTGTTTAGGTTGTTTCTATAAAGTCTATGGTTTTCAAAGAAAAAAGAATTGAGTTAGATTTATTGAAAAAAGAATTAAATGTATATAGATGAGATAATGGAAAATTTCAATGCACTTTTCTTGATGACCCCACTAAGATTCAATAAAAACCTAAACATAATGAGTCAATGAATAAATTGTTTTCTTTTGTTAAGACTTTTGGTTGATGTTTATACTATTTGTTTTTGGTCAAATTATACAATTAATCCCTGTACTCTATTAAAATAATATATTTAATTTTTATACAATAACTTGTAAAAATTAAATTCTTATATTTTTTAAAATTGACAATGTCAGTATAATGTATTAAAAATTTTTTGTTATCTATTCAAAATTGATGATGTGGCATTTTCACAAATGATGTAATAATAATGTTGACATGACATGACCAAGTACAAAGAATATTAATATCACATCAACAAGAAAATACTATCTCAATATAAATAATAATAAAAATTTAAAAATTGTTAACAATTTGACTAATATTGTCAATTTTAGAATGTACAAAGATTTAATTTTTACAAATTATTGTGTAAAGATTAAATCTACTACTATATCAGAGTATAAGAACTAATTGCATAATTTAATTTTTTACTTTTTACTTTTCTTGTAAAAATGAATTGAAAAAGAAAAATAAATAGCAAAAGTATCAACCGAAGCCTAAGAAAACAAATCCAAATTAATGAGTCTCAAGTCTAGACCAATCCATGAACCGAATGACCAGCCGAGCTCGACTGGGGTTAAACCCTAGATAAGATATTTTAGGCTTAGGTTTGATTCTGCCCTACTCGAGGTAATATATTAATAAAAATTATTTTAATTTACTTTTAAAGATATTAAAATATTAATATAAAAACTTTTTTAATATTCTAATAATAAAATTAATTTAAACAGACTTACATCGAGGGATCGAGCTCAACCCATGCACACCTCTAGTCAAGTCCAAACACTTCTATTCAAATTCTTACAAGTTTTTACTTCAGTGTTACTATATATCATTTAATCATGTTTGCATATATGTGCTTGGAAATGTATTGAGAAACTATGCTCGTAAAAATTCCTATGGGTTGTATGAAGAAATAGCTTGAGATTCCACATTTAACAAGCATATAGAAGAAAGAATTATGGGTCATTTACATTTTGTACAGAAATTAATATTACATGGATGTTTCTATTACCAAGTTTTCATTGCCTCAATCTTAATTTCGGATTCCAAAATTTCGTCATCCCTACAATCTGCATTCAAATTTTTCTCCTAAGCAGAACGTCATTGGTGACATCATACATGCATGGTTCAAATTATTGTCAAAGGTTGTTTAATTTTGAGCAGCCTTCATTTGATTTCTCTAACACATTATTTCTCAATTATACATCGACAGCACACCCTATAGCGTTCTTAGGAGAAACAAAATCATAATTCAGTATATATGAAAAGGTGAGAGGAGAGAAAGAACTACGAGTAAATAGCTAAGTAAATAATGGTATCTATGATTCAATTTTTTGTTTATTAGGTTGCCATGATAAATGTTATAAGCTCGTAGATATTCTAAAATCAGGTACAGAAGATAGGCTCATACCATTAATGTTGAGAAGAGAGATAATTGATGCTGTGTTTGTTTATCAATAGCTTGTTATAAATCCTGGCTAGCTAATAATGGAATCTATGAAGAGTTTTCTCTCCACTCTCCTTCCTGGTCCCCAACCAAAACTAAATGGACACAACCCTAACCTAACTCTTAATGGGACCCAATGGAAGAAGTAGACAATCCATTAATCATGATTAAATGCACTAGTTAACCATGATTAATTAAGAGCTCTAATCACAACTTTTTAGATGAAAATTTTATCATTCTATACATTATTGTTGAAAAAATTAATCTAATGACAGATGAAAAAGACATGATTAAGCGTGTTGGAAAAGAGTTGTTACGATGTATTTGTATGTAATGTAATTGATTAAGAATATCAAAACAGATGTGATCGAGTTTCTATCTTCCATTACCGTCGAGGGGCTTAATTCGTTTGAACAAGTGAAAAATAACAAAACGTCACTTGCATTTTGTTGTCTAATGGCAGCTGGTTGGGGGTACCTATAAATATATTTTGCTCCACAAGGCAGACGTGTATGGTATCACCTCAAGCAAAACCCCATCAGATCCATGTTTTGTATGCTTCACCCCTTCCGCCGTCCTCTTCTTTCTTAGCCGTATATGCTAACACACACAATTCAAAGACGTTCATGTGTGTATCAATCAATTTTACTCATTGATATCCTTATCTTATCACAAGTTACGGAAATGAATGTAACGGGTGAACCTGCATATGTCTGCGAAGTTGTGTAAAACCATAGCGTACGTGTTGGAAAAAGGATTAGTTTCTCATGTCTATATACAATTACATTGATTGGGAATCAAATCAAACATATATAACATTTCTGACCCCACCAAAACATTTTGTAAGGAAGGGAACTGGAGCATTTGAGGCTGCATCGTTGGTGACAAATGCATGATGATGTAGTGGGGGAAGTGCATGTACAAGTAGAAGACAGTTGATCCAGCAACTGTAGGGTAATCCTTAAACATGCTATCAGGGCAGCAAATCAAGCTGCGGATTTCATGGCAAAAGAGGCGGTAGCATGGCCAGCTCAACCTGCTTTGTACGCTACTAAATGACATGCTTGTACTCGAATTCAGATATTTTATTATGGGTACCGCCGCTTGGGACTCCCTTGTCTCAACTCAGTTGCTTTGATAAGGGAAGGAAATATGTACCTGCACATGAACTGCCACTCCACGTTCACACTTTAAGAACAACTATGGAGACAAATCCACAAGAATGCTTTACTGAAATAATGCTTATTGATTGATACAGAGAATGGGACGAAAAGGGTTATTTCCAAACCTTAATATATGTAAGAGATTGCTGATGTCTTGGCTCTTGCACTGAATTTCATACAAAGATTTATAATGAAACTTAAATATATGACCTCGTGAATATGAAAGAATTAATAAAATGTCTTACAATCCAATTATTTATTTAAACTCAATAAAATAATTAATGTTCATAAACTTATTATTTGTTATCTATAAAACATTTGTAAGTAGTGGGACAATTAACTTATTATATTAAAAAGCTATTAAAAGTGCATAGAGATAATCCTCTGGGTTCAAATTTATATATGTTTTCCACAGAGGTATTCCAAGTTGGACATGAAAAGAAGAATCCGTGAGTTTCTCTCAAGCTTCCTTAAAATGGGAGAAGTACGTATCACTAGAATACGACAACCATTAGCCTACCGAATCATTTATGATATCTTTTCTTTTCTCTAACTAACGCCATCATATATGATAACTAATAGTAGTTAAAAGTTGAAGTGGCATCACTTCTTACCGCACCCTAACCCATGAGTGGATGACTGAGAAAACAAAGAAATGGTGTGAAAAGTATCGATTGATGGGGAGAATTTTGCAGGGCCGGCTGTGTGCATGTATGAATTCCCCACTGTTGCCTGGTGAAGCAAACAAGTAACTGGGACCGCAACAGTGCAATTTGTATGATGGGAGCAATATGAAGGTTCGGGCCCAAATTATTGAATTCCAAAAGCGCCTGATCGGACCTGTCAGAGAAGCCGTTCATTGGACGCTTGCTATCCAACACACTTGGGGACCACTTCACTGTCATACTCCCCTCCAATCATAAAACACCAAAAAAGACATTCTCGATTAGTAATTTTTTTAATTTTGATTAATCATGTTTAGATTCTTTTTTGTCCCCTTTCTTCCAGTTGTTCATATTAATAATACAATCTTAAACTTTGTGTTTACATCATTAGCTCATGTGCTTATTTTCTTATTAATCAGTTCCCACTCAAAGTCTTTGGGGAACATGATCCAATGTAGATTATCTGTGATTAATAGCAGTATTAAAACAGGACCCCCTTCTTCATTATTTTATGTCATGTGTTTTGTTTTTATATCCACAAGTGTCAAATCCTATTTATTTATTTTTTGACAATGGATTAGATTTTTTTGTTTTTGCGAGAGGGGTTGGACTGTTAGTATCTAACAGAGGTCCATTGTGGACCCATTTAAATGACCATGTCAATAGAATTTTGTTGAATGGTCCTATTAGCTAGAAAGCATTGATAAATCTCCGACACTTGTTAAAATCTTGGTTAAATAATCCACGAAACAAAGTCAAAATTTTCTAGTCTAATAATTTGACGGCCTTAACTTTGAATATTTTACATCTAATTTGGTCATGTATTTCACCAACTTATGGTTCATTGTATTTGAATTTCACACCTTACATTCTAGATGATCCGTATCACGTTGTTCATTACCAAAATTTCAAAATTAATCGAGCATGAGTCGTTAAGTGCAAGCTCATGTTTTTTATTAAAAAGCAAAAAGAACGTGGAATTCTAGTATGTCTTTTATATGGATTTTTTCTTTTTATGAAATGCCTTTGTAACATATGTATGAAAAAACTCATAATATCGTTCAATTATTTTATCCAATGATATATATATATATATATGTATATTTTTTATTTAAAAAGTTTGATTGGGGATATAGCTTGAGCATCAAGAGTTTTTCTTTTTTTTTTTTTAATTTTCTTTTGGAAATCTCAACCATTCATCTTATTTATAATAGAATATGACAATAGCATTACATAATGAAGCATCAAAATCTCCTATTTCCCAAGTGCTCCAAAGAAGGGAGGAATTCACCACACACAGGGGCTAATAACTTGGGAATTAATATAGAAATAAAAAACAATAAAAATCACATCCTAAATTAAGCAAATTGATTTATTTTTTTTTTTAAAAGCAAATTGATTTACCTTAGGGCTGTCCTTCCTTTTGTAAAACATGTGTGTGTGTGTGTGTGTGTGTGTGTGTGTGTGTGTGAATTTACTAACTAAATGCAGGGGTGGATGGGTGATTAGATGCAGGTCGATGACGGGGTTGGGGCCCACTGAGACAAATGATAGGTAGGGACAGGGGTGGCTGGTGGGACCTACGGCTGAGAGGATGTCCTTACTCCAACCGACTGGGCCAGACAGAGTGAGCCCAAATTGGGTGGCTTGGGACAATGACACCCATTACAAGGGTACAAATCAGCAAGACTCTTGAGAAAAACAGCAATATCTTTTCCAATCTTAGGGATCGTGAAAGCAATTTCTCAAATGGAGAGAGTGTCCTAAGCAACAAAAAAAGAAAAAAAAAGCTGAAAACCTTCTTGCTTCTTACAAAATAAATGAGCATCTACTCTTATATTTATTTATTATAAATAATTGTTGTAAGGTGTATGCTTTCAAAATTGAAATTTGAGAAAGAGAGAGAAAAAGAGAGGTTGATGTGGACTAGTACCAGAAGACCTAATGTGGAGGGGAGCCCCCCGCACCGTCCCATGTGCATGTGATCATGTTTCCTGTCAAATTACCTGTTCACTCGAGCAATAAAATCAAGATAGATCAACTGTCTTTCTTTCTTTTATATTTTGAAATTCAATTCAACATTCAACCTTTCGGATTTGACACTTTTTGCTTCTCATTTGAAATTTTGTTACTCTATTTCATTAATTCCCACCGTACCATAATTCAAAAAATCAACATCTGGATGTTGACAATGAGTACAAAGATCGAATACAATCCATAATTTATTTCTGTTTCAAGCCAACCCATATATGTTTGTACATCGAGTTTGTTGCATGGCACCAGCCAAAAACCCTTATGTCATATGCACTTTTACCACCACCCAATGTTTCATTGTGGATAGAATTTCCAATTTCTCTAGTTTCACAAAGCAGGCAGGGTAAAATATGTATTATTGATCAAACAATAAAACAATATACAAAACCGTCGATATCCCTTGTTAAGAATTTGATTAAGTGCAAGTTAAAATATGTATTATAAGATTGCAGAGTCCTTTTCATTTTAATTATGGAAAGTTAGAGAATTCCAAATTATTACTTTTAAAAGCCTTGTTAAGTTTTTGTTCTATACATGGCATGATCGATCTAAGAAAGCAATGACTTTAATTTTCAGTGAGTCCTTGTCTCAATGTTTAGGACAAGAAAGAGGTTTCGAAATCTCTCGTGGGTGAGTTTTATTTAATGTTATATTGACCTGTTGGTATATTTATTTTGGTTTGTTTATTGATTTTTTACTAGCTGTATGGAATATTCAATTTTTCTATAAGAGTCGTACTGCTTATCCCATTACTTTTGTCTTAAATATTTGTAGCCCTTAACATGGTATTCAAATATTGAATTATTCACAAGTAAAATATACTAATTCATATATGAAATATTATAATTAAATCAATATATTATTATCACATCAAATGAGACAAAAGCGTTGAGATAAAAAAATATTTTACTTTCAATAATTCAATGAAAAGTAGAAAAAATTACTTGATTCATTAACAAAGAAAATTTACCGTTAATTTTTATGTTTTGATCATAGCATTCTTTTACTAAATAAGAAAAGTAAATAATAGGGTTGGTGCTTTTTCCTTTCCTTTTCCTCTTTTGACACCCTCCCGGAGCAAACACATGTATCTTGCAATTTTGCTATTGTTTAAGTAAATAAAAAGGAGGAGTAATGCATCGTTGTGAACCACTTTTAGACAGGCAATTTAGACGTGGAAAATGTCCTTTTGCACTAAAGTCCCAACGGTCGAAAGCAATTTCCCCACTCTCAAAATGTACCATAGACAACAAAATTTGAACATCAAGCTGATATGATGACAATACCTTCATTAAGATGCAATAGATGGGGTGAGAAATTAACAGGGACTTTGGGCTCCACACCTCAGAAAAATGCACTGATTATCACATCTAGGAACAGGTGATGGCTGGAATTTGGGTTTGTCCCCACGGTCGTCCCTTTGCCCAAACAAGACAATAACTGTGCTTTAGAATTGCAATGGTTGAGGAAGATGGAGATTGGAGGTAGACATCTGGGGATAACATACGTAGCCAAACGCGGTCCTCGTGTTCTGAGGGGTGATGCTGTTAGGGTTGCAGTGGAGATTTCATTTCTTGATTTCAATAATCAAAAATATATATGTGTGTGTATATCTATATATATATATATGTGTGTGTGTGTGTGTGTGTGTGTGTGTGTGTGTGTATATATATATATATGTATGTATCTATGTGAGATAAGGATAAAGATTTTGAATATTAACGTGTTCTTCCCGTTGAGATTGTCATGGATTTTTTTATAAGCCTTTGTCACCAATTTGTTACATTATGTCCTAGACAAAGGTCCCTCCATTTGGGATTTTAGTGTTGTTTTTGTTGTCAAATATAAATGACCGTTTGCTTCAACATGTGAGTGCGCACGTACTTCATACATTGTAATTGTGTCTTAGTCTTAGATATGTTGCGTCTACTGTTGCAAAAGATAATTTAAAAGCATGTATCAAAATATCCTTTAAGCCTAATATCATATTTATCCCTTCGACTTATAAAAAAAAGATAAACACATATTTATCCCTTCAACTTTTACCTAGAGGTCACAATTATGATCTCATATTTTATGAGATATATTAATGTTGTTAGATACGAATATGACAAAAATATTGGAACTAAAAATTATAGATATATATAATTCATAGTCTAAATTAAAAATTCAAACCGAACTTTTAATATATGTACATCTATATATTTATGCATATTTTAGTATCATATGATAAATTTAACATAAATTCAAATAAAATAACCAAAATTTAAGTAATATGTTAATAAACATACAATAAAAATTAGCTTGAGAAATATTTAAATTCTTAATTTCTAACAACAACAAATGTTGACATTTAATGTAATAGGGAGATTACGGTCTTTTTTGGTGAAAGAAGCAAGTGTGGCAGTGGAGGGAGGAAAACATCAAAGGATAATTGGAGATTTGTGTTTGTTGAAAGTTTCAGTTACAAGGTTTCATGGAAGGCATTATGAGAGGTTTTGGATGTGTGTGGAAGGGTTGTGGATATTTACATTCCCAAACATAATAGAAAATGGAACAACATAAATATAACTTTACCTTGTTAGATACAAGGAGGAATTTGAAGGTCAAAAAGCAATCTTTTATGGGAATAATTGGAAGGCTTCTTATGGGTGGAATGACAACATAAAGCATGTAAAAACTAAACATGCAAGGATGATCCCACATGAGGCTCAAAGAGATGAAAGGTCATGTAAGGAGGCCCTTGTTGGATTGGAGACTTCAAACATCAACAATGGCAAGAAATTGTAGAAGGCTTCTTAAAAAACAAAGAGAACTGAAAGAAATAAAAAGTTGAAAGTGTGGAAAGATTGTTTTGAAGGAATTAAGTTTTAATTCAAAAATTTTAACTGATGAAATGGAGTGGTTGAGCAAAAGTGTTGTTGGAAGGTTCAAGAGTGTTATGTTCTTCAAAGAAATCAAAGATAATCTCTATTCTTGAGGCATTAGTGTTTAAGTTCACCTGTTAGATGGATCGATGTCAACCTATGAACGTTTGGTGACAAGGAAAAGATGCATGTCCTATTGAAAGATTATCGTGTTGTTTTCTATGTTTGGTATGATCTTTTTATTCTTTGCTCTAGTAATGTAATGAAGAACAAGGTTTGTGTCTGAGTTAAACTAGAAGAAGTTTTTTTACATTTACCACATGAGAGTTTCTTTTGATTTATTAGAGATAGTGAAGCAAAATTTGTAAAGATAGATAAGTCCACATCTATAAAGAAGATATTTTCCAAATTTTGATTGAAGTTGAGAGTAAATCATTAGTCCCCTTTTCTATTTGCATTAATGAAAATGGTAGATCAACTATGTTTGAGTTTCCATTTTGAATATAAAGGACAATTGGAGTCTGATTCAAGTGAATAAAGTATGATAGATAAGGGAAAACTCTAATTACTCTTTGGATTCTTTTGTGAATGAAGTATAATGGATAAGGTGAGAACTCCAACAACTCTTTGCATTCCTCTATGAATGAAGCATAGAAAATAAGGTAGAACTCTGATGATTCTTCAAATTCTGAGCAAAATTTAAGCATGGAGTTGGAAGCCTTGGTCATAGAGAAGAATCTTACTAGTGTGATACAAGGTTTCGAATGTGACCCTTGGATTGTATTAGGTCTAAATAGCCACGCTTGGTGATAGGTATCTCATTATTAGAAGATGAGCAAATTGAAGATTCAATTATGTTAAAATCGATTGCTTTGTAATCTCGACAAGTTTAGGGGTTGAATTCAAGTAATCAGGTGGATTCAAATCCTTATGAAGTTAAGCCTTCTTTGGATTTCTCAACCCATTTTGCCAAGAACCTTAACGTGGCCTTATTGATGAGGGTAAAGGTATTTTGAAAGGGGTTATTTAACAAAAGCCTAGGAAAAGAGTGATGTAGAGAAATTAAGGTGTAAGAAAACAACATTTGCTATGAGAAAGAGAATGAATTTAAAAAGAGAAATAATGGAAGCATTATATAAAGAGAGCAAAAATGAGGTGTGTAATCTTGTTGTTTCACTATCGGATGTGAACAATAAGTATCGAATGCTATAATTTTAAGAAAGATGAAAACAACTTTGAAAGTTGGTGTTAATTTAGGATTGGTGTTCAATAAGGACAAAGAATCAATGGTAAGGTATTTAAGGAGTTGGAGGAGAAAGATCAACAAAAGTCACTTGCTTAAGTGACTTCAACAGTTCAGTTGTAGCTTGTGTTTTTGGGGTATATGGTTTGAAGATAATTCTATTGCTTTGGATATTGTAAGAAAACCATCACTTGTTGTGGCTCTATTGTTGTTGAAAAAAGTTAAACCTATGATTGAGTGAATTAAACCTCCTTATGGATGTGTAAAATTTAATGTTGATGGAGCTGCTAAACATTATCCAAGGGAAATAGGTATTGGTAGTGCATTAAAAGATAATGATGGGAATATCAAGATTCTCTTTTCTTAATCTGTTCACTTTGTAGATTCTAATCTTGCTGAAATGCATGCTATCAAGGAAACCTTCTTTTTTTTTTTTGGTCGTTTTTTCTTAGGTTGGAACTCTTGAACTTATTGTGGAATCAGATTCCTCTAATGTTGTTAAATGGATAAACAATCTTTTTTGCTCTATGGAAAATGAGAAGTATCTTGTTTAAAAAGCATGTTCCTCAAGTGGAAAGTGATTCACACTCCAAGGTTAGCGAATCAACTTGTTGATCGTTTGGTCAAGGATGGGGTTGAAGAATCACATGATCTCATTAAGGCTTTGTCATTGTTGCTTATGGACTACTCTTCTTTGTGTGCTTATCGAGTTTTCATTTTCTAGTTTGTCTTCAACAATGTCTGGTTTGTTTATTGTTGTATCTTTTGTTTGCTACTATTGTTATTTGTTGAATTGTGTGTTGTGTGTGGCTGCTTTTATTTTTGTTAACAACTTGTTTTGCTTTTTGGTTGATGGATCTTTATGGTTGTTGTATTAATTTTGGTTGGAGCTTAATATGTTAAACTCTTTTTTACCTTATACAATTTTATGAGTGTATTTTTTTCTAGAGAGACTCATATGCTTATAAATTTCTTGCCATTAAAAAAAAAGTGTTTTCATATGAAGCTTTTAGATGGAATATGAAGGGCTTAAGTAAGAGAGAAAAGAAAATTGCACTGTAAAAACTTGTTGCTAGGGTGCCGAAGATGTTGTTTTTACAAGAAACAAAATTGCAATTCACAAAGGTGAGATTTTATGAAATTGTTCAAGGGAATGATGGAATTTAAAGGAAATTCTCTAGGTTTAATGATGTATCAAGTTGGTCTGTTAGTATGTAGTTGGATTCTTTACTTGTTTTATAATTTTGCATGGTGTTTAAATGTTACATTTTACTTATTGGAATTGTAAGGAAATGGGATATAAGGTGTGGATTTGTGAATGTTTTTGTTTTAGATGATGATGGTGAGAGACAAAAGTTATGGAAAAAGTTAACTAGTACTTTTAAATGTAAAGTTATGCCATGGTGTTTAAGAGGAATTTCAATGAAGTGAAAAATATGGAGGAAAAAGTGGGTAATTCATTGCATTGCAAAGTTATATTATATTTTATTGAGTTCATAAAAAGTGTGGAGTTGATAAACTTTTCAATGGTGGGTGGTAGATTCATTTGGTGCAATCAAAGAATTGAACCATCTTATAGCATAATGGGCAAATTCCTTTTGATTGTTGAGTATTTGAAAAATAATCAAAACTTGATATAGAAATGTTTGTCCAGATTTTTACATGATCACAACCTTAATTCTTTGGAAGAAGAAATGGCAAGTTGGGCATCAAAACTTTTTTTTATTCTTTAATCACTGATTAGAAAAAGATAGTTTCTAAGTTACTATAAAAAAGTTTTGGAGGCAATAGTGTTATAGGGGTCCATAAAAGCAAGTATCTGGTTAAGATTCAAGTAATGGCAAAAGCAAGTACTCAACATTGATTAATTTTCGAATATGCAAACTAGAAGATGAGATGCAAATGTTAGATGTTGATATGCAAGGGGACATGCTCAATGAGGAAAAAAGATTGTTAATTGTGTGCAAGAATATTGAACTTTGTTATTGAATAAAGCTAAAGATGGTTTTGGCAATAAAAATTAAGGGTCAAGTGGTTATTGGAAGGAAATAAAAATAAAAAATTCTTATATTTGATGGCATCGACTAGGAAAAAGACTTATTATATTGAAAGAGTTATAATTCAAGGAAAAGAGGTTGATAGTCATGCAATTTTTAAAGAAAAGGTGGCCAAACACTTTGAATCATTTTATAGCCAAAAGATTACTATCAAGCTGAAGGAATTCAATTGCACTTTGAAAACTCTTAAAGAGTAGAATGCTAGCTTCTAGAGAGATCTTTTTTAAAAATTAAAGTGTGGAGACCATTTCAAAATGTGATGGCAATAAAGCAACAGGGTTTGATGGGTTTAATCTCAACTTTTTCAAAAATCAATAAGTAAGGATTAGAGGTGAATGATGAATTTCATGCATGAGTTTTTTAAATTCTAGTTTTTTTAATGATTCATTAGTTCAACCTTTATCATTGTACAAAGTGTGTTAGACTTACAAGTTTTATGAAGAATATCCATAAGATCCTTGTTAAAGTCTTGGCAAATCGTTTGACTTGTGGTAGAAAAAGCTATTAAGTGTAATCAGTTTTCTTTTATTAAAGTCAAGTAAATATTGATTGCTCTTTAATTGCTAATGAAGTCATTGATTCTATGAAGAAAGATAGGTTAGGGGGATTATTTTTTAAAATTGATTTTGAAAAAGCTTATAATAGTGTGGATTGGAACCTTTTGGAGTTAGTCATGTGTAAAATGAGGTTTGAGAAGAGGTGGTATGTGTGGATGAAGGCATGCATCTCTTCAACCTTTATCTCAGTGTAGTTAATGGCGCCTTTACTAGACAATTTAAAATCAAGAGAGGACTTAAAAAGGTTGTCCTTTGTCTCTTTTACTTTATAATTTTGTTATGGAGGCTTTTAGTTTCCTTATGAATAAAGTTGTCTCTATAGGTTTATAAGGGTATTAACATGAAGAGTAATGGCTTTGAGATATCTCATTTTAAATATGAAGATGATACTGTCATATTTTGCAAACCTAAATTGGAGTGTTTTTTGAATGTAAGAAAAATCTTAAGGTGTTTTCACGTTATATTGGGATTGAAAATTAATTATTAGAAAAGTAGATTA
The DNA here is from genome assembly GCA_036013995.1 of Theobroma grandiflorum. Classification (NCBI taxonomy): domain Eukaryota; kingdom Viridiplantae; phylum Streptophyta; class Magnoliopsida; order Malvales; family Malvaceae; genus Theobroma; species Theobroma grandiflorum. The sequence continues at coordinate 13,765,477 of CP142131.1, forward strand.
TTTGATAGTGGGGTGGAGCAACAAGCATAGACCCACATTGAAAAAAATGTTGTCACATGACACCACTTACTTCTTAAAAAGTTTTAGTTTCTATACTATTTATCTAGAGTTTAGGACATTTAATATAATAATGAACTCACTTTTTTTTTATATAATTTTATAAGGAATGAAATCAAATATTAGGGTTGTCAACATGTAAGATATTTGTTAATATTAAGGTACTTGAATCTTAACCCTATAAGAAATAAAGTATATAAATCCTATTAATTACTCGAATATTTTTAAAAATTATTACTCTAACCTTAATCCTAATACATTCCCACTACCCTATAATTACTTTAATTTGTTTTAAAACCCGATTATATAAAAAAATTATTAAAATATTATTCATGAGTACCCAATTACCCAAACTCGAACCTGAATCCATACCCATATTCATATACAATAATATTTCTCTTACATATTTCGTATAATTTAATAATAATTAAATTAATAAAAACACACAGATAATAAAATTTAAAATTAAATAATCAAAAACAAATATCTCAAACATAATTAATAATTTTATAAGTTATAGGTTTTTTAATGTAAACATAAAATAGAAAGTAAATATATTTATATTTAAAGTGTATATATACTAAAATACTTTTAGTATATATATAACAGTAATTATATTTCTTATAAATAAACTCAATGTACATAAAGTATATATATTAAAAGACATTACAAGTCAATTAATAATCATAGTTTCATTAATTAATTTAATTAACTATATGGGTTTGTCCTTAATTATGTTAAATTAATAACACAAAATAGAAAGTATATATTTTTATATTTAAGGTACATATATATAGACATATATACTAAAAGTATTTTAATATATATAATAGTAATTATATTCCTTATAAATGAATCTAATATATATAAGGTATATACATTAAAAGATATTACAAGTTAATTAATAGTTATAGTTTCATAAATTAATTTAATTAATTATATAGGTTTGTCATTAATTACATGAAATTTAAAAAAAAATAACTAGATTTCAAAACTATTCTAATTAATCTCACAACTTCTTTGCAGGTTTGTATATTATAAGTTTATATAAACAAAAGCATATATATTATAATTAATAATTTTATAAGTTATAATTTTTGTAATGTTAACACAAAATAGAAAGTAAATATGTTTCTATTTAAAGTATATATATACTAAAAATATTTTAGTATATATATAATAGTTATTATATTTCTTACAAATTAACACAATATATAAACTAAATATATACATATATATATTAAAAGACATTACAAATTAATTAATAATCATAGTTTCATAAATTAATTTAATTAACTATATGGATTTGTCCTTAATTTCATGAAATTAAAAAAATTAGTTTGGTTCCAAAACTGTTCTAATTTCAAAAGCTCTATTTAAGTATATATTATAAGTTTATATAAATAATGGTATATATATTATAATTAGTAATTTTATAAGTTATAATTTTTGTAATGTTAACACAAAATAAAATTTATATATATTTATAATAAAAGTATATATATAATAGTATTCCATTATAATATGATATTCATATTATTTAAATATAATTAATAATCTAATAATTTTTTAATTTAAATATATTAATGTTATCATGTTAATAATTAAAGTAATTATATTTTTCATATATTTGTTATTTTTTAATAAAAAGAATTGCTTGTAAGATTGGTAAAAATTATATAATTTTAATTTAATTATTAAAATAATAATAAAATATTTATAAACAGTAATCGGGTTTGGGTAGTGGATACCCAAGATGTGGTAACTGCATTGGATACAGATAGTGAAATCACTACTTTGAACCTGTTCCAAACCCAATTATAAGATACCTTAATTTTATATAACCGGGTTAGGTATTCGCAATTATTTTGTAACATGATACTCATTGCCATCCCTATCAAAGACTCCAAGTAAAAGTAATTTATTAAGGAGTAATTTATATATTAATATTTAAATATTACATGGAAAGACAAAAAAAAATTTCTATTAAAAAAGTCAAAACCTAAACTACTCCTCTTATCCAAAAATTCAAATCTTTTCTCTTCTCGTCTTTGTTGTGTTTTTCACTTTTTCAAAACAATTCATTTATACTTCAATTGTAAGTAATTTTTAACCCAAATTAAGTTTTAAATACTTTGTGTCTAAATTTTTTTTATTAATTTGATAGTTTGGGTTCATAATTATAATCTAATTAATAGAAAATAGCATTGCATTTCAAATAATATCTTGAAATTATGATTCTTTATTTTTTTGATTTATTTTACAAATATATTATTTGATTATTAGATTTTTGTATTTAATTTTATGTAGTTTGTGGATACTTATATAGTAATTTAATTTGATAATTTGCTATGTAAGATCATATTTTATTTAATTCTAATATCTTAGTTATGTTAATGAGTAGTAATTTTGGATGAATAATTACTTGATGACATATATTAAAAAAATGTATTTGATAGTATTTTTATTGATACTATCATATACCGCTTTCAAAATATAAAAAATTATCATAGACAATTCTATTTATCTTAGATTTTTTTTTAACTTAGTTATCGTAGATATTTTTATTTTGAAATATTAAATAAATGTATTAATTTATATTTTTTTAATTTAATGTTAAAACTTTTAATTTATGAATTTTAACATATTTATATTTTTTTAATTATTATTGTTATTTTAATTATGATACCATTCAGAAATATTTCAAAGTCCGTCCTTGACAGTAGGAAGGAGATTATATGGGAATGACCTTCCTATGGCTCTCTCAAGTTAAACATTGAAGGATCACCGAGGGGCAATCCTGATGCGATGGAAATTGGGGAGGTGTTACATAATGAGGTAGGCTCCATTAAGCTTACGATTTCTAAATGTTTGATATTGGAGATTCAAATCTTGCTGAATTACTTACAATTAAAGAAACTTTTGTTGTCTCTGTTGCTTTCAAATGGGTAAATTCTCGTTGTTTAAGGATTGAAAAAACCTCCTCCAATACAACCAATTGGGTTTTAAGTCTCACTCTATCTTGTGGAGTTGGAGGAAGTTTTTTGTGCACATAGAAAGTCTTAAAATAAAATTGGGAAAATGGAATATCCACACATCTCTGGAACTGCTAGTCGCTTGGCAGATGACCTTGTCAAAACTAGTGCCCAACAATCAAAGGATATGCTGTTGGTATTTAGTGAGCGCACGGTTGCTATCTTGAGTAGTTCTTTTTTGTTTTGAACGGTGCTCTTTTGTGTTTGAGCTGTTTGTATTCTTCTACAAATAAATAAATGAAGTGAGCCTTGATCTAAAAAAATAAAATTGATGTTATGAAAATGATAAGTATGCAATACCTTTTTAAAGTCCATAGAGATTTACAAGTATTATCACCAATATTTGTATTTGGCTCTGTTTTCTTGATATATTGACACCTTATATATTCAAATTCGTTGAAGTTTTATGAAATTGTTTATATATGGTTATCAATTTAGTGTTTTTCTGAAAACGGTATTTATATTATTATTTACAAATATTTTAAAAAGACAGATATTTTGTCAGTTTTTGTTTAAAATGATAAATGATTATAAATTCCCACCTTCTCTTCTCAACAAATCTGAATGTTTAAAATTTAGATAACCTCCAAATTAGAAAGTTTAAAGAATAAATTGTTAAGTTGTCTTCTTAAAAATTATTAACTCCTTAAAAGCATAACGTTGTGAGTACATTGAAATACTTTATATCTATCACATTTTTTGTCCTTTCATCAAGCTTTAAAAGGCCTCTTCTATCTTCAAATGTTTTACCCCTCTCTACCAAGCAAGACTTGATCTATAGGCTTGATCTATGCCTGTTGATGGGCAGCTGACATAGTGCCAGAAAGTCAAGCATTGATGGCATTAAAGCTTTTCCTGGCACCACCGACCAAAGCAAAACTTTTAACCTTATTGTAGACTTGGTAATTTTGAACACGATACGTTAATACTATACGAGAAAACACAGGTTAAATAGGTTATGGGTTTACCCTTAACATGTTTCGTGTCTAATCGTATCTGACACGTTAAAACACGAAAATTTTCGTATCTTAACGTGTCAGATACGCCAGACACGTTTAAACACGTTTACTTAAACGGGTTATCGTGTTTAAACGTGTTATCGTGTTTTAACGTGTTATCGTGTTTAAACGTGTACATGTGACACGTTTATTAACCCATTAAATATTGATAGTTAAAGACTATTTTAGCTTTATATAAATAATTTTAAATAATTATTTTAAATATTTTTTTAATTTTATAAAAAGTATTAATGTAATTATACATTAATACCTTAATTTTTAACTTTTAGATTTTATTTGAAGATTTTTACTATTATTAATATTTGAAGATTTGATGTTAATTATGTATTTTATCATATTATATGATAATGAATTTTATGTATATTATTTATATTAATTTTTATTATATTTGATGTTATTATTATTTTTGTTTTGTTATAATTATTTTTTTAATTATAGATTTTGAATTTAAATAATAAAATTATATTTAATTGTAAATATTTTTATTTAAACTTGTTAATCGTGTTAAATGTGTTATTAATCGTGTCGTGTTGTATATTAACACGTTTAATAAACGTGTTAATCGTGTTAATCGTGTCCGGGGGCGGAGTGTCCCTTTGTGATGGGGGGGCCATGGCCCCCCCAAAAATTTTGAAATATTTTATATATTATATATTTTTTAATGATTTTTCAAAATAATTTTTATTAAATAGTTAATATAATTAAAAAATAACAAAATGATCTTACAAATCTCATTTAATTTTACTCAAATTCTTAATTTTTTTTAATTTTTTAAATTTCTCCACTCATTTTTTTTTCTTTTCTATTTTTATACTGTGAAATTATAAAGAGATAATGTTTTTATTTAATTTTTTCTACTTATATTATTATTTTATTTATTTATTTATTTTAAGTATATTCTATTTGCTCATATATTTTAAGTATCTATTGATTTTCTTTTTTAAATTTCTACAAATCATCAACTATATTTTTTTTTGTTATATAGGTTATATCTCCTACTTATCATGTTTTTTTTTCCTGTTATGTGGATTTTATTTTTAATGATTTTAATTTTTAAAAATTAAAAAATTATTGTATATCTAATTCTCAAATACAAGTTCTAGTGTTGCATTATTAATTGTTGTTTAAAACTTCACTAATATATTATTTTTTATTAATCCTAATTATATAGAAAAAAATTATCTTGAGTATATGTTTTTAATGTACTTTACGTTTTATATTTAGTTGAAAGGAAATTATCTTGAGTATAAGAAAAAATTATTAATTTTGTATATCGTATTTAACTATTTATATTTTATACATTATAATTTAATATTTAGTATTATAAACTTAAATATAATAAAATAAAATAATTGGATGTTGACTATATTAATTTTTTAGTCATTTGTATTGAGCAAAACAAGACTTCAAAACAAAATGAATGATAAGTTTCTTATAAATAATTTAGTTGTTTATAATAAAAAAGATATTACTATCGTCGAACAAAACTTTCTTAAAGCACTATTATAAGTTTTTTTTCTTTTTATTTTTTTTAATTTATATATTATATAAAATTATTATCTATTATAAATCTTTTGATTATTAATGGTTAAGTTCAATATATTAGTTTTAAAAATTTTGAATTTTTATTCTTCTTAACTTTTGGCCCCCCCAATAAAAATTGGCTAGCTCCGCCCCTGATCGTGTCGTGTCGTGTTACATGTTTATTAAACGTGTTCGTGTACGTGTTTTACACTTAAGACACGATTATTAAACGTGTCGTGTTTGTATTTACCCATAACGTGTTTCGTATCTAATCGTGTCTGACACGTTTACGATACAGAAACACGATTTGCCAGGTCTACCTTATTGTCTTCCGTTTCATAATTACACGTATCTATTTGCAAATCAAAATATAAATATATTTCTATTTAGATTTTTATCTCTAAATTTTATTAAAATTTAATTAACTTCTCTGTTCAGATCCCATCTCGCCATCTTATCACCTGTAATGAAAATCCTCTATCCGTTCTTCGTACCCATTTCTTGTTCTATCTATATTTTAATGCCATGTGTTTAGGATTATTAATCTTGTTTAATGGATGACCTTAAGGTAATGAAAAACTTTTTACTGTCCTATCAGCAAAACAATAAGACCAAAACAAAATCTGCACAACGCAAAAAGGACAGGACCATGTAGTAGTAGCATTGCCCTCGACTTTTCTCAAGAAAATAGAATTCTCTCGTGAAAAATAAAAATTAAAAATTTTTAAAATTATAACGTTAAACTTAATCATTAATAATCAAAATATTCATAATACATAATAATTTTACAATTAAGTAAATAAAAAAAATTTATAATAGTTCTTTGGAAAAATTTTGTTCAATAATTATAATATCTTTTTCATTATAAACGACTAAAATATTAATACAATCTACATCTAATATTTTTATTTTATTCTATTAAACTTAAAATACTAAATATCATATTATAATACATAAAATATAAATAATTAAATATAATATACATAATTAAATACCCAAGATAACTTCTTTTTAACTAAATATAAAACGTAAAGTATATTAAAAAGATATATTTAAGATAATTTTTTTATTTAATTAGGATTAACAAAAAATGATACATTGGTGAATTTTTCAGTAATAAACCAATAATGCAACACTAGAATTTATATTCAAAAAATACATAATAATTTTTTAATTTTTAAAGACAAATTATTGAAAATAAAATTCATATAATAAAAATAAAGAACATGACAACTAGAAGATAGAACCTACATAATTAAAAAAAAGAATATGATTGATGGTTTCAAAAAATTTGAAAAAAAAATTTATAAAAATTTAGAACATATGAACAATAATATAAATAAAAAATTTTAAAAAAAGTACCTCTTTGTAATTTTACAATGAAATGACAGAAAAAAAAAAGAAAAAGAGAAAAGAAGAGAGAAAAAGAGGTGTGAAAAAACTTAAAGAGTTAGGAAAAAATTTAAGAGTTTGAGTAAAATTTAATAGAAAGTTTATTTTATTATTTTTTATTTATATTAATTATCTAATAAAAAATTATTTTAAAAAACTCACTAAAAATATATAATATATAAAAAATTTTAAAAATTTTGAAAGGTCATGACCCGCTGTAACAAAGGGACGCTCCACCCTGCTCTGTGGTTTGTAATTATGGGAGATTTTAACATTTTGGACACTGGACATTAAAATAGAGATATGAAAGAAACAGGCAGGGAGGAGTAGGGAATTTCCATTCTTCACCTTACTGATCTTAATTTCAATTATGTATGACGCGGACAAGTACGTGTTTTGCTTAAAAACGTTGTAGATGATTGAGTATGAATTAATGATCTAGTGCAATGTTGGAGCTACATTGCGCCACTTGTCATTGCCACGATGCACCACGTTAGGGCCCTAATTGTGTGCTCTAATTTTGTTCCAAGGATGTCATTAGATGACTAATGCCTTGACCACTGAATTAATCACCGCAAACAGGCTTGGGGTTGGTGACAAAGACCAAAAATTGAATCATGCGATGGTTTGGGATCCAAGATTTTTAATTAATGCAAGTTGGATTGGAACCTCTCAAAGTCGTGTTATAGGCGCCTACATTTTTATTAGGTCAAGTCACATTTTGGAACAACAACGATTGTCATACCTATGGCGTGCGCGCCTCTCTGTGCTTTTGGCTTTGTAACAAGTAGGAAACCTTAATAATGGTACATTACCCAAAGGCAAAATCAATTAAAGACGATTAATGCATATGATCATTGTCAAATCTCATCCTCCTCCCTCCCTTTTTCTTGTACTCTCTTCAATTTAATCCTTTATTGTTCAATTAAGAGAATAATCTTCTCTCATCTTATAAAATCTATCCATTTTAAGTTAAAATTTCAAATAATAACTGTTAAAGTGTGTTTTGAAGACATGTAAAAAAATATTATAAGATTGATAATCAAGCTATTAAATACAGTGAGTATCTATACATATGGTTAATTGGTTAGTACATGATGTTTTGCTTAAAAAGTAAAATTTGATATCCTATTCTTCAAATTAAAAAAAAAAAACACTATAAGATAAGATGATATCAAGAAACTTAGATGGCCTAGGGATATTGATGTATAAAGAAACTCTAAAATGTCAAAATCTTGGATGGCCTAGGGGATATTGATGAATAATGTGATATTGCAGAGTAAACAAGTGGTGCAATATTGCATAACCAGATTATGGCATCCTTGCATCCTTGTCGCATTCATTGTTGGGGTTGAGACGTAATAGGGTTAGGGACTCCAAAGGATTGTGACCCAAAGTGGGGTTGAAGCAATATCAGCATAGCCTTCAGTGAGACCTAATCAACATAGCCTTCAGTGAGACCTAACTCCATGGTGTCTTGTGAGAGTTTTCTTAAATTAATTTAAATGCATTGTCAATACAAATAATTAATTAAAAAAGTTAGAAATATATATTTGAAAAATTGAAAGCAATTTTTTTGTTTTGCTTTGTTTTGAATATGTGAATATGAAACACACGTGAGAAGGCGTACTTCCCACAGCCTCAAAATACAACCTAGTATGAGATTTTCTTGGGATTTCCTTTTAACTCTGCATGGGAAAGATAGTGACGGATCCTACCTCCAAAGGGTTCATATACTAGCTAGAAATGACTTCACTTTTTCTAAAGACACATCTGCAAATTAATAATGAAACATGAATGCCCCTTTTTAGCTTGCAAAATGGTATAAGTAAAGTGATTAATGGTGTTAAAAGTGGAGCATGCATGATTAGAAACTCATTCTTGATGGCATTCTAGTTACCAAGTTAATTTCAACAAGAAGGTAGTTTGAGCTTGCAATGAACAGTTACTCTATATTTGGTTTGATTATTGTTTTTGGCACAATATGCAATTATTTTTTTAATTTATGTACAAGTAATTAATATGCAACAAACATCAAATAAGCTTTTTAGCAGCGAAAAGAAAAACATAAAAAAACCCATTCCAGTATCAGATCCCAAGCAACCCTGTTACGGCGTATCGCAGTCTCAGGGGGCTCACTGACTGGAATCACTGGATGCATGGTCTAGTAACCTGGTAGTACTATAGTTTTAATTTTTTTACAACCGATCATTTATGTTGTGCAACGTGGCAGAGTCTAGACCAGTTGTACTGACACCAGGATAGTCCCAGCAGATAAACTAGGGTGGCCGACAAACTCGACAACCTGATTTTGTGGACATCAAATAGCCTCTCCTCCTTTACCCTCCACGTGTCTCCCACCAACGGTCCCGATCTCTCTTTTCGTACAGTTAATCAATTTCCATATCCCTCCCTACAATCTCATTCTTCCTCCCTCATCTCCTACCCAACTCCACAAGGTCAATTTCGTAATTAAAAATCCTATACCAAAATTTAGGTAATTTGGGTTTCTGAAAAGGTTAATTTAGTAACTGAGAAATATGATCTTGTTACTAGAAGATATGCAAAGGGATATTTGTCAGACAGGTTCAAAAACTGTTCTGTGTGCTTTTTCGCTCTCACAAGCTCTTCACTGACGTGATTATTTTTTTTCTTGTATCTTGCAAAACTTCTCTGGAATCTGTGTATATAAAAACTCAAATAAATATACCGGATTAAGTTCCGAGTTTCTGACAAATTCGCTTTCATTTTTTTCGTTGGAGCGAAATTGTTGTGAATAATGCAAGACATCCACACGATCGGAGGTGGCCGTATATTCAACAGCGGCGGAGGAGGAGGAGGCGGCGGAGGAGACAGAAGGTTACGACCGCACCACCATCCAAACCACCAAGCACTCAAGTGTCCACGCTGCGATTCTCTCAACACAAAGTTCTGTTACTACAACAACTACAACCTCTCTCAGCCACGTCATTTCTGCAAGAGCTGCCGTCGTTACTGGACAAAAGGCGGCGTCCTCCGTAACGTCCCCGTCGGCGGTGGCTGCCGCAAAGCCAAGCGCTCGAAAACGAAACCTTCACCCGAAACCACCACAGCAGCAGCAGCCGCCGCCTCCGTCTGCGCCGCACCGTCACAGACACAGCAGCAGCACCGTGATCAACGTAAAGCGAATTCTCATTCTAGCAGCGAGAGTTCGAGTCTTACTGCAGCCAATTCCAACGTTGCAGTGACTAATAATAATAACAATAACGACAGCGACAACAACAACAACAACAACAACAATAGTTCTGCTGGTGGCACTGCTGAGGCGGTGTCGGCAGTAACATCTCATTCTAACTTGATAAATGTAAGCGAGTCGAAGTTTTATGGAAACCCTAACAATTTAGGGTTCGAGCCGGGATTGCTGGAACAAGGATCGGACTGCGGGATATTTTCGGAGATTGGGAGTTTTACGAGCTTGATTACTTCATCAAACAACGAAACTTTGTCGTTTGGTTTCAGTACGGTATTAAATGGGCAAGGACTTGAGCAAGGGCAGTGGCAGCAGCAGCAAAAGATGATGAGTATAGGAGGGGAGGAAATCAGCGGGGGATTGCTTGATCAGACGGTGCAGGTTGAGGTATCAAATTTGCATAGTAGATCGGAGGGTGAGGGCTCTGGAGGATTTGGACCGTTGGATTGGCAAGGGAGTGGAGATCAAGGGTTGTTTGATCTTCCTAACGCTGTTGATCAGACGTATTGGAGTCAGAGTCAGTGGACTGATCAAGATCATCCTAACCTCTATCTCCCGTAAATTATCTTACCTTTTTTTTTTTTTACTTTTTTCCCTTAAATTATTTATTAACTACGAAGGGGAAAACTCTCAGGAAGAAAACAAAACGAGAAAAAAAAAAATGAAGGAAAGCCTAAATTGAAGAGAGTTATATGGATATAAGAATGTGACTGTTTCTTCTTGTGTAAATTTTTTAAATTTTATTTTTTTTAATATTGAAGTTTTCTTTTGGTGATTTTGGAAGGTGTTGCCAGTTTGATCTTCTTGGTGTTCATGCGCAACTAACTTTCATGCTAGTTTTTAGTATTTTCTATTTCTTGTTTTTGGCTATTTTCCTAATTGTTTTTTTGGGCGGGTATTTTTTTTTTCTGATGTATCTGGAATTAAATTAATCAAAATATAGAGAAAATATAGAGTGTTTGTTTTCTTAATGATAGTTTTATTTGTGGCTTTGTGCATGGTAATGGTAATCGTCATCCCTAATCTCTGTTCTATTAAATAATTAATTAAATAATCAATTGTAGATAGTGAAAGAAATGACCAATCAGCGGCTTAATATGGCAGCCAAAACAGCATCGCTTTGTGGCTTGAAAATGTGCCACGTCATCATGAAACAAGGAAAACGGTGATGATAATTGCCAACGGCGGTGTTGTTGATTTTGATGAAGAGAAGAGAAGAGAGGGGAAGGGATGGGCAAATGTACGGATAAAGAGGTAGTGTTGAGCGTACTACTCCTATGTAAGAAGTTGGTTGGGAAGTTGTTTTTTGGGTGGGCCGCGGAAAGGTAGTGACTAGTCCTATGCGCGATTATGACTCCACGTGGCGGTGGTGAGACACCGGGGATAGTCTTAATGCGTAGGGCCACGTGGATTAAACCTCGGGTCGGGTCGGGTCGAAACTTTTAAGTGCTCAACAGGGTAGATCGATGCGGATGTGAAAACCGGGATGTAAATCGGCGATGGTGATGATGACGAAGACGATGATGTGGCGATTTAGGTGGGTGGTGGTTGTTACTGGTAAACTGGGGATGGGTGGGTCCGGGGCATGTGCAAAAGTGGTCTCGCAAGTCTCACCCCCATATGGCCATACGAGTCATGTATCAGTTTGGGTTCTGAAGTCTAATGTGATCCTCACCATTTCCAAGGGCCCTTTGAGTTTGAGCAGAGGTTTTCTGGGAAGCGAGTTTTCCTTACCACATTGGCACATTGTTTTTGGTTTAGCTCTAGTTCAATACCCAACCTCTAGATGGATGATGATTGATGATGGAATGGAATTCAGTGTTTTCTTCTTTATCTTTTCATCATTGCTTAGATGTTTGCCCACATTAAATGTGGTTTTTGGACCTTGGACTCTAGGGTAAGGTGTGGCGGTTGGGGCGGGGGTGGTCAATTAGGTGAGGGATTTGATGTGGTCCTTTTGGGGATATTGATCTTTGCGATGTTAGGGCACTTAGGGGTTGAGCATTGGAGTGGTCCCTTTTTAGCTGAAACAATGATAAGAAGCTTTCATGGGGTTTGATCTGAAGTTCTGGGTACAAGCTTGAAGGAGATAGGGGTTTGCTACAAAGTCTAAATTTCGGGGGTTGTCATTCATCAACTTGGCTATTAGGAGGGGTCAGGGCATGAGGCTGGACCACCACTGGTCCTGGTCCTCTGCCCTCTGCTGTCCTTCTAGTTTGGCCAAATCCTCCTGCTGCTGCTGATAGGGCCGGTGGTCAGTCAAAGTTTCCAGCTGAAAACTACCATTGCTTAATCGAAACATACTTTTTCATTTTATCTCAATCTCCATTAATTGTACTCTAAATTACGTAAATGATCCTTCATTATATGTTCTTCTTATCTGTTGTGCTTTGGTGTACTACAACATTAAAGTATTCCCATCAACTTGGAGGCCCTCCTGTAAATTCATTTGAAGAAAAACCTTGGCTGTTGAATAGTGATCGAGAAACCCAGTGTTGGCTTGACAGGTTATAGTCATGTGCGCTGCCAGTGACATTTAGCTTAACCAAATGCCCAAACCAGCACGGTATAAGACTATAAGAGACTAACCTTGAAGAGCAGCAAGCTATATATTTTAAAATCTCATCCCATGGCTGAAAAGAACAGATTGAAGCTTTATGCTGCTGCAGTTTGTAACAATCAAGAGCAGAAGAGCGGAAAAGATCTTTTTTTGTGAATGGTGGTCCTTGTTAGGAGTCTCTGCTGCCGCTATTAAACCCTCTCTCTCTCTCTCTCTCTCTCTCTCTCTCTCTGTTTGCGAGACTGTGACTGTCAGTGTGATTTGACGTTGTGTTGGATTGATCTAGAGATTACAGAACCTGAAAAGCCCGATCAATCAAAGTTTCGGCCCGTGCGTTGACAGGGACTTTGCCTAATAAATTCTCCAAACAAGAAGGTCCAGACTCTAGTAGGCACTCGCACAGCACTGCATCCCCGGACCATTTGAAGGTAAAAACATGAACGTCTTTACCATCAGAAAGAAGTGAGAACAGAATATACAGCAGTTGTAAAAAGGGAAAATGTTCCTCTAAGTGGGCACGCCAAGAATTCTTAAAAGGGCATTGTAGTCATGGAAGTGAGACAATTATGACAATAGTCTAAACCCCATTTTAACTGGTTTTACTGGCTCGCTCTGTCTGCATCAGGATTTCGTCGATTATTCAGAGGCAAAGAACCAAGTTCTCTATTTTGTTAATTCAAATGTTCCTCTTCGAGTTTACTAGTATTGGGCGGACTGTAGGTGAAATTTTAGTTAATTCACGCCCAAATATCTTGCTCGTCTGCCGATTGAAGACTAACGGAAATTGTAGGCCATGGAATGGTCACGGCTAGCGAACTTGAGCTTAGGCCACATCTGACCAATGAGGCTTCTGGTTTGCCCATGCATCTTATTCGCCTTGATAACCAATGGAAGGATCATTTAAAGATTCACTGGCAATGGACCAGACTGTGTCCAACATTGCCTAGGCATGGCCAAAGCGACACTGTGGCATGGATCGCGACTGAAAATTAGCACCTCAAAGTTTGGCACATGGAGGTGGTCCTTAACTCCTTGCTGTGTGGTCTTGGCCATTGGCCCTCTGCTTTGGTAGCGCTGATTTTGATGTGTGCAACTGGTGAGCCAATTATGGTTGCCAAATTGGGTTCCACCAAACTTTTGAGAGCCGGGGTTGAGCAATTTAAGAATTAAGGTCACCAGAAATTAGTTGAGCATCCATTGGATTACCTTGATGGATACGCTACACTTGCAGTAAAAGGTGATTTTACTCTGATTCAAATGATAGCATAAACTTGAAATGGTATTTGTGTCCTGCAAATTTGTGCAAATATTCGAAATTTGCTCCGAGATTGATTTCTTGTCATCAGACTGGGATATGACCTCCAAAAATTGGTCATAGACATGATGTTACAGATTTGAGAATTCTCGCAACCTGGTTTGGATTAGGAGGGCCATATAAACAAGAGGTCAAGTGGTCCTCCAAGGAAACAATATTGACAACGTATTACCCGTCCCAGTACCGGCTAATGCTTTGCAGATTTGATGTCTGTGTCAAGAATCCTTGATTTTTGCCTGTCCATGCCAAAGGTAGCTTTGCTTGGCCCAAAAACAGTTCCATTTGCTCAATAAGAAATCACCATCCCAGAATAAAAAAGCAGTTCAGATTTCCACCTACTTTATGTCTGCAATAATCCAATATGCGTAAAGTCTGAAAGGGAAGACCCGGCATTGATTTACTTGTCAAAGGCGACAAGATCACTGTGTCTTAGCTGGACATGTGAGAGGAAAGCAGTTATGGCATGAAAGGGAAAGAAGGTTATGGGATTTGTGTCAATCAACTGCATAAGGAATGCCGTAAGCACCAAGGGACTATCAACCCTTGCTATGCACGTGTTTGTCAGTGTCGATTTTCATCAACTCAAACACAAGCACGAGTGCCAGTTATCTAAAGCCACCCATGATGAAGGCCTTGGTATCTATAGCTTGGTATGAGCAACAACACCAGGAATTACAAAGCCACTTTCTAGGATAGTGCTTCACAATCTGATTCTTACTGGACCATCATGAGTTGCTTAAGTGAAACAGATAAGGTCATCACAAGAGCACAATGCCTATCTGTGTGTAATCCAATTCATGGAGGAGTATTATTCACTGATGTCAGGTGAAACTTGTCAAAAAAATGCAACTCTGGAACAGCAGATGAGATATGGAAACTAACGGATATGACAAAAACAGAGCTAACCTTCTATCAGTCCTTGACTGTATAACTGTATATCAACTCACCAATGATTCAAAAGCATTTATTGTCAACTGAAAGAATTATAACCGAAGATTATTACATCTTTGGAAAGCAAAAAGGAAATTTGAGAAGGCTTTGTCTATATTATTGATTTGGCTGGAGCCAAATTTCTGTCTAATTGTTTCGCAACCAACAAACTTCACAACTTGCTCACTGACAATGCTGGAAGGTTTGAATATGAAAAGAACACGTTCCGAAGACTTCCAAAGGCAAAAAATCGTATGACAACATCGTTGCTAAGTTTATCATTTACATTACACCATGAACCCATAAGCATGATTTTTGGAATCCTGCACAGCATAAATATGAATACAAAATCAGGTAGGAGGAAATATTAGTGTTGTATAAGCAAGCAATGAAGGGCACATGTAGCTAGCATTCAGGATTTACAGCAGAGAAAACAGGTTCTCCAACTTTGCTGCTTCCTCGGCTGTCTCTGGTCAGCTTCCACCATTCTTACCGGGCTGCCACTCCATTCTGATGGCAATCTGCTCATAAAAGCCAAACAATGAGCCACCAGTTTTTTACGGATAACCGTGAAGAGCACAATGAAATCATGACGAATAAGAAGTTACATGGGAAAAGCAAAAGAATTAGAGCTGGCAGTGCTACTAGTTGACCGCAGAGAAATGCTACCAGAACATGGTACTGGTCCTGAATATGTTATTGGGCCCGAAAGAGGACCAAGTGCAAAGGAACCACAATCTCCACGAGCAAGTTGATTAACAAAGCTTTGACTTGGACCTGTCCGACTTCTTGACGTCCTATCTTCAGTCCTGGATAAGCGCTCAGTATTATAAGGCTGTTGACACTCTGGACCTTCTAAAAATTCCTCAAGGCTAGTCATGGTGGTTAAGGATGAATCAGAAAGATGAACGGTGCTTCCACTCTCCGCTCCACTATTGGAAGAGACCTCATTTAAATGGCTATTGTCTTCAATTGATTCAGTTGCAGAAGGTTCCACAGGGTTCAATGAAACGGCATCTTCAATTTGAACCTGCAGATGTGCTCAATGAATCAAAATCTGGAAATTCTTTGGTAAACTGCTATTGCATATCGAAAAGATGATGCAGGGGAAATCAAGTAGAGGCGAAGTTACAGGTTGGAGATGCAGTACTTAACATAGATACTAATAATCTTCAGCTGGTAAAATAACACAAACAACATAACCAGGCATACCCACATACTTATACGTTAGTCATAACTTTGGCCATATCTCTTGCCGGGACCCCAAAGAATACCTTTTACACAATGGTATACCTTTTATACAATGGTGGTTACCACTGTTCACCTTAGCCACCATTGCAACCAATTCAAGTTTCCATTTTAGCACAAATTTCCCCAAACATATGGTGACAACTAGAAGTATGGCTGATGAAATTTGGAAACCTATAATTACTAGCCTAGAACAAGAAACATTTTTCAACTTCACCCGGAAGGTTTGAGATTAGACCCTCTCACCTCTTTGGCAAATCTTGAAAAACACATCAAAAATGGAGCTTTATTAAGGTTTCTATCATCTTTTCTGATACAAGGTAATATATGCCAATAATAGTTGAACACAGCACAAAAGCATAAGCAATCTTGTTAGAGAGACTAGGTTTTTCCGCTTCCATGTACTGGCAGACAATAGTATATGAAAACCTGAACATAAAATGTTCTGGAAACTATCCTTTGAAACTCTTCTTATAATGCAACCAATATTAACTCCTCTATAAGTTGGGACTTCTTTTGTTTACTTCTCTTTCCTTTTCTTTTGGCTTTTGTTTCTTGCTATTTCTTTTCCAGAGAAAAAAGGGGGAGGGTGCAGGAGGGAGTTTGGGATAGATCATAGGTGAGAGGTTTCATGGTGGGAACCACACAGTACTATGGAGGTCTCCACCATGCTTTCTCAGCCTGTAGAACCTGAATCCTAGATAAAATGCAATTTGCTTCTACAGAACAGCATAGACAAAATAGAAGATGGCAGAAATAACAAATCCTTTTTTCTGAAGTAATGAAATAACAAATTCCCAGGAATTGTTGAAAACAGCCTGTAAAATGAACTGTTACTGTCTTTTAAAAAACAGCTAAATGCTGCAGTAAGAAAGTCAATTTGAAATCATTTGCATGAAGATTGAGCTATGAAATTACTATTTTCACTCATCTTAGGTGATAATGTATTAAGCATGGGAGCATGTAGCTTCTTACCTCTTTCACGTGCTGCATCTCAGGAATCATCTTCTCAGTGGACTTATAAAGTAAACGATCATCTCTTCCATCAGATTCTTCTTCACCATCCTTCATTAAAGTATTGAGAGCATGCTGTTTCCTTACATAATACTGGAAGTCCTGTTGAATCTCATTGGAAATGGATGACATTAACCTGAGAGTTTTTCTGGGTTCTTCGCTGTCACCATTGACATCCGTGTGAAACTTGGAAGAGATATCTTTGTAGTTCAATCCACTCCGTGAAGTAACTTCCCTATCTATGAAAATATCCTTGACAGACTGATAATCACTCTCTTGAATAAATACAACCAGCTCTGGCGCATCAGATGCTAAAAAGGTGTCACTGGTATTAAGAAGTTGGTTCTCTTCCTTACTTCTTTCCGCTTCACCAAGACTTGCAGTGCATGATGCCCCTTGTGTTGGATTCTTCCAAGCCATGGAATCGTTAACTCCGTGGTCCTTGACTCCTCCATCTCCCCTCTGTCCGTTGACTTCTATATTGGTCTTTACCTTAAATGCTCTCATCCCTGCAGAGCCTTCAGAGTCAAAAGCTTGAGCATGGATTCTATATGACTGCCTCTGATGGGCATAGATTGGCAGTATGAAGAGGAACAGTGATGAGATTACAAATTTCCAATATAAATGTATAACTAAAAAGAGGAAGGAAAAGGTATTTTCGAGATTGGTAAAAAGTTAGAAAGGATGATGGAATATGTATTCTGAAATCTGAAAAGAGTTTGTGATCTCTTCTCATATAAAAAGAATGAAAGTGAGCAATTAAGTTTCAATCTAATGCATAACATTAACAGTAAGTTATGGGAAACCTTCAATTTAAAATGCTTGTGTATGGTTTCAATTTTCCTCTTCTGCTAATGCAGAGTTCATTGCACCTTTTAAGATTTACAAAATTGAATGGATTGGCAAATCTGATAGTTGGTATTGCGTAGATAGCCTCATCACAAAGCACTGTTGCGTCACCACAACTATTGGTGTTAGTAGAGTTTTTTAAACCATAACATAGTCACACAGTAATCAGAAGAGTATATCAACATAAAGAATACAAATTAAAACCATAATCAATCCATCACTGAGGATCAATGCAATCGCATAAAAACCAACTTCTATAACATCATGGTTGTAAATGAATATGAAAGTATTTGAGAAATCTTATCTGTTCCCTCCATATAGCATTCACTGGCAACCAAATAAGGAAAAACGATGCTGGGAACTTGGTCAGGAAAGGATACTTTATATTAACATGAATGCCTCATTGGTATTAAAGTTTTCATAGTATAAAAGGGGCTTATGTATTGTACAAAATTACCAAGGTATTATTCTTCTGTTGGCACTAGCTTTCAGCAAAAACACATTGTTCTGTTAAATATCTGCATCTACCTGAACCCAGCTGCCAAAATGAATAAAGGTCAAACTGCATAACAAATTTGATGAGATGTGCAGCATGTTTGCAGATAGTTTGTGTACTCACTAACCAGTCCGCCACATCTCTGAGTGAAGGTTAATTTTCCATCAACTGAAAATTTGAGGCTGGATCATCCACTGCATGATGGTATAGAGGACAATTGTCTAGTTACAGTCAGTGACAAGAGAAATCAAATATCGATGACATATTTACAGAAAGCAATCTTTCAGCAAAGTCTGTATAACAAACTCTACTTTCTCTGCATACTCAACAAAGAGGCAACCAAAATTGACATAATAATGAAATTGTCGTTAATAATTGTTTGCACGAATAAGAAAATGTGATTATGTCGCTAAATCAGCTCCATTTCAGATTGCAAGCCAAATTCTTGGATACTATGTACATCATTTTTCAGCAAACAAGCTGCACTCAATACTATAAAGTGAAGATCTTTGGTGACATAGAGCACTAACAAAGTGAGGAAACCCCAAGCCTAAAAGCTCAACTTGAACCACATAGCCTAATTCATCATTAGAAAAGAAAATGCCAGCGTTAAGTTGCTTACCTCAAGAATCAAAGAGAAGGAGAAGCAATAATCATGAACGACAAAGAAAGTTTAAAGGATCAATGAAACGACAGCATATCAGATAGGAATGAAATAAAAAAGTAGCTGAATTTGGCTTTTCACTATGATGAATGAATTAGAAAATTGATCTCCCTGGCACAAAACTTTAAAGAAGCCCAATGGAGAAAAGGCACATAGATAGCAATAAGAACCCAGCATACGGAATTTTGCAAATTTTATGCTAGTGGATTTGTGTATTTACCGCTTTAGAATGAGGATTTTGTAAATGCTTGTTGACAAATTTCTTTACTCCTTATATAAACTAATCTTTTAGGAGACATAATCTCCCTCCATATTCAGTCAAACAGTTATGTCCTCACCTGCCTTAAATGGTATTCCTAAAATGTTCAAGCCAAGTTTTAATTTCATTATGTGAAAAGAAAGATTCCACCAAAGCCTCCATGTCCTTTGAACCTTTCAAGCTCCCGCGGGCACTCCTCTTTGTGCCTCTTGCTAGTGGTCACATCCTCCCCTTTGTAAAATACTCCATTATTACAAAGAAAAGATGCAATCGAAATTAACCCATTTTTCCATTTATATAAAAACTAAAAAAAGCAAAACAAAATTCTATAACTATTATCTTTCTGTGCATGTGAAGTTCACCTAGTCAGTCAAAAGATTAATAAACAGTAGTCCTTTTCCATGAAGCAGTTAACTATGAATTTTCTCATAAAACAGATGAAGCAGTTGAATAATGAATAAACTTTGCAAAAAAAACATGTTTACAGTTCTCATTTCCATGACAAAAGAATAGCTCCGTAGGCAAAATTAAAGAAAACAAAATTGATATATTGCACAGTACCTTGAACCAGCTAAGGAAAAACTCATAAGTTGTGCATTTTCTTCTGCAAATACATCTGATAAACTAGTCATTGATCAAAAATACCTATGCAAGAGACAAGAGAGAGAAGAAAGGCAAAAGCACATGTACGAAGGCAGGGAGCCAATAGAGGTTTGGCGAGTCCTACAAGTTATAGGGATGGCTAAAGTTCATGTTTAAGGAAAGAGGGTGGTACAGAGAGAAGTGTAAAAGAAAAGGTGAATGAAATAAATGGACAGTTCAGAACATTAAATATCCATTAAACCACAAACTGAAAACTTCAGTTACAATAAAACTGCAAATTTGTCAGCATAAACGTTATGACTCCACCACTATCTTACTACTTGCTCATTATCATCAATAATTTTTCTAACCTTTGTTATGCAAAATTTACCCACAGCTTGTCCATTAACTGCAGCTCGTAGCACCGGGTGTTTAAGACTTTTTATTAATCAATTGAATGCTATAATTAATAATTTGGAGTTTGAATCCTCATGGCCTTTATCTTTTGTTAGATTATATTTCACCATTAGTTATAAGTTCGCATGTGAATAAAGGTCACAAGGTCAAGCACTCAAGCTAGAAAGTACTTGTCTTTTGCCTTTTTGTTTTCTTTTAGTAATTATATTTTGACCCTATTCTACTAGATTTGATAATTTTATATACCATACGAAATGAAATAGATTTATAATTGTATTAACACAGTTAAAATACAAATAAATTGTGTCTTAACCATTTTAAATCCACTTAACTTATTTAAAATGCTATTAATTAAGTTATCGTACTTGTAATCTATTTATTTAATCGTGTTCACAAGCATGTTTAATACACGGTTAAGATTTATTTATTGATATATATATATATAAATACTAATATTTTTATGATAATTTAGATTTATTGATATTGAATTTTATTATAGTTGATAAATATTATGATATTTATAACTTTTAATTATATATTTAAATAATATAATTATATTTTACTTGTATATATTTTGACTTGATTGTTTTAATCATATTAATTGTATCAAATGTATAAATAGGTTATAAATTGTATAAATTATAATTATATTAATCGTGTCGTGTCGTATAAAAGCTAATCCGATATGTTTAATAAATATATTAATCATATAGTATTGCGTTACACATTTATTAAATTTATTCATATACATATTTAAGATTTTAATACAATTAATTAATCGAGTGTTGTATTCATATTGATTGGTATACCTATTAATACTCCATATGTTACTCACGAAGTGGAAGGAATGAAATATTCCTGATTTCATCCATGTACAACTCTAATAGAAAGCTCAACAGGGAATAGACCTATAATTTGTTTTTCTTTCTAATTTGGGTTTTTGTTTTTGTTTTACGGAAGTGAAGTGAGGCTAAAGGGGTCAATGGGCTTGGGCTTGGGCATATATCTAGACTATGGAGACAGGGTTTGGGTCCATTAGCAGTCCATTTGAATACAGTTGGACGGCTTTGGACGGATATGCATTGGCCTAATTGACTCAACAGCCCTGAACCCTCAATTTTGTTTTTCTGTGTAAAAGGTGAAAGGACATTCATTTTGTTGACAATAAAAGAAACTAGTCATAATAAATGCAACGATGATCAATTTAATCTTACAACATAATGATAGTTTTAATTTAATTCTTTGATGTAAAATTTCTTTTTGCATTTTAGAACATGACCAAAGTGATCCATCGCTTGCAATTTCATCCATTTTGTGTCTTTGCTTCAATGGTTAAAGCATAAGGATTGAAGCTCATATTAAAGCATTAGTAAAAACAAAAAACAAAACTCACAAGGAAACAAAATTCACTTGATTAATTTACATTTTGTGGCATTCTCCCCTTTATGCATGCTAAATTAATTAATCAGAGTATTTAGGTGATTAGTGAAGGCGATTGATGATTTATATTATAGTTTTGTGACGTTCACTTTATGGGAGAAAAAAATAATTAAAATAATTAAAATCATCTCGAATCTTAACTTGTAGTCTCATGGAGAAACAAAATGTTTGAAATATTCTTATTTTTATATGAACTTTTTTTTATAATCTTACAATTAGCTGATGTCAACTAACTTTGATATTGCATATTGGTATAGGTATAGCTTAATTTCTTGAATTGTTATTAAAAAAATACAATGCACATAATCACAAAAAGTAAAAGGACATTTTTTTATTAAAAAAAAGGAATAAAGAAAAAAAAATCCACTTTCTTTTTCGTTTGCCAGTTTAATTCATCAGCCGGCTCTTACTATTCAGTTATTTTCATGGTGGTTCAGGGGTATTTTAGTAATCATGAAATTACCTTCCAAAATACGTTTGGAGCCGTTGTCCGCAAAAGGAACCGAACGAAAACGATATAAAGAAAAAAAAAAAAAAATCAAATCGTTAACTCTCTCTCCTCTTTACTCTTTCAAGTTTCAAACTTCCACTTCTTTTCTCTTTGTGTTTTTTCGATTCTTCGTCGTTTTTTTTTTTTTAAAATTCTTTTTTAGAAAGAAAATGTTTGAGCCGCAACATTTCGTAGATTTACAGGACAATTCTGGTTTCGGGGACCCCAAATCCTGGCTTTCTGGGGATAACAACATTAACGACAACTCGTCCCCGACTCACCATCGAACTCAGTCCTCACTCACTAACTCAGCCCCTTCTAACGGCAATGTGGATCGCGTCCTCTACAACGATCTTGTCGAGATGATCCCTCTCGTTCAATCCCTCATCGTAGTCTCCCTCTCTCTTTACTTCATTTACTTTTTCTTTATATTTGATTTATTTTTTTAAAATTAAAGAAGAATGGAGAGAAAGTGAAAAGAAAATGGTATGCAAAATTATTCTATTTACCTTGCGCTAGTAAAAAAAAACGAAAGAAAAAGGATTTCTTTTTAAATTTAACTTTCTTATTTCTTTTGTAAATTTGTATTTGATCAGGAGCGGAAAGCAAACAGTTCATTTACAAGGCGTGGTTCGATGATATATACTAAGACGCCTTCAAGGGAATACCTATCCCGGAAAGTAAGATTCTTTTCTACTTGTTTCAATTTTTATGTTGTATTTAATTGAAAAAATTGTAGAATTATGTATTGCTTGCATTACCAAATAGCATCCTTATACTGTTAGAGTGAAGTAGAGCTTGTCACCTCATCAAAACTTGCATTTATAAGTAAGGGTTTTAAAAATTCTCCTGTCAACGTCGCGAGTTGTTGTTATATACTGATTGTGTATGTAATTATACATCACAGAGTGAATCAAATATAAATCTTTTATATATTATACATATTTAAGTGGAAATTATGAGTATATTTTTGTATTATGTGCTTTTATATTTTTACGATGAAAAAATGGAGTGTCATATCTCCTTTCTAATTCTTAGTACCTGCTGGAAAACTTTGTACGCACTCTGCTATACCTTTATTAGGTATAAGCAACTGAAAGTGGTGCTTTTTCGTAATATACCATAATGCCTCATTAGACCAGCTCTGCTACCATTTTCAGTTGTCTAGTTGATAACTTGTTACTATTCTATATTGACTAATCCTTGGTGGCATATTGGCTACTCGGATCAAATTGTTGTTTCCTTTCTGTTTGATTAGCAATTGTTGTTCTTGTATATAGCATGCCACCTTGCCAATTGAAGTTTTAATCTCACTATGGTAGGCATAGTTAGCTCTGCATTAGATATTTCTGACCATTCAGAGCAAATGTTAAGCTAGTTCCTATGAGGGATGGAAAAAGAAAAGGACAGAAAACTGTATCACAGATAGATTTTAATCAGGGTTATGAAATATCCAGTGTTTGATAGGTTTCAATTACAATATTTCATTATTTTTAATATGAAATTGTTTTTTACTATCAAAATTTTGCTCATGTTCCTAGATTTTAATTTGATAACTTTTCTTCTGTGAGATGATGTTTATGTTCCCTTTCTGAATGGGCTATAACTCTGTTCTTTTCATTCAAGAAGGCTACTGATATGAAAGGGAGGAATGCAGCTCAGTCCATTCCAGTGAGAAAGAAGAAGGACCAAGGAGACAGGAATGGTAGTAATAACCAAGATGGTGACGGCTTTTCAATCTTTTCCTCGAGGGCTTTGGCAGCAGAAAATGAAGATGAGGAGTTAGTTGCTTTGAGGGAACAGCTGGAGGATATGCAAAGAAAGTTGTTGGAAAAAGATGAGCTTCTCAAATCAGCCGAGATTTCGAAGGATCAGATTAATGATATTCAGGCAGAACTTGATAAATTGAAGCAACATGCTGCAGAAAAGGACTCTTGGGTCAAGTCTATTCAGCTACAACTCTCTGATGCCAAGGTATACAATTGTTATGTATTTCTGCTAGAATTTTGTTTTTTTTTTATGCATTTCATATACAAATAGTTAGTGCCTTGTAATTACCTTCTCAGTATTTATCTATGAAACTTTGATGGAGGCAGCAAAATCTTATTTCTTTTTTGAATATAAACTTGGAGCTTATGTTGATTGAGATTATTTTGTTGTAAGATTTACATTTTTTTTAGAGAAAATCAGGATGGATATTATTCCATAATAGACATAGAAAAGGCTGTTACAACTACAAGCATTAACTGTATTGCTGGAAGAATTTGAATGATTTTGTAATTATTGTCCCTTGAAAGGTTGTTAAAATACGAGTATCATTAAAAATGTTTAGTGTGTGATTTAAATATGTGAGTATCATCCATTAAATAAGGTTTCAACATACCTGGTTCTCATTTTCCATTTTGTGATTTCTGTTTATCTTTGAGTTATTTGACTGCTGAATGGAGATGTGTATATATAATGTATTGATTGTGAATTTCTTCTTGTTCAATTGTTAGTTGTGAAATTATCCCAGATCATTGTTGATAAATATGCTTTTCCTCAGATTAAGCTTGCAGACAAGCAGGCTGCCTTGGAGAAGACTCAGTGGGAAGCAATGACATCTAAGCAGAAGGTGGAGAAGCTGCAAAATGATATAGACTCGGTGCAAGGAGAATTTTCATCATTTATGCTGTTATTAAATGGTTTGACAAAGAATACCTCCACTAAACATGCTGAAGATTATGATGTAGCTTTGTACCATTTGGATCATCTCCCTTATATAGTAAGCTCTCTATCCTCTGTCTAGTATCAACTTATTTTAATATGACTTTTCCTGTTGCACTGTTCAAAAATATCAAATGGTTTTATACGTAGAAGGGAATAGAAGTCCAAATATCTGCTGTGTTGCATTAATTGCTAATATCACTTATAAGGGCTTGTGTCTTATAACCTTTTCTGTTTCTATTCATGGCTCTTCATTTGTTTGGATTTTCAATAAGACAGAGTTGAAAGTAAAAGTATTTGCATTTAGGCTACTGTTGATTTGTTTTAACAAAGATCGTTACTTTGTGGAACCATTTTTTGCCGTGTTTAATCATGAAACATCCACTTTGGTGTAAGCAGGATGATGCAGATGACAGCGAGATACAGAAAATGGAAGAAGCAAGGCAAGCTTATGTTGCTGCTATCGCTGCTGCCAAAGAGAAGCAAGATGAAGAATCCCTTGCTGCCGCAGCCAGTGCAAGGTTATATCTTCAATCATTTCTTTTCAGATCAGAAACTTTGGAAGAAAGAAAATAAGCATTTCATAAGCTTGAAGCATTTCACACAAGCTCATTGATGTATTTGGTATTATCGGTTTCACGCTGTAGCATCTATTTACTGTAACTCATCTCGCCCTTCACTTTCCCTTTTTATTTGTTGGTGGCTGCTTCTGTATCCTTTTCCTTACTTATTGTATGTCATTCTTGTATGTTTATATGGCTTTTTATTTTCAATTGTTTGGCATCCAATTTTTGCACTTTGTTTGATATTTAAAACTGGCATATACAATCTCTTTTGATGTTTGACTACAATCCGTATTGAACACTTATTATTGCTCTCGTTAAAAGGCCGGCAAAGAATCTTCCCTAATTACTATGGCTGCCTCTCCATTTGGCAGCAGTTGGTGCGACTTCTGGTTTAACTTAAATCTTCATATTTCTCTCGTTCGTCTACTTGCAGAAAGGTTTTGTTTTCACTTGGGAGGAGGATCAGAACTTGGGATGTTCATTTTGATTTTCAAGTGCTTCAATCGAAAGTTGTCACGCCACCCCCCACCATTTTTCTGTTAACCCGGATGAAAAGTAGCAAGGAATGAACATCAATTTCTATATTTTGAACCCAGGCCTTACAAGGAACCGGCTCAAGTAGACTGAAAGGCCTGTTCAAATAGGCATCTAATTGGAGTGAAAAACACCAATTCTGTGTCGTAGCCCTTAGAATTCCAATCTTGATTTTATAAGTTTGTTTCAGGTTACTTCTCATTGCGTAATAGAAAAGAGTATGTAAAAGGAAACACCAAGTGGGCGGAAGCAAAACCAGCGGGAAGGGGGAGGGAGAGGAAGGGTGTTATAACGCTAGATCAGATGTAGTTATTATTAAAAGAATGATAAACATGGCTACTATCTTCATAGATTGAGACAAGACACAAGGACAATCAGAATCTGAAACATTGAAAACGCACAGAGAGGGCCTTGTTCTTCCTTGGGTTCCTGCCATCAGATTTCGGCATTTGCACTGGACTTCCCATCCACTCCCATCCCAGCCTGTAAATAGCAGCATTCACCAAAGATATCAAACCATAAGCTTCTAGGACCAGAAAGTTATTGAAGTTACAATCAATGAATCAAACTTCTCCTCAACTTACACAGGAAAGGCAAATGATCCCGTGCTGCCATCAGATTGGTTAGAGTCACTTGATTCAACAGAAACCATCCCGCGGTTAGGTGTCTCCTCTACCTGGTAATGTCTTCTCCTTATGCTACCTGAAGCTAACTCTACCTCCAAGCAGATGCTGCTCCCTTCTCCATCACCCTAAATATTAAGCAAAAATGCCACCTTTGAAAATTCCGCCAAGGACAACACTCTCAACTGCTACGCAATAGGGGACATGGCCTTGCTTTTCTACTAAGTATATATTAGCACGTTATTTTTCACAAGTTACTGTTCTATGTTGTGTCACTGTTTCATTAATTCGTTACGTCTCCAAGATTTTAATTTGCAGATAACTCACAATAATTGTAAACGGATATTCAACAGAGAAAACATGAGAACTTAGATTCCAACATTGTATTTTGGTGTAAAAACTCGTATGTCCGCTCAGAATATAGCTACACAGCCTCACCTCTATAGCAGGAATGATCTCTTCCTCATTTCCATCTTCATTTGATCTTCCCTCATCGCTGCTTTGCTTATCTCTTTCTGCATCCTCAGCATAATTAAGCTGTTCCCAACCAAAAAACAGACGAAGGAATCATTAACCCAAATTGTAATTTGGTCATGTTAAACAAGGGGAAAAGCCAGCCAAAAGAAAGAAAGAAAATAAATTACAATCGCATGGTTAAACCTTTCGATTAACAGGCCATGAACTTCTACTCGAGTGATTGGAATCTTCTGATTTGCTATCCTTCACAACATCAAAGGCTCCATCTTCTCTAAAGCAGAAGACTATATATTCTTCATCAGAAAAACGTGCCCAGCTTGAGTTGTCACTCCCATTTTCTACTGAAGCTGTATTCCTAGGCACTGCTGGACTCAGGTTTAGCTGTCTATCCTTGGTGCATCTGTTTTGCCGTGACAGTCTTTTGTTACTCTTCTTATCTCCGGTGTGTTCCTTGGTTTCGAAAACCATGTTCCTGATTGGCAGTTGAGGCGATGAAGAGCGATGTGTCTCTGTTTCTTCTTCTGCATATTTAATACATATAAAATCAATGCAGATTATTGGACAAGAAAATTGGGCAATGTTAATAAACTTTTATCATCGCCAAGATTCCAAGTATACCATCATGCAAGATTGTGATGCATGTTTTATCATGCTATAGAAAAATTTTATGAGGTAAGGTTTACTACAATGGCTTCAAGCCTCCAGAGAATGGTCTATAAAAACTTTCACGAGTTTTGAAAAGAAAAAATGGATTAAAAGCTAACCAGGTTTTTCTCATGTGTTTTACCTAAAGGGAACCGGCAAGCCAAGAAACATGAAGCCCAATCCCTTACTCTCCATCTAACAAACCTTGTCAGTGTCCATGGCGTGGACATTCTTTTTGTCCTTTTTATCTTCCTTGCTGTTTTTGCTATGCTTCTGTAACAGTAGTTTGAGAGGGGGAGAGAGAGAGGTTGAATTGGAAGAGGGAAATGACCATTTGAATTTGAAAATTAGAGAAATGCATGGAATGAATAAGGGAGTTACAGTGCGAGGGCATGATGATGACTAGAAGGGTCGGTTATGGTAAAAAAGGAGAGAAATTTGTGGAGGTAATGGTATAGTTGGCAACCTGTCTTAATTATGGCTAACAAATGTTTCAACTTTTTACTATTCCCTTCATTTTGACAAATTATAAAAGAAACTGTTACAAGGATTTTGACTGAAAATCTCCCATCCAAAATTCCAATACATGACTCAAAGCACCAATAGGCCTACAATACTCTACTCTTACGATCATATTCATATGGCTACTAGTGTAGCAATGTCACATTATATCCGATCACTGCATCCAATTCTTTCATTGAGTAGGTCCTGGCAAGGCAATATCCACGAGCGAGCCTAAACTTTCCGGTGCCTCCAACCACCGGCATTTCTCTTACTTCATTCATTACTGGATTGCGGCCGAGGACGCTGAAGGTGCTACCGTTATAAGGTCCGCTAGTAAAAGCGTAAGTCAGGGTCATAAGAATGCTAAACTCCTTTTGTTGTGATGACATAGCATACATCCCTTGAGCACGCCCAACTAACGTTGAGTTTATGTTTGGGGTGACCGTCAGAGGGTTGTCCATCATGAAAATAGACCCAAACGTGGCTGCGATCGGGTCTTGACCGGTGAAGTTGGAGCGGCCAGCGACCCTGACAGCAGTTGGCTCTGGGTCTCCAACGATGTCATGCATGTAGAATTGGATGCGAGTCACCTTCTGCTTCAAGGCATCAGTGTTGTAAACAGCTGCAACCAACGCTATGAGAAGCAAAAATTTGCTTGCATAGGCCATGCTTACCACCCAAGATAAATGCCTTACTCGTGCAACTCTAGGGAGAAGGAAGATGTCTTATAAAATGGAGTGGTCTTCCTAGTTGACTGAAGCTTTGCCCTGATTTTCAAAAGAAGAATGGAAAAACCTGTCAGACACGTTTTAGGATGCCTAATTCGATATTCTATCTGCCACTTGCCAGAAATCCAATGAAGATTAGACCCTGGGCTTTGGAGCAGGTAAAGAGTTTCTTGGGTGGAAACTTCCTTTGCATCCATTTTTCATCTAGATTTCAAACCGAAAACGCCACGGTATACAAGGCCAAATCTAAAACGAAACAAATAATCACGTTTGCTGAAAAGTCTATTTTTATGGGCTTAGACTAGTATTTAGGTAGAAGAAATCTTTAGAGTTGAAACATCTCAACAAACACATCGTTTCCCATTTTGCAAAAAAGATGATTTGATTTTACCATGCAAAACCCTCAAGATGTGAGCATTTGGGCCAATAATATATCGAGTTATGTCACTTTCATAAAAGAAAACAATAGCATCGTAGTTTGACAGAGCACTCTGTACAATCGAAAAATAGAATTAACTCTAAATCCATTGTTAATTCGAAGACTTTTATATTGCCCTAGGCTGTAATTTTTTAGTGCATTGACAGGAAAAATCTATTTTTACAAGAGTCAACCATAGGCAGCGTTTAACAGGGAACGAAGTCGCCGGGTTTGCCAATCTTTATGTTCTGCTCTGCTAAGAACCCTTTAACGGCATTTCTCTGCCAACTCTTGAAACTCCTGATATCACCCAAAAGTAGCAGCATTAGTTTTTTTCCCCTCCTCTTTTGGACTCGAAAACTAGAGTCCAGAGATTATACAAAATCAATGTGAAACCATCTTCCCTACATAACTCATCATCTGTTGAATCAAATAGAACATACTTATTTACTTTACCTTTCATTAATATGACTGGAGCTTGGCTAGTGCCTTGCATGGTGGTTATAGGTGGCGACAACATAAAATATCCCCACATGCATGTTTAAAATAAGAAACAAAATTCCTAATATCAAACAAGTGATGTCCTTGAATGACCCTGAAATATTTATTTTGCTAAACCAAATTAAATATCCTTTTCCATATCTTACTGCAAATTGAAGATCACAATTGTTTTGAAGAACCAGCTTAAACTGAATATTTCACATGCTGATCCCATCAGAAAACTTGTCCTTTATACCCTGGCAAGAGTAGGACTTAATGCATAAACATATATTAGCACAATTCATCCTTCAGTTATTAGGGTGACGTTTGCCCCAAGAGTTACTCCATGAGTAGTAAGTTCTCAATGATCAAAAGCATCAGTGCACAGTTTGATTGAGAAGATCTTCTGTGAAAAAAAGCCAGAAATTATGATAAATTTAGGAACCCTTGCTATGAGTCCAGATTTACTTTTCTTTGAAACATGGATATGATAGTGAGGTAGCCTTACTTGTTTTTTCACCTCTCTTTTCTGTTAGAAATTTAAGGTAGATTCTATTAACAGTGTATATCATATTGAGTTCAAACAAAAAATTCTATAACACCAGTGACTAACTTGTGATCAAGATGGGCTAGAACTTCTCCTCCAGGAAAAGCCAATTCAGTGGTCTCAAATGCAACTTTGATTGTTTCTCTCCATGTTCCACCAACACCCACTGAATTCATTGGTCCTTTTGCTTCTCCAGGATCTTCCATCAACAAAGAATAGCCAGGCAGCAGACGTCCTGCCCAAAAACCATCTTTCCTAAAAATTTTATGAGAATAATTAAGAACACAAAGTTTGGCATACGGGTTTTATGTCAAAAAATCCAAACAGGTTCAAAAATGGGCTTACATGAGAATTTTTATACCACAGTGCTACTTGTCAAAATCATAAACAGTACTTAAGAATCCAATTTCTCAATGCCTAACAAAATGTAAATTAAAACTAGCATAGAGGGTCCCAGAAGCTTGTGTAGTAACTTCCTGCACAATATCCATATGCCTGGGTACATAATGACCACCACCTATGCCAAGAAGGATTTTGTTTCCATCATTGTCCCTGCATCATTATATTCTTTACCGAACAGGCACAAAAGTGAGTGAATTTAAGAAACTATTATAATATTTTATTGAGATTAAACTGCTGTAAAAGTTTAGGTAGAATGAAAAAGCGGAAGGTTTATTTTCATCTATTTCTTTGACTTCTTCCACTATGTCCTTTTAATTTCAATCCCATATGTCAGTCTCACTTCAATGTCATTGTTTTACCAAGGATTGCTCCCGTAGTTTTTATCTACAATATGAAGGTCTTCTCATTATTTATAAACTAAAATTTAGACAGCACAAAATAGAAAGAAGATTTCATACAATGATGTCAATATCATCAAATCTTCCAAAGCAAATCAATCACCAAACACATAAAAAAATGAAGAATTTAGAAAAGCTATTAACTGGGGTTAGAAATCCTTGCACTTCATTATTTAATGACTAAGCAGCAGAGATAGAGAGAGAGAGCCATAATAAATTGATGTGCTGAGGTTAATTTTCAAAAAGAAAATGTCCCCTATTATTATTCGTATCGGACAGCTCCTCACAACAAAGTAGGTAAATGGTTGGCAAGACCATACCTGCTCCAGTCTCCAACTGCAGTTCCTCCTCCAAGACCCAGTCCTTCCCACACTAACTTCAAATACCATATTATTCAAATTCATTCGGAAAATGAACAAACATCTTTAATTACTTGATGTCACCATCACATGTACATTAGCATTCCAAATTGACACTAGTTCGAAGACAGTGAAAGAAGGAAAAGAAGTACATGCTATAGGAAAAGAAGAAGGTTAGTTTTCAAAGTTAAATGCATGAGATGATCAGAAGACAAACAAGGGTGACTGCTGACATGCTGGATATAGTCAAATGAAATTCCTTCTGGTTACCTCAATTATGTATACAATACATGCTCATGCAGTTCATGCTGATGAGGGTGCACAAGTGCCCTCATGATCATATTGAAGAGATATGATAAGTATGGTAAATATGCATACTTAAGGAATGAGAAAGGCAGCATTTAGTTTGATCGCAGTCAATTTGATTAAATTGAGAGAATTATTTGGATTTTAAACAATTATGTTTCAAACAGGTCGTCTTTACAAAATCTCAATCAAATTAGAGTTTCTTCATATAAACAGGCATAAATTAATGTAAGGTAATTCGACTATGCTCACAAATAGATACCCACTAGAGCAATGGCTTGTGCAGCATCCTGTCTCTTCCAATATTCTTCTGTACTACCTAATAAAAAACAGAAATGCAAGTTTCAAAACCGAGTGAAAAAAGAGCAACAGCAATAACAATTAAAAACAGAAAAATCATAGGATCATTGAAAGTAACACAAGCAAGAATTACGATTTTACCAATTTCCACAAACATAGTTGGTGAATTGATTTCAGGACCATGATGAGTAGCCTCCAATGGGACCTACATTATGATAAAATATACTAAAAACAACATAAAAGAAACAATTTAACCTATTTATCTATACATATTCATAATATCTGCAATAATATTCTATGTAATTCACAAGTCAAAAAATATAGATCATAAATAGGCTGTAAGTGTATAACTTTTATATTATCAATAAACCACAAGCTATTAGTAATAAAGATTTGAAAAAAATCTTGGACTAGGAGGGGAGCTGTAATTTACTATAACAGTGTATAGAATTGTACACTTAACAATACATCAATTAATATGAACTTTTACAAGTTCTTACACTGGATTACCTCAAATTCAGGAATTAAATTATGTGAACGAGCAATGTTCTTCAAGAGTCTAAACCATGGCCCTATCCGCGGGTTCGGTGGTGCAGCCCATCCTGGCTTTCCGCCGGCAGACAAAGCCTCACCCTCACGCACGTGCGGCGTGCCAAAAACAGTATACAAGTTTAGGGGAAAAATATACTGCTAATAACAACGTACAAACAGAAGTTGCAGCAATAAAAAAAAAAAATTGAATATCGATGGGGTAAATGGCAAGGGCAGGTCTATTAGAGGAAGCGACATGCTTGCTGAGAAAGACGACGTCGTCAACAGTCTCTCCGGCGGCTTCCTCCCAACGCTTATCCAAATGGTTCTCTATGACAAGTCGTTTGTCGAGTTTTATTAGTCTCACTTCCTTGTTGATATAACTCGCTGCGTCCTAAATTCGATATTAGACAACAAATGTGAGATTATGGCATAGTTTGAGTAGCCTTTCTTGTCTGTGAATATTCAGAGAAGAGAATGGAAATAGAGGTGGGTTGATTGAACCTGGAGGGACGGGCCAGGGTGCCAGCCGGGCATGGCTAAGAGAGAAGAGGCTGGGCCGATGGAGGCCGGGTCCGCGCTGGTTGCCATCACCAGTGTCACCATCTGTCCGCCTGTCCTGGCTCCAGCCGTGGAGGCTTCTTCGGGTATGGTCGGTTTTTATGGGGACCGACCCGCCAAACGGGAGTATAAGGAGGAAATTGTGAAGCTCACTTCAAAAATTATTTTTATTATAATTTTAATTATTTTAAACAATTTTTTTATATGATTTGATAAGAATATCTTTTAAATTATTTATTTTAAATTAAATAATCTCGATTTCTTTTTCCTCTTTCACCATTTAAATAAAAATTTTAAAATTAAATCTCGATTTACCTATCTCAATGGAGGTCGGGTCCGTGTTGGTTGCCATCACCAATGTCACCTTTTGTCCTCTTGTCCAAGCTCCAGCCGTGGAGGCTTCTTCAGGTATGGTCATTTTTTATGGGGATCGACCTGCCAAATGAGAGTACAAAGAGGAAATTGTGAAGCTCACTTCAAAAATTATTTTTATTATAATTTTAATTATTTTTAAATAATTTTTTATATGATTTGATAAGAAGATCTTTTAAACTATTTATTTCAAATTAAATAGTCTCAGTTTCTTGTTCCTCTCCCACTATTTAAATAAAAATTTAAAATTAAATCTCGATTTACCTATCTCGTCTTCTAGCTTTTTAATACCATTGAGATCTGTATTGCCATCCAACTTTTTCATTATCCCAAAGAGTAAAGATAACGTCAAGATATGTGTAATGGATTCTTTGATTTATTTTTTTATATTCATAGAACCCAAAAGTGGATAGGTAAATTATATGACTTTCACAACTTACACCTTACTACGAGAAATGAAATCAATTAGTTATTAGGTAAGTCGTGAATATTTTTTAAACATTGTGTCATAAGATTAGGATGTGTGACTAGATATTAAGCATTGCATGACAAACTTTGGCAACTTAAATCTGGCTAGAAGTAGCAAAATTAATTAGTTATTAGGCAATTCATAAATATTTTTTAGACATGTGGCATTGGATATTAGGATGTGTAATTGGATACTAAGCATTGCATGACTGATTATTAGAAATGCGTAACTTGTTTATTTGGCATTGCGTGATTGACTATTAGACAATGTGGGACTAGATAGAAGGCATTGCGACACTAAATTTTAGTAATTGCGTGGCATGTGCAGTGCTTGACGAGATTTTAGGAATTACTTGACTAGTTTGTAGGTATTTTGTAACTAATTTTTATGTATTACGTAACGTATGGCCATTACATGACTGGTTATGTTGGTATAACGTGAGTAGATATTAGGCATTGAGTGACTTATTTTTAGGTATTGCAAGACTGGCTTATAGGCACTGCATGACTTGTGCAATGCATCTATTGTTTTGAGGCATTTTTTGATTAATTTTTAGGCATTGTGTAAATGTGTATTAGACATTGCGAGACTGATTTTCTGTTATTGCGTGACTTAAGCATTACGTAATTAGTTTTTATGCATTAAGGGGTAATTTTTTATAATTGACTGACTGTGACACTAATTTTCTTTTGATTTTCAATGACATGCCAAATGTGAACCTTATGATTACATACGGTGGTCATTAGTTCGGTGGTGAGACACGAGTGAAAGGTGTTGGGAGTGATTTGTTATTTTCGGTCCTAGTGAAGCTGGTTGAAGAGGTTATTGGGGTCAACTCACATAATAATGAATCAAGCTACATGCATTGCTCAATCATGCCACAAAAAGTTTCGAATGCAGTTATTAGGGACAATGAAGATGTAGCAAGTATTCTACAAGATGATAGGGCAGTTGTAGTGCTTGTGATAGTTAAGGCACGACATGTAAATGTTACTCCACATGAACATGGTGTCCAACATAGTAATAATTTATTATAGAATTTTAATGATTCAGACATACTACACCATGCATTTTCTAACAAACAATAATGGCAATCACCATTGACGTATGCACATGAGTTTGAGCAGCCAGGAACACATAAGAGGTATCTACAAATGATGTATGCACAATTTCGATAAAAATGTGCCTCGAACGAAATACTTTGTTCTTGGCAACAAACACAACCATCGCCTGAAAATGCAGTGGATACATTGTCGTTCACAAATAATACTATGATGGTTGTGAGTGATGACGATGCATTTGATTAGATTGACGATAATGGTGAAGAGAAGGACATTATGGATTGGAATGATGAGATTGACAATGACTTTGAAGATGATTATGTTAACAGACATGATGACTGTTCATAGGATGATAGGGGTGAGGACAGTGACATTATGGATTACAATTTTACGAATGGCAGTACAAATATGCCACAACTATTGTGTTAGGAAATGTTCAGTGCGATGACCATGCTACAACTGTTGTCTTTAAAAATGTTGCATGTGATGACCCTATTTATGACAACCCTATCCCTAATGAGAACAGGATTCGTTCGCCTGATGACAGTGATCGAAAAAAGGTAAATGCAGGGGTATCTCGTTAATGGATTATTTCGAGGATAGATATGATATCCTTCCAAACAGTTACGATCGAGGAGTCTATATCAATCAATGATCATTTTATATCATGGAAAGCCAAATTGAAACGAGCTTTGAGCATGTTGGCACTAAAAGAGTATTTCGAGATTAGAGTTAAAAAGTCATGTCACACTTGTTAGGAAGTTGCTTATAAAGAGAAGACATGCAAGTTTTCTTTGCGTGCAACAAAGTTGCCTGAAGGAGAATATTGGCAAGTTTGGACATTCCACAAGGTCCACACATGCATAGTTGATAGTTTGTAAAGTGGGCTTCAAACTACAAGCGCAAGGTTAATTGGTGAGCTTATCTCCCCTAGGCTATAGGGAAATAATGTAACACCATTGAGACCTAAGGAAATAATAGAAAAGATGAATCATAAGTGAGGATTGCAATACCTATGTGGTAAGGCTTCACAAGCTAAGGAGTATGTGGAGAGTTTTGTTTTCGATCCCTCAAAAGAGTCATTCCAACTCTTCCTCTTGTATTTTCATATGTTGAAACGTGAAAATCTTAGTACTGTCATAACTATTACTACGGACAGGGAACAACGATTCAAATTTTGTTTTTGGGCCTTCAAGGCATGTTTTTGGTGGTTTAGTGCTATAATGCGGCTTGTAGTTGTTATCGATGCCACACATCTAAAAGGCATATTCAAGGGTATTTTGTTTATTACAGTATGCAAAGACAACGCGAATGAGCAGATATATCCAATTGCATTTGACATTAGCCACGTGGAAGACGAAGAGTCTTGGTCGTGGTTTCTTACCCAATTGCATCGTGTGATTAGTTGTCTTGAAAATGCAATGTTCATTTCTGATCAGCATCTTGGCATTAGGAATATAGTTGAGAAAGTGTACCACGATGCATATCATGGTTTATGCAATTACCACTTGGGAAAAAACGTTAAAAATAGGTTCAAGCAAGATGACTTTGCCACAATTTTCAGGCTCGTCGCCAACTACTACAGGCTCGTAGATTCAGTAAAGCACGTCACTTTTCCACACAAGTAATCGACCGAGTGGAGTTCCAAGTTATAGGTAGGACTAAAGACAGAGTCGTCAACTTGTCCACCAAGATGTGTATGAATATTCATGTTTTCTTATTTGCTTTGTAATGAATTAAAATATTAAATTGTTTACCAATTGTGATTTCATTGTCTTAGTTGTAAGTGCAAACGTGTAGCCATTGAACTTTGCTAGAACTATTATTAGACTTAGTCTTAGGTGGAAGGATATGCGGTTCCCATTCTCCAAGTTGGGCATTCTAGTGAGTAGCACATCCCCTATGATATTAAACAAATTGTTGTTTTACCACCAAGTTGTTAAAGTCAAGTGAGAAGACCTAGGAGGAAAATGATTTCATTAGCTGAGGAAGGCAGTCGATGATGTAGATGTTCACAATGCAAGAGTTATGGTCATAATAGATAAAATTGCCTGACGCCATTTGTAGGTCCATTGACAAATCCAACACCATCGTCTATTCAGCCGACGATGACTTAAGGCATGTTCAATTTGCAAACAAATTGGGCACACACAAAATAGCTATTCAATGCGAACGAGAAACTCTAAGAATGTATGGGGTGTCGTAGTTGAAGACAATGGCTCTACAGATGTGAGTTGGTAGGGATTATTTTCACCCTACCATTGGGTTTTGCATTGGACAATACTATTGGAACTTAAGTTTGACCTAGTTTAGAGATGATACTCTGATATTTGACAACTTCCCTATTAAGATGTATGCCTCTCAAAATAATAGAATGGGATCATCAAATGTGTTGTACATGTTTATAATTTGCTTATCTTTGTAAACAATTAAATAAAAACAGAATAGATTTCATATGGCATAAATTATAAGGGAAATTTGGTTTAAGAAAGACATGCTGGATCAATTTGTCAATAAGAAAGTGAACTTTTAATATTCTCATCTTCTTTAATGTTTCACATAGCTCATAAAGTGTAGATACATTTTATCGTTCTCAGTTTAGCCTTCATGGTAATATTTATTTTCAAGTTGAGGGTTATAATTTGTTCACCTAAAACATGAATGAGAGATTTAAAGTCTTCAATCCAATCAATGGGTGTTTTGGTAAACTTATGCATACCCATAAATTAAAAGAGCCTACCTCAACTAGGGAAATCACATTGCTTCATTTTCTTTCATTATCCCATTGTATTATGGTTTCAAACATGGAACGATATTGTTAGCAAGAGACTTGGATTGGTTATGTAAAATTCAACTGTACAGTCTGCCATTGATCTTGCTTTTCAATTATAGATGGAAGCCAACAAGCTTGGGTTTAAGTCACGTAATGCAGTGGAGGGTGTGGGTTCATGTAATACGTAATTCTTTCAACACCATTCATTGTATTCAGGGTTGAATTGCTATACATAAGAGCTAGTCATGTAATTCTTCATATGGGGTCATGCTAAGTGAATGAGTCACGTGCTTAATATAGGGTCACGAATGCCTAATATAGGGTCACATAATGCCTAATATTAGGTCACACAACGAATGAAAACAAATCATGCAGAGCCTGAGTCACCTGTCTCATATGAAATCTAGTCACGTGTGCACTATCTGAAGTTATGGTTGTTACTTGGTTTAAAATTGTAAGGGGGAATTTGAAAGGGGAACAATTATTAGAAGTAGGAAGGGTAGGAAAGCCACCATAAACCTGAAATCCTAGAATAATGGGTTAACATATCACACATCAAAATGCATCATATTCAACATGCATAATACAAAAAAACCCTAACCTATAATTCAAAGAATATCTTTCAAACCTCTCTCTAGTTTTAAGTTTAGTCGAGAAACCTGAAATCTCCAACATCGTCAAAATCAATGGCCGCATCTTCTCACACTACTAATGTTAGTGACAATATCCAAGTAAATAGGCGTGATGATGAATACTTTACTCTACACTCTAAGAAGAAATGGAAACTAGCCCTTGAATTGCTTGCCACATTAATTGATTTTTCCATTGAACAAGGTAACACTCCGTCCTTATCCTCACGATTTAGGAATAACACACATGCTGATAAGTATAGGATAATAGAGAATGCCATTGTAACTTGTGAAAAAGTGGTAGATTGAGGAAGCTTTAATGAATACATAAAGCTTGAGCATGAATTAAAAATGTTTTTTGACAAGGGTAAACTTAAAGGTCTAAATACTTTTTCAAATATGAATTATAGCTTGACCCTTGTTAAGGAATTTCACTCCAATATAGCCTGGAGTAAATATGACTTGGAAAATCCTAGTAATTTTATAAAGTTTTATTGGAACGTATTTTTGGAAGGAATAAATTTTACAGTGATTGCCTTCAATATTGAGAAGCTCTTAAAAACAGAGTACAAAGAGGGGCAAAATAGACGTCCCCCATTTTATGAACCGCCCACCATGTGGGGCCTAGTTACAAGAAGAACAAAACAATTCATTACAAATTCATGTTTTGCTCGTCATTTTCAATTTGCAATGGTTAGGTTCTTACATAATTTTCTGGCCTCCACAGTACAGGGAATGAGCAATCGTTTAAGATATGTTAACGTTAAGGATCTGTTGATGATGGAATCAATTGGATGCTAGTTGGGTGTGAATGTTGCACTATATATGATTCAAAAAATGATAGGCATCACTCTACCGAATGAGATGATTTTACCATATAGAAACATCATATTAGCTCTTGTTAAAAAGAAAAGGGATCTGGAGTAATAGGTATTTAGCTGATTGGACCAATCGCATGCCTTATAATTTCTTTATTGGATGGCTTCTGAAAAGGGGATATGAGATTGTTGTTGATTAGTCATTCAACTCTGTTGAAGGCAACCCAATTCCTCCTACCCATTACATTGCTTCCACTAGTCCATCTAGAGTTATTCTAGATCCTATTTCAAATGATGTGATGTATAATCTGCTTATAAGGGTTGATGAAAAACTCATTAACCAATTTGATAGAATGCAAAACTTGGAAGAGAAGATACAGAATGTCGAGAATCTTCTGATGCAAAGAACAGATACAGTTGACCGAGTAGCAAAAACAAGGCAAAAATAGACAAACTAAGAGGAGTTTCTCCGACAAGAAATTTAGAGAAAAAGGAAGTCAATTATCATTAGTTCTAGCTGAGTCAAGTAGAGTAGATGAAAATTCACACTTTATGTTTAACGATGAACAATTTGTTAACTAATTTAGGGTTTAGGTATTTGTTCGTTAAATAATTTGTGGTTTAGTGTTTTTTTTTTGTAATATGTGGTTTAACTTTCATATGTTTTCTCATACTTCTAGTTGAATATTTAGGTATTCAATTGGATATTATGTTACAATGGTTCTTGTTTGTGGATGATGGTTTGATATTGTCCATAATAATTGCATTTTATTATTAAACAAGAATATGATATATGTTTTACCCTACTTTAACGAACATGTCACACAATAAATGAGTAATGCAATGTCTACCACGTACCCAAGTGCTACCATATGAACTATTCACGTGATTCATAACAACTAGTCACGCATTGCATATGTCACGCAATGACTACACCCTATTCATGCAATGCCATATCAACCTTTACACCAATAGGTATGGACTAGTCACCCATTGCTGACCATGCCTATGTCATGTAATACCATATCAACTAGTCACAAAGTCACGTGATACCATATCAATCAGTCATGTGATTTATACACACCATTCCGACAATGCATATGTCACACTATGATTGCACCCCATTCACGCAATACCATATCAACTTGTGATGTAAAAGGTATTGACTAGTCACATGTTGCGTTACATGCTTATGTCACACAATTCACTATCAACAAGTCACACAATTCATAAAGTTATGTTGTTGGCATATACAAACTTATGAACTTTGGCATGTAAAATGTGTAAAATACAAACAAAATATAAGATATAAATAACAAAAAAAAAAACAAATTTATTCCCAATAGTGGGTTAATATTGGTTATGATCTCGATCATTTGCAATATGTATTTCCTTCACCTTGGGTATCTTGAAGCCTTAAACACCATACGTATATGTTACATTGAAGGCTTCAAGATATTAACCCAATGTAACATATATGTATGATGTTTTAGGCTTCAAGATAACAACCTTACCCTGACATTAACTTAAAAAACTAGTGTAGGAAATACACGATGTAGATCATCAAAATAAACATTATAGTGATACCCCAAACACAAACAATATTGAAAAAACCACCCTAAATTACACCCGATAACATCAATCAAAACCAAAACAAAATAAAATGAACAAACATTCGATTTTATATGTCTACAACAAGATCAACACAATTAATGGTATGATGCATGGAAATCATTATGGTAGTGGAAAGGAGGAACGCATACCATCCTCCAAGTCTCGTTGACACTGCAAAATTTAAAAGGATTGTTCCTCTAAGACTTTCATACGCAGAGTCATGCGTAATTCCATGGCCTCTATGAATGACATTAGTTGAGTGAAGCCGTGCTCAACGTTAATGGGTATTGCCATATCCGGTGCATTAGGTTGAGCAGTGGCTAGGCTAGCAGGAAAAACACTCTATTCCCCCTAATTGACCTTATCATGAACCAAAAGCTCATTTACTGCCTTCTTGACCTATTGGTCGTTCTTCAACTCAAATCTCAAATTCATAATGGCGATCTCATCAATATGGTTGAAAAGGGCATGGGACTTGGGTGGGTCACATCGAGTGCCAATGGAACAGAAGTTAATTATCTCACTGACCAACATACCATAAAAGAGGTTTTTTATGCCCCCATGAATGATACGCAACATGTCATCCATTATGAATTTTGCGAGATTAATCCGATGGTTGAATTTAATGTTGAGGAACCAAAGATCCTTTTTGGTGATCATTGAGTAGTTGGATCGGTGAGGGCGAATGGTAGGGCCGATGATAAGGCGGAGTACACGATCAATGAAATAGAGCCTCGTGCAATTAAAGCCACCTTGGTCGTTAGGAGGAGGATAAATAAAAGCATATTGGAGTTGGCCATAATCAATAACATGGGTTTGATCATCAATACAGGTGTGAATTCAAAGGATGTGATCAATGACTGTGTGGGTGACAAGAATGCATTTGCCTATGACGTGAGTGACAAACCTATTGTCATGGGATACAGATTTACTGAACTCCAAATCAGGAAACTTTTGACTCACTTTGAAATAAAATACCATAACCAAGTTTTCATAATACGTCCGATTAAATTTCAAGTAATGTGTTTAGCCTAAATTATCAAAATTCTTAAAGTAAGGAAAATTAATAGATCTAGGTACTTAAAGTCAATAATGCACCCAGACATTACCTTTCGTTTGTTGAAGTTGTTTTTGAATTCCTATGCATGCGACATGTCAGTGAAGTTGGCAAGGAAAAAACTCTTTTCAAAGGGGACGAAGAATTGGCTCCAATAGAGCCACTTGATGCTCGGTTAAAGGTAGATTTGATTTGTTTTGCCTTTTGACTCATGGCGGGGTCTCAAGAAATAAGAGGGCTTTGGGACAAAGCTTTGGTTGAAATGGATTTTGTCTAAGGATTTTAAGATTTAGGGTTTGATGAAATGTTTGAGGTAGAAGGTCGATAAATGTTGAAAGATAAGGTTTGGTTTAGAGGATTTAAGGGACAAACAGTCGATGAAAATTTTCACTCTTTATACGTATGAGCTAAACGTTCTTATTACTGAGCATACAATACAGTTTTAATCCGTATTGCATAATGCCAAATGAAAATTGCCATGCGTCACGGGATTGTCAAAGTGTTGTACATGGACTCTTTAATACCAGTCATGCTAACCATAAGTCACGCTATGACGACCAACATGTCACGCATTGACCTTTTTACTCAATCACACAACCTCTGAAAACTAAGCCCAGCATGTATGCCAAAAACGTAACGTGATGCCCTTTTAATTACGCACTCAATGTAGTTTTAATTTGTATCATGCAATGCCATATGAAAATTGCTATATGTCATGGGACTATCAAATTGCTGTCCTTGGTCTCCCTAATACCAATCACGCAAAACATAAGTCACGTTATGATGACCAACATGTCACACATTGACCTTTTTACTCAATCATGCAACCTCCAAAAACAAGCTCGACATGCATGCCAAAAACGTAATGTGATGCCCTCTTAACTACACATGCAATGTAGTTTTAATCCATATCATGCAATGTCATACGATAATTACCATACGTCACAAGAGTATCAAATTGATGTCCATAGTCTCCCTAATATTAGTCACGCAAAACATAAGTCATGCTATGACAACCAACATATCATGTATTGTGTCACGACCCGGAACTCTCCATCGGGCCCATGACAACCACCACGACGTCCCGATAAGCACTCATACCCGAAATGCCGACCGGAACCCCGCAAGGCTTAGCATCAAATTTCGCATCTCCCCGGTGAGCAATAATCATTAAACATCATATTTTAAAGAAATATAAGACATTTCCAAACCAAAATATTAAAATATTATTTTTCAGCTCATAGGGGCATTTTCGTCGTTTTTCTTCAAAAATCTCGAAAACCGACTAAAATGTAATAAGTGAGTAGAAAACACATATTCCATAGTTTGAAATAAATTTAAATGTCTAAAACCTTCATTAAAAATGAAAATACAATTATTAGAATAAAATAAAAATATTGAATAAAATATTTGATTTCTTATAAAATAATTTTTATAGAAATACCGGTAAATAATTTTTTTTTGCGTAAAAGTTAAATATATTTATACATGCTATAAAGCAAATAACCAAAGCATAAAATTTCTTCTACAATGACACGTGAGCCCTCAATTGACCACAAGGATATAGGACTGTGAACTCTTACTTTCTAGGATGCAACTCCGAGATTAATTCTCGTCTTAATCGACTATCCACCTACTGTTCTGAGCTTGAAATATGGATAGGAAGAAGGGCGAGATTATAAAATCCAAGTGAGTAAATAGATACCATCTAAACTGTCTAAAGTCGAGTAAAAGGGGACAATTTCAAATTCATTCTTTGTATTATAATTCACCTCATCTTAACTCATTTTAACTGAGTAAAATAGAATTATTTTACTCAAATAATTACTATAGCTTATGAATCTTTCAAAATCTTGACTTGGTTGTTGCCA
Source organism: Theobroma grandiflorum (assembly GCA_036013995.1). Taxonomy (NCBI): domain Eukaryota; kingdom Viridiplantae; phylum Streptophyta; class Magnoliopsida; order Malvales; family Malvaceae; genus Theobroma; species Theobroma grandiflorum. The sequence goes on from CP142131.1 coordinate 13,809,746, forward strand.
AAATCATTCTCGGGGATACCCTTGCAGAGGCATCTGACCGAGACCACCAAGACTATTCAGTGTCATATACACATGAATATATTTTTATATTTGAAAATCTAGCCATGCCTTGACGTTGGCTGAGTCTCATTCTCACGCGGTAGTCCACGTGATGTGCACTCAAACTTTACCTCCAGAGATACCCTACACACGGCTCTCCAATCGAGGTAAGGTAAATCTAATTCTGTGCCCCTTCTCTTAGGCTGGCCTACAAAACAGTCCACTACAGGGATTATGAATTATTTTATTTACCACCTTATTTATAAAATATTAACTAGCATGATATGGCAAATTTTTACAATCTAGCACCTCAAGGCTGAATACATAGTACATATAATTTTTAACATAAAAACTAGTTTAGCCATTCATGCTCACATATTGCTATAAGCCATATAATTTAAAACACAATTTACAACACAAGCAGATAGTCTCCAATTACTCTAATTTTTAAAATCACTATTTAATTCCTGAAAAAATTCATAAAATTCATTTCTTTAAATTACATTTTGTTTATAAAACAAAATGATTTTTCCATTTAAACTCATTTTTTATAAAATCATAAAATTAGATAAAAACCTACTTTAGATAATTAATATGATAGTAAGATTACTCACTGTTTTTTGAAAATCAATTCTGGGTACTCCGACTACTAATCCTCCGGTATAATTTTCTTGCCTTGATCAGAGGACTCACCACTTTGACAATTTGCAAAATAAATTTATTACCGTAATTGTGCTAATTTGATTTACACTTTGTTGGTCCCAAAATGAGTGCTAGAAGGGGAGTGAATAGCACTATCTCAATTCTTTTGCAAGATTGAGACTTGATCTCAAAACAAAGAAAGCAAAACAAAAGAGACAATGCACAAAGTATTTATAGTGGTTCGGTCCAAGACCGATATCCACTACCTTGATTATCCAACTAAGGATTTTTAAACCAAACACTAAAACAGTGGAATTCACAAGCTTCCACCAAGTTTTTACAATGGCTTTTCCAAGGCTTAGTCACAACTTTTACACTAGTTTTTCACGGGATCAACTAAAACCCAATGTGGTTTTTTAAGGCTCAACCACAACCTATCACTAGTTTTTCTCAAGCTAAACTAAAAGCCCAAAGTGGTTTTTCAAGGCTCAACCACAACCTATACTCTAGTTTTTCACGGGCTAAACTAGAACTCCAAAGTAGTTTTTCAACGCTCAACCACAACCTTTACACTCAACTTTTCAAGGCTAAGTTGGAACCTATAAGCATCCAAGCAAACCTTGCTTGATGCAAACACTCATAGTGAAACATTCACTCTAAGAATATAAGGATAGATGAGAAGGTACCTAATGATCACACGGTTGATCTATGTGGTACAAGTTTAAATGCTTAACACAATTGCTAAAGATAGGCGTTTGGGTGCAATGAAGAGTACAAAAGATTTTCAAGTTTGCTACTCTTTCTTTTTGGCTTGAATATAATGGTCTCTTTGTATATGAAGCCAAATGGTTGTTCAAGGTTTTGAACAACTGTCTAAAGTTGGTTCCTTGACATTTAAAGATCTTTTTATAGTTGAAGAAGCTTGTCTGATGGCTGTTGGGACGTTTATGACCATTGGAAACAGTTTGGGGAAGATTCTAGCTGTTATTCTGTTTTGTAGTGGCTTGGCGGATGGTGCAGACAGAGAGCACTTAGTTGACTAAAATTTTTTCTTTGGCTGACTAAGTTGGTTCTGTTTCAGACGCAGATTTCAGAGAGCGTTTAGTGAACTAACATCATTTTCTTGGTCGACTAACTCGATTCTGTTTCTCACCAAGCTTCACCCTTTCACTTCTCCACTTTAACTTTTGTTCAACCAATGATCTTCCTTGTTTCACCAAGGAGCTTCATCACTATCAATCTTCCTTGTTCCTTATTCAAATCACAGCTTTAGGTGTTCAATAGAAAGATTGCAATATTATCTCATTTATGATCATTTGCCCTGCACACTTAGTTAAAAATATTAGACACAAATGACATGTAAATATTTTATTATCATCAAAAACTAATGGAGCCAACAATCTCCCCATTTTTGATGATGACAAAACATCCCTTGGTTGATAGCATGGTGTCTTTTTAATTCTTTTTTCAATTTCAACAGAAAGTGAGGATTACTCTCCCTAAGTTCATGTTCCCCCAAATGTGTGCTCCTCCTAAGTTTGTGCATATTTTTCATCCATTCCAACAAGTTTTTATTCAAGTTATGTTCATAGTGATTTTGTACATGCTTGCCTTTGATAGAAAATGTTCATATATGCAGGTTTTAGAGCAAATGACATGTTGATAGATTTTATCAGTTTTCAATTTCTGCAGATTTCTGTCAATTGCTTGTTATTTCCAGATTTCATCATGTTAGCTCCAGATTTTATTCAAACCATCATTTTTCCAACAAACTCTCTATAAATCATCATCCATATGTACTCAACTCCATATAGCTTTGCAATATCACGTCATGAATGATTTATCAGCATAATCATTCAATATCAGCACAATATTAGAAAATTGCAGTAGCATTTTACAATATTAGCAGTTAGTTTCCAGCCACACTTCATAATGCCATAAATATCATTTTCAGAGTTCAAGTATTTCGAGCAATTATCAACAAGCATATTCTAAACATCCATAAAGTCAGCCAAGATTAAGATTTAGTGTTTGAATGCCATTGAGGCATAAATATTCAACAAAAACAGTAATAAAAAATTTATTCCAGAAATACCCCTAGTCCTGTTTTTGCTACCTTTCTATCCTAGAAGTATGGTACCTTTACCCTTAGGATTTTTTATTTTTCTTGATATTTTCCCTAAAAGTCCAGTAACTTTACCCTCAGATTTTTTTATTTTTCTTGTGATTACTACACCCTCTTTTTGTCATCATTAGGGAGGGGTTGAGGTATCATTCTTCAGAGGGAGATGGTGTAGATTCAAGGGACATGGTTTGTTCCCACCAAGGATTTAGGGGAAAAGGAGATGGTGGTCTCAAAACGGGTTGAGAGGTTGTTTCAGGAGTTTGCTGAGGAGGCTGAGGAGATGTCTCTGTAGCTTTTTCTAGAGTTGCCTGATCAGAAACTTCTATTGGGGCTTGAGGAGTGCTTGCAGGAGGTGATTTTACCTTTTCTGCCAATCTTGAAGACTTCCTTATTCTTGGAAGTACTGATTTTCTTGCTGTCTTCTTTTGTCCCATGGCAGGTGGCTGAAGCTTAGATGCAGGAGCTGTGTCTTTTGCTTTTGTTTTTCCTTTGTCCTTCCCTTTTTCTGTAGGTTCCTATTCTGAGGTCATTACTTGAGCAGCTTGAGCTGTTGTTGCCTCTTTTTCTGCTTATTCTTCTCTTTCCATTTGATAAAAAAGTCCCATGACAGACATTTCATCAGAATAAGGAGGGGACGCTTCCTGTTCAGGCTGTGGTGAAGATTGATGCTCAAGAGAACCAAGTGGTGAACCAACTACGTCAGTGCCTTATTCAGACGTTTCTCTTTCTACTGAGGTGGTTTTGTGAGGTTCTTCAAGTTCTGGTTCAAGGTCATGATGACCAGGGCTTGCACTCTGGTATACTGATTCTGCAACTTGGAATTCGGGACTTGCATCTTGAAATTCAGATCCTTCTAGTTGCAAGGCTGATCTTTCAGCACCTTGTCCCTCTGGTACCATGCTCTCAGTAGCAAAGGTGTCAGCATCAGCAGGTCCAGTTGGTGTTTCAGATTTGGCTTTCAAGCTGGCTTTAATTTTATTCATTCTTTCTTCAATTTTAACAAGCTTAGCTCCTTGATCAGTAAGTTTGACATCCGTTCTCATCAGCAGGTTGAACATTACTTTATTAGAGAATGAAAGGGCTACTATTTCTGGTTGTGTGGGGGCGACCTCTGGTTGAGTTTGTACTGAAGTAATCTTGGAGGTCTTACTAAAAGTGTCCCCATACACCTTATATCCCATCTTGATCAAGCTTCCTAGGTAGATTGGTTGGTCTTTACTTTTGACTATATCCATATTGTACTTCTTGGCCCATACTCCTTTCTTCTTGACAAGGGATGTGATCACATTCCCATAAGGCAAATGGATCTTCTCCAATTTACATGCTACCTTTATCCTTTCAATCATGAACCATCCAAGGTTTAGAACTTCACCAGTGAATGCATGCTCCATCAGCCAAAGGTCTTGAAGGCTGATGTAGCTTAAGCTACCACTCCTACCATTTAGATTTGCAGCTACAAAGTAATGCAGGATTCTAAATTGTGGACTAATAATCAGTCCTGCATTGCTCTTTGAAGAGAATTTTTCTTTCTTTTCGGTGACAATTTCCCACACAGAAGCAAGATCATACTTGTCAGGCATTTCATACTTTCCATTTTCTCCTTCAATTCCTAGCAAGTTACTCAAGTCTAAGGCTGTAACTAAGAACTCTTTCCTATTTAGAAAAACATTCAAATTTTCTTCTGAATAGTCGTATGAATCATCAAGCTTTCTTTCACTAAATGCAATGCTAGCATAGAATTCTTTAACTAAACTAGCACTATACGTCCTGTCTTTGAAAGAACTATACTCTTTAATACTCATTTCATTAAAGTAATTTGTCAAGCTTGTTTGGAGTTTAGGAGTTTCATTGAAACTCTCCCAATCAATGTACTTTCCACACGTAATGAGAGCATTTTCGATTTTCTTAAATCTCTCTTCATGAATTTTGTTTCTAAATTTCATGGAAAAAGCAAATAATGTACCTTTTTCTCCTTTGCTCTTCTTTCTCAGTTTCTCAGTCTTCTTCTTTTTCTCTTTTCGTTTTCTTTTCTCAGAACTTTTCCTAGACTTCTTTGGTGTAGAACCCGATGCCTCTTTTTTCTTCTTCTATGAGTGCTCAGCTTCGAGATTTTCTTCTGCTGGTCTCTTCTTCTTTTTCTTTTCTAACAAATCCTTAAGTAGGGTCGACTTGGCCATTATGATTTCTGAAGATGATTTTTACTTAGGGTTCCAAAATGTGACAAAAGAGTGATTCTCGGTTGGTTTCAGAAGAAGAAGAAAAGCAAATGAGATTGCTAAGGTTGAGAAAATCGGTTATCAGAGGGTTAAGAAGTGATTGACAGTTTCTAACTTAGAAACTGTCTACCTCCCTCTTTACAAATGCCTCATTTTCCCAAATTTTAAAACTCCCTATCATATTTTTACTATTTACTGCTTCAGGTTTCCCTTTTTTATTTTGTCACCCGATAGACACAAAATCTCATTAATTTAATGCTTTATCATTCAGCCATTAGTTCTTTTGATCTAATAAAATAGAATGCTCTTAGTTGACTGTATTTCATACTTTAGTCGACTAAGTCTCTTTTGTTTTTCTCTATTTAGTCCAGATTTCTTTTTATAACTCTTCCAAACAACACATTCCTAGATTTCTTTTAATTTCACAGAATCTATCCTCACTAAGGGGTTTTGTAAATATGTCAGCAAGTTGATGCAATGTGCTTACGAATTCAATATTGATTTCTCCCTTAGTTACATAATCTCTAATAAAGTGGTGTTTAACCTCAATATGTTTGGTTCTTGAGTGTTGTACAGGATTTTTTGAAATATTTATAGCACTGGTGTTGTCACAATATATGGGAGTGTTATTCAAGGATAACCCGTAGTCTTTCAATTGTTGCTTAATCCATAAAACCTGTGCACAACAACTTCCTAAGGACACATATTCTGCTTCAGTAGTGGACAATGCTATAGAATTTTGCTTCTTGCTTGACCGACATACTAGCATGTTGCCTAGTAGCTGACATGTTCCACTTGTGCTTTTCCTATCAGTTCTATTTCCTGCAAAATCAGCATTTGAATATCCTATAAGGCTGAATGGTGATTCTTTTGAATACCAAATTCCTAAGCTTTGAGTTTCTATGAGATATCTAAATATTCTTTTTACAGTAGTAAAGTGTGTTTCTTTAGGTTGAAACTGAAATCTAGCACATAAACACACACTGAACTGAATATCTGGTCTACTTGCAGTCAAGTAAAGAAGAGATCCAATCATACCTCTATAGAGCTTTTGATCTACATCTTTACTTTTCTCATCAGCGTTAATCTTTGTAGATGTACTCATTGGTGTGCTGATGGATTTCAATTTCAACATATCAAACTTTTGGAGCATGTCTTGAATGTATTTGTCTTGGCTGATAAAGGTTCCTTCTTTGCATTGCTTGATTTGAAGGCCAAGAAAGTACTTCAATTCTCCCATCATGCTCATCTCGAATTCTCCTTGTATTTCCTTAGCAAAGTTCTTGCAAAGAGATTCATTAGTAGCACCAAATATAATGTCATCAACATAGATTTGAACTATGATTAGATCATTTAGATAACTCTTGATAAACAGTGTGGTGTCAATGTTGCCCCTAACATAGTCTTTTTTTACCAAAAATTTGGAAAGCCTTTCATACCAAGCTCTAGGAGCTTGTTTCAGTCCATACAAGGCTTTGTGAAGTTTAAGGACATGATCTGGTTTCTCAAAATCTTCAAAACTAGTAGGTTGTTCAACATAAACCTCCTCTTGAATGAGTCCATTAAGGAATGCACTCTTCACATTCATTTCGTACAGCTTGAAGTTTATATGACAAGCAAAGGCAATTAATAACCTTATGGCTTCTATTCTAGATACAGGTGCAAAGGTTTCTTCATAATCAATGCATTCCTCTTGATTATATCCCTTTGCCACCAATCTTGCTTTGTTTCTTATAACATTTCCTTGTTCATCAACCTTATTTCTAAATACTTATTTAGTGCCAACAATAGGATGATTTGAGGGCTTAGGCACTAGTGACCATAAATTATTTCTCTTAAATTGATCCAGCTCCTCTTGCATGGCTAAAATCCAACTTTCCTGTTTTTTAGTTTTTTCAAAATTTTTAGGTTCAATTTGAGAAATGAAAGCTGAAAATTCATATGTCTCCCTAGTTCCTTTCTTAGTCTTGACTCCATGAGATATGTCACCTATGATTTGTTCTTGGGGGTGATCTCTCACATATCTCCAGCTTATAGGTAAGTCACTATGCTGGATTTCTTGTCTTTGTAAATTTTCAAGTGGTGGAGCTATGGGTTCTTCCCTAGATGAGTCTTCTTCATTATTTTTGCTATCATTTAGACTCATTTCTTCCATGTGTTTTTCTAGATTTTCTAAATCTTCATCATCCTCATGAGCTTCCTTTTCAACATGGATTAATTCATCAAAAACTATATGGATAGATTCTTCAACATTTAGTGTCCTTTTGTTGAAAACTTTATAAGCTTTTGAGTTCATGGCATATCCCAAGAATATTGCTTCATCACTTTTAGCATCAAACTTCTTTAATGGTTGTTTTCCATTGTTCAAAACAAAGCATTTGCAACCAAAGCTCCTAAGGTGAGAGATGTTTGGCTTTCTTCCTTTGTACAACTCATATGGGGTCTTTGACATGATTTCTCTAATTGAAACTCTATTAAGTATGTAAGCTGCTGTATTTACAGCTTCAGCCCAAAAGTACTTAGGAAGATTGTTCTCACAAAGCATGGTTCTTGCCATCTCTTTCAATGTTCTATTCTTTCTCTCCATAACTCCATTTTGCTGGGGTGTTCTAGATGCTGAAAAGTTGTGTTCTAACCCCTTTTCATTGCAATATTTCTCGAACTCATCATTTTCAAATTCTCCTCCATGGTCACTTCTAATCCTAATAATGGATGTACCCCTTTCATTCTCAATTTTCTTACAATATCCTACGAAAGCTGATAACGATCATTCTTGTGAACAAGGAAATAAACCCAAGTGTATCTAGAATAATCATCAACAATTACTAAGCCATAAGATTTACCAATTAGACTTGTGGTGCTAATTGGACCAAAAAGATCAATATAAAGCATTTCAAGAGGTTTCGATGTTGACACAACATTCTTAGCTTTGAATGAAGTTTTGACTTGTTTTCCTAACTGACATGCTTCACATACTCTATCATTTTCAAACTTAATGCTAGGTAGTCCAATAACTATATCTTTCTTAATTAGTTTCGACATGATGTTCAAACTAACATGTCCCAATCTTCTATGCCACAGCCAGCTATCATTTTCAACCTTAGCTACTAAGCACATTTCATTATCTTTTTGTAGATATTCAACATAGATGACATACATGCTTTTCAATCTTTTACCTATGTAGGTAGTCTTGTTAGTACCTATATCTATTACTTCACATTTGTTGGAATCAAAATAAACCTTAAACCCTTTATCACATAGCTGACTTATGCTTAATAGATTATGCTTTAAGCCTTGAACAAATAACACGTGACTGATTTGAGTATGAGAGTTCTTACCAACCATTCTTATCCCTTGAATTCTTCCTTTTGAATCATCTCCAAAGGACACGGTTCTTCCCTTTTTCTTGTCAAGTTGAGCAAACAACATTCCATCACCTGTCATGTGTCGAGAGTAGCCACTGTCCATGTACCAAGGCTGCTTCCTCTTGTTGTGTTGAGCTTTTGAGCATATTTCCTTTAGATGCAACTCAACTTACAAAAACGTGGTTCAGTTCTTCTTGATAGGTACTCATACTTTGATGGGTCCTTAAATGTTAGTGGCAATATTTGAACCTTTTGGCACTCAGATTTTTCTGGTTTTCTACAGGATTATATTTTTGACACAATCATATGATAGATGACCATATTTTCCACAACAATAGCATTTAGCTGATGCATTATGATGAATCCTTTTAGCATACAAATTTTTCTTTAAGGAATCATTTTTCAAACACTTAAGTGCTGCATTTTCATCAATAACTTTTTGCAAAGCAGTAGATTTATCTTTCAGCTCTACCTTCGAGATTTCAAAATCTGTTTTTGAATGTTCCAACTCAATTTGCATAAGATTTCTTTGCTCAAAAACTGAATTGAATTCATTTTTTATTTTCTCTAAATCTTTTTTAAGTGATGCAGCCTTTTCTTTAAGTTTTTGTACTTTAAAAATAGGTTTTCAAATTTATCACATAAATTGTCATATCTTTATTTTCTTGTTTAATTTAATTTTATCCAAATAATCTAAATTAATTAATTAATTAAAACTAATAAACTAGAATTTAAAATAACAAGAAAAATCAAAATAATAACAACTGGAGAAAATATCAAATTAAACAAGCCTAGGATTACAATATCCCTCACACTTCATCTAAATTTTACCTCTCCTCCTTAACTTATTTCAATGGGTTGAATTGCTAACCTAGAGTCCTAAATTATTTATAAGGGTCTCCCGACTCGTTTTATAAAAATATCTATTTTAACCAAAACACTATATCCCTATGTGATTTGAAATTAAAACAGACTCATTAAGTTCAGGCTCTAATCTGGCTACATATGGCCTATAGGTATATCCCTATCTTATACGCAAATCATTTAACATGATGATATGCTATCCCAATTTTAGTCTACTCTAAACTCCCTCTCCCAAGTTTGTTTAGGTTCCTAAATCAATTTAATTGGTGATCAGGCAATTAAAAGCATTAAGAACAAATTGAAATAAACAATTCAATTCCCATAGAAAATAAGTAAGAAAAAGATAAAAAACTTAGACTACATGTGAGTTCAATTGCAATCCTAGAAAAAGAAAATTAGCTACTCATAATTGCAAAATCAAATAACATTGTATAAAGTTCAACCATTGAAAATAACAAGAAGAATAAAAGCTAAGGAAGAAAACAAAATAATTGTTGCTCTGATCTCCGGGTTTCCGCTTCAACTTCTAGCTTCTTGAATCTCCAAAAGTCTTTTTTTTCAGGTCTCAAAATATCCTATATATACTAACAAACTTAATCTAAATTTCTCCAAGTTGACCTAGGGTTTAATTGGGCTTAAAACATAATGAGAGGCCCAAAAAAAATCACTTAACAGTCTTTACAAATTTCCATTCCCGGTACAAGACGTCCAGCTACTTTCCAACGTAATTTTATCTATCTTCAAGGCAGAACTGGGCAAAGTGATATTCATGAAAGTTGTAGCTCTGTCTCTTAGCTTTCAAATGGTCTAAGAATCCTAGAAATTGGAGTTATGTAGCTCGAGATATGGCTAAAATACTGAAGTATATGCAAGCAGATTTCTAGATCTTTTAGCACCTTACTTTCCAAAATTAAGCCCAATGACTTTAGGTCCTACCAAAAAGATAAAAACTAATAAATATTAACCAAATTAAAGGAAATAACATAAAATTAAATAACTTACTTAAAAATAAACTAAATATAAAAATAACTAAAAATTAAGAAATTATAATTAAAAACTAAGGGCTTAGTTAAAATTTAATAACAAAATTGGAATAAAATAATTCTATAAAATAGAATTATTATAAATCATTCATGGACATATCACAAGTTGATGAGCATACCTCTGTTTCATCATCCTTTGCCATTAAGCAGACGTTAGCTCTTTCCTCTGAGCTTTCTTCATTAGTTTTTGTGCTTGAGTCACTGTTTGACCTGGTTGCAGTAACCATTGCCTTTTTCGATTTTCTGTTTTTCTTTGGAATTTCTTCTTTTAGCAATGGACATTCAGACTTGTAGTGCCCTGGTTTTTTGCATTTATAGCAGATCAGTTCTTCCTTTTTGCCATTATCAATCTTGTTTTTCTTCCATGAAGGACCTTAGTATCTCTTAAAAATTTTTCTTGCAAATCTTCGATTCTTTCTTCTCATCAGTTTTCTGAATTTTCTTGTAATAAGTGCCAATTCATCATCATCATAGCATGAGAGTTCTTCCAGCTCTGCTTCAAAGATGCTGGCTTTAAGTGCTATGTTCTTCTTTTTCTCTTTTGCCTCTCTTTTATCCTCATCTTCTTCTTCCTTGAGCTTCAGCTCATGTGTAAGCAAAGACCCATAAATTTCATCAAGTGTGATGATGTTCAAATCTTTTGCTGCTCTTATGGTAGTCACCTTTGTCTTCCAAGACTTAGGTAGACTCTTAAGAGGTCTTTTTACAAGCTCATGCTTGTGGATATGTTTTCCTAGTTGGTAAAGTTTATTTGTGATGTTCGTAAACCTATCAAACATGCTGGTGATGTCCTCACCAGGTTTTATTTTGAATATCTCATAATTGTGGGTCAAGAGGGCTATCTTGGACTTCTTAACTTGAGAAGTCCCTTCATGAATAATTCTTAACTTATCCCACACTTGCTTAGTTATTGTACAGCTTGAGATTTTGTTAAACTCAGTGGGAGTTAAAGCACAATGCAAGGTGTTGATTGCCTTGAAATTAGTATCCACTTTCTTGGTTTCAGCCTCGGTCCATTTAGACCTTGGCTTAGGCATCAACTCATTTGTAACTACATTTATAGTTGAGGGAATAAAGGGACCATCGGTGATGACATCCCACATCTCATAATCTATGGCTCTAATGTATATTGACATCCTAGTGTTCCAATAAGGGTAATTAGAGCCATCAAACAGAAGTGGTCTGTTTGTAGATTGTCCCTCGGCTATAACTGATTTTTGTAGAGCCATTTGGATCCTCTTTAAGGGTGTTAGACCTTGTATGCAGAGAACTAGCTTTGATACCAATTGTTAGTCCCAAAGTGAGTGCTAGATGGGGGGTGAATAGCACTATCTCGGCTTTTTTACAAGATTGAGACTTGATCTCAAAACAAAGAAAGCAAAACAAAAGAGACAATGGACAAAGTATTTATAGTGGTTCGGTCCAAGACCTATATCCACTACCTTGATTATCCAACCAAGGATTTTCAAACCAAATACTAAAACGGTGGAATTCACAAGCTTCCACCAAGCTTTTACAATCGCTTTTCCAAGGCTTAGCCACAACCTTTACACTAGTTTTTCACGAGATCAACTAAAACCCAATGTGGTTTTTCAAGGCTTAACCACAACCTATCACTAGTTTTTCCCGAGCTAAACTAAAACCCCAAAGTGGTTTTTCAAGGCTCAACCACAACCTATACTCTAGTTTTTCACGGGCTAAACTAGAACCCCAAAGTGGTTTTTCAAGGCTCAACCATAACCTTTACACTCAACTTTTCAAGGCTAAGTTAGAACCTATAAGCATCCAAGCAAACCTTGCTTGATGCAAACACTTAGAGTGAAACACTCACTCTAAGAATACAAGGATAGATGAGAAGGTACCTAATAATCACACGGTTGATCTAAGTGGTACAAGTTTAAGTGCTTAACACAATTACTAAAGATAGGCGTTTGGGTGCAATGAAGAGTACAAAGGATTTTCAGGTTTGCTACTCTTTCTTTTTGGCTTGAATATGATGGTGTCTTTGTATATGAAGCCAAATGGTTGTTCAATGTTTTCAACAGTTGTCTAAAGTTGGTTCCTTGGCATTTGAAGATCCTTTTATAGTTGAAGAAGCTTGTCTGATAGCTGTTGGGACATTTATGACTGTTGAAAACAGTTTGGGGAAGATTCTAGTCGTTATTCTGTCTTGTAGTGGCTTGGTGGATGGTACAAACAGAGAGCACTTAGTCGACTAAAATTTTTCCCTTGATCGACTAAGTTGGTTCTGTTTCAGATGCAGATTTTAAAGAGCGCTTAGTCGACTACATTTTCTTGGTCGACTAACTCGACCAATCTTTAGGTGTTCAATATGAAGATTGCAATATTGTCTATTTTATGATCATTTGCCCTGCACACTTAGTTAAAAATATTAGATACAAATGACATGCGAATGTTTTATTATCATCAAAAACTAATGGAGTCAACAAACCTAACCTAATTTCTACATCAAATGTATGAACTACTCGGGTAACCGTTAAAATACGGTGTTGACCTAATTTGACATATTACCTGATTAAATTGCTAACGTGTCCAATTTAACTCAAAATTGCTCCATTCTTTTTCTAATACCATAAATCATCAATTATCAATCAAATGACACAAAATTCAGCTTAATTTCCTTTTCATTGCTTCATAGAAAAATTCGACTATAATGGGGCATTATCCCTAAAATTTTTCCTACATCAATTTCTCACAATAATTGATCAATTCCTAACTCATTTCACTTGAAATGAAAATCATTTCATTACACACACACACCATGAGGCATTCGACAATGGAAGATTGGTGGGGGAAATGGAATTTTTCCTTGTTGTTTTACTTCTAAACATACTAAATTGACCTTAAACATTAACATAACTCAAATTCAAGCTATTCCCATCATTAAATCTCTTCCATACCCATTCGGCCTCCATGATTTCAGCATGCTAACTCAATTTTCAGCCATGAAAAATAAGAAATAAAGCATGGGTAAGCTAGGTTTTAAGCAAAATTAAAAGATTTTACCTTTTTTGTTGCTTGATCTTTGAAAAATCAATGAGATCTGTTGATTTCTTGGCTAGGTTTTGGTTTTTCCTCTTTGTTTTCTTTTCTTCTTGCCTTGTTTCCCTTTTGGCCGAATATGGTGAGAGAAATTGAGGTTTATGGGCTGATTTTTATGGCTTAATACTAAAATAATGTGACTTTACACGTGTCACATGCTTATTGGTCCAACATTTTAATTATTTGACTTTTATCCTTTAATTCTCCTCCACACATTGGTCATATTTATCTATTTCTATGATGAATAAAATTTCTTAGTCTTGACATGTGTTGGGGGTGAAAAATTACCGATTTACCCCTAAGGTAAAAAAATTACGATTTTGCTCCTATACTCTGAAATATACCGAAATTACATTTTTCTTACTTTTCAACCTTAAATAACACTTCCATTAATAAATCTTAATCAAATGAGGCCAAAATATTGTCTAAAAATTCTTGTTTTGTCTTCTAGTGGTAAAATTACCATTTTACCCTTGTACTCAAAAAATACCAAGAAATTAAATTTATCACTGGTAAACTTCATATTATGCTTCAAATGATCATATTATACTTCAAATGATTACTTTTGTCAAATGTGATCAAGTTATAAAAATCTCCATTTTGTCTTTAAATGGCAAAATGATCGTTTTGCCCCTAATCGGTCAATATTCCCGATTTACTCCAAACCGGATCTAGAACTCTAAATCTCTGTTTTGAGTAATCCCTGGACTGTGAAATCCTCAATTTCACTCTTAAATCCTTATTTGAACTTGTTCGAGGTTTAAATCATCTCAGTTGTACTTCTAGTTATAATATCGACTTTAAATACTTTTACGAGCTGTTCAAATATACAATCACTCTATCAGTCACATGTATAACATGGTAGATATTTTAGGGTTGGGCTTGACACATTGCCCTACCAACTATGCACAATCTAAATTAAAAATAGTCATGCAATTCTTGCAAAACCGATGATGCAAATTGTTGCACATCCAGTCATGAGATGCATTATATCAACTTATGATAATTATTTTATGAGAATATTGCAACAGGTGAATTGTTGGTTAAAAAGGGAAATTTGGACTTTAAAGGATGGGAAAACAACCCACTTTTAATGCTAATCCAAGGTTCTATTTATTAGAACCATCCCAAGTTAGTCCCATGATATGGTCATTATAATGTATAGAATAAATACAACATAATAAATAGGCCATGCCTAATAATGTGTAGCAAATAAACAAAACTAGATGGGAAAAAGGTTTTATAAATGCACAAGATATAATTTATCCAATTCTTTGTATATAAACATTATTGATAGTACGTTTATAGTGTGAAATCAAATGCCAAACTAATACCGAACTATTCTTATTGTCTTTCTCTTTGTTAAACGATACAACAAAGAATAATTTGGAAATGATACAATCAAAGAATAATTTGGAGATAATACACAACAATGTTACTTTACATATTAAGAAAAAGAATAAATAAATTTAAAAAATTAACTGTACACACTATTTGTAAAAATCTTTAAGACAAAACTTTTTCGAAGGCTTTTTATGGCATTTGCCTTCAGGGCCTATACCTCTGAACTGATTAGCCACTGTAATGAAACAATAACCTAATTCCTGTAATTGTGCAAATCTTGCTGTATTAGTGTTTTTACATTAAATTCAAACCTTATCTACGTCAAAGGTCATTTTTGATGACCCGAGCAGTTAAAGTACCTAGCTCGATGGCATACAACGAGAAACAATGTCGTTAGTGGAATCATCTGTTTATCACGCAAGCCGGACTTCATTGCATCTATCCAACTATACGATGAGTCAACTAATGTCATACTTCATTTTAGTAAGTTAATGTGCACTACTAGTGGTCGTGGAAAAGGCATAGTACGAGAATTAAGTCCACCTCGTGTTGTGGCAAACCTCACATAGGACTCCCACCCCTCACATATTCAAGCAAATGTTGTAGAAAAACTGCTTGAGCTGGCTTGAATATTTTATCAGTTAGGGGAGGCTTCATTTTAAAACTCAAACCTAGCAAAATAAGCTGTCAATTAAGTTACGCATAACAGTTAGATGCCATTAACTAATACACTGAACATACATTTTAATAATTACAATTCATTAAAATATATTTACATAGAAGTAGGTGTCAACAATACATATTTTCTGCTTGTTGAGTTATGGATGGTGTGCATGCGTTCGCTTACATATGACATTGATACATGCGTCAATGTGTTGGTTGTCTAACAACTCATTTGATTTCTCTAATTGGCAAAAAAAATTAGGGCCTTTTTGCCCTACGATGCCCAGAATGTTAACCTTACATGTATAAAATATCCGCATCAAAAGGTCAATGGAATCAATAATCTAGAACCATGAACCTTAATATCGTGTAATGTTATCATTTTACCTAGCTTACTTGTTTTTCATGAAAGATTTATATCTGTCATTCAAGGTATCATTTACTTCGCATTGAACTAATAACGGGTTAACGTATAAGCTTTGAAGGTATATGTTGGCCATGCTCACATGTGCATCTTCGACTTGATGTGGAGGTGGAACCTTAGAAGAAAGTGAGCTTTGACCATACTGGGGGGCCTTTGGTGGAATTGGGACAAGAATAGGATGTATGGAAGTTGTAGTTGGACTACTCGTAGGATGAGGTGCCTCGGTTGCATTTACGGTTTCAGGATGATCTTTGATCAGAGCAATGGGACGTGAGCTTTGAACATATGCAATTGTCGGATTTAAGCTAGTTACCTTTTCAAGTTCAACCCCATTACTGATGCCCTCTTCTTGCGTGCAGCATCCTCTACACTCATTGATCTACTCTACACAGTGAAAAAAATCAAACATATTAAAACGTCAAGTACATCGTAAATGTTATAACTCACGTAATGAAAAAAGATAGAAGCTCATATCTCATAATGGTCAATCAGTCGATGAACAATTCAATCCTTCAGCCTTTGCAGTGACTGTTGGATATCTAGCTACATTGACTGCATTTGCAGCTACATTGATTGCATTTGTAGCTACATTGATTGCATCTACAATTGCATTTACTGCTGGATCTCCAATTGCATTGACTACATATGCATCTGCATATTTCACTCAACCTATATCCATAATGACTGCATCTGCATTTGCATGTCCATTTGTAACTCCATCTGCATTGACTATAAGTCCTTATTCCATTATGTATTCATCCTTTGCATCTCTCACTTAAAACCTGTAGTCATTTGAAGAAGCAACGATGAGTTTGGGCACTTGAGCAAGAAGAGCAGCATGAGGAGCAAGAGCAGGAGCAAGAGTAGAAGAAGGAGTAACAGTAAGACTAGCATGAGGAGAATTAGGCACTTTAGTAGCACCAAGAGCCTCAACAGCAACAAATTGGGCATGGACCTCATCGTCTGTGGTGTGACTTCGGTTAAAGCCTTATCTTGTCATTATTTTTTATTTACGGTCCATTATCTTCTTGTTTTATTGGGAACTCAATTGTACCCGACCCTCCAACTTCCATAATAGAACGAATTGTTGCCATTCAAAGACATTGACATCAATGTCGGCTAATATGTAGTCAATATCTCTTCAACAGTTGGCTTTAATGTCCTGACTATACACAATTGCATCAAAATATACATTGCCATTAGGTTGAAAGGTAGTTAACTTATAACAAAAAAAATTCAATAAAATAAAAATAATATGGTTTTTTTACTCACTTTGTCTTTTCTCTCTAAACTTGCAATATTGATATGGAAGCTTGTAGGCCTTTTGTCACAGTGCCACTTCAGCATTCTTAGGCAATCCCGGTTAGACTAATGTTGTCTTCAAAACAAGCTTTGAATATCAGGAATCACTTTCAATGCCAAAAATTGCACGTCAATTGTAAAACATTTTACTAGCTTCATAAACATCTCATATGAAAAGAAAAATGAAAAACCTTAGGTTAGAGCATACTATCTGAAATGCCCATACAAATTTGTATAGGTGGTAACGTTTCTTAGTTTTTGCTCTCACCACTAGAGATTCAAAACTCCTCAACAAGTAATTGACGGTCAGACTCTATATGTATGTTCCCTAAGGGAACGCATTCCACTAGTCAATGTTCTCGACCAGCGACAACAACCATGAAACCACTGATTGTTTGTAGTCTTGACTGAATAAAACATTGCTCGTGATCAAGACGAAGGCAATCTTAGTCGTGTCTCCCTTCTATTAAAACTGTCCTATCTTGAACATCTCTAGGACTTGTTGTATCTTCACCTCATTCCTTGCTCCCCAATATTGCTGGTGAATTTTTCCAAGGACGGCCTCGTAGATATTGGCAATAAGAGCTGATAAAGTACCAAATTTTAGTCTTGTCACCAAGTAGAACTCCCACTTCGAGAACTAAGTCTTCGATTGACCTTGGCAAACCATAACTCACTCTCGGTGGTGCCAAGTTGATTGATTCTGCACAATATTAGGTTCTACACAAGATTGGCATAAAATAATTTTTTGTCTGATTCGACGTCCATCAGATGCCCGAAGCATGTCTCTTCAAGGCTTCCCACTCATTTAGTTTACATAGTATCTCACGCATCAAATGCAGTTGCATCCATTTATAGTATATGTTAATGCCAGTGTTGAAGCCCCACTGGTCTTTTGGCACACAAAGCAAAGATTTCGCATTCTCCTACTTTGTTCCTGTTTTGGCCATCTACAACATAAAACAGATAAATATCACATTTCCATTTTAGTTAATATGATCATTGTAGATTAAAAAAGTAACTATTTCTTATTATATTTGCATACTTAAAAACAGAATAATTAATGCACATCAGGAGCATGGATTATTAAGTAAATCAACATATACATATTAAAGCATTACAATTGACCCAAAATAATACAGAATGAACGCAATGACGATCATGCAATGCCATACAGATAAATTTCATGCAATGCCATACTTATAATACTCGTGCACTTCTATACAGATAGCAGTCATGCAATGCCCTATCAAGTAGTCACATAATGACTTACATTCAATCACGCAATGATTTATCAACAAGTTAGATAATACTAAGAACTCTAAATAAATCTAGCACACCCTAGGTGATGCCATGCCTAAAACCAATCATGCATAAAGTGTCAACCACTCATGCAAACCCGCAATCACCTAAACCCTATATCCCTCAACCCAATTCTTATCAACCAGCCACGCATGCTTATCGACCAGTCATACATGTCTTGTGACAAATATGACATGCTTTTTGTTTTTTATTCATTGAGATTTTATCGTGAGTTCTGTTGAAATATATTTTTGCAGAAATTTCCTTGAAGGATCTTTTCTGCGATATTTCACCATATTCTTAAAAGTTTTTGTGATTATTCATAAGGGTCAAAGATACATTCTTTGTATTCATTCAAGGCTTGCATGATTTTCCAATGTTAAGTTTCAAGTGTTTGAGGAAAATAATCCAAACACATTTCAACATTTGGTGATGGCCAAATATGATCTGCTTCTTGTGATGATGAGTTCTTTCCAAGGTGCTAAAAGGAAAAATCATTATACAACCTCAACAAAATTGGTTATCCAATATTCTATTGACTCTATGAACTAGTCTTGCAATGACTTATCAACTAGTCATGCAATAACCTATTATCAAGTCATGCAATGCCAAACCCTTAAGCGTAATGCCTAACGAAATCATGCATACCTTAAGTGATGCCATGCCTAAATCCAATCATGCATAAGGTGTCAACCACTCACGCAAGCCCTCAGTCACGTAATACCTAAACTTTAAACCTAATTCCTATCAACTAGTCACACATGCTCTCTCACCTTCTAAGCCCAAAAACACCAATAATACCAACTTTAAATTTATATTCAATAATTTCAAACAATAAGAATATCAATATAAATAAGCAATATGCTTATGTTTATGCTTAAAAACTATAAATGAATAACATGAAGAATAACAATAGCCTTAAACATTTCTCCACATGGTTAAAAAAAAAAGTAAAAATATATGCCTACCTTATTTTGCATAATATGAACTTTCTCTCACTGCTCAATATGTAAACTACCTTTATGTGAATGACCACTCGAAAATGCTTTTATCACTGCTTAAAATGCTCGAAAGTTGAATCAGCAAGGAATGCTTTCGAGAAAATGCTTTGTAGGGAGATGTGTGGTTTATCAATGAGAATTGAGGAGTTACACAACTTGTAAACATACTTGATTCGTTAATATAGTTTGGGTTGAGATGCGAAGCCAAAGACATAGGTCGGTTTCATTATGAGTAATTTTGTCCTAATTTAAATTCTTTTGACAAAAAATAGTTAAAATTATGAAAAACCCTATTTTCAAAAACGCTTTATGCATGGAGCCTATTTGTGAAAAGAACTCTAACTATAATTAGATCTTTATAGTAATAAACAAGGAATAAAAACACCTTAGACTAAAATTCATTTTTAAAATCAACTTCGAAAGAGCAAAAACATTTCTAAAGCACCAAATTCAAGTGTTTTGCATTTCTCATCATATGGATATGGGGTGTGATTCACACAATTTGGAAGCTTTGGAAGGACACCTGCTAACTGTAATGTCAATTTTCAGAATTACATTAAGTTTAATATATTTATATTTTTTTATTATTAATTTTTATATAATATTATCTTTTAAATGTATTTTTAATATCATATATTTTATTTTCATTATAATTTTTTATATTTTATTTTTAATATAATGTTTTATATTATATATTTTATTTTAATTTTTTTAAAAGATAATATTCAATATTATATTTTAAGTGGAAGGGTAAATATATTTTTAAACAACATTACAAAGTGCAATGCAATCTAATTGTATTAGTTTTAGACTGTAATCACATTATATTTGTTGATTATAATTTAATTAGGCACTTCGTAAGAATATCCTCCTATTTCGTTGGTATCAAACACTACTTAAATTTTCTTGATTTGTCATGTATTTCTAAGCTTATAATAATTAGAAGATTTCATGATTCCATTTAGTCCTTGACAATCCAATCACAAAGCTCATGGTAATTCACAAAATTAGATTAATTATCAATGATCACTTAATTTGAATTATCCTTGAAATTCACATTAAATGATTTCGAACAAAATTAGATGTTTACATTTATTTTTAAATTATTTTAAAGAATTTATATACTAATATAAAATTACACATTTTTGATCAATCAATTATAATCTAATCAAACTGAATGTGTTTTAAGGATCACTTATTACAATATTGTAATAACAATAAAGAAAATGATGTTACATATATATTTTATTTTATTAAATCTTATCAACAACTAGTTGATTTTTCAAAAAAAAAAAAAAAAAGGAATTACGGGAATGTCATTTGAAGCCCATAGCTTTGGATATTTGAAACTGAGTGTCGCACCATATCAATTGAATTTTACCTAATGACACTCTTGGTCTTTTGGCATTGCAAGCCAGAAAAAGACAAAAAAGAACACAAAGATTAAAAGTCAAATTCTGAAGTTAATCCTTTTACTATAAGAAAGAAGGGAAGCAAATGAAGGTTTGACTTTTGAATTTAGGTTTAAAAATTGAGCATAAAAAGGGTGAAAAGTTCCACTAAGCAGCACATTAGCCTAATTAATGTTAAAATTGTAACGGTGTTAGCAATTGAGTTGAAATTAACTAGTTTTTAAAGTAGAAGAACTTAATTTATATAAAATTATAATACATGGATTAAATCCAGCATTTTCTTATAGTGGAGGGACTAAATTCAAAATTTGTCAAAATAAACGGAATCCCCGCCAGAGCCCCTGCCCCTGCCCTTATATATAAAAATAAAATTGTCGCAAGTCCCGAATCATAACCCCTTCACTTTGCCGACTGTTCCAGATGATGAAAATTGGAAGCTTGAAAGAAAGGAATAGAAACTAATGATGGAAATCCAAGTCCGAACACTGAGCGATGAATCCACCGTCATAACCACATCGCCAGAAAAAACTATTAACGATCTCAAGCTTCTATTGAAACTCTCTTTCCCTCCCGCCTCTTCTTCTCCCAATTTCCACCTCTTTTTCAAGGTAAAAAGGAACAAAATTGAAACATTCAAGCATTTCTTATTCACACAACACATTAATTTAATGTTTTTCCTCCAAATTGTTTTGCTTCAGGGTACTAAATTGAACTTGCAAAGCAAAGTGAGCAGTCTCTCGATTCAGTCCGGTGAATTCTTTGTTTTGATTCCATTTGCAAAGAAAGAAAAGCCTCGAATTGAAAACCCTAGTTTTTCCAACAATGCAAGCACTGCCACAAGCTTTGCAGATTCTACTTACTCTGATATGATGCAAGAATTCTCATCTTTACGGGACGAATCAGGAAATTTTTGTGAAGATAATAGTAATAATAATAATGTTTATTTTAAGAGTAAACGAAAACAAGGAGTGACAATTGATAGGGATGAGAAAAAAGAGGGTTGTGCTTATGATTTTTTATGGAATGTATTGCGGACTTCTGATGGGGATTTGTTTGAGGAAAAGAATTGTGAGAAGTTCGTTGAGGTTTTGCAGTCCGTAAATTGTTTGTCAAGTCCTTATTCAGGGAAATGTATGTTGTTAAGTGAGGCCAAAATTCGGAGTCGTGATGAACAGGCTTCGTGTTTGTGTCCTGTTTGGCTGAAGAAAATTGTGGAGGCCTTTGCTTTCTTAAGCATTTTGTCTGCGTTTCTTCAGCTGCGAACGGAGAGAATAACTTCAGCTTGTGTGAAGGAAGTGCTGGAGCATTTAAAGAAATTTGGGCTTGGTGTTTGTATGGAGGACATAGAGTGTCTTTCTGTTCTTTGTCCCAAGGTTCGTTACTTTCTATGATACTAATAAACACCTCCTGCTTAAGTTTCTAGCTGATAATAAGCCTATCTCTGAGCATCGTATGTTAGTGACTTGTGATATAATGCATACTGCAATTTTCATCATATGTGCTTTTATATCACAAGTCCTTTCCACTTAGGTTTCTCTAGATGGTTAGATTGCTGAAAATTATAGCGTTACTTCACCATATTGAATTCCTTTGATTCAACTGCTGTCCCTTAACTTTCTACGACAATGTTCTAGAAGCAGTTTTAGTTTTTCACCTGTCAATTAGTGCTCTTGTAGATTCTCTGTTTCATCTGCTTGAGTGAAGTGTTTGATTGTGCCTACTCAGGTGGTATGTTTTGTAAATAATGATATGGAGCCTAAAAATTTTGGTGATGCACTTGTTATCACCCTAACTTCAACAAAGGAGGGAGACAAAGTTGACAACAAATTCAGAGCTGGTATTATTGAAGATATATACATTTCCTTCCATTTTTTTTAGTTAATTTTAGATAAGCTTCCAAGCAAGTATAATTTTTTGAACTGGTTCAACTTTCCTGTTCACAGGTAAAAGTCGCATGTCTCTTTCAAAGATCTTTAGCATAATGAAGAAATGGGAAAGTTCATTCAAAACTAGCTTGTGGGAGACTATCAAGTTGTTAATGGTAGTATTACCTTTTTCCAATCCTGCATTGTTTCTTCACAGCATGCATACATTTTTTTACATCAAGATTCTATTTATTCTTAGGGTGTTTGAACTCACAACTTAACCCAAAACCAAGAGCTGAGTCTGATCCATCCAGGCTCAGATTTTTGTCAGCTGCTCCCAAATAACAGATAATATGAATGACAGGATTTTCTATTTTGGGCCAAGGGAAGCTTATATATGTGTATATGTTATTTTTGCAACCACTGGATTTTATTATTGAAAAGTTATGAATCATTTGCAAAAATTATGTGCTTCAAGATCATAACTGGTATACTGGAACAAGTTCTACAATTTTTATTTTAGATATTCAATGGGAAAATATCATTATTTTCTCAGGGATAGTCTTGAATAAGTTTCATATTATTGGTTGGCCTAAATTCATTTTCTTGACCACCCCTGCATAATGTTTTTTTTTTCCTTATGGCATGCTGCCAGTCGTAGGCATTTAACTCTTTTTTCTATTGTGAATTGCTGAATAATTATATTTTCTTTTGTGCAGTCTAAACAGAAATATGAGAATCTGACATCAATTTCCTTAGAGGATTTGCTCATATTTTGGAAGGAAGGTGATAAGGTTTCAGAAAGAAATGAAACAAAACGGGCGAGGAGAAGCTGGTCCTCTGCTTCAAAGTCTCATTCAGCCAAAAGACGATGTCATGTATGTGTATATTCTTACTTAGTAAATGGTTAAGGTGCTTTTTGAAGATATAATCTTATCCACGCATAAGATAAATACAGGAAAAGAAGGAAAAAAAAGAGACATTAGATATTTTCCCCTTAAACTTACTGGAATAGTATTTCTATGCCATATTGGAGTTAAATGGTATGTCAAATACTTAAATTACATATGATAATTTCTCTATTCATGCTGTTTGACTATCATAGTTTCTTTAGCTCATATGTTATATAAGCATTAGAGGTTGTTTTTTGTTACGGATTTTAAAATCTTTTATGCTAAGAAAGAAGGCCACTTTTAGAATTCACTATGTGGGCAATTTCCTTAACCTTTTTGTTATTAATGTTATAAAGACAGCTTTTAAAGTCAAAGGGGCCTATATCATTGTAACACCTTGTTGACTTAGCAGGATACAAGTCAATTGCTACCAGCAGAAATGGTCGAGCATCTCAGAAAGAACATTGGATTGGATAGACAGGTTTTTTCTACACTTAGTTTGGGTTCTAGGAAAAAAAATTTACTCCTATTGAATTTCATAGGAACTAGTTGGAAAGCTGCCGTAAAAACATACTGGATTTCTTTCTCAGAAACTCCTGTGGAATCATGCACATGTCTTATGCCATCACTACCTAATGGCCCTAACATGCTAGCATTTTAGCATATCTTATTTGAAATAATTTTCCTAACACTTAACTCTTGATGTATGAATGATGCAGATGGTTCATGTCGAAAATATTGGTGCTAGGAAAGCTTCCTATGTGGAGATCCCTAAAGAACTCTCGGACAATACAAAATCTGCCCTTCAAAGTATTGGAATTAATAAATTGTACAGCCACCAGGTATGGATGCTTTCCTCTACTTCTATCTTTTTAAAGGCAATAGATCTTGCATGTGTTTGAACCCTTGTTGTCTGTACAGGCAGAGTCAATAATGGCTTCCCTTTCTGGGAAGAATGTTGTTGTAGCAACAATGACATCTAGTGGCAAATCTGTGTGCTATAATCTGCCAGTGTTGGAGGCATTGTCCCATAATTTGTCATCATGTGCGCTTTACTTGTTTCCCACAAAGGTTTGTTGCAGTTAGGCATTTTGATTTTATGATCATTGTGCATGAGCAGTATCTTTATTAGGCAAATTGTTCTCTGATGCAGGCCTTAGCTCAAGATCAACTAAGAGCTTTGCTAGCTATAATAAATGGATCTGATTGTAGTATAAATATTGGGGTATATGATGGTGACACTTCTCAGAAAGAAAGGACATGGCTTCGAGACAATGCTAGACTGGTATTTCATTGAAAGTGTTAGCTGTAACAAATGTATAGTCTTTCCCATACCCCATCCCAGTTGGCTATCTAGCCATCTTTTATCTGAAATCCCTGTCATTTTGCTTGCAGTTGATCACAAATCCTGATATGTTACACGTGTCAATCCTTCCATTACATAGACAATTTAGTCGAATACTATCAAATGTTAGGTGAGATTCATCTGAACACAATCTTTACTTTTACTAGTTATGGACTAGTTCACTTTGGTTATATCTTTTTAGTCAATGTTTGATTCAAGTTGTGGCCTTTGTTTGTGATATTCCTATTCATCATTTGTGGTTGTGATCACCAATGTTCTTTCTATCTTCTTATTGTAAAGTTTTGTAGTGGTTGATGAAGCTCATACTTATAAGGGAGCTTTTGGATGCCATACTGCCCTTATACTAAGAAGACTTCGCAGGCTTTGCTCTCATGGTACTAAGTAAGATTTAGGAAATTCCTATTATCATATCCTTTTGTTTTTTCTTGACTTGGTGAGGTGGGTTCTATAGTGTATGGCAGCGATCCTTCTTTTGTTTTCTCCACGGCAACTTCTGCCAATCCTCGCGAGCACTGTATGGTAAGATTTCTATTGAGTAATCTCTTAATTTGCTTTTGCTTCTATTATTGTGTGTATTCTGTCATGATGGTGCCTCTACTTTTGTATTCTGGTGGTGCTTCAGACCTCCAGTCCACCTCTACTTCTTTCCCAGATATCTATTTTCCCGCTTTTTCAGAAAAAGAACCACCACAATTCAAGGGTGACTATTTTCCAGTTGAGTTACTTTGCCAGATTGTTGGATTTGTTTGTATGTAGCTTGCCTCATTGTCTGGCCTGAATTTTCAGGATATTGAAAATTTTAATTATTTTCACATTTTGGCACTTAGATTTGAGGTTTATAGTAGCTCTCCCAAGTGTTTTAATTTTTTCCATTGGATTGCTATGGTAGGTTACCTTTATAATTGGTTTTTTTGGATTTGAACATAATTTTTGTGATGCTTCAGGACCTTGCAAATCTGTCAACATTAGAGCTGATTGAAAACGATGGAAGTCCTTCTTCTGAAAAGCTTTTTGTTCTCTGGAATCCTGCTCTATGTCTCAGAACTGTGGGTGTTTTTGTAAATATTGTTGTCTTTTCTATTGAGCTACTGCGTGAGCAGCTTATATGATATACCTACTGACACTGTTAGCTTACAGGAGCTGGATAAAAGTGACCGTGGCGTAGATGCTAGAAATGCTTCAGCTAAGAGTTTGAGGTATGATGAGAATAATCTTCCCTCTTTATTGAAAAGAATGATATTTGGGGGTCCTAAGTTGTTATTCATTTGGCATATCATAACTATCTTTATCTTTCTTGCTCTTCAGCCCAATTTCAGAGGTTTCATACCTTTTTGCAGAAATGGTTCAGCATGGACTTCGTTGTATTGCTTTTTGTAGATCGCGTAAACTTTGTGAGCTTGTTTTATGTTATACGTATGTCTGACATCATGATTTCTGGCCTGTACAGTCATTCTTCAAGCATTTATACTAGGCGAGAAAACAGTGTATAACTATATCGAATATCTATTATTGTTTTAGGCGTGAAATTCTTGAAGAGACAGCTCCCCACCTTGTCAATTCCATAAGTGCCTATCGTGCTGGCTATGTTGCTGAGGTCAGTTGTTTTTGTTGTCATTTACTGTTGATAAATTTTGGTTATGGTATTAGTGACATGCCTAAGTTACAACATCTTGCCTTGGTGAATTCTGTTTTGTGTTTCCTAAATTTTTCCACCCCTTCAACCCTCTTAATGATGGATGTCTAGCATGACCTTCCATTATGAAGGCTTGGTTTGGATGTGTGACATGGTTTCTTGTCTAAAGGCAAAGATTATTATCCTACTCAAGTCTTGTCCTTGTTGGTTCCTTAAAGATTGGTGAAAGTTTATTAATTTATTTAAAAAGTTTTCCTAGTTTTCTTAATTGTTCTTTTAGTGCACACTCCTGTATTAATTGTTCCAATTAAATGTGTTTCATTTTGGTATTTTCATTCATTTAGCATTCTTAATAGCCCAATGGAGTATTGTCAGCACTGGATGTTTACATTTTGGGCCTTTTGTTTGAATACATGAGTTAATCATGTGCAAAACCTACTTTTAACACATGATTTTTTATATTTTAATATTTGTTGACTGTAGAGCAGGACCGGAGGCAAATAGAGAGTGATTTTTTTGGTGGAAAGCTTTGTGGTATCGCTGCAACAAATGCACTTGAATTGGGAATTGATGTTGGACACATTGATGTAACTCTGCATTTAGGTTTTCCTGGTAGCATTGCAAGGTATGGTGCTAATTCATCCTCCTGCTGTCTGTATGAGTGTTATTTTCATAATTTCTAATTGGGGGGTTTCTCTTCTGAATATAGCCTATGGCAACAGGCTGGTAGGTCTGGCAGAAGAGAAAGGCCATCTCTTGCTGTTTACGTTGCATTTGAAGGACCTCTTGATCAATACTTTATGAAATTCCCTGAGAAATTATTCAGGAGTCCAATTGAATGTTGTCATATTGACACTCAAAACCAGCAGGTATTAGGTTTTCTATGATGGAGATATCCTCTATATCACTTTATCTAATAGGTTCCAGCAAATTGGCAAATCTGTGCTTAGATGCTCTATTCGTCCAGGTGCTTGAACAGCATCTGGTTTGTGCAGCTCTTGAACACCCGTTGAGTTTGCTTTATGATGAGAAATATTTTGGGTCTGGTCTGAACAGTGCCTTAACTGCTCTTAAAAGTAGAGGATACTTAATTTCTGATCATTCAAGTGATCCTTTGTCTAAAATATGGAGTTACATGGGGCACGAGGTAACAATTTAACTCTTTGGGTTTGATAGCTTATTTGCTTCTCACTTCCTAAGAATTAAATACTTCCTTATATTTTTTCTTTCAGAAGATGCCTTCACGTTCAATCAGTATACGAGCAATAGAGGCAGAGAGATACATAGTCATAGATACACAACTGAATGAAACCCTTGAAGAGATTGAGGAAAGCAGGGCTTTCTTTCAGGTGTAACTTCTTGATGCATGACAAGATCACAAATTTAAGGATTAAGATATTTAGTTTATTAATTATATATATATTTTAAGTCTCAATTGTAATTTGCATATATTTTAAGGTGTTTAGGTTCTTTCAATGAATTAGACTTATTTACCCCGTGCTTGGGTAGGAAGTTGCTTATGCATACTTACTTTGTTTTCAGTCTTCAGTAATTTATGTTGATGTTGAATTTAGCTATTGAGAATTGTTGTTAAAGAAATTGTCAAGATTGTTCCTCTCTTTTTCCTCATTTCCTTCCTCTCCCTAGATATCTCTGTGTCTCCCCTTTTCCCTCTGATTTGCCTTTCCACTCTTCGTTTTCTTCCTCTATTCACTGTCTATTTTTCTCCTCCAATTTTTGCCATATACTTCTTTGTTTTCCCCCTCTTCTGCTTATTGTTTAGAACTTAATTGTTGGACACTGGTGTGGTTTTCTTTTATAATAGATTATTAGTTGTTACTCATTACCTCTACATGTATGTTCTGTATTCTCTTTCTTTCTTCTTTTTCTCTCTCTCCCTTTTTTTTTTTTTTGTCTTTTTTGGGTTTCTTTTATAAATTGTTCATATGGCACAGGTATATGAAGGTGCTGTTTACATGCACCAAGGGAGGACCTATCTGGTGAAGGATTTAGATTTGTCAAGAAAAATTGCTTATTGCGAAAAAGCTGCTCTGGACTATTACACAAAGACTCGTGATTATACAGACATACATATTATTGGTGGTAAAATTGTAAGTCAGGCTATTAATATATGTTACATGGAAATTAGCTGATTCAGAGCTCATGTCTTTCTTTTTATCAACTTTATTGATATGTTTACACTTGTCTTTTGTGAGATGGCTGAATTTGGTATTAAAGCCTACTTTTCTTTGCCACTATGTTATGGAAATTTGAAAATAGCTGTATGACCAAGTGTAGGATTGGTGAGAGAACTTTATAACCTGATTTGACAAGCATTGAAATAGACTAAAAAGCAATGAAAGTCAATCTTTAATGATTGAAGGTACATAATGTGTTTCATGTTTGATGTACAGTTGAAATGAATTGAAACTGCATAATTGCTTAAGGATATTGCATGCACTCTTTATTACCTTTTCAACATGGCTTCTGTTGGAAATTGGAATGTTGAAAGCTTCACCGGCTATTTGTCCTGCTTTTCCTCAGGCCTATCCAGCCAGAGTCTCAAAGGACCAGCTCCCAAGAACGACAGCTCAAGCAAATACTTGCAGTGTAACAACTACATGGTTTGGCTTCCACCGAATTCGTAAAGGAAGCAACCAGATCTTAGACACGGTTGATCTTTGGCTGCCTAAATATTCATATGAATCTCAGGTTCTATTAGGAGCATTATTAACCATTTTTTGTTGACTTAAGTACTCAAAAAGCCCCTGAACTATGTCTATTTATGCAACTAAGCCCTTATTCTTTTATTATACTCAAACAAGCCCTTATCTTTTGATTTGTAGCACAGAAACCGTTAATTCTAATGGAAAATTAACAATCGTCAAGCTTAATGCCAATTGGCATTCTGTCCATGTGGCATATGATAGCCACCTGGCAGCTGACATGACCAGGTGGCAGCTAATGTGGAATGGGCTACGTAGCCATGTCATCAAGTCACCTGGACAGAAAATGCCACCTGGCATTGGGTTGGACGGCTGTTAACTATTCGTTAGGGTTAAGGGCTTGTGTGAGTGCAAATTAAAGGATAAGGACTTGTTTGGGTACAATGAAAGAACAGGGGCTTAGTTGCATCAATGGACATTGTTCAGGGCTTTTTATTTCAATTTTTGTTTGACAATCATTTCAAGTCATTATCCCTTGATGTGCTATATGTATAATGTATGTGGTTACAAGCATGTCTTATTCATCTCGATTCACATGCATGCAGGCAGTTTGGATTAGTGTTCCACAATCCATAAAAACAGTAGTAGAGAAGAAGTACTCATTCCGTGCAGGTTTGCATGCTGCCTGTCATGCAGTTTTACATGTAGTGCCATTGTAAGTATTTTACATGTAGGATCTTTTCAATATCGAAGTCTTACATGTAAACATGTTGAGGTCGGAAAAGTCTTTTTACCTTTTTGAGGCTTTTTTGCCAACAAACATTAGACATTGGTACTCTATGTGATCTTTTATCTTATTATCATGGGTGGTTCTGTGCCTGACGCCTTTTATAATGCCCTGACATATAGATATATCAGATGCAATTTCTCTGACTTGGCCCCAGAGTGTCCAAATCCTCATGATACCCGCTTCTTTCCTGAGAGAATTCTATTATATGATCAGCATCCTGGAGGGACCGGTGTCTCAAAACAGGTAAATACTTGTAGCTCTTAATTCTTGCTTCACAGTCCTACTGAAAAAGGGTCTGGATCTATGTTTGAAGACTTTGAGGCTTGTTGAATTAGTGATATTTTAATTGAACTAGTTTTATTTTTGAAAGTCTGAAAAAGCTTTGAATTTTTAAAGTGCTGATAAAAGATAAATCCCACGTTGTCCATATCTGGGGTATCCTAGTAACTTAAATATATTAAGAGTCTCTTCACCTATTGTGAATTAGATTTAGGTTGAATAGCCATCAAAACATTTAACATTAATGAGATATGTTCTTTTATGTTAGAGGCAATTTCAAACTTCATTATTGTAGACCAGTAAATGATGGCTCAGCAATGGGATAAAGCAATTATATGTTTTTGATGGAATGGAAAGTTTGTATGCAAGCTTATAACCAGTTCGATTATTATGGAGATAAATTTTGAGTTTTAGGCAATTTCTGATAGGGAAACATCTGAATATGTTACAGATCCAACCATATTTCGCAGAGCTTTTGTGTTCTGCTTTGGAACTTCTAACTTGTTGCCACTGCTCCTCAGACTCAGGTTGCCCAAATTGTGTTCAGGTTAGTGTTAATTCTCAGAACCTAGTTGTTTACTTTCTGTCTCGCCACTGTAGTAATTTGTAGGTCTTGTCTATTTCAGAATATGGCTTGTCATGAGTATAATGAGCTCATAAGCAAGGATGCAGCCATCATGATTATAAAGGTTCTACCTTCAAACCCATGGATTTAATTAACTACCTGCTGCTTTATGATAGTGACTACAAAATTCTTTTTTGTTCAGGGTGTTTTGGATGCAGAAAAATTATATTTTGAAGGACACCCTGATTCCACACCGAGTTGTTGAGGATAGAAAATAATTCAACATCATACGTAATCATGGAGGGCTGATTTTTTTATGTTGAATTACGTTTCTTGGTTCCTGTGGCCTGTTCGATCTCCTTCATCCTTGAACCCCCAGTATCCCAGAACTACCAGGTTGGCTTGACCAACATCATCGGAATTGATTTCTTGTACACCAGACGTTTTACATGATCGTGATGTGCTATGTCACTGATTATGACAATATTTATGTATATAATATATGTTTTAAGCTTCTTTCAACTTGCTTACATAGATCTGGGGTTAATTATATTTAGAAATCCAAAAGATCGTATTCAAGCAAGACCTTGCAGTTCATCTCTACGTCATCAGTTGAGTTGCTTTCGTACTATTTCGTAGGCTGTTACTGGTGAGTGGTATATAAGAGCCAAGCTGCTTACAGTTTGCTCGAGAGAGGTTTGATTCATGCTTGCTTTAGTTTTTTTTTTTTTTTGGTTTAATATATATATATATTTGAACAGTTATGTTGAATTGTTAGCTAATTAAACAAAGCTAAGTTTAATAAGGTTCGTTTAATTGATCAATCTGAACTCTGATTTGAAAGCTTGTGAATCTATAAAATATAAGTTTTATACATAAAACTATATTATCTAAAAACATTACCATTGTAGTGCAAAGATTCAGTAGGACTTATTAGAAATATCAAACTTAGTTGAGTTTTTAATTATATATATATATATATACACACACACATTGAAATCTGCGTCTGGCTTGAAATTGGCAAATTTATCAGGTGCTCACCTGAAACCTGTATTTTCTAAGCTTGCACATATGTATCTGCATATATATATATATATATATATATATATATATATATATATATATATATAAAGCACATTGAAATCTGCGTCCAGCTTGAAATAGGCAAATTGATCGCGTGCCCAGCTTAAACCTGTATTTTCTAAGCTTGCATGAAAGCTGGACTTGGATTGAATTGGATTAATATATGACAGGCGGAGAGAGCTAGGTTTTCATAGTTTAATCAAGCTCAGTTAAAGGCTGCGGTAAGCTAATAAACCCTAAAGAATCCTAACATTGTTGATGGGTTGAGATCTGGATACAAAAACTTTGTAACCAAATCACCTTAATTGTCAGCAGTCTAAAAAAAAATCCCACCTCGAGGCGCTTCGATATTTAGTACTAGAGTTGATTTCAGAGAATGGTGATAATGGAAAATTGTTGGTGTTAAGAGGAAGCAGGCTTGGAAAGGTTGGGTTGGAGAATCAAAAGAGTAAAAAGCTTTGGGTTGGAGAATGTCAAGAGAAAAAGGCTTCGGCCCGTGAAAAAATCAAAATGAACAAATAAGTTGTTCGGCCCATGCAGGGTCTCCAACCTATTATTAACACTCGCTTCGTATTATTAGGACATATCATTAGCATCGACGCTCAAATGCAGGTAATAGGCCACGTGACATTTGAGGTCCCGACAAATATAACGGAACTCCAACTCCATATGTGCTAACTTGGAGTTCCTGAAAAGAGGAGAGAAAGGACAGGTTTTGTTTGGCGTTTAAAATGAGAGAATCTGATCCCAAATCAATCAAATACTTTTATAGGCTTAAGTTCCGATTTTCAGGATTTCCTATCCTGTGCCGTTGGAACCTTAAAAGCACTTTTAAACAGATATATTGTTATGGGAAGAATATTTTACTACAACTACTACTCTATGTCTTGTTAAAGCAATGTAAATGAAAATGATTTATCGTTGGTGCTTTTGGTGGGTGAAGTACACATTTTATACAATCTTTGGTCACTTTGTCTCTTTATGAGGAGGCGGGACACTAGAAAATTCTATTCGCAAATATAGTCCAGTCTATGTGCTGCTACTCATTTCAGTGTGGAATTTGGTTCAACTCGTGACCAATTAGAAACAAGAGTGAGCGGGAATCTCCTAAGTGACGCACACTTTCCTTCTTTCTTTCTTTTTTGTTTGCTAGTAGTTCAAACTATAATCAAAGTACAGTCTCTCACGTCTGAAATATAACTACTACCGGAAGAGGAAAACAGAGAGAGCAAAGCCAATCGGATCTAGAGGGAGGGGGTCAGAGGGAGTAGGCTTTAGACTAAAAACACTTGACGAAACAGAAAAGAGGGAGAGGCACAAATGGGGTGGGCAATAGCTCTTCATGGAGGCGCTGGCGACATCCCACTTTCTCTGCCCCCTGACCGCCGCCTCCCTCGCGAGGCCGGCCTCCGCCACTGCCTTGACGTTGGCATCGCCGCTCTCAAAGCCCATGAGCACCCCTTGGACGTTGTTGAACTAGTGGTATATGCTTATATTACTATATCAAGTATTTTTGTTCATTGACTGCATCTGTGTTCTGGGTTTACGCCAAAATAAGTAGAGCTTCTTACTTTTTTGTGATGTGGTGTTGGTGCCAGTGGAAAAATGACCTGTGGCTGGGGTATACAATTAGATTGAGAAATAATTGGATGCTCTGATTCTACTTAACCATTTTTTTATCAAACAATTGTGGTAATTTGAGGGGCATTCAATTGTGAAATTCTGCAACTGTGAAAAAAATATGATCGTTCTACTTTAAGATTAGTGGCTTTGCTTCAGGGAGAATGTTAAATAGTTAAATGGTTAACAAAGGTACGTTAATGTTTGTTTGTTTTGTTACTTGTTTTTCTATTTTCAGAGACAAAAGGTAAAAAGGTCTTGACAAAAGAGCAAATTATATTTTCCAAGAATTAGTAAGGTAAAAGTTTAATTTTCTTTCCGGGAACAAAACAAATGGTCTTATGTTTTATGCACAACAATTATGTTAGATTCATTATATTTTAGTCATTTGTTCATTTTCAGTAAATTATGGTTTTGCTTTCTTTTTTTTCTTTTCTTGCTTTATCACAACTGTTTAGGAAGCAAGAGAGCAAATAGCAAAAGTAACAACCAAAATTAACCTACTATTCCCTCAGTTATTGTCTGAGCTTTTTATGATGTATAGACATATTTGTAAAAGGTTTAGATTATGATGAGGAAACTGAATTGGGCTTTGCATGCTTAGATTTCACTTGGCTTGGTATTGGAACAATCCCTTTTTGAGGAATATGCGTCCTGACTTATGACTTTCTCTTTAATATTTAGTGTAGTGCACAGAAAGCAGAGGTACTAGATTTCAAGAGGTTAAGTTTTGTCAACTTGAAATGGTTTCTTCTTCTCTTTTTAACTTTTTATTGCTTTAAATCTTTGCCAGTTTCTTGGGTACAAATTAAAATCTCAATGCTACTGCTATGTGTTTGGTGTTTGTTACATTCAGACACCTAAATATCTCTTTGATGTTTATCTGAATAGACAAAAAGAAGAATTCTATTTGTTGTAGAATTTAAAATTTTCTGGATTTATGTTCTTTTGTTATATGCTACTGTTGATTTTTGCCACATATAGATCCGTGAACTGGAAAACCATCCACATTTCAATGCGGGCAAGGGATCTGTTCTAACCAGCTCTGGCACAGTTGAGATGGAAGCTTGCATCATGGATGGCAACACAAAGAAATGTGGAGCTGTTTCGGGCCTCAGCACTGTTGTTAATGCAATATCCCTTGCACGGACAGTCATGGAGAAGACCCCTCATATTTATCTGGCATTTGATGGGGCTGAGGCCTTTGCAAGGGAACAAGTAAGTGACAAGCATACTTTGATTTGCTAATGCTCTTTGAACATCCATGTGGCTGAAGGTCTCTCTGTTCTGTTCTTAAATTTCCTCAAAATCTGAATGTTAATTTCTTTAGTTCCTTGTTGCTTGCCTTTAGTATTTTTTTCATTGTACATTGAAGTAATCAAATAAGGATTTTTAAATGTCAGAATTTATGGCTCTAATTTGTCGGATGTTGGCAACAGGCGCTGCTTATAAGTCAGTTTTATTCTTCTTCTTGTAGCCTCCGTTTTACAAGCTTGATTCAAAACCAAGTTCATCAACTATGTTGTTTTTTTTTCCTTTGTTATCTTTTCCAATTTGAGCGGAGGTCAACATGTCATTTGAGCTCACAATGATGCTCTCTTGTTCGGCTGTTGTTACATCAAACTGAATATATGGTGCTTATCCCTTGGAATGACTACTAAATGATTATGACCAACATTTTATATGTCTGTTTTCTTTTACATTGATCAGGGTCTTGAGACTGTTGATCCGAGCCATTTTATCACTCCAGAAAACATTGAAAGGCTTAAGCAGGCACAAGAAGCTAATAGAGTTCAGGTACTTTTTTTACATTCCCCACCCATCTAGATGACTGAATTTTTTTTGTGAATAGTCTTTGTGTGTTAAATTGCATTACCTCAATCATCCTTGCAGTGTGTTCTACTACCATTAATGTGCCTTTGCTATTACAGATCCTTTTGGGCTACCACCAAAACTGTCTATTTCTTTTACCATATTTAGAAAATATAACTTTTAAAAGTAGGGCATTAGACTTTTTTACTAGAAAAAGCAGAGTAATTTTCTACCTGTATCATGTCCTCGTAGTCTTTTCCCCAGCATTCAACTTTTCTTGCCCAAAGTCTGATTTTTAACAGATGAAGTATCTTAATGGTTTGGGTTGTTGGTCTTCTTTGAATCTGCAGATTGATTACACACAACCAATTCAAAAGGAGGTGAAGAAAGATGATGCAATTGTTGATGGTGACAGCCAAATAGGCACTGTTGGATGTGTAGCTGTTGATAATGAAGGGAATTTGGCCTCTGCAACATCTACTGGCGGACTAGTGAACAAAATGGTGGGTAGAATTGGGGACACACCAATCATAGGTGCAGGGACTTATGCCAACCATCTCTGTGCGGTTTCTGCTACAGGCAGAGGCGAAGCAATAATCCGTGGTACTGTTGCAAGGGATGTTGCTGCTGTTATGGAATTCAAAGGTGTTTCCCTCAAGGAAGCTGCAGCTTACGTTGTAGAGCAAGTTCCACCAGGCAATGTTGGGTTGGTTGCTGTCTCTTCCACTGGAGAAGTCACCATGCCCTTCAACACCACTGGCATGTTTCGTGCATGTGCTACTGAAGATGGATATTCAGAAATTGCCATATGGGATTCTCCATTGAAGTAAGCAATTGATGAGTATTAGCCATTTGCAACTTATTTGCCTTAAAAAGCTGGAAGATCGCTCTGAAACATGGAACGGTTCATGTAGTTGTTGTCATTTGGTGGCATGAAATGTTGATCATGTAATTGCTTTTCTAGCCCTGAATGCTAATATTATAAAATTTCTTCTGAACGAATAATGGAATGTTTGCAAACAATTAAATTAAGTCCCCATCTTCTGAAATAATAATTCATTTCTTAATTTCAGAATGAAAATCATTTTGGGAATATAACTTGATAACAACTTTATTTGACGGTTTGTTATTCTCTGAGAGGAACATGTTTGATCACGTTATAATGCAAGGCATGTAAAGGAATACCCTAGGGACAGCAAACAGAGATAAACTCTGCCCCATAAATTGCCTGCCCTCCGTGATCCGGTGTAGTCAGTGTCATTTCATCTGACAAATGATTCTTGCAATTCTCCAACTTTCCTGAAGAAAGCAGGATGTTTTGACTAATGGTTTTTTTTTTTTTAAAGATGAATTTTTGTTATCATTACTACTGCTAAGTCATGAAATATTGTTTTGACTAATGGTTGATGTTGGTTTATTCACCGCTAAATTGCTCCAATGATCAAAACTACATAGCTTAACTTACTATTTCTTGCACTATGACCTTCATCTTCTCCCTCAACCGAAAAGCTAAACCTGTCAAGTTTACGATAAACCAGATTTAAGCCTGAACCACAATCAAATGCATGCGTGCAGCCACATCGGAAGTCAAATAATTCTCCCTATGTACGACCTTTCCTTATGGAAAGTGCATATTATGTAGTATGTATTAGCAATTGTGTGTTTTATAATAAATTTTTCATTTTTATTCTGTCAGCATCTCAAATTTGATACATAACTTGTTCATATGATCTTGAAATAATATAAAAATTCAAGACAGACAATAATTATATATAGAGATGATAATATGAACCGTTCACTAATAATACATTTTAGTTTTTGCTTCTAAAAACAAAAAATAACAAAATCAACATTTTAATTAACATTTAAATCAACATATTAGTTTGGTTAATGATTTCTTCTATTAATATACTATTTGATAAATATAATATATTAAAATTTTTTTAATTATGATCATAATTACTATCTAAACTATATTGATTCTTAATCACATACTTGCTCTGCATTCAACACTTATCCCTTGGTATTTTATTATGTTCGAAGGGTATTTTTAGATTTTTACTTCTTTTTTCTCCTTTCTTACTAATTCCCTTTGCCTTTAGGATCCAACCTCTCCCATTCTTCTATCCGTCGGTTGTGTTGGGGTTTTTCTTTTAATTGATGGGGGTTTTTGTTTCTGGTTTCTTTATCCCGTGTCTCTTTATTTTCTTCTTCTCTTTCATTCTTCTCTTTGTTTTCGCTTCTTGGGTTCAATCAGTTAGGGTATTTGCATTGTTCCCCTTCGATTGTGTTGCTTTTCGGATTTGGAGTTCTGCATAGCAGCTGCGACAAAAACAGTTGCTTCAGAGATAGGGATTTGCTTTTCCAGTGAAGCTGTAGAGAGAGGGAGAGAAAATGGGTAAAGAAAATAGGCTAAGTTTTCTGAGGAGGGTTTTTAAAAGCAACGACAACGACGTCGTTTAGTAAGGAAGGAATAAAAAATATGAAGGCACCGAAAAGGAGAGGAGTTGCTAGGCTGTTATTTACGCGAAAACAACAGCATTTCACTAAGACAACAAAAATAAAATTATTAGCTGCAAAGCTACGTAAAAGAGTTATGCATATTTTTTTTGCTTTATTTGGTATTTATTTTTTTATTTTTAATTATTTATATTTTTAGTAATAGGGAAATAGAAATAACGAAATAATAATATGATTTTAGTTTTTAGTTTTTAAAATATTTTTAGGATTAGTTAGTTGTTTCAGAATAAAAAAATCAAATAAAAAAAGAGAATTGGGTTATAAAAATTGAAAATTCTCTTATCTATTTTTTTTTATTTTGATTAATGGACTCGAACCGGTATTAAAAACCTCTAGATAATAAAAATGTTTTTTGATATTATTTACAATTACTGTTATTGCCTTACAATGTACGTTGTTAAGAGAGATTTTTTTTTTGGTCATTGAAAAGAACGTGTTTTTTGAAATATTCTGCCAGATAAATTTAACTGTTTTTAGCCTTCAAAAGAGATTTTAGGACAAAAATACCCTTAGTGAGACAACTTGGGAGACGTGCACTCCTAAACAGACGAAAAATAGGAAAATAAATGTCATGAATTTCGAACAATTTCAAATTCCCGAACATCTAATTTTGTGTAAAACATCCATTTTTTTCCCCAGAAGCTTGTGCAAAACAAAATAACATTGCATGAGATGGTTTGTGATGAATATTTCGAACATGGCATTCAGATAATACTATAAAGGTGATATGAAATCGAAGGAAGAACCGGTCGTGATGAATTGAAAGCTTCGAGAATGATGTGAAACCAAAAATCCCTGATACGGTGGTGAATCGAAAAGAGAAAAATGTGAATTTGAAACAGGAAATGGTCGTGCTACAGCAGGCCATATGGCGTTCATGAAACGGCACGGAAGGAATGTGTGGAACGACCTAGTGAGAATGTGTGACACGGCCTGGTTTATAGTCTGTGACACGCCATGGTCAGACATGTGACACGATAGGGTTATAATCTGTGAAAAGGCAGGTTTAATGTGTGACACAGCAAGGTTTAGAGTGTGTGACACGCCATGGTTAGACGTGTGACATGGCAGGGTTATAATGTATCAACGGCCCGGTGATAATGTGTGACACGATTGTGACACGTCATGGTTAGACGTGTGACACGGCAGGGTTATAATGTATCAACGGCCAAGTGATAATGTGTGACACGGTTGTGACACGACAGGGTTTAGAGTGTGTGACATGCCATGGTTAGACGTGCGACATGGCAGGGTTATAATTTGTGAAACGGCACGGGAGAATATGTGACACGGCTGTGACACGACAAGGTTTAGAGTGTGTGACACACCATGGTTAAACGTGTCACACGGCAGGGTTATAATGTGTAAAACGGTAGCGTGAGAATGTGTGACACACCATGGTTAGACGTGTGACACAACATGGTTATAATGTGTGTGACAGGCCATGGTCTCCACGTGTGACACGACATGGGTTGAAGACGTGACACGACATGGGTTGAATATGTGACACGCCATAATTTGAAAGAAGGTGGGCAAATAACGAAGTGCAATAAGGAGGAAACCGTTTGGACTTCCATCGAATTTATGAAATGAATATAAAAGGCCATTTAATTTAAAGTAAATATTTTTCTGAAACCTAAACCCCTTGTGTGAAAGAAGTTAGAGATTTTGAATCGATCATCATCCCAAAACGTAGTAGAGAGTTCGACTTCGTTCTTGCCAAGCTTATTAGTATCACAGCAACAATGTCGGTTATTAGTGAATAGGTCAGTGAGTCTAAAATTCAAATTAAAACTTTCTTCTATTCATTGTTTTTTTGCGATTAGGGTTAGTTTGATAAGTTGGTGTTTTTTTTTTTCAATTGTTATGCATGGCGTAACTGTTATCTTCCTGGTTTTGGTCTAACCAAAGTGTTGAAGAAGGAGGTCCGCATCTGCATATGGAGTCTTGTGGGTTTACTGGTTTTTTGAGTTTTTAGCATGTCACGGCTTAAGGTAGCGTGTTGTGGGATAACTGGTTTTTTGGGTTTTTAACGTGTCACGGCTTTAGGTGTACAGGAGTCAGTAGTTGCAGTGCATGGCGTGTCACGACACTTATGCATGACGTGTCACCACACTGTAATGCATGGCGTGTCACAGCATTTATTTCTTTCTTTCTTTTTCTTTTTTCATTGTACCTTGTTTCCACGTTATGGGCTAACTCAATTACGCATGTGTCCCATGTTTTGTAGATGCAGTTTGGACAACATGAGAATCTTGATAACTTGCTGGATGTGCCGAGGGAGAAGTGGGTGTTCAATGTCGGCATCAACACCCACTGTAAGTGATTACAACTGCATTATATCAACAAGACACTCTAAGAGAAAGAGGAGTACGATGTAGTGAAGAGTACATGTTTTGGACAGTTGTTGGACGTATATCCACAAGGCTACTTTAGCGCCGGT
This sequence comes from Theobroma grandiflorum, assembly GCA_036013995.1. Classification (NCBI taxonomy): domain Eukaryota; kingdom Viridiplantae; phylum Streptophyta; class Magnoliopsida; order Malvales; family Malvaceae; genus Theobroma; species Theobroma grandiflorum. The sequence continues at coordinate 13,850,086 of CP142131.1, forward strand.
CTCCTGCATAACATCATGATTCGTCGAATCAAGGCGACAAAATTAGTGGAGCACGAGCTGTGGTTTGCCATTGGCAAGAGCAAGACGCAGATATCTAAGTAGGAGTTCTGCCTTATCACCGGACTGAAGTTTGGTCCAATGCCCGATGTGTTCACATGACCGTACGAGGTTGTTGCGGACGAAATTCATGCACGATACTGGAACGGGTAGCAGAGCATTAAGTTGTAGGAGTTATTGAATACATTTCGCGGAGGCAGCTTGCAGCGAGCAGGTGATGCGATCAAGATGGCGCTTGTCTTGATCGTGAATAACATTTTATTCGGTCAAGATTACCGTAGACGGGTGATGCCTTGGCTATTTTCATTGGTGGAGGACATCGACTCCTAAAATGCCTTCCCATGGGGTCATTACTTATGGAGGCTGACTGAGGACTACCTTTTGAGGGGGTTCGAAGTGCCTGCCTCAAACTTGTGGCTGGTAACCCGTTTAAGCTACAACATTTACGGCTTCGCGTGGGTGATTCAGGTACTGGCACTTAACATTGATGAGTTTCCTTTTGACTTAAAAATTTATCATTTATGGTCTAACAATGTTATATTTGACTTGTAGTTCTGGGCAATAGAGGCAATTTCAGCCTTTCAAAAACTAGTTGCCCCATCTGCTCCAAAGGACATCTACCCATGTATGCTGAAATGGGAATGCAATCAGAAGCCAAAAGACTTCTACAAAGCAGTTGAGAAGTTAGAGTCATCTCAGCAAGTAAGTGAATAGCTTGGCTAATTTTTTATGTGCATTTCTGTAATAATTTTCCATAAAATTATATTTAATCACAGTTCTTATTTTGCAGTTGTGGGCAATCGAGACCTTGGAGCCCACCCCTGATAAGGCCGGCTAGGATTACTTCATGGACATTAATGTCTCGCTTTCTGAGGGCCACCAGTATGTGCCTATAAGGCACATAGAGGATCGTGGGGACTAAGGCTTAGATGCAAGGGAAAAGAAGAGGTAGCTAAAAGACAGACGAGCCAATGGTGCCATTAAGCGGAGGCGCACCACCGCTGCTTTAGAGGATGAGGATGAACAGTCAAACCTTGAGTTGGAGGAAAGGGGTGACCATGCTACTACAGCTTTTCAACCACTGATAGCTCATCCTCATACGCACAATGATAACGAGCCAACGGTAAGATTGGTTATAACGGTTTGTGTTAAACATTTTTGCATATCTTTTTTTTGATTAACACAGTAATTTCTATCATTGCAGTTAAGGGAGGCTACCCAAGCACCTTAAGAGCCGATCGGTCATTCTCAATCACATAGTACTAATAACAAGCCACCGGTAGGGATTTTAGAGTTCTAACGATTAATGTTCAACAATTCCATATATGATTACACACTAATTTATAGCATATATGTTATTGCAGTTGACCATATCCACAAGAGTCAATGATGGACTAGTGACGAAGCGTTAGCTGTGACGGTTCATGCACCGACATAAAAAGGAAATGTCAGAGCTGAAGGCTTTAATCCAATCATTGACTTTGTCCCTACAAACATTTGAGGACTGTGTCGTCGCTCGGATTCTAGAGGGACTAAAATCACAAGTACGATATTCAATCTTTGCGTATAATATTGGTTGTTTATGTTTATTACTGTTATTTCTAATTTGAGGCATCGGTTTATGCTAACGATTTTCTCATTTGTCTCGTTCTATAGGGCGATCCTCTATCTCAAGATGCCGGTGAGGACCACAAGGATGCTGTTGATCCATTAGACCATGATGAACCTTGTGTTGGCATTGATGATGATGATGTTGTTAGTGCCGACGGAGATGATACTATCGCAGCCGATGCTGATCCGGTGATTGATGCACCTGTGGGAGGGGATGGGAACCTTGCAATAGTCGTCTATAAAGGGGACCATCTTCTGCACAGCACTCATGAACCTAGCAGCTTGCGATTGTCCCCAACAGAGGCATCTAATGTCTAGGATCGGGCAACATTCTTTTCAGGCCCTACTGAGCGGGCACGGGTGAGAATGGCAAGCAAGTACATTGCAAGCCCGTATGTCGACCCCTCATTGAGCTGTCAGGATCAAAAGAGCTCAATGGTGGAAGCATACGATGCTTTCAAGAAAGACGAGTGCGCGAGGTCAGCTCATAAATAACATTACAAATCTTATTGTTTAATTAAACATCTATCCACCAAGGCTAAATTAATTAATTCATTATGTTACATATGCAGGCGTAACGTCAGGATCTTAGGGGACCAAGGTGTGGAATTTTTTGTGTCATTAGAGGATCCCAAAGAAGAAATGACAAGTGAACATGTTGACACATGCCTCAGCGTACTCTGTAAGCGGATGACAGGTCTGAAGTGGAAGCTGTAAATGCCCGTGCATGTGTGATTAACACGATATTCTTCGTAAGTTTATTTTTCATTATTTTCAATTATGAAAATAGTAAGTTATTTATTGCATTAATTATAAGCTAATGTATATATGCTTCACAAGACACCATCCATATGCTACACCTCACGTTCCCCACTAAAGATGCTCAGGCCAGCATGGAAATTATAGATGAGTTACGGGAATACGTGCAGGGTGAGAGGTCAACATACGCAAAAAAATGAGCAGATGTTGATTTCATCCTCGCACCTTGCAATGTGGGTGGCCATTGGGTGGTGGTGAAGATCGACTTGGAGAGGTGGATGATCAAGGTGGTGGACTCTGCAAGAACTTTGGATGCTAAGGATAATAGAGTTCATGCGGCTTAAATGACCCCTCTGAAGACATTGTTACCAATCATCTGTCACTAAGCCGGTTATTTCAACAGAACATGCTGGAAGACACGAGATTTCAGACCGATGCTATTGGAAATTCATATGCCCAAAGCTAAAGTGCATCTGCAGAACAATAGTGTCAGCTGCGGTATGTTCATGGTTACATACATTGATGATATTTTGCAATCGGAATCAATCAGAGTTAAACAGAATATGATTGCAAATATGCGTCGCCAATACGTTCTCGAAATTTTTTCCAACAGTTGTGAGAGCGAACCTTGAACATACTGTCGGCTCATGTCTGTACTTGATTCTTTTTTTGTATATACAATTCATTTTATTAATTTTAATAATATTCATACAGTTTATACATTACTTTCCCATCACTTTGGCAGAAATTACATTACGTTTCTATATTTTCTAATTGTTTTGATATAGTATGTAAATTTAAATTTATATAATTATTTTGTTCAATGATCAGTACTGATATCTTTCGAAGAATATGTGAGTGACATGTTCAGAGAATTTTATAATTATAATTTGTATAATTATAAGTATGCATGGCGTGTCACCACAATTTTGCATCAATTTAGCGTGTGGCCACAGAAGACGGCATGCACTAGGCGTGTCACCACAGAAGTATTTGTGGCGTGTCACCCCATAATTCTGCATCTACTCAGCGTGTGACCACCGAAGATGACATGCACTTGGCGTGTCACCAGTATGTCTGCATGCACTTGGCGTATCACCAGCATATCTTCCTGCACTTGGCGTGTCACCAGCATGTCTACTTGCACTTGACGTGTCACCACCAGTGTCTGCATGCACTTGACGTGTCACCAGCATGTCTGCCTACACTTGGCATGTCACCAGCATGTCTGCATGCACTTGGCGTGTCACCACCATGTCTGCATGCACGTGGCGTGTCATTAGCATGTCTGCCTACACTTGGCATGTCACCACTAGTGTCTGCATGCACTTGGCGTGTCACCAGCATGTCTGCATGCACTTGGCATGTCACCACCATATCTGCCTGCACTTGGCGTGTCACCACCAGTTTTTACACATAATTTTATACTAATTTTGTCAAATACTTACGTTGCAAGATCTGCTCTCTCTGTGTTAAGAAAATAATAGCACTTTTACTTAGGTTGTATTTTATTTCAGATAATGTTTTCCATGTTTTTCATAATATCCACCTTAATATTTCATCTATTAAAAAAACTTGTTTTTTTACTAACCTCAAACTCTAACATTAGGCTAAAAAATTCCAATTAAAAGAAAAGTTAAGAAATTACTTAAATGGCCGAGAACCTCTTGTATATCATCATTATTATGTAACAATTGGTAGTCACAATTTTCAATATATATCCTACATGAAGATATTTTATTTTCTACCCTTGAAAATGGCTTCTATAGAAAGTAAAGTTTTAATTATTTGGTGTTATTTTATAAAGCTTAAAGCTTTATTGTTTGATCATTACTTTAATTTTTAACAACAATTATTTTTTTTTTATGTGAGGAAAGGAGAATTATTTGGTATTATTTTATACCCGTACCTCTTGCATTGCGAACATCTCCGTGCTCGACTACCTTCACTAGTCGACAGAATCTTTCTCCTCTTAGGTCTTATTGCTTGGCCTCGCCAAAGTGGTGGCAAGACAGCAATTTGTTTCACATGCGGGGGGATGTCCCACTCACTAGGATGCCCTACTGGGCGAATAGACCCCGCATAACCCTCCACCAAAACGGTTGTCTTGTAGTAATAGGCGCAGAATTCAATGGCTTCATGTTTGCATTTATTGAAAAATACAATGAACTCAATTTTCAAGCATAATGTAAATGCTATGTCAATTAAGGATTAAATCAGAAATAAAGAAAGATATTCTGACCTTATTGCTGCAATGGCATGGCTGTATGATAGTAAATCTGTTTGGAACTCACAGCATGAACACGTCTTCGTCGACATGTTAACAAGTCCGTCCATCTTCCCATTTTTAACTTTGAACTCCACTCGATTGATAGGCTTAACCACAAAGCGATGTGCATCATTGAAGCATTTGCTCAACTGCTTGGCAACTCAAGGGCTGAGGGGCGTGGTCACCTTGATGGCCTCTTCATACCAGTCATGGAACCAACGTTGGAACATGTCTCTTATGAACTCGATCAAAACAGTGATTGGCATATGTCTTGCATGCTTCAAGCATGTGTTAACACATTCCGTAATATTCGAGGTCATCATTTGGTATCGCTTTGCCGGTGAACATGCACGTGCCCATCTCTCAAGGCCTATTCTCAAAAGATTAGCATGGACTCCCACATGAATCTGCTTAAGCTGGTTCATATGTTTGCTGAAATCGAAAACTTTATAGCAATCTCGAGCAAGGGTGAAAATCATAGAAATGTCATCGCGCTTGAACTTGTTTTTAAAGTTTTTCTTCAAATGGTAACCCCATAAACTGTGGTGTGCTTCTAGGTATGCATTTTACATTGCTTTCTTAATGTCGAGATGCTGGTCAAAAATGAACATAGTGTTTTCAGGACAACCAACCGCATCACACAGCTTGCTGAGAAACCACGTCCATGAGTCTTCATCTTCAACATGGCCGATGCCAAATGTAACTGGATATACACACTCGTTCGAGTCTTTGCATACAACGACAAACAAAATACCCTTGAACCTGCTTTTCAGATGTGTTGCATCAATTGCAACTGTAGAATGCATTACATCCCTAAACCCTCGAATACAAGCCCTGTATGACCAAAAACAATATTTGAATCTTTCAACCTTATCAGTAGCTGAGGCAATGACTGTGCTAGGATTTTCTTGTTCCAACATATAAAAATACGAGGGTAGTAGTTGAAATGACTCCTCCGGGGGATCGAAAACAAGCTTCTCCGCATACTTCTTTGCTTGCCAAGCCTTACCATACAATTATTCCAATCCCCACTGAGCTTTCATTTTACCAATGATGTCTTTAGGTCTCAATGCTACTCCATTAGCTCAAAGCTTGGGTGCCATAAGTTCACCAATTATCTTCGCACTTGCAGTTGGAAATCACCCTTGCAAACCATCAACAGTACATGTGTGTACTTTGTGGAACATCCGAACTTGCCATACTTTCTTCCGTCAAGTAACTTCGTTGAACGCACACTGAACTTGCATGCCTTGTCCTTGCAACCAACCTTGTAATGACTTTACATGACCTTTTTACTCTTATCCCAAACTGCTCTTTTAAAGCCAACATGTTCAGAGCTCGTTTCAACACTACCTTCGAGGAAAACATTCTTCCTTTGTATAAGCGATCATCGGGACATGTCGACTCCTCAGTGCTAATTGTTTGGAAGGAAAACCTTTCTGCAGTTGCAATTCGCCACGTACAAGATATCCCTGCATTTTTCCTTTCCTGAAAACTATCATCGAGCATTGTATCAACGGAACGAATCCCGTCTTCACCAGCGATGGGGTTATTGTATATGGGGTCATCACACTGAACATTTCTTGCATCAAAACCTTCAACATGTTCCATTTCACCTCTAACGTCTTCTGTTTCACCTTCAACATTATTGCAAATTGGAATGTCACTGTTATGAAGGCAGTCATTGTTTGAACTGTCATGATCTCATTTGTCAAGCCCATCATATGAATTGTCATCAAATCTATCTTCACCAGCAGCGAACAAATCCTCATTTCCTTCATCACATGCAGTATTATCCTCCAACGTAGCAGTGTTAACCTTCAACGTCACAATGTTTAACTCAAGTGTCGTATTCCCATTTGAAATTAGCATTACACACTCTACGATTTCACTCTATTGTTGCATTCCTTTAACAGAAGCAATTAATTGGTTTGATCCATATCCTGATCGAAATTGTGCACCTAACTATTCTATCAATGTCATTTGTCTACCGGGCTGTACAAACTCTTATGCATACCTCAATTGCAGGTTATGGACCGAATGCTCTGGTCTATGCGAACCATTGTAAATCTCATTTTGATTAAGTTGATTACCATGTTTTTCAGCTTCTTCATGTGACATAACATTTGTTTAGCGTCTCTTAATGCTAACATACACAATCGAAACATTTATCTGTTCTAACAAAATTAATGCAACATCCTCATTGTCCTTGATAATTGGCCGTTATAACTCCCTGGTTGTACTGATTAAGGCATGTAACTCAATCTCGTCAATTTCTGAGTTTACCCCAACAACATCTTCAACAAGCTTCATCAAGCCCGCAAACGACAAATCACTCATAACCCCTCGCATTCGTGACTCACCACCCTTGTACATGCCATCCACCCACTGACCACTGTGTCTTATCACAAGTCACAGAATTGGAACCCCACTAAAATATTAAAAACAAAAATAATTATTTAATTATTTACTTAATTACATGATGGTGACACGCCAAGTGCAGGCAGACATGGTGGTGACATGCCAAGTGCATGCAAACATGCTAGTGACACACCAAGCGCAAGCAAACATGGTGGTGACATGCCAAGTGCATGCAGACATGCTAGTGACAAGCCAAGTGCAGACAGACATACTGGTGACACGCCAAGTGCATGTAAACTTGGTGGTGACACACCAAGTGCATACAGACATGGTGGTGACAAGCCAAGTGCATGTAGACATGTTTGTGACACGCCAAGTTCATGTAAACACTGGTGGTGACACACCAAGTGCATGCAGACATGCTGGTGACATGCCAAGTGCATGTCGACACTAGTGGTGACATGCCAAGTGCATGCAGACATATGTGGTCACACGCTGAGTATATGCATGGCGTGTAACAACTATGTGCAATGTTTCTAATCCGTTTTCTAATTTACAAAAAAAGTTTTACAAATTTATATGTTGCAGCAATAAACTGTGAGACCCTGTCAAGCTCGATTAAAAGACGGTATTGTACCGAGTGGTATAACCAAGTTAAATCGAGCCTTGAACTAGTTCAAATTGAAATTCTAATAGCAATTTGAAAATTCTGAAACTAATAGAATGACTTAGAATAGTGATTCGGAGTTCAAGGTTTAGTTTAGAGTCAATCGAGAAAATTGATCGGTTAGGGACAAAACGATCATTTTTTCATTTGATGATAAAATGGAGATTTTAGCCAAGATTTGATCACCTTGGACCAAAAATAATTATATGAAATATAATTAAGATTATTGGAGTATAAAATGATGTTTAGCAGTGAAAAATTGTGATTCTCGGTATTTTTGGAGCACAAGGGCAAAATGATAATTTTACCACTGGAAGACTAAACGAGAATTTTTTTGAAAAGATTCTTGCCCCATTTGAATAATATTGATCAATATTAGTGTTAGTTGAGGTTGAAAAGTAGAAATAATGTGATTCTGGTACATTTCGGAGTATAGGGGCAAAATCATAATTTTGCCATCTCGGGGGCAAAATGGTAATTTTTCACCACAAGAACATTTTTTTTCAGCCATGGTCATCTTTTATTCACATCTTGACTTTGACTAATCATGTGGTGGAAAATTTTAGAAGAAAAAAATCAAAAAAGTTAAAAAATGGGCAAATAAGTATGTGACACGTGGCATGCTTGATTATTTTATCATTTTCTATAAAAATCAGCCCATTAAATCCCTAATTTCCTCACCATATTTGGCCTAAGCAACCAGCAACAAGAACAAAGGAAGAACAAAGGGAAAAACAAGAAGAACTAGGTGGAAAATCAAAGAAAAAGTGAAGAAATCAAGGAAACAAGCTAGTTAAGTTAGAAATTCTTTAATTCTCTTTGATACCTAGTTAACCTATGCTTTTGTTCTTGATTTTCATGGTTTAATATTGAATTATCATGATGAATTCAATTCTGAAAAATGGGTGTGGAAGAGTAATTAATGTTGGATTGGCTTGATTTTAGACTATGTTAGTGTTTAGAGATAGTTTAGCATGTTAGTAAGCAAAACAACAAGAAAAAATTTGATTTTCCCCATGAATCTTCAAAGGCCGAATATCCTAGGTTGTGTGTGGAAAATGAAATGGTTTCATTTCAAATGAAATGAATAGGAAATTGACGATTTAAGGTGAAAAAGTTAAGTAGAAAAAATTACAGTGCTAATGCACTGTAATGGCTGAATTTTTCCATGAAGAAATGGAAAAGTTTTAATGCTGAAATTGGCACTATTTAAATGGTATGTGATAAATTAAGGTATTAGAAAAAGGATGGTGCAATTTGGAATCAAATCAGACGCATTGTCCAATTTATTGGGTAATCGGCCGAATTAGGTCAACACCGCGTTTAAGCGGTTGACCGAATATTCTATGCATCCGTATAGAAATTAGATTAATTTTATACCTAATTAACACAAATATAGTAAATTCTCTAATTTTATTCTGTGTCAAGGTGGTGAGACGTCCGAAAAAGGCAAAGGAATCGCACTTGAGGACTATTAATTCAAGTGCACCCGAAATCTAGATTTTCGACACTGTGAGTGAATTTACATTTCAAATTATTTTGGGAAATGTACGTGTATTGAAATGGATAATCTGAATGAATTTTATCCAAATTTCTTAAAATGCGTGCCTAGGAACAAGCCCTTGATAAAAATGTTTTGATGTGTGAATTGTGATATGCATAAAGGCATGAATTCATGTGCTCTATAATATGCTGCTATATATTTGTAGATGTGTGATATGTATTGACAAATAATATTGTGTGATAATTATAACCGTACATGTGTCGATGTGGGGGGAGCACATGTCGGTGATGATGGGTGCAAAGATATGGAGAATGATATTGCTTGTGCACGATGTGGGGGGATGCACACGATAACTCCAGCTATGTGCACGATGTGGAGGAATGCACACGATAACTCCAGCTATGTGCGCGATGTAGGGGTTGCACATGAGCTGGTGAGATAGTGGTGATATTGTATTCATCTGTGTGTATATGTATGAAATTGAATACTCCTTCATTGTAAATTAATTTGAGTTGAGGGAAGGGGTTTGATACTAAATTGGATCAAAATGGTTTTGTTCCAAATGTGTGCATCATGGTTTAAAATCCTTCTTAGATATTATTGCTTGTTTCTACCTAATGTTCGCTCACTGAGTTTCGTACTCACAGTTTTCAAAAATTTATGTTTTCAGATTAGGAGATTGTAGATTCCTAGATCGCGGGATCACTGTAATTCATCTCCTGATAGGTGTCCGGCATTCAATAGTTGTCCGTTTTTCTTGTAAATTCTCCGCTGGAAGTCAAGGGCCTTTTGTATTGTGATTATGTACATGTAATGTGCATTGTCAAATTTTATGTTTGATCGGAATGTATGTGCATATTTTATCTATAATGCCATTGTGAGTTGGCTTTGTGTGCATTGGGTGCATTGCATATGGATGCCACACACGATCATGCGTGAAGGAAACACGATCATGCGTGAAGGAAAGTAAATGAAAATAGGCTTACTTGGGCTTGGTGAGCTATGCTCATTGGGTCCTTACGCTGGTCATGGCCCGGGAATTGGGTCATGACATAAACCCAAAAACATACCTTGATGTCATCTCCGTTATGGGGTCTATTTTTCGAGGACAATACGGCCAGATGGCGAGAGATAGACGATGGCACGATGACGATGGTGCTCAACAGAGAGTTGACAGAACTCATACAGTTCAGAGAGCTGATGACGATGGTGCTTAACACAAAGTTGATGCAGTTCAGAGAGTTGAGAGAGAAAGATGAGTGAGCATAAACAACTGAGCATTAATTCAATTTCTAATTTTTTTCAATGGCGGGAGGCAGATATTGACAGTTTAATTTGACACAATATTTTTTAAGGGCATTTTCGTCTACTCATCTTCTTTTTGGGTAGAAATAGATAACTTTATTTGGGTGGTTATTTTTGAAATCGCCTTATGAGGAGGGTTATTTCTCACAATTTCCTCTTGTTAAAAAACACTTTGTTATTTAATTTATTAATAAAATATATTATTTAATTATTTAATTATTCTAAATAATCTTCTATCAAAATGATATTCAAATTATATGTCAATTAATAACTTTCGCATTGTAATGTGAGTTGATAACTAATTTAAAATGAATCCAAACAAACCAAAAAAGAAAAATAATTGTTTTATTATCTCTATCTCAATGAATAATAATTTTTATATTTGATTTCATCAAAATCTATTTAGAGGATACTTTTAACTTTTATTTAATCGAATTGAATGATGATCAACTCTTTTATAAAGTGCCAATTATCCTCTCGACAAGCAACCTTAATTAAGTATGCCCCTCTTACTTCATTAATCCAGAAGTTGTCTGAATGTAATCAAACTTTATGAGAATTAATATAAGACTTGAAATAAATAAATAAGTATAAAACTAATTGGATGCGAAATAGACAACTTCCACAAGCGCAAGGGTCAATGGTCAAGTTGAGCTCTAACTGATCTTCAATGGCCAAAATTCCTATTGATGCCAAGATCAGAGCAAGGACTTTTGTGCTGATTGAGTTGAGGTCCTGCAAAGATTGAACAAAGGGGAAAGGTGATGGAGTAGGTCCGACGACCAGCCTTTGATACTTAAGTTAGTGAGTCTTTAGTGGAATGGGGAGTTGAAGCATACCTTTAGAGACAAAACACAAATTAAATAAAACAATTACCCAATATTAGGTATGGGAGAAAGAAAAATGACTCGTAGCAATCTTAATTTGTCCACAGGCATGGAAGATAATCATAAGAAAAGGTTTTGCTTATTTATTCTGTTCAAGAAAGTTCTACAGCTCGAGGCAAAGAAAGTGCTGCAAGAAAGGCTAAATGGGCACTTGAATTATGAACCAACTAACTCTTCATAAATATATTTTTGTTTTTTAATGATGAGTTGAGAGTGAAAACAGTTTTATCATAAGTTTGTTATATTTTCGATCTTTTGACAAGTGGATTATTAGCTGTGTGCAATGCAAGGGTCATAATTCTAGTTTATAATTAAAATTGAAGCCACAATATTCATATATATATATATATATATATATATATCTTAGCGTGCAAGTAGCAGGAGGAAGGACCAATTGTATGCTCTTACGTGAGCGAGACAATGACATTGAAACAGGTCGAGGAAAATTTCATTCATTTCCAAAGAGTATCAAAGAGCTAATGAAATATACTTAAAACAAAAATACTAATAAAATGATAGTTTATCACAATTGTGCATCGTGAAATTGGCTACCAAATATCAATCCAGAACCAATTAACTTGTCAGCTGTTATCTCATCTAGACGTTCTATCATCTCAGCTGTCAAATAATTCTCCCAATCTCCGACTTTACCCTTTCTGAAAAAATGGCGATTATCAACTATGATATCTCCACTGAATTTTTGTAAGCTTGTTCTATCGACTTCCAAATTGCTCAAATTCTCAAAACTGCACAGCCTTACTATTTCTTGGATCACCCCCTTCCTCTCTTCCTCTAATGAAAAAGGGTGACCAAGAAATTCAGCTAGTCTCTTAACAACAACCAAGGGCTCCTTCAAGTCCTCGTACTTCAAGAACAAGATTTTCGTTGGGGCTTCTAAGCTCCCTTTCCAATACCCTAAAACATGATCCCAACAAGGTCCATAATGGGATATCCCTTGGCAAAACAACTCAAATGCCTCTTGTAATGAAAGGTGTGGGAGTTCTTTGGGCATCAACTTGTTCATAAAGAGCCACTTGGAAACAAGCACACCTTTGGGGTCCCGGCAGATGTAAATGAAGCTGCATCCAGAAGATTGGTCATGGAATCGGGTAACAAAGTGTAAGGGGTGTGAGTTGAGACGAGACGTGGTGAAGGAGATGCATCGAGATTCGGAACAGATTGATCATTCTGGCAAACGTAAGCATCCAAGAAGGGAAAGCAATCATGAGGACCAGTGGTGAGTAAAGGGTGCTTGGAAAAATCATAGCGGGTTCGGTTTATGGTGGCGAAAATAAGCGCTCTAAGCCATGTGGTGCCGGTTTTTGGAAATGTAGCTAAGACAATATCAGTAGGTCGAGCCTTGAAGCGATCTTGGATCCATATCACACCCTTCAAGTCAGCTTTAGGGGTAAGCCAGAATTCCTGGTAATGAACTAGATGTTCAGTCATTCAGCCTTTGCCTATGGGAAGGCTGCGGAGCGTTTCTCTATATCTCTCAAGTGTCCTTTGGAGGTCTAAATCTTCCTTCTCGTCGTAGCTCTCGAGGATATTGTCTCACAGTGGAGAGGGAAGGAAAAAATCAGCTATGTGGAAAGATCAAAGCCCTAGTTTGAAGGCAGGTTATATCGCTAATTAATGGTGAGAGGCTAATTAAAGACACACCAAATTTATGAGGGTGAATATATGGACGGATTGGGTGGATCAAATATTTTTAAAAAATTGATCAAAATCAATCAAATATAAAAGAAGATTAAATTTATAAACATAGAATTCGTTTGATTGGTTTGATTTTGAACTAATGAACCAAAATTTTATCTTTTTTTTTTTTATAAATTATAATATTAAAACTTGTAAACTTCATCTATAGTTATAAAATATACAAATAATCTAAACATAAAAAAAGCATATATTTATTTTTTCACTCACATAATTATGTTTTTTCACATAAACCATCAAATTAACATTCAAGATTCAATATAATAATAAGTCAAAGATAATAAAATTAATATCCACAAAATAAAACTAAAATATTATAATGTTTTATATCAGAGTTTGTATAAATAATAGCTAATTATAAACAATATGTTATAAAAACTAAGGTGATAACTAATAAAATTATTAAGTGTAATCATATAAAATTTATTATAAGTTAATGTAATACTTATGTATAAATTAAATATATAAAATATTACTTTATTATATATATGAAATTAATGATGCAACTTATATGTTATAATATTTTAATTTTTATATCAAAGTTTACATAAATAATAACTAATTATAAACAATATGTTATAAAAACTAAGGTAATAACTAATAAAGTTATTAAGTGTATTCATATAAATGAATTCTATTGTAAGTTATAGTAATGCTTATATATAAATTAAATATATATATATAATATTACTTTATTTTATATAAATATATATATATATATATGAAATTAATGACACAACTTATATGTTATAATGTTTTATATCAAAGTTTGTATAAATAATAACTAATTATAAACAATAGGTTATAAAATTAAGGTGGTAACTAATAAAGCTATTAAGTGTAATAATATAAATAAAGTTTATTATAAGTTATAGTAATGCTTATGTATAAATTAAATATATGTATATATATATATATATATATAATATTTTATATTACAAAACGTTGCTAAAGTGTAATAATTATAAGATATTATTATGTGGGATATTTACTAGCGTATATTATAATATTAACATATAAGTTATATCATTTAAAAATATAACTTGCAATTTTATATTAATATAAATTTATAAATAAATAAATATATATAGCTAATATTAAATTATTATGATTATGATATTTATATATACATATAATAAATTAATATATGTTAAGTATATTAATAATTAAATTTACTATCAATTCTTCTTAATATATATAAAAAATATTATTAATATATATATAAATTAGTTTGGTTTTTGGATGGATTGGTTCAAAAAATTTAAAACCGAGAACCAACCAAAAAATTAATTAAACTAAAAATTTTAGAATAATTGATCAAATGAATCAATTATACTGAACTAATTTATACAAATTGCATTTAATTGAAATGAATAATTGATCTGATTTAGTTTTACTCGTATATTTTGCTATTATGGGTTAGCGTGCTGTTTAAAATATGGGCAACATTTGGATTCTTACTAAGATTTCTAGCATTGTTAAAGTACTAGAGGCTGTGAAATATATTCAAGCTTAATTCATCTTAATTGTTTATTATGCCTAAAACAGTGTATGTTGGTTAAGGTTCAGAGAGAACCGAAGTTATATATCGAACTATATATGAAATCAAAAAAGATTGAGATTCTAAAGATAAGATCCGAGTGACAATCGTATTCGGATTCCTTTGTATCGAATGGTGTGGGAAAATGATTAACTAACAGTGGCTCATTTCTTAAGAAAATGAGGGACAAGTTTGGACCATGAATTTATTGGTGGCGTTGTGTTTTTAAATTACAGTCTCGCGTCAGAGCCAACAACCGTTAAACTCTAGGGATGTCAACGGGTCGGGTACCCTATAATTTCGAGGTACCCGAACTCTAACCCTATAAAAAATTAATTACCCTAACCCTATTAACTACCCGTTTAATTTTAAAATTACTACCCTAACCCTAACACTAATACATTCCCACTACCCTATAATTACCTTAACCCGTTTAAATACCCGATTAAATAAAAAAATTATTAAAATTTTCTTCATGGGAATTCAATTACCTAATTAACTTTTCTAATCTCATAACTTACCTTTAGATTTATATGTTATATGTTTATATAAATAAACATATATATATTGTAATTAATAATTTTATGAGTTATAATTTTTACAATATTAAAATAAAATAAAAAATAAATATATTTATATTTAAAATACATAATATATACACACACGCATTCATAAAAGTATTAATGTCATCATATTAATAATTAAAGTAATCATACTTAAACATAAATAACAATATAATAATTTTTTAATTTAAATATATTAATGGTATCACATTAATAATTAAAGTAATCATACTTTTCATATATTTGTTAGTTTTTAACAAAAAAATTTACTTGTAAAGTTGGTAAACATTATAAATTTTTAATTTAATTATTAAAATAATAATAAAATATTTATAAATAGTAATCGGGTTCGGGTAACGGGTACCCAAGAGGTGGTACCCTAACCCTACCCTATTAAAATTCGGGTAGTGAAATCACTACCTTAACCCTACCCGAACCCGTTTATGAGTACCCTAACCCTATATAAACGGGTCGGATACCCGCGGGTACCCTATAATAGGGTACCCGTTGACATCCCTATTAAACTCCATCCTGTCCTACAAGTATTGAATCACCCTCTACAATTACCCACAATCCAACAAAAGCTATCAAAACTAAGGCCGTACTTATCCCCCAAAATGCCGACAAAACTGCTAAGGCCTAACTTAGGAACAAGCATCATCAAAAGATATCCCTGCAGAGATGGGCCAACCTTAAAGCTGACTGCTCAGGCCCTGCACAATATCTAACATATATTTACAAAAGAAAATAAGCAAAAGCATTCATTTTGCAAAATTCAACATAGAAATCTGGCTAGGCATTTCATCACCTAGAAGGTTGCTTGGTGGATGGTGAATGCTGAAGGCTCCATCTAGAAAATCAGCCAACATTAATTGAATCAATCAAACTCAATATGGATGGAAGTTCAGCAGTTTACCACAAACAAACACCAATAATTCTGTAGATTGAAGCCCATATCATCACATTGCTTCCAATTTCCATGCGCAAAGCTGACACATGCGTTCCCCACCTTGGTGAACTCAGCTCCTTATTAGAAACTTAAAGTGGTAAAAGCCCACTTAAAATCGAAGTAAAGTCTTTCCCAAAAGTATTAAAACAATAGAACCAAAGCCCCAAAAATATTAATCTCCCTCCCCATAATATATATAAACCAACCTAATAACCATGGAGTAAGGCACTCCTTGGCAAAAATTTCGAAAGCCAAATTGCGGCATAAATACAACAAAAAACATTATTGCTGCCTCAATAATAGAGATCAGGGACAAAAAAGGACAACCAATAATAGAGATCATATGTGCTAAAGAAAGGACTACCTAACTCACTAATTAAGATCTTTTCAGTCAAAATCATCATTCAAATTTATTTTATGCCATTCGTTCCCCATTTTCAAGAGCAATTACATCAACAATGGACTTACACATATGCTCCCAATCAATATATCAAAAAAAGATAAGGTAAAGTGCAAGATAAATGTGTTAGAATTTTCTATTTTGAGAGCTACTATTGGTAATTTCGATTTATTTAAACAAATTGATAATTTAGTCTGATTGTGAGAAAAAGCATGAGAGTCTAATTAATATTGAAGTGATCTATTAATAATGGGCTTTGCATGTCTTATTAGGTCAGTGTGGTTTGGCAATTGTGTAGACCTTTGCTTAGTAAGCTTTTAATGAGAGGCTTTTACTAGGGTTTATATTTTATACTATTGACTAGGTTCTCTCTCCACTTTTGATGAACAAGGAAAAGATGGAAGAGGAAGATCTAGCCTCTACTAGTAGTTCCCTGGTATTTCAGAATAAGAAATGGATGGGCTTTGCACGTATTATTGGGTCACTGTGTTTTAGCGATTGTGTAAGACTTGGCCCAATAAGACTTTAATGGGGAGGCATTTACTAGGATTTATTATCTAAATAATTGGCTAGGTCCCTTCTTCATTTCTAACAAACAATCTCTACCCATTGTAAGCTGCCAAAAAAGAAAAGATAGAAAAGGAAGATCTAACTTATACCAGTAGTTCTTTAGTATTCCTCAACAAGAAATGGCTACCTTAATGAATCAAACAAGCATACAATAATATTTATATGACTCTTGGCGTTCTAATCTTCACACATGGATCTAGGGATTAAAAACTTACATTTCGTATCAGAGCCTTTTGAGTGAAATTAAGACCCAGACAAGTTAGGGCTTTTGTTTCCCACAATGAATATATTTTTTTGGTATAAAGGTATTCTCTTAACTTGTACTGTAGAGATAAGAAT
Source organism: Theobroma grandiflorum (assembly GCA_036013995.1). Taxonomy (NCBI): domain Eukaryota; kingdom Viridiplantae; phylum Streptophyta; class Magnoliopsida; order Malvales; family Malvaceae; genus Theobroma; species Theobroma grandiflorum. The sequence continues at coordinate 13,867,583 of CP142131.1, forward strand.
TAGATAGTGATGTTTAGGGTTTGAACATATAAAACCTAAAAATCTAGTTCTTGATGATTGATATCAATTTTGTAGTTTTTGGAGTGTTTTGATGCATGGATTTTTTTAAATTAGGGTCTAATAATTTTTGGTAATTTTTATTACATTAAAATGGCCTTAAAAACCATAAAAATCGAGAGAAAATTTAAAACAAACCTGAATAGGTTGAATCTTGCTCTAGTAAGGTCAAGTCAACCTGGTAAAAAGTAGGAGAATACTTAGATTGATCCTTGGATAAAGCCCATATGTACAGGGTGGCGTGTGTGGCATGTGTGGGGCTAGAAAAGTTTGATTTAGGCCCCTTTTTTTAGTAGCCTTAGAATTTAATTTCTATATTTTTTGGATTTTTTCTAGAATTTTATATGAATTTAAAATAATTATTATTTAATATTTATGCATTTTTATGCATATTCATAAATTTTCTCTAATTTAAATGCATGCACTTTGTGAATTTGTTTAATTATAAAATATTTTGGTATCTTAGAGTTTGTTGGTAGTATGTACTCTCCGTAGATTAGCTTCCAAACTTGTGTGCTCTTGGATTGTAATTCTATGCATAATTTTAGAGAATTATATAAGTTCAGGACACTAAGTTTTAACGCAACATATGCTATTTGGGATCAAATGAGGTACACCCATGCTTAGTATCTTAGTTGGAGTGATCCATTGCATACATTGAGTCGAGTATGCAAACTAAAGATTTTAGGCAAATTGTAAATTTCTAGTTTGAGAAAATTTTTTATTGATTGATGTAAGTGCTTGGTTACCAAAATGGCTCATTTATTGAAATTGATAGATTATTTTCTTGAGCAAAAGTTACATGATAGTTTTTAAATTACTTTATACCATTGTCTGTCCAAAGGGGTTATTATATGAGGCAGTTTAGAGTGAGACATGAAGCATCATGATTGAAGGTACATTGACCTTGAAGGTTTGTTTGCCCAAGAGGGATAGGCTTTTTGAAATCTACGATATTCTCATATTAGCTTTATGTGGAGAGTGCCTATCAACATCTCATATTTTCTGTCCAAAGGGGAATATGTGATGATGCACTTAGACTCTTCGATTATTTTTTAGCACATCATGGACTATAACTAATTATTTTGCCTATTGACTGATAGTTGCATTTCTTGTCTTAAACAATGACTTTTACTATGAACAATAATCAAGCTACTATTGAAATTCTTAATGAGTTTAATTATAAGAGATAGAATGAAGATTTGTCTTTTACCTTGGTTATGAATGAAATAGATAGTCTTATGTGTTGATATGCTTACTGCCCTTACTGATGAGAGCACCACTGAACAAGAAGAGTTATTTGCTAAATGAAATAGAGCGAATCGCATGTGTTTGCATGCCATTAAAAGAACTATCTCTGAGCATCTGTTGAGTAGGTTGCAAACAATTGAAATTGCTAAGGACATTTATGAAGCTGTAGGTGAAAGATACTAAAAATCCAATAAGTCTGAAGTTGGGAATCTTATGAGTGAGCATACAAGTATGAACATGATAGTGTTGGTGTAATACCTTGTACTTTCGTTGGATACAAATAACATCTTATTGATCAAATGAATGATCATTTGATACGAATTGACGTGCTAAGGAATACTTAAGAACAAAATGTGTCACACGCGCAGAAACGATAATTAAATAATAATATTTCATCAGAGATGAATTAGTGAGTTAACGGAAGATTCAGAGGTAAACCGACACATAATAATGTGTTTTGGGGTCAAAGATGGCAAGTGAAAAATTTTGAAATAAAATAATATTTTATTCGATAAAATAATATTAAAATATTAATATTTTTTATATCATCGGAAATTAGTCATGAAAAAGGAAATATGACTAATTTAATTGGAGGAGAAGAAATAAAGATTAATTTTGAAGGAAAATGGCGAAAAATGTGCGACGTGATTTTTATCGAGTACACGCGGTAAAGTAAATATTTAAATATTATGGTGACACTGCTTTGGAATGCGATCTCAATATTTTGATATATATATATATATATATGTGAAGGAAGAAGAATAGAAGGAAATTGAAATTTAATAAGTGTGGATAGGAATTAAAAATATTGGACTTAATTTTTGGAGAGCAAAGTGTTGAAGAACTAAAAAAATTTATTGTATATGCTTTAGTATTTTAACCATATCTCAAGCTACAGAACTTCAATTGCCGAAATTCTTACACCATTGGAAAGCTAAGAGATAGAGCTACAACTTTCATGGAGATTACTTCACCCAGTTCTGTCTCTAAAATAGAGAAAATTGTGTTGGAAAGTGACTGGATGTGATATATCGAGAATGAAAATTGTAAGGATTGATAATTAAATTTTTGGGTCCCTTATTAGACTTTTAATCCTAATTAAATCTTAGGTTAATTGAAGGCTTAAATGAATATTTAAGAGGGTGAAAAGAGGAAAAAGGTGTTGAAAAGTCAAAATAAAATTTTATTTGGTCAATTGTCACATGAGAAAAAAAAAGCAAAAGAAATGAAATGAAAATTAAATGAAATGGAAATAAAATGAAGAAATGAATGATGAATGGTGGGGGCCGGTCATGAAATTCTAAGGCAAGAAAAGTCAATGAAGACAAAGGCAAATAAGTGAAGGTCGGTTAAACAAGAGAAAAGAATGTGGAAAGGATAGTGGGGCCGAACCATGAAAATGAAAGATAAGAAATGAGATAAGGAAAGAAATAAAGGAAGAAAGAGATAAAAGACAAAGAAACAAAAGGAAACATTTAGAGCAAAGGACGGACAGAAAAAGGGAAGGAAAAAGCCAAAGAAAATAAGCAAGAAAAAATCGTGAAAGGGGGAGGAAGGAAGATCGAAAATTCTGAAATCTTTGGAGGTAAGAAAGTAGATTTTTTGAGGTTGTTATGGCTGAGTTTTTGAGTTGGAAATTGGTGATTTTAATGGCTGAAAAATTCTGGAAATTTTGAGGATCTTGGGGTTGAAAGGGGGTAGCTTGGCTACTGGAAATTTAGCTGAGAAAGTGCAGCAAATGGAGTAGAGAATTGAGCTGAAAATGGAAGAGAAAATGGAAGGAAAATGGAGGAGGAAGTGTGGCCACGGTGGTGCATGGAGGAGGCCATGGTGGAGGAGAAAGGTTCAGTTGGAAATGGGAGGAAAGAAGAGGGAGTGACGGGCTGGAGTAGAGGAAAAATAAAAAGAAAAAAAAAGAAAAGAAAAAGAGATGAAAAAAAAATTTGTGTGGGCATGGCCCAAATTAAAAATAAAATTTGGGCAAGGCCCAATAGAGAAAAATAAATGGGCCTAGCTCAATGGAAGATGTAGAGAAGCCCATGGAAAAGAGGGCCCAAAAAGAAAATAAAGAAATGGAAAAGGCCAATGGAACGTTGTCACGGAGAGGTACTGAACGGGACATGCGACCGAGAAACAAAAATAAGTATATACGCATAAGAAAATAATGATGTAAAATCCCACTATTTAGAGGTGAGTAGGGGGTGTCGATTATAAAATATTCCTAATTATATATGTATGTCTATGTATGAATTAATTTACGTATAAATTGGTTGAGGTTTGAATCGATGCTAATTTTTGAAATTGTGAGTGCAAATTATTTTTAAAAATCGTTCAAAATATATATGTATAAAGTATACGTAAAGTATTTTGAAAAATAAGAAAAAAGCTTTTCAACCCGATTTAGTCTCGAAATTATGCCTTATATAATTGTGTGATGTGCATATGTGATTTAGAGATTTAAATTCTCTACGTATGGTATTTTACGAATCACGCATTAAATTTTATTTTGTGAATATACGATAAATTTTTATGACTTTTATATCGAATATTTAGTAATAAATTAAAATGAGACTTTAAGGGCATAAATGATTTTTAAAACAATTTTTATAAACGAAATGAGATTTCTAATTTGTTTTGAATTGATTGGCTTATGGCATATATTCGCATGAATGGCTGGTTTTATGACTTGTTGAATATATGAATTATTTAATTCGCCTTGATAGGCGGAATAGAAATACGATTGCCATATCATGCTGTTAAGTTTTTATAAATTGGTGGGTTATAGGATAGTCACTGTAGTGATGAGGGTTTTCGTGGACTGCCTTTAAGAGGAGCACGGTAAACCTATTTGTTTCATACCTCGGTAGTAGAGGCGCGAAGGGTATCTCCTGAGGTATGGTTGGAGTTCCCTTCGACCGACCTATCATGGGAAGGTGAACTCCTCTAACGCAAAGGAACGACTATGGTTTCTAAATAGAAAAATATGTTTTATGAGTACATAAAATTTTTAATAGCCTTGGCAGATTCGGTTAGGTGCCCCGGCGCAAGGTACCACCGAATATGAGTTTTTGACACGAGCCAAGTTTTTATAAAGTCATAAGTCTTATTGATTAATTTCGATAAAATGTAATCGTTTTACATGGATTGAAATGAGTTTTAATATTACGAATTATATTTCTCTGTATTGTGAGAATAGAGTTAAAGGGATTTTTACAGCTCCTTTATTTGTTTTCTATGAAATGGATTTGAAATTCCTCGCGGAAAGGCGAGCTATAATTTGTATATAATTTTGAATAATATTTGGTTTCACGAGAGCTGGCTTGATTTTATTAATTTGATACGAAAAATGGTTATAAGGCACAAAATCCCTATTTGAAATAAATTGCTTTTATGATCCTATATTTTATATTCAACTGATCTTCCGCTTGCTTGTTTCCTATCTACGCCCTACTCACTGGGTTGATGATATTCACTGAGTCTATGAGACTCACACCCCATTCTATTTCCCTTTTTGCAGACAAAGATCGATTTGGCGTGAAGTCATCGACGTGTTTGGTCTACCATGAATAGGTAAAGGCATCTCCTAGCATACTGTTCCGAGTCGCTCTGCTGTACTTGTTATGTTAGATGTCGAGTCGTAATATTTTATTTGTTAAGTTGTAAACGAGTTTAAATTTCTTTTTATATACAACATGAATTTGAAAATTTTATATTTTCGTGTATATGTTTGTGAACAAATAAAAAGAAAAAAGTTTATAGTGATTTTTATATTTATGATTTAATTCAGTATATGAAAGTAATAATACTATTTGATGAGTGAATGTAATGGATTAACGAGGGATTCGAGACAAGCTTGTTCGAGACTTGGCGGGTTTTTCCCGGAAGTCTTAGACGTCGGCATCGACTGGGGAGTGGTCGTTGCAGTTGGAAAGGTTAGGGATTTTATCATGAAAATGATCCACATTCAAATCAAATTGGCTTCTTATGAGATCACCTTTCCTAACAAATTTATTGTCTATCATGCATTTAATTCTTAAGCCATTGAGTTTACCCAAATCAAGACTACCTATAATGTTGTGAATCAAGTTTGGAGTGTCAATAACCTTATCTCCAATTGCATCTTTGAGGATGAAAAACTCAAGAAAGAAAAGAGTGAAAGTGCTTTACTTACCACTAATCCTAAACCTTACTACTAAAAGAATTTTAAAAAACTTATGAAGTTTGTGTTGAATGTTCTTAAACAGGTTCAAGATAATAAAAGACAGGGTAATGGTCAAACTGAAAAGGTAGGAGGTCCAAAAGCTGTCATAAAGAAAGATGTTAGGTATTTCTCTTGCAAGAAAAATGTCCCATGAAAACTAAATGCACTAAATATAAGTCTTGGCCAGAGAAAAAAAATAAATAAGAAGGTAAGTCATTGGCCCTAGTTTGTTTTGAATCCTATTTTGTTATTGCACCACCAAATTCGTGGTAGCTTGATAATAATGCAACTGTTCATGTTGCTGTTACTTTAGAGGGATTCAAAAGCAAATAGAAACCAAGTGAGACAAAGGCCAAGCTTAGATTTGGAAACAATGCTGAAGTAGATGTCAGTCATGTAGGAACCATTAGCTTAAATTTAGGGTTTGGTTTTGAACATGTTTTGGAATATGTTTTTCATGTACTAACATTTAGACGAAAGTTGATTTCAGTTTCTATTATGGATAAACTTGGTTATTATTTTGACATTGTTAATGGAAAAGTTGACTTGCTTTTAAATTCTAAAATCATTGGAGAGTTTAAGCTAGTTGATAATTTATATATGTTATGCTTGGTCCTTAATAATGAATATAGTTGCATGAATGTCGAAAATACTATTTCAAAAGATCTTTTATTAAAGAAAATTTTTCTTTACTGTGGCATAAAAGATTGGGTCACATTTTTAATAAGAGAGTTGAAAGATTAATAAAAGATGGCATTTTATCTTATCTTGACTTTGAAAAGTTAGACACTTGTGTATTTTGCATAAGGGGTAAAATGACTAAGACTAAGAAAAAAGGGGCAACTCGTAGAAGGACCTTTTGAAAATTATGCACATCCAAATTAATGGATCTTTTACACCCACCTTATGTGGAAACAAGTACTTTGTTACCTTCATTGATGATTTTTCTTGTTTTGGTTATCTTTACTTAATTAATGAAAATTCTGACTTTTATTTTGTGTTATTGTAGACACAAAACTTAAGCAACTGAATACTCCAAAATGATCATAACAAGGAATTTTTAAATAAAGCAATTCATAAGGTTATTTTTCATGTAGTACCTTGGTTGGTATTTAGTTAACAATATGGATTGCAGTAAGAACTGCTTCTCCCCAAAAGAGACAGGTAAAAAGGAATGAAACATTAAGGCTCTGGCTACTACAAGTATATGTTGGGGCTTCCTCTCAATAACCCCATTTTGATAAGAGGTTTCTACACAGGACAATTGACGAACAATACCATGTGTTTCATAAAAATTAGTGAGATTAAATTCTCCGCCATAATTTGTCACGACCCGGAACTCCCATCGAGCCCATGACAACCGTCGCGAAGTCCAGATAGACATTCCTACCCCGAATTCCGACCAAACCTCGCAAGGCTTTAATAATTACTAAAATTTATGTTTTAAAGTGGTATTGACAATTTTTTATTCAAAAACAGTCAAAAAGAAAATTCTACTACACATGGGTATTTTGGTAATTTTTCTCAAAAATTTCAAAATTGGCTAAAAATGTAGTATGTGGGTGAAAAACACATATTTCATAATCAAACATAAGTTTTACTATCTAAAACCTACATTTGAAATGAAATTTTAGCTATTAGAATATAATAAAAATATTTAATAAAATATTCCATTTTCTTGAAAAAAAATTTTTATAGAACAATCCGTAAATAATTTTTGGGACGTAAAGCAAACTAAATTCTTATATACAGTAGTAAAGTTAACCAAAGTATACAGTTAAATTTACATTAACGTGTGGGCCCCCAAATGACAAAATTGAACTCAGGCTATGAGTTGTTAAACCTTTGATTTCCAAGGTTGTAACTCCAAAATTTGTCTCTTGATGATATCGGCTAACTACTGACTACCCTGAGCCTGAAATAGATGGAAAGGAGGGTGGTGAGATTTTAAAATCCTAGTGAGTAAACAAACATCACCTAAAATATTTAAAGTCGAGTAAATGAAGACGAATACAATAATTCATCGTAAAATAGTTCATAACATCGCAACGGTTTTCAAATCATCCAAAATATTCAAAGTGGCTTATGAATTTCATAAAAACTTGGCTTATGCCAAAATTCATACTCAGTGACACCTTGATAAGAGGCATCCATCTGAGCCTGCCAAGGTTGTTAAAAATTTCATATACACGTAAAATATTTTTACGTTTGAAAATACAACCGTTTCTTAGCGATAGCTAAGTTCACCTTCATGCGGTGGTTTTACGTGAAGTAAACTCCGTCATACCTCAGGACAACCCTTTACGCCTCTACAATTGAGATAAAAGTATATAGTGGGGTTTACCATGCCACCTCTAAATAGGCTAGCCCACGGAAACCTGTCTACTGCAGTAGTTAATATTCCACCAATTCAATAAAAGTTTCAATAGCATGACTTGGCAATTTCATTACTAACCAATTTATCAGGACAAAGCAAACAGTTCACAATTTTCAATACAATTATCAATTCAGCCAATCGTGCCATAATATCATAAACCATTTGGTTCAAATCGTAATTTACGATACAGCGTGTGGTATCCAATTACTCTAATTTCAAATCAGTCATCCAATTTTCAATTCAATTTATAAAAATTCATTTTATTTTATAAATTCACATTTTTCTCATAAAACAAGCAATTCACCATTTAAAAATCAGTTTTCCACAAAATCACCAATTGAATAAAATTACTCTAGATAATTAAGGCGATAATAAGGTTACTCATAATACTAGGAGTTTGAAATACTCTAATTCTCGATCTTTAGGCACAATGTCCCTACTTTTATCTGTATAGTTTGCTCACCACCTATCCATAATGCACAGCAAACAATTCACTGAATTGGTGCTAAATTGATATAAAACCAAATCAGGCTCTGTACTAATATGTAAAATGAAATGCGAAATGCTCAGGTGGCTATATAGGTACGGTATTTTTTCTAAATTCCATTGTATACTTAAATAAATCAGTATTGGCCTAATTCGATTTATTATCCGATTAAATGGCCAAAACGTCCGATTTAACTCCAATTAATTCTATTACTCCTTCAATACCCCAATTATATCCAAAATACTAGCCAATTAATATAAAATGTGGCAAAACTATCTTCACATTTCATTTTGGAAAATTCGACCAAAGTGTGTCCACCAACACTAAAATTTTTCAAGCTACATTCTTACACCATAAACCTTAAATTCCCACACCATAAACCATTATTTCCCTATTAAATCACTTGGAATTCAATCAATTTCATCACCAATAATTCACATAGAAAATTTGGCCTATGAGGATTTAATATGAAATTTGTGGTTTCATGTTAAATAACATCATTTTCGGTTTCCATCACCACCATTTATTAAAACCATTAAATCCTAACCAATTAACATAAAATGCCACAAAATTCCTTTTCAATATTCACTCCATAAAATTCGGCCTTGATGGGTACTAAGAGAAAGATGAATTTTTCTTGGTTCTTTTTCATGCTACACATTACTAACTAACTAAAAACACTAAAATCTATTGAAATCTAACCAATTCAAGCATCAAAACCTCTCTCTAAAGCTTTGACCAGCAAGAACACTATCATGAGATCTTGATTCTCAACCGTTTAAAATGGAAAATAACGCACTAGAATGATAGATCACTAGCCAAAGTCAAGAAATTTTACCTTTATCACTTGTTTCCTTGAATTTTTCACATTTTTCTCTTGAATCTTGGTGGCTAGGGTTTGTTCTTCTTCCTTTCTCTCTTTTCCCCTCTTTGGCCAACCAACATGAATGAATTTTGAGGGTTTATGGGCTGATTTTTAAAGCTTTATATACATGGTTATAAATGTGCCACGTGTCACTTTTTAATTGGTCCACTTTTCATTACTTAATAATTAAGTATTCCATCTCCACCACACATAATTTCTCACTCATCCACAATAATAATAAGTGTTATTCATGTGCTGGACATGTATTAGGTAGTGCAAAATTACAATTTTACCCCCGAGGTGGTAAAATGACGATTTTGCCCCTATGCTCCAAAAAATATCAGAATCTCCATTTTTCAATTCTCAACCTCAAATCATACTCCAATAAGTCAAATGTGATCAAAATCTTTTCTAAAAATTCTCATTTTTTCCTCGGGTGGTAAAATTACCATTTTACCCTTGGATCTAAAAAATTTTGATTTGACTCCAAATCCATCCTCGAACTCTGAATTATCATTTTAAGTTATTCCCAAACTTTAAAATTCTCAATTTCATCTTAAAATCTTCATTTGAACTTGTTCGAGGTTTAAATCGACTTAATTATACCTCTAGGTACAATACCGATCTTTAATGCTTTTTCGGGGCATTCGAGTTTGCAAACATTCCATCCAACACATGGATAACGTGGCACATATTTTATAAAGTCGAGCTTTATAGCACTACCCCCCTTAAAATAAAATTTTGACATCAAAATTTCTATCACTGAACTAGAAGAATAGGTGGAGGTATTGTCTTCTCATCAAACATTTGATTTCCCACGTTATCTCCTTTATAGGGAATTTCAATTTGTTTACTTTATTAATCTCCAGTTCAACTTGAATACTTCACCTATTTCTAGTATTATCCTTTAAAATCTGATCAACAATAACCTCCTCAATCATAATCTCTTAGATCGGGACTTCAAGCATGTCTTTGTTACCATCATTAAGTTGGAACCATAACTCTATACCAATCGTGTCAATTTCAACTGTATTTTTATACTTATTCATGTATACCGATTATTATCTTATTACTTCATTCCTTATCAACTTCTCAATATTCATTCCTGTACATATCCTCAGCTTTAGAGAAGATTAATGGTTTCAATCATCTCCACATACTTCATATTTATCTCACATTTTATGAAATCTCAATCTTCTTAATCCTGTTAGTTTGTCCCAAATATAGGTACTAGAGGGGGGTGAATAGCACTATCTAGGCTCTTTTCGATGGGATTGAGACTTGATCTCAAACTAAGGAAGATAAGGCAATGAAAACAATTGACAAGGTATTTATAGTGGTTCGGTCCAAGACCTACATCCACTACCTTGATTATCCAACCAAGGATTTTCAAATCAAACACTAGACGGTGGAATTCACAAGCTTCTACCAAGCTTTTACAATGGCTTTTCCAAGGCTTAGCCACAACCTTTACACTAGTTTTTCACGGGATCAACTAAAACCCAATGTGGCTTTTCAAGACTCAACCACAACCTATCACTAGTTTTTCCTGGGCTAAACTAAAACCCAATGTAGTTTTCCAAGGCTCAACCACAACCTTTAACTATAGTTTTTCACGAGCTAAACTAGAACCCAACCCCAACTTTTCAAGGCTAAGTTGGAACCTACAAGCATCCAAGCAAACCTTGCTTGATGCAAACACTTAGAGTGAAACACTCACTCTAAGAATACAAGGATAGAAAAAGAAAGTACCTAGTGATCACATGGTTGATCTATATGGTACAAGTTGAAGTGCTGAACATAGATACAAAGAATAAGCGTTGAGGTTCAATGAAGAGTACAAAGGATTTTTAGGTTTTGCTACTCTTCTTGGCTTGAATGTGATGGTGTCTTTTTGTGTGAAGCCAAAGTTGTCAAAAGCTTGTTCTTTGGCATTTGAAGATCCTTTTATAGTTGAAGAAGCTGGCCTGGTGGCTGTTGGGACTTTTATGACCGTTAGAAACAATTTAGGGAAGATTCTAACCGTTTAGTGGCTTGGCGGATGTAGCAGACAAAGAGCACTTAGTCGACTAAAATTTTTCCCTTGGTCGACTAAGTTGGTTCTGTTTCTGATGCAGATTCCAGTGATCGCTTAGTCGACTAACCCCATTATCTTGGTCAACTAACTTGATTCTGTTTCTCCCCAAGCTTTACCCTTTCACTTTTCCACTTTGACCTTTGTTTAGCAATTGATCTTTCTTAACATATCAAGGGACTCCATCAATACTGATCTTCCTTGTTCTTTATCCAAATCACATCTTTGGGTGTTCAATAGGAAGATTGAAATATTATTTCTTTGTAGTTATTTTCCCTGCACACTTAGTTAGAAATGTTAGACACAAATGACATGGGAATGTTTTATTATCATCAAAAACTAATGGAGTCAACAATCTCTCCTTTTTTGATGATGACAAAACATCCCTTAATTAACAACATGGTGTCTATTCAGTTCCTTTTTTAGCTTCTGCAGGGAATGAGGATTGCTTCCCCTAAGTTCATGCTCCCCCTAAGTGTGTGCATATCTTTCATTTTTTCAACAAGTTTTTATCTTGGTTACATTCCTAATGACTTTGTATGTACTTGCTCTTATCAGAAGCTGTTCACATATGCAGATTTTTAGAGCAAATGACATGTTGATAGATTTCATCAGATTTTCTACTTTTGCAAATATCTGTCAATTGTTTGTAATTTCCAGATTTCATCATGTTAGCTCCAGATTTCATTCACACCATCATTTTTCTAGCTAAGCTCTTATGAATCATCATTCATATGTACTCAAGCACATGTTTTACTTTGCATTATTGTCTCAGAAATGATTTACCAACATAATAACTCAATATCAGCACGATATCATAAAATTATAGCAATTTTGCACAATGTCATCAGATAAATTTCCAGCCATGCTTCAAAATCCCATAGATATCATTTTCATAGTTCAAGCATTTCAAACAATCATCAATAAGCATATTCTACGCTTTCATAAAGTCAGCTAAAATTAAAAGCATTGTTTGAATGCCATTTTTGGCATTAATATCCAACAAAACAGTAACCAGAAAAATTATTCCAGAGATACCTCTAATCCTGTTTTTGCTACCTATCTGCCCTAGAAGTCTGGTACCTTTACCTTTAGAATTTTTGTTTTTCTTGATATTCTCCTTAAAGGTCCCATACCTCTACCTTCAGATTTTATTATTTTTCCTTGTAAATACTACTCCCCCTTTTTATCATCATCAGGAATGGGGATGAGGTATCAGTTCTCAGAAGGAGATAGTGTGGATTCAGGGGACATAGTCTGTTTGCACCAAGGATTTAGGGGAAAAAGAGAGGGTGGTCTCAAAGGGGCTTGAGAGGTTGCTTCTGGAGTCTGCTGAGGAGATGTCTCTGTAGCCTTTTCTGGAGTTGCCTGATCAGAGACTTCTATTGAGGCTTGAGGAGTGCTTGCAGGAGGTGACTTTGCCTTTTCTGTTAATCTTGAAGACTTCCTTGTTCTTGGAGGAAATGGTTTTCTTACTATCTTCTTTTGTCTCATGGCAGGTGGTTGAGTCTTAGAAGCAGGAGCTGTGTCTTTTGCTTTTGTTTTTCCTTTTTTCTTCCCTTTTTCTGCAGCTCCCTGTTCTGAGGTCATTGCTTGAGCAGCTTGAGCTGTTGCTACCTTTTTTTCTGCTTGCTCTTCTCTAACCATTTCATAGAAAAGTCCCATAACAGATACTTCTTCAGAATGTGGAGGGGATGCTTCATGTTCAGGCTGAGGTGGAGGCTGGTGCTCAGGAGAACCAAGTGGTGAACCAACTACCTCAGTCCCTTGATCAGATATTTTCTTTCTTGCTGAGGTGGTTTGGTGTGGTTCTTCAGGTTCTAGTTCAAGGTCATGATGACCAGGACTTGCACTTTGGTAGGCTGATCCTTCAACTTGAAATTCAAGGCTTGCATCTTGGAATTCAGAACCTTTTGGTTGCAATACTGATCTTTTAGCACCTTGTCCTTCTGGTGCCATGATCTCAGTAGCAGAAGAGTCAGCATTTGCAGGCCCCGTTGGCATTTCAAATCTAGCTTTCAAGCTTGCTTCAATTTCATTCATTTTTTCTTCAATTTTAACAAGCCTAGCTCCTTGATCAGTGAGCTTGGCATCCATTCTCATCAACAGATTGAACATCACTTCATTAGAGAATGGAGGGGCTGCTGTTTTTGGTTGTGCGGGGGCTGCCTCTGGTTGAGTCTGAACTGAGGTGATCTTAGAGGTCTTGCTGAAGGTGTCTCCATATACTTTGTATCCCATTTTGATCAGACTTCCCAAGTAGATTGGTTGGTCTCTACTCTTGAATATATATGTATCGTACCTCTTTGCCCACACTCCTTTCTTTTTGACAAGGGATGTGATCACATTCTTATAGGGCAAATGAATCTTTTCCAATTTACAGGCTGCCCTCATTCTTTCAATCATGAACCGTCCAAGGTTCAGAACTTCTCCAGTGAATGCATGCTCCATCAGCCAAAGGTCTTGAAGGCTAATGTAGCTTAGGCTTCCACTCCTACCATGCAGGTTCACAGCAACAAAGTAATGCAGGATTCTAAATTGTGGACTAATAATCAGTCCTGCATTGCTCTTTGAAGAGAATTTTTTTTTCTTTCCAGTGATAATTTCCCACACAAAAGCAGGATTATACTTGTCAGGCATGTCATACTCTCCTTTTTCTCCTTCTATTCCTAGCAAGTTACTCAAGTCTGAGGCTGTAACTAAGAATTCCTTCCCATTCAGAAAAACATTCAAATTATTTTGAGAACAGTCCTCTGAGTCATCAAGCTCCCTTTCACTATATGCAATGCTAGCATAAAATTCTTTAACTAAGCTAGCACTATATGTTCTGTCTTTGAAAGAACTATATTCCTTAATGCTTAGTTCATTGAAATAATCTGTCAGGCTTGTTTGGAGTTCAGGAGTTTCATTGAAACTCTCCCAGTCAATGAACTTCTCGCATATAATTGGGGTATTTTCGATTTTCTTAAATCTCTCTTCATGAATTTTGTTTCTAAATTTCATAGAAGAGGCAGATGAAGTATCTTTTTCTCCTTTGTCTTTTTTTCTCATTTTCTCGGGTTTCTTCTTTTTCTCTTTTTGTTTTCTCATTTCGAGCCCTTTCCCAGTCTTCTTTGTTGCAGAACTCGATGCCCCTTTTTGCTTCTTTCTTTGGTGGTTAGCTTCGGGGTTTTCTTTTGCTGGTCTTTTCCCTTTCTTCTTTGCTAGCAAATCTTTAAGAAGAGTAGACTTAGCCATTGTGGTTTCTGAGGATGTTTTTTTCACTTAGGGTTCCAAGAGATGACAGAGGAGGGTCCTCGATTGATTTTAGAAGATGGAGAAAAGCAAATGAAATTGATGGAATTGAGAGAGTCGATTTTCAGAGAATTAAGAGTGAATGACGGTTTCTGATTTAGGGAATTGCTTGCCTCCCCCTTAACCAATGCCTTATTTTTCCAAATTTTAAAAGTTCCCTCTTTTATTTTTTCTATTTACTGCACCAGGTTTCCCTCTTTTATTTTGTCACCCGATAGGCACAAAATCTCATCAATTTAATCCTATATCAAACACCATCAGTTCTTTTGATTTAATGGAACAGAGTGCTCTTAGTTGACTGAGTTTTACACTTTAGTCGACCAAGTCTCTTTTGTTTTCCTCTATTTAGTCCAGACCTTTTTTCTTATAACTCTTCCACACAACATATTCCTAAATTCCTTCTAATTTCACAGAACCTATCCTCACTAAGGGGTTTTGTGAAAATATCTGCAAGTTGGTGCAATGTGCTCATGAATTCAGCATTGATTTCTCCCTTAGTTACATAATCTCTAATAAAATGATGTCTAATTTCAATGTGCTTAGTTCTTGAGTGTTGCACATGATTCTTTGAAATATTTATAGCACTGATGTTGTCACAATATATGGGTGTGTTATTCATGGACAACCAGTAGTCTCTCAATTGTTGCTTAATCCATAAAACCTATGCACAACAACTTCCTAGGGTCACATATTCCGCTTCAGCAGTGGACAAGGCAACAGAATTTTGCTTTTTGCTCGACCAGCATACAAGCATGTTTCCTAGCAACTGGCATGTTCCACTAGTGCTCTTTCTATCAGTTCTACTTCCAGCAAAGTCAGCATCTGAATATCCTACAAGACTAAATGGTGATTCTTTTGAATACCATAATCCTAGGCCTTGAGTTTCAATGAGATATCTAAATATTCTTTTTACAGCAGTGAAGTGTGTTTCTTTAGGTTGAGACTGAAATCTAGCACACAAACACACACTAAATTGAATATCTGGTCTACTTGCAGTTAAGTAAAGAAGAGATCCAATCATATCTCTATAGAGCTTTTGATCTACATCTTTACCTTTCTCATCAGCATCAAGCTTTGAAGATGTACTCATTGGTGTGCTGATAGATTTCAATTTTAGCATGTCATACTTTTTGAGCATGCCTTGAATGTTGGCTGACAAAGGTTCCTCTTTTGCATTGCTTGATTTGAAGGCCAAGAAAGTACTTCAATTCTCTCATCATGCTCATTTCGAATTCCCCCTGCATTTCCTTAGCAAAGTTCTTGCAAAGAGATTCATTAGTAGCACCAAATATTATGTCATCAACATAGATTTGAACTATGATTATATCATTTAGGTATCTCTTGATAAACAATGTGGTGTCAATGCTGCCCCTAGCATAGTCTTTTTTTACCAGAAATTTTGAAAGCCTTTTATCCCAAGCTCTAGGAGCTTGTTTCAATCCATATAAGGTTTTATGAAGTTTAAGGACATGATCTGGTTTTTCAAAATCTTCAAAACCAATAGGTTGTTCAACATATACCTCTTCTTGAATAATTTTATTTAGGAATGCACTCTTCACATCCATTTGGTATAGTTTGAAGTTCATATGACAAGCAAAGGCAACTAGCAATCTTATGGCTTCTATTCTTGCTACTGAAGCAAAGGTTTCTTCATAATCTATTCCTTCTTCTTGATTATACCTCTTTGCTACCAATCTTGCTTTGTTTCTCACAACATTTCCTTGTTCATCACTCTTGTTTCTAAACACCCATTTAGTGCCAACAATAAGGTGATTTGAAGGCTTAGGCACTAGTGACCATACATTATTTCTCTCGAATTGATTCAGCTCCTTTTGCATGGCTAAAATCCAGCTTTCTTTTTTTTTTCAGCTTCCTCAAAGCTTTTAGGTTCAATTTGAGAAATGAAAGCTGAAAATTCACAAGTTTCCCTAGTTCCTTTCCTAGTCTTAACTCCATGAGATATGTCTCCTATGATTTGATCTTGTGGATGATCTCTCATATATCTCCAGCTCCTAAGTAAGTCACTATGCTGGATTTCTTGTCCTTGTAGATTTTCAAGAGGTGGAGCTACGGTTTCTTCTCTTGATGAGTCTTCCTCATTGTTCTTGCTATCATTTAGACTTATTTCATCCATGCGTTTTCCTAGATTTTTAAAATCTTCATCATCCTCATGAACTTCCTTTTAAACATGGATTGATTCATCGAAAACTATATGGACAGATTCTTCAACAGTTTGTGTTCTTTTGTTGAAAACTCTATATGCTTTTGAGTTCATGGCATATCCCAAGATTATTGCTTCATCACTTTTAGCATCAAACTTCCTTAATGGCTGTTTTCTATTGTTCAACACAAAGCATTTGCAGCCAAAGCTCCTCAGGTGAGAGATGTTTGGTTTTCTTCCTTTGTACAGCTCATATGAGGTTTTTGACATGATTGCTCTAATTGAAACTCTATTAAGTATATAAGCTGTTGTATTGACAGCTTTAGCCCAGAAATATTTAGGGAAGTTGTTCTCACAAAGCATAGTTATTGCCATCTCTTTCAATGTTCTATTCTTTATTTCCACAACTCCATTTTGCCAGGGTGTTTTAGGTGCTCAAAAGTTGTGTTCCAACCTCTTTTCATTGCAATATCTCTCGAACTCATCATTCTCAAATTCACCTCCATGGTCACTCCTAATCCTAATAATGGATGTACCTCTTTCATTCTCAACTTTCTTGCAATATCCTATGAAAGCTGATAATGCATCATTCTTGTGGGCAAGGAAATAAACCCAAGTAAATCTCGAGTAATCATCAACAATCACTAAACCATAAGATTTACCACCTAGACTTGTGGTGCCAATTGGACCAAAGAGATCCATATGGAGCATTTCAAGAGGTTTCGATGTTGACACAACATTCTTAGCTTTGAATGATGTTCTGACTTGTTTTCCTAGCTGACATGCTTCATATACTTTATCAACTTCAAACCTAATGCTAGGTAGTCCAATAACTAGATCTTTTTTAATTAGTTTTGACATAGTGTTCAAGCTAACATGTCCTAGTCTCCTATGCCACAACCAGCTATCATTTTTAGCCTTGGCTACTAGGAACATTTCACTATCTTTTTCTAGATCTTCAAGGAAGATTACATACATGTTTTTCAATCTATTTCCTATGAAGGTAGTCTTGTTTGTGCCTATGTTTATTACTTCACATTTGTTGGAATCAAAACAAACCTTAAACCTTTTGTCACATAGCTGACTTATGCTTAACAGATTATGTTTCAGACCTCGAACAAATAACACATGGCTAATTTGTGTGCAGGAGTTCTTACCAACCGTACCTATGCCTTGAATTCTTCCTTTTGAATTATCTCCAAAGGATACGGTGCCTCCCTTTTTCTTGTCCAGCTGTGCAAACAGCATTTCATCTCTTGTCATGTGTCGAGAGCAACCACTATCCATGTACCATGGTTGTTTCTTTATGTGTTGAGCCTTTGAGCATGTTTCCTTTAGGTGCAGCTCAACTTACAAAAATATGGTTCAGTTTTTCTTGATAGGTACCCATGCTTTGATGGGTACTTGAGTGTTAGTGTCAATAAAATAACTTTTTGGCACCCAGATTTTTCTAGTTTTCTCCACATAAATGTTTTTGACACACTCATATGATAGATGACCATATTTTCTACAACAATAGCATCTAAATGATGCATTATGATGATTCGTCTTGCTATATGAATTTTTCTTTGAAAGATCATCGTTTAAACATTTAAGAGCTGCATTTTCATTAAGAACTTTTTGTAAAGCATCAATTTTATTTTCCACCTCTACTCTCATGATTTCAAAATCTGCTTTTGAGTGTTTCAGTTCAGTTTGAAGTAGATTTCTTTGTTCAAAAACAGAGTCGAAATCAAGTTTAATTTTCTCCAAATCTTTTTCAAGTGATGCAACCTTTTTCTTCAGATTTTTGTACTTTAAAATCAGGCTTTCAAACTCATCACATAACTCATCATACTCATTTTGCAAATCATTCATAGATATATCACAAGTCGATGAGCATTCCTTTGTTTCATCATCCTTTGCCATCAGGCAGATGTTTGCTCTTTCTTTTGAGCTTTCCTCATCTGATTCTGTGCTTGAATCACTGTCTGACTAGGCTGCAGCAACCATTGCCTTTTTCGATTTTCTGATTCCCCTTGGAGTTTCTTCTTTCAGTAATGGACATTCAGATTTGTAGTGTCCTGGTTTTTTGCATTCATAGCAGATTACTTCTTCCTTGTTACTACTTTCATTCTTGTTTTTCTTCCATGAAGGACCGTGATCCCTTTTAAAGAATTTTCTTACAAATTTTCGATTCTTCCTTCCCATCAGTTTTCTCAATCTTCTTGCAACAAGTGCAAGTTCATCATTGTCATCGCATGAGAGTTCTTTTAGCTCATCTTCAAGGATGCTGGCTTTGAGTGCTATGTTTTTCTTCTTCTCTTTTGTCTCTCTTTTATCCTCTTCTTCTTTTTCATTGAGCTCCAACTCATGTGTGAGGAGTGACCCGTAAATTTCATCAAGTGTGATGATGTTCAAGTCTTTGGCTTTTCGGATAGCAGTCACTTTTGGCTTCCAAGACTTAGGCAGACTTCTAAGAAGTCTTTTTACAAGCTCATGCTCAAGGATAGGTTTTCCTAGCTGGTTAAGCTTATTTGTAATGTTTGTGAACCTATCAAACATGCTGGTGATGTCCTCACCAGGTTCCATTTTGAACATCTCATAGTTGTGGGTCAAGAGGGCAATTTTGGACTCCTTAACTTGAGAAGTCCCTTCATGAATTATTCTTAACTTATCCCACACTTGCTTAGCTGTTGTACAGCTTGAGACTTTATTGAACTCAGTGAGAGTTAACGCACAATGCAGGGTGTTGATTGCCTTGAAATTGGTCTGCACTTTCTTAGTTTCAGCCTCGGTCCATTCAGACCTTGGCTTAGGCATCAACTCATTTGTGACAACGTTCACAGTTGAGGGAGTAAAGGGACCATCAGTGATGACATCCCACATTTCATAATCTATGGCCCTAATGAAAATTGACATTATAGTGCTCAAATAAGGGTAATTGGAGCCATCAAACAGAGGTGGTCTGTTTGTTGATTGTCCCTCAGCTACAACTGATTTATGTTGAGCTATTTGGATCCTCTCTAAGGGTGTTAGACCTTATATTCAGAGAACTAGCTCTGATACCAATTGTTGGTCCCAAATATAGGTGCTAGAGAGGGGTGAATAACACTATCTCAGCTCTTTTCGGTAGGATTGAGACTTGATCTCAAACTAAAGAAGATAAAGCAATGAAAACAATTGACAAGGTATTTATAGTGGTTCGGTCCAAGACCTACATCCATTACCTTGATTATCCAACCAAGGATTTTCAAATCAAATACTAAACGGTGGAATTCACAAGCTTCCACCAAGCTTTTACAATGGCTTTTCCAAGGCTTAGCCACAACCTTTACACTAGTTTTTCACGGGATCAACTAAAACCAAATGTGGCTTTCCAAGGCTCAACCACAACCTATCACTAGTTTTTCCCGAGCTAAACTAAAACCCAATGTGGTTTTCCAAGGCTCAACCATAACCTTTAACTCTAGTTTTTCATGGGCTAAACTAGAACCCAATCCCAACTTTTCAAAGCTAAGTTGGAACCTACAAGCATCCAAGTAAACCTTATTTGATGCAAACATTTAGAGTGAAACACTCACTCTAAGAATACAAGGATAGAAAGAGAAAGTACCTAGTGATCACACAGTTGATCTATATGGTACAAGTTGAAGTGCTGAACATAGATACAAAGAATAAACGTTGAGGTTCAATGAAGAGTACAAAGGATTTTTAGGTTTTGCTACTCTTCTTGGCTTAAATGTGATGGTGTCTTTTTGTGTAAAGCCAAAGTTGTCAAAAGCTTGTTCTTTGGCATTTGAAGATCCTTTTATAGTTGGAGAAGCTGGTTTGGTGGCTGTTGGGACATTTATGACCGTTAGAAACAATTTAGGGAAGATTCTAGCCGTTTTCTTGTCTTGTAGTGGCTTGGCGAATGTAGTAGATAAAGAGCACTTAGTCGACTAAAATTTTTCCGTTGGTCGACTAAGTTGGTTCTATTTCTGATGCAGATTCTAGTGATAGCTTAGTCGACTAACCTCATTATCTTGGTCGACTAACTTGATTCTGTTTCTCCCCAAGCTTTACCCTTTCACTTCTCCACTTTGACCTTTGTTCAGCAACTGATCTTCCTTAACATATCAGGGGACTCCATCAATACTGATCTTCCTTGTTCTTTATCCAAATCACATCTTTGGGTGTTCAATAGGAAGATTGAAATATTATTTCTTTGTAGTTATTTTCCCTGCACACTTAGTTAGAAATGTTAGACACAAATGACATGGGAATGTTTTATTATCATCAAAAACTAATGGAGTCAACACAATTTACCTCCAAATGTTGCTAGCATGTCACTTAGTTTGCTTATGTTGTTTTTAACCCTTTCCTTTCAACAAATTCAAGACAATATTTGTAAATTTTCATAGCCATATATTCTATATAAATTCAGTTGCTATATCATTCTTGAAATCTCCATTCACACCTTTATCACTTGTTATTAACATCACTTATCAATATCTCATACATTTATCTAACATTTCCCTCACTTTCTCTTTAGCCTTTAACAAGGTCTAATATCTTGTGTCCTTTATTTCTTAAGATTTGACTTTAGTCACATATTATTCGTCTCGGCACTCCATATATTAATTTATCTTTATGTATCCATCTCAAAATTTCTCTAACTTTCCTTCTCTTATATGCCAATATATATATAAGGCAATAAAGACAATCTTTTTCAATTCATTCGTATTGATACCTTTTAGAAACCTTAAAACTCCAATTAACAAGATTTTGAATCAAGTTCAATGATTTTAGTTCAACTCATACGTCTAATTTCACATCCGCCACATTTTATTCATGTGTCCAGACAGGTCCTAGACATGCAATGTTCCTAGCATCGCAGTACGGTGATTGTTGGAGTTTATTTAATTAATGTTATTCATCCAAATTTAAGATTGCTACCTTGATTGTCCTTAACCGTTTGGTTTTCCTCCAAGCTTACATCACAATTTTCATAAACATTTATATTCCCTTGTGCTTATCACAAATGATAGGTAAGATCAATATTTTCAAATTCATATTATCCTATTACACTTGTCAACAATCACCCAATTCCTCTTTAGAATATTCTTTCCATAATGTATAGTAACTTCACCATATATTATCACGACACTATGTTTCTTCATTCTACTATCATGCATACTCCACAGAAATTAATTAAAAGGTTTACGTACCTTGACTAATACTAATTCCATTTAATCGTATCTTAAATACTTCGATTTTGTAAATTACAACTCCAAGTGTATGTCCACATATTAATAATCTTTATATGTATATATCATCATACACATAATTACTTATTACTTACGGTATATCTTTATTTCTTTTATCAATTACTGATCATCTTTATCTTAACATTTCCCTAATGCACTGAAGACTCCAAATAACGAAACTTAGCATCCAAACCAATGACCATATTTCAACTCATGAGTCTTATCTTTATGTCGCTCCCAATATCTAAGTCCACGAGGAAGCTTTTCAATTCACATAATATTCTCTTATGCCTTCTCCGTATATTGATAACCTCCATTTATAACTTTAGCAATTCAACGTATGTCTATATATTGATAACCTCCATACATGTTATTATCATGGAAACCGCAATTTGTAAAGTTAACTTTCTATCTCAAGTTTTCGATCAGAACCTTAGTCTCCAAATATCTAGTTTTGAATATATTTCACTATTGATATTCATATACCTTCATCGCAATCTTTAGCGTAATTTTATTAAATAACGATCTCCAATTACTCTTAGTTATGTATACCTCAGATTGCATACCACTTATCGTCAGGAGCTCGACCTTACTCATAAATTCTTGACTAATTACGTTTATAAAATGAATAGTTCATTGTCATACCTTGTAATTGCTTAATTCATTATTGACTTCCTTCATCAGTCCATCATAATTATGTAAGATGACCAACCATGCCGCTAAGAAAATGTTCTTCCTCAATAACTATTTTACTAGTCTACTTCTGTCATACCAAAAGATTACTATACAGATCAAACCATTTAAACAGCTACCTTATAGTCCGTACAAGTCATACAAAACAAAACAAACTCTTAATTCTTTTATACAGATAACTACTGTTATTTCTTCTTTCACTACAATTTCCTAAGGTCAAGATAGTACAAAATTCAACGAGAGTGTTAAGATTCTACTCCCGTCTTTCCTCAAGATCCTCTTCCAAATCCTTCTTTATCTCTTGAGATTTTTCTTTTTGTTCTCTAATCCAAGCTTGTTGGATCCTCCGACATTCCTCGTCACTCATCGGTGTAGCATTCCTTCTGCACCTAGGAAGAAAATGTCTTACGATTGTCACCTTCCTCGAACTACATCTACCTTCAACTATCATCACTTTTGTTCTTTCCTTGGCATACGCCTCAGACTCTTTCAATAGGAAACTTCTTATGGTTACATTGACGTCATTACTACTAGCACTTTCATCAGTTTCACTAGTGCTAGAGCTTTCTTGTCTCTGAACCTTCGATCCTAAATCCGATGGAGTCCAATTAATAGAAACTCTAAACGGATATCTTTCTGGGCTGCTCGGTTCCAAGCGCCTACGGTTCTTAGCTGTGGAATCCAATGATCCCTCACTATTACTTTGATAGGCATCAGAGTCACCATCTCTTCTAGACATGATGGGCGGGTAATTAGCGTACCTCAAAACCTATCCACAACCAAACTCTAATTATTTACTTGCTTAAGCATCCCATGAGCAGGTATGTTTCTTTATACATATGCATGTATCCTATTTAACCTAACTTAACCTGGGGCCACACAAACACTGTAAATTTTTAAAACACTTTAAAACCAAAAGCTTTAAAATCAAAAGCTTTAAAACCAAAAACTCTGATACCAATTGAATTGTCATGACCTGGAACACCTATCGAGTCCGTGACAACCGTCGCAAAGTCCCGATAGACATTCCTACCCTGAATGCCGACCGAAACCTTGTAAGGCTTTCATATCAGTTTTATCTTTTCCCCTGTGAGTGATAGTTACTAAAATTTATGTTTTAAAGTGGTATTGACTATTTTTTATTCAAAAACAATCAAAAAGAAAATTCTACTACATAGGGGTATTTTGGTCATTTTTTTTGAAAATTTCAAAATCGGCTAAAAATGTAGTATGTGGTTGAAAAACACATATTTCATAATCAAACATAAGTTTTACTATCTAAAACCTATATTTGAAATGAAATTTTAGCTATTAGAATATAATAAAAATATTCAATAAAATATTTCATTTTCTTGAAAAATAATTTTTATAGAACAATCCGTAAATAATTTTTGAGACGTAAAAGTAAAATAAATTCTTACATACAGTAGTAAAGTTAACCAAAGTATACAGTTAAATTTACATTGACGCGTGGGCCCTCAAATGACAAAATTGAACTAAGGCTGTGAGTTGATAAACCTTTGATTTCTAAGGTTGTAACTCCAAAATTTGTCTATTGACGATATCGGCTAACTACTGACTACCCTAAGCCTGAAATGGATGGAAATGAGGGTGGTGAGATTTTATAATCCTAGTGAGTAAACAAACATCACCCAAAATATCTAAAGTCGAGTAAATGAAGACGAATACAATAATTCATCGTAAAATAGTTCATAACATCGCAGCAGTTTTCAAATCATCCAAAATATTCAAAGTGGCTTATGAATTTCATAAAAACTTGGCTTCTGCCAAAACTCATACTCGGTGACACCTTGATCAAAAGTATCCATCCGAGCCCGCCAAGGCTGTTAAAAATTTCATATACACGTAAAATATTTTTCCGTTTGAAAATATAGTCGTTCCTTGGCGTTAGCTGAATTCGCCTTCACGTGGTGGTTTTGCATGAAGTGAACTCTGTTATACCTCAGGACAACCCTTTACACCTCTACAATTGAGATAAAAGTATATAATGGGGTTTACCGTGCCACCTCTAAATAGGCAAGCTCATGGAAACCCGTCTACTGCAGCAGTTAATATTCCACCAATTCAATAAAAGTTTCAATAACATGACTTGGCAATTTCATTGCTAACCAATTTATTAGGACAAAGCAAACAGTTCACAATTTTCAATACAATTATTAATTCAGCCAATCATGCCATGATATCATAAGCCATTTGGTTCAAATCGTAATTTACAATACAGCGTGTGGTCTCCAATTAATCTAATTTCAAATCAGTCATCCAATTTTCAATTCAATTTATAAAAATTCATTTTATTTTATAAATTCACATTTTCTCATAAAACAAGCAATTCACCATTTAAAAATCAGTTTTCCACAAAATCACCAATTGAATAAAATTACTCTAGATAATTAAGGCGATAATAAGGTTACTCATAGTAGTAGGAGTTCGAAATACTCCCATTCTCGATCCTCAGGCGTAATGTCCTTACTTTTACGAGTATAGTTTGCTCACCACCTATCCATAATGCATAACAAACAATTCACTGAATTAGTGCTGAATTGATATAAAACCAAATCAGGCTCTGTACTAATGCGTAAAATGAAATGTGAAATGCTTGGGTAGCTATCTAGGTACGGTATTTTTTCTAAATTCCATTGTATACTTAAATAAATCGGTATTGGCCTAATTTGATTTATTATCCGATTAAATGGCCAATACGTCCGATTTAACTTCAATTAATTCTATTACTCCTTAAATACCCCAATTTTATCCAAAATACTAGTCAATTAATATGAAATGTGGAAAAACTATCTTCACATTTCATTTTGGGATATTCAGCCAAAGTGTGTCCACCAACACTAAAATTTTTCAAGCTACATTCTTACACCATAAACCTTTAATTCACACACCATAAACCATTATTTCCCTATCAAATCACTTGGAATTCAATGAATTTCATCACCAATAATTCACATAGAAAATTTGGCCTATGAGGATTTAATATGAAATTTGTGATTTCATGTTAAATATCATCATTTTCGGTTTCCATCACCACCATTTATTAAAACCATTAAATCCTAACCAATTAACATAAAATGTCACAAAATTCCTTTCCAATATTCACTCCATAAAATTTGGCCTTGATGGGTACTAAGAGAAAGATGAATTTTTCTTGGTTCTTTTTCATGCTACACATTACTAACTAACTAAAACACTAAAATCTATTGAAATCTAACCAATTCAAGCATCAAAACCTCTCTCTAAAGCTTTGACCAGCAAGAACACCATCATGAGATCTTGATTCTCAACCGTTTAAAATGGAAAATAATGCACTAGAATGATAGATCACTAGCCAAAGTCAAGAAATTTTACCTTTATCACTTGTTTCCTTGAATTTTTCACACTTTTCTCTTGAATCTTGGTGGCTAGGGTTTTTTCTTCTTCCCTTCTCTCTTTTCCCCTCTTTGGCTGACCAACATGAATGAATTTTGGGGCTTTATGGGCTGATTTTTAAAGCTTTATATACATGGTTATAAATGTGCCACGTGTCACTTTTTAATTGGTCCACTTTTCATTACTTAATAATTAAGTATTCCATCTCCACCACACATAATTTCTCACGCATCCACAATAATAATAAGTGTTATTCATGTGCTGGACATGTATTGGGTAGTGCAAAATTACAATTTTACCCCTGAGGTGGCAAAATGATAATTTTGCCCCTATGCTCTGAAAAATACCGAAATCACCATTTTTCAATTCTCAACCTCAAATCATAGTCCAATAAGTCAAATGTGATCAAAATCTTTTCTAAAAATTCTCATTTTGTCCTCGGGTGGCAAAATTACCATTTTACCCCTAGATCTCGAAAATTTTGATTTGACTCCAAATTAGTCCTCGAACCCTGAATTATCATTTTAAGTTATTCCTGAACTTTAAATTCTCAATTTCATCTTAAAATCTTCATTTGAACTTGTTCGAGGCTTAAATCGACTTAATTGTACCTCTAGGTACAATACCGATCTTTAATGCTTTTCCGAGGCATTCGAGTATGCAAACATTCCATCTAGCACGTGGATAACATGGCACATATTTTATAAAGTCGGGCTTTACATGATTTGTTTGAAAACATTTAACAAAAGTTGAAAATTGATTTTTAGGATACTTAGAAAAAAATGTGATATGGATAATACATCTGATTTATTTCTCATTGAAAATATCCATGTAAAACGTGTAAAATAATTCACCAAAGTGAGAAAATAATGTTGACCCTTAATGGTAAGAACAACATAAGGCCCACATACATTAGTATGCACAAGCTCAAAAGGAAAAATTGTGTTCTTAATATGAATAGGAAATAGTAACTTTTTCATTTTGCAGAAGAACAAATGTAACAAACAAAATCTTTGAACAATTGATGTTAGGACACTGCTTATGAGTGACATTTATTTTGTTTAATGGTATATGGCCTAACCTAAAATGCCATAAGTCAAATCGTTTATACATTGCTTTACAAGCATTAACAAAAGATTGTATTGAAAAATGTACAAGCTTATCAAAACTAAATTTGGAAGGATATTGTTCATCTTGAAAGTGTTGTAAGAAGTATAAACTTGAGGACACTTTAACAACTCTAGTTACTTTCCCTGAGAAAGATCTTGAATAACACAAAGTTTATCAATGAAATGAACAACGGCCTTTGACAAGAAGTGAGTTTGGTCACTAATATAAGATTAAAATGAAATGAAGGAACACATAAAACTTTGTTCAAAGTCAATAACGAAGTCAATTTGATTGTTCCTCTATGAGTGGCTATAGCTTTGACATTATTTGATAGATGGACAAAACAATTCTTAATTGGTTTAATAGAACTAAAACTAGATAAAGAGCATGATATGTGATTAGTAGCACCAGTATTCATAATCCAAGAATTTAGCTTAATCATGAACCAATTCACATTCTTATACTTAGGTGGAAGGTTACTTATAGTATTAAACAAAAAAAAAAAAAACCAAAGATAATACTTGCAAAAGCTGAGTTAACCAAGGAAGGTTTTGCATGCTGAGTATTTGATGAGCTTTCAAGATAATCTTCACTGTTTATACCAATATCAATGAGAAGTGTCATCAATTTTTGAACTCGATGCTTGATGAGGAATATTTGAAACATGAAATTTGTACCAATAATCTCTTCATCTTAATCAATTTGTATAGAACTTCTTGCAAATGTACTTTTTCTAGTAGAAACATTATTCACTGTTGATTTAGATTTCTTGAAATTTCCTTTACCTTTTATAAACTTAAAATTTACAAGAAATCATATTAATCTGTAACACTTCTCTTTTACATGACCCTTCTTTCCACAATTACTATAAATCAACTTTACTTTGTTTTTCTTATTATTATCCGCAGTGGGCATTATAGCTGATAATTCTATTACTGGATTCGATTGAATTAGTAAACTCTTTTGAGACTCTTCCCTTAAAACCATATTATATGCTTTGTCTAGCTTTAGAAGTGGTTCCATTGATATAATTTGGGACCTCAATGCAGAAAATGATTCATTGAGTCCATTGAGAAATCTAAAAATCATATCTTTTTTTTTATTGGTTTGAGTACTTATTGAAACAAGTAAGATTACATTTGCCACATTCACAGTGTGGCAATGGTCTAAAATTTTTTAATTCTTCCCGGATACCTTTCAACTCAATAAAGTAAGAATCCACAATTCTAGTACCTTGATTTACATTGCCTAAAGTGTACTATAAATTGCACACATTGGTATCATCGAGTTGTGCAAAATTCTATTTGAGAGTGTTCCAAATTTTTGCAGCATTATCCATATATAAAATAGTCGAGGCAATTGGTGGTGAAATAGAGTTTAAAAGTCATGCAACTATTAGATTATTGCATCTAATCTATGATCCATATAAAAGACTTGTCATGCTTGGTTTAGGAATTGATCCATCAAGAAAATCAACTTTATTTCTTGTGGACAAGGCTAGTAGAAACAATCTATTCCAAGCAATATAATTACTGGAGGTAAGGTTGGGATTAACTATAACTAATCTTTGATTATTAATGTGATGTGCATAGAAAGGAGATTGAAGATTCTCAAGGTGCGGATTACTAGACCTAAGATTTGAAGAATTATTCACCATGGTTTATGAATCTTCAACCATTAACAGAATACTAAAAAAATCAATATCAAGACAATGTTTCTATATCTACTAATCAAGATTCCAGAAAAAAATAATCATAGAAACTTCAAGTAAAAGTTGTTCACTCCATATCAATTTAAGATCTATGAGGAACAAATATGAGATCTTTAAAGAAACAATGGAAAAACCAAAGATTTACACTCCAAAGAAGATGAATTAGATTCAATTGCAAACCTTAAGGAAGTTTGAAGGCGATTCGCAATCAAGAACCCCTACCTTGAACATGGCTATGATACTATGAGAAGAATCGTGGAAGTTTAAGGGAAAATATTGTGGAAAAATTTCTTTGTATTATTTCATTTAATGAAAAATTTACAGAATGAGTGTCTTTTTATATTACAAAATGAAAAAAAAGGAAAGAGTCAATTATAAAGGAAGCAAAATTAGTTAATAACTAACTAACTACTAAAGATAAAGTGATAACAGTAAAAGCAAAACTAGTAAATAAACTTAAATTATTGTACACATGTTCGTGTAAGGTTTAGTGCTTCTCTTTTTAAACTAATCTATGAATCAATTTCTTTTTCATCTCAGTTGACTTTTCACTGCAACCAAGGTCTTTCACAATCTCTATTCCAAATTAATATGAAATTTCTTTCAGCAAGGATATAAACATAAAAATTCACCATAAGACTTGAAAATATCCCAGAAATTATAGGCTCTCCAAAGTTTTGGAAAGTTTGTAAAATAAGTTGAAATTGAAGTCAAATGAGTGGAGCATTAATCAAAAGAATGTTGATAGTTAAAAGAGAAAGGCTGGTTGAATCTTTGTTGGATGCGTCGTTGTTCAGAAAAGCATTGAGAAGGAAGTTGAAACCCTAAAAATCTTCTTGAAGATGACAAGCTGAGCAATTGCTTGAACTAGTAAATTGGGTTTGGCCACACCAACAGCGAAGCGCACCCACGATGATCACGTTGAGAGAACTCCATCAATTTAGTTGGGAGCACCATTGTTGAGCGTGAGCACCATCCCCTATCTAGAAGTTTTGTTGATTACTGTATAATTAATACTCCATCAATTTGATTCAGTGATTAGTATATGAACCTTGATTCAGATCTTTCTTCTCTACATAAATAATTAAAAAAACATAATTAGATATAATATAAACAGAGGTTGTTGGATTATGGCTTTGCAAATTACGATAAGGTTATTATTTTATATGCAAAAAGAATGAGGGGATAGGGAGTAGAGAGAGATAAGATGAAGAGAATTCGGAGAAGGAATAAAGAAAATGACACCATTAACTAAGTGCTTGGTGTATAATTTCTTGTTAAAAAGAGTAAGATTTAAATTTTCAAAAAAAATGAAATGAAAAACATACTCATAATGTGTGACCACATCAACCCTTATACGCTGTTGTCAATTGCCATGCATGTTCATTTCAATTCTAATAGTAACAGATGGATAATATATATTCACACTGAAAAAGGAAAAAATAATTACGGGGTAAGATATTACAATTAAAAAGGTTGTGGATAAATATAAAAATTATTTTAAAAGGTCACTCTAATTTTCCCAACAACAATCATTTACATCATGCGGCGTTGTTGCTAGTGAATAACAATCTTGATTTTTATGCTGAAATCTTGAATGCTTTATAAACACTTTATTTTGTTACCACAACCAAATAAGTTTTGCTAATATTATAAAAACATGGATGAAAAGAAGATACATATCAATCAACAAATTAACTTGTGCTTAGCTAACATATGTTAGTCCAGAACCAGCTAACTTCTCTTGTGTTGTCTTGTCTAAAAGTTGTATCATTTCATTTGTTAAATGATTCTTGGAATCTCCAGTTTGACCTTTCCTGAAGAAGATGTTATTATCCAAAACCAGATCACTCTTGTATTTGTGTGTCTTTGTCTTGTTGACTTCCAAGTTGCTCAAACTCTCAAAACTACAGAGTGTTATTATTTCTTGGGCGACTCCCTTACCCTCTTCCTCCAATGAAAAAGGTACTCCGAGAAATTCGGCTAATCGCTTAACAACAGCCCAGGGATCCTTCTTCAAGTCCTCATACTTCAAGAACAAGATTTTTTCTGGGTTTTCTAAGCTCCATTTCCAATACCCTAAAACATGATCCCAGTAGGGTCCGAAATGCGATATCCCTTGACAAAACAACTCAAATGCTTCTTGTAACGAAAGGGGTGGCAGCTTCTTGGGCCTCAACTTGTTGGAGAACAACCACGTTGAAACCAGAACATCTTTGGGGTCGCGACATATGTAAACAAATTTGCAGCCAGAAGTAATCATCGAATTGGGTAACAAAGTATGAGAGAAATGAGTTGCGAGGAGGCGCGGTGGTGGAAGAGCATCAAGACCAGAAATAGTTTCATGGCTCTTATGTACGTAAGCTTCCAAGAAAGGAAAACATTCATGGGGGCTTCTAGTGAGTAAAGGGTGAGTGGACAAATCACAGCGGGTTCGGTTAATGGCAGCAAAAATAAGTGCTTTGAGCCATGTGGTGCCAGATTTTGGAAATGAAGCTAAGAATATATCAGTCGGTTGAACCTTGAATTCATCTTGGATCCAAATGACAGATTTCAAGGCAAGGTTAGGCGAAAGCCAAAAACCTTGGTATTGAACTAGATGTTCAGTGATCATCCAAGCTTTGCCTATTGGGAGAGTTGGGAGTATTTCTCTATATTTCTTATAGTAGGCCATTTCAATGGCGCCACTTTCCGATGAAAGGTTTGCATCTTCTTGCTTATTTTGGGTGCCGGGGTTATCAAGTTCTGCAGAGAGCAGATGGGCAGCCATATCAAAACTTGGGTTTGAGCTTGTATCTAGGCTTGGTGTGTGGCCTGATTGAGAGAAGGCAACAATACCATTTTATAGCAATTACTCTTGACTAGTTATTTAAAGTAGGCAGACCCTATAAGCTACCAATATTGAGTATAAATGTAATTTGTAGGGTAACTGAAATAGCAAGTAGGATAATATTCAATTGTCGACAAGAACAAAAAGTTAGGTTTCCATGGTGATTCGCAAATCTAAGGTGGGGTGTGAGTGTTGGTTTTGGTGGAGACAATAATTACGTCCTAAAGATTGTTTACTTATAAAAATAAAAAATATAAAAGAGAAAACAGATTAAAACAGAATTTGATACTTCATAATATAATGTGATTGAAAATAATGTCATTGTAAGCAAGTAAATTGAAAATAATGTTACTGTAAGACAAATAACATTACAGTATTTAATATATAAACAAAATAATAATTAAAATACAAAAAAGATAACATTGTAATATTTAGTTTACAAATATTTTATTGAGAAGGTAATATTAATTTTTAAAATTACTCTTATTTATTAAAATACAAATTTTGTTATGAAACAAATCTTAAGAGAACAACTATAAGAGAAATATAAGAGAAAATATTTAGAGGGAAAGAAAGTATTTAGAGGGAGTAAGAAGATCTTATTCAAGTGTGTCTTTACAAATGAAGTAAAATGACTTATTTATAGGCTAATGATCACTTATCTAGATTAAATTTACAAGATGAAGATAATACTAAGGGATTAGATGGATTAAATCTTAATATTCATCCAATCTAATTAACATCCAAATCTAGATATAGATAACATAAATGGATATTCACAAAATATTCATAAAATTCTTCCTTGAATATCCATTGTATTAAAAATATACCTCGTTAAAACTTTACAAGGAAAAAACTTTATGAGAAAAAAATTCGAATGAAGGAAAAAGAGTACATAATCTTTTCAAAAATATGCTTTTGAAATATTACCTCATTAAAACCTTTATAAAAAAAAAACCTAATGAGAAAAACCTTGATAAAGGAAAGAAGTACCGTGCGTATTTTACTGCCCTTGATGACTGCATGATAGAAATATTTAAAATGATGCATTTTAATCTTCTATACCAACTTTTCAAATGTTGTACTAGGAAGGGATTTAGTAAACAAAAATTATTTTAAGAAACCATTAAAAAAATTTATAAAAAATTTAAAAAATTTTATATAATATGTCTAAAATTTTTAAATTTTGGAGTCAAGACCCTCCAATCCCATAAGGAGGCTCCGCCGCTGGTCTAAATGGCTTCTGCTGAGGACAAAATACAGAACCAAAAATGATCCTACTAATTCTTTAATTGGATGTAATTTGTAAGTCCTGTAAAACGTTGCAGCGTGAACCGTGAGGCCAAGCCAACAGTTTGACCATGCAAGTTGTTGGAAATGTTTTTTTTCTTCTATTAATTTGTGATATCAATGATGATTTGATGGCATAAATTGGTAGTGTCAGCAGGACACATGAGGCATCTATGGGCTAAAGACCATGCGTGCACGACATGCGCATGGCAGGAAGCTTCTCCCTTATCCATGAAGATTTGAACGTTGTTGAAGGGTAGACCTTGACTAAGCATTAAAGCACATTTATTCTACTATTGTTTTCACAGCCTAAGGCTCTCTTCTCAGGCTGGCAAAATCCAACCCCACCTTTTTTCATGATTTCACACCTTTTTATCCACAAAAACAAAGCCCCAATTCTTCTAAAGCAAATTTATTTGTTGATGTATTTTTAAGGAGTATGCATTTTTAGATTAATTAATTGATTTATTAGCATGATATGAAGTTTAATTTTTCAAGGAATGTCTCTCCTGGGGAAGAACTTTTAGAGTCTTTGTAGCTTTTTTCTAAGTATATATATATATATATATATATATATATATTGTCAAAGATGATGTCGTCTTTGTTAAATTCATGTTTTTGTTTTTTTCAAAATTTGTTCAAACATGAGTTGGCACATTTCATTGTGGGCTAGTTGAATTTTGGTTCTTTCTTTTAAGGATTTATTCACATTTGTCCACAGGCACATCATATCCAGTGACTTTGTTTGCCTTGGGAAGTCACAAGAGAGAACCCTCCCCCAACCACCCACCAGGCACCAGCCACTTCACCATGAGAAGTTGTGACGCTAGAGCCCCCACACAGTTAATTCAATGTAAGACGAAAGCTAATCCAAGGGTAATGTAATCAATTTAGTAATTGGATAAACCTTGTAGTAATCATGCTACTGAAAACGATGATTGTGCTATTATATTCTTATAAAAAGTTCTAATGGAAATTCTAAGACAAGAAAAAAGATGGGGTTAGCTTGGATTGCAAGGGATACTCTTCATTTAGTCAAGGGAAACAGATGATGATGATGATTTGAGTCACTTTAATTTATTCCTATCTTTAAAGATTTTATATTCCGTGATGACTAGTTACTCATAGTAAGAATTGGGAAGGAAAAAAAAGGCAACAAAATTTAAAACCAAAAAAAAAAAAGAATCATAAATATTGGGGTCAGATAGTCTTTCCCCGAGTCTCATCATCAGCCACCTTTTACTTTGTCCGTTTCACAACTGAGTAGTACAGGTGGCTAACCTCTTCTGGCAGCTGCCAATCCCTGCGCTTCTCTCTCTGTCTTTCTCTTTCCCTTCCATATGGGTACTTTTGCTTGGTTAGTTTGGTCATAGTTTCTTCTCTAAACATTGGCAGTAAATTGCTATATTTCATAGGGTTTTGTTGTTGATGCCTTGATTTAGTAAACAAATTCGTTAGATTGTCACTTGAATGAATTTGTTGAACACTAATATCACCATTTTCTTAGAGATCATAAGTGAAAAAAAATTTTGATGAACTATATGCTTTGTTTGATCGCTTTTAATATATCCTTCCTTTAATTGTGCTATGCAAGCAATATTATTCTCATATAACGTTGTTGAAATTTCCTTCTTGATTGACAAACCACACGTTTTTCAAATTTGTTGAGTTACAGATCTTAACCAGACACATTCACGACTTACTCATGAGTTGCTAAAATTTCTGTTGATTAGAAGAAGTAGCAACTATAGTTTGTTTTACAAAACACTATGAAATAATCATACTTCCACATATGAACAAGTAACCCATCTGGGATTGAGTTTTGTACGGATCAGAAAAATATCTAACATTTACATAACTAATTAATTTTTTTATGCATTTGAGTAATATAAGCTTATATCCATTGTTCCTCGAAGATATCAAAGTATATGTTTAGTTCCATTCAAATGTTTTCGAGTTGGAAAAAAACTATATCTTATTAAAAAATTCACAGTAATTGATATATCAAGTTATGTATTGCTAGCAAGATACGTTAACACTCAAATTGCATTAAGATACAGTACTTTAGGATTAAGAAGTTCTTCATTATCCTCACGAGGTAGAAAAGAGTCTTTTTTTTACATCTAGTGACCTTATAACCATTGGTGAACTCAATGAATATGCTTTCTCCAAATAAAATTATTTTAGCATTTTTGCGATATAATTTGATTGATGGACGAAAATTCTATTTGCCAATTGTTTAATCTAAAGACTCAAACAAAAGTTTATTTTTTCCAAAGTCTTTCATCTCAAATTCTCTCTTTAAGTAATTTGCGGCTTTTGATAACTCTTCAGGAATTTTAGTAATGGTCAAGTCATTAACATAAACAATAATTATAATAAATTCATATATAAACCTTTTTATAAAATATATGAGCATATATGATTATTTCTATAGCCTTCTTTCAACAAATATGCACTAAAGGGATTATACCACATGTGTTTGGATTGCTTTAATCGATATATATATATATATATATATATTTAATTTGATCGAATAAATTTTTCGAGAATTTAAATTTTGTGCTTCAGACAACTTAAATCCTTCAGGGTTTTTCATATAAATATCAATATCAAATGAGCCATATAAATAGGCTGTAGCTACACTCATTATACGCATTTTAATTTTCTCATTTGTTACCGGCTAGTTAATATAAAATTGTAATTATATCCACCACAAAGAATATCTCTTCATCTTCAATACTAGATCTTTAGAGAAAACCTTGTGCGACAAGCCATGCTTATATATCATAATCTTATTTTTCTCATTTTATATTCGCACAAATACCCATTTATATCTCATTAGTTTTACATCATTTGGTATACAGACTACAGGTCTAAAAACTTCGCATTTTGCAATTAAATTCAATTCCACTTTGATTGCGTCTTTTCATATTGGCCAATCATTTATATGCCTACATTCTTAAATAAATATAAGTTTAAGATCCTTGCTTTTCTTTCATAATATTGAACTTTATATTCTATATAAAATATCATCGACGTTTATTTACCAGTTTTATTTTTTCCCATTATGACATAATTTATTGAGATATCTTTATTTTCACTACTTTCAGGTACCCAAATTTCTTCTGGAATATTTATCAATTATATCAAAGGTCTCTTCTAGAGTTTCTACTTCCTCCTTCTGACCATCTTAAACATTTGCTTTTTTTTTTTTTTAATCGAGGATTTTATCTTTGGAATCTATTAGTCTTAACGGTTTTGGCGTGCCTTATCGTACAAAGACATTAATGTTAATAAGAGCATTTGCAGCTGGTATATAAGATTTAGTTATTCTCTTAGATCAATAAATACGTTTGGTAACTGATTTACTATATTTTACAAAAGAATTATCTTTTGAACTTCAAGTTCATATTGATTTATGCAAGAATTAAAACTAGATAATAATAATTCATTCTAAGAAATTACCTTTTTTTGCTATTTATTCTTTTTCCCCTAATGTTGGAAAAATTGTTTCATCAATATGACAACTGATAAACTTTGTTATGAATAAATCTCCTATTGATAATTTTAAATATTTAATTACAAATGGAGATTCGTATCCAACATATATTCCTAACCTCCTTTGAGGACCCATCTTTGTGCGTTGTGGTGGAGCAATTGAAACATATACTACACATCTAAAAATTCTTAGATGAAAAATATTTGGCTCCTAACTAAAAACTAATTGTATGGGGAGAATTTATAATAACTCGTTTAGCCTTATGCATATAAATGTTTCTGCATCCAAAATGGCATGCCCTCAAGCAAACCTTAGGAGTTTGAATTTCATAAGTAATGGCCTTGTAATTAGTTGGAAGTGTTTAATAAATAATTTTGTTAGATCATTTTGTGTATAAACATAAGCAATAAGCTGTTCAATAGTTATTCCAGCTAATATGCAATATTAAAGGTTTGAGATGTAAATTTAGCAGCATTGTCAAGATAAATAATCTTGATTATATAACTAGGAAAATGTGCTTGCAAACAAATGGTTGCAAATGCCAAATCGCAAGTTGATAATAAGCATACATGTGATCATCTAGTCGATACATCAATTAAAATTGTAAAATATCTAAATGATTCACATGGTGGATGTATGAATTCTCATATAACCTTGAATATTATTCAAAAACGTAAAAAATTCAATCCCAACTTTAGCTGGTGATAGCCTTGTAATTTATTTACTTTCAGAGCAAGTAGCACATAAAATTTATTAGATTAAAAAATCTTCTGGTTTTTCAGTGAATAATCATATAAATTTTTAATCATTTTTTACATCATTATTGATCTGAGATAGTCCAACCGGTCATGCCAAATATTAAAATCATTAGTAAACTTCTGGTTTACTATGAGTTTCAATTATTTTAATATTTGTGTAGTTTAATTTTGAGAACAAATCGAGTAATAATTTTTTTTAACACACATTTTTTACTTGAGATAATAGATGTAATATGGAGGTATTAAGTGTCTCTTTCATTTGTTGTC
Source organism: Theobroma grandiflorum (assembly GCA_036013995.1). Lineage (NCBI taxonomy): Eukaryota > Viridiplantae > Streptophyta > Magnoliopsida > Malvales > Malvaceae > Theobroma > Theobroma grandiflorum. The sequence continues at coordinate 13,905,138 of CP142131.1, forward strand.
TTAGTATGATATCTATTCAGACGAATATCTTTAAAACTTAATAAACTTATTTGAGACTTAATAGAAAATAATACATCCTCTACTATAAACTTTATTCCTCAAGGTAGTAAAATATTAGCTCTTCTGAGGCCTTCAATTATTCTTATATTACCAGATATTGAATTAACATTGATTTTTTTCATTGTGAAGTAGGAAAAATATTTATTGTCTTTAAATATAGTGTGTATTGAACTTAGATCCAACAAGATGAATATCTATATTTTCTTCAATAAAATAAAATATATACAATAAGAAATTTGCAAGTTAACATAAAAGAATATTAAATATAGAATTAAAACACACAATAAGAACATATCATTTAAATATAATGAAAACATATTAAAGCATCATCATAATATAGTTATACTAAAATATACCAATTACTATTAAGTTCATTATCGAATATTTCTATTATCAATCGAATCATCAATTCCTTTTTCAGGACAAGAAAATCAATAATAGATATTTTTATTACCAATCATGTAATCAATTTCTCTTTCAGGGTAGACAAATATCTTGATGTGCTATATCAACTTGGCTATGATTAAAATTATCATAAGATGTTTTAATGTTTAGTAATACTTAATAAAATTTAAGACATAGGTACATGACCAATGATCTTTCGTGTGACATCAATAATAATACGTTTTCTATATTCCTTTTATTCTTTTCATTATTTATCCATTTTTGATGGGTTATAAGTATTCATCCACTGCTTGATGGGTTATCCACTTTTAGTAGGTTAGTGGGTTAAGGTATCTATCTACTTTTGATGCGTTGAAAGTATTCATTTATTTGTGGTAAGTTACAAGTGTACATCCACTTCTTGTGGGTGATTCACAGATGATGGTTATCCACTTCTGGTGGATTATCCATTTTTTAGTGAGTTAAAGTATCCATCCACTTTTGATGGTAAAATTATCTATCCACTTCTAGTAGTAAAATTATTCTTAAATTTAGATGATAAAATTATCCATTCACTTCTGATGGTAAAATAATAATTAAAATAGTGATAATATAAATTATTATGGTCATCATAATTAAATGATATTGCATTCACTTTAAATAATAGATAGATTCATGATTATGACCATAATTATTAAATGATGTCGCATTCACTTCAGAGAATGGATGGATTTATAATTTTTTATCAGTATCTCATTTGTCACATTCACTTTAGGGAATTGATATTTATGGTCTTTTATTAATAGCTATATAATAGTAAATTCACTTTCCAATCAATGACAAAATATATACTACATGACAGTAAATTTCATATTAAAGTTGATTTTTAAAGAATGAAAATACTAAAAAGATATCAAGTCACTTGCTTGATTTTTTAAAATCAGAAATCAAAACCCAATCATTGAAATCCTTTTGAAGCTTGAAAATGATGAAAACATAATTATTTTGAAATTTGAGAGATAAGAGAATAATGCTGATAACGTGTTATTAAATAAATCTTAAAAGAACAATTATAAAAGAAATATAAGAGAAATTATTTAGAGGGAAAGGAAGTATCTAAAGGGAGAAAAAAGATCTTATTGAAGTGTTTCTTTACAGATAAAGTGAAGAGGCCTATTTATAGGCTAATAACCCCCTATTTATATTGAATTTACAAGATAAAGATAATACTAAGGGATTAGATGAATTATATCCTAATATTCATCAAATCTAATTTACATCTAAATCTAGATATAGATAATATAAATAGATATTTACAAAAATATTCATAACAAATTTAATATACTTATATTTTTTATTGTTAATTTTTATATAATGTCATCTCTTAAAAATATTTTTAATATTATATATTTTATTTTTATTTCTTATTATAATCTTATATATATTTTTTATTTTTAAATATAATTTTTTATATTATATATTTTATTTTGATTTTAGTTTTTAAAAGATAATGTAAATTTTATTGACTATCACCATCTACCATCCAAAATGACTATTGAGAGTAATAAAGAGATATTCTTAGAAATTTATATAAAACAATAAATTAAAACATTATAAAATGTCTTTAACTGAAGAGTAAAAATATTTTTAACAACACTTCAAAGCAGCATGTAATTTAATTGCATTGATTTTGAACTGCAATCATATTACACCCAAAAACTATAACGTAATTATATTACAATCTTACATTATAATAATTTATTATAAAATAATTATTATAATATAATTTAATTAAATACGTTACAATAAATATAATCTTACTTTTCCTGTACAAAAAGTTACTTAAAAGGAAAAGGAAAATTACTCTTGTACAGCTTTGGAAAGGGAAAATTACTGCTGCAAAGCTTTCAGCTTTGCTTCTTTTCTTGATCCTCTGATCATCCATCAATTAGCTCACTTTTCAAAATACTAAGTGACAACGATCCCGGTTTTTCTTGTCGGTATCATCTCGATAATACATGCATTTATGAAAGCGATAGTTATTACTTTACGTCCTAATTAACGGCAGCTACCATGCAAATGGCAATGAAATGCAGGAAAACTTAATATATACCAGTATTTTTTTTTATTTATTTAGAATAGGGAAATTCAAACTCCAAGTCTTTGAAAAAATGATATGTGCGCCGTCTCAAGGAAAAGAATCCGATTTATATTCACCACCTTGATAAATGCCAATAAAGATTTCGCCGTAATAATGATTGAACTTTGTTTTTTCTATGCATTTTACCTCAAAGAAACCCAAATGACACCCATCTCAAAAAATGGACCAGGTAAAGTGGTTCAGGTTTGATATAACAGGAACACGGAGTGAATATTATAGGGATTCAGCTACAATATATAATCCAAAAGAGCAGAGAGATTATTACAATAATTGGTAAAGAACAAATAATTCCTACAGTTTGCTTGCGGGGAAAAAGAAAATCCCATCAGCCAAAAATGAAATTCCCACATCTCTTCACCTTTCAAACTTTATCTTGTATAAAAATCTTTCTTTTCCTTTCAAGGTACTATGATGAATAAGAAAAACTATAATTAAAAAAAAAAAAAAAGGAAGAGAAATTTAAAATCTCCTAACAAAGTCAAAATTTTCACTTCCGACTCTACAAATAAACCTGATCAGCCTTGATGGGTTTTTATCATTGAAGATCACATAAATTACTAACAATAACCAAAAAAAATAGCACATTTTAACTTGTGACACAATCTAGGAGATAGGGGTGGCTCAGATTTATGTACCTTTCCCATAGAGGCTTATACCTTCCAATTGCCAATTTTAGCCATGGCTTCATGTTTCCGTTAAAGTGAACAACTGCCGCACTCTCAATAAGGCGGTTGTCAATGTTAAGATCATAACCTAATCCTAACACATGCCATCTCCGATCAAGGGGTTCTGTGAGCCCATAAAAAGCCAAAAGACCAGCAGGAAGAGTTCCCAGCTTCCATAGTGTCCGATCAGCATTTTGCTCCTGCCAGTGATGATATCTCGCGGTGACATTTGCTTTCCTCCAGGCAATCAAATCTAAAACATTCATGCCAAATGCCCATCCACATGCTTGTGGATCAAACTTTGAGCTGATGACCGGATTTGAGAAATTGAGATACTTGTAATAACGATGAAATGATTCAAGACAAGTCTCCACCGCCCCATTTACATTTCCATGCAAATCCAATGAGAAAAGAGGTGTTAGATCTTTCTGGACAACAACATCATCATCAAGGAATACTATCTTCTCAAGCTGTGGATAGATCTCTGGTATGTAAAACCGTAGGTGATTTAACAAGGAAATATATTTAGGGTTCCGCAATTTTGACTCAACTTTCAAATCTTGATTTTCCCCAAAATAGTAGGCCCGTGAATCTACATCAAGTAGCTGCTTTATAATGGGAGCATAAGAAGCATTCAACCAAGAGAACTCCTCTATGTTCTGCACCTCTACGGTGGACCCCTTGAAGTCATTGCTAAGGAACCAAGCCTGCATAGCTCCATAGCTAACCCCATTGGTGACAATATGGAAAACTATCTGTTTAGGATGATCAGCATTGGAAATTGTAGAATTAACTACGACTGAGGTTGCGAGGACATTGTCAGAAAATATGCAAAAGTGGTAGAGATTGTTGTCCACAAGTCGAGGAGAGTTTCTCCGCTCATTTGCAAGGTCTTTAAGGGATGGCCTTCTAAGCCAATCAGCTGAGAGCTTGACAATTAGGCAGTGAAGACTCTTGGGAAATGCTTCTGCGACCAATTGTCCAAACACAGTACTCTGAACAGTTGCTGCATTAGCTCGCTCTTCAAGGGCTTGAATATGAGATTTCATCGTCACTATTGTAGTTGCAATGTCATAATGAGCATCTTGTGCCTTATAAATAAGAGACGATAGACTGCTAATTATTGGCTCTGCTTCCTCTAGTGTAATGGCCTGCCCTCTCATTGCAGCTTTTGAAAGCAAAAGCTGGCAACTCCTAATCTTTGAGCTTAGCTCCCAAGCAAGGTGAAGGTTATTGTGCTCTTTCGCAATTACGACATAAGCTTTGGCAAGTGTCATTTGCTCTGCCAACTGCCGAGAGTATGAGGTAGCACTCAATATTTCTTCAGTAAAGTTTAAATTCTTGTGAACAACCTGCTTCATTCTTGAATCTTCTTCCTGGCAGAGGGAATTTCAGGGATGATTAAGTCATCCAATAATCATTTTAAAAGAAAAAAGCTATATAGCATACTAGTTAATCAGTTAACCTTCAATTACTTATAATTGGGTGCTAATCATATCCATATCATATATCGTATTAAAAGACAGGAAGATGGAAGACAAAATAAGAAGTGCAGAAGCACTACAGAAAAGAACAACAGATTGCACCACCTAGATCTAGCATATGAATCCAACTTGATCAGAATGATTTCCCAATAGCACAAAGATTATTATTGCAATTTGAAAATCTGATTCAAGTTTCATAGAAGACATAGATTTTCCACCTCTTTCTTCCTTCTGGTCTTAAAGAGTAACCAGGGCAATTTCAGCCACATGTTTATTTTCCATTTCACCAAGTATTAGAGCTTTTTCCTTTTCAGATGTTTTGCTGAAAGAGCATGCCCTTGACCGATCAAAAAGAACAAACTAACAGGGTGCGCTTATTCAGGAAAATGGAAGTGGGAAAATAAGATGCCAACTTGAGTTGGAGAGTTGAAGAGTTGCTGCTAGCCATGATTGCAAAGTAATGGAAGATTTACGAAGGTGGTGGAAAATGCAAAAACTATATACTGTTGCATTAGCAGAACCACTTTACTGCTAGCACAGTGCTGGGAGTGGTAGTGTAGTGCTAGATAATGGTTTCCAGAGGTAGCAAATAAGCAGCTGCATGACTACTATGGTAATGAACTCAAAAAATTTCTCTATTCCTCTCCCTCTAATTATCTAGTTTGCACCCTTATCATTAGGACTTCTCTATGAAGTTGCAGTTATGCTAAATAAAGAAACGAATTGCAAAAACAAGAATCCTATTTTCATATCATAGGACTTCCATAAACCAAAAATATAAAACCATGTGCCTGTAAATCTATAAATCATATGGAATACCAAAGATTTCAACGAAAAAGCCCTTATTAAGGTAAGAAGATTTCTCTTTTCGACAGTTTCAGCATTTATCATAAGGTTTCCCTGCATAATAAAATTCTAAGAAGAAAGAAGAAAAAATTCTGTTTTGTGGCAAAACATGTATACGCACAGAGACAGAAAATATTAAGTAATGTGTAATAGGTTGCAGACATCTAATTATCCAGCACTGAAACTAATCACCGCAAGAAATTGTGACAGAAAAGGTTTTTACTTACTGTTTATCAAAGATGAGGTGTACAGGAAGTTCCTGTAAATTTGACAGTTGAAATACCTTTTATTGTCACTTCTGTGAAAGCTTTTGAAATTTAAGTATATTGTTAAAATCTGATCTTAATGAAGGCTGGTTAAGCTGCATAGTGTAATCTCATTAAGCTAGGTTGCAGTGTATTCCTGTGAAAATTAATTTCAGAACGGTACCAACCATAAACCTTAGTTACTGAGGATTAGGCTTCAACTGGATCACACAGGGGATTGTTCAATTAAGTAGACAATCCATGACCAAGTTCAGATAATACGATACCAAGCATAGCTAAAAAGTCTTTGAAACAACAGTAATACTAAAAAGAGAGAACATGCATAAATGTTTGGCAGTCAACCTTTTGTGAACCATATATAAACTCTATGTTTTTATATCCTATGGACGAATAAAAATTATCCACCTTGCTTAAGAAATTGAAGGCTCTATTCAACTCTCAAAATAAACCACACAGAACAATATATCAATGGTTGTGAAACTAAGAGTTGGAATGAAAAAGTCTATCTACGTTCTTCAATTGATGACATCCAAATACCATGAACATAATATCCCCGTAAATTCTAATAAGAAATCCACTATAACTACTGTAACTCAACTTAAAAATGCAAATGCAGGATTACATGTAAATTAATACATGAAAACAACTATCTATCCCAGATTACATATATAAATGCATTAAAGTAACTATGTATCACGGATTACATACTGAAATCCAAGCTCAACAATCAATCCAGAGCTCTCAAAACCTCAATCAATAACCATTTTAACGAAATACAAGAAAGACCCTTTTTCTCATTTCTTTAGTTTGCATCAAACCACCAAAATTTCAATTAAAAAAAAAAGAAAAATTTTCAAATCCTATCAACATCCCAAGCTACAATAACAAACTAAACGTACATAAACAAAATCAGAGAAAAAAACTAATACGAGATCAAAACTAAAACATAAAAGTGAAGAGAGAGAAAAAAAAAAAGAGGACATGAGTTCTCTGTTCCTTACATTAACAGGCTGCTCAACTCGATCTTCATGTTGATTATGATGAACAATAAATAAAACCAATACAGCAAGAACAAACAGCCCAAGCAGCGCACAGATCCAATGCGAAAACCTCCTACGAACCGGGCGCCGGTAATCGGCAGCCCGCCGCCGCATCTTTGAACCAAATATCCTCCACAATTCACCACCAAATCAAGATTCCAGCACTACCCATTTCTTCGGATTCGATATAAAAAAAATTCCAAACAAATTATATATAATCACTCCCCACTCTTTCTTTCACTGTATAAAAGCTGTAAACATATAAAACAAATAAAGATAACGAATAATAATAAAGGAAAAACTTCTGGGGTTGTTTTTGGGATGTGAATGAGAATCATGTAATAAGTGATGGTGATGGGATCTGCGTTTTGTTGCCTTTGCATGAATCGCTAAGAAGAAAAAAGAACAAAGATTTTAACCAGGCAGAAGACTGTTATTTCGGGTCTTATTGGGGTTTTTGTTTTGCTTTGTTTTTTTTTTTTTTTTTGGGTTTAGAGATGTGAAGAGAGGGAAACAAAACAAGAAAAGGAAGGGACAGCACATGAGGTCATGTGATGGGCTTGAGCTTTTCTTACCATTTTTGTGATAGGTTGAATGCCAGTAATGTTCTCTACTTCGGCTTTATAGCTTGCTACTATATACAAAACTTTGGGGTTTATTTCATTTCAGCTAGTCGCCTTTTATAAGTCAATGAAAATTGCAGGTGAATATTTCACTACATTTTTTCATGATAGGGAACCGTTATGGTTTGGCTTGTACTAATACCCCACAACACAAAATGCAAGTTACCTTCCATGAAAATGTTTAGATTTTACCTTCTTTAAGGTTAATTATTGAAGTTTTTTATAACTCTTTCACATGACAATATAGAATAAGACAAAACTAGAAAATTATGGCAATAAAATAATTGGAAAAAAATAGCTACAGCATTGAAATGAAGGGTACTTTTAATCTTTCTTTTTTTTTTACTTGTTTTGTACCTTATTCATTATTGACTATAGATTAATCTGTAATTCTATATATTATGCATGATAGGTTGTTTTATATATATATATATATATATATATAATTGGGGGAAGAGGGTTCGAACCCTGCTCTTTAGGCAGGGGATAATGCATCAACCAATAAGTTTTGACCGAAACTTCCACTTAGACTTTTATATGGTGAGGTTTTCGCTTTTATTGAAATAAGTTCTAGCTCTGATTATTTTGGTTTTTTCTCACCTTTTTCTCTTCATATCTTGTATTGTCTCGTTGATCATTTCCTACAAATTCAAACTAGTATCTCCAAAATTTTTGTTGTCCTCATCAAACAGATGATAGTGATACAATAATAGATAGAAAATTTTTTTTCTGGCAGTCAAATGTTTGAAATTTCAAATGCAAATTTGATATGACAGCACTTGTTGTTTGATTAATGCTGCTTGATTATCTAATAGAAAAATTAGAGACAAAGAGTGAAGAAAGTGGAGAGAGCTAAGAGATACTGGTGATTGCAAAAGTTTTCATCTTATCATAGTTTAAATATAGAATTATTGTTATGACTTTTCCTTGTCGGTACAAACTAGATATGTTGTGACTTTTCTTACATGCTCATACACTAACACTTAATGAATGAAAGGCTTTTTTTTATCAAATCTTAATAGGATAAAGTAGTACGTAATATGACTAAATTAAACATCTGTTTCTGTCTATACCTCTTTGCAAAGTGCAAAATATTAGAGCAAAAGATGAATATATTTAATTTGACAGTATCCTGCCCCTTTAGCAGGTTCATAATTAAATTAAACAGTGTTTATGAATGCGCGGCTAAAATATTCTGAGGGCACAGCTTTATTTGTCAGCAATGCCAATGACAATGAGAGCTTTTGTTTCAAGGGGAGCAAGAAAGAATTACCATTTTTTGACAAATGAGAGCATTTGTTTCGAGGGGAGCAAGAAAGAATTAGCATTTTCTTGGTCAAATAATCCGTACAATGTGAGACATGTTATAAATTCATTCATCATGCTGCTGTCTATATCTCACATGCAGTTGTTCCAAGCTGCACAAAGCAAAGGATGCCAATTCTGTTGGTTACTACGGGATTTGTCTCTCCCCTAATGCCCATTTGGTCCACCTTCTCAATTCCAGCATTTGCTCTAACTTCTCCTTCTGGTATTCTTCTCACTTCTCCTGTTTCTCATGATACTTTTGATTTTACCTTGTTCACAATATAATGGTAGTTGTATAAATTATACACTAAATCAGTGAGATTGTATTAAATTATGATTCTTTTAATTTATTCTCTTTTAAATTACTTTATATATATATATATACACACACACATTACCATTTATTTTTATATAATTTATAATTTAAAATATAAGATTTCTCTACTCTTAATATGATATCAGAGTCATCTTATCTCTTTTTTATCTTCTTTTAAACTTTGTCTCCATATTATTTAAATCACACTATTTTTCATTAAAAAAAAACTAGATAGCATCACAATTACTACATCGTCAGTATTCATCATGGGAAGAGTAATCCAATGTAATCTCACCACTTGAACTCATCCCAAATCACTGTACTTGTCCCCACATCGTTTTGGGTTCTGTTAAATCCACGTCACTTTTCGACCGCCAAATTACAACATCATTATCATCATTGCCCTATCTTTTCTTGATTTATCGATAGACGTTCATTGAAGCCTCATTTAGTTACGTCACGTGTTCTGCCACATCATCTAGCACTTTAGCACTTCCATTTGGGTCATTGTTTCTGCTAATTTGACATCATGATTTCAATTTTGGTCTCTGTATCAGGCAATTTTGCTTGTAAAATGGAAAAATATGAAATTCTCAAGTCATTTGCAATCGTTTTGATGGGAGATCTCTCATTATTAGGATCTTCATCCAATACTACTACTACTACTACATTTAAAGGGACTACTCTCAATGTAAGTGATTTTGCTACTCTATTAAAACAGGTTATCTCTTTAGTTTTTCTTAACTCTACTGGTTGCCGTCATATGACTTCTAATTCTTCTCTTTTATCCACTACACCGTTCACTTCATCTCTTCCTCCCATTCATATTGCAAATGTTACAAAAATAAATATCACTTACATTGAACATGTTTTTTACTCACATTTTAACTTTTTTATACCTATTGTGTCACTTATTCGATCTAGGCATTATCGTTAATTTCTCTTTTTCTGGTAGTCTCGTACAGGATCTATAGACAAAAACAATTCTTGAGACATGTTGCAAGGTGGAAAAGAATGCTTAAGTTTGTCTCCTTCCGTTTGCTTATGAAACATGTGACAGTTGTGACTATCTAGTTCTTCTTAGTTGTTTAATTTTTTAGGGGTTATTAGGATTTATAAAATTTGAGTCTTTTATTATTTGAAGTATCAACTTGCAAAACAGACAACTTTTTGATTTAGTACTAGTATTTATATTTTTTTATTTTATTTTTGAGATTATTCATTCTGACATTTAAGGACCTTCTCCTACATAATTTGTAACTGATTATCACTATTTTGTAATATTGATTGATGATTTGTCTCACTTTACTAAGATTTATCTTTTATAACACAAATGCTCTTGTGAGACGAATAACATTATGTGGGCTAGCCAATAATAAATCATGTGTTGTCCCATACTAAAAGCAAACATTCTTGATTCCTTTACACGTTGAATGGTTGGGTTCTTATACCCTTTTCGTTTGTGGCATGTGACGAGTGAAGATCAAGGTGCCTTACTAATTTGAAAAGGATAACAATAAAGAACAATTTAGAAACCTTTAGTTCTGGTGAAATCAAACCCAACATGTATAAAACTATAAGAAGTTGGCTTTTAAATGAAGCCATGTGAACTATTTTATAGAAACACCCTAAATTAGGACACATGAAGGAACTAATTTTGTTGTGAAACTTTTTTTAATAAATTAAAAAAAAAATATCTTTTCCAAAGAAAGGAAAAAAAAAACAAAAAACAAAAACAAATAGGCCATTCTTTTAATATGGGACAGATTAAAAGAAACCTTGTTTCTTTAGCTCATATAACTTCTATTTGTAGTTTTTTAGGCAGTTGTTGTTGTCCAACATTAGACAATTCTTCAAATGGACTTAAGAATATTGTTCTTAATGGTGATTTAAAGGAAAAAGTGTACATGTTGCCTTCACTTGGTTACCCTCATCCGGTTGTCCTCTTTATAAAGTTTGTAAACTTTAGTAAGCTTTATACAGTTTCAAACAAGCACCGAGAGCATGGTTTGTAAATTTCAATTCCATTATTACTCGAATTAGTTTTATTTTTAGCTCTCATAATTTTGCATTATTTATTTGATATCAATATATTAATCATGACATTTTTATTCTTTTTCTTTATGTGAATGAGATGATAATCACTAGTGATGGTATGACCTGTATTGCAAAATTACAACAATTTCTTAATCAGTAATCTGAAATGAAAGATCTTGACTCTCTTAGTTATTTATTAGGATTTGAGGTTTCCTCTAATAGTGTTTTGTTTTCTTGTACATAAGAACCAAATTAAGTTTTTAGTCTGGAAAAACCAGACATATCTTTTCCAAGCAACAGTCTCAAGTCCTCTAGAGGATTTGACAATGGAGTCACTCTCATTGAGTCAAATTGGCCAGAAAATCTACGCATTGTGTTTCCCTCATGACAGATGTGAGGAACCTTTGTTACCCAACCTTCCTGAATAAAGGAAAGACAGTTTTGAATTAATGTGACATGGGGATGATACCCATGCTTTGTTCTCCTTAGGAAGGGGTTAAGTATTTATACTCTTGTAAGGTGATAACATTTGCATGGGCTAGTGAAAAACTCTCATTTACATTGAACCTAGTATGTTTGAAGCCTGTAATAGGTGAGGATTAAGGTGCTTTGCTAGTCCAAATAAGACAACAGTGAGGAATAATTTAAGAACCTTTAGGTTTGAGTGAAACCGAACTCAATATATAGAAAACTGTGAAGAGCCATCCCATAGGTAGAACCTTACTGAACTTGTCATGAAGAGTAGTATACCCTAATTTAAGACACGTGAAGAAACAAATATGTCCTAGTAGCCTTTATTGATAAAATAAAAATAATACGTGTCAAAGTGATTTAAAAAAAAAACAAAAAAAAAAGTTCTTTCCTTTTCCATCTTAAAAAAAAGAGAGGAACAAGATTTTTGACATTCATTATTTTTTTATTTTTTTAAAATGCTTTTCTTTCTACTTTACTTTAAAAATTTCAGAAAAGTAGCTTTCTTTATTTTTTCCTAAAAATAAAAAGGATAAACATGAAAAAGAAAGAGGATTCTTTTTTTTTTCTTTAGTGAAAAAAATAAAAATATAAAGAAAGAAAACAAGCACTCAAGCATTTGGTTCATTGGTTGATGCATGATCCCCTGCCTAAAGAGCAGGGTTCAAATCCCCCCTCCACTAATTACAAAAAAAAAAATAAAGCAAGGAAACAAAAAAAGAGAGAGGTATTTCTTTCAAGTGAGGTCTTCTAAAAAAAAAAAGAATCTTTAGTTTCTTTTGTCCATAAAAATGAAAGAAAAGAAAAAGAGAGAAGCTTATTCTCTTACAAAAATAAATGAAGAAGGTAAAAAAAGAAAATGATGCTTCTTGTTGAGCGTAAAAGAAAAAGAAAGTGGTTTTCCATTTAGATAACAAGAAGAGAGAATATAAAAAGTTTTTTTATTTCTTCCATTTTCTTCAAAAACCACAAAAAGAGAAGGATTTTAGTTTTAAATAAAATTTTCTATTTCCCATTATACATGATTGTCAATAATGTAGTCTTCCATTTCACTTCATATCCTACATACATCAAGGCATCATAGCATTTCATGCATACATGCAAATATCATATTTTCATCTGCATGCAATCATCTTATGTTTATTCTAATAAAGAAGAACCTTACAATGTTGTTAATTTTGTTGGAAAAGGAATAAATCTATATATTTAAAAAAAAAGAAAAAATTCAAAAATTTTAGTAAAGTTTCAATTTTCTTTCCTAATTTATTTTGGTTTGGGTCAGTAAGGATTGAAATACATGAAACAACAATTGAAAGTAAGGATAAGTGCATTAGAATGTAATCAAGAAGAATTTAAGCGTGACTTTTGAGAGATGAAAGGATAGATTGCCAAATTAATAAAAAGGGTTGAACATCTCCATGAAGCTAATGGAATTCATCCACAAGAATCCCCATCGCTTCAAATAGAACCATGCCAAAAACAATCACTGAATAAAAATAAATTTATCCTTGATAGATCCAACATATTGCTCAGTAGCCCAAATAAGGATCAAGGTTTGGAAAAAGTTATAAAGGGATGGATGAGTTGAATACACAGATGATTGAGTTGAAAAGTTTCATGACCAAGATGGGGTCCCTCGATGCTACACAACCCTGAACATTGGGTTCCAATCAAGTGCATATTCTCAACCCACCACTTTTTAACCCACGAGTATCAATTTGCGGCCATATTCATATCCTTGTTCAAGAACTTTTCGACCACCCTTTCAACAAGCCTTTCAAACCCAACCACAAGCACCATTATCAACCAACCCTACTCTTAGCCGAGGCACCCCTCAAAAACAATCTTGAAAGAAAAACAATTTGACTTTATTCCTATTACCTATAAAGCACTTTTTTATCAATTAATTCATGATCATTTTATTGTCCCGATGCCTTTGGAACCCTCGCAACCTCCATACCCAAAGTGGTTCAATTCAAACACAAGATGTGATTATCATGGCATAGTTATGGGACGTTCCATCGAAGATTGTGATGCCTTCAAATATCGAGTGCAAACATTCATGGATGCCAAATGGTTCAATCTAGCAAAGATGGTGGGGCATGGTTGTGGGAAGCACAATTAGGTGTCAGGATGAAAGAAGGATTGACTGTGCTGATTTTTTCAAAAAAGTTTTTTGAGACCTTAAGACATTTTAATCTTTAACTTCTTTTGAATCTTATAAGAATGAGTTTATGTTTATGACGAATTATGTTGTCGTAAACATATGAATGTTGACTTTTGAGATCTTGTTCAACATTTTTCTAAATTTGTTTCATAATAACATAAAAAAACCAAAAAAACCATAAAAAAAAGGAAAAAAGAGAGTTTGTTTGAAATGTAATCATCACTACAAAAAAACATGGTTTTTCCAACGGAAAAAATTTCGTTGAAAATTTCCAACGGATTTCCAATGGAATTTGTTTGAAAATTTTAACATCTTTTTCCAACGAATTTTCGACAGATTTCTAATGGAAATTCTCCAACGGAATTTTTCCGTTGGAAAAATATTTATTACCAAAAAAAAATAAGATACCACCATTTCCGACGAAATTTCCAACGGAAATCCATTGCAATTTTCCAACGAAAAAATTTTCGTTGGAAATTCATTGAAAAATTTAAAGAGAAAAAATTTTTGAAAGTCCGGTAATGTTTCCAACAGAAATTTCCATTAGAAACAGTTTTTGCCAATGGAATTTTTCTGTTGGTAATAGTATTATTTTATTTTTTCTAACAATATTTTATACTTTTTATAAATTTTATTAGTGTTTTTTAAAAAATAGATATTAATAAAAGCAAATACATACATATTGAAGTTTATGCCAATTTTAAAGTTAAAGTAAGTTTTGTTTTAATTAATTATGAACATTTTTTAAAACGTTATTGATTCATACATTATAAATTTATAATACCAAATTCATTAGTTTTATACCATTAAAAAATTAATAAAAAGAAGAAAATAAAACCATATTAATTTTATAAAAATACATGATAAGATATAATAATCAATTAAACAAAAAATAATAATACTTTATGTACGTTTTAATTGTAATTAGTTACTATATTTATCATTATAATTAGTTACTTTATGTATGTTTTAAGTAAGAAGATAGATATTTATAATAAACTTATTAATATAATAGATTTAAAAGATGTTAATTTATTATATATATCTATACAAATTATACTCATAGGTATAGAATATATATATATATATATAGATAAACCTCCATTATTAAAACAAAAATCTATATATATAACTTATTGTATTAATATGGAAGTACAATTTATATTTTTTAATTGATATAACTTTATAATTTAATATATATATATATGTATATGAGATATATGTTATATCCTACATATATATATATATATTAATATGTTTTATATGTAAGGTTATAGTAAATTTCATTTATATGATTAGGGTTATTAATTTTATTATTTTTTCATCATACTTTTTATAAAATTATATTGATAATTAATTATACAAATTTTGTATAATTATCAAAATATAACATATAATTTGTGTCATAAATATATATGTATATAATAAATTTAGTAATATAACATTATGTTTTATATTGAGAAATATACAAAAATTTAATTTATTAATAAAAATTAATATATTCAATTTTGTGTTTGGGTCAAGACTTAAACCTTTTACTTGATTTGATCAAATTGACCCAAAGTCAATATGGTTGGCCCAAGATCTGCACCCAATAATGCACTATCCGAAGCTCAGGGGCAAAACGACACCGTTGGAAATAATAGGAAGGGATATTATTGACATGCCAAAATGACGTAGTTTTAAGCCTAGCACGCCTAAGTATAAAAGCAACTTTTTCTCCTCTCTCCCATATTTCCCTTTTCCATTTTCTCTCTCTACCTATCCGGCACTCTCTCTTCTTTGTAAAAAAGCTTCTAGGTTATTTGCTCTCCAACTGAATCTCCTTGTCTTTTCTCCCTTGTCACCGGCAATCCCTCCTTCATTCTGCTTTTTTCTTTTCCTTCAACCTCTCTTCCTCGCCTTCCTAGCTAAGCGTCGACAGATCTCACAATTGGTATATGATTCTGTCCATCTCTTGTCCCTCTATTTTTTGTTTTTTTTCTTTCTCTCTTCCTTATTTCCCTTTTCTATTGGAAATCTATACCAGTCCGGCACTCTCCCTTTTCTCTATTGGAAAGTAGATTGTTTTCTCGTTCTCTCCAGAAATAGTCCCTTTCTTTTTTCCCTATCTCGCGTTCTCTCAACATTGAAGAACCCTAAACAGAGACTGAAGGGAGCATTTTATTGTAGTAATTTTGGTTTCCCGGTTAACTAAAGTTTTATGCGATTTTGTGTGATTTTTGGCTGCTCTTATTTTAACTCAAGTTTTTAACATACTCTTCCATTTTATTGTAGTAATTTTGGTTTCCCGGTTAAAGAGTTTGAGGCAGTAAATCAACGTAGCTTTCGGGTTAAGATCCACCCGAATTGAGGTAAGCTTCAATTAAAACTATATATTGTCCATATATAAGTTTTTTATCTTGGATAATCTCTGGTATCAGTTATGATTTTGTATAATTTTGGTTTATCATTTTGTATAAGTTGAATGTATTCTTATGCATTTGCGTATACACACAAATACACTGATAAATATTTAATTTTAGTGTGTACTTAGTTAACAAATTAATTGGTCTACGATTTAGGTTTATATAGCTAAAGGTGAGAGAATTGAAAACTATTAAATTAGTTTGTGCCATGATTAAACCATAAGGCTTGCCTGGTAGGTTTTTAGGCAAAAGATAACAAATCTGTTGATTTGTCAATTCCAATATGCAAGGATAGATATTTACGGTGGTTGCAGCTTGAAAAATCTTGTTTGCATTGGTAAATTATTTGGCTTTCTTATATAATTTCATATAAAATTCGGAGCAATACTAGTTTAGTCACTATTTTGTGAAACATCGACTTTCCAAAAATCTCAAGTAGTTGGCTTGTCTTCTTATGCTAAATTTTTTTGGTGAGAGGCTTTGTTTATTGTAATCCATATAGCTGACAACGTTGTGGATAAAAGGCTTTGTATGTTTTTGTGATATGCATGAATCTTTCCTCTTAAGTTGCAGTGTTTTCTACTATTATTTCGTTGCATTGATGATACATGCTTTAAATGCTCATAAATTTGGTTCTCCATAGTGTTTGTTATAGTTGATTGGCATATCTCTTATATTTTCGACCCTACATCAAGGAAAGAGAATTGCAGTAGGTTGACTGTCAGCCTAAAATATCTAGATAATGAATCTCTTTTTGAAGGAAACATGGACTTAAAGAAACTTGTATCATAATTTCTTATTCCAAGGTGAAATCTGTTAGAATTTGAATCCTAGATTATCAAATTTGACATTGTATATATAGAGAGTGAGTACTCAAAAGGTTTCATCTTCAGTTGTACCCTTGATTTATAGGTGAGATTTTGTTTCTTTATGGTTTATGAGTTGGGTTCAAATTGCATGGGGCTTCAGTCCAATTAAACTTCATTCTTTTTCAACTTCTTTGGTAATTATATGTAGTATTTACGGTGTTTGAAGTTGTCTTCCCCCATAATCTTCAATATTTTTTGATTTCTTATTAAGCTTGTTGAAATATAGCTTCACCAATTAATACATTAAGAGTATGCATTGCTCTTCAAAAAATAAAATAAAATAAAGTGTGCATCCATTTAATTTGCATAAAAACTTCTCTTAATTAAACCTGCCAAAATTTTATTTTAATCGAAAATTAATCAAATGCATTAAAATTTTATTTTTACCGATTTTTTTTGGATCACGAGTCATAATAAATTCAAGTTCAATTTTGAAGCCCAATTTTTTCGTTTCATTTTTTAATGCTAATTACGTAATAAATAAAATTAAATTAAATTATGAATCTTAACAACACCGCAAGTTTAATAACACTAAACTGTTTTAACAAATATGATTAAACACATTAAAATATTTCAACAAATATAAATGGAAGCACACTAAAATGTTCCAACAACTTTATGCAAGAAAATATTAAAAATGTTCCAAGTTTCTAATTACTAACAATTACAAATATTAAGATGTTCCAACAACAAGAATTCAGTAAGGAAACTAACTTCCATTACATATGTTTAATGATTTATCAATATGATGATATAGATTCACAATTCATTGGTCGTCATTTATTCATTTAATTATCTATATGAATATATAAATTATTTACTATTTTATTTATAATCACTATGATTAATGAAATTAGGTCATTAATTGTAGAATTTATTTATTGAATTTGAAAGTTTAGAACTTGGTTTATTAATTGTAAAAGCTTAGGATAGATTAAAATTTTATTAATCGTATGGACTAATGCAAAGTAAAAGTATGAAATAGAATTGACACTAAACATTTGGCCTCCAATAATGAACATTATAATGTTGGAATTATGATTAATTTTAGCATAAAAAATTAATAATGAGTTCAGGTAGAATGCATAGTGTTGAATTTGAGTCCAAAATGACAAGCCAAATAGTTTATGTCATTTGTCAGTCACATTACTTTATATGAATTTTGGTTTAGTTAATACATAGATTAGCTCGTGATTATGAATTTATCTACTCATTTATAAAGTTACATTTATATACCATCCTGTTTTTTTTATTCTTGTATGGAACATTTATACTATCTTCAGTTGTTATTAATTTTTAAGATATATATTTTAAATATATATTGGAATGTAGTAGTTAACAAATTTTATTGTAAACAACAATGGAAATTACTCTTGACTGTTATATCCTGTGATATTTAGGATTATAAAATGATGGGAGATCGCTCTTGGATGTATCATCGCTTAACTTCTAATGGATACATTACAGAAGAATTTGTAAAATGGAGTTGATGAATTCATTCATTTTGCACGTTCTAATGCTACATTTATGTGGGGGAATAAAATTAGATGCCCTTGCAGAAGATGTAGTAACAACAAGTTTTTAGATTCCAATCAAGTAACAGATCACATCCTGAACAAGGGTTTTACTGGTGCTTACACAATTTGGAGTTTACATAGGGAACATGATGTTGGACAATCATCAAGAAGTAGAGATAGAGTTGAACCCTATGCTCGTAATGACAAACATGATGAATATAGAGAACCTACACATGAAGAGGAAATAGAAAATCCATATACTAGAATGGTTAGGGATGTTATGGGTCCGGAAGTTGTTTTTAACAATGGTTATGAAAATGAGTCAACTTTTGTGGAAAAGATCTAAATCCCAATGCATCTACCTTTTACTCTTTGTTAAGTAATGTTGAGGAATCTTTGTGGTCAGGTTGCATAAAGCACACAACGCTTTTAGCTGTGTCGTAACTTTTAAATGTTAAGTTAGAGTACAATTTGAGTGAATCATGTTTTGATAGACTATTGGAGATAATAAAGAATATGTTGTCATTAGATGAAAATTTACCTACCGACTTTTGTAGAATGAAGAGAAAGGTAACAAAACTTGGATTAGGATATATCAAAATTCATGCTTGCAAAAGCAATTGCATGTTATTTTATGAGGAAACCGTTAATTTGGAGTATTGTATAGTATGTGGGCATCATCGGTATAATTTGAGGAATTTAAGAGTGAGTAGGCAGAAGAAGATACCTTTCAAGATTCTGCGTTACTTGCCACTTACACCCAAGCTTCAATGGCTTTATATGTCAAGCAAAACTGCTGAACATATGACATGGCATGCTCATAACCAAAGTGATGATGGATTCCTTAGACACCTTGTTGATGATGAGGCTTAGCAACACTTCAACCGCACACATGAGTTATTTGCAATGGAACTTAGAAATGTCAAACTAGGGTTATATGCTGACGGTTTTAATCCTTTTGGATCGACTACGAAACCTTATTCTGTTTGGCCAGTAATGATTTGTGTGTATAATTTGCCCCTATGGATGTGTATGAAACAACATTATATATTTTTTAATATGGTTATTTCAGGGAAGAAAAATCCAAGTCAAAATATTGATGTTTTCTTGAGGCCTTTGATAGATAAGTTGATAGTACTGTGGACCCAGGGTGTTGTCACATATGATGCATATAAGAAACAAAATTTTCATTTAAGGGTAGCATTATTATGGACAATTAATGATTTTCTTGCTTTCTGTATATTGTCAGGGTGGAGTACTCATGGACGATTATCATGTCCATATTGCATGGAACATTCTAAATCTTTCATATTGGATCATGGTTAGACCTATCAAAATGGGCTAGGTCCATTTGGACCATCCCATTTTTATTACATATGGGGCGGGTTGGGTCAAAAAAAATTGAGGCCTATATTGCAACTAGGCCTAGATGGGCTAGCCTGGTTGCTTAAGGGCTAACTCGGGTTAGGGCGAGCCAGCCTGACGGGTTAAAGAAAAGAAAAAAAATCCCTAAATCCTAATCTGCCTAACCCAGCAACTCGATTCCCCAGACTGGTAGACTCCCCGTCTCCCCCAAACCTAATACCAATTCCCAAGCCAAGTCCCAAGCTCCCCGACTCTGTGTCCGGTATGGCGTCCTCCTTTCCTTTTCCCATTCGGCACCGATACTTGATTCCCCCTAGGCCCCGACTCCCCCAAACCTAATACCAACTCCCAAGCCAAGTCCCAAGCTCCCCGACTCTGTCCGGTCTGGCGTCCTCATTTCCTTTTCCCATCCGACACCGATACTTGATTCCCCTGAGGCCCCGACTCCCTATCTCCTTGGTTCCCCCAGATCCAATCAGTCCTAACTCCTATTTCCCAAGCCAAATCCCAAGCTCCTTAACTCGACGTCCAGTCTGGAACCCACCCATCATGCTCTCATCCGGCACCGGCACCTGATACCCCCAAGGCCTCGACTCCCCTAGATCTAGTCACTCCCAACTCTCATTTCCCAAGCCAAGTCCTGAGCTCCCCGACTCGGAGTCTGGTCCGGCATCCGCCCATTATCCTCCCATTCGGCACCGGCACCTGATTCCCCTAACTCCCCGTCTCCCCCAAATCTAGTCCCAAGCCAAGTGGTCCAATCGTCCAAGTCCCAAGCAAGCTCCCTGACTCCCCATCTTCCTCGCTCAATTTCTCACTTATTTTCTTGCCTTCTCGCCTCTCGATCGCCCATCACACATCTCGGTAAACCTCTGATAAGTTTTAACAATAATTTTGTATACAAAATTAAAAATGTTAGAAGCGGTTTAACTTTTGTGAATTGTGATGTTGTTGTTGGCTTGTTGCTGGACATTTGTGAATTGTGATGTTGTTGTTGCTGGGCATTTGTGAATTATGATGTTGAACATTTGTGAATTGTGATGTTGTTGTTGCTGGACATTTTCAATTGTGATGTATTAATGTTGTTGTTGTTGGACATTTGTGAATTGTGATGTTGTTGTTGCTGGACATTTTCAATGATGTACTGATGTTGTTGTTGCTGGACATTTGTTTTGTTTATGTTTCTGCCTTATGTTTCACTAACACAGAATCCATGCCTATAATCTAACTTTTGAAGTGGATTAATCAGTTTATGTAAATTTTTAATAATTTTTATTCTTATTTATGTTATTTGAAGGGTTTAGGAGATGGATGAATCAGTTGAAAACTTTATTAATGTGGATGATGATGTGAACATTTTGAATGATGATGGAATTCCTTCTCAGTTTCATATATCTGAATCTGAACAATTGAACAAGAAAACCAAAAAAGAAACTTTAATTGTATGGAATATTTCACTAAAATAGGCAAAAAGCAAGATGGAGTAGAAAGGGCAACTTGTAATGGTTGTAAAACGAAGTATAAGGTTGGTCCTAAACCTGGTGGCTCTAATTATGGCATTTCACATTTGCGGCATCACATTGACACTTGTAAATTCATTTTCTATTTTAATCCACATCAAATGCTAATGGATTATAAAAGGAAAGTAAAAGCTAGAAAGTTTAATCCTATGATTTCACGTGACATGCTTACTGAAGCCATAATTAAGCATGACTTGCCTTATACTTTTGTTGAATATGATAAGATTAGAGCTTGGGCTAAGTATGTAAATCCAAATGTGGTGTGCCTTCTAGAAATACTATTGTATTTGATGTCCAGAGAATTTATTTGAAAGAGAAAGAGAAGCTTAAACAAGCCATGGCCAAGGTACCTAATAGAATTTGTTTAACTTCTGATGTATGGACAACATCTACTTCTGAGGGTTATATTTGCTTGACTGCTCACTTTGTCAATGAAAATTGAAAGTTATGTAGCAAGTTACTCAACTTTTGTCGTATGTCTCATCCACATACTGGAGTTGAATTAGCTGCTATTGTATTTGATTGTTTGAAATAACGGGGAATAGATAGAAAAGTTTTCTCTCTGACTTTAGATAATGCCTCTGCTAATGATAACATGCAAGGTATCTTGAAAGGCCATATTCAGTTACAAAGTAGCTTGATTTGTGATGGTGAATTTTTTCATGTGCGTTGTTGTGCTCATATATTAAATCTGATTGTTCAAGAAGGCTTGAAAGCAGTTAATGAAGCATTGTTTAAAATTAGAGAGAGTGTGAACTATGTCAAGGCATCAAATGGGATGATGAAAAAATTTCAAGAATGTGTTTAGCATGTTGGTATTACTGTAGGTATTGGGTTACGTTTAGATGTGTCAACAAGATGGAATTCAACATATTTGATGCTTGAAAGTACTATCAAATATCAAAAAGCTTTTGCTAGCCTCCGATTTGTTGATAGAACTTATAAATACAATCTATCTGATGAGGAATGGGAGAGAGCAATGATAATTTATGAATTCTTGGAGCCCTTTTATGAGACAACAAACTTGATATCTAGTTCATCTTATCCAACTTTCAACTTGTATTTCACGCAAGTTTGGAAAATTGAATCGATTTTAAATGAGAATTTGCATAATGAAGATGCGGTTGTCAAGGATATGTCTCAAAGGATGAACATGAAATTTGATAAGTATTAGAAAGATTATAGTGTAGTGCTTGCATTTGGAGCTATTCTTGACCCAAGGATAAAGCTTGATTTCTTAAAATTTTGCTATTCTAAGATTGACACTTCTACTTGTTATGAAAGGTTAGAAAATGTGAAGACAAAGTTGTATGTGATCTTTGAAGAATATGCAAGCAACACTCATGCGTCAAGTTCATCTTCTCAGTCAATGAGTAATTTGCCAAGGCAAGTAGGAAGGGGAACTAAATCCAAAGGATCAAAGATTTTTAGTGTAAGTTTTGTGTCTTCCCTTCATTTTATTACATGAGAATTTATGTTACTTTATTTATATTTTGATAATTATTTTTTTGTCTATGTATTTAAAACTTGTAGGAGTTCAAAATGTTTCAAAATGAAACAATTTCTATTGCTAGAAAGTCTAAGTTGGATGTTTATTTAGATAAAGTAAAGCTTGATTATGACGTGTTTGAAGACTTAGATGTGCTTAATTATTGGAAGGATAATGCTAAGCGCTTTCCTGATCTTTCTATTATGGCACAAGATGTATTGAGCATTTCAATTACTACGGTAGCATTTGAGTCTGCTTTTAGTATTGGTGGTCATGTTCTCACCAAGTTTAGAAGTTCTTTCTGTCATGAAAATGTTCAAATGCTTGTTTGCACGAAAATTGGTTGTATGGCTTTTCTTTAGCTGCTGATGGTATTGTTTATTTTATATATTTCAATGTCTTTAATCTTTATTTGTTAAATTAATAATTTTAGTTAAAATTGAAACTTATTATTTTTTTTATGATAATGAATATTAGATGATGATGATCAAGAACTGGAGACATCATTGTTGTCCAAACAAGACTCAAATATTTTGATTGAGGATGAAAATTGACCAAGACATCATTAGTTTGTGTAATTATGTTAAATATTAAATTTTTATTTATATTTGATCTAATGTATTTGCTTATTTATGTTTGGTGCAATTTATTTGTTTGTAACATATTTTTATTAATCAATTTATGGATTAAATCATGGCATAATATAATTAATAAAGTGTAAAAAATTTAAAAAAAATTAAAAAAAATGCTGAAAAATTCCCAACCCAGCCCTTGGTCTAGCAAGGGGTGGGCTGGGTTGGGAAATTCCCAATCCATATAAAATATGGGTCAGCCAAGCTCGACCCTTATTTTTACAACCTACAAGGGCTGGGGTCGGGCTGGACGAGGTCGGCCCATATTGACTGGTCTAATCATGGTAAGAAACCTTGTTTTTTTTTATTGTCATCGGCAATTCTTACGAGCTAAACATCATTTTAGGAGGTAGAGAGACAAATTTATTAAAAAAAGAGTAGAAAATAAATTAACATTTTCTCGATCATCAGGTGAGGAAATATCGTCACGTTTAAATTCGCTTCCTCATCTACCTTTCGGAACAAAATGTGGTAAGCAAAAGATTTCGGGTTATGGTGTAAGTCATAATTGGGTGAAGAAGAATATATTTTGGACTCTGCCTTATTGGCATACGCTTCTTATTCGGTACAATCTTGATGTGATGCATATTGAACGTAATATTTTTGAGTATATATTCAACACAATAATGGATGTTAAGGGAAAGACAAAAGACAACTTAAAGGCACGACAAGATTTGAAAGTGTATTGCAAGAGGCCTGAATTGGAATTTGTGGAAAATAATAGAAAATTTTACAAGCCTAAGGCTGCATACACGTTAAATAAGGAGGAAATAAGAAATGTTTGTGCTTGGGTTAAACAATTGAGATTACCTGATGGGTTATCGTCGAACATTTCTCAATATGTTAATGAGATTGATTACAAAATTTATGGGATAAAAAGTCATGATTGCCATTTTTTTTTCAACGATTGCTCCCAATTGTCTTTCGTAATATGGTGCTTCACTCAATTTGGGAAACGATTATTGAGATTTTTCACTTTTTTAGGGATTTGTGCGTAACTGAAATACCTGTAGATTATAAGGACACTTTGCAAGGAAAAATATGTGAAACTGTATGCAAATTAGAAAAGATCTTTCCTCCCAGTGTTTTTGACTTTATGGAGCATTTGCCGATTCATTTACCTTACGAGGCAATGGTTGGTGGACCCGTCTAGTATCGATGGATGTATTCATTTGAGAGGTACTATAATTATTATTCGTTTTCATATAGTTTATTATAAGAGTTTAAAGTGCTTTATAAGTTTGATAAATGTTGTGAATTTTAGGTTTTTGCAACATTTGACGAAGAAAGTCAAAAATCGAGCCTTTGTTGAAAGATCTATATGTAAGGCTTATATTATCAATGAAGTATCCTCGTTTTGCTCATGGTATTTTGAACTTGCTGTGCGAACAAGAGTAAATAGAGTGTCACATAATGATGATGGGGGAGAGGTGGATTCTCTGGATCATTTTTCAATTTTCACTCACCCCGGGCAAGCTTTTGGTCTATTAGATAGATTTCGATTTTTAGATGAGGATGAGTTTTATGCTGCTGAGTTATATGTTTTAATGAATTGTGAAGAAATGCTCCCATATATAAAGTAAGTACCACTGTGCCATAATTGTTAATGATTGATCATAAGAATGAACTTAATCACAAAGTTGTGGATATGATAATAGGATATTTGACAAAAATGTCAAGGGAGATTTTATGGATATATCGGAAGAACAATTGGAGAAAGTAATTGATGCAAGATTCGTGAAATGGTTTAAAAACTATGTAAGTGGAACAAAATAAGAAGTGAAATTTTAATAACATTGAGGCATTAATTATGTAATTATTTATTTATTCGCTTGTATGTAATGTTCGTAGGTTGCAAAATGTAAAGATAAAATTGACCCACGTGTAATTGAAATCTCTCATGGTCTAGGATGTATGATAAGGTGTTACAAAGGATACTTTGTTAATGGTTTCAAGTTTCACACCCTAGATTACGGCCAAAATCGTAAGACAATGAATAGTGAGGTTTACATAAAAGGGAGTTTTTACAATGATCATGAGTATGACTTTTATGGTCTTTTAGTGGACATAATCGACTTGGAGTATTTTGCTATTGGAAACAAAGTTGTGCTATTTAAGTGTCATTGGTTTAACACTGAAAAAGGGATTAAGGTAGATCCAGTGCATGGTCTTATTGAAATTAAATACAACTCAATACTTGCCACTAATGAAACATTTGTTTTAGCTGCACAAGTTCACCAAGTTTATTATAGTAGTTATCCATCAAACAAAATAGATCGACGTGATTGGTGGGCAGTATTTAAAACAAAAGTTAAGAGTAAATTTTACATTCCTAGTAGTGGTGATAGAGAATATAAAATTGATTTGAATGAAGGAGTACACCAAGAAGATGTGTCTACTTCATTTATTGGTACGACAGAAGAAGAAGTTGATAATTTTACAATTTTATCACGTGGTGATTATGAAGAGGTTAATCTTTTGATTGAGGATGAAGAAGATGACATGCAAAGAGATAAGGATGAAGAAGATGGCATGGAAGGAGATGAAAATGAAGATAAAGATGAAGATGAAAATGAACTTGAAGACGATGATTGTGAAACTTTTAATAATGATAGTGATAATAATGAAGAAAATGAGTTTGTTTATTCTGGAAGTGATTGATGATGGTAGGCATATAACTTAGTAGTTTAATATTTTTTTCACATAGTTGTTTAACTTTAATGTTATAATATTAAAGGATTTTGACATGATATACAATTGAGCTGAAAGTAAATATTTATGACCCTTTGGAAATTAAACCTATATAATAGCAGCTTTGATTGTACTAATGAATAGTCATTTTGGTAATTGTTGGAAATTGATGATTTGAATACGTTTATTCAATTGTATCGTAAATAAATTCTGTTGGGATTTTAACCAAAAAAATATTGCAAGAACGATGGTGAAAGGGAAGCATTCAAAACCGAGACCTAGGTCAACAAATGCCTCTGGAAGTATGTCTTTGCCTATAAGTGCTATTGTAAATGCTCATCTATCCATTCAGCCATAGATGCAACAGGAGTATCATGATGTGCCATGTGAGACAAACATTGTTGGGGGCATCTGCAAAGCAAGTAGAAAATGAGACATTTATTCATGATTCGCGAAGACCCCCATCTATTGATTTAGATGCAAGTGTAGATGATACATCCTCAAGATCAAGAGGTAAGGGGCCTAGTGTAGGATTACAGACGCTTGTAGATCCATCAGACAGATTGCATATAACTCCTATTGGGGAGAGGTATGTTATATTGTTATATTGGTTATATTTGTTAATGAAATTGTTATATTTGTGATAAATTTTAATATATAAATTTTTTTAAACATATTCTACAAGTACTTTTTTCGAGCAAGGGATCACTGCTATAATAACAAGGATCATAAAAAACCACTTCAATAGTCCATGGTTGACATGGAAGAAAGTCCCTAATGATATAAAGGAGTTAATGTTTCATAAATTTCAGGTACTATGTTTGTTATTCAATTAAATTATAAGTTTTTGTTTTCAATTAATTTGTATATATATTTTTAATTATGTTGTTATTTTGTTGAAGGAAAAATGTGTCTAGTTTGCAAATCAAGATGTTTTGGTTTGGCACATATGGGAAAAAATTTGTGCAGATCAGTTAAAAGACATGCTTTCAAAAGAAAGGCTTAAAGTAATGGTAGAAGCCAAAACAAACAACATTAGGGATTGCAAAGGCATGTCAAGGGAATGGATCACAAATGAAATCCAAGATACCCTAATCGATACGATATGGGGTACAGAAGAGTGGTAAAGCAAATCGAGAAAAGCAAGGGAAAATCATTTAACGCCAAAAGAAAGAAGCATTCCAAAGCACACTGGTGGTTCAGTTCCATTTGTGGTTCATGCAAAAAAGATTGTATGAATTAATCTTACTTTGAATTTATATGCTTGGTTTCCCATATCTCCTATTTAAATTGTATGTTTAGTACTTTCAATTTGGTTTTTCCTTATAGGTTATTTATATATATATTGATTATGATTGAGTATATAAAAGGTTGTAAATAAATGCAGGCAATTGAGCTGAAACGAGATGTTAGCTTCTTGGAAGTGTTCAACCGCACTCATAAGCGCTCAAGGGGTCATGGTGATTTTATAGATAACAAGTCCAAGTCTACAAGTGTAAGAAAAAAACTGATTAATTTTTAATTTTCCTTTAAAGTTGATGATCTAGTTAAATATTAATCTTATTTATATTTTTTTATGTAGGAAATGTATCATTCTGTACTATCGCTTAAGTATGGTGAGGATTCATCTTCTCAGCCAGAATTCAATTTGCATGCTTGGATTGAAGCAATTGGAGGGATGAAGACTACACGCACTCATGTTTATGGGTTTGGTACTTGGGTGCCTGCTACAGCTTTACTTAATAGAACACACAGCAATGTAGCAACATCTGAGTCTATGTGTAGCCCTATCAACTCAAACGTTAACAATCCCACAATTGCATTGGAAGAAAAAGTGGAAAATATTGTAGAAAACTTGGGTAAGATACGTGAGAAAATACGTGGAGAAATACACGAAGAAATTAAGAATGCAATGGTAGAAAGCATGAGTGAATTTACGGCACGTATGAAAACCATATTCATGACTAATGCGCGCTCAAGACAAAGAGATGCGGGACGTTCAAGATAAAATATGGACAAGTAAGAACACAAAATTCCATGAACTTGATGTTAATTTTCCAATGCTACACTTGGATACTTTTTAGTATAGTTATGTTTTATATTCATATGTATTTCACTTTTTATATATTGTGTGTTTAGTGTAATTTGTAATTAGATGAATTTGACTTTGAATCTTGATTGTTAAGGTTTGTTTATTATATATATTTTGATACTCAAATGTGGATGGGAATTGGTAATTTATCATCGAAATGAAAACAGGCAATATTTTTGGAAAAACTATTAGTGAAAGAATAGGTAATTAAATTTCCAACGGAAATTTCTGTTGGAAATATATACCATATTTTCCATTGAAAACGAAAATTTTCGTTGGAAATTTCCAACAAAAAACATATCACCCGAATTTTTCGTTGGAAATTTCCAACGAAATTCCTTTGGAAATAATTTTTCAACAGAAAATATTTCACCCAAATTTTTAGTTGGAAATAATTTTCCAAAGAAATTATTTCCTATGGAATTTTTCGTTGGAATTATTTTTTCCAACAGAATTTCCATTGGAAATTTCCAACTGAATTTTTTCCACTAGTCTTTTCCAACGGAATTCCAATTAGGTTGTCAAATAACTCAAAATTTTCCAACGGAATTTTCCAACGGATTTCCAACAGAAAGTATTACCCATGAGGCTTTTACCTACGGAGTTTCCAATGGAAAGTTCCGTTGAAAATAAGCTTTTTTTTGTAGTGCATGTTGGTGCACTATTCATAATTAAGTGTTTTTGTGTTTCAAATCACTCATCATACATGTAAGTATCCCATCATACATTCAAACATCCATCAAATTTGACACCCATGCACTCATCATTCAGCTTCCTTTGATTGCTAGTAGCGTTACTTGACCTTGCTACATTCCATGAAAGAAGAAGCAAAATTATTATCGATTCTTGAGAATAAAAGATCTCTTTCTAATTATATATTGAATGAGCAAGATATCTAGAAAAAATCTTTGGCATAATTTGTTTCTTAGTTTAATTTATTTTCATCTTGTGAAAAGAGAAAAGCTTCAAGGAGCCCATATACAATTGGCACAATACAAGGGCTCAAGCTGGAATTATGAAAGATGAACAATCAAATTGGATAAACAAGATGAAGAAGACTCAAGAAGAGATAAGAAAATAGTTGGCAAAGCTAATGGAGATAGTGAATGCTAATGACAGAAGGGAGACTATTGAAGGATCTTCAAGTTTTCAAAATTTAAGCCAATCGTCAACATGAAGGCAAACTATGCCAATTTCGGGGTCAAATCTTTCAATCCAAGTTCCTACACTTGACTTAAATGGCCTTAAGGAATAAGGAAACTTGAAAGCAAACTTTTCAAGACCAAGATAAGAATCGAGAGTGCAACAAAAGTATGATTGTTAAAAGGAACGCCTCAAAGCCATTGAGAGAACGGATTTCTGTGATTCCATCAAAGTGAAGGAATTATGTTTTGTGCTTAATGTGGTTATCCCACTTAAGTTTAAAGTTTCAAAATTCGAAAAGTATGATGGAACCAAATGCCCTAAGGCACATTTGATCATGTATTGTAACAAGATGGCTCCATATGCCCATGATGAGAAATTGCTCATTCATTTTTTCCAAAACAGTTTGAAGGGAGCTACGGTTAACTAGTACTTCAAGTTGGAAAAAGATTGTATTCGCACATAGAGAGATTTAGGTCAAGCATTTTTGGGACAATACATGCACAGGCTAGAAGTAATTTTTGATCGAATAACTTTCCAAAACATGGGAAAAAACCCTTCTAAAAGTTTCAAGGAGTATGCTTGTAGGCGAAAGGAATTAGCATCACAAGTCCAACTACCCCTTACTAGTAAAGAATTAAATTCTCAATTTGTTGATACTCTTCCTCCTTCATATTATAATAGATTAGTGGGTAATGCTTTTTCAAATTTCAAGGATCTGGTGTTCTCAGTGGGAAGGATTGTAGATGGCATAGAAAAGGGAAAAATCGTAGACTCATAAGCAAATGATCTCATCAAAAGACAATATGATGTTTTTGATAAAAGAGTTCAAGCAATGACTTCTGAAAAGAGAAACAAAAGGAAATTTGGTGATATACAAGGAAATCTTATGGGCACTTATTCACACCCGTCACCATACATCCATAATCTACCTCAACCCTTTGCTTCTTATGCTCAACCACCACTTACACAAGCTCCCTTACTCCACATGTCCACTCAGGTGATCAAGAAATTGATTTAGATTACCTACAAAGCAACAAGAGAAAGAAAGCTAAAGTGTACCATTCATTACCAATGTCCTACACAAAGCTTCTCCCTTTGTTGGTATTAAACCATAAGATTTTCATTATTCCTTTCTAAGCCTAGGAAACCTTTTTTACCCAAGATGGTATAACCTAAATGTTAAATGTGATTACCATTATGGGGTTGAAGGTTATTGCACAAAGAATTACATTGCATTCAAGAACAAAATTCAAGCTTTAATCGATGTAGACCTAACTAAATTCAAAGAACTTGTCAACAGTTATAGAAATCAAGGGTGATGGATGCAAGGCTTGGGTTTTGGAAAAATTGAATGGAATGCCAATTCGGGGGCAATCCTTGATCACTTTCTAGTCATGTACATGTTTATGTTTTGAGAGCATAAACTCATGGGAATATGGACTTTTGTCTTTCATGCATGATCATATAATTTGATATAAGTGTATGTTTGGTTTTTATTATCATAACATGTTGTCATGAGTTGAATCAAGTTTGTAAATAAGAGTCTGAAAATTGCTAAAATTTTTTTTGGTTATTGTTTATTTATTTTTCTTTCTAAAAAAAAAAGGAAAAGAGTTTTTAGAATGTTGGCAATTTAAAAATAAAGCCCCATATTGCTTGTTTCCAAAATCATGCATGAAAAAAAAAAAGAAAAGAAAAAGGTTCTTATAAAATAAATGATGAAAATAATCTTGAAAGAATTAGTGGCTGTTATTTGCAAATTAACTCATTGTTTTAAACATTCTCAAACCATATCTTTAAATACTCTCAATGCCTTAACCAAGTGAATAAAAGCCTTTCAAGGGCCTGAATCCAAAATGAAGCAAAAGCTCTGAAACTTCATCAATTTTATCATTTGACATCTAAGGATAATGGTCTTCGTTTAAGTAATAATCAATGCTATGACAAGGTAAAATTCATCTTTTTCAAAAAAATAAAGAAAATCTTGCACTTTTGGAAAGAATTTAAATTTAGTAATTTGATAAGTGTCAAGACTAGCCAAAACTTCAAATACATCAAAACCACTCAACCTTTTTCAATTGGATATAAACTGTGAGCTTCTCCACCTATTACCTAAAGTTGCCCTTCATCCATATTCTAGGGCAAGATGATCAGAATAACAAAAATTTCTCAATACCTCCAAGATAGCCGATGTGCAAAATAGCCTTTGTTTCTCCCTCATTTGGAAATGCTAATAGAAGCAATTTGCAAAATTGAGGTTTGAAGTGACATCTTTGAAGGTTTTGAAAGGGTCATTATGGCTCAAAGTTGTTGCTTAAGCCTTTGTTTGAGTAATTGATCAAGGAAAGGCATTTTCAATAAATCTTTCATTTTAGAAAATTTAAGTCAAGCTTTAAGTTGTAAAGGTATAAAAAAATGAGAGAAAGAAAAAAGAAAAAGAATAAAAAATAAGAGAATGGTGAGAAAAGTTGATAGTAACATCATGTACTCAAGACATTCAAACGATGCCAAACCAAGAAAAACAAAAAAAAAAAAATCAACATGTACTCTAAAATTCATCCTTTATAGGGAATGCTCTTCAAAGCAAGTAACCATATTTAAGATGAAAATGGCCATGTTTTATTTTCTCATTCGCAAATGAGAAATTATCCGCTTGCTACCCCTTCGAGCCTATCAAATTTTTTTTCTAAATGCTCATTAACCAAGGATCACATCTCATATTGGAGGGGAAAGCATGTATGAGAATCTTATCAAGGAACAAGGAGAATAGGATCTCATTTTAAAAAAGAGAACACCCTATATGAATAGGTGAATGCAAAAGAATTTGAGTTTTAACCCATCAAAAAGAACAATGAAAAAAAAATGATCAAAAAGTGATGAAAAAGAAAAGGAAAATTTATGGAAAGACATGTCTTGAAAAATCAAAAAGACAAATGTCTCAAAAGATTATCACATGAATGATCCTTGGTTGATCACACTTAAATACATGTTTGGGGCCTTTTTATGCATTCTAACACAGCCCCTAACCTTAACCTATAGTACATGCTTTAAAAAGTTTATTTTGATCAAGTGTGGATGCTTAAATTGAAGAGCTTTCTTCTAGAAAAAAAGTCATGATAAAATCAATGAGGCCTTGGCCTCTTTTTCTTTGCCAATATTATCCATTTGAATCAATCAATCCATTTTGGATAGAGTTTGAATTTTTTCAAATACATGATGGAATGATCAATGAAAAAAAAAAAGAAGAAAAAAAGATAAAAAAAGGGATGAAAAAAAAAAGAAAAGAGCAAAAAGTGAGCTTTAGGGTGAAAACTTGAAAAGGCAGTCTAGAGCAAAAATGAGAACTTACAAAGCCACTCATGATTTTGACTAAGGTTATAATAAAAAGCACGATAGAGAAATCATTTCAAAGCAACTAGAGTGCATTGGAGATTCTCAAAATGTTCAGGAATGTAAAATTTAAGATTTGTCATAAAATCAATATTGAACTTTGAACCATTCTCTTCTAAAATAACCTTGCAAATCTTAAGTCTCTAAAGCTGATCTTGACATTTATCAAAGTATCACACATCATGAGACCAGGAAAGTGTCAAAATTGATTGCGATTTGAAATGAGTCTTTTTGTGAAGAGTTTGATTTTCAAAGAATATAAATTTGAGAAAATAATGCAATATTTGCAAGCTTAGACGAAGAACCATCGATCTTTCCTTTTCCCATAAAATAGTGAGACCTTTTTCTTACGCAAGACTTTAATTTGTTGAACCTTTCAATCCATTTGAAAGATCAAATTGTGATTTGACCTATCCTAGGGTCATTTAAATAGTAATCACTAATTCTTAAGAGATTCAAATATCACATGTTTTTCGAATCTTAGATATTTTATCTCTTTAACAAGAATAGTGTGGAATTGATGCATTCCTACTCCAAGATTTAGCTATCTTTGATAAGGAAATAATTGTGTGGGGCAATTTGTTATGATTTTATCAAAATCAAGTTGTTTTTTAAAGTGAAAAGAAGAAGAAGAAGAAGAAGAGTCCTTATGATTTTTGTGAGGAAAATCCTTCAATCATTGTGAGATAGGACAAACACTTTTGAAAAAGACAAATTCTTTTCTCAAGAAAAGTGAGAAAAAACAATGCAAGGAAAAGCTTTCATGATTAAGAGGCATGGAAGCATTAAAACCCAGTTTGAATTGGTGATCTTTTGTTAACATCTATTGTAGAAAGTGATTTAAGCAATTTAAATCAATATGACGAGAATAGCACGAAGGTTCTTTGAAGGTGAAAAAATTGGCAATTGTACAAGATCATCGCCAAAAGATTTGAAACCAAGGAAAAATGATCTTTTAAGTGAGGAATAATGGTGCAAAACAAAGGGAATTAATGCATCATTTGTCCATCATTCAATCATGCATACAGTTCCAATCATGCACATAACTATACATCCTCAAAATTGAAAATTTTCAAACAAATTTCAAGACTGATGTGTGTTTTTCAAGCAATAAAAGTGAAATTGACCCAATGCAATGTTTTCAAGATTGCGAAACCTTGATTAAGTGAGGAAGAATTTGAGTTTTTCATTGAAAAAGGAAAAAAGAAAAACCAAACACAAAATAATTTTAAGCCCAATCAAACTGGCATCCAAGACGTATAAGTCCAATTACATTGGCATAAAAAGAGTTTAAGCCCAATTTACTTGGCATCTATGACGTGTAAGTCTAATTATGTTGGCATGAAAGAACTTAAGCCCAATTTAACTAGCGTATAAGATGTATAAGTCCAGTTGACATAAAAAGAGTCTAAGCCCAATTAGTTGGCATCCAAGATGTATAAGTCTAGCTACGTTGGCACAAAAAAAAGTTTAAACCCAATTTACCTGGCATCCAAGATGTTTAAGTCCAGTTATGTTGGAACGAAAAGATTTTAAGCCCAATCAAGCTGACATCCAAGATTTATAAGATTTATAAGTCCAGTAACGTTGGCACAAATGATTTTAAGCCTAATCAAGCTAGCATCCAAGATGCATGAGTCCAGTTACATTAGCATAAATGATTTTAAGCCCAATTAAACTGACATTTAATATGTTTAAGTCTAGTTACATTGGCATGAAATAATTTTAAGCCCAAATTTAGCTGGAATCCAAGACATCTAAGCCTAGTTATTTTGGCATGAGAGAATTTAAGTTACATAGCCTCGTTTTGAGATGAAGAGCTTTGTTGGTTTTTTTTTAAGAAAAAAAAAGAAAAGAAAGAAAAGTCGTATAGCTTCATTAAACAATAAAGAACATTTTTTGATCTGATTTGAACAAGGTGTCTATGTTTTTGCTTAATTCTTGATCTTTAGAAATATGAAAAGAAGGGCAACTGTAAACACCTTATTTTCTCTAGACAAATTATTATTATTCATATAGTTTATTTTATTTATCTTTCATTTTTATTATGCTATTGGGTCAAATTAGTTCTAGGTCTAATTAAAATTAATCCATTTTAAGCTTTTTAAAGCCCAAAACCATTTTGGGTTTAATTTTAAATTGGACCATTTTTACTTTTGAAGTCCCAAAGGCCCACAAACCAAAAAATAAATATTTTGAAGAAAATAAAAAAAATCAAATAAAATAAAAGTTTATTGACAAACTACCATGGCAATCTGTCAAGGCAGCTCTGCCCCAACTACCATAGTAATCTATCAAGGTAGCTCTGCACCAATTTTGCTTAGAGCCCCTCACCTATGAAATCATGCTCAGAGCATGATTTCACTTATTGATTGTCCAAAAACTTGGACAATTGAGTTCTATAAAAACTTGAAATTCATAAGGAAAAAGGGAGCCAATTTTATGACCCATAGGTAGTTGATTCAAAGAAAAAAAACCTAGCTACCTGAAGGCTTAAAAAAGCCCTCCTAAAAAACCCTAAAGTCCTTGCAAAAGAAAAAACCTAGTTTCTTCCAGTAGTTAACAATCACAATACCATAATCAAAAAGCAAAAACTTAAAAAAGAAAAAACCCCAAAGCCCTATAAAGTCAAAAATCAAAATGGTCAAGAAATAGAGATTTAGAGATTTGAGGGTTGTGGGGATCTCTTTTTCATTCGAGTGAAGGGGAGAAAAGGGAGTTGGGTTTCGAGAAAAAAGGAAAAAGAAGGTTTTTGGTGTGGTGTCGTCGATGGTGAGGGTGAACGGTAATGGAAAGAGGGAAAAGAGTGAGAGAAAGCTTTGGGGTAGAGAGAAGAGAGAGAATTGACAATAGAGAGAAAAAACGAAAAGGGAAAATGAAAAAAAATGAAGAAAAAAAGGATTTTATACCTAGCATTAAGACCTAAAACGGTGCTTTTTCATTAAGGTCAAAATGGGCAACATCTAAACGACGTCGTTTGGAGGAGACATGGTGGGCTGGCAACTAGCTTGGGCATCTCTTTCCCATAAGCCAGTAGTTTGGGCCTTCTTTAGCCTAGTGAGGTAAAACTCTCACCTTGTTTTTATGGATTTGCTATTGGTTTGGCTTATTTTGGGTCTAGCACTTTTTTGTTTAGTAATAAATGTATTTTGGTGATGTAGGTTTAATTAAAATCATTTTAGGAAGATGTTACAAAAATTCCAGATGATATTTTAGTGTTAAGAGACTAAAACAAATAGAAAATATAGAAATAGAAATAATAACAAAAATAACAAAAATGTTTAGAAGTATGTTTAACTATAAAAGAAAATATGTAACGCTATATTTAGTTAAATAAAAATAATAATAATGAATTCAATTAAAATATAAAACTAAATATTTAGTGATAAAATAAAGGGTTTAGAAAGAAAAAATAAAATAAAGAAGGGGAAATAATAGTTAGTTAATAGTTAAGAAAGTAGAATGTATAAGCATGTAAAAAAATATATGCACATATATAATACTACTAATGGGGAGAACATCAAATTATATCGATGATGGAATATTTATTCAGAATGCGAAACATTGCAATCTCAAATGAATTTTTCTAAGTAAGGGATTTCAGTTAAAACCCTACCAATATGATAAGAGGATTTCAATTTTAAGTCTCGATGTTTATAATCCTAAGTAAATGAAAAATGTATTAACTTAATTACTAATCAAACATAAATATAAAAATAAAGAAATAATGCAATAATGATAACAATAAATATAATAATAAATGCAAGAGAACAAATGGCATATATATACTTAGGGTTTCAAAAAATATATAGAATCGCGAAGAATTAGGATCTTCATGATAATAAATAAATAAATAATGATAATACAACTTTTTTTAAAGATGGTAAGATTATAATAATAATGAATATAGAGAATAATCCATAGTGGACATATGGGTTTGTAGCATGTCGCGTATCATTATTGCATTGTTAAATGTCATGGCATGTAGACGTATTGTATGCACAAGTTAAAGTCTAATGATGGGACATTTTGTAAAAGTGAATTCCTTCAAAAAAATTTTTAAGTGAAATGATACTTTCGAGTCCCACCAGTAGGATGGGAGGGTTCCAAAAATGTCCTTAATAAAAAGCTTTTGCTCATATTAGGATCTACATTCATAAAAATATTATTTTTACTTGCAAACGATTATCTTGATGATAGAATTTACTCATTAAACTTGCTAAGGCGAGTTTCTCGGATATTTCTCTAGGTGAGAGAATGCTTCCGGATCTCACCAGTATGATGGGTGGATTCAGGAAGTACACTTAATAAATGGTTTTCGTTTGGCATTATTCAGATTTTATGCCATGCATTTCACAATTGCATTATATCCACATCTCACTCATAAAACCGAATAAAATTTTTAATTTGTAAATAAAATAAAAGATAAAATAAGTAAATAAGGATCAGGGAAATATAAGAATAAAATTAAAAAGTTAAGGTTAATAAGATAACATATAATTAAGTGGTATCATTCATGGAATGAGCGTCGCTGGGTGCTAATCCTTTCTCGTGTATAACTGTATTTTTTAACCCAACTTTGAAATACGTAAACCAAATCTTATTTTCTAAGCGATTTTAAAATTAATATAGGACTTCGTTAAAAAGAACAAATTTAATAAGTGGTCAATTAAACTTAGATAAAATAAATTGATGACAACTCTTTAAGTTTTTCACCTCTAATGATTGGGTTTCGGACTAGCACATTATGACAACAACCCCTTCATTGAGAAACTAAACCACAATAGTTGCATCTAACTTTACAATCAAATGACTAAAGTTCCACCTTTTTGCTAACAGAAGCCTTTGCCAAGCTCCTCAAAGCTTAGTTGCCAAATTGTGTGTGACCCCAATATTACCACAAATCCACTGATCCAGTCTTCATAAACATTACGAATTAAGCCCCCAAGAGAGGCACATCTTGAACTGGACTTATAAGCACCATTTAAACTTAAAATAAAACCACTAGTAGAAAGCAAGACTTCATCTACTCCCTTATAGCATGTTTAGTTGGAAGAATGGCCTTAAAAAATTTTCCCTTATGTTTGGTATGTTTATGGAAGAAGGAATAGCCATTCCAAAAGAAATGACTATTCTTCAAATTTAGCCAAAACTTTGGAATAACTAATACCACTTCTCCCCATGGTATTAGCTATTCCATACCTATGAGAATAGAATTCAAAACATTTTGAACTAAAATGTCCTTACTTTCTTTGAAAAAATACAAACATAAACTTATAAAATTAATGTTTTATATTAAAAAATTAAAAAATATTAATATGTTAACTAAAATAATGTTTAAATTAAAAATAAACTATTAATATTTTAAAAATACTATTTTTAAAATTTTTAAGTGAAAATATAAATTAAAAAATACAAAATAAAAAAATAAAAAATATACTAATACTTAATAGTAAATTATTTGATTATTAAAATTAAAATTTTAATAAAAATAAAAAGTTAATGATTAAAAAAGAAAAAATTTACTTAATTTTATCTTTTGGTATAAATTTTACTAAACTATATAAAGATTATTTTTGTTTTTGATGAAAATAAATCTATTATAGTAAAGAGTTTAAGTTTTCAAATATATATTAAAAAATAATTTGAGTTTAAAAATTAATAAAAATTAATAATATTTAAATCATAATTATAGTTAATTTATAAATAAAATTTTAAAATTTTAAAATTTTAATGATTAAATTATAAATAAAACATTAATTTTTAAATTATCAAAATATTAATATTTTAAATAAATTATAAAATATTAATATTTAAAAATAAAATAAAATAAAAATAAAAAATCATAATAATATTTTAATTATAAATAATATATTAATATTTTATAATATTAATAATTAAATTATAAATAAAATATTAATATTTAAAAAATAAAATAAAAATAATAAAAATTATTTTTATCTTTTTATCTTTTATTCTTTTATTATTATAAAATTATTTTTACCGTCTAAACATTATAATAAATCATAATAACTATTTTTATTTTATTCTCACTTTATTTTATGTTTACAGAATAACTCACTCCCATAGATGAAACTCTTCATGGTATATCTTCTACTAATTAGGTCTATAATAAAATTTTTTTCAATGCCGTAAAAATAAGTTTTCACGCTTTAGTAGTTTATTTTGGTAGAAAAACTAATTAGTTTTGACCCGACTTAACATCTTTTTTACTATAAAAACCAAAGTAAAGTGTTTGATTCTCAAAATTTTACAATTTCTAGTTTCCAGTTTACGTGGGGTGAAGTTATGAATCAAATCTTTTTCAAAAAGTACTAATTTGTAGTTTCATAATTTAATGATATTTTTTTTATATTCTCATTTTTTCTTTTAATAATATATAAAATTATAGAGAGAAACAGTTTAATTTTTTCTTTTGATTTTAATTAGTTTTATTTTTAATTGACAATATTACTTTATTTTATCTGTTTCATTCGCTTTGAAACTTTTGATTTAATTTGACAGAGTTAAGTGTTTTAATTTGCATTAAAAATGAATTAATATATTATTAAATAGTTTTTTACCTCCGGTTTCACATTTAATTTACCAAATACTATTTTAACTTCTTTTACAAAACTTTGAGAACAATTTTACTCGAATAAGAGTTCTTCTGTACTTTGAATTATCGACTACTAATTTAACTTCTTTTACAGAACTTTTAGGAACAGTTGTACTCGAATAACAATTTTTACAGAAATTTCAGTCATTGTGAAACAGGTAGAGATTGATAAATTTTCCTACTTTAAGGATATATATGCAATTTTTGAAAACATTACGGAAGCCATAGCAATTTCCCATTTATCTTTCTTATTTATTAGAACAAACTGCTGCCGCTCAAAATTGCCGAGTCCAAGGAATCCGAACAGAAATCTTTCTCCTCCTCCCGTCAGCATCCTTCCCTCTCCTCTATCTCTCTCCGGTGTCCGAAAATTGACCCGTCAATTCCCGTATTGCACAGGTTTTTTGCTTTCTCTTTCCTTCTCAATCAATTCCATTATTTCAGTTTCTGTAAACTCTCATTGGATTGCTCAATTTTACCTCTTCTTTTTTATGGTTGAGTGATATGGAGGTTTCTTTTTCTGGTTAGTTTATTTGTTAAATGGAAATTTATGGGCTTTTCGTATATTGGCATTTGTAGAGGGATAGATTAGAGAAAAGATGGAAATGGGCAAGAATAAATCAGAGAAATTTTCAATGGATTTTGTGATGGCTGGAATGGCAGCTATAGTATCAAAAAGCACAGCAGCACCCATTGAAAGAGTGAAGCTTTTGTTACAAAATCAAGGGGAGATGATAAAAAGGGGACAGCTGCATCAACCTTACAATGGTGTTGGTGATTGCTTTAAAAGGGTATTAAGAGACGAAGGTCTCTTCTCTTTCTGGAGAGGTAACCAAGCCAATGTCATCAGATATTTTCCTACACAGGTATTGTTTAAGGAAAAAACTACTTTTCTCTTTAGTTTCGGCTGTTTACCATTTTGCTGATTGTCATACTAGGCAATCCTTGGAGAAACTGTTCTGTTTTCCTGTTGGATCTTATGCTTGCCATTTTATTTGTTCTTAATTATTGGGGATTTATTTGAACAATATCTAGTTTGAATGAGCTAAGATATTGGTTAAGAACTTTATGATCAACACTAAAATCAGATTCGTAGGCACTCAAGGCATCTCGAGCCATGCCGCAAGCTCAAGATACTGATATTGATTCGCCTTCCAAATTATAAAATATCCAATTCTTTTCTCCTCTCAACTCTTTGTTCATCCAAATACATCCCTAGTTGAGATTTTTGAATGGTAGCCCCAAACTAAATAATTTCATAAGTGTCAAACCCTAATTACAAAAAACAAAACAATTCAAACATATTAAAATAACCTTAGAAGCATAGAAATAGAAAAAGAGTCACATTAAAATACAAATTTTTTTATGACAAAATAGTGTCAAAGATATTAAAATTGAAAAACAAATTAATACTTCAAAAATAAAGGAATACCCTTAAGACATTTCTTGTCCCCATGCCAAATTATCCCTTATCTAAAGTATGCTCATCAGAAGTATTACTGAAAGAGGATGGATTAGGAGAAGCCAGCATCTTCATTATAAAGAGAAAATAACTGATTACATTTTTAAACTGAGTTGAATTACTACCACCAAGCTTGTTGTAACTCCAATCCAAAAACTGGATATTGTAACAAGGGTCCAATATCACTGTTATAGCTAAAATCAGACTAATACTTGCTTGGCAAACATTTGACTAATCATGTTTTTCTTATACATATCCTGCCCACTCTTGTGTTTTTGCAAGGTTAAGTGTGCCATGGATATGAAAGGGAAGTATAAGTTGACTGTTGGGTACTTTGTTCCAGAAAACACACATGCAATATCCTCAAAGGCAGCCAAGAATTTGCCAAATTTCTCAACTCTTTCCCGCGCTCATCTTTAGATGGACAATGCTTGAGAAAAAGCCATGCAAAAATAAAAGGCATGAAGCATGACAAATGTGGAGTTCCGCCTAGTTGGAACATCTTGTCTCAAGCCTATTCTTGCATTCAAACTCGTTAGGTTCACAGACTTTAGAAACTTTTGTTTTGTCGCATGAGACCCTTTCGTGTACTTATCGCTTTCCCTCACTTTTTGGATAGTACTATCAAACTCTTTCAAACCATCTTGCACAATCAAATTAAAAATGAGCACAATATCTTAGATGAAAGCTTACCACCTCTTAACAATGCCTTCCTTATAGTCAATTGCACTTTCAACAAATCAACAGAACTATCATTAGCAGAAGCATTATCCAATGTCACAAAGAACAATTTATTTTCAATTCCCCATTCAGGTAGTAATGCATATACATTTTCATTCAATGTAATGCTGTTGTGTGGAGATGACATAAAGGGAAATAATTCAAGATTCTTTTTTGTAAAACCTACTTTTTGTCTACAAATTGAGCTGTATGACATATATATCCATCAGTAGAGATAGAAGTCCACTAGTAAGAAGTCAAACTAATCCTACCAAGTTTTTCCTTAAGCAAGTATTTCCATCTTTCTTCTTTCTTTGTTATGCATCTTAATCATATTAGCTTTAGCACTGTTCCTAGAGAGTGAAGTTACATCCTCCTGCAAGTAAGACAACATTGCTCTAATGCCATTATTCTTCACAAATGATAATGGTAAATTATGCATGACAATTGCAGCTATCACCAATTCATGAAACTTTTCAAGATAAAAAATGTTGAAGACCTCATTAACATAGATCTATATTCATTAGAAAAAAATCATTTGATCTATGTCACTTGTGTCTCTCTTAACACAATTTTCACTGTGATGTTTCATATTATCTTACTTTCTCTCACAATTCAAAACAATTTCGTGCTGCTTACAGTTTGCTTTTGCTTTTCCATCAATTGAACTTTCTTTGTCAAAC
The DNA here is from genome assembly GCA_036013995.1 of Theobroma grandiflorum. Classification (NCBI taxonomy): domain Eukaryota; kingdom Viridiplantae; phylum Streptophyta; class Magnoliopsida; order Malvales; family Malvaceae; genus Theobroma; species Theobroma grandiflorum. Next base: position 13,947,569 of record CP142131.1, read on the forward strand.
ATTCAAAGAACGTCCAAACTGGTGAAGCGAACTTCCTTCTGTGTTTGCCTTGCTTTTTCTCATCTTTCTGTTGTGTTTCATCTATCTCTTCATAGTCATCATTTCCCTCCAAAGGATGAGGATTTGATTCGAGGTAGATACAGATCTTCTTAGATTCCATTTACAAATGATCATATTTACCATTTAGCTTCACTATTTAAGCAAAGCATGATATCAAAACCAATCAAATTGCAAACAAAATAAAAGGGCAGCAAAACATAATGTCAATTGTCCATGCTTTGAAATCATGCACTGAATCAAGCAATTTGTAACTAGGTTTTCGCATTCACAGGACAGTAACAAAATCTGGATTGTACACTAATGTGTTTGTCAAAAACTCTCTTCTAGATATGTACATGAAACGTGGGTTTATAGAAGAAGCCATAAAACTGTTTACATTTATGCCTAAGAGAAATGTTAGTATTTACATTTTTTCAATGATGAGCTAAGAGAAGCAAATGCAATTACATTTTTCAACTCAGTAAAAAAAAAGAAAAAAAATAACCTGCAATTTAAATGACCATGTACAATTTTGTTACTTCTGAAAATAAACAAAGATAATTTTGGTTAACAAAAAATATTCTAGAAAAAGAACCATAAAAATTTAGAGTTTCATTATTCTTCAAATAAATCTGAAAATATTTCGTAAAACATATTTACCAAACTTGCATTGTACTACAGGCTGTGAAACTTGAAAGGATTGATGATGGAATTGTGTTAGAGACTTGGGTCTTGGGTGTTTCCATGTTGGGTCTTGAGTTAGGTCTGTTGGAGAAGTGGTCTTGGAGATTAGGAATTAGGATGGAGCCTGAGCATCAAAAGGAAAAAGAAAATGATGGAAAAAAAGTATGGAGCTGTGATACGCAAGAGAAAGTTGGAGCTACAACGGTGAAGATTGTGAGGGAAGAAAAGCAAAAAGAAGATGGTGTAGTCAGCTGTGGCTGGTGGGTGCACGTTGGGGGGGGGGCGGTGGAGGGAGGAGATTGTTTGAGGAGGGCTGGCTAGGGGTGGGAAGTGGGAAGAACTGAAGAAGAAACTTTGATTTTCTTTTGGACTTGGAGGTCACTTTTTGAAAATCATAAGAGAGAAGAAAATTAGGTTTTCTTAGGTAATAATTTTATTACCCTCGTAAAATTAGAAAATAACACAAATTAATTGCTTAAAATTTTTTCAACTAGGTTGAAATAGTTTTTTAAATCCTTATAGTAAATGGGTTCATAATTGAGTTATATGGGTCAACATGGTAATCGGATTAACTAAACGGGTTAAGCAGGTTTAATTCGTTTAAGACACATGATTGTTGTCTTATATGTGTCAATGTGATTAATGCATGAAACATGATAAAACTTTAAAATCAAATCCGCTTAACATCATGTCATTCTTGTGTTGTGCTAACGAGTCATGCTCAAAATTGCCAGGTTTATGGGATATATAAGATTTTTTATTGATAAACATCATAATAATGCGATGCATCTTGTTATCATTTATAATCATATATAAGTTGTGTAATTTTTACTATATTCTTATTATCACTTTTTTCATTTGCATATATTGCTTCTGCCTAATTTTGTTACTTAACAGATGTTCGATTATCCATAGGCATTCAACTTTGCATTCAAAGGTTACTTCAGAAGCATATTTGGGCACTCAAAAGAGAAAGATGGATACATGATGTGGTTTGCTGGAAATGTGGCTTCAGGGAGTGCTGCTGGAGCAACTACATCTTTGTTTTTGTATCATTTGGATTATGCCCGTACCAGACTTGGCACTGATGCCAATGGGTGCTCAATTAATGGTCAACGCCAGTTCAAAGGGCTATTTGATGTATACCGTAAAACCTTATCAAGTGATGGCATTGTGGGCCTCTATCGGGGATTTGGGGCTTCAATCATGGGGATTACTCTGTACCGTGGCATGTACTTTGGGATTTATGACACGATGAAGCCTATAATTTTGGTGGGGCCTCTTGAGGTGAGCATTTAATTCTTTCTTGTGGATCCTTATTCTCGAGATAACTCTTGTTCAGAGGGAGTTAAAACACTGGATATGGCTTTTGGTCTGGTATGCCCTGGTCTGTGAAAGTTCTGGGTGTTTAGAGCTGCACGGACAGTAACATGTGATGTGAGCCAACATAGAAGATCATAATTGGCAGAAGTTTAATGATTGGATAGATGATTATGAACTATGATCTGGAGATTTCTTAAAATGCTACATAGGAGTCTGTGATACTTTTTTTTTTAATTTTTTTGATTGGTTTACAATAGTTATTAGTTGTTGGTTTTTTGCAATTAAAGCAGTCATGATCATAATACTCTCAATTGTAGTGTACATCAAATTACTTTGCATCATACAATCATACTTCTCAAGATGTTATGTGCAAACATCAAATGTTAATCACTTGTTTATTGCAGGGGAATTTCTTAGCTAGCTTCTTCTTAGGTTGGAGTATCACCACAGTTTCTGGGGTCTGTGCCTATCCTTTTGACACTGTTCGACGGCGAATGATGCTAACCTCTGGACAGTCCATAAAGTATCGCAGTTCTATGCATGCTTTTTGTGAGATTGTTCATCTTGAGGGTTTCACAGCACTTTTTCGAGGAGTTACTGCTAATATGCTTCTTGGTGTAGCAGGAGCTGGAGTACTTGCAGGCTATGATCAGCTGCACCGACTTGCACGTAGACAAGGTTATAGTTTTGAGTCTTATCAAGGTGCATTGAAGTGAAAGCCATGGACTCATGATGTATATACAAGCACAGCTTTTAAATTAACTTTTACTGAGGTGAGAAAAGGAGCTTGGGGGAGTGGGATTGGGATCAGAAACTTCTAGGAATTAAATGTGGATCTGTTGGGACTGTTTTACCCTGAATATTGAAAGGCTCCCTTGTATATTTTCTGTACAGTTCATCAACTTACATGATTTATTGGTATGCAATTGTAGATGACAAGTTTTACTAAGGAATCAACCATGATACTTTATTTTGTACGATTGCATTTGCTCCTTCTAACATCAGTCTTTAGGCTTTTGATTACTTAGCTGCAGAGTATCTCCTGGGTTTTTAATCTGGTATCGAATAGGTCATATGGTATTCAAGTGAGACTTGAGACTGAAGCAGCTATGTGTTCCACGAATCTTAAAGGCTCTGACTTCGAGAGTACCCCTGTTGCTCTCTCGGTTTTTTCCGCTGCTATTTATTTTAATGAGTAGCTGTGACATTTGTTCTAATCTACGATTTATCGTTCCAAGAAAATGTCGTGGTTCATTTATTATTTTGTTAAGATTTATATTCGATACATCAAGTTAGGTAAACTGAAAAACCCAAAAGTATTTAAAAATAAATATTTATAAATTTCAATTGTTTAATAAATTAGACAAAACCAATTAATAAGGTTAATAAGAAATCACGCCTTAACCGCACTGCAGATTTGCTGCTAACAGCCAATGGCATCTACAGCTTCTTTTCCCTCTCTTTTTGTTTTTTCTTATTCGTAATACTTTAAAAAATTTTAAACTATTCAAGTAAATTTAAATAAAATTTTATTCTTTTATTATATTCAATTAAATTTTTATACTTTTATTTATGAAAAATAGATCATTATATTACTATTAGTTAAAACAATATTACGTGATGTTAACATGAAAAGTGAAAAATATCATTTAATCATATTATTTCGTCACATCAAGATATTATGTCATTACCAATTATAACTTGTAAAAACCCTTATCGTTGATGAAACATACTTTTTTACCATTCAACGTGTTTACTAACATGCCCATGTGATTGGGTAAAAGATCTCACTTTTAGAGTTATTTATAATTTTCATTTGTATGTATCACTTTTGGAAATTGTATACTTGAATATCATGTTGTTTGCTACAACACCAGTATGGTGTAGAGGTTTGATTTTGTACTCCAAAACCTCGTAATTGTGACACCAAGGGCTTCAGTTAGTTAGGGTTTATCCGTATCGAGTAGCCAAAACTTGATTCTATTGAAGGGAAGTGTGACTTTTTCCCAACAATGGTATCAAAGGCTATTATACAAAAAGAATTGAAAAAGATTTTCAAAAGCTATTTTAAAAATGGTTTTCAAGTTTGGATAGCTTGTTCTACTATTTTATTTTAATTGTTTTTTTATATGTTTAGTAGACTTGGTAATTTTAGACACGACACGTTAACACGACACGAGAAGACACGAGTTAAACAGGTTATGAGTTTACTCTTTACGTGTTTCGTGTCTTAACGTGTCAGACATGTTAGACACGTTTAAAACACTTTAAACACGTTTACTTAAACGTGTTATCGTGTTTAAACATGTACACATAACATATTTATTAACCTATTAGACATTAATAGTTAAAGACTATTATAGCCTTATCTAAACAATTTTAAATAATTATTTTAAATTATTTTTTTAATTTTATAAAAGGGTATTAATGTAATTATACATTAATACCCTAAGTCCCTAATAATTTTTAACATTCAAAATTCAGATTTTAGGGTTTAGATATCGAGAATTTGGGATTAATAGCTCATGGCGCACTGCTGCACCTGCACCACACGGACTGCCACTATCCACTCTCCATTCTCCAGATCTTTCTTCACCCCTTCGGCCCTTCAGTCGCCCATCACTGCACCGCACCCCTTCAGGCTTCACCGGACTGCCACTCACCAGTCTCCAGATCGTGTCGTCTTCACCGATTCACCCCTTCAAGATTCACGCTTCAGTCGCTCAATCGCCCATCATTGCACCGCACCCCTTCAGGCTTTACCAGACCGCCACTCATCAGTCTCCAGATCATGTCGTCTTCACCAATTCACCCCTCCAGGCTTCATGCTTCAGTCGCCCATCACTGCACCACACCTCTTCAGGCTTCACCGGACCGCCACTCACCAGTCTCCAGATCATGTTGTCTTTGATAAACTGGCAAGTTTCTAGCTGAGACTTTTGGCAATGCCAGCTTTAGCTTTGGTGACTTGATTTGTCTACCATTTCCCATGGCTCTGACACATGTTCTGTAAATATAGACAATTCTCTTAGCTATTTAATCCTCTCAGTTGTTAATTTTTAAGTTGCTAATTTTCTCATTCTTTTTATGGTTGGGGCTTGTATCAATAGAATGAGTTCATCTCTAGGATTTCACAGGCTGCAACATTCAAAGGATTTGTAAAAAACTTACTTTCTGTAAACATTTTTATTTAAACATGTTAATCGTGTAAACGTGTTAAACGTGTTTTTAATCGTGCCGTGTCATATATTAACACGTTTAATAAACGTGTTAATCGTGTTAACGTGTTATTAATTGTGTCGTGTCGTATATTAACATGTTTAATAAACGTGTTAATTGTGTTGTGTCATGTTACACGTTTATTAAACGTGTTTGTGTACGTGTTTTATACTTAAAACACGTTTATTAAACGTGTCATGTTCGTGTATACCTTTAACGTGTTTCGTGTTTAATCGTGTCTGACACGTTTACGACACGGAAACACGATTTGCCAGGTTTAATGTTTAGCCACCAAAATTGTGTATAGGTTACGCAATCATGTTGGTAAAATATAAAAGCATGTTAGGGTTGAACTTGGTTACTGTTTGGGGGTCTAAATTTTAAAAAGCACATTGAAAATTACTGAGGTAGAATTTTAGAATTTCTGAGTGGAATGTAATTTGTGAAATTTTTTCATAATTAATGGCTTCCTTGACTAAGGCTTGAGACCAAAATGTGTGTCAAAGGATTGATATTGCCTCATGGCCAAACATGTAAGAAAAATCAACCTCTAAATCACCCAAACTCACTAGCATTGGTAGAGCGAAATTGTTCTTCTGCCACCAATCCTCTTCCTCTCCTAAGGAGTTCCATTCCCAAGGTTTTTGTGTTTTAGTTAAATTAAGACTCTTTTGATTGAATTAGACTCGTATTAAGGTTGTGAAATTGGACTCCTAATAAGATTAGGACAACTAAAGGTTTTAGGAATTTTATACTTGCCAAACTCCCAATATATAGGATTAGGATACCTAAATTGTTTTTTATTTTACCTTACAAGTACAAAAGATTCAATCTTCAAAGATATAGGTCATGTTTGGTTCGCTGGAAAGAATATAATGGAAATAGAATAGCCATTCTAAGGAAATAGAATAGGGGAAGAATAACTATTACGTAAATTGATTCATGGGAATGGAATAAGATTGTAACTTTTATTATTACTTATTCTATTGTTTGGTTGACAGGAATAATTTTAAGAATAGTTAAGGAATAATAGGTAAATGACAAAAATACCATTTATTAAAATTTAAAAATTTTAATATTAAAAAACAAAAATACTATGATGAGAAAAAAATATTTTTTATTATAAATAAGTAATATTTTTATCATAATCTAAAAATAATTTAATAATATTTTTTTAATAATACATGCTTTTTAATTTTGTTTTGTTTAATAACAAGGGAGAAAAAAACAATAATTCAATAAATATTCTAAGGCATCATATAGATCATAATTTACAAAAACCTCATTCATAATAATATGAGATCGATGAAGATATTAATAAAGAACACAAATATCCATAATAATATTCAATAACACAAACATTCATAATAATATTAAAAAACACTATGATATCCTTATTAGTTAAATTTAAACGACATATATTTGATTACCTTTCATCGAAAGAACAATATGAAATGCCATGAAATCATACACATAGACAAATGCAATAGTCTAAAGAACATTGCTACTTGTAATGAATGTAGGGATTATTAACAGAGAGAAAAACATTACTCACCAAAGACGAAGAAATTGATAATTGATGGTCGTGGGAAGCTGCTGCAGTGGATGGCTAGTTGAAAGAAAGAATATGATGAAGAAAGAAACAAGAAATTGATTAACTTAAAATTATTAAAAAAAATACCAAATTGAAAGAGAGATAGTGAATAACTCACCAAATATGGAGAAATTGACAATGGAAGGTGCAACAGTGGATGGTTCTTTAAAAAGAAGAGTCATGGAGAGAAAAAAACTCAAGATGGTTGGTTTAGGAGTGGCTTTGGGTTGGGTAGGAATTTTTTAGATTGCTATGGGATATTTATGTCTAATCAATTTTTAAATCTATTCCTAAGCTTATGGAATAGCCAATACCAAGGGGGTCCTCAGTATTGACTATTCAAGGACCTCTTGGAATGGCCATTCTAAGGAATGGCTATTCCATTGAATCAATTGTAATATTTAATTGGTGATTAGAATAAGAGGGGAATAGAATAGACATTCCCTCCAACCAAACATGCCCATAGTATTTTAAAAAACAACCTTCTTTTTAATTTTATCGTTTTTAGCGAGAGAAAAATTTTTTAGACAAATTGCCCTTAATAAACCTCTTCATATTCAAGTGCTCCCAAATTTTCTTTCCCACCATTCGTCTGCTTTGCTCTCTATTTTGTTGTACTCTCCAATTTTTTCTCTTATCATCCAACTTTTTCCAATTTTACCACCATCACTATCTTTCTGTTTATTTCTCGTCATCTCGTCATATAATCAAAAAGCATGGTATGGAAGGTAATAACATACTTTTGGGTTTATTAGTTTACATTCACAAAACCCTTTCTTTGTTTATCTCTTGCCATCTCATCGTCATTCTATAGATCAAAAAGTATGGCATGGTGAGTAACAATCGGTTAATGGGTTTATGGGCGTTAAGTTTTTACAATGATTCAAGTTTGGTAAAACATGCCTTAGCGTTTAACACAGTGATTCATACTTTGGCATGTAACATCAGTAAGAAGAAGAAAGCTTTGATGTGTAATATATGATGCTAAAGCTTTAATCTTGGCATATAAGATCTGGTGTTGAAGCTTTGACCACGGTGTAAAACATTTGATATTAAATCTTTTTTATGATTATAGGAAATGTAACAAATAAAATAACCTAAAAGCTAATAATCCAAATTTGAGGATTTTGGATGGTATTTTTTTGTTCAAATCCATTTCATTCTAACCATTTCACCCTAGCAATAATGTTGATGTTTAATAATTTTTCAATACATCTTCGTTTCCATGTCAAATTCCTTTTTTGTTTTAAACTTTATCTCTATTGTGAAGGTATTTAACTTCAAGAATTTATGTCCCATTAAAATACAAAGATAGAGACCAAATTACATTAAAAAAGTATTGTTATTACATTTTAGGTTCAAAAAAATGTTGTTATAGTTTCACACTTTAACTCCAAGAGTTTATATTTTTATGAAATACAAAGAAGTTACATGTTTAAAAAATATTAAAAAAATGTTATTATTACACATCATGATCAAAAAAATTAAGCAACACCAAAACTTCAGCACAAGATATTGCACGCCAAGGCTAAAGCTTCTGCAGTAGGCACCAAATGTAACATGCCAAGGTCAAAGCTTTACGACCAGATGTTACACACCAAAGCTTTTTTTTTCCTACTGATGTTACATGCCAAGACATGAGTTACTTTGTTACACGCTAAGGCATGTTCTGCTAGACTCGAATTACTAAAAAAACTTAACACCCATAAATCCAAGAACCTGTTGTTATTCGCCATGTCATGCTTTTTGGTTTGTAAATCGACGATAAGATGGTGAGATATAGACAGAGAGAGGGTTTTGTGAATGTAAACCAATAAACCCAAGAATATGTCGTTACCTTCCATGTTATGCTCTTAGATTATATGATGAAATAATGAGAGATAGTTAGAAGATAGTGATAGTGGTAAAATTAGAAAAAGTTGGATGATGAGAGAGAAAAATGGAGAGCACCACAAAATGGGGAGCAAAGAAAATGAATGGTGAAAAGAAAATTTGGGAGCATTTAATTTGTTTGAAATTGTTTTAAGGGCATTTTTGTTATCTCATGGCTAAAATTGATTAAAAACAATTAACTTTATATTGAAGGCTATTTCTGAAATAGGCTTATGAGTAGGGTTGTTTCTTACAATATCCTCTTTTGATAACTTATCTAAATTATTTTTGGAAACTTTCCTAATTTTCATTTTGAAAACTTGCTTAAAATTATTTAATATTTTTAGATTTCATGTGGATTAACCCTAAAGTGTTGTAGCTTGAGGGTGATGCTTGATTTTCATTGTTTGCTGGCTTTTTTTTTTTTTTTTTACTTGGCTTAGTGTCACGGTTTTTGGCTGATCCTGGCTTTGATGTATATGCTTCTTGCGATTTTGTTGTCTTTTTTGCTTGTTATTGTACAAAGCAACTATCTAGGCTTTTGGTTGATATACCCAAACTGTGGGGATATAGCAACCCAAAATCTAAGATTCTTTTATATTTAAAGAGGGCTTGCTTTCCTTTAAGGTATAAAATCCTAACTTTCAAAAAACAGAAAAAAAAAAAAAAGAAAACTCGCCTAAAATTGTTTTAAGAAACTTACCTAATTTGATTAGAAAAGTTTACATCAAATAATTGAAATTAGCATTTTCAAATTGTTTGAATCATACTATTTTAAATAAAAATATAAGATCAATAACTTGAAGTGAACATATGCTTTTATTTCATAATATGATTATGGATGATTGTGGACTTAGATCCAATAGATATGGATGGATGTATGGTTATATGTTCATGGTATATTTTCAAATAGAGACTGTAAGCCCAGTCTTTCATTTTATTTTTCTTTAGAGTTGTAAAATTCTCTTTTTATTTTTTTGTTCTTATTAATGGCTCTTCAACATATGAGTTCCCTATGAAACGTGGTCTGCGTTAAGGTGACCTTTTTCGCCTTTTCTTATCATGGTAGTTGAGACACTTCATCTTACACTTTTAAAGGCGGAATCTCTTTGCCAGAGGCAGAGCCTTATGTATTTATGAAAAGCCTTCAAAATTATTAAAATCTTGTATATATTATATATTATATATTTTATCTTTTTTTGAAAAGTATATATTTTTTGTCTTAATGGCCCCCTTAAAAATTTTTAGCCCTTATTCCTCCTTGTCTTTAAACCTTAACAAAAGTTGGCTAACTCTGCTTCTTTTCTTCACCTTTTTCGTGGTATTAATCTCATGGCATCTGGTATTATTGTTTCTCACCTCCAGTTTGCAAATAATACTGTTTTATTCATAACATCTGATTTGTGAGGTGCCCAAATGTTAGACAACTCTACGCTGTTTTGAGCTTATTTCAGGCCTTTGTATTAACTTCCAAAAGTCTTATGTCTTCCCTATGGGAGTATGTAAAGAAACATGGTAGCTTTTATCAAAAACTTTAGATTGCGACATAGGGGCTTTACTTGTCTCTTATTTGGGCATTCCTCTTGAAGTTAATCCCAGACATATCAATACTTGGGATTCGGTGATTAGAAAAGTTAAGACGCGTCTAGCTTTATGGGTAAAAAAGTACTTATCCTTCGATGGGAGAATTAATTTTGTTAATTCGATACTTAACTCTTTTCCTTTTTATTATTTTTCAGTCTTTCATGCACTTAAAATGGTTATTAATAAGCTTGGACAATTAAGACGTGCTTTCTTATGGGGTAGCTCTGCTAAAAAAAGAAAATTGTCCAAAGTTAATTGGAATATAGTTTGCAAGCCTCAAAGATCGAGGTCTTGCTATCTTAAGTCTCTCTTATAAAAACTTTTCTTTTCTAGCCAAATGGTGGTGGCAATATGGCACCGACGACAAGGCTCCATGGAGACGTTTAATTGCAGAAAAATATGGCGATGGAAACTTCATTGGCTCCCTTCCACATCAAACACTTTGCAAGATGTCTTCTGCATAAAGATCCATTGTTAAATTATCATCTATAGAAGGATTTCAACACTTGGTGCGTATAAGTGCTTGTTGTTGGATTGTGGGTGACGGGTCTTTTATATTCTTCTGGCTTGATAAATAGATTGAAGAAGTCTTTTGTGCTCTAAATATCTGAGGTTATTTTCATTAGTTACCTTAAAAGAGATAAGAGTCGTTGAAGATTGGATTAAAAGTGCTTGGTTGTTAAATTTTCAATGCTTTCTTTACTATTGGGAGAAAGAGTCTTATGAGGAGATTTTCCATAATCTTTCTATGGTTTTCTTGGTGGGTGGCAAAAGTTATAAGCTCATTTTGGCAATATTACCTGAAAAAGGCTTTCTTGGTCAAATCTTTTTGTTCTTTATTAGACTTGGATCCTAGTGACAAGAAAGTACATTTCTATTCCATTTGGAAACTATCTATTCCTCCAAAGGTACAATCTTTCTTTTGGCTTGCTATTCTTGATTCGATTCCTACCAAAAGGTTTCTTGCCTTTAAAGGAGTTAATATTAATAGTAATTAATTATGATGCTCTTGGTGTGGGCTTGTTGAGGAGTTAATCTTAATCTCTTGGAAAGTGTGGACTCTTATTCACAAATGGTGGGATTTATCTTAGAGTATTCCAAATTCTATTGGTTTTTTTATCCAATTATGGTATGGCTGTATTTTCTCTGGCATTATTCATAAGCGATGGATGACGGTATGTGGTGTTGCATTTTGTTCCATATGATCGGCACATAATGACTTTGTATTCAATAATAAAAGTTGGGATGGTAATGAAATCTCCTTTCATATTAGAATGCATTTTATGTTTTGGATTCGCGCATGTGAAGGCATTGATGCTATTAATGATGTTGGTTGGTGGCAAGAGCCAAGAAACTCTTTCTTAAAGAGTTCTCATTTTCATTATCATTTATAGATCACATGGGAACCTCCCTTTATGGACGTTTTTAAATTCAATATTAATGGTTTGGCTAGAGGCAAATTGGGCCCAATTGGATATGGCGGAGCTTTCCATAATTTTGAAGGTTTTACAATTGTAATTTTTTTTAGTCCTTTAAGTATTTGGGATTCAAATTATGCTGAACTTATGGCTATTTTTATGCTTTGAGACTTTTTGTGGCATCTCCTTATGTGGGTCTTTGTCTTTTTGTTGAATTTTACTAAAAAATTACAATTTCATGGGTTAAAAAAGTGGATTAAAGACCATAGGACAAATGGAATATCTTTAATGAAATCAATTCATTAAGACTTTCTTTTCTTTTGTCTTCTTTCAGCATGTGTTTAGAAAAGGAAATACTTTCGCGGACTCATTTGCTAAATTTGGAATTGACAAACCATTGTTATTCTCGGCCTAGTGGTGATTTTGCAAGTGCTTTGTGCCTGCTCTTTCTTATTTGGTTTTGGTTGCTTGTTGTTTTTATTGACGGGTGGATGTTTGTTGGTTCGTTCTATGTCATTATGTTTTGCTTGTAGGTTGGTTTTTTCTTATGTTTGATTGTTGCTTTCTATCTTTGCTGTGGGGACATATTTTTCTCCTCACACTATCTTAACTTTCTTGGGAGTTTTTTCTTTTTTGATTTTCATAGCTTTATTCATTGCTTTTGGATGAAAATTCATTATAATTATTTGTTGTGATTTTTGCTTTTTCTTTTTAAGAGAGCTGAGTCAATTCAGATTTTTCGAGGCATTTTTGTTTCTTCTTCAAATATGACTATCTCTCATTTACAATTCACTGATGACATCATTATCTTTATGGAGTTTGACCTCTTTCATGCTCTTTTTGTCAACCATATCCTCAATTGTTTCGAGCTCACTTCTGGTTTGAGTGTAAATTTTAATAAATCATGAATATACCTAGTGGGCATTTTTGACTCCTCGATTAATGACATTGATACCATTCTTCATTGCACAGTTGGAGCTCTTCCCTTTACATACCTTAGTCTTCATTTTAAAACGAATCCTAGACTTGCCAATACATGGAAGCCTGTGATTGCAAAATTTAGACAAAGACTTGCCCTTTGATAATGAAAATATTTGTTTTTTTGGTGGAAACTTAACTCTTATTAATTCTGTGCTCAATTTTTTACCATTATATTATATGCCTATTTTTCAAGCTCCCAAGATTGTTATAAACAAGCTTGAAAAGCATAAGCATTCTTTCTTATGGGGAAGAGGTACGGATTCTCATAAATTATCCAAGGTAAAATGGAGCTTTGTTTTCAAACCTAAGATACAAGGAGGTTTAGGCATATTTTACCTTTGTCATAAAAACTTGACTCTATTTGGCAAATGTTGCTGGCATTTTGGCATGGAGGAAAATGCTAGTATTGCCTTTTAGGTACTACTAAGTTTGAAAAACTTTTAAATGATTTTGAAATTGAAGGTTTAAAACTTGTTAAGGTTAAAAGGTAACAAGTAAAGAGAAGTGGACAAAATGTAAATATTTATAGTGGTTCGATCATCTTAAACTTTATCTACTACCTTGATCTCCCAATCAAGGATTTTTAATCCAACTTCACTGAACTAGTGAAATTAACAACTTCCACTAAGTTTTTACAAGGTAAGTTTCTAACCCAAACTCCAAACCTTTACAATGATTCTTAAGTTTTCTTAAGCTTAATCCACTCCTTAAAGTGTCTCCACACTTTAAGTAAACAAAGAATACGAAGAAGATCAAGTATAATTGATTACTTTGCTGATCTAAGATGTACAAAGTTAAGCTCAAAGCTCTTTTACAAAGATAAGAGAAAAGTACATTTGACAAAAGAATTTTCTAACATTTCTTGACTCTAATCTTGCTTTTGAATGGTTTTTTTTTTTTTTTTTACATTTATGACCTTTTGAAGTGCCTTAAATACTTAGAGGACAATTTCTAGCCATCAAAGACAATTTTGAACTATTATAACTGTTATTTGTCTTCTAGCGACCTTTTTCAAAATTGTTAGTAGTAGCTTTTTAATCGGTTAAGATAACCTTTAACTGATTAAAGCCTTTCTTTTAAACAATTTGTTTCATAGTGTTAACCAATTAAATCAGACTTTAATTGATTAAAACTTTTCTGTCTTTAGACTTTTTTAAGTGGCGTTGTTTACCAGCCTTCTTCAAATCGATAATTCTTTTCTTTAACTAATTGAAGCTTATCTTCCTTCAACTTTACCAATCAAAATAAACTTCAATCTATTCAAAAAATCTTTGAACTTGACTTTCTTCATTTGGCACTTTTCAACGATCAATATCATTTTGGATTTGAATTTCGACACTTTTAGGTATTACAAGTTTGAAATTTAATCGATTAAACCTTTTGGTTAATCAATTAAGTCTTATGTTAACCGATTAAGACTTTTTTGCCTAACTTTAGTGTAACGCTAGTTTTGCCTTAACTGATTAAAAACCTTTGTTAATCGATTAAGACCAATCTGCCTTCATTAAATTCTTTTTTCTTTGCTTGTTTAATTGATTAACTGATCTTGCAATTGAACAAGCTTCTTGACTTGCTTTCAAATAACAAATATGTTAAGGAAAAGCTCTCCTACACATTTAAATAATGTAATTAGACACAAATGAATGGGGAATGTTTTGTTATCATAAAAAACACATGGAGTCAATAGGCAATTGGCTCATTCGTTTTCGACACTCAATGTTCTCTTGGGAAAAGGATTTTTTATAATGAAATTATGTACAAGCTTGCAAGCATTTCCCTCATATCAGACATTGACAACAAAGTTATTTGGAGGTATGAATCTCATGGTCAATTTTTTGTCAAAGTTTTCTATTCTTTATTCGACTTTGGTTTCATTCTTTATAGAAGTTATTGATTTTGTCGAAAGACCAATGTTTTTTATGGTTGGGCATTTTTGATTTGATCCTTACCAAACATTTTATTGCTTCCCATGGTTTGCCTACGAGTGATGGTTAACATCATTGTGTTTGGTGTGGTTTTGAGAAGGAACCTTCCTCTCACATTCTAACTACATGTAGCTTTAGTTGAAGAGTGTGGAGTCTCATCTTCCAATGGTGGAGTGTGTTATGGTCTATACCTAATATGATCTCTTTATTCATCTAGTCTTGGCTTGATAGTCCTTATGAAGGTATCATACGCAAACAATGGCTTGTGGTATGTGGTGTTACCTTTTGGTCTTTGTGGCTTGCTTAGTCGGTTTTTTCCAATAAGGTATGGAATATATAGGGGATTATGTTTCTTATTTGATATTGATCCCTATTATAGGTTCATGCTTGTGATGGTAATGACTGCATTGATGAGTATAGTTGATGGATGGCACCTCACATCTCTACTCATCGACGAACTACTCATGTCCATCATCTTCAAGCTTTATGGCAATCACCAATAGTAGAGAAATTTAAATTTAAAGTTGATGGTGTTAGAAGCAAACTAGGACCAGTGTCATGAGCCAACCTTGTATCGGACTATGATAGGGTAAAGTTATTTAAGAGATTGAGTCTTTTATACTCGTAAGATAAAATGTCCCTCTTTCAAGCATTGTAATGGTTTATGGTGACATCTTTAAACATGCTTGTTAAATTTGAAAGGGGAAAGACCTTTTAAGAAAAGAATGTCTTCATTTCAAGCGTTGTAATGGCTATTGGTAGAATACGTGCAAAATCTCGTAAACTCTTTATAAGGGGTGAGCAGTTGGCAGATTGTTGGGTTACCTCACTGGTAAAGGTATGTTTATAGCGAATCATCTAGGGTTGCCCTTATGGCTCGACGATGGCGTGTCTTGGTCCTTTTTTAATTATTTTTATATTAATAAAACATTTTCCTTTTTATGACTTAGGGGTCGCATATATAGCATCCGGTATTCCTTATGATTTTGATGCACATTCTCTTAGTCTGATTTGTTGCTATTATTGATGTTTGATCAAATATAACCGAGTATCGTTTGACTTGTGTGAAAGCGTCTATTCAACTGCCGCACGGACTATCGCATACTTAGGTGAAAGAACATAGTTTGTGACAGTTGTTGCCAAAGCACGGGCGAGACATGCTGATCTAAAGAGTAAAAATGATGATCACGTGGAGTGCACTAGAAGACTATCAGAGGATTGATGGGCTAGAGGCTGCAGTGGCCGTAGTAAAACCTCAGATGGCTCAGCGCCAACAAATAGATGAAATTCAAATAGTCCAAAGCGAACTGTCTGAGATAATCAATACCCTGAGTGATGAGACCAAAGATGCCTTCAACACGCTCAAGGTGGGATTGGAGAATTAAAAGCTTAGGTAAATCTTTTGGTTATTGTTGCAAGTAACACTAGTGGAAGTTCAGGAGATCAAGGTAAAAGGGCAAAAGTGCCGGAACCCAAGCGATACGAAGGGGTTAGAAATGCTAAGAAGGTGGAGAACTTCCTTTTTGATATAAAGCAATATTTTCGAGTTGTGCACATAGAGTCGGAAGAGGACAAAATGGTGATGGCTTTAATGTATCTTGCTGGGAACACGAAGTTATGGTAGTGTTTCAAATTCATTGATGGTGAGTGTCGCATCAACACTTGGGTGGATCTAAAGCAAGAATTGGGGAACCAATTTTTTCTTGAGAATGTTGGGTATATGGTGCGACGGAAGATGCAGGAGTTGTCACAAACGGGAACAATGGGAGAATTCATGAGGAACTTCTCTACTTTAATGTTAGATATCAAGGATATGACTGAAAAAGATAAATTGTTCTATTTCTTCAAGGGTTTGAAACCATAAGCGAGAGGATTTAGTTGCAGTGACAGAAGGTACAAGATGTGACTTTGATGATAACGATCGTCGAGCTCTTTAGTGATTATAGTGAAAACTTTAACAAAAGAAAAAGCACTCCATCCATGACCAATAACTTCAGCTCAAATAATGGGGCAAAATTTT
The DNA here is from genome assembly GCA_036013995.1 of Theobroma grandiflorum. Taxonomy (NCBI): domain Eukaryota; kingdom Viridiplantae; phylum Streptophyta; class Magnoliopsida; order Malvales; family Malvaceae; genus Theobroma; species Theobroma grandiflorum. The sequence goes on from CP142131.1 coordinate 13,964,228, forward strand.
GAGAGTAAGCAAACTCTTGAGTGGGGGAGGTGATAGAAGACCATGTGCTAGAGACTAACCCAAATTGAGAACAAATAAACCATGAAATTTCAAGCTAGGACCTCCGATATTTTGTTTTCCATGTAAGGAACTTCATCGCGTAATTGGCTGTCCTCACTGACCAACTCTCAACGCTATATGCATTACTAATGTTGAGACACCCCCACCCCACACCATAGTCGAAGAAGTCAAGGAAGAGCCAGCACGAATGGGTTTTATTCGTTTCCTCAGCACCTTACAAGCACAACTAGAAAAGATGGAGAAGAAGCCCCAACGAGATCTAATGTATGTAGAACTGTTGTTGAATGAGAAAAGTATCAAAGCCATGCTCAACACAAGGGTCTTAAACATCTTTATCACCCCAAGAGAGGCAAAATGATGTGATCTTAAAGTTAAGAAGGACTTTGGACATATGAAAACAGTTAATTTGCCAGCTTCAACAATCATGGGAAATGCCAAAAATGTAAAAATTAATATTGGCTCTTGGGAAGGGAAGATAAACTTGACAATAGCCATTATAGATGACTTTAATTTTGTTTTGGGCTTGGATTTTATGTTGAAAGTACAAGCCATCCCTTTCCCTGCTACGAGTTGTTTGATGTTTTTTGGAGAACAACCATGTGTGGTACCAGTTAAAATTCTATCTAAAAGCGGGAAGAAAATGATATCAACTATACAATTTAAGAAGGGGATCAAGAAAAGTGAGCCCTTTTACGTGGCCATGCCCATTTACAAGGTGAAGAATGTTGGTCTCAAATGTGAGTGCTAGAGGGGGTGAATAGCACTATCTTGACTCTTTTGGTGTGATTGAGACTTGATCTCAAAACAAAGAAAGCAAAACAAGAAAGACAATGGACAAAGTATTTATAGTGGTTTGGTCCAAGACCTACATCCATTACCTTGATTATCCAACCAAGGATTTTCAAACCAAACACTAAAACGGTGGAATTCACAAGCTTCCACCAAGCTTTTACAATGGTTTTTCCAAGGCTTAGCCAATACCTTTACACTAGTTTTTCACGGGCTCAACTAAAACCCAAGGTGATTTTTCAAGGCTCAACCACAACCTATCACTAGTTTTCATGGGATCAACTAAAACCCAAGGTGATTTTTCAAAGGCTCAACCACAACCTTACACTAGTTTTTTCCGGGCTAAACTAAAATCCCAATGTGGTTTTCCAAGGCTCAACCACAACCTTTTCAATGGTTTTTCACGGGATTAACCAAAACCCAACACTCAACTTTTCAAGGTTAAGTTGAAACCTACAAGCATTCAAGCAAACCTTGCTTGAAGCACTTAGAGTGAAACCCTCACTCAAAGAATACAAAGATGAAGTAGAGAAAGTACTTATTGATCACACGGTTTATCTAAGTGGTACAAATTTAAGTGCTAAACACAATTGCTAAAGATAAGCGTTTGAGTGCAATGAAGAGAACAAAGGATTTTCAAGTTTTCTACTCTTTTGGCTTGAATATGATGAAATCTCTCAATAATCTTCCAAAAGTTCCAAAAGTTCTCCAAAAAATTGGTTCTTTGGCATTTAAAGATCATTTTATAATCGGAGAGGCTTGTTTGATGGCTGTTGGGACGGTTATAACCGTTAGAAACAATTTGGGGAAGGTTCTAGCTGTTATTACGTCTTGTAGTGGCCTGGTGGATGTTGTAGACAGAGAGCACGTAGTGGACTAAAATTTTTTCCTTGGTCAACTAAGTTGGTTCTGTTTCAAACTCAAATTCCAGAGAGCACTTAGTCGACTAACCCATTTTCTTGGTCGACTAACTCGATTATGTTTCTCACCAAGCTTCAGCCTTCCACTTCTCCATTTTGACCTTTGTTCAACCAATGATCTTCCTTGTCATATCAGGAGACTTCCTTTATAATAATCCTCCTTGTTTCTTATCTAAATCACATCTTTAAGTGCTCATTAGGAAGATTGACTTATTATTTCTTTGTAGACATTTCCCCTGCACACTTGGTAGAAATGTTAGACTCAAATGACATGGGAATGCTTTATTATCATCAAAAACTAATGGAGCCAACAATCTCCCCCTTTTTGATGATGACAAAACATCCCTTGGTTAATAACATGGTGTCTTTTTAGTTCTTTTTTTGTTTTTGTAGAGAATGAGGATTGTTTCCCTTAAGTTCATGCTCCTCCTAAGTGTGTCCATATTTTTCATCCATTCCAACAAGTTTTTATCCAAGTTATGTTCATAGTGACATTATAAATTCTTGCTTTGGATAGAAAATGTTCATATATGCAGATTTAAAAGCAATTGACAAGTTGATAGATTATCATTAGTTTTTCCTTTCTCCAAATTTTTATAAATAACATGTTATTTTCAAATTTCATTCAAACCATCATTTTTCTAGTAAGCTCTTGTGAATCATCATCCATATGTACTCAAACACGTATTCAACTTTGTATTATCATGTCAGTATTGGTTTATCAACATAATAGCTCAATGTCAGCATAATATCAAAAAATTATAATAGTATTTCATAGATATCAGCAAAAAATTTCTAACAATGCTTCACAATGCCATAAATATCATTTTCAGAGTTCAAGAAGCATAGATATATGTCAACAAGCATATTTCATACATTCATAAAGTCAGCCAAGATTAAAATTCAATGTTTGAATGCCATTTTGGCATAAATATCCAATAAAAATAATAACTGCATATTTGTTCCTAAAATGCCCCTGAGTCAATTTTTCTTCCTAGCAACTCTAGAAGTCTAGTACCTCTACCCTCAAATTTTTTTATTTTTCTTGTAATTACTACTCCCTATTTTTTGTCATCATTAGAGGGGGGTTTGAGGCATTAATCTTTAGAGGGAGATGGTGTGGATTCAGGGGAATCTAACCATTGTTCCCAGAAAGGATTCAGAAGAAGAGGAGAGAGTGGTCTTGGAGGTGGCTGAGTGGATGCTTCAAGAGGTTGCTAAGAGGATTGTGAAGGTGTCTTTGTAGCTTTTTCTGGAGTGGCCTGATCAGAAACTTCTATTGGGGCTTGAGGAGAGCTTGCAGGATGTGATTTTGTTTTCTCTGCCAGTCTAGAAGACTTTCTTATTCTTAAAGGTACAGATTTTCTGGCTGTCTTCTTCTGTCTCATGGTAGGTGGTTGAGGCTTAGTTGCAAGCGCTGTCTCTTTTGTTTTTCCTTTTCCTTTGTCTTTCCATTTTTCTGCAGCTTCTTGTTTTGAAGTCATTGCTTGGGCAGCTTGAGCTGCTGCTACCTCTTTTTTTGCTTGCTCTTCTTTTACCATATGATAGAAGAGTCCCATGACAAACGCTTCATCAAAGTGAGAAGGGGATGTTCCTTGTTCAAGCTGTAGTGAAGGTTGATGCTTAGGAAGACCAAGTGGCGAACCAACTACCTCAGTGCCTTGATCAGATGTTTTCTTTCTTGCTAAGGTGGATTTGAGAGGTTCCTCAAATCTTGGTTTAATGCCTTGATGACTCTGGTGAGCTGATCTTTCAACTTGAAATTCAGGGACTTGCATCTTAGAATTCAGAACCTTCTAGTTGCAAGGCTGATCCTTCAGCACCTTGTCCTTCTGGTGCCATGCTCTGAATGGCAGAGGAGTCAGCTTCAGTAGGTCCAGTTGGCATTTCAGATTTTTCTTTCAAGCTGGCCTCAATCTGATTCATCCTTTCCTCAATCTTTACAAGTCTTGCTCCTTGATTAGTGAGCTTGGCATCCATCCTCATCAACAGATTGAACATAACTTTATTGGAGAAAGGAGGGGCTGTTGTTTCTGGTGGTGTAGAGGCTGCCTTTGGCTGAGTTTGCACTGAAATAATCTTGGAGGTCTTACTGAAAGTGTCCCCATACACCTTGTATCCCATCTTGACTAAGCTTCCGAGGTAGATTGGTTGATCTCTGCTTTTGATCATATCCATATCATATCTTTTGGCCCATACTCATTTTTTCTTAATAAGGGATGTGATTACATTCCTGTATGGCAAATGGATCTTTTCCAGTTTACATGTTGCCCTCATTCTTTCAATTATAAACCTTCCAAGGTTTAGTATTTATCTAGTAAATGCATGTTCCATCAGCCAAAGGTCTTAGAGGCTGATGTAGCTTAAGCTACCACTCCTACCATGTAGATTGGCTGCCACAAAGTAATACAAGATTCTAAATTGTGGACTAATGATCAATCCTGCATTGCTCTTTGAAGAAAATTTTTCTTTCTTTTCGGTGACAATTTCCCACACAAATGCAGGATCATACTTGTTAGGCATTTCATACTTTCCATCTTCTCCTTCAATTCTTAGCAGATTACTCAAATTTGAAGTTGTAATCAAAAACTCTTTCCCATTTAAAAATACATTCAAGTTATCCTCTGAAAAATCCTCTGAAACATCAAGTTCTTTCTCAGTTAATGCAATGCTAGCATATAATTCCTTAACTAAGCTAGCACTATATGCTCTGTCCTTACAAAAACTGTACTCCTTTATTCTCATCTCATTAAAATAGTCTGTTAAGCTTGTTTGGAGTTTAGGGTTTCACTGAAGCTATCCGAGTCAATGAATTTCTCGCATGTTATAGGAGCATTTTTTATTTTTCTAAGTCTTTCCTCATGTATCTTATTTTTAAACTTAAGTGATGTTGAGGATGAAGTACCTTTTTGGCTCATTTTTTCCTTATTTTTCTTTTTCAGTTTATTGGACTTCTTCTTTTTCTCTTTCTGTTTCTTCTTCATGGAATCTTTCCTAGTTTTTTTCTTTTCAGAACTCGATATCTTTTTCTGTTTTTTTTAAGATTCTCAGTGCTTTCCTCCATCAGTCTCTTTCTTTTTTTTATTTCTCCAATAACTCCTTGAGTAAGGTCGACTTGGCTATTTAGAGTTCTGAGAGTGGTTTTTGAGTTTGGAGTTTCAAGTTGTGAGAAAGGAAGGATTCTCTGTTGATTTCAGAAAAGGAACAGGCAAATAAGATTGCTAGGGTTTTGAGAGAATTGGTTATCAAAAGGTGAAGAAGAGAAGTGATTGACAGTTTCTAATTTAGAAACCATCTGCCTCCCTCTTTATCAATAGCCTCATTTTTCTTGAAATTTTAAAACTCCCTCTCAATTGTTACTATTTACTGTCTCGATTTTACTTTTTCTTTTCATTACCTGATAGGCACAAAATTTCATTGATTTAATCATTTACCATGCAGCTATCAGTTCTTTTGTTCTAATGAAACAGAATGCTCTTAGTTGACTGAGTTTCACACTTTAGTCGACTAACTCCCTTCTGCTTATAACTCTTTCAAACAACACATTCTTAGATTTCTTCTAATTTCACAGAATCTATCCTCACTAAGGGGTTTGGTAAATATGTCAGCAAGTTGATGCAAAGTGCTCACAAAGTCGATATTAATTTCTCCTTTAGTTACATAATCTCTTATGAAGTGATGTCTAACCTCAATGTGTTTGGTTCTTGAGTGCTGTATAGCATTCTTTGAGATATTAATAGCATTGGTATTGTCACAATATATTGAAGTGTTATTCATTGACAATCCATAGTCTTTTAATTGTTGTTTAATCCATAGAACTTGTGCACCGCAACTTCTTAATGATACATATTCAGCTTCAGCTGTGGACAAAGCTACAGAATTCTGCTTCTTACTTGACCAGTATACAAGCATGCTATCTAGGAACTGACATGTTTCACTAGTGCTTTTCCTATCAGTTCTACTTCCTGCAAAGTCAGCATCTGAATATCCTACAAGGCTGAATAATGATTCTTTTGAATACCAAATTCCTAAGCTTTGAGTTCCTAAGAGATATCTAAATATTCTTTTCACAGCAGTTAGGTGTGTTTCTTTAGGTCGAAATTGAAACCTAGCACACAAACACACATTAAACTGAATATCCGGTCTACTTGATGTTAAGTAAAAAAGAGATCCAATCATACCTCTATAGAGCTTTTGATCTACATCTTTACCTTTCTCATCAGCATCAAGCTTTATAGATGTACTCATTGGTGTGCTGATGGATTTCAATTTTAGCATATCAAACTTTTTGAGCATGTCTTGAATGTATCTATCTTGGCTGATAAAGGTTCCTCCTTTGCATTGCTTGATTTGAAGGCTAATAAAGTACTTCAATTCTCCCATCATGCTCATCTTGAATTCTCTCTGCATTTCTTTAGCAAAGTTCTTGCAAAGAGATTCATTAGTAGCACCAAATATAATATCATTTACATAAATTTGAACTATGATCAACTCATTTAAGTGTCTCTTGATAAATAATGTTGTGTCTATGCTGCCCCTAACATAGTCTTTTTCTACCAGAAATTTAAAAAGCCTTTCATACCAAGCTCTAGGAGCTTACTTCAATCCATACAAGGCTTTGTGAAGTTTAAAGACATAATCTAGTTTCTCAAAATTATCAAAACCAGTAGATTGTTCAACATATACCTCTTCTTGAATCAGTCCATTAAGGAATGCACTCTTTACATCCATTTGTATAGCTTGAAGTTCATATGACAAGCAAAGGTAACCAATAACCTTATGGCTTTTATTATAGCTACCGGAGCAAAGGTTTCTTCATAGTCTATGCCTTCCTCTTGATTATATCCATTTGCCACCAATGTTGCTTTATTTCCCACTACATTTCCTTGTTCATCAACCTTATTTCTAAATACCCATTTAGTGCCAACTATAGGATGATTTGAGGGCTTAGGCATTAGTGACCATACATTATTTCTCTTGAATTGATCCAGCTTCTCTTGCATAGCTAAAATCCAGCTTTTCTCTTTTTTGGCTTCTTCAAAACTTTTAGGTTCAGTTTGAGAAATGAATGCTGAAAATTCACATGCCTCTCTAGTTCCTTTCCTAGTCTTAACTCCATGAGATATGTCACCTATTATTTGTTCTTGTGGGTGATCTCTCATATATCTCCAGCTTCTAGAAAAGTCACTGTGCTGAATTTCTTGTCTGTGCAGGTTTTCTAAAGAGAGAGCTACGGATTCTTCTCTTGATGAGTCTTCCTCATTATTCTTGCTATCATTTAGACTTATTTCATCCATGTGTTTTTCTAGATTTTCTAAATCATCATCATCCTCATGAACTTCCTTTTCAACATGGATTCATTCATCAAAAACTATATGGACATATTCTTCAACAATTAGTGTCCTTTTGTTGAAAACTCTATAAGCTTTTGAGTTCAAGGCATATTCAAAAAATATTACTTCATCACTTTTAGCATCAAACTTTCCTAATGGTTGTTTTTCATTATTCAGAACAAAGCATTTACAGCTAAAGCTCCTAAGGTGAGAGATGTTTGGTTTTCTTCCTTTGTACAACTCATATGGGGTCTTTGACATGATTGCTCTAATTCAAACTCTATTAAGTATATAAGCTGTTACATTGACAGCTTCAGCCTAAAAGTACTTAGGAAGATTATTCTCACAAAGCATGGTCCTAGCCATCTTTTTTAATGTTCTATTATTTCTTTCCACAACTCCATTTTGCTGGGGTGTTCTAGATGCTGAAAAGTTGTGTTCCAACCCCTTTTCATTGCAATATTTCTCGAACTCATCGTTTTCAAATTCTCCTCCATGGTCACTCCTAATCCTAACAATGGGTGTACCTCTTTCATTCTCAACTTTCTTACAATATCCTATGAAGGCTGATAATGCATCATTTTTGTGAACAAGGAAATAAACCCAAGTAAACCTAGAATAGTCATCAACTATCACTAAGCCATAAGATTTTCCACCTACACTTGTGGTGCTAATAGGACCAAAGAAATCAATGTGCAACATTTCAAGAGGTCTTGATGTTGACATAACATTCTTAGCTTTGAATGAAGTTCTGACTTGTTTTCCTAATTGACAAGCTTCACATATTCTATCATTTTCAAACTTAATGCTAGGTAGTCCAACAACTAGATCTTTCTTAATTAATTTTGACATGGTGTTCAAACTTACATGTCCTAATCTCTTATGCCACAACCAGCTATCATTTTCAGCATTGGCTACTAAGCACATTTCACTATCCTTTTCTAGATCTTCAAGAAAGATAACATACATGCTTTTCAATCTTTTTTCTATGAAGGTAATCTTGTTAGTGCCTATATCTATTACTTCACATTTGTTGGAATCAAAACAAACCTTGAACCCTTTATCACATAGGTGACTGATGCTTAGCAAATTGTGCTTTAAGCCTTTAACAAGCAACACATGACTGATTTGAGTATGAGAGTTCTTACCCACCATTCCTATCCCTTGAATTCTACCTTTTGAATCATCTCCAAAGGACACGATGCCTCTTTTTTTCTTGTCTAGTTGAGCAAACAGCATTTCATCCCTTGTCATGTGTCGAGAGCAACCACTATCCATGTACCATAGCTGCTTCTTCTTGTGTTGAGCCTTTGAACATGTTTCCTTTAAGTCCAGTTCAACCTACAAAACAATTGTTCAGTTCTTCATGATAGGTACCTATACTTTGATGGGTCCTTGAGTGTTAGTGGCAATAAAAGAACCTTTTGGCACCTAGATTTTTCTGGTTTTCTGCATATTTATATTTCTTGCACAACCATAGGATAGACGACCATATTTTCCACAACAATAGCATCTAGATGATGCATTATGATAATTCTTCCTACCATATGAATTTTTCTTTAAAGTATCATTGTTTAAACACTTAAGAGCTGTATTTTAATCAAGAGATTTTTACAAAGCAGCAGATTTATTTTTCAGCTCTTCTTTTATAGTTTCAAAATCTGTTTTTGAATGCTCCAACCCAATTTGCAAAAAGTTTCTTTGTTCAAAAACAGAGTTGAAATCGAGTTTTATTTTCTCTAAATCTTTTTCAAGTGATGCAACCTTTTTCTTTAGGTTTTTGTACTTTAAAAACAGGCTTTCAAACTCATCACATAAATTATCATACTCATCTTGTAAATCATTCATTGAAATATCACAAGTTGATGAGCATACATCTATTTCATCATCCTTTGCCATTAAGCAAATGTTTGCTCTTTCTTTTGAGCTTTTTTCATCAGATTTTATGCTTGAATCACTATTTGACCAGGCTGCAACAACCATTGCCTTTTTCAATTTTCTGTTTTTCTTTGGACATTTAGATTTGTAGTGCTCTGGTTTTTTGCATTCGTAGCAGATCACTTCTTCTTTTTTACTATTGTCAATCTTGTTTTTCTTCCAAGAAAGATCTTGGTCTCTCTTAAAGATTTTTCTTGCAAATCTTCGGCTCTTTCTTCCCATCAATTTTTTGAATTTTCTTGCAACAAGTGCAAGTTCATCATCATCATCACCACCACATGAGAGCCCTTCCAGCTCTTCCTCAAGCATGCTAACTTTTAAAGCTATATTTTTCTTCTTTTCTTTTGCCTCCCCTATATCCTCTTCTTCTTCTTACTTGAGCTCCAGCTCATGTGTGAGGAATGACCCATATATTTCATCGAGTGTGATGATGTTCAAATCTTTGGCTTCTCTAACGGTAGTCACCCTTTGGCTTCCAAGACTTAGGTAGACTCCTAAGAAGTCTTTTTACAAGCTCATACTCGGGGATAGGTTTTCTTAGTTGTTTAAGTTTATTTGTAATGTTTGTGAACCTATCAAACATGCTGGTGATGTCCTCACCAGGCTCCATTTTGAACATCTCATAGTTGTGGGTAAAGAGGGCTATCTTGGACTTTTTAACTTGAGAAGTCCCTTCATGAATTATTCTTAACGTGTCCCATACTTGTTTAGCTGTTGTACAACTTGAAACTTTGTTAAACTCAATAGGAGTTAAGGCACAATGTAAGGTGTTGATTGCCTTAAAATTGGTCTGCACTTTCTTGGTTTTAGCCTTAGTCCATTCAAACCTTGGCTTAGGCATCAACTCATTTGTAACAACATCTACAGTTGAGGGAATAAAGGGACCATCAGTGATGACATCTCACATTTCATAATCTATGGCCTTAAAGTATATTGACATCCTAGTGCTCCAATAAAGATAATTAGAGCCATCAAATAGAGGTGGTCTGTTTATTGATTGTCCCTTTGCTACAACTGATTCTTGTAGAACCATTTGGATCCTCTCTAAGGGTGTTAGACATTGTATGCAGAGAACTTACTCTAATACTAATTGTTGGTCCCAAATGTGAGTGCTAGAGAGGGGTGAATAGCACTATCTCAGTTTTTTTTGGTGGGATTGAGACTTGATCTCAGAACAAAAAAAGCAAAACAAGAAAGACAATGGACAAAGTATTTATAGTGGTTCGATCCAAGACCTACATCCACTACCTTGATTATCCAACCAAGGATTTCCAAACTAAACACTAAAACGGTAGAATTCACAAGCTTCCACCAAGCTTTTACAATGGCTTTTCCAAGGCTTAGCCATAACCTTTACACTAGTTTTTCACGGGCTCAACTAAAACCCAAGGTGGTTTTTCAAGGCTCAACCACAACCTCTCACTAATTTTTCACAGGATCAATTAAAACCCAAGGTGGTTTTTCAAAGGCTCAACCACAACCTTACACTAGTTTTTCCCGGGCTAAACTAAAATCCCAATGTGGTTTTCCAAGGTTCAACCACAACCTTTTCAATGGTTTTTCACGGGCTCAACCAAAACCCAACACTCAACTTTTCAAGGTTAAGTTGGAACCTACAAGCATTCAAGCATACCTTGCTTGAAGCACCTAGAGTGAAACCCTCACTCCAAGAATACAAAGATGAAGTAGAGAAAGTACCTATTGATCACACGGTTTATCTAAGTAGTACAAATTTAAGTGCTAAACACAATTGCTAAAGATAGACGTTTGAGTACAATGAAGAGTACAAAGGATTTTTAAGTTTTCTACTCTTTTTGGCTTGAATATGATGAAATCTCTCAATAATCTTCCAACAATTCCAAAAGTTCTCCAAAAAATTAGTTTCTTGGCATTTGAAGATCCTTTTATAGTTGGAGAGGCTTGTCTGATGGCTGTTGGGACGTTTATGACCGTTAAAAACAATTTGGGGAAGGTTCTAGCCGTTATTCTGTCTTGTTGTGGCCTGTCGGATATTGCAGATAGAGAGCACTTAGTCGACTAAAATTTTTCCCTTAGTCGACTAAGTTGGTTTTGTTTCAGACGTAGATTCCAGAGAGCACTTAGTCGACTAACCCATCTTCTTGGTCGACTAACTTGATTCTGTTTCTCACCAAGCTTTAGCCTTTCACTTTTCCACTTTGACCTTTATTCAATCAATGATCTTCCTTATCATATCAGGGGACTTCTTTTATAATTATCCTCCTTGTTCCTTATCCAAATCACATCTTTAAGTGCTTATTAGGAAGATTGACTTATTGATTCTTTGTAGACATTTCCCCTGCACACTTAGGTAGAAATGTTAGACACAAATGACGTGGGAATGTTTTATTATCATCAAAAACTAATGGAGCCAACAAAGAAAACACAGATCCAATACTCGAAAAAATGAAACTGGTATTGGAAGAATTTTAAGATATGATGCCAAAACAACTACCAAAGGTCTTACAACCTAGACGAGCTGTCGATCATGAGAGAGAATTACTTTCGAGAGTCAGGCCACTTGCAAAAGGGCAATACAGGATGGCTCCCCCAAAGTTAGCGGAGCTAAGGAAACAATTAGACGAGCTAGTTCAAGCCAGATTTATCTAACCATCGAAAACACTTTTTGAAGCCTTAGTACTTTTTCAGAAAAAGTAGGATATGAGTTTACGATTATGTGTGGATTATTAGGCTTTGAATAAAGTCACAATTAAGAATAAATATCTTATCTCTCTTGTGGCAAATTTCTTTGACTAGCTAAATGATGCAAAGTACTTTTCCAAATTAGATTTGAGATCGAGATACCATCAAGTAAAAGTGATTAAGAGAGATGAGCTAAAAACCACCTGCGTAACGTGGTATGGTGCATTTGATTTTCTTGTTATGCTTTTTGGACTAACCAATGCTCTTGTACCTTTTGCACACTAATGAATCGGGTGTTCCATGATTATCTGGACAAGTTTGTGGTAATCTACTTTCACAATATTGTGGTGTATAGTTCAACCTTAGAAGAGCATTAATGACACTTGTGACAGGTCTTTCAAAGGCTACGTAACAACCAATTATATGTAAAAAGGGAGAAGTGTGCATTCGCATAAACCCGAATCCAGTTTCTTAGACACATAATTGAACAAGAACACATCTGGATGGACATGCATAAGGTAAAGGCTATCAAAGAGTAGGTTACCCATAAGAACACAATTGAGCTTCGTTCTTTCTTAGGGCTAGCCAATTATTTTCGGAGATTTATGGAAGGATATTCAAGAAGGAGTAGCATTGATAGAATTGCTAAAAAATGGACAAAAATGGAGCTGGACGTCACAGTACCAAAAAGAATTCAAATGTTTAAAGGACATGATGATGACGGATTCTATTTTATCACTCCTTGATATTGCAAAGCCCTTCAAGGTACAAACAGATGTATCAGACTTTGCTTTTAAAGGAGCGTTGCTACCAAAAGGACACCCAGTTATGTTCAAAAGTCAAAAGTTGAATGAAGCTGAGACAAAATATACAACACAAAAGAAAAAACTACTTCTAGTGATTCACTGTTTACGGGCCTAGTGACACTACTTGCTAAGATCACAATTTGTGGTTAAAACCAACAATACAATCGTAAGTCACTTCTTCACACAACCAAAACTTATAACTAAGTAAGCGAGATGGTAAGAGTTTCTAGCATTGTCTGATTTCTCCTTCAAGCATAAAATAGGAAAAGTGAATTGTGTTGCAAACGCCCTTAATAGGAAGGCCAAATTTATAGCTCTAAGGGTGATCGAGCCAATGACAGCTAGCAAAGTGAGCACAAATATCCGTAATCTGATTGAGAAAATTTACATCAAGACCCCTAAGCAATAGCCATTAAAAAATTGATGGAGAGTGGAAAGTCAAAATACTTTTGGGTGAAAGATGGACTCCTACTAATGAAGAGACAACACATATTTGTTCCAAGAGCAAGAGAGCTTAGGCAGAAATTAATGTAGGAATGTCACGACACTCCTTGGGTAGGGCATCTAGGTTAGTAGTAAACCGTTGCACTATTGAAATAGGGTTACTATTAGCCTCATATGCAACAAGATGTGATAGATTATACGAATATGTGCCTTATTTGTTAGAAAGACAAAGTAGACCAATAGAGACTGGTGGGAATGCTCAAACCTTTACTAGTGCCAACTAAATTATGTGAAAGTATTTCTTTAGACTTTATTGTAGGATATCCTAAAGTGGGAGATATGACAGCGATCTTGGTAGTGCTTGATTGATTTTTCAAGTATGCGATGTTCATTCTAGTGCAAAAGTTTGACTCCGTAAAAGAAATGGCTTGCATGTTTTTTAAACATATGGTAAAATATTGGGGTGTTCCTAAAAGTATTATCAACAACAAAGATCCAAGGTTTACAAGCTTTTCCTAGAAAGAGTTGTTCAAGCTATTAGGGTTAGAACTTAACATATCTTCCAGTTATCATCCATAAACAAATAGTCAAACAGAACACTTCTGTAACACCCCTTTAAAAAAAAAAAGAGAAAAAAAGACCACATGGGCAGCTGCCCATGTGGTCAATTGAAACTTTAAAACTAGGACTTATGAAAGGAATGAGCAAGGGGGGGCCGGATGAATACATAAAAGAAGAAAAGACAAAAGCAAAGAAAGGGATAGTGTAGAGGCCGGTTATGAGCCATGAAAAAATAGAAAACATGTGTAAAAATGTGGAAAGGGGACATGACAAGGAGTCATGTCTGGTCCTCTCCATGTTTATCCTTCAAATGGCTTTCAAAAGCCATTCTTGTGCAGCACCATCGAACCAAGAAAGAGAAAAGAAACAAGGGAGAAAAAATGAGAGAAAGAGCCGAGAAAACAAGAAGAGAATAAAGAGAAAATTCTATGCCTTTTTGGGGAGCTTGAGTTGCTGAAATTTTATGACTTTGTTATTGCTTTTGGAGGTTGATTTTGAGGTTAGTTGCTGATTATTTTTGGGGGTTTTGTTGCTAGTTTTGGGGGTTGGAAAGTTTCTGATTTGGAGGTGGAAATGGGTAGTGTGGGGGTTGAAATCTTGAGGTTTAGTGGTTGAAATTCTTGAGGCTTTGTTGGTGAAATTTTTAAGGTTTAGAGCTGAAATGTTTGAGGTTTATATGGGCATTACAATTGCTGATTGTGTTGGAAGAAAAGTGTAGAAATTGTAACCAATTTGAGAGTGTAAGGAAAGAAAAATAGGAGCCAAAGAGAGGGAAAAAAAGGCTGCCACCGACGAAGGGAAAGTGAAGCCAAGGGGAGAGAGAGGAAAAAACGTGGAAGAGAAGAGAAAGAAATATATATAAAAAAATAATAATAAAATAATATATGTTGAATAAAATAATAATATTAAAATAAAATAATGAAGGAGGATATATATATCTATTAAGTGAATTTTAATATTTAGGAAATAAATAAGGTGTTATACTATGGTGGCAGGCCGAAGAAATTAGCGAACAATCGGTAGAAAGAAAGAGTAAGACACACTTTCGAAATTAATAGCGACGTAACATCCTGCTATTACAAGGTGAGTAAGGGGTGTCAATTTTAAAATTTCCATATTATCTATAGATATATATTTGTGCATGATTTATCGAACGCACATAATTGTGAAAAGCATGCGTTGATAAAATTTTAGGAAATTGTGAATGTAAGTTATTTTTAGAAATTGTTTTGAATATATATATATATATATAATTACACGTAAAGTATTTAGAAAATTGAGAAACAGGCCTTTCACACTATCTATTATCAAAATAAGTGCCTTATATTTTTACGTGACATGCATAATAAATGCATTTGTTAAATGATTTTAATGTAGCTTCTGAAAGCTGATTTTATTCTAAAAAAAAAAATTAAATTTATAAGTGTTTATACCAAGACAAAAGATGTGAAAAAGATCAATATAACGGTTTATCAAATTTTTTATTTTTAAATGATTTAAGAAAATAGATTTGAGAAGCTTGTTATGGATTCGAAAAATATTCTATTTTTGATAAACCGAAAGCGTCGAGAGTAGGTCGGATGTCACATCGGTTAAGTGTGACCCTCGTGCACGAGTGAGCTCTAGCTAGAGACATTTTCGGGTCACCGACGGGCTGTTAGATATGGCTGGAGCCATGGTCTGTGATATACGTGGCAAGGCCACAGATGATTTACGCGGTTGTGACCGCTTGATATCTCCGATGTCGGCCAACATCGTCGAGATTACCATGGCATTATATGAGAATCCGGTGGAAGCGATGCTCCCTGATGTTATTACGTGGAAGTGGGTCCACGTGTTGATGTTATGATTTCCTACTCGAGAGCATTATGAATTTTTCGACACGTATTTTTATGCATGGTGAAGATTTAAGATTTTCTCTGCAGCTCCCTTTATTTAAACAAGCTTTCAATGCTTATTTATTGATCATGAAGTGATTTATGTGGTTTATAATTTAATTTGATTACAGACTACATGTTTTGGGAGCATGCACACTTTTATCTTCTCATTTGAAACTTTTAACGATAAGTCAAATTTTTGTTGATTTCACATATAGTTATTACACCTGTTTTTGGCATTGTTTTGCCCAAATTAAATGTTGCACGATGATTTTGCTGCATCATTTTATAAGGCACAAATCTCCCTTTAAATCGAAATTACCATTGAAAATCTTGTGATTTATTATTCAACTGATCAGCTATTTGCTTGTTTCCCATCTACGTCCTACTCGCTGAGCCGATGATCACTGAGTCTATGAGACTCACACCCCTTTATTTCCTCTTTTGCAGACAAGGATCAGCCTAGCTCGTAATCATCGGCGTGCTCAGTTTCTGGCAGATAGGTAAAGGCATCTCTTAGCCCATTCCGAGTCACTCCGCTGTCTAGAGTTCAGTCACATAGAAATTCTACATGTTATCTGCATTATCAATTCCTAATTATGCGTTGTTGAAAACTTTGTAATTTAAATATAATTGCTATTACTGGAAATGGAATACCAATATAGTACTTTATTGTTATTATTAATAATTTACATACGTGTTAGTATATTTAATTAATGTCACGAAAAATTTATAAAGGCTTGTTCGAGACTTAGCGGGATCTTCCGGAGGTCTCGGACGTCGGTAGCGACCGAGGATGGGTCGTTACAACTTCAATGGGTTATTGAAAGAATACCTGCAACACTTTGTGCAAGCGAACTAGAAGAATTGACCCAACCTACTAGATGTGGCTCAATTATGTTTCAACTCACAAAAGAACTCAACCATCGATAAAACCCCTTTCAAGGTCGTTATTGGAT
This sequence comes from Theobroma grandiflorum, assembly GCA_036013995.1. NCBI lineage: Eukaryota > Viridiplantae > Streptophyta > Magnoliopsida > Malvales > Malvaceae > Theobroma > Theobroma grandiflorum. The sequence goes on from CP142131.1 coordinate 13,980,576, forward strand.
AACAACCTAGACTTCCTCATACCTTAGTGGAATCGTATAGTGGGAAGAGTCCACGGGCATTCAACTTTGTTAAGGAGTTAAGACAAAACACTAAAATTGCTAGAGCTTATTTAGAGAAAGCCTCCAATCGCATGAAGAAGTAGGCAGATAAAGGCAAAAGGGAGCAACACTTTAAAGTGGGAGACCTGATGCTGGTGAAGTTGGTACCCAACCAACTTCTGTTTCTAAAGAAAAAAGATCGAAGATTAGTATGAAAATATAAAGGTCTAATGTTGGTTGTAACCAAAGTGGGGAGGACTTCCTACAAGATTGATCCACCTAAGTGGATAAAGGTACACCCTATGTTTCACATCATCAATCTAAAGTCGTTCCATGTAGATCCAACAGACACAAGCAGGAGTCGAGGCATAAAAGTCTCCATCAGCACCAAGCCATTATCACAACGTCTAGTGGAGGAGATTTTGGATGGGAGACAACAACAATCAACCGACGATCGACACAGGAGTACCTGGTGAAATGGGAAGATCTAGGGCCAAATGAGATCACTTGGGAAAAAGAGGCCAACCTTCGTGCCTTTTAGTAGAAGATTGAAGAATTCCAAGCTAACCAGTCAACGAGGACGTCTACAAATTGAGTGGGGGAGGATGTCATGAGCCAACCTTGTATCAAACCATGATAGGATAAAGCTGTTTAAGAGATTGAGTCTTTTATACTTGTAAGGGAAATGTCTCTTTTTCAAACATTATAATGGCTCATGTTGACATCTATAAAAATACTTATTAAGTCTTTAAGAGGAAAAACCCTTTAAGAAATGAATGTTTTCATTTCAAGCGTTGTAATGGCTATTGGTAGAATAAGTGTAAAATCTCATAAATTATTTATAGGGGTGAGCAGTAGACGGATTGTTGGGCTGCCTCACTGGTAAAGGTATGTTTGTAACAAATCATCTAGGGCTACCTCTATGGCTCGACGATGACGTGTCTTGGCCCCTTTGTAATCATTTTTGTATAAATAAAACATTTTTCCTTTTTATGACTTAGTGGTTGCATATATGGCATTCGATATGCCTTATGATTTTGATGTGCATTCTCTTAGTCTGATTTGTTGCTATTATTGATGTTTGATCAAATATAACCGAGCATCGACTGACTTGCGTGGAAGCGTCCACTCAAGTGCCGCATGGACTATCGCATACTTAAGTAAAAGAGTGTTGTTCATGACAACCAACATGCTATGGGGATGTTCTAAGAAATTTTGATGGTATTGTGGTTAGTGTCTTTTTTGGTCCTTTTGGTATCCATGATTAGAATTTTGCAAAACTCACGACAATTCTTCATGCACTTAGACTTTTTTTCATCCTCACCGTATCGCAAGTCTCAATTAATATTTGAGTTTGACTACAAAACTTCTATTACATGGGTGAGGAATGCATCTTAAAGACCTTGGGATTGCTGGAAAATATTTAATAAGATTGATGCATTAAGACATCATGTGGACCATGTTTTGTTCCCTTATATCTTGCAGGAAGGTAACTCTTTTGTTGACCACTTGGCCAAGCTTGGTGTTGATAAAACCTCCATGTTCATTGCTTGGTGGTGACTATTTTGCTATTTTTGTCTTCTGATATTTTCTCATCTGTTTCAGTTTGTTCTTCCTTGAAAGTTCTCCATGTTTGCTCATATTTTGCAATTTTGTCTCATTAATGTTGTTCAAGGTTAGAATTATTTTTTCAATCTAGTTTTTGTCTCAACTGCAGGTGCTTACTTTCTTCAACTCAACTGTGTTTCCATGTATTGCGACATTTTTAGATGTTGTCCCTTGTTTTTTCCTGATTTCTGTTTCTTTTATTTTGTTTTTACCTACCTACTATTGTTTCTATATCAACAGCGTGTTGTGCTATTTCTGATGCTTTCCAATATATGGGTTATAGGATTATTGACTTTATTTTGTTTTCTCTTTTTCTCTTGGGGAAATGTCTTTGCTATCTTTTCTTTTTATCAATGAAATTACCAAGATTGGTTGAGCAAAAAAAAAAAAATTTTTGTTGTGATTTATACAAATCTTATTTTGGTTGAGCCAAAAAAAAAAGGACTTGAAGTTTGTTTATAAATTATATGTAAAAGTTCTATAGTTTATATATTAGATTAAGAAAGAATTTTATGTAATACTTAAGATGGAGGACCAAGGTGTCATGGAGACACTAAAAAGGTTGCTGCCAAGACTTATGAAGACTTTTATTTGCAATTATCTAGGATGTGACCAACTTGTTTCTTTTTGATGGCTCAAGGAAAGTAGATTAGATGAAAATCCATAATTATCCAAGTAATATGCATTTGATAGATTTATTTTATGCGATATTTAAATGCATTCTTATATGATGAGACTTATAAAATCAACTATATCAAACCTTTCAAATTGGTTTACAATCTAAATACCTCATAAAAAATGATTAAGTACATGTTAAGAAAATGAATAAGATGCCTTCTATTATCATAAAGAAAACCAGAGTTCTTTTTATTATTAACTTGTTAAGTCACTCAAGGTCAACTTTAACAAGATGATTAAGTTATGACACATGGATCCTACTTAACTAGGATATATGATTTAGACGAGTCACTCATAATCATACAATGTTAGAGGCAATTGTTAGGTGAAACATATAAGATATGTTTAGGAAAAGAGTTGCCTACTAATATATCTAAGAGTTACATTAGATAAAATTGATAAGATAATTACTTAATTTAATACATCATGATTTGTTCAGTCGTTTATAGCATGTTTGATTGGGGGGAATGGCTACTCCATTCCCCCTTATTCCTAAGCCCTATTTATTAACTTGTTTGCTTCACAAGAATGGTCATTTCTTGGAATGACCATTCCTGAAGAAACCTAAATAGCCATTAGAAGGGAGATTTTGGTAATAGCTATTCCAAGGATTCCAAGGGTAGGGGAATAGGTCAAAAATTTTGTTGGACTAAATTACCTTTAAATAAATTTAAAAATTACCATAATATAAAACATAGATTTTATTTGTTACATTTTCTTTCTCTCTCTACCCATCTTCTACCTTTCTCCTTCTATCTCAAAGTCCTTCAACAGACGACGATGGTAAAAGCACTGATGTTGATTGTGAAAAGCGGCAATTGGCATTCTCCCACTATTTCTAGTTGCAAAAAACACTGATCTGGTGCTCCCTGGCTAGATCTGGTGCTTCCCAACTAGATCCCTATGGCCGAATTTGGTACCTCACGGCCATATTTCTAATGGTTGACATGGTGAGAAGAAAGAAAAAGCAAAAGAAAAAAATGAAAAATACTAGAATAATAAAAAAGCTAAAAATTAATATTTAATAAAATTAAAAAAATTAATATTTAAAATTTTAATATTCTAAAAAAATAAAGATTAAAAATAAACTGGTTGAATGTAGTTAAAGTCTTGGAATGTTGTGTGGATAGAAAATTTTTTGTACGGTTCCATATATCTCCACATCTAGTTATCTATTCTTAGGGATTGTTTTTTTTTTTCTAGCTTTTCATTGTATTTGTAACGATAAAGTCTAAAGATTTTTATCTTTGGCATTAAGCAATAAAATTGCATAATTTTTTTAAAAAATAAAAAAAATAATCATATATTATAATAAATGGTATTTTGGTCATTTATCTCTCATTCTTTAGTTATTTCTTAAACTATTTTTGCCAATCAAATATTACAATAAGTTATAATAACAACTCTAGTCTTATTCCATTCCCATGAACTAAACTACATAATAATTATTCCTCCTTTATTCTATTATCACGGAATGGTTGTTTCATTCTCATTCTATTTTGCAAACCAAACATACCATTAAGGTTATGGTACATTAAATGGGATAAAGAAGGTGGAAATAAGAATGTCAATTGGTAAGGTACCTGTTAATTTTGAAGTACTTGAACCCAAGCCCTAACAGTAAATGGAGTACCCAAATCTTACAACTACCAGAATATTTTTCAAATTTATTATCCTAACCTGAACTCTTATATATACCCACTACACAACAATTTTCCAAACTCATTTAAAACTCCGATTTTGTAAAAAAAAAGTATTAAAATGCTCTTCATGGGTACCTAATTATCCGAATTTGTATTCGTATTTATATAAAATAATATTTCCCTTCCATATTCCATATAATTCACAAATAATTATATTCCTTATTAATTAACATAATATATAGAGTATATATATTAAAAGACATTACAAGTTAATTAATAATCATAATTTCATGAATTAATTTAATTAACTATATAGGTTTGTCTTTAATTACATAAAATTTTTTTAAAAAATAGTTAGGTTCAAAACTATTCTAATATCTCAACTTTTCTTTGGGGAGATATATATATATATATATATATATATTATAAGTTTATATAAATAAAAGTATATATATTATAATTAATAATTTTGTAAGTTATAGTTTTTGTAATGTTAACACAAAATAGAAAGTAAATATGTTTATATTTAAAGTATATATACTAAAAGTATATATATAATAGTAATTATATTCCTTATAAATTAACACAATATATAAAGTATATATATTAAAAGATATTACAAGTTAATTAATAATTATAGTTTCATGATTTAATTTAATTAATTATATGGATTTGTCCTTAATTACATAAAATTGAAAAAAATAGCTATGTTCCAAAACTATTCTAATCTCACAATTTCTCTTTAGATATATATTAGAAGTTTATATAAATAAAGGTATATATATTATAATTAATAATTTTTGTAATGTTAACACAAAATAGAAAATAAATATGTTTATATTAAAAGTATATATGCAATAGTAATTATATTCTTTATATATTAATACAATATATAGAATATATATATTATAAGACATAATTGAGTTCGAGTATCTAGTACCCAAGAGGTGATACCCGAACCTAATACGGGTAGTGAAATTATTACTCGAACCCATCCCAAACCTGATTATAGAGTGCATTAATCTTCTGTAATTGAGTTAGGTACTCGTAAGTTCCCTGTTACAAGGTAACCATTGTCATTCCTAATGGGAAATGAAAATTTGGGGAGGACTGTTTCTCATTTGCAGTCATTTTATTTGTTTAATTTTGTAAAGGGAAGATTGGAATCTACTTATGAAGTGGAAAAATAAGGTGCATCTATTATTATTGTGAGTTTTTTTATACTTAGGCCTAAATTTTCAAAATAAAATAGTACATAATAATAAGCAACGACAAGGTCAATTTATCAAGCCAAAAGCCAAAAGTTTTTGTGACGCTTTGTGGTAATCAAGTAGCCGCCAAGCTCATTGCTTTTCCTCCTCACTGCAATTGTCATGCATGAAGCATTTTGGATACAATAATCCACCACTCCAGCGCGACCTCTCTTTCCGGCCCATCTCCTCATTAAACGCCAAATCATTGATTTCTTCCTCTGCCCTAACACCAAAAGTGATACTTGCTGTTGCTTAGCTGCCCCCACGATCATTGGACCCTTCTCCTTTCCTTCAAGCGTTGCCACCTCAACTTGCACCTATTCAATGCACAAAGATTCGTTCCATTAGACGAAAATAGCAGTTCTTGCAATATTATTCAATATTACTAAAACCGAATCCTTTATACTACTCCTTGAATTGAACACTGCTTTTCTCTCACAAAAATAGTGTTTTAGTAACAATAACATCCAATTTTTTAGTTCTTAAAAACTTTTGGGTTTCTTTATGTTCTTTTTTCGTTCGTTTTAAGAAAGTTGTCAGCCCCCTGGCATTAATTTTGAAGAGTCCAACCACAAAGGCTAGCCCTTGTAGCTGTAGACAATGAGTAATGACTAAAGACGCAATGAAGGAGGAACTCAGTATTTTTTTTTTTTTGACATTTATATGTTTCTTAGTCTATGACTGGGTGCGACGCAGCGAGTCCATTTGTTATTTTATCGTAGAAGCTACAACCCAGAGAAAGTTAAAAAGAAGTTATGCTTACCCCTGGCCTTTTCATTTGACACATATTTTTCATTGAGTGAAGCAGTTCATAAACGCTTGGATTACGATTCCTTTTAGACTCTGCATCAAAATAATTACTGTATTAATAACTTTGTAGGTTATGACAAACTTCAACTTGAACTGAATTTCTATGTGTAATGGATAGTTTAACATTTATACATCAAAGTCTAACCTCTTTTTCTGGGCTTGGCCACATGAAGAAGAACAATGGTGTCTTGACTTTGAATAGTGTGAGATAATGCCCATTCAAGCGCTCCCTTAGCTTCTACACTTGCGTCAACTACCACCATAACCTTATTCCCACTTCCGAACTCAGTCCCAGCCTCATTGTTGATAAGGTTGTCAGCGCCTCCGTTACCTAAGAACTCTAGTTCCTGATCATTTTCAATACAATCCGAGGCTGGTTTTCGCCTGAGAGACGGTGGGTGGACACGCACTCGAGCCACTGACCGGCTTAGGCTCAATTTTGGTGATCTAGAGTGTGATCGAGCCATTGTGTGATCTTTTTTTTAGAGTTGAAATTAGGGTGGGACTCTGCTATATATATGAATATTAATGAGGGACAAGTCTGTATGAAAATGTCATACTCGTCGGCGTCGTTGCTGACTTGCAACGAAATCTTTATTACTCATGTTCTTTGTTTTTCTATTGTTTTTCTTTGTGGTGGGGCATTTCTCGGACGTGCCAACCATGAAGATGTAGGCCATTGATTTAGAGCCATGCATATCTTTTCAATTATCGTTGAGATTTAGACCCTGCTAAGACGAATTTTTTTAATTGCTTCCACACGTTTCCAAGAAATGATGATGATTAATCTTTGTCTTTTATCTGTTTTATAATGCTTTATCAGCAAAACTCAATCTTGATTTATGATTATTTGCATATTAGCTTTATACTATAACTTTGGGTTTATTGAATGCACTTAGCCAATACATCATGAAATCCTTCTCTAATTAAAGATGGCATTTAATTAAGGCGACTTTTTTTTATAGGCGAAATCCATAAAACGTTTCTAAGAATGGACTTCTCCATAATTTTAAGTGTTTTTAGACACAAGAAGTCACCTTTGGACGAAAATGTCCTTAATGAAACCGACGCATCCTTTTGGGTCCGTGCCTCAACCCGAAACGTTGCAACGGGTAAAGTCTATTTATATATGGTCCACTGCTCAGTTCTTAGAGACAGACCGTACATCTCCTCCAAAGCAATTTTGTCGATACTTAGTCGGCAGTCAAAGTTCGGAGCATTTTCGCAGTGGGACCATTTTAGAGTGGTTGTTATCAGCATAAAGGTGCTTCACATACTCAGCAGTGAGAGGAAGTTGACAGTACGAGGAGAAAGGTATAATATTTATTTTATTTTAGTTAAGGAAAGTACTTTATTTTTTTAAAAATTTTGAACCATGTGACGAAATGGTTATTCTTCATGTTGAGGGTTTTGGTTTTTGAGCATAAACCTATACATATTGGTTGTTCATATTGATATTGGTTGTCGTTTGAAATGGTTGAATAGCGAGGTGAATGTGATATTGTTGGTGTTGATGGGGTCGAAAGGTGACCGGTGTCGCGTGACTGGTTCATATGTATGCGTCCAGACACTTTGGTAGGAATTGGCATTTAGGGTGACTGATGGCTTACGTTCCGGCTTTGCGTGACTGGATTTTGGCATGGGGTCATTAAGGGTGTGCGTGATTGCATTAGGGTTTAACATTACGTGACATATTGATAGGTCATTGCGTGACAGCACGAGTGGATGGCATGGGGTCAGGGTTTGCGTGATTGCATTAGGCTTTAACTTTGCGTGACATACTGATAGGTCAGTGCGTGACAACACGAGTAGATGGCATGGGGTCAAGGTGTGCGTGATTGTAATAAGGTTTACATTGCGCGAATGGTCGATGGGTTTATATCGGTGCGTCACTTGTGTATAGATGGTTGCCTGATTAATGTTCGTAATTGCGTGAATAATTAAAAGTCATTGCTTGACTTGTTTTATATTGAATGGCACAAGTGTCATAACTACATGAAATTTATCCGTATGGCACTGCATGAAAGAAATTGGAACCGTTATGTATTATTATGGATAAATTGTAATGCTTTAATTTGTATATGTTGATTTGCTTAACAATCCATGCACGACACTTGCATTAATTATGCTGGTCCAGGGCTGTCTAAAAACAGTTAAAAGTATGGAGAGGGTTATTTTATGAGTTAACTTATGAGGATGGCTATTTCTGAGAAATGCCTATTGTTTTTATGTTAATCTACAATGATGGTATTAACATGACTAAATGGAAGGTGATCTGTTGTATGTTGCAGATGGCCAGCACAGGAACAGAGCATGATAATGTAGAATCTATGCTTTGTGTGCCGAGGCAGCAGTGGGGGTTCAACGCGAGCATTAACATCCACTGCAAGTGGCTGCAGCTACATATGATACGGGAGATGATATCTAAAGTGAACGAGTTGGAGAGGTTGAAGGGAACATGCTTTGGGCACATGATGGACGTCGAAACTGATAAGAATTTATTCTGCGCCAGTCTCATGCACAACCTAATACTGCGCAGAATAAATGAACCGGCCGCCATCGAGGGCGAGCTATGGTTCGCCATAGGGAGAACAAAGACCCGGTTCTCAAAAAGGGAGTTCTGCCTCGTGACAGGGCTTAAGTTTGGTGCCATACCGGGCCTTATTGTTAATCGATACGAGGTCGTCCTTGGAGGAATTCACCTGCGTTACTGGGGAGAGGGGAACGAGGTGAAGATTCAAAAAGTTTTAGATACATTCAAGGGAGGCCAGTTTCAGCAGGAGGGAGATGCGACGAAGATGGCCCTCGTCTTGATTGCCCAAAATGTTTTATTCGGTCAAGACTACAGACGATCAGTGGTTCCATGGTTGCTGTCGCTTGTGGACAACATTGAGGAGTGGAATGCATTCCCATGGGGCACTTATGTTTGGAGTCTGACCGTAGATTACATAACGAGGGGCTTCGAACCTCCTACTGCAGGAGTAGCGGAGAAAAGTCGCTACCACATCTACGGATTTATTTGGGCATTTCAGGTAGTGTGCCATACACTGTTTATTATTATTCTTGTCACATAAGATTTAATGAGGTTAAATCTTTTCGCATAAGAATTTAAGAGGTGAGTAAAAAATGTTTTACGTTTGATGTGCAGTTTTGGGCGTTGGAAGCAATTCCTGTAATCCGAAGCCTATTTGGAAGGCAGCGCCAATCGGGACAGGTTTGGCCAAGAATGCTAAAATGGTAATGTGACGAAAGGCCTGTAGGCTTCCACGCCAGCATTGCAAATCTGGAGGAAGAAGGGAAGGTGAGTAAATAAACCATATTTTTGTATTTAATAAAATTTAATTTTGATTGACATAGGCTATCGAGGGTTATACCTAATGGTAATTCATGTTTTGGTGCAGTTGTGCGCACTGAGGACGGTGGAGGTAACTGCAGAAGAGATGTTGACCGCGTACTGGGCCGACATTGAGGTCAACATCTCTGAGGGGCAGCAATACGTTCCATTATGGAAGTTGAAAGGTCGGCCAGAATTCGGTCCCTAGCAAAGGAGGAGGATAATGGACCGCAAAGATAAAAGTAAGGTAGCACGAGGCGTTAAGCGGAGACGCCGCGTGGACGAGGAGGTCCTTCCCCATTTCGGTGCTGCTGAGGCCCCTGATTCTCCTCCTCCGTGTCTTCATGCTGCCCATCATGCTGCACCTCCCCCTGCTTCTGCTGCTTCCCCATTTGTTGAGGTGCGTAACCCACCGCTGCGTCCGTAAAAGACTATGAGCATTAAGCGAGAGCTGCAACGGATGCGGACACAGTGGAAGAAAGACCTACAGTCCTTGAAGACTGATATGCATATGCAGATGCAGGCAATACAGTTGGAGATCCAGCAGGCAATACAGTTGGAGATCCAGCCACTGTATCAGCATATCGAGAAGTCAATGCAAGGGGTGGAGGATCGGATTGTTGGTCGGCTGATCGACCATTTTGAGGTATGCACGTTTATGTTTTTCTCAGTATGGGTTATAACATGTATGATGTATACAGTGTTCTAATGTGTTTGATTTTTTGAATCGTTCAGGCTCGATTTATGGGTGAAGATGATGGTGCGCACGAGAAAGATGGCAGTGGGATTGGGGTTGATGTCGAGGATACGAGTGCGATAAATCAGTCAATTGCATTGGCTCGAATGTCACCTCCCGCTGGCCCAATCGAACATCAGCCTGTGGCTATCCCATCCCCAGCAGAGGCAGCCCAACTTCCTCATGACATACCTTCTCGTGCAATTAGTGGAGCCACAACTTCCCCGCGTCAAGCTCCTGCTCCTGTCCCAACTCAACCAGAGGCCACAGAATTAGTGGTATGGCAAGGTGAGATCACACCTGTATTTACCGAGGCTCCACCTCAACCTGAGCCGGAAGATGCACGTGTGACCTTAGCCAGCAAATACCTTCGAAGCCCGTACGTTAACCCACTGTTGATCCAGCGCAAATCGAAGGACGAATTGAAGGCCAGATATGAAGCCTTCATGAAAAACGATCAAGCCAGGTAAACGATCAAGCCTTTTGTCTTTATGGTTCTAGTGTATTCATTTCATAGTCTTTTGACATTGGTGTTATTATGAAAAAAATATGCAGGGTTAACATTCTGGGCATCGAAGGACAGGAGGGCCCTGATTTTTTTCGACGATTGGAGACGCCGACAGAGTTGATGGACACCCAACATATTGATGCATGCATCAGTGTGTTGTGTAAGTAGGCGCGCGAGCACCATCCACAACACTACAAGAGCAGAATATGCATCGTTGACACCACATTCTATGTACGTATATCATATTTTAGTGAGTTGTAATTATTCAAATGTAAGGTTTGTGTATTAGTTAGTTTTATTTATTTAACTATTGTGCGTAACGTAATTGCCAGCTTATTTTGCTAGGGCTGAGCAAAGAAATGGAGCCTTCCCCCAATGATAAGGCATTCAACCCGAGTGAGGCGGTAATTTCAGGCCATCTGTTGGACTATGCAAGGGTTTCAGTCCTCCATGGGGTTTGGCCTGGGATAAGGTTGACTCAATTCTCGCACCGTGCTATTTTGACGGACACTGGGTGGTAGTGCACATCAACTTGCTAAGTTGGTCTATGATGTTAGTGGACACATCGTACGGTCAGGACGACGCACATAAGTTTGGCTTGCGTGATAAGCAGATGAGTCCACTAACATCATTGTTTCCCATTATATGCCACCAGTCGGGGTACTTTACCAGATCGCGTCGTCAAACCCGACCTTTGACGCCAATGAGGTATAAATTAAGAGCAAAGAGGCCGGTACAGAAAGATTCAGTGAGCTGCGGGGATTGGGTTATCGCCTTGTTGGAGTGGTTCATCCAGTCGGATCCTCCAACGCTGAAGGCAAACGCCATAGAAGGCATTCGAAATAAGTTTGCCCTAGAGATTTTTGTAAACACCTCGGGTTGTTAAATTTTTTTATTTGTTTATTCTTTTTCAATCTGCAAATAACATTGTTCCGTATCATGTCCATATTATTCTTTGTTCTATCATTTACATATTATTCTTTGTATTCTTTATTGTTTCAATTAACAACAAGAACAGTTATGTATTCATTGCTGTTATACGCATACGGCTGCAATAAGAACAATATTGTTTCTTCTTTCCTTTGTTTCTTATTCGCATCGTAAAGTCTCTTAGTCTTAGTCTATTATAGTATTTACATGGCATCGTGATTGCCTCCGCATGTGCCAACCCCCCCTTAGTTTACAGCATATATGACATGTTGAATTGCATTGCGTGACACAAGGTTGTAACCAGTTGATATTGAACTGGGTTACTCAACGCACTAACAATCGAGTCCCAAGTTTATATTGATTCGCGTTAGTATTTGAGAAACAGTAGTTATTATGGAATCGGGTAAGTAATCGACTTGGATGTCGTGACTACTAAATATGGATGGCGTGAACCTTTAAGATTTAGCATCGCGTCAGTAGTTGATATTGACTGGCAACCTCTGATATGGAGTGGCGTTACTTGTTGTGGGAATCGCGTGATTAGAAAACTGGAGTTGCGTTAGTGGTTGTTATGGAGCTGCGTGACTAGTTGATCCATATCGCGTCAGTGATCTGCAGTCGCGTCACTTGTCATGGGAATCGCGTGACTGAAAAACTGGAGTTGCGTTAGTGGTTGTCATGGAGCTGCGTGACTAGTTGATCCATATCGCGTCAGTGATCTGCGGTCGCGTCACTTGTCATGGGAATCGCGTGACTGGAAAACTGGAGTTGCGTTAGTGGTTGTTATGGAGCTGCGTGACTAGTTGATCCCTAATCGCGTCAGTAATGTATAATATCACGTGTGTGGTTAGAATGGAATCGACAATTGATATTATTAGTTGATATTGAGTTGTTCGGTTATTGGAACCGCATTAGAGTTGTTGTTTCAAGTTCCAAATATCCTAACTTCGGAGATATCTAAGATGAGTCACAGAAGCAAACGCACCCATCCGTCAAGCAGTGGTGAAGGCGGCGCCGGTGATGCGGAAACATCGTCCAGATCGGCTGTCAGTTCTTTTATACAAAATTTCACCCATCCGTCGCACGCTGCGAAATTCAACGCCAAATAGGCCAAAAGAAAGGTAATGCTCGGGCGTATAATTGACTTTGATTATTTAAGGTCAATCGATTTCCCATAATTGCGAACTTTGAAAATTTAGGATGGACACGATACTTACAACTGAAGAGGCCATACTACGAGAATTTGGTCTGAATTTTTTACTTCAATGCAAGACAAAAATATGCTGAGTCGGAAACATCTAGGGCTGTGCACCATGATGATTCGTTTGTCACTCACGTCATGGGACAACGTATCGTTGTTACGCGTGAATTGATATAACGTGTCTTTCACCTGACTTCGATGCAATCAGATCTGTGCCGTGTCAGTGGCGGTGGGAACCTTGTGTCTACATTTATCCGTCCTCCTTCAAGACAGAGTGAAAGTCCTAATTGGATAAGGATGTCTTTCTTTGATCAAGTGTTGCATCTCATCATCTCTCACACTATCCGTCCTCGCCAAGCGATGTATGTGAATATCAGGACAGAGGGGCTTTGGTTCTTAAATAACATCAAATTGTCCCGCCGTATCGACCTTGCTAAATTCATAATGGATGACATGCTCCTGACAATTGACGGTCTCAACAGAAACCTGCATTACGGCATGTTGATCAGTGAGATAATAGACTACTTCAATGTCGACAGCGGTTGTGATCCGCCAATAAACCATGCTTTGTTTGATCACATCAATGAGCACAGTATTAAACAGCTAGGTTTTGAGTTCAGGAACAACACATGGGTTAGGAACGAGCCAGTCGATGTTGATCCAGCATTCGCTCGTCTCCTTTCATTTATGGAAACAATGGACGCAAGGTTGAATGCCCGACTAGAATTGTTGGAGGGGCAGAATCGTGAGCTGTTGCAACGCCAACAATAGTTGGAGGATCTAGTTCGCTCTCAATTCGCACCACCATCATGATGGCTTTTCTGACTGCATGCTCTATTTCAAATGTAATTATAATTATGAGTATTATTGGTATATTTCAAATAAGAATTTGATTGTTTACAAAGAGACAGAAATTATCATCAATTATGAGTATTATTGGTATATTTCAAATAAGAATTTGATTGTTTACAAAGAGACAGAAATTATCATCAATTATGAGTATTATTGGTATATTTCAAATAAGAATTTGATTGTTTACAAAGAGACATAAATTATCATCAATTATGATGGAGTACAAGGCATTTGATGATCCGACAGTATCATCTTATCACCTCCAGACTCTGGCAAACTCAAATTCAAATATCATTATTCAATGGAAATGTCTAGCCATTTCGAACTAGTTCGAACGAAACCCTAACAACTGAGGTGTGAAGTTCCACAATCTTCAGGTACGACATCTGTAACGTTATCACTGTTTGTTATCCGCAATGGACAGGTGTTTCGTGTGTGCCCGGGTTGTCTACATATTGAACATGCCTTCCGTCGTCGTCGTCGTCCATCCGGAGGATGAGCATATGATGTTTCCCCGGGTGTGGATGGACCTGTAAACGGCGTCCAGCAATTTTGTCTATTATGACCATAGCTCTTGCATTGTGAACATCTACGTCGACGAATGCCTTCCCCAGCCAATGGAATCCTTTTCCTCCTAGGTCACCCCACTTGACCTCGACATGTTGGTGGCAGAACGACGATTTCTTTAATCTCATGGGGGACGTCCCATTCACTAGGATGGCCAACTGGGCGAATGGGAACTGAATATGCCTCAACCTAAGAGCTAGTCGTGTAATAGTGCGAGCAGAATTCAATGGGTGAACGATTGCACTTACTACGAAGGCAATGAAATCTCAGTTGGGGAACAATGTAAACATGTAAAAAATTCAATGAGCAATACCCTAACTAAGAAAAGAAAACATGATTATTCACACCTTATTGCCGCCATTGCATGCGTGCAGGGGAGTAGATCACTCTGGAACTCACCGCATGAACAAGTCTTCGTGCATAGGTTGACGACTGCGTCCGTATTCCCGCCTATAACTTGGAACTCCACCAGATCAATTGGTTGGATGAAGAAATGACATGCTGCATTCAACCGTTTGTTCAACAGATCAGTAGCCCAAGGGCTGAGTGGCGTGGTCATATTCAATGCCTCGATGTGCCGGTCATGGAACCAACGTTGGAACATGCCTCTGATGCACTCGATCAAGACGGTTATTGGCATTTTCCTTGCATGCCTGAGGCAGCAGTTAATACACTCCGCAATGTTGGATGTCATCAGCTTGTATCGCCTTGCCGGTGACTGTGCATGTGCCCATCTATTAGGTCCTATTCTCATCAGGCGGACATAAGCAGGTTTGCAAATCTGTTCCAGCTCAGTCATGTGTCTGGTAAAATCGGACAGCCTATAGCAGTTTGCAGCCAATGTGAAGATGGTATTAACATCGGTGCGCTTGAACAGGTTTTTAATGTTTTTCCCTAAGTGGTAACTGCATAGACCGTGATGCGCGTCGTTGTACACATTCTCAACTGCCTTCTTAATCGCAAGATGCTGGTCAGAAATTAACATGTGGTTTTCGGCACAACCAATTGCATGACGCAATTGATTAAGAAACCACGACCAAGACTCTTCGTCCTCGACGTCGCCAATGCCGAATGCAACTGGATATATCTGCTCGTTCACATCTTTGCAAACCGCAACAAACAAAATACCCTTGAATCTACCTTTTAGATGTGTGGCATCGATAGCAAGTACAGGCCGCATTACAGAACGAAACCCCTGGATACATGACCCGTACGCCCAGAAGCAATATTTGAATCGGCGTTCCCGATCTGTAGCGACACTCGTGAGCGTACCGGGGTTTTCACGTTCCAACATGTGGAAATATGAAGGGATGAGTTGGAATGACTCTTCCGAGGGACCGAACACAAGATTTTCAGCATACTGCTTCGCTTGCCATGCCTTTCCATAAAGGCATTGCAATCCCCACGTGCAATTCATCTCTTCCATTATTTCCTTAAGTCTCAATGGGGTAACATAATTTCCTTGCAGCCTGGTCGAGATAAGCTCACCAATAACCCTCGCGCTCGCAGTTCGGTATCCACATTGCAAAACATCAATAGTACATGTGTGTACTTTATGCAATCTCCGAATTTGCCAGTAATCTCCCTCAGGCAACTTCATTGCATGCAAAGCAAACTTGCATGCCTTCTCTTTACAACCCACCTCAAAACGAGCGTGGCATGACTTTTTAACTCTTACCTTAAAATGCTCTTTTATTGCCAACATGCTCAAAACACGTTTCAAATCGAACTTCGATCGAAACACTTGTCCGCGACATAAGTGGTCGACGTGTGCTCCAGATTCCTCTGTCGCAACTGTTTGGAAGGATATCATATCTACCACGGGAACGACCCATTGACGAGATACCCCTGTATTTACCCTCTCTTCATCACTGTCCACTGGGGAACGAATGTCGTTCCTTTGGGCAATGGTGTCGTCGTTAATAGGCTCGACACCCTCAACATCCTCGAACGCAACAATTGTGGCATGGTCTTCGAACTGAACCTCTTCTAACGCAATAGTTGTGGCATGGTCTTCGAACTGCACATCTTCTAACACAACAGTTGTGGCATGTCCTGTGCTGCCATCTGCACGATTGAAAGCAGGGAGGTCAATGTGCTCACCCCCGTCATCATCTGAACATGCATCGTGCAAGTCATCATGCGTATCCGCCGTGTCATCCTCTTCAACATCATCTTCAATCTCATTAGATGCATCGACATTGCTCACAACCATCACAGTGTCCTTTACGAACGGCGATTGACCAACTGAATTTCCATTTGATAGATTTGTTTGTTGCAGTGTACCATGAAATTCATTCGATGCACATTCTGATCGGAATTGTGCAGACATCATTTGCTGACACCTTAGGTGTGTCCCGACCTGTTCAAACTCTTAACAATACGTCAAACGTGATTGCCATGGTATGTTAGGAAATGCATGCTGTGGTATGTCAGAATAATTACCATTCTGTTGTAGGCGATGACTATGTTGGATACCATGTTCATGTCGAATATCGTTTCCCTTTCCTGCCTTAACTGTCACAAACACAGCAACTGCCTTCTCATCTCGCAGAATACTTGCTACATCTTCATCATCCCTGATAACTATGTGGGAAACCCCTGTAGCATGTCTCAGCGATGCATGTAGATCAATTTCATTCTTCTGTGCGTCGACCCCAACAACTTCTTCAACCAGCTTCACTAGGCTTGATAATGACAAATCACTCCCAACAACCCTGACTCGTGTATCACCACCCTTGTAAATGTCATCGACCCACTGACCACCGTATGTAATCATAACCTTCACATTTGGCACGCTGCTAAAATTTGTCAAAAAATAATTGTCACAATCAGTCAATTTTTTTTAAACATAAGTTCCCAAGAATGCAAAAAAAAAAAAAAACAACTGATGCAATACCTAAGTCACATTTGGTCGGCGGATGAAATTTAACAGAATAAGTGTTGCAATGTATAATACACATTCATGCCATGCCTAAAAACTAGTTAACGTAAGCCTCGTTACAAGATATGCATTGCACAAGTCAGTCACGCAATACAACATGTCACGTTATATATAAAAACCAGTCACGCTATATATAAAAAAACAAATCACGCTATGCCCAAATACTCGTGACCAAAAGCATCAAAACGAGATAAATTGCACAAGTCAGTCACGTATTACTTTTGGTCACGCTATATATAAAAACCAGTCACGCGATGCCCAAATACTCGTGACCAAAAGCATCAAAACGAAATAAATTGCACAAGTCAATCACGCATTACAACATGTCACGCTATACATAAAAACCAGTCACGCTATATATAAAAAAAACCAATCACGCAATGCCCAAATACTCGTGACCAAAAGCATCAAAACGAGATAAATTGCACAAGTCAGTCACGCATTACTTTTGGTCACGCTATATATAAAAACCAGTCACGCGATGCCCAAATACTCGTGACCAAAAGCATCAAAACGAGATAAATTGCACAAGTCAGTCACGCATTACTTTTGGTCACGCTATATATAAAAACCAGTCACGCGATGCCCAAATACTCGTGACCAAAAGCATCAAAACGAGATAAATTGCATAAGTCAATCACGCATTACAACATGTCACGCTATACATAAAAACCAGTCACGCTATATATAAAAAAAATCAATCACGCAATGCCCAAATACTCGTGACCAAAAGCATCAAAACGAGATAAATTGCACAAGTCAGTCACGCATTACTTTTGGTCACGCTATATATAAAAACCAGTCACGCGATGCCCAAATACTCGTGACCAAAAGCATCAAAACGAGATAAATTGCACAAGTCAATCACGCATTACTTTTGGTCACGCTATATATAAAAACCAGTCACGCTATATATAAAAACCAGTCACGCAATGCCAAATACTCGTGACCAAAAGCATCAAAACGAGATAAATTTCACAAGTCAGTCACACATTACAACATGTCACGCTATATACAAAAACAAGTCACGCTATATATAAAAAAACCAATCACGCATTTGAATTTGACTCAAATGGTTACTGGTTCCCTTTATTTATAGACATCAATGCTGACTCTTCGTTTGCCACACACATATCCTCGTATAAGTGCAATTATAGAGGGCTGCATTGGGGGGGCTGTACCTGTTCGGCCTGTTATGATGTTTGGCCTGACTTTTGGTTTTAAGAGGTAGATACAGATGAGGAGATGAAACGTTAGGCCGAACAGGTGCAGCCCCCATTAATTGCATTTATATGGGGATATGGGTGTAGAAGACGGAGAGTCATCATTCATGCCTATAAATACAAGGAACCAGTAAGCATTTTAATCAATTATCTTAAACAACCTAGGATAATTTAGAAAGTCTAAAGGCTTCTGCGGATCTAACCCAGGATATTGGCGAAGGGGCAACATCCTTCCGCCCTGCGCCTGTATACCCTCATTCTCTTCCTGTACTCCCTCTTCCCCTCACGCAATTAGGGTGATGAAGATGGAGTACAGAAAGAGCAATGAGGGAGTACAGGCAGAGGGCGGAGGGAGTACAGGAGGAAGAAAGAGGAAATACAGTGAGAGGAAGGAGAAGGAGACGATGGAAAAAAATAAAGTGTTTTGCATCATTTCCTTTCTCTTGTATTTCGGAGAATCTTAATATTAAT
Organism: Theobroma grandiflorum; assembly: GCA_036013995.1. Lineage (NCBI taxonomy): Eukaryota > Viridiplantae > Streptophyta > Magnoliopsida > Malvales > Malvaceae > Theobroma > Theobroma grandiflorum. The sequence goes on from CP142131.1 coordinate 13,999,373, forward strand.
GAAATTTTATGAAATTTTCTTTGAGCATATATTTTCTGATGGTTATGTCTTATATTCGTTTAAGTTATAGTATTATGCATAATAACTGCGTGAGTAGATGTTAGGCATTGCGTGAAGTATTATTAGCCATTGTGAGACTAGGTTATACGTGCTGCGTGAATTGTGCAATGCAAATCTTCATGCAAGACATTGCGTGAGTAGATTGTATGTATATGGTGACCTGTTATTATGTATTGCGGGATGTTGGGACAGTACGTAGATCGGTTGATGGTTATGTTGGCATAACGTGGGTGCATATTAGGCATCGAGTGACTTATTATTAGGTACTGCGAGAGTGCCATTGCGTGACTGCCTTCTGCAATTTATCTCTAATTTTACCTTTTGAGGCCTTTGGACACTAGTTTTAAGGGTTTCCGTGGCTGGTGTATTCCATATAGCGTGACCTGTTATGTATTGGGTGACTTCACTACGTGACTGGTTATGTTGATATATGGCATTAGGTGCCTGAATATAACATGACTAAATATTTGTTGAGCATTGCGTGACTTGTTTGTAGCCATTACATGATTGAGTATTACGTAATATCCAACCATGCATTATTCAGTCACGTAATGCGTACAGACAAGTCACGAAATGCTCAACAAATATTCAGTCAAGTTATATTCAGGCACCTAATGCCAAATAAGCAGGTTACGATTACTGATATCCAAAATCCAGTCATAGACCCTAATATCCAGTGACGCAATACATAACAACTATTCCCGCATCGGCTATAAACTGATTGATTTCGCTACTCGCAGCCAGATTTAGGTTTCCAGACTCATATAATTTACCCATTAAACAAGTTAAGATTCCTAATATCCAATCACACACCCTAATATCCAGTGACACGATGCCTAACAAATATTCACGCATCAGCTATAAACTGATTGATTTTCGCTATTGCTAGCCAGATTTCAGTTTCGAAACTCATACAATTTACGCATCAGCTATTGCGTTCTATGAATAACCATAAATAAAACCAAAAAGCCATAACACATACCTTGATTCCATTTCCGCACTTTGGAAACCTCAGAAAGTTCGCTGGCGATATAGACCTCGATGGCGACAGCTAGATGACGAGATATATACCCCAATGGCCTTGGAGAGTTAGACGGAGGGATAGCTAAATCGAGATTTAATTTTGGAATTTTAATCTGAATGGCGGGAGAGGAGAAAGAGACCGAGACGCCCCTCCTTCATTTGGATTAATTGGTCTAAAGGGTATTCTTGTCAAGTCGACACAAAAATTGTCTACAAACAGTTAAAATTATATGTAGGGTCATTTTTGAAGTGCGGTTACTCTGGCGTCCATTTCTCATAATTTCCTCTTTAATTAACTCATTTATGTAAAGGTGAGAATGAGATAAGATTTGATAAGATATTCTTACATTCGAGCTTGACCCACACTCAATTTTGTTAAAAAAACAAAAAAAAGAGAAGAGATTTAACTCATTTATTAAATAATATCTGATTTTAATTTTTCTTTTTCAAACACTCTAGTTTTATTAATTATATTAAGGTCTAAGTTAGACAGCTAAATATTGCACTTCTAATTTTACTTTTACAACGGTTAAGCTGCGTGGGAACCCTAGAGATTAAACAATAAAATCAAAAACATTAATTATCCTGCAATATTATGAAAGGAAATAATAAGTTTGGTATGGGACAAAGGAAGTAATAAGTTTCTTTGCGAAGCAACCACCCAAAAGAAAACAACCAATAAATGTTGGGGAGCATATTCGTCCTTTGCCAAGTTATTATTATAAGTATTATTTTAATTTGCCATATCTTATGAGTTATACGACAATAAATATCTTGAGGGATTTTTAATCATACATGAAATTTAAAGGAAAATTTCCTAAGCAGATGGATTAAGTCAACTTCTTGATGTGCTATTTAAAAATTCATTATAAGGCAGACGTGACACGCTGAATTGGGTTTTGTTTGTATCCAGAAATTTAGTCTAAGTTAAAAAAAAAAAAACAACAAATTAGTCTAATTGTTTCCATTAGTTTTCCAGAAGCCAATCAAGGCAAAATGATTGCCCAGTGACTTGCTTGCATGCCCTCTTTGACTTTACATGCAATATCCGTCCTGTCTTTCCAAGTGTTCTAAAATCTTCATTTCTTTTTCCTGCCTCCCTTCTCACAGATATGATCATAAGCTTCACCTAAAAATTTAATCTAAGTTAATTCGTATTTCAAAATTGAATGTTTGGTTGGCAATTATATGATTAAGGTTGAGATCACTGTTGATCCAAGATAAGCCAAGAAATCAGAGTTACAATTAAAGTTGAAATAGAATATGAAATTGATTCTTCTTCCAAAACCAAATTTGCAGATCTCCGGTGTGAATGAGAGATGGTTTTTCGTCTACAATTAACATTGATATAGACCTACGGTCAAGGGTGGAGTTAGTCAACATTTGTTGAAGGGTTAAAAATAAAGAGAAATAAGGGTTAAAAATTTTTGAGGAGGCATTAAGACAAAACAAATATATTCCTTGAAAAACAACAAAAAATATATACCTTTTTAAAGAAAACAAAAAATGTATAACATATACAACATTTTAAAAATTTTGAGGGGGACTGTACACACTAGGCTCTGCCCCTACCTACGCTTGATGTCTAGAAGGAATTTTGAATTAACTAGGATTCTAGTTTTAATTCTGTCCTTAATTATTGGTGTTGATACTATTGAGCTAAAAATATATTGTTGCAATGTATAGGTTTTGAACTCAACTGCTCGATGTAAAGAGGAGTTGTTATCAATAATTGATTGATTATCTAATTAATTTTATTGAGATTCTAAACTTGACTTAAGTTCATTAAAAAGGATAGATTTTGATCTATGAAATGGATTTGAGTTTGGGAGTATAATTACGCATAAATAAGGTATAAGAATTTTTGACTGCATCCAAATGACTGTATACACCAATTAATCCTATGTTATTTTATTTTATCATGATGAGTAGTCCTTGAATTCATATTTTCAATTTTATTTTCCTTAATTATTATTTATTTTTTCCTTTTTTCCTTTTTTTAACCGTTATTTAAATATTACATTTTTAAAAAAAAATTTCTCAACATTTTTACAAAAACCGAGGAAGGAGTCTCCTCGTCTCAAGAGTATTCAAGAAAATTATTTATTTTCTTGCAAAGGCTCCACCTTGGATTAATTTTATATTTTATGAAAAAGATTTGAATTAAGTATTTTATGATATAAAATATAAAGAAAGATATGCTAAAAAAATAATTGAGAGAAGAATTGACAGAAGAATTTAAAGGAGAATTGAGAAAAAACTTCTATTTTATTTCTCACGAGAGAAGAACTTTTGGTTCATTACTCACTATTTCTGATTATTATTAATTATCTATTTTTCATCAAGTACAAAACGCTATTTATAAGGTTACATAGATGTGGATATTGATGAACCATCATAAATATATACATTGATTATGAGTGGAACTTAAAGGGTTGGGAGATTCAATGGACACATTCATTTGTTCATAACACTCCTCCTTGAATATCCATTGTATCATGAAAACAGTGCTTTAAAATTTTGCCTCATTAAAAACCTTAAACCGAAAAAACCTAATAGGACAAAAACCAGGCAAAAAGAAAAGTACAGACCACTTAATAATTTCTCCCCTTTAGATGAAGCACCATTTCAAGGGCTTCATAAGACATGCTTCAAACTGCCTCGTTAAAAACCTTAAGTCGAAAAAACCCAGTGGGACAAAAATCAAACATCAAGAAAAAAGAGTGTAGTGCATAATCCATAATCTACTCCCCCTCAATTGAGCCATATTGCCACTTCTAGGGCATTTGATACTTTGTTGCTTCAAGGGAAAATTAATCTTGCATCCTATTAACTCACCGCATTCCAATGCCATATACTAATTTCTCAAATGTTGACATTGGCAATGATTTGGTAAAAAGATCTACAAGATTATTAGAAGAACGAATCTGTTTAACGTCAACTTGTCGACTTTCTTGAAGTTCGTGAGTATAGAAAAATTTCGACAAGATATGCTTGGTTCTATCTCCTTTAATATATCTTCCCTTAACTTGTGCAACACAAGCAGCATTATTTTCATAAATTATAATGGGAGAATTTATAATCGGTGTTAAATAACAAGAATCATGAATATATGTTGTAGCGGATCTCAACCAAACACATTCTCTTCCAACTTCATATAGAGCGATAATCTCAGAGTGGTTGGAGGATGTAGCTATTAGCGATTGCTTAGTAGTGTGCCAAGAAATGGCGGTGCCGTTATAGCAAAATAAATAATCGGTTTGAGAATGAGCCTTGTGCAAATCAGATTTATATCCTGCATTAGCATATCCAACTAAACCAGAGTTAGTGGAATCCTTGGAATAATATAACCCAAAATCTATGGTTCCTCAGAGATAATGGAAGATATGTTTAATCCCATTCCAATGTCTTCGGGTTGGCTCAAAAATAAAACGGGCCAACAAATTTACTACAAAAGCAATATCCAATCTTGTACATTATGCACAGTACATCAAAGCCCCAATAGCATTGAGATATGGTACTTCAAGACCAAGTATTTCCTCATCAGATTCTCTAGGATGAAACAAGCCTTTTTGGGGATCAAAAGATCTTACAACCGTAGGGGTGCTCAACGGGTGAGCCTTGTCCATTTTAAAACGTTTAAGCAATCTTTAAATATATGCTGACTGATGGACAAGTATTCTATTTGCTTTGTACTCAAGCTCTAGACCAAGACAAAGTTTGGTTTTACCCAAATCTTTAACTTGAAATTCATGTTTCAAGTATTCATCAGTTTTAGATAACTCTTCTAGAGTTCCAATCTAATTCATATCATTGACATAAACTATTATTATAGCAAATCTGATTTCTAATTTCTTAATAAACACGCATAGGTGGATATGATCATTTTTATACCCTTCCTTAATTAGGTACTTGCTTAAGCGTTGATACCACATGTGACCATATTGGTTTAACTCATACAAAGATCTTTGTAACTTTATTGATAATAAGTTGTGGGGAGTATATGCTTCAGGCATTTTTAATCCCTCGAGAATTTTCATATAAATACTAGAGTTTAATCAATTATACAGATATGTCGTCACAATGTCCATAAGATACATTTCTAGTTTTTCAAAAACTACTAGGCTAATAAGGAAATGAAAAGTAATCATGTCCATCATAGGTGAATATATCTCATCATAATCAATCTCAGGTCTTTGAGAGAAACCTTGGGCAACAAGTTGGGCTTTATAACTCATGACTTTATTTTCTCGTTTCATTTATGGATAAAACCCACTTATATCCAACAGGCTTTACATTGTCGAAGGTTCAAGCTACAGGCCCAAAAACCTCTCATTTAGCTAAGGAAGCTAATTCAACCTGGATTTCTTCCTTCCACTTATGCCAATCTTGCCTTTGATGACATTCAATAATAAATCGTGGTTCATAATCATCATTCATAATCTCACAAGCAACTGAGAATGCAAAAGCATAATTGATGATTATCTCATTCCGATCCCAAATCTCATTACAATATGTAATGAAAATCTCAGTATTCTCAAGATCGATGATCTTTTCATGGGTTTATGCCTCTTTAGGGGCAATAAGCTCATTTGGAGCAATTCATGCCTTTTTAGGGGCAATGGGCTTTTCTGGAGTGGATTCATGATTCCACCCCCTTCGTTTTCGAGGAACAGTGTCTTTTAATCATATCGGTCTTCCACACTTTAGGTGTAGACCATTTTGATCCATTTTAGCTTATTCTTCAAGAACAACAATCCTAACTAGACCATTCATAGTTGGAATATGAGACTTTGTGACCTTAGCAGCCTCATTAAATGCATCAAGAAGTCTATTGGTAATATCTTGTAAATGGATTATATGCTACACCTCATTTTCACATTCAGGAGTTCTTGGGTCTAAATGGGCTAAATTTTTCTCATTTTAGGAGAAAATCTCAACTGGTTTTTACTTCCCAACCATGGAAGACTTAGTTATCCCAGTTGATGAAAACATTGTCTCATCGAAATGACAATCCACAAATCTAGTAGTGAAAAGATTATCTGTCGTTGGTTCCATGAACCTAATAATGGACGGTGAATTCAACCCAACATAATTGCCCAAACGGCATTAGGGACCCATTTTAGTTCTTTTTGGTGGTGCTACAAGCACCAGCACAGTGCAACTAAAGGTGTGTAAATGTGAAATATCTGGTTCATAATCAAAAACCAACTATATAGGGGAATGCAGGAAACTAGTAGTGGGGCGTAATCTAATTAGTGTTGCTGCATGCAAAATAGCATAACCCCACGCTGTATAATTGAGGTTTGTTCTCAATAATAGAGTACCAGCTATAATTTAGATGGGCTTTATCAAGGATTTTGCCAATCCGTTCTAAGTATAAACATGTGGAACCGGGTGCTCAACCTTGATTCTTAATGAAGTACAATACGCATTAAAGCTCTTTGATATAAATTCACCAGCATTATCTATCCCATGTTCTTGATTGGATAATTAGGGAAATGTCCTCGGAGCTTTATAATCTGTGCAAGTAAACATGCAAAAGCAACGTTGCGTGTAAATAACAGACAAACATGGGATCATTTGTAGGATGTATCCACTAATACCATAAAATATTGAAACAACCCATTTGTCAGTTGTATTGGTCCACAAATATCACTTGGATTCTTTGCAAGAATGAAGGGGATTTAAGATTAACCTTTGTCATAGAATGTTTTGTAATGAGTTTTCCTTGTGAACATGCTTCATAAGTATAATTCTTGGATAACAAAATCTTTTTATCTTATAAAGGGTGTCCTTTAGTATTTTGGATTATCCCACACATCATCGTAGCTCTCAAGTGATCTAGATGATCATGCCAAAAGCCAAACTCATTGGGATTTACCAATCTCCAAGACATGGTAACATAAACTTCAATAGCTTTAATAGGAACATAATACAATCCTTTAGTTGAAGTTTCCTACTTCTCATGGATGGTCTTCTGGCCCATCTAGTAAAAGGTGATGCAAAGAAATTCTTTATTTTCTCATCAATTGTGTCAAGATGGTACCCATTATGGCGTACATCTTTGTAACTATGTAAATTCATCTTCGATCTACTGCTCAGCAATGCATCCTCAATATGCAAAGTGGTGCCATTTGGTAGAACAATTGTGGCATTCCTTGAGCCATCAATAATCCCAATGGGACTTGATATTGTATGGACATTTGCCTTATGTAATGTCATACTCGAGAGAAAGTGCTTATCATGAAGAATGGTATGTGTCATTGCACTATCAAGCAAACAGACATTTTTCTTTTTCTCGATGGTTCCCACTTGCACTTATGTTGACAACTTTAGGTGTCACTTGTATTAACAACTTCAGGTGTCAAAAATTCACAAATCAGTTATAGGATAATAATTTTATTTATGAACAATCAAGCAAAAGTAATACATTGAAAATAACATTAAAATTCTTAGATCCTAAGCCTGACCTGACTCTCACCAATCTAATGCCTTTTCAGGGTCCTCAAAAAAATCAAAGACATCCAACGATGTTTTTGCTTCTATAGGAGCAAGAGGAGTCACCTCAATGGAGGTATTATTAGCCTCGACATTAGTCATGGCATTTTTAATGGCATGAGTTTCAACTCACTTGCCCTTATCCCTCAGGGATGCTTGATATAAATCAACAAAATGCTTTGGCGTATGACAAGTACGCTACCAGTGTTTAGTTATGCAACAACTATAGCAAATACTTTCATTATGCTCCTTCTTAGGCTTCTTACCCTTGTCATGATTCAAGCCAAGATTAATTTGCCTAGGGCGTTTATATCTTTTGCCACCCTTTCGTGGGTTATGCATTAGCCTGTGCTCACGACCTTAAATCGGCCAGTACTTTTAGCAAAGCTAGCATTTGCTTTAGGTAATGCTTTTAAGCCAGCAGGTCTAAGATCATGATTTTTGTGCAATAGTTCATTAGTCTGCTCGGCAGTCAAGAGGATAAAAATCAACTCATAGTACGTCTTAAATTGATGTTGCCAATATTGCTGCTGCAATACAATATTTGAAGTATGAAAAGTAGAAAAAGTTTTCTCTAATAGCTCTAATTCAGTGAGGTTAACACCACATAACTCTAGCTATGAAACTATATTAAATAAGGTTGAGTTATAATCAGACACTGACTTGAAGTCTTGCAACCTTAAATGTTGCCAATTATATTATGCTTGAGGGAGAATAACAATCTTAGTATAATCATACCTCTCTTTCAATCTCGTCCATGGTATCTTAGGATCTCAGACAGATAAATATTGAGTCTTTAGGCTTTTATGCAAATGATGACGAATGAAAATCAAAGCATTCGCTTTATCTTTGTCATTTGCATTTTCATCTATAATAATTGCATTAGCAAGACCTTGCCCTTGAAGAGGCATCTCAACATCAAGGTACCAGGACAGATAATTGTTTCCACTCACTTCCAGGATGTGGAACTTGGGCTTTTCAATATTTTCCATAATACTGCATACAAAAAAATTTGGACCCTTAGATTGGGGTTCTCAAAGGTTTATCACCGCTTCAAGGGGACAGTTTATCACCACTTCATGGGGATAGAGATATATTCTAAATCTGTAATCGGCTTCAGGTTGATTAGACCATACCAAAAAAAAAACTAAAAATGTAATTGAAAAAGATACATTTTCATTACCTTTAGAGACTTGTGCTGATAACATGATATAAAATATAAAGAAAGATATACTAAGAAAAGAATTGAGAGAACAATTGAGAGGAGAATTGAGAAAAAACTTCTGGTTTATTTCTCATGAGAAAAGAACTTCTTATTCATTTTTCACTATTTTTGATTATTATTGATTGTCTATTTTTCATCAAGTACAAAGCCCTATTTATAAGGCTATATAGATGTGGATATTGATGAACTGTCATAAATATATACATGGCTTATGAATGGAACTTAAAGGGTTGGGAGATTCGATGGACATATTTATTTATTCATAACATTTTATTCCTTCTTGTTTTTTTTTTTTTCCGTTTCCTAAATTTTTCGTCATGGTTTTATATAGCCTTTTTGTATTTTATTTTTTATTATTAAATAAATGAAAACTTTTGATATTGAAATTCTTCTAAATTCTCTAAAATGTTTACTAGAATTTAAGAAAAATTTTCCACCTAAGAATTTTCTAGAATCTTGCCACTTACAACTTATTTAAAATTCCATAATTGGAAAATTTTCATCTATTTGCTTTCTTTTGTATGCCTTTCATTTTTTTTTATTTTTTTCTTTCTTATTTGTTATTTTATGTAGTTTTGTACTTTTTTCTTTTTGATTTATATTTCTTTCTTTTATATTTTATGTCTCTCATTCTTTCTTTCTATTCCTTTTGTTTTTTATTATTTTTATTTTTAAAAAAATTTTGCATCATTCTTTACCCTATTCTTTTAAAAAAATGTTCTCTACTGAACTAAACATTTTCCAATCTTTTCTTTAACTAAACATTTTCCAATCTTTTCCTTTAAAAAAAAAAGTAAATGAAAACCTCTGATATTGAAAAATTTTCCAAACTCTTAGACACTTGTAGTAAAATTTTAGACATCTTCCTCACTTAGTAATTTTCAATAAAAGTATCTCTTACAACTTTATTGAATTTTGTGCTTGAGCATTTGGGTTATTGGTTGATGCATGAACTCCTATTTAAAGAACAGAGTCTAAATCTCCTTTTCCCAGATCTAAAAAAAAAATTATTGAATTCCATCATTGGTTAGATTTTCACTTGCTTGTGTAATTACAACAAAACGTGTGGCAATGCAAACATATATCATTATGCAATTAACTATTTCATTATTATGCATTCATTTCTCTGTACATGTTTTTGCAAATTCTTAAAAATAATCTTCTTAGTAAAATTAATTTTTGGGATTCCGCCTAACAATTTGGGTAAGGTGCCACAATTAATTTTACTTAGCAAAATTCGAGTAAATTGCCACTTGCAACTCTTAAAATTCCCTTTTAAAGATTTTTGTAAAAATAATTAGTAATTTAAATTATTAAATTTACTAAATTGAGAATTTTAATTTTATCATTTTTCTTGGTTCTCTAATTATGTTTTTTGAAGAATTTTATAAATCTAAATATGCACATAGATAAAAATTAAATAAACAACAAAGAAGACGAACTAAAAATAATATGCCATAAGTGGATTTAGCACAAAACCCATGAGATTGGCCTGATTTTTTTCTAGCTTAAAAGTTACTATGAAGCTTTTACTTTTAAAAAAAAATACTTTTTTAAGAGTTTTTCAAAATTTATGTTTAACTTAATTTTTATTTTTAAAAAATAGATAAGTTGTAAAACAATCAGGTCAAACAAGCACTTAGGTCATCTTTGACCAATTCAATTCCATCCATGCCAGATGGCAGTGGCCAATTCAATTCCCTATCCATGCCCTGTAACCTATCTCGATTGACCGATCATGTGTGATCTTCAACTATGTTTATTGTGGGATCAGGTATTCATATCTCCTTATCACATAGTCAATCCTCTTATCTTTCATTGCTGGGTGGGCTATCTCATCTTTATTTCTAGATGCATGAGTTGAGCAAACAGAGATTGGAATTGGACCTCTCGGTACTCATCTTGATTCCCCTTTGTTCTTCTTCTGGTCCGTTAGTGGTCATGGTCCGGACGAAGAAATATAGCGCGGAAGAGTTAGGGTCATGGTTATGTCTAGTTTAAAATCCAACCGACGTTTCTTTTTGAAAAGTAGCTTTTATTGAAATGTCATTTCAGGTCTTTAAGTTTGAATTGCAAAAGACTCTCCTGGCAGTAAGTGGGGGAGAGAGAGGCTGTTCAATTTCCCAGAAAGGCCTGTAACCAATCTAATTTGGTAGCTTCACTAGATAAGGACCTCGAAACCTAGACAACGCAAAAAAGAATAGTATGCTCAGAAATGCAGACGTTGGCAACCTACAAGAACAACACTGCCACGTAAACACAAAAACAAGAGCATCGAAAGATGGTGACAGCCCAAGCAGGCAAGGAGAGCACCCTCAAAAGTTCACAGAGAGAATACGGACAGCGAGCAGCCCCTCTAAAATCAGCAGTGAAGCCCATACTCTGAACCGAGAGTCGAAGAGGAAGCATCCCAGAAGCAACACTCGGAGACCAACTGAGACAAAAGAAGCAATAGGACCTCAAACAGCAGACAAGGCACCAAGAAGATCATCACAGAACATGACCGTTAAACACCAGAGACTTAGAAAGACAAGCAGAATCCAAAGAAAAAGGGAAGCCCCAACACACGCTAGGAGCATCACAAAACTTAGCAAAGAAAAGTACCACAGCAAACCGAAGGCACAGCAGTCCGAAGCAGGCAAAGTGTAACGACCCATCCCCGGTTACTACTGGCGTTCGAGACATCCGGAAGATCCCGTCAAGTCTCGAACAAGCCTTTATAAATTTTTTCGAGACATTTATCAAATATACTAACACATACTTAAATGATTAACAATAGCAATAATACTTATTGGTATTCTATTTCTAGTAATAGCAATTATATTTAAAATATAAAATTTTCAACAATGTATAATTAGGAATTGACAACGCTAATAACATGTAGGAATTCCATTTGACTGAACTCTAGACAGCAGAGCGACTCAGAGCAGGCTAAGAGATGCCTTTACATATCCGCAGGAAACTGAGCACACCGATGATTATGCGCTAGGCCGATCCCTGTCTACAAAAGGAGAAATAAAAGGGGTGCAAGTCTCACAAACTCAATGATTATCGGCTCAGCGAGTAGGACGTAGATGAGAAACAAGCAATTAGCTGATCATTTGAATAATAAATCACAAGATTATCAAAATTCAATTTAATTAAAAGGGAGGTTCGTGCTTTATAAAAATGATGCGGTAAAATCATCATGCAACATTTAACTTTGACAAAACAATATCGAAATCAGGTGTAATAATTTAGGATGAAATCACCGAAAATCAGACTTATCGTCAAAATACAAATGATAAGATAAAAGCATGCATGCTCCCAAAACATGTAGCTTGTAATCAAATCAAATTATAAAGCACGCAAACCATTTCGTAATCAATAAATAAGTACTGAAAGCTTGCTTAAATAAGGGGAGTTACAAAGAAAATCTTAAGTCTTCACCATGCATAAAAGTGCGCGTCGAAAAGTTCATAATACTCTCGAGTAGGAAAACATAATATCAACACGTGGACCCACTTCCATGTAATAACATCCGGGAGCATCGCTTCCACCGGATTCCCATATAATGCCATGGCAATCTCAACGATGTTGGCTGACATCGAAGATATCAAGTGGTCGCAACCGCATAAATCATCTGTGGCCTTGCCACGTATATCATAGACCATGGCCCTAGCCATGTCTAACAGCCAGTCGGTCACCCGAAAATGTCTCTAGCTAGAGCTCACTCGTGCACAAGGGTCACACTTAACCGATGTGACATCCGGCCTACTCTCGATGCTTCCAGTTTATTAAAAACAGAATGTTTTTCGAATCCATAATAAGCTTCTCAAGTTTATATTTTTTTTCATAATTTAAAACCAAAAAATTTGATAAATTGATATATCGATGTTTTTCACATCTTTTGTCTTGGTATAAACACTTATAAAATTTTCAAAATAAAATCAGCTTTCAGAAGCTACATAAAAATCATTTAACAAATACATTTACTATGCATGTCACCCAAAAATATAAGGCACGTATTTTGATGCTAAACGGTACGAAGGGCTTGTTTCCCAATTTTTAAAACGCTTTACTTATAACTATACATATATATATTCAAAACAATTTCTAAAAATAATTTTGCATCCATATTTCTTAAATTTCTACCAGCACATGCTATTCAAAATTTTGTATCGAAATTAAAATATTCATACATAGATACTATTACGAAAATTTTAAAGTTGACACCCTCTACTCACATCGAAATAGCGGGATTTTACATCGCTATTTTCGTACGCGTATATATTTATTTCTATTTCTCGGTCGCGTGTCTCGTTCAGTACGTCTCTTCAATAAACGTGCCATTGAGCTTTTTCCATTCCTCCTAGCTATTGGACCTTGTCCAAGAACCTCTCCAATTTTCCTATTGGGCCAAGCCCAATTTTATTTTCCACTTGGGCCTTGCCTAATTTCATTTCTCTTTTGGGCCTTGCCCAATTTTATTTTCTACTTGGCTTATTTTTATTTTTTTTCTTGGGCCATGCCCAATTTATTTTTAATTTGGGCCATGCCCATACACATTTTTTTTTTCTTTTCTTTTTTTTTTCTTTCTCCCTCTTCCACATCTTTTTCTTCCTTCACTCTTCCTCTAGCCGTGGCTACCTCATCACCACCGTGGCCTTCCTTATCCCTTTTTCCCTTTCTTTTCCCTTCTTTTCACTCTCAATTCGGTTACAACTTTTGCACCTTTCTCCCAACCAAAGTCAGCAGCTGCACCATCCATTTGAACTTCAAAATTTCCATATTTCTAACCCAAAAACCATCAGCTGATCCTCACCAATTTCAGCCATCAAACTGCACTTTTCAGCCTCCAAAACCATCAGATTTTCAACTCATTTCAGCTTCAAAAATTCAGCAGCTAAATCACCAACTTCCAGCAACAAAAATCACAAAATTCTAGCTAGAAAACCTTTCAAATTCAGACAGCAAGAGCTTAAATAAAATTAGCACCAAAGTTGTACCTTTAAACCTCTAGAAATCAGCTCTTTCTTCTCTTTTTGTTTTTCCGTCCCCTTCTTCTTCTCCTCTACGGTTTTTCTTTCCTTCTTTTTCTTTTTCAGCTGAACCTTATTTCATTTTTTCCCTTTTTGTTCTTCTCTCTCTCCAGACCACTTTTTGTTTCTTTTTCAACTCTTTTTTTTTATCACTCTTTTCTTCTTATTCCACTTGTCTTCTTCTTTTTATTTGTCTATCCGGCCCCCCCTCCATTCTCAACTCTTTCAAAGCCTTAGTCAAAGGTTTAATTGACCGCATGGGCAGCCCCCCTCTTTTTTTTTTGTTATATATATATATATTTGTAAGTGGGGTGTTACAATCTCCCCCACTTAAAACAAATTCGTCCTCGAATTAAAATAAAGTGGGTCGGTAAAGCATACCTTAATTGTGAAAGAAGTGTAGGTATTCCTTCCTCATCTCCTCTTTAGGTTCCTAAGTCGCCTCTTCCATCGATCGGTTTTACCACAAGACCTTCACTAAGGCAATTTCCTTGGAGCGCAGTTGTTTTACTCGGCGATCCAATACTGCTACTATTTGTTCTTCAAAAGTTAATCCTTCATCCAATGGAATCAGATCATATCGTATAACATGGGTCGAGTCCTTGACGTACTTCCTTAACATAGACACATGAAATGTGGGATTTACTCGAGCTAATTCCACCTACAAAGCTAGCCGATATGCTGTGGACCTAATTCACTCCAGAATTTCAAAAGGTCCAATGTATCTTGGGCTCAGCTTCTCTTTCTTCCTAAATCTTTTGCTTCGTTTCAAGGGAGACACCTTAAAAAATACAAAATTCCCCACTTGAAACTCTAAAGGGTGACGTCTATTATCAGCATAGGACTTTTGTCTGCTCTGGGTTGTCCTTAGGCGATCCCTTGTCAAACTCACCACATCCGTTGCTTGTTGAACCAAATCGGGACCCAATAACTTTCTTTCTCCCACTTCAAACCATCCAATAGGTGACCTGCACTTTCGTCTGTACAATGCTTCAAACGGAGCCATTCCAATACTAGCTTGGTAGCTGTTATTATATGCGAATTTCACTAAAGATAATTGTTGATCCCACGTAGTTCCCAAATCCAATACCATTGACTTTAGAATAGCTTCAAGCATTTGTATCACACGTTCCGTTTGACCATCCGTTTGGGGATGATATGCATTACTGAAGTCTAAACGAGTGCCTAACGCTCCATGTAAACTTCTCCAAAACTTGTTAATAAATTGTGGCCCTCGATCAGACACTATGGTCACAGAAACTCTATGTAATCGTATAATACAATCAACATAAATCTTAGCATACTTAGCTAACCCATAGCTAGTTTTTACTGGAATAAAGTGAGTCGACTTGGTCAATCGATCTACTATCACCCATAAGGAATCATATCCTCCTCTTGCACGAGGCAATCCTATCACAAAATCCATAACAACATGCTCTCATTTTCATTCGAGAATCAACAAAGGCTATAGCAAACCTGGGGGTTTTCCGTGTTCAGCTTTAACTTGTTGACAAGTTAGGCACTTGGCTACATATTTCACTACATCCTCCTTCATCCTTGGCCACCAATTGACCATCTTTAAATTGTAATACATTTTAGTGGTTCTTGAGTGTACGGTATAAGCAGTAATGTGAGCCTCTTCCAAATTTATTCTCTCAAGTTATCTCGATCTTATAAATTATATCAATTTTCAATCTTTATAGAGAACTCGACAATGTCATATTACGTTTAATTATAAGTACCACACTTCTTAAATTAAATTAATATTATTCTTCCTATTATAAAGAGAAATCAAATATATCATAAATCTTAGTCACACGTCCATCAATTCATTCTTAAAGCATCAATTATGCATGTTTACATAGCCATCCACAATTCCTCTTCCTTGATCTTTTATCAAGCCTTCCAACATTTGAACATTTATCCAACCATTGACTACGGGTCAACTTGTCAACCAACTTTTATTTTGGTTTACATACTTTCATACCATTTCCATTTGAGCATTTCATAATACGTAAGAATCAAGACATGTTTTATTTATTTCAAATATATTTAACATCATGGGCTCTATACTAATCAAGGTAGATTTTTACACTTTTTCTCACATGATTTCAAATGCACACCTTCATGCATAAACTATCAACTCTTATCCAAATCTTCACATACATTTCCAAAACGTTCAACCCTAAATAGCCTAAGGCATACAAGCTCAATAGGCCATTTGTAAAATTGAAATAACTAACAATCAAGTTTAAGATTGTCTCCTCCTACAATTAACCAGATCACGCTCACCATCTTGTGATGATTGCACAAAGCCGATTCCGATGTTTTTATTTTCATATAAAAGTCGATCGTTAATTAATGCCATCCCTAAACATCACGTGTCAAAAATCAATTTTTACCTATCCAAAATTCATATTCTAATATCAATTAATTGACCATATCATCGCACCACTTTTTTATAAATGGCCTACAAAATATACACCATGAAAAGACTGAAGTGACACATAACTGTAAAACAAATGGATACGAAAATAAGTTAAATGCAATGGAATTCGAAGGATTAGTGCTGATGATCAATTTGGTTGTCGAGGCTATTTAAAAAGAAAGTTTTAGCAATGTGAAAGAGATAAACAATCTAAGCACAGAATAGTTTTGCAATGGCTTTTCTCTAAGCTCCCCGGAAGCCAGTAAAAATCAATATTAAGACTATATTTCCTTTTCATAATTCTTTATACTAGCAGATTCAAGAAGAGCTTAAATGTCTCTTGTTGTTTGATCCTTAGATCCAGATTGATGGAAATGAATAAAAGGGCATGCTAGCCGTGTAAGTGGGATTATGGAATGACAATTAACCCAGGAAAAACTGCATTTCCCACTACTTGTTTCTATTGTCATCAATGTTTAAATTCAAGTTAAGTAGCCACGATATAATTATAGAGAAGACCTTTGATCATGTGTGATGGTGCTTCATTGATCAGAGATAAAGAGATCAAGCAAATTATGCTGACTGCATATTTAAAAGCTATTGCCATTATAACAAGGTAAGCCTCTTAGCCTTTTCTATTTATTTTGTGATCAAATGATAGATTAGAATTTTAAGCAAAATATTTATTTGAAAATACAAGAGAGAATTTAAAAATACTTTTAGAGGTTATTCTGCATAACAAATATTATTTAAATTAGAGGCTTTAATTTCTTTCAGAGATTATGGGTTATGGGGATAGTTAATTTGGTTGACTGTTTCCAATTAGATGTTTGTTGAGAGCTTTTA
Source organism: Theobroma grandiflorum (assembly GCA_036013995.1). Taxonomy (NCBI): domain Eukaryota; kingdom Viridiplantae; phylum Streptophyta; class Magnoliopsida; order Malvales; family Malvaceae; genus Theobroma; species Theobroma grandiflorum. Next base: position 14,016,477 of record CP142131.1, read on the forward strand.
TGGTTATACTAATTATTGTATTTAAGCTCGGATTCAAGTCAACTTTTATATGCCTGTAATGACCAGGCTTATCTAATAAACTAGCATTTTAGGATTAACTAACCTGGTTGCCAAGCTTAAAGGCATAAATAGTCACTGTAATTTGTCTTGAATAAACCTTGGTCATCATTTTATGTTTGTTCATTGCTTCCATAGTTTTTGTGTTTAGATTTAAAATGCATAGTTTGCGGTACTCAATCTGTCTTTCAAAAGAAAATTGAAGAAAAACACATATTCAAATTCTTTCAGCCTTAAATAAAATTCTTCCAAGTTTACTGCCTCTCATGGTGACTTTTCAGGCTATCTTATGGACTCTCAACAGACTAGCAACTTAATTTCTTCAATAACCCTTGTGGTATTAAAAAAAAAAGTAGGAAGTTGTTTCCCGTAATTCACATCTTTTCAACAGGATTTAATCGGGTTTTTTTTTTTTTTTTTGAAAATGTTTACAAGTTTAAAGTAAAATTGAGAAACAATGAACTTGTATCAGTATGAAGGTCTTAAGAATAACGCTGGTTCTGTGACTAGTTTAAGGACATTCCCAAATCTCCTTCAAGATTTTTTTTTCCACAACTAGTACGATTAAGGATGTTATTAACTAGAAATAGAAGAAGTAACCTGTTGCATGGAGGGAATAACATTCTAAAGGGTAGAGAGCTATGCTTATCAGAAGTTAATGGACTATATTAGAAGAGAAAATACACAGAAATACCATTTAATGAGGTAAAAAAAATATGAGTTTAAACATGACCCAACTGAGGTGAGAAAGGTGTAAGATAATGGAGGTAAGTTGTCCACCAAGTGAAAATCAAAGAAACTAAGCTACTTCACCATTGTTCTAAATATAAGATAGCACAACAGAAGGCTATTAGGACTGGATAGGATGTTTCTGCAAGAAACATCTTCAAAAGTCAATGACAAGGGAAAGGATTTTGTTTGGGAAGATATTTATAATGCAAAATGCAGAGGAAGGATTGAAAGATGAGTTTCGCGATTTATCTTTTATACTTCCATCGTATACATCATTATTCATTTCGATATTAGTTACTCACTTAAAATTTAGATTCATGGGAGTCATATGCACCTCTTGCATTTTTTTTTTTTTTACGTTACGAGATTCTCATTAACCAGCATAGTTCCATCAAACCTTAAGATCTCATTGTCGCTTAATGGAATTCAAAACCAACTCCATTTAAGCTATTATACACCTATTTAGTACATATTCATATTTAAAATATTTCAAAAGTTTAGCACCATTCATATATGGGCAAGGTAACTTAATTAACACGGTGCACTTACTTTCGTGCATATGAGTATTGGTTTACACCTCTCTCAATACTCATAGCTATAAATCTTGAGTGAATCACCACTATCACGTTTCGTTCCGGTCAAAGTATACCCTTTGTTACCATTATCACACTGCTCCTTTATAGTATTTTCAAATGCAATCTATAATCATCTAATTTTTCTTCCCATTGACAATCATGGGCTCATATTATACTCCACTTTCCTCCATCCTTAGTCGGAGGGATACGTCATTACAGTAACTGTTTATTAGTAGCTTTTGCTTTCAAATCTTTCCAACAACAGCTCGTGTCTCGGGTGGCATCTCAAACCCGGACATTAGCAATCAATTCTCGTTATTTAATTAATTTTTTTTATAATTACACAAGGTAGTTTTCTAAGATAAAGAGTTTACATAGCCTCTTGTCTATAATCGGTGCTGCAATCACTAACTATAGGTAAGACTCTACGTCGACTCTACTACTTCGTTGTTTAACACAAGAATATCCTAGGACTCGACTAAACCTAGAGCTCTGATACCAATTTTGTAACGACCCATCCCCGGTCGCTACCGACGTCTGAGACATCTAGGAGATCCCGCCAAGTCCCGAACAAGCCTTTATAAATTTTTTCGAGACATTTATCAAATATACTAACACATACTTAAATGATTAATAATAGCAATAATACCTTATTGGTATTCTATTTCTAGTAATAGCAATTATATTTAAAATATAAAATTTTCAACAATGTATAATTACGAATTGACAACGCTAATAAAATGTAAGAATTCCATTTGACTGAACTCTAGACAGCGGAGCGACTCAGAGCGGGCTAAGAGATGCTTTTACTTATCCGCAGGAAACTGAGCACACCGATGATTATGCGCTAGATCGATCCCTGTCTGCAAAAGGGAAAATAAAATGGGTGTGAGTCTCACAGACTCAGTGATCATCGGCTCAGCGAGTAGGACGTAAATGAGAAACAAGCAATTAGCTGATCATTTGAATAATAAATCACAAGATTATCAAAATTCAATTTAATTAAAAAGGAGGTTCGTGCCTTATAAAAATGATGCGGTAAAATCATCATGCAACATTTAACTTTGACAAAACAATGTCGAAATCAGGTGTAATAATTTAGGGTGAAATCACCGAAAATCGAACTTATCGTCAAAATACAAATGATAAGATAAAAGCATGCATGCTCCCAAAACATGTAGCTTGTAATCAAATCAAATTATAAAGCACGCAAACCATTTCGTAATCAATAAATAAGCACTGAAAGCTTGCTTAAATAAGGGGAGCTACAAAGAAAATCTTAAGTCTTCACGCGTCGAAAAGTTCATAATGCTCTCAAGTAGGAAAACATAATATCAACACGTGGACCCACTTCCACGTAATAACATCTGGGAGCATCGCTTCCACCGGATTCTCATATAATGCCATGGCAATCTCAACGATGTTGACCGACATCGGAGATATCAAGCGGTCGCAACCGCATAAATCATATGTGGCCTTGCCACGTATATCATAAACCATGGCCCCAGCCATGTCTAACAGCCAGTCGGCCACCCGAAAATGTCTCTAGCTAGAACTCACTCGTGCACGAGGGTCACACTTAACCGATGTGACATCCGACCTACTCTCGACGCTTCCAGTTTATTAAAAACAGAATGTTTTTCGAATCCATAATAAGCTTCTCAAGTTTATATTTTTTTTCATAATTTAAAACCAAAAAATTTGATAAATTGATATATCGATGTTTTTCACATCTTTTGTCTTGGTATAAACACTTATAAAATTTTCAGAATAAAATCAGCTTTCAGAAGCTACATAAAAATCATTTAACAAATGCATTTACTATGCATGTCACCCGAAAATATAAGGCACGTATTTTGATGCTAAACGGTACGAAGGGCTTGTTTCCCAATTTTTAAAACGCTTTACTTATAACTATACATATATATATTTAAAACAATTTCTAAAAATAATTTTGCATCCATATTTCTTAAAATTTCTACCAGCACATGCTATTCACAATTTTGTATCGAAATTAAAATATTCATACATAGATACTATTACGAAAATTTTAAAGTTGACACCCCCGACTTACATCGAAATAGCGAGATTTTACATCGCTATTTTCATACGCGTATATATTTATTTCTATTTCTCGATCGCGTGTCTCGTTCAGTACGTCTCTTCGATAAACGTGCCATTGAGCCTTTTCCATTCCTCCTAGCTATTGGACCTTGTCCAAGAACCTCTCCAATTTTCCTATTGGGCCAAGCCCAATTTTATTTTCCACTTGGGCCTTGCCTAATTTCATTTCTCTTTTGGGCCTTGCCCAATTTTATTTTCTACTTGGCCTATTTTTATTTTTTTTCTTGGGCCATGCCCAATTTATTTTTAATTTGGGCCATGCCCATACACATTTTTTTTCTTTTCTTTTTTTTTTCTTTCTCCCTCTTCCACATCTTTTTCTTCCTTCACTCTTCCTCCAGCCGTGGCTACCTCATCACCACCGTGGCCTTCCTTTTCCCTTTTTCCCTTTCTTTTCCCTTCCTTTCACTCCCAATTCGATTACAACTTTTGCACATTTCTCCCAACCAAAGTCAGCAACTGCACCATCCATTTGAACTTCAAAATTTCTAGATTTCTAACCCAAAATCCAGCAGCTGATCCTCACCAATTTCAGCCATCAAACTGCACTTTTCAGCCTCCAAAACCATCAGATTTTCAGCTCATTCAAGCTTCAAAAATTCAGCAGCTGAATCACCAACTTCCAGCAACAAAAATCACAAAATTCTAGCTAGAAAACCCTCCAAATTCAAACAGCAAGAGCTTAAATAAAATTAGCACCAAAGCTGTACCTTTAAACCTCTAGAAATCAGCTCTTTCTTCTCTTTTTGTTTTTCCGTCCCCTTCTTCCTCTCCTCTACTATTTTTCTTTCCTTCTTTTTCTTCTTCAGCTGAACCTCATTTCATTTTTTCCCTTTTTGTTCTTCTCTCTCTCCAGACCACTTTTTGTTTCTTTTTCAACTCTCTTTTTTTTCATCACTCTTTTCTTCTTATTCCACTTGTCTTCCTCTTTTTATTTGTCTATCCGCCTCCCCCCCCCCCCCCCCCTCCCATTCTCAACTCTTTCAAAGCCTTAGTCAAAGGTTTAATTGACCACATGGGCAGCTGCCCATGTGGTCTTTCCCCCTTCTTTTTTTTTATTGTTATATATATATATATATATTTGTAAGTGGGGTGTTACACAGAGCCTCGCGTCACACACACGCTAGGCAGAGGAGAAGAAGATTCCAACCCCTTCGAACGCACAATCGCCACTGGCCTCAAAATACAGACCTTAAACAGCCTCACTCCCACCCTCAACCCAGAGAAGCAGACCAGATCAAACGAAGACACTCACCCCTATTACCAACACAACAGAGGCAAGCCCAGACCCTTAAAATCAAACGGACTTGAGTTGAAATATGGTTAAACTTTAGAAACTTGAATGTGTTTACCTTAAATTTTATGGATGTAAAGGTGCTTAGTAGAGGCAAAGTGCCTATCTATCTCTGGAATGCGTACCAAAAAACACAACAATCAATTGAGTATATTAATTAGATTTTGAATTAAAGAGGTTGAAGGATCAATCTCAAATTTCTTATTCCTTGATTATAGTAGAAACTCTTGTGGTCTTTGTCTCTTCATGGATGTAAAGGTATTGTTTTGTTATCATTGAATTAGTAATTTGTTTGATATTTATTACTTCTATTCATAATTATTAGTGTCTAATTGGATTTTTTGGGTCAAGTATTTTTTAATCTGACCACTTTTTTATATTCATAAATCATTATTAATTAAAATTGAAAGAATGCTTTTTGAAAACTATAAATAAAGTAGTTTTCAAATATATATATATATTTGTTAGAATTTAATTATAATCAAATAATTAAAATAATTAAGATCAAAGTTCAAAAAAAAAGTCAAATTAAGAGAGTATTTAAGAGAGAGAGAGAGGGGGAGGGAGGGAGTATCTGCTATCAGGCAAATCACATCAGTATTAATATAGAAGTAGCTAGACATGGTTTTTCCTATTTACATATTTGTATTCAACAACTTCACAACTAGAGATACATGTAATTGGACTAGTAGTAGCTCATGTTGGTTGGTACAACTGTAAGATTGTCCAACCAAAGCACCACATCTTCCGAAACGTGGCTTTGTCTTGTGGTCGACCATTTTGAGGCGCAAAATCTGTTAGGATCAAACATATACTTGGTCTCACAATGGTCGCTTTGTCCTGATCTAAGCTGGCCTTATTACAAGCAAAAGCAAGACAGTGGTTGCCTAACACAAGTTAGCAACTAATTATCTTAGTTATATTCTTTCACACAAATTAGTTCAGTTTTTTTTTTTTTTTTGCTAAGCCGTTTATTATAGTTAATTAGAATATACAAAAGAAGGCCTGTCAGCCATAGGAACAGCAACTGTAGGTAACAGATGAGAGTACAAATTAGTTCAGTTAGTTAAAAAAACTAAAATTTTAATGGATCAGGTCATAATGTATCGAAGTTGTAGTTAATGTAATTAATGAAAAATATTCATGTAATAATTCACTTAAGAATATTATATGGTTTTTAACTTTGGTGATGTTGGACCCCAAAGTTAGGATAGATTAGTACTGAGCCCCGAACCGAGTGACAAAGTCGAGACCTGCACGTTGACCTCAAAAATACGAATATATATATATATATATATAGATATATTCTTCCGTTCAAAACTGCTAATTGAAGATTGGCAAGAAAGTGGACGTGGGTGTGTAGGCTGCCTTTAATATCATACATATCTCATTTCATTAATGTCACAAATTTAACTTTTAAATGTAATTATAATAGTTATTGAAAAAAATCCCCTCGATCCACTGCTGATAGAAATTAAGCAATATCTCTGTATATCATCATTTGGCTAGTACTGGGTTTCCTTTCTTTTATTTTATTTAATTAGAATAATTGATTTGGTATCACAATTAACCAAACATTAAGACAATTCATAAAAGTACATAAAAAGCAAATAAAATCTTAAAATAATACATAAAATTAAGCGCATAAATATCCATTTGCTTTTTCTTCTTCCTACTGAGAAGATTCCTCATAAGTTACTCCCTTTTATCTTTTTCTAACAGAATATCTTCATTAAAGAATAGACAAATTGAATGACTTTATTTTTGACATTTTGACATCAAAAAATGAACATATACGCATTTATTCATTCTGTCCATCTCAAATTCATTCTCATTGTATAATTTCCAAGGAAATAAAAAAAACCTTTAATTTAAATTTATTTTATATTAAAATTTTAAAAATTCTTTTATAAATTTATTTGCTTTTTGAGAAAATAGTGAATTTCATTACTCAACATCAAAGAATTGCAATATACATTTATATCCCTTTATATTGTAATTATCTAAAACATGAAGGAGCCTCATTAAAAACCATTTCATGAGAGAAAAACCATGAAATGGAACAAAGAGTACCCCTAACGTGTCCTTCTACCCCGTTAGCACACATAACCCATTACAAAGCAAGTCTATCCACCTCCAATGCTCTTTGTACAGTAGCTGGCAGATCAGAAACATCCCTCCATGTAATCCGGTTCAACCCTCAATCATTGACTGACTTTGCCAATCCATGTGCAACCATGTTTGCTTCCCTTCAACAAAATTCAATGGGGGAGCATCCAAGCTGTCCCATGACCATTGCACAATCTTCAATCACATGTCCCACTTCACCGTTGTACTGTCTCTTCTTAATCCAATGTATAACCTGCATACAATCAACCTTAATAGCTGAAACTGGAACCTTGTCTTGGGAGCACGATATGAGAGACCATAACATCGCTGCGTCACAATTGATCTTCAATCCTGCCGAACTCCTCCACCGCCGTTAACGTTCTTCAGACTATTTCCACTCGGTTCGGCCTGATGGCATATACTAAAACCCAACTCAGCCACCTCACTTGGGTCTTTCCTTTCTTGCTTAAAAATCAAAACATTCCTTGCTTTCCAAAGTGCCCACAAAACACCACTCCAACTCCTTTTTACCCATCTGCTGAAGCAAACGCTTAAACCAATCAATAAGAGATGAAAAGTAACCAGCAATACCTTTGAAGCCCCATTTAGTTGCAGTCCATGCAGCTCTAGCGAAAGGTCAATTACAAAAAACATAGAAGCTTTTATAAAATTTATGATCCATAACTTTTTAATGTCAAAAAAGCCACTGAAATATATATATATATATATATATAATAACAGAATAAAATATTAAAAAATAAATAAGATAAATTTGCAATATCCAATAAAAATGATCAAAGAAAATACCACCAAAGAAATGTTCTTTTCATGTTTTCAGCTTGATTCTAAGACAACCTAACCAATCAAAGTCTGCATAAGCCACATAAGAAATGAATTAATGTAACAATCAATTAGACCCTTGTCGTCCTTGCTACTAAGTTGATAACTTTATCTACATATTGCAAGTTACAGACAAAAAGTGATGTCATGTATCGGGAATATTAGCTCCAATTGCAATAAGTAGTTACATTTATGTCAGTTCTTTTTTATTGCATATCAGCACAGCATTACTTAATTACAACACTGGACTATATAGATACAAGTCACACATATGGGTCCGTGGCATATATCTATGCATCAAAATTACATACATACTAAAGAAAGGACACTACTTTGTTTTAGTTACTCAAGGTGGCGAATCATCCAAGGTGGCAAGAGCGCATTGGCTCCACGATGTTGTGCTGGATTGCCTTCCTCCTCTCTTCCACTGCTCCTTGCTTCATTGGTGCCACTGCAAAATGTATTAACTGCTCTGCCTTAGTACTGTTAAGACATGGTACCAGGTCAAAGAATGACTTCAACTCACGATTATTTGAAAATAATTGAGGTATCTGGAGAGAGTTAGATTTCTTTTTAATCTTTCAGTTTTCCACTAGGAGAGAAAGAGAGAGAGAGTGAAACCGGATGTTCGAGGACCGCATTGGCTGTGGCAGAAGAATGGCGGATGTGTCTTGGCAATTGTTTTGCTGCTCCCATTGTGCCTGCTGGGCTACTGCCTTCTCCTTTTCTTTCACCTATTTTTGGCTCAAGAAAATTTTAGTACTTATTACACAAGAAAGAAGCTGTACAGGAGCAGTTTCATAGAATTCACTTTTGCGTATATCGAAATTTTCACCTTCTTTGCAAGCATGTTATTCTGCTCTTGCAATGCTTTATCCTACATATGGAACAAGTCAGGCAATCTGTACTCTGTACAATTTCAAACGCACTTTTCCACATAGTAGAACAGTTTTTAATAGTGAGAAATCCTTAGGCGCTCAGAAGTAATTATATGCCAAGAGCCCAAGATTATCACCCACACAGGATGATACTTCTAAAGCTACTTTCGACACTTCTTTTCACAAACTCTATATTGATGGGTATCAGAGCGATGCAAAAGTAAATTTTAGGGCAACTGAATACTCCACTATGACATTTGCAACTCTACCTCTTTGTAGTATAGTTAAGATAATGTTCTAGATTTCTACTTATAGACTTACAGTAGCTAAGTTAAGAGAAGCTTATGAGCCAAGGTGTACCTTTTTCTGAAGCTCAGAAATTGATTCAAACATTAGCTGATTCTGTAAGTGAAACATTGAAGGCCAAGTTACATTCTGGGCCTAAGCTGCACAATCGAAAGCATATATTCTTGATATGATTTTACCTTTCTTGACCGTACGTGTTTAAGGGCAGAATCAAGCTGCTGCTCCAAATTTTGAAGCTCTCGTAGACTTAAGTTGTCAAGATCTTCTCCCATGAAATGCCTACAAAGATAATTTTTTCTTTTTAAAATAAGTAGATCTTTGCTTTATTCCTTTTTTAAGGTTAAAGATGATCAAATACATTTGAAAACTTGGAATTGATTTAGTACCTTTGGTTTCTTTGTAAAACCTCCATTCTGGCTTTAAGTTTTGCATGTTCTAGAGTCCAGCTTCCCTGTAAAACATATGGAAAGTATCTTTTATTTCTTTTGAGGATACAGAATTAATAAAACGAGGGTACAGACAATTATTTCCATCTCATAGAATCTCATCCAACAGAAATGGCAGTGGCGATTCTAAGAATTCTTTCACATTGTTATTATTATTTATTTTAAATAGAATAAAATAACTGCCTTTGAAAGCTTGCTGAAGCATGTGAAAGACAGCTGCTAAAAGAAAAGGATGCATATTTGACATTTTAGAATTTGGAAATTTCTCCATAGAATTTGGGGTTTACATTTTGGTCAACTTCATTCGCAGCAAGTTGCCTCTCTGCATAAGAATATCTTTCATACCGTTCAAGGATCCTCTCCATGCTGCACAAGGGATAAAGAAGAGAATTGATTGAACTCTCAACCATAAAAGAATGAAAATAAATTAATGAAAAGATAGGAAAAATGCTGCCATATTGTTAATAGGGAATAACATCGCACGCTTCTTAGGCTATCTGCTAGTTCCATATAAAACATTTAAGTTTACTGGTTAATTTTTGAGCTTTCAGGATAGTTGTAACATTTCCTTCACTTTTTTATTTGTTTGCTTGAATTTGCAATCTGATGTGGCGGAAATGCCATGCTACATCATCAAGATTTCTTCCAATTAGCTAAAAGGAAAGGAAGTGTACGCATAAGATAAGACGTTGGGTCATCCTATACAATTTTATGAAGCTTAAAACACGAACAAAGGTTCAGAAGACTACCGTCGCAGTGTAGAAACCATATGTTGGAGAATTTTCAAAGTAAGAAATCGTAACACATTGGTTTGTTGTATCAGAAGGTCATAGTGGTAAGTTTCTGTAATACGAGGATAAATGTTGGTGGCTGTTTTTGACATAGCAGTTATTATTGTATAATACCACTTTTTGTCATTAAATGTGCCCTGCAAGTTGCAACTGTTTAGCTATTCGGACTTTCGTAGTGCATGCATAAATTTCTAAGACACAGTCACTTGATGTGAGCCATCTCGGGATTGTAGAAAGATTCCAAATCAATCTCAAACAACTAGTGTTGCTGACTTGGTAGACCTAGATCTATGTTATTCAGACTATGGAGAAAGTTTCAAATATAAATGTGCCTTATGTGTTCAATTTTTCCTTAGCTTTTCCTTTAATTTTGGGGGTCAAATTGATCTGTCGAACAATTGTCTAGCACCTATATTTGAGGGAAAGTGACGAGTAAGAGCTGGCACCGACTTTAGTCTAAGGATTGTTAAGGATTTTGCTCTTAAATTTTGTTTAGAGTGCTTAAGCATCCCTGTCTTTACCTTTATAAGAAGCCTAAAGGTATCAACTTGTAAATAACATACCTCACTCTCCTAACTGAGGATGACCTATCATCCCTATCTTGGCATCAACTACTCTTGCTTTACCTCCACTTTAACCCACAGTTCTGCTTCACATAATATGTTACATTCAAAACTAGCCAGCAACACCTCCTCCACCACCTTTTTTCTATTTTGCACTTAAAGAGCTATGGTGTAGAATGAAAAGAAGCAAGTTTCAGACTTGAAATCAAAGTAAGTGAGCCCCAAAAGAAAGGAACTCTACCCCCAGGTGTTTTGTTTATTAAGAATTAACTACACCTACAACCGATGCAGATGAGAACTTTATGGTATAGCCTTTGCTTCCATAACAAATTGATCAAAATTGGTAATAAAACCCCTATGGCTTAATCCCTATAAATGAATTAAATAACAAAAAGAAAAGATTAGGACCCAAGCTAAACATATGATTAAGAGATAAGCTCTACCAAAATTGATGTTACTGTACCACACTTGCCATACATGTCTTGATAAAAATTAGTGCATCTTACACATTGTTTTCTGCACGTACTTTTTTTGTTGACAAAGTCAAAAAGTTCAATTCCTAATTTTATGGGTAATGGATTAGTAAGTAATGGGTTAGTGGTAGGATTTTTTTTTGTTTTGTCAATAATTGGTTAGTGGTAGGATTTGGAGTATTTCTAGGAAATTAATGGTAGTGGGTCATGTCTTTATGTATGTTCTTCATCTAATGTAATTGGTATAAGTGGAAAAGAACTAGTTTTCTTTTTCTCCAAAGTTCCTCATTATTTCACCTATTTAAACTTTATATATTTTCCTTCTTTTTTTTTTTTTTTTTGTTTTATGGTATTAGAGCCTGGTTAAGGCACTTTTGTGGTTCTTTCCTTCTTGTCTATGAAGCTGGTCTTGTTGGAGGAGATTGAAAGTTGTGGAAAGGAAGTTTCTTGCTCTACAATATGGAGTTAGCAAATGCGGGAAATGGATTAAATACCAAGTATGGTGTCGAGAAGCTTGTTGACATAAATTATCAATACTAGAGAATGTGCATGGAGGCATATCTCCAAGACCCAGACTTGTGAGAATTAATTGCTAGTACTGATGCAAAAATTCCTATAGATACTCCAGAAAATGCTAAACCAAGAAGGCAATGGAAGATTAAGTGTGGTAAAGCTCTTTTTGCTTTGAGGACATCGATAAGCAAAGAGTTCATCAATCACGTTCGTGATACTACTTCACTAAAAGAAGTCTGGGAGACACTTGAAAAGCTATTTTCCAAAAAAGAATACAGCAAGGTTGCAGTTGCTGGAAAATCAATTGGCAACGCTATAACAAGGAGGTATGTGCATCTTTGAATATTTCTTATGAGTTAAACGTTTATGTGCTGAAGTTTCAAAATTGGATGCAGATGAGAAAATCAGTGAGGCAAGATTGCGCAGATTTCTCATTCAAGGATTGGAGGAGTACACGCCTTTTGTTATCTCTATTCAAGGATAGGCGAATCAACCTTCAGTTGAAGAATTAGAGAATTTGCTTTCCAACTAGGAGGCTTTGGCAAAGGAAATGACAAACAATTTTGATCAAGATGCTGCTCTCTTCTCAAAAGGAAAGCATAACAAGAAGATTACAACAACGGAAAGTATGGATAAAAAAAAGAAGCCTGGCGTTGAAAAAGTTACTAGTGGCAACTCACACAACAATAACCAAATCAAGTGCCATAGATGTGAAAAAATTGGGCACATTAAGAAAAATTGTCGAGTGAAGCTCTCCAAAGCAAATGTGGTAAGTGTAAATGAAGAGGGTGAACAAATCAAATAATACCAATGGTTTACGACAAAAGTAATTGAAGGAAGAAACTATGTTACTGCTAAATCAACCTTTTTCAACTATGAAATAAAGTGGATCATTGACTCTAGTTGCTCCTACCATGCTACTGGCAATGATTCATTACTTTCAGAGCTACGTCAACATAATGAAAATCAAGTAATCATTACTGTCGTAATTCAACTTATCCGGTAATGAATGAAGGTGTTGCAAAGATCAAAGATGATGCAAGAGCCAGAGCTATCAAGCTGAACGATGTTTATCATGTTCCAGGTTTAAAGCAAAATTTAGTGTCAGTTTCACAAATTACTCATGCTGGACAATATGTTTTATTCGGTCCAAATAATGTGAAAATGCTTGATGATGTGAGTAAAATAGTGGCTAATGTTCTTTTTGTTGGTGAGAAGAAGGGATCCTTATTTGTTATGTCAACAGGGGAGGCATATGTAAAGAAGACAAGTCAAACTGACAGTGTTGCAACCTGGTATGCTCAACTTGGCCATGCAGGCTATCCATTGTTGCAGCAAATCTCAACAAGGAAGTTGGAAGGCATACCAATTTTATAGAATATTCATGAAAATGTGATTTGTCAAGGTTGTCAATTTGGCAAATCACATCGCCTTCCTTTCAAGAAGTCATCAAATTGCAAATCTACAATGTTCGAGCTGGTTCATATAGACCTGATGGGACCAACAAAAACACCAAGTTATAATGGACAACACTCTGTCATGGTATTGGTGGATGATTGTTCGAGGTACACATGGGTGAAATTTTTGGAAGAGGGGTGACGCATTATCAAAGTTCCTTGAATTCATAAATGATGTAGAAAAAGAGTTTGGGATGAAAATTAAATGCTTATGGAGTGACAATGGAGGTGAATTTATGTCTGAGGATTTCTTCCAATCTTGTGATAATAATGGCATTTTGAGACAATTGACATGTGTAAATACCCCTCAGCAAAACGGAGTTGGTGAAAGAAAGCTTGCTCATCTCACCTCTACAAGTCTTTCATGGTTGCATGATAAAAATCTTCCTCGAGAGCTTTAGGCTGACGCTATGCAAAGCGAATGCCATGTAATAAATCATTTACCTTTATGGCCAGGTATTGAAAAATCTCCTTTTGAGACTATATGATGTAAGGCCAAATGTAAACTACTTTAGGGTTTTTGCTTCAATTTGTTATGTTCATATTCCAAAAATTAGCTGAACTAAACTTGACCTGAAAACAAAGAAGTGTATTTTTGTTGGCTATAATTCATGTAGGAAAAGGTGGAGGTGTATAGATCTAGAAACAATGAAGTGTGTCAGGTCTAGAGATGTTGTGTTTGATGAAGTTTCATCTTATCATGCACCACCGTAAAGTTCAATTCAAGAAGTTCTTGGTGGTTATCAAGGGAATTTGCAGCTAGTTCCTGAAGAAAACGTGCAAGCTTCCAACAATGATGAATATCTAGTTCCAAATGTCTCTAATTCAGATGGTGAGTAGTAAGCAGTAAAAAGGTCTAGAAGGAAGAGAAAACAGCCAAATTACCTCAAAGACTATGAAGTACATCTAAATCATTACACTATTACTTCATGCTTCTTTACAAGAACATTAAATGAAGAAGAACTAGCATGTTATGAGAAGGCCAAAGATCATTTAGAATGGGAAGCAACTATGCAAGAGGAAATTGAAGCTTTAAACAAAAGTCAAACATGGGACTTGGTACCAAAACCAGAAAACTGTGATCTAGTCATTAGCAAATGGGTTTATCGATTGAAGAAAAATGCAGATGGGACAATCAACAAATAAAAAGCTCGCTTGGTCACTCATGGTTTTTCCCAAAACCATGGTTTAGATTATGAGGAAACTTTCAATCGTGTAGCAAAAATGGTGACTGCGAGATCAATTATTTCTCTTGCTGCCTTTAAAAGATGGAAGCTATGGCAACTTGATGTAAAGAATGAATTTCTTTACAGGGAGCTGGATTTTGAAGTGTTCATGGAGTAGCCGCAAGGATTTGTTTCAGAGAAATTTCCTCACCATATTTGTTGTTTGAAGAAGGCATTGTATGGTTTTAAACAAGCACCATGTGCCTAGTATGGTAAAGTTGCTCAATACTTTATCTTTTGTAGATTTAAAGTTTCTAATGCAGATTCTAGTTTGTTCACTAAATTGGAATCAAATATGCATTTGTTGGTCTTATTGTATGTGGATGACATGATAATTACCGGAGATAATGAAGATGAGATTGCTCCATTGAAAATTGACTTAGCTATTTGATTTGAAATGAAAAATCTATGGGAAGTTGGTTGCGTTCTTGGTCTAGAGGTTGAAAAATTAAATCAGCGATATTTTGTTTCTCAAAGAGAACATGCAAAAGAGCACTTGCAATGGTTTGGCATAGGGGAGTCAAAAGAAAAGGCTACTCCAATGGAGCCTCATCTCAAGTTGATGAAAGATGAAGGGTAATTTTAAATTACATAATATTATAACTAAAAATAATAATAGTAAAAAAAAAGGTAATTTTAAATTTGAAAATTTATAAATAATAGTAATAATTATAAATTAAAGATAATTACTTTAAAATAGCAATATTCTAAAAATATTTTCCCATGTCTTACTAAGAAAATTTTTTTATTTAAATAATTTTTAATTTTTAAAAACATTTGATTTTTTATATCTTAACATATGTGTATTAATATAGTCATATTTTGTTAATTACGATGATTCTAATAGTGAAATAAAATGAAGATTAAGAAAATTTAATATATTGAAAGTCATTATTCATAAGCTACATAATTTATATGGATAGCCAAATAAAAAAAAGCTACATAATTTATATAAAAAAATTATTAAAATACAATGAATATTTTTTTGAAAGTAAAAAAAAATGAACATTAATTACACATATTAAAATTTTCTTAATTTTAATGATGAAATTTTGTAAATTATCTTTAATTTTAATTTATACTTTTTTACCTTATACCTTTATAATTATTTATAATTAATCCACCTTGTGAAAATAATTTTGGGATCCCACAATAATTTTAGTAAGTCATTATTAACTTTATTCAATTAATTGTTTTATTTTTTATTACTTATCAAAAAATAGTTTCATTTTTTATTTTTATTCCTTTTTAAAAATAATTTCATAAATTTAATTCATGCATAAAAAAAAGAAATTACATAAATAAAATAAATTGGATAAGCCTAAAGCTGAATTAGTTTGGACTTTGATGAATCCAACCCACTTCTTCTCGTTCTTCTTTTTGTATCCATAAAACAACGTGGTTTTGGTTTTCTTATAAAATCATAATCTAACCCTAGCAAGCAACCGCTTTCTCTTTTCTTCATTTTTGCTCGTTTCTTCCTCTTCTCCTATTGACCCTAGCATCCAACTCGTTTCTTTAAACCCTCTTTCCCTTACTCAACCCCTAAAGCCGTTGCCTTCTCCGGCCTAAGCATTTCTGATAACGACTCCCTCTTTCTTTCCTTTTCCTCTTTTCTTCTGTTCTTCTCTTTTCTTCATTTTGTCGCCAATTTCCTCTTTTTCTAAAAAAACCCAGCCATCGTTCTTCTCAAAGTGCTAGGTCTTTTTCTCTCTAAAAACTGTATAAATACCTCAAAATCTATCCTACCCGTATCATCCGTCTCTCTCTCAAAAAAAAAAAACTCTCTCTAATTATCCATTGAATCAAGTAATTTTAATTCAATAGTTCTCATTTAATTTTGGGTTAAATACCTTTATCTCTCTAAGTTTTAATTGAAATTACATGAAAGTCTATTAATTTTCAAAATAAAAACTCCGTCCCAAAAAAATATTTTTCGTTGGATACATAGGTTTAGTTGTTAACCAACCGTTAGTTTTTGTGTTAACTTGCTAATGTGGCAAAAATAAAAAAAAAATTTATCCTTGATTAATTTTTATAATTGTTATTATATAATTTTATTATTTATTAATTTTTTTATTAATTAAAAAAAAAGGCTCCCTATTTGGGGAGCAGCGAAGCTCCCTGGGGTACTCCCTTAGGGAGCCCAATCTAGTGCTCCCTTAGGGAGCCCTAAATCAAGCCCCTCAAGGGAAGTATGGATCAGTGCTCTTTTTTTTATTTTTTTAAAATATAATAGTAATTTTTTAAATTAATAAAAAAAGAAAGAGTATTTTAATTCTTTCATAATTTCTGTTAATGATGTTTGCACTCTTGGAGCAAAATATTTATTTCAAAAACTAATAGACTTTCATATAATTTCAATCAAAACTTAAGAGAGTAGTGGTACTTTACCCTTTAATTTTAGTCTTTACGCATTCATGTTTCTTTCTTCTACAATAAGTGATATGAAAAATAAATAATTTTTTGCTAAATTAAATCTAGAATTGATTTATTTTGTATTTAATGTATTATTTTTTATCATGTTTTTATTCTTTCAAAAGGCGTTAGATTAAGTTTTAATGGGTGGTGATTTTGAAGGGATTAGATAGATTCTAGCTTCACATTAGCGGGAGCTGAAGACTCTATTTTCCTTTTTTTTTTTTGTTTTTTGAGTGGTTTTTACTTTACTTCCTTACCTGTTCATGTTTTCTAGAGTAAGACTCAATTGAATCAAAGTCAGAGCACACATTGGTTTTAGTTGGCATAAAAAGAAAATACCAAACATGCATCCTTAACAAATCAAATCATACCAAACATATCCCAAACAAGTGTCACCCAAAGAAAGCCACAATGTGGCCAAACTTGGAAGCCCTTTTGGGGCTTCCTTTTAAGTATGTTATAGATTTAACTATCACAAGACCTGAAATTACTTAATCTATTGGTGTAATTTCCCAGTTCACGCAATGTCCAAGGAAACCTCATTTAGATGCAGCAAGAACAATTTTGCGTTATGTGAAGGGTTCTCTTGATCATGGTCTCATGCAAGTGCTGTGAAAATTTGTTGTTGAAAGGTTTTACTGATGCAGATTGGGTTGGAGATGCAAATGATCAATGTTCAACTTCAAGTTATTGTTTTAACATTGGTTTAGTAGTAATTTCCTAGTGTAGCAAGAAGCAATCTGCAGCTGCTTTATCTAGCACAGAAGCTGAATATGTGGCAGCAACTATGGTTGCACAAGAGTGCATGAGGTCGAAGTGTTTGATGAAAGACATAATGTGAAAAATTGACTATGTTGTGCAAATCAAATGTGGCAGTGAAAGTGGCATCAAACTTGCATCAAATTCAATTTTTCATGAACGCACAAAGCATATTGAAGTTCGTCATCACTATATTCGAGAAAATGTGCTGAATCAAGAAATTGAGTTGAAAGGAGTTTTTACAAATTATCAAGTTGCTAAAATATTCACGAAGACATTACGAAAACCCAAGTTTGAATGTTTCAGAGTTGTTCTTGGGGTTATTGATCGTAAGCATGCACCAAGGGGGAGTGATAAAAATTAGTGTATCTTACACATTGTTTTCTGCACTTGCTTTTCTGTTTACTAAGTCAAATAGTTCAGTTCCTGGTTTTATGGGTAATGGATTAGTAATGGGTTAGTGGTAGGATTTTCTGTTATATCAATAATGGGTTAGTGGTAGGATTTTTTTGAAAGTAGTTGGAGTATTTTTAGGAGATTAATGGTAGTGGGTCCTGTCTTTATATATGTGCTACATCTGATGTAATTAGTAGGAATGGAATAGAACTATTAATGGTAGTGGGTCATGTCTTTATATATGTGCTACATCTGATGTAATTATAGTTTTCTTTTTCTCTAGAATTCCTCATTGTTTCTACTATTTAAACTTTATATATTTTCCTTCTTTTTTTTTTTTTAATGTCTTCCATGATTTAATACACAACTTTCTCCTCCTTTAGATGACTCTTTCCCTTTAGGGTCAAATCTTGGAATCCCAAACTCTACCTTGATGTTTTAATTATTCAAAAGACTTGTTAAAAAACAATTAAAGTGTAAACAGGTTGATCTTTTAATCAAATGATATCAACACACTTTTGAGCAATTACAATGTGGAGATCCTACAGAATTGGATTGGTTGGCAAGTTTTTGGACTCCCCGAAAACACATTCTCAAGGTTGACCACCACTGTATGCAAAGTGAGAATGATTTTCATGCTTTGATTAATTCAAGAATAAACCTTCCACCGCCATGGATAGTACATCTTGTTCTTGCCTTTGAACAAAACACACTTGATCCAAGCATGACAATTTGACACTGGACAATTGCATAATTTGGCTCACTCCGCCTTCTAGGTTTAACAAGCTAATAAACTCCATCTCAACTTGCTCAACACCACTTGTCAGGTTCAAAACTAGCGACACCTCCTAATGTTATGTGAATGAATCTGCGGAGGAGAATCATGCATGGCAAGCGAGGCATGGCAACATTAATTTTAACAAAACTTATCTCTTCGGCTTTCTAGTTTAACCGTTTAGCTTGGATATTGATTTTTTTTTTCTCTTTTCCTTTTTTTAATTCATCTATGAGGATGACATAGTACGAATTTTATCACTTTGTTATAATAACAAGGGCTGTACTTGAAACATATTATTTCCATTTCCCTACCTGCCAATTCACATACTCTGCTTCCCTACCTTGCAGTATACTTGTGCTTCATTCTTCCAGAGTCATGCTTCTACCCTTCAACTTTCGTACTTTCCCTATTTCCTTATTTGTGGCAATACCCGGATGCACTATACACGGTCCAGTGCTCTTGTCCCTCTTCGATTCTTACTTGCTCAGTACAGCACAACCTCACCTCTCCATAAAAATAACCCTTCCAACGCCAAATTCTACTTAAGTTTGCCTTGAAACCGATGCTCCACGATGCCATCTTACATGCTCAAGGCAACTGAGTTTTAACTTCTTGCGTACGGTTTGTTCAAGGTTTGATTTCTCCAACAAATCAAACAAGTACCGAACAAACAACCAGAAAATTGAGAAAGCTAACAGTAGGCCTGAAAATTTCTGTAGAAAATGGTTTTTGTTTATGGAATGCAAAAGCTACTACAAACTTTTTATCATGTAGCGTGTATGGTCTCATATAAACATAGACGATGGTTCTTGACTTCTTTATCAGGTCTCATTGAGAACTGTAGATCAAACAAACTATCTACATCATATCTCGAGATCCGACTAACTAATCCCCATATGAACTTCTTTATGCATGCTAGACACAGATAGCTAACAGGCTCAGCAGAGCATAGAACATTATCTGTCCTTAAGATCCAACTGAAATATTGTCCATATAAATTTAATATAATTTCACAACTAAATTTACTCGCATCTTTCACCCTAGATCCTTAACATTTCATTTTTATACCAAGTTTGGGGTGAAAGTTTGGATTTCTCGTGGGGCTGATGGTTTGAAGGGCCAGAATGTACCATCCCCCAATAACCCTACTTTTTACGCGTGCAACTGGAGAGTTATTAAAAACACATAAATTTTTGTTTGTTGGAATTTATTCACCAGTCATCAATCACAGTTCTTGAAATTAGTAGGTTTGTCACAAGTGTAATATCACAAGAAAATTTAAAACTAATTTTTTACTTCTTCCCAAAAACACTAAAATTCAACATCTCTATACTTGTTTTTATTCTTAGGGAAATTCATCTTTCTTACTCAATTCAACTCTCTTTTTTTAGATTTGTAATTATTTTTACAAGCAAAAGTCAAAGATCCAACATAATTTTTAAGTTTTATTGTTACATAATATTAATTTATGTCATGCTTATTTTTTGTTTACTTTTCTTAGTTGTTTTAAGCTTAAAATTTTGTCATTTTACTTTAGTATATTGCTTACATCTATAATTCTAATTTCTTTAAAATGAATAAGAATAAAATAAAACATTAATTACATTATTGGTTATAATGTACCCCAGTTCCTTAAAATTGTCATTTTATTTTAATATATTGCTTACATTTATAATTCTAATTTCTTTTGTATTAGTAAATATGATAGGATTTCTTTTATGAAAAAAGAATGAAATAACATATTAATTTAGTTTGGCCACCCAAAACTTAATGTCTAGATCAGCCACGCACGTGAAGGGAGTGAATTTTGAGGGTAAAACTATCAATTATCAGTTGCCACACCATCTAGTTCACATAAGCTTAAACTTAAAATTCCTACTCACATCAAAATGATTCACTTATACAATAGTTGATACTCTTAAATGAATTGATATATCACAACTAGTCTTTGTTTCTAATTTTAATTTTCAACTAGTTTTACAAGTGAGAACATTATGAATTTCATTTAACAAACTCTACTTAAACCTTGTCCCCATACAAAAACTATCCTACACCAAACACCCGTTTGAATTAGGGTTCATTATAACATTCACGCCTACTATTATTATTTATGTGCATTACATGAAACCTGAAAAGTTAACCTAATGTAAAAGGATATTGGTTTTTTGTAACCATTTGAAATCTCCCTCCCTCCCTCCCTCTCTCTCTCTCTCTCTCTCTCTCTCTCTCTCTCTCTCTCTCTAACAAAATATTACATTAATTTAAATGTTAAGAAGAATGATATGAGTTCAAAAAGTTAAAATTTTCAATTAATCTTTTATTGAAAATGGAAGAAAAGGAAAACATATGGATGAAACTGTCAAAAAAAGAGATGGGATGGAACTTGAATCAAGTGATTGGATTGCCAAATTTTGTAACAGCCCAAATTAAAGAAAACACAGAGATGGAAGAAGCTCACAAGTCTCGAACTAATTAGAAATTAGGAGTTTTGTCAGGGAAATTAGAAATTTCTCAGTGTGTGTTTAGAATAATTGTGGTATTACTAGTTTCACATGCTAGCAAATTATAATTCAGATGGACTGTAGTGCTAGGTAACAAAGAACATTATTCATATAAAGGAAGAAAAAAGTAGGGAGCAAAAAGTTGTACTCTTATATTGCACTGTTATGAATTACAAGAAGGGATACTAGGTAACAGGTATTGTGGAAGGTTTTTACAGATGTTGAAGTTGATTGTAGAAGTCGGATATAAGCAGATCTACAGAAAAACTAATCATTTCACAGATACACTTGCAAAAAGGGGAGTTGATAGACAAAACATGTTTAGTGCATATTGATAATAGGAGTTTTGGTGAGACATAGGCCTTGTTGGTTTTCTGTATGAATGTTTCAGTTGTCATGCGTTTTGTGCTGAGATTGTAATGTAATTTTACTTAGTTTCAATGGGATTTGGTTGTCCAGGTGTTTTATCTCCAGTTCATAGTATATTGAACTCTGATGCCGTATTAGCTTTGACCAAGGTTATAAAAGTCTCTCAAATCACGTCCTCAACCTTAGCCCAATTTAATCTAAATAGCAATATGAAGTTAAATTTATCTCTTTATTATTAGATTTATACATATTTTTAATTCAAATAAATATTAACTTTTTGAATTTTTATGAAGAGAAGAGCATTATCTGAACTTTTCTGCTTTTGCTTAAAAGCTAAACACTTTAGCTAAAACCAAGTCTAAATATTCATCACAATGATTTCTTCCATAGCAGCAATAAGTAAAGGCAAAATTGTCATCAATCATTGTCTTGCCTCAGTGTTATTACTATTTAATCATGCTATCAAAATATACACTCAAAAATAGTTAACTCTACATTTGGTTTTCTTTGAGGTATGTACAAGAAACTCTTGGGCAAGAGCACCCAATTTTGATTCTTATCCCTCTTAAAGAGGGTCAAGCCTTGATTGCTACTTTTATTATTTGTTTTCTATTTTCTAAATATTTGCTAAAAAGTAATAAAAAAAACAATTGATATAAATCAAAATTATGAAATTGATTAAACATGAATACATGACGTTAAAAAAAAAAACTAACTCTTAACATTATTATTTTAAATAAAATAAAATCATATACTTTATTGTTCAGAAAACTTACTACTTCAATATCATTTATTTTTATATCAAACATGCTTTTTGCTTCTTACCTTTCAAACTAAAAAGAAAAACAACAATAATAAATGAACAATTCAACAAAAAATAAATAAATAACAAAAGTATCCTCATGTATGCTTTCTAATTAACTGTAGAAATAGTTTCTTCTTTTAGCATCACTAACCAAGAAATACAATGACTATTTTTATCTTCTTTGTGACCAGGGGTTTGAACTAAACAGTTATGTCCAACAAGAGGTGATTGCTCACAATAGGCTTGCGCTTGAAAGACCTAAGCTT
Source organism: Theobroma grandiflorum (assembly GCA_036013995.1). Taxonomy (NCBI): domain Eukaryota; kingdom Viridiplantae; phylum Streptophyta; class Magnoliopsida; order Malvales; family Malvaceae; genus Theobroma; species Theobroma grandiflorum. The sequence goes on from CP142131.1 coordinate 14,039,156, forward strand.
GCTTGAAAGCCAATAAGCTTTAAAGTAGGTAAGTAGGAGCTCAAAATATAAAAATTGGAATCACTGATCATATATGTTGAATTTTGGGGTAGGAACCATCAAAGCATGTAGTAGGCTTCACTCACACCCTCTCCAACTCACTTGCTACTCCATCCAAACTCTTTTTTGTAGTTTTTTTAACCTTTTCCATTGTAAGAATGTCATTGGAATAAGTTAGATGCATATGATTTTCACATATTAGAGAGTAACAATGGAACTATTTATTTTCTGAAAAGAAAAACATTATCCATAAGTTATTGACCATAAGTATTTGCCCAAAAGAGAATGAAAGACTACCGTCCCTAACTTCCCCTTCGAATATTATAGCCTGTTAATCAATAGCATGCTTCGATCCAAGTGTCCTAATCCTATACTATCTCATGTAAGGCTCATTGTTACATGAAGCAGCTGTCAAGTTAACCACTTGGCAGCCTTCAGGCCCACCCCTCACCGGGTGGAAGCTAAGACAACTATCATTAGCTTCAACTCTTTCTTGTTATATGTGCCAAGTTTTTGTCCAACCGTTTGTTTTGCTAAACAAGAAAATTCTCTAGTTTTTAATGGTAAATTGTTATTTCTGTTCCTTTCAAACATGTTTGCTAATCCATTGTACCCCTTTTTTCTTTTGAAAGTTACTTGACTGTACTCTATTTGATCCTGTTTTAGTGCAGTTTCCCTGGTTGAATGACCCACATGACTTGTTTATAAGAGTTTAGCCAAAGATTTAGAAAGTGTCAAGAACATTATAGTAGAGTTGACTGGAAAAAATTAGTTTATGGGAGTAATTTTTTTTCTCCTTTGGTTTACTATAATTTTTTGAAGCTTTTGTTAAAACAAAGACAAGACTACACCTGATATAGGAGTACTAATATTGTACCCTAACATATCCACAACGAGATCTCTTCTGCACGTTTAGTTCTCTCTCCCTCTTTCCCACCTCTCAATTTCTCCCTACCTCTGTGTTATTTTCAGTGCGCTTTTTTACTGTTTATCTCATAGATGATCAGACTTCAGTACCAGCTGATCTTTTTTTCTGCACTATTTTTCTTCTTTTACGCATGACTCAATAATAAATCTAAAATCAAGGCACTTTATGTTGTTATCGGCAATTCAAAAAACAATTTCATTCATCGATCCAACAACAAGCATAGAAGAAGAATAATAAAATAAGAAGAGAAAATTAAGAAAAGATCATGAAATATGAAGACTTTTAGAAGGAAAAGAAATAAGAGAAAAAAGATAGAGTAAGAAAGGAAGTAGTATTGATTAAATTAAGAAAGACCGTACCAAGAATCTGTTGAGTATTCAAAAAGCTTCCCTTTAGTTGAGAAGACAATCAGAGCAACCTCAGCATCACAAAGGACAGAGATCTCATGGGCTTTCTTCAACAAACCGGACCTTCTCTTTGAAAAAGTCACTTGCCTGTTGATCTTGTTCTCTATTCTCTTCAGCTGAACCCTACCCCTCCCCATGATGATATCCTTTCCTTTCTTCCTCGCGAAAGGCCTCCACCAACTCAACTGAAAACAACCCAGAAACAGGAAACTGGCAGTGAGCTCAGAGAGAGAGAGGAGAGAGGGTTTGCTCTCTCTCTTGCTCACTTTCTCTGGGTATCTTTAGTCAAAAAAGCAAAAAAAAAATGGTTGCCTTATTATCTCTTTGGCTGCTGGCTAAGCTGTTTAACACAAACGTTGGGATGAAATCATGAGGGAGGAAGTGGGGGATGGGAGGTGTCATTTATATATATTGATACATATGTACAACATGAGATATATATGGAAAAGATGGAAACCACTTTGGAGAAAAAAAAGCAGATTGGATGCAGAAAATGGATGGTTTTGCAAAACAAGGGTGGTTTCGTCAAAACTGTTGTCGAACTCTCATTGGCTCAATCCCTGAAACAGTCGTTATTGTCTGCTCTCTAGGCCGCATGGATTTTACATTTTGTCCGTGCATTTCCAACTATTTTTAATGTACGGAAATTCAAATTTAAATTTTTTAACTTTTATTTTTTTAATTAATAATCTACTTAATTAAAATGTAATTTATCAAAATAACATTTGTATTCACATTATATTAATATGATATATTAATAAATTATAATATATAATAATATAACATTATCAGATGATCATATAAAATTTTTCATTTTCCTTATCAACGTTACATCGGTGTTATATTTGTATAAAATGTAAGTACAATTTTAATTAATTATAATTAATCAATTATTAGTTAAAAAATTTATTTTATTTAAAATAAAAATATATGATTTTGTTTGAACATAATATAAGAATAAAAACTTATTTAAATTTTTTTAAATAATTTAAAAACTTTTTCGAACATTATTTCTTATTTTAATATATTAAAAACTTTCATATTAATAATAATTATTGTATTTAATATAAAATTATTACCATAAATAATATTTAATTAACTTTAAAAAGTGCCTTTAAAAGACTGTTAGTACAAGTAAAGCCTTGTTAACAATTGTTCCAAATACATTTTTAAGATTAATTTGAAATATTATTTGCAATTTCTTTACCAAATATAATAAGCAATAATTAATGTAATAAACTTTCATAAAATTAATATAATAATTTTAAAGAGTATGGCTCAAAATTTGGTTAAAAAAAGTTTTTTATTATTTTAATTGATTCTATTGGTTCTCGTACATTTGTGGTTGTTGGCTTGTAGGCCGACGTGGGTAATTTTTTTTTAAACCAATATTATGTGTCGTGTCAACATCAGCCATCTCCTACCGCTTCTTTTCTTTTTTTTTTCTTTTTTTTTTTTGGTGTTTTTAAGTCAATGTTGGTACTTAAGGATATTATTATTGATGTCTGGAATTCAATTGTTTGTCACGTGAGAGATTATTTGGAATTTTTAAAACAAGATTAAAATTTAAATTTAATTATGATTAAGAACTTTAACTTAAGTAGTTTTACATTTTTTAAATTTTAATTTAACAAAATAATTAAAGTAATAAAATGACAGGATTATAAACTTTTTCTTATTTAAAAAATCAGATTGTGACAATGTAACGAAAAGAGTACTTACTAAATATCAATTTCCTTGTTGTTAAATTAAAAAAAAAAAGAAAAAGGAAAGCAATTTTATTAAAAAAGATGTGAGAAGAAACAATTAAAAAGGAGTGGACACTCTGTCCGTTACAACCTTACACGCAAACAAAGCAATACTATATATGACGCGACTTTGATGGAGAAGTAAATTCAAATTAGAACAGTGCCGTGCTACATAGCGGGCTCGCAAAATTTTATAAGTATTTGAAGTTAAAAAGTACATGTTGTTATTGATATAATTTTATTGATTAATATTTGACATATATTCCTGTAATATTTGTTAATAAATACACAAATTATCATAACATGTACAAATTATTCTGCATTCATTAATAAGCAAAATGTTATTAAAAAAATGCAACAATCTTACTAATTAATTTGACAGATAATTAATAGTCAATATATCTGCAAATAACATTTGTTACAAAATGTACAAAAATTGTTACAAAATGTAAAATAATTGATCGATACATCAATAAGCAACCCAAGATTTTATTGTTCCCAAAAATTGTTTTCATAAAAAAAGAAATCTTACTCTAAAAGTATTGAGTGTTATTATAATTTTTGAGATCATTCTTGTCTGTACATTAGTTTCATCTAGTCTGATTTGCAGTTCGAGCACAAAAGATTTAGCACTATCACAATACATGGCTTGTTCTGCAGATTATAAGCAGCTTTAACTTATGAAATATATGCAAATTAAGAGACACCAAATTTCTAAAATCAAGAAAGCTCCTCCAATTTTCACAAACCATACAAAGCTTTAAAATCCAAAAACACAGATTGAGGTGAATAATCTATTGTTTATCTTTCTAACTTTGCTAATAAACTATAAGAAGCAAGAAAGATTGAAAGACACTTATCTGCAAGTAAGTTACGTCATGAAAGAGTTAACAGTAAAAAAAATTACAAACAACTAAAGAAAATAAAACAAACCTCACATCCCACTTAAAAAACACATGAAACAGGTACCTAGTCTCCATAATCTTTCCCCCATTTCGTAAAATTTTCAGTAAACTGCAAACCAAATTAAGAAAAATAGTTCAGTGAATGATGAAAAGACACATAATATAATTATTAGTTATTCAATTTAAATTTTAAAAAAACTGGCCACCAAATTCATTAACTATATTCAATAATTACTAATCCATCCTGCATAAAGAACAACAGTCTTGAATGCTGGATCCTAGTTATAGAAACAAAGAAAGCTTTTTATTACTATTGGACAAAGGTCATATACAAATATCCATGTAGTATTAACAATAGATGAACCTAGAAACTGTAGATCTTGAAGGCCAATGTCAATGTAGGAAAGTTTAAGAATTAACCACAGTAGCCCAACTTTTCAATTCGACAATTAAGATTTTCAATAATATAAGAAAGTTTAAGAATTTTAGGAGCCCCATTTGTTTAATGGCAAGAAAACTTAATAGGATCTGTAGGATAATTACATTTTCATCAATGGAATGTGATGGGAAAGAAAGAATGTTGCTCTTCCCTTCAATGGACCAATCATCATATTTGGATAGATAAAAAGGGAAAGAAGTAAAAATCAGAATATAGAGAACAATCTTAGCATCTCAATCACCATAGTTTCTTCATAAAGTTAAATTCGTTTTGAATGTATTCATTGTATCAAACAAGATCATTTATCTAATCATTTAATTACTAACTCTCACCAATCATTTAATTACTAAATTCTCTTACTTGAAATCCTGAATATCAATATACATTATACATAAGTCATGAGTCTCCCATCACCATACTTAACCTCTTGCATCTAATCCAAAGCTACACAATTGCAATGATGTTGTTTCCTGTTAAAGTTGAAAAATGAACTTATTGATTAATATATCAAAGAACTACTAAACACACAAGAAACTGTAGACACCAGTTGTAAGACATGTAGGTTCAGAGTAAAAAAAACTAAGATTAATTTTTCTTTTAATGGACAAACAAAACTAAAACTTGGAAGAAAGTACAGTGAAAAAGAACCTGGAAAATGACTCATCCTCAACCTTGTTGCATCCAACGGTGTCATATACCTTCATAATCAAAACGGTAGATCATATGCTTTATTCACCATCTTGCATATACTTTTATAAACAATTTCAACTCAACTCTATGCATTGGTGAAAGTGATAGAGCCTTGAATCACAAATATAAACCTAAGAATATCATGTGTTCCAATATATCAAAGTATATTGGATTGTCTTGTAAACAATCCATGGCAATTGATGGAATTGGAATGTCCTTTTTAATGCAAATCAATTGTATTAGATTTTCTATTTTGGAACAAAATGGATGGGAATATAGTTGATTCACATCAATTGTAAGAAAACCATAATCGATGATATTGATGATAATAACACTCAAACAAAAACAAAAGCATTTTTTCAAGTTTAATTTCATAAGCACCTTCAGTATATAACAGTAACTGTAACAGCACAAAAATTGATAAATCGAGCAAATAAAAAAATCAATCCAATAATAGTGATTTATTGTGACATCACCTTCATTGAAGCGATTCATAATAGCAAAGCAACAATGAGTGATCAAAGTTAAAGCCAATAGCAAACAAAATGAAAGAATCATGTTCAATATCCAAACTGAAGTATACATTGCAAAAAGCTTGATGTAAAGCATTTACCTTTACAAAAATTCAACTGTGAGTTTCAATGTTAGATATTCATAATGTTCTTAGTACAGCAAGTCCCACCTAAAATAATAGAAAATATTTTAGTTAAGAAAGCTGAAACAAAAATATTGTCCATTCAATTCTTCTTCTGAGAGCTTATTTAAAAATTAAAAAAATTTAAAGAAATCCTTACAGAAAGCATGAGCATGGCATCCATGCTTATGAAACTAACACCAAGGAAAGCCGCCATGCAAATGTAAAATTTAAATTTGTCAACTTTACAAAGGTGAATCATCTCTTCATAATTGATGTAAAATTTAAATTTGTCAACTTTACAAAGGTGAATCATCTCTTCATAGTTGATTAATCCAAGCATAGCAGACATGATAATAACAGATAGGGTTACCAGAGGTGTATAACTGAAAAGAAGAGCCAAGAACCTTAGTGTTAAAATCATGCAGAATTCCATGACTACATTGGACATAGTTGTCCTGCACCCAACATTGAAATTCACAACAATTTTATAGAATGGCCTTAATAAAAAAATCTAAGAAAATGGCACAGAAAGTTAGAAAATATGTGAGAATGTTAAGGAAATTCTCATTAGGGAAAAGCTCAATTACAGAGTATATATACAAAGGTTTTTCAGCTAATCAGCTGATAAGAGAGAAATAATAATGAACTAAACTATTAATAACAAACTAACTAACATTTGAAAAGAGTAAAGTGAAAAGAATAAAGCTTTAAACGGTAACTATGGAAGGCAGGCATTAGTGATACGGTCTGTTCCAATCCTCCTTTATTTTCTTCTTCAATGAAATGGTGCATACAGCTCTCTCAGTCTTGTTCACTTATTTTTGAAGTTTTTCTTCTTCAAGTCTTAGCCTCCTTCATTCTACTTATCTTCCAGATTTATTTATCTACAGCTCACATCTAATACTCCCCTTCAAGAGGAACATGATCATTGAGAACAGTTATCTTGTGAAGTAAAAAATAAAACTGCTTTGGCTGTCAAGCCTTAGTGAATAAGTCAACTATCTGAATATCAGTGGAAATGTGCATCGATTTGATGAATTCAATTAAGACCTTTTCTCTAAAAAAGTGGCAATCCATCTCTATGTGTTTCATTCATTCATGAAAAACTGGATTTCTGCATATGTGCAATGCCAATTGATTATCATAATAGAAAGTCACTACTTCATCATGATTAACTTCAAAATCAACTAACAATGACTTCAACCAAATGACTTCACAACATGTAGTGGCCATGGATCTATACTCTACTTCTGTTGAACCCTTGGCCACTACATATTGCTTCTTTGACTTCCAACTTACCAAGGATTTTCCAATAAGCATGCAATAGCCTGTTATGGATGTTTTAGTCTCTGGACAACCAACCTAATCATTATTTGAATATGCGTATATTCTCAATTTGGAGTCTGATTTCATTATAATTCCTTGGTGTGGAGCTTTCTTCAGATACTTTAATACTCTGTGAGCTACCATTAAGTGCTTTCCCTAGTCTATACATGAACTGAAAGAGAACCTGCACTGTATATGAGATATCAAGTCTTGTAAAAGTGAGATATAAACGTTTCCCTATCAGTTGTTTGTAGTTGGTAGGATTATCTAACTCTTATTCCTTTTCAGTCTTATTGAGCTTGTGGTTATAATCCAAAGGTGTTGAAATAAGTTTGTATCCAAGTAACCCCTAACTTTCAAGTAAATCTAAGGTATATTTCCTCTAGCAAATAGATATTCCTTTTGTTGATTGATCAATCTTAAGACCTAAGAAATATTTAACAATTCCAAGATCTTTTAGTTTGAATTTTGATTTCAGGGGCTACTTCACTTCATTTGACGCTTTAACATATGCGCTTTCTACTAAGATGTCATCCACATACACCAAGAGAGCAATAAAATTTCCATCTTCTTTTTTCATTGTGAACAAAAAATAGTCTAACATTGATTGTTTGAAACCATATCTTAAAATGGAAGCTATTAGCTTAACATTCCATTATATAGATGCTTGCTTCAGTCCATAAAAGGACTTGTGCAATTTGCAAACCAGTTTAGATCCACTTGAATACTCCCCCTTAATCGTGTACCCTTGTTGGAGTTCCATGTATAATTCCTCTTTCAACTCTCCATTTAGAAAGGCATTGTTTTTGTCTAACTTTGATAGTGACCACTTGTTTGCTGTTGCTAAGGCCATGAAAACTCTAACTATGGTTTGTTTTGCCACCAGGCTGAAGGTTTCTTGATTGTCAAACCCTTCAATTTGGTTATGTCCTTTGGCTACCAATCGAGCCTTATATGTTTTCATTTCTCCGTTGGCCTTTAGCTTAAGTTTGTACACCCATTTGTACCCAATTGCATGAGAGTTTGAGGATAATGGAACTATACTCCATGTTTCATTGTCCTCTAAAGCCTTTAGCTCAACTTTCATGGCATCTCTCCAATATAAGTGGTTCACAACCTCTTGGTAAGAATTTGGTTCATGAACATTTGATAAGGCTATAGTGAATGCTTTATGTTCTAGTGAGAGGTTTTGGCATGACAAAAAACTAGTTATGGGGTATGATGTGATTGAATTTGTATGAAAGGGTAACTTTGTTTAATAAGCATCTAAATACTTAGGTGTTTGTCTTTGTCTAGAACTTTTCCTGAGCAAAGTATAAGATCAATTGGTTCAATGTTAGTTTTTGTTTTAGAGTCACTAACTTGCAGACTAGGCATTGGTGATGAATTATGAGACTGAATTTCATTTTTCTAGTGTGATGGCATGTTTTGAGCTTGCTAAGGGTTGATTTAAAGGTAATTCATATGATGTTTGATCATGAAGGGAAGAATTTGTTATATCTAAATCCAAAATACCTATAGGAGCAGTATGCACACCATCTGTTTGATAAAATGAAGAATGTTGTGAATCAGGCAATAAAATTTAATATGGGAATATATTCTCATGGAAGACAATATTCCTTGATATTATGACCTTTTGTGCATGTAGATCATAAACCTTGTATCCTTCAATATGATTTGGATACCTTATAAACACACACTTGTTGGCTTTACTGTCAAATTTTTTTCTATTATGTGCTAGTGTGGAAACAATGCATAGGCATTCAAAAACTCTAAAGTAATCATAGTTTGGTGGTTTTTCGTATAATAGCTGATATGGTGATTTATTTTTGAGGACTTTGGTTGGCACTCTACTAATGATGTGAACAGCAGTGAAAACTGATGTCGTAACGTGGTGAGTCTTAGAACTCAACAATCTAAATTAAAAGGAGTTGCTATCAATCTTTTTTGATTAGGTGCGATTGTCCACCTAGGTGAATTTATTTCTTTTTTTTTTTTATGTCTTAAGCTTGACTTAGGCTCATTAAAAATAATAGGTTCTAGTTTACGAAGCAGATTAGGTTTGGAAGTCCTTTGCGTATGAGGAAGGTATTAGCACCCTCGCAAGCCCATTTAATTGGTACCCTATAAATTATGTGTCTTTTTAAGCCTTATTAAATAAAATCTGGTTCAATATTTTAATTCTAATTCCTCTTTTTATTTCTAATTTATTAGTTTTTCAAAATAAATAAAAATTCTTGATATTGAAATTTCTCAAGATCTCTCAAACGCTTATGGTAAAATTTAAGAAAATTCTCTCACTTAGAAATTCCCAAAAAGCCACTTTTCATTTTCTTGAGATTTTATCATTGGAGAACTTATTTACTTAATTTTATAATTTTATTTTTTTCTATTTTTATTTTATTAATTTTTTGAAATAAATAAAAATTCTTAATATTGAAAATTTCCTAAAATCTCTCAAACACTTATTGTAAAGTTTTGAAAAATTCTCTCACCTAAAAATTCTCAAAAAGCCACTTTTGGATTTCTTGAGATTTTATCATTGGAGAAATTACATAAATTATATATTAGCAGTTAATTTCGAAAGACTAAAAAAATAAATAAAAATAAAAAATATAAAAGAGAATAATTCAAGATATTTAAAAACAAATAAAAAAAATACAAGAACTCACCTAATTGGGTTAAGAAACCCAAAAAGAAAACCAACCTATTGGGCCTAAGTTACCCAAATAAATGAAGTGGGCAAAATAATAAAAGTGCGCTAGATTAATAAGATTTAACCTACAAAACTTCCTCTTTTTAGTTGAAATAAAATGTTGTTTTGTTTATAGTATAAAAGCTCTTTTTTCGCCCTTTCCTTTATTTCCTACTTCTTCTTCTCTTTCTAATTAAGAGCTTCACCCTCTAAAAAAAAAATCTCTTCATTTTCCAAATTCCAGCCACTATGTCTGCCACCGTCCACCTTCATCGATCGTCGTTCACTAGCAACGGAATTTTACCAAATCTTCTCAGAGAAATCCTTTTAGTGCTCTCATCTCTTTAATCGAAATAGTTTCTTTAGAAATTAAGTTGATTTTCCTAGATCTAGAAAAATAAAAAATTCCAAAACTCAAGAAACTCCGCCACTCCTTTTTTTTTTTTTCTCTTTTCTCTTTTCCCCCTTTTAATTTGAGGCTTGGTTATATTTATAGGCAATGTGTTGCACTTTTATTTGAATTGGTTTTTTAGTTTCAATTTGATCTTAATCTTTTTAAGACTTAATCCAAAAGTAGGATTAATATAAACATATCTTATCTTTCATATTTTTCTCTTCTTTTTTTTAAATTACCTTGATTTTCATATTTTTTTTATTTATATTCCAAAATTACTACATATAGACAAATTGGGGTATCTACAGTTGTCGTTTTTTGCACATTTCTTGGGAACTAAAAATTTTGCAAAGACGTAGACACCATTCTAGCCAAAATAATTTTCTAATGAAAAGGCTCCTAATCTAGAATGAAGCTACATAACTTTAAATATAGACGCTTCACCTAGAATGAGGTTATTATAAAAAGAAAAAGCTCATCATCTAGAATGAGGCTACGTAACTTAAAACTCCTCACCTTGAATGAGGCTATGTAACTTAAAACTCCTTATCTTGAATGAGGTTTCGTGACTTAAAACTCTTCGTCTTGAATGAAGCTATGTAACTTAAAACTCCTCATCTTGAATGAGGTTTCATAACTTAAAACTTTTCATTTTGAATGAGGCTACGTTGTTGGCTCCATTAGTTTTTAATGATAATAAAACATTCTCATTCATTTATGTCTAACTTTACTACTAGAGTGTGTAAGACAAAAATGTTTGTCAATAATAAATTAATCACTCAAAAGCAAATATCAAAACTCATAAGAATAAGGAGCCACAATTAAGATAGAAAATAAAAGTTTCTTAGTCAGATAATCAAGACAGTTAGCTAAAATTCAAAAGTGAAGTTGACTGGTTCAAGCAGATTGTGAGATAAAGAACACTTAGTTGACCAAGAGGCATGGTTAGTCAACTAAGAGCACACTGCCAAAAATCCAAATTGTAAGACAAAGACAACTTAATCGACTAAGAAGCATGGTTAGTCAACTAAAAGTTCACTGCCAAAAACTTTAGTTACAAGACAAAGACGACTTAATCGACTTAGACATATGTTAGTTAACTAAAAGCACTTTGTCTAAAAATTTGAATTTGAATGCTAAAAGACAGACCAACGGCTAGAATTGACTCCAAACTGTTTTCAACGGTCTAAAGCTATCAAACATCCATTAAAGTTGGTTTTTCAAGTATGTAAGGCACTCCCAACAACTAAGAATCATATCCAAGGCTTCCAAGATCAAAAAGAGCTAAAAATAGTAAAAACTCTCTCCATACTTTTTACATTTCACTCCAATCCTTGTAGTAGAATTAAGCACTTCATTTTTGCGCCACTCAGATCAAGTTAGTGATCATAGATACTTCTTTATTTTTATTCTCTTTGATTACTTAGAGTGTACCAGTCACTCTAAGGGGATTGATTAAGCTTGGTTTTACTTGATTGGTTGTATAGGTTCTAACTTAGCCTAAGAAAAGTTAGTTTTGGGTTTTGGTTGATCCCAGAAAAAACCATTGTTAAAGGTTGTGGCTGAGCTTATGAAAAACCATTTTAAAAGCTTGATGGAAGCTTGGGAATTCCATCGTTTATAGTGATTTGGTTTGAAAAATCCTTGATTGGAAGATCAAGGTAGTGGATGTAGGTTTTTGACTGAACTATTATAAATCTTTGTGCATTGTCTGCTTTATTTTATTTTTTCATTTCATTTTTCTTTAGATCATTCCTCCAACTTGCATTCAACTTCTCATCATTGACCTTTAACTTGACCCTAATCTGAAATCAATTTTAGTAGCATTCAAAAAGTGCAATTCAACCCCCCTCTAGCACACTTATTTAGGACCAACAAGTGGTATCAAAGCCTATCCCTCATTCTTAAGGCTTAACATCCTAAGGGAGATCCAAATGGCTCTTCAAAAATCTGTAGTTGCTAAAGGACAGTCCACAAATAGACTACTTTTGTTTGATGGATCGAACGACCCTTATTAGAACACTAAAATGTCTATTTACATAAAGGCAATAGATTATGAAATATGGGATGTCATCACTGATTGACTTTTTATTCCCTTGACCATTAATGTAGTGACAAATGAAATGATTCCTAAGCTAAGGGTTGTATGGACTGAAGCTGAAACCAAACAGGTTGAGACAAACTTCAAGGCAATAAATACTTTACATTGTGCATTAACTCCCACTAAGTTTAACAAAGTATTAAGCTATACCACAGCTAAACAAGTATGGGACAAACTTAGGATTATCCATGAAAGGACTTCACAAGTCAAGGGTCCAAAATAGCTTTCCTAACTCATAATTATGAGATGTTTAAGATGGAACCTGGTGAAGATATTACCAACATGCTTGATAGGTTCATTAACATCACCAATAAACTTAGTTAACTAGGCAAACTAATTCCTGAACATGAAATTGTCAAAAGACTTCTTAGTAGCCTACCTAAATATTGAAAGCCAAAAGTGATTGCTATTCGTGAAGCCAAGGACTTAAATGTTATCACTCTTGATGAAATTTGCGGCTTTCTTCTCACTCATGAGTTGGAGCTTAAAGAAGAGGAAGAAAAAGACAAGAGAGAAGCAAAAGATAAGAAGAAAAACATTGCCTTAAAAGCACGCATCTTTGAAGAATAATTGATTAATTTATCCTGTGATGATGATGAAGAATTAGGTATGGTAATAAGAAGATTCAGAAAACTTGTGGGACAAAAAGACAGGAGATTGGCTAAGAAAGGGTACAGAACAGATCAAAGTTATTCATGGAGAACTAGAAATAAAAATGAGTCCAACAAAAAGGAAGATGTTATATGTTTTAAGTGTAAGAAGCCTAGACACTTTAGGTCAAAATGCCCTTTGCTGAAAGAGGAAACTCCTAAGAAAAATAGAAAATCGAAAAAGGCAATGGTAACTATAACCTGGTCTAATAGTGATGTTTCAAGTTCAAATGTTGAAGAAGAAAAAGTGAAAGAAAGATTAAATTTATGTCTGATGGTAAGAGATGATGAATCCGAGGTATCTTCTGTTCTTTGTGATATTTCTATCGATGAACTTCAAGAAGAATATGAATGTCTTTATGATGAATTCGAAAAAGTTGCATCAAAATACAAGGTTTAAAAAAAAAGACTATATTTCTTGAGATAGATTTAAAAAAGATAAAACATTATTTCAATTCGTTTTTGAACAAAGAAATTTTTTTCAAACTGAAGTAGAACATTCAAAAATAGATTTTGAAATTCTAAAATTGAAACTAGACAACAGAACTGAAGCCTTGCAAAAGGCAATAGATGAAAATGTTGCTCTTAAAAGTTTGAGAGAAGAAACATTAAGAAGAAACGCAAACTTTAAGAAAATTATGATAGTTTCTCATCTAGATGCTATGCTTGTAGTAAAATTAGTCATCTTTCTTATGACTACTATAGAAAAAGAAGCACTAAGAGAACAAGAATGATATGGTTACCAAAAGAATCCTATATAACAACTAACCTTCAAGGACCCATCAAGGTATAAGTATTTGTTAAGAAAAACTAAAAATTTATCTTACAGGTTGAGCTAATCTGAGAAGACATATGTTCAAAAGCTCAACAAAAGCATAAGCAACCACGGTACATGGATAGTGGTTGCTTAAGGCATATGACTGGAAATGAAATGTTATTTGCTCAGCTGGATAAGAAAAAGAGAGGTACTGTATTATTTGGAGATAATTCAAAAGGTAGAATTCATGGTATATGAACTATTGGTAAGAATTCTCATGCTTAAATTAATCATGTGTTGTTCGTTAAAGGCTTAAAGCACAATTTACTAAGCATCAGTCAACTATGTGACAAAGGCTTTAAAGTATATTTTGATTCATACAAATGTGAAATTATAGATATTAGCACCAATAAAATTTGATTCATAGGAAAAAAAAAATAAAAAACATGTATGTTATATTTCTTGAAGATTTTGAGTTAGATTGTGAGACATGTCTTATAGCAAATGATGAAAATGATAGCTAGTTATGGCATAGAAGACTTGGTCATGTAAGCATGCACACCAACTTAAAACTAATAAGAAAAATTTTGGTTATTGGATTGCTTGAAATGAAATTTGAGAATGATAAGATTTGCGATGCTTGCCAACTAGGGAAACAAGTTAGAACATTTTTCAAAGCCAAAAAGACTATCTTAACCACTAGAGCTCTTGAATTATCGCACATTGACTTATTTGGTCTGATCAACACAACTAGCTCAAGAGGTAAATCACATGGTTTCGTGATAGTTGATGACTATTCTAGATATACTTGGGTCTGCTTCCTTGCTCATAAACATGATGCATTACCTATTTTTGCAAATCACTATAAGAAAGTTCAAAATGAAAAAGAACTTCTCATTGTTAGTATTAGGAGTGATCATGGAGGAAAATTTGAAAGAGATGATTTTGAGAACTTTTACAATGAAAAAAGATTAGATCACAACTTTTTTGCAACTAGAACACCTCAACAAAATGGGGTTGCTGAGAGCAAAAATTGAACTTTAAAAGAAACAACTCGAACCATGCTTTGTGAAAACAATCTACCAAAATATTTTTAGGCAGAAGCTGTAAATACAACAACCTATATTCTTGATAGAGTTTCAATAAGAGATATGACTTCTAAAACTCTTTATGAATTATACAAAGGTAGAAAACCAAACATTTCTCACTTTAGAAGCTTTGGCTGTAAATGCTTTGTTTTAAACAATGGAAAACATTTTCTTGAAAAATTTGATGCCAAGAGTGATGAAGCAATATTTCTAGGATATGCATTGAACTCAAAAGCTTATAGAATTTTCAACAAGAGAACTTTAACAATTGAAGAATCCATTCATGTAGTTTTTGATGAAACTAATGCCTTGCAAAAGGAAGTTTTGGTTGATGAAAATGATGTAGAGGACCTTAAGAGACAAATGGAAGAAATGAGCTTGAAAAATAAGAAAAATAATGAAAGAAGCTCTCTTGGAAGAGAAACAAAAGCTCCACCTTTAGAAAATCTACAAAAAACTGGTAGTCAACATAATGACCTTCCAAAAAGCTAGAGATATGCCAAAGATCACCCATAAGAGCAGATTATTAGTGATCCTTTAGAAGGAGTTAGGACTGAAAGAGGAATTAGAGAAACATGTGAATTCTCAACCTTTATCTCACAAATCGAGCTTAAAAACTTTGAAAAGGCAGAAAAAAAAGAGAGTCAGATATTGGCCATGCAAGAAGAACTTGAACAATTTGAAAGAAACAAAGTATTGACATTATTTTCTAGGCCATTCAATCACCTAATTGTTGGTACAAAGTGGGTGTTTGGAAACAAGGTAGATGAGCAAGGTAATGTAATAACAAATAAAGCTAGGCTAGTAGCTCAAGGGTATAATCAAGAAGAAGGTATTGACTATGATGAAACTTTTGCCCCTGTTGCTAGGATAGAAGCCATAAGATATTGCTTGCATTTGCATGTTTCATGAATTTCAAATTATTTCAAATAGATGTGAAAAGTGCATTTTTCAATGGTCTTATTCAAGAAGAAGTCTATGTTAAACAAACCCTCGAATTTGAAGATTTTAAAAAGCCTGATTATGTTTTCAAACTTCATAAGGCCTTGTATGGACTAAAACAAGCTCCAAGAGCTTAGTATGAAATACTCTCAAAGTTTTTAGTTGAAAAAGGGTATGTTAGAGGAAGTATTGATATAACATTGTTTATTAAGAAATGCTTGAATGACTTAATTGTAGTTCAAATTTATGTGGATGATATTGTGTTTGGTGCTACTAATGAGGCTTTGTGCAAGAACTTTGCTGAAAAAATGTAGGGTGAATTCGAAATGAGCATGATGGGTGAACTGAAATTCTTTCTTGGCCTTCAAATCAAAGTGAGGAAGGCATCTTTATCAATCAAGAAAGATACATTCCAGACATGCTGAAAAAGTTTGATATGTTGAAGCTGAAATCAATTAGCACACCAATGAGTCCTTCTACCAAACTTGATATTGATGAGAAAGGAAAAAGTGCTGATCAAAAGCTTTATAGAAGTATGATTGGATCTTTGCTTTCCTTAACTGCTAGTAGACCTGATATTCAATTTAGTGTATACTTGTGTGCACGGTTTCAATCACAACCCAAAAGGTCACACTTGACTGCTGTAAAAAGAATCTTTAGGTACCTCTTAGATACACAAACTTTAAGAATATGGTATCGTAGAATCATCCTTTAATCTTATTGGATATTCTAATGTTGATTTTGCTGGAAGCAAAATAGATAAAAACAGCATTAGTGGCATATGTCAGTTTCTAGGAAACATGCTTGTATCTTGGGCAAGTAAGAAACAAAACTCAGTTGCACTTTCAATAGCTAAAGCTGAATATATTTCCTTAGGTAATTTTGTGCTTAAATTTTATGGATTAAATAACAATTAAAAGACTTTAGAGTAACCATGCATAATGTACTAATATTTTGTGATAACACAAGTGCTATCAATATCTCAAAAAATCCAATTCAACACTCAAGAACAAAGCACATTGAAATTTGATATCATTTTATTTGAGATCATGTACTTATGTCATGACCCGAAACTCCCATCTAGCCCGTGACAACCGTCGCAATGTCTCGATAGGCATTCCTATCCCGAATGCCAATTGAAACCTTGCAAGGCTTTTACACCAATTTTCTCACTTCCCTTGTGAGTAATAGTTACTAAAATCATGTTTTAAAGTGATATGGACCATTTTCTAATCAAAACAGTCAAAAAGCGATTTTGGCCACACAAGGGCATTTTGGTCATTTTTTTGAAAAATTTCAAAATCAGCAAAAAATGTAGTATGTAAGTGAAAAACACACATTTCATAACTAAAAATAAGTTTAGATATATAAAACATTTATTTAGAGTGAAATTGTAACTAATAGAATAAAATAAAAATATTAAATAAAATATTCCATTTTCTCATAAAACAATTTTTATAGAGTTATCCGTAAATAATTTGTCATGACTTGGAACTCCCATCGAGCCGGTGACAACTGTCGTGAAGTCCCGATAGACATTCCTACCCCGAATGCCGACCGAAATCTCACAAGGCTTTCATATCAGTTTTCTCTTTTCCCCTGTGAGTGATAGTTACTAAAATTATGTTTTGAAGTGGTATTGACCATTTTCGATTCAAAAACAGTAAAAAAGAAATTTCTACTGCACATGGTTATTTTCGTCATCTTCCTCGAAAATTTTGAAATTGGCTAAAAATATAGTATGTGAGTGAAAAACACATATTTCATAATCAAACATAAGTTTTGCTATCTAAAACCTACATTTGAAATGAAATTTTAGCTATTAGAATACAATAAAAATATTTAATAAAATATTCTATTTTCTTGTAAAACAAATTTTATAGAACAATCCGCAAATAATATTTTTTGGTACGTAAAAGCAAATTAAATTCTTACATACAATAATAAAGTTAACTAGAGTATGCAGTTACATTTACAATGATACATAGGCCCCCGAATGACAAAATTGAACTAAGGCTGTGAGTCGGTAAACCTTTGATTTCCAAGGTTGCAACTCCAAAATTTGTCTCTTGACGATATTGGCTAACTACTAATTATCCTGAGCCTGAAATGGATGGAAATGAGGGTGGTGAAATTATATAATCCCAGTGAGTAAATAGACATCATCAAAAATATCTAAAGTCGAGTAAGTGGAGACAAATAAAATATCCCATCATAATACATTTTTCATAGCTTGAAGATTCATCCCTACTTGTGTAAACCATTGTATTTCATTAAATTTTTAACAAGGCTTATGAATTTCCTGAAAACCTAGCTTATGCCAAAACTAATACTCGTTGATGCCTTGTACAAGGGCATCCATTCGAGTCCACCAAGGCTGTGAAAATTTCATAATCTTTCAAAACACAGCCATTCTTTGGCGTTGGCTGAGTCTCACTTTCACGTGCTGGTTGGGCGTGAAGTGAACTCAAACCTCACCCCAAGAGATACCCTACGTGCCTCTCCAATCGAGGTAAGAATTAGCCAAGTTTATCGTGCCCCTTCTAAATAGGCTAGCCCACGGAAACCCGCCACTGTAGTGTAGAATAAACCCCACCATAACAATAAAATCATAATAGCAAGGCATGGCAATTTCATTATTATCCAATTTATCAAGAACAAGCAGACAATTTGTATTTCTCAACACAATTATCAAATCAGCCAATCATGCCATATTACCATAAGCCATTCAATTCAAATAATCAATTTGTAATACAAACAGACAGTCTCCAATTACTTTATTTTCAAAATCATCATTAATTTCAAAATAGTTTACAAAGTAATTTCATTTAAACACATTGGTTTATAAAGCATGAAAATTTACCTTTTAAATCCATTTTCCAAAGAATCACTAAATCAGTTAAAAACCACTTTAGATAATTAAAATGATAGTAAGGTTACTCACAGTACTAGGAGTCAATGTACTCCTAATCTCAATCTTCGGGTACAATCTCTGTACTTTTACTAGTGTAGTTTGCTCACCACCTATCCATAATGCACAACAAATAGTTCACTGAATTGGTGTTAAATTAATAATAAACCAAATCAGGCTCTATACTAATGCGTAAAATGGAATGTGAAATGCCCGGCGACTATCTAAATATGGTGTCTTTTCTAAATTCCATTATATACCTAATTAAATCGGTATTTGCCTCATTTGATTTTTCACATGATTAATTGTCCAATGTGTCCAATTTAACTCCAAATAATACCATTTCTTTTTCAATACTTCAAATCACCAAATGCAAGTCAAATAACACAAAATCTATCAAAACCACCTTCACATTTATTCTTGGAAATTCGGCCATGGTGGTGCATCAACACTAGAATTTTTCCTATTTAATTTTCTCACCATAATTCATCATTTTCTAACCAATTCACTTGAATTAACATCAATCCACCATCAATACTCTACATGTGAGATTCGGCCATGATGGGTTTCCAAGGAATATGTGATTTTCTTCAGTTGTTTTCATACTACACATCATTAACTAACCAAAAACACTAATCTAGCAAGAAATTTAACTAAATTCAAGCACAAAAACTCTTCCCTCATGTACGGTCAGCCATGATACCCATTTGCAAACTTTGATTTCAGCCATGGAAATGAGAAAATAAGGCATGGGTAATGTAGATCTCAAGTGAAAATAAAGAAATTTTACCTTATCTTGCTTGATTCCTTGAATTTTCACATTTTCTCTTTGAATTTCTCCACTTAGGGTTTTATTCTTTCTTTCTTGCTTTTGTTCTTGCTTTGGCCGAATATGGGAAGGGAAAATGGGGAATTATGGGCTGATTTTTCAAGTTAAATATGAAAAAGTCAAAACTTGACACTTGTCATTTTTTTATTGGTTCAAAATTTAAATATTTATCCTTTTAACCTTTAATTCTTCACCACACAAATTGTCATATTTATCCACAAAAATAATTAATAAATTCCTTGGTTTTTGATAAGTGTTGGGGGTGAAAATTACCATTTTACCCCTATGCTCCGAAAATTACCGAAATTAAAAATTTTCACTTCTAAACCTCAAATTATACTCCAAAAGATCAATCTCAGTGAAAAATTTCATCCAATATCCAAATTTAATTCTTGGGTGGCAAAATGACCATTTTGCCCCTAGATCATGAAAATTCCAGTTTCACTCCAAATCACTCCTCGAACTCCGAATTACCATTTTAAGTCATCCTTGGAATGTGAAATTCCTAATTTCACCTTAAAATCTCTATTTTAACTAGTTCGAGGCATAAATCGACTTAGTTGTCCTCAAGGTACAATACCGACTTTTATCTATTTTTCTTAGATATTCAAATATGCAGGCATGATGTCAAATATATAAATGACATGACAGATATTTTAGGGCTGGGCTTGATATAATTTTTGTAGTGTAAAAGTAAAATAAATTCATACATACAGTAATACAGATAACCAGAGTATGTAATTTAATTTATAATGACATATGGGCCCCTGAATGACTAAAAGTAATGAAGGCTGTGAACCTACGGTTTTTCAACAATGCAAATCCAACTATAGCCCTTGTCGATATCAGCTATCTACAGACTATCTTGAGCTTGAAATGGGTGGAAATGAGGTGGTGAGATTATATAATCCAGTGAGTAAACAAATATCATCTAAATAATCTAAAGCCGAGTAATAGAAGACAATCAAAATATCCCATCACAATACGTGTTTCATAACTTGAAGATTCATCCCAACCCATGTAAACAATTGTATTTCATTAAATTTTCAACAAGGCTTATGACTTTCTCATAGATTTGGCTCATGCCATCAATCATACTCGGGGATACCTTGGCTGGGGCATCTGATCGAGTCTGCCAAGGCTGTTATAATATCATATATGCATAAAACATATTTTTCATTAGAAAACACATCTGTTCCTTGGTGTTAACGGAGTTCACCCTCACGTGGTGGTTCGGCGTGATGTGAACTCTAACCATACCTCAGGAGATACCCTCTGTGCTTCTCGTACCGAGGTATAATTTAACGGGGTTTACCGTGCCTCTCTAATAGGCTGGTCCAAGGAACCTGTCCACTGCAGTAAGCTAATTATATAATCCACCATATCAATAAAAATTCAGTGGCATGACATGGCTAATATAATACTAACCAGCCTGTCAAGTCAAAACAACAGTTCATATATTTTCAGCACAATTACCAATCCAGCCACTCATGCCCACATTGTCATAAGCCATTCAATTCAAGCCATAATTTACAACACAGCAAGTAGTCTCCAATTACTCCATTTTCAAAGCCATTATTCCATTTCAAGACAATTTATAAAATCATTTTATTTAATCACATTTTATTTTTAAAACATAAAGATTTACCATTTAAACTCATTTTCCATAAAATCACAAAAACGTCTTACAATTTGCTTTAGATAATTAAGATGATAATAAGGTTACTCATAATATCAAGAGTTCATAATACTCCTATTCTTGGTCCTCTGACACAATGTCGTTACCCTTGTTAGAGGGCTCACCACCTATCCATAATACATGACACATAATTCAATATATTGTGTCATACCATTATAAATCTATTTCAGGCTCTATTTGAATGCATGAGGTTGTTCGGACAGTCACTTAAATACGATGTTACACGTTGGATCAATTGTGATCGAAATGGATCGGTTTTCAACCTAATTCAAATTCTCCATCTTTGATTTAATCAAAACATCCAAATTGGCTCCAAATATATACTCATTACATTTCCAATATCTAAATTATACCAAAATGCCTCAATAAGCTTGACTTTCTCATTGTGATTCAACTTGTTTACTAAAGGCACTATACTTAAAAATCACCATTTTTGGTTTCCATCACCACAATTCATTAAATCCTATCTACATAACATAAGATATCACAAAAATCATCACTTCTAGGTTCCTTATGAAATTTGGCCATGGTGGGTGGGTGAAGAACATTTGATTTTTCTTGTTTCCATTCCAAACATGATAAATTAACTAAAAACACCAAAATACCATAAAATCTATCTAAAATCATCATCAAATTCTCTCTCCTAGGGTTCAGCCAGCACACTATCCTTCATGATATCTTGTGATTCAACTATGGAAAATGCAAAATAATGCATAGGAAAGGTAGATCACAAGTTAAAATTAAGAAATTTTACCTTTAATCACTTGTTTCCTTGAAATCCAATACTTTCTCTTGAATTTTCACTCTAGGGTTTTCGTTCTTCTTTTCCTCTTTGTTCTTTGCTATGGCCGACCAAGAGAAATGAGATGGGAGAGTTTAAATTGGCTTTATAAAGGAAAATATTAAATGGATAAAAATTTACCAAGTGTCACCATTCCATTGGTCCATGTTTAAATACTTAGTAATTAAGCAATTTTTCTCCACCACTTAAATTCCCTCAATTATCCATAATAATAATGGGTGGAATTCATGATTTTGACAAGTGTTGGGTGGTGTAAAATTCCAATTTTGCCCCTAGGCAACAAAATGACTATTTTGCCATTATGCTTAGAAAAACGTCGAAATTAAAATTCTTCACTTTTCAAACTCAAATTATGTTCTAAATAGTCAATCTTGGTCAAAAACCTCTTCCAACATTCCAATTTTAACCTCGAGTGGCCAAATGACCATATTGCCCCTACGTTATGAAAATTTCAATTCGACTCCAAAACAATCCTCGAACTTCGAATCACCATATTAAGTCATTCTGGGGTTTTAAAAATTCTCAATTTCATCTTAAAATCTCTATTTGGTCTAGTTCGAGGCTTAATTCAACTTAGTTATATCACTAGGTACACTATCAACTTTGGACGATTTTTTAGGGTTTTCCAAGTATGCAAGTGTCAAGCCTAGTCCTAAAATACTTGCCAAGTCATACATGTGATGGACAACATGTTTGCATACTTGGAGAGCCTCAAAAAATTTTCAAGAGTCGGTAGTGTACCTAGAGGTACAACAAAGTTAATTTAAGTCTCGAACTAGTTAAAATAGAGATTTTCAAGTGAAATTGGGAATTTCACAATCCAAGGATGACTTAAAATGGTAATTCAGAGTTCGAGGTCTGATTTGGAGATAATCTGGAATTTTTGAAATCTAGGGGTAAAATGGTAATTTTGCCACTCGAGGACAAAATGGAAATTTTTAGAAAAAATTTTGATTACATTTCAGCAAGATTGATTATTTGGAATATAATATGAGGTTTAGCAGTGAAAAATTTTAATTTTTAATATTTTTGGAGCATAAGGGCAAAACGGTAATTTTACCGCCTTATGGGCAAAATGGTAATTTTCACCCCCTAACACTTGTCAAATTTGTGAATTTTATTTATTGTGGGAATGGATAAACATGACATAAAATGTGGTGGAAAATTTAAGTGTAAAAGTCAAATAATTAAATTATGGACCAATTAAAGCATGCCATGTGTCAAGCTTGATTACTTTAATATTTTTCATATAAAAATCAGTCCATAAACCCCCATTTCCCTTCCCATATTTTGCCAAAACAAGAACAAGAGCAAGAAAGAAAGAACAAAATCCTAGGTGGAGAAAATCAAAGAGAAATTGTGAAAATTCAAGCAATCAAGTGGAAAAGGGTGAAATTTCTTTACTTTTACTTTAGATCTACAATACCTATGCTTTATTTTCTCATTTCCATGGTTGAATTACATGTTGTCATAATGAATTAGTGGCTGGCCGAATGGGTATGGAGAGAAATTCATGATGGGATTGTCTTGATTTTGAGTTATGTTAGTGTTTTGAGTTAGTTAATCATGTTTGGAAGCAAAACAACAAGAAAAAGATTCATTTTGCCCACCATCCTTCAATGGCCGAATGTCCCATGTTGTGTATAGATGGTGGATTGATTTTATTTTAAGAGAAATGGTTTGGAAAATGATGATTTGTGGTGTGAAAATCAAGTGAAAAAAATTTTAGTGTGAATGCACCCACCATGGCTGAATTATCCATGAAGAAATGTGGAAGTGATTTTGCTGAATTTTGGGTTATTTGGATGGTATTTGGTGAATTGAAGTATTGAAAATCAAATGGTGTTAATTGGAGCTAAATTGGACACGGTCATTTTATCGGGTGATAGACTGAATTAGGTCAACACTGTAATTAAACGATTACTCGACATTTCATGCAGTCATATAGAATTTAGGTTAATTTTATATCGAATTAGCACAAATGTAGTAATTAATTTATTTTGCAATTTGTCAAGGTGGCGAGTCCTCTAACTAAGGCAAGGAAATTGCACTCGAGGATTTATAGTCGGAGTATCCAAATTTGATTTTCGAAAATAGTAACTTTACTATCATCTTAATTATCTAGAGTAAATTTTAATTCGTGATTTTGGTGCTTCTGTGAAAAAATGGTTTTAAATGGTGAATTGTTTTGTTTTATGAGCAAAGTGTGAATTAATAAAATAAAACGAATTTTTGTAATTCGATTTGAAATTGAACCATAATTTTGGAAAATAGAGTAATTCAAGATTGTTTAATTGTTGTCTTATAAATTGTGTTTAAATCGAATGGCTTATAACAGTATGTGTGCATGAATGGCAAAACTGATTTTTGTGTTAGAATTATATGTACTGTGTATTCAGCCTTGAGAGGCTAGGTTGCAATAAATTGCCATGTCATGCAGAGGAAATTTTATGAATCTAGTGGTAGATAAAATAATAATCCATGCAGTGGAAGGTTCTGTGGACCAGTCTATGAGAGGGGGCACAGAATCAGATGTACCTTACCTCAATCGGAGAGCCGTGTGAAGAGTGTCTCTAGAGGTAAAGATTTGAGTGCACTTCCCACGGACCACCATGTGAGAGTGAGACTCAGCCAACGCCAAGGCATGGCTAGGTTTTCAGATGTAAAAATAAGTTCATGTGTATACTGCACTGAATAGCCTTGGCGGTATCGATTAGATGCTTTGGCCGGGGTATCCCCGAGAATGATTTTGGCAAAGCCAAGTTTTTTAGAGATTCATAAGCCATGTTAATTATTTGAGTAAAATGATTCTATTTTACTCGATTGAAACGATTTGAGATAATATGAACTGTAATATGAAGAATGAATTTGAATTTATCTCAATTTACTCGACTTTAGATTCTTTTGATGATGTATTTTTACTCATTGGGATTTTATAATCTCACCATTCTCATTTTCACCTTTTCAGGACCGGAATAGTTAGTAGATAGCTAAATTTGCTGACGACTAAAGTTAGCTTGCAACCTCACCATCAGTAGGTTCACTGTCTTTTATACTTTTGAATATTCGTGGGCCCACGTGTCATTGTAAATGTAATTATATACTTTGGTTACCTTTGTTAATATATGAAAGAATTTATTTTACTTTCACATCCCAAAATTTATTTACAGACTGTTCTATGAAAATTATTTTATAAGAAATTAAAATATTTTCTCGAATATTTTTATTATATTCAAATAGTCATAATTTTAATCAAAAAGAGTGTTTTAGACACTTAAATTTATTTTTAATTATGACATATGTGTTCCCCACCCATCTACTACGTTTTGGTCAAGTTTAAAAATTTTGAAGAAAAATGACCAAAATACCCATGTGAGGTGAAAACTGTTTTTCTACTGTTTTAAGTTGAAAGAAAGTTAAAATCATTTGAACATGACGTTCAGTGTTGATTTTTCATGGGAGAGGCGAGCAAAATGGTACTAAAAGCCTTGCGGGGTTTCGGTCGGTATTCAGGGTATGAATACCTATCGAGATGTCACAGCGGTTGTCATTGGCTCGATGGGAGTTCCGGGTCGTGACAATTATATTAGTATCAGAGCTTTTGGTTTTGAAGCTTTTGGTTTTAAAGATCAGAGTTTTGGTTTTAAAATTGTTTTAAAAATTTACAGTGTCAGTGTGGCCTCGAGTTAAGTTAAGACGGGTTAGATTGAATAGGATGCATCTACATATAGAGTTTGAGGTTGCTTAAACCTGCTTTGTTATCTTTTATAGATTAACATGCCTCCTAGACGTAAACGCCCACCTCTAACTAGATCAGCTAGAAGAGGAAGATGTCGTTTCCAATCTCGTCAGTGAGAGGCAATATAGGAGGAATCAGTTGCATCCACGTTTCGAGCAGCACCTGCTGCTGAGCAGGCAAAGACTCCTCCACATCCACCACCTCCGCCACCTACGGGAATTCCTACCATGCCTCATGAGATAGTTCAAGCACTGGCAGTCTATTTTACTGCAATGGCTGGTCAAGCTCAGATTGGTCAAGTCCCATCTATAGTGCTTCCAGTTGCTCCTTCAGTTCCACCATCGGCATAGGACGTATCCATTCCTAAGAAGCTGAAGGAGGCTAGGCAACTTGGTTGCATATCTTTTACGGGTGAATTAGATGCCACCACAACCAAGGATTGGATTAATCAAGTCTCAGCGACACTCACTGATATAAAGATAGATGATGATATGAAATTAATGGTGGCCACAAGGTTATTGGAAAAGAGGGCCCGCACTTGGTGGAACTTGGTAAAGTCCCGTTCCACTACTTCTCCAACTTGGTCAGACTTTCTAAAAGAATTTGATGATTAGTATTATACTCATTTTCATCAGAAAGAGAAGAAGAGAGAATTTTTGAGTTTGAAATAGGGAAGTTTGACGGTAGAAGAATATAAGGTTTGATTTAACGAGCTACTATTTTATGTGCTTGACCTAATGAGGACTGAACAGGATCAGGCCAACTATTTCGAAGAAGGGCTCCGAAATGAGATTAGAGATCGAATGGCAGTGACTGGTAAGGATCCACATAAGGAAGTAGTACAAATGGCTTTAAAGGCTAAGAAGCTCGAAAATGAAAATAGGAGAATACGAGTTGAAATTGTAAAAAGGAGGAATCCGAGTGTATCCTCCAGCCAGCCACCAAAAAGGGGCAAAGACTCATCTATTTTAGAAAATACTACCTCTGATCCGGTAACATCTTCTTGACCCTTATTTTCACAGACACAACAAAGGCCTTCGAGATCCAGTAGGTCTGAGATGACTGTTTTTGGAAAAAGGTCCCGAGGCTCTGATAGATGCAGAACGTGTGGGAATTATCATGTTGGGTTGTGTAGGGGGGCTTGCACGATGTTTTTCATTATGATCAGTCGGGTTATATTAGGAGTAATTGCCCACAACTAGGACACGCTACTGTAGCTACCCCATCTCCATCAACTCATATGGATATGCAGAGGAGAGATTCTTCTAGATTACATTTGAGACATGGAGTAACTATACGGTCTAATGTAGAAAGTAATACCCTAGCATATCCACCTTCTAGACCACAGACTTGTTCTTCGACAAGAGTTTTTGCTGTAACGGAAGATGAAGCACAAGTCCAACCTGGAGAAAGTGAGTGAAAAATTAGACGAAAGTATGAGATAGTGATAAGAGATGTCAATACCAAGTAATGAGAGTGTAAATAAAGATTTCAAAAATAATATAGCAAGTGAGTTTATATATAATATTGTTATGAAAATTTCTTGTTATATTGTTGAAATTAGAACTCAAAAATGCTTGAGGTGTACATCATTCAAACGGGTTTAAATCTTAAGTGACAAATTAATACCGGAATACAAGAAGGATGCAAACTAATGTAGAGACATGAAAGATGATTGAGGAAAAAGGATGATTCTTAGGAATTGTGGTATTAAATCTTATAGAATGATCAAATCAAGATAAATTTTTGAAGTATAAATGAAATTATAAGGCATATACACATATATGGGGTTGATATTGTGATAAACTAAAGTGAAAAATGGTTTTTAGTGAATTAAGATTCAAACTTAATATATGATGAATGATGTAGGTAGTACAACCAAAAAGAAATCCCATCAGAAGTTGAGCCATGTGGATGTAAGAGACTTTGGGAAGTAGTCAAGGAAACGATATTAGGGAAATATGATCTATAACGTGGTTAAGCTATATGAGATAGAGCCGTATGAGATGGAGTTATGGATCAAATTTAACGATAGTAATATAAACATGTTTGGAGTCTCAATATAAGAGATCTTGCTTGTGAAAGGTACTGCAAATATGATGTTGAAGGATATTGATAAACATAAGTGAAGTACTTAAGTTGAATTGGAGATAAACGAAGTGAACAAATTGAAATTTCCTATAAAGGAGATAACATAGGTAGTTGAGCATCAGATGAGAAGACGATACCCCCACTGTTGCTTCGAATTCGATAAGTGAAATTTTGAGGTCAAAGTTTTATTTTAAGGGGGGTAGTGCTGTAAAGCCCAGTTCTAAAATACTTGCCATGTCATACATGTGATGGACAACATGGTTGCATACTTAAAGAGCCCCGAAAAATTTTCGAGAGTCGATAGTGTACCTAGAGGTACAACAAAGTTGATTTAAGCCTCGAACTAGTTAAAATAAAGATTTTAAGGTGAAATCGGGAATTTCATAGTCCAGAGATGACTTAAAATGGTAATTCGGAGTTCGAGAATCGATTTGGAGTTAATTTGGAATTTTTGAAATCTAGAGGCAAAATGGTAATTTTACCACCTGAGGACAAAATGGGAATTTTTAGAAATAATTTTGATTACATTTGACCAAGATTGATAATTTGGAATATAATATGAGGTTTAGCAGTGAAAAATTTTAATTCTCAATATTTTTGAAGCATAGGGGTAAAACGGTAATTTTGCCACCTCGGGGGCAAAATGGTAATTTTTACCTCCCAACACTTGTTAAATTTGTGAATTTTATTTATTGTGGGAATGGATAAACATGACATAAAATGTGGTGAAAAATTTGAGTGTAAAAGTCAAATAATTAAATTATGGACCAATTAAAGCATGCCATGTGTCAAGCTTGATTACTTTAATATTTTCCATATAAAAATCAGCCCATAAACCCCCATTTCCCTTCCGATATTCAGCCAAAACAAGAACAAGAGCAAGAAAGAAAGAACAAAACCCTAGGTGGAGAAAATCAAAGAGAAATTATGGAAATTCAAGCAATCAAGTGGAAAAAGGTGAAATTTTTTTACTTTTACTTGAGATCTACAATACCCATGCTTTATTTTCTCATTTCCATGGTTGAATTACATGTTGTCATAATGAATTAGTGGCTAGCCGAATGGGTATGGAGAGAAATTCATGATGGGATTGTCTTGATTTTGAGTTATGTTAGTGTTTTGGGTTAGTTAATCATGTTTGGAAGCAAAACAACAAGAAAAAGATTCATTTTCCCCACCATCCTTCAATGGCCGAATGTCCCATGTTGTGTGTGGATGGTGGATTGATTTTATTTCAAGAGAAATGGCTTGGAAAATGATGATTTGTGGTGTGAAAATCAAATGGAAGAATTTTTAGTGTGAATGCACCCACCATGGCTGAATTGTCTATGAAGAAATGTGGAAGTGATTTTGCTGAATTTTGGGTTATTTGGATGGTATTTGGTGAATTGAAGTATTGGAAATGAAATAGTGTTAATTGGAGCTAAATTGGACGCGTTGGTCATTTTATCGGGTGATAGACCGAATTAGGTCAACACCGTAATTAAACGGTTACCCGAACATTTCATGCATTCATATAGAATGTAGGTTAATTTCATATTGAATTATCACAAATGTAGTAATTAATTTATTGTGCAATTTGTCAAGGTGGTGAGTCCTCTAACCAAGGTAAGGAAATTACACCCGAGGATTTATGGTCGGAGTACCCGAATTCGGTTTTCGAAAACAGTGAGTAACCTTACTATCATCTTAATTATCTAGAGTAAATTTTAATTCGTGATTTTGGTGATTCTGTGGAAAGATGGTTTTAAATGGTGAATTGTTTTGTTTTATGAGCAAAATGTGAATTAATAAAATAAAATGAATTTTTGTAAATCGATTTGAAATCGAACGATGATTTTGGAAAATAAAGTAATTGCAGTTTGTTTAATTGTTGTGTTATAAATTGTATTTAAATCGAATGGCTTATAACAGTATGTGAGCATGAATGGCAAAACTGATTTTTGTGTTAGAATTATATGTACTATGTATTTAGCCTTGAGAGGCTAGGTTGCAATAAATTGCCATGTCATGCAGAGGAAATTTTATGAATTTGGTGGTAGATAAAATAATAATCCATGCAGTGGAAGGTTCCGTGGACCAACCTATGAGAGGGGGTACAGAATCAGATGTCCCTTACCTCGATCGGAGAGCCGTGTGAAGGGTGACTCTAGAGGTAAAGATTTGAGTGCACCTCACGCGGACCACCACGTAAGAGTGAGACTTAGCCAATGCCAAGGCATGGCTAGGTTTTCAGATGTAAAAATAAGTTCATGTGTATACTACATTGAACAGCCTTGACGGTCTCGGTTAGATGCTTCGGCCAGGGTATCCTCGAGAATGATTTTGGCAAGAGCCAAGTTTTTTAGAGATTTATAAGCCATGTTAATTATTCGAGTAAAATGAATTTATTTTACTCGATTGAAACGATTTGAGATAAGATGAACTGTAATATGAAGAATGAATTTGAATTTATCTCCATTTACTCGACTTTAGATACTTTTGATGATGTCTGGTTACTCACTGAGATTTTATAATCTCACCACTCTCCTTTCCACCCTTTCAAGATCGAAATAGTCAGTAGATAGCTGAATTTGCTGAGGACTAAAGTTGGCTTGCAATCTTACCAACAGTAGGTTCACTGTCCTCTATACTTTTGAATATTCGTGAGCCCACGTGTCGCTATAAATGTAATTATATACTTTGGTTACCTTTGTTAATATGAAAGAATTTATTTTGCTTTCACGTCCTAAATTTTATTTACAGACTGTTCTATAAAAATTGTTTTATAAGAAATTAGAATATTTTCTCGAATATTTTTATTATATTCAAATAGTCATAATTTTAATCAAAAAGAGTGTTTTAGACACTTAAATTTATTTTTAATTATGACATATGTGTTCCCTACCCATCTACTACGTTTTTGGTCGAGTTCAAAAATTTTGAAGAAAAATGACCAAAATGCCCCTATGAGGTGAAAACTGTTTTTCCACTGTTTTAAGTTGAGAGAAAGTTAAATCATTTGAACATGATGTTCAGTGTTGATTTCTCACGGGGGAGGCGAGCAAAATGGTACTAAAAGCATTACGGGGTTTCGGTCAGTATTCGGGGTATGAATACCTATTGAGACATCGCGGCGGTTGTCACGGGCTCGATGGGAGTTCTGGGTCGTGACAGCAAGCATGTTATCAAGCACATGAATAACATGGCAAATATTTTATAGAGTTGGGCTTGACAACTTAAGGGAGACATTAAGATTGAATTTGTCAACACCTTGCATCAATTAGCTTATATATTTACCAAACCCTTAAATAAGGAAAGATTTTATGAAATTAGGAGAAATTTAGGAATGGTCAATATACAAGAGCTTTAGGTAAATTCCCAGGCTTTTCTTTCATAAGATAGGAGATACTTAGTTGATTAAGAGAATCACTTAATCGACTAAAAGCATTTTGTGTTGATCCTCCTTTTTGAGAATGATAGACCTAGTCAAGTAAGGGTAAAACTCAGCTGGATAAGAAACACAAAATTTATATATTTTTAGGAAAAAAAAAAGCATAACGGAAGAAGAAGAAAAGAAAAAATTGCTTAACAGAAAAACAAAATGGGAGGCAAAATTTAGAATTTTGAAAAAAAAAGGTAACTAACCATATTTAAAAAAAAAAAGAGTAATATTCTCTCTTAACTCCTCACTTTCTCTTTTTATTCTCTCTTATCTGAAATCAATTCTCTTAAAACCGAAACCCTCTTTTCTCAAACCTTTGAAACCCTAAGTTTGAAATTGCCTAAAATTGATGGCCAAATCCTCAACGCCTGGAGATATTTTGGAAAAGAAGAAGGGGAAAATACCCATAAAAGACCGTCCACTATCTGAAATTCAAAAGAAGAGAGAAAAGAATGAGTTAGCTTCAATGACTGAGAAAACATGGATGAAACAGAAAGAGAAAGAACAAAAATTAGAGACAATGGTAGAGAAAGGAAAATCCACCAAAAAAGGTAATCCTCCATCCTTGAAATTTAAAAATAAGATTCATGAAGATGGGTTTAGGAAAATAGAAAATGCACCTAATTCTTATGGGAAATACATTGATTGGGATAGCTTTAATGAAGTTTTAGAAATTAAAAAGGGCTTGTCAGAGTACTTTAAAGAAATAAAGTTGAAGAAATTGAGTGTTTTTAAGAACAAAACCTATAGTGTCAGCCTTGTGAAAGAATTTTATGCTAATATTGCACTAGATGAAAATGAACTTGATGACCTTAAGGATTTTGTTGATGATGGTCTGAATGTGTTTCTAAATAGAAAAGAGCTTGTGGTCTCTGCCATTAATCTGGGAAATTTGCTCAAAATTGAGTGTAATGAGAGAGAGTATGAAATCTTTAAGGATTATGATCCCTCATCTTTGTGGGAAGTAATCACAGGGGAAAAGGAAAGATATTCCATTAGAAGCTATGCAAGTTTTATCAAAAGTCCACAAACCAGAATCCTGCATTACTTTATAGCTTCAACAATTCATGGTAAAAGTGATAGCTTTAGCTACTTAAGCCTTCAAGATATGTGGCTAATGGAGCATGCTTTTAATACAACTCCCCTCAATTTAAGAAGATTCATGATCGAAAGAATGAAAAGAACATGTCAAGTTAACAAAGTGAATCTTAGCTTATGGAAATCTAATCACTTCTTTGGTGAATAAGAACGGAATCTGGAACATCGGATATGCGATGGATGAAGTTAAGAGTAGAGATCAAGCTATCTATCCAAGAAGTTTGCCAAAGATGGGGTACAAGCTTGAAGGAGAAAAGTTTATCAAGACCCCCAAAGATACTCCAAGGGATGAACATTCCACCCCTACTAAAAAAAGGCAACCCCCTCTCAGATTTCAGATGAAATGATTCTGAATTTATTAATGAGAATTGATGGGAAGTTTACTGATCAGTCTACAAGAATTCAAAAAATTAAAGATAATTTGCAAAAGTTGGGAAATTTGATGAAAGAAAAAGGATAATCATCTTCTGGTCCTGCAACTGAAGATACTTCTGTAGCACCAAGTTCAGCACCAGCAAGACAAGCTGATGAAAGTCCTACCTTCCAAGCTAAAGGTGATGAATTGGAATCTAGTCCAGCAAGAAAATCACCTACTATTGAGCTTGAAAATGAAGAAAAATCCAATGAAGGTATTGAAGTAATTAAATCCTTTAATGACAATTTTCCACCACGTGATGAACCATAGGCAGAAAAACCATCTCTAATAAACTTTGAGGGAGTTTTATTAATGGATGTCTTTCATTAGATGGTAAGAGAATAACAAGTAGAAAGACAAGCAGTAAAAAATAAAGCTCAAAAACTAGCATTTGCAACAGTTTCCCTTGAGTCGGTTCACACCACAAAAGAAAGTGGACCTATTGATAAAGAACAAAGGCAAGCAGCTGCATCTATCAAAGATAAACCCAAACCTACTGGTAAAGGCAGAAAGAATATGGCAACAAAGACTAAGTTCCTCTAGAGGAGAAAGTCTTCCAAATTGGCTAACAAAGCCAAACTTTCTGCCAAATCTTTCATTAAGGATCCACTACAAGTTTCAAACACATTTCCCTTTGAGTCCTTATGACCAAAAGCATCACTTGTGTCATCTCCAAAACGTCTCAATGTTCATTTTGGAATAGATGAATCAACTCCTTCTGACTTTTCTTAGATCTACACTCTATCCCTCTTTTGCTGAAGACAAAAAAAGGGAGATAGGTTATGGTAGAAGTGGTTTTAGGAGAAAAGTAATCTTAAGGGAAAAAGTAAAGGTAATTTAGGGATAATTTAGGAACTTAACTCTAATGATGCTGGGCTATTTATGACAATATGTTGTTTTAGTTACTGATGAATTGTTCATGACATTTGAATGCTACGAATTTATTTCTATTATGCTTTTGTGTTTAATGGATTGTCAATGACAGTTGACTTTGGAATGGATGTGGTTTGTTGACAATATGTTGATGACAGTTATTTGCAATACTGATAATATTCTGTCTTCCATTACTGATTATTCTATAAGCTTGTATGAAGATACTTTGTTAAATGCCTAAATCTATGCTTGTTAATTTCTTTAAGAGATAAATAAAAACTTGCTGACATGATGAATTAGTTAATAAAATTACTTGAAAGAGTCATGCATACATTAAGGGGGAGCACACACTCATGGGGAGAAATCCTCATCTTGTGCAGAACAAACAGAACTAATAGACACTGTGCTTTTAATCAAGAAATGTTTTGTTATCATCAAAAAGGGAGAGATTGTTGGCTCTATTAGTTTTTGATGATAATAAAACATTCCCATTCATTTATGTCTAATTTTACTACTTGAGTGTGTAGGACAAAAATGTATATCAATAATAAATTAATCACTCAAAGGCAAATATCAAAACTCATAAAAATAAGAAGCTACAATTATGTCACAAAACAGAAGCCTCTTAGTCGAATAATCAAAGGAGTTAGTTAACTAAGATTCAAAAGTGAAATTGACTGGTTCAAGTAGATTTTGAGATAGAGAACACTTAGTCTACCAAAAAGTATGGTTAGTCAACTAAGAGCATATTGCCAAAAATCCATATTGCAAGATAGAGATAGCTTAATCAACTAAGAATCACAGTTAGTCAACCAAGAGCTCACTGCCAGAAACTTCAGTTACAAGGTAAAAATGACTTAATCGACTAAGATGTATGTTAGTCAACTAAACGCACTCTATATGAAAATTTGAATTTGAATGCTAAAAGACAAACTAATGGCTAAAACTAACTCCAAACTATTTCTAACAGTCTGAAGTTGTCAAACATATATTAGAGTTGGTTTTTCTAGTGTATAAGGCACTCCCAACAACTAAGAATCATATCCAAGTCTTCCAAGATCAAAAATAGCTCAAAAATAGCAAAAACGCTTTCCATACTTTTTGCACTTCACTCCAACCTTTGTAATAGAATTAAACACTTCATTTTGAACCATTCAGGTTAGGTTAGTGATCATAAGTACTTCTTTATTTCTATTCTCCTTGATTACTTAGAGTGTGCGAGTCATTCTAAAGGGATTGATTAAGCTTAGGTTTGCTTGATTGGTTGTATAAGTTCTAACTCAGCTTAGGAAAAGTTAGTTTTAGGTTTTGGTTGATCCCGAGAAAAATCATTATTAAAAGTTGTAGCTGAGCTTGTGAAAAGCCATTGTAAAAGCTTGGTGGAAGCTTGGGAATTCCATCGTTTTTAGTGATTTGGTTTGAAAAATCCTTGATTAGAAGATCAAGATAGTAGATATAGGCCTTTGACTGAACTACTATAAATCTTTGTGCATTGTTTGCTCTGTTTTATTTTTACAATTCATTTTTCTTTAGATCATTCTTCCAACTTGCATTCAACTTCTCATCATTGACCTTTAACTTGCCCTCAATTTGAAATCAATTTTAGTAGCATTCAAAAAGTGCTATTTAGCCCCTTTAGCAAACTTATTTGGGACCAACATACGTAACTTAAGACTCTCTATCTCCAATGAGTTTACTTAACTTAAAACTCTTCATCTTCAATGAGGCTACATAATTTAAAAAAGAATAAATGTATGATGCAAAATGTTGTCATGGTATACAAATGCTTAATTACTATGATAATGTCATGCATCCATATTTATGGCCTTTCAGAGGTCCTCAATTTCCATCATTGATCCCTTTTCTTGTCTTCTTCAATCAAATCATAGTTTGATCTTGAAATCTCTACATTTTGCTAAACTCCTCATTTCTTTTTTTACTGTTTTCACTTTTTCATCATCAAAAGATTAAGTCTATTCATTCTTTCTTCATTCATCACCTATTGCTTTCTTTTCAATGATTTCAATGTATGACCTTAGTCCTTTGTTCATTATCATTTCAATTTAATGACTAATGTAACACACTTTCAAATCTCCTTAATCCATAGAAAAATAGGAAATTGGTGGGAATGGGGTAATTAGAGATAATATATTTTATTGAAGTTTGAAGGAACATTACAATTAAGAAAAGAAATGTGGACTGAGATAGCAAATTCATATCCAAATAATGAACATTCAAACAATTTCAAATTAAGCTAAGCTTCTTTTTGGAAAGAAACACATTCATTGATGTCTTTGATATTTTGAGTGCGTTTGAAAAGACTTTGCCCCTGCCTTGCTAACTGCTTATGCGAACTTCAATGTTCACCCTTTGTACTTAAGTCGTATTTTTAAGTTTTAGCATAGGTGCCTTCTTTTGTGTTCAAATCACCCATTTTCTGGTTTTCAATTGGAACCCTCTTTATTTTTTGTTTTTTGTTTTTGATTTTTGTGTACACCTCAAGTGTAATATTTCTTAACTACATTTGAGTTTACTGGATTTGACAAATCATCACCATTCATCTCAGTCAAAATCAGGGCATCTTTTGAAAATGCCTTTTTTACCACACACTGACTTTCCTAATTTGGTGTCTATTTTCTTTAAGAATCATGTGAATTGAAAGGATTTTCATAAATACCATTTCTCATTCTCTAAAACGACGCGGGTAAACTTTCTTGTCATATACTCATACCATTTTTCTCTGATATAATTGCCCATGACAAAGTGCTCTTAACCTTTTTTCTTTAATAAGATTCAATTGCTCATAACAGTCTCGAACCTAATCCGCTTCTTCTAATTCAACTTCCCTCAAGACTTTCCAAGAAGGGATTTCCACTTCAATTAGAACTACTACTTCCAGTCCATATACAAGGGAAAACGGTGTTGCCCCTGTGAATGTTCAGACTATAGTACAATATGCATGTAGTGCAAATGGTAGCTTTTAGTGCCAATCTTTGTACACGTCTATCATTTTCTTGATGATCTTCTTGATATTCTTGTTGGCCATTTCTACTACTCCATTCATCTTTCGACGGTATTGTGCTGAATTGTGGTGTTTAATCTTAAATTAAGTACAAACTTCAGCCATCATATTGTTGTTTAGATTTCGAGGATTGTCCAAGATGATTCTTTTTGGAAGCCCATATCGACATATTACTTCCCTTTTTATGAACTTAGAGACGACTGCCTTGGTAACACTTGCATAAGATGTTGTCTACACCCACTTCATGAAATAGTCAATAACTATCAAGATAAATCGACGCCCATTGAAGGCTTTTAGGGTAATAAGTCCAATTACATCCATTCCCCACAAAGAAAAGGGCTATGGAGGAGAGATGACATGTAAAGGAACTTATGGAGCTTGAATGTCATCTGCATAAATTTGGCATTTATGGCATTTCTTGGCATAGTTAATGCAGTCATTTTTTAATGTCAACTAGTAATAATCCGTTCTCATAATTTGTCTAGCCATCATGTGTCTATTTGCATGAGAATCACAAATTCCTTCATGGACCTCATCAACTATTCATTTGGCTTCAGTGGCATTTACACACTTCAAGAGCATGTGATCTCTACTTTTCTTGTATAAAACTTCCCCATCTAGGAAAAATGCCATTACTATCCTTCTAATGATCCTTTTATCATTCTCCAAGATGTGCTTTGGATATTGTTGGTATTTGATATATTGCAAGATATCATGATACCAAGGCTTCTTATCTATTTCTTCTTCAACACTTAAGTAGTGTGTTGGTAACTCATGTAGGTTCATTTGCAGGGGTAGGATGTTAAAGTTGATTGCGTACTTTAAACATCATAACAAGAGTAACTAACACATCAATAATTTGATTTTCATCTCAAGGCACATGATTAAAGCTAATTTTGCCAAATCTCTTGATTAACTTTGTTATATACCTCTAATACAAGACTAACTTTAGGACTCTTATCTCTCATTCTCTTCATAACTAATAGATAACCAAAGTAAAATCCCCATATACCTCATGCTCATCCACTTTTCTATCAATTGTTGCTAATAATTCTATAACACATGCTTTATGTTCTACTATGTTATTAGTGCATTGAAAATCCAAACCTAATGGTAACTGAATAATAATCCCTGTTTGAAGAAATTAAGATTACCCCAACACCTCCGTCAAAGAACATTTTCCACGTTTTATTCATTGTGGGACTCTCTTTATCAATTTGTGATATACACATCAAATCCTCATCTAGGAAATCAAATTTTATATGTTCATAATCATTAATTGCTCTATTTGCAAGGAAATCAACCACCGTACTTCCTTTTATTGCCTTTTGGATCACATACACGATATCATATTGAGAGAGCAAAACTTGCCATATTTTGATCTTTCTTGACAGTGATGGCTTTTTAAAAATACACTTTATGGGGTCCATCTTTGCCACAAGCTAAGTTGTGTGATACAACATGTTTTGCCTAAGTCTACGTGCTACCCAAGCCAATGCACAACGCTTTTTTTTAAGCTATGTATACTTACATTCGTAATCAATGAACTTCTTGCTCAAGTAGTAAATGGCATACTCCTTTTTACTAGTCTCATCTTGCTACCCCAATACACATCCCATGGATTGGTCATGCACTGTCAAATACAAAATGAGAGGTTTTTTTAGAATAGGTGGCATTAATACGAGTGGATTGGATAAGTGCTCTTTAATTTTGTCAAATGTTGTTTGACATTCTTCATTCCATTCACTAGAATCATGTTTACAAAAAAGCTTGAAAAGTGGATCACGTTTGGTCTTAAGTTGAGATATAAAACGGCTGATATAGTTTAACCTTCCTAAGAAATTTTCTAACTTCTTTCTTAGTACGAGGGGGTGGTGATAATTCTATTTTATAGAATTATTTTATTCCAATTTTGTTATTAAATTTTAGCTAAGTCCTTAGTTTTTAATTATAATTTACTTAATTTTTTGTTGTTTTTATATTTAATTTATTTTTAAGTAAGTTATTTAATTTTATGTTATTTCCTTTAATTTGGTTAATATTTATTAGTTTTTATATTTTTGGTAGGACCTAAAGTAATTGGGCCTAATTTTGGAAAGGTGCTAAAAGATCCAGAAATCTGTTTGCATATGCTTCAGTGTTTTAGTCATATCTTGAGTTACAGAACTCCAATTGCTGTGATTCTTAAACCATTGGAAAGCTAAGAGACAGAGATACAACTTTTATGAAGATCACTTTACCCAGTTCTGCATTTAAGATAGAGAAAATTACGTTGGAAAGTAGCTAGACGTCCTGTACTGGGACTGGAAATTTGCAAAGACTGTTAAGTGATTTTTTTGGGCCTCTCATTATGTTTTAAGCCCAATTAAACCCTAGGTCAACTTGGAGAAATTTAGGTTAAGTTTGTTAGTATATATAAGATATTTTAAGACCTGAAAAGGGAACTTTTGGAGATTCAAGAAGTTATAAGCTGAGGCTGAAACCCGAAGATCAAAACAACAATCATTATTTTGTTCCTTGGCTTTTATTCTTCTTGTTATTTTCAATGGTTGAACTTTATACAATGTTATTTGATTTTGCAATTATGAGTAGCTAATTTTCTTTTTCTAGGATTGCAATTGAACTCACATGTAGTCTAAGTTTTTAATCTTTTTCTTACTTATTTTCAATGGGAATTGAATTGTTTATTTCAATTTGTTCTTAATGCTTTTAATTGCCCGATCACCAATTAAATTGATTTAGGAACCTAAACAAACTTGGGAGAGGGAGTTTAGAGTAGACTAAATTGGGATAGCATATGATCATGTTAAATGATTTGCGTATAGGATAGAGATATACCTATAGGCCATATGTAGCCAGATTAGAGCCTGAACTTAATGAGTCTGTTTTAATTTCAAATCACATAGGGATATAATGTTTTGGTTAAAATAGATATTTTTATAGGACGAGTCGGGAGACCCTTATAAATAATTTAGGACTCTAGGTTAGCAATTCAACCCATTGAAATAAGTTAAGGAGGAGAAGTAAAATTTAGATGAATTGTGAGGGATATTGTAATCCTAGGCTTGTTTAATTTGATATTTTCTCCAGTTGTTATTATTTTGATTTTTCTTGTTATTTTAAATTCTAGTTTATTAGTTTTAATTAATTAATTAATTTGGATTATTTGGATAAAATTAAATTGTTTTAATTTTAGTAATTAGTAAAGTTTAGATCAATTCTCCGTGGGAACGATACTCTACTTGCTAATATACTGTCCATTTGATACGTATACTTGCGTAATGGATTTTTAACTGACAGGTGGCAAGTTTTGAATAGCTCGTATCTTATTTGGGTCAACCTTAATTCCCTTCTCACTAACAATAAAACCTAATAACTTTGTAAAAGTAGTGCCAAAGGTACACTTAGATAGATTCAACTTGTGTTGGTATTTTCACAATCTTTCAAACAATTTTCGGAGACCAATCGTATGATCTTCCACTCTTCTACATTTTGTGATCATATCATCAACATGTACAATTATTTTATTATGCATCATGTTATGGAAGAGTGTTACCATGGATCTTTAGTAAGTAGCTTTTACGTTTTTTAGCCCAAAAGGCATCATTTTATAATAGAACGTGCCCCACATAGTTACAAAAGTTGTTTTCTCCATATTTTCTAAGGCCATTTTAATTTGATTGTAGCTTGAGAATCCATCCATGAATGAGAACATGGAATATTCGGTTGTATTATCTACCAAAGTATCAATATGAGGCAATGGAAAATTATCTTTTGGGCTTGCCCTATTCAAGTCTCAATAATCAACACACATTCTAACCTTTCTATCTTTCTTTAGGACATGGATTGTATTAGCCATTTATTTTGGATATTTAACCACTTCCAAAAATCCAGCATCAAATTGCTTCTTCATTTCTTCTTTGTTTTTTAGCAACATCTCTAGTTTCATGTGCCTCAAATTCTGCTTGATTGGTTTGGATTCTGGATTCAATGGCAACTTATGCATTACAATGTTTGTGTTAAGTCTTAGCATATCCTAGTACGACCATGTGAACACATCCACATATTCCCCAAGTAGTTGCGCTAAATCTTGTTTTTGTTGTGGTGATAGTGATATGCCAATTTAACTTCTTTTTTATTCTCTGTATCTGCTAAATTAATTGTCTTGGAGATTTCTTGATGGGTACAATCGGTCTTTCTTCTTGTTCAACAAGTCCTAGCAAATCAGGGGTCAAGGTGTAATCATCCATATCTTCTTTAAGTTCATGAATATTTGTATCTCTTTCAAAATCAAATCCTAGATTACTATCATTGTCTTCATATTCATTATTTGGATCCCTAAAAATAGGTACAATGGGAAAAAGTGTGGGAACGTAGCTGATGAAATTGATGCATGAAAATTAAATGAATGAAGAGATATAAAAATGCATCACATGAATCATTTATTAAAATAATAAAACACAAGATGCCTTTCATATATTAAAACCTTCTTAGTACTCTTGGGCATGACCAATGGACCACTTGGGTCATTTTGAAAACAAAGACAAAGCAAACCCATTCTTCTTAACATTTTCTAATGCTTTTGTGCATAAGCATCAAAGATTGCATATCTACCTAAGAGGGTCATAGATAACTGTTGCTCCATTAGTTTTTGATGATAATAAAACATTCCCATCCTTGTGTCTCTAATATTTCTATCCAAGTGTGCATGCAAAATATTTATAAAGAAACAATAAGTCAATCCTTCAAATGTGCACATAAAAGGTTGATATGGATAAGGAATAAGATTGACCAACATAAAGGAAGCTCTTTGGTTGAATAATGAAGAACATTGGTTGGCCAAAATTAAAATTGGAGAAGTGGTAGGCTAAAGCATATTGAAAAACAGAACCGACTTAGTCGACCAAAAAAAAGACTTAGTCGACTAAGTGTTCTCTGCCAAAATCTGCGACCAAGACAAAAGCAACTTAGTCGACCAAAGGAAAAATGTTAGTCGACTAAGAGCTCTTTGTTTGCAACTTGCACCAGACCTGTCACAACCCAGAACTCCCCATCAGGTCCATGACAATCGTCGCGAAGTTCCGATAAGCACTCATACTCGAAATGCTGACCGGAACCCCGCAAGGCTTAGCATCAGTTTCCACATCTCCCCGGTGAGCGACATTTATTGAATATCACATTTTAAGAATCGAAAGTTATTTTTGATTCAAAAAAAAAAATATATTATCTTTTGGCTCACAAGGCCATTTTCGTCATTTTTCTTCGAAAACCTCGAAACCGAGCAAAGAGATAGAAGATGAGTAGAAAATATATATTTTATAATTAAATATAAATTTTCAAGTCTAAAATGTTTGTTTGAAGTAAAAGTTTTACTATTTTAATATAATAAAAGTATTCAATAAAGTGAACTGTTTTCTTATAAAATAATTTTTATAAAACTATTGATAATTGATTTTCGCAGCGTAAAAACTAAATATATTTTTACATACTATTATACAAACAACTAAAATATAAAATTTAAATTACAGTGACACGTGGGTCCACAACTAACCAAAATGCGTCAAAAGCTGAAAACCTACAGCTTTTGCAGATTCAAGTCCGATCGACGATCCTTGATCGAATCCGCTAACTATGGAATGCTCTGAGCCTGAAATGTGAGGAAATGAGGGGGTGAAATTATAAAATCCCAATGAGTAACCGGATACCATCTAAACTATCTAAAGGCGAGTAAATGGAGACAAATAAAATATTTCCATCCCCCATGAGTTTCATAACATAAAGATTTATCCAAACCCGAATAAATAATTTTATTTTGTTCAAACAGTTATATAGGCTTATGATTTTCTTGGAAACCTGGCTTATGCCAAAACCAATACTCGAGGACCCTTGGTTGTCATCAAAGTACGACCGAGTCCGCCAAGGTTATAAAAGTTTCATATATGCATGAAACACATTTTTACATTTGGAAAAATAGTCATTCCTTGGTGTTGGCTGAGTTCGCCTTCACGTGGTAGTTTGGCGTGAAGAGAACTCCAATGGTTACCTCGGGAGTTACCTTACTTGCCTCTCGACCGAGGTAAAAATATATATACATATGTACCTGGGTCTCGTGCCCTTCTAATAGGTTGGTCCACAGAACCCGTCACTGCAACGACCATTTAGTAATCCACCAATTCAACAAAATATCAATAGCATGATTTAGCAATTTTATCACTAAGTAATTTATCAGGGCAAAACATACAAATTCACATTTTTCAGTATAATTAACAAGTCAATCAATCATGCCATAATATCATAAGCCAATTGAATCAAATCAAATTTACAATAACACATGTAGTCTCCAATTACTCTAGTTTCAAAATCAATTGTTCAATTTTTCAAATCAATTTATAAAAATTTAATTTATTTTATAAATCTAATTTATTTCATGAATTTCACAATTTTCTCATAAAATAAGCAATTTAACAAATAAAATTATTTTTTTAATAAAATCATTAAACTGAATAAAATTTACTCCAGATAATTAGGACGATAATAAGTTTACTCACTGTATTAGGAGTAGAAATACTCCTGTTCTCGGTCGCAGGTATAGTCCTTTACCCGTATCCAATGGCTCCCCACCTATACATAATTTTTAACACATTTTCGTTTTTTGTGTCAAACCACAATAAATGATTTCAGGCTCTATATGATGCATGAAAATGAGGTAAAAATGATTTGAACAATGGTTTAATCACGGTGTCCGACCGATTCGCCTACACATTGTCTAAATTACTAAAATCATCAATTCAACTCCAATTTGACCCATTTCAATTCCCAATAGCTCAATTATATCCACAATACTCAATTACTGTAAATGTGGGTCAATGTATTAGTCTTAGACTTTAAATTATGTTTTTACCCCTATTAGGTAAAAATTCATATTTTTGCACCAAATATTCCCATTTAATTCCTACCTTCATAATTCATCAAATATTACCAAAATACCATAAAATCTCATCAATTTCCTCAATTTCCAGCAGCCAATTTCTCTCCCAAAATTCGACTATAATAGGGTATTGTCATTAAAATTTTTCCTACATCAATTTCCCACCATAATTGATCAATTTCTAATCCATTTCATTTGAAATGAAATCATTTCATTTCACACACATACTCAAGGCATTCGGTCATGGAAAATTGGTGGGGAAAATGAGTTCTTTTCTTGTTGTTTTTCTTACTGACATGCTAAACTAGCTTTAAACACAAACATAACTCAAATTCAACCAATTCCAACATCATTTCTCCTATCATACCCATTTTTTCAGAATTGAATTCATAATGAAATCATATTATTCATCCATGGAAATAAAGAAATAATGCATGGGTAGGCTAGGTATCAAGGAAAATTAAAGAAATTTCAACTCACCTAGCTTGTTTCCTTTATTTCTCTCACTTTCTCTTTGATTTTTCACCTAGGTTTTCTTGTTTCTTCCTTTGTTCTTGTTGTTGGTTGCTTAGGCCGAAT
This sequence comes from Theobroma grandiflorum, assembly GCA_036013995.1. Lineage (NCBI taxonomy): Eukaryota > Viridiplantae > Streptophyta > Magnoliopsida > Malvales > Malvaceae > Theobroma > Theobroma grandiflorum. The sequence goes on from CP142131.1 coordinate 14,083,312, forward strand.
ATGGTGAGAGAAAAGGGGTTTTATGGGCTGATTTTTATGCTTTAATATTAAAATACTAAAGCTTGACACATGGCATAAAGCCGTTGGTCCAAATTTTTAATTATTTGACTTTTTCTATTGAATTTTCCACCACAATTATTCTCATATTTATCCAATCCCATGGTGGAAAAAATCCCTTGATCTTGACAAGTGATGGGGCGAAAAATTTACCGATTTGCCCTCAAGGTGAAAAAATTACGATTTTGCCCATATACTTCAAAATGTATCGAAATTACATTATTTTCACTTTCCAACCTCAAACAACACTAATTTTGATCAATCTTAATCAAATGGGACCAAAATATTTTCTAAAATTTCTCGTTTTGTCCTTAAATGGTAATATTACCATTTTACCATTATGTCCCAAAAATATCGAGAATTATAATTTTTCACTGCTAAAGTTCATTTTATTCTCCAATAATCATATTATACTTCAAATAATTAATCTTGGTCAAATGTGCTCAAATTCTTTTATCGAAATCTCTATTTTGTCCTTAAATGACAAAATGATCGTTTTGTCCCTAATCAGTCAATATTCCCGATTTACTCCAAATTGAACTTCAAACTCCGAATCACTATTTTGAGTAATCCTTGGACTGTGAAATTCTCGATTTGACTTTTAAAATCCTTATTTAAACTCATTCGAGGTTTAATCGACTTAATGATAGCATTAGGGGCAATATCGTCTTTTAATGATTTTCTCGAATTTTTCAAATATGCAAACATTCTATTGAGCATATAAATGACATCATAATTATTTTATAGAGTAGGGTTTGACAGCACTACCCCCCTTAAAATAAAATTTTATCCTCAAAATTTCACTGATCAAACTTGAAGAAGAGATGAGGGTATTAGCTTATTCTCTGATATTTACTTTCCTATGTCATCTCTTATTGTAGGGAATTTCAATTTGTTCACCTCTGGGTCAACTTGAATACTTCACTCTTATCTAGCATTATCCTTTAAAATCATATCTGTAATATCTTTCTCGGTCATGATCTCTTATATCGAGACTCTAAGTATGTCTTTATTACCATCATCGAATTTGAACTGTAAGTCCATCTCATTCATACTAAATTTCGACTTACTTTTATACCTATTTATGTATATCAATTATCAATTTATTTCTTTGTTCCTTATCAACCTTTTTAATCATATAAGCCCATTCCATATGGCTTAATCTTGCAATAGATTACATTTCCTGAATGAATTCTCAAATTTCCTTAGGTCTCTATAAGTCAACTTCTAATAAGATTCTTGATCATTTCATTTCCTATTCAACTCCTCAGATACATCGAGTTCAAATTCTAAATCTTTATGGATAATCCTTTACTTTAGTTGATCATGTTATTGACTCCTTATATACGTATGTATACGTACCTTTCAGATGTACATACTTCTCATTATATATAAATGCTTTTGTTATCAAATGCCATTGGATAATTTTCCTCCTGTCCACTCTCCTCCATAACCAAAGTCCAATAGAATAATCTCCATAATTCTTATCAACATCTTCACCATGTTTGTGCATAGTCCCATACCATTCGCATACTCATACTCTTTTCTTTTCGTTTCAAATCATACACTTAGGTTTCATTCTCTCATATATCTTTGCATTATAATATCATTAATACTTCAACTATGTGCCTGGACTTGATCATTCGTGCCATAAATTGCACTTTGAACCAAATAAACTTTTAACTTGATCCTTTAAGTAATTCATGTATATCAATCTTAATTATATAACTCTATGTGGCACTAAGACTAGATTTGACATTTCTGAGTCATTTAATCTCAAGCTGTCAATTCCACAGATGACATTTCCTTCGAAAGACTATCTCTCCATGGTATTGTTATGTCTGGGTCCTCATCCTTTCCGTTCGGTCTTCCATGCAGTCTGCAGCCTGCAGTTGGACACAAGGAGGTTCGAACCCAAGACCTTTTCTTCCCTTGAAAAGAACACCTTTAACCATTTCACCATATCTAATCCTTTAATCCTGTAACTCCCCATACTGTGCATAGCAAAATTCAAGTTCACCTTTAGAGTAAATTTATTCACTAATCTTTTTACTCTATAACTATATTCTATATATATTCATTTGTTATACCATTCTTGAAATCTCAATTCACCTTTTCAGCACTTGGTATCAGTATTTTTTATCGATATCCCGTACATTCGTCTAACCTTTTTATCATTTTCTCTGTAACCTTTAACAAGAATTAACCTCTTGTCCTTTCCATTTCTTATAATTTAACTTTAATCATCAGATTATCCATCTTGCCACTCCATGTATTAATTCATCTTCTTCTTAATACTTCCCCATTGTACTTAAGACTCCAATGTCAAAGCTTAGCGTCAAATTAATATCCATATTCCAATTTGTGAGTCTAATCTTTATGCCACTCATAGTTTGCTCATACCTTTTAGCCATAAGGAGTTATTTACGCGACAACATTCGATAGTCGGCACTGTGGCGTTACAGCTGTTAAAATTTATTTTATCCAACCAATTCTTCTACCTTTAAGGCTGCTACCATAATCATTCACAATCATGCGGTTTCCCTCTCAATCTATACCACAATCAATAAAACTAACTTTCCATTTTAGGTACACAATCATATCACTGATTTAACATATTTATTTTGCCATTAACATTCATACATTTATATCGTAACATTTAGTACAAGTTCAGTTAAGCAAAAATTTCCAAATAACTCCTAAACACATAATTATCGATTTGTACAGATAACTACCATTTCTTTCTTAATCAAAATTTTATCTTTCTCCCCGTCTCGGTTGTAATCTAGAGGAATCTTTCCTCTGTATATCCGGATAAGCTGGTAGAGATGGAGCAACTACTGGAGCTCTTCCTAACTGTGGGCAATCACTCCTAATGTGACCCGTCTGGCCACAATAAAAACATCGTAAAAATCCCTAGCATATTCCATAATGATATTTCTCACACTTTCTGCATCTATCAGGGCCTCCGGAATTCTTTCCAGAAATAGTCTTCTCAGACCTATTAAATCTCTGAGGTCTCTACTGTGTTTGTGAAAATGGGGGTCGAGGTGATGTCATTGCTACAGAAGTAGTATTTCCTGAAACAGACGAGCCTTTACCTCTTTTTGGTGGTTGACTAGAGGATACACCCGGATTCTTTTTTTTTTACAAATTCAGCTTGCATTCTCCTATTTTCATTTACGAGTTTCTCAGCCTTTAAAGCCATTTGTACTATGTCTTTATGTGGCTCCCAGCCTGTTACCATCATCCACTTTCTATTCTCATTACGGAGCCCTTCCTCAAAATAACTAGCCTGATCTTGCTCCGTTCTTACCAATTCCGGGACATACAACATTAACTCGTTAAAATGAGCCTTGTACTCCTCTACCGTTAAACTCCCCTGTTTCAAGTTCAGAAATTCTCTTTTCTTTTCTTTTCTTTCTGATGGAAATGAGTGAAATATTGACCATCAAACTCTCTAATAAAGTCTGACCAGGTCAGTGAAGTGGTGGAACGAGTCTTCACTGAATTCCACCAAGTACGAGCCCTCTTCCCTAATAATCTCGTAGCCACCATCAATTTCATATTATCGTCTAACCTCATATCTGAGAGTGTCTTCAAAACTTGAATAATCCAATCCTTGGCTGCGGTGGCATTTAATTCACCCGTGAAAGACACGCAACCGAGTTGCCTAGCCTTCTTCAGCTTCTTAGAAATAGGTACATCTTGTACTGGTGGCAAAATTGAAGGAACAGTTGGAGGCACTGTAAGTGGAGCCTGACCAGCCTGAGCCTGGCTAACAATAGTGGTAAAAAGGGCTACCAATGCCTAAATCATCTCCGAGGACATGGCAGGCATACTAGTAGGTGGCGGAGGAGGTGGAGGATGTGGAGTAATCTCGAACTACTTTGCAGTAGGTGCTGCCCGAAAAGAGAATGCAATCGATCCCCATTCTACCTCATCTAACTGACGATGATAAGAACAACCTCTTCCCCTCCCAGCCAACCTAGTATGAGATGGGTGTTCTCGTCTAGGAGGCATGGTGATCTAGAAAAAGAAACGAGGCCAATTTAATCAACCTTAGACTATATATGCAAACTTATGCATTCCACTCGACCTAGCCTAATTCAACTTGGGGCCACACTGACACTGTAAATTTTAAAAAAACTTTAAAATCAAAATTATGATCCTTAAAACTAAAAACCATAATATTTTAACCACAAGCTTTGATACCAATTGAATTGTCACAACCCGGAACTCCCTATCGGGTCCATGACAACCGCTGCGACGTTTCGATAAGCACTCATACCCTGAATACCGACCGAAACCCCGCAAGGCTTAGCATCAGTTTCCACATCTCCCAGGTGAGCGACATTTATTGAATATCACATTTTAAAAATAGAAAGTTATTTTCGATTCAAAAATAAAAATATATTATCTTTTGGCTTATAGGGGCATTTTCATCATTTTTTTTCGAAAACTTCGAAACCGAGCAAAAATATAGAAGATGAGTAGAAAACATATATTTTATAATTAAATATAATTTTTGAAGTCTAAAATGTTTGTTTGAAGTAAAATTTTTACTATTTTAATATAATAAAAATATACAATAAAGTGAACTGTTTTCTTATAAAATAATTTGTATAAAGCTATTGATAATTGATTTACGCAGCGTAAAAGCTATATATATTTTTACATACTATTATACAAACAACTAAAATATGAAATTTAAATTACAGTGACACGTGGGCCCACAACTAACCAAAATGTGTCGGAAGCTGAAAACCTACGACTTTTGTCAATTTAAGTCCGATCGACAGTCCTTGATCGAATCCGCTAACTATGGAATGCTCTGAGCTTGAAATGTAAGGAAATGAGGGGGTGAGATTATAAAATCCCAGTGAGTAATCAGATACTATCTAAATTCTCTAAAGGCGAGTAAATTGAGACAAATAAAATATTTTCATCCCCCTTGAGTTTCATAACATAAAGATTTATCCCAACCCGAATAAATAATTTTATTTTGTTCAAACAGTTAAATAGGCTTATGATTTTCTTGGAAACCTGGCTTATGCCAAAACCAATACTCGAGGACCCTTGGTTGTCATCAAAGTCCGACCGAGTCCGGCAAGGTTATAAAAGTTTCATATATGCATGAAACACATTTTTATATTTGGAAATATAGCCATTCCTTGGCGTTGGCTGAGTTCGCCTTCACGTGGTAGTTTTGCATGAAGAGAACTCCAATGGTTACCTCGGGAGTTACCCTACTCACCTCTCGACCGAGGTAAAAATATAAATACATATGTACTTGGGTCCCGTACCCCTCTAATAGGCTGGTCCACAGAACCTGTGACTATAGTGACCATTTAGTAATCCATCAATTCAATAAAATATCAATAGCATGATTTAGCAATTTTATCACTAAGTAATTTATCAGGGCAAACATACAAATTCTCATTTTTCAGTATAATTAACAAGTCAATCAATCGTGCCATAATATCATAAGCCAATTGAATCAAATCAAACTTACAATAACACATGTAGTCTCCAATTACTCTAGTTTCAAAATCAATTGTTCAATTTTTCAAATCAATTTATAAAAATTCAATTTATTTAATAAATCCAATTTATTTCATGAATTTCACAATTTTCTTATAAAATAAGCAATTTAACAAATAAAATGATTTTTTTTTCATAAAATCATCAAACTGAATAAAATTTACTCCAGAAAATTATGACGATAATAAGTTTACTCACTGTATTAGGAGTAGAAATACTCATATTCTCAGTCCGCAGGTACAGTCCTTTACCCGTATCCAATGGCTCACCACCTGTACATAATTTTTGACATATTTTCAATTATTTGTGTCAAACCACAATAAATGATTTCAGGCTCTATATGATGCATGAAAATGAGGAAAAATGGTTCGGGCAATCGTTTAATCATGGTGTCCAATCGATTCGCCTACACATTGTCTAAATTGCTAAAACCCTCAATTTAACTCCAATTTGACCCATTTCAATTACTAATAGCTCAATTATATCCACAATACTCAATTACTGTAAATGTGGGTCAATGTATTAATCCTAGACTGCAAATTACACTTTTACCCCTATTAGGTAAAAATTCATATTTTTGCACCAAATATTCCCATTTAATTCCTACCTTCATAATTCATCAAATATTACCAAAATACCTTAAAATCTCATCAATTTCTTCAATTTTCAATAGCCAATTTCTGTCCAAAAATTTGACTATAATGGGGCATTGTCACGAAAATTTTTTCTACATTAATTTCCCACCATGATTGATCAATTTCTAATCCATTTCATTTGAAATGAAATCATTTCACACACATACTCAAGGCATTCGGTCATGGAAAATTGGTGGGGAAAATGGGTTCTTTTCTTGTTGTTTTTCTTACTAACATGCTAAACTAACCTTAAACACTAACATAACTCAAATTCAACCAATTCCAACATCATTTCTCCTATCATACCCATTTTTTCAGAATTGAATTCATCATGAAATCATATCATTCATCCATGGAAATAAAGAAATAATGCATAGGTAGGCTAGGTATTAAGCAAAATTAAAGAAATTTCAACTCACCTAGCTTGTTTCCTTGATTTCTCTCACTTTCTCTTTTATTTTCCACCTAGGTTTTCTTGTTTCTTCCTTTGTTCTTGTTGCTGGTTGCTTAGGCCGAATATGGTGAGAGAAAAGGGGTTTTATGGGCTGATTTTTATGCTTTAATATTAAAATACTAAAGCTTGACACATGGCATAAAGCCATTGGTTCAAATTTTTAATTATTTGACTTTTTCTATTGAATTTTCCACCACAATTATTCTCATATTTATCCAATCCCATGGTGGATAAAATCCCTTGGTCTTGATAAGTGCTAGGGCAAAAAATTTACCGATTTGCCTTCGAGATGAAAAAATTACGATTTTACCCCTATACTTCGAAATGTATCGAAATTACATTGTTTTCACTTTCCAACCTCAAACAATACTAATATTGATCAATCTTAATCAAATGGGGCCAAAATATTTTCTAAAATTCCCGTTTTGTCCTTAAATGGTAAAATTACCATTTTGCCATTGTGTCCAAAAAATATCAAGAATTACAATTTTTCACTGCTAAACTTCATTTTATTCTCCAATAATCATATTATACTTTAAATAATTAACCTTGGTCAAATGTGCTGAAATTCTTTTATCGAAATCTCTATTTTGTCCTTAAATGATAAAATGACCGTTTTGTCCCTAATTGGTCAATATTCTCGATTTACTCCAAACCGAATCTCAAACTCCGAATCACTGTTATGAGTAATCCCTAGATTGTGAAATTCTCGATTTCACTCTTAAAATCCTTATTTGAACTCATTCGAGTTTTAATCGACTTAATGATAGTATTAGGGGCAATATTGTCTTTTAACGATTTTTTCGAATTTCCCAAAATATGCAAACATTCTATTGAGCATATTAATGACATCGTAATTATTTTATAGAGCAGGGTTTGACAAGACCACTACAAGATAAATTAACGGCTAGAACCTACCATAAACTGTTTTTAACGGTCACAAACTGCCCAACAGCCATCAGACATGCTTCTCCAAGTATAAAAGGATCTTCAAATGGCTAGGAACCAACTTTTGGAAGATATTTGAGAGATTTCATCATATTCAAGCCAAGAAGAGCAAAAAACTTAGAAATTCTTTGTACTCTTCACTGCACTCAAACACTTATCTTTTGTATTTGCATTCAGCATTGAATCGTGTACCACTTAGATCAATTTGTGATCGTAGGTACTTTCTTTTCTATTCAGCTTTGTATTCTTAGAGTGGGGGATTCACTTTAAGTGATTGTTTCAAGCTAGGTGTGCTTGAAAGAGTGAATGTTCTAACTTAGTCTTGAAAAGTTAGGTGTTGGGTTTTGGTTGTCCTTGAAAAACCATTGTTGTAGGTTATGGTTGAGCCTTTGAAAAATCACTTTGGGGTTTTAGTTGAGCCTGTGAAAAACTAGTGTAAAGGTTGTGGCTAAGCCTTGCAAAAGCCATTGTAAAAGCTTGGGGAAAGCTTATAAATTTCACTGTTTTTAGTGATAGGTTTGCAAATCCTTGGTTGAATAGTCAAGGTAGTGCATGTAGGTCTTGGACCGAACCACTCTAAATCCTTTGTCTATTGTCTTTCTTGTTTTACCTTCCTTGTTTTAAGATTAGATCTTAATCTTTCTAAAGAGTCGAATTAGTGCTATTCACCCCCCTCTAGCACTCATATTTGGGACCAACAATTGGTCTCAGAGCTAGTTCCCTGTTCTTAAAGGTCTAACACCCTTAGGGAGGATCTAATGGCTCTTCAAAAATCAGTTGTGGTTGAGGAAAATCTACAAACAGACCACCTTTGTTTGATGGCTCTAATTACCCTTATTGGAGCACTAGAATGTCGATATATATTAGAGCTATAGACTATGAGATGTGGGATGTCATAACTGATGGACCCTTTATTCCCTCAACATTAAATGTTGTCACAAATGAGTTGATGCCTAAGCCAAGGTCTGAATGGACCGAGGCTGAAACTAAGAAAGTCCAAACCAATTTTAAGGCCATCAACACCTTGCATTGTGCCTTGACCCTCACAGAATTCAACAAATTGTCAAGCTGTTCAATAGTAAAACAAGTGAGGGACAAGTTAAGAATAATTCATGAAGGGATTTCTGAAGTTAATGAGTCCAAGATAGCCTTTCTAACCCACAATTATGAGATGTTCAAAATGGAGACTGGTGAAAACATCACCAGCATGTTTGATAGGTTCACAAACATAACAAATAAACTCAACTAACTAGAAAAGTCTATCCTTGAGCATGAATTGGTAAAAAAACTTTTTAGAAGCCTACTTAAATCATGGAAGTCAAAAGTGATTGCCATTAGAGAAGCTAAAGATTTAAACATCATCACACTTGATGAAATATGGGGGCCTCTCCTCACTCATGAGTTGGAACTAAAGGAAGAAGAAGAGGAAGATAGGAGAGAAGCAAAAGAAAAGAAAAAGAACATTGCACTTAAAGCCAACATCCTTGACGAATAGTTGGAAGAGCTTTCATGTGATGATGATGAAGAACTAGCACTTGTTGCAAGAAAATTCAGAAAACTGATGGGCAGAAGAAACAAAAGAATAGCAAGAAAAGTCTTCAAAAGAGATCAAGGTCCTTCATGGAAAAGAAACAAAAACGATTCCAGCAAAAAAGAGGAACTGATCTGCTATGAATGCAAGAAACCAGGCCACTTTAAATCTGAATGTCCATTGCTGAAAAATGAGACACCAATAAAGAATAAGAAGTCCAAAAAGGCAATGGTAGCTACAGCTTGGTTGGACAGTGACTCAAGCACTGAAGCTGATGAAGAAAGCTCAGAAGAAAGAACAAACATTTGCTTAATGGCTTGAAATGATGAAACAGAAGTATGCTCATCACCTTGTGATATCTTGATGAATGATTTACAAGATGAGCATGAAAACTTATGTGATGAATTTGAGAGTCTGTTTTCAAAGTACAAAACCCTGAAGAAAAAGGTTGCATTCTTCGAAAAAGATTTGAAAAAGATAAAACATGATTTCAACTCTGTTTTTGAGCAAAGAAATTTTCTGCAAATTGAGTTAGATCATTCAAAAAAAGATTTTGAAACTATGAAAGTAGAGATGGAAAATAAATTTACTGCTTTGCAAAAATCTCTTGATAAAAATTTAGCTCTTAAATTTTTGAAAAATGATATGTTAAAGAAAAATTCTTATGTTAAGAAAAATCATCACAATGCATCATCTAAATGCTATTGTTGTGGGAAATATAGTCATTTATCTTATGACTGTGTAAGAAACAAAAACATGCAAAAAACCAGAAAAATTTGGGTGCCAAAAGGTTCATATACTATCACTAACACTCAAAGACCCATCAAAGTATGGGTACCTATCAAGAAGAACTGAACAATTGCTTTGTAGGTTGAGCTACACCTAAAAGAGACATGCTCAAAAGCTCAACACAAGAAGAAGTAGCCATGGTACATGGATAGTGGTTGCTCACGACACAGGACAAGGGATGAAATGCTGTTTGCTCAACTAGACAAGAGAAAGGGAGGCGCCGTATCATTTGGAGATAACTTAAAAGGTAAAATCCAAGAAATAAGTACGGTTGGTAAGAACCCTTGTACACAAATAGTCATATGTTATTTGTTAAAGGCTTGAAAGATAATCTGTTAAGCATTAGTCAGTTGTGTGATAGAAGATTTAAACTTTGTTTTGATTCCAACAAATGTGAAGCGATAGATATAGGCACTAACAAAATCACTTTCATAGGAAAAAGATTGAAAAATATGTATGTTATCTTTCTTGAAGATCTAGAGAAAAATAGTGAAATGTGTTTAGTAGCAAATGTTGAAAATGACAGTTGGTTGTGGCATAGGAGACTAGGACACATTAGTTTGAACTCCATGTCAAAATTAATTAAGAAAGACTTAGTGGTTGGATTGCCTACATTAAAATTTGAGAGTGATAGAATGTGTGAAGCTTGTCAAATAGGAAAACAAGTTAGAACTTCTTTCAAAGCTAAAAATGTTGTATCAACATCAAGACCTCTTGAAATACTACACATTGATCTTTTTGGTTCAATTAGCACCGCAAGTCTAGGTGAAAAATCTTATGACTTAGTGATAGTTGATGATTACTCTAGGTATACTTGGGTCTATTTCCTTTCTCATAAGAATGATGCATTATCAGCTTTCGTAGGGTATTGTAAGAGAGTTAAGAATGAAAAAGGTACAACCATTTTTAGCATTAGGAGTGACCATGGAAGAAAGTTTGAAAATGATGAGTTTGAGAAGTTTTGCAATGAAAAGGGGTTGGAACACAACTTTTTTGCACCAAGAACACCCTAGCAAAATAGAGTTATGGAGAAAAAGAATCGAACCTTAAAAGAGATGGCTAGGACTATGCTTTGTGAGAACAATCTTTCTAAGTACTTTTGGGCTGAAGCTGTAAACACAACAACTTATATTCTGAATAGGGTCTCAATTAGAGTAATTATCTTAAAGACACCTTATGAGCTTTACAAAGGAAGAAAACCAAACACCTCTCACCTTAGGAGCTTTGGCTACAAATGTTTTGTTCTAAATAATGAAAAATAGCCATTAGGAAAGTTTGATGCCAAAAGTGATGAAGCAATATTTTTAGGATATGCCATGAACTGCAAGGCTTATAGAGTTTTCAATAAAAGAACATTAAATGTTGAAAAATCTATCCATATAGTTTTTAATGAATTAGTTCATTTAGAGAAGGAAGTCCATGATGATGATGAAGATTTAGTAAATTTAAAGAAACACATGGATGAAATGAGCCTAAATGATAGCAAGAACAATGAGAAAGACTCATCTAGAGAAGAAACCGTGGCTCCACCTCTAGAAAATCTGCAAAGACAATAAATCCAGCATAGTGACTTGCCTAGAAACTGGAAATATGTAAAAGATTACCCATAAGAACAAATCATAGGTGACATAACTCAAGGAGTTAAGACTAGAAAATGAACTAGAGATACATGTGAATTTTCAGCCTTCATATCCCAAATTGAACCTAAAAGTTTTGAAGAAGCTGAAAAAGAGGAAAACTGGATTTTAGCCATGCAAGAGGAGCTAGACCAGTTCAAGAGGAATAATGTATTGTCACTAGTGCCTAAGCCCTCAAATCATCCTATAGTTGGAACTAAATGGGTATTTAGAAATAAGGTTAATGAACAAGGAAATATGGTTAGAAACAAAGCTAGGTTGGTGGCAAAGGGATACAATCAAGAGGAGGCCATAAACTATGATGAGACCTTTGCTCCCATAGCTATAATTGAAGCCATAAGGTTATTAGTAGCTTTTGCTTGTCACATGAACTTTAAGTTATATCAAATAGATGTAAAGAGTGCATTCTTAAATGGACTTATTCAAGAGGAAGTATATGTTGAACAACCAATTGGTTTTGTGGATTTTGAGAAACCAGATTATATGTTTAGACTTTACAAAGCTTTGTATGGATTGAAGCAAGCTCCTAGAGCTTGGTATGAAAGGCTTTCTAAATTTTTGGTAGAAAAAGACTATGTTAGGGGCAACATAGACACTACATTGTTCATCAAGAGGTGCTTAAATGATTTAATCATAGTTCAAATATATGTGGATGACATTATATTTGGTGCTAATAATGAATCTCTTTGCAAGAACTTTGCTAAGAAAAGGCAGGGAGAATTCGAGATGAGCATGATGGGAGAATTGAAGTACTTTATTAGCCTTCAAATCAAGCAATGCAAGGAAGGAATTTTTATCAGCTAAGACAGATACATTCAAGACATGCTCAAGAAGTTTGATATGCTGAAGTTAAAACCCATCAACACACCAATGAGTCCATCCGCCAAACTTGATGCAGATGAAAAAGGTAAAGATGTAGACCAAAAGCTCTATAGAGGTATGATTGGATTCTTCTTTACTTAACAGCAAGTAGACCAGATATACAGTTTAGTGTGTGTTTGTGTGCTAGATTTCAGTCACAAGCTAAAGAAACACACCTAACAGTTGTTAAAATAATATTTAGATACCTCTTAGAAACTCAAACCTTAGGAATTTGGTACTCAAAAGAATCATCATTTAGTCTTGTAGGATATTCAAATGTAGATTTTGCAAGAAGCAAAACTGATAGGAAGAGTACTAGTGGAACATGCCAATTCTTAGGTAGCATGCTAGTGTCCTGGTCAAGTAAGAAACAAAACTCTGTTGCACTGTCCACAGCTGAAGCAAAATATATGTCTTTAGGTAGTTGTTGTGCACAAGTTTTATGTATCAAACAACAATTGAAAGACTATGGATTGTCGATGAATAACACTCCAATATATTATGACAATACCAGTGCAATAAACATCTCAAAAAATCATGTACAACATTTAAGAACTAAACACATTGAGGTTAGACACCACTTCATTAGAGATTATGTAACTAAAAGTGAAATTAATATTGAATTTGTAAGCACTTTGCATCAGCTTGCTAACATATTTACCAAACCCCTTTGTAACACCTGACCCTAATTTATCTGTGACAGGTCATTCACATGCTTTGGACAGCATGTTTGCATATTGAATTGCCCCGGGAAACAAGTTAAATGACAATATTGCCCCTAAGGGTATGCTTAAGTTAAATAAGTCTTGGATCAGTTTAAACAGAGAGTGGAAAATGAATTTGAGAAAACTAGAACCCATGGATTGACTTAAAACAGTGATTCGGAGTTTGAGGTTTAGTTTGGAGTTAATCGAGAAAATTGACTGATTAGGGACAAAATGATCATTTTTCAATTTCAGGACAAAATGAAGATTTTTAATAAAGATTTTGATTTGTAATAACCAATAATGATTATATGAATATAATATGATTTTTGGAACATAAAATGAAGTTTAGCAGTGAAAAAGTACAATTTTCGGTATTTTTGGGACACAAGGGTAAAATAGTGATTTTGCCATTAAAGGACGAATTTGGAATTTTTGAAAAAGATTTTTTGATCCCATTTGATTGAGATTGATCATATTAAACTTATTGGAGTGTAATTTGAGGGTTTGACAGTGAAAAAGTTTAATTTCAGTGATTTCTGGAGTGTAGGGGTAAAATCGTAATTTTACCACCGAAAGGTCAAATTTAATTTTTTGAGAGAATTTAGATCAAATTTGACAAATTGGAGTGTGGTATGAGTTTGAGGAGTGAAAAATATGCCTTGTGGCAATTTTTCAATTTTTGGGGTAAAAATGTAATTTTTCACTTTTTCGGGGGTAAAAGTGTAATTTTGTAAAATTATACTATAAAAAAATTTGGAATGGTCCAGAATCTTCTTGAAGGCTGGGGATAAGAGAGACAAGTGTGTGGTGAAGATTAGGAGACAAATGGATGGCTAGGATTTAAAAGAATTAATAATATATTAAAAAATAAATAAAATAATATTTTTTTTATTTAAGGCTTTTAAAAAGCCAAAAATTCAGCCCTCATCTTCTTCAAACCGTGCCAACAAGAGAAAGAAGAAAACTTGGAAACCCTAGCAAAAGATTAAAGAGAAAACAAGGGAAAAGCAAGTGATCAAGCTTGAAAAAGGTAAAAATCTTTAATTTTCTTAGTGATTTCCATTACCCAATCTTTGTTTTTCATTTTCCATGCAAAATTGACATGTGGGTATGATCACCCTATGCTGGCTGAACATGGAGGAGGGAGAATTGAGCTTGAATCTAGTCAGTTAATTAGCTAGGAAGTGTTTTCGGTTAGTTTAGTAATGTATAGAAATGAAAAATAGTAAAAACAAGCAAGAAAAATTGAATTTTCTCTTAAAACCCATTTATGCCGAATTTTTCAGGAGAGAAATTGTTGCTGAAATTGATGATATTTCATGGTATTTAGATGAATAATGAGGAATTATGGAGTTGGAAAAATTAAGGGAATTTTTAGAGCAAAAATCGAAATTTTTTCCCACTAGGGGTATTTTCGTAATTTCAGTTCGGGACTGATAATTTGCATCACACTGAGGGACAATAAGTCAAATTGGATATAATTGAGGTATAGAAAAAAAAATTGATTCGGAATTAAAATGAAGATTTTAGCAATTTAGACGTGTGTAGGCAAGTCGGTCAGACACCGTGAATAAACGACTGTCCGGACCATTTTTAGCTCATTTCATGCATCATATAGAGCCTGAAATTGATTATGAGAAATTGACATAATTTATTGAAATTCGTGTCACATGTATCGCCTAGGTGGTGGGTCTCCCGGACACCGGAGAAAAACGGTGTAATGGACATAAAAAACGGGAGTATCGGGCATTCTTGTGACGAGGTGAGTGGATTAATTATCATCTGTAATATCTGGAGTGGTTTTATTATGGTTATATGCTTTTAAAAGCATGATGAAATTGAAAATAAAAATATTATGATTTTTGATTAAAACGTATTTGGTGAAATACTATTTTGAAATTAAATATCAATTTTATGAAATCGAGTACATGGAGACCAAATTAGTGAATTGTGCTATTTATGAAACAAATGAAACTTATGGCTTATGAAATTTTAGAAGCATGACCGCATGATTGGCTAAATTGTTTATTGTATTGGAAAATGTGAATTAATTGCTTTGTTCTGATAAATTGTTTAGAAATAAAAATTACCAAATCATGTTAAATGAATTATTATCGATTGGCGGGTTGATGAGTCGCTGCAGTGGCGGGTTCCGTGGACCAGCCTATTGGAAGGGCACGGTAACCCCATTATATTATACCTCAGTATGAGAGGCGCGAAGGGTAACTCCTGAGGTATGGTTAGAGTTCACATTACGCCGAACCACCACGTGATGGTGAACTTCGCCAACGCCAAGGAACGACTATATTTTTCAATTATAGTATAAATTGTAACACCCTTGGCGTACTCGATGGGACACTCCGATCAAGTGTTCACGAGTATAAGATTTGGTCAAAGCCTAGTTTTTACGAAATAAATCATAAGCCTTGTGTTTCAATAAATGAAATTATTTGACATGATTTTACTAAATTTGGTGTTATGAATTATTTGTTGATATGGTATTTTTATTATATTGTCTCCATCTACTCGACTTTAGATGTCGTGGATGGTAGTTATCTAACTCACTGGGTTGTAAAACTTACTCCCTCAATTTCCCCATTTCAGGCTCACAGACATTTGTAGATAGTAAATTTTGACACGAAGTGCATTTGTGGTGACGACCTTAGCTCTCACAGGTTCATCTCGTAGACTGTATTTCTCTATTTTGGGCCCACTTAGCATTGTAAATTAAATTTTATACTTCAGTTATCTGTATTACTATATGTAATAGTATATTTTGTTTTTACGCTGTAAAAATTATATCCGGATATCTATATAAAAATTGTTTTATAAGAAAATATTTTATTTTATGAAATATTATTATTTTATTCCATTAAATGTAATTTTACTCAAATTTTATGTTTTAGATATCCGATTTCAATTCTGACTGCAAATTATGATATATTTATGCATAAGTAATATTTTTTTCCAAATTTTGAAATTTTCAATGAAAAATGACCGAAATGCCCCTGTGTAGTAAATTTTGTTTTTTTCCCTGTTTTGGTCCGAAACTGGACGAAATGTTTTAAAGTATGAAATTAATAAATAGAAACTCACAAGAGGTTTGGAAAGACTAGTACGAGAGCCTTGCAAGGTCTTGATATGGTACTTGGGGGATGAGTGCATATCTGGACATCGCGACGGTTGTCACGGACTCAAGGATAGTTCCGGGTCGTGACACCCTTAGTGAAGATAGATTCTGTGAGATTAGAAGAAATCTAGGAATGAGTTGTTTGGAAGAATTATAGGGTGAAGTTTGGACCAAGTTGAGAAAAATAGAAGACACTTAGTCGACTGAAGTGAGAAACTTAGTCAACTAAGAGGATTTTGTTTCATTGAGAGTAAAGAACAAACTACTGAGTAAAGGAGGAATAAAATAATGAAAATTGTGTCTATCAAGTAATAAGGAGGAGAAAAAAAGCTGATAAAGTAAATAGTGAAAATGTTAGAGGGAATTTTGAAATTTTAGAGAATTAAGCCAATAGTTAAGAGGGAGGCAGATAGTTCTTGAAATTAGAAACTATTAAAAACTCTCATTCTTCATCTCTTGAAAGTTGTCTCTTCAAAACCTAAGAAATCTTCTCTACATTCCCTCATCTGAAACCAACCAAAAATCTTTCTTTCATCATCGCTTGAAACCCTAAGTGTAAAATCACCTTCAGAACTCAAAATGGCAAAGTCGACTCTGCTCAAAGAATTACTTGAAAAGAAAAAGGGAAAGAGGCCACTGGAAGAGAGCCACATGGCAAAGCGTCCACAGAAGAAGAAAAAAAAAGTATCGGGTTCATAAATGAAGAAGTCTGAAAAAGGTTCTAACAAGAAGAAACTAAAATAAAAGAAAAAATATGAGAAAACAAAAAAGAAAAGCAAGATGGAACTAAAAGGTACTTCATCCTCTTCTCCACTTAAATTTAGAAATAAAATTCATGAGAAGAGATTTAGGAAAATTGAAAATGCTCCCATCACATGCAAAAAATACATTGATTGGGACAGTTTTAATGAGACCCTTGAGATTTAGACTAGTCTGACAGATTACTTCAATGAAATGAGAATAAAAGAATATAGTTCTTTTGATGATAGAGCCTATAGTGCTAGTCTGGTGAAGGAATTTTATGCAAGCATAACCTTAAGTGAAAAAGAACTGGATGAATCTGAGGACTTCTCAGATAGTAACCTGAATGTGTTTTTGAATGGAAAAGAATTCATGGTTATTGCTGTTGATCTAAGTAACTTGCTAGAAATAGAAGGTGAAGAAAGAGAGTTTAAGATGCTTGAGAAGTATGATCCATCATCTGTATGGGAAATCATTATTGGAAAGAAGGAAAAATTCTCATCAAAGAGTAATGCAGGATTGATACTAAGCCCACAATTTAGGATCCTGCACTACTTTGTTATAGCAAACCTGTATGAGAGAAGTGACAATTTGAGTTACATCAGCCTCCAAGATCTTTGGCTGATGGTACATGCCTTTACTGGAGTTGTTTTAAACCTTGGGAGATTTATGATTGAGAAAATGAAAGCAGCCTGCAAGCTGGAGAAAATTCATTTGCCATATGGGAATGTTATCACTTCCCTGGTGAAGAAGAAAAGGGTCTGGGCTAAGAAGTATGATCTAGGCATGGTCAAAAGTAAGGATCAGCCAATCTACTTGGGGAGCTTGATAAAAATGGGATACAAAGTGTATAGAGAAACCTTTACCAAAACATCCAAATTACATCTGTGCCAATTCAGCCAGAAGTAACACCTGCACCACCAAAAACAGCAGCCCCTCAATTCTCTAATGAAATCATGTTCAATCTGCTTATGAGGATGGATGCCAAGCTCACTAACCAAGGAGCAAGGCTTTTAAAAATCGAGGAAAAGCTAAATGAAATTGAAGGAAATTTCAAGGAAAAGCAGACAATGCCCTCTGGACCTGCTGCAGTTGATGTTTTTGCTACTCCAAGCATAGCACCAAATGAACAAGGTGTTGAAGGATCAGCTCTACAGCCAAAAGGTTTTGCCATCCATGATGCTAGTCCTGAATTTCAAGTTGAGGATTAAGCTTATTAGAGTGCAAGTCTTGGTCACCAAGACCCTGAACCAGGGATTGATCAGCCTCTCAAATCCCCCTCAACAGAACCACAAACAAAAGAGCCTTCTGACCAAGGAACAGAAGTACTTGGCTCACCTGTTAGAAGTCCACCTCCTCAACCACAGCCTCAGCAGCAACCACAACAACAAGCATCCCCTCTTCATTTTGATAAAGTTTATGTTATAGGACTCTTCTATGAAATGGTAAGGGCTGAACAAGCTGAAAAGGAAACTGTTGCAGCACAAGTAGAAAAGGAAGCTGCTGCAGCACGAGAAAAAGAAAAAGAAAAAGGAAAAACAAAACAAACAGCTCTTACAGTTAAGTCCAAGCCACTTGCCATGAAAAAGAAGACAATGGCTACAAATACTGCACCTCGTAAAAGAAGAAAGTCTTCCAAATTAGCAGAGAAAGTCAAATCTCCACCTACATCCTCTCCTCAGGAACCAGTAGAAGAATCTGATCAATCCACTCCACAGCAAGCCACAGAAACATCCCTTCAGCCTCCTCAGTAAACTCCAAAAGCATCTTCTCAACCACCTCCTCTGCGTCAACCCTTTTCTTTTCTTCTGAATTCTTTTTAGGAACAGACAATGTCTCCCTCATCCTCTGACACCTCAGATTTCTAATGCCTCAACCCCCCTTTTAATGATGACAAAAACAGGGAGTAGTAAAATCCAAGAAAAATAAAAAAATCATGACGGTAGAGGTACTAGGTCTCTAGGGAGATATGAAGCAAAAATAGGTCTAGGGGTATTTTTGGAATAAATTTATGGCTGTTTGATTTGTTGGCTATTTGTGCCATGATGGCATTCAAACACTGATATTTAACTTTTGTTGCTATGTTTAACAGTTGATGCTATGGTTATGAACATATTTATCATTTGCTGCTATGGCTATGTTTGGAAACTGAATGATATATGTCTGCTGATAATGTTATTATCTATGAAATTCTGTTGTTCATAATGTGTTGATGAAAACTTTATGCTAATGCTCTGATAATCTGGAATGTATACAAATAGCTAAGGATCATTGTGATATTATGAATGAATCATGTTATTATGGGCAGCATACTAGATGAATGATGGATGATATATCTGATAAATGTGCTGTTGACAGATCTTGCAAAAATTCTGATAAAAATCTGTCAAACATTCATCTGTTGTAAATAACTTAAATGTTCTATATATATATATATATATATTCTGAATGCATGATATCATTTTTTGTATTACACGAATAAAATGTATGTTGAAACAAATAAGAAATATGCCCAAATTAAGGGGGAGCACACACTTAGGGGGAACATTCCCCACTATATGCAGAACTGAAAAATAATTAAAAGACACTATGCAGTAAATCAAGGAATGTTTTGTCATCATCAAAAAGGGGGTGATTGTTGATCCATTAGTTTGTGATGATAATAAAACATTCTCATCCTTATGTGTCTAATATTTCTATCCAAGTGTGCAGGGCAAATGTTTATAAAGAAACAATAAGTCAATCCTTCAAAAGTGCACATAAGAGGTTGATATGGATAAGGAATAAGATTGACCAACATAAAAGAAGCTCTCTGGTTGAATAATGAAAAACATTGGTTGGCCAAAATTAAAATTGGAGAAGTGGCGAGCTGAAGCATATTGAGAAACAAAACCGACTTAGTAGACCAAAAAAATGAGTTAGTCCACTAAGTGCTCTCTGCCAAAATATACGACTGAGATAGAACCAACTTAATCAACCAAAGGAAAAATATTAGTTGACTAAGAGCTCTCTGTCTGCAAATTGCACCAGACCACTATAAGACAGATTAATGGCTATAACCTACCCCAAACTATTTCTAACGATCACAAATTGCCCAACAGCCATCAAACATGCTTCTCCAAGTATAAAAGGATCTTCAAATGGCTAGGAACCAACTTTTAGAAGATATTTGAGAGATTTCATCATATTCAAGCCAAGAAAGAGCAAAAAACTTAGAAATTCTTTATATTCTTCACTCCACTCAAACGTCTATATTTTATATTTGCATTCAGCACTGAACCATGTACCACTTAGATCAATTTGTGATCATAGTTACTTTCTTTTCTACTCATCTTTGTATTCTTAGAGTGAGGGATTCACTTTAAGTGATTGTTTCAAGCTAGGTGTGCTTGAAAGAGTGAATGTTTTAACTTAGCCTTGAAAAGTTAGGTGTTGGGTTTTGGTTGAGCCCTTGAAAAACCATTGTTGTAGGTTGTGGTTGAGCCTTTGAAAAATCACTTTGGGGTTTTAGTTGAGCTCGTGAAAAACTAGTGTAAAGGTTGTGGCTAAGCCTTGTCAAAGCCATTGTAAGAGCTTGGTGGAAGCTTGTGAATTTCACTGTTTTTAGTGATTGGTTTGAAAATCCTTGGTTGGATAATCAAAGTAGTGGATGTAGGTCTTAGACCAAACCACTCTAAATCTTTTGTCTATTGTCTTTCTTGTTTTACCTTCCTTGTTTTAAGATTAGATCTTAATCTTGCGAAAGAGCCGAATTAGTGTTATTCACCCCCATTCTAGCACTCATATTTGGGACCAACAATAACTACCAACTCAATTGTGTTTCAATTGCTTGGTGTCATGTCAAGTGATCCCTGGTATACTAAAAATGTTTCTTTTTCTACTTTTAGCTATCTATCCTCAGCTACTTGGATTGAGAAATCAATGAAAGCATCCTTGAGACTTTTTTCGGGGTAAATACAGCCAATTGAATGAAATGTTTCACTCAAATGAAGGATACTTAAGCTTTCAATTTCTAGTTCGATGCCTTGGAAACGATCCAATCTTCTTCTCCTTTTCTTAGCCATCATCTTCATTTTCTATTCTTTTATAGGCTTATACCTTAAACCAAAATTCTTTTCTTTCTTCTTTAATACCATCGATTTTCTGATTCCTTACAATTCTTTACCAAGTCTGAAACTAGCATGACATCTTTTGCCCACTGTCTGCTTGATTACTATCTTTGAATTTTTTGATAATCATGGGGTAGGTATCATCAATCCTTCACTTACATAACTAGCATTAACAATTTCAAAAGATCTAAAAGAACGTTCCACTCATTTTTCTACATTTTCGATATAAGAGGTCGACGGTGATTGGGTGACAAGGATATCCTTTTTGCTTGAGACTGCTATTAATTGATCATTCACTACGAATTTGACTTTTTGGTGGAGTGATGATGGTATTGCATCAGCCATATGTATCCATGGTTGGCCTAATAAGCAACTATGGTATAATGTCCATGACTTGGAATCTGATAATAAAAGTGCAAAGGCCAATCTGTATCAGTACATCTATATCCCCAATTACCTTTCGTCTGATTCCATTAAAGGCTTTTACAATCATATGGCTCTTTTGCCTGTAGGACATGTACACAGGTAGTTTAGCCAGTGTGGTTAATGACATAATATTCAGTATAAAGCCATTATCAATGAAAACTTTAGCCATGATATTGTTTTTACATTTGGTGGTTATAAAAGGCACCTTACTATATCCTTTGCCATCCGATGGAATCTCATCGTCATTAAAAGTTATGAAAATTATTGCAACAACATTCCTTATAATGTGGCCTAGATTCTCAACTAATATGTTATGTGGCACATGGGCTTGATTGAGTATTTTAAGCAAGGCATTTTGGTAAGGCTCAAAGTTTAAGAGTAGTGACAATAATGATATGTGAGCTGGCATTTGATTCAATTGCTCTACAACGCTGTACTCATTATGCTTAACTGACTTGAGAAATTCACAAATTTCTCTCTCCGTTATTGGCTTTTTGTGTCCCACATCTTGTATTACAATAAATTGACTCGCTTGCCTTTGTTATGGACTTTTTATATTCTCATTTGTCACTTTTGCTTTTTCTAGCTTCTCACATAGTTTAGGGTTATAAGATCTCCCAATCCGAGTTATTCCTCCAACATCAATTATGTTAGCATCACTCATTTCTTGAGGTAAACAATTAAATATCCCTTGCAAGATGATATTGTAATGGTACCTCCAAGGGATTGCCTTATTACTTTGATAGGGAAAAGGGCTAGGAACCTCAACGGTTACCACAGGCTTAATAGCATTAACATTTGAATTTGTCTTCTCTTCGTAATAAATAGTCAAAGCCTTATGAGTAGTGTATGAATCTTCTACCATTACGTTTATTGAGTTTTGTCCTCATTTTTTGTAAAACTTAATTGTGGATGAATCTATCATCTCTTGCACTTTTTGGCAAAAGGCTTTGTATACTTGAATGGAATGTCCACTAATTCCAATATGGTACTTACATGCATGCTCGAAATTGTATCTTGGATATCTGAGGTTTGGTCCATCCACATTGGTTGAATCATACCAGCATTGACTAAAGCATTATATATTTCCTCCATTGAGGTTTAAATTTCACTCACATTCTATTTGATGTATCAAGCTACCTCATTTCCCACAACACTTATTGATGCCCCAAAGTGATTGGGCAAAGGGTTTTCATTAAAATTTGGCTCAAGCTTCTTCGATAAGTTCAAAAGTCTAACTTTGACCAATCTTTGCTCCCTATGTGTCAAGGTTGTGCAATTTTCTATTGAGTGACCTTGAATCCCATAGTGATAATCACACTAAGTGTTGACATCATACCACTTTGGGTAAAATGGTTTTAAACGTTCTAAGTGAACCTTTGTGAAAAGATGGCGTTCGATTAGTTGAGGAAGCAAAGCTGTTTAGGATATGGGACTAAGGTCAAATTTCTCTAGATTATTTCTAGGTTCATTAGTATTGTTTGGTCGAGTAGTTGATTGGGTTGGTGGTGATGGTGTTGGTAGTATTGGCTGGACACTTGTGTCACGACCCAATTCTTGGGCCATGACTAGCGCAAGGGCCCAACGGGCATAGCCCACCAAGCCCAAGCAAGCCTATTTTATTTATTTTTACTTGACGTCTTCTTGACTAAGACATCCACACACGTCGCACCCAATGTGCACAAAGCCAACTCACAATGGCATTATAGATAAAATATGTACATACATACCGGTCAAACATAAAATTTGACAATGTACATTACATGTACATAATCACAATACAAAAGGCCCATGACTTCCAACGGAGAATTTACAATAACAGGGAAAAGTTGCTACTGAATGCTCACCTTCAACCTAGAAGACACATTATGAGGACTTCTCGATCTAGGGTCCAACAGTCTCCTGATTTGAAAACATGAATTTTTTTAAAACTATGAGTATGAAACTCAGTGAGCGAACATTAGGTGGGAACAAGCAATAATATCCAGGAAGGATTTAAAATCATGATGCACACACTTGGAATAAAACCATTTTAATTCAATTCAATATCAAACCCTTTCCCCTTAATTCAAATTAATTTACGATGAAGAGTACTCAATTTCACACAAATACACACATAGATGAACACAAATATCACCACTATCTCACCAGCTCATGTGCAACCCCCACATCCCACACATAACTGGAGTTATTGTGTGCATCCCCCCACATTGTGCACAGGCAATACATCTTTCATATCTCCGAACCCATCATCACTGACATGTGCTCCCCCACATAGTGCACATGTATGGTTATAATTATCACACAATATTATTTGTCAATACATATCACATATCTACACATATATAGCAGCATATTATAGGGGCACATGAATTAATGCCTTTATGCATATCACAATTCACAATATCAAAACTTTTTTATCAAGGGCTCGTTCCCCGGTATGCATTTTAAGAAAATTTGGATAAAATCATCCAAATATTTCATCTCAATACATGTACATTTCCCAAAACAATTTGAAATGCAAGTTCACTCACAGTTTTTGGGACTCGAATTTAGAGGACTCCGATCACCGATCCTCGGGTGCAATTTCCTTGCCTTTACCGCAGGATTCACCACCTTGACAAATTACACAATAATTTAATTACTATATTGGTGCAAATTAAAATAAACTAACCTAGACTCTATATTAACGTGGAATATAGAATGCAAAATGTCTAAATTTTTACCTAAATACCATATTGGCCTATTTTGGTCTTTTACTCGATAAATCGATACGTGCATATGATTTAACTCCAATTAATTCCATTTCTTTTCTAATGCTTTAATTCACCAATTGCAAGTCAATTAACTTAAAATTCAGCAAATCCATCTTCACTTTTCTTCTTGAAATTTTTGACCAATAATGGTGCAAAAATACCAAAATTTTTCCTATTTGGTTTTCTCACCATAAATCATCATTTTCCAATTCATTTCATTTGAAATGAAATCATTTCATTTTCCACACACTCCATAAGGCATTCGATCATGGAAAATTGGTGGGGAAAATGGATTCTTTTCTTGTTGTTTTTCTTACTAAAATACTAAACTAGCCTTAAACACTAACATAACTCAAATTCAACCAATTCCAACATCATTTCTCCTATCATACCCATTTTTTCATAATTGAATTCATCATGAAATCATGCCTCTCAACCATAGAAAATGGAAAGAAATGCAAAATGGAAATCATGAATTCATCATGAGATCATAGGCAAAAGTGAAGAAATGTTACCTTTTTCACTTGATTTTCCTTGAAAATCACATTTTTTCTTGAATTTTTGGCTAGGCTTTTGGTTTTTCCTCTTTGTTTTTTTTTTCTTTCCTTTTCTTCTCCTTTCTCCTCTCTTGGCCAAATATGATGAGAGAGAAATGGGCTGATTTATGCCATTTTATAAAGAAATAATAAAATATTCAAAATATGCCACATGGCATTTTTCCATTAGTTCAAATTTTAAATATTTGACTTTTTATCCATCAATTCTCCATCAAACTTTTGTCATATTTATCCTATTCCATGCTGAATAAAATCCCTTGATCTTGACAAGTGCTGGGGTAAAAAATTTACCGATTTGCCCCCGGGGCAAAAAAATTATCATTTCGCCCCTATACCCTGAAATGTACCAAAATTATATTTTTTCCACTTTTCAACCTCAAATAACACTTCAATTGACCAATCTTAATCAAATGAGGTCAAAATATTTTCTAAAAAGTTTTGTTTTGTCCTCTAA
The DNA here is from genome assembly GCA_036013995.1 of Theobroma grandiflorum. Taxonomy (NCBI): domain Eukaryota; kingdom Viridiplantae; phylum Streptophyta; class Magnoliopsida; order Malvales; family Malvaceae; genus Theobroma; species Theobroma grandiflorum. The sequence continues at coordinate 14,108,648 of CP142131.1, forward strand.
TGGTAAAATTACCGTTTGGCCTTTATGCTCCAAAAATACCGAGAAATTAAATTTATCATTGCTAAACTTCATATTATGCTCCGAATAATCATACTATACTTCAAATGATTAATCTTGGTCAAATGTGATCAAATCTTGGCTAAATATTCCCATTTTATCCTTAAATGGCAAAATAACCATTTTGCCCCTAATCGGTCAATTTTTTCGATTGACTCCAAATTAAACCTCAAACTTCATATCACCATTATAAGTCATTCTGTGGGTTTTAGAACTTTCAAATTCCTCTTAGAATTTCTATTTGAACTAGTTCAAGGCTCGATTTAACTTGGTTGTACCACTCGGTACAATACCGTCTTTTAATCGAGCTTGACAAGGTCTCACAGCTTGTTTGAAATGCTGATTGCGAGGCCCCTTGGTAAGGATAGGGGTTTTGGGAAATATTGTTTAAGGAGGGAAAATAAGGTTAGTAAGGGAGATAAGGTTGATATGGGTTGTATTGAGTACTTTCAAGTGTAACTGCTTAGGATTCAACTACCTTTTGTTTCAACACATTTCTTTTTGTAAAATTGAGGGTATCTCTTCCTTTAATCTTACCATTCTTAATTGCAACTTCAATTGTTTCCCCTAACAATACCATATTTGCAAAATTCTTGGTGGCATTTTTGACCTACCTTTTGTAGTACGGGGCTTTCAGAGTATTGCCGAACATGACTGTTATTTCTTTCTCAATCAATGGTGGCTGGACTTGTAAGGCAATATCTCTCCATATTTGAGCATAATCTTTGAAGCTTTCAATAGCTTTCTTTTTCATGCCTTGGAGGGTCAAACGATTTGGGCCAAGTCTACCACATGTTTATATTGAGCTACAAACGCTTGTGCCAAATCTTTCCATGAATGCATTTGGTTTCGATCCAGCTTATTATACCATCTGAGCGCTGATCTTGTAAGGTTATCTTGAAAACAGTGAATTAACAAATTATCATCACGAGTATAAGCAGCTAGCTTATGACAATACATGGTTACATGTGCCATTGGGCACTTAGTACCATCGTATTTCTTGAAATCAAAGACCTTAACCTTGGGAGGAATTACTAGTCCAGGTATGAAACTTAGTTCTAATGCATCAATAGAAACTAAAACATCTATTCCTTCCATGACACGTAATTATTCCTATAAAAGGTTAAACTTTTTCTATGCTCTCAAATTATCTATGGCCTCGAATGCACATTTACTCAACTTTTCCTGTTCTTTTGGATCATCTAAATCTACAACTATAACTAGATGAGCTAAGTTTACTCAAGTGGTTGTTCCCTATGTTAATAATTGTCCCCCATAATAAAGATGATCTCCAATAGGATGTGTTGGGTATTGGTGTTGTTTTTGAGACAGTGGAGGTTGATACATGGAATCATTATTACTTGAGATCTGTTGGCCAGCTTGGCTAGCAGGTCCTTCAACCATTGTTTTCCCTTTGTTGATATTCATGATTAAGTCCATCATCTTAGCCAATTGCTCTTTTATCTCTTCTTGAGATTTCTTTATTTGATCCATTTGCTCAGCTTGTTCATTTTCCATGATCTTGATTTGTAACCGAGTGTTGCACGAGTGACGAATAGGTGGTTTTGGCCGATAAGCTATCTTATGGACCTTTTTTTACCATAAATATGAGTCAAGATATGTTTGTATGAAAAAAAAGCTTAGACATGTAAATGCATACTCTAAATATATTAGGATGCCTTGAAATGTCCATGAAAAATAAGCTTAGACATGTAAATGCATACTCTAAATATATTAGGATGCCTTGAAATGTATATGAAAAATAAGCTTAGATATGTAAATGCATGCTCTAAATATGTTTTGAATATTTGTCTTGCAACGATAGATAACAAAAGGAGACTTCTATTACCAAAAATAAAAACCAACTTAAACTACTTACATTCAATCAAATAAAAAACAATCTATCTTAAAATAAAAAATCTCACCTAAAAAAATTAATATATTTAAAAATCTAAGGTAAAATACTTAAAACATCCAAATTGTTTGTAATGATCATGCGCTTCATCCATGAAATTGAGCAATCTTTGTCCATAAACTCCATTTGGAAGAATTTCAAGTTTGAGTTACTTTGTCTTTTTAACCATCTCACTTGCCTTAAGGATTGCCTTATTGGTTTGCCTTGTGAAGTGTGCCACTTGAGCTTGCTTGGCTAAAAACTCATCCCTCCATGTTTCCCCAATGTTTTGTGATCTTGCATAAACTTGATATAAAAAGCATTCTTGTTTGGCTTGGTCATAACTCTTTCGGAAGGTTAGAATAGTGTGATCATGTTGCTCGTATTATTCCCCAATCCTTTGAATTTTCTTTCGTTGAAAATGCATCCTTTGTCCCATACTATCTATAAAAGCTTGGAATTTATCAATTTGATTTTGTTTTTTGTTCAAGTCTTTTTCCTTTTCACTTAAATCTTTTCGTAACTTGTGAAGATCAACAGTTATTGATGAAAGAGTACAGTCCAAGCATTCATATTTCCTCTTCCATTCATCACGTTCTTTGCAAAGCTTCTGAATCTTCAATTCATGTTCTTTTGTCAAATCTTCTATTTCTTGTTGCAACTATTGTTTCATCTTTCCACATGGCCATCTTATGATTTGATGATTCATCGACCCCTGCTTCAACGTTATTAGTACTATTAGGCTTTGATGGAAGTACCACGTTTTTGACTCGATGTTATTGCCGTGTTAGATACCTTAAAGTAACTTTGTCAGCTAACTTCCCTAGACTTATTTTTTGTGCTTGTGTCCATGCTTTAGCAATTTCATCAGTCTTCTTTATTGTCCTTGGTTGGCCATAAGAGAACTAGAGCTGATTGAGTCTATGCGTCATTAGGATGAATTGTTCATTCTGAATTGCCTTCATACCATGATTAGAGCCCAAGGCCCCAAAACTGAAACCCATGGGTTGTCTCCACATTTATACACCATGGATTCTCGAGACATCTAAGGTGCTCTCCATACTACTTTTGTATTAGCGAGATGTTAAAGCCTTGAAACCCACTCTACTTTGGACTTCTTCTCAAGTAATTAACTTTTGCAAAACTCTAAGATATGAGCAGATTCAAGATAAGGCTTACGAAAGGCATGTTTTTCACATTTGAAATGACTTTAAAACCACACATATGAAAGTTGTGCACATCTGATAAAATGCCCTTTGCCATGTCGTTGACAATAGTTTAAAGATTTAAAGGTTTTTGCCAAAATTGCTGATGAAAGATGAATTCCATTTTCAATTTGTTTGAAAAAGTCAATGATTCTCATTTTAGTGTGTCTCAACAACTTTGGAAGGATGATCAACCTATAGATTGCTAGAGCCATCGTTCTCATACCTTGCTCATCCTTTAAGTGCTTCATGATAAAGTCTCGAAGAAAATTCCATGATATGCAAATACTTTCTCCTTTATGAATTTTATTTGCATTCACCTCTTACAGGATTGGTTTGCATTATTCTTACAAGTGTTTTGCAATAAACTAGCTTTCTCTTTCTCCAATATACCTTATATGAATAAGAAGTATTTAGACCAAGTAAAATTGCACGTTCTTCGATAGTTGGGGTCATATCTACCTCATTGAAGACAAAACATTTGTAGGAAGAATCCTAAAATTGGATTATAGCTTCAATTATTTGATCATCTAGACTGACTTGAAGTTGTGATGTGATATGTCCATTGTAATACCCTGTACCCTCGTTGGACACAAATAAGATCTTATTGATCAAACGAATGATCATTTGATGCGAATTGGCATGCTAAAGAATGACAAAGGATGAAAGGAACGCTCAAGAATAAAATGTTTTGCACACGCAGAAATAGTAATTAAATAATAATAGTTTTGTCGAAGATGAATTAGTGAGTTGAAAGATGATTCAGAAGTGAACCAAGACATAATAATGTGTTTCGGGACCAAAGAAGGTAAGTGAAAAATTTTGAAATAAAATAATATTTTATTCAATAAAATAATATTAAAATATTAATATTTTATATATTATCGAAATTAGTTATGAAAAATGGGATATGACTAATTTAAGTGGGGGAGAAGAAATAAGAATGAATTTTTGGAAAGAAATGTCGTAAGTGAGATCGTGCATTTTTATTAATCGAGTTAATGCAGGTGAGAAAATATTTAAAATACTATGGTGATACCGCGTTGAAATACGATTTTGATATTTTAGTCGTACACGTATACGAATACGAAGACCGAAGGAAATTAGAATTTTACATGTGTTGGAAGAATTAATTTTAAAACATGAAAATTAGAGAGCGGTGTATCAAATAAAATGAAATGGAATGATGATATAAAAATTTAAAAGATTGTATGAGGATTGATTAAAAAGAGATGAGAACTTGGAGGATTAAATAGTAAATTTTCCAATGACTTGATAAAAGTTTCCAAAAAAAAGTCAAACAATTTCTTTTAATATGTATGAGTGGTCACACCATCAAGGAAAGAAAGAAATGAAGACAAAAGGAAAGAAAACAAAAGAGAAGAATGTAGAAATGATGGTGGGGTCAGTCATGTGAGATGAAAGAAAGGAAAAAAAGATAAGAAGAGAATACTAGAATGACGGTCAAAGAAAGAAAAAGATAAAAGAGAAAAAGAATAGAGAAGTCGGTCATGAGAAAGAAGAGAAAGGATGGAAGAAACAAAGAAAGAGCCGAGCAAAAAGAGAAAGAAAAATATGAAAAGAAAGCTCGAAATTCAGCAAATTTGAGAGAGAAGAAACTTGAATTTTTTTGCACTTTTGGAGGAGAAAAGGAGCTGGTTTTAAAGTGCAGAAAATTGGCAGCAAAAAAGAGAGAAAAGAGAAGAAAATTTGGCACTTTGAGGGAGGTAAGAAAACTGAATTTTTTTTTGCACTTTGAGGGAGGTTTAGGTGCTGAAAATTCAAGGATTTTGTTGCTGGAAATTAAGCTTAAAGTTGCTGAATTTTTGAGGTGTTGGTTGCTGGAAATTTGAGCTGAAATTGTGGAAGAAAACTAAGGTAAGTTTGCTCGAAATTTTGGAGGTTTTGTTGCCTTGGAAGGAGGCTTTGTGATGATCGGTTTTGAGAAGGAAAAAAGAAGAGTTTGGCTGCAAGTTGAGAGGAGAAAGGAGGCCACAGTGGTGAAGAGGAAGCTCAACTGGAAAAGAGAACCAAAAAGAGAGAAACGGGAAGAGAGAAAGAAAAAAAAAAAAGAAATAACAGCAATGGGCATGGCCCAATAGCGAGTGAATGGGCATGGCCCAACAGCAAATAAGTGGGCATGGACCAATAAATAAGAAATAAATGAGCTTAGCCCAAATAGAGAAAGAAAGAAAGAAAGGCCCTTGGAGGAGGCCCAATGGTAAGTTAATATTATGTTTTAAGGTTTATGGGTAGTTTAATATTGTGCATATTTTGGATGAAAAATATGTAAGTTGCTTAAGGAATTTTTCATTAAGTTGCTACTCATATGAATATGTGATTAACTATATTGAGTTTAAATTGTTACTAGGAAAGTTGGTCGTGGAGGCGTGCCAAACGAAGTATGTAACCGATAAATAGGAATAATTATATACGCGTACGAATCAATAGTGAAGTAATATCCCACTATTATTAGGTGAGTATGGGGTGTCAATTTTAAAATAATTTCGTATATATACATGTATGTATATTTTATGTGAAGTGCAAAATTTGTGGAAAGCATGCGTTAATGAAATTTTAAGAAATTGTGAATGCAAGTTATTTTAGAAATTGTTTTGAATATATGTATATAAATTATATGTAAATTGATTAAAACCGAGAAACAAGCTTTTCAACCCGATTTATCCCTTGAATTGTGCCTTATATATTTGTGTAATGTGCATACATATTATGAGGTTTAATTTCCCTATGCTCGGTGTTTTATGAATTATGCATTGAACTTTATTTTATGAACATAACAATAGATTTTTATGATTGTTATATTGAATGTTTGCCAATAAATTTGAAACAATACTTCAAGGATATAAATGATTTTTTTAAAGACAGTTTTCATAAATGAAATGAGATTCCTAATTTGTTTTGAAATTGAATGGCTTATGGCAATATTTGCATGAATGGCTGAACTAGTATTTGTGTTGAAATACATGAACTGTGTATTTAGCCTTGAGAGGCAGGTTAGAAATATAATTGCCATGTCATGTAGTTGGAAATTTTATTGAATTGGTGGGTTATTGAATGGTCACTACAGTGGCAGGTTCTATGGACCAGCCTATTAGAGGGGCATGAAATCCGAGTATATATATATTTACCTCGGTTGGAGAGGCGAGTAGGGTAACTCCTAAGGTAAACGATTTAGAGTTCACTTCACGCCGAACCACCACGTAAGGGTGAACTCAGCCAACGCCAAGGAACAACTATGTTTCCAAAAGCAAAAAAGTGTTTTATACATACATGATATTTTTACAGCCTTAGCAGACTCGGTTGAGATAGCCTCGGACTAAGGTATCCCTGAGAACCGAGTATGAGAATGATTTTTATGGCACGAGCCAAGTTTTTAAGAAGTCATAAGCCTTGTTGTTTATTTTTAATAAAATATAATTGTTTAATATGGATTGAAATAACTTTTAACATTATGAATTATGTTTCTTAGCATGGTGAGAAATGGAATTAAATAGTTTTTTGCAGCTCCCCTATTTATTTTCTGCGAAATGAATCAGTGATTCCTCGTGTATGGGCAAGCTGTGATTTGTACATGATCTTAAATAATATTTGGTTTCATGGGAGCTTGCCTAATTTTATCGATTTGATTCGAAAATGGTTATTAACGTATTTTGGATGCAGAGAATTTTATTACGTCGATTGTTTATACTTTATAAGAAATTCTCGATTTTGATATAAAGTACAAAACCCTTGTTTGAAACAAATTGCTTTTATGATCTTGCATTTTATATTCAACTGATCTGTCGTTTACTTGTTTCCTATCTACGCCCTACTCGTTGCGTCGATGATATTCATTGAGTCTATGAGACTCACACCCATTTATTTCTCTTTTTGTAGACAGGGATCGATCTAGCGTGTAATCATCGGCGTGCTCAGTTTCTTGTGGATAGGTAAAGGCATCTCCTAGCAATTTATTCCGAGTCACTCCACTGTTAGATGTCAAGTCGTCGTACTTTATTTATTAAGTTGTAAACGGATTCTAAATTTTATCACGAGCATAAATTTGGAAATTATAGATTTTAATGTATAAACTTGCAAATAAAAGGTAAAAAGTTCGTATTGTTTTTTATATTTATGATTCAATTTAGTATATGAAAGTATCAATATTATATGGTGATTGAATGTAGTGGATTAACAAACAATTCTAGACAGGCTTGTTCTAGACTTAGCGGGTCTTTCCTGGAAGTCTCGAAAGCCGGTAGCGACCGGAGAAGGGTCGTTACATCTATACTTTTGTTGAAACCTTTCTTGTTGCGATTTTTTCCATAACCCCCATATTTTAGTCAACTCGGAGAAATCATTTTGTTGAAGATCGAGATGAATTTTCTCAAGGAAAGTGGAAATATAACCATCTACCAAGTAGTCACTTTTTTTTTTTTGTGCCCTTTTTAATTAGAGCTTCAAATCAAATGGTGAGCATTCCATGAATGTAATAGAAGTCGCTTTGATCATGTATCATCACATGGCAAGTATCCTATGTGATGAATGCATGATGCTAAAACAAAGCAAAAGAGTTAGTATATACAAGAACTATTAATTACAAAAACAAATATCATAACAAAATTATAATGTGTACTAATCTTGATGTTTTCTAAAAATAAGGTAGGATGGCTCTATCTAAGGTTGGCTTTTATAGTTCACTATATGTGGGCTAGAATTTAACACAAAGCTAAAGATTCGCAAATTGTTCCTCACTATCGTCCACTTTGGACTAGTAAGGCACCCCAATTCTGACCCATCATAAGCTCCTAATGAAAAGGGTTCAATATGAGTGGAAGTATTTCACTGGCCCATGCGTAGGTTATCACCTCACAAGAGCAAAGATACTTTACTTCCTTTTGAAATGGAAAAAGCCTTGGTAGAAGTATTCATGTATGTATGCAAGGTAAGTGTGTGGGAAAAAATATGTTATGCATATAAAGAGAAAAAAAACATAATAACGAAAATTAAAATTAAAAATTGAACTATTGAAAAAGAAAAGACATAATAAAATAAAATAAAATAAAACTATCGTAAACTAGGCTTTCACACATAAATAATTATGGGCTCAACTTTCTAAGGTCCCTACTAGAGTCGTCAAGTTGTCATAACATGGTGAGTCCTAGAACTCAATAGTTTGACTTAAGAGGAGTCACCATCAATCTTTTTGATTAAGTGCGATTGACCACCTAGGCGAATCTTTTGTTTTTTTTTTTCGGTCCTAGGCTTGACTTAGGCTCATTAAAAATAATAAGTTCTAGTCTATGAATCAAATTAGGTTTGGAAGTCCAATATGTGTGAGGAAGGTATTAGGACCCTCACAAGCCTATTTAATTGGTATCCTATCAATTATGTGTCTTTTTAAGTGTTATTAAATAAAATCTGGTTCAATATTTTAATTCTATTTCCTCTTCCTATTTCTAATTTGAAAGTTTTTCTAAATAAATAAAAATTCTTGATATTGAAAATTTCCTAAGATCTCCCAAACGCTTATGGTAAAAGTTTGAAAAATTCTCTTATCTAGAAATTTTGAAGACTCAATTTTTGGTTTTCTTGAGATTTCATTATTAGAGAACTTATTTACTTGATTCTATAATTTTATCTTTTAATTTATTCCTTTGCCTATTTTTATTTTATTAGTTTTCTATAATAAATAAAAAGTCTTAATATTGAAAATTTCCCAAATTCTCCTAAATACTCATGGTAAAGTTTTGGAAAATTCTCTTACCTAGAAATTCTCAAGAAGCCACTTTTGGTTTTCTTGAGATTTCATCATTGTAGAAATTACATAAATTATGTATTAGCTCCTAATTTTGAAGGACCAAAAATAAATAAATAAATAAAAATAAAAAAATCATAAAAGAGAATAATTCAAGGTATTTAAAAACAAATCAATAAAAAAATTACAAGAACTCACCTATTTGGGTTGAGAAACCCAAAAGGAAAACCAAGCTATTGGGTCAAAAATACCTAAATAAGTTGGAGTGGGCCAAAATAACAAGAGTGAGCCAGATCAATAAGATTCAACCCACAAAACTCCTTCTTTTTAGTTGAAACAAAACTACATCATTTTCCTTATAGTATAAAAGCTTTGTTTTCCTCTTTTCCTTTATTTCCTTCTTATTTTTCTCTATTTAATTGAGAGATTTTCCCTCTAAAAAAGAAATCTCCCCTTTTTCCAAATTTTGGTCGTCAGCCACTGTGTTTTCTACCATCCACCATTGTCGGTCATCATTAATCGACGACGAAATTTTACCAAATCTTCTCAAAAAAATTCTTTTAGTGCTCTCATCCCTTTAATCAAAATAGTTTCTTTAGAAACTAAGCTGATTTTCCTAGATCTAGAAAAATCGAAAATTCCAAAACTCAAGAAACTCCACCACTCTTTTTCTTTTCCCTCTTTCTCTTCTCCCTTTTAATCTAAGGCTTTTCTATATTTATAGCCAATGAGTTATACTTCCATTTAAATTGGTTTTTGAGCTTCGATTTGATCTTAATCTTTTTTAGACTTAATCTAGAAGTAGGATTAGTCTAAACATATCTTATCTTTCATATTTATCTTCTCTTTTCTTTTATATATTTTCTTGATTTTCATACTTTTTATTTGTTTTCCAAAATTGCTACATCTAGAAAAATTGGGGTGTCTACAGCTGCATCTCCCCAAAAATGAAGTGGGAGCTTAGACTGATGGATTAAGGACCTTGCCACTACTAAGATGTGCTGGTGTGTAAAGACCACTCCCCGGTCGCTACCAGCGTCTGAGACCTCTGGGAGATCCCGCCAAGTCCCGAACAAGCCTTTCGTGAATTACTCATTAATTCACATTTTTCACTTTCGATTTAAAATTATTACTTCCTTGTACTGATTTAAATCATAAATATAAGTACTAACTTTTTCTTTATTTATTTATAAGTCTATACACGGAAATATAAAATTTTCAAATTCATGCTGTATATAAGAAGAAACTCGTTTACAACTTAACAAATAAAATATTACAACTCGACCTCTAATGTAACAAGTACAGCGGAGCGACTCAGGATAATGTGCTAGAAGATAAACCTTTGATTTCTAAGGTCATAACCCCAAATGTCCTGAGCTTGAAAAATTGATAGGAAAAGGGGTGAGATTATGAAATCCTAGTGACTAAACAAATACCACCAAAACTATCTAAAGGCGAGTAAAAGGAGACAAATAAAATATCCATCCCAATACATATTTCATAACTTGAAAATTTATTCAAACCCACGTAAACAATCATATTTCATTCAATAGCTCATAAAGCTTATATTTGTCGTAAAAACTTGGCCTCTACCAAAATTATTATCGCCGATACCTTGATCAGAGGTGTCCACTCGAGACCGCCAAGGTTGTTAAGTGTCACATATATATGAACACATTTTTCATTTGGAAATAGCCGTTCCTTGGCATTGGCCGAGTCTCACTTCCACGTGGTAGTTAGGCGTGAAATGAACTCAAACCTCACCCCAAGAGATACCCTACGCGCCTCTCCAATCGAGGTAAGAATTAGTCGGGTTTACCATGCCCCTCCTAAAGGCAGTCCACGGCAACCAGCCACTGCAGTGTAGAATTGTGAGACCATGTCGAATTTGTTAAAAGTCGGTATTGTACCTAGTGGTACAATTAAGTTGATTCGATCCTTGAACTAGTTCAAATAGAAATTCTAAGAGGAATTTGACAATTCTGAAACCCACAGAATGACTTAGAATAGTGATTCGGAGTTCAAGGTCTAGTTTGGAGTCAATCGGGAAAATTGAGAGATTAGGGACAAAACGATCATTTTGCCATTTGATGATAAAATGGTGAATTTTAGCAAAGATTTGATCACATTTGACTAAAAATAATTATATGAAATATAATTATGATTATTGGAGTATAAATGAAGTTTAGTAGTGAAAATTTATGATTCTCGATATTTTTGGAGCACAAGGGCAAAATGGTAATTTTACCACTAGAGGACCAAACATGAATTTTTAGAAAATATTTTTGCCCCATTTTGATTAAGATTGATCAATATTAGTGTTATTTGAGGTTGAAAAGTGGAAATAATGTAATTTCGATACATTTCGGAGTATAGAGGCAAAATCGTAATTTTTTTGCTCTAGGGGCAAATCGATAAATTTTTCGCCCCAACACTTGTCAAGACCAAGGGATTTTGTTTAAAAGTAGAATGGATAAATATTGAAATATTTGTGGTGGAAAATTTAGAAGAAAAAGTCAAAAAGTAAAAAAAATGGCCAATGGCATTATGCCATGTGGCAAGCCATTATATTTTATTATTAAACTAATAAAATCAGCTTATAACCCTCATTTCTCTCTCCAAATTCGGCATAAACCAGATTGAAAGGAAATGAAAAGAGAACAAAGGGAGAAAACCAAAAACCTAGCCAAAAAATTCAAGAAAAAGTGTGATTTTCAAGGAAAATCAAGTGAAAAAGGTAACATTTCTTCACTTTTGCTTATGATCTATAATACCCATGCATTTCTTTCCATTTTCTATGGTTGAGAGGCATGATTTCATGATGAATTCAATTCTGAAAAAATTGGGTATGGAAGAGGAATTAATGTTGGATTGGCTTGATTTTAGACTATGTTAGTGTTTAGAGATAGTTTAGCATGTTAGTAAGCAAAACAACAAGAAAAAACTTGATTTTTCCCATGAATGTTCAATGCCCGAATATCCTAAGTTGTGTGTGGAAAATGAAATGAATTGAAAAATGATGATTTTAGGTGAAAAAGTTAAGTAGAAAAAATTATAGTGCTAATGCACTGTAATGGCTGAATTTTTTCATGAAAAAATGGAAAAGTTTTAATGTTGAAATTGGCACTATTTAAATGGTATTTGGTGGATTGAGGCATTGAAAATAAAACGGTGCAATTTGGAGCTAAATTGCACGCGTTGGTCAATTTATCGAGTAATTGGTCGAATTAGGTCAACACCGTGTTTAAGAGATTGATCGAGTATTTTATGCATCCGTATAGAAATTAGGTTAATTTTATATCTAATTAACACCAATATAATAATTAAATTATTGTGCTATTTGTCAAGATGGTGAGCCCTCGGATAAAGGTAAGAAAATTACACCCGAGGATTAGCAATCGAAGTGCTCGAATTTGACTCCCGAAAACCTGTGAGTGAATTTGCATTTCAAAATAGTTTTGGGAAATGTAAACGTATTTGAATAAAATGCTTGAATGATTTTATTCAATCTTCTACAAAAAAAAAAAAAAAACAGGTATCATGGGAACAAGCTTTTCGTGAAATATTATTTCCACTGATGTGAAACTTGATTGTGTTGAATTATGCTCATTTATATGATGCTTACTTGTATTGTTAAGAAATTATATGAACTTGATGTAATCGTGCACGTGTTAAGTGGTAATGCACATGCCTGTAATGGTGTGCAAAGAGGGATGCTGAGTGATACCCCTCGTCGAGTAATTCTCCGCCAGAGAACTTGGAAGGGATGCTGAGTGATACCTCTTACCAAGTGCTCTGATAGTTATTTTTCTTACCACCAGGGACGATGAAGTCCTAGCGGTGTATGTGATTGCTCATTGTTTTATGCATATATGTATGATTGTATGCTATGCGAATTGTTTTAAATTGAAGAAAAATGGTTTAACATGAAACCCTCGTGTGGTTGAGCGAAACCCTTGTTTTGTGACTGGGTGTGATTACGCTTCACTGCAGTAAGAATGTCTTCTCGCTGCAGCGATAATCGTTGATTTTGTTGTCTGGCTAGAATAAATTCCAGGCTAAGTGGAAAGGGTTTAAATATTAGCTAGATCAAAAATTGTCTCATTTTCAATCAATGCATCACGATTATCAAATCTCTTGGTTGATATTGCTTGTTCCCTTCTAATATTCACTCACTGTGTACTGTACTCACTGTTTTAAAAATTTGTTTTTCAAATCAGGAGACTGTTGGACCCTAGATCGAGGAGTCTCCGTAGTGCATCTCCTGGGTATGTGTCTAGCATTCGATAGTGATCCCTATTATTGTAAATATCTCCGTTGGAAGTCATGGATCCTTTTGAATTGTGAATACACTCAAACAATGTAAATATGTGTATGCAATGTAAATTGCTAAATACATGATTGGTATAGTGCATGTATATTATTATCGATAATGCCATTGTGATTTGGCTATGTGCACATCCGGGAAAAAGGTGTGTGTGTATGCATGATATGATAAATTTGTTAAGCAAGGGTAAATGGATAGGCTTGCTTGGGCTTAGTGAGCTATGCTCATTGAGCTCATGTGCCGATCATGGCCCGGGAAATTGGATCGTGACAAGAATAGACCCCACCATAACAATAAAATCTCAACTGCATGACATGGCTGACACAATTTTTATCCCGCCTATCCAGGCGAATAAAATAATTCACATATTTAATATATTATAAAACCAGCCATTCACGCGAAGGTTACCATACGCCATTCAATCTAAAAATCAGAAATTTATAACATAAATAGGCAGTCTCCAATTACTCTATTTTTGAAACCATTATTCAATTTTCCAGAAAATTTATAAAATCATTTTTAAAAATCACATTTTCCCATAAAACACAATAATTTGCCATTTGAACCATTTTTCTATAAAATCTCAAAGTTGAATAAAACTACTCTAGATAATTAAGACGATAATAAATTTACTCACTGTATTAAGAGTAGAGATACTCCTATTCTCGGTCCACGGATGCAGTCTCCTACCTGTACCAAATGGCTCACCACTTATCCGAAATTAACTGAGCCAGCCGATAACTACGCACTAAATCGATCCTTATATTTAAATAGAGAAATATTTCATCGCTATTTTCGTACGCGTATATCATTATTTTTATTTCTCGGTCACCTATTTCGCTCGGCTTGCCTCCTTGACAAATGTTCCATTTGGACCTTGTCCAATTCTTTATTTCCTTTTTGGGTTCCCTCTCCATGGGCTTCTCTACTTCTTTCATTGGGCTAGGCCCATTTAAATCTTTCCATTGGGCCTTGCCCAATTTTAATTCTCCATTGGGCCTTGCCCAAATTTTAATTTTCCATGCATCCATTTTTTTTCTTTTTTTCTTTCTTTCTCTTCCATGTCTTTTTCTTCTTTCTCACTTCCCAGCCTGTGGCCTTCCTCCTCTGCCGTGGCCTTCCTCCTTCGTCGGTGGTGGCAACCCCACCGTTCTTCTCTTTTTTCCTCCAAAAATCAATCATCATCAAGCTCCCTTCCATGGCAAATAAGCCTCCAAAAATTCAACAACCATGCTGCCCAAAAATCTACACTTTTTGGCAGCATAACACATCAATTTTCTGCACTTTTCTTGCACCATTTTATGCTCTAAATTGGCAACACAACAACTCAATTTCCAGCAAATTTTTAACTCCAAAAATCAGCAACAAAATCACCAATTTTCAAACCACAAAACCTTAAACTTCCAACTCAATTTTCTACTCACAAATCAGCCATGAAAAACTAAAAAAATTCAGCTTCCCTTACCTCAAATTTGGACAACAAAAACCTGAAAATTTTCAGCTCAAAATCCTTCCAAAGTGCAGCCAAAAATCAGCTCTTCCTCTCCTCTAAAAACTTGTAAAAATTCGGCCTTCTTTCATCCCTCTTCACACCATTTTTTTCTCTTTTCCACGGTGCTTCCTCTTTCAGTTTCTTCCTCTCTTTTCTACTTCTTTGCTCGGCCTTTCTTGGCTTCCTCATGATCAACTTTGGTCTTCCTTATCTGCTTTATTTCTTTTGTTTTTCTTGCTTTTCTTTTTGTTTGACCGAGCCTTGCTTTCTTTCTTTATTTCTTCCTTTTTCTAGACTATTCTCTTTTCTTGTACTCTTTAATTCAATGACCGACCCCCACCTATAAATTGCTTGACTCTTCTTTTCTTCCTTTGTCTTCTTTTTCTTCCTTTATTTCTCTTTTTACCGACCTCATCTTCTTTTTTATTCTTCTTCATTTATTTCTTTCTTTGACTTTTCTTTGCTTGCTTTTGTCTTTTGTTTTGTCCCTCATTTGCACCTCACATGGCCGGCCCCCCACTCAATTCATTTCATTTGTTCCTTTTTTGCTTTGATTATTCTTTCTTCATTTCATATTTTGTCTTCACATGGCTATTCATGCACATAAAAATTAATTTGACTTGTCAACATCCTTGTCTTCATTATTTTATCACTCATTTATCATCATTTTATTTTTATTTATTCAAACTAATAAAATTTATATATTATACCTTAATTTCATTTTATTCAACCTACCTCCATTAAATTTTCATCAAATAAAATTAATCATTTCAACACGTGTAAAAATTATAATTTCTATCTATTTTCCTTTTCTTACACGTGTATAATCAAAACATTGAAATTAAATTTCAACGCGATGTCTCCATAATATTTAAATATTAACTTACCGCGTTTACTCGATAAAAATCACGTCTCACGTTTTTCATCGTTTTCCTTCAAAATTAATCTTTATTTCTTCTCCCTCACTTAAATTAGTCATATTTTGTTTTTCATGACTAATTTCTGACCTTATATAAAATATTAATATTTTAATATTATTTTATTAAATAAAATATTATTTTATTTCAAAAATTTTTAATTGTCTTTTTTGGTTAGGAAACACATTATTATGTCTCGGTTTATTTTCGAATCATCCTTTATCACATCAATTTGCATCAAATGATCATTTATTATCAATAAAATCCTATTTATGTCTAACGAAGGTACGGGGTGTTACATGGTGCTTTTTTTTTACAACTCCATTTTACTCTAGAGTATCCACACAAGACAAATGATGAATTATTCCAGTTTTTGCATAAAGATCAGTTAATCTAAATTCTTGACCATTGTTAGATCTTATGCATTTGATTGAAGCATTAAACTGCCTTTGGACAAAATTATTAAAATAAGGTATGATTGAAACAACTTCAAATTTGTTTTTCATTAAGAAAATCCAAGTAAACCTTGTAAAATCATCCACAATACTAAGAAAATATCTTTGTCCTAAAAGTGTTGTGGTTTCATATGCTACTTAAATATCAATGTGAATTAGCTGAAAAGGTTCTTTTGTACTTTGTATTTGATTTGGAAAAATGGGTTTTCTTCGTTTTGCAAGTGGACAAATTTCACAAAATAAGTCATCTGAACATCTAATACTTGGAAAATCTTGATTTAATACATTGGTTCATTCTTAGGGTGCATGCCCTAGCTTAAAATGCTAAAGGTCAAAGTTTTTACACCTTAGTTTGGAGGAATCGATAGCCAAAACCATAGGGAATTTTACAAGTTTTTCAAATGCAAATTTATGCAACTCTTGTTCATCTTTGTCTGACATTAGGTATAGTCTAGAAGACACCTTAGCAACCTCAATCACTCTCCATGAGGTTATGTTCTGGATAACACAATGTGTGTTAGTGAAGAAACACATGTTTCCCTTGATTTTATAATCTCTCCTACTGAAACCAAGTTAAATTTGAAACTAGGAACACAATACATTTTTTGATGTCAACAAAGGGGTTAATCTAACTATTACTGTATGAGAAATAGTGGCTCTACCATTTTTTGGCAACTGAACAAAATAATTACTCACTAGTTTAGCTGAAATGAAATTACTTAATGAACAAGAAATATGATCACTTGCACTTGAGTCAATTATCTAGGAATTTTGTTTTACCATAAGAACATTTACATGTCTATATTTAGGTGGCATATTATTCAAAGTACTAAAGCAAGAATGATTTGAAATGATACCTACAAAGGCTGAATTAACTAGAGTGTTTTGTTTGTTGGCTATTTGTTCCAATATTCTTACCATCAGAGTTTGTGATCTAGTCGATTGACCTACTACTTAATGATGGATAGCTAAAACACTGAGTTAACACCATTTGATTCCTCTTCTTAATTAGATTATTGCTCACTAGTAAGTTGTTCATTGATAGATGCAACAGTATTTGCTACTGCTTTGTCTTTCCTTAAGTTGTTTTTCTTGATAGTGTATTTGAAATCTTCAAGGATGCCTACAATTTTGTAGCATTTCTCTTTTATATGTCCTTCTTCCCACAATGCCTACTAGTAGTGATTGGAAAAGAAGACTCATTTGAGTTTTTTCCTAAGTACCAAGCTATAAACTTTATCTAGTGTGGGAATTGGGTCCATGAGGATTTTCTGTGATCAAATTGTTGAGAAGGACTCGTTCAAACCATTAAGAAACCTAAATACCATATCTTTCTGATATTGATCTATGTATTTCTTGAAGCAAGTTGCATTGTGTTTCCCATATTCACAATGTGGCCATGGCCTAAAACTTATCAACTTCTTCCAAACTCCTTTTAACTATATGAAGTAAGCATTAACAGACTTGGTTCCTTGAGATATATTCCCAAGGGTATACTGTAGGTTGCAAACCCTTGTGTCATCAGGTTATGTAAAATGGAGTTTCAAGGTATTCCATATATCTGCGACTGAGTCCATGTATAAAATGGTTGAACCTATAGGTTGGGTAGTTGAATTTAGCAGCCATGCCACTATTAGATTGTTGTATCTAATCCAAGGTTGGTATAAAAGGTCGGTTATGCTTGGTTTTGGCAGAGTACCATTAATGAACCCAAGCTTGTTTCTAATAGACAAATCTAAGAGAAACGACTTACTACATGCTATATAGTTTGTTGTGGTTAGCTTAGGAGTGATTGTTACTGATCTAAGATGGTTTATATGGCATAAGTAATATAGGGATTGAGGGTCAACAGTCACAATTATTTGCTACCTTGCTTTAATAATTGAAAAGACTTCTTGTCTCGAAGGTTGACTCACCATTAGATCCCAATGTGTTTAAATATGGTACTAAAGTTGTTTGATCTAATGTTACTTAGAAAATATGTGAAATAGATAGGAAATAGAAAAAAAACAACTCACTAATATGATAGAATAGGGAAAACGACATGACTTCAGCAAACTTGAAGTTTGCTGTGATGAATCTTTGTTGACACCCCAGGCCTGCTCTGATACCATGATAAAAATACCCAAGAAAGCAATGTAGAGAGTTAGAGAATATGTGAAAATGTCAGGGAAAATTCTCATTAGGGAGAAACTCAATTACAGAGTATATATACAAAGGTTTTTCAACTAATCAGCTGATGAGAGAGAAATAATAATTAACTAAACTATTAACGACAAGCTAACTAACATTTGCAAAAAGTAAAGTGAAAAGGACAAAGCTTTAAATGGTAACTATGGAAGGTAAGCATTAGTGATACGGCATGTTCCATTCCTCATTTATTTTCTTCTTCAATGAAATGATGTGTACAGCTTTTTCAAACTTGTTCACTAATTTTTGAAGTGCTTCTTCTTCAAGTCTTAGCCTCATTCATTCTACTTATCTTCTATATTATTTATCTTTAGCTCTGTCACGACCCAATTTCAAGGGCCATGACCGACGCATGGGCTCAATGGGCATAGCCCACTAAACCCAAGCAAGCCTTTGTCGGTAATCATGTTTGACATTTTATACATCTTGCATTACTATTTCTGAACCAAAATTCTTGATTCACAATTCAATATATTTCAAAATATAACATGTATGCCACATGTTTACAATTTCATTATCTCAAAGCACTGTCATTCAATGCCATCTTCTTGAGGCATCATTAATCCAACATATATATATATATATACTTGTACACAGACAAAGACTCTCAACCATTAGTGGAGTAACTTTGAATAAAGGCACAGTTACTAAGATGTCGTAGTACCTACCAAAATGTGAGCCTGCTTGGACAACTTGATCCAAGTCGCAATTGCCTCTAAGTCTGAAAACATGAATTTTTATAAAACTATGAGTACAAAACTCAGTGAGCGAACCTTAGAAGGGAACAAGCAATATCAACCAAGAAATTTGACAATCATGATGCACTGATTGAAAATGAGACAATTTTTTATCTAGCTAATATTTAAAACCCCTTTCACTTAACCCAAAATTATTAAAACATTCAATGATAAGGCAACCATAAAATTTCACCAATCATTATATCAAGCAAGATAGCAAAAGCAACGGTTTATCACAAACCATCACAAACAAGGGTTTCACATACCACACAATCACATTTTCCATCATGCACATTATATCACATACAATTTCATTCACCAGTCATTCAGTTTCATTCACTGTCCCGTCTTTTCCTCCACTCTGGTGCACTCCTTACTCACACTAGGCAATAAGATCATGTGTGCACTCCTTACTCGCACAAAACCATATCATGTGTGCACTCCCTACTCACACGTAACAATATAACCATGTGTGCACTCCCTACTCGCACATCATTATCCTCTTTGCACACCATTACAGGCATGTGCATTATCCACTTTGCACACCATTACAGGCATGTGCATTACTTACTCCGCACGTGCACGGTTACATTAATTTCACAACATTTATTAAAAAAGCATATCAGCATAATATAAAAGTACACAGATTCAGTACACTTAACTTTCACATAAATTTCTCAACATTACATGTAGGCATCATATAGATATACACAGGTGCATTACAATCCTATTTAACATCACAAAAATATTTTGCACTAAAAGCTTGTTCCCAGGTACCCTTTCTTTTTAACGAAAGTTGAATAAAATCATTCAAGCATTTTATTCAAGCATTTTATTCAAGTACGTTCATATTCCAAAAGCCATTTTGAAATCCAAATTCACTCACCTCATCAAGAGTGTAAAATACTTCTGTTTTCGAGTTCCACTATACTAAATTTTTTTCTCGTTTCCGGGGAACCCACCACCTATACCAAAATTTCGACACATTTTCAGTTATTTGTGCCGAATCACAATAAATTATTTCAAGCTCTATACGATGCATGGAAATGAGGTAAAAATGGTTCAGATAGTCATTTAATTACGATGTCCGACCAATTTGCCTACGCTCGATCTAATTTGCTTAAACCCTTAATTTAACTCTGATTTGACCCATTTCAATTTCTAACAATCTAATTATATCCACATTACTCAATGACAATGAACACAGGTCAATTTATCAGTCTTAGACTGCAAATTACACTTTTACACCTATTAGGTAAAAATTCATATTTTTGCACCGAAAATTCCCATTTAATTCCTACCTTCATAATTCATCAAATATTACCAAAATGCCTTAAAATCTGATCAATTTCCTCAATTTCCAGCAGCCAATCCCTCTAAAAAAATTCAACCAAAAATGGTGCACTAATGCCGAAAATTTTCCTATTTAATTTTTTTTTCCATAATTGATCAATTTCAAAACTGTTTCATTTGAAATGATTGCTAAACCACATATTATACCCCATATAATTATTCTTGGTCAAATACTATCAAAATCTTTTATAAAAATCTCCATTTTATCCTTAAATGGCAAAATGATCATTTTGCCCTTGATCGGTCAATTTTCTCGATTAACCCCAAATCAGACCTCGAACTCCGAATCACCCTTTTAAATCATTCTGTGAGTTTTAGAATTCTCAAATTCCTCTTAGAATTTCTATTTGAACTAGTTCGAGGCTCGATTTAACTTAGTTATACCACTTGGTACAATACCGTCTTTTAACGAACTTGACAGGGTTTAACAAGCTCACATCTAATATTGTAAATCAAAACATCAAGAAAAATCAGAGTCTTACGTTACTTCATAAATCATTTAAAGAAAATAGGATTAAGTTAGGGCCTTATTGATTTCTTTAGAAAAACCTAAAGCATTATATACTAATTGTCAAATAGTACAAAGTGAAAGATTCAATTAGGCGACAATATGAACAAAAGGTAAAAGCAAAACGAATTGAAAACAAATTTCAAAGTAGGACCTAGACTTCCGTGGACTGAGCTAATTGTATTGTCCCTTTTAGAGGGAGTCAAGTTGATAGATGTCACTTTTTTTTACTAATCAAACTCCTTTAAAACAAACCAAGAAAAGGAACTCCCTGTAATTAAAGAACTCGATTTAGACATGGATACCAATCTAGTTCATGGTCAAGTAAATAGAAGCAAATCAGAGTCTACGATAAAACAAAGAAGATTTCTAGATTAGAGGAAGATATTAGAAAGTTAGAATTCAAGACACTAGGCAGAAGTAGCAAGGTGAAAACGAAGAAAGGAAAAAAGAAGTGAAAACTCCAAAATGTCCCTCAAAAGCTCAAAAATGAAAAACCCAAGTGTCATGCTTTAGAGAGGATATGTATGTTAGATTTATTATATTTTGATATCTATCAGACAAAGTTCCATAGAATAAGTAAAATGTATACTTCCACTAATCACAGGGACTGACAAAGTATCTAGTCACTCAAAGGTATTTGCCCATAATTACTGCTTCCTTTAATCCAAGCTTGATATGTAAAAATTTATCCAACTTGTTTTACTTTGCACCAATGGGCTACTAAGTTGTTCAAAATAAAAGTAATAATATAAATTTCTATATGTCTTTTATTTGATTATTCAAGCTTATCTAATTTTTTTTTCATTTTTTAAGCATTTTCCATGCAACATATAATATATTTTACTCATTTTCGTTCTTAAATGTATTAAAACAAAATTTTATTTTTAATTTAAAATTTGAAAAAACAAATATCATATAGATGTTCAACACTTTTTAGTATAAAAAATAAAATAAATCGTAAAATAAATTTGTAATATAGCATTGCTCATTGCAATTATATTTTTCCTTTTTTTTCTTCCCACAAGAAGGCAATAGTTGATCCATTTTTTTATTTTCTTGTATGTACCATAAAAGAAGCTTGCTGCTATGAAGAAGTGTAGAGTAACTGGCTTTGTTGATGTCCACAAAAAGTGGTTGAGTGAATTAACTTTTGAAAAAATTATAAGGAATGGTTAATTTCATAATGTTATTTTAGAAATAACCCTTAATATAAAGTTAATTGTTTTTATCTAACTTTTACCATATCTTGATAAAAATGCCTTTGAAGTCATTTCAGACAAATTAAACAATTTATCACAATTTCTTCTCTTGATTTTTCTCTCTTGCATCAGTCTGTTATGCTCTTGATTTCTATCTCGCCATCCAATTTTCTTCAATTTTATCGATTTCTCTCTCTTGCATTTGTTTGCTATGCTCTCGATTTCTTTCTCCTACCATCTAGCTTTCTCTAATTTTACCACCATCGCCATCTCTCTCTGTCTATTTCTCATCATATCCTTGTCGATTTACAAACCAAAGAGTAGAGATGACATCAATTTATATTCTTGGATTTATTGGTTTATATTCATAGAAACACAATGTCACGACTCGGAACTCCCATCGAGCCCATGACAACTGCCGTGATGTCTCGATAGGCATTCATACCCCGAATACCGATCGAAACCTCGCAAGGCTTTTGTACCAGTTTTCTACATCCCCTGTGAGCATTCATTGCCAAACATCCCATCTTAAGGGATTTTAAACTTTTTCCAATTCAAAATAGTATAAAAATAGTTTTCGCCACACAAGGGCATTTTGATCATTTTTCTTCAAAATTTTCGAACCCAACCAGAAATGTTGTGCATAAGTAGAAAACACATATTTCATAATTATAAATATGTTTTGTTGCATAAAACGTCCATTTAAAACAAAATCGTAACTATTAGAATAAAATCAAAATATTTAATAAAATATTCAATTTTCTTATAAAATAATTTTTATAGAAGTATCGAAAAATAATTTTTTTAGAGTAATAGCAAAATAAAATCGTACATACTGTATTATCGGTAAACAAAGTACACAATTACATTTACAATGTCATAACCCGGAACTACCACCGAGCATGTGACAACCGCTGTGACGTCTCGACAAGCATTCATACCCCGACTACCGATCGAAACCCTGTAAGGTTTTCGTATCAGTTCTCTTACCTCCCTTGTTAAATCATTACCAAACATCCTTTCTCAAGGATTTTAAACTTTTTCTAATTCAAAACAGTAGAAAAATAATTTTCACCTCACAAAGGCATTTTGTTCATTTTTCTTAAAAATTTTTGAATCTGACCAAAATTGCAACAAACGAGTGGAAAACGCATATGTCGTGATAAAAATTAAATTTAGATATCTAAAACGTTCTTTTAAATTAAAATTATAATTATTTGAATATAATAAAAATATTCAAGAAAATATTCTAATTTCTTATAAAATAATTTTTATAGAAATATCAGTAAACAATTTTTGGGACGTAAAAGTTAAATATATTCATACATATTATAATATAGATAACCAAAGCATAATATTACTTTACAATGACACGTGGGCCCTCGACTGACCAAATGTATTGAAAACAGTGCATCTACGGTCTCAAGGAGAGCAACTCCACAAGTGACTCTCTACCAGGTCTGCTATCTACAGACAACTTCGAGCCTGTAAGGTGTGGAAAAGAGGGGGTGAGATTATAAAATCCCAATGAGTAAATAGATACCAGCTAAATTATCTAAAGTCGAGTAAATGGAGATAAATTCAAACTCATTCTTTGTATCACATTTCACCTTATCTCAACTCATTACGATCGAGTCGAGACAAATAAAATATTCTATCGAGCAAAATAGAATTATTTTACTTGAATAATTAATATTGAATATGACTTATGTATCTTGTAAATACTTGGCTCGTGCCAAAATCATTCTCAGGGATACCCCCACAGAAGCATTTGACCGAGACCGCCAAGGCTGTTCAGTGTAGTACACACATAAACATATTTTTACATTTTAAAATCTAGCCATTCCTTGGCGTTGACTGAGTCTCATTTTCATGCGATGGTTCACGTGAAGTGCATTCAAATCTTTACCTCCAGAGATACTCCACACACGACTCTCCGATCGAGGTAAGATATATCTGATTCTGTGCCCCCTCTTATAGGTTGGTCCACAAAACCTCCACTGCAGGGATTATGAATTATTTTATCTACCACCTTATTTATAAAATTGCAACTGCATGACATGGCAATTTGATGGAACCTAAACTCTTAAGGCTGAATACGCAATACTTGTAATTCTAACACGAAAATCAGTTTAGCCATTCATGCTCATATATTGTCATAAGCCATTAAGTTTAAACACAATTTATGATACAACAATAAACAATCTCCAATTACTCTAATTTCCAAAATCATTATTTATGTAACAACCACTTTCCTCAGTTGCTACTAGCGTTCGAGGCCTCCGGGAGATCCTGCCAAGTCCCGAACAAGCCTTTCTAAAATTGCTCATTAATCCACTACATTCAATCACAACTTGATATTGATATTTATATATTCTAAATTAAATCATGAATATAAAAATCAATACAAGCCTTATACATTTTATTTGCATTTAAAATGCTCTAAAATCTAAAATCTCCAAATTAGTGCTTCTATAAAATTTAGAATATGTTTACAACTTAATAAATACAGCATTACGACTTGACCTCTAACAGACTAGCAGAGTGACTCGGAATAAAATGCTATAAGATGCCTTTACCTATCTGTAGATAATTGAGTGCGCCAATGACTACGCACTAGATCGATCTCTATCTGCAAAATGGGGAAAATGGGGTGTGAGTCTCTTAGACTCAGTGAATATCATCGACTCCGTGAGTAGGGCGTAGATAGGAAACAAGCAAACTGCAGATCATTTGAATATAAAAATGCAAGGTTATGAAATCAATTTATTTCAAACAAGGGTTTTATGGCTTATAACCATTTTTCGCATCAAATCGATAAAATCGAACCAGCTCCCGTGAAACCAAAATATTATTCAAAATCATATACAAATCATAGCTCACCTATACGCAAGGAATCACTAATTTATTTCATTGAAAATAAATAGGGGAGCTGCGAAAACCATTTAATTCATTTTTCTCATTATGCCAAGAAACATAATTTAAAATGTTAAAACTTATTTCAATCCATGTAAAATAATTATATTTTATCAAAAATAAATAACAAGGCTTATGACTTAAAAAAACCTTGGCTCGTGCCATAATAACTTACATTCGAGGATACCTTGTGCCGGGGTATCCAACCGAATCAGTCAAGACTGTTAAAATTTCTTAATTTTTCAAATACAACTGATCCTTGGCATTGGCTGAGTCTCACTTCTACATGGTGGTTAGGTGTGAAAAGAACTCAAATCCTACCTCAGGAGATACCCCACGCGCCTCTCTACCGAGGTAAGCACAATAATTGAGTTTACCGTGCCTCTCCTAAAGGCAGTCCACGGAAACCCCATCACTACAGCAACCACAATTATCCCACCAATTTAATAAAATTCTCGTAGCATAACATGGCCCACAATCCTTATTTTGCCAATCAAGGCAAATCAAAGAAGTTCACATATTTATCAATTAATAAAAATAGCCATCATGCCCATAATTTATCATAAGCCATACAATTCAAATAGTAATTTAAAATACAAGTAATTAGTCTCCCATTACTCTATTTTTGAAACCATTATTCAATTTCAAAATAATTTTCAAGGGAATAATTTAAATCTTTTTCAAAATATCGATCCTCGTACCACGCTAAAATTTTCTTTTCATAAATGTTTGTTGTAAATATTTGCATGATATTTTTATATCGAAATAGCATGGTGAATACGTAATAAATTCCATGAATGCACACCACACAACAATAAAGCACGTTTTTCTTTGATGTAAACCATTTCGAAAAGCTTGTTTCCCAGTTTAGAAAAACACTTTACGTATAATATATACATATATTCCAAATTATTTCTAAAAAAATAATTTGCACTCACAATTTCTTAAAATTTCACCAATGTATGCTTTTCATAGTAGATCGTGTGCAATAAATCATACGAATTTATATATATAGATATATGAAAATTTTAAAATCGACACCCCCTACTCACCTCGAAATAGTGAGATTTTTCTTCACTATTTATTCGCTCGCGTATCAACAATTATTGCTATTTATCGATGATCACATACTTCGCATGCCTCCACGACAATTTTCCTAACATCAATTTAAATTCAACACGCTTAATCGCACATTTATATGGATAGCAACTTAATTAAATTTCCTTAAGCTACTTGCATATTTTTTTCATCTAAAATATGCACAACATTAAACTACCTATAAAACTTCAATTGTAACATAATTTTACCAATGAGCCTTTGCCATCTCTTTATGACTTTTAGGCCTCTCCATTCCTCCTATTGGGCTGAGCCCATTCATTTTTCTTTTATTGGGCCATACCCAATTATTTCATATTTGGGCCATGCCCACCCATTTTTTTCTTTTTCTTTTCTTTTTCTCTTTTTCTTTTTCTCTTCTACGTTTCTCTCTTCTTCCTTTTTCCAATCAATTTCTCTTTCTTCTTCCTCCTCCCTTCACCACCGTGGCTCTTCTCTTTCTTTCCTCTCAAAATTGGTCATTACATGCTCAAAATTTTCATGGCATTAAACCTGAAAATTTCAGCAGCTATGCTGTCTTCTTTAACTCCAATTTTCAGCAACCAAACATCACCATTTTCAGCCACCAAAACTCTCAAAATTTCAGCAACTTCAAGTTTAATTTCTAGCACCAATAACCTGGAATTTTTAGCACCTAAATCCCTTCAAAGTGCAGCCAAAACAGCCCCCAACAAAGTGCAAAAATTTTCAAATTTCTCACTTCTTTCATGTGTCGAATTTTCCTTCTCTCTTTTCTTCTTTTTGGCTGCCAATTTTTTACACTTGAGCCAGCCTTTTCCTCCTCCAAAAGTGCAGCAAAAGTCAACTCCTTCCTCCCACAAAATTGCTGAATTTTTTCTTCTTTCTTTTTCCCTCCATCACGCCATTTTCTTTCTTTCCTTTTTCTCGGTTTTTCTTTGCTTCTTTCACCATTCTTTCTTTCCTCTTCTCTCAATTTTTTCTTGTCTTTTATTCACTCTTTAACCGACCCTTCTAGGCCTCTCTTCAAAGTTCTTTTGTCTACTTTCATTCCCTCCTTTGACCGGTCTTCTTTTCTTATGTCTTTTTCCTTTCATTTTCCTTTTCATTTTTTCTTTTATTTCCTTTTGTCTTTTCTTCCATTATTTGTTTCTTTTATTCTTGTCTTTCCTTTTTATCTTCATGCTTACTTTATTCCCTCATTATTTATCATCCAATTCATTCTCATAATATGTTTAGTGCTTCCAATTAATTTAATTTCACATACTACACCTTAAACTTTATTTTAATTAACATGCCTCAATCAAAATTTTATAACTTAAAATTAATTCTTCCAACACGTGTAAAAATTCCAATTTCCATCTATCTTTCTTCTCTTACACGTGTATAACCGAAATATTAAAATCACCTTTCAATGCGGTGTCTCCATAATATTTAAATATTTTCTTACTGCATTAACTCGACAAAAATGCGCGTTGTACGATTTTCGCCGTTTTCGTCCAAAATTCTTCTTTATTGCTCCTCCCCCACTTAAATTAGGCATATTTCATTTTCATGACTAATTTCGACAATAAATAAAATATTAATATTTTAATATTATTTTATTAAATAAAATATTATTTTATTCTAAAATTTTTCACTTACTTTCTTTGGTCCCGAAACACATTTTTATGTCTCGGTTTACCTCCGAATCATCCTTTAGCTCACTAATTCACCTTCGATAAAAATATTATTATTTAAATTACTATTTTTACGCGTGTAAAATATTTTTCTTTTGAGTGTTTCTTTCATCCTTATCAGTCTTTAGCACGCTAATTCACATCAATTAATCATTCATTTAATCAACAAAGCCTTATTGGCGTCTCACAAAAGTACGGGGTGTTACAATTTAACTTCTGGAAATTTCATAAAATCATTTTATAAAATCACATTTATTCATAAGGCATATCAATTTACCATTTAAACCCATTTTACCATAAAATTTCAAATTTTAATAAAACCTACTCTAGATAATTAAGACGATAGTAAGTTTACTCACAGTTTTCAAAAACCAAATTCCGGGTATTCCGACTATAAATCCTCGAGTGTGATTTTCTTGCCTTTATCAGAGGGCTCACCACTTTGACAAATTGCACAATAATTTAATTACTACATTTGTGCTAATTAGGTCTAAAATTAACCTAATTTCTATATGAATGCATGGAATGCTCGGTTAATCGCTTAAACGCGGTGTTGACCTATCTCTCGATTAAATTACTAACGCGTCCAATTTAGCTCCAAATTGCTCTATTTCTTTTCTAATACCTCAATTCACCAAATACAAGCCAATTTACCAAATATTTAGGGCATCAATTTCCACAATTTTCCTTGAAAATTTCAGCCATTGCAGGTGCACTAACACCGTGATTTTTCCTACTTAATTTCCTCACCATAATTGATCATTTCCTCACCATTTTCTCTTGAAACAAAATCAATCCATCACCCACACACATCAAGGAAGATTCAACCAATAAAGGTTCATGGGGAAAATGGATTCCTTTCTTGTTGTTTTGCTTCTAAACATGCTAAACTAACTCTAAACACTAATATAACTCAAAATCAATCAATTTCAACATCATTTCTCTCACCATACCCATTCGATCAGAATTGAACTCTCTATGAACACATGCAATTCAGCCATGGAAATGAGAAAATAATGTATGGGTAGTGTAGATCTCAAGGAAAATTAAAGAAATTTCAACTTACCTAGCTTGATTCCTTAGATTTTCACACTTTCCATTTGATTTTTCCCACCTAGGTTTTGTTCTTCCTCTATTCTTCCTTTCCTCTTATCTTGGTAGAATATGGAGAGAGAAATGAGATAAATATGGGCTGATTTTTATAAAAAAATAATAAAATAATAAAGCTTGACACATGGCACTTTGTGATTGGTCTATTTTTCTTTTTATACTTTAAATATTTGACTTTTTCACTTAAATTTTTCACCACATCTTTATGCCACATTTATTCATTCCCACAATAAATAAAATCCATAAATTTGACTAGTGTTGGGGGTGAAAATTACCGTTTTGCCCTTGAGACAGCAAAATTACCATTTTACCACTATGCTCCAAAAATATCGAGAATTAAAAATTTTCACTGCTAAACCTCATATTATGCTCCAAATGATCAATCTTGGCTAAAAATTTCATCAAATATCCAAATTTAAATTTTGGGTGGTAAAATGACCATTTTGCCCCTAATCGGTCAATTTTCCTAATTGACTCCAAATCAGCCCTCGAACTTCGAATCACCATTTTAAGTCATCCCTAGATTGTGAAATTCTCAATTTCACCTTAAAATCCCTATTTTATTTAGTTCGAGGTATAAATTGACTTAATTGTACTTCTAAGCGCAATACCGACTTTTATCTATTTTCTCGAGATATTCTAGTAGACAGGCATGATGTCAAATATATAAATGACATGACAGATATTTTAGGGCTGGGCTTGATAACACTACCCCCCTTAAAATAAAATTTTGACCTCAAAATTTCACTTATCTAACTCAAAGAAAAAGTGGGGGTATTGTCTTCCATTATTTCCACATACTTCCTGTTTATCTCACAGTTATGAAATATCAATCTTCTTAATCATATTAATCAATCTTGTACAGCTTAACCACGTTATAATCATAAGATCATATTTCCTTAATATCATGCTCTTAACTATTTTCTCAAAGTCTCTTATGTCCGCATAATTCAACTTCTAATGAGATTTCTTATTATTGTACTACTCACATCACTTATTATCTACTAGGTTTGAATCTTGAACCACTAAAAATCATTCTTCATTTTAGTTGATCATATCATCGACTCCATATATACTTATGTACATACACATCTGAATATTCATATCCCTCATAGCTTCATATCATTTATGTGTTTATACTCTTTTCTTATCGTTTCCAATTATACACTTAAGTTTCATTGTATTATATGTTCTTAAATTACAATATCATTGATACTTGAAAGATATGACTTGACTTGATCATCCATGTCATAAGTCGTACTTTGAACCAAATAGACTTTTAAATTGATCTCTCAAGTAATTTATATATATCATCTTAATTATAAAACTTTATATAGCATTTAAACTAGATTCGACATTTTCGAGTCATTTAATCTCAAGCTGCCAATTCCATATGTGACATCCCCCTCGAAAGACTATATTTTCAAGGTATGGTTATGTTTGGGTCCTCATCCCTCCCGCTCGGTCTTCCCTGCAGTCTGCAGCCTGCAATTTGACACAAGAAGGTTCAAACCCAAGATCTTTTTTTACCCTAAAAGAAACACCTTTAACCATTTCACCACATCTAAACCTTTAATCCTTATGTCGCTCACAGTTCGCTCATACTCTCTAGCCATAAGGAGTTCTTTACGCGACAGTATTTGGTAGTCGGTACTGTGGCATTGCGGCTATTAAAATTTACTTTATCAAAATAATTCTTCTACTTTTAAGGCTGCTATCATAATCATTCACGATTGTGTGGTTTCCCTCTCAGTCTATACCACAATCAGTAAAAATTAACTTTCCATTACAGGTACACGATCAGATCATTGATTTAACATATATATTTTGCCATTAACATTCATGCATCTATATCATAACATTTAGTACGAGTTCAATTAAGCAAAATTTCCAAATAACTCCTAAACACATAATTATCGATTTGTATAGATAACTACCATTTCCTTCTTAATCAAAATTTTATCTTTCTCCAGTTCCTTCATTTATCTCCACATCAGCCTCATAACTACTCCCTAACTCAATTGTAATCCAGAGGAATCTCTCTTCTGCATATCCGTATGAGTTGGTAGAGATGGAGCAACTACCGAAGCCCTTCCTAACTGTGGGCAATCACTCCTAATGTGACCTGGCTGACTATAATGAAAACATCGTACAAGCTCCCAACATGGTCCAACATGATAATTCCCATAATTTCTACATCTATTAGAACTTCAAGAACCCTTTCCAGAAATAGCCATTGCAGATTCGTTAGATCTCGGAAGCCTCTGTTGTGTTTACGAAAATAGTGGTCAAGAAGATGTTGCTAAAATAGATAAGCCCTTGCCCTTTTTTGGTGGCTGATAGAGAGATTCACTCAGATTTCTCTTTTTTGCTAATTCTGCTCGTAGTCTCTTATTTTCATTCTCTAGTTTTTCAGCTCTTAAAGCCATTTGCACCACCTTTTTAGCTATGGTTACGTCCAACTCACTCACAACAGAACTACAACCGTGCTACCTAGCTTCTTCAAGCTTCTTAGAAAGAGAAACATTTGGCACTAGTGGCGGGACAGGAAATGGGGGTGGCTATACTACAGGAGCAGCTGAAGGAACTATGGAAGGAGTTTGACCACCCTGTACTTGGTCAGCAAAAGCAGTAAGGAAAGCTGCCAATGCCTGAACCACCTTAGGAGGTATGGTAGAAACATCAGTAGATGGTGGAGGGGGTGGAGGATGTGGAAAGGTTTCGGCTTGCTCAGTAGTAGGTGTTGCCCGGAAAGTGGATGTAGTTGTTCCCTCCTCTATCGGGTGTGGCTGACGAGGTTGCGAACAACCTCTTCCCTTACCGGCCGATCTAGTAATCGGTGGGTGTTCGCGTCTAGGCGGCATGGTGATCTATAAAGATAATTAACACAATTTTAGGCAACTTTAACTTCTATATACAGATGCATCCTATTCAATCTAACCTGAATTAACCTAACCCGAGGCCACGCAGTGTCAATGTGGATTTCTTAAAACAATTTTAATACCAAAAACTTTAAAATCAAAAGCTTTAAAACCAAAAACCATGATCTTTTAACCAAAAGCTCTGATACCAATTGAATTGTCACGACTTGGAACTCCAATCAAGCCTGTGACAACTGCCGCGACGTCTCGACAAGCATTCATACCCCGAACACCGATCGAAACCCCACAAGGCTTTCGTATCAGCTCTCTTACCTCCCTTATGAGCAATCATTACCAAACATAATTTCTCAAGGATTTTAAGCTTTTTCTAATTCAAAACAGTAGAAAAATAATTTTCGCCTCATAGGGCATTTTGTTCATTTTTCTTAAAAATTTTTGAATCTAACCAAAATTACAACAAACGAGTGGAAAACGCATATGTTGTGATAAAAAATAAATTTAGATATCTAATATGTTCTTTTAAATTAAAATTATAATTATTTGAATATAATAAAAATATTCAAGAAAATATTCTAATTTCTTATAAATAATTTTTATAGAAATATTTGTAAACAATTTTTAGGACGTAAAAGTAAAATATATTCATACATATTATAATATAGATAACCAAAGCATAATATTACTTTACAATGACACGTGGGCCCCCGACTGACCAAATGTATTGAAAGCAGTGCACCTACGGTCTCAAGGAGTGCAACTCCACAAGTGACTCTTTACCAGGTTTGCTATCTACAGACAACTTCGAGCCTGTAAGGTGTGGAAAAAAGAAGATGAGATTATAAAATCTCAATGAGTAAACAAATACTAGCTAAATTATCTAAAGTCGAGGAAATGGAGATAAATTCAAACTCATTCTTTGTATCACATTTCACCTGATCTCAACTCATTACGATTGAGTAGAGA
This sequence comes from Theobroma grandiflorum, assembly GCA_036013995.1. Classification (NCBI taxonomy): domain Eukaryota; kingdom Viridiplantae; phylum Streptophyta; class Magnoliopsida; order Malvales; family Malvaceae; genus Theobroma; species Theobroma grandiflorum. The sequence goes on from CP142131.1 coordinate 14,141,367, forward strand.
CAAATAAAATATTCTATCGAGCAAAATAGAATTATTTTACTCGAATAATTAATATTTAATATGGCTTACGCATCTTGTAAAAACTTGGCTCGTGCCAAAATCATTCTCGGGGATACGCCAACCGAAACATCTGACTGAGACCGCCAAGGTTGTTCAGTATAGTACACACATGAACATATTTTTACATTTTAAAATCTAACCATTCCTTGGCGTTGGCTGAGTCTCACTTTCACGCGGTGGTCCACGTGAAGTGCATTGAAATCTTAACCTCCAGAGATATCCCACACACGGCTCTTCGATCGAGGTAAGGTATATCTGATTCTATGCCCTCTCTTATAGGCTGATCCACAAAACCTCCACTGCAGGGATTATGAATTATTTTATTTACCACCTTATTTATAAAATTGCAACAACATGACATGGCAATTTGTTGCAACCTAGACTCTTAAGGCTGAATACACAATACATGTAATTCTAACACGAAAATCAGTTTAGCCATTCATGCTCATATATTATCATAAGCCATTAAGTTTAAACACAATTTATAATACAACAATAAACAATCTCCAATTACTCTAATTTCCAAAATCATTATTTAATTTTTGAAAATTTCATAAAATCATTTTATAAAATCACATTTATTCATAAGGCATATCAATTTACCATTTAAACCCATTTTGCCATAAAATTTCAAAATTTAATAAAACCCACTCTAGATAATTAAGACGATAGTAAGTTTACTCACAGTTTTCGAAAACCAAACTCCGGGTATTCCGACTATAAATCCTCGAGTGCGATTTCTTGCCTTTATCAGAGGGCTCACCACCTTGACAAATTGCACAATAATTTAATTACTACATTTGTGCTAATTAGGTCCAAAATTAACCTAATTTCTATGTGAATGAATGCAATGCTCGGTTAACCGCTTAAACGCGGTGTTGACCTAATTCGGCCTATCTCTCGATTAAATTACTAACGCGTCCAATTTAGCTCCAAATTGCTCTAATTCTTTTGTAATACCTCAATTCACCAAATACAAGCCAATTTACCAAAAATTCAGCACATCAATTTCCACAATTCTCCTTGAAAATTTCAGCCATTACGGGTGCACTAAGACCGTAATTTTTCCTACTTAATTTCCTCACCATAATTGATCATGTCCTAACCATTTTCTCTTGAAATAAAATCAATCCATCACCCACACACATCAAGGAAGATTCGGCCAATGAAGGTTCATGGAGAAAATGGATTCTTTTCTTGTTGTTTTGCTTCTAAACATGCTAAACTAACTTTAAACACTAACATAACTCAAAATCAATCAATTTCAACATCATTTCTCTCACCATACGCATTCGATCAGATTTGAACTCTCTATGAACACATGCAATTCAGCCATGGAAATGAGAAAATAATGTATGGGTAGTGTAGATCTCAAGGAAAATTAAAGAAATTTCAACTTATTTAGCTTGATTCCTTGGATTTTCACACTTTCCCTCCGATTTTTCCCACCTAGGTTTTGTTCTTCCTTTCCTCTTGTCTTGGCCGAATATGGAGAGAGAAATGGGATAAATATGGGCTGATTTTTATAGAAAATAATAAAATAATAAAGCTTGACACGTGGCACTTTGTGATTGGTTCATTTTTCTTTTTATACTTTAAATATTTGACTTTTTCACTTAAATTTTCCACCACATCTTTATGCCACATTTATCCATTCCCACAATAAATAAAATCCACAAAATTGACCAGTGTTGGGAGTGAAAATTACCGTTTTGCCCTCGAGGTAGTAAAATTACCATTTTACCCCTATGCTCCAAAAATACCGAGAATTAAAATTTTTCATTGCTAAACCTCATATTATGCTCCAAATGATCAATCTTGGTTAAAAATTTCATCAAATATCCAAATTTAAATTTTGGGTGGCAAAATGACCATTTTGCCCCTAGTTGGTCAATTTTTCCGATTGACTTCAAATTAGCCCTCGAACTCCGAATCGCCATTTTAAGTCATCCATGGACTGTGAAATTTCCAATTTTACCTTAAAATCCCTATTTTAATTAGTTCGAGGTATAAATCGACTTAATTGTACTTCTAAGCACAATATCGATTTTTATCCATTTTTTCGAGATATTCTAGTATACAGGCATGATGTCAAATATATAAATGACATGACAGATATTTTAGGGCTGGGCTTGACATACAATGACACACGGGCCCTCAAATGACCAAGAGGCATAAACCTATATACCTTTGCTTTCAAATGATGCAACTCCGAGATTATTTCTCGACGTGATCGACTATCCACAACTATCTTGAGCTTGAAATGTGAGGAAATGAGGGTGGTGAGATTATAAAATCCCAATGAGTATACAAACATCATCAAAAATAATCTAAAGTCGAGTAAATGGAGACAATTTCAAATTCGTTCCATCTCAATTCATTTTAATCGAGTAAAATACAATCGTTTTACTCGAATAACTAATATGAATATTCAGTTTACTCAAATAATCAACTTGGCTTATGAATTTCTGATAACTTAGCTCCTACCAAAATAATTCTTGGGGATACCTCGGCCAAGGCATCTGACCGAGACCATCAAGGCTATTAAGTGTCATATACACATGAACACATTTTTACATCTGAAAACATAGCCATTCTTTGGCGTTGGCTGAGTCTCACTCTCACGTGGTGGTCTGCGTGAAGTGCACTCAAATCTTTACCTCCGGAGATACCCTCCACATGACTCTCCGATCAAGGTAAGATATACCTGATTCTGTGCCCCCTTTCATAGGCTGGCCCACAGAACCTTCCACTGCAGGGATTATTTTATCTACCACCAGATTCATAAAAATTTCAACTGCATGAAACGGTAATTATTACGAGGTCTGGGTCCTCATCACTTGACTCACTGGACTTATTGATAACGCCATAGGTCCCGCAAAACCTTCTCGCCAAGTTTCGAACCCCATATCTTTTCAAACTTTCCCTGAAGGGAACACTTTTAACCATTTCAAATCTAGCCATTCATGCTCACATATTGCCATAAGCCATTCAATTTAAACACAATTCATAACACAACAAATAGACAATCTCCAATTACTCTATTTTCTAAAATCATCATTTAATTTTTGGAAAATTCATAAAATTCATTTTACTTTATAAATTCACACTTTGCTTATAAAACAAAGCAATTCACCCTTTAAAATCATTTTTTCACAAAATTACAAAATCGGATAAAAACCTACTTTAGATAATTAAGATGACAGTAAGGTTACTCACAGTACTAGGAGTTCGAAATACTCTTTTTCTCGATTCTTGGGTACAATCTCTTACCTGCACCAAATAGCTCACCACCTATCCATAATACACAGCAAACAATTCACTGAATTGGTACTAAATTGATATAAACAAAATCAGGATTGATATATATGCATGATATGAAATGCAAATTGTCTGAATATCGCTTAACCGCGATGTTGACCTAATTCGGTCTATCACCCGATTAAATCGCCAACATGTCCAATTTAGCTCCAAATTGCACCATTTCTTTTCCAATACCTCAATTCACCAAGCACAATTCAAATAACCAAAAATTCAGCTTAATCACCTTCACAATGCTTCTTGAAAATTTCAGCCATTGTGGTGCACTAACACCATGATTTTTCCTACTTAATTTTCTCACCATAATTCATCATTTCCTAACCAATTTCTCTTGAAACAAAATCAATCCACCATCCACACACAACAAGGGACATTCAGCCATTGAAGGATGACGGGGAAAATGAATTTTTTTTCTTGTTGTTTTGCTTCTAAACATAATTAACTAACTAACAACACTAACATAACTTAGAATTAAACGAAATCCAACATCAATCTCTCTCCATACCCATTCAGCCAGCCATGAATTCACTATGAAAACATGTAATTCAACCATGAAAAATAAGGAGAAATGCATGGGTAATGTAGATCTTAAGCAAAAATTGAGAAATCTCACCTTTTTCCACTTGATTGCTTGAATTTTCACAATTTCTCTTTGAATTTCTCCACCTAGGGTTTGTTTTCTCTTTGTTTTCTTTTCCCTTTGCTTTTGTTTCCTTTGGCCGAATATGGGAGTGAAAATGGAGAGTTATGGGCTGATTTTTTTAAGTTAAATATTAAAATAATAAAGCCTGACATATGGCACACTATAATTGGCCCATAATTTAAATATTATCTTTTAATCCTTTAATTCTCCACCACACAATTTCTCATATTTATCCATTTCCATGATGAATAAAATCCTTGATATTTGACCAGTGTTGGGGGTGAAAAATTACCGATTTGCTCCCGGGGTGGCAAAATTACGATTTTGCCCCTATGCTCTGAAAATATCGAAATTACAATTTTGTTCACTTCTTAACCTCAAATTATGCTCCAAATGATCAATCTTAGTCAAAAATTTCATCAAACATCCAAATCAAAATTTTGGGTGGCAAAATGACCATTTTGCCCCTTGGATTTCGAAAATTCTAGTTTGACTACAAATTGGTCATCAAACTCCAAATCACTATTTTAAGTCATCCCTGGACTGTGAAATTCTCAATTTCACCTTAAAATCCCTATTTTTACTAGTTCGAGGCATAAATCGACTTAGTTGTACTTCTAAGCACAATACCGACTTTTATCTATTTTTCTGAGATATTCCAATATGCAGGCTTGATGTCAATTATATGCATGACATGACATATATTTTAGGACTGGGCTTGATACACAAAGTTGATGGGTTGAAGTTATAAGTGAAATCTATAAATTATAACACTGCCCAAAGCTGTTATACGCCATACTTGCATGCAACAACTCTACTGCATTTAGCATATAACAAATCTATTGAATATGACTTGGTTTAAACATGGCATGTAACTTGATCTTTATTTTTGTATTTTATTAAGACATAAATTCTTGGAATTAAACATATAAAATATGATGTGTAACTAGGTCTCTATCTTTATATTTCAGTAAGAAATAAACTCTTGGAATTAAACATCTTAAACATGGCGTGTAACAACTTTTAACTTTTTTTTTCAACATGGCATGTAACAACTTTTTTTGAACATGAATTGTAACAATAATATTTTTTAAATATGACGTGTAACTTGATCTCTATCTTTGTATTTCACTAGGACATAAACTTTTAAAGTTAAAGACCTTAAACATGGCTTATAATATATTTTTTTCAATATGGCATGTAACTTGATTTCTATCTTTGTATTTCACTAGGATATAAACTTTTGGAGTTAAACACCTTAAACATGGCATATATAGAACTAGACCCAAGAATTTTTCTGAGTGGTGTCATTAGGATGATACTCAACATTTTTTTCCAATTCAGGATCTGTTAGAAAAGTACTTAGATCAAATTCAACATGACTTTGCTTATAAGAATATTTTTGAATACCATCATTAGTAGAATTTTATTGTTGTTGCTCGAGATTTGAGTTTTGTGAGATAATTTCTTTTCTTTTAAAATATCTTTCCATAACTTATTTATCTAAAATTATAAAACTTGTTAAAAATTACAATTCATTAGCATAAATTAAAATATTATAATTGTATAAAATATGATCTTGCATTAGCAAATTATCAGGTTGTAACTAACAATATGACAATTTTCTATTAATTGATCAAAACTAAATATAAGTATCCATAAACCACATAAACACTACAACATTTTTTACCTTTGGCTGCAAAAGATATTGCATTTATAGATGAAAAATATATAGCCTTAGCCAATGTACGGAAAAGTATAGTTGCACTTGTTTATGGGATTCAACAACAAAATTAAAATGCAGTTGTATGTTATATGATTGCAATATTAAATCACATGGTATCACATAAAATGTGCAGCTAAAAAGTATAATAAAAACACATATAACCTTTTAATATGTGATAGAAAGACATGCTCACAAATCATAAAGTGCCTCTAAATTCAAATTACAAAACTAATGCCTCAAAAATCAAATGCTTTAAAAACCATTTTCAAAGGTCTTTACAATGTTTATAGTATGGGGTTTCCTCAACTAATTTTAGTCATCTTTCTCTTTCTCTCTTCTTTTCTCTAATTCCTCTCTATACATATTTGTTTGTCCATGCTCCAACCTAACAAAACCAGTTGACATTGCAGTTCCCAGACTTCCTTACCTGCAAAGATTAAGTTGCAAGATAAAATTCATTTACAAGTAGTTCATAATGTCAAAATTGAGATTAGTATGAGTAGAGCTTGAGCAAATTCTCTTTACATTATACTTACTTATGTCAAAATTGGTTACAGCACTTGTCCTCCAAAACTTAATTGCAGCAATATCATCAGCTTCAATTGCTTCTTCTTGTGTGCCTATAATGTAGAATATAAGTTATACTATTGCATATCACAATTAGGATTTGTTGGGAATTGATAGCTTAACTACATTAAATTTTATAAATAAAAAGTGAAGGACAAAATTATAATCCAGCTACCAATTTCATCAAAGCATGTCTTTGAATTACCCAACTGAGCAGTGTAAAGGCGAATGTAAGGGGAAAAAAATAAAAAAACATTGACTTGAACTAGTGGGACAATTCAAGAAACTTAATGCAGGAATTAAATATAAATTGGATCTGATTCCATCATAAATGGTTCTACAATCAATCTTGAAACCTAGAATCATTAACCTCAAAGTCTATAATAACTGAACTAATTGAACAATTATGAGAGATATTAAGACATGACACTTTCTAAACAATGAACCAAAAGTTAAAGGACAAGGCAAAAAAGAACTAAAGCTTACTAAATGTTCCAACACAAGTCTTTTATTCTTCAAAGAGAAGTTGAGGAACATTAACTTCTACCATATAAGAAAAGTAAAAATGACATCATAAATCATAAATCTTAAATTATATTATAAATTAGAACCTTAAAATTGTAAAAACTCTTAAAGTGATTACAACTTACTAACCTTACAAATTTGATTTAAAGATATATTTATCAAATATTCAGTGTTTGATTATTTGTTCCATTTCTTGACAATCGATCAACGATGATTCATTAAGCTGCAAATTATTATAAGTAAAGAAACTTGGGAATCGAAAGAAAATAAAAAATAGTTGCAATAGATGATACCATTTGTGAATAAGTTGATGGCCGGTCATTTATGGTTGAAGTTGTTGGCCTAGGAAACCTCATTTGTAATTGTGAGATCAACAAGTTAATTTGCTAAAAAATTTCTGATTTGATCATTTGAACTTGATCTATTATCTCAATCTTGATAGATTGTACTTGCTGCATTAACTTTTTTTGCATCTCCTCTTCTAATTTCTCTTTCACTTCTTTCATCTCATCCATAGCAACTCTTCTAGCATTTTCAACCATTCTTTGGGCATCCATGGAATCAAATGAAGGTGGTTTTTTCTTTAGATTTAAAGCAATCACCCCTCTTTTATAAAGAGACACATGGCCAACTTTGTTGTGCCATATTATATGAGCAAAGATTTCATTTTGAGCTTCAAGATCCTCAAAATTCTCTAAATTCTGAGATATTTGCTACTTATATTCAAATTGAAAACAAACATAAATAATTATAATTAAATTATTCATGTTTATATGATCTTTCTACATCATATCAATATAAAGTTTGTAGTCATACCAAAATTCTCATGTTTTCCTCATCCAATTCTCCATTCTTTTGTTTATGTGTCAAAAGAAACATATCAACTTGGGATATTTCATCTACGTTTCCCCTATTAACTTTCTGTATTAAAAAAAATAAAATAAATTACTAACAAAATAACTTACAAGTTAACAACATCATAAATAAAAAATACTTGGTATAATGGAAAAGAAGGGAAAGGTGTAAGGGAAAATAAAATAAGAGTTTTATGTTTGTGTGCGTGTAGTTCTAAGAGTGGTATATGTTGAGAACTTGCTTTTGGCTTTTGTTACAGAGTTCTAAGGGAGGAACAAATAGGGAAATTGAGGAAAATCAATAATATACAGAAGCAAATAGGGAAGAACAAGGGAAATCGAAGGTGAAACAGAACTACGGGAGCTCTGTATTGCTGGCTATATTAATATTGCAATCTACCTTTCTTACTCTGGTCATTGTGGTTTTTGCAGGACTTTTCATTTTTAACTTTTTCATTTTTTTTCCTTGTAATATTTTTCTCCGATTTGTCAACATTTTGGGGTCAGACAATTATTATAGATGCTGCTTGTGGTTATTGGATTGGAGTTGAAAGATATAAGACATTTATAAAGGACTTGGCAAGCAAATTGGTGCAGGGGCCTTCTGTCTGAGGTTCTTTTTATCTTTGATTCTGTTTTCCTTGATGAATCTTACAGTTTGGATATTGTATATTGATTATGATTTTGGATTTTGATTGAGTGATACAAATTAGATATTGTATTTGTAGGTCAATCTATTGGGAATCTGGAAGTAAGATTTATGGTTATTTGACAATTGTAGGATTTTTGTGCTGTTGTGTAGATTCTTGGGTGTTTTGTATATAGATCTGTGGGTGTGACTTCTCAAGTTTGGAGTGAAACTTTTTTTGCTGATTTTGCTTCATATTTTTCTTTTGTTCTTTTGTAAGCAAATTCATTCTTATGATCTATGTATATTTCAATTTTGCTAACTGAAGAGTTTTAGGTTTTTGATTAATCTATAGAGTGAGTTTGTAGTTTTCTTGGCAACTTACTTAAACCTCAAATTCCAAGTGTTCCTTAAGTTGATAATTGACAGTAGTGAAGGTAGGATGCTGTTTGCTAAAGTTATAGGCCTCTAAACTAGTAGCCACCCTTGTAACCACTCTATAGCAGCTTAGCTTCTATGGTAGGATTCTACTAATAAACTAAACTAAGAAAGCTAGTCTAATGGCCTATTCATTCATAAAAGTTCACATGGCAATAGGAATTAATCAATAGTGTTCCACACACATAACTTTATACAATTGCACATTTTTACCTTTTTCTCACAAACTCTAGCAAAACTCATAGATCCAGTAGTGTGTATGCATTGTTGCCTTTTACGAGATATCATACCTATGATGCTACGTATCTACAACTCATATAATATAATTATCACTAAAATACTTGTTCATAATAGTTGTAACAATGATTTCTACTAATACTTGAAGTCAAGAGCATACATTTCTTTCCTTAGAACTCCAAAATGCAACTAACACTTTCCAATGTTCAAAAGGGACTCCTTCAAGACAATTTTTAAGCCGAACATCATTTGTTTTATATATAGAATAAAAACTCCTCTTCAATCGACATTTGTAATTCCTCTAATCAGTCACTATTGTGCTTAAGACCCATTTTTTGGCACATGCCTCAATGTCAAATTTTGCCTACAAAATTGAATTGCGACTATTATAAGTATAATGATTGAGAAATAATCATATAGAAAAATTCAAAGGTTCTTTGGCATCAAGGGTTTCTAATACCTTCACTAGATCCCACATATCATTTTTATTAGATTGAGGCATTGCTCGCCAATTAACATAAACAATAGGAGCCAACATAGCATTCCGTGCCAAAGTTCCCAAGAAAATGCTTAAATTGTTAACAGCTTCATCAGTGGGACCAATAGGCTAGTTTCTTGTGTTTAATAAGATGAAATTACGATTGTTTTCAGTCAATCCATGAATTCGAAGAGCCTTAGTAGGCCCCCTAGTCTTTTTGGTTGAAAAACCTACATAAAAAAAAGTAAGAAACCAAAATATTAAAGGAATTTTAAAACAAGAAAATGTAAAAAAAAAAAAACATATTCAAATCAATAACTTATTTTCATCATAACAAAATTGTTAACATTACCTTCATTTTTAGAATCAGCATCAACCAATGAAGGTGGCCCTTGACTAGCAAAGTGTTGCACTTCAAAATTCATTTCCTTCAAATAAATAAAAAGTTCATTAAACTATCATGAGTTTTGGAGAAAAAGAAACAAAAAAATTAAAAAACAAAAAGCATATTTGAGTACATTTCAAGTATATAATAACAAAGAGTTAGTTGGCTATTAAATGAAAGATACATAAAAAAAAAACTCTTGCTACCACTAAAAAAAGACATGAAAAGGCTAATAACAATATTTTTTTTTCTTTCACACCTTTAAAGGTTGTTTTGTCCAAGAGGGAAATTGTTGTCCTTGTATGGAATGAGAATAAACTTCTTGAGAATGATGAACATGTGGCTGTGGGTGGGGTTGTGGTGGTTGTGGGCAAGAACATGAACTAGTCTCCCTTGTAAGAAAATTTGACATAGTGCTTGACTTTTTATGCTTAGTCTTTGTCATTGTAATAAAAGTTCTCTACTAGAAAAATACCATAAATAAAAGTTAGCACAAAGAAAAAGGTTATACTAAAATAAAAAATAACAAATAAAGAGAGTCGAATGAAGAATCCAACCTTGAGCAACATCTAAATATGTGTCATTATTTCTCTATTTGAACACCATCTAATGATTATTGATTGTTACTCCATCCATGTCATCCCTTGAATAACTAACACTATAATCACTAACATTGATAATTGGCTCCGAAGAGGAAACGTTTGGCTCATTATCAATTTGCCATGCAATGTCTTCATTTGATCTAGACATATCATATAAGTCTCTTAGGCCACTAGGCTTGATAACAACATGCCAATCCTTTTCAATTGGATCTTGGATGTAAAAAACTTGCTGCACTTGAGATGCCAATACAAAAAGATCATTTTGGCAAGTTAACCTTGTGAAATTCACAAGTGAAAATCCAAAATCATCTTGCTTCACTTGAAACCAATCACATTTAAATACCACAACATTAAAATGCCCATAGTAGTCTAACTCAATGATATCTTTCAAGACTCTATAGTATGTAATATTCCCTTTGATTGGATTTTGATCTCGAGAACTTGAATAACTTTCAGTTAATGTCGTAATAACCACCCCATTATTTTGAGTCTTTTTTTTTCCTTTCACGATCTTGAGTATGAAATTGAAAGCCATTAATAATGAAACTTTTAAACCTTCTAACCACACGACTAGGTCCTCATGACAACCATTTAATTTCATCTAAAACTAGCTGGTCTCTAACTCGAGTTTCAAACCATTCATGAAATTCTAGGCTATGGCTACGTGCTCTATTCCATTTTCTTGAACCAGAACACTGCATAATAAGTTTTCATGTTCTTTACATGCAACATAGGAAACAAGAAAATATCTAAGTATATACAACACTCTAAAATCAAATAAAAAAGCTGAAAATGTATCAATGGGATAAAATAATAAGATAAAATCTTACTTTAGGTACTGCTCAATTGTAGGACAATTGAAAAGCACACACCTATGTGCTTGCTTCCAAGAGTTGAAGTCTAATGTAGAAATCTCACCACTGCCTAAAGAGAGACCCATTCTTGGGAATAAACTAGACTTTTGTGAGTCCATTCCACCACCATCATAATTCCTATAAGGTCTATTGAACCTTGTTTCAACACTATCATCCAAGTATCTTGAAAAGAAGTTAATGCATTCCTTTGCTAAATAGCCCTCTGCTATACAACCTTCTAGCTGATTTTTATTACGTACATAAGATTTCATTTTTAGAAAATACCTGTTAAAAAGCATAACATTAATAATTTAAGCATAACCTACTTAATAAAACTTAGCTAATAATATAATAATTATACATACCTCTTTACAAGGTACATATAATGATATTGGACCGGTCCACCTAGCATACCTTCATGTGCCAAATGAATGGGCAAATGGATCATGATGTCAAAAAAAGATGACGAAAAAATTCTCTCAAGTTTACAAAGTACCATTGCAATCTCTTTTTCCAAGCGCTCAAACTCTTCCAATTGGATAACTTTGGTGTATATTCCTTGAAAGAAGGCACTTAGTCTAATCAAGACTTTGACCACATGTTTTGGCAATACTTTTCAAACAGCTATGTGAAGTACATAGTGCATCAAAAAGTGACAGTCATAACATTTTAGTCCTGAAACTTTATGTTCTTTGAGATTGACACACCTTGAGATATTAGTTGTGTGGCTATCTGGAATTTTCATTCCTTTCAAAACTTCACAAAGAACACATTTTTTCCTTTGAAGTCATTGATAAACATGCAGGAGGTAGAAGTATCTTGTCAAGTGCTAAAGTTCTTGGATAAAGCTATTTTCTTATACCCCATTCTTGTAGGTCAAGATGGCCTTTCAAATGATCTTTTGTTTTGCCATCAATATCTAAGAGTGTGGCAAGTAAAAAATCACAAACATTTTTCTCTATGTGCATTACATCTAAATTGTGGCGTAAGAGATTATACTCCCAATAAGGTAGCTCAAAAAATATACTTTTTTTCTTCCATGGATTATCATCATCTGCACGCTTTTGAGTCTTCCCAAATCTATTATTAAAATCCTTAAATACTTTTAACACATCAGACCCAAAAAGCAACATTGGTGAAAAGCCCCACTCTATAATTCCATCAAAAGATTTCTTATCATACCTCCATTTATGATTTAAATCCAAAAACCTTCTATGCCCCATGTAAACATTTTTCTAGCTATGGTTCAAGAATATGGAAGAAGTTTCATAGTTACAAGTACCACAAGCTAGGTATCCTTTAGTTCTCCATCCAGATAACATTGCATAACCTGGAAAAACACTAACAGTCCACAATAAAGCTGCACGCATTTGAAAGTTTTGTTGGCTGGAGGCATCAAAAGTAGTAGCTCCAAACTCCCATAACTCCTTTAATTCTTTAATTAAAGGTTGAAGATAAACATCAATGTTATTTGAAAGTGATAAAAGACCAGGAATCAAAAGAGATAACAAGAAATATGAAGACTTCAGGCACATCCATTGAGGTAGGTTGTGTGGAATTAGTATGACAGGCCATATTCTATATGACAAACTCATGGTTCTAAATGGGTTGAAGCCATCAGTTGTTAAGCCAAGCCTTATATTACGAGAATCTACTACAAAATCAGGGAATAAAGAATCAAAGTCTTTCCAAGCTTGAGAATCAGCTGGATACCTTAATTTCCTATCTTTAGTACGACTCTCTTCATGCCACCTCATTACCTTAGCAGTCTTGGAGAATAAAAACAACCTTTGGAGTCTTGGTTTCAAAGGAAAGTACCTAAGAACTTTTTTTGGGTTTTTTCGAAGTTTTGTAGAAGTACTTGCATCTTGATCTTTATGATATCTTTCCCATCTTGAAGCTCCACATATATGACAAGATGTTGCTTCAACATAATTTCCCCAAAATAGCATACAATCATTACAACATGCATCAATTTTCTCATACTCAAGGCCTAAACCTTTCATAATCCTTGTTGCTTCATTGTAGGATTTTAGTAGCGTTTCACCTTCCGGTAGTATTGACTTAAGCAACTCCAAAAACACGGTAATTGTAGCATTGCTACATCCAGTCATTCCTTTGATATTAAGCAATGTAATAAGAAAAGACATCTTATTAAATTTTTTGCACCTAGGGTATACATCCTCTAGACAATCTTTCATCAATTCAAAAAATTTCTTAGCATCTAAGTTTAGGCCCTTACCACCTTGTTCTTCATTGTCCTTAAAATAACCCATATGATCATCATAACCTTCTTGTCTCATCACATCTTGCGCTAATTGCTTTACGTCATCATGCATATTTGACTCATCTTTCATACCGACATCATCATCAACACTCATAGAAGTTGATGACCTTTCCCCATGATAAATCCAATAGATGTAACCTTGATCAATTCCTTTGTAAATAAGATGATTATAAACTTCATCTCGATCTTTCCACAAACAATTGTTACAAGTCTTACAAGGGCACAAAATCAATCCTCCCTTTAACCTATTTGCAAATGCAAAATCAAGAAATTGCCTAACTCCATCTATGTATCCTTTACTAAATCTAGAACAACACATCCAACTCTTATCTATCATCTTTACAGACCTATCCAAATTCACTGAAAAAAAAGACTATTGAAAAGTAAGTATACCTACGATAATTCTATATAACACAAAACTGAAATATATAACAGCACCATAAAAAATAATTAGCATTAAAACAGTAGCAAAAAGCACAAGATAGAATATTCAAATTGACTTATTCCATCTTAATAATTTCAAAAACTTCCTTGATGCATTTAAAATACATACCTAGATAACTTGCTGGAATTGATGTATCGGTGGATGATTTTGTGGACTTGAAGATGAACTAGCCTTGACCTTTTCAAACTCGGTATCAAACAACTTCTTAAAATCAATTAACTGTAATTAAAACATGGAAGCAATAGATGACATGTTATACAGAATTCCCAGAAAACTACAATATAAAATACAGAATGATGCTGATGTGTAGCAAATTTCAAGTGTAAAATGAATATAGGCATTGCAATTAACAAACTGACTAAAGCTTAAATGTAGGAATTATGATGCAGAATGTGAAGAATAGTATATGTTTGGTCTTTTCACACAAGCAAAGCTGTTAAGTGCCAGGTATTATTCAAGACTTCAAGTTGGGCAGGAAAAATTGGAATTAGGTTGAAAGAACTAAGCTTAAATACAACCCTCAGGACAGAACAACTTGTCAATAACTCATCAGAAATCTAAGCTGTTAAATGCCAGCTCTTAGTGTGCAGAAAGTTACTAGCTATAAAATATTCCTCCATCATACCAATTATTCCTTAATTAATACCTCACTCAAACAAAATGTTTCTAACTTTCGTAGAGCTACTAGTTAATGCAAGAATTTTATCCAACAAGGAGCTTGTTTGTGTACAGAAGATGGCTCAACTTCTAGCCTCTAAGAGGACATAAACATATATAGGAGTACAAGGACACCTTCCATTCAGCAATTTCAAGCCCCAAACATTTTCTTGATTTCTTTAAAGAAAAAAAATCACATTTGGAATTTTTAAACTAATTATACTCAAAATCATATTAAAGGAAATACAAACAAAAATAAAGAAAAAATAAATTTGAAATATGTAAATCCAAGAATCTCACCGTCTCGATAAAAAAAAATTACTGTCAATTTTTCTTGTAGATGTAATTACATACTTGAATCAATCTTATATAATGAAATTCCAAGTTTTGGATTAAATTTTTTTTTACTTTTTTCTTTTTCTTTAATTTTTTGTACCATAATTTTATTTTTTAAAATAATAAATGAAAACTCTTAATATTAATTTTCTTTTTTGAATACTCCAACACTTTCAATAAAATTTTAAGAGTTGTCTCTGTCAATAAACTTACCCTCATGATCACTAATGAGATCACCAGCCTTTCAGCACTGAATTGCCCACGCCCAACGTCGTTTTATATACAGGAAAGCTATGATTCGGTTAGCGCTTAGCAGCTTGCGTTGTACACATAACAGTTTCCATGAAATTTGGTTGTAAGTGTGTAGCTGTGGTTTATATATTAGATATAGTGATATATATATATATATTGATATCTATATTTCCTAAGCAACCCTAATTTGCGATCAAAATCCTTAATTAGTGTTTTAGGAAACCCTAATCTAAACTTGAACTACATAAATCATGCTTAAAATAAAGGAAAATGAGAAGAGAAATATAGTGAGTACCTGAATCAAAATTAGAGAATTGAATATGAACACTTGCTTGAACACAATAAAAAAGTCTATTCAACATTTGTTCAAAATTCTCAACTATCAAATTTCAAATAAATTTGAAAAAATAATGAACAAAAATAATATAAAATCAAAAGAGTTGAGAGTAGACAAAGAAAGAAAAAAAGAATTGATGAATCGAGAAAAAAAGATTTACCTATCTTAGAAAAATTGAAAGTAGATCAAATAACTTGTATGGAGCAGAGCACCTGGGAATGGAGTAGGCTCAAATATAGGAATAGGTCTAGGACTACGCATGCCACACAAATCCATTTGAGTTGGTTAGCATCATCAACTCTTCATTTCTTTGGCATTTTCTGGAATCATGAAAAGAGAAAGCAGCAGGGCAAAGCCAGAGGGATTTTTCAAGAATATTTGCAAACGTAAAAGGTCAGGGGCTTTTGTTTGGTTGTTTATTGGGCTGTTGGTTGTTGTTTATTGGGTTGTTGGTTGCTTTTGTTTGGTTTTTTATTTGGCTATTGGTCGCTTTTTTTTTGTGCGCTGTTGACAAAATTTTTTTATGAGATTACACTTCAAATAGTGTAATTAAATGGAATGTATTAAAAGTAATATGATGAATTTAGTTACATAAGAAACAATGCAGCTAAAATTTTACAGTAAAAGGATAAAAATGTTATAGTGAAAGTTAAATACAAAAATCAAATAATCAAATAATATATATACAAAAAAAATCAAAAAAGAAAGACTCATAATTTCAATATATTATTTGAAATGCAATACCATTTTCAATTAGCTAGATTATAATTATGGACCCAACTAATCAAAAAAAATTAGATATGAAGTATTTAAAAACTTAATTTGGATTGAAAATTACTTATAATTGAAGCGTAGATGAGTTGTCTTGAGTGAGTGAAAAACACAGCCAAAAACCAAGAAAGATTTAAATTTTTAGATAGGAAGAGTAGTTTAGGTTTTGACTTTTTTTTAATAAAATCTTAAATTATAGAAGGAAATGTTTTTCTCTTTCCTTATAATATTTAAATATTAATACAAAAATTACTTTTTGATAAATCACTTTTATTCAGAGTCTTTGACTTCACTCTTTATAAAATTGCAAAAAAAAAAAATGATTTCATCAATATATTAACTATCTTAAATCCTAGATAAATAGTATAAAAACCAAAATATTTTAGCAAGTGAGTGGTGTCATGTGACACCACTCCCTCCAATGTAGGTCCATCCATGGACATATAACAACTTTTTTTTTCAACATGACATATAATAATTTTTTTAACATGACATGTAATAATATTATTTTTTAAATATCGCATGTAACTTGATCTCTATCTTTATATTTCACTAAGATATATATTATTAGAGTTAAACATTTTAAATATAACATGTAATAACTTTTTTTTCAATATGGCATGTAGTAACATTTTTTTTAACACGTGCATTTGAATATGAGAAAGTTTCACTATCGAAAATTTTGTCAAATAATATTTTTTCTGAACTAAAATCAATTAAAATTAAAAAGAGAATTATTTTCGAAAACACCTTTATCTTTGAAAGCTAAAAATAATTGAACCTTAACGTTTTCATTAAGATTCATAAGTAAACAACCTGTATTACATTGAGATAAAATTAAAACCCACCGCAAACAAGAATTCGATAATTGATCCATTCATTTTTTTTTCCTGAGAAAATTTTCCCCCTTCTCGAGACTCTTTTCAAAGTTCAAAAGCTGAAATGGGTGAGATTGAGCACCAACCTGTTCAAAATATTAATTTGGCAAACTTTGATAGTTAGACATGGATAATGGTTCCAGGGCTAACCTCCTCGGCGGTGGTGTATGAGGGCTTGCTGGGTATTGCCAGGAGTTGACTGCAGGTCCTCAATTGCAGGTTGGTTAATTTCTGGAAACCACCCGCATGGTAAAGTGTAAAGCTCATTCGTGAAATACATCTAATGCCTTTAAAAAATGAAAGAATAATAAGAAAAAATTACTTGGACAAAAAATGATTAATTAAACAAGAGTACTACTATTATTTATATTAAGCAGGTTTCCATAGTGCTTAAAAAGTTTTAGAAATTAATTATTGTTTGACATAATGATTGTTAGTCTTCTTTAACAAGGATAATGTCTAAGATTCAAACCTCCTATTCTTTTTCCAATATTCTCTTATGTGAAAATATAATAATAATAATTTTCAAGAGGGGAAACTCAAATTAGGATCTGTACCCAAGAAAAAATTACAATACTACCAGGCTGAGCAAAAAACAAGAAGAAAAAAGTAGTGCCAGTCACCCTCACCCCTTCAATTTAAACAGGGGGCTACCTGGTATCAGGCTACTATTACTGACCAAATTCAGAGGCATACGTGAAATGAAATGCAATAGATCAGGTAGTAGTACTTTGGTGACAAAAGGAAGGCCAGAATGCTTGGCTTTAAAGATAAAAAATCAAAGGTCTAAGCCTAAAATCCAAGGGTATTCAACTTTAAACTTAAATAAAATCACTTCATCTTTTCCAAATAGAAGTCATAGCTTACAGCAAAGCTATGAGAATGTCCTGATCCTATCTCTGCTCATGATTTTGATCTGTACGCTGAAGGGACCACAATTTTATTAATATCAACTTTATCATCTGGCTAGATAAAAGGGCAGTAGCATAATGTAAAAATTGGGTAAGTCTACAAGCATTTAAAAAAAACGAAAAAGTATATGAAGACCACGAGGCAGAGAGGAACACGAAGTGCAGCTAGTGACCAACCACGGCTGGCAGGTTAGGTGGATCGAAAAGATCACCTCGTCGTAATATTACGATGTTTTGAGCAGCTTAAGAGGTTAAGAGGAATACAAAGCAGCAAGACTGGATTAGTTTAATTTGAATTTTTTCGAAAGTCAGTTGAGTAAGAATTAAAGGTTGAAGTGATGAATTTCATGCTTTTTTTCAAACAAATTCCGCTTCCACTAATGATTGCATTAATTTATCTTTCATTGCACTTGTTCAAATGTGTTAACTCCACCAGTTTGAATGATTATAGACCTATAAATCCGGTTGTGAGTGTTAATATCCTAGTTAAAGTTTTGGTGAATCAGTTGAGATCAGTGGAAAAGGAAGTGGTCGCAGGTAATCAGTTTATGTTTATCAAAGGTAGACTAATTTTAAATTGTTCTCTTATTTGTAATGAGATTATTAATTATACGAGAAAAGATAGGTTAAGAGGTTTAAATTGATTTTGAAAAAACATATGATAATGTGGATTAAGATTTTCTTGAGTTGGTTACATGTACGATGGCTTTTGGAAAGAAATGGTGTGCATAGATTAGGACATGTTTTGCCTTAACGTTTGTCTTGATGCTTATTAATAGTTCCCTGAAAAGATAATTTAAAAAGAGAAGAGGTCTTAGTCAGGGTTGTCCTTTGTCCTTGTTCCTGTTTAAATGTTCTCATGTATATCAATAGGTTTGTGCAAAAGCAAGAATGTTGGATGTAACGGTCTTGTGGTATCCAAATTACAATATAGTGATGATACAATTATATTTTGCAAGCTTGATATTGAGTATTTGTTGAATGTTAAAAAAATGTTTTGCATTGTTTCCAAGTCATTTAGGGTTTGAAGATAAATTTCCAAAAAATTAGTAATTTCGGCATTGGTGGGGATTAACAAGTTTTAGGTGAGTAAGCTAGCAAAGTTATGTGTAAGGTTGAGAATCTCGTTACAACTTTTCTTGGTATTACCTCTCCGTGTTGATAACAACTCTTTAAAGATTTGAAAGTCAATGGTTAATAGTTTTGAATTTAGATTAGTAGTTTGGAAGTTAACATTTTTGTCAACTAAAGAAAGATTCATTTTGATCAAATCTGCCTTACCTAGTCTTCCTATCTTCTTGTTCATATCATTATTTTAAATTCCTTGTGGAGTGGAATAGGTGTTTAATAAAATCTAAAGCAGGTTTCTTTAGGATGTCACCTCTAATGGCAAGAAAATGCATCTAGTTGATTGGAATACAATTTGCAATTTTAAAGACTGTGGAGAATTGGGTATAATTGATTTAAAGCTAAAAAAGTAAAGTTGTTCTCAATAAATGGATTTAGTGGTAGGGAACGAGCAATGCGTTTTTTGGAGGAATATTATTGTAAAGAAAAACAGAGGGGGATTCATCTAGCTTAATTTCAAATCTTGGTAATAATAGAAGTACCTCTGCACTATGGAGAAACATTATAAGCCTTCTTTCCCTTTCTAACAAGTACTTTCCTTTTGTTTCTACACAAATGGGAGTTGTTGTTGGAAATGAAAGCAAAATTCAATTATGATCAATTGAATGGATTGACGGTTTGACCCTAAGAGTTAGGTTTCTTGGAATTATTGCTCTTGCAATTAATAAATTTGGAAACTTAAAGACTTTGGTAAGTGGAAAAATCAAATTTGTCATTGAAAAATTAAGTTGAGATGGAACTTGTTTGATTGTGATGCTCATCAATGAGATCAATTTGTTAAGATTTTGAAAGAGGTCTTTCTCGATTGAGATTTTAGAGATAGAATCATTTGGAAATTAAGGTTGTCCAAGTAATGATTACTCTGCAAAGTCTTCCTGTAGGTTAGTTCTTGCTAGTTGTAGTTATAAATCAGAATTTTGGGAAATGATTTTGTTGGTTTTTTATTTTATTTTGATGATTCAAAATTTAATGTGTTTATGAAGAAGTATAATCCTTGATTGTAGAAAGGCATGTCTTTTTTTATAATTAAAATGATACATTTGTTCACTTCACGAATAGATGTGTCTACAAAATAAAAATACATGTTGGTGATATTTCATTATCTATAAATGCCATTTTCTCTTTGTCGAACAGCACTTTCATCTCTTATATCCTGACTTAAAAAGTTCTCTTAATTCCCTCTTTCTCAAAAAATCATTCTAAGCATTCTGTATTTTTAAAAACTCTATTTTACTACATTTTAAAATTCCTTCAAAAGTGGTCAAGAGATTTACGAGTTCACTAAATTTTGAATGCTCATTAGAAGATCTTTGATTGGTTGGTTGTATCTTGGGAGTAGGGCATCATCAATTCCTATAGCATCGAGGTAGTGACGAAAATCTACTCTAAAGTCAACACCTTCCATAGCGTGCCTCGAATCGGTTTTCACATTCAAAACTCTTTCTTATTTCTTTTTATTGTTAACTATCAAGTTTTTGTTATTTTTTCATTTGTTCTTCATTTCTTTGAGTATAGATTCCAACAATTTTAGAGTAGATGTTTTTTCATTTTTTTTAAAAAAATTGTTTCTATTGAAGAACAAATTTCTACAAAGTCAAAGAAATTCTCTAGGCAAAACTTTCATAGATGGCAGAATCAAATGCATTATTAGTTAACAACCTTAGGACTTTATTTTATTATCTCCAATTCTATTGTTTCTTCAAATGAAAATCTTGACCTTGTAAATCTTTCAAATCAAAACTCTAGTTCTAATTTAATTGAGAACACAAGCACACAAACACAATTAGATAAGGATTATCTTTGTCATGGTCATATTTTGTCTCTTTGTCTAGTAATCTTGACGATATATTCCACATTACAAAAACTACATGTGAATTGTGGAAAGCATTACAAAAGAAATATGGTAAAAAGAATGAAGGTTTTAATAACAACATTATAGAAAATACATGGACTTCAAAATGATTGATAATAAATCTGTTATGGAGCAAGCACGCCTTTTTCAATTTTTTATTTATGAGTTGAAACAAAAGAATATTGAAATGTATGAAAAATTTCATATGAGTGCCTTGCTTGAAAAACTTCCTCTGAAATGAATATCTTTTGCTTTGTCCCTAAAACACAAGTGTGAGGCTTTGACTATGGATAGTTTATTTGTTTCTTATCAAATTGAAGAAAAATAGACAGATAAGGATAAAATGTCCAATGAGTTTGAGGACAATGTAAACATTGTAGAAGAGAAAAATTCAAACTCGAAAAAAGAAAAGTTTTCAAAAGATAATTTTTGTAAACAACCATCTAGCTTTAACAAGATATGTTGCTTTGTTTGTAGAAAACCGGGACATTTGGCAAGAGTTTATCAACTTTGCAAATGCTAGAAAATGTTTGAGACATCGGTCTCACAAGTCAATATTGTGACTAGTGAAAATGACAAAAAGCTTGTTTCAAACATCCATGTGGTCAATTTCATGTGTGGATCTATTGATTGGTGAATTGAAATTGGTCCTAATATCCATGTTTGTGTTGACCAATCTATATTTTTAAAATATTAGGTCATTGACAGAAAATACATGAACATGGGTAATTCTATGATTGCACAAATGAAAGGAGAAGGAATAATAAATTTAATGCTGACTTCTAAGAAGACCTTGTCTTTTCATAAAGTTTAACATGTACCGAACATTAGAAAGAATGTGATTAGCTGCTCTCTTCTTATTAGAGATGATTACAAATTATTGTGTGAGTCCAATAAAGTTGTAACTAGTAGAATGAGTCTTTTTTTGATAAAGGATATGTATATGAGGGTCTTTTCAACTTAAATGTAACAAATGTTGTTTGTCATAGTAATGAAAGTAATAATAGTTTTAGTTTTTCTCTTCATGATGTTGTTCTTTCTTTTAATGTATGACATGGTCATGTAGAGCACAATAATAATACGTCCATTAAGAAAATGATGAATTTGGATCTTATTCCTAAATCTGACATAAATATGCATGGAAAATGTGAAATTTATGTGTAGTCTAAATCACCTAGAAAGCCTTTTAAAAGGTCAAAGTACTCAAGAAGTCCTTGTATTTAGGCATTTTCTTCAATTTGGTCCCTTTACCTCTACTCAAAATTACAACATTTTAGTCCTTTGGTTTTGTAAATTGCTTCAATTTAGTCCTATCAATATTTTTCATCCAAATTGACTGTTATGGTGTTGACATCAATGCAAACATGACACCAAATGTAGATGTGTCATATAAGGTGGGTTCGGGTTGTTGGCATGGCAGTGTCATGTCAGCATGTCAAGGTGATGTGGTAATGCCATGTCATCTTTTAAATTCAGGGTGCTGACATGGTACTGTCATGTCACCCTGACACATGTGAAATTTGTGTGTAGACTAAATTACCTAGAAAGCCTTCTAAAAGGTTAAAGTACTCAAGAAGTCCTTGTACTTAGGCCTTTTTTTTTAATTTATTCCCTTTACATCTACTCAAAATTGTAACATTTTAATCCCTTGATTTTGTAAATTGCTTCAATTTAGTCCCATCAATATTTTCCATCCAAATTGATCGTTACGGTGCTAATGTTAGTGTAGACATGGCACCATATGTTGATGTGTCAAATAAGGTGGGTTCGAGTTGTTGATGTGGTAGTGCCACATCAACAAGTCAAGGTGATGTGGTAATGCCATTTCACCTTCTAAGTTTGAGGTGTTGACATGGCATTCTTGTGTTGCCTGACATGCTGACGTGGTTTTGCCACATCACTCTTTGGGTTTGGGGCTACCATGTGGCATGTTAGAAGGCTACCACGTGGCACTCTTTTTCTCTAAATCATGATGTGCTCCTGCTGAGGTTCGAACTTAAGAGCTTTAACAAGCATGGCAAAAATCCTTACCACCACACCTAAGCCTTTGCTTCCAATTATATTTTTCTGTCATTTCTTTCTTTTTTCTTTTTTCTTTTTATTTTTAATTTTGTTCCTTTCTTTTTTCAAAATTATGTCGTTTTGGACCTTTCTTACATTCTGAAAAACCCTAACTATAAAAACATTTTTTTTTTAGAGAAAAAGGCTTTAAAGGGTTTTTGTAAGTAAGGTTTTTGTAAGTAGGGTTTTTGAGAGTGTAAAAAGGCTTCAAAACGACATAGTTTTGGGAAAAAAAAGAAAAAAAATAAGAACAAAAAAAAATAAAAAAGAAAAAGAGAAAAGAAAGAAGAAAAAAAAAACAAAAGCAAGAAATAATTAGTAGCAAGGGTTTAGGCATGGTGGTAATGACCTTGATGTGCTTGCTAAAGGTCTTGGGTTTGAATTTCAACAAGAGCATATCATGTTTTGGAAAAGGAAAGAGCCACGTGGTAACCTTTCGACATGCCATGTGGCAACTTAAGCCTAGAAAGTGACGTGGTTTTGCCACATCAACATGTCAAGATGACGTGGTAATGCCATGAAAGCAAACCGAACTTAGAGTGTGATGTGGCACGGCCATGTTGGCATGTTAGGATGACATGGCACTTCCACATCAGCAACCCGAATCTAGAAAATGACGTGGTAGTTCCACGTCACCATGACATGTTGACGTGGCAACAACACTTTAGCTAATCGAACCCACCCATATACCACGTTAGCATCAAATGCCACATCAGCACCATGCGAATGTTGATGTTAACATTGTAATGGTTAATTTGGACAAAATGTTGGTGGGATTAAATTGAATCAATTTTCAAAATCAAGGGATTAAAATGTTACGATTTTGAATAAAATGACTAAATTGAAGAAAACACCTAAGTATAGGGATTTCTCAAGTACTTTGACCTCTTTTAAATCTACAACTAGAAATCTGCAATCTTAGAGTTAATACATAGCGATGTTTGTGACATTCAAATTTATTCTAGGAATGATAAGAAATACTTTATTACTTTCATAGATGATTTTTCTAAATATTGTTATGTTTTTTCAATTAAAAAAAATAAGGCTTTGGTTATGCTTATTGCATATAAAAATGAATTTGAAAATCAGAAGAAAAAAAATAAAAATTTTCATTCAGATAAGGGAAGAGAATATGATTCTATAGAATTTTCAAACTTTTGTAATGAGAATGGAATTATCCATTAAGTATCCCCCTTTACACACCCAAATCAAACTGTATGATAGAGATGAACAATCAAACCTTATTAAATATAGTAAATCATAGGCTCTCAAGTTTCAGACTCCAAAAAAAACTTATGCACATTCTAAATAGAGTTCCTCATAAAAAATCAGACAAAACTCCATATGAATTATGAAAATGGAGGAAACCCAATTTAAATTATTTAAGAATGTGGGGGTGCTTGACAAAAGTGAAAATTCTGGAAATTAAAAAGAAGAAACTAGGACCTAAAACTATTGATGGAGTTCTTGTGGGTTATTCCCAAGATAGTGTCACCTACAGGATTTTAGTAATAAAATTCAACATTACTAATTTAGGTGTCAATACTATCATAAAATTGAGAGATGTTGTAATTTTTTAGGATATTTTACCCTTTGAAAAATAAGGTGCAATCTGTCTTCATTGCGAAATGTAAACAAAAGAACTCAAATGAGCAAAAGAGAAAAAAAAAATGCAAAAGAGACATATATGTTTAAGGCAAAAAATAATTATTAGTTTAATGAGAAATGGAGTAATCACATTGGATTACATTCTTTCTTTGAAGAATATTACGGATCCGTTAATGAAAGGATCGGTTAGAAAGCAAGTCATTGAATATTTAAGAAGGATGAGACTAGAGCCATTAATTAGAAATTACTAGCAGTGGTAATCTAACCTTTCTAATTAGAGTTCTTAAAGACAAAAGTTCAATGTGGTAAAAGCAAGTTGTTTACTGATTAAAGAAGTACCATCTTTTAAGAGTTTTATAATCCCAGCATGATTTTATGATAATTAATGTAGCGGTTAGGAAAAACATACGCTTTAATTGAGTTTGTAGCAAATTATGCAGAATATGTTTCTGTTACACATGTCCTTGAAGAACTTACCTATTTGAATGTGGTTATGAGGCCGTAACCTATAAGATTGGGCTTTTCTCTAAAGCATTCAAAAAGCAAGATACGAGCGCAAGTCTATTAAAGCATGACCTTATTTAGAACTTAATAAAAATCTCGTACAATGTGTATGATGAATTGAAGCTTGGTTAGAAGATCCTAGTTCAAGTCACAAGCTCACTATGGTTCTTCCAAATGGATCTTCTAATGCTAAGTGAGGTTCAAGTCCACAAGACACCTTCATCGAATACATTGTAAAAGATTATTTCAGTATTCCTTAAATTTTAAATCATATGGGGGATTGTTGATTTTTTATTTTATTTTGGTGATTCAAAATTTAATGTGTCTATGAAAAGGTATGACCTTTGATTGTAGAAAAGCATGTCTCTTTGATAATTAGAATGATACATTTTTTCACTATCTATAAATACGCATCCTATCATTGTTGGAAAGCACTTTCCATCTCCTATATTTTGACTTTAGAAATTCTCCTAACCCCTTATTTCTCAAAAGATCGTTTTAAGCATTCTGTGTTTACAAAAACTCTATTTTATTATATTCTAAAATTTCTTCAAGAGTAGTCGAGAGATTTATGAGTTCACTAGATTTTCTATTTGAGTGCACATTAGTAGATCTATGAGTGGTTTATTGTATCTTGGGAGTAGGATGTCATCGATTGCCATTTGCGTCGAGGTAGCAATAGAAATCTACTCTGAAGTCAACGCCTTTCATAGCGTGTCTCGAATCAATTTTTATATTCAAAATTCTTTCTTATTCTTTTTATTGTTAATTATTGAGTTTTTTTTTTTTTTTTGTGTTCCTTATTTTTTCGAGTATAGATTCCAACAGATATAAGCTTGCCTCTTCCTAAATAAAGTTGAGTTATTTGTGCTAGTAAGTGATGAGAGGCAAGGTGGAAGTGAAAGATGAATTAACTAATAAAGAATTGTTAGATAGAGCTTTAGTTGTATTGTGTAAAAAAGAGGATGAATTTGTAAATTAGTTATTCTTTACATGTCTATATGGTGCAATGTTTGGGGAGTCAGTTGTGTTGCCTCCTAGGATGTCTTTTATTTTTTCTTGGTTTGGAATTCCTTTATTATAACTAAAAAAGGTAATAAGATGTGACATTGGGCTTTTTTTTTGCAATTATATCTACTTTTTTTTTTAAGTTAATGCTTTATTGATGCATCAGAATGAAACAACTTTGATGGAGCTCAGAAACATATAAATCACCCATATGTTTTTCAAAACTCTATTGGGCACAATAATCATCACCAACAACTAACACAACACTCGCCCCTTATACCACTAGACAACATCCAGAATAACTTACAGTTACGGTTTCTCCTCATAAGCCTACTAAAAACTACAACCAACTCCCCACATACAAATCTAGACCTTATTACATTACATTAGTATCCCACAAAATACCCATTATGCTATAGCCATGCTACAAATAATTTGTTGACTGACTTCTTAACTTCAATCTTCCTCAATTAGTTGTCCATACACTACTGCCTCAAGATGCCCCCTTTCATTGGATTATTACCTTTCAAAAAAAAAAAAGTTACCCCCCTTCACTACTAGAAACCTACCAGTAATCACCATTATAAGGGTGCTCCTAGCCCCTCCTTTAACAGTTCCCAAGTAGCACTAAGATACCGTTTGGTATGAGGGAAGTGAGAGCACAATCCCTACAATATGTCTAATTAAATTACATTGCAATATTTGTTTTGCAGCAGATCATTGCAATGTAAGATTGCAATGCAATCACATTACAGCCAAGGGATGTAATGTGATTGTAATCCAAAACCAATGCAATCACATTACATTGCATTCTACAATGTTATTAAAGACACTTTTACCCTTCAACTTTATTATTTTGTTAAAAATATTTTATAATATTATAATTAAAATAAAAAATATTAAAATAAAATATATAATATAAAAATTAGAAATTAAATTAAAATAAAATAAAATATAAGAAATTAAAATTTATATAATATATGTAAAAGAAATTAAAATAAAATATATAATATAAAAAATTATATTAAAAAATATAATATTATAATAAAAAATAAAAATAAAATATATGACATTAAAAATATATTTAAAAGATGATATTATATAAAAATTAACAATAAAAAATACAAGTATATTAAACTTTATTTTAATAAATATGAGTAATTTTAAAAATTAACATTACATTCTCAACAATGTACTTATAAACTAAATACTGCAATGTTATATTCTTCGCATTTTAATCATTATTTTGTTTATAAACTAAACACTGTAATATTATTTTCCTTACAATCACATTGCTTGCAATCACATTACTTGCAATCACATTGCATTGTAAAGTAACAAACGTCACCTATAAATTATATTTTATCCCAACAGCTAACACTTAATTCCCTCCATTAATCTATCGTTACAAGTGTAGCATTTTCTTCACAAATATTTATATGCCACCGTGACATTAAACTCTTCTGCTTTTCAACCGACATTAACCTCCACATTAATTCCATTCCCTTCCATACACTTACCTAATACTCACGCAAATCGATCTTAAATTCCATATAATTAAAGTCACACCGATCACCACCTTCCCACTAAATACCATGCATGAACTCCCCACTCACCAATCCACCACTTGTTTTCAAAACACATCACAACCTTCAAGACATTACCGCCCCCTTGTCCACATAATTCTCGCCATTTAATTCCATTATATTACCGATTCTTTACCCTGAATCTTTTCACATCGCCTGTCATCCATCAATAACTCGACACTTTGACAGCATAACACCGAAGAAAGCATAAATTGGTCTTAGAAAAGAACTAATTACTAACATAGACCCCACAGCATGATACTTAGATAATTTCTCAGCGTCCTAAAGCACCACAAAACCGCACTACTAAAACTCGATCAAGAGCAATACCCAATCTCAACAACGTCAAAAGCCACTCTTGTGCCCTTTTTCTTCTCACCAAACCTTATTATATACATAATACAATAACCACACAAAACATCACAATAAAATTTGCCAACCAAATTCAACATACCACCACATTATTGAGCCCTAATCTCATAATTTATAATATCAAAATACAGGGGTAGGCCACCTTACTTGGTCCTTCCCGAGAAGATGCCCTCTAGAGGCACTAACTTTTTCAATGATTTCTTCCTCCTCACTAGTAGTAGTAAGCCCCACTGTCCGTTCCAATTTGTAAACCTTCCTAGCCTCTTCCAATATCACCCTATTTCGATTAATCGCATCCCCATCGGATAATGATTGTATAGTCTATTCGGTTGTTCATATAATAAGCCAAAATAAATCCAACGATTATGTAGCCTATTTGATTTTTACTTATTAATAAAGAATCATATGCTTTTCAACAAAAAACAAAAAAAGAGAAAGATTGGAATTTGTGTTTCTAACCAAAAAAAAAAAAAAGTAGTGGGCTTTAGCGAGAAAGGTCGTTCTCAACATCGATTTACACCCTCAGGGTTAGACCGGCTGTCCTGGATTTTTATTTAAAAAACGTGCAGCTTGTGAAAAGTGATGATGTGTTCTTCAACTTGTTGCTTGGAGGGGTATCGCTTTCTAATGTGTCATTGTTAAACCGGAAATGTTTCATGTTGCACAGTAAATAGAACAATGACAGTCATGGAACAATTTAATCAGTACTATCAAAAACTACTTCTGGTTAGTAGTTGCTATAAAGCAAATTGTCATAAACTGTTTGTAATGTAACGAAAAAAATCGTTTTGAATTGGACAATCTAACACGATGATCACTTTGTAACTTTTTCTTAAAGATTTTAACATTGAAAATATTTCGGAAAAAGAAATTATAATTAAGATCCAGGCTTAGGGGAATTAAAATTACAAGTCTTTGGTAAAGAGTTACCAAGTAACGAGTTTCAATGAATACTAAAAACTTACAATTGAGAAGGCTTTGGTACATAATTAATGATTGCTCTTTTTCTATTTTGATTTAATTTTTTGAACTTACAACATAAATTGCTTACATAAGGTAGTGTTAGAAAATGTGTAATATCAGAATAATTATTGGTTTAGTAATATAAGAAGTAGATTGCATCCGATATGCCTACATTGCATATATGTTGCCTCGATTACTCGTCCCTTTTTCTTTATTGCATGTATGGCCCATCATTCATTACTATCTGGAGCAATACGTAGACCAAACACCAAAAGGGGAAAGGAGAGAAAGCAAAAGTAAAACGAGAAATACAAGGTTGCCCTATCCAGTTTAGGCTTTTATCACTGCAAGGTAAACTTAACAAAAGAACAAAAGGAAAAAGGCCGTAGAAACAGAATGGCAATGGTACTGAACCGTTTTGTGTTGCTTTTCTCGTCCAAAAGAAGTTTTCACGTGGGTAAGTGGGCCCAATCCGAGTTTTCATGTAAAAAGGATACGTGTTTTGTCTTTTTTTCTCCATCAGCCTCACCTTTGATTGACTTAATCAAGAATTAGGAGTGAGAAAAAGAGAGGTAGTCCCAAATTGGTAAACGTTTTGGCCTTCCAGTCAAACCCAACATTTCCTGCACTGGACAAGTTATGAATGAGACCATATTTTTTCATCTTTTGACAATTTACTTTTACTTTTCTAGTGTTTTTTTCCCTGATTATTATAGAGTTATTTGCACATGGAGTCTATTAGGCTGAATGCCTAAATGCATGTACTTGTTTAGAAAAGAACAAATTTTTTTCTGTCATTTGTATCACATTTCACTAGGAATAGGAAAATCAGAGTTATCCTACATGTGCACATATGTACTTTGGCAAATGTTGTTAGATAGTTTGTAATATAAAAAGTCATAATCATATGTGATTATTCAAATTAAAACATGACTCTTAAATAAAGAAAAGTATTTTCAAACACAATTGTTGAAATATGTTGATTAGTTGTTCAGTGTTTTCAACAGATACATTTCTTGAAACTAACAAGATACGTCTATTGAAACAAAATAGACACAACCTTTCAGTGTCTATAAAAGAAATGTACTTCCAACCAAACTTTATCATTCAAAAGCATTATGCAATAAGTATGTTGTTTTCCCATAGTAGGCAACAACTCTTTAAAGAAAGTGTGTTAGAGCACGCCTCAAGCTTTTCTCCTCTTTTCTTATTTTATTTTTCTAACAATTTTAAAGAGTTATTCTCAATGGAGTCTAATCCAAATTCAAGATTTCAACTCATGAATCAAGAATTCATCAAACTTGACCGGTTTCATGGAACCAATTCACCCGTTGGAGGGATAAGATGGTGTTTTTGTTCATGGCTTTACAGGTTTATTATGCTTTGGATCCGAGTCTTACTGCACTTCCAAGACCAACTGATGAAGACTCTGATGCACAAAAGGTAGAGAGGGAAAAACATGAAGAAAATGAATTGATATGACATGGATATATTCTAAATACTTTGATAGATCGTCTATATGATCTTTACTCTAATATGAAAACTCGAAAGGAAATTTAGGTAGCCTTAGAGATTACCTACAATAATGAAAAACGAGCTACTGAAAAGTTTTATCTTTAAAATATTTTGAGTTTAAGATAAATGACAATCTATCTATCCTAGATCAAGTACATGAATTACAAGTTTTAGTTTCGAAGCTAAAAAACCTTGAGGTTAAGGTTCTTGACGCATCACAAATATAAGCAATTCTTTCTAAACTACCTCAATCTTGGAATAATTATAGAAAAAAGGTTCTGCATTCTATGAAGTCTCTATCAGTAGAACAATTCATGACTCAAATGCAAATAGAATGTGAAACACATGCTTATGATGCAATATTTTAGCCCTTTGATTTGAATGCGAATCTTGTGAGTCAGAATTTCAATAATTTTGGAAAAAATTCTGTGAAATCTAAGTCATCTGCATTGAAAGTTTTAAGATAGGCCTTCAAGAAAAAGGATAAGAACAATATTTATTGTTTCTATTTTGGAAAAAAAACCCATATAATTAAGGAATGCAGATCAAGGAAGGTACACTACAAGAAATCAAGGTTTTATCGACTGAATACAGTCTATTGGTAAAAATTCGTCGGTCTATACCAATGAATTACAAACGGAAGGGAGGCCAACAAAGCACTGATAGATTATTGACCAAATATCGATAAAATTTATTAACAAACGTACGTCAATCAATAATCGGTCGGTAACGCATTAGCGACAATTATATTTGGAAGGTGAGAAACATACTGACTGAACACTTTGGTTGGCAATGAACATACCGATCGATTTTACTGACAAAAATTACCAATGGAATTACTGTCAACAACACTGTGATTATAGTGATGGAATTTTTTATGGAAATTCAATTTGGAATGAGAATGGAGTTGGATGTATTCCTGAATGGATTCAAATAGATTTCTTAAGACATAATTTGTGAATGGCATTGAAAAATTTATTTCATTTGCCTTTGATCAACCTAAATATATAAGTGGGAATAAGATAACATGCTTAGCTCACAGTGCATGAATAGCAAGTTCTTAACTACTAATAAGATTCAAGAGCATCTATTTCGTAAAGGTTTTATCGGTGCATACACAATATGAGATTCACATGTTGAATCATTGCATGTCGGACAATCATCAAGACATTTTGTTCATGATCATGTCGAAGAAGTAGTGTATGGTGCTAGATAGTGACTCCTCAAGCTCGGAGGATGAAAAATAAAAAATGAAAGAGAGCAAATTTCTACTTAATGGCCAAAGATGATGAATCTGAGGTAACATGTCATTTATGTGATATTGCATTTGATGATTTTCAAGATGAGTATGATTGTTTTTCTGCTGAATTTGAAAAATTAGCTTCAAAATATAAAGTTTTGAAAAAGAAGGCCATGTCAATGGATGAAGAATTAGAGAAAATTAAGCTTGATTTCAATATAGTTTTTGATCAAACAAATATTCTTCAAATTGAACTTAAGCATTCCAAAATAGATTTTGAATCTTTGAAGTTTGAACTAGAGAGTAAAAATGAAGCCTTGCAACAAGCCTTGGATGAAAATGTTGTTCTTAAAATTACAATGGAAAAGATTTCACAATTGAAATTGGAAAAGGAATAAGAACCTAAGAGAAATGCCAACTTTAGAAAGAAAAGAATGCATTTTCATCTTATTGTTATGTGTGTGGTGAGAAGGGTCACATCTCTTATGATTGCTATCATAAAAGAAGTAACCTTCCCAAAACCAAATTTATTTAAGTGCCCAAAGGTATATTTGTTCCTACTAACCTTCAAAGACCTATAAAAGTATGGGTACCTTTAAAGAAGAATTGAAAATTTGTTTTGTAGGTTGAGCAAAGACAAAAAGAACAATGCTTGAAAGCTCAATCAAAAAAGAGGCAACCTTGGTACATGGATAGTGACTGTTCAAGACATATGACTGGAAATGAAGGATTATTTGTTAAGCTTGATAGAAAGAAAAGTAAAAGTGTCTTTTTTGGTGATGACTCTAAAGGTATTATCTAAGGAATTAGAACCATTAGTAACATTTCTCAAACTCAAATCAAGCATGTTTTACTTGTTAAAAGTTTAAAGAATAATTTATTAAGCATTAGTCAACTTTATGACAAAGGATGTAGAGTTTTTTTTTTTCCCCTCAGATGCCAAGTTATTGACATTAACATTAATAAAGTAATATTCAATGGCAAAAGAATTGAAAACATGTATGTGATCTTTCTAGATAACATTAAGAATGAATCATGTTTCACGGCTAATGATGAATGTGATAGTTGGTTGTGACATAGAGGACTTAGACATGCTAGCATGCATACAATTTTCAAACTCTTATTGGACTTCCAAAGATTTCTTTTGAAAATGATAAAAGTTTGTAATGCATGTTAATTTGGAAAACAAGTTACGAGCTTTTTTAAATAAAAAAGGGTGATTTCAACTTCTAGACCAATTAAACTATTGCATGTTGACTTGTTTGGATCTATCAATGTTATTAGTTTAGAAGGCAAGTCATACGGCTTTGTTATTATTGATGATTATTCTTGTTATATTTTGGTGTATTTTCTTGCTCACAAAGATGATGCATTGCAAACTTTTGTTAATCATTGTAAAAAAGTGCAAAATGAAAAAAGGTTTATCATTGTTAGTGTTAGAAGTGACCATGGTGGTGAATTTGAGGGTGATGAGTTTGAAATTTTTTGTAATAAAAATGGCTTTGATTATAATTTTTTAACCCTTAGAACTCCACAACAAAATGGATTTGAGAGATACGATAAGAGCAATGCTTTGTGAAAAAAATTTGCCAAAATACTTTTGGGCTGAAACTGTAAACATAGTAGCTTATATTTTGAATAGAGTTTCCATTAGACCTATGGTTTCAAAAACTCCTTATAAGCTTTGTAAAGGTAAAAAACCAAACATTTCACATTTAAAGAGTTTTGGATTTAAATGTGTTGTTTTAAATAATAGAAAATACACCTTGGAAAAATTTGACGTTAAAAGTGATAAAGCTATTTTCTTAGGTTATGTATTGAATTTTAAAGCTTATAAAGTATTTAACAAAAGAAGTATAGTTATAGAAGAATTTATTCATGTTGTTTTTTATGGGACTAATAAGCCACAAAGAAAAGTAAAGCTTGATCATGATTATGTAGATGATATTGAGAAGAGAATGGAATAAATGATCTTGGATAACAAAGAAAATGATGAGGCCAACTCAAAGGAGAAAATGAAGAACCTTTATTAGAAAACTTGCAAAAAAATAAAAATCGGCATAATGATCTTCCTAGAAGTTGGAGATTTGTAAGAAATCATCTTCAAGAGTAAATCATTGGAGAACCCTTGAAAGGTGTCAAAACTAAAAGAGGACTGAGGGAAGCTTGTGAATATGTGACATTCATTTCACAAGTAGAACCTAAGAAGTTTGAGAAAGTTAAAAAAAAAAAAGAATTAGATGATTGCAATGCACGAAGAACTTGGCCAATTTGAAAAGAACTGAAAGGAACAAGATTTAGACCTTAGTTCCAAAGCCAGCCAACCATCTAATCATAGGTACAAAGTGGGTATTTAAGAACAAAATGGATGAGTTAGGTACTGTGGTAAGAAACAAGGCAAGGTTAGTTGCTCAAAACTATAATCAAGAGGAAAGTATTGATTATGATGAAACGTTTGCTCTCGTAGCTAGATTAGAAACAATTAGACTCTTGCTTGTATTTGCATGTTATATAAATTTCAAATTGTTCCGAATGGATATTAAAAGTGCATTTCTCAATGGTTTTATTCAAGAAAAAGTTTATGTTGAATAACCTTAGTTTTAAAGATTTGAAAATATTGATCATGTTTATAAACTGTATTAAGTTTTATATAGATTAAAGTAAACTTCTGGAGCTTGGTATGAAAGACTTTCAAAATTTTCAATTGAACAAGGATGTTCTAAGGAAAATGTAGATACCACTCTTTTCATTAAGAAAGACAAAAAGGATTTGCTTGTTGTTTAAAGTTATGTAGATGGCATGGTGTTTGGTGCTACTGATGAAAAATTGTGTGAGAATTTTTCATCAGAAATGCAAGGTGAATTTGAAATGAGTATGATGGGAGAATTAAAATTCTTCCTTGGTCTACAAATCAAGCAATGCGAGGATGGAATCTTCATCAACTAAGAAAAATATACTAAAGAAATGCTAATGAAGTTTGGTGCGATAAATTTGAAGTTAATTGGAACACCAATGAGTCCTTCCATAAAGATATGAAAATGAAAAAGATGTAAACCAAAAGCTCTATAAAGGTATGATTGGTTCACTTATTTATACAATAGCTAGGAAACCTGATATATTGTTGAGTGTGTGCTTGTGTGTAAGATTTCAATCATGTCCTAAGGAATCACACTGAACTGTTGTAAAGAGGATCTTTAGATACCTCTTGGATACTTAAGGCTTAGGCCTATAGTATACAAAAAGGTAAACTCTTGAACTTCTTGGCTATTCCAATGCTAATATTCTTGGTAGCAAAACTGATCGAAAAAGTTCAAGTGGTTTTTGTCAATTCCTTGGGCACATGCTTGTATCTTGGTTTAGTAAAAAACAAAACTTAGTTGTTTTATTCACTGCTGAAGTTGAATACATTTCAATAAGTAGTTGTTGTGCATAAATTTTATGGATTAGGTAACAATTAAATGATTTTGGCATGTCCATGTATAACATTCCTATCTTTTGTGATGACACTAGTGCTATTAACATCTTTAAAAATCATGTTCAACACTCTAAAACTAAGTACATTGAAATTAGACATCATTTTATTAGAGATCATATGTTTATGGGAGATGTTAAAATTGAATTTGTTGATACCTTGCATCAATTAGCTGATGTCTTTACAAAACCATTAAAGAGGACCAAGTTTGTAGAATTATGAGAGAATTAAGAATGCTTGATGTGTATATGCTTAAATTGAGCTAAATTGAATATGTTTTTGATGACACATTACGTGAAATTTGGCTTTGTCTCTTGTTGTAATTGGTTAAGATTTTGTTTTTATCAATTAGGGAAGGTTTAGAAATCAAATAGAATCTACCTTGACTAGTTAAGACTTCCTTTAATTAGATAGAGCAATTCTGTTTGTTAAGGATAAACTTAGACTAGTAGAGTTTTAATCAGTTAAGATTCCTCTTAACTGATTAAAATAGTCATATTTGCTAAAATTGAAGCAAAAACCTTTAAGTCAATAGCACTTTAACCGATTAAAGCACTAGGACTAAGAAAACCCTCGAACGCGCAGTGATAACTCTATTATATAGAGTTATCATATGCAATTTTGGGGCATAAATTTTGCTAAGTCTTTTGGCTTTGTCTCTTGTTTTAATTGGTTAAGATTGTGTTTTGATCAATTAGGGAAGGTTTAGAAATCAAATAGAACCTACCTTGACTAGTTAAGACTTCCTTTAATTAGATAAAGCAATTCTGTTTTCTAAGGATAAACCTAGACTAGTAGAGTTTTAATTAGTTAAGAGTCCTCTTAACTGATTAAAATAGTCGTATTTGCTAAAACTGAAGCAACAACCTTTAAGTCAATAGCACTTTAACCGATTAAAGCACTAGGACTAAGAAAATCCTCGAACGCGCACTGATAACTCTATTATATAGAGTTATCATATGCAATTTTGGGGCATGAATTTTGCTAAGTCTTTTAGCCTTTTTTTTTTTTTTGTGTGTAATACTTGGGAAAATTCTATGCTTTTTAATAGTAGTTAACTTATATGATATCAATTTCAATTTATGCAATTTTAGCTTAATTTCTTGTCAAAAATGCCTCATTTCAACCTTTGATTATTAATCCTTTAATGTTGAGGGAAATGCAAGGAGTTGGAGCATAATTGCAAAGGATGGAGCAAGTGGGCTTGAAAGGCAACTGAACATGCTGAAATGTTTAAGGCATAAATCGAGCTGTAGAAGTACGATCGAGGTGAAGCTTAAACCAATGGAAAGTCGAGACGATGAGCTGTAACTTTGGTGTTCAACACTTTGCCTAGATCAGAAGGAATCATGACCAATCATGAAGCTAAAAAGTAAAGACTGCAGCATATTACACAGAGCAAGTTAGAGAGTTTCTCGCTGTAGCGAAATTCTATTTCCGCTACAACAAGAAATGGGGCAAATGAATTCAGGAGGATATTCACTACAACAAAAATCCATTCTCCCTACAGTAAAAATGGGGTAGTTCGTAATGCCAAGTCAGAAAGTTTCTTGTTGTAGTGAAATTCTATTCTCGCTGCAGTAAGAACATGCCAGTTAATGAATATTCGATATGGGTTTCTAAGTCAAGCTGAAAAGAAGAAGGGGATATAAATAGAAAGCTTTGCACTAAGAAAAATGAAGATTCGAAGAGACTATATTGGGCAAGTGGAGGCAAGAACAAAAAAGGAAAAAAAAAAGAAGAATCAAGTGTTGGGGATCAAAAAGCTGCAACAAAACATCTTTTCTCTCTAGATTTGATTCTCTCCCTCTATCTCATTTTGTAAAACAACACTTTTGTTTGCTGAAATGTGTATTCTCCTCTTTGACATGTTGAGCTAAAATTATTAATCTAGGATTATGGTTGATTTTAATATGTAGCTTGGATATTGTGATGGTTTATTGCTTATTTTCAACGGAAATATTGATGTTTACTTAAATTGGAGTTTATTGCCCGTTTATTTGCTTGATCACTATTTAAATGTGTCTAGGTATTTAGATGACACTTGAGAGAGTTAGTCAAATTAGACCTTGATTTGGGTAATGTGTGTTTAATACACTTAGAAAGGAATTTCAGTATTTTGATGTGCAATTAGAATAAACAGACATTTAATTGCCACACATAGTCAATTTGTAGAACCTTGGCTTAAAGAACTTAATTTAGTTGTCTCTTATAGACATATAGTGATTCAATTAGGTTAAGCAAGTGTATAATATCTCGACGGAGATTTACACATACTTTAAGATTCTAGACTAACATCAACTTTCATTGAGATTAAGTAATTAAGCAAACCCAATTCCAAGTGAAATATTAAAGGATACCATAATCCTAGACTATTAGACCATTGTTTCCACCTCAATTTATTATTTGCACCACTTAGATTAGAGTTAGTTAATTAGATTACATTTTAATCATAGTTCAAATTTTGGTACTTGGATAAAATTGCTTGTTTTAATTTAGTAATTAGCAACAATTATTAGATTAACTCTTCGAGGTTCAACAACCCAACTCACCATTTTACTACTTGTTGCGATCGTGTCCACTTACGTGTAATCTTTGCTTGAATTTTGCATTCAATTTTGAACATATCCCATATTGCATAAGCAAAAGATAATTTACACAACATGTACTATTTGAATTTTAAAATAAAAAAAATGAGGAACGATGGGTACAAGAACCTGACACTAAAAACATGGGTTAATCGACTATAACCTATGATCAAACCTGTTTAATTTCTTCAAAAATTAACACCTTTCCAAAGCCTTAAAGCCGAAAACCTAGATTCTTTCTCAACATCTTACCTCTCTATACTCCTAAAGAACACGTTAAACCTTAACTTCTAAAATCTAAAATTTTCATGGCGAAGACCTAAATGACCAACACAGATTTTGATAAAGGGAAAGGAAAAAGGCTGTTCAAGAATTTCCAACTATTCCAGCTAAAAAAAAGAGCAAAATGGGTTTGGATTTGCCTTTGAAGAAGAAAATGTCAAGTTTGAAACAAAAAGGGTCAAAAATCAAGGAACTTACATCAAAAGGAATATCTATCAGGAAAGGTAATCCTCAAACCTCTTGATTTTGGAATAAGATTCATGCTGATAGATTTAAGAAGATTGAAAATGCAATTATATCCTATGAAAAGTTCTTTGATAAGCTTAGTTTTAATGAGGCTCTTGTGGTTAAATTTCCACTATTTCAGTATTTTGATGAACTAAAATTAAAAGGGTTAAGCACCCTTGGAAATAAATCATATAATCCAACCTTGGTTAAGGAATTTTATTCTAGCATTGCTTTAGGAAGAGATGAGCTTATGAATCTTGAAGAATCTGTAAAAGCCGAGTTGAATGTATTTTTAAGTGAAAAGGAATTTACAATCACTGTTGAAGATTTTGGAAAATTGCTAAAAACTAAATACAAAGTAAGGGAATTCAAAGTCCTAAATGCTTATGATCCTTCACCCATTTAGGAAACTGCCACTGGTAGAAAAGAGAAACTACCTTCTAAGAGTTATGCAAGTAACATTAAAAAAACATAGATGAAAATCTTTCACTATTTCATTGCATCCACACTTCATAGGAGGAGTAACAACTACAGTTATGTGACCCCCCAAGATCTTTGGGTAATGGAGTTTGCATTCAATAACATTCCATTGAATATTGCCAGATTTATGATTGAAAGAATAAAAGGAACTTATCAGGGAAACAAGACAAATTTGTTGTATGGGAATATCATCACATCTCTAGTCAAGAAAAAGGATATCCAAAGCATTAGATTCCAAGCAAACTGGATTAAAAGCAAAGTTCAGGGGATCTTTTTAGGATGCTTACTAAAAATTAAGGACAAGTTGATTGGAAAAGAATGTATCAAACTTTTCAAAAATGCATCAACAACCTTTAGTG
The DNA here is from genome assembly GCA_036013995.1 of Theobroma grandiflorum. Lineage (NCBI taxonomy): Eukaryota > Viridiplantae > Streptophyta > Magnoliopsida > Malvales > Malvaceae > Theobroma > Theobroma grandiflorum. The sequence goes on from CP142131.1 coordinate 14,180,805, forward strand.
CTGAAACACCCTTCATTGTACCGTCTAAAGCTAGCCAACCCACTATTCCAAATGGTATGATTCTCAATTTGTTAATGAGAATTGATGGAAGGCTAAGTGAACAAGCAAAGAGGAACTAACAATTGGAGGAATAGATTTTTGAAATTGAAGTAAAAATGAAAAGTATTGAAAAATCTATTTTCAAAGATAATAAAGCTGCAACTCCTTCACCTAAAGGAAAAGTAACAGTTAAGAGCTCTAAATCTCCATATGAGAAGATTGTTATAGAGGAATTTGAGACACATGCCTTTGACCTTGAGGCTAAAGTTGTAAAAAGAGTGTTGATATAAATCCTCTTAAGGTTCTTAAGTCAACACTTGAAAAGGAAAAGCAAGATAATGAAATAGCAAGTGACGCTAAAGAAAAAATGGATACTAGTAAGGAAACAGAGCAAGAAGGTGGTGAGGTAAATGAAAATCCAACTCCAGAAGATAAAGAAAATCAACAAGATACTAGAATGTCACTTGAAGTTGATATGGAAAAATGAAGTATTGTGGAAATAGAATATAAAAAAGACAATGAAGTTAGACCACAAAAGATTCAAGAAAAAATGAAACCAAGGAAGAGGCAAGAGATAAGGGAGAAAAATGACATTCTCCTTGAAGCATCAAACCTATCACCAATAAAAACACTTAGATCTTCTAAAGAGATCCTACTCTTAAATTTTATAAAAGAACTTACAAAAGAAGAAGTAGAAAAGCAGTAACTAGTGTAAAAAATATAGCAAATGTATCAATTGAGATAAATAATAAGCAACCTAAAAAATATGAAGAAAAATCTTAAGATAAAGGGAAAACAGTAGCATATAAATCAACCCCTGCAAAACTTTCAAGCAAAGGAAGAAAAATAATGGCCACCAAGACTAAAGTCTTCAAAATGAGAAATTCTGCAAGGATAGTTAAGACTACTGCTAAGCCACCCCCCAAACTTGCATCTCGTAAAATTATATCCTCATCCCTTGAACCTCTTACCTCATCCAAACCTAACCTTTTAAACCTATCCATGTCGACCCTTTAACGATACACTTAGGAATTGATGAATCCTCAATTAGTGAGTCCTCAACAGACTCTGATTAGGGTAGTAGATATGTAAAATAAACCCTTTTTTGTTGATGGCAAAAAATAGGAGAGAAAATAGGAAGAAAAAGAAATAGGATGCAATATTTTCTATTTTAATTTGCTAAACAGTTGCTAGCTTGAGTTGTCCTGAAAAATTACTAAATGTTTATATTTATGTTTGATAATTGTTCTTGCAAATTTGTGGCTAATATTTAAATAAGCATTCATGTTTGATGCTGAAATATGTGTATATATATATACATTAAATTTGTAGGAAAAGAATTGAATTCTTTATAACTTTTCATGCACATATTAAGAGGGAGAACACCTTTAAGGAGAGTAATTCCTCATCTGCATACAGATATAAAGCATACATAGATATTGCATTCTTAATCTAGAATGTTTTGTCATCATCAAAAAAAGGGGAAAGTGTTTAACTCCATATGGTTTTTATGATAACAAAACATTCCTCATTCATTAATGTCTAATTACATTATTTAAGTGTACAGGACAAAGTTTAATCCCCTAATAGAATTGTTGTTTGAAACAAATCAAGAAGCTTGCTTTATTACAAGAATGGGTAATCAGTTAAACAAGCAAAAAGGAAAGAACTTAACGAAGATAGAATGATATTAATTGATTAACATGGACCCTTAATTAATTAAGGCTATTTTGGGCACTACACTTAAAGTGAAAACAGAAAAGCTTAAAATAAGTTAGCACAAGGCCTAACTGATTAAGGATGTACTAGATGAAAAACAAAAAGTTCTTAACCGGTTAACCAAAGGGGTTAATTGGTTAAAGCTCAAACTTGAAGTACCTAGTAGTGCCAAAATTCAAATTCAAAGTGATATTGATCGTTAAAGGGCACAAAATGAAGGAATTCAACTTTGACGATTTCTTAATTAATTGGAGCTTATTGAAAGGAAAGAAGCTTTAGTCAATTAAAGGGAAAACCAATAAGTTAAAAAAAAAGGCTAGTGAAGATGCTACTTGAAAACAAAAGTCTTTAATATGTTAAAACTACCATTAATTGGTTAACACAAAGAAGCAGACTACGTGTCAAAAAGGGCTTATTTGGTCAAAGCATATCTTTAACTAGTTAAAGGTTCATTGCCAACACATTTGAATTTAAATGCTAGAAGACAAAATAATAGCTAGTAACAACTAGAAACTATCTCTAACAATCAAAATGAATATTCCAAGTATTTAAAGGCTCTCCAATGGTCATAAATGAGATTGAAAAGATGCCAAGAGTTTGAAAGAGCTTAGAAAAGCAAAAACGTTCTCTATTACACTTGTATTCCACTCCTATCTTTATAAAAGTATTTGAGCTTGAACTTATACTTATTAGATTAGCTAGGTGATCATTTGTCCATCATTTTTCTCTTATTTCTTGTTTGATTAAAGTACGTGAGGCACTCTAAGGGTTGCTGTAAGGGTTCAAAGCTTAGGTTAGAAGCTCACCTTGTAAATGCTTGGTAGAAGTTGTCAATTTCACTAGTTTTAATGAAGTTAGGTTGAAAATCCTTGATCGGAAAGATCAAGGTAGTGGATGTTGGTTAGGTGGACTGAACCACTATAAATTTTGTGTCTTGTCCTCTTTTTTTAACCTTTCTTTACTTGGTGTTTAATAACCTCAACAAGTTTTTAACCATCCATCTCAAATCTTTCAAACGGTTTTCAAATTACTAGATTTATGTTTAAAATATTTTGAAAAGTTTTATTCACCCTCTTCTAGCACTCCTTTAAAGACCAACATGGTGATCCATCTCAAGGGGTAAGGACTAGAACCAACTTAAGAAATATTTGTAATTATGTTGCATTCATCTCCCAAATTGAACCTAAGAATGCAGAAAAAGCCTTGGGAGATGATAATTAGATCTTGGCTATGCAAGGGAAACTTAATCAATTTGAGAGAGGCCAAGTTGGTGACTTGGTGCCAACACTTAATGCTCATCCCATCATAAGCACTAAATAGGTGTTTAGGAATAAAATGGATGAAAATAGTGTCATAACTAGGAATAAAGTTAGACTAGTTGCTAAAAGGTATAGTCAAGAAGAAAGAATAGATTATAATGAGACATATGCTTTCGTAACTAGACTAGAAGCAATTAGGATGTTACTAGCCTTTGCATGTTTTAAAAGTTTCATTATAATCTGTCTAGTATGAGTATCGATACTTTTCAACCCGAGAGCTCTTGGTTTCACAAGTATTGATACCTCAACTATAGATATTGATACTTTTAAAACAAAATACCCCTAGATCCCTCTCTGTTCAACAACTTTCAATACCTTATTCATAGGTATCGATACCTTATTAAAATATTGTAGATTTTCTACACTTTAAAGGAACCAAAACCTGTTAAAAACCATCCCAACTGAAATATAAACCTGTTAACACTTATTTTAGTTTAAAATACTCAAGATTGACATAGTCAAACCTAGAAACAAATTCCAAATTCAATTGACAAAAATCATTTGAACACATATAAAAATTTTAGAGCTTACACATTGGAACACACACACTTTTAGTGGAGCATACCTAAGAAGTACAATACTTATTCTTCAAGGGACTTAACCTAAGGGATAATGTCATTCCATTCCCTAACTATCTAGGGTGATCTTAGGGTGGCTAACCCTTACTTACTCAATGCCCAAAGGGCTATGACCTAGGGGATAATGCCATTCCACTCCCTCACTATCTAAGCAGATCTCAGAGTAGCTGACCTTCAATATAACATAATGTAGTGTGAAATGCCACTAACAACAATAAAAGTCATGTGTTATCCTTCACCATACATGGCTAGCACTATTCCACCCCTTTTTGCTAGCTAGGGCAATACATTATGCATAATGGCTAGCATCTACTAGCAATAGTTATAAGTCCTTAACCTAAGTAGCTCCACCTAAACATTCATCATCTATGTCTACCATGAGGCCCTTTTTCCACATTGCCATATTAAAATATCTCAAGACATGTAATTTCATTTCATCATTATTGATGGATATCTATCCATTTGTGTCATCATGTACAACCCACACTCAATGGTAGTTAACAGTATTCTTAAATGTCAACTCTTCTCATGCAATACATTTAAAATTAACATTTTCAACCACGACAATTGAACATCAAACTTTAAAGGAAAAACTTGTTCCCATGCATGTTTCGAAATACTAAATTGGACATATAGGCATTATCATAATTATATTTACTTAATAATGAAGCCTACTTTTGGAAACATCACATTAAAGTATTTCATTTATTTCTTTATCAAAATAGTTTGAATGCAAGTCATTTCACCACACAAATGCCACTTCTTAACGTTTACCACCAACCTACCAAGACTTCAATAGTCAATCGGTTTTAGAGCTTCAATGGGACCTAGAACAATCAATAAACACAATTTGGACTCACATAATTCCTCAGTTTTGAAGTTCACCAAACTTTCTAACTTCTTTAACCAACTTCTTTCTAAACCTAAATTCAACATAATTTCTCCTTCCAATCTCTTCAACATTGTATACCTATATCTCAACCATCAAAATTTCAAGGAATCTTACCTTGGTGAGTTGAAGAAAACCCAAAATCAATTTGGAAATCCATTATTAGAAAGAAGCAAAATCCCATTTAGCAAGAGAAAGTTAGAAATAGAAATCCATAGTTTAAGAGCTTCAAAAACCAAAATCTCACCTTGATGTAAGTTGAAAACTTGAATTGAAGGTGAAATTTGGAAAATTGTTAACAAGAATTGAAAGAAAGGAAAAGGAAAATGATCTAGAGAGGGGAGAAAGGAAAATTGGTAAAAGAGAAAAAAAATAAGAATGGTCAACCCCTTTTTGTCTCTTTTTTTGTTTTTTTGGAAATCAAGCCACAAGTATCAATACTCACAACATAAGAATCAATACTTGTGATGCAAGATATTTTTAGAAAGCATTTGGGACACCAAGTATCGATGCTTCCGACACAAAATGCTTTCCCAAGGCCTTTTGAACACAAGTATCGATATCTTATTCATAGGTACTAGTACTTCCTCCACAGAATGTCCTTTTCTTTCTAAAACACATCATTTTTTTATTCCATCTCTCTCATTTCTTCCTAATAAGTTTAAAACCTTTAAAATATAAGTTTTTCCAGAGAATTTAAAAACATAAATTTCAAAATAAACAATTTATGAGCTCACCAAGTAAGTTTACCACTCTACCTTTCTACTAGAATAAGAGGTCTCATAACAATGCATTGGAAGATTAAGTCAAGCCATTATGTATCTTGACTTATAAATATAAACTAATCAATTGAGAAATTGATGATGAATGAAAACAAGTGCATATAATAAATTTTCTTCATAATAATAAAAACTGAAACTACTATAAACAATCGATTTGTCATTCAAATCTTAAAATCACAATTTGTATTGTTTCCTCAAAACTCCAAATTTCTCGTTATGATCCCTAAAAAAAATTAAATTCAACATCTCAATGGGTGGAAACAAAAAAGAAACTCCAATAATCCAAAATGTTAACTCGATCAAATAACTTTCTATATCATATGTCAAACATCAATAGAAGTTATCATAACTCTATTGACAACACACTAAGAATCAAAATCTAATGAAAAAGGATGTTTGAGCCTATTGCTCTAATACTATGTCTAACAACTCAAGCCTAATGTGAGACCCTGTCAAGTTCGTTAAAAGATGGTATTGTACTGAGTGGTATAATTAAGTTAAATCGAGCCTTGAACTAGCTCAAATAGAAATTCTAAGAAGAATTTGAAAATTATAAAACCCACATAATCACTTAGAACAGTGATTCAGAGTACAAGGTCCAGTTTGGAGTCAATCGGGAAACTTGACCAATTAGGGACAAAACAGTCATTTTACCATTTGATGATAAAATGGAGATTTTTAGCCAAGATTTGATCACATTTGACCAAGAATAATTATATGAAATATAATTATGATTATTGGAGTATGAAATGAAGTTTAGCAGTGAAAAATTGTGATTCTCGATATTTTTGGAGCACAAGGGTAAAATGGTAATTTTGCCACTAGAGAACCAAATGGGAATTTTTTTGAAAATATTTTTGCCCCATTTGGTTAATATTGATCAATATTAGTGTTATTTGAGGTTAGAAAGTGAAAATAATGTGATTCTGGTACATTTCGGAGTATATGGGCAAAATCGTAATTTTTTCACCACGAGGGCAAATCTGTAAATTTTCACCCCAGTACTTGTCAAGACCAAGGGATTTTATTCCTCCTGGGATTGGATAAATATTGAAATATTTGTGGTGAAAATTTAGAAGAAAAAGTCAAAAAGGTTAAAAAATGAGCCAAAGGCATTATGCCATGTGGCAAGCTATTTTATTTTATTATTAAAGCCTAAAAATCAGCCATAAAACTCATTTTCTCTCTCTAAATTCAGCACAAACCAGATTCAAAGGAAAGGAAAAGAGAACAAGGAGAAAAACAAGAAAACCTAGCCAAAAATTCAAGAGAAAAGTGTGATTTTTAAGGAAAATTAAGTGAAAAAGGTAACATTTCTTCACTTTAGCTTATGATCTACAATACCCATGCATTTTTTTCCATTTTCTATGGTTGAGAGGCATGATATCATGATGAATTCAATTCTGAAAAATGGGTATGGAAGAGAAATTAATATTGGATTGGCTTAATTTTAGACTATGTTGATGTTTAGAGGTAGTTAAGCATGGTTATGAACAAAAATATAAGAAAAAAATTTGATTCTCTTTATTGTTCTTCATTGGCAGAACCTGGTGTGTTGAGAATCAATGAGGGATTGTTTGTATTTCAAGGAAAATGGCTTGGAAAATGATGAATTAAGGTGAAACGGTTATGTAGGAAAAATTTTGATGCTAGTGCACCAAATGACCGAATTTTTCTATAAGGAAATGTGAGGGTTCTAATGCTGAATTTGGCTTTATTTGAATAATATGTAGTGAATTAAGGTATTAGAGGAGGAATGGATTAATTTGGAGGTGATTTGGACACAATCGCCAATTAATCGGGTTATCGGTCGAATTTAATCAATACCGCGATTAAGCGGTAATTGGACGCATTTTTGCATTTACATATCAAGCATTAGTAATTTAAATTAGTTTATATCAATTTAGGGACAATATAGTAAATTTCTCGACTTTGTTATTTGTCAAGGTAGTGAGGCGTCCGAAAAAGGCAAAAGAATTGCGTCTGAGGACTATTAGTCCGAGTACACCCAGAATTCAGATTTTCAACACCTGTGAGTGAATTTGCATTTCAAAATTTATTTGGAAATTCTAATTAAATTGAAATGAAATGCGTGAATGATTATATTTAATTTCCATTTAAAAATGAATATCGGGAACAAACCTTTAGTGAAACTAATTCTGTGATGTTAAATATGATTGTGATGCATCTGTGTATATCTGTATGATGCCTAAATGTATTGTTGAGAAATTGTGTGAAATTGGGTGTACTGAATCTGTGTACCCTTGTATTATGCTAATATGCATTTTTAATAAATGTTGTGAAATTGATGTAACCACACATGTGCGGAGTGGAAAGTGAAATACCAATAATGGTGTGCGAGTAAGGAATGCACACATGGTCATATTGTTATGTGCGAGTAGGGAGTGCACACATGATGATATTGCTTGGTGTGAGTAGGGAGTGCACCAGAGCTGAAGAAAGTGGGATGGTGTGTGGTGCGAGTAGGGAGTGCACCAGAGTTTAAGAGAATGAAGTGGTGTATGTAACTAGACGTGATTTTATATATATGCGTGCTATAATGTGCATGATGGAAAATGTGATTTGTGTGGTATGTTAAACCCTTGTTTGTGACGGTTTGTGATAAACCGTTAATTTTGCTAACTTGCTTGATAAAATGATTGGTGAATGAAATTGTACATGATATATATGCATATATGAATTGTACGGGTTGTGGAACCCTTATTATGTGACAGTTTGTAAACAACCGTCGATTTACTACTTTGCTAGAATGATCGGTGTAAATTCAAAGATGTCTAATCCTTGAATGCATAATAAATTTCTGGGATAAGTGATAAGGGTTTAAATATTAGCTAGATCAAAAATTTTCTCATTTTCAACCGGTGCATCATGATTGTCAAATTTCCTAGTTGAGTTTGCTTGTTCCTTTCTAATATTCACTCACTGAGTTTCGTACTCACGTTTTATAAAAATTCATGTTTTCAGATTTAGAGGAAATTGGAGCCTAGACCAAGTCGTCTACGCATAATCACCTTTTGGTTGGTACTACGGCATCTCAGTAGCTGTGCCTTTATTCAAAGTTACTCCGCTGATGGTTAAGAGTCTTTGTCTGTGTACATGTATATATATATGTTGGATTAATGATGCGTCGATGAGATGGCATTAAATGACAGTGCTTTGAGATAATGAAATTGTAAACATGTGGTATACATGTTATGTTATGAAATATATTGAATTGTGAATCAAGAATTTTGGTTCAGAAATAGTAATGCAAGATGTATAAAATGTCGAACATGATTACCAAAAAAGGCTTGCTTGGGCTTGGTGAGCTATACTCATTAGGTCCATGTGCCGGTCATGGCCCGGGAAATTGGGTCATGACACCCAAGCACCACTAACCCAAAATTTTTCAAGCCTAAATTGCGTGGCCTTTAAAAGCTTAAGCTCAAGTTGTTAATAATGATTTACTTAAACCCTTATATATGTTTAATAATCACTTTTACATCCAATGTGAGATGAGCCTCACAAAAGAAATTTAATGCACCTAATCCTACTTTTCATTAGGATTATAGTTAATATTTATTGCCAACATGTTAAAAACTTAATGTGTTACACATATAAAGAATGTGAATTTAGAATGTGAAAATGGGTTAATTAAGTTGGACTCAATTGACCAAAGTTAAAATACTTCAAATATTGAGGTTAATTCAATTGCCCATAAATATAAGGCTTATGCTGCAAATTGAGGGGCATAACTAGAATTAAAAAACTACTGGAAATCATCCACAAAACCCTTAGAGGCTTGAGAAGAAAATTTTGAAAAGGTTTTAAAACCTTGAGTATCAATTTTTGATTGCCCAAACTTTATTGTCACAACCCAATTCCTGGGCCATGACCGGCACAAGGACCCAATAAGCATAGCTCACCAAGCCCAAGCTGTTGACTCCATTAGTTTTTTATGATAATAAAACATTCCCATGTCATTTGTGTCTAACATTTCTAACTAAGTGTGCAGGGGAAATAACTACAAAGAAATAATATTTCAATCTTCCTATTGAACACCCAAAGATGTGATTTGGATAAAGAACAGGGAAGATCAGTATTGATGGAGTCCCCTGATATATTAAGGAAGATCAGTTGCTGAACAAAGGTCAAAGTGGAGAAGTGAAAGGGTAAAGCTTGAGGAGAAATAAAATCAAGTTAGTTGACCAAGATAATGGGGTTAGTCGACTAAGCAATCACTAGAATCTGCATTAGAAACAGAATCAACTTAGTCGACCAAGGGAAAAATTTTAGTCGATTAAGTGCTCTCTGTCTGCTACATCCGCCAAGCCACTACAAGACAATAAAACGGCTAGAATCTTCCCTAAATTATTTCTAACGATCATAAACGTCCCAACAGCCACCAGACCAGCTTCTCCAACTATAAAAGGATCTTCAAATGCCAAAGAACAAGCTTTTTGACAACTTTGGCTTCACACAAAAAGACACCATCACATTCAAGCCAAGAAGAGTAGCAAAACCTGAAAATCCTTTGTACTCTTCATTGAACCTCAACACTTATTCTTTGTATCTATGTTCAGCACTTCAACTTGTACCATATAGATCAACCGTGTGATCACTAGGTACTTTCTTTTACTATCCTTGTATTCTTAGAATGAGTGTTTCACTCTAAGTGTTTGCATCAAGCAAGGTTTGCTTGGATGCTTGTAGGTTCCAACTTAGCCTTGAAAAGTTGGGGTTGGGTTCTAGTTTAGCCTGTGAAAAACTAGAGTTAAAGGTTGTGGTTGAGTCTTGGAAAACCACATTGGGTTTTAGTTTAGCCCAGGAAAACTAGTGATAGGTTGTGGTTGAGCCTTGGAAAGCCACATTGGGTTTTAGTTGATCCCGTGAAAAACTAGTGTAAAGGTTGTGGCTAAGCCTTGGAAAAGCCATTGTAAAAGCTTGGTGGAAGCTTGTGAATTCCACCGTCTAGTGTTTGATTTGAAAATCCTTGGTTGGATAATCAAGGTAATGGATGTAGGTCTTGGACCGAACCACTATAAATACCTTGTCAATTGTTTTCATTACCTTATCTTCCTTAGTTTGAGATCAAGTCTCAATCCCACCAAAAAGAGCTGAGATAGTGCTATTCACCCCTCTCTAGCACCTATATTTGAGACCAACACAAGCAAGCCTATTTTCATTTACTTTACTTATTGTACGACCGTGTGATGCATACACACGTAATGCACCCAGTGTGCACACAAAGCCAATTCACAATGGCATTATCAATAAAATATACAAATACATAATGTTCAAGCATATAACTTGATAATGTACATTACATGTATATATTCACAATACAAAAGGCCCATGACTTCCAGCGGAGAAATTTACAGTAAAAGAAATGGGTTGCTACTGAATGCCCACTTTCTAACCAGAAGATGCACTATGGAGACTCCTCGATCTAGGGTCCAACAGTCTCTTGATATGAAAACATGAATTTTTAAAACGGTGAGTACAATACTTTGTGAGTGAATATTAGAAGGGAACAAGCAATCTCAACCAGGAAATTTGACAATCATGATGCACCGGTTGAAAACGAGACAGTTTTTGATCTAGCTAATATTTAAACCCTTCCCACTTAACTCGAAATTTATTCTAGCTAGATAGCAAAATTGACGATTATCGCTGCAGCAGGAAGGCATTCTTGCTGCAGCAAAGCGAAATCATAACCCGTCGCTGAACGAAGGTTTCGCTCAACCTTACGAGGGTTTCGTGTTAAACCTTTTTTTTTTCAATTTAAGACAATTCGCATACCATACAATCACACATATATACACAAAGATATGAGCAATCATATACACCGCTAAGTCATCACTGTCCTTGGTGGTAAAAGAGACATTTATATGAGCACTTGCAAGCATTACATATCGCCGTCCCTACAAGCCCCTAGACAGAGAATCACGCTTCACCAAAGTTCACGCGTGATAATTTCCAGGAATCATGGGCATTACATGTCGCCATCCCCGCTTTGCTCAACTCTGAATTTCTAGGAAATCGTGGGCGTTACGTATCGCCGTCCCCACTTTGCACACCATTACAAGCATGTGTATTTCCCACTTAACACGTACACGATTACATCAAGTTCACATAAATTTCTTAACCATACATGTAAGCATCATATAGATGAGAAATATTCAACACAATCAAATTTCACATCAATAAAATAATATTTCATGAAAAGCTTGTTCCCATGGTACCTGTTCTTTTTAAGGAAGATTAAATAAAATCATTCAAGCATTTTATTCAAATAGGTTCATATTCCCCAAAACCATTTTTGAAATGCAAATTCACTCACAGGTTTTCGGGAGTCCAATTCGAGCACTTCGACTGCAAATCTTCGGGTGCGATTTTCTTGCCTTTATCCGAGGGCTCACCACCTTGACAAATAGCACAATAATTTAATTACTATATTGATGTTAATTAGGTATAAAATTAACCTAATTTCTATACGGATGCATAGAATACTCGGTCAACCGTTTAAACGTGGTGTTGACCTAATTTGGCCGATTACTCGATAAATTGATCAATGCGTCCGATTTGATTCCAAATTGCTCCATTCTTTTTCTAATACATCAATTCATTAAATGCCATTTAAATAATGCCAATTTCAGCATTAAAACTTTTCCATTTCTTCATGGAAAAATTTAGCCATTACAGTGCACTAGCACTGTAATTTTTCCTACTTAACTTTTTCACCTTAAATCATCATTTTCGAATTCATTTCATTTTCCACACACAACCTAGGATATTTGGCTATTGAAGATTCATGGGGAAAATCAAGTTTTTTCTTGTTGTTTTGCTTACTAACATGCTAAACTATCTCTAAACACTAACATTGTCGAAAATCAAGCCAATCTAACATTAATTTCTCTTCCATACCCATTTTTCAAAATTGAATTCATCATGATAACTCAATATTCAACCATGGAAATAAAGAAATAATGCATGGGTAGGCTAGGTATCAAGAAGAATTAAAGAAATTCTAACTTACCTAGCTTGTTTCCTTTATTTCTTTCACTTTCTTCTTGATTTTTCACCTACGTTTTCTTGTTTTTTCCTTTGTTCTTGTTGCTGGTTGCTTAGGCCGAATATGGTGAGAGAAATGGGGATTTAATGGGCTGATTTTTATAGAAAATAATAAAATAATAAACCTTGACATGTGTCACTTTCTCATTGGCCCATTTTTTTTTAGTTTTTTTGACTTTTTCTACTTAATTTTCCACCACAAATATTCTTGTATTTATCCAACCCTACCACAAATAAAATCCCTTGGTCTTGACAAGTGCTGGGGTGAAAATTTTACCTATTTGCCCCAAGGCGAAAAAATTACGATTTTACCCCTATACTCTGAAATGTATCGAAATTACATTATTTTCACTTTCTAACCTCAAATAACACTAATATTGATCAATCTTAATCAAATGGGGCAAAAATCTTTTTTAAAAATTTCCATTTGGTCTGCTAGTGGCAAAATTACCATTTTACCCTTGTGCTCCAAAAATACCGAGAATCACAATTTTTCACTACTAAACTTCTTTTTATACTCCAATAATCATAATTATATTTCATATAATTATTCTTGCTCAAATGTGATCAAATCTTTGCTAAAAATCCTGATTTTATCCTTAAATGGCAAAATGACCGTTTTGTCCCTAACCGGTCAATTTTCTCGATTGACTCCAAATTGGACCTTGAACTCCAAATCACTATTCTAAGTCATTCTATGGGTTTCAGAATTTTCAAATTCCTCTTAGAATTTCTAGTTGAACTAGTTCAAGGCTCGATTTAACTTGGTTGTACCACTCGGTGCAATACCGTCTTTTAACAAACTCAACAGGGTCTCACATTTATAGTCGTCGATTCTTTTTCCAAACTTCCACCATTGTTTTCTTTTCTTTTCTTAATTTCGACTCTAGCTAAATCTTTCACTAGTTGAGGTTTAAACAATAGTTATTTGAAACCTTGTGAATAGGTTAAGAAGAAAGAAACCATATGAATTGCATCTAGTGTGCCTTGGTGCCCTTGTTGTCGATAAATGTTCCTTGGTGTTCTTAGTTATATTTTTTTTTCCAAATTGCCTTTCCCCTAGCTAGCACTATGCTTTTCAAACATAAGCAATCATAATCTTCTTTAAAGTTATATGCAATTGTCATTCGTGTAAGTCACCATTAGAAGATGGGCACTTGGACATCTTATGGTTTGCTATAATCCAACTTGAAGAAAAAGATTAAAATTATGTTGAATCTTTGTGATTTTGAAACCAAGGACATTAGGTGTAACAATTTTTATCCTCTAATTAGGGTTTGTTTATGCTAAATAACCAAAGTATGATTTTGCCAAAGGGAAAACTATTAAATTTCCATTACGGATTATAGTATATGTGATTGCATGCCTTTTCCCCAACATAATTTTCAAAACCTCCAAGTTCAATTTTCAAATCTTCTAGGTACAATCTCTAAAACATTTAGATATAATTTTTTAAAGCCTTCGGTGTAACGACTCCTCTTCGACCACTATCGGCATCCGAGACCTCCAGGAGATCCCATCAAGTCTCAAACAAGCCTTTACGAAATTCCCAAGACATTTATTAAATATGCTAACACGTACATAAATGATTAATAGTAATAATAATTGCACTATTGACATTCCATTTCCAAAAATAGCAATTAAATTTAAAACACAAAGTTTTTAACAATACATATTTATGAATTTATAATACCAATAATATGTAGAATTTCACGTGACCAAACTCTAGATAGCGGAGCGACTCGAAACGGGGCTAAGAGATGCCTTTACCTATCCGCAGGAAACTGAGCAAGCCGATGATTACGCACTAGGTCGATCCCTATTTGTAAAAGAGAAAATAAGAGGGGTTTGAGTTTCATAGACTCAATGATCATCGGCTCAACGAGTAGGGCATAGATGGAAAACAAGCAAGCAGCAGATCAGTTGAATATAAAAATGCAGGATTATAAAAATAATTTATTTCAAACGAGGGTTTGTGCCTTATATAAAAAGTGAGAATTTCTTATGCATTGTAATCACTTCAAGCAATAAATCATCCAAGGTGGATTAAATTTTTCACTACAAAATATACTAATAACTTTATTCAAGTCATTCATTTGAAATATTGATTTAAAACCATTTTACATAAAAGATTTCTATAGTAGAAATCAATTGGCATTTTATTCAAATCAAATCAATAAATTCGAACAAGTTCCCATGAAATCTAATGTTAATCAAACTTATACATAAATCACAAATCGCCTCGTACTCGAGCGGTTAAAATTCATTTCACCGTAAAAATAGGAAAGTTGCAAAAAACCATTTAATTCCATTTTCACCATGTAAAGAAATATGATTCATAACATTTAAAATCCATTTCAACCCATATAAAACAATTACATTTCATCAAAAATAATCAACAAGGCTTATGACTCTCTTAAAAACTTGGCTCATGCCAAAAATTGTACTCGGTGACACCTTGCACTAGGGCATCCAACGGAGACCGCCAAGGCTGTTAAAACAACATATACATGTAAAACATGTTTTTACTTTTAAAATCATAGCCATTCCTAGACGTTGGCTGAGTTTCAACTTCACGTGGTGGTTCGGCGTGAAGTGAACTCTAACTATACCTCAAGAGATACCTTCTGCTCCTATCGTACCAAGGTATAATATAATCGGGTTTACCATGCTCCTCTAATAGGCTGGTCCACGAAAACTCGTCCACTGCAGTGAACTAATTAAATAACCCACCATAACAATAAAATTTTCGTAGCATGGCATGACTAATATTATTTTACCCAGTCTATCAAAGTAAAAACAAAACAGATCATATAATCCACACAAACACAAATCCAGCCATCCATGCCACCACATTGTCATAAGCCATCAATTCAAACCACATATATATAATACAAATATATATTCTCCGCTTACTCTTAAATCTCTTGGTTAAATAAAATCACTTTTAAAAGAATTCAAATTTGATTTTCAAGGGGATATTTTAAATCCTTCTAAAAATATCGATCCTCATAACACGTTAAAACTCTCTTTTCGTAAAATGTTCATTGTAAATATTTGCATGATATTTTTATATCAAAGTGGCATGGTGAATATATAATAAATTTCATGAATGCACACGACACAAATGATAAAGCACATTTTTCTTTGATGTAAATCGTTTCGAAAAGCTTGTTTCCCGGTTTAAAACACTTTACGTATAATTTATATATGTATATTCAAAACAATTTCTAAAAATAACTTGTATTCACAATTTTCTAAAATTTCTACCAGCTCATACTATCCATAAATTTTGCACTTTATGTAAAATATACGTACATGTATATATATACAAAATTTTTAAAATTGACACCCCCTACTCATCTCGAAATAGCGAAATATTACATCGTTATTTTCTACTTTCCGATCGCTCGTCAATTCCTCTGGCACGCCATTATAGTGCACTATATTCACTTAAGCACTTCCAAATTTCCATATTTATTTTCTCTTTTGGACTTTTCTTTTCCTTATTGCCATTGAGCCTTTTCCATTTCTCCCTATTGGGCCATGCCCATTTATTTCCTTTTTTTTTCTTTTCTTTCTCTTTTTTTTTTCTTTTTCTTATCTCTTTCACGTTTCTTCCTTCTTCTCTTTGGCTTCTCTTTTTTTTTTCCCCTCAAAATCAACAGCCAAAGCTGTCCCTTTTTCAGCCTCAACTCCAATAGTTTTCTAGCGTCCAAACCAGTAGCAAAAACCACAAATTCCTACAGCTAAACCTCAAGATTTTGGCAGCACAAAGCTATCCTTCCTTCCTAAAAAACCGACAGCCAAAGCTGCCTCTTTTCTCCTTCAAAACCGATCACCAAAAGCCTCAAAAATTCATCTTTTTTTTCCTAAAAAAATTACAAAAAATCTCAGGTTTCTTACCTCCCTCAAAATTGTTGAAAATCAGCTTTCTTCTTCTCCTCACTTCATGGCATCTTTCTCTCCATTTTTCTCTTCTTTTTCTTGGTCTTTCTCGGCTGCCTTCTTATTCTTTTTCTCTCCATTTTCTCTATCTTTCTCAGCTGCCTTCTTATTCTCTTCTGTCTACTTTATCCTTTCTTCTTTCTTTCTTTGGACATGGCAGCTACTTGAAGGCCAAACCTTGAAAAAAAATTCACTTTCTTTTGCTTGTTTTTTACTCACATGGGCGGCTTGCCATATACTTATCTTTTCTCCTTATTATTTTTTTTTCTTTACTTTTATTCATGGCTTTTCGGCTCATTCCTTATTACTCATAAGTGATTGAAATTGAAAGTCAAAATGCTTGTGCACCTTTCCCATCCGCCACTTTTCTTGAATATTTTCTTTCTTCATCATTTACCTTTCCTTTTTCTCCATCCTATGCATGGCCGGATGGCCCATGCTTCAATGGTTGTTGACTTTTCTTTTCATGTAGTAAGGTTGCAAGTCTAAGATGCCTTGGAACCATTTACCCGCCCATCCTTCCATTCTTTCTTCATTTCTTCTTTTTATTTTACATGTCATGCCACTCCATTACCTTTCTTTGTTTTCTTTCCATAAATATTATATTTAAACCTTTTTCTCATCAAATCATATCACTTTTCTTACTTGTTTACCATGGCATATCCTTGCCAAACTATGGTTTCTTCCATTGACCTCTAAATATTAAAATTATACATAAGTTTTCAAATTCTTCTTTATTTACCGTGTAACCCTCTATACTTTTATCTTTTACAATTTGATCCTTCCAACATGTTTTAAATTTCAATTTCCTTCTATCTTTCCTCCTTTACACGCGTACAACCAAAATGTCAAAGTTATGTTTTAACGCGGTATCACCATAATATTTAAATATTTACTTACCCGCGCTAGCTCGATTTAATAAAATCACGCGGGCACAATTATCATTGTTTCTCTCAAGAATTCTTCCTTACTTCTTCTCCCCTACTTGGATTAACCATATAGTCCCTCTTCATGACTAATTCCAAAGCTCGATTAAATTTTAATATTTTAATATTATTTTATTTCAAAATTTTTCACTTGTCTTCTTCGGTCCTAAAACGCATTATTATATCTCGGTTTACTTCCAAATCAACCTTTAGCTTACTAATTCGTCTTCGGTGAAAATATTATTATTTGATTATTATTTTTACGCATGCGAAATATTTTACTCTTGAGCGTTCTTTTCATCCTTTGTCATTTTTTAGTATGCCAATTCGCATCAATCAGTCCTTCATCTTTCTAGAACAGTTAGGTTGACTACTATACGAGAATACGGGGCGTTACATTTGGAAAACCATTTTCAAATCCTTCGAGTAAAATTTTCAAATCTTTTTGATACAATATATTCAAAATCTCTAAGTGCAATTTTTAAAGCCTCTAGATAACCATTTTCAAAACCAAAACCTCTAGGGTACAATATTTAAAGCCTTCAAGTAACCAATTTCAAATCCTTCGAGTGACAATCTTCAAAACATTACCAAAAAAATATATTTTGGTCAATAATGTGGTTCAGTCGCTTAAGATATTGGTTAGTTTAATGACAAATTTGTCGACAAAATCGTCCACGAGAATTCCATCAGTAACCTAAATTTAAACTCCCAAACAGTTCATTTTGCCCTCATTTATTTTTTTAATGACCAACAAAAATTTTTGTTGGTGATTCCGTCAGTGAACCAAATTAAAACCCCTCTGAGCGGTTCATTTTCCTCCCATTTATTTTTTTAATCACCGACAGACCTAGGCCCTTTCCTAGTTACTTGTTCTTTTTCCTACCATTTGAACTACTCAATCCCTCTGCCCTTTCGATTCCCCAAACTCTAGTTGACGCACAACACCACAACAAAACACCGTTTATGTCAAACTCAAGTCTTCCACCGATTGCTTGTTCGTTCTCCTGCCATTTCAATTGCTTGATCCTTCCACTCGTTTGATTTCCCAAGCTCCAGCAGACGTCCTGCTCCCCATTGTTGATCTAACCGATAAAATTTGTCAAGCATATATTTGAAGCATATTCTTGTATTTTAAAATTATTTATTGGAGTATGAAAGTTTTTGAATATAACCATACATTCCTTGGTAAGTTGGTAACAAATATATGTTGTTGCTCCGATTATGTGAGCTCCAAATGTAAAATTGTTTCTGCCCTTATATTGTAGATTTCCTTGTTAATATGTGAAATTGTGATTGTTGTTTGTGTGAAATTGTTATTATTATTTGAATGTTGTTTTGAACAATCTATTGCTATTTTGAATAATCAGGTTTGATGAAAAATCTGAGAATAATTTAAATAATTATTAGTAAGTATGCAAAAAAAATTAGGGTTTAGTTATTAATCAATTGTAAAATTATTTTAGTTAATTAAGAATTTAACTAAATTAGTAATTAGATTTAATTTGAAATATATTTAAATTAATTAAGGTGTTAACAGTGGTGAATCTACGATTTTGTACGAGTGATGGTTAAAGAGTAATCAAGATCATGGATCGAGTCAATGATTCAATTAGGAGCAAAAAAATTAATCACTTTTGAAAAAATTAAATTATAACATAAAATTTCATTGACAATTTAAATATATGTTTTAAACCCTAAGAAAAAAAGAAGAAAATAGAAAACAAAATAAATCCATGTCAATGGTGTTGGCAATCTTTTTCCCAAATAATTCTAGAAAAAAAAAAGAAAAAAGGGAAAAACGTTTTAAAGACTAAGAAAAAATGAAAAAAGAAGGAATAGAAAGGAAAAAAGGAAACAAAATAATTATAAAAAAAGAACAAAAAAATAATTCAAAAATTTGGACTTAGAAAGGATAGAGCTCAGGTCCTTTAAATTTTAGCTAAAAAAACTTACTACAATTCCAAACTAATATTTTTTATTTGTTTAGAGGTGGCAAAGCTATACATTTGCTATTTTATACACATAAAAAATAAAAAAAAAACCCTTCGCCACACCTCTTTGCCCCTGAGTGTTAATGAGTTAATTAAATAATTTAGTTAATAAAGAATCATGTAATGTATTATAAGTAATTAAGAAATAAATTAACAAAATAATATTAGATACATTTTATTTATTTAAATTAATTAAGGATTTAGGGAAGTAATTACATAATTTAACAAATTATTAATAATTATGTATTGGTAATTAAACAATTAACTAAATTAGTAATATTATATCATTTAAAAATATTTAAATAAATTAAGATGTTAATTAATAAGTTAATTAAATAATTTATTTAATTAAGTAATGTAATGTGTTATAAGTACTTAAGCAATTGCGTGTGTTATAAGTTGGATTTTATTGTTGATTATATTTGTGTTAAAATCTCTTTACGAATAATTTAATTATATAATTAATTTTAGATTTTAATTATATAAATTAGTTAAGTAAATGATAATTCTATTTTATAGAACTATTTATATCTCAATTTGTTCTTAAAAGTTAGCGAAGTTCTTGAGTTTAGATTAAGATTTAGTTATTTTTAGTTATTTTTTAAAATTTGTTTATTTTTATCAATTATTTTAATTTTATGTTTATTTATCTTAGTTTATTTATTATTTATTAGTTTTTAGGTTTTTGTAGGATATTAGAAGAATAAGGCTTAATTTAGTGAGAAAAGTGTTTGAGGAGCTCAAACCCTCTTCATATATATTGCGGTATTTTGAGTATAACTCTCACTCCAGAACTCCAAATATGCTATTCTTGAACCATTGGAAAGCTAAGAGAAAGAGCTATAATACTCATGAGATAACTTTACCCATTTTTGTCTTTAAGATGGAGAAAATTATAGTTGAAGTTGATGGAGCGCAACAGTCAACGAGAAGCAGACATGAAGCAAAGGGAGCATCGCGGCTTCAACGGGGTGTGCCATAGCGTCCAGTTGGAAAATTTGATGAAATAAAATGGAAAAGAACAGGTTACAGGATGACTAAGTCCTTATTGGGCTTTACACTTATTCTAAGCTCATATTAAGAGTTTTTAAGTTAAAATAGTTTATTTTAGATAGAATTAGGTTAAGTTAGGTTATAAATAATTAGCTGAAGGAGAAGTTAAGGACATATATACACATTAAGGAGAACTCCTAAGAGAGATTCAAAAAGCTAGAAGTTGAGGTTGAAGATTGAAGATCAAGGCTACAAATATTTGTTTTTTTCTTTCTTGGCTTTTATTATTTTTGTTACTTTTGATGGATAAAGTTTATATGTTTTTATCTACTTTTGCAACTAAGTCTAGCTAAATTTATTTTTCTAAGATTGCAATTGAACTCACATGTAGTTTAAATTTTTAATAACTTTCTAGCTTATTTTCAATGGAATTGAATTGTTTATTCCAATTTGTTCTTAATACTTTTAATTGCCTAATCACTAATTAAATTGATCTAGGAACCAGAACAAACTTGAGAAAGGAAGTTTAGTGTAAACTAAAATTAGAATAGCATATGATCATATTTATTTGATTGAATGAATAAATTGATTTGTGTATAGGATAGGAATATATCAATATGCCATATGTAGCTAGTATTAGAGCCTGAACTTAATGAGCCTATTTTAATTTCAATTCTCATAGAAATATAGTGTTTTGGTTAAGGTAGATATTTTTATAAGAGACTTGGGAGAGCATTATAAATAATTGAGGATTTTAGATTAGCAATGCAACCCACTAGATTAAATTAAAAGAGAGAGATAAGATTTACGTGAAGTTTGAGGGATATTGTAATCCTAAGCTTTCTCTAATTTGATCTTTTTACTTTGATTATTAGTGTTAATTAGTTTAGTTTTAGTTGATTAGTTTTTAGTTTAATTAGTTATTAAAATTTTGATTGTTTGAATAAAACTAAATTATTTTAATTTTAGTACTTAGTAAATTTTTAAAACAATTCTCTGCGAGATCGATACTCTGCTTGCTAATATACTATCTGTTCAGTACTTATATTTGCGTAAGTAGGATTTTACTTTTGCTTCTAAGTACGAGGTTGCATTCAATGCAGATGTTGGGTATGGGATACAGTTGGGGGAGGACAAGTTTGTAATAAATTTGGCTAAAAGGACTTGTTCTTGTAAAAGGTACAATTTGTATGGAAATAGGCATAGCTTGTAACAATTGTTCCCATTGACACAAAAAAGGTCTAGTCAAACATCAAAACACATATGCCATTCAAACAACAAAACCCACTAGAAACACCAAAAAAAAAAAATTCAACAATTTATCAGTCAAAAAGTTCAAACAACAAACCCCACTCAACTATTTTTTCAATTTACTTCTTCGCGCAGTTACGAACTTATTGTTGTAAGTGAATACTTTGCTCTGAACTTGTTCAAACACTTTGCTAGCTTTGGGAATGACAATTCTCTACTCTCGGTAGAAAACGGTGTGTAATATCCCTAGCATTTCAGCAATTCAAAAATTAAAAGGAGATGAAACATCCTCTTGTGTGAGATACAGAAAGGTAGTTTTGTTATAAAGTCTTTTCTATTAAGTCAAAACGATTTAAATTAGAGCGTGGCGTGTAACAACTTTTTCATCATGGTGGTAATAACTATATTTTTCAATATCACGTGTAATAACTAAATTTTTAATATGGCATGTTACAATTATATTTTTCAACCTAGCGTGTAATAATTACATTTTTTAACATGATGTGTAACAATTATGTCTAACATAGTCTATAACAACTAAATAAACATGTAAGACGTGCATGTGCCTATCTCTGAGTAAAGAAAAGCTAGATCGAAGAAGAGATGAAACAAAATCGGTAAAATCGAGACAATAGTGCTGTTTTGATAACATGCCAAGTTAGTTGTCATGTCATCAACTCAAGCAATTTTTTGTCGCATGTGATACACGCTCCATCCACCTATCAACCTAACCCTTAATTGTAAAGAATTAAAAAAGTTTGACTTTTAATTGTTACAATTGAAACTTTTGACCTTTAATTAAAAAATTACTCAAACTTTTAACCTCAATTTAAACAGTAAGCTAATTATGGTTAATACGAAACTGATGGAAGAAAACGAAGCAAAACGCTCGATTTGATAGGTTGAAGTAAACTCAGTTTCTGGTCGATTGGATTGCAAATTGCAAGATTCTGAAATACATATAGGCTGGGTTGAGCCTTAGGCTTTATCTATTACTAGTATCTTTTTTTAGGGCAACCCACCCCAATTTTTTGACTCCAAGCCGAAGAGGGAATATTGCAACACAAACCCAAGACTGCAGGTGCTAATTGTGTTTAGTATGGTTGATTTTTTAAAATGAGATAATACTTAAGATAATTTTAAATTATTTAAAATATATATATTTTTTAATTATGTCCAATTAAATCTATATATATATATATATTATTTTGAGTTAAATAAACTCTTATAATTAATAGTTCACTAATTGTTGTTAGTCAAAATGTCATGCGGTGTTGACGTAACATGTGAATGTAACATGATGAAGTTATCATATGGCATTTCAATTTTCATGTCAATGTCACATAGGCATTAAATGAAAAGTGATACTTTGATTAGTGACATTTTGATTAATCATTAATTATAAAAGTTTATTTGACATATAATAAAAATTATAAAGACTTAATTGAAAATAATAAAAAAATAAAAATTTATTTAAAATTGTTTGAATAGTTTAAATGTTTTTGCAAATATTGTGATTTTCATTTCTTTTTATTTCTTGAAAATTTGTTAAAAAGAAGAAGCAAAAGAAAAAAAAAAGTTATGATTGATTAAAAATGAAAGAATACTTAAAATGAGTATTATAAAAAATAAATTTAAATAAAAATGAAATCAAACATTGTGTTATCTAAAGCAATAATACTTGTTTTATTTATTATTTTTTCAAAGATATTGCTTAGTTTCTTCAAAAACATTTGTTTACTTTTTTATTTCAGAAGCAAAAGACAAATAATACAAACAACTAACTGAAACTTTAGTAGCACTTAAGCATTTGGCTAATTTGTTAGTGCATTATCCCTTACCTAAAGAGCAGAATTTGAATTTTTCCTCTCCTAATTATAAAAAAAAAATTAAAAAAAGAACTGAAACTTTAGTAATCATGAAAGATTCGTAAAGACATGCCAAACATATATGTATTTATACATATATATTGTCATTTATGTCATTACAGCTTACAATCATATAAATATGTTTATTGTCTTTCACATACATATAATTACAAGTTGCATAAAAACTGATGAAAGCAACCAAAAGAAAAAAAAGAAGCAGCAACCAGGTAGATAGTTCTGCCAGTAAATTATCAATCTTATGTGAGGGTTCTAATTCAGAGCATCCATCCTGGAAAGTATCCACACACATTTTGGTTTTGCGCTGCAACATTCATTTCATCCGAAACAACAGGATTATATCTGCACAAAGTAAAAATTGCAATATGATACAGAACAGCATTAGGTGACTAAGCAAATGCTGTTGAATGATACAAGGAAACAGGTCAAACGAAGTTAATTGCAAGCAAGATACCCTATTTGCAACGAGGAATTGCCCCCTAGAAGCTGGAAAAATCCCTCTGATTGTGCTGGGTGGCGATTGTATGGGATGTTTTGCCCTCCAGTTTCCCATGCCAGTCGAAGAGGGGGTTGTACACTTAACTCCTCCAACTAATGAAACAGTATTTGAACAAGGATTAATACAGCAGAAAGTAAAGATGCAGAGTACTAAAATGAGAGGATGATGATGATCATTGATGAATTCTGAAGACCTGGAGATGTCCAATTGTATTGCACAGGAATCAACTTAATTTTGAAATGACAACACTTTATGTTTGTTCCCATTTATGAGGTCAGTTATATGGTGCCATCAAACTTTATTCAAGCTCACATCTTCAATTAGTTCAGTAGAACTGAGGTCCTTATTTATCTTTAAATCTTGATCAGACCTTGTTTGGCCCTACATTCCTGACCTTGTTTCTAGAAACACATTGAAAATCTTGAATTAAAATTCAACATATGGTGAGAAGTACTACCTTCTTTCTCAAGGATTTATTGGTTTCAACGAGCATTTGTTCCTGTGTCAGAAATAAGGACGAAATCAATCAAAAAAGCATGTAATAAAGAACCATAGAAATAAACATAAGCATAAACATTAATACCCTGTTTTGAAGATCACCGAGCTGATCAAGCATGGCTTGAGTCTGCAAAGCATTTAAAAGAACAATTTAAGAATATCACAACAAAATAAAACAATTAAGTGTGGGCAAAAATAACTATGGCAAAGGACCTCCATCTTTGGCTGGTTAGGTTAGGCCGTAGGCCAACAAAAGTAGACCCTTGAAAGTTATGATTCGTGAATAGCTAGGATTTGTCATCTAACCAGCAATGGAACTTGGTGGAAACTACTTTAAAACATGAAGCAAGTTGTTTTAGGCTCAAATTTAATTGCAGCCAATATGTACTATTGTCTTCATGGAATGTCTCTATGACAACTCTTGAGTAATGGTGCATGCCAATTGCCAATGCATGTTTTATATCAAGTAAACATGTTGAGAAGAGTTCATAAAATAAGCAAGCAACTTTTACAGTTGCTAATGCACTTTCCCTTCGTATTACTATAAAATTATTAAGATACAAATCAGCTGTCTACTTTACAACTTTTAGTAGTGAATCTTCTGATCCCTTTTGTCTGCAGACGCAACAGGGAGTTTTTAAGGAGGCATGCTTACAACGAGTACCAGGCAACTGAGCTCCTTTTAGGCAAGAACTAATCTTGGGCCCAACTTAAAAGTTTCAGCCCTATCCTTGGCTACTTTTAGCATAATAGAACAATTTGGACCTACTCTTTTGAGGGCTTCTGTAAGTTCCCCTATCCCATGCCATGGAGTGTATAGCAATTTGTTTTTCATTTTGCCGGAAGGAACCTGTTCAGCCTAAAGCTTGCAAGCCCAGCCTGCTTCGTGCCTAATTGAGGCTAAGATTTTTAAACCCAAATTCCACCCAACTTGTTTTGAAGGTATTATTTTATAAAATAAATCATGTATTTTTGTTCAATTCTAATATTAAAATATATTTTAAATAGTAATTATTAATAAAAAATATATCTTTATTATTTTCAAAATATAGAAATTTAATTCTATGGGCGGCATTTGGATTTTAACTCTCCAAGACAAAGAAAGCCGGGAGCCCACCTGGGCGAACCATGGACACTTGTGACGGGGAGGAAGGTTCATTTCTTTATTCTCGTTATCAAAAAATTATCATCAGAGTTATTTCTAGTCTGCTTCATCGTTTTGTGCTGTAAGATACTGAATGAACTATCCCAAAACCATATTATATTTTGCTTTTACTAACTTTCCGAAATGAAAGGATCTTGTGATTGATTGAAGTCTTCAATTTTTCCTGGGGGTGCTTTGGTTTCTACAATGGAAATCCATGGTATAAGTAACTTTATTGACAGGACAGGGACAGCAGCAGTGTGTATTTAATATACTATCAGCATCTCAAAACCTAGCAAAGCGTCCAACAGTTGAGCACCGTTTTTAATAAGAAAAAATTCTGCTTAGTCATTTTCGTCGTAAGTGTTTCTAGTTATGATAAGGGTTATAAGATACTTTTGATGGGTACTAACATCTGTATCTCAGCTGATAACTTTAGTTTGATTTCTAGAGATGGAAATAATGGAAAGCATTGTCAATATCCTTTGATGAAACTTTTTTTTTTTTACCTTGGTAGATCTTATCTGCTTCAAGGATGTCTCCAGTTGATTTTCGAGCTGCTCAAGCTCCTTTGTGTTCAAAGGACCCAAGTCTTCACCAAGAAGGTTTCTACACCATTCAAAGAATGAATTGAGGGGCATAATTCAACTTGCCCATGTTGTAGCCAAAAGTTTTTCAATAAAAGATGTTCATTTTAGGAGTCCATAAATTGTGGTACATTACCTCTGAGATCGCTGTAGGACCTCCACTCTTGCTTTTAGCCTCAAATATTCCTGATAACTGCTCTGCTTATGACAGAAAAAGTTACAATTAAATTTACTTATAACCTAACTAACCAAATTATAGAGGCGGCATTAACAGATAAACCCAAAGAAGATCCCAAATTAGAAGGCAGTGGAGTGTCCTTTTAATTCAAATTAGACATGACTGAAATTCACAAACAATAAAAGACTTACTGCTGCGTGTCACTACATGTTGATGGAATTTAATAGATCATGTTCCTTTTCTAAAATAATAGTACAAACTACTGCATCTTGAATTCTTGATTGTCAAAATCGCCATATATAACTTTCACCCTACCTGTGTCTCACTCGCTGATCGGCTGGTGTCCACTGTACAATAACTGCACTTCTGGTATTTTTCAAGTGTTTTCATCATGCTAAGTTCAAAAAGAGGGAGAAAAAAACCAAGGATAATGAAAATATTAGTGCACCAAACGATAAAGAAAGGAAACAATCAATTATTTCACCAAACTAATGCTTGGTAACTTGACAGGTATTCATTTTAGATGAAAACTGCATACATATTTACATGAAAGATGCGTATATATGCATCCTTACTGATCTGAAATCTTTTAATAGAAGTACCCAAAACCATGCATGATAAGACTTTCTTCAATCCTACGACAAGGACTGAAAACATCTCCTGTTAACAAATGATAAAAAATCTTACAAGCACGAGTGAGTCTATATTTCATTGAGATCTTATACATCATTGGCGCAACTGCCTCCTGTTTCTCATTATTGCATTCTAACATATCACCAAACCTCCTTTACTTTCCTTTTTTTTTTTTTTAACAAATTAAACCCTTTTAGTTCAATCTACTGGACTTCTAATTTAACGTCTATTCTAAGTTACACATTCACAAATTCTTCACTATCCATTTCTTACCGTAGGACCACCCAATCCTTGTTGATTAATTTGCATGCAGGGATGCAAACATAAGGCTAAAGTAGTTTTATCAATTAGCCGTTCTTTTGTTCCAAATTTCTTTTATTCTGTAAACATTTTTAATGAGTACGTAATTGACTTTAGCCTTATAAAAATGCAAACAAATAAACCACAACCATTTGTTAGCACATACGTAGTGAAAGAAGTACAAAGCCCAGCAAAGAGCTTCAATGACTTTATAAACAGTTCAGCTGTGTTTTTATTAATACAAGCTAGAACTTATGGCTAGTTTATTGAATACTATCAGCAGCAATATCATGGTTTTGGTGTGATCATATTGAATACTATCTGGAGTTACCTACCTTTTAATACCCAAAAATAAGAAAATATTTTATTTTTGAAGACAAACAAAAAGGAAATGGAAGATTGTCAGTTGTAACAGTATCAAACTTGATTCCCTACTAAAAAACCCTACAAAAATATTCCTAATCAAAATGTTTCCCTGCTAAAAAAATCCTACCAGAACATTCCTAATCTTTATTTATAACCATTTAACCTTAAAGGTTAAACTAATACATGACCATTTAGATGGCCATAAAAGAGTACAATACAAATGGGTACCTTTTGATCTTAGCCAGGGCTGCTTAGTTGTGTAACTTGAAAAAGTTGAAAGCCTATGATCTTGTCTTGAGATGTGTAAGCTTCTTGCTTTCGATGATATTTAACACTATATATAATATTTGCACCCAAGCATTTAGTTCATTAGTTGGTATATGATCTCTCTTTCAAAAAAAATCTCCAAATATATTAAAAAAAAATCGCTATGTATAATATCTATATATTTTTTGAGAACTCTATGTTGAATGATATAGTAAACCTAAAAAAACTTAAATATTAGAAATTAAGCCCTAGGTCACAAAAAATAATTAAATATTGGGAATTTATTAAAATAATTAAATAATTAGATATCTAAATCTTAGAGTGAAAGTAATCATCTTTTTGTGTCAACTTTTAGGCTAATTTTAAACATGTTTGAACTATGAAAGGATTTCGATTGAATTTTCTCGATTCTATTCTTGCTAATTAGTTTATATGAATGAATTCAATTTCATTTTGCATAAAATTTAAAAAGCAAAAATTAAGTTACTCAAATTGAGACCAAACAGACTAATCTAAGTTAAATCCTACTAAGGGTATCTATGGCATGTAAGTTTCATGAGACAGAAGTCAATACTTTATTTTTGAATGAGGGTTAAAGGTTTTTTCACAAGCTATAACCATGGAAAGTAATAGCATACCCATATAACCTACGCTACCACCAGTCTCTTGACAAAAGATGGTGATGATGTGCGTTTAGCACAATAAAAAGACCACATCCCACAACAATACTTTTGTTCCAAAATTGATAACTCATCCTTTGCACTCTATCCCGTGATTTTTGAAATTACACTGATTGAACAATTCACCTAAAATTTGTATAAAATGTCTATAGTCTACACTCAACAACTAATATATTTTTGCTTTTTTTTTTCTTTTCTTTTGTACATTTATAAACTGCAAAATCTCTTATCAGTAAATTTCATAATTTGTCTCATCATGCAGCAATCCTACATGAAAATAGAGATATACCTAGGAATTTTTCTTTGAGAAAGCTCATATGAGCTCCTAAGCTCCAAGTAAATAGAGAGTTTGTTTCTTGTCAAATATAATTTTTTTTTAAATGTAAGTGAACGTTAATTTTCCAAGGAAATAACAGATATATTGTCCATAAAATCACATTTACTACAGTTAGGATTTTATTGACTTAAGAAAACCAATATATTTGATGAGGATATATATAGCCTAATTCCAAATCTCACTATCCCAACTTCTAGTATGTTATGACATACCCTCTCAGCCGTTTTGGTCCAAATAATAGATATCCCACTCATCACATAAACCTCTAATGACTTGAAAAACGAGTTTTCCAAATTGACAGTGTCCAAACCCAACCCTCAAACTTGGGCTTACCTACAAGATAAACTTATTAATAACAAACCTGAGGGTAATCCGTCCTGCAGATCAGTGCGACTACTGCAGAATGTTACAAAATTCAAGAATGTAATTGGAGCTTAATCTCTATTTTTTATAAAATTATTGTTAGTTTAATATGCCTTCCCTTTGCTTTTCCACAAAAAGAATGTTACATGAAATTGGAACAAAAAATTGTCACTTCTCTCCTGACCTCTACCTTGTAACTAAAAAAAACAGAGAAGGAATGTAAGACCAAATAATCATCTCTCTAAAGACTGTCTTAATAGCTAATATCCGTCTATGGTAGATGTTTGATATTTAGGTAATTTTGTTGTCAACATATTTAAGTAGATGCAATAAACGGAAAGATAGAGAAGCAGGTGGTTGATTGGCTCAATATAAACTTGGCCTTTGCCAAAAATATATAGTATATATAAAAAAATCAATATTAACATAATAATAAATGAAAAGACTCATGGCAACATATTTTAGGGATAGACAATGAGACAAGATGTAGAGAAAGAAGATTTGAGTCCATTTGATACATAGCAGGATTATATATGAAAAACTATTTTCAGTATCATTTATGCACAAGACAATTCCATGGTGCTAATAGAAATGATGACTGCTAAGAGCTAAGATGAAAAATTGAAACAAGCTTCAAAGCATTGTAGGCATTATTCTTTTCATATAATATCTTAGAAGAAAATTTTTGTTACTATTCTGTAAGTCACCTTGCTACATATCTAGGGCTCCACAACCAATAGTTACCCTTCTCAAACATCAAAATTATTAGATTGATATCTTGTTGAATGGAAGACAAGATCCTTAAATCTAGATCCTTTTATCTTAGCATAATAATCACATGAATTATAAAGTAATAATATATAAATATTCAAAAAAATTGTTTTTGATTGGTTGGAGAAAAATCATCTTTAATGATCATCTTGAAATTATTTAGAGGAATTGATTTCTGTATTTGCTAAAAATTATTCATATATAGCAAATAAGAAGAAGAAGATGGTGATGAAGAAGAGAGATTTGGAAGGTTAAATAAAGTGAAATATAGTTCTCTTTTTCCCCTAGGTTGTTGGTTTCTCTTGTGTTTTATAGAGGTGACAAAGGGTTTGGTTAGATCAAACTTAAAGTTGCTGACCCTTATTGGTGATCCAGAAACGTTGATTAGTATAACTTTAATATATTTAAAAGCTTTGCTTCAAAAAAGAAAAGTAAATCTTGTAAACAAATAAAAGAAAACTTAGCTAAAATCTTGTCTTATTGCTAAGAATTTCTACAAGTTTGCAGCTTTAGAAGTAAAGAAGCAGCCCCTCGCTCTCTGAAATAGTTATTTTATTGTACCGCAAAGTGCAGCAGACTTGCACTGCAAAAACATCACATCTCTGGCTCCAAATCTTAACAGTAAAACCCTTAATCGCCCAGCTTATTGTCTAGAAAACTGTTAGCTGGGATCAGGCAGGACTAGCTGCTTTGATCTTCATCCATCACTTCTCAAAGGCGAAGCCCTAATACCCCCATCAATTTTAAATTCCTAGCAACGGCTATAGACACCAATTCACTTCTGAAAACTGGTTTTATTGTAAAATGAAAATAAATTGAAGAAAACTATGTATAATTCACAAGGGCTATTATCCATAGGTTAAAAAGGGTGATCCATCAGAAGAAAGACACTAAACAAATTCTTTTGTAATAAATTTCTTTCGCAAAAAAAAAAAAAGAAAAAATTTCCTTTTTAATAACCTTTAAGAACTTATAATAGAAAGAATATTTTAGAGCAAGAACAATGAAAGCGAATAAGTTAAAGAAAACCAACAATGAAAGAGAAAGAAAGAGCAAGGGGATCCTCTTAAGAACAGCTTTCAGAAGCTGAACCTTGATTTTTTTAAAAAAGAAAATCAAAACCCAAACCATAAAATGGAAAGAAATCAAGAGGAAAAACAAAACGTTTTTTTTTTTCCATATTAAAACTTCTCAAACCTTAGCAGAAGTTTCTCAAAATCTGGCTTAGCTCACCAAAAGTACAGATCTTTGCATATAAACAAAAACAAAAAAAAAAGACACTCCTTACCCAAAGACCCCAACTGCATAATCATATGTGTTATAACATTTACAGAAAGCATCAAAAAACAATCTATACAAACATATATTTTGACATATATATATATATATATATACATACATATAGATATATATATATATATATATACACACACAAACAAAAAAACCCAAAAAAAAGGAGAGAGTGAGAATGACAAGGAGTCATAAAAGGAGGAAGAAATGGAATATACCTAGAGCTGCTGCAAAACTCATAGAGCTTGCCGCGGTTAGAAAAAATGATAAGAGCAACCTCAGCATCACAGAGAACTGAGAGCTCATAGGCTTTCTTGAGCAACCCATTTCTTCTCTTAGCAAATGTAACTTGCCTGTTAATTTTGTTTTCTATTCTCTTCAACTCAACTCTCCCTCTCCCCATTTTTTTTTCTTTCTATCCTTCTTCTCACCTACCTTCTCTCCTCTCTTCACCCTTCTTTCTAGTCTTAGTTAAGAGGTGAAAGAACTTTTTGTGGGTTGAGGTTCTTTAGGGTGCTAAAAGGGATAAAAAGGAAGTTAGTGGTAGGAGAGAGAGTAAATAGAAAGAACTTGAGACTATAGGTAGCGTTTGGAATGAGAGAAGAGGGAGTACATTCTGTAATGTATCTAATTAAATTACATTGTAGTATTTGTTTTGCAATAGACCACTGTAATATAAAATTGTAATGCAATAATATTACAGTCAAATGATGTAATGTGATTGCAGTTTAAAACCAATACAATCACATTACATTGCACTCTACAATGTTTTTAAAGATATTTTTACCTTTCAGCTTTATTACTTTTTTTAAAACATTTTGTAATGTTATAATTAAAATAAAAAACATTAAAATAAAATATATACAATATAAGAATTAGAAATTAAAATAAAATATAAAAAATTAAATTTATATAATATACGTAAAAGAAATTAAAATAAAATATATAATATAAAAAATTATATTAAAGAAATGAAAATAAAATATAAAATATTATAATAAAAAAAACTAAAAAATATGATATTAAAAATATATTTAAGAGATGATATTACATAAAAATTAACAATAAAAAATACAAGTACATTGAGCATGTACTTTAATAAATAGGGGTAATTTTGAAAATTAATGTTACATTTCTAACAAAGTACTTGTAAACCAAACGCTGCAATATTATCTTTCTTGCATTTTAATCATTATTTTATTTGTATATTAAACACTATAATGTTATTTTTCCTACTATCACATTACTTGTAATCACATTACCTGTAATCATATTGCATTGTAAAGTATCAAATGCCACCATAATGTTAAGTCGTGTACACATATTATGCTAAGCCTGTTTATGTTTGGTTATTTTATCCTTGCATTTTGATCATATTCAACTTTCCAGCTCTCTCTCCCACATACCCCCCCCCCCCCCCACACTAACATTAATTAAACGGCTAATATTCTTCTGACCAACATAAAAAGCAAAGTTAAAACTCAATAATCTCTCATATATTAAATTTTTCATGTATCAATTTTGATTATATATATGTGTGTATATATATATATATATATATATATAAGATGTTATATAGAATGAATGCAGCTAACACATGGGCTGAAGAAGATAAAATGTACATGGAATAGGGAAATGTTCTTCTACAATGGTTCCTATTGTTTTACTATGCAATATATGTGTTAAAGCGGTGAGCTTAATTAGAAATGTCTAGTGGACTTCAACCCTAATCTTAAAGGTGATAAACTTACACGTGTCGAGCTCTTAGCAGAGGATCACAGCTGTGTTTGGTATCTATTTTCCCTTTGAAGGTGATGTGTAGTAACCTCTATTTTTACCACTTTCCTTTGGGTTTTCATTTCTTCTTTTCTTTTCTCTTAAAACAATAATTTATAACTGTAATTCCTTCCCATTTTTTTGTTTGAGATGCTTTCTTAAAAAAAGGCCTTTGATTAGTGATAGTTTTAAGCAGCTGCCATACTTGGACATTAGTTTTTGGTTAGGCCCTAACTCATGAAATGGATAAATGCATATTTCATATACCAGAAACTTGCATTTTAAATGACAATAATGATTATGCTGTCTCCAAATAAAAGTTGAGTGGGGACAATTCACCATACTCAACTTTTCAAAATGAATAACTTATATATATTTATATATATATATTATAATAAAATAATTGTAGTATTTTTCCTATATTGACACCAATTTAATTAGTTAATAAATTAAAGAAGAGGTTTAATTTCCTTTTACTAAGAGTACAATTTTAACTTGTGAGTTTAACATTTTTGGGCATGTATTTTTAGTAATCTTTGGTTCATTTTTGTTTATTACTTTTTGAAAATTCTCCTTTCCATTTTATTGTCATCACAATTACAAGTTATAAATTTGTTCTTTCTTATTTCTATAACACACATCATGTGGGAGTTTGGTTCAATTTTATTTTAATTTCTTTCTAACTATATAATTGATTGGTTTGTTTTGTTCACTAGTTTATCCTACCAGATGTAATGCCCATGTGGATAGTTATTTGATAGTGTGAATGTAATCTTGATAAAAAAAAAAGGAACAATTTATTGTATTATTTATCAGTGTGAACTGCTTACATGGTATTTTACGATTGTGGTTGGAATGAGAAAAATAATGTAGTACCGATTAAGAATAACCTTTCATTTTGGATAAATTGTTTAAAAAATTATTTATTCAAAAGTTGTATTATATTTTGTTGCATTTTATGTTTAATTTTTGCAATATTATATTAAATAAAAAAGATAACATGAACACTATTATATTCAAGCCATGCCATGCACTGACATAAGTTCTTGGCTCCGTCCATGATGAAATGGTTTTCTTTTACAAGACGATTGTTGGGATGGGGACAGGGAGAGTTGCTTGGTTTGAACCCAAAACCTACATGTCTTTACAAAAGAAGGTTGGAGTGTTGTAACATAAGAATTTGAGTTTTGAAGCATCGAGTAGTTGATGTGAATGGAGACTAACGATCATATGCTATGCTTTCTTGATTCCACTTTGTAAACAACCTTGTGCACAAGATGATTATGGGCGTCAAGTTGGAAATTTTGTCTTGAGATCATGACCAGGAAAGAGAAAATTTTAGATAAGAGGATTAAAACAAAATTTACCATTTTCTTAGATGGAAAATATTACTTTATATATTTTTAAGAACCCAGGGTAAAACCTTGGTTGTTTAAATTAACTTATTCTTAATAATAAACATCAATATCATAAATGAAATAAAGATTGAAAGAACTCTAGCAAATTGCAATTCAAGACCAAATGATAGTTTAATGATATTTCATATTTATGCATCTTATTTATTTTGTAAATTGCAGCAAGAAATTCTTTCTAATATATGTTTCTAATTTGACAAACAAAAATTAAAGAATTGCACGACTCGTGATTTTCTTGTTTTTAGAAATTATTATGTCCCAAGTTGGATGTAATCATGTAAACTTGAATTAAAAAAAAAAATAATGACATGGATGTAACTTGAATAAAAAATATTAATGTGATAAAATGGATATACAAAAACCCTAATGGAGCAGACTGAGCGGCAGGGTTGTCTATGGTAGATGTCATATGAGCAGTGATGTGTCAATTTCTGAGTGGATAGATGTTCATTGCTGCCAAAATGATTTAGAGCGAAAAAACCTTTTTACAGTTTTAACAGTGCCGTACTGACTTAACGGCTGTAAGATGCCCAACAATTTACTCTGCAAAAGGACACGTGTCGACATGGGTAAAGCCTATTATCCTGCGGTAAAATTCAGATTCAACGTTCGAAGACATGACACGTTTTCATGGAGCAAGATTTGTCTTGTGAGAAACTAATGAACCGGTTCGTTATTTGTTTTGACTCAAAAGTTAAGTACTTTCACTAACGACCAACAAAACAGAAACGTGATTTAACCAAGAACAGAAAAGCAATTCTTTGAGTGTGTGTGTATATATATATATATGAGATAAAATAAATTCGTGATTAATGGATTGTTATAATAGTACAAATGTATAATTTTCTCTATTAATAGTTGAATTCAAAATATTTTATTGTTGAAGTGAATGAAAATAAATTAAATCATTTCCTCATTGATATATACAAATAACTCCATTATATATAGCATGTGCTGATATGTATGTAATAATATACAAGATGTTAGCTATAATTTGAAATTTATTTTTTTCTCTCTCTTTATTTGTTTAACCATTCAAATTTAAAAGTTCTTATCTATATATAGCACACTTTAACCACTTAAACATACTTTTAAAATGATTGTTTTTTGGTTAAAGTGCATATGAATTTGTTGTGAATATAACGAACTAATCTTTAAAAGTTATTCAAGATCTTACACAATTAATGAAATAAAGAAAGAAAAAAATCAAACATACTCACAAGAATACAAAAAGTTTACATGATTTGGTCTTTTTGATGACCTATGTCTACAGCTACTATGGTAGATAAAGCTTTAAAAGGTCAGATCCCTCTAACCCGATAGCAAAACGAACCCTTGCTGCCAGCTAGGGATCGACTCCCCTTTTTCAAAAGGTTGATCCCTCATTCATAAGGAGGACTTTTCTATAGCTAGGGATAAACCCTTTTTGGTAAAGGGTTGATCCTTGAAGCGTGGCAAGTGTACATTTATGACTCCTAATGCATAGTTTTGACATTAAATGATCTCCAATGACTCCAAAGGTTTTCCAAGCTATAAATTGAAGCTTCCTACCATATTTTTGAAGTAAGAAGACTAAGAAAAACACTTCTAAACACGAGAGCACAAATCTTCATATCACTTTTTTTCTCTCTCTACACTTAAGTTTTCCATTGTACTTGAGCTTTGAGCTAAATTTCTTCATTCCACATTTATCATTCTTGATATTTCCGGTACCCATGAAGTACATTTGC
Organism: Theobroma grandiflorum; assembly: GCA_036013995.1. Taxonomy (NCBI): domain Eukaryota; kingdom Viridiplantae; phylum Streptophyta; class Magnoliopsida; order Malvales; family Malvaceae; genus Theobroma; species Theobroma grandiflorum. The sequence goes on from CP142131.1 coordinate 14,217,037, forward strand.
CTTAAAGAGGCTTTCTTGTTGTTCTCCTCATTATTTACTGTACCATCGAAAAAGTTACACCTTACCATTAAAAGGTAGTTTTAATTATACCTTAACCATCAAAAGATAGTGTTGATTATACCTTAACTATTGAAAAGGTAAAGAATTTAAACTTTAACCTTGAAAAGGTTTCGTAAAGGTTATACTTAAACTTTGAAAAAATATTTTGTGTTTTTTTTTAAAGGATAAAATATTTTGTGTTAATTTCTCTTTTTCATTTCTAGTTTAGATTTTTGAAAAATATTTCTTGATAAGGTTTGATTGTGCTTAAAATGTTTTGAAAAAAATTTCTGAAACTCACACTCACTTGAAAGTGATAAAGTTTTCAAATTTGTAAAAATTTTCAAAAATCCAATTCACTCAGTTCTTGAATCTTCATTGTTAATTGAGCTAACAATATTCACAATCAGTTCCCATGTATGAATGCTCCTCAGGTTAACTCCTAAAGGAATGCCAAGTTAGATTAAAGGAATCAATACATCTGCATCGTAGAGTGTTTACATTTCTTTCCCAACACTTGCATTGATTCCTATAGATGACTTTTCACAATTATTTTTAATTTGAACACATGGTAGATACACATTCATGTTAGCTTTAAAATCATTATAGTTTTGATTATGACAAAATGAGTAAATTTACTTTAACATTATTTGAGTGATCCTTGACAAGTTCTTGAAATGATTTAACTCCCTTACATTGTTTTTACATAGTTACAAGTTTGACTATTGATGTTATTAAGCTATATCTATAAGCTTGTATAACTTAGGTGTACGAGTTCTTATGATTTCCATTCATTAAAGTTTAATTTAAAGATTAAAGGAAAATCAAGATGCACTCATTAAGGGGGAGTTTTGAATATCTTTTTTAATGATGACAAAAAAAGTGAGAAGAAATGCTAATTTAAAAAAAGTTCGATAGGTTTTAATGTTTAATTTATGTGTGTGATACTTAGTTATGGTTTTATTGAATATTATGTCCTAATTATTATAGATATTCAATATATCTTGTTTAACTACTGTACATATTATATATCTTATTTAACTATTATAGATATTATAAATATTTTATTGTAAATCTTTAAAGAAAACTAAATGCATTAACTAAAGGGGAGCAACTCATTATGCATAAAGATTTAAAGCATTTATATTGAACATAGACATTGCACTCTTAATCTAGGAGTGTTTTTTTATCATCAAAATAAGAAAGAGAAAATGTTGACTCTATGTGTTTTTTGTGATAGCAAAACATTCCTGACTCCATGTGCTTTTTGTGATAGCAAAACATTCCCTTTCATTAGTATCTAATTATATTATTTAAATGTATAAGAGAAAGTTTAAATTCATTAATATATTTGGTATTTGAAAGCAAGTTAAGATGCTTATTCAGTTGTAAGATGGGTTAATTGGTTAAACAAGTAAAAAGTAAAGAGCTTTAATGAAGATAAATTAATATTAACCGATTAACACAAACCTTTAATCAACTAAAGCAATTCAGGACGTTACTCTAAGGACAAACAGAAAGGTCTTAACTAGTTAACACAAAGTTTAATCAGTTAAGCAAATACTAGATACAAATTAAAAGCCTTTTAATCAATTAAAGGAAATAAGTTAACTGGTTAAAAGTCAAAGTTAAAGTATCAAGAAACACCAAAATTCAAATTCAAAATATTGATGACCGTCCAAGTACCAAACCAAGAGATTTAAAGTTGAAGACTTCTTAATTGGTTAGAGCCCATTTTTATTAATTAAGGATTAATTGAGAGAAGTTTTAATTAGTTAAAAATAGCATTAATTGATTGAAAAGAGGCTAGCCAAAAACAATGCTTAAAGGTGCTTGAGTTAAAAACAAAAAGTTATTAATCAATGAAAGCTGTTGTTGATATGTTAACATAGAGAAACTATGTGCAAGTCAGAGAAGACTTAATCAATTAAAGTCTACCTTTAACCGGTTAATGAAATATTGTCTGTACATTTGAATTTAAGCACAAAAAGACAAAATAATAGCCAGAAATGGCTAGTTTCTATCTCCTATAGTCAGAAGTGATTTTTCAAGTATTTAAAACCTCACCAACAGTCAAAAATCCTAGAGAGAAGCTATCCAAAGTGATTTTGAGCTTAGAAGACCAAAAACCATTCTCTTTACACTTGTATTTCACTTCCATCCTTTGAAAAAGTATTTGAGCATAACTTCGTACATCCTAGATCAACTAAGTGATCAATTATGCTTCGTCTTTTCTTCATTTCTTGTTTACTTAGAGTGTAAGAGACACTATAAGGGTTAGATCAAGCTTGGGTAAGCTTGGTTGTTGTTGTAGGTTCTAACTAAGCCTTAGAAAAGTTTGTTTTTGGTTTTGATTGATCCCTTGAAAAACCATTATTAAATGGTTGTGGTTGAGCTTGTGAAAAACCATTATAAAATCTTGGTGGAAGCTTGGGGATTCCATTGATTTTAGTAAATTGGTTTGAAAGTCATTGATAAGGAGATCAAGTTAATGGATGTAGGTCAAGAGGACCGAACCACTATAAATCATTGTATTTTGTTTACTTTCTTTTTTTTTCTTCTTACTCTTAACACTTAAATCAATCCTCTAGCAAGCTTTAAACTTTCACTTTCAAATTCCCTTAATCAACTCTTTACTTGGAAAGAATTTTCGTGTTATTTGGAAAGTGCTATCACCCCCACTCCCTCCACCCCCCCCTTCTAGCACTCTCTTTGAGACTAACAATTCAAATATCCACCACCTTTATCTTCCATGAACCCCATGCATTCCATCACAAACATAAGAAAGCCTCCTTTAATGCAATCGTAAGCTTTTTCAAAATCTAGTTTCAATACAACCCCTCCTTCATTCCCATATCCATTTTCATATTATGAAAAATCTCATTTGCAAGAAGCGACCCATCCGTTATTTAACACTCACTGATTAACGCACTTTGTCTATCACTAACAACATGATGCATCACCTTTTGAGTCTCTCTGTAAACAAATTCCCCAAAATCTTGCAAATGAGGCTAATCAAGTAAAAACCCTTTAAGTATGAGGGATTAGAGACTTCCGAATAAATGAGGAGTTCAAACCCTTTTCAGTCCGATCTATGCACATAAAGTCCAGGACAAATTCAAGTGATTCACTTCCCACCAACGCTCACGATTTCTCAAAAAGTTTGGGTTAAACCCATCAAGACCTGGTCCACTCTTCTCAATTCTTCCATTGTAACTGGAGCTTCAAACCACAAAGCATCATCACGGTTCTATCTCTTGAAGTCAAGGCAATCAATCATCAGACACAAAGCATCAGGCAAATTTAACTACTTCAGCATATCGAATTGGATGCGTGATAAGAATAACACACATTCAAATAACTTTAACATCAAATGCTATAGGTACTCTTTGATATTTGGAAAATTTTTGGTGTGCTTGTAAATGGGAAAAGAGTGACCAATAGGTAAGTAAAATTAGATAAAAGTAGGAGCTGAGGAGATTTTCAAAAAGCAAAAGGAGTGTAGATAGATATGCTTGGTGACATCGTATTGTTTTAAAGAAACGACTGACATTGATGGATATTTGTACTACAAAATAACCCATTTTGTCAAAGTAATGTCTTACGGTCGGCAAAGGAATTCACACGGCACGTGCATTCTATATAAATGGGATATATGTACTGGCGGAAAATAGATATGGTAAAAGTTAAATTTAGTTCCATCAAATCTTTTCGCTCAATTTCATGCAAGAAGTAACAATAAAGGAAGGGATCATGTTATTTAGTTCGACAATGCTCCAACAATTAAAGTGGCATGATATACAGAAAAAAAAAAAAAGAAGTGAATCTTAAGAATATCTATTTTTCACTTGTCTCCATTAAAATTTGGAATAACTTTTGAACTGAACAAACTGGGACTTCTTAGCATCAAAGGGAATGAAGAATTGTTTTCATGAAATTGGATACATCGTAATCTTGATCTCATCATATGTTCCTAACCTAAAATTCTAACATGTCACCTGTTAGAGTAGGTATACTCACATTTCTGTACAGTATATGAGATATGGTATGCATCATAATTATACTTCCACTTAAATTAATTTCCACTATTGATTTTAACACTCTAAACCCATAATTTTTGTGGATTCAATTACCAGCAATACAAAACTTGGATTTTACTTTTAGAGTATTAAACCTTTGATTTTGTTGAACAACTACTTTAACAAATACAGAGATCTACTAGTAGTTTTAATCAAATTAAGATTTATTGATCCATTCATCAAGTGGTATGCATGAAATTTATATGTTAATCGTGTTTAAGTTTAATAAATGCTTGAAATCTGAATTTGAACTTCGGTGGCATGTGTCAAAAAAGGAAACAAGAAAACAGAAAGAAAATTGAGGAGCTTTCGTTAACCTTATCAGGAATAACCACTACTCTAGTTATGTATAGCATTTCCATCAATTTTGTGGTGTGTGTGTGTGTGTGTGTATGTATCTGTTAGTTTTTTTTTTTTCATCAACTGCTGCTTCTGATGGTTGATTGTAAGTTCAAAATTTCAAACACTAATGGCTCGTTTGGTTCAGGGAATGGCTATGCCATTCCCTTCCTATTCCCCTTCTATTCTGTCTCCTCCGTTTGGTTCAAATGGCCACAGGGAATAGAAATTCCTGAGGAATTTCTATTCCCTGTCAAGGGGTAATAGGGGGGCCTTAAGTAAACCCAAGGTCCCCCCCGGTAATAGCTATTCCATGTCTCATGGAATAGCTATAATATTATTGAAGACAAAAATACCCCCACCCTTACTTGAAAATTTCAACTCTAGCCATATAAAAGATTTTTATTTTTCTCTCTCTTCCTCTTTCCCCCTCTCCCGATCTGCCTCTTCCCCTTTTCGATCTTCCCTTCCGCCGCCGATCTACCTTTTCCGATCTGCCCCTCTTCCGATCTGCCCTTCTTCCGCCGTTCTTCGTCTTTCTCTCTACCGATCTGGCGTTAACGGCCAGATCTGACAGCGGGAAGCACCGGATCTGGTGCTTCCCGACCAGATCCCGACCAGATCCCACGGTTGGATCTGGCACTCCACGGCCAGATCCAACCGCCGGGGACACCGATCTGGCGTCCTAATGGCCAGATCCGGCCACATGGTGGGCCAGATCGGTGTTATCTGACACCGATCGCCTTTCCGGCGACCGGATTACTGGCCAGAAGAAAAAACAAATAAAAAAATAAAAAAGTCAAAAATTATTTATAAATATTAAAATATTAATATTTTATTTATTAAATTATTAAACATTAAATATTTATTGAATATAAATATTAAACATTAAATATTAAACATTAATGAATATAAATAAAAAATAAAAAATTATTAATATTTTAATCATAATAATATTAAATTATAAATAAATTATTAATATTTAATGTATTAATAATTAAATTATATTAAAATATTAATATTTAAATTATTAATTATTAATATTTTTATTAAATTATAAATTATTATTATCTTAAAAAATAAAATAAATAATAAATAATCATATATAATAAAGGGTATTTTTGTCTTTTTATTTTCTATTCCTTTATTATTCCAAAGTTATTGTTACCAACCAAACACTGCATTAAGTAGTAATAGCCATTCCTACTCTATTCCATTCACTAAACCAAACAAAGTAATAATTATTCTTTTTTATTCCCACCTCATTCTATTCCCACAGAATACCTATTCCATTCTATTCCTGTCTATTCCGTGAACCAAACGTGCCATAAGAGATAGGTAATGAATAATGAGGCATTAACTTTATACTTCCCCCTTTTTCCTCAACTGTCGTACTCACTTCAATGCTACCTAACATTGCTTTGTTTATTTTATTCTTGACCCTTTGTGGAGGGAGAAAACCTCTCCCCAGCATAGCCACCTGCAGCTTACACTTCAATCTGTCATAGCTATGTACCCACGTGGGTTTCAATGATAGTGGAGTTTTGGTGTTGTGATGAATGTTGACTAAATAGCTATCTTTTTCAAGGATTGCATAACTAACTTCTGATATGTATTTACTTGAACGATATTCTTATTTGATTTGTGTAAACCCACAAAATCCATACATTTTAGATAAACCCAAATTCACAACACAAAAATTGCTCTTTTGAGACAATGCACCGTGTTTTTCTGAGGCACTAAATTTATGCCTAAAAAACGAAATAATTAAATCATGTCTGTCACGTCACAAGAAAAAAAAATACAATCATCAACAGTCATTAATGTCTCAGATTAAATTCTCATTTTAAAATCTACCGATTGAAGAATATTTCATTTTAGTGTGCAATGTTAAATTTTGTTAAATTTTTCATTTTATGATGCAGTATTGTTTTATTTTTTTCAATTTAGATATCAACTTTTTTATTTGGATTAAAAGAGGAAAATTGATAATGGAACAAAGAATATTTTCCTTAATAAATGAGTTAATGTGAAAAAAAGGGCCCAATCTACCTAAATAAAGGAAAATTGATAATTTTATTATGCATATTTTTGTGGATATCCATTTATACTATGTATATATATATATATATTTGGATGTAAATTAGATTGGATGAAGATTAGAATTTAATCCATCCATCTAATTTCTTTGTATTATCTTCATTTTATAAATTCAATTAAGATAAGGGGTTATGAACCTACAAATAAGCCCCTTCACTTAATTTGTAAACATACTTGAATAACATCTTTTTACTCCCTCTAAATACTTTTTCACTGTCTAAGTACTTTATTTAATATTTCTTTATAATTGTTCTCTTAAGATTTATTTCATAACATGTTATCAGCACGATCGTTTGAACTCTCAAGTTTTGAAATTATTTTTCATCATCTACAAGCTTTAAAAGGATTTCAATAGTTGGTCTTTAATTTTTGGTTGCAACAAATCAGATAAGTGATTTGATATCTCTTTAATATTTTCATTCCCTAAAAATCAACCTTAATATGAATTTTACTATCATTTAATATATATTATAATTTGTCCCTTGATTAAAAAGTGAAATTGCTAATATATAACTAGTAATGAAAAATCATAAATGTTCATTCCTTGAAGTGAATGTGGCAAACGAGCTACTAATAAAAAATTATGAATCTATCCATTCCCTTAAGTGAATGCAACATCATTTTGATAATTATAGTCATGGTCATGAATCTATCTATTCTTTGAAGTGAATGCAAAATCATTTAATAATTATGATTGCCATAATAATTTATACTATCACTATTTTAATTCTAAGAATAATTTTACCACCAGAAGTGGATGAATACCTTAACCCATTAATCCACCAGAAATGAATGAATACTTATAACCCACAAAAGTGAAATGAATACTTTTAATCTACTAGAAGTAGATAAATAATGAAAAGACAAAATTGGAAAGAATAAAAGGAATATAGAAAACGTATTGTCATTAATGTGGCATGAAAAACTATTAGTCACGTATCTGTTGTACGTCTTGAATTTTATTAAGCATCACTGAAAACTTTATGATAATTTCAACCATAGAGAAGTTGATGTAGCACATCAAGATGTTTGTCTACCTTGAAAAAGGGATTGATTTTATGATTGGTAATGGAAATATCCATTGTTAATTTCTTTATCTTGAAAAAAGAATTGATCATTTGATTGATAATGGAAATACTCGAGAATGAACTTAATAGCAATAGGTTTATTTTAGTATAACTATATTTTGAAGATACTTTAATATGTTTTTATTATATTTAAATGATATGTTCTTATTATGTGTTTTAATTAAGTATTTAATGTTTTTTCATATTAACTTGTAAATTTCTTATTGTATATATCTTATTTTATTGAGAAAAAATATGGATATTCATATTGTTAGATCCAAGATCCATGATGTAAATATATGTCTAGCAAACATTGCTACAACGCACACTATATTTAAAGACAAGAAATATTTTTCTCACTAGACAACGAAGAAAACCAATGTCAATACAATACATAGTAGTACAAGATTAATTGAAGGCTTTGGAAGAGCTAATATTTTATTACCTTGAAGAATAAAATTTATAATAGAAGATGTATTATTGTCTATTAAGTTTCAAAGAAGTTTATTAAATTTTAAAGAAATTCGTTTGAATAGATATCATATTGAAACAACGAATGAAAGAGACACTTAATACCTCTATATTACATCTATTATTTTAAGTAGGAAGTGTGAGTTGAAAAAAAAAATTATTACTCGCTTTGCTCTCTAGATTAAACTACACAAATATTAGAATAATTAAAACCTATAGTAAACTAGAAGTTTACTAATGATTTTAATGTTTAGCATGATCGGTTAGACCATCCTGGATCAATAGTGATGCAACAAATTGTTGAAAATTAATATGATCATTCATTGAAAAATCAGAAGATTTTTCAATCTAATAAAATACTCATGTGTTTCTTGCTCTTGAGACAAATAAATTATAAGCTATCATCAGCTAAAGTTGGGACTAAATTACCTATGTTTTTGAAATGTATTCAAGATTATATGTGAATTCATACATCCACCATATGAATCATTTAGATATTTTATAATTTTAATAAATGCATCGACTAGATGGTCATATGTATGCTTAATATTAGCTTGCAATTGGGCATTTGCAATTATTCGTTTGCAAGAACATTTTCCTGATTATGTAATCAAGACTATTTGTTTTTACAATATTGGTGAATTTACATCTCATGCTTTTAATGAATATTTTATATTAATTAGAATAACTATTGACTAGTCTGTTGCTTTTGTTCATACACGAAATAGTCTAGTAGAATCATTTATTAAATACTTCCAACTAATTGCAAGGCCATTACTTATGAAATTTAAACTCCCAACTTTTGTTTAGGGGCATGCTATTTTGGATGCAGCAACATTTGTATGTATCAGGCTAAACGAGCTACTATAAATTTCTTTTTATACAATTGGTTTATGGTCAAGCACCAAATATTTCTCATCTAAGAATTTTTAGGTATGTGGTATATGTTTCAATTACTCCACCACAATGCACAAAAATGATTCCTCAAAGGAGGTTAGAAATATATGTTGGATATGAATCTCCATTTGTAATTGAAATTATCAATAGGAGACTTATTCATGGCAACGTTTGTTGATTTGTCATTTTAATGAAACAATTTTTCCAACATTAAGGGTAGAAATAAGTAGTTGGAAAAGAAAATTTCTTAGAATGAATTATCATTATCTAGTTTTGATCATCGCACAAATCAATATGAACTTGAAGTTCAAAAGATAATTCTTTTGCAAAATATAGTAAATCAATTGTCAGACATATTTACTGACCTAAAAAGGATAACTAAGTCTTATATACCAGTTGCAAATGCTCTTATTTACATTGATGTCCCTATAAGACAAGGCCTGTCAAAAACGTGGAGACCAATTGGTGTCAAAGATAAAATTCTTGAAAAAGAAAAAAAAGCAAATATTCAAGCTAGTCAAAAAGAAGAAATAGAAACTCTAGAAGAAACCTTTGACACAATTGATAAAAATTCCAAAAAAAATTCAAGTACCTGAAATCATTAAAAATAAAGAGATTTCCATCAATTATGTCATAAGGGAAAAAAAGGAAACTAGAATGAAATAAACATCGACTATATTTTTGTATATAATATAGTGCTCAATATTATGAAAGAAAAACAAGGATCTTGAACTTATATTTGTTGAAAAATGTAGACATAGAAATAATTGGCCAATGTGGAAAGACGTAATTAAGAAAGAATCGAATTTACTTGTAAAACATGAAGTTTTTAGACTTGTAATCCATACACCAAATTGTGTAAAACCAATGAGATATAAATGGATATTTTTGTGAAAACTAGATGAGAAAATGAGATTATGAGATATAAAGTATGGCTTGTCGTACAAGGTTTTACTTAAAGACCTGGTATTGAGTATGAAGAGATATATTCTCTATGGTAGATGTAATAATTCTATATTAACTAGTCTGGCAATAAATGAGAAGATTAAAATGTGTATAATGAATGTAGTTACAGCTTATTTATACAACTCACTTGATAACAATTTCTATATGAAAATCCTTAAAGGATTTAAGTTGCCTGAAGCACAAAATTTGAATTTTTGAAAAATTTATTTGATTAAATTAAATAAATTTGTACATGGATTAAAGTAATCCAGACACATGTGGTATAATCGCCTTAGTGAATATTTGTTGAAAGAATGTTATAGAAATAATCCTATGTGCCCATGTATTTTACAAAAGGATTTAGATATGAATTTATCATAATTGTTGTTTATGTTAATGACTTGAATATTTTTGGAACTCTTGGAAAGTTATCAAAGGTCGTGGATTATTTAAAGAGACAATTTGAGATAAAAGACCTTGGAAAAACAAAGTTTTGTTTGAGTCTTTAGATTGAGCACTTGACAAATGGAATTTTTGTCCATCAATCAAATTATATAACAAAAGTACTAAAACAATTCTGTATGGACAAAGCATATCCATTGAGTTCATTAATGGTTGTAAGGTCACTAGATGTGAAAAAAAAAAGATCATTTCCGACCTTGTGAAGATAAAAAAGAACCTTTTGGTCTTGAAGTATTGTATCTTATTGCAATTGGAGTATTAATGTATCTTGCTGGAAATACATGACTTGATATATCAATTGTTGTGAATTTATTAGCAAGATATAGTTCTTCTCCAACTTGAAGATATTTGAATGGAATTGAATATACTTCGATAACTCCAAGGAGCAATGAATATGTGATTATATTATTCAAATGCATCAAATAAAATTTAAGTGGTTATGCAAATGTAGGATATTTATCTGATCCACAGAAAGCTCAATCCTAAATAGGTTGCTTATTCATATGTGGAGATATGATTATTTCATAGTGTTTTGTAAAACAAACTATAGTTGCTACTTCTTCTAACCATGTAAAAACTTTAGCAATTCACGAGCCAAATCATGAATGTATCTGGTTAAAAACTGTAACTCAACATATTCGAAAAACATGTAACTTGTCAACCGAGAAGAAAATTCCAACAACGTTATATGAAGACAATACCACTTGCATAGCACAGTTAAAAAAGGATACATTAAAGGCGATAAGACAACACATATTTCACCAAAATTTTTCTTCACTCATGATCTACAAGAAAAGAATAATATCAGTGTTCGACAAATTCAGTCAAGTGACAATCTAGCAGATTTGTTCACCGAAGTCATTCCTATTGCAACATTTGAAAAGTTGGTACAAAAAATTAGAATGCATCATTTTAAAGATTTCTATAATGCAGTCATCAGGGGGAGTAAAATATGCACTGTACTCTTTTTCTTCATCAAGGTTTTTTCCACTAAGTTTGTCTTGATTAGGTTTTCAATGAAGTAGTATTTCCAAAGCGTATTCTTGAAAAAAATTATGTACTTTTTTTCTTTCACTCTAATTTTTTTGTATGAGTTTTTTCCTTATAAGGTTTTAACAAGGTATATTCTTGATACAATGGATATTCAAGGGGGAGTGTTATGAATATTTTTGTGAATATTTGTTTATACGATGTATATCTAGATTTGAATGTAAATTAGATTGGTTGAAGATTAGGATTTAATCTATCCATCTAATCTCTTAGTATTATCTTCATATTGTAAATTCGATCTAGATAAAGGATTATTAACCAATAAATAAGCCTCTTCACTTCATTTGTAAATACACTTGAATAAGATCTTCTTATTCCCTCTAACTACTTTCTCTCCATCTAAGTACTTTCTTTTATATTTCTCTAAAGTAGTTCTCTTAAGATTTATTTTATAACAAATTTATCATTGTTGTAATTTTTTTTGCAACCAAATTTTCTCAATTAATTAAAATTAAGAAGTTGAAATTTGTTAAATAGGTTAAAATAAAACATTGCATTTTAAAACAAAGAATTTTACAAATATTAGATCTTAAAATATTTAATCCCTCCACAAAGCAATTAATATATTTGATCCTTCACTATTAACGATCAAAAAGAAAAAACTAGTTTGGTGAATATTTCAATTTCCAATTAAAGACCATAAAAGATAAATATGCTTTCAGATCGATAAGGGTCATCCCTACCCATACAAACTCACTTTTTCTTCTATAGAAATTAGATAAAATTGTTCCTTTCTTTGAGTGGAAGACTTCAAGTTACTATCCTTGCTACACTTTAACATTAATCACAATTACCTGGCCTTTTTGCTACTTGAATAAGCTTGTAATTAAAGGCTTAAGCTCATTGATCAAAATGCCATCATGTTTCTTGAAATTTGAAAGAACTATTTTCACAAACAAATAAAAGAAATTATAACGATAAAATGCTTCAAACTATAGGTTAAAGATAAGAAAATTTTAGTCTCAAACCAAGAACTTTTTCTCACTATCTCTTTGATCTTGATCACAAAACAACTGCATGACGTCCCATAGTGAAACCCTAAACATTAATCACCCAAAAAAGACAACCACAAAATTATTACCAAGTCAACTTAAACCACGAGCACATTTCTTTAAGAATATCTCACTTAATTTCATTGGAAACTAATCACAAAACCAAAACCCCAATATCACTAAAAAATAATCATGATTGTCGTAACATGCGGGTTCGGGAACCTGACCACTAGATGTGGGGTAATTTAGGGAGTCGCCACCAATCTTCTTTTACCTAGGTGCGATTGGTCACCTATTAACTTGATTCTAATCGACAAAATCCTAAATTAATTTTAGGTCTGTCAAAAGAATAAGAACTAGTCTACAATTTTTAGAGATGGATTCGGGAGTGCGGTTACACACGAAGAAGGGTTGGCACCTTTGTGGTGCCCGTTCCATGAATAGTATCATTTAATCTTAAGTTATCCTATTATAGCCTACCCTTGATTTTGTTCCTATATTTCCTTAATCCTTGCTTATTAATTAATTCTTTATCATATTAGCTTATTAAGTTTTTTATTCAGTTTCATAGATGCACATGTTACAATCGTAAAATGATATTATGGTTTGTTCAATTTTAAATGATGAGGTCGACAATCTTTTATCGGAAAATCATTTATAGACCACTCCAATGCTTTAGTGAAGTCTCGAAGTTTTCCTCACCTAGGGATACCTTGGGAAGAACTTGTCTTTACGAGCTCTTCTAGGAAATCCCATCATCGAAATTCTCACTTCATTAACAAGATAAACGTGGCATGTTATGACATGATAAAATGATGACATCCACATGAGCATATTCATTAATTTAGTTGGTTCATTATTCATGCACTAATATGTTTAATAATTCAGGGTGATTTATTACCTTATTCATATATTTATTATTATTTTTATTATTTTTTAGAGCTTTCTATTTAAATCTATATTCCTTAATTAACATTATGGATTAATATTTTTTACTTAAGTATATATTTTATCAAATAAACAATTAATTAATTTTTAATGGTTGAATTAACTTTATTTAGTGATGTTTGTTTAAGCTAATTAACTAACTACATTAATTTAGATTTAAATGCAACATTATGTAAATTTATTTTTTCTAATATATATTAATTTTTAACAATAATTATTTGAGTTAATGGGTATTGGAGTATAGAGTTCGGATTTATCCCAACGCTTCGGTGAAAATCCGTCTCAAACTTCGCACCTAAGAAATCCACCTGAAAAAGGTAAATCTTTGCCCTTATCATCTATAAAAAAAGAAATGCATCTTCATTTTTTGACATATTTTATAATATATCTAGACTTTTATATTTCCTTCGTATATATATAAAAAAAAGTAAATTGGGCCTAACCACATAAAACCTTCACAATAAGCTCATTAACACAAACTAAGCAAAAATTTGAAAAGAATAAAAGAAGTAACCATACCTTATTTGGGCTTAGGTTAATGTAACATATTAGACTTAGGAAAAAACCAATGAGTTTGCTCCAAAAGCCCATTCCTTTCTTTCTTTCCTTTCTCTTTTATTAATATTATTATTAACAGCTTGGCGATTTCGCTGGGGATGAAGAGAGTCAAGCCATTAATTAATCATAAGTTATCCTAAGCCTTAAATAATTTAGTGTTTTCTCTAGTATCAATCATTTATTTTGCATATTTTTGTTTAATGTGTTTACTTATTTTGCCATTATTACTTTATTATTTTTAATAATTGCAAGGATTTTAGGATAAGGGGAGTGTGAGATTATTGGTCCAAGGTCGGTATATTCCTTCTCACACACGACACATCTTGCATTCATGCATAGGCTTTCCACCCGAGCTTTGTCCTTAATTAGAAAGGGGTTAAGTAGCTATGCTCTCGTGAGGTGATAATCTCCACATGGGCTAGTGAACATTCCCACTCAAATTGAACCTAGTCCGTTCGAAGCCTATAATGGGCGAGGATCGAGGTGCCTTACTAGTCCGAGTGGATAACAGTGAAGAACAATTTAGGAACCATTAACCTTGTTTAAAATCGAACTCAACATATAAAAAGCTATGAGGAGCCATCCCATGGATAGAACTTTACCGAACTTGTCATGAGGAGTACACCTTAATATAGGACATATGAAAGAACAAATCTGTCCTAATAGCTTTTTTTGATAAAATAAAAATAACACGTGTAAAAGTGATTTAAAAAAAAATTCTTTCCTTTTCCATCTTAAAAAAAAATGAGCAAGATTTTTTACATTCATTATTTTTAGAATACTTTTCTCTTTACTTTTACTTTAAACATCTCAAAAGAATAGCTTTTTCTATTTTCCCCTAAAAAAAAAGGATAAACATGAAAAAGAGGGAGGATTTTTTTTATTTCGTGAAAAAAAAGAAAAAAACAAAAATATAAAGAAAGGAAAAAAAAAAGAGGTCTTTAGTTCCTTTTGTCCATAAAATTGAGGGAAAAGAAAAAGATAGAAAAGCTTCTTCTCTTACAAAAATAAATAAGAAAGGTAAAAAGCGAAAATGATGCTTATTGTGAAACGAAAAAAAAAAAAAGAAAGTGATTTTCCATTTAAGCATCAAGAAGAGAGAACAAAAAAAGGTTTTTTTAATTTCTTCCATTGTCTTCAAAAACCACAAAAAGAAAGGGATTTTAGGTTTAAATAAAATTTTCTACCTCCCATTATATATGATTTCTAATAATGTGGTCTTCCACTTCATTTCACACCATCCATGCATCAAGGCATCATAACATTTCATGTATACATACAAATATCATATTTTCATCTACATGCAACCATTTCATGCTTGTTCTAATAAAGAAGAACCCTACAGTGTTGTTAGCTTTGTAAGAAAGAGAATAAATCCCTTTTTGAAAAATTTTTTAGTAAAGTTCCAAATTTTTTGTTTCTAATTTATTTTGGTTTGGTTAAAAAGGATTGAACGATATGGAACATCAATTGGAAGCAATGATAAGTGCATTGGAACTCAATGAAGAAGATTTTAAACATGACCTTCGATAGATGAAATGACAGATGGCCAAATTGATGGAAATGGTTGAATGTCTAAATGAAGCCAAAGGAAAGCACCCTCAAGAATCCCCATCGCTTCAAATCGAACCACATCAAAAGCAATCAGTGAATAAAAATTGATTTATCCTTGATGAACCCAACACATTGTTTAGTGGCTCAAGTAAAGATCAAGGTCTGGAAAAAGTTGTAAAAAGGATGGATGAGTTGAATACACAAATGATTGAGTTGAAAAGTTTCATAACCAAGATGGTATCTCCAAATGCTACACAACCCCTGAACAATGGGTTGCAACCAAGGGCATATTCTCAACTCACCTCTTTTTAGCTTGCAAGAATCAATTTGTAACCAAATTCATACTCTTGTCCAAGCACTTTTCGACCCCCTTTTCAACATGCCTTTCAAAACCAACCATAGGCACAATTAGCAATCACCCCCACTCTTAACCTAGCCACCCCTCAAAAATAATCCAAAAAGAAAAAATAATTTTATCCTGTACCCATTACCTACAAAGAACTCTTTTATCAATTAGTTCATGGTCATCTTATTGTCTCGATGCCTTTGGAGCACTTACGACCTCCATACCCAAAGTGGTTCAAGTTAGATGCAAGATGTGATTATCATGGTGGAGTTATGGGACAGTCTATCGAAGATTGTGATGCCTTCAAGTATCGAGTGCAAACATTAATAGATGCCAAATGGTTTGATCTAGCAAAGATGATGGGGCATGGTTGTGGGGAGCACAATTAAGTATCAAGGTGAAAGAAAGATTGACTGTGCTGATTTTTTTTAGAAGAGTTTTTGTTAAGACCTTAAGACATTTTAATCTTTGACTTCTTTGAATCTTGTAAGAATGGGTTCATGTTTGTGAAAAATTATGTTGACTTTTAAGGTCTTGTTTAACATTTTCCTAAATGTTGTTTTAATAAAAAAAACATAAAAAAGTGAAAAAAGAAAGTTTGTTTGAAATGTAATCATGTTGGTGCACTATTTAGAATCAAATGTCTTTATGTTTCAAATCACTCGTCATACATTTAGTCATCCCATCATGCATTCAAACATTTGATTTGGACACACATGCATGCATCATTTGTCAAACTCAGCCCTAAAATATCTACCATGTTATACATGTGACTGATAGAGAGATAGTATATTTGAACAGTTAGAAAAATATTAAAAAGACAGTATTATAACTAGAAATATAACTAAGATGATTTAAACCTCGAATAAGCTCAAATACGGATTTTAAGAGTGAAATTGAAAATTTCACAGTCTAAGGATTTCTCAAAATAGTGATTCGGAGTTCGAGGTCCAGTTTGGAGTTAACGAAAAAATTGACCGATTAGGGACAAAACGGTCATTTTGTCATTTAAGGACAAAATAGAAATTTCCATAAAAGAATTTAATTACAATTGATCAAGAATAATTATATGAAGTATAATATGATTATTGGAGCATAATATCAAGTTTAGCAGTAAGAAATGTAATTTCCTGGTGGTTTTGGAGCACAAGGGCAAAATAATAATTTTGCCATTAAAGGACAAAACGAGAATTTTTTGAAAAGATTTTGACAACAATTGATCAAGATTAATTATTTAGGTGATTAAAACATAATGTGAGGATTTAGCAGTGAAAAGTTTCAATTTTCAGTACATTTTGGAGTATAGGGGCAAAATAGTAATTTTACCACCGGAGGATCAAATTTGATAAATTGGAGTGTGGTATGAGTTTGAGGAGTGAAAAATATGCCATGTGGTAATTTTTTCATTTTTGGGGCAACAATATAATTTTACACTTTTTCGAGGGTAAAAGTGTAATTTTGTAAAATTACACCATAAAAAATTATTGGGATTTGTCTAGAAACTTCATGAAATCAAAGGATAAGTGCTGGAATTGTGTGGTGGAGAAAAGAAATTAAAAAAGAAAATAAATAATAATAAAATAATAAAAAAGTAAATAAACATGTGTATAAATTGAATATTTTATTATTTAAGTTGTATAAAGCCATAAAAATAAGCCAAGAACCATTGAGAGGTTCGACCTTAACCAGCAAGAAGGGGAGAAAGGAAGAAAACTCAAAACCCTAGCCTAGAATCAAGGGAAAAATAAGGAAAAATAAAAAATTCAACCGATTAAAAGGTAAAATTTTTGAATTTTCCTATTTATCTCTATTTCCCATGCTTTCTTTTCTTTCTTCCATGCATGAAACCCTAGTGGATATGATGAACTCATGCTGGCTGAATATTCAAGGGGGAGATTTGAACAATTTTTAGGTTGATTTAATGTTATTTAGTTAGGTTATAATTAAATATATCAAAACCTAGCTAGAAAACTGATTTTCTCCCATTTAAACCCATTATGCCAAATTTTCCAGGGGAATATTGGCTGCTTATTTTGATGCAAAATTGTGGTATTTAAGTGTAAATTGATGAATTATGAGCCTAGAAAAATTATAGGAAATTTTGGTGCAAAAACTGAAATTTTTGCCTAAAGTGCAGACTGGTGCACTAAATGTTTCAGACTGCAAATTGATATCACATTCGCAGTCACAAAGGCAAATTAAGTGTAATTGGAGTATAGAAATTGAAAGGAATCAAATCGGAGTTAAAATGGAGATTTTAGCAATTTAGACGTGTGTAAGAGAATTAAGTCGAAAACCGTGTTTAGACAGTTATTCGGATAGTTTGTAGGACATTCCATGCATTTAGAGCCTGAAATAATTTATGATGAATTGACACAATTTATTTAATTTTGTGTCATGAATTATGGATAGGTGGTGAGTAAACTGATTCAGGTAAGAGACTGCACTCGAGGACGGAGGGTAGGAGTATATCTACTCCTAGAACAGTGAGTGAACAATTTATTGCCTTAATTATCTAGAGGAATTTTATTTAATTTGATGATTTTATGAAAATTATTTTAAAATGAAAAATTTCTTGTTTATTGAGAAAAATACGAAATTATGAAATAAATGGAATTTATTAAATAAATCAAATTTTTATCATATGATTTGAAAATCGAATATTGGATTTGAAATTAAAGTATTGGAGACCCCGTGATTTATTGTGAATTATGTTTTAAATTATTATGGCTTATAAAAATGTGGTATAACTGGCTACTGGTTTATTGTGTTGAAATTTATATGAACTGTTGTTTGCCGTGCAAGCTGGTTAGTAATAAAATAGCCTAGTCATATTGTTAAAATTTTATTAATTGGTGGATTGATATCTGCTGCAGTAGATGGGTTTTCGTGGACCAGTCTAATTAGAGGTGGCACGATGAAACCCCGATATACCGATATCTCAATTGTAGAGGCGTACAGGGTTATTTATTTAATTGTCTTGAGATATGACAGAGTCACTTCACGTTAAACTACCACGTGAAGGCGAACTCAACTAACGCCAAGGAATGGCTGATGTTGAATAATTATGATAATTTCGACAATTTTGGCTGGCTTGGTTAAATACCTCTGATCAAGGTGTCATCGAGCACAAGATTTTTGGCACAAACCACGATTTTGTGAATAATCACAAGCCATGTAAATTTTCAAGTGAAATGAAATTAATTTACTCAGTGAAAGGAAATAAAGTGTTATGAACATTTTACAATAGTTTATGATAATTGTCTCCTTTTACTCGACTTTAGATAGTTTCGATGGAAAATGTTTACTCATTGGGATTTTATAATCTCACCCTATTTTTTTCCACACCTTACAAGCTCAGAGCATTCATAGTTAGCAGAGTTAGTCAAAGACTGTCGATCAAACTTGAATCGACGAGAACTGTAGGTTCACAGTTCTCGAGATACTCTGGTTAGTTTTGGGGCCCACGTGTCACTGTAATTTAATTTTTATATTTTAGTCATTTGTATTAAAGTATGTAAAAACATAATTAAATTTTACGCTGCGAAGATTGTTTACCAATAGTTTTATAAAATTTGTTTTATGAGAAAATATATTATATTATTAAATATTTTTATTATATTCAAATAATTAAATTTTATTTCTAAATAAATATTTTAGATACTTAAATTTATTTTATCATGATAAATGTGTTCTATAAGCATTTACTATATTTTTTAGCAAATTTCAAAATTTTTTGTGAAAAAAGATGAAAATGCCCTTGTGAGCCAGATGAAATTATTTTAGTATTTTTAAATTGAAAATGACTGGTGGTATTCGAAATGTGAAATTTCATAATCGTCGCTCATCGGGGAAGCGTAAAAGCTGATACGAAAGCCTTGTGGAGTTTCGATCGATATTCAGAGTGTGAATACCTATCGAGACTTCGTGGCGGTTGTCATGGGCCCGATGGGGAGTTCCGGGTCGTGACAATTAAGTTGGTATCAGACCATGGTTTTGATTTTGAAAGATCATGGTTTTGACTTTTAAATTATTTTAAAAAATCTACATTGACACTGCGTGGCCCGAGTCAAGTTAGGTCAAGGATGTGCATTAGCATATAGTATCTAAGAATTTCCTGAAATCAAATTGTTTATTTTATAGATCACTATGTCTAGCGAAGGACCATTGAAATCCACAGTTGGGAGTCGTAGACGCTCAGTACCTAGTAGCCCAGAGAGGTATCCTTTCAGAGTTCCTGAGAATTGGGATCCCTCAAGATTGAGAGCACAGGTTCGGACTCTTGAGAGCTCTAGTGCTACCGAGACCGATGAGAGCATTAGTAGTAATGATACTAATCTGTGTATTAGGAATTCTCTCTTGAGAGAAATTGAGAGAGGTGAAGAGGCGAGAGAAAGAATGAGGATGGCAGGAGAAGATTATCGTGATAGAAGATTACCTTCATCGGTTATTAGGTATTTTCCTCCCGGGGGCGAAGGAAATGCAGTAACTGTGAGTGATGAACAATATAGGAGAATTCAAGAAGAGTGGCTCAGGGAACAAGGGGAAAGAACGAGGGGATTAAAAGAAATTTTCACGACTAGGAGACCTCCCCCATTAGTAGTTAGACCATTTCCTTTTGGCGGTGGACCAAGTATAAGGGGTCGACAAGAAAAAGGTAAACCTAGAATGTCCGTGATTGATCTTTTTTCTGAAAAGCCACTAGTGATACGAGATTTTCCTTCTGGGTGTGGAAAGAATGCTGCACCAATAAGAGATGAAGAACGTTTGAGGACCCAACAAGCTCGGACTGAAAAATAGAAAAGGAAATCTCATAAGATGAAAGAGGATACGGAAGAAGAAAACTCTAGTGATACCTGATGAGACGGTTAGGCTTTATACAACTTCAAATTTTGGCAAATGTAAAGTAAGCGAAAATAGTCATATATATCTGTAAAAAAGGACCCGAAAGTTAACTTCTGTTGTGTATAATATAAGTGGATTGTAGAATAGTTGTTCGACTGACTTGATGTGTATAAATATAGAGGTCTTTGGTACAAAAAAGATAGACTAATAATATAATTTTGAGGTTAAAAGATTTGAAATTGTCAAATCAATTTTAACCAACACATGGAATTTTATAATTGAGATTGATATACGAAGTATTCGAAAGGATTATTTTAAAAGTTTACTTGGTTCAAAGTGTGATTTATAAAGAAAATGATTTGTTTTAAAGATGATTACTTAGAGGGAAGAAATTAAAAGAAATATCGATGTTTGGATGTACTCTAAGAGAAAGATAGATCCTTAACTAATAAGGATTAAAGGAAAGAATGTACCGAAAGATGGATTGCTCTGTGGTTTATAGTATAAGAGGGAATAAATTATGAGAGTCATCAGATAAGAAGAATAATTAGATATGAATAATAAAAATAGTACTGGGGTGCGATCATACCAATACTGATGCATCGGATCCCATCAGCATTTCGAAGTTAGGCGTGCGTGGGTGAGAGTAATATTAAGATAAGTGACCTTCTGGGAAAGATATTTTATAATAAAGTATGAAGTGTGAGGAGATTTGAAAATACTTATTGACGGAAGTACAATTGGTACCATATGGTTTCCCTTATAAATTTTGGTATATTTAAGGAATTGTCAAGGTAAATTAATGAATAAGAGTAACAAGGATTCAATTATAATCTAAATATTTAGAGATTTTAGGTGATATGGATCGACTAAAGAATAGTATCATTGGAATGAAAATAGAATTATGTTAAGGGAATTGCAGAAACTTATTGAGAAAGGACAATTTTGGTATACTATAATGGATGATATGGACAAGTTGAAACTAAAGTTCTAATTATGTAATGTATGGTAAAAGATCTGTTCGATATCATTATGTTAAGAATCCTTGTAGTTGAAAAGCACAAGTAAAATTCTTGAGTGACATGAAAATAAATTCCATAGGATAAAAAGGGACATGCATTGACTTAATATGGAGTTTTATTAATTGGAATTTTAAGTGCATTGGAAAAAGTGTTAAAATTGAAATGAAGAGCAAATTGAAAAACTTCCATGTTATCTCATATATTGACCTATGGGAAGAAGAAAAGTTAAAGAGTCCTTAAATTAGTTACATTGGAGTGAATTGTCAGGTGGAGTATCAAGACCAACAATAGGGTGACTAAAGTCAAAATTCTAAGAAAATGAAGGAGATTGAGAGTCAAATT
This sequence comes from Theobroma grandiflorum, assembly GCA_036013995.1. Classification (NCBI taxonomy): domain Eukaryota; kingdom Viridiplantae; phylum Streptophyta; class Magnoliopsida; order Malvales; family Malvaceae; genus Theobroma; species Theobroma grandiflorum. Next base: position 14,239,093 of record CP142131.1, read on the forward strand.
TTGTTGATGGCTATGTAAAAGTGAATGAGGAGTTAAGTAAATTATGAGATGTTAATGAGAAATATCAATACTAAATGATAAATTCGTGAATGAAGAATTACAAGAGTAATGTAGAAACAAGTTGATGAAAAGTATTATTATGAGAATTTATAATTATTGCCTCGACTCAGTAGAGTGAAAAGAATTAGTAATGATATGAGATTGATTATGTGATATATTAGAAATCTTTGGAGACAAATGTGAAATTGAACGAATAATTTGGGTTAAAGTTATCGGATTTGACTTAAAATCTTGTTAATTGGAGTTTTAAAGTTTTTGGAAAGGTATTGATATGTGTGAAGTGGAAATTTGGAGATAGATACCTAAAGATAAATTGATATATGGAGAGTTACAGGATTAAAGGATTAAATGTAATGAAATGGTTAAAGGTGTTCTTTTCAAGGGAAGGAAAGGTTTCGAGTTCGAACCTCCCTGTGTCCAACTGCAGGCTGCAGACTGCAGGGAAGACCGTGTTAAAGGGATGAGGACCCAGACATGATGGTACCTTAGAGAGATAGTCATTCTAAGAGGATGTCATATGTGGAATTGGTAATTTGAAGTTAAATGATTTGGAAATGTTGAATCTGGGTTAAATGTCAAGTAAAGTTTTATAATAGGGATTAATATACAAATTACCTGAGGGATCAATTTAAAAAGTTTATTGAGTTCAAGTGTGACTTATAATACGAACAATCGAGTCAAGGAAAAATCTTTAGGACACTAATGACCCTATAAAACATACATGAGTATTCAATTACCATTTGATGGAAACAATGAGGTGACATAATGATGCTTAGGATCAGGAAATGTATGTATATATATAATTATGGATAATGAGAAAAGAATATAAGTATGTAAACGGTATGGGCCTATGCATAGATATAATAAAGATGTTGATCAGAATTATGGAGATTATGTTATTGAATTTTGGTTATAGAGAAGGACAAACGAAAGAAAATTTGGTTCAGAGACATTAGAGAATAAAGTTATTTATATGTAATGAGAAGTATGGACATCTGAAAGTACTTATACATACATATATAAGGAGTCAATAATATGATCAACTATGGTAAATGATTATTCATAAGGATTTAAAATTTGAACTTGATGTATCCGACGAGTTGAAGAAAAAAAATAAAATGATCAAGAATAATACTAGAAGTTGATTTATAGAGACCTAAGGAAATTGGAGAATTCATTCAGGAAATGTAATCTATGGCAAGATTAAGCCATATGAATGGACTGATATGATTAAAAAGGTGGATGTTATATGTGTATAAGAAACAAATATGATATATGTGGAAATAATTAAGGATTACTAATTTTCTCTAAGGTTGAGAATATGTCCAAAAACGAGTATGGCATACTATTGATATTGTAGGCTATATAATAATGTATGAGGATGAAGATGAATAAGTACCGAAAGGTTGATAAGGAGCAAAGAAAGGAATTGATGATTGATATATATAAATGGGTATAAAAATAGATCGAAATTGATATGATTGAGATGGACTTGTAGTTTGAATTTAATGATGGTAACATAGATCATGACTGTGAAAAATACTACAGATGTGATTTTAAAGGATGATGGTAGATAAAAGTGAAATACTCAAGTGGACCTAGAGGTAAACAAATTGAAGTTTTCTATAATAAGTGATGACATGGGAAAATAAATATCAAAGGATAATATAATACCCTATTTATTCTTTAGGTTTGAACAATGAAATTTTGAGGACAAACTTTTATTTTAAGGGGGATAGTGTTGTCAAACCCGACCCTAAAATATCTACCATGTTATACATGTGACTAATAGAGAGATAGGATATTTGAACAGCTGGGAAAATATTTAAAAGATAGTATTATAACTAGAAATATAACTAAGATGATTTAAACCTCGAATAAGCTCAAATACAAATTTTAAGAGTGAAATTAAAAATTTCACAGTCTAGGGATTTCTCAAAATAGTGATTCGAAGTTCGAGGTCCAGTTTGGAGTTAACGGGAAAATTGACCGATTAGGGACAAAACGGTCATTTTGTCATTTAAGGACAAAATAGAAATTTTCATAAAAGAATTTAATTACAATTGACCAAGAATAATTATATGAATATAATATGATTATTGGAGCATAATATAAAGTTTAGCAGTGAGAAATGTAATTTCCCAGTAGTTTTGAAGCACAAGGGTAAAATAATAATTTTGCCATTAAAGGACAAAACGAGAATTTTTTGAAAAGATTTTGACAACAATTGATCAAGATTAATTATTTAGATGATTTAAAACATAATTTGAGGATTTAGCAGTGAAAAGTTTCAATTTCCAGTACATTTTGGAGTATAGGGGCAAAATGGTAATTTTACCACCAGAGGACCAAATTTAATTTTTCGAGAGAATTTAGATCAAATTTGATAAATTGGAGTGTGGTATGAGTTTGAAGAGTGAAAAATATGCCTTGTGACAATTTTTCAATTTTTGGGGCAAAAATGTAATTTTACACTTTTTCGAGGGCAAAAGTGTAATTTTGTAAAATTACACCATAAAAAATAATTGAGATTTGTTTAGAAACTTCATGAAATCAAAAGATAAGTGCTGGAATTGTGTGGTGGAGAAAAGAAATTAAAAAAAAAAAATAATAAAATAATAAAAAAGTAAATAAACATGTGTATAAATTGAATATTTAATTATTTAAGTTGTATAAAGCCATAAAAATCAGCCAAGAACCATTGAGAGGTTCGGCCTTAACCAGCAAGAAGGGGAGAAAGGAAGAAAACTCAAAACCCTAGCCTAGAATCAAGGGGAAAACAAGGAAAAATAAAAAATTCAATCGATTAAAAGGTAAAATTTTTGAATTTTCCTATTTATCTCTATTTCCTATGCTTTCTTTTCTTTTTTCCATGCATGAAACCCTAGTGGGTATGATGAACTCATGCTGGCCGAATATTCAAGGGGGAGATTTGAATAATTTTTAGGTTGATTTAATGTTATTTAGTTAGGTTATAATTAAATATATCAAAACTTAGCTAGAAAACTAATTTTCTCCCATTTAAACCCATTATGCCGAATTTTTCAAGGGAATATTGGCTACTTATTTTGATGCAAAATTGTGGTATTTAAGTGTAAATTGATGAATTATGAGCCTAGAAAAATTATGGGAAATTTTGGTGTAAAAATTGAAATTTTTGCCTAAAGTGCAGACTGGTGAACTAGGTGTTTCAGATTGCAAATTGGCATCACATTCGCAGTCACTAAGGCAAATTAACTGTAATTGGAGTATAGAAATTGAAAGGAATCAAATCGGAGTTAAAATAGGGATTTTAGCAATTTAGACGTGTGTAGGCGAATTAAGTTGAAAATCGTGTTTAGACGATTATTCGGACAGTTTGTAGGACATTCCATGCATTTAGAGCCTGAAATAATGTATGATGAATTGACACAATTTATTTAATTTTGTGTTATGAATTATGGATAGGTGGTGAGTAAATTGATTCAGGTAAGAGACTGCACCCGAGGATGGAGGGTAGGAGTATCTCTACTCCCAAAACAGTGAGTGAACAATTTATCGTCTTATTTATCTAGAGGAATTTTATTTAATTTGATGATTTTATGAAAATTATTTTAAAATGAAAAATTTCTTGTTTATTGAGAAAAATACAAAATTATGAAATAAATGGAATTTATTAAATAAATCAGATTTTTATCAAATGATTTGAAAATCGAATATTGGATTTGAAATTAGAGTAATTGGAAACCCCGTGATTTATTGTGAATTATGTTTTAAATTATTATGGTTTATGAAAATGTGGTATGACTGGCTGCTGGTTTATTGTGTTGAAATTTATATGAACTGCTGTTTGCCGTGCAGGCTGGTTAGTAATAAAATAGCCTAGTCATATTGTTAAAATTTTATTAATTGGTGGATTGATATTTGCTGCAGTAGATGGGTTTCCATGGACCGGCCTAATTAAAAGTGGCACGGTGAAACCCTTATATACCGATATCTCAGTTGTAGAGGCGTACATGGTTATTTATTTAATTGTCCTGAGATATGACAGAGTCACTTCACGTTAAACCACCACGTGAAGGTGAACTCAACTAACGCCAAGGAATGGTTGATGTTGAATAATTATGATAATTTTGACAACCTTGGCGGGCTTGGTTGAATACCTTTGATCAAGGTGTCACCGAGCACAAGATTTTTGACACAAGCCACGATTTTGCTAATAATCATAAGCCATGTAAACTTTCAAGTGAAATGAAATTAATTTACTCAGTGAAAGGAAATAAAGTGTTATGAACATTTTACAGTAGTTTATGATAATTGTCTCATTTTACTCGACTTTAGATAGTTTCGATGGTAAATGTTTACTCACTGGGAATTTATAATCTCACCCTTTTTTTTTCCACACCTTACAGGCTCAGAGCATCTATAGTTAGCAGAGTTAGTCAAGGACTGTCGATTGGACTTGAATCGACGAGAACTGTAGGTTCACAGTTCCCGAGATACTCTGGTTAGTTTTGGGGCTCACGTGTCACTGTAATTTAATTTTAATATTTTAGTCATTTGTATTAAAGTATGTAAAAACATAATTAAATTTTACGCTGCGAAGATTGTTTATCAATAGTTTTATAAAATTTGTTTTATGAGAAAATATATTATTTTATTAAATATTTTTATTATATTCAAATAATTAAATTTTATTTCCAAATAAATATTTTAGATACTTAAATTTATTTTATCATGATAAATGTGTTTTATACGCATTTACTATATTTTTTAGCAAATTTTGAAATTTTCGGTAAAAAACGATGAAAATGCCGCTGTGAGCAGGATGAAATTATTTTAGTATTTTTAAATTGAAAATGACTGGTGGTATTCGAAATGTGAAATTTTGTTATCGTCGCTTACCGGGGAAGCGTAAAAGCTGATACGAAAGCCTTGCGGAGTTTCGGTCGGTATTCGGGGTGTGAATACCTATCGAGACTTCGCGGTGGTTGTCATGGGCCCGATAGGGAGTTCCAGGTCATGACATCATTCATCTTCCTTTGTTGCAACTAGCATCACTTGACTTTAATACATTCCATGAAAGAAGAAACAAGATTATTGTTGATTTTCACGAATAAAAGATCTCTTTTTAATTATATATTGAAAAAGCGAGATACCTATAAAGATCTTCAATATAATTTGTTTTCATGTTGTGAAAGGAGAAAAACTCAAGGGAGCCCACTTACAATTGGCATAATACAAGGGCTTAAGCTAATGGAGATGAACAATCAAATTTGATAGACAAGATGGAGAAGACCTGAGAAGAGATGAGAAAATAGCTAGCAAAGCTAATAGAGAGAGTGAATACCTATGAAAGGAAGGGGACTATTGAAAGATCTTCAAGTTTTCAAAGATTAAGCCAATTCTCAACGCAAAGGCAAACTATGCAATTTTGGGGCAAATCTTTCTAATCAGGTTCCTACACTTGACTTGAATGACTGTAAGGAACATAGAAACTTGAAAGTGGACTTATCAAGATCAAGAGAAAAATTGAGAATGCAACAAAAGTATTATCTTTAAGAAGAGTGCTTCAAAGCCATAGAGGGAATGGATCTCTATGGTTCTATTAAGGCAAAGAAGTTAAGTTTGGTGCCTAATGTGGTTATCCCACCCAAGTTTAAATCCCAAAGTTTGAAAAGTATGATGGAACCAAATGCTCTAAGGCACATTTGATCATGTATTGCAACAAGATGGCTCTGTATGCCCATGATAAGAAGTTGCTCATTCATTTTTTCCAAAATAGTTTGGAGGGAGCTGTAATTAAATGGTACTTCAAGTTGGAAAAAGATTGTATTTGCACATGGAGAGATTTGGCCAGAGCCTTTTTGGGACAATACCTACACAGGCTAGAAGCAATTCTTGATCGAATAACCTTCCAAAACATGGAAAAAACCCCTTTTAAAGTTTTAAGGAGTACACTTGTAGGTGAAAGCAAATAGCATCACAAGTCTAATCACCCCTTACTAGTAGAGAATTAAATTCTCTATTTGTTTATACTCTTCCTCCTCCATATTATAACAAATTGGTGGGTAATGCTTCTTCAGATTTCGAGGATTTGGTGTTCTCCGTGGGAAGGATTGAAGATGGAATAAAAAAAAAGGAAAGATCATAGATTCTGGAGCAAATGATCTCGTCATAAAAGAATATGATGATTTTGATAAAGGAGTTCAAGCAATGATGTTTGAAAGGAGAAACAAAAGAAAATTTTATGACATAGAAGGAGATCTTATGGGCGCTCATTCACACCATTAGCATATGCCCATAATCTACCTCAAACTTTCGCTCAATCATCACTTACACAAGCTCCTCCACCTTACATGTCCATTTCAGGTGACCAAGAAATTAATCCAGAATACCTTCAAAGCAACAAGAAAAAGAAGGCCAAAGTATACCATTCATTACCAATGTCTTATGCAAAGCTTTTCCTTTTATTGGTACAGAACCATAAGATTTCCATTATTTTTGCCAAGCTTAGGAAACCTCCTTACCCAAGATGGTATAGCCCAAATGTTAAATGTGATTACCATTTTGGGGTTGAAGGTCATTCCACGAAGAATTGCATTGCATTCAAGAACAAAGTTCAAGCTTTAATTGATGCAAACCCAACTAAATTCAAAGAACTTGTCAATAGCTATAGAAATCAAGGGTGATGGATACAAAGCTTGGGTTTTGGAACAATTGAGTGGTACGCCAACTCGGGCACAACCTTTGATCACTTTCTAATTGAGTACATGCTTATGTTTTGAGAGCATAAACTCTTGGGAATATGGACTTTTGTCTTTCATGCATGATCATATAATTTAAAATGAGTATATATTGGGTTTTTATCATCGAAACATGTTGTCATGAGTTGAATCAAGTTTGTAAATATAAGTCTAAAAATTGCTCAAATTTCTTTTGGTTCTTACTTATTCATTTTTCTTTCTTTTTTAAAAAAGAAGAGTTTAGAATGTTAGCAATTTAAAAATAAAGCCCCATACTACTTGTTTCCAAAATCATACATGAAAAAGAAAAATGAAAAGAAAAAGGTTCTTATGAAATAAATGGTGAAAAAAATCTTGAAAAAATCAATGGTTGCTATTAACCCATCCTCCTAAACATTCTTAAGCCATATCTTCAAACACTCTTAATGTCTTAATCAAGTGAATAAAGGCCATTCAAGGGCCTGAATCTAAAAAGAAGAAAAAGCTATGAAACTTCACCAGTCTTATCATTTGACATCTAAGGATCATGGTCTTCGTCTAAGTAATGATCAATGTGATGACAAGGTAAAATTCATCCTTTTCAAAAAAATAAAAAAAGAATCTGTCACGACCCAATTCCCGGGCCATGACCGGCGCAAGGACCCAATGAGCATAGCTCACTAAGCCCAAGCAAGCCTAATTTCACTTACTTTATTCCATACATGCTCGTGTGAGGCATCCACACGTAATGCACCCCGTGTGCATTACAATGCCAACTAACCGTGACATATCTAGTCACACATACACACACACACCCTTTCCGGGAGTGGGCACAGCCAAAGCACAATGGCATTTTTAATCACAATATACATGCACTATGCTAGTCATGTATTTAGCAATTTACATTGCTTACACATTTACATTTATGCCAGTCAGAAATAAACTTTAACAGTGTACATTACATGTACATAACCATCATACAAAACCCAAGACTTCCAGCGGAGACATGTACGATAAAACGACAACTAGTGAATGCCAGACACCTACCAGGAGATGGACTACTGTGATCCCGCGATCTAGGAATCTAAAATCTCCTGATCTGAAAACATGAATTTTTGAAAACGGTGAGTATAAAACTCAGTGAGCAAACATAAGATAGGAACAAGCCATAATATCAGGAAGGGTTAAAAATATGATGCATACATTTAGAACACATTCATTTTTATCCAATTTATTATCAACCCTTCCCCTCATTTCAATTTAATTTATAATGAAGGAATAATCAATTTCATACAAATATACTCGGAGAAATGAACAATCACATATGTACACAACCACATATATCTGAGCACTCGCAGGCGTTACGTATCGCCGTCCCTACAAGCCCCTGGATAACAAATCACACTTCACCAATGTTCACGAGTGATAGTTTCCAGGAATCATGGGCTTTACGTTTCGCCGTCCCCACTTTGCTCAATTTTCAGAATTTATAGTAAATAGTGGGCGTTACGTATCGCCGTCCCCACTTTGCACACCATTTCAGGCCTGTGCATTTTCCTCTTCACACGTGCACGGTGGTAATAATTTCACAATACTTCTTAACAACACATATAAACATCATAACAATGTACACATTCAGCACAATTAAATTTCACCTCAATGAAATAATAATTCATGCTTTCATGCCAAACACATAATTTTATGCCTTCATGCATAATATGTAATTTCATCACATAAAATCATTTTTATCAAGGGCTTGTTCCCGGCACAAAATTTTTGTTTTAAAACTTTGAATAAATCATTTAATCATCTAATTCAATACAATGTGCATTCCCCAAATAATTTTGAAATGCAAGTTCACTCACCGTCTCACAAATCCGGATTCCGGATGCTCTCGGATTAAAAATCCTCAATCACGATTCCCTTGCCTTTTCCGGACTTCTCACTACCTTAACACAGAATAAAATTGAGAAATTACTATAATGCCCCCAAACTAATACAAATTAATTTAAATTGCTAACGTATGATATGCAAAGGCAAAAATGCGTCCGATTATCGCTTTAACGCGGCATTGCCTAATTTCGACCGATTACTCGATTAATCGGCTATTATGTCCAATTTGGTTCCGAATTGGCCCATTCTTTTTTTTCTAATACTTTAATTCACCACAAATCATTCAATTAATGCCAATTTCAGCATTCACCATTTTCCATTTCTTTATGGAAAAATTCGGCCAATACAGTGCATTAGCACTGAAAATTTTCTACTACATTTTCTCACTTTAAATTGTCATTTTCTATTTTCTTTCATTTCAAATGAAATCATTTCATTTGAAATGAAACAATTTCTTCATGGTTTCTCTACACCCTAGGTTCGGTCAATGAAGAACAACCATGACACTCAATTTCTTTCTTCCATTTTTGTCCATAATCGTGCTTAACTACTCCTAAACACCAACATAGTTTAAATTCAATCCAATCCAACATCAAATCCATACTCATACCCATTTTTCAGAATTCATCCCATCATGATATCTCCATATTTAACCATAGAATTCAAGAACAAAAGCATAGATAGGGTAAATCACAAGCCAAAGTAAAGATTTATTACCTTTTTTAAGTGATTTCCTTTGAAAATCACACTTTTCCTTAGATTTCCACCTAGGTTTTGTGTTTTTCTTCTTTGTTCTTCTTTTCTTTCCTTCAATTCTGGTGGGTGCCAAATTTAGAGAGAGAAATGAGGGTTAAAGGCTGATTTTTATGGCTTAAATAATAAAATATAAAAGCTTGCCACGTGGCATCATGTAATTGGCCCGTTTCTTTACTTTGTTGACTTTTTCTCTCATTTCTTTTCCACCACTTGATTAATCAAGTCAACATCTGATCCAAGGTTGATCATGGCTGGAAATAATGGTTCTGGTGATGGAAAATTACGGTTTTGCCCTTGGGATGGAAAAATTACGGTTTTGCCCCTATACTCCGAAATGTACCGGGATTTCATTATTTTCACTGTCCAACCTAAAATATCACTAATATAAATCAATATTACCCAATTGGGGCAAAATCCTTTAAAAAAAAATTCACATTTAGCACTCTGGTGGCAAAATTACCATTTTGCCCTTGTGCTCCAAAAACACCGAAAATCACCATTTTACATTGCTAAACATCATTTTATGATTATGGGATCATAACTGTATGTCACATAATTATTTTTAGTCCATTGTGATCAAATCTTGGTTAAAAATCTCCATAAATCAACAAATGAGAAAATGATCGTTTTGTCCTTAACCGGTCAATTTTTTCGATTAACTCCAGATTGGACCTTGAACTCCGAATCACTATTCTGAGCTATTCTGTGGGTCTCAGAATTTTAAAATTCCCCTTAGAATTTTTATTAAACTAGGTCGAAGCTCGATTTAACTTAGTTGTACCAATAGGTACAATACCGATTTTCTAACAACTTAGACAGGGTCTCACAGAATCTTGCACTCTTGGAAAGAATATGAATTTGATAATTTGATAAGTGTTAAGACTAGCTAGAGCTTCAAATACATCGAAACCACTCAACCTCTTTCAATTGGATCCAAAATAAGAGCTACTCCACCAATTGCCTAAAGTTGTCCTCCATCCATACTCCGGGGGTAAGATGGTCAGAAAAGGAAAAATTTCCCAATACTTCCAAGACAATCGACTTGTAAAATAACCTTTGTTTCTCCCTTATTTAGAAATGCTAACAAGAACAATTTGTGAAATTAAGTATTGAAATGAGATCTCTGAAGGTTTTAAAAGAGTCATAATTGCTCAAAGTTTGCTTAAGCCTTTGTTTGAGTGGATGATCGAAGAAAGGCATCCTCAATGAATCTTTCATTTTAGAAAATTTAAGTCAAACTTTGAATTGTGAAGGTATAAAAAAAGGGGAAAAAAAGAAAAAGAAGAAAAAAAATAAGAGAATAGTGAGAAAAGTTGATAGTAACATCATGTACTTGAGATATTCAAACAATGCCAAAGAAAGAAAAAAAAAAACAAAGAAAGATCAATTTTTACTTTAAAATTCATCCATTTTAGGGATTGCTCTTTAAGGCAAGTAACCACATTTGAGATGATAAATGGCCATGTTTCATTCTCCCATTTGCAAATGAGAAATTATTCGTTTGCTACCTCTATGAGCCTATCAAATTTTTTCTAAATGCACCTTAACCAGGGATCACCTATCATATTAGAAGGGCAAATATGTATGAAAATCTTGTCCAAGAACATGAAGAGTAAAATCTCATTTGAAGAAAGAAAACACCCTGTATGAAGAGGCAAATGCAAAGGAATTCGAGTTTTAAACCCATCAAAAAGAAAAATGAAAAAAAAATTATCAAAAAGTGATGGAAAAAAAGAAAAGAAAATTTGATGGAAAGACGTGCTTTGAAAAATTGAAAAGACAAATGTCTCATAAGATTTTTACATGAATGATTATTGGTTGATCACCCTTAAATACATGTTTTAAGCCTTTTTACCCATTCTATTAAAGCCTTTAACCTTAACCTACATTACATGCTTTGAAAAGTCCATTTTGATTAATTGTAGATGCTTAAATTGAAGAGCTTTCTTCTAGAAAAAGGTATCATAAAATCAAAAAGCCTTGGCATCTTTTTTTTTCCAAGATTATCCATGTGAATTCATCAATCCATTTTGGATAGAGTTTGAACGTTTCTCAAGTGCATGGTGGAATGATCAATGAAAAAAGAAAAAAAAAAGAGATAACAAAAGGATAAAAAAAAAGAAAAAAAAGAAAAATGAGGTTTAGGGTGAAAACCTGAAAAAGCAGCCAATTGCAAAAATATGAACTTATGAAACCACTCATGATTTTGACTGATAAGAGGCACAATAGAGAGATCATTTCAAAGCAACTAGAGTGCATTAGAGACCCTCAAAATGTCCATGAATGTAAAATTCAAGATTTGTCATAAAATCGATGTTGAACTTTGAGCCATTCTCTTCCAAAATAACCTTACAAATCTTAAGTCTATAAAACTGGTCTTGACATCTATCAAAATGCCACACATCATGAGACTAGGAGAGTGTCAAAATTGATTGCAATTTGAAATAAGTCTTTTTGTGAAAAATTTGATTTTCAAAGAATATACATTTGAGAAAATCATGCAACATTTGTGAGCTTGGAAGAAGAAGCATCGATCCTTCCTTTTCCTATAAAATAGCGATACCTTTTTGTTACGCAAGATTTTAATTTGTTGAACCTTTCAATCCATAAAGATCAAATTATGGTTTGACCTACTCGAATCATTTAAAATAGTAATCACTAATTCTTAAGAGATTCAAATATCACATGTTTTTCCAAACTAGGATATTTTATCACTTCAGCAAGAAAAATGTGGAATTGATACATTCTTATTGCAAGATTTAGCTCTCTTTTATCATGAAATAATTATGTGGGGGCAGTTTTGTTGTGATTTTGTCAAAATCAAGATGTCTTTGAAAACAAAAGGAAAAGAAGAAAAATGAGAGTTTTTACGATCTTTGTGACAAAAATTCTTCAATCATTATGAGATACAAGCACTTTTGAAAAGGCAAATTCATTTCTCAAGAAAAAGTGAGAAAAAGCAATGTAAGGAAGAGCTTTCATAATCAAAAGGCATGGAAGCATTGAAATTGTCACAGCCCAATTTTCGGGTCATGACCGACGCATGAGCCCAATGAGCGTAGCTCTCCAAGCCCAAGCAAGCCTATCCCCTTTTTATGTTGTTTAACATTTTATCAACTAATACTTCCACACGTATTCCGACGGGTGTGAACGTAGCCAACTCACGATGGCATTATCGATTAAAATATATATATATTGTTCGAAACATGTACTTGGTAATTTATATTACATGAACATATTTACAGAGCAAAAGGACCCATACTTCCAGCGGAGAATAACGAAAAAAGGATTGCTATTGAATGCCATACACCTACGCAAGAGACGAATTACGGAGACTCCTCGTCTAGGATCTAATAGTCTCCTGATCCGAAAACATGAATTTTTAAAACTGTGAGTACGAAACTCAGTGAGCGAACATTAGAAGGGAACAAGCAATAATAACCAGGAAAGTTGAGAACCATGATGCACGTATTTGGAACAAGACAATTTAGGTCAAGTTAATATTAAAACCCCTTTTTCCTCAATTCAAATCAATTTGCAATGAGAGAGAGTTCTCAAGTTCTCACACACACACACACACATATATATAAGATCACGTGTAATTACATCCACTACACCATTTTTCTCCACTCTAGTGCAGTCCCTACTCGTACATCATTACTGGTATGTGCACTACCCACTCCGCACATGCACGGTCGTAATTATCACAACATTGTCATTCAACCGACATGTGCACTGCCCACTCCGCACGTGCACGGTTACATCAATTTCACAAAAATTTCTTAACAATACATATCAACATCATATAGAGGTACATAGATTCATCACAATCATGTTCCACATCACAAAAATATTTCACTAAAGGCTTATTCCCATGGTACTCGTTCTTTTTAAAGAAAACTTGGATAAGATCATTCAAACGTTTTGTTCAAATACATTCACATTCTCAAAATAATTTTGAAATGCAAGTTCACTCACAGTATTAGGAGTTCAAAATACCCCTATTCTTGACCCCCTGGCACAATGTCTTTACCCTTGTTAGAGGGCTCAGCACATTTTGTCACTTGATTCCTTGAAATTCAACACTTTCCCCTTGAATTTTGCTATCTAGGGTTTTGTTCTTTCTTTTTCTTGCTTTCCCTTGGTGAGGCTGACCATGATGAAGAGAAATGGGTTGGTTTTGTGCTAATTTATAAGGAAATTAATAAAGAAATGAAAGCTTGACACTTGTCACCTTACCATTGGTCCATTTTTAAATTCTTAACTATTAAGCTTTCTTTCTCCACCATAATTTTCTCAATTATCCATAGTAAAATTGGGTGAAATTCATGGGCTGGACAAATGTTGGGTGGTGTAAAATTACAATTTTACCCATAGGGTGGCAAAATGACTATTTTACCCCTATGCTCAAAAAAATGTCAGAATTACAATTTTTCACTTCTTAACCTCAAATTATGTTCTAAATAGTCAATCTTGATCAAAAACTTCTTCCAACATTCAAATTTTAAGCTCGGGTGGCAAAATGACCATTTTACCCCTACGAAGTGAAAATTCCAATTTGACTCCAAATCGATCCTTAAACTTTAAATCACCATACTGAGTCATTCTGGAGTTTTAAAATTCTCAATTTCATCTTAAAATCTCTATTTGGACTAGTTCGAGGCTTAATTTAACTTAATTGTATCGATTGGTACAATACCGACCTTTGACAATTTTTTCGAGGTGTTTTAAGTATGCAAGCATTCTATCAAGCACATGAATGACATGGCAAATATTTTATAGGGCTGGGCTTGACAATTTCTATTTACGAGTCTATAGAGGTCGAGGCCTCACAGAAACCCAATTTGAATTGGTGATCTTTTGTTGACATTTATCGGGGAAAAGTGATTTCAAGAGTCCAAATTAATATGACGAGATTAGCAAGAAAGTTCTCTTTAAAGGTGAAGAAATTCACAACTGCACAAAAACATTGTCAAAAGATGCAAAGCCTATAAAAATGATCTTTCAAGTGAGGAATATATGGTGCAAAACAAAGGAAAGTAATGCATCATTTGTCCATCATTCAATCAAGCATACATGTCCAATAATGAACATGACCATGCATCATCAAAATTGAAAATTTTCAAACAAATGTCAAGACTAATGCAGTTTTCAAGCAATTAAGTGAAGAAAGATTTGAGTCTTTCATTGAAAAAGAATGAGAAAAGTAAAAAACCATACATGAGAGGATTTAAGACCAATTTAGTGGGCATCCAAAATGTTTAAGCCCATTTATATTGGCACAAAAATGATTAAGCCCAATTTAGTCAGCATCCAAGATTTTTAAGTCCAGTTATATTGGCATAAAGATGTTTAAGCCCAATTTAGCTAGATCCAAGATGCTTAACTCTAGCTATGTTGGCACAAAAAGATTTAAGCCCAATTTAGCTAACATCCAAAATGTTTAAGCCCTGTTATATTGGCACAAACATGGTTAAGCCCAATTTAGCTAGCATCCAAGATGTTTAAGTCCATTTATATTACCACAAAGATGTTTAAGCCCAATTTAGCCAGCATCCAAGATGTTTAAGTCCAGTTATGTTGGCATAAAGACAATTAATCCCAATTTAGCTAGCATCCAAGATGTGTAAGCCTAGTTATATTGGCACAAAAATGTTTAAGCCCAATTTAGCTAGCATCTAAGATATTTAAGTCTAGCTATGTTGGCACAAAAAGATTTAAGCCCAATTTAGTTGGCATCCAAGATGTTTAAGTCTAGTTATATTGGCACAAAGATGTTTAAGCCCAATTTAGGTATCATCCAAATGTTTAAGTCTAGCTATGTTGGCACGAAAAGATTTAAGCCCAATTTAGCTGGCATCTAAAATGTTTAAGCCCAATTATATTGGCACAAAGATGTTTAAGCCTAATTTAGCTAGCTTCCAAAATGTTTAAGCCCAATTATATTGGCACAAAAATGTTTAAGCCTAATTTAACTGGCATCCAAGATGTTTAAGTCTAGTTACGCTGGCACCAAAAATGTTTAAGCCCAATCAAGCTAACATCCAAGATGTTTAAGTCCAATTACGTTGGCATGAAAGATGTTTAAGCCTAATCAAACTATCATCCAAGATGTTTAAGTCTAGTTTCGTTGGCACGAAAAAGTTTAAGCCCAATCAAACTAGCATCCAAGATGTTTAAGTCTAGCTATATTGGCACAAAGAGATTTAAGCCCAATTTACTTGGCATCCAAGATGTATAAGTCTAGTTACATTAGCACGAAGGAGTTTAAGCCCAATTTAGCTAGCATCCAAGATGTTTAAGTCCAGTTACGTTGCCACAAAAGAGTTTAAGCCCAATTTAGCTGACATTCAAAATGTTTAAGCCCAGTTATATTGGCACAAAAATAATTAAGCCCAATTTAGCTAGCATCCAAGATGTTTAAGTCTAGTTATGTTGGCATAAAAAGAGTTTAAGCCTAATCAAACTAGCATCCAAGATGTTTAAGTCCAGTTATGTTGGCACAAAAGGAGTTTAAGCCAAATTTACCTGGCATCCAAGATGTATAAGTTTAGTTACGTTGGCACAAGAAGAGTGTAAGCCCAATTTACTTGGCATCCAAGATGTTTAAGCCTAGTTATATTGGCAAAAGGGAGTTTAAGCCCAATCAAACTGGCATTCAAGATGTTTAAGTCTAGTTATATTAGCACAAAGATGCTTAAGCCCAATTTAGTTGGCATTCAAGATGTTTAAGCCTAGTTATGTTGGCACAAAGACGATTAAGCCTAATTTAGCTAGCATTCAAGATGTATAAGTTTAGATACTTTGGCACAAAAGGCCAAGGCAAACTATGTAAATGTAAAGCCAAACTATACAAAAGATTGGTGGCAACTCCCTAAATTACCCCATGTTTAGCAATCAAGTTCTCGGAACTGCATGTTACAACAATGACTTGTTGGTATATGTTCAAAATAAAGAATTGTCTCTTAACATGAAAAAGCTATCTTAGTTCAAAGGTTATGAACTAATTAGAAAAACACCACAAATCAAAAGTTTGGATATGAAAAATTATCTTTTCATATTGAAGCTCAAAAGTTATGTCTTATGGAATGAGTGATTGTCTTTTTATAAGGTCATATTAAAAGTTATATTTTCATATTGTAGCTCAAAAAGTTATGTCTTATGAAATGAATAGTTATCCTTTCATAAGATAATTATTGAAACAATACATTTATCTAAGGGTTGTGTCTTACAAAATGTAAAGATATCTTTAAGACAAAATGGTGCCTTGATAAAACGGTTGTGTCTTTGAAGAAGAGACACTTGCAAACCTATATAAAAGACTTGTTACCAACCATTTTGACACATCAAAATAAAAACAAAACAAGAGCGGAAAAATCAAAAGCAAAAAAAGTGTTGTGTTCTAAAAGTTAACATAATTCACTTGTTGTAGAAAACAAGCTCAAAGGCCAAATAACTTTGCTAACCCTCAAGTATACCTAGCGGTCTACTCTTATAAAGTGCAAGACGAAGTTAGATGTTGGCTTCATTATATCCCTAAGGCTATTTGCATTATTCCCCTTTGCATACCGCGTGGTAGGAGTAAAATAAGTCTTAAAGATACTATCTATTGAAGGTCTTGTCTTAAAGTCAATTTATCAGTTCTTTGAATGCCATCTAAACTCTATTTGCACCAATAATTTTAAGACTTATTTTTTGTGTTATTGTAATTTAAAATGGCTTCACTTAAAGATACGGTGACCAATATTGTAAAACTAGACCGCTTTGAAAGAGGAAACTTTATTCGATGACAGAAAAAGATGCACTTCCTTTTTACAACTCTCGATGTCGCTTATGTTCTAGATACACCAAGGCTGGATGAAGAAAGTGATAAAGAATCCGTGAAATCAAACTCATTTGAGGCAAAAATGGGATAATGATGATACATATGCATGGGACAGATTCTTAATGGAATGTCAAATGCATTATTCAATGCGTATCGGAATGAAAATAGTGCAAAACAACTTTGGGACAAATTGAAAGTAAGATACATGGCCAAAGCTGCAAGTAGCAAGAAATTTTTAGTTAGTCATTTCAATAACTACAAAATGGTTGATAATCGTTCTGTTATGGAGCAATTACATGAGCTTGAACACATTATAAATGGCTTTAAGCTTTTGTGGTATCTTTTATAATTGATAAACTTCCTCCTTCATAAAGAGGCATTAAGAAAATTCTAAAACATAAAAAATAGGAAATATCTCTCAAGGACATTGGTAATCATCTTTGAATAGAAGAAGATTATTGTAGACAAGAAAAAATCAAACAAGATGAAAAAGAAAAGGATTCTAATGAAAAGAATCTTGAAACTTCGAAAGTCTATGTGATGGAACACCAACCATCAAACAAGTCAATCTCGGACAACAAAAGAACACATTCTGTTAGTATAAATGGAAAAAAGTCATAAGATCAAAAGGAACAAAAATGGGCCATGTTTCCATTGTAACAAACTTGGACACTTCAAGGCGTAATGTAAACTTTTGAAAAACAAGACACAAGGTGTGAACAATAACAAGTTTCTGGCTAAAGTTTTCGAGGTCAATCTTCTCCAAGATGATAGAAATGGTGGATTGACACTGATGCGACTAAGCATGTATGTAAGGATTTAAGTTTCTTGAAGACTTTGAAAGCAGTTAATGATGGAACCGTGCTATACATGAGAAATTCGTCCACTGCACAAGGAAAAGGCACTGTGGAACTCATGTTTACTTTTGAAAAAATGCTTATACTAAACAATATCTATTATGTACTAGAAGTTAGAAATAATCTTATGTTGGGAGGTTTGTTGAATAAGTATGGCTTTAAATTAGTATTTGAAGTGGATAAGTTCATCCTTACAAAAGGTGGACAATATATGGGAAATGGATATTTATGTGAAAATATGTTTAAGCTTAATATTAATAAAAATGCTACTAGTTCTACTTATATTGATGCCTTATTTAATGTTCAGGATAGTAAAGCAACATTGTCTAATTTATGGCATAATAGATTAGGTCATATTCATTATAGAAGAATGCATGATATGGCTAAATTAGAGTTGATACGTGATATTGATGGAAATAATTATATGTGCAAGACATGCATGGTTACTATAATTTCAAAAAGCTCATTTCTTAAGGTAGAAAGAAACTCCAAATTGCTTGCATTAATACATTTCAATGTTAGTGATATGCATAGTACTCCATTTATTGGTGGAAAGAAATACTTTGTAACATTTATGGATGACTTCTCTAGATATTGCTATGTGTACTTATTGCATGCTAAGATGAAAGTAATGAAGAAATTTAGTATCTATAAAAATGAAATTGAATTGCATTGTGAATTACTTATCAAAAATTTACGAAGTGATATAGGATGTGAATATTATGATCCCAAGTATTTCGAGCCCATCGATATTATTGATGAGATTATCGCTCCATATACATCAAAACAAAATAGTGTAATGAAATGTAAGAATTAAGTTTTTACGAAAATGGTTAATGCTTTGCTTTCTAATTTAGGTTTCGGACAAGGATTTAAGGACAAAGCCTTATTAATGTCTTGTCATATACTAGATAGAATTTTAAATAAAAGGAGTAAAACTATTCCTTATGAGCTATGGAAAGGAAGAAAGCCAAACTTTTATTATTTAAGAGTTTAAGGATGTTGAGCCATAGTAAGAGTTTCAAAATCAAAGAAAATGTTACGACCCGAAACCACCCTCGAGTCCATTACAATTACCGCGATGTCTAGATAGGCACTCATCCCCCGAGTACCCTACCGAGACCTCGCAAGGCTCTCGTACCAGTTTTCCATCTTCCCCATGGTTATTAGTTTCCAAGTACATTTCTCAAAAAATAAAATCAGATTTCGGATCAAAACAGTCGAAATGTACAATTTTCCACATAGGGGCATTTTCGTCCTTTTTGTTCAAAAATTTCAAAATCGGTAAAAACGTTACATACAAGTAGAATAAACATAAATCACAATCAAAAATAAATTTTGATACTGAAAACCCTTATTAAAATAAAATTTTTAGATAATAGAATAAAATAAAAATATTAAATAAAATATTACATTTTATTGTAAAACAATATTTTTGGAAATATCGAAAATTAATTTTCAGCACGTAAAAGTAAAATAAATTTATACATATTGTATTATGGATAAACAAAGTATGTATATTAATTACAATGACGCGTGAGCCCATTATGTACAACTATGTACTTTTGTTCACTAGGACGCGACTTTAACTAGCCTTTCAATGCAATCCGAGTATCTATCAATAGTCTCAAGCCTAAAATAGGTGGAAGAGAGAGTGGTGAGTTTTACAACCCAGTGAGTAGATAATTACCATCTACGACATCTAAAGTCAAGTAAATGGAGACAAAGGAAAACACCACATAATTGAGCAGTTCATAGCACAACTTCGATTTTTATCTCATATTAGATGTTTCAAATTTCAATAAAAATTATCAACATCATCAAAATACTTAAATCGCTAGGGCTTATGAATTCTTTAAAAACCATGCTATTGTCGAAACTCTTACTCGATGAAGCTTTGGCCCGGGGCATCCAGCCGAGTCCGCCAAGGCTGTTAAGATTATATCATATTTGGAAATACACTCGTTCCTCGACGTTGGCTAAGTTCAACTTCGCGTGGTGGTTCGGTGTGAAGTGGACTCGATCTTTACCTCAGGAGTTACCCTCCATGCCTCTCGTACCGAGGTAAAATAATAACTGGGTTTACCGTGTCCCTCTAATCGGCTGGCCTACGGAAACCTGCCACTGCAGCGACTAATTAACCCACCAATCAACAAAATTTTTGCAGCATAACATGGCCAATAAAATTCTACCCAGTATACTTAGACAAGGGAAAACAGTCACATATTTCATACAAATATAAATCTAGCCAGCATGCTTCCCAAGATCATAAGCCATAGATTTCAAATTGAATACATAAAATTCACAATTCACCAGATAAGTCTCCATATACTCCATTTTAATAAAATCAACACTTAATTTCAAAACAGTATTTCTTTTCAAAATAATTTATAAAATTCATTTATTTAATCATATTTCATCAAAACACATTTTAATTGAAAATCATAATACTTTATACTTCAAATTTATCATGCCTTAAAAAGTGTCACGACCCAATTTCACGGGCCATGACCGGCGCATGGGCCCAATGGTCATAGGCCACTAAACCCAAGTAAGCTTTTTTTGGTAATCATGTTCGACGTTTTATACATCTTGCATTACTATTTCTGAACCCAAAATTCTTGATTTACAATTCAATATATATTTCAAAACATAACATGTATACCACATGTTTATAATTTCATTATCTCAAAGCACTGTCATTTAATGCCATCACATCGAGGCATCATTAATCCTACATATATATATATACTTGTACACAGACAAAGACTTTAAACCATCAGCGGAGTAACTTTGAATAAAGGCACAACTACTGAGATGCTGTAGTACCTACAAAAAGGTGAGCCTACGTGGGCGACTTAGTTCAAGTCGCAATTGTCTCTAAATCTGAAAACATGAATTTTTATAAAACGTGAGTATAAAACTTAATGAGTGAATATTAGAGGGGAACAAGCAATATTCACCAGGAAATTTTGATAACCATGATGCACTAATTGGAAACGAGGCAATTTTGATCTAGCTAATATTTAAACCGTTTTTCCCTTAACTCGAAATTTATTATGCATTCAAGGATAAAACATCCATGAATTTACACCAATCATTCTAGCAAGACAGCAAAATTAACGGTTTATCACAAACCGACACAAAACAGGGGTTTCACATACCATACAATCCCATAAATTTCATTCACCAATCATTCAATTTCATTCACCAATCATTCAATTTCATTCATTATCCCATCTTTTCCTCCACTCTGTTGTACTCTCAACTAGTACATAATTATCGACATTGCACTTCCCACTCCGCACATGCACGATAGTAATTATCACAACCTTTATCATTAAACTGGCATTGCGCTTCCCACTCCGCACATGCACGGTCGTAATTATCACACTTTTTGTCATTCAACCGGCATTGCACTTCCCACTCCGCACATGCACAGTTGCATCAATTTCACCAAAATTTATTAATAATGCATATTAGCATAATATAAGGGTACACAAATTTAGTACACTCAATTTCACATAAATTTCTCAACAATACATGTAGGCATCATATAGATATACACAAATGCATCGCAATCATATTTAACATCACAGAAATATTTTCACTAAAGGCTTGTTCTTGAGATTCATTTTTTTAAACGGAAATTAGATATAATCATTCACGCATTTCATTTCAACTTAATTAGAATTCCCAAATAAATTTTGAAATACAAGTTCACTCATTAATTTCCGGAAGTCGAATTCAAGCACTTCGACTGCTAATCCTCGAGTGTGATTTTCTTACCTTTATCAAA
This sequence comes from Theobroma grandiflorum, assembly GCA_036013995.1. Lineage (NCBI taxonomy): Eukaryota > Viridiplantae > Streptophyta > Magnoliopsida > Malvales > Malvaceae > Theobroma > Theobroma grandiflorum. The sequence continues at coordinate 14,260,987 of CP142131.1, forward strand.
TGGCTCACCACCTTGACAAATTGCACAATAGTTTAATTACTACATTTGTGTTAATTAGGTATAAAATTAACCTAATTTCTATATGAATGCATTAAATGTTCAAGCAACCGCTTAATTTTGACGGTGACCTAATTCGGCCGATTACCCGATAAATTAGCCAACGCGTCCGATTTGACTCCAAATTGCTCCAATCTTTTTCTAATACCTCAATTCATCAATTAACATTTAAATCATGCCAAATTCATCATTATAACCCTTACACTTCTTCATAGGAAAAATCGATCATTTTGGTGCACTAACACCATGATCTTTCCTAGTTAATTTTCTCACTCTAATGCATCATTTTCCAAGCCATTTTTCTTGACACAAGAATCAATCCATCAACACACACAACACACTAGGTTCAGCTAATGAAGAATCCTAAGGGAAATGAATATTTTCCTTGTTGTTTTGCTTATAAACATACTTAACTATCTCTAAACATCAACATAGTTCAAAATCAAGCCAATCCAATATCAATTTCTCTTCCATACCCATTCGGCCTCCATGATTTCAGCATGATAACTCAATATTCAGCCATGGAAAATAAGGAATAAAGCATGGGTAAGCTAGGTTTCAAGGAAAATTAAAGAAATTTCAACTTACCTAGCTTGTTTCCTTGATTTCTCTCACTTTCCCTTTGATTTTCCACCTAGGTTTTCTTGTTTCTCCCTTTGTTCTTCCTTTGTTCTTGTTGTTGGCAGCTTTGGCCAAATATGGTGAGAGAAAAGGGGTTTTCTGAGCTGATTTTTATGCTTTAATAATAAAATAATATAGCTTGCCACGTGTCACCACCTAATTCATCCATTTTTCTTTTTCTAATTTAATAATTGACTTTTAATCTCCACCACACATTTCTCATGTTTATCCATTTCCATGATAGATAAAATCCCTTGGTCTTGACAAGTGTTGAGGGTGAAAATTTACTGATTTGCCCTTGGGGCGATAATTACGATTTTGCCCTCGGGACGGTAAAATTACGATTTTGCCCCTATGCTCCAAAAATTCACCGGGATCACAATTTTTCACTTCTCAACCTTAAATTATATTCTAAATAATCTAAATAGTCAATCTTATTCAAATGTTGTCAAAATATTTTCTAAAAATTCCTATTTTATCCTTAAATGGCAAAATGACCATTTTACCCCTGATCGGTCAATTTTCCTGATTGACTCCAAATTAGACCTCGAACTCCGAATCACCCTTTTAAATCATTTTGTAGGTTTTAGAATTCTCAAATTCTTCTTAGAATTTCTATTTGAACTAGTTCGAGACTCGATTTAACTTGGTTGTACCACTCAGTACGATACCGTCTTTTAACGAGCTTGACAGGGTCTCACAAAAAGCATAAAATTCATAAAATAAAACCACTTTAGATATTACAGACGATAATTTATCCACTCACCTCATTAGGAGTGCAAAATACTCATGCTTTCAATTTCCACTATACCGAATTTTTCTCGTGTCTGGGGGACCCACCACCTATACATAATTTTCGACACATTTTCAATTATTTGTGTCAAACCACTATAAATAATTTCAGGCTCTACATGATGCATAGAAATAAGATAAAATGGTTCGGACAATAGTTTAATCACGATGTCTGATCGACTCGCTCACACACTGTCTAAATTGCCAAAATCTTTAATTTAACTCTGATTTGACCCATTTCAATTTCTAATAGTTCAATTATATCCACAATGCTCAATTACTGTAAATGTGGGTTAGTGTATCAGTCTTAGACCACAAATTACGCTTTTACCCCTATTAGGTAAAATTTGTATCTTTGCACCAAAAATTCCCATTTAATTTCTATATTCATAATTCATCAAATCTCACTTAAATACCTCAATTTAGCATCAATTTCACCAGCCATTCATCCCCTATAATATTCGGCTATAATGGGTTTCAAGAGGAAAAATCAGTTTTCTTGCTAAATTTTGATATATTTCATCTCTACCTAACTAAAAGCATTAAATCAACCTAAAATTCACCAAAAGCAAGCATCAAAACTACTCCTACAAGATTTGGTCAACATGGGTTTGTCATACTCACTTGTGATTTTTGCATGAAAAATAGAAAAAAAAGCATGGGTAGTGTACAACACCAAGAAAAATTAAGAAATTTACCTTTTTCAAGCTTGATTTCTTGAATTCTCTTGGTTTCCCTTAAATTTTCAGCCTAGGGTTTATGTTTTCCTTTCTTCCTTCTTTGCTTTGCTTTGGCCGACCCTCACAAGGGTTCTTGGCTGAATTTTTAGCTTATTTATAAGCAAAATAAAATAATATTAAATTTTATCACATATTAAATTTTTATTAATTTATTCTTTATTAGTCATCCATTTGACTTACTTTCTCCACCACACATTTTTCTTCACTTATCCATAGCTTAAATGAAGTTTCTAGACTTAGCCAAAATCTTGGTGGAGTGAATTTTTTCAAAATTACACTTTTGCCCTCGTAAAAGTGAAAAATTACATTTTTACCTCAATTCCTGAAAAATTGTCAAAATTCATATTTTTCACTCTTCATACTCATATCATACTTCAATTAATCAAATTTGATCCAAATCCTCTTGAAAAATTAAAATTTTGTCATCGAGTGGTAAAACTATGATTTTACCATTGTGTTCCAAAAATACCGAAAGTTACAATTTTTCACTGCTAAACCTCATATTATGCTTCAACTAATCATATTATACTTCAAATGATTAGTCTTGATCAAAATTTTCATCAAATAACAAAATTTAAATTTTTGGTGGTAAAATGATCATTTTGCCCCTAATTGGTCAATATTCCCGATTAACTCCAAATCGGCCCTCGAACTCCAAATCTCCATTTTAAGCCATCCCTGGACTGTGAAATTCTCAATTTCATCTTAAAATTCTTATTTTAATTGGTTCGAGGCATAAATCAACTTAGTCATCCATCTAGTTGTAATATTGACTTTCAACACCTTTTAGAGGCATTTAAGTATATAAACATTTTATCCAGCACATGGATAGCATGACATATACTTTATAAAGTCGGGTCTTATAGAAAAAGAAAATATATGAAATAGGAATTGAATGTATATTTACAGGATATGCTAAAAATAGTAAAGCATATTGTTTCATGCTGATAGAGCCCAATGATTCGTATTCCATTAATACAGTCATAGAATCAAGGGACGTTATCTTTGATGAAACAAGGTTTAATTGAATTCCAAGATCCAAAGAACTAGTAAAAAAATTATAATTATCAAAAAATGGTGAGGAAACTACTAAGCTTCAAAAAAGTAAAGGAATTAGAAAAGCAAAGACATATGGATCTAATTTTCTCATGTACATAGTAAAAGGTATAAGAAAATAAACATGTGAATACTTACCTTACTGCTTTAATATAGATGGTGAAGATGATCCTCAAACTTATAAGGAGGCAATAAGGTTTTTAAAGGCTTTATTTTGCAAAGAAGCAATACAAAATGAAATAGACTCGATAATAGGAAACAAAACTTGGAAGTTGGTAGAATACCGAATTCCAAGCTAATAAGCTATAAATGGATTTTCAAAAAGAAAATAAAAGTTGATGGAACTGTAGATAAGTTTAAAAAAGGTTAGTGGCCAAAGGCTTTAACCAAAAAGAAGGTGTTGATTATTTTGATATATATATACACTAGTAGCAAAAATAGCTACAATTAGAGTGCTTACATCACTGGCATTTATACATAAGATGGTAATTCACCAAATGAATGTTAAAATGGCATTCCTAAATAGTGAATTAGATGAAAAGGTGTATATAAAACAACTTGAAGGGTTTGTCTTTCTTGGTTAAGAAAGGAAAGTATATATGCTTGTAAAGTCTTTGTATGGATTAAAACAAGCACTTAAACAATTGCATCAAAAGTTTGATGACGTTGTATTATCTAATTGCTACAAGATCAATCAATTAGACAAATTTGTCTATAGTAAGTTCTATAATGATAAATGTGTCATCATTGGTCTATATGTGGATGACATGCTAATTTTTGGTACCGATTTAAAACAAGTGGAGGACATAAAAGGTTTCTTGTCAAAAAATTTTGATACAAAAGATATAGGTGTGGTGGATGTTTTTCTTGGTATACGAATAATGAGAAACAATAATGGCCTAATATTGTCTCAATCTCATTACATTAAAAAAATTGTAATAACGTATGGTAAGTTGATTGTATGCCAATATTTATTCCTTATGAGTCTAATCTAAAGCTAGTATCCAACAACGACAAGCTAATAGCACAAAATGAATATGCACGGGTGATTGGATGCTTAGTGTATGCTATGGTGTGTACAAGATAGGGCATTGGTTTTACGGTTAGGATTCTAAGCTGGTTTACAAGTAATCTAAGTAAAGAACATTAGTATGTTGTTTATAGAGTTCTTAGGTGTTTAAAAAGTACAATGAATTATGGCATTTGTTATTTAGGTTTTCCTTCGATTTAGAAGGGTAAACAGATGCTAGTTGGAACTCAAATAGAATACTTCTACGACTTGTTGGGGTTTTACAATTGGTGGGGGTGTTGTTTCTTCGGGTTCTAAGAAACAATCTTGTCAAGCGGACTCCACCACAGTGACTGAATTTATAACTTTAGCATCTGCCACCCAAGAAGTAGAATGGTTGAGAAATTTACTCTACGAAATTTTGTTTTGGCCTAAACTAATGGTACGAATCTTGATACATTGTGAAAATGAACTAACGGTATCAAAGGCATATAATTAAGCATATAATTGAAAGCGTCGATATATTAGACTTCGACATAGCATTATAAGACAAAGAATTAGTGATGGTATAGTCACTATAAGTTGTGTGAGGTTTTGTGAAAACTTAACAGATCCATTTACCAAAAGTTAAAAAAGAAACTGGGTGATAAAGACCTCAAAAGATATAGGTCTCAAGCTTATCAACTAAATCTGTAATAGCGAAAGGTCACTTCGATGCTTATGGTCAACCTACAAGTCTTGGGATTTGACCATTCTACCACATGGATGATTGCAAGCACTAATTTATATTTTTCATCCTATGGTGTATAGTGCTTGGTTCCACATTCAACATAAACTAGATCATGTGCTATCCTCTATCACGTATGGCTAACCACATTGTTAGCCTTGAGTCACATCATGTTTTGATTGACAAAAATCACATGTTATCTGGAACTTCATGTCAAGCATTTAAGATTGTCTCAAATGCATTTTTAGTCCTTAAGGTTACATAATTGTTTCAAAAGCCATGTATCATTAAAAAAACATCATAAAAGTTTTCAAACAATGCATTTTTAGGTAAGAATACAAGAATAAACATGCCTTGAAAAGTTATTTGAATGTAGCAACAAGGAAACGAAGAAATAATTGAAAAGAAGAGCTAAAAAGCTAAGGAAACCTCAAGACACAAGTCAAGAGCCAATCCTAGAAAAGTTCAAGTTGATTCAAAGGTAAAAAGAGTGCAAAACTTGAAGAATATGAAGCCATGGTCAACCTTAAAGCGTCTACAATCAACCCTATTCCAAAAAGCTCAAGAAAATGATGATTTGAACAGACGTAATCAACCTTAGCTCAAATATAGTCAACCCTAACAAGTCAAAAGCATCAAAAAATTGACTTTACACAAACATAGTTGACTATAAAGGGGCATAGTTGACTATAAAAACTTAGATTTGCAAAAAAGTACTCTCGAGAGTTAGATCGAGTAGAGGAAGATTATACTCGACTATGGAGCCCTAATTTAAGAAATTTGAATAACATAGTCTATCCTAAAAGCATTGTAATTGACACGCAAGCTTTATCAACAGTCAGATTTCATTCAAACTTGTGTCTAACGGCTCCAAACTTCACAATAGCTACAAATAAATGCATTTGAGCTATTTGGAAGAAAAAGAAGACTTGACCAAAGCTTTAAACCATAGAAAGACCTCTAAAAGCTCATCTTCACTTTCTAGCCTCATTTTAGTCTTCCACCAAGATTTGAAAAACCATATACTTGTTTCATTCAAGCTGAAATTGCTTTTCTCGTTACACTCAAGCTTGAAATCTTAGCACTCAGGCTTTGTAAAGGCATTTTCTTATACCTCATTGTAAAAGTTCTAGTTTAACCTTAAAAAGTTATTTGTAAAGGTTTGTGGTTGAACTCATAAAAACCATTATTGATGGGTTATCGCTTTATCCCATTAAAAAACAAGAATCCCTTTATGGATTGTGTAAAGATTATCGCTTGATCTCGAGAAAAGGCAGGTGTAAGAGTTATTACTTGATCTTGTTAAAAAGAAAGAATCCTTTTAGTGAATTGGAAACTCTTTGGCTGGCAAGGGAGTGGATGTAGGTATCAAAAAAGCTGAACCACTATAAAACCCTTGTGTTTCTTTTTAATTTTTGCATTATTATTCATTGCTTGCATTTGCCTTAGGAAAATAGTTTGATATTGATTTATTGTTTTACAATTATGAAAATATGTCATTTTATTATTCATAGCTAGCATTTAACTTAGGAAAATATTTTTCTTTGGTATATTATTTTTATGCTAAGTAATTTATTGTTGAAAACTTGTTTTTGATACTAAAAAATATTTTTGGGTGAAAAAGCTTTAATTTTTATACTTCGTTTTTAAAAAGAATTTTCAAATACCAATTCACCCTTTTTTGATATATTGCTCTTTGAGGCTTCTACACTAACAATTAGTATCAAAGCTTGGTCTTAAATTTTGTAGGTCTAACCCCTTTTGAGAGATCCATTGTAAAAGCTCAAATCGTAAAAATAGAGGTGACAGCAACCATACTTGGTGAAGGGCAATCGATCCAAAGGCTTCCCTTTTTGTAGGTAATAACTACCCTTATTGGAAGAAACATATGAGAATTTTTATTCAATCAATGGACTTAAATGTTTAGAATGTCATACTTGATGGTCCACATGTTCCAAGTAAGGCGGTAAATGGCAAATTAGTCATTAAGCATACGAAAGAATGGGATGATAAAAATAAGAACTTAGTTCAAATAAATTGTAAGGCTTATAACACTCTTCTTTATGCCTTAGGAACTAGTGAGTTTAACAATGTGTCTATGTGCGAAAATGTTAACCAAATTTGAGACACCTTTAAAATCAATTATGAGGGCACTATCCAAGTCAAGGAATCTAAGATTGGATTGCTTACACATGACTATGACCTTTTTAGAATGAAAAAAGGTGAGTAAATTAATGACATGTTTGAAAGATTCACTAATATTGTAGGAGGGTTAAAAGCCATAAGAAAGGACTTCCCAATTGCACAACTTGTAAAGAAAATCCTTTATAGCCTACCAAAATCTTGGAAACCCAAAGTCACAGCTATAGAACAGGCTAGAAACCTAAATAACTTTAAGTTAGAAGACCTCATAGGTTCTTTTTTTACTTATGAATTGACATTTAGACATGAGAATGAGAGAGAAAAGAGGTCAAACAAAAGAGAATATCCTTTAAATTTATTAAGGAAGAAGAAAAAAGCACTAAGAATAAGAGTGAAAATGAGGAAGCCATAGCTACGTTAGCTAGGAAATTTAATAATTCATGAATAAAATTCTTCAAAATAAGAAACCTATAAGGAATGATGTGCTTAAAGAAGCACATACAATAGATCACTTGATATGTTTTGATTGTAAAAGGCTTGGCCACACCAAGTATGAATGTTCTAACAACAACATGAGGAGCACTTCAAGAAAATTCAAGAAGAATGGGATGATAGAAACTTTGAGTGCTAGTGATGACTCTCAAGTTGAGAAGGATGATGAAGTTGCAAATTTTTGTTTCATGGCACTTAATTATTACAAAACCCAAGAAGGATCACCACATCTTGAGCCTCTATATTTCGATGGTGAAGATTTTCATGTTTGGAGATATAGAATGAGACATTACATTATTGCAAATGACTATCAAACATGGAAGCAAATTGAAGACAATCCATACAAAATAGAAAAAGACATGGCATATTGGAATTCACATGATCTTGATTTAATTGAACTCAATGCCAAAGCCATGCACAGTATCCTTAGTCCACTTGGAGAAAGGCAATGCAATCAAGTTCAAAATTGATGTAGTGCCAAAGAAATATGAGACAAGTTAGAAGAGCTACATGACAACCACTTGAAAGTGACTAAAAGAAGATGATTTCTTGGATGAAAACTCATCAAGTGACGATGAAAAGAACATCAAATTTCAAAATTTAAGACCAAATTATGAGGTAGGATCTTTTTCTCATATTCTTATAGATAATGAATTGGCAAATATGTTTGAAGACTTAACTTTTACATTTCAAAATCCAAGCTTAAGTCAAAAAGAGAAAATTTTAAATCTTAGACTTGGAAATAATCATTGATGAAAGAAAATAATCAATTGAGAATTGATGTTGAAATACTCCAAAGAAATTATGATCAATTAAAAGAAGAAAATAGGAAATTGAGAAATATTATTAAAGGAAATGAAAGATAAGAAATTAAGAGTAGGAACTCTTTTGAATTCCTATTGAATTTCTTGTTCAACTTATCATCTCGTGCATATGATTGATAGGACTAACCCTTAAGGACCCAAAGCAATTTGGATACCAAATATCTAGGGAAAATGAATTTTGTAGGTATCAATTAACAAGGAAAAGTAATTTGAAGATTGAACATCAAATGAAAAATGGGGGATATCTATTTCCTTACTCTTGTAATTTTTGAGGAATACTTGATTGATGAAATTTGATTATTTGTGAATCACTTGTTTGAGCATTAAGTATTGTTCATGTTGCATTTGCTTGAAAAATATATACTTGATTGTTGATTGCAAGGAATGTGAGCATGAGATACACTTACATTTGAACATAAATGATTTGATGAATTAAGCATAGCAATACTTGACTAGTTGAATTGATTTCATCAATATGAGTTTATAGGAGAAAATTATTTGTCATGCTTGAGCTTATATTGATGTATAGCTTGAACAAGTTTATCACATGTTGAAAATATTATTATAACTTGTTCTTGATGAAAATGAATGCATGATCAAATACTTGAATCTATTGATCCTAATACTACTTTTATGCTTGCATAGATGATATTATTTCTTGAGAATGAAATGTTCATATGGTCACATTGATTAAATCATTTCTTAAGAAATTGAAATGTTAAAATACTTGGTCTTGAATCAATTATTGGAATATGCTTTATGATTGTGCTTAATCGATTGTTTCAAAATTGATTTCTTGATTATCCATGTGGAAGCGGTTATGTCAAACACATTAAACTTCATGAAAAATATTTTAATTCATCTATCATTTTGGTCAAGTCAAATGCTTACATGATATCTCATCTTGTTGGATCTTCATATTTGAAGTCTATAATTTGACTTGGATTATGCTCTTGAATGAGAAATTTAAATTGTCAAGTTAGATCATAATATATATTGTGTTGACATAGTTTAAGAATCTTTTGAATGTGCTTTTGAATCTTAACTATGTTCTTCGTGAGTCTAAATGAATACATGATCTAAAGACTTTGTATGCATCCAACATTAGCTTATAAGCTATCACGAATGACTTGGTTTAAGATGAAAAATGGCCTATAGCATGAGTTAGTAATGAGTATCTTATGAGCCTTAATTGAATGCTTATTTCTTAAATATTAAGATTTTGTATTCATTTATGCTTGGATACTTATGTTACATACATTCATGAGTTGAATACTTTATCTCCAATATTTCATAATAATTTGTATCACTCATGAATTATGGAACATCGAGAAATATAGCATGTACCTTGAACTTTATTGATCATCCTTTTCATATGCCTATGTTTTTCTTTTATTGAAATCATGCACGCATTTTGTCACGACCCGAAACTACCATTGAGCCCGTGACAACTGCCGCGATGTATCGATAGGCCCTCATCCCTCGAAAGTAAATCGAGACCTCGCAAGGCTCTTGTACCAGTTTTTCAACTTCCTTGTGAGTCTCTATTTACTAATTTCATTTTTGTAAGATTTTCATCCAATTTCGAATCAAAACGGTGAAAAAGACGAAATTCACTACATAGGGGCGTTTCGGTCATTTTTGTCGAAAATTTTGAAATTTGGTAAAAATGTTATATTTGCATATAGAATACATAATTCGCAATTGAAAATGAAATCAGATATCTAAAACATGCAATTTAAGTAAAATTATATTTAATAAATAAAATAAAAATATTCCATAAAATAATGTATATTCTTATAAAACAATTTTTATATAGATATCCTGAAATAATTTTTGTAGCGTAAAAGCAAAATATATTATTACATACTATAATACAGTTAACCAAAGTATAAAATTTAATTTACAATACTAAGTGGGCCCAAAACAGAGAGATATGGACTAGGAGATGGACCTTTGGAAATTAAGGTTGCCACTCCAAACTTCCTCCTCAACAAAAACTCTCTATCTATTGATGCTTGTGAGTTTGAAATGGGGGAAATTGAAGGTGGTGAGTTTTACAACTCAGTGAGTAAATAAATATCATCTACGACATCTAAAGTCGAGTAGATTGAGACAATATAAAAACGTGATATCATAATGTAGTTCATAACACCAAATTTAGTACAATCATACAAAACAATTTCATTTTATCATAACACAAGGCTTATGATTCTTTTCGTAAAAACTAGGCTTAGGCCAAATCTCATACTCGTGGACACTTGATCAGAGCATCCAATCGAGTCCGCCAAGGCTGTTAAAAATATTTCATATACTCATAAAAATATTTTATTTTGAAAATGTAGTCGTCCCTTGGCATTGGCTAAGTTCAACTTCACGTGGTGGTTCAGCGTGAATTGAACTCGATCTTTACCTCAGGAGTTACCCCCCACGCCTCTCGTATCATGGTAAAAATAATAATTGGGTTTACCGTGCCCCTCTAATAGGCTAGTCCACAAAAACCCGCCAGTGCAGCGACTAATTAACCCACCAATCAACAAAATTTTTGTAACATAACATGACCAATAAAATTCTACCCAGAATACTTAGACAATGAAAAGCAGTCACATATTTCATAGAAATATAAATCCAGCCAGCATGTTTCCCAAGAATATAAGCCATAGATTTCAATTTAAATACATAAACACAAGTTCAGCATAAGTCTCCACATACTCAGTGTTATAAAATTTTTTTTTTCAATTTTAAAGTCATTTATAAAATTCAATTCATTAAAAGCATGAAAACAGGTAAAATTACTCTAGATATTGAAAACGGTAATTTATCCACTCACCTTTTTAGGAGTCCGAAACACTCCTAGTCTCGATCGTCCGACACAATTTCTTCGCCTTTATCGAAGGGTTCACCACCTATACGTTACGCGCGACGCGAATTTCAATAAATTATGTCTATTAATCATAATTGATTTCAGGCTTTATAATTCTATATGAGTGCATGAAATGTGATGCAACTGTCCAAATAACCGTCTAAACACGATATTCGACCTAATTTGCTTACACGCGTCCGAATTGGCTAAAGTCTTTGATTTAATTTCAAATTAATTTCTTTCAATTTCTATACTCCAATTACATCCAATTTACCGTAGTGACTATGAATATGATGCAATTTATCAATCCGAATCACATAGTGCACCAATCTGCACTTTAGGCAAAAATTTCAATTTTTGCACCAAAATTTTCCATTAATTTTCCAACTTCATAATTCATCAAAATTCACCTAAATATCTCAAATTAGCATCAATTTTAGCAGCCATTCTCTTCCTAGAAGATTCGGCCTTATGGGGTTTAAGGTGAGAAATTTGGTTTTCTTGCTAAATTTTGCTATATTTCATTTCTACCTAACTAAAAACATTAAATCAACCTAAAATCTATCATAATAATTGCTCAAAATCCCTCCATGGAGGTTCAGCCAGCATGGGTTTGTTATACCCACTTGTGATTTTTGCATGGAAAATGGAAAAAAAAGCTTGGGTAATTTAGAACACTAAGAAAATCAAGAAATTTTACCTTTTTCAAGCTTGATTCCTTGAATTCTCTCTCTTTTCCCTTGATTTTCAGCTTAGGGTTTATGTTTTCTTTTCTTCCTTCTTTGCTTTGCTTTGGCCGACCCTCATAAGGGTTCTTGGTTGAATTTTTAGCCTATTTATAAGCTAAATAAAATAATATTTATTTTTTTACGCATGTCATATTTTATTAATTTATTCTTTATTAGTCATCCATTTGACTTTCTTTCTCCACCACACATTTTTCTTCACTTATCCATAGCTTAAATGAAGTTTCTAGACTTAGCCAAAATCTTGGTGGAGTAAATTTTTCAAAATTGCACTTTTACCCCCGTAAAAGTGAAAAATTACATTTTTGATCCAAAACCTGAAAAATTACCAAAATTCATATTTTTCACTCCTCATACTCATATCATACTTCAATTTATCAAATTTGATCTAAATCCTCTCGAAAATTCAAATTTTGTTCTCGGGTGACAAAATGACCATTTTACCCCTAGAACACTGAAATTCTAGATTAACTCCAAATTAATCCTCAAACTCCTAATTACCATAATATGACACTTTGGGGTTTTGAAATTCTCAAATTCATCCTTAAATCTCTATTTAAACTAGTTCGAGGTTCAATCCTCTTAATTGTACGACTAGGTACATTATCGACTTTTAACTAGTTTTTCGGGGTAATTTAATATGCAAGCGTCAAATGCATGTGAATAGCATATTCAAGATAAAACAGGGTCGGGCTTTACAGCACTACCCCCCTTAAAATAAGGTCAAAATTTAACTTGTCTCTGAGAAAATGTGGGGATAATGCTTCCTCATTTGCTGCTCAGCCTCCATTGTCATTTAGTCCATCTAAGCATTCTTCCACAAAACTTTAACCATCGGAATGTTCTTATTCCTCAACACTCGATCCATCCTATCTAAGATGCGCATTGGTTGCACCTCAAACTTCAAACCTTCGTGCAACTCAATTAGAGGTGCCTCGAGAATGTGGGAGGGATCGGGTACATACTTCTTTAGCATTGAAACATGGAAGACATTGTGGATCCGATCCAACTCCGGAGGTAGTTCTAATCTATACGCCACTAGACCAATCCTTTCAATGATACAGAATGGCCCAATGTACCTCGGGTTGAGCTTTCCTCATTTTGCAAATCGGATCACACATTTCCATGGAGAAACTTTAAGAAACACTCTATCGCCAACTTCAAACTCTAAGTCCTTCCTCTGCTTATCAGCATAACTCTTCTGTCTATCTTAGGCTACCTTCAATCGCTCTTGTATAATCTTGACTTTATCATTTGTCAAGTCGATCAATTCCACATTAGCTAGTTTTCTTTCACCCACTACACCCTAGCAAAGTGGAGTTCGACATTTCCTTCCATACAAAGCCTCGTATGGTGCCATACCGATACTAGACTGGAAGCTGTTGTTGTAAGCAAATTCCACTAATGGCAAGTGTTTATCCCAACTCCCAATGAAATCCATGACACAAGCCCATAGCATGTCTTCTAAAGTCTGAATGGTCCTTTCTGACTGACCATCCGTCTGCGGGTGAAAAGCAGTACTAAATCTCAAGTTGGTCCCAAGAGCTTCTTGGAACTTTAACCAAAATCGAGAAGTGAGCTGAGGATCTTGATCTGACACTATGGACACTGGAACTCCATGTAGCCTTACTATCTCATCGATATAGAATTTAGCCAATTTCTCTATAGAATATATGCTATGAATTGCTAATAAATGAGTGGACTTAGTCAACCGATCTATGATTACCCAAATGGCATCATTTCCACTCTGCGTTTGCGGCAATCCCAATACAAAATCCATAGTCACATGCTCTCATATCCATTCAAGAATAGGTAAAGACTTAAGAGTACTTGCTGGCCTTTGATGCTTCGCCTTAATCTGTTGACATACGAGACATTTTGCTACGAACTCTGCTATGTCTTGCTTCATACCCAGCCACCAATAATTCTCCTTGATGGTTCTATACATTTTGGTGCTTCCGGGATGTAAGGCGTAAGCAGATGAATAGGCTTCTTCCATTATAGACTGCCTTAGCTAATTCTCCTTAGGTACATAGACCCGGTTTCTAAACATTAATATGTTATCATCCCCGAATCTAAATTCACTAACCTCTCCATCATACAACCTTGAAATTTCCTTTCTTAATTCATCATCAGACCTTTGAGACTCTTTTATCTGATCGAACAATGTGGGTCTCACAATAAAGCCAGCCAATAAGGATCCGTCCTCACCATTCTTCAATTGGACCCCTAGAGATTTCATTTCTAAAAATACAGAAAAATAATGAATCTGAAGTGTGGCTAAAGACAATGAAGACTTACGACTTAAGGCATCAACTACCACATTTGCCTTTCCTAGGTGATAGTTGATTACTAGGTCGTAATCTTTTATCAACTCCAACCACCGTCTTTGTCTTAAATTACGCTCCTTCTAAGTGAGCAAATACTTCAAACTCTTATGATTTGTAAATACTCGACAATGCTCACCATACAAGTAATGCCTTCAGATTTTCAATGCAAACACCACAACTTCTAGCTCCAAATCGTGGGTAGGGTAATTTGCTTCATGCCTCTTCAGCTGTCGAGAAGCATAAGCTACAACTTTCTTATCTTGTATTAATACACACCCTAACCCCAACTTAGATGCATCACTATACACCACAAACTCCTTACCATTGACAAAAAGTGTTAACACGGGAGCAGAGGTTAATCGGTTCTTTAGCTCCTGAAATCGACTCTCACACACATCGTCCCACTCAAATTTAACTCCTTTACGAGTTAGACGAGTCAAAAAAGCTGCTATCAAAGAGAATCCCTAAACAAACCTTCGATAATAACTGGCTAATCCGAGGAAACTTCAAATCTTCGTTACTGTCTTTGGTTACTCCCATTGTAGGATCACTTCAATCTTCTTGGGATCAACATATATTCCAGCTCCAAACACCACGTGTCCCAAGAAAACCATTTTCTTTAACTAAAATTCACACTTCAAAAACCTAGCATAAAGCTATCTTTTGCGCAAAGTCTGTAACACTATGTGCAAGTAGGCAGCCTGTTCATCATTATCCCTCGAATAAACCAGGATGTCATCAATGAATACGATGACAAACTTATCTAAGTAAGGATGAAACACCTTGTTCATAAGATCCATGAATATTACCGGGGCATTTGTCAAACCGAAAGGCATGACCAAGAACTCGTAATGCCCATACCGAGTCCTAAAAGCTATCTTGGGTACATCTTGCTCCTTAATCCTCAACTGATGATACCCAAATCTCAAATCAACCTTAGAAAATACTATGGCACCTTGCAATTGATCAAAGATATCATCAATCCTTGGCAACGGGTACTTATTCTTGATGGTCACTCTATTTAGTTGTCGATAGTCTATACACAATCGAAAAGTACCATCCTTCTTCTTCACAAATAAAATGAGTGTTCCCCAAGGTGAAGTGCTAGGGCAAATAAAACCTTATCCACCAATTCTTGCAACTGCACTTTCAACTCCTTCAATTCCACTAGAGCCATCCTATACGGAGGAATAGAAATAAGTGTAGTACCCGGGAATAAATCAATAATAAACTCAAACTCACGATTAGGAGGAAGTCCCGGTAGTTCATCAGGAAACACATAAGGAAACTCATTTACCACTAGGACATTTTCCAACTTAGGTTCCTTCTTTGAAGTATCAATTACGTGAGCTAAGTAAGCTGGGTACTCTTTTTCACCAATTTCAAAGCTTTAAGGGCCGAGATTACAGATGATGGTAATACTCGACGTTCCCTCATAAATACAATCTCTGTTCCCTCTGAATTCTGAAATATAACTTCTTTCTTAAAACAGTCCACCTTCGCTCGATGAGCAGATAATCAAACCATACCCAAGATTAAATCAAAATCCTGAATCTCCAAAGGAATTAAATCATCTCTAAATTCCTCCTCACCAGCTTTTATTCCGCAATATCTATAACAAGTGTTTCTAACCAACTGTTCACCTAGAGGAATGTGTACTACAATCTCTTCCTCTAATGATGATAGGTTTCTATCCGAGAATGATGCAAATGTTATGTTCACATACGATCTATTTGAGCCAGAATCTATTAAAACATATACATCCTTATCAAATAAAAATATAATACCCATCACTACTCTAGGTCTAACTCCAACTTCTTCCTCTATCATAGCGAAAACCCGAGTTGAAGTTTAAGCCTGTGGTTTGGAAGGTGGATGCACTGGATTATTACTCCCCACTCCTGACCCTATCATTGGACACTGTCTGAGCTGGGACCCAGAGGAATCGCTTCTTTGAACATCAGGGCGAGCTAAAGGAGAAGAAACAACTACTGCAGTCCGTCTCAACTGCGGGCAATAAATCTTTATGTGCCCCTGTTGACCACATGATAACATCGTGCGAGCTTTCTATACAACCCGACATGAAACCCCCCGCAGTTGCGGCATCTGTCAACTCTTTCCAAAATTTGCCCCAAAATACTTATCGTTGGCCTGTTGAATCTGGAAGATCTCGATTGTGATTGCTGAGATGGAGGCCTAGTGGATGCGACTGATGCAGAGGTAGCACTCCCTGTAGTAGATGTCAAGTCATTGCCTCTTTTTGATGACTGGTCAGAAAATGTAGGTAGATTCCTTTTCTTGGCGAACTTAACTCGAATCTGTCGATTCTCAATTGAGAGCTTCTCAGCTTGTAAAGCAATCTGTATCACCTCCTTATACGACTCATTGCCGATCACGATCATACACTGCTTAATTTCGTTTCGGAGCTCTTCCTCAAAATAGTTGGCCTGATCTTGCTCTGTCCTTACCAACTCAGGCACATATGACATCAGCTCGTCAAAACGAGCCTCGTACTCTTCTATTGTCGAATTCTCTTATTTCAAACTTAGGAATTCTCTTTTTTTCTTTTTCTGGTGGAAGTATGTGTAGTATTGACCGTCGAATTCGCGTAGAAAATTCGTCCAAGTCAGCGGTGTAGTGGAACGTGACTTTATTGAGTTCCACCACGTACGGGCTCTCTTTTCGAGTAATCGGATAATCACCATTAGCTTTATCTCATCATCTAGCTTCATATCGATGAACGTCTCTAATACTTGAACAATCTAATCCTTGGCAACAGTTGCGTCCAAGTCACCCACAAAAGAAATATAACCCAACTACTAAGCTTCCTTGAGTTTCTTGGAAATGGAAACATCAAGTACCGGGGTTGGGACAATAGGTGGTGGTGGCACTGAGGGTGCTATCAGAGGAACAACAGGCAGGATTGGACCAGCTTGAGCTTGGCCCGTAATGGAAACAAGAAAAGCTGCTAATTCCTAGGCTACCTTAAGAGACATGGCAGGTACACCAGGAGTGGCTGTAAGTGGTGGAACATCAGCCTGCTCACCAGCAGGTGCTGCTCTAAAAGAGGATGCAGTCGACTCCCCTTCTACAGGATTTGGTTGACTTTGCCTAGAACGGCCTCTTCCTCTCCCTTCAGATCTAGAGAGAGGTGGGCGTCCACGTCGAGGAGGCATAGTTATCTACAAGAAAGAACAGAACGAGTTTAATCGATTTAAGATTCTATCTGCAACTACATGCAACTAACTTATCTCGACTGGGGCCACACTAACACTGTAAATTTTTAAAACACTTTAAAACCAGAAGTTTCGAAATCAAAAACCCTGATCTTTTAAAATGAAAACCATGCTCTAATACCAATTTGATTGTCGCGACTCGAAACTACCATCGAGCTTGTGACAATTATCGCGATGTCCCAATAGGCCCTCATCCCCTGAGAGTAAATCGAGACCTCGCAAGGCTCTTGTACCAATTTTTCAACTTCCCTATGAGTCTCTATTTACTAATTTCATTTTGTAAGCTTTTCATCCAATTTCGAATCAAAACGGTAAAAAAGACGAAATTCACTACACAGGGGCGTTTCGATCGTTTTTGTCAAAAATTTCAAATTTTGGTAAAAATGTTATATTTGCTTATAGAATGCATAATTCGCTATCGAAAATGAAATCGGATATCTAAAACACGCAATTTAAGTGAAATTATATTTAATAGAATAAAATAAAAATATTTCATAAAATAATGTATATTCTTATAAAACAATTTTTACATAGATATCCGGAAATAATTTTTGTAGCGTAAAAGCAAAATATATTATTACATACTATAATACAATTAACCAAAGTATAAAATTTAATTTACAATGCTAAGTGGGCCCAAAACAGAGAGATATGGACTAGGAGATGGACCTTTGGAAATTAAGGTTGCCACTCCAAACTTCCTCCTCAACAAAAACTCTCTATCTACTGATGCCTGTGAGCTTGAAATGGGGGAAATTGAGGGTGGTGAGTTTTACAACTCAGTGAGTAAATAAATACAATCTACGACATCTAAAGTCAAGTAGATGGAGATAATATAAAAACGCGATATCATAATGTAGTTCATAACACCAAATTTAGTACAATCATACAAAACAATTTCATTTTATCATAACACAAGGCTTATGATTCCTTTCGTAAAAACTAGGCTTAGGCCAAATCTCATACTTGTGGACACTTGATCAGAGCATCCAATCGAGTCCGCCAAGGCTGTTAAAAATATTTCATACACTCATAAAAATATTTTATTTTGAAAACACAGTCGTCCCTTGGCGTTGGCTAAGTTCAACTTCACATAGTGGTTCGGCGTGAATTGAACTCAATCTTTACCTCAGGAGTTACCCCCCACGCCTTTCGTACCGAGGTAAAAATAATAACTGAGTTTACCGTGTCCCTCTAATAGGCTGGTGTGAGACCCTGTTGACTTTGTTAAAAGACAATATTGTACTGAGTAGTACAATTAAATTAAATCGAGCCTTGAACTAGTTTAAATAGAAATTCTAAGAGGAATTTCAAAATTCTGAGACCCACAGAATGGCTCAGAATAGTGATTTGGAGTTCAAGGTCCAGTTTGGAGTCAATCGAGAAAATTGACCGGTTAGGGACAAAACGGTCATTTTCTCATTTATTGATTTATGGAGATTTTATCCAAAATTTGATCACATTGGACAAAAAGATAATTATATGATATACAGTTATCATTATGGAATCATAAAATGATGTTTAGCAGTGTAAAAATTGTGATTTCCGGTGTTTTTGGAGCACAAGGGTAAAATGGTAATTTTACCACCGGAGTGCGAAATGTGAATTTTTTTGAAAGGATTTTACCCCAATTGGGTAATATTGATTTATATTAGTGTTATTTGAGGTTGGACAGTGAAAATAAAACAATTCCGGGACATTTCGGAGTATAGGGGCAAAACCGTAATTTTGCCATCCCGGGGGCAAAACGGTAATTTTCCACCACCAGAATAAATTTTTCCAGCCATGATCATCTATGGATCAAATTTTTACTTGATTAATCAAGTGGTGGAGAAAGAATGGAAGAAAAAGTCAAAAAGTCAAAAAAACGGGCCAATCACATGGTGCCACGTGGCAAGCCTTTATATTTTATTATTTAAGCCATAAAAATCAGCCTTAGCCCTCATTTCTCTCTCTAAATTCTGGAACAAAAACCGATTGAAGGGAAGAAAAGAAGAACAAAGGAGAAAAACATAAAACCTAGGCCAAAATCCATAGATTTCAAGTGTTTTTCAAGATTCAAGCAAAACAAAGGTAACTTTTCTTTAGATTTACTCTAACCCTAGCTTTTTTTTTTTTTTTTTTTATTTTACAAAAAGGGATAGGTATAAAACCGACCCCCCAAATTACATGAGCTCGAGAAAAAGAAAAGAAAAGTACATAGGACGGAATGTTTCATTTTATGATCATTTACATAAATACGATCATAAAGGTGAAACACTTCCACGTAACATGAATCTATGATAATTGCTAAATAAAGAACATAAAAGTAAAACAGGGGGTGATTTTGTCTGGTAGAAATTGTATACCATTCTGCACTTGAATTGCTCCTTGCTTCCCACCCTAGTGCACTAATAGTGACGGATTTTGGCTGCAAAACTCATTGAGATGGAGTCATCATCAGAGATTTCATCATTTTCTCCCATCTCCACTGCTTCTTGTGATGCTAGGTTGAGTATTTTTCTAATTGAAGTTTCCGTGTCTGAGTGTCTTCTACGCCTTATCAGAGGATGAACTTCCATATGCACAGAGCTGGAATTTGGGAAGGAGGGAATAGAGCTTATTTCCTTGTTATACCAACACTTACCCGAGGCTGATTGCATAGTGGGAGGATTGTTGTCATTCTCCTCCCTTCTTTCCTTTGAGATTGTCTTTGCATGTGAAATCCGAATATTTTCCTCTAAGATCCGTGGCTGTTTTAAATTTCCTTCCGTTGATGGGCAATAATCTCCACTGCCTTCTAACAAGTTTTCTGACAAATGCATGCCACCCGTTCTATTTTCTGTCATCAATTGTATTTCCTTTTGGCGTAAAACAGCTGAAGGATCTTCAACCAAAGGCTCTTGGTCTGAAAATTCTCTTTCTGGGTATAGTTCGTCCACTTCAAGCAGATTGGGGTCTGCCATCCTGCCCACTTGCTTTCTTTGGCTTCTTTTATTTTTAAGATTCCGTCCCCTCTTCGTGCTCCCCCTTCCCGTTGCTGCATGTTTCATTCTCGTCTTGTTCTCACGAAGCTTCACTGCACTTGCTATCTTTTGTTGGTGTTTTTCTTGTGCGGGAGAGTCTTGTCCAGTGGCTGGGCTGTGTATTCCACCTCCTTCCGTTGTGTTTCCTGACAAATTCTGAATCTCCGCTCCCTCCTCGGTACCTTTCATTAAAAAATTTGGCTGCCTTTGTGGTTTCAAGAAATAATTTTTTGAATTATCACCCGTGTCTTCTTTTCCCGATTTGTTCGCCAATGTCTCGTCACCTTTTGTAGGTGTTGTCAAATCCTCCTGTCTCACAGCCGATGCATCCACTGGGCCCCGTTGCCCATGTCCGTTGAGAGAGGAAATAGCTTCTGTTCTGCCAATTTCTGCGGTATCCAGTTTGCCTAATGCTGCTGCCCCTGAAGCTGCAGTGTGAGTCCTTTCTCTTTGGCTGCTTACTTCGGTCAACCCCCCTCCTTTTTTGGTATTTCCAGCGTAACCATGCGTCCCATGCACGTGAGAGTTTTCCTGTGTATCTCGCTCCATGATATTCGGCTTTTCTGATTGTGCAGTCCCTACCCTAGGTCTGCTATTGTTCTGGCCACATACTCCCGTCTGGTGCCCGACCACCACGTTGCATTGCCATTGGTCGGAAATCATCTGCGTATTAACATTGTTTTCCAGCGTTTGGATTGTCGGTTTTTGCCCCTGGGACTGCTTTGCAGGTTGACCTGCTAGTGCAAGTTCATTTATGTTTGAAATCCCTTGCTGGTCACTGCTCGATGCCTCTCTTGCAGATCGAGCATTACCCAGTTTGGGTTGGTGCAGGCTGGGGTCCACCATCTCGTCACCTGCTCGGCTCACGTCATCTGTTGGCTTTTCTGGTATTGTTCGATTCAAATTTTCTACCCTTGGGTCCCACAGGCTCTGTTCGGTAGCAGGCCTAGCTGCTGGTGCTGCCAAGCGTTCCTCGGTAGCGGTATGAGCTGCCACGTCCAAAACTTTTTGGTCAATGGGCTTCCTTTCACGCTGCACTGCCTTACCATGTAGACTGGAGTCTGCAGCCACTTTTTGCTTGTTTTTTTCTCTTTTTTTGCTTCGTTTAGTTTCTTTTTTCTCGCACGATATTTTATCTTTTGTTGCATGGCCCCCTTCCTTCCCATTTTCGTGAAAACGCTCAACGTATCTTTCCTCTGCTTGCTGCTGGTCTTCCTTATGCAGCAAGAATTCTTTCATCTGTTGCCCATCTATCCGTTCTGTCCTCTCTCTATCTCCCTTGGAACTCTCTTTTTGGTCGTGCATGCTATTTTCATGCAATGTCATCTTGGCCCCATCCTCCAACAGCTGCGACTTAGCCGAAAATGTTGCCACCGTTTTAGTGCTTCTCGATGTACCGTTGCCGTTTTGGTCCCCCGTGTCTGTCCTTTGTTCCTCCGTCCCTTCCCGGCGTTGGTCTGTAACTGTCTTTTGTGGTCTTCCATTGGCCTGACATGCATCCGGTGAGAGCTGTTGTACCTCTGAAACGTTGTTCCTTGCGCCCCTATTCTGTTGTTCCTTGCCTGGGGTTGGAAACCGAACCTCACTTCCTCCCGTCTTCTCCATTGCATTCATCTGTTCATCACTTTCTCTATGATTCTCATTTTCTGTTTGTGTAGCATTCTTCCTCTCTCTAGTTTTAAACATGCCCACATGTTGTTGCTCTGTGACTGGTGACACTTTCGACGCAGCTTCCTTCTCTACGATAGTGCATTCCGCCAGCCCTTGTACTGCCACCTGATCCTGCATTTCTTCTCTATCTCCCGAGATTACATGGAAGCAGTTTGAAGCTAGAATGTTGGCATTTTTAAAGGTTTGATCTGTTGAAATTTCTTTCCCTTGTTGGTCCTTAGCCCCACTGGTCCCAACTTTACCTACCGTCTGCCACCTTAGATTTGCCGGTTCGTCCACGCTCCGGATTTTTTCTGTTTCTGGATTTTTTCTTATTTCTAAATTATTTTTTTTTTCGAAAACCTTCCCATTTGCTCCTTCATCTCCTTTGGTCTTTTCTGTCACTCCCACACGGTCTGTTTGTAACTTACCCAAGCTCGATGGTCTCTCTTTATTTCCCAACACTATGCAGTCGACCTCCTTGTGACCTACGTGACAACAGTGATCACAGTACGCAGGCATCTGGGCGAAATCCACCTTTTGAGGGTATCCACTTGTTACTGTCCCAGTCTCCCTGTTCTGAACCACTATCCAAACCTGGCTTACTGGTGGTTTTCTACAATCGTATTCTATGCATACACGGGCCACGCTTGGCCTTGACCCGTTGGCAGTGGCTTCATCAAGAAACAATGGCTTCCCTACCGTTTTAGCAATCAACAACAGGGCTGATTTTTCAAAAAGATGAGCTTTTAGATTTGGGAATGAAATCCACACAGGTACCACAGCCGATTCTTTTTCTGGTTCGAAATCTGGAGTCCATTTGAAAACTCTCATTTTCTGGCCCACAATAAACCAAACTTGTTTTGTCCAGATCCGGTTGAAGTCTTGTTCATTGGACAAGTGGATAAGAATGTGTTTGTAATCAAGCCATCTTACTTCATAAACCCCAGATAAGCCGATCCCTTTAAATGCAAGTTTGATATCTTGGAGTTTTGGCATGCGAGAGAACTTGCCCACCAGGGATAGCTTGAGAGGTTGAGCTAAGGTTTGTATTTCATCCTCAAAGAATGCAGCAGCAGGCCTGTCTTTGTAAACAAAGGGAGCTCGGGTAGGGGGAACCACAGGGGGTTTTTCACCTGAAACAATGGAAAGGAAAGACTTTTTCTGGGACCGGGGGGATGACGGTGGTTGAATCTGGGTTTGTATGGTTTTCAGGCATCCTTGTGGTTGTGGCTGTTGTGATTGTCTTTCGATTATGGGACTTGGGGTTGGCATGGTGCCCCTTGGGGGAGGTGGTGGATCTGGGACAGGGTGGTTTAGGGGGTCTGGTGGCCGACCAACCGTCATTCCCGGAGTTTGGGTGAGGGGAGGAAAGTGTTTGGGGTTGAGAGCATTTGCCATTTGTTAGCTTGGTTTGAAGGTCCTAATACTCTAACCCTAGCTTACCTATGCTTTTGTTCTTGATTTCCATGCTTGAACATTGAGATATCATGAAGAGTTTAATTCTGAAAAATGGGTATGAGTATGGATTTGATGTTGGATTGGATTGAATTTAAACTATGTTGGTGTTTAATGGTAGTTAAGCATGATTATGGACAAAAATGGAAGAAAGAAATTGAATCTCATGGTGGTTCTTTGTTAGGCTGAACCTAGGGTGGAGAGTGCATGAGGAAAATTGGTTCATTTCAAATGAAATGGTTTCATTTGAAATGAAAGAAATTAGAAAATGACAAATTCAAGTGAAAAATGTAGTAGAAAAATTTTCAGTGCTAATGCACTGTATTGGCCGAATTTTTCTATAAAGAAATGGAAAATATTGAATGTTGAAATTGGCACTAATTACATGATGTGGGATGAATTAAGCTATGAGAAAAAGAATGGTGCAATTTGGAATCAAATTGGACATAATAGCCGATTAATCGGGTAATCGGTCGAGATTAAGCAATACCGCGTTAAAGTGATAATCGGACGCATTTTTGCCTTTGAGTATCATATGTGAGCAATTTCAATTAGTTTATGTTAGTTGGGGACAATATAGTAAATTCCCTAATTTTATTCTGTGTCAAGGTGGTGAGAAGTCCGAGAAAGGCAAATGAATCGTGATTGAGGACTGTTAATCCGAGTGCATCCGGAATCCGGATTTTTCGACACCTGTGAGTGAATTTGCATTTCAAATTATTTGGGAAATGCACATTGTATCGATTAGGATAATTAAATGATTTATCCAAAGTTTTTAAAAATACGTGCCGGGAACAAGCCTTTGAGAAAAATGATTTTATGTGGTAAATATGTGTTATGCATGAAAGCATAAAATTTTGTGTTATGCATGAAGGCATAGAAATTATTTGATATGTATGAAGACATAGAAATTATTTGGTATGCATGAAGGCATAGAAATTATGTGATATGCTTGAAGCATGGAATTATGTGGCATGCTTGAAGGTGCGAAATTATGTGTTCTTATAACGTGTTGTCACATATGTGTTAATACGTGCAATGTATTATGTGGTAAATTGTGTTATGCATGAAGGCATGAAATATTATTTTATTGATGTGAAATTTGAGTGTGATAAATGTGTACATTGTGATGATGTTTACATGGATGGTTGAGAAGTGTTGTGAAAGTGTTACCACCGTGCACGTGTGAAGAAGGAAAATGCATATGCCTGAATGGTATGCATAGTGGGGACCGCGAGACGTAACGCCCACTAATTCCTTGAAATTCAGAATTTAGTAAAGTGGGGACCGCGAGACGTAACGCCCACTATTTACTAAAAGAAATTTTGAAAGCTGAGCATAGTGGGGACCGCGAGACGTAACGCCCACTAATGCCTTGAAATTCAGAATTTAGCATAGTGGGGACCGCGAGACGTAACGCCCACTAATGCCTTGAAATTCTGAATTGAGCAAAGTGGGGACCGCGAGACGTAACGCCCACGATTCCTGGAAATGTTCACGCATGAACTGTGGTAAAGCGTGATTTGATGTCCAGGAGCTTGGCAGCGACGCTAAGTGATACCGCTTGCCGAGTGCTCTGATACTCCAGCTATGTGCACGATGTGGGGGGATGCACATGAGCTGGTGAGATTGAGTGATATTGTTAGTGCACGAGGTGCACATGATGACTCCAGCTATGTGAGCTGGTGAGAAAATGGTGATAATTTTGTGATTTCGTGTGAAATTGAATGTTAATTCAATTAATAATTAAATTAAATGAGGGGAAAGGTTGGGAAATAATTGGATCAAAATGATTGTGTTCCAAAATGTGTGCATATATGTATATATGTTGTGCATTGATAGATAATGCTGTGCAATGATTATAACCATACGTGTGAATGATGATTTGGGGCTCATAGAGGATAGGATTGCTGTGTGATCTCCTATCCATGAGCGAATGATGATAAGGGACTTATAGATGGAATGGATGCTGAGTGATACCCTTTACCAATTGATTTCTGTCTATGAACTTGGAAGGGATGCTGAGTGATACCCCTTACCAATTGATTTCTGTCTATGAGTTTGGAAGGGATGCTGAGTGATACCCTTTACCAAATAATGTTTACCCAAGAACTTGGCGGCAAAGCTGAGTGATACTGCTTGCCAAGTTCCTTGATAAATGTTTTTCCACTAAGGATAGTGAATATTAGCAGTGTATATGATTGCTTATGTATTTGTGTATATATGTGATTGTATGGTATGCGAATTGTTTGAAATTGAAGATGAAAATATTTCAATGACGTTAAATATGATTGTCATGCATCTGTGTATATCAACATGATGCCTATATGTATTATTGAGAAATTATGTGAAATTGAGTGTACTGAATCTGTGTACCTTGTATTATGCTGATATGCATTATTAATAAATTATGGTGAAATTGATGCAACCGTGCATGTGCGAAGTGGGAAGTGCAATGCCGGTTGAATGATAAAGAGTGTGATAATTACGACCGTGCATGTGCGGAGTGGGAAGTGCAATGCCGGTCTAATGATAAAGGTTGTGATAATTACTACCGTGCATGTGCGGAGTGGGAAGTGCAATGCCGGTTGAATGATAAAGAGTGTGATAATTACGACCGTGCATGTGCGGAGTGGGAAGTGCAATGCCGGTCTAATGATAAAGGTTGTGATAATTAATTACTACCGTGCATGTGCGGAGTGGGAAGTGCAATGCCGGTAATGATGTATGAGTTGAGAGTATAGTAGAGTGGAGGAAAAGATGGGACAATGAATGAGATAGAATAATTGGTGAATTAAATTGTACGTGGTACATATGCATATATAAATTGTACGGGTTGTGAAACCCTTATTATGTGACGGTTTGTAAACAACCGTCGATTTACTACTTTGATAGAATGATGAGTGTGAATTCAAGGATGTTTAATCCTTGAATGCATAACAAATTCCTGGGTAAGGAAAAAAAAAGGGTTTGAAATATTAGTTAGTTGAAAATGGCCTTATTTTCAACCAGTGCATCATGATTGACAAAGCTTCTGATGAGATTGCTTGTTCCCTTCTAATATTCACTCACTGAGTTTCGTACTCACGTTTTCAAAAATTCATGTTTTCAGATCAGGAGACTGTTGTGCTCTAGATCGAGGAGTCCCCATAGTGCATCTACTGGGTATGTGTCTGGCATCCGATAGTGATTCCTTTTGTGGTAAATGTCTCCGCTGGAAGTCTTGGGTCCTTTGTATTGTAAATACAATTTAATTATGTGAATATGTATATGTAATGTAAATCATTAAATACATGACTGGTATAGTGCATGTATATTAATGTTGATAATGCCATTGTGATTTGGCTGTGTTCACACCCGGGAAAAGGTGTGTGTATGTATGGTTAGTTATGCCATTATTAATTGGCGCTGTATGCACACTGGATGCATTACGTGTGAATGCCTCACACGAGTATACGTTGAATACAGTAAGTAAAGTAAGAGAAAATAGGCTTGCTTGGGCTTAGTGAGCTATGCTCATTGGGTCCTTGCGCCGGTCATGGCCCGGGAATTGGGTCGTGACAGCTGGTCCACGGAAACCCGCTTCTGCAGCGACTAATTAACCCACCAATCAACAAAATTTTTGTAACATAACATGGCCAATAAAATATTACCCAGTATACTTAGACAGTGAAAAACAGTCACATGTTTCATACAAATATAAATCCAGCCAGCATGTTTCCCAAGAACTTAAGCCATAGATTTCAATTTAAATACATAAACACAAGTTCAGCACAAGTCTCCACATACTCATTGTTATAAAATCAATTTTTTCAATTTAAAAATCGTTTATAAAATTCAATTCATTAAAAGCACAAAAATAAGTAAAATTACTCTAGATATTAAAAATGGTAATTTATCCACTCACCGTTTTAGGAGTCCGAAACACTCCTAGTCTCGATCGTCCGACACAATTTTTTTGCCTTTGTCGGAAGGTTCACCACCTATACGTTACGCGCGACACGAATTTCAATAAATTATGTCAATTAATCATAATTGATTTCAGGCTTTATAATTCCATATGAGTGCATGAAATGTGATGCAACTATCCAAATAACCGTCTAAACACAATATTCGACCTAGTTCACCAACACGCGTCCGAATTAGCTAAAGTCTTTGATTTAATTCCAAATTAATTTCTTTCAATTTCTATACTCTAATTACATCCAATTTACCTTAGTGATTGTGAATGTGATGCAATTTATCAGTCCGAATCACATAGTGCACTAGTCTGCACTTTAGGTAAAAATTTTAATTTTTGCACCAAAATTTCCCATTAATTTTCCAACTTCATAATTCATCAAAATTCACCTAAATACCTCAAATTAGCATCAATTTCAGCAGCCATTCTCTTCCTAGAAGATTTGGCCTTATGGGGTTCAAGGTGAGAAATTTGGTTTTCTTGCTAGATTTTGCTATATTTCATTTCTACCTAACTAAAAACATTAAATCAACCTAAAATCTATCAAAATAATTACTCAAAATACCTCCATGGAGGTTCAGCCAGCATGGGTTTGTTATACCCACTTGTGATTTTTGCATGGAAAATGGAAAAGAAAGCTTGGGTAGTGTAGAACACTAAAAAAATCAAGAAATTTTACCTTTTTCAAGCTTGATTCCTTCAATTCTCTCTCTTTTCCCTTGATTTTCAGCTTAGGGTTTATGTTTTCTTTTCTTCCTTCTTTGCTTTGCTTTGGCTGACCCTCACAAGGGTTCTTAGCTGAATTTTTAGCCTATTTATTAGTTAAATAAAATAATATTTATTTGTTTACACATGTCATATTTTATTAATTTATTCTTTATTAGTCATCCATTTGACTTTCTTTCTCCACCATACATTTTTCTTCACTTATCCATAGCTTAAATGAAGTTTCTAGACTTAGCCAAAATCTTGGTGGAGTAAATTTTTTAAAATTGCACTTTTGCCCCCATAAAAGTGAAAAATTACATTTTTATCCCAAAACCTGAAAAATTACCAAAATTCATATTTTTCACTCCTCATACTCATATCATACTTCAATTTATCAAATTTGATCAAAATCCTCTCAAAAATTCAAATTTTATCCTCAGGTGGCAAAATGACCATTTTACCTCTAAAACCCTAGAATTTTAGATTAACTCCAAATTAATCCTTGAACTCCTAATTACCATAATATGACACTCTGGGGTTTCGAAATTTTCAAATTCATCCTCAAATCTCTATTTAAACTAGTTCGAGGTTCAATCCTCTTAATTGTACCACTGGGTACACTATCGACTTTTAACTAGTTTTCTGGGGCAATTTAATATGCAAGCACGCTATCCATTGCATGCAAATAGCATGTTAAAGATAAAACAGGGTCAGGCTTTACACATTTTGTGGAATGAATTGAAAACTTGATTAGTGAAGATAACCAAAAGTCTTTTGTAATCATGCTTATTTCTACTTGATCATAACATTCTTTTGTATGATTACAACAAGTGCAAAATGTCTTGACAACGCTTCATTGATAATGCTATTGTCTTGATGAGAAAACTTCTCCTTAATTTGATAATTTTATAAACAATTAGGAAAACTCTTATTGAAATGCTTGCTTAAAAATACTATGAAAAAAAGATTACCGAAAAGGCTAAATGCCGACATGCTCTTGTTGAGAAAATTCTCTCTTGAATTGTCTTCCTTATAAAAATTTCTTTAAATGCTTGGACAATGTATGATGAAAATTAAAAAGGATGCTTAATATAAAATGATATCTTGGACATGCATTGGAATTAATGTATATACACTTCTTAAAATTATGAGTATTTGAAGCATATATTGAATATTTATTTAAGTACTCATGCTTTACTAGTTCCTTAAATATATGAGTATGAGAATGACATGTTGAAAATTCTATTTAAATACTCATTTATCATATGATTATTGATTGTCTGCATATTTACCTTATGATCCATCTAAGGGAAGATAAGATTATACCTTAATATGATTAACCATTGAATCCCTTCTCCTTGTTGGCATTGATCTAGTGAATGCTTAAGGGCAAAATGGCCATTGACATTGTCCTATGATTCTTGAGCACTTGAAATTTTCAACAATGATCTTGGTAAAATCTCAACAAGTGGTGTTCACCTCTATTGGTAATATCTCTTAAATACCATTTAATAATGCCTCACATTTGTGCTTGAATGATGATTACTATGCTTTTTACTATACTTGTTTGTATATAAATTTGTGAGTATATTTGCATGACTATTTGATTATTTAGTTGAATGAATATGTGAAAATACTAGCATATAAAGTTCCACACATATCACTAAATCACATTCATATTATATGTAGACTTATAAATGCTTTATATTTGACTATGCTTGTCTACATATATGCATATTGTCATGATCCAATTCCCGAGCCATGACCGGCGCATAGACCCAATGAGCTTAGCTCACCAAGCCCAAGCAAACTTATTTTCATTTACTTTACTCCACGTATGATCGTGTGAGGCATCCACGCACAATGCACCCAGTGCACACCAAGCCAACTCATAATGGCATTATAGATAAAATATACACATACACACCAGTCAAACATAAAATTTGACAAAGTACATTACATGTACATAATCACAATACAAAAGGCCCATGACTTCCAGCGGAGAATTTACAAGAAAAACGGGCAACTATTGAATGCCGAACACCTACTAGGAGACGAACTACAGTAATCCCGTGATCTAAGATTCTACAATCTCCTGATTTGAAAACATGAATTTTTGGAAACTATGAGTACGAAACTTAGTGAGCGAACATTTGGTAATAACAAGCAATAATATCCAAGAAGGATTTTAAAACCATGATGCACACATTTGGAACAAAACCATTTTGATTCAATTCAGTATCAAACCCTTTCCCCCAATTCAAATTAATTTACAATGAAAGGGTACTCAAATTCACACATATACTCACATAGATAAACACAAATATCACCACTATCTCACCAGCTCATGTGCAACCCCTACATCGCACACATAGTTGGAGTTATCGTGTGCATCCCCCCACATCATGCACAAATATCATCCTCTATATATCCGCACCCATCATCACCGACATGTGCTCCCCCACATTGTGCACATGTACGGTTATAATTATCACACAATATTATTTGTCAATGCATATCACACATATACACATATATAGCAGCATATTATAAGGGCACATGAATTCAAGCATTTATACATATCACAATTCATACATCAAAACATTTTTATCAAGGGCTTGTTTCTCGGCACGTATTTTAAGAAATTTGGATAAAATCATTCAGATTATCCATCTCAATATATGTACATTTTCTAAAATAATTTGAAATGCAAGTTCACTCACAGTTGTTGAAAATTCGTATTCCGGGTGCACATGGACTAATAGTCCTCAAGCGTGATTCCTTTGCCTTTTTCAGATGTCTCACCACCTTGACAAATAACAAAGTCGAGGAATTTACTATTTTGTCCCTAAATTGATATAAACTAACTTAAATTACTAATGCATAATATACAAATGCAAAAATGAGTTCGATTATCGCTTAAACGCGGTATCGATTAAAATTCGACCAATCGCCCGATTAATTGGCGATTGTATCCAAATCACCTCCAAATTAATCCATTTCTCTTCTTAAACCTTAATTTATCACACGCATTTCTAATAATTAAATGTCAGCATTGTAATCCTTCAATTTCTTCACGTAAAAATTTGATCATTACGGTGTACTAACACCATAATTTTTCTTAGTCACATTTCTCACTTACTTTTTCCTTTTTCCAATTCATTTTTCCTTGAAATTTAAACAATTCCTCTTTGATATTCAACCCTCATGGTTCGGCCAATGAAGAACCCTAGAGAAATTTAATGTTTATTTTGTATTTTTGTTCATAACCATGCTTATCTATCACCAAACAACAACATAACTAAAATTCAACTAATTTCCATTATCAAATCTCCCTCATACCCATTCGGCCTAAAGGATTTCAGCATGATTACTCAACATTCAGTCATGAAAATTGAGAACTAAAACATAGGTAAGCTAGGATTAAAGTAAAACTAAAGAAATTTTACCTTTGTTTTGCTTGATTCTTGAAAAATACTTAAAATCTCTTGATTTTTAGCTAGGTTTTTGCTTTTCTCCCTTTGTTTCCTTTATTTTCTGTTCAATTCTGGTTCATGCCGATTTTGGTGAGAGAAAGTGAAGGTTATAAGCTGATTTTTATAGTTTTATATTAAAATATAATGGCTTGCCACATGGCATAAAGCCATTGGTCCATTTTTTTAATTATTGACTTTTTCTATTGAATTTTCCACCACAATTATTCTTGTATTTATCCAATCCTACCATAAATAAAATCTCTTGGTCTTGACAAGTGCTGGGGCGAAAAATTTACCCATTTGCCCCCGGAGAGAAAAAATTATGATTTTGCCCTTATACTCCGAAATGTACCGAAATTATATTATTTCTACTTTTCAACCTCAAATAACACTAATATTGATCAATATTAATCAAATGAGGCCAAAATATTTTTTAAAAATTCCCGTTTGGTCTTCTAGCGGCAAAATTACCATTTTGCCCTTATACTCCAAAAATATCAAGAATCATAATTTTTCACTACTAAACTTCATTTTATACTCCAATAATCATATTAAATTTCATATAATTATTCTTGGTCAATTGTGATAAAATCTTTGCTAAAAATCTCCATTTTATCTTTAAATGGCAAAATGACCGTTTTGTCCCTAATCGGTCAATTTTTTCAATTGACTCCAAACTAGACTTTGAACTTCGAATCATTATTCTAAATCATTCTGTGGGTTTTAGAATTTTCAAATTCCTCTTAGAATTTCTATTTGAACTAGTTCAATGCTCTATTTAACTTGGTTGTACCACTCGGTACAATACCGTCTTTTAATCGAGCTTGATAAGGTCTCACACATATCTAACTTGAACTTAAAAGATAAAATGTTCACCCTCTGCTTATAAATGTACATCTATGTGTGGTATTCCTGGTTGATTGATTGATGATATACTTCTTATTAGCTTACTTGAAAATAATATGAAATGGAGATATATCTTAATTTGTTTATGATATATTGATATATTCCATAATGCTTTGATTGAATATCTTACATGGCAAATATCTTAGTTGAAAATATCTATATGTGCCTTGATTGCATTGGTTGAATATATTTCTTCATGCTTTAAATTGAATATCTGGAGTAGAAATATATTATGACTCACTTATACATATTGCTTTCTAAATGAGTATATTTCCCCATACTTTGCTTGAATACATATTGATTGGAAATATATCTTTGTTTAATGCTCTCATATTATGATGATTGGATATATTTTTTGATCTATTGATTGAATATTTGATGGAAATATATCTCATTGTTTTGATTTGATCGTTAGAGATTAATATTGGACTTAATGCTTATTTATAGTTAATGATTATCACTAATCATTGTTTCTTGAGTTTAAGTGTTTAAAGCTCACACTTCAATTCCCTTTTGATATAACAAAAAGGAAGAGAAGGTTTATGAGCACATTGAAATGCTCTTATATTAGTTGAATTTTTCTTGAAAACATTTTTGAACTTCATGCATAAATTGAGGAGGAGAATTTTCAATGTTCATTTTCATTTCTTTTACCTTCTTATTTACAATTAAATGTTCTCAACAAAAGCATAAAGACTAATTAAGTTAGGGGGAGGTTTCAAGGACTTTCAAATGCAATATGCTCATGTTTCTGTCACATCAAAAAAGGAGAGATTGTTATATGCTCATGTTTCTGTCACATCAAAAAATAAGAGATTGTTAGCCTTAGTTACATCATGTTTTGCTTTGACAACAATCACATGTTATCTTGAACTTAATGTCAAACATTTAAAATTATCTTAAATATATTTTTATATAAGTTTATGTAAACAAAGGTATATATATTTATAATTAATAATTTTATATGTTATAAATTTTGTAACATTAACACAAAATAGAAAGTAAAGATGTTTGTATTAAAAGTATATATAATAGTAATTATATTTCTTATAAATTAACACAATATATAAAGTATATATATTAAAAGCCATTACATGTTGATCAAAAATCATACTTTCATGAATTAATTTTATTAACTCTATAGATTTTTCCTTGATTACATGAAATTAAAAAAAATAAGTTGCAAAACTATTTTAATCTCACAATCTCTTTTTAGATATATGTATATATTATTATAAGTTTACATAAACAAATATATATATTATAACTAATAATTTTATAAGTTATAATTTTTGTAAAATACAAAATATAAAGTAAATACGTTAATATTAAAAGTATATATATATAATAGCAATTATATTCCTTATAATATGATATGATATTTATATTATTTAAACATAACTAATAAAGTTTATATTTGATGCATTGACAGTGTATAGCTTTCATGCACTGATAGTGTATAGCTTTTATACACTGTCAGTTCACCAAATCTCACCACATCATTAATAAGTAAAAATAAAAACATATAGGGTCTTAAAAGTAAATATTAAAAAATTTTAATTAGTATATAGATAAAAAAATAAAAGATTTTCAAAATCTCTTTTCCACACTGTTCTTTTTCATTATTCATGTGTAGTCATCCAAATAATGTCTTTCTCCAAAGCACATTGAACAATGATGTCTACATGGTCAACCCACAAACTTTGTTTATAAAAATAAGCCCTTACATATTTACAAATTGAACAAAGCAATATATAGCCTCAAACAAGCTCCAAGAGCTTGATTTCAAGAATTGAGCTCCTTTTTACTTTTATATGGTTTTAAGAATTCAATCTTAACTGTCTTTTTATTCATCCTTGCCAATGATTCAACTTTAATCTACTTCTTAGTTTATGTGGGTATTCTATTAGTGATAAATAATAATATAGAAGTTTTGCATCAATTCCTCGAGCATTTGGCCAATAGATTCTATTTAAAGGATCTTAGAAATCTTAATTACTTTCTTGGGATTGAAGTGATATCCACTTCCAATAGTCTACTTTTATCTCAACATAGGTACATTCAAGATATCCTAACAAAGTTTGACATTGATATTGCAAAAACCATCACCACTCCAACGGCTACCAACATAAAGTTATAGCTCAAAAATGGATTAGGTCTTGTTGAATGCAACAGATGATAGAAAACTAATTGGCTCACTTCAATATTTATCTCTTACACAACCAGACATTGATCACTTCATTAACAAACTACCACAATACGTGCAGTGTCCCACTTAAGTCCACTGGTCAAACTTAAAAACAATTCTTTGGTACCTCAAAGGCATACTGCATCATGGTTTCTTCTTAAAGAAACCTTTTTCCTTATAGTTATATGCTTTTAGTGATGTAGATTGGGCAGGTAATTTAGATAACAAAAGCTCCACATCTACCTACATAATTTATCTTAGAAGTAATTTAATCTCTTGGAAGTCTTCTAAACAAAGGACAGTTGCATGCTCCTCAACATAAGTTAAGTATAGAGCTATTGCCCACACTATAGCTAAATTGATCTGGTTGCAAAATCTCTTAAGACAATTGAAAATCCCATCACCTCAGCCTCTACTGCTTCACTGTGATAATGTAGGAGCTACATACTTGAGTGCTAATTTTGTATTTCAAGCAACACATCTTGCGTTAAACTACTATTTTGTCAAGCAACATGTCTCTACTGGTATTCTTAAAGTCAACTACATTCCAAAAACTGGTCAGTTAGCCGATGGACTAACAAAACCATTATCCAAACTCAAATTCTTCATGTTAAGGTCCAAGATGGGTGTACCAAATGGCTCCACCATTTTGCAGGGCATGTGAAAGATAAAGTAGCCTATCCACTTTAAAGAGCTCAAGATTCAAAACCAAGCTTATCAAATTAGCTTATCCATGAATTTGTTTAAGATTTAAATGGTAGTTTATCAACCAAGGATCATCACTATCTCTTATTCAAAACATAGATTCGTTTCACCACAAGATCTTGTATCTAGTATGAATATATCTTGTATCTAGTATAAATATATGTATATACCACATCAATAGACAAGTAAGTTCTTTGCAAGTTTATTTTCTGTCATTCCTTGCTTTTTTCATTCTTTGTTTTTACACACTAGTGTCTTGAAATTTTATGCACTTTGCATTGATTAATTTCACAAAGAGAACATGGTAGAAATACAAAAAGGAAAAAACAACAAAACCTAAAATATAAATCTAATTGTTGTATTTTCATATTTTATTCATGTAGATTGTACTTGTTAGATTTTAATTCAATTAAAATATTGAATTATTAGTTCGATAACAATAAAATATTAAATGTTAAATATATCTTGAAAAAGTTAATACTCTATATGGATACCATATTGATATTACATTGATTTAAAATTTTTTACTAGATACAAGAAAATTGTTAATTCCAATGTTTGGTTTGTCAAAATATTAATTGTACATAAAATTATAAAAAGTGTAATATTTAGTTAGTTTAAATGGTGTAATTTTGTCTTTGCTTTTTTATATTTATGTAGATACCTCATTTTGTTTGGAGTGTCTCACTAAAATAAGAAAATAATAATAAAAAATAAAAAATAAAAAGAAAAGACAATGATAAAGATAAAGGCACAAAAAAATTGAAATTAAGTTTTCTTTGTAAACAAAAAAAATTGAAAATAATAAGATCAAAATCTTAATCCAACAATTTTCAAAATTCAAGTTTTTTTCTTTAAAAAAAAAAGGAATGAAATCCTAATCCAAATATGGGTATAAATACCCATTCTTCAACCAAGTTTTAAAACACAAAAAGCGAAAACAAAAAAGAAAAAAAGAAAAAAAATCGAGGAAAAAGCTTTTGGCAAGCATAGAAATTTTACTTTTCATGCTGTGAGGGAAAAGTCGATTATGGGGAAGTTTAAGGGTTCCAATGTGTAATGGGAGAGGAGGAATAGAGAAGATTTTGTGATTTTGGTGAAAATTTAGTTTTAGGTTGTCTTTTGGAAATCTATAAGTTTCGATTTGGTGCAAGGGAGGAGAGAAAATGAGTGAAAATGGCATACAAAAGAGAGAGGAAGAGAAGAGTAGAAGTGAAATAAGTCGTCAAAGGAAGGTTTACATACTTTACCAAAATGGTGCCATATTGGAAGAAAGAAAAGGAAAAGAATACAGATTTGGTTTGAGGCTTTGATCCAATTAAAATCCAACAAAAAGCTTGTTGTAAGCTGGGCCAAAGGTTTAGTTAGTGTTTTGGGTCTAAAAAACATGCCTAGTTTGTATAAAAGGTATAGATTTCTCATTTACTCTTTTTATATATTATTTTATACATTAATTTTAGTATTAGTAACATACAAAAAATATAAAGAAATATATAATCTAGACTATATAGAAGGTTTTTATTTTATTTTATTTTTGTTCATTATTTTTATTTTTAGTATTAATAAAATAAATAAAGTTTTAGGTTATAATTATCTTAGAGTGCTTTTTATTCATAATAGTTTTGAATACAAAAAAACAAAATAAACCATTTAAATTCTACAATATGTACATGTAAATTGTATAATCATTAAATAATGAACCATTTAAATGAAAATTTTAAGAAAGGTTACTAGTAGTAATGTTCTTAAATTTTTTTAAATAAGAATAATAATGAGACCTCACCATACATATTGGGTGGTAATCTCATAATTAATTTTTGAAAAAAATATTTATTTACAAATAACTTTTATATACATAAAAGACAATAATAAATAAATATTCAAAATTTTTGCAAGTTAAAATTATAATGTTAAATAAATAAAAATCCTCCAAGGATGAAATCTTGAGCAAGTTATGAGTAATAAATTTAAGAGAATTTTAGGTCAGGAAATTTCCTAAAATTTTGCCATAAATATTAGAAAATCTCAAAAGATTTTCAACATAAGGATTTGCATAAATAATAGTGAGAACAAAAATAATAAAAAAATAATAAGGTGAAATAAATAAATAAATAAAATTCTCCAATGATAAAATTACAAGAAGATTATAAATAATAACTTCAAGAAAATTTCTAGGTAAGGGATTTTTCTCAAATTCTACTATAAGAATTGGAGTATTTAGGAAATATTTAAATATCAAAAGATTTTATTTGTTTTTTTTTTTGGAAATAAAGATTTATTGATTAATTAAAAATGGAATACAGACTCTCATTTTATCATTCAAGAGTAGGTATGATGCCTTTTCCAGTGGAGAACCATACAAACTAATATCAGAACTTGATTCAAATCCTAAATTAGCCATGAAATTAACTACTTTGTTCCCCTCCTTATAAATGTGATTTATACTAATCTCCCTGTCATAACCCGGAACTCCCATTGGGCCCATGACAACCGCCGCGACGTCTCGACAAGCATTCATACCCCGAATACTGATCGAAACCCCGCAAGGCTTTCATATCAGTTTTCTTACCTCCCCTGTGAGCAATCATTACCAAACATCATTTCTCAAGGATTTTAAACTTTTTCTAATTCAAAACAGTAGAAAAATAATTTTCGCCTCATAAGGGCATTTTGGTCATTTTTCTTCAAAAATTTTGAATCTGACCAAAATTGCAGCAGACGAGTGGAAAACGCATATGTCTAAATAAAAATTAAATTTCGATATCTAAAACGTTCTTTTAAATTAAAATTAAAATTATATGAATATAATAAAAATATTTAAGAAAATATTATAATTTCTTATAAAACAATTTTTATAGAAATATCAGTAAACAATTTTTGGGACGTAAAAGTAAAATATATTCATACATATTATAATATAGATAACCAAAACATAATATTACTTTACAATGACACGTGGGCCCCCGACTGACCAAATGTAGTGAAAGTAGTGCACCTACAGTTTGAAAGAGTGCAACTCCACAAGTGACTCTCTACCAGGTCTGTCAAACCTGGCCCTAAAATATCTGTCATATTATACATGTAACTGATAGAGTGATAATATATTTGAACAGTTGGGAAAATATTTAAAAGGCAGTATTATAACTAGAAATATGATTAAGATGATTTAAACCTCGAATAAGCTCAAATAATGATTTTAAGAGTGAAATTGAGAATTCTACAGTCCAGGGATTACTCAAAACAGTGATTTGAAATTCGAGGTCCGGTTTGGAGTCAATCGAAAAAATTGACCGGTTAGGGACAAAATGGTCATTTTGCCATTTAAAGATAAAATGGAGATTTTCATAAAAGATTTTAATCACATTCGACCAAGATCAATTATTTGAAGTATAATATAATTATTGGAGTATAATATGAAGTTTGACAGTGATAAATTTAATTTCTCGATAGTTTTAGAGTACAAGGGCAAAATAGTAATTTTGCCATTAGAGGTCAAAACGGGAATTGTTGGAAAAGATTTTGATAACAATTGATCAAGATGAATTATTTAGATTATTTAGAACATAATTTGAGGATTTAGTAGTAAAAAGTTTCAATTTTCGATACATTTTGGAGTATAGGGGCAAAATAGTAATTTTACCACTTGAGGACCAAATTTAATTTTTCGAGAGAATTTAGATCAAATTTGATAAATTGGAGTGTGGTATGAGTTTGAGGAGTGAAAAATATGCCTTGTGGTAATTTTTCAATTTTTGAGACAAAAATATATTTTTGCACTTTTTTGAGGGCAAAAGTGTAATTTTGTAAAATTACACCATCAAAATTTTTGGAATGGTCCAAAAACTTCAAGAAAGCCATGGATATGTTAGACAAGTGTATGGTGAAAATTGAAATAAAATGAATGGCTAGAAATTAATGGATTAATAAAATATTAAAAAAATAAATAGAAAAATATTATTTTATTATGCCTTTAAATAGGCTGATTTTTCAGCCAATGACCCTTAGGAGGGTCGGGTAGAACCAGGCAAAAGAGGGAAAGAAGAAAATCAAGAACCCTAGGGGAAAATCAAAGGGGAAAAGTGTAGAAATCAAAATTTTATCAAGTAAAAGGTAAATTTTCTTTACTTTCCTTTGATTTCTTCATTACCCGCCCATTTTACTTTAATTTTCAAGCAAATTTAGAAAGTGGGTATGCTCCCCCCATGCTGGCCGAATTTCTTGGAGTGATTTTGGGTCTTGATTTGGTTGAATTTTAACTTGATTTAGTGTTTTCAGTGAGTTTAGTAAGTGTAAAAATGAGAAATAGCAAGAAATAGAATTTTTTCATATTGAAACCCATTTATGCAAAATTTTAGAGAGAGAAATTGGTTGCTGAATGATGTTTATTTGTGGTATCTAAGTGAATTATGTTGAATTATGGCTAGACAAAAATTTTGAAAATTTTCACAGTAAAAATCAAAATTTTTACCCGTTAGGGGTAAAATCGTAATTTTCAATCTAGGACTGGTAAATTGACCAGTAGATACTGCCATTGAGAAATTGGAATATAATCGAACAATTAGAAATTTAAACGGGTCAAATCGGAGTTAAAATGAAGATTTTAGCAATTTAGACGTGTGTAGGCGAATTAAGTCAAAAACCGTGTTTAGACGGTTATTCGGACAGTTTGTAGGACATTCCATGCATTTAGAGCTTGAAATAATTTATGATGAATTGACACAATTTATTGAATTTTGTGTCATGGATTATGGATAGGTGATGAGTAAATTGATTCAGGTAAGAGACTGCACCCGAGGACGGAGGATAGGAGTATTTCTACTCCTAGAACAGTGAGTAAACTTATTATCGTCTTAATTATCTAGAGTTGTTTTTATTCAATTGTGTGTTTTATAGAAAATGGGTTTAAATAGTAAATTGCCATGTTTTAAGAAAAATTGTGATTTTATAAAATGATTTTTATAAATTTTTTTGGAAAATTGAATAGCGATTTCAAAAATAGAGTAATGGGAGACCGTTTACTTGTATTACAAATATTGTTTGAATTGTATGGCTTATGATAAATTGTGAGCATGATTGGCTATTTTTATGAATTGATAAATGCATGAACTGGTTTGATTTGCCTTAATTGGCAAAATAAGAATTGTGGGCCATGTTATGCTATGATAATTTTATTTAATTTGTGGGATAATTGTGGTCGCTGCAGTGGCGAGTTCCGTGGACCAACATTTAGGAAGGGCATGGAAACCCAAAAATTTATTGTGCTTACCTCGGTAGAAAGGCGCGTAGGGTATCTCTTGAGGTAGGATTTGAGTTTACTTCACGCCTAACCACCTCGTGGTAGTGAACTCAGCCAACACCAAGGAACGGCTGAATTGCGGAAAATATGAAATTTTACGGCCTTGGCGGACTCGAGTGGATGTCTTCGTACAAGGTATCCTCGAGTACATGTTTTGGCATAAGCCAAGTTTTAAAGATTGTGCATAAGCGAAGTGAATTATCGGAATAAAATTGAGTATTGATGTTGTGAAAAATATATTGGATTTGAATATTTTATTTGTCTCTTTTTTACTCGACTTTAGATACTTTAGATGGTGTCTATTTACTCACTGGGATTTTATAATGTCACCCCTTTTTTTTCCACACCTTACAAGCTCAGAGCATTCATAGTTAGTTGATTTGATCAAGAACCATAGTGGACTTAAATCGACGAGAATTGTAGGTTCACAGTTCCCGAGATATTATGGTTAGTTTTGAGGCCCACGTATCACTGTAATTTAATTTTAATATTATAGTCCTTTGTATTAAAGTATGTAAAAACATAATTAATTTTTACGCTGCAAAAATTTTTTATCAATAGTTTTATAAAATTTGTTTTATGAGAAATTATATTATTTTATTAAATATTTTATTATATTCAAATAATTAAATTTTATTTCCAACTATATATTTTAGATACTTAAATTTATTTTTATCATGATAAATGTGTTTTATACGTACTTACTGCATTTTTAGAAAATTTCAAAATTTTCGATGAAAAACGATGAAAATGCTCCTGTGAGCCGAATGAAACTATTTTAGTATTTTTAAATTGAAAATGACTTGTGGTATTTAAACTGTGACATTTTGTAATCGTCGCTCACCAGGAAAGCGTGGAAACTGATACGAAAGCCTTACAGGGTTTCGATCGGTATTCGGAGTGTGAATACCTATTGAAACTTTGCGGCAGTTGTCATGGGCCCGATGGGGAGTTCCGGGTCATGATAATTAAATTGGTATCAGAGCATGGGTTTGGTTTTAAAGAGTTCAGAATATTTGGCTTTAAAGTTGATTTAAGAAACTACACTGACACTGTGTGGCCCTGAGTTAGGTTAGGGTGACTAGAATATGTGTGTCTGCATGTAGAGAATTTGAGGTTGCCTAAACTTGAATCGTTTTTCTTCTAGATCACTATGCCTCCTAGTCGCGAGCAACCGTCTGTTACTAGATCGGTTGGGAGGGGAAGAAGTCGCCCTAGGCAAAGTCAGCCAGATCCTATAGGAGAGGAATTGGCTGCACTTACTTTTCGAGCAGCATCTGCTGCTGAGCAAGCCGAAATTCCTCCATCACTTGCTAGTATTCCTGCCATGCCTCCTAAAATGGTACAGGCATTGGCAGCCTATTTTCCCGCTATGGCTGGCCAAGCTCAGGCTGGTCAGGCTCTTTCTATAGTGCTTTCGGCTACTCTTTCAGTTCTGTCAGTATTTGATGTGTCTATCTCTAAGAAATTGAAAGAGGCTAGATAGCTCGGCTGTGTTTCTTTCACGGGTGA
This sequence comes from Theobroma grandiflorum, assembly GCA_036013995.1. Taxonomy (NCBI): domain Eukaryota; kingdom Viridiplantae; phylum Streptophyta; class Magnoliopsida; order Malvales; family Malvaceae; genus Theobroma; species Theobroma grandiflorum. The sequence continues at coordinate 14,303,487 of CP142131.1, forward strand.
TTTGGATGCTATCGTGGCCAAGGACTGGATTAACCAGGTTTCGAAAACTCTCTCTGATATGAGAGTGGATGATAACATGAAACTGATGTTGGCCATGCGATTATTGAAAAAGAGAGCCCGAACATGGTGGAATTCGGTAAAGTCTCACTCCACTACTCCATTGACCTGGTCTGAATTTCTTAGAGAGTTTGATGGTCAGTACTTCACATTTTTCCATCAGAAAGAGAAGAGAAGGGAATTTCTAACCTTGAAGCAAGAAAATTTATCGATAGAAGAGTACGAAGCTCGCTTTAACGAGTTGATGTTATACGTACCGGATCTGGTGAAATCGGAACAGGATCAAGCTAGTTATTTCGAGGAAGGGCTCCAAAATGAGATTAGAGACAGAATGACAGTGATTGGTAAGGAGTCGCAAAAAGAGGTAGTGCAAATGGCTTTAAGGGCTGAAAAGCTCGCTAATGAAAATCAGAGAATGCGAGCCGAGTTTGCAAAGAGAAGAAACCTAGGTGTATCCTCCAGTCAGCCGCCCAAAAGAGGCAAAGATTCATTTGTTTTAGGAAGTACTACCTCTAATCCAATAACATCTTCCCGACCCACATTTTCACGGACACAGCAGAGGCATCCGAGATTTAGTAAGTCTGAGGTAACTAATTTTGGAAAGAATTCCGGAGGTTCTGATAAATGTAGAAAATGTGAGAAATATCATGTTGGGCGGTGTTGGAGGCTTATACTATGTTCTCATTGTGGTCAGTCAGGTCACATCAGGAGAAATTGCCCACAGTTAGAATAGGCTACTATAGCTGTTCCATCTCCATTAGTCCATATGGATATGCAAATGAGAGATTCCTCTGGATTACAATTGAGACGGGGAGTAGTTATCCAGTCTGATGTGGAGAAAAATGAAGGAATTGGAGAAAGATAAAAATTTTGAGTAATAAGGGAATGGTAGTTATTTGTGCAAATTGATAATTATGTGTTTAAGAGTTATTTGGAGGTTTTTGCTTAACTGAACTTGTATTAAATATTATGGTATAGATGCATAAATGGTAATGGCAAAATAAATATGTTAAAGCAATGATTTGATTGTGTACTTGTAATGGAAAGTTAGTTATATTAATTATGGTATAGACTGAGAGGAAAATCACACGATTGTGAATAATTGTGGTGGCAGCCTTAAAGGTAAAAGAATTGATAGGATAGAATAAATTTTAACAGCCCTAATGCCACAATACTGGCAATTGAATGCTGTCGCGTAAAAAACTTCTTGTGGTTATAAAGTATGAGCAAACTGTGAGCGGCATAAAGATCGAACTTATAAATTGGAATATGGCTATTAGTTTGATGCTAAGCTTTAACATTTTGAGTCTTAAGTGTAATAGGAAGTATCAAGGAAAAGATGATGAGTGAATTGAAAAGTTTCTATCTTGTCTTATTTAATGGCATATGAGAAAAGGAAAAAGTTAGAGAACTATCGAGATGGATAAGTAAAGACGAATTAATATGGAATAGCAAGATGAATAATCTGTGGAATAAAGTTAAATCATAAGAAATGGAAAGGACCAAAGGTTAAATCTTGTTAAAAGTTATAGAGAAAATGATAAAAGGTTAGATGAATATACAAGATGTTGATATAAGGTAAATATACCAAGTAATGAAGATGTGAATGGAAAATTTCTAAATATTATTTTGACTTTGTTGGAAGGAAAGGATTAGTAATAATACAAATAAACCAATACTTAGGTGCATGAAGATAAATGCACTATGTTAATTAAGTTTTTTTGCCCATATATCAATGGTGCTAGGATTTCAAAATATTTTATGAGTTAACCAGTGAGGAGTATGTATGGTAGCTTAGAGGGAACGGGCGTTGATTTCAATTAAGTGATTGTGAAATTTCAAGAGTGATTGGCTCTATGGAGGTTTAAAGACATAAGTGTATGAATCAATTTAAGAATTAACATCAAGGATTATTATGATGGACGTGTGATCATGAAGTAACAAGTTAATGAATAAATTTACTTTAAAAGTGAGCTTGAATTTTGTTGTGGTAGTATGGAGAGTTACAAGATTTAAGGACTAAATGTGATGCAATGGTTAAAGGCGTTCTTTTCAAGGGAAGGAAAGGTTTCGGGTTCGAACCTCCCCGTGTCCAACTGCAGGCTTCAAACTGTAGGGAAGACCATGTTAGAGGGATGTGGACCCAGACATGACGGTGCCCTGGAAAGATAGTCATTCGAGGAGGATGCCACATGTGGAATTGGCAATTTGAAATTAAATGATTCGGAAATGTTGAATCTGAGTTAACTGTCAAGCAAAGTTTTATAACAAAGATTGATATATAAAATACTTGAAAGATTAATTTTAAAAGTCTATTTAGTTCAAAGTGTAACTTATGACACGAATGATCAAGTCAAGGCATGTCTTTGAACCATCAATGGTGTTACAAAGTATACGTGTATAATAAATTGCAATTCAATGGAAATGACATTGTGATGCAGTGATATATAGTATAGGGAAACTTAAACGTATGATCGAGAATGAATAGGAAATGAGTATGGTATATTAATGATATTGCAAACTATATAATAATCTGTGAGGATGGAGATGAATGAGTACTGAAAGGTTGTTAAGGAACAAAGAAATAAATTGATGTTTGATATACATAAATGGGTATAAAAATATATGGAACTTGGCATGATTGAAATGGACTTATGGTTCAAAACCTAATGATGGTAACAGAGATCATGGCTGTGAAATATGCTGCAGACATGATTTTAAAGGACAATGGTAGATAAGAGTAAAGTACTCAAGTTGACCCAGAGGTAAATAAATTGAAGTTCTCTACAATAAGTGATGACATGGGAAGATAAATATCAAAGGATAATATACTACCCCATTTATTCTTCAGGTTTGATCAATGAAATTTTGAGAATAAAATTTTACTTTAAGGGGGGTAGTGTTGTCAAACCCGACCTTAAAATATCTGTCATATTATACATGTAACTGATAGAGTGATAGTATATTTGAACAGCTGGGAAAATATTTAAAAGGCAATATTATAACTAGAAATATGACTAAGATGATTTAAACCTCGAATAAGCTCAAATACGGATTTTAAGAATGAAATTGAAAATTCCACAGTATAGGAATTACTCAAAACAGTTATTTGGAGTTCGAGTTCCGGTTTGGAGTCAATTGAGAAAATTGACCGATTAAGGACAAAACGGTCATTTTGCCATTTAAGGACAAAATGGAGATTTTCATAAAATATTTTAATCACATTCGACCAAGATCAATTATTTGAAGTATAATATAATTATTGGAGTATAATATGAAGTTTAACAGTGATAAATTTAATTTCTCGGTAGTTTTTGAGTATAAGGGTAAAATAGTAATTTCACCATTAGAGGCCAAAACGGGAATTGTTGGAAAAGATTTTGATAACAATTGATCAAGATGAATTATTTAGATTATTTAGAACATAATTTGAGGATTTAGTAGTAAAAAGTTTCAATCTTTGGTACATTTTGGAGTATAGGGGTAAAATGGTAATTTTATCACTAGAGGACCAAATTTAATTTTTTGAGAGAATTTAAATAAAATTTGATAAATTGGAATGTGGTATGAGTTTGAGGAGTGAAAAATATGCTTTGTGGCAATTTTTCAACTTTTGGGGCCAAAATATATTTTTGCACTTTTTCGGGGGTAAAAGTGTAATTTTGTAAAATTACACCATCAAAATTTTTGGAATGGTCCAGAAACTTCAGGAAAGCCATGGATATGTGAGACAAGTGTATGGTGAAATTTTTAAATAAAATAAATGGCTAGAAATTAATGGATTAATAAAACATTAAAAAAATAAATAAAAAAATATTATTTTATTATGCCTTTAAAAGGCTGATTTTTCAGCCAATGACCCTTAGGAGGGTCGGGTAGAACCAGGCAAAAAAGGGAAAGAAGAAAATCAAGAACCCTAGGGGAAAATCAAAGGGGAAAAGTGTAGAAATAAAAAATTTATCAAATAAAAGGTAAAATTTCTTTAATTTCCTTTGATTTCTTCATTACCCACCCATTTTACTTTAATTTCCAAGCAAATTTAGAAAGTGGGTATGCTCCCCACATGCTGGCCGAATTTCTTGGAGTGATTTTGGGTCTTGATTTGGTTGAATTTTAACTTGATTTAATGTTTTTAGTGAGTTTAGTAAGTGTAAAAATGGAAAATAGCAAGAAATAGAATTTTTTCATATTGAAACCCATTTATATAGAATTTTAGAGAGAGAAATTGATTGTTGAAATGATGTTTATTTGTGGTATTTAAATGAATTATGTTGAATTATGGCTAGAGGAAAATTTTGGGAATTTTCACAGTAAAAATCAAAATTTTTACCCATTAGGGGTAAAATCATAATTTTCAATCTAGGACTGGTAAATTGACCAGTAGATGCTGCCATTGAGAAATTGGAATATAATCGAACAATTAGAAATTTAAACGGGTCAAATCGGAGTTAAAATGAGGATTTTAACAATTTAGACATGTGTAGACGAATTAAGTCGAAAACCGTGTTTAGACAGTTATTCAGACAGTTTGTAGGACATTCCATGCATTTAGAGCCTGAAATAATTTATGATGAATTGACACAATTTATTGAATTTTGTGTCATGGATTATGGATAGGTGGTGAATAAATTGATTCGGGTAAGGGACTGCACCCGAGGACGGAGGATAGGAGTATTTCTACTCCTAGAACAGTGAGTAAATTTATTATCGTCTTAATTATCTAGAGTTGTTTTTATTCAATGGCGTGTTTTATAGAAAATGGGTTTAAATAGTAAATTGCCATGTTTTAAGAAAAATTGTGATTTTATAAGATGATTTTTATAAATTTTTTTGGAAAATTGAATAGCGGTTTCAAAAATAGAGTAATGGGAGACCGTTTACTTGTATTGCAAATTATTGTTTGAATTGTATGACTTATGATAAATTGGGGGCATGACTGGCTATTTTTATGAATTGATAAATACGTGAACTGCTTTGATTTGCCTTAATTGGTAAAATAAGAATTGTGGGCCACGTTATGCTATGATAATTTTATTTAATTGGTGGGATAATTGTGGTCGCTGCAGTGGCGGGTTCTGTGGACCAACATTTAGGAGGGGCACAGAAACCCAAAAATTTATTGTGCTTACCTCGTAGAGAGGCGCGTAGGGTATCTCCTGAGGTAAGATTTGAGTTTACTTCACGCCTAACCACCTCGTGGTAGTGAACTCAGCCAACACTAAGGAGCGGCTGAATTTCGAAAAATATGAAATTTTACGGCCTTGGCGGACTCGAGTGGATGCCTTCGTACAAGGTATCCCCGAGTACATGTTTTGGCATAAGCCAAGTTTTAAAGATTGTGCATAAGCCAAGTGAATTATTGGAATAAAATTGAGTATTGATGTTGTGAAAAATATATTGGATTTGAATATTTTATTTCTCCTTTTTACTCGACTTTAGATACTTTAGATGGTGTCTGTTTACTCACTGGGATTTTATAATCTCACACCTTTTTTTTCCACACCTTACAGGCTCAGAGCATTCATAGTTAGCTGATTCGATCAAGGACCATATTGGACTTGAATCGATGAGAACTATAGGTTCACAGTTCCCGAGATATTCTAGTTAGTTTTAGAGCCCACGTATCACTGTAATTTAATTTTAATATTATAGTCTTTTGTATTAAAGTATGTAAAAACATAATTAATTTTTACACTGCCAAAATTTTTTATCAATAGTTTTATAAAATTTGTTTTATGAGAAATTATATTATTTTATTAAATATTTTATCAATAATTGTACTCAATTTGCCTTCAATGGAGATTTTATGACCTTCAAAGATAAATAAGTTTCTCCATTTCCAAATATACCAATAAGCTATACCAAAAACAATGTTCTAGGGGACATCAAAGGTAGAGATATTACTTAGGTTAAAATTCATAGATAGCCAATCAATAAATGTTGCTTGGCAAAACTAGTTTATATCGATTTGAAACAGCATATGCCTCCAAAAAGCCTCTACAACAGGGCAATCTCTAAGTAGATAGAGACACAATTCCTTGGCACAACGACAGTGTAGACATGAATCATCTAACGAAAGCCTACATCTTACTCTTTCTGCATTTGTCAAGATACGATTGTGAAAACAAAGAAAAAGACAAACGCATATTCTCTAAGGGCCTTTCCAACCCCAAGCCAAGTGTCAGTTAAAAATCCACTACGCAAGTATACGTATCAAATAGACAGTATATTAGCAAGTAGAGTATCGTTCCCACGGAGAATTGATCTAAAACTTTACTAATTACTAAAATTAAAACAATTTAATTTTATCCAAATAATTCAAATTAATTAATTAATTAAAACTAATAAACTAAAATTTAAAATAACAAGAAAAATCAAAATAATAACAACTAGAGAAAATATCAGATTAAACAAGCCTAGGATTACAATATCGCTCACACTTCATCTAAATTTTACCTCTCCTCCTTAACTTTTTTCAATGGGTTGAATTGCTAACCTAGAGTCCTAAATTATTTATAAGGGTCTCCTGACTCATCCTATAAAAATATCTATTTTAATCAAAACACTATATCCTTATGTGAATTGAAATTAAAATAGACTCATTAAGTTCAGGCTCTAATCTGGCTACATATGGCCTATAGGTATATCCCTATCCTATACGCAAATCAATTAAATTGATCATATGCTATCCCAATTTTAGTCTACTCTAAACTCCCTCTCCCAAGTTTGTTTAGGTTCCTAAATCAATTTAATTGGTGGCCAAGCAATTAAAAGCATTAAGAACAAATTGGAATAAACAATTCAATTACCATTAAAATAAGCAAGAAAGAGATTAAAAACTTAAACTACATGTGAGTTCAGTTACAATCCTAGAAAAAGAAAATTAGCTACTCATAATTGCAAAATCAAATAACATTATATAAAATTCAACCATTGAAAGTAACAAGAAGAATAAAAGCTAAGGAAGAAAACAAAATAATTGCCGCTCTGATCTCCGGGTTTCCGCCTCAACTTCTAGCTTCTTGAATCTCCAAAGGTTTTTCCCTAAGTTCTCTCCCTTAATGTTCTTGAAAAATATCCTATTTATACTAACAAACTTAACCTAAACTTCCTGAAGTTGACATAGGGTTTAATTGGGCTTAAAAACATAATGAGAGACCCAAAAAATCACTTGACAATCTTTACAAACTGCTATTCCCGGCACAGTACGTCCAGTAACTTTCAAATATGATTTTCTCTATCTTTGAGACAGAACTGGGTAAAGTGATCTCATAAAAGTTGTAGCTCTGTCTCTTATCTTTCCAATGGTCTAAGAATTGCAGCAATTGGAGTTTTGTAGCTCTAGATATGACTAAAATACTGAAGCATATACAAGCAGATTTCTGGGTCTTTTAGCACCTTACTTTCCAAAATTAAGCTCAATTATTTTAGGTCCTACCAAAAATATAAAAACTAATAAATATTAACCAAATTAAAAGAAATAACATAAAATTAAATAACTTTCTTAAAAATAAACTAAATATAAAAACAACTAAAAATTAATTAAATTATAATTAAAAACTAAGGACTTAACTAAAATTTAATAACAAAATTGGAATAAAATAATTCTATAAAATAGAATTATCACACCCCCAAACTTAAGATTTTGCTAGTCCTCGAGCAAAAGAAAAGAATCACAAAAAAAAAACACAAACATGAAAATCCTTGAACGAGAGATAGAAATACCAAATCATGATTTCTCAATTTTTCCTCAGAAATTAACTCAAATTCTAGCTTAAGGTAACATACAACTAATCCTTAAATTCATGCATCAATTCAAGTGAAATTTTATTTTTCGAATGGACTTCCGTGTATGTGTGAATGCTCTTTTACAAAGAATATCATGTAATTAGAATTAGTTTATGCTAAATCTAAGCATAGATTAGTATTTGGATCCCATAAGTTTGCTTTTCATCTCTCTCTCCACTAATGTAGATTAACACTTATTCAAGAATCAATAGGTCTTTATCAAGCTTATAATGTAAAGCTAGGGCCAAGGTATGATAAAGGATATATTTAGGCTCAAATTCACCTTAAGCACTTAATCAATCTAGGACACATAAAGAGCTCAAAAAAAAAATTTTTTTGTAGCACCCTCAAACTTGAAGCAGACTTTCCTTTGTAACACACATTGCTTTCTTTTCTTTCTCTTTTTTTTTTCAACCCCCAAACTTATTTTTGACAATTATAACAAGGGATAATTTTTCCAACAACCTTCACTTTTTTTTTTTCACATCTTCTTCCTCAATTTATTCTTTAAGCTCAAATCATTCCTTAGAAAGATTAAAATACTTAAGAGGTGAAAGGTTCAAATTATTGGATTTAAATGGATAGGCCATGGCTAACATAATTGGGTAATTACAAAAAAAAAAAAGGTAAATTAGGCTCAAAAAAGGTGACTAAGGATAATTATAACAAGATAGGTTCAAAAAGGCTCAAACGGTCCAAAGATGGCCTAAATCACTTCCTATCCTAAGTGTTATCTAAGATTTCGCCTCGAGAGAGAATCAAACAAATTCTAGAATTCATGACTTCACTACACTTTTTCATCAACATAAACTTTCTCTAAATCACATAAAAATTCTAAATAAAAGAGTATAGTGCTCAAATTATTAGAAGTCACACTCTAAAATAAAATTAACACAAGAATATCACATAAAATTAAATCACAACTATATGCTTCCTAAAAGCTAAGAATCAAAAGATAATTAACATATCATCCTAGGATTGGGAAAATCATGAGTAAGATGTAATTATCTCAATTTTTTTCTTCTTTTTTTTTTTTGAAAAGACAAATGAAACATGCAAAATATAAATAAACATGCAAGACAAATTCTAAACCAAAGCTAACTAAACATAAAAAATTAAAAAAAAAATTTGATACCACTAAATTCTAAACTATCCTCAAACTTAGAATAAACATTGTCCTCAATGTAATAAAAGAAAATAAAGAAAAAGGACAAGAATACTCCCCTAACTCCGAAGCGACAGACTACAAATCTTCTGCATCGTCACCTCCAAGATCATCCTCAGAATCAGAATCCATAGGTAACGAAGAAAACGTAGTCATGTCCATCTCACTCCTTAAGATGCAGCCTAATTCTCTTGAGGGAATAGTGAATGTGGTGAGTGCAAAATAAAAAATAAAATAAATAAAATATAGTAATAAAAATAAAAATAAAAAAGTAGAACTAATGTATAAAAAAAATGAACTGAAAAGGGAAAAGAAATAAACAACAAAAAAAATAGGAGAAATAGTAGTGTGGCTTAAGCAGATAAAAAAGAAAGAAGCAAAATAAAAAAACTAATAAAATTGAAAAGAAAAATAAAAATAAAATAATAAAAAAAATAAAAAGGAATGTGAGGCTAAAGGTAAAAGAGAAAGAAAAAAAATTAAAGAAATAAAAGAAGTAAAAGAAGGAGTAAAAAAAATTAACAAGCTTGTGTGTTGGAGAAAACAAGAAGTAAAAGAAATAGAATAAAAAAATATTGAAAAGATTGTGCATTGGGGAAAACAAGAAGTAAAAGAAGTAGAATAAACAATAAAAAAAATGACACAAAGCTTGTGCGTTGGAGTTGGAGAAGGTAAGAAGTAAAAGAAATAAATAAAATAATAATAAAAGGGGAATAGTGTAGCTAAAAGACAAGAGAAAGGAGTAGAAAATAAAATAAAGAAAGATGTAGAGGGATTGTGCGGCTAAAGATAGAAGAAAGAGAATCAAAATAAAAAAATAAATAAATAAAGTGGGGATGGGATGGCTAAAAGACACTAGAAAGAGAAAAAATAAAAATAAAAATAAAGGGGGGGATGGGATGGTTAGAAGATAAGAGAAAAAAAATAAAATAAATAAAGAAAAGAGGGGGATGGGATGTTGGAATAAGACAAGAGTGAAAGAGTAAAATAAAAAAATAAAAAGAGGGATGGAACGTTAGAAGAAGACGAGTGAAAAAAAATAAAAAAAATGGGACGTTGGAAGAAGACAAGAAGTTAAAAAAATTAAAACCCTTGTGCATTATGGTTGCATGACACCCGAAGCATTACGCTTCAGGTTTGAGCGCCGCGACTTTGAAGGTTGAGCACCGTGACGCTCAACTATTCTGTTTCTGCTGCTTTTGGCAGCTTCATTCAGCGCCGTGGCATTTCTTTTGAGGGCCGCAGCTCTGACTCTTTTTTTTTCTTTTTTTTTTTGATTTTTTTTTGTTTTGAAACCACTTACCTGCAAAAAGAGACATAGGAAAAAAATTAAAATAAATAATAAAAATAAATAACTAAATAAATAAGAAGTAAAATAAAATAAAATAAAATAAAACTCATGAAATAATAAGGTTGAGGAACTTGGGTTGCCTCCCAAGAAGCGCTCGTTTATAGTCACTAGCTTGACTAAAATACCCCCTTTTTCAATTCTTCATCTGCGAAATAAGGTCTGAGGCTCAATCCATTAACCATGATTGTACCCGTATCCTCACTAAAAATCTCAATTATTCCACAAGGATAAGCGTTCACTACTTTGAAAGGACCCCACCATTTTTCTTTGTGTTTCCATGGAAAAAGCTTGAAGTATGATCGAGAAAGCATCATTACTTGTTGTCCAATCTCGAAAGGATAATTAGGTGGTGGTGGAGGATGCTCAGGTGCTAACTGCTTTGGTCTCACAGGCGGAAGTGGTGGAATAGGCTTACCTTTGCCTTTATTCACTAAATCCACTTTATAACAACTATCTGTATAGGGATACTTAGTATGAATTGAACAAATTAAACACCACTTCCTCTTCTCCAACTCTGAAAGTTATTTTGCCATTCTTCACATCAATTATTGCTCCAGCTGTAGCTAAGAATGGTCTTCCCAAAATAAGAGGAATTTCAACATCATCTTCAATCTCAAGCACAATGAAGTCCACTGGAATGTATAAATGCCCAACTTTAAGCAAAACATCCTCTATAATCCCAACTGGGTGCCTAATTGTTCTGTCTGCTAATTGCAAGGTAACTATAGTAGGTTGTATCTCCTGAAATCCAAGTTTTCTAGCAATAGACAAAGGCATTATTGAAACACTAGCACCTAAATCACATAAAGCTTTAGAAATTTTAAAACTACCGATAGTGCAAGGAATAGAAAAACTCCCTGGATCTTTAAGCTTTGGTGGCAGTTTATTCTGGATTATAGCACTGCACTCTTCAGTAAGTGCAACTGTCTCAAACTCTTCCAATTTCCTCTTCTTGGTCAGGATGTTTTTCAAGAATTTAAGGTAACTTGGCATTTGTTCTAAAGCTTCAGCAAAAGGAATACTAATATGTAGTTTTTTAAATACCTCAAGAAATCTTTGGAATTGTTTGTCCAGTTTTTGCTTTTGAAAACATTGAGGAAAAGGTGGTGGAGGTGTGTGTGTAGGTTGTGATTTATCTTTAGAATTTTCAACAGATTTTTCAACCACAATTTCTTTTTTAGCTTCTTTTTCAAATTCTTTCTCATCAAATTGAATTGAAATCTCAAAATTTAAAGCTTGATTACTTACCTCTTTACATACCTCTTTTCCATTGTGGAGAGAGATTGCCATACAATGTTCCTTACCTTCTCTTCTTAGGTTGGATTCAGTATCACTTAGTAAGGCACCTTGGGGTCTACTGTTGATGGAATTTGCAAGCTGTCCTACTTGGGTCTCAAGATTTCTCAAGGAGGCTCCTTGACTTTGAATTAAAGCATCAGTCTTAGACATATATTGCAAGAGAAGTTTTTCCAAGTTGGACTTCTTTTCAGGAACTAGTGGTCTAACTTGTTGCAAGAAACCAGGAGGCATGATGGGTTTTGGATTGGAAGGCCTTGCATTGTTATTCCATGAAAAATTAGGGTGGTTTCTCCAGCCAGGATTATAAGTATTGGAGTAAGGATTATTCTGCTGTCTATTGAAGTTCCCCACAAACTGGACTGATTCAGAATTATATGCACATTGATCATGTGAATGGACATCTCCACACATCTCGCAAAACTACTGATGAATTTTGAACTGCATGGACTCCTAATGTGTCAAACTTCTTGGACAATGCAGCCACTTGCGAGGCTAATTGAGCAATTAAGTTACCAAGTGTATCAATTTCATAGGCTCCAATAGTTTTTCTCGGTCCCGACCTTTCTGAAGGCCATTGATGATTATTGGAGGCCATCTCTTCCAACAAGTTATAGGCATCTGTAGTATTCTTACTCATTAATGTCCCACCAGCAGCAGCATCAATTGTAGTTTTAATTGACCCAACCAGCCCATTGTAGAATGTCTGAACTTGCAACCAATCGGGAATCCCATGATGTGGACATCTTCTCAATAATACCTTAAACCTCTCCCAGGCTTCATACAAGGACTCACCATCAAATTGTGTAAAGGAGGTAATAGCGTTCCTCATCGTTGCAGTCTTTGCAAGGGGGAAGAATTTTGCAAGAAACTTTTGAGCCAGGTCTTCCCATGTATTGATAGACCCATTAGGTAGTGAATTAAGCCAGCTTTTTGCTTTATCCCTCAGAGAAAACGGAAACAGTCTCAATCTGATAGCATCGTCAGTTACTCCATTGTATTTAAAGGTGTCGCAAATCTCCAAGAAATTTACCAAATGAGAATTAGGATCATCACTGGGTAACCCACCAAATTGGACTGAAGACTAAATCATCTGAATGTAAGCTAGTTTAATTTCAAAATTATTCGCATTGATAGAAGGTCTCTTAATGCTTTGTGCAAACCTTGCAAAAGTGGAACAGCATAATCTCTCAGTGCTCTATTTGCTTCGAGAACTAGATTAATGGCATTATTGCCATCGTTATTATTATCCTCAGCCATTGTCTAATTTAAAGCTGCAACCTGCAAATTCTCCCTTTGACGTCTTCTGAAAGTTCTTTCTATCTCAGGATCAAAAGGAATAAGATTCAAGTTGTTTCTTCTTTGCGTACAATGACCAACAATACCTGCAAACAAACAAAAACTAATATTAAAATAAAAAAAATAAAATTTGAAGTAAGATTAAATTGCTTGGTATTAGTATTAATAAAAATTCTAGAAACAATTCCCCGGCAACGGTGCCAAAAACTTGTCAGTTAAAAATCCACTACGCCAGTATACGTATCAAATAGACAGTATATTAGCAAGTAGAGTATCGTTCCCACGGAGAATTGATCTAAAACTTTACTAATTACTAAAATTAAAACAATTTAATTTTATCCAAATAATCCAAATTAATTAATTAATTAAAACTAATAAACTAAAATTTAAAATAACAAGAAAAATCAAAATAATAACAACTGGAGAAAATATCAGATTAAACAAGCTTAGGATTACAATATCCCTCACACTTCATCTAAATTTTACCTCTCCTCCTTAACTTTTTTCAATGGGTTGAATTGTTAACCTAGAGTCCTAAATTATTTATAAGGGTCTCCCGACTCGTCCTATAAAAATATCTATTTTAATCAAAACATTATATCCCTATGTGAATTGAAATTAAAACAGACTCATTAAGTTCAAGCTCTAATCTGGCTACATATGGCCTATAGGTATATCCCTATCCTATATGCAAATCAATTAAATTGATCATATGCTATCCCAATTTTAGTCTACTCTAAACTCCCTCTCCCAAGTTTGTTTAGGTTCCTAAATCAATTTAATTGGTGGCCAAACAATTAAAAGCATTAAGAACAAATTGGAATAAACAATTCAATTACCATTAAAATAAGCAAGAAAGAGATTAAAAACTTAGACTAAATGTGAGTTCAATTGCAATCTTAGAAAAAGAAAATTAGCTACTCATAATTGCAAAATCAAATAACATTATATAAAATTCAACCATTGAAAGCAACAAGAAGAATAAAAGCTAAGGAAGAAAACAAAATAATTGCCGCTCTGATCTCCGGGTTTCTGCCTCAACTTCTAGCTTCTTGAATCTCCAAAGGTTTTTCCCTAAGTTCTCTCCTTTAATGTTTTTGAAAAATATCCTATTTATGCTAACAAACTTAACCTAAACTTCCTCAAGTTGACCTAGGGTTTAATTGGGCTTAAAAACATAATGAGAGACCCAAAAAATCACTTGACAATCTTTACAAACTGCTATTCTCAGCATAGTACATCTAGTAACTTTCCAATATGATTTTCTCTATCTTCGAGGTAGAACTGGGTAAAGTGATCTTCACAAAAGTTGTAGCTCTGTCTCTTATCTTTCCAATGGTCTAAGAATAGTAGCAATTGGAGTTTTGTAGCTCTAGATATGACTAAACAACTGGAGCATATAGAAGTAGACTTCTAGGTCTTTTAGCACCTTACTTTCCAAAATTAAGCCCCAATCACTTCAGGTCCTGCCAAAAATATAAAAACTAATAAATATTAACCAAATTAAAGGAAATAACATAAAATTAAATAACTTGCTTAAAAATAAACTAAATATAAAAACAATTAAAAATTAAGTAAATGATAATTAAAAACTAAGGACTTAGCTAAAATTTAATAACAAAATCGGAATAAAATAATTTTATAAAATAGAATTATCACCAAGCTCTATTTTTTTTTATTTTCTAATCTGCTAGATTTAGTTAGACTCTTCAATTGTTTATATGCTGAAGTAATTGTAACATATCCAAAAAAGAATAAAGCCTAATATGACATATCATATGAGGTAGATAAACTAGGGTGAATAATATAAAGAATTTGATCCACCACTTCAACTAGCAAAACATCTATTATCCGCTCTTTATCCCAATCACCATTTGGTATCATGTAATCCCTTACCCATTCATTTATATTTATCATTAATCCCATATCTACTGCAATATTAATCAATGGCACATCTCCTATCCAAATATTAGTGCAAAAATTAACGAGAGCACCATCTTCAATTGATCATCTCACATGTTTAATGAATTTACCCCATAACCTACTCATTGATCTCTAGAAATTAGAACAACCACTACACAAAATATCATTTAAGTAACCGGCTATGTTAAAATTATATTTATGTGCAAGGACCCTTACCCGAAGTGCATCAAGTTTAGAAATTAGCCCCTAACATAATTTTAGAATAAAGACATTATTCATAAATGATAAACTTCAAATATCCATCCCTCTTTGTGACTTTGGCTTGCAAAGTGTGCTCCACCTCAACAGATGTACCTTCTTACTTTGACCTTCACCATGCCAAAGAAAGTTTCTATATAATGACTCAATTTTTTTATAAATTTCTAACGAAATAGAAATTGTTTGCATTGTGTATAATGGAATGTTGGACAACACGAATTTAACAAGAGTTAAAAGGCTAGTAGAAGATAAAAACAATGTTTTCCATCTGCTTAGACGGCTCTTAACTTTGTCTACTAGATACTTGTAGATATTAACATTTTTCCTACCATTCAATAAAGGGACCCCCAAGATAATTTCCCATATTTTCAGAATAAGAAAAGCCAAAACAATCCATTAATTGATTAATTACCTCCCTAGACACATTCTGTGAGTAGAAGAAAACTGATTTTGCTATACTCACCTTTTCACCAGAATAGACACAAAAATCCTCCAATACTCATTTTATAACCTCTATCTGACCTTCCAAGGCTTCTACGAGGAGTATGAGATCATCAACCAAAAAAAGTGAGATAGGGCTGGTCCTTGTCTACTGAATCTAATCGATTTCCACATTTCTTGGTCAATAGCTTGCTTGATACTATGAGCCAATCTTTCTATACACAGCACAAACAAATAGAGGGCTAGTGGGTCTGCTTATCGCACTCTTCTTAAAGGGAAGAATTTATCAATGTACATACCATTCCATAATATTTAATAGATGTTACAAATCCAACTACTAATTAGAATGTCAATAATGTTACTTGGGATTCTAGCTTCCACGAGTGAATCATGAATGAATTCCCACCTCAGTCTATCGTAAGCCTTCTTCAAATCAATCTTAATCATCATCCATCCCCTTCATCCTTTTTTTTTTTTTGAAAAAAATGCACTACCTCTTAGGTAATAATTATACTATCGACAATATGTCTCCTAAGAATAATAACGGCTTGTGGTTCCTTTATCAATAAGTTTATATATAGTTTTAATCTATTACCTACCACCTTCATTAAAACTTTGAATGCTACCAACATTAAACTAATGGGTCTAAGCTACGAGATATGCTCAAGAGCCCTAATTTTGGGTATCAAAACAATCAAGGAACTGCACATATTAGTACCAATCTTTTCTTTGTTAAGCACAACCAAAATATATTCCACTAATATTTGTTCGACCACTTTCCACTGGGATTGAAAAAATAAAGCAAGAAAGCCATCCATACCCAATGTTTTAAGGCATTTCATCTCGAACAATGCTTCACAAACTTCTTCCTTGTCGATTAGGTGTCTAATAAATTCATAAGCTTCTTCAAATAAATTGGAGAATTTGTTCCTGATTGGATACGATGGGAGATCATTGCCTTATTTAGAATATAAACACTAGAAAAAGTCCACAGCATGTAATTGCAATTGCCTATGATCATCACACCATTCATCATTTAAAATTTTTAGCCATAAAATTTTTAACTTCTCATTTTCATCACTCAAAGATGAAAGCATTTGGTATTACGGTCATCAAACTTCAACCAATCCGCCTTGGATTTTTGAAACCAAAATGCTTCCTCTTACTTTAGTACAATTTCATATTCCAAACGTAAACTAAACTACAACTCTCTCAAATAATTTGAAAGGTCGTAATTCAAATGCTTTCTCAATCCCACTCAATCTTGTTAATAATCTCTTTTTTTCTATAAAAAAAATATTACCAAAAACCAATCTACTTCATTGCCTTGATTTTTCAAAAAAATTCACCAATGTAACATGAATGTTACCTGAATTATCCTATGCGCTTCAAAATTCCTTAAATCCATCATGTACCAACCAAGTCGCTAAGAATCGAAAGCTCTGTGTTCTATTTACATCCTCATCTTCTCTTGTTGAAATTAACAATGGTTTGTGATTTGAACCCACCCTTAGAAGGTGATGGATGATCGTATCACTAAAAGCTAGCCTCCATTACATATTACACATTGCTTTATCGATTCTTTCAAAAACCTTACCTCTTTTCCAAGTAAATTTGGGACCTTTAAAACCAAGGTCCTTTAGTTCAAACTCATTTATAAGTTTTTGAAAATAAGAGCAAGGTTTACTACCCCTTCTAGAACCCCCAAACTTTTCATGTGAAAATAAGAATGAGTTAAACTCACCAGTTATCAACCATGGTTTTGTAATAAACTTGGCAAACCTCTTAAGTTCCTCCCACAACCCATTTCTAATAGACGAATTCGGATGACCATAAACTATAGATAAATTCCAAAAATTTCTCATTGATGCTCAACTACAATATGAATACATTGTACATGATTCACAATCACCTTTATATTAACAGTATCTTGCCAAAGTATCCATATACCACCTGAAAAACCAATTGATTCCACTCTGTATGATCTTTCAAAACTAGTAAAATTAATCACTCTTTTTGCATGAAGCCCAATGATCCTTTGTTCCACTATAATAACCATGGAATAGTTATTTGTTTCACAAAATCTCTAATCAAACCAACAAAATTATTATCGCTAGCACCATGGTAGTTCCACACCAGAAAATTAAAATTCATATATAATGAAATAAATTTACAGACCTTAACTAGGTCATTAAATCTTCGTCATGCCTTCTCCCAATGTAGTTGAAGACTTGTCTGGGTCTTTAGCTACAATAGGCTACTTCGCTACCTCTACCTTAATAACTTTAGAAGCTGTATTCAGTCCACTATCTTCTAATAAGCTTGACATTGCATTTGATTGCACTGTAGTAATTGTATGTTTGGCTCTAACCCTCTTTTTAATCAACATACCTTACATTCATGTTAATAACTTCTTATCAATGGCTATAAAATCCTTTTCATGAATTGCAACCTTTCTTGTTTTTTAGCTTGAGTCTTTAACTTACATGGACTAGGACTTTCTTCCACCTTTCTGTCTGCCACTATTGCCACAATATGTTTATTTAGGTCGAGTATGATTCATTGTGGCAAATTATCTCCATTATTTCTTGAATCTTCTAAATATATTCCATTGTTTTCGATCATTGGGAAGGAGTCTCGTTCTAGTCAATACATCCTTAAAAGAAGATTCTTTCTCCACTCCACTACCATCCAATGCCCTCACAATCATGCCACTAGCCACAAGGATCACAACAGGATTCTCGTTTCCACCATTTACTTGTCCTACCTTATCCCCTGTTCTATGGCTTGTGTCACTCATCTGATCTACTATGTTCACCTTCTTACTGAAAAATTGAATTTTTTCTTTTTCAACAAAATTTTGCTTCAAGGCTCATCCCTTTAACACTATACACTGCTTGGGAACAACTTCCTCTTCCTCCTCATCTCCTAAAATCATAAATCTCAACCCTTGATTATTTGTTTGCCACTATTCCTTTCTTGTAGTTGACTTTGCCTAGCCTCTTCATACCTATTTTTTTTTTCTTGATACTAACATCCAAGGACCAAAAAGAAAAGGTTCCGAATATGAAACGTTACCATCTTTCGGACAGTGATCTGTTGCCAATTGTTCACTATTCTATTAAGGATAAGACTTCTTAACATGTCTATAGATACTACAGTTAAAGCAGACCCTAGGTAAACCCTCATATTCTACATATTGCAGGCATCTGTTAAGAAAAAATCTTAGGCATAATGGTTTTAAAACATCAAGTTCAACAGCGATGCAGGCAAATTTGCCCCTTTTTGAACATCTGTATTATAATCTATCTTTATCAATTTACCAAAGATAGTCATGATCCTTCTCAAAGCAATTTTATGGTGGAAATGTAGTGGCATTCCAAGGAAGCTAATCCAGGTTGCTACTATTGACAAATCTCGTGTCTCTTTGTGGTAAAAGGGAAATCAAGGTTTCACAATCAAGTGTTGTCCCTACACCATCCATGGCCTATCCAACAAAGCCTTAAGATAATCTTTTTCCAAAGAGAATTTAACTAAAAAATTCTCATCATCAAGATCAACCACTTAATACTAACCCTTAAGCAACCATAAGGAAATAGCTTTATCACAAAGCACCTTGTAAGAAATAGGACGTCCTAAGAGACAGACCACAACCAATCTACCCCATTTTGTGGCAAGCTCTTATTGTTTCCGATATGATATATCGAGAGAAGGTTTGCCCTCAAATGTCCCAAATGAATAGTTTGCATCACAATCTTGCTCAATCTCTGATGTTTCACTCCCATAATCATCCATATTGGTGTCATCTAATCCAAAATCACCATCAGAGTTCTTATTGTCCTCTGAAAATAAATCTTCACCTTCAAATGACATCAAAACATCGCAAAAGGAAAGATTGTGGTGGATAACTATCTAATCCCCTTTTTAACCATCACTTTTGATCCTTACTTTTTTCTTGCTCCGATCATCAAGAATTGGTGGAGAAGGAACCTTAGAGAAAAAACCCTCGATAGCCGATGTCTTGTTTTATTTTTTATTTTTTGTTTTAAAACAATAAATAAAATAATCAAGATATAAAAAAATAATTAAGAAAAATAAGATTGGATATCGAATTTAAGAATTATTTATTAAGGTTAAAAAGGATAATACATAATTAAATAGGTACCACGTAATGTGAATTGTGAAGGTGCTAATACCCTCTTCACACGTAACTACACTTCCGAACCTAACTTGTTTCGTAAATTGAAACCTATTCTTTTAAATGAGCTTAAGTCAAGCTTAGGTGTTTATTAAAAAATATAGATTCACCTAGGTGGTCAGTCACATCCAAACAAAAATAAAAAGAGATTGGTGGTGAGTCCTTTTTCACATCAAACAGTTGAGTTTACAAACTCACTACAATTTATGGAACTTGATTGTACATTTTTAACAACTTTATAACTTTTTCTGTATTTATGCCAAAGATTAAAAATGAATTTGTTTCTTAGGGTCATACACTTGTAAATGAATAAAGCTTGTGTGTAAGAAATTTTTGGACTTCATCAGAACCTGTTTAAGCCCATCTTGAGCTATATGCTTTATTGTTTATTAAAGTCTAATGGATTCACACTTGATTATAAATCTCATCTTGAGCTATAATTTCTTTTTTGAAGTAAATATGATCATAAATTTACCAGGAAGCAAGATCTGAAATAAGCAGCAATACAAAGATTGATAATAATTTGGCAGAAAGACATGATAGAACACTTTTGAGTTTCAATAAGCTTCTAAAGCATCTCAAGACAAGATTCGACATAAAAAAATACTTTTAAGGGTGCTTTACATTTTAAAACCAAGTAAAATTTTGAGTTTGAGTCGTCTATTCAAATTAAGGCGTGATCTCGATAAAACTTATACTATAAATTAAGTCTCTAAAAGCACACCTCAATGGTTATAACTTCCAACTTTTACGATGGAGGTTTTAGGTTCAAATTTTCCTTCCTTTTTTTTTTTTTTTTTTGAACAGCAGGTCCAAATTTTCTAAGGGAGGGAGATAGTTGGATTTATGTATGGACCCCAAAACAACAAAAAAAAAAAACAAGCTTATTAGTACATTTGTGAAAAAGCTTTCACTAATCTTTTGCTTTGTGAAATGATAAATAATAATTAATGATGATTAATGTGGTGGGTTTGCCGCATGAAAGGAAACAACGAACATGGATGCCACCAGTCATGAGGTTAAAAAAATTTATATGTTTTATTTTTTTTGGAATTTGAGAGAAAAAATATTTGGATCTTACTCTTTAAATAGAGGATCATGTATCAATTAATGAAACAAATGCTCCGATGCTTTTACACTTATCAAAGATCACAAACGGACAAAACGTAGTGCCCTGTTTCCCAACGCATGCATAGGTCCCTCTCGGAGTGAAACTATACCTCTTGGAGAAGCAAAACAAAAGATAGGCAATGGATGGCCAGGGGAAGGAATCCATCTTCCAGTTGGCCCTACATCATTGACTATCCCATAAGATCGAACCCAGTGCAAGAGCTGTTGAAAATTTTGGCTGTGTCTTGTCCTATTCAAGTTTTCTTTCCTTTATACCTTAGCTACTTTTATGGTAGGAAGCTATAGCTATTTCTATAGCTTACCAATGGAGGAGGGGACGAGTTTTCATGCTCTGATGTTATCCTTATTCACATCATGGAAAACAACCGTTTATAATGGGATAATGGAGAGGCTAAAAGATGGAAGCAATGACTAAGTCTTGATGAGACACTTCCAAAGTTATCAAAGTATTTGGATATATATGACTAGAAAGGTGAGGATTATTTTGCAAGTGCAAGATGTAAGGTTTACACTGTATTTTTTTAGTCTGAGAGATGAAATGTTTTTTTGAATTCAATTCTTGAGAGACATGCAACCAAATGCTATCTCCATACAAAAAAAAAAAAAAAAAACCCAAACACGATCGTTGGAAGATAGGAATATTAATGGAGAGCATTAATATTTGAGTACCCAACTGAAATTGGAATCTTATAAATGAGAATCGTGCATTCATGGGTGTGTCTAATCGTAATTACTACTTGCATGCATGCTTATGCGGGAAAAAAAAAATATTGCTTACAAATATGGGCTTGGAATATGCAAATACATATTTACATATAAACGCAAGTTTCGTGGTCACCGCTAACATGTTGAGGTTTGGCCAATTTGCCTGCTCCTAAGATTGAAAACCCCGAGGGCCCCTTCTACCGCAAGGGTTTACTCCAAAGTACATGCCATAGCTAAAGGAAAAAAAAAGTTAGTATTTTTTTTTAACATGCTATTACATTTACACCTAACACTAAAATTATATTCAAATAATTTCAATATATATCATGTAATAGATTCATGGGATAAATCAACAAACAAACTAATTAAATAAATAAAATAAATATAAATTTGATCTAGTTTATAGAGAGGGTTGTTCTGCCAAAGAGAGAAGATGTATTGCAATAAAATAAGATGCACTAGAGACAGCAGAGAGAAAGATTGGAGTGGTCCTTAAAACTACAAGTTCTTTATGGCAGGAGGTGAGGAAAACAAATGAGAGAACAAGTAGAAGAGGCGTAGTGGCAAAGCACGGTGGAGAATATGATGGAAAGGATTGAGTAGAGAGAGTTACTTGATTATCTTAAAAAAAATATGTCAAGAAGAATACCCTTTAATCATCTTCATATCTTAACTACTAAACTATAATATTCCAAAAGTAAAAATAACTCATGAACTCTATTATTTATTCTAAATTATTTTCACCACTCTCCATGTGACAGTTGTTCTACACAAACAACAATAAGTTAGACAAAATCAAACATTTGCAGTTTAGAATAATGAAACCTGAATTTAAGATTTAAGAGTTTTGAAATAATTTTTTATTAATAATTGATAAAAAAAATGGAGAATTAGGATCCTAAATTAAGCTAAGTGACAGGCAAAGTTGCTGATGAACAACCTGAAAGTGAAAAATAGTATGTAAAAGCACCCCAACAATTAAAGCATGAAAAGTTGAGTGGCAAAAATTTAAGCTCAAAAAGAGACGCAAGGGAGAGCTAGAGAAAGGAACTGAATTGCCCTGAATTGAACGTAGTTTCAGTTGGGAGGAAAAATCCTAGAATCACAGTACGTAGCCCCATCTTTAGTAAATTATTTTATTGACTATTGTGGAGGAAGTAGGCAACTTAATTAACGTATTCAAAATTTAGTTTATATTTGATGTGCTGATAGTGTATAATTTTCATACACTGTCAGTTCATCAAAACACGTCACATCATTAATAAGTAAAAATAAAAACTTACAGAATAAATTGAGGCAAAGATATTTAGGATAATAATAATAATAATAAAATCATAAAACACCAGATTAAAAGGAAGTATTGAGAAGAATAAAAAATGAAAAAAGAAGAAAGAAATAAAAGGCATAAAAATTATAGAACAAAAAAGAACAAAAGGAAACAAGAAAGAAAAAAAGATTAATCATGAACTTTTTCATAAAATATCAATTAAATCCAACGACGGAGCCTTTTCAAAAGAGTAAGTAATTTTATTAAATACTTTTGAGGTGATGAGAATTTCTTTAAATCCCACCATAAGTGTTGAGAAGATTTTAAAAAAATTTTCAATATTTTAACAATGATATAATAAATAATAATAATTGAGAAAAACTTAATCAAATACGAAAGTGTTAAAGCTTATAACTTTTCTAAACGTATTGGAGCTGGTGATTCTAATTTGGCTGAGTTAATGGCAATTCATGAAGCTTTTCGAATTTTGGCTGTAAATATGACTCAAATTCAAGATAAGTTATGGGTAGAGAGCAATTCCGCAAACGTGGTATTATGGTCCCATTGTCATGAAGAAGCACCATGGAAGTATAGAAAATTGATTATTAGTTTGGAAAGATTACAGGAAAAAGTTAAGCAATGGAGAATTTCCCATGTTTGGCGTGAAGTTAATTCTGAAGCTGACATTCTAGCAAAGGCTGCTATTTCGAGGACTGACGATCTAATTCGGCTAAATATTTAATGAATTTTTATTTGCAAGCAATTGAGGAAGGGTGGAGATTGGGTGATGATGTGGAGGATGTGTTGGGATGAGTTTGGGACACTTACGTGGTTGTAGTTGTGCAGAAGTTTACTACTGCCTTGGCTGGATTTGAATTTAAATTCAGAAATAGTTTCCTTGTGGGATTGCTCTTGGGTTGAATTCAAAGTCAAGTGGAAAAGTCAGGTTTGCTAAGGAGTTTGCTTGCCATGTGTCCTTGTTACTCTGTGGACTGTTTTGCGGGTGCTCTGCTTTCATTTTTATGGTTCGGACATCTTAACATCATGTGTGATTATTTAACGGGGGTATGATCTGTTTTAATATCCAATTTTCTGGATAATTTTGTTTTTTTTGTGGAGTTAATTTTTATGAATTTTAGTTTCCCTGTAATTATAGAAGTTCAAAATTACATTCGAACATTTAATTCATTAATTGATACATGATCTTTTTATTTAAAAAACAGAGTTTAACTCCCTTCCCCCAATTAAAAAAAAAATCCAAAATTGTTTTTGATTTTGACAATTAACAATAATGTTGCATACCTTTAAAAAAAAGGATTATTTTATCAAGATTAAAACAAGATAAGATAGGATTAATTGGTACAATTTTTTAATGAAGTGTCCAAGCTAATACTTTTCCTGCACATAACCGTACTCTTAAATTGTAATTGCATTTCATATATCATAAGCTATATTTTTAATAAATCTAAATCAATATTAGAATTTTATTAAAAAATATATTCAACTGGGTAACCAATGACAATAGTTTATTCCTCTGGCAATTAGATTCTTAAATCTCCACGTTACAACAGCATTTATAGAAAAAAATTAAAGTTAAAAATAATTGAAACAATTTTGTATATAGTCTCTCTTAACTTAAACAACATTGTCCCCTTACCATTCAGCACTGACAACTTACACTATCAACTCACAAAATGCTGCCACTTCGTTAATAAAGTAAAATTAAAAATTTTTAAAGACTTAAAATTAAAAATAAAAAGTTTCTTAATGATTAATTAAATAAAAAATTATGTATTTTCACTTGTCTCTTTAAAATCTCTTTCACGTTTTTAATTTTTTTTTATCACGCGTCCAAAATAAAATTTTTCTAAAAAACATAAGAGTGAGAAATTGCTAAAACGCTAAATGCCATTATGTTGTGCTTACGTGCTTACGTCTTTCATCATGAAAGGAGCTAGTTATACATGCTTGGATATGAATTAAATGTATCATCAGCAAAAGTCTGAGTGTAATTTGGTTTTTTTTTTTTAATAGCAATGGAATTTATTAATAATGAGAGTCTCACAAAGAAAACTCCACAAAGGAACAAACAAAGAGAAACCGATTGTCAAGGCAACAAGAACAAAGGCAGTACCCAAAAAAAAAAAAAAAGAGGCAAATTCAGCATAAAAAGAATCCTAAAAAAGAAAGACAAAGCGGGAGTTTGGCTGTAAATTCTCTATAGATCGGCAGCACGATCGAATCCAGCTTTGGCGACATTGTCGGCAAACATGTTTCCAGAACGTGGGATGTGCACAACAGACCATCTTCCTCTTAACACAGTAGATGAAGTTACTAATGTTTTTTGAACGCCAAGAAATAAGAGATGGATTATAAGACCACTTCACAGCATTGATAGAGTCTGACTCAATAATCAATTCATGAGAGTTGATCCATGGAGAAGCAGCAAAGAGAGTAAAGGCTGACTATTGACAAGAGCTTTCTAATAATGACATGAAAACGAATAATTAGGACAGCTGTTTCAGTTTTTTTTTTTTTTTTCCCTTGAGGAGTATGCCCTCGTCCAATAACACTTTGAAAAA
This sequence comes from Theobroma grandiflorum, assembly GCA_036013995.1. Lineage (NCBI taxonomy): Eukaryota > Viridiplantae > Streptophyta > Magnoliopsida > Malvales > Malvaceae > Theobroma > Theobroma grandiflorum. The sequence continues at coordinate 14,328,948 of CP142131.1, forward strand.
ACTATTAAGCCACGAGCAAGGTTTACCACATGTATAAACCAAAAAATGAAGGGGACACGGTAATGTTACGAGAATCTAAAAAATGAATGGCTAGTATACCCTTAACATCTATACATTGAATCCTCATAGCAATACACACTTGTTTGGTGGCAACTTAGTGTCGCTAACAATATCTGATATAAATCCAATGGATAGTATCCAATGCAGGAAAAAGAAAGAAAAAATTTTTCAAGACCAGATTATGTCTTCGTATTTTGGACGAGATCAACAAAAGTAGGTACATAAATACCACGTTATAATATCCTTTAATTTTTATGAGATCATATATATATATATATATATATTAAGTAGAAATTATAATTAGAATTAATTTATAATATAAATAACATTATTATCAAATTCATGGCCATGTGAAGCCACTCTGCTCCAATTGTATGGAACTACGACTACAATCAACGCGCAAAACCAGGTGGTATACTCCCACTTTCCTGGTCCCTGGAGAATTGTGATGCTAAAGGCTCTAATTTTCTTTCAATAACTTTCAGATAACTTACATCACGTGCAATGGTTATAAGCCTACAACCAATTTTTTTATGCTTAATTTAGGTCTGAGGTTAACGTTAGTTTTCAGTCAATACTTTCAAAACAGAAACAAAAAGAGAGACCCGAGCTAGCATGTCCCTAGAAAAATTCCCAATCTTTTTTTTTTTTTTTGTGGTAATATATATTGCCTCAATCAATACTACTAATGTATGTTATTTTTGGTAATGCTTAGACTGAAATAAGCACACAACATAGATCAGAGATGGCTTTCTCAATGGAAATTAGGGTTTATTTGCTGTCATATTATTATTAGCTCCAACAACACGTACCGCAAACTCATGATCATATATTCATATTCATAGGTTTACTTGTTTAATATTTCCCTTCATAATTATTGGAGAAATGTGGCATTGGCTCTGATCATCACAAAATAGTTTCCTCCGTACCAGATGATCTTCAGTTGCAAGAGCTCCAATCAGTAAACCAGCACTATATCCAATGATATCGGTCATCAGTCAAGTCAGGGCTGAGCTCCATGATGGACGAAATTAGGATCCTGTCAATCGAGCTGGGGGGCTGACATGCCCGTACATTGAATTGACTTAGTTTAGAAGGCAATCTATCTCTTATTTTAAATAAAAGTTTAGTAATTGAAAAGATATATATTTTGTTAGGTGGAAAAGAAGGAACCGAGTTAGGTAGCCAGAATATTAGTCACGATCCATACATTTTCTCAAATAATTGAAGTGTGTTCTTACATTATTTAATTTATTTTATTTTTTTATTCAAATTAGATTAAATTAATTTGATTTTGATAAAAAGATAATATTATAATCTAACCAATTGAGTTAGACTTTAATAATATATGCGGGGCTGTTAATGTAGTCATATCTAGGAAACTCTAAATCTTATGATGTGTGAGATTAAAGATTTACCATATATAGGTATAGATAAGTTTTCTCTCCCGTCTACCAAAAATATTAAAGCATTCCACTCATTGAAGATCCAAGGTGCTGAATCTCGACAATTAATATGATTAGTATTGTTTTTACTATTAAATCACGGATAAAAAATCAGATATGTTTTTGAGTTCTAATTCCTACTATGGTGAATCATGGGTTAAGTATATATTAATTATACATAAAGTTCAACAAATGGTATCAAAGCAACTATGGTTAGGATTTAGAATTGTATAGAATTATATATTGATTACGTAAATCAGGACTGCATATTAAGGTCTTGTGTGATTTTAGAATTTGTATAATTTTACCATTTAAAATTCCTAATTTCATTATATTTTGTTAAGCGGATTCAAGTGGAATTGCAAATGTTAAAAGGATGTTGATTGCCTTTGAGATGTTGTCAAGATAAAAGATCAATTTTGGGAAGGCCAGTTTATTCCTAGTGAATGGGACAAGGAAGCGATGGGGGGAGTTGGCAAGAAATTTGAATTGTAAAGCTGGTTCTGTCAAATCCTGCTCTATAAAATAATTACGATGTCATTATTATGCTCAATAGAATGTTTGCATATTTGGGAAGTTCAGGAAATCGTTAAAAGACGATATTGCCCCTAAAAGTACCATTAAGTCGATTAAACCTCGAACAAGTTCAAATAAGGATTTTAAGAGTGAAATCGAGAATTTCACAGTCTAGAGATTACTCAAAATAGTGATTCGGAGTTCGAGGTCCAGTTTGGAGTCAATCGAAAAAATTGACCGATTAGGGATAAAACGGTTATTTTATCATTTAAGGACAAAATGGAGATTTTTATAAAAAACTTTAGTCACATTTGACCAAGATTAATCATTTGAAATACAATATGATTATTGGAGAATAAAATGAAGTTTAGTAGTGAAAAGTTGTGATTCTCGGTATTTTTGGAGCATAAGGGTAAAATGGTAATTTTACCACTAAAAGACAAAACGAGAATTTTTAGAAAAGATTTTGGCCCCATTTGATTAAGATTGATTATTTGAACTAGTTAGAACATAATTTGAGGTTGAGAAGTGAAAATTTATGATCCTGGTGAATTTTTGGAGTATAGGGACAAAATCGTAATTTTTTCATCCAAGGACAAAAATTGAATTTTCGAGAGGAATTGGATCAAATTTGATTTATTGGAGTATGATAAGAGTATGAGGAGTGAAAAATATGCATTTTGGCAATTTTTCAGTTTTGGGGGCAAAAATGTAATTTTTCACTTTTACGAGGGTAAAAATGTAATTTTTGAAAATTACTCCACCAAGACTTTGGAAAAGTTTAGAAACTTCATCTAAGACATGAATAAGTGAAGAGGAATGCATGGTGGAAAAAGAAAGTCAAAGGAAGACTAATAAAAAAATAAATTAATAAAATATTCAAAATGTAAATAAAATAATATTATTTTATTTGGCTAATAAAAGCCATAAAAATCAGCCAATTCTTCTCCAATATTCTGCCAAACCAAAAGAGAGAGAGAGAGAGAGAGAGAGAACAAAAACACAAACCCTAGGCTAAAGATTCAAGGGGAAATCAAGATAAATCAAGAAATCAAGCTTGAAAAAGGTAAAATTCTTGATTTTTCTTAATATTCTTTATTACCCATGCATTTTCCCTTAATTTCCATGGTTGAAAAGCATGCTTTCATGATGAATTCATGGTTGGTCAAAATGGGTTTAGAGAGAGAAAGGTGTTAGAATGATTTAATTTTGAACTATGTTAGTGATTTAGGTTAGTTTAGCATGTTTGTAAGTAAAACAACTAAGAAAAAATTAATTTTTCCTATGGTTCTTCAATAGCCGAATTTCATGAGGAATATGCTGAAAATGAAATGATTCCATTTCAAATGAGATAATTTTGAAATTGATCAATTGTGGAGAGAAAAAATTAAATAGGAAAATTTTCGGTATTAGTGCACCATTTTTAGCTGAATTTTTGGAGAGAAATTAACTGTTGAAAATTGAGAAAATTGATGAAATTTTAGGACATTTTGGTACTATTTGATGAATTATGGAGTTAGAAATTAAATGAGAATTTTTACCTAATAGGGGTAAATTGTAATTTGTAGTCTAAGACTGATAAATTGACCCATGATCACTGTCATTGAGTAATGTGGATATAATTGGATTGTTAGAAATTGAAATGGGTCAAATCGGAGTTAAATTGAGAGTTTTAACAAATTAGGCGGGGCGTAAGTAAATTGGTCGAACACTGCGATTAAACGACTGTCCGAACAATTTTCGTCTCATTTCCATTACATGTAGAGCCTGAAATAATTTATAATAAATTGACACAATTTATTGAATTTTGTGTCATGGATTATGGATAGGTAGTGAGCTAATTGATTCGGATAAGAGACTGCACCCGATGACAGAAAATAGGAGTATTTCTACTCCTAGTACAGTGAGTAAACTTACTATCGTCTTAATTATCTAGACTAGATTTATTTAATTGTGTAATTTTATGAAAAAATGGTTTAATTGGAAAATTATTGTGTTTTATGGGAAAATATGATTTTGTAAAATGATTTTATAAATTTTCTGAAAAATTAAATGGTGATTTTGGAAAATAGAGTAATTGGAGACTTCCTGTTTGTATTGCAAATTGATGATTTAAATCGGATGGCTTATGATAAATGTGGGTATGAATGGCTATTTTTATGAATTAAAGAATATGTGAACTGCTTTAATTTACCTTAAATGTGTTATGTGAGCCATGTCATACTGTTGTGATTTTATTGGTGGTGGATTATAAAGTGGGCACTACAGTGACGGGGGTTCCGTGGGCTAGCCTACTTAGAGGGGCACGGTTCCCAATATTGTGCTTACCTTAATTGGAGAGGCGCGTAGGATAACTCCTGAGGTAGGATTCGAGTGCACTTCACGCTAGCCACCACGTGAAAGTGAGACTCAACCAATGCCAAGGAACGGCTGTGTTGTCCGATGTAAAATATGATTATGTGGGTATGTGACAATAAATAGCCTTGGCGGTCTCAGTAAGATGCCTCGATCGAGGTATCCCCAAGAAAGGATTTTTGGCAAGGGCCAAGTTTTTGAAAAGTGCATAAGCCATGTTGAGTAATTGGATGAAATCCAATTATTTATATGGGTTGGGATGAATTTCCAAGTTGTGAAACTTATTCTGGGATGAATTATTTTAATTGTCTCTTATTACTCGACTTTAGATTATTTGGATGGTGTCTGTTTACTCACTGAGATTATATAATCTCACCCCTTCTTTCTATACATTTTTCAGGCTCAGGACAATTTGTTGATAGCCGATTAAGACGAGAATTAATCTCGGAGTTGCATGCTAGAAAGTAAGGGTTCATAGCCCTACATCTTCTTAGTCAGTTGGGGAAGGGGGGGGAAGGAGGGGCACGTGTCACTGGAATTTAAAGTTCATACCCTGGTTCACGGTATGATAGTATATGTAAATTTATTTTATTTTTACGCTGTAAAAATCATTTTTAGATATTTTTGAAAATATTGTTTTATAAAAAATTAGAACATTTTATTGAATATTTGTGTATATATTTAAATAGTTAAAATTTTACTTCAAACAAATGTTTTAGACCTCTAGATTTATTTTTAACTATGAAATATGTGTTTTCCGCTAGCATGTTACATTTTTGATCAAGTTCGGAAAAAAAAATTTCACTAAAGGTTGCTCACAAGAGAGATGAAAAATTGATACGAAAGCCTTGCGAGGTTTCGAGGGGCATTCAGAGAATTAAATGTCTGTCGAGACGTCGCAGCGGTCGTCAAGGGTTCGATGGGAGTTTCAGGTCATGATAGGTTCACTGCCATTGAATTACTTGGATATTTCTTTGGGAGCGAACTCAGGTAGAGTAAGTATATAGGAGCCAGTAATGAAAAGATTCCAGGATAAGCTAGCGGGTTGGAAGGGCAAACTACTTTCTTTTGGGGGCAAGTCACATTGATAAATTCGACAATATCTTCCTTACTCTTATGCTATATGTCCTTGTTCAAAGCACCAAAGAATATGGTTAAAAGATTGGACTCATTGAGAAGGAGTTTTTAATGGGCCCAGGAAGGGGGGGAGGTGTTGAAGAAAAAGGAAGATTGTTAAAGTAAAATGGGAGGTGGTAAGTAGATCAAAAGAAAAGGGTGGGTGGGTATTACTAGCTTGTTGGAAAAGAATGTGACCCTAGTTATTAAGTGGTGGTGGAGGTATGGAGTGGAGAAAGAATCTTTGTGGAGGAAAGTTATACTTGAAAAGAATGAAGAGGTCCACAAAAAATGGATTCGATCACCCGCAAATGGCAAAGAAATGACGAGTATGGAAGGATATTGTGGAAATAATTCAAATGGATAGGATGCCGAGCTTTATTGGTATGGGGCGATGTAGATGGCTTATTGGATATGGTGAGAAAATTGCTTTTTGACTGATGAATGGTTAGGCAATAAGCCGTCAAGGACTTTCTATCCTAGGTTGTTTACCTTATCAAGAAGCACGAAGGCAATGGTTAGGTGTATAAGGAAGGTAGTGGAGAAGGTCAAGTTTGGAAGATTGAATTTAGAAGAATGGTATTTATGTGGGAGAAAGAGTTAGAGAACAATTGATGGTGAAGTTAGAGGGCGTTAAAGTATGCAAAAAGAACGAAATCAATTAATTTGGAAATTTAATGAATATGGGGCTTTTTTTGTAAAAAATCAAACTATTAGATCTAACCGGTTATTCAATGGATGATATTTTAAGGTGAATTTGGAAACTCAAAGCCCTCCAAAAGTGTAATGTTTTTGGTGGCTAGTGTATTTACGGAGGATTTCAACAAAAGAGTTCTGAATGTAGAGGAGTGTAAACATAACGGAAGATGAACAAAGATGCCCTTGGTGTTCATTGGAAGTCTAGAAGTATAATCTCACGCTAGTTAATTGTGAGTAGAGTTGGCAATTTTGGGGCAAGATTTTAAAGTGGTGGGGAGTAAATGGGTGCTTTCCAAATCATTACCTAATTTCTTCAAACAAGGGAATGTGGAGTGAGGAAGAAATGGTGAAGGCTTATTTCCGGGGCTGCACTATGGGGAGCAAGAAATGAGGTGGTCTTTGAAAGGAAGAAATGGAGATTAGGTGAACTGGTTGCACTTGTGAAGATTAGGACTTCGTTTTAGGGTGAAGGCATTCGAAAGAGGAATGGCCCTAATCGAGACGACATGGTCGGAAAGTCCAAGGGTGGATATGGAAACAATGCAAGACAAGAAGGCAATGATGATAAGAAAAAATTAGAAAGGGCAGCTACGAACGAAGGACTTTTTAATATTTAATACGGATGGTTCCGCAAAGGAGAAGTCCAGTATGGTAAGTGTGGGAAGACTGTTGAGAGATGAAAGACATAATATGTTGGCTATGTTTATAGGTCTTGTTGGTGTCTGTGAATCTAATTATGTAGAGTTGAGTGTCATTAAGATAGTCTTAGAAGTGTTCTACCAATCGAAATGGACAGGAAGGAAGGCTTCAATGGTGGAGTAAAATTTTAAGTGTGGTAACAAGTTGGATTCTAAATCCCTTGAAGTGACTTCGAAAATGGTAGAGGATTTTCTAGCGGAGGGATAAGCTAAGAGAGTTGATCGGGTGTATTCAGTTTACTAATATTTATACATAGGCCAACAGTTGTGCAGTTGCCTTTACGAAAAGCAGGGTGGAAAAGGACTTGTCTGTGGCGTGGATCTAATATGGTGTAATAGGCATGTGTTTTATTGTGATAATGAGAGTGGAAATATGAGAAAGGAATTAGGTTAGCTATTTGGAATCGAAGAGGCTTAGTCGGGGCTGAATGTCGTGACTAAATTTAGTGTACATGTATGGGAATGTTTGGTTTGATATGATTCACAACAGCACATGAACGGATTTCTGGTATATGCTCCATTTGTAGATTGTAGTGGCTTTCTAATATTCGGATTCTCAGTGATATTCGGATTCTCAGTGTAGGGTACATGTTATGGTGTGTTTAGGTGGCAGATGCCGGGATATGTGGGGCATTAATGCCCATTTTAGGCCTAGGGTGTGATGTACTAGGCTGATGTAAATATGCTTACTATACACAATATTTATTTGTGGTAACTTTTCAAAATATGTTTTTTTTCGATTTTAAGAGAAAGAATATAAACCTTACTCTTTAATATATACATACCTATATATATATATATATATATATATCTCTATAATTTCTTTAGTCTTTAAGGATTCCTTAGAAGATAAAAGTACATGAATACTTTATTATTTTATTTGAAAATGTTTAAATCGTATAAAATTAATTAAATTCTTTTAAGCTTGTTAAGAAGGCTCGAACCAAATAAGAAGCCAAATTAAACCAAATTATTTTGATTTGATTTTTACTGTAACTTAAATTGGTCGGTTTCAAATTTTAATCTGATGTGAATTTAAGGCTAAGACCAGACCAAACCACAACATTCTGAACCTTACGCTCAGCAAAAAAAATGGGCCTTTCCCACCAAAAAATCATGCGGTCCTTCCGCATAACATATGGGCTTGGGCTGCCCACTATTCTTTGAGGCCGAAACAGGGCCGATTTTCCACTCTTATGATTTTCCTCTTCACATAAAACTTATATGAATTCTAAAAAACTATTAATAGAAAAAGAAATTGTCAAGACTGACTAATGTAAATTCCAAGACAGACTCAAGGCTTCCGGTCCAGGTTGTGCTTACGAATTATTTCTGCTTGACTGCAAGTTCTGGTTGACTTAATTAAATTCTTGATCATTCTTCCCTGGCTAGAATTAAAAAGAGAACTCCTCCATGATATTCATCCAAATCTTGGACATTGAACGTTTAGTGAGTATAAACATTTGGAGGTAGTTCAATCTTTATATGGATGGTCGTTCACCTTTTTGACAACTTGACATGGACCAATCTTCTTTAGCTTATTAATGGAAACAAAATTAAATATACCATTAAGGTTTATTTATCAAAGTTAAAAATAAGATAACATAGGATTAATTGACATCATTCTTGAAATGGACATCATGGGTACTAATATCTTTACCACACATAATCTTACTTTCAAATCTAAATTTATGTCATAAAACGAAACCTATCATTGTTAATAAACTTAACTCAAGAATAGGATCTCATTAGAAAAGATATATTCAATTAAGTGGTTAATTCCACTAAAAAAAATTAGTAACCACTTTTATTTTAAGTCAAATGGTTGAGTTTTAAGATTCACATGTAATGATAACTTTTTTTTTTCTCAAAACGTTATGACACTTAACATACCAAGTTATTATCAAAATATCACATTGTCTACATTAAAGACAAATCTTAATAACAATCATAGTTGTTCTTAAATTGATTTTTTACAGCGGTACAAAGATATTACTGATACTTAGGCGTTGTGAAGACACCTGGGCGTTGTAAAAAACACCAATCGTGGCGAGGTTGAAAATCCCACTAAGGTGAATCATCAATCTTGACAAGGTTGAAAACTCCACGAAAGTGAAAAATAGTCAAAATCCCACTTTGGTTGGCTAGACCAAAGATACTAAAACCTCTTACTCTTTAAAAAGAGTCTAGAGAAATAAGCACTCCTGCTTAAAAAATATATAATTTATTAACTCTCAACTTGAATGTGTATAATAACCAAGCCTAAGGGTCCTATTTATACTATTATAGGCACAAATCCTAATAGAACTCTACTTCTAGTTATCTAATACAATTCAAATAATTAATAAGAAATAGATGTTCTATTCCTAAATAGAACATGACTAACTTAAAATCCTAATACAAATAAAAGAAGAATTTTATTATACCTATAATTCCTAAATCAACTAAAATTAGCAAAAACTAAATTAAATAAAATACAATTCTAAACGCTCCTACGTCAATTACCTTCCAAATTTGAGATGATTTAGGAATATTTATATAATATCCAAAGGGAATCAAAGCATGCTAAGGAATATACCTAACCCGTCAAACATTTTAAAGAGTACACTACACACTTGGTAACCTAATATGGTTTTCACCTACACTCATTTTTTATATGGTCACTTTGTACTATATAATTAATCTAGTATTAGAATTTCTCCTATTTACTAGTATTTATTTATTTAAAAAATATGGGCACATGGCATACTCTAATATCAGAATTTCACTTTGTACTAATGATTGCCTTGGGAATTCGGATGCTTAGCCTTTATCTATTGGTGAACGGAGAACAATAACTAGATAGCCCCCAAAAAATGTGATCCATTTGCATATTAAGTCATTGATCGAGAAAAGATAAGATTAATCATACAAAGGAAAAATGTCAGTTGCCAAAGGAGAGAAATCTTGAATATGTTATTAAATTGTCTACTTCCACAAGAATAGTCGATAAACAAATTTACTAAAGATGGGGCTGCCATGATTCTAGGATTTTTCCTCCCAACTAAAACTACGTTCAAGTCATGGCAATTCGGTTCCTTTCTCTACCTCTCCCTTGCGTCTCTTTGAGCATAAATTTTGTCACTCAACTTTTCATTCTTTGATTGCTGGGGTGCTTTAACATACTATTTTTCACTTTCAGGTTGTTCATCAGCAACTTTACTTGTTACGCTTAGCTTAATTTAGGATCCTAATTCTCTTTTTTTTTTATCAATTATTAATAAAAAATTATTTCAAAACTCTAAAATTGTAAATTCAAGTTTCATTATTCTAGACTCTAAATGTCTGATTTTGACCAACTTATTGTTGTTCATATAGTACAATTATGTCACATAAAGAGTGGTGAAAATAATTAAGAATAAATAACAGAGTTCATAAGTTATTTTCACTTTTGAAATGTCCTAGTTCAATAGTTCCAATATGAAGATAATTAAAAGGTATTCTTCTTAACAATTTTTTTAAGATAATCAAGTAACTCCCTCTACTCAATCCTTTTGTCCACCGTCAGGGGCAGAGCTAGAGCGTTTTGAAAAAGGGACTAAATAGAAAAAGAAGTTAAATAGTTAAAGAGAACTTTATATAGAATTTAATTATCATTGATCTAAAAAATTAAATAAAATTCAAAAAATATTAGACTTACAAAAAAATGTACATTAACAGTAATGATAGTATCATTTATATATATGACTAAATAGAACTATAAAAAGAATCTCTCTCACTCTTTGGGCACAAGAGTGGAAGAGAAAACAGATTTTCAAACTCAAATGAATTACTTCTTTACTTTGTATATTCTAACTCTCTTCTTATTTTCTATTTGTTTCTTAAATTGTTAATTAACATATTGGGTTATTGGATTGAACTATTGAGATATAATATATTATAATCGGCTATTAGGTTGGACTGTTAAAATATAATATATTATGATAAGCTTAAATTTATATTAAAATTTAATAGGTTTGAATTAGTAGACCGATTTTTATTTTTTTCTTAAATTTGATAGGCTTAACATAATAATTTAAAATTTATTTGTTGGGCTCAACTAGTAATTTGCTAATCGTGATAACTCTAATTTTATCAAACAGTTTGAAGAATAAAACTAATTATTAAATAAAAAATTATTTTGAAAACCATTAAAAATATATATAATAAATAAAACTGTATTAAACGAAATACAATTATTTCATTCCATCAATTTATATGTATATCCTTGTTACTTAAAGTTTGTAACATACATACTAGAATGAATTGGTTATTCTAAATAAAAAATAATATATTGACAAAATTCTAAACAGCAGTGCCACACTGTAACTTATATTTGAAAATTACATATATAATAATTTATTTATTTTTAAAGATTAAAATTATAAAAAATAAAATTCACATACAGAAAAAAAATATGACAAGTAGAAGATATAATTTACATATGACATAATAAAAAAGAAAAAAAATATGATTAATGGTTCATAGAAATTTGTGAAAGAAAATCTATAAAGATTTAGAACATATGAATAAATAAAATAAAAATAAATAAATATAAATAATAATAATATAAATTGAAAGAAAAAATTAAAAAAAAAACTTTGTAATTGAGTCGAGCATATAAAATTATTTTGTTATTTTTTATTTGTATTAATTATTACATAAAAAATTATTTTGGGGAGCTATTAAGAAAATTTATAAAAATTTAAAAAAATTTATATAATATGTAAAAAAAATTTTAAATTTTAGGGGGCCATGGCCCTCCCATCCTATAAGGAGGCTCTGCCTCTGTCCACCATGCTTTTCCACTACACCTCCTCTACTTGTTCTCTGATTTGTTTGCCTCACCTCCTGCCACAAAGAACTTATCGTTTTAAGAGCTGCTCCAATCTTTTTCTTTATCCCCTCTAGTACATCTCATTTTATTTGTTGCAATACATATTCTCTCTTTCACAGAACAACCTAGTATATAAAATAGATCAAATTTATATTTATGTGTTTTATTTAATCAGTTTGTTTTTTTATTTATCCCATTAATTTATTACATGATATATATTGAAATTATTTGAATATAACTTTAGTGTTAAGTGTAAATGTAATAGCATGAAAAAAAAATATAAAACTTTTTTTTTCTTTAGCTATGGCATGTACTCTGGAGTAAACCCTTATGGTAGAAGGTTCCTTCGGGGTTTTCAATCTTAGGAGCAGGCAAATTGGCCAAACCTCTAACATGTTGGCGGTGACCGAGGCTTGCGTTTTATGTAAATATGTATTTGCATATTCCAAGCCTATATTTATAAGCAAGATTTTTATTGCCCTCATAAGCGTGCTTGCAAGTAGTAATTGCGATTAAACACACTCATGACTGCACGATTCCTCATTTATAAGATTCCAATTTTAGTTGGGTACTCAAATATTAATGCTCTCCATTAATATTCCTATCCTCCAACGATCCTGTTTGGGTTTTTTTTTTTTTTTTTTTATGGAGATAGCATTTGGTTGCATGTCTCTCAAGAATTGATTTCAAAAAAACATTTCGTCTCTCAGACTAAAAAAATACAGTGTAAACCTTACATCTTGCGCTTGAAATGTAATCCTCACCTTTCTAGTCATATATATCCAAATACTTTGATAACGTTGGAAGTGTCATCAAGACTTAGTCATTGCTTCCATCTGTTAGCCTCTGCATTATCCCGTTATAAACGTTTTCCTGATGTGAATCATGATAACATTGGAGCATGACAACTCGTTCCCTCCTCCATAGGTAAGCTGTAGAAATAGCTCTAGCTTCCTAGCAAAAAAGTACCTAAGGTATAAATGAAAGAAAACTTGAATAGGACAAGATACAGCCAAAATTTTCAACAGCCCTTGCACTGGGTTCGACCTTATGGGATAGTTAATGATGTAGGGCCAACTGGAAGATGGATTCCTTCCCCTGGCCATCCATTGCCTATCTTTTGTCTTTCTTCTCCACAAGTTACAGTTACACTCCGAGAGGGACCTATGCATAGATTGGAAGTAGGCACTAGGTTTTGTCTGTTTGTGATCTTTGATAAGTGCACAAAATTTTCCAAACTTCACGGCCGGTGGCATCCACGTTTGTTGTTTCCTTTCACTCGGCAAACCCACCACATTAATTATCATTAATTATTATTTATCATTTCACAAAGCGAAAGATTAGTGAAAGTTTTTTCACAAATGTACTAATAAGCTTGTTCTTTTTGTTTTGGGGTCCGTATATAAATCCAAGGGAGTTTTTAAAAAATAAATATTAAAAGTAAAATATTTTTAAAAATAACTCTCTTTATAATTTTAATTATTATTAGTTAAGTTAGATAAAATTATCTTTAATGATATTACACACCATATTAAAAAAATATTATTAGTATACATCATGTACAAAAAAATGTTACATGTCATAGTTAAAAAAAATTATTACGCGTCGTATTGAAAAAAAATATTGATGTTATACATCATATACAAAAACATGTTATACGTCGTGATTAAAAAAGTTACTACACGTCATGTTAAAAAAACAAATATTTTTGTTACACGCTATATACAAAAGCATGTTACATGCTGTGGTTAAAAAATTGTTATACGTCATGTTAAAAAAAATATTATTATTACATGTCATGTACAAAAATATTTTACGCACTATGTTAAAGAAAATATTATTGTTACACGTTATATTGAAAAAATATTGTTATTATACGTCATATTTAAAAAAATTTTGTTACACTTTAATGCTTAAAATATTGTTATTACTTACGAACCAAAATTTCAAATCCTCTCAACTCTCTTTATTTTTTTTTTGACAAATTGGCACGAATTAAAGTGTTTCTAACATGTTTTCATAAATCAAAAGAAAATTTTTCTTATTTAAAACACATATTTTTAACTAAAAATCAAAAAGATTTTCTTTGAAATCCTAAGTTTATAAATTTCAAAATCTTAGGTTAATTGGTGTTTATGTTTTGAATTGATCCAATTAAAAGCTATTTTAAACATCTGTGATCATTTTTACTATTTTAGTTTCATCCAAAATACCTAAAAATCAAATTATCCAAATAACCACCCACCCCAAGTACATCAAAACCATCGCTTAGCATCTTGAAAACGTAGGAGAGAGAAATCGAGAGCCTAGTAGATGAATGCTGAAGAGAGAAATCGATAAAAGTAAAGAGAGTTGGATAGTGAGAAAGAGAAATAAAAAACACAAATATGGAGAAATTGCGATAAATAGTTTAATTTATTTTAAATAGTTTCAAATGTATTTTTGTTAAGTCATGGCTAAATATGATTAAAAACAGTTAAATTTATTTTGATGGCTATTTTTAAAATACCCTTATCAAGGAAGATTATTCTTTATAATTTTCTCTAAATCCAACAATCTCACTCCCTTAAAAAATTTAAACCTAAAACCTCCATTGTAAAAGTTGGAAGTTATAACCATAAAGGTGTGCTATTAGAGACTTAATTTATAGTATAATTTTTATTGAGATCGAGCCTTAATTTGAATAGACGACTCAAACTCAAAAGTTTACTTGGTTTTAAAATGTAAAACACCCTTAAATGCATTTTTTTTATGTCGAATCTTGTCTTGAGATGCTTTAGAAGCTTATCAAAACTCAAGCGTGTTCTATCATGTCTTTTCTGCAAAATTATTATCAATCTTTGTATTGCTGTTCATTTCTGATTTTGCTTCCTGGTGATCATATTTACTTCAAAAAACAAATTATAATTCAAGATGAGATTTATAATCAAGTGTGAATCCATTAGACTCTAATGAACAAATAAGCATATAGCTCAAAATGAGCTTAAACAGGTTCCGATGAAGTCCAGAAATTTCTTACACACAAGCTTTATTCATTTACAAGTTTATGACCCTAAGAAACAAATTCATTTTTATTCTTTGGCATAAACACACCAAAAGTTATAAATTTGTTAAAAATGTACAATCAAGTTCTATAAATATAAAAAAGTACGGACTAAATTACACCATTCAAACTAACTAAATATTACACTTTTTCATAGTTTTATGTACAATTAATATTTTAACAAAACAAACATTGGAATTAACAATTTACTTATATCTAGTAAAAAATTTTAAATCAATGTGATACCAATATGGTATCCATTGAGAGTATTAACTTTTTCAGCATATATTTAACATTTAAAATTTTATTGTTATCAAACCAACAATTCAAAATTTTCAATTGAATTAAAATCTAATATGTACAATCTACATGACCAAGATATAAAAATAAAACAGTTAGATTTATATTTTTGGTTTTGTATTTTTTTCCTTTTTTTATTGCTGCCATGTTCTCCTTGTGAAATTAATCAATGCAAAGTGTAGAAAATTTCAAGACAGTGATGTGTGAAAACAAGGAATGACAAAAGCAAGGAACGATAGAAAATAAACTTGCATAGAACTTACTTGTCTATTGATGTGGTATATACATATATTTATATTAGATACAATAGAAAGTGATAAAACTAATCTATGTTTTGAATAAGAGATAGTGATGATCATTAGTTGATAAACTATCATTTAAATCATAAACAAATTCAATGGATAAGCTAATTTGATAAGCTTGGTTTTGAATTTAGAGCTCTTTAAAGTGGATAGGCTACTTTATCCTTCATATGCTCCGCAAGATGGTAGGGCCATTTGCTACATCCATCTTAGACCTTAACGTGACGAATCTAAGTTTGGATGATGGTTTAGTTAGTCCATCAGCTAACTAATCAATAGTTGGAATGTAGTTGACTTTAAGAATACCAATAGAGACATGTTACTTGACAAAGCAGTAGTCTAGTGCAAGACGTGTTGCTTGAAATACAGAGTTGGCACTCAAGTATGTAGCTCCTACATTATCACAGTGATGAAGTGGAGGTTGAAGTGATGGGATTTTCAATTCTCCTATGAGATTTTGCAACCAAATTAATTCAGCTGTAGTGTTGGTAATGGCTCTGAACACAACTTATGTTGAGGAGCATGCAACTGTCCTTTGTTTAGAAAACTTTCAAGAGATTGAGTTGCATCCAAGATAAATTATGTAGGTAAATGTGGAGCTTCTGTCATTTAAATTACCTACCCAATCTACATCACTAAAAGCATATAACTTGTGAGACCCTGTCTAAGTTGTTAGAAAACCGGTATTATACCTAATGGTACAATTAAGTTAAATCGAGCTTCAACCTAGTTTAATGGAAATTCTAAGGGGAATTTCAAAATTCTGAGACCCACAGGACAGCTCAGAATAGTGATTCGGAGTTCAAGGTCCAGTTTGGAGTCAATCGGGAAAATTGACCGGTTAGGGACAAAACGGTCATTTTCTCATTTGTTGATTTATGGAGATTTTTAACCAAGATTTGATCACATTGGGCCAAATATAATTATGTGACATATAGTTATGATCCCATAATCATAAAATGATGTTTAGCAGTGTAAAATGGTGATTTTCGGTGTTTTTGGAGCACAAGGGTAAAATGGTAATTTTGCCACCGGAGTGCTAAATGTGAATTTTTTTGAAAGGATTTTACCCCAATTGGGTAATATTGATTTATATTGATGTTATTTGAGGTTGGACAGTGAAAATAATGAAATTCCGGGACATTTCGGAGTATAGGGGCAAAATCGTAATTTTGCCATCTCGGGGGCATTTCGGTAATTTTTCATCACCAGAATAAATTTTTCCAGCCATGGTCAACCTTGGATCAGATGTTGACTTGATGAATCAAGTGGTGGAGATCAAATGGGAGAAAAAGTCAAAAAGTCAAAAAAATGGGCCAATCACATGGTGCCACGTGGCAACCTTGGTTATTTTATTATAAAAGCTATAAAAATCAGCTTAAGCCCTCATTTCTCTCTCTAAATTCTGGAACAAAAACCGATTGAAGAAAAAAAAGAAGAACAAAGGAGAAAAACACCAAAACCTAGGGGAAATTCAAGACAAAGTGTGATTTCAAGGAGGATTCAAGTGAAAAAGGGTAATAAATCTCTACTTTGGCTTGTGATCTCTAATATCTATGCTTTTGTTCTTAAATTCTATGATTTAATATGGAGATATCATGATGGGAAGAATTCTGAAAAATGGGTTTGAGTATGGATTTGATGTTGGATTGGATTGGATTTAAACTATGTTAGTAGTTAGAGGTAGTTAAGCATGATTATGAAGAAATATGGAAGAAAGAAATTGAATTCCATGGTTGTTCTTTGTTAGGCCGAACCTAGTGTGTAGTGAATGCATGAGGAATTGTCTCATTTCAAATGAAATGGTTCCATTTGAAATGAAAGAAATTGGAAAATGATAAATTAAAGTGAAAAATGTAGTAGAAAAATTTTCAGTGCTAATGCACTGCATTGGCCGAATTTTTCCATAAGGAATTGGAAAGGGTAGGATGCTGAAATTGGCATCAATTACATGGTATGGGCTAAATTAAGGTATTAGAAAAAGAATGGATCAATTTGGAATTGAATCGGGCTTAATGGCCAATTTATCGACTGAACGGTCGAAATTAGGCAATACCGCGTAAATGCGATAATCGGACGCGATTTTGCTCTTACGTATCACACGCTAGTAATTTAAATTAGTTTATATTAGTTGGGGGCATTATAGTAAATTTCTTGATTTTATTTTGTGTTAAGGTGGTGAGAAGACCGAGAAAGGCAAAGGGATCGTGATTGAGGATTTTTAATCCGAGAGCATCCGGAATCCGGATATTTGTGAGACGGTGAGTGAACTTGCATTTCAAATTATTTGGGGAATGCAAATTGTATTGATGTGGATAATTAAATGATTTATCTAAAGTTTTTAAAAATACGTGCTGGGAACAAGCTTTTGAGGAAAATGATTTTAGGTGGTAAATTATGTGTTATGCGTGAAGGCATAAAAGTTATGTGTGATGCTTGAAAGCATGAAATTATGTGATATGCATGAAGGCATGAAATATTATTTATTTGATGTGAAATTTGAGTGTGATAAATGTGTACATTGTGATGATGTTTACATGGATGGTTGAGAAGTGTTGTGAAAGTGTTATCACCGTGCACGTGTGAAGAAGGAAAGTGCATATGCCTGAATGGTATGCATAGTGGGGACCGCGAGACGTAACGCCCACTAATTCCTTCAAAGTCAGAATGGAGCAAAGTGGGGACCGCGAGACGTAACGCCCATTAACTCCTTGAAATTCTGAATTGAGCAAAGTGGGGACCGCGAGACGTAACGCCCACGATTCCTGGAAGTGTTCACGCACGAACTGTGGTAAGACGTGATTTGAAGTCCGGGAGCTTGGCAGCGACGCTGAGTGATACCGCTTGCCGAGTGCTCTGATACTCCAGCTATGTGCACGATGTGAGGGTTGCACATGAGCTGGTGAGAAATTGGTGATATTTGTGTGATAGCATGTGAAATTGAATGTTATTCAATTATTGATTAAATTAAAATGAGGGGAAGGGTTGGGAAACAATTGGATAAAAATGTATGTGTTCCAAATGTTTGCATCATATTTTTATAACCCTTCCGGACATTATTGCTTGTTCCTATCTAATGTTTGCTCACTGAGTTTTATACTCACCGTTTTCAAAAATTCATGTTTTCAGATCAGGAGGTTGTAGATTCCTAGATCACGGGATCGTTGTAGTCCATCTCCTGGTAGGTGTCTGGCATTCGATAGCTGCCTGTTTTTATTGTATATGTCTCCGCTGGTAGTCATGGGTTTTTGCATGATGGATATGTACATGTAATGTACATTGTCAGAATTTATATTTGACTGATTATGTGTATATGTGTAAGCAATGTGAATTGCTAAATACATGACTGGCATGGTGCATGTATGTTAATGTTGATTATGTCATTGTGAATTGGCTGTGTCCACACCCGGAAAGGGTGTGTGTGTGTATGTGTGACTGGATGTGCCATGGTTAACTGGCATTTATGCGCACTGGGTGCATTACGTGTGGATGTCCCACACGAGCATGTATGGAATAAAGTCAGTGGGAATAGGCTTGCTTGGGCTTAGTGAGCTATGCTCATTGGGTCCTTGCGCCGGTCATGGCCCGGGAATTGGGTCGTGACATAACTATAAGGAAGACAACTTCTTCAAGAAGAAACCATGATATAGTGTGCCTTTGAGGTACCAAAGAACCCTTTTTAAGCTTGATCAGTAAACTTAATGGGACAATGCATGTATTGTGATAGTTTGTTAATGGAGTGATCAATGTTTGGTTGTGTAAAAGATAAATATTGAAGTGAGCCAATGACTTTTCTATAATCTGTTGCATTAGCAAAACCTGATCCATCTTTGAGCTATAACTTTATGTTGGTGGCCATTGGTATGGTGATAGTTTTTGCAATCTCAATGTCAAACTTGGCTAGGATATCTTGAATATACCTATGTTGAGACAAAAATAGACTATTGGAAATGGATATCACTTCAATCCCAAGAAAGTAATTGAGATTTCTAAGATCCTTTAAATAGAATCTATTGGCCAAACGCTCGAGGAATTGATGCAGAACTTCTGTATTGTTACCTATCACTAATAAAACATCCACATAAACTAAGAAATAGATTAAAGTTGAATCTTTGGCAAGGATGAATAAAGAGGCATTTGAGACTTAGTTCTTGAAACCATATAAAAGTTAAAAGGAGTTTAATTCTTGATATCAAGATCTTGGAGCTTGGTTAAGGCCATATATTGCTTTGTTCAGTTTGTAAACATGTAGAGGTTTATCTTTATCAACAAAGTTTATGGGTTAAGCCATGTAGACATCATTGTTCAAGGTGCTTTGGAGAAAGACATCATTAATGTCCAATTGTTTGATTGGCCATCTACGAGCTAACGCAATGCATAATATAGTTCTAATAATTATAGGTTTGATTATGAGACTGAAAGTTTCTTGGTAATCAACTCCTGGTCTTTGGTGAAAATCTTTTGCAATTAATCTGGCTTTATATCTCTCTAGAGAACCATCTAACTTTCTTTTAACTTTGAAAATCCATATACAACCTATAATGTTCTTAGCAGATGAAAGGGAAACAATGGACCAAATGTTGCTTTAAACCAATGCATTAAATTCCTTTGTCATTGCATTATACCAATTTTGATCGCTTAAGGCTTGCTTGACTAAAGTAGGTTCCAACGAGGAGTTCATGGATGTTTGGTTGTAATGTAAGCCTTTTTTGGTTTAAATATATTATTTTGTGAACGTGTGACCATTGGATGAGTCCTTTGTGTTTGTACAGTGTTATGAGAAAATGTATCTGAATTATGTGTAGAAGGGACAAAGGTAATACTTGAAGACGAAATTAAGTAGAAGGTAGTTGATTGAATGGTTTGAGAAGTGCTTGTACAAGCCAACTCCTTTAAGCTTGCATTAATGGTAAATGTTGCTAAAAAGGTAAAATTGGCTGGTTGTAAGGCTGCAATGGAATTACTATCATGAGATATTGTATGTTCTCAAAAAGATTGAGTGTTAACAGATGCAAAAGGAATGAAGTTTCATGGAAAATGACATGCCTGGATACAAATATTCTTTCAATAGCCGGGTCATAACATTTGAAGACATTTTGATTTGTGATATATCCTAAGAATGTGCATGGTGTGGATTTTGACTAATACTTATGTTGATTATAAGGCTTGAGCCAAGGGTAACACAAGCAACCAAAAACCTTTAATTTATTATAATTAGAAAGGGACTTGAATAAGTCCTCAAAAGGTGACTTGTTATGTAAAAGAGAAGCAAGAAATCTATTAATCAAATAAGTTGCAATTTGAAAAGCATGTGACCAAAAACTTAAGCGGATGGAAACATCATGAAATAAGGTTAATCTAATTTCTACAATGTGCATATGACTTCTTTTAGTTTGTACCATTTGTTAAGGTGTGTTAGGAGATATGGATAAGTGCAAAATACCATGTTGGCTTAGTAAGTGAGACAACTAAGCCATCAAATTTATATGTCACAATATTAGTGTCAAATTACTTTTCAACTAATTGCCCGAAAAGTGAAAATAGTATAAAGACATCATATTTATGCTTTAGTGAAAATAATATATGTATTTTGTGAAATGATCAATGAATATGACATATTATAAGAATCTTTCTATGGGTTTAATGTGTGTAGGCCTCTATACATCATTTGTGAAATCCCATCTTGATGTAAGAGAAAAGATTTAGAAAATGGTAAGGTGAACACATAGATTTCATGTTTTGAACATTTAAAATAAGTTTTTAACATTGGAAAGATTCATGCTTTGATGTTTTGAAATGATTTGCAAAGTTTGGTGTAAAAAGTAATCCAATTAGATAAGTTTTCAACCTTACTTTTTACTTACTGGAATAGAACTACAAATAAATTTGAAAAACTGTGGATAGTTTGTAGTCAAAGAGCTTATTCTACATACTACAACAAACATATCGATAGTTTTACCTAGAAAAACTTTTTAAAAAGATTTTGATGAACAAGTATTGATAGATTTCAAAATCTCTGGATACTTCACCAAAACTATCGATAGTTGGCCCAAAACTATCAATAGATTTCATCGATTTTAGAAAAAAAAAAAAAGCAAATGAGTATTTTCACATCTCAATATATAAATATGACCTATTCTACTAGGGTTTTTCATTCTGGGCCATTTTTCATTAGTTTTCTCTCAACTCTAAGCACTTTTAACCGATTTTTCATCCTAAATCATCATTTTTGAAGATTGAAAGCTTGGTTTTGAGTTTTATGCACAAAGGTGACATTTTTCAACTTTTAAATCTTTAAATCTTGATTTTCCAAAAATAAAAATATTATTTTTTATGCCCAGATTTTTTGTTAAATGTTGAAGCTTAATGGTTTTGTGATTTTCCTTAGCATCAAAGCTCACCTAAGGTAAGAATGAAGTATTTATGGGTTTTGAAGCATTTATTATATTAAGTAGCAGGTTTAAGCTAGAAAACTAATTTTAGATGAATTCGATTAGTATCGAAAGTGCTTGGAATGACTATTACAAGATTATTAGTCTAAGTATTGATTGTGATGATTATTGAATATTAAGAACGGTTGAAAACTCTGAAGAATTCACTAGAGTGGAGTTTTGATTGTTATTAGAAATTGAGTTTTTAACTAGGTGAATGGAGACACTTTTTCAAGTATTTTGATATGTAAAGTGATCGAGAATTTCACTGAAATAATTTAATTTGCATGAGAAATTATTTTTTTAAAAATGGCTTTTTTTTTAATGAATTTGATTATAAATTTTTTAACTAGATTTCGAAAGTATGATTGAAGGATTTTATTTGATGGCGATTTATTATGTGAGATGACTCAAATGATTTTCAACTAGTTTGCAAATCTATTATGTATGTAAATATTCTATTATGTATTAGTTTTCAATAAGGAGGGACGAACCCTTTTAAATGTTTTCTATAAAAATGAGATGAATGGAATGGTGTATATGCTTGACATGATATCGCATGAAATGTTTGGTGGATGTACGAGTTTCCACCTATGAGTTAATGAATAATTATGACATGTATATATGTGATGTTGAAATGCTCAGAGGTTGTCTGTATTCCCTTCCATGATAAGATTATGAAGTATGAGATATGATACAAAACACATACCATGAGATGTATGTGATGAGACTTCCATGTAGACTATGGGTTAAGTATGATAATGATTAATGAGAATGATTAAATGATTATGATGTAAGTTATGGATGAGAGCAATCCTATTCTTGAGGCATCCAGACGATATTGGTGAATGACCACTATTCGCTTGAGTGGGGGTAAGCACCACTCCAAGGTGTAAGGGAGGCATAATGCCACTCACAAAGCACGCTAGGAACTCGAGATAGTGGGTTTAAACCACTATTCACTTGAATAGCATGAACACCACTCAAAGTAATGAAACGTTTATGATATGATATGGAAGTTCTATGGAATGATGATGATGAGTCTTTATTGTGTTGAATGAAAATTTTATTGTAATGCATGCTAGAATGTGTGTGTTATGTTGATTAAGTATTGTGGATAAGATGCATACAAGATTGTGATGATTGTAGGCTTGGTTAGATTGAACTCTTGCATAAAGAATAGTCCCATGAAACAGGGGGACTTAAAGAATAGTAACGTGTGGGAAATTTTTCAAAAAAAAATTTTATGCTTGATGTATTAATACATTAAGAACACGTATCGATACATTTTGAGTAGAATACGAGAGAAGGTATTCTCTGTAAAATGTTTCGATACATTCTTGAATGTATCAATAGAATCTTTACAGAATTGGATTTCAAGTGTTTGTTTTTAAGGGTTTTTAAAAGAAAATGGTTTCAAATGGTTTTTTGTAAACTCATGTTCAATTAAATGCTATTGAAAATATATTTAAATGCCATGTTTAATGAGTGTTATGAAAATAAAGGAAATTTTATGAATGACATGAGATTATAGAAGCATGTTTACAAAAAACCCTCCCCCTCACCTTTTCTCCATATCTATTCATGGAGTCTTTATAACTCACGTTATTTTCTCATATTTTGTTTTGCAGATCAGTGATTAGTTTATTACATTTGTCATAGAGAAAAGCTCCCAGTCTTCTTTCTTTTATAGGTGTCTAGCAGTCATTTGATGCCTAAAGGGCCACGTCATGTTTCGCTAATAAGTTGGTCTTTTCTTTATGTTATGGATATTTGAAAGTATTTATGATGATGTAGTCAATGGTTGACATTTACTTTATGAATGTTAAGTTTACATGTGTGAAGGTGGCTCAAAAGCCTATATGGACACCCGAGGGTGTAGGTAAATGATCATATGAGATGATGTAAAAAGTTTGACTCTGGATTTAGTAACAAATGGATGCATTTACACTATTTATGTTGAGAAGTTCCATAACTGTGTATAGTTGCCTATGGATGCATGCATGTGACTGCCCTAAATATAATGATATTGCTTAATGATTTTTAATGTAAAAGAATGGATGAAAGGAAGCTTGCTTAAGCCTAATGGGCTATACCCATCCAAGTTCATACACGGATCACGATCTCTCTACAAAACGATATATGAAATCACTGTAAATCAATTCAATAGGTTTTAAACTCTTAAGACTTGATTTATGAAAAGGAAATTTATGGCTTTTATTGCATTGACACAAATCACAAATTGATAACTTTTTGGAAGAAGATAAAGATAATCCAAAAGATTTTAGCATAAAATTCAATATTTTAAAAGAAAGATGACCAAGTTGGTTATGTTAAATATCAATTAAACTTATTGTACTAAGGAGAACAATGGCTAATAATGGGGAAGATGGCATGCACTTAGGAAGGTGGTAAATGTCATCCTTATTCTTACTTTTTAAAAGTAGTGGCCTCGTGCTTAAGACCTTTATCAGAAAATGCCAAGGAAAGAATTCAACGGAAACATTATTAGTCTTGCATACTTTTGGAGACAAATATCAAGTTATTGTTTATGTGTGAAACATGTAGAACATTGGTTAAATGAAGTGATTTATGTTGGAATGAATAATAGAAAAACCTATATGCTTGATGGGCAACCTATTTCATCCCCCGCGATAATATCATCAAGTCTTCCATATTTAGTATGTAAGGAAAGATTGTTCAAATCAGAGGTGACATAGTGAGAAACTCTTGAATCTATAATCGACCTTAATCAATAGGTGATTTGGATGAGTTTGTGATGTTTGCAATTGGTTCTCTGAAGGCTTTCCTCATCATCTTGCATGTTTATGCTATATGACCTATTTTGTTACAAATCTAGTATACTAGTTTGGCAATGGTATTCTCAAGTGGAATGAATTTTTTTCTCTAATAATTAAAGTTACCTCTAATTGAGTAATTGCCTTTAGAGTTACCTCTTTTTGATTGAACTAGAAATTTGGTTCATCTAACATGATTGACCATTGTAGCGTTGATGGAAAAAGCTTCATCTTACTTGATTACATTTTCAAATCAATGAGTTTATCATAAAGCTCCTCAACTAAGATGGTGGATTCTCATGCTCCAATGGTAGTTTAGAT
Source organism: Theobroma grandiflorum (assembly GCA_036013995.1). Lineage (NCBI taxonomy): Eukaryota > Viridiplantae > Streptophyta > Magnoliopsida > Malvales > Malvaceae > Theobroma > Theobroma grandiflorum. The sequence goes on from CP142131.1 coordinate 14,353,887, forward strand.
CTCATTATTGTCTGCCCCTAGAAAATGAATATCACAAGGTCATCATCTGCCACTGGTGCTTGTGCCAGTACTAGTTCATCTGTAATTCCTTTCATATATTATAAGTACTTGACAATTGTTTTGCCGGCTTGAGAAGAAGCATTAACTAGTTGGTTTTAAATCTTGAGTTCTTTAAAATGGATAGGGTGTTTTATCCTTCATATGATCATGTGACAATTATGCTTAACAAAACTTTTAAACATCTTTGCTAGCAAAACAAGGCCAAGGATTATGTCTCTTAAAAAGAAACTAAATGTTTTTTCTCAAGACAGCAAAATAATTGTCGAGTACTTGCAATATATGACAAGAATTACAGATGAACTAACACTTGCACAAACACTAATTGCATATGAGAATCCACCATCTCATTTGAAAAGCTTGACGATAAACCTATTGATTTTGAAAACGTAATCAAGCTACATTGTCACAACCCAAATTCCTGAGCCATGACCGAGGCATGAGCCCAATGAGCGTAGCTCACTAAGCCTAAGCAAGCCTATACTATTTATTTTAATTCACGATTTGTCAACTAATGCGGCCATACGCATTCTCAAGCAGTGTGAAGATAGCTAATTCACAATGGCATTAACGATTAAAACATATATTCATACATTGTTCATGATATGTAACTCAGTAATTACATTACATGAACATATTCACATAACAAAAAGGACTCGTGACTTCCAGCAGAGGACTACAGAAAAAGAGGAAAGCTATCGAATGCCGAGCACCTACCCAGGAGGCAAACTACGAGACTCCTCGATCTAGGATTCGATAGTGTCCGAATCTGAAACATGAATTTTTAAAATCCGTGAATACGAAACTCAGTGAGCGAACATTAGAAGGGAACAAGCAATAATAGCTAGGAAATTTGATAACCATGATGCACTAATTGAAAACGAGACAATTTTGATCTAGCTAATATTTAAACCCTTTCTGCTTAACCTGGAATTTATTCTACATTCAAGGATAAGGCAACCATGAATTTACACCAATCATTCTAGCAAGATAGCAAAATCGACGGTTTATCACAAACCTTCGCAGAACAAGGCTTTCACGTACCATACAAATCACATTTTCCATCATGCACATTCTATCACACATATAGATATATAATATCACATGCAATCACATGCACCACCAAGACTTCACCATCCCTGGTGGTAAAAGAGATAACTATTAGAGCACTCGGCAAAGGGTATCACTCAGAGTCCCCTTCAAGTTCTTGATCGAAAAATCACTCGACAAGGGGTATCACTCAGCATCCCTTCCAAGTTCTTGGGCGGAGAATCACTCGGCAAGGGGTATCACTCAAGGTCCCTTCCAAGCTCTTGGTTGAAAAATCACTCGGCAAGGGGTATCACTCAGCATCCCTTCCAAGTTCTTAGGCAGAGAATCACTCGGCAAGGGGTATCACTTAGCGTCCCTTCCAAGCTCCTCCACTTTGGTGCATTCCCTACTCACACCAAACTATATGACCATGTGTGCACTCCCTACTCGCACATCATTACCGACATTGCACTTTCCACTCCGCACATGCACAGTTACATCAAATTCGCTAAAATTTATTAATAATGCATATCAGCATAATATAAAGGTACACAGATTTAATACAATCAAATTTCACATCACTAAAAATATTTCACTAAAAGCTTGTTCTCATGGTACTCGTTCTTTTTAAAGAAAGTTGAATAAATTCATTCAAATATTTTATTCAATTACGATCATATTCCCAAAACCATTTTGAAATGCAAATTCACTCACTATATTACGAGTTCGAAACACTCATATTCTTGGTCCGCTGGCTCAATTCCTCTACCCCTGTTAGACAATTCAGCACCTATACACAATACATGACACACAATTTAATATGTTGTGTCATACCATTATAAAACTAATTTATGCTCTATATGGGTGCATAAGGTTATTCGGATAGCTAATTAAAATCAGTATTCTACATAATTTCAATTGTGCACCTAAATAAATCGGTATTGGCCTAATTCGATATGTCACCCGATTAAATGGCCAATACATCCAATTCAATTCCAATTAACTCCATTTCTTTTCCAACACTTCTAATTCCTCAAACACAAGTCAAATAACATAAAATTCAGTCTAACAACCTTCACAATTCTTCTTGAAAATTTCAGCCATTGTGGTGTACTAACACCATGATTTTTTTCCTACTTAGTTTTCTCACCATAAATCGTCATTTTCTAACCAATTTCTCTTGAAACAAAATCAATAAATCATCCACACACAACATGGGACATTCGGCCATTGAAGGTTTCCAAGGTATAGGTGATTTTTCTTCACTTGTTTTCATACCACATATCATTAACTAACCGAAAACACTAACATAACTTAAATTCAAGCTAATTCCATCATGAATTCCTCTCCATACCCATTCGGTCAGCCATGATACCCATTTTTAAACTTTGATTTCAGCCATGGAAATGAGAAAATAAGGCATGGGTAATGTAGATCTCAAGTATAAATAAAGAAATTTTACCTTATCTTGCTTGATTCCTTAAATTTTCACACTTTCCCTTTGATTTTCTCCTTCTAGGGTTTTGTTCTTCCTCTGTTCTTCCTTTCCTCTTGTTTGGCCAACCATGGGGGTGAAAATGGGCTGGTTTTATGCCTTTTCATAAGGAAAATAATAAAGTATTAAAAACTTGACACTTGTCATTTTCTCATTGGTTCAAAATTTTAAATTCTTATCCTTTACTCTTTATTTCTCTACCACATAAATGTCATATTTATCCATTCCATTAATGAATAAAATCTTTTGGTCTTGACAAGTGTTGGGGGTGAAAAATTATCATTTTGCCCTTGGGGGTGACAAAATTACCATTTTGCCCTTATGCTCCGAAAAATACCGAAATTAAAATTTTTCATTGCTAAACCTCATATTATACTCCAAATGATCAATCTAAATCAAAATTTTCATCAAATATCCAAATCAAAATTTTGGGTGACAAAATTACCATTTTGCCCCTACATAGTTAATATTCTTGATTGACTCCAAATCAGACCTTGAACTCCGAATGACCATTTTAAATCAGTCTGTGGGTTTTAAAATTCTCAAATTCATCTTAAAATCTCTATTGGAACTAGTTTGAGGTTTAAATCCACTTGATTGTACCACTAGGTACAATACTGATTCTTTTGAAAATTTTTCAGAGGTGTTTCTAATAAGCAAGCATTCTATCTGCAGGTCTATGGAGGTTGAGGCCTCACAAACATGAAGCTCTTTCCATCAATGTTGCAGTTGTTAATCATGTAAAAGGAAACAAATTTTCAATTCAAACAAGAAGAGGTAACTCTCGAGAAAATTACTTAATTAAAGGTAACTTTAATAATCAGAGAAAGAATTTTATTCCACATGAGAGTAACACTGCCAAACCAGTATGCCAAATTGCAAAAACATGTTGAATGATGAGGAAAGCCTTCAAATAACCAATTGCAAACATCACAACCTCATCTAAACCAGTTATTGATCAAGGTTAGATTGTAGACTCAAGAGTTTTCCACTATCTCACATTCGATTTTAACGATTTTTCCTTATATACTGAATATGGAAAACCTAATGAAATTATCATGGGGATGGAACAAGTTTGTCCATCAAGCATATAGATTTGTCTGTTATTCATTCCAATAATAAATCATTTCATTTAACCAATGTTTTACATGTTCCACATATAAACAATAATTTGATGTTTGTCTCCAAAGTATGCAAAACTAACAATGTTTCCATTGAATTCTTTCCTTGGCATTTTTTTATAAAGGACTTAAGCACAAGGCACCACTTTAGAAAAGTCTAAATAAGGATAATATCTACCATATTCCCAAGTGTATGCCATCTTCTCCACAACCTATCACTATTCTCCCCAGTACAAAAGGTTCAATTGATATTTGGCATAACCGATATGGTCATCTTTCTCCTAAAATATTGAATTATATGCTAAAATCTTTTGGATTATCTCTATCTTCTTTCCAAAAATTGTCAATTTGTGATTCGTGTCAATGCAATAAATATCATAAACTCTCTTTTAATAAATCATGTTAAAAGTTCAAAACCTCTTGAATTGATTTACAATGATATATGGGAGCCTGCACATATTAAGTCCATTAAAAAGCTCTCATATTATGTTATATTCATTGATCATTCCATAATACACATATGGTTATTTCCACTAAAGCATAAATCTAATAAACTTGATTTTAAATCTTAAGCTATTTTGAAATGGATAGGCTGCTTTATCCTTCATCTGATGTATGCGCTGATATGATTGGAATTTAGACATACCTATCACATTTTACCTTAACTTGTTAATGTAAAAAGAAAAACAGGTTAATATGATCCCCCAACATTTTTGAGTCAGAGACTCACATTTACTCTTATTCTCTGCAACTATCATTCAAATTAACTTCACACCTGATGAACGGTCCTGATGCAATAATACATGTAAAATAGAGAGTGTGCATATAATATTATTTTTCTTTGAGAAACTGCTGTCGATTTCATGTGGCCCAAATTTCTTGATCTGATGATCACTGCCCACAAGTTCTGCTGTAAACAAACTGAACATTGATTGGTTCATCTGTATTTAGTTGGCAAATGGTCCCTCCCCATCTACTAGAAAGTAGAGACAACCCACCTTACCATTTAGTAAAGGCCTGCACTGCTACATATCAAACTTTGAATAAATGAAGAAAGACTTTATTTTTTCTACTTACCTCTCGGTTTACTTTCCAGTCACTTGTACAGCTTAAGTATAACTCAATAATTGATTGCAATTTCAAATGGTTTAATAAAGGTATCTGTTTGCGAATTAGCCATGTGATTCTGTCAAGAGCATTTGTTGCCAAATTACCCTGGATTACTTGGTACATAACCATGACGATGGCAATGACCATGAATGACGACAACAACGATGACACAGATGATAATGGTAATGACGATGTTGAACCTGCCACATGTGTACATTTGTTGCCTGTAATCGAAGACTTCACAAGTTGAACATGATTGGGTGTCATTTCTTGATGTCAGATTTTGATTTCAATAATCGAAGAACTAAAATTAATTCAATTAATAATCTGTAAAGAGAGGAAATGGATATGATGGTTGGAATTGTTTAGTAGTAAACCTTCTGATGATTAAATTAGAGAGTAATAAGAGTTTCTAATTATAGCAGGACACTATGAAAGGACGTGAAAGAAAGATGTAATAAGTCACACCTTATTTAAAAGAAAGCTGATTTTTGTGGTTGGAAAGGTTGAGTTCTTCCTTGACCAAGTTAAAAAAGAGTATCAGCTAAGCTGATTTGACTCTAATTTGAGGTCGTTAGCCTCAACAGGAAATGATCTCGAGTTTCAGTCACTAGAGGCCCTCCATGGTAATTTGGAACTAGACAATTCCAGTGAATGCGATACATCTTGCCTTAGTCTAAGCAATGACAATAACCTTGCAGAAATATTGCCTGGAAAACACCATAAAACCTCTTGCTAGCTTAGTCTTAAAAAATGAAGAGGTAATTTACCATGTCTTACTTCAAAAATGCAAAACACATGACAAGAACTATAAACAAATCATGCATTTGATTTGATAATTAAGTAAAAGCAGATCAAAGTATTCTTAATAGATCTAACAACAGAATTAGGATTGCACATCTATTGAAATTGACTTCCCCTGTTATTTTCTATCCTCGGTGTACATGTTTGAAAAATACAACGCTTCATGCATGTACCTGTTCCTATAATGAATCAAAGGTTTTCTTGGTCTTGGACCAAATTTGCCCTTAGATTTTATGCAAAACCATTAATTCATACAAAAAAAAATTACTAAAGAGTTGGAAAAAGTATTAAGCCGAATAGTTTTAATGTAAATTATTAAATATTTATTCTAAAATTAATATTAGTTACACATAATATCACTATTTTTATCTCTCCACTTTTAAATTTGGATCATTTAACACATCATTAATGTATAGTTCTAAGTCAAACTAAATAATGACAGTTTGATTTTTTTTTTTTTTTTTTGCACTCTTGTTTCCATTTCTATTTTGCCCATCCTTGTCCTCTTTTGGTAACATTAACTAACTAATTTGATGGTGTAAAATATCAAAGGCTATCCATAAAAGGTTATTCTTGTGGGGAAGAGATATTACGAAAATAAATACAAGTTTTTGACACCAGAAACATGTAAAGTCAACAATTTCAAAACGCTAAAACTGGAACTATATACTTGAACCCTGGACTAACCGTTTGGAAAGTGAGTACTAGTAGAGATTATAAGAAGCCATATTATGCAATTATTTTTGGTAAAGTCAACCACTACTTCTACATGTGTTTTATAGGTTTTGGGGGCCAAACACAAAGCCCCCAAATGATTGTAGGATGTTTAGAGGTTCCCACTGTTGGTATATTTTCAAAATCAGAAGTTATTTTACATGATAGAAAGCTATTTTAACTCAAAAGTTATGTCACAAAAAGTGACATAATGTGTCTATTGGATTATAGACAGGTTTTCATGTGAATGGTTATGTCTCTTGGAAAAATGACATCTAAAAGTCATGAGACATATTGAAAAGGCATGATTACTCAAAAGTTAAATATGAAAAGATATTATTTCAAGTTATAAATCAAATATTATGATTTATGGAATGAATAATTATCTTTTCATAAGATGATTATTGAAACAATATTTTTATCCAAAAGTTATATTTGGCAAAATGTAGAGATGCTTTTTAGATAAAAGGTGTCTTTATGAAAAGATTGTGTCTTTGAAGAAGAGACACTTATAAGCTTATATAAAAGGCTTATTGCCAACCATTTTGACACATCAAATCAAATACAAAAAAGTGCAGAAATATCAAGAGCAAGAAAAGTGTTGTGTTCTATTAACATAAACATTTAAGTTCTCATCATTTACAAAAGCTTTCAAATTCCTTATAATCTACTTACTGTAGAAAGTAGGCTCTAAGGCCAAACAACTTTACAAACCCTCGGGTGTATCTAGTGGTCTACTCTCGTTAAGTGCAAGATGGAAGTTAGACGTTGGCTTCATTGTATCCCTAAGACTATTCGTATTATTTCCCTTTGCATACCGAGTGATGACGGCGAAATAAGTTTTAAAGATAACGTCTATTGAAAAACTCGCCTTGAAGTCAATTTTGCCTATTCTTTGAATTTCGTATAAACCCCACTTGCACCAACATCCACTTGGAGTGACACCATCCTAAAAATAATCCCCCTATAGATAATGACTAAAAAAAAGAGGTTAAGGATCTACCTCATTAGTAGAAAACACTGTAAAATTTCACTTGTTTGTTATATATAGCATTACAAATGGCGACTAAGTTAAATCAACTATCCATATTTTTCTATTTTTTGACAATGGAATGATTGAATCTCGTATATAGAGTGGCAAATTTTCTTTTGAATATGCAATTTCATAAAAAAAAGAGCCATTTACTTCAATTTCATACTGTCCCGACCCAATTCCTTGGCCATGACCGGCGCAAGGGCCCAATGGGCATAGCCCACCAAGCCCAAGCAAGCCTATTTTATTTATTTTCACTTGACGTCTTCTTGACTAAGACATCCACACACGTCGCACCCAGTGTGCACAAAGCCAACTCACAATGGCATTATAGAAAAAATATGCACATACATACCAGTCAAACATAAAATTTAACAGTGTACATTTCATGTACATAATCACAATACAAAAGGCCCATGACTTTCAGCGGAGAATTTACAATAAAAGAGAAACGTTTCTACTAAATGCCCACATTCAACCTAAGAGACACACTACGGGGACTCTTTGATCTAAGGTCCAACAGTCTCCTGATCTGAAAACATGAATTTTTAAAACAATGAGTATGAAACTCAATGAGCGAACATTAGGTGGGAACAAGCAATAATATCCAGAAAGGATTTAAAACCATGATGCACACACTTGGAACAAAAACATTTTAATTCAATTCAATATCAAACTCTTTCCCCTCAATTCAAGTTAATTTATGATGAAGAGTACTCAATTTCACAAATATACACACATAGATGAACACAAATATCACCAATATCTCACCAGCTCATGTGCAACCCCCACATCGCGCACATAGCTAGAGTTATCGTGTGTATCCCCTCACATCGTGCACAGGCAATATCATCCTCCATATCTTTGCACCTATCATCACCTACATGTGCTTCCCCACAACGTGCACATGTGCGGTTATAATTATCACACAATATTATTTGTCAATACATATCACACATCTACACATATATAGCAGCATATTATAGGGGCACATGAATTCATGCCTTTATGCATATCACAATTCACAATATCAAAACGTTTTTATCAAGGGCTTATTCCCCGATACGCACTTTATGAAAATTTGGATAAAATCATCCAAATATTTCACCTCAATACATGAACATTTCCCAAAACAATTTGAAATGCAAGTTCACTCACAGTTTTTGGGAGTCGAATTTAGAAGACTCCGATCACCGATCCTCGGGTGCAATTTCCTTGCCCTTACCAGAAGATTCACCACCTTGACAAATTGCATAATAATTTAATTACAATATTGGTGCAAATTAAAATAAACTAACCTAAACTCTATATTAATGCGGAATATAGAATGCAAAATATCTAAATTTTTGCCTAATACCATATTGGCCTATTCTGGTCTTTTACCCGATAAATCGATACACGCGTCCGATTTAACTCTAATTAATTCTATTTCTTTTCTAATGCTTTAATTCACCAATTTCAAGTCAATTAACTTAAAATTCAACAAATCCATCTTCACTTTTCTTCTTGAAATTTTCGGCCAATAATGGTGCAAAAATATCAAAATTTTTCCTATTTGGTTTTCTCACCATAAATCATCATTTTCCAATTCATTTCATTTGAAATGAAATAATTTCATTTTCCACACACTCCATAACACATTCGGTCATGGAAAATTGGTAGGGAAAATGGATTCTTTTCTTATTGTTTTACTTACTAACATACTAAACTAGCCTTAAACACTAACATAACCCAAATTCAACCAATTCCAACATCATTTCTCCTATCATACCCATTTTTTCAGAATTGGATTCATCATTAAATCATGCCTCTCAACCATAGAAAATGGAAAGAAATGCATGGGTATTGTAGATCATAGGCAAAAGTGAAGAAATGTTACCTTTTTCACTTGATTTTTCTTGAAAATCACATTTTTTCTTGAATTTTTGGCTAGGTTTTTAGTTTTTCCTTTTTGTTTTTATTTTCTTTCCTTTTCTTCTCCTTTTTCCTCTCTTGGCCGAATATGATGAGAGAGAAATGGGTAGATTTATGCCATTTTATAAAGAATAATAAAATATTCAAAACATGCCACATGGCATTTTTCCATTGGTTCAAATTTTTAAATATTTGACTTTTTATCCATCAATTCTCCATCACACTTTTGTCATATTTATCCTATTCCATGCTGAATAAAATCCCTTGGTCTTCACAAGTGCTGGGATGAAAAATTTACCGATTTGCCCCCGAGATGAAAAAATTACGATTTTACCCCTATACTCTGAAATGTATCGAAATTACATTTTTTTTCACTTTTCAACCTCAAATAACACTTCAATTGATCAATCTTAATCAAATGAGGCTAAAAATCTTTTTAAAAATACCCGTTTTGTCATCTAGTGATAAAATTACCATTTTACCCTTGTGCTCAAAAAATATCGAGAAATTAAATTTATCACTGTTAAACTTCATATAATGCTCCGAATAATCATATTATACTTCAAATGATTAATCTTGATCAAAGGTAATCAAATTTTTTTATAAAATCTCCATTTTGTCCTTAAATGACAAAATGACTGTTTTACCCCTAATCGGTTAATTTTCTCAATTGATTTCAAATTAAACCTCGAACTCCGTATCACCATTCTAAGTCATTCTGTGGGTTTTAGAATTTTCAAATTCCTATTAGAATTTCTATTTGAACTAGTTCAAGGCTCGATTTAACTTGGTTGTACCATTCAGTACAATACCGTCTTTTAATCGAGCTTGACAGGGTCTCACATTCTCCCCCACTAATAAAAATTCAGTCCCCGAATTTAAATTCAAAGTAGAGTGGCTTACCTTTACATATCGAAGAGGTGTGGATACTTTGTCCGCATTTCCTCCTCAACTTCCCACGTTACCTTTTCACTAGTGTGATTTTGCCACAACACTTTCACTGAGGCCACATCCTTTGATCGAAGCCTTTTGACTTGTCTATCAAGAATAGCTACCGGTTGTTCCTCATAAGTCAAATCATCTTGCAACTGAATGCTTTAATACTATATTACATGTAAAGGATTTGGATTATACTTCCTCAACATAGATACATGGAACACAAGGTGAATATTCAAAAGGTCTGGTGGTAATGCCAATCGGTATGCCAGTGCTCCGACCCTTTCTAAGATCTCGAAGGGTCTTATATATCGAGGACTTAATTTACCTTTCTTGCCAAACCTCATTACCCCTTTGGTTGGTGAGACTTTTAGAAATACATGGTCTCCCACTTGAAATTCCAAATCCCTTCGTCGGTTATCCGCATAGGACTTTTGCCTACTTTGGGCTATAAGCATCCTCTGACGGATCATACGGATTTTATCAGTGGCGTCCTACACCAACTCAGGCCCCAAAAGTTTCCTTTCCCCTACTTCTAGCCATCTAATGGGTGACCTGCACCTCCTTCCATACAATGCTTCAAATGGTGCCATTTGGATGCTAGTTTAGAAACTGTTATTGTAAGCAAACTCCACTAAGGGTAAATATCGCTCATATTTGACCCCAAGGTCTATTACGCATGCCCTCAACATGTCTTCCAAAGTCTGTATGGTTCGTTCAGACAGTCCATTAGTCTAGGGGTGAAAAGTCGTACTAAAATCCAACTTAGTGCCCAATGCTTTCTGTAACTTTTCCCAGAATCTGCTAGTAAACTGTGTCCCTCTGTTCGACACTATAGAAACAGGAATGCCATACAACCGTATTATCTCATTCACATAGAGTTGGGCATACTGAGTAGCCCCATAAGTGGTTTTAACAGGAAAAAAATGAGCTAACTTCGTCAACCAGTCTATTATGACCCAGATCGAGTCATAACCCCTACTAGTTCAAGGCAAACCAGTTACAAAATCCATTGCAATCTGCTCCCACTTCCATTTGGGCACTGGTAACGGTTGTAGTAATCCTGCACGCCTTTGGTGTTCTGCTTTAACTTGTTGACACACTAAGCACTTAGAAACAAATTCAGCCACATCTCTCTTAAGTCTTTCCCATCAGTACATTTCCTTTAAATCTTGATACATCTTTGTAGCTCCTGGATGTATCACATAGGCTACCATATGCACCTCTTCCAATATCTCTCTTCTCAATTCATCATTATCAAGCACATAGAGTCTGGTTCCATACCTCAACACTCCATCTGTGCCTCTAGTAAACATTTTCTCTTTCTTTCCCTAAGGATCTTCTAAGACCTTAGTTACGAACTCATCTTTAACTTGTGCCTCTTTAATTCGGTCCATTAGGACAGGCCTTACTCTAAAATGGGCTAGTAATGCATTTGCCTCAAAAACTTCCAAATGCACATCCATGTCTCCCAAACTATGCATCTCTCTAACCAACAATCTCCTGTCTGTGGAGATATGTGCTAGGCTACCCATCAATTTTCGACTCAGGGCATCCGCCACTACATTAGCTTACCGGGATGGTAAAGAATAGTACAATCATAATCCTTTAACAATTTCATCCATCTACGTTGTCACAAGTTCAAATCCCTCTGCTTAAATATATATTTCAAACTTTTGTGGTCCGTATATATCTCACAAGTCTCACCATACAAATAATGTCTCCAGATCTTTAAGGCAAACATGATTGCTGCCATCTCCAAATCGTGTGCAGGGTAATTCTGTTCATGCCTTTTAAGTTGTCTTGATGCATATGCAATCACCTTCCCATGTTGCATTAACACGCATCCTAAACCAACCAATGAGGCATCACAAAATACTGTATAATGCCATGTGCCTTGTGGTAAGCTCAACACTGGAACTGTGGTTAGACATTTTTTAAGCTTCTCAAAGCTATCTTCACAAGCATTTGACCACACAAATTTTGTATCCTTACGTGTCAGCTTGGTCAGAGGGGCTGCTATTCTCGAAAAATGCTTAACAAAGCGACGATAGTAGCCTGTCAATCCTAAAAAGCTTTTAATCTCCGTAACTGATGTTGGCCTTGGCCACTTCTCCACTGCCTCCACTTTCTTTGGATCCACTTATACCCCATCCTTAGAGACCACATGTCCCAAGAATGTAACATTTTCAAGCCAGAATTCACATTTGGAGAACTTGGCATACAATCTATGTTCTCTCAAAATCTGGAGCACTATCTTAAGATGTTGTTCATACTCCTCTCAACTCCTCAAGTAAATCAAGATATCATCAATAAACACCACTACAAACTTATCCAAATAGGGCTTAAACACTCGGTTCATCAAGTCCATAAAAGTTGCAGGGGCATTGGTGAGCCCAAACGACATCACCAAGAACTCATAATGCCCATACCTAGTTTGGAATGCGGTCTTTGACACATCCTCATTCCGGATCCTCAATTAATGATACCCAGATCGCAGATCTATCTTATAGAAACATTGTGCCCCTTGTAACTGATCAAACAGATCATTTATTCTTGGGAAAGGGTACTTGTTCTTCACTATTACCTTATTAAGTTGTCGGTAGTCAATACATAGTCTAAGTGACACATATTTCTTCTTTACGAATAATACCGGTGCTCCCCATGGTGAGACACTGGGGTAAATGAAACCTTTGTCTAGCAGATCCTTCAACTGATCCTTGAGCTCCTTGAGCTCTGCCGGTGCCATCCGATATGGGGATATGGACATGGGTCTAGTATCAGGAATCAAATCTATGCAAAATTCGATCTCTCACTCTAGAAGTAAACCCAGTAGTTCCTCGAGAAATACATCTAGAAACTCATTCACTACCAACACTTGGCTTATATCTCCAACCTCTACTCGGGTATCTCTCACAACCACCAAGTAACCTTGACAACCCTATCTTAACAGCCTTCTAGTAGATATGGCTGATATCAAGTTGGTTGGAGCACTACTTCTATCCCCTTGGATGCTAAATGATGGCTCATCTGGGAAATCAAATCTAACTATCTTATGGTAACAGTCTAAACTGGTATGACAAGGTGACAACTAGTCCATTCCCAATATCACACCAAAATCCAAGGTGTCCAACACCATTAAATTCACTAGGGTGTTCTTATCCTTAATTCGGACTATGCAGGACTAATATTCCCATTCAGTCGCAAATGCCTCCTTTAAAAGAGTAGACACCACTAATTGTTCTTCTCTCCTAACACATTCTTTACCCAATCGAAGTGCAAAGCATGGAAAGATAAATGAATGAGTAGATCCAGGGTCAAACAATACTCTAGCATCCATATTACAAATAAAAAGAGTACTTGAAACCACTGCATTGGACGTCTAAGCATCTTGGGGAGTCAAAACATATACCCTCGCCTGGCCTCTTCTTGCGAAACTTTGACGTCCAGACCCAACGGGTCTACCCCGAGAGGAAGCACTAGTACCTCTATCCCGTGTCTCGCTAACCTCCTGGCCAGTTGAGACAGTTGCCGAAAGAGCAAACGGAGCTGGATGAGTAGAACCGCGAACAGAACTTTGCGGTTGTTGGGCCATCGAGTAGTTCCTCCACATATGTCTAGGCTGGCCACAATTAAAACAAGTCTTTATAGGACGATAGCATTGTCCTTTGTGTGGTCTCCCACAATTATCGCAAGAAGGGATAGCTTGACTACTCTGCTTGAAATCATACGATTGTCTTCTTCCACTAAAAGTGTTCTGCCCTGACCCAGCGCTGGCACTCACCATATCACTTCTTCGTTGGGGAAACCTTAATCCCCTCTGTGGTCCTTGACGGCTAGAGAATGAAATTCTACTACCAAAATCTCTACGACCTTGATAACCCTCTGTTTTGGCCCTTTTTGCTCTATCTCTTGCGGCCCTACTCTCACTGGTCTTCATCTCAATTCGTTGAGCACAATCTACTGCCGCAGAGTACGTATGGAAATCTTGGGAGGCCACAACCTCAAACAATGGTTCCACCAGTCCATCCACAAACCTTTGGACCTTTATCTCCTCGGTGGAAACCAAATATGGTGCATATCGAGACATCTGCGTAAATTTTATATCATACTCCGACACCATCATGCCCAGAGTCTACACCAATGCCTCAAACTCTCTAGCTCTGGCATTTCGCACACTATACGATAAAAATCGATCTAGGAAGGCTGTACTAAATTCACTCCAAGTCAACAGTGGAGCATCTGTCAGTCTACCCCTTCTCAAGGAGTCATACCACTCTTGTGCTACATCTTCTAATTAGAATGTTGTTAACTCCACTGATCTAACACTAGAACATCCCAGGGCATTACAGATCTTTTCCATCTTATCCAAGAAAACCTAGGGTCTCTCCGATGCATCCGACCCAGTAAATGATGGAGCCTTGAGTTTCAGGAAGTCAGGGAGCAAAACCTCTACTTGACCTCTTTCACCCTCTGGAGGTTGACGGTCGATCTGGCCTTGTGAACTAGGGGACGCTTGTGCTACGTGTCTCCCCTCCACTACCTTCTGCATATCATCCATATGGACTGCCATCATTTCTACTCCCCGATTAACTCTCCGTAGACTTACCGTTAAATCTTCAACAGTAACGGCTCTAGTCGGTGGCCTATCTACCTCACTTAATGGTTGTCCCTCCTCTCTCCTATTCATAGGCGTATGCGCCCTTACCGGCCTAGTGACCCTGCCACATCTACCTCGCCCCCTATGGGTGGGTGCCCATGGCCTATTAGTCATCTTCATGGGGACATCTTGTTCCCCCACTTGTCTCGAGGCTGTCAGTGTCTTAGGTGGCATTCTTACCTAGACAAGAGCAACACCCGTTAGTAAATACAGTTAAGGAAATAAAGTGGTTTCTAAGACAGGAAATTTATGTAGTCACTTGGTTACGAAATGTGCCGCGACTCACAGTTCATAATCAGAGATCCCACATAAAGACCCTCCGCTAGACCTGACAATAACACCCTAAGACCTAAATAACTTAGGGCTCTGATACCAACTTTGTCACGACCCAATTCCTTGGCCATGACTGGTGCAAGGGCCCAACGGGCATAGCCTACCAAGCGCAAGCAAGCCTATTTTATTTATTTTCACTTAACGTCTTCTTGACTAAGACATTTACACACGTCGCACCCAGTGTGCACAAAGCCAACTCACAACGGCTTTATAGATAAAATATACACATACATACCGGTTAAACATAAAATTTGACAGTGTACATTTCATGTTCATAATCACAATACAAAAGGCCAATGACTTCTAGCGGAGAATTTACAATAAAAGGGAAAAGTTGTTACTGAATGCCCACTTCAACCTAGGAGACACACTACGGGGACTCCTCAATCTAGGGTCCAACAGTCTCTTGATATGAAAATATGAATTTTCAAAACTATGAGTACGAAACTCAATGAGCGAACATTAGGTGGGAACAAGCAATAATATCCAGGAAGGATTTAAAACCATGATGCACACACTTGGAACAAAACCATTTTAATTCAATTCAATATCAAACCCTTTCCCCTCAATTCAAATTAATTTACGATTAAAAGTACTCAATTTTACACATATACACACATAGATGAACACAAATATCACCAATATCTCACCAGCTCATATGCAACCCCCACATCGCGCACATAGCTGGAGTTATCGTGCGCATCCCCCCAAATCGTGCACAGGTAATATCATTCTCCATATCTCTACACCCATCATCACCAACATGTGCTCCCCCACATCGTGCACATGTACGGTTATAATTATCATACAATATTATTTGTCAATACATATCATACATCTACACATATATAGCAGCATATTATAGAGGCACATGAATTCATGCCTTTATGCATATCACAATTCACAATATCAAAACATTTTTATCAAAGGTTTGTTCCTCGGTACGCACTTTAAGAAAATTTGGATAAAATCATCCAAATATTTCATCTCGATACATGTACATTTTCCAAAACAATTTGAAATGCAAGTTCACTCACAGTTTTTGGGAGTCGAATTTAGAGGACTCCGATCACCGATTCTCAGGTGCAATTTCCCTGCCCTTACCGAAAAATTCACCACCTTGACAAATTGCACAATAATTTAATTACAATATTGGTGCAAATTAAAATAAACTAATCTAGACTCTTTATTAATGTGGAATATAGAATGCAAAATGTCTAAATTTTTACCTAAATACCATATTGGTCTATTCTGGTCTTTTACTCGATAAATCGATACACGCGTCCGATTTAACTCCAATTAATTCCATTTCTTTTCTAATGCTTTAATTCACCAATTTCATGTCAATTAACTTAAAATTCAGCAAATCCATCTTCACTTTTCTTCTTGAAATTTTTGGCCAATAATGGTGCAAAAATACCAAAATTTTTCCTATTTGGTTTTCTCACCATAAATCATCATTTTCCAATTCATTTCATTTGAAATGAAATCATTTCATTTACCACGCACTCCATAAAGCATTCGGTCATGGAAAATTGGTGGGGAAAATGGATTCTTTTCTTGTTGTTTTTCTTACTAACATACAAAACTAGCCTTAAACACTAACATAACTCAAATTCAACCAATTCCAACATCATTTCTCCGATCATACCCATTTTTTCAGAATTGAATTCATCATGAAATCGTGCCTCTCAACCATAGAAAATGGAAAGAAATGCATGGGTATTGTAGATCGTAGGCAAAAGTGAAGAAATGTTACCTTTTTTACTTGATTTTCCTTGAAAATCACACTTTTTCTTGAATTTTCGGATAGGTTTTTAGTTTTTCCTTTTTGCTTTTATTTTATTTCCTTTTCTTCTCCTTTTTCCTCTCTTGGCCGAATATGATGAGAGAGAAATGGGCTGATTTATGCCATTTTATAAAGAAATAATAAAATATTCAAAACATGCCACATGGCATTTTTCCATTGGTTCAAATTTTTAAATATTTGACTTTTTATCCATCAACTCTCCATCACACTTTTGTCATATTTATCCTATTCCATGCTGAATAAAATCCCTTGGTCTTGACAAGTGTTGGGGTGAAAAATTTACCGATTTGCCCCTAGGGTGAAAAAATTACGATTTTACCCCTATACTCAGAAATGTACCGAAATTACATTTTTTCCACTTTTCAACCTCAAATAACACTTCAATTGATCAATCTTAATCAAATGAGGTCAAAATCTTTTCTAAAAATTCTCGTTCTATCTTTTAGTGGTAAAATTACCATTTTACCCTTGTGCTCTAAAAATACTAAGAAATTAAATTTATCACTGCTAAACTTCATATTATGCTCCGAATAATCATATTACTTCAAGTGATTAATCTTGATCAAAGGTGATCAAATTCTTTTATAAAAATCTTCATTTTGTCCTTAAATGACAAAATGATTGTTTTACCCCTAATCGATCAATTTTCCCGATTGACTCCAAATTAAACCTCAAACTCCATATCACCATTCTAAGTCATTCTGTGGGTTTTAGAATTTTCAAATTTCTCTTAGAATTTCTATTTGAACTAGTTCAAGGCTCGATTTAACTTGGTTGTACCACTCGGTACAATACCGTCTTTTAATCGAGCTTGATAGGGTCTCACACATAACTCATTCTTTTGTTAGATCGACTTTCATGATTTGACAAACAAATATGAAGAGAAATATATTTCTTAAAAAGTCTAAATATAAACCTCTAACATTCTTGTTAAATATAAAAAGAGTGACAGCAATTGTTGCCCAAAAATATAGGATAGAGGGAGTGTTATATAATTAAGACAACATATGTGAAACCAAAATGCTATATAGAAGCCAAATATACAATAGCAAATTCTCCTTTTGTGCATGTTCAAATTCCTTCTTTAACAATCTTTATATAAAAATATATATTCTTTTTCGAATTATATATTTTGGTTGATTTCTACTCATAAAATATTTTATAATTGTCATAAATTATTCCATGTCAATGTCAATTTTTGTGATTGAAATATAGGTTTGTTTCCGATACTTTTGACTAATTGTAAATTTTAGTTTCTCTTCGTCTATTTCAATTATATTATTATTAAATTTTATTTTTGGATCTTCCTCTTAATTAGTATCATTAAATTGATAACTCGAACCATGTAATTAATGACATAGATCATAAAATTGATGACATTATTTTTTAATTGATATGGCAAGTTAATTACATGACAATTTTGTGGCTTACCGGTCATGTGACACATTACTCCAACTATATACGTGAAAATTTAAGTGTTTTCATTAAAAAATTCTTTTGGATTTAACGTGTTAAGTTTTCAAATGGTAAAAAAAATGTCATGTAACTTGTCACACAATCAATTTAACAAAGTGAAATGAAAATATAAAGTTGCTTTTAAAAAAAAATTATACTTTTATTTTGAGTCAATAGATCCTTGTTACTTATGATTCATTAATTATCATCAACCAAAATATCATTTGTCATTTTATATCTAAATAGTGTTTACATTAGCACTTATATGAAGGGTGAAAAATACAATATAATCTTATCATCATGTCATATCATCACTCATTATAACCTACCAACATACCACGTCAACATCACATAACATAAAATGACATTTGACATTTTGACTAACATCAGTTAGCCAACTATTAGTGATAAAGGTTTATTTAGTTCAAAATCAAAGTATAATATCTCGATTTTTTTTTTTACTAATTGAGGGAGGGGAGATTCGAACCCTGCTCTTTAGGCAGGGGGATAATGCACCAACCAATGAGCTAAATACTCAGGTGCTTATGTCATGACCCGGAACTCCCCGTCGAGCCCGCGACAACCGTCGTGAAATCTCGATAGGTATTCATACCCCGAACACCTACCGAAACCTCGCAAGGCTTTTGTATCAGCTTTCGCATCTCCCCCGGTGAGCAATAATCCTTAAACATCATATGTTAAAGAAATATAAAACATTTCCAAACCAAAACATTAAAATATAGTTTTTCGGCTCACAGGGGCATTTTCGTCTTTTTTATCTAAAAATTTCACAATCGATAAAAACGTTAAATATAAATAGAATAAACGTAATTTACAATTGAAAATAAATTTAAATGTCTAAAACATTAGTTTGAAGCGAAATTTTGAATGTTTGAATACAATAAAAATCATTCAATAAAATACTCAATTTTTTTATAAAATAATATTTATAGAAACATCGGTAAATAATTTTTATAGCGTAAAAGTTGAATATATTCATACCTATTAAAATTCAAATAACCAAGATATAAAATTGCTTTTACAATGACACGTGGGCCCCCAATTGTCCAGGAAGGTATAAGTCCATATACCTTTACTTTTTAAAGATGTAACTCTGAATTTATTTCTTCTTGTGATCGACTATCCACAATCTATCTTGAACCTGAAATATGGATAAGAAGAAGGGTGAGATTATATAATCCCAATGAGTAAGCAGATACCATATAAACTATCTAAAGGCAAGTAAAAGGAGACAAATAAAAAATTTTCGTCCCTGTAAGTTTCATAACATAAAGATTTATCCCATCCCGAATAAGAAATTTTATTTTGTTCCAACAGTTAAATAGGCTTATGATTTTCTTTCATAAAACTAGGCTTAAGCTAAATCTCATACTCGATGACACTTGATCATCATCAGAGTCCAACCAAGTCCGTCAAGGTTATAAAAGTTTCATATATGCCTGAAACACATTTTTACATTTGAAAATATAGTCATTTCTTGGCGTTGGCTGAGTTCGCCTTCACGTGGTGCTTTAGCGTGAAGAAAACTCCAATGGTTACCTCGGGAGTTACCCTACTCGCCTCTCAACCGAGGTATAAATACATATACAGATGTACCTGGATTCTGTGCCCCTCTAATAGGCTAGTCTACAGAACCCGTCACTACAGCGACCATTTAATAATCCACTAATTCAATAAAATATCAATGGCATGATTTAGCAATTTTATCATTAAGTAATTTATCAGAGCAAAACATACAAATTCACATTTTTTGAGTGTAATTAACAAGTCAGTCAATCATGCCATAATACCATAAGCCAATTGAATCAAATCAAACCTTACAGTAACACACGTAGTCTCTAATTACTCTAGTTTCAAAATCAATTGCTCGATTTTTCAAATCAATTTATAAAAATTCAATTTATTTTATAAATCCAATTTATTTCATAAATTTCAAAATTTTCTCTTTTAATAAGTAATTTACCAAATAAAATGATTTTTAGTAAAATCCTCAAATTTAAGAAAATCTACTCTAGATAATAAAGATGATAATAAGTTTACTCACTGTTCTAGGAGTAGAGATACTTCTATCTTCCGTCCTCGGGCGTAGTCTCTTACCTGAATCAATTTACTCACCACCTATCCATAATCCATGACACAAAATTCAATAAATTGTGTCAATTCATCATAAATTATTTCAGGCTCTAAATGCATGGCATGTCCTACAAACTGTCCGAATAATCGTTTAAATACGGTATTCAGCCTAATCGTCTACACGCGTCCAAATCGATTATAATCTTCAATTTAACTCCGAATTAATTTATTTCAATTTTTTTATACCTCAATTTTACCCAAATTAACTTAATATCCTCAAATATGGTGCAAATTATCAATCTAGGCCACAAATTATGAAATTACCCCTATTGGGTAAAAATTCTTATTTTCGCACCGAAAATTCCCATTTAATTTCTATATCCTTAATTCATCCAATTACACTTAAATACCATGAAATATCCTCAAATTCAGCAGTCAATCTCTCTCCATAAAATTCAGCCTAAAGTGGATAAAATAGGAAACAATTATTTCTTGCCTAAATACCGCATTGACCTATTTCGGTCTTTTACCCGATAAATTGATTTACACATCCGATTTAACTCAAATCAATTCCATTTCTTTCCTAATACTTCAGTTCATCAATTACAATCCAATTTACCTAAAATTCATTAGTTCCACCTTCACAATCCGTCTTGAAAAATTCGGCCATGGTGGGGCATAAATCACCGAATTTTTTCTACTCAATTCCTATCCCATAATCATCATTTTCTAACCTATTTACTTGAAATAAAAATCAAATTCATCCTCACACACTCAAGGGTAAATTCAGCTAAGGATGAATGGTGGGGAAAATAAATTTTTCTCTTAGTGTTTTGCTAGCTAACATGATAAACTAGCTAAAATCATCAACATATCTAAAAATTGAATTTATCTAACAACTTTCTCTCTCTAAATGTAAAGCTCGACCCTGTGTTATCTTTAACATGTCATTCACATGCATTGGATAGCATGTTTGCATATTGAATTGCCTCGAAAATCTAGCTAAATGACGATATTGCCCCTAGTGGTACTAATAAGTCGATTAAGCCTCGAACTAGTTCGAATAGGAATTTTGAGGTGA
The DNA here is from genome assembly GCA_036013995.1 of Theobroma grandiflorum. Taxonomy (NCBI): domain Eukaryota; kingdom Viridiplantae; phylum Streptophyta; class Magnoliopsida; order Malvales; family Malvaceae; genus Theobroma; species Theobroma grandiflorum. Next base: position 14,375,536 of record CP142131.1, read on the forward strand.
AATTGAGGATTTCACAGTCCAGTGATTTAGAGTTCAAGGTTCAGTTTGGAGTCAATCGGGAAAATTGACCGATTAGGGACAAAACGGTCATTTTGTCATTTAAGGACAAAATAGAGATTTCCATAAAAGATTTTGATCACATTTGACTAAGATTAATCATTTGAAGTATAATGTGATTTATTGGAGTATAAAATGAAATTTTGCAATGATAAATTTAATTTCTCGGTAGTTTTGGAGCACAAGGGTAAAATAATAATTTTGTCATTAAAGGCCAAAACGGAAATTGTTGGAAAAGATTTTGACAACAATTGATCAAGATTAATTATTTAGATTATTTAGAACATAATTTGAGGATTTAGCAGTGAAAAGTTTCAATTTCCAATACATTTTGGAGTATAGGGGTAAAATCGTAATTTTGCCACTCGGAGACAAAATTTAATTTTTCGAGAGGATTTGGATCAATTTTGAGAAATTGGAGAACGGTATGAGTATGAGGAGTGAAAAATATGCATTTTGGTAATTTTTCAATTTTTTGGGCGAAAATGTAATTTTGTACTTTTTCGAGGGGCAAAAGTGTAATTTTGTAAAAATTACTCAGCCAAAATTTTTGGAATGGTCTAGAAACTTCATGAAAGCTTTGGATAAGGGAAGAAATTGTGTGGTGGGAAAAATTAAGTCAAATGGAAGAAAAAAATTATAATAAATTAATAAAATATTAAAATATGTTTAAATTAAATAATAATTTATTTGGCTTATAAATAGCCAAAAACCCCTAGCATGGGAAAAGGAGGAAGAAGGGAAACACAAACCCTAGGCTGAAATTTTGGGGAAAACAAGGAAAAATCAAGAATTCAAGCAATTAAAAGGTAAAATTTATGAATTTTCCTATTAATCTCCATTACCCATGCTTTCTTTTCTTTCTTCCATGCATGAATCACTAGTGGGTATAACCCACTCTTGCTGACCGAATACCCATGGAGAGATTTGAATAATTTTTAGGTTGATTTTAGGTTAATTAAATGTTGTTTAGTTAAGTTATAATGGAAAATATTAAAGTTTAACAAGAAAAATAATTTTCTTCCATTGAAACCCATTTAAGCCGAATTTTTAGGAGAGGAATTGCTGCTGATTTTGATTATATTTCATGAAAATTAAGTGAATTTTGATGAATTATGGGTGTAGAAAAATTATGAGAAATTTTGATGTAAAAATCAAAATTTTTGCCTAAAATGCAGATTGGTTCACTAGGCGATTCGAACTTCAAATTGGCATCACATTCATAATCACTAAGGCAAATTAAGTGTAATTAGAGTATAGAAATTGAAAGAAATGAATTTGAAATTAAATTGGAGACTGTAGCCAATTCGGACGCGAGTAGGCAAACTAGGCCGAAAACTGTGTTTAGATGGTTATTCGGACAACTTACATTGCATTCCATGCATTCATATAGAAATTATAGAGCCTAAATCAATTATGATTAATTGATTTAATTTATTGAAATTCGTGTCGCACGTAATGCGTAGGTGGTGATCCGTTCGATAAAGGCAAAGAAATCGTGTCGGACGACAAAGACTAAGAGTATGCTAGACTCCTAAAACCTGTGAGTGGATAAATTACCGTTTTCAATATCTGAAGTAGTTTTATCTGTTTCTGTGCTTTTAAAATAAATTGAATTTTATAAATGATTCTTTAATTGAGAAAAATAGATTTTTAACACCGAGTATGTGGAGACCGGTGTTAATTTGTATTTATGTATTAAAATTGAAATTTATGGCTTATGACCTTGGTGAGCATGCTTGGCTAGTTTATTGTGTTAAAATTTTCATGAATTGTTGTTTGCCGTGTAGGCTAGCTAGTATAAAAATTACCTTGTTATGCTGTAAAATTTTTAGTGAAATGGTGGGTTAACTAGTCGCTGCAATGGTGGGTTTCCGTAGACTACCTTTAAGAGGGGCACAGTAAACCCAAGATTTATATCACCTCGGTTGCAGAGGCACGTAGGGTAACTCCCGAGGTAACTAGAGAATTCACTCTATGTCTAACCCCACGTGAGAGTGAATTTGGCCAATGCCAAGGAACAGTTGTATTTTCCAATTATGATATGACTTGTAACAGCCTTGACGGACTCGATGGGATGCTCTAATCAAGTGTTCACGAGTATGAGATTTGGCCTAAGCCTAGTTTTACGAAAGAAATCATAAGCTTGGTGTTTGATTTAATGAAATTATTTGGTATGATTTTACTAAACTTGATGTTATGAACTATATTGTGATATTACATTTTTTTATATTGTCTCCATCTACTCGACTTAGATGTCGTGGATGGTATTTATCTAACTCACTGGGTTGTAAAACTCACCCCCTCAATTTTCCTCATTTCAGGCTCATAGACATTTGTAGATAGTAAATTTTGCCACAAAGTGCATTTGGGGTGACAACCTTAGCTCTCAAAGGTTAACTCCTAGTTCATATTTCTCTATCATGGGCCCACTTAGCGTTGTAAATTTTAATCTTATACTTCAATTAACTGTGTTACATTGTATAATAATATATTTTGCTTTTACGTTGTAAAAATTATTTTCGGATATCTATATAAAAATTATTTTATAAAAATATACATTATTTTATAGAATATTATTATTTTATTCTATTAAATGTAATTTTACTTAAATTTCACGTTTTAGATATCCGATTTCAATTCCGACTACAAATTATAAAATCTTTACGCGTAAGTAACATTTTTTCCAAATTTCAAAATTTTTGACGAAAAATGACCAAAACGCTCTTGTGTAGTAAATTTCGTCTTTTTTCCTGTTTTGGTCCGAAATTGAACGAAATGCTTAGAAACATGAGGTTTGTACATAGAAACTCACTTGGGGGTTGAAAAACTAGTACAAGATGCCTTGCGAGGTCTCGATATGTTCTCGAAGGATGATAGCCTATCGGGACATCACGGCGGTTGTCACGGACTCGATGGTAGTTCTAGGTCGTGACACTAAACCCACATGATCAGCTTTAAATCCATCATGAAAACTTGCAATTTAACCATGGAAAATAATGAAAATTGCATGGGTAAGGTAGTAATTAAGCTAAAGATGAAAAATCTCACCTTTTTGTTCTTGAATCATTTGAATTTCCTTACTTTTTCTTGATTTTTCTCTTAGTTAGGGTTTATGTTTGTGTTTTCTCTCTCTTCCTTCAGCTTAGGTTGAAATTTTTGAGGAAGAAGGCTGAAAATTTGGCCTTTTATCATTTAAATAAAATAATACTATTTTATTATACTTTTTAATTTTTTATTAATTTATTTTTATTTTTTTCTTTCTTTGAATTTTATCCACCATCCATTCTTCACTTATCCACTCATTGTAAGAAGTTTCTAGACTCTTCAAAAAAAAATCTTTGTTGAGTAATTTTCAAAAATTGCACTTTGGCCTCCGAAAAGTCAAAAATTATATTTTTACCCCAAAAATTAAAAATTTGTCAAAATGCATATTTTTCACTCCTCATACTCATACTATTCTCCAATTTGTCAAATTTGATCCAAATTCTCTCAAAAATTAAATTTTCATCCTAGGGGTGGTAAAATTACGATTTTACCGCTATACTTCGAAATGTACTGGAATTACATCTTTTTCCACTTTTTAACTTCAAATAGCACTTCAATTAACCATTATTAATCAAATGGAGCTAAAATCTTTTCTAAAAATTCTAATTTTATCTGTTAATGGTAAAATTATTGTTTTGCTCTTGTATCTCAAAAATACCGAGAAATTAAATTTATCATTACTTCATATTATGCTCCAATAATCATATTATACTTCAAATAATTATTCTTGATCAATTGTGATCAAAATCTTTACTAAAAATCTCAATTTTCTCCTTAAATTGAAAAATGACCGTTTTATCCCTAATCGGTCAATTTTTTCGATTGACTCAAAACTAGACCTCGAACTCCGAATCACTATTTTGAGTAATCCCTAGACTGTGAAATTTCCAATTTCACTCTTAAAATCCTTATTTGAACTTGTTCAAAATTTAAATCATCTCGATTGTATTTCTAGGCATAATACCGAGTTTTGAATACTTTTTCGGGCTATTCAAATATACTATCACTGTATCAGTCACGTACATGACCTGACAAATATTTTTGGGCTGGGCTTGACAACACTACCTCCCTTAAAATAAAATTTTGTCCTCAAAATTTCACTTATCAAATCTGAAGAACAAACGGGGTATTAGTTTATCCTTTGATATTTACTTTCCCATGTCATCACTTATTGTAAAGAACTTCAATTTGTTTACCTCTGGGTCAACTTGAGTATTTCACTCTTGTCTAACATTGTCTTTTAAAATTATATCCGTAGTATCTTTCATAACCATGATCTCTATTATCATCATTAAGTTTGAACTACAAGTCTATCTCAATTATACCAATTTCGATCTCAAGCTGTCAATTCTATGGGTGACATTCCTTTCGAAAGACTATCTCTCCAGGGTATTGTCATATCTAGGTCTTTATCCTTCTCGATCGGTCTTCCCTGCAGTCTGTAGCCTACAGTTGGACACGAGGAGGTTCAAACCCGAAACCTTTCCTTCCCCTGAAAAGAACACCTTTAGTCATTTCACCACATCTAATCCATTAATCATGTAATTCCTCATACTATGTATAACCAAACTCAAATCCACCCTCAGAGTAAATTTATTTACTAACTTTTTGCTTCCTGACTATTGCATCATACGCAATATTACAATTTCTAAAATTCATCCTTATTCCTCAATTATCTTTCATGCAAGTATTGCATCATTCTTCCTTAGCCAACTTACAATTTGTACTTGAAATTACAAAACTTGAAACTAGGTTTTCCTCAAGTCCTTTTCAATATCAGTACTAATATCACTCTCAGCTTCCAGCTTCCTTTTTATGACCACATAACTTAATGTCTGTTTTTACGAGATTCATAGCAAAACTTCTCTTGAATATTTCCTTGGAAACAGTTATCTTAAACTTATGTCTCACAACATAAAATCACTTAACCCACGACTTAGCCATTTGGCTCCTTAGCAAATTTTCGAAATCACACATCTTATATTTATTGTGCTTAATTTATGGTCCTTTCTCAAGGGTGTCTAAACATCCTAGAAACTTTTAATCACTTATTTGTTATTTCATATTCTAAGTATATCATTCCCATAAAGTATGTACTGGCTCACCAAGGTATTTAAACACATACTTTAATAGAATCTATTGAGGGCTTAAACCATCAAAAGCTTATCTTCAAAGTTATTCATATCTTAAATACTCCAAACTTGTAGATTACAACTCCAAGTGTATGTCCACATATTAATAATCTTTATATACTTTATGATCATGAGAACTGCAACTTACAAACTAGCTTTCTATATGCAGATGCAAGCATCCTATTCATCCTATCTTAACTTATCCCCGGGCAACGTAGTGTCAGTCTAGATTCTTAAAATGACTTTAAAACCAAAAGCTTTTAAAACCAAAAATACCAACCGCAACCAAAAGCTCTGATACCACTTGAATTCGGTCCACCCCTAAGGGTACGATGGCATCCAATGGTACCTATCAGAGCACTCGGTTAGGGCTGCACAATCTCCTCGACGACCACTTAGGGTATGGCGGGGCAGTGATTGCTCTCCAAGCTCCTGGGCGGAGAGTCATATTTCACCACAGATCATATGTGAGAATTCCCAAGAATAGGGTTATTTCCCTCTGCTCTGATACCACTTGAATTGTCACCACCCGAAACTCCTCGTCGGACCCACGACAACTGTCGCGAAATCTCGATAGGTATTCATACCCCGAACACCTACCGAAACCTCGCAAGGCTTTTGTATCAGCTTTCGCATCTTCCCAGTGAGCAATAATCCTTAAACATCATATTTTAAAGAAATATAAAACATTTCCAAACCAAAACATTAAAATATAGTTTTTCAGCTCTTAGGGGCATTTTCGTCCTTTTTGTCTAAAAATTTCACAATCGATAAAAATGTTAAATATAAATAGAATAAACGTAATTTACAATTGAAAATAAATTTAAATGTCTAAAACATTAGTTTGAAGCGAAATTTTGAATGTTTGAATATAATAAAAGTCATTCAATAAAATACTCAATTTTCTTATAAAATAATATTTATAGAAACATCGGTAAATAATTTTTATAGCGTAAAAGTTGACTATATTCATACCTATTAAAATGCAAATAACCAAGGTATAAAATTACTTTTACAATGACACGTGGGCTTCTAACTGTCTAGGAAGGTATAAGTCTATATACCTTTACTTTCTAAGGATGTAACTTTGAATTTATTTCTCATTGTGATCAACTATCCACAATCTATCTTGAGCCTGAAATATGGATAGGAAGAAGGGTGAGATTATATAATTCCAGTGAGTAAGCAGATACCATCTAAACTATCTAAAGGCGAGTAAAATGAGACAAATAAAAAATTTCCATCCCGGTAAGTTTCATAACATAAAGATTTATCTCATCCCGAATAAGAAATTTTATTTTGTTCAAACAGTTAAATAGGTTTATGATTTTCTTTCATAAAACTAGGCTTAAACCAAATCTCATACTCGATGACACTTGACCGTCATCAGAGTCCGACCGAGTCCGCCAAGGTTATAAAAGTTTCATATATGCATGAAACACATTTTTACATTTGGAAATATAATCATTCCTTGGCGTTGGCTGAGTTCGCCTTCACGTGGTGGTTTAGCGTGAAGAGAACTCCAATGGTTACCTCAGGAATTACCCTACTCGCCTCTCGACCAAGGTATAAATACATATACATATGTACCTGGATTCTGTGCCCCTCTAATAGGCTGATCCACAAAACCCATCACTGCAGCGACCATTTAATAATCCACCAATTCAATAAAATATCAATGGCATGATTTAGCAATTTTATCACTAAGTAATTTATCAAAGCAAAACATACAAATTCACATTTTTCAGTGTAATTAACAAGTCAGTCAATCATGCCATAAATACCATAAGCCAATTGAATCAAATCAAACCTTACAGTAACACACGTAGTCTCCAATTACTCTAGTTTCAAAATCAATTGCTTGATTTTTCAAATCAATTTATAAAAATTCAATTTATTTTATAAATCCAATTTATTTCATAAATTTCAAAATTTTCTCTTTTAATAAGTAATTTACCAAATAAAATGATTTTTCGTAAAATCCTCAAATTTAAGAAAATCTACTCTAGATAATAAAGACGATAATAAGTTTACTCACTGTTCTAGGAGTAGAGATACTCCTATCCTCCGTCCTCGGGCGTAGTCTCTTACCCGAATCAATTTACTCACCACCTATCCATAATCCATGACACAAAATTCAATAAATTGTGTTAATTCATCATAAATTATTTCAGGCTCTAAATGCATGGCATGTCCTACAAACTGTCCGAATAACCGTCTAAATACGGTATTCAGTCTAATCGCCTACACGCGTCCAAATCGGCTATAATTTTCAATTTAACTCCGAATTAATTTCTTTCAATTTTTTTATACCTCAATTTTACCCAAATTAACTTAATATCCTCAAATATGGTGCAAATTATCAATCTAGGCCACAAATTACGAAATTACCCCTATTGGGTAAAAATTCATATTTTCACATTGAAAATTCCCATTTAATTTTTATATCCTTAATTCATCCAATTACACTTAAATAACATGAAATATCCTCAAATTCAGCAGTCAATCTCTCTCCATAAAATTCGGCCTAAAGTGGATAAAATAGAAAACAATTATTTCTTGCCTAAATACCACATTGACCTATTTCAGTCTTTTACCCAATAAATTGATTTACACATCTGATTTAAGTCAAATCAAGTCCATTTCTTTCCTAATACTTCAATTCATCAATTACAATCCAATTTACCTAAAATTCATCAGTTCCACCTTCACAATCCGTCTTGAAAAATTCGACTATTATGGGGCATAAATCACCGAATTTTTTCTACTTAATTCCTATCCCATAATTCATCATTTTCTAACCTATTTACTTGAAATAAAAATCAAATTCATCCTCACACACTCAAGGGTAAATTCGGCTAAGGATGAATGGTGGGGAAAATAAATTTTTCTCTCAGTGTTTTGCTAGCTAACATGATAAACTAGCTAAAATCATCAACATATCTAAAAATTGAATTTATCTAACAACTTTCTCTCTCTAAACCCACATGATCAGCTTTAAATCCATCATGAAAAATTGTAATTTAACCATTGAAAATAATGAAAATTGCATGGGTAAGGTAGTAATTAAGCTAAGGATGAAAAATCTCACCTTTTTGTTCTTGAATCACTTGAATTTCCTTACTTTTTCTTGATTTCTCTCTTAGTTAGGGTTTATGTTTGTGTTTTCTCTCTCTTCCTTCAGCTTAGGCTGAAATTTTTGGAGAAAAAGGCTGAAAATTTAGCCTTTTTATCATTTAAATAAAATAATATTATTTTATTATACTTTTTAATTTTTTATTAATTTATTTTTATTTTTTTTCTTTCTTTGAATTTTATCCACCATCCATTCTTCACTTATCCACTCATTGTAAGAAGTTTCTAGACTCTTCAAAAAAAAACATCTTGGTTGAGTAATTTTCAAAAATTGCACTTCGGCCCCCGAAAAGTCAAAAATTACATTTTTACCCCAAAAATTAAAAATTTACCAAAATGTATATTTTTCACTCCTCTTACTCATACCATTCTCCAATTTATCAAATTTGATCCAAATTCTCTCAAAAATTAAATTTTCGTCCTCGGGTGATAAAATTACGATTTTACCCCTATACTTCGAAATGTACTGGAATTATATCTTTTTTTCACTTTTTAACTTCAAATAACACTTCAATTAACCATTATTAATCAAATGGGGACAAAACCTTTTCTAAAAATTCTAATTTTATCCTTTAATGGTAAAATTACTGTGTTACCATTGTGTTCCAAAAATACCGAAAAATTAAATTTATCGCTGCTAAACTTCATATTATACTCCAATAATCATATATACTTCAAATAATTATTCTTGATCAATTGTGATCAAAATCTTTACTAATAATCTCCATTTTCTCCTTAAATTTAAAAATGACCGTTTTGTCCCTAATCGGTCAATTTTCTCGATTGACTCCAAATTGGACCTCGAACTCCGAATCACTGTTTTGAGTAATCCCTGGACTGTGAAATTTTAAATTTCACTCTTAAAATCCTTATTTGAACTTGTTCGAGGTTTAAATCATCTCGATTGTATTTCTAGGTATAATACCGAGTTTCGAATACTTTCCCGAACTATTCAAATATACTGTCACTCTATCAGTCACATACATGACCTGACAAATATTTTGGGCTGGGCTTGACAACTTATGATTCATTAATTATCATTAATCAAAATATCTCAATTTAACACAATAAAAAATATTTATTTGATTAATTTTCGTAAATAGTTTAAAAATTTTTTTAGGTGTTATGACAAATGAAAATTTATGGAATTAAAACGTAGGATGACATGGCACCTTGCTTAATTTCTATTAAAGACTAAAATAAAGCAAAATAATGGACACCAATTTAAGGATGTGCTTCGTTGAGGGAATGGAATAGTTATTCCTCTCCTATTCTTGTTTCTGAGATAAAGTTGCATTTGATTCAATGGAATAGCTATTACCCAGAATAACCATTCCAAGATGGGTTTGAATAGCGATTACCAAGCCCTCCTGATAATAGCTATTTTGAATTGTTGAGAATAAGAAAAGAAGTTGATTAGACAAAAATATCTTTTTACAATTTAAAAAATTATCTTATAACATAATACTAAAAATACCTTTTTACAATTTAACTATAATAAATATTATAAAGAATATTATTTAATATTATTATTTGAATAAACTAAAGGTAATAAAAAATATTATTTAGTATTATTTAAATTTAAAGAAGAATATATTTTGTCCTTTAATATTAAATATTATTTAATTATAATAAAAGGTTTAATTATCTTCAAATAAAAATATAATTAAATTATAATAAAAATATGTTTCTATTTTGATGAAAATATTATTTAATTATAGTAAAAGGTATTTTGATTTTATTACTTAAAATGTTTTTATCTTTTAACAAAATAAATTCTTTAATTTTAATTAGGGGTATTTTTATCATTTACCACTTAATCTTAAATTATTCTTAAAAGTATTCGTGTCAACCAATTATTAGAATAAATCATAATAATAACTTTTATCCTATTTCATTTTCATGAACCAAACTATATAATGGCTATTCATCCCTTATTTTATTCGTAAAAAATAACGATTCTATTTCCCCTCTATTTCATTTTGCAAACCAAACATACTTTAAAAATCTAAGCTATCAGGTGAGGGTCCAAGAATATATGTTATACTTGAATGTTTAACAACTTTTGATGATATTAAGGTGCTCATTAATTCAACAGCTCCTACATGCTAACTTTAGCATAACTATAACATTCAATTAACATTGGTTGGATGGGAAAAGCAAAAAGTCAACAATTGTGGCAAAGTAGGATAGAATGACCCGTATTAAAATCATGTCCATAATAACAAGGGAATTGTGGTTGTGAGAGAAGCTATTAGAATAAAGGTTTATACTTTATGGCAGTGTCTTCTTTCCCGGAAATATTGCAACAAGGGTGCAACTCCCCTTTTTCGTTTTTACCTTATGATATTTCACTTTCATGGGGAAATTTGTCGACAGCCATGAAGCTGGGGGAAGAAAAGGGTAAAAGACCATAACATGCACGAAATTTTGAAATTAAAGAGCTGGGGACCATGTGACCCACCAATACTTGTATACAGTACAGTTGTCTAAATTGGGGACTTACTGGCTTTTAGTTGTTGTCCATGAATTTGTTATAATGGTGCTTTCACGACCCTCTTGTTCATCAAACAAGGCTCACCTAATTGGAGAAGTAGGTTTGGCAATTCTCCCAACTCTATACCTATCTTAATAGTCTATTACACCTTTTCCATTGGCCCAAAAAGCCAAAAAAGCATTTACTAGCTCCCTGTTGTGAATTTAATGGAATTGAAATATCCTGAATTCTCCTTCTCTTTACCGCTTATGTTATTCTTTTAAGTAAAATATCTTCACTATTTAAGTTTTAATTGAAATTACATAAAAATTCATTAATTTTTAAAATATACACTTCACTCCGAACGTCTAAACAACATTAATATTAAATATTAAATGTTTAAAATATTTTTTTCTTTTTTCGTGTTTTCTTTCTCTCAAGCTGGACAACTGCGTCCTTGCACCAATCGACCACTCATGGAGAGCACCAGAGCCTCAATCAGGCTCTCTTAGGGAGCACTGGATTTGGTGCTCCCTTGAGAAGCTTGATCAGAACTCTTTCTTTTTTTAAAAAAAATTAATAAAATTATATAATAGTAATTTTTAAAATTAATAAAAAGTAAAATTATCTTTTTAATATTGTTACATTATCAAACTAATAGAAACACTAACACTTAATTAACAGTTAGACTTATATGTCTAGAGAGAGATTCTTTTAAGACAAAAAGTTTATTTTGAAAACTAATAGACTTCTTTGTAATTTCAATCAAAACTATGAGAGAAAAAAGTATTTGATCCCATTATTTCCCACAGCTCATCACCTGTTTTACCAATGGCCCAGAAATGGCTACATCTTACAGCCAAGAATGTCCTCATTTTATTGCAACTTTGAATTCAAATATCCAATATATATGATTTGAGCATTTCAAGTTTTTGGGATAAGATTTCCCACTATTCAAAATTATCACTGATTTGCAAAAGTTTTAGATCTATGATCTCTTTATTTCTCCACAATTCTTTTCAGTTTATTTTTCTGTCATTGTTTTTACTCAAATTACACAATTACATAAGGATTTTTACTTTCTAGGCTACCACCACTGCACTAGTTTGTATACAAGTTTGGCCACCAGTTACAAGTTATCCAACTAAGGTTTCAAACTTCAATTCCAAAATATTTGCTCTACTTTAATTAGTTGAAGAACTTTTGAGGAATCTCTTTGGCTATATGAGGGCCGCAAGTAAGAGGAACATGAGAATCTGTATTCTCTGTTGAAAAGAAGTATCAGTGTGTTATTCAGGGGTGAGGGACTTCCCATAAAATATCTGCTTCCAGATTGTGTGGTTCTAAACGTGAGTGGGACTGGTGCAGTATAAAGTTTGTAAGTTTGTTTGTTTGTTTGGTTGTTTGTTTTAAATGATGATAAGAAGTTGAATTGTATTCAAATGTGATAAGAACATGGGAAGATATTTTCTCAACTTTTTTGTAAGTCCCAAAACCAATTAAAAATCTTTTTAAGTGAGTTAAGGACCATCCTTTTTTTGACTTGAGATGATTGATGATTCATGTGCGGATTTGCTCAACATGACCAATTTTCCAATGGAAAAAATATGGGGAATGCATATCAATATATGCAAATATTCATGGACAACAAATTTATTCCTTCAATTAACTTTTTTTCAATATCTTCTTCGGAAGATTTTTATTCTTGTAGCATGAGGCTCCAAGTGTATGGAGCTTGGCTTTCACCCAAATGCATGCATTACACAGGGAGAGAGAGAGAGAGAGAGAGATTTACAAGTGAAGGGAAAAACAAGACAAAAGAAAATTCAATTCAATTCAATTCAATTTACAAACTCATGAGGTTAAGCACTTGTATAATTTATATTTTTAATACTAATATTAATTGTTAGAAAAATTGGATTTCAAAATAAAATTATTTTTCAGTTAGAAAACAAATTTTGAGCGATAAGAACATTATCATTTTTCCTAGTATACACATGCCTTAATTAATAAATAAAGCAGTGCTATGTACTTGGAGATAAGGACAATAAATATTCTGTTTTTCTGTGTAAGAGAACTCCTTGAGCTTGGAGGTCGTAACACAAAAAGCAAATAAAGTGCAACAAAGATAAGATCAATCAATTTTGATTTTTCAGTGAGTATAGTCTGACATGGAAGAAAATTATTAAAAAAAAGGAAAAATAAAAACTTATCCTATATACTTGTACCATTTTTAATTTCCATAAATGTATTTAAAAAATTGTAACATATTTATTAGATTATAACTGAAAAACTAATAAATTAAATAATCACAAAATAGGCTCGTATTAATTATTTATGATCTCATTTGCAAAGTTAAAAAATTTTATTATTCATATACAAAATAATAATTTAAAATTAAAGCATTTGAAGCTCCCAACTCCCATAAAAGTAGATTTTTTTGAAATTTAAAAACTCATTGATGATATATAGAATAATATTTCTTATACTTAATTATCATCATGGATACATGTATGGTAGCGTTTGGTATAAGTGAAGTAGGAGCACATTTCTTACAATATACCCAATTAAATTACATTGCAGTGTTTGTTTTGTAATAAATTACTACAATATAAAATTGCAATATAATCACATTACAACTAATAGTTGTAATGTGATTGCAGTCAAAAACTAATGCAATCAGATTGTATTGCACTCTGTAATATTATTAAAGATATTTTTACTTTTCAATTTTGTTACTTTGTTAAAAATATTTTATAATATTATAATTTATTTTTTATATAGATTTCAAGAATTTCTTTTTATTATTCTCATAGTCATGTGACTATTAATAAAATTTATATTATCTTTTAAAAGAAAAAGAAATTAAAATAAAATATACAATATAGAAAATTATATTAAAAAATAAAAATAAAATATATGACATGAAAAATATATTTAAGAGATGATATTATATAAAAATTAACAATAAAAAATACAAGTATATTAAACTTGTATTTTAATAAATATGGATAATTTTGAAAATTAACATTACATTCTCAGGAAAGTACTTATAAATCAAACGCTGTAATATTATCTTTTCTGCATTTTAATCATTATTTTACTTATATATCAAATACTACAATGTTATCTTCTTTGTAATCACTTTACTAGCAATCACATTATATTTGCAATTACGTTGTATTGTAAAGTATCAAACGTTACTCATATTCTTTCTTTTCATTTTTTTAAAAAGAATTGGGTTGATTTTTCAAACTCATCAATTTTGACTAACAAATTAAGTAGTAGTAATTTTCAGAATGCCTTTCAAAAAAAAAAAGTAATAGTAATTTTCTTTTGGTCAACACTCAACGTGGTCAAAATTCTCTTTATTTTTGGATGCATTTGAGAATTTAATAAATTTTGACATTTATTTAAAAACGTAATTGTTATAAATAACAAAAAAGAAATTCTAAAATCTTTAAATTTTATGAATTTCTTTAATATATTTATTAATTTCTTTTTAAATGTGATAATTATGTTATATATGTGCTTCCTTAGGTTGTATCTATTGATAAAAGTAATCTCAAAGGGAAAAAAAAAAAAAGCAAACTAATGTATATGGAGGTTGGTAGACTGATATCCTTTGTTTTTTGCAATACCTTTTCTTCTTTCTATTTTATTTGGCTTAATTAACCTCATGACATAATATTCTAGTCTACATGTGAAGAGTTATAAATCTTTTAGAAAGTTTATCCACGGCTAGAAAACTTTTATTAGATTAACATAAAAGCAACTCAATGCTTCTTCCATTTCCCATTTTTTGGGTCAAACTTAATCAACTTTGTCCCTTATTTATTATATTTTATGAGTAATTAAAATTTAAATATTTCCAACGATAAATATCACCTTCATTAATGTCGATTAACATTTCCTTAATATATATATATATATACATATATCTTTCATCGTGAAAGTTATGTTTATAATATATATATATATATAGAACCTATGTAATGTCAAAAATGATAAAGGGCCGTACAATATATAATGATATGAATAATATGCGTTAAAATTTTGTTCCTTAAAATTTATATCATTTTTATATAGTGTAATTATTTCTCTTTTTCTCTTTTTGGATTTCTCTTTTTATAATGATATGATTAAGCTTAAAAATTGAGATGAATATAGTGAGATTTTTTTAAGGGAAAAAAAGAGTTGTCTCTCATTGTATGTCTTAAAATCACATATACCGGATCATAATGTTATTTATATTATTTTTATTAATACATATATATATCTCAATTGAATTCGTATGATCACACGTTAAGAATCACAATTCAATTAATAAAATTGCATAAAAACCAAATCAAATTATAAAATTACGCATGAATAATCTCTCTATACTCACCTTTGTACTTATTTTTTTCTTTCTTCTGTATACCTTCAATCAACCCTATCTTTTCACTTTGTGCAAAAGAATGTATTTGTTCTAATGATTTTATCCTAACTATTTATTCTGCCTTATTTAAAAAGAAAATAACACTAATTATTTCTTACTACTTAATGTGACAATAATGCAGTAGCATTACTCCGAATATTTCATTTTTTTAACTAATAGATTCATTTATGAATTAGTATAACTTCTGTTAACACTATTTGTATTCTTAAGACGGAGTGTCTGTTTCGAAAATTAATAAACTTTTGAATAATTTCGATCAAAATTTAAAGACTAAAAGTATTTTACCTTCGAAATTATTATTTTGTATAACATTTTTTTTCAAAAGTAATCTTCAAGTATAACTTTTTTGTTGAAAATAATTAGAAAAATGGTAAAAAAAACAAGGGAGAAAATATAGAAAAACAACAAAAAAAAAGTCCAAACTATTTTGAAAGAAAGAAATTAAAAATCAAAACATATGTTTTTTTATTTTAAAAGATTTTATTTTATTTTTGGAAAGATTTTTTTTCTCTTTTTAACAAGTATATTCTTGCTTATTTTGTCTTCTTTTTAAAAGAAATCAAAAATATTTTCTCATAAAAAAACAAAATTATTGAGTAATTGCATATACTTAATAATTTTTGTTCTTAAGGCATTCTAATTTATATTATTTTATTTGAGAAAAAAAAATAAAAAACTAAAACATTTTTAAATTTTATATTCTTGCCCTTTTTATTCAATTTCATCTTTATTATTGCAGCAGGCATTTTTCTGGCCAACTCTGGCCCAGCCCTCACAGGTGAGGCGGGAGCCAGAAGATCTGACTCGGCTAGCGTCAATCAGCAGCAGGATGGGAAGGTGGATTGACACTCCCCTGCAAGTTTCTCTCCCCTTCCTCCATCGCTGGCCGATCTTTCCTCACTTTTTCTCTGCCTTTTTCGCCAACCATTTCATCCTCCCACAACTGCTACCCCCGTTTCTCTATAAGGGTTTTATGTTCTCAAAGAAAGACAAAAAGACCCTTGAAAAGCTAAGTCCTTTTTCAACTTGAAGTAAAAAGACAAATGGATTAAAAATTTTGATGCCCTTTCTTTCGTTCCCTCCGACCGAAGGGAATCCCTTGTCAAAAGATGGAAACAAGAGGCAGTGTCAATGACCCAGACGCACTAGGATGCGCGTGAAATGCCCGCGGCTTCGGGACGGGCTTGACAGCGATAGCAGGGGGTTGTTAGGTGTGGCAAGATGTGGACATGTGGGGGAAGAAGTGTTAAATGCAGAGAGTGGGGCCTGTCTTCTAGATCCCAGCATGATTGAGTGTGTTGACACTGCATTGAGACTTGTTACGCGTCACTCTCACTGAATCATCGCCCCCCCCCCCCTGCCCTTTCATCCTTGCATGGCTTGGCTGTTTGCGTTTTTCATTTCTTTTGCTAATCTCATGTTTTTCCAACACACCTTTTTCTTCTGAATATCTTTTACTTTTAGGGCCACCACTCCTTTTCAATATAAATAAATAAATTAATCTCATTTACTTACTGACCAGTTACTCACGTTGTAATTCATTTTGTACTGTGAATTTAAAAACTTCATTTACTAAATAATCTAAGCTTCGCCTAACTGTTACGTGTTGCGTGCATATATTAATAGCTCCCCTATGATTCGGGGACTACTTGGATTTAAGTTAATTAAATTAAAAACCCAACACATACACATATACATTTTTTATTTTAATTTCTTAATCAAACATTTTAACAGTTAAAACTTGAGATTCTGATTTTGATATCATATGTATTGATGGAAAGAGATTTATGAAATAGTAAAAAATTACCTCTCCTTGTACAATTCAAAATCTTTATGTATTAACAAAATATTTTATTTCCAATTTTAAATTGGTTTACGAAGTAAACTTGTGTTAGATAATTGTTAAACACTTTTTGGGGATCATACATTAACAACAAAAACATATCCATATATACTCTTTCGCTTTAAAGGGAATTTAAAAGGGAAAAAAGAAAAAGTTTTTGGCACCCTATACTTGCTCTCTTGGGTCTTGGCAGAGTTTCCAAAATGTCCACGTATATATGTTTCAATTAACTATGCACATAGAGAAGGTATAGGTAAGCTATTAATTAGGGATAAACTTATAGTAGTAATTAGGAAGGGATGTCGAAAAGTCCAATCTTTAATATGGTACTGGGGATATTAGGCATGTAGTTACGCGCAATTTAGTAGCTTACCTAGGATTAGGCATCTCCTGCACACAAAAAAACTAAATAAGAGGGGGAAAAAAACAAAACTCTCTAGGATCAAGCCTCTACCCAACTGATGTCATTAATAATAATAAAGATGTGGTTAAGACTTAATTTTTATGTTCTCACTCTATTTTTATTTTGCTTCAAAAAACAAATAATATTTGCAATAAATCCCCTTGTCTTCTACTATATATATTATTATGTCTAATTAAAGTTAAGCTTAGATAACAAGAAAGTGCAAAACTTGATAAAAGTTTTATATTGCAGTTAGAAATATAAAATTTCATACCTTATTTTACATGTCCCTTGACTACTTTTTTCCTCCTTGAATCATATTGATTATCATTGAGTAAAGCAACAAATATCATGAAGGCAGTGATTATCGTGGACCAAATATTCAAGGCCTAAAGCAAGGTAAAAGAATAATTAAAAAAAACCCATGAACTAAAACTTATTTTAAAATTGTGAAGGAATTTAATTGAAATAATCTTTTGACAATTATATTCAAAGTTTAAGATGGAATTGAATATGATATGGCTAGTGCCTTGTTGACAAGTTGTTGAGAAGAAATACATTTCAAAAATTGCTCTAATTAACTTTTATACAATTATCATGTGTGACACTAATAATTGAATAATTAATTTCTTTTAAGTATATTGAGAATAATACAGATATAAAAAGCTGATGGGGTTAAGAAAGAACTTCACCCACTGCATTGGTTGGTAATGCATTAGAAAGTCCAAGATTTGGGAAATATCACAACGAAGGGTGGACATAGCAATTTCCAATGCTTACTAAACAATGTTTGGAATTTAGAAGGCTCTGAAAGCAGTTTAGAAAGGGGAAAAAATGTTTTTTCTGCTCTCTTAAAATAGCAACCACATAAGCTCTCTTCTTCCATGGAGTTTGGGACACCCGCAAATCATTTTCACTGAGTTTCTTGTGTCTGCCTCTTTCTCTCTCTCTCTCTCTCACCATTTCATTGTACCATTACTTCACTCTATACCGGTAAAGTACACCTCTTTCTCTTTCTTTTTCTTTCTCTCTCTCTCTCTCTCTCTCTCATAATCATTGCGCAACTTTTTTTTAACTTTTTTTTTTGCAAACTCAGTAACTAGCTTTTTCTTCTTCCAGTGTCTGAGCTGTTTACTGTTGTTTTGCATTATTTGCATACTGTGTTGCTTGTCTCTACTCTTGCATTTAGCATTAGTTCTTTGTTGCCTGAGCTTTTACTTGATTGAATTCAAGTTGGGTCGTCAAGTAATCTTGGAGCTGTTTATTGTTTTGGGTTTTTGACTTTTCCTAATGGGTTTTCTTTCTTTTTTCTTTGGTGAAGTGCATTTGACAATCAAGACTTGAACTTTCCATAAATTTAGTGCTTCAAAAAAAAAAAAAAAGGAATTTGGGTCTCTCTGCTTGTCTTGGTCTTGATTCTTCAAGTGTACTTTCCTGGCTAATGTTGCAGGGGTCTATAAAAAGTTTATTTTGAGACTCAGCTGAGGTTTTGGAGATCAACATATTGTGATGAAAGGTTAAGGAGGATAGTTTTTTTGTTTTTTTGCTTGAATTGAACTTGGTTTAATTTTTACTTGGGTAGTCCTATTGCATGTAATGGAGTCCTGGAGTTATGTTTCTGGAGAGAAAGGGTCTGTATCTGATGCAGCAATTTCACCTTCTGATTCCTATGCAAGAAATAGAGGTGCCTTGATCAACTGGGAGTTAAAAGGTCCGTATAGTTTTAGCAACAACATGCTTGTCTCAGGACAACAAGCAATTGAGAATCATGCTTTTGGGGAATTGGGGTATGGAGAATTCATAGGAAAACAGTTGCCTAATGATTCAATTGGGGATGTTTTAAGTAGCAAAGTTAGTCGGGGAAGAACTGTAAATCCGATAATGGCTACCCTGAATGCCTTATCTGGGGAGGATGAGTCTACTTCGAAGTTTTCAAGCTCTGTGGTGGACTCTAATAGTCGGGATTCTTCACTCATAGATTTAAAGCTGGGAAGGTTTCCTGATCATAGAGATGGCCAAAATTCTAGTTTTTCTATAGGGGCCCCCATTTTATCTTCATCTGAGTCATCTACACCCCCAAAGAGAGTTCGAGCAGCTGGAGTAAATTCTCATACCACCTATTGCCAAGTTTATGGTTGTAACAGGGATCTCGCTTCCTCAAAAGACTACCACAAGAGGCACAAAGTTTGTGAGGCTCATTCAAAAACTGCAAAAGTTATTGTTAATGGAATTGAACAACGGTTTTGTCAACAATGCAGCAGGTCAGTTTTGCTTATGGAAGTCCTTTTGTGCTCCTTCAATTAGCAGAAATAGCATAGAAAATAAAACCAGAAAAGAGAAAAAGGATTATTAATCGTGTCAAGTTAAAACTATAGTAATTTCACAGTTTTTTTTTTAATTCCTTTTCCCATGTCATCGTATCAATAAAAAAGGGGTTCTGGGACCTTGGAATTGTTCCAATTGTGTATCTTTTTCTATTGTCATTGTTGTATAGTTTATAAAATTGGATTATTTTCCAGATTTGCTTTAAAGGTTGCCATCAAATTTTTTTTTGGGGGGGCTGGGGGGTTGTCTAGTGTTCCCTCTGTCTTTCTATGTCATTCTCCCCTAATCTCTTGGGATGGTTTGCCTGCATTAATATCTTTACATTGTTGCTTGATTTTAATTATCACACAGATTGTATAGACCTTTTTTTTCTTATAAGTAACTACTTTTTTTTAACAAAAAAATTTCTGGTTATTCCAATGGATTTCTCTGGTCCAAAAGTGTTTCAGGAAAAATATAGAACCTACACTTTTGAAAGATTGGCTGATTTGGAATCTCAATAAATATCATTGAAGGTCAACTTTGTTAATGTAGAACTTGGCTCAGTTGCCATCCTTGGGCCTTATTCCTGCTATAATATATCCGAGCTTTTGACCATTCAGGTTTCATTTGCTGGCTGAATTTGATGATGGTAAGCGCAGCTGTCGTAAACGCCTCGCTGGCCACAATGAGCGGCGGAGAAAACCTCAAATCGGTATTCACTCTGGGAGAAGTGGAAGGTTGCTTCAGCAATATAATGGTATTAAACCCACATCATACTTGATCTCAGTCATTCATATAATCTGTGTGTGTGTAGGCTGGGGTGGGGGCACTGTGCTCATTTGTGTCTGTGTGTGTTTGATGTACAATTGCTTGCTATCTTGGCACCTTGGCTGGCCACAAAGCTTGCTAAAGACATAATGGTTTTCTTATCTTGTTAACATAAAAAATTATATTGTTTTTAATTCTTTGATTGATAGTTCAGTTCAAAAACACTTGAAATATCAGGCGTTTGACTGGCTATATAGTAAACTACACCCAAACTAAACCAATAGACTTCTTTTGTTCTTTCCAATTATCTTGAGGAGCTTCCTTTGAATTTTAAGGACTTGCCTAAATGTGGAAAGTTCTGATCCGACATGATGCTTTTAATTTCTGAGTGTTTACCCTCTCTTTACCCACTTTTTTAAGTTTAGTGCAATAACTTTTTTGCTTAATTGGTTAATATTTCCATACATGATCGGATTAACATTCTCTAAATTTAGTTCTCATGAATTAGATTTCTTTATTAAATTGTATACAACATCTTCACAATGATCCTTTCCTGGGCCTCCCAGTAGATTAAATTTTATGTGAAGTGAAGCCTTCACTTTCCAATATAAAGTATTATGTATAAACATCCACTTAATGTCATAAACTCCAATATCAACTGGCAAATTTGCATGCACCACAAATTAAAACTGGACGATAGTGTCAGAACTCTGAACTTGTATAGAGCCTTCAGAGCTTTATTCCAGCATTATGAGTAAGGTATGTTCATTGGGGGCTTATGCTTAACTCATCTATGAGGAGCTTCTGCTGAAGATTTCTCAATCCAAGAGACTGACTCCATGTCATAAGATGTTGCCTTCTGGTAAATTGAGGGGCATATGCTCAACACCTTAGTGGTTTTTCATCTTATCGTTAAGTAGATTTCATGCATTTTCACCAAATTATTCCCAATTAAATTGGGAGTTGGAGAGAACCGCTTGGAACAAAACAGCAAGGAGTTGAATGTAGCTCAACACAAAAATTCTAAACTCATACTTTTATTCGAGTCTCAAACAAGCTAATCTCCTCAGGCTCAAGATCAGTTTGAAAGATTTATAAAGCTTGAGTTCAGCTCAGTTCATTTCATCATGCAATGTGAATCAATTCAAACTCAAGCTCAAGCTTGATTTTGGAGTATGCATGCATATACTCAAGTGTGTTATCAGCGGTTCCATCTATCACTCCATTTTAATGCCAGATTGGCGTGCACTAATATATATTAAAATGAGCCAAAGACGAAACTTGAATTTGATTCACTTGTTGATCAAGCAATGTAAACGTGAAAAGTTTCAACTGGATTGACGCAGCTGCTTGGAATGTGATTTAGTGATGACATGAATAACTGCCTTGCACCTCTGATTCAAGATAATACCAAGGCATGCTTTGCCCATTGGTGCTCAAAGATGCTATGGGGTATAGGTGTCACAGTCAAATAGGTTGTGCTTTGCCTTAATAAGCTAACTTCTTCTTGACGGACTGTATGCTACATTGATTTCATATATACTGGTCATATGACTGGTTAATTTGCATTGTTTATAGGTTGTGAGGATTTATGGTTCCTGACTTATTTCCAATGGTAGTTTCAAGGGGAATATTACCACTCCACGACACTCCCTCCTTGTTTGGGCTTTCTCAAAGATAGCATGTCCAATATTAGCCATATTATCAGTTATCATATGTTAGCTACAGAAATCACTTGAAACACTAGCATTGCTTGTGCAGTTGCATTGTGAAAGTGTAACTAACATGCTTGTTACTGATGTTCTTCATCATTTTTCGATTGATCCTAAAATGCAATACTTCAGATTTTTTCTTTATTCATGTCCTCTACATAGCACACCTCTACTTTAATTAGATTAAACCTAAAAAACTAAATCTGCTATTTCCTGATAGAGAAAAGTGGAGACTGATTCAAAATCCTTATTTTCACCCAAAAAAAAAAAAATTGTGCCAGGTTTTGAGTAGTCATTAAGAGTTGCAGTCTATAATATGTAAGACACTTATCTGTATTTACTTCTCGACACTTCTTGCAGATATGCTAAAAGTACACGTCTATATGGTATTTGTTACATTGTAACCAGAATACAATGCCTGTTCTCTGACTTCGTTGAACAGGGCTGCCATGGGACTTGATTTTGGGAAGGGTACATGGCATTGTCAATCTAGATGGTGCTAAATTCAGTGTGATATGGTTCATTTTTCTCGCTCTCTCTGCTGGATTACTGATTTGGTCTCCACAACATTTTCAGACCATAATGCCCCCCCTAAAGGGAAAAACCCCTTTTAGAGTCATTTCTTTGCATGAACCATATTTGTATATGAACTAACTGTAGAAGTTTGGAGGAAATTGCTAGCTCAAATTACAATGTAGAGGTGTAAGATTAGTACATAACCAATCACATCCAGAAGGGTAACCAAACAGCAAAAACTTGAGTTCTGATCAAAAGTAAAATTTATGCTGAAATGATTGCCCTGGAGATAAAATGTGGCATATTGCTTGCCCAGAGTATTAAGAAATAGGAGGTTTGGTAGAACAATTTGGCTGTGCAGCAAAATGGAAGTTCTAGATAGAGTCAGCAATGACGGTACAAAATGGTATGCAAGGCTCTGCAGAAAAATCACTGTTGTTGAGCGCTTACAATTTGTAAAAATGTCAGTAATGCTATTGTTAAGAGGAAATGTTAGCTTGAATAATCTGCATGTCATAAGGTTTGGCAAAGAAGTGGCATGTCAGTTGCAGACCATAATCAAGTGCATGGGGCTTTGACTTAGTTGATTCTGAAGAAGATGTTCATTTATATGTTTGGTATTTACATTATCTAAATTTTTTCAGTGTTCTGAACTATGTCATAAAATTCTCAGAGCTATAATGTCCCAAGTATTTAAGCTATGTTTTTCTCTTGTAATCTAATAATTTGGTATAATTATGACTTTCTATGATGCTAAGAATATGAAATTTTTTGTAAAAGATGACTACTTTGTCCCTATTTTTGCATTTTTGTTGGTGTCATGAATTATCTGTGAAATTTTATATTGTATAAATTCTCCCAACATTATGCAGGCTTTGCTGGTGGCAGATTTCATGGTACTATGTTGACAACTACGTCCTTTATTTGCCAAGATATACTACCTAGTGGCCTTTTGCATCCTGATAAGTATGTAACAAATGAATGGGGCAAGCGGATAAAAGTTGAAGATGGGACTGATTATAGCCCTCTTCCTGCAATTCCCATCATGGATGGGCAGTTGCATTTAAAATCCCCCTACCATCCTAGCGGTATTGAGAAACTGTTTCCCTCTTTTCATGGTAATGAAACTAATGCTGCCACCGGCGGCATTTTGAATGCGACCAATGCAAGATATCCTCATGACTTTGGTGGCCCAAATTCTGTATCACGCCCTTTATTCCAAGACACCTCATTAGGAACTGAAGACATCAATGTTTTCGATGCTGCATCAACCATTCAAGGACTATCTGGGATTTCAGATTCTGGTTGTGCTCTCTCTCTTCTGTCATCTCAATCACAGAACTCTTCAAGCCATTCATCAGGAATTCCCATGTCTCGTTCCCTTGTCATTCCAGGCAGCCATACCCATTACAACATGAGTCAAGTCTCAGAAAAGCTCATCGGAGTTAGCTCACAGGCTTCAACTACTGGGGTTTCAAATAAGTTCTCTTCATCAGGGATGAATTCAACTGAAGGGAGTCACCTGGGACCCCTACTGATATCTGATGGTAGTGAAGCTGCCAACTTTGATATCTCTGGTGGGATTTACCAAGGTTCGGAATTCATGAATACCAAGGATCGCCTATCATGCGAGGATGGACCAACAATTGACTTGCTTCAGCTTTCATCACAGCTTCAGCGAGTGGAGCATCAAAGACAATCGATGCAGGTGAAGCAGGAAAATGAGGCTTTCTGCTGCCTCCGAATCACTTAAGTACATGAGAAATAAGGTAAGTAAAGATGTTTAAATTTTCATTATTGAATATCTTTGTTGACATGATGACTGCATGAATGCCTACTCGAAAATGCAAGGGAGAAAATGTTAGCAAGATAAAATGTGGATGCTCTATGATCTTTTCTTTTTTCTATAAGATCATGATCATATGATATTTCTAATAAATAATTTACCTCATTGAAACTGGAACAGTATAGCTATAAAACAAAATTTATGAGCTAATCAGCAGAACTTTTAATCACTATTGGATATATATTAGCAATGACTTAAGCTGATGTCATCTTCCCTGAAACCTAAAAGTGTGAATAATTGCTTAGAAGAAACCATGTGGTTCCTCATTGTGCAGTGTTAATCTTTTTATCAAGTATGCTGGAGAAATTGGACTCAGCTTCTATGCTCTGGCAGTTAAATGATGTGGGGCAAAAGCAGCATTTGCTAATCCATTACATACATGTCATTCTTTGTTGGCAATGGTTGGTAGCTTGGATACAATAATTTTCTGTTAAAACCATGTTTGATGGAACTTAATTCACAACTTAGGCATAATGTAGATAGTGATTTGACATCACTTCAAGATGGTGGGTGAAAAGATTTCAAAGCAAAGCAAAGGACTGCTACCACTACAGCTATTGCCATCACAATCATTCTACTATCACCAAAAGATTTCTCAGCATACACTGAACACTTGTGCCTATTACCTCCATTTAATGTGAGTAGGAGCAATCTTTTACTTGTGAGTAGTGCCTTTATTTACTAAATTGTTAGGATAATTGATAGCAAGAAAGTTGTGGTGCATCAGAAAATGATTGTTGAGACTGTAGTGATGGGCAGCATTATCCTGCATGAGATCATGGAATTGTGATCGTAAGGCATTCAAATTGCAATATTTTGCAGCCAGATGGAATTTATCATGTAAACAAGGGAAATGGGGAATGATGAGCAGTGGAACTAAAATGAACGCTGAGAGGCAAATGTAGAAACTTACTAGGTAGCATAAGATGATTTTAGTTTGCTCGTTCAGTGGGCGACAAAATTAACATTGCTTCAATTAGGGAAGTCAACGGGTATCTTATTATAGGGTACCCACGGGTACCTGACCCGGTTATACAGGATTAGGATACTCATAAACGGATTCGGGTAGGGTTAGGGTAGTGATTTCACTACCCGAATTTTAATAGGATAGGGTTAGGGTATCACTCCTTGGGTACTCGTTATCCGAATCCGATTACTATTTATATATATTTTATTATTATTTTAATAATTAAATTAAAAATTTATAATTTTTATCAACTTTATAAGTAAATTTTTTTGTTAAAAACTAACAAATATATGAAAAGTATGGTTACTTTAATTATTAATATGATGACATTAATATATTTAAATTAAAAAATTATTATATTATTATTTATGTTTAAGTATGATTACTATAATTATTAATATGATGACATTAATACTTTTATAAATGCATGTGTGTATATATTATGTATTTTAAATATAAATATATTTACTTTTTATTTTGTATTAACATTATAAAAATTATAACTTATAAAATTATTAATTACAGTATATATATATTTATTTATATAAACATATAACATATAAATCTAAAGGTAAGTTATGAGATTAGAAAAATTAATTGGGTAATTGGGTTCTCATGAAGAAAATTTTAATAATTTTTTTATTTAATCGGGTATTTAAACGGATTAAAATAATTATAGGGTAATGGAAATGTATCAGGGTTAGGGTTAGGGTTAGGGTAGTAATTTTAAAATTAAACGAGTAGTTAATAGGGTTAAGGTAATTGATTTTTTATAGGGTTAGGGATCGAATATCTCGAAATTATAGAATACTCGACCCGTTGACATCCCTAGCTTCAATATGTTGATGAATCATTGATTTTAATCTTTAAGCTTCTCTTTTTAAGGTAGTAGTTCTCAAAACCAACAATGAATGGAACATTCATCTCATTCCCTTTATCTCCACCACAACCACTCTCCTTTATCCCTCTCTGAAAAGTAGGATAATTAGGAGAACGTATGGTAGTACATTAGCTTTATCTCTACTTGAATTGATCTAAAATATTGGTCATGCTAAATCCAGGTATGGTGCCCGGCTCATATCAAATAAAAGATAGTTATTTATCCCAAAACATACTTAGTATCAGTTTGAAGTAGTCTCATTGTCAAAATGTTTATAAGGCAAGCACGCATTTGTGCACTCCTTGAATTTAATCTAACTGCTTCTTTCTACCTTCTTAATTTGTTGTCTTAGGACCAAACACTGTGCTATGGGAGAGGAGTGCAATGTGCTAAAAGGTGTGCAGTTCTGGAGACATCTATACTTGATCTCGGAGTAACATAAAAGCATTAGGGAGAGAAAATGATGAGAAAGTTCAGATGCTAATCTAACCTTCTCAGCAGCTGCTAACAGCTTGATTTTTTTTTTTATTTAATTTCAGCTAGACTTTGTTTATATAATCAGGAAGTCATTCCTTCCCGAGAAGTGAATAATAAATGGCCCAAAGGTCATATCCACGTTCACTTTGTCTCCTAATATGCTTTCCCGTCATGTTCCCCTCAGTGTTGTTGAACAATTTCATCAAGTCTCACCTCTGTAGTTCTAGATCATAATATAATGAAAAATACTTGTTTGCATCTTCGCTTGTTAATAAGACATCTGATACTTGATTTCTATAATTTTGTGGTTCTTCTATAATTCCATAGTATCAATAATGTAATTCATAGCAATACTATCGTATCTATCCAAGATTTAAATATTGATATCAGGGATATATCAGTCTTTCCAAAAGATAAATATATAAAATAATACATTGAAAATATGAATATTGTCACCTATGACATGGACTTAATACATGATACTCTCAATCTTAAAGTGCCATATGAACTTTGCTATGTCCCAAGTGGGTACCAAGTATGAAATGAAAGTAGCAGGTTTTTTTATGCATGGTAATAGACATATGGGCATGGCCTACTTCCAGGTCATACCCCAAAATTGAGATAACGTGGGTGCTCTCCAATTTCTTTGGAAAAGTAAAAGTAAATATTTTCGATTGTCATGTCTCAGAAAGAGAAAATTACAAGGAAATTGGGAAGAAAAATTTTACATTCTAAGGAAACAGATGCACCAACAACTTAAGAAAAACAATGCTGCTATTTTGCATGGGACTTGATATGATATTAGAAAGATCCAAATGTTATTAACGAGTTATGAGTCAAATCTCATTTCATATTTATGATCTAGCAAAATCTTGCTTAGAACTTCGAAAGGAAAAAAAAATAGAAATAATTGAATTTGTAAACAAAAAAGAAGTTATAGTATCCTAAATTGCACCAATTTTCCTATGTACATGAAAATTTGATAATATCAAATTATTTGGTTTTCAATATATAAGCTATTTTCCTAAATCTCCATAATTTTAAAGATTTTCCAATATTTTTAAAGAAGATAAAGTTTCTTATTGAAAAGCAAAAATTAAAAAATATATATATATATATATATATATAATTGAAATTCGAATCCATAGATTAATTAAATGTTGTTATTTTTTTTATTATTGTTTGATCCTAGTCCAGTATACGATTGATGTATTTGTTCTAATCTGTCAATACTGCTTATATATTGATTAGTTGGTTTCAGTTGGCTATATTAGCGAAGCTATGAAGTTTAAATTGCCCATGAGCTAGAAGGGAGGCAATGGGACCCGAATCCAAAATAGCAGGATGATTAGGATTGGTTCCACATCGTTGTCCATGAGAGCACATGGGACATGCACATGAAAACACAGGAAACAGCTGAGCAAGAGCAATGGAAATTTTTATATGGTGGTTGAGACTGAGAAAATAAAAAGATTCTCCAGTGAGTCTTCACTCAATTTTCTCTGCCCCTACAACTTACCATATCCTTCTCTCCATGTTTGTAGAAACCTTGGCCATTACGCTAATGCTGATTGATAAATAATTTGTCTGCTCTGGAAATTTCTCTAGGAAGATAGGACCTTGCAGTCTTATGATCCACTATTTCATAGTGTTTACTTATTTGTTTTATTCGCAGGATTGCTTGTACTACAATGTTTATAGGTGGGATGTGTTGAAATGTACAGCCTGCGGTCCAAATTAGAAAGACCGAGCAACGATCATCATCATTCGGAAATGGCTTAGCAGAACTTGTTTGACAATTCGGATTTCCAGTTTCCAGTTTGCAACCACAATTTCCAGCTAAGTAGAACAAAATTGACCTCTGATCGTTTCAGACTTTCAGCTATGACATGATAAGGCCATTTACATTGAACAATGACTTACCATCTCACATTGACTCGCTACAACATAGTAGAAGCCCAATGGGGCAAGGCCTTTGCGTACCCTTTCAACTTGACATTCAGAAGAAAGAAAACTTCAACAGATTACCAACAGAAGTCAAGAATCAGAAGAAAGAAAACTTCAACAGATTACCGACAGAAGTCAAGAAAACAAGCATAACACTGAATTGAACAAATCTGTCACTAGAACTTTTCCAAAGGAAATAATCTCAATCATCATCTAAATAAATTAAATACTAGCTAACTCGCAAATCTAATACAATACATAAGCCATCAATTTCTTATTGTTCTAAACTCAGTAATATGATAAATAAAATTATATCCCCCTCACCCTGCAAAATAAACATTCCAAGCTTTAATGCAAGAGCTTGGACAATATAGATGATCATGATCCAAGCCTAGGACTGCTAAACCAAATGCTGGCTGTTTACTGAAGAAGTTTACTTCGCACCACCATTGGGCAACTCGGCAGATTTTGCACCTGATGGGTTTAGCTCATCCCATGCTTCAATCCATGTCACCATAGCATCTGCAAGCTTGTTGAAGTACTCATCAACCTTGCCAAGTTTTGCCTTGACCTGCTTGGAAATTTCAATGTAGCATTGCTGAACAGTGGTGCAGTCCTTAGGAAGGGTAACAGACTGGAAGAATGGGATCAACTCTTCTTGCCAGTAAATTCCTTTGTATTCCTTCTTAAGATTCACGAATGGGTTGCTGGCTTTGCTGTGCCAAATGTAAGGCAATCCAGTCTTCACTCCCAATCCTAGGTGGTCGCATATAACCTGAGTGTGAACAGGACAGAGTATTAGCATCTGCAGTTAAATGAGAAGCCTAGCGGATTGATATTTCTAGTGATTAGGGTATACCTTGGTGCACCAGCCAGCCCACATATCATCATATCGTCCAATTGGCTGACCATCACCCATGAGTCCAAAGTACATTGCAGGGCCAATCAACTCACGGTTGAATGCGAGATTCATACCACACATGGGAAAGAGGGTTCCCTTTGGTATTGTCATAATAGCATCAACATACCTGATAAAAATTAGACATTGGATTTAGTCTTAATTGAAATGAGTACATATGCAGCAAACAATGTGAAGGGTTATATAGACCTGGTGTTCCTCTCAAGAGGCTTGACAAGCTGAGTCGGTGCATCATAATCTGGGATGTTAAGCCAGAGGCCATGAGACACAGCAGTGGGAACACCCTCACGGAGACTGAATGGGTACCCACGAACAAAATCTGCACCAGCTCGGTATGGGTCATACAGAGTGTTGAAGAAAAATGGTGTAGAAGGACTCAGAAGGTTCTTTATGTGCTGCTCCAATGCATTAATGTCTTTTCCAGATGGATCTTTAGCAACCTGTGAAATCAAGCAGCCATCAAGGTTAGACTACCAGATGATAAAGAACATTTCATTGTCAGATCTCATAAAAATGCATCCACGAAGAATTAATAAACACTTGCACAAGAAGGACTCAATCATTTATGAACAAATAAATGCAAAGAGAAAACAGCTAAACCTCAAGCAGCATTTTGAAGTTTAAGCTCTAAAACCAGCTTCTGATAGTCAAAACTGATATCCAATGCAACTAGAATGCATTTTGGTTTACATGTATAATCAATCAAGCCAAGAAATCTCATCACGTCAAACCAAACTGATAATACATAACACCAGATATGTACCCAAAAACCGACCTTCCTTTCAAAATTCAAGATCATATAGACAAAACAACAAAAGACTATGTTCAATACTCGTTAGGAAAGGCTGCAAAGAGTCATGTCAGCATTACAAAGTAATGGCTGTGAAAAGATCAAGTGGCACATGTGTCTCTTATTACATGCCGCTTACCGTCAGTGTATGACTAAATGTAGGATCACTTTCTCACAGCCTAACAGATCAAAGCAGAAATCTATTGAAAACATATCAGCAAATACAGATCAATACATGTTATTTGCTAAACTATGCAAGCAGACGTGTAACCGACGGATTTATAATTTAGCAGGAATAAAACAAAAACAACAATTGCAGATCCAAATAGCAAATCAAGATAGGGAAGTACCACCAAATTGCATAAAAAAAACAGCTTTTTAAAAATTCAAAGTCACCAAAACACCAACCAAATTCAAAATTCTCAAATCACGTCAAGATCTAAACTTCAGAACGCGAAACACTAAAGGATCACATCAAGATCCAAAACTTAAAACCAACCTGCAATACACCTCAAATAAATAAAACCCAATTTCGAAATCCAAAAATCGACTCAAAACCAGATCTACAAAACACCAACATAAACACAATATATAT
The DNA here is from genome assembly GCA_036013995.1 of Theobroma grandiflorum. NCBI lineage: Eukaryota > Viridiplantae > Streptophyta > Magnoliopsida > Malvales > Malvaceae > Theobroma > Theobroma grandiflorum. Next base: position 14,406,795 of record CP142131.1, read on the forward strand.
ATATATATATATATATATAGAGATAGAGAGAGACAGAAAAATAATAACTTTTCAACAAAACCCAAACCCAAAATTGAAAAAGAGGAAAGAGATAAGTTTTGAACTTACAAAGCAGTCATCATCAATGGTATAGATGTACTTCTTCTTGGAAACCATGTAACCAAAGCACCTACAAGCAGAGTCCTTGAAAGAGATACACGAAGCCTTAGGACCCAAAATCCTGTTGATATCGTTTCTGTTGTAAAGCTCATAGTCAAAGCCTTCAGGAACCTTGATGGTTTTTGAGGGGTCACCATCTTGAACTATGATGAGATGGTAAGGCTGGAAAAAGGGTCTCCACATCTCCAAAAAGTCCAAGTTCCGAATGGTTGGAATCACGATGTCAAGCTCATCCTTCAACAGCGTAGCTGGTGAGATAGTTGCTGGCTCGGCCATCGGAAAAAGCTTGGACTTTCAGGCGAAACAGGGAGAGAACGGAGGGTGAGTTCGAGAGAGAGCGGGGGAGTAAACAAGAGAAGAGGTGGTGTTTGTATAAGAGAGGGATTCGCAAGGGAGGCACGTGCGAAGAAAAGAAGGTGGCTTATGGTAGGAAAACAGCTCAACTGGATTCATGACATCATGTTTTTCGGGAAGATTTACTGCAAAATGATTTAATTTTATTTCTCTGGAAATTTTATTTATTTATTCAATTTTTGGACAATTTCAAGAATTTATGAAAAATTAGTTAAAAATAAATAGTTCTCAATTTATGTTATGTGTATAATACTATATATTTACAGGCTATCAATGTTTCATTAAAAAAATTTATAAATTAACTCTAAATGTTGCTTTTGATGAAGTGTAAATTAGTGATTTCTATTGCCAAAGTATTGATTTTCGTCAAAAATAAATAAGTCTACAAACTATCATTTTATTACTCCGAAGGGGAGATTTGCAAAGAAATTTATTTGTTGTAATCTAAGGGTTCAATGGAGCTATTTCTTCTTTTGGTGTTATAATAGAGCTTGAAAATCCACAGAAAAAAAAAGGAATTTATTTTATTTGTATCTTAATAACCACCATATTTCATTATCTAATGCTTTTAAGACTAAGGTCTTGTTCAAAGGTTAAGGACAATGGAACACATATTAGTTGCACAAAATATAAATTTAAGTCTTTTTTTACATAGAAATTTTAACATTGTATTACATAAATGATAAATATATGTTACCGATTGTCTTATAAATGAATATGATTGTATAGTAAGTTTACCAAAAATTACATGAATTTATATACTAAAAGGTATAAAAAAAAATCAGAAAAGATATATGAAATAAGAGCAAGGAAGTATTTTACATGATATTTTGAAATAAGAAAAAGAAAAAGAAAATATTCGGTTTGAAATAACAAGAAATAATAATTTTAAGTCATGTTGACACGTGAAAAAATATATGTATATTATCATCAAATATATTTATTTTTTTTTAAAGAAAAGGAAAATGTTTTTGAATACTACTATAGCTAAAAGTATGTTCTTTTATTTGAGTATAGCAGATTTGGATCTAACTCTTTAAGTAAATCGATATATCTATTTATTATTGAAATAATGTTGAAATTATTATCCAAAAAAAGCATTGAAGTTCATACAAAACTTGAACGCATTATAGAAAGTATACATTTTTCTAATGGTTGAAATTATATAATTGGAGTATCTCTCTTATTTCTTATAAAAGTTTATTTTTGATGAAAGTATCAATTAAAATATGTGACAACATCAAGAATATGTATTAATTACAAATAAAAGTTAAGAATTTATCATTTGAATTGGTGGTCAAACAAGAGGATACAATTTGTTGCCAAAGAGAAAACCGAAAAAAAAAGGAGGGGGGAGGGGGCGGGCGGAGAGGGATATGGCAGCTCATGTTATTCCCATAAAATGCCTTTTCTTTTTAAGAAAGTGTAGGTGAAAGAATATTCTTCTCGTTTATACTCCTAGGGACCAACCCATGCTTATATTTTTTTTGTTTTTGAAGCCCCACTCTTTATTGTAGTGTTCAAGAAATAAAATAACCTAACGCCTTGTCCCTTCATTAAATTCAACAAGAACACAATTTGATTTATTTATTCATATTTATTATTTCATGTATCGTGTCTAAATAGATACAATGACACAATTTGTGAATAAATCAAATATTAAAAATAATTATTTTTTATATTTTCTCTGATATAATATATTGGATAATAAATAAAATCTATTTTAGCATTTTTCTTTTCAAATCTACAGTTTACTAAGATGTTGTATACGAATTTAATTATTTTTCATTGTTAATAATATAGAATATTGGTTCTTCAACTAATTGAGTAAAAAATTTAGATTTTGGCTTGCGACTTAGAGATTGGAATAACTTATTATTTCCAATCAAAATTCTATACGGAAAAAAAAAGATTTATTAGTTTATTATGGTAAAATTTTTTTTAATAGTTAATTAAAATCATGATTCTAATGATAGAGGCCAGGTGGCAAAGTTGGCATGTGCGAGACTGGCGTGGCCGGCACGAGGAAAACAGTGACGTGTCTGAAAGTACGATGTACCCGGGGCAGGGGCGGGGGCGACTAGTTCAAAGTTGAAAGTCACCGGGTGGCTTTGATATTTGTACCGGCGTGCATCTAAGGATCCATAAAAAGTTAGGCCAAAGAAGCACACGTGGCAGAGCCGCAGAGGAAGGTCAACCTTTTCTGGCCTGGATCTTTTAACGCTGTGGAAACTGGGGAAAAGTGTGGACTGGGGTTGGGGATCGGGTGGGGGAGGCCTTCAGTTGCCGTCGGTTGCTTTCGTGAACAAAAAATAGTAAAGAAATGGTCAAAAGTAGTTACCGAGTGGTTTTTCTTTTCTTTGTACTAATTACCTAGCGTTTGGGTAAGAATAGTTATTTATTACTCACCAAAACGGTGTTCATTTGTACATTCCAAGTAATTAAAAGCACTTTAAACTCTGAGAATTTTTCCTAATGAGGAAAAATGGAATAAGAATTACAATAAAACTAAAACAATTACAGAAACATATGGAGAAAAAATTATGTAATTATAAAGTTTAAAAAGTCTACAATTGATGTATACAATATATTGAGGGAAGGGATGATAGAGGAGAAATTAGAGGGAGGGAGAGTGATATCTTTCTCATAAAAAGGTTTAATCATATGATAGTATGATAAATTATCATTAACTTCATTCTACTCTTAAACCAAATTATGGTTGATAATTTTTCATTAGAAAATTCAAATTGATTGTTGTAATAAAGAACCAATTTCGTATTTCCGCAAACAATTATATTCATACTCTAGAAAATTTTAGTTATTAACATATTTACGTAAACGTTCTTTTACTAAGTCAATTTTGAATGAAAGCGATAAATCAAGATGTCTAAAACTTATCTTATCAATTTCATAAAAATAAAATACCATATCAATATAAACGTTGACTTATCCATGAACCGAATGGCTTGGATTTAAAATATTATTATATTGATAAATTTTTATTTAATTAAAATTTAAAATGTATTTAAAAATATTAAAATATCAATATAAATTTTTTTATTTTAATAATAAATTTAAGTTTAATAAGCTTAAATGGTGGGATAAAGACGAGCGTTACATTAGACTTTAGAAGTGTCAATGGGACAGGACTTGGTCTAGCCCAACCTATAGGCATCTCTACATGTACAAGTCTACCCTTTGTGTTCGTTTGATATAACTAATTTTTTTATATTTTTTTGAAATGCTATTTTTTATTTATATAATATTTCGGTTCTTTCAAATTAAATATTTATCTTATTATTTTAGGATGTTTTAAAATAATGTTAATTTTTTTAAATGGAAAACATTCTTGTAATGCTAACTTTAAATGAGATTTTTTAACTTTTATATCACTATAAAATTAAAATTTATAAAATAAAAAAATAAAAAATAAAATACCTCACTATTAGATTTTTTTTAAAAGTTGAAGGATTCCTTTGGTAATCGAAAAATAACTTGCTGGAAGAAAATTTTTTCTGTGTAAAATATTTTATAGAAAAATTTAATATTTTTTTTTGTTTGGATAAACTATTGAAAACATTTTCTATTATTTAGATTATCTTATAGAAAATATTTTTTACAAGATTGAGTTATTTGGGTGTTAAAATGATAAATAGGATTTGATTACAAAAGAATGGTGACATTTAATTTTCACATAAAAATTAAGAATGAAAATAAAAATAGAGAAAATCAATAGTGCTATTTTTCAAAACATTTAACCACATATTATAATGAAATTAAGTTCTAATTTTCAAAAAAAAAAATCTATTTCATCAATTTTTTAGCATAACACTATAAAAATATCAATATTCATCTATTGTGTAAAACATTCAAAATATATATTCATTCAATGACGATTATTGAAATATTTTTTGTTATAATTATCAGTAAGATTTATTCAATTTATACACAAAAATATTAATAATTGTATTGAATGATTTCTTTAAAAAATATTTTTTTTAATTTTAATAATATTAAATAATTTAAATATTAATATTTTAAATTAATTTTTAGAGTTAAATATTAATTTTTTTATTTTTTAATATTTTTAGTTAAATATTAATATTCATTAAATCTATATTACTAAACTTAGTATAGGAGCAGTTTTTCTATTATTCGGAAAACGTCTTACACGTCTTAAGGCGATATTTTACGTGATTAAGGAGTAATTTTTCTATTAATTCTTAAAATGTTTTATATTTAAAATAAATTTTTAAAAAATATTTTAAGTCAATTTAAATATATCTTAAAATGGAAAAAAAAGTAGCGTATACACGTATAGACACAAGAAGCAATGATTTAGCGGGTGAAGTGTAGAAAGCATTCGTCAATGTCAGTTGTCTGGTGCGGAAAAGGAGATCGAGTCTTGTGATTCGTTAGGTCAATAGAACAGGAATATTTTTGCTGGAAAACGTGGGCAAAGAGTGCGGTGCTGGCTCTTACCTGTCCTTCACTCCCATTTGCTTGCAGCTGGTTGGGGTTGCCGAAGCCAGACCACCGACACCCCAATTGTCCTTACATTATAAAACGAAAATGAGAAAAAAAGAAAATAGTTTCGTTGCTAAACTAAGCAAAGCAAACGTCATCTTCATTGTCTTCGACCAAAACATGACATCAAAAAGTATATGAAAGTTAAAAGTTTACTTTATTTTATTTATTGTTGGGCGAAGGGCATCGAATTTCGCACCAAGGAAATGTTCTCTTGTGTTGTCGGTTCATGACTAAATATATATCCCGATTAATGTACAAACCAACCAACTTAATAAATGAACATAAAATGGATTAAACTCACTTATGATGAGATTAGAATTTAGAATTTAAAAATTTCAGAACCTTCTGGATGACATGTTTTTAGTTGATTATGCATATCTTTTCCCTAAATAAAATAAAATAATATTACACTATTGAATTCAGATGCATGCTTTTGGTTAATTTTAAAACTCTATCACTTATAATGAGTGATTTCATGGTCAGGGAACCATTCTTGAATGATATATGAAATCTAATAGGATAATAAAGTGTTCCAAAATTAAATCATGTGAATTAAATCATAAACAAACACCGCATTAGTTCCATACACAAGAATCTTGAATGAGAGAGTTTGATAAATATACTAATAAGCTTATAAGGTCCTAATTCTTTGATTTGAATGGAGACATATTGAAGAGGCACCGACTTTAAATTGTAGAAAGCTTCCACTATTAATTACAGTCTCCGATCCAGATTATCCCAGAGGCGGAGCCAGAATCATAATTTCAGGTTCCTTTAAATTTAATGCATGTGATAACGATATCTGGAGGAGCAACCAATTAACTCCACAGACAACGAACTATGGTACTTGCCATATAGGAATAGTTTTTTCTTTCAAGTTTCCTACTAGCCAAGCACATCCTAGAATCTTGTCCTCTCTTATTGTCGACCCGAGGAGTTCTGTCATGTGAAAACGGAAGGCATCTCGTCATCATATATAATCTGTCGGCTCAGCTGGTTTTTATCTCCACTTCTCACTTCTCAGTATGTACAACAGAAACATTGCATGAATATATATATATATATATATATATTTGGATAAAACGTAATTTTTCTTTTATACTCCTTTCAAATGTTTTTTATATTATTATTATTCTCTAATCTAGTCTAAAGTATATTGATTCTTAGCTACATATGGTTTTTATGGGTTACACTTGTCTTTGTATTTACATGAATTTTAGAGGGTATTTGAGACTTTTTGAAAGTTGAGAAAAATGGAGTAAAGTTAGCCAAATATCCTATTTGGGACTTTTTGAGACTACAGGAAGAAGGGGGAAGAGAAGAGAAAAGGAGGAGGGAAGGAAGGAGGGAGCCACCATTGGAAAGGCCAAGGTCGACGACGATTACGGGGTCAGGGACTGAGGAAGGGAAAGAGGGTTTAAAGAAAGGGATTGGTTAGTGGTAGAAAAAGAAGGAAGTTAACTTGAAAAAAATTAGAAAAAGCTTTTATTAGTTAGGATTTTGTTATAGATCAAAACTATTTTGTTTTATTGAGTAGAAAGAGGGAAAAAAAAAATTGTTGGGCCGGATCAGCTTTGGGCCAACCCAACCACAATTGAAGTATTTTCTGACCTATTGTTTGACCTTTTAATTTTTTATGCATTAATTCAAATTTATGAAATTAATTTAAAAAGTTTTAAGAAAAAAATAAAATAATTAATTCAATAAATTTAATAATCACTAACCAAAGTATTGGGGAATTCCAAGATTATTTTTCACAAAGTGTAATATTTCTAAATAATTAGAAAAGCATAGGATTATAAAGTAGTTATTAAAATTGAAAATAATTAACAAAATTTCATTATTAAAATTAACAAATTTTAATAAGTTTAATTAATATTCATTTCATTTTTAATATGTTTAGGATATAAATTATGTAGTTTATGAATAATTAATTTTAATTTATTACATTTTCTCAATTTTAATTTTATTTTGTTATTAATTTGAATGATCATAGTTAAGATATACAAAAATTAAATTTTTTGAAAATTAAAAATTATTTAAATAATAAATTTCCTCTAACAACAAGCGCAAGAAAATTTTTTTAAAATGTTAGTATTTTAAAATAATTATCTTTAATTTATTATCACTACTATTATTTATAGTATTTCCAAATTTAAGTGTACTCCTTTTACTATTATTAATATTATTTATAATATTATTCAAACATATTGAAAAAATTTTTATACATTTTGTACCAAACTATTTCTTTATATTTATAAAATATTGATCAGCAAGATGAAGCTAAAGATGTATATATGGTGTCCATTTTTAATTTTCTTATCATATGTTATATACCTTTGTTTTGATTGTTGTTACAATATGTAATTCTATTTATAATTCTTAATATCAAATGTTGATGAAGTTTCACAAAATTCACATTAATCAAACAATTAAAAAAATCATGATATTACTACAATAAATTCGTTACTCATTGTAAATATCGCTGCATAGCACAGGTACGTTCCTAGTATATGTTGATTCTAACCTATAGAAGAGTCGTGTACATGACACATGTCATGTGGACTTACACTGCTGTGTAAAGGTCCCAAAAAAGCATTTTTATTTGATTTTCTTATTTCTAAAATAAGAGATAAAATTTCTAGTTGGGAAAATAAGGTGCTATCTCCAAGGGGACGGATTATATTCAGTGTCCTTATGCCTCCAAGTACTTTAGTCTCCGCTTTGTGTAGTTGAAAAGATTGAACGAATTTTTAATAGTTTCTTGAGGGAGGATTCTTTAAATACAAAACACATACATTGGACTTCTTGGACAAATATTTGCTATCCTAACAGAGATGGTGACCTCGATATTCGAAGTTTGATGGATATATTTGAAGCTTTTAATCTAAAGCTATGGTGGCGGTTTAGAACTTCGAATGGACTATGGGCAAGGTACATGAAAAGGAAATATTGTGTTGGGCAGATTCCCATGAAAGTCCAAGTAAAAATACATGACTCCTCAATATGGAAGTGTTTGATGAATAGTTGTGTAATTGCTAAAGAGAACATTAGATGGACAATGGGACGTGGTGATTTATTCTTTGGCGTGACTACTGGATGGGTAACCAACCTTTGGTAAGATCTTTTCCTTCCTTTTCACGTTCTATAATTAAAGTTAATTATTTCTTTGAGAATAATACTTGGAACGTGGATAAGTTGAAAGTTGTCATCCCAGACTCTAGGATTGGTAAAATTATGAATATTCCTATTGAGTTTTCTGGTGACAATTTGGCTTATTGGGTGCCTACCTCAAATGTCGTCTTTACTACTAAGAGTGCTTGGGAGATGGTTAGATAGAAACAAACTGTGAGCGATATTTTTAACTACATCTGGCACAAAAGTATTCCATTTACAATTTCGTTCTTTGTTTGGCGAGTCCTTCATGATTGGATTCTGTTTGATATAAGATTAAAGGCAAAGGGGTTCCAATTGGTTTCTAAATGTTAGTGCTGTAGTTATGAAGAGTCTTTAATGCACGTTCTTTGGGATAGTCTAGTAGCACGCCAGGTATGGTCTTATTTTGCACATTATTTTCAGATTTCTATATTTCAACCACAAAACATCTTGCAAGCATTTTGGGCTTGGTATTATTCAGGAGACCACACCGACAAGGCCATATTAGGATACTTATTCCTATTTTCATTTGCTAGTTTTGTGGGTCAAAAGGAATGATGCCAAACATAGACAAATAAACGTAGTTCCTGATCGAGTTATATGGCAAATATTGAAACTATGGACACAACTTCATTTAGGAGACCAAATAAAAAAATGGCAATGGAAAGGTGATATGGAGATTGCAAGGTTGTGGGATTATCACTTTACTACTTATCCATCCAAACAACAAGAGATAATTAGATGGTTGAAGCCAAGCTTTAATGAAATCAAGCTAAATGTAGATGGTAGTTCTAAACCTCATCATCATGATGCTCCAAGGGGAGGAATGTTGGTCCCAAATATAAGTGCTAGAGGGGGGGTGAATAGCATTATCTCGGTTTTTTTTGCAAGATTGAGACTTGGTCTCAAAACAAAGAAAGCACAACTAGAGAGACAACAGACAAAATATTTATAGTGATTCGGTTCAAAACTTACATCCACTACCTTGATTATCCAACCAAGGATTTTCAAACCAAACACTAAAACGGGAAAATTCACAAGCTTCCACCAAGCTTTTTACAATGGTTTTTCAAGACTTAGCCATAATCTTTACACTAGTTTTTCACAGGCTCAACTAAAATCTCAAAGTGATTTTTCAAGGCTCAACCACAACCTATCACTAGTTTTTCTCGGGCTAAACTAAAATCTCAAGGTGATTTTTCAAGGCTCAACCACAACCTTTACATTAGTTTTTCACGGGCTAAACTAAAACCCAACACCTAACTTTTCAAAGGCTAAGTTGGAACCTACAAGCATCCAAGCAAACCTTGCTTGAAGCACTTAGAGTGAAACCATCACTCTAAGAATACAAAGATGAGAGGAGAAAGTACCTAATGATCACACGGTTGATCTATGTGGTACAAGTTTAAGTGCTGAACACAATTGCTAAAGATAGGCGTTAGAGTGCAATGAAGAGTACAAAGGATTTTCAAGTTTTCTACTCTTTTTGGCATTGAATATGATGAAATCTCTCAATAATCTTCTAAAAGTTCCGAAAGTTAGTTCCTTGGCATTTGAAGATCCTTTTATAGTTGGAGAGGCTTGTCTGAGGGCTGTTGGGACGTTTATGACTGTTAGAAACAGTTTGGGGAAGGTTCTAGCCGTTATTCTGTCTTGTAGTGGCCTGACGGATGTTGCAGACAAAGAGTACTTAGTCGACCAAAATTTTTCCCTTGATCGACTAAGTTGGTTCTATTTTAGACGCAGATTCCAGAGAGCACTTAGTCGACTAACCCATTTTCTTGATCGACTAACTCGATTATGTTTCTCACTAAGCTTTAGCCTTCCACTTCTCCACTTTGAGCTTTGTCCAACCAATGATCTTCCTTGTTCCATCAAGGATCTTTCTTTATATTAATCTTCCTTGTTCTTTATCCAAATCACATCTTTAAATGCTTATTAGGAAGATTGGATTATCGTTTCTTTATGAGCTTTTATTCTACACACTTAGGTAGAGATATTAGACACACAAAGATGTGAATGTTTTATAATTATAAAAAACTAATGGAGCCAACAAGGAATAGTTGGAGACCACACAAGTAAGCTTTTATTTGGTTTTTTTGAAAACTTTAGTTCCTACAACTTTCTGATAGCCAAATTACTTGCCTTATAAAGAGGATTGTGGTTTTGCAGAGATTATAATTTCTCTAAACTGTGGATTGAAATGGATGCTATGGTTGTTCTGCACATGATAAAGGTAGAACTTGAAGGGTCCCATGATATTCAATATATACTTGTGTCTATAAGGCAATGTTTGCAAAACTTTTCTTATAGAATTTCTCATATGCATAAAGAAGGTAATCAAGCAGTAATTTTTTGTCAAATCATGGTACTCCCATCAAGATCTTAATGTTTTTCTATGAAGTTATTGGCGAGTTGAAAGGTATCTTGAAGTTAGATAGATTAAATCTTCCATATGTTAGATTTAAATATTTATAAAGGAGTAGTATTCTTAATTTATTTTTCTTACATAGTCTATTGTAAAAGACTAGTACTATTTCTCTCAAGCAGTCATACAAAATATGCAAGGAGAGTAGTAACTTTATCAAGTCTTCTCTCTTAGTTCTTTTGTAATTTTGAAGGTAAGGTTTATGTCCCCCTCCTTAGTGTACTTATTTTTCCTATCTTTAATAAAATTTTAATAGAGAGCTAGCCCTGAGAGCTTTTCTAGCGTTAAAAAAAAAAAATTAAGTCGTTTAATTTTGATTCTAGATTAATAAACTTTTTTCACTAATTGATGCCTAAAGGATTTAAAACAAAAGAAAAAAATTCAAAAAAACCAAAAAACATCAAATTTGTCTTGATTATTATCAGATTAAGTTCTTAACATTGATTTAAGGTTTTTTTAAAAAAATTAATAAATTATCCAAGAAGATAAAAAATGTAAAGCCCTATCTTTCATTGTCCATTGATACCATTGAAAACAAAATTTCAATGCCATTCTTTTGTTTTTAATCCCTAGACAAAGATCATAGGAAATGAAAGTGTGCCTTCAGCAATAAAGGCAATGTAGCCTAATCGAAGTTCAACAACCATTCTTTCTTTTCTACCAACCAGATACAACAGTCCATTAGAAAGTTGGAAGCTTCACTTTCCTGTGATGCAGCAATTGTTAGATAGTTTGTTAATGTTGGTCTTTTTAATGAAAAATTGTGATTAAAAAATTATAAATAATTAATTTATTAAATATAACTTTTTAATAGTTGTATTATGAAAGGTTATTAAATATAATTTTTACGAACAGTTGTATTATAAAAAGTTATTAAATATAATTTTTTACGAACAGTTATGTTATGAAAGAAAACCACTTTTGAATAGTCATGTTATGAAAGGTAATGACTGTTTACATTAAAAAGATGTGTATATTCGTTTATTTTATAAACAATGTTCTTATGCTACCATTTTTCACAATTTTGATAAGTGTGTTAAGAACTTTATTGTATCTCAGAGGTTGAGAAAATATCTTAAGGAAAATGTTAATTCACACCTTCAAAGTCATATTCTTCTTTATTCTCGAAATTTTTTCTTTTTTTTCAAATTTTCTAACAATCTTAAGGTATTTTTTCAAAACTTTTTTTGCAATTATTTCGTGATGGAAACTAAGTTGGATTCAAGTGTGAAGGTTCACTTCCAAAATCAGGTAGAGATCAAACTTGATAGATTTGGTGGAATGAATTTCACTAGATGGAGGGATAAGATGATATTCCTATTAACCACATTAAAGATTTATTATGTTTTTGAAATGGATCAACCATTAAATCCAAAAGAGATCACGCCAGCAAAAACAACACTTTATGAAAACATTACTGCAACAACAACTGCTGCCGCAACCATATTGATGTTAACATGGAAAAATGGAAACATGACGAGTTTATATGTCATGGATACGTTCTCAATTCTCTATTTGATCGATTGTATGTTCTTTTTAGACAGAAGATTTTAGCAAAAGAAATCTGGATTGCACTTGAGGAAAAGTACAAAAAAGGAGAAAAAAGGTACGGATAAATATCTTGCATTGAGATTCTTCGAGTTTACCATGGCGGATACCAAACCAATTATGGATCAAGTACATGAGTTATGAATTTTGGCCTCTAAATTAAGTGAATTTGAAATCAAAATTCTTGACTCATTTCAAGTAGGAGCAATTCTATCCAAACTTCAACCTCCTTGGAATGGATATAGGAAGAAAATTTTGCATTCTCTAGAAAGTTTTACTTTTGAAGAGTTTCAAACTTGTTTGCATATTGAGGCAAAAAATTGTGCTAGAGATGCATTCATTCTTAGGTATAATATAAATCTTGTCAATGAAAAAGAAAAGGGTTTTAGAAAATTAAAAAGAAACAGAGTCAAGAAAATTGACTTCAAGAAATCCAAGAAATATAAAAGTGATAAAATGTGTTATCATTGTGGAAAGAAAGAATATTTTATCAAGGAGTGCAAGTCCAAAAATTCTAAAAATCTTGGAAACAAGAATACTGCATCGGGTTCTGGAAACAAGGTAAACCTTGTTGAACGTGATGTTAAAAGCCTTGTTGCAATGGTGATAGAAATGCATATTAGAATGGTTATCAAAGTAAACATGGCTATTGTAACAAAACATTCAAAATGGTGGTTAGATTCTAGTGCTACTATTCATATTTGAAATGACAAAAGGAAGTTCAAGAGTTATGAAGAACTCAATAGACTAGAAGAAATTCTAATGGGGAACCATAATCTTGCTAAGTGCTTGGCAAAAGAACAATTGAGTTAAAATGCACCTCAGGGCAGAAATTAACTTTACTTAACATATTTTATGTTCCCGAAATTAGAAAAAATCTTGTATCTGCATATCTATTGTGTAAGAATGGTTTTAAAATTGTACTAGAATCCAATAAGGTTGTATTATCACAAATTATTGTATTTGTTGGAAAAGGATATTCCTATGATGGAATGTTCAAAATCAGTATTAATGAAATTAATAATTCTTTTGTGTATACTGTTGAGCATTCTTTTGATTTATGGCATGCTAGACTAGGTCATTCAAATTTTTAGTCTTTAAAATTTATGTAAAAGCATGGTTATATTTCATGTTAAAAAGATAGTTTTGAAAAGTTTGAAAAGTTTTGAAAAGTTTGAAATTTTTGTTGTGGCAAAAATGACCAAGAAACCTTTTTCAAAAGTTGAAAAAAATTAGAATTATTAGAACTTGTACATTCTGATATTTGTGAACTAAATGGTTTACTAACAAGGGGAGAGAAAGGGTATTTTATAACATCCATTGATGATTATTCTTACTTCACTCATGTTTATTTAATGAAAACAAAAGATGAAGCATTTGACAAATTTAAAGAATTTAAAACTATTGTTGAAATAAAAAAAAGAAGATTAAAATTCTTCAAAGTGATAGAGGAGGAGAATATTTTTCACATTCGTTTTCTCTATTTTGTAAAGAAAATAGAATAATTCATCAAAGAATAACTCTTTATGCACCTCAACATAATGGATTAGCTGAAAGAAAAAAATAGAATGTTGATAAATATGGTAAATAGTAAGTTGCTATACGTAAAGGCTTCTTTTAATCTTTTGAGGATAAGCACTTTTGATAGCATATCTGTCACGACTCGATCCCCGGGTCATGACCGGCACAAAGACCCAATGAGCATAACTCACTAAGCCCAAGCAAGCCTTTCCATTTACCTTTGCTTAACAAATTTATCATATCATGCATACACACACACCTTTTCCCGGGTGTGAACATAGCCAAAACACAATGGCATTATAGATAATAATATACATGCACTATACCAGTCATGTATTTAGTAATTTACATTGCACACACATATTTACATTGTTTGAGTGTATTCACAATACAAAAGACCCACGATGTCCAACGGAGGCATTTACAATAAAAACGGGCAACTATTGAATACCGGACACCTACTAGGAGACGAACTATAATGATCCCGCGATCTAGGATTCTACAATCTCTTGATCTGAAAACATGAATTTTTGAAAATGGTGAGTACAATACTCAGTGAGTGAACATTAGGTGGAAACAAGCAATAATATCCAAGAAGGATTTCAAACCATGATGCACACATTTGGAATAAAACATTTTTGATCCAATTTATTATCAAACCCCTTCCCTCAACTCAAATTAATTTACAACGAAAGAGTATTCAATTTCATACATATGCACACAGATGAATACAATATCTCACTATCTCACCAGCTCATGTGCAACCCCCACATCGCGCACATAGCTGGAGTTCTCGTGTGCATCCCCCCCACATCGTGCACAACAATATCACTCAATCTCACTAGCTCATGTGCAACACCCACATCGCGCACATAGCTTGAGTTATCGTGTGCACATCGTGCACAAACAATATCACTCAATCTCACCAGCTCATGTGCAACCCCCACATTGCGCACATAGCTAGAGTTATCGTGTGCACATCGTGCACAAACAATATCACTCTCCATATCTCTGCACCCATCATCATCGACATGTACTCCCCACATTGTACACATGTACGGTTATAATTATCACACAATATTATTGCTCAATACATATCACACATCAACACACATATATAGTAGCATATTACAGAGCACATGAATTCATGCCTTTATGCATATCACAATTCATACATCAAAACATTTTTATCAAAGGCTTGTTTCCAGGCACGCATTTTTAGAAATTTGGATAAAATCATTCAGATTATCCATTTCAATACACGTACATTTCCCAAAATAATTTGAAATGCAAAGTGACTCACAGTGTCAAAAATCCAGATTTCAGGTGCACTCGGATTAATAGTCCTCAAGCACGATTCCTTTGCCTTTTTCGAATGTCTTACCACCTTGATACAGAATAAAATTAAGAAATTTACTATATTGCCCCTGAGCTAATATAAACTAATTTAAATTGCTAACGCATGATACGCAAATGCAAAAACGAGTCTAATTATCGCTTTAACGCGGTATTGATTAAATTCGACTGTTCACCCGATTAATTGAAAATTATATCCAAATCATCTCCAAATTAATCCATTTATCCTCTAATATCCTAATTCACTACACACATTTCTAATAACAAATTTTCAACATTTAAACCTTTCAATTTCTTCGGATAAAATTTGGTCATTACGGTGCACTTACACCGTAATGCTTCCTAATCAATTTTTTTTTTTAAATTCTTCATTTTTCCAACTCATTTCATTTGAAATGAAATCATTTCATTTTCCAAGCACAATATATGATTTTCGGTCTTGTAAGATTCATGGGGAAATCAAGTTTTTTTCTTACGGTTTTGCTTACTAACATACTAACCTATCTCTAAACACTAACATAGTCTAGAATCAAGCCAATCCAACAATCATTCCTCATCCATACCCATTTTTCAGAATTGAGTTCATCATGATATCTCAATATTCAACCATAGAAATTAAGAACAAACGCATGGGTATTGTAGATCATAAGTAAAAGTGAAGAATTATTACTTTTTTCACTTGATTTTTCCTTGAAAATCACACTTTTCTTGAATTTTTTGGCTAGGTTTTCATGTTTTTCCCTTTGTTCTCCTTTCTTTTCCCTTAAATCTAGTGTGTGCCAAATTTAGAGAGAGAAAATGGGTTGAAATGGCTGATTTTTAAGCTTTAATAATAAAATAAACTAGTTTGCCACATGGCATAATGCCATTGGCCCAATTTTTGATTTTTTTGACTTTTTCTTTCAATTCTTTTCCACCACATGATTATTCTAAGTCAAGATATGATCAAAAGATGACCATGGCTGGAAACATATGTTTGGTGGTGGAAAATTACGATTTTGCCCCCGAGATGGTAAAATTACGATTTTGCCCCTACACTCCGAAATGTATCGGAATCACATTATTTTCACTTTCTAACCTCAAATAACACTGATATTAATCATTATTAACCAAATGGGGCAAAAATATTTTCAAAAAAATTTCTGTTTAGTCCTCTAGTGGCAAAATTACCATTTTACCCTTGTGCTCTAAAAACACCGAGAATTACAATTTTTCACTGCTAAACATTATTTTATACTCCAATAATCTTAATTATATTTGATATAATTATTTTTGGTCCAATGTGAACAAATCTTGACTAAAAATCTCCATTTTATCATCAAATGGCAAAATGACCGTTTTGTCCCTAACCAGTCAATTTTCCCGATTGACTCCAAACTGTATCTTGAACTCTGAATCACTATTCTAAGCCATTCTTTGAGTTTCAAAATTTTCAAATTCCTCTTAGAATTTCTATTTGAGCTAGTTCAAGGTTCGATTTAACTTAATTGTACCACTAGGTACAATACCAGTTTTTAACAAATTCGACAAGGTCTCACAATATCATATAAGTAATGGATTACCTTTAAAGAAATTATTTATGACACCATATAAAATATGGAATAATGATAGAAAACAAAACTTGAATTATTTTAAAGTGTGGGGGTGTATAGCTTATTATAAAGTCATGAATCCTTATAAGGCAAAATTAAGGTTTAAAGGCATCAAAAGTATTTTTGTTGCTTATATAGAAAATTCAAAAGCAAGTTGAAATGGCTCCAATAGTTGATTTCTTTGAAAATAGATTTGTTTACAATTTTTTTTTTGTTTTGAAAAAGAAAAGCAAGTTGAAATGGCTCCAATATTTGGTGAAAAAAAAAATTAATGAATCTATTGAGCCTAGAAGGAGTCAAAGATTAAGAAAAGAGAAACATTTAGATTTTGATTATGTTTCTCAAAATTCAATTGTTTTTCTAGTTGAAGGAGATAAAACCAATATACTAAACAAAGCACCAATTCTACTAAGTGTAGATAAAGATCTCAAAACTTTTAGCAAAACAATGTCTTCAAGAGATGTAACTTTCAGAAAGAAGCTGTAAATGACGAAATGGACTAAATAATGTCTAATAATACATGGTTATTAGTTGATTTACCTTCAGGTTCTATCCAATTGGATGTAAATTGGCATTTAGAAGAAATATAATACCGATGGTTCTGTACAAACCTTTAAAGCAAGATTAGTTGCTAAAGGTTTCAAACAAAAGAAAGGGATAGACTATTTTGATATATATGTTTTAATGGATAGAATAACATCCATTAGAACACTTAAAACGCTAGGTTCGATCTATAAGTTGCATATACATCAAATGGATGTTAAAATAGCCTTTTTTTAAATGGTGATTTAAAGAAGGAAGTATATATGAAACAACCAGAAGGTTTTATACTTCCTAGAAATAAGAGAAAAATTTGTAAATTGGTTAAATCACTTTATAGGTTAAAGCAAGCTCCTAAACAATGGCGTGAGAAATTTGACTCATCCATATTGTCTTATGGTTTTAAACAAAAAGGGCTGACAAATGTATTTACTCAAAATTTACCAAAGATTATAGAGTATTAATATGTCTTTATGTTGATGATATGCTAATATTTAGTAATAACATAATCAGTATAAATGAAATAAAGAAATATTAAACCTTTGTATTTGAAATAAATGATTTGAATAAGGTTGATACCAATTTGGGAATTAAAGTTAAGAAACATAATAATGGGTATGTTATTAACCAAAGTCACTATATTGAGAAATTGATCAGTAAATTTAAACATCTCAATATAAAACAATTTAGTACTCCATATGACTCAAGTATGAAAATAAATGAGTATGGTAACCAAGTAATTGCACAACTTGAATATGCAAGTAATATTTGAAGCATTATGTATGCTACGCATTGCATTAGGTTAGATATTGCATTTGTAGTCTACAGATTATCAAGATATATAAGTAGGCCAAGTAAAATTCATTGGAAAGCTATTGGAAGAGTTCTGGATATCTTAAAAGAACTAAAAATTTTGGCTTACGTTATTCAAACTATCAAAGAGTAGTAGAAGGATACTTACATGCAAGTTGGATTACTAGTGCAAATGATAATAAGTCCATTTCAGGATGGATTTTTACATTAGGAGGTGGTGCCATTAGTTGGGCATTTAAGAAACAAACTTGCACTTCACATTCAACAATGGAATCTGAGTTTATAGCTTTAGTTGTAATAGGAAAGGAAGCGAAATGGTTGAGAAATTTATTATTAGATATAGAGTTGTGGCCACAATCAATGCCAACCATTTCCTTATATTCTAATGGTGTTACTACAATGTCTAAAGCATACAGTGATGTCTATAATGGAAAGTCTAGACATATTAGTTTAAGACATGATTATATTAGAGAATTAATCTCTAGTGGGGTAATTACTATAACATATGTTAAATCTGCAAGTAATTTGGCAGATCCTTTGACAAAAAGGTTTACCAAGAGATTTGGTAAGTAGTACTACAAAAAAGATGGGTTTAAGACCCTTATTAGACACCGATTGGGTTTAAGACTCTTATTAGACACCAATAACGGGAACCCAACTTTTAATTAGTAACCTTTAGTTACAAATTTCAATGGATAAAAACAAATTATTGTTATGTGTTTGTGATGCACTATTGGAACCCATTCCTCAAAATATTGTTTGAAAATAATGCAGTCCATTGTGTATAGAGGTTGAGTTTGTACTCTTAATGAAGTTTTATATTATAGAAAGAAATGTCTAAAGCAATGGGGACATTAATGAAAAACTCCATCGACATAAACATAAAAAGTAGTGTCGCTTCAATAAGAAATTTAGGGATTCTTTTGAAAATGTTTATTATAAACAGAATAAGCACATGGCCATTATGGTGTTAAAAGTAAACTACCATTTACAGAAATATATATGAATATTATGTGTGATACATCTTCAATTCCAACATTATGAGTCAAGGTTCAATCTGCGAACACTATTGACTTCGTTAGGGTTTTGAGATGCATTCATTACTTGATGGTTCAAATTGAGAGATTCCTTCTTATATGCGTAATATTCGTTTGTGTGAAAGGTAGAAATAATATATAGATATATATATATATATATATTATATAGAAAAAACCAACATTTCAAACTAGTGGGGGATTATTAGATAGTTTGCTAACGTTGGTTTTATTAATGAAAAGTTGTGACTAAAAAATTTTATATAATTACCTTATTAAATATAAGTTTTTAATTGTTGTATTATGAAAGGTTATTAAATATAATTTTTATGAACAGTTGTATTATAAAAGGTTATTAAATATAATTTTTTATGAACAATTGTATTATGAAAAGAAACAACTTTTTAACAGTTATAAAAGGTAATGACTGTTTACATTAAAAAGACGTGTATGTTTGTTTATTATATAAACAATGTTCTTACATTACCATTTTCACAATTTGTTAATGACTTTGTTATATTTGGGAGGTTGAGAAAATACCTTAAAGAAAATGTTAATTCACGTCTTTAAAGTCATATTTTTCTTTCTTTTCAAAATTTATTCTTTGTTTTTAAATATTTCTAACAATAATTACTGTAAACAGAATGGAGTTTTTTAGTTGGTATCCCAACTATCCATCCATTGCCCAAAACCAAGACCAAAGTCACCACTTCTTTTTTTCCTATAAAACCAAACTTAGAAAGCTGGCAAAAAAAATGAACAAAAGAAATAAAAGGGCATTGCTTTGACCCTTATTTGAAAACAAGCATTATTAGCTATTTCAACTAAAACCCATTTCCTAAAATCAAATTTTAACACTTCCCACTTGATTGTTTTTCATTTTTCTGGACAAAAGATATTATTAAGAAAACTAAAAGTTTCAAGCTTGGAAGAAAGCTAGTGAAGGTTAGATAACCTGATTTAAAAGAGAAAACTAAAAGACCAGTTTCTTGAGTCCTTTAACTCAAAGCTATAATCCCTTATCCAAAATCTACTCTTTTGAAAGGTTTCTTCGACGTGGAAGCAAGGTGCTATGTAATTCGAATGTGGATCTAGGTTATGTCCAATTGGGTGAAGAGGGAGTAAAACGGGTTGGGGTATCGAAGAGGCATTTTGCCGTGTATGTTGGGGATTCAGAAGGTGAAGCTTCACATGAGAGTGAAGTTTCCAACTTTCTAATGGAGTTTTACATCTAGTTGGTAGAAGAAAAAGAATGGACTTGGACTTCTATTTGGCTACATTGCCTTTATTTTTAAAGGCACACTTTAATTTCCTGTGATCTTTATCTAGTGATTTAAAACAAAATAATGGGGTTGGAATTTTGTTTTCAACACATTGAAAGTTAGAGATTTGTTTTTTTCTTTTGTTTTTTTGGATAGTTTATTAAATTTTGTTAAAAATTTAAAATCAAGATTAAGAATTGAATTCGATAATAATGAAGACTCAATCTGATGCTTTCTAATTGTTTTAATTTTTTTTATTTTAAATCTATCAACCAATATTTTTAAACATGTGGTTGAACAAAAAAGATAAACACATAATTCTTAAAGCTTGTTTGGTTTGGATTTTTTTAGCTTTAAAACTATTATGAAGCTTTTATGGAAATAAATAGCTTTTAAAATTAAATTAAACTTGTTCGATAAATTTACTTTTATAAGCTCTTTTTTATAGATAAGTTGTTTGACAAAAAAACTAATATAAGCTCTAATTTTGGTTAAAATTATTATAAAGGGTATTTAATAAATAACTTTCTATTAATAATGAATTCCTTTGTTCACAATGGAAAAAAATTAACTTTATTTTTTATCTATTTGAAACAAAATTTTGGAAATATAAAAAGCATTTTTATGTAACATAAAGTTTATAATTAATAATACATCATAATAAAAGAGCTTCACAAATAATTTATAAGTAACACATAATTCATAAATAACTCATAAATCTACTATTTATATTTTCCATCAATGTAGCAGTTATTTAATTGCAAACTCTATCCATGTAACTATCATCAAATGCTCTTCTATAAGTATATGAACCCATGTCTTCATCATTACTTCTTGTGTCATCATTACTGCTCTTTTATATGCCTTGGCTAACCATAAACTGCACCTAGACATATAAAGCAATAAGTCTTGTGTCATCACTATCCAAGAACTGGTCAATTGGCTAAATTGGTCCATTAGGATCGCATATGCATTACAACAAATACAATTAAACCAAGATGCATAACAAGGCAAAAGATGCTCGAAATTCACACTAGTATATATCACTCACAAATCATCCAACATGACTCCAAATCCTGCATAACATTCAGAGATACTTCAAGCAAAACTTGAAAATAGGCAAATTACAATGAGTCATATCCACAAAAAGACAATAGTTTTTAGGAAAGTGACAATTAGTTATTTAAATACATTTTTAATCAGTTGCAACTTTAATAAATTTCAATACGGATCAAACCTCAATATATTTACCTATAACGATAGCTCCTCGATCACTATTGACGTTTGAGACTTGTGAGTAAACCTGTCAAATTTTGAACAAGCCTTAGTTGAGTTTCTTGATAATTAAATCAAACATTCTGTTGCGTATATAATTTGACCAGTAATAACAATACTTTTGTTTACTTAAACCAAATAAATTATTGCAATTAAAGAATAGCAACTAGTTACAATATCCTCGTGTGACCCAACTTCACATTTAACATCCAATACACAACCTTAAAGTTTTTAACAAAATACACATCCGAAAGGTTAATGATACTTTATACCATCTAGCAGTTATATGTGACACGACCCTAGGTAGCGGAGTGACTTGGAGTGGAGGTCTAAGAGATGCCATTATCTACATTGCAGCAGGTCTCGATGTGCTGAGCGATGCACTTGAACTGATTACTTATCCGCAAAAGGAAATAAAGGGGTTAGTCTCATAGACTCAGTGATAATCAACTCCGTGAGTAGGGTGTAGGTGGGAAACAAGCTAAAGGTAGAAGATTTGAATATATAAAAACATAAAAATATATAAACCATTTAAAAGCAAATGGGACATTTGTGCCTTACATATAAAACCAAGGATTTTTATACAAGAAATCATTTAACCATCATTGTGTCAAAACCAGTGTGAGTGAAAGATTTCTATCATCGAAATCATTTAACAACTTGCTCAAGGCAATTCAACGTAAACATGCACACTCCCGTAAATTCAAGTGTTATCAAGTTTATTTACAAATTCTCAAATCACCTCATACGCAAGTTAAATCCAACATAAATAGAGGAGCTACGAAAAATCTTATATTTTCAGCATGCAAAAGCATACAAGTTTGAAAACCCAAAGAGATGCCATTATCGAGTAGGTAATAGTAAATAACAACCCGTGGACCCACTTCCATGTAATAACATCTGGGAGTTCCGCTCCACCAGATCCCACAGCCATGGCAGTCTTGACGATGTTGGCTGACATCAAAGAATCAAGTGGTCGCAACCGCGTATATCACTTATGGCCTAGCCACGTAGATATCATAGACCATGGCCCCAATCATGTTTAACAGCCTGTTGGCGACCCCAAGGTTCTCTAGCTAGAGCTCACTTGTGCACAAGGGTCACACTTTTTCGATGTAACGTCCGACCTACTCTTGAATCTCCCGATTTAGTAAAACCACTTAAAAGCCAAATTGGGTTTTCAAAGGATTATTTCAAATCATTTTCAACATACCAATCATGGTAGCATACTAAATCCCCCTTTTTGTAAAACTTTGCAATGTAAAACCTTTTACATGAGATTTGGGTGTCAAATCAGCACGGTGAATACAAAATTCATTCATGAATGCACATCATACAATCATTAAGGCACATTTTGACAGAAAT
Organism: Theobroma grandiflorum; assembly: GCA_036013995.1. Classification (NCBI taxonomy): domain Eukaryota; kingdom Viridiplantae; phylum Streptophyta; class Magnoliopsida; order Malvales; family Malvaceae; genus Theobroma; species Theobroma grandiflorum. The sequence continues at coordinate 14,429,728 of CP142131.1, forward strand.
CGTACTGAAATGCTTGTTTCTTGATTTTAAAATCCTTTATGTATATAACTTGTATATATATATATGGTCAAGAAAAATTTCAAATACTTTGACATTTACAAATTTTTAGGATATCTACCAACTCATGTTGTCCACAAATCGCATTTAAAATAAATTGACATGTTTATCAATCGTATAGCAATATATATATATATATATATAGTATGGAAATTTGGAAATCGACACCCCTTACTCACCTTACAATAACGAGACGCTACGTCGCTATTGATTCGAGTGCATATCTAGCTAACTCTACTTGCTGGTCACTCGTTACCTCGTCCGGCACGCCACCACAGTAAACTTTCCTAGTAACAAATTAAACTCAATATGATTAATCATACACATATATGGGCAATTGCTTGATTAATGATTCCTTAACCAAATTTCATATTTTTCATCAACATTATTCACAAGCATCCAACATATAATTCATATACTTCAACCAACCAAAGCTTATACAACACAAGGTAGTCACATTGCATGCTTACCTTTCGATTTTAGCTCAAGCTCCACATATAATCCACCATTCCTCACATTCTCGGTTGCCATTGCTGCCACAAGCATAAATAATTAGTACATATCTCATTTCTCTTGTCTATTAGTGATTTCAAGACTTAAATACTCACCCATTGCTTATCTAGCTCAAAATCACCATGCATTCCAAGATCCACTTACATGCATGCATGCATTTCTTTCAAATCTTGGAGGACCTTTGCTGCCACAACATTTTCACATAATTACCAACTCATTCCCCAAGAAATCATAACTAAAATAAAAGTTTTACTTACCTTCCTTAGCTTGGAACCACCAAATCTCTTTAAACTTCAATAATGGCGTGTGGGTGGGAGGAAAAACCTCTCAGTTTTTCTCTAATTCCTCCAAAGCCGAGCCTCTTCCAAGCCTTTCTCTTCTTCTTCCATTTTCCTCTTTCCTTTCTTTCTTTCTCTCTTTGCTTTCAAAGTCGATTCTCTCTTTTTTTGTTTTCAAATGTGCGATTTTCTTTCAAGGCAACTCAATTTGTTTGCCATTCCTTTGGTGTGGACGAACATAACAAGGAATGGCCTTGAAAATGGCTTTTACTTTCCTATTTGGCTCATGCATGGGTAGATTGCCCAAAGTTCTTCCTTTTTCTATAATTTTCTTTTCTTTTCTCTTTACATGTCATGCCATTCTACTCAAATTTTCTTTATTTTGTTCATTTGCATTTCATTTCACTTGTATTTCTATGCATTTCATTTTCATTTCCTTTTAATGTCATTTATCACCCAATAACATTTCATGCACATTTCCTTTGCCAATAACCTTTGCCATCCCATGAACTAATAAGACTTCATGCATTTTTCCACTCTTAAATCCTATTTGACCTTCCTCAAAACCAATAAAATTTCATGCAACTAAATTATTCTTTCTTTTTCTTATTAAATCACATTAGTAACCTTACTTGCTTTACCATGGGTTGTTTTTGCCAAACCATGGTTTTATTCCACTTAAATATTCTCTATTCTTTTTCTCTTTATCAACTTTCACATGGTGGGGTCTCACATGTTTCTCATTAACTTCCTCCTTTTTGCATGCAATGATTTGCATGTAATAGCGAATTTCACATACATATCTCATATTCCACATAATCTAGCCTTCATTGGTTAGTAAATTCTCTTTTAACTTTAAATGTTTGAAATTTGTACATAAGTCCTCAAACTTTTCCTTATTTACCGTGTAACCTTCCAAACTTTCATCCTTCACAATTTGGCCCTTCTAATATTTATTCAATTTCAATTTTCTTCTATCTTCCTTCTTTTACACGTGTATAAACAAAATATAAAATTTGCACTTTACCAAGGTATCACTATAATATTTAAATTTATACTAACCCGCTCATGCTTTATTTAATAAAGGCTCACGGGCTCCACTAACGCCATTTTTCTTCAAAATTCTTTCTTACTTCTTCTCACCCACTTAGATTAGTCATATAATCCTCCTTCATGACTAATTTTGATAATAGATAAAATATTAATATTATAATATTATTTTATTACTAAAATATTATTTTATTTTAAAATTCTTCACTTGTCTCCTCAGGACCCAAAATGTCTCATTTTGCCCAAGTTTACTTTCAAATTACCTTTTAACTCGCTAATTCATATTCGATAAAAATATTATTATTTAATTACTATTTTCTCACGTGCGAAATATTTTATTCCAAACTATTCCTTTCACCATTCATCACTTTTTAACACTCTAATTAATCTCAATTGGTATCCGATAAGCTCTATTAGCTACCATATCAAAGTACGGGGTGTTACATTACCTACACTTTGGAATAGAAAAAAGAGAATATTGGAACTAAAGCAACCAGATAAGACTATTGGGATGTAAAGTTACTTTATACTAGTTCATCAACCATATGGCGATCTAAACCCAAAATAAGAGATCCCTCAATCAAGATCTTTCAATAATTTTAATGGGTCTAGGATCTTACCATGAACCCAAAACGACAGTTTTGATTCTTTAAGTCATTTAACAAGAACTCAAATGCATATCTAAAAATTAAAAGATAATTGAATTGAGAAATAAAGAAAGATTCCAAAGCCCTACAAAAAAAAAAAAAGAACAACAAAAAGAAAATGAAAAACAAAACAGAAAAAAAAGAAATAATACCTAAATGCAACTTTGAATTTTAGGTTTTCTTTTCTCTTAATCTTTGTAAGAACAAAAAAAAATCTCAGATTTCGTTATTCTATTGCTAGGTCTTCTGCTTTTTTCTTTTTTAGTAGTCTTTGCAGAAAGAGGTAGAGGAGAGGGAGATTACGATTTGTATTGAAAATGGGTGATTTGTAAATAAAGGGAAAAAAGAGCAAGATCAATTAAGACAGAGGGGTATTTTTTGAGAGGATAATGCTGGGATTTTTTTTAATAGATGAGAACATTTTTGAAATAAAAAGAAAAATTTTCTTGAAAGTTAGTGTGCTTTTCAAAGAAGAGAAAAGAAAGCTCTTGTTTGGCCCGACTTCTACTTTTAAAAGTTAGATAAGTTAAAAAAAAGTGAAGCCAAACAAGTTCTTAGTATATCATTTGCCACGAGGTGATGACATAGGTAAAATAATACATTAACTTACCACATGGTAGATGACGTGGTAATAAAGTGCCAATTGTACTGTTGACTAATAGAAGTTAGTTGACTGTTAGTGAGAGGAGCTTATTTAACCCAATATAAAAATTCATGGGTTTAATTGGATGCAATAAAAGAATAGGGGCTTAAATTGACTTTTTTGGTATAGTTTAAGGGCTTATTTGGTTATTTAGCTAAAAAAATCTAATAAATAACCAACCAAACAAGCTAATCAACTAGTAGGATATATAGTTATTAGCAAATAATTGAAGAAGATATAAAATTAGCATATAAAATTTCTAGTTGAAATTCTTGACTTGAAATTTATGAAACAAATACAAATATTTTTTTATATGAGTTACAATCATTGAAATTACTGTGATTAATTTCTTCACTTAGTCTGCGAAAGTCACGAACTCGAACTTAGTCTTGATCGTGAACTTCGCTTGATATCTTTGCTTCAGAAATATTCTACTCTTCTTGATCTCTGAAATACTCTACATCTTCAAATGCCTCCAAATGATGCAAATGGCTTTGAGGAGCACCCTATTTATAATGCTAGATGACGGACCTTGATGAGGATGTGATCTCTTTGAATTATCTTTAAATTATTTTAATTTAATTAGAGATCAATTATGATGACTCATAAATAGTTTTTTAATTTGTCAAACCCTGCTCTATAAAGTGATTACGGTGTCATTCACATACTCGATATAATGTTTGTATATTGAGGAAGCTTGAGAAAATCGATAAAAAGACGGTATTGCCCCTAAAAGTGTTGCGAAATTGATTTATACTTCGAGTTAGTTCAAACGGAAAATTTAAAAGGAATTTGAGAATTCTGAAACTCCAAAATCTACTCGGAATGGTAATTCGAAGTTCAAGGTTCGATTTGGAGTCAATCAGAAAAATTGACCGGTTAATGGTAAAACCATCATTTTGTCATTTAAGGACAAAATGGAGATTTCCATAAAAGATTTTAATCACATTCGACCAAGATCAATTATTTGAAGTATAATATAATTATTGGAGTATAATATGAAGTTTGACAGTGATAAATTAAACTTCTTGGTAGTTTTGGAGCATAAGGGCAAAATAGTAATTTTGTCACTAAAGGACAAATCGAGAATTTTTGAAAAAGATTTTGATAACAATTGATCAAGATTAATTATTTAGATTATTTAGAACATAATTGAAGTTTATGAGATGAAGAATATTGATTTCGGTAATTTTTGAGACATTGGGGGCAAAATGGTAATTTTACCACCTTAAGGGCAAAAATGGTAATTTGGTCACTTAAGACTTAAAATTTGAGTGTAGAATGAAGTGTTTGATTAAGATTTATCATTTCAGGTACAATTTAAGGTTGAAAAGTGAAAATGAATTGTAATTCCAGTATTTTTGGAGTATAGGGGTAAAATCGTAATTTTGCCATCTCGGGGGCAAAATCGTAATTTTCCACCACCAGGACACTTGTCCAGCCATGGTTATCCCTTATCAACATTTTGACTTGTGACAAATCAAGTGGTGGAGAATAAAAGTAATTATTAAAGTAGAAAAAAGAAAAATGGGCCAATAAGGTAATGACATGTGGCACCCATTATTATTTACTATTTTTCCATAAAAATCAGCCCATAAATCTTCACTTTCTCTCCCATAGTTGGTCTAGCATGAACAAAGGCAAGAAAGAAAGAATACTAGAAACCGTTGGTGAAGAAATCAAAGGAAATTAGTGAGAAATCAAACATTCAAGCTAGATAAGGTAAGATTTCCTAATTTTTATTTGAAATCTATCATACCCATACTTTATTCTTTCATTTCCATGGATAAATTGCTTGATTTCGTGATGGGTTTGATGATGACCAAATGGGTTTAGAGAGGGAAAGTTGATGGAAATGGTTTAAATTTAAAGTATGTTAGTGTTTTTAGGTAGTTAATGTTGTGTGGCATGAAATCAAGTGAAGAAAAATCACCAAACCTTTGGTACCCTCTATGGCCGAATATTGTAGGTTGAGTGGTGATAGTGGATTTGATTTGTTTCAAGTAAATTAGTTAAGGTAATGATGATTTATGGTGGGAAAATGTAATAGGAAAAATTTTATGGTTAATGCCCACCATAGCCAAATTTCATAGTTAGTGTATTGATGATGAAACAATTTCATCTCAAGTGAAATGGATTAGGAAATAATGAATTATGGTGAGTGGATTAAGTGACATTAGTATTTTAAATTGGTGGATGATTAATGGTATGAAGAAAATTAGCAGGAAAACAATATATTATCATTAAACCCCAAAGGGTCGAATTTTCTAGGAGAGAGATTGATGTTAAATTGGTCATATCTTATGATAATTAGATGGAAATTGATGATTTGTGATATTAGAAATTAAATGGGAAATTTTGGCATGAAAATCTGAATTTTTACCTAATGTGTGGACATATATGATTTGTGTCCTAGGACTAGTAAATTAAATAATAATCACAGTCATTGAGGTATTTCGGTTATAATTGGAGTATTGAAAGTGAAATGGATTGAATCGGAGTTGAATTGGAGGTTTTAGCAATTTAGACTGTGAATAAGCAAGTTGGGTCGGACATCGCAATTAAGCGATTGTCCAAACATTTCATACTCATTCTCATGTATACATATAGATATGAGCTTGAATTAATTTATAATGGTTTGACGCAAATTATTGAATTTTGTGTCATGTACGGTGGATAGGTGGTGAGCCATTTGACATGGGTAAAAGATTGTGCCCGCGGACCGAGAATAGGAGTATTTATACTCCCAATACTGTGAGTAAACTTATTATCATTTAATTTATCTAAAGTAGTTTTTTATGAAATTTTATAAATTCTATGAAAAATGGATTTAAAAAGGATAAATTTCGTGTTTTTATAAATAAATGTGTTTTTATAAAATGGTTTTATAAATTGTTTGAAATTAATGATGAATGTTATTTTTTTATAGAGTACATGGAGACTGTGGCTGTTAAGTATGAATTGTATTTTTAATTCAAATGGCTTATGATAGTGTGAGCATGCTTGGCTAGTTTATTGTATTGAAATTACATGAATTGTGGTTTGCAGTGCAAATTTGTAATTATAAAAAAAGAAAAATTGCCTTGTTATGCTGTTAAACTATTTTATGATTATGGTGGGGCTGACCTACACTACAGTGGCGGGTTTCCGTGGACCAACCTATTAAAGGGGCACGGTAAACCCGGCTGATTTATTTTACCTCTGTGGGAGAGGCGCGTAGGGTAACTCCTATAGAGGGGTTTGAGTCCACTTCATGCTTTACCACCACGTGAAAGTGAGATTCAGTCAATGCCAAAGGACGACTGTTTTATATGAATAAGTCATTTTAACAGCCTTGGCGGACTCGAGTGGATGCTTTGATGACGATCAAATATCCCCGAGGATGAGTTTTGGCATGAGCCAAATTTTATGAGAATCATAAGCCTTGAAAATCATTTTAATTGAATTATAATTGTTTTCATGGGATGGAATAAATTTTCGAGTTATGAAATGCATATTGGGATGGGGTATTTTATTGTCTCCATTTACTCGACTTTAGATACTCTAGATGGTATCTGTTTACTCACTGGGATTATAAAATCTCACCCTTTCTTCCTATACATTTTTCAGGCTCAGGACAGTTTGTAGATAGTCGAGTAAGACGAGAACTAAGCTCGGAACTGCATTATAGAAAGTAAGAGTTCACAGTCTTACATCCTCTTGGTCAATTGGGGCCCACGTGTCATTACAGATCAAATCTTATATTTTGGTTATCTATATTTCTATTCCTACAATTTTACTTTACTTTCATGTGCGGAAAATTATTTACGAATATTTCTATAAAAATTTATTTTACGAGAAAATAGAAAATTTTATTTATTATTTTTGAATAGTACTAGTTGTCAACGATTTGCTTTTAAATGAATGTTTTAGATATCAAAACCTATTTCTAAGTATAAAATATGTGTTTTCCACTTAATTATTACATTTTAACCTGTCTCGAAATTTTTGACGAAAATGACAAAAACGCCCATGTGAGGCAGAAATTAAAATTTTATTGTTTTTGATGAAAAAAATGATCCGTATTGATTTAAAACATGATTTTTGTAACGGTCAATCACAGAGGAGGTGAGAAACTGATACAAGAGCCTTGTGAGGTCTCGATAGGGTACTCGAGAGATGAGTACCTATCGGGATATCGCGGCGGTTGTCACGGACTCGATGGTGGTTCTGGATCGTGACATAATTAGCGAAACTTTGAGTCCTTGAATTTTAATAGGCCGAAATTAAGTTTTATCTCCAAATTATCTTAATTTATTTAGAGATAAATTAAAAGATGAAATTTGAATTTTATCTCCAAATTATCACAATTTTGAGGGATAAATTAGATGACCAACTGGTAAATTTGAATTTGTTAAAAATATGAATGTTATATATAAATTACCTTGATTTATTAAGTAATAAATTGGATGACAAAAAATTAAATTTTAATTAGTCCAATATAAATATTATCTTTAAATTATCTCAAGGGATAAACATATATGACACAAAAGTGAATTTTAATTGGTTCAACCATGTGTCTCTGAAATAATCTAACCAATAAATTAACTATTTTATAATTAATTATATGGTTATGATGTCATCAAGTCCACATGGCAACACGTAATTGGATGATAATTTTTTCCCTTCTATAATAATTTTACCATTCATAGTATAGAAAATGTTACTTACTTCCCCCATACCTAATGTCCCATAAACTTAAGCTATAACTTATTAAATTTTTTGAATAAGAATAATGTTAAAAATTTTAACTTTAACTAACTATATGTGAGGAATAGTAAATTTAGAAGAAAAATCTAATGAATAACCAACCAAACAAGCTAATCAACTAGTGGATATATAATTATCATATAATTGAAGAAGATCTAACTTAAAATTGAAAAAAAAATTCAAACAAGATGAAACTTGAATATAACATATATTGGTTCGATAAATTACACTTAAGGTAACATTTTTATTAATCAAATCCGTTACGTATGAATTTAATTATATATAATTTCTCATTTAGTATTCATAATGGACATTAAATATTGTTTTCGTAAAAATTCTAGTGGGACCCACAGAATCAGTTTCAAATTTTGAATGTGAGAAAGGGAAAATTTATGAAAACCAAAATATTTTGCCCTAATGCTCTCTATATAAACTACCTATTCCTCACTTTGGCATACACAAGCTCTTAGATAGGCTGATTTGAAATGGAAGAGTTAGCTCCCAGAGGCCAGTAGAAATGGATGGTTGGGAACGATCTTGCACATATTTCCTCTTCATCATGTTTTTGATGTTAAGTGGGAATCTGAGTTTCTTTCCCTTACCATCCATTTTTATTGTTTCTGGGGATTTCTCCCATTTCCTTACATGCTTCTTAAGATTTTGTGATCTATTCCTTGATATTTTGTGTTAATTATTTATGTTTTGAGGTTAGGTGACATACTAATTTCTTGTATGTTTCATCTTTTCTAGTTTCAATTAAAGATTGATGGTTACTAGCGTTTGAAAAAATATTGCTAGATCTATGGTGGGTTTGGGTTCAAATGGGTGGAATTGACAGTGGGGAGGGTGGTTTGGCGACGGAAGGGCTAGGTTAGCAGTGGGTGACGTTTAGCCAACTCTTAATTGATGGCAAAAGGCGCAAGACGGTGGGTGAAAAGGCTTAGGGCAGTTGGGGAGAGAAAATAAAAGTAAAAGCGGAAATTAGGGGGAGGAGCCTACGTCATTTAAATAATATAACTTATCGATGCAATTCACGGTGAAATTGTAGACAAAATTTTCGTCAGTGGTCCCTTAAAATTTTATTTAATCATCCTCAATTAGGGATGTCAACGGGTACCCTATTATAGGGTACCCACGGATATCCGACCCAATAAAACCCGATTAAATGTTAAATAATCGATTTCGGGTCGGGTTCGGGTAGCACTCTTTAGATACCCGTTACCCGAAACCCGATTATTTTTTAACTCCTTTTTCTCTTCTCTTCTGTAGCCGTTGCGGCTCCCTGCCTCCGTTCAGTCGAATCAGTTTTCTTCCCCAAGACCCCCGCTGCCAGCCTACCACGCCACAGTCGGCTTCTTTATCTTTCTTTTCTCCCCATCAGCCCAGCCACAGCCACGCCTTACCAGTTGTCGCGGTGTCTCCCCAAGCCCCATGCCCTGCAGGCTGTCGCAGTGTCACCCCAAGCCCCACACCTTGCCGGTTGCAGCGGTGTCTCCCCAAGCCCACGTCCTTCAACCTTGTTCTTCCTCAGCCTTGCCATTAAATAAAATTTAATAATATTTTAATTTAATCGGGTTTTTAAACGGGTTAGGGTAATTATAGGGTAGTAAAAAAATAATAGGGTTAGGGTTAGGGTAGTAATTTTAAAATTATACGGGTAATTAATAGGTTTAGGGTAGTTAATTTTTAATAGGGTTAGGGTTTGGGTACCTCGAAATTATAGGGTACTCGACCCGTTGACATTGCTATCCTCAATGGATAATTCATCAATATTTACGAACATTTTGTCGGTAAACCATTGATGTTCAATGTACCCATCAATAACGGAATATCTATCATTATTTTCATTCGAATATTTTTGATGCTTGTATTTCGTTAATGTTTTAATTAGCTATCCCTGACGAAATATCCGTTGATATCTCCTTAACGTTTAATGTAACTATCCCTAACAAAACATATTTCATTAGTAATTTCCATATTACTCTAATCCTTTGGTGTTAAATCTAGCCATCTTGAACAGAAATCCATAGGTATTTATGGATTCAATTTTGTCGATATTGTCCTGACGTTTGAATTTTTGCAATGTTTTATGTAGCCATTAACAATAGCTTATTTGTCAAAATGTCTATTGGTAGCTTTGACGTTGTTACAAATACCAACGAATTACTTCCATCAGTATTCTTCATGACTTTTGTTTAAATTGAACACCAAATAATTCCCAATTATATACCGATGGAACTGTATTTGTCAGTAAATTCTATTGACGTTTCGTCAAAATACAATGTAGATGATATTCGTCGGTATTCTATCGCCTCTTCATTGATATTTGCCAATAGAATTTTACCAATGAATTCCTTTATGTCAATAAAAGTTTATTTTCTTGTAGTGTTTGAGTATTTCTATCTTGCACATAAGGCATCATTTTTATTAATCAAATCCATTAAATATGAATTTAATTATATATAATTTCTCATTTAATACTCATAATGGACATTAAATATTGCGTCACAAAACATTCTAGTGGCACCTACACAATTAGTTTCAAATTTTGAATGTGAGAGAGGGAAAATTTATAAAAATCAAAATACTTTTGAAAAGGGCCTTATTTTTTAAATGCAAATCAATCATTTCCAATCCTCCATTATCTTTATAATTACAAATAGTGTCCCAATCCACTAAATGCATTTTTCGTTCGCTTGCCACCTCACCCATGAGAACCAACATTGGATTTTGTCAAAGGCTTTTTCACTCATTGCGAAATAGGAAAGAGGGACATGAAGAAAATCAAAAGACTTGATAAGACCGACTTGTTAAACATTATCCTTCCATTGAGAGATAAAAAATTTTCCTTTCCAACACCCAAGACACTTTTTGAATCTTTCAATAATTGTCATCCACACCAATTAACTTAACATTAAATCCAAATGGAAGTCCCAAGTATGAAATTGGTAATGTCCCCACCCAAGACTAGTTATCCTATAGCAAAAGATTAAAAAAAACGGTAGATAAAGTAAAATTTCATGTCACGACCCAATTTTCAGGCCATGACCGGTGCATGGGTCCAATGGGCATAGCCCATTAAGCCCAAGCAAGCCTATTTCTATAATCCTGCTCATCATTTCATCAACTATTCTTAAGGTCACATTTCATAATTCCAACCTAAAAGTACTTTAATGATGTGCTATGGTAATCAAGTACTGCATTTACACTAATTCCAAAATAGTGTTAACCATTGCCAACTCATGGTGGCATTACCAATCCAAATATTCACATATTGTCTAATACATATATCTTAGTACTTTACATGACATGAACTTATTCACAAGCAAAAATGACTCTTGACTTCTAGCAGAGTGACCATGGTGAAGGTGCTGCTACTGAATGCCATGGATACCTACTGAAAAGATTTTACGAGGACACCTCTATCTAGGTTTCAACCACCTGTAGATCTGAAAACATGGAGTTAAAAATAGTGAGTATAAACTCAGTGAGTGAACAAAAGAAGGGAACAAGCGACGATAAGGAAAATTTGAAAATCATGATGCACTTGTTTTGAAAACAATGCAATTTAGTTTAACCTCTTATTAAAACCTTTTATTTCAAATATCAATTAGTAAAATTTTAATGTTGCAAAAACCCATGCTCAATCATGAAGATAAAGGAGTGAAAGTAAAAAATTATATTAGAACTAAGCAAGGTAGCAACGTGACAGCACATTTTTCGCTACAGCGAAAGGCATTCTTGGTTTGAATATGTTTTGTTTTTTCAAGTAGATTTCTCACTAAAAAAGTCCAATTGACGTTATTTTTAGACCATTAGAAAGATAAGAGACTGGGCTACATCTTTTATGTTGAACACTTTGCCCAGTTCTAACTGGAAGGTGGCTAACATATTTTTCAAAGTGAAAGCACTCTCACTACAGCTGAAAGGTATTCTGGGTTTGCATATGGTTCGGTTTTTCAAGTATATCTCATTCTAAAGAGGTCCAATTCACATGATTTTTAGACCATTGGAAAGCTAAGAGACTGGGCTACAACTTTCATGTTTACCACTTTTCTCAATTCTAATCGGAATATGGTCAAAAAAATTGTCAAACTAAAAGTAGGGCATAAGACTCTAGAACCACCCGAGAGTTTCTAGCTGCAGCCAAAAACAGCCTTGCTGCAGCAAAAAACAGGGCATAAAAAAAAAGTTTTCGTTGAACACAAAGGAAAACATTTTTGCTGCAATAAACTCAAATTAAAATACTTAGCATTTCTCAAGGTATAACATGCATATTCACATACATTACAACCATAAACCATATTCATAAACTTTTTATTTCATACATATATTTACACATATATAACCACCAATATCACCACCACATTACCAGCTCATGTGCAACCCCCACATCACATACAACTAATGTCATCCTCCACACTCCCACACCGTGTCATCACCGGCATGTGCATCCCTCTACATCGTACACACGCACGGTGATATTTAGTCATCACCGGCATGTGCATCCCCCCACATCGTGCACACGCACGGTTACATCAATTACACAAAATTACTTAACAATACATATCATATACTCTTATATACCTATTAGCATCATATAGAGGTATATGGATTCATCACAATCATGTTCCACATCACAAAAAACATTTCACTAAAGGCTTGTTCCCATGCATTTTTATAGAAAAACAATTAAAATGTCTCAATCAACCATATAGGCCTTAATCCCAAAACATTTTATGTTGTTGGCTCCATTAGTTTTTGATGATTATAAAATATTCCCATCCTTGTGTGTCTAATATTTCTACCTAAGTGTGTAGGGTAAATGTTTATGAAGAAACTATGAGTCAATCTTTCAAATATGCTCATAAGAAGTTGATATAGATAAGGAAGAAGATTGACCAACTTAAAGGAAGTCCCCTAGTTGAACAAGGAAGATCATTGGTTGGACAAAAGTCAAAGTGGAAAAGTGGAAGGCTGAAGCTTAGTGAGAAACAGAACCAACTTAGTCGACTAAGAAAAGGGGTTAGTCGACTAAGTGTTCTCTGCCAAATCTGCGTCTGGGACAGAACCAACTTAGTCAACCAAGAGAAAAATTTTAGTCGACTAAGAACTCTCTGTCTGCAACATACACCAAGCCACTACAAGATAGATTAACGGCTAGAACCTTCCCCAAACTGTTTCTAACGGTCAGAAATGTTCCAACAGCCATCAGACAAGCCTTTCCAACTATAAAAGCATCTTCAAATGCCAAAGAACTAACTTTTGGAAGATTATTGAGAGATTTCATTATATTCAAGCCAAAAAGAGCAGCAAACTTAAAAATTCTTTGTACTCTTCATTGCACTCAAACACTTATCTTTTGTTATTGTGTTTAGCTTTAAACCGTGTACCATTTAGATCAATTTGTGATCATAGGTACTTTCTTTTCTACTCATCTTTGTATTCTTAGAGTGAGGGTTTCACTTGAAGTGTTTGATTTAAGCAAGGTTTGCTTGAATGCTTGTAGGTTACAACTTAGCCTTGAAAAGTTGAGTCTAAAGGTTGTGGTTGAGCCTTGAAAACCACATTGGGGTTTTAGTTTAGCCTTTGAAAAACTAGAGTAAAGGTTGTGGTTGAGCCTTGAAAAATCACCTTGGTGTTTTAGTTTAGCCTGGGAAAAACTAGTGATAGGTAGTGGTTGGGCCTTGAAAAACCACTTTGGGGTTTTAGTTGAGCTCGTGAAAAACTAGTGTAAAGGTTGTGGCTAAGCCTTGAAAAGTCATTGTAAAAAGCTTGGTGGAAGCTTATGAATTTCACCATTTTAGTGTTTGGTTTAAAAATCCTTAGTTGGATAATCAAGGTAGTGGATGTAGGTCTTGGACCGAACCACTATAAACCACTATAAATACTTTGTCTATTGTCTCTCTTGTTTTGCTTTTTTTGTTTTGAGATCAAGTCTCAATCCCACCAAAAGAGCTGAGATTATACTATTCACCCCCTTTCTAGCACTCACATTTGGGATCAACATATGCAAGTTCACTCACCGTTCTTTTGATTCTTTTGCTTGACTCTAGTTTCAACTAATGCTCCAAATGGACATGTCAGGCCTTGTTGGAACCTATCACACACAATAGGATCACAAACCAACTCAATGCACATAACCATAATTCTAAACGCTATTACCTAAATCATGTTCTACTAGTTGTTCCTAACTAGCTTCCAACTACCATTAAGTGGTTATCTATTCTCTCCACCCTAGTATCACTAGAAATAAATAAACAAACCTCAACAATAAAACAACTCACAACTCCAATTACTAGCCATTATCAACAACTTAGAAATTCATCTCAATTTCATTACTCACCTTGATAATTTGGTAATTGAATTCCTTCTCAAGAATACTCAAGCTATCAAGGAAAATCCCTCTTTCTCTCTCTAAATTTCCAACTAGTGAGAGAAAGTATTATGGAAAGACTTTTGAGGGTTTTAAAGGGAAAAAGTAAGAGAGCACAAAGGACTTGTGAAAATGTGCACAAAGCATGAAAATTTAAGGCTAATTTGAGAAGTTATGGAAGTTTGAAGAAAAACCCCCATGGAAGATGAAGAAACGTATGATGGGAGGAGGAAGAAGAAGAAGCTACTGGAAAAATGATATTTATAGCTAAAACTTATCTAGTTTTTGCTTAAATTACCAAAATGCCCTTAACAAGTTAACTTGCCTTCCTCCATTTTTTTGTGAAATCTTTTTACTCTTTTGACACTAAGACTAGGTCCATAATAGTCTAGAAATACTCGAGTTCATGAAAATTTAAAAATTTTGACTCGAGATGAAAAATGACCATTTTACCCCTATTATAGAAATCTTCACTATTTTTATTTTCTTCATTATTTTACCCTTATTTTCATCATTCATTTATGCTTTAGGCCTACTTAGACCTAAATATAGTTTGAAACCTACTTCTAGGAGCTCACTAAGAAAAATGACGAAATTACCCATGATCTGTGTTATCGTATCTATTTTTCATTACAAGGCTATAGAGATCGAGGTCTCACATTTCAACAATCTAAAACCCAATCAGATTATGAGCAATGGCAGAATGGAGAGAAAAGAAGAAAAAATAGACCAACGACAAAATAGAGAGACCAATGTGCTGGCAATAAACCTTTAATCAGTCAAAGGTGAGCTTTTACCAATTAAGCACTGCTTTTCACCAGTCTTCTTTCAATTGATTAGTCCCCTTTTAACTAATTAAAGTTTTTCTCCATTTATCCTTAATTGATTAAAATATATTTCAATCGATTGAGAAATCTTCAAATTTGGATCATCTCATTTGGTGCCTTTTAACGGTCAATCATCACTTTGAATTTAAATTTTGGTGCTTCAAGTTTGAGCTTTAATCAATTAACCCTTTTGGTTAATCATTTAAACCTTGTGATAATTGATTAAGGCTTTACTGTCTTGACTTTGTATAGCGTCTACATTTGCTTTAATCAATTAAGGCTCCATGTTAATCAGTTAACAACATTTTATCTTTACTATGTTATTTGCTCTTTACTTGTCTTAACTGAATAACTTATCTTATAATTAAGCAAGCTTCTTGACTTGGTTTCAAACAACAACTCTATTAAAGGATTTAAACTTTGTCCTACACAGTTAAGTGATATAGTTAGACATTAAAGACTGAGGAATTTTTGTTATCATCAAAAACATATGGCGTCGACAAAATTTTCCCCATATAATATTTTAAAATATATATAATGCCTTTTTCTACAAATGACAAATTGTAATGTACTTGAATGGAAGCTCCAACAACTTGTATGCTCTAGGGATCTGACCAACTGACCCAAAATAAAATCAATTTGAGGTTGGTCATTTCGATCCATGGAATATTTGAGTGACAAGTTTTATTGTACTGTCTTAACAGATTAAATGACAAATTATTATTAGTCTTTAATTTTCTTACTGTTAAGAAATCAGTTTCAACAAAAGCTTAATCATCACACATGAACAATCTATGCCATTAACAAATCGCATTACCTTGCACACATGAAAATGGCAAACCCAAGGATGGAAATGGTTTTTTTTTAAACATAAGTGGAGAAAAACTAGTACCATAGAACACATTAAAAAAATCAAATATAAATAAAAGCATTAAAGTTAATTAGAAAAATAAAGCATTAAACAAGAAAGGAATATAAACTCACATTATTTTGACAGTAGACACAATATTTGAAAAGATCAATCTCTCCAAATGATTCTTGACTTCTAAGGCTTCATACTTCAAACCACGCCTCTTCCTTCCAAGTTTATCAGATAAAAATAGTGACATAGTCACGTAATGTCACGACCCAATTCCCGGGCCATGACAGGCGCAAGGACCCAATGAGCATAGCTCATTAAGCCCAAGCAAGCCCAAGCAAGCCTATTTTCATTTACTTTACTCCACATATGATCGTGTGAGGCATCCACACGCAATGCACCCAGTGCACACAAAGCCAAATTCCAATGGCATTATAGATAATAATATACATGCACTATACCAGTCATGTATTTAGCAATTTACATTGCACACACATATTTACATTGTTTAAGTGTATTCACAATACAAAAGACCCACGACTTCCAGCAGAGACATTTACAATAAAAAAAGGGGCAACTATTGAATGTCGGACACCTACCAGGAGACAAACTACAGTGATCTCGTGATCTAGGATTATACAATCTCCTGATATGAAAACATGAATTTTTGAAAACGGTGAGTACAATACTCAATGAGTGAACATTAGGTGGAAACAAGCAATAATATCCAAGAAGGATTTTAAACCATGATGCACACATTTGGAACAAAACATTTTTGCTCCAATTTATTATCAAACCCCTTCCATCAACTCAAATTAATTTACAACGAAGGAGTATTCAATTTCATACATATGCACACAGATGAATACAATATCCCACTATCTCACCAGCTCATGTGCAACCCCTACATCGCGCACATAGCTGGAGTTATCATGTGCATCCCCCTACATCGTGCACAAACAATATCACTCTATCTCACAAGCTCATGTGCAACCCCCACATCGCGCACATAGCTGGAGTTATCGTGTGCATCCCCCCACATCATGCACAAACAATATCACTCTCCATATCTCTACACCCATCATCACCGACATGTGCTCCCCACATCGTGCACACGTACGGTTATAAATATCACACAATATTATTGGTCAATACATATCACACATCTACACATATATAGCAGCATATTATAGAGCACATGAATTCATGCCTTTATGCATATCACAATTCACACATTAAAACATTTTTTTTTTGGTTTTTCAAAAGCTTGTTTCCATGCACGCATTTTAAAAAATTTGGATAAAATCATTCAGATTATCCATTTCAATACACGCACATTTCCCAAAATAATTTGAAATGCAAATTGACTCACAGTGTCGAAAATCCGGATTTCGAGTGCACTCGGATTAATAGTCCTCAAGCACGATTCCTTTGCCTTTTTCGGACGTCTCACCACTTTGACTCAGAATAAAATTAAGAAATTTACTATATTACCCCTAAACTAATATAAACTAAATTTAAATTGCTAACGTATGATAGCCAAATGAAAAATGCGTCCGATTATCGCTTTAACGCGATATCGATTAAATTCGACCGCTCACCCGATAAATTGGCCAATATGTCCGATTTGATTCCAAATTGCACCATTATTTTTCTAATACCTTAATTCACCACATACCATTTAAATAGTGCCAATTTCAGCATTAAAACTTTTCCATTTCTTGATGGAAAAATTCAGCCATTACAGTGCATTAGCACTGTAATTTTTCCTACTAAACTTTTTTACTTTAATTTGTCATTTTCTAATTTGTTTCATTTCAAATGAAATCATTTCATTTGAAATGAAACAATTCCTCATTGATTCTCAACACCCTAGGTTCGGCCAATGAAGATCAATGAAGAGAATCAATTTTTTTCTTACGATTTTGCTTACTAACATGCTAACCTATCTCTAAACACTAACATAGTCTAGAATCAAGCCAATCCAACATTAAATCCTCATCCATACCTATTTTTCAGAATTGAATTCTTCATGATATCATGCCTCTCAACCATAGAAAATGGAAAGAAATGCATGGGTATTTTAGATCATAAGCAAAAGTGAAGAAATGTTACCTTTGTCACTTGATTTTCCTTGAAATCACACTTTTTTTCTTGAATTTTTGGCTTGGTTTTCTTGTTTTTCCCTTTGTTCTCCTTTCCTTTCCCTTGAATTTGGTGTGTACCGAATTTAGAGAGAGAAAATGGGTTGAAATGGCTGATTTTTAGGCTTTAATAATAAAATAAACTAACTTGCCACATGGCATAATGCCATTGGCCCCTTTTTTTTTAACTTTTTTGACTTTTTCTTCCAATTCTTTTCCACCACATCATTATTCTAAGTCAAGATATGATCAAAAGATGACCATGGCTGGAAAAATATGTTCTGGTGGTGGAAAATTTACCGTTTTACCCTCGAGATGGTAAAATTACGATTTTACCCTTACACTCCGAAATATACCGGAATCACATTATTTCTACTTTTCAACCTCAAAAAACACTAATATTAATCAATGTTAATCAAATGGGGTAAAAATTTTATCAAAAAAAATTTTCGTTTAGTCCTCCAGTGATAAAATTACCATTTTGCCCTTGTGCTCAAAAAATACCAAGAATTTCAATTTTTCACTGATAACTTCATTCTGTACTCCAATAATCTTAATTATATTTCATATAATTTTTATTTTTGTCCAATGTGATCAAATCTTGACAAAAAATCTCCATTTATTCATCAAATGGTAAAATGACCGTTTTGTCCCTAACCGGTCAATTTTTCCGATTGACTCCAAACTGAACCTTGAACTTCGAATCACTATTCTAAGCCATTCTGTGGGTTTCAGAATTTTCAAATTCCTCTTAAAATTTTTATTTGAGCTAGTTCAAGGTTCGATTTAACTTAATTATACCACTAGGTACAATACCGACTTTTAACAAATTTGACAGGGTCTCACAAGTAAATTAGGAAGTAATGTTAACCAGACTATGTCACTCTATTTATCTGATAAACTTGGAAGAAAGAAGCATTGTTTGGAGTATGGAGCTTTAGAAATCAAGAATTATTTGGAGAAATTCATCTTTTTAGATATTGTGTTTACTGTCTCAATAATGTGAGTTTATATTCATGTCTTCTTTTATACTTTATTTTTCCAAGTAACTTTAATGCTTTTTTTTATTTCTAACTACTTCATGTGTTTTTTTGTACTAGTTTCTCTCAACAAATATCTAGTGAAAGCAATTTCACTCCTTTAGTTTGCCATTTTCATGTGTGCAAGGTAATGCGATTTGTTAATGATATATATTGTTCATGTTTGCAAGAATACTATATATATACTGAGTACGAAACTCAGTGAGTGAATATTAGAAGGGAATCAGTAATCTTAACCAGGAAATGTGACAATCATGATGCACCGATTGAAAACGAGACAGTTTTTGATCTAGCTAATATTTAAACCCTTTCCACTTATCCCAGAAATTTATTATGCATTCAAGGATTAGACATCCTTGAATTTACACCGATCATTCTAGCAAAGTAGTAAATCGACAGTTGTTTACAAACTGTCGCATAATAAGGGTTTCACAACCCGTACAATTCATATATACATATGTATCACGTACAATTTCATTCACAAATCATTCTATCAAGCAAGATAGCAAAATTAACGGTTTATCACAAACCGTCACAAACAAGGGTTTCACATACCACACAATCACACATATATACACAAAGACAAGAACAATCATATACACTGCCAAGTCTTCACTGTCCTTGGTGGTACAAAGAAATAACTATCGAAATACTCGGTAAGGGGTATCACTCAGTATCCCTCTTTGCACACCATTACAGGCATGTGCATTATTCACTCAGGCATGGGGGTCACTTAGCATCCCATTTTGCACACCATTACATGCATGTGCATTATTCATTCAGGCACGGGGGTCACTCAGCATCCCATTGTTCACACCTCTGAATTTTTAGGAAATTGTGGGCGCTACGTATCGCCGTCCCCACTTGCACATGCACAGTTGCATTAATTTCACCATAATTTATTAATAATGCATATCAGCATAATACAAGGGTACACAGATTCAGTACACTCAATTTCACACAATTTTTCAACAATACATGTAGGCATCATATAAAGATACACAATTTCAACACAATCAATTTCAAATTAGTAAAAATAATATTTCACGAAAAGCTTGTTCCCAGGTTCCCTTTTCTTTTTATAGAGAGTTGAATAAAATCATTTAAGCATTTTATTCAAGCAAGTTCATATTTCTCAAAACCAATTTGAAATGCAAATTCACTCACAGTGTCGAAAATCTGGATTCCGGGTGCACTCGGATTAATAGTCCTCTAGCGTGATTCCTTTGCCTTTTCCAGATGTTTCACCACCTTGACATAGAATAAAATTAGAGAATTTACTATATTGCCCCTAAGCTAATATAAACTAATTTAAATTGCTAACGCATGATATGCAAAGGCAAAAATGCGTCCAATTATCGCTTAGTCGCAGTATCGACTAAATTCGACCGTTCATCCGATTAATTAAATCTTATGTCCAAATCACCTCTAAATTACTTCATTCTTCCTCTAATATCTTAATTCACCACATACCATTTAAATAATTCCAATTTCAGCATTAAAGCTTTTTCATTTCTTCATGAAAAATTTAGCCATTACAGTGTATTAGCACTGTAATTTTTCCTACTTAACTTTTTCACCTGAAATTGTCATTTTCCAATTTATTTCATTTGAAATGAAATCATTTCATTTGAAATGAAATCATTTCATTTGAAATGAAATCATTTCATTTTCCAAATACAACCTAGGATATTCGGTCTTGAAAGATTCATGGGGACAATCAAGTTTTTTCTTGTTGTTTTGCTTACTAACATGCTAACCTATCTCTAAATACTAACATAGTCTAGAATCAAGCCAATCCAACATTAAATCCTCATCAATACCCATTTTTCAGAATTGAATTCATCATGATATCATGCCTCTCAACCATAGAAAATGGAAAGAAATGCATGGGTATTGTAGATCATAAGCAAAAGTGAAGAAATGTTACCTTTTTCACTTGATTTTCCTTGAAAATCATACTTTTTCTTGAATTTTTTATCTAGGTTTTCTTGTTTTTCTCCTTGTTCTCTTTTCCTTTCCTTTGAATCTGGTTTGTGCAGAATTAAGAGAGAGAAAATGGGTTTTATGGCTGATTTTTAGGCTTTAATAATTAAATAAAATAGCTTACCACATGGCATAATGCCATTGGCCAATTTTTTTAACTTTTTGACTTTTTCTTCTAAATTTTTCCGCCACATGATTAGTCAAAGTCAAGATGTGAATAAAAGATGATCATGGCTGGAAAAAAATGTTCTGGTGGTGAAAAGTTACCGTTTTGCCCCCGAGATGACAAAATTATGATTTTGTCCCTATACTCCGAAATGTACCGGAATCACATTATTTTTACTTTTCAACCTCAAATAACACTAATATTGATCAATATTAATCAAATGGGGTAAAAATCTTTTCAAAAAAATTCTCGTTTAGTCCTCAAGTGACAAAATTACCATTTTGCCCTTGTGCTCCAAAAATACCGAGAATCACAATTTTTCACTACTAAACATCATTTTATACTCCAATAATCATAATTATATTTCATATAATTATTCTTGGTCAAATGTGATCAAATCTTTGCTTAAAATCACCATTTTATCATCAAATGGTAAAATGATCGTTTTGTCCCTAACCGGTCAATTTTCCCGATTGACTCCAAACTGGACCTTGAACTCCGAATCACTATTCTAAGTCATTCTATGGGTTTCAGAATTTTCAAATTCCTCTTAAAATTTCTATTTTAACTAGTTCAAGGCTCGATTTAACTTGGTTGTACCACTCGGTACAATACTGTCTTTTAATCGAGCTTGACAGGGTCTCACATTCTCCCCCACTAATAAAAATCCGATCCCCGAATTTAAATTCAATGTAAGATAGTTTACCTTTATGTATCAAAGATGTGTGGATGCTTTATCCGCATCTCTTCCTCAACTTCCCACGTCACCTCCTTTAAATCCTGATACCAACATTGTCACTAGGGGTGGCTCCACCCTTCAAGGCAGTCTTTTCTCCTTTAGTGGTAGACAACAAAAGGTACCTATCAGAGCACTCGGCTAGCGGTGTCACTCAACCTTGCAACCAAGCTCCTGGATGTACCACATAGGCTGCCATATGCGCCTCCTCCAATATCTCTCTCATCAATTCATCATTATCCGACACATAAAGTCTATTTCCATACCTCAACATTTTATCTGTGCCTTGGTTAAACATCTTTTCTTTCTTTCCATAAGGATCCTCAAACTGATCCTTAAGCTCTTTAAGGTGTCTAACACCACTAAATTCACTAAGGTGTTTTTATCCTTAATTCGAGCTACGCAAGATTTATTTTCTTATTCAGTCACAAATACCTCATTTAAAGGAGTAGACACCACCAAGTATTCTTCTCTCCTATTCACAGGCGTACTCTTTCTCACCGGTCTAACGGCCCTGCCACGTCTACCTCGCCCCCTACGGGTGGGTACCCGTGGCTTATTAGTCATCTCAATGGCTGCATCTTGCTCTCCCACTTGTCTCGAGGTGGCCCGTGTCTTAGGTGGTATTCTTACCTAGACATGAGCAACACTTTTTATTAAACACAATTAAAGTCATAAGGTGGTTTCTAAGATTGGGAATTTATACGGTTCCTCAATCATGAAATGTGCCGCGACTCACAGTTCATAATTAAAGATCCCACATAAAGACTCGACTCTCCGTTGGACTCGACCATAACACCCTAAGACTTAACAACCTAGGGCTCTGATACCAACATTATCACGACCCAATTTTCAGGTCATGACCGGTGCATGGACCCAATGAGCATAGCTCACCGAGCCCAAGCAAGCCTATTTTCACTTACTTTATTCCACGTATGGTCGTGTGAGGCATCCACACGTAATGCACCCAGTGCACTCAAAGCCAACTCATAATGGCATTATTAGCAACAATATACGTGCACCATACCAGTCATGTATTTAGCAATTTACATTGCATACACATATTCACATAGTTAGATTGCATTCACAATACAAAAAGACCCATGACTTCCAGCGAAGACATTTACAATAAAAGAAATGGGATGCTACTGAATGCCCACCTTTTAACCAGGAGATGCACTATGGGGACTCCTTGATCTAGGGTCCAACAGTCTCCTGATCTGAAAATATAAATTTTTATAAAACGTGAGTACGAAACTCAGTGAGTGAATATTAGAAAGGAACAAGCAATTTTAACCAGGAAATTTGACAATCATGATGCAACAATTGAAAACGAGACAATTTTTTATCTAGCTAATATTTAAACCCTTTCCACTTATCCCAGAAATTTATTATGCATTCAAGGATTAGACATCCTTGAATTTACACCGATCATTCTAGCAAAGTAGTAAATCGACGATTGTTTACAAACTGTCACATAATAAGGGTTTCACAACCCATACAATTCATATATACATATGTATCACGTACAATTTCATTCACCAATCATTCTATCAAGCAAGATAACAAAATTAACGGTTTATCACAAACCGTCACAAACAAGGGTTTCACATACCACACAATCACACATATATACACAGACAAGAACAATCATATACACCGCCAAGTCTTCACTGTCCTTGGTGGTACAAAGAAATAACTATTGGAGTACTCGGTAAGGGGTATCACTCAGTATCCCTATTTGCACACCATTACAGGCATGTGCATTATTCACTTAGGCATGAGGGTCACTCAGCATCCCATTTTGCACACCATTACAGGCATGTGCATTATTCATTCAAGCATGGGGGTCACTCAACATCCCATTTTGCACACTTCTGAATTTCTAGGAAATTGTGGGCGCTACGTATCGCTGTCCCCACTTTGCACATGCACGGTTGCATCAATTTTACCATAATTTATTAATAATGCATATAAGCATAATACAAGGGTACACAGATTCAGTACACTCAATTTCACACAATTTTTCAACAATACATGTAGGCATCATATAAAGATACACAATTTCAACACAATCAATTTCACATCAGTAAAAATAATATTTCACGAAAAGTTTGTTCTCAAGCTCCCTTTTCTTTCTATAGAGAGTTGAATAAAATCATTTAACATTTTATTCAAGCACATTCATATTTCCCAAAACCAATTTGAAATGCAAATTCACTCACAGTGTTGAAAATCCAGATTTCGGGTGCACTCGGATTAATAGTCCTCAAGCACGATTCCTTTGCCTTTTCCGGACGTTTCACCACCTTGATACAAAATAAAATTAGAGAATTTACTATGTTGCCCCTAAGCTAATATAAACTAATTTAAATTGCTAACGCATGATATGCAAAGGTAAAAATGCATCCAATTATCGCTTAGTCGCGGTATCGACTAAATTCGACCGTTCACCCAATTAATTAAATCTTACGTCCAAATCACCTCTAAATTACTTCATTCTTCCTCTAATATCTTAATTCACCACATACCATTTAAATAATACCAATTTTAGCATTAAAACTTTTTCATTTCTTCAAGGAAAATTCAGCCATCACAGTGCATTAGCATTGTAATTTTTCCTACTTAACTTTTTCACCTAAAATTGTCATTTTCCAATTTATTTCATTTGAAATGAAATCATTTCATTTTCCAAATACAACCTAGGATATTCGGTCTTGAAAGATTCATGGGGACAATCAAGTTTTTTCTTGTTGTTTTGCTTATTAACATACTAACCTATCTCTAAACACTAACATAGTCTAGAATCAAGCCAATCCAACATTAAATCCTCATCAATACCCATTTTTCAGAATTGAATTCATCATGATATCATGCCTCTCAACCATAGAAAATGGAAAGAAATGCATGGGTATTGTAGATCATAAGCAAAAGTGAAGAAATGTTACCTTTTTCACTTGATTTTCCTTGAAAATCACACTTTTTCTTGAATTTTTTGGCTAGGTTTTCTTGTTTTTCTCCTTGTTCTCTTTTCCTTTCCTTTGAATCTGGTTTGTGCAGAATTTAGAGAGAGAAAATGGGTTTTATGGCTGATTTTTAGGCTTTAATATTAAATAAAATAGCTTACCACATGGCATAATGCCATTGGCCAATTTTTTTAACTTTTTGACTTTTTCTTCTAAATTTTTCCACCACATGATTAGTCAAAGTCAAGATGTGAATAAAAGATGATCATGGCTGGAAAAAAATGTTCTGGTGGTGGAAAATTACCGTTTTGCCCCCGAGATGACAAAATTACGATTTTACCCCTATATTCCGAAATGTACCGGAATCACATTATTTCTATTTTTCAACCTCAAATAACACTAATATTGATCAATATTAATCAAATGGGGTAAAAATCTTTTCAAAAAAATTCTCTTTTAGTCTTCTAGTGGTAAAATTACCATTTTGCTCTTGTGCTCTAAAAATAACTAGAATCACAATTTTTCACTGCTAAACATCATTTTATACTCCAAAAATCATAATTATATTTCATATAATTATTCTTGGTCAAATGTGATCAAATCTTTACTTCAAATCACCATTTTATCATCAAATGATAAAATGACCGTTTTGTCCCTAACCGGTCAATTTTCCCTATTGACTCCAAACTGGAACTTGAACTCCGAATCACTATTCTAAGTCATTTTGTGGGTTTCAGAATTTTCAAATTCCTCTTAGAATTTCTATTTTAACTAGTTTGAGGTTCGATTTAACTTGGTTGTACCACTCGGTACAATACCGTCTTTTAATCGAGTTTGACAGGGTCTCACAATTTAAAGCAAAAAAGTTAGATTATTTGAATCAAGGTCTTAAATTTGCATATTCTCGAAATTGGATAATCACCATTTTTATCTTAGTAACATTTTAACAATCATATTCTAAGATTAGTACTTAAGTAAGGTGATATATTCCTATGTACTAAATGAAGTTTTGTTTTTGCTAAACATTTAAACTGATAGTACAAGATTACATAATATTCTAAGATTCAAATGGGTGGAATTAGCAATAAGGAAGGTAAGTTGAACGATAGAAAGGTTGGGTCAGCAATGGATGACATCTGGCCAATGTTCAATCGATGGTGAAGGGCATAAGAGGGTGTGTTGAAAAGCTCGATGTAGTTGGCGAAAGAAGAGAGAGAAATTAGAAAGGGAAATAAAAGGGGAAGGCGCTTACGTCATTTAAATAATATAATTGTTCCCATCATAGAGTTTTGTGAAAGTTAATGGCCTGAACAAAAATCTAAACAAACATAGATCTCGAGACTACAAAGCTGCACGAAACAGCAGGTGGTATGGAAAACACCATGGATGGCACTTTAACCAATTAGTTCTTCTCTTAGGATTATTGGGGGGGGGGGGGGGGGGACAATCAGCTATTTTCCATTTATGGCATGCTAATAGGTTGGATTTGAACAATTCATTCCAATGACTCATAAGCTTGATTGAATTGAGTTTTCTTACGGTGAACCAAGGACATGGAAAAAAGTTGAAGAGATTATTAAGGCATGGAAGCAAACTCATAGAATAAGTCCAAGATAATTCACTAATAATATTACACTAGACTATTCAGGCTGGCACACACAGCGAATTAAAAACATTGTGTTTCTTTTCAAATGCGGCTTTAACTACTAAACTAATGTGAAACTTTGAAATGCCACTATCACTAAATTACAACTTGAGGTTAAGGGAATCAAATTGAAGTAGAAAAATGAAGAACTCAAAAGAAAATGGGGAAGCTAATGGATGAAGTTGAAGAACGAGCAAAAAAAATAAAAAAAATTATGCACAGAGAAAAAGGTTTGGAAAGAAACGTACAATGGTTTAGGAGTCACTCTTGAATCTGTAACTACTAAACTTTATGTGTTACAGAAAAAGGTTAAGCAGTTGTAAGCAAAATGTCAGACGATTGAAGAACAAAAGAAGCTCTCCAACCTTCTACCAATAGTTTGGGCCATAAACTATACATCCAATAAAGAGCCAATCAGGTACTTAGAGGAGAACATGATCAATTTGAGTGGACTATATGAACACATAAGAATGAGTATGATCTGGTCAAATAAGAACTTTTGAAGTAACAAGCCTTAATGGAGTATCTTGCAAAACAAATCACCAAAGATGTTTTCACAGCAAGAGAAATGGAAAACAAGGCAAAAATCCTTATAAAGGGAATCATTCCACTAGAAACATATGGGATTCATATGTTCAACTTCTTAGATGATGCATATGAACAATATCGACAAGTTGGTCGTTTCATTTAGATTAAACAAAATAAATGTAACAAACAAATCTTTCAAGACTAATTGAGGAATTTTTCTTGTCAATATTTATTATGTGATAAATACCTTGAAACATATTCATTCATACATTCATCAAAATTCAAAAACATGTATACATATTCATTTGATAATTGTAAAAATGCAATCACCAACTTTTCATTTCATGGCACAAACACATGTTAATTAATGTTTATAGTATTAATGTTTATAGTAATAAAAGGTTAAAGAATAGCTTGACTATTAAAAATCTCTAGGCAACCTATTCGTCATTCATACAATACTCAATCATAAGGTAAGGTCAAAATCATGGAAGATGAACAATCAAGTCAAATAGATAAAGTCAACAAAACCCAAAATTGGATGATAAAAAGGTTGACAAGATTAATGGAAATGATGACTTTCATTAAAGGAAAAGGGGTTGTTGAATGATCTACTACTCAAAATGGTTTTTAATCTTAAGATGAAGACAGAAGAAATCTTTTATATCCACCAGGATTCACTCCACCCCAAGTGCATGTTGCTCAATAACTGTACCAGATGCCAAAGCCACTTATGGGAACTTATTCATTCCCTAACCGCATGTGGTACAAATTTCAATCCATGGAAATACTATGATGAGTCCAAGTGTAAATATTCACGATCCAATTTTTATATGTGATTTAGATGACACCAAAGAATAAAAAGAGTTGACTGTAGCTTCGGGGGCAATATGAAAATATGATCACTTAAAGGAGCATTTTAGAGCTATTAAGGGATTGGATTTCTATACCACCATTGATGCAATAGAATTATGTTTAGTACATAATGTAGTAATAACACCTAAATTCAAAATCCCAAATTTTGAAAAGTACAATGGGATGAAATGTCCATGGCTCATATCACTATGTATTGTTAGTGGATGGCTACCTATACACATAAAGATAAACTTTTAGGTCATTGTTTCCAAGATAGCTTTACAGAGTCAACAACTAGGTGGCATGTCAAACTAGATAAAATCAAATCTAATCTTGGAAAAACTTCACGAAAGCTTTTATAACTCAATACAGAGATGTTACAAACATGGCTCCGAATAGACTTTCCTTGCAAAACATGAAAAAGAAAGTCACATAGAGTTTTAGAGAATATGCTCAAAGATGGAAGGATATAACTACATAAGTTCAACTACTTTTCACCAAGAATGAGACAACAATTTTGTTTGTTAACACTTTACGAGCTCCATATTATGAAAGATTAGTTGACAATTCCACTAAAAATTTTCCTAACATGGTAATTTCTAGAGAAATTATTGAAAATGCTATCAAGTAAGGATAGATTAAAGCTATGATGCCACTAATTCGAAGAAGAGTGGTTTGTCAAAGAAAAAAAAAAGGAAATGCACAAGTTATTATTTTTTTGAAATAGCAAGTTGGCGATTTCAATCAATACTACCCTTATCCCTCAAATTATCTTTTTTACCTTACAATTAACAACATGTCTCATGAACCATACCCTTGTCAACCAATTTCACCACCAGTCTTCTCAACGAACACCGATCACCAAGCTTCCATACATACACCTACACCAGCATCAACTTCCACAACTCGATCTATTACCTATGACTTACATTGCTTTGCTTCCACAACTTATTGAGAAACACTTAGTTGCACCTGTCAATACAGAACCCCTAAAACCTTTACCCTGGGTGGTATGATGCTATTGCTCACTATGATTACCATTATGGAGCTCAAGGTCATTCCACCAAGAATTGCACAACATTAAAGTACAAAGTGCAAATTTTGATTAAAGTAAAGCTAGTAAATTTTGTAAAGAAGTCAAAACCAAATGTTGATAGGAATCTATTGCCTAATCACACGGGAGCTTTTATAAATGTTATGAATAGTGAAAATGCTTATTACATCAAGAGAAGTGTAGATGAAGTTAAAACTCTAATGATTGAAATATTTAAAGCAATGATTAAGGTTGGTATGCTTCGCCAAACACTAAAGGAGGACACTAAACAATTAGGATGTAACTCCAAATTCTTTTGTAAATACTACATGGTGATAGTGGGACACATTATTTAAAATTGCGTTGAATTTCGTCATGTGGTGAAAAAGATGATGGATGCATTCTTGGTTAAATTTTATGAAGAATGTGCTAAGGAGTTTATGGTTGCGATAATCAAAGAATCAACAAAACGTACATTTTCTCAAAATATGCCTATGTTGTAAATAATAAGCCTTCTCGAGGCATCATTATAGAGGTTCCAAGCTCTTTCCCATATGAAAATAATAAAGCAATCCCATGGATATATGATTGCAATATTATATGTCCAAGTTTGGGGTCTGAAATGTCTTCACTTACCTCATTGTTCGAAAACACTACAAATAAAACAAGCATTGAGGGCATGACTTATAATGGACATTGTTATACTCTAGAAATGTTGTTGGATGAAGCTCAAAAAGAGAAATGAAAGAGAAGTATAAGAGTTTGATTGGAGAAAACAATTCACTAAAGGGTCAAGTAATAAAACCTAAAACTATTTTGAATGTTAAGAATAAGAAGCTTTTGTCAAAAATAAAGCTTGTGAAATTTTGAAATTCATCAAGCATAGTGAGCACAGTGCAGTGGAACAATTAAATAGAATGCCAGCTTGTATCTTGTTGTTCTCATTACTTCTGAATTATGAATCCTATCAAAACGTATTGTTGAAAGTGTAAATGAAATGTACGTGACTCACAATATATGTGTAGAAAATTTGGTTCATATTATGGGAAACATCATTACAAGAAATTCTATCACATTTAATGATGAAGTGATTCCATTTAACAGTCGAGGAAGTAGCAAAGCCCTCCACATATCCACTAAATGTAGGAGTCATTTTATAGTGAAGGTATTGACTAATAATGGTTCATCCTTAAATGTCATGCTTATGACCACATTGGCTAAGTTGTCTGTTGATACATCTTACATGAAGACTAGCCATATGATTGTGAAGGCCTTTGATGGAATTAGATGAGAAATGATAAGTGATATCGAGATACCAATACAAATTGGGCCTTGTACTTTTATTATTGAATTTCAAGTTATGAACATTACACCGTCTTACAGTTATTTATTGAGGCGTCCATGGATTCACATGCCAAGCTCTATACCATCATCTCTCTATCAAAAAGTAAAGTTCATATTGGAAAAAAGTTAGTATGTGTTTTTGGAGAATAGCATTTGCTTGTTACTCAATTTCCAACCACTCCATATTTAGAAGTTACAGAACAAACAATTGAATGCTCCTTCAGATATTTCAAGTTTGTCAATGCTACTTACGTAAGTGAAGGATCAATAGTACCCACTCTATGCCTATTTAAAGCTACCAAAATGACAATTAAGCAAACTGTTGGAAAATGATGTTGTGTTGGGTTCAGTTTAGGAAAAAGGTTGCAAGGAATCATATGATCTTTATCGGTGGTTAAGAATAGAAAGATTTGACCTTGGATATAAACCTACGAAAAAGGAAGAATTTGAGATGATGTCTACAAAAAAGAAAAAAAGAATGGCTTACTTCAAAGGAATGGAACCAAAAGAAACAAAGATGTATTTTCCATATTTTTAAGAGACTTTTCATTGAAGAGGGTTTGTTCATCCAAGCCCATCAAAAAGGATGGATTATGACTATAAAGCTTCGGTGTGTGCAATAGATAAGGAACAATCGGAGAAAGCACCATTAGTATACATAGGACCCTTGGTTTGAAGTTGAGTAACTGGATAGTCATGGAGCTACTTATCATCCTCAAACCTTTAAAGTAACAAATTTAACTTCGGAATGTTTATGCCCTAGAGCTTAGGGAAAGTCTTGAATGTGCAATAAGTTTTTATTCTATTATCATTTAAATAAGAATGATGCATATGATACATTTTCGTAACTATTCCTTCATATACCAATTGTCATTTCTTTATTTTTATCTTTTCAATTTATATTCCATTATTTTCATATCCCTATATCTTTTCAATTTTACTGTTTCTAAGTAATGAATGTGAGGATAGTAATAACAATGATTTTGGATTTGATTTTGAAAGAAATACATATGTTGCTGAGCTCGATGATGAAAAGAATATTGATGATTGTTCTTTACCTTTTAACTTGCTAAGGTTGGTCAAACAAGAAGGAAAACAAATATAACGTCATCATGATTCCACAGAAATAGTTAATATGGGAAATACAAAGAACAAAAAAGATTTTAAAATCGGCACATTGCTTTTGCCCTCCGAAAGACAAGAATTAATAAAGCTACTTCAAAAATATGTGGATGTGTTCGCATAATCTTACCAAGATGTGCTAGGGCTTAGTACAAATATAGTCGTACATAAGTTGCCTCTAAAAACATAATGCAAGATGATCAAACAAAAATTGAGACGAATGAAACCTAAAATGTTGTTGAAGATTAAAAAATAGATAAAAAATAGTTTGATGTGAGATTCTTAAAGGTAGCCAAATATCCTGAATGGGTAACTAATATAGTCACTGTTCTTAAGAAAAATGGAAAAATACGAAAATATGTGGATTATTGAGATTTCAACAGAGCAAGCCCAAAAGACAATTTCCCTCAGCCTCATATCGACACCTTTATTGAAAATACAGTTAGGCATTCCATGTTTTCATTTATGGGTGGTTTTTTAGGGTGCAACTAGATAAAAAATGGAGCCAGAAGACATGGAAAAGACTACGTTTGTAACAATGTGGGGCACATTTTCCTATAAAGTGATGCCCTTTGGATTAAAGAATGCTAGAGCTACTTATCAAAAAGCTATGGTAACTCTTTTGCATGACATGATGCACAAAGAGATCAAGGTGTATATGGATGATATGATTGTCAAAGCTCATAAAGTAGAAGATTATACGATCAATCTCAAAATTTTGTTTGAAATATTATGAAAGTTTTAACTCAAGCTAAATTTAGATAAATGCATTTTTTGTGTTTTTTCAGGAAAATTGTTAGGGTTCGTCAGTAGTGGAAAAGGGAATGAAATGGATCTAGATAAGATACGAACAATTCCAAATTTGTCTTCCCTCAGAACACAAAAGGAAGTAAGGGGTTTCTAAGGTATTTGAATTATATTGCTTGTTTCATATCACAAGTTACTATTGAATGCGATCTTATCTTCAAACTTCTTCGAAAACATATCCAAGCGAATGGAACGAAGAGTGCCAAATTGCATTTGAGAATATTAAAGAATATCTCTCAAATCCTCCAATATTGGTACTTCAAATTCCAAAAAAACCACTAATCCTATATCTAACGGTATTCGAGAAATCGATGGGTTGTGTATTAGGACAACATAATGAAACATGAAGAAAAAACATGTCATTTATTATTTGAGAAAGAAATTCATAGATTATGAATCCAAGTATTCACCACTAGAAAATATGTGTTGTTGACTAGCTTAGATAGCATATTGACTCAAGCAATATATGATATATCATACTACTTGGCTCATGGCAAAATTGGATCCAATTAAGTATATTTTTTAGAAACCTTCATTTTTAGGAAGGATAGCGAGGTGGGAAGTCTTACTTTCTGGATACAACATTGTATACATATCCCAAAAAGCAATTAAAGGAAATGCAATTGCTGAATTTCTTGCAGACCAAGCTATTGATGATTATGAACCCATGAAATTGAAGTTTCTTGATTAAGACTTAATGGCTATATTCCAAACTGACAAAAAAGAATTGATAGAAAATAAAGTTTGGAAAATGTTCTTTAATAGAGCTTTAAATGCCTTAGGGCATGGCATTGGAGCCATTTGGATTTCACCAAAGGGGGATTATTACCCTACCACTGCAAGATTGGGTTTCCACTACACTAATAATGTCATTGAATATGAGGCATGTGTTATGGGTCTTGAAGCAACAATTGAAAAAAAGAAAATTGACAAACTCAAAGTGTTTAGGGACTCTGCCTTATACCACAAATATGTAGTAAGATTGATTAAAAGATTCAATGAGATACAATTTAATCACTTACCTCAAGATGAAAATCATATCATTAATGCTTTAGCAATATTGGTAGCAATGTTCAAGGTAAGAACAAAAGTTGAAGTCCAACCCATCAAGATAAGTTTGCAAGAGTCTCATGCATATTGCTTTAATGTAGAGGATGAGAATGATGGAAAACCATGGTATCATGACATTTTACAATATGTTAAATGCCGACAATACCCTGAAAAAGCTTTTAAAAATGATAAAAGGATCATCAAAAGATTGGCGATGGGTTTTTTTCTTGATGGAGATGTGAGACCCTGTCTAATTGGTTGAAAAGCCGGTATTGTACCTAATTGTACAATTAAGTTAAATCGAGCTTCAACTAGTTTAATAGAAATTCTAAGAGGAATTTCAAAATTCTGAGACCCACAGAATAGCTCAGAATAGTGATTCAGAGTTCAAGGTCCTGTTTGGAGTCAATCGGCAAAATTGACCGGTTAGGGACAAAACGGTCATTTTCTCATTTGTTGATTAATGGAGATTTTTAATCAAGATTTGGTCACATTGGACCAAAAATAATTATATGACATACAGTTATGATTATGGGATCATAAAATGATGTTTAGCAGTGTAAAATGGTGATTCTCAGTGTTTTTGGAGCACAAGGGTAAAATGGTAATTTTGTCACCGGAGTGCTAAAAGTGAATTTTTTTGGAAGGATTTTGACCCATTTGGTTAATATGAATTAATATTAGTGTTATTTGAGGTTGGACAGTGAAAATAATGAAATTCCGGTACATTTTGAAGTGTAGGGGCAAAATTGTAATTTTGTCATTTCGGGGGGTAAAATCGTAATTTTCCACTACTAGGATAATTTTTCCAGCCATGATCATCCTTGGATCAGACTTTGACTTGATTGATCAAGTGGTGGAGAATAAATGGAAGAAAAAGTCAAAAAGTAAAGAAAATGGGCCAATGGCGTGATGACACGTGGCAACCTTGGTTATTTTATTATAAAGGCTATAAAAATCAGCCTTTAACCCTCATTTCTCTCTCTATATTCGGCACCCACCAAAATTGAAAGAAAAAAAAGAAGAACAAAGGAGAAAAACATAAAACCTAGCCAAAAATCCATAGATTTCAAGTGGTTTTCAAGATTCAAGCAAAACAAAGGTAACTTTTCTTTAGATTTACTCTAACCCTAGCTTACCTATGCTTTTGTTCTTGATTTCTATGGATAAATATTGAGATATCATGATGGAATGGATTCTGAAAAATGGGTATGAATATGGATTTGATGTTGGATTGGATTGAATTTAGACTATATTAGTGTTTAGAGGTAGTTAAGCATGATTATGAACAAAAATGGAAGAAAGAAATTGAATCTCAGGGTTGTTCTTTGTTAGGCCGAACCTAGGGTGGAGAGTGCATGAGGAAATTGGTTCATTTCAAATGAAATGATTTCATTTGAAATGAAAGAAATTAGAAAATGACAAATTCAAGTGAAAAATGTAGTAGAAAAATTTTCAGTGCTAATGCACTGTATTGGCCGAATTATTCCATAAAGAAATGGAAAATGGTGAATGCTGAAATTGGCATTAATTAAATGGTTTGTGGTGAATTAAGGTATTAGAAAAAAAAGAATGGACCAATTCGGAATCAAATTGGGCATAATAGCCGATTAATCGGGTAATCGGTCGAAATTAGGCAATACCGCGTTAAAGCGATAATCGGACGCATTTTTGCTTTTGCGTATCATACGTTAGCAATTTAAATTAGTTTATATTAGTTTGGGGGCAATATAGTAAATTTTTTAATTTTATTCTGTGTTAAGGTGGTGAGAAGTTCGAGAAAGGCAAAGGAATCGTGATTGAGGACTTTTAATCCGAGAGCATCCGGAATCCGGATTTGTAAGACGGTGAGTGAACTTGCATTTCAAATTATTTGGGGAATGCACATTGTATTGAAATAGATGATTAAATGATTTATTCAAAGTTTTTTTTTTAAACTATATGCTGGGAACAAGCCCTTGATAAAAATGATTTTATTTGATGGAATTATGTGGTATGCATGAAATTATGTGTTCTTATAACATGTTGTCACATATGTGTGAATATGTGTGATGTACTGACATTTGTTATTGTTGATATATATATGTAAATGTACATGTGCACGATGTGGGGAAAGGCTCATGTCGGTGAAATTGGATGTGGAAATTATGGTTTGTGCACGATGTGGGGGGATGCACACTGTAGCTCCAGCTATGTGTGTGATGTGGGGGTTGCACATGAGCTGGTGAGTGCACAAGGTGCACATGATGATGACTCCAGCTATGTGCGTGATGTGGGGGTTGCACATGAGCTGGTGAGTGCACATGGTGCACATGATGATGACTCCAGCTATGTGCGCGATGTGGGGGTTGCACATGAGCTGGTGAGTGCACATGGTGCACATGATGATGACTCCAGCTATGTGCGCGATGTGGGGGTTGCACATGAGCTGGTGAGTGCACATGGTGCACAGGATAACTCTAGCTATGTGCGCGATGTGGGGGTTGCACATGAGCTGGTGAGTGCACAAGGTGCACACGATATCTTCAGCTGGTAAGACAATGGAATGTTGTATTTATCTATGTGCATATGTATGAAATTGATTATTCCTTCATTATAAATTAAATTGAAGTGAGGGGAAGGGTTTGAAAATAAATTGGATAAAAATGAATGTGTTCCAAATGTATGCATCATATTTTTAACCCTTCCTGATATTATGGCTTGTTCCTATCTAATGTTTGCTCACTGAGTTTTATACTCACCGTTTTCAAAAATTCATGTTTTCATATCAGGAGATTGTAGATTCCTAGATCGCGGGATCATAGTAGTCCATCTCCTGGTAGGTGTCTGGCATTCAGTAGTTGTCGTTTTTATTGTACATGTCTCCGCTGGAAGTCGTGGGTTTGGTATGATGGTTATGTACATGTAATGTACACTGTCAAAGTCTATTTCTGACTGGTATGAATGTAAATGTGTAAGCAATGTAAATTGCTAAATACATGACTGGCATAGTGCATGTATATTAATGTTGATAATGTCATTGTGAATTGGCTATGTTCACACCCGGGAAAAGGTGTGTGTGTGTATGTATGATTGGATATGCCACTGTTAATTGGCATTGTATGCACACTGGGTGCATTACGTGTGGATGCCTCACACGAGCATGTATGGAATAAAGTAAGTGAAAATAGGCTTGCTTGGGCTTAGTGAGCTATGCTCATTGGGTCCTTGCGCCAGTCATGGCTCGGGAATTGGGTCGTGACAGGAGAAATCTTGTATAAAAGCAGTCAAGATCAAACATTGTTACAGTGTGTGATCACTGTTGAAGCTAAAAAATCATTAAGGAAATTCAAGAGGGGATTTTGGAACACATGTAAATAGGCACATGATGGCCAAACAAATCATAAGGGCAGGCTATTATTGGTTGACAATGGAAACTAATTGCATTAATTTCATTAGAAAGTGTCACAAATGTTAGATCTACACAAATAAAGTTCATGCTCCTCCATCTCCTTTACATGTCCTAGCACCTCTATGGCCCATTTCCATGTGGGGAATTGATGTGGTTGGGCATATTACTCTTAAAGCTTTGAATGGACATCGACTTATCTTAATAGTCATTGATTACTTTACAAAATGGGTAAAAGCGACCTCTTATGCTAATATGACATGACCTGTTGTGTGCAAGTTTATCAATAAAGAGGTAATTTGTCAATATGGATTTTTGAAGAGGATTATCGTAAACAAGGCACGCAACCTCAATAACAAGATGATAGGTGAGGCTTATGTTAAGTTTAAAATCAAGTATCACAATTCTATACCATATCGCTATAAAATGAATAGAGCAATAAAGGTAGCGAATAAGAATATCAAGAGGATTGTGGTGAAAATAACTGATGTATACAAGGATTGGCATGAGAAGTTGCCATTTGCCTTGCATGCTTATTGAATGCCCGTACGCACGTCCATAAGAGCCACACCATTCTTTTAAGTATATGGAATGGAAGTAGTAGTACTTATTGAAGTTGAAATTCTTTCTTTAAGGGTTTTGAAAGAAGTTCAATTGGAAAAGGCAAAATGGATGCATGCTCATCATGAACAATTAAATTTGATTAAAGAAAAAAAAAACTCATAGCACTTTGTCATGGCCAATTGTATCAACAAAGAATAATACAAGCGCATGACAAGAAAGTCCACCCTTAAGGCTTTCATGAAGGAGAATTAGTCTTGAAAAAAATTATTCGTATCCAAAATAATCCTTAATGAAAACAGGCACCAAATTGGCAAAGTCCCTATATGGTAAAGAAGGCTTTTTTAGGAGAAGTGTTAATCTTAACAGAAATGGATGGGGATGATTTACCAAATCCAATAAATGCTATTGCAGTAAAAAAAATACTATGCTTTAAAAAAACGAAAACTAAAGAAAAAATTAAAAAAAAAGAAAATAAAGGGTTCAAGGTGAAAACAAGGGCAATTTGAATCCAAAGGAGGCCCTTAAGTGTATGTGTATTCTCTAGAGCCAATCAGTTAGGTAAGAAATACATATCGAAGAATGCATAAAACCTTAAAAGGTTTCACTTCATCAAATAAGTTTTATGGATAATAAGTTATCATAAAATTAATTTGGATGAAGCCCTTGGATATTTGGTGCTTTGCATAAAAATTGTAAAGATTTACAATTATAAGATTCTAATGCATTAAAGCACACATCCTAAATGTTTCTAGCCAATGTATTATTAGGATAGGGCATCAATAATGCTTCATGATTAGCACATGTTATGTTCCTCATTACGAATGGGCAATCGATCTCATATGATTGATAATATAAGGAAACTTAGAACAGACATGTGGATGCTTGTTCAAGAAAGAACAAGTTCACTGAACTTAACCCGCCATGAGAATTTCATTTGGTATTTCACTTAAATGTTTATGAATTAAATTCTCATGTGTTAGTCATGTAAGTAATCCTTAGACTTGAGGCATCATTGTTATCTTGTATGATGAGTGTTATACTTTGATTCCATCTCTATGGATCTTAACCATAAATGCCCAAAAAAAATGTTGTCGGGTATAGCATAAATCATATGAAGATATATGAATTGTTAGAAAAAGAATCATCACCCCAAATGAAGATTGTTAAGAAGGAAGTATCCTACATGCTGGTTAAGCTTATATCGACTCAATAAAGTCGTTTGCCAAAGCAAGATGAAAGGAAAAAAGTTTCCTTAAGGTATCATCCAAAGTCAACATCAAGGCTTAATAGAAAATATGGAAGGCATTAAGAGTAAACACTATACCATGCTTTTTGCCTATTTCAGGATAAATGATGATAGAATCGAATCACACAAATAAGACTAGACACGAAAGGTTGAGTCAAACCATAATGATTTTCTATCATTGACTAAAAGCCAATCTTGGTCTATAAGTATGATTGGCCAATTAGAGAATTGGTGATGAAGTCAAATTTGATTTGATTTGTCTAATTCCTTATAAGGTTTGAAATTCTAATTTATACTTATTACTAATATGATAAGAAGCCTAATGGGTCACACACATAAGGTGATTATTAGAAATTAATTTAGGAATCAATCAAATAGGATTTGGTTGATAAAGTTGAAAGACTTCATATAGAGATAAATTGAAAAGTTCAATTTATAAGTTTTTTAGGTTATTGCCAATAGTTCAAATAAAGGAGTTTATTGTCTAACATGTGGGCTAATTTCTTTAAGAGATAATTGCACCTTGTTTTATTTAATTAAGTTAAATAATTAATGGACTATGAACTATTAATGGCCCAAAAAGACTTATAGCCCAATGCATTAGGCAAATTCTAATTTGATTAGGAGTTAATCTAATAGTTAGATTACAAGTCTTCTACCTCTATATTTAAACGATTACTAGCCGCTCCTTGAAAATAAGTTTTAAGAGAGAACTTTCTAAAATCTTTAGGAGAGATTTCTTGTTTCATATGTGCTGAGATTAGGATTTTAAAAACTTAGGAAAAACAAGGGAGCTCTAAGTAGAGA
This sequence comes from Theobroma grandiflorum, assembly GCA_036013995.1. Lineage (NCBI taxonomy): Eukaryota > Viridiplantae > Streptophyta > Magnoliopsida > Malvales > Malvaceae > Theobroma > Theobroma grandiflorum. Next base: position 14,469,154 of record CP142131.1, read on the forward strand.
GTCTACTAGCATAGATTCGGTTTTATATCTTTCCTATCTTAGAGAATATATTCCTAATAGTTGCTGTGTTGATCATCATTGGAGACAAGACACATGTGCTACTTAAAGTATGACACAACCACTAGTTGCTAACAAAAGAAGGATCGAAAGGCAAGGAGGAAGTCACCTAGCAATTTTGACTTTAGGTTTTTAAAGTAAATCGTAAATTTTTTGTTACTATGCTTATATTGTTTTCAATTAAAGAGTTCTATGGTTTAGGATTCTAGAAAATTTTAAATTCCATTGCATACTCTGATCAAATATATCTTAGAAACCCTAACACTAAGTTGAAAACCTGAAAAGGCGACTTAAATACAAAGAGTAATACACAAACGCCATAACAAGACAAGGGCAAAGGTCAATTGGAAAAGTCCAAAAGGAATCAAGAGCATTAAGAAATGTTTTTGCTTTAAAGGACCTTCGGAGTTAACTTGTTCATGATTGTTCATAAATTCATTACTTGGATATTATATCCCTTGTTAGAATCTTGAACTTTTTATTTTCATCTTGATTTTGTCCATTATGTTGAACAAAATTGTGCTTTTCTTAATAAATCCTATTAGTTTTTTGTCTCATGAACCAAGAAAATTTGCAGTGCATCATATTTGTTATGAAAGTTTGAATGATAATGGATTAAATAAACCATAACAAACATGAAAGATTCTTATTTTACTTTGAATGGGATTTATTGGTGTTAAAGAGTTCAAAAATTGAGTTCGGAAAGAATTGTGAAATTTATAGATTGACAAAACGGAATAAATGTATTGAAAAAAAGATCAGATCATCGAATAAAGTGCCAAAAAGAGATAACAAAAGGTCAAAAATTATGGAATTCTAAAACCTTTGAAAAACCATGAACATGGATGCATGACATCATCTTAGAAGTTAATCATTTGCATATCACGATAGCTTGTATCACATGCATTCAAAGGATGATATTCACTTAGGTATTAAAAAGGAAAATTTTTCAATTATTTTAAATTACGTAATCTCATTTAGAGATGAGGAGTTTTTCCAATCATTTTAAAATTGCGTAGCATCATTTAAAGATAATGAGCTTTTCTAATCATTTTAAAGTTACATAGCCTCATTTAAAGATAAAGAGTTTTTTCCAATCATTTAAAACGTAGCCTCATTTAAAGATGAAAAGATTTTCTAATCATTTTAAAGTTGTGTAGCCTTATTCAGAGTTTTAAGTTGCATAGCCTCATTAAAAAATAAAGAGCTTTTCTAATCATTTTAAAGTTGTGTAGTCTCGTTTAAAGATGAGAAGCTTTTTCCAATCATTTTAAAATTACATAGCCTCATATGAAGATAGTGAGCTTTTTCCAATCATTTAAAATTACGTAGTCTCATTTCAAGATAAAGGGTTTTTCCAATCATTTTAAGTTGTGTAGCCTCGTTTAAAAATAAAAAACTTTTTCTCTGGTCCAATCAAATGGTGTCTACGTTTTTACACAATTCTCGATTATCAAGAAATGCACAAAAAGAGACACTTGTATACACTCCATTCATCCGAGGTTGTCTTAATAATATAAATAAATAAAAAGAAATAAATAAACAAAAAAAAATCTGAAAACAAAAAAAAAAGAGATAATGATAATGATAAAAAAAGATTTTGAATGAACATCCAAACAAATTAAGGATTGATTTGAACCGATTTTAATCTAGTAATTTTTTAAATTCATTTTCTTATAAAAAATCCTAATCTAATATCAACACAAATATGGGTATAAATACCCTTTAATCAACCTAGAATCAACATGGAGGGAATGAAGAGAAATCACTAGAAAGGTTTTTTTTTTAATTTTTAGGTTTTTGGGTTTTGAAATTTCAAATTTAGATTTAGGAAAATTGAAGTGGTTTTTGGGAAAACTACTACAATTAAAGGGAAGAGAAGATCAAAAGGATTCAAGAGGAGTATTTTGGGAGAATTTCGACATCGGTGAACGGCAACCGACGATCGACAGTGAACTGACATCAGATTTTAGACAAACGGAGAGAGAAGAGGTTTTCAGAGAAAGGGCAAAAAGATATGAAAAAGAAAAGTCTAGCCTATTTATACTATAAGTGCAAGACTACATTGTTTTGAAGTGAAAAATAAAAAAGGAGTTTAGAAGACCCAACCAACGCCTATTCTTGGAGGTCCGTCTATGATCCAAAGCCCAATGGTTTAGGCTCTTTGCTTTTGGGTTTCTAAGCCCATTAGGATAAGCTATATTTTGGTTTTTTTAATTATCATTATATCTTTCTTTCATTATCTTGATATATTCCTATTTACTTAGGTTTAGATCTTTAATTAAGGAGATATATAATGAATTTTAAAATATGCAATTATTTACAAATAAAATCTCTTAAATGAAATTTTAAGGGAGATTACAAGTGATAACTTTCTTAAATTTTTCAAAGTAAGAATAGTTAGAAGACCTCGCCATAAGTAACGGGAGGTAATCCTGTAATTTATTTTTACAAAGAGATTTATTCATAAATAATTCTTATAAACATAAAAAATAATAACAAATAAACAATAAAATTTATAAATTAAAAATAAATAAATATTTAAGGTTTCATAAATTAAAATATAGGACATAAAGAATAAATATTTAAATCTTGTAGATTAAAAAATATAACATCATAATATTCATAAAAATTAAATAAATAATAAAAATCCTCTTATGGTGAAATCTCAAGAAAGTTATAAGTAGTAATTTCGAGAGAATTACTTAGTGAAAAAATTTCCAAAAATTTTTGCAAAAGTATGAAAAATTTTTAGAAAGTTTTCAATACAAAGACTTGTATGATAATAATAATAACAAAACAATAAAAATAATAAAAGTGAAATAAAAGAATTTGTAAATAAAAAATCATAAATAAGTAAAGTTTCTCTGATGATGAAATTTCGAGAAGGTTATAAGTAATAACTTTCAAAAAATTTCTAGATGAGAAATTCTTCTTGAATTCGGCCATAAGTATTGAGGTATTCAAAAGACATTTTGGTATATCAAAGGATTCTTCTTTGTTGTAAAATGATTAAGAAAAGTAAAATTGGATATCGAATTTAAAATTGATTTATTAAGGTTAAAAGGATAACATATAATTAATTAGGTACAATGTTAAGTGGGCGTTATGAGGGTGCTAACATATTCCTCATACGTAATTCTACTTCTGAATCTAACTTATTTCGTAATTTGAAATCTATGTTTTTAAATAATTTAGATGACCAGTCACATTTAAACAAAAAAATTTAATAATAACTCCTCTTTCACGTTGAACAATTGAGTTTATAGGTTCATACATTATGACAAATATATCTCTAGTCTGTTTAGGTTAATGACTCATAAGTCAATTGCATAGTGGTAACGTCAGCCAGTGCTAGCATGCTGCTGATGGTAATTAGTAGATATTGAGTTACATCAAGGTTTCTGAATGGGATGCTTTAATTATTGTGTCACAATCAAAACAAAGGACGGCATGAATGTAATAAACTTGCAATTTATGAGATTATCATGCTGAAAGTGAGATATTAGGATTGCAATCTCTTAGAGGTAGAATAAGTAACATACAATTTTCTTTTAGTCATGTTGCCATAATCTACTTTTGGTCTTCTCTCTTTCGTTGAATTAATATATAATTTATTTTGTTTTTCATAGTCAGAAGTTGTTTCGTGTCATCTGCCAATAACAAACTTCTCTTTGTAAATGTAGAAAACTGGTTGAATTTTGAATTTCATAGATTACATATATTGATTTCTAATGGATAAAGGGGACAAAGATAAGTGGCAAAATAGATGCTAAAGGGAAAAAAAACAGAAGGCTAAAAGGAATTTTAACGATGAGAAAGCAGCCTTTGAATATCATAGATGCTGTGACTTTTCGAATGCAGTTTTCATGAGGGTTTACTAGTGCTGGATGCTGGATAGGATTTGTTGCTTTTGTAAAAATGTGAAATGTTTAGTATAAATCTCCATGTCATTCAGAGTTGATTAATCAGTTGTGCCACTTGTTGAGACAAACTAGTCATCTGAATCACTTACTGCTTGTTTCAAATGCAATGCAAATGATAACTTAATTTCATTACTTAACAAATTTTTTGATGTGCAAAAGTCTCTCCTTAATCTTTGCCTATGTTCTACTGTCGTAAAGGTTTCATCATGCCTCACTCTAGTCTTAACTCCTGGAAGATGTTGAGAAAGCGACAGGAGAATCTACGATGAAGTAGCCAACAAAAATTAACAAGTCAACCTTTTAGAGTTGTAATAGATTTTGGTTTCATCTCAGTGGAATAAATACCCATCCCCGCAATCTAGCGTCTCTAAGAAGGCCCACTCTGGTTAACTCAAGCATGCCTAGTGCTCAATTCTTGTATTTTCTTTCATCATGTCTCCTTTAATATTTGCTTCAGCTTATGACTTGCTGGACGCAAATGGGAGCATAAATATTAGGTGGGATATTATGTCTTGGACCCCAGATGGCTATGTGGTGAGTTTCACGTCAATTTTGCTTAATCTGTCTTTTTGACTGCCATTCTAAAATATGCTTGGTGCTATTACAGATCATCACTAGTGCAGTTTCTTGATAAGGTATATGAAACATACTACTTTGTCTATCCTCCCCTGTGGGACTATGAACTCACATGCTAAGGAGAACGTTTCTCAATTCCTAATAAATGTTTGGCTTCTATCACATAAGTAGCAATTAGAGGTCTTGCTTAAGCAGCTCCTCTGCATTTTCAAGGACTCTAAAGTCTGATTGTTATTGCTTGGAACTTAGCAAGCTCACATCTTTCAGAATTTAGTTAGGCACACAAAATCACAAAGATGACGTTGACATGTTGTTCTTGTTCTTTTCTGAAAAGCCACTCGGACACAATTTAACTTCATCATCTTCATAAGCTAGTAAGAAATCATATCAAACCATTTTGCATCTATTGGAGTTGGATCATTAGCCAATATTTTGCAACTTAGTACTATAATTTTGAGCTTACACAAATGCTCCATAGCCCTTAATACTAATCCAAATGTTTGCTTACTTTACCACTTTCAGGCTATGGTGACAATGAGCAACTTACAAATGTATGGACAGATACTGAGCCCTGGCTGGACCTAGGGGTGGACATGGGCTAAGAAAGAAGTCATCTGGTCAATGGTTGGGGCCCAGGCAACGGATAAAGAAGACTGCTTAAAGTTCAACGGAAAAATTCCTTACAGTTCTGACAGTTGCCCTGTAATTGTTGACTTGCTACCTGGAGTCCCCAAAAAGTTCAAGGGAAAAATTCCTCACAGTTTTCCGGCTGTTGCAAGGGCGGCATACTTGGTTCTTCGCGACAAGACGAGGCATCTCCAGTCTTATCCTTTCAGGTTAGTGTAGGGCATTCAGGTACATCAAAGAAAACAGTGAAAGTGCCACAGGATTTTTATTTGCTTGGTCCAGGACCAGGCTATGCATGCAATGCTGCAATGATAGTGCCATCGTCTATTTTCTTCTCATTTGATGGTCAGCAAAAAACCCGCGCAATGAGTGAGTTTGGTCTTAGCCATTTTATGACCTGTATGCTTTATGGTAAAGAATGAATTATAGAAAAAAAAACATGAAAATGTAGTAGTTGCATCAATTGAATTCATGCTTGTCACTCACACTTGTCCATTGCTTTAGGATGCATGCTTCATTATTTATAAAATGCAGCAAGGTTGTGGAAAATTGATTGTGAATGCTCTATAAAATGCCATGTCATTAACAAAAACATAGGTATGTACCAAGAGTTACCTATTCCGACAGAGCACTATTGGCTTATTTCTTGTACAAAAGCTCACGAACTAGAGAATGTCTTCAACTAAATTTCTTAAAATGCAATATACATTTCGCAATGAGAGAGTCGGAATGATGATTTCATCTGCTAATTGCATTTCCTCCAAGTGATCATCTAACTTATTTTCCCGTCCTTCTTTGCAGTGACATGGACTATTACATGCACATACTCACCGATGCTTGTTTCAAGGAACCCAAATTGTTGTGTCTCATTGTCTTCATTCTATAACCCTGTGATGACACCCTATCCAACTTGTGCTTGCGGCTGCCAAAATAAAGATAACTGCACTATGTAAGGATCATTTTGATCTCCAGAAGACACAGGTGCCTGTAAATAATTTAGCATTTCCCTTGCTTCACTAGTCATCAACATTCTCACCAGCACACTCATTGTTTCATAGCTTTGTTTAAAAGTTTGCACAACTACATGAATTAAATGTTTCAAATTAATTGAAAGCAGTTATAAAAGTTATAATTTGGCATTCTGACCTGGGACAAATTTGCCAGTATATCAAGAGTCAACTATCATGTGAAAAACCTAATAAAATTTTGACAGGCGTTTGTTTTTATATTGGAGTTTAATTGAGCTGTTGAAATCTGGTGCTTTATTTTGCAGCCACAATGGTGATGAACACGATAAGTCTGAATGGAAGAAGAACACTCTGGCTGTTATTTTGTTTCTTTATCTTTATCTTTTTGTGTCTGTCTTATTTGACTTTTATTTCATTTTGTCCATCTGTTGGTCTTAGTTTATTGTATTCCTCCAAAACTACACCGTTTGAGTGGTTGGAATGGCTAGTGGTTGTTTAACCAGCTGGCTCTTTTTATTTTTGTCTCTTTCCTCCATCATGTATAAGATGTTGGTTACTGAATATATGAAAAGTGGCTGTGCACACTGTTTTTGTGCAGACCCAATATTTTTCTCTTTCCTTTCATCCGATTATTCTCTCTGGCTCTCTTCCATCCCTGTTCTTCATCTTTCCAGATTTATCAAATATTCAAAATGGTATCAAAGCTATCCTAAGGATCTTAAGGGACTGATTTAATTTCTTTTGTAAACCTTCTTGTGTGATTATTGTGTACCCTTTTACCATTTCTTCATGGCATCAGCTGGTTTCAACACACCAGCTACTCCACCATTCTCAGGGGAGAACTATCAGTACTGGGCAGTCAAAATGAGGGCATACCTTAAAGCCTTTGATCTGTGGGATGTGATTGAAACAGGAGGAGAACCACCAGCAATGAGGCATGCGAACCCAACTATTGCTCAGATCAGGCAACACTCTGAAGAAGTTGCCAAAAGGTATAAAGCACTGTCTTCTTTACACTCAGCTATTTCAGAAACTGTGTTTGCTAGGGTTATGCATACTGATAGTCCTAAGGAGGTGTGGGATTTGTTGAGAAATGAGTTTCAGGGTAGTGAGAGAACAAGGCAGATGCAAACTTTGAATCTGCAAAGGAAATTTGAGATGTTGAGGATAAAAGAAGAAGAGACTGTTCAAGAGTTTTCTGGAAAACTCATGAAGCTGGTAAATCAGCTTAGACTTTTAGGGGAAGAGTTAACTGAAAAACGTATTGTTAACAAGGTTTTAGTCAGTTTGCCAAAGAGGTTTGATAGCAAGATTTCTTCCATAGAAGAGTCAAGAGATATTGCTAGACTTACTTTAAGTGAGCTCATTAATGCTCTAGAAGCTCAAGAACAAAGAAAGGCTTTTAGAGAGGAAGACTATACTGATAGTGCTTTGGTGGCTAGGACCAGAAATCTTAAGCTAGGTAATAGCAGTTCTAAGAAAAGTGAGTCAGATAAAAAGGATAAGGAGAAGAAAAATTTTGACAGTAAACCTGGAAAACAGAAACAGAAATTCCAACCTTGCACACACTGCAAAAAGACTACTCACTTAGCCAAGTATTGTTGGTACAGGCCTAATGTTAAGTGTAGAGCCTGTAATCAACTTGGTCATGTGGAGAGAGTATACAAGAACAAGGGTTCAAGCTCCAAGGAGAAGGCTGCAATGGCTGAACATATGGAAGAATCTGATGAAGTGTTGTTTATGGCAAGGATGGTTGATGAATCAGCTAGGAAAAAAGTCTGGTTGATTGATAGTGGTTGCTCGAATCACATGACTGGTGATGAGAGCGAATTTAAAACTTTAGATAGAAGCTTTAAGGCTAAGGTTGAGATTGGTAATGGGGTATTTTTGGAGATAGTTGGTACAGGAACTGTGGCTGTGGAAACTGACTCAGGTTATAAGTATATAACCAATGTTTATTTGGTTCCAAATGCTAATCAAAACCTTTTAAGTGTTGGTCAACTTGCTGATAACCATTATGCTTTGTTTTTTAAAGATAGATTTTGTACTATTTTTGATCCTAAAGGAGATGAAGTGTTGACAGTGGAAATGAAAAATAGATGCTATCCAATTGATTGGAAGCATACTGAACACAAAGCTTTTGTCAGTTCAGTTGTTAATTCTGAGTTATGGCACAGGAGGTTAGGGCACATTAATTATAATTCATTGCAGAAGATGTCATCACAGGAGTTAGTAGAGGGCTTGCCAAGGATAACCAAACCTGTAACAGTGTGTGGAATCTGTCAATATGGGAAGCAAAGTAGGCTTTCATTTCCAAAGGAAAGGAAATGGAAAGCAACGGAGAAATTGCAGTTGATTCACACTGATTTGGGAGGACCTATGAAGATTCCTTCATTAGGAGGAAGTAGATATTTTTTGCTGTTCATTGATGATGTTACAAGGTACAGTTGGATTTTGTTTTTGAAATTTAAGTCAGGAGCTTTGCCTTGTTTTGTGAAGTTCAAGAAGCAGGTTGAGAATCAAGTTTCTGAGTCCATTAAAATATTGAGGAGTGATAATGGAAAAGAATTCACTGCCTCTGAGTTTGAAAATTTTTTATCTCATGTTGGAGTAATACATCAGTTGACTGTACCCTATAGTCCTCAGCAGAATGGGGTAGCTGAAAGGAGGAACAGAACTATTATGGAAATGGCAAGGTGCTTACTCTACCAGAAAAAATTGCCAAAATCCTTCTGGGCTGAAGCTGCATGTACTGCAAATTATTTGCTAAACAGATCACAAACAAGAGTGCTGGAGAACAAGACAGCATATGAGGCTTGGTTTGGCTATAAACCAAGTGTTCTGCATATTAAAGTATTTGGCAGTGTTTGTTATGCTAAAATACCAGATAATAGACGAACTAAGCTTGATGAGAAAAGCATTTTGGCAATATTTATAGGCTATAGTGACATTACTAAAGGCTATAAGCTCTATAATATTGAGACAAAACAGATTTTTGTTAGCAGAGACATCAGGTTTGATGAACAGTCATGGTGGAACTGGGATAAGCTGGTTGTTGAGAGTTTTGGTAGCTTTGGTCAGACATCGGGGGATGGGCAGTGTGAAACTGACAGTGATGAGGATATAGAAGCAGAACATCTGGCAGTCAGGGGTATTAGATCTTTGCAGGACATATATGCAAGATGTAATGTGGCAGTTGTAGAACCTACTTGTTATTATGAAGCAGCAAAAGATACCAGATGGCTAAAAGCTATGGAGCAGGAAATGCAAATGATAGAAAAAAATGGCACTTGGATATTGGTGGATAAGCCAGCAGATCAACACATCATAGGTGTCAAATGGATATACAAAACCAAGCTCAATGCAGATGGTACTGTCAACAAGTTTAAAGCCAGACTAGTAGTGAAAGGGTACTCACAAATTTATGGTATTGACTACTGTGAGACTTTTGCTCCAGTAGCAAGACTTGATACCATAAGACTGCTCTCTGCCTTAGCTGCTAGAGAAGGATGGAAAATCTTTCATTTGGATGTTAAATCAGCCTTTTTGAATGGCTATCTGTTTGAGGATATATACATCCAGTAGCCTGAAGGTTTCATCAAACCAGGTGCTGAAGGAAAGGTATGTAAACTTGTTAAAGCATTGTATGGTTTGAAGCAGGCTCCAAGAGCCTGGTATGATCGAATTGATGCATTTCTTATTACAGAAGGTTTTGTTAGAAGTCCAAATGAACCTACCTTGTATGTGTATAAGTCAGCTGAGACACCTGTGGTTATAATCTCTTTATATGTTGATGATCTTCTGATAACTGGTTTGGAAGATACCACTGTGACAGAATGCAAGAAAAAGCTGATGGCAGAATTTGAAATGACAGATTTGGGTGAAATGCATTATTTTCTAGGTATGCAGTTCATACAACACTCAGAGTTTATTTGTATGTATCAAGGCAAATATGCTACTGAGTTGTTAAAAAGGTTTCATATGGAGAACAGTAAGGCAGTAGAGACACCTCTTGCCACTAATTGCAAATTAAGTAAAGATGATGGAGCTCCTGAGGCTGCAACTTCTAACTACAGAAGTATTATTGGTAGTTTATTGTATTTAACTGCTTCAAGACCTGATTTGATGTATCCAGCTAGCTTACTGTCCAGGTTTACGCAAAAACCATCCCAGATTCATTTTTCTGCTGCTAAGAGAGTCCTAAGATATATTAAAGGAACAATCAATTATGGTCTGAAGTTTGAAAAGAATGATAGTGGAAATTTGATCGGGTATTGTGATAGTGATTGGGCTGGAAGCTTAGATGATTCAAGGAGTACTGGAGGCTATTGTTTCTCTTTTGGCAGTGCAATCTTCTCATGGAACTCTAAGAAACAGGAAGTGGTGGCTCAATCCTCAACTGAAGCAGAGTACATCTCAGCTGCAGCTGCTGCAAACCAAGCTATATGGATCAGGAAGATTTTGGGAGATTTGGGATTTGAGCAGAAGACATGAACTCCACTAATGATTGATAACAAATCAGCTATTTCTATTGCTAAAAATCCCGTTCATCATTGAAGGACAAAACACGTTAATGTGAAATTTCACTTCATCAGAGAAGCAGTAAAAGATGAGGAGATTGCTGTTATTCACTGTGGAACAAATGAACAGATAGCTGATGTTTTTACTAAGTGCTTGAACAAAGACAAGTTTCTTATACTAAGAGCTTTACTGGGAGTCTGCAAAATCAACACCAAGGAGGTGTGTTGAAATCTGGTGCTTTATTTTGCAGCCACAATGGTGATGAACACGATAAGTCTGAATGGAAGAAGAACACTCTGGCTGTTATTTTGTTTCTTTATCTTTATCTTTTTGTGTCTGTCTTATTTGACTTTTATTTCATTTTGTCCATCTGTTGGTCTTAGTTTATTGTATTCCTCCAAAACTACACCGTTTGAGTGGTTGGAATGGCTAGTGGTTGTTTAACCAGCTGGCTCTTTTTATTTTTGTCTCTTTCCTCCATCATGTATAAGATGTTGGTTACTGAATATATGAAAAGTGGCTATGCACACTGTTTTTGTGCAAACCCAATATTTTTCTCTTTCCTTTCATCCGATTATTCTCTCTGGCTCTCTTCCATCCCTGTTCTTCATCTTTCCAGATTTATCAAATATTCAAAATGAGCCATGTATGGTTGCATGCAGGGGAGATTCTGAAATTTCAACTGTTATGAAATTTGCTAATCAATGGCAATGCTCAGCTGCTGCAATGCACACAACATAAGTGCCCAATCAAGGTGCACTGGCACGTTAAGGTTGTAAAACAAACTCAATTTTCAGTAATATCTAGCAACAAAGGCTGAGAAAGATAAAGAAGAAGAAAACAAAGTATAAGCTAAAGAAAATTGGGGATTTAATTGATCGAAGGAGTGTACCATACATTGGTTACAAAATACGACCTTATACTTAGATCTTTCCTAAGATGTAGCCTCGAAATCATAAAACTAATGCAAAGGAATGTGAAAGCACAGAAAATGAGACTGAGTTTTCTATGCATTAATGACTTAAACATCAACTGAAATAAGGAAAAAGAGGAATAAAAGGAGGCCATTGGCCTGTACAAAACAAACAAAATGACACTCATGAAGAGCGTTTAAGAGGAAATTTTAAAAAGACTTGAGTAAACAACACAATAAGATGTCATATACTCTTGTAAACAATTCTCCAAACGACAGACTTCTCTAAATTTAACTAATGAAAAGAAACAAAAACGACACTGGTGGTCTTCGTTTCACAGACATGAAATGCTCAGAAAACCTCTGCAACATCGTTTCACTTAATCTTGAATCAACTTCCAACCTTCAGCTTCTTCAGTTGCTTCCCGCCATTCTTCAGCAATTGATTTTTCCAGGTTGAAGGTCACTTCTCTAACACTCTCCCATGATCTGAAATCTGGAGTACCCCAAGAAGAGTTCTGAGTGTTTCAAACTTTTCCCTGGATAAACCTTTGGTTAATATATCTGCTAATTGAACCTCTGTACAACAATGCTTGAATTCAACCTCCTTTTCATTCACAGCCTCTCTAAGAGCATGATATTTCACCTTGATATGCTTGGTTCACCCATGATGAACTGGATTTATGGCTATTGCAATGGCTAATAGATTATCAACAAAGATCACAATGCTCTTATCTTGTTTGATGCCAAGATCATCTAAAATCTTCATTAGCTACTTCAACTAATTAACAAGTTGTTGTAGTTTCCATGTACTTTGCTTCTGTAGTAAACTGTGCAACAACATTTTGTTTCTTCGAATTCCATGAGAAAACTGCACTATTAAAAGAAAAACAGAACCTAGTCGTGCTCTTACAATCATCAAGTGACCCCGCCTAGTCACTATCACTGTATCCAACTAAATCCCCACTATCCTGCCTTACAAATCTCAAACCAAAATCAACAGTTCCTTTAACATACCTGAGGATTCTTTGGGCTACTTTAAAATGTAACAATGTAGGAGCTTGAGTGAATCTGGACAAAAAACATGTAGCATACATCAAATCAAGCTTTGCTGCTATCAAGTATAATAAGGAACCTATCAGACTTTTGTTAATAGAACCATCAACTGCTGCAGAACCATCCTCCTTACAAAGTTTATCTCCAGAAGCTAGTGGAATAGCTATTGCCTTGCAAGCAGACATGTTGAACTTCTTTATCAGGTCTTTGGCATACTTTGTTTGATGTAACCACGCTTCTTCACCAGTTTCCAGAACCTCCATACCTAAGAAATAAGTCATTAACCCCAGGTCTGTCATTTCAAACTCCTTCATCATCTGGTTTTTAAACTCAAAAAATGAATCATCAGGACCGATGATTAACAAATCATCAACATATACTGCAACAATTAACATTACAGTATTGCCAAATATCTTCACATACAATGTAGACTCATTTATGCTTTTTAGAAAACCCTGACCAGTAAAGTAAGCATCTACCCTATCATACTAGGCCCTAGGTGCTTGCTTTAAGCCATACAGTGCCTTTACCCGCTTACAAACCTTGTTCTTTGACCTTGGTTCTTCATACACTTCAAGTTGTTCCACAAAGATATCTTCAGACCGATAACCATTAAGAAAAGCTAACTTGACATTTAGATGGTATATCTTCCACCCTTCTCTGGCAGCTAATGCAACATGCATTCTAATAGTGTCATGTCTGGCAACCGGCGCAAAGGTTTCCAGATAATCAACTTCATAAATTCGAGCATATCCCTTAACCACCAACTTGGCTTTGTATTTATTTATCGAGCCATCAGGATTCAACTTAGTTCTAAATATCCATTTGACTCTTATTATGTTCTGATTTGCGGGTCTATCTACAAGTAACCAAGTGTTGTTTTTCTTTATCATGGAGATTTCAATGTCCATAGCTTTTCTCTAGTTTTTATCCACTACAGCTTCAGAATAAGTAGTAGGATTAGCAATAGCAAGATTACATCTACTATATAATGTCTTTCAGTGTCCTTGTCCCTCTCACAGCCTTACTTTCATCTTCAATATCAAAATCATCACTCTCCAGCAATGGTTGATGATTATTTACATCATGACCACCAGGAATAAATTCTACAATCTCCTTTTCCCAGTTCTAGCACTAATTTTCATCAAAAACCACATCCCTACTAATAACTACTTTGTTTGCTTGTAAATCCTATAACCTATATCCCTTGGACTCATCACTATACCTAATATGCATCGCAATAAAAGCCTTAGCATCAAATTTGGACCTTTTCACATTAAGAATTCATGCATAACACACACAACCAAAGACTCTAAAGTGAGAAATAAGGGGCTTTTATTCATACTAGATCTTAAAAGGATTTTTGAGCACCAATGTCTTGGTGATGCTTATGTTCTAAATGTAGTTGGCAATGTTAACTGTCTTAGCCCAAAACTTCATAGGTTGATTGCACTACAATAACAAACACCTTGCCATATCTGCAATTGTTCTATTTTTCCTTTCAACCTTGCCATTTTGCTGTGGACTATAAGCTACTGTTAACTGATGGTGAATCCCAACTATTGCCAGAAGCTTCTCAAAGTCATTTAAAGTGTATTCAACTCCATTGTCTATCCTTAGTACCTTGATGCTTAAGCTAGCAAAGTTCTTAACTTGTGCTTTGAACTTAGAAAAACGCCTTATAGCTTCTAATTTATTCTTCAAAAAATAAATCCAGCAGTAATTAGAGAAATCATCAATGAATAGGATATAATACCTATTTCCACTCAATGAAGGATTCTTCATAGGACCACTCAAGTCAGTGTGAACTAGCTCCAACTTCTTTGTGGCTCTCCATCTACTCTCCTTAGGAAAAGGTTTCCTAGTCTGTTTTCCAAACTGACAGATATCACATAACTTCTCTAGTTTGACAATGTTAGGTAGACTTGTCACAAACTCTTTTAAAGTCATTGTTGATAGTGAATTATAATTCACATGTCCAACACGTTTATGCCACAATTTAGATGAGTCATACTCAGTATAAAGAGCTAGTTGTTTACTTTCTGACAAATTCATAGGATAACACTTGTTTCTCATACTCACTATTAATAACTCAACACCAGTAGGATCGAATATTGTGCATTGCTTATTTTTTAAATAGTAAGGCATAACCATTATCATCTAATTGACCTACACTAAATAGGTTCTGATTAGCTTCAGGCACATAATTCACTTCATGAATAAACTTCCTACTAGTTATAGTTTTCACTCCTATAGTGCCTACTCCAAGTATTTTCATGTAAAGACCATTACCAATCTTTACACGAGCCCTACTACTCTCATCAAGCTCAGTGCAAAGATTGACATTACTTGTCAAGTGGTTTGAGCAGCCATTGTTAATCAACCAAGTGCACTTCTCAGCAAGTTCATCATCTGCTTTAGCCATAAACAGTACCTCGTTTAATTCATTAGCTTCTTCTACCACTACAGCCTTGCCCTCAGCCTCTTGTTTCTTGGCTTTGCACACATTCTCCATATGTCTAAGTTGATTACAAGCTCGACACCTGTCAAGCCTAGCCTTAAAATACTTGCCATGTCATACATGTGATGGACAACATGTTTGCAAACTTGAAAAGCCCCGAAAAATTTTCAAGAGTCGGTAGTGTACTTAATAGTACAACTAAGTTGATTTATATCTCGAACTAGATCAAATAGAGATTTTAAGATGAAATTGAAAATTTTACAGTCCAGGAATAACTTAAAATGATGATTCGGAGTTCGAGGGCTGATTTGGAGTCAAATTGAAATTTTGGAAATCTAGGGGCAAAATGGTAATTTTACCACTCGATGACAAAAAGGGAATTTTTAAAAAATATTTTGATCACATTTGACTAAGATTGATCATTTGAAGTATAATTTGAGGTTTAGAAATGAAAATTTTTAATTTCGGTATTTTTCGAAGCATAGGGGTAAAATGATAATTTTATCACCCTATGGCCAAAACGGTAATTTTCACCCCCAACACTTGTCAAAAACCAAGAATTTTATTCATTATGGGGATGGATAAATATGACAATTTATGTGGTGAAAAATTAAAGATTAAGGGATAAGTTTTTAAAGTATGGACCAATAACATGGTGACAAGTGTCAAGTTTGATTTCTTTATTAATTTCCTTATAAAAATCAGCCCATATCTTCCCCATCACACCTCCCATATTCGGCCAGCAAGAGGAAAAGGAAACAAAGAAAGAACAAACCCTAAAGTGAGAAATTCAAAGAGAAAGTGTTGAAATTCAAGGATTCAACCGATTAAAAGTAAGATTTTTCAATTCTAGATTGAGATCTTTCATTCCTAAGCACTCTTTCTTATTTTTCATGGTTGAAATTCATGATTTCATGATGAATCCCTTTGCTGGCCGAATATATAGAGAGAGAGAGATTTGATGATGATGTTGGTTGGATTTCAATAGATCTAAGTGTTTTTATGTGTTTAGTAATATGTAGCATGAAAATTAAGCATGAAAAACACATTTCCTTCATGAATCCCTTAATAGCCGAATATATAGAGTGAGGGTTTGATGATGAATTTGAATGGGTTACATGATATTCAAGTGTTTTTGGTGGTTTAGTGATGTATGGAATGAAAAGGAAACAAGAAAAAAATTAATGTTCTACAACTACCGTATTGGCAGAATTTTTCCATATAGCTTCTGGATGATGGAATTGATTTGTTCTTCAAGTGGATTGGCTAGAAATTGGTGATTTATGGAGTGAGAATCAAGCTTGAAAATTTTTATTGGCATAGACATTTCATTGGTCGAATTTCCAATATGGTTTATTGATAGTGGAATTTATTTTAATGCAAGTGATTTGAAGTATTATAAAAGAAATGAAGCAATTTGGAATTGAATTGGACGCGTTGGCCAATTAATCGAGTAATAAATCGAATTAGGCCAATATCATTTTAATTGGGTGCATAATTGAGTCTACATTGAACACTGTGTTTAAATAGTTACCCGAGTAGTGTGCCTCCCATTTCATGCATATATATCGAGCCTGAATTGGTTTTATAATGGTCTAGCATTAATGTGGTAAATTGTATATTGTACAATATGTATAGGTGGTGAGCCATCTGATACAGGTAAGAGACTGTACCCGAGAATCGAAAATAAGAGTATTTCGAACTCCTAGTACTGTGAGTAACCTTACTATCATCTTAATTATCTAAAGTAGACTTTTATCCGATTTTGTGATTTTGTGGAAAAATGATTTTAAAGGGTGAATTGCTTTGTTTTATAAGCAAAGTGTGAATTTATAAAATAAAATGAATTTTATGAAATTTTCAGAAATTAAATGATGATTTTGGAAAATAGAGTAATTAGAGATTGCTTATTTGTTGTGTTATAAATTGTGTTTAAATTGAATGGCTTATAACAATATGTGAGCATGATTGGCTAAACTGGTTTGTGTTGAAATTATATGTACTGTGTACTTAGCTTTGAGAGGTTGGATTTGAAATGGTTAAAAGTGTTCCCTTCGAGGAAAGTTTGAAAAGATCTAGGGTTCGAAACTTGACGAGAAGGTTATGCAGGACTTGTGGCGTTACCAATAAGTCCAGTAAGTCAAGTGATGGGGACCCAGACCTAGCAATAATTGCCATATCATGCAGTTGGAATTTTTATGAATCTGGTGGTAGATAAAATAATCCATGCAGTGAAAGGTTCTATGGACCAACCTATGAGAAGGGGCACAAAATCAGTTATATCTTACCTCGATCGGAAAGCTGTGTGGAGGGTATCTCTGGAAGTAAAGATTTGAGTGCACCTCACGCGGACCACCACGTAAGAGTGAGACTCAGCCAATGCCAAAGAATGACTATGTTTTCAAATGTAAAAATATGTTCATGTGTATGTGACACTTAATAGCCTTGGCGGTCTCGGTCAGATGCCTCGACCGGGGTATCCCCGAGAATGATTTTGGTAGAAGCCAAGTTTTTAAAAAATTCACTAGCCATATCAATTATTCGAGTAAAATGATTTTATTTTACTCGATTAAAATGAGTTGAGATAAGATAAATTGTAATACAAAGAACGAATTTGAATTTATCTCCATTTATTCGACTTTAGATTATTTTTTATGATGTCTGTTTACTCACTGGGATTATATAATCTCACCACCCTCCTTCCACACATTTCAGGCTCAAGATAGTCTGTAGGCTGTCGATTTCGTCGAGCGATAATTTTGGAGTTGCATCCTAGAAAGCAAAGGTTACTAACTTATACCTTCTTGGTCATTTAAAGGCCCACGTGTCATTGTAAACATAATTGTGTACTCTGATTAGCCATATTACAATATATATGATTTTATTTTGCTTTTACGCTATGAAAATTATTTACTGATACTTCTATAAAAATTATTTTAATAGAAATTAAAATATTTTATTTAATATTGTATTTTATTCTAAATGTTATAATTTTACTTTAAATGAAGGTTTAAGACATTTAAATTTATTTTTGGTTATGAAATATGTGTTTTCCACTTAGATACTACATTTTATCTGTTTTTGAAAATTTTCATGAAAAATGACAAAAATACCCATGTGTAGTAGAAATTTCTTTTCGACCGTTTTCAAATTAAAAATAGTTTATATCCCTTTAAAATATGATTTTAGTAATTGTTGGTCACAGGGGAAGTAAGAATACTGATACGGAAGCCTTGCAAGGGTTTGATGGATATTCCAGGCGAAGAATGTCTATTTAGGCTTCGTGGCGGTTGTCATGGGCTCGAGGGGAGTATCGGTTCATGACAACACCTCACATTAGGCCTATACCAACAATACTTTGGAGTATGATTAGTCTTTTTACAGTGAGTTCAAGGAGGATATTTGTCATGATTCTTTCTTGACTTTGCAATACCAAACTTAGTGCCTTTGATACTATTCTTCTTCGAGTTTTCAGCTTTGACTCTTAAGCCCTTAATTTTAACTACTAAGGCATTTTCAACTAAGTTTTCATACTTGAGAGCCTTTCTCTGCTCAAAAGCTAATAAAGTAAAGATTAATTCTTTCATAGAGATTTTAGTCAGATCCTTTGAATCCTCAAATGAGGTCACCTTTGATTCAAACTTGTATGACATACTCATCAAAATCTTGTTGACCATCATTTGACCAGTGACATCTTGTCCCAGCATCTTAAGCTGATTTACCAGCTTCAACATCTTATCAGTATACTCTTAAATGCCCTTATCTTCCTTTATCTTCATTACCTCAAACTGTCTTGATAAATTCATAATTTGCATCACCTTTGCTCTGTCATTGCCTTGATATTCTTCTCTGATATTGTCCCACACTTGCTTAGGATCCTCTAGATGCATAATCTTCCCATGGATTAACTCTAACATAGTTGACTGTAGGCTAATCAAAGTCTTATGTCTCTTTGCAACTTCCTCCAAGTGTTGCTTAATCTGAGCAAGGGTTGAATTCGCATGCCTTTGAACAGACATCTCACCAAACTCCACCACATCTCACAAGACAAACACCTTATGATATGACCTCATTTTCACTGCCCAAAAAGGGTAATTAACACCAATGAATACAAGAAGTGTAGCTACACTAAATCCAACTATAGCCATGTTGAAATTGAATATGCTTTGATCAAAATCAATGTGTTACAAGTTCTTTGAGATGAGCAACTATGATACTATGTAAAAAAAAAAAAAACTCAATTTTCAATAATTTCTAGCAACAAAGGTTGAGAAAGATGAAGAAGAAAAAAACAGGGTATAAGCTAAAGAAAATTGAGGATTTCATTGATCAAAGGAGTGTACCATACAATGGTTACAAAATACAACTTTATACTTAGATCTTTCTTAATATGTAGCCTCGAAATCATAAAACTGATGTAAAGGAATGTGAAAGCACAGAAAACAAGACTCGACTTTGTGTGCATTAATGGCTAAAACATCAACTGAAAAAAGGAAATAAAGGAATAAAAGAAAAAGGCCATTGGCCTACACAAAACAAACAAAACGATGCTCATGAAGAATGTTTAACAAGAAAATTTAAAAAGACTAAGTAAACAACACAATAAGATGTTGTATACTCTTGTAAACAATACTCCAAACAATAGACTTCTTTATGTTTAACTAATGAAAAGAAACAGAAATGACATTGGTGGTCTTCATTTCACAAACATGAAATGCATAGAAAACCTCCGTGACATCTTTTCACTTAGTCTTGAATCAATTTCCAACCATTATCTTCTTCAGTTGCTTCCCGCCATTCAAGCAATTGATTTTTCTAGGTTGAAGGTTACTTCTCTAACAAAGGTCAATTAGAAGAAGTATGTAATACCCCTCACAAAGTATTTATAATAAAAAAAACATTTAAATTCATTAAGATATAGTTTTATTTATATAATAAGTAGATATTGTTTTAATATTTTATTTATTTACAGATATGACCTTGGGTGCTTTAATAATAAGAGAATAGAAGAAGGGGTTTTTAAGTTAATGAAAAAGTATAATCAAAAGTCAGTTTTATTATCACAATTAAGTTAGTGGGGGTTAAAGTCTGTTCACTTGCTACGTTTATGATAGGGGGTTAGGCAGTTTACAAAGTTTTAAAAGAACAGACAGAAACTTACATCAGAATATTGAACAGACTCAATCAATAAGTAGTCAAAAGGGCTTAATACCAGGGAAGAAGAAAGACAGAGGAAAGGGAAAGGGATTTCTGATTAAAGTATGTTGGGATTATATTTTCATAGTTTTGGGTACACAAACCCTAAATTAGTTATACTTTCTTATCTTTTTTATTTAAATCCAGTACCTTTCCGATGACTTTCCGGTAGCATAATGGGTACCAATGGAAAGGTCTTGAAAAGATCTTTCCAATGGTTTTTGTAGCATCTCGTTTGGCCTTGTGGTTAGAAAGATACGAATTTTTAAAGATAATTAAAAACCTGGTTTCAACAGTTTTGGGAGCCCAACTTTGGGTCACCGGAACTCCATATTCCGGTAACATTTTTGGTCGTTTCTTTGAGGGCTTTTGTAGTATGAAATGAGATATTTAATTTGGCATCAATGGCTCGGTTAGAGACTTCCTGTGTTAAGAGAATTAAAGCGTCAAAATAAGTTCGTTGATACTGAAAACTCAGAAATCTGAGTATTTTTGTGATGATTTTAAGAATTTTGGCTTTCAAAAATTAGGAATTTTGCATTCTTTTTAATCGAAACAAACTTTGGTATTGTAGTATGATATGAATACTTCATATTGGTGTTGAATTTATCACTGGAAGTAATTCAGGTTAGAAGTTACAAGGGCTTGAAGTAAGCCAAATGACCATCAGATTCTGAAAATTTCAGAAAATAGAAAATTATTTTTAAATTTGTTTTAAAATTCAATTTTAATTAATATGTGATAAATCCTGTTGTAAACTTCTTAAATCTTGGATATGTGATTTCTACTGTATTTTTATGTCAAAAAGTATGTATCTTTATATTTTATAAATTTATTTATTAAATTAGTAGATTTTATTAAAATATAAAAAAAGTTATAAAAAAATTATAAAAATGATTTTTATGAGTGAAATTAGTGAAATCTCTTATCTGAAATTAAAATCCTTACTGATTTTATAATTTAAGTTTAATTCTCAACTGTATTGAAAATTTTGTTTAAACTCAAATATATATATAATAATAAAATATTACTTTCTTAATCGAAGATGTTCCTACATTATAATAGAAGTCGTTACATAAGCTAAATGCTTAGGATGGTCAATGGAAAGTCGCCTTGTAGGATATGTTTGCAAATTCAGTTCTGATTTTTGTATGTGTTTCTTCAAATATTAGGATACTAGGAGGATTTTCAAAGTTGTTACTAAAAAGTGAAATTAACAAGATCAGGTAAGTGACTGATATCCCTTTAGTGTTTTCACACTCAAAAATTAGCCTCAATGTGAATTTGTACATGAGATACGATATTTTGTCCTATGATTTATTAAATTTGGATTAAGCATGCAAATGTATATGTATATGAGTTTTATATGTTGGATTTAGAATGTGGCTTATGCAAAGCGTGATTTCTGGTTTTGAAATTTATATATGACTTTGTATAATGTATGCATATATGTTTTTGTGAATATAAACATAAATATTTAGTTTGAAGCGAATATGCTTTTGAGGTGTATGAGATATGCTTGAAAAATTTGATATACTGTTTTATGAAATTCGGGTAATCTAAAGTAAATATTTTTGTTTTGTCTCCTAGTATAACTATGCTCTGACCCTACCAATGGGGGTTAAATGTTGGCCGTGTCGACATGTATTCTGTGATTAGAGATTAATCTCCTAACCGAACCACCGGTTACAAAATAGTGGTATTTGTGATATCTATTCAGTGCAGCCAATGGTTGCTTTTGATATATTTTTGACCCGTGCCACCGGGGTTAATTGTAGTTCCATTTCTGACCTATGCCACAGGGGTTAAGTGTGGTCGTAGCATGTTACAGGAGACCAATAAAATTCAAATATCTGTGATATATGTTTGCTTAGTATCTGAAAGTAAAAATTTTAGAATATATGATTCTGAATAAGATTACCCAATATTTTGCTTCGATAATTATATTAATGACATTTTGGCCTAAATGTTTTAAGCATGCTTAATCCGACTGAAGGGATGTTAGTTACTTGCTGAGTAGTTGGACTCATTCCTTCCTTCAATTTTTTCAGGCTGTGATTTGGTCAGCCACGCGGGGATTTCGGGGAATGTCGTTTAATTAAGTAGTATTTAGATTGTCTACGCTTTATTTAAATATTATGAACATCGAACTACCTAAATTAGTATTCAGACTTTTATCTTGACATAGCAGCTTTATGGATTTTGGAGATTTAATTCTGAATATTGTTGAATTATGATCTTGGAATTTCTATCGACAGATATAGTGTTATGAATCACTATATTCTTCAGGTATATTAGTCTCTTTTAATAATTTGTATAAGATATATGTTTTAGAGCCTTGCATGTCTGTGGGATTATATCTTACAAGTATGCGACGTCTGTCATGTCTCAGGTCTGGGGCGTGACAAAGTATTGGCGTGTAAAGATCACCATCACGAATTTCAACTACTAGATGAATTACTCTCACTGGAATCTTGTTGTTCAACATCCAAATCTCAACAATGTTACTCAAGTTTATAACTTCACATACAAGCCGTTCCCTTACCAATCCATGAGTAAGTTGATCAATCATGCCTATAAATAATAAGCAAATAAAACTAGTTCTTCAAAAAAATTGTAATATTTAACAACTGAAATTTTACAGTAGTATAAACTGCCAAATGAAGGGATGTTGATTCATCATACTTAACTTGTATTTTTTCTGACTTTCTAGGGTTTATGATGAGTTTTCTCCAAACAGATGACTCTGGTGTGTTCTATGGTGTGAAATATCGCAACGAATTACTCTTGGAAGTTGGACCTCGTGGACATGTTCAGTCAGAGATGATTCTCGGGAAAGATAAGAATACATTTACATTGGAGCAAGGATGGGCTTTTCCTCATAAAGTTTACTTCAATGGTGATGAACGCACGATGCCTCCACTCGATGCATACCCACTTCTACCCAACTCTCCTAGTCTAATCACACCTTCGCTATTTGCTATTGCCTTGCTTTTGATAATGCTAGTCTTTTTGTCTTCCTTGTGTGGTTTGAGAATTGAAAGGCATAAAAGGCACAGAAAAGGGCCCCTGCTAGGATAGAAGAATCCTGTGTAAGATGTGTAAAGTATTAAACCAATGTATAGAAAACTCCTCGCTTGGTACCAAATTCATCTGTAACGTATACAAGGAATCCTGTAATCATAATGTAAACACATTTTTAAGCTTTAATAGGAAATTCAAAAACTTGACTACATAAACTTTGTACATGGAGGAAAAATTGTAACTTGCCATACGTTGTTAATTTAATTCAATAGTGCATAGAAAAAATGTAGCTTTCCCATATTAGCAATTTAGCAATATCTTGTTATAATAGAAATAACAAAATCATGCTAGTTCAGAGTGTTTAGAGAGTAGTTTGAAACAGCAATGAGTGCTTGATAAACATCTTGATCTTGTTAAAAGTTTTACTTTATATATCTTGTATTAAGGCTAGTTAGCTGCTCCTTTGTTGCTCTTGCAGGATTATCATATTTAAGAATCTATAAATGTTTGAAATGGTTTGTTTGCCTTTGCTTTGGTGAATAGGTGTCGGTATATGGCCTCTTTGTGGCTTTTTGGCCTTCAAACTTGGCTTGAGGAAGTTGGAATCACCATTCCCTTGTATAAACATGTTAGTATAATATTTTAGTAACAACTGGTATCTTTTGTCTCTTGTCTAGGGTTGTCAACGAGTGGGGTACTCATTAAATTTGAGGTACCATAACCCTAACCCTATAAACAATCAACTACTTGAATCCTATTAACTACCTGAATAATTTTAAAAATTATTATATTAACCCTAACCTTATTACATTTTTACTATCCTATAATTACCACAACCTGTTTAAAAATCCGATTAGATAAAAAAATTATTAAAATCTTTTTCATGGGTACCCAATTACCCGAACCCCGAACCTGTATACATATACAATAATATTTCTCTATGTATTTCATAAAATTAAATATAAATTAAATTAATAAAAACAAAAATAATAAAATTTAAATTTAAATAATCAAAAACAAATATCTTAAACATAAACTTAAATAACTAAAAATAAATATCCATACAATGATATAAACTTAAATAACTATACACAAATATCCAAATAACAATAAAAACTTAAATAACTAAATACAAAGATCCAAACAAATAACTAAATACAAAGATCCAAATAAATAACATAAACTTAAATAACCAGACATATATATCCAGACAACAACAACATAAACTTAAATAACTAAAAATAAATATCCAAACAACTAGTGTATATACTATAATATCCAAATATATAATATAAAGTGTATGTGTTAAAAGACATTGCAAGTTATATACTATAAAGTATGTGTGTGTGTATATATTACAATTAATAATTTTATAAGTTATAATTTTTATAATGTTAACACAAAATAAAAAATAAATATATTTATATTTAAAGTATATATATTAAAAAATATTTTAGTGTATATATATAATAGTAATTATATTCCTTATACTTGAACTCAATATATCTAAAGTATAGATATTAAAAGACATTTCAATTTAATTAATAATCATAATTTTATTAATTAATTTAATTAATTATATGAATTTATCTTTAATTACATGAAATTAAAAAAATAGTTAAGTTTTAAAACTATTCTAGTCTTGTAACTTTTTTTAGATAATTAAGTTTATTCCATTATAAATTTATATAAATAAATATATATATTGTTTTGTAATTAATTTATATAATGGTAATGATATTCTTTATAAATGAACGTAATTTATAATATAAAGTGTATATGTTAAAAGATATTACAAGTTATATACTATAAAGTGTGTGTGTGTATTATAATGAATAATTTTATAAGTCATAATTTTTGTAATGTTAACATAAAATAGAAAGTAAACATATTTATATTTAAAGTATATATATACTAAAAGTATTATATATAATATAGTAATTATATTACTTATAAATGAACTCAATATATATAATGTATATATATATATATTTAAAAACATTCCAAGTTAATTAATAATCATTGTTTAATGAATTAATTTAATTAACTATAAGAGTTTATCTTTAATTATATGAAATTAAAAAAATAGTTAGATTCCAAAACTATTCTAAACTAAATGACTCTCTTTAAGTATATATATTATAAATTATAATTTTTGTAATGTTAACACAAAATAAAAAGTAAATGCATTTATATTAAAAATGTATATAATAGTAATTATATTCTTTTGTAATATGATATGATATTCATATTATTTAAACATAATTAATAATCTAAAAATTTTTTAATTTATATATATTAATATCATCACATTAATAATTTGCCTAACCATATTTTTAATATATTTGTCAACATTTAATAAAAGAAATTATTTGTGAAGATGATAAAGATTTTGGTTGCTTTCCTTGCTTACTTGGTTCGAATCAAATCAACAACAAGTAGATCATTTTTATTCAATTATTTAAATAATAATAAAATATATACATAAGTATTATAGTTGGGTTCAGGGTGAGTACCCACGAAACCCGAATATTACATAATCAGATAACGGGTAACAAGTACCCAAATAGTGATACTTGAACCCGATTCACATAGTAAAATTATTATCCAAACTCGTTTATTGAGTACTATAATCTGGTATAACCAAGTTGGGTATTCTCAAGTACCCTATAATAAGGTACCCATTGACATTCCTAGACTCTTGTCTAAGTGTGATCTTTACAGAAGAATGAATGTTGAATTAAGTTTGAGATGAGATTCATCTCCTAGAACATTGTTTATGCAGTACTTTGAATAAATCATATAATAGCTCATAAGATTAGCATATGTATTAACATTCAGCTTTTGAAGATGAATAAATGCAGCATTAGTGATCTAAGAAACTATAAAAGTCCTTTAGAAAATTGAAGCAGGTTGGAAAGACACATGGCTGCGTTGATTGGTAAGAGACATATTACCTGTCCAGACGCCAATAATTCCTCCATGACTGCCTTCCTGAAGAAAGATGCAAAGCTGTTCTGGCTTCTTTCTGGAGGCAGTCAACTTTTGCTGCTCCAGTGCACTTGTGAATATGTGGATGATTTTTGTATTGGCTGGCATGCAAAAATAGCTTCCCAGCTTATACTTCCTGAGGTCTGAAATTATCAGATGCAGCTTTTAGTCTTAGATGTCCCAAGTCCAAACAATAAGAATTAATATGATCCTGGTTTCAATATGGTGCTCAGATTGCCATGATTTTATGTGGTACTGAGATTGAGTAGAACTTGGAAGTTGGAAACAAAAAATTTGAATTGAAGAATTGAATTTTTTTTCATTTTAGGGATCAAACTACATTCTCCCAAATATTGTATTTAAATAACTATACATATTAATTTTGTACATTCTCGTAATGACTGGAGACTGGTTCTGTCTAGGATTAACATGGTTAAAAGCAGGCAATAATACATAGAACACACCAGACGGCATAGCAGAAAGAATTAACAGGTTAGGCTTAACATCTTAGTTTAACTTAATAGTTGATATATAACTGGTTTTTGGAAAGTTCAACCTGTGAATTATACATAGTCGCATCCAGCATCCATATAAAAAGCAATATTGGAGGTTGCAGAATCCGTGTCCGAATTAGTCAAACCTATTGTTTTCCTTTAAACAATGGGATATGTAGGTAGGGGAATAGAAAGTCAAAAGCAATGATTTTGTTGTTGGCGTCCTCCTGTCTTTCTATAATCTGAACACAAATACAATCCGAATTAGAATGATCTGTGTTCTGTTTACAGGTTACCATATACTGGACCATTTAATTATAATTATAATGCCATGGAATAGAACAAGTTGAAGTTGATTAAGTTTTGTTTTCATTTTAATACAGTGGTCATGTAATCAACTAGGATTGATATAGTACTAGCTTTCTTGTTAATGAAAACTCTCCTTGTACTAGTAAATTTCTATTTATCCAATCTTGGTTTTTCCCAATGTTATTTGCTCTCTTCCTTCCATTTCTCTCTCATTTTTCTAATTCAAGATTACGTCTGGTGAAATTCTTTTGCTTTATCCTTGTGATGCACTGTGCCTTGCTGATCAAACATGCATGCGACAGAGGAACAAAACCCTCTTGCCTAACCACACTAACTACAATTTAGAGCTTCTTTAATGTAAACATTCTGTTATGTGAGACAGTTGAATAGTCATGATCAGAAGGAGAGTTGAATACTTGTTCCGGCTCCCACAGCTGTATTATACCTTATTCCTGTTGCACCAAACGAAACAATGTCAAAATCATTTTTTTTTTAAAAAAAAATATGAAATTATAAAAATATTGTTGAAAAGGAACTACTTGGCTAGGTTCCTTGTTTTCTGTTCTTAACTTTTTTTAAGACGGATCTAATACATTATACTCAATGACAAACATGAAATCATAGCTTTTACAATATAGACATACTATTTGTTAGTGAAACTAGTTTTATTTTCCTAGAGTAAAACTGAGTTTAAATAAATACAATTTTCTTGAATTCATCTGGGTGATTAATGGAAGGATATACTGTAAATCAACAGTGCCCTCCCGGAGTCTTATAGACTGTCATTTTCCATCGAAAGTTAAAAAAAAAAAGACTAGCTCATCGAAATCATTTGTTTGGTAGATAGTTATTTTAATACCCAAATCTGTGTGAAATTAAGTTTAAGCTATGCTGCGTTGATAAAAGACTAATGAGGTGTTGGCAGTTGAGCAGTTGTACTCAAATATTTTGGAATATCCCTTCGTGTCTCAAGTCAATAATCAACTGTGATTCGCTTCAGGAGCCTGAACTAATACAAACACAGAAACTTAATATAAAAGTGTATGAGAAACTTACAGGAAGATATGACATGAAACACTCTAACAAAACCAGTAGGTGAGCCTTCCCTAAACAATTCTTGTTTGTTCAATGTAAATCTCTTTGTTTGAATAAATATCAATCATCCGCGTTCCTTTGCACCAAAACCGGAGAGAGGATCCAACACCAGTGATCTTCAAGAATGGTATTCAACAAATTTGCCTACCCTCTTGCTTTGGCTATATTCTTTGCTACAATTATTTCTCAAGCAGGTAAGCTTCCAGTTGCTGTGCTATTCGATGCTGAAAACTTGATTCTATTTATGCTTACTTACATATTGTTTCCTGCCTATTTTCTGTTGTGTTGTAGCGGCATATGACCCGTTAGATCCTACAGGAAACATAACAATTAAATGGGATGTCATGTCCTGGACTCCAGATGGCTACGTAGTAAGTGTGATTTGTATTCAACAATTATAAAATGCTATTTTTTTTTCTAGTAAGAATTTAGATTATGCACTTTTTGAGTCATCATTGAAGTGTATAAGACAGAGTAAATCCAAACACCAATTATTCATTTGAAAGATTGCTTGTTACCAAATATTGAAATGCAAGCTCATCATGGCTATGTTCAGGCAGTAGTAACAATGACCAACTTCCAAATGTATCGGCACATCACGAGCCCTGGCTGGAACTTAGGATGGGTATGGGCTAAGAAAGAAGTGATCTGGTCAATGGTGGGAGCCCAAGCGACTGATCAAGGAGATTGTTCCAAGTTTAAAGGAAACATCCCACACTGTTGTAAGAAGAACCCCACAGTCGTTGACTTGCTCCCTGGAGTCCCATACAATCAACAGATTGCCAATTGCTGCAAAGGGGGTGTCGTGGCCTCATGGGGACAAGACCCTTCAGCTGCTGTTTCCTCCTTTCAGCTGAGTGTTGGGCGTGCTGGTACTTCCAATAAAACAGTGACACTGCCTAAGAATTTCACTTTGCTAGGTCCTGGTCTGGGTTACACATGCAGCCAAGCAAAAACAGTACCATCCTCAGTTTTTATCACAGCTGATGGTCGAAGAAAAACTCAAGCATTGAGTGAGTTGATCGTTATTAAAGTTATAGGTGATCTAGGTTCTGGCTTCATCTAAATTTGAAAAGCATGAACCTGGAAAAAATGAACTTAAAACCCCTTTCGGATACTTATTGATTGGATTCTATGTAGACGTATATAAGGGTTCGTATGGATTTCAGTTTAAATATATCTGTTATTCCCATTGAAGTTATAGGTGATTTATAATCTGGCTGCATAAAAGATAAAGTGTGAACTTGAAACTGCTCTTTTCAGACACTACTTATTAATTGGATGCTAGATTGACAGATGATTACTGCGGTTTTAGTTTATAGTATATATTTGTTAGATGACATAACAAGTTTGCTTGAAATATTCTAGTTGAAATTGGTTCATAGAAATAACAAAGGACAGCATACTTCTTGAATTAGTATTTCGGAAGTAGAAATCCTTACAGCCTAACCCAGTGGTAATTACTTGGAGTAATCTTGGACTTGCTTGTTTTGATTTATAGCTTCTGCTAACATTCCAATTCGTCTGTTGTCCTAATTTCGTGTTTGCAGTGACATGGAATGTGACGTGCACATACTCTCAGATCCTGGCTTCACGATACCCAACCTGTTGTGTCTCAATGTCATCTTTTTACAACTCTACAATCACTCCTTGTCCAACATGCTCTTGTGGCTGCCAAAGCAAGAATCAATGCCTCTCGTAAGTCTCCTTTCCAATCTCCAACTTGAATTTTGAAGCTAAACAAACATGTTAAAACTTTTTTGTTCAAGTTGAAAATTATGGAAATTTGATGTTTAGTTTGGGGGAAGAAAACTTACTGGTGAAATGCAGCGTGAAGCTTTTGATATTTCTTGTGAATTAAGGTATCTAACTCATGGCTAGAGTGTAATGCAGGAGTGATTCAGAGATCAGAACTGCTGTAGCAAAGAACGCATCAACGAGTCAACAAACCAGTATGGTTAGGTGCACAAATCACATGTGCCCAATTCGTGTGCATTGGCATGTGAAGCTCAACTACAAGGAGTATTGGCGAGTGAAGATGACCATCACCAATTTCAACAACCAGAAGAACTACACACAGTGGACGCTTGTCGCTCAACATCCAAACCTCAACAACATCACTCAAGTTTTTAGCTTTGACTACAAGCCGCTCATCCCATACCAATCTACAAGTAAGTCCAGTCTTGCAATTCGATCCTACTGGTTTGGTTTGTGTGACATCCCCTTCGGGGGCAACACATCCAAGGTATTGTTCTATCTGAGTCGGGTCATAGCTCCAGTCCGCTGCAACGGCCCCTCAGCACCTTGACCTTGC
Source organism: Theobroma grandiflorum (assembly GCA_036013995.1). Taxonomy (NCBI): domain Eukaryota; kingdom Viridiplantae; phylum Streptophyta; class Magnoliopsida; order Malvales; family Malvaceae; genus Theobroma; species Theobroma grandiflorum. Next base: position 14,499,682 of record CP142131.1, read on the forward strand.
GTTCGATTTCCGCGGGACTCGAACCCCAGACCTTTTGTTTCCCCCGAAGAGAACGCCTTTCATCATTTGAGCTAAGGTTCAAGTCCCACGGGGTTCAAACGCAAGGTCAAGGTGCTGAGGGGCCGCTGCAGCGGACTGGAGCTATGACCCGATCCAAATAGAATAATACCTTGAATGTGTTGCCCTCGAATGGGATGTCACAGTTTGCAGGATAAGACACTGATTTTCCAGTGAAGTGACCATAGGTGGAGGCTAATCTTTGCGTATTTTGAATCTGCAGATGACACTGGTATGTTCTATGGTTTGAAGTATTATAATGACATTCTAATGGAATCCGGACCAGATGGAAATGTCCAGTCAGAGTTGATTCTTCAGAAGGACATGAATACATTCACATTTAAGCAGGGCTGGGCTTTTCCCCGGAAAATATACTTCAATGGAGATGAATGCATGATGCCTCCTCCAGATGCATATCCTTACTTACCAAATTCTGCCGATTCAAATCTAATTGCGTCATCTACAACGGCTTCCTTTTTGCTTTTGGTTCTGCTAGTCTTTTGGTGACAATTTGAAGAGATTGAAACCAGGGAAAGCTGAAAGTAGTAACTTTTGTCAAACTAGTGACATCTTTACCACCAGCTATGCCTATATATCTAATGCCAACAGCGAACTGGTGGATTGAAGTAGCTGCTTAAGTGAAAAGTGTGCAAATGATTGTGTACAGAAAAGCAATAATGATCTCCTCTATCCACCCATTGGTGACAGCTAATCAGGAAACAGAGAAAATGGATACACTGGAATCTTCCAAAGAGCCTCTTCTAGTTCTGTTGGACCTTGTTTTTGGCAAGAATAAAAATTGTTGTACTAGTGCTATTTAGGATACTAAAACATATCCATCATCATTATCATCACAAAGACACAAAAGGAAATAGGGGAAAGAAAAACGAATTCACTTTTCAGTGGTACAAAAATTAGATACAATGAGTTACATTTCAATACAGATGTAGATGTTATTGCGAATAAATGTATTGCTTGAGTTACATGAATATTATTGGGCCTTTGGACAGATGTTTAAATGAATCTCCTTAGAAGATGTGAGTATATGCAGGTTCTTGATTCCAATATCTCAAGATTTTTTTTTTTTTGCAAAAGTACGTAATTTTATTATTAATCATCAAAATTATAAAAATTTTAAACTTCATGATTATGATGAAAATAAAATAAAATAAAAGCTACTTCCAAAAAATATATAAAATAAAATATATCTAAATAACAATCCCATACAATTAAAGGTTCAGATTTAGAGATATCCGAGTCCAAACTTGAGAGACTTTCAATGAGTTAAAAGCATTACAAAATCCTTCGATTGCTTGTCCACATAGTGCCGCAACAAACAACCATTTCTCAGATTGAACGTGTCTTAACCAACTCACTACAACCGGCAATGCATAATGCAAACAGTCCAGCTCATGGTCAAGTCCTTAATGTACATAAATTCCTACCTCTAATGTCCAAATTCAAATAGACTTCACTCATTATCCATAGCTACTACATAACTTTCAATAAAACTGTCTAGAAATCCGAATATTCATATAGAAGCAGAGTTCCTTTTCTAGGCAACCTCCTTCTCACATCAAAAGTCTTATTTTTGAATTTAAGATAAATCTCTATTATGAAGGGTTTCAACTCTAATTTAGAGTCCAAGTGAAATACAATGGCAGAGACCAATTTCAATTCAAACAATCTAAAAAAATTTCTCTTCCCGCGGCAATTAGAAATTACCTTTCACATATAATTAAAAATTCCTTAAACTAACCAATTGGAATAAATGACTCTCACATGTTACACCTTGTTTGGCTAGTAAATCTAGCTCTTCATTAGCCTCCCTAAGTGTATATTTGACCATCCAACTAGAAATTGAGCTCTGCAAACAACCAATCTGTACCATATGCTACTTGAAATACCAAGGAACTTTCAAAGGATTATTTATCCAATTGACCACATTATAAGAGTCACTTTCAATCCGTAATTTCATTTGTGAATTTTTCATATATCTATTATATTGGAAATTACCGAGATTTTCTATTTCGTTTCCTGATTTTCTGTTGTTTCCTATTTATTTGTATTACCTTGTACATTCCTTGATTAGCGAAAATTACTAGAGCTGTATGTACTATAAAAACCTCCCATATCAAGTAAAATGGTGAGCGATTAAGACAAATATTTGCATGGTATCAAAGCAAGAGAACTAGGGTTTATTTTGTCCCCATCACCATGGCCCAAGGAAAGAGCAATGACTCTACACCTATAAATACCAAAATAATTAATTAGAAAACTAGCCAAAAACACATGATTTTTCATCTCCATATACACATCTCTTTGATAACCTAGGCATAGCCTTGGTTTCCTGTCTTCTCAAGGAGGAAAATTATGCAACATGGTATAAGGTTATGACAAATGCATTATTGGCCAAAAATAAAGTTGGCTTCGTGGATGCCCTCACTCATCCCTCACCTGCTTCGCTAGATGCAGCGGCTTGGATAGAAAGCAATTCCATGGTTATCTCATGGATATTCAATTCTCTTCATCCATTTCTTCATGACAATGTGGCATATTTTGATACTACAAGAAAGATGCGAATCAACTTGGAGGAGCATCTTTCTCAAAGGAATCCACCCTATGTGCATCAATTGAAGATGGATATTGTGAACACATAACAAAAGGATTTGTCAATGGCTGTGTATTACACAAAGCTGAAAGGATTTTGGGATGAGTACAGCACTTATTCCCAAATCCCACCATTCACATATAGAGCTGTTATTGAAAAAGAAAAAGAAAAGGTAAAGGTTCACCAATTTTTGATGGGATTGCATAAAAACACGGTGTAGTGAGATCGCAAATTGTGAACACAAATCTGTTACCTTCCTTAGCACGAGCATATGCGTTTGTTTCACAAGAAGAAAGGTAGCAGCAAGTTGCTGCATTGAAAGGAACAACTACTTTAGAAAGTGCTGCTTTTGTTGTCTCTAAAAAAAATACTAAATCTGATGGTACTCGTGTTATGGTAGGAACCCGCGATACCTCAAAGTTGTATTGTGATTATTGCAAGAAAAATAAACACACAAAGGAAATATGTTTTGAATTACGTGGATACGTAGACTGGTGGGAGAAGAACAAATCCAAACCAACTCGTGGGAAATCAACAAATAGTACACAAATCATGGAGACAATAGAGAATTCCAGTAGGTCACCAATTAATGGTCTCTCTAAGAAACAATACGCGCAACTCATATCATTGCTTAATCTTGAGAAAACCCATAGCATAAATCTTATGGCTAATTTTGCTGGTAAGGCTATTTCTCTGTCCAATAACAAAATTGAATGGATTATTGATTCAGGTGCTTCAGATCACATGACTTGCCAAAAGAGTATCATGACCAGTGAAAAAAACATTCCACTTGATTCTCCTATCAAAATTCCAAATGGTTCCCTTGTTTCAACCAAGTCATATTGAAATGAAACTTTTAATTCTCTTATTAAACTAAGACATCTTCTTTATATACCTTCCTTTGCCTGCAATCCTATTTCTATAAGCAAATTAACCAAAACATTGAACTGTGCAACTCATTTTTTTCCCTCATTTTGTGCTTTACTGGACCTAGCCACGAGGAAGCTTATTGGCATGGGAGATGGCCTTTATTATTTCCAAGAAATTATCATTCCTATGGCTTCAGCAACCTCTACCCGTGACATGAGTTTGTCTAATGGCATCAACGACTGGTCATTTGTTTTTTGATAGATAAATTATCTCTCATTGATAATTTAAATTTTTAGTTTGTGAAAAACATTAATAAGTGTTGTGATGCTTACCATCGAGCCAAACAAGTTCATCAATCATTTCTTACTAGTTCTATTAAAACTCAAAATGTTTTTGAATTAATTTATTGTGATGTTTGGGGTCCATATCATACTCCTTCATTACCAGGTGCCCATTATTTCTTAAGTACTGTTAATGATTTTACTAGGACTACATGGGTTTATTTGATGAAGGCCAAAACTTAGGTCTATTTTTTGTTAACATCTTTCATTGCCATGGTACATAGACAATTTGGTCATCCTCTGAAATAAATTTGTACTAATAATGAGACTAAATTCACCAATCATAAACTCCAACAATTCTATTAACAAAATGGGATTCTTAATCAATTTTCTTGTATTCCTACACGTCAACAAAATGGGGTAATAAAGTGCAAACATAAGCATTTTCTTGAAATTGCTAGAGCCTTGAGATTTCAAACAAGCTTACCCATTAAATTTGGGGGAGAATATGTCTTGACAGCAGCATACTTGATTAACTATACTCTCACTTCACTTTTATCTAGAAAGAGTCTATACGAGATTTTATTTTTTAAAAAATTTAATTATTTACATCTTCGTGTTCTATGATGTTTTTATTATCTCTGTTATTCTAAGATTTGAAGATAAATTTTATGAACGTGCTACTATTTCCATCTTTGTTGGTTATCAGATATAAAGTTAATGATTTGAAAACCCATCAAACCTTCATCTCTTGCGATGTTATGTTCCATGAAAACATTTTCCCATTCCAAGATCAAATGCAAATTGTGCCAGTTCAAGAACTTTTCACTACCACACCTATTCCCTTACTCATCATAGACCAAGAAATACAAAGTAATGAGAATAGCTCTTTACCTCTAAATTCACCTCCAAGTACCGAAAACGAACTTGAACTCTTAGACATCCATTGTGTACCTCAACCTGAACCTTCCAAGACTACAAAACCCGTAAATAATCCAACACAACAAATCCAAAACCACTCATCTTGTCCTGTTTGCAACAAAACACTCCTAGCTCATTTCAATGATTTCTATGTTGATTTTCCAAGAAATAATAAAAGCCCATCCTGTGCCAACACTAGGATAGCCTCCCCTGGTACTCTTCACCCTTTATCTTATTTTGTTTCCCACTTTAAATTCACTTCATCCTATACTTGTTTTCTTGCGACCATCACTCAACATGATGAGCCTATATTTTATAAATAGGCCCTTAAAGATATTCGATGTCAAGCAGCAATGCAACATGAACTTGAAGCTCCTGAAATGAATCAGACATGGACACTACAAAAATTGCCTCCAGAAAATAAAGGTATAGGATGCAAATGGATATGGAAGATTAAAAATCACTCTAATAGGACAATTAAACACTACAAGGCATGCCTTGTGGCTAAAGGATATACTCAGGTGGAAAGATTAGATTATACTGAGACTTTCGCACCAGTTGCTAAACTCACCACCGTGCACACTCTTTTAGCAATTGCAGCTGCTAAACATTGGGTTCTTCATCAACTTGATGTACACAATGCATTCATTCATGGTAACTTAGATGAAGAAGGCAGTTTCTTGATTTTCTGTTGTTTCATATTTATTTGTATTACCTTGTACATTCCTTGATTAGCGAAAATTACTAGGATCGTATTTGTTATAAGAACCTCTCATATTAAGTAAAATGGTGAGTGATTTAAGTCAAATCTTGACATGCTAAACAATGAGAAAGCTTCTCTTATAGCCAGAAATTCTGCTTGATTAGCTTTACAAAAACCGATAGATCGACTTAGCAAATCTCATAACTACTTCCACTTTATAATCTCAAAGAATTCCATCAATACTTGCCTCTGCCAGATTCCCGACTGAAGTTTCATCCACATTAAATTTGAGTCATCCTTATTGTGGTGTTATTCATTCAACTCTTATCCTCCATGGCTTCACAATCTGAGCAAAACTCACAGAAGTTTGACTTCTAAATAAATCATCAACTCTATCATTCAGCTCGTCTTTGGCTTTACTCCAAATAGCAACTCGGAATTTAATCAAATATTACAATTGGTTTCAATCCCATATTTTACCATATATCTTAAGATTTATTCTCATATAAAAAAACCCTTATATTATATATTTATATTTCATGAGTCATGGGCCATATCTAAACCAACCCACATTGATTGATGGAGAAAGTCGATATGCTAACCACCAATATGATTAATGAATTAAACTATATTTTTGTCAAATATAGAATTATCAAGAGAGAGTTGCATGATTTACATGATACATGTTATAACAATTGCTACATATTTATGCATGCATAAAACCAGTGGTGACCGCAACACTGACTGCAGTTCAGGCTGCCTTCCACTGAGATAGGTCAGCAGAGAAGCAGATCCACACTCTGCTTCATTTAACCAAAGAAAGGGACAGGAAGGAACGTCCTGACTTTTAACTAGCAATTTTTTCCCATGTAGTTGAGATCTCATTGGCGGCTACTATCCAATGAGTATCAAAGTCATTTTCACGGATGAGATGTCTAAATTTGTCCACTTAATATTTTTGTAATATTGGTAAGGATGCTAATATAAGCAACTCACTTTTATTAATTTCAAACCTTTTTGTAATATATATTTTCTGTCATGTAATAATTCTAAATCAGCTTGATCATCATACACTAATTTCAAACTTCTTGTTGGGTACTGTACTACTTGGATGTTAAGTTCATCTCAGTAACTGAAATTGAGGAATTAATAAAGTAGAGTAAGAAATGGGATCAAGTAAAACACTTTGCAATTGGTAATGGTAAATGCCTTGCATATCGAGTCCTAAAGCTATTTCAGCTTCATCATCAGGATGCCTTGAACTTGTGCTGATTAACCGCTCAAATTTTGTCTAGCTTATTTGGCATAAAGAAAAACTCTCTAGGTTTACTGCTTCAGATTTGGCTTCCCTTTCAACAACCCTACACAGTTATATATAAGTCTGTGAGTGGTTAATTGTAAGGTTACCTGAGGACACATGACGCATACATAAAGACAGCTACCTCGCATCTTTTATTTTGCTTTCTTAAGCATTTGTCTTTTAAATTAAGCTGAGGTATCACATTCAGATAGAGAGTGCTCATTTGCCTTAGGCCCTACCTCCCAGCACCCTCTTGTCTGGATGGGTAGCAGAAGTAGCTAAATTTAATCTTTTTAGACTCTCCAGTCTCCAATTTGCTTATTTGTTTTTCACCTTGACATTAGAGGTTGTACCATAACTTTTAACCTGATTTAGAACAAGAAAACAATAGTAAGATTTAACTAGTAACTAAGAAAACAATCCAATTTATAATATAATGAACCAAAACTCTCAAGGTGTAGGGTAAAAATTCAGTTTGAATATTGCTGGAGTTAAAATGGGTTAGGCGTCATGAGAGCATGAGACTTGACAAATGGATAGGGATTCAAGGAAAATAAATATCACTACAATCCCCAAAATGAATAGGCTCAAAGAGGGAAATTCCAGTAGAAATAGAAGAAGACTTGCTATTGAAGCAGTCCATTACCTGGCATATCCTCACACACATATAAGTAAGTGAACACCACACACAGCACTGTGAATTTTGAAAAACCGTTGAGCAGTTCTGTTCAAACCTCTCAAAATCTTTCCCGCCAGCTTTTCCTTTTCCATCATTCCTCGCAAAATATTTGCTTCAAGATGCAGAAAACTTTTTTAAAAATTAATGTGTCAAAAGAGAGAGACAAGGAGAAAGATGGAAATATCCCATGAAATATTAACAAGCAGTTGGTAAGACATTTTCAAAGCATTCTTTGCCAATTTACTCTTCCCTTTCCTTCTTAACACAACGTACTAATGCAAACAACTTCCAGTCTCCTCTGAGTTCTTGCCAGGAGCTTGGAACTTCAGTGAAATTCTGGCAAATGGAATTTGATCAATCTACCACAGCATCTCACAAATTCCTCTCCATTTCTCCAAGTTATTGCCAATGTTGGAAATGCTGCTCATTTCTACAACTGAAGTTCATATGTGGTCTAGTTGTTCTATTTCTCATTATGCTTCCCAATACCGGTAAATTTCTTTCTCACAATATCATATAGAAAAATTAGAATGTTTTCTTGCAAGTAACTTCATGTTTTCTGTTTATTAGCTCTGGCTGCTGACTCTTTTTTCCATACTTTTAGCTGCATATGATCCACTGGATCCGAATGGAAACATAACAATCAAATGGGATATAGTCTCTTGGACCGCAGATGGCTACGTGGTGAGTTGAACATGGCAGTTTGTCATTTTTTCCTCATATAGTAACAAATTCTGAAGGAAGCCTTGCTTGTCATAGTTTTATATTCATTCCTAGAACTGAAGTTCACATGTTCATGAGTTGGCATGGCAGTTGAATCAAGCCCTTAATGCTTAAGAAAGAAAGTTATCTTCGGTTTGAGCTTTCCCTGTCCGTAAAACTTTAGGAATCAAATAGAAAAAAATTGCAGGGTTAAGATCAACCTCCTATGCCATGGAAGAATTATCTGGGGCAAAAGCAAAACTTTGAAATCTTAGTGCCACCTTTCCTTATGTCATAAATGACTCTTGGGAAACTTTATATTACCATACAGAATGAGAAAAAACAATATAGAGAGAGCCCCCAATTCATTCTCTTCTGATTTTCTTTAAGGGGAGATCCTTAGATCATTTTGTGTACTGATCTTTTCACTTTTTCTTTTGTTACTTTTTTTATTTTTTATCTTCGATAAATTCTACCAGGCAGCAGTGACGATGAGCAACTTCCAAATGTATCGTAGCATCATGAGCCCTGGCTGGACTCTAGGATGGCAATGGGCTAAGAAAGAAGTGATATGGTCCATGGTAGGAGCACAAACCACAGAGCAAGGAGACTGTTCCAAGTTCAAAGGAAATGTTCCTCACTGTTGTAAGAAGAATCCTATAGTGGTTGATTTGCTCCCTGGAGTTCCTTACAACCAGCAGTTCTCCAATTGTTGTAAAGGCGGCGTGGTGTCTGCTTGGGGACAAGATCCTATAGGTTCAGTGTCGGCCTTTCAGGTGAGTGTTGGAGTCGCAGGAACTTCCAATAAGACAGTAAAACTACCCACAAATTTTTCTTTGCTTGGTCCGGGGCTAGGGTACACTTGCGGCCCTGCAAAGGTTGTGCCCTCCACTGTCTACTTCACACCTGATCATAGGCGAAAGACTCAGGCATTGAGTAAGCGCTGTTTCACTTCCAATTTTTCAAGTTATTATTAAAGCTAGTAAATTACTATAATAACTAATGTTTTTCATTGTATGCAGTGACATGGAATGTGACATGCACTTATTCACAGTTTCTTGCCTCAAGGAACCCAAGCTGTTGTGTTTCATTCTCATCTTTCTATAATGAGACTATCACTTCTTGCCCATCCTGCGCTTGCGGTTGCCAGAATAAAAACAACTGTATTAGGTAAGCCTCTAATTCAATCTCTACCCCTGGCCAACAGATCTGTATCTTGATTTCTAAATGCGAAAACATGCACATAACAGAAACATTCTATTTAGAATGTTTAAACCATAAAAGCACACGACAACTTCATTCCTGGATACTGCTCATTGCTCTGATGATTGGATTCTACAGGAGTAATTCGAAGGATGCACACCGCGCAGGAATAAACACTAGGAGAAAAGACAATACACCATTGCTGCAATGCACACATCACATGTGCCCTATAAGAGTGCATTGGCATGTGAAGCTCAACTACAAGGACTACTGGCGTGTGAAGATTGCCATCACTAATTTTAATTACCGGATGAACTACACACAGTGGACGCTTGTTGCACAGCATCCCAATCTCAATGCCGTCACCCAAGTCTTTAGTTTTGATTACAAGCCTCTTGTGCCCTACGAAGCCATAAGTGAGTGCCTGATCATAACCATTTCTATTTGATGAACTCTGACAGGACTAAACTGGAAGCAAAAATGGAATTCCGGAATTCTTAACACCTGTGATCAACTTGTTGATGCAGATGATACCGGCATGTTTTATGGTATGAAATACTACAATGACCTATTGATGGAAGCAGGGCCCCAAGGAAATGTCCAGTCTGAGGTGCTCCTTAGGAAAAACAAGGACACATTTACGTTCAAGCAGGGTTGGGCATTTCCTCGCAAAGTGTACTTTAATGGGGATGAATGCTTGCTGCCTCCTCCTGATACATACCCCTTCCTACCAAACACTGCCCATGAAAATCCAATTGCCATATTGACAATGGCATTCTCAGCACTCCTGTTTATGTTGAACATGTAGAGATCATCCGGAGAGAAGAAGATTTTCAGAAAGTATTACAGATAAAGAGGAGTGGTTTGTTTGCATTCGACCTTCATTCGTTACAGGTATTCGTCATAACTCATTTCTAGAAACTTGCGGATCTGGTCAACGCGGGATGATTTGTGATAGTTGTGAAAAAATAAACTAAATTTCACATGATCCAGATATTCCCCACTTTTGAGCTGCATCAGTATTGCATCATGGTGTAAATTGAATTGTCTCACTTTCTCTCTCTCTCGTGCAGCTTAAATGTCATATATTAATCAATTAGCCTTTTTCTCTACTGCACTTTACATAGTATTCGGGATGTAAAATAGTTTTATATGGCTGAGTGCAAAAGAAACATAGCAAACCATATATCAACTATAATTTCTTTTGATGTTCGTCAATACAAAGCTACAAAGTTGTTTGTGGATACTCTACAAACGAATCGATCGTGTGAATAATGTGAATAAACATACAACAAAGCAGCTAACTCCAAAAAGAAATGGTGTAAATTACAAACCTGAATAAATAAATAATACGCCAAAATGCTTTAAGAACAAGACATTGTGCACCTGAACCTGCTTGTAGCATGTTATGTTGCCGCACCAACACTATTCCAACCCCATCATGGGATCATTTTAAGCTTCGGTGTATTAATATAAATCAGATGGGATTCGCGGGCTGTCAAACAAATGGCTTCAGCAGTTTCCCAGACATTATTCATCACATATAAGCCCATAAGAAAAGAATAGATGACAAGATTGTCATGACCAGCTGAAGTAGAGAGATAACTGGCCTAAAACCAGAATTTGGCAACCATGGATAGGCATCTGGAGGTGGCATGACACAGTTATCACCATTAAAATATATCCTCCTCGGGAAAGCCCATCCCTTTTCAAAAGTAAAAGTTGCTGCATCTTTTCTGAATAATAGTTCTGACTGCACATTCCCAAGAGGGCCAGCTTCTGAGAGCAAATCATTGTAAAACTTAACTCCCCATAACATGGCAGTATCATCTGCATAAGAAAGGTCCATCGAGTTCATGGTCACAAAGTATATATTAGAAATATAACAGAGAACTACGCGCAGATTCAGGAAAATGAAATGATGCTACTTCAAAGAAATAAATCATGGCAAACTAAGACTTACTTAAGCCAGCATATGGAGTTAATGATTTGTAATTAAAGCTGAAAAGCTGGGTCAGATTGTCAAAGTTCGGATGTTGCACAACTAGATTCCACTGTGTGTAATTCATTCTGTAATTGAAATTGGTGATTGTGATTTTCACACGCCAGTACTCCTTGTAGTTGAGCTTAACATGCCAGTGAACTCGAACTGGACACATATGGCTTGTACACTGAAGCAGAGGTGAATTGCTAGATTTGCCTGGACCAGAAACAGCTGAAGCTAAATATGGAGACCTTTTACTGCAGGATGTCATCACCAAGAAAAAAAAAGACAGAGAGAGAGAAATTAGAAAAACTGCAAAAATGTAAACGATAATTAGAGGGGGAAAAGGACAGACAAATGAGATAACTTACCTTACACAACTCCCAGGTTCTGTTATGTTATTTTGACAGCCACAAGCACATGTCGGGCAGCTTACAATGGTGTCATTATAGAAGGAAGAGAGGGAGACACAACAAGTAGGTGTCTTCTGAGCCAGGAATTGTGAATATGTGCATGTAACATTCCATGTCACTGCAATGAGATGAAGGTAAGATAGACTGAAGTTAGAAGATTGTTCCACCATCCTGAATTATTACTAAAAAAATACACTTAGTTCACTTTCCATCTTAGTTCAAGCTTTAATCCATTATGGAGAAGAAAATTGATGCAGATGTTACCATTTAACTTTCTTCACCGAAAACTACAAAATTCCAATAATATTTTTATACAAATTCATAGAACATACATCATACTAGGTTTTTAAATTTTATAAGTGAAGCAAGTATGTATGTAAGCATATAGATACTGTTCAAATGAAAATCAGTAATGTGTCGTCAGATGATGTATCTATATAATAAGTCAAACAGGGTTATATCGAACTTGATTAGTGGAGACTAAAAAAGCAGAGCTGTAGTTTAGCAAGGAACTTACTCATAGCTTGAGTTATTCTCCTTTTATCCGGAGTCACAAATTTAGTTGGTCTCACAATCTTGGCAGGCCCACAAGTATATCCAGGACCTGGTGCTCTTAGGGTAAAGTTTCTAGGCACTCTCACAGTTTTGTTCGTTGTTCCTGCAGCACCAACACTAACCTGAAATGAGCTTGCTGCATTGGCAGGGTCTTGAACCCATGAATTTATCACCCCGCCTTTGCAGCAATTTGCTATCTGCTGGTTATAAGGAGTTCCAGGCATTAAATCTACAACTGTTGGATCCTTTTTACAGCAATGTGGTGTGTTTCCCTTGAACTTTGAACAATCCCCTTGCTCTGTAGTTTGGGCTCCCATCATGCTCCAGATTACTTCCTTTTTTGCCCATGTCCATCCCAATGTCCAACCAGGTGCCTGAATATGGCGATACTGTTGGAAATTGTAAATTGTAACAACCGCCTACCAAAGCCGTAAGAAGGATAATTAGTATTAGAAATCCAGGAAAGAAGGAAAATAAAAAAGGCTTTAACATCAAAACAAAAACTCATGGAACTGCAATGCTGGATTGGCTATATTTTCACCCTAAGTGTTATATTTCTGAATGTGTTGAAGAAAATTATACACTTTTTGTGATCCTTGAAAGAAAATGAAAAGCAAAAAAGCAATGCTCCGTTGAAAATTATTCTGCACAGTAAAGAGGCAGTTGCATACACACCAAAAAAATAGACATCAGTGATTTCTTTTGAAAACTAATCAACAAGAGCAAACATTCAAATCAATGCATTACAGTTCTGATAGAAAATCTTGCTGGTTCCAAAAATCTATTTTGATTTTTGAAGGTAAGTTATTAGCTCTTTATATGTAAAAAAGCAAATGCAACCCTGACCATTCAGTAATACTTACAACATAGCCATCTGGAGTCCAGCTTATTACGTCCCATTTGATAGTGACATTGCCAGTTGGATCAAGTGCATCATAAGCTTCTACAGAAACAGCCAAAAGATCCCAAAACTCTAATTAAAAGAGACTTAAGGCATTGAGTTTTGAACAAATACTATTGTGAATTAAGGTCTGGATCACAAAATCAGAAATTAACATGCAAAAAATGAAATTCGCTCGTCAATTGCATTTTGCCCTTTTGGCCTTGGCCTGGGTAGAGACCTTTGGCCTGTCTAGCATTATTTACTGCAACTTGCAGACACATATAAGATCCAAGCAAAAGGTAAAATGCCTTGATAGCCCAATGGCATAGATGTAAAGCATTTTAATAATTTCATGCACTACACCATAAAAGTAAATGTAGCCCTCCAATCTTTTTCCTTTTGTGTATTATAGGTATGATTGTTATGATGGTGACTTCAATTATAAACTTCAATAACTATCTTTTGCATTATGACACTACACTTCAAAGTCTTTGGGGTCAAATTTGGTCAGTTCTATGTCGGTAAATACTGTACAATTTGATCTTACATTTCGAGCACACAGATCTCCATTCTTGGTAAGTTTTTTGCTTTTTTATTGGTTAAAGCACTTAAATCTTAGTGTGTCCAGCACTGTTTTAGTTCTTTCATTTCTCTTCTCCTAAGAAATACCCTCTTTGCCGTAGAAAAACTAAAATTGAGCCACTTTTTAAGAAGAATAGGGAAAACAAATGAGGCAAAACCCAATCTGACTTACACTCATTATGCTTACATTTCTTCGTTTGGAAATTAAAATAAATGTCAAACTGATGAAACAGAGTAACTGATTATTCATTAAGGAAGAAGGCCTCAAAAAAACAAGAAGAACAATTCCATTTTCCCCAATCTCTTCAACTTCTTAACAACAGCCAAATCCAGATAACTCAATCCAACTTTCCAATCCAATCAAGACATAAAGAAACTACAAGATCAAGTTTTGAAGCTAATTTCAGCAACCCGGTTTGCCCTTTATATGAACAAACTTGGTTACCAAAACAAAATAACATTATGTTATTATAATTAGCAATCAACCACCTAATGAGAACAGTCAAGCTGCAAACTCTAAGGAAGTATTCAAGCAAAACCCAGATTCAATATCTTTACTAACAAAAACTACTCCCTTTAAGAAACACCATGCATTTGACTGGAAACTTACCTGTAGAAGTGAAAGTGGAGCAGGAGAACAAGAAGAGAAGCACAATGGTAAAGCTACAGAGCTTGGAAATGGATCCAGAAGCTGATGACAAGACAGTCTCCATGTCTTGATGCAGACCCGGATAGTTTATCTGATGTTCTATGCTGTGATTAAGCTTAAGATCTGAACAAGGAAATGGAAAGAGAGAGAAAGAAAAGATCCTTCTCATATGGAAAGGGATCTCTTTTATGAGTACGAGTGAGCTTATAAAAGCTTATAGTTCTGTGTCTGAGAGACATCCAGCCACCAATGCAACGGGGCTGCAGCTGTCGTTAGTTAACGTGCAGATGTAAAATCACCATGACACCCTTATGTACTAATCTATTTTTTTTAAGAAAAGTATTTTTAAAAAATTATGTATTTTTATATTACCCTCAGATTAGAAAATTCACAAAATATGAAACCAAAGAGAATCTTTGCATTTTTAATAATCAAGTAAGTTAAAAACAAAGGGAAAATACATGATCTCTAACTTTTAAGTATAATTTCATATAAATTTATTAGTATTAAAAATTGACAATGTGCTTTAAAAATGTAAATACTATTAACAAAAAATATAAAAGGATTAAATTTTCTTTCTTCTTTATTAATTTAAAAAATTATTATATACTTTTTAAAAAAATAAAAAAAATTATTAAATTTTTTGTGTAAAAATTATATAATAGTAATTTTTAATTAATAAAAAATAAAATTATATTTTTAATATTATCATATCATTAAATTAACAAAAACACTAACAGTTAAGTGGTTACGAAATTTATTTATCGAGTAAAATATATTTTTTTGAAACGAAATGTTTATTTTAAAAATTAATAAATTCGTTTAAAATTCTGATTAAAACTAAAAAAACTGGAAGTATTTTACTCTAAAAACAAACTAACTCAAGAACAACAATCTTGCCTTTTTTTTTCATGATTCAAGATAATCTTCATACAAAAGATTTACAAAATTACTATATTGCCCATTTTATTTAATTGTGAATGGGTGTACCAGGAATTTGATTTGAGTGGTTGGTGAAGCATGTGATTGTATGCCATTTGGAAAAAAAATAATCCTAAAGTTGTTTAACATGATCTGGCATCTTGACATTATTAGATGCTTACCATTGTAGCCTCCATGGTGTAATTGACATGAAAGGAGTAGGGGTATCCTTGGAATGGAACCCAAACAGTAATAGCAAGCAAATATGGAAATCCGCATAAAACCAACGACAAAGCAAGTGGGGCATAAGAACACGTCATCCATCCCCCCCTGCTACCAGTGTCGGTGGGGAGAATTCAGAAGACTTTTTCACTAGGGAAAAGGAGACGCTTCTCTCTGTTTGTTGTTCATTTGTCCAAAGATCATGGCCCAACCACCAAACCTTTGCCACTTGTATTTTTTTTTTTTTTCCTTTTTTTCTATTTTGTGTGCCAATTACATGGCTTATCTAGTATAGTCACACCAAAATGTGGACCATTTTTTTTTATTATTTGCAATTAGGTGGCAATTATGTCATGAACAATGTGTCGTTTTGAATAAAAACATTTTGCCGACACTAGTTGTCATTCTATTTTCATTTCAGGGGGATTTTTTTTTTAGTTTTTAAAAACAACGTATTTTTAAAGATAACCTTTCGCATAAATTTAACTGTTTTTAGCCACTCTAATAGATTTTGAGACAAAAATGTCCTTAGTAAGACAATTTGGGTAACGCGCATTCCCAAACAAGCGAAAAAAGGAAAAATTAATATGCGAAGAATTTCTTACAATTTTGAATTTCCGAACATCTAATTTTGTGCAAACATTCATTTTTTTTTTCAAAAGCATGAGAGGGTTTTTCAGATATTTCGGACATGGTATTCAGATAATATTAGAAGGGTGATATTAAATCGAATGAGGAACCAGTCGTGATGAATCGAAAGCTTCGAGAATAATGTGAAACCAAAAATTCGAAACAGGCTTTAGAGTGGTGAATCGAAAGGAGAAAAATGTGAATCCGAAACAGGAAATGGTCGTGCTACAGCATGCCATATGTGAGACGTCTGTGTGATGGTAAGCTTTAAAGTTCGTGAAACGGCACGGATTGAATGTGTGAAACGACAATGTGAAAATATGTGACGCAGTTGAGACACCGCAGTGTTTAGTGTGGGTGACACGCCATGTCTAGATGTGTGATACAGTAAAGTTATAATGTGTGAAACGGCAAGGCGAGAATGTGTGACGCGGCTGTGACACGACAGTGTTTAGAGAGTGTGACATGCCATATCTATACATGTGACACGACAGAGTTATAATATGTGAAACGGCAAGGCGAGAATGTGTGACACGGCTGTGACACGGTAGTGTTTAGAAAGTGTGACACACCTTGGCTAGACGTGTGACACGGTAAAATTATAATGTGTGAAACGGCAAGGCAAGAATGTATGACGCGGATGTGACACGGCAGTGTTTGGAGTGTGTGACACGCCATGGCTAGACGTGTGACAGGGCAATGTTATAATGTGTGAAACGGCAAGACGAGAATGTGTGACGTGGCTGTGTTACGGCAATGTTTAGAGTGTGTGACACGCCATGTCTAACCGTGTGACATGGCAATGTTTAGAGTGTTCGACACGGCATGGTTAGACGTCTGACACGGCAAGGTTGAATTAGTGACACATCTGACATTTGAAAGAAAGCAGGCAAATAACGAGGAAACCCTTTAGACTTCTAAGGAGTTTAAGAAATGAATATAAAAGGCCATTTAATTAAAAATAAATAACTTTCTGCCATTCTGAAATCGTAAAGGTCTGTGTGAAGGAAGTAAGAGATTTTGATTCATTCATCATCCCGAAACGTAGCAGAGAGTTCGACTTCATTCTTGCCAAGCTTAACTACATCACAGCAACGATGTCTGCTATCAATGAAGAGGTCAGTCAGTCTAAAATTAAAACTTTCTTCTGTTCGTTGTTTTTTTACGATTCTGTTTGGTTTGATAAGTTGGTTTTTTTTTCCTTTTCTTTTTTTTTTGTCAAACTGTTTTATTCCTGGTTATGGTCGTACCAAAGTGTTGAAAAGAGGGGTCTGCGTCTACATATGACATGTTTGTGGGTTTACTGGTTTTTTTTCGTTTGAGGGTTTCACAGCTTTAGGGATGCATGTTGTGGGCTAACTAGTTTTTTGGGTTTTCTTCGTGTCACGGGTTTAGGGTTGGCGTGTCACGACAGTGAGTGATACATGGCTTGTCACGACAATGATGCATGGCTTGTCACGACAGTGAGTGATGCGTGGCGTGTCACAACACCTATATGCGTGGCATGTCATGACACTTATGCATGGCGTGTGACTACATTTATTTCTTTCTTTCTTTTTTCTATCTTTAGTGTACTTTGTTTCCATGTTATGGGCTAACTCAATTGTGCATGTGTTCCATGTTTTGTAAATACACTCCGGACATCACGAGGATATCGATAGCTTGTTGATTGTGCCGAGGGAGAAGTGGACGTTCAATGTCGGCATCAACACCCACTGTAAGTGGTCGCAGATGCATTACATCAACAAGACTCTCCAAGAGAAAGGGGAGTACGATGCAGTGAAGAGTACGTGTTTCGACATGCTGCTGGACGTATATCCACAAGGATACTTCAGCGCCGATCTCCTGCATAGCATCATGATTCGTCGAATCAAGGCGGCAGAATCAATAGAGCACGAGCTATGGTTTGCCATTGGCAAGAGCAAGGTACGGATATCAAAACAGGAGTTCTGCCTTATCACCGACCTGAAGTTTGGTCCAATGCTCGATGTGTTCACACAACCGTACGAGGTCGTTGCTGACGGAATTCATGCACGATACTAGAACGGGCAGCAGAGCGTTAAGCTGCAGGGGTTGCTGAATACATTCCGCAGAGGCAGCTTGCAGCGAGTAGGTGACGCGACCAAGATGGCGTTTGTCTTGATCGCGAATAACATTTTATTCGGTCAAGACTACCGTAGACGAGTAGCGCCTTGGCTATTTTCATTGGTGGAGGACATCGACTCCTGGAATGCCTTCCCATGGGGTCATTACGTATAGAGGCTAACCGAGGACTACCTTCTGAAGGGGTTCGAAGTGCTTGCCTCAAACTTTACCCCTGCTATCCGTTTGTGGTACAACATTTACGGATTCCCGTGGGTGATTCAGGTACTGGCACTTAACATTGATGAGTTTCCTTTTAACTTAAAAATTTATTGTTGCACTCGTTTATCATTTACGGTTTAACGATGTTATATTTGACTTGTAGTTTTGGGCACTTGAGGCAATTCTAGCCTTCCGAAAACTAGTTACCCCCTCTGCTCCAAAGGACGTGTAGCCACGTATGCTAAAATGGGAATGCAATCAGAAGCCGATTGCATTTTACAAAGTAGTTGAGATGTTAGAGTCGTCTCAGCAGGTGAGTGAATAGCTTGGCTACTTTTCTGATGTGCATTTCTATAATAATTTTCCATAAAATTATATTTAATCACAGTCCTTATTTTGCAGTTATGGGCAATTGAGACCTTGTAGCCTACACCGGAGGAGTCGAGCCGGAATTACTTCGTTGACATTGATGTCCCGCTATCTGAGGAACACCAGTACGTGCTTATAGGGCACATGGAGGATCGGGCTGACTGGGGCTTAGGTGCAAGGGAAAAGAGAAGGCAGTTAAAGGACAGAAGAGCCAATGGTGCCGTTAAGCAGAAGCGCACAGCCACTTCCTTAGAGGATGAGCTGTCAAGCCTTAAGTTGAAGAAAGGGGGTGACCATATGCATGGCAGTAAACAGCCAGTAAGGATAGATTTAACCGTTTGTATTCAACAATTTCACATGTGAATATTGACTAACATATATGTGTTTGCAGTTGGACCATGCTATGACAGCTCCTCAACTACCGAGAGATCCTTCTCATACGCACAGTGATAACTCCCCGTCGGTAAGGATTTTATAGTTCTAATGGTCAATTTTCAACAATTACATATCTATTTACATAGTAACACTGTAAATTCTGTCATTGCAGTTAAAGGAGGCGACCAAAGCACCTCAAGCACCGATTAATCATGCTTAATCAACCATTAGTAACGAGCAATCGGTAAGGATTTTATAGTTCTAATGGTTAATGTTCAACAATTCCATATCTATTTACACATTAACATAGTAATTTCAACTTCATTGCAGTTAAGGGATGCGACCCAAGCACCTCAAGCACCAATCAATCATGTTCAACCACACACTGGTAACGAGCCACCGGTAAGGATTTTATAATTCTAATGGTTAATGTTCAACAATTCCCTATCTATTTACACTAACCCACAATAATATATATCTTATTGCAGTTGACTGAATCCACAAGAGTCAATGACGGACTAGTGACGAAGCGTCAGTTGCGACAGTTCATGAACAGACATAAAAAGGAGATGTCGACGTTGAAGGCTTCAATCCAGTCATTGACTCTGGCCCTGCAAACGTTTGAGGACTGTGTCGTTGCTCAGATTTTAGAGGGTCTGAAATCACAAGTACGAAATTCAATAGTTGCACATATATTAGTTGTTTATGTTTAGTATGGTTAGTACTAATTTATAGGCATCGGTTTAGGCTAACGATTTTTTCATTTCTCTCATTCTGTAGGGCAGACGTTCATCTAACGATGCTGGTGCCGACCACGAGGATGCTACTGATGAAGGGCACCAAGATGAACCTGGTATTAACATTGACGATGACGATGTTGTTAGTGCCAACGAAGATGATACATTGGCAGCAGATTCTGATCCGGTGATCGATGTAGCTTTAGGATGGGATGGAAACCTTCCAATAGTCGTGTATGAAGGGGACCATCTTATTCACAGCACTCTTGAAGCCAGCAGCTCGCGATTGTCGCCACCTGAGGGATCTGCTGTCCAGGATCAGGTAGCATTAATTTCAGACCTTACTGAGCAAGCATGGGTGAAAATGGCAAGCAAGTACATTGCAAGCCCGTATGTTAACCCCATGATGAGCTGTCGCGATCAAAAGAGCGCAATGGTCGAAGTGTACGAGGCCTTCAAGAAAGACGAGCATGCGAGGTAAGCTCATAAATAACATTGTTAATCTGGTTTTTTAATTAAACATTAATCCACCCAAGCTAAAGTAATTAATTCATTATGTTACATATGCAGGTGTAACGTCGGGATCTTAGGGGATCAAGGTGCTGATTTTTTCAGAACATTAGAGGATCCCAAAGAAGAAATGACAAGTGAACATATCGATGCATGCCTCAGCATACTCGATAAGCAGATGACAGGGCCAAAGTCGAAGCTGTACAAAGCTCGTGCATGTGTGGTCATGTTTCACAGGACACCCTCAATATGCTACACATCCTAAACCCCACCGAAAACGCCCGAGCCAGCATGAAAATTACAAATGAGTTGCAGGGATACATGCAAGGTGAGAGGCCGACATACGAGAAAAGATGGGAAGATGTCGATTTCATCCTCGCACCTTACAATGTCGATGGCCATTGGGTGGTGGCGAAGATAGACTTGGGGAGGTGGACGATCAGGGTGGAGGACTCTGCAAGAACTTTGGATGCTAAGGATAACAGAGTTCGTGCTGCTCAAATGTCACCCCTTACGACCTTGTTCCCAATCATATGCCACCAAGTCGGTTATTTCAACCGAACACGACGGAAGGCACGGGATTTGACGCCGATGCGATTGAAGATCCATTTGCCAAAAGCTAAATTGCATCGGCAGGATGATAGTGTCAGCTGCAGTATGTTCATGATTGGGTACATTGATGATATGTTGCAATCGGAATCAATCAGAGTTAAACAGAACATGATTGCAAATATGCGTCAACAATACGCTCTCGAAATTTTTTGCAACAGTTGTGAGAGCGAACCTTGAACATATCATCGGACTGTGTCTGTACATCATTTTTTTATATACAATTCATTTTATTAATTTTACTAATATTCATACAGTTTATACATTACTTTCCCATTACTTTTGCATAAATTACATTACGTTTGGATATTTTTTTCTGAAATTATATAGTAGGTAAATTTAAATTTGTATAATTAGTTTGTTCAATGATCATTTTCATATTGGTTGAAGGGCCCTATGGGTGACATGTTGGCAAAATTGGTCTCCATATTTTTGAAAAGTTTGTCATTTTTCTTTTGTTTTGATTAATTATCCATAAAAGGAATTTAAAATGCAACTTATGTTGAAGATTTATGGTGGTGACACGCCCAGATCGATGCAGACATGTTCGTGACATGCCAAGTGCAGGAAGAGATGGTGGTTGTGACACGTAAAGTGAATGGTGTGTCACCCGCATGTCTGCCTGAACTTGACATGTCACCACCATCTGTGCATGCACTTGCCGTATCACCAGCACGTTTGCTTGCAGTTGGCGTGTCACAACCATGCCTGTGTGCAATTGACGTGTCACCACCATCTCTGTATGCACTTGGCGTGTCAGCAGCACGTCTGCCTGCACTTGGCTTGTCACCACCATCTCTGCATGCACTTGGTGTGTCAGCAGCACATCTGCCTGCACTTGGCATGTCACCCCCATCTCTGCATGTATTTGGTGTGTCACCAACACATGGCCTCAGACCGAAACGTTTAAACTGGTCATGTCGGTTTATATTCCCTCTACTATATATATATGGTCAAAAACTCATCAATTCTCATCGACTGACCGTACATCTCTTCAAAAGCAGTTTTGTCGATGAGTTCTTCGCAGTTCTTCCAACCAGGAGAATGTCAAACAATTAGAATACAGAAGAACAACAGAAATCAGGTCGAACAACAGAAAACAGAAGGAAAACTTTCTGTTGTTTTAACCCGTCGAAACAAACTGAAAACCACTAACAGTGAGGACTTTCTCCCTCCCCCCCTTAATATATTCAACTTTAGAATTCTACCCTAGTCTAATAATTAATCTGTTTCTCTTCACCTCCGACCTGTAAGCAATTGTCCAACCCTGGCTTATCGGCTGATACAGAAACTCTGTATCATCCGAAAGCCAGGGTTGGACAATTGCTTACATGTCCAAGGTGAAGAGAAACATATTAATTATTAGACTAGGGTAGAATTCTAAAGTTGAATATATCAAGGGGGGAGAAAGTCCTCACTGTTAGTGGTTTTCAGTTTGTTTCGACGAGTTAAAACAACAGAAAGTTTTCCTTCTGTTTTCTGCTGGTCGACCCGATTTCTGTTGTTCTTCTGTATTCTAAAGTTCAATATACCTGCACTTGTCATGTCACCATCATGTCTGCCTTCACTTGGTGTGTCAAAAAAAACGAAATTCAATACCCTGGGCGTGTCACCATCATGTCTATGTGCACTTGGAGTGTCATTAGCATGTCTATGTGTACTTGGTGTGTCACCAGCATATCTATGTGCACTAGGCGTGTCACCAACATGTTTGTATGCACTTGGCATGTCACCAACACGAAAAAGATGCACTTGACGTGTCACCAACACGAAAAGGATGCCGTGTCACTATTGCCATTTATGGCGTGTCACCGACTCTGCAGCCTGACTTCTCACATTTTTACCCTTTCACAAAACTCTAAACCCATGTGGACAATTGATATAGTTTTGCAACGTCGTTTGTAAAATGAGTAAAATTCTCTTATGTATGTTGAAGCAATTTGCTTTAAGCAAAAATGTAATGAATATATTGGCTTTACAATTGTCGAAATGTAGAGTAACATTGTTGATTTTTTATTTATATATATTGTCTAAAGATTAGACAATTTACATTCCATACTATATGACCATGCATGGTGTGGCTAAAGTCAATTATTGGCTACTTCTATGCCTAGGCAATGCTATTATTATACACTGGTTTATAGCAAATATCATTATTCAATGCAAATGTTAATGGCCAATATCAAAACAATTCGAACCAAACCCTAACAAAACAACAGATAAATTACAGTTAGTTAGGCCCCGATAATATGTCTTCGTCCACAACACACCTTACGTTTTTAGATATTGTCCTTCGGATTGAACAGTTGTTATGTGTGTGATCGGTTTCTCTGTAAATTAAACATGCTTTCGGTTAGCACACTCGTCGGGGTGTTGATGGACTTGGAGATGGTGCTGGATTTGTTGATGGATTTGTAAATGGAGATGGACAATTCTATCTGTTATACCCGTACATATTGCATTGCGAACATCTCCGTGCTCGACTGCTTTCACCAACAGATGGAATCCTTCTCCTCCTAAGTCTTCCTGCTTGGCCTCGCCAAGGTGGTGGCAAGACGACAATTTGTTTCACATGCGGGGGGATGTCCCATTCACTAGGATGCCCTACTAGACGAATGGACCCCGCATAACCCTCCACCCAAACGGTTGTCTTGTATTAGTCGGCGCAGAAATCAAAGGCTTCATGTTTGCATTTACTGAAAAATACAATGAACCCAATATTCAAGCAGAATATAAATGCTATGTCAAATTAAGGATCAAATAAGAAATAAAGAAAATATAATCTGACCTTATTGCTGCAATGGCATGGCTGCATGGCAGCAAATCTGTTTGAAACTCACAACATGAACACGTCTTCGAGGACAAGTTAACAAGTCCGTCCATCTTCCCGTCTTTAACTTCAAACTCCACTCAATTGATAGGCTTCACTACAAAGCGATGTGCATCATTAAGCGTTTGCTCAATTGCCTAGCAACCCAAGGGCTGAGGGGTGTGGTCACCTTAACAGCCTCCTCATACCGATCATGGAACCAACGCTGGAACATGTCTCGTATGAACTCGATCAAAACAGTGATTGGCATTTGTCTGGCATGCTTTAAGCAGAAGTTAACACATTCGGCAATGTTCAAGGTCATCATTTGGTATCGCCTTACCGGTGAACATGCACGTGCCCATCTCTCAGGGCCTATTCTCAAAAGATCAGCATAGGCTCCCGCATGAATCTGCTTGAGCTGGTTCATATGTCTGTTGAATTCGGAAACCTGATAGCAATCTTGAGCAAGGGTGAAAATCATAGAAACGTCATCACGCTTGAACTTGTTTTTAAAGTTTTTCTTCAAATGGTAACCGCATAAATCGTGGTGCGCTTCTAGGTATGCATTTTGGATTGTTTTCTTAATGCCGAGATGTTGATCAGAAATGAACATAGTGTTTTCAGGACAACCAACCGCATCACATAGCTTGATGAGAAACCACATCCACGAGTCTTCGTCCTCAACATGGTCGATGCCAAACGCAACTGGATATACACACTCGTTCGCGTCTTTGCATATAGCAACAAACAGAACACCCTTGAACCTGCCTTTTAGATGTGTTGCATCAATTACAACCGTAAGACGCATTACATCCCTAAACCCCCGAATACAAGCCCCGTATGACCAGAAATAATATTTGAATCTTTCAACCTTGTCAGTAGCCACTGTTGTGACTGTGCCAAGATTTTCTTGTTCCAACATATAAAAATATGAGGGTAGTAGTTGAAATGACTCCTCCGAGGGATCGAAAACAAGTGTATCCGCATACTTCTTTGCTTACCAAGCCTTACTATACAAGCATTCGAATCCCCACTGAACCCTCATCTCACCAATTATGTCCTTAGGTCTCAAAGCTACTCCATTAGCCCGAAGCTTAGGTGCCATAAGTTCACCAATTATCTTAGTATTCGTAGATGGAAATCGCCCTTGCAAACCATCAACAGTACATGTGTGTACTTTGTGGAACGTCCGAACTTCCCAATACCCTCCTCCATCAGGTAACTTCGTTGAACGGACACTGAACTTACATGCCTTGTCCTTGCAACCAATCTCGTAACGACTTTTGCATGACCTTTTCACCCTTATCCCAAACTGCTCTTTTAAAGCCAACATGTTCAGAGCTCGTTTTAACTCCGCCTTCGAGGAAAACATTCTTCCTTTGTATAAGCGATCATTGGGACATGTCGACTCCTCAGTGCTAATTGTTTGGAAGGAGAACCTTTCTGCACCTACAATTCGCCACGTAGAAGATATCCCTGCATTTTCCCTTCCCTGATAACTATTATCGAGTATTGTATCAACGGAACGAATCACATCCTCACCAATGATGGGGTTATTGTATATGGGATCATCACACTGAACATTTCCTACATCAAAACCTTCAACAGGTTTCGTTTCGCCTTCAATGTTATTGCAAATTGGAATGTCACTGTCATAAAGGCAGTCATTGTCTAAACTATCATGATCTCATTCGTGAAGCCTATCACTCGAAGTGTCATCAAATTTATCTTCACTGCCAACAAACAAATCCTCATTTCCCTCATCACATGCAGCATTATCCTCTAGCGTCATAGTGTTAACATCCAACGTCACAGTGTTAACATCCAACGTCACAGTGCTATGCAAACATGTCGTATTCTCATTTGAAATTAGAATTACACACTCTACCGTTTCACCTGATCATTACATTCCTTTAGCAGAAGACCCTAATTGGTTTGATGCACATCCCGATCGGAATTGTGCACCTAACTCTTCTATCAATGTCCTCTGGTTACCGGGCTGTACAAACTCCTAAGGATGCCTCAACTGCGGGTTACGGACCGAATGCTCTAACATATGTGAAGCATTGTAAATCTCATTCTGATTGAGCTGATTATCATGTTTTCCAACTTCTTCATGTGACATAACATTTGTTTCGGGTCTCTTAATGCTGACATACACAGCCGGAACATTCCTCTGTTCTAGCAGAATTAATGCAACATCTTCATCATCCTTGATAATTAGCCATGATAGCTCCCCGGGTGTACTGATCAATGCATACAACTCAATATCGTCAATTTTTGAGTTTACCCCAACAACATCTTCAACTAGCTTCATCAAGCCCGCAAACGACAAATCACTCCTAACCCCCCGCATTCGTGACTCACCACCCTTGTACATGTCATCCACCCACTGACCACCGTGTCTTATCACAAGTCGCAGAATTGGAACCCCACTGAAATTTTGAAAACAAAAATAATTATTTAATTTACTTAATTGTTTAATTATTTACTTAATTACATGGTGGTGACAGGTCAAATGCATGCATGTATGCTGGTGACACGTCAAGTGCAGGCAGACATGCTGGTGACACGACAAGTGCATGCATGCATGCTGTTAACACGATAAGTGCATGCATGCATGCTGGTGACACGACAAGTGCATGCATGCATGCTGTTAACACGACAAGTGCATGCATGCATGCTGTTAACACGATAAATGCATGCATGCATGCTGGTGACACGACAAGTGCATGCAGACATGCTGGTGACACGCCAAGTGCACATAGACATGTTGGTGACACGACAAGTGCATGCAGACATGCTAGTTACAAGCAAAGTGCAGGCAGTCTTATGTGGTCACACGCTGAATAGATGCATGGCGTGTAACAACTATGTGCAATGTTTCTAATCCGTCTTCTAACTTACAAAAAAAGTTTCACAAATTTATGTGTTGCAGCAATAAACCCAAAAACATACCTTGATGTCATCTCCGCTATAAGGTTTATTTTTCGAGGACAATATGGCCAAATGGCGAGAGATAGACCATGGCACGAAGACGATGGTGCTCAACGGAGAGTTGACAGAGCTCACACAGTTCAGAGAGCTGAGAGAGCTGATGACGATGGTGCTGAACACAGAGTTGATACAGCTCAGAGAGTTGAGAGAGAAAGATGAGCGAGCCCAAACCTCTAAAATTAATTTCTAATTTTTGGAAAATGGCGGAAGGCAGATATCGACAGCTTAATTTGCTACAGTGTTTTTTAAGGGCATTTTCATCTACTCATGCTTATTTTTGAATAGAAACAGATAACTTTATTTAGATGGTTACTTTTGAAAGTACCTTATAAGGAGGGTTATTTCTCATAATTTTCTCTTCATTCTATTATAGGGTCAGTACCATTACCAACAGTTTTGATATTTTAAGCCCATTACCATCAATAACCAAAAGCTCTATTTCTCTTTGGTTGCAAATTTTAAAATTAGATTTTCTTTTTTTTTGTAAAAAAGAATATGGAATCAAATTCATCATGTGGTAATGAACTTTTAACTTATGTGAACCTTGTAGTTTTAACTTTTTCCAAATAATATCTTATAATTTTTTTTCAATTAACACTATAGATAAGTTCTATTCCCATAAAAAATGTATTGTTAATTTTATTTTGTAAAATGTGAAAATAAAAATATTTCGATAATTTTATTAAGTGAAAATAATAGTATAAACTCTTTTAGAAATAAAAACATTAATTGAGAAAAAAATCATAGATATTATGTGAAAAAAAAAGCTAAAACTACAAAGATATAAGTGAAGTTTACTACCTAATTTTCCATCTCTTGCTAGACCAATTTTGCATTAGCAGCAGTATAATTGAAAAACAGCTACTTAATTCTTTTTAATTAGACTTCACTTGATCAACCTTTGCTTCAGTTTAATAAACTTGTGTTACCGTCTTTTCATAAGAAAGACGAATATTTTGCAAACCTGTAGCTAAGAGCATAAGCATTGCGATTACCTTTTCCATAGCAGCTGGGTCTTTTGTTAACCACAAGCCTTTCACTTTGTAAGCTTAAAATTGGATTCGTCTCCCAAACCCACCAAGCAGGATAAAATCCAGAAAAGCCTTCCTATCGCATGATAGCATGTGATAATACTACACAAAATGGCACATGGGACAGGTGGGGCAGTTTTAGGAGGACGAAGTTGGGAACCTGAACCCAGCCCGACTCTCGTATATTGTCCATTACTTACTGTTATATGATGTTGGGCTTTCCGAACCCAATACTCGGCGTATATAACTAAAGCTAATACTCAATAGAGCAAAAGGGGGCCTTCAACGGTCAGTTGGCATTCCACTTCTATTCTAGCCGATGGATTAGTGGGCAATAGTTTTGCACATGAAAATAAGTTGAATGTAACTGGGCAAAATCCTCTCCTTCTAACATTTTTTAGTGCAGAACGTTAGGGTTTAAGGAAAGTTTTAGTAATGGAAGGCAACAACCTGGAACAAACGCTCCAAGAAGGGAAACTTTACAGGCAACTCAATTCCCTCATCGTGGCTCATCTTCGCCATCACAATCTCACCCAAGTAATCCCGCTTCTTCAATCTCCCTACACCCCCCCCCCCCCCCCTCTTTTTTTTATTCTTGATTTTATCAAACTTTTTTTTCTTTTATTGTTTTCTAGGCTGCAAGAGCTGTGGCTGCAGCAACAATGACTCCTCTAGACGTTGAAGCCCCTCCAAATAAGCTTCTTGAGCTTGTTGCTAAGGTGCGTTCCTTTTGTTGTTTGGGTTAAAGGAAAACAAAAAAAAAAAAAAGAAACAATTTTCTTTTTTTAGTTCTAAGGTGATAACAGGGTCTTGCAGTGGAGAAAGACGAGATGTTAAGAGGGGTTTCTTCTTCTACATTGTTTGATCTGGGGGGAGCTTTGGCCTATGGCTCGATTCCGGCTCCTCGGGTTTCTTCTGTTGATTTTAGGTAATACCTCTTGCTAAAATCCTTGCTTTTTCATTTTAACTAGTTTGATATGTATGCTCTCTTGTTTTCAATGCATTCATGTAATTTTAATATGTAGTTAAGAATCTGAGCTTTTTAAGCTTGAAAGTCCTTCCTATTAGCAGGGATAAACTCAGTGAATGTCTATTGTGAAACCAGTGCCGTGCAGGATACAAAAGGCTCATCAAAGAGCTTTCCAAAGCACGAGACAAGGCATCTTTCCGAGCACAAGGTTTGCTTAACATATCTCTGCAATATGTTCTTGAAACTGAATGACATAAAACTGATGGGTTAAATATTCTTAAGAATATTGCGAGGTGTGCAAGGTTTAGCCCTGATGGGAGGTTTGTTGCTACTGGAAGTGCTGACACATCAATTAAGCTCTTTGAGGTAATGATTCTTGTATTTTTATGGTTTAGTTTATTTCAATATGGACAATATCTAACTCCCATGATGTTATTTCATTGGCAGATATCAAAAATAAAGCAAATGATGCTGCCAGATTCAAAGGATGGTCCTGTGCGACCTGTCATAAGGACATTTTATGACCATGTACAGGTATTGGTGAATTGGTTTTTCTGCAGTATGCTTAATGCCAACCATTCTCATGATTATGAAATATAATTTTTATGTTTAATTTAGTTCCAAACCCTAATTATTTTTCATTATAACCTCTCTTTCCTGTTCATTTCCATCTTGTTTTTGTATGTCTTCTCTGTGATATATCGGGATGCTTGTATATTTGATCAATTAATTTTTCGTGGTGTGTTTCAAGTGAAGGTCCCACTTTTCACTGAGCTGCAACTAACATGAGCTAGTGTCTACAATTTATTAACATTATTTTCATGATTGCTTCTTTTGGGATCAAGGGAATGCTATAAAGGAACTGATACTTCATACTTTGAGGCTGTATATTGCTTCTTTTGTATTTCTTCTTTCTTTTAATCTGTATATTTTTCTCATAATTTGTGGCTGAAGTGATAGATCTCTTGATTTTGTTAAAGTTTGTGCTTCAGGCCTCTCATGATAGAGTCTAAAAGGGTCATCTTCATAGAATCAGATGTTAACAATTACTTTATAATTTATGCATATTATCTGTTTCCCTTAACTCTAAAAGCTGATTAAATATGTTTATTTTCCCTTGCATGGTCTAACACTTTTCTGCTGAAATGCAGCCAATAAATGATTTGGATTTCCATCCTCAGAGTACCGTGCTGATATCTGGGGCAAAAGATCACACAATAAAGTATGACTTCTCATCTAAATTTAATCTACTCTGAGGTTTCTTTTTAGTTTTCCATTCTGCCTTGTATGTCTTGTATTCCTCTCATTTTTAGTTTATCAGTAACTCCTTAATGATAAATTGTGTTTTTTTTGCCTTAAACTTTATTGTTTCTAGTGGTAGATAGAAGTCATATTAACTGGCATTTCAACATTATGCTTATTACGTGTTTACAGGTTCTTTGATTTTTCCAAAGCTACTGCAAAGAGAGCCTTCAGAGTTATCCAGGTTTTGCCTGTTATTTTGACACTGTTTCAATCATGGTTTCTGAACTTAGCTGTAGAATTTGACTTTAGCATGTATTTATGACATTATAGTAAATTTTCTACTTATGATAACCCAGGATACTCACAATGTACGATCTGTATCTTTCCATCCATCTGGTGATTTCCTTCTAGCAGGTAAATTATTTGCTTCATATTTTCTGTGTTTGATCTTTTCTTGCCTGCTTAATTTTTTATTCAACATTATTATCATCGAACCTTAGATGAATATTCTTGTGCAAGACTAGGACATGTTGAAACTTAGAATTATTTGATTTAATTGAACTACTTGTACTGTGTTATGCATTTGAATTTTCATATACCAGATAGACCTTTTGAGGTTACTTAACCTGC
The DNA here is from genome assembly GCA_036013995.1 of Theobroma grandiflorum. Classification (NCBI taxonomy): domain Eukaryota; kingdom Viridiplantae; phylum Streptophyta; class Magnoliopsida; order Malvales; family Malvaceae; genus Theobroma; species Theobroma grandiflorum. Next base: position 14,530,437 of record CP142131.1, read on the forward strand.
CTTTTAGTAAAAGCCTGTTTCATCTCTTTACAACAGAGGATTGTTAATCTAGTGATACTCTGTTGCTTTATTTCGGATAAGGGGCGATCCTAATGAAATGATCATGATTTGAAGTTCGTAAAAGGTATATAATCATATTTTCTCAGTAATTTAACAGGGGGTGATGATAGAACTGTAGATGTTGTAAAGCATGTTTGAATTGTCTCAGAATACAAAAGTTTTGCATATTTGACAACTTTGAATTATTCAAAAGTATTTTATTTTTTGTATTTTAAGTTTATTAAACCCTTATGTACCAAAAAAATTATTAAAACGATATGAACCTTGAGCAAAGTGCATGATATGATTCATATATCCAACCGTACATAGTGGGAAATGGCTTTGTTTCTGTTGTAAGTTGAACCTTTTTGAAATATATACTTTGATAAATGCTGATCTAATTTTTGTATCTCTGCTAAATTGGTAAGCATCTGAGATAGAGTGGCATAAGGTGAACTTCTGCGGGGAGTTCTTTCATTTGAGTTTGGTCTATTACCATGATTTGACTACTTACGAGGTCAGGATGAAAACTGACAGGAACTGATCATCCAATAGCACACTTGTACGATGTTAATACATTCCAATGTTATCTATCTGCAAATCCCCCAGAGATTGGTGTTAATGGAGCCATTAATCAGGTATAAAATATCACATCTTCCAAAATAGAAGGATCTCTCATCCATTTATTACAGATAAATTGAGACTATTAAGTCCATAATTCAATCTTTTTCCGTGTGCAGGTGAGATATTCTTCTACAGGTGGCATGTATGTTACTGCATCTAAAGATGGTGCTATTCGGTTATGGGATGGAATAAGTGCCAGTTGTGTGCGCTCCATAGTTGGTGCACATGGAACAGCAGAGGCCACAGGTGCATGTTTTACAAAGGATCAAAGGTATGGATGTTAAACGGTTTGGTTATAAGTAGGATATGTTGTAATTTATAAATTAAATGAGCTATAAATTGCAGAATACGCAGCTTTATATGTTACATTGTTATATCATTAAATGGAGAAAACACGTTATGTCATAAGATGAGAAATTTTTCACTAGACAAGGGCCGTAGTCTACTTTTAGTTTGTAACAGATAGTGAAGCAGAGTACAGTTCACGGGGTGCAAATCAATGGTCAAATTATGTAATTAGTCCCTGTACACTGTTAAAAATGTAAATGTAGTCCCTGTACAATAATTTTTGTAAATTAAGTCCATGTATTTTTCCAATTTGTTAATGTCAGTCCAAACCTTAACACCGTTAAATTATGTCTTCATAATTTTTGCAAAGTTTATGCTATCTTTTTTTCCCACTGAAATTGACCAATTACAAAACAGAAATTTGGAAAGAAAAAAGTGATGTTTCAGTGTTCTAACGAGTGTCCATAAGATTTCTCTCAATTTCTTTTCCCATTTGTTTTGAGAAACCAATCCATGACCTGAAAGGAGTTGGGGTGTTTTGTTCATTGTTAGTCATGTCCACAAATGTGACATCAGCATTTGCCATGTCATCAAATGCCACATCAGCATACTTAACAGTGGAAACTTAATAATTTTAGGGTTTGGACTGAAATTAACAAATTGAAAAAGTATAAGGACTCAATTTACACAAATTATTGAACAGGAACTAAATCCACATCTTTCATAGATTTTAAGTACTAATTGCATAATTGAACTGCAAATCAATTGATGGCAGAAAGTGCATATAGAGGCACAAATTTCTTTTTATGCACTAATCATGTAGAATATATAGGATGTTGCTTCTCAAGATGATTCATAAACTTCACGTGGTTATATGCATTAGTACCTTGGCATGCTCAAAAAAACTTTACCATAGTATCGGCTTTCTAGGTTTGTTCTTTCTTGTGGAAAGGATTCAACTGTAAAGCTTTGGGAGATTGGCACTGGAAGATTGGTCAAACAATATCTTGGATCTACTCACACACAATTGCGGTGCCAGGTATGCAAGGGTGGTTTTCTTTTTGGTTAAGCTTCCTTGTTGTCTTGGTTATTTAAATATTTCTATAGTTACTGCATGGTGGCTGAAAGAATAAGCTAATTAGCAGTCACACCTCTTCTGCGAGGTCTCAAGGTCTAATCAAATATCCTCCAAACTTGCTATTAGGTATATAAAAGACTTATCACACAATTTGTAGATTTTCTAGCTAAAACAACACTTGCCATTAACTGGAAGGATTTGGTCATGTGTTCATTTTAAAGTAGAATTTAATGACCTTAAAGATTTTTATGGATCATAACTACTAAACACATCAATCTGTTTTCTGCAGGCTGTTTTTAATGATACTGAAGAGTTTGTGCTATCTATAGATGAACCTAGCAATGAGGTTTGTTCAACTTCCTGAGAATAGTGGCAAGTATATAATCTCCTATGGTTGGCATCTGCTAATTTTTCTCTGATGGATGCAGATTGTTATTTGGGATGCATTGACAGCAGAAAAAGTGGGAAAGTGGCCTTCCAACCATATTGGTGCACCTCGTTGGATCGAGCACTCACCAACAGAGGCTGCCTTCATATCCTGTGGGACTGACAGATCTGTTCGGTTCTGGAAGGAACTTCTCTGAGCACACAGAAATCAGAGTGATCTGGGGAACTTAATTGAGCTGACTTGGCAAAAGCTAAATGCATGATAAGTGTGGCTGCCTCTGCATGAAATTCTTTTGTGTATTCAGAGTTTAGATCGTAAGGCAAATCTTTGGAGTACACTGTACACATAGTCCCTGGGGCACATTTCTCTTTTCTTTCTTTTTTCACCAAATAGAGACAACATGCATTGCACTCCCTACTTAATTTCATTCGATTTTTGGTTATCATGTTTGATTAGTGTTGTAGTTGTGGATTGTTTTAGGAACACATCCCTTGCAAAAGGAAATACGTGAAGTGTGAGTTTAGGTGTTCCAGCGCCTAGGGAAGTTGGCCCCAGTTGGTAAGCCCATATCCATGTGCTTAATATTTCGGTTTCACAATGATTTTTAAGTATTTTCTTTGTTTTCTCCCTAGATAATCATGTAAATGATGAAATTTTATGAAGTGTCTTATCCTGGCAGATCAGTTGATATAAAGGCAAGCCTCAAAAGACCTCTCAAAGTTTTGCGGGGTTCCATGATTCATTTTTACGTGTTTTACATGCAAAAACTCCTTGGGTTCGACAACTAACATTCAACTGAAACAAAGAGATTCGTCATTTGAGTGTAGATCAAGTGGCGCATCTTCTTTGCTTTCAAAATGTTCGAGCTACGCAACTTCAGTGGAGTAGGGAGCAAGGGCAGACCCTGAAACACGGCTGCCTTTGCAGCGTCACTGCTTCATTTAAGTGTCCTGTTTCTTCCATTCAAACCGTTCCATGAAATTACAGCACTTTAGTATCATTCCCACGTATGATAAAGCATACATGTCCTTAGAAGATGTGAAATAGCATAATAGATAGATGATTTCTAGTAAGAGAAAACCAGGGTACTGTTTGGAAATGAGAAATGATGAATTGTTAATTTTACAGAACTTAAAAGCTAAACAAGTTCACAGACGGACCGAATTCAACTGGTCTCGCTTTCAGTACGATAATAACCTTTCAGGCCTCAGGGAAATGGAACCCTCAACAAACCAGAGAGGGACATCAATTCAGTCGTTTCCTAATAAGCCACGGCCTAGTCAATGCCATTCTCCCATGGGGTACGTCCATTCATTTTTGGCCAATCTGTTAAGCAACAAATGGTAGCTGAAAGTCCTACATTGACTCGACAGCTTTGCCATCTACATTACCATGTTGCCCATCTCATTTCTTCATTTATTCCGGAGAGCTCCGTATCTCCAAACAAGGAAATAAGATATGCTTAACTTTATCAATGTCATAAGTCTGATCATTTTCTAACATCTTTCCAGTTATCCAACAAAAGCAAAAACATGGATCTGAAGAGAAAGATTTCACTAGTAAATTCTGTTAACTCAACGGGTACTAAGAAGAATAATGCAAAGCCTGTAAAGCAAGACCGAACTTGAACCTATATAGGTGAAAACGAAAATACACTGTGGCACTGGCAATCGATCTTGCTATAATTCAGCTTACATAATTAAGAGAAAACACTTACGCGGTTGATTTACATTGCCCAGTATATTCATCAGAACAAGGCTGCATAACACCTTGCAGTTAGTGGTAAAATTAGAAAAAACGATGATGTCCCAGGATCAAACTCATGTACATTTTGCATCACGCAATCAAGACCTAAACTTGCAATCCTCATTTTGTAAGAACCATCGAATGAGCAAGAGGAGTTACTCAGACATAATTTTTATTTCTAATGGTGCCAACTGCAGAGCAAAAACGAGAACAAAATTTTATAACAACAAAACTCATCATAAATAAATTATCAAAGCTCAAAAAAGAGCCTGCAACTCCAATCGACATTGTCAGACCACTTAAAATTTCAGTAAGGCACAGGCCAAGTTTAGACATGGCGCATCATCCTTTTAGGCTTCTTTACAAAACTTAGTCGAATTTGCTTAAGACGTCTCCTCTTCCTAGCCATTTTTTCAGGCAAAGTCTCCCTCTTCTTCTCCTCCTTCACAGCTTTGGTTTTCTTCATATATCTAGGTTCCACCCTATACGGCTTAGGTTCAACTGGCACCCCATTTTTCACCGCTTCAATATAAAGTGCATTGGCTCTATCAAGCCGATTATGAGCACACCATTTCCCCATTAACAAGTCATAAGTCTTTATCCCAGGTTTACACCCATCTGCCTTCATCTTCTTAAAAACAATTATGGCGTGCTCAACCCTCTCAATCCCACACAGGATCTTCAGAAAACTGTAGTATTCCTTCTCACCCAGCTTATCACCAAACCCAGCAGACTTCATCCTATCAATCATCTCATCACCTTCTGCAACTCGTGCAGCCTGATACAAACTCCTAATCAAAATCAAATAACTCTCTGCGTCTGGATAACACCCCCATTCTCCCATCCTATAAAACAACCTCATTGCATCCTCAGTTTTCCTAATCTTACACAAGTTATCCATCAACACATTAGAAGTCTCCACATTTCTGGGAACCCCATAAAAATCCATATCAAGCAAAACTTTCTCAGCTTCCGAATGAAGTCGAAATGGATCTTTCTTCCTACAAAGCTTACAAACACAATCAAGCATTGCGTTATAAGCCATTGTACCAATCTCAAAACCTCCCCTATACATTTCCCCAGCCAATCTTTTCGCTTCTTCAAGCTTCCCATCAACACACCAACCTTTGATCAATAAATCACATATCATCTCGTCCGGGAATATCTCATTCGCCGAGTTTTTCACCATCTTCTCAGCATAACTTGCATACCCATTTTCACACAACTTCTCTACTATCAATCTTAGTGATTCTTTATCTCGTTTGAACCCATAATCCTTCTCCATCCTCTCAAAAAATCCTAGAACTTGGGCAGGCCGGCCAGCCCTGACCAGCCTATCAACGGAGGACTCGAAGGTTTTAGGCCCGGCAACAGATTTGTTGTTGACAAGGAGATCATGGGCAGCTTTGAAATCTTTTCTTCGACCGAAATAGTCGATGAAAAACGACAGCGTTTCATCGGTGTGGTTGAAATTAGGGTCTGAGAGAAGCCAATCGTTAAACCCTAAAACAGTACGGCCAGCTTCAGGCGAGAGATTGAGGGTTTGGGAGATTAAGAGAGGAGTTGGTTTGATATGAGAGAAGCTGAGCTGGAGTCTTTGGGTGATTGGGAGAGGGTCTAAATCAGGGTTCTTGAGGATCTCAGTGGAAAGAGACTGTGCAATCGGATCTGGGTTTTGGGTTGAGAAGGGTTTAGAGAGTAGAAATGCTAATTTGGGGAGATGGGCAGGGGTAAAATGGGGTTTCAAAGGGAGGAGGGTGTGGGATTGAAAGGGGGAGGGAGAAGAAAGGCAGTGGTGGAGGAGCCGGCGGAGTTGCAGCAAGGTTAACGGCGTCATTTTTTTTTTTTTTTTTAATGGGAAGAAGAAAGGTGGGATTAAGAGAAAGGAGGAATCGGAGCTGAGCGTCAGCGGTAGGAGGAAAACCTCACTTTTTGGAATTGGAAATGTGGAAACCTAGAGAGGGTCAAGTGGGTAGCAATCTGGGCCTACTGTAGCCCAATCCAGTGAGGAAAAGAGGACCTAAGGTGGGCCCAGAATCTGATCAGATGGATTTCTTTATGGCCAGACTTAATTAAATTAACTCCGCCTTGCCTTCATATTCAGTCCCCAAAATCTTGTCTTGCTGTTATCATCCGTTGAATTTGTCACGCCACCGCAGCATTCAAGAGCATCAATCATAAATCCTTTTATGGGGTACTATTAATTTAATTTATATAATTTTTATATTTTTTATTTCGACATAAACTAATTATTTAAAAAATTCAAAACAATTAATCGTTATTGAATTAAAAAAAATTAATAAATTACATATCGTAAAGTTAAATTTTCATTCTCGATCCATAATCAATATAAACTCAACGTTAAACTTGGTAATGACTCTGCACCATGCATCATTTCGCAAACATCAACTCAAAGTAGTTATATTTCATCCATATCCTAACTCCATTTTGTCTATATGACCTTTTTACTATAAGATAAAGGTAAGTTCTGAAATTTGGATGTATGTTTGGGATCACCCTTAATTTGTTTGGTCTCTATTGTATCGGTGCTGACCTTTGGATGTAACATATTCGTTTCCCATTCCATGGGAGTAGGCTTTTAGATATATAGGTAGTATGATTTCAAATACTCGAAATGAAATTTGTGTCCCTTGTTCTTGGATGCCCAGCGGCCACCACATTTATCCTCTTGTCAAATTGTCGGAACGATGTCTTCTACAGAAAGTAGACCAAAAGTTACAAGGGTCATTACGCACCCGATGACGTAACCAATCGAGTTCCTTGTCTCTGTCTGCTCGTCTGTTCTTCAAAAAGGAAAAGTCAGAGGAACTAACAGCACGTTTGGTTCACGGAATAGACAGGAATAGAATGAAATAGGTATTCTGTGGGAATAGAATGAGGTGGGAATAAAAAAGAATAATTATTACTTTGTTTGGTTCAGTGAATGGAATAGAGTAGGAATGGCTATTACTACTTAATGCAGTGTTTGGTTGGTAGAAATAAGATTGGAATAAGAAAGGAATAGAAAATAAAAAGACAAAAATACCCTTTTATATATATAATTATTTATTTATTTTTATTTTTTAAATATTGATAATTTATAATTTAATAAAAATATTAATAATTAATACTTTAAATATTATTATCTTAATATTATTTAATTATTAATATTTTATTTATAATTTAATATTATTATGATTAAAATATTTAAATTATATATAAAATATTAATAATTAATAATTTAATTTTATTTATAAAATATTATGATTATAATATTTAAATATTATTTATAATTATGATTATAATATTTAAATATTATGATTATTTATAAAATATTTAAATATTAATTATTAATAATTATGATTATAATTTAATTTTATTTATAAAATATTATTATGATTAATATTTTAAAATTAATAATATTTAAATTATATATAAAATATTAATATTTAAAACATAAATATTTTAATATTTATAAATAATTTTTTCTTTTTTTTCACTTTTTTTCTTTTTTTTACTTTTTTCTTTCTTCTTCCCCAGAGTCCGGTCGCCGGAAAGGCGACCGGACTCATTTTACGCCGATCTGGCTCACCCCGTGGCCGGATCTGGCCACTAGGAAGCCAGATCAGCGTTTCCCGGCGTTGGATCTGGCCATGGAGTGCCAGATCCAGCCGCGGGATCTGGAGGGGAAAGCACCAGATCCGGTGCTTCCCATGGCGAGATCTGGGCGTTTGAGGCCAGATCTCGGTGGAATATGGTCGGAAAGGTATTTTGTGGATCCTTTCCGACCACATTCCGTCATGAAAAAGGGAGGAAGAGGGACGAACAGGGAGGAACAGGGAAGAAGACCCGATGAAGCGTTCCTGAGAGACAGACGGAGGAGAGAGAAAATGTGAAGAGAGAGAAAACACGAAGAGAGAGAAAATTTGATTTTATAGGGATACACTTGTAATTTTTAAAAAGTAATGAGAGTATTTTGGTCATTAAACTTTGTTTAGTTATTCTTTTAACACGCGGAATGGCTATTACTGGGGGGAGTCGGTAATAGCCATTCCCGTGTTTTAACTGAGGAGAAGGAATAGCTATGGGAATGGCTATTACGCGGAATGACTATTCTTTGGTCATTATGTCAACCAAACGTGGGAATGGCTATGCCATGGGAATAGACAGGGAATGGCATAGCCATTCCACCAACCAAACATGCGGTAAAATCATTGTCTTAATAAGTGGGCAATCATCAATCCCCCAAGAAACGCAAAAGTTAATTTAATCTCTGTCTCAGACTTTGCAGTCAACTGAACTTCATCACCCAGCTCACACGCTACTTTTGGTTGTGCAACTCTTTTATAACCTTAATTTTGGAAACTGGTCGTAGAGATTATCAGTATTGTTGCTGCGTTTATCTTTGCCAGGATTGAGCTTTCAGGGACAGGTTTTCTGGGATGCGTTTCGGTGGGTCTGAGAGAACTCCTCTGTTGGACCGAGGAGTAAGTTTGTTCTCTTGTTTCTGTTCCGTTTCTTTCGTTCTTTAAAGTTCCTATATTGCTTTGGTGTTTGGGTTGCGTTTTGCGTTTGATTTAAACTGTTCGCACGTGTTCTAATTCATTGTTTATTGCCTAGAATTTTGTTCGTACTGGTGTTTTGGATGGCGACATTCAGTTTAAATGTTTCCATAAATTGGAATGTGTTTGAATATGATGATTCTCATTTATGCTTGAATGGTTTTCAGATTTCATTCTGTTGTTTGTGTGTACTGAATTACAATCAATGACATGTCGTTTTAGTGCAAAATGATTAAATCACAATGGAGCAGAATATTTCAGTTTTATCGCCATTAATTCCCACTGAAATTCTCTTTGCTTGCTTGGTGGCTGAAACTATGTTTCGCTTGCACTGATTTGGCTCTTTGGCTGTGAATTTGATTGTGATCAGGGTCATAGTTTCCATTGTCTATACATTTTAAAAGCTTGAGAATCCAATTCAAATCGCTATTTGGTCATTTGATTGGTGCATACCTACTTTTCTCATAGACTTTAAAGTACTAGTTTTACATTGGCTGCATTCTTACATTGCATGAAAATTCTCTTGAGAAGCTGGGTCTGGAGCTCTATATTCAAAATTATTCTCGGCAGTGTTTTATTTTCTAATATTATTTTCATTTATATAGGCAAGAGGAAAGAGGAATGAGACCTTGGAAAATGACAACTTGACTGACATTGAGCATGGGGATGCAGTACCGGTAAATGTGGCTTCTTTTGGATAATGTAAATTTAGATACTATATTAACTGATATGTGAAGATGTGATGACTTAATGAAAATTTTCAGGCTGCAAATGTGAGCTTTACTAGAGTATTTTCACTTGTAAGTGGCTGAATTTGGGCACTTCTTGTTAAGTAGAGCTATGCAAGTGAAAATTTTGGAGTTTTGACATTATATCATATAACAGGCAAAGCCTGATGCAGGGAAACTCATATTAGCAACAATCGCTCTCTTGATTGCTTCCACGTCAAGTATATTGATTGTATGTATCCTTTATGTGCTACTTATTGACCCTTTCTGCTTCTCACACACACACAAAAAGAAATGAAAGGAGAAATTAAGAAAACTAATCTTATTTCTGGAGATTTGAGTTTAGTTTCAATGAACTTGAATTGTTCATTCTACAGCCAAAATTTGGAGGGAAGATAATAGATATTGTGTCAGGAGATATCAGAACACCTGAACAGAAAGCTGAAGCATTAACTGCAGTCAGGAACACCATACTAGAAATTTTTCTGATTGTTGTAGTTGGGTACGAATGGTTTTTCCATTTATGCTTTTATTTTACCTATCAGTCAGGCAAATTATTCCTTTCAATACAGATTATTAGTCTCTTTATGTCACCTCAAGGGTTCATCATCTTTTATTGCTTTTGTTCCCCATTCCAGTTCAGTTTGCACAGCACTACGAGCATGGTTATTTTCTTCTGCTAGTGAAAGGGTGGTTGCTCGATTGAGAAAGAACTTGTTTAGTCATCTTATTAACCAGGTAAAACATTATTACTGTAGTGAGTTTACTCTTACCACTCATGTTTCATTTGGATATTGACAGATATCTTCATGTGAATTATTGTTTATAAGAGTTGATGAATTTTGCAGGAGATAGCCTTCTATGATATTACTTGAACAGGGGAACTTTTGAGCAGGCTATCTGAAGATACTCAGATCATAAAGAATGCAGCAACTACCAATCTTTCTGAGGCCCTAAGAAATTTGTCAACTGCATTTATTGGCCTGGGTTTCATGTTTGCAACATCATGGAAGTTAACATGTAAATATTTATTTAATCCCAAAGCACTAGTTTGAAGTTTTATTTATTTTAAATAGGTCCTGAATATTATTAGTTGTTATGTCTTATAGTGCTGGCTTTGGCTGTTGTGCCGGCAATCTCTGTGGCTGTTCGAAAATTTGGCCGCTTCCTTCGTGAACTTTCTCACAAGACTCAAGCTGCAGCTGTAGCTGCTGCTTCAATTGCTGAGGTTCTGCTATTTACAAATCTCAGTGCATAACTAAATAACGGCATGCACAAATTCTGTGTTAGATAACTTTTTTAAAAAAAGAAAATGTGTTAGATAACTTTTAAACCCTAATAACTGAAACATGTTGGTCATTTTGATGGAATTCCTGCAGTCTAGAGTTAACAAGTAATTTATCTTATTAGATATTTCTCTTTGAAGTATAAAGGTATAAAAGATCATAAAATTGCAATGACTGGCCAGCCTGATAGGTCTCTATTGACAAGGTATCCACAGGTGATGTACTAAAACAATATCAGCAGTGATATGCAAATAAGGAACCAGTTAATGGCTTAAACATGATGCTGATAGGAGCCAAAACCGGTTGAACCATTTTAACAATTTGTGTTGTTATATAAATCTAGGAACTCAGTACCTATAATAACTTTCAGACACAAGTTGAGTCGTATTCTATCAATTATTTGAAATTTGATGGTTCTAGCATCTTTTGTACTGTAGTTTTATGATGTACCAGGAAGCCTGTATCACATCTGGTAAGATGTGTTTTATTGCTACCTTTGTTGCAAATCAGATACAAAGTTTTTTAATTGTTGTTTAGGAATCATTTGGTGCAATTCGCACGGTTAGATCTTTTGCACAAGAAGGTTATGAGATATCACGTTACTCTGAGAAAGTTGATGAGACACTAAATCTTGGACTTAAACAAGCTGTGAGTTCCCTGATGTCATTTGATCTCTCTCTCTCTCTCTCTCTCTCTCTCTCTCTCTCTCATGTGGCAAACAGTCTCATCTATTTATTGCAACAGAAAGTGGTTGGGCTCTTCTTTGGAGGTCTAAATGCTGCATCAACATTATCAGTCATCGTGGTAGTTATCTATGGAGCTAATTTGACAATAACAGGTTCCATGACCCCTGGTGCTCTAACGTCCTTCATTCTTTATAGCCTTACAGGTAAGGACCATTGTTGCCTAAAGATGTATTTCAAGTGATGTGTGGGATGTTTATTTCATCAAGTTTGGCCAGCTGCTGTCCCAATATTTTATATCCATTAATTCCTTTCAGCTATTTGCGCTTGCAGTGGGATCTTCTGTATCTGGACTCTCAGGGTTATACACAGTTGCAATGAAAGCTGCAGGAGCCAGCAGGCCTGTTTTTCAGCTTCTGGATCGTTCCTCATCAATGCCAAAATCAGGAAATAAGTGTCCATTGGGGTTAGTTCATTATTTCTTATAATTCTGTCCATGACTATATGTCAATGCCAATGGTGGATTGTCAGCATCACTCCCGGAAAATATCGTGTACATAGAAGTAGGTGCTGAAAGTGACGAAAGGCTTTCTTTTATTTCAGTGATCAAGATGTAGAGGTGGAGTTAGATGATGTCTGGTTTGCCGATCCGTCCCGTCCTAACCATATGGTACTCAAGGTATTCACATATTCATTCTTGTCTTAGTGTGCACATAATGTCTGATATGAATGATATTGTGATTAGCATACATGAAACATTCTGTTTTTTCTGGGAATAACACTTAAACTGCAGCCTGGCTCAAAAGTTGCTCTTGTTGGCCCTAGTGGTGGAGGAAAAGTAATATCTCTATCTGAAGCTTTTGTACTGTTTCTAAACATTTCCAGCTTATTCCAAAATCCTTCTTGCAAAAGATTTTTGTTTGAAGTGTAGGTCAGCATATTTACCATCTGTTCACATTGTCTGCTGCAGAGCACAATAGCAAACTTGATTGAAAGGTTTTATGACCCAATGAAAGGAAAGATTCTACTAAATGGGGTTCCTTTGGTAGAAATTTCACATGAACATCTTCACAGAAAGGTAATCTTGCTTTTGATCACATGTAAAGAAAATTAAAAAGAAATTTTGTTTGTTCACTTTTATGAGTACATCACACTTCATTGTTTATTTAATAACTCATTGTGTAACTATCTAGTTTCAGAATATGATAAACTTCATTCTTGGATGTATAGATCAGCATAGTAAGCCAGGAACCTGTCCTTTTCAACTGCTCAATAGAGGAAAACATAGCCTATGGATGCGACGGCAAGGCCAACATTAACGATATAGAAAATGCAGCAGTAAGCTTCTGCATCTTTGATAATTTTATTTTATAGAATTATTTTATTCTAATTTTGTTATTAAATTTTAGCTAAGTCTTTAGTTTTTAATTGTAATTTACTTAATTTTTAGTTATTTTTATATTTAGTTTATTTTTAAGTAAGTTAATTAATTTTATGTTATTTTTTTTAATTTGGTTAATATTTATTAGTTTTTTATATTTTTGGTAGGACCTAAAGTCATTGGGTTTAATTTTGGAAAGTAAGGTGCTGAAAGATCCAGAAATCTGCTTGCATATGCTTCAGTTTTTTAGCCATATCTCGAGCTACATAAGTCTAATTGCTGCGATTCTTAAACCATTGGAAAGCTAAGAGACAGAGCTACAACTTTCATGAAGATCACTTTGCTCAGTTCTGCCTCGAAGATGGAGAAAATTGCATCGGAATGTTGCTGGACGTACTGTGCCGGGAATGAAAATTTGTAAAGATTGTTAAGTGATTTTTTGGGCCTCTCATTATGTTTTAAGCCCAATTAAACCTTAGGTCAACTTGGAGAAATTTAGGTTAAGTTTGTTAGTATAAATAGGATGTTTTTGAAGAATTTTAGAGGGAACCTTTGGAGATTCAAGAAGTTAGAAGTTGAAGCGGAAACCCGGAGATCAAAGCGGCAATTATTTTGTTTTCTTCTTTAGCTTTTATTCTTCTTGTTATTTTCAATGGTTGAACTTTATACAATGTTATTTGATTTTGCAATTATGAGTAGCTAATTTTCTTTTTCTATGATTGCAATTGAACTCACATGTAGTTTAAGTTTTTAATCTCTTTCTTACTTATTTTCAATGGGAATTGAATTGCTTATTTCAATTTGTTCTTAATGCTTTTAATTGCCTGATCACTAATTAAATTGATTTAGGAACCTAAACAAACTTGGGAAAGGGAGTTTAGAGTAGACTAAAATTGGGATAGCATATGATCAATTTAATTGATTTGCGTATAGGATAGGGATATACCTATAGGCCATATGTAGCCAGATTAGAGCCTGAACTTAATGAGTCTGTTTTAATTTCAAATCACATAGGGATATAGTGTTTTGGTTAAAATAGATATTTTTATAGGACGAGTCGGGAGACCCTTATAAATAATTTAAGACTCTAGGTTAGCAATTCAACCCATTGAAATAAGTTAAGGAGGAGAGGTAAAATTTAGATGAAGTGTGAGGGATATTGTAATCTTAGACTTGTTTAATCTGATATTTTCTCCAGTTGGTATTATTTTGATTTTTCTTGTTATTTTAAATTCTAGTTTATTAGTTTTAATTAATTAATTAATTTGAATTATTTGGATAAAATTAAATTATTTTAATTTTAATAATTAGTAAAGTTTTAGATCAATTCTCCGTGGGAACGATACTCTACTTGCTAATATACTGTCTATTCGATACGTATACTTGCGTAGTGGATTTTTAACTGACAATCTTCAAGAGTAAGTATCTCTACACTGTACACCACGGGGCACTGACATTTGAATGTTTGAGAATTGCAGAAAATGGCCAATGCGCATGAATTCATATCAAAATTTCCAGACAAATATCAGACTCATGTTGGAGAGCGTGGAGTACGGCTTTCAGGAGGACAGAAACAGAGAGTAGCAATAGCAAGAGCCCTGCTGATGGATCCAAAGATTCTCCTTCTGGATGAAGCCACAAGTGCTCTAGATGCTGAAAGTGAATACCTCGTGCAGGTGAGAATATCACGTACTAATTAATTTCAATTTTATTGAATTTTTCAGTCTATTGGACACAAATCTTATTATTTAAGCTCCGTCCATAGTTGATGAGTTCTCTCCTCATACATATTGTGTAGGATGCCATGGATTCTCTAATGAAGGGAAGAACGGTTTTAGTTATAGCCCATCGGCTATCAACAATCCAAAGCGCAGATACTGTGGCAGTTGTTTCTGATGGCCAGGTTGTTGAAAGTGGCACTCATGAAGAGCTTCTTGGCAAAGATGGTGTATACACTGCATTAGCTAGGAGACAATTAGAAGCACCTAAAGCAAACTTGTAGGTTGAACTATGGAATTATGCCTATCTATGCATATAATTATATCATTTTACGTTTTTTCTTTTCTGTATCCTCAGATAATCTTCTGCTGTTTATAGTATTTACAGCAAATGCTGGCATCAAAGATAGCAACTAGTCTTTGATTATAGCTCAATTAAACAATAAGCTTTGCTTTTTTTTATGTTATTTATAATCTTTGTTTTCAAAGAAAATTCCTTCTCATTTTAATGGATTTTCAAATCCGTTTGAAAAATTTTATGTAAGTAATGTTTTAGGAGAAGCTAATTTACTTATTGATAAATTTATTTTTCATATTTGTTGATTGAATCCTTCCATATTACCTTATATCCAAGAAATAAAGTATTAAAATTTTTGTAAATTGATAGCTTTAAACAATATATATAATTATTATTTTTAACATCATCATTATGATAATTTTAAACAAAGTTGTATTTGATGTCAAACATGTTGATCTCTAATCTCAAATGATTAATGATGGTTAACCAAACATGATAATCTTAAAATCACCCATGATAGGATTATCGTAATAATAAAAACTGTCATGACGATTAGATAACCAATATGATCTTAAAAGTGATACCAAATTTTATTTTATTTTATTTTATTTTTTGTTCACTTACTCACATCATGGATATATTGTTGAGGATATTTAACAATTTATTGGCCATATCTGTCTTTTTCGTTTTTCTTTCTTAATGGATTCAAACAATTCTTCTATATATTCTCTCTCTATCTTTACCACCAAAAATTGAATTATATTTGGTAACAAAAAATTAAGTTAAAAATGCCATCCCGTTGAAAAACCAAAATTTCGTCCATAATGATTGAAGCATTTTCGACAAAATATTTTATCAAAAAATCAATTGAATTAAGATGAACAAAGGTACAAAAAAATTATCAAAATTTATTTTTTCCATCTGAAATTTATCCAAAAACTGTAAAAAATTCATTGAAATTTTGTGTGAAAATCATCAAGATTTTGTCAGAAAACTACTAGAATATCTTGGATAAATCATAAAAATTTCATCAGAAACAATCTACAGTTTTTTTTTGAAAATAATTCATAATTTGAATAAAAATTAATTTCATTTTCATCCAACTTATCTTTTATTGAATTTAAAATTTAAGACGTAAAATCAAATTATAACTTGGATATTGAATAAGTAGTGCTTATGTAATTTGAATATAATTTGAGTAACAAGTATCAAAATATAAATTAGGTTATTTATAGGGTCGTGTACTTTGGTGAACATTAAATAATAAGATTTAAGTATCTCAAAATATATGACACCTTACTTGTTATCATTTCCAAGCATGCTTATGATTTAATTGCACCTTACATAAGGAAATTATGAATTTTAATATTGTAATTATGCAAATTCAAAAACTACACAAAACCTCAACTGACAAGCATGATTTATATCATCCTTGAATAATTTTTTAGAATTTTAAATCCTAACAAAGGTTGCTTCAACATTAATTGATAAACTTTATATATAATTAATTTATAACTAAGTCAAGATTAACCATAATTGAATTTAAAATACAAAATCATGCTTGGCTGTTAATCTATTATTTGATAAGGAAAACAATATTTAATCAAATTAACTATTAAAATTCAGTATACTACAATTTATTTTCCTCCTTAATTTATAATTCTCTAATAAGTGAAATTCTCAATATTATTATAGAGTAGATTAGAAAAAAGACTTAGTGCATGTTTGGCCTGACTTTTTTTCAACTTATCTATCTCTTAAAAGCAAAAGCCAGGCCAAACATAAATTTTGAAAAACTCTTAAAAAAAACAGTTTTTTTTAAGAGTAAAATTTTTTTAAAAAAAAGCTTCAAAAAAAGCTCATGGGAGGAGCTTTTTCTTCTTTTCTTTTAAAAATATAAAAAAAATTTTATTTTTATTTTAAAAATATCCTTATCTATTAAAAATAATTACAATATTATCCTTTTAAAAAAAAGAAATACCCTCTAAGATAATTTTAACCAAAATTATAACTTATATAAAAAAACTTATAAAAAAAATTTACCAAACAACTTTAACTTAATTTTAAAAGCTATTATTTTTCATAAGAGCTTTTAAGTTAAGAAAAAATCAGGTCAAACAGCCTCTTAATCGTATCTTTATATTATGAATATCTATTCCCAACTATCATAAGATTTAAAATTTTTATAAAATTCTATATTATTAAACTCACATATAGAATATTGAGATTTAACTCATTTTTATTATGTATATCATTATAATATTATTTTTCATCAAAACTAAATTAATTTGATTTAATTTTAATAAAAAAGAATAAAATGAATTAAATAATATAAATGAATATTTTAATTATTTTTAAAAAATTGAAATTAAAATTATTATTTTACTTTTTCCACGGAGACGTTGAGATTGATTGGTGTAAAAGGATTTGTTGCATTAAATACTGATGGCAGAACTTTTTGAGAGTGAGATATGATTGAAACAGACTTATGGTGTTAGATTGATCTAGTATTATTATATACTTGTAAAGTTCACAGAGCAAGACAGAACTTAGCTGTGTCTGACACTCCAAAGCTGCAGCTTGTTTAAATGAACGTTCAGCATGGAATGAGAGATAAGCCAACAATCCAATCCAATCCAATGCAGATTAAAAAGATAGCAACAAGGATGTTTGAAATTAAAATCTTTTACTTGCATGGAAATTAAAAATCTTTTGCTTTCTGACACCAACAATGCATTTTCCAATCAGTTTAAGCACAACTTACCAAGCACGGGCTCATAAAATGCTTGGACAAATTTGCAGTGTCCCGTCACTTTCAGCCGCCTATTTCCTTCCTTTTCTTTGACATCAAGTACCCCAACCGTGACAGTTAATTACTGTTTAGTCCCCAAGACCACCCGATTCCATTTGCTTTCCTTACATGTCAACATGGGAACCAACGTAGAATGAGCTTATCACATGCACCAACAAGTATCCCTTTCTTCGAGTTTTTGTGGCCACCTCTCTACAAGACCTGATAATTTTTTTTTAATTGTATCTTGTAAATATAATATAAATATAAAGCATTAACTGTTATTATGAATAAATATGAATTGATATAATTAATTAATTAATTAATTAATTAATTAATTAATCGTATTCCTCTCTTTACATTTTAATATTATTGAACAGAAGAAAAAAGAGTTTGCAAATTAAGTGGTAAGACAAAGGTTTTAAACCGTTCAAAACTTTGGTTTAAGTCTTATGTTCTCTTTTAATTAATATATAAAGATATGATAAGATAAGATTTTTTTTTTTTTTTTGAAAAAAACCTGGGCCAATGGAACTTAAGTGACCCGAGAAGGCCCAAAAGGAAGTGATGGGCCCCTTCCAATGGTGTCCGAATCAACACCTCTTTCTTTTAGCCACGTGGCTACTAATCCCACCTGAGCCACTTTCATGGGCCCACCAAGTATTGGTCCTACATCAAATGACACGTGTTCGCAGAGCCCTGTTTCCAGTTTCCATGTAAAGCCCATTAGATTCCTCTCGTGCTCTGTCTGACTCTACAGTTCTAAAATTTCCAATCCCTCTCTCTTTCAAGTATTTCATTGAACCAAAAATTCCTAAAATGTTTAGCTTTAGCCTTTAGGGAGTAGCCATTTCGTTATTTATTTATTTATTTCATATTTCATCTTATTTCTTTGCATGAACTCTTAATCCGCTCAAATGACAAATCCCCATGCCCAAAAAATACGTTGGAGAGAATAATCCTACCCTTTATTTCTCTTCGAAGATCGTAACTTTCCTTCACTCTCCCGCTGAAAATCTTTCATTTTTTCCAGAAAAAGGAAAGGAAAGAAAAATGAGGTGGGAAAAGGTTCGGCTTTGCCAGCAAGAAGTTGGAGCTGTTGGAGAAGCATGTCCAGGGCCAGGCAAACGATGGGGTCATACGTGTAACTCCATTAAAGGAGGCAGATTTCTCTATGTTTTTGGTGGTTATGGCAAAGATAACTGCCAAACCAACCAAGTTCATGTCTTTGACACTGGTGGGTCTTTTTTAAAATCTGGGTTAATTTTTGTTCACTTCTTGTTTCATATCTATATGAAACTTTGAGGTTCGCATTGTGATTTTTAGTTGGTATTTGAGATAAATTTTGGATTTGAATGTGTTACGTATATTCTCGTAATTCGTCTTTTGGTGGATATGTTATTGAAGTTCATTTTAGGGTTTTTATTGGGTTTATTGTGTTACTTTTTTATTTTCGAGGGTTGTTGGTATAGCATTAATGTTTTGATATGTGCTTTGTTTGTCATTAATTGTTGGTATTAATGCTTCTATGCATCTGCTACTCAAAGGGTTGTTAGGTCGTTTTTTGTCTATGCATATTTGTGGTTATTTCTGGATCAGCATAAACTTTTGCTTACTTCCATTTTTGTTTGCTTTTAGAAAATTTTTATGAGTTATTATTGTTCTCATGCTTTTGGAACCATTTGCCCCATATTACATGTCATTTCTTGATTTTCCTTGCTACTAACTTGCTTTTATTTATCTTTTTGTACTTGGGTTGTTTCATTAGCATTTATGATCATATGAATTCTTGTGGTGGTTCTTTAATCACTCTCATATTTCCCTTATCGCAAATTTGCAGCTAAGCAGACATGGAGCCAACCGGTAATGAAAGGCACACCTCCTACTCCAAGAGACAGCCATAGTTGTACTACTGTTGGTGACAATCTTTTCGTATTTGGTGGTACAGATGGGATGAACCCTCTCAAGGATCTACATATATTAGACACTGGTGAGTTATACCATGCCTTTTGTTTTCTCTGATTCACCTTTGATGACCCATTATCTGCATTTGCATTGATGTTTTTTCAATTCTTTGACAAATCATATTGCTAAAGTGGACTGGTTAAAATCTGTGATAGAAATCATCATATTTTTCCATTTTAAGTTTGTTATAGGAATTAATGTTCTTTCGAGATTGTCTTGTAACTTGGTGTAATGATGTTCACATAATTTGTAGACACCGATAACTCTGAGGAATTTAACTCTCAATCATGGGCTCTGAAGCTCTTTATTTCTATTCATGCTAGCATAAGGCCACCCGCCTACTTGGGTGAAAAAAGACTTAAATGTGTGAAATAACTATTATTTTTTATTATATAATTAAACATGAAAATTTCCATCTTCAGAGAGTGGGGAGAGATTCATGAGTGATTATCTACATGGCTGTCAAAGCACTTGCAGGAAGTTAAAATTTCTTTTCTTTTTTATTATTTTAAATGATAAAATAACCAATTATTATTTACCTTACAGTTTTTGCATGGAAATGACATGAAGTGCTTTGTGGTTTATTTTGGAATGTTTCTGCCAAAATTTATCCCTGAAACCCATCAGTGGCTACCTTAATTAATAGTAGAGATGTATAACTTCAGTACATGTTAATGTTGCAGCCACACACACTTGGATATGTCCAAGTGTAAGAGGTGAAGGGCCACAGGCACGGGAGGGTCACAGTGCAGCTCTTGTTGGTAAACGGCTCTTCATATTTGGCGGCTGTGGGAAATCTTCTGATAACAATGATGAAATATATTACAATGATCTGTATATATTAAATACAGGTAAACTTCTTGACAATGGTTAGTTACTTATTGGTTTGGCTAAGTATGGTTTGATTAATTTGATCTATTTGACCATAGAGGGGAAAAAATGAGAAAATCTTTAGAAAAATGTTTACATTTTTGTGGAACTCCTTGTGTAAATCTAAGAAGCTGAACTGAGTTGTGCTTGATATCTCTTTTGCTTTGAAAATGTCTTGAAGAGCTTAGGTTGAAGGACATGTCATTCATGGCTTTTATTTTTTATTACTTGTTTTTGATTTTTTCCCCCTAACTTTTTGCTTGCAGAGACCTTTGTCTGGAAATGTGGTACAACATCAGGGGACCCACCATCTGCCCGCGATAGTCATACTTGCTCATCTTGGAAGAATAAAATCATTGTGATTGGTGGTGAAGATGGCAATGATTACTATTTGTCTGATGTCCATATCCTTGATACAGGTTTCATTTTTTTTAATTGTTCCATACATTCTTCTGTATATTCATGCATGTGTTTGGTTGTTTTAGTTTACCTGGATATCTGACTTATTACACAATTTATATGTAAGAATCTGTTCATAGCTTGACAATATATGAATCTAAGTTTTATGTTCTGCTTTTAATATTGTTCTTGACATTTTCTTATTTGTACTAGATATTCTTGCATGGAAAGAGTTGAACACCTCAGGCCAGATATTACCTCCTCGTGCTGGGCACTCCACTGTTGCTCTCGGCAAAAATTTATTTGTTTTTGGGGGATTTACAGATGCTCAAAACCTTTATGACGATCTCTACATGCTTGATATTGGTATGTGTTACAGAATTGTTGATCATGTTGTCAACTTCAATTGAACATTTTACTTCTTGATATCATCGTAGGATAAGGTTGCAGTGGTGGGAAATGGCATTAACAGACTCATTGTACATCCAGGCAGAAGCCTTTTGGAATTACTGTTTACCAAATTTGATATAGACCCCCAATTTAGAACTTAACACTATGTTCTTGACTACCTTAAATATGGACATTGGGGTACTAAAAGTTGTTTCTTTAAATTCCTAAGAATCCTATAAAAAAACCCTAAGATTCAAGTTCTTATTGTAAATTCATTTTCCATTCTCTTGTATGAGAATCAAGACTCTTCTTACATGAATTCTAGAAACCTGTGTGTGTTTCATTAGTTCTGCTGCCAACAATTATTTTAATTCTCATATCCTTTTTAATTTATTTCCTTGTCACCTGAAAGGGTTGCTAGCTGATGAAATAATGTTACTTATATGTGTGGTTAGTTCTTCATATTTTATGTTTCCCACCATGGTGCAGATACTGGCATGTGGACCAGGGTGATAACTGTGGGTGATGGGCCTTCTGCCAGATTTTCTGTTGCTGGGGATTGTTTGGATCCCCTGAAGAGTGGTGTTCTTGTGTTCATTGGTGGCTGCAATAAAACTCTTGAGGCACTGGATGACATGTATTACGTATACACAGGTTTAATCTAAATATTCCATTAATTTTTAATCTAAATCATTACCTGCCTGGCTGCTTCTGATATGTGATTTGGTCCCTGGAACTCCATAAATCTTTTTGCTAACCTTCTGCTGAGTTTCTAATAGCGATTAATGTGATTCCAGGGCTAGTTGTACGGGATGAAAGGAAGCCAGAGAACTTATCCCTAAGGAAGCAGTTGAAGCTAAAGTGTCAAGAACAAAATCTTAGTAATCTTGTACATGATAAAGCTCTTGTTAGAATTGAAGTCAGCAATGATGTGCACCAACCCATTCCTTTGTCAAGTTTTGGCCAACCAAGTAAGAACTATTTTGCTCAATTTCTGATTGATTCTCTTTATTTTATAACCCTGTATGTCACTCCTCTTCAAGTTGTGTTCTTTAAGGCTTTTTTTTAACATTAAGTTTCCTCTTTTCTTTTTTCACTTTTCTCAAAGTAAGTATAGAAGCACTAAGTTCTCTTTCTTTAACCTCAGTCTTTTTTGAGTTCTTAATCTTATCCGTATGTCAATAAGCCCAAACAACCCCCATCTTGCAAACACTCAGACACACATGAAAGGAAATTAATTTTGTGAACTATGAATTTGCTTTTGTGTGATTGTTTATTGCATCGTACTTGATTTTCTTCTGTAATAGAAGAAAAGAGAAAGAGACTTTCGGGTTGCTTGTTAGTTATGTATTGTACTAAGCTATGCATGATGGTGGAACGTTCTTGGATACCTAAACTAAGCTCAATAAGCTAAAAGAATGTTGCCTCATTAGTATGTTTAAACTTTTTAAAAGTGTTATGTGCTTATATTACTATTGAATTTCGCAGGAAGAGAGAATTTTCCATTAAACCAAGTCCTGCTTCAAGGGAAGAAGACATTTCAAGCTAAGGTTACTGAGAGCTTCTCACATGGATATACCATTGAGACTGTTATAGAAGGGAAGCCTCTTCGAGGAATACTTTTTGCAAACAAGCCCAGCTCTATTCATGTAGCCAATCATAATTTCGGCAGGTAGGAAATTCTTGCTGCATCCTTTCTTTTTTAACCGGCATCGGTCATGGTAGCAAATTTTTTGAGATAAGTATGGATTGTCTACCAGCATCTATTGCCGTATAAATTACTTCTGAGATACTTTTGATTTATGTCTTAATGTTGTGTGGTCATTTCAGAAAAAGGAGTACTACGGAAGTTGGGGGTACTGTATTAAATGGTGATTGCAATACTAAATCAAAATCTTCTAGAAGCATGAGGCAGGATTTTGGAGATCATAAACCAGCTGATGTTCATGAGAAGGATTCTTCATTGCATGAGACAGAAGCTCCTGCTCCAGTTTCAAGGAAGCCAGCACCTTCTGATCTATCAACCCATAAGGTTCATAGCTCCTTCCTTTCTGTTTGGTCAACTAAAACTTGCACAAGAATTATATTTGGTTCCCTTGACTAGCGAACATCTTGTGGGCAAATCCTTGAATATCTTTGTCAAAATTTGGATGACCGTTATACAATTTTTAACCATCAAATTGCTACTTGTCAGCCCAGTTTGTTCTATTGGAACTATTGAATCAGCGGTTCATGCTTGTGCTTATCACTTTTTCTCCTTTTGTTTCCATTGTCTCTTCTTTCTTTTATACACCCATACACTGACATTGCTTAAGCAGTTAGGTGGGGGTGTAAACAAGTCAAGCTACTCGGGCTCGGCTTGATGAATACTTGAATTTGACTCATCACTGTCAAGCTGAGCTCAAGCTCAAGTAATAAGTCGAGCTGAGTTTGAGCTTTGTAACACTTGATTGTTGTGGCTCACAACCTTTCTGGAGCTTTTGAATTTTTTAATATTTGTAATATTATGTACATAAACAAATAAAACATAATATTTGTTTACATATTTTAAAGTTTTATTTGAATTCTGATTTTGAAATTGAGCTTCAGCCAGAGTCAAGTAGTTAGCTCCTTACATAAGTTGATAATAATTGAGCCTAATTAAGTCGAGCTCAAAGAGGTCAATTATTTTTCTAGTTGAGCTTGAGCACAAAAAAATAGAAGCTCGAACCTTAAAGTTTTTGATTCGACCGAGCTTGAGGTTGGCATTCTATCGGCTTGGCTCGGCTTGTTATACACCTTAGGCCTTTTTCAATAGACATTGTAATACCGATATATGCTCCTTTTGTTGTGCAATATTTTGTGAATGTTACATTCTCCATCTTTAGTTTCTCTAAGGGCTTCAAAATGTTACACAGTTGTACCAGTTATAGCCAGTCATCATGTGATTCATTAGTCAGTCTGTTGGTCTCCCATCAAACATCAAAATGAGTGGTTGATTGCATATGTTAAGTACGATTTGAGAAGTTTTTGTTGTTTGGGTTCTTTGCAGGACCCTGCAAACCAAGAACCATTGGTAGCTCATCTGAATTTAAACGATGATAAGGCAGGTGATGCACCAAACTCTGACAGTGAAATTACAGAAGGGATTGGACCCACAAGGGCCGGTTGCTCTGTTACCTTATCTCCAAGGCAAGGTATGAATGAATGGAAGAGTCATTTAATTTACAGCCAATTGTAATGGCTTTCAGTACACATTTAAAGGGCAAAAAACACTTTCGTTTTTTTCTTTTCATCACCTTCATCATTCTTTCCAGCTCAGAGCAGCTGGTTTATAACTTCCGGTATTCTAATTCATAGCTTTAAGATTGGATCACTTAAGGCCACTAGTTTTATGGTATTGGGTGACTTCTCTATTGACTTGCCCAAATTCTGCAAGGAAGAGTTTGTGGGAAGCCAATTCAATTTTTTTAAATTGGGAAGCGAAACAAATGTTGTTCTCTCTCGATATATTTAAACTTGATGTAATAACAGTCGTATTGCAAGTCATTTGAATTTTGTTGTTGCATATGAACATAGGGCATCTTCTGATGAACACAAATTCTTCTAATGTTGTGGCAGATGAGAGGAGACCGAACACCTTGGAGCACAACAATCCAGAAAAATCGCTATGACCGGTGAACAATCCTTAACTCCATTAGTGATGACTACTCAACGTAACGAAATGCACAAGCCATGTGTACATTTATTGCTTCAAGGTGGTTATAGATGCATATGACTGATGTATACTGAATCTGCTTACTAACTAACTATCACTCCTATTTTTGCCTTCTTACAACTAATACTCATTTATCTGAGCTCTTACCTTAATGAAATCAATGATTGAGTTTAGTGGCATGCAGTAGTTTTGTTTAGAACCAGTGATGTCATGATTATTACCTGCTTCAGATTGAGGTGGTTGTTGCGAAGAGGAAAAGTAATTTTGCAATGAGAAATGTGATGAGTTGAGGTTGAGCAGAATGCATTCACAAACCTTGCTTCTTAGCGGAGAATGCTGATTCTATCAGACAAGTACGTAGTATGGGGCCAAATTATATTTATGTTTGATGTATGTAAAGCATTGGGCATTTTAGCGACAAGCCTAGTCCCCACTACTTTGGTTTACGTAAGATATGTGCATAAACGTTTTCTCTGGAATGATGTGGTCATTTTGTGGTAATGCATTGGTTTTACATTTGGTTTGCGTGTTTAACCAGACCAGATGCAAACAAGCGCAGAGCTAAAAAACTTAGAAGTGACAAAAAGACACAAGAAAATAGGGTCACATTGGATTATGCCCACGAGAAACGTAATTACCAAGGCTCCCTCCACTTCTTTTTGCTAGACTCAAATAGCAAACCTAACTTTGGATCTTCATCCGATTGTTTTTGTTGTTTATTATAGATGTTTTTAAATATATAA
This sequence comes from Theobroma grandiflorum, assembly GCA_036013995.1. Taxonomy (NCBI): domain Eukaryota; kingdom Viridiplantae; phylum Streptophyta; class Magnoliopsida; order Malvales; family Malvaceae; genus Theobroma; species Theobroma grandiflorum. The sequence goes on from CP142131.1 coordinate 14,556,111, forward strand.
TGTTTAAATTATTTTTGAATTATTTAAAATTTTTAAGTAAATTTTTATTTTTATATTGCATTTGATTAAATTTTTATAATTTTATTTTAGATTAAATAAGGTTTTATAACTAATAGATGATTAATTATTGATAATCAAAATGATATTTACCTTATTATATTCATGTGGCAAGTCAACGTAAAAAACACCAAATATCATTTTAATTATCCATAATTTGTTCACTGATAATTATAAAAAGTTTATTTAATCTGAAATAAAAATTTTATTTAAAATGTCTCAAATGATTTTGAAAATATCATGTCCCGTTTATATGTACATTAGTTACAAAATGGAGTCTTATCCAGCAAAACCCCCAATCGGGGTAGCTAATGAGTAATTCTCTCATCAAAGACATTGAATTTACATTTAAAGTTTTTTGTGAATGGTTGTTCAAGTGTTTTGTGAATACAAGTTTAGTTCCGAGGAAATTAAAAAATGGTAAATGTACCCTTGGTCCAACCTAAAATAAGCTTAGAAAACTATGTTATCTTTTTATCCAATGGACCAGAAGAAACAAAAGTGATAACTAATAAGCAATCACAACATAATATATTTGACATCAAATGGAAGGATTAGATAAGTCTGGTCAACTGACAGTAAGCAGTTGCTTCGTTTAGGAAGACGATTAATTTTGGCTTTCCCAAAGTCTAAAATGTTGGAAAGAACCCAACATACTAAAACCACCAAACCCGGACTACAACTCAAAATGTCTTCATTATGTAACAAGATTTATATATTGTTCGCCCCAAACTTTAGGGGCTTTAGGACGACATAAGCAGCAGTTCCAAAAGCCTCACTTCTCGTTGCCACCAAACAGGTAATCCAGGGAGGATCCACCACCAGGCGCTGCATGAACCTTTGTTGTGCGCCGATCCTGTTCAGAGAAATTTATCAAAGTATTTACCGTGGCCACCTAAAAGACAAAAAGTATATTGCAACTTGGTGTAGGGGTGAAAAATAAGCAGCAGCAGTCGAAACATGTCAAATCTTGAATTATAAATGTTAATTGAGCACATGCACGCATGCATGATTTTCTAGAAACAGGTGCAATAAGAGAACCTAGGCCAGTCCATTGGTAAGTTGCCCTTACCAACCAGAAAATATTGCACAATAACAGAAACCATAAAAGCTGCATTTGGGACTCAACATAGAGATTTTGGAAGGGAAAGGTGGAGGGGTCAAACTGTAATAACCAATATCCAACATGTAATCTCCTATAATTCACATGATAATGATGTACATGCAGAGTTTCTCTTGACAGATACTGAGCTACGGCTTACATTATATTACTAGACTAGCAGCCCCCTATGTTGCAGCTGAAGAAAGGAAAATCAATATAAGCTGTGGAACATAGCAATAAAGAGAGGTCAACCTCGAAACAAGAGGTAATGATTTCAAAACTTCTGAGATAGAAAAAGAAATGCTTTGAAAATATCCCAATATATAATTTTCCAATCACATATTCCAAATTAAAGACTCATCTAGGAGCTTCAGCATAGGTTTCAAAATTGACAACCAGTGAGAAATGTTGACAACATTAATATTATGATTACAATTATATACAAGGCAGAAGGTAAAACTACCTTTCCGTCACATTAAGTACAAGGGATATGAACAACATTGCTGGCCTCCAAACAAATCATTCATAACAAAGTTCTTTATTAATGTTTCTATATAACAGCTTTGCAGGTTGCTTACAGCATTTGTCTATTCTTGATCAAAAACTGTAAAGAGATGAACTCTAAAAGAACTACCTTCCAATACTCATGATGCAATAATGTGAACTGTTTTTCTCTTTTTCTAATTTTAAATTAAAGATAGACAATGATAGCAAATTAGCATCATTTATGAAAGAATGATATTTAAAATCAAGAAAACTAAACAAAAGTTGTCCATCAATGAATTTCAGAGTATCGTGTAGATTAATTGCAGACATTTGATCAAAAACTGCCAAACTACAGTCTAAAGACAATTGTGACTAGGGTTCTACCGTGAGAAAGTTGCCGCAATTCTGACCATCAGCACGGAAGTAGTTGTTTGCATTGTTCCCCGGAATGCCTGCTGGAACCTGCCTAGCAACTTCTGCGGGTGGAGATGCGGCGGTGGACTTTTGTGGGGTTTCCTTAGCAACCTCATTCTGGGTCTTAGGAACTTCACTGACAGTGCTAGTGCCAGTGACATTGCCATTTGTGGTGGGTTTTGGAGCTTCTCCACTCCCAAAAAGGTAACCCAACGAACTCTGTCCCCCACCACTGCTAACTCCACGACCCATGATCCCTAAATTGGACTTCTACACTAGTGATCTACAAAGGAACAAATATTCCACTCAATAAAAGAAGTACTATAGTTATAAACTCCAAAAGTAAAATAGTATGTAGAATTGTTAAACTTCAGTTCCACTATCAAATTTGGAGCAATATTTACAAAAAAAAAAAAAAACAAAACACGTTTTGTGAAATGAACCTAACTATATTATAGATTAAGGAAAACCCCACAAATAATGCAGTAGGTGTCCCCTATTTCATGGTAACAAACCCATAAAATAATAAACACAATTAATAAAAGCATACATCAATTTTGAAACAACCAAGACTTTAGGTATAGATCATATGAGGGCTAAGCAAAACCCAAACTCAATCCTAAAGCGAGACGGCCAGACGGCGAAACTAGCATTTTCCTATGCAAATATAATCTCACACTATGCTCATTTTCAGTTTGATGTGAAACTAACAGGCAAATCATTAACGACCCCGAATGTCTTCGTTGCAACAGATTGTAAGAAACCAACAGCAACAATAGATCCAAGACAGACGGATGCAATTAGAAAAATGCCATTTACAAGCATTATCATTGAGAAAAATCCACATGCAAAACACTTATCATAATAATAATTAAAAAAGATAACAGAATCGAATGACCAACTTACGATTTTTACTCAATGTTAGAGCAGAAGCAAGAAAAACAGACAGACGAAAAATGGGATTTTCTCGGGAAACAAATAGAACTAAAGAAATGACAATATATGTGAGTTTTTTTTTTTTTTTTTTGAGTTAGCTTCACTCACCTTATTTGTTTGGCGTTCTTCGGATCAGATCTAAACTCTGAAGCGAAGGACGAAGATAGAAAGGGCGAAAGAGGGAGTGAGGCTTCACTCAACTTTAAATTATTGGTGGGCCCTCCTGTAGGATTTTTATTCTGTATTTTTCAATTTTATTTATTTATTTATTTTATTTAATATTTAAACAACAAGTCCAAACTTAAACCCAACTTTATATAATTTTAAATTTTAAAAATAAAACTTAAATAAATCTATAAATTATAAATCCATATTTTTAATTCAAAAGATATATATATATATATATATATATATGAGATAAATGATAGAAAGCCCATATTATATATCTAAGACTCATTTATTTTTTATTAATGTGAAATTCGTGACATTTTATATCCACATTAATAAAGATCCAAATCTACTTTGATATCAAATATCATGAACCAAAATTTAAACCTAACCTTATGTAATCTTAAACTTTGAAAATAAAATTTAAACAAGCTTATAAATCATAGACTCACGTTTTTAATTCAAAAAATATACTTGATAGGTGATAAAAAACTCATATTTATATATTCAAGATTCATCATATTTCTTACTGATATGAGATCCGTAATAATAATATCTTCACATTTTTTATTTTATTTAATATTAAAAAATAATAAAAATCATTTTACAATACTAATTTGAATCGAATAAAAAGATTTTATTTGGTCGAAAACAATAAAGATTATTATTAATAGAAAAATGATAAATTTATTCGAGAATGGATGTTCATGGGCCGCTCTACAAGTTCAAGTCAGGGCTATTGGGTAGAAATTTCAAAAGTCTAATCTAATCCATCTACTTACATTATATTTTGTTCTCAAATAAAATGATATATTTTTATTTTAAATATATTTACCTACACAAAATACAAAGAATTAATTCAACACCAATTCTATTAACATTGACTTAAAACATTTCTGTTGGTGTTGAGGGGTTTATGTAGATATTCAAGAATAGGCAAAATTGGCTTCAAGGCGAGTCTTTTAAATAGGCGTCTATCTTTAAGACTTAATTCGCCCCCACCACTAGGTATGCAAAGGGGAATTATGCGACTAGTCTCAAGGATACAATGAAGCCAACGTCTAACTTTCGTATTGCACTTTACGAAACTAAACCGCTAGATACATCCGAGGGTTTGCAAAGTCGTTTGGCCTTAAAACCAACTTTCTGCAGCAAGATGATAATAAGGAATTCGGAATCTTTTGTAGATGGTGGAAACTTTAGTGTTTTGTTATTCTAACACAAACACTTTCTCTTGCTCTTTTGCACTTGCTTGTTGTGTTTAAATTTTGGTATGTCAAAATGAATGACAACAAGCCCTTTATATAGGCTTCAAAGTGTCTCTTCTTCAAGGACACTTCATTTTCATAAAGACATCTTTTATGTCTAATAAGTATCTTTATGTTCCAATGTCACAACCTTTTCATAAAGATCTCTTTCATCCAAAAAGTATCTCTACACTTTTTGCCAACACAACTTTTTGAGCAAAAGATATTGTTTCAATAAACATCTAATGAATAGATAACTATTCATTCCATAAATCATACTCTTTGATTTATACTTTGAAACAATATCTATTCACATATAACCTTTTACATGTTACTTTACAATTGTAACTTTTCACATGTAGCTTTTCACATGTTACTTTACAATGGTAACTTTTCACATGTAACTTTTCGTTGGTGTCTTTTCAACATGCATTTTCAATAAACATAATTATTCACACGAAAACTTGTCTATATTCCAATAGACATATTGTGTCACTTTTTGTGACATAACTATTGAGCTAATGATAGCTCTCCATCATGTGAACTATTTTTTAATTTTGAAAATACACCAACAATCCCCCACCATTTTCAAAATTTCCAAATACCAACAATTTTGGGAAATCCTGTGCATTAATGAAGGTATCCCGCAAATTTGAACCTTCACCTAGTGAGTGTGGTTGGTTCTAGTCTGAACAAAGTGGTTGACCAAGCATTGAACCACCGATTCTGCATTTGACTAGTCGGGCCACTAAACACGCACAAGCTTCCTTGCTCATATTGTATCTAGTTTTGCCAACACAGTTTATGGCCTTGTGTTTTGCATCCATTCATGAGTGCTGTCAGAGTCAAGCCTTTAGCTCCTAGAAGCGGTCGCACTTCCACTCATATAGGTAGCCCCCATCGGAAGTACCCCGTAATTATTATACTTCAACATTTACATGTTATGGGTCTATTAAGAACTTTTCCGTTCATCCTTACTTAACACATTACGGGAACTAAGCACTATACACCTTGGGATGGAATTTTAATTTAGTGCTTGCAATTTCCATGTGTTGGAATGGCCAGTACCCAAGACTTACAGGTCAGCCGTAAGCGTCGGGGTGAGTTCCCACCATTGGAGATTTAGATGATAGGCTTGAGCCCCATCCCTCTTGAGGTCTTTAACACAAGGTCTCTTTTTAGACCTTTAGTAAACGGATCCGCTAAATTTTCATCAGACCTCACATAACTTATAGTGATTATACCATTACTAATCCTTTGCCTTACAATGCTATGTCGAAGTCCAATATATCGACTCTTTCCTTTGTAAGCTTGATTATAAGCCTTTGATACAGTTGCTACATTGTCACAATGTATCAAGATTGGTGCCATCGGTTTTGACCACAACGAAATTTCATAGAGTAAGTCTCTCAACCATTCCGCTTCTTGAGTTGCAGATGCTAAGGCTATAAATTCAGCCGCCATGGTGGAATCCGCTTGACAAGATTGTTTCTTGGAACCCCAAGAAACAGCACCCCCACCAATTGTAAAAATCCATCCAGTCGTGGATGTGTAATCCGATCTATTTGAGTTCCAACTTGCATTCGTATATCCTTCTAAGATCGAAAGAAAATCGGAATAGCAAATGCCATAATTCTTGGTATTCTTTAGATACCTTAGAACTCTATGAACAGCATACCAATGCTTTTTACTCGGATTACTTGTAAATCGGCTTAACATCCCAATCGCAAATGCAATATCCGGTCTTGTACAGACCATTGCATACATAAGGCAACCAATCACCTTTGCATATTCATGTTGTGCTATTGGCTTGTCTTCATTGGGTATGAGCCTTTGATTAGAATCATAAGACGTTGTCATTGGCTTACAATCTGACTTGCCAAACTTCATTACGATCTTTTCGATGTAATGAGATTGAGACAATGTTAGGCCATTATTGTCTCTTATTATTCTTATGCCAAGAATAACATCCGCCATACCCATATCTTTCATGTCAAAATTCTTTGACAAGAACCTCTTTGTGTCTTTCACTTGTTCTAAGTCCGTTCCAAAGATTAACATGTCATCCACATATAAACAAATGATGACACATTTCCCATTTTGGAACTTACTATAGACACACTTGTCCGCTTGATTTATCTTGTAGCCATTAGCTAGCACAACCTCATCAAATTTTTGATGCCATTGTTTAGGCGCTTGTTTTAATCCGTACAAGGACTTTACAAGCTTGCACACTTTCTTTTCTTGACCCGGAATGACAAACCCTTCCGGTTGTTCCATATACACCTCTTCATCCAATTCACCATTTAGGAATGCCGTTTTAACATCCATTTGGTGAATTACCATCTTATAAATAGATGCAAGTGCTATAAGCACTCTAATTGTAGCCATTCTTGCTACTGGTGCATATGTATCAAAATAATCAACACCTTCTTTTTGTTTAAAGCCTTTTGCCACTAGCCTTGCTTTAAACTTTTCTACGATTCCATCAACTTTCATTTTCCTTTTGAAAATCCATTTACAACCTATTGGCTTGGAACCCGGTGGAAGGTCTACCAATTTCCATGTTTTGTTTCCCATTATTGAGTCCATCTCATCTTGTATTGCTTCTCTCCAAAAAGAAGCATCTCGAGACTTCATTGCTTCCTCATAAGTTTGAGGATCAACCTCACCTTCTACATTAAGACAGTAAGGTAGGTATTCACATATTTCTTCTCTTGTACCTTCAACTAAGTACATGAGAAAATCCAATCCATATGTCTTTGCTTTTCTAATTCTTTTACTTCTCCGAAGCTCGATAGTTTTTTCATCGTTTTCCGATGAATTATCGCTTTTTATTATTTGTTCCTTGGATCTAGGAATTGACTTGAATCTTGTTTCATCAAAGATAGCGTCCCTTGATTCTATGACCGTGTTAACGGAATATGAATCATTAGGCTCTATCACCATGAAACGATATGCCTTACTATGTTCAGCATATCCTATAAATATGCATTCAATTCCTTTTTCACCCAATTTCTTTTTCTTTGGCTCCGGCAACCTTACTATGGCTCAGCAACCCCAAACTTTTAAATAATTAAGGTTTGGCTTCCTTCTTTTCCATAGTTCATAAGGAGTAATTTTACTCCTTTTGTTTGGGATTCTATTTAATATATGGCAAGCCGTTAACAAGGCTTCGCCCCAAAATCCTTTTCCCAAACCCGAATTAGAAAGCAAAGCATTGATCATTTCCGTAAGAACTCGATTCTTACGTTTCGCTACACCATTTTGTTCCGGTGTGTATGGAGCGGTAGTCTCGTGAATAATACCCGTGGACTCAAAATATTTGGGATCATAATATTCACCTCCTCTATCACTTCGTAAACATTTAATAGGCATATTACAAAACAATTTAACTTCTCTTTTATATATTCCAAACTTTTCTATAACTTCATTTTTAGCATGGAACAAGTAAACATAGCAATATCTAGAGAAGTCATCAATGAATGTTATGAAGTATTTCTTTCCACTAATTGAAGGAGTACTATGTATGTCACAAACATCAGAATGTATCAAAGTAAGCAATTTTGTATTTCTTTCTACCTTAGGAAATGATTTCCTAGTGATTTTAGTGACCATGCATGTCTTGCACATAACATTATCTTCATCAATGCTAGGTATCAATTCTAACTTAGCCATATCATACATTCTTCTATAATGAACATGTCCTAATCTATTATGCCATAGATTAGATAACATTGCTTTACTATCGTGAACATTAAGCAAGGCATCAATATAAGCAGAACTATCACTTTTCTTATTAATATTAAGCTTGAACATGTTTTCACAATAGTATCCATTTCCCACATATAGTCCACCTTTTGTAAGGATGAACTTATTCACTTCAAATGTTAATTTAAAGCCATGCTTATTCAACAAGCCTCCCGACACAAGGTTCCTCCTAACTTCCGGTACATAACACACATTGTTTAGTACAAGTGTTTTTCCAGATGTAAACATGAATTCCACGGTGCCTTTTCCTTTTACTTGTGTTGTGGAGGAGTTTCCCATGTATAGAACGTTTCCTTCGTCAACTTCTTCCAAAGTCTTGAAGAAACTTTTGTCATTGCATACATGATTCGTTGCATCAGTGTCAATCCACCATGCTCCATCATTTTGGAGAAGATTAACCTCGAAAACCATTGCCACAAACTTGTGGTGGTTCACACCTTGTGTCTTGCTTCTCAAAAGTCTACATTCCGTCTTAAAGTGACCAAGTTTGTTACAATGAAAACATGGCCCCTTTTTGTTCTTTTTGAACTAATGACTTTTATCATACTTGCCCACAGAATGTTTTCTTTTGCTTGGCTTGTTTGATGGTTTGTGTTCCATCACATGGACCTTTGAAGTCTCAAGATTCTTTTCTTTAGAATCTTCCTCATGCTTGACTTCTTCTTGCTTTCTATAATCTTTTTCTATTCGAAGATGATTGGCAAGGCCCTCGAGAGACATATCTTCTTTCTTATGTTTAAGAGTTTTCTTAGTGTCTCTCCAAGAAGTGGGAAGCTTATTAATTATTAATGAGATCACTATAGCTTCATCCATTTTAAGATCATATTGCCTAAAGCTATCTAGAATACGTTCAAGCTTATGCATGAATATTTCAAGACATTTATTTCCAACCAATAAATATTTTCCATGCATATCAAGCATCATATCATGCATATTCATATCAAGTAAGGAAAGAATACTTATCTTATGATCCGATGCAGAACCATTTTGCCAACTTTCCTTGTCACCATCAAATCGTTCCATCTTTTGCCATTGACGAGTTCTATCCACGATTTCTTCATCATCTTCCTCACTTGGTCGTGGTGTATCCAACACGTACACCACTTTGAGAGTTGTAAGGAGAAAGCGCATCTTTTTCTGCCATCGTATGAAATTTCCTCCTTCGAAGCGGTCTAACTTTACAATATTGGTAGCCATCTCTTTGAGTGAAGCCATCTTGAATACCACGAAATTAAGTCTTAAAATTGTTGGTGTTTAGGGGTTTATGTAGATATTCAAGAATAGGAAAAATTGGCTTCAAGGCAAGTCTTTTAAATAGGCGTCTATCTTTAAGACTTAATTCGCCCCCACCACTAGGTATGCAAAGGGGAATTATGCGACTAGTCTCAAGGATACAATGAAGCCAACGTCTAACTTTCGTATTGCACTTTACGAAACTAGATCGCTAGATACACCCGAGGGTTTGCAAAGTCGTTTGGCCTTAAAACCAACTTTCTGCAGCAAGATGATAATAAGGAATTCGGAATCTTTTGTAGATGGTGGAAACTTTAGTGTTTTGTTATTCTAATACAAACACTTTCTCTTGCTCTTTTGCACTTGCTTGTTGTGTCTAAATTTTGGTATGTCAAAATGAATGACAACAAGCCCTTTATATAGGCTTCAAAGTGTCTCTTCTTCAAGGACACTTCCTTTTCATAAAGATATCTTTTATGTCTAATAAGTATCTTTATGTTCCAAGGTCACAACCTTTTCATAAAGATCTCTTTCATCCAAAAAGTATCTCTATACTTTTTGCCAACACAACTTTTTGAGCAAAAGATATTGTTTCAATAAACATCTAATGAATAGATAACTATTCATTTCATAAATCATACTCTTTGATTTATACTTTGAAACAATATCTATTCACATATAACCTTTTACATGTTACTTTACAATTGTAACTTTTCACATGTTACTTTACAATGGTAACTTTTCACATGTAACTTTTTGTTGGTGTCTTTTCAACATGTATTTTCAATAAACATAATTATTCACACGAAAACTTGTCTATATTCCAATAGACATATTGTGTCACTTTTTGTGACATAACTATTGAGCTAATGATAGCTCTCCATCATGTGAACTATTCTTTAATTTTGAAAATACACCAACAATTTCTTGAGATTTAACTTACATGGATGAAAATAATTTTCCCTTGCCTCATAAATATCATTTTCATTTTAAATTATGAATTTTATATCTTTAAATGGAAAATATAAATAATTAAATATTATAGGTATAAGGAATGTGTATTAGTAGCTAATGAAATGCACAATGATTTCTTCTTCTTACGTATCTTTATTAATTAATTACAAGCAAAATTAACACTACTTTAAGAAGAGTTTTTTTTTTCTTTGTCATTTGCATTTTCTTTTTTTTATATTAATAATATATATTTTTATATTAATTTTGGAGATAAAAAATTTAAATTCTAAGTTTTAAGAATTACGTGCATTTATAGTTAAATTAAATGTTCAGATACAATAACATATTATAATATATAGTATAAATGATCTTCATTATCATTATTATTGTTAACATATCAAGGTATAATCCAATTAGTACGAATATCTTCCTCTTGAATAAAAACTACAGGTAATATTTTCCTCTCAAAAATTGAAAAAAAAAAGGTGTATATATAGAGAGTAGAAACACATATGTATAATAATATTTGATAATTGTTTTTTTATCAATTAACAATTAATTGCTTAAAAGGTTAAAAAAAAACCATTTTCACACAATGAGCTTGTTTGTCTTGACTTTTTTTGAGTTAAAAACTATTATGAAACTCTTATAAACAATAATAATTTTTAAAATTAAACTAAAACTGTTTAGTGGATTTATTTTTATAAGCTTTTTTTTTTATAGAAAAGCTGTTTAGAAAAATAACTTATATAAATTATAATTTTGGTTAAAATCATCATAAAAAGTATTTAATAAATGATTTTCTATTAATCATGAATTCCTTTGTTCACAATGGAAAAAATGTTAACTTTATTTTTTTATCTATTTAAAATAAATGTTTTGATAAAACCTTATACATTTTCTTCTTTTTACAACTTGTACTGACGCTTTGACTTCATTAAAAGACGTTTGTTAGGCAATATCAAAATACATAAATAGAAATCTAAATATATCAATTAAAAAAGCAAATATGATTTCAAACAAATCAAATGGTACAAATAACAATTCAAATAAATATAACATGAATAATAACAAATTTTTTCAAAATATCAATTCAATTACCTATAACAAGTAACACAAATACAACGAGAAAGTAGTTTAAAGTTCAATATCAATTTAAAGTCTTTTTTCAAAAGAATTTTAATTTTTATTATAACTAAGTTAAAGTGTGAATAAATGATGGCGGCGAAGGACTCTTTGGAGAAGCAAACCATGCCCTCTATACTGGAGGATAGATCTCGTAAAAAGGTGCATTTGAGGGAAGAGGATGCGGAGAATCTGGGTAAGATACCAGAGATAATTGTGCACAACAACCCCTCTTTTAAGGATGCACTGATGAGTTCGGCAGGAGATTCTCTATTATCAGAGGGTGACTTATTCTCTGATGAGGATATGGTGATTGAACAAACGGATTTTTCCAAAAACAGATCCGAAAATGGGGAGGATCTAGAGGACGACATGGAGGATTTTTAGGAAGAGAAAGTGAATGGGTTTCTTGCGTTAGAAATATCAAACAAGAAACACAAGGGACTTGTTAAACGATGGAGCAAAGCGATTATTGTTAGAATGCTAGGGCAAAAAATCTCGTACAGATTGTTGTGTGACAAAATCGTCTCATTGTGGAATCCCAAAGGCAAATATTCAGTGGTTGATCTAGATAATGATTGTTTTCTAGTAAAATTCTTAGAAAAATGGGACTATTTGAGGGCTCTTTTAGATGGTCCTTGGGTGATACAAGACAGCTACCTCCTGGTTCAACCATGGACACCGAATTATGTAAAGGGCTCAAGTGATCTTATTGTACTTATTGTAGTGGCGGCTTGGGTCAGATTCCTAAGGATGCTGCTCCATCTATACCACAAATCAATGTTGAGGCGACTGGCATCTCTCTTAGTCCGTCTGTTGAAAATTGACTACAACACTTGCACGAAAAAGAGAGGAAAGTTTGCAAGAATTGTTGTGGAGCTGGATCTAACAAAGCCACTGGTACCGCTAGTTTATGTGAAATGAATAAGACAGATGGTTAAATATGAGGGTCTGCCTAGGATTTGTTATACTTGTGGGGTGTATGGGCATGTCAAAGAAGAATGTCAACATAAGGAAGCTTCTCGTTCAGCTAGTGTAAATGAAAAAGGACAAACAGATGAACAACAACAAAAGGCTTCTCCGTATGGCCCTTGGATGTTGGTTGGTAAGAAAAAGCCAAGAGGTCATGATGGAAGGAACATAATGACATTGGTACCAATGGCAAATAATCACGTCAAAGATGGCTTTAGATTTATAATACTACAGCATGAGCCCAATGATGAGTCGACCAGGTGGATACCCAGGAAACTAATGTGATACGTGGAAAAGACGGGATAGTGCATTCTGCAATGAATGGAAATATTACCAGTAAGAAAGCGGACATGGGGGTTCACAAAAAGACTATGATGGGCACTATTACGGAATAGCCCAAAGAGATACCAATGGAGGAAAAAAACATCCACAAAAATGTAGCTGTGGCTGAGAAAACTCAAACTGTTTCAAGTGACATTAGCAGTGAACAGAAACAAGTAGATTGTGAGGTCTAGTAGGGGGTACTTGACCCGTCGAAACATTCAGTTGTGGTGCTAAACGAGAAAGATATGGAAAGTAGCATTATTACCAGATCAGTAAAGCCACCAACGGGAAAAGAAAGTATAGTTGAGAGAGTCAAAGGCATAAGGGTAGCGAAGAAAAAAGGAAAGCCATCGGATAAGATGGGTAATGTTCAACCACAGATTATTTCACTCAAAAAGAAAGCAAGAGCGAAGGGAGTAATAACATCACATTCCATAAATATGCTAAATAAACTGGTGATAGAGGAGGCCTTGGAGTCAACGAAAGGAAACTTGGCTGTCCAAACAGTGAATAATGGAAGGATAAAAGAGGGTAGTAATGAGAGTTCTTTGAACTCTTAACTCATCATTTTTTATATTATTATGAGTCTAAAAGTTTTTATGTGGAATTGTCAAGGTGTAGGAAATAATGATTTTATTGCAGTATTGAAAGATTGAAGTGCAAAATACAGATTTTCAATCCTAGTGTTAGTGGAACCTCGAGTGAGTGGCAAGATGGCTGATAAAATAATCAATTGCCTAAGATTTGCTAGATCTCATAGAATGGAAGTAAATGGCTTTGCTGGAGGCATTTGGATTCTTTGGCAGGATGGTGTTCAAGTTTCAGTGATTCGCAATCATTGTCAGTGTGTTCATATGTCTATTGAGTATCCTGTGGGATCCACTTGGCTTTTGTCAGCAGTCTATGCAGTCCTAATAAAACAGTCCAACATGGTTTATGGGAGAAATTATCTAATTTTGCTAAGGGAATTGAAAAACCGTGGATGCTAATAGGAGATTTTAATGCTTTTCATGCTGGGCACGAGAAGGCAGGAGGATCCTTGATAGGAAGTTGTCCCTGTACCTAATTTTAGTGATTTATAGCTAACTTTGAATTATTGGACTTGGGTTACAAGGGACCAAAATTCACCTGGCAAAAAAGGTTGGTGGCAGAAATGATTGACATGGCCATCTGTAATGTCGGTTGAAGGCTATTATTTCAGAAGGCTGTAGTTCATCATTTACTTAGGGTGCAATATGACCATCGACCTTTTCTTGTAGTGGTAGATGACCATTATGATTGTCAACCATCACCTGTTGGTCACTTTCAGTCTGCATGGCTAACTCATGCGGGCTTTGAAAATTTTGTTCAGTAATCATGGGACAATTCAGATAATCTAGCTGCAGATATAGCAAACTTTACCACTAGGGCTCACCAATGGAATACGAGAGTCTTTGGAAATATTTTTACCCAAAAAAGGAATTTATTAAGGCATTTGGGTGGTGTTGAAAAAGCATTGGAACATCGTCAATCTCCACACCTTCGAGAGTTGGAAAATAATATGAGAATAGAATATATAAAAGTCTTGAAATAGGAAGAGGCTTTTTGGATGCAGAGAGCGAAAACTGATTGGATTAAATTTGGATATGCAAATACCAAGTATTTTCATGTCCGGGTGGCTCGACGGAAAAATAAACTAAAGATAGTGAGGCTAAAAGATGAGCACGGGAATTGGTGTGATGATTAGTCGACACTTCAATCACAAGCAGTTGCATTTTTTCTGAAGTTGTATTTGAAAGATAGTGGGCCACTACCATCTTACCCTATCAAAGGTGCATTCCCTACACTTTGTGAAGAGGACTATTTAAGGCTAACAAAACCAGTAGAAAGTGCAGAGGTGTATGATGCATTATTTGAAATGAAGCCTTTCAAAGCCCCCGAGTTAGATGGATTACATGCTTTATTTTTTCAATTTCAATAGGCAACAGTTGGCCAGAGTTTAGTCAAATATGTATCACATGTTATAGAAGGTGGGGATATTGGTGATAATATGTGCAGCTCACTTATTATTTTAATCCCCAAAATGGTTGCCCCAGAAACTGTTTCTCATTTTCGCCCTATCAGTTTACTTCCTGTTGCATTTAAAGTGCTAATGAAAGTTATTACTAGCAGACTTAAATCAATGGTGAATTTTTTAGTGGTAGAACCACAGACAAGCTTTATACCAGGAAGACAAATTGTAGATAATAGAATCATAACGCAGAAGGTGATGCATTCATTTGAGAAGAAACAAGGACGTAAAGGATGGATGATGGTGAAAATCAATTTGGAAAAGGCGTACGATAGGCTTGACTGGGACTTTATCTATGACACATTATTGGAGGCTAGAATTCCTAATAAGATTGTGAATGTTTTGACTCGGAGCTGGTAGTGCAACAACACAAGAATTCTTTGGAATGCAACTCACTTGACAACCTTCCAACAATCGAGAGGAGTTAGACAAGGAGATCCGATATCTCCTTATTTGTTTGTACTATGCATTGAAAGACTTGCTCATGGAATCAATGCTGTGGTGGCAAATGGTTCATGGAAACCAGTCAAGTTAAGCCACAGGTGCCCATCACTGACACATTTATTTTTTACTGATGATTTATTACTCTTTGTAAGGGCTTCAGTCGAACAGATGGGGGTGATAAATGGAGTCTTTGAGGAGTTTTGTGCATGCTCAGGACGAAAGGTTAATGTAGAAAAATCCTTATTCTACTGTTCAAGAAATGTGGGTAGAGGCACTATCAATAATATAATGGGTTGTTCTGGATTTAAATATTCTGAAAACCTTAGCAAATATCTTGGGGTTCCGTTATTGTCTGGTCGTAAAAGAACAAGCTCTTGTAATTATCTAGTTGACAAAGTTCACATGAAACTCAATTCATGGAAGACATTAATGCTCTCATTTGCAAGACGTCTCACATTGGTAAAATCAGTATTGCTGACTATTTCGAACTACACAATGCAAGTAATGTCGATGCCTTTGAGCATTTGTCAAAGAATTGAACATTTGTGCAGGAACTTTTTGTGGGGGAGTGATGAAAACCATCGGAAGATTCACCTTATTAAATGGGAACAATTGTGTCGACTAAAAGATGAGGGTGGCATGGGAATAAGAAAGCTAAAGCTTATGAATGAGGCTTTCCTCCTAAAGTTATTGTGGCAACTAAGAGAGAAACAAGAGGCATTGTGAGCTAAAATTCTGAGCGGTAAATATAAGTTTAACATTGCTCGAGGGCCAGAAAGTATTCAAAGGAGTGGAACTTCTAACCTTTGGACTGTAGCTAGTCGATTATGGCTAGTGGTTACGTCTGCTACCAGATGGGTAATTGGAGATGATAAATTAGTGAATTTTTGGAAAGATAAATGGCTAGGTGACAGAACATTAGCGGAGATAACTTATAAAGTGGCACATCTGACATTAGATAAAGTGGTGGTGAGAGACTTCTTGAGTCCAAATGGACACTGGGATTATGAAAAGTTATGCCATTGCCTTCTGCATTATGTGGCAGTGCAAGCGCTACAAATCATGCCTCATACGTTAGCTTTTTACACAAGATGAACCATACTAGGGATTATCTGTTTTCGGTTAGTTTACTATAGCATCAGCATATGATTACTTGAGACAAATATCATCATTGTCAGATGTCACCTCAAGTGGAATATGGTAAAGAGCTTGGAAGTGGTAGGGTCCACAAAGAGTAAGAACGTTTCTTCTCCAGTGTTTACATGGGAAACTTCTGACCAATGGAGAACGATTGCAAAGAAAGCTTACAACAGAGTCAATATGTCCATAGTGTAAAATGGAGGATAAAACCATTATCCACGTGCTACGGGATTGCATGATGGCGACATGTCTATGGGTGCAAATTATTCCTCAACGAGAGCACGATAAACTTTTCTCTTCATCACTGCGGGAATGGCTAGTATGCAACCTACAAAAACATCAGCCACTAATAGGTGGAAATCCATGGTTGGTGGTATTCGAATTTTCTTGCTGGTACTTGTGGAAATGACACAACAACATGGTATTTAATGATATCTACAATCCAACACAAAACCGCTTGAGCTTGATTAACAGTATGGCAACTGTTACAACAATAGCACTGGCAGATTTTGATGAGGTGCAAGTTGAGAGAAGAAGGAAGGAAGAAATTTTGATTGGGTGGAGGGCCCCACAAGCAGGCTGGGTAAGCCTAAACACAAATAGAGCATACAGAAAGTCAAGTGATGAAGCTGCTGTAGGCAGAGTAATTCGTGATCTGGTTGGTGAATGGCAAGCAGGTTTTGTCACGAAATTGGGCAAATGTTCAGCGTATGGAGTTGAATTGTGGGGAATGCTCTTTGGATTTAGACTGGCTTGGGAGTCAAGTTTCAAAAAAGTGATAATTCAAGTTGACAATAAGATGACAGTTGAGGCAGTTTTGACGGATAAGCTAATAGCATGTGCGAATATGGACTTAGTACGTGAAATCAAGGGTGTGTTGCAAAACGAATGGGAGGTCCATCTAGCGCACATTTACCGTGAAGGCAACATGGCAACGGATTACATGGCCAATTATGGTTTTGATTCAGAAGATCTTTATGCTTCCTTTGAATACCCCCCTCCAGGAGCGAGAAAATTTTTAATGTATGGTATGTTGAGAGTTTGTTTTCCACGAATGATTTCATTTTAATAAAAGAACTAGCTTTAAAAAAAATATCAATTTAAAAATAAACAAATCAAATTCTAAACTAATCAATTACTCCCATCACAATTTTTTGATAGATTATGCTCATATAGAATCCAATTTAGCTTATCACTTAAATTTGGCAAAAAAATAAAAATGAGTCTATCTTTTTCCTTTTAATTAATTATAGTGCAAAATTAAATTCATTTGCACTTAATGTCCCTTTATTTTGTAAAGATTTCAATGATTGAACATATTCCAAAATACTATATTGTCTTGTGGCTTGTGATGCATTATGACTTTCTGTTGCCTCACATAATTGTACCAATGTTCTTTGCAAACTTGTTGCAGTCTCAGTTTTTGCCTTACCCTTTGTTACTTTTTTCTCATTTCTTCTAGTATCCTTTTTTTCCTCTCGATTTGGGTGTTTACCATAAGGGTATCATCTTCATCACAATTGATTTCTTCAGTATCAAATTCAACACAGTTTTGTAATAGAGTTAGATTTGTAGATTGGACAATATCTTCAATTGGTACTCCCACTGTTGGTGTCCATGCGTTTTGACTAATGGCTATTGTATCCCTAAATATAAATTCCAATTCATTAGCATGTTCTAGCCAATGATATCAAAATTTAGTAAATTTTGGATTGACCTATATAAACAAAGAAGAGAAAGAAACTTTTAAACGATGTGCATATGTAAAATAATTTACTGTAACTGAAACATATAAAATTTAAAATACTTACTTTTATTTGGCTTCTCACCATGTGACATCGGCTTTGATGATTCCTGTTTCCTGACTTCAATCTAAACATGTTTCTTTGCCCTTCATTCCTTAGACGATCTAGTCTATTTTTCAATTATTTTTAGGTATAGTTTTTATTAGCATGAGTATTAAATTCCTCTATTATAATTTTCCATCTTTTAGTTTTAAATGAAATTCATAGTTTTCCACACTTACGAATTTCAGTCATACAAACTTGAAGTAAGATTTTGGTAGTTGCTAAATCCCACTTTGCATCATGTTTTGGTTTTTTTGAAATTTCAGAATTTGGTAGAGGCATTTCTTGACTAACCATAATCTGAAACAAGACATATAAAGTAATAAATCTTGTATCATCACCATCCAAGAATTGATCATTTGACCAAGTAGTCCATTAGGACCATATATGCATTACACCAAACACAATTAAACCAAGATGCAAAACAAGGAAAAGATGTTTGAAATTCACGCAAATATATGTCATTCACAAATCATCCAACATTGACTCCAAATCTTGCATAATATTCAAAAACACTTCCAGCAAAACTCGAAAATTCACAAATTATCACGAGTCATATCCACGAAAAGACAATAGTTTTTAAAAAAGTGACAATTAGTTATTTGGATACATTTTAATCATTAACAATTTTAATGAAGTTCAATATAGATCAAATCTTAATATTATCTACAGTTTGAAATTAAAAAAAAAAAGACAATATTGGAACAAAAGCAACCAGATAAGACTATCGGGGATGTAAAGTTACCCTATACTAATTTATCAACCATATGATGATCTAAACCCAAAATAAAAGCTCTCAGTCAAGATCTTTCAACAATTTTAATGGGTCTAGGATCTTTATCAAGAACCAAAAACGTTAGCTTTGATTCTCTAAATTGTCTAATAAGAACTCAAATACGTATTTCAAAATTAAAAAATAATTGAACTGAGAAATAAAGAGAGGTTCCAAAGCCTAACAAAAAGAAAATGAAAAAAAAATAAAAAGAAAAAGAAAAATAGTATCTTAATGTAATTTTAAATTTCTTTTTTTTAAGTTTTGTAAAAATAAAAAAATTTTAGATTTTTTTATTTTCGATCTTATGTTTTTTCTCTAGTAATCTTTGTTGAGAGAGATAGAGAAGAGGAAAATTGTGATTTGTGTTGGAAAAGGTGATTTGCATAGGGAAAGATAAGAGAGGGAGATGGATTGAAATTAGGTATTTTTTGAGAGAATAATATTGGAATTGTTTTTAATAGCTGATGATATTTTTGTAACAAAAAAAATTTTCTTAAAAACTTGATATATTTTTAAAAGAAAAGAAAAAAACTTTAATTACATTTTTTAAAGTTTTTTTGTAGATTTTGTTTTTAAAAAAAGAATTGAAAAAAAAGGCCAAACAAGCACTATATATTATTAAAACAAAAAGAAAAGATTGCAATTGTGAGACAAAGTCAGTAAGGGGTAGATTTGACTCACAAAATTTTCACACTTTGTCTAATGTATTGCACTAATATGCAATAATGACACTTTTGAACCATTCACAACAAGTTAATGAGTTAAAGTGACCAAGGATTAATATCTTCGGTTTTTTTTTTCCCAATTTTTAATGTTTTATTTATTTTATCTTAATTAATAAAGAAAACAAAAATAGAAACTTTTTCTTTATTCTCACGCTGAGTGAAGGTGAACCAAATCCAAAAAAATAAGCGAGAAACACACAGAAGCATAGCTCAGAAACACAAACTCAGAAGAAGCTTTGATTAGGGTTTATATACTCCGAAAATACCTTTCTTTTTCTCCTCAAAAAATGCTCTAAATTCCTATATTTTCCAAATTCTAGGGTTCCTTTTTTTTTTTTTCCATTGTCTCTCCATTTTGTCTCCCACTTTCAACTGGTAAGCCACCGTTACTTTGATTTATTTCGTCTTCTTTTTTGCATTCATTTATCTTTTTAACTTAGTTACTTTGATGCTGTTCTTTTTCTTTTTTTTTTTAATTAAATAGTCGTTTTACCTCCTTAATTATTGGTATTTTTGGTTTTAGCTGTTTGGTTGATGAAAACGTTGATGGTAAAGAATGGAAAACGGAAAGTTTGGTTTTTGTTTAAAGTCAGATTTGTAGAGTTTCCTTATGGATTTGAACTGAATTCGACATTGATTTTCAATACGAGAACGTGGCATTTGAAGCTTTTTCAGCCTTTGCTGTTTGTTTTTTGACAGGATTGAATGCATTTGAAATATGTAAGTCAGAGAATGATTTTTTTTTTTTGTGAATACAGGAAGCAATTTTGATATTGCTGGGTTATATTTTGCTTAGTAGTTTGAAATTTGAAGGACTTGAAATCGAAATTTTAAGCGAAATTTAAAGCGATATGCTTCTGATTTCCGTTGTTCTTGTTGGTTATGGGGAAATATATTTGATTTTGACTGTTTAATGCGTCAGTTGAAGCAAACAACATGTTCAGGTAGCTCTGAACTGCAATTCATTGCTTTATAGGTTTGTGCCGCTTCCTTGTTGGATTCCCTATTGTTTTGTGTTTAGAACTGGCTTTCACTTAGTTGTTAACTTTATATTTTTACCTATTCTCTGATTTGAATGTGATTTTCCGCAGCGGATTTAGAAGCTTGAGTTGAAGGCTACACCTGTGCAACCTGCTTTTTGTGCTAAGACTTTTGGTTTCAGTAATACTATTAAGAGATGTATACTCAAGGGAGTCATAATCCTCAGCCACAACAGGGTACTCAAAAACCCATGTCATCCCTATATCAGCAGCGTCCGCCAGGTCCACCGTCTTCTCTACCTCACTTCCAGCAAGGCCCATTGGCCTATACATCGTATCAGCATGGTCCTGCAGCACCCCATCAAATTCCACCTGGTGGGTTGCCAAATACAGGTCAATCTTATCTACACCCACCCATGCATGTTCATCGAGGTGCTTTATTGCCACATATGTATCAGACTGCTCAACAGAACTCACAACATCATTCACATTTCGGGACCCAGAATGCACATAATATGCCACAACTGGTGCTTCCTTCTCCAATTAGTGCATCTCACACAGAGGTTTCACAGGCCCAGCCACATCCTAGAGCATTACCTCCACCTCCTCCTCCTCAGTCACAAGGACAAACATTTTATAGAGCTCCAGTGAATCCTCTGCCTCAGAAGCCAGGACTTCCGCATTTCTCATCACATCCACTCCTCCCTCCCACAACTAGTTTCTTCACTTCAGCTCCACTAGGAAGCCTCGTACACTCAACAGGTGGAGACCATAATGTGCTGTCTACTGCTTCCCTTCCACCCCCACCCCCACCCCCACCCCCACCCTCTTCTCCACCACCTATTCTACCATCGCCGCCGCCTTCAACCTCTACTCCTTTTTCATCTTCTAAGCCTGTCCAAATTTCTTCCAACTTGCCCTGTAATTTGGACTCAGATGGCTCTAAGTTAAGTGCTTCAGGTTCCATGGATGAAGTTGCAGCTCCAAATCAAGTCAAACATAATTTAATTGCAGATAATGTCTCTCTGAATAAGGGAGTGGGGAATGGCTGTGACATGAGTTCTCTGGTTGGAGATAAGTTATCATTAGAAGTATGTTTGACAAATGATCACTCTTCCACTCCTCTGAAGCCAACTGATGAAAAGGTTGTTGAAAGGATTGAAGCTTTATGCCAGTGTATTGCTAAGAATGGTCCTGATTACGAGGACATGGTTCGTAAAAAAGAATCTGGCAAGCCAGAGTATGCATTTTTGAATGGTGGTGAGCTGGGAAGTGAGGCTGCAATAGCACATGATTTTTTCCAGTGGATGAAAAAGCAAAGTATTTTGTCATGTAAATTAGATGAACAGCAAGGGAATTCAACTTTGAGGCCTTCAAAAAACGAGCCTTCTGAGCAACCATTCGATTTGGTGATTACTGCTGCGTCTTATTTGCCTGATGATTCTGATATGGAGATGGAAGGTTGGCATTTTTTGTTATAGTTATGCTTCCTAATGTTCAGAATTTTTTTAACTTCTGCTTCCTAATGTTCAGAATCCTTTTAGCTTTTGCTTCCTATTAGTTTAGAATCTTTTAACATCATGTAAAAATATTTTCCATTTCATGTGTTATGAGCTCCAAAAGAATCACTACTAATCTTGTTCGTATGGACTTCCTTGAAACTTATTAATGATAACTCAACCAGTGCACAAGTCATATTCTATTAGGGATATCCAAAGATGTTATGTTATGAACTGTATTTTTAAGTATATTATCTGATTATTAGTACTATCTACTTACAGTTGCATGCTGATTTTTTCTATATTTATTTTTTCTTTTTCTGGTGGGTGATGTCAAGATGATATCACCCAAATTGATGATGAGCAGGAAACAAATCGGTCACTTGAAGGCCTGGACAATCAGTGTGATATCAATGACAACATGCTTAATGTAAAAGAGCAGTTACATCCACTGAAGATATCGGCAGAATGCAATTCATATAAGGATGTTTCGTCTGAAAAAGAATCAGCTGCTGGCAGTTCAGGATTGGGTGAACAAGGTCAATTTAATATCTAATTATCATATTAAGCCCTCTTTGTTTTGCTTGTCCTGTTTCCCTAGTATGTATTTCATTTACAAAATTGTTTGCTTTATAGAAATTAATCACATATCAATACTTACTTGCTGATGGGCCCAGAATGCTGTTTTACCTAGTTTTGTAATATTCCGGAATATTCATTGACATGTCTTTATCTCATGTAATTTGCTCTTATTTGTTGCTTGTTTAGTGAGTTTTAAAGATTTTTCCCTCTTAAATTCAGGTCCAGAAGGTATTGCCAATGCTGACAAAAAGGCAATTGGGGCATCAATTTCCAAAGTTATTGCAGTCAAGAATTTAGCTGTACCTATTGAGCAGCCCCCAGTCACTAGTTTGGAGAAATTAGATACTTCCAGTCAACTTGCAAAAGGTGGCAGTCCATTCAGACTTCTTCGAGACTATGCTTCTGATGACAACTCAGAAAATGATGTTGAGAACTGCGTTGAAAATGCATGTGTTTCGTTAGGTGCTAATTTGCATAGAGATTCTGGGTCTAGTTTGGAGAATGTTAGTAGTCACTGCAAGACTGAAAAGGGGTTTGGACCACCCTATGTATTAAGCATGCCATGCGCAGTCGCGAGTTCAGAAGTGGTTGAAGGCACTGTCACAACCTCTAGCATAAATGGGAATGAACATGCTGATAATAAGCACGTATATCAAATTTCTATTCATCATGCTGCTTCTATGGAGGTTTTCCAGAAGGAAAGTGTCATGGTTGGTGCTAGTGTTGACAGTGCAAGGTTTAGCAAGGTAAATAGGCAAGAGGAAGAAAATGGGACTCTTGGTTTCACTCAACAGAAAGTAGATAAGTTTGGGCGATTGGCCCGGGATGGTTCTAGTGATAGTGATGATGATTCACACTATATTGGGAGGCATAGAAGAGGCAGAAGTTGGAGCAGAAGTCAGAGCCGTTCACCTCCTGATAGAAGAAGAAGGAGAAGTCCACGGAGGAGAAGGGAGAATCGCAGCCGATCTCGAAGGTATTTATTTCAAATTGTTTGTCTGTTGGTTTATGGCTTGGATTTTTTTTTTTTTAAATTTATCTTTTAAGAAATATGACATCTTAAAAAGAGTTATCTTCCTTACAAACTCATGTTGCATTCCTTGTTTATGAGTTGTGGAAGGTTTTAAATTTCTTGCTTCTTGTTTTAGCTGGTCTTCAAGAAATCGTAGAAGCTGGAGCAGGTCTCCGAGAAATCGTAGAAGCAGGAGCCGGTCTCCCAGAAATCGCAGAAGCAGGAGCAGGTCTCCCAGAAATCATAGGAGCAAGAGCAGGTCTCCTAATTTTCGGCGGGCAGGTGAATTCATTGGTGAGAATAAGAGACGAGTGAAGGGACAGATGCCAGACTGTTTTGACTTCCGTCGAGGCAGGTGCTACCGCGGAGCATCTTGTCGTTATCTGCACCATGATTCTAGCAAGAGTGATGAACCATTGTGGCAAAGGAATAAACAACAGTATCTGGAGTTTCCTCAGAGTTCTAGGACTAATGTTCATGAAGAGATCAAGCGGATCTCTGAGAGAGTAGGTGATCATGATCATGATGAAGTTAGAGATCCAGAAGTGAAACCGTATAGTAATTTTTTCGCTTCAAGAGATACGAATATTAATCACAAAAGAGAAGATTCTGTTGGTGGAGGTGTTCATAATCAAGATAGTCAATCAACTGAGTATCACATAGTTACATCTGAGAAATGTAGAGATATTCGTGCTCCTGTATTCGGAGGACACTTGCTAGAAAACAAGCAGGAAGGACCTAGTCTTGTCACTAACAAGGATTGTCATGAAGCTGCAGAATCTCACCACCCTTCAATTGTTGATACCTTGTCGGTTGGTTATATTGATAAACTGAAGTCATGTGATAATGCCTCTCAGAAAATACTTATGTCTTTCAAAAATTCTGACCATAAGTCTCTCTCCAGTCCTTTAGATCAGGTGTGTCAAAATGCTGATTGCCGGCCTCTACAATCAGATAACTCATCTGTATCTGATTCTTCTCCAGTTAAAACTACTACATCCTCACCAAATAGGCATACAAAGAGCAATGCTCATCCAAATACAATGGAGCTCTGTAATCATCCTTCTCAAATACCCTCCCCTTCTTTCCCACACTCAGAGGGTATAGATAATAAACATATGAAACAGCAGCAGACTGCATCTTCCATGTTTCAATCTTCTGGGGAAAGCTTTCCTTCTTACATGTTACCCAACCAACATTCTTACTTTGCTCTACAGCCAAATTCCTCTTCGACTTCATTGCCTCCACCACCACCATTGCCACCACAGGATGCAGCTGTAAATTCAGGA
Organism: Theobroma grandiflorum; assembly: GCA_036013995.1. Taxonomy (NCBI): domain Eukaryota; kingdom Viridiplantae; phylum Streptophyta; class Magnoliopsida; order Malvales; family Malvaceae; genus Theobroma; species Theobroma grandiflorum. Next base: position 14,581,243 of record CP142131.1, read on the forward strand.
AGTGTAACTCCTGGTGTTTCTTCACATTTTTGGCAGAGTCACTTGCCTCTGAGGAATGATTTTGGTTCGCAGATTGGTCCAAGATCTTACCCAACTGACTTTCCTGCACATTCTCAGTCTGATGGGTTTCAGCAACAAGCTTATCTACCAATTCAGGCTGCAAATCGACCTTTCTTGCATGCTTCTTTGCCTGTCTATAACATGCCTATTCAACAATTTGGAGCTCCTAGTATGTCTAGAGATGATGGCTTAACACAACCTCCAACACACAATGTTATCGCTTCAAATTCCTTTGCTCAGGGCAACACTCATCCTCACACTATGCCCTTTTCAGAACAGTTGCTGGGAAACAAAATGCAACCATTTCCTGGTGAGAGTTTGCCATCAGGTGGACTGTCAAACTCATCTTCTTATATTCATCCTTATTCACAGCAGCAACAACCACCAAACAGTTCACACCACCCTATGGTTGACAATATTCATAGTCTTACTGGGAAGATGAATTCTTCAATAAAAGATCCACCAGATATTAGGGACAAAACATCCCACCATGTTGATATTGGAGGATCAACTAGTTCAACTTTTCCTGATCAATATGCATCTACTCTTGACCAGCCACTAAATTCCAAATACAGTTCTGATGTTCTCAGGCAAGAAAAAGATAAAACCTACAATAACACCCCTTTCAGTTTGATTCATGCTCCAGTCGATGGGAGAAGTATTGGATCACAACAAGCAACTTCCTCACCCAATTCTGCTAGGGCCATTGGGCAGAATTTTCCTAGATCAGGTGGCGACCAGTATGATCCACTTTTTGATAGCATTGAGCCATCTTCAAGGTTATCCAGAAAATTTGATTATATTCAAAAGTTGGAAGTGACTGGTGACTCTGACATCTTATTGGGGCTTTCTGGTTCCAACAAACCATTGGATATGGAGGAAAATGAAAAGAGGAAAGATGGTGGAGCTGTTGCTTCTGCAGCATCTGCAGATAATGAGGAATTTGGTGAGACTGCTGATGCTGAAGTGGGAGCCGTTGAGAATGGAAGCCCAAGTAATCAAGTTGAAGTTAACATGACTACTGGTGAGATTGAGATTGATCAGATAAAGTCTCCAGGGAAGAGCAAAGAGAACAAAGGTTCGAGATCAATGAAGCTTTTCAAGGTTGCCCTTGCAGATTTTGTAAAGGAGGTTTTAAAGCCATCATGGCGACAGGGTAATATGAGCAAGGAAGCTTTTAAGACTATTGTCAAGAAGACTGTTGATAAGGTGTCAGGAGCTATGAAGAGCCACCAGATTCCTAAATCTCATGCAAAAATTGATCAATACATTGAGTCATCTCAGCGGAAATTGACGAAACTTGTGATGGTAAATTCTCATCTGGTCCTTTTTATGTTCTTGCTGAAATTAACATGGCAAGGGGTCATTTTATGTGATGTACTTCTGCAATAGGGGCACACTAAATTTTTTTTTCTCTTTTTTTTTTTCCCACGAAGACATGCCTGGGGCACACTAAAATTTGTTTGGGTATATTTTGATAATTTGATTTATTTATTTTGGTTGGATTATTTTATTTTTATGCTGTGAGAAACCATGCATGGAATCAACTTGAAGCTTCCTTAAGGCATACATATGTTGCAATAGGGAAGACAGTAATGTTTAATGAGTGCCAAGCCCATTAGTGATAACCAACCTCTTTACATTTGGCTTCATTTTTGATATTTTCAGTGACTTCTCACCCATAATCATGTCTAATCTGTTGGAGAAGTTAACTTTTTGACTTTTCTTTCATAAAGTTCCATAGAGGTTAAACTAATGGCTGAAAGGTTGATTTGTGCAGAGTTTTGGATTTGCCTGATGTGGTGATGATGTTTTAAATTCCGTTTTATAAAATATTTTCCCATCACGTGTTTGCAGGGTTATGTTGATAAGTATGTCAAAGTGTAAGACTTGGCATCAACATTTTGATCCCTGGCATTTTCACTGGAGTAGACTTATGATTAGACACGTGAGTTTCTTTCCTTTCATGTTCCTGTGGCATTGAAGCTTTGAAAACTAATGTGTTTGTTGCAGTGCTTTGACAAAAGATGATAAATTTTGAGTTGGTGATGGTAGAAGTTGGTTTGTATAGTCTGTATAGGTGATCAAGGCAAGAGATTATTTATCAGTCTCAGCAAAACCCAAAGGAGGATCCAGAAAGGTGTGTTTAATTTTCACATGAATATGATGAATATCTTGTCTTTCTTTTGGTTAAAAATAGTGAACCAAGAACGAAAAGGAATCAAGTTTCTATAGTATTTTGTTTGTATATCATTCCCTACTTGTAGATATCCAGTGTTTTTCATTGGCTATGCGATCGTTGTGAGGAGAAGTGATGCTTTATTTGGAAACTTGCATATGTCAAAAAGGAATTGGTTCAAGATCCCGAATACAAGATTCATTATCCAATTGTGTTGTTCATTAGGTATACATACAGAAAAGGAAAACATGCCTAGTTCTTAAGTGCATGGAAATTTTCTTTTGCCTAAATGGACTGATTTTCAATTAACTATTATGAAATGGAAAATTGACCATTCCAGATCTTGGTTGGTCTTGTTTTCCGTTGTTATTATGAATTGGAAAATTGATGCTTTTGCTTTTCGAAAAAAAATTAACTATTATCTTTTTGTTCATACCAATTTTATCTCCTTTTCTTGTTTATTTCTCTTTTAATTTTTCTCTTCCTGTTTTAAATTATTTTTGGCAAGTGCCAACAATTCAAAACAGAAAATTGATTAACATAAAAATCTCTATTTTACTTAAGAATCGGGTTTTTAGGATTGAGTGTTAGCTTGGATAATTAAAATAAGGCACATTTTTATATCTTGATGATTTTGAGAAGTCCTCACCACTTTCTTTTATTCGCTTATAATTAATTTTTTTTTTTTTTTAGTAAAAAGTGTAAGTTTCGATGTGTAAAACATAAGCATGTAGGATTAAGTACTTAAGAATTTTTCTCGAAATTTGCCATAGTAATTTTCTTGAGAAATTCGATCATTTGTAGGATTTTCAAATTTTATAATAAACTTTTGGATGCATATTTATTTCAATAAAAAAATTGTATTATTATTATTATTATTTTGATAAATATTTGTTTTTTGCATAAAATAATTACTTTGTTGCGTATCAATCTTGCAATTCGTATATGAAACTCGAGAAACTGACATCCCATGTTTGTGTAAGGAATTTTGATAAAATTATCGATTTATAAAGGGTATTCGTAGGCATTATCAACGGATGGCGGCTGTGCTTTTGACGGAATTGGTATGAATTTTTTACAAAATTAGGTTAGATTTTCTATGAAAACAGTGAGCTATTATGTTGAAATTTCATTAAGAAGTTTATCAAAATTTTAGTGGAAATTATTTTGATAGAAATTTTGTCTTTAGACAGTTTTCATTGTCAATGAATTTACTGACAGACATGTCGATTGGAGAATTTTTCAATAAATTTCAATGAGCTTGGGTTATTAATAAAAATTTTGCCGATTAATTTTTTAACGGAATGCTCGGTTGAAACGAATATCAACAGGGTATTCTTCAGAGCAACATATGACACAAAATTATGAAAAAAAAAAATAAAAATCAAGCGGTGCAGTGAGGACAAGTGCGTGCAATGGACTTTGATTAGATCTAAACCATGCTGGGGGCTTTTCTCTTTCTCCATTTCCCATCTCTTCCTATTTCCGTCTCTCTATTCTTTGAAAAAACCTCAAAATCCCTCTCTTACTTACTCCAAAAACGAGGTCGTTTTGGTCCCAACTCAACCAAGAAGGAAAGCTGCGACAGTGGCTTATCATTCAATTACAATAATAAACAAAACGGTATAACCCTACACTGCAATGCAACGAGTGGGCAGCGCTGCTTAAATTTTACGGTACTCTTTCAAAAATTTTCCCCTTTTTCTCAGAAACCTTAATTAACTCAACTTATATTTATGGGTTGATTGGAGGGGAAATTTTTGTTCCTTCAATTCAAATTTCTCAGATATAGCTCTAATCTAGTGTTTCTGTCTTTTTTTTCTTTTTTTACTTTTCGTCGTTGGTTCTTTTTTTTTTTTTTTGTTTTGTTTTTTGGGTTTCTAATGTTCGCCAAATAGAAACAGGAGGACCAACCTTCAAATTCTATGAAAAAATGGAATCGAGTAGTGTTCCGGAGTCATCCCCTTCCAATGTTAAATTGAGTTGTTCAGAAAAGAAGAAAATGAAGAAGCAGAGGAAGCATCGAGCTATCCAAAATGCAAGTGCTGAGTTGAAAAAGGAAGAAACTTCTTTAGGAACAGATTCGAATTTAGAGTCTAAGGCGGATGTTTGTTTGGATTCGGGGTTGCAGCAAGGGGAAAATTGGTCAAGTAAGGATGCTCATTTAGAAACCAAGCATTTGACTCCTATGCGTAGGAAGAAAAAGAGGAAAGAAAATTCTTTGATTGATGATTCTAAAGTTAATGTTAGTGTAGAGTTGGGGTTGAAGGAAGAGGTGAATTCATCAGTGAAGGATACTCTCGTGGAAAGAGATTCACATTCAGGGAGTCTGGAGAGTATTGGTTCCAAGTCTGGATTGAAGGAGAGTCAATTGAATGAGCAGCCGGCTCATTCAGAAAGGAAAAGGAAGAGGAAGAAGGATCGTAAGATGGCTGTACGTGGGCAATATGGGGAAAAAGGGCCGAAGTCTGTTCTATTGTTCAGAGACGGGAATGAAAATTCTATTATAGATGAAAATCAAAGTCATTCTCATGTGGAGTCTAAGGTGAATGTTAGTTTAGAGTCAGTGGAGAAAAGTAGCTTAGAGCCTGCATTGAAGGGGAGTCAAGTGAATGAACAACCGGCTGATTCAGAAAAGAAAAGAAAGAGGAAGAGGGAGCGCAAAATGGCTAAAGCTGGGCAATTTGAGAAATTGGATACGAAGTCGGCTGTAGAGCTGAGAAATGGGAAAGAAAATACTTTGATAGATGAAATGCAAAGTGATTCCTGGGTCGAGTCTAAGCTGAATGTTAGTTTAGAGTCAGGGTTGAAGGATGGGGCAAATTCATTAATGGAGGATTCCCTGGGGGAAAGAGATTTGCATGTAGAGACTTTGAATAAAATTAGTTTAGGGTCTGTATTGAAGGGGAGTCAATTGAATGAACAACTGGCTGATCCTGAAAGAAAAAGAAAGAGGAAGAGGGAGCGTAAAGTGGCTAAACCCGAGCAATTTGAGAAATTGGATGCAAAGTATGTTTTAGAGTTGAGAGATAGGAAAGAAAATTCTTTGATTGATGAAAAGCAAATTGATTCTCATGTGGAGTCCAAAATGAATGTTAGTTCAGAGTCTGGATTAAAGGAAGAGACTCATCGAGATGTAGAGACTCTGGAGAATATTAGTTTAGAGTCTGGATTGAAGGGAACTCAATTGAATGAACAAACAGTTCAATCAGAAAGGAAAAGGAAGAGGAAGAAGGAGAAACAAGAGAAGAGAAGGCTTAGTGTTCTGGAGGATAATGATATTAGCTCAAGGAGGAATGACGGGGATGATAATGAAGCTGAAAATAACAATATGTGTCCTGTAACTCAAATAACTAATAGAAAGGAGGATCTTATGTCTATTTCAGAAAATGTAGAGTTGAAAAATATGAAGGAAAATTCTCTGATACCTGATAAGCAAAGTGATTCTCCACGAACTGCAAGTACCAGTAGGGTGAAAACACAAAATCTCCTTGTTGATGGGGATCTTGTTATTCCAGAAGTAAAAGATAACAAAACCTTTCAGATAGGGAAAATGGTGAAAACCTATCAAAGGAAAAGGAAAAAGTCTTCGGATCTCTTGGGAGATACTTTTGAACCTGTCCGGGATAATGGTATGGTACAGACTTCAATTGACCATTTAGAAAAGGAACATACAACTGGCATATCTGAAAGTAGGCTACATGGAGTACTGCTTGGGGAGCATGCTATGCCGGCTCGGCTTTTGGAGGAAGCTGTTGGCAACAGCACAGGCAGTGCAGCTGCACTCAAAGGAACGAAAAGAAAAAGAACAAAGAAATTGAAGGAGTCTTTGTGCAAGTATCCAGACCAAAAGGATGTCGAGATAGAAACCAACATGGAAGAACTTATTCCTTCTCCATCGAACTTGGCTGTTGCAAAAGATGATGTTGCACTAAAGGCTACCATTAAAGAGAACAATTTGTCACGAACATTGTTCCCTTCACTAGAAAGAATTTGCATCAGTCATCCTAAGAAAAAGCTTCTTGTGCTTGATTTGAATGGAATTCTTGTAGATGTTGCTCAAAACCCAGGTGAATTCAAGCCGGATATTAGATTATCAGGGAAAGGAGGTAAAATATGATATTTAAAGTAGAAGCGTTTGAATTTTTTTTGTGCCCTTCCATTAATTCTAATTTGACTGTTGCTCACTGTTTTTTTTTTTTTTTCAGTTTTTAAGAGACCATTTTGTGATGATTTTCTCGAGTTTTGCTTTAGGACATTTAACGTTGGAATCTGGTCATCAAGAATTCAGTATGCTCCTGCCTTTGCTTGGGAATCTTTTTACATAGTTAACTGTGCTTTCTTTAAAGGTGCTATGTCACATAAGTGCACCAGAGAATGTAATATTCTTTCATGATCTGCATTGTGCGTTGACCATGTTGCTATTACTTGTTGTTGCAGTAAGAATGTGAAGAGGTTGGTTGGTTTTCTTATGAAGAAATGGAGACGTAATCTGTTTTTCTGTTGGGTAAGTAGCATCTCCAGCAGTTATTTATCTATTGCTGATAAACGTGATAATTGCCCAAAATTTTGCTTAGCTAATTAGTCTATATCATTTTCTTGTTTTCTTTTTCATTATGTGATTTGGCCTTCAATCAATGAGCTATTCTCACATGATTAGTTACTCAAGTAAGGTGGTTTCATCTGTTTGGTTCTTTCAGTTCTGTTGACATTTTGTAACCGGTAACAATTAGTTTGTGGTTTTTTAAGATAAGACATACTTAAACTGAGCCGAACAATATAAAAGGTACGTCTATTATAATTACAGTTTTTATGTACTTATATATCTACCTAAATACAAATACATCCATTTGTTATGAATGTATAATCATCTAACACTTAACACATATATTAATGCCCAACAACTCTAAACCTATCCAATCTGGCCAATTGGATCCCAAGTATGAATGTTGAAAGTAGTAAATAGACGAAACTGAACCTAAGTAATCTAGCATGGTTCATGTTTTTTATTTTTTAATTAATAAATTCTGTTTATGTTGGCTGTTTCTAAAAAACAAACACTTTTAGTAAAGTTTAGTTTGACTAAAGAGGAACTGAAGCCACACATTGACCGCCTTGGGGTTAAGTGTCATGAAATTTGTTGTAATATTTATGAAGACTTCTATGTTATGGCCAACTGTTGGCTAAGGTTTCTTACTCATTCTATCAACATCTGCATATAGGGTTGCTTGATAGTAGTGACTTTCTCATTGGAAGTCCTTTGCTTTTTCACTGTCATCTTTTCTTAGCATCTACCTTGAGCTGATTTGTTTAAAGTTCATCCCTCAATGTTTTCACTAGAAGGGTGCTGTGTTTCTGCAAATGTGAACTAATAGAAAGTTATTTCATATCAAATTAGTAGCGAACTGGTAGATTCTGCTCTTTGGAGTTTCATATTGATATGCTACCATACTTGTTTTCAGCTGCAATAGTAAGTTATCTAGCTTCTAATTGTCTACATTTGATAATAGAACAAATCAAAGGTTACATCCATCTATCTTCCTAGTACAAGCTTAAAAGGTTGGCATTAGGGTAAACCTGAAGTGTGCTAACAATATCTATTATGTTAATGTCTGATATTACACACACAAATACATTTAAGTAGTTTTCGGTTGCTTTCCCATTAAAGATTCTGCCTGCAAAGGTTTACCATATTGCCAATCCTGAGTGATATTACTATTCTTGTAATATTTTTTTTAGAAAGGCACTATTCTTGAAATCTTCATCATCTTTTGTAGAGATAAAATAAAAGCTGTTTTTCTCTAGTTATTTTCTTATTGCATCAGTGGGTTTATGCTGTGTATAACTTATTGATATTGTGATGTGAGGTTCATGCAGCATCGAAGGCAATGTACAATAACAAAATTCAAAACCATTGAGGATAAGAAAAAACCGCTTGTTTTGAAGGAGCTAAGTAAATTATGGGGGAGGCATTCGCCTAATGTTCCATGGGAGAAGGGAGAGTATGATGAATCAAACACATTATTGTTGGATGATTCCCCATATAAGGCTTTGCACAATCCTGTGAGTTTTTAATTATTATTCCTCGATTTGGTTATTCATTTGGGGCTTGTGACTTCTTTAAATGGTTCTCTAATACTAATGCTAGTCTCAATCTTTTCATTGTTAGGCAAACACTGCTGTATTTCCATATCCTTACCAATACAGGGATACCGAGGATTCTTCATTAGGTGAGATATGGGCTAGCATTTTTTGCAAATTAAAGGTATACAGACAGATAGACCAGCATATAGTATCTACTTGCTTGGTCATTCATAGGGGGCATATGGTTGATCTTTCCTTTCTGTCCTTATTCAAAGTAGTGAAAAGGTAACAGTAGATCTTGTTAGGTAGGTTCTGTAAATCTGACCTTACCTCTATTGAAACCTTAAACTTGTTGGATCAAAGTACTTTTTTGCGAGTATTCCTGTGTTTTAAATCTGCATTCACAGTATGGAACAGTGAAGTTACTTGATACCAGTGTTCATACTGGTGAAGTTTTCTAGCCATTATCACAACTCAGTTGTGTGGATGCTTATCATCTAGGTATTGTGAAACGTCATTGAGGGAAATCACATTGAATTATAGTTGACCTTTGCTGCTGTTGCTATTTTTCATTTAAGTTTGGCAGGATCAATGAATTCTATGAGCTTGGGTCTTCAAAAAAATTCTCTTCCAATGTCTTTGGATACAACGCATTTTGGCTTGCCTGTAATTGGAACATATACCTAGTGATGGTTTATCCCATTTGAGCATCATAAGAAAGGAAAAAAAAGAGCCCAAAACAAAGAAAGAAGCTAGTGGTTCTATGGATCATTACCCTGATAAGATAACATCAGTTCATATAACAGATCTGCTATTGGCGTTTGCCTTTATGGTCAACTGTAGAGTACTTAATTCCTTTATTTTATCTTTCCTTGTTTACACTTGTTGCAATCGTAATCGTTAAATGATGTATGCAACAGGATGTGGAGGAGATATTCGAACATATCTGGAAGGGTTAGCTGCTGCAGAGAATGTTCAGAAGTACGTTGAGCAAAATCCGTTTGGGCAACCGGCTATCACAGAGTCAAATCCACATTGGGATTTCTACTGCCAAATTATGGACAAAAAGAAATGGCAAGCCCCGTAATCCCTTTGCTGATGTTGATGGATTTTGCAGGATAAGTTGCGCAATAAATCCGTTAATTGGGTGCCCTTTGGAAGTGATGTTATCTGAGATTCATTTGGAGTTTGTTCCAATGAAACAGTAGAACAGTATAAGTTTTTTTGTAATTGCTGCTGATCGTAAAACCTTATAGGCCTTTCATAATTTACGCTGGCTGCTTCCACCTTGAGATGGCATTTTTGCCCTTGATATGGTGGTAAGAATTTAAGGGCAGGAGCCTGGAAAAGTGCCAACAATTTTACTCTTTATAGTGTTCCAAATTCCAAGTAGAGCAAATGATGGTCCGGAAACAAATACGCAGTTCATGATAAAAGAATATTGGGGATGGTAAAACCAAATTAAATGGTGGATGAAGGAGAACAACATCGATCAATTGCATTCCACGATTTCTGTCTTTCTTTCTTCTATTTTCAACTGATAAGTGACTTTCTGCAACTTGGAATTCAACATGGAAAATCAATACCCTAAAATTAATATTAATTGAAAGAAAGATAGATAGAAATACACGCATATATACGTATGTGCACATATGGATATTAAATCATATGAATTTAAAAATAAAGAAATAAATACAAATAAGAGTGAGCAAATGTAAATCGAACTGAACAATCGAATCGAAATAAGTTTGGTTTTTTCGATTCGGTTAGTTCGGTTTTTTGAAAAGTTCAGTTAAGATAGTTCGGTCATTAAATTAATTCGGTTTGGTTTCGATTAGAAAAATTTTTAATCGAATTAACCGAACTTAAATAAGGATATTATGGAGATTTTGTATGAAAAATAAATCTTAAACCTAATCTCTTTTCCTCCTTAATTCCTCTTTAATTATATGAGTATCCATCTTATTTATTATAATTTTTTATTATCATATTTAATTTTTTTAACATTGATTTTTTTAAAAAAAATATAGCATAAATAAATATATACAAATAAAAAAAAATAAAAAATTTGTCAAGTTCAGTTTTTAAAAACCGAACCGAATTAACCGAATTAGTTCGATTTCAATTTATTCTGTTATTTGTATAATTTGGTTCGGTTTCGGTTATTTTTAAATATAAATTTAATTAGTTTAATTATTATATATTTAAAATCGAACTAACGAAAATAATCAATTGTGCATCTTTAAATACATACGTTATATGTAAATAAATATAAATTTTAGAGGTAAAAATATAATGTCTCATGTTTGGATTATTGAAGTTTGATACTTTTTGATGATGTAGAATTCTTCAAAATTTCTGATAAATATTAAAATGATATGCATATTCTTTATCTTTGATGTTCCTCGTTACTGTCACCATCATCACTTAATGCCAAGTAGCTGCCATTGACTGTTGAGCAGAAATATGAACCCCAACCACCATGTTTGGAAAGCCTTAGACTCGGAGGCACATCTCAAAAGTGGCACTTCCTTTTTTTATTTGTATGCATTCAGAAGAGTAGATACCAAACATCAATGGTTCCATGTGACCCTAACCTGTTTTAGAGGGGGCTGTTATGATCTCATCATGCCCTGTTTTTCCTTTTAAGAAAAAAAAAAAAAATCACAAATCTAGTGGACCCACCACCACTCTAATTTTGGGCCCACCCTAATAACTCACAGATGTGGTTTCCCCAGTCTTAAAGTCGGGCCCAATAGACAGCTAGGAAATAGCCCATTAATTCCAAGTAATTATTGTTGGTAATTATGGTTATTAATTAATCCCTGCTGCCATTTGCTGTTTCTTTAGGTCCTTAACCAATCCAATTTATTCTTCATATAGTTGTTGGTCACAACCTCAATTATTATTTCCAAGCCATGTGCCATAGATGTGTTTGGATCCTGAATGACCTGTAAATTTCAATTCTATAACTATTCCTCATATATCTCACATATATATATATATAGAGAGAGAGAGAGTAGTTCATGGTGGTAACTTAACTATAAAATCTTTGCAAGATATTGATTTTTCCTCCAATTTGTACGTTGGTTCAGAATTTAACAAGGAAAATGAAATCTTCTATACATGTTTGATGGCCCATGCCTTTTTTTTTTTTTTTTTTTCATTTTTTTCTCTTTTTTATGTTATGATAACAAGTCATCTGCCTGTAAATAGGCTGTTCGCTAGAGGTAGACATCTCATTTTGCCTAACTACAGAATCATCTCCTTGTTTACCAAGTAAGCAACTAGCTGACTAGTTTAATTATGGGCAGTGAAGATTAATCAGGTTGAACCTCCCTTGCAAACTTCTTTTATGTCTCACGAGATTGACTTGTATCCTTATGTATAATTGAAGGTATGTGACTTTGTCTTCCCCTTGGAAAGAAAAGAAGAAAGAAAAATCAGCTCCTACTTATAGTTAATTCAAACGTTGTATAGTTTTTATAAGCTTTGTTAAAATAAAAATAAAAATCAAAATATATATTGATGGGGCGAAAAGTTAGGAAGACAATCCATTACTTGGTATCTACCACACATCATATAAAGTAAGAGGTATTTATTAAAAGATTAATAATTTGTCTTCTTTGATAAAAAATGGCAGCTGATTTTTCAATCAAAAGCCACTTTACTTACAGACTAAGATCATACCTACAATCTCAATCCCTTGTCAATCTCAACTCTATTAAGGTTAAAAATAACAAGGGACCCTAGATGTATGTCCTTTAATTCTATATATTAGCCTACAACATGAGATCCTTTCCTTGTTTCATGTTCACTCAATCCCATGATACTTTCTAGAAACTATATATGAGCTCATTATTCTTCTCTCTCTCTCTCTCTCTCATCATCACATTTATAATATTATTGATTGGATAAACTTTACAATAAGGGGACCCTTTGTTGATTATAATTCTGCCATGGATTTGATGATATGCCTACACATGCAAAAATGATGGATAAGAAAATGTTGAAAAAGTTTTAAGGCATAATGTGGCAATCAAGGGTTTAAGGCATAATCTGGCAATCAAGGGGAGGGTGAATTGAGTAATGAGTAATGTTCCCTTGGAACATGGGCTGACATGATTGTGAAAGGGTTAGTTGGTCTTGCCCAATAATACACTTCAAGCATACCACATGTGGTCTCTCCACCTTTTTGGCATCTGGGGGAATACCCATCTTACTCTCAATGATATCCTTTCTTCATGTCTCAATATCACTATCACACGTTATCAATTACTTGTAATTGAATGGATGCATGTGTTTGGCATGCTTGCATGCACACCATGCAACTGCAAGGTCATCTCTTATTAATAATACCCTGCTATATATGTCACACAGAACAAGTCATTTCATCAATTCCTATTATTGCATATATGTGTGTTTAATTTTGTTTTCCCAAAATCATGGTAATTAATCAAGTTAGTTTGGTTAATCATTAATTAAAAAAATCGAAGACGAACAAAATGGTATATATATTTATGAAAATAAATCAAATAGTAGCACTCCTCAGCCCTAAAAAAAGAGATAACAATCCTCTATTAGACAAGCACATAAAAATGAGAAGCCAACATTTTTGAGTCATGATATTTAAAGACCCCGTTAGATTGATTTAATTTGTTTTATAATTTATTATAAAGTTACGATAGATTTAGACAAAATATCAAAATATATGTTTATGTATATTCACAAACACGCGTGCACACACGTGTTCTTTGTGAGGCTTTGGTTTGGATGTTTGCAGATGAAGAACAAGAGAGGGAGAGAGAAGCGTGGAAGAGAGATTTCAGAGAAAGAAATGAAAATATTTTATTTTTTACGTGATTAATTATTTTGAAATATTTTAATATTTATTTTTAAGATTTTATGAATTTTTATAATTAACAATGTGACATTGTTGATGAATTGACATTGTATCAAACATAAAATTTTTTTTTTAAGGTTTATATAAAATATTTTGTTTACATTACTTTTAAATGTGACTTTGCAGGTTCTTGATGCTACCACATTTTTTGTACTATATATAGTTTGACAATTGTTCAATTAATATGTTTTAATCTTCTTCATTCTGTGTCAATTATTATTGATTTTGTATAGTTTCAATAAATATTGATATGAGTTGTGAGTGATCCATCTTAAAAAATAAATGTGGATGCCAATTTCATTCATATTAATGGAAAAAAAAAATTGAACGCAAAGATTTTTATTTTTGAAACAGCCAATAGAATTAATTAGTAGTTGAACCCAAAACTGAAAAAAAAAAAACATTCAAGTTCTCAAAACAATTAATTATTAATTATTTTTCTATTTACTTTGAGAGTATCATATCCAATTTTTGCCTTAAAAAATGATGAATAGTTTGGTGTTTTATACATAAGATGTTAATTTTCTTTAAACATTCAAATGCATTTTTGATTTTTTAATGAAAAAATAGAATGAATGATGCTAATATTATCAAAGTTTATGTCATTCAAAGCAAAAATTATGGGTCATGGCTTAATTAATTAGATATATGCACTAAAATTTAGGAAAAGAAAAGAGAAAAATACTAATTATGCACAAATTTTTTGCTTCAAAGCCAAAGTAATTAACAAAATGCTCGTAGAAGTAGTTGAAAGGTTGTTTTTTTTTTATTAAATAACATTAATTGAAATAATTCAATTAAAAATATTATTAATTATGAAAATTCATATAATCAAAACCCTATCGAAACAACAATTCTTAATTACACATTTTGTTCACAAGGCTGCAATATTGCGTTGTTCGTGTTAAAATGGTGTAGATACTTGATTTTTGTTAATACATATTCACTAAAAAATTATTTTATAGTATAATATTATGTAGAGAACAATGAAAACAACAGTTACAAGTGAAACACTATTTTATGCGGAACAAGTAAAACAAGTGAATTACTATTTTATGCAAACAACTAGAATAAGTGAAGCACTACTTCACGCAAAACAATTAGAGCACTACTCCATATGGAACAACTAATACAAGTAAAATAGCTACTTCGCATAGAATAACCATTTCACATGATGACAGTGAAAGTAATTCGGAATAAGTGGCACTGGCGAAGCTAGCCAATTTTTGTTGGGGGGGCCATAGACGAAAAAAAAAGTTAAAAAATTTTTAAAACTAATATGTTGAATTTAACCAACGATAAAAAAATTCATAATAAACAATAATTTTATATAATATGTAAATAACAAAATAAAAAAAAGACTTATAATAGTTATTTAAGAAAGTTGTGCTCGATGATATTTCTTAAATTCAAATTCATCAATTATTGACTCAGTACTGAAAAGACTAGCAATATCTTTTTCAATATAAACAACTAAATTATCTGCAAGAAACTCATCATCCATTTTGTCTTAGAGTCTTATCTTCACAATTTTCATTGCTGAAAAAACTCTCTCTGTAGTTGCTGTAGAAACCGAAAGAGTCAAAATAAGGTGAATTAATCTATCAATTAAGTGGTAATTCTTTGACTTTTCTGTTTCTGCTAATCTCAACCACAATTCAGAAAGAGTCTTTTCTTTTAAAAAATTTATTAATTGTTTTCAACTTACTTATATTTTAATCAAACTTGAAAAAAAAAACAATGTAGTCAACATTCAATATTCTTATTTATTTATATTTAAACTTAAAAAATAAAACATGAAACTATAATGAATAATATATAAATAATTAAATACGAAATATAAGATTTCACATAATAGTTAAATAATATAAATAGAAAGAAGAAGGTAAAAGAAAACTTTACCTCCTTTTAATTTTACATAATGGGGTGAGTGATCTCTGCCTTTCTTTGTCCAAACTCACAAACTCATAAATCTCTTTTGAAGAATAAAGTGTGTTTTGGTGGTGAGTTACAAAAAAAAAAGAAATAAAAATAAAAAGAGGCAAAAGAGAAGAGAAAAAGAAAAAGAGAAAGAGGTGTAGAGAAACTTAAATTATGGTAAAGTTAAGTAGGTTTGAGAAGTGGTTTGATTTTTTTTCATATTAATTATTAAATAAAAAATTTATTTTGAGTGGGTCATTAATAATATATAATAAATAAATATTTTTAAAAATTTTATGAGGGTCATTGATAATATATATATAATAAATAAATGTTTTAAAAAATTTTAAGGGGCCGTGAACTTACCCTCCGCCCCTGAGTGGCAGGGTTCATGGGTTACTTTCATCTTGAGATGTTCATGAGAGTTTGGCTTGATGACTTAGATATGGAGGTAGTTAAAAAATCTTCCTCTTAATCTTTTCTTGAAGTATAAGTGTTTCACCCTCTTACCTTGTTCTTGCATAGCTGTTCACTTGCGCTTTCTTCTCTTGTACTTATTTACGTACAGCTTCTTCTCTTGTATCAGTTCATGTATAGCTTATTCTCTTGTATATTTCACGTATAACTCTTCTCTGTTACCTTCTACTCGAGAACAAGTCTTGTTACACTTAATTACTTCAATGGTCACATAATGAGTTTCTAACTATTACTCGCCATTAACTTTTAGTAACGGTTATCCAACATTAAAGTTATTCTTAATAATATTATTTCATTACGTATATAAAAGTCTTTTTGAGTAACTGCTACTTTTGGCATTATATATGAAATCTTTACAATTCATTGGAGGATCTTCTCTTTGGTCGAGAGCTAACCCATTCTCTTCTAGAACTTCTCTCTCTAAATTATTTTTATAATTCTCTTTTACTCCCTAATTCTCTTTTTATTTTCTTCCACTTATCACATTACTCAATACTTCAAAAACTGTTCCGATCTTTCTCTTTGTTACCTTTGACACATCTTTTTCTTCTTTACAACACTTTCTCTTCTTATCACAAGAACCTCCTTTACACGTGGCTTCCGCAGCATGAAGGAGACATTGCTTTTATATATGACAAAGAAAGGGGAGGAGAAGGAATTAATGGGTGAAGGGTGAAATACAGACAGAAGGGGAGTGGTGGGTAGCCATGTGCTGAAGGAATCTGACATGGCATTTTCTCAGTTATGTGCTTTGCTAGCTGATGGAAATTAATTTGCGAGCCTTTTCAATTCCGTTCTGAAATTTTGGAGCACTCCCAAAATATATACAACATTAGATAAATGGTACCTGCAAAGGACATCACCCACGGGCTAAGTTTCCATGTGTTGGACACTTGCTCTCCAAGGACTTTCCCAATTGACAGCACTGCCATTCGGCAATGAAACTTTTAATTAATCCTCCTCTTGATCCTTTCTTTAACAGACTATTAGTCTTTGACTTGAAAAAGAATTTTCAGCATCAATGTTGAATATAATATTTTAGTCATTGAAAAGTAACAAAAACTAGTGTAGGACATAGTGGCCTCCATGTACATATAAATACGGTGATGTGAGCACCCTATTTACTGCCACTTTAATTTTTGTTTTTTGGGTCCAACTACTTTATTTGAAATTTCATTAATTTAAACACTCAAAGCATAAAGAAATTAACAGAGAGAAGTAAAATATTAAAGAAAAAGAAACCTGCCTCCTATCATGGCCGGCCGGCCCTTGTGATCTTTCCAAGAATTGACAAATCACAAGTTCTTCACACTTTGGGGGTCTCATGTATAGTTTTGAAGGTTTAGCTCTTTTTCCTCATCACCTTCACTGCTGTCATTATCATCTTTAATCTATTATTGATTCTTTTAGGGTAAAATGAATGATTTAGAGAGGCAAAATTGTGCTTTAATTTTGGTGACCACAAAGTTGTAAATGTGGGAATTACAAGCTAAAGATTCACCTGTCTTTTGTTTTCATGTGGTTAATATTCTTGCAACCAAAGAAACAAAGGAATTTCTTGCCATATATGGTTCTTTAGGTTACATAAACATTATTGCTCAACAATATACCCTGGAATAAGAGTGTAAACATGAACCTTCATTCCTATATCTAAGAATAAAAATCTACTCTATTCTTATAACACTTATTAGTTTTTTAAGTGTGTACATATATATATGGAAGACATATGGAAGACGCGTGATAACATTTGCTTATTTTCGTAGTATTGTTCTGTATGTTGTCTTCCCGTCCAATGCTATCATATTACTGATTTAATTAGTGTGAAGCACCTTTTTGTAATTTCTGATTTTTATAATTGGCTCTAGTTGGCAAAGATGCAAGGACAATACAAGAATGTCCAAAGTCCATATTATTCTTTCCCATTTTTCTAAATCTTCAATATGTGAAAGGGTATAAGGTGAGACGCAAAAGGAGGGTAGTTTGGAAAATCATTGGGTGACAAGTCTTTGAACAAGTCCACTTGTAGTTTGTAGGAAAGAGGGGGAATGCTTCTTTTCTTTCTTCTTTCTCTTTCTTTCTCTCTCCTGACAAAATCACATGCCATGCAGACAGCTATAGACCCACTTACATACTCATCCCACATGGATGTGTGAGATAGAGCCTGGATGACATCTGACCCACGAATGCTCCCAAACAGTCATCTCTTATCTCTCTCTCTCTCTCTCTCTCTCTCTCTCTCTCTCTCTCTCTCACACACACACACACACACACACACACACACACACACACACACACACACACACACACACACACACACACACACACAACACACACACAAATTTTTTTTTATTTGCAAACTCTTTGGCTAGTGACCACCACAATGGTTTTTTACATGGCATAATAACAAACCTTCCTATCTCTTCTGGGTTTGTCTCAGGGGAACACCAAGACATTTCTTTTTAACTTTTTTTTTTCTTCTTGGATCTGAAGAGATTCCTTTCACAGTTTCTCTTGCTATAGTTTGTTTTAGTTTCTTAGAGTTAGAAGTAACCTGGAGTTTCTTAGAGTTAGAAGTAACCTGGAGTTAGTTTTGCTACAAAGTGTTGATTTTGTGTTCATATTGTGAAATGGGGTACTGGGTCCTTTCCTCTCTTTTTTTCTTTTTGGTTGTATTATGAGATTAACATAAGGCATTGTCTGGTTTGCCCGCGAATTCTCAATAAGGTGTCTTTGATGTATATATTCATTAGAGATAATTTTATGGTTTATAAGTTGTTTTTCTTTTCTCTTGGAGTTTTGCTTGGTTGTTTGAAAAAGGTTTGAGCTATGGAGGATTTCATGGAAAAGCCAATAAAGGGTCTTAATGTTAATAGAAGAAATCTTCTGGGCTTTGAGTTTTGATTGCAAAAGACAATCTTGATATTGTGGGAGGCCAAATTTTATGGTTTTTGAGCGGCAATTAGTTGTGTAAAAACTGGGTTCAAAAGTATGAGGACTTTTAGACATGCAGACGGAAGCAATCTGAAATTTTGATGAATTCTGTTTTTATCTGTCCAATGTTTGTAGTTAATGTGGGAAGTGCTTTAGTTTTTTTTTAAGGCTTTTTAATAAAAATATAATCTGTGGTTTGAAATTTGGACATTTTTGAAGTGGAATGGTGGAAGATGTAAAAAGAGACAAGAGAGTTCACATATTTTGGTTCTTGAATTATATTCTGGTTTCTGAGGTATCTAATGGAATTGGTTCTCAATTTGCTCCTTGAAGAGTTGCTAAGGCATCTGATAGTTCATAGAGCATGGAAACTGGTTTTAATAGCACTATTGAATAGCCTTACAATCTGATTTTATGGTGAAAGAGGAAATAATGGTTGCAATTCTTTTGTATGGAGAAAATATGATAAAGTTATAGGAATTAGGAAGTAGGAGGAGTATTAGGTTCTGATAGTTGAGGGGAAGATGGCTGCAAAGCTTCTACATTCTTTGGCAGATGAAAATCCAGATTTGCAGAAGCAAATAGGATGCATGACTGGGATTTTTCAAATCTTTGATCGTCACCATATGCTTACCACTAAGCGCTTGAGCCATAGGAGGCTTCCTGCAGGTAGTTCTCTAAGGGATGTTGGTTAATCTATAACTTCTCCACTAAAAGTAATTCTTATAATACTCATCACGATTGCTGCAATATACATATAAGGCTGAAATTGTGTCAATGCCTTTTTAATTTCAATCATTTAATTCATAGCCAGCATTGGCCATATCCAACAGTTTTAATACACATTTGCATCTGTATTTTTATGTGTCTGTCTAATTTTATTGTTAGGTGCTGTGTTTTAATGGAAATATTATGAAGACATTTATGATAATTTTATATTCAAGTATTACTTTTATTCAGCGGCCTATGCTCCAATAAAATGCCTTGATTTCAACTGCTTTCTATCTGTACATTGATGAATGCTGGTGGATTCTTCCAACTTTTGATCTTATGCTGTTGTCTGAATTCTTATTGAAGAGTTTCATGTAGATGTAGATTAATTATAGTACATTCTTAGGTGGCAAAGCATAACTATAGTTTTCTGATAATAAATGTTGATGACCCCTTATTTCTGGTTGCTGATTTCTTCATAATTTTTTCAAAGCTGAGTTCTTGTTTAAAGTACAATCTCATCCATTGCTTTTCCTTATTTGGTATTTTGTGAACTCAAACATTAAAACACAATGGAAGTGCAGTCTAAAGGACAATCTAATCCTTTCACACCCTTACAGGTAATTCCTTCTTGAACAATGGAATCCTGGAAGAGGATTCAAATAATGCATACCATCGACACACAGCAACTGTAAGTTCCCCACAATTTGATCTGTGTTTCATCTTCCCCTCCCCTCCCCTCCCCTCCCCATTCTACCTTGGGACATGTAAAACTGGTTGGTTTTGTGGATCATACTGACAGTTAATAAGGTGATGCCAAGTTATTGTTAGAATCTGTCCTCACTGACATTTTCTTTTCAGGAAATGAATATAAACAGAAGTGGGAATGAGAAACAAAGAATTTCCACAGAATCTTCAAGGGCCTCTTTTTCATCCTCATGTTCATCTTCCTTGTCATCACTGGATTGTAACAAGACAGCTCAGCAAGATGCCTCTTCCTTTGACAGAATCCTTATTCCTGAAACTCCCTCTAGGGACCCAGCGATGAACCAACTAAGTACTTCTCCTCATTTAGGGTCAGCATGCCTTGACCTTCGAGATGTGGTCAAGGACTCAATGTATAGAGAAGCCAGAGGACTATCGGTTAGAACAACAACAAGAGATGAAGTATCAGGAAGTACTGTGAAGCATAAAGGTTCACCAAGGCTGTTTCAAGTTCCTACATCAGTGGATGGGCCTTATGGTGCTGGGATCAATGGAAAGCAAAATGTTCCTGCTGATCTGAAGGAGTCTCTTAGAGCACTTGCAAAACTTAGGGAAGCACCTTGGTATTACAACAATGAAGCTAGAGAACTTCAAAGATCATCACATGAAGCAAATGGCTCATGGAATTCAATATCAAGGGATGCTCCTCGATTTTCTTATGATGGAAGAGAGATTAATCGTTTATCGTTTGAATCACGAGAAACCTTCAAATCAACACCAAAGCTTAAAGAGCTGCCAAGACTTTCTTTGGATAGTAGAGAAAGGTCGATGAGGGGTTCAAATTACCTTACTGAAAGTTTTCATAATAGTGGCAACTTGAACAGCAGAGTTACTGATCCACCACAATCACTGGGAGGCCAGAAGCGCCCTCCTAATGTTGTTGCCAAGTTGATGGGCTTGGAACCATTGCCAGATTGTTCCTCAGCTGGTGATCGGCAGTTGGGTGTGATTAAAACCTGCTCTGTTGAAGATAACTATCCTTTCTCGTGGTCACTAAGAGCAAATGATCTGAACAAGCGAACCAGAACTTCGAACTCTCCAAGAAACTCATTGAAGGACCCAACATCACCTCGGTGGAAAAACCCTGATTTGGTCATGAAGCCTATTTCCAGTTCAAGGTTCCCAATTGAGCCAGCACCATGGAGACATGTGGATGGAGGTCGAGGTTCACAAAAACAACCTCTCAAACAATTTAAAGTTCCAGCCAAGATTCCGAACTCTTTCCCTTCAGTTTATAGTGAGATTGAGAAAAGACTGAAAGATCTAGAGTTTCAACAATCTGGAAAGGATCTCAGAGCTCTTAAACAGATACTAGAAGCAATGCAAGCAAAGGGTCTCCTTGAGACTAGGAAAGAAGAACAAGCAGCAAACTTGGTGACTCAAAGAGACCATGAACCAAAATGTACAAGCCCCAGTCAGAATCTGAGAGGCCAGCGAAGCCCACAGAACATGCGAATCAACACTTCAACTACTAAGGGTTCAGATTCTATTAGACCATATGAATCTCCGATTGTGATCATGAAACCAGCAAAACTCGTTGAGAAGGTTGATATTCCTGCTTCAACAGTAATTCCAATAGATGACTTTTCCAGTCTCCCCAAGATTCATCGTGGGGGATCTGTAGATAATAAAACAGGTTCGATAAATAGTCAAACAGTTAGAGATCATACTGCCAGAAACAGTCGTAGAGATTTTGCTGCTAGCTCTAGTGATAAGAGAGCGAGTAGCAGGAGTATTAAGTCCATACAGTCTTCAATCAAACCTCCAAAAGAAAGCGCCGCAACTTTAGTAAAGAATTCAGGATCTGTGAGCCCAAGACTGCAGCAGAAACAGCTTGAGTTGGACAGGCGATCTCGTCCACCTACTCCACCATCTGATCCAAGCAAACCCAGAAGACAATACAACCGGCAATTGTCGGAGTCAGGTTCCCCTGGTGGTAAACATAGACCAAAATCTCACAACATGCTGCAGTCTGATGACCAGCTGAGTCAGGTAAGTAATGAATCACGAACTTCAAGTCACCAAGGAGATGACACTTCTTTGCAATCAGACTGCAATATTATCTTGGAGTCCAAGTTGGATGTGGAAGTCACCAGTAATGAAAGATCCATTGACATCAATGGTAGTCAAAGTCCATCCATGAAGGCTGCCAAGTACTCAATTTCTGGCATCATGCAGAAGGTAGGTGATCTTAATATTCAGCATTTATCCAATTGTTTGTTTTGGTTACCTTACCTATTATGTTTTGCTTTGTTAGAAATCAATTGCAAGACTGGTTGAGGATGGATCAGTGGCAGAACTTGCTATGGTTGCTCTAGAACATCCAAGTCCAGTTTCTGTTCTTGACACCTCAGTTTATATAGATGATGCACCATCCCCAGTAAAGCAGATACTAAACACTCCTGAAGGTGATTATTCTGTTTTCCAAGAATACTTGATTTGGACATAAACTGTTGTGAATTGAATGAAGATGCAAATGCTGTTGGGTTGATCCTTTTTTTTTTAATTTTCTTTGTCAAACATTTTGTTGCAAGTGTAGACAAATTTAAAAAGCACCTACCAATTATTATTGTCATGAAAAGTTGCACAAGAAACAACAAAGATAAAAATCCAGAGAAATCAAGCAAATGGAAGCATACAAGAATTTTCATGGTTTGGCCTTTTGTCTATGTCTAAGAAATGAAACAGTCCTACTATTGAGAAATTGAAATTCAATAAAATCTCTCTCAATAGTTTCCCCAAACCAACCAAAGATCCCATATACCCCTTATATACACTCTCTCTCAATAGCCTCACAAAGAACACTCACCCACGCCTACTCTAGCTCCACTTAGAGCAAAAGACGCAAGGTGTTCCCTCTCTAGAGCTCCCAAAAACACTCTTTCACTTCTAAAGGCTAAAGACCCACTTTTATAATACAAAAGTTCAAAGTAGAATAGAATTAGGACTCAATATGCGACAAGAAATTTAAAACTGTACAACTGCTCAATGTTGTCCACTGACGAAAAATCTAATCAAATAAGATTTTTGAATCTCAGTCAATACAAAACTCAACAATCATCTTACTACATATTTTTAACATGATTCTTTTGGAGTGGGTTTTATTTATTTATTTATTTATTTTTTTTGGGGGGGGGGGGGGGGGGGGGGTGGGTGGTTGTTTGCACGTTAATTCAAGTTGACCTCTTGCTCCCTGTTTAATGTGCATTGTGTGGGAATTGATCCTGCATCATTTTAAAGTGAATTTTAATCCATGTTTGCTTACCCAGTAACTTTTCTAGAAAATTTACATTTAGCTACCAAAATTTGTAGTTTTCTGACTGTAATGCATTTCCACTGCACATGCACGTGTTCATTGAACATCCAGGCAATAACTAAAAAGTGCACAAAAAAAAAAAGTAAAAGGAAGAAAGAAGAAAGAAGGAAATTATATCATCATCATTTTTCGTTGTTGTTTCTGCCATTGCTATTGTTGTCGTGGAGTAAATCTAAGTACTTTTTGAGCATTCATACCCTTTCCTGCCTGCATGATCCCAAAAGACAGAAAATAATAGTGATGGAATAAGCAAATTGAGCGAATAGAAAGAGAAAGAAGTTACTCATCAGCAGCATGAATATATTTGCAATATTATCCAATGAAAGGTCTGGTGCCTCTAGGTTATATAGACAGATTGCAGTTGTATTGGGATGCATAAAGTGCTGGCCATCAACTTGATTCTAGTTAGCTATGAGTCTTAGACTGGCTATAAACCAAACCTTCCCTGTGCACACGTTTAAAATTGTCTCTCTATTAGCAAATGGTGATTAAATTAAAAATGAAAAAATAGTTCTAATCTCATTGTTGTTTTCTTATACTTAAAGATGTGAAGGGATCTATGAACTAAATCTCACTTGAATATTCATTATGTCAGGTAATGGTGCTCAAGGTTTCAAAGACAATTACAATGAAGAGCAATGGAACCCTGCAGATAACTGCTTGTCTGACAATGTGGGCTCTGGTCTGACCTCAGAGATTAGTCGCAAGAAACTACAGAACATTGAGCATTTGGTTCAAAAACTTCGAAGACTGAACTCCAATCATGATGAAGCCAGTACAGATTACATTGCATCACTTTGTGAGAATACAAATCCTGATCACAGATACATTTCTGAGATATTATTAGCCTCTGGCCTTCTACTGAGAGATCTCAGTTCTGGCTTGACAACATTTCAGCTCCATCCATCAGGCCATCCCATCAACCCAGAGCTGTTCTTTGTTTTGGAGCAAACCAAAGCAAGCTCCTTACTATCAAAAGAAGAGAGTAACACTGGAAAGGTTCCCCATTCAAAGCCAGACCATGAGAAATTCCACAGAAAGCTTATATTTGATTCTGTTAATGAGATTCTTGTTGGAAAGTTAGCACTAGTTGGGGCCTCTCCAGAGCCTTGGGTAAAGTCTGGAAAACTAGCAAAGAAGACCCTCAGTGCACAAAAGCTTCTAAAAGAATTGTGTTTGGAGATAGAGGAGCTTCAAGCCAGGAAATCAAAGTGCAACCTGGAGGAAGAGGAGGATGGTCTGAAAAGTATTTTGTGGGAAGATGTATTGTGTCGGTCAGAGAGTTGGACAGATTTTCACTGTGAGATTTCTGGGATGGTGCTAGATGTTGAAAGGCTGGTCTTTAAGGATTTAGTTGATGAGATTGTGATTGGTGGAAGAGTTGGTTTGCGAGCCAAGCAAAGTAGGCGGCGACAGCTGTTTTCCAAGTAACCTATTTGCAAAATGTCTTCTAATTCTTCTTCATTCACCTTTGCTCTTCTTCTGTTTGTTATGATTTAAATTTTTTGATTTTGCGTGAAAGCATAATAATTCGTGGATCAGAATTAAGAACTGCAGTCCTGTGTTATATCATAAAAAAGTTACCTTCTCAGATTATGACACATACATATTTGTAAGAACAAGTATATGAGATCCTTTGTATATGAGCTCATGTTTTATGCTAATCTTATTCCTGGTGATCAGCTTATAGCCCATGTTTTGTGCTTTGTCTTGTAAGCTAAAGTACAGTTTTAAGTACCATTTCAATCAGTGACCAAATTTGGGTTACTTTGTAAGAGAAAAAAATACAGCACTGGAGAAAAGTGCAAAAAGAGTTGCCATTTCTGAAATGGAAGATAGTAGTGAGTTCCCAACTAATATTTCCTTTTTCAAGATGGGAAAATTTTCATGCAAATGGAGGTCACTGTCCTACTTCAAGGGGAGGGCGTGTTACACAGTCATACAGCAATACAGCTCTTTGTCATTTATCAAGCTGAAGGCACAAAATTTTGCTTTTCTTCATCTTTTAAGTTCATTTCCACCCAAGAACGTAAAACATTGGATATGTACAATTTCTTTGCTGTATGCAACTATTTGGATAATTAAACAAAGATTATTATTCTTCTTTTTTTGAGAGAAAAAAAATTAGGTGATTATTAATTTCAATAGACTAGTGATATCTTCAATTACTTCAATAAGCCTGTTCTTCTTGTACAAAAAGAGTCCGCACAAACCGTAACACAAGATCTGTTAGAATTGATATTTACCTATATAGTCGAAACATTAAAACAATGACCCTTCTCGCATGTGATAGCCTCCGTAGCATAGTGGTAGTGCGTTCGCTTCGTAAGCGAAAGGTCGCGAGTTCGATCCTCGCCGGGGGCTTTAATGGGTTTTTATTGGGCCTAATTAGAGGTTACTTTAACAGGTGTTTTTGGGCTTAAGAAAAGGTTGGACTAGCTCGAATAAGTTTTTTGTTTTATTGATGAAAAAAAGTTAAGTATATATAATAATTTTTTTAAAAATAAAACTAATACTTAAAATATTTTGTTTTTCCATAAAATATAATTTTTTTGTTTATTGATGAAAAAATAGTTATGTATATAAAACAATTTTTGCTAAAAATAATACTTAAAAGATTTTGTTTTTCCACCATGAAAAATCGAATTGTTTCCTTTTCTAAGTGTCAACAATTTTTATGTAAATTTAGTTGAAATATGTAAGTTTATCCCTAAATGTCAAAATATGTATATATTTTTTAATACTTAAAATATTCTGATTTTTCATGAAAACTAATCTTTTTTGTTTTATTGATGAAAATATAGTTATGTATATATAACAATTTTTGCTAAAAATGATACTTAAAATATTTTGTTTTTCCATGAAAAATAAAATTGGTTCCTTTTCTAAGTATTAACAATTTTGACGTCGGGGTGTTGTAAAGACACTTAGACATTGTGAAAGTCACCAATCATGGCGAGGTTAGAAACCTCACTAAGTGAATCACTAATCTTGGTAAGGTTGAAAACCTTATTAAGGTAAAAAATAGCCAAAGTTTCACTTTGGTTAACTAGGCTAAAGAGCTTAGAGAAAATAAGCACTCCTGCTTAAGAAATATTATTTATTAACTCTCAACTTGAATGTCTCATAATTAAGTCAAAGGGTCCTATTTATAGTATTATAGGCCTATATCGTAATAAAACTCTACTTCTAGTTGTTTAATACAATTAGAATTGTTAACAAGAGACTTAAACAAAATATAACATGACTAGCCTAATCAAATAATAATCCTTAAAATTGTTAAAATCCTAATAATAAAAAAAAGAATCTTAATCTAAATAGAATAAAGAAAATAAATCCTCAATCAACTAAAATTCAATAAAATAAAATAAAATAAAATCTTAGACGCTCCTATGTCAAATTTTTAAGTCTATAGTTTTTAGGTAAATTTAGTTGAAAATATGTAGGTTTATCTCTGAATGTCAAAATATGTATAATTTTTTTCTTTCACAAAAAAAGTGTGGTGCAGGCTAAAATTGATTTGAAAACCTAAAAATAACTTGGAAAAAAGGATTAAGTGTAGATTAAGATTGAAATAGCATATGATCATATTTATTTAGGTGGATGAATACGTTGATTTGTGTATAGGATAAGAATATACCTATATACCATACGTAACCAAAATTAGAGTCTTAACTTAATGAATTTGCTTTAATTTTAATTTACATAGGAATATAATGTTTTGATTTAAATAAATATTTTTTATAAGACTTTTGGGAGAGGCTTATAAATAATTGAGGACTCTAGGCTAACAATTTAATCCATTAAAATAAGTTAAGAGAGAGAGGTAAGATTTAGATGAATTGTAAGGAATATTGTAATCCTAGGCTTATTTAGATTGATTTTTCTCTAATTATTTTTCTGTGATTTTGGTTTAGTTCATTGTGACTTAGTTTTATTTAATTTTTAGTTTAATTAATGGATTTCGACTGTTTAGATAAGACTAAATTGTTATAATTTAATACTTAGCAAAATTTAGGATCAATTTTTTGTGGAATCGACATTCTGCTTATCGAGATATTATCTGCTTGATACACATACTTTTGTAGGTAAAAAATTATACAATGGGCTACTACAAATGCAATGGAGGTTCAGTTCATATGGGAAAAAAATTTGCAAGGACCACTTCAAGGACTTATTATGGGATGAGCGCAAGAAGGCTAAGAGGGAAGGAGGTGGCCCCAATGTCGATTTCGTATTGACGAAGGATAAGTTGTGACTTGGATCATTGTTGAGGTATGGGACTAGTTAATTAATGATGCAGTCCAAGCCCTAGTGACAGTCACGCTCTTGCAAGGCTAGGCAAAACCGTCTAATCAAGAAAGACAACAACGTGCCAAAACATAATAACGGTTCCTTGCTTTTCACCTTAGACCAAAAGTAGCTAGTACATGCTTTTATTTTAATCCTACAAAAATCATTCACTTAAATAATATAATTGTTTATATTGTTAACGTGTTTTTATAATTACAGGAAGGGGAAAAACAACACCAGGTCACGTTTTCTGAGCTTTTCGAATGGATTCACAAGTTGTAGAGGAGTATTAGAGAATTTGTGGACAACAAGTCAAAGAATATCTGTGTAAGTAATGCGTGTGTTTATATATATATATATATATTTGATATATATGTTGCTTAGCGATTAAATAACTTAATAATTTTTAATTGCATTTTTATTTGTAGAAATCATACGCTTCAATTATATCGCAGAAGTACAGTGATAAGCCATCAACCCAGCCGAAGTTTGATCCAAAGGCATGGATCGAGGCCATTGGAGGGCGCACCAACACTTGGACCCACATTTATGGTTTTAGCATCAGAGTCCCCACTTTGAGACTTATAATTACATTTGTGACGTATGAGTTTGTTTATGGCCCTATTGCTACACCATATCTTCTAACTCCTGCACTTGAGCTCGGAGGTTATTGGGAATTGGTTACCAATGTCAATGACTTGAAAATGTCTTTTAACAGACTTAGTGACTTGTTGATGGAGGTAATTAGATCAAGGAGATCGTTAGACACCTCCGAGCCTTCCTCATTACAGTCGTCGGCTCTGCAGCCTCCACCATAGCAACAGCAGTAGCCATCCCCACCCTTTTAGTGACATTTGTATTTATATTGGATGTACATTTAGATTATTATAAGATGTTTACAATATTTGTATTACATTTTCACTTTTTATATATATATATAAACATGCATTTTGGTGTTTGCTATATGTTAATTTTATCAATAAGAACATCATATAATGATTTTATTATGAACATGACAAAATTTGATCCTAAAAAAAAATTATGTTCTACAGGTATTATCGACGGATTTCATTATTTAGCAATAGAATCACTGACGGAATTCATCCTTTATCGACAAAATTCATATAAAATATTAACGGAATACTAATGGAATTATTGCCATTTGCCATCGGGTAATGCTTGTAAGCTTCCAAGAAGGATTTATTGGTAATTTCTTCGGTATTTTTCAATGGAATTACCAACTAAATAGTTCCATTGGTAACCATCAACGAAATTTTCGACGAGTTTAAATTCGTTGATATTTTTATTGAAGGAATTTACCGATTGATTTCTTTCCTTATCGACGACATTCCAATTGATGAATTCAAGTCTTTGCCTATGGAATTTCTAACAAAATTTTTGTTAGTAGGTTATTGACAAAATATTTTGTTAGTAGGTTATTGACAAAATATTTTGTTGTCGACGGATTTGCCTTTATCGATGATAGTATTTCTGATTGACAATTGATGGAAAATTTCGTTGAGAATTTTATCAGTAATTCCTTTTACCGATGGAATCGTAAGTATTAACGACAAAAATTTTCATTGATAATACTTTTTTTTTAGTGATTCCAACAAGTTTACTCATACCCTTAACTTTTGGTAAATACATTATGTTTTTCCAAATGTTTGACATTTTTCCCTTTTGAGTGCATGGTGGTAACCAATAAAACATCGACAACCCACTTACCCACTCATATTTTTCACACAAAAGTCTTTTCCGTAAGGCTCCCTCATCTTTACCATATCTCCATAACCATTTACATAATAATCCCAAATATTTTTTGACCAAACTAGCTATCCTTATTCCTCCACTCTTTTTTGTTTTATGCACCTCACTCCATCTCACTTTAGCTACTTTTCCTATTCTCATTGCCCCTCTCCCCATAAAACTGCTTTCTGTATAGTTTCTCTAATTGCCTCAAAACCTCACAAATGTCCCTTTTTTCTTGTATTGTTTTCATAACACATTCTTTTCTTTTGTAATCCTTTATCATGGTGTACTTTAAGGCCTACAAAAGTGATCTTGTTATTCTTTCCAAGAATGATGAAGACATTAAAAAGGCTAATCTTCAATATGAACTTCATGAAGGCTTATGATTATATGAATTGGGCTTTTGGAGCGAGTGATGCAAAATATGGAGTTTGAGTATCGATGGAAAAAATGGATCAAAGCATTATACTTCTTTAGTTTTCATTTGGTGTTTGTGAATGATACACCCATGAGACAATTCAAAATGGATAATGATTACGACAAGGGTGCCTTTTTTCCCATTTTCTTTTCAATTTGGTAGCAAAAGGTTTTAGTGTGTTGATGAAGATGGAAATTGAGATTGAACTTTGCAAACCTATTAAAATGGGGAGATATGGCTCAATACATCACACCTCTAATACGTTAATTAAGCCTTGATAATTTATAAATCAAAAATTGAGAGCTTACAAAATGTTAGAAGAGTGTTAAGGTGCTTCAAAGCATATATTTGGATAAAAGATTAACTTTCAGAAAAATCATTTCTTCAAAACCAAGGTGAGCAATTAAGTGGTAACAGAATGGGTGGACATGATTTCCTATAGGTTAGGTAACTTACTCGTCACATTTTTTAGTCTCTTTTTAAGAACAAACCAGAGCTTGAAAAAAATTTAAAGGTCACTGGTAGAGAGAATGGGAGCAAGGTTAGCATGTTGGAAGTTTAGGATGCTATCCACGGTGGAAAGATGCCTTTAATCAAATTTGTTTTAAGAAGTTTACCAATCTTTTTCATGTCACTATTCCAAATCCCATAAACAGTGAAGCAAGAACTATACAAAATACAAAGGAGATTTTTATGGAGTGGTTTGATCTTCTCAAGGCAAAAAAATTCATTGGATTAATTGGGGAACAATAGGTGGGAAAAAATGGTGGAGTATTAGGTAAAATTGATTTTTGATTAAATAATTGAGCATTGTTAAATAAATGGATTTGGAGATATGGTAGTAAACATAATAGCTTATAAAGGAACTTTATTATTTTGAAGACAAGTAACCCCCTTGAAAATCTAATATTGATAATTACAAATAACAGGAAAAGCTCTACTATATGCAAAAATATTATTAATCCTTTATACTTGGACAATAGGTATTTCCAATCGATAGCTTAAGGGTTTGGTTTGGTGATTGGGAATGGAAACAAGATATCTTTTTAATAGGAAAAGTGGATTAAATGTAAGGTTCTACAACATGAGTTCTCGAGAATCTTGACCTAAATAGTAAATAGGATGGGCAAGGTCAACAATTATAGGAAATTGGAGAACAATATATGGAAATGGGATATTGAACTGAGGAGAGAATTATTTGATTGGAAAATTGAATAGTGGATAAAGTTACATTAGGTTATTGTTGTAATTTTTCTAGTAGAGGAGAAATTTGATAAATTTGTGTGGAAAAGTGCCAATAGAGTATACACAGCTAGCTTATTTTATAAGAGCAACTGGGAGGGAATCTTGATGAAAAATTAGTATGAAAACATATATGGGTTTGTTTGGCTCCACCTTTTTTTTATATGCAAGGTGGCATGAAGAGTGTGAGCCATGTGGTATAATTCATGGGAAGTTAATTGGATAATGTCAAAAGGGTTGTTAACATACCTTTTGGCTTGGAATGCAACAATTGGAATGGTGGGAGGGTGATAACTTTATGATATAGAGTTATTTGTTCTAAATTTTAGCTATTAAATTGCTAGGTTCTTGAGTTTTAACATAAGATTTGGGTGATTTTAGTTATTTATTTAATTATAGTTAATTATATTGGGTCAATTGAATTTAGATTATTTTACACTAAGTTAAATGTTAAATTGCTTAAGAAAAGCTGTTATTGATTAAATTATACTTTTGAAGGTGTGCTTTGAAGGACTTTTAATTAAACTAGGAGAGTGCATTCTAGGTGTAGACTTTCTATGCACATGTTTTAGTATTTTGATCATAACTCTTTCTACAAGACTCCAAATGAGATGATTCTTAAACCATTGAAAAGCTAAGAGGTAGAGATACAACTTTCATATTCACCACTTTGCCTAGTTCAGCTTCAAATAATGAGAAAAATACACCACAATTTGATGCTATGGCACCTAAAAGCTAGTGCCGCAGTGCCTCGGGTTTGTAAAGACACCTTTTCGAAGATGAGAGTTCGAATTGGATTGAAATTGTGTTTGTGAGCCCTATAAATATATCTTTATGAAGCCAAATTGAAAAGAAGGCTTTAAGGAATCGGTTTTAGGTTATTAAGATCAACCATGAAAGATTGGAGATTGAAGATCACCAATCTCTAGTTTTCTTGTTTCTTTTGTTTTATATAGTTAAACTCCATTGTTTTATGTTCTTTATTGTCATTATAAGTAGTTAATTTCTTTTCTCTAGGATTGCAATTGAATTCATATGTAATTTAAATTTTTAATCTCTTTCTTGCTTATTGTCAATGGAATTGAATTGTTTATTCTAATTTATTCCTTATACTTTTAATTGTCTGGCCACCAATTAAATTGATATAGAGGCCTAAACATAACTTGAGAAAGAGAGTTTAAAGTAAGCTAAAATTGGAATAGCATATAATAATATTTATTTGCTTGGATGAATAAATTGATTTGTATATAGAATAGAGATATACCAATATGCCATATATAGCCAGTATTAGAGTATGAAATTAATGAGTCTATTTTAATTTCAATTCACTTAGAGATATAGTATTTTGATTAAAATAGATATTTTTATAAGAGTATCAAGAGAGTCTTATAAATAATTGAGGACTTTACGTTAGCAATTCAACTAATTGGAATAAGTTAAGGAAGAGAGGTAAGATTTAGATGAAATGTGAGGGATATTATAATCCTAGGCTTGTTTGACTTGATTTCTATTCAATTATATTCTTGCTTTGAATTTTTAATTGTTATTAATTATTTTTTGTTAATTAATTTCTTGTTTAATTAGTTGTTTACTTTTAATTGTTTGGATAAGATTAAATTATGTTAATTTTAGTAATTAGTAAAATTTTAGATCAATCATCTGTAGAATCGATACTCTACTTACTATTATATTATCTTTTTGATATGTATACTTGCGTGGATAGAAAATTAGAATAATAGAGGGGGTATTGTGTGGCGCTGTCAGTTAAAAATCCACTACGCAAGTATACGTATCGAGTAGACAGTATATTAGCAAGTAGAGTATCGTTCCCACGGAGAATTGATCTAAAACTTTACTAATTACTAAAATTAAAACAATTTAATTTTATCCAAATAATCCCAATTAATTAATTAATTAAAACTAGAATTTAAAATAACAAGAAAAATCAAAATAATAACAACTGGAGAAAATATCAGATTAAACAAGCCTAGGATTACAATATCCCTCACACTTCATCTAAATTTTACCTCTCCTCCTTAACTTATTTCAATGGGTTGAATTGTTAACCTAGAGTCCTAAATTATTTATAAGGGTCTCCCGACTCGTCTTATAAAAATATCTATTTTAACCAAAACACTATATCCCTATGTGATTTGAAATTAAAACAGACTCATTAAGTTCAGGCTCTAATCTGGCTATATATGGCCTATAGGTATATCCCTATCCTATACGCAAATCATTTAACATGATCATATGCTATCCCAATTTTAGTCTACTCTAAACTCCCTCTCCCAAGTTTGTTTAGGTTCCTAAATCAATTTAATTGGTGATCAGGCAATTAAAAGCATTAAGAACAAATTGAAATAAACAATTCAATTCCCATTGAAAATAAGTAAGAAAAAGATTAAAAACTTAGACTACATGTGAGTTCAATTGCAATCCTAGAAAAAGAAAATTAGCTACTCATAATTGCAAAATCAAATAACATTGTATAAAGTTCAACCATTGAAAATAACAATAAGAATAAAAGCTAAAGAAAACAAAATAATTGCCGCTCTGATCTTCGGGTTTCTGCTTCAACTTCTAGCTTCTTGAATCTCCAAAGGTTCTCTCCCTCAAATTTTTCAAAGACATACTATTTATACTAACAAACTTAACCTAAACTTCCTTAAGTTGACCTAGGGTTTAATTGGGCTTAAAAACATAACGACAAGCCCAAAAATCACTTGTTAGTCTTTACAAATTTCCATTCCCGATACAGTACATCCAGCAACTTTCTAATGCGATTTTCTCCATCTTCGAAGCAGAACTGGGCAAAGTGATCTTCATGAAAGTTGTAGCTCTGTCTCTTAACTTTCCAATGGTCTAAGAATCGCAGCAATTGGAGTTCTGTAGCTCGAGATATGGCTAAAACACTAAAGCATATGTAAGCAGATTTCTAGATCTTTAAGCACCTTACTTTCCAAAATTAAACCCAATGACTTTAGATCCTACCAAAAATATAAAAACTAATAAATATTAACCAAATTAAAAGAAATAACATAAAAATAAATAACTTACTTAAAAATAAACTAAATATAAAAATAACAAAAAATTAAGAAATTATAATTAAAAACTAAGGACTTAGCTAAAATTTAATAACAAAATTGAAATAAAATAATTCTATAAAATAGAATTATCACACCCCCAAACTTAAGATTTTGCTAGTCCTCGAGCAAAAGAAAAGAATCACAAAAAGAAAACGCAAACATGAAAATCCTTGAATGAGAGATAGAAATACCAAATCATGATTTCTCAATTTTTCCTCAGAAATTAACTCAAATTCTAGCTTAAGGTAACATACAACTAATCCTTAAATTCATGCATCAATTCAAGCGAAACTTTATTTTTCCGAATGGACTTCCGTGTGTGTGTGAATGCTCTTTTACAAAGAATATCATGCAATTCAAATTAGTTTATGCCAAATCTAAGCATAGATTAGTACTTGGATCCCATAAGTTTGCTTTTCATCTCTCTCT
This sequence comes from Theobroma grandiflorum, assembly GCA_036013995.1. Classification (NCBI taxonomy): domain Eukaryota; kingdom Viridiplantae; phylum Streptophyta; class Magnoliopsida; order Malvales; family Malvaceae; genus Theobroma; species Theobroma grandiflorum. The sequence continues at coordinate 14,615,812 of CP142131.1, forward strand.
CCACTAATGTAGATTAACACTTATTTAAGAATCAATAGGTCTTTATCAAGCTTGTAATGTAAGGCTAGGGTCAAGGTATGATAAAGGATATATTTAGGCTCAAATTCACCCTAAGCACTTAATCAATCTAGGACACATAAAGAGCTCAAAAACATATATATATATATATATATTTACAACACCCCCAAACTTGAAGTAAACTTTCCTTTGTATCGCACTTTGCTTTCTTTTCTTTTTCTTTTTTTTTTAAACCCCCAAACTTATTTTTTGACAATTATAACAAGGGGTAATTTTTCCAACAACCTTCATCAATTTTTTTTTTAAACTTTTCTTCCTCAATTTATTCTTTAAGCTCAAATCATTCCTTAGAAAGATTAAAATACTTAAAAGGTGAAAGGTTCAAATTATTGGATTTAAATAGACAGCCCAAGGCTACATAATTAGGTAATTACAAAGAAAAGGTAAATTAGGCTCAAAAAGGGTGACTAAGGATAAATATAACAAGGTAGGCTCAAAAGGCTCAAACGGTCCAAAGATGGCCTAAATCACTTCCTATCCTAAGTGTTATCTAAGATTTCGCCTCGAGAGAGAATCAAACAAATTCTAGAATTTTTGACTTCACTATACTTTTTCATCAACATAAACTTTATCTAAAGCACATAAAAATTTTAAGTAAAAGAGTATAGTGCTCAATTTATTGGACGTCACACTCTAAAATAAAATTAACACAAGAATATCACATAAAATTAAATAATAACTATATGATTCCCAAAAGCTAAGAATCAAAAGATAATTAAAATATCATCTTAGGATTGTGACAATCATGAATAAGGTGCAACTATCTCAAATTTTTTTTTTTTGAAAACACAAATGAAACATGCAAAACATGCAAAATATAAACATGCAAGACAAATTCTAAACCAAAGCTAACTAAACATTAAAAAATTTCTATACTACCCCCAAACTTAGAATAAACTTTGTCCTCAATGTGATAAAAGAAAATAAAGAAAAAGGACAAAAATACTCCCCTAACTTCAAAGCGACAGACTATGAATCCTCTGCATCGTTACCTCCAAAATCATCCTCAATATCAAAATCCATATAAAAAATGAAAAGGAATGTGAAGAAGACAAAAATGAAAGGAAAAAAATAAAAAAATAAAAAAAAAGGAATGTGAGGTTAAAGGTAAAAGAGAAAGAAAAAAAAATTAAAGAAATAAAAGAAGTAAAAGAAAGAGTAAAAAAAAAAAATTATTAACAAGCTTGTGCGTTGGAGAAAACAATAAGTAGAAGAAGTAGAATAAAAAAAATAAAATAAATGACACAAAGCTTGTGCGTTGGGGTTGGAGAAGGTAGGAAGTAAAAGAAATAAATAAAATTAGGATAAATGGGGAATGATGGAGCTAAAAGACAAAAGAAAGGAGTAGAAAATAAAATAAAGAAAGATGTAGATTGTGCGGCTAAAGATAGAAGAAAGAGAATCAAAATAAAAAAAATAATAAAGTAAAGTTGGGATGGGATGGCTAAAAGACATTAGAAAGAGAAAAAATAAAAATAAAAGTAAAAGAGGATGGGACGGTTAGAAGATAAGAGAAAAAGAAAAATAAAAAAATAAATAAAGAAAATGGGGGATGGGACCTTGGAAAAGACAAAAGAAAGAAGAAATAAAAAAAAAATATAAGAAAGAGTTGGTGCGGCCTGCTGTGCGTATGGGGTTGGAGCGCCGCGGCTCTGGGACTGAGCGCCGCGGCGCTCGACGCCTCTGGTTGTGCTGCTTGGGCAGCACATGTGAGGGCCGTGGCTCTCATGCTTTTTTTTTTTTGAATTTTTTTTTTGAAATTTTGTTTTGAAACCAATTTCCTGCAAAAGAAACATGAAAAAGAAGAATTAGAATAAATAAAATAAAATAAAACTCATGAAATAAAATAGGGATGAAAATAAATAAATAAGGTTTAAGAACTTGGGTTGCCTCCCAAGAAGCGCTTCATTTATAGTCTTCGGCTTGACTTTGGTTGAGGTCTTCATTCACCCTTTAAGGAGGTTTGAGTTTGCATGGAAAAAGTTTGAGGTGTGAAAGTAGTCTCCTCCTAAGATGAGGTTGTAGTGGCTTTAACTCAAGATTTAGTGCTTGCTCAACCCAAGATGGTGGAATAGGCTGACTTTTACCCAACTTCTCAAATTGAGTTCTACTTGGATAATGCACTTTCATTGTAGCTTTCAAAACATATGCAACATTTGTAAGTTCTTCATTCTGGTCCTTGGTTGTTGCAACTTGAACCAAACAAGCTTCAAGAAACTTATTTGAATTTTCCATATCAATAGCCTCCTTAGGTAACTTATCAACTATATCTAGAAAAAGAATAGGGAGCACATATGGCTTGACTTGTGGTGGTGGAGATACTTTCTCCTCTTGCTTAATTTTTTCATCTTGAACTTCATTGCTAAAAGTATTTCCTTGATCTACTTTATCTCCATCATCTACCAAATTCTTGCCATTTACCTCATCAAGATACTTACCATATTCTTCTTTTCTAGGATTAGGCTCAATGTCATTTGGTAAAATTTCTTGAGGCATATTGTTGATGTAATTGACAAGTTGGCCCACTTGAGTCTCAAGATTTCGTATTGATTCTGCTTGACTCTGAAGGATGGCATCTTGACTCTGAATGATGGCATCATTCTTTGTCATGAATTGTATAAACATATCCTCCAAAGTTAGCTTCTTCTCAAAAATAGGGGCTCTAACCTGTGACTGGAAATCATGCTGGAAAATAGGCTTTGATGAATATGTAGGACCCTGATCATTACTCCATGAAAAATTTGGGTGATTCCACCATGAGTTATAACTGTTAGAATATGAATTGTTTTGCTGCCCATTGAAGCTTCCATCAAATTGCATTGATTCATAATAAGTTGGACAACAATCACTTGAATGCTTATCTCCACAAAGCTCACATGCCACAAAAGGACTTTCAAAAACATTAACACCCCAAGTGTCCATTTTTTGAGACAAAGCATCTACTTCGGCGGCCAAAGCACTGATAGCCAATTCATAATCACTAGCAACCCTCCTAGGCACAAATTGTTCAGATGTCCACTGATAGTTACAATAATTCATCACCTCAACCAAAAGCACCTAAAAATAAAATAAAAAAAAATTTGAATTAAGACTAAATTTGCTTGGTATTAGTATTAGTAAAAATTCTAGAAACAATTCCCCGGCAACGGCGCCAAAAACTTGTCAGTTAAAAATCCACTACGCAAGTATACGTATCGAATAGACAGTATATTAGCAAGTAGAGTATCGTTCCCACGGAGAATTGATCTAAAACTTTACTAATTACTAAAATTAAAACAATTTAATTTTATCCAAATAATCCCAATTAATTAATTAATTAAAACTAGAATTTAAAATAACAAGAAAAATCAAAATAATAACAACTGGAGAAAATATCAGATTAAACAAGCCTAGGATTACAATATCCCTCACACTTCATCTAAATTTTACCTCTCCTCCTTAACTTATTTCAATGGGTTGAATTGTTAACCTAGAGTCCTAAATTATTTATAAGGGTCTCCCGACTCGTCCTATAAAAATATCTATTTTAACCAAAACACTATATCCCTATGTGATTTGAAATTAAAACAGACTCATTAAGTTCAGGCTCTAATCTGGCTACATATGGCCTATAGGTATATCCCTATCCTATACGCAAATCATTTAACATGATCATATGCTATCCCAATTTTAGTCTACTCTAAACTCCCTCTCCCAAGTTTGTTTAGGTTCCTAAATCAATGTAATTGGTGATCAGGCAATTAAAAGCATTAAGAACAAATTGAAATAAACAATTCAATTCCCATTGAAAATAAGTAAGAAAAAGATTAAAAACTTAGACTACATGTGAGTTCAATTGCAATCCTAGAAAAAGAAAATTAGCTACTCATAATTGCAAAATCAAATAACATTGTATAAAGTTCAACCATTGAAAATAACAAGAAGAATAAAAGCTAAAGAAAACAAAATAATTGCCGCTCTGATCTCCGGGTTTCTGCTTCAACTTCTAGCTTCTTGAATCTCCAAAGGTTCTCTCCCTCAAATTTTTCAAAGACATACTATTTATACTAACAAACTTAACCTAAACTTCCGTAAGTTGACCTAGGGTTTAATTGGGCTTAAAAACATAACGACAAGCCCAAAAATCACTTGTTAGTCTTTACAAATTTCCATTCCCGACACAGTACATCCAGCAACTTTCCAATACGATTTTCTCCATCTTCAAAGCAGAACTGGGAAAAGTGATATTCATGAAAGTTGTAACTCTATCTATTAGCTTTCCAATGGTTTAAGAATCGCAGCAATTGGAGTTCTGTAGCTCGAGATATGGCTAAAACACTAAAACATATGCAAGCAGATTTCTGGATCTTTCAGCACCTTACTTTCCAAAATTAAACCCAATGACTTTAGGTCCTACCAAAAATATAAAAACTAATAAATATTAACCAAATTAAAAGAAATAACATAAAAATAAATAACTTACTTAAAAATAGACTAAATATAAAAATAACTAAAAATTAAGAAATTATAATTAAAAACTAAGGACTTAGCTAAAATTTAATAACAAAATTGGAATAAAATAATTCTATAAAATAGAATTATCAGGCACATGACATTATTGACGATCTTTTGAACAATTTGGCTAATGAGAAATGAGATTCTTTTTAATATAAAAGTTTGGGACAGCTTACAAGTATATGATATTATAAGGTTAAGGGTGGTGTTATGGATGAAAGCAAAATGGTCGAAAGAAAATATTTCGGTAATGAAGATGTTCAAGCAATAAATGCTTGCCAAGGTAGGGAAAATAGACACCAAAGAAGAGGGTGGTAGAATGGAAGTAACCCAAGGAGGGTTGGCTCAAATTAATGATAATGAGGTGACAAAAGAGAACCCATGAGATGCGAGAATAGGGGGATTGCTACGAGACAACAATGGATTAATAAAAATTTAGTTTTCAAAATCAATTTGAAAGGGTGATGCTAATCTAAGGGAAATTATGGTCATTAAGATGGCTTTTAAGATCTTTGCAGCATAAAAGTGAGTCAAGTCCTATGGTTTAATGATGGAAAGTGATTCAATTAATGTAGTAAAATGGGTTTCTAAAACAGAGTTAATCGTATAGAAAATGAGGAATATTAACATACATATTGAAGATCTTAAGACACTGATGAATAGTTTGGAGATAAAGCACACATTTAAAGAGGCAAATAGCATTGCAAATAGCTTGGCAAAAAGGGGAGTGCAAAAGCTGCAAGACATGCTGTTGGTAATATGAAGAAGGGTATCTATCGTACTTCATTGAGAAAAAAAAGAAGAAAAAAGGAGAGAGGAAAATGAGTTTTCATCTTGTTGTTAAAGTATTCCTTGAGAGGGGATTTTAAGAAGAACAAGGGTGAAGGTGGGGTATATTAGGAAAATGAGTGGTGGATTTGCAAATTATTAAATCTTAACGACCATTCTAAAATATATTGTTAAGGAATATGTCTTATTGCAATTCTGTTTTTTGAGTGTATAGTTTGAGGATATCAAGAGAGTGGGTGGTGTAAATAAGTTTTGAAGGGTTGATCAACAAGTGATGAACCTCAATTGACAATTGGATTGTCATTTTTTGATTTAACAAAAGATTATTTGTTAGTCTAAGTTAGCATTGGCATTGTTTATGAACTAAAATTCATAAGGGTTGGGTGGTAGGGAGAGGGAAATGTGTAGTCAAATTAGGCTTGTGGGGTTACTTTGCCACCTCTCATGAAATGAGATTCTTGAGCCAAGTGATGTTAAAGGGGGAAAAGAGTATAAGTTAGGCTTGTGTGAGAACTCATTGTTTTTCTCTTAAACTGAAAGACATTTAAGCGAAGTAAGGATAAAGAGGATAAAAGTTTAAAGTAAGCTTTAAAATCTATGCCAAGGTAGATTTGATTTGTAGGTCCTAATAGTTTGGAGGACTCATTGAATGGTAAATTAGAATGGGGCAAGCAAAATGATTACACTTTTGGAACAAAAAGAAAAAAAAAGGGAAAAAAGAGTGATAAAGTACTTTGTTCTTGAGCACCCTTTGAGAAAGGTCACTTGGGGGTTAAAATAATTTTGGTAAGGAATATAAGAGATAGAGAGTTGGATGGCTAGTGGTTAAACCTTATAGGATTTAACAAGATAATTGGATTCGATGGTTCAACAAAAGATGATAATGGTTGAGTGTTGTTTGTCAAACTGTATGCTTTGTGATTCCACTATTGAATATTGACATTGTAGACTTGAGAAAGTACCAAACTTGTTACCTTGTGTGATCTCTTTGCCTTTTATCACGAAATGATATATTTGTAGGCTAAGTGAAAAAGTGATTTATAAAGGTGTTCATTGAGATTGAACGTTAAGTGATAGTTTAAGGCAATTAAGTGTGGTGATGGATTGATAAGAGATGTAAAGACATTGTCTGGATAAGATTTTTGTTTTTTACAAGGTATACGAGACCTTGCTAGTTGACCCTAAGTCTTGGTGTCTTTAAGGATGGTAGGGAACTGTACGTTTCAAGAGGTTAAATTCTATATTATGCATTCAGTGCCCATATATGATGTGATATTAAGATGTGGACAGGGGCTAAAAAAGTCTAGAATGGATCAAACTTACTGCTTGCCATGTAAATTGTTTTCTCGTTAATGATATCAAACCATCTTTCAACAAAAATTAACTAATTACAGTTAAACCTCTATAAATTAATAAACTTTGAACTGTGAAAATTTATTAATTAATCGAGATACTATTTAATCGTTAAATTAATAATTTATTAATTTATCAAAATCTTTTAGAAAGTTATGAAATTGGAACCTTAAATCTAGAGAAGATAAATGTTTTATGTGCAATAAATCTTGTAATCTCGGTTTGGACAACATATGTTTATGCAAGTACAATGGGAAATTGTTTTCAACATTGTAAAATTAGGTCTACAGATAACGTGGCTTCAAAGAATTTGGATAAATACTTTGATAATGGAGGCATTCAATAATTGCATGTTCTAATCAAAGAGTTGAAATATCGTGATACAATGGATGTTGAGTACCTTTTGAACTACTTAGGGGAAAATAAGGTAGCTTCAGAGTTGTTGAGTGATGAGCAAATTATTGAGAATGTTATAGGAAATGACAAAGAGAATGAAATTAAAGACAGTAGTTTTGTATTAGAGCCTATCTTGCCCAAAGATACATTTAAAGCAACAATCACATTGTATAATTTTCTCTTGCAAAAAGAAAATACTATACTAGAGATTCTTAATGCACTAAGAAAATTAGAGATAAGTGTAACACCCCGTACCCTTGTATAGTAGTCAATGTAACCGTCTCGGTAAGATGAAAGACTAATTAGTACGAAATTATGTGCTAGAGAGTGATAAAAGATGAAAGGAATGCTCTAGAGTAAAATATTTTGCACGCATAGAAATGATAATTAAATAATAATATCTTTGTTGATGACGAATTAGCAAGCTAAAAGATGATTTGGAAGTAAATTGGGACATAATAAGATGTTTTGGGATCAGAAGAGACAAGTGAAAAATTTTAAAATAAAATAATATTTTATTTAATAAAATATAATTAAAATATTAATATCTTATTAGATGTTGGAATTAGTCATGAAGAAGGAGAATATGGCCAATTCAAGTGGGGGAAGAAGAAGTACGAATGAATTTTGGAGATAAATGACGTAAGTGAGACCGTGTGATTTTTATTAAATCGAGCTAGTGCGAGTAAGTAAATATTTAAATATTATGGTGATACCGCGTTGAAGTGCAATTTCGATATTTTGGTAGTACACGTGCAGAGGAAGAAAGATAGATAGAAATTGAAATTTTTAAATGTGTCAGAAGGATCAAATTTTAAAATTTGAAAGTTGGAGGATTATGTAGTAAAATAAAATGAAGTTGAGGATTATGTGCAAAGTTTGTTAATGGAAGTTAAAAATAAAACAAAATAAATAATAATAATAATAATAATAATAATAATAATAATAATAATAATAATAATAATAATAATAATAATAATAATAATAATCAGATACCCATGTGGTCAATTAAAGAGTCAAATAAAATACTTTTAGTGTTGAATGGTGGTAAGGGTTTACAAGTGAGGAGTAAAAGAGAGAAAGAAAAAAAAGGGGGAGACATTGACAATAAGTTTGTCATGTCTGCCCCCTCACCCCCCTCAATGTGAAAATCCATAAAATTTTCATTCTCTATTTTTTTCTTTCTACATCAGCTTTCATGGAGAAATACAAGGAGAAAAAACCGATTATGAGGGAGGAAGAAAGAGTTGGTACCGCTAGCTGGAAAAGAGAATAACAACAATTCTTTGCAACAATTGAGAGCAAAAGAGAATAACAAGGGAAGAAAAGAAAAACAAAGGGAAGACTTGGCACTTGGAGGGGGAATTCGGCATTTCCCCAAAAAATGCAGCCATGTCAAGTAAAGAAAAAAATATATAAGGAGAGAGAGAGTCGTTTGGAAATAGGAGAAAAGAAAAAAGAAAGAAGAAATGAATGGAAAGAGAAGGAGAGAAAAGAGAAAGAACCAAATTGTGAGAGAGTAGAAAAAAAATGGAAGCTTGTTGAGAAAAGTTGGAGTATCTGGCTCGAAAAGAGAGATTTTTGAGTGAGAAAGATGTAAAAAAATGGCGGCTGGAGAGAATAGAGAAAGAAAGAAAAAGCTAGACTTTGTGGTGACCTGCTGAAAAGAGAGAGGGCTGAATTTTTGTGGTGCCGGGTTGTGAGTGAGGGAGAAAGAGTTGGTACTGTCCATTGGTGCTGGGAAGCTACCACATAAGGCTCCAAACAACATATTCTCAAAGTAAACTGTGGGTTTGGTGGAGATTTGGGCCAACCTAGCCCAATTTGGTAAAAATTCCTTTACCTTTTTTCATGGGATTATTGTAAATTAGACTGTTTGGGGGCTAGCCCATCTTATTTAACTAAACTTTGGTTATTGGTGATATAAAGTAAATTTAAGTTGCTTTAATACAATGTTTAAAAATTCTTTTATGATATCTCATAGGATTAAAGCAAACGGGAAAATATGAAATGAATGAATAGTTAAGAAATTTTGAAATGATTCATTGTGAGAAATTATTGTTGTCGGAGGGATCTATTTGCATAAGTTAGTTGGAAGTGTTAGGTTGCATGGTATATTATTTAAAAGAAATAAAGAGGAATAATGTGGATGGAAATTGGAAAATAATTGAGTAGATTTGAAATGATTGTGGTTGCTGTAAATGTGGTTAATATTATGAAAATATAAAATGTATTTGGACGGAAGTTGCTTAGAAAGGTTGAAGTAGGCATTTAACATCATAAATAAGTTGTCGGTGTTGATAATCTAAAGAATTACGTGAGCAAAGGATATAGGTAATTTTAGTAAACATGTATTAAGATGTGAGTTAGTCGAATATGGATTCATGATAGAATGAGAAATAAAAGTGGAATTAATGCACTAAATATATTGAGTTTGGGTTATTGCTAGGAAGTGTTAAAGTAAAGATAGTGCACTATAGTGGTGTGCCGGAGGCAGTGATGAACAACCGGCAAATAGAAATAGTGATGTAGTATCCCGCTATCGTAAGGTGAGTAGGGGGTGTCAATTTTAAAATTTTCGTAATTATATATATATATATATGTATACGCATGATTTATTTTACATGCAAAATTATGGAAAACATGAGTTGGTAGATTTTTAGGAAATTTGTGAATGCTACGAATTTCAAATGTGTTTTGAATATATATGTATAAATTATACGTAAAGTATTTTTAAATCGGGAAACAAGCTTTTCAAGATGGTTTATATCAACAATATGCCTCATATTTGTGCCATTTGCATTCACGATTATAATACTTATTCATCATGCGAATTGTGTTTCGAAATTCATGCATAAATTTTATTTTATGAAAGTGGTAATAGATTTTATCATACCCTGTGTTGAATGCTTAGGAAATAATTATGAACCGAGCTTTTAAGGACATAACACAATTTTTAAAATAGTTTTATAAATCGAGAGATTTGAGAGTAGGTCGGATGTCACATCGGTTAAGTGTGACTCACGTGCATGAGTGAGCTTTAGCTAGAGAACCTTCGGGTCACCGACGGGCTGTTAGGAGTGGCGGGGGCTGCGACCTGTGATATGTATACGTGGCTCGACCACCATGTCACGACCCAAATTTTTGAGCCATGATCGTTGCAAGGGCCTAATAGGCGTAGCCCACTAGGTCCAAGTAAGCTTATTTACATAATCTTGTATACTATTCCATCAATTATACATTACCGTTACTAGACCACGATTTATAATTAGCAACTAAACGTGCTTCTATGGCATAACATGGACACCCAATATGTTCATTGGTATGATTCCAAAAGTCATTCATTGCCATCTCATAATGGCATCATCAATCCAAACTTATACATGCATTGTTTACAAATTAAAGCTTAGCAATTTTTAGCTAATATACATATACTCATGAATGGGACTTATGACGACCAGCAGAGTGACTTTGGTGAGGTTATGGCTACCGAATGCTAAGATACCTACCAAGGGTGCACACAAGTGGACTCTCAAGCTAGGTTCCAATTGTCTACGAATTTGAAAACATGCAATTTAAAAGAGTGAGTATAAACTCAGTGAGTGAACATAAGAAGGGAACAAGCAACTGATAAAGAAAATTTGAAAATAATGATGAACTTGTTTTGAAAACAATGCAATTTAGTTTAATTTCTTACTAAAATCCTTTATTTCAAACATTGATTAGTAAACTCTTAGTATTGCAAAACCCCATGCTTAATCATGAAGATAAAAGAGTGAAGGAAAAATTATATCAGATCCAAGCAAGGTAGCACATGACAGCACATTTCTCGCTGTAGCAAAAAGCATTCTTAGTTTGCATATATTTTGGTTTTTCAAGCATATCTCTCACTACAAAAGTCCAATTGACATGATTTTTAGGTTATAGAAAGCTAAGAGGCTACGCTATAACTTTAATGTTTACCACTTTGCCCAATTCTGAACAGAAGATGGTCAAAATTGTTGTCAAAGTGAAAGCATTGCACCAACACCCGAGAGTTTCTGGTTGCAGTGAGAATCCATTTTCGCTGCAGCCAAATTCCTCACTGCAACGAGAATCCATTCTCACTGCTGCAATAAGCAGGACCATGGCCAACCTTACAAATCTGAGAGTTTCTAGCTATAGTGAGAATCATTCTAGCTACAGCCAGAATCCTAACAACTAAGGAAGAGTTTTGTTTTGTAACACAAAGGCTGTTTTTGTTGCTATATACAGAAAATTCATCTCAACCATATCAAAAATCAATTTGAACACATTAATATTAATCAATTTTTCAACATTTAGTATAATCACATTTCCTTTTCACAAACTTTTCATATCAAATATAAACAATTGCATAGTGTATATGATCATCTCTATGGCATATATATATATATATATATATATAATATACAAAACATGCCTACACCTAACAGTCCTCAGCTCATGTGCCTTCCTTACTCGCACATGGTTGGGTGGTCATCAGCTCATGTGCACTTCCATATTGCAAATAGCTGGGTCATCATCAGCTCATGTTGTCATGACCCGAAACTCCCCATCGGGCTAATGACAACCACCGTGAAGTCTCGATAGATATTCACATCCCGAATACCGACCGAAACCCCGCAAGGCTTTCGAATCAGCTTTCACGCTTCCCCTGTGAGCGACGATTATGAAATGTCACATTTCAAATACCTCCTGTCATTTTCAATTCAAAAACGCTAAAATAATTTCATCTGGCTCACAAGGGCATTTTTGTCATTTTTCACCGAAAATTTTAAAATTTGCTAAAAATGTAGTAAATACGTATAAAACACATTTATCATGATAAAAATAAATTTAAGTATCTAAAATATATATTTGGAAATAAAATTTAATTATTTGAATATAATAAAATATTTAATAAAATAATATATTTTCTCATAAAACAAATTTTATAAAACTATTGATAAACAATTTTTGTAGCGTAAAAATTAATTATGTTTTTACATACTTTAATACAAAGACTATAATATTAAAATTAAATTACAGTGACACGTGGGCTCCAAAACTAACCAGAATGTCTCGAGAACTGTGAACCTACAATTCTCGTCGATTCAAGTCTACTGTGGTCCTTGATCGAATCAGCTAATTATGGATGCTTTGAGCCTGTAAGGTGTGGAAAAAAAAAGAGTGAGATTATAAAATCTCAGTGAGTAAACATTTACCATTGAAACTATCTAAAGTTGAGTAATAGGAGACAATTAACGTAAACTAGTGTAAAGTGATTATAACACTTTATTTTCTTTCACTGAGTAAATTAATTTCGTTTCACTTGAAAGTTTACATGGCTTATGATTATTCACAAAATCGTGGCTTGTGCCAAAAAATCTCATGCTCGGTGACACCTTGATCAGAGGTATTCAACCAAGCCCGCCAAGGTTGTCAAAATTATCATAATTATTCAAAATTAGCCCTTCCTTGGCGTTAGCTGAGTTTGCCTTCACGTGGTGGTTTAATGTGAAGTGACTCTGTCATATCTCAGGATAATTAAATAAATAACCTTGTACTCCTCTACATTGAGATATCGGTATTTAGGGGTTTTACCGTGCCACCTCTAATTAGGCCGGTCCACAAAAACCCATCTATTGCAGCAGATTTCAATACACCAACTAAATAAACATTTCAATAACATGAATTGGTAATTTTTATTGCTAAACATTTTATCAGCACAAAGTAGTTTATATACATTTTCAATACAATAGTCAATTAGCCAATCATGCTATAAACATCATAAGCCAATAAATTTTAAATCGTAATTTTACAATGAAACACGGGATCTCCAATTACTCTAATTTCAAATCCAATATTCGATTTTTAAATCAACTGATAAAAATCCGATTTATTTGATAAATTCCATTTATTTCATAAATTCGTATTTTTCTCAATAAACAAGAAATTTTCCATTCTAAAATAATTTTCATAAAATCATCAAATTAAATAAAATTCCTCTAGATAATTAAGGCGATAAATTGTCCACTCACTGTTCTAGGAGTAGAGATACTCCTATTCTTCGTCCTCGGATACAGTTTCTTACCCGAATCAGTTTACTCACCACCTATCCATAATTCATTACACAAAATTCAATAAATTGTGTCAATTCATCATAAATTATTTCAGGCTCTAAATACATGGAATGTCCTACAAACTGTCTGAATAACCGTCTAAACACGGTATTCAACTTAATTCGCCTACACACGTCTAAATTGCTAAAATCCTCGTTTTAATTCTGAATCGATTTTTTTCACTTTCTATACCTCAATTATATCCAATTTGACTTAATGTCCCTCAGTGTGATGCAAATTATCAGTCTCGATCACAAATTACGAAAATACCCATAGTGGGTAAAAATTCTGATTTTTGCTCTAAAAATTCCCATAATTTTTCCAACTCCATAATTCATCATAATTCATCTAAATACCATGAAATCTCATCACTTCCAGCAGCAATTGCTCACCTGAAAATTTTGGTATAATCGGGTTCAATGGAGAAAAATAATTTTTCTCACTAGTTTTTGTTACTTTCCATTTCTAGCCACCTAATAACATTAAATCACCCTAAAATCTACCAACAAAATGAATCAAAACCCACCTAAGGATGCTGGTTCAGCAAGGGATCATCATACCCTTATGTTAATTTTGCATGGAAATGAAAAAAGAATGGATGGGTAATGGAAATCACATAGAAAATTAATGAATTTTACTTTTTAATTGCTTAAACACTTGATTTTCCCTTGTTTTTCTCAAATTTTCAGCCTAGGTTTTGAGTTTTTCTTTTCCTTCTTGCTCCCTTTGATGGCCGGCCATGATATGAAGAACTTCTAGAAATTTCAAGCCTTTTATAAGGCTAATTAAAATATTATTTAATTTATTTTTATACATGGCATTTTTTTATTAATTTATTTTTTTAATCCTTATCCTTTTACTTTCTTTTTCAGCCACCAAATTCCAGCACTTATCCTTTAAATTTCCTGAAGCTTCTAGAAAATTTTCAATGATTTTTATAGTGTAATTTTATGAAATTACACTTTTACCTCCGAAAAAGTGTAAAATTACATTTTTGCCCCAAAAATTGAAAAATTGCCACAAGGCATATTTTTCACTCCTCAAACTCATACCACACTCCAATTTGTCAAATTTGTTCAAAATTCTCTCGAAAAATTAAATTTGATCATCCGGTGGTAAAATTACCATTTTGTCCCTATACTCCAAAATGTACCGGAATTGCATTTTCTTTCCACTTTTCAACCTCAAATTATGTTTTAACTAGTCTAAATAATCAATCTAAATTAAATGGGGCCAAAATCCTCTTTAAAAATTTTTGTTTTGACCTTTAGTGGTAAAATTACTATTTTGCCCTTGTGTCTCAAAAATATCGAAAATTACACTTTTCACTGCTAAACTTCATTTTATACTCCAATAATCATATTTTATTTCATATAATTATTCTTGGTCATAAAAATCAAAATCTTTATTAAAAATCTCCATTTTGTCCTGAAATTGAAAAATGACCATTTTGTCCCTAATTGGTCAATTTTCTCGATTAACTCCAAACTGAACCTCGAACTCTAAATCACTGTTTTAAGTCAATCCATGGGTTTTAGTTTTCTCAAATTCATTCTCTATTCTCTGTTTAAACTGATCCAAGACTTATTTAACTTAACCATACATTTAGGGGCAATATTGTCGTTTAACTTGTTTTCCAGGGCAATTCAATTTACCAACATGTTGTCCAATGCATGTGAATGACCTGTCACAGATAAATTAAGGTCGGGTATTACACATGTGCACTTCCACACGCACATTACTGGGTCATCGTTATCACACAAAATGAACCTCTAATGCATAATATACATATCCACATAATGAGATAATGCATGAACTATTCATATTGTACGTTTCACAAGATGGAAACATTTCACCAAGGGCTTGTTCCCCAAGTATATATATATATATATATATTTTAAAGCAAAAACAAATGAACTTCCAAATGATTTATTTAACATATAGGCATTTCTCGAAACATTTTGAAATGCAAGTTCACTCACTGGTCTTTGTTGATGTTTTGATGGACTCTAGCTTCGACTAATGTTCTGAATGGGGATATGGGGTTTCGTTGGGACCTATCACACATGACAACATCACAATTAACCCAACTTGGCATTAATATCATTCCAAAAGCTATTTCCTAAATCAAGTTCTACTAGTCATTCCTAACTAGCTTCCAACTACTATTAAATGACTATGATTTGCACTACTCTAGTCATACTAAAAATGAATAAACCATTTTAGCAATAAAACACTTACAAATCTAATTACTAGACATTATCAACAACTAAAGAAATTAACCTTAACTCATACTCACCTGGATGGTCTTTGTAGTTGAATTCTCTTTTAGAATTCTTCAAGCTATTAAGGGAAATCACTTTCTCTCTTTTTACACGTCCAACTAGTGAGTGAATGTACCAAAAAAAGAGTGAATGTACTAAAGAAAGACTTTTGAAGGCTGTTGAGATGTAAAAGTGGAAAAGTATGAAAAACCTTATGAAAAGGTGTAGAAAAAACATGAGAAATGGAGCTAATTAGGGAAAATTATAAAGATTTCAAGAGAGGCTTCCATGAAAGGTCCAAAGGAACGTGAAATGGGGAGAAAGATGGGAGGAAGAAGGAGAAGAGAAGCTACTGGAAAAATGAAGAAAAGCTACTGGAAAAATGAAAAAAAGTTACTGGAGATTAGATATTTATAGCCAAAGTTTATCCCATTTCTCACATAAATTATCAAAATGCCCTTAACAAGGTTACTTTGTCTTCCCCTTTCCTTTACACAATCTTTTTTACTTCTTTGATATTGAGACAAAGTCCATAATAGTCTAGAAATACTCGGGTTCATGCAAACATAAAAATTTAGACTCGAGATGCAAAATGACCGTTTTGCCCCTATTATGAAAATTGCTAGTATTTCTATCTTTTCCATTTATTTTACCCTCATTCATTTATTCCTTTGGCCTACTTAGACCTTAATAACATTAGAAAGCTACTTCCAGGAGCTCACCATAAGAATAACGAAATTACCCCTGGTCCGTGTTATCGTATTTACTTCTAGTTACAAGTCTATAGAGATCGAGGTCTCACACACTAATGATACACGGTTGCGACCGTTTGATTCTTCGATGTCGGCCAACATCGTTGAGATTGCCATGGCAATGTGGGAATCTGGTGGAAGCGATGCCCCCGGATGTTATCACGTGGTAGCAAGACCACGAGTTTATATTATTATTACTTACTCGAGAGTAACATCTCTTTGGGTTTTCAACTTATAATTTCCTGCATGATGAAAACAAAATTAAACGATTTTCTGCAGCCCCCTTAGTTTTACTACTATATGAATATTACCCATCGCGTACGAGGTAATTTGTGAATTGTGTATAAACCTGATTAATATTTGATTTAGCATGAGCTTGCCCAATTTTATTGATTTGAGTATTAAATGAGATAATTTCAACGGCAGAGATCTTTTACGAACACAAGGTTTAAAATGATATTTTACTGATTTGGTTTGAAAATGGTTATTAACCTTCTCGATGCACAAAAATTTTACTTACTTGCATGCATATACATTTTGGTTGATTATGACCTACAATAGATTCTTGATATTTTCTTTTAGATATAAGGCACAAATCTCCGCTTGAATTAAAATATTTTTATCTACTCTTGTGATTTTTAATATTGAAATTCTCTGTTTTATGCTTGTTTTCCATTTACGTCCTACTCACGGAGCTGATGATCACTGAGTCTGTGTGACTCACATCCCTTTTCTTTCCTCTTTTGCAGACAAGGATCAGCCTAACATGCAGTCATCGGTGCATACGGTCTACCGCAAATAGATAAAGGCATCTTTTAGCATTTTATCTTGAGTCACTCCGCTGTTAGAGGTTGAGTCGTAGCACTTTGTTTATTAAGTTGTAAACGGATATTGATTTTGATATAAGTAAATAATTGGAGATGGATTTCAATGTATATACTTATGAATAAATGGTTTAAAGGTTGAATTGATTATTATGTTTATAGTGCAAATGATGATATGAAAGTGTATTGTTTTAAATATCAATATGAAATGGTAATTGTATATCGTGAACTAACGGGTATTTTTAATAAGGCTTGTTCAGGATTTGATGGGTCTTTTCGTGAGTCTCGAATGTCGGTAACGACCGGGGAAGGGTCGTTACAATAAGGTCCAAGGAGATGTTAATTTCAAGAGAAAATAAGTAATATTGGAGTTATATTTTACAATTTAATTAAGTTTGTATATATATAATTTTGATGTATATATTACTAATTTATATGTCAAGTGGGATTTATGTGTTTTTTTAAAATATAATATCTTACAAATTTAGAGAATTATTAATTTATCACATTAATCTCAAGTCGAAACTGATCAAAAATATTATTTAATTGAGATTATTAATTTATAAAAATTATATTATAATTTATATAGTATGCAAATTAAGAGTTGTTCCTCCATGAAGTTAAATCCACGCTCTATCTGAAGCGAGTGGAACATGATTTTGTTCTAACAATACATCCAATTCTCTATTCTTTAATTAGTATTTCAATTCCAAGGATAGGACCACAAATAGGGGCAGAGAAACCTTTTTCTTTACTGCCAACTTTAAAGGGTCCTTTAAATCAATAAAATCCCAACTTGCAAGAGTCCTTTACTAATGTTTTCTTGGATCTTGAGACAATCAGACTCAGACCGTTCAATTTCAGTCTGTCCATCTCAGAAAGAATTGCAGATTTATTTTCTACTGTTACTGTATATCATGCCACCGTAACGCTGCTTCGAAACGGAGTACACTTATATAATGCAGCAGTTCTACTTAATTAAGTGGCCAAGGATCGAGAAAGGCCTTTTGATTCTTCTTTGTGGTTTTGTGTTTTTTCTTTCCTGAGCTGATTTATGTTAATTTAAAGTGACTCGAAGAGTTAAGTTCTAACAGCGCTGTGTTATATATTGTTTTTTATGGGTGTTTGGGTTGTCTGGCTCCTGATATTCGGTTCTGGCTAGGGTTCGAGAACTGGATGGGGAGGGTCAATTTTTCTTTGAGAAAATGACCTTTGATGGCAGGCTGTTGATACTGAGGCTAAAACATGTGGCGCTTTCGTGCAGTAGGTCGGCGTGCATTGCTCCATCCGCGTGAAATATATAGCGCTTGTGCAAATTGTAGAGGAAAGAGAGGTAACTCTTTTTTTTCAATTCCAAGTCCACTCACATGCTTTGAATTGAGTTCAGCAGAAAGAATATTCAGAATTTTAATTTTTACCGACAAGGCAAATTCAATCAAATTATCATTCTTTACAGGTTGCCATGAAAAACTATGATGGATTATATTCTGCCTCCGTCGTGTACTACGGTACAAAATCTTGGGTAAGATTAGGTTAATTTAAAGACGAAAAAAATAAAATATACATACATATGTATGCCTATAATTATTTTTCATAAACAAAAGTTAAGTCCAATTACTTTTCCATTTAATAATAACATTAACTGCATGTGGAAGTGGAGTTTTTCATTATTAATTATATTTTATTTAGCATTACATTTATGATCAAATATAATGGTTTTCAATTAACTAGTAATACAGCTCGAAATGCGATATCAGGTAGAGTTTATGTTGTAATATGTAGTATGAATTTGTATGGCAGAAAAAAAATATTATCTTCGAGAATGTATTAAAATATTACAATCCGATAGGAGAATTTATTTTTATTAATTGTTGAGCCTGGCTCAAGCGTCAGAACACTCAGAGCATGCCTGCAGGTCAAACCAACTCCACCAGCCCACAATTACTGTTTTTGGCATGATTTAGTGCTGTAAGATATAATTTTGGTTGCATTAATTAGATGTTTTATGAGCACTCTTCAATCTTGATCATATGGATCGATGGAAGACAATCAAGAAAAACGTTAATTTTAAGTCTCGTATGAAAAGTTTTGTATTTGTAATTAATCAAGCTAGTTGGTTAAGAGATTTGATGCAGACAGCTTATTATGTTGTAAATATTAATTAAAATTAATAAAACTTATCCTCCCTTTCGTTAAACCAAAAACCCCACTTGAATCAAGTCCAACCAAAAAGAAAAAACTACTAACAATTAACAAAAATGGGACTAAGCTTTAGGTTCGATTTAACCAAAAAAATATTAGTAGAATATAATATAAATTATTAGAAAAAAAAATTAGTTACAAAATTGTACTGCATCTTAAATTTAATTTTTTTTTCTCTAAAATTAGATATACATAAAATCTTTTTTCTCATTTAGTTATCATATTAATTCTTGTCTACTTCAACTTACATAATTTAAACATAAATTTGCAGAGCGGTATACAAGCCTCCCTCATCTTTCTAGAGCAGTACTGTTCTACTACCACCTTGGATAATTTTTGAAAAGTTACATATGTAATGGAAAAATAACTATCGATTTATAAAAAAAATGATTGTGCATTGCGCGAAGATTTGGACTACTTAGCTGGTAGAAAGGTATGCTGACCTAATAATGACTGCTAGAGCAGCATCAGGCTCAACTTTTACCTCTCTGAAGTTTGCTTCTTTCCACCAAGAAGGTTTTTCTATTTCTTTTTTTCTTTTGTAATTTTTTTATATTACAGTAAACACAAATCTAGTACAAAAAGAAAGCTGCATGGTACAACAAGACATTTGCTTGAACCAACAAGGCTTTTGAAGTTTTTTTTTTTTTTTTTGTTTTTGCATGCAGACACTGAAACTAACGCTAAAGTTCGAAAAAGAAAAAATGATTTAAGGAATGCAAAGATTCATTCAGAAGGTGCAATTTTATATACAACAAAGGTGCGGGGGATGAGAAAGAATGCAATCTCATGCATATAGAAAATGAAAGAAAAGGTTTGTAGGAGGATGAGAAAGAATTCTTGTTATTATTGCTTGTATAATTCAAGTTCAATGGATTTCTTACAAAGAAAATATACACAATAAAGATGCTGGGAAAGAGAAACACATGCGTATACTACAAAGGTTTGGTTGGAAAGTTGTGTTATTTGTGGGGTGTTCGTATTATGGGTTTCTTTTCTGCTACTTATTTTTATTTTACTATATTAGCAGTCCTCTATTATTATGTTAACTTTGTAGGATTGATTTTCATACGAAAATTTTCAATATATATATATAACGTTTAACAAAGCATGTAGTTTGTTTAATCTAGCTTGGCTCATGCAACTCCGGTCCCTGTGCACTACTGCTACGTACGCACGTACATTGTCCACACACCAGTATAGATTCGGTTTCCCAACTCAACCCAAATTAAGGCCAACTAATTTGTTGGCGTCCAAAGCTTAAACTATGAAGTCTCAGCTCAGCTTAGCTCTATCAAACAGTGACGGCACCTATTAATCTACCCTATCTTTTACTTGCATTCAAGTATAACCCTAGCATACAACTCATTTCCGGTGTGTATTTAATTTAAGGAGGGAAATGTAAATTCAATTCTTTTAAGAGAACATTTGCACTTATTATTGAAACAAATAATCGGTTGTTATATATTTACTTAAGTGTTAATATAATTTTCAACTAAATGTAGATTTTTATTATTATTGTTTTAACTTTATCTGAGCACAAAATTATTTTAACTCTAAGATTATTACCCCAAATTAACTTGATTTTTAACATTATTTTTGGAAATTTAGCTAGCTACTAAAAAAATCTGTTGATTAGTTAGTAAATATTTAATATAGGTAGGATGTGATTGCTATACAGCACATAATATGCTACTAGTAAATCATACTAAAGGAGTGGTTTGAGTAAAAATATTGTTGAATATAAGCTGTGGTGGTTTGTAATATACATATTTTCCAATTGTTGCTAATTGATAATACTCTACCTTATTAATTTCTTTCTTTCTTCCCCTGTTAGGCTCTAGGTATACTTTTAAAGATAATTTATTATTATTATTATTATTATTATTATTATTATTATTATTGCCCTTTTAGGTTTGACTTGGCATGTTAGTAGAAAAAAAATTCGGATAATATATTTGATATTAAAATTTTACATTCCTTCCATGTTCAACAAATGAGTGGTTTTTAGTGTCAAAATGTAATAATAATAATAATAATAATAAATTTGTATAAAAAAGTAAAAAGAAAAGTCTTCAAACATAAATAGATAATGTAATTTTACAATGTCCTAAAAAAAGTAAGGAAAAAGAAAATGAGACTTGAATTTTCATCTATATTTCTTAAATAACACGAGATGGTATTTGTGGTAATTAGTAGTACGTAGTTGGTTGTTGTTCAATGCATTGTACTCCTATATAGATAAATTTTCAAAAAAAAAAAAGATTTATACTATATAATTCACTTTTAATCATGGTTGTTGTTAGATAATTTCATTACCAAATACCAATCACTCACAATTAACTTAATTAATTTGGTGTGTATATATATACACAGACACATGGAGAGTATAGAGAAGATCATTACTTCTATGCTTATATATATATATATATATCTATCTATATATATATATATATATAAGAACAATTAATATGTTTGAAAAAAATTAATCATCAAAGTTCTACGGAAAATGGCTTTCCCATGAGAACTAATGTATTTAAATAAAAGCATTTCCTTATGTATATGACAGTGATCTGCAGTTATTGAAAATGCATCCAGGCTAAAGATATCTATTTATTAAACGATGTATTATATATATAACCAAATACAGAAAGTTAACACACAAGAATCAATATTGCCATTCTGTAGAAAATTAAGGAACAAAATAACTTTCATTTCACCTACCTAATTAAAACTCTGTCTATAAATAATAATAATAAGAATATGCATTTAGAATAGGCAGAAAGTATTATAGCATCTTGCCTGTGTTGTAGAATTAATTAATCCCACCTGAAGAAGTTGAAAATAACTGTCAATTGTCAAGGCAATCTCTCTTCTTCTGTCTTCTGGTTGATGCATTCAACATATCCATTCTGATGTATTTGAAACAAAATGTAATGACCCTTATTTGTAATTCTTCCTTAATTTCATGATCTGAAACTTTCTGTCTAAGCAAAACATATGAAATTCCTCTAATAATTCTGCTAAATTCATGCCGATCCATGAATGTAGTCCAAGAAATCAAATTATATCAATTTGAAGTTTTGAACGAGCCACCAGGATCTCTTTCAAGAATCGATATTATCCTCATCTGCATGACTTTCATCATCATTTTGTGTATGTGTACTGAGGCCAGCATTTACGTTCAATGAGAAAGGCTTCATGGAAGGACTTATTGTGACAGAATTTGGTAGAATATGTTGGGAATTTGAGCTCAGTATTTGGAAATGATTGATTTGCCTGGAATCACTACTATTCCCTGGAGTAGTAGTAGCATATGGAGGATATGTGGGAAAAAGTGAAGGCATTGTTGATGGTGGACAGAAAAATAGCTGGGGTGCATGCGCAGATGGGAGAGCCAGTGAAGATGGCAATGGCACAGTAGTGTTACCATGGTAGAAATTTTCAGTTTGGGACAGAAATCCATGATTTCCAAATTGGGATAAAGATAGGCTTGAAGGCTCCCAATGGTAGTAGGGATTGAAGGGCATGGCATTGTTTGACAAGCCAGGTAATGAGGAATGATTGGCTACGGGAAAATTCTTTTGTGATGAAGCCTGTCCACTATAATCACCAAGTCCATCTTGATTTTCCTGTTGTTCAGTTACTTTGATCCACTTTCCCTTCTCCGCAGCAGTCGTACTTTCCCTTTCAACTTCCTTGCTTTTTGCTCTCAATGCGGCATCCATATCCCAGTATCTTTTTGCCGCTATGCTTGGGTCTTCCCCGTCCTTCATGAACATAGAATTTGCCTCAAAGAAAGGAGCAAGAGAGGGTTGAGAGGAATTTGATTCATGGGGTACTAGCATTTGCTGATGGAACTGACCAAATCCTGGTGGCATCTGAAGTGGTGGAAGCTTATCAATATCAGTTTTAGTAGCATCAAGCAACCAATCAATTACCTTGCTAGGCTGACTAAGCCCAAGCCTATCTTGCAAATCATATAACTGAATTGCAGTAGGTACAGAAAGCCTAATCCGCCGGTCCCTTAATCCCCTTATAGTGCAAACTTTGCTATGCCTATCTTTTCCTCCAAAAGAACGCGAAACTCTGACAATCCTTGGATTTCTAAATCCTGACCACTGCCTTGAACTTGATGACCCCTTGGAGAACTTGCCGTCATTGGTTTCTCCCTCTTGCTTTGCTTGAAAATCTTTTTCCCTTGGACTCGAGATCATCTTACTCCTCTCATCATTCAAAAGGTACCATCTGAAACAAGCAGTAAATTAATCTGTTAATCAGTAGATGTTCTATCTTCATTTTTTTTTTCCTTTTAATTAGTTATCCTAAATTGTACCAACTTTAGAAAAATTTTGCTACAAGATTCATATAATTAAGGATATGAATATAAGGTCAACAGCTAGCCAAAACTATACAGTAATAACCGTACTACTTGATTGTTCATGAATATTGAAGGATGTTTCTGCACTTCCGGAGACATATATACAAAATTTCAAGGTACTAGGTTTCTGCCAACCTAGATATATGTATATAGTCGGTGAAGTAAAAGATCAAACGAAGAGTTGAATCAGGTTTTGTTTGCAAATTGTATTTTTCATAGATTGATGCTCCAATTAAAAGTTGAGTGAAATTCCCAAAAAAAAAAAGAAGAAGTTTAAGGCAATACAATTGAAGCTAGAGACAACTGAAATATACGTTGATCAAATCACTTTGATTCATGGATATCAAATCATAGAAACAGTTTCTAAGAAAAAGGTTAGACAAACATTATTCCTGTACTTTTTATTCTAAAAACCAGACTAATGCACAATAAAACTTACAATAAATTAAGAGAAAATGTTGCACATCTTGCAGCAGATCAGTTTAATTTGGTTCTTGACTGTCAAGGCTGAGGATGGAGGGGAAGTAGAAGTAGGAGAAGGTCGCAGCACTGGAGAAGCTACTTTAACTATTCTCTTCAGCTTAGTCTTAGCTATAGAACTGCATAGAAGGGCATAAGCTTAAAACAATAATTCTGCTGAGAATAAACCTAGCAAAGAATTCACAGCTGTAGGAAAGAAAAGATGCCGGAATTTGACTGCAACATGATGCATGGTAATGGAAAAAGGAAAAGGTATGGCGCATCGGCGTCCATGTGGCATCCACGCGTGTTGACACATCAATTGGAAGAGCAACATGTAAATTGCATAAATTTTTTCATACCACATACTGAACAATCACTAGTTTAATTATTGGTATGTTGGTCATCTTTGTGCTTTCATTCAAGTTTTGAGTAGCACAAAGAGTGGAAGGTGAACTTCATATTGGGGACCATTAAATTCATACTAGAAAAAGAGGGCTTATGCTTTATCGGCAACTACAAATAGCTTTATAATGCATGCCTAGCTAGCTGAGTTGAAATTTTTTTTTCTAAATAAAAATATAAATGGGAATCAGCATACATTTATTTGAACCCTACCCTTGGATGTTGTTTCTCTTTCTACCATACATTTTGTTTTATCAACATTTTAATGCTACATTAAAAAGTTAACTTTAATTCAGCAAATGAGACTTCAAACCTGACAAGATTAATTTTATCTGCATAACGTCTTTGGCCTAGCTAGGTAGTATAGGAAATAACTTCCCCCCTCTTATTCCTTCTAATGAGCTAGACTTTCATGTTGGGGAAAAGGAATTGTAAGTAGAATTAGTTTCATATGGAAGGAAAAGTTATTAGATTTGTGGTGTATGCATGGTGGAGTTTGGTTAGAAGGATTACATTATAGATAACTTAGCTACGTTGTAGAGGAGGGACCATCACATATATAGCTTCTTTAAAGCATCTACAGTGAGTAAAAACAAGGACCACACCCATCTAGGGAAGCACTGAGATTTGCACGAGACAACTTGGACTTTATAACTTTAGTGATTCATATAACTTCTATTTCAATACAATAAACTATAAGATATGTGCACTTCTTCACCATTTAACTTCAGTTTGCAAATGATTTCATGATTTCTTTTTCTCGTTAGAAAACGTGTTTTTAAGTTCAGGAGACAACACTTAAAAGGTATATTTCATCACTGTAGAAATGATATGCCTACTTTGAAATTTTATAATCAAAGGCATTTTGTCAACCGGAGCTGGGTGCTCCTCCCAACTATCTAGACAACATCTCATGGAATATGGAGTTTAAAAGACGAAAAGAAAAACCTTAAAAACAGTGCTTTCCCTTTGGAACCGAGGTGAAAAGTTTTCGAAATAAAGAACTCTGGGTTCATCGCATACCTGCCTCTAAG
Source organism: Theobroma grandiflorum (assembly GCA_036013995.1). Classification (NCBI taxonomy): domain Eukaryota; kingdom Viridiplantae; phylum Streptophyta; class Magnoliopsida; order Malvales; family Malvaceae; genus Theobroma; species Theobroma grandiflorum. The sequence continues at coordinate 14,641,365 of CP142131.1, forward strand.
CTTTACTTCAAGAATATGGCCTTGTAATAAGGAAGCCAAAAAGATTGATGCACCAGCATTTACATGCAGCCTCTAACAAGAAAGAGATAAAGTTGTATCTTCGTTTGGAGAAATTGCATGTGTAACTGTTAGCATACCAAAATGCTTCCGATTGTAGTGAAAAATAGCACCAGCGATTGAGATAATGCCACTTTTCTTCATTCTCTGCTCTCGATCTACATATAAGGGAAAGGGGGTTCAAACATTTACCCAGAAAAAGAAAAAGAAAAGGCGATCAAACAAAAAAAAAAAGAAACAACATCCAATAACATGATAACGTAAAGACTCCAGAGTGTGTATGTGTATTTATGTTTGCGCGAGGCGACTGAGGGGGAAAGGAAGAGAGAGAGTTAAGACTGCAACCTTTTTGTTTGAGTAACCTTAAGAATCTAGGAAATGGGAGTCTTCCACCAAGATTGAAGAAGCTCTAAATCTAATAAATCAGTGTAGTTGCAGTTTCACCAGTTCAAAAGCTGAACTCAACTTTTTATACCCTATTCTATCGAGACAAGAAAAAACCTAACAATTTTGATGAACCCTATGAACTCTAAACCTGCCGCAATCCTCAGCTTTGCAGGTAAAATACAACGTTCATTGGCAATACATGTAGAATCTGGACAGCAAAATGACCCTTCTACTATTTCTCAAGTGAAAAGGCAAAGCCAATATTTCTTTTAGTAGGGCTTCAAGCCTTTAAATTTTGTTAAAGAGAAGTGGATAAAAAACAATGAACCTAAGGACAATGCCTCTTTATTTCACATGTATAAACGTTTGTTGAAAGTACTTAATGATTTCTTGTCTCCCTATTTTCAGGTTTGTAATCAGACTTTGTATTTATAAATAGAAATTTGTCTTGAGTTATCCCTTTCTTGCAGGAAAAAAAAAATGGTGGGCATCACGAGAAAGGATTTACGTACTGTGCTCTGATTTTCTTTCAAGGTACCGCCATAATTATCAGATTAAATTGGTCCCAAATCTCAGACAGACACTGTTGCATGTCTTTCAGACAGCCATTAATCTCCTCACTATGAGTTGAAGTTTAGTGTTTCTCCAAAATAGAAGGGATAAAGCATCTGATGCAAGTGCTCGAATCACGAGCATAATCACTTCAGAAATATTATTTAGTCTTCTTTTCAAATGATTTCAGGATTCATCTTGTTATCAAAATGTACAAACTTGAAGGAACCAAGTTAAACTTCTGAACCAAAATGAATAATTGTCTTAGTTGATTGAATGCCTGTAATTTTGAGGCCTAGCACATTAAATCCTCTAAAACATAATTAATTACAAATAACTTTTTTCTTCTCAAGAAAGCTATGTGTGTAACAGTTAATTATAATTGAATTAAGACGCCCTCAGATTGGTCAAATAATACATACTAAGCTAGGTTGGCTTTAATCGGCCACCTATCATCTAAAGTGAAGTACCTAACCTGCTAAACCGCTAAACCTGTCTAGGATATATGGTTAGTACTTGGGACGAGTACAAAGCATAGCTATAGCTTTAATAAAATTTTCTTTTTGGATAATTAGGTTTCTTTTAAAGTACAACTTTCAGCTAGCTTTATCTCCTAGACTCGATCAATCTGTTAACAGCAACTACTTCGACGGTCTTTGCAAAACCACTGTTGATGGTAACTTTGATTGAGTAGAGCAATGCTGTTGAATATTAAATAGCCCTTAACTCCTCGATTGAATGCATCCAAATTATTTAAAAATGTTAAACCTGGTGGTAAATTGATTGCATAAGCCTCTGACTGAAGCACACATTAATTCAAAATGAAATAATTAATTAAAAAAGAAAACCACAACTGACACAATATTCATTCCACCCTGATCAGATGCAACAACAGGGAAAAACAAGTATTCCATCATGTTACTAACTTATTACGCTAATCATGAAAATCCCAGATAAATATAATTCCTATGATGCAGCAAATCGGACAGCTACAAGTATTCTTCATACTGCTGCCAGATCAGTATAGAAATTGATGGTCGTTGCAAATTATTAACCCGCCCAATTTGTACCAAAAAAATTAAGCCCGGCCAATAGCGACATAATTTTTTGTATTGAGCTATTTGATCAATGTACTAGCGCAAATTAAAGTGGTAGATGAACTGTGAGCAAATAGATTCTACTTTTTTTCATTCCATTTACTTATATAAATCTTCAGAGGATGTGGGAAGTTTTCTATTAATGATCCCAAATAGAACTAACCCAACGAAAACTGTATCCTGATCTGATTAATGTACTCTCTTTTTGTTTTCCCCAATCGACGAGCTTGTATTGATATAACCTTGAGTACTTCTTGATAGATGCCTCCAATCCTGGCAACAAATTTTAATGAGTTTAATGATTTGACAAAAGTAGACTAGCAAGGAGGGGCGCATCCTTTTACTTAAAGTCAGATCAGTTGGTTTATTTAAACATGATGTAAAATTGTACTAACTATTCAGGGCTGAAAGCTAAAAATATCTTTACAAATGGATTGCCATTTGGTTGAAAGTTTTTACTGGTTTTGTGTCAGCTGTGCCTCATCTAATTAATTTGGAAATTTTGTCACCCCTGTTCGCTGCCTGACTAAAGCCTTATCTGGTTTGAGTTGGACTTTCTATGGTGCCTGGTGAGTGGTGATCTATGTAATAAAAAAAAGAAAGAAAGAAAGAAAGAAAGAAAGAAAGCAAAAGCCAGGCTGAAAATTAACTCTACTGAAGTAGGCCTGGCTACCAAAACAAACAAAACTGAAGGAAGAAATGGCAGAAAGGAAGAGACCTTAAAACACTGAAAACCCCTCTTGTAGTTTTAGCTTACTATCACTATCTATGATCTCAGCTATCATCATCATGTCCCAGTTATTGCATATTGAGAGAGAGAGAGAGAGAGAGAGAGAGAGAGGGAGAGAGAGATTCATATTCTCATGGCCTATTGGAAGAGGAATAATGGAGTGGATTTGGGTGGGTACACAGCAACATGGAACATAATAATAATATTATATATAGATGAAACGAATCATCCAAAGCACATAGCATGGGAAAGATCTTGGGGGTTGCTAATTTAAGAGGCGCATCTAATCCAATTCTTCGGTTTCCTTTCCTTCTTTATTTTTCTGTGTTACGTCTCTTTCTCTTCTGATGATGCAGTTATTACTCTCCTATTTGCAGCGAAAGCGACTGCGCCAAACCCTAGAAGAAGAAGAAGAAAAAAGAAAAGCAAAGTTGATGGAAAAATGCGTGCTGCCTGCGTCAATAAAACAAAAGTTACGACGCAGCACAAAAAGTAAACTGCACCTTCAACTGTCAGTGCGAAATGCTAATCCCCATATCTCACGCGCGCAAACACTCACCATGTGCACGCAGAAATGGACGAAGGCCAACACGCGTGACATTATGAGCTTGCAATCGCTAGTACATGTAGGGCAGCTGTTTTTTCTCATAGTCGGCCTGCTTGCTTTCCAAGGCAGAAAATGTCGTGGGAGTGCCAGAGGATATGACAGCAACAGAAAACGTGAATATTAATTCAGTAATCTTAATCTTTACGTAACATATTTTGGCATCACCGGCTGTGACGACGTTCTTGCTCTTTCCCTTAACGTTGCTTGAATTTTAATTTATACATAAATTAGTCAAATAATTTCTCATTTGAAATCCTAATGTTGACATGGTGATCTTTTTAGTGCCGCTGGATGTTAATTGTAGCTTTCTGCTGTGTCATTTATTCATTTTATTTTAGGGATTGTCTATTTCTTAACTTAGGATTTAGGTGTTTTGTTGAGTTTTTATTAGTGTTTGTATCAGATTATTTTTGTTTTGCTCTGAATCTTTTGTGAAGGTAGCCTGGGGTTACAGAATAAGTGTTTAAGTAATCTGATTTTTCTATTATGTACGATACTTTAATAAAATTTTGGGTTTACAAAAAAAAAATTCTCATTTTATGCATTCTAATTTAGCATCTAATTATATAGTTTCATAAACCAAGATACTTAGACCCTGATTATCTTATAAATATTAAACGTTTGCTGAAACGTTGGCTTGGCTGGAGTGTATGTATCCCACCTCCAATATTAATGTCAAGAGCGAAACTAATCAATTTTTGTTCAAAGGTTAAAGATAAAGAGGAATAACGGTTAAAAATTTTTAAAACTAACATGTCGAACTTAATCAACAATAAAAAAAATTCATAATACATAATAATTTTATATAACATGTAAATAAAAAAGAACAAGAAAAGAAAGACTTATAGTAGTATTGTAAGAAAGTTATACTTGAAAATGTTTCTTAGATTCAAATTCATCAATTATTGACTTTATATTAAAAAGGCTAGCAGAGTCCTTCTCAATATAAGCAACCAAATTATCTGTAAGAAACTCATCATCTAGTTTGTTTTAGAATCTTTTTTTCACAATTTTCATTGCTGAAAAGGTTCTCTCTGTAGTTGCTTTAGAAACCAGAAAAGTAAAATCAAGACGAATTAATTTACCAATCAAGTGGTAATTTCTTGACTTTCTTGTTTCTGCTAATCCCTAGCACAATTAAGAAAGCGTCTTAATATCTTAAAAACTTTAGTGATGAGGTATATCAAGCTCGTAATGCCTTAATTGTAACCTCAAAACAAATCTTTCTTGCTTTGTGAAATCTTGAGAATAAAAACTCTCTACTAACTTACAGATATCATCAATGTTGAATGATTTATAATTGTTATTAGGATTCAAAGTAGTGCTTAAAGCTAAAGTTTCATAGTTTGCTCATTAAATCTCAAATTCAATTCTTGTAACAGGAAATCCATTGCCACGAAGAATACATTAACTCGATAATGATACTCCACAGTTACATTTAGTTACGAGATCGACCTCCCAAGGTATATCGTGCAAACTTAAGAATTAAGATGAAGTTGAGTAATGCTTGTGGAGTCATTTTATTATTTTATTATTTGTATTACTTATTAAATAAAATATTTATTTCGAGGGGCCATTAAAGATATATAATGAATAAATAATTTCAAAAATTTTAAGGGGGTTGCAACCTCCCAATAAGTACTTTGCCTTTCGCCCCTAATTAAATGTTTTCAAGCTATCTCCAACTCAAAATAAATTTCTATAAGAGCTATATTTATGGTGTGGGAGTCCAACAAAGCTTGGTAAACCAGTGGGCTCATTTGATTAAGTGCAAAGTAGGCAACCTCCCTATTGCTTACCTCGAGCACCCTTTAGGGGTTGCACTACATTCCACTAGCCTTTGGCAACCTGTTATTTAGAGATTAACAGACAATCTCTTCTCGTGGAAGGCCAAGACTTTGTCTATGGGTGGTAGACTAACTTTGCTAAGGTCAGTTCCAAGTAGTTTGCCTTTATTCTACATGTTTTTATTCCGAATGCTGAAAAAGGTCAAGTGTGAAATTGAAAAATTTAGAAAAGGTCTTTATAAAGAAGGTCGAATTTGGTATGCCGATTGCATCATGTTAGATGGAAATTTGTCTATAATTACTGTGAATTGAGAGGCCTTGGGTTCGTGGAAATTGAGGTAAAAAATATGGCTATATTGAACCAATGGTTGTGGCGTTATAGAAATGAGCCTAAGAGCCTTTAAAGGTGTATTGTGGCTGAAAAATTAGGCTCACATCAAAGGAGCCTAACACCTAGTCTTCAAAATAATGTTAGAATGTCCAAAATTTGAAGAAAACATTGTTAAATCTCTACATTGAGTTGATAATTTCAGTTCTTACATTATTAAGGGCCTCAATGTGTCTTTGGGTAATATGAGTAAAATTAAATTTTGGGATGAAGAATGGAGTAATGGGTGCACTCTTAAGTTCGAATTTCCAAGAATCTATGCCTTGGTCTTGAAAATGGATGGGAGAGTTAATGATTATGGCACATGGCATGGGGATGAATGGACTTAGAATGTTCAACTAAAGAGAAATATTTTGGCAAGGAGAATGAATAATGGAGAGCATTCATTAGTCTTATTAAGAACCAACCACTTAATAAACAATTCCAAGACAAGTTCATTGTCACATCCCATTTCATGTAGAATCATGATCGGTGCATGGATTTACATGAGTATAGCCCACTAGACCCAAGCAAGCTTCAACCAACAATACTTAGGCTAGTCATCCGTCACATTCATACACAATGTCATTCACAAATAAATAAACATCACCATGCTATTATGGAACTTCTTAACATAATGAGTAGAATTTCATACATTCATACATGGAACACACAAGTAAATCAACATCTCCACATCATATGAAACTTTTCAATATAATGTGTGTTTTCAATCTCATTCCATTCCAAAATCCACAAGCATTTATCTCATCTATAGTCTGGCACATATCCTGTCAAACCCTGATCTATAAAATAATTATGATGTCATTTAGATGCTCAGTAGAATGTTTGCATATTTGGAAAGTTTGAGAAAATCGTTAAAAGATGATATTATCCCTAATGCTACCATTAAGTCGATTAAGCCTCGAATGAGTTCAAATAAAGATTTTAAGAGTGAAATCGAGAATTTCACAGTCCAAGGATTACTTAAAACAATGATTCGGAGTTTGAGGTCCGATTTGGAGTCAATCGAGAAAATTGACCGATTAGGGACAAAATGGTCATTTTGTAATTTCAGGACAAAATGGAGATTTTTAATAAAGATTTTGATTTTAAATGACAAAGAATAATTATATGAAATATAATATGATTATTCGAGCATAAAATGAACTTTAGCAGTGAAAAAGTGTAATTCTCGATATTTTTGAGACACAAGGGTAAAATAGTAATTTTACCACCAAAGGTCAAAACGAGAATTTTTAAAGAAGATTTTAGCCCGATTTGATTTAGATTGATTATTTAGACTAGTTAAAACATAATTTGAGGTTGAAAAGTGAGAAGGAAATGCAATTTCGGTACATTTTGGAGTATAGGGGCAAAATGGTAATTTTACCATCAGAGGATCAAATTTAATTTTTTGAGAGAATTTTGAGCAAATTTGACAAATTGGAGAATGGTATGAGTATGAGGGGTGAAAAATATGTCTATGGGTAATTTTTTAATTTTTGAGGTAAAAATATAATTTTGTACTTTTTCGGGGGTAAAAGTGTAATTTTTCAAAATTTCACTACCAAAATTTTTGGATTTGTCCAGAAACTTCAGGAAAGCTGAGGATAAGGGAAAAAAATTTTGTGGTGGAAAATAAAGTCAAAATATAAGGATTAAAAAATAAATTAATAAAAAAAATCAAAAAGTATAAAAAATAATATTATTTTATTAAGGTTATAAAAAGCCAAAATATTCAGCCGATGACCCTTAGAAGGGTCGGCCTAAACACAGCAAAGAGGGCAGAAGAAGAAGAAAAAGGAAACAAAGGAGAAAAACAAGAAATTTGATAAAAAAATCAAGAGATTTCAAGGTTTTTCAAGATTCAAGCTAAACCAAGGTAAGATTTCTTTAGTTTTACCCTAACCCTAACTTACCCATGCTTTAATTCTTATTTTTCATGATTGAATGATGAGTTATCATGCTGAAAACCTTGAGGCCGAATGGGTATGGATGATGATTTGATGTTGGAATTGCTTGAATTTGAACTATGTTAAGGTTTAGTGGTAGTTAAGCATGGTTATGAATAAAAATTAGCAAGAAAAATAATTTTTTCTCTTGAAACCCATTTATGCTGAATATTCTAGGGTTTGAGGAGCTGTTGATTTTGATGCCATTTTGTGGTAATTAAGTGAATTATGATGAAGTATGGCTAGAGAAAAATTATGAAAATTTTTAGAGTAAAAGATCAGAATTTTTACCTGCTAGGGGTAAAATCGTAATTTTCAGTCTAGGACTAATAAATTGACCTGTAGATGTTGCCATTGAGAAATTGGAATGTAATCGAATAATTAGAAACTGAAACGGGTCAAATCGGAGTTGAATTGGAGATTTTAGGAATTTACACCGTGTATAGGCGAGTTAGGTTGGACACCGCAATTAAGCGATTGTTCAGACATTTAAAACCTTATTTAGTGCATACGCATGGATAAGAGCCTGAAATAATTTATGATAAATTGACACAATTTATTGAATTTTGTGTCATGGATTATGGATAGGTGGTGAGTCAATTGTTTTGGGTAAGAAACTGCACCCGAAGGCGGAGGATAGGAGTATTTCTACTCCTAATACTGTGAGTAAACTTACAATCGTCTTAATTATCTAGAGTAGTTTTATTTAATTGTGTGATTTTATGAAAAATGGTTTAATTGGAAAATTATTGTGTTTTATAGGAAAAATATGATTTTATAAAATAATTTTATAAATTTTTGAAAATTGAATAATGATTTCAAAAATAAAGTAATCGGAGACCCACACTGGGATTTGTGTTGTTTATCCATGATTTTAAATTAAATGGCTTATGATAAATGTGAGTATGATTGGTTGTTTTTATGATTTGAAGATTTTGTGAACTGTTTTAATTTGCCTTGAATGTGTTATGTGGGACATGTCATGCTATTGTGATTTTTATGGATTGGTGGATATTTAAAGTGGGCACTGCAATGATGGGGGTTTCGTGGGTCAGACTATTTAGAGGGGCATGGTTCTCGTTTATTGAGCTTATCTCGATTGGAGAGGCGCGTAGGGTAACTCCCGAGGTAGGATTTGAGTACACTTCACGCCAGCCACCACGTGAAAGTGAGTCTCAGCCAACGCCAAGGAACGACTGTGTTGTTAGAGGTAAAATATATTTGTGTGTGTGTGTGTGTGTGTGAGAATAAACAGCCTTGACGGTCTCGGTTAGATGCCTCGGCCGAGTATCCCCGAGAATGGATTTTTGGCATAGGCCAAGTGGCAGGAGCTTGGAAGAGGGCAGACAGAGAGCCTCCAGTTGAGGTTTCTTGGTACGCCTCTTGCCGAGTACTCTGATAAGCCAAGTGTTGAAAAGTGCATAAGCCATATGGAGAAATTGATTTAAATACAATTGTTTATATGGGTTGGGATGAATTTCCAAGTGGTGAAATATGTTTTGCGAAAGGATATTTTCATTGTCTCCTTTTACTCGGCTTTAGATACTTTAGATGGTATCTGTTTACTCACTGAGATTATAAAATCTCACCCTTTCTTTCTATACATTTTTCAAGCTCAGAATAGGCAGTAGACTGTCAATTGCATCAAGAAGAAAATTTTGGAGTCGCATCCTAGAAAGTAAGGTTATAGACTTAAACCTTCTCAATTATTTGGGAGCCCACGTGTCATTGTAATTTAAATTGCGTACTCTAGTTTTCTATATTACAGTATGTATAAATTTATTTCATTTTTACGTGCAGAAAATTAATTTTTGATGTTTCAAAAATATATATATATATATTGTTTTACATTAAAATAGATTATGTTAATTAATGTTTTTATTTTATTTTATTATTCAAAAATTTAAAAAAAAAAGAGAGAGGGGTGGTAAAACTGGTACAAAAGTCTTGCGAGGTCACGAGGGGCATTCGGGGGAAGAATGTCTGTCGAGGCTTCGCGGCGGTTGTCACGGGCTCGATGGGAGTTTCGGGTCGTGACAATTCTTGTGGTATGAGAGCATGGTTTAAAGATCAGAGATTTTGGATTTGAAAGCTTTTAATTTTAAAGTTGTTTTAATAAATCTACACTGACACTACGTGGCCCCGAGTTAAGTTAAGTTAGATTAAATAGGATGTGTGCGTCTGCATATAGAGTCTAAGGTATGGAAAGGTGCAGCAATGCATTAGTTTTATTATAAAAGTTTGAATTTGGATGGTCGTGAATGACAGATGAACAACTAAATAATGTGTAAGTAAATGAGCAAGAGAATTATGATTGGTAGGTAAGAGTGGAACTCTAAAGATGAGATGATGTTCATTGCTTTAGGCATTGAACTAAGGTTATGGACTAGAATCCACTCTGTGAATACCTTGATGACATAGTTTAAGAGATATCCTACTATGAGAAACATGGAAGCTCGAGGAGAAAAAGGGCTATATAGTCAAGTTAAGACTTGTGATTAATATGTCTCATAAATATAAAGATGAATTGCGAACATATCAAGATGTCTAGAAATGGTATGCTTAGAATATGAAAGAGCAAATAAGTATTTAAATGATTCAAAGATGTTTAGATTCCCTTAGAAAATTTTAAATTATACGTGATGAGTGTAATATAGATGATTTTGAAATTTGTTAGGAAACCAAACGGCTAAGTCATAGGTTAAGTAATATTCATATTGATATTGAAAGGTATTTGAGGGGAATATAATCTTGAGTCTTGCAAGTGCAAGTTGTAAGTGGCTAGAGATGTTCCCTTCGGGGAAGGAAATTTTAAAAGGTCTGAGATCCGAAACTTGGTGAGAAGGTTTCGCATGGACCTGTTCTGTCACCGCAAGGTGTGACGGAAATGAGTAAGTCAAGAGATGGGGACCCAGACATAACAATACATTGGAATGAACCTCGAGGGGAAATGCCACACAAAAGTAACCTGGAAAAAGGAGAATTAAGTTACGATCAAGTGAAAGAATGGAACAAAATACGATTAAAGTTAATCGTGATGAAAGAGACAAATAAAGAAAATTCTTAGTATAACGTGGAAATTCGAAATTCGAAAATACTTGAGGTATGAATGATTTGAATAAATTTAAGTCTTAAGTGGCAAACCAATACCCGAATATAGATAGAATACAATATAGTTAAGAGGCATGAAAAATAACCGAAGAAAGTGGATACCTGATTGTGCATGTATATATGGACATGTGGAGTCGATAATACAATCAATCAAAGTAAAGAATTATTAGAGGTAATTCAGGATTTGAACTCGATATGTGTATAATTGGTGAGTTATATGGATAGTATAATAATAAAAAGTCTCATCGAAAGTCGGGCTATGTGGGAAGGTGTGTGGAACGCCATGAGTTAATGAAATGCTTTGTGGTATAAGTTGATCTTTGTCTAAGTGAAAAATTGATGATGAAAGTATTAGGGACATGGAGTGAAAGTAGAGTCTTGCTTATGGCTTGTGACTGCAGCACATGTCATAGACATGAGGCTACCTGAACTCTTGTTCCTAGTAACTTATCTTTTCGCTAATGTTATGCAAGGGATCAAAAGATTAGATGTGAAATTAGTAGCTTGAGGTTAAATGACTTGGAGATGTCAGATCTAGTCAAAGGATCATATGGAGTTTTATAGGAGAGTGATATACATAAGGAAGTATAAAATGTGATTGAAATCGACATGATTGATATAGAATCATGGTTCGACTTTGATAGTAATAATAAAAGCATGTTTGGAGTCTTGATATAAAAGAATCACGATTAAGAAGGTTACTGCTAATGTAATTCGAAAGGATGAGAATAGACATAAGAAAAGCACTTAAGTTAAAAGGGAGATGACATGAGATGTGGAACATTGGATAAAGGACTAACACCCCCATCTTTTCTTGGAGCTCGATTGGTGAAATTTTGAGGACAAAATTTTATTTTAAGGGGGGTAGTGTTGTCAAACCCTGATCTATAAAATAATTATGATGTCATTTAGATGCTCAGTAGAATGTTTGCATATTTGGGAAGTTCGAGAAAATCGTTAAAAGATGATATTGTCCCTAATGCTACCATTAAGTCGATTTGTGAGACCCTGTCTAAGTTGTTAGGAAACCGGTATTGTACCTAATGGTACAATTAAGTTAAATCGAGCTTCAACCTAGTTTAATGGAAATTCTAAGGGGAATTTCAAAATTCTGAGACCCACAGGATAGCTCAGAATAGTGATTCGGAGTTCAAGGTCCAGTCTGGAGTCAATCGGGAAAATTGACCGGTTAAGGACAAAACGATCATTTTCTCATTTGTTGATTTATAGAGATTTTTAACCAAGATTTGATCACAGTGGACTAAAAATAATTATGTGACATACAGTTATGATCCCATAATCATAAAATGATGTTTAGCAGTGTAAAATGGTGATTTTCGGTGTTTTTAGAGCACAAGGGCAAAATGGTAATTTTACCACCGGAGTGCTAAATGTGAATTTTTTTGAAAGGATTTTACCCCAATTGGGTAATATTGATTTATATTAGTGATATTTGAGGTTGGACAGTGAAAATAATGAAATTCCGGGACATTTCGGAGTATAGGGGCAAAATCGTAATTTTGTCATCCCGAGGGCATTTCGGTAATTTTTCACTACCAGAATAAATTTTTCCAGCCATGGTCAACCTTGGATCAGATGTTGACTTGATGAATCAAGTGGTGGAGATCAAATGGGAGAAAAAGTCAAAAAAGTCAAAAAACGGGCCAATCACATGGTGCCACGTGGCAACCTTGTTTATTTTATTATTTAAGCCATAAAAATCAGCATTTAAACCCTCATTTCTCTCTCAAAGTCGGCACCCACCAGAATTCAAGGAAAAACAAGAAGAACAAAAGAGAAAAACACAAAACCTAAGTGGAAATCTAAGGAAAAGTGTGATTTTCAAAGGAAATCACTTGAAAAAGGTAATAAATCTTTACTTTGGCTTGTGATTTACCTTACCAATGCTTTTGTTCTTGATTTCAATGGTTAAATATGGAAATATCATGAAGAGTTTAATTCTGAAAAATGGGTATGGATGAGGAAGGATTGTTGGATTGGATTGAATTTAGACTATGTTAGTAGTTAGAGGTAGTTAAGCATGATTATGAAGAAATATGGAAGAAAGAAATTGAATTCCATGGTTGTTCTTCCTTGGCCGAACCTAGTGTGTAGTGAATGCATGAGGAATTGTCTCATTTCAAATGAAATGGTTCCATTTGAAATGAAAGAAATTGGAAAATGATAAATTAAAGTGAAAAATGTAGTAGAAAAATTTTCAGTGCTAATGCACTGCATTGGCCGAATTTTTTCATAAGGAATTGGAAAAGGTAGGATGCTGAAATTGGCATCAATTACATGATATGGGATGAATTAAGGTATTAGAAAAAGAATGGATCAATTTGGAATTGAATCGGGCTTAATGGCCAATTTATCGACTGATCGGTCGAAATTAGGCAATACCGCGTTAATGCGATAATCGGACGCGATTTTGCTCTTACGTATCACACGCTAGTAATTTAAATTAGTTTATATTAGTTGGGGGCATTATAGTAAATTTCTTGATTTTATTTTGTGTTAAGGTGGTGAGAAGACCGAGAAAGGCAAAGGGATCGTGACTGAGGATTTTTAATCCGAGAGCATCCGGAATCCGGATATTTGTGAGACGGTGAGTGAACTTGCATTTCAAATGATTTGGGAAATGCACATTGTATTGAATTAGCTGATTAAATGATTTATTCAAAGTTTTATTTAAAACATGTGCCGGGAACAAGCCCCTGATAAAATGATTTTATGTGATGAATTGTGGTAAGCATGAAGGCATGAAATTGTGCTGTTATATATGTGTCACATATGTGTGAATATGTGTGATGTATTGACATTTGATATTGTTAATAGATATGTAAATGTATGTGTGTGTGATGTGTGGAAAAACACATGTCGGTGAGATTGGATGTGGAAAATGTGGTTGGTGCATGATGTGGGGGAATGCACACTGTAGCTCCAGCTATGTGCACGATGTGGGGGGATGCACATGAGCTGGTGAGTGCACATGGTGCACATGATGATGACTCCAGCTATGTGCACGATGTGGGGGGATGCACATGAGCTGGTGAGTGCACATGGTGCACATGATGATGACTCCAGCTATGTGCACGATGTGGGGGGATGCACATGAGCTGGTGAGTGCACATGGTGCACATGACCACTCCAGCTATGTGCACGATGTGGGGGGATGCACATGAGCTGGTGAGTGCACATGGTGCACACGATATTTTCAGCAGGTGAGACAATGGAATGTTGTACTTATCTGTATGCGTATGTATGAATTTGATTATTCCTTCATTTTAAATTAAATTGAAGTGAGGGGAAGGGTTTGACAATAAATTGGATAAAAATGAATGTATTCCAAATGTATGCATCATATTTTAACCCTTCCTGATATTATGGCTTGTTCCTATCTTATGTTTGCTCACTGAGTTTTATACTCATCGTTTTCAAAAATTCATGTTTTTAGATCAGGAGGTTGTAGATTCCTAGATTGCGGGATCACAGTAGTCCATCTCCTGGTAGGTGTCTGGCATTCAATAGCTGCCCGTTTTATTGTACATGTCTCCGCTGGTAGTCTTGGGTTTTTGTATGATGGATATGTACATGTAATGTACATTGTCGGAGTTTATATTTGACTGGTATGATTGTGAATATGTGTAAGCAATGTGAATTGCTAAATACATGACTGGTATAGTGCATGTATATTAATGTTGATAATGCCATTGTGTTTTGGCTGTGTTCACATCCGGGAAAAGGTGTGTGTGTGTATGTGTGATTGGATGTGCCATGGTTAATTGGCATTGTATGCACACTGGGTGCATTACGTGTGGATGCCTCACACGAGAATATGTGGAATACAGTAAGTGAAGTAAGTGACAATAGGCTTGCTTGGGCTTAGTGAGCTATGCTCATTGGGTCCTTGCGCCGGTCATGGCCCGGGAATTGGGTCATGACAAAGTTGGTATCAGAGCCCTAGGTTGTTAGGTCCTAGGGAGTTATGGTCGAGTCCAGCGGAAAGTCGGGTCTTTATGTGGGATCATTAATTATGAACTGTGAGCCGCGGCACATTTCATAATTGAGAAACCGCATAAATTCCCAATGTTAGAAGCCACCTTGTTTTTCATTGTGTTTATTAATTGGTGTTGCTCCTGTCTAGGTAAGAATGTCACCTAAGACACGGGCCACCTCGAGACGAGTGGGGGAGCAGGATGTTCCCATTGAGATGACCGATAGGCCACGGGCACCCACCCGCAGAGGTCGAGGTAGACGTGGTAGGGTCACTAGGCCAGTGAGGGCAGATACGCCCGAGGGTAGGAGAGAGGCTGGACAGCCTGTAGGTGAGGCAGATAGGCCACCTGCTGGAGGCGTTACTGTTGAGGATTTGGCGACGGGTCTGCAGGGAGTTAGTCGGGTTGTAGAAATGATGGCAGCCCGAATGGAGGATATGCAGAAAGTAATGGAGGGGAGGCATGTGGAGCCAGAGTCCCCTAGTTCCCAAGGCCAGATAGACCGCCAACCCCCCGAGAGTGACAGAGGTCAGGTAGAGGTTTCACTCACTGACTTCCTGAAACTCAAGCCTCCATCATTTACGGGGTCAGATGCATCGGAGAAACCCCAGGTTTTCTTGGACAAGATGGAGAAGATCTGTAACGCTATGGGATGCTCTAGTTCCAGATCAGTGGAACTAGTAGCTTTTCAGCTGGATGATGTGGCACAGGAATGGTACGACTCCTTGCGAAGGGGTAGGCCGACAGGTGCTGCACCGTTGAGCTGGAATGAATTCAGTACAGCCTTCCTGGATCGATTTTTATCGCACAGTGTGCGAAGTGCCAGAGCTAGAGAGTTCGAGGCATTGGTGCAGACTTCAGGCATGACGGTGTCGGAGTACGACATCAAGTTTACACAGTTGTCTCGATATGCACCATATCTGGTTTCCACTGAGGAGATGAAAGTCCAAAGGTTTGTGGATGGACTGGTGGAACCATTATTTAAGGCTGTGGCTTCCCGAGATTTCCATACATACTCGGCGGCAGTAGACTGTGCTCAAAGGATTGAGATGAGGACCACTGAGAGTAGGGCCGCAAGAGATGTAGCAAAAAGGGCCAAAACAAAGGGTTATAAAGGCCGCAGAGACTTCAGTGGCAGAAGCTCATTCTCTAGCCATCAAGGACCACCGAGGGGATCGAGATTTCCCCAACGGGGAGGTGATGTGACGAGTGCCAGCGTTGGATCGGGGCAGAACACTTTTAGTGGAAGGAGGCAGCCGCAGGATTCCAGGCAGAGTAGTCAGGCTATCCCGCCCTGCGATAATTGTGGGAGACCGCACAGAGGACAATGTTATCGTCCTGTAAGGACTTGTTTTAACTGTGGCCAGCCTGGACACATATGGAAGCACTGCCCGACAGCTCAGCAACCGCAAGGTTCAGTTCGCGGTTCTACTCAGTCAGCTTTGTCTGCTCCTTTGGTAGCTGTCTCAACTGGCCAGGGAGTTAGCGAGACACGAGGTAGAGGTGCTGGTACTTCTTCTCGGGATAGACCAGCTGGGTCTGGACAACAAAGTTCTGCCGGAAGAGGCCAGGCAAGGGTATATGCCTTAACCCATCAGGATGCCCAGACATCCAATGCAGTAGTTTCAGGTACTCTTTCCATTTGTGATATGGATGCTAGAGTATTGTTTGATCCTGGATCTACTCATTCTTTTATCTCTCCATGCTTTGCATTTCGATTGGGTAGAGACTGTGTTAGGAGAGAAGAACAATTAGTGGTGTCTACTCCTTTGAAGGAGGCATTTGTGGCTGAGTGGGAATATCAGTCTTGCATAGTGCGAATCAAGGATAAGAACACCATAGTGAATTTAGTGGTGTTAGACACCTTGGATTTTGATGTGATATTGGGGATGGACTGGCTGTCACCTTGTCATGCCAGTGTAGACTGTTACCATAAGATAGTTAGATTTGATTTCCCGGATGAGCCATCATTTAGCATCCAAGGGGATAAAATTAATGTTCCGACCAACTTGATATCTGCCATGTCTGCTAGGAGGTTATTGAGGCAGGGCTGTCAAGGTTACCTAGCAGTGGTGAGGGATAACCAGGCAGAGGTCGGAGATATAAGTCAAGTGTCGGTAGTGAATGAGTTTGTGGATGTATTTCCTGAGGAACTGCCAGGATTACCTCCGGAGCGGGAGATTGAATTTTGCATAGACTTGATCCCTGATACTAGACCCATATCTATACCTCCATATCGGATGGCACCAGCAGAGCTCAAGGAGCTCAAGGATCAGTTGGAGGACCTGCTAGACAAAGGGTTCGTCCGCCCCAGTGTTTCACCATGGGGAGCACCGGTGTTGTTCGTAAAGAAGAAAGATGGGTCACTTAGACTATGCATTGACTACCGACAGCTTAATAAGGTAACGGTGAAGAATAAGTACCCACTTCCAAGAATAGATGACTTGTTTGATCAGTTACAAGGGGCACAGTGTTTTTCTAAAATAGATCTGCGATCTGGGTATCATCAATTGAGAATCCGGGATGAGGATGTGCCAAAGACAGCATTTCGGACCAGGTATGGTCATTATGAGTTCTTGGTAATGTCGTTTGGAGTTACCAATGCCCCTGCAGCCTTTATGGATTTGATGAACCGAATGTTCAAGCCCTACCTGGACAAGTTTGTAGTGGTGTTCATTGATGATATCCTGATCTACTCGAGGAGTCGAGAGGAGCATGAGCAGCATCTTAAGATAGTGCTCCAGATTTTGAGAGAACATCGATTGTATGCCAAGTTCTCCAAATGTGAGTTTTGGCTTGAAAGTGTTGCATTCTTGGGACATGTGGTATCTAAGGATGGGGTACAAGTGGATCCAAAGAAAGTCGAAGCGGTGGAGAAATGGCCAAGGCCAACCTCGGTTACGGAGATTAGAAGCTTTTTAGGGTTGGCAGGCTACTATCGTCGCTTTGTTAAGAATTTCTCCAGAATAGCCGCTCCTCTAACCAAGCTGACACGAAAGGATACAAAGTTTGTGTGGTCAAATACTTGTGAAGATAGCTTTGAGAAGCTTAAGACATGTCTCACCACAGCTCCAGTGTTGAGCCTACCACAGGGCACAGGGGGTTATACAGTGTATTGTGATGCCTCGTTGGTTGGTTTAGGATGCGTGTTAATGCAACACGGGAAGGTGATTGCATATGCATCAAGACAACTTAAAAGGCATGAACAGAATTACCCCGCCCATGATCTGGAGATGGCAGCAATTGTATTTGCTTTAAAGATCTGGAGACATTATTTGTATGGTGAGACTTGTGAGATATATACAGACCACAAGAGCTTAAAGTATATATTCCAGTAGAGGGATTTGAATTTGCGGCAACGCAGGTGGATGGAGTTGCTGAAGGATTATGATTGTACTATTCTTTACCATCCCGGTAAAGCTAATGTGGTGGCGGATGCCCTGAGTAGAAAGTCGATGGGTAGCCTAGCACATATCTCCACAGATAGGAGATTATTGGTTAGAGAGATGCATAGCTTGGGAGACATGGATGTGCATTTGGAGGTTTTTGAGGCAGATGCACTGCTAGC
Organism: Theobroma grandiflorum; assembly: GCA_036013995.1. Classification (NCBI taxonomy): domain Eukaryota; kingdom Viridiplantae; phylum Streptophyta; class Magnoliopsida; order Malvales; family Malvaceae; genus Theobroma; species Theobroma grandiflorum. The sequence continues at coordinate 14,659,578 of CP142131.1, forward strand.
TCATTTCCGAGTGAGGCCTATCCTAATAGACCGAATTAAGGAAGCCCAAAGTAAAGATGAGTTCGTAAGTACGGTCTTAGAAGATCCTCAAGGAAAGAAGGAGAAGATGCTTACTAGAGGCACAGATGGAGTGTTGAGATATGGAACCAGACTCTATGTGCCAGATATCGATGGATTGAGGAGAGAGATATTGGAGGAGGCTCACATGGCAGCCTATGTGATACATCCAGGTGCTACAAAGATGTATCAAGATTTAAAGGAAGTATACTGGTGGGAAGGACTTAAAAGAGATGTGGCTGAATTTGTCTCCAAGTGCTTAGTGTGTCAACAGGTTAAAGCAGAGCACCAAAGGCCTGCAGGATTACTACAGCCATTACCAGTTCCCGAATGGAAGTGGGAGCATATTGCCATGGACTTTGTGACAGGTTTGCCTCGAACTAGTGGGGGTTATGACTCGATTTGGGTCATAATAGACCGGTTGACGAAGTCAGCTCACTTTCTTCCGGTCAAGACCACTTATGGAGCTGCTCAGTATGCCCAGCTTTATGTAGATGAGATAATACGGTTGCATGGCATTCCTGTTTCCATAATGTCAGATAGAAGGACACAGTTTACCAGTAGATTCTGGGAAAAGTTGCAGGAAGCATTGGGCACTAAGTTGAATTTTAGTACAGCTTTCCATCCCCAGACTGATGGACAGTCTGAACGAACCATCCAGACTTTGGAAGACATGTTGAGAGCATGTGTAATAGACCTTGGAGTCAAATGGGGTCGGTATTTACCCTTAGTGGAGTTTGCTTATAATAATAGTTTCCAAACTAGCATCCAAATGGCACCATTTGAAGCACTATATGGAAGAAGGTGCAGATCACCCATTGGATGGCTAGAGGTAGGTGAGAGGAAACTGTTGGGGCCTGAGTTGGTGCAGGACGCCACTGATAAAATCCGTATGATTCGTCAACGGATGCTTACAGCCCAGAGTAGGCAAAAGTCTTATGCTGATAACCGACGGAGGGATTTGGAATTTCAGGTGGGAGACCATGTGTTTTTAAAAGTCTCGCCAACCAAAGGGGTAATGAGGTTTGGTAAGAAAGGGAAGTTAAGCCCTCGGTACATAGGACCCTTTGAGATTTTAGAGAGGGTCGGAGCAGTGGCATATCGATTGGCATTACCACCAGACCTTTCGAGTATTCACCCTGTGTTCCATGTGTCTATGTTGAGGAAGTATAATCCAGATCCTTCTCATGTGATACGGTATGAAACCGTTCAGATACAAAATGATTTGACTTATGAGGAGCAACCAGTAGCTATCTTGGATAGATAAGTCAAAAGGCTCTGATCGAAGGATGTGGCATCAGTGAAAGGGTTATGGCAAAATCACACCAGTGAAGAGGTAACGTGGGAAGCTGAGGAGGAAATGCGGACGAAGTATCCACACCTCTTCAATATGTAAAGGTAAGCCACTCTACTTTGAATTTAAATTCGGGGACCGAATTTCTATTAGTGGGGGAGAGTGTGAGACCCTGTCTAAGTTGTTAGGAAACCGGTATTGTACCTAATGGTACAATTAAGTTAAATCGAGCTTCAACCTAGTTTAATAGAAATTCTAAGGGGAATTTCAAAATTCTGAGACCCACAGGATAGCTCAGAATAGTGATTCGGAGTTCAAGGTCCAGTCTGGAGTCAATCGGGAAAATTGACCGGTTAAGGACAAAACGGTCATTTTCTCATTTGTTGATTTATAGAGATTTTTAACCAAGATTTGATCACAGTGGACTAAAAATAATTATGTGACATACAGTTATGATCCCATAATCATAAAATGATGTTTAGCAGTGTAAAATGGTGATTTTCGGTGTTTTTAGAGCACAAGGGTAAAATGGTAATTTTGCCACCGGAGTGCTAAATGTGAATTTTTTTGAAAGGATTTTACCCCAATTGGGTAATATTGATTTATATTAGTGATATTTGAGGTTGGACAGTGAAAATAATGAAATTCCGGGACATTTCGGAGTATAGGGGCAAAATCGTAATTTTACCATCCCGGGGGCATTTCGGTAATTTTTCACTACCAGAATAAATTTTTCCAGCCATGGTCAACCTTGGATCAGATGTTGACTTGATGAATCAAGTGGTGGAGATCAAATGGGAGAAAAAGTCAAAAAAGTCAAAAAACGGGCCAATCACATGGTGCCACGTGGCAACCTTGTTTATTTTATTATTTAAGCCATAAAAATCAGCATTTAAACCCTCATTTCTCTCTCAAAGTCGGCACCCACCAGAATTCAAGGAAAAACAAGAAGAACAAAAGAGAAAAACACAAAACCTAGGTGGAAATCTAAGGAAAAGTGTGATTTTCAAAGGAAATCACTTGAAAAAGGTAATAAATCTTTACTTTGGCTTGTGATTTACCTTACCAATGCTTTTGTTCTTGATTTCAATGGTTAAATATGGAAATATCATGAAGAGTTTAATTCTGAAAAATGGGTATGGATGAGGAAGGATTGTTGGATTGGATTGAATTTAGACTATGTTAGTAGTTAGAGGTAGTTAAGCATGATTATGAAGAAATATGGAAGAAAGAAATTGAATTCCATGGTTGTTCTTCCTTGGCCGAACCTAGTGTGTAGTGAATGCATGAGGAATTGTCTCATTTCAAATGAAATGGTTCCATTTGAAATGAAAGAAATTGGAAAATGATAAATTAAAGTGAAAAATGTAGTAGAAAAATTTTCAGTGCTAATGCACTGCATTGGTCGAATTTTTCCATAAGGAATTGGAAAGGGTAGGATGCTGAAATTGGCATCAATTACATGATATGGGATGAATTAAGGTATTAGAAAAAGAATGGATCAATTTGGAATTGAATCGGGCTTAATGGCCAATTTATCGACTGATCGGTCGAAATTAGGCAATACCGCGTTAATGCGATAATCGGACGCGATTTTGCTCTTACGTATCACACGCTAGTAATTTAAATTAGTTTATATTAGTTGGGGGCATTATAGTAAATTTCTTGATTTTATTTTGTGTTAAGGTGGTGAGAAGACCGAGAAAGGCAAAGGGATCGTGACTGAGGATTTTTAATCCGAGAGCATCCGGAATCCGGATATTTGTGAGACGGTGAGTGAACTTGCATTTCAAATGATTTGGGAAATGCACATTGTATTGAATTAGTTGATTAAATGATTTATTCAAAGTTTTATTTAAAACATGTGCCGGGAACAAGCCCCTGATAAAATGATTTTATGTGATGAATTGTGGTAAGCATGAAGGCATGAAATTGTGCTGTTATATATGTGTCACATATGTGTGAATATGTGTGATGTATTGACATTTGATATTGTTAATAGATATGTAAATGTATGTGTGTGTGATGTGTGGAAAAACACATGTCGGTGAGATTGGATGTGGAAAATGTGGTTGGTGCATGATGTGGGGGAATGCACACTGTAGCTCCAACTATGTGCACGATGTGGGGGGATGCACATGAGCTGGTGAGTGCACATGGTGCACATGATGATGACTCCAGCTATGTGCACGATGTGGGGGGATGCACATGAGCTGGTGAGTGCACATGGTGCACATGATGATGACTCCAGCTATGTGCACGATGTGGGGGGATGCACATGAGCTGGTGAGTGCACATGGTGCACATGACCACTCCAGCTATGTGCACGATGTTGGGGGGATGCACATGAGCTGGTGAGTGCACATGGTGCACATGACCACTCCAGCTATGTGCACGATGTTGGGGGGATGCACATGAGCTGGTGAGTGCACATGGTGCACACGATATTTTCATCAGGTGAGACAATGGAATGTTGTACTTATCTGTATGCGTATGTATGAATTTGATTATTCCTTCATTTTAAATTAAATTGAAGTGAGGGGAAGGGTTTGACAATAAATTGGATAAAAATGAATGTATTCCAAATGTATGCATCATATTTTAACCCTTCCTGATATTATGGCTTGTTCCTATTTTATGTTTGCTCACTGAGTTTTATACTCACCGTTTTCAAAAATTCATGTTTTCAGATCAAGAGGTTGTAGATTCCTAGATTGCGGGATCACAGTAGTCCATCTCCTGGTAGGTGTCTGGCATTCAATAGCTGCCCGTTTTATTGTACATGTCTCCGCTGGTAGTCTTGGGTTTTTGTATGATGGATATGTACATGTAATGTACATTGTCGGAGTTTATATTTGACTGGTATGATTGTGAATATGTGTAAGCAATGTGAATTGCTAAATACATGACTGGTATAGTGCATGTATATTAATGTTGATAATGCCATTGTGTTTTGGCTGTGTTCACACCCGGGAAAAGGTGTGTGTGTGTATGTGTGATTGGATGTGCCATGGTTAATTGGCATTGTATGCACACTGGGTGCATTACGTGTGGATACCTCACACGAGAATATGTGGAATACAGTAAGTGAAGTAAGTGACAATAGGCTTGCTTGGGCTTAGTGAGCTATGCTCATTGGGTCCTTGCGCCGGTCATGGCCCGGGAATTAGGTCATGACACGATTAAGCCTCGAATGAGTTCAAATAAGGATTTTAAGAGTGAAATCGAGAATTTCACAGTTCAAGGATTACTTAAAACAGTGATTCGGAGTTCGAGGTCTGATTTGGAGTCAATCGAGAAAATTGACCGATTAGGGACAAAATGGTCATTTTATAATTTCAAGACAAAATGGGGATTTTTAATAAAGATTTTGATTTTAAATGACAAAGAATAATTATATGAAATATAATATGATTATTCGAGCATAAAATGAAGTTTAGCAGTGAAAAAGTGTAATTCTCGATTTTTTAGGACACAAGGGCAAAATAGTAATTTTACCGCTAAAGGTTAAAACGAGAATTTTTAAAAAAGATTTTAGCCCCATTTGATTTAGATTGATTATTTAGACTAGTTAAAACATAATTTGAGGTTGAAAAGCGGGAAGGAAATGCAATTCCGATACATTTTGGAGTATAGGGGCAAAATGGTAATTTTACCATCGGAGGATCAAATTTAATTTTTCAAGAGAATTTTGATCAAATTTGACAAATTAGAGAATGGTATGAGTATGAGGGGGAAAAATATATCTATGGGTAATTTTTTAATTTTTGGGGCAAAAATGTAATTTTGTACTGTTTTGGGGGCAAAAGTGTAATTTTTCAAAATTTCACCACCAAAATTTTTGGATTTGTCCAGAAACTTCAGGAAAGCTGAGGATAAGGGAAAAAAATTTTGTGGTGGAAAATAAAGTCAAAAGATAAGGATTAAAAAAATAAATTAATAAAAAAAATCAAAAAGTATAAAAAATAATATTATTTTATTAAGGCTATAAAAAGCCAAAATATTCAGCCAATGACCCTTAGAAGGGTCGGCCTAAACACAGCAAAGAGGGGAGAAGAAGAAGAAAAAGGAAACAAAGGAGAAAAACAAGAAATTTGATAAAAAAATCAAGAGATTTCAAGGTTTTTCAAGACTCAAGCCAAACCAAGGTAAGATTTCTTTAGTTTTACCCTAACCCTAGCTTACCCATGCTTTAATTCTTATTTTCCATGATTGAATGATAAGTTATCATGCTGAAAGCCTTGAGGCCGAATGGGTATGGATGATGATTTGATGTTGGAATTGCTTGAATTTGAACTATGTTAAGATTTAGTGGTAGTTAAGCATGGTTATGAATAAAAATTAGCAAGAAAAATAATTTTTCCTCTTGAAACCCATTTATACTGAATATTCTAGGGAGGAGCTGCTGATTTTGATGCCACTTTGTGGTAATTAAGTGAATTATGATGAAGTATGGCTAGAGAAAAATTATGAAAATTTTTAGAGTAAAAGATAAGAATTTTTACCCTCTAGGGGTAAAATCGTAATTTTTAGTCTAGGACTGGTAAATTGACCGTAGATGTTGTCATTGAGAAATTGGAATGTAATCAAACAATTAGAAGCTGAAACGGGTCAAATCGAAGTTGAATTGAGGATTTTAGGAATTTACATCGTGTATAGGCGAGTTAGGTCAAACACCGCAATTAAGCGATTGTTAAGACATTTCACACCTTATTTAGTGCATACGCATTGATAAGAGCCTGAAATAATTTATGATAAATTAATACAATTTATTGAATTTTGTGTCATGGATTATGGATAGGTGGTGATTTAATTGTTTCAGGTAAGAGACTGCACCCGAGGGCGGAGGATAGGAGTATTTCTACTCCTAATACTGTGAGTAAACTTACTATCGTCTTAATTATCTAGAGTAGTTTTATTTAATTGTGTGATTTTATGAAAAATGGTTTAATTGGAAAATTATTGTGTTTTATGGGAAAAATATGATTTTATAAAATAATTTTATAAATTTTTGAAAATTGAATAATGATTTCAAAAATAGAGTAATTGGAAACCCACACTGGGATTTGTGTTGTTTATCCTTGATTTTAAATTAAATGGCTTATGATAAATGTGAACATGATTGGTTGTTTTTATGATTTGAAGATTTTGTGAACTGCTTTAATTTGCCTTGAATGTGTTATGTGGGACATGTCATGCTATTGTGATTTTTATGGATTGGTGGATATTTAAAGTGGGCACTGCAGTGACGGGGGTTCCGTGGGCTAGCCTATTTAGAGGGGCACAGTTCCCATTTATTGAGCTTACCTCGATTGGAGAGGTGCGTAGGGTAACTCTCGAGGTAGGATTTGAGTACACTTCACGCCAGCCACCACGTGAATGTGAGACTCAGCCAACGCCAAGGAACAACTGTGTTGTTAGAGGTAAAATATGTTTGTGTGTGTGTGTGTGTGTGTGTGTGTGACAATAAACAGCTTTGGCGGTCTCGGTTAGATGCCTTGACCGGGGTATCCTCGAGAATGGATTTTTGGCATAGGCCAAGTGGCAGGAGCTTGGAAGATGGCAGGCAGAGAGCCTCCAGTTGAGGTTTCTTGGTACGCCTCTTGCCGAGTACTCTAATAAGCCAAGTGTTGAAAAGTTCATAAGCCATATGGAGAATTGATTTAAATACAATTGTTTATATGGGTTGGGATGAATTTCCAAGTGGTGAAATATGTTTTGTGAAAAGATATTTTCATTGTCTCCTTTTACTCGGCTTTAGATACTTTAGATGGTATCTGTTTACTCACTGGGATTATAAAATCTCGCCCTTTCTTTCTATACATTTTTCAGGCTCAGAATAGGTAGTAGACTGTCAATTGCATCAAGAAGAAAATTTTGGAGTCGCATCCTAGAAAGCAAGGCTATAGACTTAAACCTTCTTAATTATTTGGGGGCCCACGTGTCATTGTAATTTAAATTGCGTACTCTAGTTTTCTATATTACAGTATGTATAAATTTATTTCGTTTTTACGTGCGAAAAATTAATTTTTGATGTTTCAAAAAAATATATATATTGTTTTACATTAAAATAGATTATGTTAATTAATGTTTTTATTTTATTTTATTATTCAAAAATTTAAAAGAAAAAGAGAGAGGGGTGGAAATACTGGTACAAAAGCCTTGCGAGGTCACGAGGGGCATTCGGGGGAAGAATGTCTGTCGAGGCTTCGTGGCGGTTGTCACGAGCTCGATGAGAGTTTTGGGTCGTGACATATCCCATGCCTAAAAGTACCCATTCTTAGGGCTCAACACAATAGTCATAATGGTAAACAAATTTGAAAGTACCAACATTTATTTACATAACCAAGGATCATTTTTAATATAAATAATATAAGACTTGACAGGACACACAGCAGAGTGTGGAGACAACAACGGTTGAAAAAAAAGCTCTACCACACCTACCGAATAAGAGTTGAGCTATTCCCCCATAAGACGTCTAACTAAGCGAGCTATTCATCTATTAAACAAATATAAAGAAAATAACAGGTGAGTCACAAAGACTCTGTGAGTGGATACAGGGAAAGAGACAATCCAAAGGGAAGAGTTTTCGCATAAATCATTAATTAATTGTAAACATGTGTTTTTTTTTTCTTTTGCATAATTATAGCTTTCTCATTACAATCTTAAAACGAGATAGTTGTAAATCAAACAACATTTCTTATATCAAATATCACATTTCATAAACTGATTTATGAAAAAAATATTGAACATTTTTTAAAACATCTTTACAAAAAACAAGGAAGTTATACTTCATTTCAATATCGAATCGCTCCCAAAGGTTATTACCATATTCTTAAAATTGCCCTATAAGCACTCGAGGATTCATACACGAATCGTATAGAATCCTATTCTAAGACCTACCATGTATGCATACGTATATAAACTGTGAGCTAACAAGCAATCACCTATTAGTATCCATCTAATCTTAATATCATCAAACCCAATTTATATAGTGGTGCCTCGTCATAAGCCAACACAAGTGCCCTATAACCGACACAAATATCATGGACTGGAGCCCTTTATCTACTTTCCATTGCCACATATATGTTACATGATGTTGGACTTGGTCCCTATGTCTTCGCCTATATGTCATCCAAACTACAAGTGCCTTGATGGTTTGGGGCCCTTTGCCTACACTTGTACGTCATCTCAAGTGACAATATCAAGATGGTTTAAGACCCTCCATCTATATCCTGCATACCATAGCAACATCACACATGATAAGTTTTTAAGCCCTTTGGCTTCGCCCTTTTACACCAGTTATCTCTATACATGCATTCAATATAACCACCATGCATTCAATATATGTTATATATATATATATATATATAACCATACATGCATTCAATATAGTCAACATACGTGTACACAATTACAAGAATATATATATATCATTAGCAATCGTCAAGCTTAATCAACAAACCTAATGCTCACATGGGATATTATCATCAATATTTCCATATCAATATCAAACAAAGGATAGTATTTATCCATACACATCATTTGATGTTTACATGACAATTTCACCTTTATCATACCATGGAAAGATATTTTAAAGAAAAATAATTTGAAAAGGCTTATCCCCTTTTATTTAAAACTACTACATAGTAATATATTTACTTATATAATAGGTTGAAAATTTCTTTGAAAACCTTTAAATAAGTGTTCAAAACCAAAATTTTACCAAATTCATTTGAATTATGCAATGGTAACTAATTTATCATAATATGTTCACTTAATGTATCTAAAAATACTTAAAAAGGTGTATCCATTCACCTTTTTGGAGCACATCGAACCTTTTCTTGACTTCGACAAGTACTCAGCTTCTCTAAAAAATCTAACTTGTTTTACTGTGCCTAGCAACATTTAAGTTGTTAGGATGAGTCCTGCAACCAATTTGGATTGGTTAAAGCTTGATTCCGGTTATGCAACAATATTATTCATGTTGAATGATTAAAGTTTTTTTTTCATCAATAAGACTTTAACTATAATGGGTTAGAAGTCTAATTGGGTGAAGTCCATGAGATTAATATGCCTTGTAAAAGAACTGTAATGGGATGTAGCAATGAGATCCTTATACATCAAAGTATAATATTTAAATGTTCTTGGTCGATGTATTATTGAGACTGGACATTAGTGATACTTAAAGACCAATACATTTTATGTTCCTTACTTGGGAAGTAAGCAACCGATCTCACAAGTTGAAGTATAAAGATACTTGAAACTAGAATGTAGGTACTTGCCTAGGATAGCAAGTTCACTGAACATGACCCACCATGAAAAGTGCATTTGTATTTCACTCAAGTGTCTATGAAATACCTCTCATATGCCAGTTGTGTAAATACTTCTAGACTTGAGACACCGGGTTGTCTTATGTGTGGAGTGTTATGCTTTGATTTCATCCTTATAGGTGTCTAATCAAGGATGCTAAAATAAGATGCTTTTGGGTCGAGCATAAAGCATGTAAAGGTAAATGGGTGGTCAAGATGGAAATCATCACCTCAAGTGATTTAAGGGACATATCCTAACAATTCTTGGTTGATATTAACTTGTTGAAGTCCTTGGCCAAGGTGACTTTGAGATTATGAAAGGAGTTTCATAAGTCTTTATCAAGTTGCTAATAAAACTTCAAGAACAAATATGGAGATCAATAAAAGTAGACTCTACACCATGCTCTTATCATCTTTGGGATATATGATAAAGGAATGAATTATACTAAAAGGCTAATCACTGAAAGGTTGAGTCAAACCATCTTGACTTTTTTAACATTTAGGTGACCATGATGGATTGCTAGATCCTAATATTGGTCTATGAACTCTAGGTAGTTGATTTGATTAATGATAAATTTAAAGAGATTCTTTTTTTAGCCATTAAAAATAAAGTGTGTTTGAAAACAATCATCCAGATAATTTTAACTGTTTTTAGCCATTAAAGTACATTTTCGAATAAAAATGCCCTTAATGAGACATCTTTGTTGATAGGCACTCTGAAACACCCGAACCGCGGAAAATTATGCAAAGAATATAGCGAACATATACTTTTTGCGCAAAACATCCTTTTTTTTATTGGAGAAGCTTGTGCAAAAGAAAATAATGTTGCATGAGATGGTTTTTCTGAATGTTCGGATATGGCATTCGGATAAACTGAACAAAGAGGGGGTCGTGATGAATTGAAAGCTTGGAGAACGATGTGAAACCAAAAATCCCGCTTACGAAGGTGAATCGAAAGGAGAAAGACGTGAATGCAAAGCACGAAATGGTCGTGCTACAGTAGTCGGGATAGGCCATTGGGTTTAGAGTTTGTGAAAGGGAAAATGTGAGACGGTAGGGTGCAGAGTTGGTGACATGCCATGGAGGGAAGCACTGATAGGCCAGGGTGCAAAGTTGGTGATACGCCATGGAAGGAAGCGGTGACATGGCAAGGTGTTGAGTTGATGACACGCTATGGAGGGAAGCAGTGACACGGTAGGGTGTAGAGTTGGTGACACGCCATGGAGGGAAGCGATGACAAGACAAGGTGTTGAGTTGGTGACATGCCATGGAGGGAAGCAATGACACGACAAGGTGCAGAGTTGGTGACACACCATAGAAGGAAGTAGTGACACGACAAGGTGCAGAATTGGTGACATGCCATAGAGGGAAGCGGTGACACGGCATGGTGTTGAGTTGGTGACATGCCATGGCGGAAATCTGTGACACGCCAGGGTGCAGAGTTGGTGACACATCATTGAGGGAAACAGTGACATAACAGGGTTTAGAGTTCATGACAGGCCATGGCGGGAATCTGTGACACGCCATGGTTTTGAGTGTATGACACGACATTGCTTTAACATCTGACAGGCCATGGTTTACTTTGAAATATGTGACGCGACATTAATTGAAAAGCTGACATGTCGGATTGAAAAACGAGCAGTTTCGGAGATAACCGTTTGGACTTGTCTTATATTTTATGAATATAATTTTAATTTTTATTTATTCATTTTTCATAATAAATAGTTCATTTTCCCTTTTCCTCATTCGTAAACGTCTATGTGAACCAAGGGCTATTCGATTCATTTCTCATTACGAAAGGTAGAAGATAGTTTGACTTCGTTGTTTAGAAGGTTAACGACACCACTACAACTCTAAGAAGAATGTCGGTTATCAGTGAAGAGGTAAGTGAGCCCGAAAAAAAAATCACAAAAAAAAACTTTCTTGATTTCGGTAATTTTGAATTTTTTTTGCTGGGTTTAGGGTGATAGATATGTTCGTGTTTTTTGCAAATGTTAATTTTAAACTATTTTCTTCCCAGTTTGATGGTTTTTAGTGTTAAGTGGTGTTGGGTTGACTGGTCTTTGGGGTTTAGCATGTCAAGACATTAGGTGTTCTATTTGCATAGCGTGTGACAACATTTCACTTGATATGCATGGCGTGTGATAATATTTCACTTGATATGCATGGCGTGTGACAACATTTTACTTGATATGCGTGGTGTGTCACAACATTTCGCTTGATATGCATGGTGTGTGACAACATTTTACTTGATATGCATGGCGTGTCACAACAATGGCATGTTATGTGTATGGTGTGTGACAACATTTATTTATTTAGTTAGTATACCTTTTTTGCACATTATGACTTCTGCACCTGTGCCATGTGATGCAGATGCAGCGTAGAGAATATGAGGATCTTGACAGTTTCCTTATTATGCTGAGGGAGAAGTGGGCGTTCAATGTCGCAATAAACATCCACTGTAAGTGGTCCTAGCTTCATTACATCAACAAGACTCTCTATGAGAAGGGGGAGTTTGATGCAGTGAAGCGTACATGCTTCGGAATGCTCCTTGACGTCTATCCGCAAGGTTACTTCAGCGCTGGTCTCCTTCACAACATAATGATTCGTCGAATCAATGAGAGGGAGGCAGTGGAGGAAGAGCTATGGTTTGCTTTCGGCAAGAGCAAGGCGCGGATATCAAAGCAAGAGTTCTGCCTTATAACCGGGCTGAAGTTTGGTCCAATGTTCAATGTGTTCACATGTCCGTATGAGGTTGCAGACGGAATTCATACGAGATACTGGAACGATCAAGAGAGCATTAAGCTGCAGGCTTTACTTGATACGTTTCGCGGAGGCAACTTCTAGCGAGAAGGAGACGCGACTAAGATGGCACTCGTTTTGATTGTGAATAACATCCTATTTGGGCAAGACTACCGTAGACGGGTGACGCCTTGGTTGCTGTCATTGGTTGAGAACCTTGACGCTTGGAATGGATTTTCGTGAGGCCACTATGTTTGGAAGCTCACCTTGGACTACCTATTGAAAGGGTTCGACGTGCCTACCTCAAGCGCAACAAAGGAAAGCTGGTTACGGTACAACATCTACGGCTTCGTATGGGTGATACAGGTATGGTCACATTTACGGCTTTTGTTTGGTTTTGAGAAAATAATTTATTATTGCATTGTTTTATAATTTACGTCTGATAATGTTTACAATTGACTTGCAGTTCTGGGCATTGGAGGCAATTCCGACCTTACGAAAAATAGTAGCCCCCTCTACTCTAAAGGAAAACGTCTACCCACGAATGTGCAAATAGTAATGCAATCAGAAGCCAAAAGATTTGCACAAGGCAGTGGAGAAGTTGGAGTCATCTAAGCATGTGAGTGATCGGCTACAAATTTTTTCTTCATATTTGTATAAGAAATTTACCTCAAATTTAATCAGAACATAATTTTTTTTATTTGCAGTTGTGGGCACTGGAGACGTTAGAGATCACCCTGGAGGAGGCCAGTCGAGAGTATTTGGTGGACCTCGATGTGTCGTTATCGGAGGGCCACCAATACATGCCAATCGAGTAGGTGAAGGATCGGGTAGATCAGATTAGTGTCACTGCTAGGGAGAAGAGGAGAAGCTTGAAGGAGAAAAGATCCATCGCTGCCACTAAGCAGATGCGCTCCGCCTCTTCTGTTGTTGATGAGCTGTCGGTCCATGAGTTAATGGAACAAGGGGACGACCATGGCCCAGGAAGTGAACAGCCGGTAATTACGGTTCTAACTTTTTTTTCATCCATTTGATTTGTGATTATCTACTAACATTTTTGTGTTTATAGTTAGACCAAGCGACGGTAGCTCCACAACTACCCACCGGTCCTTCTCAAATGCGCATTCTTAACGAGCAGTCGATAAGTTTGGTTCTATCGATTTATGTTTAAAGTTTCCACATATGTTTATCTAGTAACAAAGTAACTTATGTCATTGCAGTTCACGGAGGTGACGTTTGTTCCTCAACTAGTGATGGCTCATGCTCCGGCTCAACCGCATACTGCCAATGAGCAGCCGGTAAGGATATTAAAGTTGTTATCTTGATTGTTCACACGTTTCGTATATGATTATTGAATAACACCACTAATATATATGTTATTGCAGTTGACCCAATCGGTAAGAGTCAATGACGGCATAGTCACAAAATGTTAACTCCAACGGATCATGTGGCACATGTTGGAGCTAAAGGCATCAATTCAGTCATTTACTATTGCACTGGAAACACTAGAGGATCGTATCGTTTCACGGGTTCTAGACGGGCTGAAATCACAAATACGTTAATCTTTCTGTGTTTGTATTTTGTTATTTTAGGTCTTTAGTTTTATCAAGTTTAGGGTAATTTTTTTTAATGGAATTTAGGGTTTATGGTTTTCTATTCGCTATCGAATTTTCACTTTTGTCTCGTTCTGTTGGCTTGTCATTCATCAGACAATGCTGGTGCGGATCATGATGATCTTGATGATGGGCAACCTGAGAAGCATGGTGTCAGTCTTCAGTCAAATGATGCTAAAGGAGACGAGGTTGGTGAGGTTGATCCGATTATGGATACTTGCACCGGACGGGAAGGAGACCTTCAGTTAGTCATGTCAGCCGTAGAGCATCTTCCTCAGTCTGACGGGATCTTCGCTCTTCTAGCAGTAGGATCTGGCCAACTTCCTCAAAGCACTCCCGAAGCCACCAGGTCACCACAGCCGTCACCACTATCATCCAATTACCATTATCTTGCAACAGTAATTGTCGACCTTACTGAGCAGGCACGAGTTATAATGGTGAGGAAATACCTTGCAAGCCCATATGTTGACCCCTCATTGAGTTGTGGGGGCATGAAAGACATGATGATGGAAGCTTACGAAGCCTTCAAGAAGAACCAGTAGTCAGGATTGGACAATTGCAAACAAGTCGGAGGTAAAGAGAAACAGATTAATTATTAAACTAATATCGAATTCTAAAGTTGAATATATCAAAGGGGGATGTTAAAGCACATGCGTAATCGGGCTTTCTGGTTTGTAAATTGATATATCAAACCATGGCCTGTCATATGTTAAAGCAATGTCATGTCACACACTCTAAACCATGGCATGTCACAGATTCCCGCCATGGCCTGTCACAAACTCTGAACCATGCCGTGTCACTACTTCCCTCAATGGCGTGTCACTAACTCTGCACCCTGCCGTATCACTGCTTCCCTCCATGGCGTGTCACCAACTCTGCACCTTGGCATGTCACAGATTCCCGCCATGGCGTGTCACCAACTTAACACCGTGTCGTGTCACCGCTTCCTTCCATGGCGTGTCACCAACTCTGCACCCTGCCGTGTCACTGCTTCCCTTCATGACGTGTCACCAACTCTGCACCCTGTCGTGTCACTGATTCCCACCATGGCGTGTCACTAACTTTGAACCATGCCATGTCATTGCTTATCTCCATGGCGTGTCACCAACTCTGCACCCTGCCGTCTCACATTTTTTTCCTTTCATAAAATCTAAACCCAAGTGGACAATTGATATAGTTTTGCAACTTCGATTGTAAATTGACTAAAATTCTCTTATGTATATTGAAGCGATTTGCTTTAAGCAAAAATGTAATGAATGTATTGGCTTTACAATTGTTGAAATGTAGAGTAACATTGTTGATTTTTTATTTATATATGCTGTCCAAAGAGTAGACAATTTACATTCCATACTACATGACCATGCATGGTGTGGCTAAAGTCAATTATTGACTACTTCTATGCCTAGGCAATGCTATTATTGTACACTAGTTTCTAGCAAATATCATTATTCAATGCAAATGTCAATGGCCAAGATAGAAACAATTCGAAACAATTCCTAACAAAACAAGAGATAAATTGCAGTTAGATAGGCCGACAGTATGTCTTCGTCCACAACACACCCTACGTTTTCAGACATTATCCTTCAGATTGGACAGTTGTTGCGTGTGTGATCGGTTTCTCTGTAAATTGAACATGCTTTCGATCAGCGCACTCATGGGGGCGCTGATTGACTTGGAAATGGTGTCGAATTTGTTGATGGATTTGCAAATGGAGATAGGTAATTCTGTTTGTTATGCCGTACATCTTACATTAGGAACATCTTCGTGCTCGATTGTCTTCACCAGCGGATAGAATCTTTCTCCTCTTAGGTCTTCTTGCTTGGCCTCGCCAAGGTGGTGGCAAGATGACAATTTGTTTCACATGCAAGGGGATGTCCTAATCACTAAAATGCCCTACTGGGCGAATAAACCCCGCATAACCTTCCACCAAAACGGTTGTCTTGTAGTAGTCGAAGAAAATCCAATGGCTTTACATTTGTATTTACTGAAAAATACAATGAACCTAATATTCAAGCAGAATCTAAATGCTATGTCAATTAAGGAACAAATAAAAAATAAAAAAAATATATTCTGACCTTATTGCTGCAATGGCATAGCTGCATGGCAGCAAATATGTTTGGAACTCACAGCATGAACATGTCTTCGTGGACAGGTTAACAAATCTATCCATCTTCCCGTCCTTAACTTCAAACTCCACTTGATTGATAGGCTTCACTACAAAGTGATGTGCATCATTAAAGCGTTTGCTCAATTGCTTGGCAACCCAAGGGCTGAGGGGCGTGGTCACCTTGACGGCTTTCCCGTACCGATCATGGAACCAACGTTGGAACATGTCTTGTATGAACTCGAACAAAACAGTGATTGGCATTTGTCTTGCATGCTTCAAGCAGGAGTTAACACATTCGACAATGTTCGAGGTCATCATTTGGTATCACTTTACCGGTGAACATGTACATGCCCATCTGTCAAGGCTTATTCTCAAAAGATCAGCATGGGTTCCTGCATGAACATGCTTGAGCTAGTTCATATGTCTATTGAAATCGAAAACCTTATAGCAATCTCGAGCAAGGGTGAAAATCATAGAAAAGTCATCACGTTTGAACTTGTTTTTAAAGTTTTTCTTCAAATGGTAACCGCATAAACCGTGGTGTGTTTCTAGGTATGCATTTTGGATTGCTTTCTTAATGCCAAGATGTTGATCAAAAATGAACATAGTGTTTTCAAGACAACTAATCGCATCACGTAGCTTGCTGAGAAACCACGTCCACGAGTCTTCATCCTCAACATGACTGATGCCAAATGGAACTGGATATACACACTCATTCGTGTCTTTGCATACAGCGACAAACGGAACACCCTTGAACCTACCTTTTAGATGTGTCGTATCAATTGCAACTGTAGGACACATTACATCCCTAAACCCCCGAATACAAGCCCCGTATGACTAGAAACAATATTTGAATCTTTCAGCCTCATCAGTAGCCACTGCAGTGGCTGTGCCAGGATTTTCTTGTTCCAATATATAAAAATACGAAGGTAATAGTTGAAATGACTCCTTCGAGGGATCGAAAACAAGCCTCTTCGCATACTCTTTTGCTTGCCAAGCCTTACCATACAAGCATTCCAATGCCCACTGAACCTTCATCTCACCAATTATGTCCTTAGGTCTCAATGCTACTCCATTAGCCCGAAGCTTGGGTGCCATAAGTTCACCAATTATCTTGACACTCGTAGTTGGAAATTGCCCTTGCAAACCATCAACAGTACATGTGTGTACTTTGTGGAACGTTCGAACTTGCCAATACCCTTCTCTGTCAGGTAACTTCGTTGAACACACACTGAACTTGCATGCCTTGTCCTTACAACCAACCTCGTAATGACTTTTACATGACCTTTTTACTCTTATCCCAAACTGCTCTTTTAGAGCCAACATGTCCAAAGCTCGTTTCAACTCCGCCTTCAAGAAAAACATTATTCTATTGTATAAGCGATCATCGGGACATGTTGACTCCTCAGTGTTAATTGTTTGGAAGGAGAACATTTCTGCACCTGTAATTTGCCACGTAGAAGATATCACTGCATTTTTTTTTCCTGATAACTATCATCGAGCATTGTATCAACAGAACGAATCTCGTCCTCACCAGCGATGGGGTTATTATATATGGGGTCATCACACTGAACATTTCCTACATCAAAACCTTCAACAAGTTTCGTTTCGCCTTCAACATTATTGCAAATTAGAATATCACTATCATAAAGGCAGTCATTGTCTGAACTGTCATGATCCCATTCGTCAAGCCCATCATATGAATTGACATCAAATCTATCTTCACCAACAGCAAACAAATCCTCATTTCCCTTATCACATGCAGCATTATCCTCCAGGGTCACAGTGTTAACATCCAACGTCACAGTGTTGTACTCAAGTGTTGTATTCTCATTTGAAATTGGAATTACACACTCTACCGTTTCACATGATCGTTGCATTCCTTTAACAAAAGTAACTAATTGGTTTGATGCACATCCTGATCGGAATTGTGCACCTAACTCTTTTATCAATGTCTTCTGTCTACCGGGCTGCGTAAACTCCTGAGGAAACCTCAATTGCGAGTTACGGACCGAATGCTTTGGCATATGTGAAGCATTATAAATCTCATTCTGATTGAGCTAATTACCATGTTGTTTATCATGTGACATAACCTTTGTTTCGCATCTCTTAATGCTGACATACACAGTTGAAATATTCTTCTGTTTTAGCAAAATTAATGCAACACCCTCATCATCCTTGATAATTGGCTATAATAGCTCCCCAGGTGTATTGATCAATGCATGTAACTCAATATCGTCAATTTCTGAGTTTACCCTAACAACATCTTCAACCAGCTTTATCAAGCCCATAAACGATAAATCACTCCTAACCCCCCGCATTTGTGACTCACCACCCTTGTACATGCTATCCACCCACTGACTACCGTGTCTTATCACAAGTCACAAAATTGAAACCCCACTGAAATTTTGAAAACAAAAATAATTATTTAATTTACTTAATTATTTAATTATTTACTTAATTATTTACTTAATTACATGGTGGTGACACGCCAAGTGCATGCAGACATGGTGGTGACATGCCAAGTGCAGGCAGACACTGGTGGTCACACGCCAAGTGTAGGCATACATGCTGGTGACATGCCAAGTGCATGCAGACATGGTGGTGACACACCAAGTGCATGCAAACACTGGTTTGACATGCAAAATGCAGGCAGACATGATGGTGACATGCCAAGTGAAATGCAAACATGCTGGTGACACGCCAAGTGCAGGAAGACATGCTGGTGACACGTTAAGTGTAGGCAAACATATGTGGTCACACACTGAGTAGATGCATGGCGTGTAACAACTCTGTGCAATGTTTCTAATCCGTCTTCTAATTTACAAAAAAAGTTTCACAAATTTATGTATTGCAGCAATAAACCAAAAAGCATACCTTGATGTCATCTTCGCTATAGGGTTTATTTTTCGAGGACAATATGGCCAAATGGCGAAAAATAGACCATAGCAAGATGATGATGGTGCTCAACAGAGAGTTGACAGAGCTCACACAATTTAGAGAGCTGAGAAACCTGATGACGATGGTGCTGAACACAGAGTTGATACAGTTTAGAGAGCTGAGAAAGAAAGATGAGCGAGCACAAACAACCAAGCATTAATTTCTAATTTTTCTCAATGGTTGGAAGCAGATATCGGCAGCTTAATTTGCCACAATGTTTTTTAAGGGCATTTTCATCTACTCATGATTCTTTTTGGGTAGAAACAGATAACTTTATTTGGGTGGTTATTTTTGAAATCACCTTACAAGGAAGGTTATTTCTCATAATTTTCTCTAAATTTAAAGTAGTTTAAATTTATCTAATTCTAAGTTTGACTTAAGAATTATGTATTAAGTTCATTGCTAACATGTTAGAAGCCTAATGAGTCACACATCTAAAATGAATGTTGAAAATAAAATGGAAAAGTTAATTAAGTTGGACTTAATCAAATTAGAAGTTATGAGCTTCTCAAGTGCTTGATTAAAATTGTTTAATTAAGTCATTGGGCCTAATTGATCAAAATTGTTTAATTAAGTTGTTAGGCTTAGTTAATTAAATTGTTTAATTAAGTTATTGGGTCTAATTGATTAAATTAAACAATTAAGTTAACTGGGCTTCTTAGGGACTTGATTAAATTGTTTGATCAAATTAGTAGATTAATTGGCAATTATATAATAGCTTTGTAATAAGGGTTTAAAATTAATCCATGGTATAAATACCTTGCTATAGCCTCCAAACAAAAATAAGAGAGTGGCTGAAAAATTAGAAGAACGATACACTTGAAATTTCTTTTGACTTACCGCCTCTTATGTGAAGAAAAAATAGTTTTTCATTCACTTGATTTCTTTTGTGTGTTTAACCCTAAATTTTTGTGTGAATTATGAGTTTATGAAACTCATCTTTGGTAGCACATTGTCAAGGCATAGCACTCTCAATCCTTAAAGAAAGATTTTCTAATTCATTAGTGTGGATTTCCATTAAAGGCTGCATAAGGATTCCTTGGACAACTTTTGTTTGCAACAATCGAGCTGAGGTGGTGAAGCTTTTTGAATGCTGTTTTGGTGGTTTAACAAAAGATTCATCAACCTTTTTCATTTAGATAAAGTGATATGATCATATATATTTTTTATTAATTAATTTTATACACAATTTGACATAGAAGAAATCCTAGTATGGTGAGGCATAATTCAGTTCGTTAACTTATTTTTGCTGCATTTTTATTTGTATATGATGCATGATCAACCTCCACTCAACATAAGTAGGTATCAATAACATTTCTAACATCATAAATGGTATCCTATCCATATTCTCGAACATTAATCCTCAACTAACTCAGTCAAATCTTTATAGAAATTCGCTAGTTTATTCTACCAACCATGTATAACTCTAGAATTCATCTAAAGTAGTGATAACATTAACTTTGTGAGTTTTCAAAGCTAGAACACGCTTGAAACCTACCATTTGAGGTTAAAATCAAACTTTTAGAATTTGGCAAAACTCTAGGATTAAAACCCAAAATCCTTAATGCTAGAAAATCATTCATTTACCTTAAAAGGTTGGAAATCAAGATTAAAAACTAGAAATCATGTTTTTCCTCAAAAAAAAAGTGAATTTGAAACTTGGAAATGTATTAAGAGAGTTGAGAAAGTTGTTGGTGGCTGAAGAATTGAGAAAATAGGCTAGGGTTCATAATTTGCAACATATTAATAGTTTGGGAAATGACAAGACAAGTTCAGCACTTTATTTTTTTGAAGTCTGACATTGAGGTATTGAGACTTTGAGCCTAGGTTTTGATACTTTTGGAAAATAGTTCTATTTTTTAGAGTGTTCAAGCAAAGTCTCGATACTTTTCATGAAGGTATCGAAGCTTTCTTTTCTAGGTAACAAAGTCTCGATACTTCTTGGTAAGATTTTGATACCTTGGCTCTCAAATGCCCAGAAAAACCTATTAAGCTCATTTACATTTAATACCAATTAAGTAAACGTCCTTATTTTTATTTCTTTCTTTTTTATTTTTTATTTATTTAAGATATTTAATATAAACAAGCAAACGACCCCCTCCCCCATTTGGATTTAATAAAAATATAAAAAAAATCAAATTTTAAAATAATCAAAATCTAAATTTTGGTTTCAAGAACAAAATCGAAAAAGTTCAAGTGAAATTAAATTTCGAGTCCTTATATACCATAGCAAACATACTTCTAAAATTATGAAAAAATCATTTTAAGCCTTTTCAATATCATAGGAATCATTACTGTCATTTTTTATTCCCATTAAATTGTTATATAAAAATCACATGTGTTTACCCCTTCGCTGACTTAGAAAAATTTATACTTCCAACAATGATGGCCAATCAAGGTAACAAGTCACAAAAGATAAAAGAACATATGGAAGAAACTATAACTAATAAATGAAATCATGTATAATAGATGACGAAAGCTCACCAAGAAAATAACAATTATATCCTTAGGTCAAATAACTGACTCATCAAGTTAAGTTACTATTCTAACCTTAAATAAAAAGCGGGGTTTCACATTAATATGGAAAGGTAGCACTAGTGAGGATTACATGACTAAATCATTTTGCAAACAAGTAATGCATGCCGATATGTCAGTTAAAATTCTACTATGTAAGTATACGTATCGAATAGATAATATATAAGCAAGTAAAGTATCGATCCCACAGAAAATTGATTTAAAATTTTACTAAGTACTAAAATTAGAACAATTTAGTTTTATTCAAATAATTAAAATCTAAATTCTAATTAAACTAAAAATTACTCAACTAAAATTAATGTAATTAAAAATTAAAGCAACAAGATAATTGGGTAAAAAGCAAATCCAAAAAGCTTACGATTATAATATCCCTCACACTTCATCCAAATCTTACCTCTCTTCCTTAACTTATTTCAATGGGTTGAATTGTTAACCTAGTATCTTCAATTATTTATAAGGGTCTCCCGACTCATTTTATAAATAGATTCATTAAGTTTGGCTCTAATTTTGGCTACATTTAACATATATGTATATCCCTATCTTATACACAAATCAATTAATATGATCATATGCCATCCTAATTTTAGTCTACACTAAACTCCCTTCTTAAGTTTGTTTATGTTTCTAAATCAATTTAATTGGTGGCCAAGCAATTAAAAGCATTAAGAACAAATTAGAATAAACAATTCAATTCCATTAAAGATAAACAAGAAAGAGATTAAAAATTTAGATTACATGTGAGCTCAATTCTAATCTTAGAAAAAGAAAATTAGTTGTTCATAATTGCAAAGAAAAAACTCATTATATAAATTTCAACCATTGAAAGTAACAAGAAAAATAAAAATTAAGGAAGAAAACAAAATTATTTTTTTTTTGTGCTGAAAATTCTCGCAGGGCCCAGCCACCCTGTTTTTATTTTATTAAGATAGAAAAAAATTAAGTACAGTAGGGAGGGGGACTTAGACAGAACCTCTAAAGTTACAAGAGCATGAGAAGAATTTATAAAAGTATCTAAAACAAAGTGTTTCATTTTATGTGCATATTTTTTAGTGTAATCATAAAATTGAAACCTTTTCCTTATTACATAAGTCCAAGAAAACTAGAGAAACAAAGTAACAAAAATAAATTAGGAGTACTACTTCTTTACATTTATTTAAAACGAACATAAGGTAAGTTTAATTTGTCTAATCTAATCATTCCTCGAAGTTGACCTTCAACTTCTGTGATTACCTGCAGGTTCTGGTGATTGTACCCTTGATTAGAGAGAAAATTTGCAGCTTGATTCCCTTCTCTGTGAATGTGCAAAATCCTGTAACATAGGCTACTCAGGCATTGTCGGATGGAGGCTATCAAATATCTTATTTGAGATGACCATTTATGTCCCTCTTGAACCATTTGTACTACAATTTTTGCATCCATTTTTATCCACTTTAGATATATTGTATTCAATACATAAAAGCAAACCTTTTTGTAATGCCCGTAGTTCTGCTTGTAATGAGTTAAGAGGTCCTAAATTTTCAGAAAATCCAAAATCATATTACCTATATTATCCCTAAGAATTCCTCCACAGGCTGCATTCTGAAAAGCATATTTGGAGCTCCCATCGACATTCAACTTATATTCACCTCTCAATGATTGATTGTAGCTTGTTTCCCAAGTTTCTACCTCAACTTTTCAGCTTTTTGAGTCTCCAAAAGTTTTTTTCTCAATATCTCCTAAAAATATCCTATTTATACTAACAAACTTAATCTAAAATCTTTTCAGTTAACCTACTAATTCTAATTGGACTTAAAAGTGTAATGAGAGGCCCAAAAATCAAATATCAATTTTCAAAAATTTTATTCCCGTAGTAGTATGCCTCATCATCTTTCAATGCCATTTTCTCTATCTTTGAGGCAGAACTGGGCAAAGTAATCTCATAAAAGTTGTAGCTTTGTCTCTTAGCTTTTCAATGGTACAAGAAGTGCATCATTTGGAGTTCTGTAACGAGAGTTATGAGCAAAATACCATGCAAGCAGAATTATGAGTCCTTCAAACACCTTACTTTCTAAAATTAAGGTCAATTTCCTTAAATCCTAAAAAAGTATAAAAACTAATGAATAATGATCAATTTAAAATAAATAAACATAAAATTAAAATAACTCACTAAAATTAAACTAATTATAGAAACAACTAAAAATAACTAAATTATAATTAAAAATTAAGGACTTAGCTAATATTTAATAACAAAATTAGACTAAAATAATTCTATAAAATAGAATTATCATAATACAACCTATGCCGCCCATTGGAAACTCATATAATCAGGTTTAACCCTTTTTTAAAATCGAAATCTTCTGTTGGTAGTTAGTACAAGGTAGATTAGTTACCAAGGCAACATTGGTGACTAAAAGCATCATTAATTTACATGCTACCACATGCCTGCTTTGCAATAAGGAAATTGAAACTATTAGCCACCTTTTCTTCTCATGTGATTACACATAGATTCTCTGGCAGTAATAGAGAGCTATGTGGAATGTGAATTGTGTCATTTATCATAAGTCTTTAATCTACTTCCTTTCGTGGTTTGAATTCATTAAGTCTTTGAAAAATGTCAATTTGGAAAGAAAAATGGTGCGCCCACATTTGGGCAATTTGGACTACTAGAAATGATATTGTTTTCAAGGGTAAACAATGACATGGTTGCCAAGTCTTCAAACTTACAAAAGTTAAAGTTGCATGGTGGATGAATGCCAAGTGGCTAAACTTTAACTCATTTATTGGTGACCATACTAGACAGCCAAATGAAAGTAGCAACCTAAGGCGTATACCAAAGACTAAGAGAAAAGTGTTGTGGGAGAAACTTGAAGCTGGGGCACTTAAATTCAACATAGATGGTGCTTCAAGAGGAAATTCGAGTGATTTCAGAATTTATGGCATTATTTGAGATAATCATGGGGCATACTGACCTATTTTTGAAAATCTATTGGACATTTGACTCCAATTTGGCAGAGCAATTAGGACTTAAGGAGACTATCTTAATTTATGTGGCTACTAATTGGCGATTAACTCACACTTTTTTATTTGAATGCGATTCATACAATGTGGTAAGATGGACTACCAATCCTGTTGATGTGCTTTAAAGAACAAGGCCTACTGTCATTCAAAACTCAAATCTCCTTAAAAAAAATCATAATTAAAGCATTCAACACATTCCTAGGTCATCTAATGAAAAAGGTAATGAGCTTGCTAAACAAGGGGTTCAAGGACAAGTAACTTGTTGTGGATACTAAAGGTAAGCACTCTTAACCCAAGCATAACTGAGGTTGAACTTGAGATACAAGGTAATGATTGATAAGCTCATTGTGATTTTTGTGAGTTTGATTGCATTTTGGAATTGTGCAATAATGTTTGTAACTATTGTGACTTGCTTGCATGATATCTTGCCTTTAATTCTTTTTTTTAACTACCTAATGTTGGTGTGGATTAGACTTGTAAATACATGTTTTCTTGTCTTAATTGTATCGTGTCGATATAGAGTATTAATGATTATATGAGTAAACATGAATACGACACAAACAATTATTCGTGTTAACATCTAAAACACGCAAATGAATACATTTAATAACCGTGTAATATGACACGACATTACTAATACGTTTATTAAATGTGTCCGGATTTTTTATACGACACGACACGATTAATAAACACAATTAAACAATTAACATAATTTTTTCCTTACAGGTTTAATACAATTAACTTAAAATATTTACAATTAAATATAATTTTATTATTCAAATTTAAAATCAATAATTATAAAAATTATTATAATAAATAATAATAAAATTTAGCATAAATAACATACATAAAATTCATTCTCATACTAATAAAATCCATCACTTAACATATAACTTTAAAATACTAATAACATAAAAAATCATCCATAATTTTCAACCATAATTAAATACATATCATTAACCACATCATCCACTATAAACAATTCTAAACACCCAAACCAAAATCGAAAACTCACTTGCCAATGTCACATCATTTGGTGTCATAAAACCTAATGATGAAATGGAAATAATATATTAATAAAATTGATCAAAAAAAAAGTTAAATAAAATTTTAAAATTTAGTTTGAAGCATTACCTTTCATTGATGATTAATTGACATCAACAGTATTAGAGCATTTGGCTGATGCCATTTCTTTTTTACTATTTTCTTATACTCAACAAAATGAGTTTGACATTTTCAAATCTTGACAATAAATAAAATAGTATGCTTAACAAAATCGAAAACATAATTCACCTCAAAATTAGACAATAACTCCATTTAAATAAAATGAATTTAACATGAGAAGAACATCAAGAACAGAAGAGTATGCATCCAAAATAAAAAACATTACAACAACAATAAAGTATAAACAGAGCAAAAAGTCTCGAAACTCAAGGACATAAATCCTCAATATATCTTTTTGAGAAAAAAGCAAACCTTCCAAAAGCAACTAGTAAAGTCAAAGCCTTTGTGACAATAAACAACATCGCTAAATTGGAGGATAAGGCTTTTAAGGTTTGGGTTTTTGGGTTTTTTTCCTAGAATATTAGTGAAATAATGTTATTGATTTTGCACACACAAGTATAAGTTTCGAACAAGTAATATAAATAGTAAATTTAGAATCGTATCCCATAGAGATTTGTTACTATTTTTTCCCTAAGTACTAAAATTATAATAAATTAATCTTATTCAAATAACTCAATTTTTGTAGAAAAGTAATTGCAACTAAATTTAATTAAACACTAATCTAATTAATAAAAATTAAAAATTTACTAGAGAAAGGCAATAGATTAAAACTTATGATTATGAGTTCATTCAATAGTTCATCTGACACTAGTTTATCTTATTATTTACAGTCATGGGTGGTTGTACTAACTTAGAATCTAAAGCTATGTACAAGTCTCTGTGGAGATGCTTACACAAATACTTAACTTAATTGGGTCATTATATGTCTATAGGAATCAATTAAATAAGGTTCATTAAGCTAGTTTTTTAATTTAGCTATTTATGGCAATTAGCATATGTCTACTTGAATCGCGAATCAAATCACCTAAGTGACATGAACATATACTATTCAAACCTTAGTTGAATATAAAATCTCTTCGTTGAGTCTTAATTAGATTCACAAATCAGTTAATTATTGATTGTGCAACTAAAAGTATTAAAAACATATTTGAATAAGCAAAACCATACCCATTCATAATAAATAAAAGAGAAATAAATATTCAAACTACATGTTGAAATCCACCACAATCCTAGAAAAATAGTTTAGCTCATAATATTTACTAAAAACATCCAAAAAAAAATTAGCCATTAATCCAAGTCAAGAAAATAAGAAAAACACAAGAGTAAAGAGAGAAAACTAACAGTTAAAGCTTTGTGATCTTGATTCTTCCTCAAATTATCTTGCTATCTTGCTTTATCTTTTGCTATTTTTCTCCAGAGAAATTGCTTGCTGTCGTCTTTTCCCCTAAATATTCTTAAAATGGCTTCTTAAATAAGCTCTAAAAGACCTAATTTCCAAAATCTCATAGAATAATAAATTTTTGGAAAGTCATTTGATGCAGTGGCCTTATGGTTGCATTTTGGCGCCGTGGTGCTACTTTATCAGCACAAGGCAACCTAGTCTCGAGAATTTGCATGCACTCCATTTGTTTAGCACTACAGCCATGTTCTTCCCAACACTGCAACCCTAACTTCCTTAGTGTCGTAGCCTTGAGTAACTTAAGGTCCTGGCTTCCAATCAACATGCTACCTTGTGCAGACTACAATCATCCAACATTTTCCAACATGATTTTCATCTTGATCTAATCTGAACTAGGCAAATTGGTATACATAAAAGTTGTAGCCCATTCTTTTAGCTTTACAATGGATCAAGAATCTCATCAATTGGACATCTAAAGCTCAAGTTATCCTTGAAATATTTCAGCATGTATGAATAAAGCCTTCACCATACTTGTGCGATTTTAACTCAAATAAACCTTTCTCGGCAAATATCCTACAAACACCATGAGAGAAATCAACAATAACTATTCTTAAAGTAAATTAAAGCAACATAAAGTAAAATTAAACTCAAATAACTTAAATTAACTACTAAACATATAATTTAACTTAAATTAGAAAAACACCTAAAATGTTAAAATTCAAATCTAAAATCTCAAAAATCTAGTTACTTAAACTCCCAAAATGTGTCAAAATGACTTCATATTATAAAGTTATCACACCCCCAAACTTAAGATTTTGCTAGTCCTCAAACAAAACACGAAATAAAATGCAATAAGCTAAATGAAGAAAAACTTTTAACTAGAAATCAATTACAGTAACTCATTAATCACCTTTAATATCCTCAAAAGTTAATACATATTTTTCATCCTAAGCAACACACAAATACTATCCAAGTTCATGTTCTAATTCAAATGCAAGCCTATCGTCAAGTGGATTCCTCTGTGTGTGTGTGTGTACGTGCAATCTTTTCACCTAGAACATTGTACAATTTAGATAAGTTTAGATTCATGCACAATTCAAATTAGTAATTAAATTCCATAAGTTTACTTTTCATCTCTCTCTCCACTAATGTAGACTAATACTAAGTTAAGGATCAAAAAGACTGTAATTAGGTTGTAATGTATGGCTAGGGTCAAAATTGGATATGGGATAATGTATAGCTCAAATCAGCCTAAGCACATAGTCAATCTAGGACCTATTTAGAGTTTTATTTTCCTTCACCTATTATACCATTTTTTCATCAAAAATTTTCTTTTATTCAACATTTCATTCTTTTTTTTCTTTTTTCTTTCCCTTTTTTTTTTCAATTTCACACCCCTAAACTTATTTCTTATATTGGGTAGTGAAATGAATGCAATCATATCTTTAAACTTTTCATCATTTTTCATCTTTACTACTTTTTTCATTATTTAGCTCATAATACTTCCTAAGTTGACTTATGCACTTAAGAATGAAGGATGCAAGAATTATTGAAAATATTCATATAAGGATCTCAACTAAAAATTAAGTGTACAAATAAGGAAAAGGTGTCATTAGGTTGAAAGGGGGAAACTAAGGATAAATTATGAAAAAGAAAGCTAAAAAGGCTCAATTGCTCTAAACATGACCTAAATCATCTCTTTAACTAAGTATAACTTAGGGTTTTGCCTTAAGAAAGAATCAAACAAATATTAGAACTCTATGCATAATTCAAAAATTCACATTCACATAAACCTTCTCTAAATATGTACAACGAATCTAAGCAAAAGATAATGTACTAAAATTAATGGAAATCACATTTTAATAATAAAGCTTAATAGAAGAATTTAACCTAATACTCAAACAATATTCACATCTACAAAGAACTAAGATAAGAATATAATGAGGTTCTCATTATTGGATAGGTAAATTAAAAGAAATTGACGCAATTAAATCTAGATCAAGTTTTTAAAACATGCATAAAATTTAAAAATAAAAAAAAATAAACTAACCTAAAAATATCACAAAAACTAATAATAGAACAACCCTCCCCTAAACTTAAATTGCACATTGTCTTCAATGTGAAAAGCTAAAAAGAATAAGAAAAATAAACTCCCTTATCAATGGTAGCAGTGCATTGAAAGTTCTAATTTTCATTTTCCTCATCTTCATGCTTTCTAAACCTGTATACTCAACCAAACAAGCTAAGGAAAAGTTATAACTACTTATTTAAATAGAAAAACAAAAACTAACTAAAATAATAACTAAATTTAAAAGGATATAGCTTAGGTTATCTCCCAAAAAGTGTTTCTTTATAATTTATAACTTAACTTTGGTTAAAGTCTTCATTCACCTTTTAAAAAGGTTTGGGTTTACATGTAAAAAGCTTGAGGTGTGAAAGTAACCTCCTCCAAAGATGAGGTTGTAGTGGTTTTAACTCAAGATTTAGTGTTTGCTTAACCCAAGGTGGTGAAATAAGCTGACTTTTACCCAACTTCTCAAATTGAGTTTTTTTTAAATAATGCAGTTTTAGTGTAGCCTTCAAAACATGTTTTACATTTATAAGTTCTTCATTCTTGTCTTTTGTTATTGTAACTTGAACCAAACAAGCTTCGAGGAGTTTTATTAGATTCTCCATATCGACAGCTTCCTTAAGTAATTCATCAACTGTATCTAAAAAGGGAATAAAAGGCATATATGGCTTGACTTGTGGTGGTGTAAATACTTCTTTCTCTTGCTTAACTTCTTCATCTTGAACTTAATTGTTGGAAGAATTCTCTTGATCTACTTTATCTCCATCATCTACCACATTCTTGCCATTTTCCTCATTAAGATGCTTACCATATTCTTCTCTTCTAGGATTAAGATCAGTGTCATTTGATAAGGTTTCCTAAGGCTATTATTGATGTCGTTAACAAGTTGACTCACATATGTCTCAATATTTCTCACTAAAGCTTCGTTACTTTGAATGACTACATCCATATTTGCCATGCATGCATTATTCTTGGTCAGTTATTGCATTAACATCTCTTTCAAAGTTGGTTTCTTCTTAAGTGTAAGGGCTCTAACTTGTTATTGAAAACCATTATGTAAAACATGTTATGATGAATAAATAAGACCCTAATCATTACTCCATGAAAAATTTGATTCATTCCACGATGAGTTATAATTGTTGGAGTATGAATTGTTTTGCTGCCCATTGAAGTTTCCATCAAATGGCATTGATTCATAATAGGCTGGACAACAATCACTTGAATGTGCATCTCGACAAAGCTCGCATGTCACAAAAGGACTCTAATAGACATTGACACTGAAAGTGTCAATTCATTAAAACAAAGCCTTTACTTAGGCGGTCAAAGCACTAATAGCCAATTCATAATCACTAGCAACCCTCCTAGGCTCAAATTGTTTCGATGGCCATTGATAGTTGTAATAATTTATCACCTCAACCAAAAGTACCTGAAAATAAAAGAAAAAATTCAAATTAAGATTAATCCGTGAATATTAATATTAGCAAAATAAATAGGAAAATACAAATCTCCGACAATAGTGTCAAAAACTTGTTATCGATTTTGCACACGTAAGTATATATATCGAACAAGTAATATAGACAATAATTCTAGAATCGTATCCCACAAAGATTTGTTCCTACTTTTTCACTAAATACTAAAATTATGAAAAATTAATCTTATTCAAGTAACTCAATTTTTGTAGAAAAGTAATTACAATTAGATTTTATTAAACACTAAACTAATTAATAAAAACTAAAAATGCACTACAGAAAGGTAATAGATTTGTAGTACCCCGTACTTTGATATGGTGGCTAATAACGCTATTTTTATGTTATTTATATTTAGTTTATGTTTTTATACGTGTAGGATCAAAAATAATCTCCATTGGTGAAGAAAGATGCATAATGGACTGTTGCTCTATTTGTATATATTTCGATTTTTTAATCATATTTCCCACTACAAAAGTCCAAATGATATGATTTTTGGACCATTAGAAAGCTAAGAGGCAGGGCTACAACTTTAATTGTTTACCACTTTGCCTAGCTCTAGCAGAAAGGTGGTCAAAATCTTTATTGAAATGAAAGTTCTATATCAAAAGAACCGATTTGGATAGAATATTTGAGCACCGTTGCCCTAGAAATTGAGAGTCGTGGCCCTCATCATAAATTCCATAAATAACAATATTTTGGGATTTTTGAAGTTAGGGCTTTTGGGGGCTACTTAAGGGACCTCTTTTAAAGGATTTTGGACCTTTTTGTAGTGTCAAAAGAGTAAAATGATTGCACAAGAAAAGGAGGAAGACAGGTGGCCTTGTTAAGGGCATTATTATAATTGCATGAGAAATTAGATAAGCTTTAACTATAAATATCTTCATTTCTCCAGCAGCTTCTTCATTTCTCTAAAACTTCTCTTATTCTTCTTCTTCTCATCTCACATTTCTTTATATTCCATGGGAGTTCCCTTCAAGCTTCCATAACTTTCTCAAGTTACCCTCACTTTCCATGCTTTTGTGCACCTTTTTCATAGAACCTCTTGTGCTCTTTCACTTTCTCACCTTCAAACCCTTGAAAAGTCTTACTTTCATTGCTTTCTCTCACTAGCTAAGTGTTTTAGAGAGAGAAAGAAAGACATTCTATAAATGTTTGAGAATTTTTAAAGAGGAATTCAATTACCAACCTAGCAAGATGAGTATTGAAATTGAGTTAATTTTTTTTGTTGTTGAGCATGGCTAGTGGTTAGATCTATGAGTATTTTGTAGTTAAGGTGGTTTATTCATTTTGGTGTGATTAGAATAGTGAATATAAATATCCACTTAATGGTAGTTGGAAGCTAGTTAAAAATAACTAGTAAAGCATGATTTAGGAGATAGCCTTTAGAATTATGGTTATGTGAATTGAGTTGATTTGTGATACTAATGTGTGATAGGTTCCACCGAAACCCCATATCTCCATTCAGAGCATTAGTCGAAGTTAGAGCCCATCAAAACATCAACAAAGACTGGTGAGTGAACTTGCATTTCAAAATTCTTTTTGGAAATGTAAATGTATTTAGATGAAACATTTAAATGATTTTATCCAACTTTTCCTTAAAAATGTGTGCTGGGGAACAAGCCCTTGACAAAATGTTTGATGTGGTGAAAATGTGAAACGTATAAAAGGATGATCCCATGTGCTTTTGTATTATGTTGGTATTTATATGTATATGAATACATGTTGTGCATTGATGGATAATATTGTGTGATGATAATGAAGTGTGCAAGTAGGGAGTGCACACATGATGATGATGAAATGTGCGAGTAGGGAGTGCACACGTGATGATGTTGAAATGAGCGAGTAAGGAGTGCACATGATGATATTGCCTTGTGCGTGTAAGGAGTGCACATGAGCTGAATAAGGCAAGTGGTATACTAGTTTCTATATGTTCATATATGTCTATGCAATAAAAAGTTTATGATCATAATATGTGATTGCATTGAATATTGAGAAAACTTGATTATTGTCAATGTGTTCAATTTGATGTTCAATATGGCAAGAATGGACTTTGTGGCATGTGAAAACCTTTTAATTTCCATCTGCCCTGAATCTCACTACAGTAGAAATGGATTCTCGATACAACAAGATTTCCTTTTCACTGTAGCAAGAAACGGGATATTATGTTGCCTTATTTAGATATTTGTCTAAATTTTCACTCTTTCCCCTTTTTATACTGATCATGGATCCTTTATCATCAAGTGATTAAACAACCAACCATTTGAATAAGGGGTTTTTTAATAAGAATAGAACTAAATTGCATTATTTTCAACATAAGTGCATCATGTTTTCTAAACTTCTCGTATTGATTCTTGTTCCTTTCCTATGTTTACTCATTGGGTTTATACTCATGTTTTTAAACTTTATGTTTTCAGATTCAGAGGTCGTTGGGACCTAGATAGAGGTGTCCTCGTAGAATCGTCCTTTTTGGTAGGTATCATGGCATCTAGTAGCTGTACCTTCTCCATGGTCACTCCGCTGAAAGTTAAGTGTCAGTTGGTTTATGAATACATATACGTGATGTAATTTGCTAAGATACATGTCATAAACAATATGTTTATTTTGAGTAATGTTGCCACCATGAGTTGGCAATAGGCGACGTTATTTTGGGATAATACAAATGTAAACATTTGGTTTTCATAGTATAATATTGAGATACTTACCGTTGAGAATTATGAAATGTGGTCTTATGAATGAATGAAGAATTAATGAGCAGAATCACAGGAATAGGCTTGCTTGGGCTTAGTGGGCTATGTCCATTGAGTCCATGCGCCAGTCATGGCCTGGGTCTTGGGCTATGACAAGATTAAAACCTAGGATTATAGGTTCATTCAACACTTCATCTTTCCTGAGTGGTTTTACCAGCCTAGAATCCAAAACTATGGATAAGTCTCCGTTGAGATGCTAGTACAAATACCTAACTTAATTAATTCCCTATATGTCCATAAGTCTATAGTACATTGCTAGTATCAGATGAAATGTTGAATAAACCCATAATTCTAAGTCTTTAGTACATTGCTTAACTTAATTTATTTAGTTATTTAGTTTATTTAGAGTTGATTTTTAAACTTTGTTTTTGCTTAATTTTTCAATATTCGGGGAGCTCGAATAAGATTAATTTGTTCTATAATTTTAGTACTTAGCGAAATTTAGAAACAAATCATTGTGGGAATGATAATATGGATTACTATCTATATTACTTGTTCGAAACGTATACTTGTGTGTGCAAATTTGACAATAGAAAACTAATAGTTAAAGCTTCGTGATCTTGATTTTTCCATAAATTCTCTTGCTTTTGTGCTTTGTCTTTTGCTCTTTTTCTCTAAAGAAATTACTTGCTTCCGTCCTTTCTCCTAAATGTTCTGAAAAGGCTCCTTAAATAACCTCCAAAAAACTTAATTTCCAAAATCTTGCAAAACACTAAATTTTTGGAAAGTCTTCTGGCACTGCAACGTTGTGGCTATATTTTGGTGCTACGACACTACCTTATCAATGTCACAATGGCCTGGTCTTGGGAATTAGTATGGTGCACTCCATTTGTCCAATGTCGCAGCCATGTTTTTCCTAGCACTACAACTCTAAATTCCTTAATGCCGCAACCTTGAGTAACTCAAGGCCACAGCTTCCAATCAACATGTTGCCTTGTACATACTATAGTCATCCAACATCTTCTAACACAATTTTCACCTTGATCTGATTTGAACTAGGTGAAATGGTAAATATGAAAGTTGTAGCCCATTTTCAGCTTTCTAATGGATCAAAGATCTCATTAATTGGACTTCTGTAGCATAAGTTATCCGTGAAATATTGTAGCATATATGAATGAAGCCTTCACCATCCTTGTGTGATTTTAACTCAAATAAACCTTTCTCAGCAAATATCCTACAAAAACCACGAGAGAAATCAACAATAACTATTCTTAAAGTAAACTAAAGCAACATAAAATAAAATTAAACTCAAATAACTTAAATTAACTACTCAACATGTAATTTAACTTAAAGTAGAAAAACACCTAAAATGCTAAAATTTGAATCTAAGATATTAAAGATCTAGTTACTTAAGCCCCCCAAATGTGTCAAACTAACTTTATATAATAGAGTTATCAAATAATTGGCTAGAAAGAAGAAGAAGAAATGAAGAAACAATGAAATAATTGGTAAACTTAGTTGAATAATCGGTGAAATTAGTGAGAAACTACAATGGGGAAAGAAAAAGAAGAAGAAAAGAAATGTGTCATGAAACAACGACAAGCTCTTTTGAAATAAATCCAAATATAAAGAAAGTAACAAAAAAAATTAAGGTTTAGGCATTATTACATTATTATCCTTATGAAATTCAAAAAAAATTTTAAAATAATTATTTAAAATTATTTTAATAAGGCTAAAACAGTATTTGGCTACAAGTTTTAACGAGTTGATAAACGTATCACTTATACACGTTTAAACGCGATAACATGATTAATTAAACATGTTAATCATATTGACATGATTAAGACATGAAACACGATAAAGCTAAACCCAAACCTATTTAACTCTGTGTCTTCTTGGGTCGTGTCCAAAATTGCAAGGTCTAGTATGGATGGTGGAGTGTTCACTAATGGTGAGCCTACTGATATATTTTTGTATAGCTAACAACTCTATTGTTTCTCTTGGAAAACCTTTTGTTTATGGGTGGCGTGTGTGAGGAATGCATAAAACATGTCATCCTTCTTATTCCTTCAATTTTGTACAAGGGGAGTAAAGAATAGTTAGTGCTAGAAATGATGGTTATGCAGACCCCCATTATTTTGTACAAGCAGCAAACTGGCTTGCCTTTTTTGTATTTGTATAGTTTCCAAATATAATATAATATATATGCTTTTTAAAAAAAAGATACTTAGATCTTTTCGATCATGAATCATATGAAACTTGTGAATCTTGCTTATTTAGTAAGACTATCAAATCATCTTTCACATAAAAAAGAAAAAGAGCTAATACATTATTACGATCTACATTCGAACGTATGTGGCACATTGAATGTATATATCAGAGGTGGATACTCTTGTTTTATCACTTTTATAGATAACCATTCAAGATATGGTTATGTATACTTGATGAAATATAAATCAAAATTCTTTGAAAAGTTTCAAAACTAAGGTTGAGAAATAAATTGGCAAGAACATTCTCATACTTGGTCAAATCGAGGTGGACAATATTAAAGTTAAAAGTTTATAAATTATATAAAAGAAAGTGAGATTCTCTCATAACAAACTCATTCAAAAACTTAGCAACACTGGCATTTTGAAAAAGAGAAATTGAATCTTATTGGACATGGTTCGAGCAATGATAAGCAAGGTAAACCTTTTAATTTTCTTTTTGTAGATTTTTTTTAGAGACTACTACTAATCTCCTTAATAAGGTTCCAATAAAATCGATTGACAAAACTCCATATAAGATATGGAAATATAATAAGCCAAATTTGTCATACCCTAAGATGAATAATTACATAGCTTGCATGAAGCTTACATCCTCTGAGAAGCTTACAGCAAGGTCAAACAAATAAAAGTTTGTGGGATATCTAAGATAATCAATTAGACATTATTTTTACAATTTATTGAGAAAAAATGTTTGTCTCAAGATACGCTATCTTTCTAGAGAAAGAGTTCTTATTAGACAAGAGCAGTGCGGGTAAAATTGTTCATGAAGAAGTTCAAGAACCATAAATAGACTTAGTTATGGAACTCGAGCCTATGGTTGTTGCACCATATGTGTAGCCAGAAGCTTATAGCACAAAAAAATTCAAAGATCAAGTAGGATACGTTAGGCTCTTAAGAGATATGGATTTCTTATGGAAAGATGTATTGTTCATGGATGATAAGCCTACCACATATGAGGAAGCAATGTCAAACATTAATTTCGATAAATAGCTTGAGGCTATGGAAATATGAAATGGATGCTATGGATGTGAACTAAGTGTAGACTTTTATTGATCCACTTAAGGAATAAAACCCACGAGGTACAAATCAATCATTAGAAAAAAGATTAACATGGATGGCAACATAAAAATGTACTAGGCTAGGTTAGTGGCCAAAGGTTGCTAATAAAGATAATGTGTTGACTTTGAAGAAACCTTTTCGCTTGTAACAATGCTTAAGTCCATTTAAATTTTACTTGCTATTGTTGCATACCGTGATCATAAGATATGGAAGATGGATGTGAAAATTACATTTCTTAACAAGAATTTGCACAATGAGGTGTATATAATACAACTTAATGGTCTCATATTTAAAGAAATTGCAAATAAAGCATGCAAGCTTCAAAAATCCATCTATGGACTTAAGTAAGCCTTTCAGAGTTAAAACATTAGCTTTGATTAGACTATCAAAGCCTTTTATTTTATCAAAAATGATAATGAACCTTACATTTACAAAAAGGTTAGTGGGGGAGTAGTTTTTTAATGCTATATGTGGATGTCATATTGCTTATAAGAAATGAAAATAACAATGCTACAATCTATAAAAATTTGGTTATCTAAGAAGTTCTCCATTAAAAATATGGGAGATACAGTTTATATACTCAAAATAATGATCTACAGAGATAAATCTAAAAACCTATTTGGTCTCTTTTTATCCACACACTAGATAATGTGCTAAAGAGGTTTAGCATGGAAAAATCCAAAAAAGGCTACTTACCTATGTTGCATGGTATATATCTCTACAAGAACATGTGTCGTAAGACACAAGAAGAGAAACTTCACATGGATAGACTGCCATAAGTTTCGACAATTGGATCTATCATGTACGCAATGCTATGCACTAAACCAAATGTGTCTTATGCTTTAAGTGTTAACAGCATATATTAGGCTAATCTAGGTGAACATCATTGGATAGCATGGAAAAATATTTTCAAATACTTGATCAGAACTAAAGATATTTTTCTAGTTTACAGTGGTCCAAAACTCTAAGTTAGGAGTTTGATAACTCTATGATATAGAGTTATTGGACTTTGTTTTGATAATAATTTAGCTTAGTTTTTGTTGTAATGCATAGAAATTAGTAGTTTTTAGTTAAATTATTTTAAGTTAATTAATTTAGGTTTGTCAATCTAATCTTAGTTAATTTTATGCTTAATTTGGTATTAATGTGATTAAGATAGGTTGTTATTGATTTATTTGTGCTTTTGTAAGTGTTTAATGAAGGAAGAATTTTCATAGAAAAAGGAGAGCAATTTTAGAGTGTAAACTTTCATTGCATATGTTTTGGCATTTTGACTGTAACTCTCTTGACAGAGCTCTAGATAAGATGATTCTTAAACCATTGGAAATCTAAGAGAACAAGATATAACTTTCATGTTTACCACTTCACCTAGTTCAACCTGAAAAATGATCAAAAATTATGTCAAATTTGAAGCACTGAAATAGTCCTAGAATAACTACAATTTCTGCTAATTAATGGGTCAAGGTCGTGGCTCACATAGTTTGATGAGAAAATCCTAATTGGAATTGACTTTTTTCTTCACCCAACTTGGCCTAACTTCAAAGCCCTATAAAAACAACCTTTCAAAGGACTTTAAAAAGGGAGCCAAGCACCAAATTGATAGTTGAGAATCAAGCTCACAAAGCCATTGAAGCAATGAAGAATTTGAAGGAGTCAAGAAGATATAGAAGATCAACATTATAAATTCTTGGGTTCTATTATCCTTTTGTTATTCAACTATTTTTCTTAGTTCAATTTGAATGTTTAAACTTAATTCAATGATGATGTATGACTTGATGGGAAACTAATTACTAATCAAAGATTATGATTGAACTTAATACATTGTTTAATTTATTTATCTCTCTTTTGCTTATGTTTGATGGATTTAAGTTGTTTATTTTATTTTGTTCTTAATGCTTCTAATTGCCTGATCACCAATTAAATTGAATTGGAAACCTAAATTAAACTTTGACGAAGGAGATTTATGTAGACTTTGAATAGAAGAGCATATGATTGAATACACTTAGTTGATTAGATGGTTTGATTTGCATATAGGGTAAACATACATCTATAAGTTATACGTAGCCAAAGTTAAACCACGAACTAATTACTATATGTCTATGTAAATTAATTGGGAAAGATATTTTTATGAGAAACTCGACAAAGACTTGTAAATATTTAGGACTATAGGTTAACAATTTAATCCAGTAAGCTAAGTTAAGAAAATGAGACAATGACCAGATGAAGTATTGAGGGATATCATAATCTTAGGTCTAAAAGTCAATAAAGTTTAGAAAAGTAATGTTACTGAGTAAATTGAGAGTAGTTTTAGTTTTTTAAGTTTTACTTTTTAATTCAATTTTTAGAGTTTGGATAAAATTAGAATGTGTAATTTTAGTAATTAATAGTAAGAATTAATTTAATTCCCTGTGGGATTGCTACTCTACTTATCATTATATTATCTTTGCGATACGTATACTTGCGTGGGTAGTAAATTGAACAACAGGGTTACAATGATATAGGTTTTCAATCTAACAACAATGATATTAAATCATATGGTGAATATGTGTTCACTTTAAATGGCATTGTGGTCAATTAGAAAAGTCCCAAACAAGAAATGTTCAAAATTCTAAAACCAAGGCCTAATAC
The DNA here is from genome assembly GCA_036013995.1 of Theobroma grandiflorum. Classification (NCBI taxonomy): domain Eukaryota; kingdom Viridiplantae; phylum Streptophyta; class Magnoliopsida; order Malvales; family Malvaceae; genus Theobroma; species Theobroma grandiflorum. Next base: position 14,698,820 of record CP142131.1, read on the forward strand.
ATCTCTATGTCTAAGGTAGCAAAAGAGGCACTTTAGATCAAAAAGTTCATCACTAAACTTGATGTGGTTCTTAGCATTGTTGAGTAGACGCCTTTGTATTGTGACAATAATGGATCCAATGTTTGAGAAAAGAAAACAATGGATCCATTGAGAAAGTGAAAGAACCAAGATTTCTTTAAAGATCCAAATATGGATTGAGGTGTTACCACTTGATTAGAGATATAATCAAGAAAGATAAAATCAAAATAGAACGTGTACCAACAAAAGGTTATCTAACATATCCATTATTAAGGCTTATCCTAATAAAAACATATTTGCCACATGGAAGAGTTTGGTATTAGATATATAGGCAATTAGATTCAAAGTAAGCAAAAGATTGACGAAGATAATGTATGCCTTGTAATGAATAGGTTGGGCATAAAGATACATTATGTTATTTTGAGCATTGATTTAATAAAAAGCTTTCTTTATCTTTATGTTTATGATTGTTGTTATTAACTAATGAAAAAAATTTCATGGAACAAGACATGCTTTACAAAAATAATCATAAATTGTTAAAATTATGAGATTCTTATTGTATCAAAGCATCATTTCTAATTGTTTCTAATCAATGTTTTATCAAGATTGGACATTGATAATGCCAAGAAGCTATCACATGGTTAAGTTTCTAATCAATCTTACCACACAATTAAAATCTTTTCATCAACTAATATCTTAATAAGACATAGAGTATGGTTTAATGTCCACTTTAGATTGTTTTTACTATATTAACTATTGAGACTACTTAACTCATTAATGAGATTTGAAAAACTCCTTATCTGAGTCATCACTCTACCTTGACTAAATACTCTTATGAGTTATTACATGCCAAGATGCAATAAGATATTCCATTTAATATCATATAGGGTGTGGAATGCTATATTTTGGTATTGACTTAAGTAGTCCAAGCCAAAAATGCTCATGAGGATCGATATTGAGTATAGTATGAAGCACATGAAGGCAAAAAAATGATCAATAGAGGATTCATCACCCTAAATGATATTAAAAGGAATATCATATTGCATCTGGACATTTAATAACTCAAAGGAGTATTTAGTCAAGGCAGAGCGATGGCTTAGAAAAGGAGTTTTTCATATCTCATTAAAGAGTTAATTAGTCTTAAGAGTTAATATGGTAAAGACAATATAAAGTAGACGCTAAACCATACTCTATGTCTTATCAAGATTGTCACGACCCGGAACTCCCCATCGGGCCCATAACAACCGCCGCGAAATCTCAATAGGTATTCACACTCTAAATACCGATCGAAACCTCGCAAGGCTTTCGTATCAGCTTTCACGCTTCCCCGGTGAGCGACGATTACAAAATGTCACATTTCAAATACCACCAGTCATTTTCAATTAAAAAAATACTAAAATAGTTTCATCCGGCTTATATGGGCATTTTCATCGTTTTTCACCGAAAATTTCAAAATTTGCTAAAAATGTAGTAAATGCGTATAAAACACATTTATCATGATAAAAATAAAGTTAAGTATCTAAAATATTTATTTGGAAATAAAATTTAATTATTTGAATATAATAAAAATATTTAATAAAACAACATGTTTTCTCGTAAAACAATTTTAATAAAACTATTAATTTGTTATGATTTTACATACCATAATGTAAACAACTAAAGTGTGAAATTTAAATTACAGTGACACGTGTGCCCCAAAACTAACCAGAGTGTCTCGGGAACTGTGAACCTACAGTTCTCGTCGATTCAAGTCCACTGTGGTCCTTAATTGAATCAGCTAACTATGAGTGCTCTGAGCCTGTAAGGTGTGGAAAAAAAAAGGGGTGAGATTATAAAATCCCAGTAAGTAAACATTTACCATCGAAACTATCTAAAGTCGAGTAAAATGAGACAATTAACGTAAACTAGTGTAAAATGATTATAACTCTTTATTTCCTTTCACTGAGTAAATTAATTTCGTTTCACTTGAAAATTTACATGGCTTATGATTATTCGCAAAATTGTGGCTTTGCCAAAAATCTCGTGCTTGGTGACACCTTGATCAGAGGTATTCAACCAAGCCCGCCAAGGCTGTCTAAATTATCCTAATTATTCAATATCAGCCATTCCTTGGCGTTAGCTGAGTTTGCCTTCACATGGTGGTTTAACATGAAGTGACTCTGTTATATCTCAGGACAATTAAATAAATAACCCTATACACCTCTACAACTGAGATATCGGTATATAAGGGTTTTACCGTGCCACCTCTAATTAGGCCGGTCCACAGAAACCCATCTACTGCAGCAGATATCAATCCACCAATTAATAAAATTTTAACAATATGACTAGGCTATTTTATTACTAACCAGCCTGCATGGCAAATAGCAGTTCATATAAATTTCAACACAATAAACCAACAGCCAGTCATATCACATTTTCATAAGTCATAATAATTTAAAACATAATTCACCATAAATCATGGGTCTCCAATTGCTCTAATTTTTAAATCAAATATTCGATTTTCATATCAATTGATAAAATTTGATTTATTTGATAAATTCCATTTATTTCATAATTTCGTATTTTTCTCAATAAACAAGATATTTTCCATTTAAAATAATTCATAAAATCATCAAATTAAATAAAATTCCTCTAGATAATTAAGGCAATAAATTGTCCACTCACTATTCTAAGAGTATAGATACTCATACCCTCCGTCCTCGGATGCAGTCTCTTACCCGAATCAGTTTACTCACCACCTATCCATAATTCATGACACAAAATTTAATAAATTGTGTCAATATATCATAAATTATTTTAAGCTCTAAATGCATGGAATGTCCTACAAACTGTCCGAATAACCGTCTAAACACGGTTTTTGACTTAATTCGCCTACACACGTCTAAATTGCTAAAATCTTCATTTTAACTCCGATTTGACCCGTTTCAGTTTCTGATTGTTTGATTATATTCTAATTTCTCAATGGCAGCATCTACGGGTCAATTTACCAGTCCTAGACTAAAAATTACGATTTTACCCCTAACGGGTAAAAATTTTAATTTTTACTCTGAAAATTTTCAAAATTTTCCTCTAGCCATAATTCAACATAATTCACTTAAATACCACAAAATAACATTAGAATCAGCTGTATTTCACCCCCTAGAAGGTTCGGCCATGGTGAGCTTAATGGAGAAAAATCTTATTTCTTGGTAAGTTTTGATGCATACCATTTTAACCTAACTAAATAATATCAAATCAACCTAAAATCACTCAAAATGATTTCTCAAAATCCTCCCATGAGGTTCAGCCAGCAGAGGTAGTTCATACCCACAAGAGATTCAAGCATCAAAATGAAAAAATAAAGCTTGGGCAATGGAAATCAACATGAAAATTCATGAATTTACCTTTTAATGGCTTGAATTCTTGATTTTTAGTGTTTTTCCCCTTGAATTCTTGGCTAGGGTTTGGGGTTTTTCTTCTTCCTCCTTTCCCTTTGATGGCCGGCCATGATATGAAGAAATTCTAGAAATTTCAAACCTTTTATAAGGCTAATTAAAATATTATTTAATTTTTTTTATACATGGCATTTTTTTATTAATTTATTTTTTTCAATCCTTATCTTTGACTTTCTTTTCAGCCACCAATTTCCTTCCCTTATCCTCAGCCTTCATGAAATTTCTGAACCATTCCAAAAATTTTGATGGTGTAATTTTGCAAAATTACACTTTTGTCCCCGAAAAAGTGTAAAATTACATTTTTACTCCAAAAATTGAAAAATTACCACAAGACATATTTTTCACTCCTCAAACTCATACCACACTCCAATTTATCAAATTTGATCTAAATTCTCTCAAAAAATTAAATTTAGTCCTCCGGTGGTAAAATTATCATTTTGCCCCTATACTCCAAAATGTACTGAAAATTTAAACTTTTCACTGCTAAATCCTCAAATTATACTCTAAATCATCTAAATAATTAATCTTGATCAATTTTTGTCAAAATCTTTTCCAAAAATTCTCGTTTTGTCCTTTAATGGCAAAATTACTATTTTACCCTTGTACTTCAAAACTATCAAGAAATTACATTTATCACTGCTAAACTTCATATTATGCTCCAATAATCATATTATACTTAATATAATTATTCTTGGTTAATTGTGATTAAATTCTTTTATGAAAATCTCCATTTTGTCTTTACATGACAAAATAACCGTTTTGTTCCTACTCGGTCAATTTTCCCGTTTAACTCCAAACTGGACCTCGAACTCCAAATCACTATTTTGAATAATCCCTGGACTGTGAAATTTCTAATTTTACTCTTAAAATCCATATTTGAGCTTATTCGAGGTTTAAATCATCTTAGTCATATTTCTAGTTATAATACTGTCTTTTAAATATTTTCCCAACTGTTCAAATATACTATCACTCTATTAGTCACATGTATAATATGGTAGATATTTTAGGGCCGGGTTTGACAAAGATAGTAGTTGATGAAAAGATATTAGTTACGCAGTAAGATTGTGCACTGAAAGGTTGAGTCAAAGCATAATAACTTTCCTTAACATTTGGGTAGCCATGACACTTTGCTAGATGTCAATTTTGACTTATATATAAGAATTAAGTAATTTGAAATTGATGATGAATTCAAAAGAACTAATTCAACAAATTTTATTTAGCTTAGGATTATAACTTATATTTATTGCCAACATGCAAATAACCTAATAAGTCACACACATTAACGATAATGTAAAATGGAGAACTCAGTTGGACATAATTGTAATTAAGTTTTGAACTTCAAAGATTTGATTGAAAGGGTTCAATTAAAGTAAGACAATTTATAATTAGCATAAAAGTTGTGCTAAAGCTTTTAGAATTATAACTTGCCCTAAATACATTGCTTTATGTTACATATGATGCACACCACCAACACAACTTATAAACATTTGATATACAAGCTAAATTGAAGATGAGGAAATATGTTGAAAATGGAAGCTGATTTGCACCTTGGCACGAAATCATTTAAAGCCATCTAGGAAAGTGACAATCATAAGGTTGTTATATGATTTTTTATTTCTGCTTCTCAACGTGCTATGCATATGTTTTTTTTCATTATACTCTTTTATTTCTTTTGTTTAGTAGTCAGTTGGCTTTGTTTCTTGTAAAGGCCACGCAGTTTATTTTTGTCTATTTTTGCAATATTCCAAACTTGTGTGTGGGGTCCATTAATTAGTTTTCTTTGTATTTGTACTGGGATTTAAATCCGAGTATTAGTTGTTATGCAATTTCTACTCCCTTTCTTCTTCGTTGGGTTTTTCATCTTTTTTCTCTAGTTCATCGTTTTTTAATCCTTTAAAAATATTTCATTTATTCTTGAAAATTTAGAACCAAGAAAGGAAAACATGGTCTTCAAACTTACTAAGGCTCTATATGGACTTAAACAACCCCCATAAGCTTGGTATGTGGACAACTATCTATAAAGTCAAGGCTTTACAACAAGTGTAAGTGAACATACTTTATATGTGAAAAGTTTTATCGATGGTATTTAGTTGACTATGTCACTATATGTAGATGATCTTCTCATCACAGGGCCTAGTAGTGAATATTTGGATTAGTTTAAAGCTAAAATGAAAAATGAATTTGAAATGAGTGATCTAGGAGTAATGTCATACTTCCTAGGGCTGTAAATCATCCAAAACTCAAATTTCATATTTCTGTAACAGAAGAAATATGCAAGAATGTTGCTGAAAAAATTTAGAATGGGTGAATGTAAGCCTATGTCTACTCCTTTAGTTGTTGGATGCAAATATTTCTGTAATAGAAGAAATATGCAAGAATGTTGCTGAAAAAATTTAAAATGGGTGAATGTAAGCCTATGTCTACTCCTTTAGTTGTTGAATGCAAATTTATTTAGAAAAATGGAGGTGCTAAGGCTAATGCTACACAATAGAAGAGATTAATTGGATACTTATTGTATCTTTCAACATCAAGGCCTGGTGTCACGGACTACACTCTTTTGCCCAAGTATGCGATAGTCCGTGCGACACTTGAGTGGACACTTCCACGTAAGTGACCCAATATTCAATTATACCTGTTCCAAACATCATAATAGCAACAAATCAGACTAAGAGAATCAGCATTAAAATAAAAAAGCATACCGAATGTCATATATGCAACCACTAAATCGTAACAAGGAAAAATGTTTTATTAATATGAAATTAATTACAAAAGGACCAAAACACGGCATCGTCGGGCCAATAGGGTAGCCCTAGATGATTTACTATAAACATACATTTACCAATGAGGCAGCCCAACAATTAACCGACTACTCACCCCTTATAAAGAGTTTACGAAATTTTACAAGTATTTTACTAGTAGCCATTACAATACTTGAAATGAGGACATTCCTTTCCTAAAGGGTCTTCGCCTCTAAAGACCTAACAACTATTTTTGAATGTGTCACCATGAGCCATTACATTGTTTGAAAAAGGGACATTTCCCTTACAAGTACAAAAGACTCAATCTCCTAGATAACTCTACCTTATAATGGTCTGATACAAGGTTGACTCATGATACCTGGCATCATGTTTGCTACCAACCTTCTCTGACAATTTATATGCAGGCTCCTTTTGATATACATTTGACAACAACAAAGAAAATACAAAGGTATGTGAAAGGAAAATTGAGCTTTGTTCTTAAGTACAACAAGATTGAAAGTAAAGGGCTTGAAGGGTACTCTAATTAGGCAAAGAGTTTAGAGGACTCAAAAAGCACCAGTGGATTTTGTTTCGCATTTGGAAGTGTTGTGTTTAAATGGAACTCAAAAAAGCATAATATAGTGGCTCAATCTTCAACAAAGGTAGAGTATGTTTCAACTGCTTCTATAACCAATCAGGCTCTATGGATATGGAAGGTACTTACAATATTAAAGTTTGAAGAAACTACTCCCACTACTATATTGATTGATAATCAATCAACCATAGCTATGGCTAAAATTCTTGCTGAACATGGTAGAACCAAGCACATACGGGTTAAATACCATGCTATAAAGGAAGCCATTAAGAACAATGAAGTTCAGGTAAAGCATTGTAGTACTAATAACTAGTTGGCAGATATCTTTATAAAAGGACTCAACAAAGATAAGTTTGAAGTACTAAGATCAAAGCTTGGAGTCTGCAAATTCAACTTCCAAGAAGTGTGTTTCTACTCCTCAGTGTGCTACGCATGTGTTTCTTTTTATTCTACTCTTTTATTTCTTTTGTTTAGCATATAGTTTGTCTCATTTCTTGTAAAGGCCACGTTGCTTATTTCTATTTGTCTTTTGTAGTATTCCAAACTTGTGTGTGGGTTCCATTAGTTTATTTTCTCTGTATTTGTGTTGGTATTTAAACCCAACTGTTAACCATTATGCAATTTCTATTCCCTTTCCTCTTCATTGGATTCTTTATCCTTTTTCTCTAGTTCATTGTTTTTAATCCTTCAAAATTATTTCATTTATTCTTGAAAATCTAACAAAATCGCCCCAAGCATCCAAACCCTATACATTAGCCTAAATGACTAAAACCCTATATATCGACTTCTACTACCAAACCTTGTGAGTCGGTGGCAGCCCCGTCTTCCTCCTTTTGTTAGTTGTTTTGACACTCCTTGGATAAGAGAGAAAATCAAAAGCCTCTCACCCTAGCTAGTACTAGGCTTTGCAACCATAAGTAGTTCTATTTTCAATTGCTTCCGATTGTCATTCATGTGGATTACCATAATTAGAAGCTAGACATGATTGGGTAGCTTGTGACTTGTGACAAACCAGGCTTGGTGCACACAAGGATTTCGATTCTAAGGCTTGGTGACCTTGTGATTTTCGACATCCAATGTACAAAGCTAAAGCACTCTCCTTCTGCTAGTTAGGATTTTCTATACTAAGTAAACCTAAGATTGATCTTACTAATGAGAAAAATTTTAAATTTTCACTGTGTTATTTAACATGATTGCATGACTTTTTTCAACAATTAATACATTAAAGTTACTAAGATATATAACAAATCAAAAACCACATGTGAATGAAATTAATTAGACTTTTTGATTCAAAATATGTTTGACTGATTAATTTCGAAGATTAAATTTCCCCCGAATAAAAAAAATAAAAAATTCAGCATCTTTAAAATTTTATTTAAACAAAAAACTGTTAAAGCTGAAATTTTTGAACAAAATAACAATATTTATTAAGATTATTTGGAAGCAAGAGAAAGCGTGGCGGTAGGAAGGAGCTGAGAATTGGCGTTCATTGAAGAAACATCTTGTGGAGCATTGGACCATTATAAGCATATAACCATATGCCCTGCAAATATATATATATATATATATATATATAAACCGTTTATCATATATATAATTTGTTAAAATATTAAATAAGCTTTTGAATTTTTTTTTATTTTTTCTTATATGAGTCTATATTCTTTTATTGTAATCAAATAGATTCGTTGACAAAAAAGTATCACTTGTATCATGTAACCTTAACGAATGTTGGTCAGCTAACATGTTCTGCACACGTGAATGCTAATGTGGCTTTTCTGATATGGAAAATTTTTTTTTTCAAGACGCAGTTTATTCCAATCCAATTTTACTGAATTAAAAAAGTTATGTCATCTACCATGACGAAAGATGTCAATTGACCATGAATCTAATAGCCACTAATATCATGTGCATCATGGGATATTTTTTGCCAACATAAGAATTTATTTAGATAAGAATTATAAACTAAAAATTTATTTGAAAACAATCAAAAAGATAATGATTTTTTAAAAAATTTAAAATAGCTAAAGAGCTTACTTAGTATTTTAAGCTATATAATTTATTTGAAGTAATTAATGAATCCGACTGATGAAGGAGGTAAAAGCTTGGTTTCTGTTGTGGTCCATCACTTATCGCTTTGTGAAAAAGCCTTAGAAGTATAAACCACTGCAGCCTGCAGTCACCATTGACCAACTGCAGCTTGAATTTCTCCAAAATCAATGTACTTTCAAGTTTTATGTGGGGTAAATTTATGTCTTTTCATTTCATTGTCTTGCTAGTTTTGTATTTTTTTTCTTTATTTTTGTTGGAATAATAGCTCATCAATTTATTAAATCCACTTGGAGGGAAGAAATTTAAAAAAAAAAAAAGTTGATGCAAAAAGGAATTATTTTGAAATCTGAAAGCTTAAAATTTTGGAACTGAAGTTTGGAAATTATTATACACATAAAAACATAGCTTAGGCATGATATTTAGCCACAGCGGGCAGCGGGTGGAAAAAGTAGTGTAGCATTAGTGGTGTAGGACGGCTATTTTGCATGATAGTGTTAGCGAGTAGATGGATGGAAGGTTAGAGGTTTAATCACCCCAATGAAATTATCATGGCCTTTTTTCTTCTTTTTTTTTCTAAAGAAAAAATCTTGGTTTAAGGATAATTAATTAATTTGTAAAAAAAAATCTTATGTTATGAATATTTTTGTAAATATCTATTTATGTTATCTATATCTAGATTTGAATGTAAATTAGATTATATCAACATTAGAATTTAATTCATCTAATATCTTAGTATTATCTTATAAATTCAATCTAGATAAGAGAGTATTAGCTTATAAATATGCTCTTTCACTTTATTTGTAAATACACACATGAATAAGATCTTTTTTTTCCTTCTAAATACTTTCTTTCTCTTCTTTTTTTAATCGATTTTTAAGTTATATTTTCATAATACATTATCAACACGATCTTCTGATCTCTCAAGTTTGGAATTATTTTGTTTCATCATCTCCATCTTTTAAAAGGATTGCAATTATTGGTTTTTAATTTCTGATTGTAACAAATCAGGTAAGTAACTTGATATCTGTTTGGTATTTTTATTCTCTAAAAATCAACCTTAATATGAATTTTGCTATCATGTAGTATGTCACAACCCGGAACTCTCCATCGGGCCCATGACAACCGTCGCGAAGTCTCAATAGGTATTCACACTCCGAATATCGACCGAAACCCCGCAAGGCTTTCGTATCAGTTTTCACGCTTCTCCAATGAGCGACGATTTCAACATGTCATATTTTAAATACCACCAGTCATTTTCAATTTAAAAATATTAAAATAGTTTCATCTGGCTCACAGGGGAATTTTCATTGTTTTTCATCAAAATTTTTCAAATTTGCTAAAAATGTAGTAAATACGTATAAAACACATTTATCATGATAAAAATAAATTTAAGTATCTAAAATATATATTTAGAAATAAAATTTAATTATTTGAATAAAATAAAATATTTAATAAAATAATATAATTTCTCATAAAACAAATTTTATAAAACTATTGATAAACAATTTTCGCAGCGTAAAAATTAATTATGTTTTTACATATTTTAATACAAAAGACTATAATATTAAAATTAAATTACAGTGATACGTGGACTCTAAAACTAACCAGAATGTCTCGAGAATTGTGAACCTACAGTTCTCGTCGATTCAAGTCCACTGTGGTCCTTGATCGAATCAGCTAACTATGAATGCTCTGAGCCTGTAAGGTGTGAAAAAAAAAAGGGTGAGATTATAAAATCCCAATGAGTAAACAGACACCATCTAAAATATCTAAAGTCGAGTAAAAAGGAGACAAATAAAATATTCAAATCCAATATATTTTTCACAACATCAATACTCAATTTTATTCCAATAATTCACTTGGCTTATGCCCAAACATGTTCTCGGGGATACCTTGTACGGAGGCATCCACTTGAGTCCGCCAAGGCTGTAAAATTTCATATTTTTCGAAATTCAGCCGTTTCTTGGTGTTGGCTGAGTTCACTACTACAAGGTAGTTAGGCGTAAAGTAAACTCAAATCCTACCTCAAGAAATACTTTACGCGCCTCTCTACCGAGGTAAGCACAATAAATTTTTGGGTTTCCGTGCCCCTCTTAAAGGTTGGTCCACAAAACCCGCCATTGCAACGACCACAATTATTCCACCAATTAAATAAAATTATCATAGCATAACATGGCCCACAATTCTCATTTTACTAATTAAGGCAAATCAAAGCAGTTCTTGTATTTATCAATTCATAAAAATAACCAGTCATGCCCACAATTTATCATAAGCCATACAATTCAAACAATAATTTACAATACAAGCAAACAGTCTCCCATTACTCTATTTTTGAAATCACTATTCAATTTTTCAGAAAATTTATAAAATCATTTTATAAAATCACAATTTTTCTTAAAACATGGCAATTTACTATTTAAACCCATTTTCTATAAAACACACAATTGAATAAAACTACTCTAGATAATTAAGACGGTAATATGTTTACTCACTGTTCTAGGAGTAGAGATACTCCTATCCTCCGTCCTCAGGTGTAGTCTCTTACTCGAACCAATTTACTCATCACCTATCCATAATCTATGACACAAAATTCAATAAATTGTGTCAATTCATTATAAATTATTTCAGGCTCTAAATGCATGGAATGTCCTACAAACTGTCCGAATAACCGTCTAAACACGGTTTTCGACTTAATTCGCCTGCACACTTCTAAATTGCTAAAATCTCCATTTTAACTTCAATTTGACCCGTTTAAATTTCTGATTGTTTGATTATATTCCAATTTCTCAATGGCAGCATCTACTGGTCAATTTACCAGTTCTAGACTAAAAATTACGAATTTACCCCTAACAGGTAAAAATTCTGATTTTTACTTTGAAAATTCACAAAATTTTCCTCTAGCCATAATTCAACATAATTCACTTAAATACCACAAATAAACATCATTTCAGCAACCAATTTCTCTCTCTAAAATTCTGCATAAATGGGTTTCAATATGAAAAAATTTTATTTATTGCTATTTCTCATTTTTACACTTACTAAACTCACTAAAAACATTAAATCAAGTTAAAATTCAACCAAATCAAGACCCAAAATCACTCCAAGAAATTCGGCCAGCATGTGGGGAGCATACCCACTTTCTAAATTTGCTTGGAAATTAAAGTAAAATGGGTGGGTAATGAAGAAATCAAAGGAAATTAAAGAAATTTTACCTTTTACTTGATAAATTTTTTATTTCTACACTTTTCCCCTTTGATTTTCCCCTAGGGTTCTTGATTTCCTTCTTTCCCTCTTTTGCCTGGTTTTACCCGACCCTCCTAAGGGTCATTGGCTGAAAAATCAGCCTATTTAAAGGCATAATAAAATATTATTATTTTATTTATTTTTTTAATGTTTTATTAATCCATTAGTTTCTAGCCATTCATTTATTCTCAAATTTCTACCATGTATTTATCTCTCTTATCCCCAGCTTAGAAAAAATTTTCAGACTTATCCAAAGTCTTGGTGGAGAAATTTTTAAAAATTACGCTTTTGCCCCCGTAAAAGTCAAAAATTATATTTTTACCCCAAAAATTGAAAAATTACCACAAGGCATATTTTTCACTCCTCAAACTCATACCACACTCCAATTTATCAAATTTGATCTAAATTCTCTTAAAAAATTAAATTTGGTCCCTCTGTGGTAAAATTACCATTTTACCCCTATACTCCAAAATGTACTAGAAATTGAAACTTTTCACTGCTAAATCCTCAAATTATGTTCTAAATAATCTAAATAATTCATCTTGATCAATTGTTGTCAAAATCTTTTCCAAAAATTCTTGTTTTGTCCTTTAATGGTAAAATTACTATTTTACCCTTGTGTTTCAAAACTACTGAGAAATTACATTTATCACTACTAAACTTCATATTATGCTCCAATCATCATATTATACTTCATATAATTATTCTTGGTCAATTGTGATTAAATTCTTTTATGAAATCTCCATTTTGTCCTTAAATGACAAAATGACAATTTTGTCCCTAATCGGTCAATTTTCCCGATTAACTCCAAACCGAACCTCGAACTCCAAATCATTGTTTTGAGTAATCCCTGGACTGTGGAATTCTCAATTTCACTCTTAAAATCCGTATTTGAGCTTATTCGAGGTTTAAATCATCTTAGTCATATTTCTAGTTATAATACTGCCTTTTAAATATTTTCCCAACTGTTCAAATATACTATAACTCTATCAGTTATATATATAACATGGTAGATATTTTAGGGCTGGGTTTGACATAGTATATATTATATTTTGTCCCTTGCTATTAATGAAAAATCATAATGTCCATTCCCTTAAGTGAATGTAATAAATGAGCTACTAATAAAAAATTATAAGTTCATTCATTCTTTGAAGTGAATGCGATATCATTTAATAATTATTATCACCATAATAATTTACACTATCACCATTTTAAGAATAATTTTACCACTAGAAGTGGATGAATAATTTTACTGTCAAAATCTAAAAATAATTTTACTACCAAAAGTGGATAGATAATTTTACCATCAAAAGTGGATGGTTGCCTTAACCCATTAACCCACTAAAAAAGTGATAATCCACTAGAAGTGGATCACCCACAAAAAGTGGATGGATACTTGTAACTTACCAAACGTAGATGAATACTTTCAACCCCATCAAAATTGGATGAATAATGAAAAAAAAATAGAAAGAATAAAAGAAGTATAGAAAATGTATTATCTTTGATGTGGCATAAAAGACCATCAATCACGTACCTGTTATATGTCTTGAATTTTATCAAGCATCACTGAAAACTAAAATATCTTAAGATGATTTTAACCATTGTCAAATTGATATAACACATCAAGATGTTTGTTCACCCTGAAAGAGGAATTGATTATATGATTAAAAATGAAAATATCCATTATTGATTTTTTTGTCCTAAAAAGGAACTAATCTTTTGATTGGCAATGAAAATATCCGAGAATGAACTTAATAGTAATTGATATATTTTAATATAACTATATTATAAAGATGCTTTAATATGTTTTTATTATATTTAAATGATATATTCTTATTATGTGTTTTAATTATGTATTTAATGTTCTTTCATGTTAACTTGTAAATTTCTTATTATATATCTTATTTTATTGAAAAAAAATGTGAATATTCATCTTGTTAAATTTAAGATCTGTGATGTAAATATATCTCTAGTAGATATTACTACAACGCACATTATATTTAAAGACAAAATATTTTTTCCACTTGACAACAAAAAAAAAAACAATGTCAGTACGATATCTAATAGTACAAGATTAATGTTAGATACAAATCTCCATTTGTAATTAAATATTTAGAATTATCAATAGGAAATTTATTCATGGAAAAGTTTGTCGATTGTCATTTTGATGAAATAATTTTTTCAATAATAGGGAGAGAAAATAAGTAGCTGGAAAAGGAAATTTTTCAAAATGAATTATCATTATTTAGTTTTGATCCTCATACAAATCAATATGAACTTAAAGTTCAAAAAATAATTTTTTTGTAAAATATAGTAAATCAATTGCTAGACGTATTTATTGATCTAAAGAGAATAATTAAATTTTATATACCAACTGTAAATACTCCTATTAGCATTGATGTCCTTGTAAGACAAGGCATGCTAAAAGCTTGGAGACCAATCGGTTCCAAAGATAAAATCCTTGAAAAAGAAAAGAAGCAAATATTCAAGATGATCAGAAAAAGGAAATAGAAACTCTATAAGAGATCCCTGACATAATTGATAAAAATTTCAAAAGAAATTTAGATACATGATATTTGTGAAAATAAAGAGATCTCAATAAATTATGTCATAATAGAAAAAGATAAAACCGATTAATAAACATCGACGATATATTTGTATATATTACAGCACTCAATATTATAAAAGAAAAACAAGGATCTTGAACTTATATTTATTGAAGAAAATAGAAATAGAATAATTGGCCAATATGAAAAGATGTAATTAAAGTGGAATTGAATTTACTTGTAAAACGTGAAGTTTTTAAACCTGTAGTCCTTACATCAAATGGTTTAAAACCAATGGGATATATATGAATATTTGTGCGAAAACGAAATGAGAAAATTGAGATTGTAAGATATAAAGTATGACTTGTCACACAAGGTTTTACCTAAAAATCTAATATTGAATATTAAGAGATATATTCTCTGTGGTCGATGCTATTATAATTCTATTATTAACTAATCTGGTAATATATGAAAAGATTAAAATGCGTCTAATGAATATAGCTACAACCTATTTATACAGCTCACCTGATAACTATATATATATATATATATATATATATATATGAAAATCCCTAAAGGATTTAAGTTGCTTGAAGCACAAAATTTAAATTTTTGAAAAAATTATTCAATTAAATTAAATAAATCTTTATATGGATTAAAGTAATAGGATGCATGTTGTATAATCGCCTTAGTAAATATTTGTTGAAAGAAGGCTATAAAAATGATACTACATGTTCATGTGTTTTTGTAAAAAGATTCAAATATAAATTTGTGATAATTGTTATTTATGTTAATAACCTTAACATTATTGAAACTCTTAAAGAGTTATTAAAAACCGTGGATTACTTAAAGAAAGAATTTGAGATGAAAGACCTTGAAAAAATAAAGTTTTGTTTGGGTCTTCAGATTGAATACTTGACAAATGAAATTTTTGACCATAAATCTAATCATATAGCAAAAGTGCTAAAACAATTTTATATGGACAAAGTACACTTATTAAGTTCACCAATGGTTGTAAGGTCACTCGATGTGAAAAAAAAAATCTTTTTTTTACACCGTAAGGATAATATAGAACTTCTTAGTCTTGAAGTACCATACCTTAGTCTAATTGGAGCATTGATGTATCTTACTAGCATTACACGAAGTAATATATCATTTGCTATGAATTTATTTGTAAAATATAATTCTTCTCCAACTAGAAGACATTAAAACGAAATTAAACATATATTTCGATATCTTCAAAGAACAATAGATATTGGCTTATATTATTTAAATGCATTAAAATCAATTTTAAGTGCTTATGTATATGCAGAATATTTATTTGATCCACATAAGGCTCGATCCCAAGAAAGTTTTTTATTCATATGTGGAGGTATGACTATTTCATAGCATTTTATAAAACAAACTGTAATTGCTATTTCTTCTAATCATGCAAAAATTTTAGCAATTTATCTGACAAGTTGTCAATGTGTTTAAATTTGTAACTCAACATATTCAAGAAACGTGTGACTTGTCAACCAAGAAAGAAATTCTTACAACATTATACGAGGATAATACTACTTGTATAACACAATTAAAGGAAATATATATTAAAGGCGATCGAACAAAACATATTTCACCAAAAATTCTTCTTCACTCATGATCTCTAAGAAAATGGTGATATTGGTATTCAACAAATTCGTTCAAGTGATAATCTAACAAATTTGTTCACCAAAGTCATTCCCATTGCAACATATGAAAAGTTGGTATAAAATATTAGAATACATCATTTTAAAGATTTTTATAATGCAGTCATCTTGAAAAGTAAAATACGTATTGTACTATTTTCCTTCATCAAAGTTTTTCCCATTGAGTTTTTCTTGATAAAGTTTTTAATGAGGCAATATTTCAAAAGCGTATTTTTGAAAAGAATTATATACTATTTTTCCTTCACTTGGATTTTTTTCCTCATAAGGTTTTTTCGTAGTAAAGTTTTAACGAGACATATTCTTGATATAATAGATATTCAAGGGGGAGTATTACAAATATTTTTGTGAATATCCATTTGTGTTATCTATATTTAGATTTGAATGTAAATTATATTGGACCAACATTATGATTTAATTCATCTAAACCCTTAGTACTATCTTCATCTTGTAAATTCAATCTAGATAAAAGGTTATTAGCTTATAAATAAGCCCTTGCAATTTATTTATAAATAAACTCTTAAATAAAATATTTTTTTTCTTCTAAATGCTTTCTTTCTTCTCTTTCTTTAAATGTTCTTTTAAATTATATTTTCATAACATCTTATTACTTGTTTGGTTTGAAGTTATTTTCTTCATTCAATGAGAAGTAGGCTCAATCAAAAAATCCAATGGCCCGGATTTTGTTTACCAATTGGATCCATCAGCCTTTGGGCCGCCCTACAGCCTTATGCTTACGCAGAGAAAGGACTAAGAAGGTCAAAAAACACTGAAGATTTTCTCGACACCACATGAAACGGAGGAAAGTATACAAACTCAGCATTCACCAGTTGATAGGGAGATGATTCCATTTAATTGCAATGCAATGGTCAAAGAGCAATTCAACCATGTTACTTAGCACAAAGTTTAACACAGTTCCTTTGCTTGGTGATAGTTTATTTGCTCCAGTGCTACTAGTATGGCATTCTTGTTATTGGTCGACCTTTGTTCTCTTCTTCCTTGTCGCTTACCTGACTTTGCATGGCTGGATTGGATTTGTGTTGTTGGGACTCTGCTTTCTCTTCTTAAATTAATTAAAATTGACTGAAAAAGAAAAGAGGGGTAAAAGAAGAAAGAATTCATTAGTTTACAGCAAGGAAAGAAAATCCTCTGCATTTCGAAATTTAGCATTGTGGTTCTCTCCCTAGTGCCTAGATGTTTTCTTTAGCTCCAGCACTCATAAACACCAGTTTAATACGGTATCCAGATCTATCCCAAACATTCACAAACACACAGCAGTCATGTCTTGGATGAAACATTAGCACAACGAAAGAACGCAGTATGATTCTCACCACTGGGGATGGATCTGGGCGGGAGGAAAATAGAAACACGAGATTTAGCTCAATGATTCTTTTCTTATTGCAGGACAGCAAATAGAAACCAGATGCTCATGAACCCACTTTTTGTGATGTTACGAAAACTTACGCCAGATTATCATATTTCGAAAATCATACAAGCTTGAAGGAATCGATTACATCATCCATCACTCAACTGCAGTTGCATTTGGATTTATATAAACATGTCAATTAACAGAGTAAACCAAACAAATTAACAAAATCCAGGCAACTGTCCTTATTAATGTTGGACACCTCATCCTCTTTAACTTAAAGAGTCTCCAGAAATTTCTATGTTAACATGGCCTGCATTGTTCCACGACAGCAAGGGAGTGAAACAGAAGGAAGCAGTGAACATTAAATTTCGCCACAGGTTCCGAGAGGCCTGCTCACATGCCAGACATATTTTTAAAGTCAGTAATATGAGCTTGGTAACACCAGAAGGCAGAAACATAAGACACAATCTCAATGAGATTAATAGCGCAAGGAATCACATATGGATTAACACAACAACTAAGCCCCGTCCGTACTACATATGGTCAGCTATATGGACCATATTTACCCTTTAGGACGATACCCTAAGTAGAAAAATGATGTCCTTTTACATCGGTTCAAATATGAATCTATGTTGATATAAAATAAACATGCAAGTCAAGAAAACCAAGCTATAAAATGTAGCGCATTTCAATATCTTGGATGGCCATATACAAACAGTTGTTGAAGAATAAAAGGATTTTCTAGCATGTGGCCACCAAGTATTGGGAACATCAATAGCTTTGTAGTATATGGTTGATGAAAAATTCCATGACATACACATGCATCCTCCACTAAAGATGATAGAAATGCTTGATTGCAATATACTTTTCATTGTAAATTAAGAGAGAGAGAGAGAGCACCTATACTCCATAAATCCAATCCAATCTCTACAAAATGTAAACAACAAGAACACGCAGAAGGACCTATAACCTTTTTTCTGCGAGCATTGGAAGTTCAGAAATGAAACTTGGCTGCAACTGACAAGGCTATCACAAGAAAGATTCACCATTTCCAAGATCAAGAACTGATACCATAACTGCTTTGCTAGCAAATGCAGGTTCGAGAAACTTATTTTCTTACCCTAAAGGATGCAGACAGGATAGCTGCCTTCGAATTATTGCAGCAAAAGGTTTTTTGGGGAATGCCCAGGGAAAATTGTGACCCGTGCTTTTTCTTTTTCTTTTAAATAAATGAAGACACTGCACTAAAGTGCACCAAGGAGGTGCTAACCCATGTACACGGCAAGCTGTTACTTAACGACAAGGGTGTTTTACGAAAAATATGAATTAGAATCTAAAGATACAAGCATTGTAAAGGCAATATGCATAAATAATAGGATCACTATTTTTTCCACTTCCTTTGACATCACATGATGCTAGAGTTTAGCAAAATAAAAGTATCAAATAGTGCTTAATGAGTTAAACAGTTTTTTTTTCCCTAAAGAGAGATAACATTTTGCCACACATTACCACATTGTTTCCTACCTTCCTTTCATCAAATCCCACCACTACACAATTTTCTCAAGGACCCATCTTTTAAATCATACAAGTCAACAAAGAAACCAGAAACATTATCCAATTTATGCACACAGAGCAAGCAACAGATATTAAGGCAATTAAGCTCAAAAAGCAAATACTACTTTCTAAGCAAGTGAGGGCTCTATATTCTAGGAATCAATTGCAGTGACTATCTCCATTTCTATCAACAAGTTCCAAGAAGAACAGTATATAATATATGTTCCAAAGACACATACTGATGAAGTTGAATTTGATGTTACCAAGCCATAATCCTAATTTGCTAATAGATTGAGATGGATACAAAAGAATTACCATGAAAAACTTATGTTAAGAATGAAGAAATGCACTGTCAAAAACTTCGAGCACATCAAACAAAATACAATATCTTAGAAGTGTCGAACATTAACTGCAAATTTTAACATCCATATACCAATATTTAAATCTAATGATAACCGTAATTCCACCTGAGATAAAACTGTCTTAAGCCTGATAGAAAAGCAAAACCTTCAAGACCACGTAAATCAAAATATTGGCATAGGCATCCTCAACCCTATGCACCAAATCACTCCTACTCACATCCATACCTACCAGAACCATCCATCCTCATCAAAACCAAAAACCATAAACATTAACAAAGCAGTATCTTCCATCTTGCCAAGAAATATTGCCCCAAAACTCAGAGAGAGACAGAGAGAATTTGAACCAGGCCCTAATTAACTACTTCAAACTCAAATCAAAAGAACATCACTCCACATTTAAATTCAGCAATCTAAATCCTTAAAAAAGTATTCGTCAAGTCATTATATCAATCAGAAATCAAAAAAGTAATTAATAATCGTAAAAGTATGTAATCTAGCTTCAATAACCTCACTTTCTTCATAATTATATAGCTCATGATCAAGCCTCAACCCAATTCCACCCAAACCCCAGCCGCTCAAAACCCCAAATCATACATACCAGTAGTGAGAAACCAATCACCCACATCTCAAAACAAAAAATTAACCAACACCCAAATCTTTAAAACTATCAAAATTCATTCAAAAAAAAAAAAACAATACCCACATCGTAAAAACATCAAAAACAGCTAAATGAAACCTCAAGTTTAACTTTAAAAAAAAACAATTTAAGAATTTCCAAAATCTGACCTATTTCTGGTAACCTCCACCAATGGCATTCTCATCCTCTTCAACTTTAGCAGTTAAGTAAACCCTAGGAAAATCGTTGACATCAAAGGTTTTCTCTTTCATCATTTTCTCCACGTCAGCTTTCTTCAAGATGGTACGGCGGATCAGGGGGCGGTTGCGGCGTTGATCGCGAGAGTAATATTTGATGTCGAAGACGGTTTCGGGGTCAGAGGTTGGGACAATGGGCTTTTGCAAAGTGGTGGCAGGGCAGCGAACACGATAATCCGTCGCTTTTGGCAAAGCACTTTTGTATTCTGGGTCGGCGCAGGGTCCGGTTATCTCCCATGGCTTCTTAATGTAGCGTTTCAGGCTCTGGAAGAGGGAGCTGCTTGCTTTGGAGGCCATTGCTAATTTGCTTGAAGAAAGACGGAGGAACTCGTTTGGTGAAAATGTCTAGAGTTTCGGGGAAGAAAATGAAATATTAATTTCTTTGTTAAAATTAAAAAATAATAATAATAATAATAAGATAAATTGTACTGCATTTTCAATTTTGATTGTAATTTTAGACGAATTATTTAATTTTTAAAATAAATACTTCACTTCAAAAATTGTTTTCCTTCAACACATAAATCTCGATGATGTGATAATAATTTTTAAAAAATTTTACTTTTGTTAGGTTTTTTTAATTAAAAAAAAATTATTTAAATTTTAATTTTTAAATATAAAATAAATAATATATCAATTAATAAATTAAATGTCAAATTTATTATTGAAGCACCAATCTAGCGTTGCTTATAATCAATTTTAATTATGACCAACATCAAATCAATGCTCCAATTACCAGATTTAGCAGCAGCCAGTGCCAAATCCAAATCAAGGTTTTATCATGTTGGTATTCTCCAACAAATTAGAGAAAAAGAAAGAAATAAGAAAAATTAAAATAAAAAATTAAAAGATAAAATTATATTAATAATTTAAAATTTTATATTAATAACAAATTATTAATATTTTAAATTTTTAACAAAAATAAATATTAAAAAGAAAAAATGAAAATATAAAAAAATAAAGAATTATATTAATATTTTAATAATAAACTATTTTTTAAAATAAAATAAAAATAGTTTAATTACGTCAAAATAACACCTGAAAATGCTTAATAAAATTGTAACGTTGACCATAGGAGAATATTAAAAAATATCATACCAACAAAATATTGAAAACTCATATTCATAAAAAAATTCATTGAACGATTTAAATTTGAAATATATATATATATATATATATAAATGATACTAACTGTTATTTTTTCATTTAAATATCTTTAATATGTTTATAATAAATTATGAATATTTTAATAATAAAATATTAAATTTAATAATAACATATTATCAAAACTAATAAATTTCAAAATTAAAAAATTTTAATAAATTATAATAAAAAATATTATTATCATTTTATCTTTTATTATTCTAAAACTATTATTATTAATCAAATATTCAAACATTGAAATAATATTATAATAATAATTACATTTCATGAATAAAATTACATAATAATTATTTTATTTAATTTTTATAAATTAATTTTTTTTTATTCCATTTCCCAAGACAAACTTATGTAAAAAAAGAAATAGAAAAGGAAGTCGATGTCGGTGGATGGCGAAGACAAAAGAGTAAAGAATGTTAATTCAAAAGAGAAAGTCAGGTAGAAAACGAAAAAGAAGAAAGGAAAGGAGTGGATTATTGGTGCTAATTAGGTCCAGCAGCTCCAGCCCAGATTCGATTTCCACTTCACCCAAACCCAAGGCCCAAGTCAAATCGAAAGGTGTTTTTTTTTATTCTTAGAGGCTGTTTGGCCTGATTTTTTTCTAATTTAAAAGCTATTATGAAGCTCTTATGAAAAATAATAACTTTTAAAATTAAGCTAAAATTGTTTGATAAATTTTTTTTATCAGTTTTTTTATATAGATTATAATTTTAGTTAAAATTATCTTAGAGGGTATTTCTTTTTTTTAAAAAGAATAATATTGTAATTATTTTTAATAGATAAGGATATTTTTGAAACAAAAATAAAAAATTTTCTTATATTTTTAAAAGAAGAGAAGAAAAAGCTCCTCACATAAGCTTTTTTTGAAGCTCTTTTTTTTAAAATTTTACTCTTTAAAAAAAGTTGCTTTTTCTTTTAAAAGCTTTTCAAAATTTTTGTTTGGCCTCACTTTTGCTTTTAAGAGATAGATAAGCTAAAAAAAAGTTAGGCCAAACATGCACTTAGTGTATGTTTGATCTGACTTTTTTTCAGCTTATTTACCTTTTAAAAGTAAAAACCATACCAAATATAAATTTTGAAAAGTTCTTAAAAAAAAAGAACTTTTTTTAAAGAGTAAATTTTTTAAAAAAGAGCTTCAAAAAAAATCCTGTGAGAAGCTTTTTCTTCTCTTTTTTAAAATATAAGAAAATTTTTTATTTTTGTTTCAAAAATATCCTTATCTATTAAAAATAATTACAATATTATCTTTTAAAAAAAAATACCCTCTAAGATAATTTTAACCAAAATTATAACTTATATAAAAAAACTTATAAAAAAAATTTACCAAACAACTTTAGCTTAATTTTAAAAGTTATTATTTTTCATAAAAGCTTCATAATAGCTTTTAAGCTAGAAAAAAGCCAGGCCAAACAGCCTCTTAATATGTTTAACGTTATTTAAATAAAATTACATATTTTTTATTTATGCATATGAAATTAAACAAATGATAATGATAAAAAAATGATTATTTGAAAGTTCTACTATGATGAAAAGTTTCTTCTGCAAATTTTTAGTGACATCTTTTCAAATTTTTTAAGATTAAATAATTTGGTGGATTCCATCAAAATGTGGGGGAAGCTTAAAAAGTTATACTAATATGGGAATTAATTTCAAATAATCATAAAATATTTTAAAATAAAAATAGCATTAGGAATAAATAAAAAAATTAAACCTCAATAATTAAAATTAATGAATTTTGAAAATAAAAATTGTATCATTATTTTATTTCTTATTTGCATCATATACTTTTAAATCATAATTATACAAGTAAATTTTGTTTGAAAGCATAATACAAATAATAAAAGCATAATTTCTATAAACAGCTCTAAACTATTTAAAAAAATTCAAATAAGCTCTTATACTTTTACTACGCCCAATTAAGCTCATATACTTTTATTTTGAACCAAATAAATTCTTATATTTTTATTTTGAGTCAAATAAGTCCTTATAACTAATTATTGACTTAGTCAAAGTGCTATTTGTCATTCAATGCCAAATGATGGTAGCATGGTATGCTAACATGTCATAATTGATGATTATATGGTATGTTGATAAATCATAATTGATAATAGTATGACATGATAATATGGTAATGTGATATCTTTCACCCTTCACATCAATGACATGTCAGTGTCATATGGATATAAAATGACAGATAGTATTTTAACTAATGGCAAATAGTTCACTATTTATCATAAAGGCTTATTAAACGAAAATCAAATATAAGAGTTTGATTGAATACAATAAAAAAATAAGGACTTATTTGAATTTTCTTAAATAATTGAAGGATTTTTTTGAGCATTATGTCAATAATAAATTAAAATCCAAACAATGATAGAATTTTTCAAGAAAATTATAGTGACAAACTTCTTCAAAACTTATTAGGTGAGGAAATACAAGGAATTTTAAAAAAATGCCAATAAAAAGATTTTCATTTATTGTTAAATAAAATTAAAAAATATTTAACACAATAATTAATTGATAATTAAAATAAAATTAAATTAATAAGGGAAAATTAGGTTATTGTAATCAAAACCATAAAATAGAATTCTTCAAGAAAGTAATAAAAAATACAAGACCTAAAAAGAATAAAACAATAAAAAATCATTTCATAAAATATCAAATTTGGCCAACAATGAAACCTTTTTAAAAAAATATTTATATTTGATGCACTAATAGTGTATAGTTAATGCCACCTTACTATAAAACAAATTTAAAACTTTAAAGGACTTAAAAATAAATATTACTATTTTAAAAAAATAAAAATAATTTTTTCTCTCTCCAATTCCATCTGATCCAATCTCTCCCTTTACTATTATTCTTCTCCGATTATAATTTCAAAGCTCTAAATTCTTAATTTTGATTCTTAAAAATAATATCTATTTCAATCTTCTTCTTAGTTTACCATTTTCTATATATTATGATTTTTTAATTATCACTTTTATTTTATTAACAGAAGAAGTTTTTTGAAACTCACATTGTGAAGACATCAGTTTGATTGTGATAATCTGAAGGGACTCATGCAAAGAAAAAAATGGATTTTTGTTCACAAATTTTTGTTTAGGGTTGTTTTTTGGGTTCATTTTGTTAGATTTATTACTTCACATTGAATCTAAGTTTTGAAATGACAAACAAATTTCAAATGATCAAACAAGTCAAAAAGTCCTTGAAATTGTTTAAATGAAAGAGCTAAGTGTTTTAGATTAAAAATAAGCAAAACAGCTCTTTATACAAAATTTTTGCCTTATATCTATTGACAGATGAAGAACATCTATCAATAGTTGTTCATCCTAGTATCTAGGTTTCAATGCCCAATGTCATTTAACAATAGATTCAAAGCTGAGAGCTTTTGGAAGATCCCTTGACTTGCATCTATCAATAGATGATAGCAAAAATTCAAAATATAAAAGGTCATCTATCGGTAGATCACAAAATTTATCAATAAATAGTGGCTGTTGGAGCCTTAAATGTAGGGATGTCAACTAGTAGGGTACCCATTAATTTTGAGGTACCCGAACCCTAACTCTATTAAAATTCAAATACTCTAATCCTATTAACTACCTAAATAATTTAAAAATTACTACCCTAACCCAAACCCTAATACATTCCCACTACCTTATAATTACCCTAACCAGTTTAAATACCTGATTAAATAAAAAATTATTAAAATCTTTTTCATGGTTACCCAATCACCCAATTAACTTTTCTAATCTCATAACTTCCCTTTAGATTTATATGTTATAAGTTTATATAAATAAATGTATATATACTGTAATTAATAATTTTATGAGTTATAATTTTTACAATGTTAATACAAAATAAAAAGTAAATATATTTATATTTAAAGTACCTATATATATACACACATGCATTCATAAAAGTATTAATGTCATCATATTAATAATTAGAGTAACCATACTTAAACATAAATAACAATCTAATAATTTCTTAAACATAATATTTAATGATACAATATTCAAATTATTTAAACATAATTAACAATCTAATAATTTTTAATTTAAATATATTAATGTCATCATATTAATAATTAGAGTAACCATACTTTTCGTATATTTGTTAGTTTTTAACAAAAAAATTACTTGTAAAGTTGGTAAAAATTTTAAATTTTAAATTTAATTATTAAAATAATAACAAAATATTTATAAATAGTAATCGAGTTCGGGTAACAGGTACCCAAGGGGTGGTACCCGAACCTTATTCTATTAAATTTTGAGTAGTAAAATCACTACCCTAACCATATTCGAACCCGTTTATAGAGTACCCTAATCCTGTATAACCGAGTCGGGTACCTGTGGGTACTCTATAAAAGGGTACCCGTTGACATCTCTACTTAAATGAAGAAAAAAATTACTATTTTTACATTAAATGTCCCTCCAACTACATCAAAAGTTTCAGCAATTATAAATACAAGCTCTCACCACATTTATGAATATTAGAAGACTCTAAACACAACTCCAAAAGAAGATTTCAGCTTAAATCATTCAATACTCTATGTACTCTTCTTCTAGCACTTAAGTCTTCTATTGTATCATTTAGTGAGTCTTTACTTCTTATCATTTTCTCCACCAAACATTATACTTAACCTACTATTTAGCCTTTAAGAGGCATTTTACATGCATTTTTATTTCTCTCATTATATTCATTTGAGTGGTTAAACCTTAACCAAGATAAAAGGTAGAATGGTTTTGTTTTAACCATAAAAGGCATTATATTGAAAGGTTGTGCTTATCCATTAAAGGCATTGTAGTGAATCTTATTTCTATAGTAGATTCTAAATTCCTTAATAAATCTAAGAGAGAAGACGTAGGCAAGAAAGTTGAACCTCTATAAAAATTATTGTGTTGATTTTTCTCTCTCACTCTTTCAATCTCATTTGTGTTTCTAATTTCTTTTATTTCATAAGAAATTAATCATCTCATTCATTCTCAAAAAAGGGATTTAACTTGAAAGAATTTTATTTTTTTGAAATTGAAAAGAAATTTTCAAAATATTTGCAATAGTTCAATTCACCCCTTCTTGGAACTAATCACATTAAGCTTATTGAACTAATACATTTGTTCATATAGAAAGGGGGTTGTGCTAGGTAGATTTTTGTTTGATCTTGTTTAATCTCTAGCAAACCTAAAATATGTGGACTTGCTAGGTATTAAAAAAAAGCTTGAGTTCTACAGATTTTTTGGATTTTGAATCTATTATTGTTGAGGGGAAAAGAGGAAATGATTTAGTAAGAGAGGTAAAGAGATAAAAAAAATTGTTTTTTTTTAATTTTTTTTAAAAATTGATAAGATTTTTTTTTAAGTCCTTTAGAATTTTAAATTTATTTTTTAATGAGGTGGCATGATCTTATGCCCTGACATTGTATATCTATACATTGTTAGTGCATCAAATATAAACCAATTAAAAAAAGGATTAATATTTGATCCATTGACACTGTATAGATTCTATATACTGTTAACCCACCAAATGTTGCCATTTCATTAATAAGACAACTAAAATTCTTTAAGAGCTTAAACTTAAATATTAAAAAATTTTAATAATTAATTAAATAAAAATTAAAATAATTTCTTTTTTTTCCAAATGTAATTCTCAAGTTTCGTTCTTATTCTTTAAGAGTTGAATCCCTAAGAGAAAAAGTACTATTGAAACACTAAGAGAGAGAAAGTGAGAATTCTCATGTCCTTTTTTATTCTTCGGTAAGCATATGGAATCCCTAAAAGAGAAAGTACTATCAATGTAGTATTCGGCAATACAAAATTAGGATTCCTAAGAGAAATGGAGATGTAATTGAAGGAATTAGGATCCCTAAGAGAAGTGGAGACGCAATTGAAGAGAAATTGGTGAATACATGAAAAATTTCTTGATAAATGGTTAGGATGATATTGAATCCGTACAAAATGATTAAGCATGTCTATTAGACCTGGCAAAATGTGTTTTCGTGTTGTAAATGTGTCACGATTAGACACGAAACACGTTAAAGCTAAACACGAACACGACACGTTTAATATTCGTATCTTAAATTTAAAACACATACACGTACACGTTTAATAAACGTGTAACGCAACATGACACGATTAACACGTTTAACACGATTAACATATTTAACACGATTAACACGATTGAATAAAAATATTTACAATTAAATATAATTTTATTATTTAAATTTAAAATTTATAATTATAAAAATAATTATAACAAAACAAAAATAATAATAACATCAAATATAATAAAGTTTAATATAAATAACATACACAAAATTCATTATCATATAATATGATAAAATAACATCATTAACATCTAACATTCAAATACTAATAATATAAAAAATCATTCATAATTTTCAATCGTAATAATTACATTATTACTTTTATAAAATTAAAAAAACTTATTAAAATAATTATTTAAAATTATTTATATAAGTTTAAAATAGTCTTTAATTATTAATTTTTAATATGTTAATAAACATGTCACATATACACGTTTAAACACAAAAACATGATTAAGTAAATGTGTCACGTATATACGTTTAAACACGATAACACGATTAACTAAACGTGTTTAAACGTGTTTTAAACGTGTCAGGCACGATTAGACACGAAACACGTTAAGATTAAATCCAAAACTTGTTTAACCCGTGTCTTTTCATGTCGTGTTAACGTGACGTGTCCAACATTACTAGGTCTAATGTCTATTATCTAAAAGTACTTATCAAAAGGAAGCTACATCTCCTATAATAAATTCTTCAAAGAAAGAGATCATGGCTGCAAAAGATGTAGGTGAAAAAATTCAGAATAAACCCAGAGAACTATTGAAAGCAATATTTTACGATTTGCAAATGCCATAAGTATGGAAAGTGAAGTTAAGGTGGAGGAAATCTAATACTTTTGGGTCTTATTAAAAAACTTTTGAGAGTTTTAATTTTGAAGAAGTCAATCCACTAAAGGGGCTTAACCAATAGATTGGAATTGAAATACATCTCAAGGTTATGTTTGGGGTTTTAAAATGTTCTACCAACATTGCAACTTTTACCCAAGAACAACAAGGTAACAAGACATATGATTAATTAAACTCAAAGTTTGCAACCAAAGTTAAATAGTAGGAAATATAAACTCCAATAAAATTCTACAATAAAATTTATTTATAAAAAAAGCAAAATTTTTTATCACATTGCAACCATAAAAGAGAAGAAAAAATTACTTTGAAGTCTTTGGTTGCACAATTTTGTCAAACCTGTTTTTAATTGAGGAAAAAAAGATAAGAAGATGATGGAGTTGCAAAGAGATAAAAGAAGATGAGAACAAGAAAATGTCGAGAAAGAGTTGGAGAGAGAAAAAAGAAAATTATTATTTATGTATTTTTAAATAAAATTATTAGTATTTAGTTTTATTTTATATCTATTTTTTAAAAAATGTTTTAATATTTATTATTAAATCCTTGTAAGTTTTTATTTTTATTTTATTAATGAGGTGACAGTATTTGGTGAGTTGACAGTGTATAGAAGTTATAAACTGTCAATGCATCAAATATAAACTCTTAAAAATATAGTCATTTTTTTAATACTTTCAAGGTGGGACAATTTTTTTAAGGTATTCGTTTTTATATACTGTCTGTTCACTAAAATATTACACCTCATTAATGAGATAAAATAAAAAATATTTAAGGATTAAAAATTAAATATTAAAAAGTTTATAATAATTAATTAAACAAAAAAAATATTTTCACACTTTTCTTTTTTTTCTCAGATATTCTTTTTCATGTTTTCATCTTTTTTCTCTCTCCAACTCCATCATCTTTTTTTTTTAAATATATATATTTTTATAATTAAGGGAGGGGGATTCGAACCCTGCACTTTAGGTAAGGAATAATGCATCAGCCAATGAGCCAAATACTCAAGTGTAACTCCATCATCTTTTTCTCCTCTTCTTTTATTAAAATTAAGTTTTACAAAATTCTACAACTTCAAGAGCAATTTTTAGGTTTTTTTTTATTCTTTTATTATTCTTTTTTAAAGGAATTAAGAAACATATCTTAAAAAAATAAGAAAACAACATTTAAATATATAAATCTTATAAACAAAATTTTATTAAGTTAACAATTTTGCTTATAATTAACAAGATTAAGCCAAAAATTTTTCTTTTCTTAGAAGCCATATCACACCTTCCTTTCTTGTGGTGTTGCAAACGGAAATTCAAGTAGTTGATTTTGAAACTCCTGTAAAATGATTAGTAACATCCCATCAAATATGATTGATTTTCATTTAAAATCTTGAAAATGTGGGATTTAGTTAAAAATTAAAATATTTATATAACATATCATATGAACAATGATTTTGGTTTAAATACCAAAAAACATGTGATTTAGTTTAACATCTCATATTTAGATTTATTAGCAGTTTTGGTTTTAGTAAAATGGTGAAGTAACACCTTCAAAAAAATTTTGGTTTTGATAGGGTTTAGGAGTTCTATAAATGCATTCTAAGAAAAAAAACCTAATGCCTGTGGAAAAAAAAAACAATTTTGGACTTAATATGTTATTTATAAGCAAAATTGTTGACTAAATAAAATAATACTAATAAGATTTATTTATTTAAATCTTATTTTCCCAATTTCTAAAGAATTAGAAAAATTACTCTAGAAGTTATAGAATTTTGCAAAACCTAATTCTAATGGAAGAAGAAGAAAAAAAAAAGATGATGAAGTTAGAGAGATATAGAAAAGAGGAGAACAAGAAAAAGAATGGTTGAGAGAGATTAAAAAATGAAAATATTTTATTTTTTATTTAATTAATCAGTACAAATTTTTAATATTTAATTTTAAGTTTTTAAATTTTTTTTATTTTACCTCGTTAATGAGGTAGTATATTTTGGTGAGCTAACAGTATATTAAAATTATACATTGTTAGTGCATAAAATATAAATTCATTTTTTTAACTCCTACCAAAGTGTTTTGAAGTGTTAAGAAATATTTTGGGATTAATATTTGATGCATTGATAGTGTACAGCTTCTATATATTATTAAGCCACCAAATTTTGACACCTCATTAATGAGGTAAAAGGAAAAACTTCAAAAGGCTTAACAATAAATATTAAACAGGTTTTATTAATTAACTAAAAAATAAAATATTTTGATTTGTTCCTAAATCAGAGTCACGTTCTTTTCCCTCTTTCAGTTTCTTTTTCTTTTTCCTCGTTCAGTTTCTTTATTAAGCTCTCCCTTATTCTTACCAAA
Organism: Theobroma grandiflorum; assembly: GCA_036013995.1. Classification (NCBI taxonomy): domain Eukaryota; kingdom Viridiplantae; phylum Streptophyta; class Magnoliopsida; order Malvales; family Malvaceae; genus Theobroma; species Theobroma grandiflorum. The sequence goes on from CP142131.1 coordinate 14,729,728, forward strand.
AAATGATTCTAGAGAAAAAAAAGGCATGGATTGACTAGCAAGGGCTCATATGTTCAGTTTAATATCCCATTACTTATCTGGTCACTGCTCTTGAGATCGAGTTGCCCGAACTCAACGGCAAGACTTAGAAGGTGAAATTTGATTTTGTTTTTTCTTTTCTGTAACTGCTTGGTTTGGTATTTATTTTTTGTTTTTTTTTTCTTTTGGCAAATGTATAGAGGATGGAAGATTTGGTAGACTGTGCATTTCAAGCCACTTTAAGCAAAAAATTGGTATGCTGAATTTTAAGGTTCATTTTATTTGTTAATATTCGTGGTTTGAATTCAATCTGTTGAATTTTATGTTCTCATGGTTATGTCACTATCAAGGAAATTGGGGATTTAGAAAGATGAAGAAATTAACTTGGTATTTATGTGCTTGTGTTTGCAATTACTAATCTGGCAGTTGGGTTTGATGGGAAATGGCTGCCAAATCTAAAAAGAAGCTTACTCAAATTAAATGGTTGTGCAAAATCTGACCTTTGATCAAGTAGAGGAAGTTTAAATGAAATTGGCTTGAAAGTATTCATAATATTTGTTGAAAAATTTCCATTTTAAGTGCACCAATTATCCTTGAGCTATTGCCTATCGTTCAATTTCATAGTTGAACAAATCATTTGTCCAATCAAAAACTTGGAACTTTCACGTTTGTCTATTACAAACAAGTAATTAACAGTGTTAGCTCTCGTTAATGCGTCTAACGGGTAGTAGCAAAACTAAGTTGAGTGAATTAAAATTTGAGGAAATGGAAACCGAAGTTAAATGTAAAGGTAGAGGAATGCTTTTTTTAAAAAAAAATGCAAAAGTAGAGGAAGATATGAAGATCAAGAGTTCAAATGTAAAGATTATTTATGTTAGTGAGCTTGGAGGTGTGAAAATCAACAAAAACGTAATATTTTCAAAAAATATAATTTGAAGAAATTTAGGAAATAAAATCTAAAAATATAACCATAAATTCAAAATTTTCAAAAGTTAGAAGTATATGCCTTTCATCTTTAAAAATGAAGATTTGAATCCAAAAATCCAAATGAAGTAGAAATAGAAAATAAAGGAAACAAAGAGAGATTTTTTTTCTCTCTCCTAGGGTTTAGATGTACTAAAAATTAAAGTTAGAAGCTGCAGGTTTAATGTCCAAGAAGTTAGGAGAAGAAAGAAGTAAAAAGAGAAAGAAAAGGATAAGAAACAAGGAAAGAAAATGAAAAAAAACTTTATTTTTTTTGTGAAGCATGGAAATGGTGTTGGGATGGATGAGGAACAAGAAGAAAATATCTTGGTGGAGAGAATAAGGACAATCATGGCTGAAAAAGAAAAGGGTCAAAGCTTCATTGGGAAGCTTTGACCAAATAAATGACAAAATTACTATTTTACGTTTCAAGGTTCTTCATTTTTTAATTTAGTCCTCTCAATACTCTTTTAATTCCAATTTCCTTCTATTATCTTTTTTTACACATGTACAAATAAAATATAAAGTTTTTACTCTAACGCGGTGTCACCATAATATTTAAAATATATTTTTACCCGCGTTAGTTTTATTTAATAACAACGCGTGAGTCCCACTAACTTCATTTTTCTTTGAAATTTCCTCGTTCTTCCTCTCCCCCATTTAGATTAACCATATACTCCTCCTTCATGAAAAATTTCGACACTGATTAAAATATTAATATTTTAATATTATTTTATTAATAAAATATTATTTTATTTTAAAATTTTTCACTTGTCTCCTTGGTACCCAAAATACCTTATTATGCTTCAATTCACTTCGAAATCACTTTTTATCTCGCAAATTCTTCTTTGATAAAAATATTATTATTTTATTATTATTTCCTCGCGTGTAAAATTTTTTATCTTAAAATACTCTTTTCAACTTTCATTACTTTTAAATATTCTAATTTACCTCAATTGGCATCCGATAAAGTTTATTAGCCACTATATCAAAGTACGAGATATTACATGGTACTAACTTAGTAAGATATTGTTGAAGGACTAAAGTCTTTACCAAGATTGTAAAGTTAGTTGTAAGTGACCAAAATGTCTTGGTGGGTATAGAAGTTTTCGAAGCTAGCAGCTTTGAAGGTAACCACTATGAAGTTAGTAATCACAAGGTCAAGTTTATGAATTTTTTATCCTATTTCATCTTTGATTGAGTTGTGATTTCAATTTCAAAAACATTAATAAAGGACCAGTTGTAAATGCACAATGGATCTATAACACGCCAATCCATTCTGATGTTGAGGCCAAGTTGAGGCAACTTTTAGTTGAGTTGGGAAATAATGATAAAGTACTTTAGATTTAGGTCTACACCACTATTCTATTATTAAACTATTATTTGATGATACGAGAAACCTTTATTTGAAACCTCCCTAATATTTCTGTTTCATACATTTTAGCGAGATTACATACACATTCATAAGTATCTTTAGAGAACAACTGAACATGTTGTATATGGTCCAACAGTATGTTACTAGCACTAATATATAAGTTTAACCTGAGTGCACTGTCCATATTTTGTCTACAAAAGCATTAAGGACTGAGTTCCTCTCTTAATGGATAAATCATTTAGGATCTGGAAGTGTCAAAGCAAAAATTAAAATTCCTTTTTTGATAGACTTTTTTGATTTAGGGAAGAAAGAAATAAAGGCAATCTTTGCATAATATACTTTGCACCGGTGGGCATAATTCATACTATTTATAGTTTCAATATATAGTTAAGAGGTAAATTGTTTTTGGTATTTTAACATTTTCATTAAAAATGTTAGTTTAAAATCATAAAAGATAGGCTTTGTTTTTTATTTATATTTGTTTATGTAGGTATCTTTATATATTTACAATTTTTTTATCTCAAGCTTTGTGCATACAAAGATGGAAAGTTATTATTGACTCTACTGCTAGTGTTCTTGGAAAGTGTGATCCTCGCCAGTTTAGCCTGATACCCTTATTAATGTTTTGAAGACTCAATGACTCAACTTCAAAAGTTTGATTTCCAAAATTCTTATCTCGTTCACGTATGAAGACAGCTGGTAGATAATATGGATTTTTTAGAGTTTTAACTTGTACTACTACTAATGTTTTCTTTGTAAGTATTTGCATATGATGACTAATTCAAGATTATCTTTTTGAAGGAAAAAGCAGCTTTAACATTGAAGTTAGACTTCTGTCCATTGTTGTGCTATTGTCTTTTTTGCTAAAAGGCTAGTGAACAAACTTGGAGATCCAACCCCCACTCTAGTCCCAAGGGACTTTATAGAGAAATCCAAAGACATCAAAATATAACCCCAGTAACTTCGAATACTTATTTACTATTTTGCCAAATTCAAATCTTGTGCTCGATTGTTTTGTTAGTAGTACTAGGATCAGAAAAATTTTAATAGCACATTAGAGCTCGTTTCAGTTCACAATTGAGCTCACTTCTTTATCTTGACCTTAAATTGACAGAGAATAACACATTTATGTACTTCCATGCTTAAATTAAGTATTTTTAAAAAAAGAGGAAATAAAAAACACAGAAATGCACATCTGTTTAGTATAAAAATAGCTTTACCTTAGTCCACTTCATTATATGACACCATAACAAGACCCAAATAACATATCTTAAAAAGGAACAAACCCCTCGTCTTACATATACACAAATCAAATCAAAATCAACACAGGAAACCAAACAAGGATCCCAAATTCTTATTTGAAAATTGAACATTACTTGTAAACAATATTTAGGCATCGTTAAGAAAAAAGTAAAAATGTTAAACAAATGAAAAACTTGAACATTACATAAGCATCAAATAATTAAATCCATCTAGCATTAACAAACTATTTTTCCTTGATTTCAATTTTGAGGTGCACTCAAATTTTACATACATAAAAATATTCACATCATCCATATTTGTAATAAGATAAAGAAGGAATTAGTTAAAAAAATTTAGTATTTAAATTTTAAAATAACTTAATTAACATGTTTGAACAAAGTAAAAAAGAGGTAGAATTATTAGAGTAATGAATTACTGATCAACATAAATAGAATTAACATTTTTAGTAGCATTAAGATCCAACATTATCTTTTGACTAAGATACCTTTAAAAAAATTAAGGAAAAAATTATAAAATACCAAAGTTGTCTAAAAACAAATACTTCACCCTTAAAAACCATACTAAATTAATTTAAAAAAAAACTATACTAGATTTCAAAATAAAAGACATTACCTTGATTGTTTTAGTAATAGGCAAGTGCATGTTGTATGACCTTTATGTTTGTAGAATGACCATTTTTTTGAACTTTTTTTTTTTTTGCTTTATAGCTCTGTTCATTCTTAGAGATCGGGGACATCTTTTCGTAGTCACATGAGGAGGATTAAGCAATGTTATATTATGACTCAGAAGATATGACTCAAAATCTTTTGAAGCAGCATCTTCATGACCATTCTTGTTTGTTAATACATTGGTGCTACTAATCTTGTCATCTTCAATCGTCAATGCATCAAGTTCTTCAAATAGTCGTTGTAAACCTCCAATAGCCACATCATAATGTTTCTGAGATCCTAAAGCTTTTTCTGAAAGCTCCAAAGAATAAACCATGATACTATTAAACAACATCATTGAAGACTTTGGAGCATTATTTTTGAGTTGCTCATCCAAGATGTTTTCGACTTATCTCCTTTTAGCATTTCTTGTCCACCAATTTAAAATGCAATGGTTAGGTAATGAATGCACCTTCTTCTTAATGAGAACTATCAATTGATGCCAACAAAGGATGCCTATAAACTCGAGCATGTGACATAAACAAGTTGTAGCTATTGATGGGCTAACAAATGTCACAATATATTATGGTTTCTCTTTACCAAACTCATGCACTCTATATTTGTATATGTCATCCTTTACAATGATCTTTTCAACAACATACTGTTGACAATGAATCAACTTATCTAGATATTTTCTGAATATTTTTCTTGTATACTTGTTTGAAGCTTCTTTCTCCATTGGATATAATGTCTTCAAAATTAGTTTTGAATTCATTGTTTTGAAATTTTTCTCCCATTCTTTATTGTATATTGCATTAAGGGCCTTCTTATATTGAATCACAAACTTACTCACTAGTGTGCTCGAATTGGCATAATTTTTAAAATATTTGTTCATACTTTCACTCCTCTAAGTAGTGGACATTTTAGCACAAAAGCTACTTTGCACATAAGTAGGAATCCATTTTTCTTGAATTGCATACAACTTTTTGAATTAATTATTTTTCTGCAAATTATACTTTTCAATTTTCTCTCCCATTCTGATTCAAACTCATTTAGAACTAATGCATAATGAATACATGGAAAAATTCTATTCTTCAAATCATCAAATTGGTAGTAATAGTGACTAAGATTTTCTAGAAATTTTTTTCAATGTGCCACATGCAATAATAATGTGTAGTATTTAGTAAAACTTTTGCAATTGCATTAGTTATGGTTATATCTTGATTTATGATAATTGTTTTTGGAGGATGTCCAAACATTACTTCTAACCATGTATTTCAAAACCAAATAAATGTTTTTTCTATCTCATCCCATAACAAAACACAACCAAATAAAATGGATTGGTGGCGATGATTAACTCTAATAAAAGGAACAAATGGCATTTTATACCTATTTGTCGAATAGGTTAAATCAAAAGCCACAACATCACCAAATACTTATAAGCCATTCTCGACCTAGAATCAGCCCAAAAATAATTTACTGGTTGACTTTCTGTATCCATTTGTATTGCATAAAAAAATCTCGGATTCTTGGATTGACATTCTTTAAAGTAAGTAAGCATTAACAGTGCATATCATTTTTCAAATTATTTTTGTCTTCTATTACTCAACCAATTTTGAACACCATGTTCAGTTAAACCAACCATATTAATGCCACTTGTTTCATTAGCTAAAACGGACATGATTTTACAAGGATGAATTCTTGAATCATTAAGCATATCAATCAAATTTCATTGAGTTTTTGTCCTTTTTCTATGTACAGGTAAAAATTGAGCACTTTTTGGAATAGCAAGCTCGTAAGTATGATCTCTTATGAATCTACAATTAATCATTTCTCTTCAATTTTTTTGAAAACATAAATCATGGCTTTGCATCCTACTCTTGTCTTGTCAGGTGGTGCTTGAATTCTATCTTCCCTTCCAAGATATTTTTTTGCACAATAACTTTCCTTCAAACAAACAAATTCTTGTTCCATGATCACTTGAGTTTTTCAAGATTTCGTTATGCGATGCTTATGAATTCCAATTCCTTTATGCTTTGCATACTTAGTGTAGTACTCAAAAGCCTTTTCCAGTGATTGAACCTCTATTCCAACAAAGAGCTCTAAAAACTCTTGATTATATAAGCTTTCATTCTCATGTTCATCATGATTATTTCCACTCAAATCTAATAATATTTCACAATCATAATCTTGATCAATCCAATCAACATTGAATTCTTCATCAGCATGAGTTGCCATTATTAACCTATAACAAAAATTTAAGATTATATTTTAAGTAAAATTAAACCCAATCTCCACTAAGAACCACAAAGTTCATTCTATGTTCAAAAATTCTAGTCTAAACTTTATAAGTTTTTCAAAAGTTAAAATAACAATTTCTTGAATGAACACGCTTGCATAGCACAAACAAAATTTCAAGAAACTTCAACAATCATCATATGCTCCTGATTAAAAATGTCAACATATTCAAATGCAATTTAATGTCTATCTTAAATTATTGATGGAAAAACAAAGCAATTTTAAATTCCATAAACATAATCAACTCTGTAATATTTATATCAAAACAAAGTCATTTGGAATTTTTATTTTAGTTGAATTAATCTATAATTTTTATCTTTATTGGGTCTTCTTAATAATTAATAAAAATTGTACTTTAAATTGGTAGGGCTAACTAAAGAAAACAATGGATATTTTGTTTTAGAAGTCATTGGATCTCCAAATTACTTTTTATTGATTGAATTTTAGTTCATCCAAGTGAAAGGCAGAAGCTAAATAATTTCAAAAAGAAACCCTCATTTTATGGAAGCAAGTAAAACTAAAGGGTTGAAAAGATTAGGCTTTAGTTGCATAGAAAATGTGCATAAACTGGACAAAAGACCTAATCGACATTTCTTTAATGTAGAATTAAGCAAATAGGAGATTATTTAGATTATCTAGTTAGTTTATGACTTACCTTAAATGCACTGTAAACACACGAACTGTTTAATTTCTTAAATATATTAGTATAAATTATGTTTTCTTATAAGGATAACTACTAACACACCAAATTTCATGATTGTAAGTACAAGTTAAGGTTTGGTCTTAATGGTCCTAACTGATGATATAGGCATGCAAAGCTCCCAAAAAATAGTAGCTAAGATCTAACTAGTTTGGGCTATTAAAAGAAAAAAATAACTAAATAGGCTGAAATTATGTCCCAAATGAATACAAATATGGAATTATAAAATGAATTAAATACTTTACTTTATCGTTAAAACTCAAAACTTGACAGAAGATTATAAGTGGTTTTAAGCAAGTATCATAAAAATATGAGATTTATGATGTATAACTAAGAACTAGTCATAAATGTTTCATCATGGCTTATCGCAATTTCATGAAAAATGAAAGAACATACTATGAGACAAAATCCATCAGCATTCCAACTCCATAATGATCCATATTAGTCAACAACCAAATAACACCCAACTAACAAACAAAAAAGAATGTATATAACCCTAAATTAAATGTGGAGTTCATTTGAAAAATATATAACTAAAATAAACAAGTAAAAATTACCTTGAAATCTTTGATTATACTCTTATTATTAAAGTTGCACAATTTTATCAAACCTAATTTTATATCATTTTGGAGAAGGAGAAAAAAAAATATTTTGAATGGCCTGGTGAAAAAGAAAAAAAAAAGTGACTCTAATTTGAGAAAAAATTAAAATATTTTATTTTTAATTAATTAATAAAATCTTTTAAATATTTATTATTAAGCCCTTTGAACTTTTTCTTTTTACCTCATTAATGAGATGTCATAATTCGTGGCTTGACATATATATAAAAGCTATACACTGTGAGTACATCAAATATTAATTTATATTTTAATTAATTAAATTGAATCACTATATTTCTATTGTTATTTTAAATAATGAAAAAAATATTGGATATAAACATTTTGATGAATTAATTTGTATTTTAAAAGTAAAAAAAAAATGAAGAAAGTGGTTGCTTCATAAAATGGGGATTTGTTAATAAAATTTCAAAAATTTCTCCATAAATTTTAGGAAAACAATAACGATAGGTATTAAAGATTATCACTGATTATAGTTAATTGTAAATTTATTATTCAAATTGAGGAATCATTCTTTAATTAATCTAATTTATTTCATTATTACTGTCCTCAAAAGATTTAAAAAATATTATTATTCACTTTAAAGTTATTCTTTTAAAAAAAAAATGCCTGCCGCAAAGCGGGGCACCATATTAGTTTCCGAAGGAAGGGTATCTATTTTTTGTTTTTGGTTTATAATTAAAAGAAGTTTAAAGAGAAAAAAAAACGATTTTAATATTTTTATTTCAGAATCATTGGCCTTGCTCTTGTCATTTACATTTCCTGCTTCGCACGCCTACTGTCTTTACCTTTGGGTCTCTCTCTCTCTCTCTCTCTCTCTCTGCTTTTTTCAAACCTCACAGATCTCTCCTCTTAAGCTCCAATCACTCACGAATCAGGTGCTTCCGATCTTACTTTTCCCATATATTTTACTCCGATTGATCTCCGTTTGATCGTTATAGCTATAGGCACAGAATTTGATTGATCTGCTAATTGCCCTCAAGATCGTGCCTTTCAGTTGAGTTCGGTTGTTAAATCTGCTTCTTAGTCTTCATTTCTATAAAGGAATTCTTTTGGGTTTTCCTTGTTTCTGTTTTTTTATTAAAGGGTTTGTTTTCACTGTCTTAATTGTATTTAGATATAAAGAACTATGGCTTTTATTTTAAAAGAATTTATTTTCAATTTTGGGTTTTTCTGGTTATTGTTAGTATAGTATTTAATGGTTGAACACTTACATAGAGAACTATTAAATTACTATATTCTGAATATAAACGTTCTTAGACTAATAAACTAGGCTTTATGGTGAAAAGCGTCTGTTTCTTCCATCTCTAGGTCTTCATGTTCTACCTTTTATCAGTCAAAGTTATGTAGGCGGTTGAATATCTTAGTTTCCATCCGTTTAGCTTCCTTTGTTTTAGTGCTGTGCAAACGTTTTGTTGATCATTACCTCTATGTGATCATTACTTATAAGAAGCATTTTTCTTTCCTCCTTCTTTTGGTTCTCATGAAAGATGGGGCGGCAATCCTTATCGTTCATTGTAATCATGTAGCTGGTTGTCTCTATTTGCATTTCTATAAATTGATTTCTTGAAACTATTTGCAGATGGCCATGCAGGAAGGAAGTCCTGCCAATCCTCCCAGTGCTCAAGTTGTTGGAAATGCTTTTGTGGAGCAGTATTACCATATTCTTCACCATTCACCGAATCTGGTGCATAGATTTTATCAAGATTCAAGTTGTTTAAGTCGGCCAGATAAGGATGGCAACATGACAACAGTAACAACTATGCAAGTAAGTTTGTTAGACGTTAAAATTATTTCCAATATGCATACCTGAGTAAATAGCCTCTTTCCTTTTGGACCTTGGTTATTCCTGTTGGCTTGAAACCTGCTTCATGCAGGAGATGGAGCAGTTAAACTAAGTTGATAACAAGTTGTTGAGGATAATTGCAGAGAATATTAATAATTTTTATTGGAAAGTTAACTTAGAAAGGTGCAGAAAACAAGGGAAACCTTGGGTGAAGCTTTGTATGTTTATGAGATGCATGCACGTAACTGTAGTAATGGAACTTTTTCAAGTGTATGTTTCTGGAGACTCTGATATTTGATGCAGTATAAGAATTATTAAATTTGATAGACTTGGATAGACATTTTTTTAGAACTATAACTTAGATTGAAAATGGTTTAAGTGACTAGTGTGTTGATATTTGCTTTGGAGCAGGCAATCAATGAGAAGGTACTATCGCTGAATTATGAGGACCATACAGCAGAGATAAAAACTGCAGATGCTCAGGACTCGTTTGAGAAGGGGGTGATTGTATTGGTGACTGGATGCTTAACTGGGAAGGACAATGTAAGAAAGAAATTCACACAAACCTTCTTTCTAGCTCCACAAGACAAAGGCTACTTTGTCTTAAATGATGTTCTCAGATTCGTTGAAGAGAAAGAGTTGCACAACTCTGTTCCAGTTAATGACGTCAGTGAACAGGCTTCAACATCTGCCTTGACACCAGAACCAGGTTTGGCCTGGTTCTTTTCTTATCATGCGTTATGGTTGTATTTGCTTTACACTCAAATCATGGAATTCCTTTAACTTTTGCTTTCAGAGCCCACTTATGACCATCTTGTGGTGGACCCAGTGACTCACGAAGAAGAGGAAGATATTAGTAATGGTGCTGAAGTTTGTGACCCCTCAGATAAGGAGGAAGGATCAGTAATTGAGGAAGAGGTTTTTGAACCCCAAAACGTTGTGAGTCAGAATGAGAGTGTTGCCACTGTTGATTCAGTTCCTGTGGTTATAGAGGATGCTCCAAAGAAATCATATGCTTCAATTGTTAGTTAACATTAATATTTTTTTTCTTTTTCCATTCATGGTCTGGTGGTTTTTTTTTTTTTTTAATGTTTTACTGAACATACTGAATTACATATTAGGTCAAAGTAATGAAAAGTAATACAGCATCTACTCCAGTCTATGTTCCTAGAAATAATGTGAGGGTGGCACCTGCAGACCAACAGTCAATTGCTTCTGCAAAACCTGCTCCAGCACCAGAGGCAGCAGTACCTAACAGTGACAATGCACCTGAAAGTAGTAATGACAATGAGGAAGGTAATTGCTAACTTATTTACTGCATGTTTGCATGTTACTAGAAGCGCATTTGTTCTCTTCACGGTGAGGTTAGATCCACATCTTTTATATTTTAACAAATAAAGATATTGTTAAAACAGGTAAAGGAGGCATACTTGGTTTGGCATGGTTAATGTTTTGTCATCTGTAATTTCATCTCTGAGATGTCTTGATGCATATTCTTTCTTGTTTTAAAATATAAGGCTCATTTATTTGTTCTTACCAAAGCTGAAGGACACTCCATATATGTACGAAATTTGCCTTACAATGCAACGCCTGGACAACTTGAGGAGGCATTTAAAAAATTTGGGCCCATTAAGCGCAATGGCATCCAAGTCAGAAGTAATAAGGTTTTAATTAACATATCAATTTGGCATCTCATTCTTAGTTGACATTTCTAGTTCAAGTTCTCAGTTCTTACTGTTTTGTGTATTTCTTGCCTCCTGCAGCAGGGATTCACTTTTGGTTTTGTTGAATTTGAGATGGCAAGTTCAGTGCAGAGTGCACTTGAGGTATTGTCTCATACCTTTTATGTCCTGTTATGAATAAGGTGCAGTATTAACACCATCATGAGTCACTCTTCCATTCAATCACTAAATACATGCTATATGTCTGGCAAGTTCTGTTAAGTTATTCCTCTTAACAACTAGTGCAAATTTACTCTAATGGTGAACTGAAAGAAACTCTCTTCAAGTTTACAATTATGTCAACAACCTCCCCCCCCCCCCCCCCCCAATCTTCTAATTAATGACAAATAATGCTAAGTTAAAAAATAAGAAACAAGAAATAAAACCCAAAACAAGATCAATTTCTTTTAAGTGACAGTATGATTGGATGAGATTACCTGCATGTGCGTTTTTGGTCACTCAATCAGTATCTGATTAGAGGACCTTATCTAGAACCGTCTTCAAGAAAACCCTACCTTTTGTGTAGGTAATTAGGTCAGCTGGTCTAAAAGACTAATTCCACCGTGTCTCTTTCCATTCTTCTGTTACTTTTGGACATTCTATAGACATGAAACAGGGACATTGTATTGTTTTTTGTACATTTACATCTGATATTTTCCTTAACCGCATATTAATTCATTTTTCAGTTTGTAACAAATTCGAAGCCTTGTTGAATTAAGTTGGAAAATTGAAAGCTTAAACCAATTAAACTTCAACTCGTGTTTTATGGAGGTCATAAAAATTTCACATGAATGGATTTACACGGTCTACAGTTCGAAGGTCTTAAATCTTAATTACCCATGTCATCTCTTATTTTTTGCCTCTCTCACAACTGCATCAGAGTTTTTGTTGCAAAACTTAACTATGATATTAATCAGGGTCCTCGATTTCACATTGAAATTATGGAGATGTAATTGAAATTCAGGTAATGCATTCTAAGTGAACTTTGTAATTAATATCAAGAATATCACAGTTAAGTGGAGACCAGATTCACTACTCAGGGTTTCTCTTAAAGATGCGGTGTTATACTGAAAACTTAAAGAAATGGCCCTTTCTTTGACGGCTTCTCTGTTTAGACAGATTGTAGGTATTTTATTTTAATATGATTTGCATCTCGTCTTGTTTCTTTATCTTCAATGTGATATCATTGTTTGTTAACAGCTTTTTGTATATCCAATCTCAAATTATCTTGGTAGAGGCTTAAGCATATTTCTTTGTCACCAACTGCGTGATGATTTGAAATTTGCTTCTTGTTAATTTCAATCTGTCTCATCAGTGTTTCTGTCAGCTTATTTTTGAACTTATGGTTGTGCTAACTGCATCTCAGGCTTCACCAATCATAATTGGGGATCGTAAAGCTGATGTGGAAGAAAAGAGGACAAACACTCGAGGTAATTCAAATTTTAGTTGGGAGAATGCATTTTAGATGCTGGAATTTTATTAAAATTCCAGTTTTTTTCCTATATTGTTATTTTGCCGTAATTGAACTTTCAGTTTGTCAAATATTGTCCTGAGCTGAGGAAAGATATGGTCTCAAATAAGTCACTATGGCTCAATATGATCCATATAGCAGGCCATACATAGTGAGAAAGGACTTAGTTTGTTGTAGGAATTTTAACCTTTGGTCACATTTGTTTGGTTACTAACAGAGATATATAATGGTTATTTCTTATTGGGGAGGGGGATGTTGTTCCTTGCCTTTGTTCATATCAAACAATCTTGCAAATACTCCATATGATCAGGAATTTCCATCTAATAGTTTCAGCTAATTAGTTTGAAACTCGAAAGTGGTACTGTCTGAAAATAATCAGGCTAACAATAAGCAAAAAAAATGGTTTCTTTTTAAATGCATTTTTTTCCAATAATTTTTTGTTATTCTCATTTCTTTCAAGTTGCAAGGACTGGAAGGCAAGTTTGACGTTAGGATAATAACCTGAGAAAAGTGCTGCTTTTTGCAGTTGGTAGCAGTGGGAGAGCAAGGTATTCTTCAGGTAAAGGTGGCTTCCGGAGTGACAGTTTCAGGGGTCGAGGGAACCTTGGTGGTGGCCGAGGAGGCTATGGCAGGAATGAATTTAGAAACCAGGGTGAGTTTTCAGGACGACCTAAGGGTTCAGGTGGACGGAATGGAGATAATTATCAGCGGGCTAATCAGAATGGAAGGGGTGGCCGTCAAGGTGGGGGATGAAAGCGTGATTCTGTTTCTACTTGGACGTTAGCTGAGAAAGTGACTGGATGATTTTTTTTGACAGTATAAACGAAGGGAACGAAGGGATTAGAGATTCAAGTTTTTAATTTTCATAAGTGCAACTGTTTATGAGGAGACTATTGGGATTTTATTTTCATTTTAACTCTTTTTTCCTCCCTCCCTTTGAGGCATCTCATAAAGCTTACGTGACATAGGGAAAAGGTGTTTTGTTCAAGTATGTATTAAGGATTCTTTGATCAAATTTTTGGTATTATCATGATGTGATTTTTCACCTCTAAAGCTTCCCCCATTACACACATTTACATGAAAAAATGAAATGACTGCTTCAGTGAATTAACCATAATCGCTGGAAGTTTGACCAGGCACGTTGGTGATGCTATACGTCGCATATCTGGCAATTTCTTCAAAGGTTTCAAGGTGTATCTGCTCATTTCTCATTGGTCTCGTGACTTGGGAGTTTGATTAAGCATTCCTTTGTGATTTTGCTGCTCACTGAATTAGATCTAATAAAGAAGCATGAGTTTTTTGCAATTATATTCTGCTAGTCCCAAACGTAGAACTTGCAATGATATCACAGAATATGGAAGCCCCTACTCAAAGATAATACTATAAACCATTACTTTTACTGGGGAGTTTCGGTTATGTCTGCAAGTTGGATACCAAATTTAGTTTGATTTCTGCAAGTTAGATACAAGGTTCGATGCAGCGAAAGCTGCTGATCCACCAGCTACACAGACTAGAGCCACCACAACCTGGAACACCACTTCCCCGAGGTTGTCCTCAGGCACAAGGTAAACACATGAAGGACCCAAAAGCAGTAACCCCAAGCTGAGGGTCAAGAGTGCCCCTGGAGTTCCAGGGTCTGTTGCTGCCGACAACACGCCAAACTCTTCCGCCTTGGAGAGGAGGCCTAGTTTCTCTATCGAAGATAGAGATAGCCCAAACTTCTCGGCCGCCGATAGCAGACCGGCTTTCTCAGCTTTGGTTAGCAGTTTCAGTTTCTCCACATTTGTCAGTAGCTTGACTGGTGGTGCGGCAGCAGGGCTGTTCCGTGGCCCTGGCTCGCCAAGCGGGAAAACTGTTGAGTTCGAGCTCTGCATTCATCAACTTAGAAGCTTTGTGATTGTTGATAATTCTATTAGCTAGTGGACAGATTCATGGAATTCAGGTTCATTCCAACCTTATCATCAGTTCTATCTTCTAAGGAAGTCATTACTAGCAATCATTAAGGTGTTACAAACAACTGAAAGCAATATATATAATTTAGCCACATTACTCTGACATTTAATCAGCTTAGAGAGACGAGAACAAGGAATTTAGGAAGGAGCAGTGACAGAAGTTGCCATTTATTAAGCCATTACTCAAAACCGTAACTTGTTGAAGTCGAATTAAGCCATTGAAACTATCAGGAGTGAAGCCAGGAAACAGTAATATCAAAAAGCATATGGGGATTGAAATGAACTGACCTTTCTAGAGCCAACCGTTTTGGCAACAGAAGGCAAGGGTTTCTGTGTAGCCATGGATTGAATGCGAAAGGGTGAGGAAGTAGCAGAATTTTGTGGTTTGGGCTTTGCTATCCTGGAGGAACAGACAAATGGACTTCCTTTGCTGCTATAAACAGCTGCGGCCTCCATGTCAGTTTTTCTTCTGAAAGTCTTTCTCTCTCTGTCTCTGGGGATTTTTGCTTCGAAAAAGAGGCCTTGCTTCCTGAAAGCACCAGCCCCTGAAATGAATGGACAGAGAGGATCATGGATTGGTTTGGGAGGTTGGGTATCCATGTGGCAGTCAATGGTTGGCTACTCTATTTGCATGTTGCTGAATCAGGAGGCTGTTTGGAAATCTGGTAGGACGTAGGAGTGATTTTCCAATTTTTCTTATGGCCATGGTTCGGTGGAAATCTATTCTTCAGTCAAGGAGGGTATTCCTATCCCCCTATTTTCTTTTAAAAAAAAAATCAATAATACTATTATCAGTGATATGTCCAAAAAAAAAAAAGGTTAATTTTAAATTCATAAAAATATTTTTAAAAAGTTTTTTTGTCCTATTAAAATTGAAAATAGAAAAGACGGAAATTATTTTCATTTATAACTTTAACAAATATAGTAAGTTGTTGAAATTATAATTAAGAACTGAACCAATTGCTTTCCGCACGTGTTAATTAGAGTTAGAAAAGTATACTCCGTTCTCTCAACAACAAAACCCTAAACCCCTACAAAGAGGAACACACGACACCCCTCGGATTTCAAAGGCCAAACAAACAAACAAAAAAAAACATTTTCTGCAAATCGGCAATGGCGGATCCGGTCATCTCTCTCGATAAGTTCAAAGCCTTCTGGCACTCTCAGGTCCACGATGAAGAAAAGTGGGCGCTCAACATGGTATTTCATTATTTTTCTCTTTTATTTTTTTCCTTTCATGGTTTTCGGCTTTTTTTTCTTGGGTCTGTCGTTTGATTTAGTTGGATTATATTGTGATTTTGATCATGATTCTGTTTTTCTGGTTTTTGGTTTATGGGCGTTTGTTTAGAAAGTGGATTGTTACTCCATTGATCTAGGAAACGAAACAAAGAGAAAAATGGAAAGATACGGGGAAGAAAATGAATATTTTGGTTTTGAAGAATTTAACTTATTGGCATCCATAAAAGGATCACAAAGCTAGAATTTATTCTTAGTTTATGGAAAGTTTGGAATATTTTATTATTTGGGACCTTGGAAAATGTATGGAACATGAATTCTTGGGACACTAGAGTGTTAGTGTTTGATTTAGTTAGCTATCAGTGTCTTAGCTGTTTAGGCATGACCACCATCCAAATGAATTGCTATGACTTAACCCAATTATGGTTAGTTGATTATATGAATGTAT
Organism: Theobroma grandiflorum; assembly: GCA_036013995.1. Classification (NCBI taxonomy): domain Eukaryota; kingdom Viridiplantae; phylum Streptophyta; class Magnoliopsida; order Malvales; family Malvaceae; genus Theobroma; species Theobroma grandiflorum. The sequence continues at coordinate 14,746,223 of CP142131.1, forward strand.
CTGTCACTGTTGTATCTTAGTTCTTTATTGAAGTTGTGGATTGGTTGAAGAAGTAGAGAGGAGTGGAAAGTGTTCTCGAAGGTGCAAATTGTTGGTGAATATTGCATGCAACAACAGGTGAAACTAAGACAATTTTATAGAGGCAGGAGAAAAGTCTTTGGGCATGAACAACATGAGGAGAGAAGTTTTGTGGAGGATAACTAATGCCTCCGTTAGTTGGTTTTGTTATTTGCATAATTTTTCTTTATTTTCCATTCATGGGGCAAGCAGTGGGTTTTGTGGCTGACTGATATATCCAGTTGATTATCATCTCAGGCCTCATTCGCTTTGTTGGACAGTTTCCTCGAAGGTATTTGAAAGAAAGTGATCTCCAAGCTTTACAAGCTGGAAAGTTTTCAGAAGATGGTTTTGAGTGAAAAGCTTTAATGGATACTATCTTCTCTCCCAAATTGATCACAAACATTCTGAGAAAATTTACATAAAGCAAAATGGATGTCATTTGATTTTTTCATCATTTTCTGTCAAAAATGCTAGAAGGTGTAAAGAAAATTAAATAGGAGAAGAGGGTCCTATGAAAGGCTTGAGGAATACATCAGACATAAAGAATGTAGCATGCAGAATGATAGGTCAATTTACATTTATCTGTTGGTGAATGAGAAGCCAATTTGCTGTAGCATTTGAATTTGTTTCTTTTTCCCTTCTGAAGTTTTGACCCTTAACCAGCCTTTCCTGTTCTAATGGTCAATGTTATGGCATTCATTCTCCATACTTCTGACTTCTATGGGCTTGGTGGAGGGGTGACCAAATATGTGTGGAGAGCTTATGGGCAGTGCTATAGGCTCATAGCTTATTGGCACCAACATGATCAGACTTAAATTACTGTTTATTTAAGATGGCCATTATTTGTTGTGGTCAATTTTGATTGCAGAAAAAATGTTGCCTAAATTGCTTGAAGGAGTTTAGAATTTTGCTGTAAGGATTAAGTTATTGATTTCTTTTTTGTTGACCCAATCACTTAGGTTTTAAAAGCAAGAATTTGATTGTTTAGGGATTTATGAGTGACATCAAGAGAGTAGGTCCCCTATACCTCTGAAATGTGTAACAGTTCAACTCTTATTCTATCACACTTGTAATTTGCCTACACTTTTGCCATCTATTCACGATATTTTTTAGAGAAAAAGTACTCTTCAGGGCAGTAGTGGACCTTGAACATGCTTTAAAAGGTTTCTGTTACCAACTCATTTTATTAGTTGCTTTCACTTGAAATGTAAGTTCTCTTCGCTAGTTGCTGTGTACAATCGCTTGTTTGATCTGTACTTTCATGTATGTTAACAGATTTATTTGCATCCTGAAAAATAAAGCATGCTTTTCACCCTCTTATGCAGAAACTGCTGCGAGCTGCTGGGCTATTTGCTGGATCCATTTTTCTAATGCGCAATTATGGTGATCTTATGGCTATATAAGGAATTAAAGGATGGATTGTGATCTTCTGATTAATCTCATATTCTGTTACTTTGATGGCATGCCATAGTCTTCTACACCACAGCTATTTGGAAATGCATGCATTTGTTACTTTTGTGGATGAAATTTAGGAAGCCACTTGACAATCTCCTATCTGATATGCTCAGTTAGTGATTATTTCAAACATTTTTAGTAACTTTTATTTAGCATGGTAATATATGCTTCTAAATGTTGTGGAATTGAATGAAATGCACTGATTCTGATGAATGCTGAAATTGCTTTGGATGATTGGTTATAGAACTCTGATGCATGTATGTATGTTAATTCGTCATAGAAGATTAGATAGCTTCTCAAAGATGTCAGTTGTTGTGTTCTAAGTCTAATCCATCAATGTTGGTGGATGAAGCAGCAGCATTTATTTCTTAATTTGTTTGGTTTTTTGGTACTCTACAAAGTATAAATCTGAGGGAAGCTTATGGTTATGTCCGGAATTTTACATCGCTGTTTATTTCCCCACTTAGCCTGAAACATTTTAAGTGACTAGTTGAGGCCAACCAAAATTGACAAATCTGCGCACAAAACATAAACTTAACTTCAACTTAGCTATCAAATGCATGCTTTACACGTCTGAAATATCTAAAGCAGGATGCTCTCTCCACAGCACTAGTTCCCAGCTCATGCACGACTTGCATCTATGGTACACTCGTATGTTTTCTCCTTTAGTCCTTATGAAAGTTCATTAGGTTTTTTAAATTTTAACCACATAAAGAAAGGAACCTCTCTCTTCTCACAATCCTCACTCTCTTTATACCAAAATTTCAAATCAAATCTTTTAAATTGATGTCCTATAAAAACAATTTCACAGTTCAAGCTTGATTTTTGCGTTATCTTAACATTAATAGCTAAGGAATAATCTGATTGTATAATTATGTAATCGACTGAGATACATTTTATGATTTAAGTATTTATAATTTATAAAAAAAAAAACATTCTTTATTTCTATAAAATCAGTATAATTATAAGGTTCTTATTGTGTCAGAGTATTATTACTAAAATGTTCCTATTTGATGTTTTATCAAGAAAAATAGATCTTTATAAAGTATAGTGACCGACATGTAGTTATTTTCTTTACCCGTGAAAGCATATCTAAAGCAGTATATTCATGTTTGGCATGTAAAATTAGAGATGAAGATATGGTTCTATAGGGTTCTAAATTCGAACTATGCTCTAAAACCAAAACGAAAACTTTATATATAATAAATTATACTTAAATTCAAGATCCATTGAAAAGATTGTACATGATTTTTGATCCACGACTCTAGCAACGAGAATAACATGTTCACCAAATTTACTGTTGAAATTCAGTACCATAGATCTTCCTCCCTCTCTACAGCTCTCTAATTGATCAGAAGCTTGATGTATCAGAAAAGAAGACTTCATCTTTCCTTTATATAGTGAATTTCTAATTTCACCTATCATATAATTTATAATAGTTGGGGTACTCTACACATGTTTATACCATTAAATCCACATAGAATATCAAAATCTATCTCATTTTATTAAATCATATTCTGAAGTATAATATTTAACTTAATTTTATTAAATATAAATTAAATCATATTATGAACTATAATGTTGTCTCATTATTCAAACCAAACTAACTTAACTTTATTTTGATAAAATACAAAATGTAAATCAATACTTATATACAGAAAAATCTAACAGGAAAAAGAAAAACCTACATTTCAAGAAGCTTATACTTGATTTCTTACGTACAATAATGAAGTTAAATTGAGATAAAGGTCCATGTAAGTCGAAAAATGTAGATTTTTGAACATGGGTATTTTAAGTAATTCGCAAGCAATATTTATTTGTTTTGGTACCCCCAATTTGGGAGCAGCATGCCTTATTCACACAAGTAAGAACAAGGCCATAAATCAAAGTGTACTAGCTAGGAAGAGTACGTATTGGGAAAATGCATTAATGCGTTATTTAAATAAGTTTTTAATTAAATAATAATTAATTAAAATATTATTATATATTTAAATATTTGATTAATTAGTTGATTATTATTTTTTATTTAAAAAGTAAGATTTAAATTTCTTTTCTTTTAATTGAAAAAAATAATAAAAAAATTAAAGCATTATGATGAAATAAAATAACCCAAAAATGGGTGTATGTTTTTGGGGAAAAAAAAAGGTACTTAACGGATTAATTAATTAATTAAGACAATTACTAGCAAGTTGAAGCACAATTATATATGCGTTTGGTATTGCATTTATGACCTAAAACACAACAGAACATAACTCTACTACCCCAGCAATCCTAAAATAGTTTATTTATTTATTTTTAGTGAAACAATAATGAGATTGCTAGGTTTGGACAAAAATGAATTTATTAAGCAATGAAAGTAGGAGTTATGAAGTCAACCATACCAAAGTTGCATTCTTTTGTTAAAAACGTGACACTAGAAATAATTAATTCATACTCAAATTTGATTATAATCAGAATTCATAATGATTAATTTTTTAATCTTAGAACCCTAATTAGTTTAAAATTTTAAATATTAATTTAAATTTAATCTAAGTTTTCATACTATTTGTAAAAACAAAGAAATTTATTGCACAAAGACATTCTAATTCAGATGTTTTAGCAGTACATAACTTAAAATCTTGCAATTATCATATATATTATACTAAAGATAAGAAAGCAAAGAGGCTGGCCGGCAGAGATTTGTTTTAGGTGACATGATCCGAGCGTGGGCATAGCAACAAAAACATTTCCCCCACTCTTTCTGACAGGCAACCACTTTGGGAGACAGCTGGATGATGTCATCAATTCACCGCCGCTGTTCCAACACGTTTGCATGCAACTTGACAAACTTGCCTTAGCTGTTTTGACCTCTTATCTTTTCTCCACGTGTACTCCTGCAGCTTTTGCATTACACGTGGAGTATTTCGTTACGTCCGTACTTCCTATATGTTGGTGTATTTTCAAAATTAAAGAATAGTTCACATGATGGAGAGCTATCATTAGCTCAATAGTTATGCCACAAAAGTAACACAATATGTCTATTGGAATATAGACAAGTTTTCATGTGAATAATTATGTTTATTGAAAATACATGTTGAAAAGACACCAACGAAAAGTTACATGTGAAAAGTTACCATTGTAAAGTAACATGTGAAGAGCTACATGTGAAAAGTTACAATTGTAAAGTAACATGGAAAAAGGTTATATGTGAATAGATATTGTTTCAAGGTATAAATCAAAGAGTATGATTTATGAAATGAATAGTTATCTATTCATTAGATGTTTATTGAAACAATATCTTTTGCTCAAAAGTTGTGTTGGAAAAAAGTGTAGAGACACTTTTTGGATGAAAGAGATCTTTATGAAAAGGTTGTGACCTTGGAACATAAAGATACTTATTAGACATAAAAGATGTCTTTATGAAAAGGAAGTGTCCTTGAAGAAGAGACACTTTGAAGCCTATATAAAGGGCTTGTTGTCATCCATTTTGACATACCAAATTTTAGACACAACAAGCAAGTGCAAAGGAGCAAGAGAAAGTGTTTGTGTTAGTAAAAAAAAAAACACTAAAGTTTCCACCATCTACAAAAGATTCCGAATTCCTTATTATCATCTTGCTGCAGAAAGTTGGTTTTAAGGCCAAACGACTTTGCAAACCCTCGGGTGTATCTAGCGGTCTAGTTTCGTAAAGTGCAATACGAAAGTTAGACGTTGGCTTCATTGTATCCTTGAGACTAGTCGCATAATACCCCTTTGCATACCTAGTGGTGGGGGCGAATTAAGTCTTAAAGATAGACGCCTATTTAAAGACTCGCCTTGAAGCCAATTTTGCCATTCTTGAATATCTATATAAACCCCTCAACACCAACAATTTTAAGACTTAATTTCGTGATATTCATTATGGCTTCACTCAAAGAGATGGCTACCAACATTGTCAAGTTAGACCGCTTCGAAGGGGGAAGCTTTACTCATTGGCAAAAGATGTAACGATTTGATGGTGACAAGGAAAGGTGGCAAAATGGTTCTACATCGAATCATAAGATAAGTACTATTTCCTTACTTGATATGGTTATACATGATATTGTATGTGATATGCATGATATGATGCTTGATATGCATAGAAAATATTTATTGGTTGGAAATAAATGTCTTGAAATATTCATGCATAAGCTTGAACGTATTCTAGATAGCTTCAAGCAATATGATCTTAAAATGGATGAAGTTATTGTGGTTTACTCAATAATTGATAAACTTCCCACTTCTTGGAGAGACACTAAGAAAGCTCTTAAATATAAGAAAGAGGATATGTCTCTCGAGGATCTTGCCAATCATCTTCAAATAGAAGAAGATTATAGAAAGCAAGATGAAGTCAAGCATGAGGAAGATTCTAAAGAAAAGAATCTTGAGACTTCAAAGGTCCATGTGATGGAACACAAACCATCAAACAAGCCAAGCAAAAGAAAACATTCCGTAGGTATGCATGACAAAAGTCATAAGTTCAAAAGGAACAAAAAGGGACCATGTTTTTATTGTAATAAACTTGGTCACTTTAAGGCGGAATGTAGACTTTTGAGAAGCAAGACACAAGGTGTGAACCACCACAAGTTTGTGGCTATGGTTTCCGAGGTCAATCTTCTCCAAAATGATGGAGCATGGTGGATTGACACTGGTGCAACGAATCATGTATGCAATGACAAAAGTTTCTTCAAGACTTTGGAAGAAGTTGACGAAGGAAACGTGCTATACATGGGAAATTCCTCCACAACACAAGTAAAAGGAAAAGGCACCGTGGAATTCATGTTTACATCCGGAAAAACACTTGTACTAAACAATGTGTATTATGTACCGGAAGTTAGGAGGAACCTTGTGTCGGGAGGCTTGTTGAATAAGCATGGCTTTAAATTAACATTTGAAGCAAATAAGTTCATCCTTACAAAAGGTGGACTATATGTGGGAAATGGATACTATTGTGAAAACATGTTCAAGCTTAATATTAATAAGAAAAATGATAGTTCTACTTATATTGATGCCTTGCTTAATGTTCATGATAGTAAAGCAATGTTATCTAATCTATGGCATAACAGATTAGGACATGTTCATTATAGAAGAATGCATGATATGGCTAAGTTAGAATTGATACCTAGCATTGATGAAAATGATGTTATGTGCAAGACATGCATGGTCACTAAAATCACTAGGAAATCATTTCCTAAGGTAGAAAGAAATACAAAATTGCTTGCTTTGATACATTCTGATGTTTGTGACATACATAGTACTCCTTCAATTAGTGGAAAGAAATACTTCGTAACATTCATTGATGACTTCTCTAGATATTGCTATGTTTACTTGTTGCATGCTAAAAATGAAGTTATAGAAAAGTTTGGAATATATAAAAGAGAAGTTGAATTGTTTTGTGATGTGCCTATTAAATGTTTACGAAGTGATAGAGGAGGTGAATATTATGATCCCAAATATTTTGAGTCCACGGGTATTATTCACGAGACTACCGCTCCATACACACCGGAACAAAATGGTGTAGCGGAACGTAAGAATCGAGTTCTTACGGAAATGGTGAATGCTTTGCTTTCTAATTCGGGTTTGGGAAAAGGATTTTGGGGCGAAGCCTTATTAACGGCTTGCCATATATTAAATAGAATCCCAAACAAAAGGAGTAAAATTACTCCTTATGAACTATGGAAAGGACGGAAGCCAAACCTTAATTATTTAAGAGTTTGGGGTTGCCGAGCCATAGTAAGGTTGCCGGAGCCAAAGAAAAGGAAATTGGGTGAAAAAGGAATTGAATGCATATTTATAGGATATGCTGAACATAGTAAGGCATATCGTTTCATGGTGATAGAGCCTAATGATTCATATTCCGTTAACACGGTCATAGAATCAAGGGACGCTATCTTTGATGAAACAAGGTTCAACTCAATTCCTAGACCCAAGGAACAAATAATAAAAACTGATAGTTCATCGGAAAACGATGAGAAAACTATCGAGCTTCGGAGAAGTAAAAGAGTTAGAAAAGTAAAGACATATGGATCGGATTTTCTCATGTACTTAGTTGAAGGTACAAGAGAAGAAATATGTGAATACCTACCTTACTGCTTTAATGTAGAAGGTGAGGGTGATCCTCAAACTTATGAGGAAGCAATGAAGTCTCGAGATGTTTCTTTTTGGAGAGAAGCAATACAAGATGAGATGGACTCAATAATGGGAAATAAAACATGGAAATTGGTAGACCTTCCACCGGGTTCCAAGCCAATAGGCTGTAAATGGATTTTCAAAAAGAAAATGAAAGTTGATGGAACCGTAGAAAAGTTTAAAGCAAGGCTAGTGGCAAAAGGCTTTAAACAAAAAGAAGGTATTGATTATTTTGATACATATGCACCGGTAGCAAGAATAGCTACAATTAGAGTGCTTATAGCACTTGCATCTATTTATAAGATGGTAATTCACCAAATGGATGTTAAAACGGCATTCCTAAATGGTGAATTGGATGAAGAGGTGTATATGGAACAACCGGAAGGGTTTGTCATTCCGGGTAAAGAAAATAAAGTGTGCAAGCTTGTAAAGTCCTTGTACGGATTAAAACAAGCACCTAAACAATGGCATCAAAAGTTTGATGAGGTTGTGCTAGCTAATGGCTACAAGATAAATCAAGCTGACAAGTGTGTCTATAGTAAGTTCCAAAATGGGAAAGGTGTCATCATTTGCTTATATGTAGATGACATGTTAATCTTTGGAACGGACTTGGAACAAGTGGAAGACACAAAAAGGTTCTTGTCAAAGAATTTTGACATGAAAGATATGGGTATGGCAGATGTTATTCTTGGCATAAGAATAATAAGAGACAATAATAGCTTAACATTGTCTCAATCTCATTACATCGAAAAGATCGTAATGAAGTATGGTAAGTCAGATTGTAAGCCGATGACAACGCCTTATGATTCTAATCAAAGGCTCATACCCAATTTAGACAAGCCAATAGCACAACATGAATATGCAAAGGTGATTGGTTGCTTAATGTATGCAATGGTCTGTACAAGACCAGATATTGCATTTGCGGTTGGGATGCTAAGCCGTTTTACAAGTAATCCGAATAAAAAGCATTGGTATGCTGTTCATAGAGTTCTAAGGTATCTAAAGAGTACCAAGAATTATGGCATTTGCTATTCCGGTTTTCCTTCGATCTTAGAAGGATATACGGATGCAAGTTGGAACTCAAATAGATCGGATTACACATCCACGACTGGATGGATTTTTACAATTGGTGGGGGTGCTGTTTCTTGGGGTTCCAAGAAACAATCTTGTCAAGCGGATTCCACCATGGCGGCTGAATTTATAGCCTTAGCATCTGCTACCCAAGAAGCGGAATGGTTGAGAGACTTGCTCTATGAAATTCCGTTGTGGTCAAAACCAATGGCACCAATCTTGATACATTGTGATAATGAAGCAACTGTATCAAAGGCTTATAATCAAGCTTACAATGGAAAGAGTCGATATATTGGACTTCGACATAGCATTGTAAGGCAAAAGATTAGTGATGGTATAATCACTATAAATTATGTGAGGTCTGATGAAAATTTAGCGGATCCGTTTACTAAAGGTCTAAAAAGAGACCTTGTGTTAAAGACCTCAAGAGGGATGGGGCTCAAGCCTATTATCTAAATCTCCAATGGTGGGAGCTCACCCCGACGCTTACGGCTGACCTGTAAGTCTTGGGTACTGACCATTCCAACACATGGAGGTTGCAAGCACTAAATTAAAATTCCATCCCAAGGTGTATAGTGCTTGGTTCCCGTAATGTGTTAAGCAAGGATGAACGAAAAGTTCTTAATAGACCCATAACATGTAAATGTTGAAGTACAATAATTACGGGGTACTTCCGATGGGGGCTACCTATATGAGTGGAAGTGCGGCCGCTTCTAGGAGCTAAAGGCTTGACTCTGACAGCACTCATGAATGGATGCACAACACAAGGCCATAAATCGTGTTGGCAAAACTAGATACAATATGAGAAAGGAAGCTTGTGCGTGTTTAGTGGCCCGACTAGTCAAATGCAGAATCGGTGGTTCAATGCTTGGTCAACCACTTTATTCAGACTAGAACCAACCACACTCACTAGGTGAAGGTTCAAATCTGCGGGATACCTTCATTGATGCACAGGATTTCCCAAAGTTGTTGGTATTTGGAAATTTTGAAAATGGTGGGGGATTGTTGGTGTATTTTCAAAATTAAAGAATAGTTCACATGATGGAGAGCTATCATTAGCTCAATAGTTATGCCACAAAAGTAACACAATATGTCTATTGGAATATAGACAAGTTTTCATGTGAATAATTATGTTTATTGAAAATACATGTTGAAAAGACACCAACGAAAAGTTACATGTGAAAAGTTACCATTGTAAAGTAACATGTGAAGAGCTACATGTGAAAAGTTACAATTGTAAAGTAACATGAAAAAAGGTTATATGTGAATAGATATTGTTTCAAGGTATAAATCAAAGAGTATGATTTATGAAATGAATAGTTATCTATTCATTAGATGTTTATTGAAACAATATCTTTTGCTCAAAAGTTGTGTTGGAAAAAAGTGTAGAGACACTTTTTGGATGAAAGAGATCTTTATGAAAAGGTTGTGACCTTGGAACATAAAGATACTTATTAGACATAAAAGATGTCTTTATGAAAAGGAAGTGTCCTTGAAGAAGAGACACTTTGAAGCCTATATAAAGGGCTTGTTGTCATCCATTTTGACATACCAAATTTTAGACACAACAAGCAAGTGCAAAGGAGCAAGAGAAAGTGTTTGTGTTAGTAAAAAAAAAAACACTAAAGTTTCCACCATCTACAAAAGATTCCGAATTCCTTATTATCATCTTGCTGCAGAAAGTTGGTTTTAAGGCCAAACGACTTTGCAAACCCTCGGGTGTATCTAGCGGTCTAGTTTCGTAAAGTGCAATACGAAAGTTAGACGTTGGCTTCATTGTATCCTTGAGACTAGTCGCATAATACCCCTTTGCATACCTAGTGGTGGGGGCGAATTAAGTCTTAAAGATAGACGCCTATTTAAAGACTCGCCTTGAAGCCAATTTTGCCATTCTTGAATATCTATATAAACCCCTCAACACCAACACTATATTTGTAGACTCTGCAACTTGGGTGCCTTTTTGGGGCCCCTACACAGGTCTCTAACGCTTCGTACCTTCCCCCTCTTTTTTTTTTTGTTTTTCAATTTCCTTGCGACGGTTTTTCAAAGGATCGCCGTAAGCCTCGAACTTAACGGCGCATAACTTTATTGGCTGCTTTCTGGTGTGGTTCGCCGCATCGAAAATGTCGATGCTCTCATTTGATTACTTATGTAAAACAAAAATAATTCCCGTACTTAAGTCCACTATTATTGTTTTGGTATAATATGTGTAAAGGAGGTTCTTGTGCTAAAAAGAGAAAACGTTATAAATAAGTGAAAAGATATGTTGGAGGTGACGGAGAAAAAAATTAGATCAGTTTTTAAAATACTGAACGTAGTGGTAGGTAAAAAAGAATAAAAAAAATTAGATTAATAATTTAGAGAGAGAAGCTTTAAAAGATAATATGTTAGTGCTTTGAGTAGAACTCTTTAAATGAATTATTAGATTTTATATATAGTGTTAAAAATGACAATTATTCAAGAATAAGTTTTAATGCACCTAATAAATTATATTATTATGAAAAGTTTTAATGTAAGTAATCGTTATTGTAATTGAGTATAATAAAACTTATTCTCGAATAAAAAGTAATGGAGAAAAATTATAAGTAAAAAGGTATAAGAGAAAAAGCTATACATGAATATATATATACTTGAATAAAGTAGAAGAATAAAACACTTGTACTTCAAAAAAAAGTTAAGAAAAAAACTTTTAACTACCTCTACATTTGAGCTACTAAACCAAACTCTCTAAAACATCTTAAGATGAAAGTAACCATAAACCTTGTCATTTATACCGAGTTACTTTCATTACTATCCGTGTAAAGTGATTATTTTATGCGAGTAGTTATTTTGCATGATGTAATATTTCACTTGTTCTAATTGTTTTTCGTTAAATAGTACTTCACTTGCTCTAATAGTTTTGCGTGAAGTAATACTTCACTTGTTCTCATTATTTTTTGTATAGCACTACATTATAAAGCAATTCTTTAAGAGAATAAATAGTAACCAAAATTTACTATCTACATTTTACTCCCTGCATAAGAATTTTTTTTAAAAAAAATAATTCTTATGTATTAATTTAGTGAAAAGTTTTATTTTGTACTATAATGCGTTATACTGTAACACCTTAGGCAACATGTAGGAACACCTCTGCCAATAATGCCTTAGGTAATAACTCCTTAACCAGCAATGTTTTAGGTAATAACATGTTACTGTCTTGTGTAAGGTGTAATGTCAATATCTTATGTAATATTTGTTTGATTATGTGATAATATATTTTTCATACAAAATAAGATTTTTAAAATACAAATCATAAAAGTAAAGTTAATCTTTTTCATAAAAGCATTGATTCTATGCGACTTATAAATATGAAGTTACTCTGAATAATTTTTTTCATTCTAATTCAAAGTAAAACAAAATTCCTAGCAAAACAAAATTTAGAGTAAGGTCGATGCATCGAATCTTTTTTTTTTTAGCAAGTAAGTTTTTCTTTCTTCTCTTTGTAATTTCTTACTTGTATTGTTTTTTCTCTTTGTAATTTCTTACTTGTATTTTAAAAAAAAAAATTCTATTTGTCTTGCTTGTCGCCCTTGCATGAAATTTTTTTTTTAAATTAAAATAAGAGAAAAGAAATTTTTCGTACATGAGATGAGGCTTTTTGATTAAAAGAGACTTGTAAACAACCAAATTGTTTGATTTTATATATATAGTAGGGCTTTAGATCAAGTATTTTGTATAAACCTTAATTACGTTGAGCAGTTTAAATTTTTTTGTTATATTTGTCTCAAGAACATTCTAAACCCAAAAATAGTGTCTATCAAATAAAAATTATTCAGAAAAATATTTGTATGTATATCTTTTGATAGGAGCCTTTTAACACCTAAGAGAAGAGAAAAAAAAAGGAGACTTAAGCATCTTTTGATGAGAGCCTTTTAATACGTAAGAGAAGAGAAAGATAAAGAAGATTTAGCTATGTAACCTTAAGTGCAAAAAGACAAAAAAAAAGTTAGCTTACAAACATTAGAGTTTCATAAGGCGTACACAAGAGTTTTCAAAACACTAAAGTTTTTATGGTTTTTTTTAATTGATGCATTTCCGAATAGTGAAGCTTGCGATGCTCTGTAAGCTTTTTTATTTTGAGAGCCACGAGCTCTTTTAATTGAAGCTCTCATTTTTGCTGCAAGCTTTTTTAAGTGGAGCTCGCAGCACATGCCACGGTGTTCTTTTAATTGCCGCAAGCTCTTTTTTTTTTTTACATATTGTATTAATTATTTATTTATTATGATTATTTTTTATTATATATAATAATAACAATAAAATCTATTTTGTTGTTTTATTTTGTTGGTGTTTATATGTTTTTTTAACACTTAATAAATAAATAAAATTATTACAAATATGTATATTTATTTCTTTTTCCATGATCATGTTTGTAGGCTTCTTTTTCCATCTTCCTCTATGTCTAAGACTCATTTTTCTCTAAAGATCCATTATGGTGAGTCAGGAAGTACTGCAATAAGGAAAAAGATCACTGCACATAAAAGGAAGAATAATAATTCTGAAGTAATTCTTCCTCAAAAAAACTAGAGTAGGAAAGAGTGGTGAAGTTCCTCCTATCCCTGAAAACTAAGAAGATGAAATTATTGGAAAAAGATGAAAAGATCGTTTTTGGGAACAAGTTTGTGCCAGACAAGTTGACGAACATCCTTCTGAGACTGTTGGATATGATTAGAATAGTTTATACACAGAACCACCTCCTCATAAAAGAAGTGGTATTCCAAGACTATCCATTTTGAAGTTTAAGTTTGAGCGTGGTGAATTTTCACTTTTTGCACCTAAGCTAGGCTTTAATTCTCAATTTGTTTATGGCTGGAATGAGTGGATAAATAAGGTATTGAAGAATCCTACTTATATTAAACTTCTTTCATTTGCTGGAATACTTGATGTTATACGTGTCACCTCCAAGCTCAATATTCGTAGAGAGAAAAAGATAGATGTATGGTGTGTTATTCTTGCAAGGTGGAGCACTTTTTCTCATACTATGATTACAGCATGGGGGGAATTTACCTTTACTCTGAAAGATATGTGTGTTCTCTTAGAACTTCCTTGCATGGGGAAGTATGATTTTCACTCTATTAAACTTTTTGAAGAAGAGATATGCATTCGAGATTTTTTCTCTGATCTATTCAAGAGTCTGAGTAAAACTTCAAAGGTTGCATGGTTCTCCAATTGGGTATGGGTTTTTTATAAAAAACTTAGTACTAAGGGAATTGAAATTGGTCTTCCTAAGTACCCAAACCATGAGCACAAGCTAGTAGCTTTAATAATCTTTTGATTGGCACGACATATACTCCCAAAATGTCTAGATGATGGTATTCTTCTAGTAATTATTCCTTTAGCAATAAAAATTGTCAAGGGAATATGTTTTCCTCTTATTCTATTGTATTTAGGATCTCTATATAAAAGGCTAAACTTGTATCAACTAAAAACTGTAGAGTCAGCTAGACCTTATAAAGTTTTGACTTATGTGGATGCCTCCTTTATTCAAATATGCCTACGGGAAAGGTTTGGTATTTGCACTCTTGTGTCTAATGCATATCCTTTTGCATCTTTTTCTATAAATAACCCTTTATCCATGAACAACTAGAGCTTGGGCGTGGCATGATCGACTCTCGAAAGGTAATGTTCTTGAAGTGATGGATATGACAAAAGAATTCAATCTCAAACCTTATGTACAGCCTATAAATGGATTCGGTGATCTTGGAATTTATTATGATCGTCACTCTCTACAATCTGGAAGAATGAATTCACAAGGTATTAACTTTCGTATATGGGTTCACAGTTCCCAATTTCCTTCTATGATTAAGAGTTCCAGTTTAGGTGATGATAGAGATTTTCTTTCTATCGAGGTATATTCTCTTTATAGAGTGGCACGCCAATTTAGGTTTGACCAACAAGCTCTGCTTAACTCTTTTTCATCTATCAGTTTTTCTTCTTATATTTTTACATTTCTCATGACAAGACTTCAACTTTGCTTAGATACACTTAAGAGTTGTACTGTCCCAGCTTTTGATAGAGTTGGTATCCACACTTTTGGTTAGTTTGCTTATTAGAAGAAGTGTCTTGAAGAATGGAGATATTTTATTTTGCCTTTATCTAACCTCAGAGCTTGTTTTTACACTCCTCTTGTAAGTAACACCGATGTATCCTTGCACTTGATTTCTTTTAAAAAGACAAACAATGTAAATGAAGAAGATAATGATGTTCTTCACGTTCTTACTCATCAAACAAAATATATGCATCGAAAAGTAAGTTCATCATTTACTTCTTCTTTTATTTTTTTTAAATTTATTTCCTTATTATATTTTTTTATAGAGAAAAATAATTGCAAGAGTAGAACTTAACTCGGTTGAAGAGGAAGAGACTTTTGAAGCTGAGACTGAGGAAGAATCATGTGACTCTAAACGTAATGATGAAACAGATGACAAGTCTATTGATGTTGTTGAAGCTGAAGTTAAGGGTGTTGCTACTTCTTTTAGAATACCAAATGTATTGACAGACCACTTTGATGATTCCATTGATTTGGATGCTCTATTCCTCTCTCACATTCAAAGTTCCAATATAAACCAAGTACGAACAATATTAAAATGTTACTTCAGTTGATGTTATTTCTTTTTTTTTTTTTAAACTGAGATTATTCTTACATCATAGGCTACTCAAGATTGTTCTTGATACTAAGGTTATTCCTACTGTTGAGGTTGTTCCTGATGTTGGAGTTGATGCTAAAGCTATTTCTGATGTTGTCATCTATAATGTTGGAGTAACTCGGAATATTAAGGTTGTTCATGATGTTTGAGTTGTTACTAATGATGCTAGAGTTACTTTGATTACTTCTCATGCTTTTTCTGCCCCAATGCCAACACACAAAAATGGCAATAGTGTTTCTAGTACTCAAGTAGAACATACTAAATAGAGTGGTAGGAAAGTTGACTTCCATGATTTTTAAATTTCATCAGAGTATGTGAAATAATTGGAGTATGTTTTTAGTATAGAAAGGAAATTTTGGAGTTTCTCCTTTTTTAAGAACATGGATGTCATTTGTTTAATAATAGAGGTATTGGGTAGAGCTTTAATGATTTCCCATGCTCCGTTAATGAATACTTCACCAAAGAAATTACAACTGATGTTACAAGATTTTGACGATGCTTGTAATATTGGATTCAAACTTGAATGCCTTAATGATTGTAGATCTAAAGCCAAAGCTTTTCTCAACAAGTCTTTCTTGAAAAAAGAGTTAGAAGACATTGCAACAAAGATAGCTTTAATAAGAAAGTGTGAAGCTGAAGTACAAGAATAATTAGATATCTTTGTCAATAGTAGCTTTTTTTTATGGAATATGTAATTGGTTAGTCTTTTGAAAGCTTATTTGAGCTAGTACTTTGCTATTACTATCTAGTATCTCTTTTTCTTTTTGCAATAATAATAATAATGTTATGCACCTGTTGCACACTTATTCATATTTCACATTGTATGTGGCCAAAGGGAACTCTGAAATTTACATCATGAAGGTTAACCCTAACCTGACGTAAGAGAGATTGATTCAACCTTTTAAATAAGAAATCGTAAAAGCTGCAACCAATTTATGAGTAATACGTTAAAGCCAAGAAATGAGTAATAAAACTTGTAGCTAATAGTATAATATCATTACAGCTAAATTATAAGTGATAAAGCTAGGGGTTGAAATATGAATGATAAATTATGGTTAAAGAATGAGCAATAAAGCTTGCTACCAATAGAAAAATATCCTTACAGCCAAAATATGAGCGATAAAGCTTGTGATTGAAGTAAGAGTAATGAGCTATGGTTAAAGAATGAGTGATAAAGCTTGCAACCAATAATATAATATAATTACAACCAAAATATAAGTGATAAAGATATGATGAATATGATTTTTTTTTTAATGTCAAATTGCAATTCATAAAGCAATGAAAAGCTAAAGTTATAGAAATATCATACATAAGCGGGCAGTGGGTTGTTCTGGACTTTATTATTCTCAATCGATAATTCTCCTGCTTGCATCTTCTTGTGGAATAATCGATGCAAGCCTCTACATTCCATAAGTGATAGTGGAACTATCCATCTCTTCTGGTAACACAAACTTTTTCGTATGAAGCTTTTACCTAATGCAATCATTCCTCCCTAGTGGAGTTGCCAAAATGTAAAAGAGGTTCTTGTGATAGGGAGAGGAAGTGTTGCAAATAAGTAAAAGATGCATTAAAGGCGATGGAGAGGAAAATCAGAGTAGTTCTTGAAGTACTGAATATCATGGCAAGTAAAAAGAGAAGCTCTGAATTAAAATATGTTAGCTTTTCGAGGCATAGCCTTTCTAAATGAATTATGAGGCTCTATATATAGTGCTAAAAGTAGCAGTTACTCAAAAATAAAGTTTAATGTGCCCAATGAATGACATTATTATGAAAAGCTTTAATGTGAGTAGCCATTACTATAATTGAGTGTAATAAGACTTATTTTAGAGCAAAAGGTAATAAAGAAAAGGTATACATGAAAATGTATAAGAAAAGGAGCTAATATGAATAGATATACGAGAACAAGGTAGGAAGGTGAAACACTTATATTTCAAGAAAAAGTTTAGAGGAAAACCTCTTAACTAGCTCTACATTTGAGCCACCAAGCCAAACTCTTCAAAATATCCTAATATGAAAGTAACTCATGAACTTTGTCACTTATTTTGGATTGCTTTCATTGCTATCCATGTGAAGTAGTTAATATGTGCGAAATAGTTATTTGGCGTGAAGTTGTACTTCACTTGCTCTAGTAGTTCTGCTTGTAGTAGTATTTCATTTGTTCTCGTCATTCTTTGTATAGTATTATTTTGTAAAACAATTCTTTAAGAGAATGAATAGTAATCAAAATCTACTATTTACAATATGTAAAAAAAATTTTAATTATTCATGAATATTTAAATACATTTTTATACTTTCATTGTCTTCAAAATATCTATTATCATTTTATATTATGTGATGTTGGCATAACATACTAATATATTATAATTGATATTAATATAGTATATTAAAATATCATAATTAATGATAACGTAACATATTAATTTGTTACGATGACATGACCATGTGATTCTTTTACCTTCCACATCAATAGCATGTCAGTATTATGTAGATATAAAATAATAAGTAACATTTTAATAAATGACAACTGCTTAATCATTAGTTATAAAGGTTTATTTGACTCAAAATAAAATACATAAACTTGATTGAATATAATAAAAAAATAAAAATTTATTTGAATTAATTTAATATTTTAGAAGCTTATTTAAGCATTTTGTCTTTTTTTTTCTATAATTTTTGATCCATGCGACTGGTTAATTATAATTTTCAAAAAATATTTTTGTAATTAAGGACCGAATCTTAATTTAAAAATTTTATATTCGAATATTGAGAATAAAACAATAAGATTTATGAAATAAATAATCATATAAATATCAAATTTATCTTTAAAAAAGTTTTAATAATTAAAAGCTGAAAAAAAAATTACCACCTATACAAATACTTTTAGTACAAGATCTTATTTGAGAAAACAAAAAACAAGCAGCACATTTAAGGAATGGTAAAATTGTGTACTTGTAGAGAGAGAAACGACATCTATAACTATATTTAAAGGAAGCCCCAAAGGGCATCCTTGCTTGACACTTGGCTCCATCTAAAGTAAATCTATCTAGCCAACCTTATTATAAGGAAAATGAGTAAGAATAAGGGGGATTTTTTTTTTTAGCCATTAAAAATAAGGTGTGTTTTAAAATAACACTCCAGATAACTTTAACTGTTTTTAGCCATTAAAGTACATTTTCGGACAAAAATGTCCTTAATTAGACATCTTTGTTGTGGGCACTCTGAAACACCCGGACGGCAAAAAATTATGCAAAGAAATTAGCGAACATCTATTTTTTGAGCAAAACATCCTTTTTTTTTTTTGAGAAGCTTGTGCAAAAGAAAATAATGTTGCATGAGATGGTTTTTCTGAATGTTCGAACATGGCATTCAGATAAACCGAACAAGGAGGGGGAAGTGGTCGTGATGAATCGAAAGCTTGGAGCACGATGTGAAACCGAAAATCCTACTTAAGGAGGTGAATCGAAAGGAGAAAGACGTGAATGCAAAGCACGAAATGGTCGTGCTACAGCAATCGGGACAGGCCATTGGGTTTAAGGTTTGTGAAAGTGAAAATGTGACACGGGAGGGTGCAGAGTTGGTGACACGCCATGGAGGGAAGCAGTGACACGACATGGAGGGAAGTAGTGACACGACAGGGTGCAGAGTTTGTGACACGCCATAGAGGGAAGCAGTGACACGACATGGAAGGAAGCAGTGACACGGCAAGGTGCAGAGTTGGTGACACGCCATGGAGGGAAACAGTGACTCGGCATGGTGCTGAGTTTATGACACGGCATGGTGCAGAATGTGTGACACGGTATTGGTTTAACATCTGACATGCCATGGTTGTTTACAGAAATCCCGCTTACGCATGTCGTTGTTAACATCCCCCCTTGATATAGTAAACTTTAGAATTGTCACTAGCCTAATAATAAATAAATCTGTTTCTCTTGGCCTCCGACCTGTTTGCAATGTCCAACCCAGGCTATTTGAAATCCAGAGTCTCTGGATTTCAAATAGTTAGGGTTGGACAATTGCTTACAGGTCGGAGATGAAGAGAAATAGATTAATTATTCGACTAGTGGACAATTCTAAAGTTGAATACATTAAGGGCGGGATGGTAACAACTGCAAAAAATGCTCGGAAGAACTGCCGATGAAGCATCGACAAAGTCTGCTTTAGAGGCAACGTACGGTCTGTCTATGAGAACTGAGGAGTTTTGGACTATATATAGTAGAGGAATATAAACCGACTTTACCAGTTTAAACGTTTCGGCTACCACTGCGGACTTGGTCGTGACACGCCAAGTGCATGCAGATATTGGTGGTGACACGCCACTTGCATGCATACTGGTGGTGACACGGCATAGAGCTGAGTTTGTGACACGACATGGAGGGAAGCAGTGACACGACAATGAGTGAAGCAGTGACACGAAATGGAGTGAAGCAGTGACACGACATGGTATAGAGTTTTATGAAACGACATAGAGGGAAGCAGTGACATGACAATGAGTGAAGCAGTGACACGACATGGAGTGAAGCAGTGACACGACATGGTGCAGAGTTTTGTGAGACGACATGGAGGGAAGCAGTGACACGATAATGAGTGAAGCAGTGACACGACATGGAGGGAAGCAGTGACACGGCATGGTTTTGAGTGTGTGACACGGCATTGCTTTAACATCTGACAGGCTATGGTTTGCTTTGAAATATGTGACACGGCATTAATAGAAAAGCTGACACGGCGGATTGAAAAGCAGGCAGTTTCATGAATATTAATTTTAAATTTTATTTATTCATTTTTCACAGTAAACAGTTCATTTTCCCTTTTCCTCATTCGTAAACGTCTGTGTGTGTGAACCAAGGGCTGTTCGATTCATTTCTCATTGCGAAAGGTCGAAGGGAGTTCAACTTCGCTGTTTAGAAGGTTAACGACACCACTACAACAGGAAGAAGAATGTCAGATATCGGTGAAGAGGTACGTGAGACTAGAAAAAAAAACCACAAAAAAAACCTTCATTGATTTCGGTAATTTTTTTTAAGGGTTTAGGGTGATACATATGGTCGTGTTTTTTGCAAATGTTAAGTTTTAAACTGTTTGAGTCCTGGTTTGATGATTTTGTGTGTTAAAGTGGTGCTGTGTTTACTGGACTTTGGGGTTTAGTGTGTGACAACATCTTCACCTGATATGCATGGCGTGTCACAGCATTTCACCTGGTATGCATGGCGTGTGACAGGCGTGTGACAGAATTTCACCCCATATGCATGGCATCGTATGACATCATTTCACCTCATATGCATGGCGTGTGACAGCATTTCACCTCATATGCATGGCGTGTCACAGCATTTCACCTGGTATGCATGGCGTGTGACAGGCATGTGACATGCGTGTGACAGAATTTCACTCCATATGCATGGTGTCGTGTGACATCATTTCACCTCATATGCATGGCGTGTCACAGCATTTCACCTCATATGCATGACGTCTGACAGGCGTGTGATAGAATCTCACCCCATATGCATGGCGTCGTGTGACATCATTTCACCTCATATGCATGGCGTGTCACAGCATTTCACCTCATATGCATGGCGTGTGACAGGCGTGTGATAGAATTTCACTCCATATGCATGGCATCGTGTGACATCATTTCACCCCATATGCATGGCGTGTCATAGCATTTCAACTCATATGCATGGCGTGTCAGAACAATTATTTATATAGTTAGTATACCTTTTGGGCACATTATTGGTTAACTGACTCCTGCACGTGTGCCATGTGATGCAGATGCATCATAGAAAATATGAGGATCTTGACAATGTCCTCATTGTGTCGAGGGAGAAGTGGGCCTTCAATGTCTCAATAAACACCCACTGTAAGTGGTCCCAGCTCCATTACATCAACAAGACTCTCCAAGAAAATGGGGAGTTGGATGCAGTGAAACGTACATGCTTCGGAATGCTCCTTGATGTCTATCCGTAAGGCTACTTCAGCGCTGGTCTCCTTTATAACATAATGATTCGTCGAATCAATGAAAGGGAGGCAACGGAGGAGGAGCTCTGGTTTGCTATCGACAAGATCAAGGCGCGGATATCGAAGCAGGAGTTTTGCCTTATAACCGGGCTGAAGTTCGGTCCAATGCCCGATGTGTTCACACGTTCGTACGAGATGGTTGCGGACGGAATTCATGCGAGATACTGGAGCGGCCAGGATAGCATAAAGCTGCAAGCTTTGCTTGACACGTTCTGCGGAGGAAACTTCCAACGGGAAGGAGATGCGACCAAGATGGCACTCGTCTTGATCACAAATAACATTTTATTTGGGCAAGACTATCGTAGACGGGTGACACCTTGGTTGCTGTCATTGGTTGAGGACCTTGACGCTTGGAATGCATTTTCGTGGGGCCACTATGTTTGGAGGCTCACCTTGGACTACCTATTAAAAGGGTTTGAGGTGCCTACCTCAAGCGAAGCAAAGGAAAGCCGTTTACGGTACAACATCTACGGCTTTGTATGGGTAATACAGGTATTGTCACATTTACCGCTTTTGTTTGGTTTCGAGAAAATAATTTATTGTTGCACTGTTTAATAATTTACGTTTGATAATGTTTACAATTGACTTGCAGTTCTGGGCATTGAAGGTAATTTCGGTCTTGCGAAAAATAGTAACCCCCTCTGCTCCGAAGGAAAACGTGTACCCCCGAATGTGCAAATGGCAATGCAATCAGAAGCCAAAAGACCTGCACAAGGCGGTTGAGAAGTTCGAGTCATCTAAGCAAGTGAGTGAACAGCTACAAATTGATCTATCCTTCATATTTGTATAAAAAATTTGCCTCAAATTTAAACGTTTGATAAATATTTTTTTTTTGTAGTTATGGGCCTTGGAGACGTTAGAGATCACCTCGGAGGAGGCCAACCGGGAGTATTTGGTGGACCTCGATGTGCCGTTATCGGAGGGCCATCAGTACATGCCAATCGAGCAGACGGAGGATCGGGGTGATCACATTGGTGTCGCTGCCAGGTCGAAGAGGAGAAGCTTGAAGGAGAAAAGATCCACCGCTTCAACTAAGCAGATGCGCACCGACTCTCCCAGTGTTGATAAGCCGTTGGCCCCAGAGTTGATGGAACAAGGAGACAACCATGGTGCAGGAAGTGAACAGCCGGTATTTGCAGTTCTAACATTTTTTTTCCATCCATTTTGATATGTGATTATCTACTAACATTTATGTGCTTATAGTTGGATCAACCTACGGCAGCTCCACAACCACCCACCGGTCCTCCTTAGACACACATTCATATTGAGCCGTCGGTAAGCTTGGTTATAACGATTTATGTTCAAAGTTTCCATGTACGTTGATCTAGTAACAAAGTAACTTATGTCATTGCAGTTCACAGAGGCGACGTCCAGTCCGCAACCAGTGATGGCTCCGACTCCGATTCAACCGCATACTGCCAATAAGCCGTCGGTAAGGATATTAAAGTTGTTATATTGGTTTTCCACACATTTCCTATATCATTATTGAATAACACCACTAATATATATGTTATTGCAGTTGACCCAGTCGACAAGAGTCAATGACGGCATAGGCACAAAACGTCAGCTTCGACGGATCATGCGAGAAATGTCGAAGCTGAAGGCATCAATTAAGTCCTTGACTTTTGCGGTTCAAAAGCTAAAGGACCGCATCGTTTCACGGGTTTTAGATGGGCTGAAATCACAAGTATGTTAATCTTTCTGCACTTGTATTTTGCTATTTTAGGTCAATTCGCTATCGAATTTTCACAGTTGTCTCGTTCTGTAGGCCGGTCCTTCATCCGACAATGCTGCTGCGGGTCACGATGATCCTGATGATGGGCAGCATGAGGAGCATGGTGTCAGCCTTCAATCAGAAGATGCTGAAGGAGTAGAGGTTGGTGAGGTCGATCTGATTATGGATACTTTGGCCGGACAAGAGTGAGCCCTTTAGTTATTTGAGTCAGCCGTAGAGCATCTTCCTCCGTCCGAGACGATCGTCGCGCTTCCAGCAGCATGATCGGGTGAGCTTGCTCAGACCATTCCTGAAGCCACCAGGTCACCACTATCTTTTGATTACCATCATCTTGCAGCAGCAATTACCGACCCTACTGAGAGGGCACGGGTGATTATGGCGAGCAAATACCTTGCAAGCCCGTATGTCGACCCCTCATTGACCCGTCGGGCGGTGAAGGACACGATGATGGAAGCATACGAAGCCTTCAAGAAGAACCAGTCCGCGAGGTCAGCTTCTAAATATCAATTCATTGTTGTTTTCTATAGAAACATTAATCCACAATCGCTTATCAAATTCATTTTGTGACATATGCAGGCGTAACGTCGGAATCTTAGGGGAACAAGGTGTTGACTTCTTCACATCGTTAGAGGATCCCCGAGAAGAAATGACAAGTGAATATATCAACGTATGCCTCAGCGTTATCTGTAAACGGGCGACAGGCCCAAAATCAAAGCATTGCACTGCTCGTGCATGCGTGGTTGACACGATATTCTTGGTAAGTTTTTTGCAAAAAATTTTATTTTTTTCGAAGCTTTTCAATGCATTAAGTCTAAACCAATGCAAATTTTTTTTTTCCAAGACACCATCCATATGCTACACTTGACATATCAAACCGAAGATGCCCGGTCAAGCATGCAAATTTCGAATGATTTACGGGGATATGTGGAGGGTGAAAGGCCAACATACGGCAAGAAATGGGAAGAAGTCGATTTCATCCTCGCTCCTTGCAATGTGGGTGGGCATTGGGTGGTGGCAAAGATCGATTTGGTTAAGTGGAAGATCAAGGTGATCGACTCCACAACAACTTCGGCAGCGAAGGATAACGGAGTTCGTGCGGAGCAGATGAAGTCACTTACAATAATTTTTCCATTCATCTGTCACCAAGCCGGGTATTTCAATAAAACCCGTAAGAGGAGACGGGATTTGACGTCGATGCCATTGGAAATTTCTTTGCCCAGCCCTTCAGTGCATCGGCAGGAGGATAGTCTTAACTGCGGCATGTTCATGGTAAGCTACATTGACGCAATGTTGCAATCGGAGCCGATAAGAGTTAAGCAGAATATGATTGCAAAATTACGTATCCAATACGCACACAAAATTTTTTCCAACAGCTGTGCGAGCGAACCATGAACATATCGGTAGTTAGTTGTATAATTTTTTTTCTACAGAATACAATTTAGAGATAAATTTTTTGTTGTATACACAATCATAGGAAATAGAATCATTTTTTTATTACTCACTTCATTATATTTTTATACAGAATAAAATTTTTTTGTATAGACAATTAATTTTATACAGGAATATATTATCTTTGTTAAGTAATTTTGTATCCTTATATTATTTTTTTTGTATCGTAATTTAGTAATAAGTCAGCGTTTGACAACATTGACAATATGCAGGTGGCGTGTCACCACCATGTCTGTATGCGTCTGGCGTGTCACAGCCAATATGCATGCAGGTGGCGTGTCACCACCAATATACCTGAATGCAGGTAGCGTGTCACCACTATGTCTGCATGCGCCTGGCGTGTCACCCCCAGAATCTGCACTAGGCATGTCACAACCATGTCTGCATGCTCCTGGCGTGTCACCCCCAGTATGCATGCAGATGGCGTGTCACAATCAATATCTGCATGCACTTGGCGTGTCAACAGCACATCTGCATGCACTTAGGGTGTCACTACCATATCTGCATGCACTTGGCGTGTCACCAGCAAGTCTATGTGCACTAGGCGTGTCACAAAAATGTCTGCATAGAGTCGACGTGTCACCAACAATGTCAACGGGTACCCTATTATAGAGTACCCGTGGGTAATCCAACCCGTTTATACAAGATTAGGGTACTTATAAACGGGTTCGGGTAGGGTTAGGGTAGTGATTTCTAAACCCGAATTTTAACAGGGTAGGGTTAGGATACCACCCCTTGGGTACCCGTTACCCGAACTCGATGACTATTTATAAATATTTTATTATTAGTTTAATAATTAAAGTAAAAATTTATAATTTTTACGAACTTTACCCTAAATTTTTTTGTTAAAAACTAACAAATATAAGAAAAGTATGATTACTTTAATTATTAATGTGATGACATTAATATATTTAAATTAAAAAATTATTATATGGTTATTTATGTTTAAGTATGATTACTCTAATTATTAATATGATGACATTAATACTTTTATGAATGCGTGTGTGTATATATTATGTATTTTAAATATAAATATATTTACTTTTTATTTTGTTTTAACATTGTAAAAATTATAACTCATAAAATTATTAATTACAGTGTATATATATGTTTATTTATATAAACATATAACATATAAATCTAAAGGTAAGTTATGAGATTAGAAAAGTTAATTGGGTAATTGGGTTCTCATGAAGAAAATTTTAATAATTTTTTTATTTAATCGGGTATTTAAATGGGTTAAGATAATTATAGGGTAGCGGGAATGTATTAGGGTTAGGGTTTAGGGTAGTAATTTTACCCTATCACAAACTCTAAACCAAAGTGGACAATTGATATAGTTTTGCAACGTCGTTTGTAAAATGAGTAAAATTCCCTTATGTATATTGAAGCGATTTGCTTGCAACCCTAAATAACGTAATGAATGTATTGGCTTTACAATTGTCGAAATGTACAGTAACATTGTTGATTTTTTATTTATATATGCTGTCCAAAAATTAGACAATTTACATTCCATACTATACCACCATGCATGGTGTGGCTAAAGTCAACTATTGACAACTTCTATGCCTAGGCAATGCTATTATTATACACTGGTTTATAGCAAATATCATTATTCAATGCAAATGTCAATGGCCAAGATCGAAACAGTTCAAATCAAACCCTAACAAAGCAACAGATAAATTGCAATTAGTTAGGCCTCGATAATATGTCTTCCTCCACACCACACACTACGTTTTCAGACATTGTCCTTCGGATTGGACAGCTGTTGTGTGTGTGATCAGTTTCTCTGCAAATTGAACATGCCTTCGGTCGGCGCACTCGTTGGGGTGCTAATTAACTTGGAGATGGTGCCGAATTTGTAAATGGATTTGCAAATGGAGTGGGCAATTCTGTCTGTTGTGCCCGTACATCTTGCATTGCGAACATCTCCGTGCTCGACTGCCTTCACCAGCGGATGGAATCCTTCTCCTCCTAGGTCTTCCTGCTTGGCCTCGCCAAGGTGGTGGTAAGACGACAATTTGTTTCACATGCGGGGGGATGTCCCATTCAATAGGATACCCTACTGGGCGAATGGACCCCGCATAACCCTCCACCTAAACGGTTGTCTTGTAGTAGTCGGCGCAGAAATCAAAGGTTTCACGTTTGCATTTACTGAAAAATACAATGAACCCAATATTCAAGCAGAATATAATGCTATGTTTTGTCAAATTAAGGATCAAATAAGAAATAAAGAAAATATAATCTGACCTTATTGTTGCAATGGCATGGCTGCATGGCAGCAAATCTTTTTGGAACTCATAGCATGAACACGTCTTCGTGGACAGGTTAACAAGTTCGTCCATCTTCCCGTCTTTAACTTCAAACTCCACTCGATTGATAGGCTTCACTACAAAGCAATGTGCATCATTGAAGCGTTTGCTCAATTGCCTAGCAACCCAAGGGCTGAGGGGTGTGGTCACCTTGACAGCCTCCTCGTACTGATCATGGAACCAACGCTGGAACATGTCTCGTATCAACTCGATCAAAACAGTGATTGGCATTTGTCTACCATGCTTTAAGCAGGAGTTAACACATTCGGCAATGTTCGAGGTCATCATTTGGTATCGCCTTGTCGATGAACATGCACATGCCCATCTCTCAGGGCCTATTCTCAAAAGATTAGCATAGGCTCTCGCATGAATCTGCTTGAGCTGGTTCATATGTCTGTTGAATTCGAAAACCTTATAGCAATCTCGAGCAAGAGTGAAAATCATAGAAACGTCATCACGCTTGAACTTATTTTTTAAGTTTTTCTTCAAATGGTAACAGCATAAACCGTGGTGCGCTTCTGGGTATGCATTTTGGATTGCTTTCTTAATGCCGAGATGCTGATCAGAAATGAACATGGTGTTTTCAAGACAACCAACTGCATCACGTAGCTTGATGAGAAACCACGTCCATGAGTCTTCGTCCTCAACATGGCCGACGCCAAACGCAACTGGATATACACACTCGTTCGCGTCTTTGCATACAGTAACAAACAGAACACCTTGAACCTGCCTTTCAGATGTGTTGCA
Organism: Theobroma grandiflorum; assembly: GCA_036013995.1. Classification (NCBI taxonomy): domain Eukaryota; kingdom Viridiplantae; phylum Streptophyta; class Magnoliopsida; order Malvales; family Malvaceae; genus Theobroma; species Theobroma grandiflorum. The sequence continues at coordinate 14,773,870 of CP142131.1, forward strand.
TCATTGCAACCGTAGGACGCATTACATCCCTAAACCCCCGAATACAAGCCCCGTATGACCAGAAACAATATTTGAATCTTTCAGCCTCGTCAATAGCCACTGCTGTGACTGTGCCAGGATTTTCTTGTTCCAACATATAAAAATATGAGGGTAGTAGTTGAAATGACTCCTCCGGGGGACCAAAAACAAGCGTCTCCACATACTCATTTGCTTGCCAAGCCTTACCATACAAGCATTCCAATCCCCACTGAACCCTTATCTCACCAATTATGTCCTTAGGTCTCAACGCTACTCCATTAGCCCGAAGCTTGGGTGCCATAAGTTCACCAATTATCTTGGCACTCGCAGATGCAAATCGCCCTTGCAAACCATCAACAGTACATGTGTGTACTTTGTGGAACTTCTGAACTTCCCCATACCCTCTTCCGTCAAGTAACTTCCTTGAACGGACACTGAACTTGCATGCTTTGTCTTTACAACTAACCTCGTAACGACTTTTGCATGACCTTTTCACTCTTATCTCAAATTGCTCTTTAGAGCCAACATGTTCAGAGCTCGTTTCAACTCCGCCTTCGAGGAAAACATTCTTCTTTTGTATAAGCGATCATTGGGACATGTCGACTCCTCAGTGCTAATTGTTTGGAAGGCGAACCTTTCTGCACCTGCAATTCACCACGTAGAAGATATCTCTTCATTTCGCCTTTCTTGATAACTATCATCGACCATTGTATCAACGGAACGATTCCCGTCCTCACCAGCGATGGGGTTATTGTATATGGGATCATCACACTGAACATTTCCTACATCAAAACCTTCAACAGGTTTCGTTTCACCTTCAACATTATTGCAAATTGGAATGTCACTGTCATAAAGGCAGTCATTGTCTGAAATGTCATGATCCCATTCGTCAAGCCCATCACTCGAACTGTCATCAAATCTATCTTCACTGTCAGCAAACAAATCCCCATTTCCCTCATAACATGCAGCATTATCCTCCAGCGTCGCAGTGTTAACATCCAATGTCACAGTGTTGTACTCACGTGTTGTATTCTCATTTGAAATTGAAATTACACACTCTACCGTTTCACCCGATCGATGCATTCCTTTAACAGCAGACCCTAATTGTTTTGATGCACATCCCAATCGAAATTGTGCACCTAACTCTTCTATCAATGTCCTCTGGTTACCGGGCTGTACAAACTCCTGAGGATACCCCAACTGCGGGTTATGGACCGAATGCTCTGGCATATGTGAAGTATTGTAAATCTGATTCTGATTGAGTTGATTACCATGTTTTTCAGCTTCTTCATGTGACATAACATTTGTTTAGGGTCTTTTAATGCTGACGTACACAGCCGAAACATTCCTCTGTTCTAGCAGAATTAATGCAACATCCTCATCATCCTTGATAATTGGCCGTGATAGCTCCTCGGGTGTACTGATCAATGCATGCAACTCAATGTTGTCAATTTCTGAATTTACCCTAACAACATCTTCAACCAGCTTCATCAAGCCCGCAAACGACAAATCACTCCTAACCCCCCGCATTCGTGACTCACCACCCTTGTACATGCCATCCACCCACTGACCACCGTGTCTTATCACAAGTCGCAGAATTGAAACCCCACTGAAATTTTGAAAATAAAAATAATTATTTATTTTACTTAATTACATGGTGGTGACAGTCCAAGTGCATGCATGCATGCTAGTGACACGTCAATTGCAGGCAGATATGCTGGTGACACGACAAGTGCATGCATGCATGCTAGTGACACGATAAGTGCATGCATGCATGCTGGTGACACGCCAAGTGCACATAGGCATGCTGGTGACACGACAAGTGCACATAGACATGCTGGTGACACGACAAGTGCATGCAGACATGCTGGTGACACGACAAGTGCACATAGATGTGCTGGTGACACGACAAGTGCATACAGACATGCTGGTGACACAACAAGTGCATGCAGACATGCTGGTAACACGACAAGTGCATGCAAACATGCTGGTGACATGCCTTTATGTTTCTAATCCGTCTTCTGATTTACAAAAAAAGTTTCACAAATTTATGTGTTGCAGCAATGAACCCAAAAACATACCTTGATGTCATCTCCGCAATGGGGTTTATTTTTCGAGGACAATATGGCCAAATGGCGAGAGATAGACCACGGCACGAAGACGATGGTGCTCAATAGAGAGTTGACAGAGCTCACACAGTTCAGAGAGCTGAGAGAGCTGATGACGATGGTGCTGAACATAGAGTTGATACAGTTCAGAGAGCTGAGAGAGAAAGATGAGCGAGCACAAACAACTGAGCATTAATTTCTAATTTTTGGAAGATGGAGGGAGGCAGATATCGGCAGCTTAATTTGCTATAGTATTTTTTAAGGGCATTTCGGTCTGCTCATGCTTCTTTTTGGGTAGAAACAGATAACTTTATTTTGGTGGTTACTTTTGAAATCACCTTATACGGACGGTTATTTCTCACAATTTCCTCTAAGAATAATGCTATTGGTCATTGCCACTCCTTTCCCCCTACGCGTCATCTTCACGCTCCCCTACCACCACAATTACCACCTATCAATTACAAATCTCATGGTGTTTCAATTCAACTTTTTCCTTTTCTTTTTTTCTCCATCCATATTTTCTTTTCCCTTTTCCAACATCCAATTTAAATCTAACCACATCTACATAAAGGTTATTACAATTATTAACATATTCAAAAATTTAATATTTTAAAAGACTAAAAATAAAGTTTAAATTTAACGGTTAATTACTTTGTGAGAGGTTCACTTATAGGTGAAATGACATTTATATTAGTTTAACTGTTTAACAAGGCCAATTACTCTGTCAATCTCATTTCATAAATTTATTAATAATATAAAAAAAATTCTCGATAACTTAATAAATGAAAATCAACTAAATCCAAAACATGAGCTTGCTTACTTTCATGTCAATATTTTTTTTATGATAGCCATACAACGGTACACGAATCTCATAAAATTTTCAAAGTGAGCATTTTCAATAGCTAAAAAATATATTTCTTCTTAAACTTACATAAAATTTGACATTATTGGAATATCCCATTTCAAGTCTATCTTATCATCTAAAATTTATGAGTACAAACAAAAGAAAAAAGTTAAGAGAAAAATGAATAGTACAAAGAAGTAATATAATTTATACAATTACAATATTTTGCTTCATCATTAGCAAACAAGCACATAACTGATTATACAGCTTCAAATCACTAAATCAACTTGATTATGAAAAAAAAAAAAGAAAATACTTAAATGCGTAGGTGCTCTATTTAAGTTAATAAATAGTCTCAAGTAAGCTTTTTACAACAGGTTGGGAATTAAAAATTACGAATAACCAATAAGAGTTTGTTATGTTTAGAGAAAATTCTAAAGGGTTTTTGGCTTGACACTTCACCGTGTTCTTAGTTTGACAAATGATAGTAGGGACGTGAGCTTGAAGTTTAATGGGATTGGTTTGTAGTTGGTTGGGTTTTTGGATGTGAGCTTGAGGTTGTTGATGTTTCAGAGTTTTCTTTGACTTTTTATATGTGAGTGTTTATAAAAAATAATTTTTTTATTTTATTATTTATTACTCTCATATCATTTTTCAGTATTAAATGTAACTAATGTAAAAGAGTGTATATTAGTTAACTAAAAATAAGGTTTTGACTTTTGAGAGGGTTTGGGTTTCTACATATTCTATTTTTTAAGTGTTAAATGTAACTAATGTAAAGTGATGCATATTAACTAGTTAAAGATAAGATTTTGAAAGAGATTGAGTTATTACATATTTTATTTTTAATGGTAAATGTAACTAATGAAAAATGGTGCACATTAACTAGCAAAAGATAAAATTTTAAGGGAGATAAATTACTACATATTTTACTGTAAATTTAAAGATTTTATTTAAAGTTTTGTTTTGACATGAGATTGTTTATAGGGATAGTTTTACATAAAAATACCACCACAAATATCACAATAATAATTACAAATAACAACAATTATATATTTATACATATCAATATATATTAATAATCAAATATAATAATATAATTATTATTATTATATATCTATTTTATAAAATATTTTTAACTTAATTAAAAAAAATTTGCATCCTGTACGCATCAAACGGCTAACAGGCTAGTGGTCCCCTTGCAACCGGCTTCCAAGTTATTGAATGATAACTTGCGCGGCGAAAATACATAGGTGTGGCACTATAGCTGCTTAGGATACCATAGTAGAGAAGCAGCCAAACCCAATTTGTTGTACTTTGCTGCATTACAAGGTGTGGCATGCTTTTGACACGTATCCTCATGCTTTTGAAATCATAAGAATTAGTAATACTTTGACTGGATTGTCCTACAATTGTACTTGAAATTACAAACAAACCCCAGACAATGAGGGAGGCTCAGAGCAAGTGTTTTGCTGAAGGCCCTTTTGGAGCGAGAGTTGGTGCTAGTTACAACACTGAGAGACAGAGAAAGAGAAGAGAGACAAAAACAGAGGGAAGAGTAACCGTACTTGACATCTTCCTCCTTTTCCCGTCTCTCTCTCTCCACTGATTACCACGTGTGGTCTCTCTGAGCTGTGCTGTCCTCTGTACTTATCGATATAATAATCACAACAATAGTGTTCCCCCTTTGGTTATCCAAGAAAACAATCACACCTCTCTTTCTTCTCAATTCAATCTCTCTCTCTCTCTCCAATCAACTCTTCCATACTCAGTCGCATTCAACTCCCCGCAGTATATAGCTGTTGCTGCATTTTCATCACTTACATTCCCATGTAAGCTTGTCTGGGTTTGCCACCTTTCTTACTGTTTCTCTCATTATCTCCTTTTATATGCTGTTATTGTTTTCAGCTACTGTACAGCTTTTCAGCTTTGTATGCTCATCTCTACTGATATTTCAGCCTGCTTTTCTTTGTCAATTTTACTCTAGTTTAATGGCTTACCCTTTTAGTGTTCATCTTGTGAGCTTTTAGTTGGTTCCTCTTAAATTATCAGTCTTTCACCTTTTGATTTTGGCCTTTCTGTTGAAATTTATGAATCTATCTTTTCACTAATTATTTCTCTTCCTTTTTCTTTTTCTGTTTCCTTTTGATAGAAGGTGGAACCAAGAGTATTTATTTCAAGCTCAGTTCTTTAACTTTATCTAATGGGAGAAGCAAAAGTAATACGAGACAAGGTTGATCAAACCAACTTTTCATTTCAAGACAAACAACAACCAAGGAACTTTCTTCAAAGATTTTCACCAGACCAAATTAGTCTGAAACAAACCCAATCCAACACCAACAAGAGACCCCCAGAACTAGACCTCAATCTAAGGCTCTCACTTGGAGGAATTTACTGTGGCAACACCAAAGAAAAGCCTTTAACTAGATCATCTTCCATAGCAGGAGTGGTAAACCTTAATAAAAGTTCTAGTGAGTTCCAAAAGTCATTGCCAAAAAGTTTTCTTTCATTGGCAAGGTCCTGTTCATTGCCTGCACAAGTAGAAAGGAGTAAGAGGCCGGTGAATGTGAAGCAGCTAAGGATAATGAGGAGAGTTCAGGCCAAGAAAAGGGTTGTAGAGAAGCAGAGGAATGCCAAGAAAGCCAATGAGAAAGACAAGCTGGTAATAGAGGGACCACCATCTTCACCTTCTAAAATTCCTGCTTGGGCAGCAGCTTCTGCAGCTAAAAGTCCTGCACTCAATAGGGCCATTGATAAGATAAAGGAAGGTTTAAGAAAATTGGAAGGTATTATATTCTCCTTCCCCTCTCTTTCTTATTTTATTTTATTTTAATTTTTCTTATTTTCTTGGAGTTAGTGGTGATGATGGTTTTTATTTTGTATGCTATAATTCTGGCGTTTTATAGGCTTGGAAATTGTAATGTTGGATTACTGTGGGATTCTAGCTGTTTAGAGACTTAAGTTGCTTGGTTCTTTTGTTACATGTAGAGAAATTTGACCTATAATAATGGTTAGCAATTTCTTTTTGGTTAAATGATTTTGAAATTTCATTTCTTATTTTGACCAATTTATATAGATTTTTTAGCCAAAATATATGTATTACCTTCCTATTGAATTTTGTTTGAACAGGTAGCTGATAAGAAATGAGTAGGCAACTATTTGTTTTAGCTAAAATTAAATACAATATAACTAAGATAGGCAACAATCAGTACTTTAAGAATTTATGAAATAATACTTGGTATCTTGTTTGTTATGCACTTGACAAATTCACTGTTATTCTGCATAGTTTTGGACATAAAACTAAAAGGAAACTTTTAATGAACCTCGAGGGAATTTCTGTGCATTGACATGCAAGATGATCCAAGAATCTAAATCCTTTTAGTGGCAAACAGAAGAAATGTTTGACTCTGATCTTAAGTTTATATGCAAGCCAACAAGAAATAAGAAAGAATCTGAATCTAACAATGAATTGATCATAAAAAGAATGAGCAAAGAATCTTCATCTTAATGACATTAAAGAGTACAAATTGATGAAATCAGGTGTTGAATTCTTCTAAAAGCCGAAAAATTATAAGAAAGAAGTCTTAGGTTTATATCATGTATCTACAGAAACAGAAAATGGTAAATATGTAATAGATCATTTAAACCCTATCACGTGTTGGTGAAAGAGAATAAATACATTATATTCATGGTCCGATCGTAAAATCCAAATTGCCAAAGTGTTGCAAGTATCTCATGTGATATTCACATAATAGGGGGTCAAAGTTTTCTACAATTGCAGGATCTCAAGCGTTTTGAATAGAATTCTAGGTGTTGTAACATGTACTATGAATTGGACAAACACTTTGTTTCAGCTGAGAGTATGTATTCATTAAAATTATGTTTTGGTGATCTTCTTAGAACATATTGATTGATTCAGAAGTTATGGTAATGAAACCCTTAAAGCCGAAATAGATGATTTAAGAAGTTTCTATCTACAACGCTTATGAATCATCTCTAGGTCTCTGTCTCTCTGATGTATTTACTTTCCTAAACATTTGAACCCCAATTCTTTGCCAGTATGATCAATTTGACATACCATAAAAGTTTTTAGACCTTAATGGTGCTTGCTTTTTTGTCATTCCCTCCTAATCCTGTATACGTGCTGCACTATTTTTTTACATCTCTACCTTGTATTACAGATAATGCTCTTGTACACCCAAGGCAGAAGTCTTGATTTCTCTTCATAATTGCATAATTCCTGGTTTAGAGCTTTCTTTCCTCTTTGTAATTGTTCTTTGAACATTTCTATTTTCTTTTCTTATGATGTTCTTTTGTTGTTTTTCTGGAGTCCATTTTAAGATATGGTTTTAAAATTCAAAAAAGCACATTATGTCCATATGTAGAGATGAAGTACTGCCATCAGTGCATTAGCAAAATTGATGAAATATGGCAGACAAATAAAGTAAATACTGGATGAGAAAGAAGAGAATCTTCATTGCCTGTCCTTGCAAATAAAATTTAAGAGCTCTATTATGAGAGAATTGAATCTATATATAAGCCTCTCAGAGTGACAGGTGACCAAAAGGTAGCAATCAACAGTTTAGTCTTCTTAGATTCAGATGGAACCTACAAAACAAGGTTTTCACATGAACAATAGCTATGTATTACTTTTTGTCCCTTCAGATATATGTTGTCCTTGTCCTTTTTAGTCTGATCACCATCAGCAAAATGCTGATTCAAGTTACATCTTTATAGCATGTGTGTTCTCATGTAGCTTACTCTGTGGAATGGACTTGGCAGTGAAATTCCCCTGCTTTCAAAGCATCGACATGCCTTTTTTATTTTCTTGTCACATATCACTAGTTTTTCACCATCTTTGGATATTTTTACCAAAATAATATATAAATTAGATTGCATAAATTGAATGCAGGGCTAGAAGGCTCGGGTACATCTAATGGTCCAAGCGACAACAAATCAACCTCCAAGCCAATAAAGGCAGAACCAGCAATCACTTTTGAGACAGCATCTGATGAAAAATCTGTCAAGCTCAAGCCTGCTGAAACTAAGTCTGAGAATCCAACAAAGACGGCTGAACTTTCTAATGGTCACATTCAAGATTATGGGATGAATGTGATTCAAAAAATGCCTAGTGTAACTACTACTGGAGATGGTCCCAATGGGAGGAAAATTGAAGGCTTTCTATACAAATACATGAAAGGACAGGTGAGTATAGTTTGTGTTTGCCATGGCAACTTTCTTTCCCCAGAAGAATTCGTCAAGCACGCCGGCGGCAAGGATGTTACAAACCCCATGAAGCAGATTAATGTTTGCTCAACTGCTTTTTCCTACTAAGATTAATGGTGGTGGCCTTTGTCACCCCTCCTTAAGATAGGAGCCAATACCTTGAGAAGTTGGCCTCTTTTCTTATTGTTGTTCCTTCTCCTCTTTTGGTTTGGAGAAAAGGAAAATAAGCTTTCCTTTTCTTTCTCCTTGTTTAAGGGCTCTTTAAGTAATAACTTTCTTAGAATGAAAGCTTAGGCAGCTTTATTCATCTTGGCTTGGCAATAAGTGGGTAGTGTTATGGGTAGCATAGCTTTTGCTTCAGAATTATGTGAAATCTGAAGAAGGAAAGAAACACGAAACAGGAATTCTTAATAATTTACAACAGAAATAATTAAATTTTGTCTGATTTGCATTTGGACAAAAGTGAAATTGACCCAGCTTGATTGACTTTAAAAAATTCAACAACTCAAAACTTGAAACCGAAATCCAAAACTCATTTGAACTTGAAGAATATGATTGCCACCTTAGCATATAACAAAGGTGACCCAAATTTATCCAAATCAAATGTGATCCAATTTTGTTAAAAGTCCAACTCAACAGGATTGACAATGGTAAGATGCAAGGTGAAAATTTGATAGGTGTTTTAATGTAGATCCACAAGGTTTAACTGGTGGAATAAGAAAGTTCAATTGAAAGTGAGGGATACTTCAAGAGAAAAATAAAACTTGATTGACTCTCTGCTAACAATGGAGGATGCTGGAGTTGTGTGCAAGATGTGCTGGATTCCAGATTTTGAGGAAAGAAGGGAGTTGTGGGAAAGCATTAAGAGGAAGGCTAATCTACAGGATGTTCCATGGACGTGTACAGGAGACTCCAATGATGTCAAGGATGATATGGAAATAGATGGGAGGCAAGTTCCAAGGCGGAAAGGAAAATTGATTGCTTTCAGGATTTTATAAATGACTCTAAAATAATTGATTCTCCTTTTCAAGGATAAATGTTTACCTAGTATAATGCTGTTACTATTTATTGTGTGGATCTCATCTTGGTTTTAACCTGGACGACATTGCAAACTCTATTCGTTATCTTAAAGTGCTAGCGGTTTATATCTTATCATTACCCTGACTTCACTAGTGCCAAAGGCAATTTGCTCCGTGAGTGAGCCAATCTTAAACTTATTGACATATTTTTTAAAAAGTCTCTAAATTATCTAAAAAAAATCAAATAAATTTTTATTCTTTTATTATGTCTAATGAAGTTCTTATATTTTTATTTTGAGTTAAATATGTCTTTATATTTTTATTTTGAACTAAATTAGCTCTTATAATTAATGGTTAATTTAATCGAAATGTAATTTGTCATTTTTTGTCATTTGGTATATCGACATATCATAATTGATGATGATATAACATGATAATATGAATATGTGATATTTTTTTGCTTTTTATATTAGTGTCATGTGAGTATAAAATGACAAATGATATTTTGACTAATGACAATTAATTAATCATTATTCATAAAGACTTATTTAGTTCAAAATAAAAATATAAGTGATTAATTGAACGTAATAAAAGAGTAAAGGTTTATTTAAATTTTCTTGAATAATTCAAAAGTTTTATTGAACATTATGGCTAATTTTTATATCTTATGTACCAATTACTATATACAAACATAAATGCATTTACTATGGAATAAAAATGCATAAATTTTATTAATCTCTCAAAAATTTGATACAAATGATCAAATAAAACAATCACCATCTATGAAGTCCTAAATACCTAACATGAGTCATACACGCATCCCTTGGAATGAGTTTAGCCAAATGATTTGCAATCATATGACTAGTTGAAATATCTTTCAAAAAAATATATATGGCTAATTGAAAAATGTTGTAGGATAACTTCTTCTTGCACAAATAAATCTCTAATGAAGCTATTTCGCATGCTAATGTGTTTGGCTCTATTATGATATTCAAGATCTTTAATTAAAATACTTGCAGTCATGTTATCATAATGAATGGTCACTCGGTCTGAGGTGTAACTAGTTACATCAAGATTTTGAAAGAATTGCCTCAACAAAACAATTTCTTGTTTGGTCATTGAACAAGCTATAAAATCTATCTCCGTAATGGATAAAGTAGTGCAAGATTGTTTCTTGTTGCTCCATGAGATGGAATCACCATTAAGCAACAATGCATACCCTTAGGTTGATTTGTGCTCATCCAGACCACATCGTGAATCAGCATCACTATAGTCATTTAAATTTGGTTTGAACCTTGAAAGCATAATATGTAATTCATACTTCTTTTAAGACGACGTAATATCATTTTGATTGCCTTCTAAGAGCAACTCAAGGGATTGATTAGAATTTACTAACCAAACAAACTGCAAAGCTAATAATAGGTCTAGCACATGTCACGAAGTACATGAGGCTGCCAATAGCATTAAAATAAGGAACAAGAGCAATTGTTTTTGTTCTTCCACAGCCTTAGGTGCCATATCAAGACTTAAGGTTTTGCCTTTTGTGATAAGAGTATCGGTTGATTTGCAGTTATGCATCTGGAAACGTCAAGAATATTCTTGATATATGTCACTTAAGACAAACCAAGAATTCTCTTTTAACATCCTTTGGGATCTTAGCTTCGAGCATATAATTTGTTTCACCCATGTCTTTTATCTCAAAATATGACAACATTTACTTTTTAGCTACAACAATCATCTCCTTATCATTTCCTACCAATAATATGTCATAAATATGTAATGAAAAGATGATAAAACTTCTTTTGGACCATTTAATATACACATAATAATCTTCTTCAATCATCATAAATCTATTATGAATAATGACATGATTTAATTTGATATAACATCATCTAAATGATTACTTTATGCCACAAATAGGTTGTTTGAGTCTACAAATTGTAAAAGGGTCTTTTGTGAAAAGGAGAAAAAGCGTTGCAAACAAGTAAAACGGATGTATCAAAGGTAGCAAAGAGAAAGATTGAAGCAGGTCCTAAAGTACTGATTGTTGTGATAGGTGGAAACGAGTAGATGAATAGTAAAGTAATGATTGAGGATAAGCAAAGAATAAGCTAGCAGTAGAGTGAAACAAAGAAGCACCAAATAGAAAAAGGCTAGAGAGAGAAGCTTTGGGTGAGAATGTTTAAGCTTTAGAGCCAAGAAGGTCCTTCCAACTAATTGTGAAGGCTCGATATGTTGGGAACGACATGAAAACAGAATAATTGATCATATCATGCACAGTGGAAATGAAAACTATAAATTGACCTAAAACATGCCATCTACCATGGATCTCCTTGGTGGTTTTAATATAAACAAAAACATCAAGGAAGTGGTCTAAAAATTTTACTTAGCAAAGTGACGTAGCAATCATGATGGAAAAAACCACTTTAAAAAACATAGAACACGACAAAGAAGTGGAAAAAGCAGAGCCACCAAAGTGTTTGGCTTCTATGCCTTGTTCAAAAAAAGTGAACAACTTTTCTTTTCTTCCCACTCATTTTTTGGCTGAATCACAAGAGAATTTCAACTTAAAGAATTCACTCTTAAGGGGTGACAACTAGAGAGTTTTTTCTCTGTTAGTTTCTTTAACAAAACTAAAAAAAAAAACTAAGTACAAGGAGTAGTTAAAAATGACTTTTATACCTAGGTCAAATTAACTTTTTTAATTACAATTAAGGTCTCAGTATTATAACCATTTATAATATTGGCCCAATACTTAATTAAACTCTTTTAATTAAGTCCTTGGAGATTGGAATTCAAATTAACCTCTTTTGTTTGTTTGTAATTAAGGCTTCAATATTATAACTATTGATAATATTGGCCTAACACTTAATTAAATTATTTTAATTAAGTCTTTTGGAGATTAAAACCTAGTGTATGATTTAAGTCCAACATTAATCGTCACACTCCCAATCTAATCCAAAATGCAATTTATTGTGTGTGATCTATTAAGTTTATAACATATTGGCAATAGAGTTGAATTATAATATTTTTTAATTAAATTTAAATGAATCATTTTCATTATAAATTAATTAAATCAATTTCATAGACTAAGATTGGCATCTAGCAATGCATCATAGCCATGCAATTGTTAAGAGAGTTACAAGGTTCTTTGACAACCTTTCAGTGTACAATCTATCAGTGAATTCATTCCTCATCATATATCCTAGAGATAATAAAAGTATGATGTAGCATCTACTCTCATTGATCTCCATATTTGTTATTGAAATTAGGTCATTAGCTTTGTAGAGACTTATAAAACTCCTTCCATAATTTCAAAGTCGTCTTGGACAATGACTTCAATACGCTAATACCAACCAAGAAACATTAAGATATGTCCCCCGAATCACTTGGGATGATGATTCTTCTCTTAACCACTCATTTACCTTTACATGCTTCATGCTATAACCAATTATATTCTGATTTGGCATCCTTGGTAGGACTTGTAAAGATATAATCAAATATATATCAATCCGCATATAAGACAACCTAATGTCTCAAGTCTAAGAGGTATTTACACAACTAATACATGAGAAATATTTACATAAACACTAAAGTGAGATACCAAAAGCATTTCATATCGAGTCATATTTAGTGAACTTGTTCCAAGAACAAGCACTTGCATTTAGTTCCAAGTATCTCCTTACTTCAACCTATGAGATCGGTTACTTACATCCAAGTAAGGAACATAACATATACTAATCTCTAAGTATCATCGATGTCTAGTCTCAATAATAGATCGACTAGGAACATTTAGAGATTATGTTTTAACGTACGAGGATCTCATAATTGTAATCCATTACAATTCCTTTACAAGGCATATTAATCTCATGGATTTCATTCAAAAAATTTATGATCATAATAATCAATGTCTTATTGATGAATGAAAACCTTTAATTATTCAATATGAATGATCTGATTGCATGATTGGAACTAAGTCTTAACCAATCCAATTAGTTGCAAGGCTCATTCCAACATTATCCCATTAGCACAAAGCCAATTGCTATCTCATCTTATATGGATCCAATCCATCTAGTAATCATGTCTCTAAAAAGACTCATTTATGCCCTTCAATATGGTGAATTACTTTTATCTGTGCGATGTCTAAATATCTTTTCATATTAATATATTTAAATCTAATGAGACCCAAGTTCTATTAGTATGACTCCATTGTTACATTAACAATATTTAAAACCCTTTATTAGTTCTATGAACTAATGATCTAAATATCTTTTTATTAGAGCCTTTTCAATAGGATGTTTATGACTTTACTAATATACACTTATAGTCCCTTTTTGCTCCTTGGAACCATTCCAACTGGACTATGCTGCATGCATCATACGCATATGTCACTCAATGTTGTGCCATTTGGCACTTTAAAATTTTGCAATTTCTTTGTATACATATTGCATCTTATGCAATTGTGTCACTAAAGAATTGAATTCATTTCCACTAACCTCTTTGTGTGTATTAGATAAAAACACTTGTATACTCTACTCCAATGCTTCTTCTTCTTCAGTGCCAAAACATGGAGATACCAGTAATGCTTTTAGCACTTAAGTAACACGTACTAAACATAGTGGTAGGAAAGTTGACTTCCATGGTGTTCAAGTTTTATCGGAGTATGTGGAATACTTGGAGCATATTTTCAATATAAAATGAAAGTTTTGGAGTACCTCTTTTTTTTAAGAACGTAAATGTAATTTGTTTAATGATGGAGGTGTTGGGTAGAACTTTAGTGATTTCCCATGCTCCATTAATGAGTACTTCATCAGAAAAATTGCAACTGATGTTACAGAATTTTAATGACGCTTGTAACATTGGATTCAAACCTAATTGCCTCAATGATTGTAGATCTAGAACCAAAGCTTTTCTCAACAAGTCTTTCTTGGAAAATGAGTTAGAAGACAATGCAACGAAGATAGCTTCATTGAGAAAATGTGATACTGAAGTGCGAGAACAATTAAATGTCTTTGCCAATGGACTCTTCTCTATGGAATATGTACTTAGCTACTCTTTTGCTTTTTTAAAAAAAAAAATTTGTTGAGCTAGTACTTTACTATTCTCATCTTTTTTTCTTTTTGCAAAAATAATAATATTGTACACACATATTGTATACTTATTCACATTTCTTACTGTTGTATGTGCCCAAAGGGGAACTCTGAACTTTATATCAAAGAGGTTAACTCTAACTTGACGTGAAGGAGATTAATTCAACTCTTTCAATAAGTAAGCATAAGAGTTGAGATCAATTTGCGAGTAATAGGTTAAGGTCAAGAAATTAGCGACAATGTAATGTCCTATGGTAGAGGACAGTTTAAGGAGACAAGGAAAAAAAGGGAGAGAATAGGAAAAAGAAAAGTCAAGCTGGTCATTGGGAGAAGGGAAAAAGAGAGAAAAGACAAGAAAGAAAGAGAAAAAAAATAAGGGACGATCAAAAAAGAAAAATAAAAGAAGGAGGAAGAAGTGGGGGGTTGGAAAAAGTTGAGACCTCGAAAGAGACAAGAAAAGTCTACCAAAAATTAGGAAAGAAAAGAAAAGAAAAAAAGAGAGAGAAAAAAAAGAGCTGAAAGAAAGAGCTGGTACTGTCGGCTAGAAAAGAGGGAAAGAAAATATGCCAAGTCGATGAGAAAAGAAAGAAAAAGAAAGAAAAAAGACAGAGAGAAAGAAGAAAAAAGAAAAGAAAGGAAGGAGAATGAGAGAAAGAAAAAGAGAGAAAGAAGGTCGATTAGAGGAAAAAAAAGAGGAAGAAATAAGGCCGGTTGGAAGAAAGGAAAAAGAGAGAAAGAAAGGTGCGATGCCAACGAAAAAAAGAAAGGGTGCTACTGACCAAGAAAGAGAGAGAAAAGAAAAAAAAAGAGAGAAAAAGAGAAAGAAAAAAGAAAAAGAAATGAAAAAAATGGGCATAGCCCAATAAGAAAAAATGGAAAGAGCCCATGAGAAAGGCCCAATGGCAACAAGAAAAGAAAAGCCCAAAAGAGAAAAAAAAAAGTGGAGACTTGGGCCACCCAGCCCAAATTGGAAGTCCAAGTAAAGATAATGTACTATAACGGAGTGCCGGAGCAAGTGACGAGCAACCAGCAAGTAGAAATAGCGATGTAGCATCCCGCTATTATGAGGTGAGTGAGCGCTAAATTTTAAAATTATATTTATATAATATATTATATATGTTGCTTTTGACGAAATTGTGGACAGCATGAGTTGGTAGAAAGTCCTAAGTTGTTTGTGATTGTGACAAAAAATTTTAAATCCATTTTTCTTTATACTACACATAGTATATATCTACATGTTTTTAATTACGGGAAAACAAACCTTTGACTGGCTTTTCGTTTCAAAATCATGCCTTGCAAGTTTGTGTGATGTTTAGGCCAATGGCCATTATACCGATTCATAAGATTTGATGATAAATTATTTATTTCACTTAGCATGCTAATTTGATAGATATGTCATACTTTGAAATGAATTATGCACAACATTCGATTTATGATTATATTGTTTTTCATCCATCACGTTTTGCAAATGCATTAAATTGCAACGATTTTCATTTTTAACGTGATTGAGATACTCTAGGTTAGGGCTTGTTACCATACTAGGTTAAATGTGATCTTTGTGCACAAAGTAGTGACTGTTGATTAGCGATATTTGATTGTAAAAAGGGAGACCTAAAGCCTCGATTTATATTAAGTGGCGTGGGCAATTCCCACGAGTAGGTAAAAAGGGAAACTTGAAGTCCCAATTTGTACTAGGTGGCATGGGCAGTTCTCACGAATAGGTAAAAAGGGAAACCTGAAATCTCAGTTTATACTTGATGGCATGGGCAGTTCTCACTAATAGGTAAAGGGGGACCTGAAACCTCGATTTATATATGGTGGCATAGGCAGTTCCCACGAGTAGGTGATGATGTTTGAGAGTAAGCCTAAGGGATATATTAAACCTACCCGAAAATGATGCTCACTTGTCGATTTTCTTAGTATACATTGCATGGCATTAACACTTGAATTTTATTATTAAATGATAAGTGATATTTATGGTTGAAAGAGTCGTAAAGTTGAAAGATTTTCTAGCAGGATAAATAATATTGTTTTCATATTTATTTGCTTGAAATTCATTATTTTGAAGACTTGCAAGGTATAAAACAAAATCTCTTTGTTTAATGGAGTGTGTTTCTATGCCTACTCTTGGTTTTAAAAATATCACATCTTTATATTTGTTTCCCCTCCTTGCTTGCTCACGGCGGTCGAGGATCACTGAGTTTGTGAGACTCACACCCCTCTTATTTCTTTTTTTGCAGATAAGGATTAGCTTAACATGAAATCATCGGTGTACAGGGTCCACTACAGATTAGGTAAAGGCATCTCCTAACTCGCTTCGAGCCTCTTCGAGTTGCTCCCCTGTCTAGGGTTGTGTCATAAAGAAATTGCTAGATATTGAAAAATGTTATTAACTCGTGAACATGAATTATTAAAGACCTTGTAATTGATATTTAATGGTTATTATTTTGAATAGAGTAAATAGTAGTACAATTATTAATATTCACTTACGCACGAGAATGTACGTTTAATGAATTTGACAGAAATCTCAAATGAGGCTTGTTCGAGACTTGACGGAATTTTTCGGAAGTCTTGGATGCTGGTAGCGATCTAGGAGGGGTCGTTACAGATAAAGTGTAACACGCCAACCTATGTAAAGGAATTCAAGCATGAAAACAAGGTTTGCCTAAAGGTTAATAGAAATACATATGGTTGATGAGTGATTTTATCTATACATATATGCCATGAACTGTTATTACAAATTGTGATTCAAATATGCTGAATCTATTAAGTATATGTTATGATGCCACATGTGCACATGAGTTCATGCATGAAAAATCGTGTGATAAGAACTTGTAAAGCACAAGAATGTTTAATGCCAAAGAGGCAGAAACCAAATGACCATATGTGAATATGTAAATATGTATGCATATACATGATAAAACAAGGTAAAGTATGTTGCCAGTCATTAGAACATGAGATGTGAAATGCAAACATATGCACACTTGAGCTTGTTCATATTGAGTATGACTTGTGCATATTTGGACATGAATAGAAAATGAATGAATGAATGAATGAGTATGCATGATGAGAGTTTGCATGCATTAAAAGAGAAACAGACCATAGTGGGGCTTAGCTTGATTGAAATTAAATGTCCAAAGGATTGATAAGGAATTGATTATCCTTGGAGATGTATTTTGCTGAGTTTAAAGGTATGTTTGATGATTAAACTATGTAAGGTAAAGTGGAAATGTTCTTGGCATTTGAAATCCTTGAGTTTATAATGTTAAGTTTTCAAGGATAATTAGTAGAATCCTTAGAACTGTGATTTTAAGTTTCCAAGGATAATAGGCAGAATCTTTAAATTTGTGGTACCAAAGATAATACCCAATATCCTTGTGTTGCGGTTTTAAGTTATCAATGATAATATTCAATATCCTTGAGCTGTAGCTTCCAAGGTTATGACTTAATATGCTTAGTTTGTAATTCTGAGTTTCCAAGGATAACAAGTAATATCTTTGAACTGTTGTGTATGTCTTGGACCAACTTTAGAAGAGGAACTAAATTGAAAAGCATGAAAATGTTGAGGAACAAATTTGAAAATAAAAAAATTAAAAGACCAAATTGAAAATAAAAAAAGTTAGATGACCAAATTGAAAATAAAACAAATATTTGAGGGAATAAATTGAAAAGAAAAATAAAGTAGAGAGTGAATTATGTAAATAGAGTAAAAAAAGTAGGGGCTAATGGGTAATTAGCCTAACTTGGGTGGACAAACCAAGGCTACCCACATTATTATTCACACCTAAGTATAAAAGGGGGGCTATTACAAGGCTTTCATTCTTTTATTCCACTTTGTTATTCATGCCCCTTGAGTTGTTGGAAGCCAACTTGTTTTCCTCCTGCTCGAATGTTCTCCAAGCTTCTTCCCTGATATTTGAGCTCTAAAAACTAGTAATTTAAGGCTAGAAAATGGATAAATTATGTAAGAACAAGCTCCCTTAGTGCATGAGCTCTAGTTTGATCGGTTGAAAATTTTGCTTTGGTTATGTTGCAGCAAGGCGTGGGAACAAACTGTTTTGAATTGAATTCTATGTTGTTATGTAAACCCAAGGTGAGGGTGAATGTTTATACACATAAGCATATGTGTTTAACCATTTAAGTGTATGCTAAGTTACGATTGGTTATGAATTGATGCGTACTAAGGGGCATGATAGATTAGCTACATGTCATGTGGATATAATGATTGATGACTAAATGCTAAGTTATGTAGACATGATGTTATGTTTTATGCAATGTGAATGATATGTTATGTGATTGTAATGTTTGATGATACATTGCATGGCCGTAATGGAGCCGCTTATAAAACTAGGATTATGTAATCAGTAATGGGGCATTGAAAAATGCCAGTGTTGTACAAAATGGGTCAAAGTACTTGATTAAAGTGAGGGTCGGAGTACCCTAAATGCACATTTAGCCTTGGTGGAGCCAATAATACCATTAGAAATACATGCACAATGATGAAAGTTAAGTATGCATTTTGCTATAAAATTTCGAATGATGTATGTAATGCTTTTGTATGTTTTGATGGTAAGACCCAATTGTTTTAAGGTTTATGTAATGTTTATGCACGTTTGATGGGTGATATCCAATTATTTAAAGTTTATGTATTCGAGTAAAGAACCAAGAATGGTAAATGGCAGTTAAGGCTATAAGTGCAAAAGAAAAATATAGGAAAGGCTTGGATAGCCCTAAAATGGATACATATGCATAAGATTCCGCACTCTAGATTGAGATATTAAGATAGGTTAGGTAAAATTTAAAAGCCTTCTAGGAAGTCTGCCTATTTATTTTCTCTTAGCACATTATAGTTCACTATTGTTGAATTTGCATGTAAGTTACGAGCTTGGTAAGATGTCGGAGGTTACGAATGACACCAATGGATGAGTTTAAGGTTATACAAGTAAGTTTTATTAGGTGGAAACCCAAATGCATCAACGTTTTGTTTAGAATAAATATGCATATTTTCAAGAAAATGTACATGATTTATAAACTTATAAAGTTGTTGCTTATTCCCCTCTATATCCTTCACTAAGTAATTGTACTCACGTTTTTTTTAAACTCTCATGTTTTGTAGATTCAAAGCTACTCAACATATAGACACGCGAGGAATCCATGTGCGTAACATGATAGGCTCAATGACCAAGGCATTCGGTAGTATCTTTCTCACCTCAGAGTCACTTCGTTGGTAGCCAATCTTAGTTAAGTTATTTAATTGGCCATGTGACCTTGTATGTATAGATGTAAGTGTGTCATGGGGCATAAATGAAATGTCAATCATATGATGATGTAGCCACATGGTGCAAATGATAGTTAAGTTAATGAAATGTCGGTTATAAGTAACGATATATCTTTTTTCAAAATGTAGTGCTTTGTGTACATAAATAATAGTGTTATGAATTTTAAATATAGTTCATGTGAACCATTTAATGATCCAATGATAAATGATATGATGAATAATGAAATGAGGCTTACGTGTGCTTGGTGCATTACCTCTATTAGGTCCTCGTGCCGGTCATTACCCGGGACAAGGTTTGACATAAAGCTTGCGACTAATAATATAATATCATTACAGCCAACTTATGAATGATAAAGTTAGCGACTGGAATATGAATGATGAATTATAGTCAAAGAAAGAATAATAAAACTTGCAACCTATAAAAAAATATCATTGCACCCAAAATATGAATGGTAAAGTTTGCAACTGAAGTAAGAATGTCAAGCTATGGTCAAAAAATAAACGACAAAGCTTGCAACCTATAATATAATATAATTGCAGCTATAGTATAAACGATAAAACTAGCCACTGAATATGAATTTCTTTCTTTTCAAATGTTGAACTGCAATTTATAAAGCAATGAAGAATCAAAGTCATAGAAATATCATAAATGAGTAGGAAGCAAGTTGTTCTAGATAGAAGTGTACAAGTCAGTTTCAGTCGGTTTTAGGTCAATTTTCGAGAAATTCACCCATTTTAACTGATCGAACCGCACCCCCCACCAAAGTCAGTTTCAGTCAGTTACATTAATGGACGGTTTCGGTCGATTGCCCGATTGTATCTGATCAACACACACTTCTAGGAATGAAAGGGAAAGAGAAATTATGGGGGGTCAGCGAAAACTGGAAAAAGGAATAATAGCAGCAGAAGCTGTTATTATTTCTTTACCCTTATGAGTGGCAGTGATGGGGGGTTTAATGGAGGGCATTTACGTATTTCACCCCTCTTGAAAAAAAAAGTCGACTGTCTGTTATTCGGTCGGTTCAAGGGGGAATAAGTCCCCCCCGAGGGCTGAGCCGATCGGTCGATGAGGTTGATCGGATCGACCGACGATTTTTGTCAATTGCCCAGTTACAACCGACCAGCACACACTCCTAGTTCTAGACCATGTTGTTCTCAATCAGTAACTTTCTTGCTTGCATCTTCTTGTGGAATATTCTACACAAGCCTCTATATTCAAGAAGTGATAGTGGAATCATCCATCTCTTCTGATAACACAAAGTTTTTCTAGTTAGCTTTTACTAATGCAATCACTCTTTCCCAATTGAGTCACCAAAATGTAAAAGGGTTTTTTGTGAAAAGAATAAAAAACGTTACAAACAAGTAAAAATGATGGACTGGAGGTGGAGGAGAGAAAGATTAGAGCAGTTTTTTAAGTATTGAGTGTTGTTGTAGGTGAAAGAGACTAAATGAAAAGTAAAGTAATGATTAAGGATACGTAAAGAATAGGCAAGCAGTAGAGTGAAACTAAAAGCACTAAACATAAGAAGACTAGAGAAAGAAGCTTCAGGTGAGAATGTTTAAGCTTTAAAGTCGAAAAGGTCCCTCCAACAAATTGTGAGGCCTCTATATATAGTGTCAAAAGTGGTGATTATTTAAGAACAGGCTTTAATATGAGTAACTGTTACTATAACCCATTATGTGGATATTAAAATAGTGATTTCATTGCATATAATAAGTAACAGTTAGAAACTCATTATATAACCTTTGAAGTAATTAGGTGTAATAAGACTTATTTTCGAGTATAAGGTAATAGAAAAGAGGTATACGTAAAAAGATGTACGAGAACAAGTTAAGAGAAAAATGTGTACATGAACATGTACAAAAAAAAAATGGGATGTTGGCTCCATTAGTTTTTGATAATTATAAAACATTCTCATCCTTGTGTTTCTAACATTGCTATCCAAGTATGCAGGACAAAAGTTTATAAAGAAACAATAAGTCAATCTTTCAAATGTGCAGATAAAAGGTTGATATGGATAAAGAATAAGATTGATCAACATAAAGAAAGCTCCCTGGTTGAATAATGAAGAACATTGATTGTCCAAAATTCAAATTAAAGAAATGGAGGGCTGAAGTATGTTGAGAAACAAAACCAACTTAGTCAACCAAAAGAATGAGTTAATCGACTAACTACTCTCTGCCAAAATCTGCGAACAAGACAGAACCAACTTAGTCGACCAAGAAAAAATATTAGTCGACTAAGAGCTCTCTGTCTATAACTTAAACCAGAGCACTACAAGACAGATTAACGGCTTGAACTTACCCCAAACTGTTTTCAACGGTCACAATGCTTCTCCAAGTATAAAAGAGCCCTCCAAGGTTAGAGAAGAAGCTTTTTGAGAGATTTCACAATTTCAAGTCCAAAAAGAGTAAGAAAACCAGAAAAATTATCTACTCTCTCACTGCACTCAAACGTCAATCCTTTATGTTTGTATTTTGCACTTAACTTTGTACCATTTAGATCAACTTGTGATCATAGGTACTTTTTTTTACACTTATTCTTGTATTCATAGAGTGAGGGATTCACTCTAAGTGATTGATTCAAGCTAGGTTTGCTTGAAAGAGTGAAGGTTCTAACTTAGCCTTAAAAAGTTAGGTGTTAGGTTTTGGTTGAGCCCTTGAAAAATCATTGTAAAGGTTGTGCTTGGGCCTGGTAAAAACCATTATAAAAGCTTAGTGGGAGCTTGGTAATTCTACCATTTGATAGTGAATTTTGGTGAAAATCCTTGGTTGGATAATCAAGGTAGTAGATGTAGGTCTTAGACCGAATCCATCTAAATCTTTGTGTATTGTCTTCTTTGTTTTACCTTCTTTGCTTTTAAGATTAGTTCCTAATCTTGTTAAAGAGCCGAAATGTGCTATTCACCCCCCCTCTAGCATATTTTATAAGAACCAACAAGTGGTGTCAGAGCTAGTTCCTTAATTTGAAGGTCTAACACCCTTAGAGAGGATCCAATGGCTCTTCAAAAACTATAGTTGCTAAGGGACAATCTACAAACAGACCACCTCTGTTTGATGGCTCTAATTAGCCTTATTGGAGAACTAGAATGTCTATATATATTAGAGCTATAGACTACGAAATGTGAGATGTCATTACAAATGGTCCCTTTATTTCCTCAATCGTAAATGTAGTCACAAATGAGTTGATGCCTAAGTCAAGGTCTGAATAGACCGAGGCTGAAACTAAGAAAGTACAAATCAATTTTAATGCCATCAACACCTTACATTGTGCCTTGACCCCCATAGAATTTAACAAAGTGTCAAGTTGTTCCACAATTAAACAAATGTGGGACAAGTTAAGGATAATTCATAAAGGGACTTCTCAAGTCAAGGAGTCTAAGATAGCCCTCCTAACACATAATTATGAGATGTTCAAAATGAAGGCTGGTGAAGACATCACCAGCATGCTTAATAGGTTCACAAACATCACAAACAAATTGAGTCAGCTAGGCAAGCCAATAACATAACATTAAATAGTTAAAAGACTCCTTAAGAGCCTACCAAAGAATTGGAAACCTAAAGTGGCTGCTAAATGAGAGGCCAAGGATTTGAATGTCATCACACTTGATGAAATATATGGTTCTCTCCTTACACATGAGCTAGAACTTAAGGAAGAAGAAGATGATGATATGAGGGAAGCAAAAGAGAAGAAAAAGAAGAATATAGCACTTAAAGCCAGCATCCTTGAGGAAGAGCTGGAAGAGCTTTCATGCGATGATGATAAAGAGCTAGCACTTGTTGCAAGAAAATTCAAAAAATTGATGGGTAGAAAGAACCGAAGTATAGTAAGAAAATGCTTCAAAAGAAATCAAAGTCTTTTATGGAAAAGAAACAAGAATGACTCCAGTAAAAAAGAAGAGTTGATTTGCTTCGAGTGCAAAAAGTCAGGACACTTTAAGTCTAAATGTCCATTGTTGAAAAACGAGACACCAATGAAGAATAAGAAGTCAAAAAAGGCAATGGTAGCAGCAGCTTGCTCAGACAGTGACTCGTCAAGGACTGATATTGATTGTGAAAGTTAAAAAAAAAAAGTAAATATTTGCTTAATAGCTCGAGATGATGAAACAGAAGAATGCTCATCACCTTGTGATTTTTCGATGAATGATTTACAAGATGAGTATGACAGCTTGTGTGATGAATTTGAAAATCTATTTTCAAAGTACAAAACCTTAAAGAAAAAGGCTACATTTCTTGAAAAAGACTTGGAAAAGATAAAACATGACTACAACTCTGTTTTTTAGAAAAGAAATCTTTTGCAAATTGAGTTAGAACACTCAAAAACAAATTCCAAAATTATAAAAGTAGAGCTGAAAAATAAATCTGTAGCTTTGCAAAAATCTCTTGATGAAATTACAGCTCTTAAGTGTTTGAAAAATAATACATTAAAGAAAAATTCTTATGTTAAAAAAAATTATCATAATGCATCATCTAGATGTTATTGTTATCGAAAACAAGGTCATTTATCTTATGATTGTGTTAGAAATAAAAACTTGTAGAAAATAAAAAAAATTTAGGTGCCAAAAGGTTCATATATTGCCACTAACACTCAAGGACCCATCAAGATATGGGTACCTATCAAGAAGAACTGAACAATTACTTTGTAAGTTGAGCTACACCTAAAGGAGACATGCTCAAAAGCTCAACTCAAGAAGAAACAACCATGGTACATGGATAGTGGCTGTTCACGACACACGACAAGGGATGAAATGCTGTTTGCTCAGCTGGACAAGAAAAAAGGAGGCACTGTATCTTTTGGTGATGATTCAAAAGGTAAAATCTATGGGATAAGTATGGTTGGTAAAAATTCTCACACTCAAATCAGTCATGTGTTGCTTATCAAAGGTTTGAAACATAATTTGTTAAGCATTAGTCAACTGTGTGATAAAGGATTTAAAGTTTGTTTTTATTCTAACAAATATGAAGTAATAGATATAGGCACTAACAAAATCACCTTCATAGGAAAAAGATTGAAAAATATGTATGTTATCTTTCATGAAGATCTTGAGAAGAATAGTGAAATGTGCTTAGTAGCAAATGCTGAAAATGACAACTGGTTGTGGCATAGAAGACTAGGACATGTAAGTTTAAACACCATGTCAAAATGGATTAAGAAAAACTTAGTGGTTGGATTACCTACTCTAAAGTTTGAGAGTGATAAGATGTGTGAAGCTTGTCAACTAGGAAAGCAAGTTAGAACTTCTTTCAAAACTAAGAATGTTGTATCGACATCAAGACCTCTTGAAATGCTGCATATAGATCTTTTTTGTCCAATTAGCACCACTAGTCTAGGTGAAAAATCTTATGGCTTAGCGATAGTTGATGACTTCTCTAGGTTTACTTGGGTCTATTTCCTTGCTCATAAAAATAATGCATTATCAGCATTCATAAATCATTGTAGGAAAGTTGAAAATGAAAAAAGTACAGCCATTGTTAGCATTAGGAGTGACCATGGAGGAGAGTTTGAAAAGTTTTACAATGAAAAGGGGTTGGAACATAACTTTTCTGCACCAAGAACACCCCAACAAAATGGAGTTGTGGAGAGGAAAAACCAAACATTAAAAGAAATGGGTAGGACTATGTTTTGTGAGAACAATCTTCCAAAGTACTTTTGGGCTGAAGCTGTAAACACTGTAGCATATATTCTTAATAGGGTTTCAATTAGAGCAATTATCTCAAAGACTCATTATGAGCTGTACAAAGGAAAAAAAACCAAACATCTCTCACCTTAGGAGCGTTGGCTGCAAATGCTTTGTTTTAAATAATGGAAAACAACCATTAGGAAAGTTTGATGCTGAGAGTGATGAAGCAATATTTCTAGGATATGCCATAAACTCCAAGGCTTATAAAGTTTTCAATAAAAAGACATTAAGTGTGGAAGAATTTGTCCACATGGTTTTTGATGAATCAATTAATTTAGAAAAAGAAGTTCATGATGATGATGAAGATTTAGAAAATTTAGAGAAACACATGGATGAAATGAACCTAAATGAAGCAAAAACAATAAAGAAGGCTCATCTAGAGAAGAAACCATAGCTCTAACTCTAGAAAACCTACAAAGACTAGAAATCCAGCATAGTGATTTGCCTAAGAGCTGGAGATATGCAAAAGATCACCCACAAGAACAAATCATAAGTGACATATCTCAAGGAGTTAGGACTAGGAAAGGAACTAGAGAAACATGTGAATTTTCAGCCTTCATATCTCAAATTGAACCTAAAAGTTTTGAAGAAGCTGAAAATGAGGAAAGCTAGATTTTAACCATGCAAGAGGAGCTGGATCAGTTCAAGAGAAATAATGTATGGTCACTAGTGCCTAGGCCCTCAAATCATCTTATAGTTGGAACTAAATGGGTATTTAGAAATAAGGTTGATGAACAAGGAAATGTGATTAGAAACAAAGCTAGATTGGTAGCAAAGGGATACAATTAAGAGAAAGGCATAGACTATGATGAGACCTTTGCTCCCGTAGCTAGAATTAAAGCCATAAGATTATTAGTAGCCTTTGCTTGTCATATGAACTTTAAGTTGTATCAAATGGATGTAAAGAGTGATTTTTTAAATGGACTTATTCAAGAGGAAGTATATGTTGAACAACCAATCGGTTTTGAGGATTTTGAAAAAATAGATTATGTTTTTAAACTTCACAAAACCTTATATGGATTGAAGCAAGTTCTAGAGCTTGGTATGAAAGGCTCTCTAAATTTCTGGTAGAAAAAGACTATGTTAGAGGCAGCATAGATACTACATTGTTCATCAAGAGATGCTTAAATGATTTAATCATAGTTCAAATATATGTGGATGACATTATATTTGGTGCAACTAATGAATCTCTTTGCAAGAACTTTGCTAAAGAAATGCAGGGAGAATTCGATATGAGCATGATGAAAGAGTTAAAGTATTTTTTTGGCCTTCAAATCAAGCAATGTAAGGAAAGAATTTTTATCAGCCACGATAGATACACTCAGAACATGCTTAAGAAGTTTAACATGCTGAAACTAAAACTTATTAGCACCCCAATGAGTCCATCCACCAGAATTGATGCTGATGAAAAAAGTAGAAATGTATATCAAAAGCTCTATGGAGGTATGATTGAATCTCTTCTTTACTTAACAGCAAGTAGACCAGATATACAATTTAACGTGTATTTGTGTGCTAGATTTCAGTCACAACCTAAAGAAACACACCTAACAACTGTTAAGAGAATATTTAGATACCTCTTAGAAACTCAAACTTTAGGAATTTGGTACTCCAAAGAATCATCATTTAGTCTTGTAGGCTATTCAGATGCAAACTTTGCAGGAAGCAAAACCGATAAGAAGAGTACTAATGGAACATGCCAATTTTTAGAGAGTATGCTTGTATCATGGTCAAGCAAGAAACAAAACTCTATAGCTCTATCCACAGCAGAAGCAGGGTATGTGTCCTTAGGTAGTTGTTGTGCACAAGTTTTATGGATCAAACAACAATTGAAAGATTATGGATTGTCAATGAATAACACTCCAATATATTGTGACAATACTAGTGCAATTAACATCTCAAAAAATCATGTGCAGCACTCTAAAACTAAGCACATTGAGGTTGGACATCACTTCATTAGAGATCATGTAGCTAAAGGTGAGATTAAAATTGATTTTGTAAGTACATTGCATCAACTTGTTGACATATTTACCAAACCTCTTAATGAAGTTAGATTATGTGAGATTAGAAGAAATCTAAGAATGATTTGTTTTGCAGGAATTGTAAGGAAAAGTCTTAACCTAATTGAGAAAAACAAAAGGCACTTAGTCGACTAAAGTAAAAACTTTGGTCAACTAAGAGCATCATGTTTCATTAAAACTAAGGCACAGCCATTTGAATGAAAAAAAGAATAAAATATAGAAAGAAATGTGTTTGTCGGGTGAAAAAAAAATAAGAAAAACCTGGTTATGTGAATAACAAAAATTTGGAGGGAAGTTTGGAATTTTAGGAAATAAAATAAAGCAAAATTCAAGGGGGAGGTAGATAGTTCTTGAAATTAGAAACTGCTAAAAACTCCCATTCTCCCTTTCCTGAAAACTGACTCTTCAAAACCTACGAAATCTTCCCTGCATTCCCTCATCTGAAACTAACCAAAATTCCCTTTTTCTTCACCATTTGAAACCCTAAGTGTCAAGACCTCTTTGAAAACTCAACATGGCAAAGTCGACTCTACTCAAGGAACTTCTGGAAAATAAAAAAGGCAAAAAACCACTAAAGGAAGAATCTGAGGCCACATTGCAGAATAAAAAGAAACTGAAAAAGGGGTCTGTCTCATCAAGTTCAAAATCCAAGGAATCACTAAAGGAAAAGAAGAAGAAATCAGAGAAAAAGAAGAAGAAAAACAAATATTCATCACTAAAGCAAGGTACCACTTCTTCTTCTAAGTTTAGAAATCAATTTCATGAAGAAAGATTTAAGAAAATTGAAAATGCTCCCATCACCTGCGAGAAATATATTGACTGGGACAGTTTTAGTGAGACCTCAGAAATTCAAACTAGTTTGACAGATTATTTTAATGAAATGAGAATAAAGGAATATATTTTTATAAAGAAAGATCCTATAGTGTTAGCCTGGTGAAGGAATTTTATGCAAGTATAGTCTTGAGTGAGGAGGAACTTGTCAACTCTGAGGATTTCTCTAACAGTAGCCTGAATGCATTTTTAAATGGAAAAAAATTCATGATTACTGCTGCCAACCTAAGTAATCTGTTGGAAATAGAGAGTGAAGAGGGAGAATTTGAAATGCTTGAGAAGTATGACCCATCATCTATATGGGAAATCATTATCGAAAAAAGGAAAAATATTCTTCAAATAGTAATGCAGGTCTGATAATAAGTCCACAATTTAGGAATATGCACTACTTTGTTGTAGCAAACCTGCATGGAAGGAGTGGCAGCCTGAGCTACATTAGTCTCTAAGACCTCTGGCTGATGGAACATGCATTTTCTGGAATTTCTTTAAATCTTAGGAGGTTTATGATTGAGAAAATAAGAACAGCTTGCAAGGTTGAGAAAATTCATTTACCATATGAGAATATCATCACTTCCCTAGTAAAGAAGAAAAGAGTGTGGGCTAAGAGATACGATTTAGACATGGTCAAAAGCAGAGACCAGCCCTTCTATCTGGGGAGCTTAATAAAAATGGAATACAAGCTGTATGGAGAAACCTTCACTAAGACATCCAAGATTACATCCATACCAACTCAACCAAAAGCAACCCTTGTTCAACCAGAAGCAAATTCCTCACAATTCTCCAGTGAGATCATCTTCAATCTACTTATGAGAATGGACAGCAAACTAACTGATCAAGGAGCAAGACTTTTGAAGATTGAAGAGAGATTAAGTGAAATGGAAAAGAAAATAAAAGAAAAGCCAGCCATGTCTTCTGAACCTACAGTAGATACCTCTACCACACCAAGCCTAGCACCAGAAGGTAAGGTGCTGAAAGCCCTACATTTCAGGCAGAAGGCTCAAACTTCCATGATGCAAATCTTATGCACCAAGCTAAGGGATCAGCATACCAAACTGCAAGTCCTGGTCAACAATCAGAAGACCCTGAACCAAGGATTGACCAGCCTCTCAAATCCCCCTCAGCAGAACAACAGACCAATGAGCCTTCTGACCAAGGAATAGAAGTACTTGGTTCTCTATTTGCAAGTCCAACACTTGAAATTCCTCCATAGCAAGAGCCTCAACAGCAAGTATCTTTTCCCCATTCTGATAAAGTTTCTGTTATGAGACTCTTCTATGAAATGGAAAGGGAAGAACAAGCTGAAAAAGAAGCAGCTGCAGCTCAAGCTTCCAAGATAGTGCCCTCTAAACCATCAGCTCAAGCAAAAGGAAAAGTAGCAGAAAAAGCTCCTGAAACTAAGTCCAAGCCACCTACTATGAGGAAAAAGACAATGGCTACAATGATAGCATCACTCAAGAGAAGGAAATCTTCCAGATTGACAAAAAAAGCTAAATATTCACTTGTATCTTGTCCTCAAGTGCCACTGGAAGTTTCAAACAAATCCTCTCCTAAACCATCTCCAAAGAAATCCCCATTGCGTGAACCTTCTCCCTTCCCTCTCAATCCCTTCTATGGCTCTGAGTCCTCACCCTCTGCCTTAGAAGAATGAAGGCTCACCCCCCTCTGATGATGATAAAAAGGGAGAGTAGTAGAATTCAAGAAAACAAAAAAATCTTTAGGGTAAAGGTACCAAACATTTAGGGAGAAAACTAAGAAAAACAAAAAATCATGAGGGTAGAGGTACCAGGTTTCTAGGGAAGATAGGAAGCAACAACTGACTTAGGGGTATTTTCGAAACAGAAGTTGTTGAATCTGCGGTTGTATGCCATTTGTGCCATGATGGCACCTGAACACTAAATTTTAAATTTTTGTTGGTTTTATGGTTGTATGGAATATGCATGTTGACATTTATTTATGGTATTTGATCTCTGAAAATATTGTTATACTCTACTATTCATGGTATTATGAAATGTTGCTATCAACTTTTTCTTGCTGATAAAATCTGATACTACACTAATGTGTTGATTTTGAGTTATTGTGATGATAAATAGCTTCTGTCATGGTATTACAAATTGAACATGTTTTTGAATACATGTGGATGATGATTCATAAAGTATTTGCTAAAAAATTGATGGCATTGATGAAATCTGAAACCAACATACTGTTGACAAAATTTTGGAGAAATGGAAAACTTATAATTATGTCAACTTGTCATTTGTTTTTTAAACATGCATATATGAACATTTTCTATCAAAAGCTAGAATATACAATGTCACTGTCTATATAACATAAAAACTTGCTAGAATGAATGAAAAATATGCACATATTAAGGGGAAGCAGGCACTTAGGGGGAGAAATCCCTCACTGTCTGTAGAACTAAAAATAAACAAATAGACATTATGCTTTCAATCAAGGAATGTTTTGTCATCATCAAAAAAGGAGAGATTGTTGGCTCCATTAGTTTTTGATGATTTTAAAGCATTCCCATCCTTGTGTTTCTAACATTGCTATCCAAGTGTGCGGGACAAAAGTTTATAAAGAAACAATAAGTCAATCTTTCAAATGTGCATATAAGAGGTTGATATGGATAAGGAATAAGATTGATCAACATAAAGAAAGCTCCCTAGTTGAATAATGAAGAACATTGATTGGCCAAAATTCAAATTGGAGAAGTGACGGGCTGAAGTATATTGAGAAACAGAACCAACTTAGTCGACCAAAAGAATGAGTTAGTCGACTAATTGCTCTCTACCAGAATCTGCGAACAAGACAGAACCAACTTAGTCGACCAAGAAAAAATGTTAGTCGACTAATAGCCCTCTGTCTACAACTTACACCAGAGTACTACAAGATAGATTAATGGCTAGAACCTACCTCAAACTGTTTCCAACGGTCACAAACTGCCCAACACCCATCAGACATGCTTCTCCAAGTATAAAAGAGCCCTCCAAGGTTAGAGAAGAAACTTTTGAAAGATTTCACAATTCTAAGTCCAAAAAGAGTAAGAAAACCAGAAAAATTCTCTATTCTCTCACTGCACTCAAACGTCAATCCTTTGTGTTTGTATTTTGCACTTAACTTTGTACCATTTAGATCAACTTGTGATTATAGATACTTTCTTTTACACCTATTCTTGTATTCATAGAGTGAGGGATTCACTTTAAGTGATTGATTCGAGCTAGGTTTGCTTGAAAGAGTAAAAGTTCTAACTTAGCCTTGAAAAGTTAGGTGTTAGGTTTTGGTTGAGTCCTTGAAAAATCATTGTAAAGGTCATGGTTGAGCTTGGTAAAAACCATAGTAAAAGTTTGGTGGGAGTTTGGTAATTCCACCATTTGATAGTGAATTTTGATGAAAATCTTTGATTGGATAATCAAGGTAATAGATGTAGGTCTTAGACCGAACCACTCTAAATCTTTGTGTATTGTCTTTTTTGTTTTACCTTCTTTACTTTTAATATTAGTTCCTAATCTTGTTAAAGAGTCGAAGTATGCTATTCAACCCCCCTCTAGCACATTTTGCATGAAGTAATACTTCACTTTCTCTAGTTATTCTCATTATTCTCTATACAACATTACCTTATTAAACAATTCTTTAAAGAATAAATAATGATCAAAATCAACTATTTACACAAACTTTACACTATTAACCTTTTGCCGCAAAGTCATCAAGTTGATAGATATAGATCTCTTTATCTAGCTTTTTTTATTGAAAAATGTTATTTTAACATCCATTTGGCAATTTATGCGAATGGTTAATTTACTTAAATTTTTTTTTGTAATTGAACGATATTTAACAATTAATCGAATTGAACGAAAATCAAACGTTAACTAACTAATCAAATTGGATCGATTAATTCGATTGATAATAGAACTAACCAAAATTTTAAGATTAAAGTCCAATTCTTTTAGTTTCATTTTTTCTATGCTAGTTATAAAGTAAATAAAATTTAATTATGAAATCTTAACAATACTATAAGTTTAATGACACTAAAATCTTTTTTAGAAAAACATGGTTAAAAATATTAAAATATTTCAATAAATATAATTGAAAATATATAAATATATATGCTTATATGCTTATAATCATAAATCAATTAATTTGATTTAACTGTAAAAAAATCAAAACTGAATCCAATCAAATTAATCGTTTTAATCACATTAACTTATAATCTAACTAAAAAATCAAATTAATCAAATTATTTTAATTAAATTTATCGAATCAATTTAATTAATTTAATTTTAACCAAAAATAGCCTAATTATATCGAACAACTCATAAATGTAATTATATTACTATATAGTAAAATATATTTTGTTACAAAACTAAGGGTAACGCTTTGATTTTTAACAAAAAAAACAGAAAAGATTCTAAAAAGATAAAAACGAATCCAATTATTCAGTAGTCAACCTATTTATCAACCAATCAAAGAGATGACTTTAGTTTCCAAATGATGCCAACAAAAGTCATCCAAAATTAATTTTTTAAAAAAAATTAAAATTATATTCCTTAAACAACAACAACAACCATCATCATCCAGGTCAACCACAATCTCCATCACCATTGGATTGTCATAATCAGATAAACAATGGGACTTTGAAAAGGTACATTTACAAGGAATATTCTCAGATTATATGTGGATCCATGGCACCGGATGCTATGGGATAACATGGTATAATGAAACACGAAACACGTGGTTGTGAATTATTAGATGACTTGTACTTAGAACCCATTACTTGGGACAAAACACGAGTACCTAAAAATTTAAACAAAGCAGGGGATCATTCCATTGAGGGATGGACTGTTTAAGGGTAAACGCAATGACTTCAAACTGTAAGCTTTTGAGCTTTTCCATCGTTTACTATGTTGGATTTTCTTTAAGTTTTCTGGGTTAATGTTGTTTTGTTGATTGTATTGTTCCTAGGCTTTGCTTTTTGTGCTGCTAAGATTGCTTCCTTTCAGCCGTTGTTTAATGAATTCTTTTTCTTCTCTTTTCTGGGTTTTTTAGTTCATTGTTTAGTATGTTCAGTTAGATTAATTCTTAGTCTTTGTATTTATTCATTTACATGCAAGAGTTTTTCTTTCTCAAGTTTTCTACTGTATTTTTTCCATTACTATACTGTTGGATGTTTGGGACAGAATTTTGATTCAATAACCTGTTCTATTTTCGTTTTAACCCTTCTTGCTGTCTGAATAATGGGAAATATTTTTCCACCTTTTGTTTTTTGGAAGATAACCATGAGGGCATGAGATTATAGCATTTTGATTTTGTGTTACTGTTTTCCATTAAGATGCATACATATGGAGAACTTAAAACATAATTGAGAGTTACAATTCTATATTATTGCCTAAAACATAATTGAGAGGTACAATTCAATATTATTGCCGAAAGCCTTAAGATTGTAAATGGGGCAAATATATATAATGTATTGTTGCTTGCATGTGTTGTCTCTTCATCTTCTACTGGTTTTATGATGTGGTCTATTATACTGCCACTTGATATAGCAAACCACTGCCCCAAATTCAGATTGAGAACTGATTAGCAGAGGAGATATGTAGCCATCAGCTAAAGATGAGAATCATCCTCAATTTCAGTTCTATGACATATTCCAAAATCAAACTACCTAGCAGATTTTGCTTCTTTAGATTATGGCGGTCTTTCTTCCAATTCTAATGGATTATCGAGTTGCTCATGTTCAATCTTTGCTGCTGCAAGGGCCTTGCTCGATGAACATTTTATTTAGTTTTATTTGAATCTCTTACCTTTACTTTTTTGAATTGTATCATTATTTAGTCTTATTTGAATCTCTTACAATTACTTTTAATGAGTGTGTTTACTAATTTGCTGCATACATTTCTTTCATATGTGCACAATTGCTTGATTATTATATTAAGAATTAAATCTCTTTCTTAAGTAAATAATTTGGAGTCATTTGGTATTGTGACAAATGGCAGGCTTTGTCCCTCTTTTGTTTCTGTCACTCATTGTTGGATGTGCTGCAAGGCCTTTCTATCCCCTTCCTAGTAAAACATCCAATGAAAATAGACAGCCTATACAAACCTCACGTCCGTATAATATTGCACATCGAGGTTCAAATGGAGAGATCCCTGAAGAAACTGCTGCTGCATACATGGTATGTATGAGTACATGCATTCTGCAAATCTGTATGCTTTTCCCCTTTCTGTTTGTTATTAGACGTGTAAATCTTCAACATAGAGCAATGGAATGAAATTTTTGGTAACATCTTGCTTACATTACTTAGGCTAATGACTTATACTAGTAGCTGAAGCTAAATTTCGTGGAGCATAAGGGAAAATTGTAGAAAAAAACGAGGGATTTTCCTTCCTTAATTCATCTGCTGTGGAGTTTCTATTTTTATTTTTTCTTTTTTTTTTCTTCTTGTGGATTGTTTTTTTTTTTTTTTTTGGGGGGGGGGTGGGGGGGTGGGGGGGGTTGGGGATCATGAGGTTTGAATTTGAAATTATATTTTGATTATCATGATAGAAGTTTTTATTTTGTGTAAATTACTGAAAATACCTTGTGGTTTGAGGTAGAACAAAATCTGCTCCTTGAGGTCTAACATTTTGCTTTTAACTACCTTGTGTTTATTTCCTTAACTTTTCTACTTAACATCATTAATTTTATTTTCAAGTTTTTTTAGTTTTTATTTTATTATTAATATTAATTTAATGAAATATGGGATATTTTAGTCATTTGATTTTTAACTGTTTCAAGAAAATTCTTAGGGAAATAAACACAAACCTCAGGGGGCAGATTTATTCTGCCTTTTTTGTTTTTTACCATTTTTTTTCTTTTACCCCCTCAAACATGAATATTTATGCGCTTAGATTACATAAGTACTTTTAGGTATTGAAAAATTCACTTGTTACATCATGAAAAGTTTTTTAAATCACCATAAGTTATATGTACATTGACATAAACTGCTTATTGCAGAGAGCTATCGAAGAGGGTGCAGACTTTATAGAAACAGATATCTTATCATCCAAAGATGGCGTTCTTATATGTTTTCATGATGTCACCCTTGATGAGACAACTGATGTCACAAAACACAAAGAGTTTGCAAACCGTAAAAGGACCTATGAGGTTCAAGGGGTAAACACCACAGGCTTTTTTACTGGTAAGGAAGCATATGATTTTCTGCCCCCTTTTTCCCCTTGTAATAGTGCTATGAAGATGTTCAAATCCTGTGAATGTGCACCATGATTAGTCTTGCACCATAAGCACTCTGCAAATTGTGAATTTGTACTCTTTTGTGTTTATGTATGCTGTAACCTTGTAATCTTAGATGCCTTAATGGAACTTCCAACTAGTATGTTTCTATGCCAGGGATCTAACTGAAAATACCAAACTATTCTTATATGCAGTTGACTTCACTCTAGAAGAATTAAAGAAGTTACGGGTGAAGCAAAGATACGTATTTCGGGATCAACAGTATAATGGTTAGTTCCTCTTTGATTTCTATATGTTTGGATTTATTCAAATTCCCTGCTCTAATATATCACATCATTATCTGCTCTTTGCCATCCTTTGTATTTGCTGAGTTCCATGGTGAAAGTAACATGAAATCCTGAATTTTCCTTGATGGAGTTTGTGTGCACAAATCTAGGCACACTGTCTGAAAAGGGGAAAAAAACCAAAAAACAGAAAAATAAAAATAAAAAGTCAGGAACCCTTAGATAATGCAATATGGAGCTAGCTGACCACTTTCATTAGCCGACTGTTTTTGCAAGGTTTCATAATTTACAGCGGGCTGAATCTCCACAACTTCATATCATCTAGTTAAGCTGCTAAGAATTTTGCTGATTTCATTGATCTACCTTGTTCATTACCAACTTCATAGCATTTGTATTCTAGAATTAAGAAAGACACCTGTCACCTTTCAGGGCTGATTTGACTGGATTCAACTATTTTCTTTGTTGTGTATTCCTCAGGAAAGTTTCCGATTATTACTTTTGAAGAGTTCATTTCAATTGCACTGGATGCACCAAGAGTTGTCGGAATCTATCCTGAGATTAAAAATCCAGTGTTTATCAACCAGAGAGTAAGTAGTTTTTTGCATAAGCTATTACTAAAGTTGGCCATCCAAGAAGAATATGGTTGCACCATAACTGAATGAGTTCAAACAGAGTGGACTGCTTTTTTTCTTCTCTCCAAAAAATATATGTTTCAGAACCCACTTCAGAGGATTTCTATAATGCCTCTGACATCCCTTGGGCTGTGGCATTAACTGTGTTAGTGAAAAAGCTAAAAGAACTTCTCTCCTGTAATTATAATTCTAATTCTATTTTGGGAGGTCAGTGACTGTTGATATAGTTTGAACTGTTTGAAAAAGAAATTTACATTAAAACTCCATTAGTTACTTTTGTTCTGTATTCTCCCATTTTCCATTAGAAAAACCTGTGAAACTACCATGCAGATTTGTAAAAACAAAAATTTAGATAAGTAGGGGATCATTTTACAATCCAGTGAGCTGTCTATTGATTTGCATTTCCTAACAACTTTGATTCCCATGATTTTAACATAATGCCTTTGACAGGTAAAATGGCCAGATGGAAAGAGATTTGAGGACAAGTTTGTGGAGACACTTAAGAAGTATGGATATAGAGGTTCATACATGTCAAAAGATTGGTTCAAACAACCTCTATTTATCCAGTCCTTTGCCCCTACTTCTCTTGTGTACATATCAAATCTGACAGACTCGCCAAAAATCTTCTTGATTGATGATGTTACGATTCCAACTCAGGATACTAATCAGGTTTGTGCAAAATGCACCTTCCTGTCTTTCCCTTTTGGTCTTTGTAGAATGCTCATAAGACAGCCATCTATAATAGAGTTCATGAGTTATGCAATCATTTCAATTCTACTTCCAGAAAAGATACAAAAAAAGTTTAAATTGTGATAAAGCTGTTTGGTGTTTCAAAGATGTATGCCAGCATTCTATTTTTCTGGATCAGATTGTTTCCATATTTTGTTGTCCATTCCTTTCCTTAAAACATACCTGCCACATGAGTATACGGTCAATTGGAAGAACTTTTCACCCTGATCGGTCAACTTTTCTCAATTGAAACATAATAGATATCGGTGAATTATGTGTCTTTTAGAACTATGGCCCTATAGATTAAAACATAAACTAAATGCAGTGCTGCCTCACTGTCTTGTTTCACCATGCAACTATTTCTTAATTTAAATTCTTTGAATTTTTTAGAATTATAATGGAAGAAAATTCAATTGACTTTGTGCAGTCATATTGGGAAATTACATCAGATGATTATCTTGACTTCATTAAGGAATATGTGGTTGGTATTGGACCCTGGAAAGATACTGTGGTTCCTGTAAAAGACAATTATTTGCAGACACCAACAGATCTTGTTGCCAGAGCACACGCCCATAATCTACAGGTAATCCCTATCTATAGGTTTTCCGATTGTTGGATGTGTAAAATGGCAGTGATGTGCAATGTTGGTTTTGATGCAGGTGCATCCATACACTTATCGGGATGAAAACGTGTTCTTACACTTCAACTTCCATCAAGACGCATACCAGGAATATGATTACTGGTTAAACAAGATCGGAGTTGACGGACTTTTTACGGACTTCACAGGTAGCCTCCATAAGTTTCAGGAGTGGACCTCTCCTCTCTCTCAAAATGATGGCAGCGATAAGGGTAGTGCATCTAAATTATTGGACAAAATTGAGTTGTTGATTACTTCGTATAAAAATGGGTAAGACAATAGATTGTACCATAGGAAAAAATTGAGTCGTTGATTACTTCATATAAAAATGGGTAAGACAATAGATTGTATCATATCTGTGTCATCCTAAGTGCAGCTTGTATGCAAAAAATATTGGAATTCGTTCAATGAAGGTGATCTCAGGGGTTGTCCATCGTGTTGGGAATAATTAGCATCTTTGATTCAGGTCATCTGATACAACTTTTATGCATAGCCAAATTCCACCCCTCGAATGCGTGGTTAGTAATCTTTCACTCAAGTATTGCTGTTTTCAGCATTTTAATTATTACGTGAGCCCAGGGAAAACCTTGAAATTCATGTAGGATTTTCCAGAACCTAAACAG
This sequence comes from Theobroma grandiflorum, assembly GCA_036013995.1. Classification (NCBI taxonomy): domain Eukaryota; kingdom Viridiplantae; phylum Streptophyta; class Magnoliopsida; order Malvales; family Malvaceae; genus Theobroma; species Theobroma grandiflorum. The sequence continues at coordinate 14,812,115 of CP142131.1, forward strand.
TAGAAACATTTCAAACTTGTACTTCTTTAGAGGTAGATCAACGGAGCTGTAAAAGGTGAAGCAAAATAAGTTGAAAGCAATCAAAAGCTGAGTCCTGTACTTGGAAGTTACAAAGGTCAATGTAGCTTTACAATGGTGCAATCCATGTCGTTGGAATAGCACAGGACCCCCTTACCCTTTAAAGGGTCTGTTACCCAGAGAAACTGATGAGCTCCAGTTGAATTTCATGGAAGGTGAATGGCATCATGGGTGAGAGACAATGTCTTTGAACAAGAAGAAACTTGTTTATTTATCAACAATCAAAGTCTTCTGGAAATGAAATGGACTTGGTTGTACTTTAATTTTCTAAAGAGCCGACAGATAATAGGAAAATGCAAGAGGACTCTGAACAGAACAGTGCAACAAAAAAAATTTTCTAAATGGTTAGCTAAAAAGCATATTACAAACATGGGTTAGAATGAAGTCACAATCTGAATTAGTTATAACCCCTTAATCCGTCATTTACAGACAAAAACTGAAACCTTAATCCATGGAGTGAATTCACATTACGTTGCCAAAATAATTCTTTAAAAAGGGCATAACTACTGAGAATTTCTCATCTTCTTGATCTCTTCAAGCAAAAATCTGGATTCCTCAGCAAAGTCAATTGGAGCAACAGTCCTGACTGTTATCCTTTGCCTCTTCTCATTGTTATACTCATTCTGAGTAACGCTGACTCGAAAAAGATGAGGAACCCAAGTAGCTTCCTTCAACTTGTGTTGGTATGCATTCATTTCTCCTTCCTAAAAATGGCAACATCATTAGGAGCGGTGAGGCAATATTCTACATCTTAAATGCATGCACATATACATCAAACTCATCAGCAAAGCAATATTTTACCTTGGATTTTAGTTTATCAAGTTCATCAGCAGGGCATCCAACAATCCTCTCTGCTTCTTCATTGAAGGCAGAAACCCAAGCTTCACCACTTGCATCTGAGATCTTCGACACCATAATGTATCTAAGAAATGCAGAAATTATTAGAAATTTGTCAGCTAACTTGAACTCTATAAGCCATGAAATTTATAATTACTTAAAAATTCCAAATCTTTCACCTTAAACTGCACTCTTCATCATTTTTCTGGCATCCTTCACACCAATAACCAGATCCAACAGCTTCAGTTACTTTCTTGTTGCAAGATTTGCAAGCACGGTACCACATTGCCTGTTCAGGCCTGATCAAGCTGATAAATGCTTTAATGCTGAAAAATGCAGGCTGGACAAGAAAGAAATTTGATTATCAAGACTGATTTTATTTACAATTTGAAGTCACTGGTATTCATCAATGAAATCTAATGCAGCCTCATAAATATGATACTCAATCAATTGCAACAGCAATAGCATGTCTAACTACCTCACATCTTGTACAGATTAAAACACACCAATCATTTATATTGCTTTTCTCAAATTGTTCTAAATAAAGCAGAATAGCATGATATGATCCTGGCGGCCAAGTCCAAGAAGGGCAAAAAAGCTTTGTTGTTATTCACAACTTAATTTAAAGATGCTTCTTCTGCGTGAATGAGTAAGAGCACTACCTTTTCCTCACCCAAAGATGGGTTGCCAGTAATATGAGAAAGGGAAACCCTATCACTGTACATAGACCTTGCTCCACTCTTGGACGAAGGACTTAAACCTGAGCCAATAGAGGCCATGGCACTCCCTTTCCCTTCAGAATCATACCTGCACGGAAATAAGCTTGTGTGTGAAAATGCTACTTGAAAGGGAATAAACCATTAGTTTTTTGGCAACAATAGCTTACCAAGATCTCAACTTCTTTGCTTCGGGTATATCTGGATTAATCAACAGTGTGCTTTTGCCCAATGTTGACAAAGATACACCTAAAATATTAACACCAAGATTCAGGATAACTAATTTTATTGTAAGATTTCTAGCCTATTCTTTCTTAGAACACATACTCCAACAATATAATACCTTGAAAATCACTAACTTTGAGTGATTTAATTGCAACTATAGGGGATTTATCAGCAATGTCTAACAATTCCTGGCCTACATTATTTGCAAGCTCATTCCACAGAGAAACTACCACTGTCCTCTTCCTGGCATCCAGAAATGCATAGCCTCAATAAACCATAATACTGGCAAAACACACACAGTGAATAAGTGGTCACTTACGTCTCATCTGCAACAGTCATATCTCGCTTTGAGATATTCTCATTGTCAATCTTCCTTTTAATATTTGATACAGAAGCAACACTTTGAACAACCCCAATGATATCTGGAATTCAGTGCAATAAAAGCAACACTAAGTAAGCATGTAAAGCATAAAAAAGACTAAATTACACTTGTCCATAAATTACGGGAAAGAGTCCTTACCAACAAGTTCCTTTCCATTGACATAAGGACCCAACTGATCAATAGGGATAAAGTTGAATTTAGTTTCAGGGATAAATGTTTCTTCATTAACAGCCTCTTCCACCACAGAACTCTCATTCAATGTCATTTCATAATCATTTTGCACAGTCTTAAACTGCTTGTTTGCAACTTTGAGCGTCCCTTTTGATATGTAATAGACTTTCCCCAGTTGAAATTTTTCATAGAACTTCCTAGCAGCTTCATTAAACATTGTGGCTTGTATTTGTGTACCCTACAACAGATCAATCATTCAATCAATTAGAACCAATCTTTCTACAAGATAAAAAGTTTCTTCACAAACAAGTATAAGAAAAACACAGGTTACAGCAGCTTACGTCTTCATCTGTCAACTCCACATTGAAAACACAACCTTCTCCTCTAGCATTCTTGTAGGTACGCATATTTCCCTTGCTTGTAAGACGAACTTTAATCGTCCAATTTCCTTGGTAAGGATTCAATGAAACAAGGGGATGCACCCTTCTTGTCATTGCCATCCGGGCCGATGGAGCCATACTGAAAATTTCAGAAAAAAACAACACATTGATACAAAAAATCAACCAACTCTAACGCACTATAACCAAAGTAGATTGAACTTAAAAAGGGAAAAAACAAGAGGAAACTTACTTTTCACGCTGTTCATATACAATTTGAGCAGCAGATTTAGAAACCATTCCTTGCTTTGGCTTCAAAATAATACCAGCGCCCTCCGTTTGAACCTCATTTTCAAGCTTTGGCTTCTTAGATGCGATGTCAGATTCCTCAGTTTTAACTTCAGCCTTGATTTCTGTATCAAGTGCAGGGGCTACTGCCTCGCATTTTGTTACAATTAAATACCTGAAACCCATTTCGAATTTTGAACATTAAGTTTAAGAAACCATATCTTATACCTTTACCCTCAAAAAAATAAAATAAAATAAAATAAAAACAGTGCAAGGATAATTAGTAGTTACTTTTCTGACTTGTTGGGGATGTCATTGAGGGTATAATCGAGAATTTTGACGAGACCCTTGTTCTGGATAATGCCTGAAGTGATCTCAGATGACACATTTGATGGAAATATCGCTCTCAGTTTCATCTTCCCATCACTTGCATAAAACCTTCAACCAAAGATTTTAACAAAATAATACTTAAGCATTAGAAAAAGGAGGAAAACAAATGTACTATTGTTCCGTTTGTTGCTGAACAGACCCACGAAGAACAACAGACGAGAAAAACATAATATTAATTTTTAAACAAACAAATCGATTTACGAGCTCAAAGCACATTTCATTTCACACATCTGACAAACCTATGAAGTAATCAGGAAAAAAAGAAGAAAAGAAAATCAAGGTACGCATTAACAAGTCGAACTAAAAAACCCAAAACCCAGAATTTATTTGCCTATTAATAAAGTAAAATAAGACCAAAAAGTAACAAAAAAAAAAGAAAAGAAATAGATTTAAGAAATACAAAGAGGCATACGTGTAACGGTTGCCGGTGAGCTTGAGATCCAAGACCTGGACGATGATCTCAGGGAGACCTGAGGAAGAATCGGGAGATGGGTTGGCCAATATCGTCGATATCGCATCTCGGCTCACCCATTTCGCCATTTCTCTCTCTATATTTGTTGTTGTTGGTATCTGGGAAATGCTGGGGATGATACAAGTGAAGAATGGAGGAAGGGATCTAAGAAAGAGAGCGTTTTATTTTGGAAGCGAAGAAATTTGGAGGGACTTTTGGTGTTTTTAAGTGAGTTTCCCGCTACGATTTTGATCATAATTTTTTAGCGGGAATTAGCCCCTGACGCTTCTATTTCACTCTCTCTCCTATTGGGCCTCTGGCTTTTCAAACTTGGCGCTGCCGCCAAACAAATTTGCCACGCTTGCAAATATCATTGAAGTTACTCTTTTACCCTTAAATGAAGTAGATATTACCAGCAGGGGCAGCTGTTATGGAATTTCACTCGCTTTCTTTGGTAAAAAGAAAATCCGAAAACAAACTACAGGTTTTTGCTTTTTTATTATCCTACGTGGCTCTACAAGGATATATTCCTTTTTATTTTATCTCTCGTAAGCAAAAACTCAAACTAGAGAGATTGTGGAATTATAGACGATGACTGATTTATATATTTATATTTTTAGAATATGTGATGTTCCGAATGAAATATTAAGTGGATTTCACCAAATAATTCAAAATTTTGTTTCATGTTCTAGCCTTCTTGTGTGCTAGTAGGCTCAAGGGCGGAGGGTAATGTAGCCCCCCAAAATTTTTAAAATTTTTTATTATATATATATATATATTAATGGTCCTTTTAAAATTTTTTGGAGTTTTTATTTATTATATATTTTTTAATGGTTTCTTTCAAATTTATGAAATTATTTATTTACTATATATTTTTAATGGTTCTTTCAAAATAATATTTTATTTTAATATTAATAAAAATAATAAAATAATCTCATAAATTTTACTTAATTTTATTCTAATTTGAGTTTTTTTACACCTCTTTCTCTTTTTCTTTTTTTCTCTTTTGTCTTTTTATGTTTACTTTAGTCTTTTCTCTATAACTCACCATTAAAATACATTTCATTTTTCAAAAGACATTTATAAGATTTTGAGTTTTCATAAGGAATAACATAGACCACTCACCATCATTATGTACAATTTAAAAGAAGTAAAGGTTTTTTTTATTTTATTCTTTTTATTTATATTATTTAACCATTTATATATTTAACTATTATATAAAATCTTGTATATCATATTTAACTATTTATATTTTATACATTATAGTTTTATATTTTATATTTTAAATTTAAATAAAATAAAATAATAATATTAAATGTTAACTACACATTAACTAATTAAGATCTGGTCTTAAGTTTTTTTTATATTAATGGTCCTATATGCTTGCCCTTCTTTTTGTTGTTAGGTATTGTTGTTCTTTTTGAGCAATCATTATAAGTTTTCGAGTGGTTTAAGAGTCTTTGGTTAATTAAAGATTCAATAAAAACACTTTTCAAAATAAAAAATTATAATTTGATTAAAGTATGAGTAAGTTCTAAATAATTCTCTTACACTTGAACAATCAAACCTCAATAGTTCAAATAATGAAAAAGACTAGTATGAATCAAAACCTCATAGACTCAATATTAAAGAAATATATGTTTTTCAAGTAAAATCCGATACTTATAAAACTATTATAAATCTTTTTTTATTTCTTTTAATTTACATGTTATATAAAAGTATTGTATATTATAAATTTTTTAATTATTTTTTAAGTTCAACATATTAATTTTAAAAATTTTTAATTTGTATTACTTTTTCATCTTTGACCCTTTCAATAAAATTAGCTAGCTCTACCCTTGCTAGTAATGATAGTTACACGGTCAAGGTGACTGTTTCGTTTTAAACAAAAACAGGTGAAATGTTCTGCAATTCTATAATCTCATCAAACTGCATGTGTTATAATATGGGCAAAAACCAAGTGACCTGAATTGACTAATTTGACAAAAATATATATATTTTTTGGTAATCCTTCTAGTGTGAAAATGGTTCGAGAGCCAAAGCTGTAAGATCTAATGTTGTTTGGTTAGCTCCAAGAAAGTGAATAAAATTTAATGTAGATGAGGTTAGAACTTAAGTGAGGTGAGAATTAACGACGTTTTACGTGATCATGTTGGTTTTATTAAAATTAAATTCTTAACATCAATTAATATTGGAAACTTAAATTTTACAAAAATACATACCATCATATAAGCATTTTTAAAATTTAATAGTCACATGAGACATACATAATCAAGTGAACTCGTGGATCCAAAGTAACTCAAAAAATTATGTTACATGGATGAATAACCTCCATATATTTCTCGAATGATATTGGGCTTGAACTTGAATTAGGATTTGGAAGAAAAAGGATTTCATGTGGATATGAGCTTCACAAGGCAGGGTTTAAATAGGATTCTTCCACTATGAAATGAGAGTAGAGTGGGGAGTGCCATTCGGGTATTGAACTCTAAGAATGGATACATTGAATGTAGAGTTTCATCATATTTTGTTTGGGAATTTATAACTTTATATAAAATGAAATTTCAATGAGTTCTCAAATAATGTCACATGAATACATTAAAAAGAAAGCACTGCAAATTAAAAAAAATTGTCAAAATTTTCATGTAAAGTCATCAAAAAAAAATTATTGTGAGATTTAGTTTTGGATGCACCATATCACTAATAACCTGCATGGCCATAATTGACAAAATTTATCAAATCAAATTCTAGTAGCATGAACCGTAAGGGCAACTCAATAAGTTCAAAAACTTAAAACGAAATTTTCAATGAAGTTTTTTTTATTGAAATTAAAAAATTATTAATTTTTTGTTTTTCTAACTTTTTGAGATGTGAAATTTTTATATTTTTTAAATAGTTAACACAAAATCAACAATCAAAATTTTTAATTTAAATAAATCAATTATCACATAAAATAAAGGTAATATAATAATATAATATAAATTAAATACTAAAGTAAAAAAGTCTATAAATATTAAAACAATAGTACCTAATTGTTGAATACTTATTGCAACCAGTAAATGAGGTTTATGGCTTTATGAAAATAATAACATAATGGACTTCTTATATATTTTTTGAAGGAAAATTGAAATTAAAAAAAGAAAGAAGAAAGAGTAAATGAGAAAAGAAGAATTTAAATGTAGATATTATACATTGAAAAAAATTGATTTTATATTTAGGAGAAAAAATAGTTATTAGAAATTATTAAATATGTTGATCGGAAATAGGAGAAACAAGTGAGTAAAAAATAATTGTTGAAAATGATTAAATACAAATAATCGTTAATTAATTAAAAATAATATAATATTTTAAAATTTAAAAAATATAAAAAATTAAAATTTATTAGACATATAATTAAAAAAGTAAAAAAATAAATAATTTTATTAATTATTTTTTTAATTTTTATATATTTTTAATTTAATAAATTATATTATAAAATGGGTGATTTTTTTTTTAGCCATTAAAAATAAGGTGTGTTTGGAAATAACCCTCCAGATAACTTTAACTGTTTTTAGCCATTAAAGTACATTTTCAGACAAAAATGCCCTTAATGAGACATCTTTGTTGTGGGCACTCTGAAACACCCGGATGGCGGAAAATTATGCAAAGAAATTAGCGAACATCTATTTTTTGCGCAAAACATCCTTTTTTTTTGAGAAGCTTGTGCAAAAGAAAATAATGTTGCATGAGATGGTTTTTCTAAATGTTCGGACATGGCATTCAGATAAACCGAATGAGGAGGGAGAGGTGGTCGTGATGAATCGAAAGCTTGGAGCACGATGTGAAACCAGAAATCCTACTTAAGGAGGTGAATCGAAAGGAGAAAGATATGAATGCAAAGCACGAAATGGTCGTGCTACAGCAATCGGGACATGCCATTGGGTTTAGAGTTTGTGAAAGGGAAAATGTGACACGGGAAGGTGCAGAGTTAGTGACATGCCATGGAGAGAAGCAGTGACACGACATGGAGTGAAGCAGTGACACGAAATGGAGGGAAGCAATGACACGACAAGATGCAGAGTTTGTGACACAACATGGAGGGAAGTAGTGACACGACATGGAGTGAAGTAGTGACATGACATTGAGGGAAGCAGTGACACGGTAAGGTGCAGAGTTGGTGACACGCCATGGAGGGAAACAGTGACACGGCAGGGTGCAGAATTGGTGAAACGCCATGGAGGGAAGTAGTGACTCGGCATGGTGCTGAGTTTATGACACGGCATGGTGCAGAGTGTCTGACACGGTATTGGTTTAACATCTGACATGCCATGGTTGTTTACAGAAATCCTGCTTACGCATGTCGTTGTTAACATCCCCCCCTTGATATAGTAAACTTTATAATTCTCCACTAGCCTAATAATTAATCTGTTTCTCTTGGCCTCCGACCTGTTTACAATGTCCAACCCAGGCTATTTGAAATCCAGAGTCTTTGGATTTCAAATAGCCAGGGTTGGAAAATTGCTTACAAGTCAGAGGTGAAGAGAAATAGATTAATTATTAGACTAGTGGAGAATTCTAAAGTTGAATACATCAAGGGCGGGATGGTAACAATTGCCAAAAATGCTCGAAAGAACTGCCGATGAAGCATCAACAAAGTCTGTTTTAGAGGCAATGTACGGTCTGTCTATGAGAACTGAGGAGTTTTGGACTATATATAGTAGAGGAATAAAAATCGACTTTACCAGTTTAAACGTTTCGGCTACCACTGCGGACCTAGTTGTGACACGCCAAGTGCATGCAGATATTGGTGGTGACACGCCACTTGCATGCATACTGGTGGTGACACGGCATGGAGCTGAGTTGGTGACATGGCATAGAGCTGAGTTTGTGACACGCTATGGATGGAAGTAGTGCCACGACGTGGAGTGAAGCAGTGAGACGACATGGAATGAAGCAGTGACACGGCATGGTGCAGAGTTTGTGACACGACATGGAGGGAAGCAGTGACATGACATTGAGTGAAGCAGTGAGACGACATGGAGTGAAGCAGTGACACGGCATGGTGCAGAGTTTGTGACACGACATGAAGGGAAGCAGTGACAGGACAATGAGTGAAGCAGTGAGACGACATGGAGTGAAGTAGTGACACGACATTGAGTGAAGCAGTGAGACGACATAGAGTGAAGCAGTGACACGGCATGGTGCAGAGTTTGTGACACGACATGGAGGGAAGCAGTGACACGACAATGAGTGAAGCAGTGAGAAGACATGGAGTGGAGCAGTGACACGGCATGGTGCAGAGTTTTGTGACACGACAATGAGTGAAGCAGTGAGACTACATGGAGTGAAGCAGTGACACGACATAGTGCAAAGTTTGTGACACGACATGGAGGAAAGTAGTGACACGACATTGAGTGAAGTAGTGACACGACATGGAGTGAAGCAGTGACACGGTATGGTGCAGAGTTTTGTGACACGACATGGAGGGAAGCAGTGACACGACATTGAGTGAAGCAATAAGACAACATGGAGTGAAGCAGTGACACGGCATGGTGCAGAGTTTGTGACACGACATGGAGGGAAGCAGTGACACGACATTGAGTGAAGCAGTGACACGACATGGAGTGAAGCAGTGACATGGCATGGTGCAGAGTTTTGTGACACGACATGGAGGGAAGCAGTGACACGACATTGATTGAAGCAGTGATACGACATGGAGTGAAGCAGTGACACGATATGGTGCAGAGTTTGTGACACGACATGGAGGGAAGCAGTGACACGACATTGAGTGAAGCAATGACATGGCATGGTTTTGAGTGTGTGACACGGCATTGCTTTAACATCTGACAAGCCATGGTTTGCTTTGAAATATGTGACACGGCATTAATAGAAAGGCTGACACGGCAGATTGAAAAGTGGGCAGTTTCATGAATATTAATTTTAAATTTTATTTATTCATTTTTCACAGTAAATAGTTCATTTTCCCTTTTCCTCATTCGTAAACGTCTGTGTTTGTGAACCAAAGGCTGTTCGATTCATTTCTCATTGCGAAAGGTCGAAGGGAGTTCAACTTTATTGTTTAGAAGGTTAACGACACCACTATAACAGGAAGAAGAATGTCGGATATCGGTGAAGAGGTGAGTGAGACTGGAAAAAAAATCACAAAAAAAACCTTCATTGATTTCGGTAATTTTTTTTAAGGGTTTAGGGTGATACATATGATCGTGTTTTTTACAAATGTTAAGTTTTAAACTGTTTGAGTCCTGGTTTGATGATTTTGGGTGTTAAAGTGGTGCTGGGTTGACTGGACTTTGGGGTTTAGTGTGTGACAACATCTTCACTTGATATGCATGGCGTGTTACAGCATTTCACCTGGTATGCATGGCGTGTGACAAGCATGTAACAGGCATGTGACAGAATTTCACCCCATATGCATGGCGTCGTGTGACATCATTTCACCCCATATGCATGGCGTCGTGTGACATCATTTCACCTCATATGCATGGCGTGTTACAGCATTTCACCTGGTATGCATGGCGTGTGACATCATTTCACCTCATATGCATGGTGTGTCACAGCATTTCACCTCATATGTATGGCGTGTTACAGCATTTCACCTGGTATGCATGGCGTGTGATAGAATTTCACCCTATATGCATGGCGTCGTGTGACATCATTTCACCTCATATGCATGGCGTGTGACAGCATTTCACCTCATATGCATGGCGTGTGACAAGCGTGTGACAAAATTTCACCCCATATGCATGGCGTCGTGTGACATCATTTCACCTCATATGCATGGCGTGTGACAGCATTTCACCTGGTATGCATGGCGTGTGACAGGCGTGTGATAGAATTTCACCCCATATGCATGGCGTGTGACATCATTTCACCTCATATGCATGGCGTGTTACAACATTTCACCTGGTATGTATGGCGTGTGACAACATTTTCGTATGATATCCATGGCGTGTGACAACATGTTACTTGATATGCATGACGTGTCAGAACAATTATTTATATAGTTAGTACTTTTTGAGCACATTATTGGTTAACTGACTCCTGCACGTGTGCCATGTGATGCAGATGCATCGTAGAGAATATGAGGATCTTGACAATGTCCTCATTGTGCCGAGGGAGAAGTGGGCCTTCAATGTCGCAATAAACACCCACTGTAAGTGGTCCCAACTCCATTACATCAACAAGACTCTCTAAGAGAAAGGGGAGTTGGATGCAGTGAAGCGTACATGCTTCGGAATGCTCCTTGATGTCTATCCGCAAGGCTACTTCAGCGCTGGTCTCCTTCATAACATAATGATTCGTCGAATCAATGAAAGGGAGGCAACAGAAGATGAGCTATGGTTTGCTATCGGCAAGAGCAAGGCGCGGATATCGAAGCAGGAGTTCTACCTTATAATCGGGCTGAAGTTCGGTCCAATGCCCGATGTGTTCACACGTCCGTACGAGGTGGTTGCGGACGAAATTCATGCAAGATACTGGAGCGGCCAGGATAGCATAAAGCTGCAGGCTTTGTTTGACACGTTCCGCAGAGGAAACTTCCAGCGGGAAGGAGACGTGACCAAGATGACACTCGTCTTGATTGCAAATAACATCTTATTTGGGCAAGACTACCGTAGACGGGTGACACCTTGGTTGCTGTCATTGGTTGAGGACCTTGACGCTTGGAACAGATTTCCGTGGGGCCACTATGTTTGGAGGCTCACATTGGACTACCTATTGAAAGGGTTCAATGTGCCTACCTCAAACGCAGCAAAGGAAAACCGTTTACGGTACAACATCTACGGCTTCATATGGGTGATACAGGTATTGTCACATTTACCGCTTTTGTTAGGTTTCGAGAAAATAATTTATTGTTGCACTGTTTAATAATTTACGTTTGATAATGTTTACAATTGACTTGCAGTTCTGGGCATTGGAGGTAATTCCGGTCTTGCGAAAAATAGTAGCTCCCTCTGCTTCAAAGGAAAACGTCTACCCGCGAATGTGCAGATGACAATGCAATCAGAAGCCAAAAGACTTGCACAAGGCGATCGAGAAGTTCGAGTCATCTAAGCAAGTGAGTGAACAGCTACAAATTGATCGATCCTTCATATTTGTTTAAGAAATTTGCCTCAAATTTAAATGTTTGATAAATATTTTTTTTTTTTGCAATTATGGGCCCTGGAGACGTTGGAGATCACCCCGGAGAAGGCCAGCCGGGAGTATTTGGTGGACCTCGATGTGCCGTTATCGAAGGGCCACCAGTACGTGCCAATCGGGCAGACGGAGGATCGGGGTGATCAGATTGGTGTTGCTGCCAGGTCGAAGAGGAAAAGCTTGAAGGAGAAAAGATCCACCGCTTCAACTAAACGGATGCGCACCGACTCTCCCAGTGTTGATGAGCCGTTGGCTCCTGAGTTAATGGAACAAGGAGACGACCATGGTGCATGAAGTGAACAGCCGATATTTACGGTTTAACATTTTTTTCCATCCATTTGATATGTGATTATCTACTAATATTTATGTGCTTGTAGTTGGATCAACCTACGGTAGCTCCACAACCACAACCACCCACCGGTCCTTCTCAGACACACATTCGTATTGAGCCATCGGTAAGTTTGGTTATAACGATTTATGTTCAAAGTTTTCACATATGTTGATCTAGTAACAAAGTAACTTATGTCATTGCAGTTCACGAAGGCGACGTTCAATCTGCAACCAGCGATGGCTCCGATTCAACCGCATACTGCCAATGAGCCGCCGATAAGGATATTAAAGTTATTATATTGGTTTTCCACGCATTTCCTATATGATTATTGAATAACACCAGTAATATATATGTTATTGCAGTTGACTCAGTCAACAAGAGCCAATGACGGCATAAGCACAAAACGTCAGCTCCGATGGATCATGCGGGAAATGTCGGAGCTGAAGGCATCAATGAAGTCCTTGACTTATGCGGTTGAAACGCTAGAGGATCGCATCATTTCACGGGTTCTAGATGGGTTGAAATCACAAGTACGTTAATCTTTCTACGCTTTAGTTTTTTACTATTTTAGGTCAATTCGCTATCGAATTTTCACAGTTGTCTCGTTCTGTAGGCCGATTTTTCATCTGATAATGCTGCTGCGGGTCACGATGACCTAATGATGGGCAGCATGAGGAGCATGGTGTCAGCCTTCAATCAGAAGATGCTGAAGGAGCCGAGGTTGGTGAGGCTAGTCCGATTATGGATACTTTCGCCAGACATGAGGGAGACCTTTAGTTAGCTATGTCAGCCGTAGAGCATCTTCCTCCGTCCGAGGCGATCGTCTCGCTTCCAGTAGCAGGATCTGGCCAGCTTGCTCAGAGCACTTCCGAAGCCACCAGTTCACCACTATCCTCCGATTACCATCATCGTGTAGCAGCAATTGCCAACCCTACTGAGCGAGCACGGGTGATAATGGCGAGCAAATACCTTGCAAGCCCGTATGTCGACCCCTTATTGACCCGTCGGGCGGTGAAGGACACGATGATGGAAGCGTACGAAGCCTTCAAGAAGAACCAGTCCGCGAGGTTAGCTTGTAAATATCAATTCATTATTGTTTTCTATAGAAACATTCATCCACCATCGCTTATCAAATTCATTTTGTGACATATGCAGGTGTAACGTCAGAATCTTAGGGGATCAAGGTGTTGACTTCTTCACATCGTTAGAGGATCCACAAGCAGAAATGACAAGTGAACATATCGACGCATGCCTCAGCGTTATGTGTAAGCGGGCGACAGGCCCAAAATCGAAGCATTACACTGCCCGTGCATGCGTGGTTGACACGATATTCTTTGTAAGTTTTTTGAAAAAAATTTTAATTTTTTCTAAGCTTTTCAGTGCATTAAGTCTAAACAAATGCAAATTTTTTTTTCCAGGACACCATCCATATGCTACACTCGGCATATCAAACCGAAGATGCCCAGTTGGGCATGCAAATTTCGAATAATTTACGAGGGTACGTGGAGGGTGAAAGGCCGACATACGGTAAGAAATAGGAAGAGGTCGATTTCATCCTCGCTCCTTGCAATGTGAGTGGGTATTGGGTGGTGGCAAAGATCGATTTGAAAAAGTGGAAGACCAAGGTGATAGACTTCGCAACAACTTCGTCAGCGAAGGATAACGGATTTCGTACGGAGCAGATGAAGCCACTTACGACAATTTTTCCAATCATCTGCCACCAAGCCAGGTATTTCAATAAAACACGTCGGAGGAAACGAGATTTGACGCCGATGCCATTGGAAATTTCTTTGCCCAGCCCTTCAGTGCATCAGCAGGAGGATAGTGTCAGCTGCGGCATGTTCATGGTAAGCTACATTGACGCAATGTTGCAATCGGAGCTGATAAGAGTTAAGCAGAATATGATTGCAAAATTACATATCCAATATGCACACAAAATTTTTTTCAACAGCTGTGCGAGCGAACCATGAACATATCGGCAGTTAGTTGTATAATTTTTTTTTCTACAAAATACAATTTAGAGATAAATTTTTTGTTGTGTACACAATCATAGGAAATAGAATCATTTTTTTATTACTCACTTCATTATATTTTTATACATAATAAAATTTTTTTGTATAGACAATTAATTTTATACAAGAATACATTATCTTTGTTAAGTAATTTTGTATCCTTATATTATATTTTTTTGTATCGCAATTTAGTAATAAGTCAACGTCTGACAACATTGACAATATGCACTCGGCGTGTCACCGCCATGTCCGCATGCGTCTGGCGTGTCACACCCAGTATGCATGCAGGTGGCGTGTCACAACCAATATCTGCATGCACTTGGCGTGTCACCAGCAAGTCGATGTGCACCTGGTGTGTCACAGAAATGTCTGCATAGAGTCGGCGTGTCACCAACACGTCAGCATGCACTTGGCGTGTCACCAACATGTCAGCATGCACTTGGCGTGTCACCAGCAAGTCGATGTGCACCTGGCGTGTCACAAAAATGTCTGCATAGAGTCGACGTGTCACCAACATGTCTGCATGCACTTGGGGTGTCACTACCATATCTGCATGCACTTGGCGTGTCACCAGCAAGTCGATGTGCACCTGGCGTGTCACAAAAATGTCTGCATAAAGTCGACGTGTCACCAACATGTCTGCATGCACTTGGCGTGTCAGCAGCACGAAAAGAATGCCGTGTCACTGCTTCCCTCAATGGCGTGTCACCGACTCTGCAGCCTAACTTCTCACATTTTTACCCTATCACAAACTCTAAACCAAAGCGGACAATTGATATAGTTTTGCAACGTCGTTTGTAAAATGAGTAAAATTTCCTTATGTATATTGAAGCGATTTGCTTTAAGCAATAATGTAACGAATGTATTGGCTTTACAATTGTCGAAATGTAGAGTAACATTGTTGATTTTTTATTTATATATGCTATCCAAAGATTAGACAATTTACATTCCATACTATACCACCATGCATGGTGTGGCTAAAGTCAATTATTGACAACTTATATGCCTAGGCAATGCTATTATTATACACTGGTTTATAGCAAATATCATTATTCAATGCAAATGTCAATGGCCAAGATCGAAACAGTTCGAATCAAACCCTAACAAAGCAACAGATAAATTGCAGTTAGTTAAGCCCCGATAATATATCTTCGTCCACAACACACACTACGTTTTCAGACATTGTCCTTCGGATTGGACAGTTGTTGTGTATATGACCGGTTTCTCTGCAAATTAAATACGTTTTCGGTCGACGCACTCGTCGGGGTGCTGATTGACTTCGAGATGGTGCCGGATTTGTTGATGGATTTGCAAATGGAGATGGGCAATTCTATCTGTTGTGCCCGTACATATTGCATTGCAAACATCTCCGTGCTCGACTGCCTTCACCAGCGGATGGAATCTTTCTCCTCCTAGGTCTTCCTGCTTGGCCTAGCCAAGGTGGTGGCAAGACGACAATTTGTTTCACATGCGGGGGGATGTCCCATTCACTAGGATGCCCTACTGGGCAAATGGACCCTGCATAACCCTCCACCCAAACGGTTGTCTTGTAGTAATCGGCGCAGAAATCAAAGGCTTCACGTTTACATTTACTGAAAAATACAATGAACCCAATATTCAAGCAGAATATAATGCTATGTTATGTTAAATTAAGGATCAAATAAGAAATAAAGAAAATATAATCTGACCTTATTACTGCAATGGCATGGAACTCACAGCATGAACACGTCTTCGTGGACAGGTTAACAAGTCCGCCCATCTTCCCGTCTTTAACTTCAAACTCCACTCTATTGATAGGCTTCACTACAAAGCGATGTGCATCATTGAAGCGTTTGCTCAATTGCCTAGCAACCCAAGGGCTGAGGGGTGTGGTCACCTTGACAGCCTCCTCGTACTGATCATGGAACCAACGTTGGAACATTTCTCGTATAAACTCGATCAAAACAGTGATTGGCATTTGTCTGGCATGCTTTAAGCAAGAGTTAACACATTCGGCAATGTTCGAGGTCATCATTTGGTATCGCCTTGTCGGTGAACATGCACGTGCCCATCTCTCAAGGCCTATTCTCAAAAGATCAGTATAGGCTCCCGCATGAATCTGCTTGAGCTGGTTCATATGTCTGTTGAATTCGAAAACCTTATAGCAATCTCGAGCAAGGGTGAAAATCATAAAAACGTCATCACGCTTGAACTTGTTTTTAAAGTTTTTCTTCAAATGGTAACCGCATAAACCGTGGTGCGCTTCTGGGTATGCATTTTGGATTGCTTTCTTAATGCCGAGATGCTGATCAGAAATGAACATAGTGTTTTCAGGACAACCAACCGCATCACGTAGCTTAATGAGAAACCACGTCCACGAGTCTTCGTCCTCAACATGGTCGATGCCAAACGCAACTGGAGATACACACCCGTTCGCGTCTTTGCATACAGCAACAAACAAAACACCCTTGAACCTGCCTTTCAGATGTGTTGCATCAATTGCAACCGTAGGATGCATTACATCCCTAAACCCCCGAATACAAGCCCCGTATGACCAAAAATAATATTTGAATCTTTCAGCCTCATCAGTAGCCACTACTGTGACTGTGCCAGGATTTTCTTGTTCCAACATATAAAAATATGAGGGTAGTAGTTGAAATGACTCCTCCGGGGGACCGAAAACAAGCGTCTTTGCATACTCCTTTGCTTGCCAAGCCTTACCATACAAGTATTCCAATCCCCACTGAACCCTCATCTCACCAATTATGTCCTTAGGTCTCAACGCTACTCCATTAACCCGAAGCTTGGGTGCCATAAGTTCACTAATTATCTTGGCACTCGCAGATGGAAATCACCCTTGCAACCCATCAACAGTACATGTGTGTACTTTGTGGAACTTCCGAACTTCCCAATACCCTCATCCGTCAGGTAACTTCCTTGAACGGACACTGAACTTGCATGCCTTGTCTTTGCAACCAACCTCGTAACGACTTTTGCATGACCTTTTCACTCTTATCCCAAACTGCTCTTTTAGAGCCAACATGTTCAGAGCTCGTTTCAACTCCGCCTTCGAGGAAAACATTCATCCTTTGTATAAGCGATCATTGGGACATGTCGACTCCTCAGTGCTAATTGTTTATAAGGAGAACCTTTCTGCACTTGCAATTCGCCACGTAGAAGATATCCCTTCATTTCGCCTTTCTTGATAACTATCATCGAGCATTGTATCAATGGAACGATTCTCGTCCTCACCAGCGATGGGGTTATTGTATATGGGATCATCACACTGAACATTTCCTACATCAAAACCTTCAACAGGTTCCGTTTCACCTTCAACATTATTGCAAATTGGAATGTCACTGTCATAAAGGCAGTCATTGTCTGAAATGTCATGATCCCATTCGTCAAGCCCATCATTCAAACTGTCATCAAATCTATCTTCACTGCCAGCAAACAAATTCTCATTTCCCTCATAACATGCAGCATTATCCTCCAGCGTCGCATTGTTAACATCCAACGTCACAGTGTTGTACTCACATGTCGTATTTTCATTTGAAATTGGAATTACACACTTTACCGTTTCACCCGATCAATGCATTCCTTTAGCAGCAGACCCTAATTGGTTTGATGCACATCCCGATCAGAATTGTGCACCCAACTCTTCTATCAATGTCCTCTGGTTACTGGGCTGTACAAACTCTTGAGGATACATCAACTACGGGTTGCGGACCGAATGCTCTGGCATATGTGAAGCATTGTAAATCTGATTCTGATTGAGCTGATTACCATGTTTTTCAACTTCTTCATGTGACATAACATTTGTTCCGGGTCTCTTAATGCTGACATACACAGCCGGAACATTCCTCTGTTCTAGCAGAATTAATGCAACATCCTCATCATCCTTGATAATTGACCGTGATAGCTCCCCGGGTGTACTGATCAATGCATGCAACTCAATATCATCAATTTCTGAGTTTACCCCAACAACATCTTCAACCAGCTTCATCAACCTCGCAAACGATAAATCACTCCTAACCCCCCGTATTCGTGACTCACCACCCTTATACATGCCATCCACCCACTGACCACCGTGTCTTATCACAAGTCGCAGAATTGGAACCCCACTGAAAATTTGAAAACAAAAATAATTATTCAATTTACTTAATTATTTAATTATTTACTTAATTACATGGTGATGACAGGCCAAGTGCATGCATGCATGCTGGTGACACGCCAAGTGCAGGCAGACGTGCTGGTGACACAATAAGTGCATGTATGCATGCTGGTGACATGACAAGTGCACATAGACATGCTGGTGACACGACAAGTACATGCAGACATGCTGGTGACACGCTAAGTGCACATAAACATGCTGGTGACACGACAAGTGCATGCAAACATGCTGGTGACATGACAAGTGCACATAGACATGCTGGTAACAACTCTGTGCAATGTTTCTAATCCGTCTTCTGATTTACAAAAAAAGTTTCACAAATTTATGTGTTGCAGCAACGAACCCAAAAACATACCTTGATGTCATCTCCGCAATGGGGTTTATTTTTTGAGGACAATATGGCCAAATGGTGAGAGATAGACCACGGCACGAAGACGATAGTGCTCAACAGAGAGTTGATAGAGCTCACACAGTTCAAAGAGCTGAGAGAGCTGATGAAGATGGTGCTGAACACAGAGTTGATACAGTTCAGAGAGCTGAGAGAGAAAGATGAGCGAGCACAAACAACTGAGCATTAATTTCTAATTTTTGGAAGATGACGGGAGGCAGATATCTGCAGCTTAATTTGCCACAGTGTTTTTTAAGGGCATTTTCATCTGCTCATGCTTCTTTTTGGGTAGAAACAGATAATTTTATTTTGATAGTTACTTTTGAAATCACCTTATAAGAAGGGTTATTTCTCACAATTTTCTCTTATAAAATTATAAATCTCTTTATAATTAGAAGTCTAAAACCTTTGCTTGAATGGTTTTATCCAAGGGGCAGCCCCGATGAACCATAAGCCCTGGTTAAGTAGCGGTGCAGCACCTGGGCCGGCATTTCTTCAGAGAAAATGTGTACGGATAGATAACGTCCTCTCTCGGATTGGTTTATCTTGTGCCGTAATTAAAGTGTGCTTTGGACATGGACAACAAACACATGCTCTAGGAAGGCGCTATACTGTGCAGTAAGTGAAATCATGTTCATGTATCTAGACATCCCCAGATGTAGGTACTAGACCCATAGACTTTTTTTTTTTGGCAGTTTTAGATGTAATTATAAAAGTTCTAAGTTAAATTTAACGTTAATTCTTCGCAAGAATAATGTATACTTAAAAAAAAATTGTCATCCTGTGACATCATTTATGATTTTTATTAAAAAAAATCATGTTATATTAATATATTATATTATTATTTATTATGACATATTAATATATTATATTAATATAATGTGACATAAAAATAATAAATAATATTTTAATAAATAATAATTAATTAATTTTTAATAATAATAGTTTATTTTGAGTAAACTGGCTTCTCCGTCTCAGAAAAGTGTTGTGATACTACTGTATGACAAAATTTTGGCAGGAGATATTGGCTTCCATTAACACTTGTTCTTTTGTAATTTGGCCTGCCAATGCTGAAAAGATTGAAAACTCCTCACAAAACCAACTCCAATAAAGACAAAAAATGTATCTTGATGTTTTTAGAAAAATGGAGAACGCAAGTTGTGGACTAAACTAACCAACATGGGAAGAGAAACTGCAATGCTACACAAAAGAAAGTGAAAAGTAGCCCAAACTTATAACAGGACCCCTGGTGCTTTAACCCCGAATTGTGTCTCTTGAATCATCCCAGTGTCTCTGATCAAGAACAGGATGGGCAACAAGAGAAGCAAGAGAACCATCTTCTTGGACCTGCACTTCGGGTTTCTTTAGGTGTCTCTGGCTTAGGGGTCTGCGGCTTAGGGGTTTCCGGCGGGGTCTGCGGCTTTGGGGTTTCTGGAGGGGTCTGTGGAGTTGTTTTGGGGGTGGAGGGCCCTGACAGTTGCTTTTTATTCTTCGTATTTGGTCTGAATGAACCACTTTTACCTC
The DNA here is from genome assembly GCA_036013995.1 of Theobroma grandiflorum. NCBI lineage: Eukaryota > Viridiplantae > Streptophyta > Magnoliopsida > Malvales > Malvaceae > Theobroma > Theobroma grandiflorum. The sequence goes on from CP142131.1 coordinate 14,832,574, forward strand.
CGTCACCTGTCAATCTTCATTATAAGAAAAAAGAAAAGAAAACCAGTCTGTTACTAACCACCTCGACACTAAGCATTTAAAATGTTCAAATAAATTAACCACAATAAATTAGCGAGGATGTAAGGGATCTGCAAGATTGTCTAATAGGCTACGTTTCAGAAAATGCTAGAGAAACAAGTAGTCAAGGTCAGGGCTTAGCATTACCAAAAGAATTCATTTGGATTAAATACTAGTAGGTAAATGAGATGCAGATTGATTGCTTTCAGTTTACCTTTCCTAGTTTGAGAAGTGGGATAAATGAAGCTTACATAGGGAAGGCAAAAGATTTGACACTTGTATCTGAATGCTGAGACATACTACGGGAACGAGGCGATTCCTTGGCAATGTTTTCGTCGCGCTGAGATTCCTTCTCCCTCAGAACCTCCCTCATGGTTTCAGCTGCTGCTGCTTCAGTCATACCATACCCATCATCCAAGTTACCGCTTTTCTTGGCAATTTCGGTTGATTTTCTGGGTGGTGTCTGGTTACTTGGGACGTCAAGCAATGGACCAGAAATGGTGGGATCATTGATACAGCCAAGCTCACCAGATTTAGACATCCAACTTAATTGGTCCCTAGTGAAACTCATGTTCCCCATGTGAATGCTAAATAATGATTCGTTGGAAGCAACACTCCATTCCATTGGGCCTGAAGATTTAGTCCTAGCAAAGACATAAGATGGAATCCTATTCGAAGCTTCGGAAGGGGAGCCTCCAGCAGGTCCCTCCGTGAGCAGTGGTGGAGGAATTAGAGCGGCTGAACCATCACTGGATGGTCCGCTGTCGGGCATAGAGCTAACTGGAATATCTTCTTCAGCTTGTTCATCCCCAAGGGAGGTGTGAACACCTGCATTCGATGTACTGGTTCCAGTTGAACCCAACCGGATGGCTTCACCAGATGAAGATGAGGAAGATGAATGAGAGGGGGGTCTTGACTTTTTGGCTGGAGTAACATGACTATTTTCACTAGGACTAGTTACTTGGTGCGTCTTTAAATCACTCCCAGTATCATGTCCCGATTCCATGACTGAAATGCCTGAAATGTGTACTCTCTAGTCCTATACCATCTCAAGACCCAGGAGTTCATGCTGCATTAAGTAAGAAACAAAATGAGACTTCCATTTCTATCCACTTACATGTACAAAAGATAAATGTTTTAATGGGGCAGAAGTACAAAAATATTCTGGGCAGGAAGAAACTAGCAAAATTTCTGGATAGTTTCTAACACGACACCTTAGGCTACCTACAATTGAAGCCTGGCTTGCCTCTTTCAAACATTGCTTTCCTTTAAATCAGAAACAAGTGAACGTGCTTGGTAATTAATCTCTCAACAAATTCACTGTCTGACCATTAAGCCAAACTCATAAATTATCATTGAAGAATTCATAGTCCTTTACAAAAGTTTCTTCCTTGCAGATAGAGTTCTGGGGTATGGTAATGGAAATGCGCATGCCATGATTCTTTGCACATATATTCAAAATCACATTAAGAAACAAGCAAGATCATAAATCAAATATATATATACAAAAAAAAGAGGAAAATGGAAAGGAATGACAAAATGAGATCAAACAAACCAAATAGGAACTTACTTAAAAACCAACAACCTTCAAATCCCAATGACAACTTTTGATCCATCCACCAAAGCTGTACCCTACCCTCCTCGATTTCGTATCCACCAACAGAGAAACAAAAAAACAAGAAACAACGCACCTGGAAAAACCGACGGAGAGTTGCAGACAGGCAGAGATGGGAGAGAATGTTGGATGCTAGCGGATAGGGATTGAGAGGGAATTTTGAAGGGCCTGGCATAGCTATAGGCACTTGTTTCTCTCTTATATCTATAGTAAAAACCAACTTTGTTAACCACCTTGAAGCGCCATGACTCAACTAACTTCTTCGAAAACTAACATACTCTAATATATCAAAATTAATGAGATGATTTGATTGATTAATGGTGTATATGGCTTCAGCCCCAATTTACAATGTAACACAAGTGCTAGCTAAAATTCACAATTAGCAACTCTACAGGCCCAATCCCCTACTAACCCAATCCGCACCCATATTAACAAATGACAATTCTGTCTCTTGCAACTTGCTTTCAGATAATGGAAGCCATTGCCTCGGCAGCTACATCACTGTCAAACTTTAACCGGTTCGGCAACGCCGGCGACCAGCTTTGCTTCAAAATCTTGAAGAACCACAACATCAACAGCACCCCTGCCGCTCTTAATATCACACTTCTTGAGAGGAAGAGAAATTAATTTCATCAAGGGATAATGTCACATTTGGTATTCATAGGTTAATAAAATGTCTAATATGATATTTACGTGAAAAAAATATTTAATATGATATTTGAATATTTATTGGGTTTATTATTGTGAATCGACGTTTAATTCCGTTAACAAATTTTATCAATCAATTAAAACACATCACATATAAAATAAGTGTTAATCTCATTTTGATTGATTTATATTTAAATTTAAATATAGATTTGATTAAGATTTAAATTTGAATATTGTAACTTTATCTTGTATTCAAATTATAGATAGATAAAGGGGGATTTATAAGACACACCAAGTTTGAGAGTAAGCTTCGTTCGTTAGGAAGAGGATGTAATGGGGCTCAAAGACAAACTCTATGTACTTAAGGGTGCACGAGATTAAGCTAAAGTCTTGACAAATGACATTAGGTCACTCTTTGTCCCATCACATGTGACATAATTTTATTTATTTAAAAATATTATTTTTTTAAATGTAAAAGTTAAAAATTATAATATTTTTTCATTTTAAAAAATAAAAATATAAAAAATTTTAAAAAATTATTTTTCTTTCTTTTTAATAAAAATTTTAGATTTTATTTTTAAAAAATAAAAACCCAAAACTCAAAAAAAATAATGTTTTATTTTTTTGAAAAATAATGTTTTATTTTTTTGAAAAATAATGTTTTATTTTTTTTGAAAAATAAAAACAAAAAATTTTGAAAATAAAATAAATCTTATTTGGGGATTTTAGCCTTCAAATTTCTTTCCACCTATATTAGTATATTTTTCATTAACGTAAACAATGGCTACCAAGTACCAATATTTATTATTTACGATTAATATAATATAATATAATATAATGTAATTGTATTTTTACATTTACAAAATAATTGAAATTTCAAGTCTCCATCTTCAAAATCATTTTACATATAAATTCATGGGTGAAAATCAAAGTGAAAAAGATTGTGTATTTTCATGTACAAATTACAAAATAAAAAGTTTTGAGCAAAGTTATTTGGGATTTCTAAAAATTCAAGCACAAAATACTAGTAAATAGATAAAGCAAAATTAGTGGAATTCAACAAGGGAAAAAGGACTTGTTAATTTATAATTTGCTATGCTGTGTTTTAGTTAACAATTTAAAATATAAATGTTTAATTAAAAAAAAATACTCCTACCGCTAAGTAAAAGAAAAAGAAAAGGCAATATTAAATTAAGAGGTGAAGGTGAAAGGGTCCCACTCTCACTTTCAGCCGCTAATATTCCTACCCAAAATGTCATCATGGTCAATGTTTCATGGCTCCTTTCTTCCGCCATACCGTGGTAAAAAATAAGTAAAAGGGACCCTGCAAAATTTATCATTTTTATATCAAAATCCCTAGTCAAATAACCCTGAACCCCCCGAGATTCAAACTTGATCCCAAATTTGCCATCCAGATGGCCCAAAACCAGAGACCCAAAACCCTCCTTGATTCATTAGGAGAAGAAATCATCAGAATCCTAACTCCTGTTTCAATCTGCATGTTCCTAGTTGTCCTCTTGGTCTCAACTCTTAACTCAAATTCGTCAACTTCAGTAACATCGATTGCAACCATTGCATACGCAGAAACCAGCTCAGATTCATCTTGGGACAAATTCGTAGGTGCCCTTTTGAATTCATTAGCTTTTGTAGCTGTTGTCACTGTTGTCACCTTCATTTTGGTGCTCCTTTTTTACCTTAGATGCACTAAGTTCTTGAAAATATATATGGGTTTCTCTTCTTTTGTTGTTTTGGGATTTATGGGTGGTGAAATTGCCTTGATTTTTATTGAGAAATTTAGTGTTCCTATTGATTGTATTACCTTTTCGGTGGTTCTGTTTAATTTTGCTGCTGTTGGTGTTTTGGCTGTGTTTATGTCCCAAATGGCAATTTTTGTGACACAAGGGTACTTGGTTTTGATTGGAATGTTGGTTGCCTATTGGTTTACTCTTTTGCCTGAATGGACGACTTGGGTGTTATTGGTTGCTATGGCATTGTATGATCTTGCAGCGGTATTGTTGCCTGTTGGCCCCTTAAGGCTTCTTGTAGAGCTTGCTATGTCTAGGGATGAAGATATCCCCGCTTTGGTTTATGAGGCAAGGCCTCTTACTCATCATGATTCAGGTTCAGGGGAGAATACGGTTCAAAGGAGGGTTTGGAGAGAACGGGGAACTGTTAGGCAGGATTTGGAGGATAATTTGAATTTGAATGGCAATGTCGTTTCTGATGCAAACTCCAGTGTTGGTACTGTTCAGAGCAGCCATAATGACACAAGAATTGCTAGAGTGGAAGAGGGGCAGGTTTCAGAAACGGATGCTGAGCTTTCTGCACCATTAATTGATCATCGAATGAATGGTCAAGATGGAATGTCAGCTGAAAGCTTGATGCTAGAGGGCATGGGGTTGGCTTCATCTGGTGCTATCAAGCTTGGATTGGGGGACTTTATCTTCTACAGCGTGTTAGTTGGTAGGGCTGCAATGTATGATTTTATGGCGGTGTATGCATGTTATCTCGCTATTGTAGCTGGTCTGGGCATTACATTGATGCTTTTGGCATTTTATCAGAAAGCTCTACCTGCTCTTCCTGTGTCAATAGCACTAGGTGTGTTGTTTTATTTCTTAACTAGGTTCCTGCTTGAAGTTTTCATCGTACAATGTTCTTTGAATCTTGTGATGTTTTAAAATGTAATTATTTAACACTTAAGTCATAGAATACAGTTCACTAAATTCATGATTGGTTGTTATGATTCATTATTTCTCCATCAAGTTCTAGTGCTTGCTTATAGGATTTATTTATTGATATTAAAGTTGGTGAAAAATGTTTAAATGACTTTTTTGAAGTCTTGCAGAAGCTATATGTCAACACTGTTAATCTATCTTTTGAAGCTTTGTGTTTGAAGTTGGAATCTAAACTAAGTGATCTAAATAAATTTTTTAAGGAAATGAAGATGAATTGCTATCTGTTTACCAAAAAGAGAACCCAAATTAGTATGAAGGTGGGAACTAGTTAGCAATTTGAGGAGCATCCAATGGAAAATGCCATGGAGAAGAAAAGTAGAGAAGAAAAACTTGGTAATCATCAGTCTTGGTGCTCTTGAAACTTGAAAGGGAGATTGAATCAATCTAAGGAGGTATTTCAAAAGGTACTTTGGAGCATATTTGAAAGTTTGGCAGAAGATTGGATTTGAAGGGACAAGAGAGTTTTGATTCATGAAGTGTATGCACCTTGATGGGTTCTTCTTTTGCCATAGGCATTGTTACTATATAAACCTTCACATTCTCAACTGCTGTTTGCACTTTGGTTCTTACTAATTGGGTGCCTCACTTCCTTATTAAAAGTGATTTTACTTTTTTTCCCCGTGAAAGTGAATAATTTTTTAACTATAGCTAGCTTAAGCTACATGCTATTACTCATGTTTGTTTTGACCTATTTTTTGAAAATAAATTGCTACATTTTGCAAATGAAATTTACGAAGATATGAAGATGGTTAACACTTATTGCTTTTAGGCTTCCCATCTTATGTTGACTTCTTCCTGCTGTTCTTCTTCAAGGGTGGGGAGGACATAATTTGTCCATGAGGGAAGTGTGTAGTTTTATTTGCCATGCTTTAGCTTCCCTGTTCTTCCAGATCTATATAGAAAGTTGTGCTCCTGGATGGGTGAAAGGTTCTGAGCAGTTTAAAACTTGTGTTCTTGTTAGCATATAAGCTATTTCTGTTGCAAAACAGATTGGAAGAGTTGCAGATTCGTTTTTTCTTATTTTATTATTCTAGTTGAGTGTTTATATGTCACAAGTTTTCCTATAGTTTGGGTGGTTCAGAAAATATTCTGACCAATACTGCAAATTAGGAAGTAGGAAGTAGGAACCTTAAACTTTCAGTAAAGTCCCAATGTGTTAGGCTGTAGTCTTTTTTCACTGGCCTGCATTGAAATCTAAGTATGGGGTAGAATGGAGATTCTTAAGGAGTCCTCAGAGATGGTTGAGGGGAATTAACAGAATTTGGACTCTAGTAAGCACCAAAGAAGGTTGCGAAATATGTTGATTATGAGTATGGAGGTGAAGGAGAGTGTGTTCATGCTTTGTTCCATTGTGTGAAAGATCTTGATTAATGCATGAAGCGCTCAGATCCGTGGATAATAGCACAAAAATGGGGCACGGACTTGTGCTGTAGGAGACACATCTGCTCTCAAACACGATGACTTGGATGTCGGAGGCAGAGATGAATGCAACTTACAACAATATACTGTGGTTCTGTGCTGTAGAATTGGGATGTTAGAAAAATCTGAAAGCTAGACATTTGTGTTAACCAGTGTGCCCATTTCCCGTGAATGGTACTTGAATACACATCTCAAATGCAAAAGCAACTTTTACCCTTTCCAGTCTTACGCAAATTTTAGTGCTTTCTACACGTATGCCTGCATCGTCTCTTAAGAATTCATCAGCAATACCCTGATAATGACTACAATTTAACAAGAGATCTCGTCTACTGGAAGCCATGGCTGGAAGGAAACACTATTAAGATGCACCTAACAGCCAACCAATAACTTATATTGCGCACATGCACATTTATACGTTCAATGCAACTGTCCTTTCTCATTGATGGGAGCTACAATGCCCCTTTCTCAACCGCTCATCAACATCATAAAACCTGATGCAACTAAGTGGGGCATCCATGCACCCCACCCAAAATTAAAGTGGATATGAAAGGTTCAGATTCTTGTCGATCTAAGCCAGATATAGATGGGAAGTTGTCTTAGTCCTTTCCTCATCATTACAATTTAGTGGAATCTGCACACATATATGTACTCTGTAGTAAGTATGCTCACATCCTTGTGCAGAAAAATACTACCAATCCTCAAAATAATAAACAATTCTAACACAACAGTGAACCTAGATAATAAGCTGGATCATACGCCTAGAATTGAGTTCATCATAAAAGTATAGCTTAACACTTGCATGAGAGCTAAGCATGTTATTTAAAGCCCAGAGAAGCACAGGCACAGCCACTCGTATGCAATCAGACACCCAATTGTGGATATTACAACAGGAGAAACAGAAATTTTGGAAGTAGACATGTTACTTACAAGCACATTTACATCTATGACAATCATGACTTGATCAGGAAAAGGAGGCTCTGAGAAAGAAAAGAATGGCTGAAAGCCTGAAACTTAAGACCTTAAGTCTTCACCATCTGCGCGAACTGCGCAATGATCTTGGTGACCCTTCAAAAAGGTCCAAGAGCAATTTTTCCACATCTTCGGCAGTATGCTTAACACATTTGTCGTCAATATGAGCAGGGTTTCTCCCAAGAAAAGTTCGATATGCATGGACAACCTTAAGTGACGTTGAAATTCTCATATCTTCACGAAGCTGAGGATCTGGGATACACCAACTTGTCTGACTTTTGTATACCTCCTCAAAAGCAACGCTAAAGCCCTTGCACCTTTCTTTGAAAGTGGATTTTGACATGGAACTTGAACCTGGGTTATCATCCTTGAGCAAAGAAACGACTGAACTCCAAGTGGCTCTCTCATAGTTCGTTGCATACTGCTGAAACTTTGCATTATGCTTACGAATCCATTCATCTCCAAAGAAGAGTCTGAGGTCAGAGCCCTTAACCTTTTGAACCATGTAATGGATGTTGTTCATCAAAAAAATATGCTGTAAAGCCTCATTCTTGTATAGCTTTGATTTATTCTGAAGATTGGACTCCAAAGAACTTGTAATTGATCGAAGGTGACAAGCAATTGGACAAGACATGGAAAGAGAGACATTCTGCCCATACTCTGGCTCAGTTACTGGATTTGCAGCATCTGCATCTTGGTCCTTGAGAAGCAAATTAAGAGTGTTGCAATATTCAGGGAACATCCTGACGTAATTCATGACATATTTATTGAGAGGATGAACTCCACCTCCAGGGAAGGGGTATAAGGATCTATTTGAAGAAATAGCAATTCCAAATGCCTTAAATGCTGCTGCAGCAGAATCACCCAATCTCTCCAGAAGCTCATGGAATGCAATCCTCACAAAAGAACCAGCCTCTTCTGAGAACAATGTATCTATATCTAGAAGAAGATCTGCCAAAGTCTCATACATGTCAAGCAAGCGAAGCAGCTTTTCAGGTTGATGAGGCCCCATTGCTACGGCTTCACCAAAGTTCAAGAGGCAAAGAATTGTTGATTTTGAGATCTCAAGAAAGCAAAATGGATTAACGGATCCAAAGTCCCCTAAGACCTGGTCACAGAGGCATTTTTCACTAGCAAGATAGACCCGAAAGATGATCTTCATGGACCAGGTCCATTTATTCATCTCACTACTCATGCTAGTCCACTCCATTTTGAGCACATCCTCAATCCTCAGTTTTCCGACTTCAAGAGTGGCAAAATACTGCTCCAATGCTTCTTTCTGCACACCAATGAAAGCTTCACAAAATTCTTGACTGTAATCTGAAGTAAACATAACTTTTGCAATGGACTTGATATCAGGAATTACATCTGCATGGACCAAATCTACAATATATTCACTGCTGTCATCACTACTGCAGTTTCTTCCAGATGTTTCCTCAGCTGGTTCATCCTCAACTGAAACAAATGACTCGTCATAAACAACATCCTTTTGATTAGAATGAGAAGACATTTGTTTGGGCTCAAACTGTTGCCTATGTTGAACAAGTATATGAACAAGCTCTTCCTCAAGCCTTGACATTGCCATCTGCAGAACACCCGCTGCATGGTGAAGAAGTTCCTTCTGTTTCCTATTTTCATTCACAGACAAGCCTCGTAAACCATCAATCAGCGTCTGAATTTCATCGACAGCTTCTAGATACTCAGAAGCTTTCCTAGGTCCAGAATCCCATATCATCACTGGATCTGATTCCCAACTCACAATCTTTCTCTCTGCTTGTTTAAGTCCCTCCTCAACATCAAAAAATCCCCTTCCTCCTTTGCTGTCTATATTTGAAGTTATCATTGACAAGTGGGTATCAAGATCGATAAGGATTTTCCTTAAATCATGACTAAGATTCTTAGTTGCTCCTAATGCCTTGACAATATGGTGAGCAGCAGCAACAACATGAAGATCTCCTTCATATGTTGGGATAGCAGATTGACGTTCGTCCATATCAAAAGAAAATTACACGACAAACAGAAGAAGATCAAATCAACTATTTGACTGAACACCAATTAACTTCCCAGGCAATCAATTCAGGGCACAGCTTCCACTCGGGTGATACAAAGAACCTAAACCATCTCCTTGCCAAAACCACACACAATTTCACATGATGGAAAAACCAGGATTTGGGTTCAATAAACACCAGATAGGATCAAGAGCAGATCTATACAATTCAATGCTTTCGAACTTAAGATATGAATCAAATAGGTTACAGCTTGACAACTCCCCACCCCAGCTAAATCAAAAGTGAGTTAGATGCTCCTCTTAGCACATAAGTTGAACAAGATGGAACTGGGAGGACAAAAGTAAGCTTTGTTTTTCCAACTTACGCACCTAAACTATACTAAGCAATGCCGGGGATAAAAAAGATGGAAAAGCTCATAATAAAAGATGAAGCTTGAAATAGCAGAAAACAATCAAGTGAAAATGAATTTGATCATCAAATCAACCAAAATTCCAAACTTTTTACTAATCTTATAAACATTTAATCATAAAACAGAACTTTAAATTAAAGAACCCATATTAAGAAATTGGCAAAACAAGCAAATTTTCTTCTCCACAAACTTGAAAGAACCTTCAAAGACCCAAATCTATAAAAAATTGAATTTCACCTAAAAAATAGTTAAACAAAAAAAAAAACAAAAAAACACCGAACCTTAAAATTTGATTTCCTTGATATCGTCGAATTGGAGCATCACACCCAGAAAAAGAAAGTCAAACCAACATCCAATTATCAAAACAGAAAGAGAACAACAAGCTATGGGAAGGAGATTTTGGTCTCAACAAAACCCAAAACGAAAGTAAATAAAAGTGGTAGATGCATAACCAAATTTGCCAAAAAATAAAAATAAATAAAAAAGAGAGAGAGAGAGAGAGAAAAGCAAAAGTTGGGGAAGGGTTTCGAAAGAGACTAGGGAGACATGTAAATTTCGTGAGAAAATATCCGAACGGGATTTTCCTTTTCTTTATTCCGTACTTTTCAATTTCATTATTACACTCTTTCTGTTTTGTTTTTTATTTTTGTAGGAGTTGAATAATCGGAATTGAAAGTCGTGGGTTTGACTCTTTGTAACTTTTGTTAACATCGCCTCGATTTTGACCATCACGGGGACGGCACCGTTCTTAACCACTTACATTACGTCACAATCTGTTTTCGCTGGGTGTTTAACCTTTTACTTTGACTAATTTAATTTTAATATTTTATCTTAAATTTTAAATTAATTAAATTGTTTAATTATTTATTTTATATAACAAAATTCTGACTGTTAGTTACAAATTAAAAAATTTTAATGTTATTGATTAATATAATAAAGATATCAAATTTATTTGAAACTTTACGTGTCTATTAAATATGTATACATTGCTAAATTTAACAATTGATTTGTTAACATTATAAAAAAAATTATAAAATTAATAACTTGATGCCTTCTTTTTTTTAGTTACTTATTTATTTTATTGGAGAATTCACTTGTTTAATAAATAGGCAGAACTAGAAAATTATTGTTAAGACGCAATACGAGTGATGTATTTGATTCGTTTGTTTTGGAAAGTTGAGTTATGTAAATAGATTTAATTGAAAGATAAGTGAGAAAAAAACTAAAATACAGTTATAAAAATGAAATTTAGAATAAATAAAAAATGAATAAAGACTGTAGTATTAATTTTTGAACTAACATAAAAATTCAATTTTCATAAAATAAAATAAGAATCTAAATAATATGTTCTCAAATTTATATTAATACAAAATCATAACATTCCTAATTTAATTATTTTTAAATATGTCGACTTTTTATGAAATTAATTATTATAAATTTTACAGTTGACGGAGAGAAGGGTACTCAACTATATTATTAATTCCAACTTATTATGATTAGCAAACTTTTCAACAATATTACCATCTATTTTTTTTTATATTACAAGTTAAATGTTTACGAGTATTTATTTTGATACAATTTTAAAAATTAACATAACATTTTTAATACAATGTTTGTAAATCAAACACAATAATATTATTTTCCCATCAATTATTTTTTCAACAATCACATTACTCAATATCTAATTAATTACAAAAAGAAAAAATCGTATGTAATATAAAACTGTAAATTTAAATTGTATATATTGAGAAATAGACTATGTACAATATGTTATATATATATATAGTTAATCTTAATTTTATTCATAATTTAATTCTAATTAATTATCAAAATTATAATATAATTTTAATAAAATATTATAATATAAATAAATAATAATATTATAAATAACTCTAACTAAATAATTTATATAATTATCTTAGCAGAGTTCATATTATATTAAGCTACAGCTGCAACACTCTTGCTTTTGTGCAATAAAATTCATGAACTACACTGATACTCTCACTGACTTACAAACACTAATATTACAGTGACCATATCATTATCACATATAATTTACAGATTTTTTTAGGCAAGAAATATTTTAAAAAAAAGCCTGTTTACTTTTATTTATGTATTAATATAAATAAATTATATAATGGATAAAAATGCCCAGTCCATTGTCCCTTTTAAAAATTTGAAAGCATTATCATGATATGAAAAGAAAAACTAAAAAAGGAAAAATGCGACATTTTGCAGCTGTTATTAACGCCAGAAACACAGCCCAATAATTAAGTCCCACGTCACACACAATTTAAGCACAAATATCTGGTATCGGGACGCCGCACCGTCTACATAAACCCCCCCGAGGGTTTTACTCTGGTAAAGAAAGCTGCGAAGAAATACAAAGCAGAGTCCCATTCTCTCACTGCTATAAACAGTAAGGTAGGCTTCAGAAAAGCCCTAAACATTCTATTCCCTTACTCTCTTTTCATTTTTCGTTGTTGATCTGCTCCTTTGGCTGTTCATTTATTTTCTTTGATAGGGTTTCTTTTGGTGATGTGTCGTTAAAGTTTTTTTTTAAGTATCAGATTCCTGTGTCGACGTTTCATATTAATAAATAATGATAGACTTGGATTGTTGTTGATTGTTTGCTTAAGATCAATGGTGGGTTTTTGGGAATGATTGAAAATGGGTATTTAACTGTTGTTATTTTTTGTTGTGGTATTTGAGCTCGAAACTACATGTAGGTTTAGAAAAATCAAGATTTTGATAATTTTTGGTTTTTGGGTTTAAGGTTTAAATCTTGTAGAATAGGTTCCTCTTTGACTATGTTTTCAGATTTTGCCCTCATAATGTTGTTCCTAGCAAAAAATAGCATACATGTTTTGATTAGTGTTTGTTATTTTTCTGGTTTCTTAATAGGTGGTGCCCGTCCTTTTGTATTGCTTTAGAAGCTATCTTGCGAGTACAATATAAGAGTGATTGTTGTAGTAACCACTTTTTTTTTTTGTTTGCACTTTCTATATAATTATTAAAGTTTGATTTTACCCAAAGCAGTAGATTATAGCTTGTTATTTGTTTGCCGCCGGTTTATTATTAGTCCCATTGTTATACCACAAGTTCTTTTAAGAAGTACAAGGTAGTAGCTTTTTGTCATTTTACTTTATCAATTTCATTGGCTGAATCTGAACCTATATTTTCTTAAATCTAACTTTCTTTCAGGTTGTAACGATGGCTTTCTTAAGTAAAATTGGAAATATACTTAGGCAAACCACAAATACGCAGATCAATGCTCAGTTGTCTGCATCAAGACCAGGCCTCTTTCAAGTTTTTAGATGCATGTCAACCTCGCCAAGCTCGAAACTTTTTGTGGGAGGTGCATCCGTCTTTCCTCTCCATTGTAGCATCAAACCATATTCCCTTGATTTTTTAGGTCTTCTTGTAATTTTTTTTTAATTGCAGGTATTTCATACCAGACAGATGACCAAAGTCTGAAAGAGGCTTTTAGCAAATATGGTGAAGTTATTGAAGGTATGCTACTATGAATGCATCCTTGGTGACATGATAAAGGGGATTGAAAAGTCTTGAGATGTTTGAATCTCATTCTCTACATGCCGTATCAAGTATTGTATTGGTTTTTGTTTTTGAGTATAAAACATATGTAGGGTGAACATTTAGATGTCATCTATGAACTACTTTGGAAATAAATAATTGTTTTTAACTTTGAGTTTGCATGTCTGGGTGCTTGTGCTACTGTTGTACTTCCAGATTTTTCCTCTTGTTGGTTTTTTTAATTATTGAATTTCAGAATAGCATTTAAGTTTGTTTGCTGTTCAGTGGTTTTGACTTTGTAATAAGTGCTGATTAATTTGATATTTATTGTAGCAAGAGTGATTGTGGATCGAGAAACAGGCAGGTCCAGAGGATTTGGCTTTGTCACTTACACCAGTACCGAGGATGCTTCTAGTGCACTACAGGCCTTGGATGGACAGGTAATATTATTTAGTTTTTTGAGCAATTACTTATTTCTTTGATATTGGTGGTCATGGAAATATCCACACGTTGATCTTCCTCCTTAAAAAAATTTGATAAAAGTTGACTTTATCAACTTCCATTCAATAGATATGGGATTGGTTAGAGTGCTTTATTTCATTGTCTAAACAAGAAGGGTGAAAATGCAACATTGTTATAGGTGTATACAACCCTGTACAGAGAGACTGAAATTAGAATATAAGGTGCTATTGATGCAGATGCAATGCACTTCTTTGCATTTTGTAATCCTCCTGTGTCTTTTGTTCTTTTTATGGTTGTGGAACTTTGGTGAAAGTTCTTACATTGTTCTGGCGAATTTCATTCAAGCCCCTTTCCAGAGAATTTGAAGCAGAATTATTTGACCAGTTGATCACCCTCTTGTGCAAACTTGTAGATTTGAAATTATGGCATCTAAACAATTTATTTATATGTTAATGAATGCTCTGTCAAAATCACTATTGGTATCTCAGAACATAGTGTCTCCTCTGTCTTGACCTCAATCTTCATGATATAGCTAGTGTGCCCTTGCCATCTTATTTGGTTCACTTTAACATCTGCTACTAAAGGAAGAACTCTTAACTCTTTTCAGTCAGATGTGTTTCATTTCTTTGTTCCATTCAGTACAAGGTCTGCATTAAGTTTGCTTAATGGTCTCACACTCTAGATTGTGAATAATTTTCTTTACTTAAAAAAATACATATAGGCCTTAATTTGCACATTTAAGTCTAAGTAGTGTAGATTTGTCATGCATAGTTTTGTCATCTTTTTTGGGTTAATTTGTCTGGTTGAATAAAATGCATTAAAAAATAGTTTTATCATTGTCTACCAAGTTGGATTTTACACGAAGGCTATAGCTCCTCTATGTATGTAGTAACGATTTGTGGGAGTTTTTGGTTGATAGGTATTTGACTGTCTGAATTCTTGTTGCAGGTTCTTCATGGCCGTCAAGTAAGAGTAAACTATGCTGCTGAGCGACCTCCTCGTAACTTTGGAGGTGGAGGTTATAACAGTGGCTATGGTGCTCCTGGTGGAGGTTTTAATAGTGGTTATGGTGGTGGCGGCTATGGTGGGGGTGGCTATGGTGGTGGCGGTTATGGCGGTGGTAACTATGGAGGTGGCGGTGGCTATGGTGGAAATGCTGGTTCCTCTTCTGGAAATTATGGAGGTAATGTTGGATATGGGAGTAACAGTGGCAGCACTGGTAACTATGGAGGCGAAGGTAGTGGTGATAATTATGGCACTGGTGGTGTTGGCTATGGAAATAGTTTTGGTCAATCTGGTGCAAACTCTTCTGATAGTGGGAGTTTCAATGTTGCCGGTGGTGGTGGCGGCAGTGATAGTTTTGCTACTGGTGGTTCAGGTGGATATGGAGGTGACAATATGGGATTTGGCAGTGGTGATCAACTTGATAGTGCTGAAGATGGCCACACAGAGGAAGGGGCCAGAGGTTTTGACCAAAACGAACCACTGAATGAGAACTTCAGGGATGATGAGGATGATAGTGGAGACTTTGCCAAAAGGGCATGAAATAAGTGTTTTCGGTTGGATGGACAGCTTGTTTCTACCCTGCTTTAAAAGTAGATTGTTTTGGTTTTTAGTTATTAGTTATCATCACTCTTTCTCTGAACTATTTTATTTGTCATTTATGTGACTCTCGTCTTTGTAGACGTTGATGCTTTTTTGAGTGTTTCTCATAGAGAGAACTGAATATTCCTTGGAAAAATAATTTTAACGCTCAGGCTGTTGCTTTAATTTTATTCATCCTTCTGTCTCTCTCTCAAGTCTCAACTACACACAGACACACACACACATTGGAACACTCTTGCAGAGGTGGCCGGTTGGAGTCATTAGTCATGAAATTTGTGGAATTTTAATCGGTATGCAATTTATTATTACTGAGTAAATAAACAAAATGTTATTCGAGAATTTTTGTTCCCTCCTGTTGGTTTGTATCTGAACATTTGATGTTTTTCTGTTCAAGTCAAGGAGGATGGTTTGAGTTTTCACTTTCCCTAAACAAACTCTGTAAGCCGATATAAGTTGTTAAGAATGTAATATTCTCTTTGTTAAGTATGGACAATAGGGGTTGCGAATCAAAAAGGTAAATGGGGAATTACCATGCTTAAGAATACAAAGTACTTTCATATGTATACACTGCAAAAATTTTAGTTTCCCCATTTTTTTTAATTTTAATCTCAATGTTAAATTTCATACATAGAAAACAGTATCCTCTGTGCGTTTAGCAGTACAGGAGATCCTTTCTTGGTTTTCTCCACAATCTGCTGTATCAGTTGTTTCTCCATCTCATCATCACATCCACTAGATTCATCTTCACCTACACCAATGTCCAGTAATTCCTGGACCCTTGAGGATTGCTCCTCCAATATTCTTCCCTGACCAGGAAAAGGTTCCTCTGATATATTCATTGCATGGTGCATAGGATTTGGCAATGAACCGTTTCCCGTATTTTGACCACCCCATGACATGTTTCCATCAAACATATGCAGCTCCTCATGATGGTTATTTTGATAATGATCTGATGGTGCATCCTCTTCTTCTGACTCATCTACCTTCAACAACTCTTCACAAGCCTCATTGTATGCATCTAGAGCATCCCCTGATAAATTCATAACTAGAGGCTTGGACACCCAATCAAACTCTTTGTTAGTTAGACTCTCTGGGGTGGAGGAATTTTTCCATTCACTGCCAGATATCTTCCAAGAGTTCTTAGGCTCTGATTCCATTAGTTTCACCTTCCTCTGGCTGTTCTGGAGGGCTGTCTCAAGTTCCTGTACACGTTCTTCAAGCCTTGATTGAATAACTTCATGCAGACGCAAGCTCAACTCTTGAGGTGAGACTGCATAATTTCCAGAGTGAGTAGTTGAGGTGCCACTTCTATCTTCATTTGGCACAGATTGGACAAGAGCCCATTCCTTGACCATGTCAGATCTCAATTCACCTTCAGCAAAATCCGCTACAAAATCTGGGTCGAGCTGCATGATTTTTAGCTGTATCATTTGGACATACAAGCAAGCTTGGGTAGAAGGAAAAAAAATAAATGCAACAGCAAACAGCTAAGTAAAATCACCAAGCTAAATAGACAACTATTTTCTTTCTATATATATAGGAAGAAAAGACTATACTTCTCTCAGAATACATTCACAATGAAAGGTTTCTGCCCTTCCATCATGTTTTGCTTATTTTATTTGCATGTAACTCCTATAAAATATTCAAAACAGTCAATACACAGCAATGCCATGTGCACAGAATCAAGCAGCCATGACAGTCATATCTATAGATAACAGGTAATCCTTAGAAATATGCAAATGAAAAACAATATGACAACCTTGAAACGTAATTCCAATAAGAGGCAAATTAACCAAATGTTTTTGTTTGATATGCACTACATCTACCTGTAACATTTGGAGAAATATGCAAATACGTAAACCTGCAGCAAAAAAGGATAAAAACCATCTTTCATGGGAAACAAACTACATAATAAAGTGAGAAACAAAAAGGATAAAGCGTGTCTTTCATAGTATTTAAAAAGAAAAAGAACTCTAATGGAAGAAATCACATGCTAAACAAGCTGCACACCAGGACAGTGATTAAGAAACTGTGCTTTCACTCAACTTCCTCTGGCAAGAGAAATTATCATCTAAAATCAGAAGATATTCATACAAGAAATTCATGCTTCGTTAGTCCAATAATGGCAATGCCTTCCCACTCCTTTGTGAATAACACATTGAATGTTTGAACCGTTGCCTCATCCAACAAGGAAGAAGTGGCATCCTGATCTCTATCATTTCATTCTGATAATTCTTGGACTTTGTCGTTTCAGAGAGAACTTAGGTGAGGTTCCTTCGGTCAAGTTCCTAAGGCTCCTCTTTGAAATTGATTAAATAAAAACTAAAATTTCAAAATTTAGACCGATAGATTGATAGAGTCTAGTGAGAAGATCAATAATATGCAAAAATTTAATTAAAAATAGCATGTATGCACAAACTTTGATCAATGTTTATTGAATGGTGAAAATTTTGTCAAAATTTTGTTAATGTATTTTCAAAATTAAAGAATAGTTCATACGAAGGAAAGCTATCATTAGCTCAATAGTTATGTCACAAAAAGTGACACAATATGTCTATTGGAATATAGATAAGTTTTCATGTGAATAATTATGTTTATTGAAAATACATGTTGAAAAGACACAAACGGAAAGTTACATGTGAAAGGTTACCATTGTAAAGTAACATGTGAAAAGCTACATGTGAAAAGTTACAATTGTAAAGTAACATGTGAAATGTTATATGTGAATAGATATTATTTCAAGGTATAAATCAAAGAATATGATTTATGGAATGAATAGTTATCTATTCATTAGATGTTTATTGAAACAATATCTTTTGCTCAAAAGTTGTGTTGGCAAAAAGTGTAAAGATACTTTTTGGATGAAAGAGATCTTTATGAAAAGGTTGTGACCTTGGAACATAAAGATACTTATTAGACAAAAAGATGTCTTTATGAAAAGGAAGTGTCCTTGAAGAAGAGACACTTTGAAGCCTATATAAAGGGCTTGTTGTCATCCATATTGACACACCAAGTTTTAGATACAACAAGCAAGTGCAAAAGAGTAAGAGAAAGTATTTGTGTTAGAAGAACAAAACACTAGAGTTTCCACCATCTACAAAAGATTCCAAATTTCTTATTATCTACTTGCTGCAGAAAATTGATTTTAAGACCAAACGATTTTGCAAACCCTCGGGTGTATCTAGCGGTTTAGTTTCGTAAAGTACAATACGAAAGTTAGACGTTGGCTTCATTGTATCCTTGAGACTAGTCGCATCATTCCCCTTTGCATACCTAATGGTGGGGGAGAATTAAATCTTAAAATAGACGTCTATTTAAAAGACTCGCCTTGAAGCCAATTTTGCCTATTATTAAATACTTCATAAATCTCATAAACCCCACTCCCACCAACAAATTTTCAATAAAATGCCTATTTAAATAAAATATCAAAACATATTCAAATTATTTGAAATTTTATATACTTTATCCATGTAATAAGAGTCTTTCAATCTATTGGTTTGGATTTTCAAATTTAGTTTATTGTTTTTAATAAGGAGCCTCACAAACTTTGACTTAAGGAACTTTACCTAAGTCTTGCCCTTCTGGTTTCTAACTACTACAAACATATAAAGTACCATCCAGCATCAAACAAGCAAATTACATGACCAAATATTCTAGTTTTCAAGATTTGAAATTGAACATTAAATATTAAATTTAGAATCAGAAAATTGCATTCTCACGAGATTCAATCAACAGAGTTTCATATTGATTTCTCAAGAAACATTTGCAGAGTACACAAGATAATAAAAAATTGAAGTTCTCGGTATGCATTTTTTATAGCGGTCTTTAGAGAACTGAATAATCCTCCCATGATATTTAAAAAAGAAACTGAAAAAATGCCATACAAGAACTGGTGCAGTCATACACAAGTCTGATGCAAATGCAACGAATGAAGCATTCATTAGACCATCCAAAGAGCTCAAGGGAATGCCACGATAGATACAAGCTTACCTCAACGATATCAGACAATCTTCTCTCCATGTTAGATACATTCATGTTTAGTCCCAACCTCTCAAGTTCAGCTTCAAGCTCTGCTTCAATTTTACTCATAGACTCTGAGCTTTCCTTTACCTTTTCATAATATAATTCTTTACCATCATATCTTGTAGAATTATCTATATCCTGTTCAAGGGAACATGAATTTGTTGCCCTGTCATGAAATGAATTGTCATATGTCTCCCGTGATTCATAATTCTCATTAGCTAGCTCCTTCACTGTCAATGAATCTTTCATCTCAAGTTCTTCTTGTAGATCTTGAACCAAGTTCTCTGTCTGCTTTAACAACCCTTTCAATTTGTCCACTTCCCTTCTATTTCCCATGTAAGAAGATATTAAACCAATAGAAATCCCCAGACAAAATAGAATCGCTCCGTGATGTGAACCTGGTAAGTATAAAAGGATTAGGACATGCAGTTGACTAGACTACAAGAGAAATATCATAAGTACAATGAATGAATAAAACATTAAAAGAAATCTTGACTGAAGACTAGGGTGCCTATTCATCAAAAAAGTGTCCACTGCTTTTCTTGCTAGTGCTGAAAGTATATATATAGACCTTGTATATTAGTGAATACATGGCTTACATCTAACATAACAAGTGAGTGTAAAATACAATTGCTTCTGGTGCAATGAAGCAAGGGAGACATATTTATATGCAAAATGTAGAATAAATAAATAAATAAATAAAATTTAATGGCAAATCATGTTCTTCTGCATCGAGCTTAAGCTCCCCTCATAAATCACTGAATTTGGATACCAACTTATCAGATGCCAAAAAAAAGAATTGTTTCAAGAGGCATTAAACATCCCTCTGATTCTTATTTTCCTTGAAGTACCCGTGTCTGACACATTTCCGACTGACATGGGTGTGGAGGTCTAACCCTCCAAATATAAGGAAAAACTTAGAAGAAATAGAATGCACATGTGTTGAACACATACCCACATATGACACTGGCATTGAGTCCGAGTAACATAGAATGAAAGTATAAGAAACTGTTTCTAATGCCGTTTAACTCATGAAGAAGATGGAGAAAAGGTAATTGATCCTACTTATTATACCTTTTCTTTTTTGAACTCTGGAAGGTCCAACTAGAGTTAACCACCCCAAAAATGCCTGCCCCCCCACCAAAAATAAATAAATAAATAAAAAATGGCCAACAAAAAGAAATTACTTTGACACTCCTGAGCTTCAGGACTGAATATGGCAAGTGTAACTGTGTTCACATAAGCAAATATGATGGTAGCATGACTGTACTCCCTATTTAACCTACGGTAAGTACATATTTTTGGATTACTTCTCTTTCAATATCTAACACATTTAGCAAGAAAGTAAATAATCTGATAGAAAATAGCTTTCAGTAGTAAGAATGACTTCCATTTTTACTTTAATCAAATGAAATGTTTATTTGACTTCTAAGCATAGCCAAGAATTAAGAAACCCCCTCATTTTTCCAAAATAGCATTGACATAAAAGGTAATAGCAAAATTCATAACAATGTAAGAACAGTACCTTGTTGTGAATGAAACTGCTTATCAGTATCAATTTTGCAAGGAATGCTCAGTCTTCCATTGCACCCACTTCCTCTCTTAAATTTCAACTTTTTGGGGAGATCTAAAGACTCGATTTTCGGCAATGGAGGAATCCCGAGCACATATCCACTCTTTTTGAAAGTGGCTTCATTATGCAGCTTATTGTCCCCAGTTACATTTGATCCGCTAGAAAAATCATGACTTGCTCTGCTGATTATTCGGCTTCCATCAGTTATGAGCAATGGTCTCAAGGTTGGCGTTGATGACAATGGAAGGGAACTAAGTACGTACTCTTCCATTTTAACATGTTGCATATATAGCTGAGCCACGAGACAACTATCTAGGGAAGTTAGAGGTTTAAGTAAACGTCCATATGAAATTTTAGTTTTAAGAGAGCTTCTTTTCCTTATAGAATCACTAAAAGAGTCCATTCTAGTGATAGAAGGTTTAGCAGAATTACCACCACTATCAGCACCAGACTCCTTTCCACATTTATCTTCTCTTAGGTTTTCATTTGTCAAGGATCCAGGTGCTAAACTTGATAGAGAAATTACATTATGATCTGTGTGATTTCCCAAGCTTCCCACCTTTTCACCATAAAATCCAATCGTGGAATCCACTTCTGCAGCTGAGGTGACATTTAAATGGTAAATATCCAAAACTTTCCTATCTGAAACCTCTCTTGCATCTGGAGAAACATCTTCCTGGAGTTTCCTTCTCGGAGACAAGTTGCAGAAGGGACCCTTCCCAGTATCAGCCTTTCCAATTCTTGAATTCCCAGAAGAAAAGTCTGGAAAGCCATTCCTATCCTTGGAAAGATTTTTCCAATATTTAGCAAAATATCCAGCAGCTGCTGCTGCTGCAACAAGCCATGAATCCATTTCTGCTCGTCCACAGAAATTTCAGAGACTACCCAAGTTCCACAGCACAAAAGTTTACCTTTATTTCAATTCTCAACAAGCAAAACCTCAAAGCAACAATTTCCATGAATCCAAGTATGAAAAGAAGTATCTTTGGCCTTACACACTTCAGCACAATAATCAAGTAGAGAATGAGAAATCTTATTGAATTATGATACAGCGCCAATTTAACGAAAACAGATTTTCTCCTTTGTCTCCTTGACAAGAACTTTTCATATAACAGAAAACAATGTGCAAGCCAGGACGGAAACTCCTCCAACTCAACAATCAATTCCAGGAACTTAACGAAGACAATGAAATAATAAACCAGCCAATATAAAACTAAAGGAACGAACAAAAATGAGCTTCCTCAATCTACAATCTTCAGACAATCAAACACTACGGCACAAACAACAGCAGCCTGAATAGCTGTCAAAAACATAAACTTTATTCAACGGGACGCAAACTATAGACAGCCAAACCCATAAATGAGCAAAATCCCAATTCCTAAGACAAACAGCTTAGACGCCATAAACAGCAACAACCCTAAAAACAACAACCCAGCTCTGAAAATGATATAAAAATCCAAGCTTTACCAATGTGAAAACAACCTAAGCAATGCAAAACCCATTGAATGAAGGAACCCCATTGCACCCAAAACGAAGCTGGAACGAAGCTGGAAGCTGATAATATTGGCTCTTGCTGCTTCAACTATAAAAAAAAGATAAAAAAGAAAAAAAGGACTTCCTTTCTTTTCTTTTCTTTTTTTCTCTTTTTCGAGAATCAGTTAAGCTGTGAAGCAAAATCTAGCAGATCCAAGTTTCAAAGAAGATGTTTTTTGTTATGGTTGAATCTCAGGGATTGGATTCCTTGGAAGAATAAGACCCGTTGCCCTGTTATCTACACAGGCTGCATTCACCTGCATCCACCCTTGTTACTAGTTCTTTTTCTAGCTTTTTCTCAATAAAAACAAACAAAGGGCTTTTCAAAATTCTAACAACAAACACATTACTACTAATATCAATTTTAAAAAATTTTCTCCTTTAGAATTAAAAAAAAAGAGAGGATGAGATAAAATTAGTGGTATGATTTTTATTTTTTGTGGACCAACTGACCCGGCCAACACCACCAACTTAGTCCATTTCATGTACCCTAAATTCCTAATATGAAAAATAGACCACCTGAATAATCGTTTTTTTTTTTTTTTGGATTTTAATGGCAGGGAGTCTTAGAAAACGGTTGTCTTGAGAGGGCCGGCAAAGCTCGATATACATATAATATTATTGAAATATATATATATATATATATAGATATATATAATCACTTGAAAAATTGAGAAGTCCCAAGCCAAAATTTGGGTATTTGAGTAAACTGATTTAAATCTCTTAAAAGAACAATCTTCACCTTTCTCCCTCCATTTATAAATAAAATGGTCAATTTCCACAGCTTTGCACATATTTAACTTTTATTTCTTTTATAAAAAAGGGAACCTTTTTCTTGTTCATTCTAATATTTTGGCGAGGGACAACGTCAACTCTTTAGACCTAACCCTGGAGGGGCCCGAGGGTCCCAAAAATTTAATCTCAAACAGGTACATCTAGGTCTGTTCTTTGGGTAAATTTGGCATGTGAAATACTTGACTTTCGGCCTCGGGGCCTTTCTTTCTAATCTTTTGCAATTTGCAAAAGGGAAGTGCATCATGTGCATGTGATGTGAGGAGCCTTTGAAAAGTACTCACTTTGTCCATTGGTATGATCACCCATGGCCAAGGAGGAGGAACCAATGTTTGCTTGCTGGGATTAATCATATCTACTTCCACCAACCACTCCTACCTTGACGCTTGGGGCAGTTACTAGATTCATTGGGGAATTATGGAATACATGTATAAATGATACTTGGTCGTGATGTAATTAGTGGATAATCTACCTTTTGTTAAAGCAAGTGATTCCATCGTCATATGATAATTGTAAAGCTCCACTTTTCTCTTTTACTCAATTTACAACTTTTGCACAAACAGATTCATATTTAACCCTTTTCACCAATATTGTTATTAGAATTTACTATTCATTCTTCAATTTTTAGAGCTTATGTTTTCTTTTTCCCGTGTTACCATAAAGTAAGAAATTGAATACACATATCTATGTATCACTGATTTGAAAAGTGCAAAAGGGATGGTGTGGAGGGCCACCAACAGTTGATTAAATGAATCATAGTATTATTATTATTATTATTATTCATTTATGAATGATGAAACATCATAGATTTATTAGTAACACACAACCTTCTCTTTCTTTTCTTTAGAAACAAGAAAGTTGAACAATTCAAATCAATGAAGTGGGTAGCAGCCTAATTCAAAGAGTCGTCAAATAATCTGCGAAGAAATAAAGTAAGAATCCTATTAGGGCTAGTTGGCATTGATTAATGCACGGAACAAACGGCAATATGTCCAAAACTGACTTATCATGGCCTTGGACGTGCCAAGAACTTACTTGTTTTGGGCCTAAATATCCGACCCGATCCACACGTCTTGACCATCAACCCAATCAGATCTTTTTTATGTATATTCATTACGAGGTTTTGACACCCAAGAGAAGAGCAACGCTTTGAGTCAAGTGAAACACATACTTCTATGCTTATTTGACCAATCTAGTTAAATTTACATACTAAATCCAGTTCTATTGGGACCTGTGACTACATTTTTATACAACATTGTATCAACTTCCTATCCACAAATATACATAATTCATGCTTTATCTTAACACCTGCCAATGCCATTCACTTGTTGCAAGTTCCACAATGCTTTAAACATTGCCCAAATGCTTTCTGTAGAACAAGGAACGAGCCACGGAGAAGATTTCTCACCTAAGAAAATGAGTATGAAGATGTAAAGCATCGGTATTTACAATGGCAAAAGAACATGAAACAACCCCTCTTTATTCGTTTTCTGAGTTTTATACACTTAAACCTATAGCAAAAAATTATGAAGAATGCATGCATAATACACATGTGCACAAAACTTGTAACAGAAAAGAAAAAGGCATAAAAACCGGAAAGTAAACAAGCTACTCCAAGGGATTTGTAAGATCTCTGAAGTTGAAGATCAACCAATTAGCTTTTGCCGCAACAGCCTCCCGAAGTTGAACACCGGCATAGCAAATAAACAAGTCAGCACCTCCTGCTTTACGGGCCTATATTTGAAGCAAAATGGGAGAAGTAAAGAAAATGTGAAAATCCCATTGATATAGAAAAATGCTGCTCAAATACAATTAGGGGAAGCAATCAGAAATTGCCCTTTTGCATTGGACAAACCAATAGGATGCTCAACAATATAACTAAATTTAATGAAGAGACAATGAGCTTAACCTTGAATATTTAATTACTAGGCACTTCTCTGATTACATTCCACACCCCCCATCCTCCAAATGAAAAAAAAAAAAAAAACTCATGACCTTGTAGTTTTTCTGCACTCTCCTTCTTTCCGCACACATACAGAGATATATTTCAAAAATTTCATAAAGCCCTTTAAAGCAAATTGAAAATAAAGGGATCTTCCTCTCTAAACAGGCACAGAAATGACACACAGAGGAAAGGTCATTGGGGAAAAAAATTATGAACTTCACCCAACCCTTATATAAAGAGTAACTATATTTAGAAGAAATTCGGATGAATATACTAACCTCAAGATCAGTAGCACCATCACCAATCATGACTAAGACCTTATATCCCTGAGCCTGGAAAATTACTTTAACCGACTTAGTAATGTAATTTTTAGCCAGCCAATACAAAAAGCAGCCACAAGACTCACCTTTCTTATTTGTTGAACAGCAGCAGCTTTTCCTCCACTCCTTGAAGTAGGCTCATTAGCATCAAAACCGAGAAACTCCCCAGAACTTCCAAAGAGCAGGTTATTGGCAAAAATGTTTTCTTGTGGAATTCCAAGGATTGATGCAATGGGCTACAAACAAACTTTCTCAATTAACCATCTTCTGGCAGGAGTATTCCATTAATAATTGTGAAGATTATATTACTATCTAATGACATGCCTCTTCCAATAGTAATGAGCCTACATGCTGAATACTAACTCTAAACTGATAAAGCAGAAAATGATCTCCTTTGCCATATTGTGTGGTTGTAGAATAACATTACCCATCTATGCATTGTAAATGAAGGCATTTAAGTATTCAGGCTGAGCATTTTCTTTTAACCAGTTTCATTCAGCTTCAACATGTTTAAAGAATTAAAGAACAAGAAATCATGAATCTCTTTCCAGAAAAAGTATCATGCTTAAATAGTCTTTAATCTAGTTGGTTGTTCCCATGTCATCATCTGCTGTCTGTATAGGACCTAATGTCATGTAAGGATTGCCAATTTGCATTAAATTGTTTGGCATGAGCCTCATGTTCTCCAGTTTCTCAAGTTCCAACTTCCATTATTCAATACCATAAAATTATTGGTTGATCAAAGTTAATTGGAAAAATGAAAATCCACATGAATGCCTTATCAAAAATAAGTAAAAAACATAAATGGTCTTTCCAGTATTTTGCAGCATAGTAGCATACATTGATCATTTGGCGGAAGCCCCCAGAGATTAGATAAACATTGGTATTTGTAGCCTTCAGCTTCTTGACTAATTCTTCTATGCCAGGAGAAATCCTGCAGATCAGTTAGAAGAAAAATGAGCATGGCTCTTTTTCAGAATAGCTCATGAATTATTTGGCAATCATCAGGTTATAGAGAAGAAAAAAACTGGGACAAACACAAAAAGAATATTGTAACAAAAAAAATATTAAAGACAACCCAAAATGGTTCATTCATCAAGGAGTTGAAACCCTTCTACCATTATTTTTCTGTAACAATTTTCTAGAGAACATCATAGTTTTGGTTTAGAGTATTGGTACATGTTGCTTTATCAATATTCAGAATGCCCTTATCCAAGGGGCAAATTTAAATTTAAATTTTTTTCTCAAATTTAATTTAATTTAAATTACAAATTATTACACAGTTAATCTGAAATTTCCGCAAATAATGACTATGATGTGATGATCAAATCAAAAACTGAGAAGTACAGGTCCTGTTATTTCTTAACATCATCTTAAAAATAAAAAAGAAAGAGAACAAAAGACACTAGAAATTAATTTTACTCGCCTTGCTTAGGTGGTTAGGTTTAAGGTGCCAAAATATCTAGGATCTTGGTTGAAGGGTAAGAAGGATGTTTTAGAAACAATGTTATTTGACGAAATAGCAGCTCCAGAATTTTGTTTTATTATAGTGTAACAACATTAAAATAATGTAGGAGCTAAAATGAAACTTGTTTTGCTTGTCAAGTGAGACTCAAACTTTAGAACTAAAACATGATATAAAATAAAATGATGTGAAAATATTTAATGCAAATACTGAACATATTGCAGCATGAACACTGTTATGTTCAAGCAAATCATGGCTTCTTAGCAGAATGTACTAATTCAACTCCACAAACTACCCAAACATCCTAGTCATATGTTGAACATAACAAGTTATAAACAAGACACTGAAGCACAAGCCTCATACCTTGGAGGCCTTTTCTCAAGAAAATCCTGGACTTGAGCCAGCGAAGGTTTGAACAATGACAATCTAGCAGCCAAGGCCTCCTCAAAAGGAACAGAACCACCCATTGCTCTATCAAACCAAAACCAGAATCAACTATCTAAGCTCTACAACATCAAAGGAATTGAAGTACTCAAAATGATTTGGACAACCAACCTTGCAGTCCATTCTGCAACAGCCTTTCCAGCCCCACAAAATTCTGCAAGTTCATCTATGCCCTCATCTATGCACACAGTGCTATCCACATCAAAGCACACTGCATCAGCACTTCTCCACAGCTCAAGTACCTCTATAATGTAATAAAGGCAAGTATCAATAAAAGCAATCACCATACCAGTAAAAGACATTGAAAAGTTAATTAAAAACTGACTAAGCATTCATCATTGAAGTCCATGAAATTCAAAAACCATTATAAGATTAAATTTAAACCAATTTCCTACTTTCTATCCAAAGCCGTTGGAACTCAACTAAAGCAATGTAAGATCACTAGAACTACAAAAAATAAAACCTTCTGAAGGCTGCTTATTATTGAAGTGGCCAGTAGTTGAGGCTTCTAATGGTTGAACTGAAGCAGCAATCGACTCCAATGACTTAGGACGTTTCATCATCCAAACTTGACCTCTATTCGAGATTTTTTGTAACTGCAAGGAAAATGTAGGGAGAAAAGCAGAGTAATGCCGTCTACGAGAAGCTTGAATTGAGATGATTCGTGAAGTCGCCAAGCCTTCCATCAAAATGACCAGTTTCCAACAATCCAAAATAGTAAAGCAAAATCCTCCAATACCATGAAAAATAAAAACTTAAATCAGATAACATGCCAATCTGGCCATATTCGGCAGAAACGTAATAACCCATTTCAATAAAAAAGTTAGTCATCGTATGATTACGAACAAAAGAATACAAAAGAAACACATTTAGGGAGGCATGGAATGATTTCATCATATAAAACAACAACCCAGATTCAGAGATTTTGCAAGAACAATAATGCTAATCCTCTCATTCTCTCCACAAGCAAAACAAAGGAAAACAGAGAAGGGAATTATCACCATAAATGAAGGGAAAAGAAAGAAGGCAAAACAGAAAATATAAATACATGCAGAATGTAACAAAACAAAGAACCCAAAAAGGAAAAGGTGAAAAAGCGAAGCTTACTGCTGTCCTTTAGAGACAAATAAGATGTTTAGCTATCGAAACCTTTGTTGGTGAATGGTGACGGCTTTCTCTTTGATTCCCTGTTTTCGGATCTCTCCTCTCTGTTATATTTTCCAAGTTGTTGGAGCTTCTCTTTTTTCTCTCAGTGCGCACTCCCTCCCCCAACAACCATAATCGAAATGACCCAAAAAGATTCCCGGTTCAGGGTAATTTACACACCCCCAACTCGTGGTTGGTGAAGACCGAACCCTTTCTATGATCTGTTCCTTTTGTTTTTATATGATTTATTTGAGTCTTTAGAAGGTAAAAACTACCTTATTTCTAAAAAAGAAAAGCCAGAATTGGCAGAGTTATACTCAAGGGAAACTATGATTTTGATGAGACATGGTCCAAAGGCTTGCATCAACCATGAAATTGGACATGGAGCCAACAGGCAAACTATCCTTGCTCCAACCTAAAGAAGATCAGATGTGGAAGAAGTTAAAGGAGTTTGTACGAGGATGACTTGAAATGAATCAATAGCATCAACTAACCGTGTAAATGAGATACTATGCTAACAAAGTTCTATTGAATTTTAAAGAAAAAATCCATATTCAGCAAAATAAATGGTCGCATTTAATCAAAGCTATAACATGGTGATTGAAAAATGAGCGATAAACCACAAAAAGTTAGTTTAATATTTTAATTTATACAATTATTTCGTTCACGTAGGACATGTTAATAATAATAAGTGTATCCACGTACATTATAAAGATAAAAAAAGAAAGAGATTTTTAAATAAAGAGGATAATAAATTTATGATAGTTGGATTATAATAGGTTAAAGTGTAAATTGGAGCTTTTTCAAGCTGTGTTTAAATTTATTTTTTTTAATTTAAATTAACTGTTAATTGTACATAAGGGATAAATATTTATGTCGTTAAATAGATTTTCCTTTGGCTCTAAAGAACATAAAGAATCAACTTAAAAAAATCTTTTATTTCTTTTGAACTATTTTCCAAATTTTTCTTTACTATTTTGTTTAAAAGAAAAACTAGTTTATTGTAAAAAAAATTAATAAAAGTTAGATAATTTTGTCGTATACTGATGGATGTACATTGGATTATTTTCGTCAGTCAAAATGTAATTAATTGTTTTAATTTATTATATTCTCGAGATTTATTATCTGTAATATTTTTACATAGAAGTAAGTAAAATTTTAAAAACAATCATATCATACACATTTTGAAACCGTTTCATTAGTCCGATAAAATCTGGAGGTGATTGTTACATGATTGCATGTCACAATGCATTTGATGACGACAGGAGTATAGAGGGAGAGGAATTTTGGGCATTAGATTTGTGGAACATGCAACTGCTCCCTCTCGTATCTTTTAAACAGAATGCATTAAAAAGAAAGACTATGTTATGTACACAACATTCATCGGAACAAGAAGCTAAGGGAGATGGTCGAGATGCTGATGGTAGAAAGCAAAGGGAAGCTAAGTGGGAGAGTGAAAAACTTGGGGAGGAAGTTAGCAAGGAGGAGCAAACAGAGGGAACCACCTGAGTCCTCTGATGCAATGCAAGGAAAATCATCTCTTTAAGATCAGAGACATCTATCTTTCCTAAGCTTGCAGTTTCTATCTACATTTAATTAAGCTTTTAAATTACTTGCATTTTGCAATTGCATTGATTGTAGATGCCATATGCATGGATTTCTATATACATAACATGTTTTTTCTTCTTTCCTATTGCTTCATTTCATGTTCAACTTGGCCTGCCTTTGAAAAGCCAACACAGCACACAGGACTCAAAGGGTGCCATTTCCTATTGTGGAGATAACAGAAGTGGGAAAAAGAAAAGATCTACTAGTAGTTCTCCTTATGAAATACAAATCTTGTGGTGGTTTTGGTGGAGAATTTGGTGCACAACCTCTCCAATTCTCTTGCTAATGCCAATGGTCCGCAGTAGAAGACCCCTGTCCAAACCGAGCACACTTCTCAGAAACCACAGAGTAAAGAAGAAGAACCCACCTTAGAATGCTAATGGTTAAAAATAGCATGGTACTAATATAGTTTTATGATGGTTGTTGGTGAAAGTAAGCTTTTCTCACCAATCCGTGCTCCTCTATGTCTCCGAGCCAACTTTGAGAAGATGTTGAACCAATTTGGTCTAGCGAAATGGGTATGTACCTGAATAGTTTATCACTTGAGATTACAAAGTCTATTTGTATTGCATAAGAAAACATTCTATGTAATCTAATCAACCTAACAATCTAGTATCATTTTAGGATGGATATAAGACATCACAAAATATTGGTTGGCATCATACTCACCGGAGTTTGAGAGACAATGTCCATTCCATTCTTGGCATGATACAGGGACTGAATAATGCTGATTAAAGCCGACCGAGCATCCCCCTCTTGATATACACTGGTTAGGAAATTGAATACCTCTACAACAGACTATAGAATGTACAATTGAGTAAGGCAAAGATTTGGATGATTTTCACTAGGATGAACATCTAAGTAAATTTCAATTTGTTAGTGAATTTGTTCTCAATACACTCTTGGGGATAAGGAATTAATAAGGATTCTGTTGGGATTAACCTGCTTTTGGTTTGTTTCTGCTATTTCCTGCATGACATCCATGAACCAATTAAAAGAGCTTTGCTCTCTTGTAACCCAATAAAGATAAGCTTTTAATGGACCTTTCTCAATTCTGCCTTCCCCACTGGCTGCCTACATAATGGTCAGAACACTTTCTGTCAATCTAAGAACAGAAGCTTACTTGAATTGTGTTTCATAAGAACAGCTTGCAGATGAAGTTATTACATGATTAATGTTTGGTCTTTTGACACGGCTAGCAAAATCTTTGAGGATGCTAATAAAGGGTGTGACTCCTATGCCAAGGCCAACCATCACCACAATATCATACTTGATGTGGTCTTGTGAAGCCGCACCATAAGGTCCATCAATATAGATTTTGGGATACTGCTTTAGTCTCGTTACTTGTGCCTGGAAAAACCAGATATAGGAGGAATAGCACATTCAGGTTTTTTGCATACTTATTTGAATACAGAACCAGTAGGTTTTTTCCCATATCTTTACCTCCTGGAAGAGACTATACAGCTGATAGCTCCAGTCTCCAAGAGTTCTGATATGCACACTTAAGTAATCATCTTTCGGTCCACAAGTTAGGGAAAATGGGTGCCTGGGAGAGAACAAAACAAAAGGTAAAAAATAATACTGTAGGATTACTCAGGCTGCTAATCAAAATAATCTTGAACAGCATCAGTAAGCTGTTGCCAATCAACAAAGACAGAATAAAAGTTTATGGAATATCATCAAATTAGCTCATCCTAACATTATAACAAAATTTTGTAAAATATTGAATTAAATACGTCATAAAATTTACCATTCGAAGGGTGAAATTTGAGGGCACTGGATGAAAATGTACATGCCACTCTTGTGACTAAAACCTTCTGGTTTTCGCAATTTGAGGGACAACACTTTTCCTGGATACAGGTTTACCTGTATTTGGAATTAGAAACAACAAGAGAGAAGCTTATATCAAGTTGATATGCATACAAAGCTCTCTTTGCATTTAACAATTGTTAAAGAGATTGAGATGGAGTTATATACTACACCTTCAAAATTTCCACCTCACAAAACCCTGATCTTATGGCTCGAATTATCCGCTCTCCGGCATATAATAGAACCGGTATGGCAATATACATCCACGTCTAAAACAGAAGATTCTTAATATCACAACTCATGTCATATATAACTAATCAAATACTAATTCAGAAATTACATGGACTGGATGCTCTGAAATTCTACTTCATTAATCAATCAGGCTGCATTAGCAGGCCTTTAATCTTACTTGGAGTCACTCATCACTGAAACCATGTCCTACAGTTTAGTGTGCATTCCTTCGACCAAATATAGAAATATCGAAGTGACATGAACCTTGTGATTGGTGACTTTATAAAGATAGACATTTATTGTGATAGGCACTAGTGAAAATCTTGTGACTTCATTTCAGTACGTTGCATGAAGTTGCAATAATTAGGAAAGCAATTATTCATGATCATAACATTAACTACATATAATCTCATAAAATCATGCCATTCTTACCGTCTTTTCAGTTAGATTATCTGTCAGGAAGAGGAACATTGAGTGAACAATGAGCAAAGCATACACCAGAATGAATAGATGGTGGGAGTACCAAAATGTATTATAACCAGTGACCTTCCGAACCGACCTTGGCAGCAGAGAAGACTGGCGGCGAGGCCATTTTGTTGCTAGTGAGAATGCTATCATCATTAATATCACCATAGCAATTCCTGTTGCAACCTCTCTTGTGGCCAATATTTGGAAATATGATGGTTGCTGATAGCCAAATCTAGCTGCTATAGTTTGTCGAAAAGTGGAACTATCAGATCCACTAATTCTTGGAAAATCACAAACAAGATGTGTGCCGCCATGGAGGATAACACCAATCACTATTCCTCCTGCAATTAGCTACAAAAGCAACCAAAAAAGAAAAGTTGTTAACATGAATATAATATGTCGAGTACCAAAAAATTCTAACTCATAAAACCTCATATGTTGAAATGATGAATTACTTTGTGAAAATTGATGTTATCATTAAATGGAATAACCAAGTTGAACCCACGTTTCTTGCGTAGCCATGTGATCGTATTTCGACAAACAGGGAGGAGAATCAGAGCCATGTTGAATTTCAGGGTCTCTGCTGCTCCTTTGGCAGTGGATAGACAGTACCCCATGACTTGGAAAGCTGTTCTGTGGCTGTATTGGATGAATTTCCATGTGAAGAGTGCAAAGCAAACTATCAACCAAAACAGAATTATCCATGTCCGTCTCCAATAGGACCGAAATAAGATCTCAGCCTTTGACGTCGGCTCTAGTTTTTGATCCTTTTGATATGAAGTTGCAGAGGAGCCCTTTGGTAAGCTTACTTTGAAGAGACTCTCCAATTGAGATGGCTACCAAAATTATGGAAAAATCTCGAATCATAAGTTCGGTAACACAGTGACTAGCGAAGTAAAAACTTTAATATGCAACTTTTCACGCAACACTCTACTGTTTCATATTGAACAGTCATGACAGATACGATTGTCCTGAAGGTTCTTCATTTACTAAATCTGAGTGAGGTTGAAATGGAAATACCTCGATGTAGCCTCGGTGTTCAATGTCAAGCACTTCCATGATTAAACTAGCTTGTTCCTCAGCTTCCTCATGCTTTACTGACAACTTATTTATGGGAGCACTTAACAAGATAACCTGTGAATTGTGTCCAGAAATGTGAGGGGGTTGACCATGGATATATTGTCCAAATCTACAAAGACTCAGCTTGGCTGCAAATTTCTATAAACAATAACAATTAAAAGAGTAAGGTAGTTCATTAATTGTTAGTTTTCACCTTCTTGATGTCCCTCTCATTGATTCTTCCATCCATGTTTCTGTCACAGCTGAGGAAAATTACAAAAAGAGATCATTCAAATTTCATAAGCCGTATATCTGATTCAACATCAAAATTGTTGGGAAAAGTAATGAGGATGATTACAGGTCAAAGAATAATTCTATCCTTGAATCCAACCAGGGATCTGTCATGCGACACCAATAATTGTGAAGTTCATTTTTTTTGATATCCTTTTTCCAATCTCTTCTTCCTCTCAGTGCTCTTAAGAGCTCATTAGCAAATTCTGGTGATTCTCTCATTCCTACACCATGGAAAGCAAATCGTAACTAGCAAATAACTTTTCGAGTTATATCATTTGGGGAAAAAAACAAAACTAGGATAGGAGCATATATTTATAATTCTTTTACAATTATAATATCCAAAAGAGCAACATGGCCAAAGCAACTACTGCATGTTCATCTGCTGGCTATGAGAGCACTGCTACGTGGCATTGTGATGGCTAGCTAGCTACATTAACATTGCAAACAAGCATGGTGAAAGCCTGGGAGGCCTTGGTTTTCCAAAACAAATTTTGCTTTACATGTAATTCTCACCTATGCAAGAACCAAAATCCGACCACTTCACAACTGGTTCATGCCCATTTCCGGTCGTGGCAAGCCGGTTGAACCGGTTCTCAACATTCCTCCACTCGTTCCCTGCAGTGTCGACGAATCTCAGGCGTTCACAGTCAGACAAGCTGACTATGGATATCCCTCTACTCCCCACCCTATATGGCAGTGCGGCTTGTTCAACCGGAGAGCAGGCAAGAGGCACAACGCCAGCACTAAAAGAGGAGCAGGAGGAGGAAGAAGAAGATGGTGAAAGAGCTAAGTTAGCTGGGTGCTTTTGAGCTGATTGAGACCCTTTACGTATCTCCATTGAAGGCTTTGCGTTTCTCTCTTGTCCTATATTCTCCAAGTAAACAATGTTGGGTTGTTTCTTTTCTTTTTGTTCTTGAGAAAATGATTGTATAGGCGTTCGAGTTGGTTTTTTCCTTGGAGGAAAAGCAAGTGACTAGCTGAGATGTTTTCAGATTTGGGTGCTCAAGTTTGAGTGGATTTGATCAATGGGACCGAAGGAATAAGAGGAAAGAAATGGCATTGTTTTTGCTGGAGAAGCAATGGAAGGTCATGAGTTTGGTTTTGGAAAGTGTTTTGGTTTTATTGGAGTTGGATGCGGTTGAGTGCGCAGACTGAAAAGATAGAAGAGGTTGAGGAGCTAGCGGAAAAGATACTAATATGTATCTTCTACGGTTTGGTAGGAATAAGATGCTGGGATGAGTTATTTTAAGGCAAAGAGGTTTCGTTAGAAATGGAGAGATGGGGAATATACGGTTAAGTGAGAGCAGGTAGAGTTTAGAGAGGAATCCACGAAAAAACAAGGAAAACCCATGCATGAAATTGAGACTTTTTATATAGAACCAAATCTTCTCCTAATCTCTTAATTTCTTGCTTGGTGAAGTGGTGGACTGTGTGTTTGGTTTGTATAACTGATTAATTAAACAGCTCTATACATCTATGCTCTCTCTAAATAATGCATGGGTTAATTTCATGAAGATTATACACCTACAAATAATTAATTATATACTGATATACATGCACTTTATGTATATATGAAGATTGAAGGGTAAGCTTTTTCAGGTACCAAAGCCAAGTGTCAGCTTTCAGAAGTGTGCAACCCCACTTGCGTAGCAAGGATATTGCATTTTAATTGGAGCTGTATTAGGCAAAATGTAGTCCTTAATTTTATGCTTGTTTGCACCTGCGACTAAAATCTACCATGATGACAAGGTTCTCACCATATTATATTTTGCACGTATTATAAACCAGCCCTGTTGAATATCAAAAGTAGCAGTATAGTCATTATTTACATCCCCATTATAATACAAAATAGTATCTAAAAGGAAGGTAAGAGAAGAGTTTCAGTAATTAAGCTGTTCCGACTTGATAGCAAGCAAGCAGAGCATGCATGCAGCAGCTTCTTTATGCTTTAATCTGATGTAAGGAAAATCCCTCAAAAGCGACAAGTGGATGTATGTAAGGAAGGAAGCACTTGTATATATATATATGTGTGTGTGTGTGTGTGTGTGTGTGTGTGTTGGAGTATTTAGTTTCAATCTTGCATTGCACTTGTGGTCCTAGTTTTGTGCATTACATAGAGGGTTCGAAACCCTTGACAACAAAGAGTCTAGTCAAGTCGAAAATACGGGTTTAGAGTGCTGCATCCCAAACTACACTTGACTAAGTTTGGTGTCACAAGTAGTGGAATATATAATCAAGGATTAAATTTTTTTCAGTCATATCAATAACCTAACATAGTTTTCTTTACATATATTTAAAAACGGTTCTATAATTGTTTCATTATCAATATTATTAAATACATTTTTTAATTTGGATAATCAAACAAATAATCATTTACCAAATTTTCTTCTGTTTGTTATAATAAATTATCTGCTATTTTCATTACTAAAAAAGTTCCTTCTTATATATATTCATCTCCAATTTTGCTTTATATGTTACACATTGACTCTTAAATTTCTTTTTTTAATGGGGTCAATCCATATGATAAAATAATGCACTTACGACAAAAGAAAATTATGTGGTCAAATTTACAATTTACCCTTCATCTGTGAAAAAGAAACTTGATAAATTTCAAGGGAACTTCCTTTGTTCAGGTTGTACTAGCAAAGATTGTGGGGGGAATAGGCACTGGCGTTTTAAGGCTTAAAAAACAGGGTTTTTCTCAATAAATGGATATGGTATGATGCCAACCAATGAACCTTACAATTTATTGTATGAGGTAATCCATGAAAAACCCCAATTCAATTCATTTTCTTTACTGCCCTCCTACTCCTGCTCCTGCTCCTGGCAATTGATCTGGAAAGCACACCTCCAATCCGTTCAAATCAGATTCATGAATTGGTCATTTTGAGGTTTGGGGTTCTCACTTGGTTTTGTGATTCTGTTAATAAATTTGGGCTACATAAATCATTCCTTTTGCTATTGGACTCATTCATAGCATTTGGTCTTGGAATATATTGTTGGGCATTCTGTATATGCCTCTTCTTGGCACTCTCAAAGTATTTGGTCTTACTCCTCCAAATACTCCACCAAATGCACCTCCTCCTATACTTGGCATGATCAATTCCTTCTTCAACTGCACTTTTTCATGGAAAGCTTGGATGCTGTGCTGCAAGCTTTGAGGAGTGCATTGGGTCGCTCTAAGGGATATTGTTTCTTCTTCCTTTTAATTCACATAAGGATGCTATTTGTAAAATGCTTTTCTATGCCATTCTCTAGTCCTTATGATTATCGTCAATGGTCCTTTTTTCTTCTCTTCCACACCCCTTGGGCCTCCTTTCATTCCCTCAATATCCAGAGCGATTCCAGTATTGTAATTCTTTGGACTAACAATCATTTTATGGTACAGGATGGCTTGCTGCCATTATAGGAAATTGAGTTTTGACTTGGATATGGCAAAAAGGGGATATCAGTCAAAACTCTGTCATTTTGTGTATATGCTCTTGTTGATTTTTTCAGGATAGTGAGATTTTCACACCTGTGATAATGAAACTCATACTATTCAAAAAAAAAATAAAATGGATTTCGAATCACAGTGTAGAATTGTATGTCTATCTTTCATACGCATATTGTTGACTAAAACTCTTTTTAACTAATTATTGCTATATGTAACTCTAATTAGGGACAGGAAATACACTCATTGTTATAAACCCTCCCTTTGACATTAAATCACTAGCAAAACCTCACTTGTTTCTAGGATAGAGGTTTTAAATGTGAATCTCTATTTTCTTAATTTAATTAAAATTAAAAATTTTCTATGAGAAAATAACATACCCTTTAATTTGGGAAAAATATTTAAAAAAATTAATTTATAGCAAACTAAAAGGAATGATCATTGGAAAATGTATCTTTTTTGTGAAGAGTATATTTCTATAGAAGAAATAAATTAGAAAACTTAGATGGATAAATTGTAATACTGATTATTAAAACAAATCATGACTTTCACCTAGTTTTTTTTTTTTAAAAAAAAAGAATAATAAAAGAAATAAACCTTTAAAATATAGCTCATTGTTGATGCCTATAATTTCATAGATAAATTTGACAATGCAAATTGATTTTCTTTTTCAAACAATGTTTATCAAATATATATAGTTTGTCAAAACATGTTACAACAAAAATCCCATTGACCACCTACTGGATTCTGATGTGATGGATCAATTTAAATTAGATTTTTTTTTTTGTTTTGGTTTAATTTTTAGCACCCACCGACTTAGATTTCCTACTCCAACTTGGTATATATAAACCCCTGTAAGTGCCAGATTCACAGCGCTAGTCTTTTGAGAGAAAAGCATTCGAAGCCTCATCAATGGCAATCACAGTTGCTTGCGACTTAAGCATCTACGCAGCCGACTTAACTTGGAAATACCCATTTCTCAATCTTTCTGGTTTTATTGAGTTGCGCATTCGATCGAGATACCAACTGCTAATCAAGACTGAGAAAGGCCTTGAATTCCCTATCGATGATATCACCAACCCTGAGCGTTGCAACTTCTTTGCCATCCCGACGGCCTTTGTTTTCCTGGAAGAAAACAAGTTGTATGTTGAGAAGATGCTTTCGAGCTTAGGGTTTGATGACAGTGCATGCAAGTTCTTGGCTCCAAAGATGGCAGAGTTTGCAGTGGAAGTGGCCGAACGAAGGGGTGCGGGTGAGATGGAGCAAGGGTACGCCACGGTGGCCGAGGT
This sequence comes from Theobroma grandiflorum, assembly GCA_036013995.1. NCBI lineage: Eukaryota > Viridiplantae > Streptophyta > Magnoliopsida > Malvales > Malvaceae > Theobroma > Theobroma grandiflorum. Next base: position 14,871,468 of record CP142131.1, read on the forward strand.
GGGGATTGTGAAAGCTGATTATATTGAGAAGGAAGAGTTTGCCAGGATTGCAACCAACTTGAAGGGCTCGGATGTCTGCAGTGGGCCGGGAGGCAGAGTTTTTGATTCCAACATAAGTAACATGATTCTTTGATTGGCTTTGGTTAGTGGAGTTGAATTTATTAAGGACTTCCTTTTTGGGTCTCACATCATGTTTATCGTACTACTTTCTTCCATATTATTTGTTGCTTCTTCTTTGTCTTACTCTCTCTGTTCCCTTTTCTCTATATGCTAGCTGTTTATTAGTGAAGCAGACATTTCATCCATTCAATACTACCATTAAGATGTAGCCCTTTTAGTTTTAAACAATATACCTTGCATAACCCATTTATAGTTTATTATTGACCTCATGTTACATATTAACACACAAAATATATATTTATGTAAAATTAGATTTTGCATAATTAATATGAATATTAAATGTTGAGCACTGAACTGAACAAATGTTTGTTTGGGCTTGTCCGAATGCCTTGCGTTGGTTGAATGTGTAGAAACGGTAGAAGGTAGGTCAAGGTGGTGATATTAGAAGCGGTTTTAAACACTAAATAGCTAGAATTACTTGCATATCACATATCCCCAGTTCTATTATGATTTTACTTACTGCTAAATGAATATGCACAACCTGCATTTTAAAGAGGTTTAATGTGGTTTAATTATTAATGTATTAAGTAATAAATATATATTTAACACTTCTTACAAAGGTATATAGTTGCTATAAAACGGAGTACACCAGATAAAAAAATTAACAATTTATTTACATTATTTAATTATTCGACTAATTTGTATGTACTGAAAAATAGTGTAATGACAAAAAAGAGCTTAAATTACATAAAATTAAAACTTCAATAGCTGAACCTATATAATTCATAATTAATATATTGAATTTGCATACTCAAGGAATTTTTTTTAGTTGTTGCTTTTAAGAATATACTATGATATCAAAAGTCTTTAAGACCCTAAAACTTGCCACGTGGGAGATTATTTTGAAATGATGTGTGAATAATGAAACCTTTGTATCTCCTGGACCCTTATCTGCCATCTATCCTTAAAACTGCAAGTAATCCATCAGACAAATGCGTTAACAAAGATTATCATCCCTATAAATCTGTGCCATTGAGCATTTGCCTTTAAAGATGAAACAAATTATTCATTACAAAATGCAGCTCTTTGGTCAAAAGGAATGCAAGGCAATGATCGAAATAAAGATTTACAGAATCTCTCTGCTGCAGCCTCAACCACCAACAATCAAGTACAATTTTAAAGAAAATGAATCTCAACATCATAAAAATAATTTTTATTCCCAGAAACCAAGTTTTAACACTGGGACATTATTGCAGTAGCCCAACAAAGCATTCAAAAACAAAAGTGTCCACTCAGATTTTTAATTCGTCGCCATCAGAACAATCTAGCGGTAGAAATTTTGCAATTAACCCTCCAGTGCTGATGCTCCAGATATAATCTCAATCAACTCGGTGGTAATTGAAGCTTGACGGGTTCTGCAACACAAGTATATACATCAGCTATGAAAAGGAATAAAACATGTAAATGATGCTTCACACAACATTAGTGACTAACAATACTAGTTAAAGTAAGAAACTGATTCACATGAAACAAAGGCATATGTGCATGTCTGCATGTATGCCAGTGAGAGAGGGAGGGAAGGAGGGAGCGAGGGAGAGAGACCTGTTATATGTAAGAGTAAGGCGATCAAGCATATCCCCAGCATTTCTACTTGAGCTATCCATAGCAGACATCCTTGCCCCTTGCTCACTACAAGCATTCTCCAACACCGCATTGAACATAACCTGGGGGAAATATGAGAATCCTTTTATGGTGGATAACAGAGACTATAGCACATACGAGTAGATAGGGAAAAAAACATGAAGACAACTTTAAGTTTATGTTTTTGACAGAGTACTGACTAGTAATAAGATAAGGTGGCTTATGCATTAATCAAGATCACAGGCACAAAGGTGCTAAATTCTCTTATCAACTCTTTGTACTTGGTAATCCAGATTGATTTGACAAAGAGAGAGTAAGGCCTTTGCCCTGGCAACACTGCTCAGCAGAATTTGCTATAAAACTAGTAAAACTTAGAGCTCTATCAAAACCATTGGAACCTAATCAATTAATTATTTATTTTATCTCCAAAATCATAGGAATCATTTCAATGATAAGCAGTACCCAGCAAGAGGTACTTGTCATCATAATACAGCTCCCTAAGACCTAGACTGTGACATCCTCTCCGGGTTCCACTCAAGGTATTGTTTTGTCTGATTGAACGTACTGGATCCAGTACGTTCGACCAGACAAAACAATACCTTGAGTGGGCCTCGGAGGGGTTTTTTTGTGACATCCCCTCCGGGGTTCACTCAAGGTATTGTTACGCCTGATCCCCATCCCTTCCACTATTCCAACCTGCAGGTTGCCACGGCAAGGTTCGAACCCAAGTATTTTGTTTCTTCCGAAAGAAACGCCTTTTACCATTTGAGAGTGGACCCCGGAGGGGATGTGACAAGAAAGGTACCTTTTTTGTGACATCTCCTCCGTGGTCTACTCTCAAATGGTGAAAGGCGTTCCTTTCGGGGGAAACAAAAGGTCTCGGGTTCGAGTCTTGGGGGTGAGGGCCACTGCAGTGGACTAGACCCAGTACGCTCGACCAGACAAAACAATACCTTGAGTGGACTCCGGAGGGGATGTCACATAGACCTAGGGTATCAAGTCAAATTCACAAATTTTAAAGATGGATGCTTTGTTCATTAAATGCTTATATCCGATTATTCATAATTCATGCCTTTATGGTATGACTTTCAGTCAGAATAACAAGAAATACGGACTTCTGTTCCCAACAGCAGGACTTACACAAGAGAACTGAAACTCTGCCAGATTTTGAAGTATTTCACCCTTTGTCTCACCACCTTCTATTTCATAGGAGTCTAGATCGCTGAGCTTTCCCCCAGCTTCAGCTTCCCTTTCAACAATCTATATCCACATATCACCAATAAAAACCAGCAACTAGAGTAGAACAACATTTGACAGGAAAAGAGAACAAACAAACACAACCATACGGCTGAAGGATTCTTGTCACACTCACTTCAGGTGATAATACAGTTGACACTGTTGGCAGGAATGAAACTACTGAGTGAAACTTGTTGAAGACAATCCTCAAAGCATCGAACTCCACATTCTTTAAGATATCATCAGCAAGAACAGAGACCTGAACGTGCAATTATTTGTATGGGAGAAAGAAATAGAAAAAGCCCATCAAAAAGAGATAAATTTCAATTAGGAAATTCCATTTTATTAAAAGAGATCAATGGGAAACACAGTCAATCACAATCTACAAGCAGAAGACAAAAAATGATTGAAGTGACGGTGATGCAGCAAAGAAAGTGGTTGAGGCAAGTCAAGATTCAACTCCAAGAAAATTTGAAATTGCAGTCTTTGTAAGATGTTGGACAGAATTACAACATTATTTAAGCTAGAATTACGACATACATACTATATATATATATATATATATATATGTTTTCTTGGATTTATGAATCTGGTATTCCAGTCATTCTTGATATTCTATACAAATCTTATAATTTGAGTAGAAAGGTCTATTTAAGGTTTCCTTCCACTATTCTGTTTTCCTTCACAGTTTAGATCTTCTTTCAATTGATTTTGGTAGTTCTTACTTTGGATATTCTCATTGTGAAAGTAGGATTACTAAAATACTAAACATATACATAATAGCTAGCTCTTTCAACTATTACTATTATATGAGAAATTTGCAGCTGTTTATGCTCTTTAGGGTTGTGTGAAGAAATTCCTAACCCCATATGTGAAGCCGTTAAGGCCTTTGGTGGGAAGACTGAGGATATCTGGTGTGAAGACCAAGGTGATCTTGGTGTGAAGCCCAGATATTATCCTCTTCTTATTCTTTATTTTCCAACACTCTGACAGATAAACAACCTCAAAGCATCCCAGGAAGTGCCATTTATCAAATTCTAACCCGATCCACACCAAAACAAAATCAAGCTTCACCCCTCCTTAAATTACAGTTAAGGCTACTATTCACTTCCCAGGCCAGTAGGTAGGTGGAATCGTTATTTTTTTTTTTTCACCCTAAAAATGGAGTCTTTTTCTCCCTTAATTATCTTCTATCATCAAATTAAACACTATAAAAATAGGTTCTTGCCCACCACATGGCCAGATTTTCTTAATTTGATAGAACCCCAATTCCTGGACTACATTGCAAGGAACCAGTCAAGAAACATTGCATTCACTGAAACATAAGATATAAGGTCAAAACAACCTGCATAACCAAAACACAGCCTTAAAGAAAGAAATGCATTCAATATAGCAATCAAAATTTCAACTTGTACAAAATGGTTCTTTCCTTGGAAAATTGCAAATAAAAGCAAAACGACAGACCTGAGTGTAGTTCAAAGGATTCTTCTGCAGCTCAGTTATGATTAACTCAATGTCCTTTTTAGAGTCACGAACCAATTGAGCCTTTGCCTTCTCTCCCAAGACAACATATTTTGTTTCGTTTTCAGGACCTGCGGCAATAAAGATATGCAAGTCATAAGAAGCATCCAATAGGACACCAACTATCAGAAAAACAAACAAGCAGAAAAATTTTAAGTTGCTCAGAAGATATACCAGAGTTTAACTTGTGGAGAGCCTTGCTTATCTTGACTGATGTAGAGTTAATTCCACCACAGAGACCTTTGTCTGAAGATACGGTCACAATAACATTCTTCTTGACATCAACACCTGCATTGTGACAAGACATATTTATAAAATGAGGATGACAAGAAAATATAATTTTGATAGAAGCAAAAAGATTATTATACAATAAAACAAAATTGTAGAAGGATAAAACAAGAAAACGAATAAGCAACGACCCTATAACCTTAACTAAGCAAATTTCCAAAGCACATTTGACAGTATTAACCAAATTTACAGGTTAAGCTAAAGATTTCCCTTCAGATAGCAAGAAAATCTATTAGTTTCCAGTTTTTTAAAACTTCAGATTTATTGACTGTTATCCATAGAATCCCACTCTATTTCAACCTGAATCAAGTAATACTACATAATTAACCTAGTCCAGCCAGGTATTATCGATAAAGAGCCAGTTCCATAAATAGCGAGAGCCTCTTTAAAGTTTGTATTCTTTTAGAGCAAGGCCACGCACATACCACCATGCTGCATGATTTTATGAGAAATCAAAATCATGATTACTCCGCCAATCAACTGAACCAATGATGTATTTTCAATGCAAAATCCATCTTCTAGAATTTATCTACATATATAAATCTTAGGACAGAAAAAGAAAAATACTCACCTGGTTCTCAAACAAACAACCCTAAGGAGCATTTAAAGAGGTGCAGCTAATCTGCTCACATTACTCTGTTATCAATAAAATATCAAACTTACAATTGTGTAAACCTTCTGGATAAAGAAGGAATATGTAGGATAAACACTAATCCACTGCCCAATATGATTCACAACATGAGCACCAATGCGAGATAAACGGAAGACAACACAAATTAACAATTGACATAACAAACATTCAGCAAAGTGAAATGAGAATACAGAGAAATTCAACTGAAATTTGCTCAGTAATTGATACATATCAAAGACTTGTTTATGGACATACTGCGAGTATCGCCAAGAAGTGCAGTAAATGGCTGCCAGAGGCCACGGGAATTCTCAGCTTTAGTTTGAATTGCTCTCAACTTTGAGGCTGCAACCATCTTCATTGCCTTTGTGATTTTCTGAATATTCTTGACACTCTTCATCCTATTTCTAACTGCATGAATAGACCACCACCCAAATTATATTTTTCATCAAGATAACATGACAACCATGTATGTACAACATCATATGACAAAGAAACAAAAAAAAAAAATGGAAACAATTCTCACCAACTTGAGTTGAAATATATCGAACTCCAATAGGACCCTCATCCCTGCCATCCAAGTTGATTTATTTAGTAGTTCAAAGTACATAAAAGAAAATTGTAAAAATATAAATTTCGTTCTAAATCTTATAAGGTTCAATTAATTATTTGATACACACACACACACACACACATACAAATATATCTTTTCCCTTCTTTTGAAAATTTAAATTATTGAATACAACACTACCAACTGGTTAGCTCAATTTTAGATACATATTCAATCGCATTGGCCAAAAAACCACTATCATAAAAAAATTATCGCGTTCATTTCCATTACCAGAGAAATATTACACAGAATTAAAAATTATTTAAAGAATGTTCATTTTATAAACAAATTAAGGAATAATACACACAGAATTAGAAAAAAGAAGGAAATATTAGCATGTGTCATACAAAACTTCCTTTCCACAGCAACAATGCGAAATCTAATCACTTAAATAAGCCAAATTGAAATGATTCTCCATTGGGTCACCAGGAAAGAAAAAGGAAAATGCACCATTTGTCCGCCAAATAAAATGGGGAAACGAAAAAAAAATCAAAACCTCTTTTTGCTTTTGCCAGAGTTGTTAACCGTAGAAGCAGAAATCAAGGTAAATTAGGAGAAATGCGATCAAAACATAGAGATAGATGATAAGGTGAGACATCAAGAGAATGAGATCCGTACTCGTGAGTGGGAGCGAGAGGAGAGGATCGGACGGCGGTGATTGGGCGGGGAGAGATCAGAGGGGCGAAACGCCTCCCTTCGCGTCTGAGCGCAGCCATCGCCATCGTTTACCGAATCGGACAAACCCTAGAAACCCTTACGGTCGTGGATCAAAGTTTTTTTCGTTTTTGTTTTTTGGGGGGTGTTTTCACGGAGTTGCGTTGTTGCTCTCTCAGGGCAGTGTTTTTTACTGCTACTGTTAAAACGAGAATACGGGGATGCGAATTCCGTCTTGGCAAGGAACAATTTGATAATGCAAAGGAACCGAGGAAGACTACGAACGGCACCGTTTTCTTTCTTTTGTGTTTTTGATTCAAATAACTATGAAATGTTATTTAATAAAAAATATTAACAAAATATTATTTACATAAACATTTAATTCAATGATAAATACAAATATTGTTCTTTGTACGGAGTGCATTTCAATCCCTTTTCCTCAACATAAAAAAGAATACCAAAATTATTTTAGTTAATTTGTTCATTAAAATAAAAAATAAAAAATTAACAAAAAGTTAATTAATCATGAATATATTTTTTCTTATCTTCTAATTAGGCACTTGAATATATATTTTTTTTTAATTTTTGAGGGACTCCAATATATTGACACTTATATCTCTTTAATTAATAATTTTAATTTTATCTAGAGAAAGACCAAATTAGTCTCATCTAGTTTATCATTTATTTCATATAATAGAAATTTAGTAATAAATTTAATTAAAAAGAATAGTAACAAACTTAAAGGCATTTACTATTATGGCTCCTGGTATTTGTGTGTATACATTTGTATTTTTGTTTATAGTAAAAGGCTTGTAGCTCTATATATATATATTCTTTGCAAGGCCTTATAATTCTACATGACGAATAATAAATTTTAATGTGTTTAGAAATAAATATAATATTTGAAAATATTTTTAAATTATTAAAAAATTTTTAAATATATATTTTTTATTATATTTAATTAAATTTATATTTTTTTTATTTTAAATTAAATAAGCCCATACTACCAACAATTGACTAATTAATATTAATAAAAATATTACTTCTTATTTTACATTCATATGACGTTAACATAAAATTGGTATGGAGGGTGAAAACATTAAATAATCATGTTATCATGTCATATTAATATATCATATCTTTATTAAGTGATATAAAATAATAAGTGAAATTTTAATTAATAACAATCAATTAATGGTTATATTGAATATAATAAAAAATAAAAATTTATTTTAATTTTTATAAATAGAATTTTTTAAAATATTATATTTTTGAAATATTATTAAAAAAATTTATATTTTATTTATTTATTTATTTAATAATGGAAGGTTAGGTGGATATGTTTATTCTATATTGATCATATAATTCAAGAATCAGATACAACAAATAGAAGAAATTTAGTTTTCTACAAGAAATTTGCTTTGAAAATTCTATTCCTCCCTTCCCCGAGGGCAATCGAAGTCTAGCAGTAGTCCAGTGCCACCGCAACCGTTAGCCCAATCCCATTCCCATTCACATGCCTTTGGAACGCGTGCCTTCTATTACATCCTAAAATAATGCGTCTGTGCTGAATAACAAAACAAAAGAAATTAAAAAGCCCTCTTTAAACCCTAAACCCTAGTGTGACAGTGAAAGCTTTTTAAATGCCTACAAAGAGAAAAGAGAAGGAGACAGAACTCTGCAACTTCAACTTCAATCTTCAAATGACGAATAATAGGTCAACTTCCAGCAATTTGGAAGCCCCGTTATCTCATATAACCCACAAAGCAACTCACGATCAAAATCACTTCTTTGGTAAGCAAGCTGCTTTCTCCTATGCTCTGTTTGGTTCCCAGGAAAAGGTCTGAAAAACTTTTATAAATTACTTGAACTGTTTTCTTATTCCTCAATGCGCCTAAGGAAAGAAAAGAATGGGAAAGAAGCTTCACTCTTTTTACCTAGTGCAATGCTCTGTTCAAACAGAAGAGATCTATAATGGGCCCAGTTGGGTTGTTTGTGGTTCATTGGATTTTGTCAAAGAAAGAAGAAAAAGAGCAGGAGTTCTAAAACTTTAAACGAAATATACTTTCTTGCCTCTTCCTGGATTTCCTTGTTGAAGTGAAGAAATGGAATTAGTTTTTGTTTCCAAGTAGTCTTTTTAATGCGAAATTCTTTTCTTGTCTTAATAATGAAATTTGAAAACTCATTTTTTGTTTGATGTTTTTCTGTCTTAGTTAGTCTCATTGATGTCTTAACAATTGGCTTAAAAAAGAAAATGCTTAAATAATCTATTCAATTATGGATCTTTTTTTATGGAATTTTATGATGTGGATATAGTGTGGAGAGAGTTCTTATGGGGAGCTATAGCTGGGGCTTTTGGAGAGGGCATGATGCATCCCATTGATACCATAAAGACAAGAATTCAAAGTCAAGCTCTTCTTAGTGGAAGTCTGGTATGATCACATAGAATTTTCTACTGGATTTCCTTTCTTTTGGGAATGTTTGTCCGTCAATGCTTAAAAGTATACGGCTTATTGCTAGCAGAGCCAAAAGAGCACAGTGCAAATGGTTCGAACTGTCCGGGTGGCAGATGGCTTAAGAGGTATATTCAATCACTTCTGTTTATTGGCTGATGGCCATTCCATTATTTTCCATTTTGCAATAATTCTACCTTTTCTGATTTATTTATTTGCTGTATGAGTGTGTGTAGCATGATTTGCTTTGGACTTTGATTAGTGGTTTCTTTCATTAATCAATGTGCAGTTATGCATCCACCATGTTATGTAGTTTGTCTGGACTGATCATGTTTGTAGGCTTCTACAGGGGAATAGCTCCTGGAATCACTGGATCTCTTGCTACTGGAGCAACATACTTTGGTTTCATAGAGTCCACCAAAAAATGGATTGAAGAATCACATCCTAACCTTGGGGGCCACTGGGCACATTTCATAGCTGGAGCCGTTGGTAAGCTATTCTGGATCTTTATCTTCTTTTAGTCATATTGTTCCATCTAGTTTTCTTGCTTCTCTAACTCCATTGATATTAACTTACTAGTCATTGCTCACTTTTAGAATGGGCTTCTTGTGTCTTGTTTCTTTTGCACAACTTTGATAATGAAATTTAGTGCTGGATGCATATGGAAACTGCATTCTATGTGTCTGATTTTGCTTGAGTAATTGATTCTTGACCTCTTAATGAGTCAAAAATCTGTGTTCTTTTCCCCTGATCTGATTGGTAAATCTTTTCCCCTTTCTTTTTTCCAAATTTTGAATTTGTCTTTCTGCTAAAATTTGATTTCCAAGTAGTCCTTACAACTGAGAAGATGATGCTTGGTTCCGATGCGATGGAATCTTAAATATTTGCCGTTTTGACTTATAGTTGTTGCTATACCTGTAAATAGCATTTCAGAGCAGAAAATTTTATGATATATGATTCAAACTGATTTTCTACCTTTTAAACTCTCTGTGCATTTCAGGTGATACACTTGGATCTTTTGTATATGTTCCATGTGAAGTGATGAAGCAACGCATGCAGGTTCAAGGCTCGAGAACATCTTGGAATTCTGCTATTATGAAAGACAACATGCAAATGAAATCTGGTGCGCAGATGTATGGATATTACACAGGAATGTTCCAAGCTGGCCATTCAATATGGAAAAAGCAAGGGTTAAAAGGATTATATGCTGGGTAAACATTTCTTTCTTTGTATATTATTCTTTAGAGTTAGATAAATACTTGGGTTTCCACATGCATACAAGTACCTTTGTCCAAACTCCAACCGCAGATGCTCATATGCATGCCTAATGACATATGTACAATGATGCTTAATATTGTACTATCTGCCACTTCTGATTTTAACATATCTTAATTTCAAGGAGTTTATACAAACTTACATTTTAGATATCCTGAGTGCACTCTCTTTATGTCTCCCTTTTCTTCCCTATTCTTTTTGTTGTTCCACATGTGTGGGCATCTAGCAGTATGTCTCCCAAAGTGCTATAAGCCTCCCAGGTTGGAACCATTCTGAATGAGATGATTTTAACCTTAGGAATAAGAAATTTTTCTGGAATCTGGAGTACTCTAAACTGTTGATGAATTTCGTCTGAAAGCACAATTGTACATTCTTTTTATGGTTCCTTTTGCAGATACTGGTCCACACTGGCAAGGGATGTGCCATTTGCTGGTCTTATGGTATGTAAATTAGTTTAGATTTAGCTGCATACAGTGACTATGTTTGTTTTCTCTGAGTTTGCTGTTACATACTTCTTTTATTATAGTCATTTGAGCGTTATTTTAGTTTGATGATAACTTTCTACTAGTTATTCTCTCTTCAGAAGGGAAAATGCTTGATTTAAGGTCTGATGAATAGGTAAGGAAAATGATCATCAAGGTCTTATCTATTATGTATTCAAAAAACCTAACATTTCTTTCCTCTTTTTCCTTTTTGTTTTCTTTCTTCCTCTTCCTTCTTTTTTTAAAAAAAAATTTGAATGTGCAGCTGTGTTGACAGTCAGTAAATGCTCAAGTTGAAAATTCTTTTGTCATCATTTCACAATTAACTGAGCACACCATCGTGGTCTCTCCTCTTTTCACATGTGATATTGTCTATTGTGCTTGTTGTGTTCATCTGGCCCTTGTTGGTTACGTTCTTTCTCCATGTATAGAAAAAGAGCTCATCATTAAGTTTGCATTTCATTTCTTGGCATTGATATGTATGTTTTTCCATATGCATAAAGTAAATTACCAGCTTGATTAGTTCTGTGCCTCAATGGAGGAAGAACTGACTTATTGATAATATTTTTCCCTTTTTATATGGTGAACTGTTGTCATTTGGAAACAAAATTCCTCTGAAATAGTTCTAGCTTATGTTCACCTTATGTGCATCTTTAGTTTCAGTAGTAAAGGGGATTAATGACCCTGTATTTGTTGTCACTTGAATGCAGGTTATGTTCTATGAAGCGCTGAAAGATTTGACAGAGAGAGGGAGGCATAATCTGGCTCCTAATTTCTATGTTGATAGTTCTATTGAGGGACTTGTTTTAGGAGGATTGGCTGGCGGTATGTGTCCTGCTTCGGCTTCATCCTATATCATGCAGTTTTAATTCCTTTTTGTAATGATTGAACTCAGAATTTATCGGGCCCCAGATGCAGTTCATTCTTTATATAATTTGCAGGGTTTAGTGCATACCTTACCACTCCCTTGGATGTAATCAAGACAAGATTACAAGTTCAAGGATCATCTGCAAGGTATCAACTGCCATGTCTTTTAGAATTACATTGCTATTAATGAGCTATAGTTGTGGACTAAAATCGTCTCAAGCATCAGAAATTTATTTCAATTTCTTGTGAGATTAATTTGGTAGTGCCATCATTTATTCATAGTAGGGACTTTGACAGACGGCACAGTCTCTAACCATAACCCATCTTGTATTATCTAACAACAATCATCACACCTGTTAATTGTGTTGACTGTTTGTTCACCATCATGTCTTGGACCAAGTCTTGTCATGCATGTTTTTCCATGGTTATGATTAAGCACCCTCCTTTGTGCTATATGATTCTGAATTTGTTATATTGTATCATTGTGAACTATTTAGCTATAATGGCTGGCTGGATGCAATGGGTAAAATCTGGAAAACCGAAGGTGTGAAGGGAATGTTCAGAGGAAGCATCCCCCGGATCACATGGTATATTCCAGCCTCTGCTCTTACCTTTATGGCTGTTGAATTCCTAAGAGATCATTTCAATGAAAAACTGGCCAATGGCAATCTGCAAGATGTTACAAGCTTGTCAATAGAGAAACCTGAATCTTCTTTTCGGGAGGTAGCTTGAAGACTCTGGTTGTGAAGATGCAAGACTAACCTGTCGAAGAAGCTCAGACTTTGTTAGATATGCTTAATTGTAATTTTTTGGTGAGGCCAATAGAGAAGTCAACACATACAAAATGAGAAAGATCTTGCTTTGAAGAGAATGAAATTGGAGTAATGACAATTTTGAAGGCTTGGATGTGCTGCAGCCCTTCTCTGCTTATACGACAGGCACAGGGCAATGCCCCATATTCCTATTTGAATCTCATTTTTCAGCTTAAAGCATCATAGAAATAGATGTCTGTTGTAAACTTTCTAATACAAAAGAAGTGAAAGAAGAGTTAATTCTCTGTTGCCACTGTGCCATTCTAAAGCATTTTTCCAACTCTCTTGTTTCCTTTGTTGCTTAAATACCGGAAAAAGCTTTGAACTGTGATATTTTCTCAATTAAGTTTTTAACTTTTCATCGCAAGTTAAAGAATTTTTTATTTTTGATTTGTATCTAAATAAATTATAATTTCCTCAAAAAATTAGTCATAATCAAATTTAATATTAGTTGATATTTTTTATTTATGTGACTTATGATGTGGTTGATGTATTTAACTATGTGGCAGTTATTATGTAGTTACGTCAGTTGTCACACGATCATCAATTTATTAAGTCATACATCATATGGGTATAAAATATTAAATGACGATAGATTTCATAATAATTAAATTTTTGTTAAAATTAAAGATTTGTTTAGATATAAAAAAATGTGAGAAGTTAATTGAAAAATAATTATAGTATAATATTCTGTTATTATTTAATTTTTTTTAGTGAAAAAAATATGACTTGTTTATATGTAAACGAACACTTCGTAATTGAGTATATGTATTAACCTAATTAAGTAAGATTAGGGTATTTTATAATCGGGTTGGATAAGGTGCAAGTAGTAAAATTATTTTGGTTACAGGTTTGAGTAGTTATTTTATGATATCTACTGTCCAAACTCAATTATAAATAATTATTTTTAATATTAAGTTTTTAATTATATATATTATTTTTTATTTATAAGTTTTTTATAATTAATATAATACTTATTAAAATTCGTTAATTATTTTAAATATGATTTTAAAATTTAATTATTTTTTATAAATTAACTTTAATTTATGTTAATAATATACATAAAAAATTAATTTAAATTTATTTTAATAAATTAGGTAATGAGCATGAATATTTAACAAGTAATGTCTAAAATACTAAGGTAAGAGTTCAGATAGCAATTTAAAATTTAATCATTTGACTATCTTATAAAATAATAAAATTCAAATTGAGGTACTTAAAAAATAAAAAATATCTTACCCATTTATATTAGTATTTAGGGATGAAACATCCTGAATAGAGTGTGAAATTTGAATGTGTTTTTTCCACCTAGGTATCCATATCAAAATTGCCAAAGTTTTAATTGACAATGAAGTTAAACTACAAAAGACATAGTAATTAAAAGCAAATCGGGACTCTGAAACTATTAGGAAAACATACTTGTTATTGGGTTAATCAACCCAAGGAATTCAAAAACACATATAAGTCTCCTAATCCTACATTTACTTATCCAATTACTCTTCTTTTCCCAACCTTCAATTTTCAACTATATAAAAAACTATACAAATGCATCATCTAAACCGCAATACAAATGTATCATCTAAACCGCACTAATTTTTTTTTTTAAAAGAAAGAAGGTGTGTTTTATTAACACCAAATCATTGACTCAATACATCCAATCCATTGGTAACACTTTTCGGCACACTAATACAGACCTAACTCATTACACTTGTAACCTAAGAAAGCCTCATTAAAAAACTTTTTCATGAGAACCCAATAGATAAAATTCATAAAATAGGAAAAAAGAGTACTCCTCCAAGTAAACACCTATATTGCCCCCATTTACCAAGACAGGATGTTACAAAGGTTCTTGATCCTGACTCACAACATGCCCTATACCATAAGGCAATTGCATGCTCCCTTTCCGTAGCAGTATACCTTCCTGATTATATTTTGCATGTTGTGCTATTGTATGAGCCACCCTATTTTCCTCTCTTAAGCAATGACGGACTTGTGTACACCAAGTTTTCTCTAATAACATAATGCAATCTTCCACTGTGTCCCAATTTTTCGTTGCTGCACTTTTCTTTCAATCATTTTACCAAATGCAGATAATCTATCTCCATTTCATCAATTTTTAGCTATTGTTGATCACAAACAGATAAAGCCCAACTCAGTGCTTTTATCTCCGCCTCTACAATGGATACCTCCCTTTTATATGTATTTAATCCAACCAGCAGAACTTCTCCATGATTATTACGAACAATGAAACCTGCACCCACTTTTATCTCACCATTTAATTTGAAGATAGCTGCATCAACATTAGCTTTGGACCCCATCGATTTTCTCCATCTACTCTCCTTGCTTTTAGCACCAGTTTCAAATATACAATGGGAAATAGTAGCCATTCTATATTGGCGCACCATGTTTAATCCCAACTCCAAAACCTCTTTAGCATTTGAACGTTCCTGTTTAAATATCAAATTGTTTCTAGCTTTCCATATTGACTACAAAATGCATACAATCTCCTCTACATCCTTTTGCTCCACCTTATCTAACAACAACTAGATCCATTTTGCGATAGACGAACATTGCCTTTGAATATCCTTGAAGCCCCATCTTGAAGCTAGTTAGACAGCCCGTGCAAAGCTACAAGTACACAAACAATGAAATGCAGTTTCCTCCTCAACTCCACATAAGGGACACTTCAATTCCACATTTATTTTCCTCTTGCTAAGCTCTACCCTTGTAGGCAATATACTCGTAACTCCCCTCCAAGCAAACAACAGTATCTTTCTTGGGATGGCCAATCCCCATAATTTTTTCCAAAAAGCAATATTGCTCTGTGATGTCCCCACGCTATTAGAACTCATGCTCTCCAAACATAATCTTCTATAACCTGATTTAACAGAATATTCCCCATTAAGACTATCCCACCAAATTAGAACATCATTCGGTTTCTCAAACTCGAAAGGGTAGATTTAATCTTCTCATATTCATATAGAGGATAAATCGCACTAATTTGAAAAAATTAAATAATATAAATTATGACTTCAAAAAATCAGTGCCTATGCGAGGTGTTAGGCCTTTCCCTTGACTGCACCCAAGACGACATCCGCTCAGTCTACAAAACGCTCGCCCTCCAACGCCACCTTGACAAACTTGTTCAATTTGGCCTTTCTCAAGCAAACGCCACTGCCCAATTCCAAAAGCTTGTCCACGCTTATGAAGTCCTCTCCGAGCCCAAAGAGCGCTCCATGTATGACTCTCACCACTCCCAAATCCTCTTCGTCGACCTTAAGGACACCGTCAATTCCTTAATCCTTGGCCTCTTTTCTTTCTTTTCCAACACCGTTTTCTTCGGTTACTCCGACTCTGGTCGTGGGTTCTATAAGGTTTATTTGAATCTTTTCTCTAAAATTTATGCCAATGAACTTAATTTTGCCAAAAAGTTACGGTTAGGATTAACATTGGTGAAAACAACTCTTTTGATGGGCAATTTAAAGAGTCCATACGATCAAGTTACCGCTTTTTATAATTATCGGTTGGCGTTTTCTACGGTTATGGAGTTTGTTTGGGTTGATGAGTACGATGTTACGGCGAGACCTAACCAAAAATCGCGAAAGGCTATGGAGGAAGAGAATAAAAAGTTGAGGGGAAAGGCAAAAATGGAGTACAACGTGACAGTCAGAGGGTTAGCAGAGTTTGTTAAGAAGAGGGATAAGAGAGTTATTGATATGAGAATGAAAAAGAGGGAGGAGATGGAGAGGAGAAAAGAGAAGAAGTGTGAAAGGAAGAGGAAGATGGAAAAGTAGAGGTTAGAGAGAGTTAGGGCATATGCGGAGCCAGAATGGGCGAAAGTTGAAGAACTAGAAAGGGATGATTGGGATGAAAAAGAAGAGAAAGCAGTAGAGAATGAGGAGTTGTATTGTGTAGTGTGTGGGAATAAATTTAAGAGTGAGAAGCAATGGAAGAATCATGAGCAGTCAAAGATGCACAAGGAGAAACAAGTGAGGAGTAAGAAGAATGGCTATGAAGGCATGAAGAGTGTTGTAACCAAGACAAGATTACATGCTTAGGGATCATCCGCGAGGTAGGTATCAATTGTCATCTCTTTTAGAATCACATTGAGCTATAGTTGTACAACTAAAACCATCTTAAGCATTAAAAATTTATTTCAGGTTCATGTGAGATTAATTAATTTGGTAGTGCCATTTCTTTATTCACAGTGGGGACTAAGTTGTCAAAGGGCACAATCTTTAACCATAATCCATCCTCCTGTACTATCTAACATGTATTAATTATGCTGACTGACTATTTCCCATCATGCCTCATGCATGCTTTTTGATCATGGTTATGCTTATGCACCCTCCTTTGTGCTTATATGATTCTGAATTTGTTATATTTCATCATTGTGAAGTATTAGGTATAATGGTTGGCTAGATGCAATGAGGAAAATCTAGACAAGTGAAGGCATGAAGGGAATGTTCGGAGGAATCATCCCCCAGATGACATGGTATATTCCAGCCTCTGTTCTTAACATGGTTGTTGAATTCCTAAGACATCATTTCAATACAAAACTGGGCAATGGTAATATGCAAGATGTTACAAGCTTGTCGATAATGAAACCTAAATCTTAGCTTGAATTTCATTTTTAGCATAATACTCTGGTTGTGAAGATGTGAGACTAACCCATCCAAGAACCTCTAACTTTGTTAGACATGCTTAATTGTAATTTTTTGATGAAGCCAATAGAGAAGTCAACACATATACTAGATGAGAAAGATTTTGCTTTGAATAGAAGGAAATTAGGTAGCTTTTGATTCGAGGAATATGTTATCGTATTCCCGACCAAGCTAGCACAATATAAGATTGTAATATAATCACATAACATGTAATGTATGTAGTGTGATTGCATTCAAAAACTAATATAATCTGGTATAGTAACTTACTTGCAATGTTACCAAACTTGATTTGACAATTTTTGCTCTTCTATATTAGAAACAATACCAAAATTTTCTTCGAACATAATCCACCTTTATTTATTTGATAAGTAATTTTTTTTGATAAATATAAAGATATTAGTAATAAATATAATCAAGCATAACATTTACAATTTATAAAAGAAAATAGACAAAATCAATCCATAAAGTTCCAAATCTTAATTTTTATCATTTTAAAATTAAAAAACTTAAACATAATTTTAACTTTTTGAAAAGAAAATCTATAAAATTTTAAAAACATAAAAATAATTTTTTTATTTTTATAAATTCTAAAAAGTTTAAAATGAAAAGCAAAAAGTAATATTTAATTATTTTTAAAAAATTCTAGAACAATAAAAAATAGAAATAATTTTCTTTTTTGACAAATTATAAAAGATTAGAAAATTCATAAAATAAAAATATATTTAGAATTTTTGAAAAAATATAAGATATTCTTTTTTAAGCTCATAATTTTTAAAATTATAAAATTATTTCCTTTTTTTAATTTTTTTTAAAATTTTAAAAATAAAAAATATTTCTTTTTTACTTTCAGATTTTTTTCAAAAAATATATTTTTGGTTTTTTATTATTTTTTTTTCTTTTTCAAAAAATAATTATTTTCATTTTTTAATTTTTTAGAATTTTTTTAAAAAATAATAATAACAATATATTTTAAAATTTTTAAAATTACTAACAAATAAAAAAAATTTCTGTTTAATATTAATATGGATTTGTCTTGATGTTTGGTTTTTTGTTGAAAATTTTATTTAAAAAATGATATCATATAAGGGTAATTTTAAAAATTACCATTATATTCTCACAAGTGCTTGTAAATTAAATGCTATAATACTATCTTTCAAGCATTTTAATATACCAAAGGTTAGGGGTGGACCTACATACGACAAGTGGTGTCACATGACACCATTTATTTGTCAAACTATAAAAAATTTTTACTTTTTATATTACTTATGTTAGAGTTTTATGTAATTAATTATATTAATGAATTTATTAATTTTTTTGTAATTTTGTAAAAAGTAGAGTAAAAGACTCCAAGTCAAAGTAGAATTATCAAAAAATAATTTATATACTAATATTTAATATTAATTGGAAAGACAAAAAAATCCTTCTATAATTTAAATATTAATATTTTTAATTATTATTATTATTTTAATTATGACATCATTAAAAAAAATTCTTGAATTCGTCCCGCTATAAAGTTATTTTACCAACAATCATATTTTCTATAATATAATTATATTATAAAATATCAAACACAAAAATAATGACAATTTTGAAAGCTTGGATGAGTTGCAGCCCTTCTTCTCTCACTATAATTGAAGACGTGTGGTATCATACTATAGGCTTAGGGCAACGCCCCATATCTCCTCTCATTTTTCAGCCTGAGGTATCATAGAAATAGATGTATGTAATGAACTAACTTATACAAAAGATGTGAAACAAGAGTTAATTCTATGTTCTTGCTGTGCCATTTTAAAGCATGTTCCCAGCTCTCTTGCTTCCTTTTTTGCTTAAATACCAAAAAAACCCTTAAATTATGACATTTTCTCAATTAAGTTTTTAATAATTTTAATTGTATCCAAACAAACTTTTAATTGTAATGGAAAATTAATCGTTTTATTTAATTATGTGACAATTTCACATAGTTAGGTTAATTATATATCACGGTCATTAAAATTAAATAATGACATAATATTTAAAAAAGTTTTTAAATTAATTTAAATAATTTTTTATATTTTTATTGTATTCAATTAAGTTTTTATATTTTTATTTTACACTAAATAAGGTTTTATATTTTTATTTTTTAAATCAAATAAATCTTTATACTATTTGTCAATCTCTAATGTGTGTTTTTGACATGGCATGTTAACATATTATAATTGATAATAATGTGATATTTTGACATATTAATTGATAATAACGTGATATATTAATTTTGTATAATAGCATGATCATGTGGTTGTTTTTATTTTCTATATCAATATCATGATAGTGCTATATGGATATAAAATAACAAATGATAATTAGTTGATCATTACTTATAAAGATTTATTTAATTCAAAATAAAAGTACAAGGGATTAATTGAACACAATAAAAGAAAAAATTTTATTTAAATTTTTTTAAATAATTTATGAGTTTATTTGAGTATTATATCTATTTAAATTTATAATGAAAAGCAAAATGTATATATTGATTGGTTAAATAAATATATAAATGTCCAAATTATACAAAAAAGCTAATTTAATCCATATTTTTTTATTGTATTCAAATAAGCTCTTAAATTTTTATTTTAAATCAAATAAGCCCCTCACACTAATCATTGACTAACGAAAGTTAGTCAATACCACATCATCTTTCACGTGGTATATTGACGTGTCATCTTAATGATGTCAATATCATGTGATAGACGTGATATAAAAAATTGTTGATTAGGAAGTGAGCTTTTTCTTTTTTTATTTGATTAAGGATTTGAAATAAAAAATCACAAAAAAAAACTAATTGCTTCAAACTGATTATCATCATCTTAATTAAAACCAACATCCTTAAAAAAAAAAAAACCTTCACTTTCTTCAATATTTTCTAAACCCAATGTACTTTATAGTCAAAATACCATTTCTCTATTTGCAAATTCCTATTCTTTTTCTAAAATTGTCTTTTGGATAGTTTTAATTTTTAAAAACTATAAAAGATATAGGGAAAAAATCTATTTTTGTTAGTAAATAAAATCTATTTACCAAAAGAGGCCTTGGTAATGACTATTTAGGTTTCTCTTGGAATGACTATTCTGAAGAATAGCCATTCCATTGAACCAAATGTAGTTTTATCTCAAGCATGAAAATAAGGGAGGAATGGTTATTCCATTCCCCCAACTAAGCATGCCATTACAGATTTGAGAGAAAAGAAGAACGTTAGATTTTTCTTACAGATTCTAGGGAAGAGAATAGAAATATTTGACTTTTTTTTTTTTTTTTACAAATTTTAGAGAAAAAAAAGAGCATTGGATATTCCTTACAAATTCTATAGATCAAAAATGAAGGATTTGATTTTCTTTTATTGTAGAACAACATTATGCATCTTTACTAGTTTTAGTAATATAAATGTTATATGTCCTATTTTTACTCTTCTTCTTCTCAAAATCGTTTATACATATTTTGGAATTTTTCTACACTAACTTTCAACCAAGCAACCATGGCATCAATTAAATTGGAAAAGTTGGATTAATCTTTTTTTTTTTTTGGGTGATGAATAATGGTTTTAATTAAAAAGACAGCAAGTAATGAAAAAAGATTGTAATCACTTTGAAACAATTAGTTTTTTTATTAGTTTTTTATTTTAAATCTTTAATTAATAAGTTCTAAATATTAAAAAAAAATTTAATTTTGAGTTAGTAATTTTTGATGTTACGTAATTTGTCATGTGACATAAACATCATCAAGATATCACGTGACAGATAATATGATATCAAAAATTATTGACTGTGCTATTGATTAATTGAAGTTAATCAATAATTAGTAAAAGGAGTTTATTTGACTCAAATTAAAATTTAAAGATTTATTTGAAAGTAATAAGAGAATGAAAATAAGAATTAAATTGAGTTTTTTGATAAAATTCGAAGGCTGACTTGAGCATTTAAGGAAATTGATTTCAGCAACTAATTGCATAACATACTTGTAATTAATATATATATATATATATATATATTTCAGTTTATCTACCAAAGGAATTTAAAGAGACGTACAATTGAAGCACCTAGGAATGGCTTGAACTATATAATATATAAAACTATTATTATTTCCAGTAGAAGGAGAAGGAGAAGGAGAAGGGCAAATAAAGGTCTTCTTCCTCTTCCCTCTCCTTTGGTAAAGCGCTAATCATCTCCCACCTAGACAATAGCTGAAAATCCAATAAAATTAAATTTACTAATGGCATCGGAAAAACGGTGCCTATACGAGGTCTTAGGCCTTTCCCGTGACTGCACCCAAGACGAGATCCGCTCAGCCTACAAAAAGCTCGCCCTCCAACGCCACCCTGACAAACTTGTTCAATCCGGCCTTTCTCAGGCTGACGCCACCGCCCAATTCCAAGAGCTTGTCCACGCTTACGAGGTCCTCTCCGACCCCAAAGAGCGCTCCTGGTACGACTCTCATCGCTCCCAAATCCTCTTCGCCGACCGCAACTCCACCGCCAATTCCCCAATCCCTGACCTCTTTTCTTTCTTCTCCAACACCGTTTTCTCCGGTTACTCCGACTCCGGTCGTGGCTTCTACAAGGTTTATTTGGATCTTTTCTCTAAAATTTATGCCAATGAACTTAATTTCGCCAAAAAGTTAGGGTTAGGATTAGAATTAGTAAAAGAAGCTCCTTTGATGGGAAATTTAGAGAGTCCCTACGGTCAAGTTACGGCTTTTTATAATTATTGGTTGGGGTTTTCTACGGTCATGGATTTTGTTTGGGTTGATGAGTATGATGTTATGGCGGGACCTAACCGGAAATCGCGGAGGGTTATGGAGGAAGAGAATAAGAAATTGCGGAGGAAGGCGAAAAGGGAATATAACGAGACGGTCAGAGGGTTGGCGGAGTTTGTTAAGAAGAGGGATAAGAGAGTTATTGATATGGGCATGAAAAGGAAGGAGGAGATGGAGAGGAGAAAAGAGGAGGAGAGAGAAAGGAAGAGGAAGATGGAAAAGGAGAGGTTGGAGAGAGTTAGGGCATATGCAGAGCCAGAATGGGCGAAAGTTGAAGAGGAAGAAGGGGATGATTGGGAGGAAATGGAGGAGAAAGCAGTAGAGAAGGAGGAGTTGTATTGTGTGGCGTGTGGGAAGAAGTTTAAGAGTGAGAAGCAATGGAAGAATCATGAGCAGTCAAAAAAGCACAAGGAGAAAGTGGCGGAGTTGAGGGAGTCGTTTGTTGATGAGGAGGAAGAGGAAGAGGAGTTGGAGTTGGAGGAGGATGTGGACCAGAGGTTTAGGGAGGGTTTAAGGATTGACGAGGAAGAGAAGGATGAAGGGGAGAATAGAGTTGGTGAGTTGAGTGAGGATGATGGGTTTTTTGATGTTGAGGAAGGAGGTGAAGAGGAGGTTGAAATTGATAGTAATAATGATGAGGAGGAAATTATTGTTCTTGAAACAATGGTGTCAGGGCATAAAAATAAGAAGGATGCTCCTTTGAAGAGTGAGGACGTGGTTCCACAGACAGGATTTCATGTCAAGGATGAGAGTGATGAGGAGGAATTTATGGAATATGATAACCGGAAGAACAGAAGGAGAAACAGAAGGGGGAAGAAAGAGAGGAGTAAGAAGAATGGCAGTGAAGGCATGAAGAGTGATGGAAACAAAACTGAAAGCAAGAATGAAGAAGCCAGTGTAAGTGATACTCTGCATGCGGAGCAGAAGCAACCTGCAGAAGATGAGGATAGTGATGGTGAAAAGGATGATAAATTGGGAAACAATGATAAGATTTCGAAGCAACCTGTTGATAGAAAATGGAATATGAAGAAAGAAACCAATACCAAATCAAATAACTCATCTAAAGGAAAGAAAGCAAAGGTATGCTTTACTCTCCATTTATTATTGATATTGTCTTGTGCTTAAACGGTTGCTAGTTACCTCCATATATATGACTTGCTGGGTTAGAGCAACTTCTCCTTTTCATTACTTATGCTTAGTTTTGATCAGAACTTTTGACTCACATTCAAAAAAAATATAAAAGATTTTGACCTAATTAGTTGTCAGGCCAAAAAATTGATTGAATAACCTGAGATTTTGCAGTATGAGTAAGCCATGTAATATGTTATTATTTATAGCCCAAGCAATGATTTTTTGTGATGAGTGATCAACTTATATCAAGATCCAAGAGGTGCCAAAGTGGGGTGCAATTGTAGTACATGGACAGAATACAAGGAATAATCTAACTGCTTCTGTACACAAATAAAAAGAAAAATTATATTTAGTTAATGAATAATAAGGTTTATCCAGAGCTGCTAAACAATTAGTCTCCAGGCAAGTGTTTGATCAGCTAGTTCAGTTGCATTATTTGAATAATTAATATTATGGAGCACATATTATAGTCACCATTAACTTGCATGCTGAGATTTTCTTGATGAATAGTGATCTCTGTCAAGAGGCAAAATATTGGTGGTTACTGGGGGAGGAATACGACAGTAGAAAAGAGAAGGGAAACTTGAAACAACAGACTATCTAATTGCTTTTAATAGAAAGCTTTGAGCACCTTTTCTCATAAGATAATCGAAACATAAACGCATGAGGGATGGCCTCCCATCTATCTCTAGTCTCCAGCTTTGGTAACAGAGCGAAAAGGGTGAGACTTTTCACCACCAAGTACAAGTATTCATAAAATTCACCTAAATACTCTTATTTATTATGTTTGAAATGTACTAGTAGTTGTGAAATTATGCATGTATTTCTCATTTCTTGTCTAATTGTCAAAATATGCATATTCACATGCAGGCAACAACAAAGCATTCTGGCAATGTATGTGAGACATGTGGAGAGGAATTTCAATCAAAGTATGTAAACATTTCAATGCTACTCTTCCCTTTTTTTTTTGGGTTACTTGAATCATTTGCATCACCCTATTCAGTACTGAAAAGCAAATAAATCTCATCATATCTACATCTTGGCAGGACTAAATTACATAGGCACTTGGGAGACACCGGTCATGCTACATTGAAATTCCGATGAGAGAAATAGCGTATTCTATGTTGATGGTGAGGGTTAATTATCAAATGCACCAACTCATGTTAGTATTTCAGAATTTGGATAGCGAGAATGTGTTCATTCTTTTGGATCCATTCATCCATATTGCCAAAGAATTGCTGATAGTCATCAAAAGGATAGTGTAAGAAGCATGATAATGATATTGAGTTATATAAGGACTTTACAAATTTTGACTGAAATGAATTACAAGGCATAATTAAGAATTTTCTCCTTTAAATTCCCTGTAATTTATTTGCTATGAACATATGCAGTTTCTTGATGTTGAACCACATGCCTTGATGACGGTCGACATGTATTTTTTTTGCAAATTCTTTTAATCTTCGAATTGCAACAAATTGTTAAGGAAATAGCAACTGTAATTCTTGGTACCCGAACCTGTTATAAATCAGCAATTTACCTGGGTGTGAGTGCTTCCACAGCTTTTCCTTAAAGGGAATCAAAGGAAACAAATGCTCATAGAAAAGACATTACTACACATTGATTCTTCTGGTCTTAATTAGAAGACACGGCGTTCCCGAATGTGTGATATTAATTTAAATATACATAAATATGATAAGCCTACAAGAGGAGTTAATCCATTTAGATTCTCACTAGTTAGGTTGTCTAATATGGTTGGCTATGGCTAAATACACAAGGAAACTCCCCTAGCAATGTTATCTACTCTTCTAACCAGAAGCTTTACCCTCTACTATCAATGTCATTACTTTTGAGAAATTTACTTCAAGGTACAACAACCAGAAGTTCTGCGATCATATAACGGTGTTGTGCTTGCTTCGTGTATGTAAGTCCTGGCCTCCTCTTCTGATAGCTGATTGCCTTCGACCAGGCCTCTTACTAAGGTGTCAGCATATTCTTTGCAAGGAGCACGTAAAGGAATCTCACCGGACTTAAAGCTTTCTATCGTTGAGAGGGGACACCTAAATATCATCAAATACACAAATATGGTAAACTCACAAGATGCAAATTATGCAGATGTCCAATACGATTCTGTATAAGGAAAAAAATTGAGTTGCCAAGAGTGTGCATTAAAGCGTACGTCATAGTCAGTACAGGGATATCATTCTCCTTTCCTAGGTAAACAACGTTATGGTACCAGCCTCTCTGCACAAAGAACCGAGTTGCTTGTTAACATTGAAGGGCATAACCTTCCAAATATGACAGTAGAAATGCACAAATAAAGGGAATGATAAACATGGAGTACCTTGACAGCCTCCACAGAGAAGGAACCTTCATTTGGAATGGAGTTCAAAGCATTTAGATCAAACAAAGGAGAACTCATGTCATGATCTGGAACATTTTCCTGAAGCAAAATATCATTGAACTGCTCTAGCCTGTTTAAGATGCCAAAGAACAAATAATTCAGATAGGATGATGAAGCGGCAGGCTGATACAAATTCAATAGGGACTGCAATTCTCTTCTACATGGAGAGGATGCAATCAAAAATAGAAAGGGAGCAGTGCAATACGGAATAACTTACGTAATCCTATAGAGGCATATGTAAGTTTTATTATGGCTGTTGCTTTGGGGATGAAGGAAAGCAACCCCTCCAGGACCCCATGTTTGTGTAAAATCGCGACCAAAGAAAAGACGGTGAGGGCAAGTTTTCCACAGAATGTCCTTCTGAGGGTTTCTATCCGTTGAACCGGAACATGGCTTTTTCATACCTTCAACCTAGAATCATATTTAGAAATATCAGGCAAATGCAATTTGTTTTTGTACTAAAGCATGCAGCACTCGATCCTGGTCTTTTTTGTTTTTTGGAAAATCCTCTTGATCCTGGTTAATTAATGAAAGGGGTTAACATCAAAATATTAATGAAAAGTGGCTAAAATCCAACGTCATTGATTTTTGGCGTAGGGATCTCATCCATCCTTTTACCACAAACTCCCAATACCTGTCCACCTTCAATATAGCAGAGGAACCTTGGCTTCCACATATTTGAACCAAAAGTGGCATACCAAATGTCACTCTTGGACAGCTCTGATCTCCACGCGGTAGAAGCAGTGGTTACTTTATCTGCATTCAGTTTAGAGCTTATCATTTAAAATAAAAGTAAAGAAGAAAACTGACTTAACAACTTTAATCTTCACTTTATTACCATGATTATCTTCAACCTTCAACTTTAAAAGGGGTTCTACAACATTCTCAACAGCTGCAACAAGGTCCGCTGATACAATTGTTGAAGCTTCATTATCCTCATCATCAGATTCGGAGCTTAACAGTCGAATATGCTGAGTTGAAAACAACTTTATTAGAAAGATGTATGGGCTCATTGAATAACATTATATGTCTTAAAATTAATGAGAAGAACCCTATTCATGTTTTCTCTCTATGACTTCATCCTTAATGACAAGAACCCTAAAACAATTATGTTGCACATTTTTTCTTCTTTTCCAATTACGAGTTGCTCTTCCTGCTTTTCAGAAAATACATTACATGTATTCAAGAGCCCTACAAGATTAGATTAGCATCATGTACCATGTATGGACTAATCAAAAATAAAAAATAAGCCTTTCTTTTTCTCCAGTAGTTATAGGAGAAACAAGAAATTACTGCATTTTTGGTTTATGTTTATTTCTGATGAATTTCAGAATCACCAAAACAAGACTACTTTAACAAAGACATCAATTGGTATGCTAATCTACTGGCTATTCACATTTGACAAGATAAAAGCAAGAAGATAAATCTGCAACCAAAGATGAAAGACAGCCTTACAGGAGGAGCTTTTTGATTGGTCAACTTAGTTGGTAATTCATCTGCAAGTGTTGGCCAGAATGCACTCAATTTTCGGCGAACCTGGCAAACAGGCCATCCATGCCTCAGCAGAAGAAAAGACTATATAAAGTACAAATTGCTAAGAACTGGTAAGGAACCAGCACAAGGAGGAAAAAGAAAGCACGGTTGTTAATTCCATTCAAGGAAAGCTGTGAAAACCATTGTAAAGGATTATTACCGCTTGTATTACTCGCCATGTAGACTCAAATGGATATGCCTCATAAAATCCAGAAATAGGTTTGTCTTCTAACAGAACTTCCATGCAAGCCAGGGCTGAATTTGCTATAGAATCAAGATTGTATCCTCCTTCCAGTGCCAAAACAATCCTACCGTGAGCAAAATCCATCAACTGGAAAAAAGAAGTTACATTAAATGCAAAGATATAGAGAACCATCATTTCAGGCATACACAAAAGATGATGCAATAGTGTAAATCTCACTTCAAAAAAAATTATGAAGTGGAATGGATGAAACAAATTAAAAGTTACAGACCAACTGCATTAGACATAGAGAAATCAAAAGGGAGAAATTAAGGAAATGTTAATAAAAATTAATCACTAACCTTCTTCAACATGACAGAATATCCATATGGTGTTACCCGACATCCCCCTAGAGGATCACCAACAGCTGTTCCAAACAACATGTTATACTAATGATGATAAAGAGACTAAAAAAGCAGCTAAAAAATTAAGAATTCTAAATTTCAACAAGTAAGTTTATAACCATCAACCTGCATCAAATCCTGCAGATATTATAATTATGTCAGGCTTAAATTCCTTGGCAATGGGAAGTAAAATATGGTCCCAAACTGCAAGATAGTCAGCATCGCCACACCGGCCATTCTCCCAAGGGACATTTATATTATATCCTGCACCTGGTCCTTCTCCAACCATGGTATAAAAACCATCATCATTAGCAGGGTAAAAACTGCCAAACTCATGCCTGCAAAAGAGGACAAATTGAAACAGTCACTGAGGTTAATTGCCAGTTACAATATGTGATAAACATCATACAGTCTAGATCCAATCTAAAGCCTGCACTTTAAAAAAAATATAGCAACAAACAAAAGGCTTTTGCTACATAACTGATGTTATCCTAAAAAAAGGAAGAAAAACTATCTATAGCATAATTAAATACCAGACAATCCCTCAAGAAAACTTATTTTGGACTAAGAGCATACACAAACTTGATACAGAAAAAAAATGAGCTCACATTAGTTATGTACCTGTGAACGGAGAAGAACAGAACACGAGGATCCTTCCAGAAAATCTTTTGAGTACCATTACCGTGATGAACATCCCAATCAACTATCAGAATCTTGTTTATATCAAGTTCTGGCTGCAAGGGGAAAACATAAATCAAACAAAAAGGCAATGTTGTCACTATCCATAAAATACTGAGGAAATTTTGCTGTAAGAAAGGGGAAAAAAGACCCTGAATTAAAAAAACTAACGGTCACTTCTCACCCTTTCATCAAGGAGAAAAGTGGCAGCTATAGCCACATTGTTGAACAAACAAAATCCCATTGCTTCATCGAATTCAGCATGATGGCCAGGTGGCCTAACAAGAGCAAAAGCAGAATCCAATTCCCCTTTTGCCACTTTCTCAGCAACCTACGCGACAAAAGAAATTCTCTTGTCAGATTTTAAACTTTTAAATGTAAATGTACTATTCGAGAAGAACTTTACAGCACCTCAATGACAGAGCCAGCTGCGAGGTAAGCAGCCTCTGATGATCCTTCATTGAAATATATGGAATTTAATTTGGATGCGATTCGATTTCTCTTCAAATCATATGGTTTGGAGCTTATATTTCGAATCAAATTAACGTGTTTTTTGGAGTGAACGGCGCAAATGTATTTATCCTCCGCTTCTTTGGCATTTAAAAGCACACATCTAAAAGAGAAATCCAACAAAAACAAATTTAGAAAAACAAAACCAAAAAAAAAGGGAAATGAATTTAAATCATATGAGGATCAATTTCACAGGTTAATTTTAACGCTAAGTGAATTATTGTCAAGGTTTAAACTAATTGCATTCCAGATAAAGCAAATTAGACTATAATTTTACCCAAAAAAAAATTATGGAATTCATTTTCATTTATTACGAATTCTCACCACAAATAAATCACGAGAAAACGAAAGAAAGTTTCAGATAAAAAGTACCGTTCGGGAATGCCGGCGAGTTTGAGCTTGTTCCAAATAACGGTGATGCGATTGGGATTCTCGGGATGATAATCACCATCAGGTGTACGATGCTTGCACATCTTGTGATCGTAAATTAAACCTACCCGCCGTTGAGTTTTGGCATTGCTGTTGCTCGCAGCTGATTCCACCTCCATAATATCTGTTTCTCTCTGTGTCTCGGTTGCTTAGCTCACAGTTTCACCGGTAGAGAGAAAGCAGCAGCCAGCCAAGTTAGCGACTTTCGTGTTTGAAATTAAAATTTTGGAATTTTTTGCACTTCTTTCTTTTTGTGCCCTTTGCTTTGGGAGGCATTGGAGGGAACACAGTTTTCTGCAACCAATCAGCATGTGACATGCCATTACTTAGTTTGACCGACGATCTCCCTGTGGCCTACAGATTCTATTTGATCAAAATACCTATGAAGTTTTTGCATTAGTATTTTTTTTTAATATAGTTTTTATATAAAATCGTAATTTTTTAATTTTAAAAATTAATATAATTTAATTTATTATTAGGATGCTACCGTTAATGTTGACGCAATATCTAATACTAATGTGACAGCGCCACATCAACATATTAAAGTAACATGATCTTATCACATCATCATGAAAATGACATGACATTATTATTTCACATTTTGAACTCAGATACTAACGTGGCATTACCATGTCACTTTGACATACTGACATGATATTGTTACATCAACATTAAGTGTTACATAAACATTACATCAATATTGATGTTAACATTATAATAATAAATTTAAACAAATAATATTAAAAAAATTAAATAAAATAATTTTTATAATTAAAATATTATAATTTTAAATAAAAAATTAAATTAAAAAAATACTATAATACAAAAACTTTTTAAATATTTTGACAAATTTTATTTACATTATAGACCTCTTTTTATATGTTCTTTTCCTTTTCTTTTTACCTCTCTTTTTCTTTCTTCAATGCTTTTCTTCTTGTCTTCTATGGCTTCCACATGGCTAGAGGAAGAGGCCCCTTTACTTATGTAACTAGGATTGAACCCCTGTGTTGCGTTGGGGTAAAATAAAAGATGATTTAGAACGAATAGTGGGAAAAGATGTGTTTGCAAAATTATCTATACATAAAAATTGTTGTAATGTTAACTACAAAGCGAATGATTGTTACATTGTTGTTCACAAATTTATGTGTTCATTTTCAACCAATTTACAAAAAGTTTATGCTTTTAAAAAAAATTAAGATAAAATATGAACTATTATGAATCAGAATCATACTGTTTCGTTACTATAAAAGTTATTAAAGTAATTTTGTAACTTTAGTTTCTATTAAATTTAATAAGTAGTAGAGTATAATGATTTGATCAATGTATTCTCAACATTACTATTATATATTAACTTAATTAAGAATAGAGTAACCTATTTTTCATATAAAAAAAGTAACAAATTTGAGCAAAATTAAATAAATATCTAAATAAGTTACACACAAAAAAAAGTGAAAAAAAATAACAAAATTTTTGTGCTCAAATACAAAGATAAAAAAGAAACATAAGGAGGTAGAAAAAAAATTGGTTAAGAAATACCAAGCAACTCCATATCAGATTAAATTTTGTAACTTTCATGTGCTCTTGTGAATAAATTTCTTACAAATTATTTATAGAAATAATTACATAGTTGTAATATTAAAGAGACCAATAAGGATAACAGCACACTGATAAATAGTTTGTGATTCGTGTATGCTATCTACTTTGACCTGAGCATGTGAAAGAAGAAAAAAATATTAATGGTAGAGAGAAGGAGAAACTAAAGAGGGGTTTGCACATGATATTCATTAAATTAAGATGTTGTATATATCTTTTTTGACAACCAATAATCCATGAATTATAATATAAAACGTCAATGATCGCAAATAAAAGCTCATAAAATAAGTAAATGATTATGAATGAGCAACAAATAAGGAACCAAAACAAAATAAAAATTACAATTAGGTCAGGCAAGCAAAAATAATAGAAAGTAAAGAAACAGAGAAAAAGCAATTATTACCTAAATAGAAAAAGCAAAACCTGATAATAAATAAAAACAATAAAAACAGAAACATGTGATCATAAATAATATTACTATAGGTTGTGACAATCTTTATTTTCGGACGCGTAATTTGATAATTAATAGAAACTCATAATTAAGAGGAGTGGAATAAAGATTAAAGAGAAATATTTTAATCACCTTTACTTGGACTTCTTTTTGGGTGCTCTTACTTCGCACTAAACTGTTTCCTTTGATGCTTCACCAGTTTTTGCCCATTGCCAAGAAAATTATTCAGAACATCAACATCAAATTCAAAATGCTGATAAATGTAAATGTCAACAAAAAAATAAAAGATGAATAAAACAAATGTAAAAAGGTTTGTCACTTAGGCAAGCAGCAAATAAATAATTTGACTAAGCAAAGATGTATAGAAACATATAAGTTGAAGCTAAAAACCTTTGCCTGAATGAATTGGACATCCTTGATCACAAACTCTGCAGCTTTGTTATGATCTTTTCTTTGAAAGACAGAACATACATCGTTGGCCAGAGCCTCCTCAAAGTTTCGAGCACAAAGGTTGTCAAATCAATATCTCCATAAAAAAAATAGATCTTCAAGAGATTAATCCAAATGGAATTACTTGTAATAAATATAAATAAAACAAATAATTAACATCTATTTAAACTATTCAACAAATCATATTTGATGTTCTTACGTTCATGATCATATCAACAAACAACTAATGAAAAACCATAAGAATTTATTCTCAACAGATTAAAGATGAAAGTAAACAAAAAAGAAATCATCAAAACAGTCATTCATCCACCACATCAAAGAGAAATGGCTATCGTTATAACACAAAAACACAGCTATACAAATAAATAATGGAATGAAGGAATAATTGTTTTTTAAAAATACCCAAATTGAAATGGGAATAATCAAAATTATATATATATATATATATATATATAATGGAATCAAGAAAGAACAATGAAAGCCGAAAAGAAGAAAAATGGGTCAAAACATAACTAGGAAAAGATAGATAGTAGTAAAAAATGGACGAAATACCCTAAAGAAGAAAAACGCAAAATCAAAGCAGAGAAAGACACAGAACAGAGGAAACAGGAAAGCAAACCAGCCAAACTCAAAAGAAAAGAAAAGACAACCGTGGGGTAAC
Source organism: Theobroma grandiflorum (assembly GCA_036013995.1). NCBI lineage: Eukaryota > Viridiplantae > Streptophyta > Magnoliopsida > Malvales > Malvaceae > Theobroma > Theobroma grandiflorum. The sequence continues at coordinate 14,903,923 of CP142131.1, forward strand.
TAAAATAAATCAAGTATTTTTTTCTTTGTTATAAGATTTGTTTGGTTGTTGAGAATAAAAATTCATAAAATATAACCATCGAATGAAGAAATCTGTTCTCAATATTTTGTTATCCAACAATTACAACTAATTTTTCGAGTTGGTTGAATTTGAACATATTATGGTTTCAAAATATCTTCATGAGCATAGAATATACATCAATGTGAGTATTGATCAGAGTGACAAAGGGAAAACTTGTAGATACGGCAAAGTACTTTACAGCTTGATTGATTATGTATTAATAATTTTAAAAGAAATGGTTAAACTGGGGAAATAAAACATGTTGATAAATGTAAATGTCAACAAAAAAAATAAAAGATGAGTAAAACTAATGTAAATAGGTTTGTCGGTTATACAAGTAGGAAAAAAATAATTTGAGTAAGCAAACATTTATAGCAATATATTAGTTGAAATTAAAAACCTTTGTTCGAAATAAGTCGACATGATTGACTATAAAGACTGTAGTTTTGTTATGATCTTGTGTTTGAAGGGCAGAACATACATTGTTGGCGAGAGTATCGTCAAAGTTTGAGCTACCAAAGGCTGTCAACTGAGTATTTCTATAAAGAAGATAAGTGTTGAAGGAGACTAATTGAAATGGAAAAACCTATAATGAATGTAAGTAAGATAAGATAAATGGTTAATATCTATTTAAACTGTTTAGTAATTCATATTGAATGTTCTTATGTTTATGACCATATTAATAAACAATAAATAGAAAACAATCATAATTTTTCTCAACAGATTAAACATGAAAGTAAGCAAATAAAAAATGATCAAAAGGGTATTTATCAAACATGTTTTTAATTAAAGACATAAAAGGTATTTATTTGTTTATTATTAAAGGTAAACTAGAGATAAATACATGATTTATAGGCCAAAAGTGTAAGGAAATGTATTTGCATTTTTTTGCTTCAATTTTGCCTTGGTGCATGCATTCTTAGCTAAAGGGTATACTTTATTTATAGAGTGGTTTTGTTTATTATTATTAAGGATAATCTTGAATCGAAGTTCTAAGTATGAATCATCTTAATTGTAGGTAATAATCTCTAAATCTAAGTTAATTGTGTGATAAATCATTGTTGTTGTATAATTGAATAGCATTTTCAAGTATCGCCTTTAACAGTGAATAATTAAAGTGAAATCATATAGTTGGGATTTTATAATTAAGCAGCATTTCAAGTATCGCCTTCAACAACAAATAATTAAAGTGAAATCATATAGTTGGGAATGGCAATCATCATCTGAAGATAACAAAAATAATCGAAAAGTGATTGTGTGTGTCTGTTTTTGGTTATTATCAAGGAGAGAAATCACCAACAACAAATCATACAAATGAAGAAATAAAGAATGCAAACTAAAAAGAGAAGAAAGGAAGCTTTTGGAGTAGTGATATAAAAATTAGATGAATAATGATTATGTACAAAATCAAATTGTAAATAGAGTTTAAATGTGCAACAAAATGTGTTTTTGGGAAAAGATGAGTCATGATTGTGAAAGTAGTATGAGTAGTTTTTTGTACATAAGGACAGATACGAACCTCAAATTAAATTATCAAATATTTCTTGAAAAACAGTGTTCTTGGTTTCATTAACACTTGGGTGGCGTTTGTTTGTAGGGATGTAAAGTTACATTCCTTGCAGTGTACCTAATTAAATTACATTGCAGTGTTTGTTTTGTAACAGACACTGCAATGTCAGATTGCAATGCAACACATTACAGTCAATGGCTGCAATGTGATTGCAGTTTAAAACCAATGCAATCACATTACATTGCAGAATACAATGTCATTAAGGACATTTTTACTCATCATCTTTTAAAGAAATTACTCACGATACCCAGCAATAACTCACAATAAACGTATTAAGAAATAAAAATAGAATATTATTTTCTAAATAAAAGATTTAAAATAAAATATACAATATAATAAATTATATTAAAAATAAAATATATACTTGTAATAAGAAATGAAAAATAAAATATATTTAATTACAAATATATTTAAAAATTGATATTATATAAAAATTAACAATAAAAAAATACATGTTAAACTTGTATTTTAATGTATAAGGGTAGTTTTGAAAATTAACATTACATTCCCTGTAAAGTACTTGTAAAACAAACATTGCAATGTTATCTTTTTTACATTTTAACCATTACATTATTTATATATCAAATATTGCAATGTTATCTTTACTGCAATCACATTACCTGTAATCACATTGCATTGTAAAGTATCAAACGCCACATTGAACCATTCTCAATAGTCGCCATAATATGCAATCTTTTTTTAGATGTGACTCTAGAAGGAGCAACGTATAATTGATCATGTGTGAAACCAGGTTTAGATAGATATATACTTATTTTTTCAAGAGTTTGGCCTTGGCTTTTAATAAAGAAAGAAATATCATTCTATTTATGCTAATTTATCACCTCTAATTCTTCCTCTCTCTCAACAATTAAACAAATATTTTAAGCAAAATACTGATAGCTTTTGTTAGATAAAAGCAAAATATGACATGAAATTCATAAAAATTTGGAAAGTCAATAATACCAAGACTTAAGCAAGAAAAGAAATTAATAAATTAAAACAATAAAGCAAAAAATAAAAGACTGTATCTAAAACTTGATGTAATCAGAAGACATTACACTTTCCAACAGCAGCTTGTACCAACAGAGAATTTGATATTGACAAACGGGCTGTAAGACCAAAACCAAAAGACAAAAAAACACCATTAATTTTAAGTCAATATGAGAATTGAATAAGAACCGATAAAATGACTCATATGTTGTTTAACATCAATTATGATTACATACATATAAAATAAATAATAGAATAAATTTAATTATCAAATCAAAATAAGAATTTTAAATATAAAACTCACACTAAAATAAATAAAAGGCAAAACAAAGAATAACAAAAAAAAACATGAATAATACTTTAAATTAAAACAGAAGTCTTAAGAACAACTCAAAACCCAAAACTTGCTTAAATGAAAGAATTCATAAAAACTCAGTTAAAAAAAATAAAAGCAGGAGGGCGCAAAAAGCATAAAAGAAATCAAAATGAACAGTTAAAAATCAATTATCTTCATAGGGTAACGATAAAAGCGAAAATGAACAACGATAAAATTAAAACAGTAAAAAAAAAAAGACAGAAATGAGAAAGTACCTTAAACTAAAAACTTGTTGTAACCTGTGCTAAACACTGAAATGAAGAATAAAAAACTAGATAGAACAAAAAACAAAATAGAGATATAACAGGAACCAATAATCTAGACACGACACCCATCTCACACCATACACGTCGACACAACGTAAAAAATCTAAAGCGGAAAATGAAGTCTCAAAAAGCAAAGACAGAATCCCAAAAACTGAAACTCTCTTACCGAAATCTAAGACAAAATATTAAAAATTGAAGATTTCCTGTGGTTGCCCAAGCCTACCGAGCAGCAAGCTTGAAGTATAGCATAGACTCGAGGGGAAGCCGACAATGAGGGAAGCTAAAAAGATGAAAACAATTGATTAGCTCTAAGCCAACCGAGGAGTCAGAACTGGGGGATAAGAATGGACAGAGAAATACAAAGCCGGTCAAATGACTTACTAATGTGAGCAATTTGGGTTTTGTCTCAGAAGACATGCAAGAGATTTCAAGCTCCTTCTTTCAAGTTTGATATGTTCAAAACTCCATCTTATAAACCATAACTCTTCTGGCTACGGAAAAAAGAGATATGAATTTGACTGACCGGGAAACGTGATTAACTTATTCTTTTTTAAAGTTGAACTTATAAATGGGTTTAGAGATTGAAAACGTGGACATTGCCTAAGTAGATATGTGGGTAAACGAGGAAGGCCCTTAATTATGTTATAGATAGTTTTATTACCCCTTGATTGGTTTGTTTTTTCTTATTGAAAACGGCGACGTTTTCCTAATGGGTTGCTCCTTGCCCACTTGGCGCAGCCTGGATAAGAAAATCCAGGCAACTTAACCATTGCTTTTGCTCACTAGGAAAAAGGGCCATCTTGTCAACTAGTGCGTGCATTCCTCTCAGGTTCTCATTCAAGGAGTTTTGGGCAATGGCACAATGATAAGCTACTAGAGAATTCAGTAACAAGTCAGTCGTTGATACAAATGTAAGAGGCAACCTCCTAGAGGATAACAAAAAATGTTCACCCTACAGGTAAACTCTGTTTACAAAACCTACCATACTTCAAAATAATAGGTAGACACCCTGATTTTTTACAACTAGACAAAATGGTTGACTTCCATGGTTGAGGCTTTACAAAGGTATATACTATATGAGCTACTGTACTTGGTAACGGAGAAATATCTGTCCTTTTGTCGCTTCCTTTTGCTCACATTCAATAATTCAGTGGGATTTACCGTCGCTAAAGGATACTGCAGATGGGGAATCGTGAGTATGAGCAACGCGTACGCAATCATTTTGCAGAAGAGGATTTAGTTCCAAAGGTGGCTCCTTAATGATTGACAATCCCGGTGAACAGCCTTCAACATGAGTAGCTAACCAATTAGCACACAAGTTCTCTTCCCTTCGGATAGGATAGACTTTGCAATCCCACTTACGATTGAGAAGATCTCTGCAGCTCTTAATGAGGGCTATATTAGAATCCAGCAGAGAGGGAGCTTTCCTTAAACATTCCACTGCAGCAACGGAGTCAGACTCTACCAGAACTTTCCTATACCCTCTATCCCATGTAAACTTTATTCCCTGAAACAGTGCCCACAGATCTGTTGATAAAGAACCGCACCTGCCCAAGTTAAGATTGTAGCCAACAATCCACTTTCCTGATTTGTCACGAATTAGCCCACCAGTACTAGCAGCACCATCATTCCCCCTTGACCTCCCAGCTACACTCAAGTTTACCCTAGTTGAAGCAACAGGCCACAAACATTGTGATGTCTCCATGGTGCTGGGCAATGTGGCATGCAGTCCATGACTATTATTTACTCTATCATCTTCCACCTGCATTTCAGCTTTGACCTCTACAGCACAAGGACCATTAAACGAACAAGCAACCATTTTAGATTTGTCCTTGTTAAGGAATAATGTACTTTGCAGGCCCTTCTTCTCTCTCATTTCAAAGGGTTTTTCATTGTCATTTCCTTCAATTTTAATTACCGATCCAACTTTAGTCCCCTTTCCTGACAAACAGGGAGGAGGACAAGCAGCTGAAGGATCATTTACCAAATGACATGCCAAAACCTGTTAGAGACATATGAAATACAATTTTCAAACAGTTTAAACCCACATTAACTTTAAATTTCTGTAGAATGATATTTTCAGTACCTGGTGCTGTTTTTGAGATCCTCGTGAACTGTAATCTTCTATAGATCCTTGACGTTGTGGACTACTAACTCCAAAAGCTATTTGCAAGATACCCTGACAGCCAATCTCCTCTTTTACTTGACTCACAATTCTTCTCCCATTCAAATAATTTTTCTCCTCTGCACTTGGGGCTTTAGGTGCTCTATTACTAGAATTTAGTTTCAACAAACCTTCAAAACCAGGAGGGATGCGAGTTTCACCCATACTACTGGGCAACCTACAAAGTGAGCTTTCCAATGGATGCTCAAGAGGCTCAAGAGTTAATGTGCTTTTGATTTTCTCAGTATTTTTAGATAATAAATCAGAGTCATTGCGGTATTCTTGCTCAAATGCTACTGAAATCGGTTGAATCACAGAATCCAAGTCCTCTAAGACAGTTAAAAATTTCCTATTGGTAATCGCATCAAGGGTTTCTTTCACAGCCCATTCATTGAAATTCCGCATTGACTCTTTTGAAACAGCTGTGTCAGAAATCCCTACAATTTTTCCACCTACCATATCGATATCCATATCAACAGCCTCACTGCTATTCATATTGGCATTATCATCATGTGTATATTCCAAAGGAGACGCTAATGAAGGAAGTTCCTGATGTACCTTCATTTGATTATCTTTTGCATGGCAGAAGACTCCACAGAAAAAGTCTATATTTGACCTTGTAAACAAGTCTATAAACACAACAACATTATTAGTCATCTTCATGAAGGCATTGAGATCACATCTGAACATGCATATTTAGCCATCTAAGCAATAAAAGATAGCACAGCCAAAAAGTATGAACACAAGAATTTTGGTCTATCTTTGTAAAGGCATTGATGTAGAACAAGGGGAAATAAGGAGAAATTGGAGATCAGAAAAAGATTAGAGGGAAAGGGGAAGACACAGAGGAAATTGGAGGAAGGAATAAAAGAACTAGGGAGAGATAACTAGAGAGGATCAATAGAGGGAGGAATCTCAAATCCAATATTCAAAATCTTAATAACTCATAACCAAGAATCTAGCCAGTTTGGAACAAAAAGTAACATAAAACAATCCAGAATCTATGCCCAAAAAATTGTTCTGAAGGAAAGCTGGCAGAAAATACATTCAGAGAGCCTAGAGAGCTTACCCTGTGTGTCTAAATGCAGCTGTTTAGATGTAAATATCAACAACTTCACACCATCAATGTAACTTGTCAGCACTGAGTTTTTTATATCCATGAGCTGAAACAGTTGACTGTAATTCTGTTGGGATCTACACATCAAAGAACCCATTCAAGTAATACAATGAGTCCAAACTTAAAATTGTAAAAGGAAAATGAATTTAAGCCAGAATTCGATGTTGGCACACACCTTTCCGTATAATCCACAGGATAAAAGTATAATGCAATGTCACAAAGATCTAGACAACCATTCTGGAGTATATCTGCCTGAAGGTGACACTGGTGAACCAGATTAACCTGAAGGACTGGGGGCATTTTCAGTGAAAACTCATATGCTTTACGATGGACTCTGCATGGAGGTCGAGCCAGGAAGCCACCATAAAATTCACCTAGGGTAGCAGGATCAAGAAATTTGAAACCTCCCCTAAAAAAGGATGAGAAAAGTTCAATATGAAGGCATGTCAGTGACTTCTGTCCGTTAGTAAATAAAGAAAACCTTTTGAAAGTAGCAATTAATGCAAACCCTAACTACAAATAGCATGCTAGAATACATATGCAGGACCTCATGAAGTTTTCATGCCATATACATAACTTGAGAAAAATAGCTTTTAACATCATAAGGATGGAAAAGGCACTGACATGCTAAGAGGACTGAATTATTGAGAATGCTGTACTATTTATTTAAATTGTTATGTATAGAAATCCATGCCGTTGTTTTGAGATGTGCTGAATTATGTTGATACAATTTTTCAACAAGTAGACAATTACATAACAAGAAGAAAGAATATGGTATGTACAACGTCTTCGAAAGACATATTACTCACATCCAGGTAGTATGAAGAGCAGGAAGATGTGGGCGGAATAGGGAAACCTTAAGTCGAATATTCCAGGATTCTCTTTCTGCAACATCAAAATTCTCAGGTTCAGCAGCATCATAAAAGTTTCGATCTGAGAAAGCATTTGTTTAAAGAGGACATAAATATAAAAGTAAATTAAAATTGCTCAGCTACAAACAAAGATTAATATAAACGATATCACCACTATAATCTGAAAATGGTCAAACATCTGGATATTAGATACCACATAGAATTGGAAAAACAAGTTTATAGTTTCATCATTATTTCGAAAAGGTAGAGTACTGTGAAGTGATTAGAAAAATTCTCTTGCCTGAACCTACAATAGTTGAATGGAGCCGTGATGGTGAAGGTCTGCTTGATCTCATAGTCTCCTCTGTCTTTGTAGGAAGTATTGTTTGCTTATTATCAGGTAGGATGGCATCCGATATCTGTCCCTTGCAAACAGTCTCTTTGTTGGAAACAACAAGGTCACTTTCTACTGAAAAAAGAACATAAGAGCAGCAATATGTCACCACAAGATAGATACGCACATATAAATCAAGTAGCTAAAACTACAATATAAGTGGATAAACTCAAATAAAAAGCATACAGCACCAGTAGCTTTATAGAAACCAATCTAGACCACTTGATGATCTTCAAAATTGATACTTCTGACCAAGTTGCACCATGAAGATTTAAAAACTAAGCTCAAAAGTTGATTCACTCAGACCAGAAGTATGACCACATAAAAGGAACTGGCATACAAGTAAATTCTGATAAAATATTTAAGTTCAAAATGCAGTTACGTGAAAGTCAAATTGATGAGATGAGTGATAGCACCCAAATGTTAAATATAAGTAATGGGCATAATTTATAAGATCATAATCTCTGTCTCTTACCTCACTGCTAAATTTATGAGATTCCAAACTTCTATGCTACACGTTTGGAACAAAATATTTTTCACCTTTCTAAAATTTCATTTTTGAACTTCAAAAGATCATATGATGCCTTTTGCCTCCTTCTTTGCATCCTAATAAGAAAATGCACCTTTAATGATTTTCAAGGCAAATCTCTTCATAATATTCCATCAAACTTTTCCAAAACAAATCATTTGGGTTTTTTTTTTTTTTAAGGAAAAACACATAAACAGAACAAACAAGTCAAAATGATATCATTTTACAAACTTTCTTGCCTGTATTGATGATAGGCAAACTAAGCATTAAGGTTGAAGATGCAGACAATGCCTCTTTCATTTTGTTCATTGCTTTAGCATTAACAGTCTTGACTTCTTTCACAGACATAACAGAAGATACTGGCTCTTCGTTACTACTGTATATCTTTGCAACTGTCTGAGGGGCTTTTTCTTCTGCAGTGGGGCACAGGAGCAATACATTCTAAGAGAAATCTACATAGAGTACTCTTTAACAAGGCAGGGGCATGAAATCTATATCATTCATGCAAAATAAAACGCAACAGCCACATTTTACCATATGCACATCAAACTTGCCATCAATGCTTATATAAGTTTTTGCGCTTCCAAAAGAAAACTAGCATAAAGTTCAAATATTGTCTCATTTTTTTCCCTGTTATCCAGCATCAGGGAAAAGAAAATCTAGGTTCTTGTCTAAGATTAAAAGTTTAGCATACTGGACTCAGGCTCAACATTAAAAAATAATATTCAACGACAATAAATAACCTTGATTTAAGACATCAGATTTTACAAAACATAAGATAAACTTGCAATCATATTTGGAATTGACTGCACCAAAAGCTCACAAAATATCATAATCTGGACCAACCAACTCCAACATACACCAACCCAACACAGAGTTCAAAAGTATCTATTCGTTTCCTGAAGCATCAACTCCAACAACTTGAATGAAAAATTTAAACAAAATGCTTTTACAAATAATATAAATGAAGCAAGCTCACCATCTGGAACTTCTTCCATTGTTACATCTTTCAACACTTCTTAAGATAGAAACTTTATGCAAAAAATAAAAACAAACTAGTGGCAAAGTCCAAGAGTTTATCACCTTTTGACTCCTTTGGTGTTTTGACTGCATGCTGACTAATTGACGAAATGATCTGCTGACCACCACATCTAGGAGGCATCGAAGATCTTAACTGTAAAAAACTAGGATTTGATCTCACCTTTATGGGCTTAAAAGAAGGGCCTACAGTTTTGGGTCCCACAAATGACCTCTTGGACAGAGATGCAGTCAATTTTGCTGGGACAGGTTTTGATCTGAAGTTGCTCTTCAAAGGAAATTCCTTTCTTGGTGAGCCTGATGATAGCTTAATGACTTCCTCAGTCGGGAGGAACTTCACTTTGCCTGTTTCAACAGCCTTTGGCCTTTGACATGCAACCTGTCTTCCCAATTCAAAACAATGTTTTCTAGAGGAATCCAAAACATCTTCTGCCTGGCCAGGTTTTAGAGAATCTACGTCATTCTCAAAAGGACATACTTCACAAACCCAATCTTCATGCATGTCCGTCACTACACTCCGCATGCAATAGCTTCCAAAAGAATCAACATTATTTTTAGAATTGAAGGTCAAACAAATATCACAATTAACTACATATGAACCAATCAATTTACGATGTTACTATTCTAGTTAAATGCAAGTAAAAAAGATAGGGTACACTTTCAGAATCAAGCAAGAACTTTAACGCAGCTGCTTCTTCATTTAATTGATAAACATATACCTAATAAAAACAGAAACAAACAGCAGATTACAACCATTATACGTTTAAGATTGACTGATGGTTGTCTTACATATGACGTTCAATTGAGCACTGGGAGCAAGTTATAATTAGTTCCCCGTAGCCAACATCACCACAAATATCACATACCTTGTCCTGTAGAAACAAGGAAATATCACATATGAATTTCTAAATATCATTGTCACTTAATACCAAGGATATAATGCAATTAAATGACTACAAACATCATGCTCCTTCATTAAAATGGGAAATCTTAAACAACTGCCTTCAATAATAAAGCGCATTCCACAGAGACCAAACATTTTTATAATCTCAAAGTGTAATAAATCGGATCCAACAACACTGACTTAGCAACGGTACAGACCTAAATCACGTGAATTTAAGCTCAAATTAATAGTAGTGATTGACCACTCAAATCCATCATGTTCTCATCAAGACTACTCATATGGAAGCCCACACCGGACTTGTCCATGTTTCTGATACCAATTGTAACGACCTGGATCCAAGCACCACTACCCTGACAACATTTCAAGTCTAAACCACATGATCCTCACAGGTTACATGTTCACATCTGCGAGAAGGGTATCACACACAGAAACAATAAATCTAAAAACAAATATACTAACGCAGAGTAAAATGTTTAAAAATACCATTTTTACAGCAGCAAATGGGTGGCCACTCGCAAGGTTTTATCGTTTTCAACCTAATAAAACATCTCATCGCAAGCGCATCCATATAACTATTTATTGTTATTATTATTACTATAATAGAGCTGACGAACATGAAAGAAACTTTGCCAAGAAAAGAAGAACATGAAAGAAACCGGCAGTGTCAAAAGAAGGGTACATTGGCAATAAGAAAAAGACAAGGAAGGAGAGCTTTTAAGGTTGGTCAGAGCATTTTTACCAAGTGGGTATCTCTTGGTTGCTGCATTTTGTTTTGGTGGTGCGTGTCTCTTCTTGAACTCTCCTTGAAGCGAGAGAAAAAGGGTTGAGAAAATACCGCAATGGAGGGCGACGGAATGAGAGTGGGACAAAAAGGAAGGAAATAGAAAGAGCAGTGCAATGCTTCTCTTGGTACTGGGAACTAGGAATGATGTATTAATTATTTATGATTCTGCGTCTCCTCTCAATTACTGCATATTAATTAATATGTTAAAAACAAGAAATGATCAAAGTGTCCTGTTGCTGCTACTATCCAATCATCAGCGTAGGATCTGTCATATCGAGATCTCAACCGAACGTTCATAAGTGAAGACTGTGCCGTGCTCGATTGAACCGAATGGCTTCGTTGTTAAGAAACCCTTTCATATCTTGGTGGGACTTTTACACGTGTCGGCGTTTAGTGGGTCAGATTTCTTGCCACATGAGTTTCATCTGAGATACACACAATTTTTACCTTCACAAAACTTTAACTAATAATGAACAGATAAAAATTTTTTAAATAATTTCCATTGAATAAAATTGATTTCTGAAACAAAGGAAGAAAGGAACTTCCCCGATTTCTGAAGAGAACAATTTTCATCTGGTATAATTTTGGTCCTCCAACTTCCCCGATTGCTGTAAGCATCAGCATCACTTGTGCATGAAAAAGTCCCAAGTGGATATTGACTCAATTCTGTAATGATTAAAGCTGGGACAATGATTGCATTCAAGAAATAAAATAAAGCCTGCACCTGCAACTGCAGCTATAGAAGATTGTTAGTGCATTCAACTAAAATTTCTGTCGTTTGTATACCAATAGCAACAATGCCCATGCATTAGTGGCCGGTTGTAGCTGGTTCCAGGGAAACACCTAAGTTATGAGAGAACGAGAAGATGAGTGTGGGTACAATGTTGGCTGGTTCCAAAGTCTACAACTGTTAATACCTTACAACAAAATGGATCCAAATGTGTCAAAGTTGCTGCATAACCATAGAATGTTACCAGGAAATGCCAATGTAAAAGTTGGTCTCAAACAGCAACCAAAATCACTATCTTGCTGATCAGGATGCATTAAATCGGTACCTCATAGAAGATGTGCTTGTAGCAGGAGATACAAGTTGTGTTGCAATCGAGTAATGGTCTATATTCTCAATTAAAAAAAAAAATGATGACCATATCTTTCACTCTCATTAAACTTTGATGATTACTTTCTGAAGACTACCACAGAGCAGCATCAACAGCAGCTTTTCTACAAAACCCAGGACTAATATCAAGTTCATCAAATTGCTCTGTTTTATTCCTTTGATTAGATACTTGTTGACATCAAAATCGTGTGCGCATTGTCGAGATTTCAAATCATTGACTGGAATCAGAGGAAATGGAGGCATACTTCCGATTAAAAATTCAATTTCAATCATACAACCAGCACACAGGAGTATCAATTTCATGTCATCTTGGCAGAAACAACCAACAGGGACTTATTCTGCTCAAATTGTAGTTAAAATTCTTTGATAATGTAAACAATACGTAGGTAAGGTTCTTGACGGTTGGGCTGGGTTGAGGTTTATGGATTTTGTGTCTTTAGTTGGGCTATTGGGTTGAAGAAATTTTCATCGAGTTATGGAATTTATGGTTGCATAAAAAGAAGTGAGGGACAAATTAAGAGGGAGGAGCCGAAGAAAGGAGGGGAAGGGGTTGCAATTTGGACCCCAATCATAATACAGTTAAGTAATCGAGTAACACGTTATATGTAAATGATAATAGTTCAAAATTCAGAAATACCAAATTTAGCACATATTTTACTAAAAATAGTGCAAATTTAGTACATTAATTAATTCATTTAATTGGATAAAAAGATTATATTGATAATAAAATAGTTGATTTGTGCAAACAAAAGCAAGCAGAGAGAATTGCAAGAGGAAAAATAACGTAAAAAGCTAAATAAGAATAAAGGTAATGTTTTGAACATGTGTCCTTGGCAGATCCATTCTCTTTTCTTTTTTCTATTTGTTTTCTTTTATTTTTTAATTTTTATTCATTTGTTTTTTTATTACATTGATTTTGGTGGAATCAGATTTGTCATTGACAGATCAGATTCTTGTTTTTTTATTTTGGACTCAATTAAGTCTTGGGCATAAGGTCCAAATTGCAATAACTTTATTTATATATATATATATATATATCTAATGAATTAATCTGGATTATTTTGGATCATCCAAAATTTTAAATGAATAATAAGAAAAGGGAATGATTGTAGAAAATTTAAATGGGAAAAGGGAATGATTGGTTAAAGAAGAGGGAATATTTGTTAAAAGAATCATAGAATGATTGTGAATCAGTAATGAAAAGTCCTTAGTAGGTGATCTCATCTGGGTTTAGCTTAGTAAAGGTTATAAATCATCATCCAATTAACTTTATATTTGATATACCAATCATCATTCATGCTGATTTAATTTCAATCTTTTTTGGGTCCTATTTTATACCATTTTGTGTTGCCTATTATCATTATTTTTCACTTTATGAGCATGGGAAGAGGATTTTTAGTGCGACACTTTTTTATTTAATTATTAAAATTATAATTCCAACATTGGGTATGATGATAAATGTCTATGTATTACTACTCAAAAGATTGGATTTAAATCTCTGTTTTTCTATAACTTAAATAGGATTGTTTTCGCATAATATTTATTAAAACTTTTAACTATTTTAAAAAATTTAAATAAATTTTTATTTTTTTATTATATTCGATCAAGTTTTTATATTTTTTATTTTGAATCAATTAGACATAAACCTTGAATCTTAAATCCTTATAATTAAGATTGTCGAACTATAATTAATCAAATTGTCATATTTCATCACATGTTGTTAATGTGGTATAATTGATGATGACATGATCACATGACTGCTTACGTAAGTGTAAAAATGACAAGTGGTGTTTTGAACTTTTACTCATAAAAATCTATTGACTCAAGATAAAAATATAGAGATCTAATTAAACATAATAAAAGAATAAATATTTATTTTTTTAATAATTCATGAATTTTTTCAAAAATATTATGTCTATTATTTTCTATTTTTATTTGAAATTAAGTAAAAAAGTAATGAAAACGTGGAAACTCTTTATAAATTGAAGTCGTTAATATGAATTGCAGGGTTCTCAAGAATCATCATTTGTTGCAGGATTCAGGTATTAAAAGAAGGTGTTAAAATCCAAATAATCAATTGAATTAACAGCAATTGATCCCGACGTAATCCGGCGGTTGAAATAGTAAAGATATTTTAATGGAGCAATGGCATATTCCTTTCCTTTTTACTGAAATCAAAATGCATGCCCAGAAGGGAAGGGAATTGTGCATGACCAAAAACATATGGTTTGTTTTTTCAAGATATTGGCTTACCGTTACAACATGCAGCACAAAAGCACAACAAACGATTAAGGTTACATAGTTAAGACTGCCAAAAAGAGCATTAAATCTAACGAAAATTATACATAAAATAAATATGACGTTATGAACTAAACAGTACTTAAAAAAATGTGTAGCATGTGATGTGGGTATTCATAGATGTGCCAAATCCTGAACAAAAATCTGCAAGAGCTGGTGGGGTTTGGTGTGAATATTAATAGCCAGCCTCAGTCATGGTATTGACATGGCAGTGACCCGGGGCCAGTGGAATCGACACATCCAAGGCATATTCTCACTTGACTTATCACTTACGCCTGAATCAAACACATTGACAGAGCCAATCTTATTATGTTACATGACCCATTCATTTATTTATATTATGTATAAGTTGGATATCAATAAATTCAAAGAGAATAGCAGTGTTCCTTCCCCCTAGACTCAACGTGCACATGCCTTACAATTTCCATTTTTCCTTTCTTGTTTGTGAAACAAAAGTAACAACTATTCCCCGCGTGATCTCATTCTCTGATTCTGATTGTGAAGACTCACAAACAAAAATCCAAACAAGTTTTGATTGGAAGAAGATTAGGAAAGAATAATAATGGAGTGATATTTAGAGATGTAAAGCCAACGAAAAATGATTTAATTCTTATCTAGAAAAAGTTGATAAGACAAAAGATCGGACATAATCACATGCTAAACAGACCTACATCTTGTACCAGGCTCCAACAATAGTACCCTTTTTTAATATGATAATACTTGGAATTTTAAGAATAATTTCAACTTAATGTCAATTTATTCAAACACATCTCGTTATGTCATTAATCATTCAATGATTTGCAGTGGTGATGGCAGAGTTAACCTCATCGATGACGTGGCGGTTGCGACAACTTGGTCTAAATTCAAGCTTCCCATGTCGTAAAAATGACAGGCGAGTTTCGGCAGTTCCCCAACATTGAGATTTGAGAAAGGAAACAAACAAGATGACACCGAATGACAGGCGAGCTTCAGCAGTTCCCCAACATTGAGATTTGAGAAAGGAGACAAACAAGATGACACCGAAGCAGATACGAGCAAAGAACAGAAGGACGAATCCAAGGAATTTTAAAAGATGAACCAAGTTCTCAAAGTGCTACCAATGAGGATGATGCTGTGGTGCCATATTCTCTTCAAAATAATAATTCACTGAGTTCTAGATCTAGATGTACATAAAAACGTGAAAAAGGTAGATAACACTACATCCGTCACCACAAAACCATGCTTTAAAAGGAATAAAGAAAAGCCCATCTGCATGCTCATGCAAGGAGGGGAAGAAGAAGAAGGTAACAAAAAACTTAGCTAACACGTCCTTAGGTAAACAACAGCAGAATCACATGGGTACCGACTTATGCACATTGAAATCCAGCATAACCACTGACCACCCTTACCACCACAATCCACTTGCTGTTTTCTTTTTCAACCCCACAATAGCATCAAGCCCGAAAACAAGAGGGTTGTGAAGAAAGAGAAGCCTTGGAGCTGATATCCTCCATCACTGTAGTCTGTGTTGATCCCAGCTCCGGAAGGACCTAAGCCTGTGCCAACTCCGCCTAACACTCCAGTAGGTGTTGTCGTACCGTATGGTGTTGTGCTCGTGGGGGTGTTAGTGCTTGGGTTCATGGTTGAGGGTGTAGTGGTTGATGGAGTAGTTGTTGTGACGGAAGTGGTTGGTGTTGTGCTGCTTGCGGCACTGATCCAAGTAAAAGAAAATAAAAAGAGTCACCAACTATTTTTCCAAAAGCAACAAATCAAATAACAATGCATAGCACAATAATGTAG
This sequence comes from Theobroma grandiflorum, assembly GCA_036013995.1. NCBI lineage: Eukaryota > Viridiplantae > Streptophyta > Magnoliopsida > Malvales > Malvaceae > Theobroma > Theobroma grandiflorum. The sequence goes on from CP142131.1 coordinate 14,920,160, forward strand.
AGGACATATTTCATACAAAAGTATACGAAACTAAGCATAGTCAAGTTGGTTTAAACTTTGCAGAGATATTGTTAACACCTTGGATCTTGTGAAACAGGACATTTCTTAGCAGAAAATGTATTCGTAACCTTAGTAAATAATGAAGGGCACAAAAAGAGACTTAATAGAGTCATTAAAGGGTTAATGATTTACATTTTAGCTATGGGGGAAAAATTATAAAAATATCCTCAAGGACGGCTCCACAAGATCAAAGACCTAAAACAAAATATTCAAATAAAATTTTTTTTATTAAAATTTTATTTTTTTAACTTTTTGATATACAAAATTTTTAAAAAAACTTTTAAAATCAAATTCTTTTAATATTTCTTTTTTAATTAATAATATAACCAATTCATTTAATTTTTCTTAAAACATTATTGATCTTAAATAAAATTTTATTAATTTTAATTTAATTCATTTAATATATTTAAATAAAATATTAAATAATTTTATACAGGAACATGTGAAGTTAATAGTAGGGAGCGCTGTGATCCTGTAGTGTAACCAATAACGAACCCTAGGATCTTTTCCAAAGTAGGGAAGACACGGCACATACCAAAATCAAGCCCAAGTGAGGCCCATAAGGATGGGATTTTTTGTTCTTAAATTTAGGGATGTTTTTACTGTTTAAAACCATAATGAAAGGGCAAGAGGTGGGGTTGAAAAGAAAAGAACAAGGTAGGAAAAACATAAGTAAAATAGTAACAGCAGAAGGGTGCTCCCATAAAATGGTGTTGCAAGGTAGGACAACTCGAGCACAAACTTCGAGGCATCTCAAATTTCAAAAAGTTGGGGCTCTAATCTCAAAGAAACGTTTGTCCATCTCAAGGGTATAGGGGTGGCTCCAAGAATCAAAAAAGCACCCAAAAGAGATTGCCCCACCATGACATTGCCAGTAACACTTTTTGTTTTTTGTTGCAAAAACTGCTACCCCAGCATTATTCTTTACTCATTATTTGTGGTCACATTTTTTTGACTTGGACATGGCCTTAGAAGGCAGCATCCTCCCATATTTACTAACAAAGACACAAAATAAAACTATAGTAACAACAATGCACAAGGCAAAGTTTGTGATGAGACTACTATAAAAGATGTGAATCCTTAATCACTACGGGGCATAAAAGTAAATAAGACCATAGCAACAAGGGACTATGATGAGAACCCTTTACACTGTACACTCCTGATCAAACTTGACCTTTAGTGAAAGGGGGCACTTGATCCCAATAATTGCAAGATCTTTTATGAAAGTGAAAAGCTACAATGCTACAGCACACGCTTATAGCTTTACCAATTATATGTGGCAATATCAGCATGAAGTTACAATAGTAGTCCAAATGGTGAAAGGAGCTCATTTAGAACAAGATCAGAGGTGAATGGAAAAAGCAGACTTAGTATTGGAATATAAATTTATTCTGGGGGGTAAAGGCATCTCAATGAAAACAGTTGAAGTGGACCTGAATTTCTTTCAGAAAAAAAGCGAACTTTTTTTGGCTCCTCTCCAATAATGGAAAGCAAGATGCCCATTGCACCCAAGAGGAATATGGAAGTGTAAAACAAAGGCACTCACAACAGTAATCTCAGTAAGATAGCATAACATAAAGCAATCTGAGCTTTAAGATAGTTATTACTATTATATTTATCCTTCTTTTTTTTCTGTTCAAAACTTACTTTAAACTTAACCATGTGGTCTACCTTTGATAAAACTTTAGACTAAGTATACTTGCATGTGGACCAAGAAAATATAAGTATTTCATGGTACTTGGTCCAACTATCCTACTGTAGCTAAATTTGCTTCAAAACTAATAGATATACTTTGACAGCTGAGTATACCAATCATTATCAACTTGTCATAAAATTCAAATTTGGAAACAACTTTTTCAAAAATACATAGCCAACGTTCATTTTTATAAGAAATGCTAGAGTGTCAGAGAGCCCAACAAAACTGGCAGCATTTGTGAGGGTGGGATCAAATAGCATTACCCCATTCTGTGTAGTCCTGAGGCCACATTCTAAATCCTAATCTTTATAACTAAATGAAGCATTTTAGTTTCTTTTTGCTCAAAACACTAAATGAGACATTTTGGTGACCTTAAAAGTTCAATTATAAGATTCAGACTTACTTCTGGCAGACAGTGCCGAATGCCCTATTAATAGTCCTAACGATTAGAGGCGCCCCATTTACAGGTTGTGTGCTGATAGTGCATACCACATTAAATAACACAGGAAACTATTATGCCTACTCCTTAGTCCTTCCCTTCTTTATCACACAGTAATGGGATGGGTCCAACCTTTTGTGACGGAGAAAGAGGAGGTACACATAAAAACTTTTTCCGGTTTCCCATTACCAATTTCAAATGAAGCTAATAACAGACAAAAGATAAAAAAAGGAAGAACCAATTAAAAGCTTACAGCATACCTGACACTAGATGGGTAAGCACAGCCAGTAGAGCCTGTGAATCACCAAAATAAAGTAAGTTTTTAGTTTTTGGCCCCTTTTTTTTGCCCTTTTCATTTTTTAACTGCTTTGGTAAATGTAAGTGTAGAAATTACAGATGGATAGAAAGGGAATTTACTAGGGTCAGATGCAGTGACAGTGGCAGTGCCAGCAAAATCACATGAGCCTTGAGCTTGGCCCTTTTTTTGGAAATAGCTGTTGACAGCGTAATTGCAATGAGCCTTAACAGTGTTAGGGTTGAAACAAGGCCCGTTTGAATGGACAGGGTTACAGTCAGCCCCAGCTCCGCAAGCGTAGTCCAAAGTCTTCTGCAAGGATGCATCGCCCACATTATCCTTGCAAACACACCATGTGGCACCTGTCCAAATCCCCAAAAGAAAATTTTTTTCACTTTCCAAAAAATTAAAAACAAATTCAGTCATTTTTTTTCCAGAGAAAGGGAAAATTTAATACACATTTAAAAGGAAAGAGGCCTCTCTGGGGAGCGGAGGCACAATGAGATTTTGTTAAGGTGGGAGTAAGATGAGAATAACTAACAAAAGGTGTTATATTTGCTTAATGAGAAAAATAGTGAAATCTCAAGCTAGAAAGCAAGTGTGTTGTTAGGAAAACATGGAAATAACCAGGAAAAGGCATGAAAAATATATGAAGTTATTTAGAACTAATTATAGCTTGCATTAAAGGTTCAGTAGCTTAAAGAAGAAAGTGGAAGAAAGACTTAGAAAACAGTAACATAAGACAAAAGAGTGCAACTCTCTCCAGACCAACAAAAAGGGAAAAAAATGGTGGATAAGATGCACCCAGCATGGGGTAGATGAATTCTCTCATTATTTTTAGGGAGAAAAAAAAGGAATGTTAGGTAGAAATCACATAGAAGCCCAAAAGAGAAGAAGAAAAGGATATTAACATCTGCAAACAGAAATCGAAATGGCTTTTGCAGCTTTAGTGAACGGGTAAGAAAAAACATAGCAGAGAAAAATATTATCTCAAGAGCTTACTTGAGCGGCCAGTCATGGCCAGAACGAGTACTGCAAGCACTAGAGCAGCCATGTTTGAAGAACAAAGGGTATGGGGGAGTGTGTGTAAGAGAAACAAAAGCTAGAGGAAGATAACAATGGAACTCAGTCAGAGAAAGTTTGTTGCAACTTGAGAGAGATGGAGAGAAGAAAAGAGAGAGAGAGAAAGAGAGAGTATGGGGCAGTGTGAGAAATGGGGTTGATATCTAGACAAGAAAAATAAAACATGCAGGAGAGTGATGTAGACGGTGGGACGTAGGGGGCCTTGTTCGGTGTCGGCTTGTGGAGTGCTTTTTGGATCCTTCATTTCATGGACTATAATGTCTTTACATTACTCCTTCTTCTTTCCCCCTTTTTTTCCCTTTAATTAGTCTTCAAACGTTTAACCTCTATCAAAGCCCAAAAAAATAGTTTCATGGGGAGTTGAGCAAAGTAAAGCTTTTTGGTTTCTCTGAGGCGCTGTTCGAGGGTTAAAGGTAACTGGGTATCCTTGACAGTGGGAACCCACAAAGCTTTGTATGGCTGAACTATAGACTTTTCCAAGTTTTGTTTATGTTCATACTAGCAATGAGATCAACAGTTTTTCACCGTAATTTGTGTTTGATTCATGATTGTACTTGTCAATTACAACAGGGGAAGTAGAGAAGATTGAAGAAGACATAATCGCCCCCCTCCCCATAAACCCAAAAGAAAAAAACAAACTACCAAAGTTACACTTGTGCTTTCTGCCATGCTTGCTAACCACAAAAATGGCAAAAGTAAGATCAATTTTCAAATTGGTATCTGGTATTTAGATGTGGTATTTAGTATAAGAATAAAGTGGTACCAAGTGACTTTTCTTTTTATTTTTTTTTTGAATTTAAGCAATAATATGAAATGAGATGATGCTATTAAGAAAAATGACTCATCTGTCAGTCACCACTATGAATCTGCATTCTGTAGTAGATGGGGGGCTTCTAATTATACTAGCCTCATTTAGTTCAACCAGCCAGGTTGGCAGTGGTGCCCACGTGTTGGTTTTCTTCTTGGCTGCCATTATGATGTCCTTTGATCCATTATTTTTTACCTTTCGATTGCAGCATCATGTTATCAGCATTTGGAAATGCTGGACTTGGTGTGAGATTGTGCTGATCCTACATTTTCTTTTTCTTTTCAAGAAACTACAAAAAGGTTAAAATGGCCACTATGGCCTCTGGGGTACCTTCTTTGACCACGGATCTAATAACCCCATGCATTTTCCACACTATTGGATCCCAAATCTCTTCCCTCCTTGCTGAAAAACTACATCTAGGGTGCATGGAGCTTGTAAAATTGCCGTAGTAAAAGGAACTACTTTAGTTTCAAATAAAGCAATCGTTTTGCCAATTGTGATCTGTGCCTTGAAAGTACGTCCATAAAACAAGGAAAACGTTATCAAAGGAGTATTTGCCAAATTCATGGTGTAGAAGACCAACTTTGCTAAGTTTACGGCTTCTTATTCTCTCATTATCGAAAGTGACTCGAGTAATGCATTTCTTTCAACTAACAATCGCTCCATTGTACGTTGGTGAAAGAAACATATTTCGAATCACATTGAGAGCCATAAGTGCAGATCTACAAGTTTGCCTTTCAAGCATATCTTCAGAGAGACAAACTCCATTGCAGATTGGTTAGCAAAAGCAAGGGTCCTACATGCCAAGGACTTTGTTGCTATTGTGTAATTCTCATTATATGGGGACTTTAATCTTTTCACTTTAATTTCACTGCCTTTCAAAAAAAAAAAATCCCAACTAAAATTTCAATTAGAGGAAAATTCAAACATGTAACAGTAAACTTTAATATTATCCCTTCACCACAAACATTTTAATGTAATAGGACTCACTACACAAGCTATTTAACACACCTTCTTCATGTTATTCTTTCTCTTTTTGATTTCTTACAATGCGTGTTTACACAAAACTAACAATAACAATAGGATGGAGGGAGTAATATTCAAAGAAGAAACCCCTAATACAAAGCATTTTATACAATTAACCAATAACCAGTTCATTCAGTTAGCTTACCAAGAATCTAGCCAGCTTGGAACAAAAAGTAAGATTGTACAAACATTCAACAACTCTTACTGGGTTCTTTATTTGTTCTGGACATTAACAATATAACTTTTATAGAGGTGTTGTTGTCATAAAATAATCTAGAATCTATGCCCAAAAAATTGTTCTGCAGGAAAGCTCACAGAACATACAGTCAGAGAGTCTAGAGAGCTTACCCCGTGTGTCTAAATGCAGCTGTTTAGATATAAATATCAACAACTTCACACCATCAATGTAGCTTGTCAGCACTGAAATTTTTATCTCCATGAGCTGAAACAGTTGACTGCAATTCTGTTGGGATCTACACATCAAAGAAGCCATTCAAGTAATACAATCAGTCCAAAATCAAAATTGTACAAGGAAAATGAATTTAAGCCAGAATTTGATGTTGAAGCACACCTTTCCGTATAATCCACAGGATAAAAGTATAATGCAATGTCACAAAGATCTGGACAACCATTCTGGAGTATATCTGCCTGAAGGTGACACTGGTGAAGCAGATTAACCTGAAGGACTGGGGGTATTTTCTGTGAAAACTCCTATGCTTTACGATGGACTCTGCATGGAGGTCAAGCCAGGAAACCACCATAAAATTCACCTGGGGTAGCAGTATTTCAAGAAATTTGAAACCTCCCCTAAAAAAGGATGAGAAAAGGTCAATATGAAGGCATGTCAGTGACTTCTGTCCGTGAGTAAATAGAGTAAACCTTTTGAAAGTAGCAATCAATGCAAATCCTAATTGCAAATTGCATGCTAGAATACATATGCAGGATCTCATGAAGTTTTCATGCCATATACATAACTTGAGACAAATTGCTTTTAACATCATAAGGATAGAAGAGGGCCTGACATGCTAACAGGACTGAATTTTTTAGAATAGTGTGCTATTTATTTAGATTGTTATCTATAGAAATCCATGCCATTGTTTTGAGATGTGATGAATTATGTTGATGCAACTTTTCAACAAGTGGACAATTACAAACATGAAGAACGAATATGGTATGTACAATGTCTTGGAAAGACATGTTACTCACGTCCAGGTAGTATGAAGAGCAGGAAGATGTGAGCAGTCTAGGGAAACCTTAAGTCGATTATTCCAGGTTTCTCTTTCTGCAACATCAGAGTTCTCTGGTTCAGCAGCATCATAAAAGTTTCGACCTGAGAAAGCATTTGTATAAAGAGGACATAAATATAAAAGTAAATTAAAATTGCTCAGCTACAAAAAAAGATTAATATAAACTATATCACCACTACAATCTGAAAACAATCAAATATCTAGATGGTAGGATACCACATAGAATTGGAAAATCAAGGTTATAGTTTTTATCATTATTTCCAAAAGGTAGAGTACTGTGAAGTGATTAGAAAAATTCTCTTGCCTGAACCTACAATAGTTGTATGAAGCCTTGATGGTGAAGGTCTGCTTGATCTAATAGCCTCCTCTGTCTTTGTAGGAAGAATTGTTTGCTTTTTATTAGGTAGGATGGCATCCAATATCTGTCCCTTGCAAACATTCTCTTTGTTGGGAACAACAAGGTCACTTTTCTACTGAAAAAAAAAAAAAAACATAACGGCAGCAATATGTCACCACAAGGTAGATACGCACATAAAAATCAAGTAGCTAAGACTACCGTATAAGTGGATAAACTCAAATAAAAAGCATACAGCGCCAGTAGCTTTATAAAGACCAATTTAGACCACTTGATGATCTTCAAAATCGATACTTCTGACCAAGTTGCACAATGAAGATTTAAATTTTAAAAAAAATAAGCTCAAAAGTTGATTCACTCAGACCAGAGGTATGACCACATAAAAGGGACTGGCATACAAGTAAATTCTGGTAGAATATTTAAGTTCAGAATGCAGTTACATGGAAGTCAAATTGATGAGATGAGTGATAGCACCCAAATGTTAAATATAAGTAATGGGCAAAATATATAAGATCATAATCTCTGTCTCTTACCTCACTACGAAATTTATGAGATTCCAAACTTCTAGCAAACTTCCATGCTAGAAGTTTGGAATAAAATATTTTTCACCTTTCTAACAATTCATTTCTGAACTTCAAAAGATCATATTATACCTTTTGCCTCCTCTGCATCCCAATAAGAAAATGCACCTTTAGTACTTTTCAAGGCAAATCTCTTCCTAATATTCCATCAAGCTTTTCCAAAGCAAATCATTTGGGTTTTCTTTATAAGGAAAAACACACAAACAGAACAACCAAGTCAAAATGATATCATTTTAGAAACTTTCTTGCCTGTATTGATGATAGGCAAACTAAACGTTAAGGTTGGAGATGCAGACAATGTCTCTTTCATTTTGTTCATTGCTTTAGCATTAACAGCTTGACTTCTTTCATAGACATAACAGAAGATACTGGCTCTTCATTACTACTGTATGTCTTTGCAAGTGTCTGAGGAGCTTTTTCTTCTGCAATGGGGTACAGAAGCAAACATTCTAAGAGAAATCTGGATAGAGCACTCTTTAACAAGACGTACGGGGGCATGAAATCTATATCATTCATGCAAAATGAAATGCACAGCCACATTTTACCATATGCACATCAAAATTGCCATCAATGCTTATATAAGTTTTTGCGCTTTCAAAAGAAAACTAGCATAAGGTTCAAATAATTGTCTCATTTTTTTCCCTGTTGTCCAGCATCAGGGAAAGGAAAATCTAGGTTCTTGTCTAAGATTAAAAGTTTAGCATAACGGGCTCAGGCGAAACATAAAAAAATAATAGTCAACAACAATAAACAACCTTGATTTAAGACATCTGCACCAAAAGCTCACAAAATATCATAATCTGGACCAACCGACTCCAACATACACCAACTCAACAGTGTTCAAAAGTATCTGTTTGTTTCCTGAAGCACGAACTCCAACAACTTGAATGAAAAATTCAAACAAAAACCTTTTACAAATAATCTAAATGAAGCAAGCTCACCATCTGGAACTTCTTCCATTGTTACCTCTTTCAAAACTTCTCCAGATAGAAACTTTATGCAAAAAATAAAAACCAAACTAGTGGCAAAGTCCAAGAGTTTATCACCTTTGCCAAGAAAAGAAGAACATGAAGGAAACCGGCAATGTCAAAAGAAGGGTACATTGGCAATTAGAAAAAGACAAGGAAGGAGAGTTTTTAAGGTTGGTCAGAGCATTTTTACCAAGTGGGTATCTCTTGGTTGCTGCATTTTGTTTTGGTTGTGCGTGTCTCTTCTTGAACTCTTGTTGAAGCGAGAGAAAGAGGGTTGAGAAAATACGGCAATGGAGGGCGACGGAATGAGAGAGGGACAAAAAGGAAGGAAATAGAAAGAGCAGTGCAACGCTTCTCCTGGTAGTAGGAACTAGGACTGATTTATTAATTATTTATGATTTTGCTTCTCTTCTCGATTTCTGCATATTAATTAATATGTTAAAAACAAGAAATCATCGAACGTGTCCCGTTGCTGCTACTACCCAATCTTCAGCGTAGGATCTGTCATATCCAGATCTCAACCGAACGTTCATAAGTGAAGATTCTGCCATGCTTCGGCGTCGTTAAAGAAACCCTTTCATATCTTGGTGGGACTTTTACACGTGTCCGAGTTTAGTGGGTCAGACTTCTTGCCACATGGGTTTCATCTGATATGCACACACAATTTTTACCTCCACAAAACTTTTAACTTATAATAAACAGATGAAAATATTTTAAATAATTTCCATTGAATAAAATTGATTTCTGAAACAAAGGAAGAAAGGAACTTCCCCGATTTCTGAAGAGAACAATTTTCATCTGGTACAATTTTGGTCCTCCAAATTCCATACGTGTACCGTTTGTTCATATCATTAAAATAAGCTGTAAGCATCAGCATTGCTTGTACATGAAAACGTCGCAAGTGGACATTGACTCAATTCTGTAATGATTGAATGCATTCAAGAAATAAAATAAAGCCTGCAACTGCAGCTGTAGAAGATTGTTAGTGCGTTCAACTAAAATTTCTGTCGTTTGTATATCAATAGCAACAATGCCCATGCATTAGTGGCCGGCTGTTCCAGGGAAACACCTAAGTTATGAGACAATGAGAAGATGAGCGTGGGTACAATGTTGGCCGGTTCCAAAGGCCACAACTGTTAAAACCTTACAACAAAATGAATCCAAATGTGTCAAGTTGCTGCATAACCATAGAATGTTACCAGAAAATTGTTAGTGTAAGCCATGCAAGTCAATTGATTTTGTGTTTGTAAAACATTATATTAATTAGTCATATTTCATGTTAAATATATTATGAATATTTTATATAATGTATAAAGTATTTTTTTATTTATGAGTTTATTTATAAAGAATTATGAGAAACTTATGTAGATGAAGTCTTTAGAACATAATGACCTTGCAAAGTCTTTGAAACATAATGGCCTTATAAAGAAATTATAAATGTTATAATTATGATATTCTTATGTATCAAATCCTTATTCTTAAATATGTTCTTAGTATACCTATCAAAATGAGTCTGGCCCATTAGGCCGGCTCATTTTACTTTGAATATGAGGTGGGTTAGGCTTAAAAATTAATACCCATATTGAAATCGGGCCTAAATGGGCCAACCCACCAAATCAATGGATTGAGATGGGTAGACTTGGCAATTTGTGTTTCCGTGTCGTAAACGTGTCAGACACGATTAGACACGAAACATATTAAGGGTAAATACAAACACGACACGTTTAATAAACGTGTCTTAAGTGTAAAACACGTACACGAACACGTTTAATTAACGTGCAACATGACACGATACAATTAACACGTTTACATGATTAACACATTTAACACGATTAACACGTTTATTAAACGTGTTAATATACGACACAACACGATTAATAACACGTTTAACACGTTTAACACGTTTAACACGATTAATACGTTTAAATAAAAATATTTACAATTAAATATAATTTTATTATTTAAATTCAAAATCTATAATTAAAAAAATAATTATAACAAAACAAAAATAATAATAACATCAAAAATAATAAAAATTAATATAAATAATATACATAAAATTCATTATCATATAATATGATAAAATACATAATTAATATCAAATCTTCAAATACTAATAATATTAAAAATCTTCAAATAAAATCTAAAGGTTAAAAATTAGGGTATTAATGTATAATTACATTAATACTTTTTATAAAATTAAAAAATTGTTTAAAATAATTATTTAAAATTATTTATATAAGGCTAAAATAGTCTTTAACTATCAATGTTTAATGGGTTAATAAACGTGTCACGTGTACACGTTTAAACATGATAACACGTTTAAACACGATAACACGTTTAAGTAAACATATTTTAAACGTGTCTGCCGTGTCTGACACATTAAGACACGAAAATTTTCATGTCTTAACGTGTAAGACACGATTAGACACGAAACACGTTAAGGGTAAACCCATAACCTGTTTAATCCGTATTTTCTCGTATCGTGTTAATGTGTGCCAAGTCTAGAGGTGGGCTTGGGCCAACAAAATTAATAATTTTAATTAAATTATTAATTTTATATAGTTAATTATTAAATTAATTACCAATAATATTACTTATATTATATATTTTAATGTGTTTTATCTTGACTTATCAAATTAATAATTTTAATTTATGAATTAAATCATAAAATAATTTTATTAATATAAAATTTATTAAATAAAAATTATAAAATAATTTTTTTTTAAAATGGGTTGGCCTAACCCAGCCCATGGGTTAGCAAGGGGTGGGCTGGGTTGAGGTTTTGATGGCCTATATAAAAAATGGGCTGGCTTGACCTACTTTATATTTTTTCAACCCACAAGGGCTGGAGTCGGGCCGGGCTGGGCCGGCCCATATTGACAGGCTTAGTTCTTAGTCATTGTATTGTCAAGAATAAGGATATTGACAATACTCAAAGGTTGGTATATGTTAAGCTTCCTTACTTTAGAAGTAAGTAATTGATCTCATAGGTTGAAGTATGTGATATACTTGAGGATAGTTTATGGCTGCTTGTTAATGAACAAGTTCACTGAACATGACCCGCTATGAGAGTTCCATTTGGTATTTCACTCAAGTGTCTATAGAAATACTTTCATGTGTCAGTAGTATAAGTAATCCTTAGACTTATGATACTAAGTCATCTTGTATGTGCATTGTCATGCTTTGATTTCATTTCTATGGGTCAGAAGATGATCAAATGCTTAAACAAGGTGATTTTGAGCATGGCATGAAGTATGCGAAGATAAATGAGTAGTCCATAAAGGATTCATCACTCCAAGTGATTTGAAGGGGACATATCTCATTTGCTTCTAGCTTATATTGATTAAAAGTCCTTAGCTAAGGCAATCTTGATAGGTCAATATAAAAGCTACAAGACTAATATGAATAAGTTAGAAAGTATGAATTGTGAAGCCTTGATGGTGAAGGTCTACTTGATCTAATAGCCTTTTCTGTCTTTGTAGGAAGAATTGTTTGCTTATTATTAGGTAGGATGGCATCTAATATCTGTCCCTTGCAAACATTCTTTTTGTTGGGAACAACAACGTCACTTTCTATTGAAAAAAGAACATAAGAGCAGCAATATGTCACCACATGATAGATAGGCACATATAAATCAAGTAGCTAAGACTACAGTATAAGTGGATAAACTCAAATAAAAAGCATACAGCACCAGTAGCTTTATAAAGACCAATTTAGACCACTTGATGATCTTCAAAATTGATACTTCTGAACAAGTTGCACCATGAAGATTTAAATTTTAAGAAAACTAAGCTCAAAAGTTGATTCACTCCGACCAAAAGTATGACCACATAAAAGGGACTGGCATACAAGTAAATTCTAATAGAATATTTAAGTTCAAAATGCAGTTACATGGAAGTCAAATTGATGAGATGAGTGATAGCACCCAAATGTTAAATAGAAGTAATGGGCATAATATATATGATCATAATATCTATCTCTCACCTCACTACGAAATTTATGAGATTTCAAACTTCTAGCAAACTTCTATGCTAGAAGCTTAAAACAAAATATTTTTCACCTTTCTAATAATTCATTTCTGAACTTTAAAAGATCATATGATACCTTTTGCCTCCTCTGCATCCCAATAAGAAAATGCACTTTTAGTAACTTTGAAGGCAAGTCTTTTCCTCATATTCCATCAAGCTTTTCCAAAGCAAATCATTTGGGTTTTTCTTTATAAGGAAAAACACACAAACAGAAGAAACAAATCAAAATTGTATCATTTTAGAAACTTTCTTGCTTGTATTGATGATAGGCAAACTAAGCGTTAAGGTTGGAGATGCAGACAATGTCTTTTTCATTTTGTTCATTGCTTTAGCATTAACAATCTTGACTTCTTTCACAGATATAACAGAAGATACAAGTTCTTCATTACTACTGTATGTCTTTGCAAATGTTTAAGGAGCTTTTTCTTCTACAGTGGGGCATAGAAGCAAAACATTCTAAGAGAAATCTAGATATAGCACTCTTTAACAAAACGTACGAGGGCATGAAATCTATATCATTCATGCAAAATAAAATACACAGCCACATTTTACCATATGCACATCAAAATTGCCATCGATGCTTATATAAGTTTTTGTGCTTCCAAAAGAAAACTAGCATAAAGTTCAAATAATTATCTTATTTTTTTCCTTGTTGTCCAGCATCAAGGAAAAGAAAATCTAGGTTCTTGTCTAAGATTAAAAGTTTAGCATAATGGACTTAGGCGAATCATAAAAAAAATAATATTCAACAACAATAAACAACCTTGATTTAAGATAATAGATGTTACAATACATAAGATAAACTTGCAATCATATTTGGCATTGACTGCATCAAAAGCTCATAAAATATCATAATCTGGACCAACCGACTCCAACATACACCAACGCAACAGTATTCAAAAGTATCTGTTTGTTTCCTGAAGCACCAACTCCAACAACTTGAATGAAAAATTCAAACAAAAACCTTTTACAAATAATTTAAAAGAAACAAGCTCACCATCTGGAACTTTTTCCATTGTTACATCTTTCAACACTTCTTAAGATAGAAACTTTATGCAAAAAATAACAATCATGTTGGAAATCTAAAAGATTTTATTATATTTGCAAACTATTATTTGTTAAAGTGATGAAGGATAAAACTAGAAAACAAAGGAAAGATAAAACAAAAGAGAAAATATAATTAAACTCAAAATCTCTTTATAATTTTTTTCATTCAACAATAACACTTATAAATATACTTACATGAGAGAGAAAACAACCTTAAAATTAAATAACAGTAAAATAAAATAATTGTGCAATATGCATGTCTTACATAACCCTCTATTTCACAATACAGAACCACTACTCAACATGGTAATAACTATAAAAGAGAAAATAAACTGACATTAACTAATAAACTAAAAATTGTTGAGAATAACTTGTTAAATATATTCACATGCATATGTATGTATACATATATAAATAATGAATAATAAAAGAAGCAGAAATAAATAAATATAGGCAAATATCAATTATGATCTAACAATGTAGTGCACCTTTATATATTGTAGATAAACCCACCAAATAAAATCCTCAATAAGGATCATGACACTAACCTCTAGCCATAGCAAATGTTAAGCTTCTTTCTTCATAAACTCACATTTGGAGTTCTTCAGTCTATTCCTAATGAGTTATTCTAACCTAAATAACAATTTTACAGTGATGGTAATACGATATTTGTTTTCTTAAAAATTACCTTGGGTCGGGGATCCATTCATTTATTTTATAAGCAAAATCTCTGTCATTAACGAGATAACTACTACCTCAAAATTAAGGAATTTTAAAGATAATGGGTAATAATCACAATCCCATTCAAATAATGGGTAGTTATCACAATCCCATTAAAACCATATCACTTATCATGGAATTTAAAAGTGAGGACCATTAAAGATAAATAAGATTTTTAAATTTTAAAATTAAAATTCCAACATTCTCCCACTTGGTCCAAACTTTTATTACACAATTATTTTCGCAATATAATAAGCTTATTCCTTATATACTTAAACAGAAAATTGGAATTACATGAGTCATGGCGGTAAGTCTTTTTATAAATAAGTATTTCCTTCCATGTATTGCAATGTAATTTTTCTTTTTTTGAATAAAATTCATAATATGATATATTACTTTATGAATAAACCTCAAGCATTTATTTTGAGTCCTTAATTATTTGTTGTTCTCAAACATAAATGTATACAATCATAAATGAGAAAACAAATTAAAATTCTAAGTTTCATTACAAAGAAAAATGTGCTAGCATCTTAACTCAAATAGTAAGTGACAGATCGAAAATCAATTCCATTTTCGCTACATGATCCTTAAACATCTTTGATGGCTTGTCTTTTGTCAATGGATCTGCAATCATTAACTTAGTATGAATGTGTTCAATAAACAATTCATTTGCTTTAATGTGCTATCTGATGGCTAAGTACTTAATGTTGACGTATTTACTTCAACTTCCATTCTTATTATTCTTAGCAAAGAACACAGTGGCAAAATTGTCGTAATATAACTTTAATAGCTTAGAGATCGATTCAACAACTTGAAACCCAGAGATGGAACTTTTCAACCAAATGCCTTGTGATGTAGCCTCAAAATAAGAAACAAACTCGACTTCTATAGTAAAAGTAGTAACCAAAGATTGCTTTGCACTTTTTCAAGATATGGCTCTTCTATCAAGCATAAAGATATATCCAGATGTTGACTTTTGGGAATCAATACAGTCAGCAAAGTCTCAATCTGAATATCCAACAACTTACAAGATGTCAGATCGTCTATATGTAAATATGAAATCTTTAGTCCTTTGAAAGTACCTTATGACCTTTTTTGCAGCCCTCTAATGATCTAAGTAGACTTGTCAATATAGGTTGGCCCAACCCAACCCGGCCTAGCCCACCGTGGGTTGAAAAAATATGGGTAGGGTTGGGCCAGCCCATTTTTTAAATGGGTTGTCAAAATCCCAACCCAGTCCATGGGTTGGGTTGGGCCAGCCCATTTTTTTTCAAAAAAAAATTTATTTTTACAAATTTACCTAACAAACTCCCTATCAATAAAATTGTTTCATAATTTAATCCATAAATTGAATAATAAAAACATTTTAAAGCAAATAAATTACATTAAACATAAATAAGAAAATAAATTGCACTAAATATAAATAAAGTTTCAATCATTAACATAAACTACAATCCCATCAACATAAGTACATAACCAAATAAATAGAAACTTCAAGACTCATTTATGTTTTCTTCAATCCTCATCCTCAAGCAAGACATTTGAATCTTATTTGTTCAGCAATTATGTCTCCAAGTTTGAATCATTATCATCTAATATTCATTGTCATAAAAGAAAAAGAGATAGTGAGTTTCAATCTTTACTAAAATTATTAATTTGACAAGCAAAAATTAAAGACATTAAACTATATAAAATAAACAATACCATCGGTAGCAAAAGAAAAGCCATGCAATCAATTTTTTGTGCAAACAAGCATTTGAACATTTTCATGGTAGACGAAACTTCTAAACTTGGTGAGAACATGACTACCAATACTAAAAGTAGACTCTGATGTTACCATAGTAATCGGAATGCTCAATACATCTCGTGCCATAATAAAAAGATTAGGAAAGCGCTTAGTATTGTCCTTCCAATAATGAAGCACATCCAAGTCTTCAAACACTTCATAATCAAGCTTTGCCTCATCTAAATAAACATCCAACTCGAACTTTCCAGCAATAGAACTTATTTTATTTTGAAACATTTTGCACTCCTTTAATTTTTAAATACATAGACAAAAAAAAAAGCAATTATCAAAACATAAGTAAAGTAACATAAATTTTCATGTAATAAAATGTTAAAAAGACATAAAACTTACATTAAAGATCTTTGATCATTAGGTTTAGCTCCCCTTCTGGTTTCCCTAGACAAATTACTCATTGAGTAAAAAGAAATACTTGATGATGCACAAGTGTTGGTTGCATATTTTTCAAAGAGCCTGTACAACTTTGTTTTCACATTTTCTCACTTTCCATGACAAATAGAAGTGTCAATCTTATAGTAGCAAAATTTTAAGAAATTAAGCTGCAACCTTGGGTCAAGAATAGCTCAAAATGCAAGCATTACACTACAATCCTTTCAATACTTGTCAAATTTCATTTTCATCCATTGAGACATATCTTTGATAACCTCATCTTCACTATGCAAATTCTCATTTAAAATGGATTCAATTTTCTAAACTTGCATGAAATACAAGTTGGAAGCTGGATAAGATGAATCGGATATCAAGTTTGTGGTCTCATAAAAAGGCTCCAAGAATTCACAAATTATCATTGCTCTCCCTTATTACTCATCAAATGGATTATATTTATAAGTTCTATCAATAAATTGGAGACTAGCAAAATCTTTTTGATATTTGATTGCACTTTCAACCATTAAATATGTTGAATTCCATCTAGTTGACACATTTAAATGCAACCCAACACCTACATCAATGCCAACTTGTTGAATACATTCTTGAAACTTTTTCATCCTTCCATTCGATGCCTTTACATATTTTACACTCTCTTTAATTTTAAATAATACTTCATTGACTGCTTTTAATCCCTTTTGAACAATAAGATTTAATATATGAGCACAACAACGCACATGAAAGAATTCACCATCACAAATCAAGCTATTTTGCAAATGAAGGTGACCATTCAAGATAGCTTGTATGTTATCATTAGCAGAAGTATTATCTAAATTAAGGGATAAAACCTTTTTATCTATTCCTCATTCTTTCAAATAATCAAACATAATGGTAGCTAATTCAACCCTAATATGTGGAGGAGGCATATGACAGAAGTTAAGTAACTTGCTACATAACTTTCAATTTTCATTGACAAAGTAAGCAGTCAAACAAATATAACCTTCAAAAGTAGATGTTGTCCATACATCATAAGTTAAACAAATTCTATTAAGTACCTTGACCATAGTTTGTTTAAGTTTCTCTTTCTCTCTCGAATGAATCCTTGAGAGATTAGATACAATAATGTTTCTAAAATGCATCACCACATCTGGATTTACATACTTAGCCCGAGTTATAATCTTATCATATTCAATAAAAACATAAGGTAAGTCATGCTTAATTACAGCTTCAGCAAGCATGTCACATGAAATCCTAGGATTAAATTTTCTAGCCCTTACTTTCCCTTCATGATCCATAAGCATTTGATGTGGATTAAAATATGAAATAACTTTACAAGTTTCAATGTGACGACGCAAATGTGAAATACCATAATTAGAGCCATTGGATTTAGAGCCAACCTTATATTCTGTTTTACAATCAATACAAGTTGCCCTTTCTACTCCATTTTGCTTTTTGCCTATTTAGTGAAAGAACTCTAAAAATTCAAAGTTTCTTTTTCCACCCTCTTACTCAATTGTTCAGATTCAGATATATGGGATTGGGAGAGAATTTCCTCCTTATTCAAAATTTTCACATCATCATTCAAATTTACACAATTTTTAACTGATTGATCCATCATCATTACTTTCAAATAACATAAACATGAACAATAAATCTTAAAAAGTTTACACCAACGAACAACAATATTTATTTATATATGATTACACAAAATATAAATAAAATAAACAAGGAAAAAAAAGAATAGTAATTAAAAGTGAATCGAAATATTTATGGGTTAGGAAGCTTAAATCAAAGCAAAGCATCTTCCCCATCTCTATATTTATGGGTTGGGACAAGTTGTGAAAGAAATAAAAAAGATTGCAAAAACCCTACAATTTAAGTGGGAATTAAATGTGGAAACAAAAAGAGTAACCAAAAACGACAAATATTTCATGTACTAAAACATGTGAAATAATATCTTACTAAAAAATATTTCATGCACTAAAAAAGATGACAAGCACTTGTTCAAGGAAGAGGATATACTTACTAAAACAAATGCTGGGAGGGAGGATTGGCATTTACAAAATTTTTACTATGTGGCCTTGTGTTAAATGTAAATAGTTAGAGATGATTTCAGCAGTGATTTGTACATATAGTTATAGGTAAATTGAGGCTTTTTTTTTGCTATTTTCCATGTAAAAAGAAATAACATAAAAAAATTATTCAACAAAAATTACATTTGATATTTATATACAAGTTAGTTTGCTTTTCCAATTAATTTCTTTCCCTATGCGCGGATGCAACACCGTGTTGCCGTGAATCCTATATTTAATTTAAATATAATTATTAATTTATTTTTTTAAAAAAATGTGAAATAATGATACTATACAACAAATTCCAATAGGTAATTAATATTTCTTTTGAAAGGCAGCTAATTAGAACAATTAATCATCACATCTCTAGATTTATATCAACAAACTTCCTTAGAACAATTCCAAACTAATCTTCAATTATGTAAACAAAAAAAAAGAAGAAAAGTAAAAGTAGCAACAGTTAATAGATAAAACATATACAAAGGAAAAAAATACTAAATCATAAAAAGAGAGAGAGAGAGAGAGAGAGAGAGAGAGAGAGAGAGAGAGAAACATACCTCAAAATATAATGTTTTTGGCAAAGAAATCAAAAAGAGGAACATATCATTTAAGATTTGAAAGTATTGACCTCAAAAATGCAAAAGATAGATAAATTGAAAGAAAGAAACAAAATGAAGGAAAATAGAAGAGAAATGGGACGTAAACATGCAGTCATGAAGAATTGAAGATGGTAGTAGACTAGCAGTAGAGTGAAAGGAGAAAAGGGGGAAAATGGGGCAATAGAGTGAGTGGGCCAGTTGGCAAAGCAAAAAAAAAAAAAAAAAGAAAAGGAGCTGGACCAGTGGTGGACTTGGCCATTTAAAAGATTTTTTTTTCTTTTGGCTCGTTGGGTTAGCCCAACCCAACTTGAGATAACCCAATATTCAAATGGGCTGGCTCATTTAGGCCTGACTTTAATATGGGCTTGAAAAATTCAAGGTCAACGTATGTCATTTTTAATAAAAAATAGACCGACCTAATGGGCCAGGTCCATTTTGACAGGTCTAGATTTAAGCTTGGATTACATTGATATCTTCCTAACATTCCAATTGCAAATGTAATGTCTAGTCTAGAACATACTTGAGCATACATTAAGCTTCCAACAGCTGAAGCATATGGAATGTTTTTCATTTATTCCCTCTCAAGTTCATTATTGAGACATTGGTTCAAATTGAACTTGTCACCCTTCACGATACGTGCAACACTAGATGAACAATCTTTCATCTGAAATCTCTTTAAAACTTTATTGATATAAGCTTTTTGAACAAATCTAAGATAAATTGAGATTTGTCTCTGTGAATTTTGATGCCAATGACACAAAACACTTCGCCTATAACTTTTATGTCAAAATATCGAGAGAGAAATTGTTTTACTTCTTGTAGCAATCCCATATCATTGGTTGCAAGCAATGATATACATATATAATCAGAAAAATAATCTTACTCTCACTAACCTTGTGGTATATACATTTATCCATAGCATTATCTACAAAACCAAATGAAGAGATAACATTGTGGAACTTTAAACACCACTGAAGGAAGCTTGTTTCTGTCCATATATGGACTTTTTAAACTTGCAAATCAAGTGCTTACCTTTATTTGAGATGAACCCTTTAGGTTATTTCGTATAAACCTTTTCCTCTAAATCTCTAGTGAGAAATGTTGTTTCTACATCCATTTGATGTAAATCTAAGTCAAAATGAGCAACTAATGCCATGATGATATGGAAAGAATCATTTTCAAAACAAGAGAAAAGGTCTCTTGCTAATCAAATTTTTTTTTTGTGAGAATCCTTTGGCAACAAGTCTGGCCTTGTATCTCTCAATGTTGCCTGATGAATCTTTCTTGGTTTTGGATACCCATTTACAACTAATAGGCTTCACTCTATTAGGTAACTCAACAAAATCCCAGACTTGATTATTTGCCATAGAACTTATTTCATCCTTCATGGCATAATACCAAAATTTAGATTTATTACTTTCCATTGCTTGTGAAAACGTCTTTGAGTCATTTTCGACACTGACATCATAGTTAGATTCCTATAGATATACAACATAATTATTAGAAATTCCTGTTTTTTTTTGCTTTAATTGATCTTCTTAATGTTATATCAACAACCTTTTATGGAAATTATTGTTCAACATGTTGTTCCACTTATAGTGGTAGCTCAATAAGATCTTCATAACCATTTTCAATAGGATATGGAGCTTGAATAATTGGTTCCTCAATATCTATCCTATTTGGATGAACAACCAATGTGTTACTTGATGCAAGAGTAGTATGAAGAACATGATCTTCCTCAAAAACTAAGTTCTTAAGTTGATCACTCATACTAATCATGTCTATCTCAAGAAACTTAGCATTTCTTGATTCAACAATTCTATTTGTATGATTTGGACAATAAAACTTGTAACCCTTGTACTTTTCAGCATATCCAATAAAATATCCATTTATAGTCCTTGGGTTTAACTTCTTTTCTTGTGGATTGTAAACCCTAACTTCAGATGAACAACCCTAAATGCGTACATGTCTTAAACTTGATTTCCAAACTTTCCATAATTCAAATGGCATTTTAGGAACTACCTTAGTTGGAACCTTATTCAATATATATGTTGTTGTTTTAAAGGCTTCACACTACAAGGCTAAAGGAAATTTGGAGTAGTTAAGCATACTCTTTATATATCCATTAATGTTCGATTTCTCCTTTCTATTACACTTTTCTGAGATAGTGAGCCAAGCAAGGTGCTTTGAGCTACAATACCTTACTCTTGAAGAAACTAAGTAAATGGACCAAGTGCTTGTCCATTTTCTGCGTATTTACCGTCGTATTCACCATTTTTGTTTGACCTCACAATTTTAATTTGTTTTTCACATTGTTTCTCTACCTTTGCTTTAAATATTTTAAAAGCATTCAACGCTTCGTTCTTGTTATGAAGCAAGTAGAGATACATAAATTATGAGTAATCATCTACAAAAGTGATGAAATAATTCTGACCATTTGAGCACATATCAAGGTAGCAAATATTAGTGTGTATGATTTTTAAAACTCCATAACTCTTCTAGCACCTTTCTTAGTCTTATTAGTCTGCTTTCTTTTAATGTAATCTACACAAGTATCAAATCTTGTTAAACTGCGTTCATTTAATGTAGTCCACACAAGATTCAAAATTAGTAAAGTTAAGAGTTTCTAAAATTCGATTATTTACTAATCTTTTGATTTTCTTAATAGAGATATGCCCCAATCTCGATGCCATAACATAGAAGTTTTTCTCATTCATAACATAACATTTAATACCAGCATTATCATGTGAAGCCATAAAACTATAAGAAATACTATCATTTAAATAAATTTTAAACAAACCATAATCCATTGTACCATTTCCACCAATAATTGCATTTTTAAATAAATTAAAAGATGTTCTAAAAAGTTGAAGCAAAACCTAAAGGTACAAGTCCTAAAACAAAAATTAAATTTCTAGAAAAACTTAGAATGTAAACATTTTCGTTCTAAATCCAAAACAAAATAAGTTGATAAACTTGTTTGTGCGTTCCAACAACTTCCACACGTGAAGGCATCCGGTTTCCCGAATAGATGCTGCATTCACTTTTTGTTGGTTTTCTAGGTTTAGAAAACCTTGCATGGTATTAGAAACATGGATTGTAGAACTAGAATCAATCCACCAAGTGTTATGGGAAACATAAACCATATTAGATTCATAACACACACCAGATATGAGATTACCTTTCTTTTCAAGCCAAACATTTCTTTTAGGACAATCCTTCCTCGTGTGTCTCTTCTTTTTATAGAAGGAACACCTGGATTTGTCTGTTATTCTAGTATGGGCAAGTCCATTCGACTTGCTAGTTGTATTTGATTTTCCCTTTCTTTTCTTATTAAAGGCTTGCTTATTGTTTCCTGTTACCAGATATGCACTTTCACCCATTTCCTGAATCAATCTTACTTCCTCTTGAACAAACATGGTCAAAAGTTCATCAATTGACCATATATCATTATGTGTGTTATAAAAGATTTTGAAAGCATTATACTGAGAGGGAAGAGCATTTAGGATAAATTGCACTAGGAAATCATCAAAAATCTCCATCTTCAAAGACTTTAATTGAGCAACAATATCCCTCATTTGCATAATGTGCTTACAGATGCCTTTAATGTTAGTGAGTTTTATCGATGTCAACTTACTCATTAGGGTGCTAGCAAATACTTTATTAGAAAACTCAAATTGCTCATCAATAGCCTTCATTAGATCCTTGACATTCTCGCAATCAGGTATCGACCCATGAATACTAGTCATAGTGTGAGATTTGATAAACATCACATTCAAACAGTTTGACCACTCCTATCATTCATACAATGCTATCTTAGCTTGAGTACTAGTACTTGTAGGTACGATAGGCTTATCCTTACGAAGAGCATAGTCAAAGTTTAATAATCCTAAATGGAGAAAAACACACTCTTTCCACAATTTTTAATTGTCACCATTCAAGTAGGGAACTTTATCATCGGAAACCATCAAAGTTTGATCAACTGTAGATAAATAAATAAGTAAATAAATATGTTTACTTAATAATATATGAGGTACAAACCATCAATCATAAAGATAGACTTACCAAAGTAAGATAAATCAAAATATACATGAATTGACATGTCATCAAAATATACCTGTGGGCAAAGATTTTAACACATAATGATTCATTAACTTTTATGATGAAACTAAAAATTATTAATATTTCCTAATACTTGTGGGCTAATTAAGAAATAAAAAAGAATTTCTATTTCATCTTAATTAATCATGAAAATATAATAATTTCTCTATGGTGTAAAAAAATTATACAAACATGTTTAATTAGAATATGATGTCATTTAAATTTAATGTAATTCAAATAAATAATTTTTTTTGCTTAATGTATATCTTATCATAATTAAGATGCTGTGGCTAATCTCAATTATTCAAATATATACGACTACATGACATCACAATAATAATTAAGATATACAGAAAATAAGTATAACATAAATTAAGTATCAATTAATTTATTATACTAATAATGTCTTGACCAAATAAAATAAGTACATGAGCTTAATTTGACTAAGTAAACTCCTTCCATGATTAATATAGTCAAACAAATTAGGTCTAGAAAACAAAATTAAATCCTAAATTAGCTTCATGTAAATGAGTTTATTTTCTCTAGATTTATTGGCCCATTAATTTTAAACACATAATAGTCTATTCAAACTAACAACCAATAAGCCCAAACAAAAAAACATAAATAGACTAAGCCCAATATCCATTTATTCTAGTACAGACAAATTGCATAAAAGTAAACCCACTATTTTTTTATTTTGGCCCATGCAAACCACACAATTGATTTGGGATGTTAGAACATAGACTAATAGAATCGAATTTAGACCTAATGCAACGAAGATATTTTTCCTACCAAGACTTTGCTAATTCACAGTAAACAAAGCTATATCTCTTTAGAGATGAAGAATAAACTAATTCTTGTGATAAGATTTGTACATTTTCAACAAGTAAAGAACAACTAATTCAATATCAAATAGTGTTATCAATTAAACAACAAAGGCCCAAACCATTTTCAACACCGTGAAATGACAAAAACTATGGACTAATTATTCACAAACTATTTGAATATTTTATAATACTTAGCAATGTAAATGTTAGCCAGAAGCTGCTACCTAGGTCTTTTGTACTTTCAAACAGAACCATTCCAAGATAGCCATAAACAAAAATCTAATAATTTTTTTAATAGACAGTGTAAAACTCGACCCTATAAATACATGTCATGACATACATGCAATGAACAACGTGTTTGTATGTTAGGAAAGTCTCAAAGAATAGCTAAAACCCGATATTGTACCAAATGGTACACTTAAGTTGATTTAACCTCGAATTAGTTCAAATAGAAATTTTAAGATGAAATTTAATATTTCATAGTCCAGGAATGACTTAAAATGATGTTTTAGAGTTCGAGGGTTAATTTGGGATGAATTTGAAAATTTTGATGTCTAGGGGTACAATTATCATTTTGCCACACAAGATTATAAATTGACCGTGGAGTTAAATTTTTGATCAATATTGACTATTTGGAGTATAATTTGATGATAGGAAGTGAAAAATTTCAATTCCGGCAGTTTTCGGAACATAGGGGCAAAACGATAATTTTACCGTCGCAGGGGTAAAACCGTAATTTTCACCATTCAAAACTTGTCAAAATCTTAGGATTTATACATTTTTGGTATGAATAATCATAGTTTTTTAAGTGGTGAAAAATTGAAGTTTAAAAGACAAAGTGACACGTGGCACTTTTAATGATTTAATATTATTTTAATGAAAAATCAGCCAATTTAAACCCCCCAGTAGGTGAAGCACGACCCTAAGGAGAAAATAAGAGAGAAAATAGAGAGGAAAGGAAGAAAAGAGAAAAACCAAAAAAAAAGTTGGAAATTCAAATGGGAATTCGCGGTTTTCGCCCGTTTTCACGTCTAACGGTAAGATTTTTCGATTTTGGCTTGGTTTCTACCTTTCCTATGCTTTTGTTTTCATTTTCCATGCTTAAAGAGAGAGATTACAAAATATATCTAAGGGCTGGACGAAATTCAAGGGGGGAGATTTTGAATTTTTCAAGTTTCGATTCTTAGTTAAATCGGTAGTTTTAGATAGTTAGATGCGTTTAGAAATGAAATTGGACATGAAAGCATTGATTTTTTACCTTACCCACTCAAGGCCGAATGCTCAATGCTGTGCCATGTGATGAACTGATTTTTATTCAAATGGAATTGAAGAGAAAATGATGAAAAATGATTAAATGGGCTAAAAAAACAAAGTAGAAAATTTACCGAGTGAATGTCCCATTTTAACCGAATTTTTTAAGGAAGAAAGTGACCTGATTTTAGTGATTTCAGAGGGTTGTGAGCTGGTATTTGATGGTTAAAAATGTTGGAGAGAGAATGCGACGATTTAGAGCAAAAATGGAGCGCGTTAGCAATTTATCGAGTAAAGTACCGAAAATAGGCTAATATCGCGTTTAAGCCGTTTTAAGCCGTTGCATTTCATACCATGCATTAATATAGGATTTAAACCAATTATATAGTGATTTAGTATAAATGTATTGAATTGTGTAATTTTTGTAATTTATTAAGGAGGTGAGACATCCGGAAAAGGTAAGGAGGTCATACCCGAGGAAACGTGGTCGGGA
Source organism: Theobroma grandiflorum (assembly GCA_036013995.1). Taxonomy (NCBI): domain Eukaryota; kingdom Viridiplantae; phylum Streptophyta; class Magnoliopsida; order Malvales; family Malvaceae; genus Theobroma; species Theobroma grandiflorum. Next base: position 14,946,032 of record CP142131.1, read on the forward strand.
CGCTTTTTCTTCAAGAGAATTGGATTTATATGACTTGTGAGTAAACCTACTATTATTGTAAACTGTCTAGAGTTATTTTTAAATGTTAATTATGGATTTTATACAAAGAACATGATTATAAAAAGAGAAGTTTTGGCTATATGCAAAGAAATAGATTTAAATGCAAATATTTTTGGATTATGTGAATACTTGATTTTTAGAAAAATTGAGTAGTTTGGAGGCCTTCACTTATGTTATAAATGGCATTTTGATGAAATTGACTTATGAGATTGTGAGTATATGTGGTTATATTATAAACTGTATTGAGAATAAATGTAAGCTGTTTTTCCTATGCAGGCTGGGTAAATAAATAAAAGCCACGTTATACTGTCGAAATTTTATTAAAATTGGTGGTTTTGGTCACTGCAGTAGCGGGTTTCTGTGGACCGCCTATTAGAGGGGCATGGTAAATTCGGTTATATAGTTACTTCGATTGTAGAGGCGAGGAGAGTAACTCCCGGGGTAGTGTTAGAGTTCACTTCACGTTGAACCCCCATGTGAATGTGTAACTCAGCCAATGCCAAGGAACGGCTTGTTTTCAAAACTAAAACGTGTTTAATATGTAAATATCTTGACAACCTTGGCGGACTCGGTTAGATGCCTCGGCCAAGGTATCCCCGAGGACTAGTTTTGGCTTGAGCCATGATTTTAATAAAAGTCATAAGCCTTAACAATTGTTTTGATAAATTATAAATATTTCTTGATTTAAGAAATAAAATGAAACTTTATGAAATGGTTTGTAATAGCTATTTAAATTTGCCTCTATTTTACTTACCTTTAGATATTTATGATAATGTTTGTTTACTCATTGGGATTGCAAAATCTCACCCACCTCCTGTCCATATATTTCAGGCCTGTGGTAGCTTGTAGATACCAGATTTTGTCGAGGACTACCGTAGATCGTCTTACCACGATAAATAGTAGGTTTACTGCCATTGTCGTATTTGTATAGTTATGGGCCCACCGGTCATTGTAATTATTATTGTACATTATGACTTTGTAACTTAATGTATGTATGAATTTATTTTACTTTCACGCTATAAAAATTATTTATACGCGTGTCTCTAAAAATTATTTATATGCGTGTCTCTAAAAATTATTTATACGCGTGTCTCTAAAAATTATTTTATAAGAAAATAAAATATTTTTATCAATATTTTTGAATAGTAAAATGTGACTTTAAACCCTTGAAAAAAAAAGTTTCGGACTTCCGATTTCAAATCTGATTTCAAATTATGTATTCTGGATGCATAAATTATATTTTTAATAGATTTTAATATTTTTGCCAAAAAATGACCAAAATACCCCTGTGAGTCAAATTTTATATTTTGATTTATTTAAGCCAGAAATGAGTTGTAAACCCTTGAAATGTGATGTTTGGAAAGAATTAGTCACAGGGAAGGCTAGAAACTGGTACGTAAGCCTTACGGGGTTCTGGTTGGCATTCCGGATAATGAGTGTCAATTGGGACGTCGTGGCGGTTGTCATGGGCCCGAGGGAAGTTCCGGGTCGTGACAGACAGTGAGTCTTTGTATAAGACTTTACAAAAACAAGATCAATGCTAAGGTTTATAGTTCTTTTAAAAAAAAATTCGAAAACAATATTTTAGAAATATATAGAAAATTATAAGTACACAATTTTTGAATAACACATGAAATATTCTAGGCAGAGATTATTTATTGCTTTGATACTACATGTTAAATATATTCACATGCATATGTATGTACACATACATAAATAATGAATAATAGTGGAAGCAAAAATAAATAAATATAAGCAAATATCAACAATGATTTAACAATGATAGTGCACCTTTGTATACTACAAATAAACCCACCAAATCAAATACTCAATAAGGATCATGACACTAACCTCCAGCTATAGCAAACATCAAGCTTCTTCCTTCACAAACTCATCTTCGAAATTCTTCATTCTTCCTAACTAAATAACAATTTTACAATGATGGTAATACGGTATTTGTTTTATTAAAAATTGCCTTGGGTTAAGGACTCATATGTTTATTCTATAAGTAGAATCCCTCATATCAAAGAGATAACTGTTACCTAAAAATTAGGAAATTTTAAAGATAATGGGTAGTAATCACAATCCCATTCAAATAATGGGTAATTATTACAATCCCATTAAAACCATATCACTTACCATGGAATCTAAAAGTTAGGACCATTAAAGATAAATGGGATTTTTAAATTTTAAAATTAAAATTCCAACACAGTTGAATCTGGTTCTTCAAGTCAAATCTCATTCGTCAACACACCTCCTTGAGATGGACTTGATGAACTCCCATAACTCAATTCTGTCAAGTGATTGGATTATTCGCTATCAATGAGCCATATGTTTTTCTTCTCATGACTAGAAACCTTGGCCATGAACAACTACTCCTCTACCATATTAGTTTCTTTAGCTACTATTACTTTCTCATTAGCATAATTGCCCGTAGATTAGCAAACTTTCTTTACATGATCAAGCTGATTACAAGACCTACAATTCACATTAGGCCTATACTAACAAAATTTTAGAGTATGATTACATTTTTTACAATATTGACATAAGAAAGCCTTGTTACTTGGTTTGTTTGAGTTCCCATCACATTTCTCCACTCGTTGTCTCTCTTATCTTATCTTCTTTTCTCTTTCTCATTTTACTATCATCAATTCAAAAATCCTTGATCCTTGCTATTAAAGCATGTTCAGTTGCATCATCATTATGATGGGCCCTTATTTATTCTTGAGCTTGCAAAGCATTTAATAGTTTTTTCACCGAGAGTTGAGAAAAGTCTTTGGAGTCTTCAAGTGAAGAGATTTTTGTTTCAAACTTTTTGGGTAAACTCACAAGAATTTTGTTGACGATCCTATGATCTGATAACTTCTCACCAAGGAGACCTTCTCTTCATCAAAAACTCAATTTTGTCCCTTTTGTATGAGTTGGATGTGAAACATTGTTCTTTAACGTCCATATGATAGCTTCTATCGATGCTTACAATCCGATATAAAATCTATCGATAAATGTGTATACTAAGTAGAAGATGAACCAACATGTATCAATAGATCTAAAATCTATTGATAGATTGTTTGCTGAAAAATGTACATGACACTTCCTCGCTTTCATAACCGTGGCCTCCAAAACCCTCTTTCTTTCTGTCTCTCAAAACCTCTCAATTTCATAATAAATTTCTCCGATTCTAAACTGTTTAAAAGGTTTCCCTCTCTACTTTCATCTTTGAACTCACAAATTAACCAAGTGTTGCTTTCAAATTTCACCAAAAATTTAGTTTAGGGTTTCATAAAACCTTAAGTCTCAATTCCCCCCAATTATTGGATTCCCTTACGTTTTGAGGGAAATTTTCTCGATTAAATCATTTCCCTCATCCTCCTCGACATTTCTACTGAATTGTTTTAGAATAAAACACCCTAGGCTTCCAAATTTCATCATTTTTGAAAATGAGTCACAAACCTAAATGCACAAAGGTGACTTATAACAGGGGTTCATGCTACTTTGCTCATGTGAACACATCCTCAACCTCCGTCGTGAGTTCATTTTTGTAAAATTTCACTCATCCATCGCATGCTGCAAAATTTAATGCCAATTTCGCCAAACATAAAGTAATGCTCGGATATATAATTAACTTTGATTACTTAAAGTCCATTGATTTTCCATACCTTGTGAACTTCAAAAATTTAGGGTGGACACATTATTTACAATTGTATAAGAAATACTATGAAAATTTGGTTCGAATCTTTTACTTCAATGCAACACAAAAATATGCTGAGTCTGAAATAGCTCAGCCAATGAACCATGATGATACGTTTGTCACCCACGTCATGGGACAACATATCCTTGTTACTCATGAGCTGATAGAACAAGTCTTTTACCTTACTTCCCTTTGAGAAGATCTCTGTTATGTCTTTAATAATGGTGACCTTCGGTCGGTGTTTATCTACCATCCACCAAATGATAGAGGTAGTTCTAGTTGCACAAGGCTATGTTTTTTTAATCGAGTCTTGAACCTCATTATCATTCACGCTATATGTCCTTATGGTTTGAACTACTTGACTATCACCATAGTGGATCTTTGGTTCTTATTTAACATTAAATTAAACTATCGTATTGACTTTGCTAAATTCATCATGGATGACATAGTCCGCACCATTCAATGGCATTAAAAACCTACTTTACAGCATGTTGATCTGTGAGATCATAGACTATTTCAAAGTTGACACCCGTTGTGATCTACCCAAAAACCATGCTTTGTTCAATCTTATCAATGAGCATAGTATTAAAAAGTTAGGTTTTGAGTTCAGAAACAACAATTGGGTTAGGAAGGGGACAATCGATAACCTGGTATTTGATGAAGAGGAGAATGAGGGTGAGCCTAGTGCATATCGAAGTGGCCTGTCTATTGCTCAACCTTGTGCACCTATTTCTACCACATTCGTTGTTGCGTAAGCCTTCACTATACTCTTTTCATTTATGGAAATAATGGACTCTAGGTAGACTGCTTGTATGGATTTGTTGGAAATATAGAATCGTGAGATGTTATAACGCCAAAAAGACTTGAAGGATCAATTTCGCTCTCAATTTCCACTGCCATCATGAGTTCTCACTAGAGACATTTATTCTACTTTATTTTTGGACTATTTGATTCGTTGGCTACATGTGTATCAGATTTTGGTTGTATTTACATATTTTTAAGTTGTATCTTTGGCTACATGTTTGTTTTTTCTATGTTTTCGGATATATTTAGGGTACTTTGAACTATTGCTGCTTGTAATGCTTTAAATTGAGTTTGTTTCGCTTGATTTTTGTTTCTCTTAGGACCTTTTTATGATGGTTTAGCTGAATGCTGGTTTATGATCTTATCAATTGATTTCTGTTTACAAGTTATGGGGCATATTTTTGTTCAAGCCCTTAAAATGAATTGTACAAATTTAGGAGGTGGTTCTCTTGTTTTGGTGTTATCTTGAGTTCCAAAGATGTAGATTTTTTTTTTTTTTTGGTTTTTTGGATAACCAAGGAAGGGTCTCTGTGAGGAAATATTGGGGAGGTATGCCATAGTCAAAGGGATATCAACCAATATTTTTGCTTTTAGTGTTATGCTTTTTTCACTATTTGTAATCTTAAGGAATGTTCTATTTCCACAATTAGAATGAAATTCTATGAATGCATTTAAAAAAAGTTGCTTTAAATGAATGAGTTTCTTGTTTTCTTGGTTGTACTGTTGTTGTGTTTTTCTTTTGGAACTTATCTGAGTATGCCTGAGCATATGCTGTTTTCGTATGTATTGTAAGGGGGAAGACTTTTTTTCCTTGGTTCTTAATAAATACTTTCTGATTGCTTTTGAAAAACAAGCAACAATGCGCTTCATATTGCAAAGACGTAATACATAAAAAATTGTGATCATCCATATATAGATTCTTGAATATATCGATTGAATGTTAATGTATTTTATAACACCTATTCATCTATCGATAAATGAAAACATCTATCGATATTTATTCACCCGAGAGCAAGGGTAGCCCGGTAACTATCAATAGATGCCAACATTTATCGATAGTTTTTCACTCGAGAGCAAGATAGACCCGGTAGCTATCAATAGATGCATATATCTATCGATAGTTATTCACCCAGGAACAAGATAGGCCCAATAGCTATCGATAGATGACAACATCTATCGATAGTTTCAGAGAGCTTTCGTGAAACTATCGATAAATGTAGATATGTATCGATAGTTCTTCACCTGGAAGCAAGACAAGCTCGGTAGCTATCGATAGATGTCAACATCTACGATAGGTTAGCAGAAGGTAGCATAACACATCATTTATCAATTGATAGACATCATTTATTTATTGAGAGATGATCAACCAAGAACAAGGGTGGCACGGTAGCCATCGATAGTTTTTAGGACTATCGATATATAGAGGACTCTTATGAAAATATATCGATATATTTATTAATCTATCGATAGAGCTATTCTGTCACGACCCGGAACTCCCATCGAGCTTGTGACAATAGCCGCAATGTTCTGATAGACATTCATTGCCCGGAATATCGATCGAAACCTCGCAAGGCTTAACATCAGTTTTCTCATCTCCCTTATGAGCAACAGTTACCGAAGATCATGTTTTAAAGGTTTACAAACCATTTCCAAACCAAAACAATTGTAAAATAATTTCTGTCTCATAAGGGCATTTTGGTCATTTTTCATTAAAAATTTCGAACCCAATTAAATATGTAGTATATAAGTAAAAAACACATATTTCGTGATAAAAAATATGTTTTGCTATCTAAAACATTCATTTTAAGTGAAATTGTAGCTATTAGAATATAACAAAAATATTTAATAAAATATTCCATTTTATTGTAAAACAATTTTTATAGAACGCAACGTAAATAATTTTTACAGCGTAAAAGCAAAATAAATTCATACATACAATAATAAAGATAACTAGAGTATGAAATTTAATTTACAATGACATGTGAGCCTACGAATGACAAAAGTAAACTAAGGTTGTGAACCTACTACTTTTAAAGATGCAACTCCAACTGTAACCGTTGACAAAATCGGCTATCTACAAATTATTCTGATTCTGAAATGGGTAGAAAGGAGGGTGGTGAGATTATATAATCCCAATGAGTAAACAGATATTCTCTAAAATATCTAAAACTGAGTAAATGGAGACAATGAAAACTTCCCATCACAATAGGTTTCATAACATAAAAATTTATCGCAACCCATATAAATAATTGTATTTCATCCAAATAATCAATAAGGCTTATAATTTCTTGAAAACTTGGCTAGTGCTAAAACTCATACTCGGTGACACCTTGATCAGAGGCATCAATCCGAGCCCGCCAAGGTTGTTAAAAATCTCATGTACACGTAAAACATATTTTTACGTTTGAAAACACAGCAATTCCTTGGCGTTGGCTGAATTCACTCTCACGTGGTGGTTCGGCGTGAAGTGAACTATGTCATAGCTCAGGAGATACCCTACGTGCCTCTCCAATCAAGGTAAAGATATAAATGGGTTACCGTGCCCCTCTTAAAGGCTAGTCCACGAAACCCGTCACTGCAGTAGTTTATCATATAATCCACCATATCAATAAAAGTTTAGCAACATGATGTGGCTAATATTAATATGTCTAGATCCCCATCACTTGACTTACTAGACATAATCACACAGGTCTTTTGCAAGACCTTCTCGCCAAGCTTCGAATCGCAGACCTTTTGCTCAAAACAAATAGTGCATATATTTTCACACAAATACCAATTCAGCCATTCATGCCAATGTTGCCATAAGCCATTCAATTCAACTAATAAATTTACAACATAGCAAGTTGTCTCCAATTACTCTATTTTCAAAACCATCATTCAATTTCAAGACAATTTATAAATTCATTTCATTGAATCACATTTTTACTTATAAAACATAAAAGTTTATCATTTAAACTCATTTTCCATAAAATCACAAAATCGAATAAAAACCACTTTAGATAATTAAGATGATGATAAGGTTACTCACAATTTCAGGAGTTGATGCACTCTTAGTCCCGATCTTCGAGTACAATCTCTGTACTTTTACCGAAATGCTCACCACCTAAACATAATGTATAGCAACCAATTTACTATATTTGTGCTAAAACATTATAAAACCAATTCAGGCTCTGTATGAATGCATGAGATGGGATGTGAAATACTCGGGTAACTATCTAAATACGGTGTTCTACGTAAATTCAATTGTATGCCTAAATAATACGGTATTGACCTAATTCAATCTATCACCCGATTAATTGGCCAATACGTCCAATTTCACTCCAAATAATTCCATTTCTCTTCCAATACTCCAAATCATCAAACACAATTTAAATAACATGAAATGTGGTAAAATCATCCTCATATTTCCTCTTAGAAAATTCGACCATGTTGAGTGCACTAATTCTATAATTTTTCATGCTTAATTTCTACACCATAAATCATTTATTCTTAACCAAATCACTTAAAATAAAATCAATTCCACCATCAATATTCCACATAGAAAATTCGGCCAATGATGAATGATTGAAGAACATGTTATTTCCTTACTTGTTTTTTATACTTAACACCATAAAGCAACTAAAAACACATAAATATCTTGAAATCTAACCAAATAAATCATCAAATTTTCTCTCTCTAAGTTTGGACAGCCATGAATCCTTCATGCAAACTTGGTTCTCAACCATGGAAATTGAAAAATAATGCTTAGGAAAGATAGATCACTAGCTAGAATTAAGAAATTTTACCTTTAATCACTTGTTTCCTTAAAATCCAATGATTTCCCCTTGAAATTTTCACTCTAGGGTTTATTCTTCCTTTTCCCCTCTTTGTTCTTCACTTGGCCGGCCATATGAGTGAGTGTGGGAGGGTTTAAATTGGCTTTATAAAGGAAAATATTAAATGGACAAAAGTTTGTCATATGTCACCATTCTATTGGTCCATGTGCAAATACTTAATAATTAAGCAATCTCTCTCTACCACACATAATTATTCATGGTATAAAATGAAATTCATGTGCTGGACATGTGTTAGGTGGTGTAAAAATACAATTTTGCCCTTGGACGATAAAATGACTATTTTGCCCCTATGCTTAAAAAAATACCGAAATTAAAATTCTTCTCTTCTCAAACTCAAATTATGTTCTAAATGATCAATCATGGTCAAAAACTTCTTCCAACATTCAAATCTTAACCTCGGGTGGCAAAATGACCATTTTGCCCCTAGGTCATGAAAATTCCAATTTGACTCTAAATTGATCCTCGAACTCCGAATCACCATATTAAATCATTCTAAGGTTTTAAAATTCTCAATTTCATCTTAAAATCTCTATTTGAACTAGTTCGAGGCTTAAATCAACTTGGTTGTACCACTAGGTACACTGTCGACTTTTGACATTTTTCAGGGCTTCCCAAGTATGCAAGCATGTTGTCAAGTACATGGATGGCATGGCAAGTATATTTTAGGGCTGGGCTTGACATACTCATATTTTGTGAATGTTTAAAGAACATCTATCAATAGATTACGTATCTATCGATAGATGGTAAACATCCCATTATAAAAACTTCGTCCATGTTTATTTGTTATTAATTCTTCTCCTTGTACAATATTATACTGTTTACATTTTCAAATATAAGGATCTAACCCAAGAAAATACCATAAACTTAAGGATCTAAACTTTAAATAAGAAGATTGAAACAAAAGCTCAAAAGTTCCTAATATATTAACATCCATTCAAACACCAAGTATTCTTTACAACAAACAACTTTAAAACTGCAAACATTAAACATACAATTCTGACTTAACAACAACTGAAAAAAGGTTAACATTAATAAACTAATAACTACTTGTCCATTCTAATTACTCTATATTGATGAGCCACTAAGCCTAAGCACTCATTTCACATAAACGATCTTGTATTCCTTTAACACGCTGTAGAAGTAATTAACCTTTTTTTAGTCGACGTAGATAATTTCTCTAACTATAATAACATCATCATGAGTCAACCCTTGAAGACCTTCAAATCCCTTATAGATCTCCAAAACCTCCATTATCTTGTCATTTTTAGGAGCCATATATTTAAAACACTGGACCAAGTTATCAATTTTAGTAGTTGCAGCTTGACAAACATCCTTCAAATCACTTATATTGTTAAAAAATGCCAACTCTTCATGACTACTACAACCAGATTTGGTTTTAGCTTTTTTTTGAATCGAATTTACCTTAAGCAACACTGAATTCCTTCTTGTTGTAGCATTGGATGTCTTAGTGTTGGCCTTGTCAAGTTAAGTACTTGACAAAGTCTTTGGAATGTTGACAAAGTTCATATCATTGTCTTCATGTTCACAACCCAATCCATTGAATGCATCTGAAGTTGCCCTTATTATTGCTTTCTCGGATTCTATGTTCTCCACAGCATCAGTCGGTGCCTTTGCTCCTTCTCCAGTTGTTTTGTCTGTGCCAAAATAATTGCTAACTTATCAAAATGCGAAAAGGCTTATTTTTAAGTCTTGCAGCAGTTGGATTACCTTATAATTTAGTATCAAACTAAACATTAATGAAAGTAAGTAAACAATTGTATAGATTGAAATCAAAATTAAGCACATGAGAGTGACATAAATAACAAGGAAATATTTGATGAGACTTATGTTGACTTTCTTCACCCATCCATTCTAAACGTTCATGTCATCCCACCCAAAGCCAAAAGTAGAATGGCCTAGCATTTTAGCAACTTTTTTATATTGTGACTTTAGTAACCATATTCTAGATTGTATATATGGGATGCTTCTAATTTGACAATTTGTGATCTTTTTAGCCATCCATTTCTCAAGTCATTGCAAGTAACCAGGCTTAAAGTCCCATTATCTCTAGACCAACAACCAACATTCACAAGATCCAAGCAACAATCAATTAGAATTGCATCTTCAAAAAGAGTCCACTGATGGGTGAATCTCTTACTTGCTTTTTATGATCCTTGAGTTGATGTTCCTTCATCTACAATAACAAAATGCTAACAACTGCTCTTTGTACATGAGACGTAAAAGTGTATACACAAAGAACTTTACACCCTTTCACACAAAAAATGCAAGAACCCTAAACCCAACAACACACAAACTATGCAAATATGCCCACCTCCATACAATCATTGCCGCATAACATAGTCAAGGCTAGCAACCCTAAACCTTAAACATAACATCTCATAATTACAATGGCAAAAATATATTATTACGTTATGTGCTATTTCTAGAAGTTAACCAATCATCCCACATTTCTTCTACCAAGTTATTTTTTCAATTATTCTATTCATTTGAGCTCTCAATGTGTTGTGTCATATCCACATTTTCCAACTCTGCTAGTTTGACATATCCTTCATTGAATTCAACCTCAAGTGGATTATGTGTAATCTCCCTCCTAATATGATTGTGTAATAAAGCACAAGCCAATATAATTCTACATTTGGTTTTCAGTGGATACCAAGATCTCTCCTTAAGTATTGCCCATCTCATCTTCATAAATTCAAAACATATCTCAATAACATTTCTAGCATTGGAGTGTTTGTAATTAAACAATTCTTTTGTTGATCGAGAATTCGATTTTGCCTCTATTCATTCAAATGATATCATTTACCTGTATATGGAGTTAAAAATCTCTCTCTATTTGTATATCCAACATCACATAAATAGTAAAAACCTATGATAAGAAAATGGTTTTGTATCAAGAACTAAATATATCAAGCTAACACTAATAAAACCTTTAATTATTAATTTAACACATGTCATCCCCTTATTTACCTTAGAGGACTTTTAAACCATTTCTTATAGAGATTGCATCTCGAAGAACCTTAGAATTTATCGCTGAACCTTCCCATCCAAGTAAGATATATCTGAACTGCATATCTTGTGAACATACCCTTAAGACATTTGTGGTAATCTCATTCTTCTTTGTTCTGTATCTAGGCTTATTATTTTCTAAGGCATTGACTTTAACATATGTCCCATCTAAAGCACCTAAACAAATGTATTGCTTCCAATAGAATGGTGACACAAACATATAAAAATTTTATATGTAAATTATAAAGAAAAACCATATTAAGTTTACCGTGAACCATTTTCATCATAGGTCAATTGAATTCTCGGTTATACGAATTCTTCAATAGTATTGCTTATAACCTCAACATAGAATTTAAAACCACCATAAATTGCTTACTCACTATCTCACCACTTCTAACAAGCTCTCTCTTTATTATCCTATTTTTTGCATGATGAGCAATAATGTACAAAAAAATTGCAACCATTTCCTTAACATTCATGTGTGTTGTTGGTTTAAGCATACCAATGGTTTCAAGCAAATTACATAGTTTATAGAAGGTATTCTTATCCATTCGGATATGTTCAACGTATGTTATATCAGAATTAAAAACTATTCTTGTAAAGTTCAATTGCCTTATAATATGCCTCTCATAAGCAGTACTATTATATGACCTCTTATGCTTTTTTTTCTTTAGGTGCACGTAACAATATTCATTAAGCAAAACAGTAATCAACACTGCTAACTATTGCATATAATTATAACACCAATGTAATAGTAGACGCTATCATTGCAATTTGCTGTTTAAAATATCTGCTCATTGTCTGAACTATAATATAGAAAGCCAACATGTAAACAATAGTAATATAATCCACTTTGCACATGTAGCAATGTTGGAATTAATACATCATAGAATGAAACAATAAAGTAAAAGTATATACCCTAATCAATATGTAATTAACAACAATTAGCTGAAACACATTGGGTGTAGCATTTAATCCATACTTGTAAAAATAAGAGGAAAAAAGAATGCATGAATTCAACTTGAAACACTATATAAACACTACCCTAAACACCTTAAACACTATATGAAACACTATATAAACACTACCCTAAACACCTTAAACACTATATGAAACACTATATAAACACAATGAAACACATGTATTGTAAAAATGCAATGTATTGTATCATATACCTTGAAACACAACCTAAACACTACCCTAAACACCTTATTAACACTACCATAAACACTATATAAACTTGAACCAACCATCTTACATAAGCCATAAAACTATTATCCACCATAAACTATTATTTTAAATCCAACAAGGAAGACATAATTCTCCTTCTTCCCTTGACCCTTTCTTTCCTTTCTTGACTAAAAACTCTAAACCCTTTTACTTTAGCTATCTCCACAATGCTATTATTATACATAATTTTCTAGGCAAAAATATGAAGTAGTAGGCAAAAATCAATTAGGCAAAATGTAGGAACAAAATCAATACTTTCCCTTTGCTGAAAATACCCTAAAAATCTAGGTTAAGACCCTAACCCTTGCACCAAATATAAAACAGTAGAAGAAGCTCGACCCCCTAATAGCTATACAAAATCAACCCTTTACACAAGTGTTTCATCTGCATTAACCCTAAATCCATAGAGAAAACACACTCCAAAATCACAAAGAATACTACAAACCCTTAAAACCAAATTTACTCAAGCTAAAAAAAACCTAAAATACCAAAAAAAAAATATTTGAATGCTTGAGAAGTATACATTACAATCTTTTCTATACATACCTAAGTAGAAAAAGGAAGACGACTTTGAGGTGGTGAGAAGAAAAAGAAATGTGTGGGTGAGAAGGAAGAAGAAAAGTGCAAAAAATGAGAGACTGTCGATGTAAGATAGGAAAAAAAGACTTTTTACTTTTCTTTTATTGAGGGAAAGTAACTTACCCTTGGTGAGTTATTTTGAACAAGGATGAACGGCTTTTTGGAGCAAACCCCTATGTTGGATCAATAGAGGATTTTGCCAATGCCTTTCTTGATTGTGGACTGATGGATGCAGGTTTTGAGGGAAACAAATTTACATGGACTAATGGCCACATGTTTCAGAGGTTGGATCGGGTTGTTTACAACATGGAATGGAGTTTTCGTTTCTCTTGCATAAGAATTATTCATTTAAACAGGGACGATTTTGATCATTGCCCTTTACTTATTTTTTGTTCTATTAATTCCTTGCAAAGACCTTCATCTTTTCGTTTTCTCCATGCTTGGGTTAAACACCATGATTTTTTTAATTTTGTTGCAAGAAGTTGGCAACAACATGTACAAGGTAAAAGATTGATGGCTTTTTGGAGTAAGCAGTAACGATTAAAAAAGGGTCTAAAAGTTTGGAATAAAGGAATGTTTGGGGATATCTTTTCAAACCTTAGAGTTATAGAAAGAAATGCCAAGGAGAGTGAGATGGCTTTTCAACAAAATCATCCACTATTAACAAAATTCAATTACAACGTGCATATGCTAAACTCAACAATCACTTAAGCATGGAAGAAATGTTTTGGCAGCAAAAATCTAGAGTTAAATGGTTAGTAGAGGCTGAACGGAATGCAAGATTTTTTCACATGAGAATGTAAAAAAAAGTGTGAAAAATTTTATTTTTCAAATTCAAGATAGTAACGGCAATTTAATTGAGGATCCGAGTTTGGTTGAATCATCAACAGTGGAATATTTTCACAACCTTTTGAAGGCAGAAAATTGTGACATTTCTCTGTATAAGGAAGATCTAATTCCTCAAATTTTATCTGATGCTGATAATGATTTATTATGTGCATAACCATGTTTACTTGAGGTGCTGGAAGCAGTTTTTGACATTGACGAAAATAATGTTGCTGGTCTGGATGGTTTTTCATCCTTTTTTTATCAACAATGTTGGAGTATCATTGCTGATGATTTATTAGCAGTAGTTAGAGATTTCTTCGAAAGGGTAGCTTTTCCAATGAGGTAACTTCTACAACCTTGGTACTTTTAGCAAAAAAACCGAATGTAGCTAATTGGAGTGATTTTCGACCAATAAGTTTATGTATTGTTTTAAATAAAATAGTAACAAAATTATTGACGAACCGATTAACTAAAGTATTACCTTCCTTAATATCTGATAATCAAAACGGATTTGCGAGTGGCAGATTAATCAGTGATAATATTTTATTGGTTCAAGAATTAATCAGCAAGATTGACTACAAAGCTAAAGGAGGTAATTGATAATTCTATTTTATAGAATTATTTTACTCCAATTTTGTTATTAAATTTTAGCTAAGTCCTTAGTTTTTAATTATAATTTATTAATTTTTAGTTATTTTTATATTTAGTTTATTTTTAAGTAAGTTATTTATTTTTATGTTATTTCTTTTAATTTGGTTAATATTTATTAGTTTTTATATTTTTGGTAGGACCTAAAGTCATTGGGTTTAATTTTGGAAAGTAAGGTGCTGAAAGATCCAGAAATCTACTTGCATATGCTTCAGTGTTTTAGCCATATCTCGAACTACAAAACTCTAATTTCTGTGATTCTTAGACCATTGGAAATCTAAGAGACAGAGCTACAACTTTCATGAAGATCACTTTACCCAGTTCTGCCTTGAAGAAAGAGAAAATCGCATTGAAAAGTTACTAGACGTACTGTATCGGGAATGGAAATTTGTAAAGACTAACAAGTGATTTTTGGGCTTGTCATTATGTTTTTAAGCCCAATTAAACCCTAGGTCAACTTAAGGAAGTTTAGGTTAAGTTTGTTAGTATAAATAGTATGTTTTTGAAGAATTTGAGAAAACCTTTTGGAGATTCAAGAAGCTAGAAGTTGAAGCGGAAACTCGGAGATCAAAGCGGCAATTATTTTGTTTTCTTCCTTAGCTTTTATTCTTCTTGTTATTTTCAATTGTTGAACTTTATACAATGTTATTTGATTTTGCAATTATGAGTAGCTAATTTTCTTTTTCTAAGATTGCAATTGAACTCACATGTAGTCTAAGTTTTTAATCTTTTTCTTACTTATTTTCAATGGGAATTGAATTGTTTATTTCAATTTGTTCTTAATGCTTTTAATTGCCTGATCACCAATTAAATTGATTTAGGAACCTAAACAAACTTGGGAGAGGGAGTTTAGAGTAGACTAAAATTAGGATAGCATATGATCATGTTAAATGATTTGCGTATAGGATAGAGATATACCTATAGGCCATATGTAGCCATATTAGAGCCTGAACTTAATGAGTCTGTTTTAATTTCAAATCACATAGGGATATAGTGTTTTGGTTAAAATAGATATTTTTATAGGACGAGTCGGGAGACCCTTATAAATAATTTAGGACTCTAGGTTAGCAATTCAACCCATTGAAATAAGTTAAGGATGAGAGGTAAAATTTAGATGAATTGTGAGGGATATTGTAATCCTAGGCTTGTTTAATTTGATATTTTCTCCAGTTATCATTGTTTTGATTTTTCTTGTTATTTTAAATTCTAGTTTATTAGTTTTAATTAATTAATTAATTTGGATTATTTGGATAAAATTAAATTGTTTTAATTTTAGTAATTAGTAAAGTTTTAGATCAATTCTCCGTGGGAACGATACTCTACTTACTAATATACTATCTATTCGATACGTATACTTGCGTAGTGGATTTTTAACTAACAAGTTTTTGGCGCCGTTGCCGGGGAATTGTTTCTAGAATTTTTATTAATACTAATACCAAGCAATTTAGTCTTACTCCAAATTTTATTTTTCTTGTTTTAATATTAGTTTTTGTTTGTTTACAGGTATCTTTGGTCATTGTATGCAAAGAAGAAACAACTTGAATCTTGTTCCTTTTGATCTTGAGATAGAAAGAACTTTCAGAAGGCGTCGAAGGGAGAATTCGCAAGTTGCAGCTTTAAATCAGACAATGGCTGAGGATAACAATAACAATGGCAATAATGCCATTAATCTGGTTCCTGAAGCAAATAGAGCACTGAGAGATTATGTTGTTCCTCTGTTGCAAGGTTTGCACCAAAGTATTAGGAGACCGTCCATTAATGCCAACAATTTTGAAATTAAACCAGCTTACATTCAGATGATTCAGTCTTTAGTCCAGTTTGGTGGGTTACCCAGTGATGATCCTAATTCTCATTTGGTAAATTTCTTGGAAATTTGCGACACCTTTAAATACAATGGAGTAACTGATGATGCTATCAGATTGAGACTGTTTCCGTTTTCTCTGAGAGATAAAGCAAAAAGTTGGCTTAATTCACTACCTAATGGGTCTATCACTCATGGGAAGACTTGGCTCAAAAGTTTCTTGCAAAATTCTTCCCCCCTGCAAAGGCTGCAAAGATGAGGAACGATATTACCTCCTTCACACAATTTGATGGTGAGTCCTTGTATGAAGCTTGGGAAAGGTTTAAAGAATTATTGAGAAGATGTCCACATCATGGAATTCCTGATTGGTTGCAAGTTCAGACATTCTACAATGGGCTGGTTGGGTCAATTAAAACTACAATTGATGCTGCTGCTGGTGGGGCATTAATGAGTAAGAATGCTGCGGATGCCTATAACTTGTTGGAAGATATGGCCTCCAATAATTATCAATGGCCTTCAGAAAGGTCGGGATCGAGAAAAGTGGTTGGAGCTTATGAAATTGATGCACTTGGCAACTTAACTGCTCAATTAGCTTCACAAGTGGCTGCACTGACAAAAAAGTTTGACACACTGAGAGTCCATGCAGTTCAAAATTCATCAGTACTTTGCGAGATGTGTGGAGATGGCCATTCACATGATCAATGTCCATATAATTCTGAATCAGTCTAGTTTGTAGGGAACTTCAATAGACAGCAGAATAATCCTTACTCCAATACTTATAATCCTGGTTGGAGAAACCACCCTAACTTTTCATGGAATAACAATGCAGGGCCTTCCAATCCAAAACCCATCATGCCTCCTAGTTTTCATCAACAAGTTGGACCACCAGTTCCTGAAAAGAAGTCTCACCTGGAAGAACTTCTCTTGCAATATATGTCCAAGAATGATGCTTTAATTCAAAGTCAATGAGCCTCCTTGAGAAATCTTGAGACCCAAGTGGGGCAGCTTGCGAATTCCATCAACAGTAGACCCCAAGGTACCTTACCAAGTGATACTGAATCCAACCCAAGAAGAGAAGGTAAGGAACATTGTATGACAATCTCTCTCCATAATGGAAAAGAGGTAAGTAATCAAGCTTTAAATTCGGAGATTTCAATTCAAGTTGATGAGAAAGAAATTGAAAAAGAAGCTAAAAAAGAAATCGTGGTTGAAAAATCTGTTGAAAATTCTAAAGGTAAATCACAATCTACGCCCACACCTCCACCACCTTTTCCTCAACGTTTTCAAAAGCAAAAACTGGACAAACAATTCCAAATATTTTTTGAGGTATTTAAAAAACTGCACATTAATATTCCTTTTGCTGAAGCTTTAGAACAAATGCCAAGTTACCTTAAATTCTTGAAAGACATCCTGACCAAGAAGAGGAAATTGGAAGAGTTTGAGACAGTTGCACTTACTGAAGAGTGCAGTGCTATAATCCAGAATAAGCTGCCACCAAAGCTTAAAGATCCAGGGAGTTTTTCTATTCCTTGCACTATTGGTAGTTTTAAAATTTCTAAAGCTTTATGTGATTTAGGTGCTAGTGTTTCAATAATGCCTTTTTCTATTGCCAGGAAACTTGGATTTCACGATATACAACCTACTGCCGTTACCTTGCAATTAGCAGACAGAACAACCAGGTACCCAGTTGGGATTATAGAGGATGTTTTGCTTAAAGTTGGGTATTTATACATTCCGGTGGACTTCATTGTGCTTGAGATTGAAGATGATGTTGAAATTCCTCTTATTTTGGGAAGACCATTCTTAGCTACAGCTGGAGCAATAATTGATGTGAAGAATGGCAAAATAACTTTCAATGTTGGAGAAGAGGAAGTGATATTTAATTTGTTCAATTCAACTCAGTATTCCTATACAGATAGTTGTTATAAAATGGTTTTAGTCAATGAAGGTAAAGGCAAGCCTATTCCACTACCTTCAATTGAGCATGCACCAATCTTTGAGTTTAAGCCACCACCTACGCCTGTGAGACCCAAGCAGTCAGCAACTGAGCATCCTCCGCCACCATCTAATTGTCCTTTTGAGATTGGACAACAAGTAATGATGCTTTCTAGATCATACTTCAAGCTTTTTCCATGGAAATGCAAAGAAAGATGGTGGGGTTCTTTCAAAGTCGTCAAGGCTTATCCGTGTGGAATAATTGAGATTGATAGTGAGGATACGGGCACATTCATGGTAATGGGCTGAGCCTTAGACCATATTTCGAAGATGAAGAACTGAAAAAGGGGGTGCTATAGTCAAGCTAGTGACTGTAAACGAGCGCTTCTTGGGAGGCAACCCAAGTTCTTTAACTTTAATTATTTTCGTTATTTTTTTTTCATGAGTT
The DNA here is from genome assembly GCA_036013995.1 of Theobroma grandiflorum. Lineage (NCBI taxonomy): Eukaryota > Viridiplantae > Streptophyta > Magnoliopsida > Malvales > Malvaceae > Theobroma > Theobroma grandiflorum. The sequence goes on from CP142131.1 coordinate 14,964,919, forward strand.
TTTATTTTATTTTATTTTATTTTATTTTATTTTACTACTTATTTATTTAGTAGTTATTTTTATTATTTATTCTAATTTTTTTATCTCTTTTTGCAGATAATTGGGTTTCAAAAAAAAAAGAATCAGAGCCGCAGCCCTTAAATTGAGTGCCGCGGCCCTCAATTGTGCTGCAAAAGCAGCAAGAAACAGACTGTTTCAGTGCCGCAGCCTTCAAAGGGAGAGCCGCGGCGCTGAATGGAGCAAACACTGCAGTAAACAGTCCAGTAACAGTGCTGTAACAGTGCGATAACACTATAGAAACAGTGCAGAAAACATTGTAGAAACAGTGCGGTAACACTGTAGAAACAGTGTAGAAAACACTGTAGAAACAGTGCAGTAGGGGCCCAGCCCCAACCCTTTTAAATTTTTTTTTTCAGCCGCACAATTTCATTTTTTTTTATTTTTTTCTTGTCTTCAGCCACACATTTTTTTATTTTATTCTTTTTTTTTATTTTTTTCACTTTTGTCTTCCTTCAACCGCACCATCATTCTTATTATTTTTTTTATTATTATTTTTTCTTCTTCTACAACTTCTTCCTCCTGAAATTTTTGTTTCTCTCTTTACCTTTTCAAATTTTTTTTTTCACATTAATTCTACTTTTATTTTATTTTATTTTATTTTTTTTCACTCACCACATTCACTCTTCCCTCAAGAATATTTAGGCTGCATCTTAAAGAGTGGGATGGATGTCTACTTTTCCTTCGTTGCTTATGGATTCCGACACTGAGGATGATTTTCGTGGTGACGATGCAGAGGATTCATGGTCTTCCATTCCGGAGTTAAGGGAGTATTCTTGTCCTTTTTCTTTATTTTCTTTTATCACATTGAGGACAATGTTTTTTCTAAGTTTGTGGGTAGTTTAGAATTTAGTGGTATCGAAATTTTTTTATGTTTAGTTAGCTTTGGTTTAAAATTTGTCCTGCATGTTTATTTATATTTTGCATGTTTCATTTGTGTTTCAAAAAAAAAATTGAGATAGTTGCACCTTACTCATGATTGTCTCAATCCTAGGATGATATTTTAATTATCTTTGGATTCTTAGCTTTTGGGAAACATATAGTTATGATTTAATTTTATGTGATATTCTTGTGTTAATTTTATTTTAGAGTGTGACTTCCAATAATTTGAGCACTATACTCTTTTACTTAGAATTTTTATGTGATTCAGAGAAAATTTATGTTGATGAAAAAGTATAGTGAAGTCATGAATTTTAGAATTTGTTTGATTCTCTCTCGAGGCGAAATCTTAGATAACACTTAGGATAAGAAGTAATTTAGGCCATCTTTGGACCGTTTGAGCCTTTTGAGCCTACCTTGTGATGTTTATCCTTAGTCACCCCTTTTTAGCCTAATTTATCTTTTCTTTGTAATTACCTAATAATGTTAGCCATGACCTTTCTATTTAAATCCAGCAATTTGAACCTTTCACCCTCTAAGTATTTTAATCTTTCTAAGAAATGATTTGAGCTTCAAAAATAAATTGAGGAAGAAAGGTGTGAAAAAAAAAATATGAGGAAGGTTGTTGAAAAAATTACCCCTTGTTATAATTGTCAAAAATAAGTTTGGGAGTTGAAAAAAAAAAGAAAGAAAGAAAAGAAAGCAATGAGTGTTACAAAGGAAAGTTTACTTCAAGTTTGAGGGTGCTAAAAAAAAAAAAAACTTGAGCTCTTTATGTGTCTTAGATTGATTAAGTGCTTAGGGTGAATTTGAGCCTAAATATATCCTTTATCATACCTTGACCCTAGCCTTACATTACAAGCTTGATAAAGACCTATTGATTCTTGAATAAGTGTTAATCTACATTAGTGAAGAGAGAGATGAAAAGCAAACTTATGGGATCCAAGTACTAATCTATGCTTAGATTTGGCATAAACTAATTTGAATTACATGATATTCTTTGTAAAATAGCATTCACACACACACGGAAGTCCATTAGAAAAATAAAGTTTCGCTTGAATTGATGCATGAATTTAAGGATTAATTGCATGTTACCTTAAGTTAGAATTTGAGTTAATTTCTGAGGAAAAATTGAGAAATCATGATTTGGTATTTCTATCTCTCGTTCAAGGATTTTCATGTTTGCGTTTTCTTTTTGTGATTCTTTTCTTTTGCTCGAGGACTAGCAAAATCTTAAGTTTAGGGGTGTGATAATTCTATTTTATAGAATTATTTTACTCTAATTTTGTTATTAAATTTTAGCTAAGTCCTTAGTTTTTAATTATAATTTATTAATTTTTAGTTATTTTTATATTTAGTTTATTTTTAAGTAATTTATTTATTTTTATGTTATTTCTTTTAATTTGGTTAATATTTATTAGTTTTTATATTTTTGGTAGGACCTAAAGTCATTGGGTTTAATTTTAGAAAGTAAGGTGCTGAAAGATCCAGAAATTTACTTGCATATACTTCAGTGTTTTAACCATACCTCGAGCTACAGAACTCCAATTACTGCGATTCTTAGAACATTGGAAAGCTAAGAGATAGAGCTACAACTTTCATGAAGATCACTTTGCCCAGTTCTGCCTTGAAGATAGAGAAAATCACATCGAAAAGTTGCTAGATGTACTGTGTCGGGAATGGAAATTTGTAAAGACTAACAAGTGATTTTTGGGCTTGTCATTATGTTTTTAAGCCCAATTAAACCCTAGGTCAACTTAAGGAAGTTTAGGTTAAGTTTGTTAGTATAAATAGTATGTTTTTGAAGAATTTGAGAAAACCTTTTGGAGATTCAAGAAGCTAGAAGTTGAAGCGGAAACCCGGAGATCAAAGCGACAATTATTTTGTTTTCTTCCTTAGCTTTTATTCTTCTTGTTATTTTCAATTGTTGAACTTTATACAATGTTATTTGATTTTGCAATTATGAGTAGCTAATTTTCTTTTTCTAAGATTGCAATTGAACTCACATGTAGTCTAAGTTTTTAATCTTTTTCTTACTTATTTTCAATGGGAATTGAATTGTTTATTTCAATTTGTTCTTAATGCTTTTAATTGCCTGATCACCAATTAAATTGATTTAGGAACCTAAACAAACTTGGGAGAGGGAGTTTAGAGTAGACTAAAATTAGGATAGCATATGATCATGTTAAATGATTTGCGTATAGGATAGAGATATACCTATAGGCCATATGTAGCCATATTAGAGCCTGAACTTAATGAGTCTGTTTTAATTTCAAATCACATAGGGATATAGTGTTTTGGTTAAAATAGATATTTTTATAGGACGAGTCGGGAGACCCTTATAAATAATTTAGGACTCTAGGTTAGCAATTCAACCCATTGAAATAAGTTAAGGATGAGAGGTAAAATTTAGATGAATTGTGAGGGATATTGTAATCCTAGGCTTGTTTAATTTGATATTTTCTCCAGTTATCATTGTTTTGATTTTTCTTGTTATTTTAAATTCTAGTTTATTAGTTTTAATTAATTAATTAATTTGGATTATTTGGATAAAATTAAATTGTTTTAATTTTAGTAATTAGTAAAGTTTTAGATCAATTCTCCGTGGGAACGATACTCTACTTGCTAATATACTGTCTATTCGATACGTATACTTGCGTAGTGGATTTTTAATTGACAGTAATGTGGTTTTAAAGCTTGATATGATGAAGGCTTATGGCAGAATAAATTAGAATTTTCTCTTTTAAGTCTTAAAGAGATTTGGCTTGAATGATCAGTGGATTGATATGATCAGGAGATGTGTTTCTAACTACTGGTTTTCTGTGTTGATTAATGGGCACTCGGTTGGGTATTTTAAGTCAAGGAGAGGACTCAGACAAAGTGACTCTATTTTGCCTCCTCTGTTTATATTGGCAGCAGAATATTTATCCAGGGGCATCAATGAGTTATTTTCTCAGTATAATTCTTTGCATTATCATTCTGGATGCTCTTTAAATATAAGCCACCTCTCATTTGCGGATGATATTATGATATTCACTAATGGGAGCAAATCAACTTTGGAAAAATTCTAAATTTTTTGCAGGAGCATGAGCAGATTTCGAGGCAAAAAGTAAATCATCAAAAAAGTTGTTTTGTTACATCTAGTAATATGGCAAACTCCAGAAGGCCAATTATTGCACAAACTATGAGATTTTTACATAAGACGTTGCCAATAACTTATTTGGGAGCATTTCTGTATAAAGGTTGAAGAAAGTAATTTTGTTTGAATCTTTGATCAGTATGATCTGTGAGCGTATCACAAGTTGGGATAATTAAATCCTATCTCCTGGTGGCCGTATTACTCTATTATGGAGCGTGCTTTCTTTTATGCCGATTTATCTTCTTCAGGTGCTTAAGTCCCCGGTTGGCGTAATAAACAAAATAGAGAGACTTTTTAATAGTTTCTTATGGGGTGGTTCCATGAACAGCAAAATGATTCATTGGACTTCTTGGCAAAATATCACTTTTCCCAGCTCGAAAGGTGGTATAGACATCCGTAGCTTGGGAGATGTATTTGATGCCTTTATTGCAAAACTCTGATGGAGATTTGAGACATGTAAGAGTTTATGGGCGAGGTATATGCGACTTAAATATTCTAATGGCCAAATCCATAAAAACATCACTCCAAAGTCGCATGATTCAGCTATATGGAAGACACTAATTGATGGGAGAGCCGCGATAGGATAGCAAATACATTGGAGGATAGGTAGAAGAGAAATATTTTTTTGGCATGATGCTTAGATGGGTGAGGAACCACTAGTTAATTCTTTCCCTTCATTTAGTCACTCTATGACAAAGGTTAATTATTTTTTTCATGATAATGAATGGGACGTGGATAAACTAAAATGTGTTTTACCGGATATGGTTGTGGATGAGATATTGAAGATTCCTATTAGTAGAAATAAAGAGGATGTAGCTGTCAGTTAAAAATCCACTACGCAAGTATACGTATCGAATAGACAGTATATTAGCAAGTAGAGTATCGTTCCTATGGAGAATTGATCTAAAACTTTACTAATTACTAAAATTAAAACAATTTAATTTTATCCAAATAATCTAAATTAATTAATTAATTAAAACTAATAAACTAGAATTTAAAATAACAAGCAAAATCAAAATAATAACAACTGGAGAAAATATCAGATTAAACAAGCCTAGGATTACAATATCCCTCACAATTCATCTAAATTTTACCTCTCCTCCTTAACTTATTTCAATGGGTTGAATTGCTAACCTAGAGTCCTAAATTATTTATAAGGGTCTCCCGACTCGTCCTATAAAAATATCTATTTTAACCAAAACACTATATCCCTATGTGAATTGAAATTAAAACAGACTCATTAAGTTCAGGCTCTAATCTGGCTACATATGGCCTATAGGTATATCCCTATCCTATACGCAAATCAATTGAATTGATCATATGCTATCTCAATTTTAGTCTACTCTAAACTCCCTCTCCCAAGTTTGTTTAGGCTCCTAAATCAATTTAATTGGTGATCAGGCAATTAAAAGCATTAAGAACAAATTGAAATAAACAATTCAATTCCCATTAAAATAAATAAGAAAAAGATTAAAAACTTAGACTACATGTGAGTTCAATTGCAATCCTAGAAAAAGAAAATTAGCTACTCATAATTGCAAAATCAAATAACATTGTATAAAGTTCAACCATTGAAAATAACAAGAAGAATAAAAGCTAAGGAAGAAAACAAAATAATTGCCGCTTTGATATCCGGGTTTCCGCTTCAACTTCTAGCTTCTTGAATCTCCAAAGGCTCTCCTCTTTAGGTCTCAAACTATCCTATATATATACTAACAAATTTAACCTAAACTTCCTTAAGTTGACCTAGGGTTTAATTGGGCTTAAAACATAATGACAAGCCCAAAAATCACTTGTTAGTCTTTACAAATTTCTATTCCCGACACAGTACGTCTAGCAACTTTCTAATACGATTTTCTCAATCTTCGAGGCAGAACTGAGCAAAGTGATCTTCATGAAAGTTGTAGCTCTGTCTCTTAGATTTCCAATGGTCCAAGAATCGCAGCAATTGGAATTCTGTAGCTCGAGATATGACTAAAACACTGAAGCATATGCAAGCAAATTTCTGGGTCTTTTATCACCTTACTTTTCAAAATTAAACCCAATGACTTTAGGTCCTACCAAAAATATAAAAACTAATAAATATTAACCAAATTAAAGGAAATAACATAAAATTAAATAACTTACTTAAAAACAAACTAAATATATAAAAATAACTAAAAATTAAGAAATTATAATTAAAAACTAAGGACTTAGCTAAAATTTAATAACAAAATTGGAATAAAATAATTCTATAAAATAGAATTATCACACTCCCAAACTTAAGATTTTGCTAGTCCTCGAGCAAAAGAAAAGAATCACAAAAAGAAAACACAAACATGAAAATCCTTGAACGAGAAATAGAAATACCAAATCATGATTTCTCAATTTTTTCTCAGAAATTAACTCAAATTCTAGCTTAAGGTAACATACAACTAATCTTTAAATTCATGCATCAATTCAAGCGAAACTTTATTTTTCGAATGAACTTCCGTGTTTGTGTGAATGCTCTTTTACAAAGAATATCATGCAATTCAAATTAGTTCATGCCAAATCTAAGCATAGATTAGTACTCGGATCCCATAAGTTTGCTTTTCATCTCTCTCACCACTAATGTAGATTAATACTTATTCAAGAATCAATAGGTCTTTATCAAGCTTGTAATGTAAGGCTGGGTCAAGGTATGATAAAGGATATATTTAGGCTCAAATTCACCCTAAGCACTTAATTAATCTAGGACACATAAAGAGCACAAAAATATTGTTTTTCTCTTTTTCTTTTTTTATTAGCACCCTCAAACTTGAAATAAACTTTCCTTTGTACCGCACTTTGCTTTCTTTTCTTTCTCTTTTTTTTTTAACCCCCAAACTTATTTTTGACAATTATAACAAGGGGTAATTTTTCCAACAACCTTCATCATTTTTTTTTTTACACCTTTCTTCCTCCATTTATTCTTTAAGCTCAAATCATTCCTAAAAAAAAATTAAAATACTTAAGAGGTGAAAGGTTGAAATTATTGGATTTAATGGATAGGCCATGGCTAACATAATCAGGTTATTACAAAGAAAAGGTAAATTAGGTTCAAAAAGGGTGACTAAGGATAAATATAATAAGGTAGGCTCAAAAGGCTCAAACGATCCAAAGATGGCCTAAATCACTTCCTATCCTAAGTGTTATCTAAGATTTCGCCTCGAGAGAGAATCAAACAAATTCTAGAATTTTTGACTTCACTATACTTTTTCATCAACATAAACTTTATCTAAAGCACATAAAAATTTTGAGTAAAAGAGTATAGTGCTCAATTTATTGGACGTCACACTCTAAAATAAAATTAACATAAGAATATCACATAAAATTAAATCATAACTATATGATTCCCAAAAGCTAAGAATCAAAAAATAATTAAAATATCATCATAGGATTGGGACAATCATGAATAAGGTGCAACTATCTCAAAATTTTTTTTTTTTTGAAAACACAAATGAAACATGCTAAATATAAATAAACATGCAAAACAAATTCTAAACCAAAGCTAACTAAACATAAAAAAATTAAATCAACAAAATTCAACACTACTAAATTCTAAACCACTCCCCCAAACTTAAATTGCACATTGTCCTCAATGTGAAAAGCTAAAAAAATAAAGAAATTAAACTCCCTTATCAATGGTGGTAGTGCCTTAAAAGCTCTAATTTTCTTTCTCCTCATCTTCATGCTTTCCAAATCTACATACACAACAAAACAAGCTAGGGAGAGGTTATAACTACTTATTTACATAGAAAAAAAAACTAAAATAACAACTAAATCTAAAAGGATATAACTTGGGTTGCCTCCCAAGAAGCGCTTCTTTATAGTCACTAGCTTGACTTTGGTTGAGGTCTTCATTCACCCTTTAAGGAGGTTTGAGTTTGCATGGAAAAAGTTTGAGGTGTGAAAGTAGTCTCCTCCTAAGATGAGGTTGTAGTGGCTTTAACTCAAGATTTGGTGCTTGCTCAACCCAAGATGGTGGAATAGGCTGACTTTTACCCAACTTCTCAAATTGAGTTCTACTTGGATAATGCACTTTCATTGTAGCTTTCAAAACATATGCAACATTTGTAAGTTCTTCATTCTGGTCCTTGGTTGTTGCATGTTGAACCAAACAAGCTTCAAGAAACTTATTTGAATTTTCCATATCAATAGCCTCCTTAGGTAACTTATCAACTATATCTAGAAAAGGAATAGGGGGCACATATGGCTTGACTTGTGGTGGTGTAGATACTTTCTCCTCTTGCTTAATTTTTTCATCTTGAACTTCATTGCTAAAAGTATTTCCTTGATCTACTTTATCTCCATCATCTACCAAATTCTTGCCATTTACCTCATCAAGATACTTACCATGTTCTTCTTTTCTAGGATTAGGCTCAATGTCATTTGGTAAAATTTCTTGAGGCATATTGTTGATGTAATTGACAAGTTGGCCCACTTGAGTCTCAAGATTTCGTATTGATTCTGCTTGACTCTGAAGGATGGCATCTTGACTCTGAATGATGGCATCATTCTTTGTCAAGAATTGTATAAACATATCCTCCAAAGTTAGCTTCTTCTCAAAAATAGGGGCTCTAACCTGTGACTGGAAATCATGCTGGAAAATAGGCTCTGATGAATATGTAGGATCCTGATCATTACTCCATGAAAAATTTGGGTGATTCCACCATGAGTTATAACTGTTAGAATATGAATTGTTTTGCTGCCCATTGAAGCTTCCATCAAATTGCATTGATTCATAATAAGTTGGACAACAATCACTTGAATGCTTATCTCCACAAAGCTCACATGCCACAAAAGGACTTTCAAAAACATTAACACCCCAAGTGTCCATTTTTTGAGACAAAGCATCTACTTCGGCAGCCAAAGCACTGATAGCCAATTTATAATCACTAGCAACCCTCCTAGGCACAAATTGTTCAGATGTCCACTGATAGTTACAATAATTCATCACCTCAACCAAAAGCACCTGAAAATAAAATAAAATAAAATTTTGAATTAAGACTAAATTTGCTTGGTATTAGTATTAGTAAAAATTCTAGAAACAATTCCCCGGCAACGGCGCCAAAAACTTGTCAGTTAAAAATCCACTACGCAAGTATACGTATCGAATAGACAGTATATTAGCAAGTAGAGTATCGTTCCCACGGAGAATTGATCTAAAACTTTACTAATTACTAAAATTAAAACAATTTAATTTTATCCAAATAATCTAAATTAATTAATTAATTAAAACTAATAAACTAGAATTAAAATAACAAGCAAAATCAAAATAATAACAACTGGAGAAAATATCAGATTAAACAAGCCTAGGATTACAATATCCCTCACAATTCATCTAAATTTTACCTCTCCTCCTTAACTTATTTCAATGGGTTGAATTGCTAACCTAGAGTCCTAAATTATTTATAAGGGTCTCCCGACTCGTCCTATAAAAATATCTATTTTAACCAAAACACTATATCCCTATGTGAATTGAAATTAAAACAGACTCATTAAGTTCAGGCTCTAATCTGGCTACATATGGCCTATAGGTATATCCCTATCCTATACGCAAATCAATTGAATTGATCATATGCTATCTCAATTTTAGTCTACTCTAAACTCCCTCTCCCAAGTTTGTTTAGGCTCCTAAATCAATTTAATTGGTGATCAGGCAATTAAAAGCATTAAGAACAAATTGAAATAAACAATTCAATTCCCATTAAAATAAATAAGAAAAAGATTAAAAACTTAGACTACATGTGAGTTCAATTGCAATCCTAGAAAAAGAAAATTAGCTACTCATAATTGCAAAATCAAATAACATTGTATAAAGTTCAACCATTGAAAATAACAAGAAGAATAAAAGCTAAGGAAGAAAACAAAATAATTGCCGCTTTGATATCCGGGTTTCCGCTTCAACTTCTAGCTTCTTGAATCTCCAAAGGCTCTCTTCTTTAGGTCTCAAACTATCCTATATATATACTAACAAATTTAACCTAAACTTCCTTAAGTTGAGCTAGGGTTTAATTGGGCTTAAAACATAATGACAAGCCCAAAAATCACTTGTTAGTCTTTACAAATTTCCATTCCCGACACAGTACGTCCAGTAACTTTCCAATACGATTTTCTCTATCTTCGAGGCAGAACTGAGCAAAGTGATCTTCATGAAAGTTGTAGCTCTGTCTCTTAGCTTTCCAATGGTCTAAGAATTGCAGCAATTGGAGTTCTGTAGCTCGAGATATGACTAAAACACTGAAGCATATGCAAGCAGATTTCTGGGTCTTTTATCACCTTACTTTCCAAAATTAAACCCAATGACTTTAGGTCCTACCAAAAATATAAAAACTAATCAATATTAACCAAATTAAAGGAAATAACATAAAATTAAATAACTTACTTAAAAACAAACTAAATATATAAAAATAACTAAAAATTAAGAAATTATAATTAAAAACTAAGGACTTAGCTAAAATTTAATAACAAAATTGGAATAAAATAATTCTATAAAATAGAATTATCAGTAGCTTATTGGGCACTTACACCGAATGGGGAAATTTCCATTAAGACTGCATGGGAGCTATTACGTCAACGAAAACATGAGAATTCATTGGGTAAGCTGATTTGGCATAAATCTATTCCACTCACTATTTCTTTCTTTTTATGGCGCATGTTGAATAATTGGATTCCAATAGAGTTACGAAGGAAATCCAAAGGCTTATAGCTTGCTTCGAAGTGTTTACGTTGTCAAATAGAAGAATCACTGTTGCATGTTCTATGGGAAAGTCCAGTTGCACAACAAGTTTGGAAATTTTTCGCAAAATTCTTCCAAATCTTTATTTATAACCTTCAAAATGTTTTGCAGATCCTTCATTCCTGGTATTATTTAGGGGACTTTACTCGACCGGGACATATTAGAATATTAGTGCTTTTATTTATTTTTTGGTTCTTATGGGTTGAAAGGAATGATGCTAAGCATAGGGGTTTAGGAATGTATCCTGATCGAGTTAATTGGCGTATAATGAAAATGTTGAGACATTTGTTTCAAGGTGGGTTATTATGTAAATGGCAGTGGAAAAAGGGACCTCTATATTGCTACACATTGGGGTTTTAAATTTGTACAGGTGAATCTCATCCGACCAAAAATTATTTATTGGATTAAACCATTGATAGGCGAAATAAAGTTGAATGTCAATGATAGTTCCAAGGGTGATTTTTAGAATGCTATTGGTGGTGGTATTTTGAGGGATTATACAAGTAATCTTATTTTGGGCTTTTCAAAAAACTTGGGTCCACAAAATTCATTGCAAGCAGAATTAATGGCACTTTATTGAGGCCTCTGTTTATGCATAGAACATAATGTGTCTCGAGTATAGATTGAGATGGATGTGCAGGTGGTTGTACAGATGCTTCAAGAAAATCACAAAGGCTTACACTAACTTCGTTATTTGTTAGAAAATGTTTACAATCCATATCTTTTTGTATGTCTCATATGCATATGGAAGGTAACCAAGCTGCTGACTATTTGTCGAATTATGGGTACACTCGTCAAGGCTTCCAAGTCTTCACACAAGCACAAGGTGAGCTTTGAGGCATCCTGTGATTAGACAAAATAAATTTACTTTATGTTAGATTCAAATAAATGTAAGGGAGTAGTATTCCTAATTTATTTTAACTTTTTTTCTTTATTTAACTTCTTATTTAGATTCTTATAATATGGAGCTGTTTTCATTTTATGTTTGCTTTCAAAAATGTGCACGTAAAATGAAATATTCCTTTTTAGGTATTTATTTGAATTTTCCTCTTACTCATGTAATTGTGAAAGTTCGATTTATACCCTTTCCCTTTTATACTTAATTTTTTTTATTTTTAATAAAATAGTTACAAAATAACTAGGCCTTGCAAGAATTTTCAATAAAAAAAAAAAACTTACCCGAGTTGAGAGAATGAGATTCCCTTAACTGAAGGCAATGACTTTTCTTGCAATGAAATGCCACTTGTACTACCCTTTAACCAAATTATATAGGCGACTTTTTTTTTTATAGGCGAGATGCATAAGGCGTTTTTGAGAATAGACTTTTTCATAATTTTAAGTGTTTTTAGACACAAAAAGTCATTTTGGACGAAAATACCCTTAATGAAACCGACCCATTTATTTAGCTCCTCGTCTCAACCCGAAACCTATTAACCGGTCAAGTATGTTTAGTTATGTGCTTCAAACAAACTTATATTTTTTAAGCTTTTCTCGTCAGACTATTCATTTCTGGAGTATTGCGTGACTAGTTTTTAGACATTGCATGACTATTTTGTCAAGGGAAAAAAAGATGAGCCCAAGAGCATCACATCCCAGATCGACGAAGGGTAAGAGCAAGACCATTATCAAAGAAAACAACATCAGATACAGATTTCTCTCGCTATCAAGGCAGAGGCAGATCGTCACGTGGAAGAAATTTTTGACTCAGAGGTAAGGAAAAACACGTAAATCAGTAACCGAAGACAAAGGAGTAGGGGAAGCCCTCAAAACTCACAACGAGAAATACAAGACGCTAACACAAACAAGAACTCTGAAAGAACAAAACATAGCCAAAAAAGAAGACTCCTAAGACCCAACCAGAAACCAAAGTCACGCAATGCCTTACTAGCAAGTCACGCAATGCCTTACTAACAAGTCACGCAATGCCTTATTAACAAGTCACGTAATACCTATCCACTAGTCACGCAATGTCTTACTAGCAAGTCACGCAATGCCTTACTAACAAGTCACGCAATGCCTTATTAACAAGTCACGCAATACCTATCCACTAGTCACGTAATGCTTTACTAAAAATTAGTCATATAATGCTTAAACACTAATCACGCAATGCCCAAAGTCAGTCACGCGGGTTGCGTGAGACATTAACACAAACAAGAACTCTGAGGGAACAAAACATAACCAGAAAAAAACTCCTAAGACCCAATCAGAAACTGAAGTCACGCAATGCCTATCCACTAGTCACGCAATATTTTACTAAAAATTAGTCATATAATGCTTAAACACTAGTCACGCAAGCGTGACTGACTTTGAGTTGCGTGACTAGTGTTTAAGCATTATATGACTAATTTTTAGTAAAATATTACGTGACTAGTGGATAGGCATTGCGTGACTTCAGTTTCTGGTTGGGTCTTAGGAGTTTTTTTTCTGGTTATGTTTTGTTCCCTCAGAGTTCTTGTTTGTGTTAATATCTTGTTTTTCCCGTGGTGAGTTTTGAGGGCTTCTCCTACTCCTTTGTCTTTGGTTACTGATTTACGTATTTTTCCTTACCTCTGAGTCAAAAATTCTTCCCACGTGACGATCTGCCTCTACCTTGGTGGTGGGAGAAATTTGTATCTGATGTTGTTTTTTTCGGTGATAATCTTGCTTCTGCCCTTCACCAATCTGGGATGTGATGCTCTTGGGCTATTCTTTCTTTCCCTTGACAACAAGTCAAATTATTGAGTTTTTCTTCTTATTTGCGTTGGTTTATGGTGTTTGGATTCCTTTATGTTTGGCTTCTCTACTTGATCATTTAGGGAGTTTTAGTTGATCATTTTTGGAGTTGTTTTTCTGTGCCTTATGGTGTTTAAGCAGAGAGAAAGCCAGATTTAATTTTGAAACTTTTGTCTAGATGGCGGAATAGAGAAAACTGAAACTGTTTTAATTTGTCTGAAATTGTTTAAAGGGTATTCTTGTCAAGTCCTGTAAAAAACTATCTAAAAATAGTTAAAATTATAAAGATGATCATTTTTAAAATGCCCTTACTGTGATGGTTATTTCTCACAATTTTGTCAATTATATAATATGATTACACTCTTTTAAAATGGAGAGAATGTGCCTCACTTCCTTTGGATCAAACGGACCTCTTTTATCTTACATGATTAGAAGAAAATTCCATGACCCACAAAGCCCAAACACATCGAAACCGAGCAATAGCAAAACCCGGTTCAGTTTTTTTTTTTGTTCTTTGTAACTTTCGATCACCGATGGCGACTGCCCCGAAAGTTATATGTGTAACGAGACGCATAGTGTTGCCTTGATAAAGTTTGCAGTGCAGTCTAGGGTTTTCCAAGATACGGATGCTTTTGGTAACTGTGACAGTGGAAAAGAAAAATGTTGGTTCAGCTCCCTCGGTTGACAAATTCTTTGAGGGAACCCTTCGACATCGACCAAGCTTATCTCCAGCGCAAGATTTTCCTTCAAAGCCACAACAAAGCTACCAAGTAAAAGCAAAAATTTCTATCTTAATTTACTCTTTTTTTAATGCTTTCCTTATTTGCTTAAAACAGAGGAAAAGTGGAATGTTTAGGATTCGCTGTTTGGTTTGGTGAAGTGCATTGGGTAGAAAAATGCTAGTATTGAAGTAGAACTTTTAAAATTTCTGTTCGATTGAAATTATGTGAAATTAAGTGAGAAATGCTACTATTTGGTTGTTGCTGTTGTTACTTTTTTTCTTCTGCCTGCCATAGAGAACAAAAGTGCTTCGAATGTCACGGTAAATGTCGTTTTGGAAGAGTTAGAAAAAGATGAATAAATGGACTTCTATACAGTAATACACTGTTGTTAGATTTGGTTTTGCGTTTTATATATTTATTCATTTTTAATCAATTACTATCATCTTACATTTTGCTTTTGTCATTGTAGAAATTTTCAGAGGCCTTTTAGCTTTTAACTTCAGAAAAATCATTTTTAGCTCTTACATAAGTTAAAAACTGCTTTTTTGTAATCCCAGTTTGACCCAGCCTAAGCTTGTTGGAATAGGGAAGCTGCCGGCCAAAGAGACCTTATAATTTTATTTGCTTTATTTTAGTTTGGTGTTAGTTTATTGATAAGTAGTTTTGCTCTTCATTCATTAATTTAATTTTCAGTGCAAATTATATGAACCTTGTTTTTTTAATTGTGTAATTCACTAGTGGAAACCAACTTGATGAGTCAGATCTTGCAAGGAAGATAGTTCATCAATGGGAAGAAGGTATGTGCCATGATGTTTTATTGAATCGCAGAATTTTAATATGCATGCGGAGTTTTCTCTATCAGATAGGGTTTGACATGATGTTTATTTTGTTGGTGGGACTTATAAAGCAGCTTCAGTAGAAGTGAGACAACTATACAAACAGTTTATTGGGGCAGTGGTTGAGCTGACTGATGGAGAGTTGCTGCCTGAAGGGTTCCGTGAGGTTGCATTGACTGCTTACCGTATTTTTAGTGGGACAGTGGAAGATGATGAAGTTGATAAAAATATAAATGAGAAGAAGTAAGGCTTTAATTTCTGATTGCTTGATCCCATCTTTATTGATGGAGGTCAAAATTAGCATAAGTAGGGAACCTTTGCCAACATTTCTAATTTTTTTTGCTTCATTTTTCTTAGAATAGGATCCTAATGTGGGTTATCTAATATATTAAGTTTGGACACGTGATGAAAGAACTAGACAATTGGTAGCCCAAGCCTAAATAAAAACCATTAACAAGTACTAAAGAGAAACTTCAGAATTGTTTTGAGATGGATTTCATTTTGTTCATTTCAAGATTTATAATGACAAAGGTTTTTATGGTCCCGTTGTTAGTTCTAATTTTCCTAAGGATCAAAGTAAGTCATAGTGGATTAAATTGGTTGTCGGAGGGAGATGAGTCAACATTGCATTTTAACGTACCCCATTAGACTCTGATACCTGCATTAGATATATGGTAAGATATTAATCTAAATTTTCAGAGTTGTGATTTCAGTCAATGACATCAAAATGCAGGGTAGAATTGCAGAAAGTTATTGGTCATGATGTTTCATATGCTAATGTGCGGAAAGTGGCCTGTTTGGCACAAAAGCTTTCTCAGTCCCAATCAAGAGACAGTGGGGACACGCTTGTTTTTGAGAAGCATGTAAATGGAAGTGACGATGGTTCAGAATTTGGAGCTGACCTCGTCTTTAAAGCACCAGCCCGGTTTCTGGTGGATGTTTCTTTGGAGGATGTGGAGTTACTGGGTGATGAAAACACTGCACGCTGTTCTTCATTTGTTGAAGGATGGTATGATAAAAATGGCACTATTAATTATCACAACACTGCTGATAGTGTAAACTTCAATTTGAGTTGGTTAAGAGATTCCTGTGAACGGATAGTCAGAGGGAGTACTTCACAACTTTCACGAGATGACCTGGCAATGGCTATCTGTCGAGTACTTGATTCAGACAAACCTGGTGAAGAGGTATGGATTGGTAATGATTCTTCTCTAAGCATATCTGTGTTTCTTTTGCATGTCTTGCATAACATTAAAAGTATTCTGTAGATAGCTGGTGACTTATTGGACCTTGTCGGGGATAGTGCATTTGAAACTGTTCAAGACCTTATATCAGTAAGACATCAATTTTATTTCCAGTGCTATATCTTTTATGTTCTTGTGGAGTCAAACTATTCTCCCCTCTCTCTCACAGGCTCCAAAAAGATGCTACTTTCCAATTGGCTGAAGCCTAATCTTCTTATGCCTTGATATGATTGGGCCATCCTTAAAAAGTTACTAGTTTTATGTTTCACTGAGATTCTAAAGGTTAAAATATGATTTTGGTTCTCAAATTCACTGGAAGGTTATGTATCTACCCCTTGGATTGTCTAATCAATAATGACCTTGAAAGATAACAATTATGAAGTTGACTAAGTTGATATTAACCAGTCAAATTACAAACTTCTCTTTGTTAGTATGACTCGTTCTTATCATTTTTTTCTCCCAAAAAGTTTTCCTCTCCCTTTGTTCTTGTTCATTAATTTATTTATATTTTTATGTTTCACTGAAATTTTAAACGTTAAATTATAATTTTGGTTTTTAAAATTTGCTGGAAGCTTATGTATTCACTTCTTGGATTGTCTAGTCAATAATGACCTCGAAGGATAAGTATTGTGAAATTGACTAATTGATATTAACTGGTCTAATTAGAAACTTCTCTTTGTTAGTTGGACTCTCATTATTATCATTTTTTTTCTGCCAAAAAGTTTTCCTCTCCCTTTCTACTTTTAATTTATTCTTTTATTTTTTCCGTAATGCCTAACTATTAGATACTTCAGATTCAGTCCTTTGGAGAAGTCACTTCCTGATTGTCTTTTTCTTTTTCAGCACCGAAAGGAGCTTGTTGATGCTATCCATCATGGATTATCAGTACTGAAATCTGACAAAGTGAATCCAAATTCTCAATCACGCATGCCCAGCTATGGGACTCAGGTATTGCTGGATTTTATATCAGAAAGTTGTTCATCAAAACATCAAATGACTGTTAAGAAGTCATTTTTTCCTTCTTTTGTAGGTTACTGTCCAAACAGAGTCTGAGAAGCAAATTGATAAACTACGGCGCAAGGAGGAAAAGCGTCAAAGACGTGGAACTGATTATGGAGCTGAGAGTGATATGTCAGCTGCAAGCTTTTCTTCTTTACTTGAAGCTAGTGAGAGGAAAAGTCCGTTTGATGATTTGATTGGGTCTGGCCAAGGGCCCAATTCTCTGGCAGTAACTGCCCTTCCACAAGGGACCATGAGGAAGTATTTTAAGGGGTATGAGGAGGTCATTATTCCCCCAACACCAACTGCTCAAATGAAACCTGGGGAAAAGCTGGTACTTCACATCTATGGACATATTATTCTTTACCATCACTTTACCATCAATATTTTTCCTGTTGATTGGCTCAGTGTTTTTCAATACAATTGTAAAACATAGAGATTTATTCGTCAGTGAAAAACATGTTCTATAAGTTTGTGTAAGAAGTACAAAGGACTGGCTGATAAGCAATTATGGCAAACAATGTTACCTAAAATAATTGTTCAGTAGTTTGTTACTATTTACCTGGAAACAATCTGTTTTGAGGATTTTTAAAATATGTAGGTAGCCTCCCTTATAACTTCTCTACTTTAATTCTTTACCATGGGCAAGGATGTCTTCTGAAATAACACCTTAGCTGTGCAAGGATGTCTTCTGAAAAAACACCTTCACTGTGCAAGGATGTGAATTTCCTGTTTTCTACATTAATCATGGTACATTTAACACCTTGGCTCCCCATTTCCATGTGTTTCCTCTCCTCTCTCCCCTTTGTGTCTGTGCATCTATCTATGGGCTTTCACTCATGTTGAGTGCATCTTTGAGATTATCCTTTCTAGGATGTCCCAGCCCTTATCCCAATTTCTTTTCATAACGTGATGTATGAGACTGAAAAAGTCTTCTCTGAATCTGTGACATTGATTAGGAGAACCAAAGAAAGAAAAAGAGGAATATGATATTTATGACACTAAAAAGTTTATTAATTTGTTTGTAGAGGGAAGGGCTTTGAATGATTGGGTGTTACAGCTTGCCAAAGTCAGAGCAACTGTTATCGCTTTTCAGAGCTCCAAAAGATTGGGTGATACAACCTCTAGGTGCCTTTGTTTGGAGCCTTGCTTTTGCTAAAGCTGTAAAAGTGGTTTACACAATTTCTTATGCTTAATTTCTGATTTATAACGTCTTTTGCAAAACAAATTGCCTAACGGCACTGCCATGAGTACATGAGCTTATCTCCTCAAAAGTACTGAAGTGGTGATCAGTTGTGGTGTTAACTTTTTCAATCAATGCTGTTCACTGGATTTATAGATGGATATTCTATTATTGCTTGCTTAGATGTACTTTTGATAGTGGCTTAGTGTATTCATTTTCTTTCTCGTATTTGGTCAGATTGAGATAAAGGAGTTGGATGACTTTGCTCAAGCTGCTTTCCGGGGGTACAAGTCTCTGAATCGTATTCAGAGTCGGATATTTCAAACTGTTTATTACACTAATGAGAATATATTAGTAAGTCTTGTGTTCTACAGCTATAATTTAATATTAAAGACAAATTATATTTGTCAAAAGATCACTTTTCATTAATTATGTTGATGTACTTTAAGGTTTGTGCACCAACCGGAGCAGGAAAGACAAATATAGCCATGATATCTATTCTACACGAGGTATGTTCTTTAGCTAGGTCTCTATGCTCTGCTTTTTTGGGTTTTTATATTTCATTATTTGGTATAGAAATACAATTGAATCATTGTTTTTGGATGGTACTTGATGCATTTGATGCAATTCTTTGTGTTATCTGTGGGTTTTCTTTTGCAGATTGGACAGCATTTCAAGGATGGCTATTTGCATAAAGATGAATTTAAGATAGTTTATGTTGCCCCGATGAAGGTTGAACATCCCATATAGTTTTCAGTCCCTTTGCCGGTAGGATTGGTTACTGATTACTTATTTCTGGTTATGTTTTTCCAGGCACTAGCTGCTGAGGTGACATCGGCATTTAGCCATCGCTTATCTCCATTGAATATGTGTGTGAAAGAACTTACCGGAGACATGCAACTTTCTAAGAATGAACTTGAAGAAACTCAGGTTCATTGTTATTAAATTACATATGCTTATATTATGGTGACCACAAACACACTGTTACTGAAGGCTTTTTTTTTTTCACCAATCAGATGATAGTTACAACCCCTGAGAAATGGGATGTTATTACTCGCAAAAGTAGTGACATGTCACTCTCAATGCTGGTGAAGCTCTTGATTATTGATGAAGTGCATCTTCTGAATGATGATAGAGGTCCAGTGATAGAAGCACTAGTAGCTAGAACTCTTCGCCAGGTAAAGAAGGACTCATCATTGTTTCTTCTGTTGTATTGGTGATATTTACATTAATGTAGTTTGAGATCATGGGTATGTTTGCAAACTGTACCATGAAATAATAGTGCTTCCCCCGCTCTTCTCGCCAAACAGATATAGGATTACTAGAGCAAGGTTCGTGGTATTCAGTACTGCTGTGAGTAGGATCATACTTTAGTGAGTTTGTAAAGATAAAGAATACATGGGAATACGGGATTGATACATTGAAATTACAGTCAAGTTTTATGATAACTCAAGGCAAGTTAGCTAAGTCCAAGCTAGCTGTTTAGATGTTTTAGATGTTCTTTATTGACAAGAATCACTACTATCTGTTTTTGGTGATAAAGTTTATCAGTTCTCTTTTAATGAATTTAAATTGGCCTTTTTTTTTCTTTTTAGTTTTTTGAATCATAATTTTATTCATCTTCATCTGAGGGTGCTTTAAAAAATGAATTTATTGTTGGTTTTTGCACCTGCCCTGATCAAGGTGTTCTGTAGTGTAATCATCACTTTGGGTTATACCAATGTTAAATCTATGTAGTTCTATTATCTTTATTTTATGTTTTTTCCTTTTGGTGGCAGGTGGAGTCAACACAGACAATGATACGAATTGTGGGCCTTTCAGCTACTCTACCTAATTACTTGGAGGTTCTTTTAACCATATATTGATAGTTGGGACTTAATATTCACTCTTAAATGCTGGAATTTTGATGTCTCTACTTCTGATTTTAGTATGGTTAACGCCTTTCACATAAATGTCCAGGTTGCACAGTTCCTTAGAGTGAATCCAGAGACAGGCCTTTTTTACTTTGATTCTAGTTACCGTCCAGTTCCTCTTTCGCAACAATATATAGGAATTAGTGAGCAGAACTTTGTTGCTCGCAATGAATTGTTGAATGAAATATGCTATAAGAAGGTCTCTGTTTCCTAGTAGGCTCTCATTCTTATAACTCAAGTCTTGAGTGAGAGTTTAGTAAATTGATTATACTTTACTGCCAGGTTGTTGATTCCTTAAGGCAAGGTCATCAGGCAATGGTGTTTGTTCATTCACGGAAGGATACTGCAAAAACAGCTGAGAAATTGGTATACCTTTTTTTTATGTCTCTGTTTATTGTGGCTAAGTGGTCTGGCTTTTGAAGTTTTTCTTTTGGTTTATTTCTCTGCATACATGTGCTTTCATGTGTTCGTGTTGTAGAATGACTTCCAAAGGTGTTTAAAGCAAAAGATATTTAAGGAATAGGTATGATCCTGGGAAGCAGGAATCCATTACCAGGAGAATGAGAATCTCTTATCATTTACCACAAAATCAAATAAATCAACATGACTAAGTCACTCTGTTTTATAGAATATATCTAGGATAACTTGGGTTGAAATTTATGAACAACTAGGGTTGAGCCCAGTACTTCAAATTGATCTGTCTGTTTGTGAGTAGTGTACTTATTATATTCCAGGAAAATGGATAGGGGGAGAGTTATGAGCCTTTTTGTATGTAGGTGTGTGTGTTTGAGAGAGGGGGAGTATGTGCTGAAAAATTGTTGTACGATAAATGTTTGTCAGGAGATGGAAAAAATAGGGAGAACATAATTGAATAGGAAACTAGGGAAAAACAAGATGAAGAAAGAATTGGTCTTGGGCAGGCACTTTTGAAAAGATTTCTTTGTTCTCTTCTTGCTTTGGTGGAAATGGACTCAGAGAAACATTTTTCTTTGGATATGATGCCTAGCTGTGAGAACAACAGAGGCTGCACTAAGGGTTTTTATTTTCCAACCAAGAATCTATTGCCAAAGAAGAATAAAAGTACATTAAAGGAATTGTTTTATATTTTGGTCACAGTCAAAGATATTATGAAATGATCAAATGTACAACAAAATATCTTACATTGCAACATAAAGATATGATAATTAGGCACTATTAAATCTCACAACTGATTTAACTAGATAAATGGCTGGACTGCATCTTCCAAGCTTATGCTTGTTATAAACACATGAATTACTGCATTGGCTGGCACAAGCTTGCAAAAACATATATAGGAGCCTTTTACTCTTCTTCTTTTTAATACTTTATCAGTGCTATATTTGTTTTAACCTTTAGAGCACTGCATTATGAGCAGGTTGAGCTTGCTCGAAAGTATGAAGATCTTGAGCTTTTCAAGAATGATGCCCATCCCCAGTTTTCCTTAATCAAGGTGAGGAATGGAGAGCCCTCTTTGGTTTCTTCACCTATGTCATTTTGTGATGCTTATTAAACGGACTTCTGTCTCCTGCATTTCAGAAGGAAGTTGTTAAGTCAAGAAACAAAGATCTTGTCCAGCTTTTTGAATTTGGGGTTGGTGTGCATCATGCTGGAATGTTACGTGCTGATAGAGGGCTTACTGAGAGGAATTTTTCTGATGGAATCTTGAAGGTAAAGCTGATTCAACTTTCTGTTCGAGTTTAGTCCTTATGAAATTCATCTCACCCAGTTTTCAGTGAATTCTGTTATTTTTCTATTTAGGTACTTGTTTGCACAGCTACTTTGGCCTGGGGTGTTAATCTGCCTGCTCATACAGTTGTCATCAAGGTTTGTGAATAGCTGCATAAACACATCATTCATTTTCTTTACATGCCAAAACTTTAGTTGTTGCATATTATCATTTCAAGGTACATATATTAATGTTTCTGATGTCCCCAGTGAAGACAAAGTGGAGAATGATTTTACTAGGGATAGGACATTTTGTCCATTGAAGGTTGTGTCCCCCTTCTTTTGAAGTTTGTGATGCTATTCAAACATATTCTAGACATTGATCTTGTTGTGGAAATTAAATATGAATATCATGGGTCACAGCCCTTTTGCTTCTTTAACAGTTATCCCATTTAGGATGTCAGGTTATTTTGGTTTGTATGCTGACACTAAAGAGTTGCCTTTTTGCAAGCTTCCACTGAAAATTGAAAGCTAGCCTATTATATCCTTTAAGTCAGCTATATTATGCTTCTCAAAGAAAAATAAAGTCAGCCATATTATCTTGACTTTGACAACCTTTCCTCTGGAACCCGTTCACCAGCGCCTTTCTTCCTGGAGGTTCAATCACTATTCTCTGTTAAGCAGATGGCGATGATAAATAGATCATGTTAATGGGAAACAATTATAATAGTGTTGATTTAATAATCACTTATGTGCACACATTTGTTTGCAGCTTGGTTTGAAGATAAGAAGACCTCATTTTGTTTTAATTAATCTTCCAAATTGCCTTTGTACGGTAGAGTAGAGAGACGGGGATGTGTGGATGTGTTTGATGCAACAGTATTACAGAAATTATATTGGAAAATTTGATCTTTCGACTTTTTGATAATGAATGTTATTTTAGATTATCCAAGAAAGGAGTATAAACTTAAATTGGGATGGTGGGAGTACATATAATATAATGAGGCAGATACACTTCTTGCTATATTTTCTTCATCTTCTAATTTAGTCTGTCTGGTATCATCTTCCAGGGGACTCAATTATATGATCCAAAGGCTGGTGGGTGGCGAGACCTAGGCATGCTAGATGTTATGCAGGCAAACCCTGTTTCCTTGAAGACATGAAATTAAAATGGGCTAATACTATTTTTGATTTCTGATGGTCTCATGATGTTTCTGTTTTAGATATTTGGAAGGGCAGGTCGACCGCAGTTTGACAAAAGTGGTGAGGGCATCATAATTACATCTCATGACAAACTAGCCTACTATCTCCGATTGCTGACAAGTCAGCTCCCTGTCGAAAGTCAGGTACCTATATGTACTATGATGAACTTGAGGATTTTTGAGAAAATGAACATGATGATTTTAAAACAGTTTATTTGATGCATATGTACTCCTTCCCTTCTTAAGGTCAAAACACAATTCCACTCCCTTCAAAGAAGAGCATAAAATTTGGATGAGGTCATTGATGTGCATGTATAGTGATTATAAAAAATGGTCAATCTGGTAGAATATTTGCATGTGCTTGTAAACTGGTGTTGAATAAGCAATTATTACACCAATAAGTTGATCTACAAAATTTGAGAACGTATTTCTAATACTCAGTTTTCTGTCTGTTTTTAATAAATCTTTTGATTGCAGTTTATTAGCTCGTTGAAAGATAATTTAAATGCAGAGGTGGCATTGGGTACCGTAACTAATGTGAAGGAGGCTTGTGCATGGCTTGGGTACACCTACCTATTTATCAGGATGAGGTTGAATCCCCTGGCATATGGCATTGGATGGGATGAGGTACCTAATAGTTTTATTAATTATATTTTGTGATTGAAATGTAACATGATTTCTGGATATGTCCTCACAAATTCAGATACGCAAATAGTAGATGTTTAAATATTGCGGCTCGCCTCCCTTCACTTTATTTGATCTTCCATTTTTAATTAGTTGATGATAACTTGATGAGTATGTTTTTCTTTGGCTCCTGGGAATTTTAGATTTGAGAGGCTGATAATGAGTGCCATTTTCCTGGGGTCCTGGCTTAATGATGAGCAGGGTGTTCTTATTACTTGATGATTGGCATTTTGCTGGATACTTTCTGGGAATTTGGATTTTCAGGCTGGAGATGAATGCCTTTTTTTTTTTGTTCACTTTATGGGGGGAAGGGCAAGGGTTGTTTTATGACCAGTAGGCTATTACTTTTTGCTTGACAATATAACTTAGTTTCTTCTTCTGTTATGAACATGTTCTTAGATTTTTGCATGGCCTGATTCTTAGAATGCTGCTCTTGAAGAGGGTGTATGAACATTAAATCTGATGTGCTTTTATGTTTGGCAGGTTATAGCAGATCCTTCTTTGAGTTTAAAGCAAAGATCTCTAGTGGCAGATGCAGCACGTGCACTAGACAAAGCTAAAATGATGCGTTTTGATGAGAAAAGTGGGAATTTCTATTGTACAGAGCTTGGTCGTATTGCAAGTCACTTCTACATTCAATATTCTAGTGTTGAAACTTACAATGAAATGCTGAGATGCCATATGAATGATAGTGAAGTAAATTGTTATGACCACTACACTTCTTACATGTTTCAATCAGTTTACTTGATGCATTATCCATCTGTTTTCCTTTTAGTTTTAATTTTTTTATTTCTCATTTTGCCTACATTGTTATTCTATCGGAATATTCTTATAAACTATAGTAAACTAATACTGGGATTGCAGATTATCAATCTTTAGTTGCCTGCAATTGTCTGATGATAGTCAATCTTTTAATTAGGCTTCTTGCCCTATGATGCTGTTTCTACAGTCACTTAAGACTAAGAGGCTTAATATAAACTTATTATTTTCATTGTTTTGTCACTCTGCTACTACTGTAGGTAATTGAAATGGTTGCCCATTCTTCTGAATTTGAAAACATTGTTGTTCGAGAAGAGGAGCAGAATGAATTAGAGATGCTGGCACGCACGTCATGCCCATTAGAAGTTAAGGGCGGTCCTTCAAACAAACATGGAAAAATTTCAATTCTCATTCAGGTATTCACTTCTTGTTCAGCAATTAATGCTGTTTATTAGTTGCTAAGTGAAACAAGTTGTAATATATAACGATTAATGTGGTGGTTAAATACTTTGCAGCTATACATATCGCGTGGCTCCATTGATACTTTTTCATTAGTATCTGATGCTGCCTATATAAGTGCTAGTTTGGCTCGTATCATGCATGCTTTATTTGAAATATGCTTGCGCAGAGGCTGGTGTGAGATGTCATTATTCATGTTGGAATATTGCAAGGCCGTGGATCGCCAAATTTGGCCCCATCAACATCCTCTCAGACAATTTGATAAGGATCTTTCACCAGAAGTTTGTTCTACACACTGTTCTACATTGATCTCTCAAAGGACTTGTTCTAAACTTTCTCTGATGATGCATCTTTACTGGTTCAGATATTGAGGAAGCTTGAAGAACGAGGGGCTGATTTAGATCGCCTTCACGAGATGGAAGAAAAAGACATTGGCGCTCTGATTCGTTATGGACCTGGGGGAAGGGTACTTTTCTTTTAACGGCATGGGTTGTCTAAAATTTTTCATCAGAATGATAATAAAGACTCTTGCTAACCTTTTTCTTTCTCTTGGGATTATGGAAGTTGGTTAAGCAATATTTAGGATATTTCCCTTGGATCCAGTTATCAGCTACTGTTAGTCCAATAACAAGGACTGTTTTAAAGGTAATTACTGCTCTAACTATTCTTTTTTCTTTAGCATAAATTCGGAAGAAAAAAGCTTTTAGATTGTATTTTTCTATTTCAAATTAGGGGTACTTTATGAACATAATTTTTTTTCAGGTGGATTTGGTTATATCTCCTGACTTTATTTGGAAAGATCGTTTTCATGGTGCTGCACAGCGTTGGTGGATACTTGTTGAGGTGCTAACTTGCAAGTCCTTCACTTGTTTGTTAGATTTCTAGAGAAAGCAGGCATATTTGTCTGATTTCATTTCTTTCAGTTGTTAGATGATAAAGGATCATGAAATTTCTTTATTGACTACCATGAATTTCTAAGAGGTAAAATTAATGTACTTCAAAATTTAAGTAATTTATGACACTTCATTGTTTAGTTGCTGTTAGTTGTCTGTTTCAATGCATGTGGAGATTCTATTTGACATGGCTTAATAATCTGGCTTTATACTGTCTGAGTATGTGTGTTTTGGAATTACAAACTTTGCTCTGTCATGCCATATGCTGGCTTTCTAGGACTTAATATCAGTCATTAACCTCATTTTAACTGCGATGATCTCTTACCTTAGCTAACTATTGTTTTGAACTATTGGTGTGAAGTTTTGTTGCTTGTTTGCTTAGTTATTTTGTACAAGTTATGGCTTTGTTTAATTTTTCCATACTTTGATTTACATGTTTATTGGCATTAGAGTTTTAGGACATCTGATTTAATTGAGTACTTTGAATAGGACTCTGAGAATGACCACATCTACCACTCAGAACTTTTTACACTGACAAAGAAGATGGCTAGAGGAGAACCTCAGAAGCTTTCCTTTACTGTGCCGATATTTGAACCACACCCTCCTCAGTACTTCATTCGTGCTGTTTCTGATTCATGGTTGTATGCGGAGGCTTTCTACACTATATCATTCCATAATCTAGCACTGCCAGAGGTTTTTATTCATTCCTGTTAACGATATCTGAAAAGTTTGATTGAGCTGTTTTCTTGTCTTGTTTATTTCTTGACAAAAGCCTGACTAATGTAAAGGTTATGCCTCATTCAGGCTCGTACCACTCATACAGAGCTTCTTGATTTAAAGCCTCTGCCTGTAACTTCACTTGGCAACAGCACTTATGAGTCCTTGTACAACTTTTCACATTTTAATCCAATACAAACGCAGGTTTGCTTCAGTCAATTTACTTTAGGTTTTGTTCATTGATGCCTTCCACTTCTAGCTTTTAACTCTATTAGTCTTACTTCAAAAAATGTAATTGTTTCTTTTGCTCCAATTGTCAGATCTTTCATGTCCTGTATCACACAGATAATAATGTTCTATTAGGAGCTCCTACTGGTAGTGGGAAAACCATTTCTGCTGAACTTGCTATGCTTCGCCTCTTCAATACTCAGCCTGATATGAAGGTATGAGTGTTAATTTTTTAATGACATAATTAAAGAGACTTGAGTATAAACCATGATGGTAGGGACAGATAAATGTAAGAAAAAAAAAAAGAAAAGATTGGATGAAAATGAGGGTTTCTTGCTCTTGCTCCTGTTTCTGGCCAGCAGGCAATTTCTAGGGAAGGTAAATATTCTTGTGGATTTATTACAATAATACCTTGCCCAATGAAGAGTAAGTTATTTACTGGATTTGAGTACAGCTGTAGCTACAAAATTCTGATGTATGCAGTAGATTTGTTGCAACCAACTGATATAAAGGGAACGTTCACTGCTAACAGATTATGTACTCTCTATATATGCTTAATAATAGTTGGCATAGGCCTTCTAATTGTATAATAAGACAATTTTCTGCATTTTGTCAGCAAGTTCAACTCTTGGTGTTTGTCTCTATTTAGCTTGTCACATTTTTTAGTGCTCCATATCCTGAAGTTTGGTGACTGACTGCAGGTTATCTACATAGCACCTTTGAAGGCCATTGTACGGGAAAGGATGCAGGATTGGAGGAAGCGTCTCGTCTCTCAGCTTGGGAAAGAGATGGTAATGATATTGTTTTGCATATGGTTGTATCCTTTCATAGATACGTACATTCAGCATATGAATACACATTTTCTGTCATGCAATTGAATGGATGAAACTATTTATATTGGTTAAATTCTGCAATTAGTCCCTGTACTCTACCAAAATGGTGGATGTAGTCCTTGTATAATAATTTATGAAAATTGAGTCCTTGTACTTTCTAAAATTAACAATGTTAGTTCAATATGTTAATTTTTTTTTGTTATCTATGCTGATATGGCATTTTCTTGCTGATGTGGCATTAAATATTATGACTATTAATGTTGACATTGCATTTTTGATCTATTTCACAACATTCTTTTCACAGCTTTAAATTATGGATTACAAAAGTTCAATTCTTCTTTATCTCACAACACTCTTTTCCTAAATCTTAGAAACCTATTCATATTTTTTATCTATTTCTTTTCCAATCATATTTAAAATCATTACCTCACATTGGATGATTTCATGTCTGCACTTATAAAATCCATGTCAGTGCTTGGTCAGGTTATATCAACACTACTATTGCATCATTTGTGAAATGCCGCATTATCATTGTCATGTCATCATGTTGAATGTCATATCAGCTAAAAAATGTCGCGTCAACACATCAAAATGTCATATCTGCATAGATAACAAAAAAATTTTAACACATTGGACTGACATTGTCAATTTTAAAAAGTATTGGGATTCGATTTTTGCAAATTATTGTACAGGAACTAAATTCAACACTTTGCTATAGTACAGAGACTGATTGCATAATTTGACCCTTTATATTCGCATATTTTAATATATTGGTATTGATTTTTATTTTGAAAGTTACTGATGTTATCTTGCTGGTTTGTTAAGGTTGAAATGACCGGGGATTATACTCCTGATTTGATGGCCCTTTTGTCAGCTGATATAATTATATCTACTCCGGAGAAGTGGGATGGTATTAGTCGGAATTGGCATAGTCGAAGCTATGTCACAAAGGTTTCCTCATAATTTTCTCTTCTTCTTATTTTTCCTTCTGAATAGAACGCAAATCTCAGCTGTATGTCCATATGATTATGTTATGGTGTCTAGGGATTAATGTGTTATATCTGATCAATAGGTTGGTCTTATGATATTGGATGAGATTCACTTACTGGGAGCTGATCGTGGACCTATCCTTGAGGTATTTATCCTATATCTACTGCAATATTCTGCTTAGTTGTAGTTAGATTATAATTAAATCAATATTTTCAAAACACTGAGGAAGTCCTGTTGTATCAAGGTTTATAAAAAACAGAACAAAAGTTGCCAAAGCAAGTAAAAATATCTGTTCTTCGGTCATTTGACCTATGTCCATGGGAGAGATGCCACAGGGATTGACTATAAAAACATTAGGAGAATGCAGCAACTTTTGGCCTTTCAAACCCTAACCCTTACCCTAACACACCAAAAACTCTTCTAAACACTAATTTCACCAAGAATAGTAGATTGATAGAAGTAGGTTAATTCAGTTAGTGAGCCATAGAGAGGGCTTGCTGAAATTTTACTGCTTTTCACCAGGATTGAGAAAATAAATACAAGACATACTCCCAAATATTACTTGATTGTCAAGTGCTCAAGCATAACAATCATTGGAACTTTATATGTTGGACATTTAGAATGAAATGGCTAAGTTTGTGTGCTAGATGTCAGAGTGGCCAATGAAAATAACTGGACAATTTTGATAGATAGAAGGGAAGAAATTACTTGGATTCTGTTATGAAGTGGTCAAAAGGAAGAGTTTAAAAGAAAGCATCTTAAATTGTTATTGCTTTGTTTTTAGAATTGATCAACACTCTTGTCATTGTAAAGAGAGGAAGAAGCCCAAGAATAAAATGGCTTGTCCTGTAGGAAGTTGTAAACAAATTAATAACGCTCCTGATGTATATTCTGTCCATAACTTGTGTAAATGGCTTTAGATGTTGTGGGTTTCTGAACTACGTTGATTCTGAGCTGGACCTGATTATGGATATGGATTATACTGGAATCAGTACTGATGTCTTAAGTAGGTCATAGCGGCACCATGTTCACATAGCCTATTGCACATAGTGGGAAAATGCTTGGCTATCCATGTTGAGCCCAACCTGATTAGCAGATGCTAGGCCCTCATCAGGCTCTTTAATCTGCCACTATCAATTCAAGATGTCTGTAAATTGTAACTATTTTCTTGTATGATTGATTGGGTACAATTCTGCAGTTAATATCATGTGAACTTGTAGCACATCATCTCAGTTTAGAAAAATTTGTTTCCAGGTTATTGTTTCAAGGATGAGATACATATCATCACAAACAGAGCGTGCAGTACGCTTTGTTGGCCTTTCTACAGCTTTGGCAAATGCAAGGTAGGTATATTTTATGCTTCCTCTAATTAGCATATGCCCTTGCTTCATATGTTGCAACCTTGATGTATTCTTTTAAACGTAGAACTTTAAAACTGTTGAAGGCAAGCTACTTGATGCAGCAGAACGAATTTTAGCTCTTTACGCGGTCATCAGTGTTCCCAGTTGGATTCAAGGATCCTCAATGATCAATTACTATTCAAGCTACATATCATTATTTTATTTCTTTTTATTGATTGGTTTTAGCCACAATGAACTTATGCATGGAGGAGGTATTGGGTGACAGTTTTGAGAAAATCTGCCTAATTAGGTTTATGGTAGCCTATGGCTTTGATAGGGGTTAGGAATACGGTTTACGGGTCAACTAGTTTGATTCAATTATGACTTGATCACAAGAGATGCCCAGATCTGAAGGAAAATTTTTGGTGGACTTCTGATCAGGAACAAAACAAGAAATAAAGCAGGGTTTTGACTCCTGCAAAACCCTTGTGCTACCAAAATGGGGATTAGAGAATTTAGGCATTCACAGTTTCAAATTTTAAGGAATGGGATGGTTAGTATGAGGTGTAACTTGTTTATTATGTGAGTAGTTGTTATATAAGATGCCAAGGTGTGTGCCCCACAAATTTAACAATTGGTGCATCCTTAAAATTGTTAGGTTTGTTTTTTTTTTCTTCTTTTTCCCTTTCTTTCGGTGCTTTTGAGATGGATTTTTTTTCTTTATAACTTATATTTTATTATTATTATTTTCTTTCAGTGATTTGGCTGATTGGTTGGGTGTTGGTGAAATTGGACTTTTCAATTTTAAACCAAGTGTGAGACCTGTACCTCTTGAAGTTCATATCCAGGCAAGTTTCATGCATTGTTTTCTTAAGTTGAGTTTAGCATTTTGGTAAAATCTTCTTGTACGTATTGAAGTGCCATGTATGAATGAATTTTTATGAGTGAGGATTGGAAAGAAAAAAGTTTCCTATTAATTTCTTGCTAAAACATAATGCAAGTTTAAAGGTATTTTCCCCCGAAGTATCTAATTATGATTTTAGGTCACATCTGTAACAAAATGAGAGCTTTTCCTATTATAAGCACTTCTGATAGGCATTGATAAGCATGTGGCAGAATAAACATGTTGCTTGCTTCGTGTTTTGAATCTTTGATGCTTTAGATGTTAGGATTTGTAAACTTCTCTTTTCATATAAAAGACAAAAGTCTATATCCACAATGTAGAGGGCTATTCTATTTATAGTAGAATAGAGAATATGAAAATGACAAACAATCCTAAACCTATGTAAGTCATAACAATATATATCATGTTTTTAACACTCCCCGTCAAGCCTAAACCTATGTAAGTCATAACAATATATATCATGTTTTTAACACTCCCTGTCAAGCTAGAGCATAGATGTGGATCATGCCTAGCTTGTCACAAGTATAATCAATCCTAACCTGAGAAAGGTTCTTAGAAAACGAATCTGCTAATCTCTCTCCCGTGCTCACATAGGAAGTAGTCTGTTGAATCTTCTCTAGTACAAAATGACAATCAACCTCAATACGTTTGTTCCTTTCTTGCACCGAATTAGAAGAAATATGCATAGCTACTTGATTATTTCCGCACAATCTCGTAGGTGATGAATATGCAAAACCAGTTTCCTCTAACAAATGACGAATCCACATAAGCTTACAAGTAGTTTGTGCCATAGTGCGGTAGTTGGACTGTGCTCTAGAGCTACCTACCACATTTGGCTTCTTACTCTTCCATGATACCAAATTTCCTGCCACAAACGCACAATACCCTATAATAGATTTCCTATAATCTGGTGATCTAGCCCAATTGGCATCTGTAAAGCCATCAACTCAGGTATGTCCATGATCTCCATATAAACCCCTTTGCCAGCTGCCCCTTTTAAATACTTTAGAATATGAACCAAAGCATCCCAATGAATAGTTGTAGGTGCTGACATGAATTGACTTACTACACATTAAAAAAGAAATATCAAGACAGATCACTGTCAAATAATTTAATTCACCAACTAACCATCTATATTTCTTAGGATCTGCAAATACCTTCCTTTCTTCTGCTATAAGCTTCACACTCGGGTCCATAGTAGTCTCACAAGGCTTTGCTCCAAGCAATCCAACATCCTCGAGCAAATCTAGGACGTACTTCCTTTGAGAGAGAAAGATACCCTTCTTGGAGCAAGTTACTTGAAATGCTTAGAAAGTATTTCAAATAATCCAAGTCTTTTGTTTGAAGAAAAACCTTAAGATCATGAATACCCTGTTGATCACTTCTTGTAATTACAATATCATCAACATAAACAACGAGCAAAATACAAGCATTGTCAGTATGTCAAAAGAACACAGCATGATCACAAGAACTCTGCAACAGTCAACTCCAATACCACATTACTGAACCTCCCAAACAAACTCTAGGAGACTGTTCCAACCCATACCATGATTTTTTCAATCTGCACACTGTACGAAACTCCCCATGAGCAATAAACCCAGGTGGTTGCACCATATACACCTCTTCTTGTAACTCATCGTCAAGAAATGCGTTCTTAACATCCAATTGGTACAAAGGCCAATTATAAGTAGTAGCTAAAGAAAGAAATACGCGAACAGAAGTTTAATTCATCACAGGAGAAAACTTGTCTGTATAATCCACACATAGGTTTGAGCATAGCCCTTAAATACCAATCGGGCTTTCAATCTAGCAATAGCACCGTTAGAGATTCATCTTTACTGTATACACCCATTTACACCTAATAGCCTGTTTACTTGATGGAAGAGATACTATTCCCAAGTACCATGAGTCTCAAGAGCCAACATTTCCTCTCCATAGCAGCCCACTAGCCATTGTGAGATAATGCCTTCATAAGAGTCTTTGAAAGTGAAACAGAATCAAGAGAAGCAACAAAGGAATGAGAAGAACGAGATAGATTTTCATAGGACATAAAAGGAGAGATGGCATGGGTGCAATGACGTTTACTTTTTTGAACAGCAATAGGGAGATCAAGATCATAATTTAATGACATAGAAATGGGTAATGGAAGGGAATCCGACAATGTATACGGGCTGAGGAACTATTGCATCAATGCCATGACAATGGGTGTTTACCTATGTGATAACAGGTCGAGATGAAACAGATGGAGTATCAAGACCAGGAGTATGCACTGTATAAATGAAGAAATCATCTACTGACTCGGTCTCAGATGGAGGACTGGCAAAGTAAGGATTGTACTCAAAGAATGTGATATCACAAGAAATGAGATACTTGCCTAACTCTAGTGAGCAGCATCGATAACCTTTCTGTGTACGTGAGTAACCTAAGAAGATACATTTCAATGAACAAGTATCTAACTTACTAACATGGGGTCGCATATCCTGAACAAAACAGGTACAATCAAATACTTTGGGAAGTATAGGAAGTAAGGATTGGTCTAGAGATGATATAATATGGTGCTTGGCCTTGAAAAACAGAGGAGGGCATGTGGTTAATAAGTAAAGCAGTTGTATGAACAGCATTGGACCAAAAAACTTTAGGTACCCTCATCTGAAACATTAAGGTTCTAGCAACTCTCATAAGATGACGGTTCTCTTTGATACTCAATTATGTTGATGAGTAATAATACACGAAGATTGATGAAAAATGCCATTTTGTATCATGTAAGAGGTAAAACACTAAGAGAAATACTCTTTAGCATTATCACTATGGAGGATGCAAATGTTAGAGAGAAATTGAGGGCAAATTTCTACATGATTCAACACATATGGAAAACAACTCAGATCTAGATTTTATTAAATTTAACTGAGTATTGCTTGAAAAATCATCAACAAATGTAACAAAATGCTTAAACCATTTTCTGAAGTCACAGGACATGGACCTCAAGCATCAAAATGAACTAACTCAAAGGGAGATGTAGCCCTCTTATTGACTCTAGACACATGGCACATGATGGTGCTTGGCAAACTCACAAGTCTCATATGGTAAACTAGACAGAGATGTCAAATCAACATGCATTTTCTTCAACACTGATAGAGATGGATGACCAAGTTGGCAGTGAAGTTGGAAATGGGAAAGATCATTACAACAGGAATTGATGCACCAGCAGAAGGAAGAGCAACAACTACTTCATCCAGTAGAAGTAATCCATTTGATTTACTCCCACTACCAATAATCTTCCAAGTCAAAAGATCCTATAAGGCAACACAACAATGTAAGGCTTTAGTTATTTGGTTAATCGACAAGTTAAATGGAAAATTAGGAAAATACAAAACTGAAGATAAAGGCAATGAAGGAGTTATGACTGACTACCACTACCTAAGACTTTAATAGTTGATCTATTAGCAAGAGTGACAATAGTACAATGATTGGAATGTCTATAAGTGGAAAAAATACCTAAATTTCTTGTCATATGGTCAGTGGCACCTGAGTCAATGGCCTAGTGATGAGAGGAAGAAGAAAGACATGCTGTGGGATTACCTGACTTAACTAAGCTAGCAATGGAAGAGGATGAAAGCTATTGAGACTTCTAGAACTGATTAAACCTAGAAAACTCCTTATCAAACTACTGTATGGCCTTTAAGGTGGGGTGTAGCGGAGTCACCAACTTGTGATGCAATATGAGCAAATTTAGAGGGGACTTGATATTGTTGTTGTTGTCCCTGTGAAGGAGATTGATAATGATAATTTTGTTGTCCTTATAGGGGTTTAGAGTACTGATTCCTGAGGTGACCTTGTTCTCAACAATTATCAACATATTCTTGGACCTCCGCGGCCTCTTTTAAAATTGCCTTTTCCCCCACCTGATCCTTCTCTATATCCACTGCCAAACCAACTAGTACCCTGTGAGGCTAAGGCAGATTGATCAGACACATCACTAGTAGTAGGAAAACTTTCCTTGGTAGCACTCGGTACAGTTGTAATCACATCAAACAAAGAAGAAACATCCTTGTTAGCCAAGAGCTGAGATCGAATCATGCCATACTTTGAATATAAACCATATGGCCAGCCAAAGACAAGTAGTCTTTCATGTTAGCCACATTAGTAGAAAGTGGTGTGGCAGTGTAGAAATCTTCAATAGCACGCTTATAATGATAGTAATAATCCATAATTGTCCATTCATTCTTACTTGGACAACTAACCTCTTGTTATAAACTGTACGGTCTGTTCATATTCTTTGTAGCTGAAAAACACTCCTGTAATAGCTCCCATAACTCTTTAACCGTCGTAGTTTGTTGTATTGAAAGAACCATTTTTCTATCAATACAATTAACAATCTAAGAAAACAATCTTCCATCATCTGTTTTCCATACCTTGGTAGCATTGTCTTTATTTTGATAGGGTTCAGTAAAATGTGCTTCCTTTCCAAGCCTTTTTACATTAACTTTCGCTGGAAACTTCCATTCTACAAAATTAGAACCATCTCCAGCCAGCATAAGATCAACTATTTTGTGATGGGAGAACACAACCTCAATGCTTTTACTACCTTTTGATGCCATCTCACTGACCCTCAAACACCATTAATGAAACAATCAACTCATATTCAACTAACAGGTCCAGCAATCTCAGTAGAACCCAATCCACATAGTCAGAACGATTCGAGAAGTACATTTTTTTTTCTTTTATTTTTGTAGGTTTTGGGTAAGTAGGCTCTAATACCATGTAAACTTCTCTTTTTGTATAGAAGACAAAAGTCTATCTCTACAATATGGAGGGCTATTCTATTTATAATAGAATAGAAAATGTGAAAAAGATTAAAGCAACCCTAAACCTACATATTTCATAACAATATAAATCGTAGACTTTAACAAGATTTATGGCAAAGTTAAGTGTTCAATTCTGTAAGAAAATTAGAGCTGTCATCTGACCCCACTTAGCACTGTGGGGTACTCGGATATAATAAATGATGAAAAAAGGGCTTCAATCGAGGCTGAAATTGAGTTAAAGTTTGCAAACATTTGGTGTTGGGCTTGTCAAAATGTTTGGCTCTGCAAGCTTGAGTTAGATATTGGAGCTTCTTAAGAGAAACTTTCTGAGCTTCGTAGTATTTTAATCAAATGCTCACAATATAAGCTTGTTTAATGATATGTTAATGACTTGTTTGTAATTTTTATTTATTCTCTGTATAGAATATGTCTACACACACATCCACAAATATAGTTATTATGTCTTTTATGATTGTGACTTAATTATTAATATAAATTTGTGTGTTGGCTCACACTTGAAGCAGCTTCTATCAGATAGGAGATTAATTTGAGCTTAGCTTCACATAGCTCAAGCTTTTATGAAATGTTCTTCAATGAAGCTTGAGCATAAAGTATGAGCTTGAGTGTGTTTGAGCCTGAGCCTGAGCCTGAGTTTCAAAGTTTTTATATTGATCTAATCGTGTGCTTCTTAAAGCTTGTTCCGGCTTTGCTTGATTCCAACCTCTAGACTTAAGGGACTATCTGCTTAAGTGACCATGGATATTACTTACCACTGATGTATTAACTAGTCACATTATGTTTTGACTTCTTGAGAATGTCTATTACTTGCCATTGAAGTATCAAGTGGACACATTTATATTTTGACTTTCTGAGAATCTGTTTGACCTGGGTTTTGTGCAAATATTGGAGGCAGTGCTTCATTTCTTTTTTCACATTTCTAGTTGATATGGAAGTGAACAGGAGCCTTACATACAACTATCTTTTCAATTCTGAGCTCTTGCCTTTTGGAACAGGGATATCCTGGAAAGTACTACTGCCCAAGGATGAATAGCATGAACAAACCAGCATATGCTGCAATATGCACCCATTCACCAACAAAACCAGTTCTTATTTTTGTTTCATCTCGGCGTCAGACAAGGCTCACTGCTTTGGACCTTATTCAGGTGAGATCTGTATTTCATTGGGAATGTCTATAGTTCCATGGCTTTCCTGGTGTTAAATCTCTCTATTTCATTTGAACTGAAGTTTGCAGCATCAGATGAAAATCCGAGGCAATTTTTGAGCATGCCAGAAGAAGCTCTGCAGATGGTGCTTTCCCAGGTCACTGATCAGAACCTGAGGCACACTTTACAGTTTGGCATTGGGTTGCATCATGCTGGACTGAATGACAAAGATAGATCTCTGGTTGAGGAACTTTTTGCAAACAACAAGATTCAGGCAGTTCTCCATCTCCTGACTGGTCTTTCTTACTTGGCAAAGAAGCTAATTTTAACATAAATGAATTTTTTTTTTCTTTCCCAAATACAGGTTTTGGTTTGTACAAGCACATTGGCGTGGGGTGTAAATCTTCCAGCCCATTTGGTAATTATAAAGGTGAGAGAAACGTTACCTGTGATGTGTTCAAGAAGTCCTGGAAGCGTTTTCTGGTTTTTCAGGTTAAGAATTTCAAGAATTTAAAAGATAATAGCCATTTTAATTTGGGTAAAATATTCTATCACCCCTAACTTTTAATCATAGTTACACATAAATCCATTAGTTTGCAAAATGGACACTCCGCCCCAAACAACTAAACGGTGTTAAATTTAAATTGAAATGTCTAAAATGTCCTCTTTTTTTTATTTTTTATTTACCAGTCGGCAACCGGATCTGGCTCAAATCTGATCAAATTTCTCGAGGAGCACCAGATCTGGTGCTCCCTCTAGGGGGAAGGGAGATCCAGCTCCAGCCAGATCTAACAAGATAGGGAATTTTTTTTCAAGAGAAAAAAAATTAAAAATGAAAAAATATAATTTATATACTATGGTAGTTTTTAAAATTGATGAAGAGTAAAATTGTCTTTTCAATAGTACCATGTCATCAAAATAATGGAAATAGTAACGGTGGACTAATAGTTAGACTTATGTGTCCAGCGAAAAATATTCTTTTGGGGCGGACTGTCTATTTTAAAAACTGATAGACCTGCGTGGAATTATGACTAAAAGTTAAGGAGGAGAGGGTAGTTTACCTTTTTAATTTTGTTACATGCCTTCAAATTGATTTTTTTTTTTTTTTTTTTTGAGTTTTGATGTAGAACAAGTAGGGGAAATAGATAGATAACAGAAATTAGAGGGGAAATCGGAGATAGGCAGAAGCAATTAGGGAAAAACAGAGGAAATAGGTAGCAATAGAAGATTTGGGGGAGAAAACCAGAAAGAATAATAAAGGGAGAAAATCACAATACTCAATATCTTAAAATCTCAAATATTGACCATCCAAAAGCTAATCAAAACCAAAAGTAACATGGATATTTATTGGCTAAACCCTAAACTCAAAAAATACCAAATCTAACCCTAAAACCCTAGTACTTGAAATAACCTAAGAACAGACTAAATATATGTAAAAATTTCAATTAAACCTGTAAAATAAAAAATAAAATCGTAGATAATTTAATCCCTCAACTAGCATATCTTCATTCTCCATCAAGTTTCCTACATGATATTTCTAATATTTTCCTGCATGAAAAAGCTTATTGTAATTTGAGTGGTTGCAACTGTTCTTGGACTGAGCTGAGAATATTTTGCATGAACAACAATTTACTTGTTTTTAAATCATGGATCTCATATCAGCTGGAAAAGGAATTATTCTTTCATCTTTAGTTCATTGAACTAGGTAGAATATTACATTCCTATGAGAATTTAAGGTGATGTACACAAATGTTGGATCCATAATAGTAGAGATGCTTTCTCATCAGTTTGCCATATAACATCTGCTAGAGGTTGTTGGCTCTGTTTTTGAAATTTTCAGTCTTTGGTGTGATGTTGTGGTTTTATTTGTTGTCTTTATGTTTAAACCCTCTCTATTTAACAATGTTCCCAAATAGAAATCTGAGGAAGCAAGTTACCCTTGGCATTATAAGCTGTAAAGCTTGAGGTAAAATGCTCTACTCTTTTGTTCTATTTTTACATGTGTATGAAAGTCATGCAGATATGGTGGGTGGGAAAGTAGGGGAAAAATTAAATGAATGAATACTTGTAATCAAGAAAAAATTTAGTTTTAGAATATTGCTCAACATACAAGCATAGAGGTAGAAAAATGGCTTGTAAAATCATTAGTGTGATCAAGTAGAAATGATAAGGAATGCACTTGTGTTGTGTTTATTGGTGTGTGTCGAGTCACCCATGCTAGGGAGGTCTTGGGCTTATTATATAGAGTGATGGTTTTCTTTAATTGTTAGTTTCTTGAGTTGAGGCCCAGGGGAAGCAGTGGCATGATAAGGGCATCACTTGCTGACTAATTGCATGATGCAAGTGGAGCCCCAGCATGAGGTATATTGTTCCTGTGTGCTTTAGAGATATGTTGACTTTACATGATGTGGCCCTAAGAAATGGTTTTTAATTCTTTGGGATAGTTCATTCCTTTTCCCCTTGGATAATTCTATTTTACCAAATGTTGTTTTAATGTCACAGGGAACAGAGTATTATGATGGGAAAACAAAAAGATATGTCGATTTCCCTATTACAGATATTTTGCAAATGATGGGTCGTGCAGGTCGTCCACAATATGATCAACATGGGAAGGCAGTCATTCTTGTTCATGAACCCAAAAAGAGCTTCTACAAAAAGGTTAAACAAAAATAAGTGACCGTTTTCTTTGCTAATTTGACTGTGTTCTTTATGGCAAGAGAGTGCCTGGCCTAACCATTTTTTGTTTTCACCATGCAGTTTCTATATGAACCATTTCCAGTTGAGAGTAGCCTAAGGGAGCAGTTGCATGATCATATCAATGCAGAGATTGTTTCCGGAACTATTTGCCATAAAGAAGATGCTGTGCATTATCTTACTTGGACCTACTTATTCCGCAGACTGGTATGCTTT
Organism: Theobroma grandiflorum; assembly: GCA_036013995.1. Classification (NCBI taxonomy): domain Eukaryota; kingdom Viridiplantae; phylum Streptophyta; class Magnoliopsida; order Malvales; family Malvaceae; genus Theobroma; species Theobroma grandiflorum. The sequence continues at coordinate 15,004,915 of CP142131.1, forward strand.
TGGTTATCATCTCCTAGAACAGAAAGAAACATGGTGTGATATTGTCATGGTCTTTAGTCTACTCATTAACATGGTGATGAGATAAATGCAAGTTGTGAAGATAGTTTGTTGCAATAATGGTCATTTTGTGCGTAACTTTTGCCTAGTCCTTGCTTAGATCGAAATAAGGTTATACTACCCGAGTATTACTGTTTATTTCTCATATGTGTAATATCTCCCTTTTGGTAAACTCTGGGTGGTTAATCTGCAATCCTAGTATTTGAGCTCATCAACACCCGATCCCTTTCTTTGGTAAGAAAGAAGAAAACTTTAGGAATACTGCATGCATAGTTTGACTTTATGTCTTAGCTTATCATATGATTTATACCTAGAAATGCTGCCATTTAAAACTTTTTTTTTCCCTGATGTTTCAGCTACTTATTTACTTTTTAGTTGAGTGTTTCATGTTGATACCGAGAAAATCATGGGATAATGGATCTATTGCAATGTTTGTTTTATTACTTAATCAATTGCGCGGCCATGGTTGCTGTAGGTTAGTGATGAAGTTGCATTTCTTGGATGCAACTTTAGCATGAAATTAATATTAACTTCTGCAGAGAGGCCTGTTTTGGAAAATTCTTAGGTTGGATGGACAATTCAGTGGTAAGATAATTACAATTTCCGTTACGAATTCACCCCTTAGCTGCTTTTGGGGCAATGTATGTTAGCACCTCTCTCCTCTTAGTAATATTGTGTTATCATACCCCATATGTTCATACTATATTAATTCCTGCATGAGTAGCTGTTTGTGGTTCTTTAGTAATAATTGGATACATGGTGGGAAGCCTCTTAAGTGGAGAAGAATGAAAATCTTGTAATTTTATTCTTGATAATATGGGATCTAAGAAGAAATTGAGCAAATTTCCAAGATACTGCTGCCTAGGCCAGTCCTGTGCCCAACACCACCCTCTTTTTGGCACCCATCTTCTTGTGGGGAAGAGGGCCTTGGGGACTCCAAATGTCAAGACACCCTCAATATTGATGTTACTTTTTCTCTTTTAGTGACAATTTTTTATTTACCTATGAGAGTTCTTATGGGCAAATTTTTATAACAGATGGTTAATCCAGCCTACTACGGCTTGGAGAGAGCAGAAGATGAAACACTAAGTTCTTATTTGTCCAGGTACCAAGCTGTTGAAGAGATCTCTTCGTTCCTTCTCTGCTAGGATAAATCCTTTTCCGTTTTAGTGCTGTGCTGAGTGACTAATTATCTTTGGCAGATTGGTGCATAGCACCTTTGAGGATCTGGAAGATAGTGGGTGCATTAAGATGACTGAGGACAATGTAGAGCCTATGATGTTGGGTACAATAGCATCTCAGTATTACCTTAGCTACATGACTGTATCAATGTTTGGGTCAAACATTGGGCCAGATACATCTCTTGAAGTAAGTAAAAACACTTGATCATTGACATAATGTTGGCATTTTTTTTACTACAAATCACCGATCTTGATTTTTTTTAAAAAAATATTTATATAACAGGTGTTTTTGCATGTTTTGTCTGGTGTTTCTGAGTATAATGAACTTCCTGTGCGGCATAATGAGGTAATTTCACATCTCATACGTTGTTAATTATTTGCATGGGTAAGCAGTTACAAGCTTGGAGAGCACAGTTGAACTCAAACTTACAGTGGTGTAATGGGTTTTTTGTGATAACATGTTCCCAATCACATTTACTAATGAGATTTTGTCTCTTTGAGTATTTATTTGGCTTGGAAATTGGTGATCCCTTTCTCTCTCTCTTGTGTTTTTTTATTTCCCCTTTTGGGGCTTTGTTTGTTTTTTCCTTTTGCATGGTGTCTGTGTCTCTTGAGTTGTAATCAATGCCTCTTTGATTAAACCTTTTCCTAAACATATTGAATACAATATCTGGATGTGTATCTATCAGTTATTATCATATTCTGGGAAAGTATAGAATACCCAAATTGGGTAGATGCAGGAAATAATTAGAATAAATCCTGGATGTGACAGTAGAGAGTACTGAGAGAAGATGTTAGTGTAAAAGTTGTTAAATGTGTTCTCTAAATCAAGATTCATATATTACAAAATGAATACATCCCAGTTTAGACCTATAAAAATGGGAAAAAAAAAATCCCTGGATGGAGACTTTTAAAGAAAGCAAGAACAGAAGCATAGATTTCCTCGGAATTTTCATTATGGAATAAGTTGTTTAAGACCAAGGAATTCTAATAGTTGATGCTTTATTCAATTTTGTGAGTTAGTAGATCTTTTAGAAGAACAGATTTTCTCTTGGCTAAGCAATAGTGTAAATTACTGAATACTCGGTCCCATTTTCTTAGTCCATATTTCCTTTCTGAGACATCTCCCGAAACTCTATCCTCTTCACATTTTGCTACACTTATACTCTTAATTGTTTTAAGAAACTTTTTTTCTTTTTAAGTCTATGGTGTGAAAAACATTTAGCATTAATATTATAGAAATTTAAGATTTCAATGCAAAAACAAAGCTTTTTTGCTAGTCTTCATGCCAACTCTGACTGCATGAATAGAAAAAATGGCTTATGATTTTTCTTCTTAAATCATGGATTCATAGATGTATCAATCGTTTTAGATACACAAATATGGTTTCCTTAGTAGTTTTCAAGGGCTTGAGATATTTTATTCACTGAAAAGAATGAGGATTTTCCGAAGCCTAACCTTTTTTCTTTTAAATATTATAAAAAACTCGAAATAGTTTTTGAGTTATATGAGACCGTCTCCTGGTTAAGAGAAAAAGTGCTTTAGAATTGATCTGCTATCTTCTTTGGTTACTCATGCTAGAATTCAATATCATTGTTTTCAAGCAGTCTGTTCATGGTAAGCTTTGTTGTACTTAATAGATTAAATCGATAAGTGTAACTTTGTCATGTCTAGTATCCTTTTTTTTTTAATTTCATACCTTGTTAATTCTGATCTCATGCCACAATTGCATCAAATATGCTGGGTAATATTTGTTGTATAAAAATTATTGGTTATTATGCTTGTATTTTGAATTCTATGTGATGGCCAGATGAGATGTTTATCTTGACCTTTAAATAAATCTTGCTTTTGCATTGCAGGAAAATTATAATGAAGCATTATCTAAGAGAGTCCGATTTATGGTGGATCAGAATCACCTTGATGATCCACATGTCAAAGCAAACCTTCTCTTTCAGGTCTGAGTTATTTCTGACTCTTTTTAGCGTGATTAGAACCATCATTTTCATTTGTTTTCCACATACTTAATGTATGCATATTTAGCATGCATGCACACATACATACAAGTGCATCTTATTGACATACATATGCTTTCATCCATCCATCCATGCATGCATATATCCTCCTTTTATCTTTGTTTTACTCCCAATGTTCGTGAATTTCCTTATTTTGTTATCTGATCAATGCATAAACTTTGGAGTTTAGGCACATTTTTCCCAGTTGGATTTACCAATCAGTGACTATGTCACTGACTTAAAGTCAGTGTTGGATCAAAGCATACGCATCATTCAAGCCATGATAGATATATGTGCGAATAGTGGATGGCTTACAAGCTCGATTGCTTGCATGCATCTTTTGCAGATGGTTATGCAGGTATTACTCTTTATATTACATATCTGATTTTTTCCCCCAATCACATAACAAATTTTATATTTTGGTTTGAGTGTTGGTGCATGGTTTCTGAACTAAAGGTTTGTATCATGCTGTGTGGTTTGCCCTTCCAGTCATAGGTCTTTGAAACCTGTAGGAATAACTCTTGTGAATAATTGTTTTGAGTCATTAATTGCTTTGTTTATTAAGTTCAGAATCAACGGAGATGAAAAATGTAGCTTGCTGAGAAGGGGTCCTAGCTCAGCTATGAGCATATGATATTTGGGTTCCTTTGGTCAGTTTAATTGTTTTAAGGTTTTGGTTTATCATTCATTTCAACCTGAAACATTTATGATTATGAAATATTCCCTTCCACAGTTATTCCAGATGTTCCAGTGTTTTAAAACTTTTAATTTTGTTCCACCAATAAGTAACAGAAAGCGAAGCTATTCCAACATGATTTCTATGGTGGAAGGTGAACTGTAATTTGTTTTTGAATCTCATATTTACTAATGTTAATGAAGTTTCTAATCCCAGTATCCAGATAAATTTTCTCATTTTTAATAAAATTGCTTTGAACAAATATCGCTTTCCTGTGTCTTCGTTCTGACAATTCGGTTGTTCCAGGGTTTGTGGTTTGATCAGGATTCTGCACTGTGGATGTTGCCGTGCATGAATAATGAACTTGCTGGTGCATTGAGCAAGGGAGGAATTTCCAGTGTGCAGCAACTATTAGATCTTCCTAAGGCAACATTGCAAACTGTGATCGGAAATTTTCCTGCTTCAAAATTATGTCAGGTGCACATTTTTGGGAATATAATGCCTAGATATGGTGCATCATACTGTCTTCGAGTTGCATGGTTAACTATTAAGTCTTGTTGTGTTGGCATTAATTCCTTGGTCCGTGCACCCATTCCTCTTCTCTGCCCCAACTTTCTGTGTTCCTAGCTTGATTTTGTAGAAATCCCTTGTGTTCCTGTGATATCTAGAGTCACTTAGGTTATTAACCGGTACCCTAATAAAAGGTGTCAGTCAATATCTAGAAAATTGGTGCTTGGATATTAGCCTGCAACTGGGAAAATGGTGTTGCTTGAATTTATTTTTGATGTGTAGACATACCCTCTGATTACCTTGGTTGTTCCTGTGTTCTTATTTTTAATTAGGATCTGCAGTATTTCCCCCATATACAAATGAAATTAAAACTGCTGAAGAAGGGCCCAGAGAGTGAAAAGTCTCTCCAACTGAACATCAGATTGGAGAAGACAAATTTAAGGCGGAATGCATCAAGGGCATTTGCCCCTCGTTTCCCTAAGGTAAAGTGTTAATGTTTCTTTAATTTCTTGTTTAGGAACACAAACTAAGCTTGATGTTCTGTTGCAGCTTAAAGATGAAGCATGGTGGTTGATTCTTGGTAACACCTCTACTTCCGAATTATATGCTCTGAAGAGAGTTTCTTTCTCTGATCGCTTAGTTACCCACATGGAGTTACCATCAGATGTGACCACATTTCAGGTATTAAGGCCTTTAAATGCTTCTCTCTCTTGAAAAATAAAATCATGTGCTTTTCGCAGAGTAATTTTCTCAGAAGAAGAGTTGTTTAGCAGGATGTGATTTATTTGAGCAAAGAGTAGATGCATGACCTAATAAATCTGCTGTTTCATGTTGAAGGCTGAGGTGCATATTTGCTGTTACCGATTGCATTTGGCGATATATTGCATTACATATGTTTTTCCTGGAAATTAATATGATAAAAGAAGAGTTGTTGAGCAGTTATTGGGTAAAGAATTGATAGGCTGACTTACTATGCATCATTTGTTTTCTGCTGGAGGAAGAGCATGTGACATATGTATATGATTTGCAGAGGTGAAATTGATCCTCAGATGCATAAACCATGGAATTAAATCTTGTTAGTTAATAAGTGGTGACTGTTCTGTTTTCCAGGGGATGAAACTGATTATAGTTTCAGATTGCTATCTTGGTTTTGAACAAGAACATTCCATTGAAAAACTTGCTGCACAATGCTCGGAAGTTGGAACCAAGACCGTTTAAGATTCATCAAATTCAACATCTAGAGTAAATCTGCAGGGCTGATATCTGGAGAAACACTCTCCTTTTCTCTCGAGGCATACTATAAGTCATTTTATTGGGACTTTCTATCCAACCTAAGTTGACAAGCCTCTGACAGTGCCAGATGATAGATACCTCAAGTTTATGAAAGTTAAGTTGAGCATTATAGATATGTACAGAAATTTTTGCTGCAGTTTGTATGGCTTTTGCCAAGCAAAAGGTATGCGAACTTAACTGATGCTGTAATACTCCATGGCCATGTTTGACACTTGAAAATCTTAGATGTGTTCCAATCTTGTATGCCCCTTTGAATTTTTATTCTCTGCTTTTTGGAATATGAATATCGTACTGGTGAAAATTAAAATGCAACAGAAACAGAACGGAGAAAACCTCAGGATGTAGTTGGCTTGGACAAAATTTTACCATATCAGTTTTAGAGGTCTATTTTCTATTTCTGTTTACTAAGTTTTGAGACATGTTTTTGTTAATGACAAGAAAAGAAAAACATGTCAACATTTTTAGCATATACGAGGAAGCCCTGAAGGAGTTGGGGATTCAGAATGTTTTCCAACTTAAGATGACAAGGTTCCAGTTCCTGCAGAACCTTCAGCTCAGTTCCGCAGCTAAGGGCTGCCCACATATTTATATACTAATGATAATTTCTAAGCACCTATGATGCAATTGTCCAGCTTGTGTTATCAAAGCATATAAACCGAACCTGCGTAATTGCAGCAGCAGATGCATTTGCAAGTACCAAAAGAAGTGTTGAGGATTCAAGGAGAAGATTACAATTTCATATAGAATCACTCGACTTAAAAGTATGTTGCCTTAAAGTTAATTTATTTACAAAGTATGGAACCAATGCTCTTAGCAAGTGTACAAACATTTCAATGCACGGTTTTATGCACTAATCCCAATCAGCATCAAAGAATCCAGCATCTTTCATCTCAGAGTAATATGCATTATCCAAAAGAAAATCTTCCTCCTGGTCATCGACAACATACTGTGTTATTATTACTGCACAATTGGGGAGGAAAACCATAAGAGATTATTACCAATGTTTTGGGGAAAGATTACCTGGAAAAAATCTGCTAGAAAAGTTATATACAGGAAAGGGAGATAGAGCAAGTGATAGCAGATAACTGTTAAATTGTACACCCTGCAGAAGATTTAGTATGCAAACCTGCGTTCATGGTCTCTTTCCATTGTATATGCAACTTTGATGTACAAATACTAAGTACCAAATGCTTCAATCCAAAGGGTAAAAAGAAACATAACCTACCAAATGCCAAAGCCTATTCCAATAGTAGCAAGACCACAAGCAAGCAGTGAAATAGCATTAACAACAAACATCACAGCTACGTAGTTGTAGAATGCATGTCTGGCTGCGTAATTGGAAAGAACATTGAAGAGTTATAGAATGTTGGTGCAATCAAGAAAAGAAAGCTGCATTTTAATTAACGATATGTGAATCTACTCACGAGGCAATTTCTCTCTCCATTTTGAGAAAGGCACAAACAAGATGAAGCCATAAACTGTCGTAAGTAATAATTTTTGGATGATCCATAGTCCCCACTTCATCTGGTGAGTGCTTCCAACATCATAAAAGAAGAGTGGGACCCCAAATCCAAAAATAAATATTGCCTGCAAAAGAATCATTCAAGAAAGAAGGCTGAAAATAATATGAACTTTCATGATTGAAGAACATTTACAAACTCCACAGCATAAAAGACAAAAAGCATATAATAGATTCTCATAAAAACTACAAGTATACTCTCAGAATGCAAGTCATGGAAACTAATTGAGGGTATACCATCAATCTACGTTTTTGACCAAGAAAACTAAGCCTCTAGAAACCATCAGCATGCGTTCACTTTGAAATTGACAAAAGATCTGCAACAGCACCTCACTGGCCCAACTTCTTCCAAAAGTGTCCAGATATAAAAGGTGATCCAAATATTATTACCCCTCTTTAGGAGCATAAAGGTTGAATCCTCCCTCCCCCCTTGGACTTCGTCATATGTACCAAAAAGAAAAAGGACAAAATCACGTGATCTTGACCTTAATAAGAAAAACTCACCTTCCCACTAAGATCAATAAATTTGTGGTCCATCTACAACTGCACAGAATACCAGCAGCACCCTAGAACATTAAGAGGTTCTAAGAACCCTTTCTAGCAGCTCTGTTTTAGAGTAATGAAGTTACTAAAAACTAATGTGGTAATACTGATTCCAGACTAACCAGCGAATCAACAAGTAGATTATGTTCAGACAACAATGTATTGCAGTAAAAAAATGCTATTTAATCTTAGCATTTCATCACTGCTCCTATTGCCGTGGAGGATTATGTAATATTTAACATGGTCAATTGATTTTGAGAAGTTACCTTGAGAAGCATATCAACGCCAACAATGATCCCTGATATAGTGAAAGTACGTGCTAAAGCTTCCAGCCCATTCGCATAACTCTCCTGAAGTAAGAAACCCACCAGGCTTAATTCTAAACATAGAAATCCGGAAGTGGTGATCAGTGACAGAAGATTCCAAGCAATCTCCTTTCCACTAGCACATTGCCATGCCTGCTCATTAAAGGAACAGTCAGAAATTTGAAGGTCATCTGCATATGAAATAATTTAAATTTCAACACTTAAAATGACAATAACCAGTGAATCAAAAGGCATTTTTGATTGCTTTCCAGTATCATATCAGTATCCTACACAAAACAAATTGGAGACCCCAAATAATACTCCCTTTGGTTGTTACTTTTTCTATTTGCGTTTTACTTCCTCAACAGTTACAAATGGAAAGCAAATAGTAAAACAACGAACTTATATTCAGTTAAAAGGAACTATCAAAATGCAACAATCAACTAGTGCTTAAATCTTTCAGATTTCCATATCATCCCTAAATAGTTACCAACATTTTCCAAAACAGAAATCAATTTCTCAATTTCCTTTTATTCATTTCTTTTCTTAACTTTTATTCAACAAATTAACAGTAAAAAGAGCATAAGAAATTTCATTAAGCTCACAATTAAATCTAAAAAATATATTTTTGTTAGTGAAAAAGACAAAAAGCCAGAGTTAGACCTGAAGAGAACACCAAGCGAGGTTGAGTCCACTAGCGAGCCAGAGAAGGGCATAATAGGAAATCAAAACCAACGACCTTCCATTTCTCAGCTTGTTCACATTCTTCTTAGCGTTCACCGCCAAGTAAACCACGAATAGCACCGCGGGTACCACCAGTAAGGCATCGTACCAGACCCCGTGGCATTGTCGATCACTTTGACCATCTAGGCCGTTGATATTTGAGATCGGAGGTGGAGAAATGGAAGAGTTTGTGATGATCTGATGAAGATTGTTTGGCATCTTGGGGTTTGGGAGGGGAAACCCTAGACTAACAGCAGGTATTGAAAATTCGAGATTTGATCATTTAAAAAAAAAAAGTTTCGATTGATAGATTGATTGATAAGTAAAATAAAAAACAAAATTAATTAAACAAAAAAAAATACTGGAATCGAAGAGTTATAATAGTATAAGATTTAAGCAAGGAGGAGACCTTCGCGTCAGTTAACTTTAGAACAGCGCTTGGTGCATGACATAACTTTCTAAACGCCCACGCCCGTGTCAGGAGAGATTTATCTTTTCCTTCTGGAAGAAGAGATTTGCTTTTCATATATAAAGGTTGTTAAAACGATGTCGATTTCTTCAGAGTTATAAAGGAGCTCATGAACGGTGAGTTCTTAGAAATAGAATATGATGACGCAAACGATGTCGTTTTGTCCGAGTTGTAAAGGAGCCCATGAGCCGTGGATTCTAATAAATGGAATTTCATTTATTAGTTTTGAAAATAAACATTTCATTCAAATGTATAAATAATGTTAATATTTAAATATAAAATATATTAAATATTTTTTTTTGCTCTTTTTATTTCTTTTAAATCGACCAGTAACGTTCTTTTACACTGGTTGATCACCCTGCGATCGAATTTGATTATAAAATGTCAAATTTGACTAGATCTCCCTAAGCTCCCTTAAGGAGCACCAGTGCTCCCTTGGGGATAGCTATCAATCGCGAGTGGTTGATGAAAAGATTTTTTTTCGAAAAAAAAAAATAAAAATAAAAAATTATAATTTATATAGTGATAATTTTTAAAATTAATAAAAGATAAATTTATCTTGAAATTATTATCACATAATTAAATTAACAGAAATATTGATGGTTGACTAATGATAAGACTTGTGTGTCTAATAAAAATATTCTTTTGAAGTGAAGTTATCATTTAAAAAATTAATAAATTCACTTGTAATTATAATCAAAAGTTAAAAAAATTAGTGTATTTTACCTAAAGTTTAAGCTTGAATAAAACTTAACAAACTAACCTTATAAGAAGATAATTTAGTTTGGGAGTTTACACTGTTACAAATAACTTCACATGAGTCAATTAAATTTAAAAAATAATTTAATAAGTAGATAATATTATTTTTATTTTCACTTTTTCTATTTTTTGTTTAATCATTTGTAACAAGCAATTTAAAGAATTAACATAATATCTATAAAAACTCTAAATTATTTTTAAAAAATTAAATAAATTTTTATTCTTTTATTATGTTCAATCAAATCTTTATACTTTTAAGTCAAATAAGTCATGAAGAGTACAACTTAATTTTAGACACATGAAGGAAAAATTTTGTCCTAGTAGTCTTCTTTTTGATAAAACAAAAATAACACGTGTCAAAATAACTTCTTTTAAAAAAAATATTTTTTTCATTTTTTTCCATCTTGTACTTGTTTATATTTGTGAATATTATGTTGAGCCTCAAAAATAGGTTGTAGTACTTCATATTTTGATATGGTGGTTAATAAAGTTTATGGATGTTAATTGAGGTTAATTATCGAGTTAAAAAGGGTAATTCAAAAGTGAACCTGTGAAATCTCTACCTTCATAGACACGTAACTAAAACTAGACGCGATAACACGGACTAGGTATAATTTCATCATTTCTCATAAAGAGCTCTTAGGAGTAGTTTTCTAATGTTATTAAGGTCTAAGTAGGCTTAAGAAATAAATGAAGAAGATAGAAATATTGATAATTTCCATAATATGGGTAAAATGATCATTTTGTACCTCCAGTTTAAATTTTTAAATTTTGTGAACTTGAGTACTTCTAGACCATTGTGGACGTTCTCTTAGTGTTAGAAGCATAAAAAGATTTCACAAAGGAAAGAAGGAAAACAAGTGACCTTGTTAAAGGCATTGTGGTAAATTGCATGAAAATTGGATAAGCCTTAATTATAAATATCTAGTTCCAACAACTTTTCTCCATTTTCCAGCAGATTCTCTTCATCTTCTTTCTCCCATCTGACGTTTTTCTCACTTTCCATGAAAGCTTCTCTCCAAGCTTCCATCACTATTTCAAACTAACCTCAATTTCATGCTTTACACACCCCATTATAGGGTTTTTCATACTTTTTTACTCCTTCACGTTAAAAACCCCCCAAAAGGCATGCTCCCATACTTTCTCTCACTAGCTGGATGTGTAGAGAGAGAGAAAGAGAGAGAATGATTTTCCTTACTAGCTTGAAGAATCTTTAACAAGAATTCAATTAAAAAGACCACCAAAGTGAGTGTGGGCTAGGATTAATTTATTTAGTGGTTGATGATATCTAGTAATTAGATTTGTGAGTATTTTATTATTGAGATTGATTATTCATTTTAATGTAACTAGAGTAATGCAAATAATAGCCATTTAATAGTAGTTAGAAATGAATGTAGAACTTGGTTTAGAAAATAGCTTTTGGGATGGTGTTAATGCCAAATTGGGTTGAATGTGATATTGTTGTGTGTGATAGGTTCCAACGAGGCTCCACATCCCCATCTGGAACATTAGTCGAAGTTAAGGTCGATCAAAACGTCAATAAAGACCAGTGAGTGAACTTGCATTTCAAAATGTTTTGAGAAGTGGTTACATGTTTAAGTAAATCATTTGAAAGTTCATTTGTTTTTGCTTTAAAAATATACTTGGGGAACAAGCCCTTGATGAAATGTTTCTATCTTATGAAATGTGCAATATGAATAGTTCATATATTATCACATTGTATTGATATGTATATTGTGCATTGGATATTCCTTTTGTATGATGATGATGACTCAGCTATGTGCGAGTAAAGAGTGCACATGAGCCGATGATGACCCAGCCATGTGCGAGTAGGGAGGGTACATGAGCTGAAGACCGTTGGGTGTAGACATGTTTGTATATATATACATGCCATAGAGATGATCATATACACTATGCAATTGTTTATATTTGATATGAAAAGCTTGTGAAAAGGACATGTGTTTATATATGCATATAAATACTTATGTAATAGAAAGTTTATGAATATGGTTTATAGTTGTAATGTATGTGAATCATGCATGTTGTAGCTTAAGAATTGCTAAGTATTTCAATTTGAGTTTATTACAGCAAAAATGGCTTTCTTTGTGTGCAACAAAAACTTTTTTTTTTTAATGCTCTGTTTCTGGCTACAGCGAGAATGTTTTTGGCTGCAGCCAGAAACTCTCAGACATTGGAGGCTAGCTGCACCACTGTTTCTCTCTACAGTGAGGATTTTGGCTGCAGCGCTGCAGCTAGAAACTCTCGGGTGGTTCCAAATTTTTATGCAATGCTCTTATTTTGACAACAATTTTGACCACTTTTTGCTCAGAAGTGGGTAAAGTAGTAAACATCAAAGTTGTAGCTCAGTCTCTTAGCTTTTCAATGATATAAAAATCATGTCATTTGGACTTTTGTAGTGAGAGATATGCTTGAAAACCCAAAGCATATGCAAACCAAGAAACTCTTAGGTGGTTTTAGAAATTCTGCTACAGTGCTTTCACTTTGACAAAGAATTTAACTACCTTCCGATCAGAATTGGGTAAAACGGTAAGTGTCAAAGTTGTAGCCTAGCCTCTTAGCTTTTAATGGTCTAAAATTTATACCAATTGGACCTCTGTAGCGTGAGATATGCTTAAAAGTTAGAAATATATGCAAACTAGGAATGTTTCTCGCTACAGCGAGAAACTTACTGTCATGCTTATTACCTTGCTTGATTTTGACATATTTTTTCCATTTAACTTCATGGATTGCTCATGGGTTTTTTTCTTTCAACACTTTAAAGCTATTAATCAAAGTTTGAAATGTGGGGTTTTTAGTAAGAAATTAACTCAATTACATTGTTTTTGAAATAAGTGCATCATGATTTCCAAGTTCTCCTTATCGATTGCTTGTTCCTTTCCTATGTTCACTCATTGAGTTTTATACTCACAGTTTTAAACTTCATGTTTTCAGATTTAGAGACAGTCGGGACCTAGACGAAGTTGTCCATGCATGCTCGTCTTTTGGTAGATACTACGGCATCTTAGTAATTGTACCTTCACCCAAGGTCACTCCGTTGACGGTCAAAAGTCTTTGTCAAGGTACATGTACATGTAATGTAAATCATTATGATTCATGTTATAAATAAAAAAATATATATGTGTATTAGATTAATGATGACACTATGAATTGGAAAATGGGTGACATTATTTTGGTATAACACAAACGTGAGTATTTGATTACCATAGTATATCATTGGATATTTTTATTGTTAAGAATTATGGAATGTGACCTTAGAAATGATGTTTGGAACGATGAACTAGATTACATAAATAGGCTTGCTTGGGCTTAGTGGGCTATGCCTATTGAGCCCATGCATCGGTCATGGTCCGGGATTTGGGCTGTGACATAGATACATATAAATGTTGAGACTATGGTAGATGAACTATAGCGATATAGAGATGGGATGCGTGTTGGATCATAGTTGATATAAACATTGTGAATATTTATATGAAATGAGATAGAAACCACATGTTATATCGAGAAGTTTCGTAACGAAGAGTACACGTTATGTCATGAAGAGTACACCGTAATTTTAGACACATGAAGAAATAATTTTATCCTAGCAACTTTCTTTTTGATAAAACAAAAATAACACGTGTCAAAATAACCTTTAAAAAAAACAAAAAAAATATTTTTTTCCTGTTTCTTTTTCCATCTTGTACTTGTTTATGTTTATAAATATTATGTTTAGCCTCGAAAATAGGTACATAAAAATGTTGAGACTATAGTAGATGAACTATAGCGATATAGACACAAGATATGTCCTGGATCATAGTTAATATAAACCATTGTGAATATTTATATGAAATGAGATAGAAATTGTACATTATGTTGAGAAGTTTTGTAATGAAAAGTACATGTTATGTCATGAAGAGTACACCCTAATTTTAGACACATGAAAGAACAATTTTGTCCTAGTAACTTTCTTTTAGATAAAACAAAAATAACACATGTCAAAATAACATTTTTTTAAAAAATAAAAATAAGTTTCGTTTCTTTTTTCGTCTTGTACTTGTTTATGTTTGTAAATATTATGTTGAGCCTAAAAAATAGGTGCATATAAATGTTAAGAATATGATAGATGAACTATAGCAATATAGACGTAGAATGCATACTGGATCATAGTTGATATAAACATTATGAATATTTATATGAAATGAGATAAAAACCACATCTTATGTTGAGAAGTTTCATAATAATGTGATCTTGATGAATTATTTATAAATTCTAATATGTGAATGCGATGGATGACTAGCCCATACATTATTGATTAAAACTTGTTTGAATTTGAGGGGTTATACTCATGTAGGTTCATGCACCGATCACGAACCTCTCAGAAAATGGGATGTGACATTTTCATGTTCACTTTTGCTATTCTTTGGAAGCTTATTGAATATGTTACTTTTTCTTTTTTCTTTTTTTATTTTTCCTTATTTGTCTTTCTTTTTTTCTCTCCCATTTCTGTCGCCTAGGTTTTTCTTTCTTCATCATCACTTTTACACAATCCATTTTTGTGTTATGACTAAGTCCTTGGTTCCATTTTTTTTTTTTATAATTGGGGGAGGGGGGATTCGAACCTTGCTCTTTAGGCAGGGGGATAATGCATCAACTAATGAACCAAATGCTTGGGTGCAAGTCCTTGGTTCCATTGCTCTCTCCTTGCTTTTGATTTGGGTGGATTCCATGACTCTTTCTCGATTTGGGTCTCGGTTGTACGCTTCTCTCCCTTTTTCATGTTCTATTTGTCTTGGGCTTGTATTTGCTCTCCTTTTTCAACACAATTAGTCAGATTTCTTATCTTTATTGTTTGGTTTGCTTTAGATTATTTTAAAAAATTTAAATTATTCTTTTATTATGTTTAATCAAAATCTTTATACTTTTTAAGTCAAATAAATCTTTTATAATTAATAGTTGATTAACTGTTATTAGTCAAAATACTATTTGTCTTCATATGCCTTGTGGCATGTTTGACGTGTTATAGTGGATGATAATATGCCATGTTGATGTGGTATGGTCATGTGGTATCTTTCACTCTTTATGTCAACACCACGTGAATATTAAAAGATAAAATAACATTTTGACTAACAACAATTAGTTAAACATTGATCATAATAAAAAATTATTTAATTCAAAATAAAAATATAAGACTTTTATTAAATGCAATGGAATAATAAAAGCTTTTTAAAATTTTTTTAAATAGTTCAAAAAAATTTTCAATTATTTTGTCTTAAAAATTTTAATTAAAGACTCTTCTATAAATTGCAAGTGGCTTTCTCTATACATTTTTCCACCTTTTTTTTTTTTGGAACGACGAGCACCGTGATCCACTCGGCCTTCAAGCACAACTGAATGTGGCCCATTGAATCTCATCATTTGAAAATGAAATGCTGAGAATATTACCCCATGCTTTCTACTTCTTTGGAATAAATAAGAGAAAATCAAGAGGGAGAAAGCATTCATAAGCATGTAATAATATAGTATTTGCTTAAAATAGCTAAGGGGCATATGTAACTCTTGTTGGGTTATTTTTCTCTTGACGATATCAAAGTTTGTTAGCCATTAAGAAGTAAACTGCCAACCAGTTCCAACCCAAGGCAAGATTTATGAAGATGAAAAAGAAGCCCAAAACTATTCCAAGTAAATTCGGGTCACCAAATTCGTGCATTTAAGTATTATCTGTAATAACACTCTCAACAGTGAACACACACATAGCTAGATACATCAAGATGAGGTGAGATACTGCTTAATAAGCACGCGGGGATAACCTTGGCCTAGGGTGCACCATCAATGGCGCGGCACGTTGCAACGTCAAGCCGAAAGCTTCCTCCATGTTCAGCTTCTCAGGCATTAATCCATCAGCCAGTTCCCAGTCGAAAGCATGCACCAACGTAGCCGCTAATAGTTGCACCATGCGCAACCCTAAGCTCATGCCCGCACATATTCTACGTCCAGCGCCAAATGGTATAACCTCAAAATCATTTCCCCTGACATCAGCGTTGGGCCTTTCACCCCCGGGTAAAAACCTTTCGGGCCGGAACTCCAACGGGTCCTTCCACTCGTCAGGGTCACGAGCTATGGCCCATACGTTGACCAACAGTGTGGCACCCTTAGGGATGTGGTAGCCATTGATCTCACAGCTCTCGGATGCCATCCGAGGGAGGGAGAGTGGTGTTGATGGATGCAGCCGGAAGGTTTCCTTGATTACAGCTTGGAAAAAAGTTAGATGGGGAAGGTCTAAGTCCGAGACAAGCCGGTCTCGGCCCACAACTGAGTCCAACTCTTTTCGGACTTGGGCCAAGATCTTGGGATGCCTAATAAGCTCTGCTATGGCCCACTCCACAGTGCTTGATGAGGTATCAGTACCCGCTGTGAACATGTTCTGCAATCATATCAAAGGAAATTAGTACTAATGTAGACGCAGGTGTTGCAAATTCCAAACTGTTTTATATTAATAAACATAACATAATTCATATATGAAGAAGTGCAGACATTGCTAGTAACCCTGATAATTAAAATAAAATGTAGTAGAAGCTGTCCTATCGATCTTAAGATCTGTGCAAAAGAAAATTGCTTTTACCACGTGACAAAGAATTGTCCCATTCTAGCAATAATTTTGACGGGGAAAGTGCATCATCAAGACTATTCAAAATGGGAAAAGTATGTGGTCCAGCTCCACAAGAAACGCAATGATTTTTCTTTCGGGACCATGCTTGTCTGACTTTCAAAATAAAAAAAAAATTAAATATTTAATTTATTAATTAATACATAATGTAATTTGAATTTTTTTTAAATTTTAAAAAAATAATAATTGTTTTCAATAAAAGTTGGATCTATGTTCTTTGAGTCATGCATGCGAAACAAAGATCTTATAGTGGTAAAAGAAAGAGTACCAAGAGCAATGCTTTGATTTCAGTATCGGTGAGCTTTCCTCCTTCGCCGTCAGCATCCTCCAAAGAAATCAACGTACTAAGCAAATCCTTGTGCTGCCCACTGCCATCTCGAGCCTTGATTTTGTGTTCCTCAAGAATAGCACTTAAAAACCTGTCAAATCTCTTGTGGAGATTCTTCATTTTGGCTTGTACCCCCTGTAAGTCTAGCCACTCCAGCGCTGGAATGAAGTCACCAATGTTGACAACCCCAGCCAAGACCATCAGCTCCACAACCATGGACTTGAACTCATCTGCTTCCGGATCAGCTTTCCCGCTACCGTCACCGAACACCCTTTTCCCAAGCACCACCCGCCCTAGCGCATTCACTGTGCACACGTTCAGCAGCTGTCCCAAGTTCACCTTTGTTTTAGCACCTGCCAAAGCTCGTACCAGCACCCCTACCTCATCCTGCTCAAATCACAACATCTACAAAACATTACACTCCAATTGGTTTTCAACAAAATCAATGCTTAACTATACACTTTTTCAAAGGCAAAGCTTCAATTCAATACATTCGACGATCATAACTATATTACTCTCAACTTGAATTGTGCGTATTTAATATCAAAATTTTTCATAAACCGTAACAAGTACACCTTGTGACACTTGTGTTATATTTTAATTAGACAGAGACAAGAGAGTCAGCACAAAAGCAAAAATTAATGGATGTAGCAGTAGAGTGACCAAATTAACCTGGCGAACGTGTCTAAAGTCATCCAAAGCCTTGCCGGAGAATAGATGGACGGAGCTGATTTTACGGAGCATCCGCCACCTGGGTCCATAAGGCGCAAACACCAGGTCCTGGTAGTTATAAGCAATATACTTGGCACCAGAATTGGGCGGCCGGCTCGAGAAGTTGGCGTCATGTACCTTCAAGAATTGGGCCGCCACGGATGCCGACGCCGCCACCACCACGTCCACGAATCCCAACCTCAGGTGCATGAGAGGCCCATAAACTTTGGCCAAGGCTGCTAAGCTGTGGTGAGGCACTGGGCCCATATGAGGCAAGTTTCCAATGATCGGCCATGGTTTTGGGCCCGGAGGGAGAGGCAGGCGGTGGCGCTTCCTCAGGGTAGAGAAGATGAAATACAGAAAAACCGCCAAGAGAATAGAGTACAGAAGAAATGAAGCCATGGGTGTTTCTCTCTTTTTGGTTTTTCAGTCTTTTTGTGGAAAGTGTTCAAATTAGTGATGAGGAAGGAGAAGATTAGAGCAGAGAGTGTTACATGAACGGACAAGATCTCAGTTTATTTATAAGAAAGGAACATAAACAGCTTAGATGGATGTAGAATTGGTTAGCTAGCTTGAAGAGCTGTTTGGTGAACGTGAGTTTGGTAGGTAAGGCTACCTCCCTCGAAGTGGCAGTCACCTCAAGACTAGAAGAAAGACAGATTAAAAAGGACTGTTAAGTGAGGGCGTGGTAATTTTTTATTTGTTTTGTTTGTTAAAGGATATTTGCGTTTTTAGAAACTTTTTACTTTTATAAACTACGAATTGAATGGCAGATAACCCTCCTTTTATATTCAAAACTTACTTGTCAGCTATTTTGTTCGATCTTCATCGGTCCGTCTACAGGTGTTTTCGCTAAATATATCAAAAACTAATTCACAATTAATGAAAGTAACTGTCAAATTATAACTAAGCACATAAAAAAAGGACGAATTTTTTTACCTTTCAAAAATAAGTTGTTTTAAAAAATAATTAAAAAATAATTATCTTTTTAATTTTAATTATTTTTAATCAAAAAAAAATTTAAAACAAAATTGCTTTTAAAAAAATCTGTTTATACTCAAATTACACGATTTAAAATTTGAGTCGACTTAAAAATAACAACTGAAACAGCTACACCGAGAGAAAGTGAAGCTGCAATTACAAGCAGGAGGAAGAGAAGAACAACAAGAGGGGTAGCCTGGGTTGTTGATACTACTTTTCAATTTTACACAAATGATGGACCAAGGCTCAAGATCTCCTCAAATGTCGTGCTTGTTATGAGCATTAGTTTCATTACTTCTGTTACCATTCTCCATATCATGGGCAAGTTGTACTTTGTAAGAAGGCTTGAAAAGTGTATTAACATTAGCAAAATTAAGTTTCAATTTGCTAATTTTCAATTTTGCTTTGATGGATTCGATTTTTCTCTCCTTTCTTTATAATTTCAGTATATTTTAATTTTCTTTTACTAAAAAAATAAATAAAATAACCAACAACCTAATTTTCCAAATTAAAAGATTTTGGATAATATCTTTTTGTCTAAAAATCCATTTCATTCCAGCAACGTTGAATAATTTTTCAATACATATTCATTTTCATGTCAAATTCTTTTTTGATTTTAAATTTTTATCTTTATCATGAAAGTGTTTAACTTCAAGAGGTTATATCTTAATGAAATATAAATATAAAGAACAAGTCACACACTATATTTAAAAAATGTTGTTATTATATGTCATGTTTAAAAAACTATTGTTACAATTGGAAAAAAAATTATTACACAATTTAATTCTAAGAGTTTATGTTGTAGTGAAATACAAAAAAGCAAGTTACACAGCACATTTAACAACAAAAAAGAAAAACAAAACGACACTATAAGCCTAAGCGGATGTTACATGCTTTAGCAAAAAATGTTACATACTAAAACTTCAGCAACAAATGTTATACGACAATGTCAAAACTTCAGCATTAGATGTTACATGCTAAGGCCAAAGCTTTATTATTAGATGTTACATGCCAAAGCCAAAGCAGAAGATGTTACACATTAAAACTTCAGTAGCATATGTTACATACCAAAGTTAAAGCTTCAGCACCAATGTTACACGCCAAGACTAAAGCTTTAGCACCCGATGTTACATGTCAAAGCCAAAGCACTAAAACTAAAACAAAAGATGTTACATGCCAAGGTCAAAACTTCAATACCAAATGTTACATGCCAAGACCAAAGCTTCAGTACTAGATGTTATACGTTGAAGCTTCCTTCCTCCTACTGATGTTATACACCAAGGCATGAATCACTTTGTTACATGCTAAAGTATGTTTTACCAGACTGAATCATTGAAAAACTTAAAACCAATAAAGCTAAGAACCTGTTGTTACTCATCATGCCATGCTTTATGGCCTGTAGATCGACGATAGAGGGTTTTGTGAATATAAACTAATAAATCCAAAAATATGTTATTATCTTCCATGTTATAGTCTTTAGTTTGTAAATTGACGACTATTTGGCAAGATAACAAAAGGGAGAGAGAGATGGTGACGGAGGTAAAATTAGAAAGAGTTGGATATAGAGAGAAAAAAATAGAAAGCATAGTAGAATGAGGAATATAGCATACGAATGGTGGGAAAGAAAAATTGGAAGCATTTAATTTGTTTGAAATAGTTTTAAGGACATTTTTGTCATCTTATGCCTAACTTTGGCTAAAAATAATTAAATTTAATTTTATGGTTATTTCTAAAATGGCTTTATCAGGAGGGTTATTCTTTACAATTTTTTCAATAAAAAAATTAGCATAAATACTTGTCCAATTAAGTAATCTTCAATTATTGCTTTTCATTTTAATTTATTCTTCTGATCGGAATTTGTTATGCATGATATACATTTTAAATGTAATTACAAAGGCTGAGATCTAAAGATCAAACTCAAATTCTAGCTATGCAAGGGTGTACACCTCCTAAAGAGGAAGTTGAGGCACCAAAACTTTGGTAATCTTAACTATAATTAGAGTGTAACTCGCAATGCGCATGGACAATACAAATAATTTTTTGAGTAAATTAAAATTGGTATTGACAATTGTTGTATTTAGTGGACAAGTAAATTGTGCCATTTGGTAATATTTATTTAACAAAAACTCGAAAGGTGCTCAACAACCAACAAATAAAAAACAACATTTTAATAAAAATCACTAATAATGTACATTAACAAAAATGATATGATTTTCACATATGTTAAGATAGCATTGATAAATGTTACTATTTTTCCAATAAAATATTCAACTATTCACAATCTAGTTATGGTAATCAAATAGTATGAACAAAACCCTAAACCAAATAAGCTGACATATAACTTAAATGAAGGAAACATAATTGTTTTAAGAATGTGTTTTGCCTGGTTTTTTTTAGCTTAAAAGCTATTATGAAACTTTTATGAAAAATAATAGCTTTTAAAATTAAGTTAAATCTGTTTAGTAAATTTACTTTTATAAGTTCTTTTTTATAAATAAGTTGTTTGACAACATAATTTATATAAGTTTTAATTTTGATTAAAATTACCATAAAGGGTATTTAATAAATAATTTTCTATTAATCACAAATTCTTTTGTTCATAATGAAAAAGTGTTAATTTTATTTTTTTTATTTATAAAAAATATAAAAATTATTTTTATATAACATAAATTTTATAATTAATAAATCATATAAAAATGAAAACAAATAATGTTGTAACTGTTTTTAATAGATGATGATGGATTTGGAACAAAAAGAAAAATTTTTCTAAAAAATAGACGTGTTTTAAAAAAAAAAAAGAGAGAAAACTCTTCTCTAGAGCTTTTTCTAAAACTCTTTTTTTTTAAAATTTTATTTTTTTAAAAAAAGCTGCTTATTTTTTTAAGAGTTTCTCCAAATTCTTGTTTGGTCTAGCTTTTGTTTTTAAGAGGTGGATAAGCTGAAAAAAAGCCAGGCTAAACATGCACTAAGTAAATAAAGTTTGACACCTTTATAGTATAGTTTGTTTTAGCGCTTGAATTTCTCTTTGATAGCGTAATAATTAGCTATTAATTTTATGAACAAAGCTTGTCACAATTTAACATCATTTTCTTATGAAAAACAAAACAAAAAAACTAAACTAAACATTATAGAAAATAAAAACAAGAGAGATAAATAAAAAGAGAACAAAACATGGCAGAAAACAGATATTAAAAAAATAAATGAAATTTATCAAAATTTATCATTTTGTGGAACCATTCAAAATGTATTTCATTTTGTTTCTCAACTATTAATCAATCTATTCTTATGTCAATTGCAAGAACAATATTCGTCTCATAGCTAATTAAACATAAAAAGAGAGATTGAAATTTTCATTTATAATATCTCTAAATAATAATCAAACAAAAACAAATGTTAAAGACGAAATATTCAACAAATTATATAAGAAATTGATAATAATCATTAAACATAATTCAACATTCAGCATGTAACAATTCAGTAAGTACCGAAACAAATAAAACCAAAATAAACATTAGAAGCAAAACTTCCAAATAAAAAATTAATTCGCAATAAAACATTTCAAATAAAATATCACAAACAAAAATTGCAAAAGACAAACCCTGTGAAAAAATTACAGCAAAGATGAAAAAAGACAACTAGAACTTTCCAATATTTGCACCAAAACAAGTACAAACCTATAAAAAAGAATAGCTCGCATAAACATGCAGAAATAAATATAAAACAATAATAGAAATCAGTTCAATATTTAAAAGGATGATACATTAACTAACTCAAAGAGTTTATTCACATAAAAGGCTAGTAATTACCATAACCAGTGTAGTAAATAAATCTGGCTAACTCATCGCGACGAAAAATACAAATAAAGATGACATAAATAATTCTAAAAATAAGTATCAAAATAATTTATAGAACAATATATAGTAGTCCACAAAATTCTTGCAATAATAACATAAAAAATATTACAGCACTAAACAAAATAAAATTTTCAATGGTGCATTTATTCAATGACCGTAGGCGAGAAAAACAAAAACTGAATAGAAAACATGATCCTTGAACATAAAATACAAAGTCAATAGATAGTAAGATACTCTAAATATTTAAAATACCTTCAAGGTGGTAGAAATGTTAAAGTTTACAATAATAATAAAATCAAAATATCAAAACCATCATTGTCACACCATAAACATTAAAATCATTGTCATGACATCTCGATATATTTTGTGTGTAAGCCAAGGCCTTAATGATGGGACATTTTGAGAGAGCTTGTGAAGGTGAATTCCCTTAGAAAGTTCCCTAAGTGAGAGAGTATTCCTAAGTCCCACCAGTATGATAGACTGATTCGAAAAATATTCTCATTAAAAGGTTTTTGTTTGACATTATTGAGATTTATGCCATTCATTTCCATCATATGCACATCACAACCATAAAATAGAATAATGGACTTTAGGTCTTGAATAAAATAAAAAATATAAAAAATAAATAATTATTAAGGAAACACAAGAATAAAATTAAAAGTTAAGGCTTAAATATGATAACATATGATTAAATGGTACTGTTCATGGAATGAGTGTCATGGGGGTGCTAATCCTTCTTGTGCATAATTGTACTCCTGAACCCAAAATAAAAAATGCAGATTAATTTGTTGTTCTTTAGACGAAAAAAAAAAAAATCAATTTAAGACCTCATCGAATAAAATGAATTTAATAGGTGGTCAATTGAGCTTAATTTTAATAGTAATTTAGCTTGGTTCTTGTAGTAATGAATAGAAATTAGTAAGTTTTATTTAATTATTTTAAATTAGTTAATTTAGATGAGTCAATTTAATCTTAGTTAATTTTATGCTTAATTTGGTGTTAATGTGGTTAAGATAGGTTGTTATTGATTTATTTGTACTTTTCTAGGTGTTTGATGAAAGAAAAAGAACAATTTTAAGGTGCAAACTTTTAATACATATATTTTACTATTTCAATGATAAATCTCCTTATATTGCTCCAAATGAAACGATTCTTTAACCATTAGAAAGATAAGAGAAAAAGCTACAACTTTTATGTTTACCACTTGACTCAGTTCGGCCTAGAAGATAGTCAAAACTCTTATTGAAGTTGATACACTATAATAGTCTTAGAGTAATTATGATTTCTTTTAATTTATTGGGCAAGGCTGCGGCTCACGTAGTCTGATGAGGAAATCTTGATTAGAATTGACTTCTTTCTTCATCCAAATTGGCCTAATTTCAAAGTCTTATAAAAACAACCTTTCGAAAGTGATGCAAGCGCATCAAGAATTTTATTTTATTTAGTATTTTCGTTAGCTTAGGATTTTATTTTCTTTATTTTATTTAGTTTGATATTCTTTTTTTTTATCTTTATTAGAATTTTAGTACTTTAAGTCTTTATTTAGGATTAGGATTACTATTTGATTATGATTTATCTTAGTTATTATAAATAGGTAATCTTAGATAGAAGATTATTATCATCTTTTGTCATTTTGAATATTTATTCAAGAGGTTTCTTTAAAAACCCAATTATCTTTCTATTGTTCTAACACAATCAACCATATTCTGATATTAATTGTTGAGTTCTAATTGCCCTAAACCTTTCGGTTACATCAAGTGGTATCAGAGTAATTAAAACTCAACAATTAGGGTTGAATAGGGTTGTTTGTGTTGGAACAATAGAAAGCTAATTGGATTTTTAAAGAAACCTCTTGAATAAATATTCAAAATGACAAAAGATGATAATAATCTTCTATCTAAGATCACCTATTTATAATAGCTAAGATAAATCCTAATTAAATAGTAATCCTAATCCTAATTAAATAGTAATCTTAATCCTAAATAAAGACTTAAAGTACTAAAATTCTAATAAAGATAGAAAAAAGAATCTCAAACTAAATAAAATAAAGAAAATAAAATCCTAAGCTAATGAAAATACTAAATAAAATAGAATTCTTGATGCGCCTGCAGCAATCCCCTCGGGTAAGAAAAAAACTTGGCTCCAACGAGTAAGTTTTAATACATTCCTCATAGATGTCTGGATTTGCTTATTTCAATTCCTTTTCATTACTACATTCAGCTTTAAATTTTTCAACATATAGATACCAAGCAATTTTGCTGCTTGTGGGGCTTGAAGTTGCTGATTTCTTAATCTTTTTTTTAAAAGGATATAAAGTATACCTCTTGTTATCCTTGTAGAAGGAATATGTATTTGGCTTCGTCTTATGATCTATATCGTAATCATACAACCAAAGTCTACCAATAAGAATATGACCAACATCCATTGACACAACGTCACATAAAGCCTCATCTCCAAGTTACTTCTCATAGTGAATTTAATCAAACATTGAGTAGTTACTATTATCCCATATCTTTTCTTTAGCCACTTAGGCTTGTAAGGATGATGATGTTTTTTTGTAAAAAGCTTTAATTTGTCTACCATCTCCAATAATATTTTGCATGCTTCCTCCATCAATAACGAAATCACACACTTTACCTTCACAAACAACATGTGTGCGAAAAATACTTCATCTCCTCCAATCTTCTTCTTTCTCATTGATTGTTGTAGTCATCACTCTTTATACCACCAAGGACTCACCTTGTACAAGATACACATCAATTTCCTCTATTTTTTCATCATATTTATCATAAATGGGTTCTAATTCCTCCTTAAATTCTACTAAGTTTAACTTTTTTTTGTGAGCAAGCAAAAGAAATGTATCCCTTCTCCCCACAAGTAAAACATCAAATATAAAAATTGTTGCCTACTTTTTTTATAGAAGAACCATAACTGTTTGTTCACCATAAGTCATTATACTCTTGCCTTTATCGTTCTTTTCAACATTGGTTGCACCCTTATCAGTTTTATTGGTTGTGGTAGCTTATCGATAATTTTATTAGGATGTTTGGTAACTTTATCTTGCTCTAGAATCGTTTTGTCAATCGGTGTCATATAAAAGCCTTTTAACATCATAACGTGGAACTCATTTTTTTACTGATAACACATATTGACAAGCATCTTCAATGTTGTATAAACGAACTACTCTAATCTCGTTTCTAATCGAATGATTCAAACCAACAAGATAACGAGAAGTAATTTGTTCGTTACTCTCAGCTAATCCAACCCGAATTGATAGGTTCTTCGCATCTCTGCCAACTCAGCTTATTGGGGCTGATTGCCTCTAATTCGTCTTCTGCCTTGACCAACCATGGCCTCCTAGCTCAAATCCTTACCTTTGCTCTGATACCACTTGATGTAGCCGAAAAGTTTAGGGCAATTAGAACTCAACAATTAAGGCTAAAATAAAGTTGATTGTGTTGGAACAATAAAAAGATAATTGAGTTTTCAAAGAAAGCTCTTGAATAAATATTCAAAATAATAAAAGATGATAATAATCTTTTATCTAAGATCACCTATTTATAATAGTTAAGATAAATCCTAATCAAATAGTAATCCAAATCCTAAATAAAGACTTAATGTAGTAAAATTCTAATAAAGATAGGAAAAAGAATCTCAAACTAAATAAAATAAAGAAAATAAAATCCTAAGCTAACGAAAATATTAAATAAAATAGAATTCTTGATGTGCTTGCATCAGGAGGACTTTGGAAAAGAGCAAAAAACACCATATTGATAGTTGAGAGTCAGGCCACAAAGTCATTGAAGCTAAGAAGATTTTGAAGGATTCAAGAAGACTTGGAAGATCAAGATTTTAATTCTTGAGTTTTATCTTTTTTATTATTCTTTTATTTTCTTAGTTTATTTTTATTCTTTAAACTTAATTTAATGATGATGTGTGACTTGATAAGGAATTAAGTTTTTAATCTAAGATTATGATTGAACTCAATATGTAGTCTGATTTATTTATCTCTCTTTTGCTTATGTTTTACGAATTTAAGTCGTTTATTTTATTCTATTCTTAATGCTTCTAATTGCCTAATCACTAATTAGATTGAATTGGAAACCTAGTTTAAACCTTGATGAAAGATATTTAGGTAGACCTTGAATAGAATAGCATATGATCCAATACACTTAGTTGATCAAGTCGTTTGATTTGCATATAGAGTAGACATATACCTATAAGCCATACGCAGTTAGAATTAGAGTACAAATTTAATGAATCTTTCTTCAATTGAATTTACATAGACATATAGTAGATAAATTGAGATAGGTATTTTTATGAGAAACTCGACAGAGACTTGTAAATAATTTAGGATTATAAGTTAGCAACTTAATCCATTAAACTGAGTTAAGAGAGAGAGATAATAATCAAATGACGTATTGAAGGACATCATAATCTTAGGTCTGGTAGTTGATTGAAGTTTCAGTTTAATAGTTTTAGTTTTTCTTTTTAATAATTTAAAAATTCAGTTGTTTGAATAAGATTAGGGTGTTATAATTTTAGTAGTTAATAGTAGGAATTAAAACAATTCTTCATGAGAACGAAACTCTATTCATTACTATATTACTTGTTAACGATATGCGCACTTGCGTGAGAAATCAACAACACCAATCGCGCCTTATAAAAAAAGATTGGTGGTAACTCCTTTCATATCGAGATGGATGGGTTCCCAAACACGCATGTAGCAATAGACTAGTAACTTAATTGAGGACGCTTTGAGAGATCGAGCTGTTAATTAATCATAGGTTATCTTAGTCTTAAATAATTTAGTGTTTCTTTTAATTTTGGGCATTTGTTTTATGCATTATCATTTTGTACATTTATTGTTTTATTGTTATTATTTTATTACTTTTAATAATTGCGAGACATTTAAGAAGAAGGACATGAGATGAGTGATTAAAGGTTGGTCCATTCTTGCACACACACACAACACATTGTATCCATGCATGAGCCTTTTACCAGTGCTCTATTTTTATTAGGAAAAGGTTAAATAGCTACATTCTCATGAGGTGATAACCTCCGCATTGCTTAATGAAATACGTCCATTTAGATTGAACCTAGTTCATTTGAAGCCTATAATGGGTAAGGATCGAGTTTCCTTGCTAGTCCAAGTGGGACGATAACGAGAAATAATTTGAGAACCTTTAGCTTTGAATGAAACCGAACTCGACCTATAGAAAACTAAGAGTAACAATCCCATAAGTAAAGCTATATTGAACTTGTCATGAAGAGTACACTTTAGTTTCAGACACATGAAGGAACGATTTTGTCCTAGCAGCCTTCTTTTTGATAAAACAAAAAAAACAAGTGTCAAAATAACCTTTTTTTTAAAAAAAGTAAAAAATATTTTTTTTAGTTTCTTTTTTTGTTTTATTCTTGTTATATTTGTGAATATTATGTTGAGCCTCCAAATTAGGTGCATATAAATGTTGAGGCTATGGTAGATGAACTATAGCAAAATAAACACGAGATGCGTGCTGGATCACAATTGATACAAACATTGTGAATATTTATATGAAATTAGATAGAAACCACACGTTATGTTAAGAAGTTCCATAATGATGCGATCTTGATGAATTATTTATAAATTCTAATATGTGAATGGAAATGTATGTGAATGTGATGGATGACTAGCCCATACATTATTGATTAAAAATTGCTTGGAGCTAGTGGGCTATTCTCCTGTAAGTTCATGCGTCGATCATGAAGCACTCAGAAATTGGGATGTGATATTTTCACTTTCACTTCTACTACCTTCTGTTATTCTTTGGAAGCTTCTTGTGTATGTTACTTTTTCTTTCTTTCTTTTTCCTTATCTGTTTTTCTTCTTTTTTCTCCAATTTCTGTCGCCTAGGTCTTTCTTTCTTCATTATCACTTTTGCACAATCCATTTTTGTCTTATGACTAAGTCCTTGGTTCTATTGCTCCCTCTTGGCTTCCAATTTGGGTGGTTTCCATCACTCTTTCTCAATTTGGGTCTTAATTGTACGCTTTTCTCCCTTTCTCATGTTTTGTTTGTCTTGGGCTTGTATTTGCTCTCTTTTTTCAACAAAATCAATAAGATTTCTTATCTCTATTATTTGGTTTGCTCTAGATATTTTATTTTTTCTACAAATGACCATCTATGGCTTAAACAAATATGTTCTTTTCTTTATATTGATGATTTGTTTTAAGAAAAAGTCCTTACACCTATACTTGATGAAGTTAAAAATCTTATCCTTTTAAACAAATTGACCATCAAGGTTTGTGTTTTGAGCCTTATAATCTTTATATATGCATATGCTTTAAGCACACTTAAAAATAGATTGTCTTTTCAGGAATTGAAATTATTAGTGGATGAAATCCGTTCAGAATTGTATTTGATAATGTTAAGAATTCAAAGACTTTTCGAGGCTAGTTTGGTAGTAGTGGGATTGATGGTTGCATTACACTATGTTTTCCATGAGGAGTGAATACGATCCATTTAGGGAAGAACTCATAACTCTCGAAGGGGCTACTAATTGTCCAAATGGTTGGGCATGGATGCAATAATATATATGCTAGACTTGGTATTATTTCTTGCCTACTGTTTAGTTATATTTTTACTTTAGAGAGAATCACCACTTTAAAAACTTTACTTTTGTTATTTAGATTTCATATGTTAATAAAGTTTCTCTTAATTTGGGTGCATAATATAAAATCATTTCTCTTGTTACAAATTGATTTGTTAGTATCTAGCAATTTTGATTGTCGATATTTGTTATGTGTAATTTTGGTTAAAATCTTATTCAAGGTTGCTCAGTTGTTGTTTTATTTTATTTAGCTTCCATCGGCAAATTATTGTTTCTATTCAAAATCAAACTTTGGATAATAAGAATTTTGTTTCATGTCAGTTATGGTAGTTGCACAGCTTATAACTTTCTTTGCATTAGTATTGGTATATTATTAGAATTAGCCAATATTTTTTTTTATTAGCAAGCATTAGCTTATCACTTTCTTCGCATCAGTATTAATATAATATTAGTATTAGCCTATATATCTATTTTTATTAGCAAGCATCGGCTTGTCACTTTTTTTACATTTTAACTATTTTGCTTTAGTTTGGATATATGTAATGGAAAAAGGTCTGATGAAAATGATAGTTTTCTATTTGTAGGAAAACTATGTTATAATGGTGTTTAATTTCAAACTGTGTTATTTGAACTTTAGCAGGATATATAATTATGAAAAAAATTTACTGATAATCTTTTCTATATACTTTTTCATTAGATTTATGGGATTGGAAGTTTTTTTTCCCTAAATGGGCCTCTATGCCCTGTATTACCAACATTAACGAAGCGACTATAGCCTTATTTTAGGTCTTTCTCTTGGTCTTTTCTTCTTTTGCTTCCAATTTTTGTTTTTTCTTTGATTTCCCTCAAATTTTGGCCATTATTTCTCAACCATTCTCTTTTTGTTTTGGCTTTGTTTGTGTCAAGGTTCATATAAAAGAGAAGTTGTCATCTAATGTGAGTTTCCTGCTTAGAAGATCAAAATTACTGTTTTATTTAAAATCTAGCAAAATTATTATGTTATTCTGGTTTTGAACATATAACATAGCATTGATGGATCAAGATTTTTTTCTCAAATACCCTAGCATATGCTATAATTGATAAAGCTTAAAGGTTTAAAAATCCTTCCATTGTAGTTAAGATGGCTTGATATATCTTTTATGTTCTTCTATGAATCAGTTTATTTATGATATTGTGGTTTATATATTAATTTCTATGTAAGTTTGATCTAAGTTGGTGAAATAAGACATATTGATTTGTAAACCTTTAACAGGTTTTGTATAATATCCTTAGTGATCTTTTTCTTATAAAAATTATACTAATTAATTTTGAGATTGGAAAAAAGAAAAAAAATCTAAAAGGTCTAGCTTGTAACTATTATTAGTTTGGGATTACATAACAAATTAAGAAACTTGGGAGTACATAGCAAATCAAAAAAGCTTTAGATACATCATGGCCAGGTG
The DNA here is from genome assembly GCA_036013995.1 of Theobroma grandiflorum. NCBI lineage: Eukaryota > Viridiplantae > Streptophyta > Magnoliopsida > Malvales > Malvaceae > Theobroma > Theobroma grandiflorum. The sequence goes on from CP142131.1 coordinate 15,035,535, forward strand.
CCCTTTTCCAAAGCTTCCATAATGAGTAAATAAGCACCAAAATCCCTTTAAATGTCCACATAACTGCCTAAATTAAAGAGAAAGAGAAGAAAAAGATGTTCTTTCTTCTATTGAGAAATCTAGAAAAATTGAATTTGGTGCTTTAGAAATGTTTTTGCTGTTTTTGAGTTGATTCTGAAAATCTAGTTTTGAAATTGAATTATGTAGGTTTGAGGTGCTTTTAATCCTTGTTTTATACAGAAGGCATCTAATTATAGTTAATTTCCTTAGGCTTTGTTGATTCCAACTTTTTTTATAGTTTCTTAGCTCTGTTTGGTTTCAGTTAGATTAATTCTTGAAATATATATGGTCATTCTTTGATTCGCACTTTGTTTGAACCCTACGAACTTTGAATTTGGTAGTTATGGTCCTTTTAGATATGGTTATATGTAATCCATGTACTGAGTTTTAACTTTAGCTAGCTAAAGTGGTCCATGAATTCTACCAATATGATACTAAATTTGTTCATTCTAGCCTTAAAAATTTAACTTCAATGATCAAAATACTTAGTACATTAGTCTATCATTTTTTAGCATGTTTTGAGCATTTATCAATGAGATCTTGTTCTAATTTAAATTCATTGTTTAAACTAGTCTAATGACATAATATGAAGCTCTTATGGAGTAAATCATATCTTTAATGTTTTCTTGCATGATATAACATGTTTTATTGAAAATGGTGCTTTTGTATGAAATTGAGATCCAACTATGAGATTATGGAATGCTATGAATTATTTGGACTATGATCACTTATAGGACATATAAAAGAAAGTGATTTATTATTTGTGATCTCTGCTATACACTAGTGAAGCCTGTATTGGACGTATCCATTTAGATTTAACCAATAGGAGTTTGACTCATCCGATTAATCTACAGAAGTTTAGACTTTTATAGTGCGTAGGTAGAGAATATGTTATATGAACATCTAGTTAATTAGTAGAACCCTATTATGGGAGTTTGATCATTAAGATGCATTAACAAGAGTTTAAATTCATTGTCTGATTTTGAAAGGGAATAAAATATGGACTTTTAATATCTTAGGATTGTTAAATTATCAAATGAAGTTTTTGAATTATGGATATTTGTTGAATAAGCCTTGAAAGTATTCACTTATGTTATATCCATGTGAATGATATATGTTCTGAATATGCTTTTAATGTGAATTTATAAATCACCGTTTGTTTTCTGTATTATAAACATTTGAACTATTGTTTCAATATATGTCCCCAAATTATTTAATATGACTTGTTGAAAACTCTTTGAACATACGAATACTAAGATGTTAAATTTCCAAAGTTTGGTTTCCATCCTTTTGATTCGAGCTTATTATTGAACATATAATGATATCTCATAAGGAATCTATCATACATTGCCTAGGTACAAATAATGTTAGTACTTTATATAAGCAAACTCATTATAGGCTTGTTAAAAGTTAGAAGAAAGTGGTCTCATGTGCACATAAGATCGAGCCAAGCTTTGAGAAAATGCAAATTTTTCTACCTATGTGCGAGTATATACATGGATTAGGCTTAAGTAATATTGCCTTAAGGATAGTGTATCGCACCTCAAACTTCTTTGAGTTGTTTATTTGCTTCAATTTTTGTCAACACTTATTTGAATATATGTGTGTGTGTGTGTGTTTGACTGTTAAATAACGGTTTGCAAGAAGGCAATATTAGATTTAGAAAGGGTTTTCCTTGGTATTATGAAATAGTTCTTGTAAATTTGAAGTTTAAATTTTTGTTAGCGTATGAAAAGGATGTGTAAAGTCTGTTCACACCTTGAACTATAGAATCCATTGTGGATTTGGGGTGTGACATAGAGTATAAAGGCTAATAGTATCTAACTAAATAGCATGCCTCATTGAGTAAATACACATATAATTTCACCTTTAACATGACTATTATAATTAGGGTAAAATACCTTCACCTCATTAACTTTTAGCCATAATTTCACGCAAGTCCATTAATTTTCGAAATGGACAATCCATCCCAAAAGAATATCTTTCACCAAACATATAATTTTAGTTATTAGTAAACCATTAATATTTTTATTAGTTTGATGATGTCGCAATATTGAAAGAACAATTTTACTATTCAATAATTTTAAAAATTACCACATTGTATAAATTATAATTTTTCATTTTTAATTTTTTCCTTTTTCAAAAAAAAAAAAACTCTTTTTTACCTTTTCTTGTAACCAAAACATGAAATCTGGCTTTGAATAAAGAGCACTAGATCCGACACTAGTTAGATCTTCTTCCCCCCATGCTTTTTAGGGGAGCTCAAGATTTGCATTCCCTTGAAAAGGAAGGGGGGGGGGGGGGGGCATGGCTCCTTTAGGGAGTGTGAGATCTGTGCTCCCTTAAGGAGCATTAAAGGTAAAAGGGGCATGACTCCTTTAGGGAATGTAGGGGTGTGGGCATGTGGCTCCTTTAAATAGTGTAAGGATGGCTGGTCGAAATAAAGGAGTGTCACTTACTGATTTGAAAAAAAAAAAGAAAATAGTGAAAAAGTGGGGAAAAAGAGGAAAGGTATTTTTGATATTTTACAATTGTCCATGAACGTTGTTTATACATATAGGACAGACTATCAATTTCAAAAACTAGTAGATTCGTATGAAGTTATAACTAAAAGTTCAAAGAGTGAGGGTATTTAACCCTTATAATTAGTTATCGATTGATAACTAATTAAAATGATGTAGCTAAGCAGAGACCTTAGCGAGTTAAAACCTTAAGAAGAGAAAGGTGAAATTTATAAGATGTAAGAGAGTTATCTTTATGATTGAGTATCCAAAGATTATAAATAATGGTCAAATTTCATATTTAATCCTTAATTCTACCAATACGTTGGATTTAGTACATCTACTATAATTTGTATAAATCAAATTATTGTATTTTCAAAATTTATTCATGTTAGCCTAATCATTAATATTGTTAAAGTTTCTTAGTTAATATCGTTAAAGTTTCTCAGTTAAGGTATTGACATGACAATAGTTAAGCTAAATGAGAATTTCTAAGTTAATCCCATGTTAACTAGTACTAATGTGACATTCTTTAACTATAACTTTCCATTTTTGCCAAGAGTGGCCTTCTTGCCTTGCTCTAAACCCAAACTCCGATGACTGTCTCGTTAATCATCGATACCAAAAATCAACTTTGTTTTCTTTCTCTACCTAGTCTACCTTTTAATTGATTTATTTAAATTTTTTTTTCTTTCTTCTCATTTTTCTTATATAAAAAAAAAAACACTAGTTATAATAGTTGATGGTCGAATTTTGTGATCATCGACCCTCAATTTTTTTTCATCCTCACACACTCCTCTTCCTTTTAATCAGTTCACCCTCTCTTTTTTCACTTTCTTTTTCTTTTTCTCTATGTTTTTTTCTCCTCTTTTCTCGGCTTTATGTCATCGACACTGTTAGTGTCGATGATAGCCTTTTGTCTAGCAAGTTAATTAATGAGCAAATTAAAGTTGCTATGCTAGAAAAGCTAGACGGGTGGTCACCTAAACAAGAACTCCACCCAAGTAGTGTGGGTTTAAGTTGTTTATTGTGTCTTATTTTCCTTAGTTTGATGAAATTGAAATATAAGGCATTGAAACAAACGAAAATACATGGACAAATTAGATGGTTATGGGTAAATGTAATGCATCAAAATGACCTAATTGTTATGAACTAATATGTGAATGTCCATTATATGATGATCCAAGAAGTGCAAACCAAGTCAAACAGCCTAATAGGCAAGATACAAAAAATGTAATATGATTTGAACTCTTAGATAAAATTATATTAGGATTATGATTCAAGGGGTTGTTAGCTTATAAATAGGTCTCTCACTTCATTTGTAAAGACATACTTGAATAAGATCTTCTTATTTCCCTTAAATACTTTCTCTTATATTTCTTTTATAGTTGTTCTTTTCAGATTTATTTCATAACACGTTATCAGCATGATCCTCTTTGATCTATCAAGTTTTGGAATTATTTTGTTTTCATCATCTTCAAGCTTCAAAAGGATTTCAATGATTTGATTTTGATTTATAATTTTAGCAAATTAGGTAATTATTGCTATTATTTTGTTTTCATCATCTCCAAACTTTAAAAGGATTTCAATGGCTAGTCTTTAATTTTTGGTTGTAACAAATCAAGTAAATGACTTGATATCTCTATAATATTTTCATTCCTTAAAAATCAACCTTGATATGAATTTTGATATCATATAGTATATATTATATTCTATCCTTTAATTGGAAAGTGAATATACTATTATATAGCTATTAATGAAAAATCATAATATTCATTCCTTAAAGTGAATGTGACAAACGAGCTATTAATACAAAAATTATAAATTTGTCCATTCCTTGAAGTCAATGTGACATCATTTAATAATTATGGTTATGGTCATGAATCTATTTATTCCTTGAAGTGAATGCCACATCATTTAATAATTATGATCATGGATATGGAAAGGGGCGTTATAATAATTTACACTATCACTATTTTAATTCTAAAAATAATTTTACCACCAAAAGTGAATGGATAGTTTTATCTTCATAATCTAAAGATAGTTTTGCCACCCGAAGTGGATGGATGCTGTAACCCACTAAACCACCAGAAGTGAATAACCCATCAAAAAAGTAGATGAATACTTTCAACCCATCAAAAGTGGATGAATAATGAAAAAACAAAAATGAAAAGAATAAAAGGAATATAGAAAACGTATTGTCGTTAATGTGGCATGAAAGACTATTGGTTACATACTTGTTGTACGTCTTGAATTTTATCAAGCACCATTGAAAACTAAAACATCTTGTGATGATTTTAACTATGGCCAAGTTGATATAGTACATGAAGATATTCATCCACCTTGAAAGAGGAATTGATTATATGATTGGTAATGAAAATATCTGTTATTGATTTTCTTATCCTGAAAAAAAAATTAATCATTTAATTGATAATAGAAATATTCAATAATGAACATAATAGTAATCGATATATTTTAGTATAACTATATTATGAAGATCTTTTAATATATTCTTATTATATTTAAATGATATGTTCTTATTACGTGTTTTAATTATATATTTAATGTTATTTCATGTTAACTTGTAAATTTCTTATTATATATATATATATCTTATTTTATTGAAAAAAATATGGATATTCATATTATTGGATCCAAGATCTATAATGTAAATATATGTTTAGCAGACATTGCTATAACACACACTATATTTAAAAATAAGAAATATTTTTCTTTTTTGATGACAAAAAAAATCAATGTCAATTCAATATATGGTAGTACAAGATTAATTGAAGGCTCTAGAATAGCTAATATTTTATTATCTTAAGAAATAAAGTAATAGAGGATGTATTATTTTTGATTAAGTCTCAATGAAGTTGATTAAGTTTAAAGTTTATATCTGAATAAATATCATATTAAGACAACGAATGAAAAAGACACCTAATACCTCTATAATACATCTATTATCTTAGGTAAAAAGTGTGTGTTGAAAAAAAAATTACTAGCTCTATTCTCAAAATTAAACTATACAAATATTAGAATAATTGAAATCCATAGTAAACTAGAAGTTTACTAATGATTTTAATGTTTGGCATAACTGGTTGGACCATCTCGGATCAATAATGATGCAAAAAATGATTGAAAATTTATATGATCTTTCATTGAAAAATCAGAAGATTTTTCAATCTAATGAATTTTATGTGCTGCTTACTCTGAAGGCAAATAAATTATAGATCTATCACCAGCTAAAGTTGGGATTGAATTCCTTACATTTTTTAATAATATTCAAGATTATATGTAGATTCATACATTCACCATGTGAACTATTTATATATTTTATGATTTTAATCGATGCATCGATTAGATGATCACATGTGTACTTATTATCAGCTTGCAATTTGACATTTGCAACCGTTCATTTGTAAGCACATTTTCCTAGTTATATAATCAAAATTATTTGTTTTGACAATGCTAGTGGATTTACATCTCAAGCCTTTAATATTGCATAACTATTAAACAACATGTTGCTTATATTTATACACAAAATGGTCTAGCAAAGTTATTTATTAAACACTTCCAATTGATTACAAGGCCATTACTTATGAAATTCAAACTCCCAATGTCTACTTAAGGGCATGCCATTTTGGAAGTAGCAGCATTTATATGCATTAGGCCAAATGAGTTTTTATAAATTCCTCCAATATAATTGGTTTATGGTTAGAAACCAAATATTTCCCATCTAAGAATTTTTTGATGTGCTCCACTACAACTCACAAAGATGGGTCCTCAAAAGAGGTTAGGAATATATGTTGGATACGAATCTCTTTTTGTAATTAAATATTTAGAATCATCAATAGGAGATTTATTCATGACAAAGTTTGTCGATTGTTATATTGATAAAATAATTTTTCCAACATTAGGGGGGGGGGGGGGATAAGCATCTATAAAAGAAAATTTCTTAGAATGAATTATCATTATCTAGTTTTGATCCTCGCACAAATTAATATGAACTTAAAGTTCAAAAGATAATTCTTTTGCCAAATATAGTAAATCAGTTGCCAGATGTATTTACTGACCTGGAAGAATAACTAAATCTTATATACCAGCTGCAAATGATCCTGTTAACATTAATGTCCTTATATGACAAGGCACATTGAAAGCTTTGAGACCAATCCATTTTAAAGATAAAATCCTAAAAAAAAAAGGAACAAATATTTAAGATGGTCAAAGAGAGGAAGTAAAAACTCTAGAAGAGACCCTTGACATAATTGATAAACATTCTAAAAGAAATTCAAGTACCTGAAAGCCGTAAAATAAAGAGATCTCAATAAGTTATGTCATGATGGGAAAAGATGAAACTAGTAAATAAACACCGACGATATTTTGTATATAATATAGAACTCAATATTATGAAAGAAAATGAGGATCTTGAACCTACATCTATTGAAAAATGTAGACAAAGAAATGATTGGCCAATGTGGCAAAACACAATTAAGGAAGAATTGAATTTATTTGCAAAACATGAAGTTTTTTTACCTGTAGTCTGTACACTAAAAAGTGTTAAATCAATGGAATATAAATGGGTATTTATGCAAATATGAAATGAGAAAAATAAGATTAAGAGATATAAAGCACAGTTTGTTGCACAAGGTTTACCCAAAGATCTAGTATTAAATATGAAGCAATATATTCTCTATGGTGGATGCAATTACAATTCTATATTAACTAGTCTGAAAATATATGAGAAGATTGGAATGCGTCTAATGAATATAGTTACAGCATATTTATATGTCTCATTTGATATCAATATCTATATGAAAAATCTTGAAATATTTAAATTGTCCAAAGCACAAAAATTTTGAATTCTCGAGAAATTTACTCGATTAAATTAAATAAATTTTTATATAAATTAAAGCAATCCAGACACATATAGTATAGTCCCCTTAGTGCATATTTGTTGAAAAAAGGTTATAGAAATAATCCTATATGCCCATGTATTTTATAAAAAGGTTTAGATATGAATTTATTATAATTGTTGTTTATGTTGATGACTTGAACATTATTGGAACTCTTGAAGAGTTATCAAAAGCTGTGGATTACTTAAAAAGAGAATTTGAGATGAAAAACCTTGAAAAAAAATAAAGTTTTGTTTGGGTCTTTAGATTGAACACTTGGCAAATAGAATTTTTGTCCATCAATCAAATTATATTGCAAACATTCTAAAATAATTTTATATGAAGAAAGCATATCCATTGAGTTCACCAATGATTGTAAGATCACTAAATGTGAAAAAAAAGACTTTTTGACCTCATGAAGTTAATGAAGAACTTCTTGGTCCGAAAGTACTGTATCTTATTGCAATTGGAACACTAATTTATCTTGCTAGTAATACATGAATTGATATATCAATTGCTGTGAATTTATTAGCAAGATATAGTTATTCTCTAACTTAAAGACATTGGAATGGAATTAAACATATACTTCGATATCTCCGAGGAACAATGGATATAGGCTTCTATTATTCAAATGCATCAAAATAAAATTTAATTAGTTATGCAGATGCAAGATATTTATTTCATCCACACAAAGCTCAATCTCTGACAAGTTTCTTATTCACAGGTGGAGGTATGACTATTTCATAATGTTTTATAAAACAAACTATAATTGCTACTTTTTTTAACTATGCAGAAATTTTAGCAACTCATGAGCAAGTCATGAATGTTTGTTTAAGATCTGTATTCAACATATTCGAAAAACGTGTAGCTTGTCAACAAAGAAAGAAATTCCAACAACGTTATATGAGGATAATACTACTTGCATAGCGTAGTTAAAGGAATGATATATTAAAGGTGATCGAACAAAACACATAGTTCGTCAAAATTCTTCTTCACTCATGATCTCCAAGAAAAGTGTGAAATTAGTGTTCAACAAATTCAGTCAAGTGACAATCTAATATATTGTTCACCAAAGCCCTTTTTACTGCAACATTTGAAAATTTAGTATAAAATATTAGAATGCATCATTTTAAAGATCTCTATAATGCAGTCATTAAGAGAGTAAAATACGCATTGTACTCTTTCTCTTCATCAAGGTTTTTCTCACTGAGTTTTTCTTGATAAGATTTTTAATGAGGCAGTATTTCAAAAGCGTATTCTTGAAAATGTTATGTACTCTTTTTCCTTCACTTGAAATTTTTTTTCCTATGTGGTTTCAACGAGGTATATTTTTAATGCAATAGACATTCAAGAGAGATTGTTATGAGCAAATATATAAATGTCTATTATGTTATTGTCAAACCCTATTCTATAAAGTAATTGCAATGTCATTCACATGCACGATATAATGTTTACATATTGAGAAAGTTCTAAGAAATCGTTAAAAGACGATATTGCCCTTATAGTACAACTAAGCCGATTTAAACCTCGAACGAGTTCAAATAAAGATTTTAAGGTGAAATTGAAAATTTCACAGTCTAGGGATTACTCAAAACAGTGATTCGAAGTTCGAGGTCTGGTTTGGAGTCAATCGAAAAAATTGACCGATTAGGGACGAAACGATCATTTTGCTATTTAAGGACAAAATGGTGATTTTCATAAAAGAATTTGATCACATTTGACTAAGAATAATTATATGAAATATAATATGATTTATTGGAGAATAAAATGAAATTTAGCAGTGAAAAGTTTCAATTTTCTGTACATTTCAGAGTATAGGGGCAAAATCGTAATTTTACCACTTGAGGACGAAAATTTAATTTTTGAGAGGAATTGGATCAAATTTGATAAATTGGAGAATGGTATAAGCATGAGGAGTGAAAAATATGCATTGTGGCAAATTTTCAATTTTTGGAGCAAAAATGTAATTTTTCATTTTTTCGAGGGTAAAAGTGTAATTTTTGAAAATTACTCTACCAAGACTTTGGAAAAGTTTAGAAATTTCATCTAAGACATAGATAAGTGAAGAGGAATGCATGGTGGAAAAAGAAACTCAAAGAAAGAAAAAAAATTAATAAAAAAATTAAAAAATATAATAAAATAATATTATTTTATTTAAATTATAAAAAGGCTAAATTTTCAGCCTTTTTCCCCAAAAGAGTCGGCTTAACCTGAAGGAAGACAGAGAAAACACAAAAATAAACCCTAACTAAGAGAAAATCAAGAAAAAAAATAAGAAAATTCAAGAAATTCAAGAACAAAAAGGTAAGATTTTTCATCCTTAGCTTGATTTCTACCTTACCCATGTATTTTTCATTATTTTCCATGGTTAAATAGCATGATTTCATGATGAATTCAAAGCTGGTCATATGGGTTTAGAGAGAGAAAGTTGTTAGATTAATTTAATTTTTGGATATGTTGATGATTTTAGCTAGTTTATCATGTTGGGTAGCAAAACACCAAGAGAAAAATTCATTTTCCCCACCAATCTTCCTTAGCCAAATTTACCCTTGAGTGTGTGAAGTAGATTTGATTTTATTTTAAGCAAATTGACTATGAATTTATGAATTATAGTATGGGAAATTTATAGGAAAAAAATTTTAGTTTTAATGCACCATTATTGGCCGAAAATTCCATGAAGGAATGTAAAGGTGGAATTGATGAATTTTAGGTCATTTAGCTTCAAATTTGCTGCTGGAAATTGAGGGAAATTGATGAGATTTTAGGGCATTTTGGTAATAATTGATTAATTATGAAGGTAGGAATTAAACGGGAATTTTTGGTGCAAAAATTGAAAATTTTACCTAATAGAGGTAAAAGCGTAATTTGTGGTCTAAGACTGATACATTGACCTATAATTTCAGTAATTAAGTATTGTGGATATAATTAGACTATTAGAAATTGAAATGGGTCAAATCGGAGTTAAATTGAGAGTTTTAGCAAATTAGGCGGAGTAGAGGCGAATTGGTCGGACACCGTGATTAAACGATTGTCCGAACAATTTTTATCCCATTTTCATGCATGTAGAGCCTGAGATAATTTATAGTAGTTTGACACAAATAATTGAAAATGTGTCAAAAATTTGATATAGGTGGTGGGTCCCTCGGACGCGTGAAAAATCTAACGGATTGGAAAACTGAAAATATGAGTATTTTACACTCCTAGCAAGGTGAGTGGACAATTTATCGTCTTAAATATCTAAAGTAATTATATTTGTTTGATGCTTTTATTGAATGGTGAATTTAAATTATAAAATATTATGTTTTTCAATTAAAATGTCTTTTAATAAAAATGAGATTTATATTAGTTTTGGAAATCAAATATTGTTTTCGAAAAAAATTGAGTATGTGGAGACTGGGTTGAAATTGTGAATTTTATATATTATTGAAATTGTGGCTTATCGCACTACGGTAGCATGATGATTAAATTTTTGGGGTTGGTATGACATATATAAACTGTTTTGGTTGAGTATTTATAGACTGGATTAAATTTTTATTTGTTATATTATACTACTGAGAAATTTTATAGGTCTGGTGGTATATTAAATGGTCACTGCAGTGCTGAGGGTTTCCGTGGACTACCTATGAGAGGGGCACGGTAACTCAAATTATATACTTACCTACGGAGGGAGATGATGGGTGAAGTATCTCTTGAGGTAAAATTTGAATGCACCTCACGTTCAGACCACCACGTGAGAGTGAGACTCAGCCAACGCCAAAGAACGGTTGTGTGTCAGATGGAAAAATAGGTTTATGGGTATGAGACATTTAATAGCCTTGGTGGTCTCGGTCAGATGCCTCGGATCCAGGTGTCAACGAGAATGATTTTGGCAGGGGCCAAGTTTAATAAATTCATAAGCCTGAAGTTTTAGTAAAAAAAAATTGTTTGGTATGGATTGAAACAAATTTTGAGTTGTGAATATTATTGAGATATGACGTTTTTATATTGTCTCCATCTACTTGGCTTTCGATGCTTTCAATGGTAGTTGTTTACTCATTGGATTGTAAAACTCACTACCCTCTCTTTCACCTATTTCAGGCTCGAGAAAAGCTCTAGATAGCTGTGACATCAAGAAACTAGGCAGAGTCGGAATCCAACACAATTAAGGTACATAGTTGTACATAGTGGGGCTTACGTGTCATTGTAAAATTTAAAATACATACCATGGTTACTTGTACTACGGTATGTATGAATTTACTTTGCTTTCACGCGCGAAAAACTATTTTCAGATATATTGATAAATATTATTTTAGAAAAAACCAGAATATTTATATTTAATATTTTTGAATAGTGTTGTTAGTCTTAAAATCGCTTTTAAATGAATGTTTGAGATTTCTAAACTTATTTTCAGTAAAAAAAAAAAAAGAGTGAAAAACTGGTATAAGAGCCTTGTGAGGTCTCAATTTGCATTCGGGAGATGAGTGCTTATCGGGACATCGCGACGGTTGTCACGAGCTCGATGGGAGTTTCGGGTCGTGACAGTTTTGATCAAAGAAGTACAAACCAAGTCAAATAGCTCAATAAGTAAGATACAAGAAATATAATATAATTTGAACTGTTAGATAGAATTATATTAAAATTATGACTCAAGGGATTATTAGCCTATAAACAGGTCTATCACTTTATTTGTAAAAATATATTTAAATAAAATCTTTTTACTTTCTCTAAATACTTTCTTTTTTTCTAAATATTTTTTATAATTATTTTTTTAAAATTAATTTCATAATATTAATTTTGAATTTGGATAACGAAGGTGTTTGCAGGTGAGCAGGACCATCAATGAACTCGTCCCTTGTGATTCAAATCAAAATGACGCGTGTCTCTTTCAAGGACAGTATAACATTTTTAACTGGTGGACATTTCTTTTAAGATTAAAAATGTAAAGGCGTGGCTGGAGTGCTTTTGAGAAAAAAGGGGTGGCCTGAAGACTTTGTTTGGGATTTTAGACAGCACATGGATATCATTTGAAGCACATCCTTTTCTTATTTTCTTACATATGGCTTGGGCGACTGCGGACAACCAACACGATACTTAGACATCAGATTTCGGGTTTAAGAAGAGAAAAGCACGCAGTTGTTGTCTTCTTTACAACAAATATTTAATAACATTTTTTTTTATATTCCATAGTTCACTCTTCAATAATTCATAAAAATATACGAAAATTTTGTTTTTCATATTCCATTTTTATTTCGTTCGACATTTTATCTTGATTTAATTTAATTTTTTTTATTTTAAAGTATTAAGAAAATCTTTTATTTTCTGTATTTCTTTCATTTTGAAATCTTATGATTTGATTTACCAAGGTTGGTTTTTGGTTTTTATACTTAATAAAAATAAATTACAATATTCAATTCCAAAAAAAAAATCCAAATATTATCAAATAGTTTTATACATCTTATATAGTATTACTTTTGTATTAAATCAGTCAAATATTATCTTAATCTTCTCTTTACCACACTTTTAGTGGGTGTCTAACACAACTTACAAAAAAGTTTTTCTACTTTGAAGTATTTGATTTTCAAAATTAAAATTTTTAGCTTATGCGAGGAATCCATAGATGAAGCTATAAATCAATTTTTTTCTCAAAAAGTGCTAATATTGAGTGGTAATAAATATTTAGTGAGAGTTTTTCTATATTTGTACTTTACTTTCAATTGTTTATAAAACTATTGGGAAAATTATATTTTTTTATATCTATCTCTTTTATTTGGTTTAATTTCTTCTCTTGATTTAATTTATTTTTTATTTTTAATTAATAAAATACTTTTTATTTTAAAATTTATGATTTAATTTAATAAAATTAATTTTTTTTATTTTTTATCATACATCAATCAATAAGTCAAATATTCGAATATTAAGATTGTATCAAATATTTATTCACTTACAAAGCATATAAAGGATGCATTAAGGCTAGTGGCATTTAACTAAATAGCATGCAGCATGGGCCCGATAAATGCACATACAAATCCATCATTAACATGATCATATATGGAGCACTGTTATCGGTGTCTCAAGGTGAATCGTTAAGAAGAGAGAAGAGAGAAGAGAAAAGAGATTTAAGGGTCTTAAATGAGCATCCAACGATCATATATTACCAAAAAATTAATAATAACAAAAGAAACTAATTAAGTAGAGGCTGGATATACATGCTTCAAAAGCCTTGGCCTAGGGTGCACCGTCAAGGGCACGACGCGCTTCAAGGTCAAGCCATAAGCTTCTTCCATGTTCAGCCTCTCAGGGGTTAATTCTTGAGGCAAGTCCCAATCAAATGCATGAGCCAATGTCGCTGTTGTAAGGAAACTATGAGAGAAGAAAAATGAAATTATAATAGAGCAGATGAGATCATATATTGCTCTGGTATGGAGAAGAGAGAAATAAAGCAGAGAGGAAATTCTTTGTTAATGTTCACACTCTTCATTCAACTATGACCAAACTATTTAAACAAGTTATACAAGATTAAACCCTGTTAACATAAGAGACACATGTTATAAAGCTAACCATGCACAAAGACACGTCATAAATACTGATGTAAAACACTTAACAATTAGTACAAAATACATAATAAACAAAATGATAAAGTCAATGCATGCTTTAACTCTAACTGTTGTTAGTGTTGGTGTTGAATGGGGTTTATGAGGTTATGAAGTATTCAAGAATAGGCAAAATCAGCTTCAAGGTGAGTCTTTTAAATAGACGTCTATCTTTAAGACTTAATTCGCCCCCACCACTTGGTATGCAAAGGGGAATGATGGGACTAGTCTCAAGGATACAATGAAGCCAACGTCTAACTTTCGTATTGCACTTTACAAAACTAGACCACTAGATACACTCGAGGGTTTGCAAAGTCGTTTGGCCTTAATACCAACTTTCTGCAGCAAGTAGATAATAAAGAATTCAGAATCTTTTGTAGATGGTGGAAACTTTAGTGTTTTGTTCTTCTAACACAAACACTTTCTCTTGCTCTCTTGCACTTGCTTGTTGTGTCTAAATTTTGGTGTGTTGTTGTCAGTCAAAAATCCACTACGCAAGTATACGTATCGAATAGACAGTATATTAGCAAGTAGAGTATCGTTCCCACGGAGAATTGATCTAAAACTTTACTAATTACTAAAATTAAAATAATTTAATTTTATCTAAATAATCCAAATTAATTAATTAAGTAAAACTAATAAACTAGAATTTAAAATAACAAGAAAAATCAAAACAATAACAGCTGGAGAAAATATCAAATTAAACAAGCCTAAGATTACAATATCCCTCACACTTCATCTAAATTTTACCTCTCATCCTTAACTTATTTCAATGGGTTGAATTGCTAACCTAGAGTCCTAAATTATTTATAAGGGTCTCCCGACTCGTCCTATAAAAATATCTATTTTAACAAAAACACTATATCCCTATGTGATTTGAAATTAAAACAGACTCATTAAGTTTAGGCTCTAATCTGGCTACATATGGCCTATAGGTATATCCCTATCCTATACGCAAATCATTTAACATGATCATATACTATCCCAATTTTAGTCTACTCTAAACTCCTTCTCCCAAGTTTGTTTAGGTTCCTAAATCAATTTAATTGGTGATCAGGCAATTAAAAGCATTAAGAACAAATTGAAATAAACAATTCAACTCCCATTGAAAATAAGTAAGAACAAGATTAAAAACTTACATTACATTTGAGTTCAATTGCAATCTTAGAAAAAGAAAATTAGCTACTCATAATTGCAAAATCAAATAACATTGTATAAATTTCAACTATTGAAAATAACAAGAAGAATAAAAGCTAAAGAAGAAAACAAAATAATTGCCGCTCTGATCTCCGGGTTTCTACTTCAACTTCTAGCTTCTTGAATCTCCAAAGGTTCTCTCCCTAAATTCTTCAAAGACATACTATTTATACTAACAAACTTAACTTAAACTTCTTTAAGTTGACCTAGGGTTTAATTGGGCTTAAAAACATAATGACAAGCCCAAAAATCACTTGTTAGTCTTTACAAATTTACATTCCCGATATAGTACGTCCAGCAACTTTTCAATACGATTTTCTCTATCTTCAAGGCAGAACTGGGTAAAGTGATCTTCATGAAAGTTGTAGCTCTCTCTCTTAGCTTTCTAATGGTCTAAGAATCGTAGGAATTGGAGTTCTGTAGCTCAAGATATAACTAAAACACTGAAGCATATACAAGTAGATTTCTGGATCTTTCAGCACCTTACTTTCCAAAATTAAACCCAATGACTTTAGGTCCTACCAAAAATATAAAAACTAATAAATATTAACCAAATTAAAGGAAATAACATAAAATTAAATAACTTACTTAAAAACAAACTAAATATAAAAATAACTAAAAATTAAGAAATTATACTTAAAAACTAAGGACTTAGCTAAAATTTAATAATAAAATTAGAATAAAATAATTCTATAAAATAGAATTATCACACCCCTAAACTTAAGATTTTGCTAGTCCTCGAGCAAAAGAATCACAAAAAAAACGCAAACATGAAAATCCTTGAATGAGAGATAGAAATACCAAATCATGATTTTTCAATTTTTCCTCCGAAATTAACTCAAATTCTAGCTTAAGGTAACATACAACTAATCCTTAAATTCATGCATCAATTCAAGCGAAACTTTATTTTTCGAATGGACTTCCATGTGTGTGTGAATGCTCTTTTACAAAGAATATCATGCAATTCAAATTAGTTTATGACAAATCTAAGCATAGATTAGTACTTGGATCCCATAAGTTTGCTTTTCATCTCTCTCTCCACTAATGTAGATTAACACTTATTCAAGAATCAATAGGTCTTTATCAAGCTTGTAATGTAAGGCTAGGGTCAAGGTATGATAAAGGATATATTTAGGCTCAAATTCACCCTAAGCACTTAATCAATCTAGGACACATAAAGAGCTCAAAAATATTGTTTTTCTCTTTTTTTTTTATTAGCACCCTCAAACTTAAAATAAACTTTCCTTTGTACCGCACTTTGCTTTCTTTTCTTTCTCTTTTTTTTTTAACCCCCAAACTTATTTTTGACAATTATAACAAGGGGTAATTTTTCCAACAACCTTCATCATTTTTTTTTACACCTTTCTTCCTCCATTTATTCTTTAAGCTCAAATCATTCCTAAAAAAAATTAAAATACTTAAGAGGTGAAAGGTTGAAATTATTGGATTTAAATGGATAGGCCATGGCTAACATAATCAGGTAATTACAAAGAAAAGGTAAATTAGGCTCAAAAAGAATGACTAAGGATAAATATAATAAGGTAGGCTCAAACGGTCCAAAGATGGCCTAAATCACTTCCTATCCTAAGTGTTATCTAAGATTTCGCCTCAAGAAAGAATCAAACAAATTCTAGAATTCATGACTTCACTATACTTTTTCATCATCATAAACTTTATCTAAAGCACATAAAAATTCTAAGTAAAAGAGTATAGTGCTCAAATTATTGGAAGTCACACTCTAAAATAAAATTAACACCTGAATATCACATAAAATTAAATCATAACTATATGCTTCCCAAAAGCTAAGAATCCAAAGATAATTAACATATCATCCTAGGATTGGGACAATCATGAATAAGGTGCAACTATCTCATTTTTTTTTATTTTTTATTTTTAAAAACAAATGAAACATTCAAAACATGCAAAACATGCAAAAGATAAATAAACATGCAAGACAAATTCTAAACCAAAGCTAACTAAACATAAACTAAATTCTAAACTACCCCCTAACTTAGAATAAACATTGTCCTCAATGTGATAAAAGAAAATAAAGAAAAAGGACAAGAATACTCCCTTAACTTCGAAGCGGCAGACTACAAATTTTCTGCATCGTCACCTCCAAGATCATCGTCAGAGTCAGAATCCGTAGGAAACGAAGGAAACGTAGTCATGTCCATCCCAATGTAGGCACCATAAGCTCTCATCATCTGTTCAAGTACTCGATTTTGCCTTTCTTGATGATCTAAGCGACGATCAACACGCTCCATCCATTGAGCGATACTGCGTGTGGGCATTGCTTGGGAGGCTGGAGGAACAACTTGTGAAGATGAAGGGGCTGCCTGAGAAGAACTACCAGCGATCGGCGCAGATTGCTCGAATCTCTGAAGAATGCTCAGGGTGATTGGAAGCTTTGGTTGTTGCAATTCTTCGCCATCGCTCCAAGACACACCAGCTTTCGCACATAAAGCAGTAATTAAGGATGGAAAATCGATACCATCTCATTTTGTGCGGCCCGTATGTAAGATGGCATGCAAGATCACCTTACCGATATCAATGGACTTATGGGTGACAATGGCATAGATAAGCACTGCACGATCCCTCTTTACATCACTGATATGAGTGGAAGGGAGCAATCGTGCCGCTACAAAATGCAACCAAGCCTTGGACTCTGTTTTCATGGCACTGCGTTTAAATGACACTGGCTCCCCATGTGATGTTTTCCATTGTGCTCCCTCAACACACAATGTTGATATAATCTCATGACAGTCTTGATGATCTCCCAAATATTGCTCATATTCATCATGCTCGATATTTGGAGTCCCAAAAAATGCATTGATAGCCTGGCTATGAAAAGGGACTTGTTTACCACGAACAAATGCTACATTATCAACATGCTCGGTCGCATTGGCATAAAATTCGTGAACTACAGGTACAACTACGGCTTCAGGTTGAGTGGTAAATGTGAGCCAATGTCGATCATGAAGCATGTCAAAAATCGCCTGGTAGGGTAAGGGAGGAATATCGATTCCTCGTTTAGGAATGGGCACTTTATTGATCAAGGACGTGTGATATCGCTCCGAGGCGTCAGCAGAAACGAATTTCGATCTATCAAAAGATCCACTGAAACTGGCTTTGGATCGTTTTGGTGCCATTCCTAAAAAAATGAGTTCTCAAAATAAGTCCAAAGGAAAAGAATAATAAGAATGGCAAGTACTGTAGCATAATCATGTAAATGTAAAGGTCCCACAATCACGAAGTGCATTGACAACCTAAATTCCAAAAGTACATTGACAACCTCACTAAGATGCAACACAACATGTAGGCAGTCTTCTCAGAATCATATTTGACACAATGCAACAGGCCAACATAAAAATAAAAAGAATTCTTTGCCAATGTACGCATCCAAAATGATCAACCATGGCATGAGTTGCACCAACAACTCCAGAATGTATTCCTCCAGCTAATCCAAACATCAACAGTTAAACACACTATTAAACCATAAGTTCCCTTACCAACCAAGCATTTAACAATTATAGTGGCAGCAAATAACGTCCAGGAATGCATGGAATGGGTGAAACAAATTAAGCATCAGTCATGAAAAACCATTACAGTCAAAGCATAAAATAATGGGGAATAAAAAAAAAGAAATATCCACAAACCTGCATAAAGGAAACATTAAATGGACATTGTTTTTTTTTTATTTTTTTTTTGTAGAGAGAGGAAGAGTGTGTGTGTGTGAGAGAAGGAGAGAGAAAGCTTACCTGGAGGGAGGAGTGAGGGTGGTGGGTGCAAGAGTGGAATGGAAACTCAACTAAAAAAACTAAGTGGAGATAAGGTGTAAAGAAAAAACTTGAGTGAAAAGGAGAGAGAGAGAGAGAAAGAGAGAGAGTAAGAGAGAGAGTTGCAGAAAGACTTATGGAAGTAGAAGGGTGGTATGCGGCAAAAAGAGAGAAAAGTGAAAAGAAGAGAGAGAGAAAAAATAAAGAAATTAAAAAAATGGAATTGCAAAAGGGGTTAGGGTTATGCAAATAGATTTGTGCGGCTAGAAAGGAGAAAGAAGAAATAAAAAAAAATATAATATGAGAAAGCTTTGGTGCGGCTGCAAGGGAGAAAGAAGAAATAATAAAAAAAATATTAGAAAGCTTTGGTGTGGCTGCAAAGGAGAGAGAAAAAGCAAATTAAAAGAGAATAAAGTATGAAAAAAAAGTTGACTGTTGAAAAGAAGACAGA
The DNA here is from genome assembly GCA_036013995.1 of Theobroma grandiflorum. Classification (NCBI taxonomy): domain Eukaryota; kingdom Viridiplantae; phylum Streptophyta; class Magnoliopsida; order Malvales; family Malvaceae; genus Theobroma; species Theobroma grandiflorum. The sequence continues at coordinate 15,054,987 of CP142131.1, forward strand.
AGAAGCAGAAAAAATTGAAAAAAAAAAAATTGACTGGGGTGGAGCCCATTGCTGCAACCTCCTGATGCGCATTGCTGTGCGCATCGGATTTGAGCGCCGCGGCTCTGGGACTAAGCGCCGCGGCGCTCAATGCTCCTATGCCGTGTCTAGCTTCGTCCAGCGCCGCGGCCTTCATTTGAGGGCCGCGGCGCTCAAATGTTCTGGTTGTGCTGTTTTTTCAGCACATTTGAAGGCCGCGGCTCTGATGCCCCCTCTTTTTTTTTATGAATTTTTTTTGTAACCAATTTCCTGTAAAAGAGACATGAAAAAGAAAAATTAGAATAGATAAAATAAAATAAAACTCATGAAATAAAATAGTGATGAAAATAACTAAATAAGGTTGAGGAATTTAGGTTGCCTCCCAAGAAGCGCTTCATTTATAGTCTTCGGCTGGACTGTAGCAGACTCTAGGTCGTGTCAAGCAAGTGAATTGAGGACTTTTGACGATTAATTTTGCCTCCCCAATAATGCTTCAATCTTTGTCCGTTGACTTTAAATTTTCGACCATCTGTTCCTTGAACTTCGATCGCTCCATGTGGAAATACCTCATTGACAATAAACGGACCAGACCACCTTGATTTGAGCTTTCCCGAGAATAGCTTCAAACGAGAGTTATAAAGCAACACTGATTGTCCCAGTTCAAAGCTTCTTTCCACTATCTTCTTATCATGCCATTGTTTTGTTTTCTCTTTGTAGAGTTTGGCATTCTCATAAGCTTGAAGGCGAAATTCTTCAAGTTCATTTAATTGCAATAACCTTTTCTCACCTGCTGCTTGTAAATCAAAGTTCAACTTCTTCACAGCCCAAAAAGCATTATGCTCAAGTTCCATCGGTAAGTGACAAGCTTTGCCAAAGATCATCTTGTAAGGAGACATGCCAATCGGAGTCTTATAAGCGGTCCTATATGCCCACAATGCATCATCCAATCTTTTTGACCAATCTTTTCTTGTGGGGCATACAGTTTTTTCCAAAATCCTCTTGACTTCTCTGTTTGATACCTCTGCTTGGCCACTCGTTTGAGGATGGTATGCAGTTGCAACCTTGTGTTTAACTCCATACTTCGCTAAAAGTGCATCAAAATAGTTGTTGCAAAAGTGACTTCCCTCATCACTAATAATTGCCCTCGGAGTGCCAAATCGAGTGAAAATATTTTTCTTCATGAAATTGATCACCACCTTTGAATCATTATGCGGAAAAGCTGCCGCTTCAACCCACTTGGAGACATAATCAACAGCAAGCAAAATGTATTTGTTGTTGTTTGAAGATATGAAAGGACCCATGAAGTCAATACCCCATACATCAAAAATTTCAATCTCCATGATGTTGTTGAGAGGCATCTCGTGTCGCCTTAAGATGTTGCCCACTCTTTGGCACCTGTCACAATGCAAAACAAAATTGTGAGCATCCTTAAATAATGTAGGCCAATACAAACCTGATTGGAGGACTTTAGCAGCAGTCCTTGTTCCTCCAAAGTGTCCTCCATAATCTGAAGAATGGCAGTGATGAAGCACATTTTGAATTTCTTCTTCTCGAACACATTTTCTGAAAATCTGGTCTTTGCACTACTTAAACAAGTAAGGCTCATCCCAAAAATAAAATTTGACATCATGCAAAAATTTCTTTTTCTGATGAAAATTTAACTCAGAGGGAATAATATTGCTTACCAAATAATTCACAAAATCAGCATACCAAGGAAGGGATTTCTTACCAACTTGAAGGATTTGTTCATCAGGAAAAGTCTCCTTGATTAAAGTGGAATCCTTACCTTGAGCTTCAATATTCAATCGTGAGAGGTGGTCAGCCACTTGATTTTTTGTTCCTTTTCTGTCATGAATCTCGAGATCAAATTCTTGAAGCAAGAGAATCCACCTTATCAATCTTGGTTTTGCATCCTTCTTGGCAATCAAATATTTGATAGCTGAATGGTCAGTGTACACTATCACTTTTGTTCCCACAAGATAGGAGCGAAATTTGTCAAAAGCGAAAACTACAGCCAAGAGCTCCTTTTCTATTGTGGTATAATTTTTCTGGGCATCATTCAAAGTCTTGCTAGCATAATAGATTGAATGAAAGACTCTATCATTCTTTTGTCCTAAAACAGCTCCCGCCGCATAATCACTCGCATCACACATTAGTTCAAAAGGGAGAGTCCAATTGGGACTAATTATAATAGGTGTAGATATTAATCTTTTCTTCAAATCATCAAAAGCAACAAGACACTCATTATCAAACTTAAATGGCACATCTTTCTCCAATAAATTGCAAAGTGGTTTAAAAATTTTTGAAAAGCCTTTAATAAATCTTCTATAAAAACCAGCATGACCAAGAAAACTTCTAATACCTTTGACATTTATTGGAGGTGGTAGTTTTTCAATTGCTTCAATTTTTGCTTTATCTACTTCAATGCCCCTACTAGAGATCTTGTGCCCAAGGACAATACCTTCTCGTACCATAAAGTGACATTTCTCCCAATTGAGCACCAGATTCGTTTCTTCACATCTCTTGAGTACCCTAGCAAGATTCAAAAGACAATCATCAAAATTATTCCCAAAGACAGAAAAATCATCCATAAATACCTCCAAGCACTTTTTCACCATGTCTGTGAATATGGCCATCATACATCTCTGAAAGGTGGCAGGTGCATTACATAATCCAAATGGCATTCTTCTAAAAGCAAAGGTGCCATAAGGACATGTAAATGTGGTCTTCTCTTGATCTTCAGGAGCAATAGCAATTTGGTTGTAACCAGAATAACCATCAAGAAAACAATAATATTCCTTACCAGCCAAGCGGTCCAACATTTGATCAATGAATGGAAGAGGGAAGTGATCTTTTCTTGTAGCTTTGTTGAGCTTGCGGTAGTCCATGCACACTCTCCATCCAGTCACAGTTCTTGTTGGAATGAGCTCATTATTATTATTGGTAACCACAGTCATTCCTCATTTCTTACGAACACATTGAACTGGACTTACCCATGAACTATCAGAGATAGGATAAACTATTCCAGCATCCAACCACTTGATGATTTCCTTTTTAACTACTTCCTTCATGATAGGATTCAATCTTCTTTGTTGCTCAATTGTGGCTTTGTGATTTTCCTCAAGGAGAATTTTGTGCATGTAAATAGAAGGGCTAATTCCCTTTATATCAGCTATGGTCCACCCAATTGCTTTCTTGAATTCTCGAAGTGTCCTCAATAACTTCTCCTCCTGCATGTTAGTAAGAGCAGCAGAAATAATAACTGGAAGAGTAGAAGATTTTCCAAGAAATGCATACCTCAAATGATTAGGCAGAGGTTTAAGTTCCAAAGTAGGTGGTTCCTCAATGGAAGGTTTAGAAGCTGGAGTCAGAGAAGCTGAAACATCTAAAGACTCAAATTGATTGTTAGTCTTAAGTCTTGAGTGAGCATTTAACAAATTAGAATATTCAACAAACTCATTATCATCCCTGTGAGAATTAGCAACTAAACATGCTTCAAGAGGGTCGTTGGGATTTTCTTCTAAGAAAACATCATGTGTAAACTTATTTACCACACTCACAGCAAAACAGTCTTCAGATGTTACAGGCAATTTTAGAGCTTTGAAAATATTAAATGTTACCTGTTGGTCTTGAACTCGCAAAGTGAGCTCACCTTTTTCCACATCAATCAAAGCTCTAGCAGTTGCCAAGAATGGCCTCCCAAGGATGATTGGAATTTGCCTATCTTCTTCCATGTCAAGAATTATAAAATCGACTAGAAAAATAAATTTATCTACCTTGACAAGAACATCTTCAATGATTCCCCTTGGGTATACATAAGAACGATCAGCCAATTGCAAAGTAACAGAAGTGGGTTTGCATTCCCCCAAACCAAGTTTCTCAAAAATTGACCAAGGCATTAAATTGATACTTGCACCAAAATCACTCAAAGCTTTTGCAAAAAATAAATTACCAATAGTGCAAGGGATAGTGAAACTACCTGGATCTTTGAGTTTTGGTGGCAGTTTATTTTGGAGAATAGCACTACACTCTTCTGTAAGGGAAACAGTTTCAAACTCACCTAGCTTTCTCTTTTTGGAGAGGATGTCCTTCAAGAACTTGACATAACTAGGCATTTGTTCCAACGCTTCAGCAAAAGGAATATTTATGTGTAATTTCTTGAAAACATCGATGAATTTTTGAAACTGCTTTTCAAGCTTTTGCTTTTGGAGCCTTTGTGGAAAAGGTGGTGGAGGATGGATCACTTGAGAAGTTCTTTCATCTTCAACCTTTACTTCTTCTCGCTGTTCACTTACATTCTCACTCTCACATAATCCTTCTTTCTCAACTAGTTCATGTTCAGGTTCTACTACTTTTTCTTTCACCCTTTCAATCTCTTTTCCACTCCTTAAAGTGATTGCTTGGCTTTGTTCCTTACCTTTGGGGTTGATTTGTGTATCACTTGGTAAGGCACCTTATGGTCTATTGTTGATGGAATTTGCAAGCTGTCCTACTTGGGTCTCAAGATTTCTCGAGGAGGCTGCTTGACTTTGAATCAAAGCTCCTTGACTTTGAATTAAAGCATCATTCTTGGACATATATTGCAAGAGAAGTTCTTCCAGGTGGGACTTCTTTTCAGGAACTGGTGGTCTAACTTGTTGCTAGAAACTAGGAGGCATGATGGGTTTTGGATTGGAAGGCCCTGCATTGTTATTCCATGAAAAGTTAGGGTGGTTTCTCCAACCAGGATTATAAGTATTGGAGTAAGGATTATTCTGCTGTCTATTGAAGTTCCCCACAAACTGGACTGATTCAGAATTATATGGACATTGATCATGTGAATGGCCATCTCTACACATCTCGCAAACCACTGATGAATTTTGAACCGCATGGACTCCTAGTGTGTCAAACTTTTTGGTCAGTGCAGCCACTTGTGAAGCTAATTGAGCAGTCAAATTGCCAAGTGCATCAATTTCATAAGCTCTAACTACTTTTCTTGATCCCGACCTTTCTTAAGGCCATTGATAATTATTGGAGGCCATCTCTTCCAACAAGTTATAGGCATCTGCAGCATTCTTACTCATTAATGCCCCACCAGCAGCAGCATCAATTGTAGTTTTAATTGACCCAACCAGCCCATTGTAGAATGTCTGAACTTGTAACCAATCAAGAATCCCATGATGTGGGCATCTTTTTAATAATTCCTTAAACCTCTCCCAAGCTTCATACAAGGACTCACCATCAAATTGAGTGAAGGAGGTGATATCATTCCTCATCTTTGCAGTCTTTGCAGGGGGGAAGAATTTTGCAAGAAACTTTTGAGCCAGTTCTTCCCATGTAGTGATAGACCCATTAGGTAGTGAATTAAGCCAACTTTTTGCTTTATCTATCAGAGAAAACAGAAACAGTCTCAATCTGATAGCATCATCAGTTACTCCATTGTATTTAAAGGTATCGCAAATCTCCAAGAAATTCACTAAATGAGAATTAGGATCATCACTGGGTAACCCACCAAACTGGACTGAAGACTGAATCATCTGAATGTAAGCTGGTTTAATTTCAAAATTATTCGCATTGATAGAAGATCTCCTAATGCTTTGATGCCAACCTTGCAAAAGTGGAACAGCATAATCTCTCAGTGCTCTATTTGCTTTAGGAACCAGATTAATGGCATTATTGCCATCGTTATTATTATCCTCAGCCATTGTCTGATTTAAAGCTGCAACTTGTGAATTTTCCCTTCGACGCCTTTTGAAAGTTCTTTCTATCTCAGGATCAAAAGGAACAAGATTCAAGTTGTTTCTTCTGTGCATACAATGACCAACGATACCTGCAAGCAAACAAAAACTAATATTAAAACAAGAAAAATAAAATTTGAAGTAAGACTAAATTGCTTGGTATTAGTATTAATAAAAATTCTAGAAACAATTCCCCGGCAACGGCGCCAAAAACTTGTCAGTCAAAAATCCACTACGCAAGTATACGTATCGAATAGACAGTATATTAGCAAGTAGAGTATCGTTCCCACGGAGAATTAATCTAAAACTTTACTAATTACTAAAATTAAAACAATTTAATTTTATCCAAATAATCCAAATTAATTAATTAAGTAAAACTAATAAACTAGAATTTAAAATAACAAGAAAAATCAAAACAATAACAACTTGAGAAAATATCAAATTAAACAAGCCTAGGATTACAATATCCCTCACACTTCATCTAAATTTTACCTCTCATCCTTAACTTATTTCAATGGGTTGAATTGCTAACATAGAGTCCTAAATTATTTATAAGGGTCTCCCGACTCGTCCTATAAAAATATCTATTTTAACCAAAACACTATATCCCTATGTGATTTGAAATTAAAACAGACTCATTAAGTTCAGGCTCTAATCTGGCTACATATGGCCTATAGGTATATCCCTATCCTATACGCAAATCATTTAACATGATCATATGCTATCCCAATTTTAGTCTACTCTAAACTCCCTCTCCCAAGTTTGTTTAGGTTCCTAAATCAATTTAATTGGTGATCAGGCAATTAAAAGCATTAAGAACAAATTGAAATAAACAATTCAACTCCCATTGAAAATAAGTAAGAACAAGATTAAAAACTTAGATTACATGTGAGTTCAATTGCAATCCTAGAAAAAGAAAATTAGCTACTCATAATTGCAAAATCAAATAACATTGTATAAAGTTCAACCATTGAAAATAACAAGAAGAATAAAAGCTAAAGAAGAAAACAAAATAATTGCCGCTCTGATCTCCGGGTTTCTGCTTCAACTTCTAGCTTCTTGAATCTCCAAAGGTTCTCTCCCTAAATTCTTCAAAGACATACTATTTATACTAACAAACTTAACCTAAACTTCCTTAAGTTGACCTAGGGTTTAATTGGGTTTAAAAACATAATGACAAGCCCAAAAATCACTTGTTAGTTTTTACAAATTTCCATTCCCGATACAGTACATCCAGCAACTTTCTGATACGATTTTCTCTATCTTCAAGGCAGAAATGGGCAAAGTGATCTTCATGAAAGTTGTATCTCTATCTCTTAGCTTTCCAATGGTTCAAGAATAGTAGCAATTGGAGTTCTGTAGCTCGAGATATGACTAAAACACTAAAGCATATGCAAGCAGATTTCTGGATCTTTCAGCACCTTACTTTCCAAAATTAAACCCAATGACTTTAGGTCCTACCAAAAATATAAAAACTAATAAATATTAACCAAATTAAAGAAAATAACATAAAATTAAATAACTTACTTAAAAATAAACTAAATATAAAAATAACTAAAAATTAAGAAATTATACTTAAAAACTAAGGACTTAGCTAAAATTTAATAATAAAATTAGAATAAAATAATTCTATAAAATAGAATTATCAGTTGTTGTTATGTCAAAATGGATGACAACAAGCTCTTTATATAGGCTTCAAAGTGTCTCTTCTTCAAGGACACTTCTTTTTCATAAAAACATCTTTTTGTCTAATAAGTATCTTTATGTTCTAAGGTCACAACCTTTTCATAAAGATCTCTTTCATCCAAAAAGTATCTCTACACTTTTTACCAATACAACTTTTGAGCAAAAGATATTGTTTCAATAAACATTTAATGAATATATAACAATTCATTCCATAAATCACACTTTTTGATTTATACTTTGAAACAATATCTATTCACATGTAATCTTTCACATGTTACTTTACAATTGTAACTTTTCACATGTTACTTTACAAATGTAACTTTTCACATGTAACTTTTCGTTGGTGTCTTTTCAACATGTATTTTCTAAAAACATAATTATTCACATGAAAACTTGTCTATATTCTAATAGACATATTGTGTCACTTTTTGTGACATAACTATTGAGCTAATAATAGCTCTCCATCATGTGACTTAACCTTTAATTTTGAAAATCCACCAACAATCTCCCACCATTTTCAAAATTTCCAAATACCAACAACTTTGGGAAATCCTGTGCATTAATGAAGGTATCCTGCAGATTTGAACCTTCACCTAGTGAGTGTGCTTGGTTCTAGTCTGAATAAAGTGGTTGACCAAGCATTGAACCACCGATTCTGCATTTGACTAGTCAGGCCACTAAACACGCATAAGTTTCTTTTCTCATATTGTATCTAGTTTTGCCAACACGGTTGATGGCCTTATGTTATGCATCCATTCATGAGTGTTGTCAGAGTCAAGCCTTTAGCTCCTAAAAGCGGCTGCACTTCCACTCATATAGGTAGCCCCCATCGGAAGTACCTCGTAATTATTGGGTATGAGCCTTTGATTAGAATCATAAGGCGTTGTCATCGACTTACAATCTGACTTGCCATACTTCATTATGATTTTTTCGATGTAATGAGATTGAGACAATGTTAGGCCATTATTGTCTCTTATTATTCTTATGCCAAGAATAACATCCGCCATACCCATATCTTTCATGTCAAAATTCTTTGACAAGAACCTCTTTGTGTCTTCCACTTGTTCTAAGTCCGTTCCAAAGATTAACATGTCATCCACATATAAGCAAATGATGACACCTTTCCCATTTTGGAACTTACTATAGACACACTTGTCAGCTTGATTGATCTTGTAGCCATTAGCAAGCACAACCTCATCAAATTTTTGATGCCATTGTTTAGGCGCTTGTTTTAATCCAAACAAGGACTTTACAAGCTTGCACACTTTCTTTTCTTGAGCCGGAATGACAAACCCTTCCGGTTATTCTATATACACCTCTTCATCCAATTCACTACTTAAGAATGCCGTTTAACATCCATTTGGTGAATTACCATCTTATAAATAGATGCAAGTGCTATAAGCACTCTAATTGTAGCTATTCTTGCTACCGGTGCATATGTATCAAAATAATCAATACATTCTTTTTGTTTAAAGCCTTTTGCCACTAGTCTTGCTTTAAACTTTTCTACGGTTTCATCAACTTTCATTTTCTTTTTGAAAATCCATTTACAGCCTATTGGCTTGGAACCCGATGGAAGGTCTACCAATTTTCATGTTTTGTTTCCCATTATTGAGTCCATCTCATCTTGTATTGCTTCTCTCCAAAAAGAATCATCTCGAGACTTCATTACTTCCTCATAAGTTTGAGGATCACCCTTACCTTCTACATTAAAGCAATAAGGTAGATATTCACATATTTTTTCTCTTGTACCTTCAACTAAGTACATGAGAAAATCCAATCCAAATGTCTTTGCTTTTCTAACTCGTTTACTTCTCTGAAGCTCGATAGTTTTCTCATCGTTTTCTGATGAACTATCGCTTTTTATTATTTATTCCTTGGATCTAGGAATTAAGTTGAACCTTGTTTCATCAAAGATAGCGTCCCTTGATTCTATGATCGTATTAACGAAATATGAATCATTAGGCTCTATCACCATGAAACGATACGTTTTACTATGTTTAGCATATTCTATAAATTTGCATTCAATACCTTTTTCACCTAATTTCCTTTTCTTTGGCTCCGGTAACCTTACTATGGCTCGGTAACCCCAAACTCTTAAATAATTAAGGTTTGGCTTTCTTCGTTTCCATAGTTCATAAGGAGTAATTTTTCTCCTTTTGTTTGAGATTCTATTTAATATATGGCAAGCCGTTAATAAGGCTTCGCCCCAAAATCCTTTTCCTAAACTCGAATTAGAAAGCAAAGCATTCACCATTTCCGTAAGAACTCGATTCTTACGTTCCACTACACCATTTTGTTCCAGTGTGTATGGAGAGATAGTCTCATGAATAATACCTGTGGACTCAAAATATTTGGGATCATAATATTCACCTCCTCTATCACTTCGTAAACATTTAATAAACAATTCACAATGCAATTCAACTTCTCTTTTATATATTCCAAACTTTTCTATAACTTCATTTTTAGCATGCAACAAGTAAACATAGCAATATCTAGAGAAGTCATCAATGAATGTTACGAAGTATTTCTTTCCACTAATTGAAGGAGTACTATGCATGTCACAAACATCAGAATGTATTAATGCCAGCAATTTAGTATTTCTTTCTACCTTAGGAAATGAATTCCTTGTAATTTTAGTGACCATGCATGTCTTGCACATATCATTATTTTCATCAATAGTAGGTATCAATTCTAACTTAGCCATATCATGCATTCTTCTATAATGAACATGACCTAATCTATTATGCCATAGATTAAACAACATTGCTTTCCTATCATGAATATTAAGCAAGGCATCAATATAAGCAGAACTATCATTTTGCTTATTAATATTAAGCTTGAACATGTTTTCACAATAATATCCATTTCTCACATATTGTCCACCTTTTGTAAAGATGAATTTATCCGCTTCAAATGTTAATTTGAAACCATACTTATTTAACAAGCCACCCGACACAAGATTCCTTCTAACTTCCAGTACACAAAACACATTGTTTAGTACAAGTGTTTTTTCATATGTAAACCTTAGTTCCATGGTGCCTTTTCCTTTCACTTGTGTTGTGGAGGAATTTCCCATGTATAGCACGTTTCCTTCATCAACTTATTCCAAAGTCTTGAAGAAACTTTTATCATTGCATACATGATTCGTTGCACCAGTGTCAATCCACCACGCTTCATCATTTTGGAGTAGATTGACCTCAGAAACCATTGTCACAAACTTGTGGTGGTTCACACTTTGTGTCTTGCTTCTCAAAAGTCTACATTTTGCCTTAAAGTGACCAAGTTTGTTATAATGAAAACATAGCCCTTTTTTGTTCTTTTTGAACTTATGACTTTTGTCATACATGCCCACGGAATGTTTTCTTTTGCTTAGCTTGTTTGATGGTTTGTGTTCCATCACATGGACCTTCGAAGTCACAAGATTCTTTTCATTAAAATCTTCATCTTGCTTGACTTCTTCTTATTTTCGATAATCTTCTTCTATTTGAAGATGATTGTTAAGGTCCTTGAGAGACATATCCTTTTTTTTGTGTTTAAGAGTTTTCTTGGTGTCTCTCCATGAAGGGGGAAGTTTATCAATTATTAATGAGACCACAATAGCTTCATCCATTTTCAGACATATTGCTTATAACTATTTAGGATACGTTCAAGCTCATGCATGAATATTTCAAGACCTTTTTTTTCAACCAATATATGTTTTTCATGTATATCAAACACAATATCATTCATATTCATATCAAGTAAAGAAAGAATACTTATCTTATGATCCGATGTAGAACCATTTCGCCATATTTCCTTGTCACCATCAAATCGGTCTATCTTTTGCCAATGAGTAAATTTTTCTCCTTTGAAGTGGTCTAACTTGACAATGTTGGTAGCCATCTCCTTTAGTGAAGCCATCTTGAATACCACGAAATTAAGTCTTAAAATTGTTGGTGTTGAATGGGGTTTATGAGGTTATGAAGTATTCAAAAATAGGCAAAATCGGCTTCAAGGCGAGTCTTTTAAATAGGCATCTATCTTTAAGACTCAATTCGCTCCCACCACTTGGTATTTAAAGGGGAATGATGCGACTAGTCTCAAGGATACAATGAAGCCAATGTCTAACTTTCGTATTGCACTTTACGAAACTAAACTGCTAGATACACCCGAGGGTTTGCAAAGTCGTTTGGCTTTAATACCAACTTTCTGCAGCAAGTAGATAATAAGGAATTCAGAATCTTTTGTAGATGGTGGAAACTTTAGTGTTTTGTTCTTCTAACACAAACACTTTCTCTTGCTCTTTTGCACTTGTTTGTTGTGTCTAAATTTTGGTGTGTTGTTGTTATGTCAAAATGGACGACAACAAGCCCTTTATATAGGCTTCAAAGTGTCTCTTCTTTAAGGACACTTCCTTTTCATAAAAATATCTTTTTGTCTAATAAGTATCTTTATGTTCTAAGGTCACAATCTTTTCATAAAAATCTTTTTCATCCAAAAAGTATCTTTAAACTTTTTCTCAACACAACTTTTGAGCAAAAGATATTGTTTCAATAAACATTTAATGAATAGATAACTATTCATTTCATATATCACACTATTTGATTTATACTTTGAAACAATATCTATTCACATGTAATCTTTCACATGTTACTTTACAATTGTAACTTTTCACATGTAACTTTTCGTTGGTGTCTGGTTTAGTTGTATGATTTGGAATGTGAGAGGAGTGGCTGGTGTTGCAATTCAAAAGCGCTTGAAAAAATGAAAAATGATGCATAACATAAACCTGATGGTCATCTTGGAGCCTATGGTAAGTGAAACACGAGCATAATATTTTAGAAGACGCATCGGATTTGATAAGGTAATCTACAACTGTTCACATAAAATATGGGTTTTCTCTGCTGCGAAAGTCTATTGTGAAATACTAAAGGATCATATTCAATGCCTGCATCTGAAATTATCTCTGCCTTGGCTTCCTAAACACTTGTTTGCTTCTTTTGTGTATGTCAAGTGCACTAGGCAGGAACGTTTAGATTTGTAGAATTTGCTGCGTTTGTTTTCTGTTGAGATACAGGGACCTTGGCTTGTGGGTGGTGATTTCAATGCTATTGTGAGTTGTTTTGAACGGTTGAATGGTGCCTCTCCCCATGGTGGGTCAATGGAAGACTTTGCTTCTACTTTGATGGACTGTGGTTTGATTGATGCGGGATTTGAGGGAAATTCTTATACATGGACCAATAACCATGTTTTTCAAAGGCTGGACAGGGTGGTGTATAACTCAAAATGGGTTGGATGTTTTTCCTCTACACGGATGCAGCATTTGAACCGGGATGAATCTGATCATTGTCCTTTGTTAATCTCTTGTTCTACTGTCAGTCAAAGGGTACCCTTTACATTTCGGTTGCTCCATGCGTGGACAAAGCATCATGACTTTCTTCCCTTTGTTACAAAAAGCTTGGAAGCTCATGTGTTTAGTTCAGGTTTGATGGCATTTTGGCTCAAACAACAACGCTTGAAACAGGACTTAAAGTGGTGGAATAAACATACTTTCGGAGATATATTTGCAAAGCTGAAGTTGGCAGAGGCAGAGGCAAAAAAGAGAGAATTAGATTTTCAACAGGATCCTTCAGTTATAAATCGAATTCTCCTCAATAAAGCCTATGCCAAACTCAACCGTCAATTGAGCATTGAAGAGTCTTTTTGGCAACAAAAATCGGGTGTGAAATGGCTGGTAGAAGGTGAACGCAACACAAAATTTTTTCATATGCGGATGCAAAAAAAAACGAGTGAAAAGCCATATATTCCGAATTCTTGACTCTGGGGGAAATGTTTTAGATGATCCTCACCTAATACAACACTCTGCTGTTGATTATTTTCACAAGTTGTTGGAAGTAGAAAACTTTGAAATATCTAGGTTCGACACCTCTCTTATCCTTCGGATCCTCTCTTCTGCTGACAATGAATTTTTATGCACAGAACCGTCTCTCCAGGAGGTCAATGATGCAGTGTTTAACATCAATAAGGATAGTGTGGCCGGCTCGGATGGTTTTTCTTCCCTATTTTACCAACATTGCTGGGATATAATCAAGCAAGATATTCTGGATGCAGTGTTGGATTTCTTTAGGGGTCCCCGTTTCCTCGTGGCATTACTTCCACTACTCTTGTCCTATTGCCAAAAAAGCCAAATGCCTGCCAATGGAGTGATTTTCGTCCCATTAGTTTATGTACTGTCTTAAACAAGATAGTAACTAAACTTTTGGCTAACCGGTTGTCCAAAATTCTCCCAACTATCATTTCAGAAAATCAAAGTGGATTTGTTAATGGTCGTCTTATCAGTGACAACATCTTATTAGCACAGGAGCTAATGGGCAAGCTTGATGCCAAACCAAGGGGAGGTAATGTTGTCTTAAAATTGGATATGGCCAAAGCCTATGATCGGTTGAGTTGGGATTTCCTTTTCTTGATAATGGAGCAATTTGGTTTCAACTCTCACTGGATAAGTATGATTAAGACCTACATTTCTAATTGTTGGTTCTCCCTGTTGTTCAATGGTTCCATGGTGGGATACTTTAAGTCCTAGAGGGGCCTAAGACAGGGTGACTCTATCTCTCCCCTTCTCTTTATTTTATCTGCAGAATATTTTTCTAGGGGGATTAATAACCTTTTCAGCCGCTATAATTCATTGCATTACTTATCCGGCTGCTTAATGCCTATTAGTCACCTTGCTTTTGCTAATGATATTATGATTTTCACTAATGGATGCCGTCCAGCCTTGCAAAAAAATTTAAGTTTTTTACAGGAATATGAGCAGGTATCTAGATAGCAGGTCAATCCCCAGAAAAGTTGTTCTATCACAGCTACAAGCTGCCCACCGTTAAGAAGGCAGATCATAGCCCACACCACCGGCTTTCATCACAAATCACTTCCTGTTACTTATCTCGGTGCTCCATTATATAAAGGACTAAAAAAGGTGATCCTTTTTTATTCCTTAATCACAAAGATTTGAGATCGTATTTCAGGGTGCGAGAATAAGATATTGTCACTAGGGGGTCGTATTACTCTACTGAGAAGTGTTCTATCCTCTCTTCCTATGTACTTACTGCAAGTCCTTAAACCACCAGTGGTAGTGATTGAGAAAATTGATAGATTGTTCAATAGCTTCCTATGGGGTGACTCAACTGGAAACAAGAAAATGCACTAGGGGGAATGGACTAAATCCACATTTCCATGCTCGGAAGAGGGACTTGGTATTCGTAAATTGGAAGATGTTTGTGAGGCTTTTTCATTGAAATTATAGTGGAGATTCCAAACAGGTACCAGCCTTTGGACACAATTTCTGAAAATCGAATATTGTCTTGGCAAACCTCCCCACTATCTCCCACCAAAATTTCATGACTCTCAAATTTGGAAAAGGATGATTCGGGGCCACGACGTGGCAATGCAGAACATTTGATGGAAGATAGGGAAAATGAAACTTTTTTTCTGGCACGATTGTTCAAGAACAACATGACGTATGTCAATAGCTTCTATAATGGTGATAACTGGGATGTAGGTAAATTAAATTATGTTCTCCCTATGGAACTGGTTGATGAGATATTGCAGGTACCCTTTAAAATTTCCCAAGATGATGTTGCATACTGGACACTTACATCAAATGAGGATTTCTCTACTCGGAGTGCTTGGGAGACAGTTAGGCAGAGACAAACCCCACACGCCTTAGGATCTCTCATTTGGTACAGGAGCATCCCTTTATCAGTTTCCTTTTTCTTATGGAGGGTTTTACACAATTGGATACCAGTTAAGCTACGGATGAAGGAAAAAGGTTTTCAATTAGCTTCGAGATGTTTATGTTGCTCCTCAGAGAAATCTCTAATACATGTCCTATGGGAGAGTCCGGTAGCAAAACAGGTTTGGGATTTCTTTGCTAAACCCTTTCAAATCTATGTTTTGAATCCCAAGCAGGTTTCTCAAATTTTATGGGCATGGAATTATTCTGGGGACTATGTCAAAAAAGGTCATATCCGCATATTGCTCCCAATATTTATTTGCCGGTTCCTATGGTTAGAAAGAAATGATGCAAAGCACAGGCAATCTGGTCTATACCCTAATCGAGTTATATGGAGAATTATGAAGCTATTGAGACAACTTCAGGATGGTTCCCTGTTACAACAATGGCAATGGAAAGGAGACACAGACATAGCAACCATGTGGGGTCATATTTTTCAACCGAAGCAACGAGCAGCTCCTCATATTTTTTACTGGAAAAAGCCTTCCATAGGTGAATACAAGTTGAATGTGGATGGCAGTTCACGGAACAGTCAACAAGCAGCTAGTGGTGGAGTGCTTCGAGATCATACAGGTAACCTTATTTTTGGTTTTTCTGAGAATATTGTTTTTTGTAATTCCTTGCAGGCAGAATTGAGGACTTTACTTCGAGGACTCCTTTTGTGCAAAGAACACCATGTTGAAAAGCTGTGGATCGAAATGGATGCATTGGTGGCAATTCAACTAGTCCAGAAGTCCCAAAAAGGATCTCATGACATAAGATATTTGTTAGAGTCCATAAGGCAATGTCTGAACAACTTCTCCCACCGCATTTCACACATCTTTCGAGAAGGCAACCAAGCAGCGGATTTCCTGTCAAATGAAGGACACAATCATTCAAACTTTTGTGTGTTTAACGAAACACAAGGTGAGTTACATGGAATGCTCAAGCTAGACAGATTGAATTTACCTTTTGTCCGTTTTTGATAACTGTAAAGGAGTAGTACTCTTTGTTTACATTTGCTGTTAAAAAATTTAAATTTGCTTAGTATCTCAATGTAATAGGAAGGAATATCCGTTCTTCTGTAGCATCAAAAATTATGCACGTAAGATGGATATCCTTACTCTATGTGCTTTTACGATTTTATCTTTTAGGCATGTAATATTGGAGGTACGGTTTATGCCCCCTTCCTTTGTCCTTTTATTTTATAATTAATAAAATTTAACAGGGTAGCTCCGCCCTGCGCGAATTTTCAGTTTAAAAAAAAAAAATTTCATTGGTGTCTTTTCAACATGTATTTTCAAAAAACATAATTATTCACATGAAAACTTGTTTATATTCAAATAGACATATTGTGTTACTTTTTGTGACATAACTATTAAGCTAATGATAACTTTCTATCATGTAATTTAATCTTTAATTTTAAAAATACACCAATAGCAGCTGCACCATGCGCAACCCTGACCTCATACCAGCACATATTCTACGTTCAGCACCAATCGGTCTAACCTGGAAATCATTTCCCAAAACATCAACGTTGGGCTTTTCTCCCCCTGCCAAAAATCTTTCAGGTCTCAACTCTTGCGGCTCAGCCTATTGATTTGGATCACGTCCAATGGCCCATATGTTGACCAAAAATGTGGAGGCCTTTGGGATGTGGTAGCCGTTGATCTCGCAGCTCTCAGCTGCTATCCGAGAAAGAGAGAGCGGCGTCGTTGGATGGAGGCGGAAGGTTTCTTTGATGACGGCTTGAAAATAGGTCAGTTTGGGCAGGTCTAGTTCGGAAACAAGCTGGTGTACCTACAACTGAGTCCAACTCTTGTTGGACTTGTGCCAAAATTTTAGGATGACGGATTAATTGTGTCCGGGTCCGCTCCATCGTGCATGATGACGTGTCAGTGCCTGCAAGGAACATGTTCTGCAACCAAAATTTAGTTACCAACGTGGATCATTTTTCTTCTTTTAAGGCAGGGTTTTTTTTTTTTTTTTTTAAGGCAGGGGGTTGGTTGACAATTTGTGCACCTTTGGTGAAGCCGCATGCTACCCTTTCTCACAGGTCAAAGTCAAATTTAATTTTGAGACATTGAAATTACTCTTGGGAGACGTAATCAATGATGGAAATGTGAGCCTCCACATCCCTTATATGCCTTATCTTTAAACAAAATAGAAATGGTGCCATTGTCTCAATTTCTTGAATATGCGTTAAAATGTACTTGTGTTGTGTGTGCCCACAAAAGATTCCATCACAAAAAGAAATGGGGAGCAATTATACCAAAAAGCAAAATGATTAAGTAATAATTTTTTTTTTGAAAAGCAAATGATAAAGTAATACTAATTAATGGTCTTTATTTCTCCTATTTTAAATGTTGGGTGTACCTAAACTTGATTGAGAATGTACAGAGATGTTAACGGATAAAACATTCGTTATTTTTTAGATACCTAAACTCAAATTCTATTATTTGATAAAATACTCGTATATTTTAAATATTTGATTAAATTTGTTAACTGTTACCTAAATTTTAATGAGTATCTTAAAACCTACTCGTTAAATATCTGATTAAAATAAATTGAAAATCAAATTTTATATATATTAATAATAAAAATAAATTAATAAATTAAAATTAATTCATCAAACATTAAAATTAAAATTTGAAAGCATAATTGGAACCATTAATGAATTTTTGGTAAGTATAAAATTAATTATAAAAAATTTATAAATAAAAATAATATATAAGAACTAAAACTTAATATTAAAAATTATTATTTATAATCAGATTCGGATAATGAGTACTCTAAGACCATTACCCGAACTCGTGATGGGACGAGTAATAGTTTTACTATCTAAACCCTATTTCAACTTGATTATAAGATACCGTAATTATACTTAATCAGGATGAATAATGCAAGGTATCCATTTACATGATTCCTATTGACATCTCTAAAATAGAATGGGTCACGCATCACTTGTTTTTTTCAATTGTGTCAATCTACATATATAAGAAAAATCAAATTCCATTTTCCTTTTTAAATTATTAAATTAAAGTTGATTTGTGAAATGGACCCTGTTGTGCAAAAGAAAAAAAAAAAAAGGTAGAAGTATGAAAATATGATACAACCAAATGAATGTTGTTGTCGATTTAGTACACGTGAGTATACTTATTGAATAAGTAATATAGATAATAAATCCAAAATCGTATCCCACAGAGATTTGCTTTTAATTTTTCACTAAGTATTAAAATTATGGCAAATTAATCTTATTCAAATAACTTGATTTTATGAAAAACAAATTAAATCTAAATTCAATCTAACACTAAATTAATTAACAAAAACTAAAAATTTGCTTGAGAAATGAAGTAGATTAAAACCTAGGATTATGAGTTCATTCAACAATTCATCTGATACCAACTTCTCTTATTATTTACATTCATCGGCGGTTTTGCTAACCTAGAATCTAAAACTATGTATAAGTCTTCATTGAAATACTTGTACAAATACCTAACTTAATTGGGTCACTATATGTATATAACAATCAATTAAATACGGTTCATTAAGCTAGTGTTTTAATTTGTCTATTTATGGCAATTAGCGTATCCCTACCCTAATCACAAATCAAATCACTTAAGCGATGTGAACATATACTATTCAAACTTTAATCCAATCTAAAATCTCTTTGTTGAGTCTCAATTAGATTTACAAATCAGTTAAGTGTTGACAAAACAATCAAAAGCATTAAAAGCAAATTTGAATAAGCAAAAATATACTCATTCATAATATATAAAAAAAAACTAATATTCAGATTTCATGTTCAAATCTACTAAAATCCTAGAAAAGCAAATTAGTTCATAATATCTAAATAAAACATTTTTCAAATAAAATTAGCAATTAATTCAAGTCAAAGAAAATAAGAGAAACATAAAAGAAAAAAAAAACTAATGATTAAAGCTTTTGATCTTGATTCTCTCTCTAATTCTTTTGCTTTGTTTTTGGTTCATTTTCTTTACAATAATTACTTGTTGTCCTCACTTGAGAACTTATTAAAAAGGCTTTTTAAATAGGCTCTAAAAATCCTAGTTTCCAAAATCTCATCAAAAACAAATTTCTAGCAACTCGTCAAGTGCCGCGGTGCCTTACTCTCAGGTGGCACTATGGTGCTCCTCTCTTATGCTGTCTCTACTGCACCATTTCATCTTGTTACATGATTTTCAACTTCTTCTAGGTCGAAGGGGAAAAATGGTAAATATGAAAGTTGTATCCCTATTTCTTAGCTTTTCAATAGTTCAAGAATCACCTCATTTGAACTTCTGTATTATAAGATATGCTCAAAATACTAGAACATATGCAGCAGAAGCATTGACCATACTTGCATGGTTCACACCAAGTAAGGCCTTTTCATCCATATTCCTATGAAAGCAATCAAATAGATCAGCAACAACTAAAATTAAAGTAATTTAAGGTAATTTAACATAAAATTAAACTAAAATAATTTAAAGTAGACTAATTAACATGCAATTGAACTTAACTAAGAGAAATAACTAAAATACTTAACTCTAAACCTAAAATCTTAAAGATGGAACTACCAAAACCTCCAAAATATGACAAAATAACTCTATATAATAGAGTTATCATGCCCCAAACTTAAGATTTTGCTAGTCCTTAAGCAAAACATAAAATAAAATATAATAACCTAAATGAAGAAAACGCTTAACTAGAAATTGATTTCACTAACTCATTAATTATCTTTAATATCCTCAAAAGTTAATCCATATTCTCAACCCTAAGCAACACATAAATATTATTTAAGTTCATGTTTTAATTCAAATACAAAGTTATCATCAAGTGGATTTTCATGTGTGTATGCAATCTTTTCACCTAAAACATTATACATTCTGGATAAGTTTATATGCAAGCAAAATTCAAATTAATAATAGAGTTTCATAAGTTTTCTTTTCATCTCTCTCTCCACTAATGTAGATTAATACTAAGTTAAGAATCAATAAGACTTTAATTAGCTTGTAATGCATGGCTATGGTTGAGGTAGGATATGAGATAATATGTAGCTCAAATCACCCTAAGCACATAATTGTTTTAAGACCTATTTAGAGCTTTATTTTCCTTCATCTACACCCTTTTTTTATCAAATTTTTCTTGTGTTCAACACTTCGATCTTTTTCCTTTTCTCAATTTCACACCCCCAAACTTATTTCTTTAATTGGGTAGTAAGATGAATACAATCATGCTTTTGAACGTTTTATCTTTACTACCTTTCTCACTATCTAGCTCATAACATTCTTAAATTGACAAATGCACTTAGGAGTGAGGAATGCAAAAATTAAAATTTTTATGCAAGAGTCTAGGCTAATAATTAAGTGTTTAAATAAAGAAAATGTTACAGTAGGCTTAAAAGGTTAAATTGAGGATAAATTATATAAAGGTAGGCTAAAAAGGCTCAATCATTCCAAATATCACTTAAATCATCTCTTTAACTATGTATAGCCTAGGATTTTACCTCGAGAAAGAATCAACCAAATTATATAACTGAATACATAATTCAAAATTTCACACTTACATAAATCTTCTCTAGATATGTATATGAATCTAAGAAAAAGACACAGTGTTCAAATTATAAAAATCTCATCCTAACAATGAATCTTAGCATAAGAATTTACATAATACTCAAATAATACTCACAATTGTAAAGAATTAAGATAAGAATATAATTAGTTCTCATCATTAGATAGGAAAATTAAAAGAAATTGGCACAATTAAATCTAGCTCAAGTTCTTAAAACATCCATAAAATTAGATGATGGACAACTTAAATAAGCTTAAAGTCTAAAACATAAATGCAAAACAAAACAAAAAAAATTAGCGAAAATAAACTAACATAAAAACATCATAAAAACTGATAACGATAAAACCCTTTCCCAAACTTAAATTGCACATTGTCCTCAATGTGAAAAGCTAAAAAAGGATAAGGAAAATAAACTTCCCTATTAATGGTGGCAATGCATTGAAAGTTCTAACTTTCATTCTCCTCATCTTCACACTTTTCAAACCTACATACTCATTAAAACAAGCTAGGGAGAGGTTATAACTACTTATTTAAATAGAAAAACAAAAACTAACTAAGATAACAACTAAATCTAAAAAGATATAGCTTGGGTTACCTCCTAAGAAACGTTTCTTTATAGTCAATAGCTTGACTTTGGTTGAGGTCTTTATTCATTTTTTAAAGAGGGTTAAGTTTACATGGGAAAAGCTTGAGGTGTGAAAGTAGCCTTATTCTAAGATGAGGTTGTAGTGGCATTAACTCAAGATTTAGTACTTGCTCAACCTATGGTGGTGAAATAAGATGACTTTTACCCAACTTCTCAAATTGAGTTCTTCTTGAATAATGCATTTTTTGTGTAGCCTTCAAAACATGTGTAACATTTATGAGTTCTTCATTCTTGTCCTTTGTTGTTGTATCTTGAACCAAATAAGCTTTCAGGAGTTTCTTTGGATATTCCACCTCCTTAGGTAACTCATCAACTATAGCCAAAATGAGAATGGGATGTACACATGGTTTGACTTGTGGTGGTGTAAATGCTTCCTCCTCTTACTTAACTTCTTCATCTTGAACTTGTTGGAAGTATTTTCTTGATCTACTTTATCTCCATCATCTACCATACTCTTGTTATTTATCTCATCAAAATGCTTACCATAGTCTTTTCTTCTAAGAGGCTCAATGTCATTTGGTAAAGTTGCCTAAGGCTTATTGTTGATGTGATTAGTAAGTGGACTTACATATGTCTCCATTTTTCTTATTAAAGCTTTATTACTTTGAATCGCTACATCCATATTTTCCATGCATTGTATAAACATCTCTTCCAAAGTTGGTTTTTCTCAAGTACAAGGGCTCTAACTAGTGATTGAAAACCATTATGGAAAATAGGTTGTGATGAATATGTGGGTACTTGATCATTACTAAATAAAATTTGGATGATTCCACCTTAAGGTATAACTGTTGGAGTATGAATTGTTTTACTGCCCATTGAAGCTTCCATCAAATTGCATTAATTCATAATAGATTGGACAATAATCACTTGAACACTTATCTCTATAAAGCTTGCATGTCACAAAAAGACTATAAAAAACATTAACACCCAAAGTACCAATTTTGTGAGACAAAGCATCTACTTGGGCGATCAAAGCACTGATTACATCCAATTCATAATCACTAGCAACCTTTCTAGACACAAATTTTTTAAATGGCCACTGATAGTTATAATAACTCATCAACTCAACTAAAAGTACTTGAAAAACAATGAAAGAAAAACTTGAATTAAGATTAATTTGTAAATAGTAATATTAGTACAATAATTAATACAAATCCCTAGCAATGGTGCCAAAAACTTGTTGTCAGTTTAGTACATGCAAATATACTTATAGAACAAATAATATAAATAATGAGTCCAAAATCATATCTCACAGGGATTTGCTTCTAATTTTTCACTAAGTATTAAAATTATGACAAATTAATCTTATTCAAGTAATTTGATTTTATGAAAAACAAACTAAATCTAAATTCAATCTAACACTAAATTAATTAACACAAACTTAAAATTCATTTGAGAAAGACAATAGATTAAAACCTAAGATTATGGGTTCATTCAACAATTTATCTGACACCAACTTTTCTTATTATTTACATTTATAGATAGTTTAGTTAACCTGGAATCCAAAACTATGCATAAGTCTTCATTAAGATACTTTTACAAATACCTAATTTAATTGAGTAACTATATGTCTATAATAATCAATTAAATAAGGTTTTTTTTTTATAATTTGGGGAGGGGGGATTCGAACCCTGATCTTTAGATAGGGGGATAATGCACCAACTAATAAGTCAAATGCTCGGGTGCAATCAATTAAATAAGGTTCATTAAATGAGTATTCCAATTTGACTATGTATGGCAATTGACATATGTCTACCCTAATTGCAAATCAAATCACCTAAGTGACGTGAATATACACTATTCAAATTTTAGTCCAATATAAAATCTAACAGTTAGTTAATTGTTAGCTAGACAAGCAAAAGTATTAAGAGCAAATTTTGAATAAGAAAAACTATACACATTCATAATGAATAAAAGAGACTATTTTTCAAATTATATGTTGATATCCATTAGATTCCTAGAAAAGCAAATTAGTTCAAACTATCTAAATAAAATATAATCTAAAGAAAATTAACCATTAAAATAAGTCAAAGAATATAAGATAAATACAAAAGGAAAACAAACTAATAATTAGAGAGAGATTCTTTCTCTAATGCTCTTACTTTCTTACTTTTTTTTAGCTTATTTTTTATAGAATAGTTGTTTACCATCCTCACTTGAGAACCTCTGAAAAAAGCCCTTTAAATAGGTTCAAAAAACCCTAGTTTCCAAAATTCTTTCAAAAACAGATTTTTGATAACTCGTCAGGCACCGCAACCTTACCTCTTAGGCACCATGGCACCATGGCACTTTACTCTCGAATTGCACTATGGTGTTCCTCTTGTATGCTATCTCTACTGTACTACTTTATCTTGTGATGAGATTTTCATATTCTTCCAAGCAGTACTGGATAAATCTACCATCTAGAGTTATTTTGATGCATTTTTTGGCTTAAGTAGCTACTTCTTTGAGATTTTAGATTTGAATTTGAGTAATTTAGGTGTTTTCATAGTTAAGTTAAATTATATGTTGATTAGTTAAATTTAAGTTATTTTAGCTTAATTTTATGTTATTTTATTTTAAATTACTTTAAGAGTAGTTATTATTGATTTCACTTATTACTTTTGTAGAAAATTTCATGAAAAAAGCTCATTTGATAACAATTCGTGCAAGTATGGTGATTGCTTTATTTGTATATATTTTTGTGTTTCGAAGATAACTTGAGCTACAAAAGTCCAATTGATACAATTCTTAGACCATTAGAAAGTTAAGAGAAAGGGCTTCAACTTTGATGTTTACCACTTCATCTAATTATGATTGGATGGTAGTCAAACGCCTTATTGAATTTGAAGCATTGCAGTAGTCTACATAGACTGAACATGATGCGGTATTTTGCGCAATATCGTTCAATTAAGAAGTCCAAATGATGTGATTCTTATACCATTTATGTTTACCACTTTGCTTAGTTTGGCTTGAAAAAAGGCAAAAATCACGTCACAAGATGAAGTAGTGCAATAGAGACAGCATAAGAGCGGAGCACCATAGTGTTACTAGAGAGTAGGGCATCGCGATGCCTAAAAGACAAGGCTGCTGTGCCCAAAGACTTACCAAAAATTTGTTTTTGACAAGATTTTGTAAACTAGGGCTTTTAGAGCCTATTTAAAGGGCCTTTTAGAGGTTTTGATAGGTTGAGGCATTAAGCGACTATTTTGAAGAAAAAGAGTCAAGAACAAAGCAAGAAAACAAGAGAATTTGAGAGAGAATTGAAATCATAAAACTTCAATAATTAGCTTCTTTCTCTACTTTTGTGTTTCTTTTATTTTCTTTGACTTGGATTTATGGCCAAATTTCGTTAGATGTTGTTTTTATTAGTTTTTATAAGCTAAATTATCTTTCTAGAATTATGTTGGATTTCAACATATAATCTGAATATTTATTTCTCTTTTATTTACTATGAATGGGTATAATTTGCTTATTTAAATTTGTTCTTAATGCTTTTGATTGTTTGGCTAACAAATAATTAATTTGTGAATATAATTGAGACTCAACAGAGAGATTTTAGATTGGACTAAGGTTTGAATAATATATGTTCATGTCACTTAGGTGATCTGATTCGTGATTCGAGTAGATATACACCAATTGTCATACATAGCTAAATTAGAACATTAGCTTATTAAACTTTTGTTTAATTGATTACTATAGACATATAGTGATCCAATTAAGTTAGGTATTTGTGCAAGTATCTCAACAGAGACTTGTATATAGTTTTGGATTCTAAGTTAGTAAAACCACCTATGAATGTAAAAGAGAAGTTGGTATCAGATGAAGTGTTGAATGAACCCATAATCCTAAGTTTTAGTTTATTACCTTTTCCAAGTAATTTTAATTTCTGTAAGTTAACTTAGTGCTTGTTTTAATTTTTTTATTTATTTTTTAAAAATTTTAATTACTTAAATAAAATTAATTTGTCATAAATTTTAGTACTCAGTAAAGATTTAAGAACAAATCTCTGTAGGAATGACACTCTACTTCATCATTATATTACTTGTTTGATATGTACACTTGTGTGTGTAAAATCAATAATAGTACTAGATAAAGTGGTAAACATGAATATTGTAACCTTGTTTCTTAGCTTTCTAATGATTTAAGAATCACGTCATTTGAACTTCTAGATTGAAAGATATGCTCAAAATACTAGAATATATGCAGGAGAAGCATTGACCATGCTTGCATGGTTCACACCAAATAAGGCCTTCTTATCAATTTTACTACGAAAGCAATCAAATAGATTAGCAACAAGTAATTAAAGTAATTTAAGGTAATTTTTAAGGTTTACTTTCTAATTTTTAGGATTTTAAGGAATAAAGGGGAAAAGGTAAAACAATCGAGGGAGGTCGAGAATGGAATAAAGAAAAGGGATAAGGGATTAATGGAGCCTATTAGTGGAATTTCATACCCCCCCTCAATTTTTCAATCGATTCAGGTGGGGAAGGAGTGCCCTCAATAACTGAACCGCGGTTGCCCAAGATTGACAGTCACAACCAATGCTAGCAATTGCCATCGAATAACCGAGTCGATGGTTATTAGCGTAGTCGGCTCCGGTCAGTTGATCGATTGCAATCAACCAATGCTCTATCCTAAAAGGCAGATAAGTCGTCGCTAATAATGATGACTTTCATTGGAAATGACTTTTTAGATCTTTCATTTAGTGGTATGTATGGCCGACCTTTAGGTAAAGCCACCCAAGTAAAGACTTTAGGCCTCCAATTTGGGAAGGTCCCAAATTTGGGGAAGCCTTCTAATTTTATAATAATTATAATATAATTAATTATATTAAAAAAATATAAAAATAAAAAATAATTAATAAAACTATTTATTCTCTCACTTTAATTATATGCCCAATAAATCTCCATTTTCAATCACTTCTTAATTTTTAGAATGCTATTAATTTTCAACTATTTCTCTTATTTTTAATCAACTAATGGTCTTATATACTTAATCATCTCTAACAACTATTTTTTCTCACTTATTTCTCTTATTTTCAACCAACATATTTAATGATTTCTAACAATTTTTTTTTCTTATATATAAAATCAATTTTTTTTCAATGTATAATATCTATATTTGAATTCTTTTTTTCTCGTTGCTCTTTTTTTCTTTAATTTCAATTTTCCTTCAAAGAATATACAGAAAGTCTGTTATATTATTATCTTCATAAAGTCGTAAGCCTCATTTGTGATTTACAACAAGCATTCAATAATTAGGTACCATTGTTCTAATTTTTACAAACTTTTTTACTTTAATTTAGAGTTTATAATATATTGTTATATTATATTTATTTTATGTGATAGTTGATTTATTTGAATTAGAAATTTTGCTCTTTGATTTTATATTAGTCATTTAAAAAATATAAGATAATTATAATCACTAAATATTTTTCTACCTCATAATAAATATTTGAATATATCAAATCGAAAATATGAATCTAGTTATTCAAACCTTAAAAAAAAAAAGAATTGAAAGTTTAATACAATCTCAAAAAAGAGCACTTGATAAATTTTTTGACAAGTAATAAAAATAATGAATCAGAAATTATTAATGAATGTTGACAAGTTAATAATCTTAAAGAGTTAGATGATGATGAAATCCTAGTACAAGAAGTTAATGAACAGATTCAAAATTATCATAGAAATGATGAAGAGATTTAAAATGATCATAGAAATCATGATGAAGAGGATCAACCTATTAATTTAAATGATTGCGTTTCTAAAAATATTTATGATCCAAGTCAATGGACAAATATTAATACAAATTTAAGAGATTTATTAGTAGAGAAAGGTCTAATTAAAGTTAATGATTTAGATTTTTCTAAAGATGAATTTTTAAGACATTTTTAAAAAAATTATACAAATGGGAGAAAATAATCCAATTGACATATTTAATCATATAAGAAGACTCGATTCTTTTCCAAATACATGTATTGCTTTTAAATTAGTGTTAATAATTCTAATAAGTCTTTCTTCAGGAGCAAGAAGTTTTTTAAAACTAAAATTAATAAAATATTATTTAAGATCAACAATGTCTCAAAAAAGATTAAATGAATTGATTATATTATCAATTGAAAAGGAATATTAGAATAACTTGATTATAAATGTTTAATTAAAAATTTTATATTTCAAAAAGTTAAAAGAATAAAATTTTAATAATTTTTTAAATTTCAATAAAAAAGATCTCATATGAATATTTCATTTTAAAATTTTGAGTTTATTGAGTTGCTCCTAGTGGTATGGCATCATGAATAAGGCAAGTGCCCAAGCCTTTGATACATGGAATGAGTTGCCATTATTATAATGCCATTTTCATGTTTGGTAACAAGTAAAGATCATTTTGATATGCAAATGAAATGAAGTAGCTCTTCTTTTTCTCATGAATCTCGTTAATTGTTTTGACAAATTAATTTTAATTTCTTTAAATAATAACTCTCAAGATGAAATTCTCACACTAACTACTCCTTAAGGAGTTCAGTATAGAGTATACCATTTTCACACATCATCTCAATTCTCACCTACTTACACTTTTTCAAATTTTCATCTAGAATTAAGGGTTATCGTAATTAATTTTTATCCAATGATACCTTAAACTTGCTCGTTTTATTTTTTTTCCAATCAATCAAAATAATTAAAATTTTCTTTTAATTACTATCAAATTAAATTTTAATTAATTTATATTTTAATTCAATGACATATTATAAATTTAAATATTTAAATGTATTTATTTCAAAATGAATGTGACAAATATTTATTATTTCATTTTTTTTATATTCAAACAATATATTTATTTATTTATTATTTTTTATTTTTTTGCTTATAGTTTTTTTAATAGGATTCGATTAATGGGTGTTTATGGACACTTACTAATTTAAGTTAAAATTCTATTTTAAGAAATGTTTTTCATTTAATGCACTATTCTCATCAAATTAAAGAACAAACAATACATAAGTTTGTAAGAAATTTTGTGTATGAATATCATGGTAATGAGCGTCTATATACACTTTTTGACATTCGTCTGTTGAAGGTTACTGTTATTTAGCTTCATACATTAAAATATTAAATTAAGAAATGATGACTTAAGACAAAAAATGCATTTTGAGGAGAGAATATGTTTAGAAATGTTTTTTGTTTTATAAAATGACATATATCAGTAACAATTATAATCATAATCATGTAATTTTTAACAAAAATCTTTTAAGTCTGGATACAGAATTCTCCGAGACAAGAAAGATTTCCAGAGGAGGCGGGTTATAGGTAGCCAGTATAAGGTAATGAGTAATGCCGGAAACGAATTAGGAACATAGTCGCGACTCCAAAAGTGAAGAATTTTGTACGGAGGGTTTGTCATAAAGCCGGGGCTTCTAGGCTCAGGATACAACTCTGAACCCAGAAAGGAAGGTCTTTCTCGCTTTGGACAAGGGTGGGATGATAATCGCCACTTTCTATAATACTTAAATGACAAAGATAGTTTTGTATCGTATTAGTAATTTTAAATTTGTAAGATTAATTGACAAATATCTTTTATGACAGTATTTTTGAAGTAAACCCCTCCCTCCCCACTCTCCAAAAAAGAGCTACGGGGCAATGAGATGTGGAATTAATTCTAGCGGAAACACATTGCTCCCCTCTCATACTCAATTGAGTAGAAAGAAACAACATACGTTTTCTTACAAAATATTAAGCATAAACGAAACCAAACCCATTGTTTTATTTACATCTAACAAAAGCCGAAATTGCAAAGAGGGTTGAGAACAACCCTCAACTATTCAAACAATCAACATCAAGGATACACCCATGCTTCAAGCTTACACGTCCATTTCATCATCTTCATCATCTATCTCTTCGATCTTCATTTTCTTCACAGCCTGAGCAGCGTCACTTCTTGTATCCCCATTCGGGATTTGGATCAATACGTCCGACTTTTGTCCAGTGCCTGCATTGACTAGCCCTCCGTTCTTCTCCACCTGGTACACCAAGTCACTTCCGTCTGGAGCTGCATTGATGTAAACGGTTGAGTTCTCATCAATCTCCTCCCTCACAAGCATCCTTGATAGCTCAGTGACAACCCTCTTCTCAAGCCATCTCCTAATAGGTCTTGCACCATAAACCTATTCAGAAAAAAGGAAACATCATTATTAATCTGCAAAAACAGGGGTCACAAAGAAATATATCCGGACTAGTATGTGATAATACTTACTGGATCATAACTCTCTGCTAATATGTAGTCCAATGCTGAATCTGTTACGGCCAATGCAATACCCCTCTCAGCAAGGCGGCTTGCAACCTCCTTCATTTGCAATCTAGCAACTTTCCTTAATTGATCATGTGAGAGAGGATCAAAAACGACAATCTCATCAAGCCTGTTCAGCAACTCTGGCCTAAAGTGCCGCCTTACCTGTCAAGCAAACCAAAAGATATTAGTATTAATGTTTCAAAATCCTAACTTCAGCAGAAAACAAAAACATCAGATGGCAAGCGGCTCTAGTATAAGAAATAGGCCCTTTTAAGTACCTCTTGCATTACTCGATCACGAGCAGCTTGCATGGAAGATTTCCCCATAAGTCCTGAGAGAAGATGCTCTGCTCCAAGGTTTGAAGTCATGATAATCACTGTATTTCTGAAGTCAACAGTGCGGCCCTGGCCATCAGTTAACCTACCATCATCCAAGACTTGAAGGAGGGTGTTAAAGACAGAGATATGTGCCTTCTCCACTTCATCAAATAGTACAACACTGTATGGCCTCCGCCTCACAGCCTCTGTGAGTTGGCCACCTTCCTCATGTCCAACGTACCTGCAATACGAACAAGAGAGCATGTAAGCTACTACTATGTAACCCCATAAAATAGAAATATAGTTAAATGTACAAGGAGAAACACATACCCAGGTGGTGCTCCAATAAGTCGAGCAACTGAATGTTGCTCCATATACTCAGACATATCAATCCTTATCAGCAGATTCTCATCATCAAAGAGTTGCTCAGCTAGCGCCTTGGCAAGCTCTGTTTTACCAACACCAGTTGGACCCAAGAAAAGGAATGAGCCAGTTGGTTGTTGAGGCCTTCCCAATCCAGCTCTTGACCTCAAAACAGCCTCTGCAACAGCATCAACTGCTTGGTGTTGTCCCACCACCCTCCGATGCAACCTCTCTGCAAGTCCAATCAACCTCTCCTTATCATTCTGTCCAAGCCTTGTAACAGGAATGCCGGTCCAGCGGCTTACAACCTCTGCAATGTGTTCTGGCCCAACTGTCTCCGTTAACATTAAGTTTTCATCTGTGGTTCCTTCAAGCTGTGCTATTGCAGATTCCACATCCTGTATTGCTCCATATCGCAAATCAGCAGCTCTTGCCAAATCATATCTCCTCTCTGCCTCCTGCAAAGCAAACAAGAGCTCTTCTCTCTTCTGCTTTAGTCGTCGAATCTCATCGACCCTTTCTTTTTCCTTTCTATATTTCATCATTAAAGGCTGAAGCTTGTCCCTCAAGTCATCAAGCTCTTTCCGGACCTAGATCGAAGAAACAAAAGTTAGATCCAATATAAGGGAGAAAACTAGCAAAAGCCATCATTTCTTTAAGATCCCATACTTACTTCCACAAGTCGAGCCTTGCTAGCCTTGTCCTTTTCCTTCTCCAAGGCATGGAGCTCAACTTCTAACTGCATTCTTTTTCTTTCAAGATTATCAATTTCTTCAGGCTGACTATCAAGCTGGACTCTCACATTTGCACAGGCTTCATCTACTAAATCAATTGCCTTATCAGGCAGATGCCGTCCTGAAAGAAAGAGAAGAGTTTGTGCAAATGAATATCAAATAGTCCTCAGCATAGAGAATAAAATTTCTAAATTCAAACAATGTTTAAATAAATATCAAAATTCACTTGCTAAAAGAATTTGCAAAGCAGAACTAAGGCATACCAGTGATGTATCGACTTGATAGCTGTGCAGCCACTACCAGGGCACGATCCTGAATCCTAACACCATGGTGACCCTCATATTTCTCTTTCAGCCCTCGAAGGATGCTTATTGTATCAGCAACACTAGGCTCAGCCACATAAACTTGCTGGAACCTTCTCTCAAATGCAGCATCCTTTTCCACATACTTCCTATATTCCTCGAGAGTTGTAGCACCAATGCAGCGAAGCTGACCTCTAGCAAGCATAGGCTTAAAAAGGTTAGCTGCATCCATGGAGCCCTCAGTTCGGCCAGCACCAAGTACGAGGTGGATTTCATCAATGAAGAGAATAACTTTGCCCTCAGCTTCCTCCACTTCTTTCAAGACTGCCTTTAACCTTTCCTCAAATTCTCCTCTGTATTTTGCTCCAGCAATCAATGCACCCATGTCCAACGCAATGACTCTCACATCAGCAAGATTGCTTGGAACGTCTCCTCTCACAATTCTTTGAGCCAAACCCTCTACCACAGCTGTCTTACCAACACCTGGCTCTCCAATAAGTACTGGGTTGTTCTTAGTTCTCCTTGAAAGAATCCTAATAACCCTTCTGATTTCCTCATCTCGGCCTATTACTGGATCAAGCTTCCCAGCCTGCTCCACAAGATCTCTCCCGTAAGTCTTTAGAGCTTGAAAAGTAGTGTCCCCGGAAGCGCTCTCTACCTTTTTTCCTTCCTTTCCTCTAAGCTTTTCAACCTCTGATTTCACTCTTGCTGGAGCAACCCCAGCTTCTTTCAACAAATCTGCGATTTGCGAATCCTCCAGAAGGCCTAAAATCAATTGATCAACAGCCAAATGGGTATCACCACGAGCCTTTTGCGCAGCTTGGGCACGACGAATCCCCTTAATAAGAGAAGTGCTTGCAGGAATTTCATCTGGGGGAGGGGTCTGTGATGGGAGCTTCTTCAAGGCCTGATTGAATACTCTCTCTGCAGCCTGTGCAGCACTTTCACCTCCAGTATTGGAGATTGCTTGATAGAAGACTCCAGTGGGATCAGATATTAAGGTAGCAGCAAGGTGGAGGGGAGTGAATTGGGCATGGCCATTGCTCATTGCAAGCTCATGAGCTCCAGCGAGAGCCTCATTAGTCTTGTGGGTAAATTTATCAGGATTCATGGTCCTTGATTGTTAGAATAAAGTCTGCAAAAAATCTGCAATTCATATTACTTACAGAAAAATCCCAAAAGAAGCTCATTCCCAAAACCCATTCATTAATTATAAAACAAAACCTTGCCTCTATGAAGCAGAGAGCAGAAAATAACCTGATCAAAGAGAGCATGATATTTTCACCTTGAAAAACGGAATCAAAGACTTTGAAATGTAATATAATTTCAATGAACAATCAATTATGAAACAAACATTTGTTCCTTAATTAACCAAAGAAGCAGCTTGCAATGCAATCTTTGAGAAAACTGATTTCAAATTAATCTTTAAAAAAATAAAAAAATAAACCCAACATTACGGTTTCCAACACTTTGACATCAAACAAAAAGAACCGAAATAATAAAGAAAATAAAAAGAATCCCTTTACTCCATACTCGATTCACAGCATCAGAAATGAGCCCAGAAAACGAAAGAGAGAAAAGAAAACTGCTTTCATAATAGAATTAAACACTTTTAAACACAGTTATATAAACATAACAAGTAAGGGTTCTTTTCTTACCTAGTGATCGAAGTCGAAACGAAAATTGCAGGTGAAAACGGAAAAGAGTCCCTTTGCTTTGCTTCTTGTTTTTCCTTCTTTATGCGAGAGAATTGCTTGTTGTTATTCCTTGTTTACGCGAAAGAAGATTATCTTCGGGAATGTGATTTTCTTCTGTGTTGAGAGAACTAAAGATGCTAGGAAGGACGGAGGAAGTAATGGGTTTTTGTTGAGCAAAGGAGAGAAGTCTGGAAACAAATGGAAGTTGCCACTAGAAACTACTAGACAACTTTTCCTGAACTGCTGGTTTGATGAGCGGAACCTCCTCGACTTATCTGGAAGAATTTAATGTCACTCGCCACATAAGAGATTGTCGTCTCACTCTCCTCCCCCGTTTTTTTCATTTAAATATAAATATTAAAGTAAACATTTCTCTTTCTTTCCTTTATTAATCCATTAATCATAACATTAATAATTCTAGTTATATAAGTATATATATAGTTGCATTGCATCTGCAATCTGCATGCAAAAGTTATTCTTTCTTAGTAATTACAAACGGTTAAACATCCTTTCTTTCTTTGCTATTCTTTAATAAATGGTACAAGAGACAATTCATGAATTTATTTATCAAAAATAATTATATTAACTTATTAAATTTTAAAGTCATAACATCTAAAAAAAGTCTCTAAACTATTCAAAAAAATTAAATAAATTTTTATTTTTTTATTACGTTCAATCAAGTTTTTATATTTTTATTTTGAATTAAATAAATCTTTATAAATATTAATTGACTTATTTAAAATGTCATTGTCACTCTATATCACATAATGCTGACATGAAAATAATATGACATACCGATACGTTATGTAATAGATGATGACATAATATGTTAACATATTATGATAATATAATTATGCGGTGGTTTTCATCATTGAAGTCAGTATCATATAAACACTACATTAGTATAAGAATGATAAATGATTTGTTGATTCATAATAATTAATCAATTATTAATTATAAAAGTTTATTAATATAAAATAAAAATTTAAGAGTTTAAATGAACATAATATAAAAATAAAATTTTTTTATATTTTTTTAAATAATTTAAAATTTTATATAAATAATATGTCAATATTAAATATTATTTATATATTCGACAAGTGTATATTTCAAGTAACCAACATTTAACCCTTAATACCATGACTAATTAATTATAGATCTATTAAGATTCCTTTTTCCTTTTTTGGGTGTATGTTCTAATAAATTTTATTGATTGAAATATATGTACTTTTCCTAAATTTTGATTTTTCAGTTGTCGTGTAATGCAAAATGTTTCTTCCATATGGCATATTATCTTATTATACACGTGTTTTGCTCCCAATCTATAACATATATAATTTGAAGATCCAAAATTGGCTCTACAATTAACCACATTTTTGTTCTCTTAAGCAGACATGTGGAAAGTTAGGAAAATATAAAAAAAAGTTAGCTTTTGACTTTTACAACTTTGGAGATTTTTGGAGATTTCAACACGTTTGTTCATTGCCTCCATATTTAGTCTAATTCTTTTGCTGCCGCCATGTGAAAAGTTATCAAATTTAAAAAAAAAAATTGGTCTTTAGCTTTTAGATATTTGGGTATTGCAATTAATTGTTTGAGTCTGCAACACATTTGATTTGGTTGAGCTTTTCTTCTTTCATTGAGAGCTAGATCTAATCTTTATATCCATCAATTGTTTTTACCTCTAATTTATCACTTTTACTTAGACTTCTTCTTTTTTTTAGAGATTTCTTTAG
Source organism: Theobroma grandiflorum (assembly GCA_036013995.1). Taxonomy (NCBI): domain Eukaryota; kingdom Viridiplantae; phylum Streptophyta; class Magnoliopsida; order Malvales; family Malvaceae; genus Theobroma; species Theobroma grandiflorum. The sequence goes on from CP142131.1 coordinate 15,089,786, forward strand.
TTCTCTATAAATTTCTTTACTTTTGTTTTTTTTATCTCCCACTATTTTGTTTCCCATTTTGTGCTGTTTTTGTTCTTCGTGTGTTCTTGTTGATGTTCATTAGTTGCTTAACCCCAAAGGCTAACTTTGCTTTCTTTTAGGTAATTTCTGAGCTTATCATGTTAGCTTCTTTTTGAACTTATCATGTTATTGCTTCCTTTAATATGCAAATTTTAGAAATTACACTCTGAAATACTGTCAACAACAGTGATATAAACCCTAATAGCATCAACTCTGTCAAAATAAATTTCCCCATTTCAAGTTTACAATTTGGAAAATAACAAAAGAATTTCCCAACAACACATAAAAACCCATTCTTTATATATAAATTTCATAAAAATATGCGATTTTCATATGCTTTGACATTTAATCAAGAAAAAAGTAATAACTTTGGTTTTCTTTAACCTGTCAAATGATCATCTTTTTTGCAGTCTAACTCCTTCTACAAGAGATAGATAAAGAGAAAAAACTTCCTCTATAAATCAAAAAACGTAACTTACCCTTTTTAACTTTCCCATTTAGGAAACTGTAGATAGATGGACGAAGAAAAAAGATTGCCTTTTTGAAAATGCAGAATGTGAAAAAAACAAAAACAAAAAGCCTTCCCTTTAACACTTGCAACTAAATTTATTTTCCTATATAAACAAAATTTAACATAAAAAATGAAAAAAAAAAAGAGAAAAAAGAAATGGGCTACCTTTTTTAACTTTTAAAACAGCCTCAAATAGTGGTTTCTGTTGTTTTTTCTTCAAAACATTCCCAAGATAATGAAGCAAACGCTTCATAGCCAAGGAACTGGCAGCAATCATTGTGCAAACTACTGCAAAAATCCATGTCGGTGTATACTCTAACGATGCCCCTTCTCCTCCTCCACTCATTTCTCTCCAAAGTTTCTTCTTTCACCTTCTTCTCTTCTCTTTTCAAAGTGTCACTATTATCAGTTTGGTTTTCATTTCGGAATGGAGAGTGTCACGACCTGGTACTCTCTTCGAGCCTGTGACAACTGCCGCGAAGTCTCGATAGACATTCATTACCCGGAATGCCAACCGAAACCTTGCAAGGCTCTAACATTAGTCTTCCGCTTCCCTTGTGAGCAACAGATACTATATAACATGTTTTAAAGAAATATAGACTATTTTTAAATCAAAAACAGTCAAAAAGTAATTTCTATTACACATGGGTATTTTAATCATTTTACCCGAAAATTTTGAAACCTGTTAAAAATATAGTATATAGTGGAAAATTATACATTTCATATCTAAAAATAAGTTTAAGAATTTAAATCATCTATTTAAAGTAAAATTATAGCTAATTAAACTAAACAAAAATATTGAATAAAATATTTCATTTTCTTATAAAACAATATTTATAGAATCCGACGTAAATAATTTCTGTAGCGTAATAACAAAATAAATTCATGTATATAATAACACACTGAGCCGGGTTTTATACAATGTCATGTGAGCCCCAAAATAACAAAAGTAAACAAGACTGTAGACCTACTACTTTTGAGGATGCAAATCCAAAAGCAACCCTTGACAAAATCAACTGTCTATAGATTGCCCTGAGCCTAAAATGGGTGGAAAGAAGGGTGGTGAGTTTTTATAAACCCAATGAGTAAATAGAGATCATCTATAATATCTAAAGCCAAGTAAATTGAGACAAGTAAAACATCACATCATAATTTGATTTGTAATATTAAAACTCATTTCAATTCATATAAAACAATTACATTTCATCAAAAATAATCAATAAGGCTTATGACTTTCTTAAAAACTTGGCTCATGCCAAAACTTGTACACTTTGGCCTGGGGCATCCAACCGAGCCCGCCAAGGCTGTTAAAATAATAGATACACATAAAACATGTTATTACGTTTAAAAACTTAGTCATTCCTTGGCGTTGGCTGAGTTTCACCTTCACGTGGTGGTTCGATGTGAAGTGAACTCTAGACGTCTACCTTAGGAGATACCCCCCGCGCCTCTCGTACCAAAGTAGAAAATAACGAGGTTTACCGTGCCCTTATCATAGGCTGATCCACGAAAACCTGCCCACTACAGTAAGCTAATCAAATAACCCACCAAATCAATAAAATTTCGACAGCATGACATAGCTAATATGATATTACCCAGCCTGTTAAGGTAAAATAAAATGGTCATATATTTCACACAACCACAAATCCAGCCATTCATGCTATCACATTGTCATAAGCCATCAATTCAAACCATATATCAATTGTAAGTATACAGTCTCCACTTACTCAATTCCCAAAATCAGAAATCAATTTCAAAACAATTTATAAGTCATACTTCATTTAACCAACACATAAATTGTAAAACATCATAATTCATAGTTTAAGTTCATTATTCTTTGAAATCAGAAAAACAAGTATAAACTACTTTAGATAGTTAAGATGATACTCTATTTACTCACAATCATAGGAGTTGGAGTATTCTTATTCCTGGTCCTCGTGTACAATATCTTTACCCTTACCAAAAGGCTCACCACCTATACATAATACACAATAAGTAATTCAATATACTTGTGCCAAACTATTATAAGACTATTTCAAGCTCTATATGAATGCATGAATTGGAATGAGAATTGTTCGGATAATCACTTAAGGGCGGTGTTCTACACAAGTTCAATTGTTATCGAACTAAATTGATATTCGACCTAACTCACACCATGTACTATTTAATTAGCCAAAACATCCGATTCAACTCCAAATATATTCATTACTCTTCCAATACTCCAAATACACCCAGAGTACTTCAATGAACTTGATTTTCTCATTGTTGTTCAAATCGTTTACTAAAGGAACTATACGTTTCCATAATCATTTTCAATATCTGGCACCACAAATCTTCAAATACGAGCTAAATAACATGAGATATAACAAGATCCATCATCAATATGTTCTTTAGTAGATTCGGCCAAGGAGGGTTTGATGAAGAACATGTGATTTTCTTGCTTGTTTTTCATGCCAAATATCACCAAACAACACCTAAATAACTTGAAATCTAACAAAATCCATCATCAAAACCTCACCCTCTTGATTTGGCCAACATGCTTTCCTTCATGAAAACTTGGGTTTCAACCATGGAAAATGAAAAAGAAACCATGGGAAAGGTAGATCTTAAGCTAAATCGCAAAATCTTACATCCGATCGCTTCGTTTTTCAAAAAATCGATGAATTTCTCTTGAATTTCTTCCTCTAGGGTTTGCTTTTTTCTTTTCTCCCTTTTTCTTGCTTTGGCCGAACAAGAGAGAGTGATTTGGGAGGAGTGTGTGCTGGTTTTTTAAAGGGAATTATAAAAGGATTAAAATTTGCCACGTGTCATCATGTAATTGGTCCATGCTTAACACTTAACAATTAAGCATTCTCTCACCACCACAAAATTATCCATGGGTCAAAATGATTATGGGTGAAGTCCATGGGCTGAACAAGTGTCATGGTGGTGCAAAATTTCAAAGATTCCAATTATGCCCTCATGGACACGTGAAATGACCATTTTGCCCTTATTCTTGAAAAAATGTCGAAATTGAAATTTTTCACTTATCAAATTCAATTTATATTCCAGATAATCAAACTTGGTCAAAAATCTGTTCCAACATTCCAATTTCGCCCTTGGGTGGCAAAATAACCATTTTGCCCCTATGTTATGAAAATTCCCGATTAGACTCCAAATTAATCCTCGAACTTCAAATCACCATATTAAGACATTCTAAGGTTCAATAACTCTCAAATGCATCTAATTATGCAAACATGCTATCAAATACATAAATGACATAGCAAGTATATCATAGAATTAAGCTTGACAGAGAGGGAATAAGAAAAAAAAGTTAAAAGTGGGGTTTTTTATTACAGAAAAAAGAAAGTGGGGTATTTGTCTTTTTACTTTTTCTGCAGTTTTATTACAAGACAAGATACAACACAGAGAATGTGAAGTGTCTCAAAGAAATATAAAAAAACCCACTAAAAGGACAAAAAAGACCAAGGGTTTGGTTCACTAAGGTGTGGTATACTATAGGTTGGGCAGCTAAAGTGTAGTTTCTTTTCTTCTTTTTTTATGGAGGAGGTTTAGATATTGAAAAGATGATAAATGGGATTGGGTTTTATTTTGACTTTTTGATTTTAAGTGCTTTTTGTTTTTGTTTTTGTTTTTGTTTTTTGTGATTCCATTTCTTTGAATTATGATAACACAAATGTTAGAAATGAAGTCATGACTAATCATTTTATTTGATTGTGGGACACTAGGACTATTTACAAACACTATGAATTAGTAAATGATATAAACACAATTACACTGATGAAAAAAGCTATTTAGTTTTTTTATGCACTTTCAATAATTTAATGTACATATTAGGTATATAAGTTCCATAATTAATTTGTTAATTTTTTTAATGACATGTTATAAGTTTTATATCTATTTGACTTTTTTATTTACTATTCATCTTCTCCGATGAAATTGAATGTTTGATGAAATTTATAGCAGGACTTAGCTTTCATTGGCATCTAATATTTCAAGGCTCAGTTGGGTATTCATCCTTTTACCAAAATTATCATTAAAATCAAAATCACAAAAACAATTTGATGCAACCTCAATTACCGTGCAAATCAAACCAAAAAGAAAAAAAAAAGAAAAACTAAAATAGTAAAACAATTGAATGAAAGAAACAAATTCCCAAACCCATACTTTTAATCCCACTCTCAAAAAACCAAAACCCAAATTTTCAAAGTCTTCATTTTCCCACGGTTTAAACTTTAGATCAACCTAACAACAATGACTTTCTTTCTTTTTTTTTTGTGAAGCTGGTTCTGTATTGCTATAAAAATATTGACCAAAAATGTCTACCGAAAGAAAGATACATAATAAACTCCTCACCTCAACAGTGGACAATACAAACTCAGTATTACAACTAGAACAAAATTTCACCTTATCAGTTCCCTATACAAAAATTCAACTTATTGTATATCCAAAAAATCAAGTTAGAACAAAAAATCAATATCTTATACAAGTCAATTCACTACAATTATTATTTTTAAAAAATCATTACAAGTAATTAAATCACAAATGTGAACTTATAAATTTGAAACTCTAAAAAAAAAAGAATTAATTTTTTTATCTTCTTATTCTCAAATAAACTACTCATGAATTTATGAAATGTATGCCCTTGCTGACTTTTCGCTTTTCAAAAAAATAATTGTGAAATTTCTATTAAATACTATATCTATGTACAATTACACATTTGAATTGTATATAATTTTTATTCTAACATTTGTGTCAACTATAAAAGGTTATTGGTTCAACAAAATTTTGAACACTACATTACTTAAAATTAACAGAGGTTTTTCCTATGTGTTGGCAATAGTCTTTTCTACTATGTTTTAATTTTTTCTTTTTTATTTGTTTATATGCTTTGCTTTATGTTATTTTTGCAATCACAATTTATACCATTTATTATTATTTTCATTATAGGTTTTTTTAGTAAAAAATAAAATTATTGAGGTTTTTTTATTTCTTTCACCATACAATTATTTCTATTCTTCACTTTTTTTGTAAAATAAACAGGTGGTTGATTGTGCAAAGTTTTAATATCTTCGTAACATTGCATTTGCAGAACCAGTTGGTATGTATAGTCAACCTTTTCTTATAACATATTTGCTATTTAATTTGTTTAATGGATTTATCTATTTTGCTTAGCAAATCATTTGTAATTATTTTTCGTCATTTTTAAAAAAATAATTATGGTGAACAACATTAATTGTTCAATTTTTGATAATTTTTATTCATTATTTTGCAATCTCTTTTTCCTTCTAATTATGTATGCAATTGATTATCAAAAGATGTATGCTCTTTTTTTCAAAAATATATATTGTTTTTTCATGAAATAGTTGTTTATTTAATATGGCTCGCTTCATTTACGTATTACCGATGTCATTGCATTATTTATATATTTAATCATGCAAACAATAGTGGCAACATTAATATTACATGTATATAAACAAAATGTTTACATAACTTAGATGTTTATGATTCTAAAAATGGAAGAAAAAAATCTGATCAACAATTCATATATACTAATTTATCAATGTTTAAAATATATAACTCATATATGCTAATATATCAATGTCTAAATTATAAATATGATTTATCACAAGTTTTTTTATATTTGTAGAACTTCACATAAGAGATTGAATTTCATCTTTGCTCATCTACTACTTTTAAATGTTCAAATTTTTTACATTGAATTTATGCAATCTTCTAACTTTTTTCAATATAATCTATTTTCTAACTATGAAAATGACATTCAAGTTTTTTCTTATGTTCTTATTGTTAGATATTACATTACTCACATAGTGTTTTCTCACCTATTTGTCTAACGTATACATGTTATTTTGTTCTATAGTATTTTATAGTCTTTTCTCACTAAATATCATATCAACCAACAATTGAGCACTGTAAAGCTTTCAACCTCACTTCACTTTCTCATTTTTGCATCTTTTTTGTTCTCATTGTCGTTATTTGTATTTTTTGTCTAGATTGTATCATTTCTTTTTATGTTATTAATTTTTTTAGTTTTTTGTTAAATCTTCCTTTCGTAGTAATAAGTTTGTCTTTATGGATAAAAATAATCTTAGTAAACAAACTAGACGTAACAGGATGAAATTATTGAAAGCTAAAAGATTAAGCAAGATAAAGAATTATGTCAGTTATAATCCTATTATATCTGAAGGTGACAACTTCTCATTCTAGATTGAAGGAGAATTTCCTCCCCAACATAATAACACAAATAATGTTCCCTTAGCCCAATGTATCTATATGCTTATAGGAGGACATGTACTTCTCCATTCTACTGCAAATGCTCATGGAGAATTGCAAACAATTTGAGTTGAACCTCTTACACCTATTGCTATAACTGGTTGTCACGACCTCATTTCCCGGGCCATGACCGGCGCAAGGACCCAATGAGCATAGCTCACTAAGCCCAAGCAAACCTATTTTCACTTACTTTATTCCATACATACTCGTGTGAGGCATCCACACGTAATGCACCCAGTGTGCATACAATGCCAATTAACCATGGCACATCCAATTATACAGACACACACATACACCTTTTCCCGGGTGTGAACACAGCCAATTCACAATGGCATTATCAACATTAATATACATGCACTATATCAGTCATGTATTTAGCAACTCACATTGTTTACACATATACACATAATTAGATTGTATTCACAATACAATAAACACCCACGACTTCCAGCGGAGACATTTACAATAAAACGGGCAGCTATTGAATGTCGGACACCTACCAGGAGATGAACTACAGTGATCCCGCGATCTAGGAATCTACAATCTCCCGATCTGAAAACATGAATTTTTGAAAACGGTGAGTACAAAACTCAGTGAGTGAATATTAGAAGGGAACAAGCAATATTAGCCAGGACATTTGATAACCATGATGCACTGGTTAAAAAAATGAGACAGTTTTTGATCTATCTAATATTTAAACCCCTTTTTCTCAATTTACGGTAATTCATATGCCATACAATCTCACACATATATACTCGAAGACATGAGCAATCATATATATACACAAACACATTTATCTGAGCACTCACAGGCGTTACGTATCGCCGTCCCTGCAAGCCCCTAGTCAACAAATCACACTTCACCAATGTTCACGAGTGATAGTTTCCAGGAATCGTGGGCGTTACGTATCGCCGTCCCCACTTTACTCAACTCTGAATTTTTAGGAAATAGTGCGCGTTACGTATCGCCGTCCCCACTTTGCACACCATTTCAGGCATGTGCATTTTCCTCTTCACACGTTCACGGTGGTAATAATTTCACAACACTTCTTAACAATACATATAAACATCATAACAATGTACATACTTAGCACAATTAAATTTCACCGCAATAAAATAATATTTCATGCCTTCATGCATAACACATAATTTTATGCCTTCATGCATAACACATAATTTCATCACATAAAATCATTTTTATCAAGGGCTTGTTCCCGGCACGTATTTTTAAAGCTTTGAATAAATCATTTGATCATCTATTTCAATACAATGTGCATTCCCCAAATAATTTGAAATGCAAATTCATTCACCGTTTCATAAATCCGGATTCCGGATGCTCTCGGATTAAAAATCCTCAATCACGATTCCCTTGCCTTTCTTGGACTTCTCACCACTTTAACATAGAATAAAATTAAAAAATTTACTATATTGCCCCCAAACTAATATAACTAATTTAAATTGCTAACGTATGATACGCAAAGGCAAAAATGCGTCCGATTATCGCTTTAACGCGGTATTGCCTAATTTCGATCGATTACTCGATTAATCGGCTATTATGTCCAATTTGATTCCGAATTGGTCCATTCTTTTTCTAATACTTTAATTCATCACATGCCATTTGATTAATGCCAATTCCAGCATTCAACCGTTTCCATTTCTTCATGGAAAAATTCGGCCAATACAGTGCATTAGCACTGAAAATTTTTCTACTACATTTTTCTCTTTAAATTGTCATTTTCTAATTTATTTCATTTCAAATGGAACCATTTCATTTGAAATGAAACAATTCCTCATGCATTCTCTACACACTAGGTTTGGCCTAATGAAGAATAACCATGACAATCAATTTCTTTCTTACAGTTTTGGTCATAATCATGCGTAACTACCTTTAAACACTAACATAGTCTAAAATCAATCCAATCCAACAATCTTTCCTCATCCATACCCATTTTTCAGAATTCATTCCATCATGATATCTCAATATTTATCCATAGAATTCAAGAACAAAAGCATAGATATTGTAGATCATAAGCCAAAGTGAAGATTTATTACCTTTTTCAAGTGATTTCCCTTGAAAATCACACTTTTCCTTGAATTTCCACCTAGGTTTTATGTTTTTCTCCTTTGTTCTTTTTTCTTTCCCCTCAATTCTGATGTGAGCCGAAATTAGAGAGAGAAAATGAAGGCTAAGGCTGATTTTTATGGCCTTTATAATAAAATAAACAAGTTGCCACATGGCATTATGCCATTGGCCCATTTTCTTTACTTTTTTTACTTTTCTTCTCATTCTTTTTCCACCACTTGATTAATCAAGTCCAAATCTGATCCAAAGATGATCATGGCTGGAAAAATTTATTCTGGTAGTGGAAAATTACTGTTTTGCCCCCGGGATGACAAAATTACGATTTTGCCCCTATACTCTGAAATGCACTAGAATTTCATTATTTCCACTGTCCAACCTCAAATAACACTAATATTAATCCATATTAACCAAATGGGGCAAAATCCTTTCAAAAAAATTCACGCTTAGTACTCCGGTGGCAAAATTACCATTTTACCCTTGTGTTCCAAAAACACTGGGAATCACCATTCTACACTACTAAACTCCATTCTATAATCCCATAATCATAACTGTATGTCATATAATTATTTTTGATCCAATGTGATCAAATCTTGGTTAAAAATCTCCATAAATCAACAAATGAGAAAATGACTGTTTTGTCCCTAACCGGTCAATTTTCCCGATTGATCCCAAACTGGACCTTGAACTCTGAATCACTATTCTGAGCTATTCTGTGGGTTTCAAAATTTTGAAATTTCCCTTAGAATTTCTATTTGAACTAGTTTGAAGCTCGATTTAACTTAATTGTACCAATAGGTACAATACCGGCTTTTAACAAATTAGACAGGGTCTCACACTGGTTCAGCAAATACTTCTTACAGAAAGAGAAAATTTAATTGCATATCTTCTCATACATCTACCTCGACCTATTTTTCCCAACAAAATACTTTAGTTATAACTAACAATTTTTGTAGAACCCACCAACCTTCTGATTTTGCATTTTTTGCTCTTGGGTCATTAAAGGTGATCGATGCCAATTTTAATGGTAAACTTATCTTTCTTAAAATCCTCTAATAGTATACTAGCATTGTTTTTTTTTTTCCTTTTTTTCATAACATGTAAAACCATATAAACAATTTATGATTGAATTTTTTTTTAATCAAAATTATAAAGGTCACATAAAAGACATTGATCATCAATCCAATAACCATATGTCATGCCTTCAATTATCATCTAAAAGAATCGCCTTTATACATTTACGTAAGTCAAACAATATTAATAGAAATGTACTCACTTATTTAAAACGTTGTTTCAATATTATCCTTTACTAATACTTACTATTGCTTTTAATAAATTTATTAAGGAATTGTTTCACAACTTCTTGCTTCGGAGGACCTGATTATCTTTGTCGCTTTTGCTCTGCTCATATTTGGTATGAAGAAAGAACTAACATTTCAAAAGGAACTAAAAATCTGACTTTTAGTCTTTATTGTCAAGAAGGAATTATTAAAATACCTCCGTTTAAACAGACATTTTCTTTCCTAGATTAGTTGCTAAGTAATGACACAAATCAAACAAGAATGAAATTTAAAGATAATATAAGAATGTATAATAGTATATTCCAATTTACATCATTATGAGGTAAAATAGATAACTTAATCAATAATAGACCAGGGCCTTATACTTTTAAAATTAATGGACAATTTCATCATAGAATAGGTTCTCTTTTTCCTATAATTGGTAACAAACCAAAATTTGCTCAATTATATGTTTACAATACTGAAAATGAAATCTCAAATAGATTAGACATTTTTTCTAATGATGAAAACAACAAATCCGTTGACAGATCTATAGTGGAAGGTCTATTAAAAATGCTTGATGAAAATAATCAGATTGTTAAAATTTTTAGGATGGCTAGAGATAAACTAACAATATCAGATTCAACACCTCTCCGATTAAGACTTCTAGGATCTTGTAATAACTCTAAACCAAACTATTAATTACCAACTGCTTTTGAAATTGCTGGGCCAATAGTTGGTGATTTAACAGAATATGATGGGCATTGAGATATCATAGTTGATCATATCAGTTAAGGACTTAAATGAATAAGTGAACTGCATCCTTCTTTTATGGCCATGCAATACCCTCTTCTTTTCCCTTATGGTGAAGATGGGTTTACACTTACTATCAATTATGGTGATTCATCGATAAGAAAAAAACCAAAACACCAAAAAGTAACTATGCAAGAATACTATACTTATATAATTCAAAAAAGATCTATTGTTAAAAATACATTGTTAAGAGGTGGTAGACTTTTTCAACAATTTATAGTTGATGCATTTGCAGCTATAGAAAAGGAAAGATTATTATATATACGAAATAATTGGAAAAATTTAAGATCAGAATTGTATAAAGACTTAAAAGACACATTTGCAAGAGGTGATAACAATGCAACCACTATAGGAAAACGTATAGCATTACTTGCAAGTTACATTGGAAGCCCACGATATTTATTACAAAATTACCAAGATGCAATGGCAATTTGTAGGTATTATGGTTGTCCAGACCTGTTTATAACATTCACATATAATAGTAAATGGAAAGAAATTCAAGATGCACTAAGTTTAATTTCACATCAAAGACTAGGAGATGGACCTGATATAACTACGAGAATCTTTAAAATAAAACTCTACTATTTAATGGAAAATCTAATGAAGAATAGACACTTCGGTCGCACTACAACCGGTATGTCAATTAAACATAATGAATATTTATCATTTTAAACAAAACAATAAAATCATACTTTTCATGGACTAATACAAAAGTTTTCATGCTATATGATTTAATGACTTACACCATTGAGTTCCAAAAACGAGGATTACCACATGTCCATATTCTTCTTTGGCTGTATCTTGATGACAAATTCTCATCCTCAAAAGAAATAGATAAGATGATATCAACGGAATTGTCAAACAAAAATATCGATCCAATAGCATATCAAGCTATAACAGATTTTATGCTCCATGGACCATATGGCCCATTACGACCAAACTCTCCATGCATGACCAAATGGCAATGTTCCAAATACTTTCTAAAAATTTCCAAAACATGCACTATTATTAATAAAGATTCCCAATCTATCGGAGAAGAAATATACCTTGTAATACAATTATAAAAAATGGTATTGAATTAGATAATAAATATGTAGTATCTCATAATGTTGATCTGGTAGTCAAATATCAAGCTCACATTAATGTTGAAATTTGTGGTAAATCTAGAGCCATTAAATACTTATTCAAATACATTAATAAAAGATTAGACCGAGCACGAGTTATCGTAGAAAATTCAAACTCAAACATTGATCAAAATGAACAATAAATGTCTATCAAATAGATGAAATAAAAACATATTTAGATTATAGATATTTATCAGCATACGAAGCATGTTGGAGACTTTTTTGTTTTCCAACACACCATCGAGAACTAGTAATTCAAAGATTAGCCATACATTTACCAGAACAACAAAACATTTACTTTCATGATAATGAAAATTTATCTAGAGTCATGCATAGGACAGATATCAATAAAACGACCTTTACCGAATGGATGGTTGCAAATCAAAATGATCAAAATGGTAGGCATTTACTTTATGCAAACTATCCTACTGAATATGTTTGGCATCAACAAGAAACAAAATGGAAGAAAATAGAGAAAGGAAGATGTATAGGTAGAATAAACTATGTACATCCATCAATAGGAGAATTGTATTTCCTACGAATGTTATTGAATGTAGCAAAAGGAGCAACTAGCTATGAATATATCAGAACAATTGACGGCATTACTTATCAAATCTTCCAAGAAGCATGTATGGTGCTTGGATTACTAAGATATGATCAAGAATGGCATGATGCATTAACTCAAGCTTCACAATGGGCTTCGAGTCAGCAATTAAGATAATTATTTGTAATTATTATCATGTTCTGCCAAATAGCAAATCCATCAGCCCTTTGGGAAAGTAATTGGAGATTATTTTTAAAAGATATTAAACATAGATTAAAACATGCATTTGGATCAACACAATATACAATTCCAAATAATGATCAACACAATATACAAAAATTGTAGCTCTTTATCTAAATTTAAATTACCTATGCCTAATTAACAAACTCTTTACCATGTAGAAAATAGGTTGATACATGAAGAAATGAATCATGATTTGATAGACCTCCAACAACTACACCAAAAATTGCTTTCAAATTTAAATCCCGAACAAATGCAAATTTATCAATGTGTTAAACAAAAAATAAACAACGAAAAAGGACAAATGATCTTTGTATATGGACATAGAGGAACATGCAAGACTTACTTATGGAATACAATTATATTTGGAATAAGATCAACAGGAAAAATCGTTTTGGTCGTTGTGTCATCTGGTATTGCATCATTATTATTGCTAGGTGGCAGAATAGCTCACTTAAGGTTTAAAATACCTTTTAATATCAATGAGTATTCCACGTGTCAAATATAAAAAGGAATACAATTTGCTAGGTTAGTGCAAGCATGTAGCTTAATAGTATGGGATGAAGCACCTATTGTACATAGATATTGCTTTGAAGCTTTAGACAAAACTTTAAGAGATTTACTTGATAATGAACCTATTCAAGTACTAAACAAACCCTTTGGAGGAAAAACTATTCTATTAAGAGGTGATTTTAGACAAATTCTTTCTGTTGTTGAGTCTGGAAACAAAACATATATCATTAACGCTACAATAAATCAATCACCATTATAGCACAAATGCAAGATTTTTCGTCTTAAAACTAACATGAGACTATTAAGGGATAACCTTGATGAGGAATCCAAGAAAGAAATTGAAAGGTTTGCACAATGGTTGCTAAATCTTGGTGATGGAAATTTAGAATCTTTGATGATGGAAAATGATGATGACTCAAATTATATTCCATTACCAACTGATTTATTAGTTCCACTTATAAATGACTCTCTTCAAGACATGATCTCCACCGTTTATGATAGATTCGACAAACACTATGCAGACCCTGAATATCTCATACAAAATGCTATAGTTACACCTTATAATGAAATAGTTGATATAATAAATGCACATGCACTTGATTTGATACTAGGAATGACAAAAACATATTTTAGTAGTGACTCAATTTCACAAGCCAGTGATCAAATATTAGATCATCAATTACTTTATCCAACAGAATTTCTAAACTTTCTTAAATTTCCTAGAATGCCAAATCATCTACTTTATCTAAAAGTTGGAGCTATTATCATGTTATTAAGGAATATAGACCAAAATTCTAGTTTGTGCAATAGTACTAGGCTCATTATCACACAATTAGCTCCAAATGTCATAGAAGGAAAAACCATTTCCAATTCTGAATAAACAAAAAAAATTTTATACCACGAATACTCCTAATCATGAAAAATCATAAATGGCCATTCATTTTTACAAAAAAACAATTTTCAGTGAGATTATGCTATGGTATGACTATCAACAAAAGTCAAGGCCAAACCCTAGAAAAAATTGGTTTGTATTTACCTAAACCTGTTTTCACTCATGATCAATTATATGTTGCTCTCTCTACAGTCACATCTCAAAAAGGATTACAAATTTTAGTCACTGACAAAAATGGTCAACCAATTGTTTAAACAAAAAATATAGTATACAGGGAAATATTTGATCATTTGCATTAAAGTTTAGATCAACATCTTCTGAGTATTAGATATATTTGTTCAATATTTTTTCGTTATTTAAATTGATCAAAACTTATTCAAAATTACATATTGTTCCATACTATCTCCTTTTTTTTTTTTCATGAGGGGAAGGAGGACACTTATTGTATAATGCTTGTTTTGTTCCAACTATAATTTATTATATGCATTTCAACCCATATTATTACATAAAGATTTCTTTCTCCAACTTATTCTATTTTTACTTGTATCTTATAATTGCTTTAATTCGTACTTATTTACAATTAAACATATAGTATAACATAAACATTTTACTTTTAAATATCTATTTAATTTAAAGTGCATAACCTTTTTGCTATCAATATAGGATAACAATGGCGTATCAATTTCTATCTGACCTACGACCTTTTCAACCACTTACATCAGTCAAAGTAAGGATTGTTCGTCTATGGGAATCAATTGATCCAAATCGTCCGGATACTCTCCTCAGCCTTGATTTCCTAGCAACAGATGCACAAGTACACATTTTTTTTAATGATTAAATAGGATTTTCCTTTCAAAATTAGATACCATTCTCTAAGTATTAAACCAATCCCTACGTAATATATATACATATATATATATATAACACCATATCTTAACAAGATTTTCCTTTAAATATATTACAAATAGTTTGGCCATTTCTTAATTTGGAAAGAGCATTTCCCAATTGTATAAATAACAATCAAATTGATATTGCTTTGTAATTATTACTTATAATTAAATAAAAATGTTAACAAAGAAATATTTAATTCTTTCATCCTCTACTGTTATAAAATATCAAGGATAATTGGTGCTAACTAAATACCTAAACCAAAACATTAATAAATATAATTTCAAGTTACCATGTGCTTCAATTTTTCCTCAAACACTTAACCTTGTCATTATTACAATATAAACTTTGAACTTTCTTTATATTAGTTATTATTACAATAATAGGAGAATGTAAATGATTACCATATAAACTTTGAACTTTCTTTATATTATAAATAAGGTAGAATGCAGCCTGATTGGTTAGTAGAAAAGTTATGATGGATTCTTATTCCTTTATATAAAATCATACAATTTTTTATGCCATACATATTTTTAATTCCTCCGACCTATATTAATCTAAATTTATTTATATTTTCATTTGGTGAATAGAATTTTGAGATATTAATAAAACACTAATTTTTGTTTTTTTTAAATATTAACAAAACATAAATTTTTGTTTCACTTCAAAATTTAAGTACTTCACATGTCAAGAAAATAGAATTTTGCTTCTATCTTTGTATGGTTGACTATTGAAAAATCATTTTAATATTAAAACTGCATTTTGCATTGTTAGAGTTACAAATTGGAAATAACAATTTTTATTTTTCATTCAACAGATAAATGTGTTGCATTTTATGGTGAGAACCCTGTACATGCCACAATTTCAAGCTCAATTGAAAGAAAGATGTTTATATCGAATCAACAAGTTTCAAACAAGTGATAAAAAGTTCAATTTTAATGCCATTCCTTCAAATATAATTCGGATGTTTACAAGGAACACCCAAATCCAAGAGCTTCATGAAGAGTTGGCCTCATTCCTTTCATCATACTTTACTTTTGCATCATTTAATCAACTCAATGCAAGAATCCGATATGATGTTGTCTTAACAGGCACGACCAACTCAATTATTTTCTAAATTGCTAAAGCATCAGTTCTATAACATTTTTCATTATTCACACTACAATTAGTGACTAACCCCAATTAACATGATGTTTGAAAACTTCATAGATTTTTTTTAGGCTTTAAATCAATGACTAATATTGCAAAGGTCTATTTGCATAACAAAACAAATGACGTTAGAAAACGTGACATTTACATTGAAGATCTCAGGAAAAAAAAAGTAATGAAAGCATTTGATCTTATGAGTAAATAAATTTCGACATCAAATCTTATACTTGATATTTTTATATACAGTGGTAGCAATTTAAAAGTTGTTTTATACACTGATAAAACTGAAGACATAAATAAAGACTACCTTCTTGATGAAATGATCAGCCCTATTATTGTCTTGGTTGCAACAACAGTGAAGAAACACATAAGTAAGAATATCATTTACTATTAGTTATATTATTTAGTATTTATCATGTTTTTTTTTTATAACTCTTTGCTACTCTTACAGACACCTTTTACCTTGCATCATGTTCGGCCACCAAGATATATATTGATCCAGATATACCTGAAACTGTAACATTTAAACAAAGATAATATCAATATTATAACTATAAACGGCAATTCAAATATAAATTATTAGCTCACAAATCCTTTAACTCGTAGATATCAAGAAAATCCATTTAGAGTGCAAATCATAAACATGGAAATGGATTCACATCCACAAACTGGAAATAATAACAACATTGAGGAATCAACCATTGCAGCTATTAATGCAGCTGGTCCAACCAAAACCCAAGTACAAACAAACTTGAACAAATGATTTTTGAAACAAATCTTAAACTCAAACATAATAATAATAAACGTATATTGCAAAACATCAAATACAAGATACGTGCAACAATTACTGATATTGATTGCAACAATGGATGGTTTTATAATTTATGTAACGAATGTGGGTTAGCTTTACGATTTTGTGTTAGAAAGTATTGGTGCACTCAACATGATGAAAAGACACTACTACTAACGTAAGTAAATAATTAAATTTTTATATTCCTAGTTATCTTCATTTTATGAATTAAATGCTTTCCTAAATTCTTTTTATAATACCACATTGAGGAAAAAATATTTTGGTGGATATGTTGTAATCTAGCTCAAATGGAGCAAACATTCACATATTCTTAACACTTAAAATCTTAACATTTTTGTTATTTCTTTTGTTATACAATATAGATATTCATGATCAAATCTTTTTTTTTTAACATTTTCAAAATCACTACTAAATTCACTCCAATCCTCTTCACACATTCAAAATCTTCATTTATATCTTCTAAATAATGAATTAAAACAAATAAATATACATGAACACAAGTTTATGTGTTTTTATATTAATTTTATAAACATGTTTATAATTCATTGTGTTAGTATTTGAAATATTTTTAAATAATTATTATACAATATATGTATTGCTGGTATAAATACCTTTCGACTTTATTAGCAACTCCTTATCTTCATCTGTAAAACACTAAATTTCAATTTTGCAGATATTCCATACAACTGATTATGCAAGATAGCACTGGACAAATGGGATTGGTAGCGTTCGGTGAAGTGGCAAAGAAATTAGTTGGAGCGAGTATCACAAAACTTGCAACACTCAATACTATCCATCGCATGATATTGCCTGGACCTATCAAGGCCTTGACCAACCAAACAAGGACATTCATAATAGGTCAGACATTAAAAGCGATTAAAACAAGAATTTCCAACTACAAACTGTTCGATTGTGATGTGATGGCAAACCAAGAAACTCCCACTCCAACTTCTACAAGCATTATTGTATCCTCAACACCTTCATCAGCAATTGAACAATCAAAAGAGCAACTCCTACCATCACCAATCA
The DNA here is from genome assembly GCA_036013995.1 of Theobroma grandiflorum. Classification (NCBI taxonomy): domain Eukaryota; kingdom Viridiplantae; phylum Streptophyta; class Magnoliopsida; order Malvales; family Malvaceae; genus Theobroma; species Theobroma grandiflorum. Next base: position 15,108,013 of record CP142131.1, read on the forward strand.
GCACACAAGTGGCTAGAGAACTTTTCTCAAAAAACACTTTTCAAGAAGGTGTTGCCACCAACCAAAGATAGGAATCACCTCAGAAAAAATACAAAACCAAGTTAGGATTACAATATAATAAACTTCATTCTACTTATTTGTTCTTCATCTTATTCTTATTAGGTTATTTTCTCCTTCTTTCATATACTTCGAACTACAAGCATGAAATGAAAATAATGCATTTTCAAATATATCTATATTTATTTAAATCTTCAACATTTTCAAAATTCACATACATTTCTAACACTTTTGATGAACGATTTATAACTAAGATATCAACACTAAAGTTTTAAATAAATTAGATTGTTCTATATATTTTGAAAACTACAAAAAAACAAAAAGTCTTTTTTATGGATGATGAAATTTTATATTAATAGATGTTAAAATTTACCTCTTTTAATAGTTCGTACATACACTTTATCAATGCTTGATGTAAGCTATGTATTACTTATAGAATTTTAACGTTTTTTGCTTTGGTTCATGAGTTGTTCAAATAAAAATTTCAAATAATATATAATACTCCTTAATTGTTCTAACATTGTTTGCAAACAGAGCGCACATCGAACAAAAACCTTGATGGAAAACGCAACATTACTGAAACTTTTTGTTTATCTATAGCTAATGTGAAATCTTAACATTTAATTGTGAGCTACATATGAAGATACCTCATTCTTTTGTTTGAAATGCCACGTAATATTACAGACTACAACTAGATCTTTTTTATATATGCTTCGAATGCTAGCTCAATATCAAAACACTACTTTACCCAACTACATATATTTTGTAACAACAACAATGACATCTTTTGTGAAACTTCACAAAAGCCTTTTCCAATTTTTTATTAATAGCCAGTATCTTTTGTACCTAGCCTAACAATGATGATGTAAAATTATAAATAGTTGTAATATTGCTTTATGCTTTATGTTGATATCTATATATCTATGCATTTTATTATAACCCTAGGTTATAATATTTCAAAACTTTTCACTACTAACTATAAGATTTTGTACATGTAATTTTTAATATATAGACTTGCTTTTGTTTGCACCTACGAAAATTTAATAAAATGAAAAATATGATAAACACAATAATTACAACATGTATTATTATATTCGTGTGCAATGCACAGGTACATTTCTAATATGTATTATTGTGATCGATCATCTTTCTACTAGATTCTTATACGCCTTGATAGACACGTGCTATTTTGGCCAGTAGTTTAATATTAAGAAACAAAAATTTGAAATACTTCTAAAAACAAAATAACCAATATATTATTTCCTTTAAGCTACCTAAAGATATTGTACAAATATCATATATACATATTAGACTAATTTTTAACATGAAAAATACCATAATTCTATTTTAATTTTGTACTTAAGAAATTATTTGATTTGGGTTACATTTTGTTCAATATAATTTAGTTTATATTCATGTTCAATTTAAAAATTTTAAAATAATTACAGAGTAAGAAAAAGCATTTTTCATAGAGTAGTATTTTATTTACTATATTTTAAAAAATAAAATATTTTTATCATTTTAATTTTTAATTATAATTTCATATCAATTAATTAATTATCGAAATAGATAATAAAAATATTTTTTTATTTTTATTTTTTTTCCTTTCAAAAAAAAAATGTGACTGATCCATAATACTTCTATTTGTTGGTCAACCGTCTCACTACAAGTGCTCTCCTTCGGTAGTACCCTTGGGAGCATCGATCTGGTGTTCCCCTCCTTGGAGCACCAGATGTGCTCTCCTCCCTCCGAAAGTAGAAAACTTTTTTTATAAAATAAAAAAATTTTAATTTATATAAAAATAATTTTTAAAATTATTAAAAATTAAAATTAATAAATTCATATAAAATTATAATTAAAAATTAAGGGTTACAGTATTTTACCTTGAAAAAGGGTTGGACTTCGACTCATACGCCATAGGCCACATCCCGAACGAAGCAAATTCGGGTTCGGACTTTTCCGTTACCCACCCGCTTCTGATCGCTGTTTTTCTCTTTAGATTTAGTTTGGTCTGCAAGGCTGCGGAAACAGAAGCAGAAGGGAAAAGAAAGGCAAGACGGCAATAATGTGGAGAAGAGCGGTGACACTGATACAGAGCAAAGCGAGCCAATCGTGGCGGGCCTTAGCAACAAGCAGCAGCAAAAATGGCTCCACGTCGGCGTCAGCGGCGGCGGCCGTTGATTCACTCTTGCTCCGCTCCCTCAAAGACCACTTTCTCGAAGTCTCCCGGATGACTCCGCCTCCTGTATGATTTGTTCTTCATCTCTCTAATTTGTCGTTATCTGTTGTTTTTTTTCTCTGGGTATCTGAACGATGTTTCAATAGTTCTGTTAAACCCCTGTAAAACCCGTGGTCAAATGGTGATGAATATATATGTACAAAAAAATGTTTTTTTTTTTTTTGTTTTTGGGATGTTTGCATAGAACCCTGAACCTGAGTTTTCTTTTTTTGGCCAAACCCTGGGGTTTAGGGAGAGTTTTGGAGGGTTTTGTAGAGACATATATAAACATATAGTTCAGCTCATGGTTTTGTATGAGTAAATGGTTGAAACACATAAAACTAAGATTATGCATTTTGTTGTCCATGAAAGTCAAATTATTAATATTTTAAAAAAATTGTTCATTTTTATATTTTTATTTACATATGGTTTTTTTCTTTCTTTCTCTTAGGAGCCAAGGGCAAGTAAGCAAATTAACTACCAAAAGGGGAGCCTTGGTTTTGAACACCCATAATGTCTTATATACCCCATATGTTTTATCACAGAAAAATTAGTTCTTTCAACATTTTTTCTTGTAATTCCTTTTTTAATAAAACAAGTAGACCATACTTAGATATTTTTGGTTTCTTTTTGGGGAAAACAATAGTGTGAATGAAGCACAAGATCTTTTATAATGGCTGCTTTTTGTGGTAGGAATCATCAATTGAAGATTCTATTGCTGCATGATAATACGATTTTAGGGTTTATTTTCAAGCAGATTTTTGTTGTAATTCTAACAGGGCATATTGAAAGGACTATCTGCTAGTGGGCGAATTCTGGCACTCATTGGTTTTGGTTTATATTAACATACTTTGCATTTATTTGATGTTTTAATCAGCTTGTGCAATGGTGTGATTCTATTAATGTTGACAGAAAGTGAGCCCTCCTTCACCATTTACTATTATCAAAGGTGCACTTGATTCTAATGGCCCAGTTCTCAAGCGAACCTATGGCAAGGAGGAAATTAGCATCTATGTAATGCGGTTGGCCAATATTATTCGTGGTGAGGGCGACGATCCTGAGGAAGAAGATGGAATTAATCAGTTGTTCCTTCACGTAGATGTGTCAAAGCCTGGACAGGAAGACTCCTTACATTTTCTATGTGGATTGTATCCTGATGCTCTTGGGATCCACTCTGTTTCAATGAGGCCAAAGCTTGAGACCTCAGAGGATGTTGTTCAGTCTAAATATAACGGCCCCGTTTTTGCGTAAGTTGTCAACTATTTGATATGATTAAGTATTAAATTTGGTTATTTGATACTTATTGATTGAATTTTCCTCATAAATTGTAGGGAAGAATGGTGTGTGAAATTATTAAAAGCGGATTTGAAATCATTGCCATGTGCCTCTGTGCATCTATTATTTTTCCCCATTATTTAAGTAGAAAATGAAAGCATATGGTATAATTAGGTAATCCCAACATCTGTTATCAATTTATCATCAAAGTTAAAAAAAAAAAGTTAAAATATTATAGAGTTTGAGCTTGAAAAGATAATTGAAATACTAGGCTTTCTCTAAGCAGTTTAATTCTATATGGCTAATCTATTTTAAACCAAAGAGTAGAGATGCTGCACAAGAATGTGGAATGATGGCTTTGGTGTGAGAAACATTTTTTTCTGGGTAATATAACAATCCAATATAATGCGCGTGAACCTGAGGAAAGAGAGAGAAAGGAGGTGCAGTTCCACTGGTCTTGGATGATACAGAGATAGATGCAGGATGAGCTGGAGGTGGTATTGATTTTCATGTTTGTTTATGCATAGGAGGCAGCATAGATGATTAAATTTATATACAGCATCCTGCCAGGGGTGCATTTGACTTGTATAAATATTTGATTTTATAGGCGAAATGCTGAAACTCCAAGTAGGAGTTTTGAAAAAGAGATGCACTGGGAAGCTAGATAGACAGATTTATGAAATTTTTAAATGGACAAAATATTCTTAATTTCAAAAGATTTCTAATTTGACAGTGCTTTTTAAAATGTTCAACATCAACTGTGCTTTCTATTGAGATCTAGCTGGGCGAAATAGGCTTTCATATTAATTTTGATCTTCAAATCATTACTTGAACTAGTGAAGAACAAATTCTTTTCAAGTTACTAGTACCTGACATTTTTATGTAATGCTTCATTTTTGCTTTTCATATAGCTTTGATTTACTTTTTTTTTTAAATTTGCTTGGATTTACTTTAAAGCAGATTTCTTCATCAATGGAAGTGAATCAGGTGTGATCCACTTGATATTCTTCATAGATGCTTGGCTGTCATTATATGGAGGCTAGAGGAAGCTTATTTGCTTCTTTTCTGTTCATTTAATTGTTATTGCTTAGCCTATTCTCGTTTCTTACTTTTGTGTATTACTAAGCCATCTCTTTGCTGTTTGGCAGAGATCTCGATCAGAGGGTGAGGGATGCACTTCATGGTTTCATAGAAGAACGAGGAGTAAATGAGAGTCTCTTTCCATTTCTACAAGCATGGCTCTATGTGAAGGATCACCGGAATCTGATGCGTTGGTTCAAATCAGTAGGCACATTCATTAATGAGAAAAAAGTCTACTGATGCATAACATTGAGTAGGTGATTTTTATTAAAAAAAGGGAAAAAGAGTGATGTATCTCTCCAAATGGTGGACAAATGAATCTTTGCTGCTGGGGTAGATGATGAGTGGAAACTAAGTTTGTTTACTGATTTAGTTTTGCAAAGCAATGAGTGTAATCTTTCCAGTCTCCTTTTTATTTCATTTGGAGATATGATCTGTTTTAGGGTGTAATATAGCATTTTGTTGGTTTATTTATTTTGGCCCTAAATACATAGTATATATTCAATTTCTCCCAGTATTTTATGGTTTCTTTTTACAAGGTACAACTTTTTTAGATCTTTGGTTCCATGACGGTTAGGTACAACTTCTTTTGGTTTGTGTATTTGTGTTTATTGTGTTTCCGGTGGTGAAATTTGGTTGTTCAAGTTGTTAGCCAAGACCAAGAGAATGTTGTGTATTTAAATCTATACGGAACAACCTTGATGGTTCGATTAATCATCAGATATAGATGATTTCGATTAAATAATCTTATGGAGGGAAATTCTTTTTGGGAAATCTCACACAACGAAATATGATAAAATATATATATAAAAAAAAAAGGTAAAAGTTTATCCTTTTTTTATTTACAGTTTACTTTTTTTTATCTTTCTAAATATCTATATTTTAGTTTACGTTGGATTTAAGCGTTGCCAAAGGGATCAAAATGGCTGGACAAAAACAAAGCTTTTCGCTTGTAAATTGGCTCAAAAATTTTTTTGAATTCAACAATAAGAATCTAATAGATGTTTCCGTTTTTCACCACACTTGTCTATGAACGCATCATTTCATAATCACGGATGACCCACTTGATTCATTTGATCTAGTAATAGCACGAATACAAATGTAGAAAAAATAGGCAAGCAACACATGAAAATATTGTAATTCCTCAAGCCCAAAGGAATAATTCCACTGAAAATAATATGACCGATTCATGTTGAACAATATGCAATACTCACCGTTACACTGCTCAAGCATTTTTGGGTCGCCATTATTCTCAATGATATTACCCCAATTGTAAAAATGATAGTGACGATGAACATGTACCACTTATATGAGACTGAATAGTGATTTATCAGTTACCCCAAAAAATGATGATAACAACAATGATAAGTAGACTTGACACCACGCATTCTTCATGGATGACAAAAGACATGCAATATAAGTAGATCTGATTTTATTAGCACCAGCTAAAAACACTCCGTTTGTATGTGAACCTTCAGGTTAAGTTCAAGACACCATGTTAGTAGTCCAAGTCTAATGCGGTTTTTCACATTATGGGAAAAAGAATAATCTGAGAAAACTATTCATTTGGGTTCACATTTCTCTCTCAAATTCACTTGCAACCTGTCTTCAATACACCATACCGTACAAGAGGGGATGAAGAAAAGGTTATATATACAATTTTAAAAATGAAAGAAAGGAGATAAAGAAAATAGGATTTAAAACTTAAGCTGAACCTAGTGTTTCCAGAACTGCCATAACTCACAGAAAAGCATGTGGGATCAGCTCCACCATCCTACCCACAAAACGACAATGTCTCACTTCAATTCATTCTCAGATAGATACAAGCTTTTTCCTCTGGAAACAGAGCAACATCAATCAAGACTACGAATTATAATAAATTTATCATTATGAAAATTAATCGTCATATTAACTAGACACAATACATCAGTGCTTGCTACGAAATTATTTGAAAATCCTTTCATTCTACTAGATGTGTAACAATGCAATATTGCTGGAGTACAATGTAAGTTCCTCGAGTATTTAATGTAAGAATTGGCACATTGTACCGCTCCCCTGAATGCTACTTCTAAACTAAAGTCCATTCACTTGTATTTTTCAATAATGAGATTACAGGAAAAACTTGACACAGTCATTCCCTAGCATGAAAGCAGTGAAAAATGTAGTAGTTACTGATAAAGTACTAGAGTTCTTTTTGTCTGGGGTTCACAACTATGATGTTAGTCATAAATGTTACAATAACCTTTTTCCTTCAATAATACCTTTATGAGAACAAAATGAGCTCTTCTCTTATGGTTTTGGAAGAACAATTATACCTATTAATAGAAAATGCCGGTCATTGAAAATATGGAAATAGCAGCACGTGCGGAAATGTTTTACAAACATTATGTTTCCAAAGCTTTTGAAAAAATGCAGTACAAAACAGCACCACTCCTGCCGTCAACAACTATCACAATCCAGAGTCTATTTAATCTAATTTAAACTAAAAATTCCAGTATTTTATGAACTAGCTAAAACTAGAATCAGGGGCAACAGGATATGTCAGAACAAGTAGTTTAGCCAACATCTCTCCAGAGACTTGTGAACCTGACTTAGATGTGAGAATTTGTCTAAGCATGCTTAAACTATCTAGTACTCATAGTAATTCAAAATAATTTAGAACAAAACAATCAAAGGTAATTTACAATTATATAATTCGTATAACTTGAAAAGAAAGAGAGGGAGAGAGACCTACTCTTATCCTGTCTGTGGCATGTTTCATTCCTCGTCACTATCATAAACAACTGCCATGCGACGATGGGTTGGAGCTTTTCTAGGAGGTGAGTCCTCATCTGACTCAATTCCCTTGCGCTTCATGATGCCAACAGACTCCTTCACCTTTTGCCTAGGTTCCTGCAAAAATAATCAAGGAAAAAAAAATTCATAAAATTCTTAACACTACATTATCAATGGGAAAAATTATTGCCCAGTTTACATGTCATGCTTCTGCATAACAAGCAGTATTATTTTCATCTAAAAGAAACAAATAAAAGGAGGGAGAGTGGTACAACCATAGCAACGTCTATGAATGACAACTTAAAGCAAGTCAAAAGGCTTAGATCTGTTGATCATATTCTGCTGCATGTATGCTCCATCTTAAGGACATTGACACTTCAATATTCACCATTTTCCAATCCAATCACAGACAGTTAAATATCATTCAACAACTTAAATACACATAGTAGCACTTTCAGATACCCCAGCAAAGTCCAGCCTTCCAGCCATGTTAAACACACATGCTTAAAAATTTTCACCCTTCCGCTCAAAATAGTTGGTACCACTATAGTAGTATTAAAGGGAAACAGAGACGCACCAAATTGTTGTATCTCCGAAGAAGCCATGCAAGCACATGTAAATATATACAAAGCCATTGATCATGTCTAAAAAATCTAAAGAAAGTTTCTAATAGCATCATGTCTAAAAGCCTGAAGAAAAACCTCATCTTTAAAGGAATATATATCGTTCAGCTAAAAACCAAAATGCAATTATCTAGACTGATAGGAAGCAGAAGAGAATATTCTTTAAAACTTCTAAGTATGGGATTCGAAATCCATGACATATGTGGGAATTAAAATGAGAGATGATAACTACCAGAAAAACTAGGCATATTGAGATATCAATAAAATTAATTAACATAGTGAATTGCGGAACCAACAATTTACACAAGCAGAGGCTATTTGAACTTTTTTAGTCATTCACTTAGAGGAGCTATCTAAATTAGTAAACTCTTAAAAATCATGGAGTACTGATGTCAACGGCATACAAAAATATTTTCTGCTGCAGATGCAGGAATGAAGAGCACCATCTGAATGCCTTTCAGATAGGGCACCATGTGAACTTTACGCTCAAACATAAAGCATGGAAAATTTGTTGAAGAAAAAAGATAACAAAAAAATACCTCAGCTTCCTCTTCGTCCTCCTCTGAGGCTCTGTTAGCATCTACCTCAGCGTCACGCTCTTCCTCTTCCTCTTCGTCCTCTTCATCATATTCCGGCTCTTCATCCTCAATCCTTTTGTGTGGAGACCTCTCGTCTTCCTCCCCTTCAGTTTCATACTCAGACTCCTCTCTGTCACTTTCAGAGAAATCAATAGGCCGCCGAGATGATTTAACATCTGACAAGGATGACTTGCGAGGGATGTCCCTATAACCCTGTGACTGGTAATCACAAAATAAATAAATGAAAACATCTGAGAAGCAAATTGCAATGAGAAATTTTCTCTAGGAGTAACAGTGAAAATACCTTTTTGGCATTCATTATGCGTTTTTCTGCCCGAGCTTCTACTTCCAGATCTTCCTCAAAGCGGCGACGAGAGCGACGAGAATCATTATAATCCATTTCATCATCCTGACAAAATATAGTTGAAAATCAACACATCCTATTCAGCTTATCAGGTATGAATAAAGGATGTGTAAAAGGAATAAGTACACATGCTCACGAAATGAAGACTACAGCAAGTTCACTAAAAAACATAGAAGCCAATTATTCAAATAAGCAATAAAGGAAAATAAAGTATAAAAAATATAAGACATTCACAAACTAACAGGAAAAGAAAAATTCAGACCTCATCAAGAGCACCCTCCAAATATCCAGTTGAAAGTTGACGCTTTCTTTCCACAGTTTGTGTATACTTTCGGTTCACCTTTTCTCTCTTGCGATTCAAAAGTACGTTAGCTCTGATGGTTTGATTTTCAGCCTGCAAAATCATAAGAACAAGCACATTGGAAATTCATATCAATGAGCAACAACCTCACATGGCAATTTTAACATAAGCAACTAGTTACCTTCTCTTTTTCCTCCTTTTCCCTTTCAGGATCAATGTCAGTAATGCAGTTCTTAACCTTATAGACTTTTTTATGACGTGAATCAACAAGAGCAGTCAATAGCCGATGAGAATTTGATGACAATGATGATGGCATAAATCTCATCTTCCTTAAAATTCTTCCTTGAGATTGAAGAATTCCCTGCAATTATAACAATTATGAAGCAGTTTCTACGTCCAGTTCAGATGCATTGTTACAAAAAAATAATAACAATAACAGAAACAGCAACAGCCTCAAAATGAAAAAGTTAAATGAGATTTCACGGTAGAGCCAGCCTTTGAAAGTGGAAGCTCAAAACCAAATACCAATACCATGAATTGCATCTAATGAGCACATAGTAGCCTAAAAAATTCAAGGTTCTGAGGCCAAATTCTATTCCTAGTGTACTAAATAAAAAAAACTGCAGCAACCTTCCCCAAACAAAGATAGATGTGATTCCTGGAATTGCAATAGCATGTAGGTCGAAGTTGACTAAAATCTTTCAGACCCCCTAAGTTCCCCTAAATATTACACATACACATGCATGCACACAAATATCAAGCTCAAAGAATGGAAATTAAAAAAAAAAAGCACCTCAACCTGAGTACAGCAGTTCTTATTGAACTATTAGCAATATTTGTAATTGAAGTCCATTTGCCAATTAATAGGAATCGTCAAAAACAAAGAAACCAGAGAAGATAAATCTCATGTATAAGACAATGTACAGAAAAAAAATCAGTGGCAATGGCATTCCATATGCCACAATATTTTATTCTCCATTTTTAAATCATTCCACGTTGATCAGTGAACCTTTGTTTCTATAGAGTCTAGGAGGCTTTTCAAGCAACTTAGCCTAAGAAGTCAGGGGCTCTGCTTAAGTGTGATGAGAGGCCAGTTCCAATTCACAATTATGATCTTGTGGATCACTAGATGCAAAGAAAAATGACAACAGATCACCCTCAATTACTAATGAGGAACTTTTCATTTTCTTTTAATCCAAGTTTGTGAAAGAAAAACAAGAGATATATGATCTTGAGTTTTTTATCAATCCATTACACAATCTAGGCAGCTTTGGCTGGGAAATGAATGGAACTAAAAGGATTCAACATATTATTTACTAAAATAAACAATGTCAAACAGGGGGATGGAGGTCACCTTTCCATGTCTGAGAAAAAGATGTGATTGATCATGCTGTGCCTCTTGCACAGATATGTCAAGAACTTCATTGCCAATTAACAACTGTAAACTGCCATCTGACCATCTCACAAAGCGTGCATTGCTTTCATACTACACACAACAGAGGAAACATAAGAGCCCTGCTTGTTTAACAAATAAATAAATAAATAAATAAATATATATATATATAGAGAGAGAGAGAGAGAGAGAAATTGACAGATTGACAACAAACCACAAAATTATTTTGGAAATTAAATTTAAACAGAAAATAGAATTTTTTTTTTTTTAAATATTTAACTATTGTAATGGCAAACAATCACCCTACTCACAAGGTCTTTAATAAATTTGTAACCATCCCAAACTTACAGCACATATCAAAAGCACATAGATGCAATAAATAGATCTACATTATTTTCCAGCATGCTCAAATCAAATCGTTGAAAATAGGGGGAAGGCAGAGGGAATTTACTCACTGATGCTGTGCCATCTTTATTTCTAATAGTCCTCCAACGCACAATATTGTTTTCCAACCGTATACGTTTTTTTGATCCAGACTCATCCGTCACAAATGTATCTTCCTCCACGTATGTCTTGGGATCAAATGGTTTTGGGTCAATGCCCATTATATTAGAAACTTTGATCATGTTCATCTGCAAAAGAACGACTAACATATAAACTCTGGCCTCAAGTCAAAATGCTGTCAAGTCAACTGCTTAAAGTAACTATAAGAAGACACCCTTTAAATGAAGCTAGGTTAGATTCGTTTCAAGAGGGGGGATAAAGCATGAGAAGAAGATAAACCTTGGTTGGATGAGCTGGACCCGGGCGCAATGGAACCTCTAGCTCCAAGGGGGGACCAACAGGCTTCTCCTTTTGTTTCACCTCAACATGCTCGTCATCCGACTCGTAATGAGCATCTTCATCATGCACCATATCTTCAGGTCTTGGACTCTTCCCATAGCTCCCTTCCTCTTCCATAGGAGATCTCTAAGAGACAAAACCATTTATGTCATCCTTCTAACCATGACTGCATGGCAGCCTGAACGTACCATAAAAGCAAAAATATTACTATATCCCTTTTGACATTTGATACTTACATTTTCATCTTGTTCTATTTCATGTCGAACTGCATATTCTTCTGCTTCTTCATCATCAGAATCACCAAATACATCACGAATTTCAGCAGCTGAATGTGAAAGGTGATTCTGATCCTTCTCCCCCGGTGATTTACTGCCATTAAGCCAAATTTAGCAAAATTGTAAGTACAGCTCATTATGAACAAGAATGCATTTAAAGAATCATTATTATATGATGTTGTGCGTCAATTTATTTCTTTCAGTTCTGGCAAAAGTACAGACTGACTGCATTTAGAAAATTTGTAATACAATGAAAAGGAATATAGGGGCGCAACGAGAAAGACAAACACAAAGAGACACAGGCACACACACACAACATGAGACTGAGTAAGAGATAGAGTGGGTCACCTTGGACTTCTGGCTTGATCAACCTCCTCATCTTCATTATCAGGATAATGGTTTTCCTCATACCTCTCTGACCCACTTTCAATTACATCCCTTCTCCGGCTTGTCACTACCCTCTGACCATATTCTTCCTTATCATCGCTATCTGTATCTTTTGCCTCACTTTCTTCCCTTTGATCACCAATATCTACTTCTTGGGAACTTTGTTCTCTTTCACCCTCACTTTCTCCAGGATCAGGTTCTACATCACGTAGGTCACCATCACTCTCCACTTCTACCTCATCATTTCCCTCCACTTCAGCTTCACCTTCACCCTCAGGCTCCATTGCACCCTCAGCTTCATCCTATATACAAAATCATCAAATGGGTTAATTTCAAGCATTTCTTCTTCCATTATGCACCAAAAAAACATGATAACTACACAATAACAGAAAACATAAACGCAAACTAGGACCAACTATCCTAAGGCTTTTTACATCTTTCTTTCTTCACATATTTTAACCCAGCAAATAACTCCTCAATAACAGCAAACATCTAGGCAAACTAGGATCAACTACACTGAAGCTTTCATATTCCATTTTCATCCCCAAAAGGAAAGGGGGGGTGGGGGGAGCACTAAACTGACACAAAAATATCAATTTATCACTTTGTAAACAACAATTTAGTTTTAGAACAAAATCCACCTCTAACTAATCATATTGGGCTTACTTGCGCCACATTAACAATGATTTCAGAATAAAATTGGTATTCAAAAAATGAATTCCATGATCAAAGGTTAACTAATTCCAGTCAAACTTCTAAGAAATTAAATTTGAAAAAGAAAAAGATAAGATGAGCTGCTAGACATAAATTTCAAAACTTTAATTCGCAGCTTTAGATGAACCTCAGTACAGAAAATCAGCCATACAACAATGATCAACTTAGTCGAACTAAGCGTTACATTATCCAAACAAAATCAATCCAAAAAGACAGCATTAACAATCAGGCTAGAATCCATCCTCTAAATTACAAAATTCCTCGAACCAAATCAATCAGTTACGTAACAAAACCTAATTAAAATAATTATTAAATCGATTAACAATTTAAAAAGCACATAATTATCAAACAGATAGCCCCAAGCTTGGGAAAAAAAATAACCTAGCGATTCAAAAATTAAAAAAAAAAAAGAATGCAATAAAAAGAGAGAGAAAGTAAAAAATACAGAAGCGTAATTAGGGTGAGGGTTGGATTCGTGTTCGGAATCAATCTCTTCCTCTTCCTCCGACTGATCGCCGAAGAGGTTTTGCATCATCTGGTGCCTCTTCTCCTCCCCCATCGCTCGCTCTCTCTCTCTCTCTCGGTGATTGAATGTATTCCTATTGAAAGGAACAGCTCCGCTCTTTCTTGCTCGACAGTCGACAACAAGTTATTTTATATTTTCATTTCAAGAAAAAACAATTGCGTAAAACTTTTTGGTACCGATAGATCTGCGGCCTTTTAGAGCCACTGGGTTTCGGCTTACTATCTAAAGTTTAAACCAGCATCTTCGACACGTCAATCGTTGTCTGTGTGCCAGCGACCGATGGGTCCCACTCCCTTCTATGAGTTTCGAAATTAGAAATAAAAATTGAAGTTTATAACTTATTGATTTATTTAGTAGATATTTATATGCAAAAATTTTTTACGGTTCTTAAAGAGAGGAAAATTTCCTGTTAATTAACGATGTAAATAGGTAATTAGTAATCAACTATTCATGTTCGGATATTACTTTTAAAGGTTATTTAATTTACAGCATGTTTGGTTCACTGAAAAAAATATAACGGGAATAGAATAGACATTTTTAAAAAAATAGAATAAGAGAAGAATAACTATTATATAGATTGGTTTATGGGAATAGAATAAGATGAGAATTTTTATTATTACTTATTCCATTGTTTGGTTGACAGGAATAATTTAAAAAAAGTTAAAGAATAATATATAAATGACAAAAATACATTTTATTAAAATTTAAAAAAATTTTAATTAAAAAAATACTATGATGAGAAAAAATACTTTTTATTATAAATAAGTAATATTTTTTATCATAATTTTCATTAAGCAAATCATGTGTATCAGTTCTTGAGAACATTGGGACCTAAACAATAATGAAAAGATGGGTTGAATATTCTGTGTCTTTTTTGTTGTAGTTTGTGGGTGTGTTTTCTTGTCTACCAGTCATATTTGTGTCTCTTTATATACTTGCAGACTCATTTTAATCGATGACCCAAACTATAACTGATTTTCTTGATGGGTGATAGAACTAGTGAACCAAAGATTAAGAGAATCACACGAGCTTGCAATGAAGAACCTCTAAATGAGAAAAAAAAAAGTAAGAAGTCTGAGGTATAAATGGAAATCCAACAAAACTAATTGTGAAGGCTTTGAAACTAATAAAGGAAGAGGTTGATTCAGAGGAGTCTAAGTTTGAGAATTGGAAGCTTATTAGTCTGAAGGAGAGAATATGATGAAGAGAGAAACAAAAAATTGATTAACGTAAAATTATTAAAAAAAAAAAGTACCCAAATTAGAATAGAAAGACAATGAATAACACACCAAATATGGCGAAATCGACAATGAAAGGTGCAGCAGTAGATGGTTCTTTAAAAAAAAGAATCATGGAGAGAAAGAAACTCAAGATGATTGGTTTAGAAATGACTCTGGGTTGGGTAGGAATTTTTTAGATTGCTATGGGATATTTATGTCTAATCAATTTTTAAATCTATTCCTAATCTTATGGAATAGCCAATACCAAGGGGGTCTTCAGTATTGGCTATTCAAGGACCTCTTGGAATGGCTATTATGAGGAATGGCTATTCCATTGAACCAATTGTAATATTTAATTGGTGATTGGAATAAGGGGGGAATGGAAAGTCATTCCCTCCAACCAAGCATGCTGTTAATTTTTTTAGTTTAAAAGTTATTATTGAGTTTTTTTAAAAAATAATAATTTTTAAAATTAAATTAAAACTGTTTAGTAAGTTGTTTGGTCAAATAAATATATAAATTCAAATTTTGATTAAAAGTATCATAAATGATATTTATATCATCTTCAATCACCTAATAAATTAAAAAGGAATAAGTTTGTTTTGAATTTATATGCGATTTCAAATATTAAAATCAAAAAATCTATATAGAAACGAAATAACTCTCAAATTTTGTATAATAGTAATAATATTAAATTTTTATTAATCTAACAAGTAATCAAACCATAATGCTTGAATTTTTTTAAAAAAAGAAGAAATTATGTATTTGACATTAAAATCTTTTTTAGTGAAGAAGAGATAAAACTTTATAAGTTTTGGATTTTTGATCTTCTTTTCTCTTTAATCTTTGTAAGAATAAAAACATTCTAGATTTTGCGATTATGTAGTTTTTTGTTTTTTATTTATTTTTTTTCTAGCAATCTTTGTTGAGAGAGAGGTAGAGGAGAGGAGATCACGATTTGCGTTAGAGAATAGTGATTTGCAGAAGGAGAGAAAAGAGAAAAAGATCAACTGAGAAAGAAAGGTATTTTCTAAAAAGTTGACATGTTTTTAAAAGAAGAGAAAAGAAAACTCCTCGTTGAAGTCTTTTTCAAGCTCTTTTTATAAAAAATTTATTTTTTAAAAAAATTATTTTTTAAAAAATAACTTCTCAAGATCTTATTTGATCTAACTTTTATTTTTAAAAGATAAATAAGAAAAAAAAAAGCAAGCCAAACAGACATTTAATGCCTTAAATTCAAACTCGATTACATGTATATTATATATAATGTTACAAGTCAGGCACTTAGTACTTTAAATTCAAACTTGATTATATTTATATTATATATAAAGTTACAAAATTTTGTAATTAGTAAAACTTGAACTTGTATTCTTTTTACCTTTTTTGACAATCTTAACTATCTCTACCAACTTTCTCTTTTGTAAATTGTTAGAAGTAAAATAAATTATATTACTTTAACTATGATACAAATTTAAATATGTAAAATTTTTTTATTAGTTAAACTTGTAACCTAATAAATGTAAAATTAATTTATATTATTTCAACTATAATACAAACTTAAATATAAAAAGGGTTTATTTGGTAACTAAAAAATAACTTGCTAGAGAAAGTTTTTTTTCGTGTAAAATATTTTACAAAAAAAATTAATATTTTCTGTTATTTGGATAAATCATCAAATTGGATCATCCCGTGGAAAATATTTTCTAAATATTAAAATGATAAATAGAGGTTGATTACAAAATAATTGTGCTATTTGGTTTTCAAAATAAAATTAAGAATGGAAATGAAAATGGAAAAAATTAAGGCTACAAATTTTTTTAATCCTCAAATGTAAAGTGTTTTTGAAAAGCCTTCCTCATAATTTTAATTGTTTTGAGGCATGAGATAAGATTTTGGGACAAAAATGTCCATAACGAGACCTTCTCATTCACGCGCATATTGGTGAAAATAAATCTACCTCGAATTTATTCCCTCTAATTTTGTTAAAAATATCCTCATGCTGTAAGAGATGGTTTTTTTTTTATTTGTCAGAGATTGCCATTAACATAAACAATGTGCATATTACATTGCAGGTCTATTAAACGATCTTTTAATTCATGGTCAGGGATAAAAAAGTGTTCAAACAAGTTTGCAATTATTACACTATAAGTTAATGAATGTTGACATTTTTGTTGTGTTTTTGAGTAGCTTTGTGATTTGAATGCCATATTGATTGAGAATGCGGTTTATTGTTTTGTTGTTCAATGGCATTTGGATTTTGAAGTTGTTGAAACCCCCATGGCCATTTAGGTCAAGTGTTGTTAGAATACAGAGAAAAGATGGGCATGGTAGAGCATGTAACAACGTGGGTATTTTATTCATAGCATGTAACAAATAAGTCATTAAACTTGGCATGTAGCAAGTAAGAACATATAAGTATGACATGTAATTGAATAATTATTTTTGCAAATGTTGTGCAACTTCTCTACGATAACTGTTCATTGAGTGTAGCTCACATGTGCATTACTGTATTCTATTGAAAATATATTTCAGATAGTATGAGAAGATTGATGTTAAACCAAAATAGGAACTGATCGTGATGAATCCAAAGCGTCGAGAATAATGTGAAACCAAAAATCCTTGTTATTGTAATGAATTAAAATGAGGAAAAAGTGAAACCAAAAGATGAATTGGTCGTGTTACAGCAGGTCATTTGTCATTTGTTATGTATAGCATGAAAGAATTATTTTTGACAGCATGTTTAAAAATGTGCCACATAACATGTCATGGAAGGAATAAGTGACATGCCATAGTGAGAATATGTAACACGTCATAAATTTAAATAGAAAAAAAATTGCAAACAAATAATGTCTTTAAGGAAATTGTTTGAAATTCCATGCCATATAAATTAACGATGGGGTATTTAAAATGCCATCGCATTTTACTCATCTTTCCCAAATGATAGGGTTAAGTAAGAACATTTAATCCATTCGTCATTTCCAAAGGTACCAAAGTATTCAACTTAGTTCTAAGTAAAGTTATAAATCACAACAACAATGTTGGTACTGAGTGAAAAAATCAGTCAATCAGTGGTAAATTTTCTTTTGTTTTGTGTTTTTTATTGGTTATGTTGCTCAATTTGGCATGTCATATTTTGGGTTTTGTTTGTGGTTTTTTTGTCAATATATCAGTCAACATCTTATAGGGTTTGCATTGTGTGTAACAATAATAAATTTTCCCTATCTAGCATATTTATTTGAGTGGGTTAATTATTTTTGGGTGTAGCTTAACATTACATGTATGGCATGTAATATGTAGATTGCATACTCAGCATGGTATAGTGTCTAACAACATGGGTATTTCATTCATGGCGTGTGACAAATAAGTAATTAAACTTGGTGTGTAAGAACATATAGGCATGGCATATAACAACATTTTACTCAGTCTGCATAGTATGTAACAATAACAAATTTCTTTTATTTGGCATGTCTCTTCAAGTAGGTTAACTGTTTTTGAGTGTAGCTTACATTACATGTATGATGTGTAGTGTGTAAACCGCATACTCGGCATGGTATAACATGTAACAACATGGGTATTTCATTCATGGCATTTAATAAATAAGTAATACACTTGGCGTGTAAGAACATATAAGCATGGTGTGTAACAGCATTTTACTTGGTTTACATAGCATGTAACAACAATAAATTTATTCTATTTGGTGTGTTTTTTCGAGTGGGTTAATTGTTTTTAGTGTATCTTAACATTACATGTATGTCATGTAGTGTGTAAACCACATACTCGCCATGGCATAGCGTGTAACAACGTGGGTATTTGATTCATACCGTGTAACAAATAAGTCATTAAACTTGGCGTGTAAGAACATATAGGTATGGTGTGTAACAACATTTTATTTGAACTGCATAGTGTGTAACAATAATAAATTTCTTCTTTCTGGCATGTTTGAGTCAGTTAACTGTTTTTGGGTGCATCTTAGCATTACATGTATGGCGTGTAGTGTGTAAACAACATACTTGGCATGGCATAGTGTGTAACAACATATGTATTTTATTCATGGCTTGTAATAAATAAGTCATTAAACTTAGCGTGTAAGAACATATAGGCATAGCGTGTAACAACATTTTACTTGGTCTACATAGCATGTAACAACAATAAATTTCTTCTATTATATGTGTTGCACATTATGGGTTAACTATTTTTAGGTTTAGCTTACATGTGCATAGTTATGTTTTGTAGATGTAGGTTAGAGAGTACGATAACCTTGAAACTTCACTTGTTGTGCTAAGGGAGAAGTGGGCCTTAAGGTTTCCATTAACACCTATTGTAAGTGATCGCAACTGTAGTACATAAACAAGACGCTCCTAGAGAAATAGGAGTATGAAATAGTGAAGCGTACGTGCTTCGGTATCCTACTAGACGTCTATCCATAAAGCTTCTTTTGCATTGGTCTCATGCAAAACATCATGGTTTGTTGAATCACTAAAGTCGAGTCAATGGATAATGAGTTATGGTTTGCCATTAGCAAGAATAAGGTGTGTTTATCAAAGCAAGAGTTCTGCTTTATAATTGAACTAAAGTTTGGCCCATTGTCGAATTTGTTCGTATGACCGTACGAGGTAGTTTCTGATGGAATTCATGCGAGATACTAGAACGAGCAGCAGTATGTTAAGCTACATGAGTTGCTTGATACGTTTTGAGAAGGCAAGTTTCAACAACCAAGGCATGCATCCGAGATAGCCCTCGTTTTGATCGTAAATAATATTTTATTCGAACAAGACTACCAAAGACGAGCGATGCCTTGGCTTTTGGCATTGGTTGAAGACATTGACACTTGGAATGTCTTCCCTTAAAGTCACTATGTTCGGAGGTTGATCGAGGACTACCTATTGAAAGGGTTCAAAGTTCCTCCCATATCCTTTACAGATTTGCGTCAGTAATATAGATACTATCACGTAACATTTTCTAGTTTCCTTTTGACATAAATATTTGTGGTGTCACTCGTTTATCATTTAAGGTATTATAATGGTTACAATTGACTTACAGTTCTGAATAATGGAGGTGATTCCCGTTTTTCGAAAATTAATTGCTCTCGCTGTTTCGAAGGACGACGTTTACCTATGTATGTGTATATCACAGTGCAATAAAAAATTGAAGGACTTTTACAAGGTGGTTGAAAAGTTGGAATCTTTTTAGCAGGTGAGGCAACGGCTACTAATTTTTCCTATTAATCAGTAAACTATTTATCAAAATAATAGCAATGTACATATTTTGCAGTTGTGGGCACTAAAAACCTTAGAGCCCATACTAGAGGAGGCCACATAGGAATATTGGTTAGACATAGATGTCCTTTTATTTAAAAGGCAACAGTACGTGCCAATAGGGCAGATGGAGGATTGAACAGAATAGGATATCGATGAAAGAATAAAGAGGAGAAACTTAAAAGAGAAAAGAACGACTGGTCCGTTAAACGGAGAAGCACCGCCTTTTGTTGAAACCAACGACACTCAAACCCTAAGTTAATAGAGGAAGAGGACAACCATGGCAATATGAGTGAATCGCATTCTTCCCACATTGATAAGCAGACCCATACATTTCCACGTCCTTAACTGTTGATAAAACATGTTGATACGCATAGTGGTTCCAATCTGTTGGTTAAGACAATTCTTACGGTTCAAATACAACAATTCTAGGTTTGACTATCGACTAACACATTAATCTCTGTGATTGCAACTAAACAAGGTGAAAAAAGTCGATAATGTTGTAGTCATAGTTCATCAATTGCGACGGGTCATGCGGAAGCATAACTTGGACATGTTGGAGCTAAAAGGTTCCATTCAATCTTTGAAGGACACAATGCAGACATTAGAGGACCATATTATTGGTCAGATTCTTAACGGCATCAAATTACAAGTATGTTGTTCTAGCTTTGTTCATATATTGATGGTTTACATTTAACAGGTATACGACTATTATTTATTTTGGGTTTAGGGTTTAACATATGTTATTAGTCAATGGGTTTTCTTATTTGCCTCATAATCTAGGGCGATGCTTCCGTTCAACATGATGATCCACAACATGATTATGCTAATCAAAATGATCGTGGGCAAAATGATGAACCTGATGTTGACGTTTCAGACATTGACCATGATAGGGTTGGTGCTACAGGAGACAATATATCTCCTGCCAATGAGATTGTCAATAAAGCTTTAGGAGAGATGGGAACCTTCAAGCAGTTGATGCTAAAGGAGACAATGTACCTTAGAGCACTCCTAAAGGCATCGCATCATGGTCGTTGTCACCAAATTCCTTTTATGTCCAGCAACATGAATGGTTACTTTCAAACCCAATTGAACGAGCACGGGGTCACAATGGCCAACAAATACATCGCAAGCCTGTACGTCGACCCATCGGTGTACTATTTAAATGTGAAGAACCCGATGATGGAAGCATATGAAGCTTTCAAGAAAGACATGTGGGCGAGGTAAGCTTAAAAATAACATTGTAAATACTTTGCGTTTTGAAAATTTTAATTCATCCAACCTTTTCAATCCGGAATGTTACATGTCCAAGCATAATGTCAAGATCTGGGGATTAAGGGCCTGAGTTTTTCACGTCATTAGAAGACTCTGAAAGTGAGATGACAACTGAACAAATTGACACATGCCTCAGTGTGCTTTGTAAGTGCCTTATAGGGTTGAAGTCCATGTTGCACAACACTCGTGAATACGTAGTTGATATGATATTCTTTATAAGTTTATTTCATATAGTTTTCAATTACGAAACCATGTGTGTGTTTTGTATTGCATGACGTGTAAAATGATGTAAATATAAATGACAAGACACCATCCGTGTGCTCTACACTGTATATCCAACTGAAGAAGAACAAGTGAGTATGAAAATTTCACTTGAGTTGTTGATGTACGTGCTGGGTGATAAGCCAACATACGGGAAAAAATGGAAAGATGTCAATTTCATCCTTACACCTTGTAATGTGGGTGGGCACTATGTTGCTGCGAAGATCAATTTGGTGAAATGGAGGATAAAGGTGGACTCCACAAGAACTATAGCCACAAAAGAAATCAAACTGCATGTGACTCAAATGACATCCCTTACTATGATGATTCCCATAATTTGCCACCTTCTAGTTATTTCAACAAAACGTGTTGTAAGAAATGAGATTTATCGCTTATGCCATTAGAAATTAAGCCACTAAAATCATCAATGAATCAACAGAATGATAGCGTCAGTTGTGGTAAGTTTACAGTAGGTTATATTGATGATATTTTGCAATTGGAACCGATCAAAGTAAAGTAGAAAATGATTGCAAATATGCAGATGCAATATGCTTTTGAAATTTTTACCAACAATTGTGATAATAAATCCCTCACTGCACTGTGAACATATGGGAAGTTGTATGAACATTTTTGGTTGATACAATTAACTTTAATATACGTACATTTAATACATTAATTTGTCATTTCAGACAAAGTGCCTATCATGATCAGATGTTCGTGAATTAATTGGGTGTTTTACCTTCAAGTAGTGATTTTTTAGTGTTGGCATGTTACTCATTAGCTCGGATGTGTAACAAGAAGATGTAAACGACATCTAACAAGTTATGGCACGTAACACCGTCAAAATAAAACTAAATGCCGTGTAACAAAAAAATGTAAACTTTTTTGATAATCCAAGGCGGGTAACAATATAAGACTTCAACTAAATGGCGTGTCACAAGATGTAAACGACATCTAACAAACTTTGGTGATCAACACCATTAGAGTAAAACTAAATGGCTCGTAATAGGAACATGAAGATGTAAATGACGTCTAACAGTCTATGGTGTGTAACAATATAAGACTTCAACTAAATGATGTGTCACAAGAAGATGTAAACGACATTTAACAAGCTATAACGTGTAACAATATTAGACTTCAACTAAATGGCATGCACAAGAAAATGTAAACAACATCTAACAAGCTGCAGCATGTAACAATATAAGACTTCAACTAAAGGGTGTGTCACAAAAATATGAACACGACATCTAACAAGCTTAGCATGTAACAATATAAGACATTTTAAGTGGTGTGTCACAAGAATATCTAAATAACATCTAACAAGCTTAGCGTGTAACAATATAAGACTTTTTTGAAATGGTGTGTAACAATATAAGACTTTTTGAAATGGCATGTCACAAGAATATGTAAACGATATCTAACAAGTGTGAGGCATAACAATATAAGACTTCAACAAAATGGCATGTCACAAGTTGTAACTGACATCTAACAAGCTCGACATATAACAATATAAGACTTTTTTAAATGATGTGTAACAAAAAGATGTTAACGACATGTAACAGGCCATGCCGTGTAACACCGTATGAGTAAACGAAATGGGGTGTAAGAAGATGTAACACCATATGAGTAAAACGAAATGGTGTGTAACAACATGTAAATGACATATAACAAGTCGTAGCGTGTAATCACATTACAACAAAATCTACAAAATATGAGAAGAAAATATTTTCATTTTAGACCTCGCACTTCAGACTAGATACAAAGATGACATTCGCTTTGAATTTACCATTACAAACTAGAATAAGAAGCTTGAATAACAAGGTGTTGAAATATCAACTCAGTCCATTATTAAATAACAAACACAAAATATGAATTTCAGAAACTTTAAGAGGAAATTATGAGAAATGTACTAGACATGGCTCACACAGTTAATTAGGCTAACCCACTATCTTCTTCTGCAAGACACCTTACTTTCTTAGACTTGGTCTTTCGTATTGGACAAGTGTTGCGTGTGTGACAAGTTTGTCTACAAGTTGAACATGTGTTCGGTCCTCATCTTCGTGAAGGCACCTATTGACTTAAAGATGGTGCCGGATTTGTGGATGAAACTGCAAACGGAGATGGACAATTTTTTCTATTATGCCCATACCTCTTGCATTATGAACATCTTCGTGGTCGACTGTTTTCCCCAACTGATGGTATCCTTCTCTTTCTAGGTTATCTCGCTTGATCTCTTCAAGGTGACGGCAAAACGACAATTTGTTTCAAATTAAGGGGATGTCCCAATCATTGGGATGCCCCTGGGCAATGGACTTAGCATAACCCTTTACCAAAAAGTTTGTATTGTAATAGTCTATGTAGAATTCAACGACTTCATGTTTGCACTAACTAAAAAATCTAATGAATTCAATGTTGAAGCAAATGTAAAAGTTAGATTAATTATTAATCAAATAACAAATAAAGATATCTGTACCTTATTGCTACAATAGCATGGCTGCACAGCGGTAAATTTGTCTGAAACTCAAAACATGAACATGTATTCTTGGACAGGTTTACAAATCCATCCATCTTCCCATCTTTAACTTTGAACTCCACTCGATTGATAGGTTTAATTACAAAATAATGTGCATCATTGAATCGTTTGCTCAACTACCTTGCAACCCAAGGGTTGAGGGGCATAATCACCTTGACGGCCTATTTATATTGGTCATGGAACTAATGTTGGAACATGTCTCTGATGAACTTGATCAGAACAATGATTGGCATTTGTCTTGCATGCTTCAAGCAAAAGTTAACACATTTCGTAATGTTAGATGTCATAAGTTGGTATCGCCTTACTAGTGACCATACACGTGCCTATCTCTTAAGACTTATTATTGTGGAGCTAAGACCTGTACTTGAAAGTCATAGGCATCATGGAAGCTACTTTATGGATTAATTTGGTTGTCATGTACTTGGTACATATAACCTTGCTATGGTGGAGTTTTAAGTGCAATTAGAAGCTTGGGAAAGCAACCATTAGTGCTTGGGTGAAGTTTTAAATGGTGTTCCGGAAGTATTTTTATCTTTAGTATGTTAAGGATGAGGTACATGGCAAGCTTAAAAGACTAACCCAACAAGGTGAAGTAAAAGAATATGTTAAAGAATTCTCTGAAATATTATTGTAAATTCATGATCTTAAAAAGAAAGAGGTGTTATTCATGTTTATGGTTGGCTTAAAGCCATGGGTGAAGATAGAGCTTCAATGTAGAAGTGTGTAAGACTTCGCATAAGCCATAGTGTTGGCCAAGAATCTAGTCGAGCTTTGCTTATCCTGACCTAAGAAAAAGGCAACAATGAGAACGAAAATGACAGTGGATCAAAGGAAAAGACTAACAAGAAATCACTGGACCATTGGACCATGGTAGTAGTTAAGTGAAAGCACAAGGAAAAAAAGCCTGTCAAATGTTTCTTGTACAAAGAATCACATTTGAGGAGGGATTTCCCCATACGTAAGAAGGTTATGTCCATCGTGATGGACAAAGATGAATCAAGCCACGAGAGTGGCAACCAGCATGTAGAAGTACCTAGTGAGTAGTCATAATTAGGGAACCTAGTGTTGCATAAGGAAAAAAAGACCTATTAAACTACCCATATAGCTTAAGAGAAGGGTTAAACAAAAGATAAACCTAGACAAAAAAAATGCTTCCATCAAACTAAGAAAAAAAAAACAAGGAAAAACCTAGACGAAAATCAAAGATGAAAGAAAAAAATGTAAAGACAACTGAAAAAAGAACAATTTACAGAAAATAAACAGTAAAGCAAACCATCACAAAATCTAGGGAAAAAAACAAAAAGAACAAATTGAAAACACAAAAGTGAAGAATAGTGAAAGCATGAAAAAAGAAAGAGATAAAGAGAATAAAGATACAAAAAGTAAACAAAAAACCAAAAATATGATGAAAGAAATGTTGGGATGAGCCCTGCAACAAATTGAGATTGATCAAGACCTGGTTCCAATCATGTAACGATATCATTCATATTAAATGATTAAAGGTTTTTCTTTATCAATAAGACATTAATTATAATGAGTTATAAATCTAATTAGATGAAGTTAATGAGATTAATATGCCTTGTCAGGTAACTGTAATAGGTTGCAGTTATGAGATCCATATGCATCAAAGTATAATCTTAAAATGTTCCTAGTTAATATATCATTGAAACTGGACATCAATGATGCTTAGAGACTATTATATTCTATGTTTCTTACTTTGGAAATAAGCAATTGATCTTTAGTTTAAAGTATAGAGATAGTTGGAATTAGAATTTAGGTGTTTGCCTAGGAGAGAAAGTTTACTGAACATGACTCGCCTTGAGAAGCGCATTTGGTAATACACTTTGGTGTCTATGCAACACTTTGCATATGTCAGTCGTGTAAATGTTTCTTAGAGTTGAGACACCAAGTTGTCTTATATGTGGAATACTATGTTTTAATTTCTATCTCTATGGGTGCCTAACCAAAATGCCTAAACAAGATGTTTTTAAGTATAGTATGAAGGATATGAAGGCAAATGAGTGGTTAAAATAGAAATCACCACGTCAAGTGTTTTAGAAGACATATTCTATCAATTCTTGGTCAATATTAACTTATTGCAGTTCTTAGTCAAGGCGACTTCGAGATTATGAAAAAGTTTTACAAGTCTCTATTGTTCAATTTTCTACTCACACAAGAATACGTATCGCAAAGATAATATAGTGATAAGTAGAGTGTCGATTCCACAGATAATTGAATTAATTCCTACTGTTAACTATTAAAATTAACACATTTTAATTTTATCTAAATAATTAAAATTAAAACTAATAACTAAAACTAATCTAAAATATATCAGTAGAATTATTTTATTAACTTGTAATGATTATTAGACCTAAGATTATGATATCCCTCAATACTTCATCTGAATATTATCTTTCTCTCTTAACTTAGTTTAATGGATAAAGTTGCTAACTAAGAGTCTTAAATAATTTACAAGTCTCTGTCAAATTTCTCATAAAAATACTTCTCTTAATTAATTTACTATATGTCTATGCAAATTATATTAAAGACAGATTCATTAAGTTCATGCTCTAATTTAGCTACATGTGGCTTATAAGTGTATGTCTACTCTATATACAAATCAAATCACCTAATCAACTAAGTGTATTTGATCATACACTATTCTATTCGAGGTTTACCTAAATCTCTTTCGTCAAGGTTTAACCTAGGTTTCTGATTCATTCTAAATGGTGGCCAGTCAATTAGAAGCATTAAGAATAAAATAAAATAAGCAACTTAAATCGATCAAACATAAGCAAAAGAGAGATAAATAAATCAAACTATATATTGAGTTCAATCATAATCTTAGATAAACAATTTAGTTCCTTGTCAAGTTACACATCATTATCAAATTAAATTGAAACATTAAAAACAAAACTAAGAGAATAAGAGAATAAAAAAAAAAGACCATAAAGCTCAAGAATTGTATTCTTGATATCCAAATCTCATTAAATCCTTCAAATTCGTTTTAGTTGTAATGACTTTGTGGCTTGACTCTCAACTGCCAATCTAGTGTTTCGTTCTCTCCATAAAAATCCTTTAAAATGTTATTTTTATAAGGCTTTGAAGTTACACCAAGTTGTGTGAAGAAAGAAGTCAATTCTAATAAGGATTTTCTTATCAGACTACGTGGGCCTTGGTCTACTTCCTCCAAAGCTACGGCCTAGACCATTAAATAGCAGAAATCGTAATTGTTTTAAGATTGCTACAATGCTCCAACTTCGATAAGATTTTTGACCAATTTTCAAGTCGAACTAAGTAAAGTGGTAAACATAAAAGTTGTAGTTTTTTCTCTTATCTTTCTAATAGTCTAATAATCATCTCATTTGAAACTCTTTAGAGAGAATTATAATCAAAATACCAAAACATGTGCAATAAAGGTTTGCACCTCAAAATTATTCTCTTTCTTCTACTAAAATTCTTCTTTCATCAAACACCTACAAAAGCATAAACAAATCAATAACAACCTATCTTAACTATATTAACACCAAATTAAGTATAAAATTAACTAAGATTAGATTGACTCACCTAAATTAACTAATTTAAAATAATTAAATAAAACTTACTAATTTTTATGCATTACTATAAGAACTAAGTTAAATTACTATCAAAATTAAACCCAAATAACTCTATATTATAAAGTTATCATACTCCCAAACTTAATATTTTTCTAGTCTTTGAGCAAATTGTAGAAAAGAAACTAACTTGCGAAAATTAAATTCAGTTAATGAAAACTAAAATAAATATAGTTACTACTACTACTACTACTACTACTACTACCACTACTAGAGATAAAGTACACCAACTCAAGGATTGCCTATAATTTCCTCAAAAGTATGTCTATCAATCATTAACATAAAAAATATATATATGCATCATTTAAATTCATGTTTCAATTCTAATGCAAACACAATTTTGAATGAATTTCTATGTGTGTGAAGTCTTTTACTAAGAATATCATGACATCCGAATGAGTTTATGCCAACATAAACTTTAAATTAGTACTAAAACTCCATATGTTTCCTTTTCATCTTTCTCTACTAATGTAGACTAACATCAAGCTAAGGATCAATAAGACTTTAATAAGCTTGTAATGCATGGCTAGGATCAAGGTAGGATACAAGAAAATAATTAGGCTCAAATCACCTTAAGCACATAATTATTCTAGGGCCTATATATATAGTTCTATTTTCCTTCTCCTAGTATATCTTTTCGTCCACATTTGAACTTTACTTTCATTCAACACATTTTTTTCTCTTTTTTTACTCGCAATCTCACACCCTCAAACTTATTTTCTTTGTATTATAGGTAGTGGGGTGACTTTTAATATTTTAAACTTTTTTTTTCATCAACATCACCTTTCCACCTTTTACAATATTTAACTTAATCTATATTTCCTAAAACAATATACATGCTTAGAAGTGAGGGTTGCAAAATTGAAAAATTAATTTTAAGACTAGGCTTAATTATTTTGTGGTTAAACAAAGAAAAGAGAAATTAGGCTCAAAAAGGGTATACTAGAGATAAAAATTTAACAAGATAGGCTTTTTAGGCTCCAATCGTCTAAAGATGGCTTAAATCATCTCCATAACTAAGTATTGCCTAGGATTTTACCTCGAAAAAAAATCAAGCAAATTATAGAATTCATAACATAATCTACAATTCACATCAATATAAACCCTCTCTAGATATTCATATTCAAAGTAAAAAAAATATAATGCTCAAAATTGTGAAAATCACATCCTAACAATGATACTTATCAAAGAATTTAGTCTGAATCTAAACAAAAACCTTATTCACTAAAAGTTAAGAATTTAAGATAGCTAGTTATCATTATTGGATAGAGAAATCATAAAAAAAATTAGAACAACTTTACTCTAGATTCCTAAAATTCAAACAAGAAATAAATTCATTTACCAACTAATCTTAAATTATTTATAAAAATAAATACGCATGCAAATAAAATTAAATCTAAAACTTTCACAGAACATTTATCACAAAAAAAATAAATTCACTGCCCCAAAATTAAACTAAACATTATCTTCAATGTTAGAAAAAATAAAAGAAAGGTAAATAATACTTCCCTGATGGTTGAATGAATCTGGTGAAGCTCTATTCATCCTATTCGTCTCCATCATCCTCTGCATCATTAGCTTCTGCCTCATTAACACCCTTATGAGGATTAGGTACCGGTGGACGAGTAGACATACCCAATCCCATAAAAGCACCATAAGCTCAAAACATGTGGTCCATATGTTGATTACATTAGGTCTGATCAAACGAACCATTAGAATTTTATCTTACTTGTTTGGGTGCCATTCTTAATTTTCTCAT
This sequence comes from Theobroma grandiflorum, assembly GCA_036013995.1. Lineage (NCBI taxonomy): Eukaryota > Viridiplantae > Streptophyta > Magnoliopsida > Malvales > Malvaceae > Theobroma > Theobroma grandiflorum. The sequence goes on from CP142131.1 coordinate 15,137,339, forward strand.
AGTCCCAATTTTCACTTACTAGAGAATTATAGAGTACAAATCTAAAGAGTCTACTATACTTAAAAATAATTAAGCACAATAACTCTCGAATCATCAATACCCAAGACAATTTCTCAACTAAATAAATTATGTGAAGCAAGTTAACAATATTTCTTAAAAATAATAAAATAATAAAAGTAAAAATAAAAAGAAATATTGAAACTTACTTGAAATCTTGAGCAAAAGTGTTGAAAATAAATGTGGGTAATGTGTATGGAGGAATAAAGATGAAAAGGGAATAATGGTGAGTGGAAGAGTAGAAGATAGATTGAGGGTAATGGGTAGGAAATGAGATAGAAAAGTGCAAAAATTTGCATAAAAGAAATTGAGACCAAGCTATAGTGAGAAGGGGGTTTTATATTGGAAGGTAAAGGCTTCCTTGTTGTGGTAGCCCAAATAAAGAAAGGGGGTTTTGTTTGGGTAGTGGGCTACCCAATGTTGGCAGCCGAGATAAAGGAATGGAGTTTTATATGGGAGGGTAGGGCTACTTATTGTTAACAGCCCATAGGGGGTTTATAGGGTTGTGGGTTGCCCATTATTGGCAGCCCACATTAGAAAGGGCCACAGCTTGTCCCTTAGTGGGAGTCATAGCTCACGTCACAAAAAGGCTACGAAGCCACGAGGCCTTACTGTTGGAACGCCATGGCTTAAGCTCCACAGGGAGATCGTAGCCTTGAAGGTTTTTTTTTTTCAGCAAGGCCACAACCTAGAGTCTAGTGGGTTATGGCCCACCATAATTGAAGTCCGAGAGGCAGTGGCTTTCACTAATAGAGGCCACAACCTACCCCTTTTTTTAAAATGTTTTTAGATTTTTTTTTTACATTTTTTCAAAAAGCTTTAAAAGTAATTACAAAATAAAAATAAAATATTAATAATTTAATAATTAAATTAAGAAAATAAAAGAGAGTAAGTTAAAGTGCTTAAGTTACCTCCCAAAAGTACTTCTTTATAGTCACTAGCTTGACTATGGCATCTATTCTTACACTACTTTATATAGCTCAAGATTTCCATTATTGACTTTAACTGCTCCGGTAAGCCCATTATAAATCTCAATAATATCATAAGGATGAATATTTACCACTTTGAAGGTGTTCCCCCAATATAGTTTAAGATTCCATGGCAAAAGATGGAGTTGTGAATCAGAAAATACTACTCGTTGTCCAGCCACAAAATTAAAATGGATAGAAAGTGATGGTGGTTTTGTCTCAATAGTTGGTGCTTGCTTCGTTAAAGGTAGTAGACTAGGCTTACCTTTACCCTTATTAACTAAATCCATTTTACAGTAACTATTTGTATAGGGATACTAAGTTGCATTGAACAAATTAAATACCACTTTCTTCTCTCCAACTCAGAAAATTATTTTGCCATTCTTCATGTCAGTACTTGCTCTAGTTGTAACTAAGAATGGTCTTGCCAAATTAAGAGGAATTTCAACATCATCTTCAATCTCAAGTACAATGAAGTCCACCGGAATGTATAAATATCCAACTTTAAGCAAAACATCCTCTATAATCCCAACTGGGTGCCTAATTATTTTGTTTGCTAATTGCAAGGTAACTGTAGTAGGTTGTATCTCTTTAAATCCAAGTTTTTTGGCAATAGACAAAGGCATTATTGAAATATTAGCACCTAAATCACACAAAGCTTTAGAAAATTTAAAACTACCAATAGTCCAAGGAATAGAAAACTCCTTAGATCTTTAAGCTTTAGTGAAAGCTTATTTTGGATTATAGCGATGCACTATTTAGTAAGTGCAATTGTCCCTAACTCTTTCGATTTCCTCTTTTTGATCAAGATGTCTTTAAGAATTTAGGATAAGTTTTAGCATTTGTTCTAAAGTTTTAGCAAAAGGAATATTAATGTGCAGCTTTTTAAATAGCTCCAAAAATCTCTAAAATTGTTTGTCAAGTTTTTGCTTTTGAAAACGTTGAGGACAAAGTGGTAAAGGTGTGGGAGCAAATTTTAATTGTGATTTTTTTTTGAATTTTCAACAGATTTTTCAACCGAAATTTCTTTTTCAGCATCTTTTTCAATTTCTTTCTCATCAGTTTGAAATTGAAATCTCAAAATTTAAAACTTTCTTACTTACCTTTTTTTCATTGCGGAGAGTGATTGTCATGAAGGAATGAATTACACTGATATACTATATATTGAAAGATTATCAAAGAACTTTTTGACTCTCTTAACAATTGGATGACCATCATGCATTGCTAGATGTCAATCTTGATTTATGGAATTGATTATAAATTAATTGATTGAAATTTATATTAATCAATTAAGTCATTAATCAATTCCATTGCCAACATGTTAAGAACCTAATGGGTCACACACAATGATTGCATTTGAATTAAATTGGGAGAGTGATGATTTAAGTTAGACTTAAATCACATGCTAGGTAATTAACTTCTATAAACTTAATTAAAAGAGTTTAATTAAGTTTTGAGCATAATATATAAATAGTTATAATTATAATACCGAAATTACAATAATATAAAGGAAATTATTTCAATTTAATTTCAATTGGGCTTAATTAAAATGGTTTAATTAAGTCATGTGCCTATATTTTAATGTGTTATAATTTGAAGAGCCTTATTGCAAAACTAAAGTTAATTTAACCTAGCTATAAAATTCACATTTAACTATTTTTTTAACATATGAAGAAAAAAAGTTGTCAGAAAATTAAAAAAAAAAATTTCTCTTTGTGTGCCATCACCTATTTTGTGAAAAAGAAAAACTGTTTTTGAATCAATTTTTTAAATATGTGATTCGACCATCTTTATGAGAAGTGGAAAAGGACAAACATTGTCCTTTTTTCTAGTACAAAAGTATAGTTAAAATCTCCCTCATTTACTGAAAAGTTCAAGTGAAATTGTGTGTATTAATGTTTGAGGCCAAAAGCTTGATTAGTTAGGGTTCTTGCTTCTTGTGGTGTTTGCGAGTTGCATTGATGAGATTGCTATTTCGATCAAGAGAACGTTGGCAAGGTTAGCTTTTGATTTTATGATTTTATATGCCATTATTTGTGTTAAAATATCATCATGGTGATCCGTGGGTGAAGGTATGTTTTGTTTTTTTCAAAAGTTTTAATTTTTTTGCATTGCGTAATTTCAAGCATGTCATCCATAGCCAAACCCAACAATGGTATCAAAGTCATCCATGGCTTAATTTGAACACATTAAGATGCCTAACAATTGTTGATGCCTTGTTTGAAAGGGTTATAAGGTGTATAGGTTTTGTAAGAAACAAAGAAGTTTTAAACTTTACAATATATTCTAGTTATTTTGATTTCTAGTAGATTTTATTGTTTATTTTTAAATCTTACTTCTCCCCATACTAATTGTTGGCTCCATTAGTTTTTTGATGATAATAAAACATTCTCATCCTTGTGTGTATAATATTTCTACCTAAGTGTGCAGAGGAAGTGTCTACAAAGAAAAAATAATTCAATCTTCCTAATGAGCACTTAAAGATGTAATGTGGATAAGGAACAAGGAGGATTAATATAAAGGAATATCCCTGATGGAACAAGGAAAATCATTGGTTAGACAAAGCTCAAAGTGAAGAAGTGAAAGGCTGAAGCTTAGTGAGAAACAGAACCGACTTAGTCGACCAAGAAAATGGGTTAGTCGACTAAGTGTTCTCTGCCAAATTTGCGATCGAGACAGAACCAACTTAGTCGACCAAGAAAAAAATGTTAGTCGACTAAGTGCTCTCTGTTTGCAACATACACCAAGCCACTATAAGATAGATTAACGGCTAGAACCTTCCCCAAACTGTTTCTAACGGTTAAAAACATTCTAACAGCCATAAGACAACCCTCTCTAACTATAAAAGGATCTTCAAATGCCAAGGAACTAACTTTTGACAACTTTTGACAACCATTGGCTTCACACATAAAGACTCCATCATATTCAAGCCAAGAAATAGCAGAAAGCTTAGAAACTTTCTTATATTTCACTGAACCTAAACGTCTATCTTTTGTTATTGTGTTTAGCTCCAAACCGTGTACCACTTAAATCAATTTATGATCATAGGTGCTTTCTCTTCTACTCATTCTTGTGATCTTAGAGTGAGTGATTCACTCTAAGTAGTTGTTTCAAGCTAGGTTGTTTGAAAGTGTAAAGGTTCCAACTTAGCCTTGGAAAGTTAGGTGTTGGATTTTGGTTGAGCCCGTGAAAAACCATTATAAAGGTTGTGGTTCTGCCTTGGAAAACCACATTGGGTTTTGGTTGAGCTTGGGAAAAACTAGTGTGAAGGTTGTAGCTAAGCCTTATAAAAGCTATTGTAAAAGCTTGGTGGAAGCTTGTGAATTCTACTGGCTTTATTGATTTGTTTCAAAGTCCTTTGTTGGATAATCAAGGTAGTGGATGTAGGTCTTGGATCGAACCACTATAAATACTTTGTCTATTGTCTCTCTTATTTTGCTTTCTTTGTTTTGAGATCAAGTCTCATTCTTACCAAAAGAGCCGAGATAGTGTTATTCACCCCCCTCTAGCACTTTCATTTGGGACCAACAATTGGTATCAGAGCTTGTACCATATTCTTAAAGGTCTAACACCCTTAGGGAGGATCCTATGGCTCTTCAAAAATCAGTTGTAGTTGAGGGACAATCAACAAACAGACCACCTCTGTTTGATGGCTCTAATTATCCTTATTGGAGCACTAGAATGTCTATATACATTAGAGCTATAGATTATGAAATGTGGGATGTCATCACTGATGGTCCCTTTGTTCCCTTAACCTCAAACGTAGTGACCAATAAGATGATTCCTAAGCCAAGGTCTAAATGGACTGAAGTTGAAATTAAGAGAGCACAAATTAATTTTAAGGCCATGCATACTCTTATTTGTGCACTTGATTATAAAGAATATGATAAAGTTTCCATATGCAAAAGTGTCAAGGAAATTGGCAAAAATTAGATAAGCTATATGGAGAAACATCTATGGAAAAAGAATTGAAAGTCAACTCTTGCGAGAATCAATGCTTAACAAGCAACATGGCAAATAGAGACACGGAATCAAGTGAAAATGAGTACTCCAATCAAATTGAATTATGCTTCATGGATCTTGAAGAGATAAAGGTAACTTTTTCATTATGTGAACTTAATTTATGAACTTTTGATGAATTACATTATGCTTTTGAGGATTTAGCATTTGAGTTTGAGAAAATGAATATGAAGAATAAGAAAATCATTTCCACACTCGATGTTGAAAATGAATTTTTGATGAAAACAAAAATTGACTTGGAAAAAGAAAATGAAAATTTGGAAAAGGATTTTAAAGCTTACCAAAATAAAATTGATATTTTGGAAAAAGGAAATTTTGATGTGAAAATAAAATTTGAAGATTTATTAAATGAGAAAGTGGAAGAAAGTGCAGACTTATGTTTGATGGCGAAAGATGATGAGTTCGAGGTATCCTCATCCCCCTGTTATATTTCTATTGATAAGCTGCAAGATGAATATGAATGTCTTTATGATGAGTTTGAAAAATTTGCATCGAAGTATAAAACTTTGAAAAGAAAAACTGCATCACTTGAGACTGATTTGCAAAAATTAAAGCATGATTTTAATTTAGTTTTTGAGCAAAGGAATTTTTTGCAAATTGAATTCGAGCATTCAAAAATAGATTTTGAAGTTATGAAACTAGAGTTGGCCAACAAAACAAAAACTTTACAAAAAACAATTAATGAAAACATAGCTCTTAAATGCATGGAAAAAGAAATACCAAAAAGGAACACACATTTGAAGAAAAATTCTAATTATGCTTCATTTCGGTGTTATAATTGTGAAAAACTTGGACATTTATCTTATGATTGTTTTAAAAGAAAAAGCATGTAGAAAATAAGAAAAATTTGGGTTCCAAAAGGCTCCTATATTGCAACTAACACTCAATGACCCATCAAAGTATAGGTACCTATCAAGAAAAACTAAAAATCTGTTTTGTAGGTTGAGCTGCACCTAAAGGAAACATGTTCAAAGGCTCAACACAAGAAGAAGCAGCTATGATATATGGATAGTGGCTGCTCTCGACACATGATAGGGGATAAAATGCTGTTTGCTCAACTGGACAAGAAAAAGGGAGGCACCGTGTCCTTTGGAGATGATTTAAAAGGTAGAATCCAAGGAATAGGAACAGTTGGTAAGAACTCTCATACTCAAATTAGTCATGTGCTGCTTGTTAAAGGCTAAAAGCATAATCTGTTGAGCATCAGTCAGTTGTGTGACAAAGGATTTAAGGTGTGTTTTGATTCAAATAAATGTGAAGTAATAGATATAGGCACCAACAAAATTACCTTCACAGGAAAAAGGTTGAAAAACATGTATTTTATCTTTCTTGAAGATCTAGAAAAGAATAACGAAATGTGCTTAGTGATAATTCTATTTTATAGAATTATTTTATTCCAATTTTGTTATTAAATATTAGCTAAGTCCTCAGTTTTTAATTATAATTTACTAAATTTTTAGTTATTTTTATATTTAGTTTATTTTTAAGTGAGTTATTTAATTTTATGTTATTTCTTTTAATTTGGTTAATATTTATTAGATTTTATATTTTTGGTAGGAATTAAAGTAATTGGGTTTAATTTCAGAAAGTAAGGTGCTAAAAGACCTAGAAGTCTGCTTGCATATACTTTAGTATTTTGGTCATATCTTGAGTTACAAAACTCCAATTGCTGTGATTCTTAGACCATTGAAAAGCTGAGAGACATTCCTACAACTTTGATGAAGATCACTTTGTCCAGTTCTTCCTCAAAGATAGAGAAACTTACATGGGAAATTTACTAGATGTATTGTGCTGGGAATAATAGTTTCCAAAGACTGACAAGTGATTTTTGGGCCTCTTATTATGTTTTTAAGCCCAATAAAGCCCTATGTCAACTTGAGGAAGTTTAGGTTAAGTTTGTTAGTATAAATAGGATATTTTTCAAGAACATTAGTAGACAACTTTTGGAGATTCAAGAAGTTAGAAGTCGAGGTTGAAGTTTGGAAATCAAAACAACAATCATTATTTTGTTCCTTGGCTTTTATTCTTCTTGTTACTTTCGATGGTTGAATTTTATACAATGTTATTTGATTTTGCAATCATGAGTAGCTAATTTTATTTTTCTAAGATTGCAATTGAACTCACATGTAGTCTAAGTTTTTAATCTCTTTCTTACTTATTTTCAATGGGAATTGAATTGTTTATTCCAATTTATTTTTAATGCTTTTAATTGTCTGATCAACAATTAAACTGATTTAGGAACCTAAACAAACTTGAAAAATGGAGTTTAGAGTAGACTAAAATTAGGATAGCATATGATCAAATTAATTGATTTGCGTATAGGATAGGGATATACCTATAGGCCATATGCAACCAGATTAGAGCCTGAACTCAATGAGTCTGTTTTAATTTCAATTCACATAGGGATATAGTGTTTTGGTTAAAATAGAAATTTTTATAAGACGAGTCGGGAGACTCTTATAAATAATCTAGGGCTCTAGGTTAACAATTCAACCCATTGAAATAAGTTAAGGAAGAGAGGTAAAATTTAGATGAAGTGTGAGGAATATTATAATCCTAGGCTTATTTAATTTAATCTTTTCTCAACTTATAATTTTGATTTTTCTTGTTAGTTTAAATTTTAGTTTATTAGTTTTATTTAATTACTCAATTTGGATTGTTTGGATAAGATTAAATTGTTCTAATTTTAGTACTTAGTAAAGTTTTAGATTAATTCCATGTGGGATCGACACTCTGCTTGCTTATATACTATTTGTTTGATACGTATACTTGCGTAGTAGAATTTTAACTGACAACTTTTTAGCGTCGTTGCCTGGGAATTGTTTCTAGAATTTCTACTAATACTAATAACAAGCAAATTTAGTCTTAATTCAAATTTTTTTTATTTTATTTTCAAGTGCTTTTGGTTGAGGTGATGAATTATTGTAACTATTAGTGGGCATCTGAACAATTTGTGCCTAGGAGGGTTGCTAGTGATTATGAATTGTCTATCAATGCTTTAGTAGCTGAAGTAGATGCTTTGTCTCAAAAAATTGACACTTGGGGTGTTAATGGTTTTCAAAATCCTTTTGTGGCATGCGAGCTTTGTGGAGATAGTCATTCAAGTGATTGTTGTTCAACTTATTATGAATCAATGCAATTTGATGGAAGTTTCAATGGGCAGCAAAACAATTTGTACTCTAATAGTACAACTCATGGTGGAATCACCCAAAATTTTCATGGAATAATGATCAAGGTCTTACATATTCATCGGAGCCTATTTTCCAGCATGATTTCTAGTCACAAGTTAGAGCTCTTATTTTTGATAAGAAGCTAACTTTGGAGAATATGCTTATACAATTTATGACAAAGAATGATGCCATCATTTAGAGTCAAGATGCCATCCTTCAGAGTCAAGCAGAATCAATATGAAATCTTGAGACTCAAGTGGGCCAACTTGTCAATTACATCAACAATAGGCCTCAAGAAATTTTACCAAATGACATTGAGCCTAATCCTAGAAAAGAAAAATATGGTAAGCATCTTGATGAGGTAAATGGCAAGAATGTTGTAGATGATGGAGATAAAGTAGATCAAGGAAATACTTCTAGCAATCAAGTTCAAGATGAAAAAATTAAGCAAGAGGAGAAAGTATCTACACCACTACAAGTCAAGCTATATGTGCTTCCCGGTCCTTTTCTAGATGTAGTTGATATGTTATTGATATGGAAAATTCAAATAAGTTTCTTGAAGCTTGTTTGGTTCAAGATGCAACAACCAAGGACCAGAATGAAAAACTTACAAATGTTGCATATGTTTTGAAAGCTACACCGAAAGTGCATTATCCAAGTGGAACTCAATTTGAGAAGTTAGGTAAAAGTCAGCCTATTCCACCATCTTGGGTTGAGCAAGCACTAAATCTTGAGTTAAAGCCACTACAACCTCATCGTAGGAGGAGACTACTTTCACACCTCAAACTTTTTCCATGCAAACTCAAACCTCCTTATAGGGTGAATGAAGACCTCAACCAAAGTCAAGCTAATGACTATAAAGAAGTGCTTATTGGGAGGTAACCCAAGTTTCTAAACTTTAGTTATTTTATCTTTTATTTTAATAATTTTCTTTTTAGTTGCAATTTATTTCTTTTAAACTATGTTTTTTATTTCCCTTTTGTAGGTACTTGGGTTCAAAAAAAAATTGAGATAGTTGCACCTTATTCTCCTAGGATGATATTTTAATTATATTTTTAGTCTTAGCTTTTGAGAAGCATATAGTTATGATTTAGTTTTATGTGATATTCTTGTGTTAATTTTATTTTAGAATATGACTTCTAATAATTTGAGCACTATACTCTTTTACTTAGAATTTTTGTGTGATTTAGGAAAAGTTTATGTTGATGAAAAAGTGTAGTGAAGTTAAAAATTCTAGAATTTGTTTGATTCTCTCTCGAGGTGAAATCTTAGATAACACTTAGGATAGGAAGTCATTTAGGCCATCTTTGGACCGTTTGAGCCTTTTTGAGCTTACCTTGCTATATTTATCCTTAGTCACCCTTTTTGAGCCTAATTTACCTTTTCTTTGTAATTACACAATTATGTTAGCCATGGCCTATCTATTTAAATCCAATAATTTGAACCTTTCACCTCTAAGTATTTTAATCTTTCTAAGGAATGGTTTGAGCTTAAAGATAAATTGAGGGAGAAAAGTGCCAAAGAAAAAAAAAGGTGATGGTTGTTAGCAAAATTATCTCTCGTTTATAATAGTCAAAAATAAGTTTAGGGGTTGAAAAAAAAAAGGAAAATAGCAATGTGTGGTACAAAGGAAAGTTTACTTCAAGTTTGGGGTGCTATATAAAAAATTTGAGCTCTTTATGTGTCTTAGATCGATTAAGTGCTTAGGGTGAATTTGAGCCTAAATATATCCTTTATCCCACCTTGACCCTAGCCTTACATTACAAGCTTAATAAAGACTTATTGATCCTTGAATAAGTGTTAATCTACATTAATGGAGAGAGAGATGAAAAGCAAACTTATGGGATCCAAGTACTAATCTATGTTTAGATTTGGCATAAACTAATTTGAATTGCATGATATTCTTTGTAAAAGAGCATTCACATACACACACGGAAGTCCATTCAAAAAATACAGTTTCACTTGAATTGATGCATGAATTTAAGGATTAGTTGTATGTTACCTTAAACTGGAATTTGAGTTAATTTCTAAGGAAAAATTGGAAAATCATGATTTGGTACTTCTATCTCTTGTTAAAGGATTTTTTGTGTTTTCTTTTTGTGATTCTTTTCTTTTGCTTGAGGACTAGCAAAATCTTAAGTTTGGAGGTGTGATAATTATATTTTATAGAATTATTTTATTTCAATTTTTTTATTAAATATTAGCTAAGTCCTCAGTTTTTAATTATAATTTACTTAATTTTTAGTTGTTTTTATATTTAATTTATTTTTAAGTGAGTTATTTAATTTTATATTATTTCTTTTAATTTGGTTAATATTTATTAGATTTTATATTTTTGGTAGGAATTAAAGTAATTATGCTTAATTTTAGAAAGTAAGGTGCTAAAAGACCTAGAAGTTTGCTTACATATGCTTCAGTATTTTGGTCATATTTCAAGTTACAGAACTCCAATTGCTGCAATTCTTAGACCATTGGAAAGCTATGAGACAAACCTATAACTTTGATGAAGGGCACTTTGCCCGGTTCTATGTCAAAGATAGAGAAAATTGCATTAGAAAGTTACTAGACATACTGTGCCAGGAATAGCAGTTTGCAAAGACCGACAAGTGATTGTTAGGGCTCTTATTATGTTTTTAAGCCCAATTAAGCCCTAGGTTAACTTGAGGAAGTTTAGGTTAAATTTGTTAGTATAATAGGATATTTTTCAAGAACATTAGTAGATAATTTTTGGAGATTCAAGAAGTCAGAAGTCGAGGCTGAAGTTTGGAAATCAAAACAACAATCATTATTTTGTTCGTTGGTTTTTATTCTTCTTGTTACTTTCGATGGTTGAATTTTATACAATGCTATTTGATTTTGCAATCATGAGTAGCTAATTTTTTTTTCTAGGATTGCAATTAAACTCACATGTAGTCTAAGTTTTTAGTCTCTTTCTTACTTATTTTCAATGGGAATTGAATTATTTATTCCAATTTGTTCTTAATGCTTTTAATTGCCTAATCAACAATTAAACCGATTTAGGAACCTAAACAAACTTGGGAAAGGGAGTTTAGAGTAGACTAAAATTGGGATAGTATATTATCAAATTAATTGATTTGCGTATAGGATATGGATATACCTATAGGCCATATGTAGCTAGATTAGAGCTTGAACTCAATGAGTCTATTTTAATTTCAATTCACATAAGGACATAGTATTTTGATTAAAATAGATATTTTTATAGGACGTGTCGGGAGATCCTTATAAATAATTTAGGACTCTAGGTTAGCAATTCAACCCATTGAAATAAGTTAACGAAGAGAAGTAAAATTTAGATGAAGTGTGAGGAATATTATAATCTTAGGGTTATTTAATTTGATCTTTTCTCAACTTATAACTTTGATTTTTCTTGTTAGTTTAAATTTTAGTTTATTAGTTTTATTTAATTACTCAATTTGGATTGTTTGGATAAGATTAAATTGTTCTAATTTTAGTACTTAGTAAAGTTTTAGATTAGTTCCTTGTGGGATCGATACTCTGCTTACTTATATATTATCTGTTTGATACGTATACTTGCGTAGTAGAATTTTAATTGACACTTAGTAGCAAACACTGAAAATGACAGCTGGTTATGGCATAGAAGACTAGGACATGTAAGTTTAAACACCATGACAAAGCTTATTAAGAAAAACTTAGTTGTTGGACTACCTAGCATTAAGTTTGAAAATGATAAAATATGTAAAGCTTGTCAGTTAGGAAAGCAAGTCAGAACTTCTTTCAAAGTTAAGAATGTCGTCTCAACATCTAGACCTCTTGAAATGTTGCACATTAATCTCTTTGGTCCAATTAGCACCACAAGTTTAGGTGAAAAATCTTATGGCTTAGTGATAGTGGATGATTACTCTAGATATACTTGGGTCTATTTCCTTGCTCACAAAAGTGATGCACTATCAGCTTTCATGGGCTATTGTAAGAGAGTTGAGAATGAAAAAGGTACAGCTATTGTTAGTATTAGGAGTAACCATGGAGAAGAGTTTGAAAACGATGAGTTTGAAAAGTTTTGCAATGAAAAGGGGCTGGAACACAACTTTTCTGCACCTAGAACACCCCAACAAAATAGAGTTGTGGAGAGAAAGAATCGAACATTGAAAGAGATGGTTAGGACTATGCTTTGTGAGAACAATCTTCCTAAGTACTTATGGGCTGAAGCTATAAATACAGCAGCTTACATTCTTAATAGGGTCTCAATTAGAGCAATTATTTTAAAAACCTCATATGAGCTGTACAAAGGAAGAAAACTAAACATCTCTAACCTTAGGAGCTTTAGCTGTAAATGCTTTGTTCTAAATAATGGAAAATAACCATTAGGAAAGTTTGATGCAAAATGTAATGAAGCAATATTTTTAGGATTTGCCATGAACTCTAAGGCTTATAGAGCCTTCAACAAAAGGACATTGAATGTTAAAGAATCTGTCCATATAGTTTTTGATGAATCAATTCACTTAGAAAAAGAAATTGATGATGATGATGATGAAGACTTAGAGAACTTTAAAAAACACATGAATCAAATGAGCCTAAATGATAGCAAGAACAATGAAGAAGGCTCATCTAGAGAAGAAATCATGGCTCCTCATCTTGAAATCTACAAAAACAAGACATCCAGCATAGTGACTTGACTAGAAGCTGGAGATATGTGAGAGATCACCCACAAGAACAAATCATAAGTAACATATCTCATGGAGTTAAAACTAGGCAAAGAACTAGGGAGACATGTGAATTTTCAGCCTTCATTTCCAAAGTTGAACCTAAAAGTTTTGAAGAAACTGAAAAAGAGGAAAGCTGGATAGTAGCCATGCAAGAGAAGCTAGATCAGTTCAAAAGAAATAATGTATGGTCACTAGTGCCTAAACCCTCTAACCATCCTATAGTTGGAACTAAATGGGTATTTAGAAATAAAGTTGATGAACAAGGAAATGTGGTTAGAAACAAAGCAAGATTGGTGGCAAATGGATATAATCAAAAGGAAGGCATAAACTATGAAGAAACCTTTGCACCGGTAACTAAAATAGAAGCCATAAGGTTATTAATTGCCTTTGCTTGTCATATGAATTTCAAGCCATACCAAATGGATGTAAAGAGTGCATTTCTTAATGGACTCATTCAAGAGGAAGTATATGTTGAACAACCTACTGGTTTTGAAGACTTTGAGAAACCAGATTATGTTTTTAGACTTCACAAGCCTTATATGGATTGAAGCAAGCTCTTAGAGCTTGATATGAAAGGCTATCTAAATTCCTTGTAAAAAAAAGACTATGTTAGGGGCAGCATAGACACCACATTGTTTATCAAAAGATGCTTAAATGATTTGATCATAGTTCAAATATATGTAGATGACATTATATTTGGTACTACTAATGAATCTCTTTGCAAGAACTTTGCTAAGAAAATACAGGGAGAATTCGAAATGAGCATGATGGAAGAATTGAAGTATTTTCTTGGCCTTTAAATCAAGCAATGCAAGGAAGGAATTTTCATCAGCCAAGATAGATACATTCAAGACATGCTCAAGAAGTTTGACATGCTGAAACTAAAGTCCATCTGCACACCAATATGTCCATCTACAAAACTTGATGTTGATAAGAAAGGTAAAGATGTAGATCAAAAGCTCTATAGAGGTATGATTGGATCTCTTTTTTACTTAACATCAAGTAGACCAGAAATTCAGTTTAGTGTGTGTTTGTGTGCTAGATTTCAATCCCAACGTAAAGAAACACACATAACAATTGTAAAACGAATTTTTATATATCTCTTAGGAACTTAGGCCTTAGGGATTTGGTGTTCAAAAGAATCATTATTTAGCCTAGTAAGATATTTAGATGCTGACTTTGCTGGAAGTAGAACTGATAGGAAAAGCACTAGTGGAACATGTCAGTTCCTAGGTAGCATCCTTGTATCCTGGTCAAGTAAGAAGAATTCTGTAGCACTGTCCACTGCTGAAGCTGAATATGTATCCTTAGGAAGTTGTTGTGCACAAGTACTATGGATCAAACAACAATTGAAAGACTATGGACTGTCAATGAATAACACTCCCATATATTGTGACAACACCAGTGCTATAAATATTTCAAAAAATCTTGTACAACACTCAAGAACTAAACACATTGAGGTTAGACACTACTTCATTAGAGATTATGTAACTAAGGGTGAAATTAATATTGAATTTGTGAACACTTTGCATTAGTTTGCTGACATATTTACCAAACCCCTTAATGAAGATAGATTTTGTGAAATTAGAAGAAATCTAGGAATGAGTTGTTTAGAAGAGTTGTAGGGAGCAGCTTGGACTAAGTAGAGAAAAACAAAAGGCACTTAGTCGACTAAAATGTGAAACATAGTCAACTAAGAGGATTCTATTTCATTAGAACCAAAGAACTGCTAGCTGAATGATAAATGATTAAAATTATGAAATTTTATGCTTACCGGGTAATAAAGGAAAAGGGAAAACCTGAGGCAGCAAATAATTAATATTTGAGAGGGAGTTTTAAAATTTTAGGAAATTAAGGCAATTGTTAAGGGCGAGGCAGACGGTTCCTAAATTAGAAACTATTAATCACTTTTATTCTTCATCTTCTGATAACCGATTCTCTCAAAACCTAAGTATTATCATCTGCATTCCCTCATCTGAAATCAACCTGAACCCTTATCCTCTCACCACTTGAAACTCTAAGAGTGAAATCACCTTCAGAACTCCAAATGGTCAAATCAACCCTACTTAAAGAGCTACTGGAGAAGAAGAAAAGGAAAAGACCAATAGAAGAGAGTCCTAAATCAAAACATCCACAGAAAAAGCTGAATGGGGTATCGAGTTTTGAAAAGAAAAAGTCTGACAAAGATTCTAAATAGAAGAAACAGACAGAAAAGAAGAAGAAATATAGAAAAACAAGAAGGAAAGATAAGAAGAAAATGTCTTCAAAAGGTACTTCATCCTCCTCATCTCTCAAATTTAGAAACAAAATTCATAAAGAGATATTCAAGAAAATAGAGAATGCATCTATAACCAGCGAGAAATTCATTGATTGGGATAGCTTCAATGAAACCCCTGAACTTTTAACTAGTTTAATCGACTATTTCAATGAAATGAAAACCAAGGATTACAGTTCTTTTAAGGACAGAGCATATAGTGCTAGCTTAGTTAAGGAATTCTATGCCAACATTGCATTAAATGAGAGAGAACTTGATGATTCGGAAGACTTTTCAGAAGATAATTTGAATGTATTTTTGAATAGAAAAGAGTTTTTGGTTACTGCTTCTGATTTGAGCAGCCTGTTAGAGATTAAAGGAGAAGAAGGCGAATTCGAAATGCTTGAAAAATATTATCCCTTATCTATGTGGGAAATCATCACCAGAAAGAAAGAAAATTTTTCATTAAAAAGTAATGCAGGATTGATAATCAGTCCACAGTTTAGAATCCTGCATTACTTTGTGGCAGCCAATCTGCATGGTAGGAGTGGTAGCTTAAGCTACATCAGCCTCTAAAATCTTAGGCTGATGGAGCATGCTTTCATTGGAGAGGTTCTAAACCTTGGGAGGTTCATGATTGAGAGAATAAGGGCAGCATGTAAGTTGGAGAAGAATGATTTGCCTTATGGCAATGTAATCACATCTTTTGTGAAAAAGAAGGGAATATGGGCTAAGAGGTACAATATGGACATGGTGAAAAGTAAAGACCAGCCTATCTTCTTAGGAAGTCTGATTAAGATGAGATACAAGGTGTATGAGGACACTTTTAGCAAAACCTCCAAGATTACTTCAGTGCAAACCTAGCCAGAGGTAGCCCCCACACCACCAGCAACAACAGCCCTTTCATTCTCTAATGAAGTTATGTTCAATCTGTTGATGAGAATGGATGCTAAGCTCACTGATCAAGGAGCAAGGCTTGTGAAAATTGAGAAAAAGATGAATGAGATTGAGGCTAGTTTGAAAGAAAAACCTGAAATGCCATCTAGACCTGCTGAAGTTGACTCCTCTACTACTCAAAGCATGGCACCAGAACAACAAGGTGCTGCAGGATCAGCCTTACAACCAAAAGGTTCTGAATTCCAAGATACAAGCCTTGAATTTCAAGCTAAAGGTTCAGCCTACTAGAGTGTAAGTCCTGGACATCAAGGCCTTGAACTAGGATTTGAAGAACCTCTTAAATCCACCTTAGCAGGAAAAGAAACATTTGATCAAGGAACTGAGGTAATTGGTTCACCACTTGGCCCTCTTGAGAATCAACCTCCACCACAGCCTGAACATGAAGCATCCCCTTATCACTCTGATGAAGTGTCTGTAATGGGACTTTTCTACTAGATGGTAAGAGAATAATAAGCAGAGGAAAAGGTAGCAGCAACTCAAGCTGCCCAGGCAATGACTTCAGAACAGGAAGCTGCAAAAAAATGGAAAGACAAAGGAAAAGGAAAAACAAAAGAAACAGCTCCTGCAACTAAGCCTCAACCACCCGCAATGAGACAGAAGAAGACAACCAAAAAATCAGTACCTCCAAGGACCAAGAAGTCTTCAAGATTGGCAGAGAAAGCAAAATCACCTCTTGCAACATCTCCTAAAGCACCAATAGAAATCTCTAATCAGACCACTCCTCAGAAAACTGCACAAACACCTCCTCAGCCTCTTCAGCAACCTCCTTAAGCATCCACTCAACCACCTCCAAGACCACCCTCTCTCATGCCTTTAAATCCTTTTTGGGGAAAATGGGAGCAGATAGATTCCCCTGAATCCACACCATCTCCTTCTGAAGATTGATGCCTCAACCCCCCTTTGATGATGATAAAAAGAGGGAGTAGTAAACTTACAAGAAAAATAAAAAAATCCCAAGGTAGAGGTACCATAATTCTAGGACTAACACAAGAATAACAAAAAAATCATGAGGGTAGAGGTACCATGATTCTAAGATAGCTAGGAAGAAAATTTAGCTCAGGGGTATTTTTGGAACAAATTTGTGATTACTGTTTTAATGGTTATTTTGTGCCAAAATGGCATTCAAACATTGGATTTTAATTTTGGTTAACCTTATGGATGTTTGGAACATGCATGCTGATAGTTGTTTGTGGTATTTGAACTCTGAAAATGATGTTTATGGTATTGTGAAGTGTTGCTGGAAATTTTTTGCTGATATTGTACAATGCTGCTATCAATTTTTTGATGTTATGCTTTTATTGAGTTAATGAGTTGATAAACAATGTCTGTCATGCTATTACCAACTGAACATGAATTTGAGTACGAATGGATGATGTTCATAGAATATCTGTTGAAAAATGAGTGGTTTGAATGAAATTTGGAATCAACATGTTATTGATAGAAATTTACAAAAATGAAAAACTAATGATAATCTGTCAACTTGTCAATTGCTTTTAAATATGAACATATGAACATTTTTTGACTTAGACAAGAATGCACAATGTCACTATGAACATAACTTGGATAAAAACTTGCTGGAATGAATGAAAAATATGCCCAAACTTAGAAGGAACATCAACTAAGAGGGAGAAATCCCTCACTTTTGCAGAAACTAAAAAAGAATTAAAAAGACACAATGCTATTAACCAAAGAATGTTTTGTCATCATAAAAAATGGGAGATTGTTGGCTCTATTAGTTTTTTGATGATAATAAAACATTTCGATCCTTGTGTGTATAATATTTCTACCTAAGTGTACAGGGGAAATCTCTACAAAGAAACAATAATTCAATCTTCCTAATGAGCACTTAAAGATGTAATGTAGATAAGGAACATTGAGGATTAATATAAAAAAAGATCCCTGATGGAACAAGGAAAATCATTGGTTGGACAAAGCTCAAAGTGGAAAAGTGAAAGGCTGAAGCTTAGTGAGAAACAGAATAGTCAACTAAGAAAATGGGTTAGTCAACTAAATGTTCTCTGCCAAATCTGTGACCGAGACAGAACCAACTTAGTCAAACAAGAGAAAAATGTTAGTCGACTAAGTGCTCTTTGTCTGCAATATACACCAAGCTACTACAAGACAAATTAACGGCTAGAACCTTCCCTAAACTGTTTCTAACGGTCAAAAACATTCCAATAGCCATCAGACAAGCCTCTCTAACTATAAAAGGATCTTCAAATGCCAAGGAACTAACTTTTGACAACTTTTGACAACCATTGGCTTCATACATAAAGACTCCATCATATTCAAGCCAAGAAAGAGCAGAAAGCTTAGAAACTCTCTTGTATTTCACTGAACCTAAACGTCTATCTTCTGTTATTGTGTTTAGCTCCAAACCGTGTACCACTTAGATCAATTTGTGATCATAGGTACTTTCTCTTCTACTCATTCTTGTGATCTTAGAGTGAGTGATTCACTCTAAGTGGTTGTTTTCAAGCTAGGTTGCTTGAAAGTGTAAAGTTCCAACTTGGGTTGGGTTTTGGTTGAGCCCGTGAAAAACCATTATAAAGGTTGTGGTTGAGCCTTGGGAAACCACATTGGGTTTTAGTTGAGCCCGGGAAAAACTAGTGTGAAGGTTGTGGCTAAGCCTTGTAAAAGCCATTGTAAAAGCTTGGTGGAAGCTTGTGAATTTTACTGGTTTTAGTGATTTGTTTCAAAATCCTTGGTTGGATAATCAAGATAGTGGATGCAGGTCTTAGACCGAACCACTATAAATACTTTGTCTATTGTCTCTCTTGTTTTGCTTTCTTTGTTTTGAGATCAAGTCTCATTATTACTAAAAGAGCTGAGATAGTGTTATTCACCCCCCTCTAGCACTCTTATTTGGGACCAACGCTAATCTCATTTTAATATCAAATCTCTGAAGATTATTAATGCATAAGATGCACAAATTAATTCTGCAATTAAAAAGATAATCCGATGACATTGTGGTGCATTATTTATAAGAGAATATGATTTTGCCCAACTTTTATAAAGGTCTGGTTTTCAGCTTTAAATAAGGTTTAAATGCTTTACAAAATATTGAAAAATTAAGGTATCAATACACATTGAAAATGTTTCAAAATAGGTGATTATCTATGGCTGATGGTGGAGGTAAAGCTACCAAAACGTGATTAAAATAGCTGTTGTTTGCATCAGTGATAGTTATAGTTTTGTTCAGCTTGGTAACTAAGAAAGGCCTAAATTTGTGCAATTATGTACATCAATTGGTTGAGAATTTTTTTATGGAAAGGTTCCATTTATTATCTAAATTTTTGCCAAGAATTTTAAGGATTTAAATCCTTGAAATTAAGCCTTCATAAAACTAAGTTGTTGGAGTGAAGACCGTTGCTACCTTTGTAGCAACAAGTCTTAGTTTTTCAATTTTGTTTATAGCCAAAAACACATCCTAAAATCTTAAAAATTTATTCTAGCATAGCTCTATGAGTTATCTATCAAGATAAATTTTATTAGGAATTAAATTCCTAAGTTAAAGTCACAAACCATTTCAAAAGGATTTAAAAATTGATTCCACCATCTACAAATAACAGTCACGATTTTTGAATTTTTTGAATAGCTAAATCACCTCCTGAAATCCTGAAAAAATATTTTGGAATAGCTCCATGAGTTATCTATCAGGATAATTTTTACTGGAATTAAATTCTAAAAGACACACCGCCATAATGCCATGTAATTAAGACATGTTTGCTATTGTCTACAACATGACACTACCTTGATTAAGACATAGGATTTGTCCGAATTTTACGCCAATAAATGATTAATTAAATTATTTAATTGGCTCAGGATAAGTTATGGAATTAGTTCCATAATTATGTTGATTTTTAAAATATTTAATTTAATTAATTTCATTTCTAAAATCGAAGATGTCAAAGATGATGCATTAACATCCATAAATAAAGAAATGTGATTTCCAAAATTATGGAAGTTAAGATATCTTCATTAGCTAATTAAATATTTTTGGAATATGTTCCACAAATATTGATAATTGATTTAATAAATTGTGGAATGTGATTCCTTAATTTAAAGATGTCAAAATTTAAATAATTTAAGACAATATTAATCTAAGAATTAGATTCCTAGTAGTAGTGGGAGTCTAAATATTTGTGGATAAATTTGGTTTTGAATTGACTTCTTACAAAAAGATAATTCTAATTTGACATTAAATTTAAAGATTAAACTATCTAAGATATTTCCTAATAAGATTAAACAATAATAAACATTCAATCTTTAATTAAATGAGATTTATAATTAGTTGCCTAAAACATTTAGGAACATATATTAAAATTGTTTTAATTTGTAATTTGCAATAAAATTTTAATTCTAATCCTAATGAAATTAAGAGTTAAAGAATTACTAATTTTGATTAGTAAAATTCTCTAATATTAGAATTTAAAAAATTTAAAAAAATTAATCTTAAATACCTCATATAATTAGCAATTTGAATAAGACAAGTTTTAAATTTTTGTATATTCATGTTGATGAATGTATGTAGATATTCATTGACTTAGACCCAATATGATTGTGTTATAATTAAAGTCTATATTTATCTCAAGTAGTTTGCATGTGATAGATTTATTTTATACAATTTAATAAATGTTATGCAACACAAAATAATAAGCATGTGATAGATTTATTTTATGCGATTTAATAAATACTATGCCTACAAAATGTGACCTTAATAAATTTGTAAAACAAAATCTCTCATGAAAATATTGAGTCATATGCTACGCATGCGTAAGTTGCCTTCTGTCATATAACAAAATAACATGGTTGCTCTTTTAATTAAAGGTTTGTTGAGCACACCCAATGTCACATTGTTACGCAAGTATGTTTGAGCTATTGATGGGTCTTACTCAACTAGTTTCATAAAATTCGGATGCTTGAAAACTTGATTATTATTAAAAATAGAGGTAATGGCTAGACGAAACATATATGATATGTTTAGGCAATGTATTGTCATCTAGCTTATCTAGGAGTCACATAAGAGATGGGATTTGATAAACTAAGTTATCTACCCAATTAGGCATATCATAACTTGTTAAGCACACTCAAAGTTAGGGTAAGCTGAACGGGGTCTTAGCTCACTAGAAAGTTCCTAGAAGAGACTTTTCGAAATGGCTTTGAGGGTTGTTATTTTTCATATAAAATAGTAGGAGATTTATTTAAAAATTTAAAGCCTTGTTTTAAATAGTTTATACATGATTATACTTATTGCTTTTATCTTATCTATTTAGGCATAATCTATATACATGGCTAACAACTTGTCACTTCGGAGCATTTTAGATTCAAACAAACTCACTGGTCCAAACTTCTTGGGTTGGTTTCGAAACATCAAGATAATTTTAAAATAGGAAAAGAAATCATATGTCTTTGACACACCTACTCCATCAATCCCAGCTGATGATGCTAGTGTTGAGGGTAAGAATGCATATCAATGTCACATGCATGTCCAATCCATGATTTTTCACCTTAGAGAATTGTTCAATAAAGAAAGGCGCATTGAGAGATATAAGATTTCTAAAGAATTGTTCTAATACAAAATAGCAGAAAGAAGTTATGTTAGACCCCGCGTACTGAAAGTGATTAGACTTATTGAGAGGATTGACCAATTAAGATTGGTAATGGATTATGAGCTGAATATTGACTTAGTTTTACAATCTCTTCTTAACAACTTCAGTCAGCTCATATTGAACTTCCATATGAACCGTTTGGAAGCTATTCTTCCTGAACTTTTGAGCATGTTGGACATGGAAAAAAAGTCCAACAAAAAGGAAAATAGAGTTTTACTTCTTGTTTCTTCTTCAAAGGTTCAAACGAGGCAAAAAAAGAAAAAGAAAAGGGAAGAAAGTAACATCCCAAAATCAAAACGTGATGAAGCCTAAAGGAGGTGTCAAAAAAGACAAAAAAAAAAAGACCTTTGCCATCACTATGGCAAACCTAGGCATTGGAAGAGGAATTGCAAAGAGTACGTAGCTAATATAAATAACAAAAAGAAGCTTATTGAAGTTTAATTCAAGTAATACTTGTTAATATATACTACTTTAGATTATAAAGGTATATGACACCTTGTGTTGGTTTTAATATATATGACATATTCAAGAGACCAAGGATAAAGATAAATAGGATTTTAGTTGAGAAGGTGACCACATTGATGCACTACTTGAAGCATTGGATGCTATATATGGATAGTTGTGCTCCTATTTAAACTTATGATATGATTTGTTGAATAATTTGTTTAAATGTTTTGACATTTATTGCCATATGGATGACTTGTGAAACACTTATATTTAGCATTTGGATGTTAAAGTTTTAATGTTTCATGTTTAGATAATTATTTGGAATAATTATTCTACTTTATTATTATCGACATTTCATATTGCTCCTTGCAATGGTATTTGATCAATTATAAATTACGATTTATGTCAAATTAGTTTAATTAAAATAAAATTAATCAATTAATCAGGTGACCTTACTTAAGATAAAATCTTAGTAAAAGATCATTTAAGTTTGTGATTAATTGATTAAAGGAATGAATGTCAATTCATATAAAGATGGAACTTTCTTACAATATGTCACGAGCCCCGGAACTTCCATCAAGCTCAAGACAATCGTTGCGACGTCTCGATAGGCATTCATATTCTGGATACCGATCGAAACCCCGCAAGACTTTGTATCAGTTTTCTTACTTTCCTTGTGAGCGACAGTCGTAGAACATCGTGTTTTAAATAGTTACTAGCCACTTTCGAGCCAAAGTGACAAGAAAATGATTCTCAACTCACATGGGCATTTCGATCATTTTCATTAGAAAAGTTCGAACCCAATTAAATATGTAGCAAATACATGGAAAACACACATTTCGAAGTCAGAAACGCGTTTCGTTAACTAAAACATTTATTTTGAATGAAATAAAAATTATCAAAATATAATAAAAATAATTAATAAAATATCACAATTTCTTATAAAACAATATTTATAAAGTTAACAGTAAATACTTTTATAGCGTAAAAACAAAATAAAAACATACATGTTGTAATATACATAAACAGAGTATGAAATACATTGACAGTGACACGTGGGCCCACAAATATATAAAAGTAAAGAGGACAGAAACCTACTGTTGATGTGGTTGCAAAATCAACTGTCGTCCTCAACAAACATAGCTATCTACAAACTAGTCTGGGCCTGAAATGTGGAGAGGAGAGTGGTGAGTTTGCACAACTCAGTGAGTAAACAAATATCTCCTAAAATATCTAAAGGCGAGTAATAAGAGACAATGAAAACTTTTCATCTCAAAGGTTTTCATAAGATGAAACCTTATTTAAATCAGTACGATCAAATTCATTTCACCCAAATAATAATAATAATAATAATAATAATAATAATAATAATATGGCTTATGATTTATCAAAAATTATGGCTCATGCCATAAAAATTCATACTCGAAGATACCTTGGCCGAGGCATCTAACCAAGTCCGCCAAGGCTGTTCAAATTTTATAATTTTTTCAAAAATGCAACCGATCCTTGACGTTAGCTGAGTTTGCCTTCACGTAGTGGTAAGGCGTGAAGGGAACTCTGTCATACCTTAAGATAACCCTGTACGCCTCTACAACTGAGATAAAGATATATATGGAGGTTTTACCATGCCACATCTAACTAGGCCGATCCACGGAAACCCATCTATTGCAGTAGATAATAATCCACCAAATTAACAAAATTTTAGCAGCATGATTGGACTATTTTATTACTAACCAACCTGCACGGCAAACAGCATCACATATATTTTCCAACACAATAAACCAGCAGTCAATCATGCCACATTTTCATAAGCCATATTAATTTAAAAATACAATTTATCATGAGACAAACAGTGGTCTCCCAATACTTTATTTTTCAAAACCACGATAGATTTCTAAATAATTTATGACATAATTTCATTTAAACCTATTTATTTATAAAACATAAAAATTCATCTTTAAAATTCATTTTTCGTAAAATTCACCAAAAACAGATAAAAATCACTTCAGATAATTGAGGTGATAGTAAGTTCACTCACTGTTTTCAAAAGTTCAAATTTTGGGTGTACTCGGACTAGTGGTCTTCAGGCGCGATCTCTTTGCCTCTTTCGGAGGTCTCACCACCTTGACATAGAATAAAATCAAGGAATTTACTACATTATCCCTAAATTGAAATAAACTAACTTAAATTGCTAATGCATGATATGAAATGCAAAAATTCGTCCGACCATTGCCTAAACGCGATGTTAAACTAATTCGGCCAATTACTCGATAAATTAGCCAATGCGTCCGATTTAACTCCAAATTACTCCATTCTTTTTCTAATACCTCAATTCACCAAATACCATTTAAATAATACCAATTTCAACATTAAACCTTTACACTTCTTCATAGAAAAATTCAGCCATTTGGTGCACTAGCACCGTGATTTTTCCTACACTATTTTCTCACCATAATTCATCATTTTCCAAGCTATTTCCCTTGAAATAAAAATAATCCCTCATTGATACTCAACATACAAGGTTCGGCAAATGAGGGTTCTAGGGAAAATAAATATTTTTCTTATGGTTTTGCTTCTAGACATGATTAATTATCTCTGAACATCAATATAATTCAAAATCAAGTCATTTCCATCATCAAATCCTTTCCATACCCATTCGGCCTTTATGGTTTCATCATGCCAACTCAATTTTCAGCCATGGAAAATAAGAAATAAAGCATGGGTAAGCTAGGTTTTAAGCAAAAATTAAAAGATTTTACCTTTTTATTGCTTAATCCTTGAAAAACAATGAAATCTCTTGATTTTCTTGGCTAGGTTTCTTGTTTCCCTTCTTTTCTATGCTTTTCTTCCTTTGGCCGACCAGCTTGAGTGAATGGTGAGTGTGTGGGCTGATTTTTATGGTTTAATAATAAAATAATATAACTCGCCACGTGTCACATGCTTATTAGTCCAAAATTTTAATTTTTATCCATTTTCACCTTATTTCTCCACCACAATTATTCTTATATTTATCCATTCCTATGATAAACATAATCCTTGATTTTTGACAAGTGTTGGTGGTGAAAATTACCGTTTTGCCCTCGATAAGGTAAAATTACCGTTTTGCCCCTATACTCCAAAAATACCGAGAATTGAAAATCTTTCACTGCTAAACCTCATATTATACTTCAAATAATTATTCTTATTCAAATGTGATCAAAATCTTTTCTAAAAGTCCCCATTTTGTCCTTAAATGGCAAAATAACCATTTTGTCCTTAAATGGCAAAATAACCATTTTGTCCCTAATCGGTCAATTTTCTCGATTGACTCCAAATCGGACCTCAAACTCCGAATTGCCATTTTTAGTCATCCTTGGACTATGAAATTCTCGATTTCACTTTAAAATCTCTATTTTAACTAGTTCGAGGCATAAATCGACTTATTTATACTTCTAAGTACAATACCGACTTTTATCCATTTTTCTGAGATATCTTAGTATGCAGGTGTGATGTCAAATATATAAATAACATGACAGATATTTTAGGATCAGGCTTGACACAATAGAACATAAAGATGTTTATTCAAAAGAAGAAAGCAAAATCATATTGTGATATGATTTGGTCCATATCTCTCGAATACATTGAGCCCATAATGGTATTTGAAAACCAATACAATTCCAAGCATGCATTTGCATGTATGTTTGTAACTTCATGGAATATTCAAAAAAGTTTAAATATTACTCTTACAAAAAATCTTGGATTTAGTGGGAGCATCATGACATTAAGAAAATAGTTTCTTAATATTACTCTATTACATTGGAATTCAATACTAGAGATGTTGCATTAAGTTGCATAATCAGTATAATTGTATGAGAACTCTATGGATTTAGTAAGATACATTGAGATGTATTATTCATATTAAATGAATCTACTAAATATAATTTAATGGAATTTCACACTTTATTTTATTTAATGAGATCTAAAGAGTTAAATGTAATGGAATATGTTAGTGTACTTGTCTCGTACATATGAGGAGTTTAGTGGGAGTGAATATAGTTCTTTGTTGATACAATTACATAAAATTTAATATGTGTATAAAGAAAAGGCCAAATTTTAATAAGTAATGGATGACACAATACTAAGTGACAAGATGCATGTGATGCATGAAGCAGAGTCAAGTTGGAATAGTTCCATAGTTAGAAAAGAATTATGAACATGTATATAAATATAGTCATATCCATCCTATGCGAGGGTAAAGTAAGAGGATATTTAGATTATTAGCTCACAAAACAAATAAAGGGTTCTAGCCATTGTTAATATAACAATGGAGCCACATTAAGAACCCAAGTCTAAATATAGTAATATGATGAGATATTATGACATCACCAAAACAAGAGAAATTAACCAAATTAAATGGCAAAAGTGAGTTTATAAAGAGACATGGTTGCTAAATGGATTAGATCCACATTGAAATGAGGTAGCAATTGGCTTTGTGCTAATGGGAGAATGTTGGGATAAGCTTTGTAGCCAATTGAGATTAGTCAGGACTAGTTTTTTTAAAAAAAAAAAAATTAAGGGAAGAGGGATTTGAACCCTACTCTCTAAGCAAAGGGATCACGCACCAACCAATGAGCCAAATGCTTGGGTGCTAAGACTGGTTTCCAATCATGCAACATATCATTTATATTGAATGATTAGAGTTTTTCTTCATTAATAAGACATTAATTATAATGAGTTATAAGTTTAATTAGATAAAGTTCATGAGATTAATATGCCTTGCAAGGAAACTATAATGGATTGTAGTTGTGAGATCGTTATGCATCAAAGTATAATCTCAAAATGTTCCTAGTTAATGCATCATTGAGACTAGACATTAATGTTACTTAGAGACTATTACATTCTCTGTTCCTTACTTTGAAAGTAAGCAATTGATCTAATAGATTGAAGTATGAAAATACTTGTAATTAGAATATAGGTGCTTGCGTATGAGAGCAAGTTCACTGAACATAACCTTGCATGAGAAGTGCATTTGGTAATACACTTCAATATCTATGCAACACTTCTCATGTGTCAGTCATATAAATACTCCATAGACTTGAGACACTAGGTTATCTGATATGTAGAGTGTTATGTTTTAATTTCATCTCTATGGGCGCTTAATTAAGGATGCTTACACAGGATGCTTTTGAGTATAGTATGAAGCATGTGAAGGCAAATGAGTGGTGAAGGTAAAAATTATTACCTCAAGTGTTTCAAAGGACATGTCATATCAATTCATGGTTAACATTAGCTTCTTGGAGTCATTGGCCAAGGCGACTTGCAGATTATGAAAAGGTTTCATAAGTCTTTATAAAATTAATGCTATAAATGCATGAACGGATATAGAGGTTAATAAGACTATACGCTATACCAAACTCTTATCATCTTTGGAATATATAATGAGAGAATGAATTATACTAATAGATTGTATACCAAAAGGTTGTCAAAGAACCTTCTGATAGTCTTAATAATTGGGTGGCCATGATGATTACTAGATGCCAATCTTGGTCTATAGAATTTATTATAAATTAATTGATCGAAATTTATATTAATCAATAAAGTCATTAATTAATTACATTGCTAACATGTTAAGAATCTAATAAATCACACACAATGATTGCATTTGAACTAA
Source organism: Theobroma grandiflorum (assembly GCA_036013995.1). Taxonomy (NCBI): domain Eukaryota; kingdom Viridiplantae; phylum Streptophyta; class Magnoliopsida; order Malvales; family Malvaceae; genus Theobroma; species Theobroma grandiflorum. The sequence goes on from CP142131.1 coordinate 15,165,159, forward strand.
ATTAAGAGAGTGATGATTTAAGTTAGATTTAAATAACATACTAGGTAATTAACTTCTATAAATTTAACTAAAAAGAGTTTAATTGAGTTTTCGGCATAATATATAAATAGTTATAATTATAATGTTGAAATTATAATAACATAATGGAAATTATTTCAATTTAATTTTCATTGGGCTTAATTAAAATAGTTTAATTAAGTTATATGCTTATATTGTAATGTGTTATAATTTGGAGGGTTTTATTGTAAAATTAAAGTTAATTTTAACCTGGCTATATAAATCACATATAACAATTTTTCTACATATGAAGAAAAAGAGTTGTCAGAAAAGAAAAAAAAAGTTTTGTCCTTGTGTGCTGTCACCTACTTTTTGAAGAAGAAAAATTATTTTTGAAGCAATTTTTCAAGTATGTGATTCAGCCATCCTTGTGAGAAGTGGAAAGGGACAAACATTGTCCCTTTTTGTTAGTATAAAAGCATAGTTAAAATCTCACTTATTTGTTGAGAAGTTTAAGTGAAATGGTGTGTATTACTATTAAAGGCTAAGAGCTTGATTGGCTAGGGTTTTTGCTTCTTATGGTATTTGTGGGTTACATTGAGGAGATTGTTATTTTGATTAGAAGAACGTTGGCAAAGTTAGTTTATGATTTTATGATTTTATATGTCATTCTATACATTAAAATATCATTATGCTGATCCACGAGTAAAGGTATGTTATGTTTTTTATTTTTAAGTTTTAAATTTCTTTCTGTTGTATAATTTTGAGTATGTCGTCCATAGTTAAACCCAATAGGAAGAAGAAAATTCTAGAAGCATGTTTCGATGAAAGATGAAAATACCAAGAATGTTTTGTAAAAATCATAAAACGACCTCAACAAAAAGAACATAGTAAACATAAAAAGATAGAAGTAGCCTCAACAATTTCCAATTGACCCAGAATCCCAATAAAAATCCTACTGCAATAACATTCTTGAAAGATCGAAAGACTCTCAATTTATTAGAGAAAACCCAAAATATCTTAAACATAAAGTACAACGTAAAAGTGAGCTGATCAAAATGGCCTAAACCATTTACTAAAATACCAAATATGTACATCTGTAAAATTCCATACCATCCGAGAGATATTTTATCATCTAATATTTATCACAAACTCAAAAATATCCCTCTCACTAATAATAACAAAAACAAAAACCCATGCTAAGTCTAAGTATAATTACCAAATATCGCCAATGTTTTGGACACATGTCAAACAATTAGCACGTTTAGAGACAAATTTTATATATAGTTATAGATTATAGATAATATTTACATAAGAAGCTTTTATTATTCTTTTAAGCACTTTTTATAGCTAACGTAAAAGATATTACATGTTTCTTCTCACATGTGTTTTTTTTTTTGTTTTGTTTGGTATATAATCTTTGTTTTGATAGAAAATTTATTATTATTTTAATAAATCATTCAAAAGTTTTGCATCCAATTTAAAAGGTTACTATTAGTTTATCAAATACAAATTTATTTTTCAATTTAGCTTATTGATTAGATTAAATATAACTTATTTAAGAAATAAAATATTAATATTTTCACAAATTGTTATGTTAATAGAAGATTACGACTATAAATTTATTAACTTCTCGAATATGATTGTTTTGGTATTTTATACACAATGATATCTGACTTTTATGTGTTACCAATTATGATTATCTCTAATTCTCAGTGATTAATAATTATTAAAGTCATTCCAAATATGATGATATTAAATCACCTATGATGTTATTGTAGTAATAAAATCACTCTATTACACGATAGTCTTGAAAAGAATACCAAATGTTATTTTAAATAAAATATAAATAACATCATTGAAAAAAATTAACTTTTATATTCTAAATTTATCTTTTCTCTTTCTACTTTCCCATACAACAAAGTAACTTTTTTAAAAACCCCAATCGACTTGATCTAAGAATGATAAAAACTCAATAAAATTCAATCTTGACTTGATCTAAATTTGAAATGATCCAATTGAAACCTGTCAAATTGTCACCTCTAAATATAAAAGTTTCAAATAATAGTTAGGGAGATTACTAATTTGTATTTTAACCTTTTCTTTTGAGATATTTTTTTGTATAAATTCCTTTTTTAGGGTATCTAAAATTATAGTATTCAATATTGGCCAAAAAAGTTATTACTTAATTATATTCAAAATTAGCTTTTCATATTTGATTATTTTTAAAATTATATTTTCATATTTATTTAGTTCTGAAATTAAATTGTAATAACAAAAACAATTTTAAATCAAGGCCTTTTTCTTACTAATATTTAAATATTAAGAGCATGTTTGGTCTAACTTTTTTATAGTTTAAAAGCTATTATAAAGCTCTTATAAAAAATAATAGCTTTTAAAATTAAATTAAAACTATTTGGTAAATTTACTTTCTATAAGTTCTATTTTATAGATAAGCTATTTGGCAAAACAATTTATATAAAATCTAATTTTGGTTAAAATTACCATAAATTGTATTTAATAAAAAACTTTCTATTAATAAATTTTTTTTTTCAAAATAGAAAAAATTAACTTTATTTTTTATCTATTTAAAATAAAATTTTGAAAATATAAAAAATATTTTTATATAATATAAAGTTTATAATTAATAATAAATCATAAAAAGAGAGTTTCACAAATCAACATTATATGGGTAATGCCGCAATGGCAACCCAAAACAAATCAATATGATATTACATTCAAATTAAATAATTGATATACTAAAATTCATCATTTTTATATATTTTATTATGAAAAATAATTGAAAACAATTTAATCATAATAATCTGTCTCCTAGATATTGATTCTGTAGTAATTCTTTTTTATAAAATACTAAAATTTGACTTAAAATTGAAATAAAAAAATAAATATAAAATAATTTGAAAGAGATTAGAGATTTGGACTAAACTATATGATCATGTCTAACAGTATCAACTTCGTCACAAGAAAAAATGAAAAAAATATATTATTCAAGATTTCCAAAACAAAAAAAACAACAAAATAGAAAAAAAATACTTGAATGCATTTTTAATTTTTTATTTTTCGTTTTTCTTAATTTTTGTAAAAACAAAAAAAAAACCTCTTGATTTGCAGAAAGGAAGAGAGGAGAGGCAGATCAATAGAGAGAGAGGAAAGGAGTATTTTTTGAGAGAGAATTTTTTTGAGAAAATATAACTTTTTTAATAAATTGACGTATTTTAAAAAAAATTCTTAATTAGAGTTATTTTTTTTAAAAAATTATTATTTTAAAAGCTTTTTAAAAAATTTATTTTACTTAGCTTCTACTTTAAAACAATAAATAAGTTAAAAATAAATCAAATCAAACGAGCATTGAATTTGAGATGAAAAAGATTTAAAGACTAAGAAAACTTTTATGCAGATCGGACGGCCAGAACATCTTCAAGCGTGGGCACCACCAAGTGATTCTCCACGTGTCAGGTTCTCCTTAGACGACCGCCAAATTCCTTCTCGACCCTCACCCACTCTCCCAGTTCTCATTCTCCCTTCAACCTCTCCTCCCTTTCAGCTTCGACTCCAAACCTCAGATTCGTTCCTCCAGACTTCACCTTCGGATCCGAACCTCATTTTTGCTCCTCTGTTCGTTGAAAATTTCGCACTATTTCGATCACTTTATCTCTCTCTCTCTTCGAGCTCAAAGAAAACACCCATTTCTCTCTCCCCCTCTCTCTCTCTAAAAATCTCGTTCGGATGCAAACCCTAACCCTTCTCTCACAATTTTGACACTCTTAAAGGATCGGTTTTTCAAGCTTCATTTCAAAGGCTTTCTCCAATTACTGTAAGTCCACTTCTGCTCTTTCTCTAGAAACCCTAAATGTCTTTTTCTTTGTATCTCTAGATTTTTTTTTTTAAATATTGAGGCTCTGAATCTATGCTAGGGCTTTGGTATTCTGTGCCTGGGCTTTTGTGTTTTTTGTATTGTCGTTTTACTTTGGGATGGGAATTGGTTGCTGTCGTTTCGATCTTTTGTGGTTTTGGTTAGAAATACGAGATTTTTATGGAATTTTTGAGTTTCAGCGCTTGTTTGGTTGCTGAGAAAATGGAGGATGCCGAGAGCCTTTTTTCGCGAGAGAATTGAAAATTTTAAATTGAGCTAAAGTTATAGTAGTTCTTTTTATTTTTCTGCTATGTGAAAGGTTGTAAGCTTTTTTATGCAAATCTTTTTGTATTTATTTTTAATTTAGTTTCCCGCATTTCTCATTATGAAGGGATTTGTGCTTGTACTTCACATCTAGTATTTGCTTTGGCTGCTTCTTGAGTGCTTCTTTTTTTTTTTTCTCTTTTGTGATATTTGGAGTTCATTGATCTTTATGGCAACCTTTGATGCTTTTGATTTTTACTTTTGGTAATGTTAAGTAGCCTTTTCTTTTTCACTTGGCTGATGCTCACCTGGTGTTATTACTAGCTTATGTGCTGTCTGGATCTTTATTTGTTTGGTTTGTCAGACTGCCAGCTTCTGGTATTTATATCTGAATTTAGTGACTTAGTCAATTTACCTTTTATTAAGTTTCAATGATATGGAGCTTTTGTTTCATGTTGATTTGGGAGGATGCAACATAAATTGACCAGAAAACGAAGAAAACAGTGCCATTAGATTCCTATAGTGAGAAAATAAGAAAGGTTGCGATACAAGATCTTGCCTTCAATGATGAATTCACAGTAAAATCGTGTCACTAGATTTACTGTCAGAATGGTTGCACTCTTTTATAGGGTTATTCGAGAATGTCTTTAAGATCAATATGTATCCACAAATATTGTTCTTTTTACAATTTATTTCCTTGGTCATAGCATTGTGTGATAAGCATTTGCGAACGCAAGGGATCATGCACCGGTGAAAGTCTGAACAACAGTAAAAATATTTGGGAATTTATAGTTTTGGTTTGGTTTCAATGGAGATGTTTGACATATAGTAGTTAAGTGGAGGAGGATGTCAAGCTTTATGAGTTTCTGTTGTATTAGATTTTTAGACTGTTGGAAAAGGAGTCTTGGTTTTATAAGACAAAGTTTGTGTGGATATTCACATTGGTGTCTAGTCTGTGGATTATGAATATTTAAGGCATGGTCAGCTTTCTTTACTGGGTTCTTCTTGCTCCGTACAGGAAATATATTTCTGTCTCCTTTTGTCTCAGTAAATGTTTCATGAGATCCTCATTTACCCTTAACTTCTATATCTGGTGAGGTGTAGGTGGAATTTGATCAACTTTTGGCACAAATAATATCTTATATTCTTTATTAAGTGCCCCAAAATGTTGACTTTTGATAGGAGGTTATGATACAGGGTTTTATGGAAGCTCTAATTGCTTGTACTTGAGGTTGAAGCGTCTATCTAGATACTTAAGTTCTTAGCTTGAGTTGTGCAGCAGTTGGAAGATAATCTTGCAAATAAGAATGAGCTACTCTTTAATAGCTAATCAGTTTTTTAGCTCTTGGTTCCTGTACTTGAGAATTGGATTACTCATCTGTACTCTGATTATGACTGTACCTGTCAAGTTGAAATATTAGAAATTTTAAGGGTTAGCTGGGCATAAAGTTAATGCCCTCCTTGGATAGTGCTTGGAGATATCTCTTCAAACCATGGTAGATGGGCTTCAGTTGAAAGCTTGGGGACTGAAAGTTGTTCTGAGGTTTTTCTTGCCTAGTATATCTAAATATGGGTTATGACAAACATGCTGAGAGGATCGGAATCATAAGATGACTAATTCAAAAGCCATAATTTTGGATGTAAGATTGCTTAGGGTTTGGGGATGATCTGTAGAGTCGAATTTCAAAAAGATAATTGCTCAAAGAGAGAATTTCCTTAAACTACATTATTTGGATGCTCCATTCAGGGTGTACGGTAGGATACTAGAAAATGGAAGATATTATGTTTCTTTAGGAGTTGGATACTAGAAAATGGAAGATATTATGTTTCTTTAGGAGGATGAACCTCTTAAACAATATTATTGTGATTCCCTATTGATGATATAGAAGTTTCCTACAAGAGAATGGAAGTTATTGTGTTATCAATGTGGCACCTTTTGTTTCTTTGCTAATAGATTAAGGAAAAATGACGAACATCAAGAATTTCTGTTCTACTAGGCAAGGGGAAAAATGAATGTTAATAAACTATTTCTATTTTTTCCTCCAAAACAAAATAACCCCTAACATGATTCTTGTTTGCTTTGCCACACTAATTTCAATATTTTATATGAGAATGAAGGAGCAGTCAAGGCACTGCTAGCTTTCAAATTAATAGCCTGTAGATGCAGGTTATGTTTATGTCTACTTTGATATATGTCACTTTTAAAATAGCAAGTATAGTATGATTGCTCAAGAACTATAATGATATAAATTTGTACAATTAAGAGTAAGCTCCCTTCTTGTGCTTTTTGTATTAACTAAAATTGGTTGCATATGGAGTTGAAGGTGTTTTGCATTCATTTTCAATAATCCTTGATTAAAAACTCCCTTGAATTTCAAAAATTAATTTTCAAATTTTATATGGTTTAATAAGTGCCTATGATATCTTGTATCCAACAAGTTGTATTGAAGCATATTAGGTTATTGTTCCATGCTGCTATTTCATTTGTTTGCTGGATACTTTTTTAACTATTTTATGCTTCTCACCACACCTTCCCTATCCCAACCAAAGAAAAGAAAGGTGGAAAATTTCTCATGCTGGGGTAGTTGCTTAAACTTTTGTTTCCCACAAAAAAATAATATGTTGGATTTTATGCATGCAGGATAAGGTTGAGTTTTGAAACGCGGCAACGGGGGTGAATGTTTAAATGTCCAGAAGAGGTTTGTTTCTAATTACAGTTGGATTTAAAGAAGTCAAATTCATATGATTGTCTGCTCTCTAATGGAATTGCAGGGATGTCAAAACTTTTAACTTAATTCTTATTTCTTGTAGGTAGTAATTTTCTTCTCACAAAATTTTAGCTGCTGAATATTTGTGGCTTGGATTATCTATGCCTGGCAACGAAGTTGGAGACAGGATCCATAATTTCCTTGGCCAAGAGAGTTTGTCCCAGGAGCAGCATCACTCACAGGTCATTGACGGTACCTGGCCTGGTTTAAGTAACAATCTGTGGGTTGGAAGCCAGAGACAAGTTGGTGGGCTTGTTTCCAGTTTGAAGAATTTCAGTGTAAATCAATTAGGTAATAATTGAGACATCTTATTGTTTAGTTTCTAATTGCTTTTGTTACAACAGTTATAGTGATGCGGATTTTGTTGTGAGATGCTTCTAAACCACCGTTTAGTTGACATGATTATATTTTCTTTTGGCAAAAGCTGAGTCTGACAGAGGACATGGTGGTCAGTCTTCAAGCTTGCAGCATGGCCTGAGCTTCACTCAATCAGGTTTTAGGCCTGAAATTGCCAGAAGTCAATTGCAAAACCAACCACCATTTGTAAATGGCTATATGCAAGGGCATCAGTCTTTCCAGGCAAGGCAGGGTGAAACAAACTTTTTGGGAGTGGATACAGCATCTAGAGGCTTATCAGCTCTTGATTCACAGATAGGAAACGGCCCTGATCTTCATAAGAAAAATTCATTGAGGTTGGATTCTAATGAATCTCCAGTAAATTACGATTTTTTTGGAGGCCAACAGCAAATTAGTGGACAGCATCCTGGCATGATCCAGCCTTTGCCAAGGCAGCAGTCGGGGATGACTGACGTGCAGCTATTACAGCAAAATGCTATGCTGAAGCAAATGCAAGAATTTCAGAGGCAGCAACTTCAGAAGCCACAGTTTCAACTACCGGAAGCACGGCAGTTGAGCTCTGCGAATCAGGTTTCCTCTGTTGTAAAACAGGGATCGGGTAGCCTTTCTCCAGCTCCAATCAATGGTGTTCCTGTCCATGATGCTTCAAATTATTCCTGGCAGCCTGAGCACATGACACCAAATGCAAATTGGCTACAGCATGGTGCCTCTCCAGCCATGCTGGGATCCTCTAGTGGATTTATGTTTTCCCCTGAGCAAGGCCAGGTGCGTTTGATGGGTTTGGTTCCTCAACACGTTGATCCATCATTTTATGGAATCTCTACCAGTGGTGCAAGAGGAAATCCATATCAATATTCTTCTGTCCAAATGGATAAGCCTATAATGCAGCAGATGCCAGCCGGCAGTAATTCGTCTCCTGGTAATCAGTATGCTATGTTTCCCGATCAAGTTGGCTTGCAAGATGGAGCTTCAGTTTCTAGACAGTGTGATCAGGGTAAAAATATGTTTGGTGCTGCCGCTGGTCAAGGTTTAAATAGTGGATTTCATTCAGAAAACTTGCAACAAATGACTATCCAGCCAAAAAATGCACTGATGCAGGAGTCTCGTGGGAGGCAAGAACATCCTGGTCCATCAGAAACATCCCTGGAGAAGTCAGTGATTCAGGCTGCCCCCTCTGCGAATGTGGCTACGCTAGATCCAACTGAAGAAAAGATTTTGTTTGGTTCAGATGACAGTGTATGGGATATCTTTGGAAAGAGTGCCAGCATGGGCTCAGTGTTGGATGGTACAGACTCTTTGGGGCCATTTCCATCTGTGCAAAGTGGAAGTTGGAGTGCTCTTATGCAATCAGCTGTAGCAGAAACATCTAGTAATGATATAGGGGTACAGGAAGAGTGGAGTGGTTTGGGTGTGCAGAATAGTGAACCTCCAAGTGGGAGCATGCAATCATCAATTGTCAATGATGGCAGCAAACAGCAATCAGCTTGGCCCGATAACAACTTGCAGAATGCCTCGACGCTGAACTCTAAACCTTTTCCCATTTCTGCTGATGCGAATATCAATCTTGATTTTTGTAGTGTTCCTGGGGTTCAGCAATTGGGAGTTCAGACTGCAAATGAACAGACTGGGAGAATGCAGAATGATTTGTCTCAGAGATTTGTTCAGCAGTTAACAGAAGAAAGGAGCAAATGGTTAGATTGCAGTCCTCTACAAAAGCCTGTAGCTGAAAGTGCTCAACTGTTTGGAAATGTTGCTCAATCTCCAGATATGCAAGTAAGTCCAAAGAACGTTTCAGGTCACCAACAAGGCACAGCAGTATATGATCCTCGTGGTCTGCCGCACAATAAACCAAATGGTTGGAACTTCATTGAGTCTGCATCACATGGTGGTGGTGCCGTATCAAAAAATCAGGATATTGAAAGCTCATTGCAACCTTCTCAGAATAGTGATCAGAAAGGTGCCATGTATGAGGAGAGAGGTCAAGGTTCTGGTCTTGGTCATCCTGTTCCTGATGCAAATATTGAATCAGGGAATTTGAATTCTGGCTTGGGAAGCCCTCAGGTAAATAGGGAAGGTTCTGATCTGAATAATTTTGCTGCAATTACAGATTCAGGCATGACAAGGGTCACCAAGGAAAGCTACCGGCAACTTCCAAACAGTAATAATCTTAATCTCTGGAAAAGTGTTGATTCTAAAGGAAACTCTGGACTAAGCAGGGTTCCATCAAAATATCAGCAAAATCAGGATAAGGGCCCTCAAACTTTTGATTTGACAGGGAATAGTTGCTTGGCCAAGGGAGCATCTGTAACAAATATCTTGGATAACCCCAATGTCAAAGAAACTTTAAATGACAGTTTCCGCTCAAACTTATCCCACCATACTTCCACTGGTGGCATGAGAGACAATGCTTGGTTGGATGCAAATGATCCACGGGGAGGAAAACAGAAGTCATCTGTTCATGTTAGTCGTAAACCTTCTGGAAATCGTAGATTTCAGTATCATCCTATGGGGGATCTGGATGTGGAGGTTGAACCTTCTTATGGAACTAAAAGTGTCACACATTCACAGGCGATCTCCCAACATGTTTCTCAAGGAATGAAAGGTCATGACCAAGGATATTTTGGGCAGTCAAAATTTACTGGTCATGCTGTTGGAGAGTCTACAGAAACTGAGAAGGTGATTTTTTTGTTTGGCCATATATGTAAACAGTGTGAAATTGCCAGCTGTTTTTCTCTATCCTGTTTACCCCTACTGATAGTTTCTTTTATTTTTTGAAAAAAAATGACGCCTTTGGAAGACTTAAAACATTTTTTTCATTAATGTTCTTCTGTATATTAGGGTCGTTTTCCTGGCATTCAAGTAGATGGGGTACCTTCCAAAAGCTCAAATCCTGATTCTGCACCTGACAGATCTTTTGGTGGTTTTGTGCCAAACAAGACAGCTCCAATGAGGTAGTTGGATATTGTAGTTCTGAATTTTTAGCTTGCATTGGCTTGAAATTTATTGCTAGTCTAACTTAGCTATAAAAGATATTCTTTTGGGTTGTTAAAAGCTATGATTGTAAAAACTTATTCATCAGCATTCGATATTTCATGGTTGAAATCTGATTTTTATTTGGTGGGATAAGGTCCATATTTACTACTGTACTTAGGGTGATGGGTTAAATTTACCACTCATCTTTGAATGCATACAATTTTATCATTGTACTTTTTAATTTGGTTAAAAAATGGTCAAAAAGTAATGTTAAAAGAATATTCTGATAAGAAATGAAAGAATAGTTAAAGAATATTTGGACTTATGATCAGTTTGAGTGAAATTTAGAAAGTACGGTGGTAAAATTGCACCTGTTCAAAGATGAGTGGTAAATTTGATCCATCACCCTAAGTGGAGTGTTAAATTTAGACCTTATCCCATATTTGGTCATGCTGACACTCCTGCTTTCCTTATTATATTGTTATGCTGCTTTTCTTATTTATTTTCTATTGGTGCTGCGTATTCCAAAATTTGCAGTCAAAATATGCTGGAGCTTCTTCAAAAGGTTGATCAGCCTAGTGAACGTGGTACTGCAACACACTTAAGCTCTTCTGAGTGCAATCAATCATCTGAAATGCCAGATGCAGAAACTTCTGATGGATCGGTGGGCCAGTTTCAGCATAATAGGCCTTCTGCTTCTCAAGGTTTTGCTTTACAACTAGGTCCCCCATCTCAAAGGTTTCCAATTCCAGATCGTGCAATTTCATCTCAGAGTTCTCCGCAAGGAGTTAATTCTCAAAATTCAGTTCATGTCTCTTCTGAGGTAGGAAGGAAGGGTCAGACATGGTTGGGTCCAACAGCTTCTGTTCAGTCCTCAACTCATGGACCACTCCATGGAGAAATTAGGGATAATGTTTCAAATGTCTCTGGTCAAACCAGCAATAAAGCCTCACAATATAATATTCAGGGCAATGTTTCTGCAGGTTTCACCTCTGATTATCCTTATTTAAAAAGTCATCTTCAAAACCAGCATGTTACTGGTGTGGCTAGTCAGGTAACACCAAATGAATCAGTCAATGCACCTTTTGGTGGGTTGGCATCTCAGTCAAAGCAGGCCGATGACTCTTGTGAGAGAGCTCAAACTAGTCAATTGGGAAGGAAATCAGCACCTCACATGCCCAAAATTGCTCCAGATAATGACCTTGCTTCTTCTTCAGAGACTTCTCGGCCTAGTAGTAGCAACCAAAACCATGCGAGGGATCCAGGCCAGCAGTTTCCAGTGTTGGAGGCTATGCCAGCTTCCCAACTTTCTGCTCCATCTGAATCTTTACAGCAAGGTGCTTTTACCAAAATTTTGCCTAGTGTATGGACCAATGTCTCAGCCCCACAACATCTATTGGGAGCCCAGTCTTCTCGGTCCTCGCAAAATTTGTTTAAGCCCCACCCTCAGTCAAATATTAACTCAGAAACAACTCTTCCTGGAATAAAGAAGCTAGATGATCAAATTGTCCGGGCTGGAGGGAGTGGCCAATCTGGGTTTTCTGCAGGCTCTGCTAAACCACAAAGCTTTGCTGGAGAAGAGAAACCAGCAAAAGCCCAGCACGTGTTGCCTGAGAATGATGCCAGCCAAAATCCTGCAATTACACAAAGAGACATTGAAGCTTTTGGCCGTTCTTTAAGACCCAATAGTGCTGTACATCAGAACTATTCATTGTTGCATCAGGTGCAGGCCATGAAAAATACAGAGATTGATCCAAGTAGTAGGAGTGTCAAAAGATTTAAAGGTCCAGACTCTGTTTTGGATGCTCAGCAGCAGGTAAGTTCCCAAGGAGCAGAGCAGTTATCTTATGGATCTGATACTATGATAAGAGATACTCCAAGTAATTGTCCATTAATTCCTTCTGGGGATCCTAAGATGCTAAGCTTTTCATCAAGCACTGGAGATAACCGTGAGGCACATTTGTCTTCTAATGATATCCTGGCATTTGCTCGGAATGATTCCCAGCATTTCCCCAATGGTAATAATTCAGCTGCTAATCTCAGGGGTGAACACTCTCAGATCAGTCCTCAGATGGCTCCATCCTGGTTTGATCGGTATGGGACATTTAAAAATGGGCAGATGTTGCCTATATATGATGCCCGCAAAATTGCCATGCTGAAGGCCGCAGAAAAACCCTTCACTGTTGGTAGGCCATCTTCTGACAGTCTGCATGCTCTTCATTCAAATGAGCAGGTTAATGCTGCTCCTGATACCAGTCAGCTGGATAATGCCCAGCAAAGCTCAAACCTCATGCCGATACCAAGTGAGCACATCTCCCCTCACTCGCTGCCTCCTGATATTACAAATCAGAATTTGGTTGTTGTGAGAGCAAAGAAGCGTAAAAGTATGACATTTGAGCTTCTACCATGGCATAGAGAAATGACACAAGGTTCTCAAAGGCCTCAGAACATAAGGTGATTGGAATAAGTATTCCATTTGCTGCAATTACTTTTAACAGTATACATTTCAATGACCAAAACTACTAAAAAGTTTCCCAAGAATAATTCACTAATATGCAAAAATTCGTTGCCATCTTGACTTTTCTCTTACTATTGTTATGCTTTTCGTCATTTTTGGAATTATATTGACGTTTTCTGTTAATCACAGTGTGGCAGAGGTGGGATGGGCCCATGCAGCAAATCGATTGATTGAGAACGTATGTTTAGTGTTCAACTGTCTTACTTTGATCTTATGTTATTCGTTCTTAGAACTCTGACGGTCTTAGCTTAAGGATATTGATATAATCACAGGTTGAAGATGAACCTGAAATGATTGAAGATTGGCCGCCAGTGCTAAGATCAAAAAGAAGGCTTATCTTGACAACACATCTTATGCAGCAACTACTTTGTGCTCCTCCAAGAGTAGTTCTTTCTGCAGATGCTAGTAAAAACTATGAGACTGTGGCCTATTTTGTGGCCAGATCAGCCTTAGGAGATGCATGCAGCACAGCGAATATACCTGAAAGTGATACTGCTGTTCCTGCTGACTGTGAAAGCACGTAAGAACTTGTAATTGTGTTTTTACTGGCTCTCATCTGAGAATCATTGTTGTTAGTAAGCTTTACCATCTTCTAATATTTTTTTTTGTCAATTTGCTTTTAGCATCTCTGAAAAGTTTAAGATGTCAGAGAGCAATGGTAATCAGTCCATCTTAAAGGCTGCAGAAGAGTTTATCATAAGAGCAAAGAAGCTGGAAAACAATTTACAGAGGTAAACTGATGTCTAGTTTTACCAATATATTTATGCATAATCTCGTCTTCTGCTAGTCTTTCTTAACATTGTTATTAATTTGACCCTTCAAGTTGTTTATGGATCTTGAATTTCAATGTTTCGTGGTAAGAACTTCCCCTTACAGGCCACCCATTAAGTTTGATTATATTGTTGTCCTAGGGGTGTCAAGGTGTTATAATATCCGTTAATATCCGTTAATTTATTGGTAATGAGGCTGATATGGCTCTTAACTGAGCAGAATTACACGGAATGATCTACTTATCACATCCACGGATAGTATTAGTTTCACATTTCTGTTCTTAGTATTTCCCCAGCTTAGGCTCAATAATCATTTGGATTTGAGATTCAGGAGCATTCTGCCTGTTGAAAGTATGGGCTGATACTTATTTTTCACGCATCATATAATTATAAGCCTCCATTTTAATTAAAATCGTAGGAGATGATTTTGGCTGCAGGATGATTTACTATTCTTCTAGGATGTTTTCTTTTGTTGTTCTTCTATTATGTTCAAGTATGGAAAGTTGCTTGTTTGATAGGATCGATTAAGGGTATGACTTATAGATAAATACTTGGTTAACTAGGAAAAATAACATGTGAAGGCTGCTGGGCCCTAAAGGAAATTTGTGTGATTTTTGGTTCTATTAGAATGGACAAACTGCTATTAAGTTGCAGTTTAGTATTTGCTGTGAGCTTTGTAAAAAGAGTGGCGAAGCCAGGTGGATTGATTTACTATACTTAAAAGGAGATTTTTTTGCTTTGATTTGAGTTATGTTGGGCTGTGCCTCTTTATTTGTTTACTTTATAGGATTTTTTCATTCCTTTGGTTGCCCCCATTGGTTGTTTTGCCCTAAGCTCTTGTTATGCTTAATCCAATTGTCTTGTCTTGTAATCTTTCCTCGTTGTTATGCAGTCTGGACAAGAGAGCCTCAATCTTGGACTTAAGAGTGGAATGTCAGGATCTAGAGAAGTTTTCTGTTATCAATCGTTTTGCCAAGTTTCACGGCCGGGGGCAAGCTGATGGGGCAGAGACCCCATCATCCTCTGATGCAATTGTGAGTGCTCACAAATTCTTCCCTCGGAGATATGTTACTGCACTACCGATGCCCAGGAATCTCCCTGATAGGGTACAATGTCTTTCACTTTGATCATTAATTAATTGATTTTTCCCTCTTTTTTGGCCAATTGTCTTCTTATCCCTCATGGTTCTCTGGTCCAATTTCTTCCAACTTAAATATTGGCACTTGCTCATAATTGAACCACACAAATGGAAATGTAGGAGAAGAATGTCTCCTTGAAAGCAATGGAGGATCTTAGATCTTTTCAGTGTAGGCCATTGATGTCATATTCTTGACAAATATAAGTTGGTCTTTGTATACTTGTTTGAAAATCTTGAGAGAAAGTGAGGTGCCCCGTGATTTTTCGGTAAATGGGGAGAACAGAAGAGCATTCTGATTTTTCAACAGATAGCTGAATTTTCAGGTAATTAAATGTATTTATTAAGCCTTTGGATGCGTTCCATTCATAAGTGAAGGGTTTCACCTTTCTCCTCTTCTCTTCTTTCCTCTCTCGGGCAGAAAGGGGCTGGGGCTTAGGAATTGCTGATGTTTACAACATAATGAGCCGAAGCCTTGAATCGGTTATATAAGCTATGAATTTTAGTTTAGGCTATTTCTCTGTTTCAATTATATATTTGGTACTGGTGATGCATTTTTTCTCTGTGCCTCGTAAATTAATAGTAAACGAAATGATCAAGGATGTCCATGTAATTGGTTTTCGCAAAGCACACTTTTGTGTTAATAATTTCACTTCATGCCTTTAATTGAGGAGAAGTTAAAAGTTAGAAGTTGTGTGGTGAAATGGGCTCGGTTCAATGTAGAAATTGTAATTTTCATACCTTAAAATGCCATTAGGTATTGGAAGCAAAATTGTAATTGTTTAGGTCATTTAGAAGCAAAATATATAATAATTTGGTGACAAAGGACAACTTTTCATCAACCTACGTATTTTTCTGTTGTGTTCGTTAGTGAAACAAGTTCATGGTAAAGGCTGAGAAACCGTAGTAAATGTGGACAAAAAAAAAAAAAAAAGAAATCGAGAATCACATCAGATGCACAGAAAACAATTCAGTAATAATCATGAATTAAAATCTTAAAAGGGAATTTCTTTTCGAGTTCATCAATGTAAGCAGTTTCAAATATATATATTGCTGCTCAAGGATTTTGGTTTCAGCGGTTGTATCAAAGAGTTGGAATTCTTTATTCGTATATTTTAATATTAATATTCAAATCTGCAACGACATTAAGATATTAACAGCTTAACATGAAAATGTCCACAAACCTAAGCCAATCTGGATTTGATTCCTACTTAAACCAATCTTAATCTTGACCCTAACTCCATCTATCTATCTATCATATATCCATGTCTAAATTGGACCTTTGTCCACTACCATCGTCGCCCAATTAATCATAATCAAATGTTCACTGATTACAAATACGACATGGTTTGAATTTTGGTTTTGTGCTGCTAATTGAGGAATTAAACAATTAGAGCAAACTTGAGATTTTGAATTTGTCGGTCCTTGGCTTGAATCTCTGATAGGGGAGGGCAGAAGTTCACATGTATACAAACGAACAAGAAAGGCTGATACAATTAAAGATAATTTGATTTAGCCAATCAGCCCTCTGAAAATCATTTGCTCATGCATGCATCTGTCATGAAATTGCTCCACCAGTGCTTCACTAAGGATTTGAACTTCTTTTGCGATATTCTGGTGGAACAACTTATGTGTTAGAACTAAATAGCAGACTAATTCTTCTTTCATGGCACCTACCATATTCAAGGTTGAGCTTCAAATATTGCACAACAGGATTGGTATGCTACATTTTCTGATGGTTCTTAGACAACATAAGGAGTTTATGAGAGGGAAATATGCATTTCCTCCCCAATCACTGCAAATATTTCCTCCACCCTGGTACGGAAAATAATTAAAAAAGAATATTAAAACTTTTGTACCTATTTGCTACTCAGTTGCAGTATGGAAGTAACATATCTAGTTCATGCGTATTTACAAAGTGAAGTGTATGCAAGCTTCCATGGGCATGTGTATGAACAATGATGGAAAAGTTACTCTCAAATTCCGTAATTACCTATGACCATCTATGTTCACCTCTGCAAGCCAGGTTGTAATATACACCTGCAATGAAAACTAGAGATATTAGAATGGTTAGCTTTAATATTTATTTATTGATTACATTAATAAGAAACATTTAACTCTAAAGAATGTTGTGTGCTAGCTTTTAGGATCTAAGAAAGAGGATCTGGATTTAATCTCCTACTTGACAATGGAGTATAGCTTCTCCACTACTCTCCAATCATCAACATCCACAAATGGACAAAAAATTGCATTTGACGTATAGTTGAACTATCACTAGAAAAAGCAGAGAGGGGGCAACGAAAGAAAAAGACAAAAAAAGGAAAAACCTTCGCTTATTATTCAAGCAAAGTGTTTCAATCCCTGCAGCACATATGAGACCTGCAATGCTTAGAAGTGTGGGCAACGATTTCAAGTTGCACCTCCAAAACCAGCAAATCTTTCTGTGCCCCCTCTATTGCTACTGGATGCTGAAGCACTTATGCACAGTACACAATATACAACAAAAGAACATCTATAATTTTGCTAGGTTGCATTGGAGATGCAATGGTGCATCATGAAGATAGCAACTGACCTATTTGTGATCTTTTAGCTAGTGGATGCTACTGCTTCAGAAAGACCTTATACAGCATAGACAAATGGGTCTACGTATTTTCAATGTATTAATTAGTATAATGGATCAGCACCTGCAAGATTTCATAGTCTGGATGACGATTGCATTGAAAAGCTGGCATATCAGATTCGCAATCCTTCAGTCTTGGATGGACCGGCTCAGATGTTTCTTCAGTATACAAGTCACAAACTTTCAGATCACTAAATTCTCCAGGGTAAAGCTCATCAGACCAGCACAACCGATTGGCTTGCGAAACTTCACAGCCAATAGACAGTAACTCTAACAGAAGAAACCGCTGTGCAATGCAAAAGGTAATGCAGGATATAAAGGATAGCAACACTGACAAAGAAACATGATAGAAAACACATTCGAATCATGTACAGGTTGTCTGTATTGTAGAAAAAGGCCATTCCATATACCTTCAAACTTAGTTCCAACTTAAACATCTGGTTGAGCTCTTCAGCTGATTTTTCTGAGATCATTCCAAGATCATAATTACCCAAATGAACTGTATATATATAAACTCATGCATATAATATTATGAAGTGTCTCAGATTACCATTTCAATGACAAGCACTATCTTGTATGGCTTTGCATGATTCTAGTAATGATACAATCCAATATAAAAAGATTAAGCTTCAATAAGTATACAAATCTCTTTTCAAAAAAATAAGTATACAAATCTAAGATTGTTGGGGCCAGTCACTTATCCTCATTCTCATTTTTTTTCATACCTTATACCTTCTCTTTGAAAACTTAGTCTAAATTTACTTCAAAACCATGCTCAAGAATTAATTTGAAAAATTCATATGCACTCAATAAAAAGAAAAGAATGAGCCCTTAACAGTGACATGAAAAAGGATGAACAATATTATCTCCCATTATATAAGACTGATGTTTTTCCAATGAAATACACAAATGCTGGTGGTCTTAATTTTGAAAATTTGCATGGTTATACAATCCTGCAACTCCACAAAAGCTATATGTGGCATCAATGAATTCTGATTAAAGCCATACCAAAAGAAGAGATTGACCAAAATCTGAAGACTGCCATCCCACCACAATCACCAGTGTCATTAATATCCTCACTAGAGCTAGAAAATTGTACAAGTGAACTACTACTGGCTACTTTGAGAAAAGATCTCATGGATTTAGTAGCATCGACCATGTGCATTACAACAGCCACCTGCAGAAAACTTATCACCAGAAAAAGGGTAAATACAGTTGCACAAAACAGAGAACGACTTTAAAGACTCTCCCAGATGTTTAGCCAGTGGAGTTGATACCACAACCAAAGTTTAGCAGTTCCTAGGAAATTAGCAGCTATAACACCTTCCAAAAACTTTTCTTCAGTGAATTAAAGTACAGTTAAAACTATACATATGTGTGTGCGTATGTAAGTATGTATACATGCGTTTACACGTGTTTAGCATAGACATGTAACGATGGATGTTTGATACAACACATAGAAACAGTCAAGGTTGATTCAATATATGTGAATACCAGACAGTTGTTATCTTGGAACCTTAGATGGTATATGCATGTTCCAGTAAGATGCATTTAGTAAAGGCATAAAAATTACATACCATGTCCTTGTAAGATGACAAAACTTTGCTGCGATGAAGCTCCTATAAGAAAGATATTTCATTAGTACTATACTACTATAAATTTGAAAGGGTATTTTACATGTTTCTCATACAAATAATTCCTATGGGTGCAATATGTTTTTTTTTTTTTTTAAATTCATTATATTTCGCTTAAAAACCCAAAACAACTAAATTTCATTCACAAGTACCGGAGTATATGACACCAAGTCACAGATAGGCTTATAGAAAAACTCATAAAACTCAAACTACAGCAAGATCACCTCTTTCTTGTCCTTAAAATGAAACATTAACTCGATTTAACTGAAAAGGAAATGAAAGAGCCAAATTAATGAAACTAAGGTGTACAAATAGCATACTTGCTGCTCAAGTAACTTGAAAGAAGCTTTATTTCGAATATCTGGCATATCCTTTAGAGCACCGAGCTCCATCAAAGGCATGTATCTGAGTTTAACATAATCCAAAAAATCAAATTAACAAATAAAACAAAAGAGAAAAAGAAGAAGATATACAATCAATAATTTGTAAAAAAAAAAAAATTGAGGTTTTTACTTTTGGGATAAATAAGCGTTGACGAAAGAAGTAGCGTGAGTTCTGGCAGAAGAGGAAGAAGAGAGCCATTGTTGGCGGTTGGAGGCCATTTTGGACCATTGGTTCCTTAGGTTGCGTTGCGCAGCTATTCTCCATTGCCTTGCCAGAGATGAAGGTGGCACTGGGGAAGAGCTCGAGCTTTGTGATTTTGGCTCGGTAGTTTCCATCTTCCAGTCCAGGGTTTCAGTTCGATAACGGTCCCGCCGTTGTTACAAAGCTTTGCCTAGGTCATTGCGTGGTTGGGCCGGATTAACATGGCAGGTCCTACCCGGACCAGGTTTAACAAGCCCAAGCCCAAGCTCGAAAAAAGAGTCAGTGGGTTGTATATATTGTCAAAAAATAAGCATTAATAATGACCATAAAATATTTTGATTTTGTTTTATTATTTGAACTTTATTTGTTAATTAAGTATCTATTGTGTTGCAGCTTGACCTGCTTATGTAAATAATTATTAATTGAATGTTAAATCATGCATAATTATATAATTTTCAACATTTTGCATGCAAACTCTTAATCCATTCCATTAAAATCAATTTTTGAATTTTGTTTTATTTTATATCAAAATAGTGATTAAATTTTGAAACTTACTTCGTAAGCTTTTAGCAAATTGTTTCTGAACATATATTTTTAAATTCTAAATAATCAAATATTGAACTAGATTTGACCATACAAATTATTTTTGGTCGATAAATACGAAGTTCTTTTAATTCTTTGAACAAAATTTTGTTTCAACATAATTCTCTAAAAAACTTTTTCACAAATAAAAAAGTATAAAATTAACAAAATTTTAACTTTGTTTATTTAAAAATTAAAAATGTGAACAGATAAAGTACTCATTATTTATTAGATATCTTAATCTACATCTTATTATTTAATAACACATTTAAATCTTATAAATATTTAATTAAAATCTTAAATTATTATCCGAATTCGTATCAAAATATTTTAAATATTGTTATTATTCCAACTTGATTATGTATTTACTTGGGTTTGATAGAGAAAAAGAAAAGGGCGAGGCTGGCGGCATTTTTGACGTGGCGAGACCCGATTCGCCTGCTGCGCTCATCTCAATTAAATAGGATCTAAAGCTCTATATGAGAGGAAAAACCGTTACAACGGAGGACAGATCAGAGATGTCGTCACACAATAACAATTCAGCGTCGGTCAACGACCCGAGACAACCGTCGGCGGCGAAGCCCTTCGTGGCGCAGCCGGTGTCGCCTCAAGATCTCCCCGTCGATTATTCCGGTTTTATTGCCGTGGTTTTCGGCATCGCGGGCGTCATGTTCAGGGTACTTCCTTCTCTCGCGACCTGTCTTCTAAACTTGAAGTTGAACAACATCGTTTTATTTTTTCTAAACTTTTTAGATAAAAATTTCAGCTGATTTTATTGTCTTATTATTATTTGTTTCAGTACAAGCTGAGCTCGTGGCTAGCAATCATATTCTGCGCCCAATCACTGGCGAATATGAGGAACGTCGAGAATGATCTCAAGCAGATTTCTATGGCTATGATGTTAGTTAACTCTCCTTTTTTTTAAAAAAAAAAAATTTTTAAATCCAGCTCCCTTTGTATTTGCAATATTAACAACAATAATAAATATATTACTGTATTATTTTTAGGTTAGATTTAGGGATTTTAATTAGGAGTTCTATTGGATCCGACAATAATTGGGTAGTAAGAGTAAGTTTTGTGATTCACAGCGGCATAGGAGCAACTTCTGTGACTTGTTTTTTTTGATTGCTGGAGTTGTAAAATGATCATTCCATTTAATTGTAATTTCCTTTGCTGTCTATTTCATCTGATTATCTACCGTCCTGTTTTGGTGGAAATGTTTTATTTCTACTAAAGATATATTCGGGGAAATTCGTTAAATCTTGGCTATTTCTGTCCCTTGATTGCTAAATGCACCTATTCTTAATCAGACCATCCTTAAACTGATGCTGTTTCCTAAACTGCCGCTTGCTCCTTTGTCCATGGAAGTTTCTTACACTGCCATCTCATTCTTTTTGTGGCATACTATGTTGACTTCAACAAACATCAATTAGAGAATAAAACTTTCACTGATGAAGTATGGGGTGGTAGTATAAGAATTTCCACTAAGAAAGGCACGCCAGGTAACTAAGTGATATAGGTGGCAGTTTAAGGATTCTGGGTATTCCAAAGCATTTCTGAGAAGAGGGGTTATGCTCTAGAGAAAGAAAAGGGGGCATTACTTGTGGTGTTTTCTCTGCTATAACTCAGTTCTTGTAGTTGGATGAAGCCTTTTGTGTTGCTTGTTTTTTATCTGGGCTTTCTTCAAGTAATGCTACATTAGTTTATTTTGGGTTAGGCTTCCTTTGTTGAGCAGATCACCTAATAAGCTGTATTGGCTTTGATATTGGTTTCTCTCAAACTTCTTGTGTAACATTTTATAATTGACTTGGATGATTCTTCTTTGAACTTCTGTGGGAAAAGCTAGTTTGCCTCAGTTCTTTTTCTCTTTTGCCTCATTTCTATGAACCGTGTAGGTTCTTTGAAAGCTTTTTGACTTAATGAAATCTCAATTATCTGCTCCCTTATTCAATGTTTGGGCAGATGTTTTTATGGGAAACACCAGTTTGCCTTTGATTTCCTTCTCTTTCTACCTCATTTCTGCAAACTGGCTCAGGGTTCCTTTGAGAAGAAATCTTTGACTTGATGATATCTCCATTATCTGCATCTCTGTTTAATGTTTGTGGAGATCATTTTATTAGTTTAAGTATGTTTCTTAATTTAGGCAGTGTTTCACCTTTTTTTCCTTTTCCCCCTTGTCTTATATGGAATGTTTTGGCTATCTTACTTGAATTTATATTCACTCATTTGGTTTTATAACTAATTTTACCTTTTATGTCTGGAACTCAGGTTTGCGATCATGGGATTAGTAACAAACTATTTGGGTCCAGCTCGACCAGGCACACAGAGTTAACTCGGATTCTGTATATGCGCATTTCTTTTTGTACGATGATTTCATATCATGACGTTGAGATAAATGGTGACCTTAGTCAAAAGTTTCCTTCTTTCAGATGATGATTCCTGTTCCGTTTCCATTAATTTTAATTTTTACAGAGGGCTGAGTGATGCTACAAATGTGATGGTTGTATTTACATTTGCTCATAATATTGATGACAATGCATTTGTATTTTCATGGTCATCTACTGGCTAACTTTTGTTTTGCGCCCAGCGTATTTTTGTTATGTTTTCTACGAGGAATTCAGAGGAAAGAATGGGTTGGAAAAAAGAAATGGAAGAACAAAGTATGCACGGATTTACAAAAATCCAGTGGTTAGGAGCTAAATAAAAATGTTGAAATAATTCTGACAGTTTCATAATATTATCACTTTCTTTCGGAGTTCTTAGTTACTTCAGGTCTACATGATTGGAAGTTGGGACATGTTCCTATTCCCGATATTGTTACTTTGATCAGATCTTATATTGCCAATGTGAGCCATCAAAATTTTAAAAAAACTGTGAACCCTTTTAAATCTAATTCAAAGAAAAATACCAAATTGCTGAAAGTAATATCTACTTTACATTTCCTTCGTTTTAGGGTGTGAATTAATTGGTCAAATGACTTGTATCTAAGGAGCCCGCGCTTTGCAGAGTAATAGAAAGGCTTATAGTTCTATAAAATATGGCTTAGCAGTGGCAAGTAGCCAGCATGCTTCCCAATGTCATAAGCCATTTAATTTCAACATAATTTAGAAATCTCACTTCATTCATAAAAATTGTCTAAAACTCATTTATATCATTGAAATGTCACTCAAAATTTATTTAAATACATTCAATATAAACATCATAAAAATCTATGATTATGCTCACAACATAAAGTTTAATGCATGCTGCATAAAATACTGAGCATAAGGAAATCAAACTTTGTAATCATGTATGCACATTCACAAATATATAAAGCACGATTTTTGGAGATAAATTGGATTGAAAAGCTTGTTTCCC
Source organism: Theobroma grandiflorum (assembly GCA_036013995.1). Classification (NCBI taxonomy): domain Eukaryota; kingdom Viridiplantae; phylum Streptophyta; class Magnoliopsida; order Malvales; family Malvaceae; genus Theobroma; species Theobroma grandiflorum. The sequence continues at coordinate 15,188,593 of CP142131.1, forward strand.
GTTTTTGAAACACTTTACGTATATGGCATACTTACACATATTCAAAACAATTTCTAAAATAATTTACAATCACAATTTTCTTAAAATTTTATCCACATATGATTTTCACAATAATTCGCGTGTAATAAATCATGCGAATATATATATGTATAGCTATAGGAAAATTTTAAAATCGACACCCCCTACTCACCTCTAAATAGAGGAATTTTATATCATTATTTTCGTACGTGTATATATTTATTTCTATTTATCGATCGCCTATTTCGTTAGGCTCGTCTCCACGACAAACGTTCCATGGGCCTTTTCCATTTCCTTATTTCTTTTTTGGGCCCCCCTTTCCATGGGCTTCTCTACATCTTCTATTGGGCTAGGTCTATTTAAATCTTTCCATTTGGGCCTTGCCCAATTTTATTTTATTTTTTTTTCATTCATCCATTTTCATTTTTTTTCTTTTTCTTTTTCTTTTCTTTTTCTTTCTTTCTCTTCCACATCTTTTTCTTCTTCTTTCCTCCTCCAGCCCGTGGCCTTCCTCCCACCATGGCAGTCCATCCTCTCCACCACCGTCGGTGGTGGCTCTTCCGTTCCTCTCTCCTCCACTCACCAAACGGCCACCTTTTTCCTCATCTCTTTCCACTCACAATCCACCTCCATCTCCTCCAATTTCCAACAACCAAATATGCACTTTGCAGCCCCCAAAAACAGCAACAAACTCACAATTTCCAACAATAAAACCTCATCAATTTCAACCTTAAAGTGCAGAATTTTTCAGTTCAATTTTCAGCCTTAAAATTCACAAAATTTGGATAGCAATTAACCTCCAAAAATTAGCCTTCTTACCTCAAAATTTCAGATTTTTCTCTCCTCCAAGAACTTGTAAAAATTTGACCTTCCTTCCTCCCCCTTCATGCCATTTTTTTCTTCTATTTTCCATGGTGTTTCCTCTCTCGGTTTCTTCATCTATTTCTTTGCCTTTATATCTTTGCTTTTTCTTCTCTCTTCTCTTTCTTGCTTGACCAACTCTTCTAGTGTCTTCTTCAAACTTCTTTTTACTCTTTTATTTCTTCCTTTGATCGTCTTTATCCTTCTCTCCTTATCTCTTTGTTCTTTTATTTTTTTCCTCCTTGTCTGTTACTTTGACTATTCTTTCATTCATTTCTTCTTATGGTCGGCCCCCACATCCTTTCATTTTCACCTTTCTTTTGTTTCTTTGTCCTTTCTTTCTTTTGTCTTATTTTCATTCCTTTATTCTCTCTTAGCCGACCTTCACTCTTCTACATTGTTCCTCTTTGACTTTTCTTTGCCTTTCCTCTTCACATAGTTGGCCCCCACTCAATTCATGTTTTCTCCTTTCATGTTTCTTTTCTTTTGTTTTTCATGCTTATCTTATTTCCTCATTTCACCTTCTAAATATTCATTTAAGATTTAATTAACATAGGATTTAATTAGGCTTAAAAATGTAATAAGAGACCCAAAAATTTAATTGTCAATCCTTACAATTTTCATTCCCGATATATCACTTCCAACCACTTTCCAACATAATTTTCTCTATTGTAGAGACTGAACTAGGCAAAGTGATCGCATGAAAATTGTAGCTCTGTCTCTTAGCTTTCCAATGGTCCAAGAATTTTAGCAATTGGAGTTCTGTAGCTTGAGATATAGCCAAAATACTAAAGCATGTACAAGAAAGTTTCTGAGTTTTTAAACACTTTGCTCTCCAAAAATTAAGTCTAATATTTTTAATTCCTATCCACACTTATTAAATTTCAATTTCCTTCTATTCTTCTTCCTTCACACACACACACACACACATATACATATATATATATATATTAAAATATTAAGATCACATTCTAACGCGGTGTCACCATAATAGTTAAATATTTACTTTACCGCGTGTACTCGATAAAAATCACATCCTACGATTTTCACCGTTTTCTTTCAAAATTAATCTTTACTGCTCCTCCCCCACTTAAATTAGTCATATTTCATTTTTCATGACTAATTTTGATAATAAATCAAATAATAATATTTTAATATTATTTTATTCCAAAAATTTTCACTTACTTTCTTTGGTCTCGAAACACTTTATTATGTTTCGGTTTACCTCTAAATCATCTTTTAGCTCACTAATTCATCTCTGATAAAAATATTATTATTTAAATTACTATTTTCACGCGTGCGAAATATTTTTCTCTTGAGCCTTCATTTCATACTCTGTTGGTCTTTAGCACGTTAATTCGCATCAATTAATGCTTCGTTTAATCAACAAAGTCTTATTGGCATCTAATGACGGTACGGGGTGTTACAATAACCGTTCAATACATTGTCTTTTGCGGATCAAGTATAACTGTTCAATACACTACTTTTTTATGGTTAAAGCACAACCATTCTACCTTTTCTATTGGTTAAGGTATAACCACTTAAGCGTTACAAAGAGAGGAATATAAGTATAGCAAATGTACCTTTTAAAAGCTGAATGAAAATTTGGTTTAGTGGTTAAATGAAAAGGTGAAAGCTTAATAAATGCTTGACTAGAAGACTTTTGAATTTAAGAATAGTATAATGGGTTTTGAATTTAACTTGGCTAATTCTTCTCTCTTGAGCTATGTTTTCAAGTCTTTTAACCTTCATGAATGTTGAAAAAGCTCATATTTGTAGTTGCTGGAGCCTCAAGAGTAGTTGAGAGTGCATTTAATGTAAAATAATCGTTCTTCTTTTCATTTAAGGCTCCAACGGTCACTTTATATCGATACATATGTGTATGTATCGATACATTGCCTTTTTTATTTTTAAATTCCCATCGAGATGTATTGATACATTTGTGCATGTATTGATACATTTGAACTTGCTTGCTGGGGTTTTGACATTCTACTTCAAATGTACAAAAACAAATGTCTATATATCTATACTTTTGAGACAACGAGCACTTTTGTTAAAAATGTATCGATACTTTTAGGTTAATAACCATTTTGTCTCAATTCTATCGATACAATTGTGAATATATCGATAGATTTGAGTTTGATTTTTGAGTTTTGACTCTACTGAAGAACATGTATCAATAGATGATGGAATCTATCGATACTTTTCCAAATGTATCGATACATGAAGAACATGTATTGATAGATTTGGACTAGAATGCAGTTTTCAGAGTTTCTTTCCTTTTTTCTCTCTTTCAAATTCTTTTTACATTGTTTAAGAGTGTGAGAGCTTTGATCCTCTATAAGTTAAGTGACTTTTGATCATTTCTTTTTGTCATTTCAAAATATAATTAACTTAACAATTTCCCCCTTTTTGATATGGCAAAATAAATGAGTAAAATTTTTTTAAAATTTAATTTTCTAGACTATTTAAGATCTAAAAAATAATTTTAGACTTAAGTCCTCTCTCTCAATGTATGCTCTCTTCTAACTCCAAATCTCAAAGAATTATGTGATTTGTGAGTTAAAAAATTTGCTTTCCTTGCTCTTTTTTTTTATATAAAAAAAAAGATAAAGAGAGAGAGCCAACACGAGTGGATAAGGAATTGTTTATGGCATTTGAGCATAAGAAAAGGAAAAAGCTATTCATAATCAGAATGAAAAATAGGTAACCAAGCTACAAACCAAAATGATCAGAAGCATAATCAACTGTGTAAAGTTATAATAAAACTTAAATCAAGTTACAACCAAAATTAGGTTTTTGAAGACCATGGTATAATAGTAAAGGAAATATGAAGGAAGCTATCATAAAAAAAATAAGCAAATGTGTAGTGATGATCATGAAGAGAATGCAGCCATCTAATCCAACAAGGTATGGAAAAAAAAAAAGAATGGCCAATGTCCCTTGTAATGGAATCAAGCAGGCGGTGGAAATTGAGCTCGGAATGCAGTGAATTGCTCTTCGAGATGCTACTAGTGTTGAAGGAGCTTTTGGTTCTGAGCCTCTAAGGAGTCCAACTTGCGAATGACACGAGAATCCATAGATTCCATAAAAGATAACAATCGAGAATAGGCTTGCTCATTATCAAAGATGATAGATATAAGAGGTTGATTGAGATCAACGCTAAGGTGAGCACTTGAACCGACACTAGCACTAGGGGTGACACTAGGCTCAACAAATGTATCCTTATGATCCTTATGTCCAGTAAACTCAAGTTCATTGATTGTTTCTTTATGAATCCAAGAGTTATTAACATACACAAACCCAAGCTTATTGATGGCATGCTCATTGATTTTTGTGTGCATCGCATGTTGCTTAGGTGGATCACATTTAATGTTGATGCCCATAGAGTCGATATTAGCACTAATGGCCATGCCATATATAAGGGTTTTCTTAGATTTGGTTATGATTTTAATCATGTCATCAAGAATAAACTCAGCTATGTTGACATGCTGGTTTTTTTTTTTTTAAAGGATGCTACCTATCGACTGGTGGATAGGGGCATGTTGACATGCTAGTTGCGTTTGATGTGATACAAATACTAGAAATCCTCACTCTTGATGGTAGAATAATTTGTGAAGTGAAGGTGGAGAGTGTGGGAAATGTTAAGGTGGAGGATGTGATCATAAAATGACAAACATTTGACATTGGTCACATTTTTCTCACTTGTGGGATGATAGGTATAAATAGTGGATAAAGCCTCTTATGACGTGACGCCCTAAACATAGTTTCAATTACCTTGACGAATCTCTAAGTCCAGAATAGAATTGAGTGTTTGCTATGCAACCACAATTTTCTTGCCCATTGGTTCACCATCCTCATAGTCTTGAAATTTTATGAAGGCGTTGAAATAAAAGACTCGAGCAAGATTGGCATAATAGGTTTAGTTCATTGACAGATAAGTGAGCCATTCTAATTCCCAAAAAATATCAATAAATGGAAAATTGATACTAGCAAGATAATTAAAATCAATTACCCATCCCAGCTTGACATCTAGTTTGGCAAAATGTTTGTCAAACTACTGCTCCAATGAGGGATAAGAGAATTTTTGCTTGAACGATTGGTTGTCGGAGTGGGGAGCCGATGGTAGTGGTGGTTGAAAGGGGGAGACACCTCGAAGGTTGAAGCTTTAGTGTGGTTGGTGGAAGATTTATGCATCTTGGACGAAAGGCCATTTGAAGAGTAATTAGAGAGAAGTGAATCGATAGAAGTTGTTGTGGGGGTTGGAAAAGTGATGTAATTGGACCAATTTGGGTAAAAATGCAACCAATTTCAAGAATTGGAAGAAGGTGGGAAGTTAGGGTTTTGAGGTTTTGAAATTTAAGAATTTTGAATTTTTGGGAAAATGGGATCGAATTTAGAGAAGAAAGATTGTTAGGAGCAAAGGAAAAAAGTAAGAAAAGGTTTAATTGGTGTAAATTTGAGTAAAAAAATAAAAAATGATGAAAAATGTTGAGATAATTTGGAATAGGGAAATCAAGGAGTAGGGTGAAAATGAGTCGTTAGGCACTTAAAACCCTAGGGTGTATTGATACATGGGAACATGTATTGATACATTCAAGGAAGAATGTTTTAACTTTGGCTACTGGACGAAATGTATCGATACATGTGTATCAATACATATGCAAATTTATCGATACATTTAACATGGGATTTAATTGTTGGCTACTAGACAAAAATGTATTGATAGAATGACAAAATCTACCAATACATGTTCTTCATATATTGATACATGGGGTCATGTACCGATACATGAACCTCTATAGCCTTGAATAAGATGCTTTTGACTCCAAAACTCCGTGATTTGGTCTAGACATTTGAGTTAAACAAAATGATGTGAGTTTTTAAGTTTAAAAATACTTTTAAACAGGTTTGGAGCTTGTGCGAGTGAAAGATTGAGAATTTGCAAGAAAAAGCGTTGGTTTACTCATCAATTTTCCAATAAGCCTTAAAAATTAGACGACCATGATATGAATGCTTAGATATGTCTTAAACATGCAGGTTCATCAATGCCAAGAAGCATGCAAGCACTTTGCATGAAGTCATTTCAAATAGGAATTCAACAGATCATGATATTAAGAAAGGATTTAGCCATGAATGCAACCACTCATCTAGGTACCCATAGATTAGTTTTTTTTTTATATTGGGTTTATTAAACCTAGTTCACTTCTAATCTTACATAAATGCTCTCTATCAAGTGCTAAAATTGGGTAATTATTTTGCCTAGGAACTAGTTCCACACTTGACATCTTTCAAATTGGTTCAATTCCTCTTACATGGCTAATATCCAATAATCATCATCTAAAGCTTCATCAATGTTCTTGGGTTCAATTTGTGAGATAAAAGCAACATATTCACAAACACTTTGAACTTTAGACCTAGTTCTTACCCCTTGATTAGGATCACTAATGGTTTTGCTTTCATCAAATACTCTTCTTACCATTGGATAGCTAAGCTCTCCTTCTTCAATCATTGGTTCAATGTTTTGCTCTTCTTTTTATGATGCCTATTTATTTACTTTGGATCTTTCAATGTTGAGATGAAGCCTTTCAACTTTTTCTTGAAGGATACCTACATCATCATCATAATGTTCCTTTCTAAAAGGAGGATTAGAATCATTAAACAACACATGAATAGATTCTTCAACAACTAATGTTCTTTTGTTGAATACTCTATATGCTTTGGAGATAAAGGAATATCTTAAAAAGATTATTTTATCACTTTTAGCATCAAATTTACCTATATTATCTTTCCTATTGTTTAAAACATAGCACTTACAACCAAATGGATGAAAGTAATTTATGTTCGGTTTCTTGCCTTTGTAAAGTTCATAAGGAGTCTTCTTAAAATTGGTCTAACCATTGCTTTGCTTATGATGTAGCAAGAAGTATTGACAGCTTCATTCTCACATAGCATGGTTTTAGCCATTTCTTCTAGAGTCTTATTTTTTCTTTCAACTACCCCATTTTGTTGTGGTGTCCTAAGAGTTGAAAAGTTATGACTATATCCATTTTCATCATAGAGTTGTTCAACACTTAGATTTTTAAACTCTTTTCCATGATCGCTTCTAACATTTGTTGTCTTATATCTTTTTTCATTTTCTACTCTTTTACTAAAGGAAGTGAAAATCTTTAAGGCTTTATCTTTGTGTGCAAAGAAGAAAAGCCAAGAAAATCTAGTGTAGTCATCCACAACTACTAAACCATAGTTCTTTCCACCTAAACTAGTGGTTATAGTTGGTCCAAATAGATTTATGTTAATGCTCTAATGGTTGTTACATCTTTTTTAGATTTAAATGAGCTTCTCCTACATTTGCCTTTAGCACAAGCATCACAAAGTTGATTATTTCAAAATTTAGCTTGGGGAGTCTTATTGCAAAATCTAGAGATTGTAGTTTTGAAATTGTGTTCATGCTAGTAGGTCCTAGTTTTTTATACCATAGCCAACTATCTTCATTCTTTTTAGCCATGAAACACACATTATTAGAAGATAAATCATCAAAGAAAACAACATATGTGTTACCTTATCTATTTCCATCAAATAAGGTTTCATTTATTTTAATATCAACAACATGGCACATTAAAGATTCAAATATGACTCTAAAACCCTTATCACAAAGTTAACTTACACTTAAAAAATTATGCTTAAGACCATTTACTAATAGAACATTTTCAATTTAAAAGGTGGAATTTGTGCCAATTATGCCAATACATTTTATGTGACCTTTTGAGTTGTCTCCAAAGGTTACTCCTTTCTTTGGTCTTAAATCTTTGAAGAACTCCTTGGTTCTTGTCCTGTGTTTAGAACACCCACTATCAAGACACCACTTTTCTTTTTCTTGTGCTCTTGACTTCAAGTAAGTGAGCTCTTCATACAAGAAACAAGATCAAACATTTGACCTTGGTACCTAAATTTTTTTAGGTCCATTTTTGTTAGTGTCTTTGGTTCTTTTGGGAACCCATTCCAATTTTACTACCTTACCATGTATAAGCTTTGTTCTTTTTGGAACACATACATTTTTGACTTTTTTATCTCTAAAAGTAGTAGTTATCAAAGGACATGTGTAAGTAAAAGTACATGGGCATTTTCAGCTAAATGAGTCGCATGGACAACCGAGAAAGAACTTGGGAGCAAGCGAAATGTCAGACAATACAGGAGGTGCACAGCTGGAAAAAACTGCCTTGCATGGGAATGTTCAGCTGCTTTCAAAAAGCGAAGAACCACGCGGCAAAATGGATGGGACACTCCAACTCGTAGAAGGAAAATATGCAGAATTTTTACCAGCAGAGGATGGTGTTAGTTCAGAGTCAGCAGGTGGGTTACCAGAGCTCATAGAAGATCCAAAAAATAATAACAATAAAAAAAGAGCTTTTAAGCCGAACGATGGGACACTTGAGATGGGTAGGTCTGATGCAAGCCACTCCACTTGCAAGCAAGACCAGCGGGGCCCACCAAAGAAAGCCTCGGGCAGGAGGGAGGAAGACCCAAAAGAAAATTCAAATAATTCCTTACTTCAACCTGATAAGATTGCTTGTACAAATAGAGAAGAGACGTCTGCCGCATGTCACTCTGGCAATGTGAATGAGCAGTTTGACACATCAAGAAATGTCATGTGCACGGGGATAGAGAGCGAGCTAGAAGGTCAAAATATCTTAGCCAACACAGTTGAAACAAATATCAACATTTGGTCTAAAGGTCAAGACGTAGAGATAACGGCTTCTCCACATGGGAAAAGACAACAATCAGCAGAGAATGAGGCTGAAGGTCTGAGCGTGTCAGAATACATGGCTGAAAGTAGTGGGGAATACAGCCCTACTGTGGGACAAAAAACGTGTCAATCCAAGAGCGTAGAGAGGCCCAACCAAGTCCCTTCACCAACGGCATGCACACCCAAAACAATAGAACATGGGGAGAACCATAATACCCAGGGAACCGAATCAGTCCACCCTCAGGAACGGAGTAGAAGGCATTCAGACAAAGCAGACTATGAGAACCCTCCTACCCAACAATCTGCTTCAGGTAAGTGTGTATACAATAAAGAGCCGAGTGAAATCCCATCCAGCCTGGAAACTAATCCTTCAAAATTTGAAGTCCACCCTCAAGTGAGAACCAGAAGACATTCAGACCCTGCAGTTCAAATGGATAAGAATTTCATCTTAACTTCAGAGGAAGCCGTGGATATAAGGGAAAATGATGGGGTCTCAGATGATGATTCCATCTCAATAAGTTATGCTGCTAGAATCCATCCATGATTAGTTGCATGATCTGGAATGCGAGAGGAGTCGCAAGTGTTGCAACTCAAAGGCGCTTGAAAAAATTGAAAATGATGCACAACATAAAAGTAATGGTCATCTTGGAGCCTATGGTAAGTGAAGCACGAGCAGAATATTTTAGAAGACGCCTCGGATTTGATAAGGTAATCTGCAACTGTTCACATAAAATATGGGTTTTCTCTACTGCAGAAGTCTATTGTGAAATTCTAACGGATCATATTCAATGCTTGCATTTGAAATTATCTCTGCCTTGGCTTCCTAAACACTTGAATGCTTCCTTTGTGTATGCCAAGTGCACTAGACAGGAACGTTTAGAATTGTGGAATGTGCTGCGTTTGTTTTCTGCTGACATACAGGGACCTTGGCTTGTGGGTGGTGACTTCAATGCTATTGTGAGCTCTTCTGAACGGTTGAATGGTGCCCCTCCCCATGGTGGGTCAATGGAAGACTTTGCTTCTGCCTTGATGGACTGTGGTTTGATTGATGCGGGATTTGAAGGAAATTCTTATACATGGACCAATAACCATGTTTTTCAAAGGCTGGACAGGGTTGTGTATAACTCAGAATGGGCTGGATGTTTTTCCTCTACACGTGTGCAGCATTTGAACCGGGATGGATCTGATCATTGTCCCTTGTTAATCTCCTGTTCTACTGTCAGTCAAAGGGGACCCTCTACATTTCGTTTCCTCCATGCGTGGACAAAGCATCACGACTTACTTCCCTTTGTTACAAAAAGTTGGGAAGCTCCTGTGTTTAGCTCAGGTTTGATGGCATTTTGGCTCAAACAACAACGTTTGAAACGGGACTTAAAGTGGTGGAATAAACATACTTTCGGAGATATATTTGCAAAGCTGAAGTTGGCTGAGGCAGAGGCAGAAAAGAGAGAATTAAACTTTCAACAGGATCCTTCAGATATAAATCGAATTCTCCTCAACAAAGCCTATGCCAAACTTAACCGGCAATTGAGCATTGAAGAGTCTTTCTGGCAACAAAAATCGGGTGTGAAATGGTTGGTAGAAGGTGAACGCAACACAAAATTTTTTCATATGCGGATGCGAAAAAAACGAGTGAAAAGCCATATATTCCGGATTCTTGACTCTGAGGGAAATCCTTTAGATGATCCTCACCTGATACAACACTCTGCTGTTGATTATTTTCACAAGTTGTTGCAAGCAGAAAACTGTGAAATATCCAGGTTCGACGCCTCTCTTATCCCTCGGATCGTCTCTTCTACTGATAATGAATTTCTATGTGCAGAACCGTCTCTCCAAGAGGTCAAAGACGCAGTGTATAACATCAATAAGGATAGTGTGGCCGGCCCGGATGGTTTTTCTTCCCTATTTTACCAACATTGCTGGGACATAATCAAGCAAGATCTTCTGGATGCAGTACTGGATTTCTTTAGAAGGTCACCGTTTCCTCGTGGCATTACTTCCACTACTCTAGTCCTGCTGCCAAAAAAGCCAAATGCCTGTCAATGGAGTGATTTTCGTCCCATTAGTTTATGTACTGTCTTAAACAAGATAGTAACTAAACTCTTGGCTAACAGGTTGTCCAAAATTCTCCCAGCTATCATTTCAGAAAATCAAAGTGGATTTGTCAATGGGCGTCTTATTAGTGACAATATCTTATTAGCACAAGAACTAGTGGGAAAGCTTGATGCCAAACCAAGGGGAGGTAATGTTGTCTTAAAATTGGATATGGCTAAAGCTTATGACCGACTGAGTTGGGATTTCCTTTTCTTGATGATGGAGCAATTTGGTTTCAACGCTCACTGGATAAGTATGATCAAGACCTGCATTTCTAATTGTTGGTTCTCTCTGCTGTTCAATGGTTCCATGGTGGGATATTTTAAGTCCGAGAGGGGCTTAAGACAGGGTGACTCTATCTCTCCCCTTCTCTTTATTTTATCTGCAGAATATCTTTCTAGGGGGATTAATAACCTTTTCAACCGCTATATCTCATTGCATTACTTATCCGGCTGCTTAATGCCCATTAGTCACCTTGCCTTTGCTGATGATATTATGATTTTCACTAACGGATGCCGTTCAGCCTTGCAGAAAATTTTAAGTTTTTTACAGGAATATGAGCAGGCATCTGGACAGCAGGTCAATCCTCAGAAAAGTTGTTTTATCACAGCCGCAAGCTGCCCACCATCAAGAAGGCAGATCATAGCTCACACCACTGGCTTTCAGCACAAATCACTGCCTGTTACTTATCTCTGTGCTCCAATATATAAAGGACGAAAAAAGGTGATCCTTTTTGATTCCTCAATTACAAAGATTCGAGATCGTATCTCAGGGTGGGAGAATAAGATATTGTCACCAGGGGGCCGTATTACTCTGCTGAGAAGTGTTCTATCCTCTCTTCCTATGTACCTACTGCAAGTCCTCAAACCATCAGGGGTAGTGATCGAAAAAATTGACAGAATGTTCAACAATTTCTTATGGGAAGGCTCATCCGGTACAAGACACATTCATTGGGGCGCTTGGCATAAAGTCACTTTCCCATCAAGTGAGGGCGGACTGGACATCCGAGGATTAGGTGATGTGTTCAAGGCCTTCAGCATGAAACTCTGGTGGAGGTTCACATCATGTAATAGCATGTGGTCCCGTTTTATGCAAATGAAATATTGTGCAGGCCAAATCCCGAGGTACGTTCAGCCGAAACTCCATGATTCTCAACTCTGGAAACGAATGCTTGCCAGCTCCTTTGATACAGAACAACATATTAGATGGCGAGTTGGTAAGGGTAATCTATTCTTCTGGCATGATTGCTGGATGGGTGAAGAGCCATTGGTTAATCAGTATCCATCATTCACATCATCTACGACGAAAGTCTCTTTTTTTTATGATGGTGATAAATGGGATGTGGAGAAGCTGAATAGTGTGTTGGCAGAGGATGTTGAGGAGGAAATTCTGAAGATCCCGATCGATCCTTCCGATGAAGATAGGATATATTGGGCACTTACTCCGGATGGGCATTTTACAACTAAGTCTGCTTGGGAGAGTATTCGTCAACGACAGCCAGTAAATCCAGCTCTCAACCTATGTTGGCATAAAAGTATCCCCCTTACTATCTCTTTCTTTTTATGGAGGCTATTACAGGATTGGATCCCAGTGGATTTGCGACTGAAAACCAAAGGCTTCCAATTAGCTTCCAAGTGCCAACACTGCAATTCAGAGGAGTCCATCTTACACGTCATGTGGGAATGCCCGATCGCCATGCAGGTTTGGATTTATTTTTCGAGATATTTCCAAATCAACATAGTTCATCCCTGGAATGTTTCTCAAATCTTATGGGCTTGGTTCTATTCTGGCGACTACTCAAAAAAAGGGCACATACGTACACTATTGCCTCTTCTTATATTCTGGTTCTTATGGGTTGAAAGAAACGATGCAAAACATAGAAACCTCGGCATGCATCCTAACAGAGTGGTGTGGAAGGTTCTAAAACTCATCCATCAACTTTTTCATGGGAGGCAATTCTAACACTAGCAATGGAGGGGGGACCTACAGATCGGCCAGGCATGGGGATTAAAATTTCAACAGACTTCCTCTAAACCACCAGAATTCTTCACTTGGCATAAACCATCGGCAGGTGAGTTTAAGTTGAATGTCGATGGCAGTTCCAAGCACAACTTCCAAAACGCTGCTGGAGGGGGACTTCTGCGAGACCACACAGGTACTATGATCTTTGGCTTTTCTGAAAACCTTGGACAGCAAAACTCACTGCAGGCAGAACTCATGGCACTCCATAGAGGGTTACTCATGTGTATTGAGCTTAACGTTACCCGACTTTGAATAGAGATGGATGCAAAAGTGGTTGTACAGATGATTGAACAAGGACATCAGGGTTCTTCTAGAATCAGGTACCTCCTTGCCTCTATTCGCAGATGTTTAAGGGGACTTTCTTTTCGGATCACGCATATCTATAGAGAAGGTAATCAGGCAGCAGATCATCTCTCTAACCAAGGCCATACACACCAACACTTGCAGACTTACACACAAGCTGAAGGTCTCCTCAAAGGTATCCTCAGATTAGATAAAGCTAATTTACCTTATGTTCGCTTTAAATCTTTGTAAGGGAGTAGTACTCCTTATTTATTTCTGTTCTTTCCTTTTTCCTTTACTAGTAGAATCCTGTAATGTGGAAGTGTTTCAATTTTATGACGATAGTAAAACATTTGGTCATAAAATGAAACACTCCATCCTAGGTACTTTTCTCGATATTTCTCTATCTTTTGTAACTCTGGAGGTACGGTTTTATGCCCCGCTCCTTTTTGTACTTCACTTTTACGTTTATTAATAAAATATATACAGGATAGCTGGGTCCTGCGAGAACTTCCAGCATTAAAAAAAAATGAAAAATCTAAAATTTTCATTTTCTTTAATAAAGAAATTTTTAAAATGAGTTTCCTTTTGAGTTCTGTCATAGCCTATTCTTTCTTTATCAAAGAATGCTCTTTGTGTTTCTAGCATATCATTTTAATTTTTGTTGACTCATGTTAAACTTTGAGAAAGTAGCATACAAATTTTCATTCTTCCTTTTTAGCTCATTTTTCTCAATCTCCAAGTGTTTGATTGTTGTTTCTAGGTCTACTTTTACCTTGACTAAGAACTTTTTTTTTGCTTTAAGGTTGGATATGATGTTCTTGTATTTCAATGTTTTTTCTTCAAATTCAAACACTAAGTCATCATATGCATCTTGTAATTCATCAAATGAGTATGAATCTTTATCTAAGGTGTATGAATTTGAATCATTAGAAGTAGAGCATACCTTGGAGTCCTCAAGCACCATGAAACAAAGATTTGCAACTTTATCTTCTTTATCTTGAGAGTCATCACTATCGCTCTAAGTGGCCACCTTGGTTTTCTTCTTGAGGTTGTTTAAGACATACTTCTTGTTTAGACATTCATATTTGGTGTGTCTCATTTTTCTGCACTTATAGCATATTAAGTGATCTTTGTTATATTCCCCTTTTGCCGTGCCTCTTTTAGAAGGTCTTTTACCCTTACAATTCTTTCTCATAAATTTACTAAATATCTTGGCTAGCATGGCTATATCATCATCTTACTTACTCTAATTTCTTACATTTCTGTCATCTTCTTCAATTTTGGATTTTAAGGTTATTCATTTTTTTTACTATCCCAATTCTTTTCATCATTTAAAGCATTCTCATGTTCTATTGTCATCTCATATGTAAGTAAAGATCCTATGAATTCCATTAGCTTGAAGTTAAATAGGTTTCTTACTTTTTCAATGGTTGTCACTTTTAGTCTTCATGACTTGGGAAGACTATAATGTATCTTTATGACTAGTTGTGCATTTGGGAAGTCTTTTCCTAGGGGAATTTAATCCTTCAACTATGTGTGTGAATCTCTCATACATTTGCTTTATGATATCATTTTCTTTCATCCTAAGGAACTCATAATCATATGTGAGAAGTCCTATGTTGGATTCCTTAACTTGATTTGTGCCCTTATACATTGTTTCTAAGGGATTCCAAATTTGTTTAGCGATTTCACACATGGATACTTTATTGAATTCACTAGCATTTAGAAAATAAAGAAGTGTATTGAATGCTCAGTAGTTTGTTTGTATTAACTTCTTTTCTTTGTCATCCCATTTTTTTTTAGTTTTTATAATGGTTTTTCCATCTACTTCTTTAGTGAGAACATAGGGACCATCTAAGGTAACATTCCAAACATTAAGATTAACTGATTGAATGAATATTTTCATTATTTTCTTCCAATAGGGATAGTTCGTACCTGAGAAGAATGAAGGTCTTTAAGTTGAATGCCATTCACTAAGAACAATTGAAGTGGATTCCATTTTGATAAGTTGAGCTTTGCTTTTTGAATCACTCAAGGTTGTTAGATCTGCAGAATTGAGCCCTTGCTCTAATACCAATTATTAGATTAATAAGCTCAATGTGAAAATGTCCAAAAAGGGGTAAGTTGGACAACTTTAATAATTTTGAAAGACCTTTTAATTTTTAAGAAAATAAAATCTTTAAATCAAATGTCGAGTTTGAAAATGATCAATTTAATTATACTCTTGTTCAATGAAAGCAAATTGAATTTCAAGTAAAAGAAAGAGTAAAGAAATTGACACAAGTGTTTTATAAAAGTTTGGCTTCTTTGTCGATGTCCTCTCCTTTAAGTTCACTAAGGAGTTTGAAATCCACTATTTAGTCAAGACACAATACAGTTGCTTTTGTGGATTAAGCATTCCCGTTCAATACACTGCCTTTTTACGGTTAAAGCATAACCATTCTACTTTTTCTATTGGATAAGATATAACCACTTAAGCAAGTACAAAGGGAGGAATATAAGTAAAGTAAATGTGCCTTTTACAGGTTGAATGAAAATTTGGTATAGTGGTTAAATGAAAAGATGAAAGCTTAATAAATGCTTGACTAGAAGACTTTTGAATTTACGAAGAGTATAATGGGTTTTGAATGTAACTTGGCTAATTTTTCTTTCTTGAGTTGTGTTTTCAAGTCTTTTAACCTTTATAATGTGGAAAAAGCTTGTATTTATAGTTGCTGGAGCTTTAAGAGTAGCTAGGAGTGCATTTAATGTGAAAATAACAGTTTTTATCTTCATTCAAGGCTCTAACGGTCACTTTATACTGATACACATGTGTATGTATCGATACATTATCTTTTTATTTTTGAATTCTCGTCGAGATGTATCGATACATTTGTGCATGTATCAATACATTTGAACTTGCTTGCCAAGGTTTTGACATTCTACTTAAAATGTATCAATACATATGTCTATGTATTGATACTTTGAGATAATGAGCACTTCTGTTGAAAATGTATTGATACATATTAAAAATGTATTGATACTTCTAGGTCAATAACCATTCTATCTCAATTCTATCTATACAATTGTGAATGTATCGATAGATTTAAGTTTGACTTTGAGTTTTGACTTTGCTAAAGAACATGTATCAATAGATGATTGAATCTATTGGTATTTTTCCAAATGTATCGATACATGAAGAATATGTATTTATAGATTTGAACCAGAATGTAATTTTCAGAGCCTTTTTCCTTTATTTTCTCTTTCAAACTCTTTTGACATTGTTTGGAAGAGTGAGAGCTTTGATCTTCTATAAGTTAAATGAATTTTGGTAATTTCTTTTTAACATTGCAAAATATAATTAACTTAATAGAACCAATTAAATCGAACCATTTTGCCCAAATCGCATTTGGTTTGGATGGGTAATTGGTTTGGTTTAGTTTTGCTCACCCTTAGTACGATGGACAAGTAATCCAATGTACTGGTTATACCATACCTTACATAAGGCCATGGAGGGCCTATGATGAAGTTGTCACACCTGATTGCTAATCATGGTATCAAGGTCACCTTTGTCAATTACGAATCCATAAATTCTCCAGTGTTGGCAATGTTGTTAGAAAAATTGAGTTTAATAGCTGGATAAATATAGTATCAATCATAGAAGGGCTTGATTAGCTGGATGGCCAGAAAGATAGGAACCAAATTAGTAAGTCTATGTTAAAGGTCATGCCTGATAAGTTAGAACACCTAATTAGGAAGATCAATTCATTAAAGGATGAAAAGATCCTTTGTGTCATTACTAATGCAACAATGGGATAGGGATTTGAAATTGCTGAGAAGATGGGAATCAAGACTGCCATGTTTTGGCTTACTATTGTTGAAAGCTTTGCCTTGCCACTTCAAGTTCCAAAGCTCATTGAGGATGGAATTGTTGATCATAATGGTAAATTCAGATATAAGCTTTTTCCATTAACGTAAACAACTGCATATATTTTGTCAATTGTATGTTGTACAGTTTTGGTACTCTGGTCCATGTAAAATTGTTCTCTAGTCATCCAGTTTCATCTCCTGAAAGCTAACGGTGAAAACATGTTGATTCTAAACAAAAATAGTTCAAAATCGCTAATGAGAATTTAGCAAGATTAGCTATGTCAAATTACAAATTGTCAAACACTTATACTTTTTCTTCATATTAATGTTTCTGAATTTTCCTTTCTTTCCTCCCTATAGATTGTGAAGTTTATCTTTAAACCACTGAAACAAAGAGTAGATAAAATTAATTTTAATATCATAGGTGAAATATGATAGCTTTATGTAAGGTGAAGTTGGTTCTAATATGAGAACTTCAATAGTTATGTGAGAAATCCTCGATAACAAGGATGATCCAAATATCACCAAAATAACAAGCCATAAGCACTCTACAGATTATGTGGATTAGTCCAGGGTAGCCAATTCGGTAAAACATCATATTTGGACATCTTTTAAATGCCATTAAAGTTGTCAAAATTTTGAATTGTCTTCTTTGTAACTCATTTTATGACCTTGATCCTTTGGCTTGTGATTTGATTCCAAACTTTCTGCCCATTGGTCCTTTAATTTCAACTAATTATCTGGAAATGCAACTAGAAGCCTTTGGCTGGTGGACTCAACTTGCTTGAGTTGGCTTGATGAATAACCATCTAAATCAGTCGTATATGTTGCCTTTGTAGCATAGCAGTTTTAACCTAATGCCAATTTGAAGAACTAGCTCTTGAACTTGAACTTTTAGGCCATCCATTTTTGTGGGTTGTTAGGTTAGATCTTTTTAGTGGATCAAGGGTTAAATACCGAGATGGGTTCTTAGCTAGAGCAGCAAATCAAGGAAAGATTGTTGAATGGGCTCTTTAAGAAAAGGTCTTGCATCACCCTTTTATTGCTTGCTTTCTAGGCCACTATGGTTGGAACTCAATGATAGAGGGTACAAGTAATGGTGTGTCCTTTCTGTGTTGGCCATACTTTGTTGACCAATTCCATATAAGGGGTTACATTTGTAAATTTGGGGAAAAATGATATAGTTTCAAAGCATGAAATAAAACAAAAGACGGAGAAGTTACTTTTTGATGGTGAAATAAAGTTGAAGCAAATAGCTCAAATAAGTCTAGTTAAAGGTGGATTTTCATCGAAAAATCTAAAAGTTTTCATCGAGTAGTTAAAGTCTTGAAATATGTTCTAAGATGAAAATGTCATTTTGTATCAAATTTATCTATATATTGCATCGATGTATCGATAAATTCAATATAGAACTAATGGATTTGCATTTTGCTTCAAATCTATCGATATATGGAACTAATGTATTGATAGATCGAACTTTTTTTTGATTTTGAACGTTGTCAAAAAGTTTTCTAAAGAAGGAAAACGAGTTTGTTTTAGAACTAGATCGTTGAAAACCTCTAATTATGTTTCAAACACTCTTTAAATTAATGTTTAACTTGATTTTATCCAAACTTCTTGAATTGCTTTCCAAACATTAAATACTATTTTAAAGGCTTATAAACCATTTTACAAATTATGTTTTATGAAAACATTTTGTTATCCTTGTATCATTTGAAAAATAACAGACTTGGAGTTATTATGAACATATCTTCCTTGATTTGTTTGGAAGACAACGGATTTGGGAACTATAAGATTATTTGGTCCTTGATTCATTTAAAAGATAATAAAATTAGAGAGCATGTGGATATATGATACGCTTGATAAAGTGGGATTGTTATATGATGACGCTTGAAAAAATGGGATCCAATTTATAGTTAGGCATAAAAGGTGGGTTTTGCAAACATTTGATAAATGTTTATTTGAATATTTTTGAAAGTGTATTTTGATAAATACTTTCCCCATCAGCTTGTTTCCCTTTCGAGTATCTGTTCACGGAGTTATTTATGACTCATGCATGCAAGATGCATTTGTTATTTCAAATTAGTAAATTGCTTGGCTCACTGTCCTTTGCGAAGAGTTACTTGTACAGTCAATGTTGGTAGGTGATCTTCATGGCATTTAATATGAGTCAACCTTTTTACTTGAGTCGTACTTTGCTAGGGTTGGTTTGTTTTGGTACAATCTTTCATACTTGACTATTATGGGATACTTGAGGATAACATGTATGTGCATGCTAAAGAACAAGTTCACTAAACATGACCCACTATGAGAACTTTATTTGGTATTTCACTCAAGTGTATGGAATATGTTCTCATGTGATAGTCGTGCAAGTAGTCTTTGGACTTGAGACATTAGGTCATCTTGTATAGGGAACGACATACTTTGATTTGACCCTTACAGGTTTAGAGGCGACCAGATGTCTAAACAGGATGTTTTTGGGTATGCCATGAAGCATACGAAGGTGAATGAGTGGTTAAGAGAGGATTCATCACCTTGAGTGATGTGAGGGGATGTATCTCCCTTGTTCTCAATTCTTGATTAAATTGTATAAAGTTTTTGGCCAAAGTATGATGAAATTGAGGAAAGTTAGTTTTATAAATTCAAAAAGTTATTCATGAATTATGAGAACTAATATGGAATGCTACAAGCAGACACGGAGCCATGTTTTATGACATATTTGAGATGTTTGATGAAAGGAACTTATTGCACTAAGATTCTTATCACTAAAAGACTTTGTTTAATTCTTTAATTGGCTCTCTAACATTTAGGTGGTCATGATGTATTGCTAAATGCTGCTCATGATCTATAAATATAAATCAATTATCAAATTGATATTTGATTAGGATTTATATTTATTGCTAACATGTTAGAAGCCTAATAGGTCACACACATTAAGTGACATGATTGAGATTAAATAAGGATAATCAATTAAATTGGACTTAATTGAAGTAGACCAAAATAAAGTGAGAAATTAATTAAGTTCGCAAGGACTTAATTGAATTAAAACACAACTGTTGTATCTAGGGTTACAACTTAGTTTGGCTATATAAATATGTTATTTTAGCAAACTAAAACTCTAAACCTCCATCCACTTCTCAGCCATTTCATAAAATAAGAAAAAAATATTTTTCTTTGTCTAACAAAAATAAAATTCTGTAAAAGTTTTTAGTCTTTTTGTTTTAGAAACAAAACTTGATAACACAAGTAAAATCCTACCTTTGAGAAGGTCTTATTCGGTCACTATGTGGATTATTGTTAAAGGTTAAATACTTGAGTGGCTGAAGATTTGACAAATCTTAAAAGTGAATAAACAAAGATTTTGGTTGTAGGATTTTAGACCATCTTATTCTCTTTTCGAGGTTTCTTGCTTCATCACAAGCGTTTTTGATTTAATTGGCTCTTGATTATGATATCTAGAGCAAGGTATGTAACTTTTAAACTTATGAGTGTTCATAATTAATTTGAAATTACATGAAAAACACAAACATTGATCCTATAGGATTTGACTATTTCTCTGATTAAATGCTAGTTTATTATTCTACTACGTTATATTTTAATTTCTTGACTAATTTCATGTTTTAGCATGAGGTCGAATCCCAACACAAACTTTAATGATTCAACTCATGAACAAGAGTAATGCAAAGTAAAATGTCCAAAACTCAATCCTAAAAAAAGTATCTTTTTCAATATATAATTAATAATGGATGAATTTGAATATAAGAAACAAGGTTGAGCACAACTTTCTTATAGAATTATTGTAAGTCTTTATTTTTCTTAATTAACATGTTATATAAAATTATTTTTTATTATCAATCTTTTGATTATTGATTAAGTTTAACATATTAGTTTTTAAAATTTTTAATTTTTATTCCTTTATCTTTGATTCTAATAAAAGTTCGTTCCGCTCTTGAATGTTTTTAAAAATTTTTGGAATGTTTAGAAAAGTAAAACAGTGTAAAGATATGATTGAACCTCAAGTTGCTAAATGGCAGAGTCACTATAGAATAAGTTTCCATTTGTATAGCTCTTGTTGAAAAGCTCCAATGGACTTCCATTGTCAACTAAAAAGAGGAATAATAATAAAAGTCAGACAACACCTAGTTTTGGGTTTAGCCTTCTTGAGGGACTGGATTTTGGTTTATATTTATCTTATGTTGCTAGAAATTCTCTTGGAGAATTCATTGCTAGTGTAATGGAGAAGAAAAATGTAACGACTGCTCCTCGATCACTACTGGCATCTAAGTCTTGCGGGAGAACTCGCTAAGTCCTGAACCAGCCTTAATTGCAACTCTTGGTATTACCTTATATTCCTTCCACCAACTTAAGTAATCCTTTCGAACCATACAACTCTTTGTAACGTAATTTGAACAAACGTCATTATAAATTGCTCAACCTTTATTCTACATAAATGCAAAACTACATCTAACAGTATAATCTCTAACTGTATAATGACATTGAGACTAGTGTCTATTTACAGAAAATAAATACATTACAAATGACTTGACCTCTAGCAGTGGAGTGACTCAGAATAAAGTGCTATGAGATGCCTTTACTTATCGCGGTGGGCCTTAAGTGCAGATGATTGCATGTTAGGTCGATCATTATCTGCAAAAGGGAAATAAAGGGGGTGAGTCTCACAGACTCAGTGATCATCGGCTCCGTGAGCAGGGTGTAGATGGGAAACAAGCCAAGGATAGATAATTTGAATATTAAAAACATATGAATATGTATAAACAATTTAAAATCAAATGGGGTATTTGTGCCTTACATTTAAACCCAAAAGTTGTGATGCAAAGAATAATTTCAAGTAATATATTAAAACCAGTGAAAGTAAAAGATTTCTACCATCGAAATCATTTAACATCTTGCTCAAATCAAATCAGTATAATCACGCATGCTCTCATAAAATCAAACATTGTCAAGCTTATTCACAAGCTCATAAACCATCTCACCATTGAGATGTTAAACACAAAATCATCGTATAAATAAGGGAGCTGTGGAAAAAAACTTATAACTCTCACCATGCGAAAGAATACATGTTTGAAAACCCAAAGAGATACCATTCTCGAGTAGGTAATTGTAAATAATCAACTCGTGGACTCGCTTCCATGTAATAACAATCCCGGAGCTCCGCTTTACTGGATTCCCACAACCATGGTAGTCTCGACAATGTTGGCCAACATCGGAGAAATCATGTGGTCGCAACCACATATATCAACTTGTGGCCTAGCCACATATATCAACTCGTGGCCTTGCCATGTATAATCACAAACCATGGCCCCAACCATGTCAAATAGCTTGTCGACGACCCAAAGGTTCTCTAGCTAGAGCTCACTTGTGCACAAAGGTCACAGTTTTTTGATGTAACATCCGACCTACTCTCAAATCCCCCGATTTGATAAAACCATTTAAAAACAAAGTTTTCAAAAGCTTATTTCAAAATCATTTCCAAAATACTAATCATGGTAACATGATAAAACCCCTTTTTTTGTAAGACTTTACTTTATAAAACCTTTACATGAGGTTTAAATATCAAATCGGCATGGTGAATATGTAATTTATTCATGAATACACATCACACAAACAATAAGGCACATTTTGACATAAATCGTGTTAAAGAGCTTATTTCTCGATTTCTAAAACCCTTTACATATATAGCTTAAATATATATATTCAAAACAATTTCGAAAGTCATGGCATTCACAATCGTCTAGGATTTCTACCAGCTCATGCTTTCTGCAATAACAGTATAAATCGAAAGCAAATCCATTTAAAAATTCACTTACCAAGGCTAACAACTCATGTTATCCATGTCACGACCTGGAACTCCCATTGAGCCCATGACAACCGCTGCGACGTTTCGATAGGTATTCATACTCGGAATACTGACCGAAACTTCGTAAGGCTTTTATATTAGATTTCTTACCCCCTTATGAGCAATCATTGCCAAACATCACATTTTAAGGGATTTTAAACTTTTTCAAACTCAAGACAGTAGAAAAATAATTTTCGCTTCACATGGGCATTTTGGTAATTTTTTCTCAAAATTTTCGAAAACCGACTAAAAACGTAATAGGTGAGTAGAAAACACATATTTCACGATTAAAAATAAATTTAGATGTCTAAAATGTTTGTTTGAAGTAATTGTGACTTCTTGAATATAATAAAAATATTTAATAAAATAATCTATTTTCTTATAAAATAATTTTTATAGAAGTATCGGTAAATAATTTTTGTAGCGTAAAAGCTAAATATATTTATACATGCTATAATACAGATAACCAAGGTATAAAATTTAATTTACAATGACACATGGGCCCATGACTAACCAAAAGCATCGAAAACTATGAACCTACAGTTTTTGATGATTCAAGTCCAATTGTTGTCCTTGACAAAATCCGCTAACTACAGACTATCCTGAGCCTGAAATGGATGGAAAAGAGGGTGGTAAGATTATAAAATCCACGCGAATAAACAGATACCATCTAAACTATCTAAAGTCAAGTAAATGGAGACGATTAAAATATATCATCATTAAATGATTCGTAACCTTTCAATTCCTTTCACTAGGAAAATTAAATTCATTTTACTCAAATAATTAACATGGCTTATGATTTCCAAAAAAACTTGGCTCGTGCCAAAGATAATACTCGGTGACACCTTGATCAGAGGTATTCAACCGAGCTCGCCAAGGTTGTTAAAATTCTCATATACACGTAAAATATATTTTTACGTTTGAAAACACAACCATTCCTTGGCGTTAGCTGAGTTCACTTTCACATGGTGGTTTGGTATGAATCGTACTCTATCATACCTCAGGACAACCCTTTACGCCTCTACAATTGAGATAAAAGTATATAGTGGTTTACTGTGCCCCCTCTAAACAGGCTGGCCCACGGAAACTCATCTACTGCAGTAGATCAAATCCCACCAATTCAATAAACGTTTCAATAGCATGACTTGGTAATTTCATTTCTAACCAATTTATCAGAACAAAGTAGACAGTTCACATTTTTCAATACAATTATTAATTCAGCCAATCATGTTATAATATCACAAGCCATTTGGTACAAATCATGATTTACAATACAGCGTGTGGTCTCCAATTACTCTAATTTCAAATCCAACATCTAATTTTTCAATCAATTTATAAAAATTCATTTTATTTTATTAAATTGCATTTTTCTCATAAAATAAAACATTTCACCATTTAAAATCATTTTTCCACAAAATCACCAAATTGAGTAAAATTACTCTAGATAATTAAGGCGATAATAAGTTTACTCAAAGTATTAAGAGTCGATATACTCCTAGTCCCGGTCCTCAGGCACAATGTCCTTACTTTTACCAGTATAGCTTGCTCACCCCCATTCCATAAAGCACAGCAAACAATTCACTGAATTGGTGCTAAATTGATATAAAACCAAATCAGGCTCTGTACTAATGTGTAAAATGAAATGCGAAATGCTCGGGTGACTATCTAAGTACGGTTTTCTCTGTAAACTCAATTATGTCCCCTAATAATACGGTATTGTCTTAATTAGATCTATTACTCGATTAATTGGCCAATACATCAAATTTCATTCCAATTAACTCCATTTCTCTTTCAACACTCCAATTCATCAAACACTAGTCAATTAGCATGAAATGTGGCAAAACCTCCTTCACATTCCATTTTGAAATATTTGGCCAATGTGTGTCCACTAACACTAAAATTTTTCAAGCTACATTCTTACACCATAATTCATCAATTCCTAATCAAATTCACTTAGAATAAAATCAATTTCAACATCAACACACTACATGAAGTGTTCGGCCTATGATGGTTTAATGTGAAATTTATGGTTTTCATGCTAAATATCATCAATTTCGGTTTCCATCACCACTATTAATTAAAACCATTAAATCCTAACCAATTAACATAAAATGTCACAAAATTCCTTTCCAATATTCACTCCATAAAATTCAGCCTTGATGGGTACCAAAGATTGTGTGATTTTTCTTCCACTTGTTTTCATACTACACATCACTAGCTAGCTAAAAACACTAAAATCTATTGAAATCTAACCAATTCAAGTATTAAAACTTCTCTCTAAAGCTTTGACCAGCAAGAACACCCTCATGAGATCTTGATTCTCAATCGTTTAAAATGAAAAATAATGCACAAAAATGATAGATCACTAGCCAAAGTCAAGAAGTTTTACCTTTATCACTTGTTTCCTTGAATTTTTCACACTTTTCTCTTGAATCTTGGTGGCTAGGGTTTGTTCTTCTTCCTTTCTCCCTTTTCCCCTCTTTGGCCAACCCTTATGAATGAATTTTGAGGGTTTATGGGCTGATTTTTTTTTAAAGCTTTATATATATATGGTTATTAATGTGCCACATGTCACTTTTTTTATTGGTCCACATTTCATTACTTAATAATTAAGTATTCCATCTCCACCACACATAATTTCTCACTCATCCACAATAATAATAATGTGATTCATGTGCTGGACATGTATTGGGTGGTACAAAATTACGATTTTGCCCCCGAGGTGAAAAAATTACCATTTTACCCCTATACTCCGAAAAATACCGAAATTACAATTTTTCACTTCTCAACCTCAAATTATACTCCAATAAGTCAAATGTGATCAAAATCTTTTCTAAAAATTCTCATTTTGTCCTCGGGTGGTAAAATTATCATTTTACCCTTAGATAGTCAATATTCCAGATTGACTCCAAATCAGCCCTCGAACTCCGAATCATCTTTTTAAGTTATTCCTAGATTGTAAAATTTTCAATTTCACCTTAAAATCTCCATTTGAACTTGTTCGAGGCTTAAATCGACTTAATTGTACCTCTAGGTACAATACCGACTTTTAATGCTTTTTCGGGGCATTTCGAGTATGCAAACATTCCATCCAGCACATGGATAACATTGTGTGTATTTTATAGAGTCGGGCTTTACAATCCACAATCGTACTTAAAGAACATCAACACGTCTATTAAATGTATATCGATATATAATTTTATGAAAATTTTGAAATAGACAACCCCTACTCACCTTACAATAGCGGGACACTACGTCGCTATTGATTTGGGTGCATATCTAGCTAGTTCTACTTGCCGATCACCCGTTATCTCCTTCGGTACACCGTCACGACAAACTTTTCTCATTTACATACTTTGTAGCAACAATTCAAACTCAATATTTTTAATTACATACATGTACGAGCAGCACTTCAATCAATTAATCCATCTCTAATTTCATATTTTTCATCAACACTATTCACAATCATTTAACATACAATTCGCATACTTTCAACCAACCAAAGCCATCACAACACAATGTAGTCACATTGCATCTTTACCTTCCAGTTTTTATCATGAATTCCACATACATCTCACATTTTCCTCACATCTTCGGTCACTATTGCTACCACAAGCACAAGCAATTAATACACATCTCATTTCTCCTTCCTACTTGTGATTTAGAGATTAAAACACTTACCCATTACTTATCTAGCTCAAAATCACCATGCATTCCAAGATCCACCTACATGCATGCATTCGGTTTTTGAATCTTTATAAGTCCTTGTTACCACAAGTACAATCTCATATCACAATCGGTTTAGAAATCATGCATTCAAACAAAATGATAGCTAGTACCTTCCTTAGCTTGGAACCATTAGGCTAAACCTTTCATGCCTTCTTAAAGCTCCAACAATAGCACGCAAAAGAAAACCTTTTGGTTTTTCTCCAATCTTCCCCAAAACTGAGCCTTCTTCAAGCCTTTTTCTTCTTTCTCTTTTCTTCCCTCTTTTTGCTTTCAAGGCCGGTTCTATTTTTTTTCTCTCCTCTCAGGTGAAAGCCTCACAAAGCCATCTTTTTTTTCATTTCTCTTCCAAATAGGGTGGATTCTCTCAAGGCAAAAGCCTTGACATGGCTTTCATTCTTATTTTCTCATACATGGGCGGATTGCCTAAGGTTACTTCCCTTATTTTATTTTATTTTTCCTTTACATGTCATGCATGCAATTCCTTTCTTTATTTATTCCTTAACTCCTATTGGACCAATTCATTCCCCACTCACCTTTCATGCATCAATTTCCTCCCTTGCTCATTGGTCGATTATCTATCTTCATTCTACTTCTCCATCCGCCACCTCACTATCTCATCTTTCTTTTCTTCATTCTTTATTTCATGCACCACCTTATTCCTCCAATCACATTTCATACACAAGCTTCACTTTATATTTTATTTGGTCATATATTAAACCATTCAAGTCACATGCATTCCACATTTTATTTCCCTCATTTGACCACCTTATGCACCAATCTCATCACATGCAAATAAATTTAGCCTTATTCTTTCTTTTACTTTGTCGGCTCCATTAGTTTTTGATGATAATAAAACATTCCCATTCATTTGTGTATACTATTTTTACTTGAGTGTGCAGGACAAAAATATGCATGTAAATAATAAATCAATCCTTTAAAAAAGTGTATTAAAAATCATATGATTAAGGAGACATGATTGATTAACAAGAAGAAAGCTCTTTAATTGAATAATGAAGAATGTTGGTTGGCTAAAATTCAAATTGGAGAAATGGCGAGCTAAAGAGTATTGAGAAACAGAACCAACTTAGTCGACCAAGAAATGAGTTAGTCGACTAAATGCTCTCTGCTAGAATCTGTGACCAGAAGACAGAACCAACTTAGTCGACCAAGAAAGAAGTTGACTAAGAGCTCTTTGTTTGCAATTTAAACCAGAAAACTAGAAGACAGTTTGATGACTAGAATCAACTCTCAACTATTTTCAACAGTCATAAACTGCCAAACTGCCATCATAGTTGTTTCTCTAAGTATAAAAGGATTTTCCAATGATTAGAAATAAGTTTTTAAGACAGTTTTAGAGAAGTTTTGAGAGAATTGAAGGCTTCTAATTTACCAAAAGCTAAAAAATAAAAAAATCTTCTCTGCACCTTACTGTACTTAAACGCCTATATTTTGTAATTGAGATCTACACTCAACCCTGTACCATTTAGATCAACCTTGTGATCATAGGATGTCAAGCTCGACCTTACAAAGTAATTGCTATGTCATACATATAAGTGATAGAATACCTGCGTACTTGAAATGCCTGGAAATGTATTAAAACTCGGTATTGTAACTAGAAGTATAATTAAGTCGATTTAAACCTTGAACAAGTTCAAATGAAGATTTCAAGATGAAATTGAAAATTTTACAGTCCAGGAATCACTTAAAAAAATGATTCGGAGTTCGAGGGCTGATTTGGAGTCAATTCGAAATATTGATTTTTTAGGGGTAAAATGGTCATTTTGCCATTTAAGGACAAAATGGGAGTTTTTAGAAAATATTTTGATCACATTTGATCAAGATTGATCATATGGAGTATAATATGAGGTTTAGCAGTGAAAAATTTTCATTCGTGGTATTTTTGGAGAATAAGGGCAAAACGGTAATTTTACCTTATTGGGGGCAAAATGGTAATTTCCACCACCCAACACTGGTTAAACTTATAGATTTTATTCATGTATGTGAATGGATAAATATGAAAATATATGTGGTGGAAAATTTAAGTGAAAAAGTCAAATCTTTAAATTATGGACCAATCACAATTTGCCACGTGTCAAGCTAAGATTAATTCAATATTAAACATGAAAAATCAGCCCATAAATCCCCATTTTCAACCCCATGGTCGGCCAAACAAGAGGAAAGGAAGAACAAAGGAAGAACAAAACCCTAAGTGGGAAAAATCAAATGGAAAGTGTGAAAATCCAAGGAATCAAGCTAGGTAAGGTGAAATTTCTTAATTTTTCCTTGAGATCTACACTACCCATGCATTATTTTCTCATCTCCATGGTTGAATGACATGTTTGCATGATGAATAAGTGGCTGGCTGAATGGGTATGGAGGGAAATTCATGATGGGATTAGCTTGATTTTGAGTTATGTTAGTGTTTAGAGTTAGTTAATCATGTTTGGAAGCAAACCCACAAGAAAAAGATTCATTTTCCCCACCATCCATCAATGGCCGAATGCCCCATGTTATGTGTGTTGGTGGATTGATTTTTGTTTCAAGAGAAATGGCTTAGAAAATGATGAATTAAGGTGAGAAAATGGAATAAGAAAAACCATGGTGTTAGTGCACCACAATGGCCGAAATTTGCAAAAAGAATTGTGAAGGTTGTTAGGCTGAATTTTATGTTATTGGAATTGTGTTTAGTGAATTGAAGTATTGGAAATGGAATAGAGCAATTTGGAAGAAAAATTAGACACGTTGGCCATTTAATCGGGTAATAGGCCGAATTAAGTTAACACTGCGTTTAGACAATATTCGAAATAATTTTTGCTCAACGTATAGACATGTGTGATTATTGACCCAGGACTGATAAATTGAATCTCATTCGCATTCATTGAGGTAATTTAGGTATAATTGGAGTGTAGAAAGTGAAAAGAATTGATTTGGAGTTAAATTGGATGTTTTAGCCAATTAGACCGAGTATAGTGTGACTTAGGTCGAATATCACATTTAAGCGATTAATCAAACATTTTGCATCCCATCGCATGCATTCATTTAGATTTAGAGAGCCTGAAATAGCTTATGACAAATTGACACAAATTATTGAATTTTGTGTCATGTATGATGTATAGGTGGTGAGCTATAGATAAAGAGATTACACCGAAGACCGAGACTAGGAGTATTTCTACTCCTGATACTGTGAGTAAACTTATTATCGTCTAAATTATCTAGAGTAGATTTATTCAATTGTGTGATTTTATAGAAAAATGGGTTTTAAATGGTAAATTATTATGTTTCAGGAGCAATTGTGATTTTATAAAATGATTTTTACAAATCTTCTGGAAAATTGAATCATGGTTTCAAAAATAGAATAATTGGAGACTGACTGCTTGTGTTGCAAATTAATTATTTAAATTAAATGGCTTATGAAAATGTGGGTATGACTGGCGGGTTTTATAATTGTGTTGAAAATATGAACTGTTTGGTTTGCATTGATGGGCTACGCAGTAAAATAAATGCTATGTCGTGCTATCGAATTTTATCAATATGGTGGTTATATGTATAATACGGCCACTACAGTGTGCGGATTCTGTGAACTAGCCTTTGAGAGAGGTACGGTTCCAAGGAAAATATATATTTTTACCTCAGTCGGAGAGGCGCGTAGGGTAACTTTGGAGGTATAATTAGAGTTCACTCTGTGCCGAACCACCACGGGAAGGTGAACTTCGCTAACACTAAGGAACGACTGTATCTTCTATCGTGAAAATATGTTTCGCATGCGTATGAGATTTTAAAAGCCTTGGCGGACTCGCTTGGATGCTTTGATGACGATCAAGTATCCCCGAGTATGAGTTTTGGCATGAGCCAAGTTTTTATAAGATTCATAAGCCATGTTGATGAATTGAATGAAATACAATTATTTTACATGGATTGGGACGAACTTTCACGTTACGAAAAACATGTTGGGATGGGGTATTTTATTTGTCTCCACTTACTCAGCTTTAGATACTTTAGATGGTATCTGTTTACTCACTGGGATTTCATAATCTCACCACCCTCTTTTCCCCACATTACAGGCTCGAAGTTGTCTATAGATAGCAAACTTGGTAAAGAGTTACTTGTGGAGTTGCACTCCTTGAGACTGTAGGTACACTGCTTCCATTATAGTTGGTCAGTCGAGGGGCCACGTGTCATTGTAAAAGTAATTTTATACTTTGGTTATCTACATTATAATATGTATGAATATATTTAACTTTTACGCTATAAAAAATCATTTATCGATAGCTTTATAAAAATTGTTTTATAAGAAAATAGTTTATTTTATCGAACATTTTTATTATATTCAAATAGTCAAATTTTTACTTCAAACAAATGTTTTAGACTCTTAAATTTACTTTTAATCATGAAATTATGTGTTTTCTACTTACCTTCTACATTTTGGCCGATTTCGAGATTTAGGAAGAAAAATGACGAAAATGCCCCTGTGAGCCAAAAAATAATATTTTAATGTTTTGATTTGAAAATGATATATGATTATTTGAAATATGATATTTTATAACTGTCGCTCACCGAGGAGATACAAAAGCTGATGCTAAGCCTTGCGGGGTTCTGGTCGGCATTCCGGGAAATGAGTGCCTATCGCGACGTTGTGGCGGTTGTCATAGGTCCGATGGGAGTTCCGGGTCATGACATAGGAACTTTCTTTTTACTTCTCTTCTTGTATTCTTAGAGTGAGCAAGGCACTCTAAAGGTTGTTTCAAGCTAGGATTGCTTGAATGTATTAAGGTTCTAACTTAGCCTTGAAAAGTTAGGTGTTTGGGTTTTAGTTGAGCCCGTGAAAAACTATTGTGAAAGGTTTTGCCTGAGCCTGTAAAAGCCATTGTAAAGCTTGGTGAAAGCTTGTGAATTTCACCAGTTCATAGTGGATTAGTTGGAAAATCCTTGGTTGGATAATCAAGGTAGTGGATGTAGATCTTGGATCGAACCATTCTAAATTCTTGTTCCTTGTCTACTTTGTTTTTATTTTCTTTGTTCTCTAAATTAGTTTCTCATCTTGTCAAGAGCTGATTTGTGCTATTCACCCCCCCTCTAGCACATATAATTAGGATCAACATACTTCACATGGTGAGAGTTTCACATGTTGCCCACTAACTTTCTCCTTTTTGTATGCTATAATTTGCATATAATAGTGAATTCACATGTACATCTCATATCTCGCATTATTTAACTTTCCTTGGTTAGTTAATTTCCTTTTAACTCTAAATATTGTAATTGCACATTAGTCTTTAAACTTTTTCTTATTTACCATGTGCTTGTCCAAACTTTTCATCCTTTACAATTTGGTCCTTCCAACATTTTTTTAATTTCAATTTCCTTCTATTTTCCTTCCTCTACACTTCTATAACTAAAATATAAAATTTGCACTTCACCAAAGTGTCAACATAATATTTAAATATATATTTACCCGTTCTAGCTTTATTTAACAAAGACATGCAAGTGCCACTAATGTCGTTTTTCTTCAAAATTCTTCCTTACTTCCATTCCTTCACTTAGACAAATTGTACAAATCACATATTCTTTGTGTAATATGACCAATTTGATATTTATATTATTTTAATATTATTTTATTTCAAAAATTTTCACTTGTCTTATTGGGATCAAAATGTCTCACTTTGTCCCAGTTCACTTCTGAATCACCCTTTGTAACTCACTAATTCATTGTCGATAAAAACATTATTATTTAATTACTATTTTCTCGCATGTGGAATATTTTATTTGAAAATATTCCTTTCATTTGTCAATGCTCTTTGGTATTTAAATTTACGTCAATTGACCCTTTTTCTTGACGATAATGTCATATTGGTTTCTATATGAGAGTACAGGATGTTACAAAAAAAATGAATTGTGAAGTATAATTATTTAATAAATTCAAGCTATTTGCATCAAAATTACTCTAAAAGTACTATAACGATACAAGACTTGCAGTTTGATTTTTTTCTTCCATTACAATTTACGGTCTGTTCTGTTTTTTTAACTCTGCATTAAACTTGATCATATTTCCCCCAACTATTCTATTCTTTGAAAATGATATTACCTCCTATTCACTTTTTTGACAATGAGAGCATATTTAATTTGACATTGCTTTTGATCATTTGCAGTTTCAAACAGCAACGACTTTAATTTGTCTTTTTATCGATTCTTACCGGAAATTCCCTTCTCCACCACCAACCCTTGATTTGGTTGATGTAATGGAGAACCAACACTTTCCAAATATAGGGACTTATACAGAGAGTAATGCAGACTCCTTCCACACGCTCCTAGGAGCAATTAAGAAAATGCTTGCTCATAAATCCTAGAGGGAAATCAATCTAGAAAATGGAAAATGGAGAAATGTGGCATCAAAGCTTGATTATTTCTCTTAACAATGACTTCAGGAATGGTTTATAAGAGATCGTTAGCTTCACAGGAAGTTAGTCAAACCACATTGATACGTCTGAATCGAGCAGCTGACGATTGGGGTTTTTAATAGGAGGCCAAGTAGATTAATTTAGATCTCTTTCATCCTCTATATGAAATGCCGTCTTTGGATCCTGCGTCTATATGAAGCTCCAAATGACATTGCTTGAAACAAACTTTAAACAATGAACAAAGATACGGAGGACTACTCTTTAGACCTTCTGATAGGTTGTTTGTGGGATTATTGCGTTGGCTTTATTTCTTCTTTCTGCTTTGTTGGCACATCAGGTCCTTCTGATGCACTGCCAGTCCACACTCCCGAGGGCTCTTTTTGTATTCTCAAGTCCAAAGTGGCTTTGCCGTATGAAGTCTCCTTTATGAGACAATTATCAATAAAACATGGCCCTTAAAAAAAAAAAAAAAATTCGGAGTGCCGTGTACCCATAGGGAATGTGGAGCACGTATGTATCCGGATTCCAGCTATCATCTTGCCACCACAGACGCCTAACTAAAAATCATAAAATTTAGTTACAAGTATAGGTTGCTTTGTTCTTTTCAAAAACAAACATATAGGTTAAGGAAAAGCAATTTAGTTTCCAAAACAAGAACATAACTTACAAAGCAAGATGATAGAGCAGTGACAACATCGCCTCTTGTGCAGACAAAACTGCATAGACAAAAGTGCAGACAAAGCAAGAGAGTGATTCTATTAGTTTACTAAGCAATTGGAAATTAAACAGTAGCTATCAGCAAGGGTGAGTAAAATCAATTCAGATCAATTACCCACTCAAACTAAATGTAATTTAAGTAAAATGGTTCGGTCTAATTGATCAATTGGATCAATTGGTCCAAAATATTTGGTCTAATTGATTTTTGGTTGATTCTTGGTTTTAAAATTTTTAGGCCAATCCACTCATAAAACTAAACTAATTTTTTATATATTTATATATATAGTAATATATAAAATATTTTTTTATATATTAAGAAGAATTAATAGTAAACTTAATTAATAATATATTTAAAATATATTAAGGTTTTGTATGTACGTATACAAATCATAATCACAATAATTTAATATTATTTATATAAATATATATATATTTATTTATAAATCTGTATTAATATAAAATTACAAGTTATATATTTTAAATTATATAAGTTATATATTTATATTATAATATATGATAGTAAATATCCTACATATTAATATGTGATAATTATTACACGTTAGTAATGTTTCGTAATATAAAATGTTATGAATAAATATATAATTGTATAAATATATTATATATACATATAATTAATTTATACATAAGCATTACTATAATTTATAATAAACTTTATTTATATGATTATATTTAATAATTTTATTAGTTATCACCTTAGATTTTATAACATATTGTTTACAATTAGTTATTATTTATAAAATTTTGATATAAAATATTATAACATATAAGTTATGTCATTAATTATATATATAATAAAATCATATATTATATATACATATATTTTAATTTATATATAAGAATTACTATAACTTATAATAGACTTTATTTATATGATTATATAAAACATTTTAACATATAACTTGTACATTACTTATATATATAATAATGTAATATATAATACATATATTTAATTTATACATAAGCATTACTATAAATTATAATAAACTTTATTTATATGATTACGCTTAATAAGTTTATTAGTTATCACTTTAGATTTTATAACATATTATTTATAATTAGTTATTATTTATACAAACTTTGATATAAAACTTTATAACATATAAATTATATCATTAATTTCATATATATATAATTATGGATGAAGTTTATAAGTCTTAATATTATAATTTGTAAAAAAAGAGATAAAATTTTGGTCCATTGGTTCAAAACCAAACCAAACCAACCCATTCTACGTTTGGTCAATTTGGTCTTCTTTTATATTTGGTCGATTTTTTAAAAATAATTGGTCTCTTTGTTTTTTGGTATGGTGGACCAAACCACATTTGGTCTTTAGGTATGGGGGATCAAACCACCCAATTCACCCATTTGCTCATGTCTAACTATCATAAGCTAGGCGAAACATGCCTAAGGACTATTATAAATATAGGCCAAAGAATTAAAGCAAAAAGAGTTATAGAAGTAGTGAGTATATACCATGGACAGGCAACTGCATGCACTTGTTATACCATTCCCAGCACAAGGACATGCAGCACCTCTTATGAAGTTGTCCCTCCAAATTGCTACCCATGGAGTTAAAGCCACTTTTGTTAATACAGAGTTCATACATGAGAAAATTATGGTTTCAGTACCTGAAAAAGCTGACAAACTTTGATATAAAGCTTTATAACATATAAATTATATCATTAATTTCCTATATATATAATTATGGATGAAGTTTATAAGTCTTAATATTATAATTTGTAAAAAAGGAGATAAAATTTTGATCCATTGGTTCAAAACCAAACCAAACAAACCCATTCTACGTTTGGTTGGTTTAGTCTTCTTTTATATTTAGTCGATTTTTTAAAAATGATTGGTCTCTTTGGTTTTTAGGTATGATGGACCAAACCACGTTTGGTCTTTAGGTATGGTGGATCAAACCACCTAATTCACCCATTTGCTCGCCTCTAACTATCAGAAGCTAGGCGAAACATGCCTAAGGACTATTATAAATATAGGCCAAAGAATTAAAGCAAAAAGTGCTATAGAAGTAGTGAGTATTCACCATGGACAGACAACTGCATGCACTTGTTATACCATGCCCAGCACAAGGACATGTAGCACCTCTTATGAAGTTGTCCCTCCAAATTGCTACCCATGGAGTTAAAGCCACTTTTGTTAATACAGAGTTCATACATGAGAAAATTATGGTTTCAGTACCTGAAAAAGCTGACAAACTTTGATATAAAACTTTATAACATATAAATTATATCACCAATTTCATATATATATATAATTATGGATGAAGTTTATAAGTCTTAATATTATAATTTGTAAAAAAGGAGATAAAATTTTGATCCATTGGTTCAAAACCAAACTAAACAAACCTATTCTACGTTTGGTCGATTTGGTCTTCTTTTATATTTGGTCGATTTTTTAAAAATGATTGGTCTCTTTGGTTTTTAGGTATGGTGGACCAAACCACGTTTGGTCTTTAGGTATGGTGGATCAAACCATCCAATTCACCCATTTGCTCACCTTTAACTATCAGAAGCTAGGCAAAACATGCCTAAGGACTATTATAAATATAGGCCAAAGAATTAAAGCAAAAAGTGCTATAGAAGTAGTGAGTATATACCATGGACAGGCAACCACATGCACTTGTTATACCATTCCTAGCATAAGGAGATGTAGTGCCTCTTATGAAGTTATCCCTCCAAATTGCTACCCATGGAGTTAAAGTCACTTTTGTTAATACAGAGTTTATACATGAGAAAATTATGGTTTCAGTACCTGAAAAAGCTGAGGAGCAGAGCCTGATAAGCCTCGCCTCACTTCCTGATGGATTGGAATTGGAGGATGATTGAACTGATTATGCTAAGTTGATAGAAAGTGTACACAGG
Organism: Theobroma grandiflorum; assembly: GCA_036013995.1. Lineage (NCBI taxonomy): Eukaryota > Viridiplantae > Streptophyta > Magnoliopsida > Malvales > Malvaceae > Theobroma > Theobroma grandiflorum. The sequence continues at coordinate 15,225,067 of CP142131.1, forward strand.
ACTGTGCCAGGTTATCTTAAGGACGTCATACAAAAAATTAACTAGTCAAATATCAATGAAAAGATCTCTTGTGTTATAACTGATAAGTTAGTTGGGTGGGCACTGGAAGTGGCCAAGAAGGTGGGAATCGAAGCTGTTGCAGGTTGCCTTGCCGGAGGATCATGATTGGCCCTAGCATTACACGTTCCACAACTTCTTGAGGCTGAAATTATAGATCATGATGGTAAGAATGTGGAAAAATCTACATAAAGATGTAGACTAAGTTTAACTTTCATTAGGCTGAATTCTTATATTTTATTATTGTAATTTACACAATTCAACATTTATAATTTGGGAATAACAAAGGCACAAACATAAGAAAGATCAACTGCGGGTAAAGTTGTGAACTAATTTTCATACCAATTTTTGTGACTTTGATTTTGATGATCAAGCAAATAATTAAATGTGTTGGCATGCTTTATCTAATTGTAAATCTTGATCTTCTCTATAGGAATTGTCATGAAAGATGAACTAATCTCGGTGTCGAAAGATGTCCCTACCTAGAGCCCGTTTGAGATTGGATGGGGTAGCTCTGATCTAGTGATGCAAAAGGTTTTACTTGAATTTTATTCTACTGTCCCTGAGTATGCCAAATTTTATGACTGGATACTTTGAACCTCGGATTACGAACTGGATTCAACAGTCCTGAAATTGATTCCCAATATATTGCCCGTTGGCCCATTGCTTGCAAGTAACTATTTGGGTACTTTTGTTGGAAACTTTTGGCCTGAAGACTCAACATGCATAGAATGGCTTGATAAACAAACTTCAAGTTCTATCATTTATATCGCATTTGGTAGCACAGCAATGGCAAAGGTGGAACAATGTGAGGCCTTGACCTCTATAGACCCGTAGATAGAATGCATGCATACTTGAAACACCTCGGAGAAAAAATTTTCAAAGGTCGGTATTGTACCAAGTGGTACAATTAAGTTGATTTAAACCTTGAACTAGTCTAAATAGAAATTCTAAGAAGAATTTGAGAATTCTAAAACCCACAGAATGATTTAAAAGGGTGATTCGGAGTTTGAGGTCTGATTTGGAGTTAATCGAGAATATTGACTACTTAGGGGCAAAATGGTCATTTTGCACCCAAGGACTAAATTTGAATGTGGAACGAAAATTCTAGCTAAGATTGATCATTTGGAGTATAATTTGAGGATGGGCAGTGAAAAATTGTAATTTCGGTAATTCTCAGAGCATAGGGGCAAAATGGTAATTTTGCCACCCCTAGGGTAAAACTGTAATTTTTCACCCTCAACACTGGTCAAGACCAAGGAATTTTATTCATCATGGAAATGGATAAATATGAGAAATTGTGTGGTGGAGAATTAAAGAATTAAAAGAATAAATATTTAAATTATGGACTAATGAAAAAGTGCCATGTGGCAAACTTTATTATTTTATTTTTTAGCCATAAAAATCAGCCCACACCTTCCCATTTTCTCTCACAATATTCGGCCAAGCATGAGGAAAAGGAAACCAAAGGAAGAACAAAACCCTAGGAGGAGAAAATCAAAGGGAAAATGTGAGAATTTAAAGATTCAAGCTAGAAAAGGGTAAAATTTCTTAATTTAGTTTGTGATCTATATTACCCATGCTTTATTTCCTTATTTCCATGGTGGAATAGCATGTTATCATAATGGGTTTGATGCTGACCGAATGGGTATGGTGAAGAAATGATGTTGAAATTGGTTTGATTTTGAGGTATGTTAGTGTTTTTAGGTGATTAATGGTGTGTAGCATGAAAACAAGTGAAGAAAACTACAAAATCTTTAGTATCCTTCAATGGCCGAACCCTATGTGAAGTGTGAGAATAATGAATTGATTTTGTGATCAAATGAATTAGTTGAGAATTGATGAATTATGGTGAAACAAAATTAAGTAGGAAAAATTTCAGTGTTAATGCACCACAATGGCCGAATTTTTCCATGAGGTAATGTGAAGGTTGTGATGCTGAATTTTGTGTTAATTGACTGGTATTTAGTGAATTGAAGTATTAGAAAAGAAATGATGTAATTTGGAGCTAAATTGGACGCGTAGGCTAATTTATCAGGTGATAGACCGAATTAGGTCAACACCGTAATTAAACGGTTACCCGAACATTTCATGCCTTCATATAGAATTTAGGTCAATTTTATACTGAATTAGCACAATTGTAGTGATTTATTGAGTGTGCAATATGTCTAGGTGGTGAATCCTCTGGCAAAGGTAAGGAAATTGCACTGGAGGATTTATAGTCGAAGTATCCGAATTCGACTTCCAAAAAAAATTGGTGTGTGAATTTGCATTTCAAAATGGTTTTGGGAATATGAATGTATTTGACTACAATGGTTGAATGATTTTATTTAACTTTCTTTAAAAAGAACAAGTACCATGGGAACAAGCTTTTAGTAAAATATTATTTTTATTGATGTGAAATTTGGTTGTGCTAAATCTGTGTACCTTTATATTATGCTGATATGCATTATTAACAAACTTTGGCGAAATTAATGTAACCATGCGCATGCAGAGTGGGAAATGCACATGCTTGTAATGGTGTGCAAAGTGGGGACGGCGAATATGTAACGCCACGATTCCTAGAAACTCAGAGTTGAGTAAAGTGGGGATGGTGATACGTACGCCACGATTCCTGGGAACTCTCGCATGTGAATAGAGGTGGAGCAGAGTTTGGAAGGGATGCTGAGTGATACCCCTTGCCTAGTGCTTTGAGAGGTCTCCGCCAAAGAGCTTGGCAGTGACGCCAAGTGATACCGCTTGCCAAGTGCTCTTTTTGTAGGGAAAGGCCAAGCAAGAGTATATGCTTTAACTCACCAAGAGGCTCAGACGTCCAATGCAGTAGTTTCAGGTACTCTTTTCATTTGTAATATGGATGCTAGAGTATTGTTTGACCATAGATCTACCCATTCTTTTATCTCTCCATGCTTTGCATTTCGATTGGGTAAAGATTGTGTTAGGAGAGAAAAACAATTAGTGGTGTTTACTCCTTTAAAAGAGGCATTTGTGGCTGACTGGGAATATAAGTCCTGCGTAGTTCGCATCAAGGATAAGAACACCCTAGTGAATTTAGTGGTGTTAGACACCTTGGATTTTGACGTGATATTGGGAATGGACTGGTTATCACCTTGCCATACCAGTGTAGACTGTTACCATAAGATAGTTAGATTTGATTTCCCAAATGAGCCATCATTTAGCATCCAAGGGGATAAAAGCAATGTTCCGACCAACTTGATATCAACCATATCTGCCAGAAAGTTATTGAGGCAGGGTTGTCAAGGTTACTTGGATATCATGAGGGATACCCAAGCAAAGATCAAAGATATAAGCCAAGTGTCGGTAGTGAATGAGTTTATGGATGTATTTCTCAAGGAATTACCGGGTTTACCTCTAGAGCGAGAGATTGAATTCTGTATAGATTTAATTCCTGATACTAGACCCATATCCATACCCCAGTATCGGATGGCACCGGTAGAGATTAAGAAGCTCAAAGATCAGTTAGAGGATTTGTTAGATAAAGGTTTCATTTGCCCTATTGTCTCACCATGGGGAGCACTAGTGCTATTCGTAAAGAAGAAAAATGGGTCACTTAGATTATGCATTGACTACTGACAACTTAATAAGGTAACGATGAAGAATAAGTACCCCCTCCCAAGAATAGATGATCTGTTTGATCAGTTACAAAGGGCACAATGTGTCTCTAAAATAGATCTGTGATCTGGGTATCATCAATTGAGGATCCAGAATGAGGATGTGCCAAATGCTGCCTTTCAAATGAGATATGGGCATTATAAGTTCTTGGTGATGTCATTTGGGCTTACTAATGCCCTTGCGGCTTTTGTGGACTTGATGAACTAAGTGTTTAAGCCCTATTTGGACAAGTTTGTAGTGGTTTTCATTGATGATATCTTGATTTACTCAAGGAGTCGAGAGGAGCATAAGTAGCATATTAAGATAGTGCTCTAGATTTTGAGAGAGCACCGATTATATGCCAAGTTCTCCAAATGTGAGTTCTGGCTTGAAAATGTTGCATTCTTGGGATATGTGGTTTCTAAGGATGATGTACAAGTCGATCCAAAGAAAGTCGAGGTAGTAGAGAAGTGGCCAAGCCCAACATCAGTTACGGAGATTAAAAGTTTTTTAGGGTTAGCAGGCTACTATCATTGCTTTGTCAAGGATTTCTCCAGAATAGCCGCCCCTTTGACCAAGCTGACATGTAAAGACACAAAATTTGAGTGGTCAAATACTTGTGAGGATAGCTTTGAGAAGCTTAAGACATTTCTCACCACAACTTCAGTGTTAAGCCTACCACAAGGCACAAGGGGTTATATAGTATTTTACGATGCATCATTGGTTGCTTAGGATGTGTGTTAATGCAACACAGGAAAGTGATTGCATATGCATCTAGACAACTTAAAAGGCATGAGCAGAATTACCCTGCACACGATTTGGAGATGACAACAATCGTGTTTGCCTTAAAAATATGGAGACATTACTTGTATTGTGAGACTTGCGAAATATATACGGACAACAAAAGTCTGAAGTATATATTTCAACAGAGGGATCTTAACTTGTGATAACGTAGGTGGATGGAGTTATTAAAAGATTATGATTGTACTATTCTTTACCATCCCAGTAAAGTGAATGTAGTGGCTGATGCTTTGAGTCAAAAATCGATGGGGAGCTTGGCACATGTCTCTACAGACAAGAGATATTTGATTAGGAAGATGCAAACCTTGGGAAACATGGGTGTGCATCTGGAAGTTTCTGAGGCAGATGCATTGCTAGTACATTTTAGACTAAGGCCTGTCTTAATGGACCGAATTAAAGAAGTGCAAAGTAAAGAAGAGTTCGTAGCTAAAACCTTAGAGGATCCCTAGGGAAAAAAAGAAGATATGTTTACCAAAGGCACAGATGGAGTTTTGAGGTATGGAACTAGACTTTATGTGCCGAATAGTGATGGATTAAGGAGAGAAATATTGGAGGAGCCGTATATGGCAGCCTATCTGATACATCTAGGAGCTACAAAGATGTATCAAGATTTAAAGGAGGTGTATTGGTGGGAAGGACTTAAGAAAGATGTGGCTGAGTTTGTCTCCAAGTGGTTAGTGTGTCAACAGGTTAAAACAGAGCACCAAAGGCCTGCAAGATTACTACAGTCGTTACCAGTGCCCGAATAGAAATAAGAGCATATTGCCATGGACTTTGTGATGGGATTGCCTCGAACTAGTAGGGGTTATGACTCAGTCTGGGTCATAGTGGATCGTAACGAAATTAGCTTATTTCCTCCCAGTTAAAACTACATATGGGGTTGCCCAATATGCCCAGCTTTATGTGGATGAGATAATACGGTTGCACGACACTCCTGTTTCTATAGTGTTAGATAGAGGGACACAGTTCACTAGTAGATTTTGGAAAAAACTGTAGGAAGCGTTGGGCACTAAGTTGGATTTTAGCATGGCTTTTCACCCCCAAACTAATGGGTAGTCTGAACGGACAAAACAAACACTGGAAGATATGTTGAGGGCATGTGTAATAGACCTTGGAGTCAAATGGGGTCTGTGTTTACCCTTAGTGGAGTTTGCTTATAATAATAGTTTCCAAACTAGCATCCAAATGGCTCCATTTAAAGTATTATATGGAAGAAGGTGCAGGTCATCCATTGGATGGCTAGAAATGGGGGAAAGGAAACTGTTTGAGCTTGAGTTGGTGCAAGACATCACCGTTAAAATACGTATGATTCACTAGAGGATGCTTACAGCATAAAGTAGGCAAAAGTCCTATGCTGGTAATCGACGGAGGGATTTGGAGTTTCAAGTGGGAGACCATGTATTTTTAAAGGTCTCACTAACCAAAGGGGTAATGAGGTTTGGCAAGAAAGGAAAATTAAGTCCTCGATATATAGGACCTTTTGAGATCTTAGAAACGGTCGGAGCAGTAGCATATCGATTGGCATTACCGCCAGATTTTTCTAAAATTCACCCCGTGTTCCATGTGTCGATATTGAGGAAGTATAATTCGGATCCTTTACATGTAATACAATATGAAAAGATTCAGTTGCAAGACGATTTGACTTATGAGGAACAACTAGTAGCTATTCTTGAAAAACAAGTCAAAAAGCTCTGATCAAAAGATGTGGCCTCAGTAAAAGTGCTGTGGCGGAATCACACTAGTTAAGAGGTAACATGGGAAGCTGAGAAGGAGATGCAGACAAAGTATCCACACCTCTTCGATACATAAAGGTAATCTACCTTACGTTGAATTTAAATTCGAGGACCAAATTTTTATTAGTGGGAGAGAATGTGAGGCCTTGACCTTTATAGACCCGTAGATAGAATGTATGCATACTTGAAACACCTCGGAGAAAAAATTTTCAAAAGTCGGTGTTGTACCAAGTGGTACAATTAAGTTGATTTAAACCTCAAACTAGTTTGAATAGAAATTCTAAGAAGAATTTGAGAATTCTAAAACCCACAGAATGATTTAAAAAGGTGATTCGGAGTTCGAGGTTCGATTTGGAATTAATCGGGAATGTTGACTACTTAGGGGCAAAATGGTCATTTTGCCACCCAAGGACTAAATTTGAATGTGGAATGAAAATTTTGGATAAGATTGATCATTTGGAGTATAATTTGAGGATGGGCAGTTAAAAATTATAATTTCGGTATTTTTCAGAGCATAGGGGCAAAATGGTAATTTTACCACCCTGAGGGTAAAATTGTAATTTTTCACCCCCAACACTGGTCAAGACCAAGGGATTTTATTCATCATGAAAACGGATAAATATGAGAGATTGTGTGGTGGAGAATTAAAGAATTAAAAGAATAAATATTTAAATTATGGACTAATGAGAAATTGCCACGTGGTAAACTTTATTATTTTATTATTTAGCCATAAAAATCAGCCCACACCCTCCCATTTTCTCTCACCATATTTGGCCAAGCAAGGGGAAAAGGAAACCAAAGGAAGAACAAAACCCTAAGAGGAGAAAATCAAAAGGAAAGTGTGAGAATTCAAAGATTCAAGCTAGAAAAGGGTTTTCTTAATTTAGTTTGTGATCTATATTACCCATGCTTTATTTCCTTATTTCCATGGTGGAATAGCATGTTTTCATAATGGGTTTGATGCTGACCGAATGGGTATGATGAAGAAATGATGTTAAAATTGGTTTGATTTTAAGGTATGTTAGTGTTTTTAGGTGATTAATGGTGTGTAGCATGAAAACATGTGAAGAAAACTACAAAATCTTTAGTATCCTTCAATGGCCGAACCCTATGTGAAGTGTGAGAATAATGAATTGATTTTGTGATCAAATGAATTAGTTGAGAATTGATGAATTATGGTGAAAAAAATTAAGTAGGAAAAATTTCAGTGTTAGTGCACCACAATGGCCGAATTTTTCCATGAGGTAATGTGAAGGTTGTGATGCTGAATTTTGTGTCAGTTGACTGGTTTTTAGTGAATTGAAGTATTAGAAAAGAAATGATGTAATTTGGAGCTAAATTGGACGCGTAGGCTAATTTATCGGGTGATATACCGAATTAGGTCAACACCGTAATTTAACAGTTACCCGAACATTTCATGCCTTCATATAGAATTTAGGTCAATTTTATACCGAATTAGCACAATTGTAGTGATTTATTGAGTGTGCAATATGTCTAGGTGGTGAATCCTCTAACAAAGGTAAGGAAATTACACCGGAAGATTTATAGTCGAAGTATCCGAATTCAACTTCCGAAAAAAATTGGTAAGTGAATTTGCATTTCAAAATGGTTTTGGGAATATGAATGTATTTGAATAAAATGGTTGAATGATTTTATTCAACTTTCTTTAAAACGAACGGGTACCATGGGAATAAGCTTTTAGTGAAATATTATTTTTACTGATGTGAAATTGGGTTATGTTGAATCTGTGTACCTTTATATTATGCTGATATGCATTATTAACAAACTTTGATGAAATTAATGTAACCGTGCGCATACGGAGTGGAAAATGCACATGCTTGTAATGGTGTGCAAAGTGAGGACGACGAATACGTAACGCCCACGATTCTTGGAAACTCAGAGTTGAGCAAAGTGGGGACGGCGATACGTACGCCGACGATTCATGGGAACTCTCGCATGTGAATAGATGCGAAGTAGAGTTTGGAAGGGATGCTGAGTGATACCCCTTGCATAGAGCTCTGATAGTTCTTCACCCATGAGCTTGGAAGGGATGTTGAGTGTTATCCCTTGCCTAGTGCTTTGAGAGGTCTCCGTCTAGGGGCTTGGCAGCGACGCTAAGTGATACCGCTTGCTGAGTGCTCTGATAGTTATTTCTTTTACCACTAAGGACGGTGAAAACTTGGCAGTGTATATAATTGCACATGATTTTATCTATATATATATGCGTGATATAATGTGCCTGACAGAAAATTTGATTTGTATGGTATGTGAAACGCTTGTTTGGTGACTGTTTGTGATAAACAGTCACTTTTTGCTACCTGGCTAGAATGATTGATGTAATTTTATAATGGCCTTATTATTGAATGTTAAACAACTCCGGGTTAAGTGGAAGGGGTTTTAATATTAACTAAATCAAAATTGTCTCGTTTTCAATCAGTGCATCATTGTTATCAAATTTTCTGGCTAATATTGCTTGTTCCCTTCTAATATTCGCTCACTAAGTTTCGTACTCACGATTTTAAAAATTCATGTTTTCGGATCAGGAGACTATTGGATCCTAGGTCAAGGAGTCCCGAACTTCATCTCCTGGGTAGGTGCTCGGCATTCGATAGCTTTCCTCTTTTCCTTTGTCTCCGTTGGAAGTCATGAGTCTTTTGCTATGTGATTATGTGTATGCAATGTAAATTGCTAAAATACATATCTTGCATAGTAAATGTATATTGTTGTTGATAATGCCATCGTGGATTGGCTATTTTCATACTGATTGAGAATATGTATGGCCGTATTGGTTGACAAAGTGTTTGGTAAAATAAATAGAATAGGCTTGCTTGGGCTTAGTGAGCTACGCTCATTGGGCTCTTGCGCCGGTCATGGTCCTAAAATTTGGGCTGTGACAAACAAGTAGAAGAACTAGCATTTGGTCTTGAACTCATTAGCCATCCATTTTTATGGGTTGTTCAGTCTGACTTCATGGATGGATCACTTGCTAAATTCCTAGATGGATTCATAAACAGAGTAGCCAAACGTGCAAAATTTATTGAATGGGAGCCTTAGGAAAATGTGTTAGCTCACCCTTCGGTTGCTTGTTTCATGAGCCATTGTGGATGGAATTCCACCATGGAGGGTCTAAGCATGGGGATACCCTTTCTATGTTGGCCTTACTTTGCAGATCAGTTTTGTAATAAGAACTACATTTGTGATGTTTGGAAGATTGGTTTAGGGTTAGCCAAAGGTGAAAGTGGAATCGTAACAAAGCATGAAATAAGTACAAAGATAAAGATATTGCTGTCTTCTGATGTTATAAAGGCAAATGCGCTGCATATAAAGGAACTAGCTAGAAAAAGTTTCAGTGAAGGTGGGTCTTCTTTGTCACAGCCCAAATTCTAGGGTCATGATCGACGCATGAGCCCAATGAGCATAGCTCACCAAGCCCAAGCAAGCCTATCCATTTATATTGCTTAACAGATTTATCAAATCATGCATACACAAACACTTCCCCGGGTGTGAACATAGCCAAATCACAATGGCATTATTAGCAACAATATACATGTACTATTCTAGTCATGTATTTATCAATTTACATTGCATACACACATTCACATTTCTTGAGTGTATTCACAATACAAAAGGACCCACGACTTCCAGCGGAGACATTTACAAGAAAAGAGATTACTATTGAATGCCAGACACATACCCAAGAAATGAACTCACGAGGACTCCTCGATCTAGGATCTAATAGTCTCGTGATTTGAAAACATGATTTTTTTTTTAAAACTGTGAGTACGAAACTCAATGAGTGAATATTAGAGGAGAACAAGCATTAACAACAAAAAGAGTTAAGAATCATGATGCACTCATTTAAAAAAAAAAACGAGTCAATTTTCATCGAAACCCCCTTTTTCCTTAATCCGAATTTATTATGCATTCAAGGATAAAGTATCCATGAATTTACGCTAATTAGTCTAGCAAGATAGCAAAATTAACGGTTTATCACATACCGTCACAGAACAGGGGTTTCACATACCATACAATCACGTTTTCCGTCATGCACATTATATCATGTACAATTTCATTCACCAATCATTCAATTTCATTCATCATCCCATCTTTTCCTCCACTTTGGTGTACTCCCTACTCACACCAGGCAATAATATCATGTGTGCACTCCCTTCTCGCACATAACAATATGACCATGTGTGCACTCCCTACTCGCACAAAGCAATATCATCATGTGTGCACTCCCTACTCACACATCATTATTGGCATTTCACTTTCCACTCCGCACATGCGCGGTTACATCAAATTTGTCAAAGTTTAATAATAATGCATATCCGCATAATATAAGAGTACATATATTTAGTACACTCAAATTTCGCATAAATTTCTTAACAATATGTGTAGGCATCATACAGATATACACAGATGCATCGCAATCATATTTAACATCACAAAAATAATTTACACTAAAGGCTTGTTCCTAAGTATCCTTTCTTTTTAAAGAAAGTTGAATAAAATCATTTAAGCATTTTATTCAAGTACGTTCATATTCCCAAAACCATTTTGAAATGCAAATTCACACATAGATTTTCGAGAGTCGAATTTGGGCGCTTTAACTGCTAATCCTCGAGTGCGATTTCTTGCCTTTATGAAAGGGCTCACTACCTTGACAAATTGCACAATCAATAAATCACTATGATTGTGTTAATTAGGTATAAAATTAACCTAATTTCTATATAAATGTAAGGAATGCTCGAATAACTGATTAATTTCGATGATGACCTAATTCGGTCTATCACCCGATAAATTAGATTACGCATCTAATTTTGCTCCAAATTGCACAGTTTCATTTCTAATACCTCAATTCACCAAATACAAACCAATTTACCAAATACCATTCAAATAATATCAATTCAACATTAAAACCCTCACATTTCTCTATAGAAATATTCGGTTATTTGGTGCACTAGCACCGTAATTTTTCCTACTTAAATTTTTCACCTTAATTCATCATTTTCCGTGCCATTTCCCTTGAAGTAAAAACAATCCCTCATTGATGCTCAACAGACAAGGTTCAGCCAATAAAGGATTCCAGGGAAAACGAATATTTTTCTTGTGGTTTTGCTTCTAAACATGATTAACTACCTCTAAACATCAACATAACTCAAAATCAAGCTAATCCAACATCATTTCTCTCACTAAACCCATTCGGCCAGCCCTTAATTCCTCATGAAAACATATTATTCATCCATGAAAAAAAAGAAATAATACATGGGTAGTGTAGAGATCAAGCTAAATTTGAAAAATCATACCTTATCTTGCTTGATTCCTTGAAAAATCACATTTTCTCTTTGATTTTTCCATGTAGGTTTTCATTTTCTCTTTGTTTTTCCCTTTTCTTCCTTTTGTTCTTCCTTTGGCCGAACATGGAGAGAGAAATGGGGATTTAATGGGCTGATTTTTATAGAAATTAATAAAATAATAAAGCTTGACATGTGTCACTTTCTCATTGGCCCATTTTTCTTTTTATAATTTAAATATTTGACTTTATTCTTTAATTCTCAACCACACAATTCTCATATTTATCCATTCCCACAACAAATAAAGTCCACCAATTTAACAAGTGCTGGGGGTGAAAAATTACCGATTTGCCCTCGGTGTGGTAAAATTATGATTTTGCCCTTATACTTTGAAAAGTACCAGAATTACATTTTTTTCACTTCCAAACTTCATATTATACTCCAAATAATCAATTTTGATCAAATGTAGTCAAAATCTTTTCTAAAAATTCTCATTTTGTCCTTAAATGGCAAAATGACCATTTTACCCTTAATCGGCCAATATTCTCGATTAACTCCAAATCGGACCTCGAACTCTGAATCACCCTTTTAAATTATTCTGTGGGTTTTAGAATTCTCAAATTTATCTTAGAATTTCTATTTGAACTAGTTCGAGACTCGAATTAACTTAGTTGTACCCCTCGGTACAATATCGTCTTTTAACGAGCTTGACAGGGTCTCACATTCTTTCAAGAACTTCAACAACTTTATTGAACATATTAAGAGCCTTTAGACTTGGCTAATCATTTAAGGAGTAACATGGAAATAAGACAAATTATGCCAAAGCTGTAAACCCTAAATAATAAAAGTGATGTATTGCTTGATTAATCTTCTTAAAGATAGTTGTCAAACTCTATCTAAAAATGAAGATGTAATAAATTTTCTACTACTCAACAGTCTATAATTCCTTAGAATAACTTCATAACTATGCTTTGATTTTCTTGGAGGAAGAAGAATATCTTTTGAAACTTATTTCAGTTACTTGTATTTCAGTCGTCAAGCACAAAGACTTATTTATAATTACAATAACTGACTGTTAACATCTATTTATGTGAACTACAATTTAATAATACATACATGAACTACATTAATTCAAAATACATGAACAACCATATGCAAAGTGCCTACACATAATGAACTTAGCAAACCAAAAGACAAATGAACTTAAACATATAGGAAAATTCAAATTACTAATTTCAACATTCCCCCTTAATTTGAAATTTTCTTCAATCCTAAGTCTTGCTCTCAATCTATAAAAATCTTCAAACTTGAGAGGTTAAGTAAAAGCATCTGCAACTTGATCTTTGTTGAAAGTTTGATCTAGAACAGGTAGAGGAAGAAGAGTTGAAGTTGAGTAAGAAGTAATAGAAATTTGAAGAAGATAATTGAGTAAGAAAAAACATCATCGTTCCACCTTAACTAAATCTAAGAATTGTGAAACACTTGATTGGAATATCGTTTAGTTTATTGGTTCAATGACTAAATGCTATACGACTTGGTTATTTGTTGTTTAGATTTCTTGGGTTCTAAAAAACTTCTTTAGCCGGTCATTTTAGTTTGCTACTTGTCTAGTTCATTTCTCTTTTTGTTATAGTTGTTGTTATGCACACTGTTTTGAGCTTTTATTTTAGTGTTTTTGCCAGCTCTATCAATTGCTTTTCCAGTCTCGAGGCTAAATCTTAGCATTGAGTTAGTTTTTATTTTAAGCAAGTATCAATATAATTTTTGTTTAATGAAAAGCGTGATTCAATTACTACTTAGAATTGTTCTTTCTTTTTTTCTTATATTCCTCTATATTTGGCTTGATACTCTTTTTCTTCTTAAAAAATTATATATTTCTCTAAAAAACTCAACATGGTATCAGATTAAGTTTTCTCAAGGGCTTGTAACTTAATTATGATTTTTTAGCATTCTTTAAATCAAAATGGCTACTGTGGGCATTAGTGATGCAACACTTTTTATTTTCTTTAATGTCAACTATCCTTTCTAGGTAGTCAAGATGTGATCGCACTTAAAGGCATTTGATCTTTGGGTGGTGGTTGAAACTGGTGAGATTCTAGTGTAGAGGCATGCTAATCCCGCATTGACTCAAATCAAGCAACATAGTTAGGAGGTTGCAAAACGCAATAAGGCTCTCATCTTTTTACAATTGGTTGTTTCAGAGATAATCTTTGCCAAGATTATGAACTATGAAGATCTTAAACAAGTTTAGGATAGTTTGAAGGAAGAATATCAAAGGAGTGATTGAACTAGAGCAATGGGAGCATTGAATATTTACAGACAATTTGAGCTCATGAAGATGAAGGGAGAAAAGTGTATTCGGAAGTATATAGATAAATTGTTAAATCTAATAAATCAACTCAAGCAGTTGGGAGAAGAAGTTAGTGACAAAAGAGTGGTGAACTGTATTTTAATGAATATTTTAGAGATATTTGAATCAAAAATATCATCTTTGGAAGTCTTTAAAGATTCGACTTCGATTACTGTAAATGAATTAGTTAGTACTTTACTTGCTTAAGAGTAGAAGAAAGCTCTCAAGTGTGAAGAAGCCATTGAAAATGGTTTGGTTGCAAAAACTAAAAGGTTAAGGGTCAGGGGTGAAAGCTCAAAGAAGCTTAGAGGCAAGGGAAGTACCTCTGAATAAGGGAAGCAAGGGAGGAAGCAAGAAAAATATCTTCTTTGCCCTAATTGTAAGAAGACTTAATCATACTCCCAAAAAATTGTTAGTTCAGGCTTACCGTGATGTGTAGATCATGTGATCAACTTGGTCTTGTACAAAAGGTCTACAAAGACAAGAAAATCAGTGGTGAAGATAATGTTGTTGTCGCAGAACAAACTGAAGAAGCAGATGAACTATTATTCATGGCTAAAGAGGGAGTTGAGCCAGGTAAGAAAAATGTATGGCTATTAGATAGTGGGTGTTCTCATTATCTTACCAATAATGAAGAGCTATTCTTGGAACTTGACAAAAGTTTTATAGCTCAACTAAGATTGGAGATGGCTATATTTGAAAATACTTAATAGAGGTACTGTGGCAGTTGAAACCTTTTAAGTTAAAAAATATATCTCTGATGTTTACTTTGTCCCAGAATATGATCAGAATCTACCTAGTGTAGGTCAATTAACTAAGAAACATTATGCATTATTGTTTAAGGATGAATTATGCACTATATTTGATCCTTATGGTGATAAGATATTAACTGTAGAAATGAAAAATAACTATTACCCTTTGAACTTAATGGAAGTTGAACACGTAGCCTTAAGTTGTGAGTGAAGATGATGTTATTGAACTGTGGCATATGAGGCTAGGTCATGTCAATTATAGATCACTAATAAAAATGACTATTGATAATTTAGTTGAAGGGTTACCTAATATCAACAGAATTGAAAAAGTATGTCATGTGTGTTAGTTTGGAAAACAAAGCAAAAAGCCTTTTCCAAAGCGAATGAGTTAGTATGCAAAGTAAAAGCTTGAGTTTGTACATATTAACAGATGTGGACCTATGATGACACCTTTACTAATTCAGAATAAGTACTATATTATATTTATTGATGATTTAACTAAATTTAGTTGGGTATATTTTCTGAAACAGAAATTAAAAGCATCGAGTAAGTTCTTAAAGTTTAAAACACAAGCTAAAACTTTTTTAAAACAAAAATTAAGACTTTAAAAGCTGATAATGGCTCAAAATATACAGCCATTGAGTTTGAGAAGTTGTTGGCTAAGCTAAAGGTGAAGCATCAACTTACAGTAGTATACAACCCTCATTAAAATGGGGTATTAGAGAGAAAAAATAAGACCCTAGTGGAAATGGCAAGATGTTTGATGTTTCAAAATGGTATGCCTAGGGTATTTTGGGTAGAGGCTATTAATATAACTAATTATATTTTAAACATGGCTTACACTAGAGTTTTGTCAAACAAAACAGCTTATGAAATGTGGTATAAACATAAACCTAGTGTTTCACATATGAAAACTTTTGGTTGTGTGTGTTATGTAAGGATTCTAGAAGAGAAGAAGTCAAAGCTTGATCTTAGGTTTGTTTTAGCTCTTTTTATTGGCTATAGTGACCTTTTTAAAGGTTACAGGCTCTATGATGTGAAGTCAAAAAAAAGTAAGGATGTGAGGTTTAATGGAAGGCAAAGTTGGAATTGGAATAGTGAAATTATGTAAGATTTTGGAAATGCATTTTCTAGTGATAATAAGTAGGTGCAAGGTGGTAATTCTGAGTTAGATGACTTGAAGGATGAAAACTTGGTTGTTAGAGGCATTAGATCATTGGAAGACATTTACAGTAGATGTAATTTGGCAATGACAGATCCTATTAGCTTTGCAAAAGCTCAAACTGATGCAAATTAGAAGGCTGCAATGGATATAGAGATGAATATGGTTTTGAAAAAGGGAACTTGTGTGTTAGTGGACAAGCCAAGCAATCAAATTGTGATTGGGGTCAAGTGGGTTTATAGAACAACCCTGAATCTTGATGGCTCAATTAATAAATACAAGGCAAGTTTGGTTATTAAAGGGTATGCATAGACTTATAACAATGATTTTTTTGAGACTTTTGCACCAGTTGCTACACAAGCCACAATTAGGCTTTTGAAAGCTCTTTTAGTAGATATTCCATTTAGATGTCAAGTCAACTTTTCTAAATGGAATCTTGAAAGAGGATATCTACATTGCTCTGCCTAAAGGGTATGAGGTAAAGGGTTTAGAAAATAAAGTGTCCAAGTTGGAAAAAGCCTTATATGGTCTCAAACAGGCCCCTAGAGCTCGGTATGAGAGAATTGATGATTATTTCAGAGGTGGATGATTTATTAATTACTGTACTAGATATTGAATACTTGTAGGAATTCAAAGCACTTATGATGTTAGTATATGAAATGACAAACTTAGGCTTAATGACATATTTCCAAAGAATGGAAGTTCAGCAAATATTTAGACACATTTGCTTGCATCGGTCAAAATATGCCAAAAATTTACTAAAAAGTTTCAACATGAGTAATTGCAAACTTATATACACACCACTTATTGGGGGGAACAAATTTAGTAAGAATGATGGTGTAGCCAAAACAGATGGTTCAATTTAGAGAAGCATTATTATTTCTTTATTGCACTTGTCAACAATAAAACCATATATGATATATGTTAATTGTCTTTTGTTAAGGCTTATGCAAGCTTTTTCCTTAGTGCATTACACAATTGTAAAAAGGATCTTAAGGCAGGTGAAAGGCACAGTAGACTTTAGAATGGTGTATTTGAAAAACGACAGTGGTGAGATTCAAGGCTTTACTAATAATGATTGAGCAGGGTTTTTGGATGATTCAAAAAGCACTAAAGGTTTTTGTTTTTCCTTGGGAAGTGCTGTGTTTACCTTGGCTTCAAAGAAACATGAGATAACGACTCAGGCTTCTGCTAAGGCTAAGAACATTAGTACTTCTATAGCTGCTAACTATGCCAAGTGGTTAAGAAAGGTGCTGTCAAATCTAGTTTTAGTCAATGCCAAGGTACAATCATACATGTAGATAATCAGTCAACTATTATTATAGCCAATGCCCTATCCATCATGGCTACACAAAACACATACGGATGAAATTTCATTCTCTAAAGGATGTTATTAAAGAGCAAGAGATTGAGCTTAGATATTATCAAACTAATGATCAGTAATCACTAAAGGTCTCAGCAAAGAGGGGTTTAATTTGCTTCAAATAAGGTTCGGTGTGTACCAAGTTTCAGATTAAAGAGGTATGTTGAAAGTTTGATCTAGAACAGGTAGAAGAAAATGAGTTGAAGTTGAGCAAGAAACAATTTCATTCTTTAAGGGATGTTGTCAAAGAGCAAGAGATTGAGCTTAGATACTATCAAACGAATGATCAATATTCACCTAAGGTCTCAACAAAGAGAGGTTTGAGTTGTTTTAAGCAAGGTTGGGTGTGTACTAGGTTTTAGATCAATGAGGTGTATTGAAAGTTTGATCTGAAATAGGAAGAAGAAGAAGAGTTGAAATTGAGAGGGAATTAACAGAAATTAAAAAAAAAATAATTGAGGAGGCAAAAACATCATTGTTTCACTTTTACCAAATCCAAGAATTATGAAACGCTTGATTAAAGTGTCGTTTAGTTTACTGGTTTAATGACTAAGGGCTATACGACTTGGTTATCTATCATTTAGATTTCTTGGGTTCTAAACAACTTCTTTAACTAGTCGTTTTAGTTTGTTACTTGTCCGTTTCATTTCCTTTTTTGTTATAGCTGTTGTTGAGCACGTTGTTTTAAGCTTTGATTTTAGTCTTTTTGCTAGTTATGTCAATTGTTTTTCCATTCTCGAGGCTACATCTGAACATTGAGTCAGTTTTTATTTTAAGCATGTATAAATACAGTTTTTGTGAATGAAAAGTGTGATTTAATTTTTTATTTAGAATTGCTTTTTTTTTTCTCTCGTGTTCCTTTGTTTTTAGCTTGATTATCTTCTTCTTTTTAAAAAATTATATACTTTTTTTAAAAACTCAATAATCTTGAGTCTTCATGTACTTGAACTTCACTTCTTTTTTAACAATTCATTCTATAATGGACTAATACCTTGTATCTATGTACTTACTTTGATCATGAAATACCAAACTTTTAGCAAGTGTGTTGAAGTTTAGTCTTTGGTTCAATACTCCACTTGGTGCAAAGATCTCAAAATTTGGAATGAAGAAGAAGACCTCATCTGCTGCTTACATAGTCATTTAAAAGACCTTTTGTTTATTTTAACTTTTTCTTCTAGTATGTTTTTCAGTCAGGCAATGTGTTAGCCTTTGCACAACTGCAGCAAAAGATAGCAGACAACCTTAATGGTGCTGCACCTTCTATTATGCTGCTTTTTCTTTGTTTTAATATTTTGTTTGTTGCTTTTATATTGTAAGTTGATAAATTCCGCTTCACGTATTAATACAAGTGATCCTTTTTTCATTTTCTTTACTAAGTCTCTTTTACTGGTAATAGATAAGCTTTATTTCTTGAGTAAGATCTAACCTACAAGATCATTTTTATACTTTTTAGTAATCTTTTCAAAGTGCTTATGCGAACTTGTTGTCAATGCAAATCTTCATAGCTTCCTCTTATGACAATTGTTTCTTCAACAACCTTTTAAGCCAAATAGTATAAAAAGTACAAGTAGTTGTAGCAACATATTTGGACTCACAAGTCGAAAATATGCCAAACAAAATGTTCTCCTTATTTTCTCCATGAAAAGCATTTCTTAACATGTAATATAGTTTGTGTCAAAGGTACTTTAATTGTTTTCAAGCTTACTTTATGGTATTATACTGTGGAAAACGATAGAATACCATTTTCAATATCTAATGTAGCAAAACATTCTTAGTTCATATAAATTTTATTGTTTATTTAATGGTTTTAGAAAAGATGTGTAGATTGTCTCCTCAAAAATATAATAGCAGAATATTTGTGGTGAGATGCAAATTTGGTGAAGTTTCTTGCAATACAAGAGGCTGTGGTGATATTTGCAGCATCATTTGGGTTTTATGGGTGGTATTATTATTGAGAGTGTCTTGAAAAATACCGTTACTTGAACAGAGAAGCCAGATTCATTGTCTTGGAAAGTGAGGTAGTTGATTTTACATATTAAAGCTCTTGAAAAAAAGGTAATAGGATGGCTGATAAGGCATATTTGAAAATCAGGTAATGAATGGGTAGATAATCTCGCTAAAATAGGAGTGGATAGAACAAATGAATTGATATGTATTTATCTTTGATTCCTTGGATTTTGACGTGGATCTGTGGGGAAAACCTTGTTGGTATTTTTCTGTTCATGTCTTGAAGTGTTGGCAACAGGGTTTTGTCTTCTCGGTGGAAAATCTCATTCACACTACCTTTGTCTTCCACTGCTTGAAGGGGTTTGGTTCTTTCCCATTATGGGGTGCCATGTTGATTGAGTATTTTGGACTTGGTTATGCATCTACCAATTGTAAGTAATGAAGTGTGCATGGAGTTGTAAGAGGGGAAAACAACCAAGGAGTAAGGATGTTAAAGGGTAAGGTACTCATTAATTTTGAGGTATTCGAACCCGAACTCGATTAGTAAATGGGATACTCGAATCCTATAATTGCCAAAATATTTTTGAAATTTACTACTTTAATCTAAACCGTAATACATACCCATTACTCGAAAATTACCTGAATCTGTTTAAAAACTCAATTATGTAAACAAATTATTAAAATGCTCTTCATGGATACCTGATTACTCGAACCCAAATTCGTACTTGTATTTATAGACAATAATATTTTCATCCATATTCCATATAATTCACTAATACTTAATTTATAAAAGCACACAAACAATAAAATTTAAATTTAAATAATCAAAAATAAATATTTCAAATATCAACTTAAATAACCAAAAACAAATATCCTAAAAACAACTTAAACAACATTACAAGTTTAATTAACTTTATAGTTTTATTATTAATTGCATGAAATTAAAAAAAATAGTCAAGTTCCAAAATTATTCTAATCTCATGACTTGTTTTCAAGTATATATTTTATAAGTTTATATAAACAAAGGGATATATATTATAATTAATAATTTTATAAGTTATAATTTTTGTAATGTTAATACAAAATAGAAAGTAAATATTTTTATATATTTAATGTATATATACTAAAAGGATATATATAATAGTAATTCTATTTTTTATAAATTAACACAATATGTAAAGTATATGTATTAAAAAATATTACAAGTGAATTAATAATAATAATTTCATGAATTAATTTAATTAACAATATAGGTTTGTCTTTAATTACATAAAATAAAATAAAAAAAACATAATCGAGTTTGGGTATCGGTACTTAAGGGGTGGTACCCGAATCTTACCCGAACTTGATATGAGTAGTGAAATTACTACCCAAACCCTACCTAAATCCGATTATAGGGTATCCTAACCCTATATAATCGAGTTGGGTATTCATGGGTACCTTGTAATAGGGTACTCATTGCCATTCCTATCTAGGAGGTTTTGTTTGCTTTTCTTACTTGTTCTACATCTTCAAAGGGTTTTCATTGGATAATCGGTTTGGCTCACTTAAATGTGTTTTGTTTGTTGTTCTCTACTATAGTAATGATTTTGTGAATAAGGAGTTTAATTTCTGTGTGTTTTGTATAGATACACAAGGTATATTGACTTTGGCTATTTTTTGTAAGCCAATCAATGACGATGGTATATCGGCTACAATCTCTAAGTGGAATATTGTTTCTTTTGTTTGTAAAAGGGCTTTATTCTAAGAAATGAATCAAAGTTCGTTTAAAAAAAAATTTATTGTCAATTATTTATTAGAGCTGGCAAGGTTTTGTGCTAGGATTAGTACAACTAATGCAAGCCATTGTTAGCATTAAAATTATTATAGTTTTGAATATGATAAAATGATCAAATTTGCTTGAATATTATTTAAGTTATCCTTGACAAGTTCTTGAAAGGATTTAATTCTCATATATTTGTTCTTACATAGTTACAAGCTTGACTCTTGAAGTTATTGAACTATATCTATAAACTTGTATGACGTAGGTGTATGAGTGCTTATGATTTTCATTCATTAAAGTCTGCTTTGAAGATTAAAGGAAAATCTAGATGCACCAATTAAGGGGGAGTTTTGAATATCTTTTTTAATGATGACCAAAAAGGAGAGAAAGAAGACCAAGTTAAATGGAGTTTAATAGACTTTATGTTTAATATATGTGTGTGATGCTTAGTTATGGTTTTATTGAGTATTATGTGCTAGTTATTATGGATATTTAATGTATCTTACTTAGCTACTGTAGATATTATATATCTTGTTTAGTTATCATGGATATTATGAATATTTTATTGTAAATCTTTAAAGAAAACTAGATGCATTGACTAAGGGGGAGCAACTCATTATGCATAAAGATTTAAAGCATTCATATTGAACATAGACATTACACTCTTAATCTATGAGTGTTTTGTCATCATAAAAAATAAGAGAGAGAGAGAATGTTGATTATATATGTTTTTGATGATAGCAAAACATTCTCATTCATTAGTGTCTAATTATGTTGTTTAAGTGTGCAGGAGAAAGTAAGTCAAAATGCTTGTTCAGTTGCAAGATGGGTTAATTGGTCAAACAACCAAAAAGAAAGAGCTTTAATGAAGACATATTAGTCTTAACCGATTAACAAAAATCCCTAATCAATTAAAATAATTATGGGTGCTACACCATGGATAGACAAAAAGGTCTTAACTAGTTAACATAAGGTTTAATCAATTAAGCAGGTGTTGGATATAAACTAGAAGCCTTTTAATTGGTTAAAGGAAAGGAGTTAACTGGTTAAAGGTCAAAGTTAAAGTGTCAAGAAGCACCAAAATTCAAATTTAAAATATTGATGATCGTCTAAGGCACCAAACCAAGAGATTTAAAGTTAAAGACTTCTTAATTTGTTAGAGTCCATTTTAATTAGTTAAGGATGAATGGAGAAAAGCTTTAATAACTTAAAGGGAGTATTAATCTATTGAATGGAGATAGGCCAAAAATAGTACATGAAGATGCTTGAAACAGAAAGTTGTTAATCAGTTAAAGCGTCTGTTAATTGGTTAACACAGAGAAATAGACTGTGAGATAGAGAAGACTTAATCGACTAAGAAGTATGGTTAGCTAGCTAAAAGCTCACTATCAGAAATTTGAATTTAAGCACAAAAGGATAAAATAACGATAAAAAATAGCTAGTTTCTGTCTTCAACAACCAAAAGTGATTTTGCAAGTATTTAAAACTTCTCCAATAGTCAAAATGAAGGATAGAAGTAATCAAAAGTGATTTTGAACTTAGAAGATCAAAACCTTCTCTTTACACTTGTATTTCACTCTTATCCTTTGAAAAAGTATTTAAGCTTCATTTTATATGTTTTAGATCAGTTAAGTGATCATTTGTATTTTATCTTGTCTTCATTTCTCATTTACTTAGAGTGTACGAGGCACTCTAAGGGGTAGATGAAGCTTGGGTTATGTGAGACCCTATCTAATTGGTTGAAAAGCCGGTATTGTACCTAATTGTACAATTAAGTTAAATCGAGCTTCAACTAGTTTAATAGAAATTCTAAGAGGAATTTCAAAATTATGAGACCCACAGAATAGGTCAGAATAGTGATTCAAAGTTCAAGGTCCAGTCTGGAGTTAATCGGGAAAATTGACCGGTTAAGGACAAAACGGTCATTTTCTCATTTGTTGATTTATGGAGATTTTTAACCAAGATTTGGTCACATTGGACCAAAAATAATTATGTGACATACAGTTATGATCCCATAATCATAAAATGATGTTTAGCAGTGTAAAATGGTGATTCTCGGTGTTTTTGAAGCACAAGGGCAAAATGGTAATTTTGCCACCAAAGTGCTAAATGTGAATTTTTTTGAAAGGATTTTGCCCCAATTGGGTAATATTGATTTATATTAGTGATATTTGAGGTTGGACAGTGAAAATAATGAAATCCCGGTACATTTCGGAGTATAGGGGCAAAATCGTAATTTTGCCATCCCGGGGGCAAAACCGTAATTTTCCATCACCAGAACCATTATTTCCAACCATGATCAACCTTGGATCAGATGTTGACTTGATGAATCAAATGGTGGAGAATAAATGGAAGAAAAAGTCAAAAAGTAAAGAAAACGGGCCAATTACGTGATGCCACGTGGCAAGCTTTTATATTTTATTATTTAAGCCATAAAAATCAGCCTTTAACCCTCATTTCTCTCTCTAAATTCGGCACCCACCAGAATTGAAGGAAAGAAAAGAAGAACAAAGAAGAAAAACACAAAACCTAGGTGGAAATCTAAGGAAAAGTGTGATTTTCAAAGGAAATCACTTGAAAAAGGTAATAAATCTTTACTTTGGCTTGTGATTTACCCTATCTATGCTTTTGTTCTTGAATTCTATGGTTAAGTATGGAGATATCATGATGGGATGAATTCTGAAAAATGGGTATGAGTATGGATTTGACGTTGGATTGGATTGAATTTAAACTATGTTGGTGTTTAGGAGTAGTTAAGCACGATTATGGACAAAAATGGAAGAAAGAAATTGAGTGTCATGGTTGTTCTTCATTGACCGAACCTAGGGTGTAGAGAAACCATGAAGAAATTGTTTCATTTCAAATGAAATGATTTCATTTGAAATGAAAGAAAATAGGAAATGACAATTTAAAGTGAGAAAATGTAGTAGAAAATTTTCAGTGCTAATGCACTGTATTGGCCGAATTTTTCCATAAAGAAATGGAAAATGGTGAATGCTGAAATTGGCATTAATTGAATGATTTGTGGTGAATTAAAGTATTAGAAAAAAAAGAATGGGCCAATTCGGAACCAAATTGGACATAATAGCTGATTAATCGGGTAATCGGTCGAAATTAGGCAATACCGGGTTAAAGCGATAATCGGACGCATTTTTGCCTTTGCGTATCATACGTTAGCAATTTAAATTAATTTGTATTAGTCTGGGGGCATTATAGTAATTTCTTAATTTTATTCTGTGTTAAGGTGGTGAGAAGTCCGGAAAAGGCAAGGGAATCGTGATTGAGGATTTTTAATCCGAGAGCATCCGGAATTCGGATTTGTGAGACGGTGAGTGAACTTGCATTTCAAAATTATTTGGGGAATGCACATTGTATTGAAATAGATGATTAAATGATTTATTCAAAGTTTTAAAATAAAAATTACGTGCCGGGAACAAGCCCTTGATAAAAATGATTTTATGTGATGAAATTACGTATTATGCATGAATGCATAAAATTATGTGTTTGGCATGAAAACATGAATTATTATTTCATTGAGGTGAAATTTAATTGTGCTGAATGTGTACATTGTTATGATGTTTATATGTGTTGTTAAGAAGTATTGTGAAATTATTACCACCGTGCACGTGTGAAGAGGAAAATGCACATGCCTGAAATGGTGTGCAAAGTGGGGACGGCGATACGTAACGCCCACTATTTCCTAGAAATTCAGAATTGAGTAAAGTGGGGACGGCGATACGTAACGCCCACTATTTACTATAAATTCTGAAAATTGAGCAAAGTGGGGATAGCGAAACGTAACGCCCACGATTCCTGGAAACTATCACTCGTGAACATTGGTGAAGTGTGATTTGTTATCCAGGGGCTTGCAGGGATGGCGATACGTAACGCCTGCGAGTGCTCAGATATATGTGGTTGTGTACATATGTGATTGTTCATTTCTCCGAGTATATCTGTATGAAATTGATTATTCCTTCATTATAAATTAAATTGAAATGAGGGGAAGGGTTGATAATAAATTGGATAAAAAAATGAATGTGTTCTAAATGTATGCATCATATTTTTAACCCTTCCTGATATTATGGCTTGTTCCTATCTTATGTTTGCTCACTGAGTTTTATACTCACCGTTTTCAAAAATTCATGTTTTCAGATCAAGAGATTGTAGATTCCTAGATCGCGGAATCACAGTAGTCCATCTCCTGGTAGGTGTCTGGCATTCAGTAGTGGCCGTTTTTATTGTACATGTCTCCGCTGGAAGTCTTGGGTTTTGTATGATGGTCATGTACATGTAATGTACACTGTTAAAGTTTATTTCTGACTGGTATAAATGTAAATGTGTAAGCAATGTAAATTGCTAAATACATGACTGGCATAGTGCATGTATATTGTGATTAAAAATGCCATTGTGCTTTGGCTGTGTCCACTCCCGGAAAGGGTGTGTGTGTGTATGTGTGACTGGATGTGTCACGGTTAGTTGGCATTGTAATGCACACGGGGTGCATTACGTGTGGATGCCTCACACGAGCATGTATGGAATAAAGTAAGTGAAATTAGGCTTGCTTGGGCTTAGTGAGCTATACTCATTGGGTCCTTGCGCCGGTCATGGCCCGGGAATTGGGTCGTGACAGGTTAGCTTGGTTGTTGTTATAGGTTCTAACTTAGCTTTAGAAAGGTTAGCTTTGGATTTTGGTTGATCTCGTAAGAAACCATTGTTAAAGGTTGTGGCTAAGTTTGTGACAAGCTATTGTAAAAGGATGGTGGAAGCCTAGGAATTCCACTAATTGAAAAATCCTTGATTGGGAGATCAAGGTATGGATGTAGGTTAAAGGAACAAAACCACTATAAATCATTATGTTTTGTCTACTTTCTTTTATTTTCTTCTTACTTTTAGCACTTAAATCGTTCCTCCAACAAGCTTTAAACTTCCATTTTCAAATTTCTTTAATCAGCTCTTTACTTAGAAAGAATTTTCGTGTTATTCTAAAAGTGTTATTCACCCTATCTCTAGCATGCTCTTTGGGACCAACAACCATTGCCTGCCCTACAAGGGTGAGCATTCGGTTAAATTGGTCAATTTGGTTAAGGAATACCTATAACTGACTTTCTTAAATAAATTAACCAAACTAAACCAAACCAATTTAACAACTTTAATCAACTTTAGTTGGTTAAATCGATTTTAACCGATTTAATCAAATTTTTTTTAACTTTTTTCTATTTCTTCATTTATTTAATAATATATTAAAAATGTACTTTGTGTTACCATATATTACATTATTACTTATAATTTTACTAATATACTAATATAGTATATTATTAATACGTAATTTTTGACTAATTATACTTGTTATAAAGTACATATAGTGTATTAATAAGTTACTATATTAAATTATTAATATTAGTGTGTTATAGTAATATAACTAATATTAATAATTTAATATAACTTACTATATAGTATAGGTTACACTATATTAATATAGTTTATTAATAATTATAAAAAAAAATTTACTATAGTCTATAGTACTCTATATAGTATAGACTATATATTGTATATTAATAGATATATGATATATAGTATAATATATTAATAACTTAAGATAAAAATAAGTTAATATAATAAGTTATATTAATAACTTAAGCTTAGGGTATAGTTTACATTATATTTTGCATTAATTTTACATTATTTTTTGTATGGTTATATTTATATAAATATTTAATAATATTAATGTCTATTAAGTGTATTTTATTTTTATTTTTGATGATTAAATCTAAGTCATTTATTCGTACACAAGAATAGAAAAAATGTGTGACTTAATACATGCGAGAAAATCCCTTTCGATGATTAAATCTAGTCCTTCATTCATATGTATGTATGTATGTATGTATGTATGTATGTATGTATGTATGTATGTATATAAAGAAAATCAATATGAGTGCATTCATGTAATAAAAATCTTTAAATATACTTATTTCAAAATTGATTAATTTGGTTAACCAACTTTAAAATTTTTTAACCGACGCAAACCGATAAAACCAATGTAACCTAATTATCTAAATTAATTGAAACCAAATTAATCAAATTTGTCAATTAATTCACTTTTGACTGAATTTTACTTTCCCCTACTGCCCCTTAATAATGCCACTAGTTTCTTTACTTAGGCTTGACAATTTAATTGTTGCCAAAGCCAAGGATTTATTTTTCAAGTGCTTCAGCTTTTGATTCTAGTGAAATCATCTTCCATGTACTAAACTTAATTTGTCTTCATATCCAAAGTTTGTAATTTTCTTCATATTTAAACTTTTGATTCAATTCTTCATATCTTGCTAAGGATTTTCAACTTAACAAGACTACTTACAAAAAAGCGAAGGCGTAAAAAAAATGAATTACATTATGACATGATCTTTCATATTAAGAGGTACATAGACAACTTGGTCTCATTGTCAAACTCAATCAAATAAAAAAAAAGCTCTTACATTGAAGATGATTCAATCTTTTTGCAACGATAAAGCCATCAAGATGGAAAATTGAAGAATGAATCACGTTTGTACTTTGCTTTGGATTATGTGATTCAATCAATTAAATCTTAAGTGAAACAAATTACAACTGCAAGTTGAATTGTTTTGACGTTCAATTAGTGACTAGAAAATTTTCAAAACACCAAAGTACTTTGAAGGTTTCATAAGATTATCTTTTTAAATTTCTTCACAAGTAAAGAAAAGTAGTAAGAAAAATTTCTTTTATTGCTAATTCAAAATGCATTACAATATGAAAAAAAATTTAAAGGTCTAAATCTTAAGAAAAAAAATGAAAAGCAAGAGCTACATGAATAAGAAAGTAATCAAATCAAGGATTCCACTTGAAGTTTTTTAGCTCTTTTCGAGAAGATTCTAACATACTCAACAATAATTTTAAGGAATTAACTTTGCTTTCACTCAAATAGAAGAAGACTTGACGGAAGCTATCTCTTCATTAATCTTGAAAATGTTGGAAATTTGAGAATGTGGTGCCTTAGAAAGCAAATATATTCTTATGTTTATTTCCATTTATTTTATTGTAATGAAAGTACATTTTGATAATAAGATGAATAGCTTGTTTTAAGTAAAATATTTATTATCTAGTTATAAAGGCATCAAGATTCTATTGAAGTAATAAAATATATTTGTATGAAGAGTTATACATAGGAGACATGTATTTTAATTGAATCTAAAATTGTTCATACTCATATCATAAAGTTGGTCATTTTATTATGTTAAGACTATAGTGTTTAGATCACTTCCAATATAAGGAATATGATTCACTTCGAGGAATGATGAGTAGCAAATCATTGAAGTAGTTGACTTCAAGTAATGACATTATAATTTAAACTGGAATCACATGAAAATATTGTTAATTTCTTACGCAAGTAGAGTATCATTTTCCATAGAGAATTGCATTAATTTTTATTATTAAGTATTAAAATTAACACTCCCTAATTTTATTCAAACAATAAAAATTAAATTATTAAAAATCAAAATTAAATTTAACAAACTTAACATCTAAAACTAATCTAAAATTAGTTAACAAAATTATTTTATTAATCTTAATTGACTACTAGACCTAAGATTATGACATTCCTCAATTCTTCATCTGAACATTGTTTTTCTTTCTTAACTTAGTTTAATGCATTAAGTTGCTAACCTAAATCCTAATTTATTTACAAGTCTCTGTCGAGATTCTCATAAAAATACTTTTCACAATTAACATACTAAGTTCATGTTTTAATCCTAGCTATGTATGGCTTATAGGTGAATGTCTACCCTATATACAAATCAAACCACCTAATCAATTAAGTGCATTCGATCATACGCTATTCTATTCAAGGTCTACCTAAATCTCTTTCGTCAAGGTTTAATTTAGATTTTCAGATCAATCTAATTGGTGATTAGGCAATTAGAATCATTAAGAACATAATATAATAAACAACTTAAAACCATCAAATAAAAGTCAAAGAGAGATAAATAATTTAGACAAAGTATTGAGTCCAATTATAATCTTAGATAAATAAATTAGTTCCCCATAAAGTTGCACATCATTATCAAATTAATTTTAGACATCAAAACCAAATCAAGAAAATAAAAGAATAATAAAAAGATAAAAAAACCTAAAAATTGTAATCTTGATCCCCAAATTTTCTTGAATCCCTCGATTTTTTTTCAACTCCAATGAGACTTTTTTTCAATGATTTTGTGGCTAATTCTCAACTCTAAATATGGTGTTTTGTGCCTCCAAGAGTCCCCCAAAAGGTTGCTTAAATAGGCTACAAGTTCTTGCTAAAAAAAAAGTTTAATTTGAAAAGAACTATATCTGATTTCTTTTGAGCATTGCAGCTCTCAAACCCTAGAGCCACGTCCTTCGCTTCTTTGTCTCGATGTCCACTCTCATGATCCTCTTTAGCATCGCAACTCTCAACATCCCTCACCAGGACTCTCAACATCTCGCATTGCAGCTCTTAATATTTGCCTTGGCATTTGTTTTTCTGATATAGTCTTTCAACTTTGACAAAGATTTCAACCACTTTTTGATCATAATTGGGTGAAATGGAAAACACAAAATTGTAGCTTTTATTCTTAGATTTCAAATGGTTTAAGAATCACCTTATTTGGATTTCTGTAGAGAAAGTTATGGTTGACATATGTAGAAAAGGTTCACATCTCATGAACACCCAACTTGATAACTTTTCACCCTTTGCTATTGAACACATAAGAAATCAGCAAATTAATCAATAATAACATATCTTAGGCACATAAACACCAATTCAAGCACAAATTCACTAAGATTAAATTGACTCACCTAATTAATTAACTTAAAATAATTCGATAAAACCAAATTCATTTCTATGCATTATAAAAAAAACTAAGTTAAATTATGATCAAAATGAAGTTCAAATAACTCTATATCATAGAGTTATTAAAGAATCAAGTTTAAGTTTGACATTTACTTAAACCTTAATCTCACATTTATGCATCCACTTATGATAGAACCATAACCTTGATACATAGTGAACTTGTGCTTTGTCTTTTTATAATCTTTGATATGCCATGGGCATGACTATCATGTAGAGTTGATCTAGACTTCGCATTTTTGGATTATAATTGAGGTAAGTGTTAGGGAACATGTATCCAAAAAGTAAAGTTCATAACATTAACATCACTTCTAGTGATTTTTACCCGAGCGTAGATCTTAAACGAAAGGTTGCATAAGGTTCCATGTCTAATAGAGGCCATTTTTTTTATCTTGCATATGCTTGTGTATAAGCAAAAATGGATTGGTGATGCTTTTGTTAGGTAAGAATGCCATCTGAGGCACGAGCCACCATTAGACAGATTTTCGAGCATGATGTTCCTAACAAAAGTTAATGGAATGACGTATTTCTATGATTAAGGGTTGCGGAAAGTGAAGTGGGACTAATAGGTCGACAAGAAAACATTTATTTATTAAAGTACTAGCTTTAACTTTTGGTATAGAATTGGAAAGTTAGGTTGATTAATGAGGACTATGCTAAGATTAATGCTAAAGGATATTTACAATATGGGCAATAACAAGAGCCTATCACTGAATTCTTTTGGATTGCTGGTAGTGGTTAATAATTGACGTTGTAACACCTTTGATTTTTTATATGGATTAAATGAGATGTTGGCCCAGTGATTTGATGAGTAAACTTGAACACTTGATGTATATGCTTGTGGAGCATGCATATAAGCTATTATTGTCACGACCCGAAACTCCCCATCGGGCCTGCGACAATCGCCGCGACTTCCTGATAGGCACTTATACCCAGAATGTCGATTGGAACCCCGCAACGCTTATCATCAATTTCCACATCTCCTCGGTGAGCAATAATTATTAAACATCATATTTCAAAGAATTATAAGAAATTTCCAAACCAAAAACATTAAAATTTTATTTTTTGACTCATAGGGGTGTTTTCGTCATTTTTCTTCAAAAATCTCAAAACTGACTAAAAACATAGTAGGTGAGTAGAAAGCATACATATTTTATAATTGAAAATAATTTTAGAAGTCTAAAATGTTCGTTTGAAGTAAAATTACAAATATTTTAATGTAATAAAAATATTCAATAAAATAAGCTATTTGCTTATAAAATAATTTTTATATAGCTATCGGTAAATAATTTTTACAACGTAAAAGCTAATGATATTTTTACATACTATGATACAAACTACCAAAGTATGAAATTTAAATTACAGTGACACATGGGCCCACAACTATTACGACCCAATTTTGCGAGCCATGATCGGTGCATGGACCCAATGAGCATAGCTCACCAAGCCCAGGCAAGCCTATTTTCATTTACTTTACTCCACGTATGATCGTGTGAGGCGTCCACACGTAATGTACCCAGTGCACACAAAGCCAACTCAAAATGGCATTATGGATAAAATATGCACATACATACCGGTCAAACATAAAATTTGACAATGTACATTACATGTACATAATCACAATATAAAAGGCCCATGACTTCTAGCGGAGAATTTAAAATAAAAGGGAAAAATTGCTACTAAATGCCCACCTTCAACCCAGGAGACACACTACGGGGACTCCTCGATCTAGGGTCCAACAATCTTTTGATCTGAAAACATGAATTTTAAAACTATGAGTACGAAACTCAGTGAGCGAACATTAAGTGGGAACAAGCAATAATATCCAAGAAGGATTTTAAAACCATGATACATACATTTGGACAAAACCATTTTGATTCAATTCAGTATCAAACCCTTTCCCCCAATTCAAATTAATTTACAGTGAAAGAGTACTCAAATTCACACATATACTCACATAGATAAACAAAAATATCATCACTATCTCACAAGCTCATGTGCAACCCCCACATTGCGCACATAATTGGAGTTATCATGTACATCCCTCCACATTGTGCACAGGCAATATCTTCCTCCATATATCCGCGCCCATCATCACCGACATGTGCTCCCTTACATCGTGCACATGTATGGTTATAAATATCACACAATATTATTTGTCAATGCATATCACACATATACACATGTATATAGCAGCATATTATAAGGGCACATGAATTCATGCCTTTATGCATATCACAATTCACACATCAAACATTTTTTTTATCAAGGGCTTGTTCCCTGGAACGTAATTTAAGAAATTTGGATAAAGTCATTCAAATTATCCATCTCAATACATATACATTTCTCAAAACAATTTGAAATGCAAGTTCACTCACAATTGTCGAAAATCCAGATTTCGGGTGTACTCGGACTAATGGTCCTTAAGCGCGAGCTCTTTGCCCTTTTTGGAAATCTCACCACCTTGGCACAGAATAAAATTAGGAAATTTACTATATTTTCCCTAAGCTAATATAAACTAATTTAAATTACTAATGCATGATAGGTACTTGCAAAAATGTGTCCGAATATCACTTAATCGCGGTATTGACTAAATTCGACCGATTACTCGATTAAATGACAATTGTGTCCAAATCACCTCCAAATTATTTTATTGCTCCTCTAATATCTTAATTCACCAATCACATTTCAAATAACTAAAATTGAGCATTGAATTCCCTCAATTCCTTTAGGAAAAAAATTCGGTCATTACGGTGTACTAACACCGTAATTTTTCCTAGTCACATTTTTTACTTAATTCTTCATTTTTCCAATTCATTTTCCTTGAAATTTAAACAATTCCTCCTTGATATTCAACCCTCATGGTTCGGCCAATGAAGAACGCTAGAGAAATTGAATGTTTCTTTTGTATTTTTGTTCATAACCATGCTTAACTATCACCAAACATCAACATAGTCCAAAATCAAGCCAATCCAACATCAATTTCTCTTCCATACCCATTTTTCAGAATTAAATTCATCATGATAACTCAATATTCAACCATGGAAAATAAGGAATAAAGCATGGGTAGGCTAAGTATCAAGCAAAACTAAAGAAATTTTACCTTTGTGTTGCTTGATCTTTGAAAAATCCTTGAAATCCCTTGATTTCTTAGCTAAATTTTTGTTTTTCCCCTTTGTTCTTCCTTTGTTCTTGTTGCTGGTTGTTTAGGTCGAATATGGTGAGAGAAAATAGGTTTTATAGGCTGATTTTTATGCTTTAATATTAAAATACTAAGGCTTGACACATGGCATAAAGCCATTGGTCCATTATTTTAATTATTTGACTTTTTCTATTGAATTTTTCACCACAATTATTCTTGTATTTATCCAATCCTACCACAAATAAAATCCCTTGGTCTTGACAAGTGCTGGGGTGAAAAATTTACCGATTTGCCCCTGAGGTGAAAAAATTACGATTTTGCTCATGTACTCCGAAATATATCAGAATTACATTATTCTCACTTTCTAACCTCAAATAACACTAATACTGATCAATCTTAATCAAATGAGGCTAAAATATTTTCTAAAAATTCTCGTTTTGTCCTTTAGTGGCAAAATTACCATTTTACCCTTGTGCTCTAAAAATACTGAGAATCACAATTTTCACTGCTAAATTTCATAGTTTGCCCCGAATAATCATATTATAATTCAAATGATTAATCTTGGTCAAATGTGATCAAATTCTTTTATAAAAATCTCCATTTTGTCCCTAAATGACAAAATGATCGTTTTACCCATAATTGGTCAATTTTTTCGATTGACTCCAAATTAGACCTCGAACTCTGAATCACCATTCTAAGTGATTCTGTGGGTTTTAGAATTTTTAAATTCATATTAGAATTTCTATTAAACTAGTTCAAGGCTCGATTTAACTTGGTTGTACCACTCGGTATAATACCGACTTTTAAGCAACTCGACAAGGTCCACAACAACTAACCAAAATGTGTCGAAAGCTGGAAACTTATAACTTTTGCCAATTCAAGTCCAACTGGTGGTCCTTGACAAAATTTGCTAACTATGGAATTCTTTGAGCCTGAAATGTTAGGAAATGATGGGTGAGATTATAAAATCCAAGTGAGTAAACAGATACCATCTAAACTATCTAAAGGCAAGTAAAATTGAGACGATTAAATAAACCATCATAAAACGGTTTATAACACTTCAATTCTTTTCACTAAGTAATATAAATTTGTTCTATTCGAGAAATTAATATGGCTTATGTTTTCTTTAAAACTTGGCTTATGCCAACAAAATCATACTCGGTGATACTTGGATTAGAGGTATATGACCGAGTCCACCAAGGTTATTAAAATTTCATAATTTCTTAAAATACAGCTGATCCTTGGCGTTGGTTGCATTCACTCTCACGTGGGGGTTCCGCATGAAGTGAACTCTGGTATACCTCAAGAGTTACCCTCCGTGCCTCTCATTAGAGGTATAATATAATGGGTTTTACCATGCCCCTCTAAATAGGTTGGTCCATGGAAACCCGTCACTGCAGTGAGAATTCTATAACCGACCAATCAATCAAATATTCAATTGCATGATATGGCAATTAATTAGTTACACAGTCTATTTAGTCAAAGCAGAAAATTCATACTTTTCAACATAAATATCAAATCAACCAATCATGCCATTTTATCATAAGCCATTTAGTTCATATCATAATATATAACACAGTAAACGGTCTCCAATTACTCTAATTTCAAAATCATTGTTCGATTTCCAAATCAATTTATAAAAATTTATTTTTATTTTATAAATTCATATTTTTCTCATAAAAACAAGGCATTTCACTATTTAAATTCATTTCTCACAAATTCACCAAATTGAGTAAAATCACTCTAGATAATTAAGGCGATAATAAGTTTACTCACAGTTTTCGGAGATCTAATCCAAGTACTTCGACTAGTGATCCTTGGGTGAATTCCTTGCCTTTCTTAGAGGATTCACCACTTTGACACAGTACAAAATCAAAAAATTTACTACATTACCCCTAAATTATAATAAACTAATTTAGACCACTAATGCATGTTATGAAATGCAAAAACTGTTCGAATATTGTTTAATCGCGATGTTGACCTAATTTGGCCTATTACCTGATTAAATGGCCATTGTGTCCAATTTAACTCCGAATCAATTCTTTTCACTTTTTACACTTCAATTATACCTAAATTACCTCAATGACTACGAATGAGATTCAATTTATCAGTCCGAACCACAAAATACACCAGTTTATACACTAGGTAAAAATTTAGATTTTTATGCCAAAATTCCCATTTAGTTTCTAGTCTCACCAATCATCAAATATCACTAAAATATCATGAATTATCATCATTTCCAGCATCAATTCTTCCCTTAGAAAATTCGACCAAAATGGGTTAAATAAAGGATAAATACTTTTCTAGCTAGATTATCATGCTTAACGTTACTAATCAACTAAAAACACCAAATTCCATTGAAATCTAGCAAAATGAAGACTCAAAACTCCTTTAAGAGTGTTCGGCTAGCATGGGTTCAACATGAGGTCTCAAGTTCTAAGCATGGAAAATGGAAAGAAATGCATGGGTAAGGTAAATCACTAGTAAAATCAAAGAAATTTCACCTTACCTAGCTTAATTCCTTGAATTTTCACACTTCTCTTTGATTTTCCACCTAGGGTTTGCTTGTTCTTCCTTTTCCTCTTTTCCCTTGCAATAGCCGACCCTTATGGGAGAAATGGGTTGATTTTTATGCTTTTTATATGGAAAATAATAAAATATTAAAAGCTTGACACATGGCATTTTTTATTTGGTCCAAAACTTTAATATTTTGAATTTTTCACCTTATTTCTCCACCACACTTTATGCCATATTTATCCATTCTCACAATAAATAAAATCCACCAATTTGACAAGTGCTGGGGGTGAAAAATTACCGTTTTGCCCTCGGAGCGGTAAAATTATGATTTTGCCCATATACTCCGAAAAGTATCGGAATTACATTTTTTTCACTTTTCAACCTCAAATTACACTCCAATTGATCAATCTTAGTCAAAAGAGGTTAAAATCTTTTCTAAAAATTCTCATTTTGTCCTCGAGTGGTAAAATTACCATTTTACCCCCATACTCCAAAGATATCGAGAATTAAAATTTTTCACTGCCAAACCCCATATTATACTTCAAATGATTGATCTTGGTCAAAAATTTCATTAAATAACCAAATTTCAACTTTAGGTAGCAAAATGACCAATTTGCCACTAACCGGTCAATATTCCTGATTGACTCCAAATCGGTCCTCGAACTCTGAATTACCATTTTAAGTCATCCCTGGACTGCGAAATTCCCAATTTCACCCTAAAATCCCTATTTTAACTAGTTCGAGGCATAATTCCACTTAGTCGTATCTCTAAGTACAATATCGACTTTTAATACCTTTCCGAGGCATTCACGTATACAAACATTCAATCTAATACATGGATAACATGGCATATATTTCATATAGTCAGGTTTTACAATTATGGTCTATAAAGAAAGACTTTGAATTTTAGTTTACTTTAAGGATTCTAATAATACGATGAAATATCTAGACCAATTAATGAGCTAAATTGAACTTCAGTGAATGACTGCACTTATAGGTGTATGACTATGAATATTGGTATAAAGGAGAGTTTTTAATGGAATTGTGCATATGTTTAGCATTTTGACACCTAAATGCGACTTTAAGGCAAATACTGATAAGGAATGATAAAATAATCTTATAGCTTGAGGATTTAATTTAATTTGATGTATCTTTAAGAATATATGTATGAGGATTTGAATTATATGAGTTATTTGAGGTATGAGATTCACAAGGAATGGATTTGTGGTGTGAACCTAGATTTTTGAAAGTTTTGAAAAACCTAAAATTGCCTATAAGGGAAAATGTATCGATACATCTCCTCATGTATCAATATATTCTTGGCAGGAAAAACAATATAAGGTGTTTTGGAGGAATTCTATCGATACATTTAAGGATGTATTGATAGATTTGGTAAAAGATGAACAAGCATCGATACATTGTCCTAATGTATTGATACATTTGTAGCAGGGAGCATCTAGGACCATTATGCCCAAAATGCATCTATACATTACCTCAATGTATCGATACATTTACTAGGAATTAGGACAGATGTATTGATACATTGCCAAATGTATTGATACATCATAAAGGAAAGGCAAAAATAAAAAAAAAAGGTTTTGGGCATTTTGCCCATTTTAACACAAAATCCATTCTCTCTCTTTTTCTCTTTACCTTGTATGAAACCCTAAGCCCTCAATGTATTGTAGAGAAGTGATGGTCGAAAATTTTTCAAGAAAAAAGTACATATGTTTTTTTTCTTCCAATCTCCTCTTTTTTTTATTAAAAATCTTGTCTCAAAGGTTTAATTAAAATGAAACACCTTTGAATTGATCTTGACGATCCATTTAGAGTTATGGAAGCATTAAACATACTTCATAATTATCAAAATTAAAATTAAAGAATAGATAATTTAATTTTTTAATTATCATTTAGAGTTCTTGATGAAATAAAATTACTTATTGAATAATAACTCTTATTTTATTATTATCCATCTTTATTTAAAAAAATTAATAATAAATAAAAAAATGATAGTCAAACATGGAGTCTCTTTTTATCAACGTGGATGTCTAAATTTATTTCGCAAGAATCCTCCTAGTATTATCTTAATTTTAGACAACTCTTGTCTTTAATTGAGACAAAAATATTTTATCTTATCTAAATTGAGACAAATTTGTTTTCTTGTTTTAAATTAAGACAAAAATATTTTCTTGTTTTAAATTAAGACAAACATATTTTTTTGTTTAAATTGAGACCAAACATGTTTTCTTGTCTAAAATAAGATAAATATGTTAAAGCTATCATTTTTGTACACAATTTAATTAATCAAATTAAAACATGCATTTCAACTTAAACAAGTTGAATTCTAAGAAGCTAAGTGGGGAATCTATTGGGATATAGATATTTGAAGCTCTAATAAACTTAGAATTATTCTTAATCTCATTAAAAATAATTCAAGCTTATTGACCATGAAATCACTCCACAATAGATTCATTGTTGCACTCTTGGATTAACTATAATTACAAAAGCCAATTCAATGCTAGATATTAATTATTAGTTGTCCAATTGCAAACCTTATATAGTGAACCCTCATAACCATCCAATGACAAAAGGTGAAATTATCATTTTATCCCTTAGTCTCAAATTTAATCCAATTAGTGATACAATACACTAGATCTAATCTTTCAAGTATCAAAATGTGATGAGTAGCTAATTTTTCAATCCACTAGGCTCAAATTAATCACCAATCTTCTTGAAATCACTAGAAGTGATGTTAATGCTATGAACTCCATTATTTGGATATATGTTCCCAAATGTTCATCTCGATTATAATCCCAAAATATGGAGTCTAGATCAACACTTTATGATGATCATGCTCATGGAAAATCAAAGATTATAAGAAGATTAAACACGAGTCCAATATCCATCAAGATTTTAGTTCTATTATAAGCAAATGTATAAGTGTGAGATCATGATTTAAGTAACGGTTAAACTAAAATTTGATTCTCACATGATACTGGTTAATGTTATAGTGTCATTACTCGAAGCCAACCATTTTGATGATTTGAGACTCATCATTCCCTGAAGTGAATCGCATCGTTGGAAAGAATCTATACATTACAACCTTAACACAATAAAGTGATGAGTTTTATTATATGACTATGAACAATTTTTAAATTCAATTAAAATACATGTCTCCTATGTATGACTCTTCATACAAATGTATTTTAATATCTTAATAGAATCATGGTACTTTAATAACTAGATAATGAATGCTTACTTAAAACAAACTATTTGTCTTATTATCAAAATTTACTTTCATTACAAATTTAATGAAATTAAGCATGAAAATATACTTGCTTTCCAAGGCACCATATTCTCAAAATTCCTAACATGTGCATGACACTGTTAAGCCATGATTGATACAACTGAATATGATGAATACCCATGTGGGGTTAAGGGCATGAGGGCCAATAGATTGATTATGTTTTGTTTGATGATGACTTAAAGATTTGAAGGCACTTAGAATTATACTAAGCTTAGAGAAGACTAAAGCTCATTAACTATGAATATGATTTGATGTGGACATATGGAATGTCACAAGCACGATGACTAGATTTGTGGATATGTGTTCCATCCGAGGGATGAATTTTAGACGTTGATTTGACTTAAGTTAGAGTGGAGTCCCATTCCTTGTGACTATGTGTATGCTTGCAAGGATGGTGGTAAGTAGGGATGGTGGCACTGATCCCGCTTGTAGTGCTTTAATGCTACTTGTTTGAGAATACTTCAAGTGATGTCGACCTTCAAGAGATTACTCCAGTCGATGACTTAGAATTTTTCTCCACAATTGCTTTGACGCATGCGTGATTTGTTCTCTGCTAGTTGCTTTGGCGTTGTGCATGATTTGCTTCTTCATCAGTTGGCCATTGTGCGTGATTTGACCATGTCTAAGGTAGGACGACTCATTTGATTTCATTTGACTATGACGACATTCATAAAAAATGGCATAATTTGATTTGAAATATGAATATGTGGTGACCACTGTGAATGATATTTGATGAAATGCTTTAGAACAAGCAACTATTTGTAAATGGGATTTAAGCTTGTGCTTGGCAACTACAGTGTGTTTATGAAGCCCAGTTTAATGATAACAGCTTTAAAGATAAACTTAAATCGATATGATTTGATGTGAAAACATAGAATTTGGGAGTTTGTGGATATGATACGCCGTTGAGATGTGATCCAGCAAGTCTTGATATGATGAGTTGTGCATGTCGAACATTAAGATAATCCTTGCACCTTCAGATTGAAGATGCTTGAATATGAAAATGTTATAGCTAGATAGGCCTTATTATATTTTACATGTAAAATATTACGCTATGATAGTATCTCCTCAATGAGTATTAGATGACTCATCTATCTGTTGTACCATGTGCAGATAAGAAAAGCTATAGGGTTACATGGCAAGTGTCATCGATTGGACGACCACATAATTGGTATTTGGTAGGTTTCCATCCCAACATGTCACTCCGTTGAGCTTGTGCAGGCTTTTCGCCTTCCTAGTTTGGTTTGTTTGTAAAATATGTCAAGCATGATGTACCATTTAAATTGTATAAGGGTTGTTATGTACGAACTCGGTTTAATGGCCAATGTATGGCCTTATGAATGTTGTATGAATTGTGAGCTAGGGATAATGTATTAAAATTTTTTATGAATATGTTGTTATGAAATCCATGGGATATGTATGTTTGGAAATTTTAAAGCTTGCTCAGGTCTCATGGGCTTCGCTTGCTGAACTCGTGCACTGGTCACGGACCCCTGGATTTGGGTCATGACAAAGTTTGTATCAGAGCACCTAGGTTAGAGTGTCTTAGGTATATTTATGTCTGTCAATGAAGTGTCGAGATTAATGTAGAGTCTTGTTAATAGTTTGAGATTGCAACATGAATTATGAGCAAGAGGCTGCACTAACTCTCAAGGTTTTTAGTAAGTTAGCTTACCTTTGAATTCAAGTGGTGTTGCTCTAGTCTTAGTGAGGATCCACCTTGAGGGACGTGTTACTCCTTAAAGGATTTTGGGGCAAGATGCTCATATAGAGATGTTAACGAGAATGTATTCCTACGACTTTTGCATGCAATGGATGAAGTGGGCATATTAGGTCCATTAAAAATGGAAGACATGTTAAAGGAAATGGTTTGAAGCCTTTGGCAATAATTTGAATAGTTGGATATTCCCTAAGGTAAGTGCACTGTGTTAATGCTTGATTGTTCTACATTTGGGATTATGGATAAGCGACCCAATTGCTCCATTTGAGTAAGCATTAACAGATGCTCTCTCATGGTGAAAGTGTATGGCATTACTGTGTATGCGTGTGAATGATAATGAGTCCTTGGGAATTTTATATGCACATATGTGTTGAGTATGGGTATAGCAGCCTAATTAAATTTGATATTTACATTAGCCGATGGTTGAGAATTCCTAAGATTTGATTTAACGTGACATGGTCTAAAGCTTTAGGTATGTGAATTAGCCAAAGGGCAAAACTTAGTGTTTATCATAGATGATTGATATTTGGAGATGTTGAAGGGGTTTCAACATTAAGAGTTGCTAGTGCACCTTTGAGTAGCGTTATACACTTATTTCCAACCAGCTTTTACCCTATTTTCAACAAACTTTATAAGAAGATCCCTTGATCTTTACTTTTTGTCCAATCAGCCTTAAATCTAGTGCTCTAGATATTTTTCTTTTAGGTAAAATACCTCTATACCCCTAACTTTTAATAAAAATTCCAAACGTGTCCATTAGTTTTTGAAATGGACACTCTATCTAAAAAAAATCTTCTGCTAGACACATAAGTATAGTCGTTAGTCAATTGTTACTGTTTTCATTTGTTTGATGATGTGGCAATATTGAAATGACAGTTTTATCTTTCATTAATTTTAAAAATTACTATTATATATATTTTTTTGCAAAAAAAATTTATATAAAAGATTGGTGCTTTTTTCCCTTGAGAGCATTGATTTGGTGCTCCTTTCTCTTGAAGAGCACCGGATTTGCTGCTCTTAAGGTATGGGAGCATCATATCAGTGCTCCCCTCCTTTGTGGAGGGAGCACCTGTCGTGGGGTGGTAGGTCGATGAATGGGAGAGTTGTCGGCCGGTCACATTGTTTGAGAAAAAAATGAAAGAAATAATAAAAGGGTATTTTAATCATTTTATTATTTTATTAAAGGTGTTTACGGTTTTGAGGTAGAGTGTCTATTTCAAAAACTAATGGACCCATTTAGAATTATGACTAAAAGTTAGGGAGGTAAGGGTATTTTACCCTTTTTTTTCTTACAAAAGAGGAAATTTTATTTCCATAAGGCAAATTTGTCTTATCACCTAGAAATGCACTCCTTATCCTTTCAATCATAAATTTGGATATGTTGAAAGGAATTGCATTCACTACAAACTTCATTAATGTGAGGCCTCAACCTCTATAGACTCGTAGGTAGAATGCTTGCCTACTTGAAACACCTCGAAAAAAAAATTTTCAAAGGATCGGTATTGTACCTAGTGGTACAATCAAGTGCATTTAAACATCGAACTAGTTCCAATAAAGATTCTAAGATGAACTTGAGAAATTTAAAACTCACAGAATGATTTAAAATGGCAATTCGGAGTTGAAGGTCTAATTTGGAGTCAATCAGGAATATTAACTATGTAGGGGCAAAATGGTCATTTTGCCACCCAAGGTTGAAATTTGGATGTTTGATTAAATTTTTAACCAAGATTGATCATTTGGAGTATAATATGAAGTTTAGAAGTGAAAAAATTTTAACTGTCGGTATTTTCAAAACATAGGGGTAAAATGGTAATTTTACCACCTCGAGGGCAAAACTGTAATTTTACACCATCAACACTTGTCAAAACCAAAAATTTTATTCATTATAGGTGTGGATAAATATGACAATTTGTGTGGTGGAGAAATAAGGCTTAAAAGATAAATATTTAAATTTTGGACCAATAAGAAAATGCCATGTGTCAAGCTTTTATTACTTTAATATTTACTTGAAAAAAAATCAGCTCATATCTTCCCCAGCACACCTCCCATATTCAGCCAAGCAAGAGGAAAGGAAACCAAAAGAAGAACAAAACCCTAGGAGGAGAAATTCAAAGGGGAAAGTGTGAAAATTCAAAGAATCAAGCAAGATAAGGTAAAATTTCTTTGTTTTTGCTTGAGATCTACAATACCCATGCTTTGTTTTCTCATTTCCATGGCTGAAATCAAAGTTTGCAAATGGGTATCATGACTGACTGAATATGGGGGAAGGGTTTTTGTGCTTGAAATTAGTTATATTTCAACATATGTTAGTGTTTTTAGCTAGTTAGTGATGTGTAATATGAAAACAAGTGAAGAAAATCACATGCTCTTGGAAAACCTTCCTAGGCTGAATTCTCTATGTGAGATATTGATGTTGAGTTTGATTTTATTTCAAGTGAAATGGCAGAAAATTAATGATTTATGGTGTGATAATCAAGCATGGAAAATTTCATGGTTGATGCACCACCATGATCAAATTTTTCCAAGAGACAATGTGATAATGAAATTTCAATAGTTCATATTAATTGATTAGTATTTGATGAATTAGAAGTGTTGGA
This sequence comes from Theobroma grandiflorum, assembly GCA_036013995.1. Classification (NCBI taxonomy): domain Eukaryota; kingdom Viridiplantae; phylum Streptophyta; class Magnoliopsida; order Malvales; family Malvaceae; genus Theobroma; species Theobroma grandiflorum. Next base: position 15,268,064 of record CP142131.1, read on the forward strand.
AAAGAAATGGAGTTAATTGGAATTGAATTGGATGTATTGGCCATTTAATCGGGTGGTAGATCGAATTAGGCCAATACCGATTTATTTAGGTGCATGGTTGAAATTGTGTAGAATACTGACTTTAATTAACTATTCGAGTAACCTTATGCACCCATATAGAGCTTAAATAATTTTATAATGGTATGACACAAATATATTAAATTATGTGTCGTGTATTGTGTATAGATGCTGACCCTTCAAACAAAGCAAAGGCATTATGCCAGAGGGTTGAGAGTAGTCGCATTTTGATCTCATAATACTGTAAGTGAATTTGCATTTCAAAATGGTTTGGGAATGTGAACATATTTGAACAAAATGTTTAAATGGTTTTATCCAACTTTTTTTTAAAAAGGATGGGTGCTATGGGAACAAGCCTTCAGTAAAATATTTTTTAGTGATGTGAAATTTGATTGTGCTGAATCTATGTACCTTTATATTATGCTGATATGCATTATTAATAAATTTTTGTGAAATTGATGAAATCGTGCATGTACAGAGTGGGAAGTGCAATGTCGGTTAAATGACAAAGGTTGTGATAATTACGACTGTGCATGTGCGGAGTGGAAAGTGCAATGCCGATTGAATGGCAAAGGTTGTCGATAATTACTACCATGTATGTGCGGAGTGGGAAGTGCAATGCCGGTAATGATGGGCAAGTGGAGAGTGTAGCAGAGTGGAGGAAAATGGATTGGTGGATGTTATTGCATATGATTTTATATATATGCGTGATATAATGTGTATGATGAAAAATGTGATTTGTATGGCATGTGAAACCCTTGTTCTGTGACGGTTTATGATAAATTGTCAATTTTGATATCTTGCTAGAATGATTGATGAAATTTCACAGTTGCTTTATCATTGAATGTATAATAATTCTAGGTTAAGTGGAAGGGGTTTAAATATTAGCTAGATAAAAAAAAATTGTCTCGTTTTAAATCAGTGCATCATGGTTATCAAATTTCCTGGCTAATATTGCTTGTTCCCTTCTAATGTTCGCTCACTGAGTTTCCTACTCACGGTTTTATAAAAATTCATGTTTGTAGATTTAAAGGAAATTGGAGCCTAGACCAAGTCATCTACGCATACTCGTATTTGGTAAGTACTACAACATCTCAATAGTTGTGCCTTTATTCAAAGTTACTCCACTGACGGTCAAAAGTATGATGTTATGTGGACATGTATAAGTAATGAGTATTTGATTGCCATAGTGTGTCATTGTATATTTTAATCGATAATGCCATCATGGGTTGGCTACTTCCACACCAGTTGGAATGAGTATGGATGCATTAGTTGATAAGACGATAAACAATGTAAATGAATAGGCTTGCTTGGGCTTGGTAAGTTATGTTCATTGGGTCCATGCGCCGGTCATGGCCTAAAAATTGGGTCGTGACAAAGGTGGTATCAAAGCTCTAGGTTTAGTTGAGTCTTAAGGATTCTTGTGTTAGTCAGCGGAGTTATTGGAGTTAATATAGAGTCTTGTTTATGGCTTGTGACTGCAGTACGAGTCATAGACAAGAGGCTATATGAGCTACTATTTCTTGTAACCTACCCTCTTGTTAATGTCATGCAAACATCATAAGTGGTGTCGTTGTTCGAGTTTGAGATGCCACCTGAGACACGAACCAATGTTAAAGAGTTCTTAAAGCGAATGCTTTTAACGCAAGGTCAATGTAATGGTATATCCCTTTGACTAAGGATGTAGGATGGTAGAGCTAGACTGTTAGGTCCGTAATAATTTATTCATTTGGTGGAGTTATGATTTGAACCCATGGTTGTCAATGGGAAGAAATTGGATGACATTGGATTGTATTTGAGGTCAATATAAAGAAATGCATGTGGTAAAGGTAATAAGAGGGCATATTTGACCAGAACAAATAGTGATTGTTGTAATTCACTTGAAGTTTATGACTTTGATTATTGAAAGAGCTACAAGCCAATACTTATCTGTATGTAGGTAAGTGCATTATGTTAATTGAGCTTGTTATGCCCATATATAAGTGGTGTTGGGCTTTCAAAATATTTTATATGTGAATATGCTTTGAATATGTGTACAGTAGCTTGGAGGGAGCTGTTTTTGATTTCAATTAAGTGACTGTGAGATTCTAAGAATTGATTGGACCTATTATGGTTTATAGATATAAGTACATGAATTAATCCAAGGGTGAGCATCAATGATTACTATAATTGATGTATGGTCAATAAGTAAAAGGTTAGTAAATAAATCTGCTATAAGGATGAGCTTGAATTTTGCTATGCATAGCGTGGACCCAAGAGATTAAAGGACTAAATGTGGATTTGGCAGCTTAAGGTTAAGTGACTTGGAAATGTCGAATCTAGTCTAAGTGCCATATAGGGTTTTATGTCTAAGCTTAGTATACAAGTTGTTTAAAGATCAATTTAAAAGCTTATATGGTTTAGTATACCACCTATGATGTACATGATTAGTCTTGAATTTGATTTCTTCAAAGGTAAGAGATTTAGAAAATGTTGACTATTAGATGAGCTTAAAGAGGAAACTTCTGCATCCTAAGTTCATGAATTTGGATCTTATGACCATAAAGGCTAAATGCAACAATTAAATAAATTGTCCATCTTATCAATGTTAACGATTAAAGACCGATAAGTAGAGTTAAGATCGCTATGCGAGGTGATGTACACTTAGATATATGTGTACCTAAGGGTTATTCAGAGATCATTGCTTACTTAGAATGGCACTGAATGTCATGGTAAAGGTACATGAATATTAGTAATGAGATGTGCCCAAAAGTGATTTTGACATACCACTAAATATGGAATAGATATGTCAAGATTAATGTTCTGATTGCAAACTTGTTATAGAAAGTTAGTTTTGCAAATTGTGGTTTCCAAGATCATGAAATATATTGAGGTTCTCAATATGTAGGCATACACTTCGAGTTGTACATCTTGTGATCCCCATGCATCATATGAAAGGAGATATCCCATGGGGGAGTTTAGCTTGATTTATGGTTACATGACTATAAGCTTGGCATGAGATTGAAAATGCCCTGGCATGAATGTGGAATGTATTATGAAAGGTTGAAAAGCCCCATATACCTTAACAAGGTCAATAACGTGAATGATGGGGAAATATGGATGTTGATATGCTGAGCATAAAGAGCTTAAGGATAATCAACGCAATTGTACTCAGCCAGATGGTATGATCTGAACAAAAAAAAAAAACACGGACACCTTGGGAGATTTTAAAATATTTTCCAGTGGGGTCAATGAGCCAAAGTGTTATTGGGCATACATTGAAACGTTAAAGTTATAAGTGGCTTTGAAGATAAGCCTTTGATTGTTTAAGTTCTCAATAAAACCCTATTAAAGGAAGTGCTTAAGTATTTTAGAAGTGTATGGAAAAGCATAAAAGAATATATTAGCTTAACTGGCTATAAGAAGTCAAAAAAATTGGAAGGCCATGAGTGGCTTTTGAGTAACCCAGCAAGGTATAAGTACATGTGAAAAAGAGCTATGATTGGTATATAAGGGTAGAACTTTAACAATGAGATTGTGTTCATTGTTTTAGGCATGGAACTATAAGTTATGGACTTGTAACCACTCTGTAAATATTCTGATAAGATGGATTTGAGAGATTTCTCACCCTAAGAAAACATTAAAGCTCTAAGAGCAAATGGCTATATAATTAAGTTGGGGCTAGTAACAAATATGTACATAAGTATAAAAGATATGTTGCAAATATAAGGATGCCTGGAAATGTTAGTTTGAGGCAATGGTTATCTTGCCGATTTCTAGATCTGATGAAGCTGTGGTCTCAATATGCTTATGGATGGAGACATAAATGGTAAAATGTGTTTCCCCCACAAGTTCCAATTTATTTTGAGTGATTATCAAGGGAAAGTGCTTGATAAGAGTAAGTAAGGTTGGATTGTGTTTCAAATGTTTAGAGAATAAGGGTGATACGATTTGATTAAATGTACCACTACTGGTGAGAGAGTAGAAATACACTACGAGAATTGTAACGATCTACTTAGAAATGAGAGGATGATTTGAAAATTCAAGTACGCATATATGAGTAAAGATTTGGTAATGTGACATGACCTAAATTGGAATACAATAATATGAATTTTGGCTAAGAAGAATCGATCTTTAAGACACATGGGTCCAAGGATGGTACCAATTAACGATTGACTTTTGCATGGAAATAAAACATCGAAATTTGGTTTTGTGTAGTCATCATATGATGATGAGCATGATTTGATTAAATGTGAGAACATATGATTCTAAATTTGATTTGATGGATATTTCAGTATTACAAGTGGCTTATTGAACTGGTTATGCCTAAGACTACTTGAAGTTAAAATTTCTAGAAATGTATACATATGGATCTATATGTGGCAAATTGGTACAAAAACTCTTATGGAGCTGGTTATAATTGATTTGGTGATGATATCCTATCGGTGGTTATGACATGAGATAATGACTAAGATAATCCATCGGTGATTTTGGCAGTGAATGAGTTGATTATAATACTGTTAGCTTAAAAGTGAGTGTTTATACTTCTGGTATTAGTTCATAAAGTTTTATCATATCATGATCAAGCTTACTGTTTCTGATATAGCTTAAGAGGTTGGCATATGAACTAGCTTAATTGTAAGCTAGGAATCGATAGGCTATTATAAAGTACACAAATAGAGAAGTATGCCATAGATATAAGTCCCTAAGGGCTAAGGGAATAAAACATATTAGTGCTGACATAGCCCTAGTATAAAGTTTTGACTTATGAAGATTTTGGGAAAAGTTATAAGAAGTGTTGGGCACTAAATTGGATTTTAGCACAGCTTTTCACCCCTAAACTGATGGACAGTCTGGACGGACAATACAGACATTGGAAGATATGTTGAGGGCATGTGTAATAGACCCTAGAGTCAAATGGGATCGGTATTTACCCTTAATGGAGTTTGCTTACAATAAAAGTTTTCAAACTAGCATCCAAATGGCACCATTTGAAGCATTATATGGAATGAGGTGCAGGTCACCCATTGGATGGCTAGAGGTGGGGGAAAGGAAACTTTTAGGGCTTGAGTTGGTGCAGGACAGCACCGATAAAATACGAATGATTCTCCAGATGATGCTTACAGCACAAAGTAGGCAAAAGTCCTATATGGATAACTGACGGAGGGACTTGGAATTTCAAGTGGGAGATCATGTATTTTTAAAGGTCTCACCAACCAAAGGGGTAATGAGGTTTGGCAAGAAAGGAAAACTAAGTCCTCGATATATAAAACCCTTTGAGATCTTAGAAAGGGTTGGAGCAGTGGCATATCGATTGGCATTATCGCCAGACCTTCCGAATATTCACCCTGTGTTCCATGTGTCGATGTTGAGAAAGTATAATCCGGATCCTTCTCATGTAATACAATATGAAACCATTCAATTGCAAGATGATTTGACTTATGAGGAACAGCCGATAGCTATCCTTGATAGGCAAGTCAAAAAGCTCCGATCAAGGATGTGGCCTCAGTAAAACTGTTGTGGCTGAATCACACTGTGAAGAGGTAATGTGGGAAGTTGAGGAGGAGATGCAGATAGAGTATCCACACCTCTTTGATACATAAAGTTAAGTTACCTTACAGTTGAATTTAAATTCGGAGACCAAATTTTTATTAGTGGGGGAGAATGTGAGGCCCTAACCTCTATAGACTCATAGGTAGAATGCTTGCCTACTTGAAACACCTCGAAAATTTTTTTTTTTCAAAGGATCGGTATTGTACCTAGTGGTACAATCAAGTGGATTTAAACCTTAAACTAGTTTCAATAGAGATTCTAAGATGAATTTGAGAATTTTAAAACCCACAGAATAATTTAAAATGGCGATTCGGAGTTCGAGGTCTGATTTAGAGTCAATCAAGAATATTGACTATGTAGGGGAAAAATGGTCATTTTGCCACCCAAGGTTGAAATTTGGATGTTTGATGAAATTTTTACCAAGATTGATCATTTGGAGTATAATATGAAGTTTAGAAGTGAAAAATTTTAATCCCTGGTATTTTCAAAGCATAGGGGCAAAATGGTAATTTTACACCACCAACACTTGTCAAAACGAAGGATTTTATTCATTATAGGTGTGGATAAATATGACAATTTGTGTGGTGGAGAAATAAGGCTTAAAAGTTAAATATTTAAATTTTGGACCAATAAGAAAATGCCACATGTCAAGCCTTTATTACTTTAATATTTAACTTGAAAAAAAATCAGCTCATATCTTCCCCAACACACCTCCCATATTCAGCCAAGCAAGAAGAAAGGAAAGCAAAGGAAGAACAAAACGTTAGGAGGGGAAATTCAAAGGGGAAAGTGTGAAAATTTAAGGAATCAAGCAAGATAAGGTAAAATTTTTTTGTTTTTGCTTGAGATCTACAATACCCATACTTTATTTTCTCATTTCCATGGCTGAAATCAAAGTTTGCAAATGGGTATCATGGATAACCGAATATGGGGGAAGGGTTTTTATGCTTGAATTTGGTTAGATTTTAACATATGTTATTGTTTTTAGCTAGTTAGTGATGTGTAGTATGAAAACAAGTGAAGAAAATCAAATGCTCTTGGAAAACCTTCCTAGGTTGAATTCTCTATGTGAGATATTGATGTTGAGTTTGATTTTATTTCAAGTGAAATGGCTGATAATTAATAATCTATGGTGTGAGAATCAAGTATGGAAAATTTCATGGTTGATACACCGCCATGACTGAATTTTTCCACGAGACAATGTGATAATGAAATTTCAATAGTTCATATTAATTGATTAGTATTTGATGAATTAGAAGTGTTGGAAAAGAAATGGAGTTAATTGGAATTGAATTGGATGTATTGGCCATTTAATCGGGTGACAGATTGAATTTAGCCAATATCGATTTATTTAGGTTCACAATTGAAATTGTGTAGAATGTCGACTTTAATTAACTATCCGAGTAACCTTATGCACCCATATAGAGCTTAAAAAGCTTTATAATGGTATGACACAAATATTTTAAATTGTGTGTCGTGTATTGTGTATAGGTGCTGACTTTTCAAACAAAGCAAAGGCATTATGCTAAAGGGCCGAGAGCAGTCGCATTTTGAACTCCTAATACTGTGAGTGAATTTGCATTTCAAAATGGTTTGGGAATGTGAACATATTTGAACAAAATGTTTAAATGGTTTTATCCAACTTTTTTTTAAAAAAAATGGGTGCTATGGGAGCAAGCCTTTAGTAAAATATTTTTTAGTGATGTGAAATTTGATTTATGCTGAATCTATGTACCTTTATATTATGTTGATATGCATTATTAATAAATTTTGGTGAAATTGATGTAATCGTGCATGTACGGAGTGGGAAGTGCAATGCTGATTAAATGACAAAGGTTGTGATAATTACGACTGTGCATGTGCGGAGTGGAAAGTGCAATGCCGATTGAATGACAAGGTTGTGATAATTACTACCATGCATGTGCGGAGTGGGAAGTGCAATGCTGGTAATGATGGGCGAGTGGTGAGTGTAGCAGAGTGGAGGAAAATGGACTGGTTGATGTTATTGCATATGATTTTATATATATGCATGATATAATGTGTATGATGAAAAATGTGATTTGTATGGTATGTGAAACACTTGTTCTGTGACGGTTTGTGATAAACCATCAATTTTGATATCTTGCTAGAATGATTGGTGAAATTTCACAATTGCTTTATCATTGAATGTATAATAATTCTGGGTTAAGTGGAAGGGGTTTAAATATTAGCTAGATAAAAAAAAAATTGTCTCGTTTTAAATCAGTGCATCATGGTTATCAAATTTTCTAGCTAATATTGCTTGTTCCCTTCTAATGTTCGCTCACTAAGTTTTGTAGTCATGGTTTTATAAAAATTCATGTTTTCAGATTTAGAGGAAATTGGAGCCTAGACCAAGTCGTTTACGCATACTCGTCTTTGGTAGGTACTATGGCATCTCAATAGCTGTGCCTTTATTCAAAGTTACTTCGCTGACGATCAAAAGTCTGATGTTATGTGCACATGTATAAGTAATGAAATCCACTAGGAGTCATGTTATATTACATTTGATTATTGGTGCCACGATGAGTTGGCAAACAGGTGATGCTATTTTGGCATAATACAAATGTGAGTATTTGATTGCCATAATGTATCATTGTATATTTTAATCGATAATGCCATCGTGGGTTGGCTACTTCCACACCAGCTTGAATGAGTATGGATGCATTAGTTGATGAGAGATAAACAATGTTAATGAATAGGCTTGCTTGGGCTTGGTAAGCTATGCTCATTTGGTCCATGCGCCAGTCATGGCTTAAAAATTGGATCGTGACAATTAACCATAGATCTTGAGAGCTAATATAACTATAGCTACTACTTTTTCCACGAATTATTGTAAATAAGGTGTGTTTGATTGTACCAAGACATGTTTTATTTACTAACAAGACAAAGTGGAGAGACAGAAGCCGACAAGAATGCTTGAATCGCTACCCATACCAAGCAAACTATGGGAAAGCGTTTCTCTTGATTACATAGTAAGGTTTCCTAAATTGGGAGATATGGCAGCAATTTTAGTGGTAGTGGATCATTTTTCAAAGTATGCTACATTTATCTTAGTATAGAAGTTTGGCTTTATAGAAGAAACAACTCGTACAGTTTTCAAACATGTGGTAAAGTACTGAAGTGTACCTAAGAGCATTATCAACCACAGCAATCCATGGTTCACTATATTTTTTAAAAAGCTTTTCAAGCTATTAAGGTTAGAACTTAACATCTCCTCTAATTATCATCCATAGACAAATGATTAAATAAAACGCTTCAACGGACTATTGGAGGAATATCTATGACACTTCGTATAGCCAAACCAAAAGATTTGGCCTAATCTATTAAATATGGCTAAATTATGTTTCAATTCACAAAAGAGTTTTGCCACAAATAAAACCCTTCGAGGTTGTCACGGGACAACAACCTAGACTTTCCCACACCTTAGTGGAATCCTACAATAGGAAAAGCCCTCGAGCATTTAACTTTTGCAAGGAATGGAGACAGAATATTGAGATCTCTCCAGCTTATCTAGACAAAGCCTCCACCAACATGAAGAGGTGGATAGACAAAGGTCGAAAAGAGCACCATTTTAAGGTAAGGGACTTGTGCTAGCAAAATTGGTACTTAAACAACTCATATTCTAAAGAAAAAGAGATAAACGACTAATGTGGAAGTATGAAGGCCCTATGCAAATTATAGCTAAGGTGGGGAAGACTTTTACAAGATTAATTCACCAAAATGGATGAAGGTGCATCCAATGTTTCATGTCAGCAACCTGAAGTCGTCCCATACAAATCCAGTAGATGCTAACAGGAGTTAAGCCACGAGACCTACCATGGCCACCCAAGCACCATCACAACATTGAGTAGAGGAGATTCCTATAGAGAAGACAATCATAATCAATTGACAACCAACACTAAAGTATTTGGTGAAATGAAAAGGTTTGGGCACAGATGAAATCACCTGGGAAAAAAAAGCCGATCTCTGCACTTTCAACTAGACGATTGAAGAGCTCTAAGTCAACAATTCAATAAGGACATCGATAGATTAAGTAGGGGAGGATGTCATGAGCCAACTTTGTATAAGGCTATGATAGGGTAGAACTACCTAAGAGATTAAGTCTTTTGTACCCTCAAGGGAGATGTCCCTCTTTTAAACATTGTAATGGTACTTGGTGACATCTTTAGAAATGCTTGTTAAGTCTTTAGGGGGAAGACCCTTTAGGAAAGGAATGTCCCCATCTTATGCATTGTAACGGCTCTTGGTCAATTACTTGTAAAACCTTATAAAATCTTTATAAGGGGAGATCAATTAGCGAACTATTGGGTTGCCTCACTAGTAAAGATATACAGACAGTTATTGGCTAACTTGTGTGGAAGCGTCCATCCAAGCGCCGCACGGACTATTGCATGTTTAAGTGAAAGAACGTAATTTGTGACAGAAAGCATATACAATCGAAGAAATTTCATCCTTTTACTTGATATATTTCAAACTCACTGTGTTGCCAAAATTGAATTAAGTGTCACAAAATAACGATGGGAAAGACATAGAAGCAATGAATCATCTTTCGATTTTCATCCATTCGGACTGACATTTAGGTCAACAAGATAAGTCTCGATTAACAAAATAAAGTCTCGATTCCTAGAGGAGGATGGATCGTTCTAGCAATTTCTCTTGACTACAAAAGTTTTTTCCAATACCAAGAAGAAATTGCAGCCTTCGGGAGATTCCACACAACTTTCAGCCTTTACAGGAAGGAGTGAAGATGAAAAGTGACAAATAATAAGAACATAGAATGGTGTACAATTTATTACATTTCTATTCCTTGAAAAAGACTTAACAACTGCCCTTATGAACAACTAGTCAAGCACCTGACCATTTCCTTTGATTTATCTATTTCTTATGTTTGAGACAACTTAGGTAAATTCTGTTTATAGAGACTTATAAAAGATTTTTTTGGACTAGACACCCTTTATCTGTTCAATAAAGCTCTTGAAATTCTTGTAGGAAGACCCGCCTTCATTGACACTCTTTCTGGCAAGCTCCTTTAGGTGCAGGGCGTTTGCTTTTATAGCATCAGACGAGAGCACTGCTTTTATTTTTGTACTAATTTCGTGCCTTGTTATGATTCCATTTTCATCTGGGTCAACTCCCAAACCAATCCTCCAAACGTCACAAATATAGCTTTTATTATGTAACTGATCAGTGAAGTAAGGCCAACATAGGAAGGGTATCCCCTTGCTTAAACCCTCCAGAGTGGAATTCCATCCGCAATGGCTTACGAAACAAGCAATAGAAGGGTGAGCTAACACCTTTTCCTGAGGCCCCCATTCAACAATTTTTCCACGATCAGCTGTTCTTTCTATGAATCCTTCAGGAAATTTAGTAACTGATCCATTTGAAAGGTTGGATCTGACTACCCATAAAAATGGAAAGCCAGTGAGTTCAAGACCAAGTGCCAGTTCATCTACCTGTTGTGCGTTAAATTTTCCTGTGCTACCGAATGCAACATAGATGACTGAGCCTGCAGTTTGTTGATCCAGCCAGCTTATGCAAATTGAGTCCTCAGGCCAAAAGTTTCCAGCAAAAGTTCCCATATAGTTTCTGGCATGTAACGGGCCTATGGGTAAGATGTTAGGAACCAATTTCAAGGCTGATGCATCGAGTTCATAAAATGTGTTGGAAAGAATCAAGTTGGTAAATGCAGCAATTTTGGGTAAGGTACAAGAAAGTCCAAATATAGCTTTTTGCATTTCGGGATCACTGCTGCTCCATGGAATATCTGACCTACTCCAGGCAGGGATTTCCTTTGATAATGAGATTGATTCGCCTTTCACCAGAATTCCTGCAAAGTTCAAATTATTCTATCCATAGTCAAGCTTTTAAAAAATACAAATAAATAAGAATACTGTTAGCATTTTCAGTTAAGTACAAATGACCTTTTCATTGTGTTTTTATCATGTAATACATTGCAAACTATATAGTAATTAAACCAGAATAGGTGTATATACCTAAAGCCAACCCCAAAATCATATGAAGTACATGTACAGTTAATTACAAATGCCGCCAGATTCTTACCATCGTTATCCAGAATTCCAGCCTCAACTAGCTGTGGAATTTGTAGTGAGAGGGCCAAAACTGCTGGTCCAGCAACTTGAACTGCAATTCGCCCGATCCCCATTTCCTTGGCCACTTCCAGTGCCCACACAGCCGTTGTATCAGCTAAAACACAAGTGATTTGCTCATTGATGTTAGACTGGTTTATTTTCTCAATCAAGTTCTTCAATGAGCCCGGCATACCGTTCTGTGCCCTTTTTGTGAAATTAACAGCATTTCTTTGAGCACCTCTTGATTCTAAAGCATCAGGAATTGAAACTAGACTTATCAGGCTTTGCTCTTCGATGTCCGCTGATACTGAAGCCATAATTCTTTCATGTACAGATTCTGAATTAACAAATGTGATTTTCACTCCATTAGCAGCAATTTGGAGGGCCAACTTCATGAAAGGCGCCACATGGCCTTGTGCTGGGAAGGGTATAGCCAGTACATGTGGTTTTCTAGCCATGGATACAGCCACTACTTCCCCAGACTCGCTTGCTTTGGGTCTTAACCCGCACTTATATTATTTTTTCTTGCTGTTTAGCCTACCTGCGGATATCTATCCCTTCATTTTCAATTGTTTAAATATATATGGTTGTCAATTCATCAACAACTCACTCTTTCTTCACATAGGAGTATGATTAACTGTCCGCTTTTATTGTTTAATGTTTAATATGAGTTCTTGTTTCTTTCACCTGTATTTTTCTCCTTGTAAGGATTAAAGCAAATCCGGCCACTTAAAGCTTCTTTTCTTAAAAAAAGAAAGTGATTACAACTTAAAACTAATTTCAATGATTTGTAATCTGGAATTTCTATTGAACCACTACAGGTTAAGTGCATACATACTTGGCACTTGGTAGATGTTCTCTATGTACTCTACAGTGGAATAAAAATAAAAATTTGGCTTTTGATGTGCATGCATTCGACGCTTTTCACATGTACGCAGAACAAGTTCGATAATAGGACATATGATTTTGGTTATGAATGATAGGATATTAATAGTGAACAACTTTCACCTAATATAAAAAGAACTATAAACTATTGGAGTTGAGAGTGTAAATGAAGAAGACGAAGAATTTCATTACAGCATTAAAAGCTTATATAAAACAAACAAGGGTTAATGTCCCTTAGTTAACAACCAGAAGTAGGTAAAGGACAGAAAACAAAGTAACTTAAATCCATAAATTTAGGCTTAAAACAGATCAAGTAATAATGATTACAAAAGATGGGCCTTAACACTCCATTCCTTCAACTGCAACAAGTAACGTGAAGCAGTCTCTTTTCGCAGCACCATGCAGCCATCAACCTCAATAAAACGAATTCTAAACTTCTGGCGCCAAGAATACCTAAGGTAGCGTCAAATTTCAACAAAGAGCTGCTTTAAGACGATAATCAATCACTAGACCAACTTATTTTTTTAGGTATACAATCACAACAACTTTGATAGAATATGTCTTCTCTCATTGTGCAGAATGATTTGGTAGGCCTAATTAAAGGCTCTTAATAAAGGAAATTGTGAAATATGGACATCGTAGTAACCGCACTTCAAAAATGACCCTTTTTATAATTTTAACTATTTGTAGACAATTTTTAGGTTGACTTGATAAGAATACCCTTTAAACCAATTAATCCAAATGAAGGAGGGGCGTCTCGGTCTCTTTCTCCTCTCTCGCCATTTAGATTAAAATTTTAAAATTAAATCTCGATTTAGCTATCCCTCCGTCCAGCTCTCCAAGGCCATTGGGGTATATATCTCGCCGTCTAGTTGTCGCCATCGAGGTCTATATCGCCAGCGAACTTTCTGAGGATCCCAAAGTGCAGAGATGGAATCAAGGTATGTGTTATGGGTTCTTGGGTTTATTTATGGTTATTCATAGAACGCAATAGTTGATGGGTAAATTGTATGAGTTTCGAAACTTAAATCTAGCTAGGAGTAGCGAAAATCAATTAGTTTATAGCCGATGCATGAATATTTGTTAGGCATTGTGTCACTGGATATTAGGGTGTGTGATTAGATATTAGGAATCTTAACCTGTTTAATGGGTAAATTATATGAGTTTGGAAACTTAAATTTGCCTCCGAGTAGCAAAATCAATCAGTTTATAGCTAATGCGTGAATAGTTGTTATGTATTGCGTCAATGGATATTAGGGTCTATGATTGGATATCAGTAATCGTAACCTGTTTATTTGGCATTAGGTGCCTGGATGTTACGTGATTGAATATTTGTTGAGCATAGCGTGAGTTGTTTGTACGCATTACGTGATTGAAAAATGCATGGTTGGGTATTAGGTAGTATTATGTAATACTCTGTCACGTAATGGCTACAAACAAGTTATGCTATGCTCAACAAATATTCAGTCACGCAATATTCAGGCACCTAATGCCAAATGTCAACATAACCAGTCACGTAGTGAAGTCACCCAATACATAGTAACAGGTCACGCTATATGTCAATACCAGTCACGCAAACCCTAAAAACTAGTGTCCAAAGGTCGCAAAACTAGAGATAAATTACAGAAAGCAATCACGCACTGACACTCTCGCAGTACCTAATAATAAGTCACTCGATGCCTAATATGCACTCACATTATGCCAACATAACCATCCACGTAGTGCCCCAACACCTCGCAATACATAACAACAAGTCACCATATACATACCATCTACTCACGTAATGTCTTGCATGAAGATTTGCATTGCACAATTCACACAGTGCGTATAACCCAATCTCACAATAGCCAATAATAGTTCACGCAATGCCTAACATCCACTTACGCAATTATTCTTCATAATACTATAACTTAAACGAAGATAAGAAGAAAAGACATATCCATAAAAAAAATATATATATGCTCATAGAAAATTTCATAAAATTTTATTAATATTAAGATTCTTCAAAAAACAAGAGAAAGAAAATGATGCAAAAAACTTTTTTTTTTCATCGTCTCCTTCTCCTTCCTCTACTTGGTACTCTTATTGTACTTCCTCTTCATCCTCCTATACTCCCTCCGTCCTCCTCCTGTATTCTCTCTTTCCTCTTCTTGTACTCCATCTTCCTTACCTTAACTGTATTAAGTTAGTGTATTCTAGCATATATTTTCTTGTATGCTCAAATACACTAACTTAATACAGTTAGGAAGGGGAAGAGGGAGTACAGGAAGAGGAAGAGGGTATACATGAGGAGAAAGAGAGGCAGTACAAAAAGAGGAAGAGGGTATACAGGAGGAGAAAGAGAGGCAGTACAGGAAGAGGAAGAGGAAGTACAATTAGAGGAAGTACAAGAAGAGGAAGGAGAAATGAGACAATGGAAAAAATAATTATATAATGAACCGTTGTTCATTTTTTCTTGTCATATATTTAGGTGAGAATCTTCTTGTTGGCCAGGATGTCAGCCTTCAGTGTAAAAGTCTTGGCCAGGCCATCAGCTAGTAGATAAGAGCGTGCATTTCTTGCTAGAATATCTCCAACTGATCTCAAGAGGGGGGGCACCTCCTCTTACTAAGAGGTTGCCCCTTCGCCAATATCCTGGCTTAGATCCGCTAATGCCTTTAGACTTTTTAAATTATCCTAGATTGTTTAAGATAATTGAATTTGATTAAAATGCTTATTGGTTCCCTGTATTTATAGGCATGAATGATAACTCTTTGTTTGGTACACTTATATCCCCATATAAGTGCAATTAATGGGGGCGGTACCTGTTCGGCCTAGCGTTTCATCTCCTCATCTTTATCTACCTCTTAAAACCAAAAGCCAGGCCAAACATCATAACAGGTATGGCGTTTCATTTCCTCGTCTTATCTACCTCTTAAAATCAAAAACTAGGCCAAACATCATTAATTAATTAATAGGTAGATAAGATGAGGAGATGAAAAGCCATGCCGAATAGGTACAACCCCCCCAATTGAGCCCCCTATAATTGTACTTATGCGGAGATATTTGTATAGCAAACGAAGAGTCAGCATTGATGACTATAAATAAAGGGAACCAATAACCATTTGAGTCAAATTCAATTATCTTAACATTCTCAGATAATTGAAAATGACGTCCAGAGAAGGTACAAAAAAGAATCGTCATTGGGGGCGGCCTCCAAGAAGGATGTGGGGGCCCTGAGGGACTAGTTAGAGACATTCGAGCAAGAGGTGTGATTCCTCTTCGACAGGTTGATGGATAGGGCTAATGACCTGGAGTATTCCATCTTATACAACCAGAAGGCATTTGTTGAGATCGAGGAGAAAATAGATGAACTTAGGAAGAAATGAACTATAGTTTATTTTTGTGTTTTGTTTTGTAATATCTTCGTTTAGGGATTATCTTATAATTAATAAAATATTTAAGAATTTTTCTTCATTTTCTTTGAGTAGATATTTTGTTATGGTTCTTATATTAGGTATTGAGAGAGCGGGTTATATGTGCAGTGTGAATTGTTTTTGCATATCTTCTGTCGAGACATTGCGTGAGTGGTTTGTATGTATATGGTATGTTGTTATGTATTGCGTGACTTTGGAGCATTACGTGGAAGGTTATGTTGGCATAAGCCATAAGGTGAGTGGATATTAGTCATCGACTGACGTATTATTGCATTGTTGCGAGACTACTGGTGAGTGAATGTGTTGTGCAATATATCTATTGTGTTGAGGCTTATGGTTTTGAAATATTACGTCATTGGTTTTGATATAGTACATGACCTGTTGTTAAGTATTGCGTGACATTAGTCCATTACGTGACTGGTTATGTTGGCATGAGTGAGTGGATATTACGCATTGAGTGACTTATTATTAGGTTTTGCGAGATTGGTGTTGCTAGACTTATGCAATGCTCCTGTTGTATTGAGCTTTTTGTTCACTACTTTTTAGGGTTTGCGTGACTGGTTTTTATGAATTGCGTGACATTGTGCTTGTACGTGACTGGCCCAATATAATTCATTGACTTATTCTTAGAGTTCAGTGAGACTTGCCGTTCGTGACTGACTTATGCAATTTATCTCGTTTTGATGCTTTGGGTCACGAGTATTTGAGAATTGCGTGACTGGTTTTTATATATAGCATGACCTGTTGTTAGATATTGCATGAGATTGGGGTACTACATGACTCATTATGTTGGCATACTATGAAGGAGTGGATATTACGCATCGAGTGACTTATTATTAGGGTTCAGCGAGACTTGTCGTTCGTGACTGATTGACTGACTTGTGCCATTTTTCTCGTTTCGATGCTTTGGGTCACGAGTATTTGGGCATTGCGTGACTAGTTTTTACATATAGCGTGACCTGTTGTTAATAATTGCATGACATTAGTCCATTACGTGACTGGTTATGTTGGCATACGTGAGTGGATATTACGCATTGAGAGACTTATTATTAGGTATTGCGAGACTGGTGTTGCTAGACCAATGCAATTCACCTGTTGTATTGAGCTTTTTGTTCACTACTTTTCAGGGTTTGCATGACTGGTTTTTATGAATTGCGTGACATTGGGCCTGTACGTGACTGGCCCAATATCATTGATTGACTTATTCTTAGGGTTCAGCGAGACTTGCCGTTCGTGATTGACTTGTGCAATTTATCTCGTTTTGATGCTTTGGGTCACGAGTATTTGGGCATTGCGTGACTGGTTTTTATATATAGCGTGACCTTTTGTTAAATATTGAGTGAGATTGGGGTTTTACGAGACTCATTATGTTGGCATACTATGAGGGAGTGGATATTATGCATCGAGTGACTTATTATTGGGTATTTAGGGTTTTAGTTACTGCGTGACTTATGCAATGCACATCTTGTGACGAGACTTATGTTAACTGCTTTTTAAGCGTGGCATGAATGTGTATTATACATTGCAACACTTATTCTGTTAAATTTCATCCGTCGGCCAAATGTGACTTAGGCATTGCGTAAGTTGTTTTTTATGCATTGAGGGGAAATTATTTTCACTAAAAAAAATTGACTGATTGTGACACTTTTTTTTGGATAAATTTCAGCAGCTTGCCAAATGTGAAAGTTATGATTACATACGGTGGTCAGTGGGTCGATGACAGTTACAAGGGTGGTGATACACGAGTGAGGGTTGTTGGGAATGATTTGTCATTATCGAGCCTAGTGAAGTTGGTTGAATAGGTTGTTGGGGTCGACGCACATAATAATGAAATTGATCTATATGCATCACTAAGACATGCTGTAGGGTTTTCCCGCATAGTTATCAGGGATGATGAAGATGTAGCAAGTATTCTGCGAGATGAAAAGGCAATTGCTGTGTTTGTGACAATTAAGACAAGAAATGGAAACGATATTCGACATGAACATGGTATCCAACATAATCATCGCTTACAACATAATGGTAATTATTCTGACATACCACAGCATGCATTTCCTAACATACAACCATGGCAATCACGTTTGACGTATTGTCAAGAGTTTGAGCAGGCCGGGACACACATGAGGTGTTTGCAAATGATGTTTGCACAATTCCGATTAGAATGTGCATTGAACGAATTTCATGGTCCATTGCAACAAACAAATCTATCAAATGGAAATTCAGTTGGTCAATCGGCATTCGCAAATGACATTGTGATGGTTGTGAGTGATGATGATGCATCTGATGAGATTGAAAATGATGTTGAAAAGGATGACACGGCAGATACGCACAATGACTGTGAAGATGATTATGTTGTCGGATATTATGCATGTTCAGATGATGATGAGGGTGAGCACATTGACCTTCCGAGTTTCAATCATGTAGATGGTATCACAGAACATGCCACAATTGTTGAGTTTGAAGATGTGCAGTTCGAAGACCATGCCATAACTGTTGCGTTAGAAGGGATTCAGTTCAAAGACCATGCCATAACAGTTGAATTAGAAGATGTTGAGTGTGCCGAGCCTATTTACGATGACGGCATCGCACTTGGGAACGACATTCATTCGCCAGGGGACAGTGATCAAGAAAGGGTAAATACAACGGTATCTCGTCAATGGGTCATTCTCGTGGTAGATATGATATCTTTCCAAATAGTTACAATAGAGGAATCTAGAGCACATGTCAAACACTTATATCTCGAACAAGTGTTTCGATCGAAGGCCAATTTGAAACGTGCTTTGAGCATGTTGGCAATAAAAAAGCATTATGAGGTAAAAGTTAAAAAGTCATGCCATGCTCGTTTTGAGGTGGGTTGTAAAGAGAAGGCATGCAAGTTTGCTTTGCGTGCAACGAAGTTGCCTGAGGGAGATTATTGGTAAATTCGGATGTTGCATAAGGTACACACGTGAACTATTGATGGTTTGCAATGTGGATACCGAACTGCGAGCGCGAGGGTTATTTGTGAGCTTATCTCGACCAGGCTGTAAAGAAATTATGTTACCCCATTGAGACGTAAGGAAATAACGGAAGAGATGAATCACACGTGGGGATTGCAATGCCTTTATGGAAAAGCATGGCAAGCGAAGGAGTATGCTGAAAATCTTATGTTCAGTCCCTTGGAAAAGTCATTCCAACTCTTCCCTTCATATTTCCATATGTTTGAACTCCAAAATCCTGGTACGCTCACGAGTGTTGCTACAGATAGGGAATGTCGATTCAAATATTGCTTCTAGGTGTACGGGTCATGTATCCGGGGGTTTCATTCTGTAATGCAGCCTGTACTTGCTATCGATGCCATACATCTAAAAGGTAGATTCAAGGGTATTTTGTTTGTTGTGGTTTGCAAAAATGCGAATGAGCAGATATATCCAGTTGCATTTGGCATTGGTGACGTCGAGGACGAAGAGTCTTGGTCGTGGTTTCTTAACCAATTGCGTCATGCAATTGGTTGTCCCGAAAACCATATGTTAATTTCTGACCAGCATCTTGTGATTAAGAAGGCAGTTGAGAATGTGTACAACGACGCGTATCACAGTCTATGCAGTTACCACTTATGGAAAAACATTAAAAATCTATTCAAGCACGAAGTTGCGGCCATTTCACGTTGGCTGCCAATTGTTATAGGCTATTCGATTTTAACACACACATGAGTGAGCTAAAACAGATTTGCAAACTTGCTTATGACCGCCTTATGAGAATTGGCCCTGATAGATGGGCACGTGCATAGTCACCGGCAAGGCGATACAAGCTGATGGCATCCAACATTGTGAAGTGTATTAACTCTTGCCTTAGGCATGCAAGGAAAATGCCAATAACCGTCTTGATCGAGTGCATCATAGGCATGTTCCAACATTGGTTCCATGATCGGCACAATGAGGCATTGAATATGATAATGCCACTCAGCCCTTGGGCTACCGATTTGTTGAGCAAATAGTTGAATGTAGCATGTCATTTTTCCTTCCAATCAATCGATCTGGTGGAGTTCCGAGTTATAGGCGAGAATAAAGACGCAGTCGTCAACCTAAGTAGGAAGACGTGTTCATGCGGTGAGTTCCAAAGTGATCTACTCCCCTGCACGCATGCAATGGCGGCAATAAGGTATGAATAATCGTGTTTTCTTATTTAGTGCATTATGAATTGAATTTTTGCATGTTTACATTGTTCCCCAACTGTGATTTCATTGCCTTCGCAGTAAGTGCAATCGTTCACCCATTGAATTTTACACGCACTATTACAAGACTAGCTCTTGGGTAGAGGGATATGCAGTTCCCATTCGCCCAGTTGGCCATCCCAGTGAATGGGACATCCCTTATGAGGTTAAAGAAATCGTCGTTCTACCACCAACATGGTGAGGTCAAGCGTGGAGACTTAGGAGGAAGAGGATTCCATCGGCTGGGGAAGGCAGTCGTCGACGTAGATGTTCACAATGCAAGAGCTACAGTCATAATAGACAAAATTACCGAACGCCGTTTACAGGTCCATCCACAATCGGGGCAACATCATCTTCTTATCCTCCGGATGGACAATGACGACGACAGAAGGCATGTTCAATATGCAGACAACCCGAGCACACATGAAACACCAATCCACTGCCTATAACAAACAGTGAAAACATTACAAGTGTCGTACCTGAAGATTGTGGAACTTCACACGTCAGTTGTTAGGGATTGTTTCGAACTGTTTCGAAATGGCCATTGACATTTCCATTGAATAATGATATTTGAATTTGAGTTTGTGAAAGTCTGGAGGTGATACTTTGACTGCTGACTAAAGCCAGCAATAAGATGATATTGTCGGATCATCAAATGCCTTGTACTCCGTCATAATTGGTGATAATTTCTGTATCTTTGTAAACAATAAAATTCTTATTTGAAATATACCAATAATAATTATAATTATATTTGTCTTATTCATTTCAACCTCTTGCTTCATATTTGAAGTATGAAACATTTTATAATAATAGCATTAACTACTCACAGAACTAGTCAAATAACATACTTTTTTTGCCACACCATGCATAGTCATACAGTTGGAATGTAAATTGTGTTATCTTTAACTCCATACATTTTATAATAATAGCATTGACTACTCACAGGTCAATGTTTCCATTTCATTAATTCATATTTTACAGTAACTCCATACAAATATCTTTAACTACATCCAACATCTTATGCACAGTTCGTGTTGGAATTTAACATTACATTCACTGACTAATAGAGCATGCAGTCAGATATCATGATGGTGGTGCGAACTGAGAGCGAAATAGATCCTCCAACTGTTGTTGGTGCTGCAACAGCTCACGATTTTACCTTTCCAACAATTCTATTTGGGAATTCAACCTTGCGTCCATTGTTTCCATAAATGAAAGGAGACTAGTGAAAGCTGGATCAACATCGACAAGCCCCTTCCTAACCCAAGTGTTGTTCCTGAACTCAAAACCTAACAGTTTAATGCTAGGCTCATCGATGTGATCGAACAAAGCATGGTTTATTGGCGAATCACAATGGCTATCGACATTGAAGTAGTCTATTATCTCACTGATCAACATGCCGTAATGCAGGCTTTTGTTGCCACCTTGAATGGTCAGGAGCATGTCTCCATGATGAATTTAGCAAGGTCGATACGGTGGGACAATTTGATGTTATGTAAGAACCAGAGCCCCTCTATCCTGACATTCAAATACTTCGCTTGGTGAGGACGGATAGTGTGAGCGATGATGAGGTGCAACACTTGATCAAAGAAAGACATCCTTGTCAAATTAGCATTTTCGCTCTCTCTTGAAAGAGGGTAGATAAATGTCGAACCAAAGTTCTCATTGCGACTGACACAGCACAGATCTAATTACATGGAAGTAAGGTGAAAGACACGTTCTATCAGGTCATGGGTAACCACGATACGTTGTCCCATGACGTGAGTGACAAACGAATCGTCATAGTGCACAATCCTAGATGTTTCTGACTCAGCAGATTTTTGCCTTGCATTGAAGTAAAAAATTCAGACCAATTTCTCGTAGTATGGCCTCTTCAATTGTAAGTAATGTGTCCACCATAACTTTTCAAAGTTCTCAATATATGGGAAATCAATTAACTTTAAATAATCAAAGCCAATTATACGCTCGGGCTTTACCTTTTTTTTGGTAAAATTGGCGTTGAATTTCGTAACATGGGACAGATGGGTGAAATTTTGTAAAAAAGGACTGACAGTCGATCTTGACAATGTTTCCGCATCAGCGGAGTTGCCTTCACCACTGCTGTGTGTCACCTTTGTGCGTTTGCTTCTGTGACTCATCTGAGATATCTCCGAAGTTAGGATATTTTAAGTGAACACTTATGCTGTGGGGGGGTTTTATAAGGAATTTGGAGGGTGGAATCTTTTGTAGCTGGTGGGAATTTGAAACAACAACTCAAAGGTCTCGATATCAACTAATAATAGTAATTCCATACTAACCACACACGTGAGATTATACATTACCTCTCTCACGCTATAAGGAAAAAATTCATTGACGCGACTCCTTATTACTCACGCCATTTGAATTCAACTAGTCATGAAACTCCATAATAACCATTCACACTACTCCATTTTCTGCACATGCCGTTCCCATAACAAGTGACGCGACTCCATATTACTCACGCGAGTCGAAGTCAACTAGTCACACAACTCCATAATAACCATTTACACTACTCCATTTTCTACTCAAGCTGTTCCCATAACAAGTGATGCGACTCCATATTACTCACGCAGTCGAAATCAACTAGTCACGCAACTCCATAATAACCATTAACGTTACTTCATGGCTCGGTTGGCAAAGCCCATTTTTTAAAAAAGAAAATATTTTTATCACTTTTAAACCCTAAATTTTATATTAATAAAGTTATTTTATGATTTAATTTATAAATTAAAATTTGAAATTTGATAAGTCAATATTAAACACATTAAATTACCAATAATATGAGTCATATTATTGGTAATTTTGACAGGATTACTGATGCCCTTCAATAATAAGTTGTTGACTCCATTCCATAATAACTAGTAACGGGACTCCTTATATTACTCACGGGACTTAGCTTATCAACTACTCATGCGATTTGACAGAAACTAGTGACATGCTTAATAATAAGAACTCACACAATTCCATATTTACAACTCATGCGAGTCAATATACCCTATTGACGTGATGCTAATCTTAAAGGTTTATGCCATCCATATTTAGTAGTCACCACATCCAAGTTGATTACTCACGTGATTCCATAATAACTACTCAAGTGATTCAATATTGAGTACTGGCCTAACATGGTATCTCACATACTAACACAAATCAATATAAACTTGGGATGCGATTGTTAGGGCGTTGAGTTTCAGAATTCAATATCAACTAGTTACAACCCTATGTCGCGCAATGCAATTCAACATGTCATATATGTTGTAAACTAATGGGGGTTGGCATATGCGGACACATGAACAATGGCATGTAAATACTGTAATAGACTAAAAGACTTTACGATTCGAATAAGAAACAAACAAGGAAAGAAGAAACAATACTGTTATTATTGCATCCGTATGCTTATAACAGTAATGAATACATAACTGTTCTTGTTGTTAATTGAAACAACAAAGAATACAAAGAATAATATGTAAATGATAGAACAAAGAATAATATGGACATGACATTGAACAATGTTATTTACAGATTGAAAAAAATAAACAAATAAAATAATTTAATAACTTGAGCTGTTTACAAAAATCTCAAGGGCAAACTTATTTAGAATGCCTTCTATCGCGTTTGCCTTCAGCGTAGGAGGATCCGACTGGATGAATGTCACGACCCAATTTTTAGGCCATGATCGGCGCATGGACCCAATGAACATAGCTCACCAAGCCCAAGCAAGCCTATTTTCATTTACGTTACTCCACGTATGATCGTATAAGGCATCCACATGCAATACTCCCAGTGCACACAAAGCCAACTCATAATGGCATTATCAATTAAATATGTAAATACATATTGTTCAAGCATGTAACTTGATAATATACATTACATGTATATATTCACAATATAAAAGACCCATGACTTCTAGCAGAGAAATTTACAGTAAAAGAAATGGGTTGCTATTGAATGCCCACCTTCTAACGAGGAGATGCACTACGGGGACTCCTCGATCTAGGGTCCAACAGTCTCTTGATCTGAAAACATGAATTTTCTTCAAAACTGTGAGTATGAAACTCAGTGAGTGAACGTTTTATGGGAACAACCAATAATAATTGGGGAAAGTTAAAATTCATGATGCATGTTTTTTTGAAATAAGACAATTTTGATCTAACTAATAATAATACCCCTTTTTCATTTAACTCGAAATTTATTATGCATTCAAAGATAAAGCATCCATGAATTTACACCAATTATTCTAGCGAAGTCGTAAAATCGACAGTTTATCACAAGCCGTCACAGAACAAGGGTTTCACAACCTATACAGTTCACATTTGCAATCATAAATATTATACCACGCATATATATAAAATCATATGCAATAACACCCACCATTCCATTTTCCTTCGCTCTACTATACTCTTAACTCACACATCGTTACCAGCATTGCACTTCCCACTCCACACATGCACGATAGTAATTATCACAACCTTTGTCATTAAACCGGCATTGCACTTCCCACTCCGCACATGCACGATCGAAATTATCACACCCTTTGTTATTCAACCGGTATTACACTTCCCACTCCGCGCATGCACGGTTACATCAAATTCGTCAAAATTTATTAATAATGTATATCAGCATAATATAAGGGTACACAAATTCAGTACACTCAATTTCACATAAATTTCTCAACAATACATGTAGGCATCATACAAATATACACAAGTGCATCGCAATCATATTTAACATCATAGAAATATTTTTCACTAAAGGCTTGTTCCCAAGTTCCCTTTCTTTTTAAAGAGAGTTGAATAAAATCATTCAAGCATTTTATTCAAGTACGTTCATATTCCCAAAACCAATTTGAAAAGCAAAATTCACTCACCTCGTCAGGAGTGTAAAATACTTTTATTTCTGGGTTCCACTATACAGAATTTTTTTTTTCTTGTGTCTAGGGGACCCACCACCTACACTAAATTTTCAACACATCATTTTAATTGTTTGTGTCAAACTAATATAAATTATTTCAGGCTCTACATGCATGGAAATAGGATAAAAATTGTTCGGACAGTCGTTTAATCACGGTGTCCAACCAATTTGCCTACGCTTGGCTTAATTTGTTAAACCCCCAATTTAACTCCGATTTGACCCATTTCAATTTCTAACAATCCAATTATACCCACATTACTCAATGACAGTAAACACGGGTCAATTTATCAGTCCTAAACGATAAATTACGCTTTTACCCTTATTAGGTAAAAATTTTAATTTTTACACCAAAAATTCTCATTTAATTCCCACCTTCATAATTCATCAAATATTACCAAAATGCCCTAAAATCTTATAAATTTCCTCAATTTCCAGCAGCCAATTTCTCTAAAAAAAATTCAGCCATAGTGGACATTAACCACAAAATTTTTCCTATTTAATTTTTTTTCCATAATTCATTGATTTCCACACTAAAAATCATTATTTGTAACCAATTTACTTGAATCAAAATCAATCCACCATCAACACTCAACATGCATAATTCGGCCCTTGATGGGTATCGAAAATTAGGTGGTTTCTTCACTTGTTTTCAAGCTACACATGGTTAATCACCTAAAAACACTAACATACTTTAAAATCAAATCAATCCAATATCTTTCTCCCTCTATACCCATTTGACCAGCCCTTGATTCTCCATGAAAACATGCATTTCAAGCATGGAAAAATAAGAGAAATTGCTTAGAAATGAAAGATCTCAAGTAAAAATGGAAAATCATACCTTTTTCACTTGATTTCTTTGAATTTTCCACACTTTTTCTTTGACTTTTCTCACTCTAGGGTTTGTTTTTGGTTTCTCTTTGTATGTTCTGGTTTGGCCGAATATTTTTGGGGAAAATGGGCTGATTTTATGGCTTTTTAAAAAAAATATTAAAATATTCAAAATATGCCACATGTCACAAGCTTATTGGTCCATTTTTCTTTTTCTACCTTAATAATTGACTTTTAATCTCCACCACACATTTCTCATGTTTATCCATTTCCATGATAGATAAAATCCCTTGGTCTTGACAAGTGTCGGGGGTAAAAATTTATCGATTTTGTCCTCAAGGTAACAAAATTATGATTTTACCCTAATACTCCAAAAATTCTCCGAGATCACAATTTTCCACTTTTCAACCTCAAATTATGTTCTAAATAATCTAAATAGTCAATCTTATTCAAATGTTTTCAAAATTTTTTCTAAAAATTCTCATTTTGTCCTTAAATGGCAAAATGACCATTTTGCCCATGATCGGTCAATTTTCTCGATTGACTCTAAATTAGACCTTAAACTCCGAATCACCCTTTTAAATCATTCTGTGGGTTTTTAAATTCTCAAATTCCTCTTAGAATTTCTATTTGAACTAGTTCGAGGCTTGATTTAACTTGGTTGTACCACTCGGTACAATAACATCTTTTAACGAGCTTGACAGGGTCTCACAATAAACCACACCAATGAAGCTATAACCCAATCCTTGCAGCTCATTGAATCTTTCTGTACCAGGATCTTTGCTTTTAAATTATGCCTTATCTGCGTCAAAGGTCGCTTTTGACGACGCGATCTGACAAAGTACCTCGAATGGTGGCTTATAATGGGAAACAATGATGTTAGTGGACTCATCTGCTTATCACGCAAGCCAGACTTCTATACGTCGTCTTGACTATACGATGAGTCCGCTAACATCATAGTCTATCTTAGCAAGTTGATGTGCACTACCAACCAATGGCCGTCAAAATAGCATGGTGCGAGAATTGAGTCAACCTTATCCCATGGCAAACCCCATGGAGGACTCAAACCCTTTGCATATTCCAGTAGATGGTCTGGCATTACCGCTTCACTCGGGTTAAATGTCTTCTCGCTAGAAGAAGGCTCCATTTCCTTTCTCAAACCGAGCAAAATAAGCTGTCAATTACATTATGCACAATAGTTAGATAAAACTAACTAATACACAAACCTTACATTTGAATAATTACAACTCACTAAAATATGATATACTTACATAGAATGTGGTATCAATGATGCATATTCTCTTCTTGTACTATTGTTGATGGTGCTCGCACACCCACTTACACAACACACTGATACATGCATCAATCTGTTGGTTATCCATCAACTCTATCGGCGTCTTCAATCGCTGGAAAAAATCAGGGCCCTCTTGTCCTTTGATGCCCAGAATGTGAACCCTGCAT
Organism: Theobroma grandiflorum; assembly: GCA_036013995.1. Taxonomy (NCBI): domain Eukaryota; kingdom Viridiplantae; phylum Streptophyta; class Magnoliopsida; order Malvales; family Malvaceae; genus Theobroma; species Theobroma grandiflorum. The sequence continues at coordinate 15,295,471 of CP142131.1, forward strand.
ATTTATTTTATAATAACACAAATGTCAAAAGACTATAAAATAAATACACTAGAACTGTAAACACAAAAGGCCTGATCGTTTACCTGGCTCGATCGTTTTTCATGAAGGCCTCATATTTGGCCTTCAATTTGTCGTTCGCTTTGCGTTGGACCAATAGTGGGTTCACGTACAGGCTTTGAAGGTATTAGCTGGCTAAGGTCACACGTGCATCTTCGAGCTTAGGTTGAGGTGGAGTCTCACTAGAAAGTGTGATCTTACCTTGTGAAGGGGCCTCTGTTTGAGTTGGGATAAGAGTAGGAGCAAGACACGGGGAAGTTGTAGCTCCACTAATCGCACGAGAAGGTATGTGATGAAGAAGTTGGGCTGCCTCTGCTGGGGATGGGATAGTCGCAAGAAGATGTTCGATTGGGCCAGCGAGATGTGAACTTTGAGTCGATACAAATGACTGATTTATGCCACCTGCATCCTCAACATTAGCCCTAATCCCGCTGCCATCTTTCTCATGTGCACCATCCTTTTCACCCATAAATCGAGCCTAAACGATTGAAAAAATCAAACACATTAGAACATTGCATACATCATACATGTTATAACCCACGCAATGAAAATCATAAATGCGCATACCTTAAAATGGTCGATCAGCCGACTCACAATCAAATTCTCCACCCCTTGCATTGACTACTCGATATGCTGGTGCAGTGACTGGATCTCCAACTGCATTGCCTACTGGATTTCCAACTGCATTGCCTGCTGGATCTCCAATTGCATATACATATCGGTTTGCAAGAATTGTAGGTCATTCTTCCGCTGTGTTTGCATCCATTGCAGCTTTGGCTTAATAGTCTTTACGAATGCAGAGGGTTGGTTGCGCGCCTCAACAGATAGGGAGGCAGCATAAACAGGAAAAAGTGCAGCATGATGAGCAACATGAAGACACAGAGGAGAAGAATCAGGGGCCTCGGCAGCACAGACATAAGAAGGGACCTCCTCATCCACACTACGTCTCCGCTTAACACCTCGTGCTGCCTTACTTTTCCCTTTGCGATCCATTTTCCTCTTCTTTTGCTGGGGATCGAATTCTGTCCGACCATCCAACTTCCACAATAGAGCGTATTGTTGCCCCTCAGAGATGTTGACCTCAATGTCGGCCTAGTACGAGCTCAACATCTTTTTTACAGTTGGCTTCAACGTCCTCAGGGCACACAACTGTACCAAAACATGCATTACCATTAGGTATAACCCTCGCTAGCCTATGTCAATAAAAATTAAAGTTTATTAAATACAAAAATATGGTTTCTTTACTCACCTTCCCTTCTTTCTTCGAAATTGCAATGTTGGCGTGGAAGCCTACAAGCCTCTCGTCATATATAGCATTCTTGACCAAACTTGTCCCGACTGGCGTTGCCTTCCAAATAGGCTTCGGATTACAAGAATTGCTTCCAATGCCCAAAATTGCACATCAAATGTCAAACATTTTTTACTCACCCCCTAAATTCTTATGCGAAAAGAATTCACCTCATAAAATCTTATGTGACAAGAATAATGATAAACAATAAGGTATGGCACACTACCTGAAACGTCCAAATAAATCAGTAGATGTGGTAGTGTCTTTTCTCTGCTACACCCGTAGTAGAAGGTTGGAAGCCCCTCGTCATGTAATCTACGGACAGACTCCAAACATAAATGCCCCATGGGAACGCGTTCCACTCCTCGATGTTCTCCACCAACGACAGCAACCATGGAACCACTGATCGTCTGTAGTCTTGATCGAATAAAACATTTTGGGCCATCAAGACGAGGGCCATCTTGGTCACATCTCCCTCATGCTGAAACTAGCCTCCCTTGAATGTATCTAAAACTTTTTGAATCTTCACCTTGTTCCCCTCTCCCTAGTAACGCATGTGAATTCCTCCAAGGATGGCCTCGTATCGATTGACAATAAGGCCTAGTAGGGCACTAAACTTAAGCCCTGTCATGAGGCAAAACTCTCTCTTTGAGAATTGGGCCTTTGTTCTGCCTATGGCGAACCATAGCTCGCCCTTGATGGCGTCCGGTTCATTTATTCTACGCAGCATTAAGTTGTGCACGAGACTGGCATAGAATAAACTCTTATCAGCTTCAACGTCCATTATGTGCCCAAAGCATGTTCCCTTTAACCTCTCCAACTCGTTGACTTTGGACATCATCTCCCGTATCATATGTAACTGCGGCCACTTGCAATGGATGTTAATGCCCGCGTTGAACCCCCATGCTGCCTTGGCACACAAAGCATAGATTTGACATTATCATGCCCCATTCTTGTGCTAGCCATCTACAACATACAACAGATCACCTTCCATTTTAGTCATGTTAATACCATCATTGTAGATAAAAAAAAAACAATAGGAATTTCTCAAAAATAGCCCTCCTCATAAGTTCACTCATAAAAAAACACTCTCAATACTTTTAACTGTTTTAAGATAACCCTGGACTAGAATAATTAATGCAAGTACCGTGCATGAATTATTAAGCAAATCAACATATACACATTAAAGCATTACAGTTGATCCAAAATAATACATAATGAACCTAATGTCTTTCAGGCAATGACATACGGATAAATTTCATGTAGTTATGACACTTGTGCAATTCAATACAAAACAAGTCACGCAATGCCTTTTAATTTAGTCATGCAATTATGAACATTAAATCATGCAACCATCTATAAATAAGTGACACACTGATATAAACCCATCAACCATTTGCTCAATGTAAACCCTATTACAATCACGCACACCCTAACCCCATGCCATCCACTCGTGCTGTCATGCAATGACCTATCAATATGTCACACCATGACCTATCAATATGTCACGTCATGACCTATCAATATGTCACGCAAAGTTAAACCCTAATGCAATCACGCACACCCTAACCCCATCCCATCCACTTGTGCTGTCACTCAATAACCTATCAATATGTCACGCAAAGTTAAACCCTAATGCAATCACGCACACCCTTAGTGACCCCATGCCAAAATCTAGTCACTCACAACGGGTAAGCAAGCCCTTAGTCACCCTCAACCCAATTCCTACCAAAGGGTCTTAACGTATACATATGAACCAGTCACGTGATGTCGGTCATCTTTCGACCCCATCAACACCAACAATACCACATTCACCTCGCTATTCAATCATTTCAAACGACATGAATATCAATATGAACAACCAATATGTATAGGTTTATGCTCAAAAACCAAAACCCTCAACATGAAGAATAACCATTTCTCCACAAGGTTCAATTTTTTTTAAAAAAAAGAATACTTTTCTTGACTAAAATAAAATAAAATAAATATTATACCTTTTTCCTTGTAATGTCAACTTCCTCTCACTACTGAGTATGTGAAGTACCTTTATGCTGATAAGAACCACTCTAAAATGGTCATACCACTGTGAAAATTTTTAAAGTTTAACTGTAGAGAAAGTATCAATAAAACTGCTTTTGAGGAGGTGTACAGTCTGTCTCTAAGAATTGAAGAGTTGTGGACCACATATAAACTGACTTTACTTGTTGAAACGTTTTGGGTTGAGGCATAGACCCAAACGGATGGGTCGATTTCATTAAGGGACATTTTCTTCCAAAGATGACTTCTTTTGTCTAAAAACACTTAAAATTATAGAGAGGTCCATTCTCAGAAACACGTTATGCATGGATTTTATTTATAAAAAGTACTCCTCTTAATATGTTCAATAAAGAACTTAAAGTTCTTAAAAGAAGACCCACCTTCATTAGAACTCTTTTTGGCAATTTCCTTTATACGTAGCACATTTGCCTTTATAACATCAGAAGAAAGCAATTTGTTTATCTTTTTACTTACTTCATACCTTGTTGTGATTCCATTTTCATCTTTGAACAGTTCTAAACCAATCTTCAACACATCACAAATGTAGTTTTTATTGCTAAATTGATCTGCTATGTAAGGCCAACATAAAAGGGGTACTCCCATGCTTAGACCCTCTATTATGGAATTCCAGCCACAGTGGCTATGAAACAAGAAATAGAAAGGTGAGCCAACACCTTTTCCTGAGGCACCCATTCTACAAATTTTGCACATTCAGCTACTCTACTTTTGAATTCATCAGGGAATTTAACAATTGATCTATCCATAAAGTCTGATCGAACAACCCATAAAAATGGATGGCTTGCAAGCTCAAGACCAAGGGCTAGTTCTTCCACTTGTTGAGCACATGTTATTGTTGAGTTACCAAATGAAACATAAATGACAGAACCAACAGTTTGTTTGTCAAGCCACTCTAAGCATGTTGAGTCTTCAGGCCAAGTGTTTCCAGCATAACCTCCCAAATGGTTACTAGCTAGTAATGGACCAATAGGCAAGATGTTCGGAATCAATTTCAAGGCTGATGAGTCTAGTTCGTAAACTGAGTTGCAAAGTAACCAGTCATAAAATTTGGAATACTCAGGGACAGTAGAATAAAATCCAAGCATAGCTTTGTGCAAGACTAGATCTTTGCTTATCCATCCAATTTTAGAGCTACTCTAGGAAGAGACATCCTCTAATAGCTAGATTGGCTCATCTTTCATTACAATTCCTAGAAATTTAAGTTTTTCAATTAGATCAAGCACTCAAAAGCTTTCAACTACTTTGTTTATCTTTAAATTAAAATCAAGTCAAAATACAAAAATATTATGTATATATTGTTTTACAGACAGATGATCTTTTCTGAGTTCATGCCTTTCTTTTTTTCTCAAACAATAAAGGTTGAATTATAGAAACTATAATCATAAACTTAAAAACATTGAGCTTAAATGAAAGTCAAAGGCCAACATGATTATATGAAAAGACATATTCTACTATTTACTATATGTATTCCCATTTTACCATCCATGTTTATGATCTCAGCCTCAAGAAGTTGTGGAACGTGTACTGCAACGGCCAAGCATGCTGCTCCAGCAGGCCAAACTGCAACTGCTTTGATTCCCACCTTCTTGGCCACTTCTAGTGTTCACCCAACTGATGAATCAGCTATAACACAAGTGATCTTCTCATTGACATTTGACTAGTTAATTTTCTTGACCAAGTAGTCCTCAAAATAACCTGGCATAACTCTGCGCATTAATTTCATCATCTTAACAGCGTCGTTTCATCCATTCTCATCCACTTCGTCAAGAATTGAAAGAAGGCTTATCAGACTTCACTCTTTAACTTTCTCAGGCAATGAAACCAAAATTTTTTCATGTGTGACCTCTGTGTTAACAAATGTTACTTTAACTCCATGGGTCGTAATTTGGAGGGACAACTTCATTAGAGGCGCTACATGGCCTTGTACAGGGAAAGATATAATTACTACATGTGGTTGCCTGTCCATAGTATATGCTTAGTGCTTACTTTGAGTGTTGGGTTATATCTATATATCTTTTTGTTCATGTTTTTATCCTACCTTCTGGTAGTTGTTTTGTTTTCGATTGCTTAAGAAAATAAACTCTAACTCTCGTGAGATCATCATGTTCTAGTATATCTACTTTGTCTTTACAAGGGACAATGCTGGCCGTGACCTTTCTTTTGCCTTATATTCTGGTTCCTTAACCTATATATATGTTTCTTATTGTGAAGAATAAAACAGCATCCTATACTTGTAGCTAAATGTTATGATTTTTGCTTTGGGCTGGAGTATATTAACAATTCGTAGCGGTATTTCTAGTGTATATAGTTTGTTGGGCCGGCCTTTGAATAAGGTCATCCAAACGAGGGCTTTATATTCAAATTTGAAAAGATTTTATATTTTTATAATAATAATTTAATTAATTATATTAAAAATATATAAAAAATAAGATAATTAATAAAATATTTTTTTATTATGTCGTGTCTAATAGATATTTATTTTCTCTCACTTCTCCATTTTTATTAATTTTTAACTAATTATCCCATTTCCTATTAAAAATATGTAAAAGTAAAAAATAATTAATAAAATGATAGATTCTCTCAGTTCTTTAATTATGTGTTTAATAAATCTCAATTTTTTATCACTTCTCAACTATTTTTTTTATTTATAATATCCACTCTTAAATTTTTCTTTCGTCGTTTGCTCTTTCTTCCTTTAAGTTCACATTTCCTTCAAAAAATACACAGAAAGTCTGTTATGTTATTATCTTCATAAAGCTATGAGCCTCATTTATGATTTGTAATAAGCATTCAATAATAAAATATTATTGTTCTAATCATTGCAATCTTTTTTATTTTAACTTAGAGTTTATATTATATTATTATATTGTATTTATTTTATGTGATAGTTAATTTATTTGAATTAGAAATTTTGATTGTTAATTTTAAATTAGTCATTTAAAAAATATAAAATAACTGTAATAGTTAAATTTTTTGGTATTTCATAATAACTATTTGAATATATCAAATCGAAAATATGAATTTGGTTATTCAAAGCTTTCAAAAAAAAAATTTTCCTTAATTTCAATAAAAAGGTCTTGTTTGAATATTTTACTTTAGGCATTTGACATTATTGAGCCACCATTGATATTATGTTGTGTTTTGGGAGAAGTAAAGACCTCTGTTATAGGTAAGGAAAACAAGGATGAGCAAAGTATGATAAACAAAAAACTAAAGTTCATCCATTTCATTGGTGGTCGCTAAAGGCATTTAATTACAAAAAGTTAATACGTGGATAACAGTCTGTAACACTTGGTTGCATGCCTAAGACGTGTTAAAATGCATTAAGAACTAATTAAGCATGCATAACAACACGTAAATACATTATCTAAAAAAAGTAATGGTTATTAGGGACTTAAGTTGAGCATGCATAAGTGTTAAATTGCTATTGCAAGATGATAATGTTATTTTATAAAATTATTTTGTCTCATTTTATTATTAAAAGTTCGCTAAGTTTTTTAGTTTAAATTAAGATTTAGTTATTTTTTAGTAGTTTTTCTAATTAGTTTATTTTTAATGAGTTATTTTATTTTGTGCTATTTTTATGTTTACTTGCTTTCGTTTAGTTAGTAATTATTAGTTTTTATGTTTTATAAGATGCTAAAGGAATAAGGCTCAATTTGGTGGCCGAATGAGTTTAAAGAATCAAGGCCTTGTTCATACATGTTGAAGTATTTTGATCATAACTCTTACTCAAGATGTCCAAATGAAGTGATTCTTAAGCCATTGGAAAGCTAAAATAGAGCTACAACTTTCATGCAAATTACTTTACAATGCTCTCTATTGAAGATGGAGAAAATCCCATTGGAAGTTAACGGAGTGTAATAGTTAGCAAGAGAAAACTTGAAGCCAAGTGAGCGTCAAAGCATCGAAGGGCTGTGCTATAGTATCAAGAGGAAAATTCTAAAGGATTGGTGTGGGAAAGACAAAGCTGCAAGCTTGTTAAGGGTATATGGGCTTTACACTTATTCTAAAGTCCATATTAAGAGCCAATTATACCTAATTAGGAAGAATAGGTTAAGTTAGTGGTATTTAAAGAGAGTTTAAGGAGAAGTTAGTCGTAAGAAAACAATCCTAAGAGATATTCAAGAAGTTAGAAGTTAAGGCTAAATATTGAAGATTAAAGCTACCAACATTTGTTTTTCTTCTTTCTTAGCTTTTATTATTCTTGTTACTCTTGATGGCTAAACTTCATATGTTTTTATTTATTATTACAATTATGAGTAGTTAATTTCTTTTATCTAGGATTACAATTGAACTCACATGTAGTTTAAATTATTAATCACTTTCTAGCTTACTTTTAATGGAATTGGATTGTTTATTCCAATTTGTTCTTAATCTTTTAATTATTTGACCACTAATTAAATTGATCTAAAAACTTGAGTATAACTTGAGAAAGGGAGTTTAGTGCAAGCTAAAATTGGAATAGTATATAATTATATTTATTTGTTTGAATGAATAAATTGATTTGTGCATAGGATAGGGATATACCTATATCCGTATGTAACTAGTATTAGAGCCTAAACTTAATAAATCTATTTTAATTTCAATTCACATAGAGATATAGTGTTTTGATTAAAAAAGATATTTTTATAAGAATATCAAGAGAGCCTTATAAATAATTGAGGACTCTAGGTTAACAATTCAACCCATTGGAATAAGTTAATGAAGAAAGGTATGACTTAATGAAGTGTGAGGGATATTATGATCCTAAGTTTGTTTGATTTGATTTTAATCCAACTATATTTCTGCTTTGATTTTTAATTTTTTTTTAATTTTTTTTGTTAATTAATTTTTAGTTTAATTAGTTATCTACTTTTGATTGTTTGGATAAGATTAAATTGTGCTACTTTTAATAATTAGTAAAATTTTAGATCAATTTCTATGGAATCAACACTCTACTTGCTATTATATTATCTTTTCAATTTGAATTCTTGCGTCGATAGAAAATTAGACAACAAAGGTTGCATGTAAGTATTAGCTTCAACACTCTTCCTTAATACTTGTATATGAAACATCAACTCATTCCTCAAAAGCTAGAACTTTGGCTTTGGTCATAGCCATGAGTAAATGCTTTTCCACTACATCAGCCTTTTCTTTTGTCTGAGTTAGCTTTTCTTGTGTCTCAAGTTTATTCTTGTAAACCTTCTCTATATGTCCAAACACATTGCATGTCTTTTTTTTTTCAAAGGTTTCCCAAATTGCAAAGCACCCTTGTCTTGGAACTTAGCTGTCAAAACATTTTTTGTGTTGTTGTCCATGCTTTATAGCTTAAAGAGTATTCACGACTTCAGTAAGTGTCAATTTGGAGAGATTTTTTAACTCTTCCAATGAAGAAATTTTAACTTTGAATCTTTCAGGGATGGACACATTAGATAGATTTTCTCCCAACAATCTCACCTGATTTGTTATTCACATGAGCTTACCTTCACAGCCCTTCACAACTTCGTTGTCCATTATCTCAAGACCTTAAACTCCTTTAATGGATTCAAGACTTGCATTTGTCTTGTTCTATTTCTTGCTTAAACTACATCCTAGAGGTTGAAGGTGTTGACTCCATATGTTTTTTATGATAACAAAACATTCTTCATCCGTTAATGTCTAACCTCACTATTTGAGTGTGCATGATAAAGTTAATTTCCTCAACAAATGAATGATTAAAAACAAAATCATATAATAGATGGGCTAATCAGTTAAAGTGGAAAAGATAGAAAGAGTTAGTGAAGTTAAGGCTTTTATAACTAATTATCAAAAAACCTTAATCAGTTAAGGAATGGCTGGACTACAAGTTGAAATAAAACAAAAAATTTTAATTGATTAACATTAGGCTTAACTGATTAAGAAAGTGTTGGACAAAGGAAAATAGGGGCGTGTTAATCGATTAAGGCATCGGGTTAATTAGTTAGAGCAGAAGACTTGAAGAATCTCCAAGCGTAAAAATTCAAATTTAAAATGAACTTGACCGTTGAATGGAACTAAAATGAATACATTCAAATTCGAAGAATTTTTAATTGATTAGAGCTTGTATTAATTGGTTAAGGCTAAAAGAAATGAAGTTCTAATTAGTTAAAAGAAGAGTTAACTAGTTAAAAGAAGTCTGCTAAAGTAGAAAGCCTTAAGACAAATATCTCTTCATTGGTTACAATCTCTTGTAATCAATTAACATAGAGTACACAATAGCAAGACAATGCAAGGTAGAAAAGCTATAATTGGTTAGAGTTTCCTATAACTAGTTAACCAAACTCTATCTGTCCATTTGAATTTAAGCACTAGTGGACAAAATAATGGCTAACATGGCATTAAAGTTGTCTCCAACGGTTAGAAACTACCCCCAACAAAAAAATCTAACTCTCCAAGTATAAAAGAAAGCTCCAACGGACAAAGAAATGTGATTGAATGAGAAAAGAACCATTTTGAGCAAAAAGCCAAATATCCTTTACCAAAAATACTTGTCCTTCATTTTAATTCTAGAAAAAGTGTTTGAGCTTGCTTGTAATCTTTCCAAGTTTGTAAAGAGTTCCAGTTGTACTTTTTTTTCTTCTCTTTCTTGATAAATTAGAGTGTAGGAAGCATTTTAAAGCTTGTTGTAAGGGATTAGAGATTGGGTTAAAAGTTCACATTCTAAAAGCTGGTGGAAGCTGTTAATTCCACTAGTATAGTAAAGTTGGCTTGAAAATCTTTAAGTAAGAGATCAAGTTAATGGATATAAGTCAAGAGGATTGAACCATTATAAATACTCTTGCATTTTTTACTTTTTTGTGCCTTCCTTACTTAGTGTCTCATAGCTACTGCAAGCTTGAATTTCTTCCCCTTTTAACTAGTTCAAAGTTCTACAATTTAAAAGGGTCGATGTTAAAATTTTTACTATTATTCACCCCCTTTTAGCATTTCAATGGGACCAACAAGTGGTATGAGAGCCATACCTTCAAATTTAAGGCTTGAAATCCTTAAGGAATATCCACATGGTTTTGCAGAAGTCTATTGTTGCTGAGGGTCAATCCACAAATATGCCTCATCTATTTAATGGATTAAATTATGCTTACCAGAGCACTAGGATGTTTATATATATTAAAGCCCTTGATTATGAAATGTGGGATGTAATTATGGGAGGACTCTATTTTCCTACCTCACTTAGTTTTGTCACAAGTAAGAGAATGCCCAAACCAAGAGTTGAGTTGACTGAGGCTGAAGAAAAAACCGTTTAAACCAACTTTAAGGACATTTATACCCTTTATTGTGCATTGACTCCCATTGTATTCAATAAAATTTATAATTGTACCACAATTAAGGAAATTTAGGAAAAACTCAAAGTCATCCATGAAGGGACATCATAAGTTAAGGAGTCCAAAATTACCTTAATCACCCATAATTATGAAATGTTTAAAATGAAATTGGGTGAAGACATCTCTACTATGTTCGATAGGTTTACCAACATTACAAACAAGCTCAATCAACTTGGGAAAACCATTCTTGAACATAAGTTAGTGAAAAGATTACTTAAATGCATCCCAAAAAGCTAGACAGCCAAAATCACAACCATCCGAGAGGCTAAAGATCTCAATGTGGTCACAGTTGATGAAATTTGTGTCTCACTCCTCACACGTGAAATTAAAATGAAAGAAGACGATAAAGCTAAAGAAAAGAAGAAAATCTAACACTCAAGATTAGCACGCATTAGGAGGAATTAAAAGAGTGTCAGGTGATGATGATGAAGAACTAACCATGATGGCTAGAAGATTTAGAACGTTAATGGGATAAAAAGGTAGAAAGTTTAGGGAAAGAAATTACAAAAAGGATTAAAGCTCCTATTGGAAAAAAAATACAAGGGTGATGTCAACAAGCAAGATGGAATGGTTTGTTTTGAAAGCAAGAAACCTGGACACTTCAGATCAGAATGCCCATTACTCAAAAAAGAAATAAAAAAAAGCAATGGTGGCAGTAACATGGTTTAATAATGATTTATAAAGTTTATAAAAAGAAAAAAAATTGAAGGAAAAAGAAAACTTTTGCTTGTTGGCCAAAGAAGAAGAAATTGAGGTAATTTCTAATTCATGTGATATTTCTTGTGATGAACTTCAAGATGGATATGATTGTTTATATGCTGACTTTGAAAAACTTGCATTAAAGTATAAGTCCATGAGAAAAAAGGCCATATCCTCGGATAATGAGTTAGAGAAAATTAAGCATGAGTATAACTCTATTTTTGATCAAAGGAATATGTTTCAAATTGGACTTGAACAGTCCTAAACTAATTTTGAACTCTTGAAGTTAGAATTAAAAAGCAAGAATTTTAAATTACAAAAATTGGTAGATGAAAATGCTAGACTTAAAGTTTTGATGGAAGAGAAACTAAAATTTGAAGAGGAGCCTAAAAGAAATACAAACCTTAGAAGGAAAATTAATGCATTTTCACATCATTGCTATGTATGTGGTAAGAAAAGTCACATATCTTATAATTGTTATCACAATAGTAGAAATATTCCTAAATCTAAATTAGTTTGGGTTTCCAAAGGATCCCATGGGATTGCTAACCACTAAAGACCCATTAAAGTATGTGTACTTTTAAAGAAAAATTGAAAATCTCTTTTATAGGTTGAGCAAGGACAAAAAGATTAATGTTTTGAAGCTCAACCAAAGGAAAGGCAACCTTGGTACTTGGACAGTGGCTGCTTAAGACACATGACCAGCAATAAGAACTTGTTTGCTAAGCTTGATAGAAATAAAAGTAGTAGTGTTTCTTTCAATGATGACTCAACGATATTATCCAAGGAATTAGAACCATTAGTAACACTTCTCAAACTTAAATCAAGCATGTTTTATTTGTCAAAAGTATAAAACATAATTTGCTAAGCATTAGTCAATTTTGTGATAGAGGCTATAGAGTGTGCTTTGATTCTCATGGATGTCAAGTTATTGATGTTAACTCTAACAAAGTAGCATTCATTAGCTAAAGAATCAAGAATATGTATGTTATCTTTTTTTTTTATTAGATTAAGCCTAGTGAATTTTGTTTTATTGCCAATGATGTAAGTGATATTTGGTTGTGGTATAGAAGATTAGGATATACTAGTATGCACATTATTTCAAAGCTTTTGAGAAAAGACTTAGTCATTAGACTTTCAAAGATATCATTTGATAATGATAGGTTTTGTGATGCATGTCAATTTGGGAACAAGTTAAAAATTCTTTGAAATCTAAAAAAGTCATGTCAACTTCTAAGCCACTTGAATTATTACATGTTGACTTGTTTGGACCAATCATTATTGCTAGTCTAGGAGGCAAGTCATATGGCTTTGTTATTGTAGATGATTACTCTAGATATACATGGGTATATTTTCTTGCTCATCAAGATGATGCATTGCTAAGTTTTGTTAAGCATTGTAAAAAAGTTCAAAATGAAAAAGACCTTACCATTGTTAGTGTTAGGAGTGACCATGGTGGTGAATTTGAAAGTGACAATTTTGAAATAGTTTGCAATAAAAATGGATTTTATCACAATTTCTTTGCTTTTAGAACTTAACAACAAAATGGTGTTGTTGAAAGAAAGAATAGGACTTTAAAAGAAATGGTTAGAACAATGCTTTGTGAAAATAATTTGTCAAAATATTTTTAGGCCAAAGTTATGAACACTATAGCTTACATTTTGAATAGAGTTTTCATTAGAGCCATGATTTCTTAAATCCTTTATGAGCTTTACAAAGGAAGAAAACCAAAAAGTTCTCACTTAAGGAGTTTTGGATGCAAATGCTTTATTTTGAACAATAGAAAACACACCTTGGGAAAGTTTGATGCTAGAAATGATGAGGTAATTTTTTTAGTCTATTCATTGAACTCTAAAGCATTTAGAGCATTTAATAAAAAAACTTTAGTTATAAAAAAGTCAATTCATATTGTTTTTTATGCAACTAATGCTACACAAAGAAAGGTAGTGTTTGATGATGATGATGCAGATAACATTAAGAAAAAAATACGAAAAATGAGCTTAGATGATAAAGAAAATGATGAAAATAGCTTAAAAGAGAAAAATGATGAAGAACCACCATTAGAAGACTTGCAAAGAGTTGAAGAACAACACAATGATTTTCCTAGAGGTTGGAGATTTGTAAAGAATCATCCTCAAGAACTAATCATTGGAGATCCTTTAAAATGAGTCAAAACCAAAAGGGGATTAAAAGAGGCTTGTGAATATCTAACATTCATATCACAAGTGGAACCAAAGAACTTTGAGAAAGTTGAAAAGGAAGAAAGTTGGATGATAGCTATCCAAGAAGAGCTAGGCTAATTTGAAAGAAACAAGGTTTGGACCTTAAATCCAAGGCCAACCAACCATCCAATTGTTGGTCCAAAATGGGTTTTCAAGAACAAGATGGATGAGTTGAGAAATGTGGTGAGAAACAAGGCAAGGTTAGTTGCTCAAAGGTACAATCAAGAAGAAAGTATTGATTATGATAAAACTTTTGGCCAAGTAGCTAGATTAGAAGCTATTAGACTTTTACTTGCCTATGCATGCTTTATGAACTTTAAATTGTTTAAAATGGATGTTAAAAGTGCATTTCTTAATGGCTTTCTACAAGAAGAGATATATGTTAAACAACTTCCTAGTTTTGAAGTTTTTGATAAAATTGATCATGTATATAAATTGCATAAAACCCTATATGGATTGAAACAAGCTCCTAGATCTTGGTATGAAAGACTTTTTAAGTTTCTAATTTAAAAAGGATATTTTAGGGGGAGTGTAGATAATACTATGTTCATCAAGAAACTTAAGATTGATTTGATTGTTGTTCATATTTATGTTAATGATATAGTATTTAATGAAAAGTTGTGCAAGCATTTTACTAAGGAAATGTAGGGAGAATTTGAAATGAGCATGATGGGAGAGCTAAAGTTTTTCCTTGGTCTACAAATCAAGAAATGTGAGGATGTAATATTCATTAAATAAGAAAAGTATAACCAAGAAATGCTAAAGAAATTCTATGTGATGAATCTGAATCAATTAAACTCCTATGAGCTTATCCATAAAGGTTGTCAAAAATGATAAAGGGAAATATGTGAAATAAAAGCTCTATAGAGGTATGATTGGTTCACTTTTTTATCTAACTACAAGTAGACCTGATATCTTATTTAGTGTTTGCTTATATGAAATATTGCAATCATGTCCTAAGGAATCACTTTTAACTGCAGTGAAAAAGATTTTTAGATATCTCTTGAATACTTAAAGCTTTGGCCTATAGTATCTAAAAGGTTCAGTTTTTAATCTTTTTGGCTATTCTGATGCTAATTTTGCTAGTAGCAAAACTGATCAAAAAAGTACTAGAGGTGCTTGTCAATTCTTTGGAAACATGTTTGTGTCTTGGTCTTGCAAGAAACAAAATTCTATTGCTCTATCAAGTATTGAAGTTGAGTATATAGCACTAGGTAGTTGTTGTGCACAAATATTATGGATTAAGCAGCAACTAAATGATTTTGGAATGGCTATGCATAAAGTTTTGATATAATATGGTGCCATAAATATCTCCAAAACTCTTGTTCAACACTCTAGAACAAAGCACATAAAAATTAGACATCATTTCAATAGAGATCATGTGCTTAAGAGAGATATTGAAATAGATTTTGTAGACACCTTCCATCAATTGGCTGACAATTTCATAAAACCATTGAGTGAAGAACAATTTTATAGAATTAGGAGAGATCTAGGAATGACTGATGTCAATGAAGTCTACATTATGCTGAATTGATCATGTGTTTGATGATATACTTTATGATGATCATGTTCATTCTTTGATGTAATTGATTATAAATGTCTTGATTAGTCAAATGGGTGTTAAAAGGGAAAAAAAACTCACATTGATTAGTTACGACCCGCTTAAATCAATTTGAACATCTCTGCTTTAAGTTAGCTAAGATAAGTTGATGAACTCTTAATCAGTTAAAGGTGTCCTTAATCAGTTAATGAAAGTCAGACACTTTGGAAAGTTTTAAGTCAGAGATATAGTAATCGGTTAAGACAAATGCTAATCGATAAGAACACCCTTACCATTAAAAAAACTATCATGCATGAAAATTTTCATATAAACAAAATATTGGCGAGGTGGTACGAGAAACCACCCACTTAAAAATTAGTAATCGATTAACAAACTCCTCTTAAAGATCTTCCAACTACCAAGAAAACCATTCCCCAAGAAATCAAAGAACTAAGAGCTTCCAAATTCTACTCTCTCCGTCTGAAACTTGATAAATCTTAAATGGAGAAATCCTATAGCCAAAACCTCTCTCACACACAAGGTTGCCAAAAAATGGAAAAGAAAAAGAGAAGGTGATGATCACTCGTTTCTTCCTCTGAAGAAGAAAGGAAAAGCCTAAGATCTTTTAACTAAAAAGAAGAAGAAAAAGTAAAACGAAGATTTTAGAGAAAGGGAAAAAAACACTTGTTACAAGGATCCTCACAAGAAAAGGTACTAGTTCCACTTCTTGATTTAGAATAAGTTGCATGTTAATAAATTTTAAAAAATAGATAATGCTATAATTTCGTGTGGAAAGTTCTTTGATTGTCCTAAATTCAACAAAGTACCAACGGTAAAGGAAAAATTTAGAAAGATATTATGTAACATAAAAATTGAGGAATTTGAGTATATTCGGGGTTAAGATGTTTAGCCCTTCATTGGTAAAAGAATCTTATTCTAGTATTGCTGTGGATAGAACTAAAATGGTTAATCAAAAGGAATTTATAGAAAATAGCTTGAATGTTTTCTTGGGTGGTAGAGAATTTCATTTTAATGCCAGAAAGTTAGGAGAATTTCTAAAAATAGAGTTTAAAGCAAGGGAATTCAAAATGCCTAAAACGTATAATCCCAGTCATGTTTGGGAAATTGTGACCAGAAGAAAAGAAAAGTTTCCCTCTAGAAGTTATTCCGGTGACATCAAAAGTGTACAACTTAGAATCCTACATTATTTTATTGCAACCATAATTCATTACATAAGTAGTAGCTTCAGCTACATTAGTGCCTAAGACTAATGGTTGATGGAAGCTGTGATTAATGACATTCCACTGAATATAGGGAAATACATGGTTGAGAGAATTAGGGGAACAGTATTGGGAGATAAAACTAACCTGCCATATAGCAACATTATTTTAGCTCTTGTGAAAAAAAAAAAAAGAAATCTTGAGTCTAAGATTCCAAGCTGACTTATCAAAAAATAAAGATCAAGGAATCTTGTTAGGGAGTGTTTTGAAAATGGGATAGAAACTAGAAAGGAATGAATGCATCAAAACCACAAAAAGCACACCACTTCCCCCCCACTACTGAAACTCTTTCCACACCTTACTCTAAAGTCAGCCAATCTCAATTCCAAGGTGAAATGATCTTTAATCATCTCATGAGGATTGATGGGAAGTTAACTGAACAAGATGTGAAGATAACAAAGATTGAGGAAAACTTTAGCAACTTGAAGCCCTTCTCCATCAAGCCAAGGAAACCAAATTTCCTACCTCTAAACCTTAAGCCAATATTACAAGTATGTCTAGTGAAAGAATTGTTATTGAGCAATTTGATCCACACACATTTGAACAAGAAAAAGAGATTAAGAAAGAGAAAACAGTCAATGAAAAAGGAGTAAGAGGCTACAATGCCTTTTAAAATAAAACAAGGCCAAGAAATTGGAAAAGACAAAGAAGATGAAGAAGTCGTCAAGGGAAATGAACAAAAAAGAGAGGTGGAGAAAAAAAACTCAAGGTGAAGAAGAAAACTTGAATAAGAAGCACTTAGTTGCTACAAAAGGTGATGAAAATTCCCTTGAAGAATCTGAAAGCATCTTTATTTTTGATTTTATCAAAAACATTCTCAAGGAAGCTAAAGCAGACTAGATCAAACAAAAAGTAGAGATGGAACAGAAGTTCAATTAGCTTAATAAAAGAAAGAACAAGTTTAGGGGTAGTAGATCAAAACAAGGGAAAAATAGTTAATATTACTCTTATAGCAAAAAAAACTATAAGAAGGGGCAAAAAAATAATGACCATTAAAACTAAGGTCTTCAAAAGAAGAAAATCTACCAAAATAGCTGAGTACACTGCCAAGCTAGTTTTCAAATCTGCATCACCTCAGGTTGTATCCTTTTAAACTTCTTCTTCTTTTGAATTTGAATCCTTTCTTTTTGTCCACATTGAACCTCTTAATGTTCACTTAAGAATTGATAAATCCTTCTCAAATGAGTCATTTTCTAATTCATATTAGTTGAGTTTCAGCTTTAGACCCCTCTATTGCATTATGACAAAAAAAGGGAGAAAAGTAAGAGTAGAAAGTAAGTTGGTAGGAAGTAGGAAGTAAGACATACTCAATCTTTAGTCTTTAAGCTATAGTTTTCTTGGTGTGTTTTATGATTACATTATGAACAATGGTTGAAGTTTATGTCTTTACGATTGAGTTGTGTTAATAGTTTAATAATGGTTATGTATATATATATATATATATGTTCTTATGGTTGAATGCTTTTATTTTCCATGCCTTTATATTGAATAATTTTATTAGGACAAATATTTAAGGGGAGCACATATTCTGGGGGAGCAATCTCCAAATCTGGACATAAATTCTTTTTTATATAGACATTGCGCTCATAATTTAAGAATGTTTTGTCATCATTAAAAATGGGAAGAATGTTGACTTCATGTATTAATGTTTAACCTCACTATTTGAAGGTACAAGATAAAGTTAATTTCCTCAATAAAATGAATGATTAAATACAAAATCTTATAATAAATAGGCTAATCAATTAAAATGGGAAAGTTGAAAAGAGTTAATGAAGACAATGCTTTTGTTACTAATTATCGAAAGGCCTTAATCAGTCAAGGAATGGTTGGACTACAAGTTGAAGCAAAACATAAAAGTTTAATTAGTTAGCACTAGGCTTAACTAATTAAGAAGGTGCTAGACAAAGGAAAACAAAAGTGTGCTAATCATTTAAGACATGGGTTAATTGTAGCGACCCCTTTCCAATCACTACCGGCATTCGAGACTTCCGGGATGACCCGTCAAGTCCCGAACAAGCCTATCTAGATTTTCTCATTAATCTACAATATTCAATCAACATATAATATTAATACTTTCATATACTAAATTAAACTATAAATATCAAAATCAGTAGAAACTTTTTACCTTTTATCTGCAAGTTTATACATTGAAATCTAAAATTTCTAAATTAATATTTATATAAAAATTTAGAATTCGTTTACAACTTAATAAATGAATTGTTAAAATTCGATTTCTAGCAGTGGAGCGACTCGAAATAAAATGGTATGGATGCCTTTACCTATCCATGGTGGACCGATCGCGTCGATAACTACATGCTAAGTCGATCCCTGTCTGCAAAAAGGGAAATAAAGGAGTGTGAGTCTCATAGACTCAATGAATATTGTCGACTTCGTGAGTAGGCTGTAGATAGGAAACAAGCAAATGACATATTAGTGGAATATAAAAATGCAGGATTATAAAAATACTTTTTCTCAAACGGAGGTTTTGTTTCAACTCATTTCAATCTAGTAAAATAGAATCATTTTACTCGAATAATTAGTATGGCTTATGAACCTCTTAAAAACTTGGCTTTTACCAAAATCATTCTCGAGGATACTCTGGCCGAAGCATCTGACCGAGATCGCCAAGGCTGTTCAGTGTAGTACACACATGAACATATTTTTTTTCATTTTAAATCTAGCTGTTTCTTGGCGTTGGCTAAGTCTCACTTTCACACGGTGGTACACGTGAAGTGCACTCAAACTTTACCTCCAGAGACACCCCACACATGGCTTTTCGATCGAGGTAAGGTATATCTAATTCTATGCCCCCTCTTATAAGCTGGTCCACAGAACCTCCACTGCAGAGATTATGGATTATTTTATCTACTATCTTATTTATAAAATTGCAACTGCATGATATGGAAATTATTGCTAGGTCTGGGTCCACATCACTTGACTTATTGGACTTATTGGTAATGCCACAGGTCCCGCAGAACCCTCTCGCCAAGTTTCGAACCCCAGATCTTTTCAAACCTTCTCTGAAGGGGACACTTTAAACCATTTCATTTA
This sequence comes from Theobroma grandiflorum, assembly GCA_036013995.1. Classification (NCBI taxonomy): domain Eukaryota; kingdom Viridiplantae; phylum Streptophyta; class Magnoliopsida; order Malvales; family Malvaceae; genus Theobroma; species Theobroma grandiflorum. The sequence goes on from CP142131.1 coordinate 15,314,985, forward strand.
TAAAACTATCTTAAAAATCATCTATATCCTTGAAGTACCGTTCCAAATTTATTCTCAAAACATTTGACATAAAATATAATAAAATCAATTGTCATTTTCATAAAATAAAATTTGGTGCATGAATTTTGAAACGTACTTCACATAGTAACTAGGCATCATAATCATGAATGCACACTACACAAGTATAAGGTACAATTTTGAATGTAAATCCCATTGAAAAGCTTGTTTTCTAGTTTAAAAACACTTTATGTATATAGTCTATCTATAGATATATCCAAACCAACTTTCAAAACAACTCGCATCCACAAAATAGCTAAGATTCTACCAACTCATGCTTTCCACAGATGTGCTCGTACGATAAATCATGTGTATACATATATTTAGATAATTATGAAAATTTTAAAATAGACACCCCTTACTCACCTCACAATAATGGGATATTTCTTCACTATTGATTTGTACGCGTATATATAATTATTCATACTTGTCGGGTACCTACTTTGTTTGGCACGCCTCCACGATAATTTTCCTAGCATCAATTTAAATTCAACATGCTTAATCGCACATCTATATGGGTAGCAACTTAGTTAAATTTCCTTAAGCAACTTGTATATTTTTCATTCAAAATATGCACAATATTAATACACTACCCATAAACCTTAAAATATAACATTTACTTACCATTGGGCCTTTGTCATTCCTTTATGACTTTTAGGCCTCTCTATGGGCTTCTCCATTTTTTCTCTTTCTATTTGGGTTAAGCCCATTTATTTTATTTTTATTGGGCCATGCCCACTTATTTTCCACTTAGGCCATGCCCATTGATTCTCTACTTAGGCCATGCCCACATATAGTTTTTTTTCCTTTTTCTTTCTTCCTTTTTCTTTTCTTTTCTTTTTTTTCTTCTATGTTTCTTTCTTCTTTCTTTTTCAACCCGTTTCTCTCTCTTCTTCCTCCTCCCTTCACCACCGTGGCCTCTTCCCTTTCTTTTCTCTCAAAACCAGTCACCACAAGCTTTAATTTTTCATGGAATTAAACTTTAAAATTTCAATAGCTATGCTACCCCATTCAGCTCAAATTTTCAGCAGCCAACCCTCATCATTTTCAGCCATTAAAACCCTCAAAATTTCAATAACTTCAAGCTTAATTTTCAGCAACAAGAACATTAAATTTTCAACACCAAAACCTCCCTCAAAGTGCAGCAAAACAGCCCCACCAAAGTGCAAAAAATTTTTAGATTTCTTACCTCCTTCAAGTGCCAAATTTTCTTCTATTTTCTCTCCTTTTTTGCTGTCAATTTTCTGTACTTGAACCAGCTCTTTTCTCCAAAAATGCAGCAAAATCAGCCTTCTTTCTCCCACAAAATTACTGAATTTTTTTGGTTTCTTTTTCCCCTCTTTCACGCCATTTCTTCTCTCCCTTTTTCTTTCAATTTTTGTCTAGCTTTTCCTCTTCTTTTTCCTTCCCGATTCTTCTTTCATTTTCTTCTTCTTTAACCAACTTTTCTTGTCTTTTTATTCCTTCCTTAACCGACCCTTTTAGGCCTCTCTTCAAACTTCTTTTATTTCTTTTCTTTCTTTTTACATGACTGGCCCTCACATCTTTATTTCATTTCTACCTTTCTTTTGTTTTTTCTTCCATCATTTGTTTCTTTTATTCTTTGGTCTTCATTCCTTTCTTTCCTTTTTGTCTTCATGCTTACCTTGTCTTCATCCTTTGTTGACTAATTCAACCAACTAAAAATATTGATTATTTGACTTTTCTTCTCACTTAGTTTATGTGATAATAAAAATCACATGGTAAAATCTTAAAACTTTTTTCATCATTTTTCATATTCAAAAATTTAATTCTTCCGACATGTGTAAAAATTCCAATTTCCATCTATCTTCCTTCTCTTACATGTGTATAACTGAAATATTAAAATCGCATTTCAACGCGGTGTCTCCATAACATTTAAATATTTTCTTACTGCGTTAACTCGACTAAAAATTCACGTTGTACGATTATCACCATTTTCGTTCAAAATTCTTCTTACTTCTCCTCCCCCACTTAAATTAGTCATATTTTATTTTTCATGACTAATTTCGATAATAAATAAAATATTAATATTTTAATATTATTATATTGAATAAAATATTATTTTAATCTAAAAATTTTTATTTATTTTTTTGGTCCCCGAAACACATTATTATGTCTCGGTTTACTTCCAAATCATCTTTTATCGGTCTTTAGCATGCTAATTAGCATCAAATAATCACTTGTTTGTTCAATAATATCTTATTGGTGTCTAACAAGGGTACGTGGTATTACATTAATTAGTTAAAGCACAAGACTTGAAGAATCTCCAAGCACGAAAATTCAAATTCAAAGTGAAGTTAACCATTGAATGGAGCCAAAATGAAAAAGTGCAAATTAAAAGAATTTTTAATTGATTAAAGCTTGTGTTAATCAGTTAAGGGTAAAGGAAGTGAAGCCTTAATTAGTTAAGGAGAAAGTTAACTAGTTAAAGGAAGTCTGTTGAAGTAGAGAAGACTGAAGACAAAGATCTCTTAATTGAGTAAAGTCTCCTATAATCAGTCAACGTAGAGTACACAATAGCAAGACAGTGCAAGACAAAGAAGCTGTAATCGATTAGAGCTACCTATAACCAATTAGCCAAACTTTGTTTGCCCACTAAAATTTTTAGCATCAGAGGATAAAATAACGGCTAGAATGGCATCACAGTTGTCTCTAATGGCTAGAAATTGATCTCAAAAGAAAAATCTGACTCTCCAAGTATAAAAGGAAGCTTCAATGGTCAAAGAAATGTGATTAAATGATAAAAGAGCCATTTTAAGCAAAAAACCACATATCTTTTTCCAAAAACACCCGTCCTTCATTCTAATTCCAAACAAAAAAAATGTTTGAGCTTGCTTGTAATCTTTCTAGATTTGTAAAGAGTTCTAGTTGTACTTCTTTTTCTTCTCTTTATTGGAAAATTAAAGTGTGAGAAGGACTCTAAAGCTTGTTGTAAGGGATTAGAGCTTGGGTTAATATCTCACGTTGTAAAAGCTTGGTGGAAGCTATTAATTCCATTAGTATAGTGAAGTTGGTTTGAAAATCCTTAATTAGGAAATCAAGGTAAGGTCGAAGGGATTGAACCACTATAAATACTCTTGCATTGTCCACTTCTCCCCCTTTTTTAAAATGGGTATCTTAGCTACTACAAGCTTGAATTCTTTCTCCTTCTAACTAATTCAAAGTTTTATAATTTAATAGGGTTGATCTTAAAATTTTTATACGTTTCATCCCCCTCTAGCATTCCAACAAGACCAATAGAAGGCTCTTATGTAGGCTTTCATTTTTTCAGACCTAATATAATGGTTGGCTCCATTAAATGTTGGTGTATGATGAGAAAAGGTACTACTATTTGTCATGCTCAAAGGACAAGTTATTGTTTGGAGGGTTTTTTTGGTGATATTTAGGGTTGGAGCTAACTAGCTTTTGTTGAGGGGCTAAAGACAAAGAAGAATAAAGGCTAAAATTTTTAAAACTAATATATTGAACTTAACCAATAACAATAAAAAGATTCATAATAGGCAATAATTTTAAATAACATATAAATCAAAAGAAAGACTTGTAATAGTCTTTTAAGAAGGTTGTGCTTGACCATGTTTCTTGGATTCAAATTTATTAATTATTTACCCCATACTCAAAAGGCTAACAAAGTTTTTATCAATATAAACAACTAAAAAATTAATACAATCAACTTCCAATATTCTTATTTTATTTCTATTTAAATTTAAAATACTAAATATAAAACTATAATGCATAAAATATGAATAGTTAAATACGATGTGCAAGATTAATAATTTCCTCTTATATAATCAGGATTGTTTAAAGATTAAACACTTAATATAATTTCCTTTCAAATAAATATAAAACATAAAGCACATAAGAAAAGACATACTCAAGATAATTTCTTCTTATATAATCAGGATTAATAAAAAAATGATATATTGGTGAAATATTAAGTAACAACCAATAATGTAATGCTACAACTTATATTTAAGAATTACATAATAATTTTTTAATTTTTAAATACTAAAATCATTGAAAATAAAGTCCACATACATTAAAAAAAAAGAACATGGTTAGTAGAAGATAAAACCTGAATATCAAAAAAGAAAAATGAAGAATATGGTCGATGGTTCATAGAAATTTAGAACAAAAAATCTATGGAAACTTAGAACATATGAGTAAATAGAATAGAATTGAAAATAATAAACAAATATAAATAATAATGTAAATAGAAAAAAGGAGATAAAAGAAACTTTACCTCTTCATAATTTCACAATGAAAGGACAAAAGAGAATAGAAAGAGAAAAAAAAGAGAGGGAAAGAGATGTGGAGAAACTTAAAAAGTTAAGGAAAAACTTAAGACTTAAGGTATAATTGAATAAAACTTGTGGAGTCATTTTGTTATTTTTTATTTGTATTAATTATTCAATAAAAATTATTTTGATGGGTCATTATAAAATATATATAGCATATAGGAAATTTTAAAAATTTAGGGGTGTGTAGGATGTTCTGCCTTTGGTGATATTCAGAGTTTTAGTCTCTTAAGAACTCAAATTGGGCTTTGATACTATGTTGTGTTTTAGGAGAAGAAAAGATATGGTTGCATTATGCAGCCTTTATTACAGGCAAGGAAAACAAGGGTGAATAAAATATGCTAAGCAAAGAACAAAAGTTCATCCATTTCATTATTGGTTGCTAAAAGCATTTAATTACAACAAGTTAATATGTGGATAACAACCTACAGCACTTGGTTACATCCATAAGACAAGTATTACAAAATGCATTAAGAACTAAGCATGCATAATAACATGTAAATACATTAAGCACAAATTTTTTTAACCTTCAAAGATAATGTGTTTTAAAAATAGCTTTTCCTATAATTTTAACTACTTTTAGCCAAGAGAAAAGATTTTTGAGCTGAAATACCAATAATGAAACCTGTTGCTATTGAAGTGCATGTGTTATTTGAAAATAAAGTCCTCATATTCAAGTGCATGTGCAATTTGAAAATAAACTCCTCATATTCAAACACATGAGCCATTTGAAGATAAAAACCGTTTGAGATCATTTGAGCAAAGCATCATTTGATTCATTTATAAATCCATTACCAAAAAAAAGAATATAGGGTTTATTGATGAAATGGATTTCGTTGGTAAAAATTCCTCAACAATTATTGACGAACTACTGAAGAATTACCAACGAAACAAGATTATGAGGAATACCGACAATATATCGACGGCTTAGATTCTATCAGTATCCCGTTGGCAGTATAATTGCATGCATGAATAGTAAGATGACATAAAATTTACTAACAAAATATTTCCATCAGTAATAGGTTATTGATGGAACTTGCTAACCATGTTAATGATGGAGTACTTGGTTGGTAATGTGGTAAGACTCAAGTCAACTTATTGATAAACTTGTCGAAAAAATTTTCATCGATATTTATTTTTTTAATTATCGATAAAATATTTTATCGGTGATTTAGTCAGTAATAAATCAAGTGCCAAATGTTTCAGTTGTAACAATTAAAGGCCAAACGTTTTCGACTCTTTACAATTAAGGGCTAAGTTGACAAGTGGATGGAACATGTATCATATGCGATAAAAAATTGTATGAGCTTACGACGTGGTAGTTGATTTGGAGTGTTTTCTAAACGACTCATTTTGATCTAAATCCTACACTTAATTTTCCCCCAATTTCACTCGTTGTGCTTCATCTTCCCTTTGATCTAGCTTTCATCTTTTCAGAGATGAGCACGTGCGTGGTCATTGATAAGGCGTTATCAACTCATGATATCAAACATTGTGGAATGTGTTAACTTGTGTATAAAGCATGCGAGATAAATGCCAATAACAGTTTTGATGAAGTTCATTAGTGACATGTTCCAACATTGTTTCCATGAGCAACATGAGCAGGGTGTCAAAGTTTCCACACCTCGTAGGCCTTAGGCTATCTCTTGATTGAGTCAAAAATTCAATGAAGCACATCAATTTACAATTGAACCTATCGGTCGAGTAAATGATTGTATTTGAAGTGTTAGCCATTTCCATTAGATGTTAACTTATTAATGATTTGTTTAAAGTGTTGCTAATGATTTGTATGAAGTGTTGATATACCAAGATTTGTATGATTTTTGGGTGTCTATGAACTTTTCCTCAGAATATGCAAACATGTGAAAGGCTAGGCTTGTATAATGTGTTGATTAATGCCGTGGTGGAAAAAGCTGTTCCATCGCATGTTAAAAAATGATGTTGTTACACACTATTTTCTAAATATTTGTTACATGGGATATTGGGAAATGTTATTGTTACACGTCATGTTGGAAATTTTAGTTTAAGGTTTTTGTGGAAAAAATGTTATTAATGCCTTGTTGATAAATGTCGTGTTACATGCCACGCTCTAAAATTTAGTTGTTACATGCCATGTTGGACATAATTGTTATGTGCCATGTTGAAAATGTAGTTGTTATATGTCATGTTGAAAATTTAGTTGTTACATGTCATGTTGAAAAATTTAGTTGTTACATGCCATGTTGACGATTTTATTGTTACTTGCCATGTTGAAAATTTAGCTATTACACCCATGTTGAAAATTTAGTTGTTACACGCCATGTTGAAAATTGTAGTTGCTACACGCCATGCTGAAAATTCAGTTGTTACATGCCATGTAACAACAACATGTTGAAAAATATAGCTATAACATGACATGTAGAAGATTTAGTTACTACACATCATGTTGAAAAATTTAATTATTACATGCCTTGATGAAAAAGTTATTACATGCCATGCCATGTTGAAAAATGTTAGCGTCCATGTCATGCGCATGTCCTACAAGCGCCAAACATGTCACGACCCTGAACTCTTATCGAGCCCGTGACAACCGCCACGACGTCTTGATAGGCACTCATTATCCAGAATGCCAATCGAAACCCTGCAAGGCTTACATATCAGTTTTTCGCATCTCCCTTGTGAGTAAACATTTTCAAATATCATGTCTTAAAGAATTTTAAGCTTTTCCAACTTAAAGACAGTGAAAAGTAATTTTCACCTCAAAGGGGCATCTTGGTAATTTTTTCTCGAAAATCTCAAAAACGACCAAAACGTAATAGGTGAGTAGAAATCACATGTTTCATGATTAAAAGTAAATTTGAATGTCTAAAACGTTTATTAAAAGTGAAAATACAACTATTAGAATAAAATAAAAATATTGAGTAAAATATTCTATTTTCTTATAAAACAATTTTTATAGAAGTATCGGTAAATAATTTTTATAGCGTAAAAGTTAAATATATTCATATATAATATAAAGCAATTAACCAAAGCATAAAATTACTTTTACAATGACATGTGGGCCCCTAGATGACCAAGAAGTATAAGCCTATATACCTTTGCTCTCTAAGGATGCAACTCCGAGATTATTTCTCGACGTGATCGACTATCTTGAGCCTGAAATGTGAGGAAATGAGGGTGGTAAGATTATAAAATCTCGTGAGTAAACAAACATCATCGAAATAAGCTAAAGCCGAGTAACAGGGGACAAAGAAAACATCCCATCACAATACGTGTTTCATAACTTGAAAATTTGTCCCAATCCACGTAAACAAATGTGTTTCATTCAAATCATCAACAAGGTTTATGACTTCAGTAACCATTTGGCTTATGCCATCACTCATATTCGGGAATACTTGATAGTCATTAAGCATCCAACAGAGTCCGCCAAGGCTGTTAAAATCTCATATACACGTAAAACATGTTTTCATGTTAGAAAATACAGTCGTTCCATGGCATTGGCTGAATTCACCTCCCCGTGGTGGTATCCGAGCAAAGTGAACTCTAACCTTACCTCGAGAGTTACCCTCCATGTCTCTCTACCGAAATAAGAATACGACGGGGAACTGTGCCCCTTTAATAAGCTGGTCCATGAAGCCCACCACTGCAGTGAGCCCTCTATCTACCACAAAGTCAATAAAATATCCACAGTATGACATGGCTAATATTGATAGGTCTAGGTCCTCATCACCTAACTTACTCCTCTGCGTAACATGTGTCACCCAAGGACAGGTCCTGCAGAACCTAACTCGCCAAGTTTCGAACCCCAGACCCTTTTCAAACTTCCCTCGAAAGGAACATTTTTAACCATTTCAAATCTAGCCATTCAGGCTCGCATTATCATAAGCCAATAAATTTTCAAATCATAATTTGTAATACAAACAGGCAGTCTCTAATTACTCTATTTTCAAAATCATTATGCAATTTTCTAGATAATTTATAAAATCATTTTGTTTAAATCACATTTTGTTTAAAACACATAACAATTTACCATTTAAATTCATTTTTCATAAAATCACCAAATGAAATAAAAACCACTCTAGATAATTAAGATGATGATAAGTTTACTCACTGTACTAGGAGTTTGAAATACTCCTATTCTCAGTTCTCTAACACATTGTCTTTATCCTGATTAGAGGGCTCACCACCTATCCACAAGGCACAGTAAACAATTCACTGAATTGGTGCTAAATCGGTATAAACCAAATCAGGTTCTATATATATGCATGAAATGGGATACACACTACTCAGGTTACTATCTAAATATGGTATCCTCTCCAAATTTTCATTGTGTATTTAAATAAACTGGTATTGGCCTCATTTGATTTTTCACCCGATTAATTGGCCAATACATCCAATTTCACTCAAATCAATTCCATTTTTCTTCCAATACTCCAATTTATCAAACACTAGCCAATTATCATGAAATGTGGCAAAATTACCTTCACATTCTATTTTTTAATATATTCGGTCATGGTGGTTCACTAACACTAGAATTTTTCAAACTAAATTCGTACACCATAAACCATTAATTTCCACACCATCAACCATTATTTTGTAATCAAATCACTTGAATTTAAATCAATCTCGTCAGAAATAATCTGCATGGAAAATTCGGCCTACATTGGTTATGTAGGAACATAAATTTTTCTTGCTTGCATTTCATTCCACACATCATTAAACATCCAAAAACACTTGAATTTCATGTAATCTATTCAAATCCATCATCAATTCCTCACTCCACATATTCGACCTTTGATGAATTCATGAAGAAAATGTGTTTTTCATGCTTGATTTTTATGCTACATATCACTAAACGCATAAAATCACTAGATCAACATGTTTTCTATCTAACTTAATCATCAAATACTCTCTTTCCAAAATGGTTCAGCATGTGTTCATCATGCAAACATGAGTTCTGAGCATGGAAAATGAAAAAGAAACCATAAAGAAAGTAGATCACAAGTAAAAAACCAAGAAATTTTACCTTTACTTGTTAAATAACTTGAAATCTCACACTTTTTCTTCAATTTTTCCTCCTAGGGTTTCTTTTCTTTCTTTCCCTCTTTTGTTCTTGCTTTGGCCAACTATGGGAAAAAGATGGGCTGGTTTTTATGCTGATTTTATAAAGAAAATATTAAAATATTCAAACTTGCCATATGTCACTTTACTATTGGTCCACTTTTTTAAATACTTATCTTTTAACCTTTAATTCACCACCACATAAATTCCATAATTATCCATACCAAAAACATGTAAAATTCAGATATTGAACAAGTGTTGGGTGGTGAAAATTACGATTTTGCCCCTAGAGTGGTAAAATTATGATTTTGCCCCTATGCTACAAAAATACCGAGATTATAATTTCTTTCACTTCTTAACCTCAAATTATACTCCAAATGATTAATCTTAGTCAAATGTAGTCAAAATCATTTTTAAAAATTCCCATTTTCTCCTCGAGTGACAAAATTACCATTTTACCCTTGGAAATTCAATATTCTAGATTGACTCCAAATCAGCCCTCGAACTTTGAATCATCTTTTTAAGTGATTCCTGGACTGTAAAATTTTCAATTTCATCTTAAAATCTTCATTTGAACTTGTTCGAGGGTTAAATCGACTTAGTTGTATTTCTAGTTACAATACCGACTTTTAATACTTTTTCGGGGCATTTTGAGTATGTAGGTATTCTATCACTCATATGTATGACATATCAATTACTTTGTAAGGTTGGGTTTGACAAAACACCTCTCACTTTAGCTCTTAATTGTAAGGAACCAAAAATATTTGCCCCTTGATTGTTACAATTGAAACATTTGACCTTAAATTAACAAAAATCAAAAGTTTTGGCCCTAAATTGAGCATTTAATCCTATTGACCTATTTTAGTTATTAAGTGAAGAATAAAACAAAAATACTATGTGGGATTTTTACCCCAATTTATTTTATTTTAATTATTAATAAAATCTTTCATTGGTGATTTCGTTGGTAAAGAAAAAAAAAATCCTCCCCTCATTTCCTTATTTTCTTTTTTTTCTCTTTTTTCTCTTTTCCTATCTGTCTCTTTCTATCTCTCCTGATCCAACTGTTCACCAACCATTCTTCCCACTTGAGAGCATCATCTGCCTACGACAAGCCCCTCGATGATCGACGACCCATGTCAAGCATCACACAGTCCAGCTGCCCCTTCTATCTCTTCCTCACACTTTTCCTGATTGCTCGTTTAGCCACCTCTAACCGCCATTAAACCTACCATCCGATCAGCCCTCATCTTCTCTTTTTTCCTATTCATTTCACTCATACTCAAGCTAGTATGGTTTCGATTTTGATTTACTTGAAAATCTTTTTATTTAGGTTGCTTGAATTTTGTTCTTTGCTTCAGGATTTTAGGGATTATTTATGAATTAATATAACCATGATTATTGGTTTAAATGTTGCTAGTATTATTGCTTATTTGTTGCTTCATGGTAAATTAGTTACTAATTTGTCCTTGGCATTTTGTTAGCTTAGGATTGGAATTTGTACATTAGGTTTTATTTGTTATTGGCATGATTTGTTGCTTGCATGATTTTGGGAAAATATTTTGCCGTATGTTGTTGGTTGAGTTTATGTTGTTCTACTTTGGAAAAATATTTTGAATTTATGTTAAAAATATTCAAGATTTTTTACTGTTTGCTGGTTGAATTTAAATGTTGGTTATTTTAACCAAAGTTTAGCAATCAAGCCAAATTACTAATTTTTAGTAATTAAGCAAACTTTTGTAATCTAGTAATTGATTAAGTAATGTTTAATAATTAAGGAAATATTTAAATTAATAGAATTCAATTTTAGCAATCAAATGGAATTAAGGAAATGGAAAATTGTTTAGGAAATAACCAATTCACTAAATTAGTAATATTATTATTTAAAAATATTTAAATTAATTAAAGTGTTCATGAGTTAATTAAATAATTAAGTTAATTAAGTAATGTAATGTATTATAAGTAATTAAGCAATAAATTAAATGAGCAATATTATATAATATTATTTTTTTATTTAAATTAATTAAGTGTTTAGGGTTATAATTTTAACTAATTTTGATTAACTATGTGTTAGTTATTAATCAATTAATCAATTAATTAAATTAGTAATTTAACAAATCAAATGATAGCAATTAATCAATTCAAAATGCATTAGTAAATTTACTAAAATTTAAAAGTATTTACATTAATTTAGGTTTTATTAAATTAATTAAATAATTTAACTAATCAAATTAAAGAAAGTTTAAGTAGTTAAGTAATAAGCTAAATTAGTAACATTATGTAATTTTAAAAATATTTTAATAAATTAAGGTGTTTAGTGAGGTAATTAAATAATTTAGTTAATTAAGTGTTGGGGTGTTATAAGCAACTACAGAATTAATTAAATTAGTTATTAATTCTATAATATTATTTTTTTATTTAAGTTAATTAAGGGGTTTAGGAAATTAATCATAAAATTTAACTAATTCTGAAGAATCATGTATTAGTAATTAATCAATTAATGAATTACTTAAATTAGTACTTTAACAAATCAAATGATAGTAATTAATCAATTCAAAATGTTTTAGTAAATTTAGTAAAATTTTAAACTACATTAATTAAGGATTTATTAAATTAATTAACTGATTTAACTAATCAATTATTCATTTTAATACTACAAAAATCATTCACTTTAATAATACAATTGTTTATGTTGTTAATGTGTTTTTATGATAACAGGAACAAGAAAAGCAACGCCAAGTCACATTCTCTGAGCTATTCAAACGCACTCATAAGCAGTAGAAAGGTACCGAAGAATTTGTGGACAACAATGGCAAGAGTGTAAGTAATAAGTGTTTATATATATATATATATTCGATATATATGTTGCTTACCGATTAAACAAGTTCATAATTTTTAATTGCATTTCTATTTGTATGAATTATATGTTTCAACTCTATTGTAGAAAAACAGTGAGGAGCCATCGACCCAGCTAGAGTTTGATTCAAAGGCATGGACTGAGGCCATTAAAGGGCACACTAGCACTATGATCCACATTTATGAATTTGGCACTAGAGTCCCCGCTTCGAGACTTTTAGCTACATCTATGACGTTTAAGTCTACTTATGGCCCTGCCACTACCCCACCTCTTCTGACTGCTACACCTAAGCCCAAGGGTTATAGGAAATTGGTTACTAACATCAAGGACTTAAAAGCATCTTTTATTAGACTTAGGGACATGTTGATGGAGGTAATTGGATTGAGGAGATTATTAGGCACCTTCAAGCCTTCCTCATCACAATAGTTGGATCCGTAACCTCCACCACAGCAACAGTAGCAACCACCCTTACCTCATCAGTGAGATTTGTATTTATATTGGCTGTTTACATTTGGATTATTATTAGATGTTCACATTTAGATGTTTACATTTGTATTACATTTTCATTTTTTCTATATATATGCATTTCTATGTTTGTTATATGTTAACTTTATCAATAACATTATCATATAATGAATTTATTATGAACAGGAAAAAATTTGATCCAAAAAAAAAAAACAATTCTACAAGTATTACCAATGGAATTATCAACGGATTTCATCATTTAGCAACGTCTCTAAACTTTTATTGACAGAATCATTGACAAATTTCATCCTTTACTTACGGAATTCATATCAAACACTGACGAAATACTGATAGAATTATTGCTATTTGTCGATAGACAATGCTTATAAGCTTCCAAGTAGGATTCGTTGACAATTCCGTCAGTATTTTCTAATGGAATTGTCAATAAAATAGTTCCATCGATAACCATCAATGGAATTTTCAATATGTCTAAATTCTTCGATATTGTTATCAATGAATTTTTCTCCTTACTGACTACATTCTGGTTGATAGATCTAACTATTTGCCAATGGATTTCTTGACAAAATTTTTGATCGGTAAGTTATCGACGAAATATTTTGTTGCTAATAGATTTACCTTTATAGATAATAGCATTCCCGACTAACAATCGACAAAATTTTTTATCAATAATTCTTTATATGGATGACATTATAAGTATTAGTGACAAAAATTTCCATTAATAATATCCTATTTTTTTTGTAACAATCGCATGTAAGAACTTTGGATTCTACATCTTTTACTGAGAAAGAGCATTTAAGCAAAGTAGTTAAGCATTTACATCGTTTGATTCTACCCTAAGCTTAAAAGCTATCTAAGTGTTCGAACAATTTCAAAGCAAAGTAAGTCAATCAATGTTGAATAGTTTGTTGCTTTTTGAGTGGATTTTGTTGTTTGAATGCCATATTGCTAGATAACATAGTTAAATGGAGTGGGTTTTGATTTTTAAATGCTAGTTTTTGTGTCAATGGGGTTACAATGCTGGCTTTTACTTCAAACCTTTTGATAATATTACATGTTTTAAGAGTGGTTTTTGTTGTGATGGTAACCATAGTCCTTGATTATGTTGTTAATTGACATATGGTATTGTCTGAAGTTGTTGAAATCCCTGGAGATGTTACAAGTAATGCCCATTTAGGTCGAATGTTGTTAGCATGGTGTGCAACATATTGACAGAAAATGGGCATGGTGTGTAACAACTTAAGGGATTTCCTTAAGTGCATGAATATGGTGTGTAACAACCAATGAATTTTAGGCATGACGTGTAGCATTTTAAGAATTATAGGCATGACGTGTAGCATCTTAGTAATTTTATGCATGGCATGTAACAACTTAATCATTAAGCATGTCATATAACAACTTAATCATTAGGCATGGTGTGTAACAAATCAGGAAATTTAGGCATGACGTGTAACAACTTAGGAATTTTAGGCATGTCATGTAACAACTTAGTGTAACAACTTAGGAATTTTAGACATGGCAAGTAACAATATTAATTTTTGTTGTAAATGGTGTGTAGTTTCTCTAGGATAACTATTCATTGCGTGTATCTTACCTGTGCATTACTGGTTTTTGTTCTAGATGGTTTTCATAAGGTATAAGAACCTTGAAGTTTCGCATGTTGTTCTGAGGGATAATTAGACCTTCAACGTTGCCATTAACACTCACTATAAATGGGTGCAACTACTAGAGACAATCAAGACACTCTGTGAGGTAAATGTGTACAAAGTAGTGAATGTTATGTACTTTGGGAGGCTACTGAACGTATATGCATGAGGCTGCTTCTGCATTAGTCTTTTATGTAACATCATGCTATGCATAATCAATGAACTTGGTGCAATCGAAAAGAATGAGTTTTAGTTTGCCATAGGCAAGACCAAGGTGTGGTTGTCCAAGCATGAGTTATACCTACTGACAAGACTAAAGTTCAAGCCTTTGACGGATGTTTTCTCACATACCTATGAGGTCATCCTTGGAGGAATTCATGAAAAATACTAGGTAAGGGATGATAATCTGAAGTTGGCATAGGTGAGAAGGACATTCTTGGAACACAATTTTCAATGTAAGGGAGGCGTAACAAAGATTGTCCTTATCTTGCTCATAAATAATATTTTATTCAAATAAGACTACAAAAGATGAGTGACGCTTTGGTTGTTGGCGTTGGTCGAGGACATGAACGTGTGGAATGTGTTCCCATGAGGTAACTATGTGTGGAGGCTGATTGCGGCCTACTTATTTTGGGGGTTCGAAGTTATTTTCACAATAATGTAGACGTTGAAAAAACCTAAGCCTTTCTGCTACAACATATATGGATTTGCATGGGTGGCATAGGCAATGTGACCTAACGTTTTCCATTTTCCTTTTCAAATAACATTTTATTAACGCATGTCATGTAGCATTTAGGTGATTACAATGTTTATAATTGACTTGCAATTTTGGGTGATGAAGGTCATTCTTGCTATCCGAAATATAATCGGCACATGTGTTTATAAGGCTTCATATCCACATATGCGTAGATGGCATTACAAGCAGAAGTCGAAAAAGTTCAACGAGTTGTTGACAACTTTGGAGTCTCATGATGTGGTAAGTGGAACACTATTATTTTTTTGTTGTCATATGTCAATTATCTTTCAAAGTAATTGCAATGTATGTTATGTGTAGTTCTATACACATGAGACTTTAGAGCCCACATTGGAGGAGATCGTAATGCCATGTTGGGTTGACATAGCTATCCCTCTATCTAAAGGGCAACAGTATTTTCCAATATGGCATTTAGAGGATCATGATGCGTATGGTGTCAAGCTAAGAAAGACGAGTAGAGTGCTGAAGTAAGAAAGAGCTAGTGGTGATGTTAAGTGGAGATGTACTAACTCATCTAGAAACGACAACCAGTCACGATCTCATTTGATGGATAATGAGGTCGATGTCACTCTAACTGCTCAATCACAACTCTATACTTTGATAGATACATTGTCACCTCTTTAGATACATATTGTAATGCTAACAATATCGGTTACCCTTTGTCATTGCTCTATTGACGTCACCCAACCAAAGGTAAGGATGGTTCTTTGTATACCTAACAATACCTTGTTTTAGTATCAATTAACAACTTATTCACTCCTATTGCAGTTGCACAAGGGGAGGGTAAACGATGATCGTGTGGTCACATTGCGTAACTTGAGACGGTTTATGGACAAGCTAAGGCGGGAGTGGCAGTAGCATTTAGGCAAAGTTAGGTAAGAGCTACTGCAGGACATGCAATCAATGGAAGATTGGATTGTATGTTTGCTTTTTGGTAGTATCATTGTACAAGTATAAGCTTTTGTCATTTTTTTGACGTTGCATTATGGATGTATTTAAGTTTTTTGTACTGTAACAATGTATTTGCTATTGTAATATCTCTCATTGTGTAGGGTGGTCTACTAGTCAACACGAAGGTGTGTTGAACGATGATGATGCCAAGTTGAAGTGAGGTCAACTATTAAATTTTTTGTTTTCCTATACAAACCTTAAAAAAAAAAAAAAACCAAAAAACGCTCTCAACTTTTCCACTTTTCCCTTCCCTACCTCAACCCCACGGGATGACGACCAGCAGGCCGCTAGACCCACCCAACGCCCTCCCACCGGTCATTCTTCCCCCCCTGCCTCTTGCAACCCAAAGATATCCAACCACCACTTAACCACAACACCCCTAAAGCCATCCTTGAAGGAAACCTGCAACTACCATCCCCCCGAGGTCTCAAAAAATCCTTCTTGACTGTAGCAACAAGAGAAAATCCTCCTGTAATCCTAGTTTCAAGAGACCCATGTGTGTTCAAGGACAGACCAGTAGCCTTCTTTTTTGAAGATGAAATCCAGATCTTGGCCCGCCCCCTCTCTCATTCCTTAGTAGGGAAGTTCAGCTGCATGCCAACGTTGCAAGACATACGCCAAGCGTTTAGAGGGCTGGGTTTAGTAGGTGCTTATGAGATTCGCTGGTTGGATTACAAACATGTCTTGATTCACTTGTCAAATGAACAAGATTTCAACCGTATTTGGGTCAAACAGCAATGGTTCATTCTTAACCAGAAAATGAGAGTTTTTAAATGGACCCCAGAATTTGAAGCAGAGAAAGAATCCTCAGTGGTTCTAGTTTGGATTTCTCTCCCTAATCTGAAAGCCCACCTATATGAAAAATCTGCTCTAATGCTGGTCACCAAAACGATAGGGATGCCGTTATATATTGACGAGGCAACAGCAAATTGTTCTCGTCCGAGTGTCACTCGAGTTTGTATGGAGTTCGACTGGAAAAAGCTGCCTGTCGATGAGATTTGGATTGTTATATGAAACAGAAAGACAGGTGAAGTCATGGGTGGCTATGCTCAAAGAGTGGAGTTCAAAAAGATGCCAGATTATTGTGACCATTGTTGTCACGTGGGCCACAAAGAAACAGATTGCATTGTGCTTAGGAATAAACCTAAAGGAAATGGGAAGCTAACTGTCAGACCCGGCACTCCAGAGAAGGTTATGAGGGGTGAAGAAGAAATGATAAAAATTCTGGAAAAAGAAAAAAATCCAAAAAAAGAAAAAATCCAGAAGCAAGAGGAACCAACGAAACAAATGAAGCGTTGGCAGGTTTTAAAGGAAGGCCCAAGTGGACTTAAGGATGCGAGGGGAGTGGAAATAGCCTCGCAAGCTGAGGAAGAGATACATGTGCAAGTTTCGAAATGTTTTGAAGTAAGAGATGAGTTGCAGGAAAATGGAATAGAAAAAAAGGTCGTATAGAGTTGGGGAGCAAAGCAAAGGGTGCAATCGTTATCTCCGGGACCGAGACGATAGGCGTGAAAAAATATGAGCAGTCCGACGAAAACAGGACAAAAGTCTTGGCACCGGAAGGCGATGAGGGTTCCATTCAACCGGTCAAAGCACGAATAGCTCAGGTTTCAATGCATACAGGAGAGAAAAAGCAAACTGCAAAACGTGAAACACAA
Organism: Theobroma grandiflorum; assembly: GCA_036013995.1. Taxonomy (NCBI): domain Eukaryota; kingdom Viridiplantae; phylum Streptophyta; class Magnoliopsida; order Malvales; family Malvaceae; genus Theobroma; species Theobroma grandiflorum. Next base: position 15,332,744 of record CP142131.1, read on the forward strand.
AACGGGAACCATGCACAACATACAATAATGTATGGAAAAAAGGAAACGAAACGAAGCAAAAAAAAAAAAGGAAAAAAGCATGTAAAAGATGGCAGCAGACTCCAGTCCATATGGTAAGGAAAGGCAACATGAAAAGGTGCCGCAAGAGGGAAAAATAAGATGCACAAACAGTACCCAAGAAACTGTAGCTACGAGTGAGCAGGTGCCACATGCGGAAAAAGCAGGACAAGCAAATAATGACCAAGAGAATGCAGCTGCAGGCGAGCAATCTGCACCTTCTTCCGATGTCGCAGGGCAAGCATCTCGGTGGGCATGCTGATCGAAACGGAAACTAATCTCCCTGCAAAGTCGTAGACGTTGGGAGATGGGACGCAAACGAAGCCACATGTTTATGGGTTAAGGGGCAGCCATGCTGAAGTACGTGGGAATTCATCAAATGACAGAGTCAACGAAAACAAAAAAAGCCAACAAATGCTGTCAGCGATGGGGTCAGAAACTAATTTGCATGGGGCGGGAAAATGCCCAAAAAATAATCTTGGGGACCGAGAGCCTTTGGTCCTTGTTCGTGATCCATTCGCAGGTGCGGGAGCGCATGAAAGCCATGCAACCATTGAACGAGGTAACATGCTACATGCTAGAAAAGGAAAAAATAAAAAAAAAGTATCAAAAGCCTAAAATTTGGATCGCAGAAACCATTCTGCATGGCGAGGAAGTGCAGACCCCGACGCGTTTCATTGACCATACTCCCCTGGAAGTGTTGACACCTGGTATGGTCATGGGACCCCTGGCAACAGCATCAGGAAGGTCTGTTGCATTGACATACCATCAAGGCCTGATTAATGAAGGAGCAGGGGACAAATATTTTCTGCATGAGGGCGTGGACCAGCCAACAAAAAGTGACACGATGGACGGGCAACGGAAGAGTCCGGTGGATCAGAACTGCAGCGACGGACTGAGCGGAGCAAAAATCGAAGCAGTTTATTCTACTAAGCCGCAGCCTCGGGAGGTGATGCTCAGTTGAAGTTTCATGATATGGGAGAGTGTAGGAGACATGCAGAAGGGGAACGTACAGGTCAGGTCTGTGACAAAAATGATAAAAATAAAAATAGTCAGCAAAAAGTGAGTGACGTGGCGACGGAACCTAGCTTGCGGGACCCAAAAAAACAACACCAAAAAACGGACCTTTTTTGACAAGCAGACTTTCGGCCTTGTGCCGCCACCTACTGAAGTTGATGGGTCATTGGCAGCAGTGGTAAAATAGCCTTCCACCAGGCATTCCACCAAGTATTTCATCCAAATGTCAGGTCCAAGGGACCCACCAAGGCAGGCCACGGCTACAGGGGAAGGAGAAATGGCTTTGGCAGCATTTGCAAATTACGATGGGACATCAAAACATGGATTGACGCAAGCTGTCACAAGTGACAAAAATAAAATTTATTTTAATGCACCTTTAGAGTGCCCAACGGCTCCTTTGCATGAGGATGGTCAACAAACCGTGAACGGACGGGTGAAGGGAAAGGCCACAGCTGAAAATGAAGTACCTGATGGGACATTAGGCCAAAAGCTTACGTCATCTATTATCAGTGAGAAGAATAAAAATCATCTTAAGGCTCCAACGGTGGGACTTACGTTTTTTTTTACATGCAGAGCATCAGCAAACTTCGGGTAAGTTGGGGAAAGAAATATCACCAGTCAAAATTACAGAGTTTGATGGGACATTGGGCCATAAACTTACGCAAGTACACACAAGTGATAAAAATATGAATCATTATGAAGCAACTCAAAATGTGATAGTAGACACTCCTGAAGGCAATGGAGAGCACAACCTAATGGGAGAACAGAGTACTAGTCAGACCAAGAAAACAGGTGAAAAAAATCAAACTACCTCATCAACTGAAAGCCCATTGGAAAGAACAGCAAACTATAATGACAACTAGGGCTGTGCAATCGGTTATTTCGGTTTTTTCGGTTACTGGATATCTAGTAACCGAACTAACCGAACTCTTCTAAACACTAACCGAAACCGAACCGAATTTACTAAATAACCGAACTAACCGAAACCGAACTAATTCGGTTAGTTCGGTTCGGTTACAAAAAACCGAACTAAATAATTTTTTTTTTGATTTGTATGCAAAAATCGAATTTAATAAATAATTTGATGTACCGGTGAAATGAGAGAGAGAACTGGGATGTGAAATAACTCATGATATCTAATGTAAACTGGGAAAGGAGGGAAGAAATCAATAGATGGTATTTCCCACACACTAGGAAGAACAGAAGCAAAAAACTCTTCACAAAATGTTTCTTAAGCAATGCTTTGTCTCCGTTTCCCCTACCTTAAATATTTTTTAGGGGACAGGGAGACAAAGACAAGAAGCAAAAACCATTCAGCCAATCAAAATCACAAACCACTCACAATATTTTACATAGGAGCCAAAATGACTGCTTCCAAGAGGTGACAAGCCATTACTGCTAGTTTGTAGCCTAGGATTGCAAAATTTGGACAAGTGACCATAAGATATCCATTCTATGCATAACTCTATTGTTCTGTCCCTGCAATGGTTCAGAATGGGAAATTAGTTTAGAAAAGAGAAAAAAAATTCAAAGAGGATTAAAATATTGAATTATTTGGCACTTAAAAATGGAGTTCATACATGCATGGGGTTTGGGAGGTATAGCTTATAATCGACTCAATGCATAAATTTCATACATATCAAAAGAAAAACATTAACATTTTCTATTAGCATCCTATGAGTATGTTTTGGGCAGGCACTTAACTGATGGTACATGGATTAGAGCCTCAAATGCAAAGACAATTGTTTTTCGATCAAAATGCAATGACAACAATGACACAACACTTCACAAGATGTTGAACACGTCCCCTTGTTATGTAGTTTTTTTGTTGAAATAATTGCTTTCATCAGTGCATGCAATTTCGACATTAATCTTCAGCATCCAGCATGTAGGCGATGGAACTTTGAAAACTTACAAATTAGCAAGAAATGCTTTAATGTTGTGGCTAGCAAATACTTACAAATTAGGAACCTTGTTCATAATTGGATGATCCAAGCATTCCCAATTTTTTCTTAAGGCTCTGTTTTGACTAAAACGCTGCGTTTCACCGGAGAGCAGAGATGAGAGAACTGGAGAAGTGGAGATGGGACTCTGGCAGTCACGGCTCACGGGAGGTAGAATGCTAGCAACCAGAAATTAACCAGAAGAGAAAGCGACAGGCGATGGGCAACAGGCGACAGGTGACGGGCTGAAGCTATACCGGCGATGGGAGTCACGATCTGTTATGGCTCACGGGAGAACAGGGGAATAACAGAAAGGTAGAAGCCATACTGGAGATGGGAGTCACGGTTGCCGGTCGGTCGCGATTCACGGGAGGACGGGGGATGGGAGTCACGGTTGCCGGTCGGTCACAACTCACGGGAGGATGGGGGAGGGGACGATAGAAAGACAGAATGGCTGAATGCGAATGGGAAAATGGTATTTGGTATTCCCATAGTTAATGTAAAATGTCTAAAATATCCTTCGGTTGTTCGGTTAGTTCGGTTATCTATTTTTTGTAACCGAAACCGAACCGAAGTTATTAGAGTAACCGAATTATTCTAACCGAACTAACCAAACAACCGAACTAACCGAACCGAAAAAACCGAACTCATTTTGGTTCGGATCGGTTGTTCGGTTCGGTTCCATTTTGCTCACCCCTAATGACAACCCCCCCACCCAAGAGTCAGCTTCGGGTAAGTGCAAGTTTAATAAAGAGTTAAGTGAAGTCCACCCGCGAGAAGTCCCTTTAGCATAAAGTTCTAACTCTGTGAAAATAAAAATTCACCCTTTGGTAAGGTGCAGAAGACACTCGGACACGAAAGCCTCAATTAGAAAAATATTCACTCTAACATCAGAAAAAGCAGTGGAGATAGGAGAAAATGATGGATTCTCTGATGACGATTCCATCTCAATGAGTTTTGCAGCCAAAATTCGTAATCTTTAGTGCACTCGTGTTAAATGAAAGGGGTACCTCAAATGTACTCGTGTTCGATCTTGATGACTATAAAGGGTTTAGTATCTCAATTTAACAGTAAGGAATATCCGTTCTTCTATAGCATCAAAAGTTATGCACGTAGGATGGATATCTTTACTCTAGGTACTTTTACGATTTTTCTTATGTTCATGCAATCTTGGAGGTACGGTTTTCGTTACCTCATTTGTATTTCTTTTTCACGTTTAATAAAATTTAACAGGGTAGCTGGGCCCTGCGTGATTTTCCAGTATTAAAAAAAAAAGATGACAATTTTGAATGAATTATGATATTATGTGACAAGTGGGAGGCCTTTGTGGGGAACTCCATGGGAAAAGGTTGAATGGATTCTCGCACCTTGCAATGTTGGTGACCATTGGCTTGCTGCTCATATCAACTTGATTAGGTGGGAGATAAAGTCGATGGACTCCACACCAGGTTTGAGGCAAAGGATTCCATATGTTTTTAGTTAAATATGAGCATCTGTGTTTGCAAGTTGATGAAAAATCAGTAACATCGACTGATTTATGGCATAAAAGGCTTGGTCATTGCAACCTTAAAGCCTTAGAACAGGTTAATAACACGGATCTTCTTGAAAAGCTTCCAAAATTTACTAATAATGCTTCAGTATGCAGTATATGCCAAGTTGGTAAAATTTCCAAGAAGCCTTTCCTTTCTGTTAGTTCCAGTCGAGCCAAGTATAAACTTGAACTTTTACACTCTAATTTTGGTAGACCTTTAAGTGAGGAATCTATGAATGGTAGTAAGTTTAATCTTCTGTTCATTAATGATTTGACTAGATGGAGTTGGATTTTTTTCATGAAATTTAAGTCAAAAGTCTTTGCATTGTTCAAAAAGTTCAAAACCAAGGTTGAAATCGAAATTGGTTGCAAAATTAAGACTTTAAGGATAGATAATGGAGGTGAGTATACCTCTAGTGAATTCACTCAATTTCTTAAACAACAAAGGATATTCCATTAGCATACTACTCCTTACACTCCTGAACAAAATGGAGTTAATGAGAGGAAAAGTAAAACAGTCTTATAAATGTGCAGATGCTTGTTGTATGAGAAAAGAATGCCCAAGAAATTTTGGGTAGAAGCTACAAATACTATCGTTTATTTGTTGAATTTGTTGCCAACACATCTTTGAGAAAGAAAACCCCATTTGAAGCTTGGTATGGATACAGACCTTCAGTTGCTTATTTGAAAGTCTTTGGTTGTGTATGTTATGTGCCCATACCAGAATCATTAAGAGATAAATTGCATCAGAAAGCTAAATTTGTAGTGTTTATTAGATATAGTACTCAAGCAAAATCATACAAGGTTTATCTACTTAACAAAAGAAAGTTGCTATGAGTAGAGATGTAATGTTTGATGAAGTTGCCAATTAGAATTGGAATGAACCTCAGCCTTGACAATCAACTCTTATACATCATATTCAAGCTTCTGCTCTTAATGATCAAGTTGAAATTGAGCAAGATGAAAATATAGATGATCAACCAGTTAGGGAAACCATATCTCTTGAGGATATATACCATAGAAGCCTAGTTGCTATGTAGAAGCTTATAAAGATCTTATTTGGTTTAAAGCTATGCAAGAGGATTTTCAAATGATATAGAAAAATGGCACCTGGTTTTTGCTTGATAAACCTACAAATAGGAACATTATTGGTATAAAATGAAAATTTTAGAAGAAATTGAATCCTAATAGTTCTCTTAACAGATACAAGGCACGTTCAGTAGCTAAGGGCTTCAGTCAATTGCCTGGGGTTGACTATGGAGAAACATTTACTCTAGTAGCTAGGTATGATACAATTAGATTACTCTTAGCTTTAACTGCTGCACTTAATTGAAATGTCTATAACTTATATATAAAATTTGCATTTCTTAATGGCATATTAGAAAGGGATATTTACACTGAATAACCTAAAGGGTTTGAACAGTCTCCTGGTTAGAACAAGTTATACAAACTCCATAAAGCTTTATATGGCTTGAGGCAAGCACCTAGGAGGTGGTACATCAGAATCAATGATCATTTGATTCATCAAGGCTTTGTAAAAAGTCAGAATGAAGCTACACTGTACACTCTCAAATCAGGTGATAAATTACTATTGATAGTCTCGTTATATGTGGATGACTTATTTGTTACTAGGAGTTGTGAAAATGCCTTGCAAACATTTAAATGTCAAATGCAAATAGATTTTGAGATGACAGATTTAGGGCTTATAAGATATTTTCTTGGACTTATAGTTCATCATTTAAGAACTGGTATTCGGCTATGTCAAAAAAACTATATTCCTAAGGTTTTCAAGAGATTTCAGATGATAAATTGCAAGCTGTTACAACTCCATTTGTTGGAAATAGTAAGCTTTGTGCAAATAGTGGTAGCAAGCTTGAAGAACCTTTTGCATACAAAAAGTTGATAATATGTCTGTGCCTCTAGACCTGATATTCAATTCTCCATGGAATTTCTTTCTTGATTTATGCAAGCTCCATTTGATCAGCATATGGTTGTTGCTAAGGGGATTTTAAGATACTTAAAGGGGATAGAATCTTATGGAATTCACTTTGCTAAGTCAATCAAAGTTGCACTTTCAAGTTACACTGATTCTGATTTTGCAAGAAGTATTGAATATGCAAAGACCAACTTTGGTTGCATTTTTACCCTTTATAATTGTCCTTTCTCTTGGAATTCACATTAACAATCTATTGTTGCTCAATCATTAGCTGAATTTGAATACATTGCTACAGCAAAAACTTCAAATTAAGCAATTTGGTTGAGAAAGTTACTTGTTGATATTCAGTTTGAGCAAAACACACCTATAGATTTGTATATTGATAATAAGTCTACCATTGTTATTGTTAAAAATCCTCTTTGACATGGCAGGACTAAGCATATGAATGTGAAATATCATGCTATTAAAGATGCAGTACAAAAAGGTGAGATCATCGTTCGATATTATCCGTCAAAGTTGCGGCTAACAAATATCATGACAAAGCCTTTTCAAAAATCGAGATTTGAAACTCTCAAAACTCAACTGAATCTTTCCATTGCAAGTGTTGAGGGGGAATGTTAAAGAGTAACACTTGCATGGACATGTGCAAGTATTTTGCAAATATGTTTAATGCTTAGTATGTTTTCTAACTGTAAACACCTATGACGTTAAGACAACATTAATATATATATATTGTGTCACGAGCCAAAACTCCCCATCGGGCCTATGACAACCGTTGCGACGTCCCAATAGGCACTCATTACCCGAAATGTCGATCAGAACCCCACAAGGCTTAACATCATCTTTCACATCTCCCCGGTGAGCGACAGTTATAAAATATCATATTTCAAAAAATTATATACCATTTTTAGATCAAAATATTAAAATATTATTTTTTGGGTCACAGGGGCATTTTCATCATTTTCCTTCGAAAACCTCAGAATCGTCCAAAAACGTAGTAGGTGAGTAGAAACCACATATTTTAGGATTAAAAATATATTTAAGAGTCTAAAGCATACGTTTGAAGTAAAATTTTGACTATTTGAATATAATAAAAATAATCAATAAGATAAACTATTTTCTTATAAAATAATTTTTATAAAGCTATTGGTAAATAATTTTTATAGTGTAAAAGTTAAATATATTCATACATATTATAATACAGACAACCAAAGTATAAAATTACTTTTACAATGACACGTGGGCACCCAACTGACCAACTATAGTGTAAGTAGTGCACCTACGGTCTCGAGTAGTGCACCTACGGTCTCGAGAACTGCAACTCCACAAGTGACTCTTTACCAGGTCTGCTATCTACAGACAACTTTGAGCCTGTAAGGTGTGGAAAAGAGGGAGTGGGATTATAAAATCCCAGTGAGAAAGCAAACACCATCGAAATAATCTAAAGCAGAGTAATAGGAGAAAAAGAAAACATCCCATCACAATACATGTTTCATAACTTGGAAATTCATCCCAACCTACATGAACAATTGTATTTCATTCAAATCATTAACAAGGCTTATGAATTTTCGTAATCCTTTGGCTCATGCCATCACTCATACTTAGGAATACTTGATCGTCATCAAGCATCCAATTGAATCTGCCAAGGCTGTTAAAATTTCATATACACGTTAGAAAATACAACCGTTCTTTGGCATTAGCTAAATTCACCTCCTCATGGTGGTATCCGAGCGAAGTGAACTTTAACGTTACCTCGGGAGTTACCCTCTACACCTCTCTATCGAGGTAAGAATACGATGGGGAATCGTGCTCTTCCTAAAGGTTAGTCCACGGAACCCGTCACTGCAGTGACCACTCTAATCCCACCAATTCAATAAAATTCCACTAGCATGATATGACAATTTATTGCTAGGTCTGGGTCCCTATCACTTGACTTACTCCTCTGCGTAACACGTGTCACCCAAGGACTTACTCCTCTGCGTAACCATGTCACCCAAGGATAGGTCTCCTACAAGACCTACTCACCAAGTTTCGAATCCCAGACCCTTTAAAACTTTCCTCGAAGGGAACACTTTTAAACATTTTAAATCTAGCCACTCAAGGCAAAAATAATTTCAACACAATATCAATTAAGCCATTCATGCTCACATTTATCATAAGCCATACAATTCAAATAGTAATTTACAATACAAGTAAGCAGTCTCCAATTACTCTATTTTTGAAACCATTATTCAATTTTCCAGAAAATTTATAAAATTATTTTATAAAATCATAATTTCTTTTAAAACATAGCAATTTACCATTTAAACCCATTTTCTATAAAATCACACAATTGAATAAAAACTATTCTAGATAATTAAGATGATTATAAGTTTACTCACTGTTCTAGGAGTCGATATACTCCTAATCTTAGTCTTTAAGTACAATCTTTGTACTTTTACCAGTGTAGTTTGCTCACCACCTATCCACAATGTACAATACATAATTCACCACATTAATGCTTGACCATTATAAAATCAATTCAGGCTCAATGTATATGCATGATATGATATGCAAATTGTCCGACTATCGCTTAAACGCGGTATCGACTTAATTTGGCCTATCACTTGATTAAATGACAGATGTGTCCAAGTAAATTCAAATTGCACCATTTTATTTTCAATACTTCAAGTCACCAAATACAAGCCAAATTACTCAAAATTTAGCCTAATTACCTTTCCATTTCTTCAGGGGAAATTCGGCCATATTGGTGCACTATCACTAAAAATTTTCCTATTCCATTTTCTCACCATAAATCATCATTTTCTAACCCATTTCTCTTGAAACCAAATCATTTCACCACACACATACATCATGGGACATTCGTCCATTGAAAATTCATGGGGAAAATGGATTCTTTTCTTGTTGTTTTGCTTCCAAACATATTCAACTAACTAAAAACACTAACATAACTTAAAATCAAACAATTCCAACATCATTTTTCTCACCATACCCATTCGGCCTAGCCTAGATCCACCATGAAAATATGTAGTTCAACCATGGAAATGAGAAAATAAAGCATGGGTATTGTAGATCTGAAGCGAAACTTGAAAAATCTTACCTTTTTTCACTTGATCGGTTAGATTTCCACAATTTCTCTTGAATTTTCTTGATTTTTCCTAACTAGTTTTTTGTTTTCTCTTTGTTTTTCTCTTTTTTCCTTTTGTTCCTTCTTTAGCCGACCCATATGGAGTTAAATGGGTTGATTTTTATGCTTTTTTAAGGAAAATAATAAAATATTAAAAGTTTGACACATGGCGTAACATAATTGGTCCACAATTTAAGTATTTAACTTTTAATCCTTATTTCTATTTGCTCCATTAGTTTTTGATGATAATAAAACATTCCCATGTCTTTTGTGTTTAATATCTTTCCTAAGTGTGCAACGGAAATGTATACAAAGAAAAATGAATTAATCTTCCTAATGAGCTCTTAAAGATGTGATTTGGATAAGGAACACGGATGATTATTATAAAGGAAGTCCCTTGATATGACAAGGAAGATCATTGGTTGAACAAAGGTCAAAGTGGAGAAGTGAAAGGCTGAAGCTTAGTGAGAAATAAAATTGAGTTAGTCGACCAAGAAAATAGGTTAGTTGACTAAGTGCTCTCTAGAATATGCATTTGAAACAGAATCGACTTAGTTGACCAGGGAAAAAATTTTAGTCGACTAAGTACTTTCTGTCTGCATGATGCACCAGACCACTACAAGACAGAATAACGACTAGAATCTTCCCCAAACTGTTTCTAATGGTCATAAACGTCAAAACAACCATCAAACAAACCTCTTCAACTATAAAAGGATCTTCAAATGCCAAGGAAAAACTTTTTGATAGATTATAAAGAACTTTGAACATCTTTTGGCTTTATACACAACGACACCATTATATTCAAGCCAACAAAAGAGTAGCAAACTTGAATATCATTTGTACTCTTCACTGAACTTCAACGTCTATTATTTGTATTTGTGTTTAGCACTTCAACTTGTACCACATAGAGTAACCGTGTGATCATTAGGTACTTTCTCTACTTCTCTTTATTTTCTTAGAGTGGGTGTTTCACTCTAAGTGTTTGCTTCAAGCAAGGTTTGCTTGAATGTTTGTAGGTTCCAACTTAGCCTTGAAAAGTTGAGTGTTGGGTTCTAGTTTAGCACGGGAAAAACTAGTGATAGGTTGTGGTTGAGCCTTGAAAAACCACCTTGGGTTTTTGTTGATCTTGTGAAAAACTAGTGATAAGTTGTGGTTGAGCCTTGAAAAATCACTTTGGGTTTTAGTTGAGCCTGTGAAAAACTAGTATAAAGGTTGTGGCTAAGCCTTGGAAAAGCCATTGTAAAAGCTTGGTGGAAGCTTGTGAATTCCACCGTTCTAGTGATTTGTTTGAAAATCCTTGGTTAGATAATCAATGTAGTGAATGTAGGTCTTAGACCGAACCACTATAAATACTTTGTCCATTATCTCTTTTGTTTTGCCTCCATTGTTTTGAGATCAAGTCTCAATCTTGCAAAAGAGTTGAGATAGTGCTATTCACGCCCTTCTAGCACTCACTTTGGGACCAACAATTGGTATCAAAGCTAGCTCTTTGCATATAAGGTCTAACACCTTTAGAAAGAATCTAAATGGCTTTACAAAAATCAGTTGTAGCTGAGGGACAATTTACAAACAGACCACCTCTGTTTGATGGCTCTAATTACCCTTATTGGAGCACTATGATGTCAATATACATTAGAGCCATAGATTATGAAATGTGGGATGTCATCATTGATGGTCCCTTTATTCCCTTAACTATAAATGTGGTTACAAATGAGTTGATGCTTAAGCCAAGGTCTGAATGGATCGAGGTTCAAACCAAGAAAGTGTAGACCAATTTTAAGGCAATCAACACCTTGCATTGTGTCTTAACTTTCACTGAGTTTAACAAAGTCTCAAGCTGTACAATAGCTAAGCAAGTGTGGGATAAGTTAAGACTAATTCATGAAGGGACTTCTCAAGTTAAGAAGTCCAAGATAGCCCTCTTGACCCACAATTATGAGATGTTCAAAATGGAACCTGGTGAAGACATCACCAGCATGTTTGATAGGTTCACAAACATAACAAATAAACTTAACCAATTAGGAAAACCTATCCCCAAGTATGAGCTTGTAAAAAGACTTCTTAAAAGTCTACCTAAATCATGAAAGCCAAAGGTGACTGCCATTAGAGAAGCCAAAGATTTGAACATCATCACACTTGATGAAATTTACGGGTTTCTGCTAACACATGAGCTAGAGCTCAAGGAAAAAGAAGAGGAGGATAAAAAAGAGGCAAAAGAGAAGAAGAAGAACATAGCATTTAAAGCAAACATCCTTGAAGAAGAGATGGAAGAACTCTCGTGCAATGATGATGATGAACTTGCACCTGTTGCAAGAAAATTCAAAAAACTGATGGGAAGAAGGAATCGTAGATTTGTAAGAAAGATCTTTAAAAAAGATCAAGGTCCTTCATGGAAGAAAAACAAGAATAACAATAGTAACAAAGAAGAAATGATTTGTTATGAATGCAAGAAACCAAGGCACTACAAATCTGAATGTCCATTGTTGAAAGAAGAAACTCTCAAGAAAAACAAAAAATCGAAAAAGGCAATGGTTGCTGCAGCTTGGTCAGATAGTGATTCAAGCATTGAAACTGATGATGAAAGCTCAGAAGAAAGAGCAAACATATGTCTGATGGCCAAAGATGATGAAATAGAGGTATGCTCATCGACTTGTGATATTTCTATGAATGAGTTACAAGATGAGTATGATAATTTATGTGATGAGTTTGAAAACTTGTTTTTAAAGAACAAAAACCTGAAGAAAAAGGCTGCATCACTTGAAAAAGATTTGAAGAAAATAAAACATGAATTCAACTCTATTTTTGAACAAAGAAATTGCTTCAAACTGAACTAGAACACTCAAAAATAGATTTTGAAATCATGAAAGTAGAGCTAGAAGATAAATCTGCTGTTTTGCAAAAGTCTCTTGATGAAAATACAACTCTCAAGTGTTTAAAGAATGACACTTTAAAGAAAAATTCTTATGGTAAGAAGAATTATCATAATGCATTATCTAGATGCTATTGTTGTGGAAAATTTGGCCATTTATCCTATGATTGTGCCAGAAATATGAATGTGTAGAAAACCAAAAAAATCTGGGTGCCAAAAAGTTCTCTCATTGCCACTAATACTCAAGGACCCATCAAAATATGGGTACTTATCAAGAAGAACTGAACCGTGTTTTTGTAGGTTGAGCTGCACCTAAAGGAAACATGTTCAAAGGCTCAACACATCAAGAAGAAGCAGCCTTGGTATATGGATAGTGGCTACTCTCGACACATGACAGGGGATGAAATGTTGTTTGCACAGCTAGACAAGAAAAAAGAAGGCATTGTATCCTTTGGAGATAATTCAAAATGAAGAATCCAAGGTATAGGTACAATTGGTAAGAACCCTTGTACACAAATCAGTCATGTTTTATTTATTCAAGTTTTAAAGCATAATTTGCTAAGCATTAGTTAGCTTTGTGATAAAGGATTCAAGGTTTGTTTTGATTTTAACAAATGTGAAGTAATAGATATAGGCACTAACAAGACTACCTTCATAGGAAAAAGATTGAAAAATATGTATGTTATCTTTCTTGAAGATCTAGAAAAGAAAACTAAAATGTGCTTAGTAGCAAACACTGAAAATGACAGCAGGTTATGGCATAGAAGACTAAGACATGTAAGCTTAAACACCATAACAAAGCTGATCAAGAAAGATTTAGTTGTTGGACTGCCTAGCATTAAACTTGAAAATGATAGAATATGTGAAGCTTGTTAATTAGGAAAACAAGTCAGAACTTCATTCAAAGCTAAGAATGTTATGTCAACATCTAGACCTCTTGAAATGCTGCAAATTGATCTCTTTAGTCCTATTAGCACCACAAGTTTAGGTAGAAAATCTTATGGCTTCATGATAGTTGATGACTATTCTAGGTTTACTTGGGTTTATTTCCTTGCCCACAAGAATGATGCATTATCAGCCTTCATAGGTTATTGTAAGAAAGTTAAGAATGAAAAAGGCACACCCATTGTTAGGATTATGAGTGACCATATAGGAGAATTTGAGAATGATGAATTTGAAAAGTTTTGCAATGAAAAGGGGTCGGAACATAATTTTTTCTACACCAAGAACACCCTAATAAAATGGAGTTGTATAAAGAAAGAATAGAGCATTGAAAGAGATGGCTAGAACTATGCTTTGTGAGAACAACCTTTCTAAGTACTTTTGGGCTAAAGCTGTAAATACAACAGCTTACATTCTTAATAGGGTCTCAATTAGAGCAATCATGTCAAAGACCCCATATAAGCTGTACACAGAAAGAAAACCAAATATCTCTCACCTTAGGAGCTTTGGCTGCAAATGCTTTGTTCTGAATAATGGAAAACAGCCACTAGGCAAATTTGATGCTAAAAGTGAAGAAGTAATATTTTTGAGATATCCCATGAACTCAAAAGCTTATAGAGTGTTCAACAAAATGACACTAAATGTTGAAGAATCTGTCCACATAGTTTTTGATAAATCAATCCATGTAGAAAAGGAAGTTCATGAGGATGATAAAGATCTAGAAAAACTAGAACAACACATGGATGAAATGAGTCTAAATGATAGCAAGAATAATGAGGAAGACTCATCAAGAGAAGAATCCATAGCTCTTCCTTTAGAAAACCTGCATAGACAAGAAATTCAACATAGTGACTTACCTAGAGGCTGGAGATATGTGAGAGATCACCCACAAGAACAAATCATAGGTGACATATCTCATGGAGTTAAGACTAAGAAAGGAACTAAAGAGACATGTGAATTTTCAGCATTCATTTCTCAAGTTGAACGTAAAAAGTTTTGAAGAAGCTGAAAAAGAGGAACATTGGATTTTAGCCATGCAAGATGAGCTGGATCAATTCAATACAAACAATGTATGGTCACTAGTGCCTAAGCCCTCAAGTCATCCTATAGTTGGCACTAAATGGGTACTTAGAAATAAGGTTGATGAACAAGGAAATGTAGTAATAAATAAAGCAAGACTGGTGGCAAAGGGATATAATCAAGATGAAGGCATAGATTATGAAGAAACCTTTGCTCCGGTAGCTAGAATAGAAGCCATAAGGTTATTAGTTGCCTTTGCTTGTCATATGAACTTCAAGCTATACCAAATGGATGTGAATAGTGCATTCCTCAATAGAATTATTCAAGAGGAGGTATATGTTGAGCAACCTACTGGTTTTAAAGACTTTGAAAAACCAGACTATGTGTTTAGATTTCACAAAGCCTTATATGGATTGAAGCAAGCTCCTAGAGCTTGGTATGAGAGGCTATCAAAGTTTTTGGTAAAAAAAGACTATGTTAGGAGTAACATAGACACTACACTGTTTATCAAAAGATGTTCAAATGATTTGATCATAGTTCAAATATTTGTAGATGATATTATATTTGGTGCTACTAATGAATCTCTTTGCAAGAATTTTGCTAAAAGAATACATGGAGAATTCGAGATGAGCATGATGGGAGAATTGAAGTACTTTCTTGGCCTTCAAATCAAGCAATGCAAAGGAAGAACCTTTATTAGCCAAGATAGATACATTCAAGACATGCTCAAAAAGTTTGATATGTTGAAATTAAAAGCAATAAGCACACCAATGAGTGCATCTACAAAGCTTGATGCTGATGAGAAAGGTAAAGATGTAGATCAAAAGCTCTATAGAGGTATGATTGGATCTCTTCTTTACTTAACATCAAGTAAACCATATATTCAGTTTAGTGTGTGTTTATGTGCTAGATTTCAGTCTCAACCTAAAGAAACACACCTAACTACTGTGAAAAGAATATTTAGATATCTCATAGAAACTCAAAGCTTAGGAATTTGGTATTCAAAAGAATCACCATTTAGCCTTGTAGGATATTTAAATGCTGACTTTGCAAGAAGTAAAATTGATAGGAAAAGCACTAATGGAACGTGTCAGTTCCTAGGTAGCATGCTTGTATGCTACTCAAGCAAAAAGCAGAATTTTGTAGCATTGTCCACAGCTGAAGCTAAATATGTATCCTTAGGAAGTTGTTGTGCACAAGTTTTATGGATTAAGCAACAAATGAAAGACTACGGGTTGTCCATGAATAACACTCCCATATATTGTGACAACACCAATGCTATAAATATTTCCAAAATTCTGGTACAACACTCAAGAACTAAACATATTGAGGTTAGACATCACTTTATTAGAGATTATGTAACAAAAGGAGAAATCAATATTGAATTCGTGAGCACACTGCATCAACTTGCTGACATATTTACAAAACCCCTTAGTGAGGATAGATTCTGTGAGATTAGAAAAATTTTAGGAATGTGTTGTTTGGAAGAGTTATAGGGAGAGGTCTGGACTAAATAAAGAAAAACAGAAAGGACTTAGTCGAGTAAAGTGTGAAACTCAGTCAACTAAGAGCATTCTGTTTCATTAGAATAAAAGAACTGACTGATGAATATTAATGGATTAAAGTAATGGAATTTTATGTTTACCAGGTAATGAAATAAAAAGGGAAAACCTAAAGCAGTAAATAGTAAAAATATTAGAGGGAATTTTGAAATTTAGGAAATGAGGCAATTGAAAAGGGGAGGCAGACGGTTTCTAAGTTAGAAACTGTTAATCACTTCTTGATCTTCAGATAACCGACTCTCTCAACCCTAGCAATCTCATTTGCTTTTCTTCTTCTTCTGAAACTAATCAAGAACCCTTCTTTTGTCACATCTTGGAACCTTAAGTAAAAATCATCTTCAAAAATCATAATGGCCAAGTCGGGTGCTTAAGGATTTGCTAGCAAAGAAAAATGGGAAGATACCAGCAAAAGAAGATCCCAAAGCTGACCACCCAAAAAAGAAACAAAAATGAGCTTCAAGTTTTGTAACAAAGAAGACTGGGAAAGATTATGAGAAGAAAAAACAAAAAAAAAAAAAAAGAAGAAGACTAAGAAACTGGGAAAGAAGAGCAAATGAGAAAAAGATACATCATCCGCTTCATCCTTAAAATTTAGGAACAAAATTCATGAATAGAGGTTTAAGAAAATTGAAAATGCTCCTATTACATGCGAAAAGTACATTGACTAGGAGAGATTCAGTGAAACCCCTAAACTCCAAACAAGCTTAACAGACTATTTTAATGAATTAAGGATTAAGGAGTATAGCTCTTTCAAGGACGGGACGTATAGTGCTAGTTTAGTTAAAGAATTCTATGCTAGCATTGCATTTAGTGAGAGAGAGCTTGGTGATTTAGAGGACTTTTTAGAGGATAACTTGAATGTGTTTTTAAATAGGAAAGAGTTTTTAGTCACAACTTAAGATTTGAGTAATCTGCTAGGAATCGAAGGAGAAGATGAAGAGTATGAAATGCCTGACAAATATGATCTTGCATATGTGTGGGAAATTATCACTGAAAAGAAAGAAAAATTCTCTTCAAAGAGCAATGCATGATTGATTATTAGTCCACAATTTAGAATCTTGCATTACTTTATGGCAACCAATCTGCATGGTAGAAGTGGAAGCTTAAGCTACATCAACCTCCAAGATCTTTGGCTGATGGAGCATGCATTCATTGGAGAAGTTCTGAACCTTGGAAGGTTTATGATTGAAAGGATGAGAACTACTTGCAAGCTAGACAAAATTCATCTGCCATACGAGAATGTAATCACATCCCTTGTTAAGAAGAAATGAGTATGGGCCAAGAGGTATGACTTGGACATGGTAAAGAGTAGAGATCAGCCCATCTACTTAAGAAGTTTGATCAAGATGGGATACAAGGTATATGAGGACACTTTTAGCAAGACCTCTAAAATTACCTCAATACAAACTCAACCAGAGGCAGCCCCCACACAACCAGAAACAGTAGTCCCTCCCTTCTCAAATGAAAGAATGTTCAATCTGCTGATGAGGATGGATGCCAAGCTAACTGATCAGGGAGCAAGGCTTGTGAAAACTGAAGAAAAAAATGAATGAGATTGAGGCTAGCCTGAAAGCAAAATTTGAGATACCATCTAGACCTGCTGATGTTCACTCCTCTGCTACTGAGAGCATAGCACCAAAATGACAAGGTGCTAAAAGATCAGCCTTGCAACTAAAAGGTTCTGATTTCTAATATGCAAGCCCTAAATTTCAAGCAGAAGGGTCTTCCTACAAGAGTGCAAGTGTTGGACATCAAAGCCCTGAATTAGTAATTAAGGAGCCCCTCAAAACCACCTCAGTAGAAAAGGAAACATTTGACCAAAGAATTGAGGTAGTTAGTTTACCACTTGGTTTTCTTGAGCATCAACCCTCACCATAGCCTGAACAAGGAGCATCCCCTCCTCACTTTGATGAAGTGTCTGTCATGGGACTCTTTTATCAGATGGTAAGAGAAGAGCAAGTAGAAAAAGAGGCAATATCAACTCAAGCTGCCCAAGCAATGACTTCAGAAAAATAAGCTGTAGAAAAAGGCAAAGGAAAATGAAAAACAAAAGATGTAACTCCAGCAACTAAGCCTCAGCCACTTGCCATGAGACAAAAGAAGCCAGAAAATCTATGGCTCTGAGAACAAGGAAGTCTTCTACACTGGTAGAGAAAGCAAAACCACCTCCTGCAAGCTCTCCTCAAACCCTTATAGAAGTCTCTGATCAGGCTACTTCTGAACAAGTTGCACAGACACCTCCACAGTCTTCTTAGCAACTTTCTGAAGCATCCACTCAACCACCTCCAAAACCACCCTCTCCTCTTCCTCTGAATCCTTTTTGGGAACAATGGTCAGATTCCCTTGAATCTACACCATCTCCCTATGAAGAATGATGCCTTAACCCCCTACTTTAATGATGACAAAAATGGGGAGTAGAAAAACCAAAGAAAAATAAAAAATCTTGAAGGTAGAGGTACTGGACTTTTAGGGAAAACATCAAGAAAAACAAAAAATCATTAGGGTAGAAGTACTAGACTTCTAAGGTTGCTAGGAAGGAAATTTGACTTAAGGGCATTTTAGGAACAAATCTGCAGTTAATGTTTTTATTGGATATTTATGCCAAAATGGCATTCAAACATTGAATCTTAATCTTGGCTAACTTTATGGATGTATGAAATATGTTTGTTGACATCTATCTATGCTTCTTGAACTCTGAAAATGATATTTATGGCATTGTGAAGTATTGCTAGAAATTTTCTATTGATATTTGTGAAATACTACTATAATTTTCTAATAATTGTGCTGATATTCAGTGATCATGTTGATAAACCAATTCTAACATGATAAGGCAAAACTGAACATGTGTTTGAGTACATATGGATGATGATTTATAGAGAGTTTGCTGAAAAATGATGGTTTGAATGAAATTTGGAACTAGCATAATGAATTTGGAAATTACAAATAGTTGACAGAAATTTACAGAAATGAAAAACTAATGATAATCTGTCAACTTGTCAATTGCTTTTAAATCTACATATATGAACATTTTCTATCCAAAGCAAGAATGTATAATGCCACTATAAACATAACTTGGATAAAAACCTGCTGGAATGAATGAAAGATATGCACAAACTTAGAGGGAGCATGAACTTAGGGGGAACAATCCTCATTGACTGCAGAAACCAGAAAAAGAACTGAAAAGACACTATGCAGTTAACCAAGGGATGTTTTGTCATCATCAAAAAGGGAGAGATTGTTGGCTCCATTAGTTTTTGATGATAATAAAACATTTTCATGTTTTTTGTGTCTAATATCTTTCCTAAGTGTGTAAGGG
Source organism: Theobroma grandiflorum (assembly GCA_036013995.1). NCBI lineage: Eukaryota > Viridiplantae > Streptophyta > Magnoliopsida > Malvales > Malvaceae > Theobroma > Theobroma grandiflorum. The sequence continues at coordinate 15,352,064 of CP142131.1, forward strand.
AAATGTCTACAAAAAAACAATGAATCAATCTTCCTAATGAGCTCATAAAGATGTGATTTGGATAAGGAACAAGGATCATTATTATAAAAGAAGTCCCTTGATATGACAAGGAAGATCATTGGTTGAACAAAGGTCAAAGTGGAGAAGTGGAAGGCTGAAGCTTAGTGAGAAATAGAATCGAGTTAGTCGACCAAGAAAATGGGTTAGTTGACTAAGTGCTCTCTAGAATCTGCATTTGAAATAGAACCGACTTAGTCGACCAAGGGAAAAATTTTAGTTGACTAAGTGCTCTCTATCTGCAAGATGTACCAGACCATTATAAGATAGAATAACAGCTAGAATCTTCCCTAAACTATTTCTAACAGTCATAAACGTCCCAACAGCCATCAGACAAACCTCTTCAACTATAAAAGGATCTTCAAATGCCAAGGAAAAAACTTTTTGATAGATTTTAGAGAACTTTGAACATTCTTTGGCTTTATACACAAAGACACCATCATATTCAAGCCAAAAAAAGAGTAGTAAACTTGAATATCATTTGTACTCTTCACTGAACTTCAACGTCTATTCTTTGTATTTGTGTTTAGCACTTAAACTTGTACCACATAGATCAACCGTGTGATCATTAGGTACTTTCTCTACTTCTCTTTGTATTCTTAGAGTGAGTGTTTCACTCTAAGTGTTTACTTCAAGCAAGGTTTGATTGAATACTTGTAGGTTCCAACTTAGCCTTGAAAAGTTGAGTGCTGGGATCTAGTTTAGCTCGGGGAAAACTAGTGATAGGTTGTGGTTGAGCCTTGAAAAACCACCTTGGGTTTTAGTTGATCCCGTGAAAAACTAGTGATAGGTTGTGGTTGAGCCTTGAAAAACCACCTTGGGTTTTAGTTGAGCCTGTGAAAAAATAGTGTAAAGGTTGTGGCTAAGCATTGGAAAAGCCATTGTAAAAGCTTGGTGGAAGCTTGTGAATTCCACCGTTCTAGTTATTTGTTTGAAAATCCTTGGTTGGATAATCAAGGTAGTGGGTGTAGGTCTTGGACTGAACCACTATAAATACTTTGTCCATTGTCTCTTTTGTTTTGCCTCTATTGTTTTGAGATCAAGTCTCAATCTTTCAAAAGAGCTGAGATAGTGCTATTGACCCCCCCTCTGGCACTCACTTTGGGACCAACAATTTCTCCACCACACATTTTTTTCATACTTATCCATTTCCATAATGAATAAAATCCTTAGCCTTGACAAGTATTGAAGGGGAAAAGTTACCGTTTTACCCCCGGTATAGTAAAATTACCGTTTTGCCCCTATGCTGTAAAAATACCAAAAATAAAAATTTTTCACTGCTAAACCTCATATTATACTCCATATGATCAATCTTGATCAAATGTGGTCAAAATCTTTTCTAAAAATTCCCATGTTGTCTTTAAAATGAAAAAATGACCATTTTACCCTTGATCGGTCAATATTCTCGATTGACTCTAAATTAGCCATCGAACTCCTAATTGCCATTTTAAGTCATCCTTGGACTATGAAATTCCCAATTTCACCTTAAAATTTCTATTTTAACTAGTTCGAGGCATAAATCGACTTAATTGTACTTCTAAGTACAATATAAGCTTTTATCTATTTTCTCGAGATATTCTAGTATATAGGCATGATGTCAAATATATAAATGACATGACAGATATTTTAGGGTTAAGCTTGACAGCACTACCTTCCTTAAAATAAAATTTTGACCTCAAAATTTCACTTTCCTAACTCAAAAAAAATGTGGGGTATTATTTTTTTATTCGATGCTTAACTTCTGATGAGATTTCTTATCATTGTAATACCTACATCACTCATCATATATATTAAGTTTGAATCTTAATTCACTAAAAATCATTCTTCATTTTAGTTGATCACAACATCAACCCCACATATGTGTATATGCCTTATAATTCCATCAATGCTTCAAAAATTTATCTTGATTTAATCATTGCATAAGATGCAATATCACAATTTCTAAGAATCGTCTTTTTTCCTTGATCATCTTTCATGCCTTTATATTACTTTGTATTATTCATGTATTCCGACATTAATTTGCCACTTAAGATTTAAACTCATTTGAATCGTGTATACCTCAAGCCTTTTTTGAGTTCCAATTTCCACAATATAATAAGAAATTTTTTTCATAGCAATATTCTATATAAACTCACTTGTTATATTATTCTTGAAATCTTTATTTACATTCTCATTACTTAGTATTGACATCTCTTATTACTATCTCATATTTTCGTCTAACTTTTCACACACTTTCTCCAGGTTGGACTCGTGCTTCATCTTCCGTTACAACAAAAATCCTTGTCGAAGAACTAGTATATGGCCTAAAAGGTGGATATGTCGAGATGTTACTTTCCACATTAAACGGTATAGCTACTCCTTGTCTCGATTCTAATCTAGAGGAATCTCTCATCTGTATATTCGTATAAGCTGGTGGAGATGAAGTAGCTACAGTAGCCTGTCCTAACTGTGGGTAATTACTCTTGATGTGACCCGACTGACCACAATGATAACATTGTACGGGTCCCCAACACGGCCTGACATGATATTTCCTACACGTTCTGCATCTATCAAAACCTCTGAAATTCTTCTCAAAAATAGTCATTTCAGGCTTATTAAATCTCAAAAGCCTCTGTTGTGTTTGTCAAAACAAGGGTCGAAGAGATGTCACTGCAATAGAAGTAGTACTTCCTCAAATGGGTGAATTTTTGCCCTTTTTTGGTGGCTGACTAGAAAATCCACTCGAATTTCTCCTATTTACAAACACTACTCGCATTCTCCTACTTTCATTCGCGAGCTTCTCAGCCCTTAGAGCCATTTGTACTACTTCCTTATGTGGCTTCCTACCAGTCACTGTTATCCAATCTCTAATCTCATTACGGAGCCGTTCCTCAAAGTAATCAACCTGATCTTGCTCAGTCCTCACTAAGTCAGGTATATAATATAGCAGCTCATTAAATAGAGTCTCATATTCCTCTACTGTCAAACTTCCCTATTCCAAACTCAGAAATTCTCTTTTCCTCTTTTTTTGATGGAAATAAGTATAATATTGACCATCAAATTCTCTAAGAAAGTCTGACCACGTAAGAGGAACAGTGGAACGGGACTTCACCGAATTCCACCAAGTACAAGCCCGCTTATCCAATAATCTCGTGGCCACTATTAGCTTCATATCATCATCCAACCTTATATCGAAGAATGCCTCCAAAACCTAGTTAATCCAATCTTTAGCTGCAGTGGCATCTAATTCACCTGCAAAAGATATGCAACCAAGTTGCCTAGCCTCATTTAGCTTATTAAAAATAGATACATCATGTACCGGCAGAACTGAAGAAGTAGATGGAGGTACTATAAGTGGAACCTGACCAGTCTGAGCTTGACCAGCCATAGCGGTAAAGAAAACTGCCAATGCTTGTGCTGCCTCAAGAGGCATGGTAGGAATGCTAGTAGGTGGCGGAGGAATGTCAGCTTGCTCAGTAGCAGGTGCTGCTCGAAAAGGGGACGTAGCCAATTCCTCTCCTATTGAATCTGGCTAACTTTGCCTAGGACTACCTCTTCCCCTCCCAACCGATCTAGTATGAGGTGGGTGTTCTCGTCTAGGAGGCATGGCGATCTAGAAAAAGAAACGAGGCAAGTCTAATCAATCTTAGACTCTATATGTAGATATACACATGTGACTCAACTTAACCTAACTTAACTCGAGGCCACACTGACATTATAAATTTTTAAAATAGCTTTAAAACCAAAAGCTTTAAAATCAAAAGCTCAGATATTTTAAAACCAAATGCTCTGATACCAACTGAATTGTCACGACCCGAAACACCTCATCGAGCCCATGACAACCGTCGCGACGTCTCAATAGGCACTCATTACCCGGAATGCCAACCGGAATCCCGCAAGGCTTAGCATCATCTTTCGCATCTCCCCGGTGAACAACAGTTATAAAATATCATATTTCAAAAAATTATATATCATTTTCAGATCAAAATATTAAAATATTATTTTATGGCTCACAAGGGTATTTTCGTCATTTTCCTTCGAAAATCTCAAAATCGACCAAAAACGTAGTAGGTGAGTAGAAACCACATATTTCATGATTAAAAATAAATTTAAGAGTCTAAAGCATACGTTTGAAGTAAAAATTTGACTATTCGAATATAATAAAAATAATCAATAAGATAAACTATTTTCTTATCAAACAATTTTTATAAAGCTATTGGTAAATAATTTTTATAGTGTAAAAGTTAAATATATTCATACATATTATAATGCAGACAACCAAAGTATAAAATTACTTTTACAATGACACGTGGGCCCCCGACTGATCAACTGCAGTGTAAGCAGTGCACCTACGGTCCCGAGAAGTGCAACTCCACAAGTGACTCTTTACTAGGTTTGCTATCTACAGACAACTTCAAGCTTGTAAGGTGTGGAAAAGAGGGGGTGAGATTATAAAATCCCAGTGACTAAGCAGACACCATCGAAATAATCTAAAGCCGAGTAATGAGAGACAAAGAAAACATCCCATCACAATACTTGTTTCATAACTTGGAAATTCATCCCAACCCACATGAGCAATTGTATTTCATTCAAATCATTAACAAGCTTATGAATTTCCGTAATCCTTTGGCTGATGCCATCACTCATTCTCAGGAATACTTGATCGTCATCAAGCATCCAATTGAGTCCGCCAAGGTTGTTAAAATTTCATATACACGTTAGAAAATACAGTTGTTCCTTAACATTGGCTGAATTCACCTCCCCGTGGTGGTATCCAAGCAAAATGAACTCTAAACTTACCTCGGGAGTTACCCTTTGCACCTCTCTACCAAGGTAAGAATACGATGGCAAACCGTGCCCCTCCTAAAGGTTAGTCCATGGAACCTGCCACTGCAGTGACCACTCTATTCCCACAAATTCAATAAAATTGCACTAGCATGATATGACGATTTATTGCTAGGTCTGGGTCCCCATCACTTGACTTACTCCTCTGCGTAACACGTGTCACCCAAGGACTTACTCCTCTGCGTAACTGTGTCACCCAAGGACAGGTCTCCTGCAAGACTTACTCGTCAAGTTTGGAATCCTAGTCCCTTTAAAACTTTCCTCGAAGGGAATACTTTTAAACATTTTAAATCTAGCCACTCAAAGCAAAATACACAGTTTAAATAATTTCAACACAATATCAATTAAGCCATTCATGCTCACATTTATCATAAGCCATACAATTCAAATAGTAATTTGCAATACAAGTAAGCAGTCTCAAATTACTCTATTTTTTAAACCATTATTCAATTTTCCATAAATTTATAAAATCATTTTATAAAATCACAATTTCTCTTAAAACATAGCAATTTACCATTTAAACCCATTTTCTATAAAATCACACAATTGAATAAAAACTATTCTAGATAATTAAGGCGATAATAAGTTTACTCATTGTTCTAGAAGTTGATATACTCCTAATCCCAGTCTTCAAGTACAATCTTTGTTCTTTTACTAGTGTAGTGTGCTCACCACCTATCCATAATGTACAATACATAATTCACCACATTAATGCTTGATCATTATAAAATCAATTCAAGCTCAGTGTATATGCATGATATGATATGCAAATTGTACGACTATCGCTTAAACGCGGTATCGACTTAATTCGGCCTATCACCCGATTAAATGACAGATGTGTCCAAAGAAATTCCAAATTGCACCATTTTTTTTCAATACTTCAAGTCACCAAATACAAGCCAAATTACTCAAAATTCAGCCTAATTACCTTCCTATTTCTTCAGGGGAAATTCGGCCATATTGGTGCACTATCACTAAAAATTTTCCTATTCCATTTTCTCACCATAAATCATCATATTCTAACCCATTTCTCTTGAAACAAAATCAATTCACCACACACACACATCATGGGACATTCGATCATTGAAGATTCATGGGGAAAATGGATTCTTTTCTTGTTGTTTTGCTTCCAAACATATTCAACTAACTAAAAACACTAAAATAACTTAAAATCAAACAACTCTAACATCATTTCTCTCACCATACCCATTCGGCCTAACCTAGATCCACCATGAAAATATGTAGTTCAACCATGGAAATGAGAAAATAAAGCATGGGTATCATAGATCTTAAGCCAAACTTGAAAAATCTTACCTTTTTCCACTTGATCGGTTGGATTTCCACAATATTTCTTGAATTTTCTTGATTTTTTCTAACTATGTTTTTGTTTTCTCTTTGTTTTTCCCTTTTTTCCTTTTGTTCTTCCCTTTTTATGATATAAGCCATGTTTGCCAAAACGCTGTTAAGACAGGGTTGTCAAGGTTACTTGGCTGTTGTGATGGATACCCAAGCAAAGGTCGGAGATATAAGCCAACTGTCGGTAGTGAACGAGTTTGTGGATGTATTTCCCGAGGAACTATCGGGTTTACCTCCAGAGTGAGAGGTTGAATTCTGTATAGATTTAATTCCTGATACTAGACCCATATCCATGCCCTTGTATCGGATGGCATTGGCAGCGCTTAAGGACCTGAAGGATCAGTTGGAGGATTTACTAGATAAAGGTTTCATTTGCCCCAATGTCTCACCATGGGGAGCACCGGTGCTATTTGTAAAGAAGAAAGATGGGTCACTGAGACTATGCATTGATTATCGACAACTTAATAAGGTAACGGTGAAGAATAAGTACCCCCTCCTAAGAATAGATGACATGTTTGATCAGCTACAAGAAGCATAATGTTTCTCTAAGATAGATCTGTGATCAAGGTATCATCAATTGAGAATTCGAAAGGAAGACATACCTAATACTGCATTTCGAACAAGATATGGGCACTATGAGTTCTTGGTGATGTCGTTTGGGCTTACTAATGCCTCTACGACCTTTATGGATTTCATGAACCAAGTGTTCAAACCCTATTTGGACAAGTTTGTAGTGGTATTCATTAATGATACCTTGATCTACTCGAAGAGTTGAGAGGAGCACGAGCAACATCTTAAGATAGTGCTCCAAACTTTGAGAGAACATTGATTATATGCCAAGTTCTCCAAATGTGAATTCTGGCTTGAAAGTGTTGCATTCTTGGGACATGTGGTATCTAAGGATGGGGTACAAGTTGATCCGAAGAAAGTCAAGGCAATGGAAAAGTGGCCAAGGCCGATATCAGTTATGGAGATTAGAAGTTTTTTAGGTTTGACAGGCAACTATCATTGCTTCATCAAGGATTTCTTGAGAATAGCCGCCCCTCTGACCAAATTGACACGTAAAGACACAAAATTTGAGTGGTCAAATGCTTGTGAGGATAACTTTGAGAAGCTTAAGACATGTCTCACCATAGCTCCAGTGTTAAGTCTACCACAAGGCACAAGAGGTTATACAGTATTTTGTGATGCATCACTAGTTGGTTTAGGATGTGTGTTAATGCAACATGGGAAGGTGATTGCATATGCATCAAGATAACTTAAAAGGCATGAGTAGAATTACCCTGCACAAGAATTAGAGATGGCAGCAATCGTGTTTGCCTTAAAAATATAGAGACATTACTTGTATGGTGAGACTTGCGAAATACACACAGACCACAAAAGTCTGAAATATATATTTTAGCAGAAGGATTTTAACTTGCGGCAACGTAGGTGGATGGAGCTGTTAAAAGATTATGATTGTACTATTCTTTACCATCTCGGTAAGGCAAATGTAGTAGTTGATGCCTTGAGTCGAAAATCGATGGGGAGCCTGGCACATGTCTCTATAGATAGGAGATTTTTTATTAGAGAGATGCATAGCTTGGGAGACATGGGTGTATACTTGGAAGTTTCCAAAGCAGATGCATTGCTAGCACATTTTAGAGTGAGGCATGTCTTCATGGACCGAATTAAAGAAGCGCAAAGTAAAGATGAATTCGTAACTAAGATCTTTGAGGATCCTTAAGGAAAGAAAGAAAAGATGTTTACCAAAGGCACAGATGGAGTGTTGAGGTATGGAACTAGGCTTTATGTGCCGGATAGTGATGGATTAAGGAGAGAGATATTGGATGAGGCACATATGGCAGCATATGTGGTACATCTTGGAGCTACAAAGATGTATCAAGATTTAAAAGAGGTGTATTGGTGGGAAGGACTTAAGAAAGATGTGGCTGAGTTTGTTTCCAAGTGCCTAGTGTGTCAACAAGTTAAAGCAAAGCACCAAATGTCACGACTCGAAAACCCCCATCGAGCCCGTGACAACCGCCATGACGTCCTGATAGGCATTCATACTTGAAATGCCGACTGGAACCCCGCAAGGCTTAGCATCAGTTTCCACAACTCTCCGGTGAGTAATAATTATTATACATCAAATTTCAAAGAATTATAAGACATTTCCAAACCAAAAATATTAAAATTTTAATTTTTGGCTCACAGGGGCATTTTTGTCATTTTTCTTCAAAAATCTCAAAACCGACGAGAGACGTAGTAGAAACATAGAAAACACATGTTTTATGATTAAAAATAAATTTAAGAGTCTAAAACGTTCATTTGAAGTAAAAATTTGACTATTTGAATAAAATAAAAATATTCGATAAATTTATCTATTTTCTTATAAAATAATTTTTATAAAGCTATAAGTAAATAATTTTCGCAGTGTAAAAGCTAATTATATTTTTACATACTATGATACAAACTACCAAAGTTTGAAATTTAAATTATAGTGACACGTGAGCCCCCAACTAACCAAAATGTGTCAAAAGATGAAAATCTACAACTTTTGCCGATTCAAGTCCAACTGATGGTCCTTGACAAAATCTGCTAACTATGGAATTCTCTGAGCCTGAAATGTGAAGAAACAAGGGGTGAGATTATAAAATCCCAGTGAGTAAACAGATACCATCTAAACTATCTAAAGGCTAGTAAATGGAGACAATAAATAAATCCTCATAAAGTAGTTCATAATATTTCATTTCTTTTCATTGAGTAAAATAAATTCATTTTATACGAAAGATTATTATAGCTTATAGATTTCTGAAAACTTGGCTTATGCCAACAAAATCATGCTCGGTGATACCTTGATCAGAGGTATCCGATTGAGTCTGCCTAGGTTGTAAAAATTCATAATTTCTCAAATATAGTTGTTCTTTGACGTTGGCTGAGTCTTACTTCTACGTGGTGGTTAGGTGTGAAGTGAACTCAAATCCTACCTCAAGAGTTACCCTCCACGCTTCTTTACTGAGGTAAGCACAATAATCGGGTTTCCATGCCCCTCTTATAGGCTGGTCCATGGAACCCGTTCTGCCACTACAGTGACCACAATTATATCCTACCAAATTAACAAAAATTTTAGCGGCATCATTAGACCATTTTAACACTAACCAGCTTGCACGGCAAACAACAGTTCGTATAGTTTCCAACACAATAACCAAGCAACCAATCATGCCACATTTTCATAAGCCATATCAATTTAAAAATACAATTTATCATACAACAAACACCAATCTCCAAGTACTCCACGGTGCTGCAGCTGTGAGCGTATGGAGCCACAAGACACAGGATATGTTGCCCTTAATGATGGACGGAAGCTCTGCCTAGAGTGTCTGGACTCTGCAGTTACGGATACCAAGCAATGCCAACCCCTTTATCTGGATATACTAGAATTTTATGAAGGTTTAAATATGAAAGTGGAGCAGCAAGTTCCATTACTCCTGGTTGAAAGGCAAGCTTTGAATGAAGCCAGAGAGGGAGAAAAGAATGGCCATTATCATATGCCAGAGACTAGAGGACTCTGCCTCTCTGAGGAACAAACTGTCAGCACTATTTTAAGGCAACCAAGATTTGGGACAGGAAATAGAGCCATGGACATGATAACAGAGCCCTGCAAACTGACACGTCGATGTGAAGTGACCGCGATTCTCATTTTATATGGCCTGCCAAGGTTACTAACGGGGTCAATCTTAGCCCATGAGATGATGCATGCATGGATGCGACTTCAAGGTTTCCAGACTCTTAGTCAGGTTGTTGAGGAGGGTATTTGTCAGGTGTTAGCACACAGGTGGTTACTTACCCAACTCGAATATGCTTCAAGCAGCAATGTTGCATCAACTTCATCCTCTGCTTCTCGTAGATTACAAAAGGGCAAAAGACCTCAATTTGAGAGGAAGCTTGGGGAGTTCTTTAAGCACCAAATTGAATCAGACACTTCCCCTGTGTATGGAGATGGTTTCAGAGCAGGCTATCAGGCAGTTTATAAATATGGTCTTGGAAGAACACTTGAACATATTCGGATGACTGGGAGGTTCCCTTACTGAAATCCCTAGTCCTAAAATTCTCAAAAACATGCTTCCCTATTCTTTCAAAGAGTTAAAAGCTGGGCCTTTTCCTATTAGAACCAAAGGCCCCAAGCACATAGGATCATATCTCCATAGAGTAGAGTTTGGAAGAACTACTGATGTTCATTCCTTGTGGCTTTCGGTGCCACCCTTCATTTTTATAAATTTATTAGTTTTTAAAACTCGTGCTTATTAAATCTCTTTCATTTTAAGGTAAATTTCATTGCATTTATAATTGCAATAAACATAAAAAAAAAAAGCATGGAAAATGGAAAGAAATGCACGGGTAAGATGGGTCACTAGCAAAATCAAAGAAATTTTACCTTTGCTTGATCAAATCCTTAAATTCCAAGTTTTTTCTCCAATTTTTCACCTAGGTTTTCTTGTTTTTCCTTTCCCCTCTTTTATTCTGGTTTTAGCGGTATATGGGAGTTAAATGAGAAGAAATGGGTTATTTTTATAATATAATAATAAAGAATTAAAAAGCTTGCCACGTGTCACAACCTTATTGGTCCATTTTAAATATTTGACTTTTAAGCTTTAATTCGCCACCACATATTTGCTATATTTATCCACACTAATAATAAATACATTCCTTGGTCTTGACAAGTGCTAGTGGTGTAAAATTATGATTTTACCCCTAGACTCCAAAAAGTATCGAAATTACATATTTTTTCACTTTTCAACCTCAAATTTCACTCCAATTGATCAATCTTAGTCAAATGGGGTCAAAATCTTTTCTAAAAATTCTCGTTTTTTCCTTTAGTGGCAAAATTACCGTTTTGCCCCTGTGCTAAAAAAAAATCAAGAATTAAAATTTTTCACTGCCAAACCCCATATTATACTTCAAATGATCAATCTTGATCAAAAATTTTCATCAAATAACCAAATTTAAATTTTGGGTGAAAAAATTTAACTTGGGTGACAAAATGACCATTTTGCCCCCAATCGGTCAATATTCTCGATTGACTCCAAATCGGCCCTTAAACTCCTAATCGCCATTTTAAGTCATCTCTGGACTGTGAAACTCCCAATTTCACCTTAAAATTCTTATTTTAATTAGTTCGAGGCATAAATCGACTTAGTCATACCTCTAGTTATAACACTGACTTTTAATACCTTTTAAGGGCATTCAAGTATATAAACATTTCATCAAGCACATGGATAACATGACATATATTTTATAAAGTTGGGTTTTACACCAAAGGCCTGCAAGATTACTACAGTCGTTACCAATGCCCCAATGGAAGTGGGAGCATATTGCAATGGACTTTGTAACAGGTTTGCCTCGAACTAGTAAGGGTTATGACTCGATTTGGGTCATAGTAGATCGGTTAACAAAATCAGCTCATTTCTTTCTAGTTAAAACTACATATGGCGCTGTCCAATATGCCCATTTCTATGTAGATGAGATAATACGGTTGCACGACATTCCTGTTTCCATAGTGTCGGATAGAAGGGCATAGTTCACTAATAGATTTTAGGAAAAGTTACAGGAAGCGTTGGGCACTAAGTTGGATTTTAGCACGGCTTTTCACCCCCAGACTAATGGGTAGTCTAAATGGACAATACAGACGTTGGAAGATATGTTAAGGGCATGTGTAATAGACCTTGGAGTCAAACGGGGTCGATATCTACCCTTAGTGGAGTTTGCTTACAATAATAGTTTCCAAACTAGCATCCAAATGGCACCATTTGAAGCATTATATGGAAGGAGGTGCAGGTCACCCATTGGATGGCTAAAGGTGGGGGAAAGGAAACTTTTAGGGCCTGAGTTGGTGTAGGATGCCACCGATAAAATACGTATGATTCACCAGAAGATGCTTACAGCACAAAGTAGGCAAAAGTCCTATGCTGATAACCGACGGAGGGACTTAGAGTTTCAAGTGGGAGACCATGTATTTTTAAAGGTCTCGCCAACCAAAAGGGTAATGAGGTTTGGCAAGAAAGGAAAATTTAGTCCACAGTATATAGGACCCTTCGAGATCTTAGAAAGGGTCGGAGTAATGGCATATCAATTGGCATTACCGCCAAACTTTTCTAATATTCACCCCATGTTCCATGTGTCGATGTTGAGGAAGTATAATCTGGATCCTTCTCATGTAATACTGTCACGACCCAGAACTCCCATCGAGCCCATGACAGCCGTCGCGATGTCTCGATAGACATTCCTATCCCGAATGCAAACCGAAACCTCGCAAGGCTTACATATCAGTTTTTCTCATCTCCTCCGTGAGCAATCATTGCCAACATCACATCTTAAAGGATTTTAAACTTTTTCCAACTCAAAACAGTGGAAAAATAATTTTCGCCTCATAAGGGCATTTTCGTCATTTTTCTTCAAAATTTTCGAACCCAACCAAAAATGTTGTACATAAGTAGAAAACACATATTTCATAATTATAAATATGTTTTGCTGCCTAAAATGTCCATTTAAAATGAAATCGTAACTATTAGAATAAAATCAAAATATTTAATAAAATATTCAATTTTCTTATAAACAATTTTTATAGAAATATCGGTAAATAATTTTTGTAGAGTAACAGCAAAACAAAATCATACATACTGTATTATCAGTAAACAGAGTACACAATTACATTTACAATGACACGTGGGTCCCTAAATGACCAAGAAGGTATAAGCCTATATACCTTTGCTTTCTAAGGATGCAACTTTGAGATTTCTCGATGTAATTAACTATCCACAATTTATCCTGAGCCTGAAATGTGAGAAAAAGAGGGTGGTGAGATTATAAAATCCCAATGAGTAAACAAACATCATCGAAATAATCTAAAGTCGAGTAATAGGAGACAAAGAAAACATCCCATCACAATACATGTTTCATAACTTGAAAATTCGTACCAACCCACGTAAGCAATTGTGTTTCATTCAAATCATTAACAAGGCTTTGACTTCAGTAACCATTTGGCTTATGCCATCACTCATACTCGAGAATACTTGATTGTCATCAAGCATCCAATAGAGTCCGCCAAGGCTATTAAATGTCATGTACACATGAACATATTTTTACATTTGAAAACCTAGCCATTCCTTGGCGTTAGCTGAATTCACCTCCCCGTGGTGGTATCCGAGCAAAGTGAACTCTAACCTTACCTTGGGAGTTACCCTCCATGCCTCTCTACCAAGATAAGAATACGATGGGGAACTGTGCCCCTCTAATAGGCTGGTCCACGGAACCTGCCACTACAGTGACCCCTTTATCTACCACCAAGTCAATAAAATATCCACAATATGACATGGCTAATATTGATAGGTCTGGGTCCTCATCACTTGACTTACTCCTCTGCGTGACATGTGTCACCCAAGGACAGGTCCCGTAGAACCTAACTCATCAAGTTTTAAACCCTAGACTCTTTTCAAACTTCCCCCGAAGGGAACATTTTTAATCATTTCAAATCCAGCCATTCATACTCACATTATCATAAAGCCGTTTATTTCACATTGTAATTCACAACATAAGAAAGTGGTCTCCGATTACTCTATTTTCCAAAATCATCATTCGATTTCAAATCGATTTACAAAAATTCATTTTATTTCATTAATTCACACTTTGCTCATAAAACAAAACAATTCACCATTTAAAACCATTTTTCCACAAAATCATCAAAATCACGAATTAAAATTTACTCTAGATAATTAAGATGATAGTAAGGTTACTCACAATACTATGAGTTCAAAATACTCCTATTCTCTGATCTCGGGTAATGTCTCTTACCCGTATCAAATGGCTCACCACCTATCCATAATACAAAGCAAACAATTCACTGAATTGGGACTAAATCGGTATAAACCAAATCGGACTCGATATATATATATATATATATGCATGAAATGGGATACACACTACTCGGGTAACTATCTAAATACGGTATCGTCTCCAAATTTCCATTGTGTATTTAAATTAAATTGGTATTGGCCTTAATTGATTTTTCACCCGATTAATTGGTCAATATACCCAATTCAACTCTAATTAATTCCATTTTTCTTCCAATACTCCAATTTATCAAACACTAGCCAATTATCATGAAATGTGGCAAAATTACCCATGCATTCCATTTTTTAATATATTCGGTCATGGTGGTTCATTAACACTAGAATTTTTCAAACTAAATTCTTACACCATAAACCATTAATTTCCACACCATCAACCATTATTTCCTAATCAAATCACTTGAATTTAAATCAATCTCATCACCAATAATCTACATAGAAAATTCAGCCTATAATGGTTATGTAGGAACATAAATTTTTCTTGCTTGCATTTCATTTCGTACATCATTAAACATCCACAAACACTTGAATTTCATGTAATCCATTCAAATCCATCATCAATTCCTCACTCCGCATATTCGGCCTTTGATGAATTCATGAAGAAAATGTGTTTTTCATGCTTGATTTTTATGCTACATATCACTAAACACATAAAAATACTAGATTAACATGTTTTTTATCTAACTAAATCATCAAATCCTCACTTTCCAAAATGGGTCAACATGTGTTCATCATTGCAAACATGAGTTCTAAGCATGGAAAATGAAAAAGAAACCATAAAGAAAGTAGATCATAAGTAAAAACCAAGAAATTTTACCTTTACTTGCTAAATCACTTGAAATCTCACACTTTTTCTTCAATTTTTCCTCCTAGGGTTTCTTTCTTTTCTTTCCCTCTTTGGTTCTTGCTTGGCCGACCCTTATGGAGAGAATGGGCGGGTTTTTAAGCTGATTTTATAAGGAAAATATTAAAATAATCAACCTTGACACTTGTCACCATGTTATTGGTCCACTTTTTAAAGACTTATCTTTTAACCTTTAATTCACCACCACATAAATTCCATAATTATCCATACCAAAATTGAGTAAAATCCATAAATTTGACAAGTGTTGAGGGTGAAAATTACCATTTTGCCCCTAGAGTGGTAAAATTATCGTTTTGCCCCTATGCTCCAAAAACACCGAGAATTAAAATTTTTCACTGCTAAACCTCATAATATACTCCAAATGATCATTCTTGGTTAAACTTTTCATCAAATATCCAAATCAAATTTTTAGGTGGCAAAATGACCATTTTGCCTTTGGATTTCGAAAATTCCATATTGAATCCAAATCGACCCTCGAACTCCGAATTACCATTTTAAGTCATCCCTAGACTGTGAAATTCCCAATTTCACCTTAAAATCCCTATTTTAACTAGTTTGAGGCATAAATCGACTTAGTTGTACTTCTAAGCACAATACCGACTTTTATCTATTTTTTTGAGATATTTCAGTATGCAAATATGTTGTCCATCACATGTATGACATGGCAAGTATTTTAAGGCTGGGCTTAACAAATACAGTATGAAATCATTCAGTTGCAAGATGATTTGACCTATGAGGAACAACTAATAGCTATTCTTGATAGACAAGTCAAAAGGCTCCGATCAAAAGATGTGGCCTCACTAAAAGTGTTGTGGCGGAATCACACTAGTGAAGAGGTAACGTGGGAAGCTGAGAAGGAGATGCAGACAAAGTATCCATACCTCTTCGATACATAAAAGTAAGTTACCTTACAATTGAATTTAAATTCAGGGACCGAATTTCTATTAGTGGATGAGAATGTGAGGCCTTGAACTCTATAGAGCCATAGATAGAATGCTCGCATACTTGAAACACCTCAAAAAAATTATCAAAGGTCGGTATTGTACCAAGTGGTACAATTAAGTTGAATTAAGCCTTGAACTAGTTCAAATAGAAATTCTAAGATGAATTTCAGAATTTTAAAACCCCCAGAATGACTTAAAATGGTGATTCGGGGTTCGAGGACTGATTTGGAGTCAAATTGGAATTTTCATTATTTAGGGGCAAATTGGTCATTTTGCTACCCGAGGGTAAAATTTGAATGTGGGATGAAATTTTTTACTAAGATTGATCATTTGGAGTATAATTTGAGATTTGGAAGTGAAAATTTTTAATTTCGACATTTTTCGGAGCATAAGGGCAAATAGTCATTTTGCCACCTTAGGGGCAAAATAGGAATTTTCACCACCGAACACTTATCAAATTTATGAATTTCATTCATTATTAGTATGGATAATTATGGCATTTTATGTGGTGGTGAAATAAAGTTGAATGGATGAGTATTAAAAAAATAGACCAATGATAGTGTGACAAGTGTCAAGCTTTGACTTCTTTAATATTTAACTTGAAAATCAGCCCATGTTTCCCCCATTTCACTCCCAATATTCAACCAAACAAGAGGAAAGGAAGAAAAGGAAGAAAACAAACACTAAGAGGAGAAATTCAAAGGGAAATTATTGGATTTCAAGCAATCAAGTTAGAAAAGGGTAAAATTTCTTGATTTAGTTTGTGATCTACATTACCCATGCTTTATTTTCTCATTTCCATGGCTGAAATCAAGGTTTGCATGAAGGAATCATGACTGGCCGAACATAGGGGGAGGGTTTTGTGTTTGAATTTAGTTAGATTTCTTATTAGATTAGTGTTTTTAGTTGATTAGTGATGTGTAGGATGAAAATCAAGTGAGAAAATTTCATGCTCTTGGAACCCCTTCATAGGCTAAAATCTCTATGTGGGATATTGATGTTGAATTTGATTTATTTTAAGTGAATTGGTTGAAAATTAATGATTTATGGTGTGAGAGTCAAGTATGGAAAGTTTCATGGTTGATGCACCACCATGGCTGAATTTTTCCAAAAGACAATGTGAGGCTGAAATTGCAATATTTCATGTTATTTGATTAGTATTTGATGAATTGAAGAATTAAATGAGAAATGGAAATTATTTGGAGTTAATTGGATGTGTTGGTCGATTTACCGGGTGATAAATCGAATTAGGCTAATATCGTGTTATTTAGGTATACAATTGAAATTATATTCAATTATGTGTCGTGTACTATGAATAGGTGGTGAACCCTCAAGCAAGGGCAAAGGCATTATGCCAGAAGGCCGAGAATAGGAGCATTTCGAACTCCTAATACTATGAGTGAACTTACATCTCAAAATTGTTTTGGGAATGTGAATGTGAATGTGTTTGAACAAAATGTTTGAATGATTTCATTCAACTTTACTATAAAAAGAACGGGTACCATGGGAACAAGCTTTTTGGTGAAATATTTTGTGATGTGGAACATGATTGTGATAAATTATGTATCTCCATATGATGCTGGTATGTATTGATAATCAATTTTTGCGAAATTGATGTAACTGTGCGTGTGCGGAGTGGGCAGTGCACATGTTGGTTGAATGATGATGTTGTTATAATTATGACCGTGCGCGTGCGGAGTAGGCAGTGCACATGTCGGTTGAATGACGATGTTGTGATAATTATGACCGTGCATGTGTGGAGTGGGTAGTGCAATGCCGGTAATGGTGTGTGAGTAGTGAGTGCACCAGAGTGAATGAAAATGGTGTGGTGGATGAAATTGCAAGTGATTATATATGTTTATATATGTGTGTGTGTGTGTGTGAATTCAAGAACTCTCTACCTCATTGCAAATTGACTTGAAATGAGGGAAAATGGGGTTTTAATGTTAACTAGATCAAAATTGTCTCGTTTCCAATCAATGCATCATGGTTATCAAATTTCCTGGCTATTATTGCTTGTTCCCTTCTAACGTTCGCTCACTAAGTTTCGTACTCACAATTTTAAAAATTCATGTTTTCAGATCAAGAGACTATTGGATCCTAGTCAAGGAGTCCTCATAATTCGTCTCTTGGGTAGGTTCTCGCATTCGATAGCTTTCCTCTTTTTCTGTTGTCTCTGCTGGAAGTCACGGGTCCTTTTGTTGTGAATATGTTCATGTAATGTCAATTATTGAATTACGTGTTTTGAAATGTATATGTATATTTAATCGATAATGCCATCGTGAGTTGGCTATTTTCACACCGGTCAGAAATGTGTGTGGACGCATTAGTTGACAAACGATAAGTAAAAAAAAAAAAAGGATAGGCTTGCTTGGGCTTGGTGAGCTATGCTCATTGGGCTCATGCGCCGGTCATGGCCCAGAAATTGGGCTTTGACAGATGGTCTTTTACTCATCACCCCTCCGCTGCAGTTAGTTTCATGGAAGCCTTTTTGCCAAGATGTCCCCTCAGATATGATATTCACCAGCATCGACTAGGTGTTTAGTGGTTTTGCGGTTCTCGTTGGCATCATGATCATTACTTTCAACCACCTCCTGCTATATTCAGTTGCCAATGACCTGCTATTAACAACAATCCGAAGACTAAAAGAAAGGAATGGATTTAGGGACTATTTATTTTTTATTATGACTTTGTTTCATTTCATTATCATGTGTTATATACTTAAAAGTGCATTTGGTGGTCACAAAAACACATTTAGAGATGCTTTTACAATTGACTCAAAAATTGTGATCAAAAACTCCTCTTTAACTAAACTAACATGTGTTTGACATTGCCTTTGGATCAAAAGCATTTTTTGGCACCGCAAACGTAATATCAAACATGACCCTTAGCCTTTTTCCATTCTGTACAAAAAATGCTATCTCCGCGGCTACTAAGCTTTAGATGAACCATACTCTAACCAAAGATTCAACAAACAAAGAAAAAGAGTGTTGTGTACTGATAGGGAATATTGAGTAAGTATATGTACTAAAAATATAGCTATGAATTGTTAGTAAACTCCAGCCTAAACCAAAAATCATAATATTTAGCTATAAGTACTAGATGCTGCTTTATTCCTCACTACAAGAAACATATATATAGGTTTAGGAACAAGCATACAAGACAAGAAGTGTAACGACCCCTCTCCAGTCACTACCAGCATTCGAGACTTCAGGGATAACCTGTCAAGTCCCAAACAAGCCTATCTAGATTTTCTTGTTAATCTACTACATTCAATCACCATATAATATTAATACTTTCATATATTAAATTGAACTATAAATATAAAAATTAGTACAAACTTTTTGCCCTTTTATTTGCAAGTTTATACATTAAAATCTAAAATATTCAAATTAATGTTTGTATAAAAATTTAGAATTCGTTTTCAACTTAATAAACGAATTGTTAAAACTCGACTTCTAGCAGCAGAGCAACTCGGAATAAAATGCTATGAGATGCCTTTACCTATCCATGGTGGACCGATCGCGTCGATAACTACACGCTAAGTCGATCCCTGTCTGCAAAAAGGAAAATAATGGGGTGTGAGTCTCATAGACTCAGTGAATATCATCGACTCCGTGAGTAGGGCGTAGATAGGAAACAAGCAAACGGTAGATTAGTTGAATATAAAAATGCAGGATTATAAAAATACTTTATCTTAAAAGGGGGTTTTGTTTCAACACATTTCAATATAGTAAAATAGAATCATTTTACTCGAATAATTAGTATGGCTTATGAACCTCTTAAAAACTTGGCTTCTGCCAAAATCATTCTCGAGGATACCCCGGTTGAAGCATCTGACTGAGACCGCCAAGGCTATTCAGTGTAATGCACACATGAACATATTTTTACACTTGAAAATCTAGCTATTTCTTGGCGTTGGTTGAGTCTCACTCTCACGCGGTGGTCCATGTGGTGTGCACTCAAATATTTACCTCCAGAGATACCCCACACACAATTCTCCGATCGAGGTAAGGTATATATGATTCTGTGCCCCCTCTTATAGGCTGGTCCACAGTACCTTCCACTACAGGGATTATGGATTATTTTATCTACCACCTTATTTATAAAATTTATTTCTAGGTCTAGGTCCTCATCACTTGACTTATTGGACTTATTGGTAATGCCACAGGTCCCACAGAACCTTCTTGCCAAGTTTCGAACCTCAGATCTTTCAAACTTTCCTCGAAGGGGACATTTTTTACCATTTCATTTATAAAAACTGTCTTAAAAATCATCTATATTCACTAAGTACCATTCCAAATTTATTCTCAAAACATTCGACATAAAATATAATAAAATCAATTGTCATTTTCATAAAAAAAAATTTGGTGCATGAATTTTGAAACATACTTCACATGGTAACCAAGCATCATAATCATGGATGCACACTATACAAGAATAAGGCACAATTTTGAATGTAAATCCTCTTGAAAAGCTTATTTTCCGGTTTAAAAACACTTTATGTATATAGTCTATCTATAGATATACCAAACCAACTTTCAAAACAACTCGCATCCACAAAATACCTAGGATTCTACCAGCGCATACTTTCCACAGATGTGCTCGTACGAAAAATCATGCGTATACATATATATAGATAATTATAAAAATTTTAAAATAGACACCCCCTACTCACCTCATAATAGTGGGATGTTTCTTCACAATTGATTCGTACGCGTATCAATAATTATTCTTATTTGTCAAGTACTTGCTTTGTTCGGCATGCCTCCACGACAACTTTCCTAGCAACAATTTAAATCCAATATACTTAATCACACAATTGTATGGGTAGTAACTTAATTAAAAATTCCTTGAGTAACTTGCATATTTTTCATTCAAAATATGCACAATATTAATCTACCCATAAACTTTGAAATACAACATTAACTTACCATTGGGTCTTTGCCATTTCTTTATGACATTTAAGCCTCTCCATGGTCTTTTCCATTTCTTCCCATTGGGCTAAACTTATTTATTTTTCTCCTATTGGGCCATGCCCAATTTTATTTCTTATTGAGCCATGCCCAATTATTTTCTACTTGGGCCATGCCCACATATTTTTTTCTTTCATTTTTTTCTTTTCTTTTTCTCTTTTCTCTTTCTCTTTTCTACATTTCTTTTTTCTTTCTTTTTTAGCCTGTTTCTCTCTCTTCTTCCTCCTCCTTTTACCACCGTGGCCTCCTAACTTTCTTTCTTCTCAAAACCGATCACCACAAGCTTTAATTTTTCATGGCATTAAACCTTAAAATTTCAGCAGCTATGCTGCCCCCTTTAGCTCAAATTTTCAGCTACCAATCCTCATCATTTTCAGCCATTAAAAACCTCAAAATTTCAGCAACCTTAAGCTTAATTTCCAGCAACAAGAACCTTGAATTGTTAGCACCAAAACCTCTCTCAAAGTGCAGCAAAACAACCCCACCAAAGTGCAAAAGATTTTCAGATTTCTTACCTCCTTCAAGTGTTGAATTTTCTTCTCTTTTCTCTCTTTTTTTGCTGCCAATTTTTACACTTAAACCAGCTCTTTTTCTCCTCCAAAAGTGCAGTAAAATCGGCCTTCTTCCTCCCACAAAATTGTCGAATTTTTCTTCTTTTTCTTACCTTCCTTCACACCATTTTTTTTCTCTCTTTTTTTTTCCGTCTTTTTCTTTCTCTTTTTGGCTCGATTCTTTCTTTGTTTCTTCCCTCATTTCTCTTCTTTCTTCTCTCTTTCTCCTTTTTCTTTTATCTCTTTCTTCTTTGATCGAACTCCCTTCCACATCCTTCTAGATTTTTCTTTGTTTTTCTCTTTTATTCTTTTATTTCTTCTTTAACCGTCCCCACCATTTTTTTTCATTTCCACTTTTCTTTCATTTGCTTTATTTTGTTTTGTCTTCATTCTTATTCTTTTGTCATGGACGGCTTGTCCATGTTTTTACAATTTTTGACTTTTCAACACCTTTATTTCATTATTTTATCATCCATTTCATCTTCATTATATTTTTATTTCTTCAAATTAGTAAAATTTACACACAATGTCTTAATTTCATCTTATTTAACACACCTCAATCAAATTTTCATAATTTAAAATTAATTCTTCCGACACGTATAAAAATTCTAATTTCCTTCTTTCTTCGTACTCGTACATGTGTAAGACCAAAATATAAAAGTCATATTTCAATGCGGTGTCTTCATAATATTTAAATATTTTCTTACCGCGTTAACTCGACTAAAAATTCGCATCGTACGATTATCGCCGTTTTTGTTTAAAATTCTTCTTTACTTCTCCTCCCCCACTTAAATTAGTCATATTTCGTTTTTCATGACTAATTTCGATAATAAATAAAATATCAATATTTTAATATTATTTTATTCTAAAATTTTTTACTTATCTTCTTTGGTCCCGAAACACATCATTATGTCTTGATTTACCTTCGAATCATCATTTGTTTAATCAATGAAGTCTTATTGGCGTCTAACGAAGGTACGGGGTGTTACTAGAAGAAAGGTCATTGACAACATGGTCCCTTCTAACAACAAAGTGGATGTACTAGATGATGATGATCTTACAAAAGTGAGATTTTATTAGTTTCTTAAGCAATTGAAAAGAAAATAACTACTATCAGAAGGTAAGATAATAACATAAATAAGAATATATATAGATATACCCCAACACTCAAAGCAAGAAGTGAGAATATACTACGAACAGGCAACCACATGTAGTAGTTATTCATTTCCCTGCACAAGGCCATGTAGCACCTTTAATGAAGTTATCCCTACAAATTACTGCCTATCGAGTTAAAGAAGCATTTGTTAACACAGAAGTTACACATGAAAAAATTATGGTTTCATTGCTTGAGAAAGTTAAGGAGCGGAGCTTGATAAGCATTGTTAGAGTTCAAGCATGCATTGACTTTAACATGTTGACTTGCTATGTATTTTGCTTCGTTGCATTAGTTATTAAGAGAAATATACCAGTACTTATGATGTGTCTCAGTGTATGTTTTAGTTAATAACAATTGTCCTCTTTGTAAATAGGTGTTGTCCATGTGTTATTTATATATGTACTCTTTATTTACTGATGAATAAAGCAACTTGCTTTCACAACAACTTCCCTCTCTATTTATTCTCTTTTTTTTCTTTCAGAAAAGCAATTCATGTTATACTATTATTTTTATCATTTTTTTTTTCAGTTTCATGACTTGGTATCAAACCATATAATCGATCTTTGAGCCATCTAAAACCTTCTTTCTCACTTGTCACAAGTAAACTCTTCATCAAGATGTAGCTTCAACTGTTACTCAACAAACTACAACTAGTTTTTGTCACGACCTGTTACTCTCCTCGAGCCCGTGACAACCTCTGCGACGTTCCGATAGACATTCGTCACCCAAAATGCCCACCGGAACCCAGCAAGGCTTTAGTACTATTTTTCTTGTCTTTCTTGTGAGTAATCATCTCTAAACATCATGTTTTAAAGGATTTTGACTTTTTCCAACTTAAAACAGTAAGAAATTAATTTTCATCTCACAGGGGTATTTTGGTTATTTTTTTTAAAATTTTCGAACCCGACCAAACACGTAGTAGGTGAGTGGAAAACACATATTTCATGATCAAGATTAAATTTGGATGTTTGAAACGTTCATTTAAAGTGAAATTGTGGCTGTTTGAATATAATAAAAATATTCAATAGAATAATCTATTTTCTTATAAAACAATATTTATAGAGTTATCGGTAAATTTTTTTTTGTAGCGTAAAAGCTAAATAAATTCATACATACTATAATACAGATAACCAGAATATGAAATCTAATTTACAGTGACACGTGGGCCCACAATGAACAATAGTGCCGAGGGCAGTGAACCTACAAGTTTTAAAGTAGTAAAGCCAATTGTAAGCCTCGACGATATTTGCTATCTACAGGCTATCCCGGGCCTGAAATGGTTGGAAGGGAAGGTGGTGAGATTATAAAATCCCAATGAGTAAACAAATATCACCTAAAATATCTAAAGACGAGTAAATGGAGACAAATACAATAACTCATCGTAAAATAGTTCATAACATCGCAACAGATTTCAAATCATCCAAAAATATTCAAAATGGCTTATGAATCTCTTAAAAACATGGCTCATGCCAAAACTCATTCTCAAGGATACCTTGGCCGGGGCATCCGATCGAGACCACCAAGCCTGTTAAAAATTTCATATACTCATAAAACATATTTTTATTTTGAAAACGCAACCATTCCTTGGCATTAGCGGAGTTCACCCTTACGTGGTGGTTCGATGTGATGTGAACTCTAACCATACCTTAGGAGATACTCTACGCGTCTCTCTAACCGAGGTATAATATAACGGGTTTACCGTACCCCTCTAATAGGCTCGGTCCATGAAAATCAATCTACTGCAGTTGTCACGATCCGAAACTCCCTATCGAGCCCTTGACAACCACCGCGACGTCCCGATAGGCATTCATACCCGGAACGCCGACCGGAACCCCGCAAGGTTTAGCATCAGTTTCCACATCTTCCAGATGAACAATAATTATTAAATGATGTACTTCGACGAATTATAAGACATTCCCCGATCAAAACATTAAAATATTATTTTTCGGCTCACAAGGGCATTTTCGTCATTTTTCTTCGAAAACTCAAAATCAACTAAAAACGTAATAAGTGAGTTGAAAACATATATTTCATAATCAAAAATAGTTTAGAAGTCTAAAATATTCGTTTGAAGTAAAATTGTAACTATTTTATTATAATAAAAATATTTAATAAAATAAACTATTTTCTTATAAAATAATTTTTATAAAGCTATTGATAAATAATTTTCGAAGCGTAAAAGCTAAATATACTATTACATACTATATTACAAACAACCAAAGTATGAAATTCAAATTACAGTGACACGTGGGCTCACAACTAACCAAAATGCATCGAAAGCTAGAAACCTACAACTTTTGCATATTCAAGTCCAACTGATAGTCCTTGACAAAATCTGCTAACTATAGAGTTTCTTGAGCCTGAAATGTGAGGAAATGAGAGGGTGAGATTATAAAATCCCAGTGAGTAAACAGATACCAGCTAAATTATCTAAAGTCGAGTAAATGGAGATAAATTCAATCTCATTCTTGGTATCACATTTCACCTTATCTCAACTCATTTCAATCGAGTAGAGACAAATAAAATATTCTATCGAGCAAAATAGAATTATTTTACTCGAATAATTAATATTTAGTTTAGCTTATTCATCTCTTAAATACTTGGCTCGTGCCAAAATCATTCTCGGGGATACCCCGGTTGAAGCATCTGATCAAGACCGCCAAGGCTGCTCAGTGTAGTACACACATGAACATATTTTTACAATTTAAAATCTAGCCATTCCTTGGCGTTGGCTGAGTCTCACTCCTACGTGGTGGTCCACATGAAGTGCACTCAAATCTTTACCTCTAGAGATACCCCACACGCGGCACTCTGATTAAGGTAAGGTATATCTAATTCTGTGCCCCTTTTTATAGGCTGGTCCACAAAACCTCCATTGCAGGGATTATGGATTATTTTATCTACCATCTTATTTATAAAATTGCAACTGCATGACATGGCAATTTGTTGCAACCTAGACTATTAAGGCTAAATACAAAATACTTGTAATTCTAAGACAAAAATCAGTTTAGCCATTCATGCTCATATATTGTCGTAAGCCATTAAGTTTAAACACAATTTATAATACAACAATAAACAATCTCCAATTACTTTATTTTCAAATCGATTGTCAAATTTTCAAATCAATTTATGAAAATTCGTATTTTTCACATAAAACAAAGCATTTTACCATTTAAAATTCATTTTCACAAAATCACCAAATTGAATAAAATCTACTCTAGATAATTAAGGCGATAATAAGTTCACTCACAATTTTCAGAAACCAAATTTCGGGGATTCCGACTATAAATCCTCTAGTGCGATTTTCTTACCTTTATCAGAGGGCTCACCACTTTGACAAATTGTACAATAATTTAATCACTACATTTGTGCTAATTAGGTATAAAATTAACCTAATTTCTATATGAATGCATGGAATGCTCGTTTAACGGCTTAAACGCGATGTTGACCTAATTCGGCTTATTACCTGATAAATTAGCCAACGCGTCTGATTTAATTCCAAATTGCTCCATTTTTTTTCTAATACTTCAAATCACTCAACATCAATCAAATAACCCAAATTTCAACTTAATCAACTTCACAATTCCTCATGGAAAAATTCGGCCATAAATGTGCATCACTACTAAAAATTTTCCTACTAAATTTTCTTACCATAATTCATCATTTTCTCAGCCATTTCCCTTGAAATAACAACAATCCATCATTCACACACTTCACCTAGGGTTCGGCCAATGAAAAATTGTAGGGAAAATGAAATTTTTCCTTGTTGTTTTGCTTACAAACATGCTAAACTAACTCTAAACAATAACATAACTCAAAATCAATCAATTTCAACATCATTTCTCTCACCATACCCATTCGATCAGAATTGAACTCTCTATGAACACATGCAATTCAGCCATGGAAATGAGAAAATAAAGTATGGGTAGTGTAGATCTCAAAGAAAATTAAAGAAATTTCAACTTACCTAGCTTGATTCCTCGGATTTTCACACCTTCTCTTTGATTTTTCCACCTAGGTTTTTGTTTCTTCCTTTGTTCTTCCTTTCCTCTTGCTTTTGTCCCCTTTGATTGAATATGGTGAGAGAAAATGGGGTTTATGGGCTGATTTTTATAAGGAAAATATTAAAGTAATAACGCTTGACACGTGGCACTTTGTGATTGGTCCATTTTTCTTTTTATACTTTAAATATTTGACTTTTTTCACTTAATTTTCTGCCACATCTTTATGTCATATTTATACATTCCTAAAATAAAATCCACAAATTTGACAAGTGTTGGGGGTGATAATTTACCGTTTTGCCCCCAAGACAGTAAAATTACCATTTTGCCCCTATGCTCCAAAAATATCGAGAATGAAAATTTTTCACTGCCAAACCTCATATTATGCTTCAAATGATCAATCTTGGCTAAAAATTTCATCAAATGTCCAAATTTAAATTTTGGGTGGCAAAATGACCATTTTGCCCTTAATCGGTCAATTTTTTCGATTGATTCCAAATCGGTTTTCGAACTCCGAATCGCCATTTTAAGTCATCCCTGGACTATGAAATTCCCAATTTCACCTTAAAATCCCTATTTTAATTAGTTCAAGGTATAAATCGACTTAGTTGTACTTCTAAGTACAATACCGACTTTTATTCATTTTTCTGAGATATTTTAATATGCAGGCATAATGTCAAATATATAAATGTCATGACAGATATTTTAGGGCTGGGCTTGGCAGCACTACCCCCCTTAAAATAAAATTTTGACCTCAAAATTTCACTTATCTAACTCAAAGAAAAAGTGGGGGTATTGTCTTCCATTATTTCCACATACTTCCTATTTATTTTGCATCTAGGAATTTTTAATCTTCTCAATCCTATCAAATCATCTCATATAGCTTATAGTATGATAAAGCCATAAATTCTCCAAATTCAACTCCCAATAGGATTCCTGACTATTATTTATACAACTCTTCAAATATATTTAGTTATAGTCTTGGACCATTAAAAACCATTCTTCATTTTAGATGGGTACACCAATAACTCCACCTATACGTATGCATACGCACTTTCAGATGTCCATATTCCTTATTACTTGTAAGTGTCTTTGTTCTTAAATACCTTTGGGACTAATTTCTCTTTGTTCGTTCTCCACTATAACCAAGATTCAATAGAATAATCTCCATAATTCTTGTCAACATTCTCATCATGTCCGTGCTTAGTTCCACATCATTCGCATACTTATACTTTTTTCTTATCCTTTCCAATCATACACTTAAATTTCATTGTATTATATGTCCTTGCCTTACAATATCATTAGTACTTCAAATATGTGCCTTGATTTGATCATTCGTGTCATAAATCGCACTTTGAACCAAATAGACTTTTAAATTGATCTTTCAAGTAATTTATATATATCAATCTCAATTACAGAACTCTACATGGCACTTAGACTAGATTCGATATCTCCGAGTCAGTTAATCTCAAGCTCCAATTTCACATGTGGCATCTTCCTCGATAGACTACCTCTCCAAGGTATTGTTATGTCTAGGTCCTTATCCCTCCCGCTCAATCTTCCCTGTAGTCTGTAGCTTACAATTTGACACAGAAAGGTTCAAACCCAAGACCTTTTCTTAACTTGAAAGAAACACCTTTAATCCTATAGCTCCCCATTCTATGCATAGCAAAATTCAAGTTCACCTTTTGAGTAAATTTATTCACTAACTTTTTACTTCATGACTACATATCAATTATAGTAATCATGGATGCTCACTATTGAGTTAACTCATGTGCTTATATCCATAAACCATAATAGATACAATCAATTCTTGGAATCTCACAATCGCTTAACTGAAATCAACACCAGCTCCCTCTAAGCTACCGTACATATTCAACACTTATTCACATATAAACTATTTCAAAATTTCAACTCCACTTATATAGGGGCATAACAACTCAATTAACATAGTGTACTACCTTCATGCACATAAGTATTGGTTTACCTGTGTTGTTATCAACCCCTTCTTTCCAACAAAGTCAAAACAATTTTTAGAAATTTCCATAACCATATTCTATATATATTCATTCGCTATATCATTCTTGAAATCTCAATTCACCTCTTTAGAATATTCTTTCCATAATATATGATCACTTCACCATATCGTATCACAGCATTATGTTCCTCCATTTCACTATCATGCATACTCCACAGAAATTAATGTAAAAGTTTTACGTACTTTGACTAATACTAATTCTATTTATTCATATCTTAAATATTTCAATTTTGTAAGTTATACTCTAATTGTATGTCCCAAGATTCATATGCTTCAAATCTCACCTTAGGACATCTTCTCTATATAATGTAACGAATTCACCATACATATCATTACTTACGTGATTATCCATTATTTATGGTACTCCACCATTCTCATTATTCACTACTGATCATTTTCATCTTAATATTTTCCTAACTTTCCCCTTCTTTTATATGCCAATATATAAGGCAAGATAGAAACTTTTCAATTCACTCTTCATCTTTTCTTAATACTTGCCTATTACCCTTAAGACTCCAATTGTCAAAGCTTAGCTCAAAACCAAAAACTATATTCCAACTTGTGAGTCTGATCCTTATGCCGCTCATAGTTCGCTCATTCTCTCTAGCCATAAGGAGTTCTTTACACAACAACATTTGGTAGTCGGTATTGTGGCGTTGCGGTTGTTAAAATTTACTTTATCAAAATAATTCTTCCACCTTTAAGGCTGCTATCACAATTATTCATGATTATGTGGTTTCCCTCTCAATCTATACCATAATTAGTAAAAATTAACTTTCCATTATGAGTACACGATCAGATTATTGATTTAACATATATATATTTTGCCATTAACATTCATGCATCTATATCATAACATTTAGTACGAGTTCAATTAAGCAAAATTTCCAAATAACTCCTAAACATGTAATTCTCGATTTGTACAAATAACTACCATTTTCTTCTTAATCAAAATTTTTATCTTTCTCCAGTTCCTTCATTTATCTCCACATCAGACCACATAACTATTCCCTAACTCAATTATAATCCAGAGGAATCTCTCCTCTGCATATCCGTATGAGTTAGTGGAGATGGAGTAGCTACCGAAGCCCTTCCTAACTGTGGGCAATCACTCCTAATGTGATCCGGTTGACTACAATGAAACATCGTACAAGCTCCCAACATGGTCCAACATGATAATTCCCACAATTTCTGCATCTATTAGAACTTTCAGAACCTTTTCAAGAAATAGCCATCACAGATTCGTTAGATCTTGGAGGCTTCTGTTGTGTTTGCGAAAATGGTGGTCGGGAAGATGTTGCTAAAACAGATGAGCCCTTGCCCCTTTTTGGTGGCTGATCAAGAGATTCACTTGGATTTTTCCTTTTTGCTAATTCTGCTCGCAGTCTCTTATTTTCATTCTCTAGCTTTTCAACTCTCAAAGCCATTTGCACCACCTCTTTAGCTATGGTTGCGTCCAACTCACTCATAGTAGAACTACAACCGTGCTACCTAGCTTCTTCAAGCTTTTTAGAAAGAGAAACATCCGGCACTAATGGTGGGAAAGGAGGTGGAGGTGGTGATACTACAAGAACAGCTAAAGGAATTATGGGAGGAGTTTGACTAGCCTGTACTTGGTTAGCAAGAACAGTATGGAAAGCTGCCAATGCTTGAACCACCTCAAGAGGTAGGGTAGAAATCTCAATAAATGGCAAAGGAGGTGGAAGACTCTCAAGCTACTCAGCAACAAGCGCTGCCCGAAAAAAAGATGCAACCAATTCCTCTTCTACTACATCTAGCAGCCGAGGTTAGGAACAACCTCTTCCCCTCCCGGCCGATCTGGTAATAGGCGGGTGCTCGCGTCTAGGAGGCATATTAATCTATAAAAGATAAATAGCATAGGTTTAAACAACCTCAGATTCTATATGTAAACGCTTCCTATTCAATCTAACCTAATTTAACCTAACTCGGGGCCACGCAGTGTCAATGTGGATTTCTTAAAACAACTTTAGAACCAAAAACTTTAAAATCCAAAGCTTTAAAACTAAAATTTCTGATCTTTAAACCATACTCTGATACCGATTGAATTGTCACGACGTAGAACTACCCATCAGGCCAGTGACAATCGCCACGACGTCCCGATAGGCATTCATACCCGGAATGTCGATCGGAACCCCGTAAGGCTTAGCATCAGTTTCCACATCTCCCCAATGAGCAATAATTATTAAATGACGTACTTCGAGGACTTATAAGACATTCCCTGATCAAAACATTAAAATATTATTTTTCAGCTCACGGGGCCATTTTTGTCATTGTTCTTCGAAAACTCGAAATTAGCTAAAAGCATAATAAGTGAGTTGAAAACATATATTTCATAATCAAAAATTGTTTAAAAGTCTAAAATGTTCGTTTGAAGTAAAATTGTAACTATTTTATTATAATAAAAATATATAATAAAATAATTTTTATAAAGCTATTGATAAATAATTTTCATAGCGTAAAAGCTAAATATACTATTACATACTATATTACAAACAACCAAAGTATGAAATTCAAATTACAGTGACACGTGGGCCCACAACTAACCAAAATGCATCGGAAGCTGGAAACCTACAGTTTTTGCTGATTCAAGTCCAACTGATGGTCCTTGACAAAATCTGCTAACTATGGAATTTCTAGAGCCTAAAATGTGAGGAAATGGGGGGGTAAGATTATAAAATCCCAGTGAGTAAACATATATCAGCTAAATTATCTAAAGTCGAGTAAATTGAGATAAATTCAAACTCATTCTTTGTATCACATTTCACCTTATCTTAACTCATTTCAATCGAGTAGAGACAAATAAAATATTCTATCGAGCAAAATAGAATTATTTTACTCGAATAAGTAATATTTAGTTTGGCTTATGCATCTCTTAAATACTTGGCTCGTGCCAAAATCATTCTCGGGGATACCCTGGCCGAAGCATCTGACCGAGACTGCTAAGGCTGTTTAGTGTAGTACACACATGAACATATTTTTACAATTTAAAATCTAGCTATTCCTTGCCGTTGGTTGAGTATCACTCTCATGCGGTGGTCCACATGAAGTGCACTCAAATCTTTACCTCTAGAGATACCCCACACACGACACTCCGATCGAGGCAAGGCATATCTAATTTTGTGCCCCCTCTTATAGGCTGGTCCACAGAACCTCCACTGTAGGGATTATGGATTATTTTATCTACCACCTTATTTATAAAATTGCAACTGCATGACATGGCAATTTGTTGCATCCTAGACTGTTAAGGCTGAATACACAATACTTGTAATTCTAACACAAAAATCAATTTAGCCATTCATGCTCATATATTGTCATAACCCACTAAGTTTAAACACAATTTATAATACAACAATAAACAATCTCCAATTACTCTATTTTCAAATCAATTGTCAAATTTTCAAATCAATTTATGAAAATTCATTTTATTTTATTAATTCATATTTTTCATATAAAACAAAGCATTTTACCATTTTAAATTCATTTTTTCACAAAATCACCAAATTGAATAAAATCTACTCTAGATAATTAAGACGATAGTAAGTTCACTCATAGTTTTCGGAAACCAAATTTCGGGTATTTTGACTATAAATCCTCGAGTGCGATTTTCTTACCTTTATTAGAGAGCTCACCACCTTGACAAATTGCACAATAATTTAATCACTACATTTGTGCTAATTAGGTATAAAATTAACCTAATTTCTATATGAATGCATGGAATGCTCGGTTAACCACTTAAACACGGTGTTGACCTAATTCGGCCTATTACCCGATAAATTAGCCAGCGTGTCCGATTTAATTGCAAATTGCTCCATTCTTTTTCTAATACTTCAAATCACTCAAAATCAATCAAATAACCCAAATTTTAGCTTAATCAACTTCACAATTCCTCATGGAAAAATTCAGCCATAAATGTGCATCACAACTAAAAATTTTCCTATTAAATTTTCTTACCGTAATTCATCATTTTCTAAGCCATTTCCCTTGAAATAACAACAATCCATCATTCACACACTTCACCTAGGGTTCGGCCAATGAAAGATTGTAGGGAAAATGAAAATTTTCCTTGTTTTGCTTACAAACATGCTAAACTAACTTTAAACACTAACATAACTCAAAATCAATCAATTTCAACATCATTTCTCTCACCATACCCATTCGATCATAATTGAACTCTCTATGAACACATGCAATTCAGCCATGGAAATGAGAAAATAATGTATGGGTAGTGTAGATCTCAAAGAAAATTAAAGAAATTTCAACTTACCTAGCTTGATTCCTTGGATTTTCAATCTTTCTCTTTGATTTTTCCACCTAGGTTTTTGTTTTTTCCTTTGTTCTTCCTTTCCTCTTGCTTTTGTTCCCTTTGGCCGAATATGGTGAGAGAAAATGAGGTTTATGGGCTGATTTTTATAAGGAAAATATTAAAGTAATAACGCTTGACACGTGGCACTTTTTGATTGGTCCATTTTTCTTTTTATACTTTAAATATTTGACTTTTTTCACTTTATTTTCCACCACATCTTTATGCCATATTTATCTATTCCCACAATAAATAAAATCCACAAATTTGGCTAGTGTTGGGGGTAAAAATTTACTGTTTTACCTTAGGATAGCAAAATTATCATTTTACCCCTATACTCTAAAAAAATCGAGAATGAAAATTTTTCACTGCCAAACCTCATATGATGCTCCAAATGATCAATCTTGGCTAAAAATTTCATCAAATATCCAAATTTAAATTTGGGGTGGCAAAATGACCATTTTGCTTCTAATTAGTCAATTTTTCCAATTGACTCCAAATCGGCCCTCGAACTTCGAATCGTCATTTTAAGTCATCCATGGACTGTGAAATTTCTAATTTCACCTTAAAATCCCTATTTTAATTAGTTCGAGGTATAAATCGACTTAGTTATACTTCTAAGTACAATATCGACTTTTATTCATTTTTTTGAGATATTTTAATATGCAAGCATAATGTCAGATATATAAATGTCATGACAGATATTTTAGGGTTAGGCTTGACAGCAGTAGCTCTTAAATATCCCACCAAATCAATAGAATTTTTAGCAGCATGACTTGGCAATTTTAACACTAACCAACCTGCACGACAAACAACATTTCAAATATTCCGAACACAATAACCAATCAGCCAATCATGCCCACATTATCATAACCCATTTAAATCAAAATACAATTTATCACGCAACACTTAGCAATCTCCAAGTACTCTATTTTCAAAATCATCATTAATTTCAAAACGATTTACAAAGTAATTTCATTCAAACACATTTGTTTATAAAACATGAAAATTTACCCTTTTAAATCCATTTTCCATAGAATTCACAAAGACAGATAAAAACCACCTTAGATAATTGAGATGATAGTAAGCTTACTCACTATGTCAAGAGTTTGGATTTTCGAAGTACTTTGACTAGTGATCTTCGGGTGCAATTTCCTTGCCTTTATTAGAGAACTCACCACCTTGACACAGTACAAAATCAAGAAATTTACTACGTTGGCTCTAAATTGTAATAAACTAATTTAGACTACTAATGCATGATATGAAATGCAAATTATCTGAATATTGTCTAAACACAGTGTTGGCCTACTTTGGTCTTTCACCCGATTAAATGGCCAACGCGTCTAATTTAGTTCCAAATTTCTCTATTTCTTTTCTAATACTTCAAATCACCAAACATAAGCCAAATAACCTAAAATTTAGCATAACCACCTTTACATTTCTTCATGGGAAATTTGGCCATGGTAGATGCACTAACACCATGATTTTTCCTACTTAATTTCTACACCATAATTCATCATTTCCTAACCCATTTACTTGAAATAAAAATCAAATTCATCCTCAACAAACTATAGGTTGAATTCTCTATGTGGGATATTGATGTTGAATTTGATTTTATTTTAAGTGAATTGGTTGAAAAATTACGATTTATGGTGTGAAAATCAAGTAAGGAAAATTTCATGGTCGATGCATCACCATGTCTGAATTTTTCCAAAAGACAATGTGATGCTGAATTAGCAATATTTCAGGTTATTTGATTAGTAATTGATGAATTGAAGAATTAAATGAGAAATGGAAATTATTGGGAGTTAATTGGATGTGTTGGCCGATTTACCGAGTGATAGATCGAATTAGGCCAATATCGATTTATTTAGGTGCATAATTTCATTTACGTAAAATATCGATTTTGATTAGCTATCCAAACAACCTCATGCACCCATATAGAGGTTAAAATAGTTTTATACTGGTATGACACAATATATTAAATTGTGTGTCATGTATTGTGTATAGGTGCTGAACCCTCTAACATGGGCAAAGGAATTGTGCCAGAGAGCCGAGAATGGGAGCATTTCGAACTCCTAATACTGTGAGTGAATTTGCATTTCAAAATCGTTTTGGGAATGTGAATTTATTTGAACAAAATGTTTGAATGATTTTATCCAACTTTTCTATAAAAATAATGAGTACCACGAGAACAAGCCCTTATTGAAATGTTTTTGTGATGTGAAATATGATTGTGATAATTACAACCGTGCGTGTGCAGAGTGGATAGTGCGCACGTTGGTTGAATGACAATTATGTGGTGATGATTGCGACCATGCATGTGTAAAGTGGGGAGTGCGCATGCCGGTGATGATGTGCGAGTATGGGGTGTACCAGAGTGGAGAAAAATGGCATGGTGGATGTAATTGCACGTGACTTTATATTTATTTATATGTGTGAACTTGAGAATTCTCTCTCTCTCATTGTAAAAATCGATTTAAATTGAAGGGAAGGGGTTTTATTATTAGTTGGATTAAATTGACTTGTTCTTAAATGAGTGCGTCATGGTTTTCAACTTTCTTGGCTATTATTGCTTATTCCCTTCTAATGTTCGCTCACTGAGTTTCGTACTCACAGTTTTAAAAAGATTCATGTTTTTAGATCAGAAGACTATTGGGTCCTAGATCGAGGAGTCCCCGTAGTTTGTCTCCTGGGTAGGTGTATGGCATTCAATAGCAATCCATTTTTTGTTGTTCTCCGTTGGAAGTCACGGGTCCTTTTTGTTACGTGCATATGTTCATGTAATGTAAATTAATGAATTACATGTCATGAACAATGTATGTATTTATGTTTTAATCGATAATGCCATCGTGAATTGGCTATTTTCACACTGGTTGAGAATGCGTATGGTCGTATTAGTTGACAAAACATTAAGTAAAAATAAATAGGATAGGCTTGCTTGGGCTTAGTGAGCTATGCTCATTAGGCTCATGCACCAGTCATGGCCCACAAATGGGCTGTGACAGAATGGTGGTGGGGAAATTGAATTTCTTTCTTGTTGTTTTCCTTCCAAACATGATAAACTAACTAAAAACACTAACATATCTTAAAATCAAATCAATTCCAACATCAAATTCCCTCTCTACCCATTCGGCCAGCCATGAACCCATTATGAAAACATGTAATTCAACCATGGAAAATAAGGAGAAATGCTTAAGAAAGATAGATTTCAAGCTTAAATTGATAAATCTTACCTTTTATCACTTAATCCTTGAAAAATCAATGAATTTTCTTGATTTTCTTAGCTAAGGTTTTTGTTTTTCCTCTTTTCTTCCTTTTTCTTCCTTTTTCTCCCTTTGGCCGAACAAAATAAGTGAGTGGGGAGGGTTTATATGCTGATTTTTAAAGGAAAAGATAAAATAATCAAGCTTGCCACATGTCATTTTATTATTGGTCCATACTTAAAAACTTAACTATTAAGTATTCTTCCACCACCACATAAAATCTTTTAATTCTCCACCACATAAATTGTTTATGGATGAATTCTATGAGCATGACAAGTGTTGGTGGTATAAAATTACAATTTTGCCCCTAGGTGGTAAAATGATTGTTTTGCCCCTAGATAGTGAAAATTCTAGTTTGACTTCAAATTAATCCTCGAACTTTGAATCACCATTTTAAGTTATTCCGAGAATGTGAAATTTCCAATTTCACCTTAAAATCTTTACCTAAACTAGTTCGAGGCTTAAATTGACTTAGTTGTACCTCTAGGTACAATATCGACTTTTGTCACTTTTTCAGGGCTTTCTTAGTATGCAAACATGCTATCCATCACATGTATGTCATGACAAATATTTTATAAGGTCGAGCTTTACAGTTTTTATGGTTCTAACTATCCTGTTTGGGCTATTAGGATGAAAGCATTCCTGAAAGGTGTCAACCTATGGAATGATGTTGAGAATGAGACAGAAGTACCAACATTAAGAGAAAATGCTACATTAACACAAGTGAAGCAATATAAAAAGGATATAGCAATGAAATACATAGCCTTATGTCTTATACACTCAACTACTGCAGAGTTAGTTTTCAGTAGGATTATAAGTGTGTGAGACAAAAAAACAAGTTTAGAGCAAACTTAGAGAAGAATTTATAGGTCTACCAGAAGTAAACAAATGCATCTACCAAACCTTAGAAGACAATATGAACTTTTGAGAATGAAGGAAGGTCAGACTGTGCATGAATTTATTAATGTACTGATAAAGATGGTAAATCAGATTTGACTTATAGGAGAGACTTTAACAAATGCAAAAGTTAAGGAGAAAGTTCTTATTAGCTTACAAGAAATGTTTGATGCCACAGTTTCCTCTCTAGAACAAGTGAAAGACATCTCGCAGCTCTTAATTTCTGACTTAATGAATGCCTTGAAAGTTGATGAACATAGGAAAGTTGTTAGGAAAACACGAAAGGGCGGATCTTGCCTTTACTATTTGAATGAAAGGAAAGGCACATGCAAAAACTTCAACCAAGAAGAATGTGAGTAAAGATAAGGATAAGGAGAAAGGAAGCTCATAGGGAAAAAAAGTTCAAAATAAGAAAAATCAGATTTCATGTATGTCCTTATTGCAAGAAAATGAGTCATATTGAGTCATTACTAGTACAGGCTTGATGTAAAGTGCAACGCATGCAAGCAATTAAGTCATGTAAAAAAGGTTTGTAAGGACAAATCTGGTGGAAATGAGAAGCTCTCAAATGTAGCTGAGAATGTTGAACCTATAAAACAGTAACTTTTCATGGCAACCTAAAGCAAAACAATAGATGATGCATAATGGCTATTGGACAATGGTAGTTCAAATCACGTGACACCAAATTCTTTCTTGTTTACTCAACTTGATACTCATTATTAGTCTAGAGTAAGAATTGGAAATGGTTTACGTTTGAATGTAGTTGGAAAAGGTACTGTAAGAATCCAAACACCATCAGGCTAAAAGTATGTAGATGAAGTTCTTTTAATTCTTGACATAGCATAGAATCTACTTAGTGTAGGACAGATAATGGAAAAACATTATACACTTAAGTCTAAAGATGTTTCCTGCATTATTAATGATCTATCATGTCAAACCCTGCTCTATAAAATAATTATGATGTCATTTACATGCTCAATAGAATGTTTGAATATTTAGGAAGTTCGAGAAATTGTTAAAAGACAATATTGGCCATAATGATACCATTAAGTCGATTAAGCCTCGAATGAGTTCAAATAAGGATTTTAAGAGTGAAACTGAGAATTTCACAGTTTAGGGATTACTCAAAATAGTGATTCGGAGTTCGAGGTCCAGTTTGGAGTCAATCAAGATAATTTACCGATCAGGGACAAAACGGTCATTTTACCATTTAACGACAAAATGGAGATTTCTATAAAAGATTTTGATCACATTTGACCAAGAATAATTATATGAAGTATAATATGATTATTTGGAGTACAATATGAGGTTTAGTAGTGGAAAATTTTAATTCTCGATATTTTTAGAGCACAAGGGCAAAACGGTAATTTTACCACTAGAGGACAAAACATGAATTTTTACAAAAAACTTTGGCCCCATTTGATTAAGATGGATCAATTGAAGTGTTATTTGAGGTTGAAAAGTGCAAATAATGTAATTTCGATACTTTTCGGAGTATAGGGGCAAAATCGTAATTTTACCACTCGAAGATGAAATTTAAGTTTTTGAGAGAATTTAGATTAAATATAATTAACAGAAATATGATATGAGTATGAGGAGTGAAAAATATGTGTATTGGAAATTTTTTAGATTTTGGGGTAAAAATGTAAATTTTCACTTTTACGGGGGTAAAAGTGTAATTTTTAAAAATTTACTCCACCAAGACTTTAGAAAAATCTAGAAACTTTATCTAAGACATGGATAAGTGAAGAGGAAAGTATGGTGGAAAAAGAAAGTCAAATGGATGGCTAGAAAAAAAATAAATTAATAAAATATTCAATATGTAAATAAAATAATATCATTTTATTTAGCTTTTAAAAAACCATAAAAATCAGCCCATTCATCCCCTTGGTCAGCCAAAAACCAGAAAAGAGAGAGAGAAACCAAAAACAAACCCTAGAGTGAGAAAATCAAAGAAAAAGAATGGAAAAATCAAGGAAATTAGGTGAAAAAGTTATGATTTTTCATTTCTGCTTGAGATCTTTTATTTCTAAGCGATTTCCCTTATTTTTCTACACTTGAAATGCATGTTTTCATGGTGAATCAAGGGCTGGTCATATGGGTTTAGAGAGACA
This sequence comes from Theobroma grandiflorum, assembly GCA_036013995.1. NCBI lineage: Eukaryota > Viridiplantae > Streptophyta > Magnoliopsida > Malvales > Malvaceae > Theobroma > Theobroma grandiflorum. Next base: position 15,391,316 of record CP142131.1, read on the forward strand.
AAGAGGTTAGATTGAATTGATTTTTAGGTATGTTAGTGTTTAAAGATAGTTTAGCACGTTAGTAACCAAAACAATAAGAAAAAAATTGATTTTCTCCATGATTCTTTAGTGACCGAATGCCTTAGGGAATGTGTGTTGAATGAAATGATTTCATTTCAAATGAAATGGTTTTGAAATTGATCAATTATGAAGAAAAAAAAGAATTAAATAGAAAAATTTCAGTATTAGTGCACCATTTTTAGTCGAATTTTTGGAGAGAAATTGGCTGCTGAAAATTGAGGAAATTGATGAGATTTTAGGGCATTTTGGTAATATTTGATGAATTATGAAGGTAGGAATTAAATGGGAATTTAAGGTGCAAAAATATGAATTTTTACCTAATAGGGGTAAAAGCGTAATTTGTAGTGTAAGATTGATAAATTGACCCGTGTTCCCTGTCATTGGGTAATGTGGATATAATTGGATGGTTAGAAATTGAAATGGGTCAAATCAAAGTTAAATTGAGGGTTTTAGCAAATTAGGTCGGGCATAGGCAAATTGGTCGGACATCGCAATTAAACGACTGTTCGGACCATTTTGATCTCATTTCCATGCATCATGTAGAGCTTGAAATAGCTTATGACTGTTGGACACAATTTAATTGAAATTTGTGTCATGAATTATGGCTAGGTGGTAAGCCATTGGATAAGTGTAAAAGACTGTACCCGTGGACTGAAAATAGGAGTATCTCTTCTCCTAGAACTGTAAGTGGACAATTTATTGTCGTAAATATCTGGAGTAATTATATTTGTTGATGCTCTTATTGAACGGTGGATTTAAATCATAAAATATTATGTTTTCTAATTAAAATGTATTTTAATAAAAATGATATTTATATTGGTTTTGAAATCAAATATTATTTTTGGGAAAAATTGAGTATTTGGAGACTGGGTTGAATTTATAGTTTTATATGCTATTGAAATTGTGGCCTATGACACTATGGTAGCATGATAGCTAACTTTTTAAGGTTTGGCATGAAATATATGAATAGTTTTGGTTTGGTCTTGGTAAACTGGATTAAATTTTATTCGCCATATTATGCTACTGGAAATTTTATGGGTCTGGTGGTATATTAAACGGTCACTGCAGTGGTAGGGGTTTTCGTGGACTGCCTATGAGAGGGGCACGGTAACCCAATCAATTATATACATACCTCCAGGGGGAGATGATGGATGAAGTATCTCCTGAGGTAATATTTGAGTCTACCTCATGTTCGGACCTCCACATGAGAGTGAGACTCAGTCAACGCCAAGGAACGGCTGTGTGTGTCAGATGGGAAAACATGGTTATGGGTATGGGACATTTAACAGCCTTGACAAAGGTACTCGCGAGAATGATTCTGGCAGGGGCCAAGTTTAAGAAATTGTTTGGTATGGATCGAAACAAATTTTGAGTTTGAATATTATTGTGATATAACATTTTTATAATGTCTCCATCTAGTCAGCTTTAGATGCTTTTGATGGTAATTATTTACTCACTGGGATTTTATAATCTCACCCCTCTTCTTATTCACATTTCAAGCTCAGGATAAGCTATAGATAGCTAGTTGCATCGAGGACTGCAATTGGATTGCATTCCTAGAAAAGCTGTAGGTTCCCAGCTTTCAATGCATTTCGGTTAGTTGTGGGCCCACGTGTCACCGTAATTTAAATTTCATACTTTGGTTGTTTGTACTAAAGTATGCCAAAATATATTTAGTCTTTACGCTGTGAAAATTATTTATTGATAGCATTATAAAAATTGTTTTAGAAGAAAATAAATTATTTTATCGAATATTTTTATTATATTAAAATAGAAAAAAATTGCTTTCAATTAATGTTTTAGACGTTTAAATTTATTTTCAAACTACGTAATTTGTGTCTTCTACACATTTATTACGTTTTTGGCTGAGTTTTGAGATTTTCAAAAAAGATGACGAAAATGCCCCTGTGAGCCAAAAAAATAATATTTTATTGTTTTAATTTGAAAATGACTTATGAATTCTTGAAATGCGAAATTTAATAACCGTCGGTCACTAGGGAAGTGCGAAAAACTAATACAAAAGCCTTGCGGGGTTTCGGTCGGTATTCGGGGTGTGAATACCTATCGAGACTTCGCGGCATTTGTCACGGGCCCGATAGGGAGTTCCGGGGCGTGACAAATCAGGTGAACTACTAATGAATGTGCAATGAAAAATAGATGCTTTCATGTTAATTTGACTGAAGCATGCATGCAAGCTAGTACTAGCAACATTGATGTATATTCACTTTAGCACAAAAGACTTGGTCATTGTAGCTTTAATTATTTGTACCAGTTATATTCTTAGGGGTTAGTACAGAAGCTACCTAAGCTAGGCAAATCAACATCAGTCTGTAATGTCAGCAAATTTCATAAATAGAGTAGTAAACCGTATCCTAATGCTAGCTTAACAAGATCAAAGAGTATGCTAAATTTGGTCCATTTTGATGCTGTAGAACCTATGAGCCAAGAATCTCTAAGTGGTAGTAAGCATTTTATAAGTTTTATTGATGACTTTAATAAAATGACCTAGATATATTTTCTTAAATTTAAGCATAAAGCCTTTGAAATGTTCATTAAATTCAAGCTAAAGTTGAAAGGGAAAATGGTTCGAAGCTGATGTGTTTGAAGTTAGACAATGGTGGGAAATACACTTCATCAGAGTTTGAAAAATATTGTTAAGTTGAAGGAATTCATCATCAGCTTACCGTGCCTTACTCACCTTAACAAAATGGGGTGAGTGAAAGAAAGAACAGGTCAATATTAGATATGGGGAGATGTCTGTTGTTTGAGAAAGAACTTTTTAAGAAGTTTTGGGCAGAAACATGCAATACAATTTTTTGTCTGCTAAATAGATTACCAACAAAGGCCTTGATAGGTATGAATTCTTATGAAGCTTGGTATAGTAGTAAGCCTTATGACTTCTTATGAAGCTTGGTATAGTAGTAAGCCTTCAATTTATCATATCAAGGTATTAAGAAGTCTTTGTTATCATTAAATTCTTGAGAATCAAAAAAATAAACTTGATCATAGATCACAAACAATAGTTTTCATTAGCTACAGTGAGCAGTCCAAAGGATATAGAATTTATCTTGTAAGATCAAACATAGTCATAGTGTCTAGAAATGTTATTTTTGATGAAGATGCAAAATTGAACTAGAGGGAAAATGAGTTTGAAAAGACAGGATCTCTATTTAAAATTGAATTGCATGAGTTTGTTGAAACTAAAATAGATGTTGCAAATCAGATTACAAGTGCAGATGATGATGAGTATTTTGCAGTAAGTGGTACTTGAAGTCTTGATGATATTTATCACAGAAGCTTAATGGTTACAACTAAACCTAACACTTACCAAGCTGTAGCAGAATCTAAGGAGTGGAAAGTTTCAATGCAAAAAGAAATCAATGTGATTAATCAAAATAATATAGACACTTGTTAATAGACCTGAAAATAACATGTAATTAGAGTTAAATGGATTTTTAGGAAAAAATTTGTAATACCCCGTACCCTCGATGCACACAAATAAGATCTTATTGATCAAACGAAAGATCATTTGATGCGAATTGGCGTGGTAAAGAACGACAAAGGATGAAAGGAACGCGCAAGAATAAAATATTTTGCATGCGCGAAAACAGTAATTAAATAATAATATTTTTATCGAGGATGAATTAGTGAACTGAAGGATGATTCAGAAGTAAATCGATACATAATGATGTGTTTCGGGACCAAAGAAGACAAGTGAAAATTTTTAAAATAAAATAATATTTTATTTAATAAAATAATATTTTATTTAATAAAATAATATTAAAATATTAATATTTTATATGTTGTCAGAATTAGTCATGAAAACTGAAATATGACTAATTCAAGAGGGGGGGGGGGGAGAAGAAGTAAAGAAGAGTTTTGAAGGAAAACGACGGTAATCGTGCACCGTGATTTTTTTTCGAGCTAACGCGGTAAGTAAATATTTAAATATTATGATGACACCGCATTGAAATACGATTTTGATATTTTGGTCGTACACGTGTAAAAGAAGGAAGATAGAAGAAAACTAGAATTTTTACACGTGTTGGGAGAATAAATTTTAAATTATGAAAATTTGAGGGAGGTATGTTAAATAAAATAAAGTTAAAGCATAGTATGTAAATTTAATTATTTGGAAGAAATAAAAATATTATGAGAATAAAATGGATGATAAATAATGAGGAAAAAGGTGTTGAAAAGTCAAATAATATTTTTATATATGCATGAGTGACCACATGAGTCAAGAATGGAATGAGGACAAAAACAAAAGAAAGAAAGTGTGTGTGTGTGGCGGATGGGAAAATTGAAAAGGTGCACAAGCTTTGATTTTCCATTTCAATCCTATGTGATTAAAAACAAGCAAGGCAAAGGCAAATGAAAGAAAGGTCAAACAATCAATATTTTTAGCTTGGTTGAATTAGTCACCAAACGAAAGAAATGGAGGGCCGATCACACCGTCAAAGAAAGAAAGAAATGAAGACAAAAGGAAGAATGTAGAAAAGAAATGATGGGGCTGGTCATGTGAGATGAAAGAAAAGAAATAAAAGAGATAAGAAGAATGTAGAAGGATGTGGAAAGGCTTGATCAAAGAAAGAGATAAAAAGATAAGATAAGTGAAAGGAAAAAGGAAGAATAATAGAGAAAGAGGGAGGTTCAGCTAGAGAGAAAAAGAAGAGGAAGGTAGTCGAACAAAGAGACGAAAAAATAGAGCAAAAAGGATGTCGTGAGGTGAGGAAGAAGAGAGTAGAAAATTCTGTACTTTGAGGGAAAAAGAAAACTGAAAAATTTTGCACTTTTAGAGAGGTTTAGGTGCTGAAAATTCAAGGGTTTTGCTGCCAAATTTTTGAGGTAATAAAGCTGCTTCTTTTTAGGTTTTCATGACTGTAATTGTTGAAATTTTTTTGTTGGAAATTGAGCTAGAAATCTATTGATTTTGGGGCTGAAAGACACAACTTTGGCTGCTGAAAATTAAAGCTTTGTGCTGCCAAATTGTGCAAAAAATTATGCAAAAAAATAGTGCAAAAAATGGTGGAGGAAATTGAGCAAAAAATTACAGAAAATTGTATAGAAAGTTACAAAAAATTATGCAGGAAATTGAGCAGAAAATTATGCAGAAAAATGGAGAGTTGGCTGCAAGTTGAGAGGAGAAAGAACAGAGTGTGACGGGCTGGAAAGAAAAAGAAGAAATAACGTGGAAGAGAGAAAAAAAGAAAAGAAAAAGAGGAAAGAAAAAGAAAAAAAATGTGGGCATGGCCCAAGTGGAAAATAAATGGGCATGGCCCAAGTGGAAAATAAGTGGGCATGGCCCAATAAAAATAAAATAAATGGACCTAGCCCAAATAGAAAAAAAAAGTGAGAAGCCCATGGAGAGGGGCCTAAAGGTAATGAAGAAATAGAAAAGGCCCAATGGTAAGTTAATGTTATATTTTAAGGTTTGTGGGTAGTTTAATATTGAGCATATTTAGATGAAAAATATGCAAGTTGTTTAAGGAATTTTTAATTAAGTTGTTACCCATACAAATGTTTGATTAAGTACATTGGATTTAAATTTGATGCTAGGAAAGTTGTCGTTGAGTAGTGTCGAACAAAGTAGGTACCCAAAAAATAGGAATAATTATATATACGCGTATGAATCAATAGTGAAGAAATATCCCACTATTGTGTGGTGAGTTGGGGGTGTCAATTTTAAAATAATTCCGTATATATACATATACATATATTTTACGTTAAGTGCGAAATTTGTGCAAAGTATGCATTGATGGAATTTTAAGAAATTGTGAATGCAAGTTATTTTTAGAAATTGTTTTGAACATATTTATATAAATTACACGTAAAGTGATTAAAACCGAAAAATAAGCTTTTCGACCCAATTTATCTCCCAAATTGTGCCTTATATATTTGTGTAATATGCATACATGATTACAAGGTTTAATTTCCCTATGCTCAGTATTTTATGAACCATGCATTAAACTTTATTTTGTGAGCATAACCATAGATTTTTATGACTTTTATATTGAATGTTTGGCAATAAATTTGGAATGATCTTTCAAGGATATAAATGATATTTAAGATAGTTTCTATAAATGAAATGAGATTCCTAATTTGTTTTGAAATCAAATGGCTTATGATATTTGGCATGATTGGCTGAATTGATAATTATATTGAAATATGTGAACTATTTGCTTTGTCCTGATAAATTGGTTAGCAATGAAATTGCCAAGTCATGCATTTGAAACGTTTATTGAATTGGTGGGTTATTCACTACTGCAGTAGTCGGGTTTCTGTGGGCTAGCCTATTAGAGGGGGCACGGTAAACCCCACTACATATATATATATATATCTTTATCTCAGTTGTAGAGGCGTAAAGGGTTGTCCTAAGGTATGACAGAGTTCACTTCATGCCAAACCACTACGTGAAGGCGAACTCAGCTAATGCCAAGGAACGAGTGTCTTTTTCAAACTTAAAATATGTTTTTCGTGTATATGAGATTTTTAACAGCCTTGGCGGATTCATTTGGGTACCTTGACGCAAGGTATCACCGAATATGAGTTTTTATGGCACGAGCCAAGTTTTTAAGAAGTCATAAGGCTTGTTATTTATTTTTGATAAAATATAATTCTTTTATATGGATTGAAATAAGTTTTAACATTATGAAATATGTTTCTTAGCATGATAAGAAATGGAATTAAATGGTGTTTTGTAGCTCCCCTATTCATTTTCTGTGAGATGAATCAGTAATTCCTCACGTATGGGTGAGCTATGATTTGTACATGATTTTAAATAATAATTGATTTTGCGGGAGCTTGCACAATTTTTTTGATTTGATTCGAAAAGGGTTATAAGGTACAAAAGCCCCGATTGAAATAAATTACTTTTATGGTCCTGTATTTTATATTCAACTGATCTGTCATTTACTTGTTTCTCATATACGCCCTACTCGTTGAGTCGATGATATTCACTGAGTATATGAGACTCACAGCTCTTTATTCCTCTTTTACAAACAGAGATCAACCTAACGTGTAGTCATCGGTGCGTTCGGTACACCGTGGATAGGTAAAAGCATCTCCTAGCATTTTATTATGAGCCGCTCTACTGTCTAGAGTTTAGTCACATGAAATCCCTACATGCTAGAGGTCAAGTCATAGTACTTTATTTATTAAGTTGTAAACGAATTCTAAATTTTATCACAAGTATAAATATAGAAACTATAGATTTTAGTGTATATACTTGCGAATAAAAAGGTAAAATGTTTGTATTGATTTTTATATTTATAATTTAATTTAGAATATGAAAGTATCAATATAATGTAATGATTGTATTCAGTTTGCTGACAGGCAATTCTAGATAGGCTTGTTCGGGATTTGACGGGTCTTCCCGAAGGTCTCGAACGTCGGTAGTGACCATAGAGGGGTCGCTACAAAATTTAACTCTGATGGTACCTTGAACAAATGTAAAGCAAGGCTTGTTGCCAAAAGGTAGTCATAACTACTAGGTGTAGATTTTTTGCATACCTTTGCTCCAGTGGCTCGTTAGGAAACTATTCGACTGTTGTTAGCTCTTTCAGCTGTAGGTCCCAAATATGAGTGCTATAGGGGGGTGAATAGCACTAATACAACTCTTTTAGCAAGATTGAGAACTAATCTTAAAACAAAGAAAGTAAAACGAGGAAGACAATAGACAAAGGATTTATAGTAGTTCGGTCCAAGACCTACATCCACTACCTTGATTATCCAACCAAAGATTTTGAAACCAATCACTAAAAATAGTAGAATTTCTAAGTTTTCTACTCTTTCTTGGCTTGAATATGATGAAATCTCTCAATAATCTTTCAAAAGTTGGTTTCTAGCCATTTGTGAATATCCTTTTATACTTAGAGAGGCATGTATGATGGTTGTTGGGCAGTTTGTGACTGTTAAAAACAGTTTAGGGTAGGTTCTAGCCGTTAATCTATCTTATAGTAGTCTAGTGCAAGTTACAGACAAATAGCTCTTAGTCAACTAACATTTTTCCTTGGTCAACTAAGTTGGTTCTGTCTTGATCATAAATTTTGGCAGAGAGTACTTAGTCGACTAACTCATTTTCTTGATCGACTAAGTCGGTTCTGTTTCTCAATATGCTTCAATCGCCACTTCTCTAATTTGAATTTTGACCAAATAATGTTCTTCATTATTTAGCCAAGGAGCTTCTTTTATGTTAATCAATCTTATTCTTTAGCAATTTCAACCTCTTATATGCACGCTTGAAAGACTAACTTATTGTTTCTTTATAAACGTTTTGTCCTGCACACTTAGATAGAAATGTTAGACACACAAGGATGGGAATGTTTTATAATCATCAAAAACTAGCCAATAATCTCCCCTTTTTTGATGATGACAAAACATTCCTTAATTGAAAGCACAATGTTTATTTGCTCATTTTTTGGTACTACAGACAATAAGGGATTTTTCCCCCTAAGTTCATGCTCCCTCTTAGTTTGTGCATATGTTTCATTTATTCCAGCAAGTTTTTATCAATGTTATATTCTTAGTGACATTGTACATTCTTGCCTTAGTCAAAAAATTTTCATATGTGCATATTTAAAAACAAATGACAAGTTGACAGGGTATTATCAGTTTTCAATTTTTCTAGATTTCTATCAGCAGCATGTTAGTTCTAGGTTTCATCAATGCCCTTAATTTTTCAGTAAATTCTCTATGAATCATCATACACATGTATTCAAACACATATTCAATTTGTAATACCATGACAAAAGTTATTTATCATCATTATAACTTAATATCAACACATAATTCCAATCATTTGTTTAGCATAAAATTAGCAAAAAGCTGATAACAATGATTCCATAATTTCATAGGCAGCAAAGTATAGCAACATTTTCAAAGATTAAACACCATAAGTAAATATCAATATGCATATTCCACACAACCATAAAACCAACAAAAGTTAAAATTCAGTGTTTGAATGCCATCATGGCACAAATAACCAACAAAGCCAATAACCACAAATTTGTTCCAAAAATACCCCTAGAATTGTTTTTGCTTCCTTTCTTCCTAGAGACTTAGTACCTCTACCCTCACGATTTTTTTATTTTTCTTATTCTTTTCCCTAAAGGTCTAGTACCTTTACCCTCATGATTTTTTTTATTTTTTTTAGATTTTACTACTTCTCTTTTTTGTCATTATCAAATGAGGGGCTGAGGCGTTAGAAATTTCATGTGTCAGAAGATGAGGGAGACATTGTCTTTTCCTAAAAAAGATTCAGCCGAAAGAGAGAGGGTGGATGTAGAAGAGGTGGTTGAGATGATGCTTCTGGAGTTTGCTGAGGAGGTTGAGATGATGCTTCTGGAGTTTGCTGAGGAGGTTTGAGGGGATGTTTCTATGGCTTGCTGTGAAGTGGATTGGTCAGAGACTTATACTGGTTCCTAAGGAGAGGATGCATGTGAAGATTTGGCCTTCTCTGCCAATCTGGAGGACTTTCTTCTCTTAGGAGGTGCAGTCTTTGTGGCCATTGTCTTCTTTTTCATGGCAGGTGGCTTGGACTTGATTGTAGGAGCTATTTCTTTTATTTTTCCTTTTTTTTTTCCTATGCTGCAGCAGCTTCCTTTTCAGCTTGTTCTTCCCTTACCATTTCATAGAAGAGTCCCGTAATAAAAACTTCATCAAAATGGGGAGGGGATGCTTGTTGTTGTGGTTGTTGCTAAGGTTGTGGCTGAGGAGGTGGACTTCTAACAATTGAGCCAAGTACTTCTATTCCTTGGTCAGAAAGTTCTTTTGTTTGTGGTTCTGCTGAAGAGGATTTGAGAGGTTCCTCAATCCCTTGTTCAGGGTCTTGGTGTCCAGGGCTTGCACTTTGATAAATTGAACCCTCAGCTTGAAATTCTGGACAAGCATAATGAATGGTAGAACCTTTTGGCTGTAGAGCTAATCCTTCAACACCTTATCCATCCGATGCCATGCTTGGAGTAGCAGAAGTATCAGCTGTAGTAGGTTTAGAGGACATTGCAGACTTTTCCTTCAAGCTAGCTTCCATTTCATTTATCTTTTCCTCAATTTTCAGAAGCCTTGCTCATTGGTTAGTGAGCTTGGCATCCATCCTCATGAGCAGGTTGAACATGATTTCATTGGAGAATTGAAAGGTTGCCGTTTCTAGTGGTGCAGGGGTTGCTTCTGGCTGAGTTGGTACGAATGTAATCTTGGATGTCTTAGTGAAGTTTTCTCTATACATTTTGTACTCCATTTTAATTAAACTCCCCAAGTAGATGGGTTGGTCCCTACTTTTGACCATGTCCAAATCATACCTCTTTGCCCAGACCTTTTTCTTCTTTACTAGAGAAGTAATGATATTCTCATATGGCAAATGAATTTTCTCTAACTTGCAGGCTACTTGTCACGACCCAATTTCCCGGGCCATGACCGGTGCATGGACCTAATGAGCATAGCTCACCAAGCCCAAGCAAGCCTTTTCCGGTAATCACGTTCGACATTTTATACAAATTGCATTACTATTTCTGAACCAAAATTCTTGATTCACGATTCAATATATTTCAAAACATAACATGTATACCACATGTTTACAATTTCATTATCTCAAAGCACTGTCATTCAATGCCATCTCATCGAGGCATCATTAATCCAACATATATATATACATGTACACAGACAAAGACCCTCAACCATCAGCGGAGTAACTTTGAATAAAGGCACAGCTACTGAGATGCCGTAGTACCAACCAAAAGGCGATTATGCATAGACGACTTGGTCTAGGCTCCAATTTCCTCTAAATCTGAAAACATGAATTTTTATAAAACGTAAGTACGAAACTCAATGAGTGAATATTAGAAGGGAACAAGCAAACTCAACTAGGAAATTTGACAATCATGATGCACCGGTTGAAAATAAGATAATTTTTTATCTAGCTAATATTTAAACCCTTTCCATTTATCTCAAAAATTTATTATGCATTCAAGGATTAGACATCCTTACATCCTTGAATTTACACCGATCATTCTAACAAAGTAGTAAAACTGACGGTTGTTTACAAGCCGTCACCGAATGAGGGTTTCGTGTTAAACCTTTTTTCTTCAATTTCAAACAATTCACATACCATACAATCACACATATATACATAAATATCACGTACAATTTCATTCACCAAACATTCAATTTCATTTATTATCCCATCTTTTCCTCCACTCTACTGTACTCTCAACTCATGCATCATTAAACCGGCATTGCACTTCCCACTTCGCACATGCACGGTAGTAATTATCACAACTTTTATCATTAAACCGGCATTGCACTTCCCACTCCGCACATACACGGTTGTAATTATCACATCCTTTTTCATTCAACTAGCATTGTACTTGCCACTCTGCACATGCACAGTTGCATCAATTTCACCAAAATTTATTAATAATACATATCAGCATAATACAAGGGTACACAGATTCAATACAGTCAATTTCACATAATTTCTCAACATGAAGGTACACCAATCATTCTAGCAAGAAAGCAATATCAACGGTTTATCACAAACCGTCGTCGAACAAGGGTTTCACATACCATACAAACACAATTTCATCATTTCATACTATAGCAAGCATATACATGTATGTAAAGAAATCACGTGTAATTTCATACACCGCCTCAATAAGACCATGTGTGCACCCCCTACCTATCAGAGTACTTGCAAGCGTTACGTCTCGCTGTCCCTACAAGCCTCTAGGTGGGTGCACTCTCTACCTACCAGAACACTTGCAGGCGTTACGTCTCGCTATCCTTACAAGCCTCTTGGTGGAGAGTTCCCAGAAATCGTGGGTGTTACGTCTCGCTGTCCCCACTTTACTCAGTACTTGTCAGAATACTTGCAGGTGTTACGTCTCGTTGTCCCTACAAGCCTCTGGACCTCATGGGTACATTTCCCACTAAACATAGCAGTATGACCATGGGGGCACTCTTACTCGTACACCCTATTACACATTACAGTTTCATTCATATAATTATCAACACATTAAACGAGCAGACATCCATCTTCTTTTCACACAGTACATAATCACAGCATAAAATATTTCCAAAAGCTTGTTCCCAGGACTATCCCATCCTCTGTGAGCCTCTTTATCATCGTACACACGTACGGTTATAATCATTACACAATATTATCTATCAATGCACAACATATATACATATATGTATAGATATATACCCATATAATGTAATAACACCCAAATTCACAACAATCGCATTTCACAACAAAAAGACAATTTATCAAGGGCTTGTTCCTGAGACTTATTTATATTTAACCAGAAATTGCATGCAAATCATTCAAACCATTTATTCAAATATATTCATCTTCCCAAAACAATTTTTGAAATGCAGATTCACTCACAGGTGTCAAAAATCCAGATTTCGGGTGCATTCGGATTAATAGTCCTCATGCGCAATTCTTTTGCTTTTTCGGACGTTTCACCACCTTGACAAATAACAAAGTCGAAGAATTTACTATATTGTCCTTAAATTGATATAAACTAATTTAAATTACTAATTCTTGATATGAAATTGCAAAAATGTGTCCGATTATCGCTTAATCCCGGTATCGATTAAATTCGACCAATCACCCGATTAATTGGCGATTGTGTCCAAATCACCTCCAAATTAATCCATTCCTCCTCTAATACCTTAATTAACCACATATTACTCAAATAAAGCCAAATTCAGCATTAGAACCCTTACATTTCCTTATAGAAAAATTAGGTCATTTGGTGCATTAGCACTGAAATTTTTCCTACATAACTGTTTCACCTTAATTCATCATTTTCCAGGCCATTTTCCTTGAAATACAAACAATCCCTCATTGATTCTCAACACACCAGGTTCGGCCAATGAAGAACAACAAAGAGAATAAAATTTTTTCTTATATTTTTGTTCATAACCATGCTTACCTCTAAACATCAACATAGTCTAAAATCAAGCCAATCCAACATTAATTCCTCTTCCATACCCATTTTTCAGAATTGAATTCATCATGATATCATGTCTCTCAACCATAGAAAATGGAAAGAAATGCATGGGTATTGTAGATCATAAGCTAAAATGAAGAAATATTACCTTTTTCACTTGATTTTCCTTGAAAATCACATTTTTCTCTTGAATTTTTGGCTAGGTTTTCTTGTTTTTCTCCTTGTTCTCTTTTGTTTTCCTTTGAATCGGTTTTGTGCAGAATTTGGAGAGAGAAAATGGGTTTTGTGGCTGATTTTTAGACTTTAATAATAAAATAAACTAGTTTGCCACATGGCATAAAGCCATTGGCCCATATTTTGACTTTTTTGACTTTTTCTTTCAATTCTTTTCCACCAAATGATTAGTCAATATCAAGATATGATCAAAAGATGACCATGGCTGGAAAAATATGTTCTGGTGGTGGAAAATTACGATTTTACCCCTGAGATGGTAAAATTACGATTTTACCCCTATACTCCGAAATGTACTGGAATCACATTATTTCTACTTTTCAACCTCAAATAACACTAATATTGATCAATATTAATCAAATGGGGTAAAAATCTTTTCAAAAAAATTCCTGTTTAGTCCTCTAGTGACAAAATTACCATTTTGCCTTTGTGCTCCAAAAATACCGAAAATCAAAATTTTTCACTACTAAACTTCATTTCATACTCCAATAATCATAATTATATTTCATATAATTATTCTTGGTCAAATGTGATCAAATCTTGACTAAAAATCTCCATTTTATCGTCAAATGGCAAAATGATCGTTTTATCCCTAACCAGTCAATTTTCTTGATTGACTCCAAACTGGACCTTGAACTCCGAATCACTATTCTAAGTCATTCTGTGGGTTTCAGAATTCTCAAATTCCTCTTAGAATTTCTATTTGAACTAGTTCAAGGCTAGATTTAACTTGGTTGTACCACTCGGTACAATACCGTCTTTTAATCGAGCTTGACAGGGTCTCACATTACTCTCATTTTCTCAATCATAAATCTCCCAAGGTTTAAAACAACTCCAGTAAAGGCATGCTCCATCAGCCAAAAATCCTGAAGGCTGATGTAGCTCAGACTACTATTTCTTCTATGCAGGTTTGTTGCAATAAAGTAGTGTAGGATCCTAAATTATGGACTTATTATCAATCTTGCATTACTCTTTGATGAGAATTTTTCCTTATTCCCAATGATGATTTCTCATACAAATGATGGATCATACTTCTCAAGCATCTCAAACTCTCTTTATTCACCTTCTATTTCTAACAAATTATTTAGATCAGTAGCAATAACCATGAATTCTTTTCCATTCAAAAACATATTCAGGTTACTGTCTGAGAAGTCCTCAGATTCACCCAGTTCTTTTTCACTTAAGGCTATGCTTGCATAAAATTCTTTTACCAGACTAGCATTATAGGCTCTATCCTTAAAAGAACTATATTCCTTTATTCTCATTTCGTTGAAGTAATCTATCAGACTAGTCTAAATCTTAAGGGTTTCACTAAAATTGTCCCAATTAATGTACTTTTCGTGAGTGATGAGAGCATTTTCAATTCTCCTAAATCTCTACTCATGAATTTTATTTCTAAATTTGAGTGAAGAGGAGAATGAAGTACCTTTTAGTTCATTCTTGCTGTTTTTTTTCATTTTCTCATATTTCTTTTTTTCTTTCAGTTTCTTCTTGTCAAAAACTTTTTCATTTCTGAACCCGATACCTGCTTTTGCTTTTTCTATGGATGCTCTGCCTCCGGGTTCTCTTCTAGTGGCTTTTTTTCCTTTTTCTTTTCGAGCAGTTCTTTGAGCAGAGTTGATTTTGCCATTTCCTTTTCTTTGAGAAAAGTCAAAAACTTAAGGTTTTGAGGGATGAGAGTAGGCTGATTTCGATTGGATTTAGAAGGGAAAATGTAAAGAATGTGATTTAAGTTTCAGATTATCCGTTATCAGAGATGGGAGAGTAGAAGTTTTTGGCAGTTTTAATTCTAAAAACTGTTTATCTCCCCCATAAAATATTGCCTTAATTCTTCAATATTTCAAAACTCCTTCTAAAATTTTTACTATTTACTTCATCAGGTTTTCTTCTCTTCTTTATTCCCCGGTAGACATAATTTTCATTATTTTAATCTTTCTTCATTCAGCTATTAGTTCTTTAACCCTAATGAAATAGAATCCTCTTAGTTGACTAAGTTTCTCACTTTAGTTGACTAAGTGCCTCTTGTTTTTCTCTACTTGGTCCAGATTTCACCCTATAATTCTTCCAAACAAATCATTCCTAGATTTCTTCTAATCTCACAAAATCTATCTTCACTAAGGGGTTTGGTAAATATGTCAGCATGTTGATGCAAAGTACCTACAAATTCAATATTAATTTTACCTCTAGCTACATAATCTCTAATAAAGTGATGTCTAATCTCAATGTGTTTAGTCCTAGAGTGCTGCATAGGATTTTTTGAGATGTTGATTGCACTGGTATTGTCACAATATATTGGAGTGTTATTCATTGACAATCCATAGTCTTTCAATTATTGTTTGATTCATAAAACTTGTGCACAACAACTCCCTAAGGACACATACTCAGCTTTAGTTGTGGACAGTGCTACAGAGTTTTGTTTCTTGCTTGAACAAGACACTAGCATACTACCTAGGAATTGGCATGTTCCACTAGTACTATTCATGTCAGTTTTGCTTCCTACAAAGTCTGCATCAGAATATCCTACAAGACTAAATGTTGATTCTTTTGAGTACCAAATTCCTAAAGTTTGAGTTTCTATGAGGTATCTAAATATTCTCTTAGCAGCTGTTAGGTGTGTTTCTTTAGGTTGTGATTGAAATCTAGCACACAAACACACATTAAACTGTATATCTAGTCTACTTGCTATTAAGTAAAGAAGGGATCCAATCATACCTCTATAGAGTTTTTGGATCTACAGTTTTACCATTTTCATCTGCATCAAGTCTGGCGGATGGACTCATTGGTGTGCTGATGGGTTTTAACTTCAGCATATCGAACTTCTTGAGCATGTCTTGAATGTATCTATCTTAGCTGATAAAAATTCTTTCCTTGCATTGCTGGATTTGAAGGCCAAGAAAATACTTCAACTATCTCATCATGCTCATTTCGAATTCTCCCTGCATTTCCTTAGCAAAGTTATTACAAAGAGATTCATTGGTAGCACTAAATATAATGTCATGCACATATGTTTGAACTATGATTAAAACATTTAAACATTTCTTGATGAACAAAGTAGTATCAATGTTGCCCCTAATATAGTATTTTTCTATCAGAAATTTAGAAAGCCTTTCATACCAAGCTCTAGGAGCTTGCTTCAATCCATACAAGGCTTTGTGAAGTCTAAACACATAATCTGGTTTTCAAAATCCTCAAAACTAATTGGTTGTTCAACATATACTTCCTCTTGAATAAGTCCATTTAAGAATGCACTCTTTACATCCATTTGATATAACTTAAAGTTCATGTGACAAGCAAAGGCTACTAATAACCTTATGGCTTCTATCTTAGCTACGAGTGCAAAGGTCTCATCATAGTCTATGCCTTCTTCTTGATTGTATCCCTTTGCTACCAATCTAGCTTTATTTTTTATCACATTTCCTTGTTCATCAACCTTATTTCTAAATACCTATTTAGTTCCAACTATGGGATGATTTGAGGGCTTAAGCACTAGTGACCATACATTATTTCTCTTGAACTGATCCAGCTCCTCTTGCATGGCTAAAATACAACTTTCCTCCTTTTTAGCTTCTTCAAAACTTTTAGCTTCAATTTGGGATATGAAGGCTAAAAATTCACATGTCTCTCTAGTTCGTTTTCTAGTCTTAACTCCTTGAGATATGTCACCTATGATTTGTTCTTGTGGGTGATCTTTTACATATCTCTAGTTTCTAGGCAAATCACTATGCTGGATTTCTTGTCATTACAGATTTTCAAGAGGTGAAGCCACAGTTTCTTCTCTAGATGAGCCTTCCTCATTGTTCTTGCTATCATTTAGGCTCATTTCATCCATGTGTTTCTTTAAATTTTCTATATCTTCATCATCATCATGAACTTCTTTTTCTAAATGAATTGATTCATCAAAAACTATATGGACAGATTCTTCAAAATTTAATGTCTTTTTGTTGAAAACTCTATAAGCTTTGGAGTTCATGGCATATCCTAAAAATATTGCTTCATCACTTTTGGCATCAAACTTTCCTAATGGTTGTTTTCCATTATTTAGAATAAAGCATTTGCAACCAAAGCTCCTAAGATGATAGATGTTTGGTTTTCTTCCTTTGTACAGCTCATAAGGTGTCTTTGAGATAATTGCTCTAATTGAGACCCTATTAAGGATAAAAGCTGTTGTGCTTATAATTTCAGCCCAAAAGTACTTAGGAAGATTGTTCTCACAAAGCATAGTCCTAGCCATCTCTTTTAAGGTTCGGTTTTTCTTTTTCGCAACTCCATTTTGCTAGGGTGTTCTTGGTGTAGAAAATATGTATTCCAACCCCTTTTCATTGCAAAACTTCTCAAACTCATCATTTTCAAGCTCTCTTCCATGGCCACTCCTAATGCTAATAATGGTTGTACCTTTTTCATTCTCAACTCTCTTACAATAGCCTATGAAGGTTGATAATGCATAATTCTTATAAGCAAGGAAATAGACCCAAGTATACCTAGAGTAATCATTAACTATCACTAAGCCATAAATTTTCCACCTAGACTTGTGGTGCTTATTGGACCAAAAAGATCAATATATAACATTTCAAAAGGTCTTGATGTTGATACAACATTATTATTTTTGAAAGAAATTCTAACTTGCTTTCCTAATTGACAAACTTTGCACATCCTATCATTTTCAAACTTTAGTGTAGGCAATCCAACTACTAAGTTCTTCTTAATCAACTTTGACATAGTGTTCAAACTTACATCTCCTAGTCTTCTATGCCACAACCAGTTGTTATTTTCACTACTAAGCACATTTCACTATTCTTTTCTAGATCTACAAGAAAGATAACATACATATTTTTCAATCTTTTTCCTATGAAGGTGATTTTGTTAGTGCCTATATCTATTACTTCACATTTGTTGGAATCAAAACAAACTTTAAATCCTTTATCACACAGCTAACTAATGCTTAACATATTGTATTTCAAGCCTTTAACAAATAACACATGACTGATTTGTGTACAAGAGTTCTTACCAACCGTACCTATCCCATGGATTTTACCTTTTGAATAATCTCCAAAGGATACGGTGCCTCCTTTTCTCTTGTCTAGTTGAACAAATAGCATTTCATCCCCTATCATGTGTCATGAACAACCACTATCCATGTACCATGGTTGCTTTTTCTTGAGTTGAGCTTTTGAGCATGCCTCTTTTAGGTGCAGCTCAACCTACAAAACAATTGTTCAGTTCTTCTTGATAGGTACCCATACTTTGATGGGTCCTTGAGCGTTAGTGGCAATATATGAACCTTTTGGCACCCAAATTTTTCTAGTTTTCTGCAAGTTTTTATTTTTAACACAATCATAGGATAAATGACCATGTTTTCCACAACAATAGCATCTAGATGATGTATTCTGGTTATTTTTCTTAACATAAGAGTTTTTCCTTAATGTATCATTTTTCAAATACTTAAGAGTTGCATTTTCATCAAGAGCTTTTTGCAAAGCAGCAGATTTGTTTTCCAGCTCTACTTTCATAATTTCAAAATCTGTTTTTAAATGTTCTAACTCAACTTGTAGAAAATTTCTTTGCTCAAAAACATAGTTTAAATCATGTTTTATTTTTTCCAAATCTTTTTCAAGGAATGCAACATTTTTCTTTAAGGTTTTGTACTTTGAAAACAGACTTTCAAATTCATCACACAAGCTGTCATACTCATCTTGTAAATCATTCATCGAGATATCACAAGGTGATGAGCATACCTCTGTTTCATCATCTCGAGCCATTAAACAAATGTTTGCTCTCTCTTTTGAGCTTTTTTCATCAACTTCGGTGCTTGAGTCACTGTTTGACCAGGCTACAGCTACCATTGCCTTTTTCGACTTCTTATTTTTCATTGGTGTCTCATTTTTCAGCAATGGACATTCAGATTTAAAGTGGCCTGGTTTTTTGCATTTGTAGCAGATCAGTTCCTCTTTTCTACTAGAATCGTTTTTGTTTCTTTTCCACGAAGGACCTAGATCTCTTTTGAAAACTTTTCTTGCTATTCTTTTGTTTCTTCTGCCCATTAGTTTTCTGAATTTTCTTGCAACAAGTGCCAACTCTTCATCATCATTGCATGAGAGCTCTTCCAGCTATTTTTCAAGGATGCTGGCTTTAAGTGCAATGTTCTTCTTCTTTTCTTTTGCTTCCTTCATATCTTCTTCTTCTTTTTCCTTGAGCTTTAGCTCATGTGTAAAGAGAGACTCGCATATTTGATCAAGTCTAATGATGTTTAAATCTTTGGCTTCTCTAATGGCAGTTACTTTTGGCTTCCATGATTTAGGTAGGCTTCTAAGAAGTCTTTTTACTAATTCATGTTTGAGGATAGGCTTTCCTAGTTGGCTGAGTTTATTTGTTATATTTGTGAACCTATCAAACATGTTGGTGATATCTTCACTAGGCTCAATTTTGAACATCTCATAATTATGGATTATGAGGGCTATCTTAGACTCATTGACTTAAGAAGTCCTTTCATGAGTTATTCTAAGTTTGTCCCACACTTGCTTAACTGTTGTACAACTTGAGACTTTATTGAACTCAGTGGGAGTTAAGGCACAATGCAAGGTGTTGATGGCCTTAATATTAGTTTGAACTTTCTTGATTTCAGCCTCAGTCCATTCAGACCTTGGCTTAAGCATTAACTCATTTGTGACAACATTCAATGTTGAGGGAATAAAGGGTCCATCAGTAATGACGTCCCATATTTCATAATCTATAGCTCTAATATATATCGACATTCTAGTGCTCCAATAAGGGTAATTAGAGCCATCAAATAGAGGTGGTCTATTTGTAAATTGTCCACCAGCCACAACTGATTTTTGAAGAGCCATTGATCTTTCTTAAGGGTGTTAGACCTTTAAGAACAAGTAACTAACTCCGATACCAATTGTTGGTCCCAAATATGAGTGCTAGAGGATGTGTGAATAGCATTAATAGAACTCTTTTAGCAAGATTGAGAACTAATCTTAAAACATGGAAAGTAAAACGAGGAAAATAATAGACAAAGGATTTATAGTGGTTCGGTCCAAGACCTACATTCACTACCTTGATTATCTAACCAAGGATTTTCAAACCAATCACTAAAAACAGTGGAATTCACAAGCTTCCACCAAGCTTTTACAAGGCTTAGCCATAACTTTTACACTAGTTTTTCACGGGCTCAACTAAAACCCAAAGTGGTTTTTCAAAGGCTCAACCGCAACCTACAACAATGGTTTTTCAAAGGCTCAACCAAAACCCAAAACATAACTTTTCAAGGCTAAGTTAGAACCTTCACTCTTTTAAGCACACCTAGCTTGAAACAGTCACTTAGAGTGAATCCTTCACTCTAAGAATACAAGAATAAAGGTAGAGAAAGTATCTATTGATCACACGATTGATCTAAGTGGTACAAGTTCAATTGCTAAACACAAATACAAAAGATAGGCATTTGAGTGCAGTGAAGAGTACAAAGAATTTTTAAGTTTTCTGCTCTTTCTTGGCTTGAATATGATGAAATCTCTCAATAATCTTCCAAAAGTTAGTTTTTAGCCATTTGAAGATCCTTTTATACTTGGAGAGGCATGTATAATGGCTATTGGGCAGTTTGTGATCGTTAGAAACAGTTTGGGGTAGGTTCTAGCCGTTAATCTGTCTTGTAGTGGTCTGTTGCAAGTTGTAGATAGAGAGCTCCTAGTTGACTAACATTTTTCCTTAGTCGACTAAGTTGGTTCTGTCTTGGTCGCAGATTTTGGCAAGGAGCAGTTAGTCGACTAAGTCAATTCTGTTTCTCAATATGCTTCAACCCATCACTTTTCCAATTTGAATTTTGGCCAACCAATGTTCTTCATTATTTAGCCAGGGAGCTTCTTTTATGCTGATCAATCTTATTCTTTAGAATTTCAACCTCTTATGTGCATGCTTGAAAGACCGACTTATTGTTTCTTTATAAACTTTTTGTCCTGCACACTTGGATAGAAATGTTAGACACACAAGGATGGGAATGTTTTATAATCATCATAAATTAATGGAGCCAACATGTCACTGCCCAATTTCTGGGCCATGACTGGCACATGGGCCTAATGAGATAGCTCACCAAGCCCAAACAAGCCTATCCCATTTATATTTCTCAACTTCTTATCAACTAATGTATCCATACGCATTCCATCTGGTGTGAAAGTAGCCAACTCATTATGGCATTATCGATTAAAATATACATATACTGTTCAAGACATGTAACTTAGTAATTTACATTACATGAACGTATTCATAAAACAAAAGGACCCGTGACTTCTAATGGAGAAACTACGGTAAAAGGGTAGCTATTGCATGCCAAGCACCAACCCAAGAGATGAACTACGAGGACTCCTCGACCTAGGATCCAACAGTCTCCTGATCTAAAAACATGAATTTTTAAAACAATGAGTACAAAACTCAGTGAGCGAACATTAGAAGGGAATAAGCAATAATAACAAGGAAAGTTGAGAACCATGATGCACTGATTTGGAACGAGACAATTTAGATCTAGTCAATATTAAAACCCTTTCCACTTAACCTTGGGTTATTAATCATTCAATGATATAGCAACCATGTTCAACATGAGTTGAAAAGAAAAGAAATTTACATCAATCATTCTAGCAAGATAGCAAAATCGACGAGTTATCGCTCGACCACACGAGGGTTTCGTGTTAGAACCCTTTTTCCTCAATTTGAAACAATTTGCAATAAAAGAAAATTTCTAAAGGTTCACATACCATACAAATCTCATTTTTCCATCATGCACACTATATCACGCATATATATATATAAAATCACGTGCAATTACATACATCGCCTCATTTTCTTTAACTCTGGTGCACTCCCTACTTGCACCAAGCAATAAGACCATGTGTGCACTCCCTGCTCGCACACAACAATAAGACCATGTGTGCACTCCCTACTCGTACATCCCTTGGTCATCATGTGTACATCCCTTACTCATACATAGTAATATGACCATGTGTGCACTCCCTACTCGCACAATCCCCTAGTCATTAATACACATTATCCATTCATTCATATCATTATCAACACAATAAATGAGCATGTATTCATTTTCTTTACACAATGTACACACTCATAACATTAAAATAATTGTCAAAGGCTTGTTCCTGAGACTCATTTTTAAATAAGAAGTTGGATATAAATCATTTAAGCATTTCATCTCAACTCAATTAAAATTTCCAAAATAGTTTGAAATGCAAGTTCACTCACAGTATCAGGAGTTCGAAATACTCCTATTCTTGGTCCTCTGGCACAATGTCTTTACCCTTGTTAGAGGGCTCACCACCTATACATAAGACACGACACATAATTCAATATATTATGTCATACCATTATAAAACTATTTTAGGCTCTATATGAGTGCATGAGGCGTTTGGACAGTCACTTAAAGACAGTGTTACACGTTGGTTCAATTGTGATCGGAATAAAATGGTATTGGCCTAATTCTGTTTATCACCCAACTAATTAGGCAATACGTCAAATTCAACTCCAAATAATTCCATTCCTCTCCTAATACTCCAAATCATCAAACATAATTTAAATAACTTGAAATATGGCAAAATCATCCTCACATTTTCTCTTGAAAAATTCAGCCATGGAGGGTTCACTAATAATATAATTTTTCATGCTTGATTCTCACACCACAAATCATTAATTCCTAGCAAAATCACTTGAAATACAACCAAATCTACCATCAACATACCATAAGGAAGATTCAGCCAATGAAGGGTGGGTAAAGAACATGTGATTTTTCTCACTTATTTTCCTTCTAAACATGACAAATTAACTAAAACCACTAACATATCTTAAAATTTAATCAAATCCACCATCAAATTCTCTCTTTATATGTTCGGCCAGCATGTTATTCAACCATGGAAAATGCAAAAGAATGCATAGGAAATGTAGATCACAAGTTAAAATTGAAAAATTTGACCTTTAATCACTTATTTCCTTGAAATCCAACGATTTCTCTTGAAATTTTCCTTCTTAGGGTTTGTTTTTCCTTTTCTTGTCACGACCCGGAACTCCCTATCGGGCCCGTTACAACCACCGCGACGTCCTGATAGGCATTCATACCCGGAATGTCAACCGGAACCCCGCAAGGCATAGCATCAGTTTCCACATCTCCCCGGTGAGCAATAATTATTAAATGACATACTTCGAGGAATTATAAGACATTCCCCGATCAAAATATTAAAATATTATTTTTTGGCTCACAGGGTATTTTCTTCATTTATTTTCGAAAACTTGAAACTAGCTAAAAACGTAATAAGTGAGTTGAAAACATATAATTCGTAATTAAAAATAAATTTAAGAGTCTAAAACGTCCATTTGAAGAAAATTGCAGTGACTTGAATATAGTGAAAATATTTAATAAAATAATCTATTCTCTTCCAAAACAATTTTTATAAAACTATCGATAAAATAATTTTTGCAGTGTAAAAACAAAATGTATTCTTACATAATGTAATGTAAACAACCAAAGTATGAAATTTGAATTACAGTGACACGTGGGCCCACAGCTAACCAAAATGTATCGAGAATTGCGAACCTACAGTTCTTGTCGATTCAAGTCCACTGTGGTCCTTGATCGAATCCGCTAACTACAAGCTATTCTGGGCTTGAAATGTGAGGAAAAAGGGGTAGTGAGATTGTGAAATCCTAGTGAGTAAGCAAACATTATCGAAATAATCTAAAGCCGAGTAATATGAGACAATTTACAATATCCCATCACAATACTTTTTTCATAACTTGGAAATTCATCCCAACCCATTTAAGTAATTGTATTTTATCTCATTACTCAAAAGGGCTTATGAATTTCCTGAAAACCCAACTTATGCCAAAACCTGTACTCAAGGATACCTTGTACCGGGCATCCGTTCGAGTCCGCCAAGGCTATAAAAATTTCAATTTTCTCAAAATTCAGCCATTCATTAGCGTTGGCTGAGTCTCACTTCTACATGGTGGTTAGACGTGAAGTGAACTCAAAACCTACCTCAAGAGATACCCTCCGCGCCTCTTCAACCGAGGTAAGCACAATAATCGGGTTTTTGTGCCCCTCTTATAGGCTGGTCCACAGAACTCGCTCTGCCACTGCAGTGACCACAATTATATCCCACCAATTCAATAAAATCATCACAACATGACATGGCCCACAATCCTTACCTCGCCTATCAAGGCAAATCAAAGCAGTTCACACATTTATTGTATCATAAAAACAACCAATCATGCCCACATTCATCATAAGCCATACAATTCAAACATTAATTTGCAATACAAGTAAGCAGTCTCCAATTACTCTATTTTTGAAACCATTATTCAATTTTCAGGAAAATTTATAAAATCATTTTATAAAATCACAATTTCTCTTAAAACATAACAATTTACCATTTAAACCCATTTTCTATAAAATCACACAATTGAATAAAAACTACTCTAGATAATTAAGACGATAGTAAGTTTACTCATAGTATCAGGAGTAGAAATACTCTTATTCTCAGTTCTCTGGCCCAATGTTTTTCCTTTTACCAAGATGCTCACCACCTACCCATTATACATGACATGAAATTCAATAATTTGTGTCAAATCATTATAAATTATTTCAGGCTCTACACTAATGCATGTAATGAAATGCATAGTGCTCAGTAACTATCTAAACTCGGTGTCTAATGTAAATTCAATTATATACCTCGATAGATCAGTATTGGCTTAATTTGATCTATTACCAGATTAATTGGCCAATATGTCTAATTTAACTCCAAATAATCCCATTTTTCTTTAGATATTCCATTATCAAGCTCAATTTATTTAATGCGAAATATGACAAAATCACCCTCACATTTTCTAATGAAAAATTCGATCACATCGGGTGCACTAGCATTATAATTTTTCAAGCTTAATTCTCTCTCTATAATTCATCAATTTCTTATCCAATTCACTTGAAAAAATCAAGTTCATCATCAACACTCCACACAAAAATTCAGCCCTTGAAAGGTTCACCATTACATGATATTTTCTTGCTTTGTTTTCCATTCCACACATCACTAAACATCCAAAAGCACTTGAATATCATGTAAATCATTCAATTCCATCATCAAATCCTCACTCCACATATTTGTCCATAATGGGTTTAGTGAAGAACAAAGTGTTTTCTTGCTTGTTTTGCTCACAAACATGTTAAACTAACTAAAAACACTAACATAATTCAAAATCAAATCAAACCAACATCATTTCTCCCTCCATACCCATTTGGCCAGCCATGATTTCCCCATGAAAACATGCAATCCAACCATGGAAAATAAGGAGAAATGTATGGGAAACATAGATCTTAAGCTTAATTTGATAAATCTTACCTTTTTTCACTAATTTCCTTGATTTTCCACACTTTTTCTCTTGGAATTCTCCACCTAGGGTTTGTTCTTCCTTGGTTTATCTTCTTTTCTAGTTTGGCCGACCACTATGGGAGAAATGGGCTGATTTTATTCCTTTTTATAAAGAAATAATAAAATAATAAAGGCATGACACACGGCATTTCCTTATTGGGTCAAATTTTAAATATTTGACTTTTAATTCTTTAATTCTCCACCACATATTTCTCATGTTTATCCATTTCCATGATGAATAAAATCCTCTGGTCTTGACAAATGTCGAGGGTGAAAATTTTTCATTTTGCCCCCGGGGTGACAAAATTACGATTTTGCCCCTAACTCTAAAAAGTACCGAAATTACATTTTTTTTACTTTTCAACCTCATATTATGCTCCAAATGATCAATCTTAAACAAATGGGGCCAAAATCTTTTCTAAAAATTCTCGTTTTGTCTTCTGGTGGTAAAATTATCATTTTACCCTTGTGCTTCAAAAATACCGAGAATCATAATTTTTCACTGCTAAACCTCATATTATACTTCAAATGATTAATCTTGGTAAAATTTTTCATTAAATAATGAAATTTAAATTTTAGGTGACAAAATGACTATTTTGCTCTTAATCGGTCAATATTCCCAATTGACTCCAAATCAGCCCTTGAACTCCGAGTCGTCATTTTAAGTCATCCCCGGACAGTGAAATTTCTAATTTCATCTTAAAATCTTCATTTGAACTTGTTTGAGGTTTAATCAACTTAATTGTACCACTAGGTACAATATTGATCTTTAATGATTTCATTGGGGCATTCCAATATGTAAACATGCTATCAAGTATATAAACGACATAATAAACATACTGTAGAGCTGGGTTTGACATTTCTCCTTTTTGTTTTTCGCTTGGCTAGCCATATGAATGAGTTTGGGAGAGTTTAAATTGGCTTTATAAAAGAAAATATTAAATGGACATAAACTCGCCATGTGTCACCATATCATTGGACCAAGTATAAATACTTAGTAATTAAGCAATTTCTCTCCACCACACATAATCATCCATGGTATAAAATGAAATTCATGGGCTTGACAATTGTTGGGTGGTGTAAAATTCCAATTTTACCCTTGGGTGGCAAAATGATCATTTTGCCCCTACGTCATGAAAATTCTAATTTGACTCCAAATTAATCCTCGAACTCCAAATCACCATATTAAGTCATTTTGGGGTTTTAAAAATCTCAATTTCATCATAAAATCTCTATTTTAACTAGTTCAAGGCTTAAATCAAATTAATTGTACTACTAGGTATAATATCAATCTTTTTTGGAAGTATTCAAGTATGCAAGCATGTTATCAAGCACATAAATGACATTGCAAATATTTTATAGTGTTGGGCTTGACAAGATCTCACACAACATCAGCTACATTTGGTTGGAAAGTGTACCATTTTGATGTGAAACTAGCTTTCTTGAATGGTACACTGTAGAAAAAGGTTTATGTTGAGCAACCAGAAGGATTCAAGGTTGAATCAAAACCTGATAAAGTCTACAGGTTGCATAAGGCCTTGTATGGCTTGAAACAAGCTCTCCACATTGGAATAGCAAGATTGATTCATAGTTAATGAATCTAGGATTTGAGAAAAGTTTCAATAAAGCTAATCTGTATGTACTTAAGTTAAAAGGTCAAACTTAGGTAATTATTTCATTATATGTTGGTGACTTGTTGATTACTGGCTCTGACACTGAAGCAATCCATAACTTCAAAATTGATATGGAGAAAAACTTCAGTATGTCAGACTTAGGCTTGATGTATTATTTTCTTAGAATGCAAATATGCCAAACAAGTAAAGGTATTTCTGTGTCTGAAGGAAACTACATTAAAGATATCTTGATTAAGTTTCATATAAGTAGTTGTAACTCTGTGTTTACTCCACTTGTTGTGAATCAAAAGTTGACTACAAATGATGGTTGCAAGCTCAAAGATGCTATTAGCTATAGAGGTCTCATTGGAAGCTTATTATACATATGCTCTACTCGACCTAAGTTAATGTACATTATGAGTTTGCTGTCTACATTTATGAGAGAGCTTTTTGAGATTCACTTTTCAGCTACCAAACGTATTCTCAGATATTTGACGGGTAGCATTCATCATGGTTCATATTTTGGGAAAATGAAGGAGATTAACTTGGTTGGATATTTAGACAATGACTGGGCAAGGAGTGTTGAGGACTTTAGAAGTACTAGATACATTTTCTCCTTAGGTAATGGTGCATTCTCCTAGAATTCACATAAGTAGGCTATTATTGCTCAATCATGTGCTGAGGTAGAGTATATAGCATCTAATGTTGCAATAAACCGAGATGTATGGTTGAGAAAAATTTTAAATGACTTAACTTTTATGCAAAAAACTCTAACAAGTATCTTTATTAATAATAAGTCTGCAACTGCCATCACCAAAAATCTTGTGTTTTATGGCAAGACTAAACACATAAAGATAAAGTTTCATGCTATTAGGTAGGCTGAAAAGAAATGATAAGATTATCCTTGAATATTGCTTTTTTATGAATCAATTGGCAATCATTATGAGCAAGACTCTGCCAATGTCTAGGTTTGAAGCTTTAAGAGTCAAGTTGTGTGTTGTTGATGTAGGCTTTAAGGAGAAGTGTTAAAGTTAAAGCATGCATTGACTTGAACATGTTGACTTGCTATGTATTTTGCTTTGTTGTATTAATTATTAAGAGAGATATACTAGTACTTATGATGTGTCTTAGTGCATGTTTTGGTTAATAACACTTGTCCTCATTGTAAACAAGTGTTAACTATGTTCTATTTGTATATATACTATGTGTTTACTGATGAATAAAGCAACTTGCTTTCACAACAACTTCTTTCTCTCTTTGTTCTCTATTTTTTCTCTCCACAGAACAGTTCATGTTATACTACTACTTTTATCATTTTGTTTTAGTTTCATGACAGCCTTGTTTCAAATCTTGATGGAGTGGATGAAGATGGACAAAACAATGCTATTAGGATAATGGAATCAATACGCAAAGTTATGCTAGGTTATTTCAAGGACTTGATCGAGAATATCACTTATGTTATAACTAATACAATAGGTGGGTGGGGACTGGAAATGGCTAAGAAAGGGGAATCGAAGTAGTTGTAGTTTGGCTTGCTAAAGCAGCATGCTTTTACAGTACATTTTCCATAATTTCTTGAGGCTGAGATAATAAACATTGATAGTAACATGGGAATACTTATAATCAATAGTACAATATGTCTTTTGATATGATCATGTTGGCCTTCAACTATAAAAAAAAAAGGTAGTATCGACGAAATATTTCATCGTTAATATTTTTGATTCTGTCAGTAATGTGACATACTATTGAAAACTTTCGACGCCATTTAGTTGGCATAATGTCTTTGGCAATGACAAATTCATCACACTAACAAAATTATTCATTGGTAAAGGTATTGATAGAATATTCTATCAATAATTCTATAGGCAAAGGTTCAAATCCGTTGACCAATATGTTCATCGACAATGGAGATATCTGTCAACAATTTTCGTTAGTAGTTTATACACTACTTTACTGATAGATTACTGACAAAACATTAATGGATTCAATTTTGAAACTCGAAAGCCATATCCGATAGTATTTTTGTTATGAACTCTATAGGTCATAGATGAATTCTATCACTAATTCCATCAGTAACTGATGAACTCTGTCAACAATGGATGAATTTCGTCAATAATTTCATTGGTGATAAATGTTAAATCGATTTTTCTTGTTTGAAAACTCAGTTTTTTGCCTGTCTTATTGGTAGTATAATTATTATATGATGTTGTTATTGAAAAGCAAACATATATGTTATTAAAAATATGAAAATGTAATACAAATCATAATCAATACAAATGAAAACAAAATCCAATGTAAACATCCATAAAAAATAAAAAGTATGAAATACAAAAAAGTATATGACACTAGATCACTAAGGGGTTAGCTATGTGTCCTAATGTTGTTCCTTCTATGGTTGAGGCAAAGGAGCATATTGCTGTGATAAAGAAGACGCAAGTGCATTTGAAGGTGGTAACCTTTCAACAATTACCTTTAACAAGCCATTAATATTGTCCATTAACATCATTAAGTGATCAACATTAGAAACTAATTGCTGATAGCCCTTAGGCTCAAGCATAAGATGCAAAGGAGGTCGCGCAACCTCAAGACCACAAGCAAACTCAGATGTTGCTACTAAAGCTAAAAGTGTGGAAGTGAGGACTCTAGTGCCAAATCTATAAACATGGGTTTGAGTAGTCTTCGACCCTTTAATTGCCTTTTCTTATGCCGTAGGATCAAACTCTAGCTAAAATGATATCGCATCATACTTCTGTGATAAAGTCGCAATGTATAATCTCTATAAATTGATAAATAGTTAAAATTATAATGGTATTTAATTGGTAAGCAACATATATATCAAAATATAAACACACAAAATATCACTCATACTAACAATCTTGGACTTGTTGTCCACAAATTCTCTTGTGCCCTTTTATCGCTTTTGAATGAGTTTAAAAAGCTCGGATTGCATGACTTTGGACTACAATCACAAAAAGACAATAAGAATAAAAAACACATCATTGCATGGTATCACAATTGTTAACAACACAAAGAACACTAAGTAAAGTGAATCATTTTTGCAGTACTATAATAAAAACATGTACCATTCTCTTCTGATGTAGTGCAAAAGGTAAAAAACTTTTTGTGTGTTTTGTTATGCTACTGTCTTTCTCTATTAGGCAGTTATGCTGGGCCTTCCATGCGTGTGCTTGCCACTCGGGCGTGGACCATACATTATCAACTAATTAGTCCCATACCTCTGCAATGATCCAGGGTCATGACTTACCTTTCGCTAATAGGATATCAACTCTGAAGTTGTCGGCATCCTTCTTGGCCTTCTCATGCTCATGCCTTAATAGATCTTAAAAGTAGTTGTTGAATTTGCACACACAAGTATATGTATCGAACAAATAATATAGATAGTACGTCAAGATTATCATTCTCACATGAATTTATTTCTAAACTTTCAGTAAGTACTAAAATTATAAAACAAATTAATCTTATTTAAGTAGTCCAAAAATTGAAGAAAAACAAATTAAAAACAATTAAAAATCAACACTAAATAGACTAACAAACTAAATAAGTTAAGAAAAATAGTACATTAAAGACCTAGAATTATGGGTTCATTCAACATTTCATTTGATACCAGCTTTTCTTGCTATTTATCTTTTTTGGGTGGTTTTACTATCCTAGAATCCAAAACTATGGACAAGTCTCCATTGAGTTGCTTGTATAAATGCCTAACTTAATTAGTTCACTATATGTCTATAGGAATCAATTAAATTAAGTTCATTAAGCAAGTGTACAAATGTGGCTATGTATGGCAATTAACGTATGTCTACCTAAATCATGAATCAAATCACCTAAGTGACGTGAACATACACTATTTAAACCTTAGTCCAATCTAAAATCTCTCTATCAAGTCTCAATGAGATTCATAAACTAGTTAATCGTTGACTTGACAATAAAAAGTATTAAGAACATATTTGAATAAGCATAACTACACCCATTCATGATAAATAAAGGAGAAGCTAATATTCAGGCTACATGTTGAAATCTACCACAATCCTAAAAATTGTTTAGCTCATAATATCTAATAAAAACAATATCCAAAGAAATTTAACCGTAAATCCAAGTCAAAGAAAATAAGAAAAACAAGAAAAGTAAAGGAAGAAACTAATTATTAAAGTTTTGCAATCTCAATTCTATTTCAAATTCTCTTGTTTTCTTACTTTGTTCTTGGCTTCTTTTCTCTAGAATAGTTGCTTGTTGCCACCCTCTTAGAATGCTCTCAAAAAGGCTCTTAAAATGTGTAAAGATGCCCTACTTTCCAATTTTTTGTCAAAGTTTTAATTATGGAAATTAAGGTGGCACCACGGCCATGCTTTTTCAAAGTCGTAGAGCATGATCATCGTTGGTGGCACTGCGTCGTGCTCTTGGATTTTTGTATGATTCTCCCTTGAGGTGCAAAACCGTGGCCATTATTCACTAATGCTGTAACAGTATCACTTGTAGCTCCACGACGATGAGTCTTTGGCACCACGACACCCTAGTCATGTTGCTTCAATGTAGAGCTATATCTTTCCACCAACTTTGAACATAATTTTCACCTTGATCTAGTTTGAACTAAGCCAAGTGGTAAATGCAAGTTGTATCCCATTCTATTATCTTTCAGATGAATAAAAAATCACCTCAATAGGAGTTTTACAGCTCAAGTTATCTACAAATTACTACAACATGTACGAGTTACACTTTCTCCTTACTTATGCTATCATATCTTTCTTTCACCTTGCTCATCATATTCTTAACAAAACCATGAGAAAAATTGACAATAACTTTTCTTAAAATAAATTGAGATAAATTAAATTGAAATTAAACTAACAACAACTGATTAAACTAATCAATATAAAATCTAAATTACACTAGAAAAATAACTTGAAAAGGTTAAAATCCAGTCCTAAACTCAAGGGTTTAGCTACTAAGTCCCCAAAATGTGCTCAAAATAACTCTATATAATAGGGTTATTAGCTATCCTTGCAAATCTTCTCCCATATGTTATAGACCTCCATTGCACCTTCAGTAGCCCATGTAAAAGATTTCTACATCTTATATATATATATATATATTAGTATGGAAATTGATGATAGATATACAATAATAATATATCCTTATGTTACCTCGAATTTACACTACATGTTCTCCTTATGCTCTTGAGGAACATGCCTCCATGTCAACCAAGGTCCACTAAAATTACTCCTCATTATCCTTGTTATGGTCGGAGTAACTCTAGTCTCCTCAAAAGTAATACAAAATCAATACATCGTGAGTAAAATGTAATAAAGAAAATAATGCATCTAATGATATAAATTGAAGTAGAAAAAAATTACCTCCCTTTTAAAGGATGTAGAAGCATTCATTGGTAGGGATGAGTAAGAGTGAGCAAGCCAAGACTTGACCCTCACCCCTAGCCTACAACAAATTATTGGACATAATAGCAATGTCCGAAGTGGAGGTTCCGACTAGAGTAGTCAAACTAGGAATCAGTACCACTGCTTTACATGAGTATCTACCACTGCTTTACATGACTAGGCCTATCTTTGTCTTCGACTTAACCATGTTTGTGCAATAAGAAGAAAAATGTACAGTTATTAATAACTATCAATAAAAATATGCATATAAACATTAATTTAATTTTCAATAAATAAATATACAAAATGATACATATAAATGAATGGCCTTCATAAAGTTTTAATGTTCACATATATTCAAACAATTTTTTTGAAAAAAAAAATCCATCAGTCATCATCTAAACATGGAAACTCATTTTCTTCATTCTTATATTCGTTATTATCGATATCATTTTCATCTTCTTCATATGATTCTTCCTCTATCTCTCGGTATTCTCCTTAAGTTTCATCATCTTCTTCATTATGTTCAACCTCCACAAACATATTAACCTTTTTATATTCACTACTAACAAGAATTATATTATTGTTAAGGTCAATTGAACAATGATCAAATTATGAATTAAAGGAAATTTCATATTTTTGATACACCCTTTCATTAAGGTTGATCATTTTGTGTGCTTGGTTCATCTGGACCACAAAGTTGCATTAGCACCATTTAACAACAAATAAAAGGACACAACGTTCAAATTTAGGTTATCAAGAAAGATCAATTCATTTTGGGTTTCATCATTGAATTGAAACTTCGATCGTAAAGCATCCGATCATAAAGCATCCATAACCATTTCGACATATGGATTTTCTACTATAACTTCATTAAATACTTCATTATGCTTATCAACAAAATGTCTCGATGATTGTCCGATATGGAGCGATTCACCATGTGCATAGCATATTGTGTACGCACTAGTAAAACCTTTATGAAATATGTGTTCTCGAGCCTAATCAGCAACCAAGAACTTGCTATTCATATATTGAGAGCAAAGACATCTGATCTTATTCTCAATCACATATATTGGTTGATTGAACACAATTGAAATAAATTTATCTATGCCATTTAGAAATTATGCACTCAGAAATTCACTTGAATCTACTTGCGAATACATTCAATTCTTATCTCGCTCCATTCTAAAAAACAAATTACTGTAACGGACATATGATGCCATTTGTTAAAATATGTTAACCCAAACATAAAAGAAAAAAGCAAAATAATTACTATAACTATTAAAATTTATTCGTCTTCCGAACAAAATTGATTTTTATGTTTTTAATGTAATACTTGCATGTTGACTCTAGGCGTTTTTGATGATAACAAAACATTTTTTATATATTGATGTCCAACTATATTACTTAAGTGTGCAGGATAAAGTTTAATTCTTATAACAAATTTGATGTTTAAAAATAAGTCAAGAAACTTGCTCATTTAGAAGATGAGTTAATCAACTAAAGAGGCAAAAAAAAAAAAGACTTAGTGAAAACAGAATGTTGCTAATTGATTAACGTGAAGCCTTAATCCGTTAAGGCAAAGCTGGGCATTATACAAAATGCAAAACAAAGAAGTCTTAATTAGTTAGCACAAGGCTTAACTGATTAAAAAGTGTAAGACCTTGTCAAGCTCGTTAAAAGACGGTATTGTACCGAGTGGTACAATCAAGTTAAATCGAGCCTCAAACTAGTTCAAATAGAAATTCTAAGAGGAATTTGAGAATTCTAAAACCCATAGAATAATTTAAAAGGGTGATTCGGAGTTCGAGGTCCGGTTTGGAGTCAATCGGGAATATTGACCGATTAGGGGCAAAACGTTCATTTTGCCATTTAAGGATAAAATAGAGATTTTTATAAAAGATTTTGATTACATTTGACCAAGAATAATTATACGGAGTATAATATGAAATTTAGCAGAGATAAATTTAATTTTTTGATATTTTTGGAGCATAGGGGCAAAATGGTAATTTTGCCACCTCGAGGGCAAATCGGTAATTTTTCACCCCCAATACTTGTCAAGACCAAGAGATTTTATTCATCATGAAGATGGATAAACATGAGAATTTTGTGATGGAAAATTAAGTGGAAAAAAGTCAATTATTTAACGTATAAAAAGAAAAATGGACCAATCACAAAGTGAAACTTGGTAAACTTTAGTATTTTATTATTTCTTTATAAAAAGGCATAAAAATCAGCCCACACCACCATATCTCTCTCATAAGGGTCGGCCTTGGCAAGAAAACAAAGGGGAAAAAAAGAACAAACCTAGGTGGAAAGAAATTCAAGAGAAAAGTGTGGATTTTCAAGGAAATCAAGTGAAAAAGGTAAGATTTCTCCGATTAAGCTGGAGATTTATTTTTCCCATGCATTTTCCCTTAATTTTCATGGTTGAAAAGCATGCTTTCATGGGAAAACCATGGCTAGTCAAATGGGTATGGAGAGAGAAATGATGTTGGAATTGTTTGATTTTGAGGTATGTTGATGTTTAGAGATAGTTAAGCATGTTTAGAAGCAAAACCGTACGAATAGAATCCATTTTTCTTAGAATCCATCATTGGTTGAACCTAGCATGTTGTGTGTGTGTGAAAGGGATTGTTTTTATTTCAAGGGAAATGGTTTGGAAAATGATGAATTAAAGTAAAAAAGTGAAGTAGGAAAAATTACAGTGTTAGTGCACCGTAATGGCTGAATTTTTCCATGAAGAGATGAAAAGGTTTTAATGCTGAAATTAGCATTATTTAAATGGTATTTGATGAATTGAGGTATTAGAAAAAGAATGGAGCAATTTGGAGTCAAATCGGATGCGTTGGCTAATTTATCGGGTAATTGATCGAATTAGGTCACCATTGAAATTAAGCGGTTACCCAAACATTTAATGTATTCATATAGAAATTAGGTTAATTTTATACCTAATTAACACGAATGTAGTGATTAAATTATTATGCAATTTGTCAAGGTGGTGAGCCCTCGAATAAAGGCAAGAAAGTCGCACCCAAGAATTAACAGTCGAAGTGCTCGAATTTGACTCTCGAAAATTTGTGAGTGAACTTGCATTTCAACTGTTTTGGGTAATTTAATTAGATTGAAATGAAATGCTTGAATGATTATATCTAATTCTCATTTAAAAATGAATCCCGAGAATAACTTTTAATGAAAATATTTCTGTGATATGAAATAAGATTGTGATGAATTTATGTACATCTATATGATGGTTACATGTTTTGTTAAGAAATTTATGTGAAATTGATGTAACCGTGCTTGTGTGGAGTGAGAAGTGCAATACCGGTTGAATAACAAAGGCTATGATAATTTTGACTGTACATGTGTGGAGTGGGAAGTGCAATGTCGGTTTAATGATAAAGATTGTGATAATTACTACCGTGCATGTGCGGAGTGGGAAGTGCAATGCCGGTAATGATGTACGAGTTGAGAGTACAGCACAGTGGAGGAAAAGATGGGATAATGAATGAAATTGAATGATTGGTGAATGAAATTGTAAATGATATATATGCATATATGGGATTGTATGGTATGTGAAACCCCTGTTCTGTGACGATTTGTGATAAACCGTTAATTTTGCTGTCTTGCTAAAATGGTTGGCGTAAATTCATGGATACTTTATCCTTGAATGCATAATAAATTTCGAGTTAAGGAAAAAGGGGTTTTGATGAAAATTGACTTGTTTTTTAAATGAGTGCATCATGACTCTTAACTCTTCTTGTTGTTAGTGCTTGTTCCCCTCTAATATTCACTCACTGAGTTTCATACTCACATTTTATAAAAATTCATGTTTTTAGATCAGGAGACTATTGGATCCTAGATCGAGGAGTCTTTGTGAGTTCATCTCCTGGGTATGT
Organism: Theobroma grandiflorum; assembly: GCA_036013995.1. Lineage (NCBI taxonomy): Eukaryota > Viridiplantae > Streptophyta > Magnoliopsida > Malvales > Malvaceae > Theobroma > Theobroma grandiflorum. The sequence goes on from CP142131.1 coordinate 15,427,878, forward strand.
GTCTGGTATTCAATAGTAACCCTTTTTCTTGTAAATGTCTCCACTGGAAGTCATGGGTCCTTTTGTATTGTAAATACACTCAAGAAATGTGAATATGTGTATGCAATGCAAATTGCTAAATAAATTACTAGAATAGTACATGTATATTGTTGCTAATAATGCCATTGTGATTTGGCTATGTTCACACTCGAGGAAGTGTGTGTGTATGCATGATTTGATAAATCTGTTAAGCAACGTAAATGGATAAGCTTGCTTGGGCTTGGTGAGCTACGCTTATTGGGCTCATGCGTGGGTCATGGCCCAAGAAATTGGGTCTTGACAAAGTTGGTGCCAAAGCAAAGAGTTGTAACTCGATCCTTGGGAACTCTCGCATGTGAACAATGGGCGAAGCATGACTCTCTGCCCAAGGGCTTACAGGGACAGCGATACGTAACGCTTGTGAGTGCTCTGATAGGTACCGTTTGTTGCCACCGTTGAAAGAGGAAAAGGCTGCCTAAAGAGGTGGAGCCACCCCTAGTGACAAAGTTGGTATCAAAGCTCTAGGTTGTTAGGTCATGGGGTGCTCTTATTTGGTCCAACGGAGAGTCGGGTCTTTATGTGGACTCTTTGATTTTGAACTGTGAGCCACGGCACATTTCATAATCAAGGGACTACATAAATTCCCTATCTTAGAAACCACCTTATGTCTTTAAATGTGCTTAATAAAAGGTGTTTGCTCTTGTTTAGGTAAGAATGCCGCCTAAGACACGAGCTATCTTAAGACGGATAGGGGAGCAAGATGTGCCCACTGAGATGATTGATAAGCCACGAGCATCCACCCGTAAGGGGTGAGGTAGACGTGGCAGGGCCACTAAGTCGATGAGGGCAGATATGCCTGAGAGTAAGAGAGAATGGGGACAACCTGTATGTGAGATAAATAGGCCACCAATTGAGGGCAATATTGTTTAGGATTTGGCAGCAGGTCTGTAGAGAGTTACTCAGGTTGTAGAGATAATGGCAGCCCGTATGGATGATATGCGAAAAGCGGTAGAGGGGAGACATGTATCACAAGCATCCCCTAGTTCACAAGGCCAAACCGATCGCCAACCTCCCAAGAGAGAAAGAGGTTAGGTAGAGGTTACACTCACTGATTTCTTGAAGCTTAAACCTCCATCGTTTACCGGGTCGGATGCATCGGAGAGACATCAGGTTTTCTTTTATAAGATGGAAAAGATTTGTAATGCCCCGAGATGTTCTAGCATTAGATCAGTAAAGCTAGTAGTTTTTCAGTTAGAGGATGTAGCACAGGAGTGGTATGACTCCTTACGAAAGGTTAGGCCGACAAGTGCTGCACCATTGACTTGGAATGAATTTAGTACAGCTTTCTTAGATCGATTTTTATCACACAGTGTACGAAATGCCAGAGTTAGAGAGTTTAAGGCATTGGTGCAGACTCCGAATATGACAGTGTTAGAATATGATGTAAAATTCACACAGCTATCTCGATATGCACCCTATCTAGTTTTCATAGAGGAGATAAAGGTCCAAAGGTTTGCGGATGGACTGGTGGAACCATTGTTTAAGGCTGTGGCCTCTCGAGATTTTAATACTTACTCTGTGGCAGTGGATTGTGCTCAACGAATTGAGATGAGGACTAGTGAGAGTAGGGCCGCAAGAGATAGAGCAAAAAGGGCCAAGACAGAGGGTTATCACGGTTGTAGAGATTTTGGTGGTGGAATTTCATTTTCTAGCTATCAAGGCCCACGGAGAGAATCAAGGGTCCTCGAACGGGGAAGTGACGTAGTGAATGCTAGCGTTGGGTCATGGTAGAAAACTTTTAATGGAAGGAGGCAACAACAAGATTTAAGGCAGAGTAGCCAACTATTCTTTCTTGTGATGATTGTGGAAAATGACACAGAGGACAATGCTATTTTCCTGCAAGAACTCGTTTTAATTGTGGCCAACTTGGGCATATTTGGAGGACCTGCTCGACGACCCAACAATCGCAAGGTTTTATTCACAATTCTACTCAACTAGCTTTATCTGCTCCTTCAGTAGTTGTCCTAACTGGCCAAAAGGTTAGCGGGACGAGAGATAGAGGTGCTGGTGTTTCCTTTTGAGGTAGACCATATGGGTTTGGACGTCAAAGTTTTGCAAGAAGAGGCTAGGTGATGGTGTATGCTTTAACTCCCCAAGATGCTCAGACATCCAATGCAATAGTTTCAAGTACTCTTTCTATTTGTAATATGGATGCTAGAGTATTGTTTGACCTTGGATCTACTCACTCTTTTATCTCTCCATGCTTTGCACTTCAATTGGGTAAAGAATGTGTTATGAGAGAAAAACAACTAGTGGTGTCTACTCCTTTAAAAAAGGCATTTGTGGCTAATTGGGAATATAAGTCCTGTATAGTCCGAATCAAGGATAAAAACACCCTAATGAATTTAGTGGTGTTAGACACCTTGGATTTTGATGTGATATTGGGAATGGACTAGCTGTCACCTTGTCATGCCAGTGTAGATTGTTACCATAAGTTAGTGAGATTTGATTTCCCGGATGAGCCATCATTTAGCATCCAGGGGGATAAAAGCAATACTCCTACTAATTTGATATAAGCCATATCTGCTAGAAGGTTATTGAGGCAGGGCTGTCAAGGTTAATTAGCTGTCGTGAGGGATACCCAAGCAAAGGTTAGAGATATAAGTCAAGTGTCGGTAGTGAACGAGTTTGTGTGTATTTCTCGAGGAATTATCTAGTTTACCTCTAGAACAAGAGATTAAGTTTTGTATAGATTTGATTCCTGATACTCAACCCATATCCATACCCCCGTATCGGATGGCACTGGCAGAGCTTAAGGAGCCCAAGGATCAGTTGGAGGATCTGTTAAATAAAGGTTTCATTCACCCCAATGTCTCACCATGGGGAGCACCGGTGCTATTCGTAAAGAAGAAAGATGGGTCACTTAGATTATGTATTGACAACCAATAACTTAATAAGGTAACAATGAAGAATAAGTACCCACTCCCAAGAATAGATGATCTGTTTGATCAATTACAAGGGGCACAATGTTTCTTTAAGATAGATCTGCGATTTGGGTATCATCAATTGAGGATCCAGAATGAAGATGTGCCAAAGACCGCATTTCAGACCAGGTATGGGCATATGAGTTCTTGGTGATGTCGTTTACGCTTACAAATGCCCTTGCGGCTTGTATGGACTTGATGAATCAAGTGTTTAAGCCCTACTTGGATAAGTTTGTAGTGGTCTTCATTGATGATATTTTGATCTGCTCAAGGACTCGAGAGGAGCATGAACAACATCTTGAGATAGTGCTCCAAATTTTGAGAGAACATCGATTATATGCCAAGTTCTCCAAATGTGAGTTCTGGCTTAAAAGTGTTGCATTCTTAGGACATGTGGTATTTAATGATGGGGTACAAGTGGATCCAAAGAAAGTCGAAGTAATGGAAAAGTGGCCAAGGCCAACATCAGTTACTGAGATTAGAAGCTTTTTAGGGTTGGCAGGCTACTATCGTTGCTTTGTCAAGGATTTTTCAAGAATAGTCGCCCCTCTGACCAAGTTGACATGTAAGGATATGAAATTTGAGTGGTTAAATGCTTGTCAGAATAGCTTTGAGAAGCTTAAAACATGTCTCACCACAGCTCTAGTATTGAGCTTGCCACAACGCACATAAGGTTATATAGTATTTTGTGATGCATCATTGGTTGGTTTAGGATGCGTGTTAATGCAACACGGGAAGGTGATTACATATGCATCAAGACAACTAAAAAGACATGAGTAGAATTACCCCACACACGATTTAGAAATTGCAGCAAACGTGTTTGCCTTAAAAATATGGAGACATTACTTGTATGGTGAGACTTGTGAAATATACACAAACCACAAAAAGTCTGAAATATATATTTCAGTAGAGGGATCCTAATTTGGGGCAACGTAGGTAGATGGAGTTGTTAAAGGATTATGATTGTACTATTCTTTACCATTCCAGTAAAGCTAATGTAGTGGTTGATGCCTTGAGTCGAGAATCGATGGGTAGCTTGGCACATATCTCTATAGACATGAGATTTTTTATTAGAGAGATGTATACCTTGGGAGACATAGGTGTGCATTTGGAAATTTTAGAGGCAGATGCATTGCTTGCACATTTTAGAGTGAGGCCTATCCTAATAGACAGAATTAAAGAAGCACAAAGTAAAGATGAGTTCGTAGCTAAGGTCCTAGAGGATCCTCAAAGAAAGAAAGAAAAGATGTTTATCAAGGGCACAGATGGAGTGTTAAGGTATGGTACTAGACTCTATATGCCAGATAGTGATGGATTGGAGAGAGAGATATTGGAGGAGGCTCACATGGTAGCCTATGTGATACATCCAGGAGCTACAAAGATGTATCAAGATCTAAAAGATGTGTATTGGTGGGAAGGACTTAAGAAAGATGTGGTTGAGTTTGTCTCTAAGTGCCTAGTGTGTCAACAAGTTAAAGTAGAGCACCAAAGGCTTGCAGGATTACTACAACCGTTACCAGTGCCCGAATGGAAATTGGAGCACATTGCTATGGACTTTGTTACGAGTTTGCCTCGAACTAGTGGGGGTTATGACTCTGTCTGGGTCATAGTAGATCTGTTAATGAAACTAGTTTGCCTACAATAATAGTTTCCAAACTAGCATCCAAATGGCACCATTTGAAGCACTATATGGAAAGAGGTGCAGGTCACCCATTGGATGGCTAAAGGTAGGGGAAAGGAAACTTTTGGGGCATGAGTTAGTGCAGGACACCATTGATAAAATATGCATGATTCACCAGAGGATGCTTAAAGCACAAAGTAGGGAAAAGTCCTATGTTGATAACCGACGAAAGGACTTGTAGTTTCAAGTGGGAGATTATGTATTTTTAAAGGTCTCACCAACCAAAGGGGTAATGAGGTTTGGCAAGAAAGGAAAATTAAGCCCTCGATATATAGGACCCTTCGAGATCTTAGAAAGGGTCGGAACAGTGGCATATCGATTAGCATTACCGTCAGACCTTTCGAGTATTCACCTCGTGTTCCATGTGTCAATGTTGAGAAAGTATAATCCAGATCCTTCTCATGTGATACAGTATGAGACCATTCAATTGCAAGCTGATTTGACTTATGAGGAGCAACCAGTAGCTATTCTTGATACGCAAGTCAAAAAGCTCCGATCGAATGATGTGGCCTCAGTAAAAGTGTTATGGCAGAATCACACTAGTGAAGAGGTAACGTGGGAAGCTGAGGAGGAGATGCGAACAAAGTATCCACACCTCTTTGATACATAAAGGTAAGCTACCCTACTGTTGAATTTAAATTCAGGGATCGAATTTTTATTAGTGGGGGAGAATGTGAGACCCTGTCAAGCTCGTTAAAAGATGGTATTGTACCGAGTGGTACAACCAAGTTAAATCAAGCCTCAAACTAGTTCAAATAGAAATTCTAAGAGGAATTTGAGAATTCTAAAACCCGCAAAATGATTTAAAAGGGTGATTCAGAGTTTAAGGTCCGGTTTGGAGTCAATCGAGAATATTGACCAATTATGGGCAAAACGGTCATTTTGCCATTTAAGAATAAAATGAAAATTTTTATAAAAGATTTTGATTACATTTGACCAAGAATAATTATATGGAGTATAATATGAGGTTTAGCAGTGATAAATTTAATTTTTCGATATTTTTGGAGCATAGGGGTAAATTGGTAATTTTTCACCCCCAACACCTGTAAAGACCAAGGGATTTTATTCATCATGAAGATGGATAAACATAAGAATTTTGTGGTGAAAAATTAAGTGGAAAAAAGTCAAATATTTAAAGTATAAAAAAAAATGGACCAATCACAAAGTGACACTTGGTAAACTTTAGTATTTTATTATTTCTTTATAAAAAGGCATAAAAATCAACCGACACCACCATTTCTCTCTCATAAGGGTCGGCCTTGGCAAGAAAACAAAGGGGAAAAGAAGAACAAACCCTAGGTGGAAAGAAATTCAAGAGAAAAGTGTGGATTTTTAAGGAAATCAAGTGAAAAGGGTAAGATTTCTCTAATTAAGCTTGAGATTTATTTTTCCTATGCATTTTCTCTTAATTTTCATGGTTGAAAAACATGCTTTCATAGGAAAACCATGGCTGGTCAAATGGGTATGGAGAGAGAAATGATGTTGGAATTGTTTGATTTTGAGGTATGTTGATGTTTAGAGATAGTTAAGCATGTTTAAAGCAAAATTGTAAGAAAAGAATCCATTTTTCCTAGAATCCTTCATTGGTCGAACCTAGCATGTTGTGTGTGTTTGAGGGATTGTTTTTATTTCAAGGGAAATGGTTTGGAAAATGATGAATTAAGGTGAAAAAGTTAAATACGAAAAATTACGGTGTTAGTGCATTGTAATGGTTGAATTTTTCCATTAAAAAATAGAAAGGTTTTAATGATGAAATTGGCATTATTTAAATGGTATTTGATGAATTGAGGTATTAGAAAAAGAATGAAGCAATTTGGAGTCAAATCGGACGCGTTGGCTAATTTATTGGGTAATCGGTCGAATTAGGTCACCATCAAAATTAAGCGATTATCCGAACATTTAATGAATTCATATAGAAATTAGGTTAATTTTATACTTAATTAACACAAATGTAGTAATTAAATTATTGTGCAATTTGTCAAGGTGGTGAGCCCTAAAAAAAAGGCAAGAAAGTCACACCTGAGAATTAGCAGTCGAAGTGCTCGAATTCGACTCTTGAAAATTTGTGAGTGAACTTGCATTTCAACTGTTTTGGGTAATTTAATTAGATTGAAATGAAATGCTTGAATGATTATATCTAATTCTCATTTAAAAATGAGTCTCGGGAACAAACTTTTAGTAAAAATATTTCTATGATATGGAATAAGATTGTGATGAATTTATGTACATCTATATGATGCTTACATGTTTTGTTAAGAAATTTATGTGAAATTGATGTAACCGTGCATGTGTGGAGTAGGAAGTGCAATGTCGGTTGAATAACAAAGGGTGTGATAATTCCGACCGTGCATGTGCAGAGTGGGAAGTGCAATGCTGGTTTAATGATAAAGGTTGTGATAATTACTACCATGCATGTGCGAAGTGGGAAGTACAATGCCGATAATGATGTACGAGTTGAGAGTACAACAGAGCGGAGGAAAAGATGGGATAATGAATGAAATTGTACGTGACATATATGCATATATGGGATTGTGTGGTATGAGAAACCCCTGTTCTATGATGGTTTGTGATAAATCGTTAATTTTGCTGTCTTGCTAGAATGGTTTGTGTAAATTCATGGATACTTTATCCTTGAATGCATAATAAATTTTGGGTTAAGGAAAAAGGGGTTTTGATGAAAATTGACTCGTTTTTTAAATGAGTGCCTCATGGTTCTTAACTCTTCCTGTTGTTAGTGCTTGTTCCCCTCTAATATTCACTTACTAAGTTTCGTACTCACGTTTTATAAAAATTCATGTTTTCAGATTAGGAGACTATTAGATCCTAGATCGAGGAGTCCTCGTGAGTTTGTCTCCTGGGTATGTGTCTGGCATTCGATAATAACCCTTTTCTTGTAAATGTCTCCGCTGGAAGTCATGGGTCCTTTTGTATTGTGAATACACTCCAGAAATGTGAATATGTGTATGCAATGTAAATTGCTAAATACATGACTAGAATAGCACACGTATATTGTTGTTAATAATGCCATTGTGATTTGGCTATGTTCACACCCGGGGAAATGTGTGTGTATGCATGATTTGATAAATTTGTTAAGCAATGTAAATGGATATGCTTGCTTGGGCTTGGTGAGCTACGCTCATTAGGCTCATGCGCCGGTCATGGCTCGGGAAATTGGGCCATGACAAAAAGTGTACTGGGTGTAAAGATAGAAAATTATTAATTGGTTAATTAAAAGGCTTAATCAGTTAAAGTTCAAGCTTGAAGTATCTTGAAGTGCTAAAACTTAAATTCAAAGTAATATTAATTGTTAAAGGACACCAAACTAAGAAATTCAATTTTGAAGATTTCTTAAGTAGTTGAAGCCCATTTTAATTAGTTACAAATGAAGGGAAAAAAGCTTCAATCAGTTAAAAGGAGTACATTTTGAAGATCAAAACCTCCAAAGTTCCACAAATCCAAGAAGGTAGATTCTGAAGATCAAAGCCTCTAGAGTTTCACAAATCCAAGAAGGAAGATTTTGAAAATCAACACCTTTCCAAATTTCCAACCTACAAGTCTAAGCGAAGTCTCCAAAATGTTTGTTCAAGACCAAGTCATCAAGACCCTTAAAGTGAAGTCTCTATATCATTCGTTCAAGACCAAGTCGTCAAGACCTTTGAAGTGAAGTCTTCAAATCCATTGTTTAAGACCAAATCATAAGACCATTGAAGCGAATACAAAGTTCAAGATTAAGTCACAAGACCCTTAAAGCAAATACGAAGTTCAAGAAGAAATCATAAGATCCTTGAAGAACGTATTCATACCCTTCAAGCAAAGTATGAAGTTCAACATTAAGTTATTGTGACCCTTGAAGTGAAGATTGAAGAAATTAATTAGAGGACATTTTTTGTTGTGAAATAATATCAGAGTTGGTAAATTCCATGTTTGATATATAATTAAATTTTTTATTTATCTCAAAATTTTCAAGTCTAAAATATTCGACACAGAATTTGCATGTACAAGGGTTGTAGGAGTTTTATGTGGTTGTTAGAAAAATATAACAATTGCAATGTGGAGATGCAATTGATTATTACTTGTGTCAAACGAAAGAACATCAGAGATTTTTTTTGTACGTTGTACAAAATAAATAAATTAAGGACTCCGTATTATGTGTAGATTATTTTTACTTTTTTAAGTTTTATATAGAACTTTGCAAAATAAATAGACACTTTTATGGTGTAATCTTAAAATAAAAAAAAAGATTTATATAAAAAAGTTAACAATACATAACAGATTTGGACCAATTTATTTTTAAATTAAATTACTTTTTCAATATAATGTAAATTAACTAATCAAATTTGCCACATCATAGGTAAAGAAATAATTTAGCAGATTTATTTTTTAAATGGCATCTTTACCCTTTTCTACATTCTACAGTTGACACAGATGAAATCCAATATCTCTTAAAAACTTTTTTTTTTAAGCTGGAAGTTCGCGCAGGGCCCAGCTACCCTGTTAAATTTTATTAATTAGAAAATAAAAAGACAAAGGAGGGGGACATAAACCGTACCTCCAACATTACATGTCTAAAATGCAAAATCGTAAAAGCACCTAGAGTAAGGGTAGCCATCCTAAGTGCATAACTTTTGATGCTACAGAAGGATGGATATTCCTTACTATTACATTGAGATACTAAGCAAATTTGGATTTTATAACAGCAAATGTAAACGAGGAGTACTACTCCTTTACAGTGATCAAAAACGGACATAAGGTAAATTCGATCTGTCTAACTTGAGCATTCCATATAACTTACCTTGTGTTTCGTTGAACACACAAAGGTTTGAGTGATTGTGTCCTTCATTTGACAGGAAATCTGCTGCTTGGTTGCCTTCTCGAAAGATGTGTGAAATGCGGTAGGAGAAGTTGCTCAAACATTGCCTTATGGACTCTAACAAATATCTTATGTCATGAGATCCTTTTTGAGACTTCTGGATTAGTTGAATCGCTACCAATGCATCCATTTCGATCCACAGCTTTTCAACATGGCGTTCTTTGCACAATAAGAGTCCTCGAAGTAAAGCCCTCAATTCTGCCTGCAAAGAATTACAAGAACCAATATTCTCAGAAAAACCAAAAATAAGGTTACTTGTGTGATCTCGAAGTACTCCACCACTAGCTGCTTGTTGACTGTTCCGTGAACTGCCATCCACATTCAGCTTGTATTCACCTATGGAAGGCTTTTTCCAGAAAAAAATATGAGGAGCTGCTCGTTGCTTCAGGGGAAAATTGTGACCCCACATGGTTGTTATGTCTGTGTCTCCTTTCCATTGCCATTGTTGTAAAAGGGAACCATCATGAAGTTGTCTCAACAGCTTCATAATTCGCCATATAACTCGATCAGGATACAGACCAAATTGCTTGTGCTTAGCATCATTTCTTTCTAACCATAGGAACCAACAAATAAATATTGGGAGCAATATGTGGATATGACCTTTTTTGACAAAGTCCCCAGAATAATTCCATGCCCATAAAATTTGAGAAACCTGCTTGGGATTCAAGACGTAGATTTGAAAGGGTTTAGCAAAGAAATCCCAAACCTTTTTTGCTACCGGACTCTCCCATAGGACATGTATTAGAAATTCCTCTGAGGTGCAACATAAACATCTCGAAGCTAGTTGAAACCCTTTTTCCTTCATCCGTAGCTCAACTGGTATCCAGTTGTGTAAGACCCTCCAAAAGAAAAAAGAGACTGATAAAGGGATGCTCCTGTGCCAAATAAGAGATCCTAAGGCATTTGGTGTTTGTCTCTGCCTAACTGTCTCCCAAGCGCTCCGAGTAGAGAAGTCCCCATTTAATGTAAGTGTCTAGTATGCTACATCATCTTAGAAAATTTTAAAAGGTACCTGCAATATCTCATCAACCAGTTCCATAGGGAGAAGAGATTGTAATTTACCTACATCCCAGTTTTCACCATTATAGAAGCTCTTAACATAAGTCATGTCGTTCTGGTACATAAGAAAGGAATTGACTAGGGGCTTGTCTCTCATCCAACAGTCGTGCCAGAAAAAAAGTTCCCCTTTCCTTATCTTCCATCGAATGTTCTGCAGTGCCACGTCGGGGCCTCGAATCATCCGTTTCCAAATTTGGGAGTCATGAAACTTTGGTGGGACATAGTGTGGAAGTTTGCCAAGACAATATTTGGTTTTCAGAAGTTGTGTCCAAAGGCTGTTACTTGTTTGGAATCTCCACCATAATTTCAATGAAAATGCCTCACAAACATCTTCCAATTTACGAGTTCCAAGTCCCCCCTCTGAGCATGGGAATGTGGATTTAGTCCATTTCGCCCAGTGCATTTTCTTGTTTCCAGTTGAGTCGCCCCATAGGAAGCTGTTAAACAATCTATCAATTTTCTCAATCACTGCCACTAGTGGTTTAAGGACTTGCAGTAAGTACATAGGAAGAGAAGATAGAACATTTCTCAGTAGAGTAATACGGCCCTCTGATGACAATATCTTATTCTCCCACCCTGAAATACAATCTCGGATCTTTGTAATTAAGGAATCAAAAAAGATCACCTTTTTTGGTCCTTTATATAATGGAGCACCGAGATAAGTAACAGGAAGTGATTTGTGCTGAAAGCCAGTGGTGTGAGCTATGATTTGCCTTCTTGATGGTGGGCAGCTTGAAGCTGTGATAGAACAACTTTTCTGAGGATTGACCTGCTGTTCAGATACCTACTCATATTCCTGTAAAAAATTTAAAATTTTCTGCAAGGCTGAGTGGCATCCATTAGTGAAAATCATAATATCATCAGCAAAAGCAAGGTGACTAATGGGCATTAAGCAGCCAGATAAGTAATACAATGAAATATAGCAGCTGAAAAGGTTATTAATCCCCCTAGAAAGATATTCTGCAGATAAAATAAAGAGAAGGGGAGAGATAGAGTCACCTTGTCTTAAGCCCCTCTCGGACTTAAAGTATCCCACCATGGACCCTTTGAACAGCAGGGAGAACCAACAATTAGAAATGCAAGCCTTGATCATACTTATCCAGTGAGAGTTGAAACCAAATTGCTCCATCATCAAGAAAAGGAATTCCTAACTTACACGATCATAAGCTTTAGCCATATCCAATTTTAAAACCACATTACCTCCCCTTGGTTTGGCATCAATCTTGCCCGTTAGCTCCTGTGCTAGTAAGATATTGTCGCTGATAAGTCAACCATTGACAAATCCACTCTGATTTACCATTGATTGTTACCCGGAACCCATTTGTATAATATGGCATTCCATTTGATAATTACTCGGCTCCCACTAGTTGAAACTACAAATGTCGATGAGCCAAATAATTTAGCATTGCTTCAAAGTTGATTAGACTATGTCACTATATATATCTAACAAACTTGCAAGGAAGAGACATGGTTTGGAGAATGGAGCTTTAAAAGTTAAGAATCATTTGAAGAGATTAATCTTTTCAGATATTGTCTGCTAAGTCAATAATGTGAGTTTATATTCCTTACTTGTTTTATGCTTTATTTTTTCTATTAACTTTGAAGCTCATTTTTTATTCTTGACTTAATAATGTGTCTTCATAAGTGTCTACTAAAAACCATTTCAAACATTCAGTTTGTCATTTTAATTCATGTGTCCAGTGTCGTGCGAGCTGTTAGTGGCATAGATTATTCATGTGTGATGCTTAAGTTTTTTGTTAAAATTGATTTCTTATTAGTAAGAAAATTAAGGACTAATAATAATTTGTCATTTATTTTATTAAAAGAATACAACGAAACTTGTCACTTGGATAGTCCATAGACCTAATCGACCAACCTCAAATTGAATTTAATCTAGGTCAATTGGTCAGGTCCGTAGAATATACAAGTCGTCAACATTGCAATACTTCTTGCAATGTACAAGTTGACGGCATTGGGTACGTTGGTTAGGTTCATTGAATATCCAAGTTTCCCTTCAGAGAGCACAGCACACTCCATCATTTGTACATTCAATGGAGTTGATAGACTTGCTCAGGATTATTTAGCAAGTAGAGATTGAGCATATATATTGTTGTGAATTCCCTGTTTGCTAAATAATCTGGGTAGGTAGGTTAGGTCCATATAGAATATACGAGCTATTGGTATTGAAATCTTTGAATGGGAAAAAGACAAACACTACTGAACAAGTTCTTTTGTAGAACACGTGTTGTCTTTTTTCCTTTCAAAATGAGTGCTTCTACCAAAGCGGTGTTTCCACTTATCAATACTATAAAGTTCAAGCTTAGTGTCCAACAGATTATCAATTGCATGATGTGATTAGTAGTCCATGCTGAATCTTCATCAGAGTGGTCAGTAGTTCATTTGTATTCTTTATATACTTGTATGTATTTTGCCTTTTATTTCTAATTGGTTGTAATAAAATAATACAATTTGTACTCATATTTTTATTAATTAAAAAATAATTTTTATTTATACTATTTAAATTTATTTCTTTTATATATTTATATTCATATAGTTTTTAATTTTTTATCATTAAAGAAAACATTTTAAAAAAAAATCGATGAAATTTGCCAACTATTCAAACTTTTTAACAACAGAATTTGATGATGAGGTCTACATTCAATCCATTCGCTATTTCATTGGTAATTTACCAACGAAATTTTTTGATGGACTAGTTGTATCACTGGCTAGACCTCTAGCTAACGAATTGGCTACTTTCCCGATCGAAAGACCAACGGAATAATTTGTCAGAGAATATTTTGATGGATTATTCCATCACTAATGGAGTGGCCATTATCGATGAGGGTATTAATTTTTGACAACATGCTGACGGATTTTTCTGTTGGCATGTCCGTCAATAAGGCCTAAATTTTTTATAATGAACACTAAGTGATTAGGGGTAACTCTTTTTTGAGAAGCAATGATGGGTAATTTACCTTTTGAAAATTTATTGCAATTATATTTGTTTTATGGTTAATAAAACCTTATTTTGGAAAAAAAATTTAATCTTTTACTAATAATTAGGAAAAATAATAATTGTCTCTTTATTTCAAATTAAATATCTACATTTGGCTATATAAAAATTAAAAAATTTTGAAAAATTTTTTGTTGAAAAACATTTTAAGTAAGTTACTATATTAACTTATTAAGTTAATAATTAACTTAATAAGTTGCTATATTAAATGTTACTATATTAAGATATTAATTTGTCTGTCAAAAAAATTACTATATTAAGTTATAGGACATTAGGATTTATTTTAATTTTTAAGCTTTAAAGGGGTTATTATAAATTTATAATTACATTACAATTTTTTATTTTTAAGGAAATTTTTAACCTTATTTTAATTTTTGTTGATGGAAATTAGACAATCAGATATTTCATAGTTACTTAGTTAGATGCTTAGATAATTAGATAAGGCTTATAGCCTTATAGTTATATATTAGAACTTATTTTAATTTAAAAGTTCTAAAGGGGAAGGGTTATTATATATTTATATTTATATTACAAATTTTAAGTTTGAAGGAGCTTATTTTAATTTTTTGGTGATGGAAATAGATGATTGGATACTTCATACTTGGTTAGATAATTAGGTAAGACTTATAGCCTTATAGTTATTATTTATACATTAGGACTTATTTTAATTTTTAAGCTTTAAAGTGCAGGGGTTATTACATATTTGTATACATTACAAATTGTAAGTTTTAAGGACTTTTCAAAAAATATTTAAGTTTTAAGGGACTTATTTTCATTTTATGGTGATGGAAATTTTTTTTTTTTGGAAAAGCAATGATGGAAATTATATTAATCAAATTATTAGGATAATTTTTGCAAAGGATTTGTTCAAATTAAAAAAATTGATTATTAGAAACTGTTTTACATTTTTAACATTTTTGAGTAAATAAGTGTGATGAAACTGAGTGTAACATATTTGTGAATAAAAAAATTTTGATATAGTTTTCATTATGTTTTACATTATGTTTAATTTTATATAGGCATTTTATATTATTATATCAATGATATTAATATCTAAATAAAGATTTATTATACAAATTTTTTTGTTGCATTGGGAATTTGAATATTGACATGGATTATAAATTTATATACAAAATAAATAAATAAATAAAACTAGAAATGAACAAAAAAAAATATTAATGAAATTATGTTATGTTTTAATTACCTGTATTTTACTTTTTGTTATTTGATGTCTTGATAATGAAATCTTAGACTTTTATTTATACATGAATATGGAAAAACTGTGTGAATTCATACATACAAGAATAGTCTTTAATATATTAAATACAAAGTCAGTTAAGTCGGTTAACTGACTTGAAATTTTTATAACGTAATTGAACCCACTCAATCGAACTCTCTAAACGATTTAACTTATTCCAATTAACCAAATTTTATCAATTAATTCGATTAGGTTGATTTTAACCAATTTTTATTCACCCCAAGTATGAACATATTCAAAGAGATTATCTTGCAAAATGGGATGGGAGTAAAAGAAATAAAGATAAGAATGTTTTATTTTTTAAAAAAAAAAATTACACAATTTTACTATTAAATACCAAAGTAAATGAAATTTGGATTTTATGATTACAAAAATAAATATAAAAATAACCCCAATAACATGAAGTCCAAATTTAGAGAAGTTTCGGCAAAAAATAAGTGTCACAACCCAGAATCTCCCATCGAGCCCGTAACAACCGCCGCGATGTCTTAATAGGTACTCATCCTCCGAGTACCCTATTGAGACATTGCAAGGCTCTTGTATCAATTTTTCATTTCTCACGTGGTTATTAGTTTCCAATTAATATTTTTCAAAGTATAAAATTTAAAGTTTCGTATCGAAACTATCAAAATACACCATTTTCCACACAGGGGTATTTTCATCCTTTTTATCCAAAAATTTCACAATTTGGTAAAATCGTGACATACGAGTAGAATAAACAAAATTCATAATCGTTAATAACTTTTGATACCGAAAACCCTCATAAAAATAAGAATTTTGAGGGAATAGAATAAAATAAAATATTAAGCAAAATATTACATTTTATTTCAAACCAATATTTTTAGTAAGATCGAAAAATCAATTTTTCAGCAGTTGAAAATAAAATAAATTCTTACTAATTGTATTACAAATAAACGAAATGTATAAATCTTTTACAATGACACGTGGCCCCTACTAAATACAACTATGTACCTTTGTGTGCTAAGGACGCGGCTTCAATCAAGCCTCTATATGCACTCCTAGCGCTTACCAGTGATCTCGAGCCTGAAAAGGGAAAGAGAGGGTGGTGAGTTTTACAACCTAGTGAGTTAGATAATTACCATCTACGACATCTAAAGTTGAGTAGATGGAGACAATATATAAACATGATATCATAATATAATTTATTCACCCTATCTAGGGCAATTATGGAAAGAAATTTCATTTTCTTAAAACACAAGGCTTATGATTTATTTATAAAAATCAGGCTTAAGCCAAATCTCATACTCATGGATGCTTGATCAGAGCATCCAATCGAGTCCGCCAAGGCTGCTAGAATTTCATAATTTTTCAGATACACAGCCGATCCTTGGCGTTGGCTAAACCCATCTTCACGTGGTGGTTTAACGTGAAGTGAATCGTAACATTACCTCGGGAGTTACCCTTGTAATACCCGACCATAATTTATCTGTGATATGTCATGCACATGCATTGGATAGCATGTTTGTATATTGAATTGCCCCGAGAAACAAGTTAAATGATAATATTGCCTCTAATGGTATGGTTAAGTTAAATAAGTCTCGAATCAGTTTAAATAGAGAATTGATGACAAATTTGAGAAAACTAAAACCCATGGATTGATTTAAAACATTGATTCAGAGTTCGAGGTCCAATTTGGAGTCAATCGAAAAAATTGACCGATTAGGGACAAAACGATCATTTTGTCATTTAAGGACAAAATGGAAATTTTCATAAAAGATTTTGATCACATTTGACTAAGATCAATTATTTGGAGTATAATGTGCTTTATTGGAGTATAAAATGAAATTGGCAGTGATAAATTTAATTTCTCGGTAGTTTTGGAGCACAAGGGCAAAATAGTAATTTTATCATTAAATGATGAATTTGAAATTTTTGAAAAATATTTTTTGATCCCATTTGATTGAGATTGATCATATTAAACTTATTGGAGTGTAATTTGAGGGTCTGGCAGTGAAAAATTTTAATTCCGGTGATTTCTGGAATGTAGAGGTAAAATCGTAATTTTACCACTAGAAGACCAAATTTAATTTTTTGAGAGAATTTTGATCAAATTTGACAAATTGGAGAATGGTATGAGTATGAGGGGTGAAAAATATATCTATGAGTAATTTTTCAATTTTTGAGGCAAAAATGTAATTTTGTACTTTTTCAGGGGCAAAAGTATAATTTTGAAAAATTACACCACCAAAATTTTGGAATGGTCCAGAAATTTCAGGAAAGCTATGAAAATGTAAGACAAACATATGGTGGAAATTTGAAATAAAATGGATGGCTAGAAATTAATAGATTAATTAAATATTAAAAAAATAAATAAAATAATATTATTTTATTATGCCTTTAAAAAGGCAAAATTTTCAGCATTCTTCATCTTCTTCAGGCCAACCAAGCAAGGGAAAGAGGGGAAAAGCTGAAAATATAAACCCTAGCTGAAAATTCAAAGAACAAGTAAGAGAAATCAAGAAAATTAGCTTGAAAAAGGTAAAATCACTTGATTTTCTTTGATTTCCTTATTACCCATGCATTTTTTTTCTCATTTTCATGCAAAATTAGAAAGTGGGTATGAACACCCATGCTGGCTGAACCTCCATGGATGAGATTTGACCTTGAGTTTTGGTCGACTTTAATAGAATTAAGTGATTTTAGCTAGGTTATATGGAAATATATTAAAACCTAGCAAGAAATAGAATTTTTCCATATTGAAACGCATTTGGTCGAATATTCTAGGGTATTAGGACCTGCTGATTTTGATGTTTATTTGAGGAATTATGATGAATAATGGTGAATTATGGCTAAAGGAAAATTATGGGAATTTTCGGAGAAAAATCAGAATTTTACCCACTAGGGGTATTTTCGTAATTTACAATCAAGACTAATAATTTGCATCACACTGTGGGACATTAAGTCAAATTGGATGCAATTGAGGTATAAAAATTGAAAAAAAATCGATTCGAAATTAAAATGAAGATTTTAGCAATTTAGACGCGTGTAGGCGAGTCGGTTGGACATCGTGAATAAATGACTGTCCGAACCATTTTTAGCTTATTTCAAGCATCAAATAGAGCCTGAAATTGATTATGGTTAATTGACATAATTTATTGAAATTCGTGTCACGCGTATCGCCTAGGTGGTGGGTCTCTCGGACACCGGAGAAAAACGGTGTAGTGGAATTAAAAACAGGAGTATCGAGCACTCCTGTGACAAGTTGAGTGGATAAATTATCGTCTTTAATATCTACAGTGGATTTATTATGGTTTACGCTTATTAAAGTATGGTGAAATTGGAATTTTCAAAATATTATGATTTTCGATTAAAGTATATTTCAATGAAATACTACTTTAAAATTAAATACCGATTTTTATGAAATTGAGTATATGGAGACCTATGTGATGAATTGTATTATGTATACATGAATTGAAATTTGTGGCTTATGACATTGGAAAGCATGCTTCGCTGGTTTATTGCATTAAAATTGTATAAATTGCTGTTTGCCGTGTAGGCTGGCTAGTATTAAAATAACCTTGTTTATGCTGCTGAATTGTTCTATGAGTTTGGTGGGTTAATAAAACACTACAGTGAGGGTTTGTTGTGGACTGCCTTTAGGAGGGGCACGGTAAAACCTGATAATTTGTTACCTCGGTCGAAGAGGCGCGTAAGGGAACTCCCGAGGTAATGTTAAAATTCTCTTTACGCTAAACTACCATGTGAAGATGAATTCGGTCAACGCCAAGGAACGACTGTACTTTTAAATGAAATATGTTTATAACAGCCTTTGCGGACTTGGTTAGGGTGCCTCAGGCCAAGGAATCACCAAGTAAAGATTTGACATAAGCCAGATTTTAAGGAAAATCATAAGCCTAATAATTTCATTGATTTTGATGATTTTGATAGAAATCGATGAATTTGATATATTCGACTTGAATGAAAATTTAGTTTTGTGTTAAGAACTGTATCACTGTGTAAAGTTTTCTTTTGTCTCAATCTACTCGACTTTAGATGTCATAGATGGTAATTATCTAACTAACTGGGTTGTAAAACTCACCACCCTCTTCTCCTCTTTTCAGGCTCGAGATTTTTGGTGGCACTCAGTGTGCACATAGAGGCTTGATTGAAGCCGTGTCTTTTGTATACAAAGATACATGATTATGCATAGTGGCCCCACATGTCATTGTAATTTAAATTAAAATAAATTGTAATATTTCATTTAGTGTGTTTATTTTATTTTATTATCTGAAAACTTAATTTTTATAAGGGTTTTAAGTATCAAAACTTACCGGGGATTGTGAATTGTGTTTATTCTACCTATGTGCAACATTTTATTGATTTTGGGATCGTTCGACGAAAAGGATGAAAATGCCCTTGGGTGGTAAAACATGTGTTTTAATCATTTTAAATTTAAAAATCGAAAATTTCATTCCTAGATAAATGTTCTTGGAAATTAATACCCAAGGGAGAGATAAAAAACTGGTACGAGATGCCTTGCGAGGTCTCGATATAATACTCGGGGATTGAGTGCTTATCTGGACATCGTGGCAGTTGTCACGAGCCCAATGGGTGGTTCCAAGGCATGACAACCTTACTCGCCTCTCCGACCGAGGTAACAATTAATCAGGTTAACCGTGCCCCTCCTAAAGGTAGTCCACCGCAACCCTCACTGTAATGTTTTATTAGACCACCCAATTCATAGACATTTAGTAGCATAGCATGGCCAATAGAATGATATCCATTCATCAAGATAAATAGACAATTTATATTATTCATAAGAATATACAATTCAGCCAGCATGCTTTCCAATGTCATAAGCCTCAGATTTCAATTCATGTATAAATAATACAATTCATCAAATAGGTCTCCATATACTCAATTTTATAAAATTGAGATTTAATTTCAAAAACAGCATTTCATCGAAATACATTTTCATCGAAAATCATAATATTTTATACTTTCAAATTTATCATGCTTTAAAAAGAATAAAGTCATAATCAAACCCCTCTAGATATTACAGACGATAATTAATCCACTCACCTCGTCAGGAGTGCACGATACTCCTATTTTCAATTTCCACTACACCGTATTTTTCCCGTGTCTGGGAGCCCACCACCTATACACGATCCATGACACAAAATTACATTATTTGTGTCCAACCATTATAATTTCTTTCAAGCTCTATATGCTTGGAAATTGGGTAAAAATGGTTCGGATAGTCGTTAAATTACGGTGTCCGACCGACTCGCCTACACACGTCTAAATTGGCTACAATCTCCAATTTAATTCTGAATTCATTTCTTTCAATTTCTATACTCTAATTACACTTAATTGACTTAGTGACTGTGAATGTGATGCCAATTTGCAGTCCGAATCACTTAGTGCACCAGTTTGCACTTTAGGCAAAAATTTTAGTTTTTGCACCAAAATTTCCCATAATTTTTCTACACCCATAATTCATCATAATTCATTTAAATAACATGAAATCTCATCACTTTCAGCAGCCATTTCTCTCCTGGAAATTTCGGCATTAAGGGTTTCAATGGAGAAAAATCATTTTTCTCACTAGTTTTTGTTATTTTCCATTTCTACCCACCTAATAACATTAAATCACCATAAAATCTACCAACAAAATGTATCAAAACCCACCCAAGGATGTTGGTTCAGCAAGGGATCATCATACCCATATGTCAATTTTGCATGGAAATGAAAAAAGAATGGATGGGTAATGGAAATCACTTAGAAAATTAATGAATTTTACCTTTTAATTCATTGAATACTTGATTTTTCCTTGTTTTCCCCAAATTTTCAGCCTAGGGTTCTTTCTTTCCCCTTCTCCCCTTCTTGCTTGCCTTAGCCGACCCTCACATGCCCAGCAAATTGAAAATTTTGACCTTTTTATAGTTGAATAAAATAATATTATTTTATTATACTTTTTAATTTTTTATTAATTTATTTTTTCTTTAGTCTTCCAAATTGACTTTATTTTCCACCACAAAGTTTTCTTCCCTTATCCAAAACCTTCATGAAATTTTTGGACCATTCCAAAAATTTTAGTGGTGTAATTTTGCAAAATTACACTGTTACTCTCAAAAAAGTACAAAATTACATTTTTACCTCAAAAATTGAAAAATTTCCAAAAGGTATATTTTTCACTCCTCAAACTTATACTACACTCCAATTTATCAAATTTATCTAAATTCTCTCGAAAAATTAAATTTGGTCCTCCGGTGGTAAAATTACCATTTTGCCCCTATACTCCAAAATGTACTAAAAATTAAAACTTTTCACTGCTAAATCCTCAAATTATGTTCTAAATAATCTAAATAATTAATCTTGATCAATTGTTGTCAAAATCGTTTCCAAAAATTCCAGTTTTGTCATTTAATGGTAAAATTACTATTTTGTCCTTGTGCTTCAAAACTACCGAGAAATTAAATTTATCACTGCCAATTTCATTTTATACTCCAATAAATCATATTATACTTCAAATAATTAATCTTAATCAAATGTGATCAAAATCTTTTATGAAAATCTCCATTTTGTCCTTAAATGACAAAATGACTATTTTATCCCTAATCGGTCAATTTTTTCGATTGACTCCAAACTGGACCTCAAACTCCGAATCACTGTTTTGAGTAATCCCTAGACTGTGAAATTGAGGATTTCACTCTTAAAATCCTTATTTGAACTTGTTCGAGGTTTAATCAACTTAATGGTAATACTAGGGGCAATATAATCATTTAACTAATTTTTCGGGGTAATTTAATAGGCAAACATGCTATCTAATGCATGTGAAAGACATGTCACAGACAATTTAGGGTCAGGTGTTACAATAAGTCACCTAAAACAGCCCACAACAAGAGAAAAAAACCTTCAACAACAAGCATTTACCGCTGTCCAACCAAAACGTAATCCAAAAGATCTCATTATGTCCGAAAATTCCATACGAGGACATTAATCTTCACATTAGGATAGCAACTAAATATGTTCAAAGATTCCACTTGTCCAAGGCAGCACTCCTTGTGCAGGACACATATGATGTGTCCGATTATCTTTCAACCTCTATCCCGTATTGGACTCTTTAGAATATTTGAAACAATTAGGACCATTTTTCGATTTGTGCATGACATCCTGTGCAGGGGCTATGGAATCTTCTTTGTATGTTTTAGTTATTGTTAATGATGATTGTGATATTGTTTTTCCAATCTAAAAAATTATGGGTGCAAATTCTAGTAATGTTTGGTATTTAGATTCTGCTTATGTCACTAACTTATATTTTTAAAAGATTATTTTGATTTGCTTCAAGAATGATGTCTAGGAATTTGACTTTGGGTACTTAGTCAATTAGATAGGTCATAGGTTTTAGAGTTGTGAGAATCAAAATGTTTGGTTAGATTGTGACACTTTGTGAATAGTGCGATGTATTTCTCAAAAAAGTGTAGGAATCTAATATTGTTGAGTCTATTAGACTCTCAAAGGTAGGACTTTTTTGTCAATGATCCAACGGTAAAAGTCACATAAGGTGACATGCTCTTTATGAGAGAGAATTTGCATACTGGTTTGTATTTGTCTACAAGGTGAGGTTTCGAAAAAATGGGAACAATGTACAAGAGATGGCAATTATTGAAATGAGATTTCAATTATCGAGAAGCTAATGAAAAGTTCCCATAGTGTAAATGTTGTGAGAGGATGGAAAGTCTTGCCAATGTTGGTGAATTGGAGGGGTTGTCAAGGTGCCTCTTTAAAGTCAATAAGGCCTATTAACTTGACAGCTACACATGTCCATTGGCCATTTGTGGAATCAAATGTTGGACCATTCTTGATTCATTATGTGTAGTCGGGATAATCTTGAATGCCAACAGTTTGAAAAATTTTGGGCTTGAAGAGTTGACGAAAATGTTGTAAAGTAGGTTGAGTTAGTTTAAGAGTTGCAATGCAATTGATGAAAAAGTTTAAAGAGTTTGAATTCAAGTCAAAAGTGAAGATTTGTTTAGTTTTAAATAAATTAGAATTTGAAATCTTCTTTATCTAGGATTTTAGCTTGTGTGTAATATTGAGTAGTTGTACAATTTAAAACTTTTTGTTCCACATTTAGCTAATTTATTTTGAACTTTTAAAATATAAAAAAGAATCTCTAAATTTTAGAATTGAAGTAGTGCTCTTAAGAGCCTCAGATAAGGAATACCTTGTAATGCTACCTTTTCCTCTAGTTGGAGTTAAGGTATGAGTAAGTGTCCTAGTGAGGTTATTAAAAAAATATATATGAAAGATCTTTGAGTTGGTTAGGGAAATTATTGAGAGAGATTTTATTATATTTTAATTTTTCAATAGTAGAAAAATTATTTCACTTTGTGAACATAGGTAAAAGCTGAACCATGTGCAATATCTTATAATTCTTTATTTGATTGATATCTCTGCATTTTATTTTTATTGTTTCTTACACAATTTTCATTAAAAACTCAAATAACAAAACAATAAACATTAATTTATAGATATGCAAATAAAAATTTAAAACAACCTTAAAAAGATGCACCTAAACTAACATACTTTTTTTATTCAAAAAAAAATTTTGTTTATCAACAAGGCCCATCGTTTCTATAACTTAAATATAATTCTTTGATAGACTTAAAAATAAATATTATATATCAATTTTCTTTAAAAGATTAAAATAATTTTTTATCTCTTTTCAACTCTCTCTCACCCAATCTCAATTTCTTCTTCTCTCCTTTTACGTCCATTATCAACAATAAAAACCTAAATACAGTGATTGTTGCTATAATTAAACTCAAACTCTATCAAAACTTGAATAAAAATGCCGGTGTTGTAATCCTTCATACTTAACCCGTAAATTTCAATTCGTTGCTCCTAATTTTCACATTAGAATAGATTTTGTAAAGTAAAAGTAGATACAAAATGTTGTGAAATAGCTATATTGAGACCTAATACTATTATCTAACAGAAAGATAAAAGAGTCATCAGAAAAATAAACAAAAAAAATTAATGATTAATTTTCAATGGAAGGAAAATTATGGAAAATTAACAACTATTAAGTGGTTAAGCTTACTTTGATTTTGGTTCTTTGGTGTCTTTACTAGATAGCTGATAATTTAAATGCAGTATTTATAGACAATGACTTTAGTTCAACTTTTGTTCTTTAGGTTTATCTTTGAAAATGAATTTTAATTAGTTTTACTTTCTTTTTTATTGATTTTGTGATGACTCTTTTATCTTTCAATTAAACAACAATATCAGTTCTCAATGTTTCAATACATTTTATATTTGCTTTGCTTGATCAAATATATTCCAATGAGAAAATTAAGAGTTACCAATTGAAATTTACTAGGTTGATTATAAAAACTTACAAACACTAGCTTTCCCTTTCAAGTTTGGATAGAGTTTGTGTTTAATTATAGCAACAATCACTAGATTTAGGTTTCTATTATTGATAATGGACAAAAAAGGAGAGAAGAAGATGACAAAGGGTGAGAGAGATTGGAGAAAGATAAAAAATTATTTTTTTGTTATTTAAAAATATTTTTTTTTATCTTTTTTAAGAAAATAAAAAATATTTTTTTATGTCCATCCAAAAATTATATGAATTTATATTTGATGCACTAATAATGTATAGTTTCTATACACTTTCAGCTCACCAAAATATGCCACTTCATTAACAAGGTAAAATAAAAAAATTTTTAAGACTTAAAATCAAATATTAAAAAGTTTATAATGATTAATTAAACAATAAATAAAATTTTTTCACTTTTCTATCTCTCTCAACCGTTCTTTTTCTTATTTTCCTTTTTTTATCTCTCTTTTACTCCATCATCTTCTTTTCCTCTTTTTCTTCTTCCATAAAATTTAGGTTTTGCAAAATTCTATAACTTCAAAAGCAATTTTTAAATTTTTTTCTTATTCTTCTTAAACCCTAAAAGGAGAGATTGAGGAAACAAGATTCATATAAACAAATCTTATTAACAGAATTTTATAAGTCAACATTTTTGCTTTTAACTAATAGAATTAAGCCAAAAATTTTTGTTTTTCCCCAAGCATTAGGATTTCTTTTTTTCTAGTCATAAAACTCCAAATTCGTATCAAAACCAATAATCTTTTGAGATGTTATTTAACCATTTTACTAAAATTTAAAATGCTAATAAGTTTCAACCTAAGATGTTAAACCAAATCACATGCGTTCTAGTATTTAAACTAAAATCATTGTTCACGATATGTTACATAATCATTTTAATTTTTAACTAAACTCCACGTTTTCAAGATTTTAAATGAAGATCACTCATTTTTAGATGGAATGTTACTAACCATTTTACTAGGGTTTCAAAATCAACATATCTGAGTGCAAGTGAATTTCCCTTTGCAACACTACAACAAAGACAAATGGGATATGGCTTGCAGGAAAAAAATTTTTTTGGCTTAATCATGTTACTTAGAAACAAAATTGTTGATGAAATAAAATTTTACTTATAATATTTATTTATTTAAATCTTGTTTCCTCAATCTTTTTTTTTTTTTTTATGAAAAGTATGTTTCCTCAATCTCTCTTAAGGTTTCAAAAGAACAAGAAAATAATATAAAAATTGCTCTTGAAGTTGCAGAATTTTAGAAAACTTAATTTTAATGGAAGAAGTATTAGATGATAGAGTTGGAAAAAGATAAGGAGGAAAACAAGAAAAAGTACAATTGAGAGAGATAAAAAAGTGAAAATAATTTTTTTGTTTAATTAGTTATTATAAATTTTTTAATATTTAATTTTAAATCTCTCAATTTTTTTATTACCTCATGAATGAGATGGCACGTTTTGGTGAATTGATAGTGTATAGAAGCTATACACTAACAATGCATAAAATATAAACCCAAATTATATTTGCTTTTTGATAAAGTGATACTATCTCATGATCTGACAGTGTATAGAAGTTATACACTGTCAATGCATCAAATATGATCTCTAACTTAAAATCTTTAGCGCCATTTGGTGGCCATTTGGTCAGAAGATAAGCAAATGACACAAAGACATTGATATACCAAATGTATGCAAAAAAGTTAAAAAGAAAACGAATATGAAAAAGTCACCAGAAAACAAGTTACAGTAGTAATAAGTGACAAAAATATATTAAGAAATATAATTTAAAGCATATTTATTGTTGTTGTCCTATAAAAAAATTAAAATTTATATTGAGAGAAACATTTAGTTAAATGATAGTGCATTTATTCTTAACTCAAAGTATCTGGTTCAAATCTCCTTTCTCTCCTAAAACAAAAAAAATTATTATTAGTCAATAATTAAATTTAACTTGCAAATTGACGAATACATTAATTATCATATATGCTTAATCACAGCCCAGTCAATGATGCCTAGCATATGTCACTTATAATTACTTTGTTCATGTTAAAGCTATTAGTTAGGAATTAACATTCATCTAGATACTTCCAATAGAAAATTACAGGTTAATTGAAAAAAAAAAAAAAGAAAGAAAAGCAGTCTCACCACATTATGAAACAAGAAGAAAAGGCCAGCAATAATATAACCGTGTAAAGGCAAAGCAATTGGAAGAAGATACCATGACAATATAAATTTATGCAATTGAAAATAAAGCAGTTGCTATCAGTAGTGAGACTCTGAGCTGGCGGAATAATTAATATAAGTGCAGGTTTAAACTCCAAACTCAAGTAATTAAATCTGATGCTGCCAGCTGCAGTTGTGATCATATACCATGACTACAAAGCCACATGCAGTAGTTTTACCCTTCCCAGCACAAGGCCGTGCAGCGTCTCTCATAAAGCTGTCCCTCCAAATAGCTGCTCATGAAGTGAAAGTCACATTTGTTAATTTTGAACCCATACATGAGAAAATTATAGCTTCCACACTGGGGATACAAGAGAAGCAAGGTCTGATAAGGTTTGCTTCAATTTCTGATGGACTGGATTTGGAGAATGATCGAAACGATGCTGTTGAGTTTACAGAAAGCACAGGGAGAGTTGTGCCAGGTCAATTGATGAACTTGATTGAGAAAATAAACCAGTGCAATACCACCAATAATGAGCAGATCACATGTGTTATTGCTGATGTATCAGTTGGATGGGCACTAGAAGTTGCCAAGAATATGGGAATCGAGGGAGTTGCGGTTCACACTGCTGGACCAGCAGGCTTGGCCCTGGCTCTACGCGTTCCACAGCTTATTGAAGATGAAATTCTGGTTGATGATGGTAACAATCTGACAACAAATCTGTAATTAACTATACATGTTTTTTCAATCCTAGTACATACTGTACAGTTTTAAGTATCTTCTGTCTTAATTGTCTGATTTTATGACACAATTCACCATTTATGATATATATCAAGGAAAAAAAGCCTATCGAAATACAAAAAAAGGTTATCTGTACTTGCATAAACTAATTATAGGCATATCAGTTTATTTGGCCTTTCATTTCCAACTCCCATGAAGCTTTTTTGAAAAAAAAAAAAATTGAAGAAACCTTGGTTTGACTGTACACATGACTTGAATTTTTGCAGGAACTCTACTAAAAGGCGAATCAATCTCATTGTCAAGCGAAATCCCTGCTTGGAGAAAGTCTGAGATTCCATGGATTACCAGCGGCGATCTAATCATGCGGAAAGCTATTTTTAAATCTGTTCCTACCGGCCTGCAAAATGTCAAGTTTTGCCAACCTCATTCTTTCCAACTCATTTGATGAACTAGCTCCATCAGCCTTGAAATTGACTCCCAGCATCTTGCCTGTAGGTCCTTTACTCGTAAGCAGCCATTTCGGAAGTTTCACTGGAAGCTTTTGGCCTGAGGATTCAACTTGCTTTAGCTGGCTTGATAAACAAGATGCGGTTCCGTCATCTATGTTGCATTTGGTAGCATAGCCATCTTTAGCCCACAAGAAGTAGATGAGCTAGCACTTGGTCTTGAGCTCAGTGGCCATCCTTTTTTAAGGGTTGTCAGATCCAACCTTACCAAAGGAAATTCATCTACTAAATTCCCAGAAGGGTTCACAGATAGAATAGCAGATCGTGGAAAAATTGTCGAATGGGTGCCTCAGGAAAAGGTGTTAGCCCATCCTTCTGTTGCTTGTTCCTGAGCCATTGCGGATGGAATTCCACCATGGAGGGTCTAAGCATGGGGGTGCCCTTTTTATGTTGGCCCTACTTTGCAGATCAATTTCATGATAGAAACTACATTGGTGATGTTTGGAACATTGGATTACCATTGACTTCTGATGAAAATGGAATCATAACAAAGCATGAAATAAGTGCAAGGATAAAGACCTTAATCTCTTCTGATGGAATAAAAGCAAATGTTTTGCACCTAAAACAAGTTGCTAGAAAGAGTATTGATGAAGCTGGATCTTCTTTCAAGAATTTTAAAAGCTTTATTGAGCGGATACAGGCTGTCTAACTGTGGTGGACCATTTCAGAAAGCGTGGAAAGAAGGCAGGCTTTAGCAAAGCTATTGAAAAACTTCATGAAATAAATAAACCAATAAAATTGTGAATCTTGTTTGTACCATTTCCATAATGAATGATGAACAACTTATAATATGTAAGTATACATAAAAGTTATGGACATAACGCCTCAAGAGAAAGTAAATAAATTTACTTAGCAAGATTTCTATGCATGAAAAAAATAATGGGAGCTAATGACACTTTAAAGGTCAAGGGTCATGAAATTATGGAATCCAATAGATAAGATCTATGCACAAAGATTGATTGAATAGGATAAATAAGGATACTTAATTCATGAGATGAATCCATTAAATACAAACCATTAATAGGATGCATATTGATGCACTACTCACATAATATGAGTCTACTAAATGATCCAACATGAATGATTATATAATAATCTTTATTCAATAAATTCAAAGTAGTTGAATACATCGAATAAGATAAATATATTTTGTGCAAATCATAAGGTTAGTGGGAGTAAGAGAAATTATTCATTAAAAGCATACAAGATACATTTGCCAGTCTAAGAAAAACAAAATGAGACTAAAGAGTTAGAGCCTAAAAAAGGACTCAACAAAAGAATTTAAGATGACATGTTAAAGGAGTTTAACATAGAGAGAATCCTAAATGTTAAAAGTGACATAAAGTTATGATTAAGCAATTGTATTAGATTGGTTCCAAAATAAGAGATAATTGCATGATTATATCTATAATCAAATACAAACCTTTTGTTTAGGCTACAAAAGAAGAGATATTTGGATCATTGGTTTAATGAACTAATAAATGATTCTAAGTTGTTAAAGTAACAATAAGAGTCATAATAATGGAATCATGGTCTCGTTGTGATCTAAATTAGTATTTCAATTATGAGATTTGAGATTGTCAAACATATTTATTAATATATTCCCTAATATTGCAAGTTGGGTTGTCCTAGAAAAGACATGGTTACTAAGCGAAAGAGTTCAATATTAGATATGTTAGCAATTGACTCAATTGCAAGTGAGAGATTGTTGGTATATGCCATTAAGCCAGTTGGATTGGTCAAGGAATATACATTGTCATTTAATGCATACTTAATCGCATAACTATATGTGATAGAGTTTTACCTTCATGTTAGTGCAATAATAAGGAGTTATTAAGTATTAATTAAATGAAGCCCATGGAACATAAAGGCCTTGCAGAAGAATTGCAGAGTTGTTACAATTATGAGATCATTATGCATCAAAGCCATGTTCCTAAAATTGTTCTTGGTTATTGTGACATTCCTTTCGGGGGCAACACATCCAAGGTATTGTTCTATCCGGGTCAGGTCATAGCTCCAGTCCGTTGCAGTGGCCCCTCAGCACCTTGACCTTGCGTTCGATCCCCGTGAGACTCGAACCCCAGACCTTTTGCTTCCCCCGAAGGGAATGCCTTTCACCATTTGAGCTGCTATGTGAACTCCATTTGGTATTTCACTCAAATGTCTATAGAATATGTTCTCATATGATAGTCGTGCAAGTAATCCTTAAACTTGAGACACTAGGCCATCTTGTATGGGGAATGACATACTTTGATTTCACTTCTACGAGTCTAGAGGAGATCAGATGCCTAAACAAGGTACTTTTGGGTATGTCATGAAGTATGTGAAGGTGAATGAGTGGTCAAGAGATAATTCATCACTCCAAGTGATATGAAGGGATGTATCTTACTTGTTCTCAATTATTGATTAACTAGTATAAAGTCTATGGTCAAAGCAATTGAATTTTTGAAAAGTTAGTTTCCTAAATTCATAAGGTTAGTCATGAATTATGAGAACTAATATAGAATGCCATAAGTAGAAACCAAGCCATGCTTAATAACATATCTAGGATATTTGATGAAATGACCGTATTGCATTAAGAAGCTTATCACTGAAAGGCTTTGTCAAATTCTTTAATTAACTCTCTAACATTTTAGTGATCATGATGTATTGTAAGATGCTACTCATGATCTATAAATATAAATTAATTATCAAATTGAAATTTGATTAGGATTTATATTTATTGCCAACATGTTAGAAGCATAATAGGTCACACACATTAAGTAACATGATTGAGATTAAATAAAGATAATCAATTAAGGCGGACTTCATTGGAACATACCAAAATTAATGTGGGAAATTAATTAAGTTCACAAGGGCTTAATTGAATTAAAATACAACTGTTGTATCGAGGGTTACAACTTAACTTGGTTATACAAATATGTTATGTTAGCCATCTAAAATTATAAGCCTTCAACTAGTTCTTAGCCATTTCATGAAAATAAGAAAAGAAAAATAGTTTTTTTTTTTGTTTCACAGAAATAAAAT
This sequence comes from Theobroma grandiflorum, assembly GCA_036013995.1. NCBI lineage: Eukaryota > Viridiplantae > Streptophyta > Magnoliopsida > Malvales > Malvaceae > Theobroma > Theobroma grandiflorum. The sequence continues at coordinate 15,458,557 of CP142131.1, forward strand.
TCGGGAAGAATTTTTTTTTTTTTGTTTTAGACACAAAACTTGCTAGTACAAGTAAAATCCTACCTTTGAGAATGTCTTATTTTGCCGCTGTGTGGATTACTGTTAGAGGCCAAGCACTTGGGTGGTTTAAGATTTGACAAATCTTAAAGGTGAAGATGCTAAAGATTTCGACTGTAGGATTTTAAATTATCTTATTCTCTTTTCCGAGTTACTTGCTTCATCACAAGCGTTTTTGGATTTAATTGGCTCTTAATTATAATATCTAGAGTAAGGTATGTAACTCTTAAACAAATGAATGTTCATAATTAATTTAAAAATTATATAAAAAATGCAAACATTGATCTTGTAAGATTTAGCTGTTTCTCTAATTAAATGTTAGTTTATTTTTTTTGTTGCATTATATTTTTAATTTTATGATTAATTTCATGTTTGAACATGAGATCGAATTCCAGCAAAATCAACTTCGATAATGTTTCTTCTTGTAATGACCAAACTTATGTGATAGAATTTCCTCGACCTTTTTTATTTTTTATATATATGGAAAATGTATCAACTATCAAGATGCTTTGCATCTACTTGCAAACATTGTATATGTTGCTAGTGTTGTAATTTTTTATTATTTTCACAATTATAAATTTTTTAACCAAATGCATAATTGTTTTCAATTTATGGTATATTACTATAAACTTTTTATAAAAACATTTAACACAAGAAAGAAAAAAAATTAAGAAAAATAGAGCCATAGAAACTTTGGGTTAAAATATATGTTACAAATTACACAACGATATCTTTTTTTTTCTCTAGATCACTTTTATTATTTAAATTCATTTATCATTATGTTTCTTTATCACGATAAATTTATGGTATTATAATTTAAATTTTTTTTATTATTATTAAGATTCAAATGATTACATGAAAAAATATTTTTTACTCTCCATTTTTTTCTTTTTTCTTTTTTAATTTTTAAAATTTTTTTTATTCTTATAAAATTTTAAATTACATTGATAAATTGATCCCAAAATAAAAATATTCTTTATACTCTAATAATAAAAAATAATTGGGGAATAAATATAATTCTCAATTAAAGAGAAAAAAAAGAAAGGAAACAAAGAATGAGGAGGCGAAAAATATTTTTATCATGGGATTAATTTAAATAATCAAATAAAAGATTACCAAAATCAACAAGTCAATTAAATCTTCACCCCAAATGAGAGAGAGAATTGAGAGTTTTTTTCACAGATAGGGATGGAGGAGATGGAGCAGCTATGGGTTTCAAGTAGCAAGAGTTTAAAGGCAATAGGGATCGCGGACAATCTGAGTTGGCAAAATGGAGGAGATCACTCTTCATGATTTTTGTTGATAACTTGGTTGTAGGAATGTCATGGGTAGCATCAAGACAGTCTTTGATCAATTTGGTGTGGCTATGGATGTATTTGTTCTACGTAGTTACCAAAGAAGAACTTCCAATTTCGCATTTGTAAGGTATCGGTTTGAGAGGGAACAAATGCTAGCAGTTCAACATGGTGATGGAATGGTGTGTTGAGTTTCAATGCAAAATCTTAGAAAAATGAAGAAAGATTTTGGCGAAGAAGAGAGCTTAACAAAAACAAGCTTTTCTGGAAAATAAAAATTGTTTCCCTGTTTTAAATTTCATTCAAGTATTTATACAAGGATTTGAAAAATCAAAAACTAACCAAGCTTAGATCTGGCCTCGGTATCATAACACTAGAAAATAGGATCAAACATCGAACCAACATAGATTCTTGAGCAGCTTAATAGTAACTAAAACAGAAAATTAAAGAAGACAACAGACTCACATCAAAACGACAACAATCTTTGTGCTTCATACACCAAAGAAAATGAAACGACATAGATGACTGTTGTATAGCAAAGACTCAAAAAACTAAACTTATTAAAATGACTCCTTATAGTGCGTTTCAAGCACCTAACACTAATAGCCTTCAACCTTCAGCTAATAGTCTCGATACTTCACTACAAAACCAGATTTCAATCATTCTTCCAACATGCTCCATTGATTAAATATTTGATGAACTCCCAAGCTGGATCTCAAAAACTCAAACTTTTCACGACTAAGGCTTTTAGTAAAAATATTTGTAACTTGGAACTCAGTAGAACAATGAAAAAGCTGGATTTTTCTTCATTAACAACTTTTTGAAGTGCATGATACTTCACCCTAATATGTTTAGTCATTCCATGCTGGACTAGATTTTTAGCAATGGCAATTGAAGACTGATTATCCACATAAATTACAGTAGCTTCATCTTACTTAAGACCAAGATTAGAAAGTAACTTTCTCAACCACAATACTTGATTAGTTGTAACAGCTGACGCTATATACTTAGTTTCAGTTTAAGATTGAGCCATAACATCTTGTTTCTTAGAATTCCAGCAAAAAACTCCATTACCAAAAGAACAGTAATATCCTCTTATGCTTTTAAAGTCTTCAAATGACTCTGCGTAGTCACTATCACTATATCCCAACAGCTTACTACTATCAGCTCTTTTGTAAATCAAACCAAAATCCACTGTACCTCTCACATACCTAAATATTTTTTTAATAGCAGTAAAATGTTGATTTGATAGAGATTGCATGTACCTAGAAAGCAAACTAGTTGCAAACATGATATCTGGCCTTGTAGTTGACAAGTATAACAGAGAACCTACCATGCTCCTGTATAGTTTTCCATCAGTTAATCTACATTCATTTTCTTTAATTAGCTTAATTCTTGTTGACAGAGAAGTGTCTACAACCTTGCAAGAATCCATGGTGAACTTCTTTAGAAAATCTCTTGCATATTTTGCCTGATGCAACACAATTTGATTAGACAACTAAATAATCTCCATCCCTAAAAAATAATACATGATCCCCAAGTCTGTCATTTGAAACTCCTTCATCATCTGAGCTTTAAATTCTTCAAGATAGGCAATATCAGGACCAACAATTAACATATCATCTATATACAATGCTACAATAAGAATCAATGAATCATCTAACTTTTTAATGTACACCGTATGCTCATTAAAGCTCTTGACAAAGCCTTGAGTTCTGAAATGCTCATTTATTCAATCATACTAGGCTCTTGGAGCCTGTTTCAGACAATAAAGAACCTTAATCAACTTACAAACTTTCTCTTCTACACTCTTTTTCACATAGCCTTCTGGCTATTCCACATAAATGTCTTCATAAAGAATTCCATTGAAGAAAGCTGACATCACATCCAAATGAAATATTTTTTAATTTTCCTTAGCAAACAGGTAGTAAGAAGTCTAATTATGTCATGCTGGGCAACTGGAGCAAAAGTTTCAAAATAATCTATGCCATAGACTTAAACATACCTTTTTACAACAAATCTGGCTTTGTACTTGTTGATTGACTCATCATGATTCAGTTTAGTTCTAAAAATCCATTTTACCCAAATAACATGTTGGTTATCTAGTCTATCAATAAGAACCCAGGTATTGTTCTTCTCTATCAACTTTATTTCTGCATTCATAGTTTTCTTTCAATTTTCATTAGTATTGGCTTCAACAAAACTTGAAGGTTCACTCACAGTTAAGTTGCATCTGCTATAGATATCCTGCAAAGTCCTGGTACCCTTAACAGCATTTTTTCCATCTTCTATCTTAGAAAAACTATCAATCTCAGCTTCAAATTGATCTCTATTTCCAATGGTAACCTTATTTGAACTTTTTATGACAAAAACTTCCCAATTCCAATTGTAACCTTCATCAAACATAACATCTCTACTAATAAAAACCTTCTTTGTTTCAACATTAAACAACTCGTAGCCTTTGGAACTTTCATTGTAACCAACAAAAATATCTAAAACTGATTTTGCATCTAATTTTGATCTCCTTTCATCTGGTACCTTTGCATAACAAACACAACCAAAGGTTTTCAGATGAGCTATAGATGGTTTAGATTTAAACCACATTTCTTAAAGAATCTTGAAATTGAAAACCCTGTATAGGTTCTATTAAGCAGATAATTTGCATTATGAACTACTTCTACCCAAAATACCGTTGGTAGATTTTTCTAGAACAATAAACATCTTTCCATTTCAACTGTTATTCCATTCTTCCTCTCTGACATATCATTTTGCTATGGAGAATAGGTAATAGTCAGTTGATGTTCAACACCAAACTGAGACAAAAATGCTTCCAACTCAGCAATAGTGAACTCAGATCCATTGTCACTCTTCAAAGCTTTAATCTTCATCTCAAACTAGTTTTCAACTATAGCCTTAAACTTGGAGAAGTGTTGTAAGGCTTCAGACTTCTGCTTCATGAAAAAAATCCAACAATACCTTGACCAATCATCAATAAACAAAATATAATATCTGCTTTTGTTCAATGACATGTTTTTCATAGGACCACACAAATCTGAATGAACTAGCTCAAGCTTTTTTTTAGCCTTCTAACTTTTATCCCTTAGAAAAGGCTTTCTACATTGTTTACCATACTAACAAACTTTGCACAACATGTTTGGTTTAACTATTTCAGGCAAACCATTAACCATCACTTTTGAAGACATTTTTATCAATGAACCAAAGTTCACACGCCCTACTCGTTTGTGCCAAACATAAGACAAATCTTGCTCAGCATATATAGCAAATTATTCTGCATCCTTTAAATTCAAAGGATAACAATTGTTTTTCATCTCTATATTCAATATCTCACAACCAGTTAGGTCAAACATTATACAGAACTTATCTTTGAACAGTAAAGCATAGTGACAATCAACTAACTGTACAACATTAAGCAAGTTATGATCTGCATCTGGTACATATCTCACATTAGCTATATGCTTTATACCTGACACAATCTCAACTGCTACAGTACCAATTCCAGCAATCAATAACAACTCACCATTTTCAATTTTAACTCAACTCTAAAGCTAGTATCAAGATCAGTAAACAAACTTTTATTATCAATCATATGATGAGAATAGGCACTATCCAACAACCATACATCTTTGTTACCTAACTTCTCAGCAAAATTGGCAATAAATAGTAGCCCTTCTTCTTCTTCAATCTTCTCTACTATAGAAACCTGAGCTTCAGCATTTGACTTCTTAGCTTTACAAACTTTTTCTACATGTCCTAATTGCTAACAAGCTCTACATTTCACATTAGGACGACACCAACAATACTTGCTGGTATGATTTCTCTTCTTGTAATAAGGACAAGGATCAAACCTATCACCCTATTTCTTCTGCTTATCATTTATAGTCTTGCTCTTTTTATTTTATTCTTTTTTAAGCTACCATTTTTCATTTTCAAGTTTTTTGTCTTAGATATAAAAGCATTTCCAACAACATTCTCATTTTTTTAGGCTCTTCTCTATTCTTGAACTAACAAAACATTTATCAACTTAATCATAAAAATCTTAGTAAGACCTCTTAAATCTTTCAGAAAAGATATCTTAGTTTCAAATCTTGCTAGAAGACTAATCAAGAATTTATTTATTATTTTTCTCTCTGTAACCTCCTCCCCCAACGATCTTAATTGATTAACCACCTTTAACACTCTATCTGAGTACTCAAGAATAGCTTCACTCTCCTTTATTCTAAGTAGCTCAAATTCTTTAAATGGATTTAGGGTCTGAATCATTCGAGTCCTATCATTTCCCTGGAACTCTTCTTTCAATGCATCCAAAGAAAACTTTATAACATCAAAATTAATTACTCTAGCAAAAATAGTATCTGAAACAGCATATTAAAGGCATGATAAGGCTTTATACCTCTTAGCTACCTAGTCACTATGTTGTTTGATTTACGCCAAAGTTGGATTTGCATGCCTTTGAACTGGTACCTTACCAGATTCAACAACTTCCCACAAATCATAAGCTTTTAGATAAGCCTTTATCTTTATTGCCTAAATCTGATAGTTTGAGCTAGTAAACACTAAAGAAGTTAAAGTAAAAAACCATGTAGTAGCCATCAATTGAAGAAGAAACAAAGATCTAACACTTTTGGGAAAAGAAATTTTAACTCACAAATCCATCATGATGAAACGCTCTAATACCATGTTAAGTTTCAATACAAAATCTCAAAAAAATGAAGAAAAAAGATTTTGAAAAAGAATAGAGCTCAACAAAAACAAGCTTTTCTAGAAAATGAAAATTTTTTCACCTTGTTTTAAATTTCATTCCAATATTTATACAATGATTTGAAAAATCAAGACTAACCAAGGTTAAATTTGGCCTCAATATCATAACACTAGAAAATAAGATCAAACATCAAACCAACATCAGTTCTTGAGTAGCTTAACAGTAACTAAAACAAAAAATCAAAGAAGACAATAGATTCACATCAAAACGACAACAACCTTTGTGCTTTATACACAAAAGAAAATGAAAGGACATAAATGACTATCGTATAGCAAAGCCTAAAAAAACTAAACTTATTAAAACGACTCTCTATAGTGCATTTCAAGAACCTAACACTAATAGCCTTCAACCTTTAGTTGATAATCTCGATACTTCACTACTGAACTAGATTTCAATCATTCTTTTGACATGGTGCTCTCTAGCAAAAGAATCATTGTCAAGAAAGCTTTTAAAGTAGGAATGAAGAAAATTTTCCTTCGTGATAATCATAGGTGGTCTTCACAGTCAAATCAGTACATGTTTAAAGAAGCACTTGTTGGTTTGAAAGGGAAAAAAGATGATTCAAAGGGAAAGCAAATTTCAATTATTGGTGAAATTACAAAGTAGACCGTTAAGGTTGGTAAAATTGAAATGGTTCAAAAGGTATTCAAGTATTTATTTCTAAATCTCATTGGGAATGACTGGATATGATTGCCACTAGCTTCTTACATAAAGGATTGTGAATCCAAAAGGTAGAACAAGAGTTGGTCGAAAAGGGTGCTGAGGTTCAAATTAGAACAGTAGGGGGTTTTGTGTGATTATCACATTCCACAATAAAGAGGAAATGAATATGCTTATTGCTTACTATTTTGACTAGTTTCAAGATTGCTTTTCTAGTCTTGTCCCTTATGAGATTTGTCAAGATAAATCAAAATACTTGTGTTAGGTGAAAGCTGAATAAGTTCTGATTCATGTTTGGCATTTGAATTTATTCAAAGCTCTTGGTGATGGATGAGGCCAATTTGTGAAATTGGATTAGGAGACTTTGAATATGAGCTGTTTTAGCCATGGGATGGTCTTAGTGAAGGTGACGACATTCAGTAAATTCTCCATTACACTGAATCAAAAATCAGTAAGAAAAGTGTTACCATGCAAGGCATTGTAATAGAGGTTGCCCAACTTGCACAAAATTTAAACAATTTGATTTCACCCTTCAATGTCGACGTTGTTACAGGAAAGAAAATTGGAAAGACCAATGTGGCAATTTTGGAAGGTAAATTTGATTCACCTAAGAGTCAAAAAGATATGGAATTTCTTCAAAATTCAAATGTTGGAGAAGTTGTGATCAAGTTTGATTGTATATTTTAAAAAAAAATAAAAAAAATAAAATAACGTTAATAGGATAGTGGTGAATTTGGATAGCATTTATGTTTCCAATAACGGGGCTTTGATGAGTTCATTATGTCCAAAGGGTTGTAATCAGGGTGGATGTGAAGGAATGAATATAGTTAATACTATTATTATTGAGAGGAATCTTAGTCCTAGGATTTCACATGAATTATTTGTTGGGAATTGGAGAATATGGTGCTCTAAAAATCAAGTATATTATCATATTTATTTTTATTTATTTCATTTGTTATAAAAGTATATTTTGATAACAAGATAAAGAGTTTGTTTTAAGTAAGCATATTATCTAGTTATAAAAGTACCAAGATTCTTTATTGAAATAAGAAAATACATTTATATGAAGAATCATACATAGGAGATATGTATTTTAATTGAGTCTAAAATTGTTCACAATCATATAATAAAGTTGGTCACTTTATTATGTTAAGACTGTAGTGTTTAGATTACTTCTAACGTAAGGAATGTGATTCACTTTGAGGGAATGATGAGTCTCAAATCATCGTAGTAGTTGACTTCGAATAATGATACTATAATTTGAATTGGAATTATGTGAGAACCAAGTTTAAGTTTGACCATTACTTAAACCTTATCCCATACCTATACATTTGCTTATGGTAGAACCGTAATCCTAATGGATAGTGAACTTGTGTTTTGTCTCCTTATAATTTTTGATATGTCGTGGGCATGATCATTATATAGTGTTGATCTAGACCCCATATGTTGGGATTATAATCAAGGTAAGCATTAGGGAACATATATCCAAAAAATAGAGTTCATAACATTAACATCACTTCTAGTGATTTACAAATATTGATGATTAATCTAGACTTAGTGAATTGAAGAATTGGCTACTCATCATATCTTGATACTCAAAAGATTAGCTCTTCAGTATTGGATCATCAATTAGATGAAATCTGAGACTAAGGGATAAAATTGACATAAAAGGTAAAATAGTAATTTCACTTTTTATCATTGGATGGTCATGAGGATTTGCAATATAAATATTAATATTGGACTATTTCTTGTAATTGTAAACAATATAATAGTGCAACCATGAATCTGTATATGGTAGATGATTTCATGGTTAATAAACTTGAATTATCTTAATGAGATTAAGAATAATTTTAAGTTTATTGGAGCTTGGAATATTTACGTCCAAATTGAATTCCTACTTAGTTTCATAGAATTCAACTTGTTTAAGATGGAATGGATATATTTTTTAATTGATTAAATTAATGTTTAAAAATGGTAACTTTAGATGTTGTCTTAATTAGACAAGAGCTGTCTTAATTTACACAAGGTACATATGTTGTTTTAATTAAGATATGAGTTGTCTTAATTTAGGCCATAATATAGAGACAGGAGTTATCTTAATTACATTATTTTTGATAAGTCAAAAATTATCTTAATAAATAAATAATTTTAAGACAAGAGTTATTTTATAACGAGAAATATTTATTAAAATAATTATTGTCTTAAGACAAAATAATATCGATGGATTTTAATTATAATTAAAGAATTAATTGTTTGTTTTTTATTTATAATTAATTATAATTTCTTGATAAATTATAAGACTCCATGTTTGATTAAGATTCCTTTCTATGGACTATAATTGAGTAGGGGAAGATTGTATATTACACATTATTCTTCACGGATGATAGTATGCTCTTTGGGAGGACACAAGTTCAAGGGAAGACACATCTTAAAAACTTATTTGTAAAGTTTGAATGTGTGTCAAGGCAGAAAATAAATTTTGAGAAGTCTGTTATTCTCTTTAATAAGAATACAAGTGATTAAGAAATAAATTCAGCTTGTCAGATTCGGAGGGTCTTAAGTGATTAGTGGGAAGGTAATTACCTTGGTATGCTGCTAATCTGTAGGGATTCGAAGAAACAAGTTTTCAATTATGTTAAAGAGAGGATTGAAAAGAATTTCTAATTGGAAAAATAAGCTATTGTCAATAGCTAGTAGGGAAGTGCTTATCAAAGTAGTGGCACAAGCCATACCTACTTATATAATGAGTTGCTTCAAATTTCCTGATGGGCTATGTTAGGAAATTGATTCGGCAATAGCAAATTTCTGGTAAGAAAGGTCTAGAACTAATTCAAAGATACACTGGAAGGCATGGCGTTATATGTGCAAGTCAAAACTTTCTGGTGGAATGGGATTTAGGGACATATGCAACTTCAATCAGGTTATGTTGACAAAATAGGGTTGGCAGTTGCAAATGAGAATTCTTGCAATTGCATTGAAGGTTTTTACAAGCAAGGTGTTTCCCTCATGGAAGCTTTTTGGATGCCTTAATGGGATATAACCCAAGCTATTTATGGAGGAGCATTAGAGAGAGCCAAAGTCTTATCAACCAAGGTGCTTCCTAGAGGGTTGGTGATGGGTAAAATATCCGAGTTAAATTGGACAACTGGATACTTTATGACACTCCATGTCTAGTTATAGATTGTGCAAACATAGTGTCAAACTCCACAAAGGTTAGTGAATTTATTTCATATATATGACCAAATGAATTGGAACATAAAAAGGTAAGAGCTTGTTTTCCTTCATATGAATGTTCTTTAATTCTGGCATTACCAATGAGCTTATGGTTGCTAGCAGATCGATTGGTCGAGCAGTATAGGAGATATGGAAACTACATGGTTAAGTTGGGGTATAAGCTGCTCAATTCAACATCAAGAACTAATGCAAGCATATCTTGCAACATAATCCCTAAATGGAAGAAATTATGGTGCCTAAACATTCCTCGAAAAATCCTTCTATTCGTATGGAGAGTTCTTCATGGTTGTTTTCCAACATAGGCTGCTTTAAATAGAAGAAACGTTACGTTTGATGCTTGCTATCCAATGTGTAATGCCGACTTGGAAACAAATTTTCATATCTTTTGTGAATGTTCCTTTGCTAAGGCAGTGTAATTAGCATCCAAATAAGGATTCGTGATATTGATAATCAGTTTTCATCACCTAAGTAATGGTTTCTTAGGTTGCTTCAAAAACTAGATGGAATTATTATGGAGGAGGTGTGTTATATTATATGAACCATTTGGAAAGGGCGTAACTCACTAGTATTCAAAAGAGAAAGCATAAATCTATTGTAGGTAATTCAGTTGGGGCTAGACACGTATTTCCAGTATGCGACCGTGTCTATGACAAGGAGACTGCACCAAGAAAAGATTGATCTACAAGTAGTCAATGGAAGCAAGCCACTGGTACTAAACTCAATTGTGATGCTTATATTTTTCAACGTAATAGGGAAACATTTACAAGTGCAAGCTTTTTCTTGCGAAATCTTAATGGAGAGTTGGTGCTTACTGGATAGATGCTATTGAAATCCTCTAACTCTATTGTGGGTGCCGAAAAGAGAGTGCTGTTTTAGGGCCTTTATGTTATGCAATAGTTAACAAATGATGGTATATGAGGTTGAATTAGATTGCTTACAAGTAATTAATTGGATCAAGAACAAAGTCTTTGCAGGAAACATGGAACATATTGTGAAGGATTGTTGCATGGTTTTAAATCTACTTCACTCACCTATGGTTTCTCTTTGTAAAAGAGATGCCAACTATGTTGCGCATGAACTTGTTCATTTGACAAAGGCAACTCACTTGGAGCATACCATTTGGAGACAAAGTCATCATTTATTGAAAGCAACCAAACATGCACTACAATGGGACTATTCAACTTAGTTTGAAACAATGATAGAGGCATAAAAAAATGTACTTTTTTTTCTTTCTCATGATTTTTATCCTAATGGGTTTTTTCATTATTGGTGTATTTTCAAAATCAAAGTTATGTCACATGATGAAAAGTTATCTTAGCTCAAAGGTTATGTCAAATAAAGTGACATAGTGTTTATTGGATTGTAGGTAGGTTTTCATGTGAATGGTTATTTCTCTTGATAAATGACATCCAAAAGTTATGAGACAAATTAAAAAGACATCATAGCTTAAAAGTTAAATATGGAAAGTTATTGTTTCAAATTATAACTCAAAGATTATATTTTATGAAATGAATAGTTGTCTTTTCATAGGATGTTTATTGAAATAATACCTTTATCCAAAAATTGTGTTTGGCAAAATGTAAAGATGCCTTTTAGACAAAATGGTGTCTTAATGAAGGAGTTGTGTCCTTGAAGAAGAGACACTTATAAGCCTATATAAAGGGCCCGTTGCCAACCATTTTGATATATCAAATCAAAAACAAAACAAGAGCAGAAAAATCAAAAGTAAGAAAAGTGTTGTGCTCTATTAACATAAACACTTAAGTTCCCATCATCTACAAAAGTGTCCAAATTCCTTCTAATCTACTTGCTGCAGAAAGTAGGTTTTATGGCCAAACAACTTTGCAAACCCTCAGGTGTATCTAGCGGTCTACTCTCATTAAGTGCAAGACGAAGTTAGACATTGGCTTCATTGTATCCCTAAGGCTATTTGCATTATTCCCCTTTACATATGTGAGACCTTGTTCAAGCTCGTTAAAAGACGGTATTATACCGAGTGGTACAACTAAGTTAAATCGAGCCTCGAACTAGTTCAAATACAAATTCTAAGAGGAATTTGAGAATTCTAAAACCCACAGAATGATTTAAAAGAGTGATTCGGAGTTCGAGGTCTGATTTGGGGTTAATCGGGAAAATTGACTGATCAGGGGTAAAATGGTCATTTTGCCATTTAAGGACAAAATGGAGATTTTTATAAAAGATTTTGATCATATTTGATCAAGAATAATTATTTGGAGTATAATATGTGGTTCAGCAGTGAAAAATTTTAATTTTCAGTGTTTTTGGAGCATATGGGCAAAATGGTAATTTTACTGCTCGGGGGCAAAACGATAAATTTTCACCCCCAACACTGGTCAAATTTGTGGATTTTATTCATGGAGGGAATGGATAAGCATGGCATAAATATGTGGTGGAGAATTTAAGTGAAAAAGTCAAATAATTAAATTTTTAGACAAATAAAAAAGTGACACGTGGCAAGTTTATAATATTTTATTATTAAACTATAAAATCAGCTCACACACTCCCTAATCACTTAAGTTGGTCGACCAAAGGAAAGAAAAGCAAGAGGAAAGGAAGAACAAAAGGGAAAAACCAAAACCTAGCGAGGAAATCAAGAGATTTCATTGATTTTTCAAGGAAATCAAGTGAAGAAGGTAAGATTTCTCCGATTAAGCTTGAGATTTATTTTTCTCATGCATTCTCCTTTAATTTTCATGGTTGAAAAGCATGCTTTCATGGGGAAACCATGGCTGGTCAAATGGGTATGGAGAGAGAAATGATGTTGGAATTGTTTGATTTTTGAGATATGTTGATGTTTAGAGATAATTAAGCATGTTTAGAAGCAAAACCGTAAGAAAAGAATCCATTTTTCCTAGAATCCTTGTGAGACCCTGTCTAATTGGTTGAAAAGCCGATATTGTACCTAATGGTACAATTAAGTTAAATCGAGCTTCAACTAGTTTAATAGAAATTCTAAGAGGAATTTCAAAATTCTGAGACCCACAGAATAGGTCAGAATAGTGATTCAGAGTTCAAGGTCCAGTTTGGAGTCAATCGAAAAAATTGACCGGTTAGGGACAAAACGGTCATTTTTTCATTTGTTGATTTATGGAGATTTTTAACCAAGATTTGGTCACATTGGACCAAAAATAATTATGTGACATACAGTTATGATCCCATAATCATAAAATGATGTTTAGCAGTGTAAAATGGTGATTCTTAGTGCTTTTGGAGCACAAGGGTAAAATGGTAATTTTGCCACCGGAGTGCTAAATGTGAATTTTTTTGAAAGGATGTTGCCCCAATTGGGTAATATTGATTTATATTGATGTTATTTGAGGTTGGACAGTGAAAATAATGAAATTTCGATACATTTCGGAGTATAGGGGTAAAATTGTAATTTTGCCATCCTGGGGGCAAAACCGTAATTTTTCATCACCAGAACCATTATTTCCAGCCATGATCAACCTTGGATCAGATGTTGACTTGATTGATCAAGTGGTGGAGAATAAATGGAAGAAAAAGTCAAAAAGTAAAGAAAACGGGCCAATTACATGGTGCCACGTGGCAAGCTTTTATATTTTATTATTTAAGCCATAAAAATCAGTCTTTAACCCTCATTTCTCTCTCTAAATTCGGCACCCACCAGAATTGAAAGAAAAAAAAGAATAACAAAGGAGAAAAACATAAAACCTAGCCAAAAATCCATAGATTTCAAGTGTTTTTCAAGATTCAAGCAAAACAAAGGTAACTTTTCTTTAGATTTCCTCTAACCCTAGCTTATCTATGCTTTTGTTCTTGAATTCTATGGTTAAATATGGAGATATCATGATGGAATGAATTCTGAAAAATGGGTATGAGTATGGATTTGATGTTGGATTGGATTGAATTTAAACTATGTTAGTGTTTAGAGGTGGTTAAGCATGATTATGGACAAAAATGGAAGAAAGAAATTGAATCTCATGGTTGTTCTTCATTGACCGAACCTAGGGTGTAGAGAAACCATGAAGAAATTGTTTCATTTCAAATGAAATGATTTCATTTGAAATGAAGGAAATTAGAAAATGACAAATGCAAGTGAAAAATGTAGTAGGAAAATTTTCAGTGCTAATGCACTGCATTGGCCGAATTTTTCCATAAAGAAATGGAAAAGGTTGGATGCTGAAATTGGCATTAATTGAATGTTTTGTGGTGAATTAAAGTATTAGAAAAAGAATGGGCCAATTCGGAATCAAATTGGACATAATAGCCGATTAATCGGGTAATCGGTCGAAATTAGGCAATACCGCGTTAAAGCGATAATCGGACGCGATTTTGCTTTTGTGTATCATACGTTAGCAATTTAAATTAGTTTATATTAGTTTGGGGGCATTATAGTAATTTCTTAATTTTATTCTGTGTTAAGGTGGTGAGAAGTCCGGAAAAGGCAAGGGAATCGTGATTGAGGATTTTTAATCCGAGAGCATCCGAAATCCGGATTTGTAAGACGGTGAGTGAATTTGCATTTCAAATTATTTGAGAAATGCATATTGTATTGATTAGGATAATTAAATGATTTATCCAAAGCTTTTTTTAAAAAAAAAATAATAATACGTGCCGGGAACAAGCCTTTGATTAAAATGATTTTATGTGATGAATTATGTGATATGCATGAAGGCATAAAATTATGTGATATGCATGAAGGCATAAAATTATATGTTATGCATGAAGGCATAAAATTATGTGTTATGCATGAAGGCATGAAATATTATTTTATTGCGGTGAAATTTAATTGTGCTAAGTATGTACATTGTTATGATATTTATATGTATTGTTGAGAAGTGTTGTGAAATTATTACCACCGTGCACGTGTGAAGAGGAAAATGCGCATGCCTGAAATGGTGTGCAAAGTGGGGACGGCGATACGTAACGCCCACTATTTCCTAGAAATTCAGAATTGAGTAAAGTGGGGACGGCGATACGTAACGCCCACTATTTACTAGAAATTTTGAAAACTGAGCAAAGTGGAGACGGCGATACGTAACGCCCACGATTCCTGGAAACTATCACTCATGAACAGTGGTGAAGTGTGATTTGTTGACCAGGGGCTTGCAGGGACGGCGATACATAACGCCTACGAGTGCTCAGATAAATGTGTTTGTAAATATATATGATTGCTCATATCTTCAAGTTTATATGTGTGAGATTGTATGGCATATGAATTGTCGTAAATTGGGAAGAAGGGGTTTAAATATTAGTTAGAAAGAAAAAAAAAACTGTCTCATTTTCAATCGGTGCATCATGTTTTATTAACCCTTCCTGATATTATGGCTTGTTCCTTCTAATATTCACTCACTGAGTTTTGTACTCACCGTTTTCAAAAATTCATGTTTTCAGATCAGGAGGTTGTAGATTCCTAGACCGTGGGATCATTGTAGTTCATTTCCTGGTATGTGTAAGGCATTCAATAGCTGCCCGTTTTATTGTACATGTCTCCGCTGGTAGTCGTGGGTGTTTATTGTGTTGTGAATACAATCTAATTATGTGTATATGTGTAAGCAATGTAAATTGCTAAATACATGACTGGTATAGTGCATGTATATTAATGTTGATAATGCCATTGTGAATTGGCTGTGTTCACACCCGGGAAAAGGTGTGTGTGTATGTGTGATTGGATGTGCCATGGTTAATTGGCATTGTATGCACACTGGGTGCATTACGTGTGGATGCCTCACACGAGCATGTATGGAATAAAGTAAATGAAAATAGGCTTGCTTGGGCTTAGTGGGCTATGCTCATTGGGTCCTTGCGCCGGTCATGGCCCGGGAATTGGGTCGTGATAATCCTTCATTGGCCGAACCTAGCATGTTGTGTGTGTGTGAGGGATTGATTTTATTTCAAGGGAAATGGTTTGGAAAATGATGAATTAAGGTGAAAAATTTAAGTAGGAAAAAAATTACGGTGTTAGTGCATTGTAATGGCTGAATTTGTCCATGAAGAAATGGAAAGGTTTTAATGCTGAAATTGGCATTATTTAAATGGTATTTGATGAATTGAGGTATTAGAAAAAGAATGGAGCAATTTGGAGTCAAATCGGACGCATTGGCTAATTTATCGGGTAATCGGCCGAATTAGGTCACCGTCAAAATTAAGCGATTACCCGAACATTTAATGCATTCATATGGAAATTAGGTTAATTTTATACCTAATTAACACAAATGTAGTGATTAAATTATTATGCAAATTGTCAAGGTGGTAAGCCTTTGGATAAAGGCAAGAAAGTTGCACCCGATAATTAATAGTCGAAGTGCCTGAATTCGACTCTCGAAAATCTGTGAGCGAATTTGTATTTCAAATTGGTTTTGGGAATATGAACATACTTGAATAAAATGCTTGAATGATTTTATTCAACTCTCTTTAAAAAGAAATGGAACCTAGGAACAAGCCTTTAGTGAAAAATATTTCTATGATGTTAAATATGATTGCGATGCACCTGTGTATATCTGTATGGTGCCTACAAGTATTGTTGAGAAATTTATGTGAAATTGAGTGTACTGAATCTGTGTACCCTTATATTATGCCGATATGCATTATTAATAAATTTTGGCAAATTTGATGTAACCGTGCATGTGCGGAGTGGGAAATGCAATGCCAGTTGAATAATAAAGGGTGTGATAATTTCGACCGTGCTTGTGTGGAGTGGGAAGTGTAATGCCAGTTTAATGACAAAGGTTGTGATAATTACTACCATGCATGTGCGGAATGGGAAGTGCAATGCCGGTAATGAAGTGAATAATGCACATGCCTGTAATGGTGTGCAAAGTGGATAATGCACATGCCTGTAATGGTGTGCAAAGTGGATAATGCACATGCCTGTAATGGTGTGCAAAGTGGGATGCTGAGTGATCGCCTTGCCTAGTGCTCCGAGAGGTCTTCGCCCAGGAGCTTGGCAGCGATACTGAATGGTCTTCACTTGCCAAGTGCTCTGATAAATGTCTCTTTTTACCACCAAGGACAGTGAAGACTTGGCAGTGTATATAATTGCTCATAATTTTATGTATATATGTGTGAATGTATGGTATGCGAATTGTATTAAATTGAGGAAGAAGGGTTTAACACGAAACCCTTGTACGGTTGAGCGAAACCCTCGTTCTGTGACGGTTTGTGATAAACCGTTAATTCTGCTATCTTATTAGAATGATTGGTGAATGAAATTGTACGTGATATATATGCATATATGGGATTGTATGGTATGTGAAACCCTTGTTCTGTGACGGTTTGTGATAAACCGTTAATTTTGCTATCTTGCTAGAATGATTGGTGAAATTTCATGAATACTTTATCCTTGAACGCATAATAAATTTCGGGTTAAGAAAAAAAAGGTTTTGATGAAAATTGACTTATTTTTAAATGAGGGCATCATGGTTCTTAACTCTTCTTGTGGTTAATGCTTGTTCCCCTCTAATATTCACTCACTGAGTTTCGTACTCACAGTTTTGAAAAATTCATGTTTTCAGATCAGGAGATTGTTGGATCCTAGATCAAGGACTCTCGGTAGTTTGTCTCCTGGGTATGTGTCTGGCATTCAACAGTAACCCCTTTTCTTGTAAATGTCTCCGCTAGAAGTCATGTGTCTTTTTGTATTACGAATACACTCAAAAAATGTGAATATGCATATGCAATGTAAATTGCTAAATACATTACTGGAATAGTACATGTATATTGTTGCTAATAATGCCATTGTGATTTGGCTATGTTCATACTCGGGAAAGTGTGTGTGTATGCATGATTTGATAAATCTGTTAAGCAATGTAAATGTATAGGCTTGCTTGGGCTTGATGAGCTACGCTCATTGGGCTCATGCGCCAGTCATGGCCTGTGAAATTTGGGTCGTGACAACATACCGAGTGGTGAGGGCAAAATAAGTCTTAAAGATAATGTCTATTGGAAGGCTCGCATTGAAGTCAATTTTACCGGTTCTTGAATTTGATCTAAACCCCATTTGTACTAGCAATTTTAAGGCTTATTTTTATGGTATTCAAAATGGCTTCACTTAAAAAGATGGTTACCAACATTGTCAAGTTAGATCGTTTTGAAGGGGGAAACTTTATTCGATGGTAGAAAAATATGCGCTTCCTCTTCACAACTCTTAAAGTCGCTTATGTTCTAAATACATCATGACCAAATGAAGAAGGTGGTGTGGATAGAACTCGTTTGAGGCAAAAATGGGATAATGATGACTACATATGCATGTGACACATTCTTAATGGAATGTTAGATGCATTGTTTGATGCGTACCAGAATAAAGCTAGTACAAAACAACTTTGGGACAAATTGGAAGCAAGATACATAGCTAAAGATGCAAGTAGAAAAAACTTTTGGTTTGTCATTTCAATAATTACAAAATGGTTGATAATCATTTTGTTAAGGAGCAATTGCGTGAACTTGAACGCATTCTAAATAGCTTTAAACAATATGGTCCTAAAATGGATGAAGTTATTATGGTAGCTTTAATAATTGATAAGCTTCCCCCTTCATGGAAAGACACTAAGAAAACTCTGAAACATAACAAAGAAGATATGTCTTTCGAGTACCTTGGTAATCATCTTCGAATAGAAGAAGATTATTATAAACTAGAATAAGTCAAGCAAGATGAAAAAGAGAAAGATTCTAATGAAAAGAATCTTGAGACTTCGAAGGTCCATGTGATGGAACACAAACCATCAAACAAGTAGGTCTCAAGCAATAAAAGAAAACATTCCATGGGTATGAATGAAAAAA
The DNA here is from genome assembly GCA_036013995.1 of Theobroma grandiflorum. Lineage (NCBI taxonomy): Eukaryota > Viridiplantae > Streptophyta > Magnoliopsida > Malvales > Malvaceae > Theobroma > Theobroma grandiflorum. The sequence continues at coordinate 15,477,343 of CP142131.1, forward strand.
GTCATAAGATCAAAAAGAACAAAAACGGGGCCATGTTTCCATTGTAACAAACTTGGACACTTTAAGGTGAAATGTAAACTTTTGAAAAACAAGACACAAGGTGTGAACAACAACAAATTTATGGCTAGTTTTTGAGGTCAATCTTTTTCAAGATAATGGAGCATGGTGGATTGACACTAGTGCAACTAATCATGTATGCAACGACAAGAGTTTCTTCAAGACTTTGGAAGCAGTTAATCATAGAAATGTGCCATACATGGGAAATTCCTCCACTACACAAGTGAAAGGAAAAGGCACCATGGAACCTATGTTACTTCTAGAAAAACACTTGTACTAAACAATGTTTATTATGTACCCAAAGTTAAAAAGAATCTTGTGTCAGGTGGCTTGTTGAATAAGTATGGCTTCAAATGAGTATTTGAAGCAAATAAGTTCATCTTTATAAAAGGTGGACAATATGTCAGAAGTGGATATTTTTGTGAAAACATGTTCAAACTTAATATTAATAAGAATATTACTTGTTTTACTTATATTGATGCCTCATTTAATATTCATGATAGTAAAGCAATTTGGTCTAATTTATAGCATAATAGATTAGGTCATGTTCATTATAAAAGAATGCATAATATGGCTAAATTAGAATTAAAACCCAATATTGATATAAATAATGATATGTGCAAGACATGCATGGTTAGTCAAATCACAAGAAGCTCATTTCCTAAAATAGAAAGAAATTCCAAATTACTTGCATTAATACACTCTGATGTTTATGACATGCATAGTACTCCATCTATTGGTGGAAAGAAATACTTCGTAACATTTATAGATGACTTTTCTAGATATTGTTATATTTACTTATTGCATACTAAAGATGAAACAATGGCAAAATTTAGAATTTATAAAAAAGAAATTGAATTGTATTGTGAATTGCTTATTGATAATTTTATTTTATAGAATTATTTTATTCCAATCTTGTTATTAAATATTAGCTAAGTCCTCAGTTTTTAATTATAATTTACTTAATTTTTAGTTGTTTTTATATTTAGTTTATTTTTAAGTGAGTTATTTTAATTTTATGTTATTTCTTTTAATTTGGTTAATATTTATTAGATTTTATATTTTTAGTAAGAACTAAAGTAATTGGGTTTAATTTTGGAAAGTATAGTGTTGAAAGACCCAGAAGTCTGCTTGCATACATTTCAGTATTTGCATTATATCTGGAGCTACAGAACTTCAATTACTGAGATTATTAGACCATTAGAAAGATAAGAGATAGATCTACAACTTTGATGAAGATCACTTTTCCCAGTTTTGCCTCAAAGATAGAGAAAATCGCATTAGAAAGTTGTTGGAAGTACTATGCTGGGAATAGCAGTTTGTAAAGACTGACAAGTGATTTTTAGGCCTCTTATTATGTTTTTAAGCCCAATTAAACCCTAAGTCAACTTGAGAAATTTAGGTTAAGTTTGTTAATATATATATAGGATATTTTAAGACCATTAAAGGAGAACTTTTGGAGATTCAAGAAGTCAGAAGTCGAGGCTGAAGTTTGCAAATCGAAATAGCAATCATTATTTTGTTCCTTGGCTTTTATTCTTCTTGTTATTTTCAATGGTTAATTTTAATAGAATGTTATTTGTTTTTGCAATTATGAGTAGCTAATTTTCTTTTTCTAGGATTGCAATTAAACTCACATGTAATCTAAGTTTTTAATCTCTTTCTTCCTTATTTTCAATGGGAATTGAATTGTTTATTCCAATTTCTTCTTAATGCTTTTAATTGCCTGATCACCAATTAAATTGATTTAGGAACCTAAACAAACTTGGGAAAGGGAGTTTAATGTAGACTAAAATTGGGATAGCATATGATCAATTTAATTGATTTGCGTATAAGATAAGGATATACCTATAGGTCATATGTAGCCAGATTAGAGCCTGAACTTAATGAGTCTGTTTTAATTTCAATTCACATAGGGATATATTGTTTTGATTAAAATAGATATTTTTATAGGACGAGTCGGGAGACCCTTATAAATAATTTAGGACTCTAGGTTAGCAATTCAACCCATTGAAATAAGTTAAGGAGGAGAGGTAAAATTTAGATGAAGTGTGAGGGATATTGTAATCCTAGGCTTATTTAATTTGATCTTTTCTCAACTTATTATTTTGATTTTTTCTTGTTAATTTAAATTTTAGTTTATTAGTTTTATTTAATTACTCAATTTGGATTGTTTGGATAAGATTAAATTGTTCTAATTTTAGTACTTAGTAAAGTTTTAGATTAATTCCCTGTGGGATCGATACTATGCTTGCTTATATACTATCTGTTAGATACGTATTTACGAAGTGATAGAGGAGATGAATATTTTGATCTCAAGTATTTTGAGTCCACTAGTATTATTCATGAGATTACCGATCCATACATACCAGAACAAAATGGTGTAGCGGAACGTAAGAATCGAGCTCTTATAGAAATGGTCAATGCTTTGCTTTCTAATTCAAGTTTAGGAAAAGAATTTTGGGGTGAAGCCTTATTAACGGCTTGCCATATACTAAATAAAATCCCAAACAAAAGAAGCAAAACTACTATTTATGAATTATGGAAATGAAGAAAGCCAAACCTTAATTATTTAAGAGTTTTGGGATGTTGAGCCATAGTATGAGTTCCAGAACCAAAGAAAAGAAAATTGGGTAAAAGAGGAATTGAATGTATATTTATAAGATATGCTGAACACGGTAAAACATATCGTTCCATGGTGATAAAGCCCAATGATTCATATTGCATTAATATGGTCATAGAATCAAGAGACGCTATCTTTGATGAAACAAGGTTCAATTCAATTCCAAGACCCAAAGAACTAGTAATAAAAAGCGATAAACTTTTAGAAAATGACGAGAAAACTATTGAGCTTCGAAAAAGTAAAAGAATTAAAAAAACAAAGACATATGGATCCAATTTCCTCATGTACTTAGTAGAAGGTACAAAAGAAGAAATATGTGAATACTTACCTTACTGCTTTAATGTAGAAGGTGAAGATGATCCTTAAACTTATAAGGAGGCAATGAAGTCTCAAGATACTTCATTTTGGAGAGAAGCAATATAAGATGAGATGGACTTGATAATGGGAAACAAAAGGTGGAAATTGGTAGACCTTCCACCAAGTTCCAAGCCAAGGCTGTAAGTGGAGTTTCAAAAAGAAAATGAAAGTTGATGGAACAGTAGAAAAGTTTAAAGCAAGGCTAGTGGCTAAAGGCTTTAAACAAAAAGAAGGTGTTGATTATTTTGATACATATGCACCGGTGTTAAGAATAGCTACAATTAGAGTGCTTATAACACTTGCATCTATACATAAGATGGTAATTCACTAGATGAATGTTAAAACAGCATTCTTAAATGGTGAGTTATATAAATAGGTGTATATGGAATAACTTGAAGGGTTTGTCTTACTAGTCAAGAAAGGAAAGTATGTAAGCTTGTAAAGTCCATGTATTGATTAAAATAGGCACCTAAACAATGGCATCAAAAGTTCGATGAAGTTGTGCTAGCTAATGGCTACAATATCAATGAATTTGATAAATGTGTCTATAGTAAGTTCCATAATGGTAAATGTGTCATCATTTGTTTATATGTAGATGACATGTTAATCTTTGGTACTGATTTAGACCAAGTGGAGGATACAAAAAAGTTCTTATTAAAGAATTTTGACATGGAAAAATATGGGTATGACGGATGTTATTCTTGGAATAAGAATAATGAAAGACAAAAATGGCCTAACATTGTCTCAATCTCATTACATTGAAAAGATTGTAATGAAGTATGGTAAGTTAGATTATATACCAATGATTACGCCTTATGATTCTAATCTAAAGCTAATACCGAATAAAGACAAGCCAATAGCACAAAATGAATACGCAAAGGTGATTGGATGCCTAATGTATGTCATGGTTTGTATAAGGCCAGATATTGCTTTTGTAGTTAGGATGCTAAGTCGATTTACAAGTAATCCAAGTAAAAAAACATTGGTATGTTGTTCATAGAGTTCTAAGATACTTATAGAGTACAAAGAATCATGGCATTTGTTATTCAGGTTTTCCTTCAATTTTAGAAGGGTATACAGATGCTAGTTGGAACTCAAATAGAACGGATCATACGTCTACGACTGGTTGGATTTTTACAATTAGTGGGGGTGCTATTTCTTGGGGTTCTAAGAAACAATCTTGTCAAGCAGACTCCACTATGGCAGCTGAATTTATAACTTTAGCATCTGCCACCCAAGAAGTGGGATGGTTGAGAGATTTACTTTATCAAATTTCGTTGTGGCCTAAACCAATGGCACCAATCTTGATACATTATGACAATGAAGCAACTGTATCAAAGGCATATAATCAACCATACAATGGAAATAGTCAATATATTGGACTTTGACATAGCATTAAAAGATAAAGAATTAGTGATGGTATAGTCACTATAAGTTATGTGAGGTCTGATGAAAATTTAATAGATCCGTTTACTAAAGGTCTAAAAAATGACTTGGTATTAAAGACCTCAAGAGGATGGGTCTGAAGCCTATCATATAAATCACCAATGATGGGAGTTCACCTTAACACTTGTGGCTGACCTACAAATCTTGGGTACTGACATTCTACCACATGGATGATTGCAAGCACTAATTATATTTTTCATCCGAAAGTGTATAGTGCTTGGTTCCCATAATGTGTAAGGTAAGGTTGAACAAGTTCTTAATAGACCGATAACATGTATATGTTGAAGTACTATAATTACGGAGTACTTCCAATGGGGGCTACCTATGTGAGTGGAAGTGTGGCCGCTTCTAGGAGCTAAAAGCTTGACTCTAACAACACTCATGAATGGATGCAAAACATAAGGCCATAAAACATGTTGGCAAAACTAGATACAAAGTGAGTAAGGAAGCTTTGTTAGTCTTTATAAAATGTGCTAGAGGGGGAGTGAATAGCACAATTCGGCTCTTTAACAAGATTAGAAACTAATCTTAAAAGCAAAGAAAGTAAAACAAAGAAGACAATAGACAAGGATTCAGAGTGGTTCGATCCAAGACCTACATCCACTACCTTGATTATCCAACCAAGGATTTTCACCAAAATTCACTAGCAAACGGTGGAATTACCAAGCTCCCACCAAGCTTTTACAATAGCTTTTACTAGGCTTAGCCACAACCTTTACAATGGTTTTTCAAGGGCTCAACCAAAACCCAACACCTAACTTTTCAAGGCTTGGTTAGAATCTTCACTCTTTCAAGCAAACCTAGCTTGAAATAATCAAATAGAATGAATCCCTCACTCTAAGAATACAAGAAGAGAAGTTGAGAGAGTACCTATTGATCACACGATTGATCTAAATGGTACAAGGTTGTGAGGCCTTGACCTCTATAGACCCGTAGATAAAATGCTTGCATACTTAAAACACCTTGAAAAAACTTTCAAAAGGTCGGTATTGTACCAAGTGGTACAATTAAATTGAATTAAGCCTCGAACTAGTCCAAATAGAAATTCTAAGAAGAATTTGAGAATTCTAAAACTCACAGAATGACTTAAAATGGTGATTCAGGGTTCGAGGGCTGATTTGGAGTTAATCGGGAATATTGACTACTTAGGGGCAAAATGGTCATTTTGCCACCTAAGGACCAAATGGGAATTTTTAGAAAAGATTTTGATCACATTTGATCAAGATTGATCATTTGGAGTATAATATGAGGTTTAGTAGTGAAAAAAATTTTAATTCTCGGTATTTTTGGAGCATAGGGGTAAAATGGTAATTTTACCACCCGAGGGTAAAACGGTAATTTTTCACCACCAACACTTGTCAAGACCAAGGGATTTTATTCATTATGGAAATGGATAAATATGAGAAAATTGTGTGGTGGAGAATTAAAGAATTAAAAGTTAAATATTTAAATTTTAGACCAATAAGAGAATGCCACGTGTCAAGCTTTGACTTTTTTATTTTTAACTTGAAAAATCAGCCCATAAATCCCCATTTTCCCTTCCCATATTCGGCCAAAGCAAGAACAAAAGCAAGAAAGAAAAAATAAAACCATAGGTGGAGAAATTCAAAGAGAAATTGTGAAAATTCAACCAAACAAGTGGAAAAATATGAGATTTCTTAATTTTTATTTGAGATTTATCATACCCATACTTTATTTTCTTATTTCCATAGCTGAATAGCATGTTTTCATAATGGGTTTGATGCTAACCGAATGGGTACGGTGAAGAAATGATGTTGAAATTGGTTTGATTTTGAGGTATGTTAATGTTTTTAGGTGATTAATGGTGTGTAGCATGAAAACAAGAGAAGAAAACCACAAAATCTTTGGTATCCTTCAATGGCCGAACCCTAGGTGAAGTGTGGGAATAATGAATTGATTTTGTGATCAAGTGAATTAGTTGAGAATTGATGAATTGTGGTGTGAAAAAATAGGAAAAATTTTAGTGTGAATGCACCACAATGGCCAAAATTTTCAAGAAGAATTGTGAAGGTGATTAAGCTGAATTTTGTGTTATTTGATTGATGTTTGGTGAATTGAAGTATTGGAACTGAAATGGTGTAATTTGGAGCTAAATTGGACGCGTAAGCTAATTTATCGGGTGATAGACCGAATTAGGTCAACACCGTAATTAAACGGTTACCCGACCATTTCATGCATTAATATAGAATTTAGGTCAATTTTATACCAAATTAGCACAATTATAGTGATTTATTGAGTGTGCAATATGTCTAGTTGGTGAATCCTTTGACAAAGGCAAGGAAATTGCACCGGAGGATTTATAGTCGAAGTATCCAAATTCGACTTCCAAAAAATTGGTGAGTGAATTTGCATTTCAAAATGGTTTTGGGAATATGAACGCATTTGAATAAAATGTTTGAATGATTTTATTCAACTTTCTTTAAAAAGAACGAGTACCATAGGAACAAGCTTTTAGTGAAATATTATTTTTACTGATGTGAAATTTGATTGTGATAAATCTATGTACCTTTATATTATGCAGATATGCATTATTAATAAATTTTAGTGAAATTCATGTAACTGTGTATGTGCGGAGTGAGTAGTGCACATGCCGGTAATGGTGTGCAAAGTGGGGACGGCGATACGTAACGCCCACGATTCTTGGAAACTCAGAGTTGAGCAAAGTGGGGACAGCGATACGTAACGTCAACGATTCTTGGGAACTTTCACTCGTGAATTATGGTAAAGCGTGACTCTCCGCCCAGGAGCTTGCAAGGATGGCGAGACGTAACGCTTGCGAGTGCTCTGATGGGTACCTCTTTTTGCCACCAAGGACAGAGAAGACTTGGCGGTGTATATAATTTCACGTGATTTTATCTATATATGGGTGATATAATATGCTCGATGGAAAATGTGATTTGTATGGTAGGTGAAACCCTTGTTCTGTGACGGTTTGTGATAAACCGTAAATTTTGCTATCTTGCTAGAATGTTTGGGTAAATTCAAGGGTACTTTATCCTTGAACTTATAATTATTTCAAGTTAAATGGAAAGGGTTTAAAAATTAGCTAGATTAAAAATTGTCTCGTTTCTAATCAGTGCATTATGATTATCAAATTTCCTAGCTAATATTGCTCGTTCCCTTCTAATATTCGCTCACTGAGTTTCGTACTCATAGTTTTAAAAATTCATGTTTTCAGATCAAGAGACCGTTGGATCCTAAATCGAGGAGTCCCGGTAGTTCGTCTCTTGGGTATGTGTCTGGCATTCAATAGTAATCATTTTGTTGTAATTTCTCCGCTGGAGGTCACGGGTCCTTTTTGTTATGTGAATACGTTCATGTAATATAATTACTGAGTTACATATCGTGAACATTATATGAATATATGTTTTAATCGTTAATGCCATCGTGAATTGGCTATCTTTACACTGTCTGAGAATGCGTATGGTCGCATTAGTAGATAAATCGTTAATTAAAATAAGTAATATAGGCTTGCTTGAGCTTAGTGAGCTACGCTCATTGGGCTCATGTGCTAGTCATAGCCCGGGGAATTGGGTCGTGACAAAGTTGGTATCAGAGCCTTAGGTTGTTAAGTCCTAGGATGTCTTGTTCGGTCCAGCGACGGGTCGGGTCTCTATGTGGTATTTTTGATTATGAATTGTGAACTGCGGCACATTTCATAATCGAAAAACCACATAAATTCCCTATCTTCAAAACCACCTTATTTCCTTAGCTGTGTTTAATAATAGGTGTTTGCTCTTGTCTAGTCAAGAATGCCACCTGAGACACGGGCCTCCTTAAGATGGATGGGGGAGCAAGATGTCCCTATTGAGATGACTAATAGGCCACGGGTCTCCACCCTCAGGGGGCGAGGTAGGCGTGGTAAGGCTACTAGGCCGGTGAGGGCGGATACGCCCGAGAGTAAGAGAAAGGAAGGACAACTTTTAGGTGAGGCAGATAAGCCACCAACTGGAGCCATTACTGTTAAGGATTTGGCGGTAGGTCTGCAGGGAATTAATCAGGTTGTAGAGATGATGGCACCCTGTATGGATGATATACAGAAAGTGGTAGAGGGGAGACATGTAGCGCAAACATCCCCTAGTTCACAAGGTCAGACCAACTGCCAACCTCTAGAAGGTGAAAGAGGTCAGATAGAGGTTTCTCTTACTGACTTTCTAAAGCTTAAGCCTCCATCATTTACAGGGTCGGATGCATCGGAGAAACCCCAGGTTTTCTTAGATAAGATGAAAAAGATTTGTAATGCCTTGGGATGTTCTAGTGTTATATCGGTGGAGTTAGCAGCCTTTCAATTAGAGGATGTAACACAAGAATGGTATGACTCTTTACGAAGGGGTAGGCCAATAAATGCTGCATCGCTGACTTAGAATGAATTAAGTACAACTTTCTTAGATCGATTTTTATCACATAATGTACGAAATGCCAGAGCTAGAGAGTTTGAGGCATTGGTGTAAACTTCGAGTATGACCGTGTCGAAGTATGATTTAAAATTCACGCAGTTGTCTAGATATGCACCTTATTTCGTTTCCACCGAGGAGATGAAGGTCCAAAGGTTTGTGGATGGACTAGTGGAACCATTGTTCAAAGCTATGGCTTCTCGAGATTTCACTACTTATTCCACAATAGTGGATTGTGCTCAACGAATTGAGATGAGGACCAGTGAGAGTAGGACCGTAAGAGATAGAGCAAAAAGGGCCAAGACAGAGGGTTATCAAGGTCGTAGAGATTTCGGTAGTGGAATTTCATTTTCTAGCCATCAAGGCCCACAAAGGGAATCAAGATTACTCCAACGGGGAAGTGATGTGGTGAGTGCCAGCGTTGGGTCAGGGCAGAAAACTTTTAGTGGAAGGAAGCAACAACTAGATTCAAGGCCGAGTAGTCAGGCTATTCCTTCTTGTGATAATTGTGGAAGATGACATAGAGGACGATGCTACCTTACTATAGGAGCTTGTTTTAATTGTGGCCAGCCTAGACATGTTTGGAGGAATTGCCCAGTGGCTCAGCAACCGCAAGGTTCTATTCGCAGTTCTACTCAGCTAGCTTTATCTGCTCCTTCAGCAGTTGTCTCAACTGGCCAAGAGGCTAGCGGGACAAGAGATAGGGGTGTTAGTGCTTCCTCTTGGGGTAGACCATCTGGGTCTGAACGTCAAAGTTCTGTAGGAAGAGGCCAAGCAAGAGTATATGCTTTAACCCACCAAAAGGCTCAGACGTCCAGTGCAATAGTTTCATGTACTCTTTCCATTTGTAATATGGATGCTAGAGTATTATTTGATCCTGGATCTACCCACTATTTTATCTCTCCATGCTTTGCATTTCAATTGGGTAAAGATTGTGTTAGGAGAGAAGAACAATTAGTGGTGTCTACTCTTTTAAAGGAGGCATTTGTGGCTGAATGGGAATATAAGTCCTACGTAGTCCGAATCAAAGATAAGAACACTTTAGTGAATCTAGTGGTGTTAGATAACTTAGATTTCGATGTGATGTTGGGAATGGACTAGCTGTTACCTTACCATGCCAGTGTAGATTGTTACCATAAGATAGTTAGATTTGATTTCCCAAATGAGCCATCATTTAGCATCTAAAAGGATAAAAGTAATGCTCCGATCAATTTGATATCACCCATATCTGCTAGAAGGCTGTTAAGATAGGGTTGCCAAGGTTACTTGGTGTCACGACCCAATTCACGGGCCATGACCGGCGTAAGGACCCAATGAGCATAGCTCACCAAGCCCAAGCAAGTCTATTTTCATTTACTTTACTCCACGTATGATCGTGTGAGGCATCCACACGTAATGCACCCAGTGCACACAAAGCCAACTCACAATGGCATTATAGATAAAATATGTACATACATACCGGTCAAACATAAAATTTGACAATGTACATTACATGTACATAATCATAATACAAAAGGTCCATGACTTCCAACAGAGAATTTACAAGAAAAACGAGCAACTATTGAATGCCGGACACCTATCAGGAGACGAACTATAGTGATCCCGTGATCTAGGATTCTACAATCTCCTTATCTGAAAACATGAATTTTTGGAAACTGTGACTATGAAACTCAGTGAGTAAACATTAGGTGGGAACAAGCAATAATATCCAAGAAGGATTTTTAAACCATGATGCACATATTTGGAACAAAACCATTTTAATTCAATTCAATATTAAACCCTTCCCCTCAATTCGAATTAATTTACAATGAAGAGTGCTCAATTTCACACATATACTCACATAGATAAACACAAATATCACCACTATCTCACTAGCTCATGTGCAACCCCCACATCGTGCACATAGCTGGAGTTATCATGTGCATCCCCCCCACATCATGCACAGGCAATATCATCCTCCATATTTCCGCACCCATCATCACCGACATGTTCTCCCCCACATCGTGCACATGTACGGTTATAATTATCACACAATATTATTTGTCAATGCATATCACACATATAAGCATATATAGCAGCATATTATAGGGGCGCATGAATTCATGCCTTTATGCATATCACAATTCACACATCAAAACATTTTTATCAAAGGCTTGTTCCCCGGCACGTATTTCAAAAAATTTAGATAAAATCATTCAAATTATCCATCTCAATACATGTACATTTCCCAAAACAATTTGAAATGCAAATTCACTCACAGTTGTCGAAAATTCGAATTTCGGGTACACTCGAACTAATAGTCCTCAAGTGCGATTCCTTTACATTTTTTGAACGTCTCACCACCTTGACAAATAACAAAGTCGAGGAATTTACTATATTATCCCTAAATTGACATAAACTAACTTAAATTACTAATGCAAGCTATGTGAATGCAAAAATGCGTCCGATTATCGCTTAAACGCGATATTGATTAAATTCGACCAATTACCCGATTAATTGACAATTGTGTCCAAATCACCTCCAAATTAATCCATTTCTCCTTAAATATCTTATTTCACCAATCACATTTCAATTAACTAAATTTCAACATTGAAATCCTTTAATTTCTTCAGGTGAAAATTTGATCATTACGGTACACTTACATCGTAGTTTTCCTAGTCACATTTCTCACTTAATTCATCATTTTTCCAATTCATTTTCCTTGAAATTTAAGTAATTCCTCCTTGATATTCAGCCCTCATGGTTCGACCAATGAAGAACCTTAGAGAAATTGAATATTTCTTTTGTATTTTTGTTCATAACCATGCTTAACTACCACCAAACAACAACATAGTCTAAAATCAAGCCAATTCAACATTAATTTCCCTTCCATACCCATTTTTCAGAATTGAATTCATCATGATAACTCAATATTCAACCATGGAAAATAAGGAATAAAGCATGGGTAAGCTAGGATTAAAGTAAATCTAAAGAAATTTTACCTTTGTTTGGCTTGATTCTTGAAAAACCTTTGAATTCCCTTGATTTTTGGCTAGTTTTCTTGTTTTCCCCCTTTGTTCTCTTTTGTTTCCCTTTGAATCTGGTTTATGCCAAATTTTGAGAGAGAAAGTGAGGGTTATAAGCTGATTTTATTAGTTTAATAATAAAATCTAATGGCTTGCCACATGACATAATGCCATTGGCCCATTTTTTTAACTTTTTGACTTTTTCTTCTAAATTTTCCACCACAATTAATCTTGTATTTATCCAATCATACCACAAATAAAATCCCTTGGTCTTGACAAGTGCTGGGGCGAAAAATTTACCGATTTGCCTCCGAGGTGAAAAAATTACGATTTTACCCCTATACTCTGAAATGTACCAAAATTACATTATTTCTACTTTTCAACCTCAAATAACACTAATATTGATCAATTTTAATCAAATGAGGCCAAAATCTTTTCAAAAAAAAAATCTCGTTTGGTCTTTTAGTGACAAAATTACAATTTTGCCCTTGTGCTCTAAAAATACCGAGAATCAAAATTTTTCACTGCTAAACTTCATTTTATACTCCAATAATCATAATTACATTTCATATAATTATTCTTGGTCAAATATGATCAAATCTTTACTAAAAATCTCTATTTTGTCCTTAAATGACAAAATGACTGTTTGTCCCTAATCGGTCAATTTTCTCGATTGACTCCAAACTGGACCTTCAACTCCAAATCATTATTCTATGTCATTCTGTGAGTTTTAGAATTTTCAAATTCCTCTTAGAATTTCTATTTGAACTAGTTCAAGGCTCGATTTAACTTGGTTGTACCACTTAGTACAATATCGTTTTTTAATCGAGCTTGACAGGGTCTCACACTTGGCTATTGTGAGGGATACCCAAGCAGAGGTCGGAGATATAAGCCAAGTGTTGGTAATGAATGAGTTTATGGATGCATTTCCCAAGGAATTACCGGGTTTACCTCCAGAACGAGAGATTGAATTCTGTATAGAATCGATTCTTGATACTAGACCTATATCTATATGTCACGACCTAATTTTTCAAGCCATGACCGACGCATGGACCCAATGAGCATAGCTCACCAAGCTCAAGCAAGCCTATTTTCCTTCACTTTACTCCACGTATGATCATGTGAGGCATTCACACGTAATACACCCAGTGCACACAAAGCCAACTCATAATGGCATTGTTAATAAAATATGCATATACATACTGTTCAAGCATGTAACTTGATAATGTACATTACATGTACATATTCACAATACAAAAGACTCGCGAATTCTAGCGGAGAATTTACAATAAAAGGGATAAGTTGCTACTGAATGCCCACCTTCAATTTAGGAGACACACTACGGGGACTCCTCGATCTAGGGTCAAACAATCTCCTAATCTGAAGACATAAATTTTTTAAAACTATGAGTACGAAACTCAGTGAGTGAACATTTGAGGGAAACAAGTAATAATATCCAAGAAAGATTTAAAAACATGATGCACACATTTGGAACAAAACCATTTTGATCCAATTTAGTATCAAACCCCTTCCCTCAACTTAAATCAATTTACAATGAGAGAGAGTTCTCAAGTTCACACATGTACACATGCATAAACAAAATCGTGCACGATTACATCCACCACACCTTCTTTTTTTTTTTTTACTAACTTTTCCACTATGATGCACTTCAACTTATACCTCATTACTAGCATGCGCACTGCACTACTCCGTACATGTACGGTCATAATCATCACCACGATATCAATCAACCGGTATGCTCATTGCACTACTCCGCTGATGCATGATTATATAAATTTCACAAATTTCTTAACAATACATAACAGTATTGCATAAAAAAATACACAGATCAATCACAGTCAAATTTCACATCACAAAAATATTTCACTAAAGGCTTGTTCCCGATATTCATTTTTTTAAAATGGGAATTAGGTATAATCATTCAGGCATTTCATTTCAACTTAATTAGAATTCCCAAATAAATTTTGAAATGCAAGTTCACTCACCTCGTCAGGAGTGTAAAATACTCCTATTTCCAAGTTCCACTATACTGAATTTTTTTCTTGCTTCCGGGGAACCCACCACCAATACCAAAATTTTGACACGTTTTCAATTATTTGTGTCAAACTACTATAAATTATTTGAGGCTTTATATGATGCATGGAAATGAGGTAAAAATGATTCGAACAATCGTTTAATTGCGATGTCCGACCAATTTGCCTACGCCCGACCTAATTTGCTAAAACCCTCAATTTAACTCTGATTTGACCCATTTCAATTTATAACAATCCAATTGTATCCACATTACTCAATGACAACGAACATGGGTCAATTTTTCAGTCTTAGACTGCAATTTATGCCTTTACCCCTATTAGGTAAAAATTTTAATTTTTTCACCAAAATTTCCCATTTAATTCCTACCTTCATAATTCATCAAATATTACCAAAATGCCCTAAAATCTCATCAATTTCCTCAAATTTCAGCAGCCAATTTCTCTCCAAAAATTTGGCTAAATATGGTGCACTAATACCGAAATTTTCCTATTTAATTTTTTTCTCTCCATAATTGATCAATTTCAAAACCATTTCATTTGAAATGAAATCATTTCATTTTACACACATATCCTAAGGCATTCGGTCATGGAAAATTGGTGAGGAAAATAGATTATTTTCTTGCTGTTTTGTTTCCAAACATGCTTAACTAACTCTAAACACCAATATAGTTCAAAATCAATTCAATCTAACCTCTTTCTCTCTCTAAACCCATTTGACTAGCCCTTGATTCACTATTAAAACATGCATTTCAAGCATGGAAAAATAAGGGCAATTGCTTAGAAATGAAAAATCTCAAGCAAAAATGAAAAATCATACATTTTTCACTTGATTTTATTAAATTTTCCACACTTTTTCTTTGAATTTTCTCACTCTAGGGTTTGTTTTTGGTTTCTCTCTATATTTGCTGGTTTGGCTGAATATTTTGGGGAAGATGGGCTGATTTTTTGGCTTTTTATAAAGAAATAATAAAATATTCAAAGTATGCCACATGGCGTTTTTCCATTAGTTCAAAAGTTAAATATTTAACTTTTTTATCCATTAATTCTCCATCACACTTTTGTCATATTTATTCTATTCCATACTGAATAAAATACCTTGGTCTTGACAAGTATTGGGATGAAAAATTTACCGATTTGCCCCTAGGGTGAAAAAATTATGATTTTGCCCCTACACTCCGAAATGTACCGAAATTACATTTTTTCCACTTTTCAACCTCAAATAACACTTTAATTGATCAATCTTAATCAAATAGGGTCAAAATCTTTTGTAAAAATTCTCGTTTTGTCCCCTAGTAGTAAAATTACCATTTTACCATTGTGCTCCAAAAATATCGAGAAATTAAATTTATCATTGCTAAACTTCATATTATGCTCCAAATAATCATATTATACTTCAATGGTTAATCTTGGTCAAATGTGATCAAATTCTTTTATAAAAATCTCCATTTTGTCCTTAAATGACGAAATGATCGTTTTGCCCCTAATCGGTCAATTTTCCTGATTGACTCCAAATCGGACCTCAAACTCCGAATTAGTATTTTAAATCATTCTGTGGGTTTTAGAATTCTCAAATTCCTCTTATAATTTCTATTTGAACTAGTTCGAGACTCGATTTAACTTGGTTGTACCACTCGGTACAATACCGTCTTTTAATGAGCTTGACAGGGTCTCACACTACATCCCCGTATCGGATGGCGCTGGCAGAGCTTAAGGAGCTTAAGGATCAATTGGAGGATCTGCTAGATAAAGGTTTCATTTGCCCTAGTGTCTCACCATGGGGAGCACCGGTGCTATTTGTAAAGAAGAAATATGGGTGACTTAGACTATGCATTGACTACCGACAACTTAATAAGGTAACGGTGAAGAATAAGTACCCCCTTCCAAGAATAGATGATCTGTTTGATCAACTACAAGGGGCACAATGTTTCTCTAAGATAGATATGCGATATGGGTATCATCAATTAAGAATTCGGAATGAGGATGTGCCAAAGATCGCATTTCGAACCAGGTATGGGCATTATGAGTTCTTGTTGATGTTGTTTGCGCTTACTAATGCCCCTACGGCCTTTATGGATTTGATGAACCGAGTGTTCAAGCCCTATTTGGACAAGTTTGTAGTGGTGTTCATTGATGATATCTTAATCTACTCGATGAGTCGAGAAGAGCATGAGTAGCATCCTAAGATAGTGCTCCAAAATTTGAGAGAACATCGGTTGTATGCCAAGTTCTCCAAATGTGAGTTCTGGATTGAAAGTGTTGCATTCTTGCGACATGTGGTATGTAAGGATGGGGTACAAGTTGATCCAAAGAAAGTTGAGGTGGTGGAGAAGTGGCCAAGGCCAACATCAGTTACGGAGATTAGAAGCTTTTTAGGGTTGGCAGGCTACTATTGTCACTTCGTTAAGAATTTCTCCAGAATAGCCGCCCCTCTGACCAAGCTGACACGTAAAGACACAAAATTTGAGCGGTCAAATGCTTGTGAGGATAGCTTTGAGAAGCTTAAGACATGTCTCACCACAGCTTCAGTGTTAAGTCTGCCACAAGGCACAAGAGGTTATATAGTATTTTGCGATGCATCATTGGTTGGTTTAAGATGTGTGTTAATGCAACATGGGAAGGTGATTGCATACGCATCAAGACAACTTAAAAGGCATGAGCAGAATTACCCTGCACACGATTTGGAGATGGCAGCAATCGTGTTTGCCTTTAAAATATAGAAACATTACTTGTATGGTGAGACTTGCAAAATATATACAAACCACAAAAGTCTGAAGTATATATTTCAGCAGAGGGATCTTAACTTGCGGTAACGTAGGTGGATGGAGTTATTAAAAGATTATGATTGTACTATTCTTTACCATCCTGATAAGGCAAATGTAGTGGCCGATGCTTTGAGTCGAAAATCGATAAGGAGCTGGCGCATATCTCTATAGACAGGAGATTTTTTATTAGGGAAATGCATACCTTGGGAAACATGAGTGTGCATTTGGAAGTTTCTGAGGCAGATGCATTGCTAGCACATTTTAGAGTGAGGCCTGTCCTAATGGGTCGAATTAAAGGAGCGTAAAGTAAAGATAAGTTTGTAGCTAAGGTCTTAGAGGATCCCCAGGAAAAGAAAGAAAAAATGTTTATCAAAGGCACAGATGGAGTGTTGAGGTATGGAACTAGGCTTTATGTGCCGGATAGTGACGGATTGAGGAGAGAGATATTGGAGGAGGCTCACACGGCAACCTATGTGGTACATCCAAGAGCTACAAAGATGTATCAAGATTTAAAGGAGGTGTATTGGTGGGAAGGACTTAAGAAAGACGTGGCTAAGTTTGTCTCCAAGTGCTTAGTATGTCAACAAGTTAAAGCAAAGCACCAAAGGCCTGCAGGATTACTACAGTCGTTACCAATGCCCGTATGAAAATGGGAGCACATTGCAATGGACTTTGTGATGGGTTTGCCTTGAACTAGTAGGAGTTATGACTCAGTTTGGGTCATAGTGGATCGGTTAACGAAATCAGCTCATTTTCTGCCAGTTAAAACTACATACAGAGCTGCCTAATATGCCCAGCTTTATGTAGATGAGATAATACAGTTACATGGCACTCCTATTTTTATAATGTCGGACAGAGGGACACAGTTCACTAGTAGATTTTTGGAAAAGCTACAGGTAGCGTTAGGCACTAAGTTGAATTTTAGCACGACTTTTCACCCCCAGACTGATAAACAGTCTGAACGAACAATACAAACTTTGGAAGATATGTTGAGGGCATATGTAATAGACCTTGGAGTCAAATGAGATCAGTATTTACCCTTAGTGGAGTTTGCTTACAATAATAGTTTCCAAACTAGCATCCCAATGGCACCATTTGAAGCACTATATGGAAGGAAGTGTAGGTCACCCATTGGATGGCTAGAGGTAGGGGAAAGGAAACTTTTGGGGCCTGAGTTGGTGCAGGATGCCACCGATAAAATACATATGATTCACTAAATGATGGTTACAGCACAAAGTAGACAAAAGTCCTATGTTGTTAACCGACTGAGGGATTTGGAGTTTCAAGTGGGAGATCATGTATTTTTAAAGGTCTCACCAACCAAAAGGGTAATGAGGTTTGGCAAGAAAGGAAAACTAAGTCCTCGATATAGAGGACCCTTCGAGATCTTAGAAAGGAGTCGGAGCAGTAGCATATCGATTGGCATTACCGCCAAACCTTTCGAATATTCACCCCGTTTTCCATGTATCGATGTTGAGGAAGTATAATCCGGATCCTTCACATGTAATACGATATGAAACCATTCAGTTGCAAGATGATTTGACTTATGAGGAGCAACCAGTAGCTATCCTTGATAGACAAGTCAAAAAGCTCCGATCAAAGGATGTGGCCTCAGTAAAAGTGCTATGGCGGAATCACACTAGTGAGGAGGTAACGTGGGAAGTTGGGGATGAGATGCGGACAAAGTATCCACACCCCTTCGATACCTAAAGGTAAGCTACCTTACATTGAATATAAATTCGGGGACCAAATTTCTATTAGTGGGGGACAATGTGAGGCCTTGACCTCTATAGATCGGTAGATAGAATGCTTGCATACTTTAAACACCTCAGAAAAATTTTTAAAAGTTCGGTATTGTACCAAGTGGTACAATTAAATTGAATTAAGCCTTGAACTAGTCCAAATAGAAATTCTAAGAAGAATTTGAGAATTCTAAAACCCACAAAATGACTTAAAATGGTGATTTGGGGTTCGAGGGCTGATTTGGAGTTAATCGAGAATATTGACTACTTAGGGGTAAAATAGTCATTTTACCACCCAAGGATAAAATGGAAATTTTTAGAAAAGATTTTGACCACATTTGATCAAGATTGATCATTTGGAGCATAATATGAGGTTTAACAATGAAAAAAATTTTAATTCCCAGTATTTTCTAAGCATAGGGGTAAAATGATAATTTTACCACCCTAGGGGCAAAACGGTAATTTTTCACCCCCAACACTTGTCAAGACCAAAGGATTTTATTCATCATAGAAATGGATAAATATGAGAAAATTGTGTGGTAGAGAATTAAAGAATTAAAAGTTAAATATTAAAATTTTAGACTAATAAGAGAATGCCACGTGTCAAGCTTTGACTTTTTTATTTTTAACTTGAAAAATCAGTCCATAAATCCCCATTTTTCCCTTACCATATTCAGCCAAAGCAAGAACATAAGCAAGAAAGAAAAAATAAAACCCTAGGTGGAGAAATTCAAAGAGAAATTGTAAAAATTCAAGCAATCAAGTGGAATAAGGTGAGATTTCTTAATTTTTACTTGAGATCTATCATACCTATGCTTTATTTTCTTATTTCCATGGTTGAATAGCATGTTTTCATAATGGGTTTGATGCTGACCAAATGGGTATGGTGAAGAAATGATGTTGAAATTGGTTTGATTTTGAGGTATGTTAGTGTTTTTAGGTGATTAATGGTGCGTAGCATGAAAACAAGTGAAGAAAACCACAAAATCTTTGGTATCCTTCAATGGCCTAACCATATGTGAAGTGTGGGAATAATGAATTGATTTTGTGATCAAGTGCATTAGTTGAGAATTGATGAATTGTGGTGTGAAAATCAAATAGGAAAAATTTTAGTGTGAATACACCACAATGGCCAATATTTTCAAAAAGAATTGTGAAGGTGAATAAGCTGAATTTTGTGTTATTTGATTGATGTTTGGTGAATTGAAGTATTGGAAATGAAATGGTGTAATTTGGAGCTAAATTGGACGCGTAGGCTAATTTATCGAGTAATAGATCGAATTAGGTCAACACCGTAATTAAACGGTTACCCAACCATTTCATGCATTACTATAGAATTTAGGTCAATTTTATACTGAATTAGCACAATTGTAGTGATTTATTGAGTATGCAATACATCTAGGTGGTAAATCCTCTAACAAAAGCAAGGAAATTGCACCGAAAGATTTATAGTCGAAGTATCCGAATTCGACTTTCAAAAAATTTGTGAGTGAATTTGCATTTCAAAATGGTTTTGGGAATATGAAAGTATTTGAATAAAATGTTTGAATGATTTTATTCAACTTTCTTTAAAAAGAACGAGTATGACGAGAACAAGCTTTTAGTGAAATATTATTTTTACTGATGTGAAATTTGGTTGTGATAAATCTATGTACCTTTATATTATGCTGATATGCATTATTAATAAATTTTGGTGAAATTAACGTAACCGTGTACGTGGAAAGTGAGTAGTGCACATGTCGGTAATGGTGTGCAAAGTGGGGACGACAATACGTAACGCCCACGATTCTTGGAAACTCAGAGTTGAGCAAAGTGGGGACGGCGATATGTAACGTCCACAATTCTTGGGAACTTTCACGCGTGAACTGTGGTAAAGCGTGACTCTCTGCCCAAGAGCTTGTGGGGACGGTGAGACGTAACACTTGCAAGTGCTGTGATGGGTACCTTTTTTTGCCACCAAGGACAGAGAAGACTTGGCGGTGTATATAATTGCACGTGATTTTATCTATATATGCGTTATATAATGTGCTCGATGGAAAATGTGATTTGTATGGCAGGTGAAACCCTTGTTCTGTGACGGTTTGTGATAAACCGTCAATTTTGCTATCTTGCTAGAATGTTTGGGTAAATTCAAGGGTGCTTTATCCTTGAATTTATAATTATTTCGGGTTAAGTGGAAAAGGTTTAAAAATTAGCTAGATTAAAAGTTGTCTCGTTTCCAACCAGTTCATTATGATTATCAAATTTCCTAGCTAATATTGCTTGTTCCCTTCTAATATTCGCTCACTGAGTTTCCTACTCAGTTTAAAAACTGATGTTTTCATATCAAGAGACCATTGGCTCCTAGATCGCGGAGTCCTGGTAGTTCGTCTCCTGGGTATGTGTCTGGCATTCAATAGCAACCCTGTTGTTGTAATTTCTCTGCTGGAGGTCATGGGTCCTTTTTGTTATGTGAATATGTTCATGTAATGTAACTACTGAGTTACATATCATGAACAGTGTATGAATATATGTTTTAATCGTTAATGCCATCGTGAATTGGCTATCTTTACACTGTTTGAGAATGCGTATAGCCGCATTAGTAGACAAATCGTTAATTAAAATAAGTAGTAAAAGGTTGCTTGGGCTTAGTGAGCTACGCTTATTAGGCTCATGCGTCAGTCATAGCCCGGGGAATTGGGTTGTGACAAAGGTGAAGTGCTAAATACAATTACAAAGGATTGGCTTTTGAGTGCAGTGAAGTACAAAGAGAATTTCTAACTTTTTTGCTATTTCTTGGCTTGAATAGGTTGAAATCTCTCAAAAAGTTCTTCTCTAACCTTGGAAGACTCTTTTGTGCTTAGAGAAGCAAGTCTGATGGCAGTTGGGCAGTTTGCGATCATTGGAAACAGTTTAGGGTAGGTTCTAGTCATTAAACTATCTTGTAGTGCTCTAGTGCAAGTTGCAGACAGAGAGCACTTAGTCGACTAACTTCTTCCTTAGTCGACTAAGTTGGTTATGCCTTGGTCGTAAATTTTGGTAGAGAGCACTTATTCGACTAACTCATTTTCTTGGTTGACTAAGTTGGTTCTATTTCTCAATATGCTTCAGTTCACTACTTCTCCAATTTGAATTTTGACCAACCAATGTTCTTCGTTATTCAACCAGGGAGCTTCCTTTATGTTGATCAATCTTGTTCTTTATCCATATCATCTTTTTATGTGCACATTTGAAATATTGACTTATTGTTTTTTTATTAAATTTTGTCCTGTATACTTGGATAGAAATGTTAGACACACAAGAATGAGAATGTTTTATAATCATCAAAAACTAATAGAGCCAACAATCTCCCCATTTTTATGATGACAAAAAATTTCTTGGTTGAAAGTACAATGTCTATTTGTTCATTTTTAGTTCTGCAGGCACTGAGGGATTTCTCCCCATAAGTACATGCTCCCCCTTAATATGTGCATATTTTTCATTCATTCCAACAAGTTTTCATTTATGCCAACTAGAGAAAGATACTATATATTCATAGTATATATATTAAATGTAGAGTTTCAAGGTGAATTGCAGTTTATGAATGTTAACAAATAATCAAAGACTTCAACAGTGTCTGTCAACAATATTTTGATTGCTAAACTCAGTTTATGTTATTCATTTTCAACAAATATACCTTATTGATCATCCATATGTTTTTACAATCACAACTAACTCATAATATTTTAATGAAGATCAATTATTAGCATACAATCTCAATCATCAGTGCAGCATCAGATTTTATCAACAAAAAAAAGCAACATTCCACAATACCATAAATAGTAGGGTATAACACCATTTTCAGAGCTTAAATACCATAGATATATGTCAGCATCCATGTTCCACATAACCATAAAACCAACAAAAATTAAAATTCAGTGTTCAAGTGCCATCATGGCACAAATGGCATACAACCACACATTTAACAAATTCTGTTTCGAAAATACCCATAGATCAATTGTTGCTTCCTATCTTCCCTAGAAACCCAGTACCTCTACCCTTATGATTTTTTGTTTTTCTTATTTTTCTCTTAAAAGTCCGGTACCTCTACCCAAAAGATTTTTTTATTTTATTGAGTTTTAATACTCCCATTTTTTGTCATCATCAGAGGGGGGATTGAGGTATTACTCTTCTAAGGCAAAGGGTGAAGACTCAGAACTATATAAGGGATTGAGAGGGAAGGGTGAAGGTTCACGCAGGGGAGATGGTTTAGGGAATGTCTTTAGAGCTTGCTGAGGAATGGATTGGTCAGAAACTTTTAATGGTGCTTGAGGAGAAGATGTAGTTGGGACTTGGCCTTTTTTACCAAGCTGGAAGATTTCCTTTTTTGGAGTGCAGCATGTTTTACAACCATCTTTTTGATACCTTTGGCTGGTGGCTCAAGCTGAGTTGCAGGGCTTTTTCTTTTGCTTTTCCTTTTTCTTTATCTGATTTTGCCTTGACTGGAGCTTCTGGTTGAGTTGGCACTGTTTCGAAAGCTTGAGCTGCAGCTACCTCTTTTTCTGCTTGTTCTTCCCTTACCATTTCATAGAAGAGTCCCATAACTGAAACTTCATTAGAATGGGGAGGGGAAGCTCGTTGTTAAGGCTCATGTTGAGGCTTAAGTTGAGGTTGAGGAGGTGAGCTTCCAATAGGTGAGCCAAGCACCTTAGTTCCTTATTCAGATGGTTCCTTGGTTTGTGGTTCTACTGAAGGGGACTTGTGGGGCTGGTCAATCCCTAATTCAAGGTCTTCTGGTTGTTGACCAGCACTAGCAGTTTGGTATGTTGATCCCTTAGCTTGAAGCACTGGATTAGCATAATGGAAGGTAGAACCTTCTTCCTTTTGAACAGGACTAGAAGCATGAAAAATAGGTGTTTCACCATGGAATGCAGAATCCTCAACCCTTTGACCTGTTGGTGTAGCAGTTGGAGTAGCAAAGATATCAACTGAAGTAGGTCCTAAAGGCCTTTTTTACTTTTCCTTCATTTTGTTTTCCATTTCACTTAATCTCTATTCAATCTTCAAGAGTCTTGCTCTTTGATCAGTGAACTTGTTGTCCATCCTTAAAAGCAAGTTGAAGATTACTTCATTGGACAACTATGATGAGGTTGTTTCTGGTTGAGCTAGTATGGATGAAATCTTGGATGCCTTAGTGAAGGTTTCCCCATACAGCTTGTATCCCGTTTTTATTAAGCTCCCCAAGTAAATGGGCCGGTCTTTGCTTTTAACCATATCTAAATCATATCTCTTCACCCAGGCTCATTTCTTCTTTACCAGGGAAGTGATAATATTCTCATATGGCAAATGAATTTCCTCCAGCTTACAGGCTGCTATCATCTTTTCAATCATAAATCTCCCAAGGTTCAAAGAAACTCCAATAAATGCATGTTCCATCAACAAGAGAACTTGGAGAATAATGTAACTCAGGCTGCCACTTCTTCCATGCAAGTTTACTGCATCAAAGTAATGCAGAATCCTAAATTGTGGACTTATTATCAGACATGCATTACTCTTTGAAGAATATTTTTCCTTTTTTCTTGTAATGATATCCCATATAGATGATGGGTCATATTTCTCAAGCATTTCAAATTCTCCCTCTTCATTTTCTACTTCTAACAGATTACCTAGATCAACAACAATAACCATGAATTCTTTACCATTCAAAAACACATTCAGGCTATTGTCAGAAAAGTCATCAAAATCATCAAGCTCATCTTCTCCTAAAGCTATACTTGCATAAAATTCTTTCACTAGGCTAGCACTATAGGATCTTTTCTTAAATGAACTATATTCTTTTATTTTCATTTCACTGAAATAATCCAATAGACTGGTTTGAATTTCTTGAGCCTCACTAAAACTGTCCCAATCAATATATTTTTCGTAAGTGATGGGAGCATTTTCAAGTTTCTTAAATCTCTCTTCATGTACTTTATTTCTAAATTTGAGAGAAAATGAGGATGAAGTACCTTTCTGTGAAATTTCCTCTTTGTTTTTCTTTTTCTTGACCTTCAATTTCTTTTTGTTAGATACTTTTCCAGACTTCTTAATTTTTTAACCCGATATACCCTTTTTCTTCTTCTTTAGGTGCTCTACCTCTAGGCTCTCTTCCAATGGCCTCTTCTCTTTTTTCTTTTCAACCAAATCCTTAAGCAGAGTAGATTTCGCCATTTCCTTTTCTTTGTAGAAAATCTAAAACTTAGGGTTTTGAGGGATGAGAATGGTCTGGTTTCGGTTAGTTTCAGAAAGAAAGATGTATAGAATGTGAATTGTGCTTCAAGTGATAGGTTTTTCAAGAATGTGGGAGTTTTTGGCAGTTTTTAATTCTGAAAACTATCTGCCTCCCTCTTAACAATTGCCTCAACTCTTTAAAATTTCAAAATTCCCTCTAAAATTTTTACTAGTTACTTCCTCAAGTTTTCTTTTCTTTTTTATTACTAGGTAGACATGATTTTTTATTATTTTCTTATTTCATCATTCAATGGTATGTGCCATAGTTTTAATGAAATAGAATGCTCTTATTTGACTAAGTTTTTCACTTTAGTCAACTAAGTGCCTTCTGTTTTTCTTTACTTGATCCAGACTCCACCTTATAAATCCTGCAAACAAATCATTCCTAGATTTCTTCTAATCTCACAGAATCTGTCTTCACTAAGGGGTTTGGTAAATATGTCAGCAAGCTGATGCAAAGTACTTACAAAATCAATCTTAATCTTACCTTTAGTTACATGATTTCTAATGAAGTGATGTCTAACCTCAATGTGCTTAGTTCTAAAGTGCTGCACAGGATTTTTTGATATGTTAACTGCACTGGTATTGTCACAATATATTGGAGTGTTATTCATTTACAATCCATAATCTTTCAATTGTTGTTTGATCCATAAAACTTGTGCACAACAACTACCTAAGGACACATACTTTACTTCTACTGTGGATAGAGCTACAGAGTTTTGTTTCTTGCTTAACCAGGACACAAGCATACTCCCTAAAAATTGGCATGTTCCACTAGTACTCTTCCTATCGGTTTTGCTTCCTGCAAAGTCTACATCTAAGTAGCCTACAAGACTAAATGATGACTCTTTAGAATACCATATTCCTAAAGTTTGAGTTTCTAAGAGGTATCTAAATATTCTCTTAACAGTTGTTAGGTGTGATTCTTTAGGTTGTGACGTAAATCTAGCACACAAACACACACTAAATTGAATATAAGGTCTGTTTGCTGTTAAGTAAAGAAATGATCCAATCATACCTCTATAGAGCTTTTGGAATACATTTTTACCTTTTTCATCAACATCAACTCTGGTGGATGGACTCATTGGTGTGCTGATGGGCTTTAGTTTCAACATATCAAACTTCTTGAGCATGTCTTGAATGTATCTATCTTGGCTAATAAAAATTCCTTCCTTGCATTGCTTAATTTGAAAGCCAAGAAAATACTTTAACTCTCCCATCATGCTCATCTCGAATTCTCCTTGCATTTCCTTATCAAAGTTCTTGCAAAGAGTTTCATTAGTTGCACCAAATATAATGTTATCCACATATATTTGAACTATGATTAAATCATTTAAGCATCTCTTAATGAATAATGTTGTATCTATGCTGCCCTTAACATAATCATTTTCTACTAGAAATTTTGAAAGCCTTTCGTACCAAGCTCTAAGAGCTTGCTTCAATCCATACAAGGCTTTGTGGAGCCTAAAAACATAATTTGGTTTTTCAAGATCTTTAAAACCAATTGGTTGTTCAACATATACTTCCTCTTGAATAAATCCATTTAAGAATGCACTCTTTACATCTATTTGATACAACTTAAAGTTCATAAAACAAGCAAAGGTTACTAATAAACTTATGGCTTCAATTCTAGCTACAGGTGCAAAGGTCTCATCATAGTCTATGCCTTCCTCTTGATTGTATCCCTTTGGTACTAGTCTAGCTTTGTTTCTAATCACATTTCTTTGTTCATCAACCTTATTGCTAAATAACCATTTAGTTCCAACAATAGGATGATTTGAAGGTCTAGGCACTAGTGACCATACATTATTTCTCTTGAACTGGTCTAACTTCTCTTGCATGGCCAAAATCCAACTTTTCTCTTTTTCAGCTTTCTCAAAGCTCTTAGGTTCAATTTGAGATATGAAGGCTGAAAATTCACATGTTTCTCTAGTTGTTTTCCTAGTCTTAACTCCTTGAGATATGTCACCTATGATTTGTTCATGTGGATGATCTTTTGCATATCTACAGCTCCTTGGTAAATCATTATGCTGGATTTCTTGTCTTTGTAAGTTTTCTAGAGGTGGAGCTATGGGTTCTCCTCTAGATGAGCCTTTCTCATTGTTTATGTTGTCATTTAGGCTCATTTTATCCACGTGTTTTTCTAAATTTTCTAAATCTTCATCATCATCATGAACTTCTTTTTCTAAATTAATTGATTCATCAAAAACTATATGGACAAATTTTTTAACACTTAATGTCTTTTTGTTGAAAACTCTATAAGCCTTGGAGTTCATGGCATATCCTAAAAATATTGCTTCATCAGTCTTAGCATCAAACTTTCCTAATGGCTGTTTTCCATTATTTAAAACAAAACATTTGCAGCCAAAGCTCCTAAGGTGAGAGATGTTTAGTTTTCTCCTTTTCTACAACTCATAAAGAGTCTTTGAGATTATAGCTCTAATTGAAACCCTATTAAGAATATAAGCTATAGTATTTACAGCTTCAGCCTAAAAGTACTTTGGAAGATTGTTCTCACAAAGCATAGTCCTAGCCATTTCTTTCAAGGTTCAATTTTTCCTCTCCACAACTCTATTTTGTTGGGGTATCCTAGGTGTAGAAAAATTGTGATCCAACCCCTTTTCATTGCAAAACTTTTCAAGCTCTCCTCCATGATCACTCATAACGCTAACAATGGCTATACTTTTTTCATTCTCAACTTTCTTACAATAGTTTATGAATGTTGGTAAAGCTTTATTCTTATGAGCAAGGAAATAAACCCAAGTGAACCTAGAGAAATCATCAACTATCACAAAGCCATAAGATTTTCCACCTAGACTAGTTGTGCTAATTGGACCAAATAGATCAATGTGCAGCAGTTCAAGAGGTCTAGATGTTGATACAACATTCTTAGTTTTGAAAAAAGTTCTAACTTGCTTTCTTAGTTGACAAGCTTCACACATCCTATCATTCTCAAACTTTAGAGTAGGCAATCCAACCATTAAGTTTTTCTTAATCAATTTTGGCATGGTGTTCAAACTTACATGTCCTAGTCTCCTATGCCACAACCAGCTGTCATTTTCAGCATTTGCTACTAAGCATATTTCACTATTCATCTCAAAATCTTCAAGAAAGACAACATACATATTTTTCAATCTTTTTCCTATGAAGGTGATTTTGTTTGTACCTATATCTATTACTTCACAATTGTTGGAATCAAAGCAAACTTTAAATCCCTTATCACATAGCTGGCTAATGCTTAACAAATTGTGTTTCAAACCTTTGACAAGTAACGCATGACTGATTTGAGTATGAAAGTTCTTACCAACCGTATATATCCCATGGATTCTACCTTTTGAATCATCACCAAAAGATACGGTGCCTCCTTTTCTCTTGTCTAGCTGAGCAAACAACATTTCATCTCCTGTCATGTGTCGTGAGTAGCCACTATCCATGTACCATGGCTGTTTCCTCTTAAGTTGAGCTTTTGAACATGTCTCATTTAGGTGAAGTTCAACCTACAAAGCAATTGTTCAATTCTTTTTGATAGGTACCCATACCTTGATGGGTCCTTGAGTGTTAGTGGCAATATAAGAACCTTTTGGCACCCAAATTTTTTTAGCTTTCTGCATGCCTTTATCTCTAAAATAGTCATAAGATAAGTGATCATGTTTTCCACAACAATAGCATATAGATGAGGCATTGTAATGATTTTTCCTAACATAAGGATTTTTCTTTAATGTATCATTTTTTAAACACTTAAGAGTTGTATTTTCATCAAGAGTTGCAAAGCTGTAAATTTATTTTTCAGCTCCACTTTCATAATTTCAAAATCTGTTTTTAAGTGTTCTAACTCAATTTACAAAAGATTTCTTTGCTCAAAAGCAGAATTATAATCACATTTTATTGTTTTAAATCACTTTCAAGACATGTAGCCTTTTTCTTTAAAGTTTTGTACTTTAAAAACAGCTTTTCAAACTCATCATAAAAGTTGTCATACTCATCTTGTAAATCATCCATCCAAATGTCACAAGGTGATGAACATGCCTCTATTTGATCATCACGAGCCATTAAGCATATGTTTGCTCTTTCCTCAGAACTTTCACCATCAGCTTCAATGCTTGATGAGTCACTGTCCGACCATGCTGCTGCTACCATTACCTTCTTTGACTTCTTATTTTTCATTAGGGTCTCATTTTTCAACAATGGACATTCAGACTTGAAGTGACCTGGCTTTTTGCACTCGAAGCAAATCAGTTCCTCTTTTTTGGTTGTGTTATTTTTTTTCTCTTCCATAAAAGACCTTGAACTTTTCTGAATCTTCTTCTAGCTATTTTTCGATTCCTTATACCCATCAGCTTCTTGAATTTTCTTGCAACAAGTGCCAACTCTTCATCATTATCGCATGAAAGCTCTTCCAGTTCTTCCTCAAGAATGCTGGCTTTAAGTGCTATGTTTTTCTTCTTTTCTTCTGCTTCCCTTCTATCTTCTTCTTCTTTTTCCTTGAGCTATAGCTTATGTGTAAGGAGAAAACCACATATTTCATCAAGTGTAATGACTTTCAAATCCTTGGCCTCTCGAATTGTAGTCACTTTACGTTTCTAATTCTTTGGTAAGCTCCTAAGGAGTCTTTTAACTATTTAATTCTCTGGTATTGGTTTACCTAGCTGAATCAATTTGTTTGTGATATTTGTGAACCTATCTAGCATGCTAGTGATGTTTTCACCAAGCTCTATTTTGAACATCTCATAATTGTGTGTTAGAAGGGTTATCTTGGACTCTTTAACTTGAGAAGTCCCTTCATGAATTACTCTAGGTTTATCCCACACTTGCTTAGCTGTTGTACAACTTGAGATTTTGTTAAATTCAGTGGGAGTTAAGGCACAATGCAATGTGTTGATGGCCTTAAAATTGGTTTGAACTTTCTTAGTTTCAGCCTCGATCCATTCAGACATTGGCTTAGGCATCAACTCATTTGTGACAACATTCAATATTGAGGGAATAAAGGGTCCATCAATTATGACGTCCCACATTTTATAGTCTATAGCTCTAGTATATATCGACATTTGAGTGCTCCAATAAGGGTAATTAGAGCCATCAAACAAAAGTGACCTATTTGTAGATTGTCCCTCAGCAACTATGGATTTTTGAAAAGCCATTAGATCCTCCTTAAAGGTGTTAGACCTTAAAATCAAGGAACTTGCTCTGATACCACTTGTTGGTCCCTATAAAACATGCTAGAGGGGGGGTGAATAGCACAATTAGGCTCTATAACAAGATTAGAAACTAATCTTAAAAGCAAAGAAAGTAAAACAAAGAAGGCAATAGACAAGGATTTAAAATGGTTTGGTCCAAGACCTACATCTACTACCTTGATTATCCAACTAAGGATTTTCACCAAAATTCACTAACAAATGGTGGAATTACCAAGTTCCCACCAAGCTTTTACAATGGCTTTTACCAAGCTTAGCCATAACCTTTACAATGGTTTTTCAAGGGCTCAACCAAAACCCAACACTTAACTTTTCAAGGCTTAGTTAGAACCTTCACTCTTTCAAGCAAACCTAGCTTGAAATAATCACTTAGAATGAATCCCTCACTCTAAGAATACAATAAGAGAAGTTGAGAGAGCACCTATTGATCACACGGTTGATCTAAATGGTACAAGGTTAAGTGCTTAATATAATTACAAATGATTGACTTTTAAGTGCAGTGAAGTACAAAGAGAATTTCTAACTTTTCTGCTCTTTCTTGGCTTGAATATGATGAAATCTTTCAAAAAGCTTCTTCTCTAACCTTGGAAAACTCTTTTATACTTGGAGAAGCAAGTCTGATGGCAATTAGGTAATTTGTGACCATTGAAAATAGTTTGGGATAGGTTCTAGTCGTTGATCTATCTTGTAGTGCTCTGGTGCAAGTTGCAGACAGAAAACACTTAGTCGACTAACTTCTTTCTTGGTCGACTAAGTTGATTCTATCTTGGTCGTAGATTTTGGCAAAGAACACTTAGTCGACTAACTCATTTTCCTGGTCGACTAAGTTGGTTCTGTTTCTCAATATGCTTCAACCTGCCACTTCTCCAATTTGAATTTTGGCCAACCAATGTTCTTCGTTATTCAAACAAGGAGCTTCCTTTATGTTGATCAATCTTGTTCTTTATCCATATCATCTTTTATGTGCACATTTGAAAGATTGACTTATTGTTTCTTTATTAAATTTTTGTCTTGCACACTTGGATAGAAATGTTAGACACACAATGATGGGAATGTTTTATAATCATCAAAAACTAATGGAGCCAACAAGCTTGTGTGTGTTTAATAGCTCGACTAGTCAAATGAAGAATCAATGGTTCAATGCTTGGTCAACTACTCAATTCAGACTGGAACCAACCACACTCACTAAGTGAAGGTTCAAATCTGCGGGATACTTTCATTTATGCACAAGGTTCCCAAAGTTGTTGGTATTTGGAAATTTTGAAAATGGTGGGGAATTGTTGATGTATTTTCAAAATCAAAGGTTATGTCACATGATGAAAAGTTATCTTAGCTCAAAGGTTATGTCACATAAAGTGACATAGTATGTCTATTGGATTATAGGTAGGTTTTCATGTGAATGGTTATGTCTCTTGGTAAAATGACATCGAAAAGTTATGAGACAAATTGAAAAAACACCATAGCTCAAAAGTTAAATATGGAAAGTTATGGTTTCAAATTATAACTCAAAGATTATATTTTATGGAATGAATAGTTGTCTTTTCATAAGATGATTATTGAAACAATACCTTTATCCAAAAGTTGTGTTTGGCAAAATGTAAAGATGTCTTTTAGAAAAAATGATACCTTAATGAAAGGGTTGTCTTGGAAGAATAGACACTTGCAAATGTATAAAAATGGCTTGTTGCCAACCATTTTGATATATCAAATCAAAATAAAACAAAAGCAAAAAAATCAAGAGCAAGAAAAATATTGTGTTCTATTAATATAAACACTTAATTCCCATCATCTACAAAAGTGTCTAAATTCCTTATAATCTACTTGCTGCAAAAAGTAGGCTTTAAGGCCAAACAACTTTGCAAACCCTCGGGTGTATCTAGCAATCTACTCTCATTAAGTGCAAGACGAAGTTGGAAATTGGCTTCGTTGTATCCCTAAGGCTATTCGCATTATTCCCCTTTGCATACCGAGTGATGGAGGTAAAATAAGTCTTAAAGATATCGTCTATTGAAAAGCTCGTCTTGAAGTCAATTTTGTCGGTTCTTGAATTCCATCTAAACCCCATTTGCACCAACAATGAAAAGGTTTTTAATGAGGCTCTTCTTCATGCAATAAGATACATGGAAGAATGTAGCATATTGTTGTTGATTATTGTTGTAATTCTCTTTGTATCTAACTCAATTATTTGATATGGAATGAAATTTCCTTTTACTAAAATAAAAAACTTGTTTTATTAGTTTAAAAAGCAAAGCGCAATTTGAATCAAAAAATTAATTAAAAAAATTAAAGAATTTAATATAAGATATTTAATTTTTTTAGATGATAAAATATATGATTTTACTTCTAAGTAAGTCGATCATTTTATAATTGATATTTTATTTTAGAGTAAAATACCTTTACTTTCTAAATTTTGATTAAAATTACATGGAGGTCCATTAGCTTTCAAAATAGACACACTACCCCAAGAGTACAAACACAATTAATATAAGTTATAAAAATACTAAAATGCCTTTTCTTTTTTTGTTAATTTAAAAAATTATTATTATATTTTATAAAAATTAAAAAAATAAAATAAATGGGAAGCATCAATCGGTGCTCCCCTACACCACAAAAAAAAAAGAGCATCGGCCAAAGGAGGGGAGCATCAGTGCTTCCCATAAAGAGCCCGATCAGAGCTCCCCACATGGGGAGCATTAGGTGCTCCCTTAGGAGCCCCAATCAAGCTGCCCTGGGGAGCACCAGTCCTCCCTTAGGGAGCCCAATCGGGGCTCCCTAGGGAGCTCTGGTGCTTCCTAGATATGGAGCTTTTTTTTAATTAATAAAAAAATTAAAAAATAAAATTATATAATAATAATTATAAAAATAAATCAAGGATAAAATTATCTTTTTACCCTTACCACGATAACAAGTTGAGTGAAATACTAACGGTTGGACCTGCATATCCAGAAAAAATATTTTTTGACAGAGTTTTCATCTCGAAAACTAATGAATCTTTATATAATTCGGGTCAAAATTTAGAAGGTAACGATATTTTACCCTTTATTTCAATTATTTATATATTTTAAATTAATTACTCTCTGATATTTATTTTTAATCTTTTTCTTTTATTTTATAACAATTTTTGAAAATATAAATATCAACCAAACAAAATCTTAAGATTCGCTTAACACTAAAATGCTTAAATTTTTATTTCTTTTAATTTCATATGAGAAAATTAATAATGATGTAGAACTCTCCGCGATACAGGGTAGAGGATCGATATTAGACTTTGATGGTAGCCACAAATGAGTGGGCCATTACTCATTATGAAACTACAAGGACTGACACTCTACTGCATTATTTTCAATGGTAGGGTAAGGTTATCATTGTTGTTGGGTGAGGTAGGAATTAGAGTGGTTTGTTTTGTCAATCAAGTTCTTCAAGAGATATTGCTCATTATTAAACCACAACGATGGGCTGATTGCCTATACTTTTATAGAAAGAGAGGAGGTAATAGCGTAGGGTTGCTGTTCTCATTACATTTGAGCAAAAGAATGTCAAACATTGTGCTAATACTCGAGGTTTACATCCTGGTTTCTGCTCTTAAAAATTTGCTTGATTATTAAAAATGGAGCACATGTTTTATTGGAGGGGTTGCCTG
Source organism: Theobroma grandiflorum (assembly GCA_036013995.1). NCBI lineage: Eukaryota > Viridiplantae > Streptophyta > Magnoliopsida > Malvales > Malvaceae > Theobroma > Theobroma grandiflorum. The sequence continues at coordinate 15,510,864 of CP142131.1, forward strand.
CTGGTTATGTCAATTGGGTTCATGACTTTTGGATAAGTTCATTGGTTGGAAACAGTATGCGAGAAATCATAATTATAGAATAAAAGATCCATTACAAAAAATCTAGCTTTTATTGACCAAATTTTTCATTGAAAAAAAGTAAAAAATCTGTTGAAATTGACCAATGAAATTTTTCAAATTTCATTGAAAATTTTGTCTTTGAAAATCTAGTAAATATTTGCATTTTTTTGAAAGGTAAAAGTCTAGTAGATATATAATGCTTGTTGTTAGAAATCTCACTACAACATTTTACACTTTTTATTACATAATTTTAGCTGCATTTATTATAATGTAACTAAATTTTTTATATAACACTAAATATATTTCCATTCAGATGCAAAATTTGAAGAGTAATAACATAAAACAAATTAAAAAGAGATAAACCCACAAAATAAAGGAAGATTAAAAAAGAAGCCTCAAAATAAAGGAAGTCATGGTCCATGAAACGGCCCAAAATAAAGTGACTTTAACTCTTCCATAAGCAAAGATATATCTAAGAGCTGGCCCTTTTTTCAAGTTTGGGACTTCATTTAAACAATAATTGTTTAATGTGATAAGTAAGAAATATTAATTAATCATAAGTGAAGGGAATTAGATTCAGACTTTAGCTATACTAAAAAAGTTAATGAGCATTACCTAAATAATTTAATTATATTGATGTGATATTTTGGTTAACCTTGAATGCCTGATTTGGAGCCCACGATATCTTAGTTTGTTCTTAAATTTTAGCAAGTCCTAATTTTGTATAAGTCTTAAAGAGAGTAAAATGTTAGCATTAACTATAAGTTGCGAGATTTTCTTGGAAGTATTAATAAAGTAGTTGGAATTAGCATGTTCAAAAAACTTTAAATTAAATTTTCAATTATGGTTAAAAATATCAACATAATTGCATCTTGCTTAACCTTGTCTTTTTAGATTGGGAAATTGAATTTAAGCCTTATTAAGAGTCACCAATTGAATTTGCAAAGACATATGGTTACATAGTTGCAATTAGTTACTGAGGGTACCTATGATCTATTAGCCTTTATAGACATTAAGTCTGATCTTTGTATTGACGTTAAGAAAGTAATAGCTTTGATTTAATTGGTATGCTTTATGCAAAGTCAAAGACATAGTACTTGTTCGAGTCAAAACAAATCCATGAGATGGATATTTTCCGTTCTCTCACTCTTACCCTAAGTATAAAGAGTGAAAGTAAGACAAACTTCTCAAATTCTTTCCCCCATCTTCCTAGTTATGATAAAGTCTGATATCCTTTTAACTTCATTTATTTATTTATATAGCATCTTTCATACATGACTAGCTTTCGGTTATGGATTTTCTCCTCATTCTTACTATTTTATTATTATCTGAATCTTTTTATTCATTGAGTGTATTTCTCTGCTTATATTAACTTCAAGCAATGCTTTAGCCCTTTTCTGTAGTATGGGCTAGTTGCAATGATGCGATATGGATGCTTGGTTGTTTTGGAAGTAATGCTAATTAGTTATGCTACCACTTCTATTTTAGGTAAACCTATAGTTGTAACTTTCTGTGCCAACTAAAAAAAAAAAAAAGAAAACTTTCTGTGCCAACTCTAAATATCAAATCCTATCAATACTTCAAGAGAGGCTTCTAGTCATTATTACATTCCACTTTTTTGCTATGGACTTACTTCTAATTTCTTTTGTGTGGTAACTTCATCTTATTGAGTTTTAATGACTTTGCTCTATAATAGATACTTCCATATATTTTCTTTCAGCAGCAAACATTGCAACTTTGTGCCAGAGTGAGTTATATGATCTAACCTCTTCTATTGAAAACCTTTTCCCATCTTCAATTGATCTACTATCAATAGATACTGACAGCTTGAAGTTAACAGAAAGTTGCAGTTGCATTTGGAGATATGCAAAAGGCTCTTTTAGTATTTCATTATTGTTGCTATAAACTTAATTATGTTCTCATGTATTCAATTGTTCAATCTTTGACAAATTAGGCCTTAAAAGTGACATTATAACTGTTATTAGTTAAAATTGATACCAGATGCAACAATTTAATTTTGTCTCAAAAAAGATTATTCTGCATGTTTGATTGTAATAAATCAACACTGTAGATAGTTTGTTTCCTAATGAATAAGATCTTCCTTGCTTTAACAAGAGTAGTCACTTTAAATTATTAGCTAACATTCTTCAATTTGTTCCAAGAGTGCGATGGAAATTATAGAAGCAGAATTAAGAGAATGTGTAAGCAACTTGAGTTTGCCATTAGTGGAGGGGAACTTCAATAGTTAGTAAACAACTCCAATTCTTGAAATCTTCCAATCACAAGAAAATTATACTGTAAATGGCCATTAATAAGTTAATGTTAACCTCGTCCAAACTTGAGCTTGTTATGTTAGTTTAGCACATCTTGCTTATGTATTACAGCCTCTATAATTGCTTGCACATTGTTTTAATCATATATGTTAGGTTAGGATTGATCATATGACCCTTGCATTGTCAAAGACATTCAAATCACCTATAGTTGACACTATACAGTTTCTTCCTCAACATTAACAAGTTTGATCATTAATATTAATTTCACTGCTATAGTAATAGCCTATTAATAATAAAACAGACTGATAATTAATCTTAAAGTTAAGTCTGTGCTTCTTCATCTTCTCCCATGCTGTATGTTTGACTACAGATTATACTTTGCTCTGCAGTGAAGTTTTTTGTGGTGGAAAGAACGATACAACTGTTGGGGAGGTGTGTTTTTCCTTAATGCTTAACATTAATTGAAACGTTTGACTTAATTATTAGTTGCATAAATTGATATATAAAGGTGTTACATTGTTGCATCTAAATAAATCTTATATTGACCACTACAAATGAACATTGATACCACCACTTGGAATTTTGGAATTCTTAAACATGTGCAAAGTGCTAAATGACCAAGTAAGTAGAGTATACCTACTCTTGAGTTTGAGTTCAATTCTCATAACCTAGCTTTAGGTTAAAATCTATACCAAAGTATCTAATTGTTTTAAATTTGAACTTACAACCTCATCTCATGAGAACAAAGTTTTTTGACCTGAAGGATGATGACCTTGATTCCATGATTGTAAAGAAAAGGATTTTATCTATGTTTCATTGAGTTGATTTTTTAGCTTTATTAGTGTCTTTAGATTATTTTATATTATTTTTTATAATCTCATGTTCTTTTACTTTTCTTATTTTAGGATTAGAAAACTCGTTGGAGCATCCTTTTTGTAAAGTAACAAATTTGGATAAAGGAGCATTTTTTATGTAAAATTTGAGATTGAATGTTCTAAAATTTGTTGCTATATACTCTTGTAAAATTTGTTGTAAAATCAAAGTTTGATGATCAATATATACTGAAGTTTGTTATAAAATTTACAAGGTTTGTACTTTATAGGATGCTATTTTTGTATATTAGAATGTTGTATGTATTTTTATGTATATCTTTTAGCTACATATTTTAAATGATGTCATCGGTTTTAGGATTGCAGCCATGTGCTAGATGGCTGCATATTAATTCTACTGAAAAATCATATAAAGAAGTGCAACTAAATTTTTTCATATATTGACTAAGGTTACACTTTTTTTAAGTGCAGCCTTAAATAAGGTAGTAGATTTTTCACCTATGGCTGTAATTTTTTTTTGCAACCATAGATAATAAATGTTGTAGTGTTTGTTGATGAATTATTGATCGAAAATTCCATTGGAAAAAATTAACAATGATTCAAAAAGCAAGTTAATTTTTCGGTGATTATAGCATCAAATTCGTTGAAAAATACGAACACTACCTATAGAATTTTTTGTTGATAATGTGGTTATTACCTACAGAATTTCACAGATGTTTGTCAATGGAATTTTACAGAATTTCACAGATGTTTGTCAATGGAATTTTGTTGGTAATTACCCATGGAATCATGTTAATAATAATCACATTACTTACAGAATTTCATATGAAAACTTACCTATGAAATTCTATCAATAAAATTAATAAAAATAATCATAAAAAATTTATCTTTTTGTAAGAAAATTTCATTTGATAATTTGGCAAAAATAACAAATTAGATTCCGTCTGTAATCCAATGAAATTTTTTAAAGAAAAATAATCTGATGAAATTTTCTAACAAAATTTTGTCCCTCAGAATAAGTAGGATTTTTTGTAGTGAGAATGATTGCAACAAAATTGAAGTTTAATATAAAGAAGATTTTTTTTTTAGCCCTCAAAGATAAAGTATTTTTGAAAATAACCATCTTTTTAATTTTAATGATTTTTAGCCAAAAGTAAAAAAAATTTTAACAAAATTACCCTTAATGAAAACTTATCATATTCAAGCGTTTGTGTTGAAAAAAAATATTATGTTTTTTAGAAAGAAAAAATCTACACCACCACTACTTAAGAACAATGATACAAAAGTGCAAAAGTGAATAACAAAATATTTAAATTATAAAAAAGAAAAAAGAGTCATCATCATAATCATCCTCTCGTAGACACAAACTAACAAACAGAAAAAAAAGAAAAGTGGAGACAAAGCTATTTTGGTTTTCGATAAGTTTTTTGTTTTTTTTTTCTTTAGTTGGTGGGGTTGCTATTAAAGGATCCCAAAGCCTTGATAGTTGCAGTCCTAAGGACGTACTGGTGGTATGCAACTGCTACAATAGCTTCGACAAAAGGAGTAACCCAAGAAACTCAGAAAAAATGTTGTTACACGCCATGTTAAAAAAAAATTTGTTACACATCATGTTTAAAATATTTAACTTCAAGAGTTTATATCCTAGTGAAATACGAAGATAGAGACCAAGTTACACGCCTTATTTAAAAAATAATATTGTTATACACCATATTGAAACAAGAATGTTGTTACACACCATGTTTAAGATGTTTAACTCTTAGAGTTTTTATCCTAATAAAATGCAAAGACAAAACCAAGTTACATAGCATCTTGAAAAAAAATTGTTACACGTCATGTTGAAAAAAAAAAGTTATTATACGCCATGTTTAAGGTACTTCAAGAGTTTATATTCTAATGAAATACAAAGATAAAAACCAAGTTACACGCCATTTGAAAAAAAAAATTATTACACGCTATGTTTAAGGTGTTTGACTCCAACAATTTATGTACTAGTGAAATACAAAGATAGAAACCAAGTTACATGGTATATTGAAAAAAAAATTGTCATATGCCATGTTGAAAAAAAAATTATTACATGCCATGTTTAAGGTGTTTGATAATTCTATTTTATAGAATTATTTTATTCCAATTTTGTTATTAAATTTTAGCTAAGTCCTTAGTTTTTAAGTATAATTTCTTAATTTTTAATTATTTTTATATTTACTTTGTTTTTAAGTAAGTTAGTTAATTTTATGTTATTTCCTTTAATTTGGTTAATATTTATTAGTTTTTTATATTTTTGGTAGGACCTAAAGTCATTGGGTTTAATTTTGGAAAGTAAGGTGCTAAAAGACTCAGAAGTCTGCTTGCATATGCTTCAGTGTTTTAGCCATATCTCGAGCTACAGAACTCCAATTGCTGTGATTCTTAGACCATTGGAAAGATAAGAGACAGAGCTACAACTTTTATTCAGATGACTTTGCCCAATTCTTCCTTGAAGATGGAGAAAATCGCATCAGAAAGTTGCTGGACGTACTGTATCGGGAATGGAAATTTGTAAAGACTAACAAGTGATTTTTGGGCTTGTAATTATGTTTTTAAGCCCAATAAAACCCTAGGTCAACTTAAGGCAGTTTAGGTTAAGTTTGTTAGTATAAATAGGATGTTTTTGAAGAATTTTAGGGAGAGAACCTTTTGGAGATTCAAGAAGCTAGAAGTTGAAGCGGAAACCCGGAGATCAGAGCGGCAATTATTTCGTTTTCTTCCTTAGCTTTTATTCTTCTTGTTATTTTCAATGGTTGAACTTTATACAATGTTATTTGATTTTGCAATTATGAGTAGCTAATTTTCTTTTTCTAGGATTGCAATTGAACTCACATGTAGTCTAAGTTTTTAATCTTTTTCTTACTTATTTTCAATGGGAATTGAATTGTTTATTTCAATTTGTTCTTAATGCTTTTAATTGCCTGATCACCAATTAAATTGATTTAGGAACCTAAACAAACTTGGGAGAGGGAGTTTAGAGTAGATTAAAATTGGGATAGCATATGATCATGTTAAATGATTTGCGTATAGGATAGGGATATACCTATAGGCCATATGTAACCAGATTAGAGCCTGAACTTAATGAGTCTGTTTTAATTTCAAATCACATGGGGATATAGTGTTTTGGTTAAAATAGATATTTTTATAGGACGAGTCGGGAGACCCTTATAAATAATTTAGGACTCTAAGTTAACAATTCAACCCATTGAAATAAGTTAAGGATGAGAGGTAAAATTTAGATGAATTGTGAGGGATATTGTAATCCTAGGCTTGTTTAATTTGATATTTTCTCTAGTTGTTATTATTTTGATTTTTCTTATTATTTTTAAATTCTAGTTTATTAGTTTTAATTAATTAATTAATTTGGATTATTTGGATAAAATTAAATTGTTTTAATTTTAGTAATTAGTAAAGTTTTAGATCAATTCTCCGTGGGAACGATACTCTACTTGCTAATATACTGTCTATTCGATACGCATACTTGCGTAGTGGATTTTTAACTGACAAGTTTTTGGCGCCGTTGTCGGGGAATTGTTTCTAAAATTTTTATTAATACTAATACCAAGCAATTTAGTCTTACTTCAAAATTTATTTTTCTTGTTTTAATATTATTTTTTGTTTGTTTACATGTATCTTTAGTCATTGTATGCAAAGAAGAAACAACTTGAATCTTGTTCCTTTTGATCCTGAGATAGAAAGAACTTTTAGAAGGCTAGGAAGGGAGAATTCGCAAGTTGCAGCTTTAAATCAGACAATGGCTGAGGATAACAATAACAATGGCAATAATGCCATTAATCTGATTCCTGAAGCAAATAGAGCACTGAGAGATTATGCTATTCCGCTATTGCAAGGTTTGCACCAAAGTATTAAGAGACCGTCCATTAATGCCAACAATTTTGAAATTAAACCAGCTTACATTCAGATGATTCAGTCTTCAGTCCAGTTTGGTGGGTTACCCAGTGATGATCCTAATTCTCATTTGGTAAATTTCTTGGAGATTTGCGACACCTTTAAATACAATGGAGTAACTGACGATGCTATCAAATTGAGACTGTTTCCGTTTTCTCTGAGGGATAAAGCAAAAAGCTGGCTTAATTCACTACCTAATGGGTCTATCACTACATGGGAAGAACTGGCTCAAAAGTTTCTTGCAAAATTCTTCCCCCCTGCAAAGACTGCAAAGATGAGGAACGATATTACCTTATTCACACAATTTGATGGTGAGTCCTTGTATGAAGCTTGGGAGAGGTTTAAGGAATTATTAAGAAGATGTCCACATCATAGGATTCTAGATTGGTTGCAAGTTCAGACATTTTACAATGGGCTGGTTGGGTCAATTAAAACTACAATTGATGCTGCTGCTGGTGGGGCATTAATGAGTAAGAATGCTGCAGATGCCTATAACTTGTTGGAAGAGATGGCCTCCAATAATTATCAATGGCTTTCAGAAAAGTCGGGATCAAGAAAAGTAGTTGGAGCTTATGAAATTGATGCACTTGGCAATTTGACTGCTCAATTAGCTTCACAAGTGGCTGCACTGACCAAAAAGTTTGACACACTAGGAGTCCATGCAGTTCAAAATTCATCAGTGGTTTGCAAGATGTGTGGAGATGGTCATTCACATGATCAATGTCCATATAATTCTGAATCAGTCCAGTTTGTGGGGAACTTCAATAGACAGCAGAATAATCCTTACTCCAATACTTATAATCCTGGTTAGAGAAACCACCCTAACTTTTCATGGAATAACAATGCAGGGCTTTCCAATCCAAAACCCATCATGCCTCCTAGTTTCCAGCAACAAGTTAGACCACCAGTTCCTGAAAAGAAGTCCCACCTGGAAGAACTTCTCTTGCAATATATGTCCAAGAATGATGCTTTAATTCAAAGTCAAGGAGCCTCCTTGAGAAATCTTGAGACCCAAGTGGGGCAACTTGCAAATTCCATCAACAGTAAACCCCAAGGTGCCTTACCAAGTGATACTGAATCCAACCCAAGAAGAGAAGGTAAGGAACATTGTATGGCAATCTCTCTCCACAATGGAAAAGAGGTAAGTAATCAAGCTTTAAATTCTGAGATTTCAATTCAAGTTGATGAGAAAGAAATTGAAAAAGAAGATAAAAAAGAAATTGTGGTTGAAAAATCTGTTGAAAATTCAAAAGGTAAATCACAATCTACGCCCACACCTCCACCACCTTTTCCTCAACGTTTTCAAAAGCAAAAACTGGACAAACAATTCCAAAGATTTCTTGAGGTATTTAAAAAACTGCACATTAATATTCCTTTTGCTGAAGCTTTAGAACAAATGCCAAGTTACCTTAAATTCTTGAAAGACATCCTGACCAAGAAGAGGAAATTGGAAGAGTTTGAGACAGTTGCATTTACTGAAGAGTGCAGTGCTATAATCCAAAATAAGCTACCACCAAAGCTTAAAGATCCAGGGAGTTTTTCTATTCCTTGCACTATTGGTAGTTTTAAAATTTCTAAAGCTTTATGTGATTTAAGTGCTAGTGTTTCAATAATGCCTTTTTCTATTGCCAGGAAACTTGGATTTCAGGAGATACAACCTACTACAGTTACCTTGGAATTAGCAGACAGAACAATTAGGCACCCAGTTGGGATTATAGAGGATGTTTTGCTTAAAGTTGGGCATTTATACATTCCGGTGGACTTCATTGTGCTTGAGATTGAAGATGATGTTGAAATTCCTCTTATTTTGGGAAGACCATTCTTAGCTACAGTTGGAGCAATAATTGATGTGAAGAATGGCAAAATAACTTTCAATGTTGGAGAAGAGGAAGTGATATTTAATTTGTTCAATTCAACTCAGTATCCCTATACAGATAGTTGTTATAAAATGGTTTTAGTCAATGAAGGTAAAGGCAAGCCTATTCCACTACCTTCAATTGAGCATGCACCAATCTTTGAGTTTAAGCCACCACCTGCGCCTGTGAGACCCAAGCAGTCAGCAACTGAGCATCCTCCGTCACCATCTAATTGTCCTTTTGAGATTGGACAACAAGTAATGATGCTTTCTGGATCATACTTCAAGCTTTTTCCATGGAAACGCAAAGAAAGGTGGTGGGGTCCTTTCAAAGTCATCAAGGCTTATCCATGTGGAATAATTGAGATTGATAGTGAGGATACGGGCACATTCATGGTTAATGGGCTGAGCCTTAGACCATATTTCGAAGATGAAGAACTAAAAAAGGGGGTGCTATAGTCAAGCTAGTGACTGTAAACGAGCGCTTCTTGGGAGGCAACCCAAGTTCCTTAACTTTAATTACTTTCGTTATTTTTTTTCATAAGTTTTTATTTTATTTTACTACTTATTTATTTAGTAGTTATTTTTATTATTTATTCTAATTTTTTTTATCTCCTTTTGCAAATAATTGGGTTTCAAAAAAAAATCAAAAAAAAAAGAATCAGAGCCGCAACCCTCAAATTGAGTGCCGCGACCTCAATTGTGCTGCAAAAGCAGCAAGAAACAGACTGTTTCAGCGCCGCAGCCCTCAAAGGGAGAGCCGCGGCGCTGAATGGAGCAAACACTGCAGTAAACAGTCCTGTAACAGTGCGGTAACACTGTAGAAACAGTGCAGAAACTACTGTAGAAACAGTGCTGTAACAGTGCGGTAACACTACAGAAAATACTGTAGAAACAGTGCGATAACACTGTAAAAACAGTGCAGAAAACACTGTAGAAACAGTGCGGTAACACTGTAGAAACAGTGCAGTAGGGCCCCAGCCCCAACCCTTTTAAATTTTTTTTTCAGCCGCACAATTTCATTTTTTTTTCTTGTCTTTAGCCACACATTTTTTTATTTTATTCTTTTTTTTTATTTTTTTCACTTTTGTCTTCCTTCAACCGCACCATCATTCTTATTATTTTTATTATTATTATTTTTTCTTCTTCTACAACTTCTTCCTCTTGAAATTTTTGTTTCTCTCTTTACCTTTTCAATTTTTTGTTCACATTAATTCTACTTTTATTTTATTTTTTTTTTCACTCACAACATTCACTCTTCCCTCAAGAGTATTTAGGCTGCATCTTAAAGAGTGGGATGGATGTCTACTTTTCCTTCGTTGCTTATGGATTCCGACACTGAGGATGATTTTCGTGGTGACGATGCAGAGGATTCATAGTCTTCCATTCCGGAGTTAGGGGAGTATTCTTGTTCTTTTTCTTTATTTTCTTTTATCACATTGAGGACAATGTTTATTCTAAGTTTGGGGGTAGTTTAGAATTTAGTGGTATCGAAATTTTTTTATGTTTAGTTAGCTTTGGTTTAAAATTTGTCCTGCATGTTTATTTATATTTTGCATGTTTCATTTATGTTTCAAAAAAAAAAAATTTGAGATAGTTGCACCTTACTCATGATTGTCTCAATCCTAGGATGATATTTTAATTATCTTTGGATTCTTAGCTTTTGGGAAACATATAGTTATGATTTAATTTTATGTGATATTCATGTGTTAATTTTATTTTAGAGTGTGACTTCCAATAATTTGAGCACTGTACTCTTTTACTTAGAATTTTTATGTGCTTTAGATAAAGTTTATGATGATGAAAAAGTATAGTGAAATCATGAATTCTAGAATTTGTTTGATTCTCTCTCGAGGTGAAATCTTAGATAACACTTAGGATAGGAAGTGATTTATGCCATCTTTGGATTGTTTGAGCCTTTTTGAGCCTACCTTACTATATTTATCCTTAGTCACCCTTTTTGAGCCTAATTTACCTTTTCTTTGTAATTACCTAATTATGTTAGCCATGGCCTCTCTATTTAAATCCAGCAATTTGAACCTTTCACCTTTTAAGTATTTTAATCTTTCTAAGGAATGATTTGAGCTTAAAGAATAAATTGAGGAGAAAGGTGAAAAAAAAAAGAAAAAAAAGAAGGTTGTTGGAAAAATTACCCCTTGTTATAATTGTCAAAAATAAGTTTGGGGGTTGAAAAAAAAAAAGAGAAAGAAAAGAAAGCAATGTGTGTTACAAAGGAAAATTTACTTCAAGTTTGAGGGTGCTAAAAAAAAATTTTTTTTTTGCTTTTTATGTGTCCTAGATTGATTAAGTGCTTAAGGTGAATTTAAGCCTAAATAAATCCTTTATCATACCTTGACCCTAGCCTTACATTACAAGCTTGATAAAGACCTATTGATTCTTGAATAAGTGTTAATCTACATTAGTGGAGAGAGAGATGAAAAGTAAACTTATGGGATCCAAGTACTAATCTATGCTTAGATTTGGCATAAACTAATTTGAATTGCATGATATTCTTTGTAAAAGAGCATTCACACACACACGAAGTCCATTCGAAAAATAAAGTTTCGCTTGAATTGATGCATGAATTTAAGGATTAATTGTATGTTACCTTAAGCTAGAATTTGAGTTAATTTCTGAGGAAAAATTGAGAAATCATGATTTGGTATTTCTATCTCTCGTTCAAAGATTTTCATGTTTGCGTTTTCTTTTTATGATTCTTTTCTTTTGCTCGAGGACTAGCAAAATCTTAAGTTTGGGGGTGTGATAATTCTATTTTATAGAATTATTTTATTCCAATTTTGTTATTAAATTTTAGCTAAGTCCTTAGTTTTTAAGTATAATTTCTTAATTTTTAATTATTTTTATATTTAGTTTGTTTTTAAATAAGTTAGTTAATTTTATGTTATTTCCTTTAATTTGGTTAATATTTATTAGTTTTTTATATTTTTGGTAAGACCAAAAGTCATTGGGTTTAATTTTGGAAAGTAAGGTGCTAAAAGACCCAGAAGTCTGCTTGCATATACTTCAGTATTTTAGCCATATCTCGAGCTACAGAACTCCAATTGCTGCAATTCTTGGACCATTGGAAAGCTAAGAGACAGAGCTACAACTTTTATGAGATCACTTTGCCCAATTCTGCCTCGAAGATGGAGAAAATCGCATCAGAAAGTTACTGGACGTACTATGCCGGGAATGGAAATTTGTAAAGACTAACAAGTGATTTTTGGGCTTGTAATTATGTTTTTAAGCCCAATAAAACCCTAGGTCAACTTAAGGCAGTTTAGGTTAAGTTTGTTAGTATAAATAGGATGTTTTTGAAGAATTTTAGGGAGAGAACCTTATGGAGATTTAAGAAGCTAGAAGTTGAAGCGGAAACCCGGAGATCAGAGCGGCAATTATTTCGTTTTCTTCCTTAGCTTTTATTCTTCTTGTTATTTTCAATGGTTGAACTTTATACAATGTTATTTGATTTTGCAATTATGAGTAGCTAATTTTCTTTTTCTAGGATTGCAATTGAACTCACATGTAGTCTAAGTTTTTAATCTTTTTCTTACTTATTTTCAATGGGAATTGAATTGTTTATTTCAATTTGTTCTTAATGCTTTTAATTGCCTGATCACCAATTAAATTGATTTAGGAACCTAAACAAACTTGGGAGAGGGAGTTTAGAGTAGACTAAAATTGGGATAGCATATGATCATGTTAAATGATTTGCGTATAGGATAGGGATATACCTATAGGCCATATGTAGCCAGATTAGAGTCTGAACTTAATGAGTCTGTTTTAATTTCAAATCACATAGGGATATAGTGTTTTGGTTAAAATAGATATTTTTATAGAATGAGTCGGGAGACCCTTATAAATAATTTAGGACTCTAGGTTAGCAATTCAACCCATTGAAATAAGTTAAGGATGAGAGGTAAAATTTAGATGAATTGTGAGGGATATTGTAATCCTAGGCTTGTTTAATTTGATATTTTCTCCAGTTGTTATTATTTTGATTTTTCTTGTTATTTTTAAATTCTAGTTTATTAGTTTTAATTAATTAATTAATTTGGATTATTTGGATAAAATTAAATTGTTTTAATTTTAGTAATTAGTAAAGTTTTAGATCAATTCTCCGTGGGAACGATACTCTACTTGCTAATATACTGTCTATTCGATACGTATACTTGCGTAGTGGATTTTTAACTGACAGTGTTTAACTCCAAGAGTTTATGTCCTAGTGAAATACAAAGATAGAAATCAAGTTACATGTCATATTCAATAGATTTGTTACACGCCAAGTGCATTAGAGTTGTTACATACAAGAATGACATGTAACAACTCTAAGCAGTGTTCTAATTTATAGATTACAATTATATAACTTCAACCTATCAACTTTGGAGTCGTGTGAATGTAAATCAATAAATCTAAGAATATACATTGATGTCATCTCTAGTCTTTGGTCTGTAAATTGATGATGATATGGTGAGAAATACACAAAGAAAGATGACGATGGTGGTACAATTAAAAAGAGCTAGATGGAGGGAAAGAGAAACCAATAGCACAATAGACGAATACCAGAGAGAGAAATCGATAAAATCATAGAGAGTTGGATGGCGAAAGAGAAATCAAGAGCATAGCAGATGGATGTTGGAGAGAGAAATTAGAAAGGGAAATTGTGATAAATGGTTTAATTTATTTTAAATGGCTTCAAGGGCATTTTTGTCAAATCATGGTAAAAATTAAATAAAAATAATTAACTTTATATAAATGGTTATTTTTAAAATAATTTTATAAAATTGACTATTTTTCATAATTTCTTCATATATATATATATACATATATATATATCCACTATTCTTTTACAAGGTATAAAAGAAACTTCACCAATTCAATTTGCTAATGAAAATGGAAATCACTTTTCATGCATATCTTTTTGTTTTCTTGGCCGAAACGCAATAGGCTTCACACAACTTTTCGAAATGTTTACAACAACAAAAGCTTGGTTTCACAATATCTTTTTAGTCGTGTATTATCTTTATCTTGGTCAAAAAAGTTCACTTATTTTATGGTGGATATTGCCTACATATAGATATGTTTAACAAAAGTGTCATCGGGTGGTCCAATACAAAGCTCAAACAAAAAATCATGAAATATTCTAAATGTAAATAAATGCTTGTTTAATCTTAAACAAGGGGGAAAATGCGGGTTAGGTTAACTAAACAGCACTCACATGACAAAGCAAAAGGTAAAGGCCACTTGCATCAGATTCTTGCTGAGGCCAAATAAACATATATAGCACATGATTTGTGCCAATTGAAAGTTAAAAACAGTAGCTACAAAGCAAAAGTCGCTGAAAAATTAAGTGCTATAGGGTAAAAAATCAAAGCAAGCAGATCTGTGGAAGTAGTGAGCACATACCATGGCCAGGCAACCACATGTAATGGTTATACCACACGCAGCACAAGGCCATGTAGCTCCTCTCATGAAGTTATCCCTGCAAATTGCAGCTCATGGAGTGAAAGTCACATTTGTTAATACAGAATTCATACATGAAAAAGTTATGGCTTCCCTACCGGCGAAAGCTGAGCAGCAGAGCCTTATAAGCCTAGTTTCAATTCCTGATGGGCTGGAACCAGAAGATGATCGACAAGATTTTGTTAAGCTGACAGAAAGCATGTTGAGAGTTATGCCAGGTCATTTGAGAAACTTGATTGAGAACATTAACCGGTCCAATGTTGCCGAGCAAATCGCTTGGGTTATAGCTGATATGGCGGCTGGGTGGGCACTGGAAGTGGCCAAGAAAATGGGAATCAAGCGAGCCGCGGTACTTCTTTCTTCACCAGCAAGCATGGCCCTGGCGCTACACGTTCCACAGCTTATTGAAGCTGGAATTATAGATACTGATGGTAAGAATGTGACATGTAAGCCAGAAAAAAGAAATGATTGTTCTGTCTTTATAATTATACAATTCTAATCTTTCGTGTGCAGAACACACACATTCAGACATAGACTGATTGACACAATCAGTTGCTTAATCTAATGAGCATATAAATTTTTGTAGTAATTGATTTTGATGCCTAACAAAATCGTTGAAAGTAAAAACTGCTCTTGATTCTGATGGAAGATGCTGAACTTCTTTGTAGGAACTCTTATAAAAGATGAACCAATCACACTCTCAGAGGATATCCCTGCCTGGAGTAGCTCTGAGCTCTCATGGAGCTGTTGTGACCCAGTTATGCAGAAACTTCTATTTGCATATGTTTCTACAGCCCTCCGAACTTGCAAATTTGCCGACCAGATTCTTTGCAACACATTTTATGAGCTAGACTCATCAGCCATGAAATTGATTCCCAAAATCATACCCATTGGTCCATTTATAGCATGTAATAATTTTGAAGCATTTTCTGGAAACTTTTGGCTTGAAGACTCTACTTGCTTAAGCTGGCTTGATAAACAAACTCCAGGCTCTGTCATTTATGTTGCATTGGGTAGCACAACAATCTTAAGTCCGCAACAAGTAGATGAGCTAGCAATTGGTCTTGAATTCACTGGCCTTCCATTTTTATGGGTAGTCAGATCCAACCTGACAGACGGATCAACAGTTAAATTCCCAGAAGGTTTCATAAATAGAGTAGCTGGTCGAGGAAAAATTGTCGAATGGGCGCCCCAGGAAAAGGTACTAGCTCACCGTTCTATTGCTTGTTTCCTGAGCCATTGCGGATGGAATTCCACCTTGGAGGGCCTAAGCACAGGGATACCCTTCCTATGTTTGCCTTACTTTGCTGACCAATTCCATAATAGGAGCTACATTTGTGACGTTTGGAAGATTGGTTTAGCATTGGCTAAAGATGAGAATGGAATCATAACAAGGAATGAAATGAGTACAAAGCTCAAGAGATTGCTCTCTTCGGATGGAATAAAAGCAAATGCATTACACCTGAAGGAAGTTGCTAGAAAGAGTGTCAGTGAACGTGGGTCTTCTTTCAAAAATTTTAAAAGCTTTATTGAACAGATATAGCATTAGAAATGTTTACTGGTTACCTCCTTTTCTGATGGGCTAATATTCCATCCAAGTGATTTCTGTGGGTAATATCAAGACTTGGAAATGTGGTAATTAATTAAATGTTTGCTTGCCAAAGTCGTGGTATTGGTAGTTTTAAGTGTTAATAGAAGCTGAATATGGCTAGACTTACACTCTTACAATTATAGAAGTTTTAGCAGCGGCTATAGTCTCGACACAAATTGTCCTGATGAAACGCCCTTTAATACCGAACCTGTTAAATGATTTAAATTAGTGACTATAACAGACAAGATATGTAAACCGTCTTCATCCCTTCATTAAATTTAACCTGATCCTGCGTCAATAAGAGCTTGTTTCAGGCTAAAGTAGAAGGACAAGAATCGGCATGTTAAGAAGGTAATGGGATACATATTGCTGCCTTGGGAAATAGCCTGAAACGTCTACCCAAACGGCAAGGGTAATCTTTATGGAAAAATCAGCAAAAGTCGCATTCAAATTCTTAATTAATTCACAGGCAGCAAAACCAAAAATTAAATTGTACGATATAATATTTTAAAGCAGGATGTGCGGTCTGACATCACTCTCCTTCGATTTCATTGAACAAATTTTTATGGTTTTCATTGTCATGATCAGCACTATAATGGACGTCGTTTTTTGGAGATGATATATAATCCTTGTGGTCCTTGCATAATCGGACAAGTGGGTCGTAAGTTGTGACTAAGGGCCACATCTTTCGATGGAATCCCTTTAATAAAAAAGGATTACTAATATACAAAGGCAACATCTCCCCATCATCTTTTAGATGACAACCCTTTAATAAAAAACTAATATATACTAGCAAATTTCAAAGGGAACCTTGCTTCAATTAGAAAGAGAAGAGACATATTGAGCCTTAGAATATATACATTGCATGACACTAAAGTGCTACTACAATTTCTTAGTTTGAATTATGTACGACTCCCAGCATTCGAGGATACGAAAACAAGAAAACAAGAAAAAGAAACTATGACTAAAGAAAACAGCAGTGAGCCACTAGATCAGTTGACCCAATAAAGCATGGAGCATATGATTTCCTAGTTCCCAAGACAAGGCCATATTCCATATTGCAGAATCAAGTTCTAATTATTTGTGCAAGTTATTGAATGTTGGAGTGACAGCAGAAGTAGCTATTAAGATTAAGATTAAGATTACCCTAAACCCTTGTGATTTATTTCAGCTATTAAGATTTATGTTGTCCCTACTTTTCATTTCTCAAGAACAGTCCTCCACGTATGCCGGCGGGCACCGTGAGTCCAAATAACATACTATATAGATTAAAATTATAAGCCAATTCTCTTGATTTCGTGCAAGTTAGGATGTTCTTGGTGTTAATTGATGGCTTTACCCTTTTCAGGCTCTGTTAATTGTTTCTTTACGGAATTTTGTTCACTAAAATATGTGGATTTTTTAGTATATTATTTATATGAATTTGATATCTTTGCTTACAAGATGGATAAAGTTACTAAACTGAAACCAGGATGGTTAAAAATAACCTTTCAGAATTTTTTTTTAATAATAACGTACCTAATAAAACAAAATTCTATGAAAATTTGGAGGAAGGGACAGTCACCAGCCAACAAATATAGATTTCGCCTGAAAGAAATGAAAAACTCAACATGGAATTTATTATTAAAAAAAATTATAATGTTATGAATATATATGTAAATATTCATTTTGTTATGTATATTTAGATTTAGATGTAAATTAAATTAGATTAAGATTAAGATTTAATCTATCTATCTAATCTTTTACTATTATCTTTATTTTGTAAATTCTATCTAAACAAAGGTTATTAGTCTATAAGTAGACCCTTGTTTCATTTGTAAATAGATATTTAAATAAGATTCCTTACTCCCTCCACTTTCCCTTATAGTTATTCTTTTAAATTATATTTCATAATACATTATCAACATGATTCTCGAATCTCTCAAGTTTTAGTGCTATTTAGTTTTTATCATCTTCAGATTTCAAAAGAATTTCAATAGTTGGTTTTTTATTCTTGATTTTACCAAATCAGGTAAATGACTTGATATATCTTTTATGTTTTTATTCCTAAAAATTAACTTAAATGTGGATTTGCTATCATATAGTATATATTATATTATATCTCTAAATTGGAAAGTGAATTTGCTACTATATAGCTACTAATGAAAAATCATGAATTATGTCCATTCTCTAAAGCAAATACAACATCATTTAACACTTATGATCATAGACATGGAAGAGGCTACCATAATAATTACAATTGTAGTGGTTACACTAATCACTATTCTAATTGTAATAATATATTTACACGCTAGAAATGGATGGATAATATTAACCTACCAAAAGTCGATAGAAAATTTTTACCCATAAAAAATGAATGGGTACTTTTTAACTCGTCAGAAGTAGACAAATACTTTTTAAAAGTTGATGAATAGTGAAGAGATACAACAAAAAAGACAAAAGTGGACGGAATAAAAGGAATATAGAAAATGTCTTGTCATCAATGTGGCATAAAAGACCATGGGTCATGTACTTGTACGTTGAAACAAACTTTATCAAACATCACTAAATGTTAAAAAAAATATTAAAGTAAATTTTGTTCAAATTGATTTTAACTATGACTAAGTTTATTTTCTAGATTTTCTTGTCCATCCTAAAAGAGGAATTGATCATTTAATTGGCAATGAAAATATCCAAGAATGAAATTTCTTAATAGTTTGTTGGTATGTTTTAGTATAACTTTACCATGAAAACATTTTATATATTCTCATTATATTTAAATGATATGTTTTAATTATGTGTTTTAATTAGTAAATTATATATTTAATGTTCTCTTATGTCAACTTGTATGTTTCTTATTATTAATCTTATCTTATTGAAGAAAAATATTGATATTTATCCTATTGGAACCAAGATCAACAATGTAAATATATATCTAGCAGACATTACTATAATTCACATAATATTTAAAGATAAGAAATATTTTTCCCATTTGACAATGAAAGAAACCAATGACAATACAATATCTGGTAGTAAACAATTAGTTGAAGGCTTCGGAAGAGTTAATATTTTATTACTCAGAGGAGCAAAGTTCATAATAGAAGATGCATTATTTTCTACTAAGTCTCAAAGAAATTTATTAAATTTTAAAAATATTTGTCTAAATGGATATTATATTGAGACAACGAAAAAAAGAGACACTAAATACATTTATATTGCATCTATTATTTTGGGTAAAAAATGTGCATTAGAAAATTACTCACTTTATCCTCTGGAATGTATTACACAAAATTTAGAATGATTGAAACTCATGCTATAATAACCCAAAGTCTACGAATGATTTTAATGTTTGGCATGACCGATTGGGCCATCTCGGTTCAATAATGATACAAAAAAATATTGAAAATGCATGTAGTCATCTATTAAAAAACTAGAAGATTTTTCAATGTAATGAATTCTCATATACTGCTTGCTCTGAAAGCAAATTAATTATAAGGTCGTCACTAGCTAAAGTTGTGATATAAATAAAGTAAATGAAAGTTTAAGCCATACCTAGTAGATGGAACAAAAATTGAATGGGATTAGGCCTTGTCCAATGCAATCCACAATCAAATAAACCAAAGACCCAAATGAAACGAGCTTAGACAATAAACTAACCAACCCAACAATCAAAGCAAGCCTAAATAATTTAGCCCACAACCAAGACCAAGCTTTAATATTTGAGTTTCCTTCCTCCCTTTGTCTTAAACGTTTTTTTTCCTTCACCAAGACTGTCAAGCCCGGCCCTAAAATATCTGTCATTTAATACATGTGACTGATAGAGTAATAGTATATTTGAACAGTTAGGAAAATATTTAAAAGGTAGTATTATAACTAGAAATATGACTAAGATGATTTAAATCTCGAATAAGCTTAAATACGGAATTTAAGAGTGAAATTGAGAATTTCATAGTCCAAGGATTACTCAAAATAGTGATTTGGAGTTTGAGGTCTAGTTTGGAGTCAATCGGGAAAATTGACCGATTAGGGACAAAACAATCATTTTGTCATTTAAGGACAAAATGGAGATTTTCATAAAAGAATTTGATCACATTTGACCAAGAATAATTATATGAAGTATAATATGATTATTGGAGCATAATATGAAGTTTAGCAGTGATAAATGTAATTTTTTGGTATTTTTGGGACACAAGGGTAAAATAGTAATTTTGCCATTAAAGGATAAAATTGGAATTTTTAGAAAAGGCTTTGGCCCCATTTGATTAATAATGGTTAATTGAAGTGTTATTTGAAGTTAAAAAGTGAAAAAAGAGGTAATTCTAGTATAATTCGGAGTATAGGGGCAAAATCATAATTTTACCACCCGATGACGAAAATTGAATTTTCAAGAGAATTTGGATCAAATTTGACAAATTGGAGAATAGTATGAGTATGAGGAGTGAAAAATATGCATTTTGGTAAATTTTCAGTTTTTGGAGTAAAAATGTAATTTTTTACTTTTTCGGGGCCAAAGTGTAATTTTTAAAAGTTTCTTTACCAAGATTTTTTTTAATGAGTCTAGAAACGTTTCTTGCTGAATGGATAAGTGAAGAAGCCGATGGTGGATAATAAAAAGTCAAAGAAAAAAAATAAATTAATAAAAAAATCAAAAAGTATAATAGAATAATATTATTTTATTTAAATGATAAAAAGGCCAAATTTCAACCTTCTCCCCCAAAAATTTCGGCCTAAGCTGAAGGAAGAGAGAGAAAACACAAATATAAACCCTAACTAAGAGAAAAATCAAGAGAAAGCAAGGAAATTCAAGTGATTCAAGAACAAAAAGGTGACATTTTTCGTACTTAGCTTAATTACTACCTTACCCATGTAATTTTCAGTGTTTTCCATGGTTAAATAGCATGATTTCATGATGAATTTAAAGCTGATCATATGGGTTTAGATAGAGAAAGTTGTTAGATAAATTTAATTTTTAGATATGTTGATGATTTTAGCTAGTTTATCATGTTGGCTAGCAAAACACTAAGAGAAAATTTTATTTTCCCCACCATTCATCCTTAGCGGAATTTACCCTTGAGTGTGTGAGGATGAATTTGATTTTTATTTCAAGTAAATAGGTTAGAAAATGAAGAATTATAGAGAGAAAAATTAAATAGGAAAATTTCGGTATTAGTGCACCATTTCTGACTGAATTTTCCAAGTAGGAATAAGAATGTGGCTTTGCTGAATTTTGAGGCATTTAGCTTGACATTGATGAATTGAAGTATTAGGAAAGAAATGGAATTGATTTGAGTTAAATCGGATGTGTAAATCAATTTATCGGGTAAAAGACCGAAATAGGTCAATGCGGTATTTAGGTAAGAAATAATTATTTCTCATTTTACCCACTTTAGACCGAATTTTATGGAGAGAGATTGATTGCTGATTTTGATAATATTTTTTGGTATTTAGGTGTATTTGGATGAATTAAGGATAAAAAATTAAATGAAAATTTTCAATGCGAAAATATGAATTTTTACCCAATAGGGGTAATTTCGTAATTTTTGGCTTGGATGGATAATTTGCATCGTATTTATAGTCATTAAGTCAATTTGGGTATAATTGAGGTATAGAAATTGAAAGAAATTGATTCGGAATTAAATTGAAGATTTTAGCCTGTTTGGACATGTGTAGGCGATTAGGCCGAATATCGTATTTAGACGGTTATTCGGACAGTTTGTAGGACATTCCATACATTTAGAGCCCGAAATAATTTATGATGAATTGACACAATTTATTGAATTTTGTGTCATGAATTATGGATAGGTGGTGAGTAAACCGATTCGAGTAAGAGACTGCACCCGAGGACGGAGGATAGGAGTATCTCTACTCCTAGAACTGTGAGTTGACAATTTATCGCCTTAATTATCTAAAGGAACTTTATTCAAATTGATGATTTGATGATTTTGTGAAAATTATTTTAAATGGAAAATTTCTTGTTTATTGAGAAAAATACGAAATTATGAAATAAATGGAATTTATCAAATAAATCAAATTTTATCAATTGATTTAAAAATTGAATATTTGATTTAAAAATTAGAGTAATTGGAGACCCGTGATTTATTGTGAATCATGTTCTTAAATTATTATGGCTTATGAAAATGTGGTATGACTGGCTACTGGTTTATTGTGTTGAAATTTATATGAACTATTGTTTGCCATGCAAGCTGGTTAGTAATAAAATAGCCTAGTCATACTGCTAAAATTTTATTAATTGGTGGATTAATATCTGCTGCAGTAGATGGGTTTTCGTGGACCGGCCTAATCAGAGGTGACACCGTAAAACCCTTATATACCGATATCTCAATTGTAGAGGCGTACAGGGTTATTTAATTGTCCTGAGATATGACAGAGTTACTTCACGCTTAACCACCACATGAAGGCTAACTCAGCTAACGCCAAAGAATGGCTAATTTTGAATAATTATGATAATTTCGACAAAGAATGGCTAATTTTGAATAATTATGATAATTTCGACAGCCTTGGCATGCTTGGTTGAATACCTCTGATCAAGGTGTCACCGAGCATGAGATTTTTGGCACAAGCCACGATTTTGCGAATAATCATAAGCCATGTAAATTTTCAAGTGAAACGAAATTAATTTACTCAATGAAAGGAAATAAAGTGTTATAATCATTTTACACTAGTTTACGTTAATCATCTCCTTTTACTCGATTTTAGATAGTTTCGATGGTAATTATTTACTCACTAGGATTTTATAATCTCACCCCCTCATGTCCTCACATTTCAGGCATCTGAGCATCCCATAGTTAGCTGATTCGATCAAGGACCACAGTGGACTTGAATCGACGAGAACTGTAGGTTCACAGTTCCCGAGACACTCTGGCTAGTTTTGGGGCCCACGTGTCATTGTAATTTAATTTTAATATTTTAGTCATTTGTATTAAAGTATGTAAAAACATAATTAATTTTTACGCTGCGAAAATTGTTTATCAATAGTTTTATAAAATTTGTTTTATGAGAAAATATATTATTTTATTAAATATTTTATTATATTCAAATAATCAAATTTTATTTCCAAATAAATATATTTAGATACTTAAATTTATTTTTATAATGATATATGTGTTTTATAGCATTTACTACGTTTTTTAGCAAATTTAGAAATTTTCGATGAAAAACGATGAAAATGCCCATGTAAGCCAGATGAAACTATTTTAGTATTTTTAAATTGAAAATGACTGGTGGTATTCGAAATGTGACATTTCATAATCGTCGCTCACTGGGGAAGCGAGAAAGTTGATACGAAAGCCTTGCGGGGTTTCAGTCGATATTCGAGGTGTGAAAATCTATCGAGACTTCGCGACGATTGTCATGGGTCTGATGGGGAGTTCCGCGTCGTGACAAAGACATCACCGAACACCGCACCCTCCACTGCCACTTGCCATTCACCTTGTTGAAATCTCATTCACCCCAAAAATCCTTTCAAACTGATCTATCTTTTAATCAGACTCGTTTTCTCTAAAACTTCCCTAAAATTTCTAGATTTAGATATAAAAATTTCAAAACCCAAAAAAAACCAAGAACACTTTTTTTCTTACTTTTCTTCTATAATTTTTTTCTCTTTTCTTTCTTCCCTCTTGTTGCTATGTTTTATTGGGGTTTTTATAGGTGTTTTCTAAGAATCTTGATTTAATTGTGAATCCTTAATTTTATTTTTCTTGATTTTATTTTTTTTCGTGGGAGGATTTTTTTTGTATAAAATCTTTCGATTTGTGGGATGATTTTAAGGATTCCATTTATCGTTTTCCTTTCTTTTAATTTTCTCTTCCTTTTTTGTTTTTTTTTGTCAAATTTTCTAATTTTGATTTGCTTTCCTTTTTTGTTTTGTTTGATCTTTGTTTATTATTTGTGGGCTTACCAACCCAATACCATTTCCTTATTAATTTTTAATCCATTTGGTTTATGAACCCATTTGGATTATTAACCCATCATTCCTAAGGCCCAAAAAATAATCAAAATAAAAATAAAAAATAGACCAAAAATAAAATAAATAGAAAAAAAATAAACAAATGAATAAAGTTAAGTCTTGGATAAATATTGTCACGACCCGGTACTCCCTTCGAGCCCGTTACAACCGCTGCGAAGCCTCGATAGACATTTATTACCTGGAATGACAACCAAGACCTCGCAAGGCTTTAATATCAATTTTTTCACTTCTCCTATAAGTAATAGCTACCAAAATCATGTTTTAAAGGGATATGGACCATTTTCAATTCAAAAACAGTCAAAAAGAAATTTCTACTATACAAGGGTATTTTGGTCATTTTTCTCAAAAATTTTGAAACCTGCTGAAAATATAGTATGTGAGTGAAAAATACACATTTCATGTCTAAAAATAAGTTTAGTAATCAAATCATCCATTTAAAGTAAAATTTTAACTAATTGAACTAATTAAAAATATTGAATAAAATATTTCATTTTCTTATAAAACAATATTTATAGAACGCTACGTAAATAATTTTTACAACGTAAGAACAAAATAAATTTATACATACCGTAACACATATAACTAGGGTATGTAAATTAATTTACAATGACGTGTTGGCCCACGAATAACCAAAAGTAACCAAGGCTGTAAACCTACAATTTCTAAGGATGCAAATCCAATAGTAACCCTCGACGTAATCAATTATTTACAAACTGTCTTGAGCCTGAAATGGGTGGAAAGGAGGGTGATGAGTTTATATAAACCCGGTGAGTAAACAAATACCGTCTATAACATCTCAAGCCAAGTATATAGAGACAATCAAAATATCCCATCACAACATATGTTTCATAACATGAAAATTCTTTCCAACCCATGTAAACAATTGTATTTCATTCAATTACTCAACAAGGCTTATGGCTTTCTTAAAAACTTGGCTCATGCCAAAACTCATACTCGGGGACACCTTGGCCGAGGCATCTAATTGAGTCTGCCAAGGTTGTTAAAAAGTCATATACGCATAAAACACATTTTTACTTTAAAACATAGCCGTTCCTTGGCGTTGGCTGAGTTTACTCTCACGTAATGGTTTGGCGTGAAGTGAACTCAGACATCACCTTAGGAGAAAACCCTCTATGCCTCTTATACCGAGGTAAGATATAACCAGGTTTACTGTTCCCCTCTAATAGGCTAGTCCACAAAACCCGCCACTGTAGTGACTAATCAATTAACCCACCATATCAATAAAAAGTTCAGTAGCATGACATGCCTAACATAACATTACCCAGCCTGTCAAGGCAAATCAAAATAGTTCACATATTCAACATATCGTAAAACCAGTCATTCATGCCATCACATTGCCATAAGCCATCCATTCAAGTCATCTATTAATTTCATATGTCAAACATACAATCTCCACTTACTCAATTTTCAAAACAACATTCAATTTCAAAACAATTTATAAATCAGATTTCATTTCACTAAATCAAACTTTAATTATCAAACATAAGATTTACAATTTAAATCCATTGTTCTTTATAAACATAAGAACGAGCAAAACTACTTTAGATAGTTAAGATGGTAGTGTGTTTACTCACTATTTCGAGAGTAATCCTACTCTTGGTCCTCAGGTGAAATCTCTTTTCCCTTACCCGATGGTTCATCACCTAAACATAATACACAACAAGTAATTCATTATTTTTGTACCAAATGGTTATAAAGCTATTACAAGCTCTAACTGAATGCATGAAATGGGATGCGAAATGTTCGAATAATCATTTGAAGACAAAGTTCTACGTAAGTCCAATTGTGTATGGGACTGAAATGCTGTTGACCTAATTTGAACCATACGTTGTTTAATCAATTAAAACATCCAATTCCACTCCAACTAAATTCATTATGCTTCTTATACTCCAAATACATCCAAGGTGCCTTAATGCACTTGATCTTCTCATTGCCAACAAATTGATCACTAAAGGAATTATACTTTGCATTCACCATTTTAAATTTTCATCACTATAATTCATTAAATTCAAGCCAAATGACATGAGATGTCACAAGATTCACCTTCAATATCTCTCTTGAAAAATTCAGCCAATGAGTGTGGGTGAAGGGCATGAATTTTTCTTGCTTGTTTTTCATTCTAAACATCAACAAACAACTAAAAACACCAGAATAACATGAAATCTAGCTAAGTCTAAGCTCAAAACCTCTCCCTCCATGTTCGGCCAGCAAAGAATTCTTCATGAAATCTTGAATTTCAATCATGGGAAATGAAAAAGAATGCATAGGAAAGGTAGATCACAAGCTAAAATCAAGAAATCTTACCTTTACTTGATGGTTTCCTTGAAATCCACCAATTTCTCTTGAATTTTTCCTTCCTAGGGTTTGTTCTTTCCTTTTCCCCTTTGTTCTTGTCTTAGCCGACCATGAAGAATGAAATGAGAAAGGTGTGTGCTGTTTTTCTAATGGAAATTATAAAATAACTAAAGCTTGACATGTGTCACCATTTAATTGGTCCATTTTTAAACTTAACCATTAGGCATTCTTTCACTACCACATAAAATACCTCAATTATCTGAAGTATAATAAATGAAATTCATGGGCTTGACAAGTGTCATGGTGGTGTAAAATTCCAATTGCGTCTTCATGGTCACGAGAAATGACTATTTTGCCCTTATACTCGAAAAATGTCAAAATTGAAAATTTTCACTTCTCAAGCTCAAATTATGTTCCAAATAGTCAAACTTGATCAAAATTTCATCCACCATTCCAATTTTGCCCTCATGTGGCAAAATGACCATTGTACCCCTACATTATGAAAATTCCAAATTCGACTCCAAATCAATCCTCGAACTTTGAATCACCACATTAAGTCATTATAAAGTTCAATAACTCTAAAATACATCCTAAAATATTTATTTGGACTAGTTTGAGGCTTAATAATCTTAATCGTACCGCTAGGTACGTTACCGACTTTTAGCGATTTTTTAGGTACCCAAGTATGCAAACATGCTTTCTAATATATAAATGGCATAATAAATATATTGTAGAGTTGGGCTTGACAGCACTACCCCCCTTAAAATAAAATTTTGACCTCAAAATTGCACTTACCAGACTCAGAGAAAAGATGGGGGTATTGACTTCTCATCTGGTGCTCGACTTCCCATGTCATTTCCTCCATTCGAGCATTCTTTCACAACATTTTAACTATTGGAATGTTCTTATTCCTCAACACTCGATCCTTTTGGTCTAGAATACATACATGTTATACCTCGAATTTCAAGTCTTCCTGCAATTCAATTAGAGGTGTCTCGAGAATATGAGAAAGATCATATACATATTTTTTCAGTATCAAGACATGGAAGACATTGTGAATCTGATCCAACTCTAGGGGTAATTCTAACCTATATGCCACTAGTCTAATCCTTTCAATGATACAAAAGGGTCCAATATATCTCAGATTAAGCTTTCCCCGCTTTGCAAACCTAATCACACCTTTTATTATCCAACAAGATCTCACAATTTACCATAGTAGTATAATCAAATAAAACTTAATACCTTAAAGTATTTGAATCATTACCTTTCCAAGGAGAGACCTTAAGAAAAACTCTATCGTCAACTTCAAATTCCAAATCTTTCCTTCATCTATCAGAGTAATTTTCCTTGATAGTCTTATACATTTTGGTGCTTCCGAGAGGTAAAGCATAAACGGAATAATGAGCTTCCTCTAAAATAACCCGTCTTAGCTAATTATCCTTAGGGACACAAACCCAGTTCCCAAGCATCAAAATACCATCATCATCGAGTCTGAACTCATTAGTTTTTCCATCTCGTAACTTTTGAACTTCTCGTTTTACATATTTTCATACAAATTGCATTTAAGCATTTCATAATAAATAAAAATCAAGCACTCTTTATTCATTTCATATATATATATTTATCATGAATGATTCAAATCTAGTAACCATTAGTCATCATATTCCAAAAAAAAACTCCAATACTTTCATAATTGACTGTTCACTAGATAAATTTCAACTTATACCACAGGGCATTTAAATAAATCATGACATTCCACTTACTGCCCTATGATATTGACTACTCTCTTTAATCAATTTCTCAACCCTTTAAGGTGAAAGTTGCTCAAAAGTTTCCTTCAAAGTTCCTTTCCAAGTCTCATATTGATTACTAATTATCTTTATATGTCCACTGTCATAGCAAATTTGGCTCATTGTCAATCACTTACAACATATCTAACTAGAAATTCTTCAAATTTACTCCAAACACCAGATCTCATGGCCTTATTAGTTTATCAATCTGAAGATGAAACTAAACATTTATTTCTCCTCAAATACACTTTAAAATCAAGGTATCATCTATTAAGATGATTCTGATATCAACTTCCTTTAGCTCTTTTTACCTTAAAAGATTAATTCTATAATCATTCATTTTGAATCATGGGCTTATGCCAATCAAGACAAATTTTTACAGTTTTGATTACATGAATTCAAATGCACACATTCACGCATAAACTATAAACTTTTCCCCAAATCTTCATATATTAAAACTAATATATCATTTTCCATTGCCTCTTAGGATATTAAATTCATGTCATACTTTTCTATTTATGTGCTTCATAATAACCTAACAAATTTCTAGCTCATGGTTAAGCTAGTTCGTATGCCAAGTCTTTCAAACTGTATCAAAGCACCAAGTTTGATCACATTATACTAAAATTTGATAAACTTATGCCAAAAGTCTAAACATTTACTTTTAAGTTAACGGCATTACAATCAACTTGTTCACTACCAAAATCACTGATGAATTATCTTATTCATTGTCTAGCGCTATAACCATTGATAGAATATCATCATCGAATGAAATTAGAACCAACTCCGTATGAGTGTTTGTACCAATATGCAACGTATACTTGTACATATCCATACATATATATTTTTCCAAAATTTTGAACTTTGGGTAGCCTTAGGCATATCAAGCTCAATAAGCCATCTGTAAAACCAAAATAACCAATAATCAAGTTTAAAATAATTTCTTCTTATAGTTGGTTAGATCATGCTCATCATTTGTGATAAATACACGAAGCTGATTTCAATATTCCATTCTCATATGAGAGCCAACCACTAATTGGCACCATCACCAAACAACACATGTTGTATAAGTCAATTTTTTATAGTCGAAGTTCATATTGTAGTAATTCAAATTTAGGTCATGTCTCATTACCAAACCCTTGCTTGTATATGAGTACTTGGATTCTCGAATAGTCATCTCTTTTCTAAGTAGATCTCTTCAATTCCCGTAGCGTATTTCTATCCCCTTACCAATAATAGTATCATTTAATCAAATCGTATCACCCTTATTTTCTAAACATTTGAAACATAATTCAACCTTTGTTTACCTTTATTGGGTACTTTACCTTGATAATTACTCGAATAAATTGAAACTTGTAGGGGAAACACATTTTACAATTCATGCCTCCATCTATAAGCATATTCAAAAATCCTCATGCTCTAAGTCCCACTTTAGGACATCTTTCCCATATGATTTAATGAATCACAACATATATCACCACACACATAATTATTCATCATTTATGGCATCCCACCATTCTCATTATTCATAACTGATCATCTTTCTTGTCTTATAACTTCAATTGTTTATTAACCTCCAATACAAAAAACCACGAAAATAGTTCATCTTTTTTTACACTTATACTCACAATCCTTATTAATCAAGGATTTATCTTTTTCAAGTTCCATCATTTACCTCTAATGGGCCATATTTGTGTCAAATTATCATTCTATAATGTTATGGCATCATTTTATAATTCCCTCCACACTCAAGTTTACAATCTTTGACTTAATCACGTTAATCATTCAAAGTGTCGTCTAGAGCCTCATTGATTTCTTCCATATCTTTTTGAATTGTAACTACAATTAAGATTCCCAATTTCACATCTCTATGATTGATTGTTAGTCTTACCACACTGTCTCCCAATATCCTGTACAATTACAACACACTGAACCCGCTTATTATAACATAATCCCCTAGTTCAATATGTTTACTCGAAAATCAACTTCTCTGATGCAAATTGCCCCATAAACCAGCACTTTATTTATTTCGTTTTGCATTCAGAATCAAAAACTTGTCAATTAAAAATCCACTACGGAAGTATACGTATCGAATAGACAGTATATTAGCAAGTAGAGTATCGTTCCCACGGAGAATTGATTTAAAACTTTACTAATTACTAAAATTAAAACAATTTAATTTTATCCAAATAATCTAAATTAATTAATTAATTAAAACTAATAAACTAGAATTTAAAATAATAAGAAAAATCAAAAAAATAACAATTGGAGAAAATATCAGATTAAACAAGCCTAGGATTACAATATCCCTCACACTTCATCTAAATTTTACCTCTCCTCCTTAATTTACTTCAATGGGTTGAATTGCTAACCTAGAGTCCTAAATTATTTATAAAGGTCTCCCGACTCGTCCTATAAAAATATCTATTTTAATCAAAACACTATATCCCTATGTGAATTGAAATTAAAACAAACTCATTAAGTTCATGCTCTAATCTGGCTACATATGGCCTATAGGTATATCCCTATCTTATACACAAATCAATTAAATTGATCATATGCTATCCCAATTTTAGTCTACTCTAAACTACCTCTCCCAAGTTTGTTTAGGTTCCTAAATCAATTTAATTGGTGATCAGGAAATTAAAAGCATTAAGAACAAATTGGAATAAACAATTCAATTCCCATTGAAAATAAGTAAGAAAAAAATTAAAAACTTAGACTACATGTGAGTTCAATTGCAATCCTAGAAAAAGAAAATTAGCTACTCATAATTGCAAAATCAAATAACATTGTGTAAAGTTCAACCATTGAAAATAACAAGAAGAATAAAAGCCAAGGAACAAAATAATGATTGTTGTTTTGATCTTCGGGTTTCAGCCTCAGCTTCTGACTTCTTGAATCTCCAAAAGTTCTCTCCCCTCTAATGATCTTGAAAAATATCCTATTTATACTAATAAACTTAACCTAAACTTCCTTAAGTTGACCTAGGGTTTAATTGGGCTTAAAAACATAATGGGAGGCCCAAAAATCACTTGTCAGTCTTTACAAATTTCTATTCCCGGTATAGTACATCCAGTAACTTTCTGAAGTGATTTTCTCTATCTTTGAGGCAGAACTGGGTAAAGTGATCTCCATAAAAGTTGTAGCTCTGTCTCTTAGCTTTCCAATGATTGAAGAATCGTAGCAATTGGAGTTCTGTAGCTCGAGATATAGCTAAAACACTGGAGTATATACAAGCAGATTTTTGAATCTTTTAGCACCTTACTTTCCAAAATTATGCCCAATTACTTTAGGTCCAACCAAAAATATAAAAACTAATAAATATTAACCAAATTAAAGGAAATAACATAAAATTAAATAACTTACTTAAAAATAAACTAAATATAAAAATAACTAAAAATTAAGTAAATTATAATTAAAAACTAAGGACTTAGCTAAAATTTAATAACAAAATTGAAATAAAATAATTCTATAAAATAGAATTATCAAATCATGCTAAAAACTCACATATTACAATAAGTAATAATTTCTAACAAACATCATCAATTCAAATGGCATTTTATACCTTGTCAAAATCTAGAGTTATCATCCAAAAGTTCATCAAGTTAATTGGTAACCATTTCAAAATACTACAAATTATTTTCATTTTTGGATCTGGTAATTGCTTGAATCATTAATGACTTCCTACATCGATCTTCAATAATTATTTAAGGTGATCAACCATGCCACTAAGATGAATATCTTTCCTCAATAATTATATTATTAGTCCAAAATATGTCCTACCAAAAGATTCCCATATACATCCAGTCATTTAAACAGCTACTTTATAATCCATTCTAGTCATACACTTTAAAAGTCAAACTCTTAATTTCTTTGTACAGATAACTATTATTTCCTTTACACTACATCTGCCTAGAGTTAAAGTAGTACAAAATCCAACGAAAATATTAAGTGTCATTAAGATCATCATCTTAATCTGAACTTATCGGAAGATTCTACTCCAAGTCCTTTTTAAGATCCTCTTCTGAATCCAATTCTCTCTCTTGAGACTTCCCTATTTTATCTTTAATCCAAGCTTGTTGTATTCTCCTACATTCCTCACTACTCACAGGTGCAGCATTTCTTCTGCAACTAGGAGGAAAATGTCGTACAACAAACACCTTCATAGGAAGATAATTTGCAACAGTTATTTTCTCTTTATTCTTTTCTTGTTGTCCTCTTACATTTCTCCCACAACTTGGAGGAAAGTGTCGAACCACGGGTACAGATACCTTCCTAGGATGATAATCTCCTTCGGCTATCATCATTTTCTCCTTTTCTTTTACGTATTCCTCAGACTCTTTCAAAAGAGAATTTCTCACGCTTATATTAATGTCATTACTATCAACACTTTCAATGGTCTCACTAGTGTCGAAGCTTTCTTTTTCGCAAACCCACATTTCCAAATCCGGTGGAATCTAATTAATAGGAATCCTAGGAGAGGCACTTTCCGGACTACTTGTTTCAGGCACCATCGGCTCCTAGCAGTAGAATCTAGCGATCATTCGCTAATACTATGAGAGGCATTGGGACTATCGTCTCTCCTAGGCATGGTGTGCGCAACTAGCGAACCTCAAAACCTATACGCAACCAAATAATAATTACTTAATCATTTATGCATCATAAGAGCGGGTAGGTTTCTATATGCAGGTGCAAGCATTCAACTCAACCTAACTTAACTTGGGGCCACACTAACACTGTAGCTTTTAAAAATAACTTTAAAACCAAAAGCTCTTATACCAATTGAATTCTTCCACCTTTCAGGGCACGATGGCATCCAATGGTACCTATTAGAGCACTCGACAAGGGGTGCACTTCACCCCAGGCTGGGTTACGAGGCAGTCCCTTCCTTTCCCTTCCAAGCTCCTAGGCGAAGAGTCATACTTCGCCACAGATCATATGCGAGAGTTCCCAAGAATATGGTTATCTTTCCCTTTGCTCCGATACCAATTATTGAATTGTCATGACCTGGTACTCTCTTCGAGCCCGTGACAACTGCCGCGAAGCCTCGATAGACATTCATTACTTGGAATGACAACCAAGACCTCGCAAGGCTTTAACATCAATTTTTCCACTTCCCCTGTGAGTAATAGTTACAATAATCATGTTTTAAAGGGATATGGACCATTTTCAATTCAAAAATAGTCAAAAAGAAATTTCTACTACACAAAGGTATTTTCGTCATTTTTCCCAAAAATTTTGAAACCTGTTGAAAATATAGTATATGAGTGAAAAATACAAATTTCATGTCTAAAAATAAGTTTACTAATCAAATCATCCATTTAACGTAAAATTTTAGCTAATTGAACTAATTAAAAATATTGAATAAAATATTCTATTTTCTTATAAAATAATATTTATAGAACACTACGTAAATAATTTTTACAGCATAAGAACAAAATAAATTCATACATACAGTAATACATATAACCAGGGTATGTAAATTAATTTACAATGACGTGTGGGCCCTCGAATGACCAAAAGTAACCAAGGCTGTAAACCTACAATTTCTGAAGATGCAAATCCAATAGTAACCCTCTACGTAATCGACTATCTACAAACTGTCTTGAGCCTGAAATGGGTGGAAATGAGGGTGGTGAGTTTATATAAACCCAGTGAGTAAACAAATACCGTCTATAACATCTAAAGCCGAGTAAATGGAGACAATCAAAATATCCCATCACAACATGTGTTTCATAACATGAAAATTCATTCCAACCCATGTAAACAAGTGTATTTCATCCAATTACTCAACAAGGCTTATGACTTTCTTAAAAACTTGGCTCATGCCAAAACTCATACTCGATGACACCTTGGCCGGGGCATCCAACCGAGTCCGTCAAGGCTGTTAAAAAGTCATATACTCATAAAACACATTTTTACGTTAAAATATAGCCGTTCCTTAGTGTTGGCTGAGTTCACACTCACGTGGTGGTTCAACGTAAAGTGAACTCAGACCTCACCTTAGGAGATACCCTCCGCGTCTTTCGTATTGAGAAAAGATATAACTGGGTTTACTGTGCCCCTCTAATAGGCTGGTCCACGAAGCCCGCCACTGTAGTGACTAATCAATTAACCTACCATATCAATAAAAAGTTCAACAGCATGACATGGCTAACATAACATTACCCAACCTGTCAAGGTAGATCAAAACAGTTCACATATTCAACATATCGTAAAACTAGCCATTCATGCCATCACATTGCCATAAGCTATCCATTCAAGTCATATATTAATTTCATATGTCATAAACATACAGTTTTCACTTACTCAATTTTCAAAATAACATTCAATTTCAAAACAATTTATAAATCATATTTCATCTCACTAAATCAAACTTCAATTATAAAACATAACGATTAACAATTTAAATCCATTGTTCTTTATAAACATAAGAACGAGCAAAACTACTTTAGATAGTTAAGATGGTAGTGTGTTTACTCACTATTTCGGGAGTAATCCTACTCCAAGTCCTCGGGTGAAATCTCTTTTCCTTTACCCGATGGTTCACCACCAAAACATAATACACAATAAGTAATTCACTATATTTGTACCAAATGGTTATAAAGCTATTTCTGGCTCTAATTGAATGCATGAAATGGGATGCGAAATGTTCAAATAATCATTTGAAGATGGTGTTCTACGTAAGTCCAATTGCGTATGGGACTGAAATGGTGTTGACCTAATTCGAACCATACGTTGGCTAATCAATTAAAACATCCAATTCCACTCCAAATAAATTCATTATGCTTCCTATACTCCAAATACATCCAAGGTGCCTTAATGCACTTGATCTTCTCATTGCCAACAAATCGGTCACTAAAGGAATTATACTTTGCATTCACCATTTTAAATTTTCATCACTATAATTCATCAAATTCAAGCCAAATGACATGAGATGTCACAAGATTCACCATCAATATTGTCACGACTCAGAACTCCCATCGGGCCCATGACAACCGCCATGACGTCTCAATAAGCACTCATTACTCGGAATGCCGACTAGAACTCCGCAAGGCTTAGCATCAGCTTTCGCATCACCCCAGTGAGCAACAGTTATAAAATGTCATATTTCAAAGAATCATATATCATTTTCAAATCAAAATATTAAAATATTATTTTTTGGCTCACAAGGGCATTTTCGTCATTTTTCTTTGAAAATACCGAAACCCGCTAAAAACGTAGTATGCGGGTGAAAAACACATGTTTCATAATTAGAAATAAATTTAGATGCCTAAAATAATTATTTGAAATGAAATTATAATTGTTTGAATAAAATAATAATATTCTATAAAATATTTTATTTTCTTTTAAAACAATATTTATAAAGAAATCCGTAAATAATTTCTATGGCGTAAAAGCTAAATACATTCATACATACTTTAAAGCAGATAATCAAAGTATAAAATTCAAATTACAATGACACGTGGGCCCCCAACTAACCAATAAGGTGCAAGTCTGTGAACCTACAATTTTGTCGATGCAAGGCTAACTGTAGTCCTTGATGCAATTGGCTATTTACAGGCTATTCTGAGCCTGAAAGGGATGGAAAAGAGGGTGGTGAGATTGTGAAATCCCAATGAATAAACAGATACCATCTAAACTATCTAAAGGCAAGTAAATGGAGACGATTAAAATATATCATCATTAAATGATTCATAATATTTCAATTCCTTGATAAATTAAATTCATTATGCTCGAAAAATTTATATGGCTTACGATTTCCAAAAAATCACGGCTTGTGCCATAAAAGCTCATGCTCGGAGATACCTTGATCAGAGGTATTCAACCGAGTCCACCAAGGCTGTTAAAGTTTCATAATTTTTTCAAAACTCAGCCGATCCTTGGTGTTAGTTGAGTTCACCTTCACGTGGTGGTTTACGTGAAGTGAACTCTGTCATATCTCAGGACAACCCTGTACGCCTCTACAACTGAAATAAAAGTATATAATGGGGTTTTACCGTGCCACCTCTAAATAGGCTAGTCCACGGAAACCCATCTACTGTAGCAGATCATATCCCACCAATTCAATAAACAATTCAATAACATGATTTGGCAATTTTATGGCTAAACAATTTATTAGTACAAAACAAGCAATTCACATTTTTCAATACAATTCACAAGTCAGCCAAACATGCCATAATATCATAAGCCACTTAATTCAAAGCATAATTTATAACGCAACAAGTAAACAGTCTCCAATTGCTCTAATTTGAAATCAATCATCCAGCTTTCAAATCAATTTATAAAAATTCAATTTATTTTATAAATTCGTATTTTTCTTATAAAACCCAACAATTCACTTTTTAAAATAATTTTTCACAAAATCATTAAATTGCATAAAAATTTCTCTAGATAATTAAAGCGATAATAAGTTTACTCACTGTTTTTGGAACCTTGATTCAGGTACTTTGACCAGTGATCCTCAGGTGCAATTCCCTTGCCTTTCTCGGAGGGCTCACCACCTTGACACAGTACAAAGTCAAGAAATCTACTACGTTGCCCCTAAATTCTAATAAACTAATTTTGACCCTATACTAATGCATGACATGCAATGCAATTGTCTGAACATCGCCTAAACGCGGTGTTGACCCAATTCGACTTATTACCCAATTAAATGGCCAACGCATCCAATTTAATTCCAAATCAATTTCTTTCACTTTCTACACTCCAATTATATCTAAATTACCTCAATGATTGCGAATGGGATACAATTTATCAGTCCGAACCACAAAATAGATCGGTCTATACACTAGGCAAAAATTCATATTTTTATGCCAAAAATTCCCATTTAATTTCTAGTCTCACCAATCATCAAATATCACCAAAATATCATGAATTATCATCATTTCCAACATCAATTCTCCCCCTAGAAATTTTGACCAAAATGGGTTAAATAAAGAACAAGTATTTTTCTTGTTAGATTTTCACACTTAACATTACTAATCAACTAAAAACACTAAATTCCATTGAAATCTAGCAAAATCAAGACTCAAAACTGCTCCATGAATGTTTGACCAGCATGGGTTCAGCATGAGATCTCAAATTCTAAACATGGAAAATGGAAAAATTTGAATGGGTAAGGTAGATCACTAGACAAAGTTAAAAAATTTTACCTTTATTACCTTTAAACATTAGTTTCCTTGAATTTCCACACTTTCCCCTTGAAATTCTCCACCTAGGGTTCTTGTTTCCTTTCTTTCTCTTTGGTTCTAGTTTTGGCCGACCATGGGGTTCAAATGGGCTGATTTTTTTATGCTTTTTACAAAGAAAATATTAAATAACTAAAAGCTTGACACGTGGTGACATTCCATTGGTCTAGAGTTTAAATATCTTTCTTTTTTACTTTAATTCTCCACCACTTATATTATCATATTTATCCATTCCCATATTGAATAAAACCCACAAATTTGATAAGTGCTAGGGGTGAAAATTACCGTTTTACCACCGACACGGTAAAATTATGATTTTACCCCTATACTCTGAAAAGTACCAGAATTACATTTTTTTTTTCACTTTTGAACCTCAAATTACCCTACAATTGATCACTCTTAGTCAAATGGGGTCAAAATTTTTTCTAAAAATTTCCATTTTGTCCTCGAGCGATAAAATTACTATTTTGCCCTTGTGCTCCAAAAATATCGAGAATTAAAATTTTTCTTTACTAAACCTTATATTATACTTCAAATGATTAATCTTGGTCAAAATTTTCATTAAATAACCAAATTTCAACTTTGGGTGACAAAATGATAATTTTGCCCCTAATCGGTCAATATTCCCTATTAACTTCAAATCAGCCCTCGAACTCAGAATTACCATTTTAAGTCATCCCTGGATTGTGAAATTCTCAATTTCATCTTTAAAATCCCTATTTTAATTAGTTTGAGGTTTAATTCCACTTAGTCGTACATCTAGGTACAATACTGACTTTTAATACCATTTTGAAGCATTCAAGTATACCAACTTTCCATCCAGTATATGGATAACACGGCATATATTTTATATAGTCGGGTTTTATAAATATCTCTCTTGAAAAATTCAGCCAATGAGTGTGGGTGAAAGGCATGAAATTTTCTTGCTTGTTTTTCATGCTAAACATCAACAAACAACTAAAAACACTAGAATAACATGAAATCGAGCTAAGTCCAAGTTGAAAACCTCTCCCTCCATGTTTAGCCAGTAAAGAATTCGTCATGAAATCTTGAATTTCAATCATGGAAAATAAAAAAGAATGCATGGGAAAGGTAGATCACAAGCTAAAATAAAAAAATCTTACCTTTACTTGCTTGTTTCCTTGAAATCCACCAATTTCTCTTGAATTTTTCCTTCCTAGGGTTTGTTCTTTTCTTTTCCCCTTTGTTCTTGTCTTAGCCGACCATGAAGAATGAAATGAGAAAGATGTGTGCTGTTTTGCTAAAGGAAATTATAAAATAACTAAAGCTTGACATATGTCACCATTTAATTGGTCCATTTTTAAACTTAACCATTAAGCATTCTTTCACCACCACATAAAACACCTCAATTATCCAAAGTATAATAGATGAAATTCATGGGCTTGACAAGTGTCATGATGGTGTAAAATTCCAATTACGTCCTAATGATCACGCGAAATGACCGTTTTGCCCTTATACTCGAAATATGTCAAAATTAAAATTTTTCACTTCTCAAGCTCAAATTATGTTCCAAATAGTCAAACTTGATCAAAATTTCATCCACCATTCCAATTTTACCCTCAGATGGCAAAATGATCATTTTACCCCTACATTATGAAAATTCCAAATTTGACTCCAAATCAATGCTCGAACTCCGAATCACCACATTAAGTCATTTTAAGGTTCAATAACTCTGAAATACATCCTTAAATCTTTATTTGGACTAGTTCGAGGCTTAATCATCTTAATCGTACCACTAGGTACGTTACCGACTTTTAACGATTTTCGAGGTACCCAAGTATGCAAACATGCTTTCTAATATATAAATGGCATAATAAATATATTGTAGAGCTGGGCTTGACAAATATGGTGTCTATAATCATAATCTTGAGCATGAAAGATTGATAATGTGATAGCATATGAGCACAATTGACAAGTTACGTTGTCATTCATTCTAGTAGTCTAAATAAGGAAAACTAAGCTTCCAAAGTTGATTCATTTATTTCCTTGAGTCTATGATAAATTAGCCATTTGAGCAATCTTGAATTAAAATTTTTATTGGAATAGTTCAAATTGATTAATGATGAGTTTGACATAAATTGACCACTTGAATTGATATGAAAAATGCTTGTCATCCTAGAGCTTGATATGAAAAATGCTTGATATGACAAAAATACTTGAATTTGAAAAATGATTTATGATTTGAACAAGTTCGCATCATGATGAAAATAATTTTTGACTTGTTCTTATTGGATGTGCATGATTGTATGTAAGCTTGAATGGTCATAAAGGCATGTTTCGTACATGATTGAGAGATATATGAAAATGAGCTTTAGTATGCTTAAATATGATTAATCATGCTCACTACACATTTCATAAATCATTTAGAACAAAATTGAATGAAATTGAATGACCTTGAGCTCATGATTTTGTACAAAGCATGTCAAACTCAAATCTTATATGTTTCAGGTGCACAGCTTTTAAAAAGAGAAATTACTATTTTTTTTTTTTTGCAAAATCTTATTGATTTCATTTGATTGAATTCGATTTATCTTTGATTTTGATGATATAGCTTGGTTGAACAACTTGTTCTTGATACATGCATATAAATTCCTTATTCAATGATGATTTTCTCATGCTTTGTTAAATTGATTGAAAGTATTTTCTTAAGTATGATCTTGAGTGTTATGATTTGACATTGGTGTATGTAAAACTTGAACAGCTGTGCCTTGTGTTGAAAATGCTATCATGACTTGTTCTTGATGAAAATGAACGCATGAGTAAATGTTTGAATTTGTTGATATATTATTACTCATGTGCTTACATGGATAACATTATTTCTTGAGAATGAATGTTCATATGGTCATATTGATTAAATCATTTCTTGAGAAATTGAAATGTTAAAATACTTGTTCTAGAATCAATTCTTGGAATTTGCTTTATGATTATGCTTAATTGATTATTTCAAAATTAATTCCTCAATCATACATATGGAATTGGTTATGATGAACTCATTGAGCTTCATGAAGAATATTTTTAGTTCATCCATTAGTTTTGATCAAGTCACATGCTTACATGATATCTAGTCTTGCATGACCTTAATGTTTAAAGTCTAAAACTTGACTTGAGCTATGCATTTAAATATGAATGTGATTGCCAAAGTTGATCATGGCATATATTATGATGACATAGTTGAACCATTTTTGAACATGCATTTAAATATTAACTATGTTTTTCATGAGCTTATTTTTTTTCATGATCTAAAGACTTTGTGTGCATCCAACTTGAGCTTATAAGCTACCAATTGAATGTTTATCTTTCGAATCTTGACAATTAGTATCCAGCGCTACATGGACGCTTACTTTAAACATATTAATGAGTTGAATGCTTGATTTTCATCATTCCATAACATTTGGTATCACTTATGAATTATGAAGATTATTGAGAAATAGCACATACCTTAAACTTCAAATGCTTGCATCTTTTTAAAATTGGTATATGTCTATACATTCTTTGAAAAATGAAGTTGTGCTTGCATTTCATGGATTAAATTGGAATCATGATTACTAAAGATAACCAAATTTTTCTTGTAATCATGCTTGCTCTCACTTGATCATAATATTCCTTTATATTATTGCAACATGTGCTAAATGCTTTGGTAATACTTCATTGATAATGATATTTCTCTTAATGTGAATATCTTCCTTGACTTGATAGTTTTATACATTATTTGGAGAACATTTCTTGAAATACCTACTGAAAATATTTTGGAAGAATGCTTGTTAAAAGTGATTAATGATGATATTCTCTTAATGTTTGATAATATGCTCTCATTGTAGAAATTCTCTTTCTTATATAAGTTAGAGAATTCTTATGTAATGATTAATATTGCTTGGTGATGCTTAATGATTATGCTTAATAAAGATTGAAGAATGCTTATTGTTGCTTGATAATGATTAGGAATGATACTTGATAACAGTGATATCTTGGAAATGTGTAGGAAGTACTTTGCAAATATCTTGAAAAATATGAGTATTTGACATATATGTTGAAAATCCTATTAAATACACATACTTATCTAGTTCCATGAATAATTGAATGTTAAAAAAATATATTGAATATCTATTTAAATGCTCATTTATTCTACGCTCATGATTTCTCTCTTAATATTTGATCTATTATGAATCTCTAACAATTTGTGTTGAGCTTATGAATTCTTAAAGGAGAGTTATTCGTTGCCATTGTGTAAAACCCGACCCTATAAATACATGTCATGACATACATGCAATGAATAACGTGTTTGTATGTTAGGAAAGTCTCAAAGAATAGCTAAAACCCGATATTGCACCAAATGGTACACTTAAGTTGATTTAACCTCGAACTAGTTCAAATAGGAATTTTAAGATGAAATTTAATATTTCACAGTCCAGGAATGACTTAAAATGATGTTTTGGAGTTCGAGGGTTAATTTGGGATGAAACTGAAAATTTTGATGTCTAGGGGCAAAATCGTCATTTTGCCACCCGAGATAATAAATTGACCATGGAGTGAAATTTTTGATCAATATTGAC
Source organism: Theobroma grandiflorum (assembly GCA_036013995.1). Classification (NCBI taxonomy): domain Eukaryota; kingdom Viridiplantae; phylum Streptophyta; class Magnoliopsida; order Malvales; family Malvaceae; genus Theobroma; species Theobroma grandiflorum. Next base: position 15,552,709 of record CP142131.1, read on the forward strand.
TATTTGGAGTATAATTTGATGATAGGAAGTGAAAAATTTCAATTCCGGCAGTTTTCGGAACATAGGGGCAAAACGGTAATTTTGTCGTCCTAGGGGTAAAATCGTAATTTTCACCACTCAAAACTTGTCAAAATCTTAGGATTTATACATTTTTGGTATGAATAATCATGGTATTTCATGTGGTGAAAATTTGAAGTTTAAAAGACGAAATTTTAAAAACGGGTCCCACGGGAAGTGATACGTGGCATACTTTTAAATGAAATAATAATATTTTAATCCAAAACAACCCATTTAAGCTTCAGCTGATGAGGGGCACGACCCAAAGGAGGAAATAAGAGAGAAAATAGAGAAAAAAAGGAAGAAAGGAGAAAAACCAAGGAAAATCTTGAAATTTGACGGAAGATTCGCGGTTTTCGCCTGTTTTCGCGCCTAACGGTAAGATTTTTCGACTTTGGCTTGGTTTCTACCTTTCCCATGCTTTTGTTTTCATTTTCCATGCTTCAAGAGAGAGATCACAGAATAGATCTAAGTGCTGGACCGAATTTGAGGGGAGAGATTTTGGATTTTTCAAGTTTCGATTCTTAGCTAAATCGGTAGTTTCGGTTAGTTAGAGTTGTTTAGAAATTAAATTGGATTCGAAAGTATAGAATTTTCACAATACCCACTCTAGGCTGAACCTTCAATGCTGTCCAATGGTGATGAATTGATTTTTATTCAAATGGATTGAAGGGAAAATGATGAAAAATGACTAATTGTGCTAGAAAAACAAAGTAGAAAATTTACCGGGTGAATGTCCCATTTTAACCGAATTTTTCAGGGAAGAAAGTGACCTGAATTTAGTGATTCTAGAGGGTTATAAGCAGGTATTTGATGGTTAAAAATGTTGGAGAGAGAATGGGACGATTTAGAGCAAAAATGGAGCGCGTTAGCAATTTATCGGGTAAAGTACCGAAAATAGGCTAGCACCGCGTTTAAGCCGTTTTAGGCCGTTGCATTTCATGCCATGCATTAATATAGGATTTATATCAATCATATAGTGATTTAGCATAAACGTGTTGAATTGTGTAATTTTTACAATGTGTTTAGGAGGAGAGCCTTCCGGTAAAGGCAAGGAAGTCGTGCCCGACAAACAGTAATCGGGGCACCTAAAAAGCCTTAAATTTGTGCAAACGGTGAGTAAACTTATTATTATTGTAAATTATCTGAAGTCTATTTTAATTGTTACTTGTGAATTTATGCAAAAATGACTTTAAAAGAAAAATTTTGCTGTATACAAATAAATAGATTTAAATGTGAATATGTGATTTTAGTCAAAAAATTGAGTAGTTTGGAGGCCGTAAATTGTATTACAAATGATGTTTTCATTCAATAGGCTTATGAGTATGTGTATATATGTGGCTATGTTTGAAATGTTATTGGGAATAAATGTAAGTTGGACTTTTACTATGCAGGCTGGGTAAATAAATAAAAGCCACGTTATACTGTCGAAATTTTATTAAATTGGTGGGTTTAGTCACTGCAGTGGCGGGTTTCTGTGGACCGCCTATTAGAGGGGCACAGTAAACCCGGTTATATAGTTACTCCGGTTGTAGAGGCGAGGAGGGTAACTCCCGGGGTAGTGTTAGAGTTCACTTCACGTAGAACCCACACGTGAATGTGTATCTCGGCCAACGCCAAGGAACGGCTTGTTTTAAAAATTAAAACGTGTTTAATGTGTAACTATTTTGACAACCTTGGCGGACTCGGTTAGATACCTCGGCCAAGGTATCCCCGAGAACTAGTTTTGGCTTGAGCCATGATTTTAATAAAAGTCATAAGCCTTAACAATTGTTTTGATAAATCATAAATATTTCTTGATTTAAGAAATAAAATGAAACTTTATGAAATGGTTTGAAATAGCTATTTAAATTTGCCTCCATTTTACTTACCTTTAGATGTTTATGATAATGTTTGTTTACTCATTGGGATTGTAAAATCTCACCCACCTCCTGTCCAAACATTTTAGGCCTGTGGTAGCTCGTAGATACCAGATTTTGTCGAGGACCAGCGTAGATTGTCTTCCCACGACAGATAGTAGGTGTACTACCATTGTCGTATCTGTATAGTTATGGGCTCACCGGTCATTGTAATTATTATTGTACATTATGACTTTGTAACTTAATGTATGTATGAATTTATTTTACTTTCACGCTATAAAAATTACTTATATGCGTGTCTATAAAAATTATTTTATAAGAAAATGGAATATTTTTATCAATATTTTTGAATAGTAAATTATGACTTTAAACCCTTGAAAAAGAAGGTTTCGAACTTCCGATTTCAAATCCGATTTCAGATTATGTTTTCTAGATGCATAAACTATATTTTTACCAGATTTTAATATTTTCGTCGAAAAATGACTAAAATACCCCTGTGAGTCAGATTTTATATTTTGATTTATTTAAGCTAGAAATGAGTTGTAAACCTTCAAAAAGGGGATGTTTGGAAAGAATTACTCACAGGGAAGGCTAGAAACTGGTACGTAAGCCTTACGGGGTTCTAGTTGGCATTCCGGATAATGAGTGTCAATTGGGACGTCGTGGCGGTTGTCATGGGCCCGAGGGAAGTTCCGGGTCGTGACACATTGTCCCATGACTCTTTGGTATCATGTGCTATTGAGATCTTCAGCAACAAGGTTTGATGAGATTTCAACATTTAGTGTTCTTCATTATCGATAGCATCTTTTTAAACACCGAATTGATATTGTGCTTCATGTTGTTTCACACCTGAACTTGAATGTTGAAATGTATAATTGGTATCTAGCCTTAAGCTTTCTCAATTAGCATCTAGCTTTGAAATTAACATGAAGCTTTAGAATAGTTTCTTCTCATCTAAGATTTAAATTGATCATATTCTTGAATCAATTTGAGCTTTGCAAAATTGATTTGCTTGATATGCTTTATGTCTTTTAAATAAAGGGAGCTTTACTAGAGTTTCACCAGTTGATACAATGATCTTTAAAATGATTTTATCCCTTGAAATTAATTTTAAGCTTATTTGCTTTTACAAATGAGGAGATTTTACTTATATCTTTCAATTGGTATTTTGAGCCATATATAGATCGTTAACACTTGATATTGGAGCTAAATATTGATGATATTATGGTCTATGTGCTTATTGAACATCTTTTTGCTTACCTTACTTAAACTTCATGAGTAATATGCTCACAACTTGACTTCACACACTTATATGCATGTGTGTGTGTGTGTGAAATACTTGCTTTTAATGTCTCAATACTTGGTAATACTTAAGTAGTAAATGGCTTTATGCATAACTTGATGCCTTAATGGTCACATAGTCTTGGTCTTAACGCTGATATTTTAGTTAACCATTAATTCTTGAGCTTAAGTATTTAATGCTTAATCTTATTAACCTTTTTGATATAACAAAAAGGGGGGGGAAGGTTTATGAACAAATTTGATGCATATGTTAAGGATTTAATGCATATGTCGTGGGGGAGTATTTAAAATCATTTCAAATACAAATTATGCTCATGGTTTTGTCATATCAAAAAATATGAGATTGTTAGCTTTAAAATTATTTTAGTTTTGATTATGAAAAAAGGATCAAATTTGAATGAATTTTATTTCATTGATTCTTGACAAGTTCTTGAAATGATTAACTCTCATATACTTGTTCTTACGTGATTACAAGCTTGATTCTTTTACTTGTGTCGATTTTTGAAACTATTGAACTTTCACACGCTTGCTTTGCAAATGTCTACAAGCTCGAATGACTAAATTGTATGAGTGATAAACTTACTTGAATGAGCTCTATGTATAATCCCTTAAACATTTATCTTTGAAGTGTTAAAGTTGCAAGATAGGTTCATAAGTGGAGTTTATCTCAAAGCGCTCAAAGATCATTAATCTACATCACACTAAGCTTGCTTCAAGTCAAGAAACTCAATTATCACCCAACACTTGATCACAAGGAAGAAGCAAGGAAAATGTAGCTAAAGTTAAGTACTAGAATGTCAAGGAATTTTGAAAAAACAAAGCTTAAATCGACCCTAGAGCGAAACAAGTCAATGCTATGGAACAACCAGCAAGAATGGACAAAGAAACTTGAAAAGAGACAGCTATAGTCGACCCTATAAGCTCTACAGTCGACCGTGAGGTTGAAAACTTATAAAATTTGAAAAATTAATAAGCCATAGTTGACTACACCAAGTTAGACTTCAAAAATACAAGCTTTCCGAAGGTGGATCTACTAAAAAACTTATATACTCGACTATAGATGGCCGTTAAACACAAAATTCAAAAGGAAAGTGGTTAGTTTCTTGCTCTAATCACCACCAACAGTTATAAGACTCTTTCCATTATAAATAAGACCATTTGGAAGCATTTCAAGTTAAGGAAGAAGAAAAAAGAAAGGCTATAACGACCCCTCCCTAGTCGCTACCGGCATTCAAGACTTTCGAGAAAGACCTGCCAAGTCCTGAATAAGCCTATATAGGATTGCCCGTCAATTAACTATATACAATCACCATTCCATATTGATACACAAAACATTATACTTTCATAACATGAATTGAAATGTACTCATACTTATTTATTCCAACTTTAAAGAATTTAGTCACAAGTTTATACTTTGAAATTCACAATATTCAATTATTTACTTATAAGAAAATCAATATCCTTTACAACTTAACAAATAAAGTACTACGACTCAACCTCTAACAGCAGAGCGACTCGAGATAAAATGCTAGGAGATGCCTTTACCTATCCAAGGTGGACCGAACGAGCCAATGATTATATGTTAGGCTGATCTCTATCTGCAAAAGGGGAAACAAGAGGGGTGGGAGTCTCATAGACTCAATGATCATCGGCTCCGTGAGTAGGGCGTAGATGGGAAACAAGTAAACAGCAAATCAGTTGAATATAAAATGCAGGATTATGAAAACCATTTGTTTAAAACGAGGATTTATGCCTTATATAAAAATCGAGAATTTCTTGTAAGGTATAATCAACCAAGGTAATAAAATTTTTTGCATCAAAATATGTTAATAATCATTTTCGAATCAAATCAATACAATTGAGCAAGCTCCCGTGAAACCAAATATTATTTAAAATCATGCACAAATCATAGCTCGCTCCATACACGAGGAATTACAGATTCATTTCACAGTAAAACAAATAGGAGAGCTGCGGAACAATCATTTAATTTTGTTTTCACTATGCAAGAAATATGAGTTTAAAAATCCAAAGATGCCACTCTCGAGTAGGAAATGGAAGTAAACCTGTAGTCCCGCTACCACGTAATAACATCCAGGAGCATCGTTTCCACTGGATTCTCACATAATGCCATGGCAATCTCAACGATGTTGGCCGACATTAGAGATATCAAGCGATCGCAACCGCGTATATCATCTATGGCCTTGCCACATATATCACAGACTATGGCTCCAGCCATGTCTAACAACCGTTCAGTGATCCGAAAATTTTTCTAACTAAAGCTCACTCATGCATGAGGGTCACACTTAACCGATGTGACATCCGGCCTATTCCAGAATTTCTTGATTTATAAAACCATTTTAGAAATTGTGTTATGTTCTTAAAAGCTAGGCTCAAAAATTGTTTCCGAAGCATTCAACATTGGCACAGTAAAATCTATTACCATTTTCATAAAATACAAGTTTGTGCATGAATTTCAAAACACAATTCGCATGTTGAAAAACATTATAACCATCAATGCACATTGCACAAATATAAGGCACATTTTTTATATAAACTGTCTTGAAAAGCTTGTTTCCCATTTTAAAACACTTTATGTATAATTATACATATATATATTTGAAACACGTTTGAAATTCGTCGCAATCACAAACTTCTTAAAAATCTACCAATTCATGCTTTCCGTAATTTTTCATGTAAAATAAATCTTACGTGCAGCTATATATATATAGGCATATTTGCAAAAATTTGAAAATTGACACCTCTTACTCACCTTGAAATAGTGGGATATTACATTGCGATTTCTACTTGTCAGTCGCTCGTCAATTCCTCCTGTACGCCACTATAGTGCACTATCTTCACTTTAGCACTTCCTAGCAACAATCCAAAGCCAATATATTTAGTGCATCAATCCCACTTCTATTTCTCATCCTATTATGTATCCATATTCAATTAACTCCCATCTTAATGCATTTTTACTTAAATTACTTATACCTGTTGCTCACGTAATTCCTTGGATTCTAACACCGGTAACTTATTTATGATGTCACGTGCCTACTTCAACCTTTCTAAATAACTTCCACCCAAATCCATCTTATATTTCCATAATATTAATTATATTTACGGCAACCACAATCATTTCAAATCTACTCAATTATTTTCTAATTTCCATCCACATTATTCCTTCTTATTTCATCCAATTAATATACCATTCAACTTAACTTTTTCAACTAACTTATGCAAATAAATTCCTCCGACAACAATAATTTCTTCACAATGAATCATTTCAAAATTTCTTAACAACACTTAAACACTATTCATCAAATTCATATTTTCTTCTTTGCTTTAATCCTATGAGACATCATAAAAGAATTTTTTAAAATATTGTATTAAATCAATTTAAATTTTAATTCACATCACTAATAACCAAAATTTAACTAAACAAGTGGACTAGCCCAAATAATCCAACTTCCTTTCTTTTCTTTTCTTTTCTTTTTCTTGTTCTTTTCTCTCTCGGTTCCTCACTCTCTCCAGACCACTCTCTTTTTTCTGCACTTTTTGTCTTTATGTTTGACCACATGGGCTGCTGCCCATGTGGGTTTCCCCTTTCTCTTTTTTTTTAAATTTCTTTTCTCCTCCATTGTTCCATTTCTCGGCCCCTACTTCATTCCTTTCTTTTTATTATTGCATTTGGCCCTTTTTATTGATCACATGGGCGACTGCCCATGTGATCCTTTTTAATTATTTTTTTATGATATAAAAGGTTGTTACAATCTCCCCCATTTAAATAGAATTCGTCCTCGAATTCACGTCAACATTGAGTCATCAATTCCACTATAGGATCTTAGTTTATCCCTTTCTTTATAAGGAATTTTGATTTTATCCATCTCATTTACTGTGAGACCATGTCAAATTTGTTAAAAGCCGATATTGTACCTAGTGGTACAATTAAGTTAAATCGAACATTGAACTAACTCAAATAAAAATTCTAAGAGGAATTTGAAAATTCTGAAACCCACAGAATGACTTAGAATAGTGATTTGGAGTTCAAGGTCCAGTTTGGAGTCCATCAGGAAAATTGACCGATTAAGGACGAAACGGTCATTTTACCATTTGATGATAAAATAGAGATTTTTAGCCAAGATTTGGTCACATTTGACCTAGAATAATTATATGATATATAATTATGATTATTGGAGTCTAAAATGATGTTTAGCAATGAAAAATTATAATTCCCGGTACTTTGGAGCATAAGGACAAAATGGTAATTTTGCCACTAGAGGACTAAATGGAAATATTTTAAAAATATTTTTGCCCCATTTGATTAGTATTAATCAATATTAGTGTTATTTAAGGTTGAAAAGTACAAATAATGTGATTCTGGTACATTTCGGGGTATAGGGGTAAAATCGTAATTTTACCATCTCAGGGGCAAAACAGTAATTTTCCACCACCAGAACATATTTTTCCAGCCATGGTCATCTTTTAATCATAGCTTGACTTAGACTAATCATGTGGTGGAAAAGAATTGGAAGAAATGAATTGGAAATTGACGATTTAAGATGAAAAAGTTAAGTAGGAAAAATTACAGTGCTAATGCACTGTAATGGCTGAATTTTTCAGGAAAAGATGGAAAAGTTTAAATGCTGAAATTGGCACTATTTAAATGGTATATGGTGAATTAAGGTATTAGAAAAGGAATGGTGCAATTTGGAATCAAATCGAACGCATTGGCCAATTTATCGGGTAATCGGCCGAATTAGGTCAACACCGCATTTAAGCGATTGACCAAGAATTTTATGCATCCGTATAGAAATTAGGTTAATTTTATACCTAATTAACACCAATATAGTAAATTCCTTAATTTTATTTTGTGTCAAGGTGGTGAGATGTCCGAAAAAGGCAAAGGGATTGTGCTTGAGGACTATTAATCCGAGTGCACCCGAAATCCAGATTTTCAACACTGTGAGTGAATTTGCATTTCAAATTATTTTAGGAAATGTACGTGTATTGAAATGGATAATCTGAATGATTTTATTCAAATTTCTTAAAATGCGTGCCTGGAAACAAGCCTTTGATAAAAATGTTTTGATGTGTGAATTGTGTTATGCATAAAGGCATGAATTCATGTGCTTTTATAATATGCTGTTATATATGTGTTGATGTGTGATATGTATTGACAAATAATATTGTGCGATAATTATAACCGCACATATGTACGATGTGGGGGAGCACATGTCGATAATGATGGATGCGGAATTATGGAGAATGATATTGCTTGTGCACGATGTGGGGGGATGCACACGATAACTAGCTATGTGCACGATGTGGGGGAATGCACACGATAACTCCAACTATGTGCGCGATGTGGGGGTTGCACATGAGCTGGTGAGATAGTGCTGATATTGTATTCATCTGTGTGTATATGTATGAAATTGAATACTCCTTCATTGTAAATTAATTTGAGTTGAGGGAAGGGGTTTGATACTAAATTGGATCAAAATGGTTTTTTTTCAAATGTGTGCATCATGGTTTAAAATCTTTCTTCGATATTATTGCTTGTTTCCACCTAATGTTCACTCACTGAGTATTGTACTCACCGTTTTGAAAAAATTCATGTTTTCAGATCAGGAGATTATAGATTCCTAGATCGTGGGATCAATGTAGTTCATCTCCTAGTAGGTGTCCGGCATTCAATAGTTGCTCGTTTTTCTTGTAATTTCTACGCTAGAAGTCAATGGCCTTTTGGATTGTGGTTATGTACATGTAATGTACATTGTCAAATGTTATGTTTGATCGGTATGTATGTACATATTATATGTATAATGCCATTGTGAGTTGGCTTTGTGTGCACTGGGTACATCGCGTGTAGATGCCTCACACGATCATACGTGAAGTAAAGTAAATGAAAATAGTCTTGCTTGGGTTTGGTGAGCTATGCTCATTGGGTCCTTGCGCCGGTCATGGCCCTGGAATTAGGTCGTGACAATGTTGGTATCAGAGCCCTAGGTTGTTAGGTCCTAGGGTGTTATGGTTGGGTCCAGCGGAGAGTCAGGTCTTTATGTGGGATCTTTAATTATGAACTGTGTGCCGCGACACATTTCATAATTGAGGAACCGCATAAATTCCCAATCTTAGAAACCACCTTATTTTTAATTGTGTTTAGTAATGGGTGTTGCTCTTGTCTAGATAAGAATGCCACCTAAGACACGGGCCGCCTTGAGATGAGTAGGGGAGCAAGATGTCCCCACTGAGATGACCGATAGGCCACAAGCACCCACCCGTAGGGGGCGAGGCAGACGTGGCAGGGTCACTAGGTCGACGAGGGCAGATACGCCCGAGAGTAGGAGAGAGGATGGACAGCTTGTAGGTGAGACTGCTAGGCAACCGACTGGGGGCATTACTGTTGAGAACTTGACGGCGGGTCTGCAGGGAGTCAATCGGGTTGTAGAAATGATGGCAACCCGTATAGAAGATATACAAAAAATAGTAGAGGGGAGACATGTGGAGCAAGAGTCCCCTAGTTCCCAAGGCCAGACAAACCGCTAACGTCTTGAGGGTGACAGAGGTCAGGTAAAGGCTTCACTCACTAACTTTCTAAAACTCAAGCCTCCATCGTTTATTGGGTCGGATGCATCAGAGAGACCCCAGGTTTTCTTAGACAAGATGGAGAAGATTTGTAACGCTATGGGACGCTCTAGTTCTAGATTAGTGGAGCTAGTAGCTTTTCAGTTAGAGGATGTAGCACAAGAATGGTATGACTCCTTGCGAAGGGGTAGACTGACAGATGCTCCACTGTTGACTTGGAGTGAATTTAGTATAGCCTTTCTAGATCGATTTTTATCGCACAGTGTACGAAGTGCCAGAGCTAGAGAGTTTGAGACATTGGTGCAAACTTCGGGCATGATGGTGTCAGAGTATGACATAAAATTTACGCAGCTATCTCGATATACACCATATTTGGTTTCCACCGAGGAAATGAAGGTCTAAAGGTTTGTGGATGGACTGGTGGAACCATTGTTTAAGGCTGTGGCTTCACGAGATTTCCATACGTATTCTGCGACAGTAGATTGTATTCAACGAATTGAGATGAAGACCGGTGAGAGCAGGGCCGTAAGAGATAGAGCAAAAAGGGCTAAAACAGAGGGTTATCAAGGCCGTAAAGATTTCGGGGGCGGAATTTCATTCTCTAACCGTCAAGGACCATAGAGGGGATCAAGGTTTCACCAACGGGGAAGTGATGTGACGAGTGCCAGCATTGGGTCAGGGTAGAACACTTTTAGTGGAAGAAGATAATCACAAGATTCCAAGTAGAGTAGTCAAGCTATCCCTTCCTACGATAATTGTGGGAGACCACACAGAAGACAATGCTATCATCCTATAAAGACTTGTTTTAATTATGGCCAGCCTAGACACATGTGGAGGAATTGCCGGATGGCCCAACAATCGTAAAGTTTTTTTCGCAGTTCTACTCAGCCAGCTTTATCTGCTCCTTCAACAACTGTCTCAACTGGCCAAGAGATTAGTGAGACACAAGATAGAGGTGCTGGTGCTTTTTCTCAGGGTAGACCCGTTGGGTCTGGACGTCAAAGTTCTGCAAGAAGAGGCCAAGCGAAGGTGTATACCTTAACTCCCCAAGATGCCCAAACGTCCAATGCAGTAGTCTTAGGTACTCTTTCCATCTGTAATATGGATGCTAGAGTATTGTTTGACCCTGGATCTACTTATTCTTTTATCTCTCCATGTTTTGCATTTCGATTGGGTAAAGATTGTGTTAGGAGAGAAGAACAATTAGTGGTATCTACTTCTTTGAATGAGGTATTTGTGGCTGAATGGGAATATCAATCCTGTGAAGTCCAAATCAAGGATAAGAACACCCTAGTGAATTTAGTGGTATTAAACAGCTTGGATTTTGATGTGATATTAGGAATGGACTGGCTGTCACCTTGCCATGCTAGTGTAGACTGTTACCAGAAGATAGTTAGATTTGATTTCCTAGGTGAGCCACCATTTAGCATCTAGGGGGATAAAGGTAATGTTCCGACCAACTTGATATCAGCCATATCTGCCAGGAGGTTATTAAGGCAGGGCTGTCAAGGTTACCTGGTGGTGGTGAGGGATAACCAAGTAGAGGTCGGAGATATAAGTCAAGTGTCAGTAGTGAATGAGTTCATGGATGTATTTCTTGAGGAACTGCCAAGATTACCTCCGGAGTGAGAGATTGAATTTTGCATAGACTTGATTCCTGATACTAGACCCATATCCACACCCCCATATCGAATGGCATCGGTAGAGCTCAAGGTTCTCAAGGATCAATTAGAGGATCTGCTAGACAAAGGTTTCATTCGCCCCAGTGTTTCACTGTGGGGAGCACCAGTGCTATTCGTAAAGAAGAAAAATGGGTCACTTAGACTATGCATTGACTACCGACAACTTAATAAGGTAACAATGAAGAATAAGTACCCACTCCCAAGAATAGATGATCTGTTTGATCAGTTACAAGGGGCACAATGTTTCTCTAAGATAAATCTACGATCTGGGTATCATCAATTGAGGATCCAGAATGAAGATGTGCTAAAGACCGCATTTCAGACCAGGTATGGTCATTATCAGTTCTTGGTGACGTCATTTGGACTTACCAATGCCCCTGGGCCTTTATGGATTTGATGAACCGAATGTTCAAGCCCTACCTGGACAAGTTTGTAGTGGTGTTCATTGATGATATCTTGATCTATTCGAGGAGTTGGGAGGAGCATGAGCAGCATCTTAAGATAGTGCTCCAAACTTTGAAAGAACATCGATTGTATGCCAAGTTCTCCAAATGTGAGTTTTGGCTTGAAAGTGTTGCATTCTTAGGACATGTGGTCTCTAAGGATGGGGTACAAGTGGATCCAAAGAAAGTCGAGGCAATGGAGAAATGATCGAGGCCAACATCAGTTACGGAGATAAGAAGCTTTTTAGGGTTGGCAGGCTATTATCATCGTTTTGTTAAGGATTTCTCCAGAATAGCCGCCCCTTTGACCAAGTTGACACGTAAGGATACAAAATTTGTGTGGTCAAATACTTGTGAAGATAGCTTTGAGAAGCTTAAGACATGTCTTACCATAGCTCCAGTGTTGAGCCTATCACAAGGCATCGGGGGTTATACAATATTTTGTGATGCATCGTTGGTTGGTTTAGGATGCGTGTTAATGCAACACGGGAAGGTGATTGCATATGCATCAAGACAACTTAAAAGGCATGAACAGAATTACCCCGCACATGATTTGGAAATAGCAGCAACCGTGTTCACCTTAAAAATCTGGAGACATTATTTGTATGGTGAGACTTGTGAGATATATATGGACCACAAAAGCCTAAAGTATATATTTCAGCAGAGGGATCTTAACTTGCGACAACGCAGATGGATGGAGTTGCTAAAGGATTATGATTGTACTATTCTTTACCATCCTGGTAAAGCTAATGTAGTGGCAGATGCCCTAAGTTGAAAATCGATGGGTAGCCTAGTACATATGTCCACAGACAGGAGATTGTTGGTTAAAGAGATGCATAGCTTGGGAGACATGGCGGTACATTTGGAAGTCTCAAAGACAGTTGCATTGCTAGCTCATTTCAAAGTGAGACCTGTCTTAATGGACCGAATTAAGGAAGCACAAGGTAAAGATGAGTTCGTAGTTAAGGTCTTAGAGGATCCTCAGGGAAAGAAAGAGAAAATGTTTACCAGAGGCACAGATGGAGTGTTGAGGTATGAAACTAGACTCTATGTGCCGGATAGCGATGGATTGAGAAAAAAGATATTGGATGAGGCTCACATGGCAACCTATGTGATACATCCAGGAGCTACAAAGATGTATCAAGATTTAAAGGAAGTGAACTAGTGGGAAGGACTTAAGAGAGATATGGCCGAGTTTGTCTCCAAGTGCTTAGTGTGTCAACAGGTTAAAGCAGAGCACCAAAGGCCTACAAGATTACTACAACCGTTACCAATGCCCGAATGGAAGTGTGAGCATATTGTAATGGATTTTGTGATGGATTTGCCTCGAACTAGTGAGGATTATGACTCGATCTGGGTCATAATAGACCAATTGACGAAGTCAGCTCATTTCTTTCCAGTTAAGACCACTTATGAGGCTGCTCAATATGTCCAGCTCTATGTAGATGAGATAATACGGTTGCATAGCACTCCTGTTTCTATAATGTCAAATAGAGGGACACAATTTATTAGCAGATTCTGGGAAAAGTTACAGGAAGCAATAGGCACTAAGTTGGACTTTAGTACAGCTTTCCACCCCCAGACTGATGGACAATCTGAACGAACCATATAGACTTTGGAAGACATGTTGAGGGCATGTGTAATAGACCTTGGAGTCAAATGGGGTCGGTATTTACCCTTAGTGGAGTTTGCTTACAATAACAGTTTCCAAACTAGCATCCAAATGGCACCATTTGAAGCACTATATGGAAAGAGGTGCAGATCACCCATTGGATGGCTAAAAGTAGGGGAAAGGAAACTTTTGGGGCCTGAGTTGGTGCAGGACGCCACTGATAAAATTCGTATGATTCATCAACGGATGCTTACAGCCCAAAGTAGGCAAAAGTCTTATGCGGATAACCGACGAAAGGATTTGGAGTTTCAAGTGGGAGACCATGTATTTCTAAAAGTCTCGCCAACCAAAGGGGTAATGAGGTTTGGTAAGAAAGGGAAATTAAGCCCTCGGTATATAGAACCCTTCGAGATCTTAGAGAGGGTCAGAGTAGTGGCATATCGATTGGCATTACCGCCAGACCTTTCGAGTATTCACCCCGTGTTCCATGTATCAATGTTGAGGAAGTATAATCCAAATCCTTCACATGTAATACGGTATGAAACCGTTCAGTTGCAAGATGATTTGACTTATAAGGAACAGCCGGTAGCTATCCTTGATAGACAAGTCAAAAAGCTCCGATCAAAAGATGTGGCTTCAGTGAAAGTGTTGTGGTAAAATCACATTAGTGAAGAGGTAACGTGGGAAGCTGAAGAGGAAATGCGAACCAAGTATCCACACCTCTTCGATATGTAAAGGTAAGCCACTCTACTTTGCATTTAAATTTGGGGATCGAATTTCTATTAGTGGGGGAGAGTGTGAGACCCTGTCGAATTTGTTAAAAGTTGGTATTGTACCTAGTAGTATATTTAAGTTAAATCGAACCTTGAACTAGCTCAAATAGAAATTCTAAGAGGAATTTGAAAATTCTGAAACCCACAGAATGACTTAGAATAGTGATTTGGAGTTCAAGGTCCAGTTTAGAGTCTATTAGGAAAATTGACCGATTAGGGACGAAACGGTCATTTTACCATTTGATGATAAAATGGAGATTTTTAGTCAAGATTTGGTCACATTTGACCAAGAATAATTATATGATATATAATTATGATTATTGGAGTATAAAATGATGTATAGCAGTGAAAAATTATGATTCTCGGTATTTTGGAGTACAAAGGTAAAATGGTAATTTTGCCACTAGAAGACTAAACGGAAATCTTTTTTAAAAGATCTTTGCCCCATTTGATTAATATTGATCAATATTAGTGTTATTTGAGGTTGAAAAGTAGAAATAATGTGATTCCGATACATTTCGGGGTATATGGGCAAAATCATAATTTTAACATCTTAGGATAAAACGATAATTTTCCACCACCAGAACATAGTTTTCCAGCCATGGTCATCTTTTAATCATATCTTGACTTAGACTAATCATGTGGTGGAAAAGAATTGGAAGAAAAAGTCAAAAAAGTTAAAAAAATGGGCCAATGGCAATATGCCATGTGGCAAGTTATTTATTTTATTATTAAAGCCTAAAAATAGCCATTTCAACCCATTTTCTCTCTCTAAATTCGGCGCAAACCAAATTCAAGGGAAAGGAAAAGAGAACAAAGGGAAAAACAAGAAAACCTAGCAAAAAGTTCAAGAAAAAGTGTGATTTTCAAGGAAAAATCAAGTGAAAAAGGTAATAATTCTTCACTTTTGCTTATGATCTACAATACCCATGCATTTCTTTCCATTTTCTATGGTTGAGAGGCATGATATAATGATGAATTCAATTCTGAAAAATGGGTATGGAAGAGGAATTAAAGTTGGATTGGCTTGATTCTAAACTATGTTAGTGTTTAGAGATAGGTTAGCATGTTAGTAAGTAAAACCGTAAGAAAAAACTTGATTTTCCCCATGAATCTTTCAAGGCCGAATATCATAGGTTGTTTTTGGAAAATGAAATGAATTGGAAATTGACGATTTAAGATGAAAAAGTTAAATAGGAAAAATTACAGTGCTAATGCACTGTAATGGTTGAATTTTCCAAGAAGAAATGGAAAAGTTTTAATGTTGAAATTGGCACTATTTAAATGGTATGTGGTGAATTAAGGTATTAGAAAAAGAATGGTGCAATTTGAAATTAAATCGAATGCATTGGCCAATTTATCGGGTAATCGGTCGAATTAGGTCAACACCGCATTTAAGCGATTGATCGAGTATTTTATGCATCCGTATAGAAATTAGGTTAATTTTATACCTAATTAACACCAATATAGTAAATTCCTTAATTTTATTCTGTGTCAAGGTGGTGAGACGTCCGAAAAAGGCAAAGGGATCGTGCCTGAGGACTATTAATCCGAGTGCACCCGGAACCCAGATTTTCGACACTGTGAGTGAATTTGTATTTCAAATTATTTTGGGAAATGTACGTGTATTGAAATAAATAATCTGAATGATTTTATCTGAATTTCTTAAAATGCGTGCCTGAAAACAAGTCTTTGATAAAAATATTTTGATGTGTGAATTGTGTTATGCATAAAGGCATGAATTCATGTGCTTTATAATATGCTGTTATATATGTGTTGACGTGTGATATGTATTGACAAATAATATTGTGTGATAATTATAACCGTACATGTGCACGATGTGGGGGAGCACATGTCGGTAATGATGGATGCGGAATTATGGAGAATGATATTGCTTGTGCACAATGTGGGGGGATGCACACGATAACTAGCTATGTGCACGATGTGGGGGAATGCACACGATAACTCCAGCTATGTGCACGATGTGGGGGTTGCACATGAGCTAGTGAGATAGTGCTGATATTGTATTCATCTGTGTGTATATGTATGAAATTGAATACTCCTTCATTGTAAATTAATTTGAGTTGAGGGAAGGGGTTTGATACTAAATTGGATCAAAATGGTTTTGTTCCAAATGTGTGCATCATGGTTTAAAATCCTTCTTGGATATTATTGCTTGTTTCCACCTAATGTTCACTCACTGAGTACTGTACTCACCGTTTTGAAAAAATTCATATTTTCAGATCAGGAGATTGTAGATTCCTAGATCGCGAGATCACTGTAGTTCATCTCTTGGTAGGTGTCCAGCATTCAATAGTTGCCCGTTTTTCTTGTAATTTCTCTGCTGGAAGTCAAGGGCCTTTTGGATTGTGGTTATGTACATGTAATGTACATTGTCAAAGGTTATGTTTGACCGGTATGTAGGTACATATTATATCTATAATGCCATTGTGAGTTGGCTTTGTGTGCACTGGGTGCATTGCATGTGGATGCCTCACACGATCATACGTGGAGTAAAGTAAATGAAAATAGGCTTGCTTGGGCTTGGTGAACTATGCTCATTGGGTCCTTGCGCCGGCCATGGCCCGGGAATTGGGTCGTGACATTTACCTTCAGTTCGATCAGAATACTTCATTTATGTTTATTATCATCTTTTAGAATCAAATTGGAAATATCCCTTACAATCATTATCGCTTATCATTAAAATGTCGAGCATGCGTTTATCTCCATCATTAACTTTGAACCATCACCCTGTCTCAATCAAACCAATTCCGATCACTTATTACACTTATTCACGTATACTTAATCACCATCCTATTACTTTGTTCCTTGTCGACTTTCTTGACATCCATAGCTCTGTTGCCGTATAAAAAAATTTAGCGTAATTATGAAATAACACTTCATTTATTCTTGTTTCTCAATCATATGATCCCATCTTGACTATTATTTTGAAATTCTCTTTATATCCACATAGTTCAATTTTCTAAGGATATTTCTTACCATTGTACCATTCATGCAATTCATCATACATATTGTATTCAAAACTCAAATCACTAAAAATAATTCTTCACTTCTACTAGTTACATATGCAACTCCACATATACATATATATATATATATATATTCATTTAAATGTCAATATTCATCACCATATATAGGGACTCTTGTCAACTATATTCGGATTGAATTCCCTTTTTACTTTTCTCATTTTTGACATTACTAATTTATCCTTCAATTTTACTTCCATATATCATAGTTAGTCCACAAACATTAGATTATAACCAATTTCCAATTTACTCTTTGGACATTTAAGTTATCATTCAACTTACATTTTTCCATATTTTATCTCTCATATATCCCTATGCATTTACATCATACCTATGCAGAACTTCATGTACCTTACCTGCTTGGGCTTTTCTCTTATTATTTCCATCATATGCACAACTTTCATTATACCACACATCCATGTATCATAGTGTCATTATCCACATCTCAATCACTAAATATTATTTTCATCCAATTTTATTTTGATATCCATGTATACTTTACAATCTTAATGACCCTTTAGGTTCATCTTTACTAGATCACTGCATCTTTTGCAGTATCACAATTCCTAAAAATCATCCTCATTTCCCATTTACCTTTTGTACTTCCATTGTATATCCTTATCCATTTCAATCTTACTTAGTCATTTAAGACTTAAGTCCTTTAAGTCATAAGTAACTCTCACATATTCGATTTCTAAATTCCTCGTTATGGGATTTTCATTAGTCAATTTCATCTTCAAGGCTAGCTTCACTCATCCTTCATACTATTCTTTATATCAATATGACATTATTTTTCTTTGCACTTACATAATCAACGCTAATAATTACAAAACTTGAATTAGGGTTTGATTAAGTATTCCTCGATATCATTGTCAATATCCAAGTTGTACCGATATTCATGACCACATAACCCATGCTTTAACCATTAAGCTCCTTGAAAATTTCTAATTTCCACATTTTCTTATCATGTATATAAAATAATCTAAAGTACTATTAACCATTATTCTTGACACTTGCAATTCGGTCTATTCGTTTCAAAACTTTATACATTGCCAAACACTGAGTTACTTCTTTACTCATAGATCCTTCAAACACATTCAATTCAAAAACATGCACTTATTCCCTCAGATATTTAAATGTATTCTTAGATTTCTCATACGCCACATGATTAACCTTATTTTATTTCTACTCTCTTTTCTTTCGACTCATCAAAGTCAAATTGCAATTCCTCACTTGATATTGTCATCCCTTTATCTCTTAAGATTCATCTTCAATTGATTTTATTTTCCTCTTGATTCTTCATATCATAGTTTATCACAATAACTGTCTAACTTCCCTTTTTCGTACATGCTATGGTACATAAAGCAATACAGAAACCTTTCAATTGATGTATCATCCTCCTAATCGTTTAAATCTCCCCATAGCGACGTTCAATACCAAGTTCAACGACCTGAATTTAGCGTGTACATTCTTTTTCCATACTTTCCATGCCTTGCTCATGCGTCCGACACATGAGGTGTTCTTAGCGTTGTGACACTGGACAGTTGGTGTTGCGGCAGTGCAACTGCTAAAAATTCTTCCACAAGAAAATTCTCCTACCTTTAGGACTACTACATTAGTCACATGCTCAAGGTCTAGTCAATACCTTTAAGTTCATGTTGTCTCTTAGCACTTGTGATCAATTAAACAAGTCTCACTTAAATACACCCTTTCCATATTATATGACAAATTTTTAATTCCATACTACCACACATAGTTATTCACACTTTCTAACGTCCACAATTCCTTTAACATTCGTAACTAATTGTTTTCCTTATCTTACAACTCACATAGTCCAGTCGCTTCAACTTAAAATTGTCATAAAATTAATCCATCTGGATCAACACCTTTTGTTTACCTTATTATTAATGCAGGAGTTTCGTCTTTTCCTACTTCCATATTTACTTCAAATAATGTATTTCTAGGTCAATTATCACCATATAGCATCACGACACTATGTGCCTTTTTTCTACTATCATTCATACCCCGTAGGAATTAATTAAAAATTTATGTACTTTGACTAATGCTAATTTCCTTCAACCATATCTTAAACACTCCAATTCGTACATTACAACTCCAAGTGTATGCCTACATTTTTGATAACCTTCAAACATTTCCTAATCATGAAAACTACAATTTACAAACTAAATTTTATCACACGTACGCTAACATAACATTAATTTCAACATATTTATTTCACTCTTTTTTGTGGTATGCCAAAATTGTCGTTTAGGTATATTTCACTACTAACAATCATATTCCCTTACCATAACACTTAGTGCAATTTTGATTAAGCGATTGTCTCCAAATAACTCTTAAATACACAAATATCTACTTGTACACCACTAAATGTTAAGATCTTAACTTTACACATCAATCCTTAACCAATCACATCTATAAAATGAAAAAACTACTTAATTATTACACCTCGCCTTTGTGATCATAAGATCAAAGTTGTCCTAAACTTAAAATGCAGAAACTCCTTCTTAGAGCATATCCAAAAAAATCCATATTTTCTAAGTCCCTTACCTTTGAAAAAAAATCAATTTCAAAGCTAGTCATTTGCACCATAGTTTGCATACTAATCCAATTAGACTCTTAAATTGATCCTTTAAAGAAATTCGTATATCAAGCTCAAATTTAGAACTTCATAAGGCATTTAAACTATAATCAATTTTCTTAAGTAATTCAACTTTAAACAACCACATTCACCACTAATCCTTTATTTCCTTGGCTTCACATTACGCATAGCAAAATTCAAGCTCATCCTTAGAGCAAATTTGTTTATTAACCTTTTCCTTCTTGACCACACATCAATTATAATAGTCATTGATTTTCACCCTTGAGCTAATTCATGCACTTATAATTATACCCCAGCATAGTTCAATCAAACCTTGGGATCTCATCATCGCTTAATGGAATTCAAAACCAGATCCATCTAAGCTAATGTACATATATTCAACACATATCTGCATATAAAATATTTCGAAAGTTTAGCACCATTCCTATATAGGCAGGGCAACTTAATTAACATAGTGCACTTACTTTCATGCACGCAAGTATCAGTTTACACCTCCCTTAATACTTAAATTTATAAACTTCGAGTGAATTTCAACGATCATTATTTATTCCAGCTAAAAATATGCCTCTTATTACCATTATTGTATGTTCTCCTTTATATTGTCCTCAAATACCCCATAGTCATCAAATTTCTTCCCATTGACAATCATGGCTCAAATTTTAACTTCACTAACTGAATAAGTTATTATGGGCTTATTAATCCAACTTCACTTTCCTCCAATCTTAGTCGAAGGGGTATATCATCACATCAATCTTTCATTAGAAGCATTTGCTTAAAATATTTCCAACAACAGCTCGTGTCGCGGGCGGCCTCTTAAACCCAGACATCGACAATCAATTCTCATTATTTAATCATCGCTTATGATTACACAAGGTGGTTTTCTAAGATAAAGAGTCTACGCAGCCTCTTGCCTATAATCGGTGCTACAGTCACTAACAACAAGATTCTACGTCGACCCCACTACTCTACTTTTTAACACAAAAATATCCTAGGACTCGATTAAACCTAAGGCTCTGATACCAACATTGTAACGACCCCTCCTCAGTCGCTACCGACGTCCGAGACTTCCGGGAAAGACTCTTCAAATCTCGAATAAGCCTGTCTAAGATTGCCCATCAGTTAACTATATACAATCACCATTTCATACTGATACACAAAACATTATACTTTCATAACATGAATTGAAACGTACACATACTTATTTATTCAAACTTTAAAGCATTTAATCACAAGTTTATACTTTGAAATTCAAAATATTCAATTATTTAATTATAAGAAAATCAATATCCTTTACAACTTAACAAATAAAGTACTACGACTCGACCTCTAACAGTGGAGCGACTCGGGATAAAATGCTGGGAGATACCTTTACCTATCACGACCCAGAACTCCCCATCAAGCCCGTGACAACCGCCGCGACGTCTCGATAGGCACTCATACCCGGAATGCTGACCGGAACCTTGCAAGGCTTAGCATCAGTTTTCACATCTCCCCGATGAGCAACAGTTATTAAATACTATATTTCAAGAATCAAAAGTTATTTTCGATTCAAAAACAAAAATATATTGTCTTTTGGCTCACAGGGGTATTTTCGTCATTTTTTATCAAAAATCTCAAAATTTGCTAAAAACGTAGTACATGCATAGAAAACACATATATCGTGATTAAAATTAAATTTAAGTATCTAAAACGTTTGTCTGAGGTAAAAATTTAACTATTTGAATGTAATAAAAAAAATTCAATAAAATAATATATTTTCTTATAAAATAATTTTTATAAAACTATCGATAAATAATTTTCGTAGTGTAAAAACAAAATATATTTTTACATACTATAATACAAACAACTAAAGTATGAAATTTAAATTACAGTGACACGTGGGCCCATAACTAACCAAAATGTATTGGAAAATGTGAACCTACAGTTCTTGTCGATTCAAGTCCACTGTTGTCCTTGATTGAATCCGCTAACTATGAACTTCTTTGAGCCTGTAATGTGAGGAAATGAAATGGTGAGATTATAAAATCCCAGTGAGTAAGCAGATACCATCTAAACTATCTAAAGGCGAGTAAATGGAGACAATAAATAAATCCTCATAAAGTAGTTCATAATATCTCACTTCTTTTCCATGAGTAAAATAAATTCTTTTTACACGAAAAATTATTATGGCTTATGGATTTTTGAGAACTTGGCTTATGCCAACAAAATCATGCTCGATGATACCTTGATCAGAGGTGTTCAACCAAGCCCGCCAAGGCTATTAAATTATTCAAAACTCAGCCATACCTTGGCATTAGCTGAGTTCGCCGTCACGCGGTAGTTTGGCATGAAGTGAACTCTATCATACCTCAAGACAACCCTGTACGCCTCTACAACTGAGATAAAGGTATATATAGGGGGTTTTACCGTGCCACCTCTAAATAGGCCGGTCCACGGAAACCCATCTACTGCAGTAGATAATCGTCCACCAATTAAATCAAAAATTTTAGCAGCATGACTAAGCCATTTTAATACTAACCAGCCTACACAGCAAACAGCATTTCGTATAGTTTTCAACACAATAACCAATAAGCCAATCATGCCACATTTTCATAAGCCATATCAATTTAAAAATACAATTTATTATACAACAAAACCAGTCTCCAAGTACTCTATTTCAAAATCAATTGTTCAATTTTCAAATCAATTTATAAAATTTTTTTTATTTTATAAATACACATTTGTCTCATAAAATACAAAATTCACCATTCAAAATAATTTCTCACAAAACCAGCAAATTAAATAAAATCTACTCTAGATAATTAAAATGATAATATGTTTACTCACTGTATTAGGAGTAGAAATACTCATATTCTCGGTCCGCGGGTGTAATCTCCTACCCGTGTCAAATGGCTCACCACCTATCCATACTACATGACACAAAATTAAATAATTTGTGTCAATTTTTCATAAACTATTACAAGCTCTCTAAATCTAAATGAATGTAGGCGATGGAACGTAAAATGTCCAATTAATCGCTTAAATACGATTTTCGACCTAAGTCGCACTATACTTGGTCTAATCGGTTAAAAATCTTCAATTTAATTATAAATCAATTCTTTTCACTTTCTACACTCCAATTATATTTAAATTACCTCAAAGACTACGAATGAGATTAAATTTATCAATCCCAGGTCAGAAAATACACCGGTCTATACACTAGGCAAAAATTCAAATTTTTATACTAAAAATTTCCATTTAATTTCTAATCTCACCAATCATCAAATATCACCAAAATATCATGAAATATCATCAATTTCAGCATCAATTCTCCCCCTAGAAAATTTAGCCTAAATGGGTTAAGTGAAAAACAAGTATTTTTCTTGCTAGATTTTTATACTTAACATTACTAATCAACTAAAAACACCAAGATCCATTGAAATCTAGCAAAATCAAGACTCAAAACTCCTCCTCGAAGGTTCGGCCAGCATGGGTTTGGTATGAAATCTCAAGTTTCATGCATGGAAAATGGAAAGAAATGCATGGGTAACATAGGTTACTAGCAAAATCAAAGAAATTTTACATTAGCTTGATCAAATCCTTGGATTCCCACACTTTTCTCCAATTTTCCACCTATGGTTTGTTCTTCCTTTTGTTTTTCTCCTTTCTTCTGGTTTTTGGCCGACCATGGGGTTAAATGGGCTGATTTTTATGCTTTTTATTAAGTAAATAATAAAATATTAAAACTAACACATGGCATTTTCTAATTGGTTCAAATTTTAAATATTTGACTTTTATTCCAGTAATTCTCCACCACACAACTCTCATATTTATCCAATTCCATGATGAATAAAATCTTTTGGTCTTGACAAATGTTCGGGGCAAAAAATTACCGATTTGCCCCCGAGGTGGTAAAATTACAATTTGGCCCCTATACTCCGAAAAGTACCGGAATTACATTTTTTTCACTTTTCAACCTCAAATTTCACTCTAATTGATCAATCTTAGTCAAATGGGGCTAAAATCTTTACTAAAAATTCCTGTTTTGTTCTCTAGTGGCAAAATTACCGTTTTACCCTTATGCTCCAAAAAGACCGAGAATTAAAATTTTTCATGGTTAAACCTCATATTATGCTTCAAATGATCATATTATACTTCAAATGATTAATCTTGGTCAAATTTTCATTAAATAACCAAATTTAAATTTTAGGTGGTAAAATGACCATTTTGCCCCTAAACGGTCAATGTTCCCGATTAACTCCAAATCGGCCCTTAAACTTCAAATCGTCATTTTAAGTTATCCCTAGACTGTGAAATTCCCAATTTCACCTTAAAATTCCTATTTTAATTAGGTCGAGGCATAAATCGTCTTAATCATTCCTCTAGTTATAATATCGACTTTGAATGCCTTTCAAGGGCATTCAAGTATATAAACATTTCATCCAGCACATGGATAACATGACAGATACTTTATAGAGTCAAGTCTTACATTACCTATCCAAGGTGGACCGAACACGCCGATGATTACACGCTAGGCTGATCCTTGTCTGCAAAAGGAGAAACAAGAGGGTTGTGAGTCTCAGAAACTAAGTGATCATCGGCTCCGTGAGTAAGGCGTAGATGGGAAACAAGCAAACAGCATATCAGTTGAATATAAAATGCAGGATTATGAAAACCATTTGTTTCAAACGGGGATTTGTGCCTTATATAAAAATCAAGAATTTCTTGTAAGGTATAATCAACCGAGATAATAAAATTTTTTGCATCAAAATACATTAATAATCATTTTCAAATCAAATCAATACAATTGAGCAAGCTCCCACGAAACCAAATATTATTTAAAATCATGCACAAATCATAGCTCGCTCTATACATGAGGAATTACATATTCATTTCACAGAAAAACAAATAGGGGAGTTGCGAACAATCATTTAATTTTGTTTTCACCATGCAAGAAATATGAGTTTAAAAATCTAGAGATGCCACTCTCGAGTAGGAAATGGAAGTAAACCCGTGGTCCCGCTACCACGTAATAACATCTAGGAGAATCGTTTCCACCAGATTCCCACATAATGCCATGGCAATCTCAACGATGTCGGCCGACATCGGAGATATCAAGCGGTCGCAACCGCGTATATCATCTGAGGCCTTGCCACGTATATCACAGACCATGGCCCCAGCCATGTCTAACAACCCGTCAACGACCCAAAAATTTCTCTAGCTAGAGCTCACTCGTGCACGAAGGTCACACTTAACAGATGTGACATCTGGCCTACTCTCGAATTTCTTGATTTATAAAACCATTTTACAAATTGTGTTATGTTCTTAAAAGCTAGGCTCAAAAATTGTTTTGAAGCATTCAACATTGGCACAATAAAATCTATTAGCGTTTTCATAAAATACAAGTTTGTGCATGAATTTCAAAACACAATTCGCATGTTGAAAAACATTATAACCATTAATGCACACTGCACAAATATAAGGCACATTTTTTATATAAACTGTCTTGAAAAGCTTGTTTTCCATTTTAAAACACTTTATGTATAATTATACATATATATATTAGAAACACGTTTAAAATTCGTCGCGAGCACAAACTTTCTAAAAATCTTCCAATTCATGTTTTTCGTAATTTTTCATGTAAAATAAATCCTATGTGCATCTATGTATATATAGGCATATTTACGAAAATTTTAAAATTGACACCCCCGACTCACCTCAAAATAGCGGGATATTACATCGCGATTTCTACTTGCCGATCGCTCATCAATACCTCCCGTACACCACTATAGTGCATTATCTTCACTTTAGCACTTCCTAGCAACAATCCAAACTCAATATATTTAGTGCATCAATTCCACTTCTATTTCTAATCCTATTATGTATCCATATTCAACTAACTCCCATCTTAATGCATTTTTACTTAAATTACTTATACCCGTTGCTCACGTAATTCCTTAGATTACAACAACGGCAACTTATTTATGATGTCACGTGCCTACTTCAACCTTTCTAAATACCTTCCGCCCAAATCCATCTTATATTTCCATAATATTAATTATGTTTACGGCAACCACAATCATTTCAAATCTACTTTATTATTTTCCAATTTCTATCCACATTATTCCTTCTTATTTTTTCCAATTAATATACCATTCAACTTAACTTTTTCAACTAACTTATGCAAATAAATTTCTCTGACAACAATAATTTCTTCACAATGAATCATTTCAAAATTTCTTAATTACATTTAAACACTTTCATCAAATTCATATTTTCTTCTTTGCTTTAATCCTATGAGACATCATAAAAGAATTTTTTTTAAACATTGTGTTAAAGCAATTTAAATTTTAATTCACATCACTAATAACCCAAATTTAACAAAACAAGTGGGCTAGCCCAAATAATCCAACTTCATAATAAGCCCAATAAAGAGTAAAGAAATTTTTACCTATTTGGGTTAGGTTAGCCCAAGCCCAAGTCTCCACCTTTCTTCACTTTTTCTTCTTTTTCTTTTTGTTCCAGCAGACCATTTTTTGCCATCTCATCAGCTCTCTTTTCCCTTTAAGTTAGCAACAATTTCAACTCTCTGTTCTTCTTAGAATAGTAGTAATTTCATATTTCTTTTCCTTTTAAAATAGTAGCAATTTCAACTCTATTTCTTCTCCAAAATCAGCAGCCAACACCCTGTTTTCTCTTCTCAAAATCAACTTCTTCCTCTCTTTTATTTTTACTTCAAAAAAATGACTTCCTCTTTTCCTTTTCTCATCGCCAATCACCTTTCTTTCCTTCTTCTTCTTCTTCTTCTTCTTTCTTTTCTTCTTTGTCAAGTCTAGCCCTAAAAATATCAACTATGTCATTCATATATTTGACATCACGCATGCATACTTGAATATCTCAAAAAAATAGTTAACAGTCGATAGTGTACCTAGTGGTGATTCAGTTAAATTAAGCCTGAACTAGTTAAAATAGAGATTTTAATATGAAATTGAGAATTTCAAATTTCAAGAATGACTTAAAATGGTGATTCAGAGTTCGAGGACTGATTTGGAGTTAATTTAAAATTTTCGAGATCTAGGAGCAAAATGGTCATTTTGCCCACCCAAGAATTAGATTTGGATGTTGGATGAAATTTTTTACTGAGATTGATCATTTGGAGTATAATTTGAGATTTAGAAGAAAAAAATTTTAATTCTGGTATTTTTGGGAGCATAGGCGTAATATGGTAATTTTGCCACCATGGGGGCAAAATTACCATTTTACACCACCAACACTTGTCAAAATCAAGGATTTTATTCATTATGGGTATGGATAAATATGACAATTTATGTGATGGAGAAATAAGGTTTAAAGGATCATTATTTAAATTATGGGCCAATGATAGTGTGACACGTGTCAAGCTTTGACTTCTTTAATATTTAACTTGAAAAATCAGCCCATAATTCCCCATTACACCTCCCATATTCGGCCAAGCAAGAGGAAAAGAAAACAAAGAGAGAACAAACCCTAGCTAAGAGAAAATTCAAGAGAAATTATGGAAATTCAAGCAATCAAGTGGAAAAAGGTAAGATTTTTCAATTTTTGCTTGAGATCTACATTACTCATGCATTTCTCCTTGTTTTCCATGGTTGAATTACATGTTTTCATAATGGGTTTATGGTTGGTCGAATGCATATGGAGAGAATTTGATGTTGGAATTGATTTGATTTTAAAATATGTTACTGTTCTTAGTTAGTTTATTATGTTTAGAAGCAAAACAACAAGAAAAAAATTCATTTTCCCCACCACCCTTCATTGGCCGAACCTACCTTGTAATGTGTTGAAGATGAACTTGATTTTTATTTCAAGTAAATTGGTTAGGAAATGATGAATTATGATGTGGAAATTAAGTAGGAAAAATCATGGTGTTAGTGCACCCACCATGACCGAATTTCCTATGAAGAAATGTGAAGGTGGTTATGCTAAATTCTAGGCTATTTTGCTTGTGTTTGGTGATTTGAAGAATTGGAAAGGAAATGGTGCTATTTGGACTTAAATTGGACGTGTTAGCCAATTAAACGGATGAAAGACCAAAGTAGGCCAACATTGTGTTTAGACAATATTCAGACAATTTGCATTTCATATCATGCATTAGTATAGAGTCTAAAATTAGTTTATTACGGTTTAGTACCAATGTAGTAAATTTCTTCACTGTGCAATATGTCTAGGTGGTGAATCCTCTGACAAAGGCAAAGAAATCGCACCTGAGGATTAATAGTCGGAATACTCAGATTTGATTCTCGAAAATAGTGAGTAACCTTATTATCGCCTTAATTATCTAGAGTAATTTTATTAAATGTGTTGATTTTGTGGAAAAATGATTTTAAATGATGAATTGCTTGTTTTATGAGAAAAATGTGAATTTATAAAAAAAATTGAATTGAAAATTGGATGACTGATTTGAAATTAGAGTAATTGGAGACCACACGTTGTATTGTAAATTATGATTTGAATCAAATGGCTTATGATATTATGGCATGATTGGCTGAATTGATAATTGTATTGAAAAATGTGAATTGTTTACTTTGTTCTGATAAATTGGTTAGCAATGAAATTGCCAAGTCATGCTATTGAAACTTTTATTTAATTGGTGGGTTATTAACTACTATAGTAGTCGAGTTTCCGTGGGTCAGCCTATTTAGAGGGGCACAGTAAACCCCACTATATATTTTTATCTCAGTTGTAAAGGCGTAAAGGGATGTCCGGAGGTATGACAGAGTTCACTTCACGCCAAACCACCACGTGAAGGTGAACTCAGCTAACGCCAAGGAACGGCTATCTTTTTCAAACATAAAAATATGTTTACTTGTTTGTGAGATTTTTTAACATCTTTAGTGGACTCGGTTAGATGCCTCAGCCAAGGTATCCCCGAGTATGAGTTTTTATGGCACGAGCCATGATTTTCAAGAAATCATAAGCCTTAGAAATTATTCGGGTGAAATGAATTTACTGTAATTGATTTAAATGAATTTTCAAGATATGAAACTCTTTTGGAGATAGACAGTTTCATTGTCTCCTTTTACTTGCCTTTAGATATTTTAGGTGATATTTGTTTACTCACTAAGTTGTGTAAACTCACCACTCTCCTTTCCACCCCTTTCAGGCCCAGATTAGTTAGTAGATAGCTGAGTTTGCTGAGGACTACAATTGGCTTTGCAACCTCACCAATAGTAGGTTCACTGTCCTCTCTACTTTTGAATATTTCGAGGCCCACGTGTCGCTGTAAATGAAATTGTATACTCTGGTTAACTTTATTATTGTATGCAAGAATTTATTTCACTTTTACGTCCCAAAAATTATTTACCGATAACTCTATAAAAATTATTTTATAAAAAAATAGAATATTTGCTTGAATATTTTTATTATATTCAAATAGTTATAATTTTAATTTAAAATAACGTTTTAGGCATCTAAATTTAATTTTAATCATGACATAGGTGCTTTCCACTCACCTGCTACGTTTTTAGTCGGGTTCAGAAATTTTAAAGAAAAATGACCAAAATACCCCTATGAGGTGAAAATTTATTTTTCTACTATTTTGAGTTGGAAAAAGCTTAAAATCCCTTAAGACATGATGATCGGCAACCATTGCTCACAGGGGAGGTATGAAATATGATATAAAAGCCTTGCGAGATTTCGGTCAGTATTCGGGGCAAGAATACCTATCAAGATGTCGCGGCGGTTGTCACGGGCTCGATGGAAGTTCCGAGTCATGACAGTCTTCTTCTTTTTTCTTTTCTTCTTCTTCTTTGGTCAACCACTCTTTAGACTTTTCCTTTTTTCTCTCTCTTCTTTTTATCTATTTTTCTTTTCTTTTCTTTTTTTTTCTTCTTCTTGTTCTTTTCTCTTTCGATTCCTCACTCTCTCCAGACCACTCTCTTTTTTCTGCACTTTTTGTGTCACGACCCGGAACCTCCTTTAGGCCCATGACAACCGCAGCGACGTCTCGATTGACACTAATTACCCGGAATGCCAATCGGAACCCCGCAAGGCTTACGTATCAGTTTCTTGCCTTTCCTGTGAGCAATTGTTGTTAAATATTCTATTTTAAACAATTACCAGTCGTTTCCGGCTCAAGTAAATCAAAAGACAATTTTTGCCTCACAGGGGCATTTTGGTCATTTTTTGACGAAAATATCAAAATTTGATAAAAATGTAGTTTATACGTCGAGAATACATAATTCGAAATCGAATTTGAAATTGGAAGTCTGAAATATGCTTTTTTAAAGGGTTTATAGACAAATATTATTATTCAAAATATTGATTAAAATATAGCAGTTTATATAAAACAATATTTATAGAAACACGTGTAAGTAATTTTTTGTAATGTGGAAGTAAAATAAATTCATACATACAATAATTTACAAAGTTATAATGCACAATAATAATTACAATGACAAGTGGCCCATAAATACACCAAGTGTTGGTGATAGTAACCTACTGTCTGTGAGATAGAGGGGTCAACTGGAATCCTCGACAAAATCGGGTATCTACAAGCTACCACAGGCCTAAAATATTTGGAAATGAGGTGGGTGAGATTTTGCAATCCCAATGAAAAAACAGACATTATTATAAATATCTAAAGGCGAGTAAAATAGAGGCAAGTTTAAACAACAAATCACAAACCATTTCATAAGGTTTTCAATTTATTTCTTATACCATAAAATATTTGTAATTTACCAAAACAGTTGTTAAGGCTTATGACTTTTATTAAAAATAGGGCTCAAGCCAAAACTAGTTCTCAGGGATACCTTGGTCGAGGCATATAATCGAGTCCGCCAAGGTTGTTAAGACATTTACATGTTAAACACATTTTAGTTTTGAAAACAAGTCGTTCCTTGGCGTTGGCCGAGTTACACGTTCACGTGGGGGTTCAACGTGAAGTGAGCTCTAACACTACCCCGGGAGTTACCCTTCTCGCTTCTACATCCGGAGTAACCATGCAACCGGGTTTATCGTGCCCCTCTAATAGGCAGTCCACGAAAACACGTCGCTGCAATGACTAAACCCACCAATTTTAATAAAATTTCGACAGTATAACGCGGCTTTTATTTATTTACCCAGCCTGCATAGTAAAAGACAGCTTACATAAATTCCTAATGCAATTATAAAATATAGCCACATATACTCATATATCATAAGCCATTCATAGGAAAATATATTTTTCAAGACAATTGGCAGCCTCCAATTACTCAATTTCATAATCAAAAGTTTCTTATTTCAGATAATCAACACAATATATTTATTTGTCACATTTATTTCTAAAACATCAAAAGTCTCGTTTTAATCTCATTTTCGTTTCATAAAATACATAAAGAGCATTTAAAAATAAACTCTAGATAATTTACAATAATAATAGGTTCACTCACCGTTTGTACAAATTAAATGCTTTCTAGGTGCCCCGATCACTGTTCGTCGGGTACGACTTCCTTGCCTTTACCAGAAGACTCTCTTCCCAAACACATTGCAAAAATTACACAATTCACCACATTGATGCTAAATCACTATATAATTGACTTAAATCCTATACTAATACATGGTATAAAATGCAATGGCCTAAAACAGCTTAAACGCGATATTAACCTATTTTTGGCACTTTACCCGATAAATTGCTAACGCGCTCCATTTTAGCTCTAAATTGTCCTATTCTCTCTCCAACATTTCTAACTATTAAATATCAGCCAATAACCCTCTAAAATCACCAAAATCAGCTCACTTCCCTCCTTGGAAAATTCAGCCAAAAATGGGACATTAACCCAGTTAATTTTCCACTTTGTTTTTCTATCACATTTAACCATTTTTCATCATTTTCTCTTCATTTCTCTTAGAATAAAAATCAGTTCATCATCATTGTACATCATTGAATATTCGGCCAAGGGTGGGTATTGTGAGAATTTCATGCTTTCTTGCCCAATTTGATTTCTAAACACATTTAACTAACAAAAACTACCAATTTAACTAAGAATCAAAACATAAAAATTTCAAAATCGTTCCCCTTGAAATTCGGCCAGCCCTAGGTATCACTTTTTGATCTCTCTCCTCAAGCATGCTAAATGGAAACAAAGGCATAGGAAAGGTAGAAATCAAGCTAAAGTCAAAAAATCTTACTGTTAGACGCATAAACAGACGAAAAACGCGAATTCCCTTTTGAATTTTCTAGTTTTCCTTTGGTTTTTCTCTTTTCTTCCTTTCCTCTCTATTTTCTCTCTTGTTTTCTCCTTATGGCCGACCATCACCTGATGTGGGGTTTAAATGGGCTGATTTTCCTTTAAAATAATATTAAATCATTAAAAAGTGCCATGTGTAACTTTCCCATTAGCCCGTCTTTAAAATTTCATCCTTTAAACTTTAATTTTTCACCACTTAAAATACCATAGTTATTCATACCAAAAATAAATAAATCCTATGATTTTGACAAGTTTTGGGTGGTGAAAATTATAATTTTTCCCTAGGGTGACAAAATTACCGTTTTGCCCCTATGTTTCGAAAATTGCTGGAATTGAAATTTTCCACTTACTATCATTAAATTATACTCCAAATAGTTAATCTTGGTCAAAAATTTCACTCCATGATCAAATTATTATCTTAGGTGGCAAAATGACGATTTTGCCCTTGAACACCAAAAATTTCAATTTTACCTCAAATGAACCTTCGAACTCCGAACAATCATTTGAGTCATTCCTAGATTGTAAAATATTAAATTTCATCTTAAGATTCTTATTTGAACTAGTTCGAGGTTAAATCAACTCAAGTGTACCGTTAGGTACAATACCAGGTTTCGTCTATTCTTAGAGGCTTTCCTAACGTATAAACATGCTACTTAGTGCATGTATGTCATGACATGTGTTTATAGGGTAGAGTTTTACATTTTGTCTTCATATTTGACCACATGGGCAGCTACCCATGTGGGTCACCCCTCTCTCTTTTTTTTTTTTTTAATTTCTTTTCTCCTCCATTGTTCCATTGTCGGCCCCTACTTCATTCCTTTCTTTTTATTTTTACATTTGGCCCTTTTTATTGATCAGATGGATGGCTGCCCATGTGATCCTTTTTAATTATTTTTTTTTATGATATAAAGGGGTGTTACAAAGGCCAAATCTTTGAAAATCATGGTTTTGGAAAGAAAAGAGAAAACCAAATAAAACCAAGCCTACTTAAGCTTAAACCTTCTTTGTGCTTTCTGTCACGACCCGGAACTCCCCATCGAGCCCGTGGCAACCGTCGCAAAATCTCGATAGGTATTCATACCCCGAACACCAATCGAAACCTCGCAAGGCTTTTGTATTAACTTTCTTACCTCCCTTGTGAGTAATCGTCGCTAGACATCCTTTCTCAAAGGATTTTAAACTTTTTCCTACTCAAAACAGTGGAAAAATAATTTTCGCCTCACAAGGGTATTTTGGTCATTTTTTTCTCAAAAATTTCAAACTTGACCAAAATGTAGTACGTGAGTGGAAAACACATATTTCGTAACCGAAAATAATTTTAAATGTCTAAAATCTTTATTAAAAGT
Source organism: Theobroma grandiflorum (assembly GCA_036013995.1). Taxonomy (NCBI): domain Eukaryota; kingdom Viridiplantae; phylum Streptophyta; class Magnoliopsida; order Malvales; family Malvaceae; genus Theobroma; species Theobroma grandiflorum. The sequence continues at coordinate 15,586,220 of CP142131.1, forward strand.
GAAAATACAGCTATTAGAATAAAATAAAAATATTAAAAAAATAATCTAATTTCTTATAAAACAATTTTTATAGAACAGTCCGTAAATAAATTTTGGGACGTAAAAGCAAAATAAATTCTTTCATACAATGCTATAGATAACCAGAGTATGAAGTTTCCTTTACAGTGACACGTGGGCCCCCAATTGACTACGAAGATATAGGACTGTGAACTCTTACTTTCTAGGATGCAACTCTGATATTAATTCTCATCTTAATCGACTATCCACCAACTGTTCTGAGCCTGAAATATGGATAGGAAGAGGGGTGAGATTATAAAATCCCGGTAAGTAAACAGATACCATCAAAACATTTTTTTTATATCTGCAAACCTAACCATGCCTTGGCATTTGCTGAGTCTCACTCTCACGTGGCGGTCCATGTGATGTGCACTCAAATCTTTACCTCCAGGAATACCCCACACACGGCTCTCCGATCGAGGTAAGGTAAATCTGATTCTGTGCCCCTTCTCTTAGGCTAGCCCACAGAACCTTCCACTGCAGGGATTATGGATTATATTATCTACCACCTTATTTATAAAATCTTAACTAGCACGATACGGCAATTTATCGCAATCTAGCCTCTAAAGGCTGAATACGCAGTACGTATAATTCTAACACAAAAACCAGTTTAGCCATTCATGCTCACATATTGCTATAAGCCATATAATTTAAAACACAATTTATAATACAAGCAAGCAGTCTCCAATTACTCTAATTTCAAAACCAATATTCAATTTTTCAAGAAATTTATAAAATTATTTTATAAAATCACAATTTCTCTTAAAACATAGCAATTTACTATTTAAACTCATTTTATATAAAATCACACAATTAAATAAAAACTACTCTAGATAATTAAGATGATAATAAGTTTACTCACTATGTCAAAATTTTGGATTTTTCGAGGCACTCTGCCTACTGATCCTCGGGAGCAATCTCCTTGCCTTTTTTCAGAAGATTCACTCCCTAAACACAGTGTACAATCAAAATACTTACTACATTGATGCTAAATTAAAACAAACTAACCTAGATTGTATGCTTATGCATGATATGAAATGCAAAATGTCTAAATTTTGCCTAAACACCGTATTAGCCTATTTCGATCTTTTACCCGATAAATTGATATACGTGTCCGATTTAGCTCAAATCAACTCCATTTCTTTCCTAATGCTTCAAATCACCAATGTCAAGCTAAATACCTTAAAATTTAGCAATGCCACATTCATATTCCTTCTTGGAAAATTCGGTCAAAATGGTGCACTAACAGCATAATTTTTCCTGTTTAATTTTCTCACCATAATTCATCATTTCTCAACCATTTCACTTGAATCAAAACCAATTCACCATCAATACTCAACATACAAGATTTGGCCATGAAGGGTTTCCAAAGATCAAGAAATTTTCTTCACTTGGTTTTACACTACAAATCATTAATCACCTAAAAACACTAACATACCTCAAAATCAACCAATTCCAACATCATTTCTCTCACCATACCCATTTGATCAGAATTCAATTCATTATGAAATCATGCTTCTCAACCATAGAAAATGAAAAGAAATGCATGGGCAATGTAGATCTCAAGGGAAATTAAAGAATTTTCACTTTACTTTGCTTGATTCCTTAGAATTTCACAATTTCCCCTTGATTTTTTTACCTAGGTTTTTGTTTTCTCTTTGTTTTCCCTTTTCTTCCTTTTGTTCTTCCTTTGGCCGAATATGGGAGTGAAAATGGGGTTTATGGGCTGATTTTTATATGTTTAATATTAAATAATAAAGGCTTAACACATGGCGAAATGTCGTTGGTCCATAATTTTTAATTATTTTAACTTTTTCAATTAAATTTTTCACCACATATTTATGCCATGTTTATCCATTCCCTCTATGAATAAAATCCACAAATTTGACCAATGTTAGGGTGAAAATTTACCGTTTTGCCCCTAGAGTGACAAAATTATCATTTTGCCCCTATGCTCCAAAAAATACCGGAATTAATATTTTTCACTTCTAAACCTCAAATTATGCTTCAAATGATTAATCTTGGTTAAAAATTTTCTTTAAATAACCAAATGAAATTTTTAGGTGGCAAAATGACCATTTTGCCCCTAAATTTCAAAAATTCCAAATTGACCCCAAATCGGACCTCAAACTCCGAATCACTGTTTTGAGTCATCCTTGGACTATGAAATCCTCAATTTCACTCTTAAAATCCTTATTTGAACTTGTTCAAGGTTTAAATCATCTCAGTTGTACTTCTAGTTATAATACCGACTTTTAAATACTTTTTCAGGCTGTTCAAATATACAATTACTCTATCAGTCACATGTATAACATGGTAGATATTTTAGGGCTGGGCTTGACACTTTCACTCCAATCTTTATATCCTATTTTTATACCTAATGTTAGGCATTTGTCCTCTATTGTACCCACTTAGCAAAATGTACCTTATTAAGGCATTCTTGTTATTCTTGTAAAGGTTTAAACTTGGCCTTGAAAAGTTCGTGTAAGGGTTATAGTTGATCTCAAAAGAAAAAACCCATTGTATGGGTTTATGGTTAAGCCTGTTAAAAACCATGTGTTAATGCTTAATCTTGTAAAAGTCAGTGTAAGGGTTATGATTCATCACAGAAAAAGCCATTATATGGGTTTATGGTTGAGCTTGTTAAAAGCCATGGATTATCACTTGATCTCATGTAAAAACCATTGTTAGGACTACTGCTTCATCTTGTTAAAAGGAGGAATCCTTTTAGTGGATTAAAAATTCCTTGGTTGCCAAAGGAGTACATGTAGGCATTTGAGAAAGTCGAACCACTATAAAATCCTTACATCTTGATTTACTTTTATGCTTTGTGATTTATTGTTGAAATCCTATTTTAGAAAAATCATCTACTTTTATTTTGATACAAGTAGAAAATCCATTTTGAAGAAAGTTCAATTTTACCTATTGTTTTCATTTTATCATATTTTTGTTTGCCACATTTCATTTCAAGAAAACCCATTTTGTAAAGTACTTGTGGTTTGATTTCATATTCTTGGTTGTTAAATCCTTCTCTACCATCATTACTTATTTATTTCTTGAAATATTCTTCTTAAGTTGTTTTTATTTGATTTCAACTTGAAAAACGTTTTAAGCATTTAAAATAAACCAGGGTTTTGAAAAAAAGGTTATTATATTTGGGTTTGCTAAAATATGGTGTCCAAAACACAATCGTTTAAGGGAAGTGGGAGCACAAAGAAGAAAAAGCCTTGCAGCGCCTAAACAACACCATTTCAGGGAGGCTTTAAGCAACAAACAATGCGTCTTGGAGCTTATGGAGGGCTACTAAAGTGGGCTGTGCCAAGTCCATGAGGGTGCCATTGGGTTCATTCAATTTTGGACTTTGACAATCCAAGCTTGGTATGGAATTTCCTAGACTTTGTTGCTTGGGTCATATTATTGTGTTGGTCTATGCTGTTTATTATGTTTTGTTAGGCCATTTACATTGCTAGTTTAATTTTATATTAGGCATTGATATTTTTATTTGTAGTTTTAGTCACAAGTTAGAAAATTAAAAAATAATAATGTATTATTGGATTGGACCAAAGATGGAATATTTACTCGAGACGTGAGAAGTTGCAATCTTGAGTTAATTTTCTTAGGTGAAGGATTTGATTAAAACTCCATTAGTATGATTGGAGGGTTTTAATTTTAAGTTCTAATATTTTAAATCAGTTAATGAACCTACATTAATAAAAAAAAAAAAGCGATGAAGCACTTTCGTAAGGTTTTTTCTACCAAGAAAAGTATGAAGGTGGAAGATGTGCAGTGTAACATTAGATGCTTGTCAACCCAATCTGCTTTTGATTTAGAGGTTGTGTTTTCATAATTAGAAGTTTGGGAGGTTATCAAAAAATGTGATGGCAATAAAGCCCCAGGTTCGGATGGGTTTAACCTGAATTTCTTCAAGACTTAGTGGAGAGTGATAAATGGGGAGGTAATGTTGTTTATTTCAAATTTTTATGATTTGGAAAAACTAGATCATGGGGCTAATGAGAGTTTATAACTTTGATACTGAAAAAGAAGAATTTGTGTGTAATTAGTGAGTATAGACTAATTAGTTTGGTGGGTTGTGTATAGACTAATTGTGAAAAGTGATTAGAGAGGGGGTAGGTGAGCTTCAATTTGCATTCATATCGAGTAGGCAATTGCTTGATTCTACTTGAATTGCGAATGAAATGGTTGATTTTATGAATAAAAGTATAGAAAATGGTTTGTTGTTTAAAGTAGATTTTGAGAAGGCCTATGACATTGTTAACTAGGATTTTCTAGAATTTATGTTATGGTAAATGGGGTTTAAGAGAAGATGGTCCAATTAGATGGTGGAGAGTTTTTTTCCATTGCTTTCGTATCGGTTTTATAGAGTGGGTCACCAACTAAAACAATTAAATTAAAATTGGGACCAAGACAAGGTTGCCCACTTTCCCTTTTTTGTTTAATTTTGCGGTGGAAGTATTCAATTGCATGATGATCAAAGCAAAAGAAATGAAAATTTGTGGTGTGTCATTGGATGGTTATGTATCACATCTTCAATTTGCAAATGACACATTACTTTTTTGTAAGCCTAATTTAGAGGAGTTACTCAACTTGTAGAGAGTATCGAGGTGTTTTCAGTTAATGTCAAGATTAAAAATAAATTTTCATAAGAGCTTTCTATTTGGTGTAGGAATTTGTATTGAAGATTTGGTTAGATGGGTTGGTCGAATTCACTACCAAATGGGCAATTTACCCAAAACTTACTTGGGATTATCGTTGGGGATTAAATTAGCTTCCATGAAAGTTTGAAAGCCTTTGGTCTTGAAGGTGGAGGAGAAATTGGAAAGATGGAAATCCAAACTTCTATCTAGATGAGGTAAAGTTACTCTGTTACAAGCCTTCCCATATTATTTATGTCTTTATTTAAAATGCCAAGTGGGATTGTGGATGAGTTAGAAAAAAATGCAACATCGATTTCTATGGGAAAGATTAAATAATAATAGAGTAGTGTATTATGTTAAATGGGATAAGGTTTGTTGTTAGAAGAAAGATGGGAGCTTGGGTATGGTGAATTTGGAAATTTAGAATAAAAGACTTCTCACTAAGTGGTTGTGGAGGTATGTGAATGAGAGAGACAGACTGTGGAGAAACGTTGTGATTGCGGAGAATGACTACGATCCATGTGCCCTATTACTTGAAGTTGTTGTCACTCATTAAATCCCTAATATATGGAAAAACATTATTTCTCCTCTAATGCCTATTGATAAATTTTTCTTGCAGGTTAAGGCTAGTTTAGGAATTGTTGTAGGTGATGGCACTTTAGTTTTATTCTGGCATGAAGAGTGGATGGGTGAGATGATTTTGAAAGAGTTTCCAAGAGTTTTTGCACTTGCATTGAATAAAGATAGTAGACTATGTGATTATGGACAGTGGACTGATACTTGATGGCAATGGCAAATCGAATTAAGACTTCGACTGCTTGGATGGGAGTTTGCTTAGTGGACTCAATTATGGGGTTATTTAAGGGAATACCTTAAGTGATGGTTTCAAAGATGGAGTCATATGGAAAGCAACTCTTAGTGGTAGGTTCTTTGTTAAATCTTTTTCTCATATTGTTCATAATTCTTATTCTGAAACTAAATAATTGTGGAAGAATATTTGGCTTGGCTATACTCCATATAGAGTAGAAATATTTATTTGGCAATAAATGTGGGAGAAGGTAGCTATCAAAATTAAGTTGGTAAAAAGAAAATTAATTGAAGAAGATTAATCTATTTGTGTGTTGTGCAAAAAATGCCAAGAGTCTGTTAGCCATCTTTTTATTACTTGCAAGAAAACACGGAAGATATGGAGTAGGTGGTTCTTAAATTGGGAGATTAGTTGGGTTGTTCCATGTTGTAAAGCCCGACTCTATAAAATATATGCCATATTATCCATGTGCTGGATGGAATGTTTGCATACTCGAATGCCTCGGAAAAGTATTAAAAGTCGATATTGTAACTAGAGGTACAACTAAGTCGATTTAAGCCTTGAAAAGTTCAAATGAAGATTTTAAGATGAAATTGAGAATTTTAAAGTCTAGGAATAACTTAAAATGATGATTCGGAGTTCGATGGCTGATTTGGAATCAATATGGAATATTGACTACCTAGGGGCAAAATGGTCATTTTGCCACTCGAGGAAAAAATGAGAATTTTTAAAAAAGATTTTAACCACATTTGACTTATTGGAGTATGATTTGAGTTTGAGAGGTGAAAATTTTAAATTTTGACATTTTTTTCGAGTATAGGGGTAAAATGGTAATTTTGCCACCCTAGGGGTAAAATTGTAATTTTTCACACCCGACACTTGTCATGCCCATGGATTTAAGCCATTAACATTTTAGGTCATGGATAATTGAAGGATTTTATGTGGTGGTGAATTTAAGTTTAAAGGATAAGTATTTAAAAAATAAAACAATGGTAAGGTGACATGTGTCAAGTTTGATTATTTTAATATTTTCCTTATAAAATCAGCCCATATTTCCCCCAATTCATTCATCATGGTTGGCCATAGCAAGAAGAAAAGAGAGAAAGAAAGAAAAGAAATCCTAGGAGGAAAAATTGAAGAAAAAGTGTGGGATTTCAAGGGATTTAGCAAGTAAAAGTAAAATTTCTTGATTTTTACTTGTGATCTACCTTTCCCATAATTTCTTTCTCATTTTCCATGCTTAGAACTCAAGTTTGCATGATGAACCCTTGCTGGCCAAACATGTAGAGAAAGAGAACGATGGTTGATTTGGTTAGATTTTGGTGTAATCTAGTGGTTTTAGTTAGTTAGTAATGTGTAGTCTAAAAATCAAGCAAGAAAATAATTTGTTCTTCATTAAATCCTTTATAGTCAAATTTCATAGGGAGAATATTGAGGCTGGAAATTGTGATATTTTATGGTATTTTGATGGAATTTGATGATTGGTGATGTTAAAAATTAAATGGAAAAATTTGGCATGAAAATCTGAATTTTTACCTAATGTATAGACATATGTGTTTTGTGGTTCAGGACTGATAAATTAAATTACATTCACAATCATTGAGGTATTTTGAATATAATTGGAGTGTTAAAAGTGAAATGGATCGAATTGGAGTTGAATTGAAGGTTTTAGCAATTTAAACTGTGCATAGGCAAGTTAGGTCGGATACCGTATTTAGATAGTCATCCGAGCCTTTCACATTCCATTTTATGCTTCAGTATAGAGCCTAATTCGGTTTTATATCGATTTAACACCAATTCAGTGAATTGTTTACTGTGCATTATGGCTAGGTGGTGAGCAAACTATACTGTTAAAAATAAAGACATTGTGCCTGAGGATCGAGAATAGGAGTATTTCGAACTCCTAGTACAGTGAGTAAGCTTACTATCATCTCAATTATCTAAGGTGGTTTTTATCTGTCTTTGTGAATTCTATGGAAAATGGATTTAAAAGGTAAATTTCCATGTTTTATAAACAAATGTGTTTAAATGAAATTACTTTGTAAATTGTTTAAAATTAATGATGATTTTGAAAATAGAGTAATTGGAGACTGCTTGCTTGTATTACAAATTGATGATTTGAATTGAATGGCTTATGGTAATATTGGCATGAATGGCTAGTTTTATGACATGTTGAGTATGTGAACTATTTGATTCGCCTTGATGGGCGGGGTAATGTTAGCCATGTCATGCGGTAGAGATTTTATTGATATGGTGGGGTTTATTCTACACTGCAGTGGCAGGTTTTCGTGGACCAGCCTATTAGAGAGGCACGGTAAACCTGGCTGATTCTTACCTCGATTGGAGAAGCATTTAGGGTATCTCCTGGGGTGAGGTTTGAGTTCACTTCACGTCTAACCACTACGTGGAAGTGAGATTCAGCCAACGCCAAGGAACGACTGTGTTTTGAGAAATTATGAAATTTTCATAGCCTTGGCAGACTCGAACGGATGCCCCGGTACAAGGTATTCCCAAGTACAGGTTTTGGCATAAGCCAGGTTTTCAGGAAATTCATAAGCCTGGTTGAAAATTTAATGAAATACAATGGTTTACACGGGTAGGGATGAATCTTCAAGTTATGAAAAACGTATTGTGATGGGATATTTTATTTGTCTCCACTAACTCGACTTTAGATATTTTTGATGATTTTTGTTTACTCACTGGGATTATATAATCTCACCACCCTCCTTTCCACCATTTCAGGCTCAAGATAGTCCGTACTTAACGGATTTTGTCAAGGACAACAGTTGGACTTGAATCATCAAAAATTGTAGGTTCACAGCTTCTGATGCTATTGGTTAGTTGTGGGCCCACTTGCCACTGTAAATTAAATTTTATACTTTGGTTGTCTGTATTATAGTATGTATGAATATATTAGGCTTTTACATCCCAAAATTTATTTACCGATACTTCTATAAAAATTGTTTTATAAGAAAATAGATTATTTTATTGAATATTTTTATTATATACAATAAGTCACAATTTCACTTCAAACGAACGTTTTAGACATCTAAATTTATTTTTAATCATGAAATATGTGTTTCCTACTTACCTACTACGTTTTTAGTCAGTTTCGAGGGTTTCGAAGAAAAATTACCAAAATACCCCTGTGAGACAAAAAATTATTTTTCTATTGTTTTAAGTTGGAAAAAGCTCAAAATCCTTTGAAACATGAGATTTAACAATTGTTACTCACAGGCGAGGTACGAAAACTGGTATTAAAGCCTTGCAAGGTTTCGATCGACATTCGGGGTAGAAATATCTATCGAAACATCGCGGCGGTTGTCACGGGCTCGATGGGAGTTCCGAGTCGTGACACATGTAGTCCAAAAATCTTTCCTTAGCTTGGAGTTCTAAATAAATGACTAGAAATAGGATTAAAATTTGGATGATTGGGTTTTATGTTATTTTCTGGTCTATTTGGTTGTTTTGAAATGACATTATTTTTAATAGGAAAGTATGGGATCAAGATCAATTTTACTATCTAATTCAACTCCGAATTACTATTTGCAATAAAGCCAAATGGCTAGAGTTGAATGACAAAGTTAATGATGTCTTCAAAAATCCAGCTATGGTGACTATAGTGTAGAATGTGAAACTTGAGAGAAAAAAATTAGAATGGACCTCACCACAACAAGGATGGCTTAAGTTTAATGTGGATGAAGCTTTGGTTGGGAATTTAGGAAAGGAAGGCATTAGAGGTATTCTTCGAGATTGTAAGGGGGAATCTGCCAAAGGCAGGCATGGGAGCTATTCTTCAAGATTGTGAGGGGACATAGTTATGAGATTTGCTAAATCTATTGGTTTTTGTGATGATAATTAGGTAGAGATATTAATTATAAGAGAAGCTTTCTTATTGTTTTATAAATTTATGAAAAATTCACGAATGAATTTACGAATTGAAAATGATTCTTATAATTCAGTTAATTGGATAAATAATCTCTTGAAATTTTTTGGCGTTTTGGGCAATTTATGGAACAAATTGGATGGTTACATAATTCAATATCTAATTGGATGGTCACGCATACATTAAGAGAGGCTAATAGAGAGGCAAATGAGTTAGCCAAACAAGTGTTACTTGTTAAAGTGACCTATTTCAATTGGTTGGTTTGAGGGATTATATAATTCAAATGGGATTAAATAAGCTGATAAGGTAGTTCTTTATGCCGTGTGGATGGTGAATCTTAAGGTATAAGAATTCAACTTGGTATCTATTGTCTTCATGGTTAAGAATAAATATTAAATTCAAAAACGAGTTTGGTGTGAAATGGAAGCTGAGTTTGAATTGGAGTTTTAGTTGGACATCAATGATAACTACATGATATCCTTGGACAGCTGCAGCTAAGTATATTTGAACTTCAAATGGTCTCTATTACATGGTGGAGACTAAGTGTAATTGAAGAGGGACGCTGCATGGGAACACATCTCTACTTTACATGCAAAATCGTTTTGGGCAACATTTGGGTTTGGACGGTGGCTGTAGGAATTAATTGTTGAACAAGAATGCCACGGTTTGAACAAGAGCTGCTTTCATTAAGTGCTGATTCGGACACAGATCTGGGAATATTAATTGAGATTATAGTTCTTTTTTTGGATTCTAGGTGGCGGGTTATAATTGGTATCCAATATCCCTACATTGGATTATTTTGTGCATTGGGGTTATTTTTCTGTATTTGTTTTCTCATGTAATTTGATAAAGTTCAAAGTTATTTTGACTCGAGCATCAAGCAATAAAAATACATATTTTTTAAAATAATAATAAAAAATATTATTAACTTAGAGTAAAAATATAAAATATGCCTACTTTAAAAATATATATAGAATATTTATACTTTTAAAACTAAAAAAATAACAGTATAAAACATATTGTTTTGATTGTATTGAAGATGGAATTTTTACCCAGACACAAGAAGTCGCAATCTCGAATTAATTTTTTTAGGTGAGGGATTTGATTTAAGCTCCATAGTATGATGGGAGGGTTTTAATCTTAACTCTCAATATTTTAATCCAAACAAATATTTCTTTAAAATATTAATAAAAAAGGATATTAATAAAATGAAAAAACATGAAATAGAAATGAAATAAAAAGGAAATAATAAAATTATAAATAATAATAATAATAATAATAATAATGAATATATAGTATATATAACAATTAATGTTAAAATTTAAAGCTCACCACGTACCATCATTGCATTATTTAAATGTAATAACATCTCGATAGATTTTGTATGTGAGTCAAGGCCCCACTTGTATGATGGGAGGGCCCAAAGCATGTTCTTAATAAAAGCCCTTTACCCATACTAGGGTTTGCATTCATGAAAATATTATTTTTACTCATAAATGACTACCCGATAATGAGATTTGCTTGATAACTTTGCAAAGGCAAATTTTTTTGAATAGTTCCTTAGATGAGAGAGTATCTCCAAGTCCCACCAATCCGATGTCCTTAGATGAGAGAGTATCTCCAGGTCCCACCAATCTGATGGGCAGATTCAAGAAATGCTTTCGATAGAAGATTTTCATTGGATATTTATCGAGATTTATACCATGAATTTCATAATTGCATCACATGCACATCATTCTAATAAACCGAATAATGTACTTTAGGTCGTGAATAAAACCAAAAATAAAATAATGAAAACTGATTAAGGAAAATAAGAATAAATATAAAAGTTAAAGTTAAAATAAGATAATATATGATTAAATGATACTGTTTGAGGAACGAGTGTTGTAGGGGTGCTAATATTTCTCGTGCGTAACCGTATTCTCGAACTCAACTTAAAAGTTCATAAGCCAAGTTTTTGTTCTTTAGATGAATCTAAAATCAATTTAGGACCTTATTAAATAGAATGAATTTAATAAATAGCTAATCAGACCGTATAAAAAAGATTGGTGGTGACTTCCAAAATTTTCACGTCAAAGCGGATTGGTTCCTAGACCTGTACATAGCAACAGATTGGTGACTCACTAGGACCTCTGAGAGTCGAGCCAGTAATTAATCATAGGTTATCCTAAGTCTTAAATAATTTAATATTTCCTTTAATTTTGAGCATTATTGTTTTGTTTTTTATTTATTGCTTTTAATAATTGTGGGGCATTTAGGATAGAGAGGCATGAGATGAGTGATTAAAGGTTGGTCCATTTCTTCACACACATGACATGTTGCATTCATGATGCAAGAGACTTCTACTCGGGCTTTGTACTCATTAGGAGGGTAAGTAGCTACGCTCTTGTGAAGTGATAACCTCTGCATGGGCTAATGAAACACTCCCACTCAAATTGAACATAATTTGTTTGAAGCTTGTAATGGGTGAGCACTTGGGTGCCTTGCTAGTCCAAGTGGGACAACAGCAAGGAACAATTTAGGAACCTTTAGCTTTGATTGAAACTGAATTCAGCATATAAAAAGTTGTGAAAAGCCAATCCTGAGGTAGGGTTGTATCAAATTTGTCATGAAGAGTACACCCTAATTTAAGAAACATGAAAGAACAATTTTGTCCTACTAGCCTCCTTTTTGATTAAACAAAAATAACACGTGTTAAAGCGAGCTTTTTTTAAAAAAATAAAAACAAAAAGTATTTTCTTTTCTTTCTTTTTTCGTCTTATTTAAAAAGTGAGACGAACAAGATTTTTGACATTAATTTTTTTTTTGTATTTTGAAAAGATTTTTCTCTTTACTTTTACTTTCAAAATTTCAAAAGAATATTTTTCTCTCAGTTTCTCCTAAAAAAAATATAAACATGAAAAAAAAGAGAAGATTCTTTTCTTTCTTATCTAAAAAAAAATAACAAAAATATAAAAAAAGGGAAACAAAAAAAAAGAGAGGGCTTTCCTTCGAGTGAGGTTTTTTCAAAAAAAGAAAAAGAAAAAAAAGAATCTTTAGTTCCTTTTGTCCATAAAAATGAGAAAAAAGAAAAAAAGAGAAAAATTGTCTCTCTTACAAAAATAAATGAAGAAGGAAAAAGAGAAAATATTGTTTCTTGCTTCTCTCCCTTTCTTTGAAAAGAAACAAAAAAGAAAAAAGAAAAGGGGTTTTCATTTAGGCAACAAGAAAAGAGAAAATAACAGGTTTCCTCTATTTTCTTCAAAAACAACAAAATGAAAGACATTTTAATTTTAAATAAAATTTTCTACTTCCAATTATACATGATTTTCAATAACGTGGTCTTCTATTTCACTTCATATCATCCATACATCAAGGCACCATAGCTTTTCATGCATACATGCTTATATTATATTTTCATCTACATGCAATCATCTTATGTTTATTCTAATAAAGAATAGCCCTATAGTGTTGTTAGCTTTGTAGGAAAGGGAATAAATCCATTTTTTAAAAAAAAAACAAGAAAGAAAAAAATCTAAATTTTTATTAAGTTAAATTTCTTTTCCTAATTTTTTTTTTTTTGGGTCAAAAGGAGTGAAAGATTTGGAACATCAGTTGGAAGCAAGGATAAGTGCTATAGAAATCAATTAGGAAGAATTTGGACATGACCTTTGAGAGATGAAAAGACAGATTGCCAAATTGATGGAAATAGTTGAGTGTCTTAACAAAGCCACTGGAATATGTCCTCAAGGATCCTCATCATTTCAAACTGAGCCACAACTTTAGTAATCACATAATGAAAGTTAAGTGATCTTTGAGAGCTCTAATACTTGTCAAGGTCTCACTAATACACTTAGTGCCCCAAGTGAGAATCAATTGTTGGAGAAGGTTGTAAAAAGGATGGATGAGTTGAATACATGAATGATTGAGTTGAAAAGCTTCATTACCAAGATGAGGTCTCCAAGTCTTACACAATCTCTCGACAACAAGTTGCAACCAAGCACATGCCTTCAACCTACCATTTTCTAACCCACAAACATAAATTTGTGCCCTTGCTCTCACACTTTTTGACCATCCTTCCAACAAGCTTCTTAACCCTAACCATGTGAACCATTATTAACCACCCCTACTAGCTTAGGCACCCCTCAAAAACAATTTAAAAAGAAAATAGTTTGAGCCCATTCCATTTACCTACGAAGAACTTTTTTATCAATTGGTGCATGATCATCTCATTGTCTTGGTGCCTCTAGAAACCTGGTAACCTCCATACCCAAAGTGGTACAATTCAAATGCAAAATGTGATTATCATGCTGGAGCTATAAGACATTCCATTGAAGATTGTGACGCATTCAAGGATCGGGTACAAACATTAATAGATGCCAAATAGTTTGATCTTGTGAAGAGGGTCAAGTATGGTGATGGGAAGTGCAATTAGATGTCTAGATACAAAAAAGATTGACTTTAGTGGGATTTCCTCTTTTGATAAAGGCTTTTTGAGATTTAAAGCTCTAGGGCATTTAATGTGTATCCACGACAGTCTTTGATTTCTTTTGGATTTTGTGAGATTACTTTTATGATTAATTATCTGAAAAAGAATGTGTTCTAAGATATCTTTTTGAATGTTACAAATTGCTGCCATGGTTAAGTTGAGCTTTCAAGAATTGAATCTGTAAGTCGTGTTTTGAAATTCTTTCAATCCTTATGATAAGTTATCTTGCAAACTCATTTTGCACACTCCATCCTTGAATTCACCTATTCATGCATTCTTTCATCCCATGATATCTCATGCATTCATTCATGACTAAAGGTGTTTCAATTTTGATAATGGAAAAATTAGTATTGTTGTCAACAATTATTGCTATTTAAGAGTAAAGCATTCTTTATAAAAACGATCATGATGGATAAAATCTTTGATAGGGTTTAAGTTGTCCATCAAATCATCTATCTTAAGGGCATTCAAATTTCTAGCTCTAGCCTCTTCTATGGTCCTTACCTTTAGCCTCCAAGATTTGAGCAAACTATAGAGTAGCTTTTTGACTAATTGAGCATTTGGGAAGTGTTTCTCTAGTGCTTTCAAGCTTACTATGATATTGGTAACCCTATTATATATTTAGGTAATGGTTTCTCTATCCTTTATCCTAAATAGCTCATAATCAAAGGTGAGTAGTCTAATTTTTTACTCCTTAACTTGGTTGGTACCCTCATGTAAGGTTTCTAAGGTATCCCATACTTCTTTAGCATTCTCACACATAGACACTTTATTGAACTTTTCAAGTCTTAAGGCACAATAGAGTGTATTGATAGCTTTGGCATTAAGTTGCACTAATTTCTTGTCTTTGTCATCCCATTCTCTCCTAACCTTAACAAACACTATTCATTCTATGGTTTTGCTGGGGACATAAGGACCTTTTATATAATGCTCCATACATCTATAGGATTACCATTAAATAATGGGGATTTTACCTTAGATTGTCTCTCACCTAGTGGAGTGGCTGTGGGTTGCATTGCCATGGCTTTTGAGCTTAAATGGATCTACTCAAAGGTGTTTAAACCTATAAATATGAGAATTCACTTTAATACCAATTGTTAAATGTTAGTTTAAAAGATTTAACTTCAAAAGGGTTGAATTGAAAGTTGTCAAAAATCCTAACAAACTTTGAAGATTATAGTGCTTTTAAACCAAGTAAGAATAAAAGAGCTTTTCTAGAAACAATGAACAAAAGTTACAAAAATTCTTTTTCAAGTCTTTCAAAAACAATTTAAAGGACCAATAGCAATAAAAGCAATTTTAAGAAGTAAGGAAAAAATGCAAGGATTTTATAGATGTTCGATCTTTTTGCTTACGTCCTCTCCCTTGGATCACCAAGCAGTTTAGAATCCACTATCTCAAAATGTTTTTCTAAGACAAAGCATAACCCTTACAAATCAGGTTTTCAAAAGCTTAGACTTAACCTTCACAATAGTTTTTTCAAAGCTTAGACTTAACCCCTCTACCTTTTCACTTGGTTAAGGTAAACCACTCACAAATAATTTCTTTAGAAGGTTAAGGAAGAAGCTTTACAATGGAATAGAAAGATGATGAAAAACCAGCTTGAATGCCTCTAGAAGGTTGAATAATACAAAAAGTACAAAGAAGGAATGAAGACTCTTAAGAAAATAAAAAAGCTTAAAGCTTAAGTAGCTCAATGGAAGGATGTTTTGATTTTTGAGAGTGATTCTTGAGAAATTTTGAGTTGGAGGTTTCACTCTTGCTTAAAGATCTTGCTCTTGGTGTTGTCTCCTGGAAAACATGCCATAGACCTCTACTTATTGGTAGGTGTCCTAAAAAAGCTATTTGAGGATGTGTGCTTGAAAAAATAGTCGTTAATCATGCCTTTTCTTACTTGTCTGACTTAAAGTCTCGATACCTTTGAAGCATATCTCGATCCTTTAATGCCCGATTTAATTAAAGTCTCGATACTTTTATTGCATATCTCAATACCTAGTTTATCCTTGCCATTCTTAAATTGAAAGATGTCTCGATACATTTTGGTAGGTCTCAATATATTAAATGTTGCTTTCTAGAATTTGAAGTCTGGAAAGGATTTTTGAAAAATTTGGCAAGTAGGTCTTGATACATTGACACTTGCTCTTTGGAAATTTAAGTTCTGATAGCAATGTCTTGATACTTTGAAGGTAAGTCTCGATTCATTGGCACATGCTCTTCGAAAATTGAAGTCTAGAGGTGAAGTCTCGATATCTTAAAGCTAGGTCTCGATACATGGACATTTGCCCTTTGGAATTTGGATTTTTGAGGTGATGTCTCGATACTTCAAGTCCAAGTCTCAATACATTAGCACTTGTCTTTTGGAATTTAAGGTTCCAGAGGTGATGTCTTGATACCTACAAGAAATGTCTCAATACTTCCACTTCCTAAGGCTGTTTCTGAGGTGTATATGCCTCAAATCATAATATTTATATGGTTTGAACATATACGTATCATGGCTTTAGATTTTCAAAGGTAGATTGCATGGTATCAAAATGAAATAGCATTGTTTATTAACTCTTCCACTGTTCATTTCTCGTTCTTCTCCATTATCCCTTACTAAGTTGTGCTTACCTTTTTAAATTTGCATGTTTTGGTTTTTAGATCTGGAGGTAGTTAGGTCATAGATTGCGAGGAAGATCCTCATTCACCATTTTTTTGGTAGTTTTGTATGTATGGCATTTGCTAGATGTTACCACACCGGTCTTGACTCCATTAAATAGCTGTGAACACTTTTACTTTGGTTATAGTATGGGTGTCACCACATAGTTTAATTTAGCCATGGGTTGGCAAACCAAGTTATAATTTTGTAAGATGTAGAGGTATACCTATGAAAGAATGAGTTATATGAATTGTTTGCTAATACATGTAGTAAAATGCTTTTGATATGAAATTATAGAAATGGACTGGTTTGTATATTTGAGTATGAAATGAATGGTTCCTATGAGATTGATACATGTTATTCAATAATACGAGGCTTGCATACGCTTTGCGGGTTATGCCCATGAGCTCTTGCACCAATCATGGCTCAAGACTGGATCATGACATACAGTGTGGTAACAACTAGTTACTAGCAAGTGTTCCGTTGGAAACCTCAATGATTTAGTCAACGGTCAATGCGCCAAGGGAATTAAAAGCACTCTAAACTAAAACAGGAGCTAATTTTAAGATTATCTTAATTTACAGACCTATGTTCTTATCAAATTTTGCGTACAATTACACACACCGATATTTGTAAATTATCAGATGTCTTCACATGTTTCAAGGAAGACAAAGGAATATGAATAGAATTCGTCTAAACCATTGTATCCCATTCCTTACCTCGTACTCACATTAATACTACGTTCTTGTCTCATACTCATGCTATTTATCGAGTCATTAAGGTAACAGAATTAACATTGCAATTTCATTGATAGGGTAAGGAAATGGCAAGAGATCCGAATGAAGATTTTTATTCGAAACAAGTATTGGTAAATCAATAATTTAACAAAATGGGAATCGCCTTTGACAAAATAAGTCTGCCACGTTGACAGAAAAGCACCAAATCTATTGAACTTTTCAAAAGAAGTTAAAAGGTGCGAGGCTGCTAGCCAATATCCCATGTTTTTTTCTGCAGCAATTTTTTCCCTTGAATCATTCAAAAATTAAGGGTTAGTTAAGCTTTCGTATGTGGTACGATACCGTCATTTTTTCACTTATCCACAAGGAAATTGAAGCCAATGACACAAAATGCTAAATAGAATTAATTCTTCAAAGAATTTCTATTTAGGATCTAAAAAATTTATTTTTAGTAAACAAAGCAGAAAAGAGAAAATGACTAAAACACAAAGGAAATCCTCAAATCCAAAGACAAAAGCATCGAAAGCTTTCCCAGGTCTATTTTCAAGTAACATGAGAAGCTGGGTTGACGACGAGGTTGGCTGGGGTGGTTGGTTTAGGGCAAAAGTGGTGTTGGGAGGGCGTGGGGAGAGAGAAGCGGCTAGGGCTTTTAAGGGACGTGAATTCACAAAAATCTAAAATAAAGTTACTGTAGGAAATTCAGTCGGTAACACCATCCATAATGTAAATGCTTTATCGACGGATAACTTCATCGACAAACCAGTTGGTAAGTTCCATCTCACCGACAGACATGATTGGTTGGCAATCTTCTCATCTTTTCCTGTTCATTACGCGACCTTTCGACGAAATACATTCAGTCGATAATCCAGATCCCTCACAGTTGGTCGACATTGAAAGATCTTGCCTCTGTCGCTGCATAGATAGGGACATCACTCAAGAGCTTAACTGACGAGCTATTTTTGTGATTAGCGCTTCTGCTCAGTAGTTGGATCGGACTGTATATACCTTTCCTGAGCCTGCCCGCAAGGAAGGTAGTCCATATCGCTCACCGGGCCAAAGCATTTAGAAATCGTCCGTCGGATGAGAGATGGAATCAAACGCACAATGGGAAGTGGGAGATAGCATTGGAGACAAATGGTACTTGCTTCAAGAGGAAAACCAGGGAGTCCATCACACGAAAACTTTGCAGTAACCCTACTGATCAGCACCAATAAACGAGCATTCCTTAACGAGGGAGTATTCAGCGGGAAATCTCTCTCCCCTTGTTCTCTCCTTGGGTCTTTAAAACCTGCCCACAAAATTCCTTTTCTCTCCTCCCACACGGCGGGCATTCTTGAGTTTCATGGACCTTGCTTGGACTCTTTTTTTGACAGCAAAGTACAGTTTATTCAACTGCACATGGGAAATGTAGCATTTGAGTATTTTCTAAGAAGAAAAGAATACATTCCTTAGCATGGGAGAGTTCAAGGCCTTTTGGGAGTTTTATCTACATATGAGGTTGAGATATTTAGGGATGTTAAAATGATGACTATAAATATCTGATAGTCCCCTGTTTAACAGTTAAAATAAATATTCTAAAAAAGGGGAGCATTCGAGCACTTAGCACCTTTATTTATTGTTTGATTTGGATTGTATCATTTCTTTCTTTAATTTATAACCAAGAAGTCATTGTATTGTTTATTACCTCAAAAACATCAATATTATTTAATCTTATCGAGACATATTTACCAAATCTAAAAAGGCTTAATTTGCTTTCCCAACTCCACGACAGCCACGCAAGGAAACTGAGGCAATCTACAACCAGGAAAAACTCTATTCTGTTTTATTCTGTAAACGAATCAAAGTTCTAATAGGATTCCACAATTATCAGCAGCGACACTCCTTGCGTTTTCAAATGGGTCACTTCCGTTTAGGTTTGTCATTTTTTTCCCTATAAGACCATGTAGCTTGTACGCTTGTCCATCTCTGTCAGCTTACTTCTTCGATATTTACCATATTAATTGTTAGATGTACGTCTACACTCTCTTTTCTTTGCCTTCTATTTCAATGATGGAAGGCCCAGAGGAATATTTTGATAATCAATTCCCAATTGGGTATAGGTTTATGCCTACGGATGAAGAGTTGGTGACTCATTATTTGACTAACAAGGTGTGTCGCAACCCTGTTCCTCCTTCAGCTTTTCAAGAAATTCGTTCTACCGGGCTTTACAGAAAGCCTCCAAAGAGTTCAGGTAGGTTACAATGGAATTTTTTTTATAGATATTGTACACTATGCTTTCATAAACTCACCATTTCATTTTCTTTCTATTGTCTGATTTTGTTCTTCATAACTCACCCATTTTTTTCATCATCCTCCTTTCATTATTTTTTCCTCACCCCATTTCTTTTTTTCAGGAAGCTGGAATTTTCTTTGTTGTTTTATGAGACCCATACATACTCATCCATACTTTCTTCCTATATGTATTCTTTATTGTAAAAATTTTCCAATGCTTTTTTTTCTAACTTGTTTTAATTTATTTTGTTTCCCACTCTCAAGTGCAATACTCTAGTGGAGAAAGAGAGTGGTTCTTCTTTATTCATCAGGATGGGAATTCTGAGGAGCAAAATAAGGCAATTCGAATAGTTGAAGATGGACGAGGGTTTTGGCGAACAAATGGAGAAAAGCCCTTATTCGACACGAAAGGGAATGTGTTTGCCTTCAAGACTCACTTGATGTATTTTTCGGGATGCCTCTCGAATGCAAAGAAAACACATTGGAGAATGGATGAATATCGACTGCCCATTCAATTCTACGCTCAACACAATTTCAAGGTAACACAAACGAATTTGATAAGCACTCGCAAACCATACCCATCAAAATAATGAACTTTGGTTAGACTCTCTTTTTTTTCCTTTCTTTTTTTTTCTTGGATGACGTGGGATCGCTTGCATGCACCTCCAACACCGGTTGAATTCAAGTCCATCGATGGAATCAAACCCAAGGGGTGCAGGCTTATATATACGAGTTTCTTTTTTTAAGTAGAATTTAATTGATGATAGGGACAATTTAACTTTTACTGAAAATAGAGGAGGATTTAAGCTTTTATCGACTAGAAAAAGATATGTATCTATTGCTGTATATCAAAGGCGTATCATGATCCGTAATTATATGATTACCATGGATACACTTTTTATAAGTTTAATTTTAATTAATTATTAAAAATTTTATTGTTATTATTTTTTTTTTTGAGTTAAAACATGAAAAATTATATTTTATGAGTTTGAATATTCAGATTTTAAACAAAAAAATATTAAAAAAAATCTAATTTCCTTTTAATTTTAACATGATAAACTTTTTTAATTTTTAATTAATAAATTAACATGAAAAAATGTATATTTTATTTAAAAATCTATATTATCAAGAAATATGTAAAGTTTAAATTAAAAAAAAATTATCTTTTCAATTTACATCTTATAATCTTTAATTTTGTTAAAAAATACAATATTTTTTAATTTTTCTCTTTATTTTATATGTATAAATTTTATTTGTAATTAATTTTAAATAATTAATCTTATGGATGATCTACAACCTCCTAATCTTAGCTTTGAGGCCGTTAATATGACAAATAGTGCTGGAAAATTTTTCATCAACTTCAGTGATATGGTTGTATACATAAAGATTAAATTATCCGCCCCACATATTTATTACTAACCATCTACTCTGATTCTCTCTTTTTTTTGGCCATTGTGTGACATATCAATACTTCCCATTAAAGTTGAACTAAGTAACCAATTCTTCTTAATTTTTTTTTATTTAAAGTAACTAGTTATTCTCTAATATTGTTTGCAGGAGCAATGGGCTGTGGGGAGACTTAGAAGAGGAAGAGAGTACAATCTTGGTTTATAAACCTATTACTCACAGATGAAGAGATTACATGTCCTAGCAAATACTTCACTATTAGCGTCTGACATGTTATCTGCTCATTTGAAGAAATTTCTTTGTTTATTCATACTTCACAAAATTTTGTTGAAGAATCATATATGAACTATCCAAGGCAAAAGTACGAATCGTTGCTTTGTCAGCCTCTTTTTTAATATTATTATTATTAATAAATTCAATCTTGACCAATTATGACATGTCTAGTTCGCAAAATAAAATAGAATGAAATAAAATAAATATTTTGTAGGAATAGAATTGGATAAGAATAAAATGAAAATGTTATTATATCGTTTGGTTGATAGAATGGAATAAGGTAGGAATTACTATCGTGACTTATTATAATGTTTGGTTGGTAAAAATAATTTGGAAACAACAAAGGAATAAGAGATAAAAAGATAAAAATACATTTTATCATAATATATGATTATTTAATTTAATTTAATTTTTAAATAATAATAATTTATATTTTGTTTAAAATATTAATAATTGAAAATTTGAAAATTAATATTTTCTTTATAATTTAATCATCAATATTTCAAAATATTAATATTTTATTTTATAATTTAAATATTATTATGATTAAAGAATTAAAAATTTTAATTAATTTTTTAAATTTAAAATATTATTTTTTATAATATATAATTAAAAACTTAAACTTCTTATTTTAAATTTTCTTTTCATTTTCCTTTTTTCTCCTTTGGCCTGGCATCAAAGATGTGGCTGATGTAATGGTGTGTCAATCTGGCACTCTTTGTGGTTAGATTTGCCCATTACGACACTAAATTGACATTTCCCACAGTCGGATTTGGCCTTGAGATCTAGCTGAGAAGTGCTAGATCTGGCATATATGCCATATCTAGTGTTTTCTTGATTGGATCTGGATGAAAAGCTCTAGATCTGACCTTAAGTGCTTGTTTGGCCTAGTTAGACGCCAATAAGGCTTTGTTCATTAAACGAAGGATTAATTTATGCGAAGAATGATTCGAAAGTAAATCAAGATATAATGATGTGTTTCAGGACCAAAGAAGGTAAGTGAAAATTTTTGAAATAAAATAATATTTTTATTCAATAAAATAATATTAAAATATTAATATTTTATTTATTATCGAAATTAATCATGAAAAAAAATGAAATATGACTAATTTAAGTGGGGGAGGAGAAGTAAAGAAGAATTTTGTACGAAAACGGTAAAAATCGTACGACGTAAATTTTTAGTCGAGTTGACGAGGTAAAAAAATATTTAAATATTATGGAGACACCGCGTTGAAATGCGATTTTAATATTTTTGTTATACACGTGTAAGAAAAGGAAAATAGAAATAAATTAGAATTTTTACACGTGTTGGAATGATTAATTATAAAATATGAAAATTTAGAGAGGTTAGTTAAATAAAATAAAGTTTAGGAATGATAAGTAAATTTTATTATTTTGAAGAAATAAAAATAAGATGAAAATAAAATAGATGATAAAAATAATAAAGAAATGATGTTGAAAAGTCAAAATGATTTTTTTGGTGTGAATGCATGGTCACATGAAGACAAGAAATGAAATAAAAGACAAGAAAATAAAGGAAAGAGAAGACAAAATGATGGGGTACCCGGATAAAGAAAGAAATGAAGAAGAGATAAGAAGGAGAAAGAAGATAGGAGAAACATCTAGAAAGGCTCGGTCAAAAAAAGAAAGAGAAGACAAAAGAAAAAAAAGAGAAAAGAGAAAGACTGACCGGTCAAAAAAGCAAAAAAAAGAAAAGAAAAATAAAGGAAACGTCTAGAAGAGAAGTCGACAAAAATAGAGAAAGAAACAAAGAAATAGCCTACCAAAGAAGATAAGGAAAAAGAAGAAAAAAAATCGTGAGGAAGAGAAGAGAGAAAGGATGAAAAATATAGGAGAAAAGTCGAGCAAAGGAGAGAGAAAAAAAGGACGGGAAAAAGGGAGGAAAAGTTGAGAAAGAGGAAGAGAAAAGAGTGAAAAAAAATTCTGCATTTTTTTGGGAGATTTTAATGCTGAAAAATTGAAGATTCTGCTGCTGAGTTTAAGTGCAGAAATTGGCAGCAGAAGAGTGAGAAAATTTGAGCTGTTTTGTTGTCAAATAGTGTAAAAAATTTGAGCTGTTTTGGTTGCTAATTGGTGAAGAAAATTGAAGCTGTTTAGTGCTGAAATTTGAAGGTTTTTGCAGCTGAAAATTTGTGATTTTGTTGTTGGAAATTAGTGATCCAGCTGCTGATTTTTTTGAAGGTGAAATGAGCAGAAAAATGATAGCAAAAAGGGTGAGGAAGTGAGGCGGCTTGTGAGTGAAAGAGGAAGAACGGAGGGGCTGCCACCACAGGCGGAGGACGAAGGGAGGTGCTGCCAAGCGAAGAAAGAAAGAAAGAAACGTGAAAGAGAAAAAAGAAAAAGAAAAAAAGAAAAGAAAAAGAAAAAAGAAAAATAAAATTGGGCATGGCCCAAGTAGAAAAATAAAAATGGGCAAGGCCCAATAGAAAAATAAATGGGCTTAGCCCAATGGGAAGAATGGAAAAGCCCATGGAGAGGCCTAAAAGTCATAAAGAAATGACAAAGGCCCATTGGTAAGTAAATGTAATATTTTAAGGTTTATGGGTAGTTTATTAATATTATGCATATTTTAGATGAAAAATATGCAACTTGATTAAGGAAATTTAATTAAGTTGCTACCCATATAAATGTGCAATTAAGCATGTTGAATTTAAATTTGTTGCTAGGAAAATTGTCGTAGAGGCGTGCCGAACAAAGTAAGTACCCGACAAATAGGAATAATTATTGATACGCGTACGAATCAATAGTAAAGAAACATTCTACTATTACGAGGTGAGAATGGGGTGTCTATTTTAAAATTTTCATAATTATCTATATATATGTATACGCATGATTTATCGTACGAACACATCTGTGGAAAGCATGAGCTAGTAGAATCTTAGGTATTTTGTAGATGCGAGTTGTTTTGAAAGTTGGTTTGGATATATCTATAGATAGACTATATACATAAAGTGCTTTTTTTAAACCGGGAAACAAGCTTTTCAATGAGAATTACATTCAAAATTGTGTCTTATACTTGTGTAGTGTGCATTCATGATTATGATGCCTGGTTACCATGTGAAACACATTTCGAAATTCATGCACTAAATTTTATTTTATGAAAATGACAATTGATTTTATTATATTTTATGTCGAATGTTTTGAGAATAAATTTTGAATGGTATTTCAACGATATAAATGATTTTTAAGACAATTTATATAAATAAAATAAGATTTCTAATATGTGTTGAAATTGAATTGGTTTTTATGTAAGTCTGTGGTTCGAAGCTTGGCAAGAAGGTTTTGCGGGACCTGTGGCATTACCAATAAGTCTAGTGAGTCAAGTGATGAGGACCCAGACATATCACTACTTTTATTGATATGGTGGGATTAGGTTACTGCAGTGGGCGGGTTTCCGTGGACCAGCCTATTTAGAGGGTCATGGTAAACCCCGTTATATTTTACCTCGGTAAAGAGACGTGGAGGGTAACTCTCGAGGTAACGATTTAGAGTTCACTTCACGCCGAACCACCATGTGAGGGTAAACTCAGCCAATGCCAAGGAACGGCAGTGTTTTCAAACGTAAAAATGTGTTTATACATAAATGACTTTTAACAGCCTTGGCGGACTCGGTTAGGATAGCCCCGAGCCAAGGTATCCCTAAGAACCGAGTATGAGAATGATTTTTATGGCACGAGCCAAGTTTTTAAGAAGTCCTAAGCCTTGTTGTCTATTTTTGATAAAATAGAATTGTTTTATATGGATTGCAATAAGTTTTAACATTATGAATTATCTTTCTTAGCATGGTGAGAAATAGAATTAAATAGTTTTTCGCAGCTCCCCTATTTGTTTTCTATGAAATAAATCAATGATTCCTCGCGTATGGGCGAGCTATGATTTATTCATGAGTTTAAATAATATTTGGTTTTACGGGAGCTTGCTCAATTTTATTGATTTGATGCGAAAATGGTTATAAGGCACAAAACCCCCATTTGAAATAAATTATTTTTATAATCTTGCATTTTTATACTCAAACGATCTGTCGTTTGCTTGTTTCCTATCTACGCCCTACTCACGGAGTCAATAATATTCACTGAGTCTATGAGATTCACACCCCATTATTTCCCTTTTTGCAGACAGGGATCAACTTAGTGTGTAGTTATCGACGCGATCAGTCTACCATGGATAGGTAAAGGCATCTCATAGCATTTTATTCCGAGTCACTCCGTTGCTAGAATTCGAATTTTAATAATTCGTTTATTAAGTTGTGAACGAATTCTAAATTTTTATATAAATATTATTTTGGGAATTTTAGATTTTAATGTATAAACTTGCAAATAAAAAGGAAAAAAGTTTGTATTAATTTTTATATTTATAGTTCAATTTAGTATATGAAAGTATTAATATTATATGGTGATTGAATGTAGTAGATTAACGAGAAAATCTAGATAGGCTTGTTCAAGATTTGACGGGTCTTCCTAGAAATCTCGGACTCCAGTAGTGACCGGAGAGGGGTCGCTACGAAAAAACTGTCATGAAAGCCAGCTAAGTTGGTTGCCATGGCAATTTCCTCGATTACTATGACAATTGCCTTAACTACCATGCCAAGCATGGTAGCAAGGTTAAAATTTTTTCACTTTTTTCCCTTTTTTTCTTTTTTTTTTAATTTTTCATATATTGTTATTATTTATTTTATTTAGTTTTTTGGATTTTTGGATGGAATTGGAGCTTTTGGTCTTAATGAACCCAAAGGCTCACTTAGAAACAATTTAGGCTTATTTGGGCTTTAACCCAAAAAAAATTAAACCAATAACAATATAATAAAGAGAAAAAGAAATAATAGGTAAATAAAGGATCCAAACACAAAATGATGTCTACACACATGAGAAATAAAAAATTCAAGCCTTTGTGAACAATATCTCTTTTTTAAAATTTTTTCATTTAAGCACAAAGAATATACATTTGCATCAAATGATCATAAGAGTGTTCATGGAACCAAGAATCGTCAAAAGAAAAGAAATTCATGGAAGAATTTAGTACAATGGATAAGAAGTGAAGTAATGAGGCATTTTAAGGCTTTAAAACTTGTCCATTTTGGCTAGTATCTTGTAGGTATCGATACTAATGAGAATGGTATTGATACTTGTCCATGTAGGTATCGATACCATTGAATGAGGTATCAATACTTGCACTTATGTAGCTTCAAATTGTAGAAAATTTTTCTTTCCAATCTTGTGCAAGGAGTCTAAAATGATTTGTGGGTGAAATCAAATTCAAATAGCTTTGAAATATCATTTTTGACACGTATAGTCTAAATTCTTCAATAAAAACATATGAACTCAAAATTTGGCTCTCATTGATAATTTATGCCTCTAATATTTGTGCAAGTATCTTTGCCTTTAAGCCAAGTCTTTATACTTTAAAGCCAAATCTCTATAACCAAGTATCTATACCTATGAACCAAGTCTTTATACCTTTGTGCCAAACACTTGGACATTAAAAACAAATGCAAGGGAGGGTTAAAACAAATTTAAACAAGTTTAAAACTATTCAAGGAAGTTCAAAAATCATTTAAATAATTTCAACACTCATTCAAGTATTTTTTTTAACTTTTCACATGCAAACACTTAGGCACTTCAAAAACAAATAAATGAAAATTCAACATTAATAAATTAAGCTCAAAAACACATTCAAGCAATCTTCAAAAATCATTCAAACATTTTCAAATATCATTCAAACAATTTCAAAGATCGTTTAAACAAGTTCAAAGATCATTGAAATAATTTTGATCATTTTTGTCATTTCAAAACTATAATTATCTTAAAGCTAATAAATCTAACAAAAAGGAATGAAAACTTGCATGATTCATTTTCAAAGTTTCATATGAGCCAACAAAAGCTAAATGACAAGCTGGAAACTCAAAGAGCATACTTTGATATGGAAAGGTTAGGATATGATGGCACATAGAAACAGACTCATCTTAAAAACTTCTTTGTTAAAGAAAATGAGAAATATGATGTAAACTCTACATGCATTTGCTGTCATAAAGTAGGACATTCCATTTATTTTTGCCCATTGATAATTGTAGCACAAAAAGCAATGGTGATCAAGAATTTTTAGGTTCCAAAAAGAACCAAACCTCCACATGGTAAGGTAGTAAGATTGGAATGGGTTCCAAAAGGAAGCAAGATCACTAACACAAATGGATCCAAGAAAGTTTAGGTGCCAAAGTCAAAATTTTGAATTTTTTTTTTGGTAGAAGAATGCTTGAAGTCAATAGCACAAGAAAAAAGACCACGGTACCTTGATAATAGATGCTCAAGACATATAACCGGTACCAAGGAACACTTTGTTGACTTGAAAGCAAAAAGAGAAGATGTGACCTTTGTAGACAAATTAAAAAGGCAAATAGAAAGAATTAGGACCGTCTGTAACAATTCTCAATCCAATATTGAAAATGTATTGTTTGTTAAAGGTCTTAAACATAATTTGCTAAGTGTAAGTCAATTGTGTGATAGAGGTTTTTAAGTCATTTTTGAAGCTTCACATTGTCAAGTAGTTGATATCAAGACCAATAAAATATTTTTCATTAGAAATAGAGTAAGAAATGTATGTGTTATTTATTTAGATGATTTATCCTTAAATAATATATGCTTTATGGCCAAAACAGATGAAGATATGTGGTTATGGCATAGGAAACTAGGACATGCTAGCATGCACATTACTTCAAAATTATCTCACCCTGATCTAGTGATTGGTTGGCCTAATTTAGATTTTGAGAATAAATTATGTGATGCATGTGCCACAAAAAAACATAAGAGGAGTTCTGTTAAGTTAAAGAAAGATGTCACAACCACTAAAGCCTAACAACTCTTGCACATAGATCTTTTTGGACCCACTAAAACTATGAGCCTTTGTGGTAAATCTTATGGTTTTGTAACAGTAGATGATTTCACTAGGTTCATATGGGTTTACTTTCTAACTCATAAAGATGAAGCTTAAGTATTTTCACATTCTTTTGTAAGAGAGTTGAAACTGAAAAAGGATATGTAATCACAAATGTTAAGAGGGATCATGGTAAGGAATTTGAGAATCTATGAATTCAAAAACATTTCGTGATGAAAATGGATATGGACATAATTTTTTAGCTCTTAGGACCCCTTAATAAAATGGAGTAGTAAAAAGGAAAAATGAACACTAGAGGAAATGGCTACAACTATGCTTTGTGAAAATGATTTACCAAGATATCTACAGGCTGAAGCAATTAATACTTTTTGCTACATAATTAATAAAGCCATGATTAGGCTAATGCTAAAGAAAACTCCTTATGAGCTATGTAAAGGTGAAAAGCCTAACATAAGTTACTTTCACCTATTTGGATGCAAATGTTATGTGCTAAATAATGGAAAGGATAATCTTGATAAATTTGATGCTAAGAGTGATGAAGGTATATTTTTAAGATATTTTCTTACATCCAAAGCATATAGAGTTTTTAACAAAAAGACACTAGTGGTAAAATAATCTATTCATGTTTTATTTTATGAATCTAATCCCTTTTCAAGAAAGAAACATTTTGTTGATGAGATAGGCATTCTTTTTCACTCATATTTGAATGCCAATTTTGAAGGATGTAAAATAGATAAGAATAGTACATTCGGCATATGTCAATTTCTATATAGTATGTTGATTTCATGGTTTTCCAAAAAACAAAATAATATAGCTTAATCCACTACCAAGGCTAAATATGTGGCCATCGAAAGTTGTGCTCAAATATTATGGATAAATGTACAATTAAAAGATTATGGACTAGTTATGAAAAGAATTCCCATTAAGTGTGTTAACACTAGTGTCATAAATCTCACTAAGAATCCTATCCATCACTTTAAGACTAAACATATACAGATTATGCATTATTTTATTAGAAACCATGTTCAAAAGGAAGATATAGTTCTTAAATATGTAGGCACACAAAGCCAACTAGCTGATATATTCAGAAAGCCTCTAGATATAGAACAATTTTGTAAAATTAGATCAGGAGAACTATGCTTAATGAATTTGCCTTAAGAAGTTTGTGCTATGATGGTATACATACTAGTTAATTCTTGATTTCATAATTATTATGATATGCAAAATACAGATGATTGAGTGTTCATTATTATTGTTGTGCACATTGCATTCCATCACGTGCAATCATATAATTCTTGGAAGAAATCATTCAACATTAGGACTATTCAATGAATTTTTCTTTAAATTTCACTAGCATATGTCCAAAAATGAGTTTTCCATGTGTTTTTACCTCAAAATTGATCTTATTTTTTATTTATAAGTCACCATGGACCTCACATGATTTTTAAGAGACATAAAACACTATTTTATTGAACTACAGAGACAAGGTATCTAGACTTTCACTTAATGTCTCAATACCCTGAAATGTCTTGAAACTCTTATCCCATGTCTCAAGACCTTCAAACGCAAACACAATGTCTCAAGACCTTCACTCCATGTCTCGACACCTAACGCGTGACAGCCAAAAATAAAAGCAAACCTTGATTAAAGTACCGAGACTTCACACGAAGGTCTCAATACCTCTAAACAAGATCATAAAAACCTATTTACCCTTTAATTTCTTTTAAGACCCTTTAGTTTTTAAAGCCATTCTTTCTCATTTTCACTCATTTTCTCTCATTTTCTATTTGATTTTCTCTTAAATCCTTTCTAAAATCCCTCTAACCCACCAAACCTAAACTCCAAATCTTAAGCACCAATTGCACCACACACTAAGAGAGTTGCAAAACACTAATGCCTCAGTAAAGAAAAATCTTCCTCAAAGGCTTCACACAACCTTACAAAGAACTTTGAAAATCAAGCACAAGAACAGAGTTACATAGTTTTCTCCACCTTTACAGTTTATCCTAGTTGGCCTATAAATTTTCAGTATCTTGAGAGCCTAGGATTTCCTTTTGTAGAGAACCTTAAACAACAAGGTTGGATGGAATTCTTGGAAATGAATAAGAAATTCTATGAATAGTTAATTAGGGTCTTCTACTCTAATGCCTTCAAGGACAATCCAAGCCATGAGAGTGAGGAAGAGTATGCCCATGAAGATAAGTTTGTCACTTGGGCAATGGGAAAAAAAATGAATATTAACTCTACCATGCTTAGCCACATTTTGGACATTCTAAATTCAAGTAGACACTGGTATAATTTGAGGGATGGTGTGGCAAATAGTGATTTGACTACTGAGTTCTTTGTCTTTCCTCCACCTACTGGGTGGGGACAAAATAATGCCAATAGGTTAACACTCCATGTCGAATCTTCCATCTTATTATCACTTGGAATCTTAGGCACAATGGGCACAAATATTCACATATGAAGAGTGAGGATCTTTATTTCCTACACAAATCAAGCACAACACTCTCATCAACTTATCTAATTTTATGTTCCAAGATATGATACAAGGGTTTACCGAAAAGGGTACAGCTTTAGTCCATGGGATGCTCATAAGCTAAATCTTAGATTCTCATGAGGTAGATGTTCGAGTTGATCTTCCTAAGGCACATTAAATACATACCACTACAGATGAGCATATCATAAACAAGTTTAGGTATTGGATGATTAGTGGTTATTGGTATCCCAAGGGTTTTGTGCCTCTACAAGCCCAAGGAAAGGCAACTGATAAAGAAAATGGTAATGATGGAGATAAGGTAGTAGCTGGTGCGACTAGTAGAAGTGATGCATTCTCATATCTACAATTTATGGAGCCTCAGTTCATAAGTCATATTGACATGTCCACCAAACTGATGATAAGTAACACTGAAGAGCTACAAGGATGGGTCATTACTATGGAGAAGGATGTTGCATCTCTAGTTCAGCTACGCAACATTGACACCTTCCTTCCAGTCGATCCTTCAACACAGTCGACTACACCAACTGATTCAGCCTCTGATCCCACCACTTTGATTGATTTAATTGATCCTTCTACTGATCTGATCGACCCCTCTATTGACATTTCACCATAAGTTGTTTAGGTCACATTTCTTTTTATGTCTTTAAACATTGTTTAGCTTTCTTTTGTTGGATGACATTGTCCATTCTATCATTACATTCTCATAACCTTTTCAACATAGTTATGTCTATTGAATCTTTTGGTTGGATGTTAATCTTTTAATCATAGTTACTTCTTTGTGTATATTTTGGATGCTAATGTTGATATTTTTGCTCAATGGATGATGATATTTTATATGACTTTGACTCTTCTCTATGAATGCTTATATATATTGTGTATACATTTCTAATGCTTTACATTTATCGTTAAGACCAAATCAAAACCATTTTCAATTTCATTTTGATATAACAAAAAAAGGGAGAATTATTTTGAGCAAATTGCACAATTACACCCACACAAATACACATAAATTTTCAAAACTTAGCACCCAATGAGGGGGAGCCTTTCATTTTTAAAATGTGCTTAAATTCAAAAACTAAGAAGGAGTTTTCAAACTCAATTTTCCTCATTAATTTTGTCATAGCAAAAAGGGGGACATTGTTAACTTTACAATTGATCCTATTTTGAAATGACAAAATCAAATTATCAAAATATAAGCTTTCAAGTATTTTAAAACACTACAAAACCCTTTAAACATTTAATAGAAAATGGCTAAGTGTTTAAAGCACAAAATAACTTAGAAAATGTTTCACAACACTAAGCATTTTAAATGGATATCAAGACATCAAGCTTAAAATGCCTTAGAAACAACCTCAAGAAGCAAAAGTATCAAGACATTTCTTAGAGGTATGAAGACATCACCTCTAGACCCTTAAATCCCAAAAAGACAAGTGCTTATATATTGAGACCTAGACTTGAAGTATCGAGACATCGCCTTAGAAATCAAAAATTCCAAAAGGCAGTGTCAATGTGTTGAGACCTGGCTTCAAGGTATCAAGACTTCACCTCCAAACTTAAATTTTTAAAGAGCGTGTGCAAATGTAACAAGACTTACCTTCAAAGTATTAAGACATCGTCTTTAGAATTTCAATTTTCAAAAAACAAGTGTCAACAGATCAAGACCTGCTTGTCAAAGTATCGAGACATCCTCTCTAGACTTTAAATTCCATATAGCAACATCAAATGTATCGAGACCTACTTAGAATGTATTGGGACATCCGTCAGTCTGAGAATGGCAAGGATGAACTAGGTATCGAGAAATGAAAGAAAGGTATCATGACTTTAATTGATTTAGGCATTAAAGTATCGAGACATGCTTTGAAGGTATCGAAACCTTAAGTCAAACAAGCCTGCATAAGACATGATTAACGACTAAGTTTTCAAGCACACATCCCCAAATCACTATTTTAGGACACTTACTTACAAATAAAGGTTTGTGGCATGTTTTCCAAGAGAGACAACATTAAAAGCAAGATCTTAAAGCAAGAGTGAAAGCTCTAACTCAAAATTCCTCATGAATCACTCTCAAAAATCAAAGTGTTCTTCCATTTATCTACTTGAGCTTTAAACTTCCTTATTTTCTTAAAAGTCTTCATCCCTTCTTTGTACTCATTGTGTTATTCAACCTTCTAGAGGCATATGAGCTTGTTTTTCATCATCCTTGTATTCCACTGTAAAGGTTCTTCCTTGACCTTCAAAAGGAATTATTTGTGAGTAGTTATACCTTAACTAAGTGAAGAGGTAAAGGGGTTAAGTCTAAACCTTGAAAAGACTATTGTGAAGGTTATGTCTAAGCCTTTGAAGAGACTGATTTATAAAGGTTATGCTTTGTCCTAGAAAAGCATTTTGAGATATTGGATTTTAAACTCCTTGGTGATATAAAGGAGAGGACGTAAACAAAGAGGCCAAACCTCTATTAAATCCTTACTTACTTTCCTTGCTTCTTAAAATTGCATTTATTGCTATTGGCCCTTCAAATTATTTTTGAAAAACTTGAGAAAGAATTTATACAACTTTAGTTCATTGTTTTTAAAGAAGCTCATTTATTCTTACTTGGTTTAAATTAAGTACTATACTCTTCAAAGTTTGCAAGAATTTTTGAAAACCTTCAATTCACCCCCTTTTGAAGTTATGTCTTTTGAACTAACATTCTAACAAAATGTATCAATACATTTTAGAATGTATCAATTCTTTTCCACGTGGTAACCTTATTTAGCATGTTTTAAGTATAATGTATCGATACATTTCCAAATGTCTCGATACATTTCCAAATGTATCGATACATTTTGTATCGATACATTTCACATAAAATGCTTACCAAGACATTTTATCTTATAAGTATATATAGATAGTTTTACTCTAAAAAACTATATTTCACTCCAAAACTTAATCTTTTGGCTCTAACTTCCCTCCCACATCTCATCTAACTTAAAATCCTTTGAATTTTCATAAATTCTCTAAGCGATTCTCACTATAACCATTCACATATAAGGTTTTCTCAACCTCATCAAGCAAGTTTACCATTTTATCTTCACATAAAAATCGTGAGTATCACACTATGCTCGCAATTAAATTCGCACACTTGGCCAAAGCGAGTAGGTTTAATATTTGACTAAACCATCGATACTGAATACTTAGTTACTGTCGGCTTAATAGTTTGCATAGTTGAATAATAATTTTTTTTCTCAACGCTAAGTAATAAATTATTAAGTTAAAAGGAAACTTTCCTTTGTAAGGCTGAGTGTGTAGAGCTGGATACCAATGATTCCATTTCAAAAGTTTGTGTTTAGGGAGTACAATCTAATCCATTACTCATAGATTCTATGCAATCTACCAAAATTGTGAGGAATGAAATCTATGAATGGAAAACAGACAGATGATAAAACATATTATAAGCTTCGATGATGCATGACGTTCTATGAACTTCAAAAGCGATCAAAATTGTAAGTTTGTAGAACACCGTGCATCATCTAAGCCAAAATAAGTACTATTGCAGAAGGTTAGTTTTTTTTTTTTTTTTAACATTTAATGTAGTGATTGGTAAAAGTCTTCAATTTCATTCCCTTTATTCATATAGTATTTGTACGTATTCTCATCTTTCTAGTCAACTGAAGATCTTCCTAATCGACTAATTAAGTATTCTATCTCTGAAGCTCTCTTATCAAATATGATCAAATTGAAGCAAATGATCTTATTAATATTCTCATTACTTTTGTAAATTAGTGTGCACTTTTATCATTCTCAATGAATGAAAAAAATGGAATGTATATTCTTATTTGTTTAAAAAAAAATCCAACCAGAAACCACATGGATTTTTTTTTTTTAATTTGGCAAGCAGAAGCCACATGTTTGCAAGTTCATTTTCCAAGTAAGGAAGAGAGGAAAAAGAAGTGAGAGTTTTGGTGGGATAAGCAAGACGTTTTTTTTTCTTTTTTTTTTTTTTTACGTTTTTGGGTTGATTTTTATCTGATAAGTACTTTAGTTATTTCATAAAACGTTTGAAATTTTGACTCAGAGTATTCATTTTTAATATTAATGTACTCAAAGTGAATTATGTTCAAATTTTAATGGGTAGGGGAAATTGAAAATAATTAGTTTAATTAAAAACAAGAAATCATAAAATTTAAATTCGAGAAAAAATTAATTAGTTAGAAAACTACATTTGGAAATTAGTCTTAGGGTTCATGATTAATATAATTCTTATTTTGCTAGAGTAAATTGTACACATTTTCATTGAAACAATACGATTCACATGAAAATTGCAACTTAAATAAAAGCTATATAAAGGAATAAAATCAAGTACTTTTTTTCCCTTAGAAAATCCACAATGACAACTACAAACATTTTCTTAAAAAGAAAATCCCAAATATAAGCCCACCCTTCTTTAAATAATCAAAACATTTCATACATATTTCCAATTGCAACTCTTTTTTTTGTTTTTTGAATTTTTTGTTTAAGTGAAGACATAGGGGGAAAATAAAAGAAAAGAAACTACACATGATGATTCAAATTAAACCTTTTTCTCCATTTTCTTCTCTACATATAACAAGGAGACAATCTATATATAAGTGTTTTGATTTTTGAATTATTCGAGCCCTCACACAAAATAGGGAGAAGGATTGCATAGTGTAAGTATACAAGAATATTTTGATTATTTATTTTAATGCAAATATTATAGATAAATGATAAAAAAAATCCTACTTTATTGACGAGTAAAAAAGGTACATTCATTATTAACAAAATGAAAAATAAGTTAGCATGATCATGTTGGTATATTATCAACCTAAATTGCCTTTAACCAAGTAGATTTTATTTCTACATTTCAAATGAATTTGATTTTTTTTTATAATTAATTTAGGTCTCTTTTATGTAGAAAAAAAATTGGTGTCTTCTCTAATTAAGATTTTTGAAAGAATTTAAATGTAACCCATCTTTGATATATACTCACATCACATGTTATTCTTTCTCTATTTTTCTAGAATAGAGATGTTCATGGATCAAATTGTATCAAATTCAATTACTATGTAATCGGATATACTTTTCAAAAGTCAAGCTCGTACTTGTGCTGGCCCACTCATATCATGGTATTTCTTATTAAAATTAAAACTATTTTATATTATTAATATTTTTAAATATATTTTAGAATTTCAAAACATTATTTGTTAATATTATTCTCCTCTCATATCAAATTGAATGTTTACTTGGTACATTTTCGGTCAAATGAAAGCCGGCATATCATTTTCAATTATTCTTTTTACTACAAATACTATAATTGTCTTATCACAACAAAAGATTATGTGGGGAGTCCACCACGTATAAGTGTGAGCTACATAATGAACCTTGTACAATTCATGATTGTGATTGAATAATTATAGTGCAAAAATTGTAAGTCATACACTCACCAAACTTAATCAACTTTGAATCATATTCAGGCCTATAATTCTATATGCAACAATACGTATTGGACACCTCTACTTTAAGATATTTGTTACAATAATTTAAGTTTAAGCTAACAATAGAACCCAACATTGGGTTCAATGGCAACAACATGTTTTCTCCACACTGCAGGCGGCGGAGGAACTGTTATATGAACTTGGAATACGTTTAGCATGGTTAAGAATTTGATTTTATTAGTTTAAAAAGCAAACATTATATATACTACAAATAGTTAAAAGAAAAATATGCATAGCTAAAGTTATACCCTTTTTCACACTTTTATTCTGAGGCAAAATCTCTGGATACATTGCAAATTTCTTCATGATCAGTGAGTTACTCGCAGGCTCATTGCTGTAACTCAGCAATTAAATAATAAAGTAACCAGAATATGTATGGATGCAAATACTTGCGTGGTTTATGTAACTATTAACTCTTGCATGCAGCTGATTTTGCATAAACTTTTATGGCTCAATCACAAACAGAGGCTGCAACAAAGACACCCACACAATTTTAGTCAATAGCTAGCCTTGGGTATATGCAAGTGAGTGGCGAGGAGAAAGAAGAGAGAGATACCGTGTCCACGCTGACTGGTTTGCCATCTTCCGCAAGTATTTCAACTATGGTTCCAGATTGATCGGCCTGCAGAAAGAACAACCGGAGAATTTAAGGGAGTTATATTAGTAGAAATTATAATCACAATCACATTTCCCTTAATATGTATATAACATAACTATTACATTTGATATAAGAAATTAAAAGGAAGTAAACTCATTAACCTAACATATAAATCGACAAAATTCAATTTAAAATTGGACTTAACTTTAGGGTCTAAAGTTTGTATCGACTAATGTTATTCTTTTCCTCTTTCTACTTACGTTTAGTTTTAATCTTGATGTTTAAGTTATTTATGAATCTCATCATTTATTTATTAAATTTTAATGGTTAATTAATCCATTTCCATATGTAAAATTACTTTCTAAACCTAAAATTTATTAAATTTTAATACTCTTCATTAAAATAATTATTAAATGTTGATTGAATGAGGATTGATAATCATGATCTAGAAACTTGATTATCATTGACTTAATAATATAAGTTAAGCATGACAATCAAATCACTCTTAATTATTTTTTAAATTAAAATTTTGTTTTGATAAAGAAATTTTTCATATTTGTTTCTAGTATTAGTTACATATCACTTAAACTTAAGCTATATATACACAAACACGATTATTTTATACATATGCCCAAAAGGACAAAAATGAAGGCTTTTCAAAATATTGATGAGATGATAAATATTGTATAGCATGGAACTAAAGAAACTAAATTTCGTTCAATTAATGTAATAAGTATCTATACAATATGTTTAATTTACATTAAAAGTTACTTATTATTATTGAAAAAAATTTAATGTAACGCATGTGTTAAATCATAGCACTTGTAACAAAGACTAATGTACTGCATAAAACTATGGTGCAACAAAAAAGTATAGATGGAGCTTATATTTCTGAAAATCTGAGGATGAATTATTTAAGTTAATCAATTACTACTATCATCTATGAAAAGCATTAAGATTTTACCAATTAAGGATGAGACTATATATATATATATATATAGACACACACACACGGGCACACACTTACTTCAATCTCATTCATCAGCTTCATCGCCTCAATGATGCAAACTACCTGGCCTTTCTGGACCTTGTCTCCAACCTAACAGACATAGATAACAGATAACCTCAAAGGACATATATAGAGATAAAAGATAAATGGGATTCAACAACTACTTCAGGACTACGTTCCTCAGTATTAGCATTTACCTTCACAAAAGGTGTTGCACCAGGGGCAGGGGAACGATAAAATGTTCCTGCCATAGGGCATTTTAGTGGTGGATGCGATGACTTACTCGGCTGGGGAGGGGCATAAGCCTCCGGTACTGAAGGCATTGCAGCAGGAGTGGAAGAAGTGGGAGGAGTGACCTGCGCTACGGGAGGCAGTGGAGATGAAAGAATGGTCGGAGGAGGAGCTTGCATGGTAATAACAGGAGGAGCAATCCCCGGCTGTGGCAAGGCTTCTTTCTTCCTAATAGTGACCTCACATGCTGGCTGCTTTAGCTGCAGCTCAACGATATCCCTTGAATCAACCACCCTGCAAGCCACAGAAAATTTTAAGATGGGATACATCCCAGTTCTGTTTTGACTGTATATTGACCGAGGGTGCACTCACTTAATTAGGTCTGCAACTTGGTTCATGAATGCTGCGATTGATTGTAGGTCAGGAATGCCTCGTTTTCCTTTTTCTTCTGATGTTATCTCTATGATTGGTGCAGAATTCAGCGATTTCTCGACTGTAACCTACAGGAAGACGTTAAAGAACCAATCTAACCTAAAGAGTTAAGCTGCATTGACGGCTCTAGAACCAGAAGAGCTTTAATCTGCAGCATGCTATGGCTGTATATGTTAATATATTTAAGAGGGTCTAATACCAGGTTAAAAAAACCACTCGACCAGAAAGCTGAAGCGATTAGGTGAGGGTTGCCCAATGAGTTTTAACTTTTAGGATATTAAGACGAAGCAATTGAAGGATGGAAACATTGATAGGACATTGATGATTATCAGATTACCTCATTAACTTGGGCATGCACCTTGAGAGTCCTAAATTGGTTCTGGCTAGACCACTGCAATTAGAAGTAAAAACATAACTTGGCAAATGTTAAATTGCAAACAATCTATTCAATAACTTTTTATTACTATAATTTAGAAACCTAGCTACTAGCCTATCATGATTGAAAAACAGAATCCTATCCCTGATGACAGCGTCGAATACATTTACAATCTAAAAATAGCAAGAAATCAACAACAACAGCATAGCTAGAAATCTTGTAGAACTGACCTGAAACCCAAAGAAATGGTTCTGTTTAAGGTTATGACTCGGAATCAAAGGTGATGATCGTAGCAAAACAGAGGATTTAGCACAGAAAACAGAGAAAGAAGCCATGGGGTCTGAATAAAGCGCTTACAAATTTGAAAGAGAGACCTTTGTAACTTTAACTGAACCAACGAAATAGAGAAGCAGAAGGTGAGATTTGTATGGGATTTGGTGCGGAAAGATCGATGGAAAAATGAGGAAGGACACTTTAAAGATTGAATATTTGGTGTCGGGTTCGGTAAGCATCGACCTAGACAAGGAACAAGTGCGGAGACAACAAAATTGGAGATTTTAGAGAAAACTGTAACAACAATTTGCTTCGAATTTTTTTTTTTTTTTTTTTTTTAGTATAGGGAGAGCTTTCGCACTTAAATTTTTTAGTTTTTTATAGCCATGCGGGAACGTCTACAGGTAATTTTCAAGTACCTTAACCAAATATTATTATTTGATAAGTTACCTAAATTTTATAATATTTAAATTCATACTCAAATATCTTAATTACAATTCATTAAAATATTCATATTTGTTAAATATTTAATGAAAATAATTTTAAAATTAATTTTTATATATATTTTAATGAAAATAAATTTAATAAATTAAAATTATTTCAAAAAAATAATTTAAAGTTTAAATCATATATAAAACAATTAATAAATTTTAGTGAGTATTGTATTAATTATAAGAAATTTATAAACTAAAAATATTATGTATAAAAAATAAAAACTTAATATTAAAAATTATTGTTTTATAATCAAATTCAGTTAAAGGGTACTTGAAGGCCACTATTCATACTCGTAATGAGCACGTAGTTTTATTACTCAACTCTACTATATGGTATTTTAATCTTATTTAATCGGGTCAAATAATGTAAGGTATTAGATTATATTATAAATGTTAACTCAATAATTATGCGAAAATATCAAAAAGGGGTTAATTGGATTTTTAAAAATTCTTTTTCTCAAATTGAATTTTCAAAGAAGGCAAGCTAAAAACAATTTTCACAAATTAGTTTTTCTATCAAAGTGTGTCAAAAGTAATTTGAAAAGTAAATTAAAGAATAAATGAGTCAAAAATAGAGTTTCAAAACTCTTCAAAGTAAAGTAAAATGCACAAATACATCAAAGTATGTCAAAAATAATTTGAAGAATCAATTAAAGAATACATAAGTTTAAAACAAATTTTCAAAACTCTTCAAAGAAAAGTAAAATGTACAAGTGTATCAAAGTAGAATGAAGATTTGTAAAATAAATTTTCAAATTTCATTAAGGAATTAAGAACAAACTTCAAGAACTAACATGATAAAAAAAAATATAGAGTAAATACTAAACAAGGCTCTAATAGATTAGGCACTGACTGGTTAAGTAAAACTACTTTGAATCTTCTTAATATTTGGGTTGTCATAACACATTGCTAGATGTCAATCTTAACTTATAAATATAAATTAATCAATTTTGGAAATTGATGAATCCAAATGGTTTGATTCATCTAATCTTTATTGGTTTTGATTTTAGTATATATTAATTACTAACATGATAGAGTAATCAAGTTGAACTTAATTGCAAAGAAGTTTTAAAGTTCAAGGATTTAATTGAATATGTTCAATTAAATTGGAGAAAATATATAATTAGGACAAAAGTTATGTTAGACCTAATTTCCTTCTATAAATATATCATTATGTTGTATGTGGATGACACTTGAGAGTTGAGAGACAAAAATAAAAGAGAAGAGAGAAAAAGATTTGGCCATAAAGGAAACCTGGAAATCAATTTTAGTGGTCTTTCCCTTTTGTGGTCAATTAGTCCTCCTCCATTTTCTTCCTTTTGCACTTCAACTTCTCTTGAAAAACCAAAACCATTCATTCCTAGCTAGTACTAAGCTTGGCAACAAAAAGAAAACCCCAATCATCATTGGTCTTATTCAACTTGGAATTTGTGTGCATCATCATTAGAAGTTGGACATGTGAGGGACAACTTGATATTTAAAACATTTGGTAGAAAAAAGATTTGATTTACAAAGTGTTATAGCCTCTTGATTTCAACATCAAATTCTTAAAACTATAATGATCTTCTACCTAATAATTAAGATTTATCCATAATAAAAAATCAAATATAATTTTGCTAATTGGAAAAGCTTTAATTTTTCAATTATATATTTGTTTGCAAGGGTTTTCCAACAATGGTATCAAAACCTCCTTTTGCTTTGTTTAATTGTTGTTGATGTCTAAGGTGTTTGATCGTGTGTTGATTTGGTATAAAGATGGTTCAAAGAAAACCTTCAAAACTATTTTTGAAAAATAAAATGTCTCAAAAAATTAAAATTAGGAAAATCTTGTTCAGAATAAATAGAACCAAGAAAACCTTGTTTCATGGAAAATGGAATCAAAGAAATCATATTCAGTTTTATAACGAAACATAAAGAGACTATTTATAGAGATAATTCATCCTAAATCTACTTGTAATGTAAGTAAAATAAATAAAGAATTATTATAATTTTAGACTTCCTTAGAGTGCAAGTAAAATAAAAAAAATAAAAAAAAATATCCTAAAAACTAAGCTTACTTATAGTGCAAGCAAAGCAATCAATAAGTACGAAAAATTTAAATATGAAAAGTATTCTAATTGCCTTAGAATACTTTACTTGGTTACTACTTTTCTTGGCAACTATCGAATCCCCTTCATGAGGGTTATCCTACGCACGTGGGCTGCTGATGTGCAGTGCGAGCTTTATGTGTACGGCTCTCTTGCATGTGACCCATATCTAAATTAATTCCCCTTTACTCACCTCAAATGGGAGCATGAAGATTGGAAATGCCCAACTTATGTAACAAAGCTTGAAACTGCTCTCGATCAAGTGCTTTGGTGAATATATTTGCTAATTGATACTGAGATGAAATTGATCGAATTAATAAAATTTTTTAGATATCCAAGAAAGAATAAGAGGCCTTGTCTGGGCACATTTAGAGATATCGAAAAATTCGTACGACAGCATCAAAGTGTGGTTATCTTGGCTTGTGCATAAATTAACTTAGGATATGCATTACGTAACTAATATACGAACGCGTGATCATGAGATAAAGTAATCTACCAATGGGACACCTATATTGTTAGGACTATCACAAAGTTGTTCTGAATCAAGATTAAGTTTATGCTATTGATCCATAGGTGAGGAAGCCGGTTTGCAACATGTGAGACCACACTCTGTTAAAATGTTAAGAAATTTGTATTAACTTAATTTGATGCCACCTAAAGGACTTGCCAACTCAATTCTCAAAAAAAATTTAAATTTACCAAGATTCTTAATGTAAAAATTGGTATCCAAATATTGTTTTAGCTTAGAAATCATAGCAATTGTAAAAAGTTTAATGGAGCCCATAAAAAGACTTCTGAAGATGACAAACGCAGTGCTCCCCTTATTTAACAAAGCCTTAAAGAATCTTTATGTAGACTTTTTCTTCAAGAACAAGGCACCGCATTGTAACCATTTTGGCCATTGGGGTGTGCGTCTTTCGTACAAAACCTTCAAGTGTGTGAGCCTCTCAATCAAGACCTTGTGGTGTGCAACCTATAAGTGTGTTGTCCTAGTATGCATAGCACTCTCATGTAAGGCTATTTGGGGTGTGCTTGTTGTGTGCGTGGTTTCTCAAGGTGCAGGCTGAATGTGCATGATTCATGAGTTTGAGGCTCTCGTGTTCGCACTTTACTCCCATGCAACGCACATGAGTGTGCCTTTTTATCGTATCCTAACTACACATTCCAAGTATGCGCGGCTATGTTGCGCATAACCCCCTATTGCGAGTTTAAGATGTGTACAACCTGCT
This sequence comes from Theobroma grandiflorum, assembly GCA_036013995.1. Classification (NCBI taxonomy): domain Eukaryota; kingdom Viridiplantae; phylum Streptophyta; class Magnoliopsida; order Malvales; family Malvaceae; genus Theobroma; species Theobroma grandiflorum. The sequence goes on from CP142131.1 coordinate 15,629,047, forward strand.
ATCATGCAGCATGTGTCTGCGCGCTTTCTGGCTTGTAGCCTCTTGGTGTACGCAATCCACATGTTATCTTTGTGCATGCGCGACATTCAATTATGCAACAAAGCTTGAAACTGCTCTCGATCAAGTGCTTTGGTGAATATATTTGCTAATTGATACTGAGATGAAATTGATCGAATTAATAAAATTTTTTAGATATCCAAGAAAGAATAAGAGGCCTTGTCTGGGCACATTTAGAGATATCGAAAAATTCGTACGACAGCATCAAAGTGTGGTTATCTTGGCTTGTGCATAAATTAACTTAGGATATGCATTACGTAACTAATATACGAACGCGTGATCATGAGATAAAGTAATCTACCAATGGGACACCTATATTGTTAGGACTATCACAAAGTTGTTCTGAATCAAGATTAAGTTTATGCTATTGATCCATAGGTGAGGAAGCCGGTTTGCAACATGTGAGACCACACTCTGTTAAAATGTTAAGAAATTTGTATTAACTTAATTTGATGCCACCTAAAGGACTTGCCAACTCAATTCTCAAAAAAAATTTAAATTTACCAAGATTCTTAATGTAAAAATTGGTATCCAAATATTGTTTTAGCTTAGAAATCATAGCAATTGTAAAAAGTTTAATGGAGCCCATAAAAAGACTTCTGAAGATGACAAACGCAGTGCTCCCCTTATTTAACAAAGCCTTAAAGAATCTTTATGTAGACTTTTTCTTCAAGAACAAGGCACCGCATTGTAACCATTTTGGCCATTGGGGTGTGCGTCTTTCGTACAAAACCTTCAAGTGTGTGAGCCTCTCAATCAAGACCTTGTGGTGTGCAACCTATAAGTGTGTTGTCCTAGTATGCATAGCACTCTCATGTAAGGCTATTTGGGGTGTGCTTGTTGTGTGCGTGGTTTCTCAAGGTGCAGGCTGAATGTGCATGATTCATGAGTTTGAGGCTCTCGTGTTCGCACTTTACTCCCATGCAACGCACATGAGTGTGCCTTTTTATCGTATCCTAACTACACATTCCAAGTATGCGCGGCTATGTTGCGCATAACCCCCTATTGCGAGTTTAAGATGTGTACAACCTGCTATCATGCAGCATGTGTCTGCGCGCTTTCTGGCTTGTAGCCTCTTGGTGTACGCAATCCACATGTTATCTTTGTGCATGCGCGACATTCAATTATGCAATCTTCTCATGCTTTTATTATTCATGTGTGGCCCTGGACGTTGGGCTAGCCTATCAAGCTTGTCGACCCATGTCACTCTGCAAGGCCTGTCTTGGTGTGCTCTACTGGTGCAATGATAACTCTATTATATAGAGTTATTTGGATTTAATTTTGATAATAATTTAGCTTAGTCTTTGTAGTAATGCATAAAAATTAGTTAGGTTTTATTTTATTTAATTACTTTAAGTTAGTTAATTAGGTGAGTCAATCCAACCTTAGTTAATTTTAGGCTAAAATTGGTGTTAATGTGCCTAAGATATGTTATTATTGATTAATTTGTTGATTTTGTAGGTGTGCAATTAAAAGGTTGAAAAGTTGTCAAGTTAAGTGCTCATGAGATGTAGACTTCATTGCACATATCTTAGTATTTTGACCATAACTTTCTCTACAAAACTTTGAATGAGGTTATTCTTAAACCATTGGAAAGTTAAGAGAAAAATCTACAACTTTCATGCCTACCACTTTACCCAATTCGGCCTAGAAGGTGGTCAAAACCTTATTGAAGTTGAAGCACTCTAGTAGTCCAAGCAAGATTGCCACCTTGGAAGAGGTAAGCCGCGGCACCTAGACTTAAAAATAATGTGTTTTGGCTATTTAAATGGTCAAGGCCACAGCTTTTGTGAAGGTAGGCCACAACTTTCCTAGTTTGGTGAAGAAATCCTTGTCGGATTGGACTTATTTCTTTATCCAATCTCACACCCTATTTATGCAACCTTTCAGAGAACTTTTGGAGGCATGAAACACCAAATTTAGAGTTGAGATTTAGCCACAAAAAAATTATTGAAAAATGTCTTATTGGAGCTAAGAAGAAATTGAAGAATTCAAAAAGATTTAGAGATCAAGATTTTCACTCTTAGAGTTTTTTTATTCTTTTTGTTTTTCTTTTATTTTCTTGGTTTGATTTCAATGTTTAAACTTTATTTGATGATAATATGTGACATTGTGGGGAACTAATTTAGTTATCTAAGATTATGATTGAACTCAATACATAGTTTAAATTATTTATCTCTCTTTTACTTATATTTGATGGTTTTAAGTTGTTCATTCTATTCTGTTCTTAATGCTTCTAATTGCTTGATTACTAATTAAATTAATCTAAAAACTTAGGTTAAATCTTGACAAAGAAGATTTAAGTAGACCTTGAATAGAATAGCGTACGATCAAATACATTTAGTTAATTAGGTGGTTTGAACTTAATGAATTTTTTTTCAATTTAATTTGCATAAACATATATTAAATTAATTGGGAGAGTTATTTTGATGAGAAACTCAACAGAGACTTATAAATAAATTATGACTCTAGGTTAGCAACTTAATACATTAAACTAAGTTAAGAGAGAGAGAAAATAATCAGATGAAGTATTGAAAAATATCATAATTTTAGGTCTAGTAGTTAATTAAATTCCTTAAAACAAATTTATTAATAAATTTTATATTAGTTTTATTTTTAGTATATTATTATTTGGATAAAATTAAGGTATGTTAATTTTAGTACTTAACGTTAGGAATTAATTCAATTCTCTATGGAATCGACACTCTACTTACCATTAGATTATTTGTTTGATACGTATATTTGCGTGGGTAAAAACTTTAACATGCAACTCAGCTTTACAAGTGTGCGAAGTATCAAGAAACCCCCATTCGATGGTGGTCTGATGCTGGTTGTCGATGGGCCTCAAAGTGATGTCACCTTAAGGTTGATTTGAGCCTCTGTGGCATGTGCAGCACATAGGTGTTGTTGATCTGAGCCCTCCATCAACTTGAACTGGTTACAAATTCATAGATTGTGATATTCTCCCTACTTGATTCAGGCAACGCCCTTGTTGCCTCGTGGTCTCTCTCCACCATAAGTCTTTTTCGAAGTCCCAACTGGCTTTGTGAGTTCATTTGAGGTAGCTCCCTGTTAATTGTCTCAATAACAGTTCCAACTCTAAATGTGACCATTGTAATAATGTAATGGATCGCTTCAATTCATATACTCGAGATGTAATTCCTTGAGTAAATTGCTCCTTTAAATCGAGCCATATTTTGATCGCAGTATCCGTAAGGGCAACTTCTCTAAATACTTGTTAACGGTATAACAAATCATGTGCAGTACCGAAGCAACCAACAGAGAACAAATCACATATAGTGCCAAAGTAGCCAATGAAGAAAAAATCATGTGTGGTGTAAAAGCAACCAACGAAGAATAAATCACGTACGATGTCGAAGTAGCCGACAGAGAATAAATTACATATGGCATCGAAGTAGCAAACAAAAAACAAATCACATTTGATGTCGAAGCAATCAATGGAGAACAACTATGGCGTCGAAGTAGCCAATGAAAAACAAATCACATGCAACATCGAAGCAGTCGATAGAGATCCAAATCACGTGCAACACCAAAGTAGCCAACAAAGAACAAATCACATACGAAGCCGAAACAATCAGCAAAGAATAAATCACGTACAGCGCTAAAGCAACTGACAAAAAACAAATCACGTACAACACCCAAGCAACTGATGAAAAACAAATCACGTACTCGCCTAAGTAACCGATTGAAAACAAATCATGTACGGCTCCCAAGTAGCCGATGAAGAACAAATCATAAGGAAAAGACATCACTCTACTACAACCAAATCAACGTCATGGCTAAAAAAAAAACTAGATTATGAACCTGCTCTAATACCATGAAAAATATAATGTCTCAAAAGAATAGAATCAAGAAAACCCTGTTAAAAAAACGAAATCAAGAAAACCTTGTTCAATGGAAAATGGAATCAGGGAACCATGTTCAATTTTATAATGAAACATAAAGAGATTATTTATAGAAATAGCTTATCCTAAATTTACTTGTAACGCAAGTAAAGCAAAAAAAAATATTCTAATATTAGATTTCTTTGAAATACAAGTAAAGTAAAAAAAAATAAGATAATGTCTTAAAAATTAGGGATATTTGTTGTGCAAGCAAAACAATCAATAAGAAAAACTTAAATATAAAAAGTATTCTAATTACCTTAGAATGCTTTCCTTGGCTCACACCCTTCGTAGCAGTTATTGAATCCCTTTCATGTCGACTGTCCTGTGCACGCCGACTGTTGTTGTGCGTCAATCTGTGTGGGCCTTATGGGTACAACTCTCTTACATGTGACCCATATCTTAAATTAATTCTCTTTTAATTTTGAAAAACTTGTTTCATATTTCAGATAATTTGCTGTACTATTTTGTTTTCAATTGCTTTCCTAAGAATTTGGCCACCAAATTTATGTGTGGGATGTTTGACCATATTGGTAACTTACATAAGTTTGTTTGATTAAAATTTGGTTGAGTTGTTTTGATGTTTGGTTGCTCAATATTGAAAGAACATGTGCTGAAATTGTTCATGTACAGTTTTAGAATTTTCTAGGTAGTCTCGATCTTTCATTTAATTCAATTATTATTTTTTTTGTGCCTTCATATTTGTACATACAAGGAATGACTATGTAGGCAAGATATTGGAACAAATTGAGATTTTTTTAGGGTTATTTTGATTGCTTAATATATTGTTGAAATTTAAGAACAAAGTGTTGAAAATTCGTTTCAACATTGCTCAAAAATCTGGGCAGCATAATGCTTATGTAATTGTTATATGATAAAAGGGCTTCCATGGCCATGGCATTTGACTAGAGGATGTATCTAAGGTTAGCTAACATGTCATGATATGCATCATAAAAGCAAATCGACGTATGAACCCGACCAGAGGTGGAGCCTCCTTATGCATGGCCCCCCAAAACTTTTAAAATTTTTTTCATAACATATGAAAATTTTAAAAAATTTTTATATATTCTATTACTAGCTCCTTCAAAATAATATTTTATTTAATAATTAATATAAATAAAAAATAATAAAATGATTTCACTTATCTCACCTAACTTTAAATTTTTTTAATTTATATTATTATTTTTATTTTTATTTATTTATTTTTTCATTTTTATTATATTTGTTCATATGTTATAAGTTTCTATAAATATTCTTTCTCAAATTTCTACAAACCATTAATCATATTCTTTTTCTTTCTTTTTTGTTATGTAATATGTGGTATCTACCTTCTACTTGTCATATTCTTCTTTTTTATGTTACATAAATTTTATTTTTTTATGATTTTAATCTTTAAAAATTAATAAATTATTATATAATTCTTAAATATAAGTTGTAGTATTACATTGTTACTTAAAATTTCATCAACGTATCATTTTTTTATTAATCTTGATTATGTAAGAGGAAATTACTTTGAGTATTTTTTTTATATGCTTTACGTTTTATGTATAGTTAAAATAAAATTATCTTGAATATATAGTATTTAAATAATTCTGATTATAATAAGAAAAAATTATCAATCTTATATATCGTTTTTAACTATTTATATTTTACAAATTATAGTTTTATATTTAATTTCATATTTCTATTATCAATATTTTTATTGTTGATTGAATTTAACATATTAATTTTTTAGAATTTTTAACTCTTATTCAATTGTGTTTGGCCCTCTCAATAAAATTTGACTAGCTCCGCCCCCAAGCTTGAGGACAAATTGCCACCAACTTCACCAAATCTGCCAACATTAGCTATAAATATGATGAACAAACTCTAAGAAATTGTTTTTAAGGTTTCGAAAAGGGTAGGGAAGTACTAGGCTTCACAATACTCAATCCTAATATGATTTAAGACTCAAGGATAAAGTAAATCCTGATAGGATTAGGACAACACCTTAAGTAATTTTGAGTAACTTACAAAACAGTTTTTAGTAACTTAAAATGTTCTTGGAAACTTGTCTCAAATGATTTTGGATACTTATCTAAAGAATTTTTGGAAACCTACCTAAACCATTGTTTATAATAGTTGAATCATTTTTGCTAACTTAGTTAAATCACTTTTATAAGTTAGTGGAATCAATTTTGGAAACTTTCCTAAAATTATTTTAGGTAACTTATCCAAATTGTTTGCAAACAATGCATCAAATATTTTAGAAATAGTATTACAAATTGTTTGCATAATACTACTTCAAATAACTTATAATATAAACAATTTGAATTAAACATGTATTTTAAAATTCATAATTTAATTGTAAATAGATGTGAATGATTATGGACTTAGACCCAATGTAATTGTGGATGATTATATGGTTTAACTTTTCTTTGATACTTTTGAAATGAGGCTTGTGAGCCTTACCTCTCTATTTTTCTAGTAATCATAAAATTCTCTTCTTATCTTATTTCCCACATATTTAACTCCAAATTTCTTGATTAATTATGTAAAGTTTATATCACTTATATGATTAGATTAGAAAGAAATTTAATAATCCTAACAAAATGTAGGACCAAGGCGCCATGGAGAGTACAAGAAGATTGCATTCGAGACTTATGAAGACTTGTGTGTATAATAATATAGATTAACTAGTTTCTTTTTTATGGCTTAAGGAAACTAGATTAGATAAAATTCATTATCATCCAAGTAATATACACGAGGTAGATTTATGTTATATGATATTTATAAATTCTAAACATGCAATATGACGAGCTTAGAAATCAAGTATAATAAATCCTTGGGAATCAAATTCTAAACTAAAAGCCCTTATTAAAATATCAAGTTACATATTTTCAACATGATCAAGTTGCCTTCTATTATCATAGTAAAAATCAAAATCCTTTAAATCTTGACTTGTTAAGTCACTCAAGGTCAACTTTAACAAGAATATGTTTATATATGCTATAACAAATGAGTCCCACTTAACTAACTTATATGACTTGCATGAATTACCCATGACCATAGATTGTTAAATGCAATTGTTGGGCAAAACATATCGGATCTAGAGATATATTGGATATAATTAATAAACATAGTTATCTATCTAATTCAGTATATCATGATTTGTTGAGTCACTTAATAAATAAGGGATATTATTTTGAATAAAATAGTGAAATTAACAAACAAAGATTTAGATTTTATCTTAAATTGGCTTTTAAAATACACAAATCACTTATACATACTCTCTCCAATTTATTTCTTTTTGCTAGATAAATGGGTAATAACATATCACTCCAAAACATACTGTATGCAAACAAACTCATTAGGCCAAACTTCTTGGGTTGCTACATGAACATGAAAATTGTTCTCAACAAAGGAAAAAGCTGTGTAACCTTAAGAAAACTTTGCTAAAAGCCCCAACTAAGGACATTGGTGATGAAGCAGGGGATGCTTATCATATTCATAAAAATGATAATGATCAAGTTGCATATGTGATGATGGCTGGTATAACTCCAAAGCTTTGATAAAAAAAGGATAACAACAAAGGCATATACCATTATGACAACGAAGGTCATTGGAAGAGGAATTGCAAGATTTACTTGGCAAAACTTGAAGTAAAGGCTTAATGAAACGTCGACTTTAAAAAAATAATTATGATTGATTTAAGTCTTTCTACTTTTTCATCATCATGGACATTAGATACCGAATGTGGTTCTCACATAAGTAATGATACGAAGGAACTAAAGAAAAGTGGAAGATTGAAAAAATGAGAGGTGACTCGAAATGTCAAGAATAGGACAAATATTGTTGCATTAGCTATAGAGACTTGTCACTTGCTTTTGCCTTTAGGTTTAATCTTAGAACTAAAAGACCACTATTATGTCTCAGTAGTAACTAGGAGTATTATTTAACATTCTTGCATTTACATGGCTCGATGTTGGAAACTAGAGTACACACAAGGAATTTGTAGTCCATAGCACTAAGCGTAGAGATCTAGTACCCATATTGAATGTACTAAACATAGTCTCGGATGCGATCATAACCGTCTCATGCCCTTTCACACACCCTCTTGACTTAACAAGGACTCAATTAAGACCTCGGACCTTACGATGTGCTTAAGGTAATTAGGTCACGAAAATCATACTGTCGCGTTACAGTAATAGACCCCTTGGAGTATTAGCCTGGGACATTAAAGGCAACAGTTGTTCTTTTTATTAAATGATATTGGATATTGATCTAGTAGCTTATATGTTCTAAATCCGAAAAACCAAAATGTAAATGTGAGGCCACATCGACATGTGCTTGGTCCACTCAGACCAAATTTTGGCCCCTAGGCCCTTGGCAAGAAGGGAAAAAGGAAAGACAAAGTTAGTAGCTTATGTGACAAATTTTCATCACATGGACAATGATAAAGTTAATGAAAATAAGTTACATTCTAATTCTTTTCAAAACAAAAAACAATAGTTACATTGCATTTTTCATTATCAAACTTTTCTTTTTATTAAAACGAGTCAATAAAATATGATACTCAATTTATAAAATTGAATAATTGAATCCTAAAGTGATCATTTGACAAAATATTCGATCTTAATTCAGTGCATCTACCGATCTAACACTATAGAACTTTTACTAGATAATATATTAACAAGACAATTCAACAACTCTATTAACATTTATCAAAATTTAATTGTCAATGTTCAAATTACATCTTGCCTACAATTCAATTACATTTTCCATTTTGATAAAACATTTTTTTGGCTTAAAAAGACGTCAATTATTATTGTATTCTTATATTGTTTTTTCACAATTGTTATTTTTAAATAAAAATTACAAAGTTGACTTAATATAATTAAAAATTATGATCAAAATTAATAATTATGAACTATAATATTCCAAATTTTCACTCTGTATCTATTTTCTGATTTTAAACTATAATTTAAATTATAATTTGTGTGTTTTTATAAAGTTATTTGTAGAGGGACAAAAAGTTTGCATGCGTAGGGCAGCGGAAAAATAAAAAAACGCTGTCGTAATAAGGGGCAGTCGTGTAATTTCGAAAAGGCATTAGCTTAAAACCCTAATTCTCTCCGTCTAGTGTTTCTCCTACTCGCTCACGCTCAAAAAATACATCTTGCAAGCCGCAGCAGCAGCAGAGAAACAAGAAAATGGAGGCAGCGAGAACTGTTAAGGACGTGTCTCCCCACGAGTTCGTGAAGGCCTACGCCGCCCATCTCAAGCGCTCCGGCAAGGTTATTTTATAAACTTTACCCCGTCGTTGCTTGTAGTTTGTAGATTCACTGCTTTTCCCACTGATTTAGGGCTTGCGTCTTTGATTTATTTTTCCCGTTTTTTCTGTTTTGCATTTTTGTATTTAATTGGGGGATTCGTTTGAATATGGGAAATATGTTTTAATCGAAAAGACGATGCTTCTAAAACTTTTCAAATAAGTAATTAACTTTGAAATAAATCTTGAAAGAACATGATTTTGTTACTCCTAAAGCTGTCACTACTATCCTTCGCCTCCGTTTGTTTGTTGCCTTTGCTATTTGATTTTTTGCTTTTGGAAGCAACAGCAAAAGGCGTCTATGGATACAATGGTGAACAATATTTTCAAAGAATTAAAAGTCAAACAAGTAAAAATGTTTTTAAATAATAAACTGTATGATTTTAACTTTTATGCAGAACTACATGTTAGAATTGTTCATTTGTTCATTTTTTGTTGGTTAATATTATGCTTTTTACCATTTCCTTTTGCTATTTTGGCAACTTTTTATGAAGCATAATGTAAATAGCAAAGGGCAACAAATAAATAAAGCCTTTGTTGGTTCTTTTTTTCTTTCCTCAAATTGATTTAATGGGAATGAGATTTTTGATAATGGTATACGCTTAGATATGAGATTCTATAGCTGGATTAATCATTTACATTCTTAAACATTGCTGTTGTGAGTACACTTGTTGCTGAAATTTTGGATGCTAACATCTCTTGTTTTTATTTTATGCCTAATTTTTCAAGACTCTGTGGGTAAGGTGTTTTCTTTCATTCATAGCAGTTTGGTCCTTACTTTTTCCTGCCTTTTAACAGATTGAGCTTCCTCCATGGACTGATATTGTCAAGGGTGGTACATTGAAGGAGCTAGCTCCATATGACTCTGATTGGTACTATATCAGAGCTGGTATATAGAATTTCTTACTCTCTTCTAAACCTTTCCCACTTTGTTGTCCCTATTTATATGCATGAGTATGCATTATGCTTGTTTAGGCACTTATGAATGAAATGCAACTAATGCAATGTATGCATCTATAAGTTCTTATGATCACCATATTCCTACTTTGTAGCTTCCATGGCAAGGAAAATCTACTTGAGGGGAGGTCTTGGTGTTAATGCCTTCAGGAGGATATATGGAGGGGCCAAGAGAAATGGCAGCCGCCCACGTCATTTCTGCAAGAGCAGTGGCTCTATTGCTCGTCACATTCTCCAGCAATTGCAGAATGTGAACATCATCGATCTTGATACTAAGGGGTGAGTTTTCTCTTGTATGATTCTTGGTTTATAATTTCTTATTGCTGTTATTGTAGGTAATTTTATATCAACATCATCGATCATGCTAATTGGTCGCCCCTGCTAATTAAAATTGCAAGGAGAAGCAATATGGCTAGAATGATTTACATGTTTGCCTCATTGTTCAAAAGAAAAATAGACATGGAGGAGCAGGTTCTTAACATTGAAAAACCATCTGGTTTCTGGTCAGGGCTGCTGTAATTATCTTGTCTACTTGGGTTTAAGAGACAATATCTCTTTGAAGCATGTGGTGTGTATTAAAATTTTCTGTTATATTCTCAGGTCTGTAGCAAGAAAATCTCGGAAAGTTGAATATTAAATTTCAGATTTTGTGTTCTTAAAAAGAAGTCTCTGATATAACTTATGCCAGATAATTTTTGATACACATTCCAAATCCTAACCCCTGTGGTGTAATTCATGTTGGATTCTTAGGATCATAGAAGAATTAGTTCAGAAAGATTCCGAGTATAATATATCACTCTTATTTTGAAAAATCTTTTTGATATAACAATGCCAGATTTTTCTTAATTTTATCAATCTCTTTAGTTCATAACTCAAATATCTCAAAAACATTTAATTATTAAATTGGAGAAGTTATTTATGGAGAATAGCTCTGATTGTGACTTTCTATTTTGACTGTATTGCATATTATTAACATTTTTTGGACTATTAATATGAACTAGAATCATATTTCTGTGTATCAGTGGCAGGAGAATCACATCTAATGGCCAACGGGATCTTGACCAAGTTGCTGGAAGGATTGCAGTTGCCCTCTGAGAAATTTTCCAATGAGTGGAATTCCTGAAATGAGTTGTTTGAAAGAGAAGTACTTAGGAGGCAGTGTTAATCAAATTTCTGTTTTGGTCTGTCTGGGTTTTTTCTAGATGAAGCTTTTTGTTTTAAGATTTAGTATGCTGTTTGTTGACAAAGAGTCTATGACCTTGAATTTTGAAGTCTATTAAAACTCATTCCGAGAAATTACTAGACTGTTGATGATAATCATATATTAAAAGCTTGCTTATGAATATGATGGCAATCCTCACGGACATACTTACCAGATTCGGACAGATCTGGCGGTTGGATCGGTTGACTTGTGACCCGGTCGTTGACTCGAGTTGGTTTTTTAATTGGACGGATGATGCATTTGAGCCGGAAAAACTTAAATGCACTCGATGGGTTTATGAAATACTCGATCATCTGTTGGGTTTTTATTAATTCAAGTAAATTAAATACTATAAGTATTTGGATGATTTCAAAATTACATCTAAATTAAATTTTACATATTTATGATTGATTTTTTTATTATTTTTATCAAAAAGTTAAAACTAAAATGTAGAATATTCTTTCTAGGCTTAGTTGTTTTTGTAATTTTGTAAATGATAATTAGGGAGGTCAAGCGGTATTTTATTATAGGGTACTCGTGGGTACTTGATCCGATTATATAAAATTATGGTATTTCATAAAAAGATTTGAGTAAAGTTAGGATAGTGATTTTATTATTTGAATTTTAATAGAGTAGGGTTCGGATTTCACTTCTTGAGTATCAGTTATCAAAATTCGATTATTATTTATAAATATTTTATTATTATTTTAATAATTAAATTAAAATTTTATAATTTTTATTAATTTTACAAGTAATTTTTTTTGGTTAAAAATTAAGAAATATATAAAAAGTAGGGAGATTTTTTTTTTTAGCCATTAAAAATAAGGCGTGTTTAAAAATAGCCAGCAAGATAACTTTAACTGTTTTTAGCCAAAAAAGTACATTTTCGGACAAAAATGCCCTTAATGAGACATCTTTGTTCTGGGCACTCTGAAACACCCGGACGGCGGAAAATTATGCAAAGAAATTAGCGAACATCTATTTTTTGCGCAAAACATCCTTTTTTTTTTTTTTGGAGAAGCTTGTGCAAAAGAAAATAATGTTGCATGAGATGGATTTTCTGAATGTTCGGACATGGCATTCAGATAAACCGAACGAGGAGGGGAGGTGGTCGTGATGAATCGGAAGCTTGGAGCACGATGTGAAACCGGAAATCCTGCTTAAGGAGGTGAATCGAAAGAAGAAAGACGTGAATGCAAAGCACGAAATGGTCGTGCTACAGCAATAGGGACAGGCCATTGGGTTTAGGGTTTGTGAAAGGGAAAATGTGACACGGCAGGGCGCAGAGTTGGTGACACGGCAGGGTGCAGAGTTGGTGACACGCCAGGGTGCAGATGCAGACACGCCAGGGTGCAGATGCAGAGTTGGTGACACGCCAGGGTGCAGAGTTGGTGACACGCCAGGGTGCAGATGCAGAGTTGGTGACACGGCAGGGTGCAGAGTTGGTGACACGGCAGGGTGCAGATGCAGAGTTGGTGACATCCCCCCCTTGATATAGTAAACTTTAGAATTGTCACTAGCCTAATAAATCTGTTTCTCTTGGCCTCCGACCTGTTTGCAATGTCCAACCCAGGCTATTTAAAATCCAGAGTCTCTGGATTTCAAATAGCCAAGGTTGGACAATTGCTTACAGGTCAGAGGTGAAGAGAAATAGATTCATTATTCGACTAGTGGACAACTCTAAAGTTGAATACATCAAGGGCGGGATGGAAACAACTGCAAAAAATGCTCGGAAGAACTGCCGATGAAGCATCGACAAAGTCTGCTTTAGAGGCAACGTACGGTCTGTCTATGAGAACTGAGGAGTTTTGGACTATATATGGTAGAGGAATATAAACCGACCTAAACCGACTTTACCAGTTTAAACGTTTCGGCTACCACTGCGGACCTGGTCGTGACACGCCAAGTGCATGCAGATATTGGTGGTGACACGGCATGGAGCTGAGTTGGTGACACGGCATATGCTGAGTTTGTGACACGCCATGGTGACACGGTTTTGAGTGTGTGACACGGCATTGCTTTAACATCTGACAGGCCATGGTTTGCTTTGAAATATGTGACACGGCATTAATAGAAAGGCTGACACGGCGGATTGAAAAGTGGGCAGTTTTCATGAATATCCCTTAATTTTAAATTTTATTTATTCATTTTTCACAGTAAACCGTTCATATTCCCTTTTCCTCATTCGTAAACGTCTGTGTGTGTGAACCAAGGGCTGTTCGATTCATTTCTTATTGCGAAAGGTCGAAGGGAGTTCAACTTCGCTGTTTAGAAGGTTAACGACACCACTGCAACAGGAAGAAGAATGTCGGATATCGGTGAAGAGGTACGTGAGACTGGGAAAAAAAAAACCACAAAAAAAACCTTCATTGATTTCGATTTTAGGGTTTATAGGGTTTAGGGTGATACATATGGTCGTCTTTTTTGCAAATGTTAAGTTTTAAACTGTTTGAGTCCTGGTTTGGTGCTGTGTTGACTGGACTTTGGGGTTTAGTGTGTGACAACATCTTCACCTGATATGCATGGCGTCGTGTGACAGCATTTCACCTCATATGCATGGCGTGTGACAGGCGTGTGACAGCATTTCACTCCATATGCATGGCGTCGTGTGACATCATTTCACCTCATATGCATGGCGTGTGACAGGCGTGTGACAGCATTTCACTCCATATGCATGGCGTCGTGTGACAGCATTTCACCTCATATGCATGGCGTGTGACAGCATTTCACTCCATATGCATGGCGTCGTGTGACACCATTTCACCTCATATGCATGGCGTGTGACAGGCGTGTGACAGCATTTCACTCCATATGCATGGCGTCGTGTGACATCATTTCACCTCATATGCATGGCGTGTGACAGGCGTGTGACAGCATTTCACTCCATATGCATGGCGTCGTGTGACACCATTTCACCTCATATGCATGGCGTGTGACAGGCGTGTGACAGCATTTCACTCCATATGCATGGCGTCGTGTGACACCATTTCACCTCATATGCATGGCGTGTGACAGGCGTGTGACAGCATTTCACTCCATATGCATGGCGTCGTGTGACACCATTTCACCTCATATGCATGGTGTGTGACAGGCGTGTGACAGCATTTCACTCCATATGCATGGCGTCGTGTGACAGCATTTCACCTCATATGCATGGCGTGTGACAGCATTTCACCTCATATGCATGGCGTGTCACAGCATTTCACCTCATATGCATGGCGTGTCAGAACAATTATTTATATAGTTAGTATACCTTTTGGGCACATTATTGGTTAACTGACTCGTGCACGTGTGCCATGTGATGCAGATGCATCGTAGAGAATATGAGGATCTTGACAATGTCCTCATTGTGCCGAGGGAGAAGTGGGCCTTCAATGTCTCAATAAACACCCACTGTAAGTGGTCCCAGCTCCATTACATCAACAAGACTCTCCAAGAGAAGGGGGAGTTGGATGCAGTGAAGCGTACATGCTTCGGAATGCTCCTGGATGTCTATCCGCAAGGCTACTTCAGCGCTGGTCTCCTTCATAACATAATGATTCGTCGAATCAATGAAAGGGAGGCAACGGAGGAGGAGCTCTGGTTTGCTATCGGCAAGAGCAAGGCGCGGATATCGAAGCAGGAGTTCTGCCTTATAACCGGGCTGAAGTTCGGTCCAATGCCCGATGTGTTCGCACGTTCGTACGAGATGGTTGCGGACGGAATTCATGCGAGATACTGGAGCGGCCAGGATAGCATAAAGCTGCAGGCTTTGCTTGACACGTTCCGCGGAGGAAACTTCCAGCGGGAAGGAGACGCGACCAAGATGGCACTCGTCTTGATCGCAAATAACATTTTATTTGGGCAAGATTACCGTAGACGGGTAACACCTTGGTTGCTGTCATTGGTTGAGGACCTTGACGCTTGGAACGCATTTCCGTGGGGCCACTATGTTTGGAGGCTCACCTTGGACTACCTATTGAAAGGGTTCGAGGTGCCTACCTCAAGCGAAGCAAAGGAAAGCCGTTTACGGTACAACATCTACGGCTTTGTATGGGTGATACAGGTATTGTCACATTTACCGCTTTTGTTTGGTTTCGAGAAAATAATTTATTGTTGCACTGTTTAATAATTTACGTTTGATAATGTTTACAATTGACTTGCAGTTCTGGGCATTGGAGGCAATTCCGGTCTTGCGAAAAATAGTAGCCCCCTCTGCTCCGAAGGATAACGTGTACCCGCGAATGTGCAGATGGCAATGTAATCAGAAGCCAAAAGACCTGCACAAGGCGGTTGAGAAGTTCGAGTCATCTAAGCAAGTGAGTGAACAGCTACAAATTGATCGATCCTTCATATTTGTATAAGAAATTTGCCTCAAATTTAAACGTTTGATAAATATTTTTCTTTTGTAGTTATGGGCCCTGGAGACGTTGGAGATCACCCCGGAGGAGGCCAACCGGGAGTATTTGGTGGACCTCGATGTGCCATTATCGGAGGGCCACCAGTACGTGCCAATCAGGCAGACGGAGGATCGGGGTGATCACATTGGTGTCGCTGCCAGGTCGAAGAGGAGAAGCCTGAAGGAGAAAAGATCCACCGCTTCAAGTAAGCGGATGCGCACCGACTCTCCCAGTGTTGATGAGCCGTTGGCCCCAGAGTTGATGGAACAAGGAGACGACCATGGTGCAGGAAGTGAACAGCCGGTATTTACGGTTCTAACATTTTTTTTACATCCATTTTGATATTGATTATCTACTAACATTGATGTGCGTGCAGTTGGATCAACCTACGGCAGATCCACAACCACCCACCGGTCCTCCTCAATCACACATTCGTATTGAGCCGTCGGTAAGTTTGGTTATAACGATTTCTGTTCAAAGTTTCGACATATGTTGAGCTAGTAACAAAGTAACTTATGTCATTGCAGGTCGCGAAGGCCACGTCCAGTCCGCAACCAGCAATGGCTCCGACTCCGATTCAACCGCATACTGCCCATGAGCCGCCGGTAAGGATATTAAAGTTGTTATATTAGTTTTCCACACGTTTCCTATATGATTTTATTTTAACACCACTAATATATATGTTATTGCAGTTGACCCAGTCGACAAGAGTCAATGACGGCATAGGCACAAAACGTCAGCTCCGACATATCGTGCGCGAAATGTCGAAGCTGAAGGCATCAATTAAGTCCTTGACTTTTGCGGTTGAAACGCTAGAGGACCGCATCGTTTCACGGGTTCTAGCTGGGCTGAAATCACAAGTACGTTAATCTTTCTGCACTTTTATTTTGCTATTTTAGGTCATTTCGCTATCGAATTTTCACAGTTGTCTCGTTATGTAGGCCGGTCCTTCATCCGACAATGCTGCTGCGGGTCACGATGATCCTGATGATGGGCAGCGTGAGGAGCATGGTGCCAGCCTTCAATCAGAAGATGCTGAAGGAGCGGAGGTTGGTGACGCCGATCCTACTGAGCATACTTTCGCGGGACAGGAGGGAGCCCTTCAGTTATTAGAGTCAGCCATAGAGCATCTTCCTCCATCCGAGGCGATCGTCGCGCTTCCAGCAGCAGGATCGGGCGAGCTTGCTCTGACCACTCCTGAAGCCACCAGCTCACCACTATCCTCTGATTACCATCATCTTGCAGCAGCAATTGCCGACCCTACTGAGCGGGCACGGGTGATTATGGCGAGCAAATACCTTGCAAGCTCGTATGTCGACCCCGCATTGACTCGTCGGTCGGTGAAGGACACGATGATGGAAGCATACGAAGCCTTCAAGAAGAACCAGTCGGCGAGGTCAGCTTCTAAATATCAATTCATTGTTGTTTTCTATAGAAACATTAATCCACCATCGCTTATCGAATTCATTTTGTGACATATGCAGGCGTAACGTCGGAATCTTAGGGGATCAAGGTCTTGACTTCTTCACATCGTTAGAGGATCCCCAAGAAGAAATGACAAGTGAACACATCGACGCATGCCTCAGCGTTATCTGTAAACGGGCGACAGGCCCAAAATCGAAGCATTACACTGCCCGTGCATGCGTGGTTGACACGATATTCTTTGTAAGTTTTCTGCAAAAAATTTTATTTTTTTCGAAGCTTTTCAGTGCATTAAGTCTAAACCAATGCAAATTTTTTTTCCAGGACACCATCCGTATGCTACAGTTGACATATAAAACCGAAGATGCCCTGTCAAGCATGCAAATTCCGACTGATTTACGGGGGTATGTGGAGGGTGAAAGGCCGACATACGGCAAGAAATGGGAAGAGGTCGATTTCATCCTCGCTCCTTGCAATGTTGATGGGCATTGGGTGGTGGCAAAGATCGATTTGGGTAAGTGGAAGATCAAGGTGATCGACTCCGCAACAACTTCGGCAGCGAAGGATAACGGAGTTCGTGCGGAGCAGATGAAGCCACTTACAACAATTTTTCCATTCATCTGTCACCAAGCCGGGTATTTCAATAAAACCCGTCGGAAGAGACGGGATTTGACGCCGATGCCATTGGACATTTCTTTGCCCAGCCCTTCAGTGCATCGGCAGGAGGATAGTCTCAGCTGCGGCATGTTCATGGTAAGCTACATTGACGCAATTTTGCAATCGGAGCCGATAAGAGTTAAGCAGAAAATGATTGCAAAATTGCGTATCCAATACGCGCACGAAATTTTTTCCAACAGCTGTGCGAGCGAACCATGAACATATCGGCAGTTAGTTGTATAATTTTTTTTCTGCACAATACAATTTAGAGATAAATTTTTTGTTGTATACACAATCATAGGAAATAGAATCATTTTTTTATTAATCACTTCATTATATTTTTATACAGAATAAAATTTTTTTGTATAGACAATTTTATACAGGAATACATTATCTTTATGTAATTTTGTATCCAGTGTTGTATCCAGTGTTGTATCCAGTGAACATATTTTTTTGTATCGCAATTTAGTAATAAGTCAGCGTCTGACAACATTGACAATATGCATGTGGCGTGTCACAACCATGTCTGCATGCTCTTGGCGTGTCACAGCCAGTATGCATGCAGGTGGCGTGTCACCACAAATATACCCTAATGCAGACAGCGTGTCACCACTATGTCTGCATGCGTCTGTCGTGTCACCCCCAGTATCCGCACTAGCTGCACTGGGCGTGTCACAACCATGTCTGCATGCTCCTGGCGTGTCACAGCCAGTATGCATGCAGGTGGCGTGTCACCACCAATATACCCGAATGCAGACAGCGTGTCATGATCATGTCTGCATGCGTCTGTCGTGTCACCCCCAGTATCCGCACTAGCTGCACTGGGCGTGTCACAACCATGTCTGCATGCTCCTGGCGTGTCACAGCCAGTATGCATGCAGGTGGCGTGTCACCACCAATATACCCGAATGCAGACAGCGTGTCATGACCATGTCTGCATGCGTCTGTCGTGTCACCCCCAGTATCCGCACTAGCTGCACTGGGCGTGTCACAACCATGTCTGCATGCTCCTGGCGTGTCACAGCCAGTATGCATGCAGGTGGCGTGTCACCACCAATATCTGCATGCACTTGGCGTGTCAACAGCACGTGTGCATGCACGTCTGCATGCACTTTAATAATTAAAGTAAAAATTTATAATTTTTACAAACGTTACCCTAAATTTTTTTATTAAAAACTAACAAATATATGAAAAGTATGATTACTTTAATTATTAATGTGATGACATTAATATATTTAAATTAAAAAATTATTATATTGTTATTTATGTTTAAGTATGATTACTCTAATTATTAATATGATGACATTAATACTTTTATGAATGCGTGTGTGTATATATTATGTATTTTAAATATAAATATATTTACTTTTTATTTTGTTTTAACATTGTAAAAATTATAACTCATAAAATTATTAATTACAGTGTATATATATGTTTATTTATATAAACATATAACATATAAATCTAAAGGTAAGTTATGAGATTAGAAAAGTTAATTGGGTAATTGGGTTCTCACGAAGAAAATTTTAATAATTTTTTTATTTAATCGGGTATTTAAACGGGTTAAGATAATTATAGGGTAGCGGGAATGTATTAGGGGTAGAGTTTAGGGTAGTAATTTGACCCTATCACAAACTCTAAACCAAAGTGGACAATTGATATAGTTTTGCAACGTCTTTTGTAAAATGAGTAAAATTCCCTTATGTATATTGAAGCGATTTGCTTGCAACCCTAAATAACATAATGAATGTATTGGCTTTACAATTGTCGAAATGTAGAGTAACATTGTTGATTTTTTATTTATATATGCTGTCCAAAGATTAGACAATTTACATTCCATACTATACCACCATGCATGGTGTGGCTAAAGTCAATTATTGACAACTTCTATGCCTAGGCAATGCTATTATTATACACTGGTTTATAGCAAACATCATTATTCAATGCAAATGTCAATGGCCAAGATCGAAACAGTTTAAACCCTAAACCCTAACAAAGCAACAGATAAATTGCAATTAGTTAGGCCCCGATAATATGTCATCCTCCACACCACACACTACGTTTTCAGACATTGTCATTCGGATTGGACAGCTGTCGTGTGTGTGACCAGTTTCTCTGCAAATTGAACATGCTTTCGGTCGGCGCACTCGTTGGGGTGCTAATTGACTTGGAGATGGTGCCGGATTTGTAGATGGATTTGCAAATGGAGATGGGCAATTCTGTCTGTTGTGCCCGTACATCTTGCATTGCGAACATCTCCGTGCTCGACTGCCTTCACCAGCGGATGGAATCCTTCTCCTCCTAGGTCTTCCTGCTTGGCCTCGCCAAGGTGGTGGCAAGACGACAATTTGTTTCACATGCGGGGGGATGTCCCATTCACTAGGATGCCCTACTGGGCGAATGGACCCCACATAACCCTCCACCCAAACGGTTGTCTTGTAGTAGTCGGCGCAGAAATCAAAGGCTTCACATTTGCATTTACTGAAAAATACAATGAACCCAATATTCAAGCAGAATATAATGCTATGTTATGTCAAAATAAGGATCAAATAAGAAATAAAGAAAATATAATCTGACCTTATTGCTGCAATGGCATGGCTGCATGGCAGCAAATCTTTTTGGAACTCACAGCATGAACACGTCTTCGCGGACAGGTTAACAAGTCCGTCCATCTTCCCGTCTTTAACTTCAAACTCCACTCGATTGATAGGCTTCACTACAAAGCGATGTGCATGATTGAAGCGTTTGCTCAATTGCCTAGCAACCCAAGGGCTGAGGGGTGTGGTCACCTTGACAGCCTCCTCGTACCGATCATGGAACCAACGCTGGAACATGTCTCGTATGAACTCGATCAAAACAGTGATTGGCATTTGTCTGGCATGCTTTAAGCAGGAGTTAACACATTCGACAATGTTCGAGGTCATCATTTGGTATCGCCTTGTCGGTGAACATGCACGTGCCCATCTCTCAGGGCCTATTCTCAAAAGATCAACATAGGCTCCCGCATGAATCTGCTTGAGCTGGTTCATATGTCTGTTGAATTCGGAAACCTTATAGCAATCTCGAGCAAGGGTGAAAATCATAGAAACGTCATCACGCTTGAACTTATTTTTTAAGTTTTTCTTCAAATGGTAACCGCATAAACCGTGGTGCGCTTCTGGGTATGCATTTTGGATTGCTTTCTTAATGCCGAGATGCTGATCAGAAATGAACATGGTGTTTTCAGGACAACCAACCGCATCACGTAGCTTGATGAGAAACCACGTCCATGAGCCTTCGTCCTCAACATGGCCGATGCCAAACGCAACTGGATATACACACTCGTTCGCGTCTTTGCATACAGCAACAAACAGAACACCCTTGAACCTGCCTTTCAGATGTGTTGCATCAATTGCGACCGTAGGACGCATTACATCCCTAAACCCCCGAATACAAGCCCCGTATGACCAGAAACAATATTTGAATCTTTCAGCCTCGTCAGTAGCCACTGCTGTGACTGTGCCAGGATTTTCTTGTTCCAACATATAAAAATATGAGGGTAGTAGTTGAAATGACTCCTCCGGGGGACCGAAAACAAGCGTCTCCGCATACTCCTTTGCTTGCCAAGCCTTACCATACAAGCATTCCAATCCCCACTGAACCCTCATCTCACCAATTATGTCCTTAGGTCTCAACGCTACTCCATTAGCCTGAAGCTTGGGTGCCATAAGTTCACCAATTATCTTGGCACTCGCAGATGCAAATCGCCCTTGCAAACCATCAACAGTACATGTGTGTACTTTGTGGAACTTCTGAACTTCCCAATACCCTCCTCCGTCAAGTAACTTCCTTGAACGGACACTGAACTTGCATGCCTTGTCTTTGCAACTAACCTCGTAACGACTTTTGCATGACCTTTTCACTCTTATCCCAAATTGCTCTTTTAGAGCCAACATGTTCAGAGCTCGTTTCAACTCCGCCTTCGAGGAAAACATTCTTCCTTTGTATAAGCGATCATTGGGACATGTCGACTCCTCAGTGCTAATTGTTTGGAAGGCGAACCTTTCTGCACCTGCAATTCGCCACGTAGAAGATATCCCTTCATTTCGCCTTTCTTGATAACTATCATCGACCATTGCATCAACGGAACGATTCCCGTCCTCACCAGCGATGGGGTTATTGTATATGGGATCATCACACTGAACATTTCCTACATCAAAACCTTCAACAGGTTCTGTTTCACCTTCAACATTATTGCAAATTGGAATGTCATTGTCATAAAGGCAGTCATTGTCTGAAATGTCATGATCCCATTCCTCAAGCCCATCACTCGAACTGTCATCAAATCTATCTTCACTGCCAGCAAACAAATCCTCATTTCCCTCATAACATGCAGCATTATCCTCCAGCGTCGCAGTGTTAACATCCAACGTCACAGTGTTGTACTCACGTGTCGTATTCTCATTTGAAATTGGAATTACACACTCTACCGTTTCACCCGATCGATGCATTCCTTTAGCAGCAGACCCTAATTGGTTTGATGCACATCCCGATCGGAATTGTTCACCCAACTCTTCTATCAATGTCATCTGGTTATCGGGCCGTACAAACTCCTGAGGATACCCCAACTGCGGGTTACGGACCGAATGCTCTGGCATATGTGAAGCATTGTAAATCTGATTCTGATTGAGCTGATTACCATGTTTTTCAGCTTCTCCATGTGACATAACATTTGTTTCGGGTCTTTTAATGCTGACGTACACAGCCGGAACATTCCTCTGTTCTAGCAGAATTAATGCAACATCCTCATCATCCTTGATAGTTGGCCGTGATAGCTCCCCGGGTGTACTGATCAATGCATGCAACTCAATGTCGTCAATTTCTGAGTTTACCCCAACAACATCTTCAACCAGCTTCATCAAGCCCGCAAACGACAAATCACTCCTAACCCCCCGCATCCGTGACTCACCACCCTTGTACATGCCATCCACCCACTGACCACCGTGTCTTATCACAAGTCGCAGAATTGGAACCCCACTGAAATTTTGAAAACAAAAATAATTATTTATTTTACTTAATTACATTGTGGTGACAGTCCAAGTGTATGCATGCATGCTGGTGACACGCCAATTGCAGGCAGACATGCTGGTGACACGACAAGTGCATGCATGCATGCTGGTGACACGCCAAGTGCACATAGACATGCTGGTGACACGACAAGTGCACTTAGACATGCTGGTGACACGACATGCTGGTGACACGCCAAGTGCACATAGACATGCTGGTGACACGACAAATGCATTCAGACATGCTGGTCACACGCCAAATGCATGCAGACATGCTGGTGACACGACAAATGCATGCAGACATGCTGGTGACACGCCTTTATGTTTCTAATCCGTCTTCTGATTTACAAAAAAAGTTTCACAAATTTATGTGTTGCAGCAATGAACCCAAAAACATACCTTGATGTCATCTCCGCAATGGGGTTTATTTTTCGAGGACAATATGGCCAAATGGTGAGAGATAGACCACGGCACGAAGACGATGGTGCTCAACAGAGAGTTGACAGAGCTCACACAGTTCAGAGAGCTGAGAGAGCTGATGACGATGGTGCTGAACACAGAGCTGATACAGTTCAGAGAGCTGAGAGAGAAAGATGAGCGAGCACAAACAACTGAGCATTAATTTCTAATTTTTGGAAGATGGCGGGAGGCAGATATCGGCAGCTTAATTTGCTACAGTGTTTTTTAAAGGCATTTCCGTCTGCTCATGCTTCTTTTTGGGTAGAAACAGATAACTTTATTTTGGTGGTTACTTTTGAAATCACCTTATACGGATGGTTATTTCTCACAATTTCCTCTAAAAAGTATGGTTACTTTAATTATTAATATAATGACATTAATATATTTAAATTAAAAAATTATTAGATTGTTAATTATGTTTAAATAATTTGAATATTATATCATTAAATATTATGTTTAAAAAATTATTAGATTATTATTTATGTTTAAGTATGGTTACTCTAATTATTAATATGATGACATTAATACTTTTATGATTGCGTGTATATATATTATGTACTTTAAATATAAATATATTTAATTTTTATTTTGTATTAACATTGTAAAAATTATAATTCATAAAACTATTAATTACCGCATATATACATTTATTTATATAAACATATAACATATAAATATAAAGGGAAGTTATAAAATAGAAAAGTTAATTGGGTAATTGGGTACCTATGAAGAAGATTTTAATAATTTTTTATTTAATCTGCTATTTAAACGGATTAGGATAATTATAGGGTAGTGGAAATGTATTAGGGTTAGGGTTAGAGTAATAATTTTAAAATTAAACTGATAATTAATATGGTTAGGATAATTAATTTTTTATAAAGTTAAGGTTCGAGTACCTTTAAATTATAGGGTACCCGACTTGTTAACATCCCTAATGATAATGAATATTTTTAATTCTTATATTATAATTTGTCTAATTGTACAAAATATTTATTAAATATACAATTTTTTTAATAAATATTTGAAAATATTTTTATCAATCTAATATTAATTCGTATGATTTAACAGATTTAGCAATTGAATAATTTGAATCGAAATTCAGACCCTTAAATGGATCATCCAATGAATTTGACATTGTATGATCCAATTCTGGCAACTAACTATCCCTGTGAAGCTGTCCCATCACAACTATATCTGAAAGCAATCTTGTCTTTCCATTATTTGATGGTAACTTGGTAAGTTGGTCCCAATTTATTTTACAGATCTATTACATTGCCACTCATTAGTCAATAATTACAAAAAAAGAAAAGGTTAAATGCAGGCATAAAGTACAATTCAGTTAGAAGTTCAATGCCAAGTTTTGTAAGTTAAGTAATTAAAGCCCTTAACTGCCTTAGCCAACAATTATGATTTATCTTTAGGTGTTGTAGGTATCGCTATCATAGGATTATCCATCCATTACTAAGCTTTCATTAGCACCACCATGGGTAGTTAGGCACATCCTCTTTGATTTCAACTTCTTGCACGACATTTACTTCTTATTACTTTGAAAAATACTTTTTTAAGTTTGATTCAAAATACATTTACCCTTTGGAAAAGCAATGACGTTAATTAATCGATTATTTTTTAAACGAAAAGATAAATATACTTTTTTGTTATTTATTTCTTCAAGGGTTTTTGTTTTTAGTTACAAAACCGTGAGATTTAATTATTTATAAATTTGATTAAAGATTTAATTAGTTTAAAATCATTTTAATTACTATGAAGTTCAATTTCAATTAGGATAAATTGAAATTCAATTATGTATTAAACATATTAAATTATATATAATTTAATTCTGAAAAATTATTGTCCATGAAGTTTTATTGAAAATAAACTTACTCTCGTTAGTTTAGAAAACATATGCTTTTAAAAAAAAATTTGGAAAACATACTTTATCTCTTTTGAAGAAGTGATTGATATTAAGATGACATTAATCAAACTTATATTTGTGTTAGGTGTACGTTAAATATGACAATATTATCGCTTTGTTTATTTCTTCCCTTTGCCTTTTTTTTTTCATTTTGTATTTTAATCAATTTCCTTATCACTATTTTTTTTCACATGAATGATAATTAATTTTTTAACTAAAGATAATTTAACACCTTCATCTCAAAATTAATATATCATAAATTAAAAAAATGAAAATATTTAATACGTAATTGAATTAGAGTATAACTTAAATAAAATTTAATATGACAGCAATTAAAAATGATTTTAAAATTAATTAAATTTCCTGATTAATTAAAATCTGATAGTTTAAAAACAATCTTGATTGGAAAAAAAAGAAGAGAAAAAACCAAAATTAAATAGATAAATAAAACTAAGGAAAGAATCTCCATGTATATTTTTTTATTAAATCTTGGAGATTTTTGTATTCATTTTTTTTTTCAAATAATTCTCAAAAATCATGTGTTACTATTATATTTATTTTTGATTTTTTGTACGTTTTGCCTAATCCAAACAAATAATTTTCTCCTTTTTGTTAGTGGCACTCCGTGGAGTACAACTAATATATAGCTGGAATCTAAGCTATAGCTGGAATCTAAGACTATTATATTGAAAGAAATAATTTTATTTTTAATATAGGAGTTTGAGCATTAATTTTTAAAACGCAATTGTATGGTGATAAAAGGATTTCTTCTATTTCACTTTTTTATTGTCCAAAAATAAAACTTTATCTATATAACATTAATCTCATGAGAAAGTTTTTTAAAGTATTTATATAGCATATATGTATGATGGAGATATAAATAGGGAATTTAAATATAATTTTTAAATTTAAAAGGAAAATTTAATTGATTTTCTAAATAAGAATGCATGAATTTAATATATTATTACAACTTATATGTACATAATAGCAGAGTCGCTAATGAATCTCTTTTTATTAACTTTTTTCGTAGATGATATTAAAAAAAATTGTATAAAATCGATAATAAGCCGTGGTCGGCAGCCACGTCTTAAAAATAAAAAAGAAAAGAAAAGACAATGAAAAAGATAAGTGTGGTGGGGTTATTAAGGAATAAGATTTAAGAGATTAAGACGCTGTATGCAAAAGTTTTCAGAATTCCCTTCGTCCAAAAGAGGAAACCAGAAACGTAGTGGGCTCCCATGCACCATATATTGACTCTCTCGCACGTGTCTCCACCTTAACTTCTTGTCCACAGCAAATGAAAGCCACCCACGGCCCATACACAGAATGTGGGACCCGATGCGTGTACCACCCTACACGCCTTTTTAGTCCACGTGGCACTCTTTCACGAAGATTCAGAATCTACGCACCTTCGCTCCCGACGCACCCTTTCCTCCTTCCTTCGCTCCAAATTCGGAATCTTTCTTTTTCTTTTAAAATTTTTATTTTCGATCTTTTTGTTTTCCCCTTGAAACCCAAAAATACTAAATAAAGAAGCTTAATCTTCTTATTTTAATATTTTGATTATGCTGTTTGTGTGATGTCGAATGTTTGAAAGCTTGAAATTTGGGTTCTTGCTTTTCGGTTCTCGATTTTCCCACACAGTTTCTCTCTCTCTCTCTCTAGATCAAATCCTCGCCCAATGCCTAGGGTTTTCTCTCTCTGTGATTTCATCCATCTTCTTTCTCTCTTTCTCATTGGCCGCTACCTACTGTAAGCTTATCTTCTCTTTCTTATTCTCTAACGTTAGATTGGCAAAGCTATTCATTTTCTGATTCGCTGTTTGGTTGCTCTGAACAAGGAGGAAAATTTTCAAAGCTTGCTTCACTGCGAAGGTCTCTTTATTTTCATGATCCAAAACATAGTGATAGCTTTTAGTTGTTTTGATTTTACGACGGTTTCTCGACAGCCAAATAGTGCATTGGATACATTTAAGCGATCAATCTAATTAATTTATTTTAAATTTCTTTTCCTTTCTCTGTTATATTTGCTCAGGTATATATTGTCGTATTCAATTTGAAATTTTCTTTTGATTTTATGTATTGTAAGAACACTTTTTCCATGGATTTATGAATTTTTTGCAGGTTCTTTTTTTGTCTTACCTTCTTGGCTCTGATAAAGGCAATGGAGTTTTGATGTTACTGGTTTTGTAGGCTGTAAAAATTTGTAACTTTCGATTAGCAGTTTTTCTCAATATATAGGCATTTCCTTCTTAGAGGAAGAAAAAGTGCTCTTTTAGGATTGGTGTGAGACAAGTGTGCCTAATGAAATGGTGCAATAAGTTTGAATATGGATAAGAATCTGGATTTTAATAGAAAATGGGTAGCAAGCCTTTTTTCATAAAGAGATATTTACATTGGCATGCGGTGACTAGGTGGTGTGGTGTTTGTTAGTGACTGTAGAATGCTACTATAAAAATTTTGAAGAATGGATGAAGAACGTATGTTGCATCCCAGTTGGACTGACAAGAGTCCATCTGAAATGGCAGCCGAGTCACGTCTCTTCATTTTCTCTTGTGTTATTGCTGGCCTGGTTGGTATTTTGACTATTTTTTACACTGCTTTCCAATGGAGAAGAAACATTAACTTAAGTTGGATGAAAGCTGTAGCTAGGTCGAAGAAAAACCCAAAGGCCAGGCATAAGGTTCCTATTGCTCCTCATACTTGGGAGCTGGAATCTGTATCCCGTGGAAAGAATTTGAATTGCTGTGCTTGCTTAAAACCAATGTCACCTTCCCAAACCTTAGGGCCTATGATATCTTCAGACAGTTTCATTCACCGATGTAGCATTTGTGGTGCAGCGGCTCACTTGAGCTGCTCTTCAAGTGCACAGAAGGATTGCAAGTGTGTATCTATGATTGGGTTTGAGCATGTGATGCACCAGTGGGCAGTTCGATGGACGGAGCTTACCGATCAACCTGATGAAGCTTCCTTCTGTAGTTACTGTGAAGAGCCATGTAGTGGGTCTTTTCTTGGTGGATCTCCTATATGGTGTTGCTTGTGGTGCCAACGACTCCTACATGTGGACTGTCACGGTAATATGTTGAATGAAACAGGTGATATTTGTGATTTAGGACAATTCAGAAGGTTGATTCTATCACCTCTTTATGTTAAGGAGTTGAACCAGAATTCTGGATTTCTGAGCTCTATCACTCATGGCGCAAATGAGTTTGCTTCTTCTGTACGGGCAACCATTAGGAGTCAGAGCAAGAAGCACAAGCATAATAATGAAACTTCAGTTGATACAGGTAGTACTGGTAGCGTCTGTGACATATGCACAGAGAGCACTGTTGATTCCCCTCAAAATGCAAATGGTTCTCATGCGATAGAAGAAAACTGCAATGGTAGCATGAATGTGGGAACACCACGCCAAGATGGTGGCGTCGATAAGAAAATGGAGTCAAAGCCCAGTTTCAAAAGAAGTGGATCACTTAATCAGAAGGATGAATCTCAAGCATTAAGGATGAAACAAAGATATGAGCTAATCGATCTGCCACCAGATGCAAGGCCTTTATTAGTTTTCATCAACAAGAAGAGTGGAGCGCAGTGTGGAGATTCCCTCAAGCAGCGCTTGAACCTTCTTTTGAATCCTGTTCAGGTTTGATTGATTAGCCGTGAAGTTTTCCTTGTCA
Organism: Theobroma grandiflorum; assembly: GCA_036013995.1. NCBI lineage: Eukaryota > Viridiplantae > Streptophyta > Magnoliopsida > Malvales > Malvaceae > Theobroma > Theobroma grandiflorum. Next base: position 15,658,022 of record CP142131.1, read on the forward strand.
CTTTCATATATTTATTGGTTGTGTGGGTGGGGTAGTTTTGTGGAAGGAACTATGGGCTGCAATAAATGAAAACTTCTCTCCTTTCTTGACATTTCTTAAGCCCAAAAGTGAAGTTGTTGTTGGATGAACTGATGAGATTAATTAATACTTCCATGCTTTTGGAATAGTTCTATGTGTTCTTAGCTTAAGAAGTATTTGGCATCTTGACAGATGATAAAGAATCATGTGCAACTTAAACTTGATAAAATAGAGTCTTTAATACAATTTAACAAAAATAGTTAAATTTTAGAACCACCAATCTGTTTCTAGCTATTTGCATGTTAGAAAAATAACAGGAATACTCACTTGAAGTAGAAGGGTTGCCAACACAGCCTCTTAAGGTGGTGTGACAAGTTTCTGAATTCTTGGCTTGCCATATCAGACTAGAGTTGTTCAGTACATGAGATATCAGCTAGGTGGGAAATAGCTTTCTTCAAAAACTAAAGAAAATTGGGAAGGCAAATACTGTAATTGTGCACAATACCACTTGGCCAGGAATGACTTTCCTCAAATTCTTGGAAGATAATGAACATAATTTTTGATTGTCTTGATGAAGTAATAACCTTACAATTATACTGCTAACACCACCACTTAGATTGGCATTTTGTTTGTTCTAGTAGCTTCTGATTTAGCTTTAGTTCTTTATTTTTATAGCTGTCAATATGATTTCTAATATGAAGTTTGTGAGTATTGTTTTCATTAAAATTGGTTACAGTTTTCCAATATGGTGTTTGTGAGGGTTTTTCTAATTGAAGTTTGTCACAGGTCTTTGAATTGAGTTCAACACAGGGACCAGAGATTGGTCTTTTTTTATTCAGAAAGGTGCCTCACTTCAGAATTCTTGTATGTGGGGGAGATGGTACTGTTGGTTGGGTTCTGAATGCAATAGATAAGCAAAATTTTGTTTCCCCACCCCCAGTTGCTATTCTCCCTGCTGGAACTGGAAATGATCTGGCCAGAGTATTGTCCTGGGGAGGTGGCTTGGGCTCAGTGGAGAGACAAGGAGGCCTCTGCACAGTGTTGCAGCACATAGAGCATGCTGCAGTGACCATTCTTGACCGCTGGAAAGTAGCTATTTTGAACCAACAGGGGAAGCAACTTCAATCTCCAAAATTTATTAACAACTATCTTGGTATGCAGACTAATTCTTTCAAGTCTTTTAGAATCCGGTTAAGTTGAATATCTAGATCATCAACTTGAAATTTGACCCAACAGAGAGGGAGAGGGAAAGCAAGAGCAAGAGCAAGAGAGTCAGATTTCTATGGTAGCTGGTTTGTCGGGATTTGTACTTAGTTGCACATGAGACTTTGTGATATTTGTAAATTTTTGTCCATGATACCCTGAAGTGGACAAAATCTTAGATTGAATGGTACAATTAGTGTTTTAGCTGGCTGATTGGTAATTTTTAGCTTGTTCACTTATCTTGGTTAGACCATTGCATTGGTATTTCTGATGTCTTGCCTATTTCCTTATTATAGCTTTCTCATGCGTTATGATTTTCTCTCAGGGATTGGTTGTGATGCAAAGGTAGCTTTGGACATTCACAACTTACGGGAGGAGAATCCTGAGAAGTTTTATAATCAGGTATTTATATCTTTTTGCATTATGCATTTTGAAATGCAATGCAAAATAAACAATGACAATTGATTGTATAATCATGCAGTTTGTTCAACTGAAAAGAATTTTTAATTTCAGCCTATCTCATTATGATAATTTTGGACTTTCTGATCTTTAACCTCTACATATATATTAACTCATGGCTTTAGAAATGCAAATCATGCCTTCCAATTGAACCTATAATTCCTACCTCAGTGCGAACTTTTTCTCTCTGAATGCTATTTACAATTTAAAGAATGCAAGGATTTTGTTGCTCATTTCTTAACTGATTTATGGATCTTTAGTCCATTGATGATGAAAGATAGTATTTGTGTGTTCTTATGCAGTTCTCCACCTCCTTTACTTCTTCGTTGCTTGAATTTGTTGATCAACATAGCTAATGTAAAATGCAAACCAAGAGGCTGTGGATCACATATAGTTTTGAAGAATAACATAAAAAATAAAAGAGAATTATAAACCATGTCATTGGAGGTATCTACATGAATTAGATGCAACATGTTCCATGTTTTATTGTGATAATTTTTGCTTGTCCAAATGATCTTATTTTATTTGGTTATCCAATTCCATCTTGCTGAAATTACCTCAATATACCTGCAGTTTATGAATAAAGTGCTTTATGCAAGAGAGGGTGCTAGGAGTATAATGGACAGGACGTTTGCAGATTTTCCTTGGCAAGTTAGAGTAGAGGTGGATGGTGTTGAGATAGAGGTCCCTGAGGTATGGGTGCTAGTTTTTATTTAGTTACATTTGTGAAAATATAGACATTATGTGATAATTGTTCAGAAGAGAATTTTTTTCTTAAGTCTACCAGATATTCTTGTGAGTTTTTGAAGAAGTACTGAGTCGGAATCAGCTGCACATTTGATCTTATCTTTGATTATGTTTGAATAAGTTTTTTTTTTTTCCTTTGAGAAAAAGATGTGTAAAATGTTAACAAGATCTGTTTTCCTGTTAGTGACTGTTCCTTTAAAGCTGTTGTGCTTCTGTTTAATTTCTTTTTCTAATTATCTTGGTTTTGTCGCTCCATACTCTCTCAAACTTGTTTGTGCTTATTTTAAATTATTTTTTACTGCTTCTAATAACTGTGTTTGCACTACTGGTTCTTTTATCCATCAGAAAGTTCTTACCTTTATTTAAAAAAATTGTTTATACATTGATGCTAAAGGCTTTTAATGGGGCAAATAACTGTTGATTCTTTTTACTGTAAATTTTATGATGCTGTTCTAAACCTATACAGGATGCAGAAGGTGTACTTGTTGCAAACATTGGAAGCTACATGGGCGGTGTAGACCTTTGGCAAAACGAGGATGAGACGTATGAGAATTTTGATCCTCAGTCTATGCATGATAAAATACTGGAGGTTGTGAGCATATCTGGAACTTGGCACCTTGGAACACTGCAGGTAATCTAGTCTGTCAAGCAAGGCTAAGCTGGTGCTTTAGTGTAAAAATTCTATCTGGCAATTTCAAAGGTCATGAAAACAAGTTCTATCTAATTTGATGCTAATGTCTAAATAAACTTGGGTTTGCGATACCATATCACTGGTGCAGACTACATGCCATAAAGGACAAGATAGAAAAACTCAGCCCTTGTCCTTTTCTTTTATGCTGGACAGTAAAGTATAAAAATGTCTGATCCAACTTTCTTCTTAATGTTTTTCTATTTTTTGTTTCCTTCTTCTGATTGAGTTCTGGAAATTTGACATCAAGGTTTTGGTGTTGAAAATGTCTCTTAGCTGCTGCTTTGTGCTATTACAGGTGGGGCTTTCTCGCGCTCGAAGACTTGCGCAGGGACAGTCGATTAAGATACAGCTCTTTGCTGTATTGCCTGTTCAAATTGATGGAGAACCTTGGTCTCAGGAGCCATGTACTTTGGTCATATCACATCATGGACAGGTCCTCTCTCTCTCTCTCTCTCTCTCTCTCTCTCTCTCACTCTCTCTCATGTACACACACATGGCATTTTATTTCTGTTTAAGTTTGTTATTTCCTTTTTTAACAGTTTGAATCCTTATGGAGTACTTGGTAGGTACATCTCTAAAGTATTATAAGACATCAATATATGAGTATTTCCTTTTAGCAAATCTGACCAGAGTTAAACTTTTATGGATGATTTTTGTTTTTTTGTGCATGCTTAATAAATTAGAGTACCATGTTAGTGTTCTAAATTCAAACTACTGTAAAAGTTTCCAAGAAATATCACAGGATTGTCATTCGAATTTGTTTTTTTATTGTCATATTCGTCATTATTACAATTATAATGATTTGGGCAGGCCTTCATGTTGAAGAGGACGGTGGAGGAACCTCTAGGTCATGCAGCTGCCATAATAACTGATGTGCTTGAGAGTGCTGAAACAAATCACATAATTAACGCTTCACAGAAGCGAGCTCTTCTTCAAGAAATGGCATTAAGGCTGACTTAACAGGTGGGTTTTTTTTTTCAGCTCAAAGCAGTTTACAGTCAGCAATGTGGTCGTTGCAGGGGCATTTCTCAGAAATATTTATTGTTCTATGTCATCGCTGTCTCTCTTTTTCCAATGTCTACATCATGATTTCAGCCAAAGCTTCTTGTTGAAGCGTGTGTTTGTATATGAGTTTTCTTGAAATCGTTAATACAGGAGCCCTCAAATATAATGATGGGTATAATTTTGGAAAATGTTATATCAAGAAAATATAGTGATTGATTAAGATGATAGTTATTGAGTTTTTGCTCTCTGATTCCTATCTCAGTTGTGGCTTCAAATCAAGTGGGCTGTAAATGTGCTTTAAATTCCTATCCCTGTTATCATAAAGCAAGTGGTTCAGAAGAAAAACATGGCTTCACTTTGGGTAATTATTTTCTTTTGATTTCACTATTTCAAATTTGTACCCAAGACATGGAAAAGGAAGCCTAATTCCTTCTTTGAAAAGGAAGGAATGGAAATTGTCCACTATTTTTTTGCACAAGATGACAACTCAATCAACTCTAGTTGATTAGGTATCGCTCAACTCTTTCCTCTGCTTAATACTCCTAAGCAGCCCTTGTTTGACCTTGTTCCAAAGTTTGGCAGCAAATCCTCTGGTAACGTCCCTGGTTCTCTTGTTGGTAGCATTTCTGTTAATGGTTGCACATGTTAAGTGGGAACACACAACTTTCTTGGGTGCTCTTGAATTTTGTGTGTTTACACGATCTAAACGTTGAGAATAGAAGGGAGACATCAGGTAGCACACGTGATCTGGTGAGGAACCGGTAGATCGATGCGTTACCTTGTTGAGCTGGTATGTCACAGCGCGGAGCTCGTATGAGTCGTAGAGGGTGCTGCCGTTGTTCCGAGGGCTTAACCTTGAGATATGGTTTAAAGTTTGGAGGTGGGCATAAGTTGGAGATGCCAATGCTAGTCGCCTCTCCCTCGGAGGAGGCCGGACTTTCTCCTTGGATGTTTCTCCCATTCGTCAAATGCTGATGGGTGTCTCACTTCCCTAGCAGATCTTGGGTTTTGAATGTGTTGAAATGAGGAATGCGCCTTGCACGTAACGTTAGTTTAGTACCATGATCAACAAGAGATGTTTGCTTTGTTTTCTACGTCTTGATCATGTTCTCACATGGATTTTGGACTGCCATTGCAAGGGGTTGTGCACCCTTTTTTTCAATATATATATATATATATATATATGTATGTATGTATGTATATATCAATTCATCATAACTTGCCGTAGATTCATGCCAAATAACAGGGAAAACAGAAAAGCTTGGAGAGAAATGGGGGATGAACCAAGGCAGAAAAATAGATTTTTCTGCTTCATCCTTCTGCATTGGATTTGGGAAAAGTTGGTATCTTCGCTGCAGTTAAAGCAAATTGCTGAACAAAGCTGCATTCAGAAACGAGGAATTAAAGATTGCCCTTCTTATCATCTTTCTGGTGTGGATTGTGTATTGGGATTTCCCATTTTTCAATGAACGAGTCAACATCTAAACATACCACATTCTTTTAAAACTAGACTTTCCATAGTAAGAGATTTTCTTTTACAGTTTAAACTCACAGCTTTCCATATTAAGAAACTTACAAAATCTAGTATAAAGTAAGTTTTACGTACATATATAAGCAGTCAAAAGGTAAAGCCCAACCCAAATACTGTACAATGAATATATTAGCGCTATGGGTAAGGGTTGAGGATCAAAAGGTTTTATTTCGCTTAGAAATCTAAAATGCCAGCATAGACCAAAAGTCCTTGATGTTGATGTTGGAAACACCGGTTGAGCCAAGATTTGCTCCGAAATTTTCAGTGTCTTTGATGACCTTAATTGACTAAGCATTTTCATGAGTTAAACATCAAGTCCAGCAAAGCAGCCCTTACAATATGTTTGGAGGATTTTTCTAATATTTTCCTTCAAAATTGACATACAATCTAGTCAATCAGATAAAGTCAAGTATGTTGGGTCCTAGATTGGCCAACAAAACACTCCCAAAGAGCTTCGGAAAGGTCAAAATCAGGCATATCACATTCCTTCACAAAGAGTTCACTCTTTGTTTGTTTTTCCAACAAATATTTGACCTCATTAGTGTTAGTGTTAGCCTATTCTCCACCTTGAGTAACATCTGACTTTTGTTAGGAAATCAAAAGAAAATTTTGATTGATGCATAGTAAATTATCAAGTAATTTATACCACACTTGTCATGATTAATTACTCAACTATATGATTAATGAACTCGGCTCTCTTTATACTTTTTCTGTCTAAAAGACTAATGCTTTCAGTATTATTTTTAATCACTATTCACATACAAAAGATTTACTCATAAATTCATAACTATTAATGATAATTAAATTTAAAAGTATATTAAAAACTAATGAAAAGGAGTTGGACTGGCGATTTATGCATTAGAAATAATGTACGGTGTGCCAATTACAGTATTTTTTTTTAGTACATATTTATTTTTTTCCAAATGAACCAATTGTTTGAAAATATACATATACTGTTACATGATTGTCTCCAAGTGGATACCAAGCTATTAAATTTAAGATTTTATCCGAAAGATCTTGAATTTAATTTATAAGATGAGTGCATTGAAAGTTGTGTAAAAAATTGAGCTATTTGCCTCACTATTTTTGTTCTAAATATTTCTACTCTATGACGTGGCATGTAGTTATTGAATATATTACAAATGGGATTTACCAATTTATTTAATTAAGTGGTAAATAAAAAATTATATAATCAAACATAAAAGTTATTAGGTGAGATAAAAGTGAGGAGAGGAGTATTATTTTCCTTGTATAAAATGGTGTGAGGAGAGAAAACAATCTAGTTCTGTAACTTAAGATAGTATAAAACAAAACTAATGTGATTAAATTTCTTCAACCTTCTACACTAGAATCCATCCGTATGTGTGAAGGTGTGCCGCAAGAATTGTGAAATGTATCGTCACCACATTGACATGTTATAGAAGAACCAAATTTCCCTAGTTAGTGTTAAGACGCCAATTAAAGCGAATTCTTGGAGAGGAAGATTTCTCTGATCAATTCATTGACTTGGAAATTTCTAACCCTCAATTCATAAAGTGGGCAAAAGACAGGTCAAATTGCACTTTGAAACTTTATCTTTCGAAAATTAGGTAATTCCATCCTCATCATGCCTGAATTGGACTTTCTTTTCAGATTTTTGAGGCTTGCATTGAAACTCTCTTTTTCCTCTTTCCATATTTTCTCTCTTCTTTCACATTTGTTACACACAAGCAAAGGATAATACACAATAATGCTTTTATTGATATTTATTTATCAATCAAGCTGTTTTTGTGATGGAACTTTTTCTTGAATGGTTCAACTCTGATATTAAAAGGTAAAAGTGTTTATGAGCTGAATGGCAAAGATGGAGCAAGCGGTGCTAGGTTAGCTATGCCCCTAGCTTTGTCAAATAGAGTGAGAAGCTTGGTGCGACAAAGGTGTGCCCTAGATGATTTTTTTTTTTAAAGAAAAAACCTATTTTCTTGCTTCATGCAGAAAGCAAAGTAGAGATGAACTTATTTAACAATTGAGTTTTTTTGGGAGTAGATTTGGTGGCCCATAAAGAGATAATTTCATTGTATTGTTCTAATTGTTACGAATCTTAAATTTTGGACAAAAAGCTTAAAATATTGAGTTTGTATGTTTGATTTTTTTTCTAATATAGTAGATTTTATCCGGTTTTACCTTGTGATTTTTCTCTCTATATCGAAAGGTTTTTCACTTATATTTAATTTTTTTAAAAATTTTTATTAATTTTTGTGATATTTGTCGATCAACTTTTCTGTTCGGTTGATTAATTTGGATTTATTATCTAATGATTATCGTTGGCTTGAGTTGAGTTGTCTGTGCACTATGGTTATTATAGTATTATGTTATTTGTTGCTTGAGGCTCAACAACTGGTATTAAAGCAAGTTACTATTTTGGATCATGGAAGTTGATACAGGTTCCATGATGAGATTAATAGTTGCAAATTATTCAATTTGAAAGTTAAGGATGGAAGATAATCTATATCGTAAGAATTTATCTGATCCATTATTAGGAGATATTACAAGCCAAAAAACCTTTTAGATGATGATTGGAAAAAATTAAATAGAAAAGGCATTAGGCATTATTAGAAAAGGGATTGATATTAATATTTTTCATCATGTAATGAAGGAGATAAATGCTCATAATTTAAGTAAAGTTAGTTGCACTATATGAGAAAAGGACTACCTTTAACAAAGCTTTTGTGATTAAAAAGCTTGTTAACTTGAAACATAATGAGAAATGATTTGTTGCTAAGCACTTAAGTGACTTTCAAGATTTGTTGAATTACTTGACTACAATGAAAGTTAACTAAATGAGCAAATTGTAGGCATTTTTTCTTCTAAATTCTTTGTCAAATAGTTGCATTGAGATTGAGTCTCTTGGTGGTAATAGATACACCGTAACTTTCTTTGATGATCTTTCACTAAAGACCTAGATTTTGGTGCTAAAAAACAAAAATCAAGTATAGTAGCATTTCCCAAAATTTCATGCCATGGTGGAAATACTAACAAGATTATCCTTGAAATATCTTTGTACTAATAATGGTGGTGAGTACATTTCTAATGACTTTGAAGATTACTATCTAAAGCACAGGATAAGGCACTCAAAACTTGGAACTCACAACACAATGGTGTAGTTAAAAGGATGAATCACACAATTGTGGAGAGAGTTAGATACATATTGAGGATGGTTGAACTGCTAAAGTCATTTTGGGATGAAGTGGGTTAACACAACCTACTACCTAATTAATAGATCACCATTAATCCTTTGGGCTTTGACATTTCAGAAAAGATGTGGATAAGAAAAGATATTTCATGCTCAAACTTGAAAGTCTTGAGTGTAAAGCATTTATACTTGTACCTAAAGAGTAAAAGTCAAAGCTTGATAGTAAAACTAATCTGTGTGTTTGAAGAAATTTACTCAGAAGTTATGGGATCTAGAGATGAACAATATGGTTACGAGTAAAGATGTGATTTTTCCATGAATTAAAGACCATATCAAACTTTGATAAAAATGTGAAAACTACAAGGGGTTTATTGAATTGGATGACATGACATCGATAATGATTTCATTTGGTAGAGACGCAGATGGTAAAGATGCATAATAAACAAAACTTGAGAATAAAGATGAGCCAATCAAAATTAATGATGAGTCAGATGCTAGTAATGACATTGCACAATAAGATGAAGTGGATCTTGAATAAGCTGAGCGACATTTTTTGCAAAATAACACAAAGTCTTAAGTTAAAAGATCTACCAAATAACATCACCATCCACTAGGTATCCTAGTTTTGACTACATTTTGCTTATTGATAAAAAGGAGTCAGAGAGTTTTGAGGATGTGAAGTTTTCGTGTTGGTTAAAAGCAATAGGTGACGAAATGGAATTGTTGTGGAAAAATGGCACATATGAACTTGATAAACTTCCAAAAGGTAAGAGATTATTGAAGAACAAATGGGTGTTCAAGTTGACAAATGATGGCGAAAAGCTACTGAGGTACAAGGCTCAATTGGTGGTGAAAGATTTCGATTAGAAAAAGGGCACTAATTTTGATGAAATCTTTTCTTTATTTGTGGCAATGCATTCCATTCAAGTTGTATTAGGATTAGCAACTAGTTTGAACATTGAACTTGAGCAACTTGATATAAAAACTGCATTATTACATGGTGATTTATAAGAGGAGATATATATGGATCAGACAGAGGGTTTTGAAGTGAAAAGGAAAGAACACATGATTTTCAAATTGGAAAAAAGTTTATAAGGCTTGAAACAAGCTCTAAGTTACTATTACAAGAAGTTTGATTCTTTTATGATTTATAAAAAAAATAGCAATTGAATCTTTTTGTGTATGTTAGAAAATTTCTTGATGCCAACTTCATTATTATTTTATTATATGTTGATAATATGTTGATTGTGGCACAAGATGCTGATATGATTTGTAGGTTAAAAGATTCCTAATCTAAAAGTCTTTTGACATGAAAGATTTGGATTAAGGAAGGCAATTTTGAGTATAGATTTTATCAGTGATGAGAAAATTAAAAAGCTATGGTTATCACCAAAAAAAAAAATTGTCAGATGGTTGCTTAAGAGATTCAATATACAACATGCTAAGTCAATTAGAACACCTTTTGTCAATCAATTTAAACTCATAAGAAATCTTATTCAATGATTGAGCGAGATAAGCTTGATATGTCAATTATTTCTTACTTTTTTTGGTCAATTCATTGATGTATCTTATGATTTGCACACAAAATGATATTGTTCATGCAATTGGTATAATGAGTAAATTACTTTCTTATCTAGGAAAGATTTAGTAGAATGATGTTAAGTTGATTATCAAATGCTTAAGAGGTACTTCAAAAATGTGCTAGAGTTTTAAGACTATAAAGTCAGTTTTTTAAAAGTGATGCAGACATGACAAGTGATCTTGATGGTAAAAAATCTAATTTAAGGTATTTCTCCATTTTTACAAAGAAAGTTGTATCTTGGTAGTCTAAACTACAGAGTGTATAACCTTATCGACCATAAATGCTAAATATATTAAAGTGAAGTAAGTAAGAAATGTTTTAGATGAAACTATTCTTTCTTGAAATGGGGTTGAGTCAAAAACAGTATATAGTGTTTTGCTGCAATCAGAGTACTTTAGGTTTAATTAAAAACACCATGTGCCATGCTAGAACGAACCACATTGATGTGAAGTACGATTGGATGCGATCGATGATTTGAGGATTGATATTTGAAAAAGATTCACATAGATAAAAAAACTATTGATATGTTGAAACATGCGGATATCAAGGAAAAGCTTGAGTTATGCAATAACTTGGTCATGATGGACTTTGTTAAAAATGTTAGCTCAATAATAATGCAAAAATATCCAAAAGGTTGGTGGATTGGATTTCAAAATTTTTTTTGAAAAAATCAAACTTTTAATGAAAGTAAGCTAAAAACAATTTTTACCAATTTTTAAGGAGTTTTCATACATGTATAAGCTCACTTAATTGATGTACAATGCATTGTCATTCACAATTTGAATGGGATTTGGCTTTGAAACTAATTGCAAATAAAGGCATCATATTATTAACGAATTGTGCTTACCTTGTTCTTTTACATTATTCACACATTGAGTTATACTCATGTTTTCAAACCTTATGTTTTGGTTTTCAAATATGTGATTTAGCTCGGATCGCTATCTGATAAGGGAGCCTTGAGTCTCATTTGATAAGTATGCCTAGTGATAGACAATAGAGCTTACTTGTGTCATGTTGCATTCCGTTAATGAGTTTATTTTGGTCATGTAATTATGGGTGCAAGTTTATACTCCTATTTTGTAGCCGAGCATGGCAACATACTTTGATGCACATGTGTATAGACATGTATATGTATATGTATGGCATGTGACTTAGTGTAATGGCCCAATGGCCTATGTAAGCACACAAGTGTGCGAAATGGATGATGCTATGACCTAATATATGTAAAACCCAACTCGAGATTAGTGTTTGTTGATAAATGGAGGTACATCTATGAATCTTGCCGTTGAAATATGCAAACTTTTGAGTATACTTGTATTAGGGGTCTTGTCTCTTTTGTCCTCATATGAGTCATGGCCCGGGATGGGGTCATGATAATTTATTGATTAAAAATTAAAATATTTAACATGTTGAAGTCAAAAAGGGCATTCGATTTTTTTAAGATCTTTTTGTTTAATTTCTAAATCTTAAAAATTAAAGCCCTTAAAAATAGTTTATCATGTTTCAACCAAATAAATAAATGATTTTTTTATTAATTGGATAATATAAAGCTTCAAAATGGTAACTCATATTATGGTTCTCTTTGGTAAGGGTGTACAAATGCAAACCGAACCAAAATGAATTTGGTTTTTTCAATCCGATTAGTTCGGGTGTTCGACTAGTTCAAATATTAAGGTTCGATTATTACAATTAAATCAGTTCAATTTTGGTTAAGAATTTTCTTAACCTAACTTAAATATAAGAGTAAATTGGGGTTTTTCTAAGGAAAATAAGTCCCAAAACCTAATCTTCTATTCCTCTTTCTGTAGAGTGTCAACAGTTTTTACTTTCCCCTTTACTCCTCTATCTTTTTCTCTCTTATTTATTTTCTTCCTTGCATCAATTCATCATTGTGCCTTCACCTTTCCCGCATCACAATCCTCATACTTTTAGTACACAGTTCATTAGTTCATTAGTTATTAATTTATCCTTATTTTCACCCTTCCAAGTAAATTTCATATTAGTTTAATCGATTTTATAATTTTCCCCTAAAAGATTATGCTGACAATCATGAAATTCCATATTAATTATAAATCAGTGTAAACAATTAATTTTTTTTCAATATTTTAGGACTTTACAAATCTTCTTTACAAGGATTATCAGACTAACCAAAATTCACTCTGACCACCTTCTCTCCGACTGGAGTTGTAATGTTTTTGTTATTTGTCGGTTCAAGTTTTGGTTTTCATTTTTTAGGTTGATTTTATTTTTGCTCAACTTTTTTGTTTTTCTATTAAGGCATTGTAAGTTTTTTTTTTTCTATTTAGACATTCAACATGAACATTTGGCATGAATGTACATTAACTGTGATATTGGATGTATTGATTCCAGTTAGACTTTAGAGCCTCTAAGAAAATCTTGTGCCAATTTGGATTTATTTTGATGCAATACATAACAAAGCTTAGGAAAATTTATAATAACAGTGTTCGATACCTATTGTTATCAAATTGGGCAAAATAAAATTTTACTACAAAAGTACTTTTGATTCCACCTCATTGCATACTCGGCATTCCCTTCCTGAATCAACCCTCTCAGAATTTCCCATTTACTCATTGTTTGCTGAAATTTTTAACTTGAATGATGTATTGAAACCTAGTTGATAATTGAGCTTGTGGCATGGAGCTTGAAATTGTTGGCTAAAAGTTCCATTTGCAAATATTCTCAACTACTATTGTAATTGTTATTATTATTATTATTTTGAGAATCATATTATTGAAGACAATAATTAAACTTCAAGAAAAAAAAAAGAAATTAATTATGGATGCCTTACTTTGGTGAACCAAAGTTTTGAGTTTTATGACCTTTTCTGATATTGTTGAGATTTTCTTTTTTATTTTTTGGCCTTCTTTTTGAGTTTTTTCAAGTCTTATAAAAAATGCATGTGTTATTTGCTGTCGTGAACAAGTGTTGATTCTTACATATTTTTGTAATTTGTTTATCTGTTAGTGTAAAGTTTTTTTGATAAGATGAAAGAATGTTGATTAAAGCTTACTTCAATGGTATTATTAAATTTGTTTTTCAAAGATAAATATTTTACTTTTGTTGGGAGTTTTTTAGTTTGTAAGTTGTTATAATAGCTAATTCCAATGCATTTCTACCTATTATGTTTTTAATGCTTGAAATATTGAAATATTGAAAGTTTGTAAGTTGTTATAATAGTTTATTCAAGAGCTGATTTTAATTCATTTTATTAGTAGTATTATTAATTAATCTTTCTTAGGTTATTATCTAGCATGTTTGAATTAATATATATATATATATATATATATATATACTTACACACACACACACACACACATAGCATTCAATTTTGATTAAAGTAATAGATTCTTGAATTACATATTTATTAATCAATTGATTCTTTTGAAGTGACAAATTGAAGATTTCAATGGCAAGTCAAAGCCATAATCTAGTTCTTATTCCTAGTCATGTTGTTACACCTATTGGCATATCGTCGTCGTCACCGTCATCGACTACACAACAAACTGCAATCTCCACCAATGAAAGTGAAGCTGTTAGTTCTAAAAAAAAGAAAAGCACTTCCACCAAGGCCTAAAGTTTGAAAACACTTCACTAGATTCATCAATGATCAAAGTAAAGGTAAAGCTAGATGTAATTATTGTGGGAGGAAACTTTTTACTAGTACTAAATATAATGGAACAAGTGCATTAAAGAATCACATGAATTCTTGCAAAAAGTTTCTTGGTCTAATGATTATACTTAAATTGAATTAGCTTTTTAATCGAGCAATGGGTCAGTAAGAATATGAAAATTTTGTCAAGAAGCCATTACCAAAGCTATAGCAAAAATGACATTAGAGATGAGTTGTCTTTTATATTTTTAAAAAAAGGAAGATTTAAAGAATTGATGTCAACTTCATTTCTTAGACTTATTGTGCTATCACAATAGATTGTTGCTAGAGATTGCTATAATTTTTTTGTTAATGGAAAGAACCATTTCAAGCATACATTGAGAACATCTTCTTTTAAAGTTTTCTAACTAAAGACACATAGACATCAATTCAAAGAGTGAATTATATGTGTCTTACAACTTACTTTATAGACAATGATTGAAAATTACACAAAAAAATTTTAAACTTTTGTTTCGTTTATAGTCAAAAAGGTAAGACCATAGGAAAAACAATTGATAAGTATTTGCGTGATTGGGGGATTAGTAAGGTTTTTACTATTACTATTGATAATGCTAGTTCTAATGATCTTGTAATAGCACATATGAAGAAAAAATTGAACTTATTGGGAAATAGTTTTTTAAAAAGTAAATTTCTACGTGTAAGATGCATTACACATATCATTAATCTCTTTATCATTTATAGATTGAAGGAAATGAGTGATTCAATTACTCATGTTAAAGGGGTAGTTAAATACGTTAGACAGTCACTTATTAGGTTAACAAAGTTCAAAAAATGTGTTGAGTCTCCAAATATTCAATCAAAGAATTTGTTGTGTTTAGATGTTAGTGTTAGATGGAATTCCACTTATCTGATGTCGGAAACAACTTCAAAGTTTGAAGTAGCTTTTAATTCATTTAAGGAAGCTTATACTTATTACAGAATTGATTTGTTGATGGGAAATGAGATACCTAAACATGAAGATTAGGCAAATTTTAAGATATTGAATATTTTCTTAAAACATTTTTATTCACTTATAGTAAAAGTTTTGAGTACTTCTTATGCCACAATAATTACTTTTCTTGATAATATTTGTGGTGTTTATTTCATTTTGAAAGACAGGCAAAGACATCTTGATGTTGAATTGCAAATAATGATAAAGAGAATGAAAGCGAAATTTGATAAGTATTGGAGAAATATAGGAAAAATGAATAAGCTGCTCTATGTTGCCTTTATTCTCGATCCAAGGAAGAAATTTGTATTTGTGGAGTTTTGTTTATAGAAAATGTATTTGACTAAGCAAGTTTAATTTATTTTTATGAGTTTGAAAAAAGAAATGGAAGAGTTGCTTACTGCATATCAAAAAAGTGTACAATCTCATTTTTCTAATAATGTTGGTGACAATATCCAATCCTAAGTGAGTCAAATTTTATAAGTTACTAATAATATTGACTCTAGTGCTAGTGTTGCTCTTCTAAATGATTTAAGAGATATAAAATTACAATTGGTGAGAAAAAAGGATAAATCAGAATTAGAGAGATATTTAAGTTTAAATGAGCTTAATGCAATCGATAACGACAACTTTGATGTTCTCATTTGGAGGAAACTTAATAGTCATAGATATCACTCTTGCCTTATTAGCTTGTCATGTATTGGCGATTCCTCCATCCATAGTTGCTTCAAAATTAGTTTTTAGCACCGGTGGTTGTATACTTGATGCATATAAAAGTTTTTTAACTTTTAAGATGATGCAAGCCTTTATTTGTATTCAAGATTGACTATATGGATTTTTTTACTGTTTTACTGACATTGAGATTGATTTGGTAGAGTTTCAAAAAAGTGATGAAGGTAAGTATTTTATTGGGACGTTTTAAAAAATAGCCTTTAAAGATAAGACGTTTTCAAAAGTAGCTATCGTTATAATTGTAACTGTTTTTAACCAAGTTGGACAAAAATACCCTTAATGAAATTACACGCTATGATGTAACACGTTATGGTTAGGTTGTGACACGTCATGTACAAAAATCTGTGACACACCAGAGGTGGCCTAACAAGTTAAAAGGCCTAAAACGAAATATTCAAATGGGATTTTTTTTATTAAAATTAAAAAAAATTATTAAAATTTTATTCTTTTAGTTTTTTGAGATGTAAAATTTTTAATTAAACTTTTATCTTATATTTTAAATTATTATAATTATCTTATATTTTCTAAATGGCACACCATGTACAAAAATCTGTGACACACATGTACAAAAATCTGTGACAAGCTATGGTTAGGTTGTGACACACTATGTATAAAAATCTGTGACACACCATGTACCAAAATCTGTGACACACCATATACAAAAATCTGTGACACGCCATGGTTAAGCTGTGACACGCCATGGTTAGGTTGTGACACACAATGTATAAAAATCTGTGACACACCATGTACAAAAATCTGTGACACGCCATGGTTAAGTTGTAACACGCCATGGTTAGGCTGTGACACGCCATGGTTAGGCTGTGACACGCCATGTACAAAAACTTGTGACAAGCCATGGTTAGTCTGTGACAAGCCATATACAAAAATCTGTGACACGCCATGGTTAAGTTGTGACACGCCATGGTTAGGCTGTGACACACCATGTACAAAAACTTGTGACAAGCCATATACAAAAATCTGTGACACGCCATGGTTAGGCTGTGACACGCCATGTACAAAAATTTGTGACACAACACTACTTAAAGTGTTTCCAACATGTTTTCATAAATCAAAATACAATTTTTTTTATCTAAAACACCTACTTTGACTAAAAATTAAAAAAAAAATTCTTTTGAAAATCTAGGTTTATAAATTTCAAAATTTTGAATTTATTGGTGTCTAGATCTCGAATTAATTCAATTAAAAGCTATTTCGTACATCTGTGATTATTTCTACCATTTTAATTTTCTCCAAAATACCTAAAAATCAAAATTTTCAAATACCCACCCACCCAAACACTTCGAAACGATTGCTTAATGTCTTGAAAGCGCAAGAAAAAGAAATCTGAAAACGCGAGAGAGAGAAATCGAAAGTATAGTAGACGAATGCCGAAGAGAGAAATCGGAAGAATAACAGACGAATGTCGAAGAGAGAAATCGATAAAATTTGAGAGAGTGGGATGGTGAGAGAGAGAAATCTGAAACAGAAATGGAGAGAAATTATGATGAATGGTTTAATTTATTTAAAATAGTTTAAAGGGTATTTTTGTCAAGTCATAGTTAAAAATGGCTAAAAACAGTTAAACTTATTCTGATGGTTATTTTTAAAATGTCTTTATCAAAAAGGACATTCCTCACAATTTCCTCTATTTTATTTATATCATCATTTCATTTTTGTTGTTCAATTATTAATGTGTTATTGCTTTATTTATTAGTTTCTTTTTAAAGCTTATTTTTTGTTTTTATGTATTTTAAAATTGTCAAAGATTGCAATGGACCATGTACTTGATAATCTTTGAGATAATGTACTAATGATATCTAATGTTTATTTGAATTTATAAAATATTTAACATGTCTTAACTTACTTTTTTTTTAATTTATGGAAAAATTTATGAACATTGGACTTATAAATTCTTAATTTACTTTTTTACCAAATGAATTAATAATCATTTGTCACTGTTATTTGAAATTAATAATGTTTTTTTTTTAATTTTTTGTAACTTTTTAAAGTACAACTTGTGTTTAGGCTAAGTTGCTAATGGCACCAAGACTATATGTTTATGCTAAGTTAGAGACTGTTACTGATTATTGTTGTTTGTTTAAGATTATTTTTGTTGTTTGTATCCATCTTTGAAGACTATTACTAATTTATTGTTATTTGTATAAGTATCTATATAGCCATCTTATTTGTTAGAAGTTGCTTGATGAATTTTGATGGTTAGTGACCAATTTATAAGTTATGATTTGAGTTTTATGAATCTATGTTGAATGTTTTAGAATGCTTTTATTTGGTAATTTCTTGTTAACTACAATGAATATTAAATGAAGTTTAAATGTAGCTCACAAATTCATTATTGTAATAGGTTCTTTTGCTGGAAAAACTAAGTTAAGAAAAAGTTTTAATTATTTGAAACTAGCTTCCCTTAGTTAAGTTTTAGGAAATTGAACTAATCGAACTACTTCAATTTTTGGTTATTATTATAGTTATGTTCAATTTCAGTTAATTTAGAAAATGAGTTCGGTTAGTTCGATTATGGGATATCTAAAACTGAGCTAAGCGTTTGCTTTGGCCTACTATTGAGATCTACATGTGTGGATATTATTTGATATGTTATTATTTTCTATGTCTAGTTATCTTTAGCGGTTATGGTATTTAGTTTATTTTCAGGTCTACATGTGTGAATATTATTTTGATATGCTATTGTCTTTTATCTAAAGTTATCTTTTTCAAATAATTGTTGTATTCACGCTTAGCTATAGTCTTGAATTGTTCATCACTATTTTCTAGTTCTACCTACCCAAAAGCAATATTACAAAATGCAATGTTATTTGGAAACACTTAAAAGTTACAACCATAATAAAGTGAAGGATTTGTTAATAATTTTGATGTGTTTAGTAAATGTTGGTAAATAATTGTTGATAAAAGTTTTAGGTTGGTGTTGATTTAAAAAGATTTTTGCTTAGTGGTTAATGTGTTAGCTTTTCAACAATATCATGTTTGGATTCTTTGAATAAGATATTGCTATGTTAGGTAATGGTGTCATTTTTTAAGTATGAATTGTGAATTTGTGGTGACATAATGTATGTCTACAAAGGAGATTTAAGCTTAGTCGAGTCTATTTGTGGTGGCATTGTGAGTTTTAGGAGTGTTTGCATTGTTACAAATGTGCAACTTTACCTTAACAAATGTTAAATATTCAAGCACTTGGAAGCGTGGGCTTTTTTTGAAACTTTTTGATTATAGTGTTGCTTTGATTGTATTAAATTCTTCATGAGATCTATGTAATGGAGGTTCTTTGCCACTTCCTAATTTGTTCAGGGTATGTTACTACTTTAAATGATTAATTGAAATTCTATTTTGGCTATGCAAAAAAAATCAATTTGTATGGTTTTTCATTAATATCATAATGTATCGTATTATACATATTACATATCATACAATATGGATAACTATGATAATTACTTTTAGCAGCCATGCTATATAAAAACAACCATCAAATACCTAATAAGCAATACTACATACCAAAGTAATAGACTAAAATGGACAAACCAATGAATAAACTAAAATGGAAACAACTTCAAGAGTTATTTTAACTAAAAAACACATAATACCAAATAACATGTACTAGATCAAAAACTAACATAAAGTTACCAAAACATAAAAACAAACACCTAATACCATAAAACCGGTACTTTATTTATATCTTCAGCCTTTCAATATTAACTTGGCTTACACCACTATTAATTCCTTTTATTGTAAAAACAATTCACATTCAACAATCTCTAATTTCCTCTATTTTTGTTCCAAAGTTGCTTTACTTTTTCCCTTATCAACTTTATGTTCCTTATGTTGGCGTATTTTCAAAATTAAAGGTTAAGTCACATGATGGAGAGCTATCATTAGCTCAATAGTTATGTCACAAAAAGTGACACAATATGTCTATTGTAATATAGACAAGTTTTCGTGTGAATAATTATGTTTATTGAAAATACATATTGAAAAGACACCAACGAAAAGTTACATGTGAAAAGTTACCATTATAAAGTAACATGTGAAAAGTTACAATTGTAAAGTAACATGTGAAAGGTTACATGTGAATAGATATTGTTTCAAGGTATAAATCAAAGAGTATGATTTATGGAATGAATAATTATCTATTCATTAGATGTTTATTGAAATAATATCTTTTGCTCAAAAGTTGTGTTGGCAAAAAATGTAGAGATACTTTTTGGATGAAAGAGATCTTTATGAAAAGGTTGTGACCTTGGAACATAAAGATACTTATTAGACAAAAAGATGTCTTTATGAAAAGAAAGTGTCCTTGAAGAAGAGACACTTTGAAGCATATATAAAGGGCTTGTTGTCATCCATTTTGACACAACAACAAGACACCAAATTTTAGACACAACAAGCAAGTGTAAAAGAGCAAGAGAAAGTGTTTGTGTTAGAAGAACAAAACACTTTAGTTTCTACCATCTACAAAAGATTTCGAATTCCTTATTATCTACTTGTTGCAGAAAATTGATTTTAAAGCCAAACAACTTTGCAAACCCTCGGGTGTATCTAGCGGTCTAGTTTCGTAAAATGCAATACGAAAGTTAGACGTTGGCTTCATTGTATCCTTGAGACTAGTCGCATCATTCCCCTTTGCATACCTAGTAGTAGAGGCGAATTAAGTCTTAAAGATAGATGTCTATTTAAAAGACTCGCCTTGAAGCCAATTTTGCCTATTCTTGAATACTTCATAAATCTCATAAACCCCACTCAACACCAACACCTTCTTTTCTTTCACTTCCTAAACCCATATTTTTTTTGGACAAATCAAAAAATTTTTATCATACAAGTTGAAAAAAGTTCGATTATCTTTAACATTCTTTTTAAATTTCTTTTTCAAACTATTAATTTTGCCCTTTAACTGTATTAGACTTGAATATTAACTGAAGAAACAACAATTAAAGCTTGAAGATTAAACTGAACAAACAACAATTGAAGCCTTCATGAATATTAACTTATACAAGTCATATGCATAGCGTTGGTTATTTACTATAAACTGTAAATAGTTATTTACTTTTACTTCATTTCTTTACTTTTACTATTGTGGTAATATGTTTGTTAGCTTAGTTATTTCAGTCAGTTAACTAGCTGTTAGATTTTACTTCACTCTTACAGATTTTTATAAATAGTTGCCTTGTAATTAGTTTCGAGGTTAATGGGATAATAACAATTTCTTGCCCAACGCTTCATTTTTTCTCCATTATTTCTTCAGTAAGCTTTCAATTAACAAAGTT
Organism: Theobroma grandiflorum; assembly: GCA_036013995.1. Taxonomy (NCBI): domain Eukaryota; kingdom Viridiplantae; phylum Streptophyta; class Magnoliopsida; order Malvales; family Malvaceae; genus Theobroma; species Theobroma grandiflorum. The sequence goes on from CP142131.1 coordinate 15,679,069, forward strand.
TTAACATAGTATCAAAGCCATAACCCTCTTGTGATTGTTTTTTATTCAATTTGGGCAAGTATTCTATTATTCTTAATTTTGGAATCAATGATTGATTTTTTTTCTTTTCTTGAAGAATTTTTGTTGTTTTCCTAATTTATTGATTCTTAGAGATTCTTTTGGTATTAATAGCAAATACTAGATCAAATTCGTTTTCCTCTAAAGATTTGCCAACAGCAAATTTAAAAAACTCAAAAACTGATGTCTTATTAGTTGAAAACCCTCAGTCACCATTTTATCTACATTATAGTGATAAACCTTAAGTTGACAACAAACAATTATGTATCTTAGTGTAGATCATTTCTACTTGCTCTTTCTGCTAGAAATAAGCTTGGTTTTGTCAATGGTACTATACTCAAGCTAGAGCCATTTTGAATAGGTGCAATAATTTGATAGTGGCATGGTTATTAGCGTTTGTGACCACACCTATTGCTTCGATAGTCTTTTACATGGATAATGCTATGAAAATATGGAATACATTGAACCAAACTTTGCACAACCAAATGACCTTAAAGTGTGCAACTTGTAATATACACTAGGCAATATAACAAAGGGCACTAGATCTATCGACATCTATTTCGTAAAATTGAAGGGGATTTGATAAGAAATAAGGAATTACTGTCCTTTACCACACTATAAATGTGAGAAGTGTAACCCAAATTGCTTTAAAAAGTACACCATGCAGTCAAAAAGATATGACTTTCAGGTTTTTGAATGGTTTGAATGACTCATTTTTGAGAATCAAGTCCGAAATCATCTTAATGGATCCAATACCTCTTTTAAACAAAATTTATAGTTTAGTTCTAAGGAAAAAAACTCAAAAAAGTTTACTAATTTAGACTCAATCAGTGTTAGAACCTTCATTAGCTATGATTATTATATCATAAGGGAAAAAGAAGCTCAAGAAAGATGTTACTTGTTTTCACTGTAATAAAAAGGGACATGTCAAGGAGAAGTGTTACAGACTAATTAGATTTCTTGATAATTTCGAGTTCACCAAAGGAAAAGAAGGTGGCTTCAAAAAAAGAAGCCTTGTTGTGAACCATATTTCTACTGGTAATAGAATTGATGCAAAAGATTTGCAATATAGTCAAGAAAATGAAGGGGAAGCTTTTGGTTTTGTGACACAAATGTCTATGATTAGGCATCAAATTCATAAATTGATGAAAGTGGCATGAACATCAATGATGATAAAAGTCCTTCAACAAGCAACTAGCAAACCAAACACTCTTTGATCAATTCATCATTTGTAGGTATTATTTTTGGAATTTCCTATAACAAATTATCTATTTGCTCATTAGTTGTTAATTGTGCATAAGTCTTTCATTTCTGCTTTATCTCAAATTCAAGAACCTAATTCATATTATCAAACTACTCAATACTCTCTTTGGGAAGATGCCATGACACTTGAATTACAAATCTTAAAAGACAATAAAACATGGTTTGTGGTACCTTTGCCTTCACATTGTCATGCTATTGGTTGTAAATGGGTGTACAAAGTGAAGATGAAGGTAGATGGTAGTGCGGAAAGATAAAAGGCTTGTTTAGTGGCTAAGGGTTACAGTCAAATTAAGGGATTCGATTATTAAGAGACTTTCAGCCTTATTGCCAGGTAAACAATAGTCAAGGATTTCATGGCTATTGCAACAACCAAAAAGATGGTGTTTAAAGTAGCTTGATATTAACAATGCTTTCATTCATGGTGATTTTGATGCAAAAGTATATGGAAACACCTCTAGGTTATTCAGTGCAAGGGACATTCATCTAATGCAAAGCTTATCTATAAGCTACATAAGTCCTTACATGGACTCAAGAAAGCTTCTAGGTAGTGGAATACAAAGTTTACAGCTACTTTTATTAAGTATGGTTTCAAACAATCTAAGTCAGATTACTCTTTATTCACCATGACTACTGTAGATGGAAATTTTATGGCATTACTCATCTATGTTGATGACATAGTCATAGGCAATACATCTAATTAATTAGTTGAAAGTGTTAAGGAGATTTTGAGTTGACACTTTATACTAAAAAACCTTGGCATAGTTAAATATTTTTTAGGGTTAGAAATTGCAAGGTCATTTAAGGGAATATCAGTTTGTCAATGAAAATATGCTTTGGATATGCTTAAAGAGTTTGGTTTACTAGGCACCAAACCAATATCAACACATATGGATTACAACTATAAACTGCAAAAGACTACAAAAGAGAATAAATTGGCAAATCTTACCATTTATTGATAGTTGGTTGGGAAGCTGATATATCTAATAGTTACAAGGCTCAATATGTGTTATGTTGTACATGTGTTATCTCAATTTATCGATAAGCCTTCAAACAAGCATTTATTGTCACGACCCGGAACTTCCCATCGGGCCTGCGACAATCACCGCAACGTCTCGATACGTATTCATACCCTGAATACTGACCGAAACCCCGCAAGGCTATCGTATCAGTTTTCTTACCCCTCTTGTGAGCATCGATTTTCGAAAGTCATAATTTAAATAATTACTAGCCACTTTCAAACCAAAGTGACCAGAAAACGATTCTCGACTCACAGGGGCATTTTCGTCATTTTATTAAAAATTTTAAATTTCAATAATTTCGTCGCAAATACTTGGAAAACTCATATTTTAAATGAAATAAAAATCATCGGATATAAAACAATAAAATATTTAACAATATACTGCAATTTCTTATAAAACAATATTTACAAAGTATTTAGTAAATAGGTTTTACAGTGTAAATACAAGATAAATTTTACATGTTGAGATACAAATAAGCAGAGTACATAAGTATATTTACAGTGACTCGTGGGCCCAAAATAAACATAAGTAAGAAGGTTAGAAACTTACTGCGAAATGAGGTTGCAAAAGCCAACTGTGGTCCTCCGCAAATACAGCTATCTACAACTAGTCCGGTCTTGAAATGTTGGAAGGGAGAGTGGTGAGTTTACACAACTCAGTGAGTAAACAAATATCTCCTAAAATATCTAAAGACGAGTAATAGGAGACGAAGAAAATCTTTTTATATCGAAGGGTTTCATAACATGAAACCATATTTAAACTAGTGCGAGTAATTTTAATTTACTCACATAATAACAAATATAGAAATAATAATAATAAATATAAGGCTTATGATTTATCAAAATCGTGGCTCGTGCCATAAATTACATACTCGAGGACACCTTGACCGAGGCATCTGACCGAATCCGTCAAGGTCATTCAAATTTATAATTTTACCAAAAATATGGCCAATTCTTGACGTTGGCTGAGTTCACCTTCACGTGGTAGTTTGCGTGAAGTGACTCTATCATATCTCAGGAAAATTAAATAACCATGTACGCCTCTACAACTGAGATATCAGTATATAGGGGTTTCACCATGCCACCTCTAATTAGGCCAGTCCACGAAAACCCATCTACTGCAGCAAATATCAATCCACCAATTAACAAAATTTTAACAGTATGACTAGGCTATTTTATTACTAACCAGCCTGCACGGCAAACAACAGTTCATATAGATTTCAACATAATAAACCAGCAGCCAGTCATACCACATTTCATAAGCCAAATTGATTTAAAAATACAATTTATCATATAACAAATAGTGGTCTCCCAATACTCTATTTTTCAAAATCACAATAGATTTTCATACAATTTATGAAATGATTTTATTTAAATCCATTATTTTTAAAATATATAATTTTACCAGGAAAATCTAATTTTCATAAAATTCACCAAAAATAGACATAAATCACTTCAGATAGTTTAAGTGATAATATGTTCACTCACCGCTTTCGAAAATCTGAATTTTCGGATGCACTCGCTAGTGGTCCTCAAGCGCGATCTCCTTGCCTTTTCCGGACGTCCCACCACCTTGACAAATAATAAAGTCGAGGAATTTACTAATTCATCTCTAAATTGATATAAACTAATTTAAATGACTAATGCATGATATGCAAATGCAAAACGCGGTCGAATTTCGCTAAAACGTGATATTGACTAATTTCGTCCGATTACCCGATTAATTGACAATTATGTCCAAATCACTTCCAAATTGATCCATTTCTCTTTTAAAACCTTAATTCATCACACACACTTCTAAATAACTAAAATTTCAGCCTTTAAATCCTTAAAATCCTTCACATAAAAATTCAGACATTACGGTGTACTAACACCGTAATTTTTCCTAGTCACATTTTTCACTTAATTTCTCATTTTTCCAAGCCATATTCCTTGTAATTCAAACAATTCCTCCTTGACATACAACATACACAATTTGGCTAACAAAGAACCCTAGGGGAATTGAATGTTTTTCCTAAAACTTTGTTCATAACTATGCTTAACCATCATCAAACAACAACATCGTTCAAATTCGAGCAATTCCCATATCAAATCCTCATCCATACCCATTTGGCCTCAAGAAATTCAGCATGATAACTCATCATTAACCATGGAAAGCAAGAACTAAAGCATAGGTAAGCTAGGGTTAGAGTAAATCTAAAGAAATCTCACCTTTGTTTGGCTTGAATCTTGAAAAATCTTGAAATTCCTTGAATTTTTGGCTTGTTTTTCTTGTTTTTCTCCTTTTTCTCTTTTGGTTTCTTTTGCTGCAGGTTTGTGCCAAATTTGATGAGAGAAAGTGAGGATTATGTGCTGATTCTATTAGTTTAATTATAAAATAAATGGCTTGCCACATGGCAAAATGCCATTAGTCATTTTTTTTTAACTTTTTGACTTTTATTCTAATTTTTCCAACACAAATAAATTCCATATTTATCCATACCCTAGTTAAACAAAATCCCTTGGTCTTGACCAATGTTGGGGCAAAAATTTACCGATTTTCCCCTAAGGCGAAAAATTACGATTTTGCCCTTATACTCAGAAATGCACCGAAATTACATTATTTCCACTTTTCAACCTCAAATAACACTTTAATTGATCAATCTTAATCATATGGGGCTAAAATATTTTTTAAAAATTCTCGTTTCGTCCTTTAATAGTAAAATTACTATTTTACCCTTGTGTTTCAAAAATATCAAAAATCATAAACTTTCACTGCTAAAATTTATTCTATGCTCCAATAATCATATTATATTTCATATAATTATTCTTGATCATTTGAAATCAAAATCTTTATTAAAAATCCCCATTTTGTCCTGAAATTGAAAAATGACCGTTTTATCCCTAATCGATCAATTTCTCCGACTGACTCCAAATTGGCCATCGAACTCCGAATTACTATTTCGAGTAATCCATGGACCGTGAAATTTCTTATTTCACTTTAAAATCCCTATTTTATTTGTTCGAGGCATAAATCAACTTATTTGTACTTCTAAGTACAATACCGGTTTTTTACCAACTCTATCAGGCTATTCAGATATGCAAACATGATGTCATATATATATATATATATAAATTTCATGTCAGATAATTTAGGGTCGGGCTTGACATTTATCTACAACGTTTATGGCATGCTTGGTTGGAGGGAATGGCTATTCTATTCCCCTCTTATTCCAATCACCAATTAAATATTACAATTGATTCAATGGAATAGCCATTCCTCAGAATGGCCATTCCAAGAGGTCCTTGAATAGCCAATACTGAGGACCCCCTTGGTATTGGCTATTCCATAAGCTTAGGAATAGATTTAAAAATTGATTAGACATAAATATCCCATAGCAATCTAAAAAATTCCTACCCAACCCAGAGCCACTCCTAAACCAACCATCTTGAGTTTCTTTCTCTCCAGGACTCTTCTTTTTAAAGAACCATCCACTGTTGCACCTTCCATTATCGATTTCTCCATATTTGGTGAGTTATTCATTATCTCTCTTTCAATTTGGTATTTTTTTTAATAATTTTAAGTTAATCAATTTCTTGTTTTTTTCTTCATCATATTTTCTCTTTCAACTAGCCATCCACTGCAGCAGCTTCCCACGACCATCAACTATCAATTTCTTCATCTTCGGTGAGTACTATTTTTCTCTCTGTTAATAATCCCTACCTTACCATTATAAAAAAGCAAACATTGATCATGGACTCATGGAACACATAAACACTTTTAAGCCTAAGCCAGGCGTGCATCATCTCATAAGCTAGGACCAATCCTGTCAGCAACCAAACATGGGTGACATCTTTTTTCTTTTTCAGGAATTTGGGTGCTTCGGTTTAGACTTCGTATCCTTAAATAAATAAAACACCCACCCTTTTTAATATATGTCTGGCCTTGCCCTCCTGGGCTGTCCCGTATTCCTTCCTGCTATTTGCCTTGTCTTTTTGCCTTGACTGAGTTTGGACTTTCGAGCATAGGGTGCCTACCTTCTATTATTCCCTCGATTGCTTTTATTTACTGAAAAACGTAATTGTTCAAGTAGTATCCTTTTAACTAATTCTATTAATTATTGATGTACACTCCACTCTTCTCTTTTAACACTGTTCTATATGTTCCTATTGTATTTTGTCTCGGGGTACTATGTTATCCAGCCGAATATCAGTTGTGCCAGAATTTTTGTTTATCATAAATATAGCAAATTTTGACATTCATTACAAGTAGCAATGTTCTTTGGACTATTGCATTTGTCTATGTGTATGATTTCATGGCCTTTCATATTGTTCTTTTGATGAAAGGTAATCAGATATATGTCGTTTAAATTCAACTGATGAGGATATCATAGCATTTTTTAATATTATTATGAATGTTTGTGTTATTGAATATGATTATGGATATTTGTGTTCTTCATTAATATCTTCATCTCATATTATTATGAATGAGGTTTTTGTAAATTATGATCTATATGATGCCTTAGAATATTTATTGAATTATTATTTTTTTCTCCCTTGTTATTAAACAAAACAAAATTAAAGAGCAAGTATTATTAAAAAAATATTATTAAATTATTTTGAGATTATGATAAAAAATATTACTTATTTATAATAAAAAATATTTTTTCTCATCATAGTATTTTTGTTTTTTAATATTAAAATTTTTAAATTTTAATAAAGGGTATTTTTGTCATTTACCTATTATTCCTTAACTATTCTTAAAATTATTCCTGCCAACCAAACAATGGAATAAGTAAAAATAAAAGTTATCATCCTATTCCATTCCAATGAACCAATCTACATAATAGTTATTCTTCCTCTATTCTATTCTCTTGGAATGGCTATTCTATTCCCATTATATTCTTTCCAGTGAACCAAACATGACCTTAGAGTTTTAAAGTACTTGAAGGGGGCAATAGGACAAGGTATTTTAATGGATTCACAGTCCAATCCTTATTCGAATAATGATTGGATAGGTTGTCCCAACTCTTGAAAATCTATTACTAGATATGCTTTGATTCTTGGTGATTCTATGGTTACTTGGAGATCTAAAATGCAATCTACTATTGTTCATAGTTCAGCTAAAGCTAAATATCGCTCCATGACAGCAACATTTTGTGAAATCATATGGTTGAAATCCTTGTTAACAAACTTTGGTATTTGTCATAATGATGCAATGAAATTGTATTGTGACAATTAATCTACCACTCACATTAGTAAAAATCTTACGTTTCATGAGCGGTTGAAACACATCGAATTAGATTGTCAATTTGTTAGAAAGAAAATACTTACAAGATTAATTAAACTAATATATGTATTAACTAAAACTCAACTTGCAGATTTTTTTACTAAAGCTCTGCAACCAAAGGTCTTTCATAAACTCTTTAGCAAGATGAATGTGCATAATATACACAGTTCATCTTGAAGGGTATTAGACTTGAAGATTAAACCGAAGAAACAATAGTTGAAGCTTGAAAATTAAACTAAAAAAACAACAGTTAAAGCCTTCATGAAAATTTAATGATAAAAATCATGTGCATACCATGTGGTTTTTTATGGCAAACTATAAATAATTATTTTACGTTTACTACATTTCTTTACTTTTATCATTGTGGTAATAGGTTAGTTAGATTAGTTCTTTCAATCAGTTAGCTAGCTGTTGGATTTTACTTTACTCTTACCGACTTCTATAAATAGCTGCCTTGTAATTAGTTTCAAGGTTAATGAATAATAACAAATTCCTCTCCAACACTTCATGTTTTCTCCATTATGTCTTCATTAAGCTTCTCGATTAACAAAGTTTCAACAATTTGAACTTTTGCAACATCAACATGAATGGATTTTGTAATAAAATCATAGAATTCATTTGACTTTATTGATCAAGTTCCAACAGAGCCACTTCACCATCTCCAGTAAGTTGAAAAATCTATTTCTTTTCATTTTCTTTAAATATTTTGATTGACTTATTGGGATATTTAATAGGTTGAAGTCAAAAGGGGAATTGGATTTTTTTTACTATCTTTTTGTTTAAAATCTAAATCTTATATATTAAAACCTATAAAAAATAGTTTCTTATGTTTCAACCAAAAATATAAATAAAAAATTATTTTTTTAGTAATTGGTAGGATGAAGCTTGAAAAATGTATCGTACATGTATCGTGCAATATGCACTTGATACATAATTAAAGCGATATAATATATCGATTTGCATCGTTTTTCATTAGTATCATAACATATCGTATGATATTGATAACTATATATTAAGATACAAGTTCGGGTAATAATTCAAAATTTTAATCGGGTATTTATGAATTCGAATATCCTATCAAATAATAGTATTTAGGTTAAGATACTTGAGAAATAATGCCCTTGACATCCCTAAAATACTATCTAATTCCTCAATAAATCTGAGGATCAATATATATGACCAATACAAATATATGAACATGAATTTTCTAATATTCTTTCAAAGCTTGGATTTAATCTAACTACATACTAAAACGAATAAGGAAAATCCTTAATTGTCTAAAAAATAAACAAATCAAAAGGTTTGACTAAAGACATCAATTTTTTCATCTTGAAATTGATATTACTTTCATTTTCCTCCATTATTTTTGTATCACTATTTTTCACAAGTATTTTTCAGATAATTTAAAACATCATCATGACACAAATGACCTAATACGTTACACTATTAACATTAGCTATGAATAATTTTATGACAACTCAACATAATTATTCCTCCCATAAAATAAAAGGAAATTTGTTTTGCTTTCAGGTATTCTTACCTTGAATAGGATATGAATTAGCTAATAACTTAATTGGTATTTACTCGTACAACTTTTTAAGATTCTTTTTACTTCTCTCTAAACCACTATAAAAAGGAGAATGTGCGAGAGCTTGTGAGTGTATTAAGTGAAAACCTCCCTTCTTCTCTGTCGCATCCCTTCCTTTGCCATTAATTCATATTTTCTATCAACTTTTTGGTGCTGATTTGTGGGCATTTTCTCAGGTATCATCAACACGTTAATCTGCATTGCTTTACTTTTGATTTTTTTTTTTTTAAATCAAAGTTCCTTTTGAATCAGATCTAGTAAGTAGTAACTATCCCTTTATTGCTTTTATAAGTATTAATTAATTAATTAATTAATATAATCAATAATAGCTTGGCTTTCATTTCACTTAAAAACCTTTTCAACTCATCAGGCATGTTGTTTCTCAACTCTTAAGCTTCCCTTTAAACAGAAGCACACTAAACTTTTTGGTGAATTTGTCTAATGACATATCTTTTATTTAGGAAAAAAAAAGTAATTTGTTGAATAATTGTAACTAGTTAAAAATATATATATTTATACGTTTTTGGCTCATTATGGAACATGGGTTTTGCTTAAAAAACTAAGTACTATTTTCATTTGGGAAGAAAAACTGGTCTAAAACAATTAGATTATTCTAGAAAAAGAAGATAGTATGACTTCAAGGAAGACATATACCTTGAACCCTATCCTCCAAACCAATCTAAGCATTGTTATGTACCAAGACACAAAAGAAAAACTGTAAGCATTTTCTTCTTTTGGTCCATAAGCAATTTGGAAAACGCGTAGCGAGCAGCTGTAGTGTCAAAGTCAAGCCATTTGCCCATTTGTATCCTGTCAGAACTTTGATACTTAAAACAAAACAACTAGTTATTTAGCAAAACTGATTAACGATTACAATGGACTTTAATGCAATGGGTTTTTTTCAAAAAATTAAAAAAAAAATTGCAATGCCAATAATGTAATTTATAAAGTGCTTTTTCAGTTATTTTAACACCAAGCATGATAAAAATGAAAGTTGTACATGGGTTTCCTTTGTTTGTTACTGACAGGTGTTGTCTTGGAAACGTGTTGAACGTTCCAGTTCTGCTTTTTAAATCTGACTTTGCTTTGCTTCGTGAAAGGAACATATTAGATCTAAGTTTTAGCGTAGGTTTTGGGATATTTAAGGAGGTCTTCCTTCTCTTTTATCTATGGTAGCACAATAGTTCTAGCACCATCATCGATCTCCTGCTTAATTTCTCTGAGTTCTTGGGTTTTTCAGTGTACAGGGAAAAAAATTAAGGTACCTTTGAGTCCTTTGATATATGTTCTTCATCCTATATTCTTTGTTTTTGTTTTCCTCTAGTAGACTTGATTGCATGTTATGTTGTAGGAAAGTTGCTCTTGTCAGTTCTGAGTAATTTTTCCTCTTCTAATTTTGTCGGTAAGAGATTCCTCAGTACATGGCTGAAGTAGTTGCTTCTTCATTTCAAGCTATGTAAACACTCTTGGCTGTACATTCCATTGAGAACAAGCAAGAATTCTGATTCTTTAGCATTGCACGCATTTGTTTCGGTGGTTATCGGTTACCCTTTTTCCGATTCCGCTTTGCACTTTTTTACTGCAGCAACATGTTAGCATGTCCTGTAAAGATCCTGCTAAACTGTCAGCTATTTCTAGACTAGCTATGTGGTAAGGGTATAGCATAAAAACCCCAAACCGTTTCAGACATTCCAAGATTAAGCAATTCTGATATACAATGATGAAAATCAGACATCATATGGTAAACCACTTCCTTTTTCTGCAAAGCAAAATATAATCGAAGTAAAGGTTGTGGGCAGAAGATTTAGCTGATATATATTCTATGTTCCCATTTTGCTTATTGAATATCTTCTGCAAGGATATCTCTTTATGACTTTATGGTAACGATGATATGTATAACATGTTGGTAGTTTAGAATAGAATAATATCGGTGGATCTGTTTATTTCTCGTAAGAAAAGAAAATCTTGTTCAAGTAATTCTGATGTACCAACTACTTGATATTGGTGACAAACTATTCTACGTTTTCATAGATCATAAATTATATTAATATAAATTGTGCAAAATTATGATTGTTCATCAAGTGTAGACTTGTGTTTGTTTAGCAAGAAAAGTTATATTTATATATTTACCAAGAGTTGTATTCTGAAAAGACGTGGTTTCATCGACTATATAAAGAATTGCTGCTGTGCAACCATATTCATTAACTTTGCTTCAAAGTGTTTTGAGGCTTTGTTGTATTTTGGAGGTTTAAGAGAAGTGATCTAAACGCTTGAAAGCAGTATTGATATCTTAACCTTATTTTCTTCTTGTTTTTATTCTTTATTTTCTAACATAATACGTAACCATTCCCTTCTTCCAGGTTCTAAATAACAGCAGAAAATGGTGAAGATTTGTTGCATTGGAGCTGGATATGTTGGTGGTCCTACAATGGCAGTTATTGCACTAAAGTGCGCCTCCATTGAAGTGGCGGTTGTTGACATCTCCGTTTCTCGAATCTCGGCCTGGAATAGTGACCAGCTCCCTATCTATGAGCCAGGTCTTGATGAGGTGGTCAAGGAGTGCAGAGGAAAGAACCTCTTCTTTAGCACTGACATTGAAAAGCATGTCTCTGAAGCAGACATAATCTTTGTTTCTGTGAACACACCAACAAAAACCCGAGGCCTCGGGGCTGGCAAAGCTGCAGACCTTACATATTGGGAGAGTGCAGCCAGGATGATTGCTGATGTATCAAAATCCAACAAAATTGTTGTTGAGAAGTCAACAGTCCCAGTGAAAACAGCTGAGGCAATTGAAAAAATCCTTACGCACAATAGCAAGGGCATCAAGTACCAAATTCTATCAAATCCAGAATTCCTTGCAGAGGGAACTGCAATTCAGGACCTATTTAAACCAGACAGGGTTCTCATTGGAGGCAGGGAAACCCCTGAAGGCCAAAAGGCAATTCAAGCGCTGAAAGATGTATATGCTCATTGGGTGCCTGAGGACAGAATCATTACAACCAATCTCTGGTCAGCTGAGCTCTCAAAGCTTGCAGCCAATGCTTTCTTGGCTCAGAGGATTTCTTCGGTTAATGCAATGTCAGCTCTCTGCGAGGCTACGGGGGCAGATGTTTCACAAGTTTCCCATGCTGTTGGAAAGGACTCGAGAATTGGACCTAAGTTCCTCAATGCCAGTGTTGGTTTTGGTGGATCCTGCTTTCAAAAGGATATACTCAACTTGGTCTATATATGTGAATGCAATGGGCTACCTGAAGTTGCCAACTACTGGAAGCAAGTTATTAAGGTGAATGACTACCAGAAGAACCGCTTCGTAAACCGGATTGTATCTTCAATGTTCAACACAGTTTCAGGCAAGAAAATTGCTATCCTGGGATTTGCTTTCAAGAAGGATACAGGTGACACTCGGGAGACTCCAGCAATTGACGTGTGCAAAGGCCTGCTAGGTGATAACGCACGCTTGAGCATATATGATCCGCAGGTCACTGAGGACCAGATCCAGAGGGACCTTTCCATGAACAAGTTCGATTGGGATCATCCCATTCATCTCCAGCCAATGAGCCCCACTGCAGTGAAGCAGGTCAGCGTAGCTTGGGATGCTTATGAAGCAACCAAGGATGCTCATTGTTTGTGCATTCTTACCGAGTGGGACGAATTCAAGACCCTTGATTACCAAAGAATTTTTGACAACATGCAAAAGCCTGCATTTGTGTTCGATGGGCGTAACGTGGTGAAAGTCGACACCTTGAGGGAGAAGGGTTTCATTGTGTACTCCATCGGAAAGCCGCTCGACCCTTGGCTCAAGGACATGCCTGCTGTGGCATAATAAGATCTCCGGGCCTAGAGCTCAGAACTAAACTTTGGGGGGACGGATTTTAATTCTTACAAAATTTTAAGACCAAGTTTCTTACTTCTAGCTGTTTACATTATAGCAAATTTTGTTATGTCAGTGGAACTCGATACAATGTCTACCATCTTAGACTGGCTGCTATAAGAATAAATTAATAATGTTTCATTTACTTCATTACAAAAACTTTCTCATTTGTCTTCTGCCAAAGCCGCAATACAAGAACCAGGGTGGTTAAATTTTACCATATACAATCTGTACTGTGGTTATTTGCCTAAGATCCTGACTAACTTGGAGCTAGACATTGTCGGCCACCGACAGTAATAGTACCAGGCATTTCGCTTGTGTTCCAATCAGATCGCCATCGAACCTGGCTGCAAATCAATAACATGTCAAATTGGAGCATAAAATTAGGTAGCACGTGGAAGACCAAAATGTACTAGAGTTTAGCCGAATATTGGCTTTTGAGGAAGACCAACGACCAGGCAAAATTCAAATGCGCGCACTTGTAGATCCAAACGCCAACTCTAACCCACCAAGATAGTCGCAGCGGGCAAAAACTAAAACAAAAAATAGACTTGGGTGGCTGAAATCTCGTAACCTGGCAGTCGGTACCCCATGGACCTTCACCAAAGAAACATGTCATTGACTCTTTTATCCTGGAAAATGAATTTCCTATTATGATTGAGTCATACAACAGAATGATTTTTACAATACGATTTCAGTGTGTTTTAACTATGATAACTTAATCGAAGTGCGTAAACTAAATCGAACAAAATTGTATTTACAGTTGTCCTCTCCTTATCCCCTTGGTTGTAAACCAAGTTGCTCCTTTTCTACACGGAAGCAATCATATGCCCCTCTCAAACCAAAAGAAGCCACCGGTTACTCTGCTGCACGCCCCTGTCCCTTTGGCATTTTCTTTGATCCAGCTGCCACAGAGAATACGATTCAGCTATTTATGCATTCTAGACACTAAACATAATGTTGTGCTACAAATCAAGCATCCATTTATAGATGGTGATCATGCAACAAACAGCAGACATTTCAAGTTTTCCGCCACATCCACTGACTGCCGTAGAATTCCTTGTAAGTCATTTTCTCACAGTATCAGTGCTATCTCTTCAAATTCTTATTCAAGAAATGAAAATATTACTAGAAAACAAAGATGGTTCCTTGCCATTAAAATGAGATGGAGAGATGACACAGAATACAAAATAACGGTCATATGTGGAATTTAGCATTTAAACTAGGATTTAAGACTAAGCTTATAAATACCTATGTTATTTTAATTTCATGTAGCTTTTGAGAATTTCCAACATCATTGCTCTTGTGATTGTGTGATGTAAACATCCTTAGATGTGACTACTACAAAACCCTAGGTGTGAACTCTGGGAGGAGCTTCATTATGACTAGAGATTTAATAACCAATAAACTTATATACAGCTAAAAGATTACCTATAGCGTAGTGCTAGTCAATTAGAGGCTTCAACAACATTAATCATGATGAAACATGACAGCATAGAGCTAATCAATTATAGGCATCAACAACATTAATCATGATGAAACATAACAGCATAGTGCTAATCAATTATAGGCCTCAACAACATTAATCATGATGAAACATAACACCAGAATGCGCTTGATGTGTAGAATGATATAACTGAGTGTTCTGACTAGAGAAAAAAAAAAGAGGGGGAATTGGGTTGGGAGGGCGGGGCGAGGGGGGCGGGGGGAGAGAGGGAAGGATTGGAGAGAGAGAGAGAGAGAGAGAGAGAACATACGATCCTCAACATCCTTCATCTGGTAATAATGTGGGGCTATTTCCACCAACCAATCTGGCTTCAGTTCAGTTACCTGCAATTGAAGCCCCAGTTTTTAGCATTGGTTACGACACGTACTAACAAAGCCCCAACACAAAATCATTTTTATATTTCAAGGGGAAGAAGAACAATTACCTGTCTCATATATTCCTTGGTAGTAAGAACCAATTCATGGTACACAACCCATCTTGGGAGCACCTGAGGATGGTAAAAACTTTCGTAAACAGTGCAGAACATTACAATACTTGGATTTCCATAGGGGGCATCACCAAACTGATCCACCCCCACCCCACAGAGGAGAGGATAAAGAAATAACAGCAGAACACACACAACCCTCCTTAAGAGAGAGAGAGATGGACAAGCAGATTTGCTGACAGAACTGAGGGTCCAGGACATGCTGGCTTATGCAATTGCGTGCTTGTCAAATTGCATGTGGATGAAATAATGACTCAATGGACAACAGACAAACCCAATTTAGTGGCTATATTAATTTTTTTACAGACTGGATTATAAACCTAAGGTGATCAAATTTTTCGACCCATTTTTGCAAAATTTTAACTTGTGTGACCAGATAGATTAAGAAATTAAATTAACACAACTGCTGATTTTACTTGCTTTGTTCACTTTGAAATTTCAAGCAAGAAAATACAAGTAAATGCAGGTCCTCCCAGCATAAGCCCCAGCAAGAAAATAAAATAAACACTAGAATCACCCACTAACATATTCACCACTCTAGACAACAGTATAAAAAAGCAACTCATGCTTTGTAGTAATCACACAAAATTTAAAAGCATTCACAGAAGCAATTATATTAATCATGGACTACATTGGACAGCTAATCCCATTAAACATAATTATAGAAATAACTAATTTGTAATAAGCTTACTTGTGCCAACCCTGAGCTTGGATGTATATAGACAGTCTGTGGATGCTTCACAGTCCGATAAGAACCATTTTTCTGCAACCTTGCCGAATGAGGGAAAAATCCTGAAAGAATGCATTGAACTTTAGCAGTCAACAGCCAGAGCACTTCCACTTCAAAGATGCGGCAAACAATATATCCTTGCAAACTTACCAGATGTTATGGCCTTTTTTATAGCCTCTAAATCATTTAAATTGGATGTTAGTTCAATTTCAACTCTCTCCAAAAGACCTTCTAATTGGTCCCTAATGTCTCTGGCACGCTTCATGCTTCTGACCTAAAAAATTGAAATCACAAATAACAAGACCATTTCAATTTTTAAGTTATCAACAAATAGCAAACAACGCAACATCCAAAAAGCCAGGAACCATCATGCTGTCATTTGTAACAATTGTGACCAAACAGATACTTACATAAATTCAAATATTCATTTTAAAAATCAGTAACTGAAAAGAAATCTTAAAGTAAAAATATTCTATATGAAGTTCAATCAAAAGCACAACCACTTAAGTAATCCACACAACAACAAAATCAAGGTAATTAGTGTTATACCTGAATATAACTTTCATAACACCATTGCGTTGAGTAATTTGTTTCCCTCCAAGAATTGTAAACCTAGAAAATAACAACAATGAAGAGGGTCACCAAACCTCCTTTGAAAAATAACTTGAACTATAAAATCAGACTTAACCTACAATCCGATGCTTAAACAGATGTAAGAAACAGAGAGGAAGGTGGGAGAGAATGAAGGCAATCTGAAAAGGGTAACTATAGGGACAGTTAAACTACACTCTAAATACAATTGCTCAATTTAACCTTTTAAATGAGACATAACAAGATTGATCAGCATATGTTTATCAAGTCAGTAAAATGCGAGAACTTGAGTGTAAGGTAAGGAGTGACATTCCGTATAAACAAATATTTATTCTTTGAAAAACCAACCTTCATTAAAGCAATATGGTCACCCACATTCCCAGTATGAAAATTCATCCTTGCATTGTCAGCATGAACTTGTTTGTCCTTCGGACGGTAAAAGATTGAATTCCCCACAGAAAGCATGGCAGAAATGGAAATAACCTCATCTGAACACTTGTACTTGTCTGAAGCAACTATCATTTTTGATAGCATAGGATCAAGAGGGAACTCTGCCATTCGTCTACCAACTTTAGTCAACTCCCCAAGTTTATTTAATGCACTCAGTGCAAAGAGAAGTTCCAATGCTTTCAGTAGAGCCTCAGCTGGTGGTGGATCCATAAAATCAAAATTTATCAAGTCATGAATTCCAAGACTCTTCAAAGAAAGAACAACACTGGCAAGATTGGTCCGTTGTATCTCTGGTGGTGTATTGTCATCCAATTCAGTATAATAATTATAGGCAGTGTACAACCGAAAACACTTTCCTGGGCCTGTTCGCCCAGACCGACCAGCACGTTGATTAGCTGAAGCTTTAGAGATGGGAGTTACCAGCAAAGACTCCATCCCAGTCCTTGGATTATAAGATTTCATCTTGCAAAAACCTGGATCAATGACATACTTAATCCCATCAATGGTTAATGATGTTTCTGCAATATTTGTTGCCAGGACTACTTTGCGTGCAGCTTCAGGAGTAGGTTCAAATATTTTGGCTTGAAGTTCAGTTGGAAGGTTGGCATATATAGGGCAGATTATAAGTTCTGCAATTTTTGTCCCAAAGACTCTTACTCTATGCTTCAAAATTTCTTCTGCCGTCTCGATTTCTTCTTGACCAGTGAGAAAAACCAAAATATCTCCAGGTGGCTGTGACACATGGATTTGAAGTACAGTAACAATTGCAGCATCCAAGTAATCAGCTTCCGGCGCTTTTGTGTAGTGTATCTCAACAGGATACCTTCTCCCAGGAATTTTGAAAATTGGAGCAGAATCGAAAAAATCACTGAACTTCTCCGCATCAAGTGTTGCACTTGAAATAAGTAATTTAATATCCTTTCTAAACCGTGCTATATCCTATCAAAAGCACAAACAATCAGACAAATTTCCAGTACACTGAACATGAAGTGACTGATTCTACTTTCTGATATGTATGAGGCCTACAGTCTGAACATCAAGCTATCATCAGATAACAAACTTAAAGAACTAACATCAGGCTATCATCAGATAACAAAGCTAAAGAACTCTTATCATAGATCAACTAAAAAAATGGCTCATGATTTCAAGAGATCATTGAGGGAGTCCAACTTACATAATATCATGCAGGAATTAAATAGCACTTGGAATTTAGTTAATGAACTAATATGCCAACAAATGCAAGGAAGTTCAACTTAAGGATCTCTACTTGCCTTCACCAATCCGAAAAGAATATCAGTTGACACAGTTCTTTCATGAGCCTCATCCACCATTATCACACTAAGGAAAACAAGCACAGAATGAGTAAAGCAGTGCAACTCATTCAATTAAATTTGATTTGGGTATAAAACATAACTCACCTGTAGCTTGCAAGATCAGGTTCACCAAGCAATTCTCGCAACAGCATTCCGTCTGTCATATATTTCAACACAGTCTTTTCTGACGTGCAATCTTCAAAACGGATAGAATAACCAACCTGAAAAGAGATAAGGATGTTAACAAAATCCAGTCAGGAGTAGTTCCAAACACAATGGAATCACTAGAATACTTCCAAAAAAATCTATAGTTAGACCTAAAGTAATTTGCATTTACAATCAAGATAATTTCCTTTATTCTAAATGTCAAAAAACACAGCTTAGATTGAATACTGAAAAAACAAACAATGCCAAGATGTTCCTGATATTATGTACCATAGCTACGCACTAGTATTCAAGTTATGCAAGCAAATGTCAATAGAAGGACTTGAAAATCACAGAACTATTCAAGTTCAGAGATGCATCATCTTCCACTTGCTTACAATAACTTATACATCACAAAGAAAGTGCAACTGAATGATCTGAGTACATCAAATAAAGACAGCAACCTCATGCCCAAGTTTGACACCCATTTCCTGAGAAACTCGAGCAGCAACACTCATAGCAGCAACTCTTCGAGGCTGTGTACAACCAACCTGTGCAAAAAGAAAAAGATAAAAAAAGATAATTAATGTTAATCCTTGTCAAACTCTTGCCAGTCTTTTTCCACCTTTTTTTTTATAGATTTCTTAGAAACTCCATCTATAAGCCGGCCCAACAGGATATGTTGTAGGAGCTGGTCTCCTAGAATAAATTAAATAATCATTCAAATCCCTTTTATCTTCATGATAAATAATGTAACTGATTAAAAAAGAAGAAGAAAGCAGAAAAGAAGCCCACTGCAAAGTTCAAGACCTTGGATGATTAAGTTCAGAAAAGCATGCACAGAACGGAAAGATAATTGGCAGAGTGCTTCAAATCTAGACCACATATAAATGAGGCTCTAGGAGTGTAAAACTTTTGTGAACACAATATCAGCCTTTTGTTTTATTAGAATAGCTTGAAATAGAGTCCCTATGGTATTATACCAACAAATTTTATAAGAAAATGATAAATCTTAAAAACTAAAAATTTAAGCTGCAAAAGTATTAGCTGGACAAAGTAACAAATATTGAAAAATATTCATAATTAATAAACGTCTTATTTTACTTTAGAAAGCCATAAATACTATTATTCTTCATAAATAATTTAGAATAAATAATATGAAGTTCCTCATAAAATAATTAACAATAAATAATATGAATTAGATTCAAATTGCACTTCAAATGAGCTAGTCTTGTTAAAAGAGAAACTATTTTCAAACAGGAAAAGATTATACATTTTACTTGGTGCCCCAATCAAACAAAACTAAGCAAAAATAGCATTTATTATCGGCTATTGCTTCTCAACAATCCATTTCGACTCTAGTAAATACAAAATATGCAAATTTGAAATCTTTGCAAATTATAGATAGTTTTATCATAATCACACCAGACCAAAATATATGCTAATAAGCAAAGCAATACCTTCCCGCGTTTGGTGTAACCAGCTTCATGAAGATATTGAGGTATCTGTGTGGTCTTTCCTGAACCAGTTTCTCCCACAATAACAAGAACCTAAAAGTTAAACAACATAGAATCCTGTGAACAAGCCACATCTTATATCATATATGAAGGCTTATGCATTCCAGTGCAAATCTAAAGCATAAATGCATCTCAAGTCAATTTATACATCTCTCCATAACATAAATATAGATTGAAGACTGAATGAAACTACAGTGGTAAATTAAAAAATAATGGAAATATCTACATATTTGACAACATACGTAAAACTAGAGAATTTCAAGGACCACTTAATAAGTCAACATAACAGATGTTCAAGGGGAAAAAGAAACTCTAAAGCACATAAGAAAAGACAACAGTGACAAGTGAAGAAATTAATCCCCACTGAAACATTAGATTACTACTACGAAACGATGGAAACCTGAAAATCTTCAACAGCTTTAAGTAGATCATCTCGATATGGATAAATTGGCAAAGTTTTTCTGTCCTCCTGAATGATGAAAAAGTACTGGTAGGTAAGATTCACAATAAAATCATAAAACATTGTACCATTTAGATCTAAGATATAGATAACTGAGGGCAGCCAGAAAAGAAAATATTGTACACAATATGGCAAACTTTTAGTATTTCTTAAGTGCTCCATAAAAAACTTTAAAAAAAAATCATTTCCCAAGCACCCGTGGGCTGTCTTGTTAAATGCAAAGCCTGAAAAGATATGCCATTTTCTCTGCAGGATCACCAAAAGAAAGAAGAAAAGCTATTCCTGCTATGATGGATTTGCTAGGGAGAAAAGGAACCACTATGAATAATTTCAAAACGGCATAGATCCATTTATCCCAGTCTAACTTCAAGACTTCGACAAAAAAAAAGCAAACAAAATTATAGGCGATACTAGGCATGTTATAAAATTCAGTCAATCAGTCTAGAGACAACTGAGCCAAAGCATAAAATGTATAACTTCTTAATGTCAAACATTATATTTCTACTCATCCTCCTCCACTATGTATAATGTTTTGCCTTCTAACTGACATTTTATCATTTTTTTTTAAATTACTACACCTCCAATATATATCCCAAGAGCATACCACACATTCTTACTGGCAAATTATTATATAGAGGAAAAATTGTAACCTGTAGTTTCTCCAATTCTGATTTTGCCTTGGATGTCTCAGGTGACTCAGTTGGCAGCTCATTATCAAACTGCAAAGAAGAAAGAGACACTCAGATGAAAGTTTTATTACCCATACCACTCAAATGTTAATGGAGATAAATACCTTGTCACCATCCATCACTGATGCCTTGATAAACTCAATCTGATCCTCGAACACAAATCTGAACAAAAGGACATTCACAATAAACAAGTTTACATAAAAAAAAAAAGAAGATACATAAAGATTATGATCTCTAAATATTTCACATAACATCAACCGCACAAACACAAGAACATTGCATAGAAAAACCTAACAAATAAAGCAAGATGATGTGAAAAGAGAAGAACAGGATGGGAAGCTATAGCCTGGAGACCACATAAATTTTGTCAACGAAATGAGATATCAAACTTACTGATAGTCATCAGTTGTTTGCTTCTTATTTTTGGAGCCAAATTTCAATGTAGCCTTGCCTGAAAGATAATGACTTCTGAATTAGACACAGCAAAAACAACCACACTCTTACTTATGAGATGCACTACCATAAGATTGACAACAACTTACCAATTTGATGCTCTTCCCAAGCCTCTTGTTCTGCAAATGGATTCATTTTATCCCCGGCAGTAGGGTCTCTATAAGGAATACATAGCAGACAATATGTCAACTGATAAAAGTCATGCCTCGAAGATGCTAAAGCAATATGCCAGTTCAGCTTGGTGAAGTTTTCCAAGGAAATGGAATTTCCAACAAAATGTAAGAGCTGATTTGTTTAACTTAGGGTGGTGCAATATGCCAGTTCAGCTTAGTGAAGTTTTCCAAGGAAATGGAATTTCCAACAAAATGTAAGAGCTGATTTGTTTAACTTAAGGTGGTGTTATTGGCCATATCGCTCACTTCTTTGTATCCACTCATTGATGGTTTAAAGCAAACTTTCTTTCCAACAGACCTGTAACGCTGAAGAGCCACAGCAAATCTCTTCTCCTGATCAACAACCCCTTCTTGATCATAAACTTCTGGCATTTTGTACTGCACTCCACAAGGATTTATTGGAAAATATATCAGAGTAGAGAAAGATCATGCTGAACTATGATAAGAAAGATCAAATATAAATTTAACATTACCCTTTACAGGCACTCTATAAGACCTAAACACACATACACACAGATCACAGCACATTTAATCATATCTGTTTCTCTTTATTTACAGGCTTAGTTGGCACAAGAAAATAAATACTTTACTCAAATCAAAGCAGGCTGCATAACCAATATATTTAACAATTCTATGACACAGTAACTAAAACTTGATTCATCTGAGTTATAAGAGGATGTATGTCAAAACAAAGAAAAAAATTTCTCCTTTAATATCATCAATGTTCTTCCATTATGCTCCAGCAGTCGCCACTCAAACTAGTGAAAAAGTGAGATTTTGATTACTAAATATAGCAATGATGAAAATATTGCACTGTCTTAAAAGTGCTGGTTCAAATCATACAGAAGCCAGTTTATGTGACTATGCTATAGGGAGTATCAATTCCAGATCACCATTCACAGAGGAACAAAACACAATTCATACCATTCCCATTAACATTTAAGGTAGTAGCATTGGAAGGTTACAACTATTTGAAATAACACTTCATACAACAAACAGCCACTATAAAAAGTTTAAACACATACAACATCCAATGACAACCTCAAGTTAGCTAACAATTGATCCGCTAATAAAGGTGATGGAAGCACCCAACAGCACACTAGACAATTAAGCGTAATAAAAAATACCAAAAGGACCTGCTTATTTCTACATTACCTCACCCATATTTTCATCCTCTTCTGTCCGCTTCTTCACAAGCTCGTATATTTCCTTTTTGTAGCTGCAAGATATATAAATATCATACCACTTAGTACCAAACCATAAAAACGTAAATTGCAATTTCCATGCATAAAAATAAAGCAAAGCCTCTGGTTTTTATGTATACCGCTTTAACTAAATAACCTAATTGCTTATAATATTCCTAACCTAATCCACATGGCCTTATTTAGTCATGATGCTTTAAAGGAGACAGTGAAAAGAAATGTGGCCCAAGCCAAATAAACAAATAGGTTACCTTAACTCACGATATTCTGCTTCAGTAAGCTTCACACCATCAAAAAGGTATTGCTCATCTTCTATTTCGTCCCTGAATTACACATGAAAAATAGAAGAAAATGATGCTTAAGGAACTTTTGAAAATAGTTTTGCAAGATTATTAGACTTATTAAGTCTGCCTCCCTAACTAAGGCCCAAAAAAAAAAACCAAAATAGCACAACATTAAGCCACAGTTATAGCAATATGTGGTTCAGAATACCTGAGTTCCTCAAGCTTCTTCTGCTCCCTCTTTTTTAAGTACTCTTGTCTTGAAACTTTTCTGAATCAAAATCAACAAAAAGAGAATGTATCACCTCCCAGTGTGCATCAGGAATACCACATAAAGGTGGGAATGTCTTACTCGAGGCCAACAATATATGATTGAAATAGATCATACTCAAGACAGCAAAAAGGGAAAAAAAAATTATACTGCATTATAGATAGCTAGATCCATCAAGGGGTGGATGGAGATACACATAAACTAATAGCTCTGGTTGTGGTGATAGTTTAAAAGTAGCTCTTTACATCTCATTTTGGCCAGAATTTTTATGTCATATTTTATCATTGAAAACTGCAACAAGGGTATCATAATTCCATCTTCACTGTTACATTAAAAGTAGAAAATTCAAGGGAGAAGATATATATATATATATAGAGAGAGAGAGAGAGAGATAGAGCTTTAAAAGGTGATATTAATAATTTGAACGTGTTATTTAGACCCAAGATTAATTTAAGAAAATTCTGTAGAACAAAAAGCTGATGAGGAATCTTCAAGACAACTATTAACAATTACCAAGCAGCTATAAGCACTTCACAGCATCAATAGAAAAGGGTACATGCAGAAATTCTCAACAGAGGCTTGATCATAATTGACAAAACACAAGGTAATGAAATAAGGCAGAATATACAAGGGCAGACCTTAAACTATTAATGTCATCTTTCTCGAAAGCTTCAGATCTTCGTATGGCCTCCTCTGTTGCACAATAACCAAAAAAAATCAGAATCAACAAAATGCATCATGTAGACAGTGCATAATAAATCTAAAAATGAAATGCCATACCTTCCTCCTTTTGGGAAAGCTTTGGCTCCATTAACTGTTGACAATAATATCAAAAGAGAAACATCAGTAACATGAAAGACAAAAGAAAACATTTGCAAAGCACAAACATACACCACCCTACCCATCCCCAAGACAGACTCACAAAGGACTACAAACGAAACCATGTACTTTTCATAAATTACTCCCAAAATAATAATTAGCTCACATTGAAGTTCCAGTACAACTCTTAAAATGTCTATATATATGATTACATCCAATCAAGTGGAAAACAAGTTTTCAAATGCAAATAATTGACCCATAAGAAGCCATATTCCAACTTCTAAAACATGTATAGAATATCAAACATGTACACTGAAATGCATGCTTATAATTACATCAAATTCTAGTGCCAATGACACTCACATATCCAAAACTCTGAAAATGGATGCTTCATAAATATTTAATTTGGGGGAAATACAAAACTTATATTAAGCCCTAAGCCACAGCTCATTTAACTCCTTTGCATGCACATAGCTATAAAAGAACAAAGGAAGGATATGTGCACTTTGAATAAAGCAAGACGCTTTCAACGACAAGGTTAAACCCAGAACAAAAATAAAATTCCAAAGCAGACTGCCTATTAATAGTATGAAAATACAAAACTATCAATCTCACCTTCCTAGTGGCTGCAGCATCACGTTCTCTAATATTTCTCTCTAAATCCTCCCTCTCTCTTTGATCACGCAACCTTTCTTCCTCTGACTGCATAATAAAAGATAAATAATCCATATATAGATCAAATAGCAGGGGAAAAAGGAAATACAAATATCAGAAATAATACAAGCATGCATTACAGAATGTAAGCAGAAGTAAAAAAATTGACCAAAGACTATAACAGAATGCACTTGTTCTTTCAGAAAAACATAAAATTAACATAGTTGCTGTTGATATAACTAATAGAACTCTCTAGCTAGTGAATGAACAAAACTTAAGTATCTTCAAAAGTTCTTGGTAAAGCTGTCTTCTGAAAAGCAGGGTTCCCAAAAGGATTTCTACTTCTTCACTAAAACATATAATAGAAAGTGGTCACGATAGCATACCTCTGAACCATCATCCTCATCTTGAGAAGTCCGCCTTTTAACTCGTCTCTCTTCTTGTACATGTGCGATCACCTGCAGTGTTGCATCCAGTCAAAACAAATACAAAATGTCATTAGAAGAAGCATCAAATAGCAGCTTACCATAAGAAACAAAATAGTGAACTAGGATATAAACACTATGCCTCATCATCTTCATCTTCTTCGCTTCCAATCTTCTTTCTGAATCGTTTCTTATGTTTATCTGCTTTTCTGGCCTCAGAAATGGGCTCACTGGAAGAATGGTGATGAACACTTGAACTGGTACCAGTGTCATTTTCATTGTCATCAGCATCTAAAATTGCATAAGTCTTTTGCTTCCTAGCCAAGATAGCAGCTTCCCTTTCTTGTTTCTGGTAAAGCTGATGACAAGAAGAATAACAGCAGATAAAAATTGTTAGAAGCCTTATTGCAATAAATAAATATTACAGTTGCAAAAAGAAAGGAAAGAAGAAAAGACTATTGCCAAACATTTAAGTCTATCCATATGGCAAGTATAAAATAATAACTCACATTTTCACCAGATGCTTTACGAGGAACTCTACCAAAGATTTCTTGAGCAAATAGACGGGTCTCACTTGATGATGGTAAGCCACATTCTTCTAGCCGGCCCAGTAGATCAGTAGGTGATGCTGCTTGCTTAGCTGCAACAATAGCAATAATTTACTAAATATACCATATTTGTTGCTATCTATTTTAGATTTGTTTCAACAAATGGCAGCATGCATGTATATATAAAAGGTTAAGGTGACTGACCTAGTCCGATAATATACTGAACAAGTGTAGGCTGGGAATAGTCAAGCAACGACATTAACTTATCAGAGACCCAAGTCTTCAAATTACTCTCGCTCCCCATTTCACTGCAAGGAACAAGGTCATAAAGAATCATGCCAATGCCAAGCTACTTATTCAATACTCATTAAAAGATACTATAAAGTTAAGAATGAACTTGAAAATCTATCACTTAACCTGACAGTTATAAACTGAAATCAAACACATTTACATCATAGAATCTAGCTTTACATATACAGTATGGCAGGGATATGTTGGTAAAAATATAATTTCCACAAATTAATGTTAATAAAATTGAAGATTATTCTATTGTCCAAAGCTTATATTTTCACCGACTCATAAATATTAAAAAGAAGAAAACCTTAAATGACAATTCCTTTCATTCTATTAATAAAATTGAGTGTTAGACCATGCTTTGGAAAGTTCAAATTTCAGTCACAACTCGAATAATAATAACAATTGTAAGTTCAAATTAAAGGAAAAAGAATTAAAATTAAACTATTCCCTTCCAAAACTCTGTTCTCACTTACTCTAGGGAATCTAAGTATCAAGGTAACCAGTGCTTTCTCCTGCACTACGCTGGCTTTAAAAAAATAAACACAAAACAATTAGTCCAATATTTTGTACTTAGGGTCCATTTGGTAACTGAAAAATGACTTGCTAGAGGTAAATTTTTTCTGTTTAAAATTTTTTACAGGAAAATTTAATATTTTCTGTTGTTTGGATAAACTGTCGAAAACATTTTCCGTTGTTTAAATCATTTTATAAAAAATATTTTCCATCATCGTGGAGTTATTTAGGTGTTAAAATAATAAATAGGAGTTAATTACAAAACAATATTGATATTTGATTTTCACTTATTTGGGATCAAAATTAAGAATGGAAATGAAAATGGACAAAATCAATAATGATATTTCTCAAAACATTTAACTACATATCTATAATGAAAATAAACTCTAATTTTCAAAAAAATTTCCATCTTATCACTTTTTTATCATAACTATAAAAATATAAATATTCATCAATTGCGTAAGATATCCAAAACCTATACTTATAAATATGTATTCATTAAATGAGGATCATTGAAATATTTTTTATTATAATTATTAGTAAGATTTAAACCTATTATAAATGTGTATTCATCAAATGATGATCATTGAAATATTTTTTATTATAATTATTAGTAAGATTTATTCCATTTATAAATAAAAAATTTAATTGTATTGAATGGTTTCATTAAAACAATATTTTTTTAATTTTAATAGTATTGTATAATTTAAATATTAATATTTTTATTTTTTTAATATTTTAAGTTAAATATTCATATTCATCAAACTTAGACTCATAAACTTAACATTAAAGTGTTTTTGTTGTTCTCTAGAAGATATCTTAGGCCGTTGAAGGGCCTAAGACATTTTCAGTGGTTAACCTATTGACTTGTTACATCTAAAATTAATTTTCCGTCTTCCGAACAAGTATAAGTCCTAAAAACGTTTTTCGAAAAATATTTTAGTGCAAAACAAAAGGACCTTTAGTAATTTTTGTTAAAGTATTCTAAATTATATAAAATTCAAGAAAAGAGAAAGGAAAATAAAGGAGAAATATGAACTATGCGAAACAAATCACTTTTTCTATTTTATTTCTTTTTATAATCTCTTTCATATATAATTCAAGTTCACCAATTTGCATACCATACAAGGCAAAACAAACTCTCAATGTCTGCATATTGAGAGCAAAACAGCAAGCCAAAAACCACATGCAAAACTCACAATTCCCAAGGTGGTACAGTTATTTCAGTTTCCGAACATCCCTAAGTTGACCCAAGCAAAAACCATACAATGGAAACCCAAATCTCATCTTTGCAGACACAAAACCCTAGGGATCAAACCCCAGTTGAGCGGTTAATGGAAACTCCCTTAAACAAAGCCGAATTGAATAAAGCAAAGAACAAATCAAAACCCTAAACTTAGAATTACTAAACTTACAAGAAACAACAGCGTGTTTTCAGCCGGAACAGCAAAAACCATAAATAAACTCACTGCAGCAATCAAAACCCCAAGGGTTTTTTCCAGGCAATTGAAAACACATAAACTTGGGAATTGGAAAATTGAAGTTTAAGGAAAGAGATCAGTGGAGTTGGTAGGATAGAAATGAGAACAGAGCAGGAACTGCAATGAAAATAAGCAGAATGAAGAGCGAAAAAGAAGCTCCAAAGTAATGAAAACTGGTTAAAAGATCGATTGAGGGCTGACCTTCGACAACTTGTTTAACGAATTGCAGAAAAAACGAGTGCCACTCAGTTGTTGGTTGGTTGTAGTTGGGTTGTTCGCAGCCTCGATTCTTTTCGGCTCCCTCTATATTTTTATTTCCTTGTTATATATAATCTTTGTGTTTATTTAGAGTTCACTGTCTCTCTTCCCAGTTCCCTCCAGCTCTGCTCCCCTCCTCCGCCGTCCCCGCTACCGGTGTCGGACTCTCTGCCTCCCGCCCTTCTTTCCTCTCTCAACCCTAACCCCTTTCTGTCTGTACGCTCCTCTCCCTCTTTTTTCTCTCCTCTCAGTTTGTTAATTCCACTTCCCCTTATATGTGCAAAATAACCTCAGAAACTTAAGAAAGTCCATTCGGGTCCTATTTGTCAACTGTTGCCTAAGTTATTTCAATACTCAATAATTAAATTCAAGGCATGCTTGCTTGGGGGAATAGGATAACCATCCCTCCTCTATTCTTATTTTTTAAATAAAGTTACATTTGGTTGAATATAATGATTATTTTTTAGAGTAGTCATTTTAAAAGAAACTTAAATAGTCATTATCAAGGTCTCTCTTTATTATAAGTATTTCAAATTATTGAAAATAAGAAAGAAATTGATTAAACAAGTATACCCTTTTATAATTTAAAAAATTATTTAATAAAAAAACCTAAACTTATTTTTTCTCTCTCCTCTTCACTCCTTCTCTCTAAAACACAGAAGACACAAAACTTTTTACTTTATTTAAAAAAAAGAATAAAAATATTTAAATATTATTTAACTATAATAAATATTATAAAGTATATTATTTAATATTATTATTTAAATATAATAAATGTAATAAAGAATATTATTTAGTATTATTTAAATTTAATGAAGAATATATTTTATCTTTTAATATTAAATACCATTTAATTAAAATAAAAGGTTTAATTATCTTCTAATACAAAATATTATTAAATTATAATAAAAATATGTTTGTATTTTGGTGAAAATATTATTTAATTATAGTAAAAGCTATTTTGATTTTATTACTTAGAATATTTTTATCTTTTAATAAAATAAATTTTTTAATTTTAATGAAGAGTATTTTTTTCTCATCATAATTTTTTTAATTAAAAATCTTTAAATTTTAATAAAAGGTATTTTTATCATTTATCTATTATTCTTTAACTATTCTTAAAATTATTCTTACCAACCAAACAATGGAATAAGTAATAATAGCAATTTCTATCCTATTCCATTCACATGAACCAATTCACATAATAGTTATTATTCATTTATTATATTCCCTTAGAATGTCTATTCTATTCCCATTCTATTCTTTCCAATAAACCAAGCATGCTATCAATGTTTTACAAAAAGAAAAAATTGAACAAAATACGCATCAAGTCTATGTGCTTATATATTTTGTTTAATTTAATCTTTATATTTAAAATCAAAATAATTTAATATCTTAATTTTAAAAATTATTTCAATTTAATCTCTTTCTTTAACTATATCTAATTTTTTCATCAAAAAGATGAACGCTAGTGCTGACATTAACGTTGACATATACATTTTGATGACGTGGAACGCATATGATGGCATAGTAATATCACGTAACACTAATATGATGACATAAAAATACTAACGTGGCATTGACATGCTGATATATCAATATCACATAACAAATTAAAAATTTTCTAAAAAAAATTTTGTGTCAGATCATTGGGATTAGCTTAACAAAAAAATGTAATATAAAAACTAAATTAAACAAAATTGAGATGTTAAGGGACTAAATTGAAAAAAATATTTGATTAATAAGTAAAATATTTAAGTGTAAAAGGTTTATGGTGTTAAAATATATTTTTTTTCTTATTTGATTGTTTAATTCTAAAATATGTACATTAATTTTTTTTTACCAAAATTAAGTTTGAATTCCCCTCTTATAAAAATATAAACATTTTGAAAAAATTTTCACACCTAAAATTAAATTAAGATGAATAACTTGCATTGTATTGAAATAAAATAATATAAAAAGGCTAAATAATTTTTTTCTTTTATTTATAATAGTACAAAAGTTTGAAATTTATTTGACTTAATTTTTAACTTGAACTGAACTCAAATTAGTAAAATACATTAATTTAGTTTTTTCTTTTAAAATAATGAAGAGTGGAGATATAGAGTTAGCGATAATTATAAAAATAATTATTTGTTTTGAGTTGCTTAATTTGAGGATTACAAACCTCTCATTACAATCATAGTATCTGAGTTACTCTACCCTTTCAATTATTTATTTATTTTTTATATTTTTATTTTGTTTAATATTTCAAGTTATATTTTTTAAGTTGAAATTTCCTGGATTAAAGGTTACATTTATAGTTGATAGAG
The DNA here is from genome assembly GCA_036013995.1 of Theobroma grandiflorum. Lineage (NCBI taxonomy): Eukaryota > Viridiplantae > Streptophyta > Magnoliopsida > Malvales > Malvaceae > Theobroma > Theobroma grandiflorum. The sequence goes on from CP142131.1 coordinate 15,709,707, forward strand.
TTCAATATAATTGTAAATATTTATACAATTTTATTTTTTATTTACAATTTTTTTGTAGATTCAAGTTAATAATTTAAATTTAAAATTAGTAGAATTCGATTGTGGTAGTTGAAGTTAAATTAAATTTTTTATAGGAGACTTCGAGTAAATTTAAATAAAAAGTAAATTAGTTAAAGGTTGAATAATTCCAAAAGAATAGGTATTTATAAATTAAGAAAGTTGTAACTAAATCAATCTATGTTATTAATTTGAGTTCAACTCATGTTGAAATTAAATCAAATAAATTTCAAATTTTTATATTATTATAAATAAAATAAAATAATTTTATTTAATCCTTTTATATTATTTTTTAACATAATGTAAGTTATTCATATCAATTTGACTTTAGGTATAAAGTTTTTTTATAAAAGAAGAATTTAAACTTAATATTTGTAAAAAGATAAATCAATGTATATATTTTAGAATCAAATAATCAAGTAAAAATATATTTATATATATTTTTTAACACCATAAATTTTTTACACTTAAATATTTAGCTTACTAATAAGTATATCTATTATCTACTTAAATTATTTATATTTTTTAAATATTTTTTTCAATTTAGTTTCTCAATATCTCAATTTTGTTCAATTCAATCCATATACTATATATTTTTTTTAATTTAATCCCTATAACGTGGTAAACTTTTTTTTTAAAAATTTTTTATTTACCACGTGGCATTAACATGTTAGCATGTCAATGTCATATTAGTATTTCTATGTCATCATATTAGTGCCATGTCATCATATAGATGTTACGTTATCAAAATATGTCACATAAACGCTGATGTCATTTTTTTAACGGTAAAATTATATGTTATTAGAGGAATGAATTAAATTGAAGCACTTCTTAAAATTAATGAACTAAATTACTTCGATTTTAAATATAAGAACTAAATTGAATAAAATGCATAAGTAGAGACACTTAATAGGTATTTTGACCAAAAATATTTTATTAGAAAATGTAATATTTTTTTATTTTTTGGATAACTTAATGAATTAAAGCATAGTTTCTAACTTTTTTGTTTTTTGTGTTTAATAATATGATTTGGTATGAATTTAATAAATATGAGTTTTTTTTATTTAATAAATATATTTTTTGGATTAAAAGGAGGAAAAATACATCTTTGTGGTTAAACCAACAAAAAATCACTAATTTAACCTAATCAGATTGTGCGCACAACACAGCAAGCAAATCAACTTTTTGGAGAGCAGTGGATTTGATTCAGGCTTCTCTTCACTAAACGCCCTGGCAATCTTCTCAATAGGAACCAATGTCAAACCTGAGGCAACCTTGTACCCTTTCTTTGCACTGCTAACGCCCTTTTAGTCATACACGCATGTCCATTCAAAAGGCAACAGTCGAGTTAATTGAATGTTTAAGCTGTTGTAACAATTTGAAGAGGGTTAAGAGGCTAAGGACTAAAAAGAAACTCTATTAGAATTTTAAAGGATAAGGGCCAAGGATTCATTTTTCTCTTGCGATGTGAATAAATTTTTTATATTTTTTTTATTTATATTTTAAAAAAGACATTCAAATCCTACTCATTTTAAAATTATTAAAACTTTATGCAAATAAAACAACATTAACCACAATTGTAAAAGAGAGAGAGAATTAAACACAAAGATAAAGAAGCTATCTTCTCTTTTGTTTGCTACTAATCTTATTAGGAAAAACACATGGATTCAAGCTTAATGTTGATCAAACAATAGAGATAAAAAATCTTTGTATTAATTTTGTTATTGTGACATAAAGACATAAGGGTTAAATCTGTTGAGAAAATTTACCCAATGTGATGAAAATAACACGTGTCATTCCCCACCTCTCTTATATCCTCCTGTGTTAACCAAAATGCATATTAATAAACTGGTGTAGGGGATTTACCAAAATAGAACGACCAAATAAGTACCAAGTAGACTTGGTAATTCGTGTTTTGTGCCGTAAACGTGTCACATACAATTAGACACGAAATACGTTAAGAGTAAACACAAACACACACGTTTAATAAACGTGTCTTAAATATAAAATACGTACACGAACACGTTTAATAAACGTATAACACAACACGACACGATTAACACGTTTATTAAATATGTTAATATACGATACGATACAATTAATAACACGTTTAACACGATTAACACGTTTATTAAACATGTTAATATATGACACGACACTATTAATAAGACGTTTTACACGATTAACACGTTTAAATAAAAATATTTACAATTAAATATAATTTTATTATTTAAATTTAAAATTTATAATTAAAAAAATTATTATAACAAAACAAAAATAATAATAACATCAAATATAATAAAAATTAATATAAATAACATATATAAAATTTATTATCATATAATATGATAAAATACATAATTAACAGTAAATCTTCAAATACTAATAATATTAAAAATCTTCAAATAAAATTTAAAAATTAGAAATTAAAGTATTAATATATAATTATATTAATACTTTTTATAAAATAAAAAACTATTTAAAATTATTTATATAAAGCTAAAATAGTTTTAACTATCAATATTTAATAGGTTAATAAACGTGTCACGTATATACGTTTAAATATAATAATATATTTAAATAAATATATTTAAATATATTTTAAATATATTTGATGTATGATGTATCTGACATGATATAAAAATTTTTATATTTTAATGTGTCAGATACGATTAGATATAAAATACATTAAGAGTAAATTCATAACTTATTTAACCCGTGTCTTATCATATTATGTCCAAAATGATAAAAGTCTACCACAAGTATCTAAACGACAAAACCAGAAGCCAACGCAACCCAACCCAACCTATATATAAATAGAATACAAACGCCTAAATTCCACGCAAAACTCAACCAATCCAACGCGGTGTTTCCTGAAAAACATAAACCCGATATGCAGACTCTTCCAAACCTGCGACCTTGTTGACCCATCCATTTCTGACCCATCTGTTTAATCTCTCTTTGTTTTTTTCCTTTTTCCCCTTCATAGTTTTTCTTTTTTCCTTTTTGTTGTTGAGTTTTAGGGAAAAGGAGGGGAAAAAGAAGGGGAAAGAGAGAAAGATGGGATGTTGTGAAAGTAAAGGGGCGGATTCCAAAGCTAACAGGGTTGCCCGGTGGCGATCAACTGGCATTGTTGCTTTACTTGACGCCAAATTGAAGGTAAGCCCTTTTCTTTTTTAATCTATCTGGGATTTTCTTTCTTTTTCTTTTATATACAATTTTAGTATTTGAGGAAGGAAATAGACATTTTAGATGATGATGGTTTTTGGGTTTTGCTTAATTTGTTTGTCTCATTATTATTTTAGAAGTTTTAAGAGTCCTCATGTTGCTTATGAGAGGCTAATTCTTCTCCAATTCAATGCAATATCTTATGTTTGTTTTTAGCTTTAGGTTAGTATTGCATAAACGTCTACCGTTTATGTGTACAAAGGCTACTCTCGTTTTATTTTCTTTTATTTTCTTTACTTACAGGATTGAGTATTAATTCACAAACTGTTGCAATTATTTTGTTATTGGGTTACGTATCGTTATTGCTCTTTTTACCTTTATAGTTGTTGCTTTTGTTGCTTTTATCGTTGTTTGGATACTAAAGTAAATAATATTTCTGAAAAATTAAAATTAAGAAATGTAACTTTTTTAAGTGAAATGCAAGTTCTTACTTTTATATATACAACCAGGTTACAGTTGGTGCTGTATTTTAGTCATTTTTTCATTTTTAATTAATTATGGTTTTGCTTTTTTAGCAATTTTTGCTTTATTGCAACTCTTTGAAAGCCAATAGAATAAAGCAAATAGCCAAAGCAACAATGACTGGAGTTTACCTTACCTGTATGCGTTTCTTTGGTGTGAATTACAAATTAATAGATAAATTAATTTGTTATTGCAAATTTTATGCCATATTGGTTGAGAAACATGGTAGTTCAATTGACTTAGAATGGGGATTATTGCATTTATTCCTTGTGTATATGCTGATGTGCACTTTAAATTGAACAGACATTTCCTGATGAAGTTCTTGATCTGGATAGATCTGTGCGAACTCTTGATTTAACGCACAATAAATTAGGTATGGCCGTTTCTGCTTGTGAAACACATGAAACAGAAGAAACATCCTTTCTTAGTAGATTGAGCAGAAGTTAGTCAAATATGATTTCCTACTTTTCTTAGTAAAGAAAACAAATATCATTTCTTTTAAATCTCTTAACCTAGCTCAATGAAGCCTTAATTTTCTTAGTTATTGTTCTTAGTCTGGTTTATCCTTCCATGCAGTTGAAATTCCAATGGAAATCAGCAAACTAGTCAACATGCAGCGTTTGGTAAGAACTATGCACATGTTGTTTAAAATATGTTTTATTTTCTAATTGTTGGTGGACCCTTTTATCTATTTCTTGTTCAATTTAGTAACAAAAGGAGAAAAGACTGATAGAAAGGGAAGTATCTCACTTTCACATTTTGGTTACTGTTTGCATTGATTACTTTTTGGGGCACTGGAATAATGTCTTGTTATCTTCGACAAATACATTCTTTTGGAATATTTTTTGTCTAACATGAGTTTTTGCATGTCCATGTTAGCATATTGGTTTGTTTAGATGGATGAAGAAACTGCATTTCTTTTCCTAAAATGAGGGTATATAAAACTTAGCTACCTTTTAAACTAGCTCTCTCTCTTTTGTCCCCTCCAGATCTTAGCCACCAATCTTATTGAGCGACTACCAATTAATCTGGGAAAGCTTCAGTCTCTGAAAGTTATGATACTTGATGGGAACCAGATTACTTCTTTGCCTGATGAATGTAATATCCTTTTCTAAATAAGTAAGAAAATTTTATATCTACGCATTCTTTTGCCCCTATTATTTGCAGATTTGCTTCATGGCAATGTCTGCAAACTTCATGGGGCAATTATATTGTTTCACTGGATTCTAACTGCATTTCTTCTGTCCAGTGGGCCAGCTGGTAAGACTTGAGCGGTTGTCGATCTATGGAAATATGTTAACATCCTTGCCTGAGACTATTGGCAGCTTGCGTAATGTAAGTGACTCCTCTTAGTGAACAATGAACTTGATGGAACTGTTCATTATCCCCTTTGGTTTAACAAATATTTGCATGTTTGCCTGGTTTAAGCACCGGTACTAATGCTAATGGGCTACAATGCATTTATCTTGAGATCAGCCGACTTGATCTTACTTTGATTTTATGAATAGATTAATGATAGTGTTAATGAAGAAAAAGAATACTAAGTTAGACATTCTTTAAGGCATAAATAAACTACAATAATCAGAAGGGATATGATATGTTTAGAAATTTGCAGATAATTCATGGATCTAATTTATGTTGTTTGGAAATGCAGTTGTCCCTGCTTAATGTGTCTAATAACAAGTTAAAGTATCTTCCTGAATCAGTTGGGAGCTGCTTTTCTTTGGAAGAGCTGCAAGCAAATGGTATGTTTATCAATGCATATTTACCATTTGTCACTTTTTTGCCACAAAACTGCTTGTTCTTTTTAAAAGAATAACTGTCGAATATTTTTTTGAATGCAATCTCTCAGGATGTCAGAATGTTATCTGTGTGTTTGATTGTCTAAATTGCCCTAGTGAGATTTTGTAACTCACTTTGATGAAAGTAGCAGAAATATTAAAATTTTATAAACTATTAAATATTAATATCTTCTGTGTCTGATTTGCTTTTTATGAATTTAAATTTTTTTTATAAGATTTAATGGTACTTATTCTTTGTCCAAGTTGTTGTCTTATATTTTCTTCTTTGCCTTTGTAAAGTAAATTATTGCTACCTGATTATTTTTTCCATTAGCAAGAGCTTTTAGTAACAGCATATGTATATCTCCAAGAAACTTTCACAAGATGAAAATTTGAGAGCGACAGTCTTGGATGAGATTCATCTGCCAATTTACAAACACCAAGGCTCCTTGTGTGTGTAATTCGATAGTCCTTGTCTGTTAGTTGATCTTTCTCTTATCTATCCCTTCTTATATTTTGATTGGTTGCCTTTTAATGATGATTTGTCTTAGTTTAGTAGCATCATAATTTTGGAAATCTTATTGCATGTTTATTGAAAAATGCTTCATGTTTTAGTTGAGATATTTTTATGAGCAATATGAGATCAGGCCTTGGTTATCCAGAGTTATGTCACATATAACATAGATTGACAAAAACAAAATGCTTATGCTGTGAAGGTGTCTAGTTGTTTCCAGATTAGGTTGTCGTTTAATTGATAGGAGCGGAAAGGGTTCTTGACTCTGTCTGCACTCCGAATTTCACATAGATTCCTGAATAATGACTACAGTAGTTGTGGTGCTATACTTTCATGCATTATAATCCTATTTTTACAACTCACAGCTTCATGATTTTGTCTGACTTTGTAGATAATCTTATTGAAGAACTTCCTGCATCTGTTTGCAATCTCATTCACTTAAAGTCACTTTGCTTGGACAATAACAACATCAGCGAGGTAGTTACTACATAGTTCATGTCATTTCTAACTTCTTTCTCCTGCACGATAACATTGGTAGATTTGTTATTATCCCTTGTATTACTTGTGTTGGTTACAATAGGATCAGCAACCAGTATACTTCTTGCTATTGGATTTTCTGTCTCCTCTGATGTTTTTCCAGAAATATGTCAATGTCTCCTAATTATGGTTTTAATTGGGGACCTTTTGAAGAAGCCTTGAAGTTTTGGATTGAGAGTTTTGGTTATTTGGTGTCTACTCTTGTACAAGATTAACAATTGGTAATAATTGATGAGATGGATTAATGTGGCTGGATACAAAGATTTGAGCAGATTAGTAGGTTTAAAATTTGTTGCAACTTCCTGATCAGAATCTGATTGAACTAATCTTGAATCTTTGATAGAAGAGAGTCAACACGTTTATTGTTCCATCTGAAGTTCTTAAATATGGCATTATGCAAGATGCTTATAAATAAGATGCCCAAAAGTTCAAGTGCAATTTGGTGATAACCATTATTGCAGGATTGCTTGTATGCAGTTTTTTAGGATTGGAGAGCTTGTACAACTGGCTCTTGTTGTTTTTGGTTTCTCAACCTTATGCATTTAAAAATTTGAAAGCAGAAGGTATCATAGTTGGCATGATTTAGAATGTACAAAGGATTGTGTAACTTTTGTTCTGCTGCTGTTTGTGCAAGGGTCTCTGGACATGGAGGTTCATGCAATGACATCTTGTGCAATCAATTATAAGAAATGTGGGAGCAGGAGTTACTAAAAAAGGATTAACTGGACTTGCCTTATTAATATAAAGCATGGACTTCCCCCAAACAATTGGACAAAAAAAAGAAGAAATAAAGCATCAATATCTATATGTGGTGGAAAGCAAGATTTAGCCAATGTCTTTTCGCTGCACAGAACTTCCTATGCAAATGCAGCTTAATTAAATTTGTACACAACAATTGATACAATTTCACTTTAGAATGACTATATTCTAAAATTGTAAGCTGTGTATTTTTGTTTAATAAATATTTTCAAGGACAATTTTTGTAGCTTGTTTTCTATTTATACTGTGATATCTCTTGGTTACAGATACCTTCTAATTTATTGAAAGACTGCAAAACTCTTCAGAATATCTCACTGCATGGCAATCCTATTTCTATGGATCAGTTTCAGCAAGTAAGTATCTCCATGATTCACTGCTAGATGCGGTTGATAATTTTCCAGAAAAAGTACAAAAGTGAGGTATGCTTTAACAAATATATATATATATATATATTTAGATGGATGGATTCCAAGAATTTGAAGCAAGGAGGAAGAAGAAGTTTGACAAGCAAATTGACTCTAATGTGATGATCAGTTCCAAAGGCCTTGATGAGGGTGTTGATCTATAACCCTGTGGCATTCACAATTCTGGTAAGATTGAGTCATATAATTATCCAAAAAAAAAAAAAAAAAGATTGAGTCATGCAGCAGACTTTTGATAGTGTCCTACACTTCTTTTACTTTTGAAACATCTATTAAGGTTATTGCACACATCTGGACAAATATATTTCAGGACTAGCAAAATTTTTTGTTCTTAACTGAAGCATGTGCTATCATTTCAGCATTATTATTATGATACTCGATTTGATGTTATTTATTTCCTCAATTTTTAAGTTAGAGGTTTTTTAAATTACCTATTTAATATTTCTTGCTATTGATGCTGTTATTGGATAAAATAACTTACAGGATGTAATGTCAGTACGGGATGTTTGAGGCTCAATGCCGTGTGAATTAATTTAGCTACAACTGCAGTTTTTAGAGCTTTTGAAATTTAAGACTAGAAGATGCATATTGGTAATGGAAAAACTTAAATAGAGCTGATTGGCTGCCGAAAATACTTTGTGCTGAAACAAATTGATACTTTGTTAAGGGACTAGGATACATGCAAGGCAAAACCAGGTCTGGACCTTTGGCAGGAGTATCATTCAGATGTGATATCCCTATGGCATCTTTACAAATTTTGGGTCTAATTAAGTGATACTGTGTATTGCATGCCTTGTCTATTCCAACAATTGATCGATGATTTAATTCAACCGTTATTTCTTCTGAACAGAATGGAGAAGGTTTTGATGGGTTGAGACCAACCAGGAATAGGTGTCATATCCTGACGGCCTCATACATCAAATAGCTTGGGTTGCAGTTTGGGATGGATGATGTTGGTATTTATGAGTCCTCCTTAACAAGACAAACAAAATGTATACTTAGAGGATTGGGTTGGTTTCTTTGTAAATGATAGCTCTTTTTGTAGTTTTATATGCCCGAAATTTGCAGAGTTGTACATGAAACAACTGCTTGCAACTCTTGTTAAAGAATGATTCCTTGAGTTTTTTTTCTTTTGTGAATTACAACTTGCAACATTTATATCTTGGAATCTTACACTGCAGAAGTGGCACATGTGATATGTTTCATTTTCCTTATTTTCCCCAGCATTCTTTCATTTCACTTTAAAATGCCCCTTTCCCAAAGAGGTGTTGCCTAAATTTGATTGCCTTTATAATTGTCCTTCCATCTCTGAATTTGTCTATCAACTTAATTGAAATGAGCTGTTCTGTTAGTATAAGAAAAGTAAATCCACCTTGTTCCATAAATACCGTCTTTTGCCCTTAATAATTTTAAACATTTAATTGAGTTTAAATTAAACATATATATATATATATTTATAACTACTAACTTTTTTTTCTTGAATCTTATATAAATAATAGATCAAATGCGTCTTCAGTTTATAAATAAAACTTTCCTTCACAAGGTAGACATGTTTTTTAAATTGCAAATGTGAACTTATGATAAGGAATATTAAAATTCAAGACTAATATGAAATCTTCTTTGAGAGATATGATGGTTGAGGTAAATCAGATTAAGGTGGGTAGCTCTAACTTATGAGTGGATGTTGAACAATTGAATGAAGTAAAATATTACAAAATTTATATCAATAAAAAATAAAATGAGTCTTGAGTTTATAAGTAACTATATTTCTTCACTGAATAGATATGTATTTTAGATTAAAAATGTAGACTCATAAAATATTAATGAACTTAAATTAATTAAAAACATTAATTAAGTGCCACTTAATATAAAAAAAGAAAAGGATAAAAAATAACAAAATATATTTGGCCATTATTTAAAATAATACTCAAAAGAATAAAAGAGGCAAAAAAATGGAAAGTCAAAATTTTGAAAGCGGCAGGTGTCAAAATTTTCCTCCTTTCCCCCCATAAGCATGCTACGTGTAACTAACCCATAGGCCAGTCTATCAAAATCGCGGTCCGCCAAACGCTTATAAACCCCATACAATGATCCTACATATACGCCTTTTCTATTCCCCTTAATCCGAGTGGCACTCCCCGTAATTATCAACCGATACGTGTCCTTTTTTAAGGCTATTTCCAATTTCGGATATTTCTGTTACAAAAAAAAGGTAACCCTAACTTTTACTTTTTTACGTAATTGACGATTCCCCAATTTCGATCTCGTTCATTTCTCGATCGATTTGATCTCGATTTTGTCTTTTTTTATAAGTTCAAGCTCAGATTTGATTAATTTTTTTCATTCTCTATCGATCTATTCTGCTTTTATTCTTTGCCGTTTCTTAGATCTGTTTCTATGGTTAGGGTTCTTTTTTTTCTCTAAATTATCGATCTGTAAATTCCGATTTGAGATTCGTTATGTCCTTTTGTGTAGATTTTTCTGGATCTGGATTCTTTCTGATTTCAAATTAGTTTTTAAAAAATCGATTTTTTTTAGGGTTTTTTGATTTCTAGGTTTCTATTCGTAATAGATCGTCTGATCTATAGATCTGTGAGGTGTTTGAATTAAATTTGTTGGGAATAGGCGCATTTGTTGGTGAATAAGCTTCAATTTTGTAGATTTCTTTGACAAATTTAAGATATAGGGTTAGGTTTTATTCAAAATTGGGGCTTTTTTTTTTTTTCCAATTAAGGTGGGGGAAAGTCAAGTCGCATCTAATACCGCAATCCTAACCCTTGATTGCTTGTTAATTAAGACATAATTTCCAAATTGTGATCCGATCGATCATTTGAAGGAAGACCTTTTTTCTGAGGTATTAGAATAAATTTTTTTGGTTAATTTCGAAATTATGATCTTCTTATTTGTAAATTTTGAAAAAAAAATAGTAATTTTTTTTTTTAAAACAAGCAGAGTCATTTTGCCACCACAAAATATAAAATTGCTAAAAGGATACCCCAAATTACTGACCCCACCTCCCACATAATAATAGTATTAAATAAGAATAATTGAATAAATAACAATTAATTATAAATATGATAGAAAACAACTAATAACAGTGACATCAAAAAACCATTTTAACTTTTTCCTAAATTGATACATGAGCATGTGAACTTTGTGATGATCTATAGTGTTGTGTCATTTATATTATTAAAATAAAAAACTTATGGCATGACCATTTTAGCTTAGGTGCTTGTGTTTCTCTAGTAGTTTGGATTGTTAGTTTGTGTGTGCATGTGTAACATGTCATTTTTGGATGTCTAATTTGGCATTGTAAAGTGTGTTATTTGATTATGACATTCATTTACTATATTTAACTCTAATGTAGTTTATGTCATATTATTTCAGATGTCTTAAGTAGATTTTTAGATATGATTTAGTGAGCGGGGATATATCCAAGTGAATTTTGTTGGTTGTGTAAAAATGTTGGTGATTTTGTCCTTTAGTACTACTCACTGACTTGTCATGTAAAGCTTATTTATAGTGAGCATGATCTGATTCCCTGCCCCCTCCTCCAGTGTTCATTTCCCTTTATAAACTTGTATAATGTGGCTTCTATAGCTGATTCTGTCTATTGGAAAAAGTTTTATCTTTTGTTGTTTGTTGTTGTTGTGGCTGTTGTTGCAGTTGTTGTCATTGTCATCATCGTCAATTATCCATCTTTGGTTTTGTTGCTTCCCTGCTGCAACTTACAGTGGAGTTATTTTGTCAACAATTATTTTGCTTTGCTATTCTCTTATCAGTTTCAACTTTGTAATGCAGTTCAACATGGTACATAAGCGGCCTTTTGTGGAGGAGGATACATTTGAGGTTTCAAACAAGCAACCAAGACAAGCAGAACGTAGTAATAAACTGGTTTTATCTTCAGATTCTTTTTTACCTGAAGATGATTCCCTGATTTCTAATGCTTCAGGTACAGAACTTCTAGCCTGTGATAAAATACATGCGGGACTCTTAGGCTGGGATTTAGGCATGTTAATTTGACATTTCCTATTTTTGGCTATCGCGTCTATTGTAACTAATGATGTAAATAGTCATTGAGCCCAATATTAAACAGGTCACCATACTTTGAATCCTGATCCAGGATCTTACTTGAATGAATGATTTTTGCATCTAATATATTCAGATTGGATTATTCAATCATGTGACTCAGTTCTTTATGCGATTTAATTATGTCAAGGCGCTGATTTCATATGCCTGGGTCAAATTCATTCTCTGAGTTACTCTTGAGTCTATTTTCATGTGTCTTTTGAATTTTTACCAGTTGGGATGAGTGCTTGTTTAAATAACACGAAAGTATTAGATGATTCAGTTGGAAATATGTCAGTTTGTTTCCCCTTTTGTAATTCTTTTCGATTATTTCTTACTGCGTTGTAATTTGTAATCGGTAAAGGTGAGGACAGATTCATAAACGCTAATACCGAGTGTGATGAAAAGCTAGCGAATGGCATTGATACTAAACACCCAGGAAACGCTGAGGACTTCGAAGCCAATGTTCCTAGTTGCATTGCCATCTCTTCCTTGGGCACCTGTAGTACCGGTGAAGAAGACTCATGGCCAGAAGAACCACTTCACATGCCTTCATTCGCGGAATGTTTTCACCCTGAACGCCAAGTAAGGACATTAGCCCGTTGGGATGATATCTATTCTATGCTTTTGGAATGCCCTCCACGGAAACAAGTTCTTGTTGGACCCAATTACCAAGCAGATATTCCAGAATGGGATTCACGGGTTGCCAGGAATGCTTCTAATGATACAGATGCATCTGAAACTGCTGCTGACAGATATGAGAATAAACTGATGGGAACTTGTATCATTCCAATGCCTGCATTGGAATCTTCTGCATATGATGACAAAGTTGGAAGTGGCAGATCTGATTGCAGTTGTGAGGACAAGGATTCTGTCAGGTGTGTCAGGCAGCACATTATGGAAGCAAGAGAGGAACTTAGAAAATCTCTTGGGCCCGAGAAAATTGTGGAGCTTGGTTTCTGTGATATGGGTGAACTGGTGACAATGAAATGGAGCGAGGAGGAGGAACAGCTTTTCCACAAAGTTGTATTCTCTAATCCAGCATCCTTGGGGAGGAATTTCTGGGACAGCCTTGCGTCTGTCTTCCCGTACCGAACCAAAGAGGATATTGTCAGTTATTACTTCAATGTATTTATGCTGCGGAAAAGGTCTGAGCAGAACAGGTGTGAGTCAATGAGTATCGATAGTGATAATGATGAGTGGCAGGGGACTGATGATTCTGGCAACAATGAAGATGGGTTCTCAGATGAAGATGAGGACTCTGTCATTGAATCACCTATATGTCAAGAAGATTTTGATAATCATCGGAGCCAGGAAGCCGGCTTGTGTGTTTTTGATGAGGATATTGCAGATGAAACTTGCGATAATCACAGTATAGATTTTGGTAGTGGTGGAGATGCTACCAAAGTTTCAGAAACTTATTCTGAAAAGTTGTTTATCAACTGTGGTCCTGATCCCACGGCTCAGCTGCACAGGAAAACTCACAAGGATGCACAAGGAGAACAAGAGGAACGAGAAGTCCAGGATGATTCATGCACATCTTCTGATACAGCGGCTGCATCACATGAAACACCGGTGAATGCTGACAATGCTGATGAGTGGCAAGGTAACTTCAATGGGTTAAACAACGGAGGTAGCCATGGATATGTTTTGGAACCATGTGATACTAAAGTTTGGGATGCTGGATATCCAACTTGCCAAAAAAATAAAATCGACTTCATACCCACATGTAGCATGATTGAAGAGGTTTTTGGGGATGGGTCATGATATATTACGGAGCAATAGATGGAAAAAGCTTTGAGCAGTTTTGTTGTCATTATTTTGCAGTGATGGTGGTACGAAAAGCGCCTGCCATCCGAGATTTACAGTCTTGATAAATCATAGGAAACTTCCCTCCGCAGATTGAATTCTTATCAATGAATAGAAGAGTTCAATTTTCCTTGTACATTCACATATGATAGAAACCTCCCTTCATTGTAATATAGAGAATTTTAAAAGGTGATTAGTTTTCATTTTTTGGGGGGCACTTTTAATGCAATGCTATCATCCACCTTTCATAGAAGGTCATGAAGAGTTCTGTCCCATTGGATGAGATGATTTTCGGAATATAAATACAGTGCTTACAAGGATCTGGTATCTTTCCCTCCACTGCAGAATTTTGTTTCTGGTTTTTCTTCAAGGAAGTAAAATGATTGCCTTTATTTAAATGCATATCAATTAACTTGTTTGATGATATTCCTGCTACTAGTTCCTTAATCCCAAGTTATATCTTGGACATCATCACCCCATTCTCTAACTGTAAGATGCTGCTGGGGTGACGATGCAAAGCAATATCTCAAAAAAATAACGGTGAAGAAACAAGCTTTAGGCAGTCAAAAAGATCAATATCCACTGAATTCGAATGACACCCTTTCTAATCTGCAGAAACAGAATGTCAGATTGGAATATATTCTATCTTTAGGAACTCCAATGCGCTTTACTTTCTGTTTTGTTTTTTCTATCATTTTCTTTAGATTTCAAGGATCTCCTTCAAAACCAACCACTTCTTCTCATGCTTACAGATAGATAGACAGAGGCTTTCGTCATTATAACTAGGATAAAGTACGTTACTCTGCAAGTTGACATTAAATGGTGCAGCACCTTCAACTCTGTACAAGTAGCATTTAGCCACGACAAAAGAGAGAGGTGTCACCTGGGTGGGTTTGCATCCAGATTTCGTATCGTTTCAAGCTTAACTCGGATCGGAATGATATCAAGTTTGAATCTTTTCGGGTTCAAACTTTTTAATTTTTTGAATTATTCGAACTTGATGCGATTTTTAAATTCGGATTCATTCGTCACCTCTACTAAGCTTGTATTTAATCTAATTCATAGCAATAATAGCATGGTATTGACGCTTTGATAAAGGAGTCTCAATCATAATAGTTGTACAAGTACTATTGCCCAATAACTTAATGGCACGGCTTGTAAATGCAATCACTAGCTTCATTGTACTGTGAAGAATGTCAGTTTTTCTTTGCTTTGCTTGTTTATTTCCAAGAGAGAGTGGAGCATTAATCCCGAAAGTTGCACTGTTGACTCCAATCAGGGATTGATTGAGTGAAGTGAAAACTTTGAAAAAGCTCAACAATTAATTAATGAGAGATTAGCCATCTATTAACTTGGTTTAACCTTGACTAACATGATTAATCGAGGGAAAATTTGTGTGACAGTTGACCATACGATGCAATTGATCAGAATTATGGAAACCCTCGATCAAGATCCTCTTCAAATACCTTCCAACCCCACTTGGTCTCCTACTTTCCTTTCAATATCAGCTATGGGGGAAGTAGTGCTTGACTTTTCCTAACTTTAGTGGCCCAAAAAGGTGTGTAAAGTAATCCAGCTAGGATCTTATTTTGCAAGAAAAATATAACTACGTGATCTATCATATATAATTCCAGAGTTTCATAAATTCACAGAAATTGCATTCCTGTAACTAATGATGATCTCATGTATCATTGACTCACCTAACTAGCTCCAACCCATTTTAATTTCCATTCCAGATTCCAAGTTTGACACTAAATATATATTTCTTCCTGCCCTATGATTTTTATGAGAAACAATAATTTTCCTAGTGATCATCACATTTGGTGCCAGAATTTGATGCAGTTTAGTTACCAGGTTTTGATAATTACAACAGTGGTTAGAGAGGTAAACAAGTATAATCAAACTACACTGACTTTTATTCTTTTTTATTTCGTTTATTTATTTTCCCTCAAAAGTCTAAACTGGTAGTGGAATGCGACCAATGCAAGCTCTTTTCTGTGGGTGATCATGGGAATTAGCTCAAAGAGTTTAGATGGACAATCAGCAGATGACAAATCTTTTCTTTACAAGTATAAAAGTTTTAATATTAACTAATATGTTGAGATTTTTCAAAATATAAAACATATCATTTAATGACATAAAAAGTTGTGTTAAAAAGCTTTAATACAACTAGATAAAATTACTTTTGAAAAAGTTCAATTTCATTAATTGGGATTGTTTAAGTTGAAAATTAACAAATTTTAGGACCATCCTAACATTACTCATCGATATTATCAATGACATTTAATTTTACGATCCAAGATAAAATCGAAATGAACGCAAATTGAATTCGGTTAAATATATTAATTTTATGTAAGGGTTTTCATCACTGTAATTTTTTTCAAAATCTAAATAGAATTTAGAACTGAAGATGAAATCATTTCTATTGTTGTAGCAGAATTTTTCTTGTCCCCTATTTGTGATAATTACAATAAAGTAAGGGCTGCTATGTATGAGGAATAATATATTAGGAAAGCTATTATTATTGTTATTGTTATTATTATTATTATTATGAACTAGTCTTTGATTAAAACACCCACATGTGGCATTGGATAAGAGGATTATATATATATATGAGCAGCTAAGCAATAAAAAGACCTCTTTGCTTAGTTATGGTAATTAAGAAAAGAAGAAGAAAATAATTAAAAAAAATGGCAGTGTGCTTACTCCAAACCACCCCTTCCTTCCATCCGGAGACTAGCTAGGTGGTCCTGCATAACATTTATTAAGCTCTTTCAAAGCTTCTTAAAGGTTCATCACTCAATTGAAATTCATCGACTCTCTTGAGTATGCCCTAAGAATTGCTGGTGAGGGAGGACCTTAGCTTCCTCACTATAACCACATGCACCATTATTACTCATATCAAGCCACACACATGCACCTTTATCATTAATTAGGCCATACGTATAAAAAGCAATTCCATATATAAATGTAGCTAACTCATACATACATACATACATACATGTCTATATCCACATAAATATATGTATATTAAATTTCATCTTGAATCATCAAAATAAAATAATATAAAAAAACCATCTCTGATTATATATATATATATAGTTCAAGAGATTTGTAAAACTCCATACGTAAAACATTAAAACAAAAAAAAAATTCAATTCTTTCACATGATGACTTAACCACTTTTATTATCTAAAGTTAATTAGCATATAAACTTTGAATTCAGATTATATATGGTAATTAGGTGTTAACAGCAAAGTTTCACAAAGTGAAAGGCCTAAGGAGAAGATTCTCAGCAACTTTACCACGCAATTTCCTTTTACACTTTTTCCCATTTTAATTTTTATTTGTGGGGGGAAGCTAGCTGAGCAGTTATTTGACTTGTCACTAAAGCAGTTGGGTAAGAATGCCCCAACCGGCAAGACTTGTACCTATGATTTGATTAAAGCTTAACATGCTTATTACAGATGCAACTTAATTTATAATCATTTTCGAAGATTTTAATAATCACTGAGGAGTGTCGGCTGAAGCTTAGCTGACCAATCAAAGCAACTCGAACCTTGAGTACTAAAGTCATAGGACATCCAAACCAATTCTCAAGCTTTTGCTTCATGTAGTGAAAGAACCCACATGCCCACAATATCTTTTCCTTTTGCAATATAATATCCTCAACCAACTTCTTTTCCTTTTTTATTTTTTTCTCTTTGCATTATTTTCTTGTATGCAACCAAATTCATTTATGCAGAAAATGGCTGCACAACCTTATTAGATTTTGCTTTGCTATTCCATAAAATTTATATAACAACTTGCATTGTAATAGTATTTTATTATTTACCAACATTAATTTATATTGTTGACTGATCCCTCTTCCCTATATAAATAAAATTTATGTTGAGAGTAATGTGTAGAAATTATTTAATGCAGTGGTAATATACAAATTCTAAGATCTAGCATGAGCTATTTATCATACTGATGCTTTTTGGTGAATGTATAGGTTCACTTCTTGCTTTCAAGGGCTGAGGTCTCTTAATTTATGCTTGGCAAAAAGGGATTGAAGAGGGCTGTTTCCATATTTCAGAGATCCATCCAAGGAATCATAGTCATACTATCTAACAATAAAAATTTGTAGTAACAAGCAAAAACAATTTGCACCATCCAACTAGGCTACAAAGAATTCTCACATATTGATTCAATCCAGCTTGTTGTTGTTAGAGGATTTGTTTAATTGGTTTCTTAAAAGTAACAGAATGCATGTATAAAGGTAGTGTGGATAGATTGAATATAAGAAAATCTTGGGGGGTGGTGAGTGGTGACAAAGGAAGGAATGAAGAGGAGTAAGAGAAAAGAAAAAGCTTAGATGGGTTTGGAATTTTGGGAGTGATATCGCAGAAGAGGGATAGGGCTAGTGGGCTCATGCTTCGGGTCAATGTCCCACCAATGTTGGTTCCAGGATGATGTCATATGACTCATGCATGGTCTGAGCAGGGAGAAGAGCTTCATCAAGCATAAAGCCAAAGTTGGGCATCTTATCTTAGCCTGATATGTATACTACATGTATATATGTAAGGCATGGCAGAAGACAAGGAGTGGCCAAATCTTTCCTTGGAAGTTGTCTACTTGTCAATTTGAGCATATCACTTTTGAAGGACCAAGATAGCAGGCCAACACTCTTGACTCTCAAGTGAAGTTTCTGCAGACAGCAGCCACTACCCATTTAGCATATGCCAAACACCACTACACATTTCTGTGAATTACTTTGAAGCTTCTTCTGTATTAGAACATTTTTCTTATGCATGTAGTATATATAACTAAGGCCAGAAAAAAAATTAAAATTGTCTTGAAAAATAAGCTGAATTTGAAGTAAAACGAAACTTCCACTAATTATTAAATTGAACAGATGCATGCCTGGCAGGTTAATTAGGAGCACAAGATACATATTTCACTTTTGAGTTTGAAAGCAAATTGCCAACATCGATCGGTAATCATTCGTTGGAAAATATGTTCAATCAGCAAATTCACTGCAGCAATACACAAATTGTACATCTTTCGATGTGTGTAGTTGTGTTCAGAACTTGATCCTCTTTTTGTTTTGATGGAATATGGTAGATTATGCTTTTTGGAGGGTCTTTAATATCATATATTATATGTGCAGACCTGCATTAAATGATTTGGTTCCTACAACTATATATATATATATAAAATCTACTAGTCTCTCTACTTAAACTAAGTTAGAATCCAAAAGACCGTAGAATATTATATATTTTCCGAAGCAGTTAAAATAATTGGCTCAAACATTATAGTGCATAAATACTAAGTGGCCAGCATAGGCATTCATAATGTGCAAGCACATGATGTTTAGAATACTATTGTGCCAAAAGGCAAATAATATTCCATTTTTTGCCCTAATGGCTTTGTGTTTGACACCTCCTCAGCTATCAGTGCATAAACAACTAGGAGAGAAGAGATTTTTAGACAAGTTACAGCTAAACATTGTACTAAAATGCCGGCAAAGAGGCCACAAAAGAAGGGAGTTATGGCGAGTAAGATGCGATTATCAGCTGCTAATAAGACATTCACGTTGCGGTTAGAGCAAAGAAAGCCGGCTTTTGATCATGAATAAAGGCCGGCATCATCAGTCACATTTGGTCTTGCTGGACGGACAATTCCTGACAATGTAATACTGAACATGAGCTAACATCCAAACCCTCCTTTGGTTTTTCAAAATTGCAAAAGCACTCAGAAATCACAGACAGCTTGTACTAATTCATTTTTTGTGTTGGGTGTTTCATGGGATATAGCAATCCCAATGCTAGGAAAGGCACACTACATAAAATATATATATATACATATGTGTGTGACCAGATTAATCTTCATAACTATATAGTACCCCCCCCCCCCCCCCCCCCCCCAACTTGTGCAAATAATTATTTATTTTCAGTTTACCAGTTTCAATAAGTTATTGAGGCTTAAATCATCACCAGGTCATTTTAATTTATCAAGTTCTTTTTACCTACACACTCCTCAAATATATACTATTTAATCAAGTTGACCTCCATAAGCAATTTCTGTACAAGTGGCTTGTGAACAAGGCATTCCTTCACTGACTTGAAGAAGTGTTACCCAAGGATATAAAGTTCTGAATGGTGAAACAGTCAAACAGATCCTTCAAAGGCAGATTTTGCCTACTGGTGTTGGGAGGAGGGTAAATATTTTTTACTAGTAATAAAAATTCCTTTCTCGTATTATTATTTCCAACACCTTTGTTTGCAACCAAGTGTTTTTAATGAACAGCCAGATAAAAAAAAATTGTGCAAAGGCTCCTAGTTAAATAGCAATCTTCCTTGTGGTTTGCAATCCCAGGAAGATGTGCACAAATTTTATTTTTTCTTTTTCTTTTTATTAGGAAAAAAACCATGCTTGCAAGTTGCAGGCTTTGTCGATGGAGGTGTCAGATATTTCAACGAAATTACCTGCTGATGAAGCCAAAATGACTCTCTCTCTCTTTGTAAAAGAAGCTGTCCAGATTTCTTTCTTTACTTTACCCATTAGTCTTACAGTAAAAGATGAGCTACATCTTTCCAAACCCAAGTTAAACATTATGTGATCCAAACTAGAAAGTTTAGCTGGAGACATACGGATCTCGAGGGGAGCAAAGATTATTGATTCCAGAAGAATATAAAATTATTGAAACAAAGAGATAAAGAAAGAGGGATGGTCTTGTGGGAATAGGATGCTTACAAATATGCCAACATAACAGCAGATAAATTATAATGTGCAGGCTTCCAGCAGCAGCAGATGAAGTACTCATTCGTATGATGAGATCCTCCCGAAGTACAGCTTTCCCAAGTCCCACACCACCCAATCAGATCACTCCAAAAGACCCTAGCTTAACTGAAATGACCAGATAACCCTCGTATTGATAACCCCAATGACCATACACCACCCCCAAAAAAGTACAAGAAATATGCCTGCCCTTGGCAGGAGAAAATCTTTATTTTATAGTAGTGAAATGGAAAAAGGAAATACATATTTTTTAATATGGAGTACGAAAAATGGAATTAGTCCAAAATTAAAAAGAATAACGGCCGGAGAGCAGAAGCTTTCACTTGCTGCTGGGGTGTGCGAGAGAGAGTGGGGCTGCCTATTCCTTAATAGCAAGACAAAGGAAAGAATAGTTAGGGGCAGTTAGTTTTTTAGTAGGTTCCTCAACCATAGGGATGCTCGACTGGAGGAATCACAGCCATTGGATGTCTGGGGATGGCGTAGGATTCTCAGTTGAGTACACGTGCTGCTATCTTTCTTCTCCCCTTTACCTCTTTTTATCTTTGCTTCCATGCATGGATTTCTCCTCCAAATATAGTCAATTTTAGAGAAAGAGAGAGAGAGAGTGAAAGAAAAACTAAAACATACTTAACAGAGAGAGAGAGAGAGAGAAAGAAACGCTCACTCTCTCTTACAATTTTCTTTTTTTCCTTCTTATTTGGCTTTGTTCATCGCCATCATTAGCACCAAAGGTAACAACAACAAAGACCCCCACCTCTTCAAAGTTTTGATCTTTTCCTCATATTTCAACTACCCCAAGAAGCCATATTGAGAGAGAGAAAAAAAGCTAGCTAGTATACTTAATTCAGCTAGGCCCCTTTCTTTTCAGCCATCAGATCTTGTTCTTTCCGCAGAATTCTATGAAATCTGAGATAATTTCTTGTCTAGTCAGCAAAAACCGTCATTTTAAACATGTGTGCAACTAAATTTGAGCTACTACCTTAATTTTCTGATCTGGGGTCTTACAATTTTTGTTTTTAGAGTGCTCTGTTTCATTGCCGTTTAGCTTTTCTTCTGAGTGTAATGAGATCAAGAATTGAAGCATTGTTTCCAATTCTTTGACCAGATTTAAAGTTTCGTTTTTTTTTTCCTTCTGATCTGTGTTTTCTTTATTGAATTGTGAATTATCTTTTCAATGGAAGAAGATCAAGAATTCAAGCATGTTTGCAAGTTTTGTAGCAAGAGCTTCCCCTGTGGCAGATCCTTGGGTGGTCATATGAGGTCTCACATGACTACCAACAATAATTCAGCTGAAACTAATGACAAGCTCAGCAAGAAAAAGCTTGTTTCTGTCAATAATGTTGGTTATGGTGCTAACACTGAAACTGGTCTGGATGCTGGGATTAATGGTGGTTATGTCCTCAGGGGGAACCCCAAGAAGACATGGAGAGTAGCAGATTCAAGTGAAGATACTTTAGTTCATGACAAGGCTTGCAAAGAGTGTGGCAAAGGTTTCCAATCTTGGAAAGCATTGTTTGGTCACATGAAGTGCCATTCAGAGAAAGAAAGAGCTTCCAATAATAGCTTGGAGGAACAAGATTCTTGGACTAGTGCTAACCAAAAGCTGGTCATGGATAGCCAATCTGACAATGAAACTGCTGCTCCTAGCAAAGGGAGGAGATCGAAAAGAAGAACAAGGTACATGGGCACTGCAAATTCTTCTACTTTCTCTTTAACTAACCATGCTTCCTCTTCCATGTCTGAGATTGAGCAAGAACAAGAAGAGGTTGCTCTAAGCTTGATGATGCTTTCTAGAGATGTGGGTCATTGGGGTGGCTTAAATTCTGTTGCTGAATCTTCCGATAATAACTCTGTGTTTTTGGAAGCCAAATTTGAGATCAAAGCTTCCAGCTGTAATGGTAACGAGGTTAGGTTGTTGAAAAAACAGAAAGAGAAGGAGTTAGAATCTGGTACAGTGGATTTTGAGACTTTCCAAGCTGGAGCGGGACAAGCAGAATTTTGTGCTTCTGGGCCGTCAAAAACTGGGATTAGAGTGAATAAAAGTAAAAATGAAGTTTCTGTTGATGAGTCCGTCAAGGATGAAAGAAACAGTAAGTCCCAATTAGATGGTCAGTTTGGAGCAGAAAATTCTGAAGTTGAATTAAGCAGGAATTTAGTGAAACAAACTGGTGTAAATCGAGCTCAACTAGGTTCCAATAAGTTGAATTCAAGCAAGAGGAAGTTACAAGACTCTTATGATCCCGAACTGAAATCAGGTTCTGTGAACAAACTGACAGCTGGTGTTCTTGACTCTGAATTCTGTAAGGATCCTCATAAGAGAAGCAAGTTTGAGTGCACTACTTGTAACAAGATCTTCCACTCTTACCAAGCTCTAGGAGGTCATAGAGCTAGCCATAAAAAAATCAAGGGTTGCTTTGCTTCAAGAATTGACAGCAGTGAAAATAGCATTGAAACTGAACACTCTCCCGACCCAACAGCAGATAGCAAGCTTGTCAAATCAATTGGCAATGAATTTCCCATTGCTCAATTAGCTGCAGACAGTGTTGATAAGGCTGAGATAAGCTATGGGGTTAAGAAGAGCAAAGGGCATGAGTGCCCCATTTGTCTCAAGGTTTTCCCATCAGGCCAAGCCTTAGGTGGTCACAAGAGATCTCATTTAGTCGCTGAGGCAAAAGCAAACCAAGCAATTGTAATCCAAAAGCCCATTCCGGAAATTCGTGACTTTCTTGATCTTAATCTGCCTGCTCCTGTTGAAGAAGAAACCAGTGCTCATGTGGGGTTCAAGCCGTGGTGGGTTGGAAGCAGCCACAAGCACGAAGCATTAGTGGGGTTGATTTCTAACTGAGTTTCCAAATCCTTTCGTCGCTATGGTCTTCCAATAAAGATTCAAGAGTGTACACTGTACAGTGCAAACAAAGTTTCTGCATATTATTTCATTCATTCTTTACAGATTCAAGAATTCACCCAAGGTACTGCTGCTTATTAATCGTTAAAGTAGGCATTCTTCAATCCTACAAGTTTCCCGTTAACTGTATTTTTTTTTTTTTGTTTTTTGTTTTTGTTCTTACAATTCTCTACTCATTCTCATTTTGGTTTCTTGGTCCTGTTGGCCATTGAATAAGTCTTTATTGCTGCAAAATTTTCTAGGTCCTTGATCTGTTTATGACTAGAAACTTGGAAACTGTAATTGAATATTTCAAGCTTCTCCTTGTCATATTTGGAATGTACTTTTCAATGAAAAGCAACTGTTTTTGAGGGCAATTATTTTATCTTGGCACCAAAGGAGAAATGAGTGAGGTGTTGAAAATTGAATCGGTGTGTGAAGTCATGGGGGAAGATAAAAGCATTTTTATAATGTACACAAGGATGGCATGTGAGCTCAAAGGTGGTTGTTTAGTCACCTACCATAAAAGCATGACAGCCCATCTCACTTCTCCTCTCTTTCTCATACTCACTAGCCAGTACACTAGTGCTGTTAATTTATGTGTCTTTAGTCCAAAGACTAAGCTGGGTAGAAACTTCATGATTATACCCCCCAGCATAGATTAGAATATTGGACCACACCACATCTCCAATTTGCCGAGTTTGTTCAGCAAGATGATACCAGTACAATGCACCGCATATATCACTCCAGGATTCCGTATCCAATATTTTTTAGAAAACCAAATGACAACTAGTTCTAACAAAGACAAATTCAGCCTAACTTCACTTCAATTCTTAGATGCACTAATTAAGGTCTAATCACTTGTCCCTAACTTCCATTAGCTTAATTTGACTCAAACACATAGAACTGGTCTGCGCTGATCACGGGCCTAATCTCACACATACTTGCCTGCAGTGGTCATTTATTGCTGCCATCTTTTTCTTTTCTCCAGTTCAGAAATTTATGTACCAGACAACCATGAACCTAAGAGCTTCCGTCCATTAAGAAATATTACTTATGCTTAAAATACATAGGCCGATAGCAGACACACGTTGGCTCAGTCTTTACAGGTTCATGATTATGGACGTAAAAAGCACTTCCACAACAACATTATTTGGCTACCAAGGCAACGCCCGCCTTTAGGTAATGCCAGGGTGATAGTGCAGGCCAATGATACTGCTAATGCACCAAGTTTCCTTATTTTCCATTCATTGTGCTCATGCAATCACACTCTTTTTCACAGATTGAAAATTAAAAAAGCTGCACTATTTACCTAGTTTAGTTTTTCGGCATGGACCTGGCAACAACATGGAGTTGGCTGGGTGTGTGTTGCCCTTTGCTTTTAGTAGCAGCTGGCAGTTGGTGCTCCTTTGTCAATTAGTAGAAAGAACCAACCAGCAACTACCACCAAGAAAAAATTTTGTATCTAGTTAAGCTTTTATCCCTTTAATTTCTTAATAGTTTGTTTTGGTCTTCAAGTTAACTTCCCAAAGAGGAAGTGCTTCCATCAAGGTTATTGGATTTGGTCAGGACAGGTCTAGCACACACACACAAAAGTGTGAGTGAAGATTGAAAAAGAAGAGCACAAGGAAGGAAGGAAGGAAGGAAGCATGATGCCATGTGTCAATTAAGTCATTGTTGTACTTGTCCAAGATACTGTGGGACTACCTTTTGCTTTGTTCTTCTTTGGGGTCCTTTTTTTGAAGGTGTGACTCACGCTATGAAGTTTGGGCTTTCGCAGATCTAATCTAAGTAAGCTGGAAGCTTTAACCTACTCTGCTTTTGTTGTCTGATTATTGAAGTCAACTTCTATTTAAATGTCAAATGTCAAATTGGGTTGTTTAGAGGCCCAATGGGCTTGAGTTGAGTTGATCACACTTTCAATTTTTTTTCTTTTTTTTTATATAATACTCAAAAAACTTTCTCAAGTATTTTAAAAAATTTTAAAATTTTTTAATTTTTTGATTACATTCAATCCAATTTTTCTACTTTTTATTTTGGATAAAATATATTTTTATAATTAATAATTGACTTATTATTTTTTATACGATATGACATTGACACGGTAATGATATAATGTTGATATAGAAAGTAAAAAAAGTAACATCAACATGTTATGTCATTATCAATTATAATATGTCAACATATCACATCGACATTATGTGATATAAAATGATAATTGATATTTTAATTAATAATAATTAATCAACTATTAATTATATGAGTTTATTTGATTTAAAATAAAAATATAAAAATTTGATTGCACGTAATAAAAGAAAAAAAGTTTATTTAAAATTTTCTAAATAATTTAAATTTTTTTAATATTATATTTTTTTCCTTTACATATCATGTCAAATTAATGGACTACTATGATGTTAATTTAATATTTAAAATTCATTTATTTAAGGTCAAATTCTTGACTCATTATCAAATAAAATAAGTGAAAAAATTATAAGCTCAATTGGGAAATCTTTCTAATCTATCGATATTATATACTGTATTTGTACTTTATTGTTTTTTCATTGTATTGTCATTGTTGTCGTGTCATCATTTTTGTTATTATCATTATCCTATTACATTATTATGACTTTAGTTTGTAATTATATATGTCGAGTACAAATATTTTCATTATCTTTTGTCTAAATTATGTCATGTTGATGTCACAACTTAGTAAGGAAATAGTATCAATTTAAAAATCAATAGTTGTCTAATGTATTTGTTTTTTTTGTAAATAGGGAAATAGATATTAATCAAACAAATACATTGCTTAACATGTCTGTTAATAAAACCAAAGTAATTCTAGAATGATGTAAGCCCAAAGATATCTTCATGTTGAGTTACCGTAAAATCAACACATCAGTTGGTTTTACGGTGAAAGTGAGTAAGAGAAATATCCCAATCAAAGAAGCTTCTTTATATATCTCGAAAGATGTGTATTCGATTTCCAATTTGAAATTGAGCTTGGAATCTTCTACATAGCAAGCGAAGAATTTGATTCAACTTGAACCTGTTTGTATCCCCTATTGCATAGCTTGAAACCTTGTTTTGTTTTCACATTACACTCTCTTTGTCGTTATTATCTTATCTTAAAATTATAATTTTAGTATTAATTTTATCAGTAATTTTTAAATTATTATGTCATAATTTATTATTAGAAACCATATTATAAATAAAAACATGAAAAATCATTTGCACAATAATTTTAGTATCTTACCTTGTTCTTTTTTGTAATTATAATGGTATATTGATGTCACATTTCCTTTCACTTGAATCTTTCAACCCTTTGATCCGTTCTTTGAAGTTTGTTTCAAATAGAGGAATGTTTGTTCCTTTCTTCAATTATAAAAGTTGGACATAAGATCGATCACTCATAAAATATATTTGATTAGCTTGATAATTTTATATAAAAATAAAAAATAAATAATATTTAAATTTTTTTAAAAAAAATTAAATAAAATTTTGTTTTTCTATGGTTTAATGAAACTGTTATATATTTATTTTGAATTAAATAAATTTTTATGATTAATAAAATGATGTGAAAAATGAATAATAATATGTCATTATGTCATCATGTCATACTAACATGTCATGTCATTTTTCATTATAATATAACAACATGCACGTTTGTATTACGTGAAATAAAATGATAGTTGTATTTGATTAATTACAATTAATTAATCGTTAGCTATAAAAGTTTATTTGATTTAATATAAAAATTTAATTAAATGTAATATTAAAATAAAAATTTATTTGAGTATTTTAATAATTTTAAAATTTTTTTAAAGTATTATGATAATAAAAAATGAATGATTTTTAAGTAATGGGCTATGGACCCTTGATTCCAATTAACAGCACCATGGAAATATTCTGGTTTTGTTACGAAAGAAAAAAAAAAAAAGGGAAAGAAAAAAGAAAAGAAATTTCTGACAGCCCAATGGGCGGAAATGAAATCGAGAGTTGAGACCATTGGCTGGGGCAATTGTAAAACCAGGATTGGGTTCAACTTCAACCAGCCCACTACCCTGCGCTTCCACTTCTCCTTCCGATTTCCACGCTCAACTCCATGACAGCAAGCAACAACACGACCAAATCCCCAATAAAACCCTAACCTTAAAATTCTCTTCAAAATTCACGTAAATGTCCCAATCACAACAACTGCAACAATCTTCATTCACTTACCTCCCTCACTCTCCAAATTCTTTACCCAATACTCTTTTACCATTTCCTCATCCACCCAACCTTCTCTCTCAGCCACTCTTGTACCCTCCAGGAACCGATCCGTATGCCCATTCGGGTCACCTCACCTTAACCCATGTCGAATTTGAAGCGCATGCTCAATCTCATAACCCAAATGTGGGTCAAAGTTGGATTACGAGACAGGCTGACCCCCTTAAATATGATACTACTGTAAGCTTTTCTTGGGTGCAATTTCTTCTTTTTCCTGGATTTATTAATGTGAATTTTGGAATTTTTATTGTAAATGTTTTATTTTTTGTTTGATACTGTTTGGATTTTATTGTTGGGTTTTTTGATTATGTGTTTTGTTCTAATTTTGCATTAATCTTTAACAATAATCATTTTTGAAGATGTAAATTAGCCAGTATGAGTTCAAATTCAACCTCGAAAATTTATTACTATCCAGCCTCGAGTTTTTTTCCTAACTGGAAACCATTCATAGACTATCAAACTGATGAATTCTGGAATAATTTGGGATCAGTCGTTCCATTTGTATCCTTAGTATCTACGGTTGAGTAAATGTGCAAGATCTTTTCACTTATCACGGAATGGGTTGTGTTTTGTTCTGGATCCGTTATGATTCCTATAATACTCAGTGACAAAGGAATGCTTTCTGTTAATGAACTTTTTGTTTTCTGTCTGTAATATCCTGAAAATGCTACCACCACATGATTACCCATTTTTATGCTCATGTATGCATCTATATTTGCACATATTTGCGTTTACTCAATTATCTGGCAAGTGCTTTTTATTAATTTATTTATTTGTGTTAGTGGAATAGATCAATGGCTTTGAGTCATTTGGAGTTATTTATGTAATTTGGGGTTTGCAGACGTCAGTTGAGACTTTGAATTCCTCTAATAACAACAGTTGGATGAATCAATCTTTGGTGAATGATGTAATAGGAAGCACACCAAATGAAAACCAGCTGCTTCAACCAGTGCGGTGTGAGGTTTGCAACGTTGACTGCAATACCAAAGATGTTTATGAGAAACACCTTATGGGAAAGAAGCATCAGAAGAATTTGCAAGCAAAAACTAATGTCACTACTGTAGCATTTCCAGAAACTTCCAACACAATCAACAATGTAAGCATAGTGGGCCAAGCTGGCAATGTAGGCGGACAAATGATATTTGGGGCTTCTGGTGTGGCAAATGGTCAGGAGTTGGAGAAAAAGAAGCAAAAGCTTTTGAATGCTGGGGCAGCTGTTGATTCTGTTAGGATTTGCACCATATGCAATGTTGCTTGCAATAGCCATGAAGTGTTCAGCAAACACCTTTCTGGGAGAAGACATACTGCTCAGGTATATTAATTAGTAAACTAAGAAATAAAAATGTAGCCCTTTGTTTTAATTTATTAAATTCAAAGTGTTTTCTAATTACTTTTGTATTATTTTAAAATTTGCATGTGAAGATTATTTGCCTCTACTGCCTGCTAGTACTAACCTTTTTCCATGAGTTCAATTTTCTTTTAAAGAAAATGCAAGAAGTTTGAGCTTTGTCTGGTTTCGACATATTAGGACAATTGTTTTCTTTCTAATTATTATTCCCAATCCGGGTCCTATTTTATTAATCCATTTGTTATCTTTGTAAGTTTGATTTCTGCTTTCCATTTTCATAAGTGTTCAAGTAGTGTAATTCTTATGCGTGTATGTGATCATGTAGGCTGGATTAATTGCTGTTAATGGGATTGGACCTTATCTTGCTGCCATCCGAGCTGATGATCACCTTTGGACTAAAGTCAAGAAGCCAAATAAGGTCAATCAATCTGCATGGTGTGAAGTCTGCCAAATCAACTGTAACAGCAATGATGTCTATGCAAAGCACTTATCAGGTAGAAAACACCTGAAGAACTTGGAGAAATTGGAAAAACCTAAGAATGGCACTGGTGATCCTTCTTCGACTGGTGCAACAAATCTGGTAATTGGACCAGTGGAGAACCCAGTAGCAAAAAATAGCAGTAGTGATAATGTACAAAAATCAGAGAAGAGGGCAGAACAGCCTGAGGCACCCAAAGAGGATTTGGAGATGAAGAAAAGGAAAGTTATGGAAGGTGGAGCAGCAGCTGCTGCTGTTAGAGTATGCACTATCTGTAATGTGGTATGCAATAGTCAGAAGGTCTTCAACTATCATCTTACTGGACAGAAGCATGCTGCCATGGTAAAGAAGCAAGCAGATGCCAAAATATCAACTGCCACCCCTCAAACTATTCCTTCATAAAGACGTAGATGGAGAGCGCATGGAAAATTACTCATCATCATTAATTGTGTGGTTCATGTGATTTGCGACATGGCCTCCCTACCGCACCTTAATCCTTGTTTAAATTTTTTCCTACTTTATCTGCTGTAAATCTTGAACTTTTTATAGTGAAAATCTTTTTGGAACAAAGAAATGCTCCTTTGAACTGTTTGTAGATGTTAGAACTTTTTTTAACATGTAGGATATGTTAAAAGAAGAGTCAATCCCGAGATGTGATCGTGTATATTATAACTAGCAAGGGGTTTATTTGAACATGTTGCTAACATTGATTGGATTAGGTTAGGCTAGTTTGCCAATTTGTTTTTGATATGGATGGAGAAAACAACCACCTCTTTGCTTAGAGCCCATTGGACTAAGCTCAACCACATCTTCACTGTGGGTGTGGGTAGCTTTCTAGTACTATAGGATGCAATTTTATAGAAAGGGAGGGATTAAATCTTTGTCTTTGTTTTCTCATTTTTTGGATTGAAATCATTTAGTGCAATGCATAACAAAATTGGCCAGCCAAATATAATAAAATTAGCTTTAAATCTAATTTGGCCACTCAATTATACCAAAACAAGGGGGAAAAAAAAATCCTTTAGGTCATTATACTTTTTTGGGCCAGATTATTTTAGGGCATTGAAAGTTGGGGTTTTGGTGCTTTGCTTTGCTTGGGGGGAATAAAATAGGAAAGCCAAGGAACTACCCACCAATAGTGGACCCCGACCCGACCCACACTGCTATCCATTTTGAACTTTTAATTGTTAGTAATTCCTGCGAAGCTGAGCTGGCCCATGGCCATCCCATCAACACTGTGCTAAGTTTATGAACACATTCAAATTATTTTCGGTTAAATCGCCAACAGTTGAGCAAAACACCAGAAAACGTTGATTCCGCTCATTTTTTCAGAAGGTGATAACTTTCTCATTTCTTTTTCCTTTTCCGATATTCAGTTGCATTGTTTGTAAAGTTGTCTCCTCCTTTTCAATTTTCCTTTTGCCCCCCTCTTTTTTTTTTTTTTTTGATTTATGATACCACATTCATCATATTACTCTGGGTTCTGCTGTTTCTATTTTTTTTTTCATTTTTCGGTTTTTTTTGTTTGTGTAATATATTCTTAAGTCTAAAACGCTTGATTTAATTGAGAAATTTCAATGCTTTTTTTTTTTTTGAGTTCTGACATTTATGTTGTAAAGCTATCCTATTTGACTTATCTATTTTATGAAGGTTTTTTTTTTTAATTTTATTTTCAGGAAAAGTTTTATGCTTGGGTTATAAGAAGAGTTGATTGATATTATTGGAAATGTCAAGTAGCTCAAAGAGTGAAGGAGACAACTCTATTGATTTTGAAGAACTCTTGGAGATTGAAACAAGATGCAGAGAGGTAGATTCTTTTCCTTCTTGCAATGACTAATAAAAATTGTCTTTTAAGTCTCAGGATTCTCCAATAGCCCTTTTTCTTGTTTCAACATCTTTGTAAATGTTGTGTAAGTTTTTATGTATTTTCTATTGTTTCTGTAATTATCAACCTTTAGATGAACAGCTTAGTATAGTGGCTTGCACAGCTTGAACTGTCCTCTTTTTCTTTTCTTTCAGTTAATGTTAGATAATGAAGCTTCATTTAGTTACTTTGTTGTTTTATGGAAAAAAAAATGTATGAAAGTTTTTACCCTTAAAATATTTGAGCTTTTGAAGGTTGTTTGGTGTTTTATTTACTCATCCTTTCAGTGCATTTGTGTTGATGATGATGGTTTTAATTTGTTATCAATCATGAATTCTTTTCATCTATTTGTGCTGAAAATTGTATTGTTTACTTATCTTTTTATACACAGTTACGGAAAGAAAAAGAGATGTTGAAAGAATCACAATCTCAGGGCTTTGAACTAATCAGGGTAATTTCTATATGCCCTGTTGGTTATTCTGTCATCTGGAACATGCTATCTAAAATGTTCATAATCTTTCATCTTCTTTTTTGTTTTTTAAAGAAATTAAATCTCTGGTATGTATTTATTAAGCATAAATGAACGGTCTCTGGGTATGCTGAAGTCTGCAATTGCTATCTATACAGAACTTTAATAATGATTTCTTGCCTCTAGATTTTCCATCTTGTTTAATAACTTGATCAGATTTTGACCTGCAAGCCTGCTGCTAAGGTAACTGCCAGGGTCAGTAAATTTTCCTTCTTTTTAGTCCTTGACCATCATAGAAGATTTATAAACAAACACCCTGAAGACAGTACGTTTGACATCAATAAGGGTCTCCGTTATTTTAGTAGGGATTGAATTATGGAAGTTGAGAAAAATGAGGGGAAAAATTCTGCTGCACCTTTGAATGTTTCAATGTTCAAACCTGAACCAAAAAAGGTAGCAATTGAGGTTTGAATATTTTGACCTTCAGTACAGTCTAATTGTAATTTGGTTCAGTGCAGAGTCTAGAACTACATGTGAAGTCATTATCAGAAGCTCGTGTCCAAGACAAAAGACGTATTAGGAAATTGGAAGGAGAGCTGAAGAACTGTTCTCAAGAAATAGGTAATGGTTCTATTTTCTTAGGGTTGCTTTTACTTATTTTATCTAATGGCCTTTCCTTTTACATGAAAGTAGGTTATTCGCTTCTGTTAATAATTCCCATTCTACATACTGTTATGGTGTTTGTAAAATACAGATTTCTCTTTGCGCTTTAAATATGCGAGCAAGTTCTGCTCATTTTAATTTTCCAGCTAAGCTTACATGAATTGAATTTGTATTTGAAAAAAATATTATTATAAGAACTAAAACTGTCGCCAATCCTTTATTTTTAATCATTTCTTTGTTTTTCTAGAATTTGGTTGGCATAATTGTTTTCATTCCTTCCGTTATAAAAAGGTTATTACAATACGCATTGCTGTGTCTTGTACCGGGTTACATTAGCCTTTTAATACAGGCAGGGCAGGTTAAAAGATTTGTTTTTCTCTGAATACACATTTGCTTATGTTTTTCTGTCTTTATCTTCCCATGAACATAATCACATTTATTTCCCTCAATATTTCACCATATGATAGCAACTTAGTATATGGTATTAAAATCGGTTCCCCTCTAATCTTTGAACCATGTATTGAATACTTAGTTTAACCTTTGTGCACTGGTTGAATAATTGTCTGTATCCTGCCTTCTATGCTTGCCTTGAGTATAAGTTACTGTTTCTATGGTCTGAACCTTATGGTGGCATTCTTCAGATTATTTGCAGGATCAACTAAGTGCAAGGAATGAAGAGGTCAACTTTCTAACTGAGCACGTACGCAACCTTGAGATCAAATTAGCAGAAAAGGGAAATTTACAGGAGAAAGTGGACCGGTTGATAGGAGAGTTGAACAGGTCCAACTCTGATTGCTTGTCACTAATGCAGGAAATAGAGAACAAAGAAGAAGAGTTGCAACAGTCAGCTTTGTGCATAGAGAAATTGGAGGAGTCAGTTTCATCCA
The DNA here is from genome assembly GCA_036013995.1 of Theobroma grandiflorum. NCBI lineage: Eukaryota > Viridiplantae > Streptophyta > Magnoliopsida > Malvales > Malvaceae > Theobroma > Theobroma grandiflorum. The sequence goes on from CP142131.1 coordinate 15,742,986, forward strand.
TGGCACTGGAGTCCCAGTGTGAAATAGAGAGCATGAAGCTTGACATAACCGCCTTGGAGCAGATGTGCCTTGAAGCTAAGAAAACTGAGGAAGAAAAGTCCAGGATGAATGTTTTAATTGAAGAGCTTGAGGTTCAGCTTCAGAATGCACTAAAAATTATTGAAGGGCTAGGTGATGAAAATAAAGAGCTAAGAGGAAAGCTTATTACATCTGAAAAGAATGCTAAGATATTCTGTCAGAAGATCAATGAGTGGCTGAAAAGCAAGGACAGATCACAGCTCAATATGCATTCTGTCTTGGGTGAACAGGAAAGCATGATGACAATATCCAAAGATATAAGGTTCGTTGCAACCTAAAATTTGTTATATATTTCCTAAGTTACATGGCTATCCTGTCTGATCAAAAACGTTGTTTGACTGTGTGATAATGCAGGGAAACAAAAGAAGTTTTATTCAGCACTTGAACATTTTATGTATGCCTTTTTGTTAAGCCTATTCAGCATATTCTTGATAAAAGATTTGTTTTCTGAAACTGTCTGGTTGTCCTAAATCATTTAGCAATATAGGATTGATAGACTAATGAATATAATCTTGTTGAGGTGGGTTCAGATCTTGTTGAAGTAGTTCTGTGCATAAAATGCTTTATTTAGTTGTCTCTTAAAATTGATAGATGATACCTTACAATGCTGGTCTACATCTCTTTGGTACCTACTAAAGATCTGGTAATTTTTTATGAATTCCTCTAATTCTTTGTACCATTTTTGTAATATTGTTGAAGTGGCTGCAAAGAACTCTTCAGCGCGCTCCTTTCTGAAGCGGCATTAGTGCTGAAATCTGATGCTGATTCGAAGGAGCAGTATGAAAGCATGTCCAATCAGATAAATGAATATGAACTCCTGGTGAAGCAACTTAAGGTACAAATTATGTCCTTAAGAGAACTTGCTGTTACCCTTTATAGTGTTATGGCAGGGGGACAAGGTGAAATATGAGTTTAGTCTGCTCCATTTGTGTCCTCTCTAGTTTTTGAGATTTCACTGCTAAGTTAAATATAGTTGATCTGAAAATGGTTATTAGGATGAACTGAGAGAGCAAAAGTTGAAAGCAAAGGAAGAAGCAGAGGATTTAGCACAAGAAATGGCTGAGCTGAGGTACCGGATGATGGGCTTGCTTGAAGAAGAGTGCAAGCGCCGTGCTTGCGTTGAGCAAGCATCTTTACAGAGAATAGCTGAGTTGGAGGCACAGGTAACACTGTTATGGTAGGCAACTTTTTGTCACTGAGTAATGTATTTTACTTGGATTCTGATGTTTTACCTTCTTTTTTTGGTCAAGATTCAAAAAGAGCCTCAAAAATCAGATGCTGTTGTTAGGCATCTCCATGAATCATAAGGATTGGCTGCAGTTAGGATTTTTGATGTCCATTAGTTAAAAACTGAGTCAAAGGTTGGTACCTTTCCCAAATCTTTTTCTTTGTTTTCTGTAGATTGCCCTTAGGCTTTTTGTTTTATTTTCTTGTTCCAATGTCTTAGATGAATGTAAATGCAAATGCTAATATTCTTGTACCCGCTTAGTTTCTTACTCCTTGGTTGCTGTTTTAGATATTTTCCATGTAGATAAACTATTCCCCATGCATGCTTCTCTATAGTTACTTTTCCCTGGTGCTTTATTTAACGTCACTGTCAATAGAATTATAGTATTACGTATTTGATTTCTGGACATTATCTGTGGCTTTATTTTGCAGGTCAAATCATGATAAAGTCATTACATTTCACCATTCTAAGACAGCACTGCAAAAGTCATATTAAACAAATGTGTTTCATGCATTTATTCACTGGTGTTAATTCAGTTTGGTGCTTAGTGCCACCAAATTTTCACCCAATTTGCAGGGTAATTAGCACAACATTTGAAACTATATAGTAGCCATGGATGGACTGAGAATCAAAGCCACTAGTATTGTCATACACCATCATGCTCTGTTCAGTTGCCATGTCAAGATTATGGTTGTTTCAATTGAAAAGCATAATGATTTAGTTGTCTCCTAAGTTTGCTGGTGTACTTGTGTTCTTTTACCAGTTTTTTGTCATAACTACTAATTATTTTGTGCTGGGTTTTTGTTGCATTACAACAGAAACTACTACCAATGGTTAACCTCAGGGAAGATGTGTATGATTTGCATTGACCAGGGCTCTCGGAAAGATGGCAGTATAAGGCAGCCGAATATCCCAAGGTAGAAATACCATTGTTTGGTGTGGATGTTTTCAAGTGGTGTGCAATTATGCAGTAGTTTATTGTTTGGTGCAGCTGGTCTGGGAGGTTCTGAAGCTTTTGGATTTGCATGGTTGTCTTCATTTTTCTTGTACAAATTTCTGTGATGAAAAGTTGCCAGTTGTACAATACATATAGAGAGAAAACATTGCATCCGGATCTGGGTAAAAGGATGGTGGACATGATAGAGTTTCTCTCCCCCTTGTAAAGATCAAGCACTGATTGTGTCCAGGGTCTAATAGTGCAGCAGATTATCTGATTGAACAGTGTCTTGAAATTGGTTATGAATGGGAAAAAAGATAGAAGGCTCGACTTTATATTTCCTTTTAAAAACATCAATGTTGAACACATTTGCACTCTGGTCATAGGAGTAAAGACGATTGTTGTGCTTTGGATTAGGGGAATTACAATAAAGTTGAATTCAGCTCTTAAGAGAAAAGGCTTTACCATGTCGGCCGCTTTCTTTTGTTGGGAGTAATGTCATATTTATCAAGTTACCTAAAACCATTGAAATGCAATCCATGGAATGAGCCAAATTATATGGCAATTTCTTCAAAGTGAAGGGAGTGCCAAGTAGTTCAAAACTTAACATACTTGTCTTTCCCTGAAGTTTCGCCAATTTTGTTTTGGTCACCAATCTCGTGAAGGAGTTTTGTTGCATGAATGGATAGTTTCAGTCTTGGACTTTTCCCACATCTTCCATCAACATGCAATGGGGTTATTATTGGATTGTTATATTTTTTACACTTGGTGTTTTATGTTAATTGATGTGACTACTATGTTCAAAACAAAACATTCAAATAGATATGGATTTGGTTACAATGTAGTGAGATAGAATGTTTTTCAAAAATCATGCTTTCTCTAAATAATTGAATAAATTATACCCTATACATCTTTTCTTTTACATACATAGATAATACTTGTATTTTTTAAATAAATCCGGTTAAAGGGTATCTATAAATCTTCTATCATATGTTCATCTTACATAAACCCGTAAAAAAAAATTTTTAATTATCACTATTTCAGTTAATATATTAATATTAATTTAAATTTTTTAAATAAATAATATATATTTATTATTGAAATGTGATTGTTTTGTTGATTCGAATGATTATGTAAACAAATTTATGTTGGAAATTGTTGCTAGAGATTATACATAATTCAAAGAAGAAATAGAAATCCGAGGATGACCTTGTCAAGGTCAATAGCTTGATTTCTGGAATCATAGAAGGGAAAAAGAGAAAGAAAACCCCCACTTGTGAATTACTTCCCTATGATAGGAGGATATTGTCAAGCCTCATATCCGGAGCTTACCATAAATGTCATTAATTACTTAACCATATGATTATATCACACTTTTTTCAATTTTATTATTTATTGTTTTGTTGAGTTGCCATTTGGATTAAACCTTAGATGGTATGATGAAAATTCAATTCAAGTAGGAAAAAAAAAAACAAAGAGAAAGGTTGGTTGTCCCTAGTTACAAAAGAAGAGGGCAACAGATTTTAATTTTAATTTATTATTAAGCCAAGATCTAATTAATCTATCTATTATTGCATTTATTTTTAATTAATCAATAGGTTAGACAAGTTTGAGGGCATTGTTAATCTAAACATTATAATTTGGCATGCAGTTAATGCACATCATTTCAATTGCTATCAAACCCATAACTCAGAAAAGGGTTGTTCTCTTTTTTCTTTCTCTTGACTTATTCAATTAGAGAATTATTTTACCCAAAAAAAAAGAATTATTTTCTCGATATATATTTTTAGTATGTTATTATTTTCTAATTATTCTTAAATTTTCAACAAAATTCACATCACTGTTTTCAATCAATCGAATAAATTTGGTTTATATGGGTTATGTTTAAATAGTTGTAATAAATATACAGTGTGTTTTTCAATTATTACGATTTCAAAATTTGAATTTAAAAATTTTATATTTGATTTTTAATATAATATATAAAAATAGTTAATAAATAGAGTGGTTTTGTTTAATTAAGGGAAATTAGCATAATCAAAGTGGGAGTTGTTCTGGTCAAAAAGGTGTGCGTATCGTAATTCATAACCTCCATGTTTGATTTGTTCAACAAAAATCAAAGGATTTTTTTTTTTTTCTTTTGAAAGAAGTCATTTTCAAAAAGTTAAATAAAAATATTATAAATATTTATTTTTTTAAGAGAAAATATTCGAAATTCTCGGAAAGGAAAAAACATGATGCAGCGAAGAGAGGGAAAAAGGTTTTCTTATTATTATTTTTTTCAAAAATTTAAATGGAAATATCTATCTTTAATTAAATAATAATAATGATAATTACGCTACGGCCACTTCCCTGCCAATTTCCACTTTGATTCAAGACTTTCCTCTTTAGAGTCTCCAGACGCGTTTCCTGCGTCTCCCTCTCTCTCTTTAAAAGTTGAAGATCCTCGTTCTCGAATTTCGACCAACATTTCCGAAACTTTTCTCTTGATTTTGTTTTCTGTTAAATTTTGAAAGATTTTTCTCTGCATTTGCATTTCGCCAGGTACTCCCCAACGTTCTATCTTTTCTTCTTTCTTCTTTTTTCGCCTTCATTTCTGCATATGGGTTGTTTCAGTTTTGTTGCTCCTTGTTGTTGAGACAAATCGATCTTTCTGGTTAACCAACGACACCCTTTTTTCTTTTCTCTTTGTTCTTGTATTATATGAATGATTTTGTTCCTTTTTATGTCAGCAGCCTCGATTGATATCTTGATGGGTTCTTCTCGAGTCTTACCTTTGATGTTTGCTTCAGGGCTTTCTTCCTTGTTTCTATGTTTGGTTGCCTGCCGTGAAAACTTAGGGAATCTTGTGCCTTTTTCTGTTTTCTGGGTATTCTAGAAAGTGTCGAAAAATCCAAAGTCAACTTGCTCTGTTTAGTCTTTGATGATAAACTTAGTATTTTAACATCTCTTCTTCCGGTCCTGGGTATTGTTGTTTCTGATTGTGTTTCTTTATACGTGATTGCTGATCTGGTTTTCTTGCTTTTGGCCTTTTGAATTCCTTTTTAAGTCCCCCCTTTTCCCACCTAGAATATTTTCAAAAGGAAGAGGATGAAGGAGACTGTTCAATCAAGTTCCCTTTTTTTGTTTTTTTTTTTTTGTTTTTAATGAAAGGTTTTACATATTGAATTTCATTATCTTTCTGATTATTTCACCTTTGCTGCTAGAAATCAATGCGTATGTTGTCTACTCACAGAATTCGTTGGATTTCTGCCTTTTATCTCTATTTTTCTTTGCCACCACGATCTAATAAGTGAATGTTGATTGCTTTGCAGATTGAATATAATATCTTCCTTTCTCCTGCCTGATCAAGCGTTGTATTTTTACTCATTAAAAGAATGTTAGGTTTTAAGAAATCTCCATTGAAGACTGCTAAGCATAATTCAGTTGATCCTGGGCGTGTTGCTCCTTCTCGCTCCAACCCTTTTGATTCTGATGACGAGTTGGACAATAAGCAAACCCTTAAACCTTCCAGAAGGACTTCTTCTGAACCTACGCTGAATCCTCCTAACTTTGGCACAAATCCTTTTGATGATGACGAAGAGAAAGTGAAGTCTTCTTCTTCTTCATATTGGCAAGCTTCAGCGACTCACAACAAGTATAAGAATGATTTCCGTGACTCTGGAGGAGTAGAGAACCAATCAGTGCAAGAATTGGAGAACTATGCTGTCTACAAGGCTGAGGAGACTACAAAGACTGTCAATAACTGTGTGAAGATTGCAGAAGAAATGAGAGAGGGTGCCACTAACACTTTGATCACCTTACATCAGCAGGGTGAGCAAATTACCAGGACCCACAATGTGGCTGCTGGCATTGATCACGACCTCAGTCGGGTATGCCTTTCACTTTGGAAAAGCAAAACCTTCTCCTAAATGATGGAAGAATAGCCATAAAAGATGAAAACATGAAAATTTTTTATGATTACCTTTCTTACAGTTTATATTTTTATAATTAAGTTGATATTTGCATTTGTTCATGTTGCTAGCATGATGATCAAAAGGAGTCACCTAAACTTAAATCCTTAATGAGTTTTCAGTTTACGTGTCTATGGGATTGAATAGATAGTTACCACCAGACATCACAATCATGGTATGAAATGTTGATGCTGCCATGTTCTGAAACTTTAGAACCCCAAAATGCGCATTCCTCATCCAATAGACTACTTTGTAAGATGCCTACTTGAGACATAGAAGATCATTTCCCTAACCTGCTGCTTACAGCTTTATAAAAGCTTCTTTCTTGCTTGATCTGTCACTGTCAATGTCTCTGATCTGGTGTTAGCCATTAGACCATCAACCTGGACAAGGCAAGGGTCATCTTGGCCACCTGCTTCCATTTTTTTTTTTTTTTTTATAATTGGGGGAAGGGGGATTCGAACCCTGCATTTTAAACAGGGAGATAATGCACCAACCAATGAGCCAAATGCTCGGGTGCAATCTTGGCCTCCTGCTTGTGTTATGTAACTCATGATTTTTGCCTCTTCTGATAGTTTGTTAATAGTTTAACTAAAAACAAAGTAATTGTATTTTTGTGGAATTGCTACTTTTTGAAGAAAGATGAAGAGTTGAATTTCAGAATTCATATCGTTGGTGCTCCATGAAAATTGCTCCTTTATGCGTGTTCATCTTTCTTATCATTCATCTCTGATCCCTCATATTTCATGTCTTCCTTTGTGTTGAAATACTGTTTTCTTCAAATTAAAAAAATCTTTCACTTTATTGTTCAATAGTATCTCTTATCAGATGCTTCTATGACTTTCCAACGGCATAAATTTAGAGCCTAAGTGCTGAAAGTAAATATCATTGTTGATTGAAAGTGATACACATGACTTGATTGAATGACTGTTAACTATCAATTTGTTCTTTTCTTGATCTTGAAAATCTTAATAAACTTGTACTTTTCCTCTTGTGGATTGGTCTTATGAAATTAAAGAGTCTCTTAATCATAGTTTCTTTCTGATTTCAGGGTGAGAAGCTTTTGGGAAGTCTTGGAGGCATGTTTTCTAGAACTTGGAAGCCAAAGAAGACTCGTCCAATAGTTGGCCCTGTTATAACAAGAGGTTATTTTTCTTTCCGTGAATTATCTGTTCTTTTTCCTCCCATTTTATAGAAAATGTGAAAGTTTGATTTCCTGTATAAAATTAAAGGTTGGTGGTGACTTCAAAATTATTTCTGCATCTATGTCTGTTTTGTTGCATATTTTCTGAACATTATGTGTAATCTACTTGGTCTTCAGATGTATCACCTAAGCGAAGTGGTGGCCACTTGGAACAGAAAGAGAAGCTGGGATTGAATCCTGTTCGTAGGGGACACTCAAAATCTCAAACACCACCCCCGGAACCCACAAATGCATTTCAGAAAGTCGAGGTAGGTGTTGTTGTGCCTTTTTTTTAATGTAAATATAACTTTTTTTTTCTTAAAAAAAATTTAAACAACTAGTATATGAGATAAAGGCATAATACAATGCACTAATCTAAGCTTTTATTGAGAATGTGTAATTTATTTCATTATATGGGACTGTGAAACAGGTTGAAAAGGCAAAGCAGGATGATGCCCTCTCTGATTTAAGTGACCTACTGGGAGAGCTGAAGGATATGGCCGTTGATATGGGGTCTGAAATTGAGAGGTTAGTTTCTTGTTAATTTTCTTAAATGATATTGTGGTTTTTTTTTTCTTTGGTTCAGTCGAATTACATGTTAGACTTCATTTAATCTTTTGCCCCTGTTTTTACGTTGCTAAAAGGAAGTAAGCAACTTGATTTGGCGGTTTTCTATTTTGGTGTATTTTGCCTGTATTTTTGGTTATTTAAGTGCATCTCACATTAACACTACACTTAACACTTATTGCAGGCAAAATAAAGGTCTGAATGGTCTCCAAGATGATGTGGATGAGCTAAATTTCCGTGTGAAAGGTGCAAATCAACGTGCTCGTCGATTACTTGGAAAGTGAATTTCATTTCTCAAGATTTTGCTTATGCTGCCAACCTTCCCTGCCCTTCTATTTCACTGTTCTGCTCTGTCATAGTGATTCCGTGCACATACAAATTTGGATTAGACATCTTTATTCACATCTGTTGATATTCAGTGAAACTCTTGACTATTTGTATCAATTTTCCTCTTACCATGCATGGATGTGTTCATTATTAAGACCTTTTGGCCGTCGTATGCTTTCTACTTATGAGGCATATGGCTATTTCTATCTGCCATTGTCGGCACTAGTGTCGTGCCATTTCCAAAACCAATTTTGTGATGTGTAAAATAAAAGGACGATTTTTGCGCAAGACAAACAGCAAAGCTTCAGTAATGACTCAATAGAACTGGAATGATGAGAATTACCACGGAATCTCATAATGGTATCACCATAGAAGTTATATAACACAGTAATACGATCTGCTAAAGTCAAGATGAACTTGGTTGCGTGGCATATGCCTTGACGACCTACCTAAAATTTAATACATTCAACAACATCATATGAACAAGGGCATGTCCCTGAATTTAGAAGCAAGAGATCATGCATGCTCTTCAAATATTTGTTAGATCTTTCCCGTCAGCAGTCAGCAGCAGAATCCACCGTAGACATTGAGTATGAAATTCTCGCGATTTCAACCAAAAAAAATCCCTCATTTCTTCTCTTCTTAGAAAGGGGGGGGGGGGGGGGGGGGGGGGGGGGGGGGGTGTTGTTTCTAAAGGAAATTACCATCCTCACTGAAAAGCATTAGTAGACATTGATGACAGGCAAAATTCTAGGCACCAACAAGCCCCCAACATTCGTAGGGTAGAATCAATGAAATGTTCAAATTCACTGCAAGCCATGACAAATCAAGTGACTAATGCGAGCCAAAACTCTGATGGGACTAATCAGGAGTCCCATGTTCTGGCAATACAACAAATGTCATGTGTGAAATATGTCTCTCAAAGGCACAAGGAAATTACACAACTTCAATGAGCAGGCCAATGGCACAACTCATCTTCAGACAGTAAAAACTGACCTTGCTTGAGATTTATTAAGCAGGCAGTGATCAGAAAATTCCTGTATTATATAATCCTTATTCTAAGCATACTGCCAGAAAGAGGGGCATAATTGCATATACCTACTCCAAAGGAATAACAGTACTATAGTAGTATTTACTTCAATAACATATAACTGCAAGAAGTAAGAGTTAAACTCAAGAAACAAACATAATAATTACTAAGAAGAGTTGTCCACCATAATTCCTGGGATGCTAAACTTCTGAAAAGTATACACAGCGATGATCATATTTATAATATAGCTAAAAAACTCTCGGAACTTCATGGATCCAGGCATCTAAGATTGTCTATGGGAAGCTTAAATCTGCTCACTTTCACATTCATCGCCCATTGTTAATATGGAACATGACAAAGATTGTCCAAGATGATTATTCTGCAATCACACTCAAAACTGGCTACTCATACCAATAAATGATTTCAAACTCACCCAAATCTCTTCATTGACCATGAAAACTCATTAATCCCAATATAAGTTCCACTAAAGCAATTCATTCCCAAAAATAATTGCTGCAATTGTTACTCCAAAAGTAACCAGAACCTTTATCAAAAGCATGATTAAAGGTCATTAGTTAAGCCAGGATATGCTGTTGGACATGCTTCTTAAAACCTTGACTATCTAACATCTAGTGACTTCTTTTAAGTAGCACACCCTGAATACTAGGGGTGGTTAAATGATTTTGATAACTTTGAATGCTTGATATTAGGGATTGATATCAACATGTCTCAAAAACTACTTCAGCTTTTACCCATAGGAGGGGAAACAAGGAAAAGAGCGAAGGTCGTTATCAAAAACATTTGCATTTCATAACAAGATAATTGCCAACAACTTAATGCCTGCAAAAGCCATCTAATTCAACTTTTAACTCAAAATATCATAATTTAAATCTCTAATATCAGTCTTTTGCCTAAGTTCTCCAAAAGCCACAACTAATATGTGAAATTAACATTTACGTACATAACTAACATTGAAAACACGCTTTTAACATAGTCGATATCTACCAAGGATAAAATAATTAATTAAAATCATATGAGAATAACACATCAATGATCAAATTATATATCTACTTTTCAGCATAAAATCACAACTTGGACTAACAATCTAGCTATGCAAGTGCTTCCTAAATTGCATCTAATCAAGTTCCACCTCCACCAATGAAAACCCAGACTACCTTTCACCGGAATTGGGCCAAAAAGTACTAACTTACTAGCTAAAAGAATATATAATGAAACAAAATAAAAAGAAAACCCCATATGTAAAATAAAACAAACAAAATCCATCATGCCACCAATCGAAAACTTGTATTACGTAACAAAAATTCAACTTCAGACACTATAAAAAAACTTATTTTTCTCAATAAATCACAGTTTATTTCTTTTTTTCTAAAAGATAAAAGGAAGCAAAAGGTAATTCTTCAAGAGGGCTTAATATCCATAATGCTTTTGACCTTAGGAGCATAGAGGGAATAAACGACGGCTTGTCGTTTAGCGACTTCCAGCTGAGCTTTGCCATCGGAGAAAGCGGCCGACAGCTGAGAAGGGTCTGTTAAGTTCTTGTTGTCTCGAAACGCATCGATGGTTCGTCGTTTTGTGTACTCCCTTATGTTGTAGTCGCAGAACTGCCGTGCCACTCGCAGCAGTGAACGGTAAAGCTGTAAAACCTCCGTTCTTGTCGGCGATGCTACCCCCGACGCCGCCATTAGCGCTTTCTTCTTTTTGTTTTGAGAGGGAGGGGGTTTCCGGTTTGTTTGATTTTATAGAGCTGTGCCGTGGGCAAGACGGAATCTTTGCGCGGTTGCTTTACCTGGCTGAAAGACTACGGAGATGTTGAGCAAAACGCATCGTTTTAGGTTTTCATGATAAATAAAAAAAATAAAAAGAAATTACAAGGGGATAATTATACAATCTGAAATAGGAGTAAAAGTCTAATTTCAAATAATAAAAATTTTATATTTTAATTTAAAACTTAAAATTAGGTGATAAAAATTAGAGATTTATGTAAATTGGCATTTAAACTTAGAGATTTATGTTATTTATGTGATAAAAAATTGGCGTTTGAAATTGGCTTTTTGTTTTTCACATTATGTAAAAAGGAAGTGTACAAAAATAGTTATTTATTTGTTTACCCTTGTTCCCCCCCAAGGTTCACCTGTGTCGGCAAAGGCCAAAAATGTATAAAGTAAGAGTTACTGTGTAAAACTTAGAAAAAGAGACTGAACGGTTCTCCAATTTTGTTACATATAAAAGAGGATTTATTTTCACTCTCCTTGGGCTTAGATCTCTCTCTACCGAAAAACATGGCTTCCCTTTGGCCAATAGCTTTGATTTGCATTTTCGCTTTCTCACTCTCCATTGCTCACTCCAAAACTCTCAAGAGAGATGGTAAGTTTTCCTTTCACCCTTTACGCTGGATCTTCCTTTGTTTGCTCTGTTTGGTTCTGAGAAAATGCGGCGAGAAATAATTAAGAAGCCGGAAAGTTTTTTTTTTTTACCATACCTAGAATGTCATACTTGTTCGTTTCATTAAAGTAAAGAAAACCCATTTTTTGGTTGAATTGGTTCTTTCAGTAATTGTGTTCATTTTTTATGAATTAAAGTTGTGATCTTTTTGCCTGTTTAGTTTTTTTAGGATCTCTTTAGAGATGGTGTTTTGCTTAATTATTTGTCTATCAGATGTTAACTAGGTTTAACTTTCTACCCATTTCGCTTCAACCTTTTAGCAACTTAGTTGATAAATATGCTTCAATTTATCTTGATCTAAATGGATTTGACCCTTCATTTTTTGTTAAAACTAAGAATTTGTTTTCCCGATTGCAAAAGCCATAGAATGATTAGAACTTGCAAATTGGTTTTTATGGTCTGATATTTATTGTTACTGTTGATGTAGTGAGAATTGGAGTTATCATCTTTAAGAAGATTAATATAGAATGTAAATGTGCACCATGCGATGGGTTAAGAGTTTGTATTTTTATTGCAGTAAAAGCCTTAAATGAAATAAAAGCATCACTTGGATGGAGAGTGGTATATGCATGGATTGGGGATGATCCCTGCGGAGATGGTGATTTACCACCCTGGTCTGGTGTCACGTGTTCTACTCAAGGAGATTATAGAGTTGTTACTGAATTGTAAGTATCATAGCTGGTTATTCATTCTATTTTAATATTCGAAGTTTATGCCTCAATTTTGCTTAATGTGCTCATAAATTAAAGAGTATGTCTTTGATTTATTAAAGCAACCTAATGAATAATTCAATTTCAAATCCTTTCGCTTTCTCATTCTATCTTTGATTCCAACTTGTATTTAAATCTGATGTCAGAGGTTAGGATACTTTTCTGCCATGATTCACTACAAATGTAATTCTATTGGTTTGTCTCAACTTTCACCTTGGCTCATGATTATGATTATTTTCTTTTACAGGGAAGTTTATGCAGTATCAATTGTTGGTCCTTTTCCTATTGCTGTAACTAATTTGCTGGATTTAACAAGGCTGTAAGTTAAGTCTTTCTTGCCTAATAAGCTAAAATGTATTTGTTGTTTGAAGGTGAACAAAATATGTACCTTGTTATTCATTTTCTGACTGTGCTTCAAAATGGCAATCAAATCTCCTGTAAGTTGGAGCTTCAAATAACAAGATCAAGTTTTGATGCCCATAAGTTCTTTTGGTCATGTCTGTTAGGCATCACAATGTTGCATGTGCACAAGTGTCATTTCCTGCTTTTGATCTGTAGACCATGCAGATGAAATTGGCATTTTAAAGCAGTAAGCATATGTAATGGAAAAAGCAACCTGTGCATTTCTCCTCTCCTGTCTAGTAAGGAGCAGAGAAAAAGGGAGAAATTAGGCTGGTAACTCAAACGCTTGATGAAAATGGATTCTTCTATTTACCTTTTTGATATTGCCCCTTATCCCTTTTTCAGCTCCATCAATTGCTGTACTACGCCTAATGTGGATTGCATGTCTTGTATGGTGTTCATGTGCATAATTTATACATTCCTTCCTTCACATTGTTGCTTTTAATTGTGTACATAAATTACAGCCCCTTGAAATAGTTTAGAAATAATGTGTCATGTAGTATCCTAGTATGTGGTAGTCTTGGTTCTCACTAACATAAAAATAATTTTATGAACAGAATAATCACAAGTAGTGGGGCTATCATTTAGATGTTTTAGCCTCAAAAATTAATTTGAGAGTTCTAAGTGGAGCTTTTTCCTTCTTGACTTTGCTAATATGCAGGGATCTCCATAACAACAAGCTAACTGGCCCTCTTCCTCCCCAAATTGGACGGCTGAGACGACTTAGGATGTTGTATGTTTTCTTCTTCTGTGATCTGCTATTTGTGTGGGACACTTCACAATAACTCTCTTTCTGTAGATATCAGTATGAATTGACTCAATTCTTGTACTCTGCTTTGAGTTTCAGTTGACAGTTTCTTGCTTTTGTTTTTCCTCATAACTATTTATTTTTCCGTGAGTGAAGCAATTATGATTCCAGGTCTTTCTTATCAGTGAAGTACTTGTCTGTCTCAAATTGTTCTGAAGCATACTACATACACCAGCAATGCTACAGCTTGTTATATAAATTATATTAACCATGTCACCCTTACTGGAAGCATTTTGTGTCCAACTATATTTCCGTTACTTTGCTAGCTTACACTACATCAGTAGATCCAAAAGCTTCAGTATTGGATATTAACCACATACGATATCTAGGCCAATATTTATAAGTGCCATTCTTTTTTACTGAACAAATTATGTATAAACTTGTAGGCAAAAGCATTTTAGTTCTTCAAAATTTTGCTAGCATTCATCTGAGAATGAGATTTTTCCATAACTGCGATGCATTGCACAGAAATTTGAGGTGGAATAAACTCCAAGATGTCCTTCCTCCTGAGATTGGTGAGCTGAAAAGACTAACCCATCTGTGAGTAACTTTATATTTGCACAAATCTCTCTCTCTCTCTCTCTCTCTCTCAGTGTTGAATGTGTTTGTAAGTACATTCATGCTAGCATAAACTGGGAAAGATCTAACTGAAATTTCTTTAGGTCTCTGAGCTTTAATAATTTTAAGGGTGAGATTCCTAAAGAGCTTGCCAATCTACCTGAGCTTCGCTATCTCTACCTTCAAGAAAACCGTTTCGTTGGGCGAATTCCACCAGAATTGGGGACTTTACAAAACCTTCGGCACTTGTAATATTCTGTTTACTACTTTCTGTACCTTTCTGTAACAATTTTTTGATAAGTGCCTTTCTATAACATTTAGCGGTTATCCTTTATTGGCGGGATATTTTAATCATTATGTGAAATGTTCATGTTTGGTTTTTCAGGGATGTTGGTAATAATCATTTGGCAGGTACCATTAGGGAGCTTATTCGTTTTGAAGGAGGCTTTCCAGTTCTACGTAATTTGTACGTTATATTTTTATTCTTAATATGTTATAAAACTCTTGTTGTCAAGAATTTATGTTGTGCAATTTTTTGCATGATTTGTTTTGCTACATGATCAAAGACAGTTTTCTTTGGGTTTGCATTGATACAGGTACTTAAATAACAATTATTTGACTGGAGGAATTCCCGCTCAGCTGGCAAATTTGACAAATTTGGAGATTTTGTGAGTGCAGCTAATATAGTAACTAAGCAATTTGTATTATGTGATTCTTCTTCTTTTAGGGCTTTGGAATCCCTTAAAACTTAATTTTGTGTTGGTTACAGGTACCTTTCTTACAACAAGATCTCTGGTGCAATACCATCAGCACTTGCCCATATTCCTAAACTGACATACTTGTAAGATTTTCTAAAACGCTTAGTCTAGTTTGATTTG
This sequence comes from Theobroma grandiflorum, assembly GCA_036013995.1. NCBI lineage: Eukaryota > Viridiplantae > Streptophyta > Magnoliopsida > Malvales > Malvaceae > Theobroma > Theobroma grandiflorum. Next base: position 15,758,105 of record CP142131.1, read on the forward strand.
GAAATCTGGACTAATTTTCTTGCTCAGTCTCTTCACTTTTTTTTTTGCGAATGCTTATTCCATGATCATTGCATTTCTTTTAATTGATGAAACTTTAGGGGAAAAAAAAGGACAGGGGGAGGGGGAGGGGGGGGGGGGGGGGGGGGAGTGGGGAGGTTGTCTATGACATGAAGAACAGGTAGCATGAGTCTATTTCAATTTGATGTTTAACTTCTGCACTTAAACTTCAACAATAACAGGTACTTGGATCATAACCAGTTCTCAGGCAGGATTCCGGATGCATTCTATAAGCATCCTTTCTTGAAAGAATTGTGAGTTGCCTTCATCTTTTTAATTTGCGAGGAAAATAGCCTCTTTGGAAACTTGATAATGTCAAAAAGAAAAAAATATTTAACTTCATTTTATTCCAATTGCAGGTATATTGAAGGGAATGGATTCCGGCCAGGTGTAAACCCCATTGGTCCTCACAAGGTGCTTGAACTTTCTGACGCAGATTTCTTGGTTTAGTCAAACTATCGGAAGACCAAACTGCTACTATAAATCTATGGCCATTCGTTCCAAGCAAGTATGGGACTTATATTTAATATATTCTTTTTCCTATGCTAAAGAAAAGGGTTCTGCTAGTTAGTCAAGTCGGTGGCATTTGTACTGTAGATATGATAGGCTCGTTCTTTAGCATCATCTGCAGCTCTATTGTATCAAAATGTGGTCTGTTTCATCGAACAGCTGAAAGCTTGAATATTAAGATAGAGAATGATCAAATATCACATTTGTATTAATGAAATTTGAAATTTTGAAAAGGAGTTGTCTTATTGTTCTTCAGTTTCTCCGCATTCACAGGTTGCTCTATTTAATTTGGTAGCAGAGAATGATTGAAACAGAAGCATTGTTAACTCTTTTGTGTGTGTGTGTGTGTGTGTGTTTACCTTAAAAAATGAACTCCTTACTATAATTTTTATTTTGGATAAATAATCCCATAAGTGAGAAAAAGGGAACAAGAGAAGTGATTTAAATTTTCACTATACAGTATGTCTTTTTTCCTTATTTTCCTACTACATATGATTTTGTTTATGTTATAGATACTAATCTTCTACAAAAGGTATTTCCATCATTTGAAAATGTGAAGCTTTGAACACTATCTGTTCTTTTATCCTTCCTGATTCCTTGCAATAGAAGTAATATACTTTTCCCTGAATGAGACTTGACACCAGGTAGTTCATTTTTATCATCCACCTTACAGAATGTGGTGAAGTAACATAACATCCAGTAAATTTTAGAATCTACCACCCCCTCCCCTCTAAGCTTTTAATTAGGGACTACATATCTAGCCAAATACAGTCTACATAAATGCATATTATACACATCCAGCTCCATATACATTTGCACACATATATACATATATTAGAAAATATAACATAGTTGGGCCTGCACCACACTCACCACCAGGTATGCTGTATGCATGCATACCCTCCTTCCAGGTTTTTGCAGCTCACAATGTGGTATATTCATGTTGGCATTCCATGATCCATGGCATCAACAGCATCAAGCTTTCCTAGAAGATCCAGTGTAGTCAAGCCCCAGTGTGCCCCATTCAGTATAAATTAGCTGGTGATGGACAACAATCCATTATAGATTAAACCCTATTAATTAATTAATTAATTAATTAAAATTCAATATTAAGAGTTATAATAAATTTTAACTAAAAAATTGAAATTAATGATTTATAATATTACACCAAACATGACAATTTAAGGTCACTAGCAATCAAATTATCTTGATAATCTTATGACTGCAGTAATTAGATCACCACACAGTGATCTTGAAAGTGAATACTAAACCTTACCTTAGGTTCCACCTAATGAATAGCTTAGTTTTATTTTATTTTCATTGCTACTAATTTTACTAAAAAAGTAATTACTATTTCTTGGAACTTAAAAAGTGAACAAAAAAAAAGCAAATAAAATATCATCATAATAATATGAAATGATATACAACTGATCAGTGCATAACTAGTAATAATGATTTATACAATTGCTACAGAAATTATTTTCCGCATAACATTGCTGCAGAAATTACTGATAATTACAATTGCTCAAAATTATATTCACCAAAAACTTACAAATTCTGCTATTAATACAATTATCATATGCAACACCTCGTTCTTGCATTACTGCTGTAAGGAAAATGGAAAATCATCCACAAGCTGGAGCATCGAAGTTGGGGAATACTATGAATGCAATCGACAAAGGAGCCAAAGATATTGGAGACATCACATTAACATGGATAGGGTCTAGCCTTGGGATGTTTCCAGCATCTGTAAGTAAAGGAACACCATTAAGAACCATAGTTCGGCTTTGAAGGTATCCATTTTTTGGAGTTAAATGATACTCCTCTCTGAGTAGAGGTTCATCTGAAGCTTTAACTCCAACCCAGGAAAATGTTTTCTTAAGACTACGTGTGAAACTGTCCCGGCTAATGTTTTCTTCTTTCACAGCCAACTTGATGTTGATGCTATTTTGAACATCCATTATGAATTTCATCTGATTGCTCAAGTTGATCAGGAGCAAAGTTACACCGGCCTGTAACAGGATGTCAATATCATAGTCAAAGAAACTATAAAAAGACACTACACAAGAGAAATTGTGTTTTAATTTCAAAAATTAAAATCTCTATGATTTCAGGTGTTTCATAATTCCTGAGGCAAGAGCAACAGTCACAAATTTCATATTCAAAAAACAATTTCATAGGAAAAATGAATAAAATTAATCTGAGAAAGTCAACAATTAGCATACTCTACAGATTGTGCATATGGGTCTGAGACATGGACGTAATTCATAATGGTTCAATCATTCTGTTCACAACTCATGTCAAAAACTTAATGGTATTTATTGGTAATCACCTATCAGAAAAAACAAAAGGTTTTTAAATTAATGCAAACCAAATTAAAGATGAATAGCAGCAATTTGAACACCTAGATGGGAAATCACCACATGATTAAGCCATTTAAAAGACTGAATTTCAGTTTAAAATGTTTGATAGTCTGCATTAATTGGAAGAGGGAGGTGGTTAAGTAAATTCTCAAATAAGTAAGCTTTGAAATGTGAACCATCAGATTATACGTGTGAACAGACCTCAAGAGAACCTCAGGCAATATCATCACATTAGTTACGCCTTAAGCCCTGAGTAGAGAAACAAGCTTAGGAAAAACACAACCAAAAGTTGACCTAATCGGGCAAGTTGGTATGCTTGTTATTAGCTCGGTCCATAGCAATAGGGAGGATCTTGCTCAGAGTCAATCTGCCTATGACTAATGCTAAAAATGGACCAGCAGAAAAAAAAAATTTCTTTCAAATGGTTGTTAATCAGCTAAAAGCAATCATGGATTCAAAACTTCTCCATCATATTAAATAAAGCTAGAAATCTAAGAACCTGAGCCTTTTTGTACCACTGTCAACCTAAGAGTTAGGATGCTTGCGTTCTCCTAATAGTCTGTCAGAATAAACTGGAATAAAAGAAAAAATAATTGACTTACTCTTCCTTTCGAACAATGGGCATAAGTTCGCAGAAAGGATGAAGCATCACTATTGACAGCTAGAACCACTTTTCCCATTAGTCGATGCCATAGAAGTGCACTGTTCAGAACCATTAAAACAAAAGGTATAAGGACTCTGCCTATAAGTCCAGCATAGTCATATGTGAAAAAAGTTTTCAATATCTTCTATCTCACCAACCCTTCCCCTCCAATTTGATCAAACATTTAAACGACACACAAGCAAAGAATCTAGCATTTATACACTCCAATTAAGAATTTCAAATCTCTTGCTCTTGCCTGTAATAATCAGGGTTGGGAACATATGTTGTTGCATTGAGGAGACCATAGTTCCCACCAATTAGTGTTTGCCTACAATATACTTTAGTATGGTACTTGGAAGCCATTCCAAGCTGATCCAAATACCTAAAATCATGTACAAGAGAAAGAAAACTTGAGCATTCATACATGACAATAATACATTAGTGGTAAACTTAATCTTTTACAACGATAAAAAAGCATAAATGGAGAGAGGAGAAAGATAATTAAAGCAGTTGAGAAAGTGTGATTACCAGAAGCTGTTCACAAATGTGTCAGACACATGAGGACCACCACTGTTATAGGCCCCACCAGATTCTCCAACCCATGCAGAAGCCCAAGGACCATGCCTTCGGATGATGAGTGCAAGATTGCTGAATGTATCTGCTACCTTGCTTAAGTGTTTTGGATCCAATATCTTACTTATAAGTTTGGGATCAACACCTGAAACAAAAGTAGGGCTTAAAATGTATTAAATGGAGGTAGGACTGACAAACAGAATGTCTCAATGCGTTGAAGCCAAAAAACACAATAGTTGATGGTTTGTCTGAATCTTGGATAAATAATTATCTTAGATGAAAGTTAGAAAATATTATTAGGGATTGTTTCAAATTATTTCTTTAGCGTTATTTTTTGACTACTAATTCTAAATCAATAGTTCATTATGTAGGGCAGTTGGCTTTATAAGTACATTCTGCAAAAGAATTTGGTACTAATCCCAACTTACCTGCACCCAAATTGTATATATGATGGCTCATGGCATCAAGTATGCTTGAACCTGAGATCTGAAGAAGCTTCGCAAACCACTCTTGGTCAAAGAATCCCCCAGGTGCCACAAGTGATGGTTTGTATTGAGAGCCTTTGTATAACTCATTTATAATTTTCTTTAGGTGGATCAAGTCTTTCCCATACTGGCTGGCAAGAACATGCGCACCAACACCATTGCCACTCAACTCATTACCTAAAACAACAAAGGCCACATCAAAGGTGAGAAGGAGAGAAAAAAGGTATGGATATGCAAAGGCCTTTGTCTATAATTCCATACCAAATTCCCATGAATCTATTTGGTACCCCTTTGAAATGGTGTATTTCATAAAATCTTGTGCATTGCTAGAGTCCCAATCCCCTCCCCAGAGGCTCCTCCTTATTTTATGTCTCCCGTGAAGTGCATTCAAGCCAAATGTCAACATTACCCTGCAAATGTAGGATTCAAGTGAATACTCATAGCAGCAGCAGAAGCATAAACTAATCCATTCATAAAGTTGAAAAATCTTGTGAGTGTTAGAAAAAACTTAGGGCAAATCTTACTAAAATATACGCACTTCTATGAGAATCACTTAGGGTAGAAAAATTATCTTCATCCTATAATTGTCCAAAAGTCCGTCTTTACCACATATGATTAAAATCTCATCCAACTTTCTTATGAAATGAGTTTGTAACAATGTAGCTCTTGCATTTAGTAGATGTTATATTCAATAACGAACAGATTCAGTCAACCTTTCTGATTAAATCACCTTGTTAATACAAATAAGAAATAACCCAGCTCAAGCCAGTTAAGTTAATGGATCATACACATGATATCATTGACTTCTGTTTATAGATAATACTGCAAATCTGCAGTGCAAAGCATGTTTCCTTTTGGTGAAGAGAGAGAATGGTATTTGGAATGCTAGGATCTTACCCTGTTGCATTGAAAAAATGGTTCAGCTGGTCCCACCTCTCCATGCGTAAGCATCCCTGTGAAAATCCAAACAACCCATCTTTCATCTTTCTGAACGGATGACAAGGAGACTTCAAATTTCCAACATTATACAACACTTGATCTTGCAAAGAGCCTCCAATTCTTATCCTCAAACGGTTGAAAGCTAGCAGCATCAGGAACATAGAGTAGCATCATACATCAGAACAAAAAATTTCAGCAAGATACTATAACATTTATGTCCAGGGAACAGCTACATCATTACTGATGTAGAAATACAAACCTTGGACAGCTTTGGCAAGGCAAGGATGAGTCAAGTCCTGTAAAAAGAAAAGCAGGTTGAGCTGTTACTAAATTGCTTCGATTTTTCCAGAAGCTTAACAGAATGAGTTGACAAAGTTCTAAGAAAAACCATTTACTCTTATGAAGAGTATAGTTCTTCTTAAGCCTCACCAGATTTATTGCAGAAGTATAGTGCCATGGACACTGCTTGTAATCACACTTATCATGAGGCCACCAATCAATTGTAGCACAGATGAAGTTATCATCAGTTTGAGCAACAGTTGTAGTCCCATCAACTATAATTGTCCCATGACTAATCTCTTCCGCCAAAATTGCAGGGAGGGAAGCCACAAATAAGAATAAAATGAGATGAAATTCCATTTGGTAAATCAACTGTGACAGCCTCGCTTCCACTTCAGTGTATTGAAGTTAACTGTGATCAAAGGGTGTAAAATTCTATCAGAAACAGGACCTCTAAGGTGGCATTTGGAATGAAATGAGTGAAATTTTAAGTATATTTCAACAAGAAAAAAAGGAAATTAGATTATAAAGTTCCAGACAGTAATTTGTCCCAAACTACACAGTTTATCACCTGTCTTTCCAGATTATTAATAACTTGAAAGATATCAAACCTTATGACCTAAGTTAGCTGTTTACAGCATCCAAAAATATATAATCAATGACCTAAATCAAAGCAATGCTGAGTAAAGATATCGTGGGAATTGGACTTATATTGGATAACACACAACTTTACAATAGACTGCAACTTCCTACTTCTTTTATTCCATCAAAAAAATTGGCTCTGAAAATGAGCTAATTTAGCATTTTTTAAGTAGATTTAAGAAGAAGATACCTCCTTTAAAAAAGGAAATATTAATCATAGAAATGGGATGTGTGATTTTAAAGCTTCGGTGAGACTGCCATAAAAACAAATACCAACAACATCAATATTCAACATGTTTGAAGAGGCACTGAGCTGAATAAAAAGAAATATCAGATCTCAAAATATCAAAAACATCCTTAACGCATCAACAGACACGTCCTGAAGAATGGAACAAGAAATGCCTTCTTTTTTATTTATTTCACAACGTTTACTGTTAAAGTACAAGCAAATGAAAACCATTCAAAGTTTCAAAATTTAACAAAACTGAAAGCAACCCATTGAAGAAAAAAAAGAAACTACCCTGAAATAGCCAGAAACAAAGAATATGTTCAATTGGCATACACAATGACAAAGCTCAACGCCCAGATGCAATTTGAGGAAAACAAGGACAAGCCAGATAAGAAACTAACCTCCAAAAAAAGCTACAAACCAGGCATTGGAAAAGCAAACAGAGAAATGCAGGGAAGTTTCCTTCGAAACAAGTACACCATCAATAATGTTGAAAAGCTACAAATTTTTCATTGGCCAAAACAGAAGCCTTATCTGTCTGTCTTGGTTTCTTATCCTTGGGCTCCAGTTACTTTCCCGTGACAAGATAAACATGTTTGGTGAAATGGGTGGGACTCAGATTTGTCGGTTCGGCTAAAAAATTACATTAAGATTCTTGTCCAAAAACTTTCACTAAAAACTGTAGGTATTTTGGTTTAGCCATAAGCTCTTTTAGCACCCACAAAAGAATGACGTAACTGGTTTGGAAACAGGGGTTGGTGGTGAGGGCAACAGTCAAGTGTATGTTTCCATTTCCAAGATGTAAAAGGCAAATTACAAAGAGTCAATCAAATCTTGTTTGTATTTAAGATTCCAAGTTTTCCTGGGGAGGTTGTAGTTGGCTTTAAGTTGAGGTTATGCCTACACTAAATCTTTCACTTACTTGGAATAATGGTTTCTATTTTACTACAAGTATTTCTTTACTTTTTTTTAATTCTAAATTCTAATTAAATATCAGCCGCCAGATTCGTTATACTTGATTGATTGATTAATTAATTAATTAATTATAATAGAACTTGGTGACTTTTTCAACTTGGAAAATGAAATAAAGCAAGCATTCAATTGCCAATATTAAGAAAGGGCACTACTTTTCCAATGCTGCCTCATCATTACTAGTTTTCTTTTTCTTTTTCTTTGATTAATTTAGGCTTCATTTATTTTGTGAAAATGGGTTTTCAAAAACCATATTTTTCTGAAAATATTGATTTTTTTAAATATATAGTATTTTTTATTATTTAGATGACTTTATGAAAAATATATATTTTTTAAGTTGTTTTTTGAAAAATTGATTAGTATTCCTGTCACAATTGTAGTGCTAACATAACTATTAATGTATTTATAATAAAATATTATATTATTAAAATACTTATTTTCTTTAAAAAAAGTATTAAAATAGAAATAATAAAAAAGTATTAAGTATTACATTAATATCTATTACTTATTATTAAATAATAATATTATAAACTTTATTATTAAATATTAAAAATATTAATTATTAAAAGTATTAAAATAGCAATATTTATTATTATTAATATAGTGAAAATATTTTATTTTGATATATATAATTTTATTTTTAATTAAAATTAATAAAAAATATTTATAAATATAATACTATTTTAAATTAGATTAAGTTAAACTTAACATGCATCTGAAAATTCCAAAATCAAATAGATCGACCCATAGACAAGTCTAGTTGGGAAAAGAGTTTTATTTTTTACATAAATTTAATTTAAAAATTATCTTCTATTTTTATAAAATGAAAGATGATTTTCAAAATTTTATATTAATTATTAAATAATTTTCTAAGGACCATCTCATTTTTAACCAACCAAACATAAAAAAAAAATGAAAATCAATCTCTACGAAACAAACGGAGCTTTATTAGTGTATCCATATAATAATATGATAGGGTAAAAATGTAAATTTGAAATACAGGTTGATTCAATATAGTTTAATATAAAACAAAAAATGTGGTCATTTAAAGCACGTGATCGTCCTGAATCTCACTATTACCTCAAGTTTGGCATCTGTCTATAAATATAATATATATATAATATATGAATATACTTATTTTAAATTGGCAAAACAATATTATTTTAATTAAGCATGCATGCCTTTGTCCTTTGTTTTTTCATTTCTATAAAACATTCCTTTAGACCACCTGCACCGTTACTTTGCAGGGACCAATCCATTGTACGCGTCATTTTTTAATGAATAAATAAGGAAAGTTTAGGAATATTAAATAATCTGTGATAATTAGAGTATTTAGTTTATTAATTGGTATATATTTTTTTTGTTTAAAGAATAAAGTTTAAATCTTTTTTTTAATTTAAAAAAAAGATTAAATACCCAAATAAGCTTCTAAACTATGTCAAAAAAAATCAATTCAGCACCTATTTTTCTATTGTATTCAGATAAATCTCTGAACTTTTATTTCAAATCAAATTAACTCCTTTCCCTAATGGCTGGTTAACTTCCATTAGTCAACTTTATATGTGGTATTTTTATACCACATCATCTGTTATGTGACAAATAATGTGACGCATTAAATATTATTAATTAAGATTGAGTAAATGAATAAAAAAGTAAGCACATAATCCTAATCAATAACATTTAATGCCATATCATCTATCACATGACCGATGACATAGTATAAAAGTATCACATATATCACTGATTAATGAAAATTAGTCAATAGTTAGGGAGAGGGGTTTATTTGACTCGATATAGAAGTTCAGGGGCTTATTTGAACATAATAAAATGATAGGGACTAAATCGATTTTTTTGACATAGTTCATGAGTTTATTTGAGTATTTAACTAAAAAAAATAATTTGTAATAAGTTTGATTCGTAGAGTAATTTTTGTAGGTGAACATGTTAATTTTGTGATATAAGGGAGGGAGTTGAGAAGCTGGTGGAAGTGGACCCTAGTTTCATTTTGCCCATCTTACTTGTTGATGACAAAATGTGATCATGTTATTTTTTATTTATTTTTATCTATATCTAGCTCAAGGTAATTAATAATTAATATCCAAAATGGAAGATTTATTGAATACATTATAACTAGCAACCTTTATATTTTCTACCCAAAAGAAAAAGTTAATAAATTTTCACATGTAAGAATTAAAAATGAAAAACTACTTTGGCATTAGCAATTTGGGATTCTAACTTTTTCTTCCTATAATATTGACTTAAGTTTTAGGTAGAAAATTTAATAGTTTTAAGCCCTTGGATCCTTAGATAATGAACTCCTTAAGTTTGTGAACATTAGACTTAAATTATAACTCATGATACCTTATGACAATATATATATATATAAGTTTTCATTTAGTTGATGCTTTTATTATTTACTTTCAATTTTTAGAAGTTAATAAAAAATAAAAAATGCAGTTGAATTTAAGACTCGCATTAAATTTTCTAAAGATTATACATAAAATATGTAATATTTTAGATAACAAAATGTCAAAAAAATTTCAGACAAATTGATTATATTTTAATTGATATTATGTTTTAATTATTTTTTTATTTTAAACCCATGAAGATATCATTTTTCCCTTTTAATCTTTTTCTTTGTAATATTTTTGAAAAAATTAAAAATAGTTATAAAATGAAACTTTAAAAACAAATAAGAACATTTAAATATTGTAAGACCCGATCCAAAAGCCCAAGACTAATAAAAGATGGGTGTTTGGGTTAAAGCCCATAAGTCTATACTTATTGTACGAATTAATTTTGGAAAGGGAACATTCTAACTATCCTTGGATGACTTAGATTAATGATTTGAGTCTCTTTTTGTGTTTTTATACCTTCAAAATCAGCTTCAATACGAGTTTATGTATAATGTTTTTTCCATTTGGTTTATTGAATTAGGTTAAGTATGCAAAATATATAATTTATTTAATTTTAATTTCGAACGTGATTTTATTTGATATATGCATTCTCACTTTTACAAATATGATTTACTATATAAGATATTTTGAAAAGTATGCAAAAAAGTATATTTTGCAAATATGTATATTTTCGAGTGATTTGTGTTTAGTTTTATTATCATGACATTTGATTTTTGAAACAAATATATGTTTTTGAATATTATATTATTCAATTTTGATTTCAAATCATTGTCTATGATTTTTTAATTTAAAATTTTTTTAACTTGCTCAACTCAAATAAAGAGATGCTAGTTATTTGTTGAGTGTTTATATTTATCTTTTTACTTTTATAGACTGTGATATTTAGGGATTAATTTCGACAAAAGCAAACGTTAGCAAGATTGGTAAATGTTGTTTAGATGAAATCTTTTGAATAATTTTTTTTATAAGTTTGGAGATTTGAATTTCGATATATTATAACTTTTGAGATACTTTTAAATTTTGATTTTAATTTAATATGATATTTGTTATCTTATATACTAATAAAACTCATTCTATGAGTATGTAACAATTTCTTTCTTTAAATTTTGGGTTGGGGTGTGACAAATGTGCTATCGTTTATACTTTGGAAATGTACATTTCAAGCACTAGCCATTGTTTGAGATAATCTATATATATTCCTTTGGTAAAAAGGTAACGGCCCATGCATTATTTTTCATGCCTTAGATGATAAAAATTTAATATATAGAATTAAATTAGGAAAATAAAATAAAATTCATGTCCAAATTATGATAAAATTAAGGTATATGTTTGCTACAGATATGTTTCATTTTAGGAAGTAGTTGAACCAATCTTGTGTGACATGTGATGTTAATTAAACGAAAAAAGAAAAAAAAGAAAGATGAAATTCTCACCCACCCCAAAATAAAAAACACAAATCTCACCAATTATGAAGCAACACTTGATAATGTCAATACCTAAACCATCTGATATTTTCTTTGCAAAATCCTATTGGAGGAAAAATAAAAAGGAAAAACCCTATTGGTAATCATTTGATTGACATTTTTTCCCCCTAGCTAGCTTACCTTGAGAAAGCCTCTTTGCCATTATCCAGCAGTTGGCCCAAGCAAGCCAAGATCACCGATTTTTCTCGTTACCTTTGGATTAGCAATCTTGAAGTTAAAAAAAGAAAGTCTTTGTTTAAGATTAATTTCTCTAAAATTATTGTTGTTATTTGTTCAATCAAATATGTATTTATTTTGAATAAATGAGTATTTATGATTAATAATTAATTAATTAATATTAATTAAAATATTATTTATCATTATATATAGATGTTGACGTGATAATAATATAAATAGTAAAAAATCATATAATTATAAAATCATTTCGTATAAACATGTCATAGTAACATTTCATATCAGTGTAATGTGATTAAGAATAAAAAAGTGATATTTTGATTAATAATAATTACAAAAATATAAAGATTTAATTAAACTTAATAAAAAATAAAAATTCTTTTAAATAATTTATATTGTGACTCCCCACCAAATAAGCTTCTCTTTTGACTTGTATTCTAATCATAACCCATGATTTTCACTCATCAGCAAATTTATCATATTTGAAATTTTTTTAATTCTCTTTATTTTATGCTTTCTATAAAGGGAATTTGGTGTCCATAACAATAACTATAAGCTACTAGTATAAGTCAAGAAAATTGATTTTTGGAGAGTATTTAAGCAGTTAGGTAAGGAGGCAGGCATATCTTTTATCACATGGAAAATGGTAGTTGTTTTTCTTTTCTTCTACTTTGTGTTTCCTCCTACCATACTTTTTATTTATTTTCTGTTCCATCTAATGAATTGTCCTTTGTCTCTTTAAAGATGCCATAGACATTTAGAAATAGGCCAAGAAGCAGCACCATTTTCAGCATTCTTGTTGGTAGTGAAGAACATGTTTGCCTCATCAATGGTTCATTGCCCTCAACTAAAGTCTTCAAAAAAATTGGATGTATTTTCACATACTATTTAGCATCTACCTACACTTCTTCTTTTTTTTTTTTTTTGCTAATTTATATTGTGTAACACTTTTGATTTTCTCTTTGCATAATAATATGCTCTCATTTTATTATAAATATTTTTAATGGAAATTTTCTTCACTGTTAGCACTTGGTGCAACAGATAATTTTTTTTAAAAAAGAAAGTAAACAAAAAATAAAATGGTTAAATTGCATATGGGGATATATCTGTATTTAGAAAGAAAAAGTAGGAATAGATCAGTAATAATGCACTTTTACCCCACTTTCTTCTTTGTTATAAAACCCCCCTCTCCTCCTTTCCTCTTCTTTCCTTCTTTCCCTTCTTTCCTCATATCAAACAGAAGGATGAAAACCCCTTGAAAAATCCCCATTTCATCAAAAACCAAAACTTTTCTTCAAAGATTGAAGTCTTTTTTTCAATTACCCATATTTTCTCTTGATTCCTTCAAAATTCCATTTACCAGAAACATAATTTCGAATTTAGAGCTCGCATTTTCCCCTATAAATACTGGAAAGACTTCATTTTCTTTTTCTAATTTTCTTAATATAACAATTCATCACATTTGGATTGTTTTTCTCCTTACATCTTCAATCACCCAAGTATTTTTAAAATTATTAATTACCCAATTTGATTTTGATCATGTTGATCGTGTATGATTAACACAGTTTCCATTTTGCTGTACAAATTAGAGGGGTTTTTGACTATTTTTCTTCTGTTGTAAAATGAGGGTTTCCTGATGATAACTTGTATTCCTCTTTTATGTTGTAAATTACTTATTTTGAGTGGGTACTTTGCTTGGAGATGATGGAGAACGGTGAAGAAGCAGTGGATGATCAAGGCTCAGGATGGCTTGAAGTGAAAAAGGTCTTCTTTCTTAGTGAATCTTTATTTAATACCCATTCACATTATTCGTAATTTCGTGATTTTTGTTGCATTTTATGTTTATGATCTTTTTTGGTTGCTTGAAAGTTGAAAACTGAAAAATGGGGGAAAGGGAATTTTTTTTTTGTCTTTTGATTATTGGCTTAATTAAACTTGATTGCTTCTTTGAGCTTAGCTGACTGAAATTTATTTATTTTAGTATGCAAAATGAAAGTTTGGAAATTGCTGTACTTTTCTCAGCAGCTAAACAAATGTAAAGAAATTTATTAGAGTTTCTTCTATGCTGATTGCTGAGTTAATGATGGACATAAAGTTAGATTATGAGTGAAATGCACTTTCTATTGTTGCTAATTCATAAGTGAATTGTTCTTAAAATAGCTTGGGGAATCAAATTGTTTAATTACAAATTATTTGGGTCTACCAGATTGAGGGCAATGTGTTCCTAAGTATCTATTTGAATGAAGTATGATTGCAACAACAAAGATTGGCTGGGGAATATTTTTGTTAACAAATAGACTGGGAGTCTTAGACTGAAAAATTTAGTTATTCACTCAAAAAGTTAGGAAGCATTGCTTTGTTGGAGGTGTTCATCTTGACCATGTAGTGCCTTTCATTGCAACCCAAGGCCTCATTTTTCTTAACTTCGTGCTTGATGTGAGATTGTCAGTGTTATGTTGTTGGTATTTCTGGCATAAAGAGATTCTGGGTCTTGCTTCTCTGATATCGCCGCCTAGTCCGTCTACATGGCACCACTTACATGGAGGTCTCTTGAGTTAACTAAAATTTTGCTTAAAAAATTGCTTTGCTATTCTAATCTGTCTCCTAAGACTACCACATGAGTATTTTATTCTCTACTGTCAATGTTTCTCTCATATGTCATTTTGGTAATCCGCAGCAGTATACTATTCAAGAAGTGGCATAATGATATTGATATATTAAAATGTTAAATGTTCTTTTGATTGTGTGTCAGTGTCATGTGTTGCTGTAATTGTAACTTTTTCTTATTTTATTCTCAGAAGCACAGAAGTAGCTCGAAGTTTTCTGTACAAAGCTGGGTTGGGGGATTTTCAGCAAAAAATGCTAATAATTTGATTAGAGGTCAGCCTTCGTCATATGAGAAGGGTGGAATTGTGCAAGGAAAATGCAGATCTCAGCTTCAAACATCTGGAAGAAATTTGGATGTACATAGCCGGGGTGGTCTTGCAAAGTCTACGGCTGAGTCAAATGAAGATAAAAAGGATGTGTGTTATCTTGATAAACGTGTTGTTAAGCAAGACCATGAAGACCCCATGTCCCCTTCTTTTTTTGTTAAAAATTCTAATGGTAGTTGTGCAGATAACCAAAAAATTTTATCAATGGATAAACCCCATATTGTTCACAAAATCAAGTGGGGTGATTTAGAAGATGATGTTCTGGTAGCACATCATGAAAACAACATTGGAGCTGAAATCAAGTTCGGTGATATTGGAGATGATAATGTGCTAGGCTGTAGGAAGCATGACAATACTTGTAACTCACTTTCATGTAGTTCTTGTACTAACATCCAAGAAAACACTGTCGAAGCATCCATGGATGTAGATAGTCATTCTTGTCAGATATCTCCATTGACTCCTAAGGATGAAATAATGGAACAAACCTTTAAAGAGGCGTGTGAAATATCTTCAGAAGCTTTGGAAGCACAGACTGACAATGACAAAATAATTTCTGAGGATGATGGTTACAAGGAAATACATACTGAACACATCAAACCAATAAATGATAATCAAGTAGATTCTAGCTTCCTATCTTGTCAAGCCTCTGGACCAGCAGCGATACTTGAGGTGCCTGATGTCATGTTGGAGGTTGGCAAGCCAAAAATATCAGAAGCGTCTCTTGTAGATGGTGGTTCAAGCACAGAGATGGTTTCCCAGGATGGAGTGTCACTTCCACCTGAGAACAGTGGACCTGAAACTCTGACAGAATCAATTATGACAGATTGTATACAGGATGGTAGAATACCTGGTGATCTGTCAAAAGCTCAGATTATAACTGCTCTTGGAGAAGGTGATGCAGGGGAAAGCAAAGAAAGGTTTAGGGAACGGCTTTGGTGCTTCCTATTTGAGAATCTTAACAGGGCAGTAGATGAACTTTATCTTCTTTGTGAACTAGAATGTGATCTAGAGCAGATGAAAGAGGCCATTCTTGTCCTCGAAGAGGCTGCTTCTGACTTTAAAGAATTAACTACAAGAGTAGAAGAATTTGAGAATGTGAAAAAGTCCTCTTCTCAAGTGGTCGAAGGTGTGCCAATTACTTTAAAGAGTGACCATCGAAGGCCACATGCTCTCTCATGGGAGGTAAGGGTGCTTAGCTTGTTTTTTTTTTTACCATATAATTGTTTGGCTTTTAATCATAATCTCATTTTATGTCATACCATTAGAAGAACCCTCATTCCTGCATTTTACATCTGTGAGAACTTAAATTGCTGGATGCGCACCTTTCCATTTCATATATACTTAGGGTCCTTTTTGTCTCTTGTTACATGTCTCTTTGACAAAGTTTAGAAGAAATAAAAAAAAGGGGCTTTTGGAGTTGTTGGGGGGGGGGGGGGGGGGGGGGGGGGTTGTGGGGGTCAGGAATGGTCTGTTTGTGGTGGTGAGGAAGGGGAGGGTTTGAGCATGGTTCTGGAAGATGGCACTCAGTGGATTAAGGATGCCGGCAGACACAAACATATATAAGTTTGTGTCAAAATCGATCGTTTATTTCTTTTTGAGGTTCTCTAATATCATTTTTATGCCATCAAGCCATCTAATATGGAACAGTATAGATGCTTTATCTTGAATGCAGGTTCGTAGAATGACAACTTCACCTCACAGAGCAGAGATACTGTCTTCATCTTTAGAGGCTTTTAAAAAGATTCAACAAGAAAGAGCTGGCCGACGTCCTGGTGACAGCAAGAAATCCTTGGGGCAGGACAGGTCCAACCGTGCTTCTACATCTGGTGATTACTCGAGGAAGTCAATTATGCCATCTAATGTAACATCCAGTGATAAAGAATCAGGGATAAAGTCAAGAAAACTCGGTGGAGGTTCAGATCTCACTCAAGGGAACCTAAATGGAGAGAAACGAAACATTGAATCAGGCAAGTCTAGCAAATTATACTCTGTTCAAAATGGTCGTGACCCACCAAAGAACTATATCTCTTCTGATGTTGCTTCATCTAGGCCACTTCTTAAGGACTATTCTGCTGCATCTGGTTCTGGAAAGAGCAAGAGAGAATATCTTGGGTCTGAAACTGAGAAGCTGCTTCCTAGGAAAGATAAAACATTAACAGAAAATATTGTTGAAAAAAACTTCAAGAGTGTGGATCACATTAAGAGGCAAATTCCTTCTGAAAAAGACAAAGATAAGAGAAATGCTACTTCATGGAAATCCATGGATGCATGGAAGGAGAAGAGGAACTGGGAAGACATACTTTCATCTCCTTTCCGTGTTTCTTACCGTGTATCACACTCGCCGAACGTTGGTAAAAAAAGTGCTGAACGTGTACGTATTTTGCATGAAAAACTAATGTCCCCTGAGAAGAAGAAGAAAACTGCTTTGGATTTGAAGAAGGAAGCAGAGGAAAAGCATGCACGGGCCTTGAGGATCCGAAGTGAGTTGGAGAATGAAAGAGTTCAAAAACTTCAGCGCACCTCAGAGAAACTGATTCGTGTCAATGAGTGGCAGGCTGTTAGGACTATGAAGTTACGAGAGGGAATGCATGCCCGTCAGCAGCGTAGTGAATCACGACATGAAGCTTTTCTAGCAGAAGTTGTGAGGAGAGCTGGTGATGAAAGCAGTAAAGTTAATGAGGTTCGTTTCATTACTTCATTAAATGAAGAAAATAAAAAGCTTATTTTGCGCCAGAAACTGCAAGATTCAGAGTTGAGGAGAGCTGAAAAACTTCAAGTGATGAAAACTAAGCAGAAGGAAGATATGGCTAGAGAGGAAGCTGTTTTAGAACGCAGAAAGCTCATTGAAGCTGAAAAGTTACAGCGTCTTGCTGAGACACAGAGGAAAAAGGAGGAGGCTCAAATTAGGAGGGAAGAAGAACGGAAGGCATCAAGTGCAGCCAGGGAGGCAAGGGCCATAGAGCAGCTTCGGAGGAGGGAGGAAAGAGCCAAAGCTCAGCAAGAGGAAGCTGAACTTCTAGCACAGAAATTAGCTGAAAGACTTAGTGAAAGTGAGCAACGTCGTAAATTTTACCTTGAACAAATACGCGAGAGAGCTTCTATGGATTTCAGGGATCAGTCTTCACCTTTACTGCGCCGATCTGTTAATAAAGAGAGTCAGGGCAGATCTACACCAACCAACAATAGTGATGATTGTCAAGCAAATGGTAGTGTTATTTTAGGAAACTCTGCACTTGCGACAGGCAATGGTGCTTTGCAACACTCACTGAAGCGAAGGATTAAAAGAATTCGGCAAAGACTTATGGCTTTAAAATTCGAATTTTCTGAGCCTCCTGCTGCTCCTGAGAATACTGGTATTGGATATAGAACAACTGTGGGAACTGCAAGAGCAAAAATTGGGAGGTGGCTTCAGGAACTGCAGAAACTTCGTCAAGCCAGAAAAGAAGGAGCCTCAAGTATAGGGTTAATAACTGCTGAAATGGTCAAGGTATATCATTTTAGACCACCATTTGAGGAAATTATAAGTCAATATTTATTATTGTTATGATGTTTCAACATGGGATGTTTGGTTTAAGGATATTGTGGATGTTTATGGAATTTCGAGGGACCCTTTAGTGGGAAGATTCAAAAAATATTTTCTTTCAATCATTTAAAGAATTACTCGGATTAATGCATTCTTTTGATTGTTGAGAGGATTTTGGCCAGTCAACACTTGCCATTTCCTCAGATGTATACAATTTATGAATCTGTTTTCACCGTACTCATGCCTTTTTCCTTTATATGCTGTTATAATCATCTTTGTTCTTTTTTACGATAGTAGTTATGCATAAGTTCTCTTTTTATTCATGCTGCAACTCCAATTGAAATGGTTATAGAATTAATAGTTCTAGCCAGTTTTTGGTTTTTCCTGTGTGTGTGTGTGTGTGTGTGGAGGGTGTGGGGTGGAGTGGGAAGGGTAGGGTAGCGAATAATGTTTTTTTCTAATTTATTGCTTATTAAAATTTCTTTTTGAATTAGTTTTTGGAGGGAAAGGAACCCGAGCTGCAGGCTTCTCGCCAAGCTGGTCTGCTTGATTTTATTGCTTCTGCCCTGCCTGCTTCACATACATCAAAACCTGAAGCTTGTCAGGTGACAATACATCTTTTAAAACTTCTGAGGGTGGTGTTATCTACTCCTGTGAACAGGAGTTATTTTCTTGCTCAGAATCTTTTACCTCCTATGATCCCCATGTTGTCAGCAGCCCTTGAGAACTATATAAAGATTGCTGCATCTTTAAATCTCCCTGGAAGCACCAACTCACTATCATGCAAAACATTACTTGAAAATTTTGAATCAGTCTCTGAAGTATTAGATGGTTTTTTATGGACGGTCTCCGCAATTATTGGTCATATAAACTCTGATGAACGACAGCTCCAAATGCGAGATGGCTTGCTGGAGTTATTAATTGCCTACCAAGTTATCCACCGGCTGCGAGATCTTTTTGCACTGTATGATAGGCCCCAGGTTGAAGGGTCCCCATTCCCTTCATCAATTCTCTTGAGCATCCATCTACTGGTGGTTTTGACATCCAGTCCTGGAAATGGTTCCATTAATTGGGAATCTTTACCTATTGAAATGGAACCGGGTAATGAAAGTCAAGAAACTAAGATTGGAGCCACTCCTGATTGTGGATGTTCCTTTGTAAATAATAACACTGGAGATGATAGATCTCCATTATCTGCACTAAGTGGTAGCATGGTTGCACCGCTATCTGATGTACCAGAGGATAGACCATTAGATGAATCATGTAGAATAAATAAAAATGATAATTTAGTATTAATAGGCAAAGATGTTGAAAAGAAGACAACTGATGGTTCAGTTCAGTTGAATAATGTTAGCACTGCCAGGATAGATGGTACAGATGTATCACTGAAAAATCTAGTTGAGCAGAAGGAAGAGAAACTTGTCATCATTCCCAGTGAGGAGAAATTGAATGAAAACATATCAAGCTTGAAACAACCGTTGGCATTCCTTCTTTCCACTATATCTGAAACTGGATTAGTCAGTCTTCCTTCTCTGTTGACGAGTGTGCTACTTCAAGCAAACAATAGATTATCTTTTGATCAGGTGAGTTTGCTGCATCTTGAAAAGAATTTTTTTTATTTTTAATTAATGGCATGAAATTGAACAAGGTTGTTTTATGGAATCATTTAAACTTCCACCACTTTGGCACTTTTTTGGTCCTGTTATCTTTTATCCTGACTCTGTGATCATTTAGTGTGCCTTAATATTAACTTGGCCTCAGTAATGCTAGTGTTTTGTGGATGCTGTTTTAAATTTTTGCATCTGCTCATGTTATCTTTGGTATGTTGTCTTTTGCACAATAGTTCTTGAGCACTAAAAAGAAGATTCATGCTAGTACTGAACTGCATGGTTGGTACAATACATAGCTGCTTTTTCTGAAAATTAATTTTGGTTTGAGCCATTTTTATCGCTCTCTATCTGTTTATGGTTAGATGAGACCTCATTTTATTAATTCTATAATAGAGCTGTAAATGAACTGAGCCTAGTTGAGTATCACTTAGGGCTGTAAATGAACCAAGTGCTTGTTGAAGGGCTTGTGAATGAGCTTGGTCTAGGCTCGTTTATATTCTACCATTAAGTTAAACAAATGAATTTGAACAAGTTTAAGGCTCGTTTAATGAACGATCCAAGTTTGAACATTTGTAAGCTAGGCTTGTTTATTTTCACAAACAAGCTTGAGAAGTAGTTCGTGAACAAGCAACCTCGATAATAATTTGTTTTATTCTTTTCAAGTGGATTAATTTTACCTTTAATAGCTTTTAACATAATTTAAATCATGATTTAAGGTCTATATCGTTAAAGAATATGCATAGATAGATAAAAAATCACCCTTTTTTTTTAAAAAATGATCATTTGTAATAAATTTTATGTGCTTAAAGATGGAGTCATATTAAGTTTTAAGACATGGTAAATGACAAGAAAACTTCTCTTATCAGTCTCTTCTTGAGTCAATCCCACCTTGATGGGAAAAACAAGATGAAGATAGAGGCTGCATCTATAAATAAGCCCCTCCTTGAACACATTTTTCCATTTATGGTTCTAGGTGCAGCACACAACACAAAATATTAAGGGGTCAGTTGAATCCTTGATATTGGGGCTACTATTGGGAGTCTATTGTAGGTTGGTGGCCTTAATTATTTAACTTTCAAATTTAAAATTTTTGGGGTTTGAAGCCAATTTTAAGCTGATAGCTTGGTAAGGGTGCAT
Source organism: Theobroma grandiflorum (assembly GCA_036013995.1). Taxonomy (NCBI): domain Eukaryota; kingdom Viridiplantae; phylum Streptophyta; class Magnoliopsida; order Malvales; family Malvaceae; genus Theobroma; species Theobroma grandiflorum. Next base: position 15,779,075 of record CP142131.1, read on the forward strand.
CTTCAACTAAAAGCTTGGTTAACTAAGTCGATTCCATTTTGCTAAATTTTTGAAGATAGGCTTGAGCTTGATAACTATTCAAGCTCATTTAAGTCTAACTAAGTTGCGCTTAAACAAGGTGATGCTTGGTTTTTTGCAGCCTTGGTATCACGTTGTTTGGGCTTGATTTGCTTAGATTTAAATGAGCCCTAGCATAAAAAATTTTGTTCAAACTTGACTCAGCGTAGTTAATCGAGCTTTTAGTTGAACATGAGCCCTTATCAAGCTCTCAGCTTAAGCCACTATAAAAAACTGCAAACCCCAAAAGTTTTAAATTTAAAACTTAAATAATTGGCAACCTACCATAGCCTATCAATGGAAGCCGCGGTATCAAGGATCCAATTGGCCCTTAATCTTTCATGTTGCATGCTGCACTTAGAACCATGGATGGAAAAACGTGAGAGGGGAGGGACTTACTTGTACATGCAACCTCCTCTTCTAGCTTGTTTTGCCCATCAATGTGGGATTGACTCATAAGAGATTGGTAAGAGAAGTTTTCTTCTTTCTTCCCATGTGTTAAAACTTATAATGATTCCATCTTTAAGCACATGAAGTTTTATTACAGAATTATAATTTTAAACAACAATGGAGGATCTCTTATGTTGTGCATTCTTTTCAATGTTATGGATCTTGCATCATGATTTGAATTGTGTTAAAAGATATTAAAATCAAAATTAATTCACTTGATTAGAGTATTGAGCTTTTACCGAGCTTTTTTGTTGAGCTTGTTCACGAACAGCTTATCGTGCCTGTTCGTGAACATAAATGACCTGAGCTTACTAATGTTCAAACTCTGTTCATTTATCAAACAAGCCTTAAGATCTTGTTCATTTAATTGACTAATCAAATATAAACAAGTCTAACTTGAGCTCGTTTATGAGCTGTTTGACGAGCTCTTGGTTTATTTACAATCCTAATTTTAAATCATTATATTATGCATTACCTAAATTCAGGAGGCTTATTAAGGATACAGTTTTGAGTAGATAAAAAGGTGAATATTCTTAAAACTGACCCACTTAGTGGGAAAATGCTTACTTTGTGGTGGTTGTACAAAAGAACCTTCTACTAGCATTGCAAATTGCCAAAGATTCCATTTTGGCTAATTAATAGGTTGAAATATTATTGATCTGTTTCAGGCTTCAAATGCCCTTCCATCTAATTTTGAAGAGGTAGCAACTGGAGTGCTGAAGGTTCTGAACAATTTGGCTCTACTTGATATTACATTTATGCAGAGAATGCTGGTGAGTAGATTTCATGCATTGGTGTTGGATGTTGGTTGCATTCTGATGATAGTGGCCTCTCAAGTTTACCTCTATGATTCTATGCTGATTTTGATACTTTTCAAGGAATATCTCTTTTGAACTGATTTGGTCCCTTTTTTATCCCATGAACTTCCTTCAGGCTAGGCCAGACCTGAAAATGGAGTTTTTCCACTTGATGAGTTTCCTTCTTTCTTATTGCACGAGCAAATGGAAAGCAGCTAATGATCAGGTGGTTTTCTGCACTTCACTATTTTCTGATGCATGCAGAAATGGCAAGAGTCATACAAATAACCTGTATCAATTCCAAACTTGTGGACAATATCCACAAGCCATATATTTATTTATTTATTTTTTGAACTTGGGGAAGGAGGATTCGAATTTTGCTCTTTAAGCAGGAAGATCATGCACTAACCAATGAGTCAAATACTCGAGTGCAAGCCATATATTTAATTGATGATTAAACATTTTAAAAAATGCAACTATCTGTATTTTGGGGATCTTTCTGTAAATGCATTCATGAATTCAAATTTATACATTAGGAATCATACTGCACCAAAGAAAAAGAAATCAACTCTGAGTCTTAAAGATCATATCCTTGACATCTGCTGTCAGTTCTGTCTCAGATTGGTTTGCTTCTCCTTGAATCTTTGCTGCTTCTTGGTTACTTTGCCTTGTTCCACCCTGGGAATCAAGCTGTTCTTCGATGGGGGAAAAGTCCCACAATACTTCACAAGGTCAGTGAATCCTACATAGTTTTGATTTCTCATTTCTTTAGATGTTACTTGAGAAAGCTAACTGTTGAGCTGGAAGGACACAGGTGTGTGATCTGCCTTTCGTGTTCTTCAGTGACCCAGATTTGATGCCAGTCTTGGCAGGGACGCTTCTTGCTGCCTGTTATGGTTGTGAACAGAATAAGGGTGTAGTTCAGCAGGAACTCAGTATGGATATGCTACTTTCCTTGCTAGGATCTTGCAGAAATATCTTACCAACGGTCAGATCCAATTCCAATGCAGAAAATCTATCAGGAGAGGATTCTAGTGAGTGTAACCAGCAGGGTGACTTTAGAAGATCTCATGGGGACATTCCTATAAGATCCAGTCGTAACAATGCCAGAAGCACAAGGGTCTCTGGGGGAAAGGGCAGTGCTTTAGGAAACACTGTCAGAGTTGGCAAGATGAGAAACCAAAGAGATAGCAGATTAACAAAAACGTGTGAAGAAACAATTATTAGACAAAACCTACCAGTTTTGGGGACTTCAATAATGTTATACTGTAGATTTCCTAGCAGCTTCATTGACAGAGCCGAGCATTTCTTTTCAGCTGGGATCACCAATATGGGTGATGAAGTGTGAGGTGACCACCATGAAATTCTTCTCATCATATTTGGCATTAATTGGTTTTGCAGCTGAAATTTCCAGAGGTCATATACCTAAATACTGCAATAGAGACTCTTTGTGTGCTGCAGCAGATGCTTTGCAGAAATCTGCTACAGTTTATGAAGATTTTGATCATAATCACTGATCACTAGGCTTCTTCCATGCTAGTTGTTGTGATGCGAATTCTTCTGGCAACATTTTAGTTTGGAAAAAGAATAAAAGGTAGTACTTTTGAGACAAAACTTTGACTCATCTTGTAATTATGTGTCAGCATTGTTTACCAGCTTCGTAGTTATGTCCGGCATGGTTTACCGGCTTCGCATGCGTGTCTTATGTTACATGTGAGTTATAAGTTAAGAATGTAGTAAACATTGGTTTAGGAAGCTAGCATATGTTACAATGGACAGGTTTCCCTTTGTCTATGGTCGACACTTGTTGGCTGCTGTTAAACTGAAGTTGTATAAGTTTTTCCTGTATCATGCATTCCATGGGGCTGAGTTGTAAAGCACTGACGGCCAAATACTTGTTGGTCCAACACTACGAGATCATTGAACTTCAGTTTTCATGCTCTACAATGTGATGCTCTTTTTTTGTTCTAAAAGAAGCAGGAAAGAAAGGCAAACATATTTGCCTTGTGGAAAGTAAGGGAGTATAGGGTTTGTTTCGTAATCGGAAAATATTTGTTGGAAGAAATTTTTTTTTGTACAAAATGTTTTATAAGAAAATTTAATGTTTTTTGTTATTTGGATAAATTGTTGAAAACATTTTTTTGTTGTTTGAATCATTTTTTGAAAAATATTTTTCATTGTGGTGGAGTTATTTAGGTGTTAAAATAATAAATAAGAGTTGATTACAAACAATATTAATATTTGTTTTTCACTAATTCGATATCAAAATTAAAAATGGAAATGGAAATGTATAAAACCAATGATGATATTTTTTTAAATATTTAATTAGATATTTGTGATAAAAATAATTTTTAATTTTTAATTTTTTTTCATCTTATTATTTTTTTATCAAAATTATAAAATTATTTATCAATTGTGTAAGATATCTATACTTATAAATATGTATTCATTAAACGATGATCATTGAAATATTTTTTATTATAATTATTAGTAAGAATTAAATTTATTATAAATGTGCATTTATCAAATGATCATTGAAATATTTTATTATAATTATTAGTAAGATTTATTCTATTTATAAATAAAAAATTTACTTGCATTGAATGGTTTCATTGGAAAAATATTTTTTTAATTTTAATAATGCTGTATAATTTAAATATTAATATTTTAAATTAATTTTTAAAAGTTAAATATTAATATTTTTTATTTTTTTATATTTTAAGTTAAATATTAATATTTATCAAATTTATATGTAAAAACTTAATACAAAAATGTTTTTGTTGTTATCTGGAAAACGTCTTATGCCTTTGAAGGGCATAAAATATTTTTCGTGATTAATTCTATTAATTCGTAAAATGTTTTACATCATAAATTAATTTTTCATTTTCCAAACAAGTATAAGTGTTGAAAATGTTTTTTAAAAAATATTTTACTGCAAAAAAAAAAAAAAAAAAAAGAGATCTTTGGCTTTAACAAATCAATTTGATGCTCAAATGGTCATAATAGGTTGGATGCCATAGACAATGGTAAAGCAGTGAACTCAGAAACATGGATGATATTACAACCATACATTCATCGTTGAGTAAGTATACTAGTTTGTTATGTTTTCATATAATCGTTGTAAAGATTAAAACATGGTGATTCTTCATAGATTATCCCTTCAATCCATCAATAAACTCAATTGATGAAGTGTGGGTCCTAATTAACTATGCCCAAAAGTTTTTTTTTTTTTTTATGATTCATTTTTAATAAATAATTCCACTTAACCAGATTTTAGTGATCATGTTAGTTTGGAATTAAACATTTTGTTATAATTTAAATACTAATGGTGTAATTAACCTTTTTTTTGCTGAAAAAAACTTTGTTTTAGTTGTAGAGGTGAATTATAAAGTTGAATTGAAAAAAAAATGGATAAATTGAATAATACTAACAAATAATCTTAATTGTTGTAAATCTATTAAGACTTGAAAAACACTTCAATTAGAAAACGATTGAAAATCATGTGATATCAATTTCTGATCGAGTTAATCGAATTGGTTAGAAGATTATCTTAATAGAAAGGCCGGAGTTCAAAGTGCAAACAACTAGGCAGAAGGTCAACCTTGTTGGCTTCCAAGTAAGAAGAACAAAATGTGAGCAATAGAAATCCAGATGATACTTGTAGGGTGCTCCAACAGGTTTAGATACTTAATCTCCCAAGGATTTCTGCAAAAATTCAGGATTGTACACCCTATCTACATGCACATACATAAGGCTGCTCCCAAATTTATGCACTTCTGCTTCAGGATCTTGGAAGTGGCATCATCACTGAATTTACCAACAAAAAGAAAAAAAAAAAAAGAATATAGCACCATTACTATTAGATTATAGGAAAGGTATGCATAAAAAATGCAAAAAAAAAAAAAAAAAGACGAAACAAAATTAATGGATTGCAGTCATCTGAACATGAAAGCCATTTTACAGAGTATATATTTCCCACAATAACATGATGGGCTAGTATTTTCTAATATCGATTCCCCTTGATATATTTTCTAATATCAACCAGCAGGCCTATAAAAGCCTATTAACAAACGTTTCGGTTACATACCTTTCTTGGAAGTTTGTGTTGCGCAAGGTTACACAACATATAGGTGGGATTAGTTCAAGTGACAATCCAATACACCTTAGGATAACAAGCAGACGCTTCTTCACTATAAGTCTGATCATTAAGGTGTTGGGCAATCCATCAAATCCTTCGTTTGAGGGCTGCCACTTTTTCCTCCAGTATAGGCACTTCCAGGAACAGTGACTAGAAGTTCATCATCAGTTATGACCTCTATTATCTCCGAGGGTCCTTGATCCTGAAACCAATTAAGATGTTATCACTTCGCAAACCATAACCAAATTGTAAATACATAAAATCTAAACGTATGGAATTTCTGACTATAATCATAACCATCTCACAAACTTCTATTTTTTATTTTTTTCCGGTTGAACCATTGTATGATATAGAAATGAACAGCTCTAAAAACAGTGTGCACTGTTCGCCCTTGCTGTATACCTTTCTGCAAGAAGCATTCTTTTCTATATTCCCAGCATTTCTTAGGTCACTCATGATGGCTTTAAGGTTTTTCTTAGCTTTGATCCTCATTGAGCTTCGTTCAGCACATTGTACTGCAGTAACATCGGCATGACAGGCCACGCAAAGAGTCCTCATATTCTCTAGCCTGCATTCACCTGCAGAAAATTTGTGTACTGTATGAGAAATGAAATCATGCTCAATTTAACAGCATAGTAATAGAACAAGAAAAATTACAACATTGTCAAGACAGGAAAGTCTTAGAAAGAGGATGTTTTTGAACGATAACATACCTCCCCCTCTGTAAACAGGGACGATGTGATCTGCATGCCACACATTACCCTCAGAAGGATCACTAACAAGCTTGTCAACTCTGCAGAACACAACCCAGGAAATTGGTTCCTAGAAAATAAATTAATCTGGAAAGCACCAATCAGTATGACTTATGTGGTCATGTGCCAACAAAATTGCTCAATACTGGATGTCTAGCGGACTTCTTTGAATGAAAAACTCAAAACCATAAGTGCATAATTTTTATGGCAGAGTGTTCTGCAGTAATTAGGAAATAGCACCAGCAACTTATCCTGATTGACATACAAACTCTTCTGACTTGCAATCTTTGGTGCTACTTTTGCAATATACTCCCGCCGCCTCTCTGACGATAAAGGTTTTAAGTGCTTCACAAGTTGATGGCAGTCTAATTGGCAATTTGAGCAGATACCATGCTCAATTTGGAAAAGTTCCTGGAAATCTTGAGTTGTCACACCAAGCATGCACCCAAAAAAAAAAAAAAACTGAAAGATGCAAAGGTCAAAAAATAAAGAAACATTATGCCCAGACCTGGCGGATGGATTTGTTGCTAGTTCTTAGGCGGTATTCTTCATAGCAGCCAAGATTACAGAAAAGATCCTCAAAATATTCAGGCGTCTTGGCACTTCTTCCCCTGAAGCCAAAGAAAGCCAGTGACATATGCGAAAAATGGTAAAGCTAGAGAAGACTAATTGGTTCTTACTTGCATGGTTTTTGGCAGAGTTTACAGAGTGGTTCATCAGTCAGGGTCCAACCTTGAGTGTACTCTCTCTCCTTTTTACCACAACTACCCCGTAGATGGACCTTTTTCCACACAGCATTTGGAGGTAATGAAATGCTTATCTCACACAAAGGTGTAGTGCGCCGCTTGCTCCCACCTTTCAGCAGTCCCTGCAATGGAATTAAAAAGCAAGACCTTAAATCATTCATAATGCATTATATATCCAAGGACAGAATACATGCTCATTCAGACTTACCCCATGATCATGGTTTATGCTTTCCTTCAAGTACCATAATTCAACAGATAAAGGGAGTTGCAAAGGCTTTCCACGTAATTTTCTTTGTTCAATGGGTCTTAGTTTATTCCAGTCTTTAATGAAGGCCCAGAGAGCATGCCTATAGGCTGGGTTGTCCTTGAAATACTTGGAAACTCTTTCTTTATTATCACTGGCAAGAGCATCTTCTGACTCAATTTCCTCTGGTCGGAAATTCTGAAAAAGTGGCCTCGGTCTCAAATCTGTCCCAGGGATGCAAGAATACAGGTGGATTCTTCCAGTATACTGGCTTACCTACACAGTACAGGTAGAATATTGATGATGGAAAAAACCATTAGACTGCTTATCGTAGTTCTTGGACTGTCACTAAAAGTAACCAGCTGATCACTTACATTTTCATTATTGTTGAAACCTCGATTCAACCCTTTGTTCAAGAGAAACGAGAAATTTTCAAGTGATATTTTTTATCTCTAGAAAGAGATGGGTTTTCCTAGAGCTCTAGGAATAATTTTGTGCAGAATTAATAAGGAAAGGTGAACAAAAGTCAAAGAGAGTTTAATGACTTAAAAGGCAATCATGTTTATTCAATCTAGTTATCCATATGCAAGTGTATGTGTGTCTGCGAGAGATGTGTTTGTTTGAACTAGTAAACCATACTCCTTCAAAACTATGCCATTCGTCACTCCTTTTGTCAATTAAAGCACATAAGAGACACAAGCTTTGGAATAAATTTTGTGGTCAAGGACAAATATAATAGCGAATGCACTGAAAAATACACAAATCTCGGGAAAACAGCTCCACTAAAAAGTGTATAATCCCAGAAGGATTTGACAGTTTAAAAAATACTTTATGGCACTGTAAATGTCATGGACCTATTATAAACTATAGGAAGAAGATTCAGCTCAAGAAAAGGTGGTGATGTAACCAAGAAAGAGAGAGTAAAGTTCTGCTGCAGGAGGAATCAATCACTAAAGTCAAAAGTCTAGGAGCTATGTATTTAAACAAGCAACAGAAACCAAAGAGGAGTGTTCATTGACCATCAGTCAAATTTGAACCCAGCCTGAAATTGTACTAAAGAGAAAACCCAACCACTCTCAATGTCTAATTATACATCACCTAAGCCGAAGATTAACAAGGTTCCAATATACAGTTTTCAGAAAACTAGGATTTACTAGCATTTTATCTCTGCATATCAGAAACTAATTTTTAAGTCCAGCTTGGCTTGGTTCCTCTCTTGACATCTTGAATAGGGCTGCTATTATAATCCTTCATACTATGATAAAACTATGAATTTTATAGCATTACCTTCTAAAAGAATTTTTAATAAACAACTCGAAGCTCTTGTCTAAATCTTGTATGGTCATAACTCATAAGGTTTAGCATTTGAAATCTAGGATAAACTTTGTAATCCCATAGACTATATAATATTAACAGGAAACAAGTCACCATGTTGATCTAAACAATGATCTTAGGTTGGTCAGTTTACAGGTTTACCAAAACACCACTCAAAGTCAACAATTTGAAATACAGAGATTTGCTCTCCATTGCAAAGGGCAACCAAACAAGTAGAAAGCGTTGCTTAATGCAAATAAAGCAGAATCTACAATCAGGTATAGTTTCTTTACCTCAAACCGCAGAAAAACGACTTGATTAGAACAACATTCATCTTCTAATAGTTGAATTGGCACATCATCATCTGCTGTGATTGTTTGTCCCTGCATGATTATACTTCAACTTCAAATTAATTATTTTTAAGCCAAAATCTAAAGAATAGTGAAATTTTTGCCGTATCGGAAGCAAAATTTCCAATTAGTACCTTTGGCAGAGGATCATGATCTTTATTTATCTTATTCATTTCCAAAGGAGGAGCAATTTCACAAATTCCAATATCAGCTGCAGAAGGATGCAATTCGTTTTTGTCTCCCATGCAAACAAGATCTTTCTTTATTAGTAGATCAGGAACCATACCACCCTATCATAACAATAAAATCAGTATTAGTTAGTATATATAAAGAGGCAAATCGCACAAAGTGAAAGAGAAACAAGAAAAATTAATTCTCTTCATCAGGAAAATAGCAGAAGAACAAGATAAGAAAAGAGGAGAAAATTTTATCCCATAGGGCTGGGTAAGTGGGTAACTAGGTATCTTTGCATGTGCCTGGTTTGGGGAAGCTCAAGTATGCTGGTTAACCATGCCAGTGGAGCTCCTTCTATTAAATAAAGAAGAAAAAAGAACTTATTAATTCTAATAACGTTAAAGCTATACATCATTATGAAGGTAGCTGCCATAATTTTGATTAATTCCAACAGATACATCATTCATTTGAACAGTTGCATCAGCACATGCTTCTGAAAGTTGCATATCCAGGAAACATTCAGAATCTTGCATTTTCTCTAAATCCAGTGAGAGTTTGCCGGGAGCTGCTTTCCTCAAAATTTTACGTTTACAACTTCCATCAGGTGTTACTAGATAAGAAATGCCTTCAACCTACCAAACCAGAAGAATAGAGTTCAATCTTTTAGAAAAATTCTGAAACCATAAGCTGCCCTGCTAGACAAAACAAACCATCAAAAAGAAGTCATATACTTTATCAAACATGCACATGCGTACACACATCACTGACAGCATGGAAGGAAAAAGGGATTTTTAAGCAAAATCTTCAGCTGGCAAAACAACATGCCAGTCAAGTGAAGTTTAAAAACATATTTAGCTGTGGCAGAGACTGAAAGCAATACTAATAAATAACCATCAACAGCCTAATATTAACAGAGAGCCTTTAGCTATTTAAGGCTAAAGTACTCTAGAGTGCAATCTATTACATACAACAATTCTCAACAACCACCAATATACATAAAGATGTGCAGAACAGGTAATTGCAGCAATAACAGAAAAAAGCCTTCAATAAATCACATAATCCCTAACATATCCTTTCAATTATCTGAATGTGGATAGCTATCTCTGAATCAGTAGAGAGACAACATAAAATGGTGCAACAAAACAATGTTACGTGGCTCCATCTTTCGCATACTTCTCATTTTAAGAAAGAACTTAAACTCTGTGCCATATATACCACTAAGAAATTAATTTTAAACACAATCTTTTAGAGAATAGTCCACATATCGGAAGTTGACACTTATTTTTAGGGGTAGCTGTGGGAGCAGAGAGAGAGTAGATACTTCTATCTCTTGCATCGCATCGTATTTTCCATTTGTTGTAGATGAAACACGGTGCAGACTCTTGTTTAGACTTTGCCAATATGATTCATCCATAGTATCCTGTAGTATGAGAAAACTGTAAATCACATAAAAGATTAATAACTATTGACAAATTTGAAGAAATCTTTGCCATAAAATATGCACACCTTTGCACAGAAGATGTAAATGTTGACTGCACTTGTCTGCCCTCGTCTGTGAGCTCTATCCTCAGCCTTTAAATGACATGGATGGATAGGGGAAGACAATAGATCAAATTTAACATGCATTATGTATGTACATACATCACTCTGGGGAAGGTAGTTACTCTAGTGAAATAAGGATTAATACATGAGAAACCAGTAAAAGAATGTAAGAGCTTTTCTATCTCTCACCACTAACCCCCACTCCCCTCTTTCCTGAAGAGAGTGCACAGGAAATACAGATATAGAAATCCAATTACTGCAACCCTTATATTGTTTAAAGCTTTCATTGTCACTGCCCCAGCATTGTTATTTTGGTTTCAGGGATGAAGGAGACCATAATCAAAGGTCAAAGAAGATTTTATGTTCTAGAATCTGGTTATCTCTGTCTCTCTCTTTTTTTCTCAAAAGAAATCACATTGGACGTAAGGATGGAGAAAAATGCAGCAAAAAGGACAAACCATTTTGCTTCTTCAACTGACACTTTAATAGAGATACATTTTGATGAATATCTTCACTTTTGCTATTCACTTAGCTGTGACTGTTATCCTATCCAATAAACTAGCAAGCAATGCCTACAACATAACTGTTCTATAAAACATTTACTCTAATTTTTTACCATATGCATATATGCTTTATGAATCTGTACTCTTCCTTCATCCATTAGAAAAAATAAAATGTAGACATTTCATTTTGCAGTATTTAAAAAATAAAAAGTAAAAAATAAAAAATAAAAAATTAATTGGAAAAGCAAAAACATTGGTCCAAAATGGAAAAAGTAGAGAGAATAACAAGCAAGTTAGTAATCCAAAACAGGACTAGAGAAATCTGGAGCTCCTAAAGGCAATAATAAAAACAATATCAACAAAACAATCTTGTTAACATAAATTGTTGACTTACAAATTTGAAACTCAACCTCTAAATATTTAAATTAAACATTTAACCCCATTCTACACTTAAAATTCAGTGCACCCAATATTTCAATAAGACTATAGCAACAAAACTGAGCAATTTTGATATGTATAAACCTGAAGCATCAATGATGGTGACTGAGGCAACTCCAAAAACACAACGTTTTGTGCTGATGAAAAATCAAGTCCAACACCCCCCGCAGTTATACCAATTATTGCAATTTTGACCTGAAGTGAGGCTTGATAAGGTCAGTATAAATCCAGGTAAAAATAACTAGGCTGCAAATTTGGAAAATGGACTCTATAGTAATGTCTGCAATACTGAAAAAAGATGTAGGACATAGTTACATTCGACACGTTGATCTATGTTCATGTTTTTGCCAGTACTTATAAGAATTCAAGGAGATACAGAACATGAAAATTGTTGTATGGATGAATTGGCAATTGAAATAAACATCTCAGGTTACAAATTAAAATGCTAAATGAAAGGAGTCTTTCCACTATATCAAATCAACAAAGAGATTATCAATAAAAAGGAAGACATAACATCAGCGACAAAGAAAATCTTGTAGCAACATAAACACTTTGGGAGTGTACAGATTTCAAGCTTCATGAGCTATGCAATATGATCCTATCAAAGTGTTTAAAATTGCTAATTGTTGACAATATTGTCAAATGACCAAAAGGTCAATAAACAAAATCCAATAATATTTTTCAGACAAATAAAATGAACATAGTAACAAAGAAAAAGATAATACAAACCCCATTGGATGATTGAAATGACAGTACGGCAGACTGTCGATCTTTTGGAAGCGTGGTTCCATCAATACGGACAAAACCAATCCCTTTCTCACATATGAATTCCTGAATAATTCAAAACAATTTCCAATGGATAGTCACAAAATAAATTGATAGGCTTAAAAACCATTTATTTAGCGCTGATAAGGTGCCATCATGAGCATAGCATACCAACATTGTGGTATTCAAATTGGCTAGAGACTTAAAAAAAATTGAGTAAGCAACAAAAAATCTTAATTGTTATGTATCACAAGATTTCATATACATGCCACCAAAACTAGTGGAATTAAATCTTGACAAAAGATAGCAATTCTTTTTTTATTATCTAAATTAGAAAGTGATGATTAATTTCATGTTAACAACCATATCATTCTCAATTTTTGTACATTGATGTGGTAGAGTTATCATCGATGACACAGAAGAAATGATGCAAAAATTCAGAGTGTATTAAAGGATCTAATCAAATCTTCTTTATTTTATCAGTCTTGGTAGTAATTCTTCCATAATCAAGGATGCATCTGCAATATTCTGTTAGATGTCATTACTTTAGTGAATGAAGGACTTCTCATATTTGTCTACAGACATGAAAGGACTATTTAACATGGAAATATTTACTCAATCTGACCTGTATTCCATCAAGAACTTTATGGTGATGGGCAAAAATTATCATCTTATGAGAACTGGAGTTTGGATCTAATTCTTCCACAGCATCTGACTTCGCAATTAGTGGGTGAATGGAAAACCATTCACGAAATCCACGAAGCTTTGCAACACCAAGTTCTTGATAGGAGAGTTCCCTGGAATTGCAATAGTGTTCACCATCTGGAAGCAACAAGAAGCAATATCCAACTCAAAAACTATACTCAGGCATTGCTGCCATCCTATGAAATGCATATGACAAATTTAAACATCTAGCAAAACAAGCAAAACTTGTGATATCAGCATTCAAAAGCAACCAAGTAACTGATTCAATGTGCTTCCTGAACATGGAAGTTTCTTCATAATGATTTGTTAATCAGAAAGAGTTCAAACTACATGTTAGACAAAACTGTATATCAACAATAGATATTTGTTTCTTCATAAACCTAACAATGTAGGAAAGGAAAAAGAGAGAAAATCACTAGAAAATCAAAGAAATTGAAGAAAATTCTCAAAACTGAGGCAAATCTTTAATACTCTTTGTCAAATATCTGAATAACCTCCATAATCAAAAGCTAACTAAAATTTAAATAACATAGGTATTTATAGGCTACTTCCTAACCCAATACGCAGCAAGACTAATTAATAAATAACTTAACTTCCTAAAGAGAAATAGAATTTACAATTGAGCACATGAAATATAAGATTAATAAAATAGAGGCTACTTCCTAACCCAAAACGCAGCAAGACTAATTAATAAATAACTTAACTTCCCAAAGAGAAATAGAATTTACAATTGAGCACATGAAATATAAGATTAATAAAATAGATCCTACTCATTTACATTGCTTGGTCTTAAAGCATGAAATAGGTCAAGAGTCCACATAGCCCTTAAATTTAATCCATATTAAGAATCTGTGGTCGCATTACAAACAAGAATACCTGACAACCTCAGTGAGAAAAATAGGAATAGAAGATTCATCCTAAATGTAAAAGGACTATAAGGCATCTGTACTAGAACCACTGGCAAGAAACAGGAATAGAAGAAACAACAACCCTTCCTGTATTAACAAGATTCTACAGGAAAAAACAAAAAAGAATATGCCTGTGCTAGGTGTTTGCTGATGATGATGTACCTGAAACCAAATCTGCTTTCTAATTCTTAGGTTTAAAGAGATAGATATGCTTTAATTCTATTAAAACATACTAGTTGTAATGCACCTCAAAGACAACAATTAACAGAAAAAAGGATCACAATAATTAATTATATGCCATCAACACGATGTATTCAGCAAACTTCAAAAGCATAGGCAACATAATATGGACAAGGGATCATCTAGAAAGAATTTCTTCATCATTTATCCAAGCCACATGTACTTGTCAAGACAGAAAATGAAAAAAAGGAATCTGTATGCATTGCTCAAATGGTACAAATTACTGCCTAATCTTCCACTAGAATTAAATAACTCTGCTTTGGTCTATCCAAAAAAACTAAACAAAAACAATAATGATAATAACATTTCAGAAAGTGCCACTATCAGAAGTAGGCATAGAGAGATAGAAAACCAACATGAAGGATTGCCTTACAATATTGAATATCGCACACCTGAGATAGATGCAAAACATCCACAAATTACCATGATTTTCTTCAAGGTTCTCTGAAGCAATATCTTTGGAAGCATTCTTTTCAAAATCATCACCACTGGCAAAATTGATAGCCACCTTGGCTGAAGCTATATCTGATCTCTTCAACTGCAACCTTATAAGTTGCCGACGTTTGGGTGGTAACTGGCCTAGTACATGCTCCTTCAGACGTCTTATCTGCAACAGACCATCATGCATCTAAGGGTGAAATAACTTTTTAAAGAAAAAGGGAAAATAATTACGAAAGACCATGCATTATTAATCTCTAGTATGATGATTTAATTTGCCATTTGGAGGGTGAAAGCAACAGTTACTGCTCTAACATCATTACAACCATGCCTATAATATATGTAATTGTGAAATAGGTAAGATATTCCTATAAGTGCATTATGTTGTACAATGAAAACAAACTTTTAAATTTGGAACAGCGATTTGAACAAAATTTGTGTCTATGCTCATATTTAAGGCAGACTTGCACCTTGGTGTTCCTTCACCCCAAGATAATAACTGCCATACACAGTAAAAAAATAAAGAAGAGGGAACTCTACAGAATTCCTTTAATAAAAAGACTTAACTGATAAAAATGGTGATTTGAGACTAAATAAAACTTCCAAATAAGAACAATCATTTAAAGATAGCCTTGAATGTACATGGCAAAAAGGAATTCCATACTCAAATTCCAATGATCAGAATGTCTGAAGTGAGACTAACCTTTTATTAAACACATCACAGTTAAATCCCAACAGATAGCATGCTTGCTATAGCAAAAGTGATTATACTTAAAAAAATGAACAAACTGAACAAGAAATAGCCCAAATAAGAGCACAATGGTGAAATTTAATCCACAAAGCCAACCCCATATGATGCAAAAGCAAATACCGTTGAGTGATCAAATTGACAGATTTTACATCATTCTGTATCTATTGCTTACTATAATGGCTAAATAAAATGGTAAATGCTCAAAAAAGGCACATTGATGCAGCTTGTCCCCTCAATAATATCTGATAGTAGTAAAACAGAAAATTACGAGAACCAAGGGCACACCATAACCGTTTGGCTAAGTAACACATTCAACTCCTCCAAGCGAATGCCCTTTGAGAAATCCTGCAGCGACAGCTCCACCAAATGTGTTAGACTTTCATGCTAACAATCAAATCATCAAAAAAAAGGATGTTGTTTAACAAATAGAAATTAACGCCATAATATTTATTTTAAAGCTAACAATCAGACAACCAAACACAAACAATCATATAACAAACCAACAAAGCTTCTAGGACTGCACACAAAAACTGGCTTTTGTTATGAACAAAAGGGTACAATGAAGCAAAAAGGATCACCGAATGCAATTGAGCTTTTTGGGAAATTGACTAAGCAACATTAACTTAAGCCCAAGCATAGTAAAAATTTGCAAGAAACCATATCGTGCTTATTCAAAGACTACTCTAATGTTACCTTAAAACCTTGAGAGCTCTGGCCAATGTTGACAGCACAGTAAGTTTCTGCAAACTTGTACTTGTTCTCTCCCAACAAACCAGGCCTATACAACAGAAGCACCGTAAACCAATATTCTAACAAACCTAGAGAAAGGGTGGCTAGACAAAAAGTGTAAAGAAAGCTTACCATAACATATTTATCTGATGAAAGATGTCATATGGCCTATTAACCCCTAGGAAAGTATAGGAAGGAGGATATTAGAATGCATTATAAACTAATCAGAAATAAAAACAACAATAAGATAAGAAAGTTATCAAAGATAGAGGCACAGCTGAAAATGACTATATATATATATGTATGTATGTATGTATGTACGTATGCATGCATGTATATCATGTCCATGCTAAATTTAATATTAAATGGATGAGGATGGTGCTGTTTTGCTTCAAATTCCATGCTACAACCTTGACAAAGAAGGGGTTCCTGATAAGAGAACTATGCGCCTGACCTTCTCCGCCAAATCAAGAACTGTTTGTATCTGTTAATACAAGACACAAGCCAATATTCAGTGTACGATTTTGAGCAATGAAACTAGAATAAAAACTAACAATAGTACTCATAGTATTACAAGCTGCTTCAATCCTTCATGCCCTAGAGGGATTATTATCTGATATAGTCATATAGAATTGCTCTGCTTTTTGTCTGGACAATGAAAAAAAAATTCAACTCATGCAAACTATGATTAAATGAAAGGGAGACATTTTATACCTCTCCTGATTCTGATGCCTTTTGTGAACATCGTAGATGGTGAGATTCATCAACTATTAAGAGAGCCCATTCTTGCTCAAGCATGCTTTTCCGCAAGTGTTTAAGCATTGTATAAGATATAACCACAACTCTAGGGCATTTCTTTAAGTAGGCAGGATTATCCCGATGACCAAAAACTGTAGTCATGTTGAACATTAAAAGTTTCCAGATGTTAATACAATGATAAAACAGAGAAACTATGCTTCGATGATTTCTCAACATAAATATCAGTAACACAAATATTTTGAATCTCTAAGTAAAATTATCTTTTCGCTTGGTTCACCAGAAATTCAAAAACGATTGACAAGTTACCAAATAAGAAGGGTCAACACTAACACATGCTGCCTGAGTTTAATAAATTATAAAAGAGATGGATATCACATCAACCCTTTTTCGACCATGACAACAAGCTTTTTCCCATTGTCCGAGGAGAGGTATATGCATATTGTACCACCATGGTCTACTCAGGACCTTATCCTCAAAAAGCTTAGTAATAGTGAAGTCCTTTTTCACGGTTACCAATCAATCATGTTCTTTGGTCTTCTCTTCCTCTTTCAACATGGTTATCCTCCATTAACTCACACCTTCTCAAAGAAGCATTTTAAGGTCTTCTCATGTCCAAACCACCTTCAAATGTTTCTTTTTCACAGAATGGAAGGGAAAAGAAAAATAACTAGTAAGAGACTTTTCCTCATTTTTTAACAATGAGCAATCTCTACCTACTTCTGTTAGAAGCAAATTCTAGGTCAAAATTTTCCTTAATTGATAATTTCAAACGACAGTATGATAGCAATTGAGCTATAGTTTACAGAAATAAAAAGGGGGTCTTAAGCTTTGATTTGGTGGGATGATTTTGATGAGGCCAAATGTGGGAGTTGTACTAAATTTTAAACAAGGTTACTAAGGCAGTAATGTTCACACTTCACAATGCTGCAGTAATGTACAATTGACAGCAACCATTTCCGGGTCCAGAAAATGGGCTTTGTTTGAGTCTTTATGAGGTTTTTTTCTTTTATGGATAATATTGCGCCGTCCAAGTAACCTATTTTCAATGTTTTGCCTTGTTAGAGTTGAATCTTGGAGAACTTACATAAGCTCAAGGGCCATGCTACATAGAGCTTGTCGAGGTTAACTTCAGGAAGAAATGATAATATATATAATATAACGAAAATCTTAAGCTTTTTAATATTGACCCCACCTAAATTACATAACATAAGAAAAAGGGTCAATGAGTGAATTCCACATCCTTTTTGTCATGGAAATTGGCTGAGCATGTGAAGTCCACCCAAATATTTATTGGGTTATTAAAATTTCCTAAACTTATGCCTTTTAAGGCTATTCCCTATCTTAAACTATGAATGCCAATAATTAACAACGAAACATAAACTCTCAAAACAACTTTTATGACTGGAATAAAGATCGATCAAAGCTTCCTTTCGTAAATAGTGATCTCCTATCATTGGCCTTCCTCACTCCTACCCAAACCCTTTGACAACCAACCCCAAAAATATACACCAAAAAGAAAGAGGATGGAATGAAAGTCAAATTACCAAGATGTATATCAGACGGTAAACAAAAGGGTAGCCATCGCTCCAACTCTTCTGCCCATGAATAACGCAAAACAGCAGGGCAAACAACGAGAATACAACCTTCATTCATGAAACAACCAGCAATAGCAATAGCCTGAACACAAATCAGATGCATAAAGAAATTTCATTTTCATGTCATCTTGGAAGAAAAGTCCTAAATCTGTGAGGAGAAACAATCTTCCAACTATAAACAGTAAAAAGAATTGTACATTCTCAAATTTATAAATATTGCCATTGCACTTAAAAGAAAATATTTCATGGTAGTTATAGAACATATTGGTCGTGTAAACTGCACGAAATAAGTACATTGTTAATTCTTATGATACTATCTGCTGTGTAGTGTTGTTGTTGTTATATATATATATATATATATATATATATATTATTGGGGTGGGGGGGTGGCACATTTTCATTCATGAGCTGTTAGGTATTAAAGGATCCACTCTGTCTTTTTTTTACCTTTTCTTAGATTTCACTATAATACAACAAAGTAGCAGCATCAATTGTAGTAGCACAAAGAAGCTGGAAAAAAATTTCAGGCATAGAGGGCAGCATGAAGCCATGGTCATAATTCATGGCAAGCAATTAAAAGAACATCATAGTTATACAACTACCTGCAGTGTTTTCCCAAGCCCCATTTCATCTGCAATGAGACACCGACCACCCCTTTGCAAACCAAATCTGATACCATCAAGTTGAAAAGGCAGAAGCCTGTCCAATAGAGTTCTTGGTAGCTTTCCAATTAATTCATCAACATCCTCCTCAGATAAATGTTCTGGCCTACATGGTATCCATTGTCCAGTAATAAAGCAACGTGAAAACGTTTCAATAACTCTGAGCGTTAGATGAGGTATCTCCTTGATTTCAATATCCTTTGATTTCCGTAAACATGATAAAACAGAACCGTAATCCCTGAGCTTATAAACACATGCCTTTTCACCTCCACTGTTTTGGGTGTAATGTGATGGCATAACCTAACAAAAAACGAAACAAAAAAAAATCTAATCGAAGTTGCAATGCACAATACAATCAGGCTCACTCAAATAATTTTTTTTTTCATGTATTTCAACCACAACAAAGGGATAGTAAATCGGATAGTGCTAAAAGTATCCATTTCAGTGAAAATTAATCAACAATAAAGCAAACCCTTAAAAACATAGAGGTTGATTGATTCTTTAAGAATTAATTTATATAATTTCTAGAAAATGAGAAAAAAAAAAAAAAGAAAGAAAACCTTAGAATTTAACTGATATAAGTAAGCAAAGCTTTAAATTCAAGTCTTGAATAGCAAAATTCAGAAAAAAAAAACCCCAAATTGGAAGCCAAAACCCCAACTCACGTCGGATAAAATATCCCTCAATCTTCGCAAGCACTCTTCACCTCCCTGGTAGAGACAACCCTGCACCGTCCCCGGGGTGACCGAGAAGGAGTCAGGGGAGCAAATTTCGAGCCTGACCTGGAACTTTTTACACAATTTGGTATTCGAAACTGGGGCCAAATTCGAATCTTGAGGTCGTTTTGGGATGTGGGCATTGTCGTTGGCGAGTTTAGGGCACTTGGTGAGCCTCCAATAATGATCATGGTTTTGTCGATAGTGAATGTTAACGATGGAGGTGGAGGATTCAATTAGGGCTTTTCGCTTTGCGATTGCGGCTAATCGGTTTGCTTCTGCTTGTTTTCTTTGTTCATCTGTGAGTTCCATTAATGGGGGTTTTATGTTTTTTTTGTTTTTTGGCGTTTGGGTTTGAAAGTGAAGTGTTGAGATTTTGAAGTCGGGTGCAAAAGGAGGGAAAAGTTATTCGTTGTCTGAGTTTCTACCACGTGGCATGCGCACCTGACATTTCTCTGTGTGTGTGTGTGTGTGTGTTTTGTTTTTTGTTGATTTGATTTAAGGTTTGGAACCAAAACCCAATTCATGTCAGGGCTTGGGCTTGTCTGTATGTGTTAAATTTGAAGTTTTTATATGAATAATAAAGTTAGCCAGATTCATGGTTTTTTTTTATTATCAAACTAATAAAAAAATATTTATATTAAGAAGAGACAGATACTTAAACTTATGTAAAATTAAATTAGTTTTTAACTTTCGTATCTTTTTATACAAGATATATATATATATATATATATTAATTATTAATCTAATTGTTACATTTTATTCACATTGAGTATGTATGCCAAATTTCAAGTCAATTAAAAATGTGTAATAATTGTCTATTAGATCCAACAATAAAATTATAATAGTAAAATTTATATTAAAAAAGATATTCTAAATAAATGTAATATGGATATCAGTTTAATTTAAAATTTTATATGTATGATGGATATGAATAGATTGTTCAATTCAATAAATTAATTTCTTAAAATTTTAATTATAGATGGAGTTATAGAAAGACGGAAAATCTTCGATTAATTTTATAACTCTATTCCTCCTCTTATATTACTATTTCACAATATGTTTAATTCAATAAAAATATAGAAGAGTATACAATTTATGGCAATATATTGTTGATTGGTGAGTATTGGGAGATGGCACCCGTTGCACCATAGGCCTTTGTCATGTGACTTGAGAAGAAAGAAAATTGGGTTGAGGGAGTTTGCTCTTCTTGGTTCCATTAGGCAAAAAAGAAAAGAGGGGGATTTTAAGAGAGGTAACTCTTGGGTTTGAGAACACTTGCAATTTTCTTATCTTAGTTATAGTAGAAATATCTTGTCATCTCTACCCATGGATGTAGGCTTTGTGCTGAACCACATAAATCCCAATGTTCTTGCTATTTGTTTCTTGTTGAGCATATTATATCTTATTGTGCGTTGGGTTAATTTTTTACCAAATTTACTTGCTACCATATTAACTTGCTTAGGTCAATTGGTCCAACATATTGGTATCAAAGTTATCGCTTCGATTGTCATTTTGATCATTTTTGTTTTAATTGCAAAGGTGGTTGTTCATTTGGTATTTAGTTGCTTTCATTGTGCGATCTAAGCGATTGAAAAAAAATTGTTGAAATAGCTACATGTTTATGTCCATCCAAGTTTTCAAGTCATGAAATTTATCATAAAAAATAACTAAGTCTTTAGCATGAAAAAACATGATTCGAAAAAGGCACACAATACAATCTCGCTTAGTTTTAGAGATGAAGTACTGTGGGAGGTAGCATATGAGAGACCATTGTGTTGGGTTTGTGGCTCCAGTTGGAGAGCATGTACATAACAAAAACATTGACAAACCGACTTGTTTTTTGAAACTTAAATATATCATTTAAAAATAAGAAATAATGAGTTCCCTGTGAGACATACAACAAATGCACCAAATTTAAGTTACTATAGATCAGACCTGTATCAACTTAAAATCTAGACTCATAATCTGCACAAAAGGAAAAGTATCCCACCTATTCCCTATACAATAGAACCCTTTAACAAGAACAAGGTTCATAAGATTCCATATACAACAAACATTTCTCAGTCTCTGTTCTGTCACCATTTAGATATTCAAACAGACAAGCAAATGGCAAATCACAACTCATTGGACACCAATAGAAAAGCAAGAGCTTCATCTCAAAAATCCAATAACCTAGGATCAAGTGTTGTCTCAAGAAAACAAACACATACTTGATATGAGGTACCAACATCAAACAACCAAGCTCCTTGCAATCTAGAACATCTCCGAATCATGTTTCTAGAGCACTTAGTAGATCTAGCTCCCTTTGAATGTCATTCTTTGCAAGTTTGTTTGCAAGTTTGTTCCTATTACACTTAATGCTTTATTTGAGTCTAAGTTTTGATTTGACAAACGAGTGATCAAAATTGTTTTTTAGATGTTCAAATAAGTCCAAATGGTCTTTGAAAAAGATTTAATGAAAGAGCTGGGCACTTTAAATAGAAAACAAGTAAAAAGTCTTTTTAAATTTTAAAAATTGCATTCAGTCTATCGATAGCTATTCTTTATTTATCGATAGATTATCAGTAGATGTTTTTTATCTATCAATTGATAAGCTCATCTATTGATGAAGACAATTAATAGATAATGCACATCTATCAATAGATAGTCAACCGATAACAATATAAAAGGACCCTGACTTGAATCTATTGTGTATCTATCAATAGACAAGCACCGAAGAACATTTCAAAAAGACCTTGACTTGCATGTATCAGTAGATGCGTAACATCTATGAATAGATAGCCACCCAAGGATACTTCAAAATGATCTCGAGTTGAATCTATCAATAGATACTTAAATCTATCGATAGATGGGCATAAATCGATAAATGGATAATTCTATTGATAAATGATGATCGTTGGAGTTTGGAACAATGCATTGAATGGCTATTTTCACATTTAATGCATCCCCAACCACTTTTAAAGTTTTAGCAACAATAAATTCAAGCTCCCACAACATTTATGAAGGTTGGAAGACTTTGAAACACAACTCTAAAAAGAAGAATTCAACTAAAATCATTCAATACTCTTAGTGTTTTTTTTTCTAGCATTTAAGTCTTTTATTGTATCATTTATTGAGCCTTCATTGCTTGCTATTTTCCTCACCAAACATTGTACTTAACTTGTTACTCATCCTTTAAGAAGCATTCTAGCTACACTTATATTTCTCTCATTGTATTCACTTGAGTGTTTATACCTTAACTAATTGAAAATGTAGTTTTTGAGTGGTTATACCTTAACCAAGATAAAAGGTAGAGTAGTTGTGCTTTAACCTTAAAAAAGCATTGCATTGAAAGGTTGTGCTTGATCCACAAAAGGCATTATATTGAAATTTCTTCTAAATAGTGAATCTGAAACTCCTTAGTAAATTTAAAGGAGTATATGTAGACAAAGAGGCCGAACCTCTATAAAAATCATTGTGTTGATTTTTCTCTCTTACTCATTCAATCATATTTGTGTTTCTAACTCTTTTTATTGGATAAAAACCAACTATCTTGTTTGTTCACAAAAAGAGGATTAGACTTGAAGGAACCTTATTTACTTGAAATTGAAAAGAAATTCTTCAAAGTATTTAAGACATTCAAATTCACCCTCTCTTAAAACTATACACCTTGAGCTTATTGCACTAACAATTGGTATCAAAGTTGAGGCTCAATTTTGCAGGTTTAATAACCTTAAGTGATCCAAAAGCAAAGCTCAACACTTCAAGATGGAATCCACCTCAACTGTTCATGGTGAAGGACATTCAACTTAAAGATCTCCATTCTTTTTAAGTACAAACTACCCTTATTGAAAGAAAAGAGTGAAAATGTTTACTTAATCAGTAGATCTTGATATCAAGAATGTTATTTTAGATGGTCTTTATGTCTCCACCAAGGAAGTAGATGGAAAAACAATTATAAAAACTAGGAAAGTGTGGGATAATAAAGAAAAAAGGATGATACAAACAAATTGCAAGGCCTTTAATACACTTCCTTGTTCTCTAAGTGCTAGTGAATTTAATAGAGTATCCATGTGTGAAAGTGCTAAGAAAATTTGGGATACTTAAAAAATAACCTATGAGGGAACAAATTAAGTTAAATCCAAAATAGGACTTCTCACACATAACTATGAGCTATTTAGGATGAAAGAAAGTGAGACTATAAACCAAATGTATGAGAGATTCACAAACATAGTTGTACGACTGAAGGCCTTAGGGAAAGATTTCCTAAGTGCTCAATTAGTTAAAAAGATACTCTATAGTTTTTCCAAGTCGTGGAGATCGAAAGTAACTGTAATACCCCGTACCCTCGTTAGACACAAATAAGACCTTATTGATTAAACGAATAATCATTTAATGCAAATTGACGTGCTAAAGAATAACAAAGGATGAAAGGAACGCTTAAGAATAAAATGTTTCACACGCGTAGAAACAATAATTAAATAATAATATTTTCGTCGGGGATGAATTAGTAAGCTAAAGGATGATTCAAAAATAAATCGAGACATAATAATGCATTTCAGGACCAAAGAAGGCAAGTGAAAAGTTTTAAAATAAAATAATATTAAAATATTAATATTTTATTTATTATAAAAATTAGTCATGAAAAATGGAATACGACTAATTTAAGTGGGGGAGAAGAAGTAAAGAAAAATTTTGGAGGAATATGACGACAATTGTACTGTACAATGCAATTTTATTAAATCGAGCTAACGCAGTAAGTAAAAAAATTTAAATTATTATGATGATACCGTGTTGGAGTGCACCTTCAGTATTTTGATTGTATACGTGGAAAGGAAGGAAGATAAAAGTAAATTGGAATTTAATAAATGTTGGAAAGACCAAATTATAAAAGATGAAAGATTGGAGGGGCACAAGTAAATAAAGAAAAGTTTGAGGCCTTATGTGCAAATTTTAATATTTAGAGTTACATGAGAATTTACTAGTCAAAGAAGGTTAAATTATGTGGAAAGGTGAGATATACGTGTGATTGGAGTGGTCAAAACATGATTAAATAAAATATTAAATAAAAATAGTGTATAGAATAAAAAAATGAAAAATGATGAAAAAAATTTTAAGATTTTACCATGTGATTTTTGTCACATAAACTAAGTGAGAAGAAAAGTCAAAGATCATGAAAACATAGACAAGCCGTCCATGACAAAGAAAATGAGGAGAAAAGAAAAACAAATAGATAGGAAGAAAAAGCTAGTGTTGACTTGTAATATTGGTCATTTGCCACATGAGTCAAGAAAGGAAGGAAGGCAAAAGCAAATGAAAGAAAGGAATGAAGTAGGGGCCGGCCACATGGAGTGAATAAGTGAAAGAGAAAAATAAAAAGAAGATAGAAGAAAAATCTAGAAAGTGGTCGGTCAAAGAAGAAGAAGAAAGAAAGAGATAAAAAGACAAGAGAAGTGAAAGAAGAAAAAAAGAGAAAAAAATAAAAGAAGTCGGTTGTGAATGAGAGAAAGCAAAAAGTTGAAGAATAAAGGAAAGAAGAAGAAGAGAAAAGCTGAGCAAAAGAGGGAAAGAAAAGGATGAAAAAAAAAAGAGAAAAAGAAAGCTGAAATTCGACAATCTTAAGGGAGGTAAGAAAGCTGATTTTTGCTGCACTTTGAGGGAGAATAAGAGCTGAGTTTGCTGTTGATTTTGGAAGAGAAAAGGAGTTGATTTTAAGAGCAGAAAATGGCAGCAAAAAGGGTAAGAAAAAAGAGAAAATTTGATGCTTTTTGGAGGAGGTTAGTTGCTGAAACTTTCAAGGTTTATTTGCTAAAAATTTTGAGGTTTTATGGCTGAAATTATTGAAGTTTTGCTGCTGGAAATTGAGCTGGAAATTTGCTGATCTTGGGGCTGAAAGAAGTAGCTTTGATTACTGAAAATTGAAGCTTTGTGCTGCCAAAAATTTAAAGAAAAAGAAGTTGAGTTTGAGGTAGAAAAATAAGGGATGTTGTTGGAAATTTTTGGAGGTTTTTGCTGCCATTAAAGGAGGCTTTGGTGACTGGTTTTGAAAAGGAAAAAGAAAAGTTTGGTTGCAAGTTTGAGAGGAAGCCATGGTGGTGAAGGGAGGAAGGAAGAAAAGCCAAAGAGATGAAGGAAGAAACGTGGAAAAGAGAAAAAGAAAGAAAAAAAAATAAAAATGAAATAATAGAAAAAAAAATTGGTATAGCCCAAATAGGAAATAAAATGGGCATGGCCTAATAGGAGATAAATGGGTATGGCCCAATAGGAAGAAATGGAAAAACCCATGGAAAAGGCCCAATGGCAAGAAGGAAAAGAAAAGTCTAGAAGAGAAAAATAAATGTGGAAATTGGAAGTGTTTAATTGACAACAGTGCACTATAGTGGCGTGTTGGAGGAATTGACGAGCGATCGGCAAATAGAAAATAACGATGTAATATCTCGTTATTTCAAGGTGAGTAGGGGGTGTTAATTTTAAAATTCTCATATTATTTATGGATATATATATATATTTATGCATGATTTATCCAACGCGTACAATTGTGAAAAGCATGCGTTGATAGAATTTTAAGAAATTGTGAATGCAAATGATTTTTAGAAATCATTTAGAATATATATATAAATTATACGTAAAGTGTTTTAAACCGGGAAACAAGCTTTTCGAAACTATCTACATCAAAGAAAAATGTGCCTTATTGTTTGTGTCATGTGCATTCATGAAATTTATTATATATTCACCATGCTACTTTGATATAAAAATATCATGCAAATATTTACAATGAACATTTTACGAAAAGAGAGTTTTAACGTGATTCGGGGATCAATGTTTTGAGAAGAATCTAAAATATCCCCTTGAAAATCAAATTTGGATTCTTTTAAAAGTGATTTTTATTTAACCAAGAGATTCAAGAATAAACAGAGAGTATATATTTGTGTTATATATATGTGTGGTTTAAACTGATGGCTTATGACAATGTAAAGGCATGGATGACTGGAATTGTGTTTGTATAGATTATATGAATGGTTTTGTTTTTACTTTGATAGACTGGGTAAAATAATATTAGTCATGTCATGCTACTGAAAATTTTATGGATATGGTGGGTTAATTGATTAGTCACTGTAGTGGCGGGTTTCGTGGACCAGCCTATTGAGGGGCACGATAAACCTGGTTATATCTTACCTTGGTAGAGAGGGGCGAAGGGTATCTCCTGAGGTGAGGTTTGAGTTCACTTCACGCCAGACCACCACGTGAGGGTGAACTCAGCTAACACTAAGGAACAACTATGTTTTAAATGTAAAATATGTTTTATGTGTATATATTGTTTTAACAGCCTTAGCGGATTCGGTTGGATGCTTCGACGCAAGGTATCATCGAATATGAGTTTTTGGCATGAGCCAAGTTTTTAAGAGGGTCATAAGCCCTGTTGATTATTTTTAATAAAATGTAATTGTTTTATATGGCTTGAAATGAGTTTTAAAGTTATGAATCACATTTCTTTGCATGGTGAAAATGGAATTAAACGGTTTTCGCAGCTCCCCTTAGTTTTACTATTATATGAATTTTACCCTCGAGTGCAAGGCGATTTGTGAATAATGTATACACCTGATTAATATTTGGTTTCGCGGGAACTTGCTCAATTTTATTGATTTGATTCAAAAATGATTATTACGTATTTTGATGCGGAAAATTTTATCCACCTTGGATGATTTATCACTTAAAGTGATTACAATGTATAAGAAATTCTCGATTTTTATATAAGGCACAAAACCCCCGTTTGAAATAAATTATTTTTATAATCTTACATTTTTATATTCAACTGATCTGCTGCTTGCTTGTTTCCCATCTACGTTCTACTCGTTGAGCCGATGATCACTGAGTTTGTGAGACTCACACCCCTTTTATTTCCCTTTTTGTAGACAAGGACCGACCTAGCACGTAATCATCGACGTGCTCAGTTTCCTACGGATAGGTAAAAGCTTCTCCTAACATTTTATTTCGAGTCACTCCACTATTAGAGGTCAAGTTGTAATATTTTATTTATTAAGTTTTAAAGGATATTGATTTTCTTATAAGTAAAGAATTGAATACTGTGAATTTCAATGTATCAACTTGTGATTAAATGCTTTAAAGTTTGAATAAATAAGTATGGGTATATTACAATTCATGTTATGAAAGTATAATGTTTACGCATTAATATGAAATGGTAATCGTATATAGTTGATTGACGGGAAATTCTAGATAGGCTTGTTCGGGACTTGACGGGTCTTCTCGGAGGTCTCGGACGTCGGTAGCGATCGGAGAAGGGTCGTTACAGTGACAGCCATAAAGGAACAAAAAAACCTAAGTGATTTTAAGTTAGAAGAGCTTATAGGATCCTTACTTACTTATGAGATGACTCTAAAACATGAAAATGCATTATATGATAAGAAGAAGAAGGACATTAAGAAGAAAGGGATAACTTTAAAATTCAAAATTGAAGAAGATGAGAGGAACATAAAAAATGAGAGTGAAGAAAATGTGGACATAGCCATGTTAGTTAAAAGGTTTAGTAAATTTATGAAAAGAAACTAAAGAGGTAAAAAACCTTCTAGAAGTAATATGCTAAAAGAAGAACATAATAAGGATCGCTTGATATGTTATGAGATAAAAAAATTAAGACACATTAAATATAAATGCCCAAACAAGAAAAGTGCCCCATGTTGGTCCCAAATATAAGTGCTAGAGGGGGGTGAATAGCACTCTTTCGGCTCTTTTGGTAGGATTGAGACTTAATCTCAAAACAAAGAAGATAAAATAATGAAAACAATGGACCAAGTATTTATATTGGTTCGGTCTAAGACCTACATCCACTATCTTGATTATTCAACCAAGGATTTTCAAACCAATCACTAAAGCAATAGAATTCACAAGTTTCCACCAAGCTTTTACAATAGCTTTTTCAAGACTTAGCCACAACCTTTACACTAGATTTTCACGGGCTCAACTAAAACCCCAATGTGGTTTTTCAAGGCTCAACCACAACCTATCACTAGTTTTTCATGGGCTTAACTAAAACCCCAAGGTGGTTTTTCAAGGCTCAACCACAACTTATCACTAGTTTTTCCCGAGCTAAACTAAAACCCCAAGGTGGTTTTTCAAGGCTCAACCACAACCTTTATACTAGTTTTTCACGGGCTAAACTAGAACCCAACACCCAACTTTTCAAGGCTAAGTTGGAACTTACAAGCATCCAAGCAAACCTTGCTTGAATCAAACACTTAGAGTGAAACATTTACTCTAAGAATACAAAGATGAGATGAGAAAGTACCTAATGATCACATGGTTGATCTATGTGGTACAAATTTAAGTGCTAAACACAATTGCTAAAGATAGGCGTTTGAGTGCAATGAAGAGTACAAATGATTTTCAAGTTTTTTACTCTTTTTGGCTTGAATATGATGAAATCTCTCAATAATCTTCCAAAAGTTAGTTCCTTGGCATTTAAAGATCCTTTTATAGTTGAAGAAGCTTGTCTGATGGTTGTTGGGACGTTTATGACCGTTAGAAACAGTTTGGGGAAGGTTCTAGCCATTATTCTGTCCTTGTAGTGGCTTGGTGCATGTTGCAGATAGAGAGCACTTAGTCGACTAAAATTTTTCTCTTAGTCAACTAAGTTGGTTTTATCCCGACGCAGATTTGACAAAGAACACTTAGTTGACTAATCCATTTTCTTGGTTGACTAATTCGATTCTGTTTCTTACTAAGCTTCAGCCTTCCACTTTTCCACTTTGACTTTTGTTCAACCAATGATCTTCCTTGTCATATCAGGGGACTTCCTTTATAATAATCATCCTTATTCTTTATCCAAATCACATCTTTAAGTGCTCATTAGGAAGATTGATTTATTATTTCTTTGAAGACATTTTCCCTGCACACTTAGGTAAAATATTAGACACAAATGACATGGGAATGTTTTATTATCATAAAAAACTAATGAAGCCAACAATATCCCTCTTTTTTATGATGACAAAACATCTATTGGTTAATATCATGGTGCATTTTTAATTCCTTTTTAGTTTTTGTAAAAAATGAGGATTGCTCCCTCTAAGTTCATGCTCTCTCTAAGTGTGTGCATTTTTCATCTATTCTAGCAAGTTTTTATCTGTGCTATATGGATATTGATACTGTATATTCATACTTTCGTTAGAGAAAAAGTCCATATATACATATTTTAAGAGCAAATGATAGGTTGACAGATTATCATCAGTTTTTCATTTATGCAATTTTCTGTCAACAAGCATGCAGGTTCAGATTTCATTCAAACCATCATTTTTCAGCAGATATTCTTTATGAATCATCATCCATATGTATTCTAAAGTATGTTTAAGTTGCAATATCATCACAGAAATGGTTTATCAACTCATTAACTCAATATCAGCACAATATCAAAGAATTGACAGCAGCATTTCACAGATATCAGCAGAAAATTTCTAGCAATGCTTCACAATGCCATAAATATCATTTTTAGAGTTTAAGAAGCATAGATAGATGTCAACAAGCATATTTCATACATCCATAAAGTCAGCCAAGATTAAGATTCAATGTTTGAATGCCATTTTGGCATAAATATCCAACAAAAATAGTAACTGCAGATTTGTTCCTAAAATACCCCTTAGTCAAATTTCCTTCTTAACAACCCTAGAATCATGGTATCTCTACCTTCATGATTTTTTATTTTTTTTTGGTGTTTTCCCTAAAAGTCCAGTACCTTTACTTTCAGATTTTTTTTCTTGTAATTTTTACTCCCTTTTTTTGTCATCATCAGAGGGGGGGGGGGGGGGGTTTGAGGTATCAATCCTCAGTGGGAGATGGTGTGGATTCAGGGGAATCTGACCATTGTTCCCATAAAGGATTCAGAGAAAGAGGAGAATATGGTCTTTGAGGTGGCTGAGTGGATGCTTTAGGAGGTTGCTGAGAGGACTGTGGAGATGTCTCTGTAGCTTTCTCAGGAGTGGCCTGATTAGAAACTTCTATTGGGGCTTGAGGAGTGCTTGCAGGAGGTGATTTTGCTTTCTCTGCCAATCTTGAAGACTTTCTTGTTCTTGGAGCTATAGATTTTTTGGCTGTCTTCTTTTGTCTCATGGCAAGTGGTTGAGGCTTAGTTGCAAGAGTTTTTTTTTTATTTTTCCTTTTCCTTTGTCTTTCTCTTTTTCTACAACTTCTTGTTCTGAAGTCATTGCTTGGGCAGCTTGAGCTGTTGCTGCCTTTTTTTTTGCTTGCTCTTTTTTTACCATTTGATAGAAAAGTCCAATGACAGACACTTCATTAGAGTGATGAAGGGATGCTACTTGTTCATGTTGTGATAGAGGGTGATGGTCAGAAGGGCCAAGTGGTGAACCAACTACCTCAGCGCCTCGATCAGATGTTCCCTTTTCTGCTAAGGTGGATTTGAGGGGTTCCTCAAATCCTGGTTTAGGGCTTTGATGTCCAACACTTGCACTCTTGTAAGCAGACCCTTCAGCTTGAAATTCAAGGCTCGCATCTTGGAATTCAGAACCTTCTAGTGCCATGCTCTTAGTGGCAGAGGAGTCAGCTTCAACAGGTCCAGATGGTATTTCAGAGTTTTCTTTCAAGCTGGCCTCAATCTCATTCATTCTTTCCTTAATTTTTACAAGCCTTGCTCTTTGATCAGTGAGTTTGGCATTCATCCTCATCAGCAGATTGAACATTACTTCATTGGAGAATGGAGGGGCTGCTGTTTTTGGTGGTGTGGGGCTACCTCTGGTTGAGTTTGCACTGAAGTAATCTTGAAGGTTTTGCTGAAAGTGTTCCCATACACCTTGTATCCCATCTTGATCAGACTTTCCAAGTAGATGGGCTGATTTATACTCTTCACCATGTCCATGTCATACTTTTAGCCCAGATTCCCTTCTTTTTGACAAGGGATGTGATTACATTGCCATATGGCAAGTGAATCTTTTCCAGTTTACATGCGGCTCTCATTCTTTCAATCATGAACCTTCAAAGGTTCAGAACTTCTCTAGTGAAAGCATGCTCCATCAGCCATAGGTCTTGGAGACTGATGTAGCTTAAGCTATTACTCCTACCATGCAGATTAGCAGCTACAAAGTAATGCAAGATTCTGAATTATGGACTAATGATCAGTCCTGCATTGCTTTTTGAAGAAAAATTTTCATTTTTTTCTATGATAATTTCCCACACAAATGCAAGATCATACTTGTCAAGCATTTCATACTCTCCATCTTCACTTTCTATTCCTAACAGATTACTCAAATCTGAGGCTGTAACCAAAAACTCTTTCCCATTTAAAAATTCATTCAAGTTTTCCTCTAAAAAGTCTTCTGAATCATCAAGTTCTCTCTCACTTGATGAATGCTAGCATAGAATTTTTTAACTAAACTAGCACTATATGTCCTGTCCTTGAAAGAGCTAAACTCATTTATCCTTAATTCATTAAAATAGTCTGTTAAGCTTGTTTGGAGTTCAGGGTTTTCACTGAAACTCTCTCAATCAATATACTTTCCACATGTGATGGGAGCATTTTTTATTTTTCTAAACCTCTCATCATGAATTTTGTTTCTAAATTTGAGGGATGACGCAGATGAGGTACCTTTTGAAGATATTTTTTTCTTTGTTTTCCCAAATTTCTTTTTCTTTTTTGTCTGTTTTTTCTTGTTTGGATTTTTCTCAGTCTTCTGTATCTCTGCCCCCGATTTTTTTTCTACTTTTTTTGAAGATTTTCTATCCTGGTGCTTACCTCCATAGGTTTCTTCTCCTTTTTCTTCTCCAGTAGTTCTTTAAGCAAGGTTGATTTGGCCATTTAGAGTTCTGAGAGTGGTTTTTAAATTTAGGATTTCAGGTTATGAGAGAAGAAGGATTCTCGGTTGATTTCAGAAGATGAAACACTGATGAGATTGCTTAGGGTTTTGAGAGAATCGGTTATCAAAAGATGAAGGATAGAAGTGATTGATAGTTTCTAACTTAGAAACCGTCTGCCTCTCTTTTAACATCTGCCTCATTTTCCTAAATTTCAAAATTCCTTCCAATATTTTTTCTATTTACTTTCTCAGCTTTTACTCTTTCCTTTCATTACCCGGTAGACATAAGATTTCATAATTTTAACTTTTTATCATCCAGCCTGCAATCTTTTGGTTCTAATAAAACAACATCCTCTTAGTTGACTATGTTTCACACTTTAGTCGACTAAGTGCCTTCTGTTTTTCTCTACTTAGTTCAGGATTCTCCCTACAACTTTTCCAAACAACATATTCCTAGATTTCTTCTAATTCCATAAAATTTATCTTCACTAAGGGATTTGGTAAATATGTCAGCAAGCTAATACAAAGTACTCACAAATTCAATATTAATTTCACCCTTAGTCACATAATCTCTAATGAAATGGTGTCTAACTTCAATATGTTTGGTTCTTGAGTGCTGTACAAGATTTTTTGAGATATTAATTGCACTGGTATTGTCACAATATAGTAGAGTGTTATTCATCAACAATCCATAGTCTTTTAATTGTTGTTTGATCCATAAGACTTGTGCATAGCAATTTCCTAAGGATACATATTCAGCTTTAACTGTGGACAAAGCTACTAAATTCTGCTTCTTACTTGACCGGGATACAAGCATGCTACCTAGGAGTTGACATGTTCCACTAGTACTTTTCTTATCAGTTCTACTTCCTGCAAAGTCAGCATCTGAATATCCTACAAGGCTAAATGAAGATTCCTTGGAGTACCAAATTCTTAAAGTTTGTGTTTCTATGAGATATCTAAATATCCTTTTCATAGTAGTTAGGTGTGTTTCTTTAGGTTGAGACTGAAATCTAGCACACAAACACACATTGAACTGAATATCTGGTCTACTTGCAGTTAAGTAAAGAAGAGATCCAATCATACCTTTATAAAGCTTTTGATCTACATCTTTACCTTTCTTATCAGCATCAAGTTTTATCGATAGACTCATTGGTGTGCTGATAGGCTTTAGTTTCAGCATGTCAAACTTCTTGAGCATGTCTTGAATGTATCTATCTTGGCTGATAAAAATTCCTTCTTTGCATTGCTTGATTTGAAGGCTAAGAAAGTACTTCAATTCTCTCATCATGCTCATCTCGAATTCTCCCTACATTTCCTTAGCAAAGTTCTTGCAAAGAGATTCATTAGTAGCACCAAATATAATGTCATCTACATAAATTTGAACTATAATTAGATCATTTAGGTACCTCTTGATAAATAATGTTGTGTCTATGCTGCCCCTAACATAGTCTTTTTCTCCCAGAAATTTAGAAAGCCTTTCATAGCAAGCTCTAGGAGTTTGCTTCAATCCATACAAGGCTTTGTGAAGTTTAAAAACAGAATTTGGTTTCTCAAAATCTTTAAAACTAGTAGGTTGTTCAACATATACCTCCTCTTGAATCAGTCCATTTAGGAATGCACTCTTTACATCCATTTGGTATAGCTTGAAGTTCATATGACAAGCAAAGGCAACCAATAACCTTATGGCTTTTATTCTAGCTACCAGAGCAAAGGTTTCTTCATAGTCTATGCCTTCCTCTTGATTATATCCCTTTGTCATTAATCTTGCTTTGTTTCTAACTATATTTCCTTGTTCATCAACCTTATTTTTAAATACCTATTTAGTGTCAACTATAGGATGATTTGAGGGCTTAGGTACTAGTGTCCATACATTATATCTCTTGAATTGATCTAGCTCCTCTTGCATGGCTAAAATCCAGCTTTCTTTTTTTTTTCAGCTTTTTTAAAACTTTTAGGTTCAACTTGAGAAGTGAATGCTGAAAATTCACATGTCTCCTTAGTTCCTTTCCTAGTCTTAACTCCATGAGATATGTCACTTATGATTTATTCTTGTGAGTGATCTCTCACATATCTTCAACTTCTAGGTAAGTCACTATGCTGGATTTCTTGTCTTTGCAGATTTTCAAAGGTGGAGCTACGGGTTCTTCCCTAGATGAGTCTTCTTCATTATTCTTGCTATCATTTAAACTCATTTCTTCCATGTGCCTTACTAGATTTTTTAAATGTTCATCATCCTCATGAACTCCTTTTTCAACATGGATTGATTCATCAAAAACTATATGGACAGATTCTTCAACATTTAATATCTTTTTGTTGAAAACTCTATAAGCCTTTGAGTTCATGGCATATCCTAAAAATATTGCTTTATCACTTTTGGCATCAAACTTCCCTAATGGCTATTTTCCATTGTTCAAAACAAAGCATTTGCAGCCAAAGCTCCTAAGGTGAGAAATGTTTGGTTTTCTTCCTTTGTACAGCTCATAAGGGGTCTTTGAGATAATTACTCTAATTGATACCCTATTAAGAATGTAAGCTGCCGTGTTTACAGCTTTAACCCAGAAGTACTTTAGAAGGTTGTTCTCACAAAGCATAGTTCTTGCCATCTCTTTCAATGTTCTATTTTTTCTCTTTACAACTCTATTTTGTTGGGGTGTCTTTGGTGCAAAGAAGTTATGTTCCAGCCCTTTTTCATTGCAAAACTTTTCAAACTCATTATTTTTTAATTCTCCTCAATGGTCACTCCTGATCCTAACAATGGGTATATCTTTTTCATTCTCAACTTTCTTACAATAGCCTATGAAAGCTGATAATGCATCATTCTTGTAGGCAAGGAAATAAACCTAAGTAAATCTAGAATAGTCATCCACTATCACTAAGCGATAAGATTTTCCACCTAAACTTGTGGTGCTAATAGGACCAAAGAGATCAATGTGCAGCATTTCAAGAGGTCTAGATGTTGACACAAGATTCTTAGCTTTGAAAGAAGTTCTGACTTGTTTTCCTAATTGACAAGCTTCACATATTCTATCATTTTCAAACTTAATGCTAGGTAGTCCAACCACTAGATTTTTCTTCAATAGTTTTGACATGGTGTTCAAACTAATATGTCTTAGTCTCTTATGCCATAACCAGTTGTCATTTTCAGTGTTTGCTACTAAGCACATTTCATTTTTCTTTTATAGATATTTAAGAAAGATAACATACATATTTTTTAATCTTTTTCCTATGAAGGTAGTCTTGTTAGTGCTTATATCTATTACTTCACATTTTTTGGAATCAAAACAAACCTTGAACCTTTTATCACATAGCTGACTGATGCTTAGCAGATTATACTTTAAGCCTTTAACAAGCAACACATGACTGATTTGAGTATGATAGTTCTTACCAACCGTTCCTATCCCTTGAATTCTACCTTTTGAATCATCTCCAAAGGACACAATGCCTCCCTTTTTCTTGTCCAGTTGAGCAAACAACATTTCATCCCTTGTCATGTGTCTAGAGCAACCACTATCCATGTACCATAGCTGCTTCTTCTTGTGTAGAGCCTTTGAACATGTTTCCTTTAAGTGCAGCTCAACCTACAAAACAATTGTTCAGTTCTTCATGATAGGTACCCATACTTTGATGGGTCCTTGAGTGTCAGTGGCAATAAAAGAACTTTTTGGCTCTCAGATTTTTCTGGTTTTCTGCATGTTTATATTTCTTACACAACCATAGGATAAATGACCATATTTTCCCCAACAATAGCATCTAGATGATGCATTATGATAATTTTTCTTACCATATGAATTTTTCTTTAAAGTATCATTGTTTAAACACTTAAGAGCTGTATTTTCATCAAGAGATTTTTGCAAAGCAGCAGATTTATTTTCCAGCTCTTTTTTTACAATTTCAAAATCTGTTTTTGAATGCTCCAACTCAATTTGCAGAAAGTTTCTTTGTTCAAAAACAGAGTTGAAATCGAGTTTTATTTTCTTCAAATCTTTTTCAAGTTATGTAACTTTCTTCTTTAGGTTTTTGTACTTTAAAAACAGGCTTTCAAACTCATCACATAAATTATCATACTTATCTTGTAAATCATTCATTGAAATATAACAAGTTGATGAACATACCTCTATTTCATCATCCTTTGCCATTAAGCAGATGTTAGCTATTTCCTCTGAGTTTTCATCATCAAATTTTGTGCTTGAGTCACTATCTGACCAGGCTGCAGCAACCATTGCCTTTTTCAATTTTCTGCTTTTCTTTGGAGTTTCTTCTTTCAGCAATGGACATTCAGACTTGTAGTGCCCTGGTTTCTTGCATTCGTAGCAGATCACTTCTTCCTTTTTACTACTGTCAATCTTGTTTTTCTTCCAAGAAGGACCTTGGTCTCTCTTAAGGATTTTTCTTGCAAATCTTCGATTCTTTCTTCCCATTAGTTTTCTAAATTTTCTTCAACAAGTGCAAGTCCATCATCATCATCACATGAGAGCTCTTCCAACTGTTCTTCAAGCATGCTGACTTTTAGTGCTATATATTTTTTTCTTTTGCCTCCCTTCTATCCTCTATTTCTTCTTCCTTGAGCTCCAGCTCATGTGTGAGGAGTGACTTTCATATTTCATCGAATGTGATGATGTTCAAATCTTTGGCTTCTCTAATGGTAGTCACCTTCGGCTTCCAAGACTTAGGTAGACTCCTAAGAAGTCTTTTTACAAGCTCATGCTCAGGGATAGGTTTTTCTAGTTGGCTAAGTTTATTTGTAATATTTGTGAACCTATCAAACATGCTGGTGATGTTCTCACTAGACTCCATTTTGAACATCTCATAGTTATGGGTCATGAGGGCTATCTTGGACTCCTTAACTTGAGAAGTCCCTTCATGAATTATTCTTAACTTGTCTCACACTTGCTTAGCTGTTGTACAGCTTGAGACTTTGTTAAACTCAGTGGGAGTTAAGGCACAATGTAAGGTGTTGATTGCTTTAAAATTGGTCTGTATTTTCTTGGTTTCAGCCTCGGTCCATTCAAACCTTGGCTTAGGCATCAACTCATTTGTAACAACATTTACAATTGAGGGAATAAAGGGACCATCAGTGATGATATCCCACATTTCATAATCTATGGCCCTAATGTATATTGACATCCTAGTGCTCCAATAAGGATAATTAGAGCCATCAAACAGAGGTGGTCTATTTATTGATTGTCTCTCAGCTGCAATTGATTTTTGTAGAGCATTTGGATCCTCTCTAAGGGTGTTAGACCTTGTATGCAAAGGTTAGCTCTGATACCAATTATTGGTCCTAAATATAAGTGCTAGTGGGGGTGAATAGCACTCTTTCAGCTCTTTTGATAGGATTGAGACTTAATATCAAAACAAAGAAGATAAAGCAATGAAAACAATGGATAAAATATTTATAGTGGTTCAGTCTAAGACCTACATCCACTACCTTGATTATCCAACCAAGGATTTTCAAAGCCATCACTAAAGTAGTGGAATTCATAAGCTTCCATCAAGTTTTTACAATGGCTTTTCCAAGTTTTAGCCACAACCTTTACACTAGTTTTTTACGGGCTCAACTAAAACCCCAAGGTGGTTTTTCAAGGCTCAACCACAACCTATCACTAGTTTTTCACGGGCTCAACTAAAACCCCAAGGTGGTTTTTCAAGGCTCAACCACAACTTATCACTAGTTTTTCCCGAGCTAAACTAAAACTCCAATGTGGTTTTTCAAGGCTCAACCACAACCTTTATGCTAGTTTTTCATGGCCTAAACTAGAACCTAACACCCAACTTTTCAAGGCTAAGTTGGAGCCTACAAGCATCCAAGCAAATCTCGCTTGAATCAAACACTTAGAGTGAAACCTTCGCTCTAAGAATACAAAGATGAGATGAGAAAGTACCTAATGATCACACGGTTGATCTATGTGGTACAAATTTAAATGCTAAACACAATTGCTAAAGATAAGTGTTTGAGTGCAATGAAGAGTATAAAGGATTTTCAAGTTTTTTACTCTTTTTGGCTTGAATATGATGAAATCTCTCAATAATCTTCCAAAAGTTAGTTCTTTGGCATTTGAAGATCCTTTTATAGTTGAAGAAGCTTGTCTGATGGCTGTTGGGACATTTATGATTGTTAGAAACAGTTTGGGGAAGGTTCTAGCCGTTATTCTATCTTGTAGTGGCCTGGTGCATGTTGCAGACAGAGAGCACTTAGTCAACTAAAATTTTTCTCTTGGTCGACTATGTTGGTTTTGTCCTAGAAGCAAATTTGGTAAAGAACACTTAGTCGACTAACCCATTTTTTTGGTCGACTAACTCGATTCTGTTTCTCACCAAGCTTCAGCCTTCCACTTCTTTACTTTGATTTTTGTTCAACCAATGATCTTCCTTGTCATATCAGGGGACTTCTTTTATAATAATCATTATTGTTTCTTATCCAAATCATATCTTTAAGTGCTCATTAGAAAGATTGATTTATTGGTTCTTTGTAGACATTTCCCTTGCACACTTAGGTAAAATATTAGGCACAAATGACATGTGAATGTTTTATTATCATCAAAAACTAATGGAGCCAACACCACAGATAATTTCAAGAAGAAAGCCATGCTTGCCACTTGGAGTGATAGTGATGACTTTCATAATGAAGAGGATGAAGTTACTAACCTTTGCTTCATGGCACTTGAACATACCAAGGTATTCTCTACCTTTCATGATTTTTGTTCATGTACTTTAGATCAAGACTTATATTCGTTTGATAAACTACAAGATGCATATGATGATTTAGTATTTGCATTTGAAGAAAGGACATTCAAATACAAAAACATCATATCTAAGCTTAAGGTAGAAAATGAATTATTAGTCAAGACAAAAATAAAACTAGAAAACATAGTCAAAGACTTGAAAATTAAGAGAAATGAGCTAAAAAAGAAAAATGAGAACTTGCATATTACATTTCAAAATTCAACATGAGTCAACAAAAATTAAATGACATCTAGAAACACAAAAAACATTCTTTAACAGAGAAAGAATGGGCTATAATGGTATTCAAAAGGAAACTCATTTTTAAAATTTCTTTGTTAAAGGAAATGAAAAACATGACTCTTTCTCTGGATGTATTTATTGTCATAAAGTAAAACATTTTACTTATTCTTACCCTTTGAGAGCTATCACTTATAAAGTTAAGAAAATCAAAAGTGAATGGGTTCCAACAAAAAACCAAACCTCCACATAGAAAGGTGGTAAAATTGTAATAGGTTCCAAAAGGAATCAAAGACACTAACTCATATGGACCTAAGAAAATTTGGGTACAAAAATCAAATGTTTGAATTTTGTCTTTATAGGAGGAGCTCAATTGCTTAAAGTCAAGAGCACAAGAAAAAGGAAAATGGTATTTTGATAGTAGATACTTTAGGCACATGACTAGAACTAAAAAGTCTTTCAAGGAATTAAGGTTAAAGGAAGGAGGAAATGTAACTTTTGGTGACAACTCAAAAGGTCACATTGAAGGTATTAGTATCGTTAGTAAAAATTCCTCCTCTAAATTTGAAAATGCTTTTTTTGTAAATAATCTTAAGCATAACTTGTTGAGTGTTAGTCAACTTTGTCACAAGGATTTCAGAGTCATTTTTGAATCATTGACTTGTCATGTTGTTGATATTAAAACCAATGAAACTTTCTTTGTTGGTCATATACAAAGTAATACATATGTTGTTTTCTTGGATGATTTATCTTCTAATAATATATGTTTCGTAGTTAAAAGAACGAGGATAGTTGGTTATGACATTGAAAACTAGGACATGCTAGCATGAATACAATTTCAAAACTATTATCTCCATATCTTGTAATAAGGCTCCTTAAACTAAACTTTGAAAATGACCAACTTTGTGATGTTTATACTAAAGGTAAAACATAAGAGAAGTTCATTTAAATCCAAAAAAGATGTAACTACCATTAGAGCTTTACAATTACTTCACATAAATATTTTTGGATAAACTAAGGCCACTAGTTTAGGTAGAAAGAATTATGGTTTGGTAATCATGGATAACTATATTAGGTTTTCTTGGGTTTTTTTTCTTGCTCACAAAGATAAAGCTTTAAAAATCTTGACTTTTGTTTTGGCAAAAGAGTTGAGAATGAGAAAAGTTATAAAATAACAAATGTTAAGAGTGACCATGAAAAATAATTTGAGAACTTAGGTTTTGAGCAACTTTGTGATGAAAATGGGTATTGCCATAATTTTTTAGCTCATAGGACTCCACAACAAAATGAAGCAGTGGAAAAAAAATAAGACTTTAGAAGAGATAGCTATAAACATGCTATTTGTGTTTTATTTGATGATGCTAATTCTCTTCATAGAGAAGGAAATTATGATGATGATGTAGGTATCCTTCAAAAACAAATTGAGGAGCTTGATCTTAATATTGAAGGATCCAAAGTGAATGAATAAGCAACACAAAAAGAAAAACAACAAATTAAACAAATTATTGAAAAAGTTGAGCCTAACTATCCAATGGTAAGAAAAGAGGTTGATGAAAATAAAATTATTGATGATCCTAATTAAAGGGTAAAAACTAGAGCTAAAGTTCAAAAGTTTGGTTAATATATAGCTTTTATCTTGCAAATTGAACCAAAGAATATTAATGAAGTCTTAAATGATGATTATTCGATACTAGCTATGGAAAAAGAATTAAACAAATTTGAAAGGTGTTAAGTATGGGAATTAGTTTATAGGCCAAATGATTATCCAATTGTAGGTACTAAATGAGTCTTTAGGAACAAAATGGATGAAAATGGAGCCATAACTAGACACAAAGCTAAATTAGTTACCAAAAGATATAATTAAGAGGAAGAAATAGATTATGATGAAACTTACGTTTTGGTAGCTAGACTAGAGACCATTAGAATGCCTTTAGCCTTTACATGTTACATGAATTTCAAACTATATCAAACAAATGTGAAAAGTGCCTTTTTAAATGGACTCATAAATGAAGAAGTATATGTTGAACAACCTCTCGGTTTTGAGTGTCCCATTTTTCCAAATCATGTCTTTAGATTAAGAAAAGCCTTGTATGATTTAAAGCAAGTTCCTAGAGCTTGGTATGAGATTTTATCAAAATTCTTAATAAAAAATGATTTTAATAAAGAGAAGGTTGATAAAACTCTTTTAATCAAAAGTAAAGGCAAATACATTTTAATTGTGCAAGTTTATGTTGATGATATTTTTTTTGGTGCTGGTAATGAGCTTTTTTATTAAAAGTTTGCTAAGATTATGCAAGGAGAATTTGATATGAATATGATGGGTGAGCTAAATTGTTTTTTTTTTTTACTACAAATCAAACAAAGGGAATATGACACATTCATAAGTCCAGCTAAGTATATAAAAGACATGCTTTAGAAGTTGGTATAAAAGGCATAAGAACATACCACACACCAATAAGCAATTCAACAATGCTTGATAAGGATAAAAAAGCTACGCCTATTGATCAAAAGCTTTATAGATCTATGATTGATTCCTTGCTTTATCTTATTGCTAATAGACTAAACATAAGTATTAATGTAAGTTTATGTGCTCAGTTTCAATTATCTCCTAAAGAGCCTCGTTGAATTGTTGTTAAAAGAATTTTTAGGTAATTCAAAGACATAGCTAGTTTAGGAATATGGTATCTAAGGAGTTCCACTTTCGATCTCCATTTATATTCAGATGCCGACTTTGGTGGATGTAAAATAGATAGGAAGAACACATTTGGTATATGCCAATTCTAAGGTAATATGTTGATCTCTTGGTTTTTGAAGAAACAAAATAATGTAACTCAATCCATTATAGAAATTGAGTATGTGGTTGCCTAGAGTTGCAGTGCTCAAGTGCTATAGATGAAGAAACAATTAAAAGATTATGGTCTAAGTATAAAAAGAATTCATATTAAATGTGATAATACTAGTGCCATAAATCTCAAAAAGAACCCCATCCATCACTTTTGAACTAAACAAATAGAAATAAGGCATCATTTTATTAAAAACCATGTTAAAAAAGATGACATTATTGTTGAATATGTTGGTACCAAAGACCAATTAATTGACATTTTCACTAAACCTCTTGATAGAGAACAATTTTGTAAAATAAAAAGTGAATTAGGTTCATGAACCCACCTTAGATGAATTAGATGATGAAAATTGGATGCTCTTGGTGAACTTTGATGTGAATTATTTAAATTAATGGAGTGTACTTGCTTACTTAGAAATTTATTGACTTTGTGATGCTGTAGATGAGAATTATGCCAAATGATTAATTTCATTGTAAAATGTATGTTCATGCATTTCACTTAATCTTGCATATGCATGCATAGCCATCCAACTCAAGAAACACTTCACAAAATTTGTAGAAAAGATCGTATTTCTTTTTTAAAAAAAATCCAAGTTTTTGATCTTAAAAATATCACTTGCGTTGGTCCAAAATGATGTTTGAAGTGTTTCTCTCACATTTCTGAACTTATTCTTGATCAAAAATTCAATTTTGGACTTTTTACATGATTTTGAAAGTAAAAACTCTATTTTTTAAAGGCCCTATAAGAGCATCTATTGATAAGTTTGCATTATCTATTAATAGATAGCTTGTCGAGGCCAACATTAACCATCCCATGCATAATCTATCGATAGATTTATCTAATTGAATTAAAAATACTATGAGAACTTAGTTCGTTTCTTTTACTTCAATGCCACCCAAAAATTCCTTAACTTGGAATTTGATGAACTAGTAAACCATGGCGATAGGTTTGTCTCTCATGTCATGGAAAAATGTATTCTTATCACATGTGCTTTCATTGATTGAATTTTTCACATTCACCGGTCAAGATGATATTTAGTATGCTTTTTGATGATGATGACTTGTGTTTTGCCTCTATCTATCCTCCACCAAATGAAAAAGGAGACTTTAGTTGTACAGGGTTATGTTTTTTTTTATCATAATATACACTTTATCATCACCCACACCATCCACCCTCATGGCTTAAACTACTCCATTGTCACCCAAGAAGATCTTTGGTTCTTTTTTAATATCAAATTCAACCGCCACGTTGATATTGCAAAATTTATCATGGATGACATACTCCACGCCATAGAAAGGGACATGAAAAACCTTTTTTACGACATAATGGTTAATGAGATTATTGATTACTTCATTGTTGACACTTGCTGTGCTCCACCCAAAACACATGCCTTATTTAATTCTATTGATGAGCACACCATTAAAAAACTAGGTTTTGACTTCAAGAACGGCACTTAGGTGAGGAAAGGGGTAGTTGATCTTTTGGTCTTTGATGATAAGGGTCATAAAGGCCATGAAAGGAATAAAGGTGGGTC
The DNA here is from genome assembly GCA_036013995.1 of Theobroma grandiflorum. Classification (NCBI taxonomy): domain Eukaryota; kingdom Viridiplantae; phylum Streptophyta; class Magnoliopsida; order Malvales; family Malvaceae; genus Theobroma; species Theobroma grandiflorum. The sequence goes on from CP142131.1 coordinate 15,822,985, forward strand.
GAGCACATATCATAATGGCTCGTTTAGTACCCAACTTAGTACACCACTTATGTCTACCATTTTCGAGGGTAGAACGCCTTCACTCGACTTCTTTCCTATATGGAAACAATGGACTATTGGTTGACTGCACGAATGGATGTCCTGGAGGCAAAATCGTGAAAAATTGCAATGCCAACAAGACTTAAAGGTTGAGTTTCATTCTCGATTTCCACCACTGTAGTGAGTTCTCGCAAGAGATATCTCTTCGCCTCAATTTTGGACTGCTCAGTTGGATGGCTGCATGTGCATCTCATTTTCATGCATCATGCAATTTTGGATATACTTTGTTTTTCAAATGTATATTTCGTTATTTGTTTATTATTTTCAATTTTTTTGGATATGTTTAGTTGGTGGCTATTTTAGACTCCTTGATGTTTACATGGATGTTATGCTAAATATATTTCACTAGTTATTGTTTTACCTTCGTCTACTATTTTCTTTACATTATTACTTCTATTTCCTTCATGTTCACACACATTTACTCTTTGATATGACAAAAAGAGGGAGAATGAGTTAAAATTTGTACTTGATCTCTACAAAAAGAAGTTTTTAAAAGCAAAGTTTCAGGGTGAGTATTTTTTCAACACTTCAACATGAAATTAGGGGAATTTCTCAAAGAAATAACAACAAAATTTTCTCAACTGTTTTGTTACATAAAAAAGGGAGAGATTGTTGCACTTAACGTTTCATTTGAGTCTAAGTTTTGATTTGCCAAACAAATGATGAAAATTATTTTTAGACGTTCAAACAAGTCTAAATGGTCCTTGAAATGGGTTTAATGAAAAAGCTAAGCACTTTAAATAGAAAATGAGCAAAAAGTTTCTTTAAATTTTAAAAAATGCTTTCAATCTATTAATAGTGTTTTTCATCTATTGATAGATGAAGAAAATCTATCAATAGTTGGTTGTTTTAGCACCTAGACATCAAAGACTATGAACATCTATCGATAAATGTATGGCATTTATCGATAGATAAGCAATTAAGAACAATATAAAAGGACCCTGACTTGAATCTATTGATAAATATATGGTATCTATTGATAGATAGGCACTTGAGAACACTTTAAAAGGACCCTGACTTGCATCTATTGATAGATACATGACATTTATCGATAAATAGCCACTTTAGGATATTTCAAAATGATCCTAAGTTGAATCTATTAATAGATACTTACATCTATAGATAGATGGTGCGAATTTGAAAATTATTAAGGGCAATCTATCTATAGATTGATAAATTTATAGATAGATGATGATTGCTGGAGCTTGAAATAGTGTTTTGAATGACTATTTTCATAATTAATGCATCCTCAACCACCTTTAAAGCTTTAGCAACTATAAATTCAATCTCCCACAACATTTATGAAGGTTGGAAGACTTTGAAACACAACTCCAAAAAGAATTCAGCTAAAATCATTCAATACTCTTTATACTCTTCTTTTGGCATTTAAGTATTTTATTGAATCATTTACTGAGCCTTCATTGCTTGTTCTTTTCCTCACCAAACATTGTACTTAACTTGTTACTCAACTTTTAAAAGGCATTCTAGTTACATTTACATTTCTCTCATTATATTTGCTTGAGTGCTTTTATCTTAACTAATCGAAAAGATAGTTTTTAAGTGGTTATATCTTAACCAAGGTAAAAGATATAGTAGTTGTCCTTTAACCATAAAAAGATATTGTATTGAAAGGTTATGTTTGATCCACAAAAGGTATTGTATTGAATTTTCTTCTAAATTATGGATTTCAAACTCTTTAGTAAATCTAAGGGAAAAGACGTATGCAAGGAGGCCGAACCTCTATAAAAATCATTGTGTTGATTTTTCTTTCTCACTCATTCAATCATATTTGTGTTTCTAACTTTTTTTATTGGATAAAAATCAACAATCTTATTTATTCACAAAAAAGCATTTGACTTGAAGGAACCTTATTTACTTGAACTTGAAAAGAAAATTTTCAAAATATTTAAGACACTCTAATTCATCCCTTCTTAAAACTATACAACTTGAGCTTATTACACTAATAGTTTCGTTCTTTGTAAATGTGATTAACTTCCCAATTCCTAACTTCCTTCTTTAGCTTTTCAAAGTGGAGAGTTCAATTTCTTAATCTTTATAGAGTTTCAACTAGGTTGTTAACCCATTTGACTACGTTCTTTGAGTCACTTTCTATAATTAAATGGTGTGAGTTAACCTATTTAGAAGTAAGGAAAATGAGGAATGCCTCATTTATTGCTTTGATCTTAGCAACACTTAAATCTTCCATTCTAATAGATTTTGAGAAAATAGCTTTAACGTGCCCGTTCTTGTCTCTCAGTGCGCCTTTATTCCAGTTTCCTCGAGGCATCCTTGTGTTGCCCCATCGACATTAAATATTGTAAAATCCCATGTAGGGGTTGGCTAGAAAAGAAGAAAAAAGAGAAAAGAAAAGACAAGAGAGAAGAAAGAAAGAGAAGAAAGGAAGAAAAAAATGAAAGGGGTCGGTCAACGGTCACTAAAAGAGGAGAAAAAGATAACAAGAAAGAAAGAAAAAGGGAGAAAGAGAGGAAAGAAAAAGGGAAAGAAAGAAAAAAAAAAGAAAGGCAACAGATCGGCGGAGAAGGGAAAAAAAAGAGAGAAGAAAATAACAGATTGGGGAGAGAAAAAGAAGAAAAGAAGGAAGAAAAAAAAGAGAGAGCAGCACCGGGGAGAGAAGAAGAAGAAAAGAAGGAAGAAAAATGAGAGAGTAGTGTCGGAGGGGAGAGAAAAAGAAAAAAAATGAGAAAGGAAGAAAGCATAGCTAAATCTACGCGCGAACCAATAGTGAAGTAGCATCCCGCTATTGTGAGGTGAGTGGGTGCTAAATTTCAAAAATATTATATTCTTATAATATTATATACATTGTGTTTGATAGTTGATGAAATTGTGGATGGCATGAGCTGGTAGAAAATTTTAGGTTAGTTGTGATTGTGATAAAATTTTTAAATATATTTTTCTTATATTATATGTACTACGTATATATATGTTTTTAAGTATGGAGAAACAAATCTTTGACTGATTTCAATTCAAAATTAGCCTTGCAAGCTTTGTGTGATGCATTAGGCCAAGAATGACCATTATTGAATCATGGAATGCAAGTTTAAACTTTCTATTTTCATTAAGCTTGCAGTTTTGATAAATATGCGATGCCATGAAATATGTTTGTGCATAAGTATATGGTTCATGAATATACTACGCACTGTTTTATCATACCTTGTGAATACGTTAAGATTATATTGACTTTTCTCTTAATATAATTAAGACACTCGAGAGTAGTTCTCACGAGTTGGTAAAAGGGAAACCTAAAGCCTCGATTCTATTGGTGACGTGGGCAGTTCCCACGAGTAGGTAAAGAGGGACCTGAGGCCCCTATTTGTATTGGTGACGTGGGTGGTTCCCACACAAGGTAAAGGGGGACTTGAAGCCCCGATTTCTATTGGTGACATGACCGGTTCCCACGAGTAGGTAAAGGGGGACCTGAAACCCCGATTATATACGGTGACGTGGGCAGTTTCCACGAGTAGGTGATGATGTCTGTGAATAAACCTAAGGGCTATAGTAAATCTACCCGAGGACGATGCTCATTCGTCTATTGTTTTAATATACATTGCATGTCATTGACACGTAAATTTTTATCAATGATTGATAAGTGAAATCTACATATACATTTACTTAAAATTCATCAATTTTAAGACTTGCAAGGCATAAAATACATTTTCGTTTAATGGAATATTTTTTTCTACACGTACTCTTGAATTTATAACTAATCCCTCCTTATGTTGTTTCCCTTTCTCGCCTGCTCACTGAGTCGATGATTATCACTGAGTCTATGAGACTCACACTTTCTTATTTTCCTTTTTTGCAGACAGGGACTAGTCTAACGTGAAACCATCAGCGAGCATGGTCTACCACAAATTGGGTAAAGATAATTCTTAACTCATTTTTGAGTCACTCCGTTGATAGAGGTCGGGTTGTGATACTCTGGATTTGTATGTGGCAAACATTGGTTTTTGATATAATGAAAATTCAAGATTTTGAACCCAACGTAGTTTAATTGTGATAGCATGACTTAATGTCAAAATGAAATGATTATGCTTATTTTTGAATTCAAGTACACTGTATATATACATGAATTAATATTTACATGGTTTAATGGAAGTGAATAAGTAATTATTGAAAAGTCAAATGAGGCTTGTTCAGGACTTGGCGGGATATCTCAAAAGTCTCGAACACTAGTAGCGATCTAAGAGGGGTCGTTACAGTGCTAGTATCAGAGCCCTAGGTTTAGAAAGTCTTAGGATTTTTCAGGTTGTCAGCGAAGTGTCGAGGTAGTGTAGAGTCTTATCCATGATTTATGACTACAGCATGAATTATGGATAGGAGGCTACACGAATTCCCAAATCTTAATAAGCCACATTTATTACTAACTTTTGATATTTATTTAAAAGGAGTGTTTGTCGTTGTCTAGGTATCGAGATGTAGTCAAAGACACGAGCCACCTCAAAGGCAATTAGAGGGTTTGATGTGTCGGAGGAGGTTACAGAAGAACCACGCACGTCTTTCTCTAGGGGCAGTGGGAGAGGTAGATTTAGAGGTCAAATCACCGAGCTTCACAACAGCCAAAGTTCTGATGAAAGGAGAGTCAATATCAGTTCTGGAGATACGGGAGGTGAGTATCTTGAGGTACCCACTACCACGTTGGAGGAGATAGCAGCTGGATTGCGAGGATTGACTCAGGAATTTACGCAGTTCAGGAGGCACGGAGTATATCAACCCAACGAGACAATGTGTTCTAGCTTTGAAGACTCGAAGTATCAACCTTATGAGAAAGTAGATAGGGGGAATGTTATGGTGACTTTGGGAGAGTTCATGAAATTGAGACTTCCTTTTCTTTAGGGTACTAGCTCAGTAGAAAACCCATAAGTATTTTTGGATGAAATGGATAAAATTTGCATGGCTTTGGGTTGTTCTAGCTGTCGAGCAGTCAAGTTGGTAAGCTTTAGACTGACGGAGGTAGCGCAAATATAGTTCATCACTCTCAAGCGCTGTAGATCTCTTGACTCTACTCTACTCATTTGGGAAGAATTTGCGCAAGCTTTCATGGATAGGTTTTTACCTGAAAGCGTGAGAGACGCTAAGGCACAAGAATTTGAAACTTTGAGGCAGACGCTAGGGATGACAGTGTCAGACTACGATGTTCAATTTACTCAGTTGTCGAGGTATGCCTTCTACCTGGTTCAAACTAAAAAGTAAAAGATCAAGAGGTTCATCAAGAGGTTACCAGAACCCATATATAGAGTTTTAGTCTCTCAAAGATTCACCTCATATTCTGAAATAGTTGATGCTGCTAGGAAAATTAAGGCAAGATGTATGGAGGGTGGGGTAGAGAGAGAGAGAAGAGTAAGAAGATTCGCGGTGAGGGGTCTTTCAGATTTAGAGACTCTAGTAGGGGTACGGATACTAATATAGCTGGCCAACAAGGTTGAAGGGATGGCAATTTGATTAGAAGATCCGCTTTCACTAGCCTACCAACCAACGTAAAAATTTTCAGTTTCGTAGCCTTCCATGTAGCAATGATTTTAGTGGGTTTAATTATAGACGAGCTATGAACAGCGGGATGGCTAATATGAATCCTAAACAAAGTAACCAGTGGGGTCCTTTTTGTTCCTTCTGTGGTAACATACATACAGGGCCATGCAATCAAACTGTGATGTTCTATTACGAGTGTAGGGGAGTTAGCCATGTGAAGAAGGATTACCCTACCTTCAGACACAATTAGGAGATGGCTCGTAGTTCATTGTAATCTGATTTTGCTACCGCACCAGCAGTTGTACCGTCAACTAGGAATGTTAAGAGAGATAAAGGAAAAGGGATAGCTTTCTCATCACGAGGTAGATCGGTAGGTCCCACTCAATAATGTGCTTCTGGAGGAAGACAGGTTAAAATATTCGCTCTGACGCCATAAAATTCTCACACTTCAAATGCAGTAGTGACAGGTACTCTTTTTATTTGTGGTTATGAAGCATCAGTTTTATTTGATCCAGGATCCACCCATTCCTTTGTGTCTTTAAATTTCATGCCTAAATTAGGTAAACATTATGAATGTATGGATGAACAGTTAGTAGTGACCACTCAATTGGAGGAATCATATGTTGCGGAATATGTATTTCGTTCTTGTGTGGTTCAGATTAAAGATAAGTACACTTTGGAGGACTTAGTGTTAATGACCATAGTGGGAGTCGACGTGATTTTAGGAATGGATTGGCTGGCATCTTGCTATGCCAACATGGATTGTTATCGCAAGTTGGTGAAGTTTAAATTCCCGAGAGAGCCGTCGTTTATTATTTATGGTCACAGTAGCCAATGAGGTAACAGTGTGATGGCTACAATTATTGGAGAAGTATAAAGTGAGAAAGGGAACTTGGAGGCGACACTAGTAGTAAATGAATTTATGGATGTGTTTTCAGAAGAGTTACCGGGATTACCTTTAGAAAGAGAAATTGAATTTCGTATTAACTTGGTACCAGGGATGCAACCAATATTTATACCTTCGTACCGAATGGCACTGACAGAGCTAAGGTAGTTAAGGGAACAATTGCAAGATTTAATTAATAAGGGTTTTATTCGCCCGAGTGTGTCTCATTGGGGGGCGTCAATGCTATTTGTAAAGAAGAAAGATGGCAATCTCAAGCTATGCATAGATTATCGATAGCCAAATAAAGTCACAATTAGGAATAAATATTCGCTTCCAAGGATTGATGATTTGTTTGACTAACTGCAAGGGGCCCAATGCTTTTCGAAGATTGATCTGAGGTCTGGATATCATCAACTAAAAATCAGGGAAGAAGACATACCCAAGATCGCGTTTCGTACGAGGTACAGACATTATGACTTTTTCGGTGATGTCTTTTGGATTGACTAATGCCTCTACTGCTTTTATGGATTTGATGAATAGGGTGTTTCGAGCATACTTGGATAGATTTGTAGTCGTCTTTATTGATGACATTCTCATATACTCAAGGAGTTGGGAAGAAGATGCACAATATGTAAAGATCATGCTACAGACCCTACGTGAGCATAGATTATAAGCGAAATTTTCTAAGTGCACGTTTTGGTTGAGTAGCATTGATTTTTTGGGACATATTTATCTAAGGACAGAGTGCTAGTAGATCCCAGCAAAGTTGATGCGATTGAGAATTGGGCTAGACCCACGACAGTTACGAAAATTAAGAGTTTTCTAGGGTTGGCTAGGTATTATCGACGATTTGTGAAGGATTTCTCTAAAATAGCTTCCTCGCTGACGAGACTAACTCAAAAGGTGGTAAGATTTGAATGGTCGGAGGCTTGTGAACATAGTTTCCAAACATTAAAAGCTTGTTTGACTTCAGCACCCGTATTAAGTTTACTATGTGGGTTCAGGGGCTACACTGTGTATTGTGACACTTCGAGGGTTGGATTAGGGTGTGTACTGATGCAGCATGGTAGAGTCATCGCTTATGCCTCAAGACAACTTAAGAGGCATGAACAAAATTATCCTACGCACGATTTGAAGATGGCAGCGATTGTGTTTGCCTTAAAATATGGAGGCATTATTTATATGGAGAAACGTGTGAAATATATACGGATCATAAAAGTTTGAAGTATATATTTGAACAGCGAGATCTAAACCTAAAGCAATGCAGATGGATGGAATTATTGAAAGACTATGATTGTACGATACTCTACCAGCTTGGCAAGGCAAATATTGTAGTGGATGCCTTAAGCTGAAAGTCAATGGGTAGTATGGCTCACATAACAGTTGAGAGAAGGTCAATAGTGCAAGGATTGTAGGATCTGGGTAACATGGGAGTTAAATTTGAGGTCAATGGATCAAACGCATTATTGGCACATTTCAGGGCTTGACCAATACTAATTTATCGAATTTGAGATGCCCAAGCTAGAGATACATTTGCGATGACTATTTTGGGGAGATGAGTGAGCATGTTTTCGAATTCGATTTTGGGTCCAATGGATTGTTGAGATATGGGTCTCGAATCTATGTGCTGAATTTGGATGGATTAAGGGAAGAGATTTTAGAGGAAGCACACGTTGCTGCCTATGCAGTACATCCAGGAACGATCAAGATGTATCATGATTTAAGATCCGTATATTGGTGGTAAAGATTGAGGAAAGAGGTAGGAGAATACGTTTTGAGATGTTTAGTGTGCCAACAGGTGAAGGTAAAGCACCAAAGGCCTTTAGGATTACTACAACTGTTACCAATACCCGAATAGAAGTGGGAACACATAGCCATGGACTTTGTAACCGGGTTACCCTGAGCCGATGGAGGATACGATTCCATATGGGTGATTGTTGATCGGTTGACTAAGTCAACATATTTTTTTTCGGTCAAGACCAAGTTTGGGGCAATACAATATGCTCGGATGTACATTAATGAGATTGTTAGACTCCATGGTATACATGTGACTATTGTTTCAGATCTGGGACCATAATTCACTAACTGATTTTGGAGGAGGTTATAAGACAAATTAGGGACCCGATTGGACTTTAGTACAACATATCCCCCTTAGACAGATGGTCAATCCGAGCACACGATCCAAATATTGGAAGATATGTTAAGAGCGATCATGTTAGATTTTGGAGTTTTTTGGAACTTATACTTGCCTTTGGCAGAATTTGCATACAATAATAGTTACCAAACGAGTATCAAGATGGCGCCGTTTGAGGCACTGTATGGGCGGAAGTGTAGGTCACCCATTGGATGGTTGGAAGTGGGAGGGAGGAAATTGTTAGGGGTGGAAATGGTACAAGTGATGGAAGAAAGAGTATAAATAATTCAAAAATGAATGTTGGCAGCTCAGAGTAGACAAAAGTCATATGCCGACAACCGACGTAGGCCCTTGGAGTTCGGAGTAGGTGAATATGTGTTCCTAAAAGTCTCACATCGTAAAGGAATACGAAGATTTGGTAAAAGAGGGAAGCTTAGTCCTCGATACATTGGCCTTTTTGAAATATTGGAACGAATAGGTATTGTTGCTTATTGATTGGCATTGCCATCAGATTTCGAAGGAGTCAATCCAGTGTTTCATGTATCCATGTTTAGGAAATATGTCCGAGACCCTTCGCACGTGATAAGACATGATACGGTATTGTTGGAACATGGGTTGAAATACCAATAGCATCCTGTAGCTATATTGGACCATCAAGTCAAAAGGCTTCGCCATAAAGATATCACCTTAGTGAAAGTATTATGGCAAAACCATTCAGTGGAAGAGGCAACTTGGGAACCAGAAGAAGAAATGCAAGCAGGATATCCACAACTGTTTGAGGATTAAAAGTGCAGATAAGTGCTTCTATGTTATTAAAATTCGAGGATGAATTTATTTTAAGTGGGGGAGTTTGTGATATCCCATGTAGAGGCCGGTTGGAGAAAAAGAAAAAAGAGAAAAGAAAAGACAAGAGAGAAAAAAGAAAGAGAAGAAAGGAAGAAAATAAAAAGAAGGGATCGATCAATAGTCAACAAAGGAGGAGAAAAAAGACAAAAAGAAAGAAAGAAAAAGGAAAAAAGAGAAGAAAGAAAAATAGAAGGAAATAAAAAAAAAAGAAAGGCAACAGATTGGGGGAGAAAGGAGAAAAAAAAAGAGAGAAGAAAACAGCAGATCGGGGAGAGAAGAAGAAGAAAAGAAGGAAAAAAAAAGAGAGAGCAGCGCTGGGGAGAAAAGAAGAAGAAAAGAAGGAAGAAAAATGAGAGAGCAGCGCCGGTGAAAGAAGAAGAAAAAAATAAGGAAAAAAAAAAGAGAGAATAACGCTGGAGGGGAGAGAAGAAGAAAAAAATGGGAAAAGAAGAAAGCATAGTTAAATCTACGCGTGAACCAATAGTGAAGTAGCATCCCGCTATTGTGAGGTGGGTGGGTGCTAAATTTCAAAAATATTATATTTCTATAATATTATATACATTGTGTTTGACAGTTGATGAAATTGTGGATGGCATGAGCTGGTAGAAAATTTTAGGTTGGTTGTGATTGTGACAAAATTTTTAAATATATTTTTCTTATATTATACGTATTACGCATATATATGTTTTTAAGTATGGAAAAACAAATCTTTGATTGATTTCAATTCAAAATTAGCCTTGCAAGCTTTGTGTGATGCATTAGGCCAAGGGTGGCCATTATTGACTCATGGAATGCAAGTTTAGACTTTCTATTTTCACTAAGCTTGCAGTTTTGATAAATATGCGATGCCATGAAATATGTTTGTGCATAAGTATATGGTTCATGAATATACTACGCATTGTTTTATCATACCTTGTGAATACGTTGAGATTATATTGACTTTTCTCTTAATATAATTAAGACACTCGAGAGTAGTTCCCACGAGTTAGTAAAAGGGAGACTTGAAGCCCCAATTCTATTAGTGACGTGGACAGTTCCCATGAGTAGCTAAAGTGGGACCTAAAGCCTCGATTTTTACTGGTGATGTGGGTGGTTCCCACGAGTAGGTAAAGGGAGACCTGAAGCCCCGATTATATACGGTGACGTGGGTAGTTCCCACGAGTAGGTGATGATGTATGAGAATAAACCTAAGGGCTATGTTAAATCTACCCGAGGACGATGCTCATTCGTCTATTGTTTTAATATACATTGCATTTCATTGACACACAAATTTTTATTAATGATTGATAAGTGAAATCTACATATACATTTACTTGAATTTCATCATTTTTAAGACTTGCAAGGTATAAAATACATTTCCATTTAATGAAATATTTTTTTCTACGCTTACTCTCGGATTTATAACTAATCCCTCATTTTGTTATTTCTTCTTCTCGCCTGCTCACTAAGTTGATGATTATCACTGAGTCTATGAGACTCACACCTTCTTATTTTTCCCTTTTGCAAATAAGGACTAGTCTAACGTGAAACCATCAGTGAGCACGGTCTACCACAGATTGGGTAAAGACAATTCTTAACTCGTTTTAGAGTCACTCCGCTGATAGAGGTCGGGTTGTAATACTCTGGATTTGTATGTGGCAAACATTAGTTTTTGATATAATGAAAATTCGAGATTTCGATCTCAACGTAGTTTAATTGTGATAGCATGACTTAAAGTCAAAATGAAATGATTATGCTTATTTTTGAATTCAAGTACACGTGTATATATACATGATTTAATATTTACATGGTTTAATGGAAGTGGATAGGTAATTATATAAAAGTCAAATGAGGCTTGTTCGGGACTTGACGGGATATCTCGAAAGTTTCGGACGCCAGTAGCGATCTAGGAGGGGTCGTTACAAATATCATCTTACTAGCGAGAGGTTTACACCAATCTTCCAAATTTCTAATTCTTTTATTTTTGACCAAAGGTGTAATACCTGACCCTAATTTATCTGTGACAGGTCATTCACATGCATTGAACAACATGTTTGTATATTGAATTGCCTCGAGAAACAAGTTAAATGACAATATTGCCCCTAATGGTATGGCTAAGTTAAATAAGTCTTGAATCAGTTTAAACAGAGAATGGAGAATGAATTTGAGAAAACTAAAACCCATGGATTGACTTAAAACAATGATTCGGAGTTCGAGGTTCAGTTTGGAGTTAATCGAGAAAATTGATCGATTAGGGACAAAACGGTCATTTTTCTAATTTCTGGACAAAGGGGATTTTTAATAAAGATTTTGATTTTTAATGACCAAGAATAATTATATGAAATATAATATGATTATTGGAGCATAAAATGAAGTTTAGCAGTGAAATAGTGTAATTCTCGATTTTTTTGGGACACAAGGGTAAAATAGTAATTTTACCACTAAAGGTCAAAACGAGAATTTTTAAAGAAGATTTTGGCCCCATTTGATTTAGATTGATTATTTAGACTAGTTAAAATATAATTTGAGGTTGAAAAGTGGGAAGGAAATGCAATTCTGGTACATTTTGGAATATAGGGTCAAAATGGTAATTTTGACACCGAAGGATCAAATTTAATTTTTCTAGAGAATTTTGATCAAATTTGACAAATTGGAGAATGATATGAGTATGAGGGGTGAAAAATATGTCTATGGGAAAATTTTCAATTTTTGGGACAAAAATGTAATTTTACACTTTTCGAGGGTAAAAGTGTAATTTTACAAAATTACACCACCATGATTTTTGGATTTGTCCCGAAACTTCATGAAGGTTGAGGATAAGGAAAGGAAATTTGGTGGCTGAAAATAAAGTCAAATGAAAAAAAAAATTAATAAAAAATTCAAAAAGTATAATAAATAATATTATTTTATTTAATGTCTTAAAAAGGCTAAATTTTCAACCTTCTTCTCCTAAATTTCGTTCAAACCAGCAAGGAAGAGAGAGAAACCAAAAATAAAACCCTAGGTGGAAGAAAATGAAAGAAAAAAGGTGATTTTTCAAGGATTCAAGTGTTTAAAGGTATGATTTTTCAAGTTTAGCTTATGAGCTATCATTTTCATGTATTTTTCCTTATTTTTCATGGTTAGATTTCATGTTTTTATGGTGGTTTCAGATCTGGTCATATGGGTTTAGAGAGAGAAAATTTATGGAATTATTTGATTTTGAACTATGTTAGTGTTTAGTGTTAGTTTAACATGTTTATGAGTCAAACAACAAGAACAATATTCATTTTCTCCATGAATTTCTTTAGGCCGAATCTAGCCAATGGTGTGTGAGGATGAGGTTGACTTTATTTTAAGAGAATTAGATGGCAAAATGGTGATTTATGATGTAGAAATCAAGTAGGAAAAATAATAGAATGGAAATTTTAACTAGAAATGACATGTTGTTCATTTCATCCATTTAGGCCGAATTTTCTAAGGTGAAATTAGCTGCTGATTCTGATGCAAATTTGTGGTGTTTAAGTGTAATTTAATGAATTATGGCCTAGAAAAATTATGAGAATTTTCAGAGTAAAAATTAGAATTTTTACCCGTTAGGGGCAAAATCATAATTTTTAGTCTAAGACTGGTAAATTGACCCATAGTTGCTGCCATTGAGTAATTGGAATGTAATCGATCAATTAGAAACTGAAATATGTCAAATCAGAGTAAAAATGAAGATTTTAGCAATTTAGACGGATGTAGGCGAACTAAGTCGAATACCGTGTTTAGACGGTTATTCGGACAATTGCATAACAATTCATGCATCATGAAGAGCTTGAAATAATTTACAGTGGTCTGACACAAATGATTGGAATTGTGTCGAAAAATTACACATAGGTGGTGGGTTCCCAAGATGCGGGAAAATTTTGATGTAGTGGAATTAAAAACAAGAGTATCGTGCACTCTTGTGAAGAGGTGAGTAGATAATTTACCGTTTTTCAATATCTAGAGTAGTTTTATCTACTTCTGTGATTTAAAAATAAATTGAATTTTATAAAAGATTCTTTAATTGAGAAAAATGGATTTTTAACACTAAGTATGTGGAGACCGGCATGAAATTACGTTTATGTATTAAAATTGAAATTATGGCTTATGATCTTGGTGAGCATGCTTGGCCGTTTATTGTGTTAAAATTGGTATGAATTGCTATTTGTCGTGTAGGCTGGCTAGTATAAAAATTGCCTTATTATGCCGTAAAAATTTTAGTGATATGGTAGGTTAATTAGTTGCTGCAGTGGCGGGTTTTCGTGGACTACCTTTAGAAGAAGCACAGTAAACTCAAGAATCATATAATCTCGGTTGGAGAGGCGCGTAGGATAACTCTCAAGATACCCAGAAAATTCACTCCATGTCTAACCTCACGTGAGAGTGAATTAGGCCAACGCCAAGAAACAGTTGTATTTTTCAATTATGATATAAATTGTAACAGCCTTAGCAGACTCGATGAGACACTCTGATCAAGTGTTCACGAGTACAAAATTTGGTCAAAGCCTAATTTTACGAATTAAATCATAAGCCTTGTGTTTGAATTAATGAAATGATTTTGCATGATTTCACCAAATTCGATGTTATGACTATATGGTGATATTGCATTTTTATATATTGTCTCTATCTACTCGACTTTTGATGTCGTGGATGGTAATTATCCAACTCATTGGGTAGTAAAACTCACCACCCTCTTTTCCCCCTTACAGGCTCGAGATTTTTGGTAGCACTCGGTGTGCACATAGAGGCTTGATTGAAGCCGAGTTCTTAGCATACACAAAGGTACATAGTTATATATAGTTGGGCCTACATGTCATTGTAATTCATGTACATGCTTTGTTTAATTGTATAACAGTATGTAATAACTCATTGTGCTTTTACGTGCACAAATTTGATTATTGGTGTTTTATAAAAATATTGTTTTATAATAAATTGTAATATTTTTACCGATTCTAAAATTTTCGGAGGAAAATGACGAAAATTCCCCTGCGTGGTTAATGGTGCGATTTAATTGTTTTGGTTCAAAACACAAATTTTTATTTATTGAAAAATGTTTATTGAAAATTATTAACCACGGGGTAGATGGAAAACTGGTACGAGATGCCTTGCGAGGTCTTGGTTTGCACTCGAAGAATGAGTACCTATTGAGACGTCGTGGCAGTTGTCACGGGCTCGATAGGTGGTTCCGAGGCGTGACAATAAGATTGGTATCAGAGCATGGTTTCGAAATGATTTTAAAGTTGTTTTGAAAATCTGCATTGACATTGTGTGGCCTCGAGTCAAGTTAAGATAGGTTGAATAGAATGTGTGCATTTACACGTAGATGTTAAAAATCTTTTTGTACCTTTATGAGGTATAGTGACTGAACCGTCACTAATAATTTTGTATAGGTCTTGAAGTGTGACGAACACGCGTCTATAATGTCTAGAAAAGACAACGATTATTATACCTTTAGTAGTATAAGTGAGGATTCCTTAGACTCTACTGCGGGAAATAGACGGCACTCAAATCCGAGTAGCTCGGAAAGATATCCGTTTGCTTTCACAATTCTCGATAATTGGAGTCCAGGGGATTCTGGAAAGAAAGTTAGAGAACAGAAAGGTTCTGGTTCTAGTGGGGCTGATGAGAGCGCTAGTAGCAACGATATAGAAGAAAGCACAAGAAATTCTCTTACAAGAAAAGTTGAGAAATGTGCAAGAGAAAGAGAAAGAATAAGAAGATTAGGAGAAACCGGGACTGCTGGAAGACCACCTTCCCCAGTAATTAGACATTTTTCTCCGGATGTGGGACAAGTGTAAGAGGTCAACCATGGAAAACTAAACCGAGAATGACTGTGAGAGGTCCTCTTTTTGGAAAAGCACTAGTTATACGAGATTTTCCTCCTGGTTGCGGAAGGAATGCCGCCTTGGTGAGCGATAAGGAGTGTAAAAGAATTCAACAAGCGGGGACTAGCAAACAAAAAGGGTAGTCTCCCAAGATGGAAGAGGATACAAAAAAGGATGACTTTAGTGATACTTGATGGGTTAGTTAAGCTACCCATAACTTCAAATTTTGATAGAAATGATGTAAGCAGAAATAGGTATAGATAAATGTATAAAAGGAATTGAGTGTTGACTTCTGCCTTGTATAATATGAATGTAATATAAGAGGATGAATAAGTCTTTTGTATAAAAGACTTCAAAGGTTGACTTTTGATCTTGTACAATACAAATGTAATACAAAGTGAAGTTTGAGTAACTAAATGTGTATATATGAGAGTCTTTTGGGTATACTGGAGACAGAAAGATAATATAAAATTTCGAGAATAAACAATTATTTCAAAAGTGATACTTATGATGGATGATAATTTGATATGAGTGTGATAAATGGGAGATAAGTTAAGTACATATTTAAATATTTTGATAGACAAGTGCACGCCTTTAGAGAAATGGTATATTTGGAATATAAATGAGCTATTTATCGATTAAATGAAGGAATTTTGGAGTCAAGCATTGGAGTAATGGAGTCAACATAGTGTCTTGTTTATAGTCAATAACTGCAGCATTGATTATACACAGGAAATTGTGTAGACTCCCAATCTAAAATTTTAAGCCATAATCATCGATGAAGGAATTTGAGAAGGACAAATTGTCTTGTGATTTCTTTGTACTAGAAGCGAATAAATTATCGGAGTTATATGACATGAAGGATAATTAAATGTGAATAATAAAAATAGTAGTGGGGTGCGGTCATACTAGTATTAAGGCACCGGATCCCATAAGCACTCCGCAGTTAAGCGTGCTTGAGTAAGAGTAATATTATGATGGGTGACTTTCTGAGAAGTATGTTTTAAGATAAAATAGAGAGTATGAGGATTTGAATATATTTATTGATGAAAGTACAAATGGTAAAGTATTTGATAAGAGTAAATAAGGACTGAATTATGATCCAAGTATTTAGAGATTGAGGGTGATATGAATTAATTACAGAATATTATCGTTGGAAAGAAAACGAAAATATGTTATGGAAATTGCAAAAATCCACTGAGAAAGGATGAATTTGATGTATTAAAATAGATAATATGGATAAGATGAAATGGAGGTAATGATCTTGAAATTAAGGTTTCAATCATGTAATGTATGGTAGGAGATTAAATTTTATCAATTGAGGTGTAAATTTAAAAATGGAGTTATGTTGCAATAATGGTTGTGATAATAGCCTAAGGGCAAAAGATTCATTTTAATTAAATAGATTCCAAAAGTGATCACGTGGTAACATTAATTGTTCAATACCCTTATGTTAACTATCTCTTGTGGCTAAATAGCACAAGCAAAAGTTTGAGTGACATGAAAGTAAATCTCATGAGATAAAGAATATTCATTAACTTAATACGGAGTTTTGGTTGATTGGAGTTTTAAACGTATCAGAAAAGTGTTGAAAAGGAAATGAAGAGTAAATCGAAAGATTCCTATATTGATCCACATGTATAGACATGTGAATGGAAAGAAAATTTAAAAGTTACCAAAAAGGTCACATTGAAGTATATTATTCTGAAGAGTAGTAAGATCAATGATGAATTGATCAAAGTCCGATTATAAGAGAACAAAAGAAATGGAAAAATTAAGATTTGTTGATGACTAAGCAAGAATTAATCAAGTTATGAAATATAGATGAAGAATATCAATGCTAAGTGATAACATTGTGAATGAAGAATTACAAAAGTGGTATAGAAATAAGTTGATGAAGAATATGACTATGAAAATTTATAATTATTGCCTCAACTCAGTAGAATGAAAAGAGAGTTAATAATAAAACAAGATCGAGTATGTGGTATATTGGAAATCCTTGAAGGTAAAGTGAAATACGAATAGTGGAGTATGTATTTGAATATTTTGGTAAGCACACATATGTCATTATAGAGAGAATATGTTTGGAGTATGGAGAAATAAACAAAAGGTTAAGTATTCCCAAGGATGTTTAAATTCTTTAAGAAAAAATTTCAAAGCATATGTGATGAGTATAATAAGTGTGGTCTTGAAATTGGCTAAAGAGCCAAATGGCTAGATCATAAATTATGTAATCACAGGTTGTGAGACATAAGATCTAGATAGGTATTTCTAAAGAGAAAATATTTAAGAGAAGTTTTGCTATGAACGAGGCAAAAATAAGCATAGAACCAAATGGGTATGAGGAGGAAAGTGTAAGCTAAAAATAATACTTATGTTGGCATTGCAAAGTACAGAAGGAAAACTTAGTTTTGAATTTTGCCAACTTCAAGTACAATTGATAAATTGATTAAGAGAAAAGTACGATATGTTTATGAGAAAGAGTGAAACAAGGGGTAATGAAAGAGAACCCCGATAATGAGAATCATTTAAAGAGTTATGGAGATAGTGATCTGGAATTGTTTGAGATATATATAAGGTTCAAATTGGTTTAAATCTTGAATGACGAATCAATATTGAAACTAAGGATATTATGTGAGATACAGTGAATTGTGTCAAAACAAAAAATTAACATATCACTGGAACTAGAAACTGCAAGTGCATAGCAAGCACCAGCTAGATAAAATGATATGATGATGCAACAATATATATGCAGTACAAAGAAATTTAAACATACACTTGGAAGTACCAAGAAAGAGCATAAATACATGTAATTGATGCGGAATCATATATAGATATGATTAAAAGCGGTATGGATTACATAATGAGTGATAGAAATAATCTTGATAATGGAAATCTTCTAGTGGGTTATGAAAATTAGAAATTGTTTTGAATATATAGACTTGAGAAGCTTATTATGGACCCGAAAAACATTTTATTTTTTATAAATCGAAAGTGTCGAGGGTATATCGGATGTCACATCGGTTAAGTGTGACTCTCGTGTACAAGTGAGCTCTAGTTAGAGACATTTTCAAGTGGTCGACAGGCTGTTAGACATGGCTGGGGCCATGGTCTGTGATATACGTGGCAAGGCCACAGATGATTTACGCGATTGTGATTGCTTGATATCTTTGATGTCGGCCAACATCATTGAGATTGCCATGGCATATTCTATGGGAATCCGGTGGAAGAGATGCTCCCGGATGTTATTACATGGAAGTGGGTCCACGTGTTGATGTTATGTTTCCCTATTCGAGAGCATTGTGAGTTTTTCGATGCGTATTTTTATGCATGGAAATGATTATATGATTAATTAAAGTAAATGATGAACTCTAAAAGTCATAAGTTTGAAATTGATGTGCGATGAATAGTATGAGTAGCACAATAATGAGAATCTTCATCGGAAATTAAAATCTTGTGGAATTAAGGAATTTTGGAGAAAAATAGTCAAGAAAATGGAATCTATAGTATGAATCCATGTGAGATGGATTTAAATGTTGACATTAAGAGGATTAAGGAAAAATCTAAGTTGTATGAATGTAAAGTCAATATGAAGTATGTGGGGATCATAGAGACTATTAATTTCCCCTACATAAAAGATGTGTACGGAAAGAATGTGATATGCAAATGATGTTATAAGATACATAATAATGTTTAAGGATGAGAATGAATGAATGGATGTCAAAAGATGTTGAGGAATGATCAAGTGATGATGGTGATTGGTGTGTGTATATACATAAGTGCAAGAAATGATTGAAATTGATATAAGTGGAAAGAAATTTTGGTTCAAATTTAATAAGAAGAATAGAGACACTTAGCATGTCTCTAGGCAAGAAATCATTATTGAGGAAATTATTGATGATCAAATTTTTAAAGGATCAGGATAAACATACGTGAAATACGTAAGTTGAGTTGAAGGAAATCGAAGTAATGAATTAGAGTTTCCTTATAAAGGAGATAACATGTGAGATTAAATATGAAATGAAAATCCAAAACCTCAATTTTTGTGGAATATGATGAATGAAATTTTGAGGTCAAAATTTTATTTTAAGGGGGGTAGTGCTGTAATACCCGACCCTAATTTATCTATGACAGGTCATTCACATGCATTGGACAGCATGTTTGTATACTGAATTACCCCGGGAAACAAGTTAAATGACAATATTGCCTTTTATGGTATGGTTAAGTTAAATAAGTCTTGGATTAGTTTAAACAGAGAATGGAGAATGAATTTGAGAAAACTAAAACCCATAGATTGACTTAAAACAATGATTCGGAGTTTGAGGTTCAGTTTGGAGTTAATTGAGAAAATTGACCGATTAAGGACAAAACGGTAATTTTTCAATTTTAGGACAAAATGAGGATTTTTAATAAAGATTTTGATTTTTAATGACCAAGAATAATTATATGAAATATAATATGATTATTGGAGCATAAAATGAAGTTTAGTAGTGAAAGAGTGTAATTCTCGGTATTTTTGGGATACAAGGGTAAAATAGTAATTTTGTCACTAAAGGTCAAAACGAGAATTTTTAAGGAAGATTTTGGCCTCATTTGATTTAGATTAATTATTTAGACTAGTTAAAACATAATTTGAGGTTGAAAAGTGGGAAGGAAATACAATTCCAGTACATTTTGGAGTATAGGGGTAAAATGATAATTTTGCCATTGGAGGATCAAATTTAATTTTTCGAGAGAATTTTGATCAAATTTGACAAATTGGAGAATGGTATGAGTATGAGGGGTGAAAAATATGTCTATGGGCAATTTTTCAATGTTTGGGGCAAAAATGTAATTTTGCACTTTTTGGGGGTAAAAGTGTAATTTTATAAAATTACACCACCAAGATCTTTGGATTTGTCCAGAAACTTCATGAAAGTTGAGGATAAGGGAAGAAAATTTGGTAGCTGAAATTAAAGTCAAATGAAAAAAAAATTAATAAAAAATTCAAAAAGTATAATAAAATAATATTATTTTATTTAATGGCTTAAAAAGGCCAAATTTTCAGCCTTCTTCCCCTAAATTTCGTTCAAACCAGCAAGGAAGAGAGAGAAACCAAAAATAAAACCCTAGATGGAAGAAAATCAAAGAAAAAATGTGATTTTTTAAGGATTCAAGTGTTTAAAAGTATGATTTTTCAAGTTTAGCTTATGAGCTATCATTTCCATGTATTTTTCCTTAGTTTCCGTGGTTGGATTTCATGTTTTTATGGTGGTTTCAGATCTGGTCATATGGGTTTAGAGAGAGAAAATTTATGAAATTATTTGATTTTGAACTATGTTAGTGTTTAGTGTTAGTTTAACATGTTTATGAGTAAAACAACAAGAAAAATATTCATTTTCTCCATAAATTTCTCTAGGCCGAATCTAGCCAATGGTGTGTGAGGATGAGGTTGACTTTATTTTAAGAGAATTAGATGGCAAAATGGTGATTTATGGTGTAGAAATCAAGTAGGAAAAATAATGGAATGGAAAATTTAACTAGAAATGAAATGTTGTTCATTTCATCCATTTAGGCCGAATTTTCTAAGGTGAAATTGGCTGCTGATTCTGATGCAAATTTGTGGTGGTTAAGTGTAATTTAATGAATTATGAGCCTAGAAAAATTATGGAAATTTTCAGAGTAAAAATCATAATTTTTACCCGTTAGGGGTAAAATCATAATTTTTAATTTAAGACTGGTAAATTGACCCGTAGTTGCTGTCATTGAGTAATTGGAATGTAATCGATCAATTAGAAACTGAAACGGGTCAAATCGGAGTAAAAATGAGGATTTTAGCAATTTAGATGAATGTAGGCGAACTAAGTCGAATACCGTGTTTAGACGGTTATTCGGACAGTTGCATAACAATTCATGCATCATGAAGAGCCTGAAATAATTTACAGTGGTCTGACACAAATGATTGGAATTGTGTCGAAAAATTGCACATAGGTGGTGGGTCCCCTGGACGAGAGAAAATTTCGGTGTAGTGGAATTAAAAACAGGAGTATCGTGCACTCTTGTGAAGAGGTGAGTGGATAATTTACCGTTTTCAATATCTAGAGTAGTTTTATCTACTTCTGTGATTTAACAATAAATTGAATTTTATAAAAGATTTTTTAATTGAGAAAAATGGATTTTTAACACTGAGTATGTGGAGACCGGCATAAAATTGCATTTATGTATTAAAATTGAAATTATGGCTTATAATCTTGGTGAGCATGCTTGGTTGGTTTATTGTGTTAAAATAGGCATGAATTGCTGTTTGCCTTGTAGGCTGGCTAGTATAAAAATTGCCTTGTTATGCCGCGAAAATTTTAGTGATATGGTGGGTTAATTAGTCGCTGCAGTGGCTGGTTTTCGTGGACTGCCTTTAGGAGGAGCACGGTAAACTCAAGAATCATATAATCTCGGTTGGAGAGGCGCGTAGGATAACTCCCGAGATACCCAGAAAATACACTCCATGTCTAACCCCACGTGAGAGTGAATTAGGCCAACGCTAAGGAACGACTGTATTTTTCAATTATGATATAAATTGTAACAGCTTTGGCGGACTCGATGAGACACTCTGATCAAGTGTTCACGAGTACAAAATTTGGTCAAAGTCTAATTTTACGAATTAAATCGTAAGCCTTGTGTTTGAATTAATGAAATTATTTGGCATGATTTCACCAAATTCGATGTTATGAACTATATGGTGATATTGCATTTTTATATATTGTCTCCATCTACTCTACTTTAGATGTCGTGGTTGGTAGTTATCCAACTCACTGAGTTATAAAACTCACCACCCTCTCCTTCCTTTACAGGCTCGAGATTTTTGGTAGCACTCGGTGTGCACATAGAGGCTTGATTGAAGCCGAGTTCTTAGCATACACAAAGGTACATAGTTATATATAGTTGGGCCCACATGTCATTGTAATTCATGTACATGTTTTGTTTAATTGTATAACAGTATGTAATAACTCATTTTGCTTTTACGCGCACAAATTTGATTATTGGTGTTTATAAAAATATTGTTTTATAATAAATTGTAATATTTTTACCGATTTTGAAATTTTTGAAAGAAAATAACGAAAATGCCCCTACGTGGTTAATGGTGCGATTTAATTGTTTTGGTTCAAAACATGAATTTTTATTTATTGAAAAATGTTTATTGAAAATTATTAACCACGAGATAGATGGAAAACTAGTATGAGATGCCTTACGGGGTCTCGGTTTGCATTCGGGGAATGAGTGCCTATCGGAACTTCGCGACAGTTGTCACGGGTCCGATGGGTGGTTCCGGGGCGTGACAAAAGGCTTACCATAATTCAAGAAGCAATAAGTGTCAAGAATCATTCTGTAGTCTTGAGGCCATTTTGCTTTGGCTCTTGTAGCCACTCACAACTTAGTAAGCTCATACACTTGATCCTCATTCCATATGATTCCTTTAAACACCATTTCAGTTCTATGTAACCGTACGGACCACATAATAGAGTAAAATGCCATTTTCACCCTTTTCACAATCATAGCATGTTAACCGACTCACTTTCCTTATGACGCAACACATATGTAGCCAAATATTAAACAGTAAACCCCTTTTCACAAATTCTTATTTGATAGTAACTTTTTCAGGGAGTAGTTGCAAGTAAAAGACTTCAATTCTGAATGGAGCAAGATTAGACCAAACTTCCCTCCAAATTCCATTATTATTTCCACTAATCTGCTTAACTTCTTTACAAAAACTTTTAATTGAATAAATACCTGAAGCTGTACCTTTGCATGCCACCGAATCTACCATATCATTGCAAAGATGATAGTCTACCACTGAGTTCTTTAATTGATGCCATTTGTGCTCTTCCCAATTGAAAAGTGCTCTTCTTAGTTAGATGTGCCAAACCCATTTGTCATCTTCCCATCTACCATAATCGCTTAAATGCCCTTTTTTTTTAAGCAAGAGGACAAGCTCAACACTCTCAAAGACCTTAGATACTGTGAATTCTATTATCATGTATTTTAAGAATATTGATATTAAAATTGAGGATGAAGATCGAGCCTTGATTTTCGTGTTCTTTGTTATCTTTATATGCAAATGTAGTTGATATTATGTTTTATGGTCGACATGATTATTTTCCTCAAGATGTGAAAGATGCTTTCAAATATAGTGAGTTTTAAAGAAACTAACTAGTAAGGCAAGTGAAAACAGTTAAAATGATGGTCATGTTACTTAAGGTAATTGATAGGTCATGATAGTTTGAATAGGGGTTAGCTTAAGGTTAGGTATTTTCATTATCACAAGTTTGAGTATGTTAAAAGATTTTGTCCTAAACTGTAAGGTACGATTAAGGATATGCATATTGAAAATGAAGCAAATATGATAAAAAATTCTTATGATGTTGAGTTTGTTTTTACACTATCGCTTGATCACATTAATGATGGCTGGATTTTTGTTTCAGGTGCTACGTTTTGTATTAGCACTAGTAATGAATTTGTTACCATCTATGAGGAGTGTGTTAACTTGTTGATGGGAATGACAATTCATGTTGAAGTTGTTGGTATTAGCATTGCTTATTTCAATATATTTAATGTTGCTATGAGAGTATTGTTTGAGGTTAGACATATTCTTAAGATAAGGAGGAACTTTATTTCCTTAGGTGTTGTCAACTCATTGGATTATTCATATTTTATTAAAGATTGAGTTTCCAAAGTTTGGTTTAGACTTGGTGCTTACTCTGTGATGATAACAAGCTTCTATGTCTAGGATGAAACATGGTTTGTTGGTGTTGTTAGTATGTCATTTTTGGATATTATAGATTTTAGGGTTACTCTATGTGAGGAAGATTTGTTGTACAAATGTACCTTGCATTATGGCCACCTTGTTGCCATGTGACTTCTTTTTATATTATGTTAAGTAGTAGTTATTTTAATTTGTGAAGTTTTGTTAATGACAAATTATGTTTGGCGTATTTTCGAATGTTTTGCAACTTGTATGTAATGAGCTACTACGCTACTTCTGAAACACCATTATAGCACGTTTGGTTCGCGGAATAGACATGAATAGAACTGAATAGGTATTCTGTGAGAATAGAATAAGGTAGGAATAGAAAAGAATAGTTATTACTTTGTTTGGTATAGTGAATGGAATAAAGCAGGAATGGCTATTACTACTTAATGCAGTATTTGGTTGGTAGAAATAAAATTGGAATAAGAAAAGAATAAGTGATAAAAAGACAAAAATACCCTTACTCAATTATTACGAGTTATTGTAGTGCTTAGTTAGTAACAATAACTTTGGAATAAGAAAAAAATAAAAAATAAAAAGATAAAAAAATTTATTATTTATATGACTATTTATTTTTATTAGATTTTTTAAATATTAATAATCTAGAATTTAATTAAAATATTAATATTTTATTTTATTTAAATATTATTATGATTAATTTTTATTTTATTTTATTTGTTAAAATATTAATAATTGATAATTTAAATATTAATATTTTATTTAATTTAAATATTATTATACTCAATTATTTTATTTTTAAATATTAATAATTGAAAATTTAAATATTAATATTTTATTTATAATTTAATCATTAATATTTAAAATATTAAATAATTTATTAATTTAAATATTATTATGACCAATTATTTTATTTTTAAATATTAATAATTGATTATTTATTTAAAATATTAATAATAGTTAATTTAAATATCAATATTTTATTTATAATTTAATCATTAATATTTAAAATATTAATAATTTATTAATTTAAATATTATTATGACCAATTATTTTATTTTTAAATATTAATAATTGATTATTTATTTAAAATATTAATAATAGATAATTTAAATATTAATATTTTATTTATAATTGAATCATTAATATTTTGAAATATTAATATTTTATTTAAATTAAATATTATTATGATTAATTTTTTTATTTTATTTTTTAAATATGAATAATTTTTAATTTATTTAAAATATTAATAATTAAATTATTAATATTTTATATATAATTTAAATGATATTTTGCCTTTTTAATTTTAATTTATTTTGTTTTTAAATAGGAATAATTATAATTTATTTTATTAATAATTGATAATTTAAATATTAATATTTTATTTATAATATATTTATAATATTTTTAATTTTTAATATTTTATTTATAATTTAATATTAATATTTTATTAAAAATTTGAATTAAGGGAGAGAATGAGGAGAGAGAAAATAATATTTTATATAAATAGAGTTGTAATTTTTTAAATTTGTTAAGGGTATTTTGGTCTTTATAATTTTTTGAGTCTATTCCTCAAGCATGGAATAGCTAATACCATGGGAGAAGGTGGTAATGGCTATTCCTTGGTTTTGGAGGATTTTGGAGAATAGCCATTCCTATGGAATGGCTATTCGTTGTACTATTGCTCAACCAAACAAATGAACTAAAATTCCTTGGGAATAGAGGGGGAATGGCAACCAAACATGCTCTTTTATCCTCTTTTAAGTGCTTCTGGTTTAGGTGAGACTGTTTGGATATACTACTCGCTGGGGTCTTTGAACACTGTGTTTAGGTTGACCAATTTGATGGTATGTTGAGATATATAATGGCTGATGACTCTATAATTAGAGTGTGGTTACACTCAAGTTGGTAATGGAAAACTTGGGTTGTGCTGAGGTGAGGAATTTTAGTCTGTGGTGTTCTCATTACTGATTACTTGTGTTAATGGATTTGTGACAGTTATGTTACACATACCACTCAATTGTTATTAGTGCACCTTGGAGTCAATTGTAGTGGGAGACCATGGTGTCATTGAGCAAGTTGAGCTTGGAGTAAGACCTTTATTGTTGGTGTGGTTCTTTATTGGTGGTGCGATTTTTTGTGTAACTTACTTATGCCTAATTTGGTGGTAATGTGGGGCATATCACTCAAGCAATAGTGTAATAAGATTAAATTTTACAAATTTTGGTTATAGCGTGGTAGGTGCCATTAAGTGTTATTAATATTGTTGTTACTTTGTTTCTATCACCTTGCATGAATTTATTACAGCCTATTGTCTCGGCAAAGAGTTTGAGATCCCTTGGAAGATGCTATTGTGGGAGTTGTTGTTTGGTCATGGCTATGCCCTCGGAGAGATTGAGACCTTGATAGTAATTGCTAGTTGCTCCTAGGCAGCTCTTGTAATTAGTTGTTTTGTATTGCGAATACGTTCTTTCTATATGATCGGAGTGATTGATGTAGAAGTATCATGGGTTTTGTGGACTCTAATTATACTCGGATGTTGTTTGGATGATATCTTTAACATGGTATGTCTTCACTCTTTCTAGAGATGCCATTTGTTAAAAGCTTGTACTAAAGACGATCATGGCCTTGCCTATGATAAAGGTGGAACTAATGACAGAAGTTTCATGGCTAAAAGGTCAAGTTAGCGATCTTGGTTTACGGTAGGGTTCCACTGTTGTCTTTTGTGGTAGACAAAATACGATTCTCAAGTAAACTGAACATATGGATGCTAGATAACACTTCATTGGTAAACATGTATCGCTTGGTAACGATGTAATCAATGAGGCTTTTATTGAAGAGAATGTTGCTGGCATGTTCATGGAGGTTATCCTTGCTTGCAAGTTTGAACATAACCTGGACTTGGTTAATATTCACGATATATGACTAGCCTACAGAAGTACGTCCAAGGCAATGAGATGTTTGTTTCGTTACAATGGATATTTGAAGGAATATTAAGTCAAAGTTGAGATTTGTCAAATATGGCTTAAAATTTTCAAAACCAACCAAACAATTGGCCTCACCTTGCTTGCCTTGGCTGTTGGTAGTTGGTAAATTCTAACTGTTTATTGGTGGTGAGTATTGGGAAATGCCATCAATTGCTCTGTAAAAAGGCTATCTTAGGCCTTTCTAATGTCAGTTGAGAAGAAAAAAAAATGATTTAGGAAATTGGGTTTAGGGTTCTATGGGGCAAAGAAGAAAAAGAGAGTTGAGGGATTTTGAGAGAAATAATCTCAAGTTTAAGTGATGATGAGCTTTGGGTGTGTTTTGAATTTCAAAATACTTATAATCTTCACTTTGTTTTGATTATATTGGAGATTTCTTTTCGTCTTCACTCATGTACGTAGATTTTGTGTCAAATTACATAAATTTTGAAATTTTGTATTATTTACTATAATTTTTGCATATTGAATTATTTTTTAGCAAATGGACTTGGTATTATATTGACTTGCTTGGATCAATTGTTTAACAATATGGAACTTCTGAAATGCATATTACTTGCCTGGACATCAACAGAAATTGGAACACATTGTAAAACGTTTTCTCTGCAATAAAAAGAAAAAAAAAAGGTAAACCCCACTTACACCCAAAGAAAAATACAAAAACCTCCCTAAATATACCTTTAAAGTACACTTTGGCCCCTCTCTGATTCTATCTCAAAATGCATTGTTTCCCTTTGACCATCCAATATCAATTAATCAAACCGTTGATAAAATGTTAAAATCCTAAATTACCCATATTCCTTTCCTTTACTAACCTATTGTCTTCTAAATTATCTTTTTTTTTTTTACATTTTCTCTCCATTTGTTACTTCTCATTAATATCAATAATCAAACCGTTGATGTTTAAATCCTAAATTACCCATATTCCTTTCCTTTACTAACTTTATTGTCTTCTAAAATCTCTTTTTTGACATTTTCTCTCCCTTTGTTACTTCTCATTAATGACAATCACCACCTCCATCTCTACTTTCAGTTTTCTTTTTTTTTTTATTTTTTTTTTCTGAATGCAAGGCCTAATAGTAACAAAATTTAACAAAATTGCTTCTCTAATAAAATGAGAAACCCAATAGATTTGAAGCATATGAGAGTAGACCTATAACTTCATCAACGAAGCATATCAGAGTAGATCTATAACTTCATCAATAATAGGTGATAGATCTGACTTCAGGCAAGTTCTTATGAGATCAATTTTAAATTTAAAACGTTTTAAGGTGAAATTATGAGATTTGATTTATTATTTTTGTTAAAATATTGTAAATTTATTAAATTTTTGTAATAGTTGTTGGAATATTCACTGTATGGTGTTGGTAATAATGATTTTGGGTTGTAGGCATGGTAGTGCATGAAGATCGAAGGAGGGAGAGATCAAATTGGGAGAGATAACGGAAGAAAGGGAAGAAAAAGAAAAGAGCTTCACAGTACCTGGCAAAAGAGAATGAGAAGAAGGAAAAGAACAAGGAGAAAGTAGAAAAAAAGGAAAATAATTAAGATATTACACCTAGTTTAATTAGAATATTATTACTTAACTTTTTTAGATTTTTTCCTCTTCAGATTTATGAGTTTTTTTTTTTGAATTATTAATAAAATAATCAAAAATAATTTGTTTCTTTTTTTTTTATTTTTTCTTTTCATCACGTGTCTCTTTTTTATTATTTAAGTTGGTAAATATTGAATAAAAATATCTTTATTATTATTTACTTAAAATAGATTATGATATTCTTTGTATATTTTTTATTTTTCAATTATTTGAAGGTAATTATGACTTTTCATATTTATAAATAATTGTTGATTAATGGTAATTGAATAATCAAGGGGCCAACAATGTATTTTGAAATAAGAGGCGTTAAAATGTACTTTAGTGATATATTAAAAGGGGTTTTAGTTTGTTTACATTACATCTTGTGATTTTTTTTTTTCAAATTAGCAATCATGGACATATATATATATATATATATATTTTCAATTAACGTCTTGTGAATAACTTATAAGAAGTTAAGTTGTTAATTTTTCTTAATAAAATTACAGAGTATCATTAATTCAAAGTTAACCTATTTATTCACATTAAGGGTATTTTATATAATTTTATTGAGTAAAATTAAGAGCTTAACCCCTTGTGGGAATAGAAGTTATCCCGAAAGTACTAATTGAGAAAAAAAAAATTCTCAGAATGCTAATTAAGAAAAAAAATCACAAGATGTCTTGCAAAAAGAATTAAAATTATAAGAGGCGTAGATGAAATTTAGCAAAAAAAAAAAAAAAAAAAAAACAGAATGAAGCTTTGTCGTAAGCGTATCTATATCTAATTGATAGCTTTCACTCTAAGCAGCACATTGCAAAACATCAAGCGGGGGTTAAAGAGAGGTGAGAAAAACCCAAGAGAAAGGCCCATAGGCCAGCCAATGTATGAATACTCAAAGGACAATCAAAGAAAGATTCTTCAGCCAAATAACAGGCACCCTAATATCTATCCATGCAACTTCACAGCACTCAATACTCATGCATCAGTTTATCAACCTGGGCAAGGAACAGAGGTGATTTGCTTGTGCAGGTGGGCCACTAGTATCCACAATTCCACTTAATTTGCCAGCTGGTTCACGTGTGATTATACCCTTCCATTCAAGGAGAATAAGGCATATATAGCTGCATGAGAACGGGATTGATATTGTTGTGAGAATCCTCCTGATTGATTCCAGACTTCCATTCAAATCTTTGCTATTTTCAACAAAGAAGTAAGGCTTAAGTTTCCTTATAGACCATTTATTGATAACTTTTTTTACCAGCATGGTTTGGAAAGAGGCTGGCTTGAAAAAAGAAGTTAGTAACTTTTTAAAGCCAAAATTCCTTCCATATATTTTGTAGGATGATGCTTGTACCTGAGTTTTACTTGTGAAGAGTTTCTTGTCATATATTTATATATATATAAAGATGAGATAAAGATGTCTTTAATAGAGACAAAAGGAGTTGTTATTGCAAAAGACAAGCATTTCTACATAAGAGATTCTTTGCTTTCATCAAAAGGTGCATGGAAGTCATATCTTCCTCCTCTTCTCTTCGTGCCTGCACTGTTCAGGAATCATGGTTAAAGGCACTAGAAGACTTTTCTTAATCTCCAAGCTTTTTATTCCAATCAACAGCCAATGGTTCTTGTCTTATTTAAAGTCAAACAGTTCCCACAGGAAAAAAGGCAGAAGAATCAGACAAGAATTGGCTGCGCAGGTTGTGCACAATTGGAAATTTTAATTAAGCAAAGGAGGTATGTACCTGTACACCTCCAATTTCGATAAAAAAATTTCTTCAGTTATTAGTAATTTCGTTGTCAAATTCTGCTTCAGAATTCTTTCTTTATGGCTTTAAAATAATTTGATTAGGTATTAGCTAAAACTTGATTTCTGAAATTTAACATTTTTTTCTTTATCCTCTCTGGTTGAAGGACTTTGGTTTCAATCACAATGAAAGACATACTGGAATTCTAAAACTATGTACTGACTACAAACCAATCACACTGGAATTCAGGTGAACCTAAAATAAAGGCTAATACAATAATAAGCCGTAAGGATCCTGTTTATCACCAATTATTAGTATGCAACTGAAAATGTCCAGTAAAGATTGATGCCGAAGATTTTTGCAGAACATTGTTCTTCTGGTTGGGTATTGTCACTCTTGTTTATGGTTGTGAGGTTTGCTGGTGCAGGACGAGGAGCGCGGAGAAGTACTAGAAGAAGAACAGCAGAATCCTCCAAAGGAGGTACTAAGTTATGTATTTTACAGTGCTAGAACCTACTTATGACACATTTTTACATATTATTGCTTACATTAAGTCAAAACACATACCTAGTAAATATTGTACATTAATAGACCATTACAGATGAGAAAACAATGCTATAAAAAGGAAAAACTGTTATAAAAAAGAAAAACTATCTTCAGACAATGTCTAACTTGGAGGTAGAATCCGGTGTTATGATGATCATGACGCAAAGGTATAAGAATTTCAACTGCTAGCTTTTGTAGACAACAAGGCACAGATCTGGTTCCAGGGGCAGTTTTCTTGGCAATGAACGAGGAGTATAACACTGAGTTTGCCGTTGGAGTGGCGGCTGCTGCATATGCCATCAACTCACTTGAAGAAGATGAAGCACGACATAGGATCGAGATAGAGAGATTAAGATATGATACCACAACCAGGGTGCAAAATTCTGATAGAGTGACTAGGCGATACTCTAGCAAGGAAGCGAAAACTGCAGGTAACAACCAATACCAGACATTGCCCACTACTAGCTTTAGCAAGATCTTCGTTAAAACTAATGCAACATTCAACTCATGGTGTTGTGAATCTGCTTACAGGCCAACTGATTTTAGTTTCAGTGCTCTTTAACAAGTCTTTTGACAGAGAATAACAATGAATTCTTTTTTGTTTCTAATTTTCCTCAGGTGAAACTTCCAGCAGAAAGTCAATGGAACAGGATTATAGGAGACAAGAGAGCGCTTTAACAACTCGCAAACCGGGTCATTCATCCTCTGCTAGGCCTATGACCATGGAAGCTAAAGACCAAAGGTGGAAGGGAAATTCTTCCCAACTCAATGTTGTGGAAACCAAAGCAGATGCTTGGGAGAAAGCTCAGATGGAAAAAGTTAACAGGGGGTAATCATTAATTTTCAACGCTTAAGAATCAAAGAGAACACCCTGTACAATCATTTGTTATTTGCAACAACACCATTAAGAATATGTAAAACATGAATATTTAACTATCGAATATGTAATACAACCTGTCTTATGCTCAACAACTTCTGGATATCTAGAATAATAATAGGAAACGGTTGGTTGTCATACTAATGTGCAAAAGTTCAGGTATGAGGATAAGAAAGCATCAATTCTTGCCTCGGAGAATGAAAAAAAGCTGCGAGCCAAAATTAAGATGGAGAGGAGAAAGGTTAGACTTTTAACTTTTAGCTACTACTATTATCTAATGGAATTCACAAATGCCATAAATTAAATGCCACTTTCCAGCTGAGTCCTGATTGCCTGAACTGCAGAAAGAATTGGAGCAGAAAATAAAGAGAAGCGAACAATTTTACCAGGCCAAGATAGCAAGAATTGATCATATTGCTGGTGGAGCTAGAGCACAGGTAGAAGAGCAAAGAAGAAACAAGGAATTGAAGATTAAAGAAAAAGCAAGGAAAATAAGAGCCTCAGGACAGGACCCTGTTACATGTTTCTGCTTCTGAATGACATGAAAAATTGAAGACATTTGAATCAGGAAGAAGATCAAATCTTTAAGTCAGATAAAATGCATTTAGCAACTCAAAATGTTAATCATGGTGAGAATATGAAATGATCTACAGTATTTCTATGTGTTAGCCATTCCCCTAAAATGTATATATTCTTGTGTGTACTGTACACAATGGTATATAGTTAAAATGTTGAACACAGTAAGAAATCATATGAATGATTATAGCCTCCTGCACTTTTCTGCTAAATTTTAGGAAAGATGTGTGGTGAATCGGCTTTGTTTTATTTTTGGGAAATCAGTGACTTATGTTATACTTCCCTCTTGAAAATTTATATTCGTTTGACATTGTTGAGAATAATGCTTACATGGCCTGTGTGTTCATGTCGAGTTTCACAGAGAATATTATATTTCAAATGAAGAATAGAGGGAAATTTGAAAGAAAGAAGAAAGTGAATCAAAGAGTCATTGAATTCTCAATACATTTCAGTTTTTATACCACTATTTGAAAAAAGGATTAACTAACTGAGCTAGATCTAACCTTGAGATCCAAGAAATTATGAAAAAATAGGATCAAATTCAGCTTAGTGATCCTTAACTTCTATGTAGGTCTAACGACTAGCAATAGAGTCTGTTGAACACTCTTGTAGATGAACAAAACAGCAACAATACTTATAGTATAACAAAGAAAATTAAAGACATGGCTAAAACGAAACTAATGTGTGCATTTAAAACCTTACAAAATATAAACTAAATAAAACGACACAAGAAAAAGCCGTTTTGTAACCTTAGAATTTGATAAAAAGAAGTATGACGGTGTTTTTGAATCATCTTCAATTTTCATTTAACTGTTGCTTCCCTCCATCCTATTACTTTTCTTCTTTAACCAAACTCGGCAGCTTTTTACCAGAATTCTACATTAATGATTATTTCAACACATCCCCATAACCATTAATCTAATGAACCCCAGGACAAGAGCGTAGAAGTTCAAATCTCTTTTTACTAGGAGCCTTAATGAATACATCTGCAATTTGAAAATCAATGGAACAATACTTCATATCAACCGCCTTATCTTTAACGGCATTTCTCAATGAATGATATTTTACTCTAATATGCTTTGTATAACTGTGATGAATAGGGTTCTTGGCTATGGCTATAGTAGATTGATTATCCGCATGCAACATAGTTCTTTTTTTCTAAGTAACTCCGAGGTCCATTAGTATTTTCCTCAACCACTTAGCATGATTAGCAATTACAACTGTTTCTATATATTTAGCTTTAGCTGATGACAAAGTAGCAACATTTTGTTTCCTTGAATTCTAAGTAAACACCGCACTACCAAATGAAAAATAGAATTCACCAGTACTTTTAGAACCATCAATCGAACTAACCCAATCACTATCATTGAACCATTGAAGATCACCACTATCATTTTTCATGTATCTCAGACCAAAATCAACAATACCTTTAACATACCTAAGTATCCTTTTAGCAGCCTTGAAATGCATCAAAGAAGGAGTTTGCATAAATTTGGGCAGAAAACTTGTCGCATACATGATATTAAGTTTTGCTGCAAACAAATACAACAATGATCCTATCATGCTTTTATAAATTTGTCCATCTGCATCTACTAAACCATCATGCTTGCTCAATTTATCACTCAAAGTAAGAGGATTGTTAATTGGTTTACATGCCCCTATGTTAAACTTCTTTAATAGATTTTTTGTATATTTAAGCTGATGCAAAGCAATCTAATCTTCACTTTGTTAAACCTCCATACCAAGAAAATAAGTCATTACCCCAAATCTATTATCTTAAAGACATAATGTGAAAGATGGGTTTTGAAGGAAAATTTATGGATATGATTGGGAGATGCATTACAACTGTGTCATACTCAGTCTTAATCAATGGGGTGCCAGGACAGAGATTTGTCCCATCAAGAGGTTTGCGACAAGGGGATACTCTTTCTCCTTTTGTCTTTGTTATTATCTCAGAAGATCTTTCTTGTATTATAAATTGGTCATAGGCGACAAACAGCATCTCCGGATTGAAGTTATTTTGCAAAGGGTCCAATATCACCCACTTTCTTTTGCTGATGATAGTATGATTTTTGGAAAAGTTAAAACGCAGGAAGTACAAGCATTGAAAGGAATTTTTGAAAAATATGAAGTTGCTTTAGGACAAAAAATTAATAAGGACAAATCAGGCTTGCTATTCAGCAAAAACACTTCAGTAGAGGATAGAGCAATGGCAAGTCAAATTCTTGGAATCAATGAAGCTCAGTGGGGTGGTATGTACTTGGGTATGCCTTTTGTTGCTAGAGGGTCCAAAAAACAGATGTTCTGATACCTCAAAGAAAGGGTTGTTAAACGCATATCCAATTGGAAAAACAAAATGTTATCTATTGCGAGGAGAGAAATTCTTATAAAGTTTGTGGCGCAAGCTATTCCAGCCTTCTTTATGAGTTATTTCAAAATTCCTGATTCCTTGTGTCATGAAATTGATTTGGTTATTGCACAATTTTGGTGGGGTGGAAATAGTTTGACCCAAAAAATCCATTGAAAAAATTGGAAATCGATGTGTGAATCAAAATTTGTTAGAGGAATGGGATTTCGGGATACTAAAAGCTTCAATTTAGCCATGCTTGCGAAACAAGGGTGGAGACTTCAGTTGAAAGTGCCCACACTTGCCTACAGAGTGCTTAAAGAAAGATACTTCCCTAACACAGATTTTTTGCAAGCTCCAATTGGTACAAACCCAAGCTACTTATGGATGAGCATTTGGGAAAGCCAACAAGTGATTAGAAAGGGTACAATTTGGAGAGTTGGAAATGGACAGAGTATTAGTGTCTTAAGTGATGCTTGGATTCCATATGAATCTCCAAGGCTAATATCCTTTCTTAATCAATCGATTGATGTAGAGATGAAGGTGTCGGAGCTGATTGACTAAAGGACAATGACATGGAATGATGTGAAAATAGCAGCGCTCTTTCCTCATTATGAACTGAGCTGATTTTGTTAATTCCTTTCAGCTATAGGCGCCCCAGTGACAAGCAAGTGTGGTTCTATAACAGGCATGGTGATTACTCAGTGAAATCTGGGTATAGAATGGCTTAATCTTCATTGGTCTTGCATGTTGTAGGGAGTTCAAGCAGTAATATAATGGATTTCTGGAAACAAATATGGTAGCTGGACTTACCAAGGAAGGTTATTTTATTTTTATGGAAAACTTTTAAAGGTATACTCCTAACCCGCAAAGCTTTAATTTATAAGAGCATCATATCGAAAAGTAATTGCCTTTCTTGTGATAATGAACTGGAAACCGATTTCCATTGTCTTTGTTGCTGTCCATTAGCAAGAGTAGTTTGGTTTTTTTTTTGAAGTGGGGCTTCACTAACACAGAGGTATTGTTTTCTTCTGTTCAAGATTGGATATTCCATTTAGTCCAACTGTTGGAGAAAAAAGAGATTGAAGAAATTGGATGTATCCTATGGGCTTTATGGAAAGCTAGAAATCTGAAGATTTTTCAAGGAAAGAGCTTTGAGCCGTTGCAAGTTATTGAGTTTGCTGGTAATTTTTTAGAGCAATACAAGCATGTTAATGGGGTAAGGACAAGAAGGAGAATCTTGCAAATTAGTAGAACATGTAAATGGGGAGCTCTGGATGAGAGAAAACTGAGTGTAGATACTTCGATTTTTGAGCTTTCAGGTGTAAGGAGGATGGGTGCTGGTTTTATTATTCGGAACGCAACAGGAGAAGTTGAATTGGTTAGAGTAAGAAGAACGATTATGGGTCTAACGGTGGAGGAAACAGAATTATCTGCTTTAGTTTGGGCTCTTTGCTACTGCCAAAAGGGAGAACATCATGGTCAAGGAAATTGAAATGGATTGTAAGGTGGTGGTTGAATGGATAAAAGGAAGACAATTGTCTATCACTCTAGGCCATATTGTAGAAGACTGCCTCAATTTGATGGAGAGTATTAATTGTGTAGCAATCCTCCATTGCCTAAAAGAAGGTAATGAAGTGGCGCATATGCTAGCTCAAAAAGCAAAAGAAATCAGAGAGGAGGCGATTGCTTGTTTTTCATATTCTCAAATGTCGAAAGATATCCAACAAGTAATCATTAGCAAGGCTGAAAGTTTGGTTGGAGAAGATTAGTAGAGATGAGGAGAATGTACCTGGATTATCTGGTCCAAAGTTTATTCATCAGTTGTTTATTTTGTTGTGTTAATGAAAGCATATTTCAATCCAAAAAAAAAAAATGCAGTAATCATTTGTGACTTAAATTCCTTCAAGCATTCTGCATCTGGCCCTATAATTAACAAATTATCCACATATAAAGCAACTATCAACTTCACTAATCCATCTGAGCCTTTTATATAAGGTGTTGGTTCAGTAACACTTCTATTGAACCTTTGACTTCTAAAATGGTAATCAATTCTCTCATACTAGGCTTTTAGAGCTTGCTTAAGTCCATACAAAGCTTAACCAACTTGCATGCTTTAATTTCAGCTCCTTGCTTTACATACCCTTCAAGTTGAGTAACATAAATATCTTCTTTCAAATTTAAAAAAGTTGATTTTACATCTGAATGATATATTTTCCATCCCTTTATAGCTGATAGAGCTGCTAACAACCTTATACTATCATGCATGGCCATTGGTGCAAAGGTTTCAAAGCAATCAATATCATAAGTTTGTGCAGAGCCTTTAACCACTAACTTGGCTTTGTATTTGTTAATTGTGCCATTAGGATTCAACTTGGTCTTGTAGATCCACTTGACATCAATCACATGTTGATCACTTGGCTTGTCAACCAATTCTCAGGTTTCATTTTTCTAAATCATACCCATCTCTGCTTCTATTATTGTTCTTCAGTTAGCATTTGATTGAGCTTCTGCAAAAGTTGTAGGATTTGCAATTGCTAAGCTACATTTGTTATAAATGTCTTGCAATGATCTTGTCCCTCTGACGAATAAGCTTTCATCCTATAAATCAACATCATCAAGTTTCTCACCCTGCACTTGCTCATTAGATCCAAAAAACACATTTTCAAGACCATTTACTGTTTTCATTTTCTAGTTCCATTTTTGTTTTTCATCAAACTGAACATTTTTTCTTATAAAAACCTTTTTGGACTTAGTGTCATATAGTTTGTACCCTTTAGATACATCACTATAACCAATATGAACAGTTAACATTGACTTTGAATCAAACTTTGACTTTTTTTCATCAGGTATTTTAGCAAAACACACACAACCAAATGTTTTGAAATGAGAAACAATTGGCTTATGTTCATACCACATCTTATATGAAATTTTAAGAGTTAATACTGTCAAGCCCGACCCTAAATTATCTGACATGACATTTATATATGTGACATCATGCCTGCATATCTGAATAGCTCGATAGAATTGATAAAAAGTCGGTATTGTACTTAGAAGTACAAATAAGTTGATTTATGCCTCGAACAAGTTAAAATAGGGATTTTATAGTGAAATAAGGAATTTCACAGTCTAGGGATGACTCGAACTAGTAATTCAAAGTTCGAGGACCAATTTGGAGTCAATCGAGAAAATTGACCGATTAGGGACAAAATGGTCATTTTTCAATTTAAGGACAAAATGGAGATTTTTAGCAAAGATTTTGATCACAATTGATCAAGAATAATGATATAAAATATAATATGATTATTGGAGTATAAAATGAATTTTAGTAGTAAAAAATTGAGATTCTCGGTATTTTTGGAGCACAATGGCAAAATGATAATTTTGACATTAAAGGACGAAACGAGAAATTTTAGAAAAGATTTTAGCCCCATTTGAGTAAGATTGATCAATTGAAGTGTTATTTGAGGTTGAAAAGTAAAAAAAAAAAAATACAATTCTGGTACATTTCGGAGTATAGGGGTAAAATCGTAATTTTTTCATCCGGAGGGCAAATCGGTAAATTTTTCACCTTAGCACTTGTCAAGACCAAGGGATTTTGTTTAACTATGAAATGGATAAATATGGAATTGGTTTTGGTGGAAAATTGAAAAGAAAAAGTCAAAAAGTTAAAAAAATGGCCCAACGGCATTATGCCATGTGGCCACCCATTTTAATTTATTATTAAACTAATAAAATCAGCCTATGACCTTCACATTCTCTCTTCAAATTCGGCACAAACCAGATTCAAAGGAAAACAAAAGAGAACAAAAGAGAAAAACAAGAAATTTAGCCAAAAATCAAGGGATTTCAAGGTTTTTTCAAGATTCAAACCAAACAAAGCTAAAATTTCTTTAGTTTTACTCTAACCTTAGCTTACCCATGCTTTAGCTTTCATTTTTCATGGCTGAATGATGAGGAATCATGCTGAATTGAGGAAGGCCGAATGGGTATGAGTGAGATTTAATAATGGGAATTGCTTGATTTTTAGTTATGTTGTTGTTTGATGATAGTTAAGCATAGTTATGAACAAAATTTCAAGAAAAGTAATCAATTTCCCTAGGGTTTTTTGTTGGCCGAATTGTGTAGGTTCAATGTCAAGGAGGAATAGTTTGAATTACAAGGAAAATGGCTTGGAAAAATGAGAAATTAAGTGAAAAATGTTACTAGGAAAAATTACGGTGTTAGTACACTGTAATATCCGAATTTTTATGTGAAGGATTTTAAGGATTTCAAGGCTGAAATTTAGTTATTTAGAAGTGAGTGTGATGAATTAAGGTGTTAGAAGAGAAATGGATCAATTTGGAAGTGATTTGGGTATAATTGTCAATTAATCGGGTAATCGGACGAAATTAGTCGATACCGCGTTTTAGCGATATTCAGACGCGTTTTGCATTTGCATGTCATGCATTAGTCATTTAAATTAGTTTATATCAATTTAGGGACAAATTAGTAAATTCCTCGACTTTATTATGTGTTAAGGTGGTGAGACGTCCGGAAAAGGCAAAGAGATTGCGCTTGAGGACCATTAGTCTGAGTGCATCCGGAATTTGGATTTTCGAAAGCTGTGAGTGGACAATTTATCGCCTTAATTATCTAGAGGAATTTTATTCAATTTGATTATTTTGTGAAAATTATTTTAAATAGTAAATTTCTAGTTTATTGAGAAAAATATGAATTTGTGAAATAAATGGAATTTATCAAATAAATCAGATTTTTATCAATTGATTTGAAAATCGAATATTGGATTTGAAATTAGAGTAATTGGAGACCCCGTGTTTTATTGTAAATTATGTTTTTAAATTATTATGGTTTATGAAAATGTGGTATGACTAGCATCTGGTTTATTGTGTTGAAATCTATATGAACTGCTGTTTGCCGTGCAGGCTGGTTAGTAATAAAATAACCTAGTCATGCTGCTAATATTTTATTAATTGGTGGATTGATATCTACTGCAGTAGATGGGTTTCCGTGGACCGGCCTAATCAAAGGTGGCACGGTAAAACCCCTATATATTGATATCTTAGTTGTAGAGGCGTACAAGGTTATTTAATTGTTTTGAGATATGACAGAGTCACTTCACGCTTAACCACCACGTGAAGGCGAACTCAGCTAACGCCAATGAACGGCTGATTTTAAATAATTATGATAATTTCGACAGCCTTGGCGGGCTTGGTTGAATACCTCTGATCAAGGTGTCACCGAGCACTAGATTTTATGGCACAAGCCACGATTTTGCGAATAAACATAAGCCATGTAAATTTTCAAGCGAAATGAAATTAATTTACTCAGCGAAAGGAAATAAAATGTTATGAACATTTTACACTGGTTTATGTTAATCGTCTCCTTTTACTTGACTTTAGATAGTTTCGATGCTAATTGTTTACTTACTAGGATTTTATAATCTCACCCCTTATTTCCTCACATTTCAGGATCTGAATAGCTTGTAGCTAGCAGACTCGATCAAGGAACCCAGTGGACTTGAATCGATAGAATCTGTAAGTTCACAGTCTCCATGCATTTCGGTTAGTTGTTGGCCACGGGTCATTGTAAAATTTAAATTTCATATTTTAGTCATTTCTATAATAGTATGTAAAAATATATTTAGTTCTTACGCTGCAAAAATTGTTTATCAATAGTTTTATAAAATTTGTTTTATGAGAAAATAAATTATTTTATTAAATATTATTTTTGTATTCAAATAATCAAATTTTATTTCCAAATAAATATTTTAGATACTTAAATTTATTTTTATCATGATATATGTGTTTTATACGCAATTACTACGTTTTTAACAAATTTCAAAATTTTCAGTAGAAAATGACGAAAATGCCCCTATGAGCCAGATGAAACTATTTTAGTATTTTTAAATTGAAAATGACTAGTGGCATTTGTAATGTGGTATTTAAATACCGTCGCTCACCGGGGAAGTGCGAAAGCTGATACGGAAGCCTTGCGGGGTTTCGATCGGTATTCGAAAAGTGAATACCTATCGAGACTTTGCGGCGGTTGTTATGGGCCCGACGAGGAGTTCCGAGTCATGACAAATACTTTTGTATAGGTCATATTCAAAATGTAATTAGTTGTGTTAGTAGCTTCTGCCCAAAATACTCTTGGCATATCACTTTGGAACAACAAACATATGGCCATTTTTGCTAGTGTTCTATTTTTTCTTTTTGAAACTCCATTTTAATGAAGAGTGTAGGTGACAGTTAACTAAAGTTTAACACCTAGTTGAGTCAAAAAATTCTAAAATTTAGAAGATGTATTCTTTGACCATTGTTTATTTTTAAAGTCTTAATTTTCCTATCAGCTTGACTTTTAGTCAAAGCTTTGAATTTAACAAACTTAACCAATGCTTTTGACTTTTGCTTCATAAAATAAACCTAGTTGAATCTAGTGAGATCATCAATGAATACTATATAATACCTGTTTTGATTTAATGAAAGTGTCTTCATAGGGCCACATAAATTAGTGTATATGAACAAGCTCAAGTTTGTACTTAGCAATCCAACTTCTTTACTTGGGAAATGGTTTTCTACTTTGTTTCCCAAATTAACATGCTTGACCCAATTTATTAGGCTTGTTTAAAATAGGTAAACCAATAACTAGACCAATAGCAGACAATTTACTTAATGAATGATAATTGATATGACCAAATCCCTTATGCCAAAGGTCAATAACATCATCTTTAGTCACATATGCTCTATGCACAGATTTCATTAAGTTTAAAGTGGTAGCAATTATTTTTCATTTCAATAATTAATATCTTAGCTCTAGCAGGATCATATATAGTGCATAACTCACTTTTAAACAATAATGCATCTTTTTTCTTAGCCAATTGACCAACACTCAATAAATTTTGATTAGTTTTAGGTACTAAGAAAACATTAGAAATATATTTAATACCTAACAAAGTGTTGACAGAAATAGTTCCTTTGCCAATTATATTCAAATATACTCCATTTGTTATCTTGATTTGAGCTGTAAAACTTTTATCAAGATTTGAAAGTAACTCTTCATTGGTTGTGAGATGGTTAAAACAACTACTATTTAACAACCATACACTTTTTTCATGAGAATCACCTTTCAATTTGGCCATGAACAACACATCTTCAGATTCTTTAGTTTGCTCAGCCATAGCAACCTTGTTCTCATGACCTGTCTTCTTAGCTTTGCAAACTTTTTCAACATGTCCAAATTGATCACATGCCCTGTACTTCACATTAAGCCTGTACCAAAAATATTTAGGGGTATGATTACTCTTTTTACAATAAAGACATGGAAAATACTTGTCTTTCATCTTTCCTTGCTTGCCATCACCTGTTCTACTACCTTTATGCTTTTTTGAGCCCTCACCTTTGATCCTCAAACCTTTGGTTATGGCAAACGAAGCATTTTCAATAAAAAGTTCACACTTAAGAGCTCTCTTTTGCTCTTAAACCAATAGAGCATAAATTAGTTCATTAATCAAGATTTTAGTCAAATCTTTGGAGTTTTCTATAGATGATATTTTTGCTTCGAAGCTTTTTAAAATATTAACTAAAATCTTATTCACTATTCTCTTGTCACTAACTTTTTTTCCCAATTGCTTGAGTTGATTTACTAACTTCAACAGTTTATCTATATAGTCTTGAACATTTTTTTCCTCTTTTATTCTCATAAGCTCAAATTGTCTAGAAATATTCAGTACTTGCATAGCCTTGGTTTGATCACTACCATGATATTCTTCTTTTTAACTATCCTACACTAGTTTAAGGTTTTCATAATTCTTGATTTTAGCAAAAATCGACACAACAAACTGTAAATAGATGAGAATCTTATACCTTTTAGCTACTTCCTTATTATGTTGTTTAATTTGAGCCAATGTGGGATTGGCATGCCTCTGCATAAGAACTATTATAGTCTCAATAGCATCCCAAAAATCAAAAGCCTTTAGGTATAATCGTATCTTAATAGTATAAGAAAGGTAATTCACACTAGAGAAAATTGAAGGAGATGCAATATTGAAATTAGTAGTAGCCATATGGTTTTTAAGAAGAATATAAAAACTCATAGTAATAATTGAGTCACAAGTCCTTTGAGAATGAGAGCTCTAATACCATATCGAGTTTGACAGAAAGGATTAAGTAATTGAGCTAGATCCAACCTTGAGATCCAACAAACTACAAAAAAATAGGATCAAATTCAGCTTAGTGATCCTTGATTTCTGTGTTGGTCTAACAACTAGTAACAGAGTCTATTCAACATTCTTGAAGATGAACAAAATGACAACAATACTTATTGTATAACAAAAAAAATTAAACAAATGGCTAAAATGACACTAATGTGTATGTTTAAAGCCTTACAAAATATAAACTAAACAAAACGACACAATAATAATCTGTTTCCCTAGAATCTGGTAAAAAAAAGATTGACAACGTTTTTGAATCATCTTCAATCTTTATTTGAGTGTTGCTTCCCTCCAATCTGTTATTTTTCTTCTGTAACCAAACTCAGTAGTTTTCTACCAGAATTCCAGATTAATGATTATTTTAACAATTCAGTAGGTGTATTTGCATGTGTTCTTTGTTGATTAACTCAATCAACACTTGCAATTATTGCATGTTAACTACCTTTAAATTTCCTTTAACACTTGTAATTCGTGCCTTAACACTTCTATCCATGCCTTGACAAGTGTTTTGCATGTAACTTCCATCAATGTGTATAAATATGGGTGTTTTGTATTAATAAAGTGTGCTATTTATTAAAACAAGTCTCGCTTCTCTATTAAATTTTTATCTTGTACATTAACAGTGTCTTCATATAACAACCTTTTTCTTGTCCTTATTTTGTCTTCATGGTATCAAGATCTTATTTTGGATCTTAAAGGATTATTTTTTTAAGCTAATAAAAAAGCCATTTTCCTAAAATCTAAAGAAAACCATAGTACTTGCAAAATGGCCTCCAGTTATATTTTTCATGATCAATCTCCACGAAACTTCAATAGAGAGAATTATGCAATTTGGTCAGTTAAAATGGAAGCCTATCTTTGTGGTTACGCCTTTTGGGATGTCATAGAATCTAGAGGTGAGATGCTTATCTTGAGAAAGATTGCAACCCTCGCACAAGTCAAGTAACATAACGAGGAAGTTGCTAAGTGCTACAGAGTGCTGGCATGTATCCATGGGGTTGTTTCGAATGCCATATTTACAAGGATAATGGGATCCAAATTAGCAAAAGATGCATGGGACAAACTTAAAGAGGAATTCCAAGGCTCAGAAAAGACAAAACAGATGTAGGTGATAAATTTTTTGAGGGAGTTTGAGACCTTGAGAATGAAAGATACTGAAAACGTTTTAAAATACATTACAAAATCATGTGAGTGGTTAACTAGGTGTGTCTGTTAGAAGAGAATCTTTTTGATAACGTGTAGTCCAAAAGGTCTTTATGTCTTTACTAGAAAAATTTGAATCTACAATTACATCATTAAAAAGGGTTAAAGGAACAATGCAAGTTGATAATACAACTAAAAACACTTTATTTGGAAAGATGAAAAAGAAAGCAAGAGGTGAGTCAAGCATAAAAAAGGGCTCAGGTGATCCAAAAGAGAGAGAAAAAAAGAAAGGTTCAGTATAACAAAATTCATGGGAAGAAAAACAAGTTCTATATGTGCTCTCATTGTAAGAAAAGAAATTAAGAGGATTACTACTAGTTCAGACCGAGTGTAAGGTGTTGTGCATGTAACCAATTAGGTCACATTGAGAAGGTATGTAAAAAAAAAACAAGAAAGCATGATAAGGCATCCCAAGTAAATGAGAAGGCTAATGTTGCTGAAAAGTAGACGTTTATGACCTTGACATGACTCAAGGTAGTTAACTCAAATCAATGGCTATTGGATAGAGGTTGTTTAAATCACATGATCCCTAACAAAGAACTCTTTGCTGAACTTGATACTGTGCATCAATTTATTATTGAAATTGACGATGGCAAGTATCTACATGCAATAAAGAAATGTACAATCAACATTCAAACTTTTTTGGGAATCAAGTATGTCACAAAAGTGTCGCTTGTTCTTGATATTGCTCACAATCTCCTAATATGTCTTGCTTTTTAAAGATAAATCATGTTCTGTGTATATAATCCATTGGGTGAGTTTGTTATGAATGTTCCCATGAAAAGAAAATGCTTTTCTGTGAGTCTGGAAAATGTTTGT
The DNA here is from genome assembly GCA_036013995.1 of Theobroma grandiflorum. NCBI lineage: Eukaryota > Viridiplantae > Streptophyta > Magnoliopsida > Malvales > Malvaceae > Theobroma > Theobroma grandiflorum. Next base: position 15,867,875 of record CP142131.1, read on the forward strand.
TACCTACCTTTATTAATTGAATCAAACCAAGTTTGTATTACATGTCAATTTCAAAAATCTACAAAAAAGCCTTTTCGATCTCTCATTCTAGTAGAGCAACCAAAAAGCTTGAACTGGTATACATTGATATAGAACGCCCTATGAGTGAAGAATCACTAAATAGAAAAACTTTATTCCTAATCTTCATTGATGATACTTTCAAAATGTGTTGGATTTAATTTATGAAACATAAATTTGAAGTGTTTAATCTCTTTATGAAGTTTAAGACCAGAGTTGAATAAAAATCTGGGAGAAAAATTAAAACTCTTAGGTCTGACAATGGTGGAGAGTACAAGTTGTTAAAGTTATCTCAATATATCAAAAAAGAAGGGATTCAATATAAGCTCACAGCTCTTTACACTCTTTAATAGAATAGAGTTAGTGAGAGAAAAAATAGAACTATAATAGAAATGACCAAGTGTTTGTTATTTAAAAAAAAGCTACAAAAAGCTTTTGGGTGGAAGCAACCAATACGGTTATATAATTGATAAACATTCTCCCTAGAAGAGCTTTAAAAATTGTGACTCCATATGAAGCATGGATTGAAAGAAAGCCATTTGTAAGTCACCTGCGCGTTTTTGGGTACATTTGTTATCAACATGTCCCTAATATGCTAAAAGATAAATTATAGTCTAAGATGGTGAAAGGAATATTTGTAAGGTACATTTTACAATCAAAAGCCTACAGTATATATTGAATTGACTTTGGCAAGATTCCATTAGTAGAGATGTCACATTCGATGAAGAACCAGCTGATATTGGAATGAGAAGCAAATCAAATAATTAAATGCTACTGTTTACATTCATAATGATGACAATGGTGAACTTGATCTTGATGAGGTTACTAATGAAACTCATGTACTAGGTTGTTGCTTTATTCAAGACATATACAACAAATATCAAGTTGCAATAACAGAACTTGCCTTATTTGATAAAGTTGAACTTTATAAGGAGTGAAGATTAGCCATGAGAAAAGAAATTGCAATGATTAAGAAGAATAAGACTTAGACTCTTGTAGATCGACCAAAACACAAACAAGTGATCGACGTGAAATGGATCTTCAAGAAAAAGATGAATACAGATGGTTCCTTGAATAAATGTAAAGTGAGACTCGTTGCAAAGGGTTTTTTTCTCAAATGACAAGAGTGGATTATTTTGATACTTTTGCTCTTGTAGCAAGATTGGATACCAGTTGACTTTTCTTTGCACTGTCAGCAACTCATGGTTGAAAAGCCTTTCATATAGATGTTAAGTCTATATTTTTAAATGGTAGACTAAACGAAGAGATATATGTAGAACAACCCATGTGATTTGAAGTGGAAGTCGATAAAGACAAGGTGTATATGCTGCATAAAGCCTTATATAGGTTAAAAGAAGCACCATGTGCATGGTATAGTATGATTGACTCTTATTTACAGAATCAAGGCTTCCACAAAAGTTTGAATGAGGCCACATTGTATGTGATGGAAGAGGTATTGCCACTTCTTTAATTATATCATTATATGTCGATGATCTTTTAATAACAGGTGCAAACACAAAATGGTATTGCTAAACTTAAGGTAGTAATAGAAAAAGAATTAAACATGCCAGATTTGGACTTGATGACTTACTTTTTAGGACTTGACATGTCACATACCAAGAACGGTAGTCACCTGACTCGACAGAACTATATAGAAAAGGTTTTGAAATGATTCAACATAAGCAATTGTAAGACAACTGAAACTCTTTTGAATGCAAAGTAAAAACTTTCAGTTGACTCAGGTAACAGGCTATACAATCCCAGTGAATATAAAAGCCCAATAAGTTGCCTTTTCTATATATGCTCAACTCGAGTAGAACTTGTGTTTGTCATCAGCTACTTGTCATGATTCATGCAACAACCATGTTAATGACATCTTATAACAACCAAAATTATTTTGAGGTATCTAAAAGGTACAACAAGCTATGGTATCGTATTCATACTAGTTGAAATAGTTGAACTTGTGGGATCTTTTGATAGTGAATGGGGAGGTAGCATTGATGATTCCAAAAGTACCTCTTGGATATGTATTTACTCTTGGGAATTGAATGTTTTTATGGAATTCATATAAGCAAGAATCAGTGGCATAATCTTCAGTATAAACAGAGTATGTAGCAGTTGCAAACCAAGGAATATGATTGAGAAAAGTTCTATTTTAAGCTTAGAATGTCGTTGATTAATCCTACCAACTTGTTTGTTGACAGCAAATTTGCAATATCAATAAGTTAAAATCTAGTCTTCCATGGGAAAACTAAACACATTCATGTAAAATATCATGCATTGAGGGATGCACAAAAGAAAAGTGAAATTCTCGTACAATATTGCTTATCTAATGATCAAGCTGATAACATTATGACTAAGCCTCTCTTAGGGTTAAGTTTGAACATAATTGAGAAATGTTTATGGTGAAGAATGCAAGCATTAAAAAAGGGTGTTGAGAATAATACTTGTATAGCCTGTGCATTTTATATGTCTTTGTTTGTGTTCTTTGCTGATTAACTCAATCAAGACTTGTAGTTATTGCATGTTAAATGCCTTTAAATTTCCTTTAACACTTGTAATCCATATCTTAACACTTGTATCCATGTCTTGACAAGTGTTATGCATGTAACTTCCTTCTATGTGTATAAATATGGCTGTCTCGTATAAATAAAGTGTGCCATTTATCAAAACAAGTCTCGCTTCTTTATTAAATTCTTGTCTGGTTTATTAACGATGACTTCATATAGAAACCTTATTCCTAACCTTATTTTGTCTTTAGATGTCAGTACTGGCAGCAATACAACTATGGTGCAGGAAAGTAATACTATTTTCTACTAACTTTTGGACTAAGCTATAGGCCAGTTATAAAAATGATAAACTACATTTCAATGTCATTTGGTCTAAGTTACAAAACCGTTCATGGTTAAAATATTTTAAGACAAGACTATACTAGTTTTTATTAATGAAAGCATGCAGAGATAACTCTATAATATAGAGTTATTTTATCACATTTTGATTATTAAAAATAACTAAGTCTTTGTGTTTTTTTCTAATTTTAGGTAATTTTTATGCTTTTTGTTATTAAGTTTAATACATTTTGAAATATTTTAATTTTAGTAATTTTAGCCCACTTTTATGTTAAAAGTTCTAATTTAATCATTACTGATTTAGTCCTTATTTTAAAGGTGTGTAAGTGCATAAAACATTGTGGAGGTGAACCCAGTAAGGATGATTAAGTGTAGAATTTTCTGAACATGTTACGATATTTTGACCATAACTCTTTCTTCAGAACTCCAAATGACGTGATTCTTCAATCATTGGAAAGCTAAAAGAAAAGGCCCAGTTCTGATCTGAAGGTGGTTGAATTACTTGTCAAAGTTGAAGTATTGCACCAAAAACTAAGAAAACAAGTAAAATAAGTGAGGGCCACAACTTTTTTGTTGTGAAAGGAGGTAGAGACAAACAAATAAAGATTAAAAATTTCAAAAATTAATATATTGAACTTAACCAATAATCAAAAGATTGATAATAGAAAATAATTTTATATAACATGTAAATCAAGAAAAGAAAGATTTATAATAGTTTTTTAGGAAAGTTGTGGTCAATTATATTTTCTGAATTCAAATTCATCAATTAAAAATTATATATCGAAAAACATCTATTTCTTTAGGATTAAGTGTTTGACAATTTGATTCACATTACTTTTATTCATGAGTTGAAGTATTGAGGCTTGATGGCTTAGCTGTAGAAGAATCATTTGAACAATTTGCATTTTTTCTTTTAAAGAATTTGTCAATTGTTTTCAACCTACTCATACTTTAATCAAACTTGAAAGAAAATTAATGCATTCAATATCAATATTCTTATTTTATTGCTATTTAAACTTACAATACTAAATATAAAACTATAATACATAAAATATAAATAGTTGAATATGATATATAAGATTAATAATTTCCTCTTGTATAATTAGGATTGTCTAAAGACTATATGTTCACGATAATTTCCTTTCAACTAAATACAAAATGTAAAGCATATAAAAAAGATACATTGATAAAATTGTAAACAATTGTGCAACACTACAACTTATATTGAGAATTACATATTAATTTATTAATTTTTAAAGATTAAAATCATGAAAAATAAAATCCATATAATAGAAAAAAGACGAAAATGACAAATAGAAGATGGAATTTACATATGATATAACAAAAAAAAAAAGAGAAAGAATATAGTCGATGGTTCGTAGAAATTTAGAAAAGCAAATTTATAAAAACTTAGAACATATAAGCAAACAGTATAAAGAATAGAAATAAAAATAATAAAATAAATTGAAAAAAAAATTTAAAATTGAGTGAGGCATGTGAGATATTTTTTGTTATTCCTTGTTTGTATTAATTATTCAATAAAAAATTATTGAAGGGACCATTAAGAGAATATATTAAAAATTTTATATAAATATAAAAAAATTTTAAAAATTTTAGAAGGCCAATAACGAGGCTCGACCTTTGGCTCTCACAATGTGTTTTTCTAACAAAAAAAAGATCTTACGAGATTTTAGAAGGTTGGGCTTTTGAAGGTTATTTAAGTGGCTTTTATAAGAGGTTTTTGAAAGAGGTAGCAAACAATTCCTCTAAAAAAAAAGAGCCAAAAACAAAGTAAGAAAGTAAAGGAATTTGAAGGAGAATCAAGATCACAAAGCTTGAATTATTAGTTTTCTTTTCACTTTTGTGTTTTTCTTATTTTCTTTGATTTGGATTTAATAGCTAATTTTTTTTTTTTTTGATGAAGTTTTTATTAGATGTTAGGAACTAAACTATTTTTCTAAGATTATGGTGAATTTCAACATGTAGTGTGAATATTTGTTTCTCTTTTATTTATTATTAATGGGTATATAATTAGAGAAGCTGGTGTTAGATGAATTATGAATGAACTCATAATCTTAGGGTTTAATCTATTACTTTTCTCTAGTGAATTTTTAGTTTTTGTTAATTAGTTTAGTTTTGATTGAATTTAGTTTTAATTAATCAGATACAAAATTAAGTTATTTGAATAAAATTAATTTATTATAATTTTATTATTTAGTGAAGATTTAAGAATAAATTTTTATAAGATACGATTTTAAACTTATTATCTATATTACTTATTCGATACGTACATTTACATGTGTAAAATCGATAATATGCAGCAGCATCTAATTCTTAGTGGAGGGAACAAATGTTGGTTCTGAATTCTCAGGAGCTCTCCAAAAGATGTAGCACAAATACCAGCACCTGCCTTGAATCACACCATCTCTTCACTAATTTTCACGCATTTTGAATGTGATTAGCGGTGAAGGATTACACTTTTTGGTTTCAAAATATGTGCGGTTAAGCTGCAGATTCCATTCAGTCACCAACTTGCTTTATGGAGTTTACATCATTTTATTGAACGGTAATGGAGACCTAGGAATAAATAGCTGCCAAAAGAAGGGGAATAAGAATTGGTCCCTTCTTGGGTTCCATCAGCCTTTTTCATTTTTTTATTTTTTGTTTTCTTTATGTTCTCTCCTTGTTCACAACTTGAAGAATGCTGTGAGTCATGCTAAACTAACAATAAGAGAAGACCTCATAGAAAAGATGTGCATAGTACAGTAAGCAAGCAAGGAAGTCCACTTAGCTTTAATCAAATCCGCATGTGAATTTGACTTAATTCATTTCCCTTTTCCTGGTAAGAAGCTATAAATACGTGTCTTAGCAAGTCTTCTTAGCAAATCACATTTCTGCTGGGAAAGATCAAATTCACAACAGGGGAACTTCAATATAGAGTTGCCTGACAATGGAAAACCAAATCAAGGAAAGCAGGTATTGACCTCTGATTCATTGTTTTCGTTGAGATTGAAGAACCCTTTTTTCATGTGGCTACTGTAGTATATTAGCACTGTGAATAAAGTAGATGGACTTAACTAGTAGAAACGCTTAGATATTCCCATGCTTCCTTACTTTTGGTTGTAGCAAGAAGAAACTAGTAAGAATCTCATATTATCAGTGGGAATTAATTAGATTCTTTTACTTTTTGTGTTTTGACAATTATAATCTTGGTAGATCAAACTCTAAGCAAATAGCTAAACCAGGTAGAATTCAGGAAATGCACTGAAAATGTATTCTGGACAAAGTAATGTCCCAAAGATAACACTAAAATATCATATCAAGGGTGGACATGTTTTTAATTATCATTCATCTCAATTCCGTTGCATATTCAATGGCGCTGCTGAATAGCATTTTTCTGCACTTTAGTTGAGCGGAAAGTATGTTTCTTTGTTAATATATGCAGCAAAAATAATGGAACCGTCTTTCTCTGCTATTTTTTAAGAAAACAAAACTGGTTCCAGAGGCAGTTTTCAAGTCGAAACAGTCAAAGTAATCATCCCATAGAAGGTGCACATGAAGCTGCAGTTGCAGCAGCTGCATTTGCGATTCAGTCACTTCAAGAAGCTAAAGCCACCAAGCTCAAGAGTAAGAGCAGAAAAGACAACGGCAGAAATGCTATGCCTCATTCTAATGGAACAACCTGCCAATTCTCATTCAAGAAAACAAAAATTGCAGGTAACTTTTCCAACAATTGATATGATTTTCTGTTGATTTTTCTGTTCAAGAAACTAATGAAGACTATGCACTAGTTGACAATTCCAAGAAAAAGCCAATGGAACAAAAAACTAAGGAATTCGAGGGAGTTTATTCAGCTGCCAAGCCAAGCTCTAAATCTGCTGTAATACCAATAGCACCAGGAGATAATGCTGAATGGTAAGTATTTATTTTTCAGGCTTATCTTCTTCTGTTTTTCTTATTTTTGAGAGTTTCCAAATCATACCGATTAGCAGCTGGTATATTTATCACGCAGGCTCTCCAAAAAGATGCAAAACACATTTTTTTTATGCTCCAACGTGCCCAAAATCCTTTAACATATAAAAGCTGGAACTAGTTTTTGACTCTTTTCCTAACCTTCATGATCTCAGGTATGACAAGCTGAAATCAGTTGTTGCTTGCGGAAGTGTCAAGATGCTGAAAGCCAAGGATTAAACAAACAGAAGAAAGGTTTTGATTTAATTTTTGTTGTTAATATTATATATATATCGTGAATGCCTATGGTACAACAGTACCACTATTGATTGTTGACACAACAGAACAAACTGGAGATGCAAAGGGCAACTATTGTGCAACATTAATAGAAACAGGATAGGAAGATTTCATCTGATTGCTGGCAGGGCAAGACAATCTCAAGTTATAGAGAAGATCGAAAGATTAGATAATGAAATAAATATATATTAGAATATATATACATATATATATATATATATATACAATTTGTTTTGATCATATGTAGCATCAAAGCAAAGGCATTAGCAATAATTATGACGCTATATATCCCTTTTCTTCTTGAATCTTTAAATGATATTTTGCTTCAGGCTGGATACACGCTTTGTTACTGAACAAGTCTTTAATTCCTACCACACAATGAAGGCTGCTGGCTAATGGTGAAAAAGATAATACTTGAAACATTGGTATTCATTATAATTTTCTTTTCAGTTTTTGAACTTGGGAAAAGGAAAATTTGATTTGATTTTGAATTTCTTGAAGGAAGCTATGGATTTCCTTGTTTTAAATGAAATGAAATGGTATTATTTTCTGACCATTCCATTGTCAATGCTTCTGGCAGAGTTGTTATGTGAGTGATACAGAACTGTCTTCGATTAGTGCTATGTCTGTCTTTCACGTTACAGCGGTTTGTACCTTGATTCCAGTCCAACCTGATAATAACAACGCATTCAATAAATAAGTCCCGTCGGTTCTAGCAAGAAGGCCTGTGAGGCTATGACTTTTCAGACTGTACTGTCAACTTGTTTAGGTTTTAATCATTATTGCGGAGATCAATCTTAATACTCTTGAAAAAGATATTACGTTTATTTCCCATCTGCACATGTAAGAACAGAGCTGATAACTTTCTGAAGTTGCAGTTATATCTCTGTGAAGAGGGGAAAGAGAGAAACAAAGTCAAGAATTGAAGTTTGGCAGCTCAGTCTAACAAAAGGAAAAAAAAAAAAGAGCAACATATATTGAAACCAATGACATTGCAGATCTTTCATCAGAATTGCAGAGTAACTAATTGATACTACTGCAGTTCTCTAACAGAAGCTAACAGACATAAAATGCTTTGGCAGCCTAAGGAAGGTTGTTGAAGCTAATACTTGCATGCACCCTGCAGTAGCAGTTTAACACTTGTCTATACTCAATTTAAATCCTTAACAGTTGTTATTCCTCTTAGCTTTTGTATTTACGTGTTATCATGCATGCTTAGTTCTTAATGCATTTTAACGCTTGTCTTATACTTGTGACCAAGTGTTGTAGGCTCTTATCCACATATGAATCTGTTGTACTTAAATAGCTTCAGCAAGCAGTAATGAATTGGATGAACTTTAGTTCCTTGCTAAGCATTTTTTGTTCATCCTTGTTTTTCCTTGCTTGTAACAGAGGTTGCATCATGCAACCATATCCTGACTTCTTCCAAACCACAACATGGTATCAGAGCATAATTTAAGGTATCAGTACAAAATCCTCCAAACAATAACTTGTCCTTTTAGTATGGCAAATAGCAGTACCTTCTCTCATCAAATACCACCAATCTTTAATGGAGCCAACTACTCCATTTGGTCTGTAAAATTGAGAGCCTACATGAAGGCCTACAGCCATTAGGATGTGGTTGAAGATAGAACAAGACAAATGCAAGTCTTGAATCCATTGAAAGAGTTTGAGGTCTTGAAGATGAAGGACAACGAAGCTATGAAGGCCTGCAGAGATAAGGTCAAGCAAGACAAATCAAGTGAGATTGTTGGGAGAAAATTTGTGTGTCCATACTCGAGAGATTCGAAGCTAACATCTTTTCATTGGAAGAGTAAAGGATCTCTCCAAATTGACACTTGTTGAAGTCGTGACTACTCTCCAAGTTACAAAGCATAGGAAAGCAATGCGCATAAACAACAACACAGAAAATAGTTTGATGGCTAAGTCCAAAGACAAGAGTGCTTTGCAATTTGAAAAATCTTTGAACAGAAAGGACATGCAATTAGTTTGGACATGTGGAAAAGGTTTACAAGAATAAACCTAAGACACAAGAAAAGCCAACTCACATAGAAGAGAAGGTTGATGCAGAGGAAGAATATTTGTTCATGGCTATGACCAAAACCAAAGCTCCAGTTTTAGAGGAATGAGCTGATGTTTCACACGCAAGTATTAAGGATGAGTGTTGAAGCTAATACTTGCATGCAACCTGCAGTAACATTTTAACACTTGTCCACACTCAACTTAAATCCTTAACAATTGTTATTCCTCTCAGCTTTTGTATTTACGTGTTGTCATGCATGCTTAGTTCTTAATGCATTTTAACATTTGTCTTATGCTTGTGATCAAGTGTTGTAGGCTCTTATCCACATATGAATCTGTTGTACTTAAATAGCTTCAACAAACAGTAATGAATTGGATGAACTTTAGTTCCTTGCTAACCATTTTTTGTTCATCCCTGTTTTTCCTTGCCTATAACAGAAGTTGCATCATGCAGCTATATCCCGACTTCTTCCAAACTACAACAAAGGCAACTTGTGAAATGAGATCATTAACCAATTTTATGGTCTCAGCTTGGAACTTTGGGCAAAAATGATGTCGTGTACATTCACATCAGAATGAAAGTAGAAGGCAACGCCGACACTCTTTAGTAGAGAAAGCCTCATGTTGTGTCCTTGATTATTACCATATACTTTACGGGTTCCTAATTCAACTGCTTATACATTTAATTCCAGATTTTATGTCAAACGATTTTAGTGACAGTCTACCTCGCCTCTGGCATTCCTTTTCTAGCATTAAATTCTTTATGTTCTCTCTCTCAAACCTACATCACAAGCTGCCTCCTCTCTGTCCCACCTTTCTTTTCTTCCCCTTGAATTCTAAAATGCAAGTTTACATTTAATCATGGCTGAAGTCCCAGAAAAAGTACATATTTGAGCAAATTCAAGGTGGCACTTCCATTGGAAATACTTTCCTTTTGCCCTTACAGCAATTCATGTACATAAATATTTATCTGATGATCAAACAACAAACAAAAAGAGAATTTTATAGTTTTGTATTCATCAATGTTTTGATCTATAAATTAAATGACCTATCTAGATGAGGTGTCATTGGAGCATGTTTAATTAGGGCAATGTCAACATCCGTTTCAACAAAAATCCTTCAACAGGATTTGGTGACAAATGCTGCTCCTGATCTAATCAATATGAAACTTTTGTGCATGTGGTTTGCATCTCCAAATCAAGACAAAAATACTAAATTCTGTTTACACTGCTGCAATGGCTTTGTCTAAATGGCATCTTCCCATTTAGAAACTACACAAATGTATGAGTTTGTCCTTACGAATAAAACAAACTTGGTGAAAAAGAAGGGGAGCGTTGAGATTCATTGTCAAATCTAATGCAGGAAAATGATTGCTAATGACACGTGGTGGCCATCAAGGACGATATACGGCTCAATAGGATAAGTCCACTTGGCGGCTGATGGCTGTGTTCACGTGTCATTGCTTCCTACAATCCAACGTCTGGTTAAGATCTAAGCAAACACTGGGAGGTTTGTGAGTTTGGTTTCATGAGTATTTTGAGAGTAACATGTCACATCTAAATGATTGGCAACTTTGGTCCATTCAGGGGCATTTTAGCCTGTTTCCACTCCAAGATAGATTGTGTGTTGATACTTTGGTGTCTAGCAAAACCAAACGGCTTGCTGTTAAGGACGTATGTGCTGCTACATATACATATTTTCCCTTATTCTAATACATACTGGTCATTCAAATATTTATAAACTTTTATTTGGCTAACTGTTAAATGTGATGAAAGGGGCAAAACCCAATTCAGATTGTGATGAATTGGTTAAATCTATGCACAGAGAAAAAGGAATATGTGAGTAGCAAAATCGATAAGGATTATGTAGGGGTTGACAGAAAATGTTGCCGTCAACCGGCCAAGGACATTTAATTTATTGAGAGGATAAAATTTTTGACTTGCTAGCTTCCCTCAAATTCCTTGACAATGAGTGGAAAGTTGTGTGAACCAAGATTTAATTTTTGTAATGAATATAGTGACATTGACACCAGTGACAATTGTCCAAGAGGATCCTCACAATTAACTCACAAAGCCCCTACATTAAGATTCTTTTAAGACCACTTGTCATATATATGATTGATATGTAATTTTCATGGACTCAGAGTTCATATATATATATATATTAAATTTTTTAATATGGTCCCAAGAAAATAAGAAATTAGGAGAAAGATTGATTTACACTTTTATTTTACTCCCCATTTCCTCAAGAAAAAATTTTCTTTGAAAATATATTCTTTGAAAATATATTCTTTGGATTCTCTTTGTCTACAAATCAAATGGGAAATATCAATTTCAATAAGAAAAAAAGGTCAACTCTAGCATTGTAGTCCTAGCACGATGCCATTATCAAATTGGTTGAAAAATCAATTCATTGTGAAAAAAAACTTCACCTCTAATTTTGATTGGAATTCCAATTTCAGTCATTAATTGCGTAATATTTGTCAATTTTAATCAATAATTATCGTCTTAAATAAAAAATATTAAATATTTTTAACAGGAATGATGAATTTTGAAATGAGAAGAGTGGCAAACATAGAACATACCGTCATAGTTGTATGGATTCCCAAGATAAAATGAGAAGAGTGGCAAAGCATATCCGATTCTCTCTCTCTTTCATGCATTTTTTGGCTACCACATGTTGTGTGTCAAATCTCCATCTAATCAATTGACATCCAAGAAAAGGGGCCAGAGGACAAGGAAATAAGAGAGAATCCAGACTCAAACTCAAGCTGCTCTTCATTAGACGGAAAGACTAAAGGCTAAAGAGAAGTAAGAATCATCATCATCATGAATCAGTGTGTAGTACCAAATTGGAATCTAAAGCACCAAAGACAGGAACAAGTCGAAGAAGAAGGCAACAGATCTTCTCACGTGCTCAAGTCCAGTAATACTCACCTTGTCCCCATGTATGAACGATCATCCTAGCTAGCAACTCTCTCCTCCTCTTTGTTGTCCTTCCTGTTTATTTTCTTCCTTGCTTCTTTCTATGTTTATCTGATAGTACATTTTTTTTGTTCACTTTTTCATTTCTGTTCATGGAGTTAACTTTAGTTTGGGAGGAATCCCGCTTTGTATTCTATGTCTCACCTGCTGTGTGATTCTCCTTCAACTTTAGTTTATTCTAAAGACTTTTCTTTTCCTTGTTTCAAGTATAGCTCAACCAAAAGAAAACAAAGCACAGCTTAAGAGCTATCCTCCATTTTCCCTATAGCCTTTGTGTCAGCTTTATTTTCTTCATTATCTTTTCATTCTCTTTCCAGGTTGAAACACAACTTATCTTCAGCTACTTTTCAGTATCTTCCTTTTGCACATGTTTTCAACTATGAAACCCTCTCCTTTAAACAGACCCCTTGTTCCTTTTGCCCTGCTTCTCTTTTTCAATGGATTACTTCTTCAAGGAGTTCTTCTCCTTTTTATGCATTACAAGAGCCATATAGCTTTGTTCAAACTCGTTTTCTTTCTTCAGCAGACTCACCCATTTTTTTTCATAATTTGTCCCTATGACATTTATTGACCACTATTAACCATATTTAGTTTCTTCTCGTTCACTTTGATGTGTTGATTTTGGTGAAAAAAACCACTAGTGTGTTTAGTTCCCACCTACTCTAATTTCCAATCATTATTTCATTAATGCTACCAAGAACTATGTAAACAACTTGTAGTTATTTTTCTTATAAGATTTTTGTTAAAAATATGGATAGTCAGAGGGTTATTCTTTTGTTGCTTTTGTTTCTGAGTTCACTCCTTTAATCATGGAAATGCCTTGTTTCAATCAATTTTTGCACTTGAAATTCAGGTCTAACTATGAAGTTGCAGAGCTAACATGGGAAAATGGCCAGCTAGCCATGCATGGCCTCAGTGGGCTCCTTCCTACTGCGCCCCCGACAAAGCCAACGTGGGGTAGATCCAATGACACCCTAGAGTCCATAGTCCATCAAGCCACATGCCACAAACAAAAACAAAATTTCAACTTACTTCAACACGACCAGACCCGGTCAAACAGAAGTTCCATTGCTGCATCATCCGTGGGAAACTGGGCTGAGAGCTCTTCTCGAGTGCCAGTGGCAGCAGCAGCAGCACTGTCTAAGAAACGGGCACGGTCGGATTCTGATCAATGCAGGAAAAATCTGAGTGGCGGTATTAAAGAAGATAGAGCAGACCGCAGTGCATGTGCCAGTGCTAGTGCTGCATTTTGCAGGGATAACGATACAACTATGATGACTTGGGCTTCACATGAATCTCCTCGGAGCATGAAGACCAAAACCGCCGATGAGGACTCTTCTTACCATGATGGATCGGTAAAATACTAGGCATCTTATGGGATAATAAATTTTTTATTAAAAATTTTAATTTATAAAGTAATCTAAAATATCCACCCCATATTTCGTTTTAAGTTAAAGTTATGATTCTTCCCCCACCTACCAACACAAAAAAGAATGTTTACGTGTTACAATTCCTTCTACCTAAAAATTGCTTTTCAGACAATTTGCACAACTTGTAGGAAAATCGAGATGAAGATAGGGAGACCAGAGGTGAAACAGGTCGCTCCCACTCCACAAGACGAAGTAGAGCTGCAGCTATCCATAATCTGTCTGAAAGGGTAAAAAAATGCAGTCCCCTGGCCAGAATTACTAGTAAAACGTCGTGATATTTATTTTTTCTTTCTTTTGCTCGATTATAACAATTGCGATAGGTAACGTTTTAGTTAATTTTGGCAGAGACGAAGAGATAGAATTAATCAAAAGATGAGGACTCTTCAGAAGCTGGTGCCAAATGCAAGCAAGGTAAGATATATAGTCATTTTTATCATTTTATGTATTGAACTTCTCATACTTTCATTTACTCTAAATATGAGTCTGAGCATTTGGATTAACATTATAGACAGATAAAGCTTCAATGCTTGATGAAGTGATTGAATACTTAAAACAACTCCAAGCACAAGTCCAGATGATGAGTATGAGAAGCATGCCTCAGATGATGATGCCTCTAGGAATGCAGCAACATCTTCAAATGTCTCTTTTAGCTCGGATGGGCATGGGAATGCTGGACATCAACTCCATGGCTCGGTTTCCTTCCCAATCTCTTCCTCCTCTCATGCATCCTTCACCAGTCACTGCTCCTACTCCCACATTTCTACCTCCCTTTGTGGCACCGCCTATGATTCCAACACACGGGGCAGCTCAAGCAAATTCAGATGCTATCTCTAATGCCTCAGTTCCTTTGCCTGATCCTTATTGCGCTTTCCTAGCTCAAGTATGTCAAATTTACATTAATGATCGATTTGAAGCAAGTCAAGCAACTACACTGAAAGCAATTCAAAAATGGTTTCTACCTCACCAAAACCGATACCGTTCCATATTTTCTACATTAAGTTTAATTTCCTAATCAAAACAAGCAATATCATCTTTTTTAATTTGCAACCTTAAATTATTACTTTCAAAGCAAACCAAATTATGCTATGTTCGTATATCTTGCTATTATTTTTTGAGGTACTTATACATTTAGATAAAAGAGAGTTTTTTTATTGATTTTTTCTCTGCAGTCTGTGAATATGGACCTTTACAGCAAGATGGCAGCACTCTATAGGCCACAAATTAATCAAACAACACAGACAGCAAGCAGTCCATCGCGTTCAAACAACGGACAAGAGGATTAAGACGAAAAGTACTAAGCAATAAAGATCAGAAACAGGGAAAATCTTGGAAGTCCAAAAGCCATAGCCTATTTGTGTCTTCGATCAGTTTATGTTAATTTGTCACATAGCAAAAACAATCTTGTATAGTAGGACTTAGATTTGTTTAAGTCTGGCATATTTTTTTCTTTTATATGTATTTGACTGGCCATTGAGGTCGACTGTTTTCCTCATTTGCAACTCGAAAAGCATGTTTTCCCTATTTTTTACAGTTTCCAGAATGTAACAGTACAATCCCTAGTAATCAACATAGATGTATATTGATTGCAAAATAAGGCCTAATTTGCAACGCGTGAAACAACAAGGGCTACTGATGAACTAATGAAATCACTGTTAGCTAGAAATAATTTCTTGCATATGATGTCCTTGAATGATGAAGAAATTAATATAAATTATGGGGCATTAATAAAAGGGTTAAAATGAGTTGGAAAAAATTGAGAGGAGTTGCCAAAGGGGGTTAAAATGTTGTGTTTTGTTGAATATATGATGAGTATGGAAACAGAGCAAGTGAAGGGTAGTTTTTGGAATAACAGAAGCTGGATATTTTTGATATGCATTGACTTAGATTAACTACATAGCAAAGCTTAACTAGTAAGCTTAGATCAGTACAAGGCACAAGAATACGTGCTAATCATAACATAAGTCATTCACTAGATGCATAGCTATCATAATATGATAGGAATCTAGCTATCTTGATACAAAATGGTCACATATGATCCTAAGGTTAACAGCATGCACTGATGTGGTTTTCAATGCAAGTCCTATTTCAACACTCCTCCTTAGGACTTGCTTTGCAAACCCCTAGCATTAATCTAAGGTCTTCAAACCTCTCCTTTGGCAGTGCCTTGGTGAAGATGTCTGCTACTTGCTTCTTTGAGTTACGGTAGCTGAACTTCACTTCGTTTAATTTTTCAGCTTCTTGGATGGCATGAAACTCCACATTGATGTGCTTGGTTCTACCATGGTTTACAAGGTTCTTGGCAATGGCAATTGCTGATTTGCTGTCCTAGAATAGTTCTATAGCTTCCTTTTGTTCAAACTTCAAATCCAAACACAACTTCTTGAGCCACACAACTTAGTTCACAACAACTGCAACAGCAATATATTCTGCTTCAACTGTTGATTGAGCCACTACCTTTTGTTTTTTTTGAGTTCTAGCTAAAGGTTTCTCCTCCCAAGTAAAACACATATCTTGATGTACTTTTGAATTCTGTTGGATCTCCAGCAAAATCATTATCACTTTATCCAATCAATTTGATTTCATTCAAGTATTTGAAGTGTAAGCCAAGGTCAAGAGTGCCCTGTAGATTCCTTAAAATCCTTTTTTGTAGCTGAGAGATGTTGAACAGAAGGACTTTGCATAAATCTTGAAAGATAACTCACTGAAAACATAATGCCAGGCCTTGATCCACATGCATAAAGTAGACTGCCAATTAAGCTTCTGTAGATAGAAGGATCGGTGAGTTTGGGAGAGTTAGCATCATTAAGTTTATCATTTACAACCATTGGAGTTGCAATTGATTTGCATGTCTCCATGTTAAACTTTTCCAAAACTACAGCAATATAATTTTTTTTTGACAAAGGAAATTACCCTGGTCAAACTGATCAATTTGAAATCCCAAGTAATACCTCATTTTTCCCAAATCAGTCATGTCAAACTCAATCTTCATGGCTGCCTTGAATTGAGTTATTAGTTTGCTTTCAGAACCTGTGATGAGTAGATCATCAACATGTAAAGAAATCATCAACATTACTTGATCCTGGACCTTTAAGACATAAAGTGTAGGTTCATTTACACTCCTGCAAAACCCTTTTGACTCCAAATAGTTGTCCATCCTGCTGTGCTAAGCCCTAGGGGCTTGTTTGAGACCATACAAGGCCTTATGTAGCTTATAGACCTTGTTGACCCTATCATTCACTTTTAGCCCTTCAAGTGTTTCAACATAGATATCTTCCTATAGGACTCCATTCAAGAATGCTAATTTGATATCAAGGTGATGAACCTCCTAGCCAAGACCACAAGTTATTGCAAGTAAAAGTTTAACTGTCTCAAATCTGGCCACTTGGGCAAATGTATTAGTGAAATCAATTCCTAGTCGTTGAACATAACCTTTTACAACCAACTTGGCTTTATGCTTGTTGATTGAGCCATCAACATTGAACTTGGTTCTAAAAATCCATTTAGTGCCAATGGCATTCATAGAACCTGTTCTATCAACCAATGACCAAGTTTTATTTTTGTCAATCACCTTTAGCTCTTCTTTCATGGCAGCCTAACAATGAGCTAATTCTTTGGCTTCTGAGTAACTTGTAAGATCTGTAATGGCCATATTGCATCTGTCATAGATGCTTTCTAGAGTCCTAGTGCCCCTTATAGCAAATTCTTCATCATTTGGATCTTCAAGAGGTTCTTGAACCAATTCTGGTAATGACCCTAGACCATGCAACCTGTCATTTGAAGCCTCAATCACTTCTGACTTCCAGTTCCAGCAAGCTTGCTCATCAAATCTGATATCCCTTGCTACTTGAACCTTTTTGGAGCTTAAATTGAACACCCTGTAACCTTTGGATTGCAAGTTATAGCCAAGAAAAACTCCTAGCTCAGCTCTTGGTTCCAGCTTGGTTCTTTTGGCCTCTAGAACATGCACATAACAAATGCATCCAAAGACCTTGAGATGGTGAACAACAGGTTTCACATTATACCATGCTTCATAGGGTGTTAACTTTTCTAAGGCCCTTATTGGTAGAACATTTTGTAGATAAACAATAGTATTTGCTGCCTCTGCCCAAAAATACATAGGCATTGATTTTTCAAATAGCAAGCACCTAGCCATATTAAAAATAGTTTTATTCTTTCGTTCACAGACCTCATTTTGTTGAGGTAAATATGGAACAGTGAATTGATACTTAATAGCGACAGCAGATTAAAAAGCTTCAAACTCATCTGAAATGAACTCCCCTCCATTGTCAATTCTTAAACTTTTCACCTTGCACTCTGATTGAAGCTCAACAGAAGCTTTGTACTTCTTAAATACAGAAAACACATCAGATTTAAACTTAATGAAATAAATCCAAGCCAACTTGGTATAATCATCAATGAACAGCATAAAGTAATTACTACCATTGAGTGATTAAACATTCATTGGACCACAAACATCAGAATGGATCAGTTCAAGCTTCTCATAGGCTCTCTTAGTGCTCTTCAAAGGAAATGGCAGCCTTATTTGCTTTCCTAGTTGACAAACTTCACAATATCAATATATTATTGTACGGGGGTAATTCTATCACTAAATTGTTAGATTTCAACAACTTCATTGTTGAATAGTTGCAATGCCCAAATCTCATATGCCATAGCTCAGACACATCATAGCCATCATTCGCAACAGCTTTTAAACTTATGTGATGCCAATCTAGAGGAAAACATCTATTTCTTATCTTGACAGACATTAAAACATTGCTTGAAGGCTTAATAATAGTGCACTTTTTGTTTTTAAACAACAAGGTATAGTCATTGTCTACCATTTGACCAACACTTAGTAAGTTTTGACATACTTGAGGCACTATGAGAACATTTGAGACATACCTTGTTCCATTTGATGTTGGTATAACAACTGTTCCTCTGCCAATAGCATCCAAAAACTCTTCATTCCCAATTTCTACTCTTGTACATTAATTCTGATCAATTGTGGTGAACAAAGATGCATTTGGTGATATGTAACTTGAACAAGCACTGTCAATTAACTAGGCCTAATCTGTCTTTCCCATTTTACCTTTTGATGCCATAAACAGCAACTCATCTACTGTTTCAGCTTCCTCTGATACTTTAGCTTGCTGGTTTTGTTGAGTAGCTTTGTTTTTGCATACCTTTTCCGCATGACCAAGCTAGTTACACTTCCTGCACTTAACGTTTGGCCTAAACCAATAATATTTTTCAGCATGATTAGTCTTTTTGCAGAAAGAGCACACTGTATTTTTGGTTTTCTTACCCTGTTGCCTTTGATTTGAAGTTGCTGCCTTCTCTTTGTTCCTTGTATCATTTTGGAACCTTTTGTTGCCATCATAAAGGACATTCTTGTCCTTAAACTTTGCTTGCAAAGCTATCTTAGTATGCTCATCAAGCTTGATCTGTCTCCTTGTTTCAGCAGCTTGAAGGGTATTTACTAGCTTTTGCACTATAATCAAGGTAAGGTTTTTGGATTCCTCAAGAGCTGCAATCTTTGACTCAAATCTCTCAAGAATACTCACTAGCACCTTTTCCATAATTCTTGCATCCGAAAGCTCAACTCCCAAGAGCCAACTTGGTTGACTATCTTCATAAGCTTATCCACATAGTCTTTCACAGACTTAATCTTTTTCATCTCCAGCACTTCAATTTGCCTCATTAAATTCAAAACCTGCATCTTCTTGGTTCTGTATGACCATTGAAACTCCTCATTAAGCTTATCCCATGCTTCCTTGGCTGTTTCACAAGTCATACTTCTTGCAAATATAGGTTTTGTTACAAGAGCATGAATATGGGACAATACCTTGTACTTTTTGGCTACTTCTTCATTATGTTGTCTTATTTAGTTTATAGTGGGATTCGCTCTGAGCTCAGGGGCTTCTCTTCCATGTTCAACAACCTCCCAAAGGTCAAATGCTCTGAGAAAAGCCTTCATTTTTTATAGTCCATGATGCATAACCTTCACCATTGAAGATTGGTGCAGAGAGACTTACTATGCTGCCACTTAATGCCATACTTTTGAAAAAAGGTTATTTTTGTGCTGTGAAGGTTTTTAAGCTTATTAATAGGCCTCTAAGATCATTAACACTCTGATACCACGTTGTGTTTTGTTGAATATATGATGAGTATGGAAGCAGAGCAAGTGAAGGGTAGTTTTTGGAATAACAGAAGCTGGATATTTTTTATTAGCATTGACTTAGATTTAATACATAGCAAAGCTTAACTAGTAAGCTTAGATCAATACAAGGCACAAGAATACATGCTAATCATAACATAAGTCATTCACTAGATGCATAGCTATCATAATATGATAGGAATCTAGTTGTCTTAAAATAAAATGGTCACATATGATCCTAAGGCTAATAGCATGCACTGATGTGGTTTTCAATGCAGGTCCTATTTCAACAAAAAATGAATTAAGAAAAATTGAGAGGAGGTTTCTATGGGGTAAGGTGGATGAAAAATGAAAAATCCATTACGTAGGGTGAGACAAATTGTGTAGATACAAAGAGGATGAGGGTTTGGGGATTATTGACTTGGAAATAAAAAATAGAGCATTACTCAACAAATTAGCCTAGGGTTACAGGCATGAACAAAATTATCTATAGATAAGGGTTATTGTAAAGAAAATAAAAGGTGATCCCACCAAGCTCTTTTTTGAAATAAACATTAATAGGAAGGTATCCTCGGTTTGGAAAATATCATAAGGCCTCTCTTGCCTACTAACGAGTATTTTTACAAGTTGATCCTAATTTCATTTGGCTTTAGGAGATGGCAATAGTATTTGATTTTGGACAGATTGGTGGATTGAGGAAGGTATTCATAGAAAGCTCTTCCCTAGGATTTTTGCTCTTTTGTTGAACAAAGATGGCCGCATTAAAGAGTATGGGCAGTGAGAAGAGGATAATTGAGTTTAGAACATTGAATAGAAGACAATGCCATTCAGGTGGGAAAGAAGACCACTAAAGCCAACTAAAGTCCACTATTGAAGAATACCACTCGAATAGGGAAATAGAAGACAATTTGATTTAGAGGTAATCCACTTCAGGTCAGTATTTAGTTAAATCCTTTTGCAAAAAAGTTGTTAATGTTGAAAACAGCCAAGGGAGTGTATGGAAAAAGATTTGATCCAACATTGCTCTTTTCAAAATTGAGGTCTTTTGTTAGCAACTTTTCTATGAAAAGGTAACCGTCAAGCAAGAGTTGGTTAGGCAAGGATTGACAACAAATGAGGCAGTGGTTTGCTTGTTATGTCTCAAGGATCAATAGACAATCAATGATTTATTTATCCATTGTTCGAAGTCCGAAGACATGGAAAATCTAATCAAGATGGAAAAGTGAATGGGGATCCGAATGAGCTATCACTAACAACATTGCTAATGTTTTCAATATGTGGAACACACATCGACAATTAAAAAGGGAGAGATCAAAGTGTGGAAAATGGTTTTTTTGCCATTGCTTGGTTAGTGTGGCTTCATAAGAATGAGATGGTTTTCAAAATAAGCATATGGGATGGGAACCAAGTCTATGAGCTAAAAAATTTGAGAGTGGCCACATGGCCTAAGGCGAAATGGCCTCATGATTAAGGTCTAGTGCTAGACACTTATTGAGACCCAATCATGTGCAAAATTTTGGTAAAGGCTAAAGAAAAGAGAAATGTTGATGAATGAAGTCTGCCAAAGTAAAGGCAAATGAAGTTTAATGTTGACAGCGTGGTTTAAGGTTGCCTCAGGGAAGCTAGAGTTGGAGGAGTAATGAGGGATGAAAATGGAATGGTCAAAATCACCTTCTTGAAATCCATTAAGGTTGGAAATGCAAGTTTAGCAAAAATCAAGCCATCAGGGAAGCCTTTTTAATTTTTTTTTGCTTCCAAATAGGCTCATCCTCATGTTCTTGTTATTGAATCCAACTCGAAAAATGTTGTGAAATGGGTCAAAGAACCTGTTATGGCTCCGTAGAGGATGCAAAAATGGATTTTGCACATTGAACGGTTGAAGAAAAATGCTAGGGAATGGGAGATCAACCATATCTTAAGAAAGAAAAATCAATTCGCTGATAGACTTTCAAAATAAGAGGTTCAATGACAAAAAGAATTTCTTCAAGTTTGTGAGTAAAATAAGTGTTGGTGACATGAAACGCTCAAAGTCAAGGTTCATGGTCGTGTTTCTAATGTCCCTTCATCATGGTTTAAGTTTGAACTTTTCACCTTGTGTGAATTGTGCGGACTTTGAATAGGTATACCTCATGATGGATTGCTTTTGTGTATAGATGGATCTTTTCATTGAGAACTAAGTGGTAGGAAAGTTTGTTGATATTTAAGGCTATTATAATGCTTTGTGTTCTTTTTTTTTTTTTTTGTGATCCTAATATGGTTTTACATAAAAAGGATATAAAGGAATGATTCTTAGGTTGTTGGGTTGTTTAATAGTTTGTTCTGTAGGTGGGAGTGTGAGGACTATGATTTTAAGATGATAACATTATAGCTTCTTAAAATCATGTTCTTTTCTTTTCGTACTTGATAGGGAAACACTATTCCCTATTTCTATCAATGAATCTTTCAATTTAAAAAAAATATATAAATTTTAGGGACGAAAGTATGCTCAATTGCAATTAAAAGGTGTTTGAGGGGTTTTTGTAATAAGAAGAGGAAGTGTTGCAAATAAGAAAAAAGACATAGTGGAAATGACGGAGAGGAGGATTGAAGTAGTTTTTGAAGTAGTGTTATGGCAGATGGAAGAGAATAGTTAAGTAGTAGAGTAATGTTGAGAATAGATAAAGAATTGGTTAAGAATATGAGAACTAGAGAGAGAAACTTTAGAGTAAAAATATGTTGTGCCAATTCTCAAAATCTTGTCCTCTAAAATGAACTGTGAAGGCTTTATATATTGAGTTAGAAGAAATAGTTATTCAAAAGTAGACTTTAATGCACATAATGAGTAACATTGTTGAGAATAACTTTAATGCACAAAATGGGTAACCGTTATTGAAACCCATTATGTAAATATTAATATAATGGTTTTATTACATATAATGAGTATCGATTAGATACCTATTATGTAAGCATTGAAGCTGTGGGTCATTTAATAATATAATAAGACTTATTCTTAAGTAAAAGGTTAAGAGAATATGTATACATGAAAAAATGTAAGAGAATAAGATAAAAGGGAAAAACGTGATATGGATAAACACTTGTGTTTAAGGAAAGGTGAAATGGAGAAACACTTATGCTTTAAGAAAGCTTAAGAGGAAAACATCTTAACTACCTTTATATTTAAGCCACTAACCTAAACTTTCTAGAACATCCCAAGGTGAAAGTAACTCGTGAAGCTTGCCACTTGTTTTAGATTACTTTCATAACTATTCGCGTGAAGCAATTGTTCACATTATTCTCCGTATAGCATTACACTTGCTTTAAAACAATTCTCAAAGAAATAATAATTGAGTAACTAAAATCAAAATCAACTATCTACAAAAGGCTTGATAGTTAAAACTTTTGTTGCAAACTAAACCATAGTATATTTAACAAGCTAGGCTTCCTTGGCTTAAATAGCTTGAGAATGATCATCCTTTCATAGAAACGCAACAAAATCACAAATGTTTAGCTTTTTTTCTTTACTTTAGTTTCTTTGACCTTTTTCTTTCTTTTTTTCCTTTTTTTGAGTTAAAAGGTAATAACTTAAGCTATTTGAGCTATATAGGCTACATTCTACAGTCCATTTATTCCACTTATAAGAGCTACAAGAACATACTATTTAATAATGCAATATAACTTTACATATTTCAATCTCTTTTAGTTTCTTCCCCCAATCTCATTGTTAAGAAGATAAGCTTAAAGTAAAGTAACCTCGAAGGTGGTGAATTGGTTATGAATTAAAAATTTTCATTTTTAAAAGAACTTTGGAAAATGCAGTAGAAATTAAGCAAAAAAATAGAGTATGAATCGAATAAACAAAATGTAGAAAAGTAAAGAGTACTCAGTTGGATTTATATAGAAGTTCAGCCTTCCAATGCATACGTCCTCTCCCTTGATAGCATAAGTAGTTTGAATCTACTATCAACTTGCCTTTTCAACAAGATTCGGCATAAGCTTTTCAACATGCCTTTTCACAGGATCAAGCGAAACCTTCACAACATACCTTGTCACAAGATCAAACGAAACCTTCACAACATACCTTTTCATAGGATCAAGCATAATCTCAACCAAGACATTGTCTTTTTCAAGTTCAGCACAACCTTTACACAAGATACAACCTTTGAAAAAATCAGGCAAAACCCTTTTACCTTTTGCTTGGAGGTATAACTAATACAATAGTGGATTTTAAAGAATCTCTAGCTTAAAACCTTTAACAAGCCTGATAAGGAAGTTTAGGATCAAAAAAATAAGAGCTTTCTCAAAAGATAAGAATGATTAAGGAAGGTTTAAGCTCAAGTGATATCATTTGAAGGATAAAAATGTGATCTTTAGGTTTTGCTCTAGCTCAAAGATGTGATTTTTTTACTCACAGTTTTTTTGATTGTTTTGCCGTTCTTTTTCTCTTCAAAGATGATTCAAAATTGTTCAAGTCCTCTCCTTTAACATGCTCAAGGTAGATATTTATAAGCCTTGTGATGTCTTGCTTGTTGGAGTCAAATTTCAATCAGTTTTCATATGTTCTAACTAACTTGCACATTACAAAAGAATTACTTTTTGCAATAAAAAAAAAAACTAACTTCCACATTTCTAATGCACACGGAGAATCAAATCTTTGATCGTGAATTGTCTATTCTACCTAAAGTCTAGAGCTTTTTATCTCTAGAGAATCAATTCTTTTATTTTGAGATTTCAGTCCGGCGCCAAAATTTGAATTTGACCTTATTTTGTATGCTCCAATCTTTTCCAATTGTACTATCTCTTTCTTGGTTACCAAGTTTCTAATATTTTCTTTTGGTGTTTCAAGAACCGATATCTTTTTTATGTAAAATCAATTTTTTGTCTTCAAATTTGTGCTCTTTGGTTTATTCTTCACCCAGAACCAACTTCTGCTTTTTGGAGAGTCGTTTCTTTCTTCTTCATATTTTTGCCTTCTACATTTTATTCTCTTAAAATTGATTCTTGCTTTCTAATGTGTTGGTTCTTCTCAATTCTTGAAGCTTTTGTCTTCCAAGAACCAATTTTTTCTTTTCTTAGAATCGATTCTTCACTGTCTTTAATTTTTGAAATTGATTCTTCCTGTGAAAAAGAAATAAATTTTGCTTTCTTCTCACTTAAGAGTTAAGTCTTTTCTTTTAAGAGTTCGATTCTTGGACTTGCACTTTGAGTTTCAAATCTTTGAAAACTAATTTCTTTGCATATAAACTTTTAAAATTTCTTGAGCATGTTTAAGAGCATATCATTCTTTTCCAAAGCATGTTCAATTAATCTTAGCATTTCAATATTTCTTTCTTTTTGAGCTCGGCTTTAAAACATTTATGAGGATTTTTTTCATATTCAAAAACATCTTTCATTCGTTTCCAAAACATATTAAGTTCAATTAATTTTGTCATTTCAAAATAAGAATAAAACTAGCAATCTCTCATTTTTTGATATGACAAAATTAAAAGCTAAATTTGCCTATTGAAGAACCCCCCCCCCCCCCTCCCCCCCCTAAAATTATGTTAAATATTTCAAAACTAAGGCAAAATGTTTGAAACATTTTTTTAAGTAAAGCTCCCTTTAAATCTGTGCTCTTTTCAAAAGGATTTATAATTGAGTTTGAAAGCATTTTGAAAAATCTAGCCATGAGATTTGGAGAAGTTAAGTTTGGCAAATTTATTCACAATATTCTCCCCTTTTTGTTATATAAAAAAAGAATAGAAAATAGAGTATAAGAATATAAAACTCATAGAGACAATACACCATCAGTAGCAAGAATTTAATTAAAAACATCCATGACAATTCCTTGCATATGGCTAGTCAAAAATGTCAATCAACATCGGAAAGCTAAGCCATTTACTATTCTCATGCGTTATAGATATCATAATAACTAAACTATTCAGATCAGCTTTAACAAAAAATATGATGGATGTATGTATACAAATAAAAATTTAGATGTCATCCAATAAAATTGAAAGTTCAGATGTTCTAAAAATCACAATAAATATGTTCCATATCTACAAAAATTTAATATCTGTCTTTAATGGATTGACTTGAGGATCAACTATTTAGGACACCTAATTTAGATTGCTACTTCGTCAAATTTTATATCTCTACTTATGAAGATTAATTTTTCCAATTTTGATATTGAACAACATGTAACGCTTTGAATCATTATTGAACCCCAAGTGAATTGTAACGTTTGCCTTTTGATCCATCTTGCCTCATTTTACTTGTTGAATTTGTATAATACACACACATTCAAACACTTAAATGACACACAATAGGGTTATAATTGTGCCGAACTTCATGTGAGATTTTATTTTTCAAAGCTCGTGTGCGCACAATGTTCAACAAATTGGCAACAGTGTTCACTATTTCAATCTAAAACCTTTTTGACAGGTCTTTCCTGAATAATAAACACTTGGACATCTCCATTAAAGTCCTATTTTCTTTCCAAATACTCCATTTTCTTATGTGGAGTAAGGGACTATTAATCGATGCTTGATTCCAGCATGAGTTAAGTAACTTTTGAACTTAGAAGATGTAAACTCAATTCCATTATTAGTTATTAACATCTTGATAAACTTTCCTGTTTGTTTTTCTACTATAGCTTTAAATTTAACAAAACAAGCAAACATTTTAGATTTGTATTTGAAAAAAAACACTTAACACATCTTAGAGAAATCATCAATGAAAATAAAAAAGTATCTGTTTCCATTAAAAATGGCAACACTCATAGGTCCACATACATCAGAATGAATGAATTATAATCTGTCATTAGCTCTTTAAGTACTGTTATGAGGAAATGGTAGTTTGGATTGCTTGCCAAATTGACAAGTATCAGAAATATGATCAATTTCCATGATGGCAGGTATGCTTTGAACTAATTGAGAAGTATGCATAAGCTTAAAAGAGGTAAAAATTAAGATACACTAGTCTTTTATGCCATTTATCATATTCATCGGCTATACTAGGGAATGCAAGTAGGTTTATATTCTATGAATCAACAACAAAGCATTTTTTTTTTCATTTTAATGGTCATTAATTACTTCTTGAAGGCTGAAATATAGTGCTGTTAATGTAGGCCTTACAAGTTAATCATTTTTTTTAAGCTTGTATGACACTACATTCATTAGTTGTATTTCATGTATAATACGTTATGACTCTATATATATGTAATGTATAACGTATTTCGTTATTTATGAGTTTATTTGTAAAGAGTTACAGAAAATTTATGTAGATAAAGCTCTTGGAATATAATGGCCTTGTAAAGAAATTATAAAGAGTTATAATTATGATATTCTTATGCATCAAAGTCTTGTTCCTAAATATATTCCTGATCATTGTATTGTTAAGAATAAAGGTATTGACAATGCTCAAAGACTGGCACATGCTAAGTGTCATGAACTACGCTCCTTCGCTTAAGTATACGTAGTCCATGCGACACGTAAGTGGATGCTTCCACACAAGCCAGTTAATAACTCATGTATATATGAATAAACATCAATAATAGCCACAGATTAGTTTAAGGTAACGCAACATCGAAATCATAAGGCATAATGAATATTATATATGCAACTACTAAAGCCACATCAAGAATATATTTTATTAATATCGAGATAAGTACAAAAGGACCATGACACATCATCATTGAGCCATAAGGGCAGTCCTAGATGGTTTGCTATGGATATACCTTTACTAGTGAGGTAGCTCAACAATTCACTGACTGATTACCCCTTATAAAGAGTTTATGAAGTTTTACAAGTATTTCACCAAGAGCCATTACAATACATGAGATGGAGACATTCCTTTCCTAAAAGATCTTCCCTTTAAAAACTGAACAAGCATTTCTAGAGATGTCACCAAGTACCATTACAATGTTTAAAAGGGATACATTTCTCCTGAGGGTACAAAAGACTTAATCTCCTAGGTAATTATTCCTTGTCATAGCCTTATACAAGGTTGGCTTATGACATCTTCCCCCACTCAATCTGTCGACGTCCTCATTATCTGGTTAACTAAGAATTCCTCAATCTTCTATTTAAAGGAACAGAGATTATTTTTTTTCTAAGTGATTTCATTTAGCCTTAGATTTTTCCATTTCATCCAAAACTCCTGTATTGGTTGTCGATTGGTTATGAGCATCCCTTTTGCAAGAATCTCCTTTACTCGATGTTGTGATGGTGGCTTAATGGTGATGGTAGCTCTTGTGGCTTAATTCCTACTTGCATCTACTAGATTTGCATGGAACAGTTTCAAGTTGCTAACATGAAACATTAGATTCACCCCCATCTACTTAGGTGGATCAATCTTGTAAGAAGTCTTCCTCACCTTAGTTGTAATCTGTACGAAGCCTTTATACTTTCACACTAGTCGTTTATATCTTTTTCTTAAAAATATGAGTTGTTCAGGCACTAGTTTCGCTAGCACAAGGTCTCACACCTTGAAATGTTGCTCTTTTTGTCTTTTGTTTGCCCACTTCTTTGTGCGGTTAGAGACTTTCTTTAGATAAGCTCGAGCAATCTTAGTATTTTATCTCCACTCCTTGGCAAAGTTAAATACTCAAGGGCTCTTCCCACTATAGGTTTCCACTAAAATGTGGGGAAGTCTAGGTTGCTGCCTTATGATGACCTCGAAAGAGGTTTTGTTTATGGCATAACTTTCCTATGAATTGAAACACAATTAAGCCACATCTAATAGATTAGGCCAATTCTTTTTATTTGCCTGTACAGAGTATCGTAGATATTCCTCGAGTAGTCCATTGAAGCATTCTATTTGAACATCTGTCTATGGATGATAACTAGAGGAGATGTTGAGTTCTAACCTCAATAGTTTAAAAAGCTATTTTCAAAAGAAACTAGTAAACCGTGGATCTCTGTCGCTGATAATGCTCTCAAGTATGCTTTAGAACTTTATCACATGTTTGAAAATTGTACAGGTTATTTTTTCTACAAAACCAAACTACTATATTGAGATAAAAATAACGTACTTTGAAAAGTGATCCATTACCACTAGGATTGTTGTCATATCTCCCACCTTATGAAGCCATATTATGAAATCAAAAGAAATATTTTCCCACAGCTTGCTCAATATAGATAGCAATTCAAGCATTCCTACCAACTTTTGCCTCTTCACTTTGTCTTGTTGGCAAATAAGCCATGTCTTGGTATAATCCATCACATTTTGCCACATATGGAGCCATTAGTAACCTTGTTTCAATAATGCCACCATGGGCTGCCAACCTAGATAGTCTACTCATAGAGTATGATGACATTCCTACATCAACTTTTATTTTAACTCTACAACTCTTGGAACAATATTTGTGGCCCTTTTGTTAGTATGAGTCCATTTTCCACTCAAAAATACTTAGACTTCTCATTCTCCACTAATTTCATGATGGCAATGGGTTAGGGGTTTTTTTAAGTTATTTTCAATAACGTTGCGAATATCCGTATTTACTTTGCTAGTTGTGATTGAATCTATGACACTGAGAGTTACAAATTTAGCCTTTCTACTGAGGATGTCTACATTTGATTAGCTTTCTCATACTTGTGTCTGAAGTGAAAATCAAACTTGGCTAAGAACGTTTGCCATCTCATTGTTTAGCTGCAAGTTTCGGTTACATTAGGAAGTAACTAACTGTAGCATTATCTATTTTAAACACAAATTGAGATCCTAATAAGTAGTGTCACCATGCTCGTAAGCAATGCATCATGGTTAAGAGTGCTTTTTCCTACGCCATGTATATCTTTTCAGTTTCATTTAGCTTTCAACTTTCAAATGCGACTAGATATTCCTTTTGCAATAATACCTTTCCAAGACCAAAGTCTAACGCATCTGTTTATACCTCAAAAGGTTTTTCAATATCTATGAGTGCTAAGACAAGATCCATCATCATCGCTTCCTTTAAATTTTTGAAAGTTTCATGGCATTGAGGTGTCTAGTCCTATTTTTGTCCCTTTTTAAGTAGCTTTGTAAATACCACCATTCTTTTTGAATACCCCTCCATAAATCTCTAATAAGAGTTACCTAACCCTAATAATAAACGAAGCTCAATTTTGTTCTTATGGGTGGCACACTCTTTTGATAGCCTTCATTTTCTGCATATCTATTCAAATATGCCTTTGTTCAATTATGTGGCCAAGGAACCGAATTCAAATTTGTGCGAATGCACATTTCTCTATTTTCATATACAATTGGTTGTCATGTAACCTTTGGAAGACCTATCGTAAGTGCTTCTAATGCTCTTTTAAGGTTAAATTGTACACCATAATATCATCCAAGTAAATTACGATGAACTTGTCCAAATAATCATGAAAACCTTATTCATCAATATGCCAAAAATGGCAAGAGCATTGGTTAGTCCAAAAAGCATAACAAAAAATTCAAACACATCATATTGCGTTATGCAAATGGTTTTCCGTTCATCTCCATTGGCAACTTTTACTTAATGATAGCCCAATCTCAAATCTAATTTAGGAAAATACTTTGCATGACTCAACTGGTCAAAAAGATCTATTATAAAAGGAATTGGATATTTATTCTTTATTGTGACTTAGTTTAGAGCTCGGTCATCCACACATAACTGAAACTCCTATCTTGCATTTTTTAGAAAGCACAAGGGCCCCAAAAGTTGCGTTTGATGGTCGAATGAATTTAGCTTGAATTAGCTCATTTAATTGTTTCCTTAGCTCTACTAGTTCTAAAAGAGCCATCTTGTATGACTTTTTTGCAAATGGCTTGACGATTGTGAGTAATTCTATCTTATGATCAATAGCTCACCGAGGTGATAGGCCCTAGGTAGCTGTTCTGGCATCATATCTTGAAATTCATTCAAAACTAGCTTCACTCCCTCAGGTATTGGATTTATGTTATCTTCGTCTTTGTAGATAAGCATGGTCACATAAAAGGGCTCTATTTTCTTAATCCCTTTCTTGAACTAAATAGTCAATATAATTCTTTTCTCACTTTTGGGTAGAATTGTAGTTGTTGTCAATTTTGCACACGTAAGTACATGTATCAAATAAGTAATATAGACAGTAAATGCATTATTCAAGAAAAACTTAATTTAAGAGGTTAGGTAAAAGTCAATTTATTCCACCACCTTGGGTTAAGCAACCACCAAATCTTAAGTTAAAGCCATTGCAACATCATTTTAGAAGAAGGCTACTTTCACACTTCAAGCTTTTTCCATGTAAACTCAAACCTCCTTAAAGGGTGAATGAAGACCTCAACCAAAGTCAAGCTATTGACCATAAAGAAGTGTTTCTTGAGACACACCCAAGCTATATCCTTTTAGATTTAGTTGTTATTTAGTTAGCTTTTGTTTTTCTATTTAAATAAGTAGTTATAACCTTTTCCTAGCTTGTTTTGTTAAGTATGCAAGTTTGGAAAGCATGAAGATGAAAAGAAAGAAAATTAAAGCTTTCAGTGCACTGCCACCATTGATAGGAGAGTTTATTTTCCTTATTCTTTTTAGCTTTTTACATTGAGGACAATGTGCAATTTAAGTGTAGGGGAATGTTTTATTGTTATTAGTTTTTGTGATGTGTTTAGGTTATTTTTTTTTAATTTAAATTTTATTGTTAGGATTTATTTTAAGAATGCTTGATATGATAATTGCCTATACCATGATAGTACCACTCCTAAGATGATATTGTGATATCTTGCTATTTGATTCTTGGTTTGATATAGGCATGGATTGAGTGATTGTGATACTCTTTTGTTAGTTTAATTATAAAACGTGATTTCCAAAAATTGTGCACTAAGAATCTTTTTGCTTAGAATTCTTATTTGATTTAGAGAAAGATTATGTTAGTGTTAATTTTTAGTGAAGTCAAGAATTTTAAACTTTGTTTGATTTTCTCTCGAGGTGAAATTCTAAATAACACTTAAGATGGGATATGATTCAAGTCATCTTTGGAGCGTTTAAGCCTTTCAAGCTAACCTTATTAAACTTTTATCCCTAGTGTATCCCTTTGAGCCTAATTTTCCTTTTCTTTGTTTAACCACATAATAATAAGCCTAACATTAAAATAAAATTTCAATTTTGCAATCCTCACTCTTAAGCATGTATATTGTTTTAGGAAATTTAGATTAAGTTAAATGTTGAAAAAGGTAGAAAGATGGAGTTGCTGAAAAAAAAATTCTAAAAATTATTAGAATTCACCTTACTACCTACAATAAAAATAAATAAGTTTGGGGGTGTGAAATTGTGATAAAAAAAAAAGAGAAAAGGAAGAAATGTTGAACAAAAAGAAAAAAAATTGATGAAAATGGTGTATTTGGTGAAGGAAAATAAAGCTCTATAGGTCTTAGAATAATTATGTGCTTAAGGTGATATTAAGCCACATTACATCCTTTATCATACCTAGACTCTAGCCTCTTATTACAAGCTTAATAAAGACCTATTGATCTTTGAATGAGTATTAGTCTACATTAGTGAAGAGAAAGATGAGAAGCAAATCTATGGAATTCTAGCACTTAGGTAAATTTTGCATTGGCATAATCTCATTTAGATTGTATGATATTCTTTGTAAAAAGATCATTCACACACACATAGATATTGTGAAATCCATTTGAAAATGAACTTGCACTTTAATTGAGTATTATTTAATGATTATCTATATTTCATCTTAAGTTAAAATTATGGGATAATTTTTGAGGGAAAAATGGGGAATTCATGCTTTAATGAATTGCATCTCTAGCTTGTTGTTTTGTTTTTAGTTCTTCCTTTTGCTTGGGAACAAGCAAAGATTCAAGTTTGGTGCTATTAATGTGTGCATTAAATACATATATTTAATGAGAGTTTAAATACCCAATTAGGTTAAGTTAGACTAGATTTAGAATCGGATTTAAGTGTTTTTAGTTATTTTATTAGTTTAGTTTAATTTATGTTTAAATGTTTATTTTAAGTTGATAATGTTAGTTTTATATTAGTTATATTTATTTTTATGTTTTTAAAGGAGTAGGATCAAAAATAACTTCAATTAGTGAAGAAATGCATAATAGACTAGTGCTTTGTCTGTACATGTTTTGGTTTTTTGGGAATAACTCTCCCTAGATAAGTTTAAATGCATGATTTTTGTATTATTGGAAAGCTAAGAGACGAAGCTACAACTTTGATATTTTTCTTTATTGAAGTGGAAGCACTACACTAGGAGAGTGGAAGTCAAGAAAAAACTTTGAGAGTCATGGTTCCCAAAATGAGAGCTGCGGGACTCAAGGTGCTTTTCAAACAATAAAGATCTTATGTGATTTTGGAAAATAGGGCTTTTGGAGGCTATTTAAAAGGGTTTTTTTAGAAGTTTTTGGAAGAGGCAACAAGCAATTTCTTTGGAGAAAAAGAGTCAAAAACAAAATAAAAAAGTAAGAGAATTTGAGGGAGAATCAAGATCACCAAGCTTTAACTATTAGTTTTCTCTCTCTACTTTTATGTTTTTCTTATTTTCTTTGATTTCAATTAATGGTTAATTTTTTTTGGATGAAGTTTTTATTAGATATTATGAGCCAAACTATTTTTCTAGGATTGTGATGGCTTTCAACATGTAATTTAAATATATATTTTTTATTTACAATGAGTGGGTATAATTTTGCTTATTCAAATATGTTCTTAATTTTTTTATTGTCTAGTCAATAATTAACTGATTTATAAATCAAATTGACACAACTCACATGTCACAAAAGACTTCGAAAAACATTAACACCCCAAGTGTCAATTCTTTGAAACAAAGTATCTACTTAGATGGTCAAAGCACTTATAACCAATTCATAATTACTAGCAACCCTTCTAGACACAAATTGTTTAGATGGGCGTTACTAGTTATAATAATTCATCACCTCAATCAAAAGTATCTAAAAATACAAGAAAAAAAAACTCAAATTAAAATTAATCTATGAATATTAATATTATCAAAATGGCGCCAAAGATGTCTCTAAGATGAGCTTAGGTTCAACAAGCTTTGTCGGCAACATATATTATGCAAGTCATTGATTTGTAGCAAATGAGACCTGAATGAATGAATAATACATAATAATTCTTTTTGGCTAATTAAGTGAAACGTCAAAATAAAGTCATTGTCACCAATCTAAAGCTTGCTACTCCTCAAGCATACACATAAGAATAACTCACATGCCATATTTTCGGTCACTATAGATCACATGCCTTATTTCTTTCTTTTAGTAGTTAGTATATATGCTATGAGGATATGTCTTGGCTTGGACTCGGAAGTCTGATCAATGAATATTTAGTTAGGCCTTAAAACATCATTTTTTGTAACATATGAACATTTGAGTTGATTAAAGAGCCAGTGCTAATGAATATCTCAAAATTTTAATTAGCTTCGAGAGTCACTCATGATAAAATGTCACATTAAACAAGTTATATTTTCATAGAAAAGAATGCTACTCCTGAGCATGACACAGGTTCAAATGCTGTCATGTCTTATCATCTAATTTTTTGGATGGTTCTAGAGATTCTATCAACTTAATTTACTCCTCAGTCGGCATTGGGGTCGCATAAAGCCGTTCAATTAGCCCATGCATGTGGTCATGTTCGGAGGGGACCATGAAACGTAGTCCTCTCAAACCGACTATTCCATGTGCATATGCACTCACAAGAGACATGCAGTTAGATTCTCATTGCCCTACAGAATTCCAGGGGAGACAATCCAATCCGTCAAATTAAATAAAAGAATTATCACCAATAATATATAAAAAGAGTTCATCACCAAGAAAATTCTTTTCAACTAAAAACATTCCTTTCAGCCTTTCTTATAATTCATAGAAATTAACATTTGGTGGTATTAAGAGTTCTAAAAGAAACAGCTTGAGGAGAGTTAGCAACTGAAGGAATTATTCATTTAAATCCTAAGCGATGCGCATATTACAGACAAAACAAAGTTTCCTGTTCTATATTTTGTGTATCCGATTTCAAAATTGCTCCACATTGTTTTTATTAACTGGATATTTTATATTCTCTAGAAAATATCAAAACTTCTAGATATTTTTGTTATTAACTGGGTTTGGATTAGACGTCAAACAACAAAGAAAGGTACTGGGAGTATACATCACAATAATACCTTGGACAACCGTGTCGCTAAAACTTGATTATGCACAAGTTCAACTTCTCATTGCCTATCACTTGTATCGATTAGCCCTAGAGTCACATTAAAATCATAGGATATATGTAGGTTTTTTTTTTTGCTGAAGACAAGTGACAATCCCTAATTTCTATATGATGTTATTTTCTGACAAAATGTGCTAGTCATTTGTCTGGCAGCTTAGGGAACAAGAGCGGTATCATGGGAGTAAAGTGTGCTCTTGAGAAGGTTGGTAGGCTTTCTAGCTATCTTGTCAACATCAACATTGTTCATAGCTGCAACCCAAATGGCTTGCTAGTCTCAACCTGTTATTATTGTGAAAGGAGGCTTGACAGTGACTGCAACTAAAGGGGCCCAGCTCAAATTTTAGCTGCAGCTGCACATGATTTTCTCCCCATATAATTTGTTTCTATCCATTCCTCAACTGCTTTCTGATATGTTCTAGTTAAAGAGAAGGAGAGATGTCAATATGACAATCTCAGGGCCTTGGTGGAATTTTTCATGGTTTCAAGGCACAGTCCTTATCTGAATGATCTAAACAAGGAGAGCTGCAAAAATTATAGGGAACACCATACCAAATGAAAAAATGAAACGGAACCTATTTCACATCACTGCAAAATTAGAGAGTTTGGTCATAAGAAGGTCACCATGGATCTAACATCTTAATATAGTTAACAGATACCACAAGGATGCCGTGGTCATACCCTTCAGGGGACCATAGCGTTATCAAAAAGACATTCATTTGGGTTGACATTCCACTTGAAGCTCCATTTCCGGTTGACAATGCATGTAGCAAATCAATGTTATCTTTAATTAGACAGAATTGGATAGAATGAGCCTAAGAATAGAGTATAGGAGCAAAGGGTCACCTCACATTATGAATTGAATTTCCTGGAGTGTAAAGTGAGGACCAATAGCATCCTCGCCACAGATTGGATATAAGGGGAGTGGTCAGTGAAAATTTTGTAGACCCTGGAATAGGTGTCAGTTCTAGCATAAGAGTGACCTTCCTCGTTTAATTTCTATCTCCTCGCTTGATGTATCCAGGTCATTCTGCCAACTCCAATCCGTTTGAAGTGTGAATGAATTGAACTAGGCTTAACTTAAATGAGAAGAAGATTGGTGAGAGCTACGTACTTAAAGTAGAGATACTGGGTTCATTCTCCGGCTTGTTCCATAAGAACTGAGAGCTACTCAGGAGCGAAGTCTTAGCTGACAAGTTAGCCCAATGGGCTGCTACTTGTGATTTGTGGATCCACTTCTTTCACAGTTTAGAAAGAAAATATATTTATTTTATCAAATATCATTGGCTATGGCATGTCCATGTCTTATCAGATTTTGATAAAATTTCCAGAACTAAATAATCCAATTCTCTTGCATAAACCAGACGTAATTCTCTGACCCCATTATCCAAACTTTCTCTAACCAGAAAAGAAAAAGGAAAAAGCAATAGATTTCCATTGCTAAGTACTTTTGGGGTTTGCAATGTACATAAAGCTCAAATATATGTACATTTAACAAGGAAAAAAAAATACAATAAGTTTAAAATGTATGTCCATCCGTATAACTTAAAAATTATGGAAACTTTGAAAATCTAAATGCTTGTTAGAAATATATAATCCTTTGTTTAAATTCTTATCAAAAAGAGATTGTAGAGTTAAATATTGAATCTTGTTAATTAAGATATTTTAGGCATTCGGCTTATCTCCAAAGAGTAGTTCTGATTGTTCTCATGACTCTTTGTGTGGTATTATATTTACTGTAAAATAATTTTTAGAGAAAGAATAAGTTAATATCTAAAATCAAATATCTAAACTAATAAATATTTTTAACTTTGGGTTCTTCATGTACATAAGACTCCAAATATATGTACATTTTGTTGATTATATATACACGTTTAAAATATATTAAAAAAAATTTTGCTCTAAACGCTGAGTCATAGTATCATTATGAGATTATAATATAAGTTTTTGAGCAGGCAAAAGGAATTGACATTTGTTTTGCATATATGAGAAGATTTATCTCATAAAAATAAAACAAAAAGGCTCAGCACAAAGTGACAGAACCATATGTACATTTTTCTCCGATTATATGTACAGAACCATATGCAAAGTCTATAATTTCTTTTAACATGGTCAAAAAAGTAAAAGAAATTTCCTCTTAACCAATTATGCAGCTTGGCCTTGGCATTTTCTTCCTAATAAAAATTTTTGGGCATGGTAGCAATCAACCATTATTTTGATTCCACCGCCCCAATTTGTAATTCCCCCGAGCTTTATATAAACTAATATTGGCTTCAAGGTTGCCATTCTTGACAGAGTGTACCTTGAATCTGTTGCTAGCTTACTGTTGACCCTTTGCATTGATAGTGGAACCTCTGCCAGATTAATGATAATTATCGGAGATGAAGTTAGGAAGCAAAATTCTCGGATAAATTGGGAGCCACCTCTTGCGTGGATGTTGGAACTTGTTTACCAGGCAGTAATGGAAAAATACAGTACCATCACAAGGATTTCTACAACAATTTAAGAAATGGTAAAGCTTCCTATTCTCTATGACATTAACTTGCTCATGTATTGAAGGATTTCTAGAACAATGAATCGATTTCTTACATAATTTAACAATTTTATATAGTAGAACAAGGAGAAAAGAGTAGCAGCTAGCTTGTCTTCAAATGCATGATGCACAATGCCATACATTTATCGGCCGTCATTGGAAATATGTTCTTGAATTCTTGCATGTATCTAGTTTAGAAAAATTGATTCTAATGATCCATAAATCACCTTGTCTAGTCCAGAAAACAAAGGACAGATTCTTTATGTACAATCTCCATTAGATCTTTGGTACCAATAAATCCGTCATCCCTATATATGCTTCCTCATTGCAGCAAAAGGATCAATGTAGGCTGCTTAATTTTTGGAGAGTACTTATCAAACACTATAATCTGACCTTATAAATTCACAATGCAAACTTTCATCTACTCTAAGTAATTAAAATAAGAGAGGGCAAAGAAGCTAAAGTTTATTCGCTATCCCATAGTTAACTACCATCCGATGCAAGTTTTCATTCTCTATAGCAGATGTACAGGAAAAAAGAGCAATACAAAGCAAAACTGCTTTAAGGCCTAATATCCAGGGCAAAAACACAAGGATAACTCTTAATTACTAAAACTTTCCTCACATTATATTACTGCATTTTCCTCAGAAGTTAGTTATTTCATATCACCTTTAAATTTTAGTTTACCCTTTTTTTTCAGTATGTACAGTAAATCAAAGACCTTCTGTAACTCTGCATATGTTATTTGTTTCTGAGAAACTAGTATCCAGAAGAGAGATGACAGATTCAAAAGCACTAACCAAAGCCTTCACCTTACTCGACTTGGTCCTCACAAGCCTACTTGCAGTCTCTTCAATCATATTGTTGTACAAAATCCCTGAATTTTTCTTCTCTTTAACATCATTGTGTCTCAAAGAAATTTTGTCAGATTGGACTTCCTGGCCAATATCAGCTTCTTTTCCTACAGAATTGTTCTTGCTTGTGTAACCTTCACTATTTAGGATATTGCCATTTTTGTTGTCATCAAGCACTCTTGGCCTGAACTTAAGTTTCCTTGGGGTATAGTCCACACCTCTACCATTTTGGTTATCAGAATTTCTGTTATCAACAAGAGCTCTCCTCCTGAACTTGAGTCTCCTTGGAGTAAACTCCTCACATCTAACATTTTGGTTATCACCATTTCTGTTGTCAATGAGCACTCTTTGCCCGAACTTGAGTCTCCTTGGAGTACAGTCCTCAACTTCGCCTTTTTGGTTATCATCATTTGTGTTGTCAGCGAGCGTTCTTCGCTTAAATGCAAGTCTCCTTGGAGTGCAATCCTCAAGCGGAACTTCAATCACCTTTCCTCTCTGAAAATTCCGCTTTTCACCTTGCAAATGTCTATCATTTAAAGTGGTTACCAAAGCCCTTTTAGGTCTACCCTTGCATATCATTTTTGAGCTACTTGTTTGCTTTTTTGCAGCCACGTCACCATGTTCAGATGAGTCATCACTATGGATAGACTTGGATGATGCCAATGACAACGGCAAAGTTAAAGATGGTTGTGTGACATTCAATCCATATGGAGTGGACGTCAAGCCTTTCTTACCAGGTAGTAAGGACAAGGATGGAGGCAATCCACGGGCATGAATTCCTTTTGGCCTGTATATCATGTTCTTCTTCTCATATGATCGGGGAGATTGGCCTATAGGAATTCCGTTTCGAGTGTGTTTCACTCTCTTGTCCCTACAAAATGAAGATGACATTGTGGACAAATCGCTGACATGAAAACTACTCTGAAGGGATTTTGCAGGCTTGTTCTCAGGATTTGACTCAATTATGTACAAAGTCTTCTCAGGAATATCTGAAATGCTCGTTTGCTTAGAATAAGATTTCTGAACATTCCCTTTATCTGTCAAATGAGAAACTCCTGCTAGGTTCTTGGACCCTATTGCATCCTTACCGTAGGACTTCTCAGGCTTAATTTTCCTTGAATTCTCCTGCTTCTTTGAACGACAAACTCCTCTTGACTTCTTTGTTTTGGCATTCATGCTTGAAACACTGGTACTGGATTTTTTGGGAGACAAGGAAACAGATGATGGCACTACATTTTTCTTCTCACCAATCATAAAGTTTCTCATTCCTTCACTTATTGTCATTTCACCTTTATTTCTGCCACCTGAAACTCCTATTGAAGTCATGGACATAACATTTTTTTTCTTGCTTTTGCTGCCTTCAATGTTCTGTTTGCCACTCAAACATGCCTGTTTTAGGGGAGAATATGGCTTGGATTGAGGCTTCAGCTTTGAATCTCTTGCATGTGCAACTGCAAAATCAGTTTCCTCGAGAAGTAATGGCACTTGCTTTGGTGAGACAATTTCTTTATCGCTGCATGATGATGCTTCCCTTCCAATGCGATCAGGATCAACAGGTTTCTGGCTTTTGGGGTCAGGAGAAGGCTTCTGACTAACATCTGGTTTCTTATCTCCTTTTGATAATTTAGTTTCAACATTTTCTTCATCTTGGACTTCACCTTCTTCTGCTATAGTTTTGATGTCAACCAGATCATCAGGAAAGGGCTTAAGACTGACAACAGAATAGTCGGGTTTCTGGGGTTTGGTATCATCAGAAGGCTTGAGATTGATTTCTGATTTCTTTCGATCTGTTAAATTTGTTTCAGTGTTTTCCACATAGTGTCCTCCTTGTCTTTCTGCACTCTTGACGACAACGGGATATTCAGGTTCCTGGATATTGAAATCAGGAGAGAGCTTAAGACTAACTTCTGATTTCTTCCTTCTCTCCCCCAATTTACTTTCAGTTCTTTCCATAGTTTGGCCTGCACCTCGCTTTGGTGTAATAATTTTAGGGATAGAACTCCTTCGACTCTTTGAATCTGTTTCAAGATTACACCCTGTTCCATATTTGCAAATGTCATGGCAAGAACCCTGTGAAGTTCTGAGATAACGTGAAATAGCGGTTACTCCACCACTTGGCATGATAACCTTCCCAGTAGAGTGCCTCCTTGTGGAAACACT
Source organism: Theobroma grandiflorum (assembly GCA_036013995.1). Taxonomy (NCBI): domain Eukaryota; kingdom Viridiplantae; phylum Streptophyta; class Magnoliopsida; order Malvales; family Malvaceae; genus Theobroma; species Theobroma grandiflorum. The sequence continues at coordinate 15,908,293 of CP142131.1, forward strand.
TTCAATCTCATTTATCTTTGGGATAGCTGGGATATCAGTTATAGCTTCTACCATCATTATGACTTACAAGCCTGCAGTAGATCAAAGGGATTTTGTTAGAGGCACTTACAAAGTCCTATACACAGATACAGACAGCTTTGAAGCAAGGTGTTAGACAATTGTCTGACAAAAGCAGAAAGAAATATTATCTCGCCCTGCTATAATTAGAAAAAGGTATTCAGCCTAGAAAAAGAAATAAAGTTAAGAATATGTCTTCAGGGATCTTACGATACTCACAATTTCTAAATAAGTTATGCAAAGTTGGAGCCACTAAAACAACAACCTCACAAAGGAATGTATGAAACAAATTAATCCATTCTCCTCTACATTATATGAGTTCATTCAGATTTTCAAAGTGCTTAGTTAAATAATTCGTTTCCTCAAACACCTGCTGAATTCAAGGCATTTTAACAATAATTAGGCCAATTTTTGTTTCTTTTGTTCTTGATGCAGCCAAAAGCCCGATGTCACAGTAGATTGAAAACAAGGCTGCAACCCAAAAAATCGTTGGTCCTTCGTGCCACAGTAGAGCAATTATTTTAAGAAGATAATTCATGGTGAGGACAGCCTATTCAACCAGATTATTGTTACAATACCAATTTCAAGGATAAAAAGTTCTTTTTTTTTTTCCAACATTAAGCATGGTACAACCACATAGCAGCCGAGAAGAAAATTCATGAAATCCTAAAATGTCTTTAGCTCTCAATTTTGGTGATGGCTACAAATTTCCACAACAGCTACTACATTTTATGTTGCACTTCAATTGCTCCACAATATACACCAGGTAATTCCATGTCCTAGGGTGGCAATGACTAATAATCTACGGAAAAGCAATGTCTCCAATCATTATTGTCATAAACTTATCAAAGGATTGACAGACAAATTAAAAATGGAGGTTTCAGAGTAATTATATCATCTCAATGCGATTTTTGAAACAATGCAAATAACCTATAAGAATAAAAAACAATTTTGCAATTCCCTGCACCAATATATTGATCAAAACTATATATTTGACTACAATGAAAAAGAAAAAGGAAGAGAAAACAAAACACGACCATTTGAAAAAAAAAAAAAAAACAAACTTTCTCATCAACCAAACACATTCATGACCAAACAAAGAGAAACCCATTTGCAATTGACATGCCAAAAGCTCAAATTCATATTCAGAACAGAGACAAACTATTTGCAACCCCCACATATTCAGAAACCAAAAAAATTTAAAAAAAAAATAGAAACCAACCCAAAGCCACAAGTATGAGAAACATTGCAAATAAACAACTAAGAAAAGGTTAATATGCAAAATCAAAAGGCCAAACCTTTGAGTTTTTGCAAGTTTGAAATGATAGAAGAAAGGGTATGTCAATGCAAACGTTCTTTAGGCAACAGGAACAGAAGGAAGAAATTAGCGGCTGCTGCCGTGTCGTTTCTTTTCTATTTTTGACAAATGGAAACGCGTTTGTTGAAACCAAATCTTGTTCCTTCGAAATGAAGCCTTAATCTTAACTAAGCTAACATTAGTGTTTCTTTTGGATATGTAAAAACTTTCTTAAAAGTAGTTTAAAAGATTAAACAAAATTTTTTTGTCGAACTCCCTCACAACTGTTCTTTTTCTTTCCATCTCTCTCCAACTCCATCATCTGCTCCTCTTCTTCTTCTTCTTTCATTAAAATTAAATTTGATAAAATTATACAACATCAAAAGTAATAAAATGATTAAAAATTTCAAGGTAAAATTTTAACCCAAGCCAAAATTCCGAAGCATTGTCTTAAACTTCATTAGTAAATGATAAGTATGCTACTTGTTAAGTTTAGGTTACTTATCTAAAAAAAATAGAGAAATTATCTTGCCACATTATTATTATTATCATCTATAATTAAGACAATATCATCATAATATATTATTATAATTATAAATACTTTACTTTTGACATCTTATAGAGAGTCATAAGTACTCTTTAATGGATTTTTTTTTTTTTAAAATTATGAACTGTATAAGCACCATTCCCCGTCACCAACATCTCACCTGCGCCATAGAACTCAGACAGCAACAAGAAAGATGCTGCAAAACAAATCAAGGCAGAAGAAGAATCAGTCAAGTACAGGTCATAATGCAGTTAAAACCATATAACTAGGTACAGCTCAATAACCTTAAAGGTTTAAAACTATATATTCAATTGAGGCTTTTTAAAAAAAAAAATTGAAAAAATTAGACCTTTGTATTGAAATAACTAAAGATCATTAAATACATATTATTTTTAATTGATTGGAAATAAGAGAAATAGTTGAGAATTAATATCATTGCGGAAATTGAAAAGTAATAAAAAATTAAAATTTATTAAGCACATACTTAAGAAATTAAGAAAATATATCAATTTATTAATTATTTGATTTTTACATATTTTTAATGAAAAATAAGATAAATAATTGAAAATTTTTTAAAAAAATGAGAAATAAGAAAAAACAAATATTTATTAAACATGAGATGTTAGGTAGATATTTTATTAATTAACTTAAATTTTATATATTTTTAGTATAAATTAATTATATTATTACAACATTATAAGGTCTATTAAAATTTGAGGCCTGAAGGAAGAGCTTTGCTCGCTTTACACCAAAGCCGGCCTTACATATAACTTAACGCATGTTCAAGGCAATGCAACATACTACACAAGACAGGTTTATCACATTTTTAATATTTCGAGAACAAATCAAGCAAGTATTGACATAAGCTTTAGTTTAGGGATTAGATTATATTACACGTAAATTATTGTACCGTTGGGAAAAGTTTCATTAAAGAACCTCCCATTACTTGTATTACTTAAGAAGAGATGAACTCACTCTTAATGCATTATCAATATACAGAGGCTTGCGTTGTTATTGCATTTGCCCTTATCTCTTTCCTCTCTTCTTTTATTCTTGTTTAAATTTAAACATGGTATTAGAGCTTGTTAATGGTGAAAATTAATCACCCTTAATCCTTCTTCCCTTTTTAACTTATCAGTAGAAATCCACTCACCTCTATACCTCATATTTGTCTGATGAGGAAGGCAGAATCGTCTATTGTGTTACTCTTTTTCTGTTGTTTCAATCTTTGTACAATTTTATCTTACCATTACTCACATTCTTTATAAAACTCTTCTATATCTAACTATATCATCTGCATCCCAATTCAATTTCTACCTTAATAATTACACATTACATCACTATATTCTTTTTTTTTTTTTCAAACTCTCCTGGGGCACCATTAATGTATCCCTATCACTGCACCCACAATGTTGGAAACTTTGTTTTCCTATGACTACATCAAACTAATTTCCTCATTCCAAAAACACAGACCATGGGGATCATTGAAAACCAAGATATATCAGGCTTTGTTGATAAGAGATATCTCATGACTAAACAGCTCACTACAAATTCCTCTCAATCTTCAGAATTCCCTGGTGAATGAATTAAATAAATTCAACTAATAATAAAAATGGGTTATGAAGGATTTGTCAAATTAAGTTTCTTCTTTCTTAAAATTTAGAACAGTACGTCATAGCCTCCAAAAATAGAATTCCTTCTTTAAGATTGAATAAACTGAAGTTCAAGCAACCAAGTTAATTCATTTAACACCAAAATTAAAGCCACCCAACACTTTATGTATATTTATGTTGCCTAATTTATATCCGAAAAATGGCTGCAAAACCTTGTAACAATCTCTTGGTCTATATTCTTTTTATCAATTTGAGAAAAATTAAAGGATTGTACCTGCTCTTCGAGTAAAAGATACGCGTACGTACCACTAAAAAAATGTTTGGGCCAGACCAGAAATGAAAAGAGGAATAGCAACAAAAAGAATGTCTGAATGCTTCTTCTTTTTCGTTTATCTTTTTCAGCAATCAAGGCTGAAGCTGAGCAAAGTTGAAGTCAAATGTCATAGCTATAAAAGAAACAAAATAAAAGTAAAATGAAATGGTCCTTGAAATCATGAGTTTATGACCTCTTTCAATGGTTCCCACTTGCAGCCTTCAATATGTGGCTAAAAATGAAAGAGCAGCATGCATTAATGTAGAGGAGGGGAAGAAAAAGCAACTCTGGGTAGTTTGAATTGCAATAATGGTATCCCACAGCCTGACAGCCAAATATTAAGGAGACGATGCTTTAGCTAATTGCTCCCAGAACATGGCATGGACCCCAACCGGAAAGAAGCTCCATTCTCTACCATGATAAAGATCCTACAAATTTTGTCCAAGTACTCTTCCTAAGAACTTACCATTTTTTGACATGGGTATCCTTGAGTCTTAGGACTGAAGTCCAAATATCTCTATGTTGACAATAAGGTCATTGGCCTTGTGGTGTATGAAATTTGATGCGTGGCCATTTCTTTTGCAGTGCTAATATTATCTCTCAAATGAGAATGGAACAATTGTTGAATTCTTCCGAGCTTTCTTTGGTCCCCCCTCATCATTCGTGTTTCACGGTTTTAAATTGAATTGCAGTAAGAACTAGCTCAGTTTCATAATACAACTCTTTCACGCTTGCTAAAGCTAAACCAATTTTCATTCACTCTTTGCATTTCATTGTATCATAGCCACCACAGGGGCCAATGACAGTATAATTGGACGATGCTAAGACTATGACTATCCCACACCTTCGTCTTCCTATCATGAACTAAAAATAACTACGAGCTGCAAATAGAGACCTGAAGTTCATTGACTCCCCGTAACAGCAACCAATATAAGGCCCTGGAAGCGATTGCTCAGAAAGGAAATCAGTTTATGAGGAGCAACCGTATAGATCAATAGTTCATTACCTTTCCTAAACTCAGGTTCCAAGTTAGTCTTTTTGCTTTCCATATCTTCCTAAAACAGAGTACGTAAAAAGCTGATAAAAGAACATTGCTGCAACAAAAGATCATGTCCCAGAACTTTTTCACGCAAGGGTTTGCCACAGCAGCCTGTTAAGAGAAATTGGAACTGCATGCCTTCATCGTATTACATCTTGTACTTGAAAAAATCAACCATCCAAACTCCAAGGTAATATGTTGCTTTGCTTTTATACCGAAACTACAAACGCTGAATTTAACCTATAAGATACAAAAGCAAGATAAAAATGGTCCAATTAAACCATTAATTTTTTACATACAAAACAAGGGTAATTTCCCTAGGTAAGGGAGCAAAATGTTCTGTGCATATATACAACAGATTTTTGACACACTTAGCAGGACAAGAGTCGATTCTATTGGAGATCTTTATCTCTGCTGCATATCAGGCATCATGCGGGCAAGCAATTGACCATCCAAACATCCATTGCATTAAAATAGATGCTAAAATCAACTCAACTGATCTGCAATACTGATATATTTTCATAACGGAGCTTGAACTACATCGTTACATGGCATCTAACATGGAGAAGTCGTCAAATTGCACGGGGTATTCACATGGAGCAATTCTATGCTACAAGAATTTATGGCATTAGAAGGGAATGTTAAGGGCAGTTTAATTGATGATTTCCCTAACCAGCCAATCCAAACTGGGGAAGGCGAAGTACAAAACAAGAAAAGAAGGGACGGCAAACACAACGGTGATAAGAATATACAGGGCCAAAATGGCTGCACTGGCAGGTATGGCATATAAGACCATCAACAGAAATATGACAATCAAAGGGAACTTAGCTGTTAAGTGCAAAAAGAAAACCAAGGACTTACGGAGTGATAATTGGAGTCTTTCAGCACTGAAATAGCTAGTGATCAAGCTGGACTCTGCATGGTGAGTAGACCGTGAAGCTCGCCTGTTGTTGACACGCCTAAGCTGATTTCCTGCATCTATTATTCTATTTGTAGAGCAGGCAGGTGGAACCCCATGAAAGGAAGAATGAGACTTTGACCTATCACCATTCATGCTCTCAACCATCCAGAGGAGAAAGTAGTTCTTGCTGGGAAACTTGACATTCCCCTTGTAGACCAACCTCAAAGAGAATAGATTACACCATGGGCAAGAGACAAAGAAAGGAAGATGGATTGGTAATGTAGGGAACTTCACAACAGCCCGTTGCAGCCCTAAGACGCAATTTTTACATAAAGTATGGCCACACCATAAAACATAGGGTATATTCTCTACAATATTGAAGGATTCCCAGCATATTGGGCATTCCAATCTTTCCTCTCCACTGTTGTTCAAAGATTCATCATCTGAGCATTCTGAAGAAACCTGACTTGGTTTCAATGAATCAGTCTTCAACCCGCTGGCTCCAGTAAAGGCATTTGTAGCAAAATTCCACATAATGAATGTGGGATTAGTGGGCTTTAGATGAAGGTACTTGTTCAAGTGGGCTCGGCCATGGATTGTAAACCTGAATTATTGATAAAATGGTAAAGCAGTGATTGCCAGTTACTGCTGACTCTAAGGTTCAAATTCCACAAAATCAGATAATTAATCTATGTTGTAATCACGGAGAATTCTGTGCATATTGAACTATTATGTGCCCAAAATGAAGCAAGTGTTACAAAATCAGGCAACCAGTCCAGCAAGCATGTTAAAAATAAGCTATATTGCACCAGAACATTTGTCACAAGGGAAACTGCATGTATTTCCTAACCCAAGAAGCAGGTTCGAATCCCTCTTCCCCAGAATAAAAATTAAAACCAAGAAGCTCTTTTTCTTTCTCCCCCACTCCTGGATTTCTTTTTCTATCAAGTTTAAGCAAGTACTCAAAGACAATACCATATTTAGATTGAGTACTATTATAAAAATTTACCTAGAACTCTAGCAAAGGGTGAAAAGCAATGGCATTTAGAATAACTTGAAATGAGTTCTTTCTCCAACTGTCCCTTAAAACAATCGCACAAACAGTAAAACCCCACCAAGATAACTGGGTTTTATTCATTATCATGCAAAATTGGAGTCATTATTTCAAGTCTTCCCTTAAAGTACCGACATCAATTTTCTCTAGATCCATAGATGAAGAAGAAAAAAAAATAAAAGCTAAAACGATTCAGTTTCTCTTTCCAAATTTAAACCAAAAATTACTAACTAGAAGAATTAGTTTCAGTCCAATTATTGGCTCAAAACCAAGCAAAACCCTCACCAACATTAAGTCTTGGAAGAAACAAATCATTACCCATTAAAAAGAACAACACAACAGTAGGAGGAAAAAGCCTTACATAGTAATATTATAGTATAGATGCTGAAGAATTATCTGAAAAATGAAAAACAGAGGAGAAGAAACAAACTCACCAGAAGAGAAGATGAAGAAGAAGAAGTTTATTTCATTTTGAAATCTTCTTTTATTTTTATTTTTTTCTCTTTTATGGGATTTGGGAGAGAGTGGGTGATGTGTGTAGAAAAAAGGCTAAGAGAGGAAGAGACGGGTGACCAGTGATGACCTGCACTCTGTGTTTTGTCTTAGCCTTTTGAAGGACTGATGACGCAATCAACACACTACTTTCTCTGTTTTTAAAGCCATAACTTTCCACAATGATTAATAAATGGGCAATGGAGGGGTTGGAACTTGGGCAGTTTTTGGTTGAGTACCTGAGCTAACTTCAATTAAATTCCAAAATTTCCTTTAATTCATTTGAATTCAAATTTTATCTAATTAATAATTCGAATCTGTTCCATCTAAAATCGAAACCACCCAAACTTATATAGAGTATAATTTTATATTTTTAAAAATATTAATTTAATTATAAAATGACAAACTATTAATCTAATAATATTTAATAACTTTAAATTTATTTTTCAAAATCTCTTTTCTCTAATCTTGTATTTTAATATAATTCTAAATATTATCCTTTTTAGTTATGAGTAAAAAAAACAAATTCTTAAAAGTTCTTAAAGTGAATATTAAATATTAGAAAGAAGTTATAATGTAAATTTCATATACTAAATTTTAACTCTTAAAAATAGTTATAGAGAGAATTAAATATTACTTATATTTAAAAATTTCAAATAATTTTTATTTTTTATCTTAAAATAAAATTTTAAAAATAAAAAAACTAATTAACATCATTTTAGACTTTTAAAGTTATAGTTGACTTTGTAAGTAGTAAGCCAAAATCATAATCAGAATAAATTATTAAAAGAAACAATCAATGGAATAAAAATAAAAATTAAATATCAATTAATAAAAAAATCAGTAATAATTTTCTTTAGGTAGCGAATTGTCTTCTTTTTTATATAAAATAAACTCTGGTTTTTTATATGACTTAATTATATTTTAAAATTTTATTTTATGATATAAAAAATCAAAATCACAGATATGCTACATAATAATGAAAATGTATTTTTAAATAATTTAATTACGATTAAATATTTTAACTTGATCTGAATAGTCTGTTCAAAATCTTAATTTAATTCGATTTTACTCGAAATGATCTGAATGACTTAAACATAAATAATTTTATTTCAAAATAACTCAATATCTACATGAGAGAACTTTCTCCACCCAATACATCTATGATGTTTTGTATAAGGTAAGCAACCCAATGAAATGTAGCCCATCATTTTGGATCTTCATCACCAGTCCTAATGTGTAGCGACCTCTCTCCGATCACTACCGACGTCCGAAATTTCTGGAAAAAACCCATCAAGTCTCGAACAAGCCTATTCCGAATCGCTTGTTAAACCATTACATTCAACCTCTATATGATAATAAAACTTTCATATATTGAATTAAGTCATAAATATAAAAATCAGTACAAACTTTTTTTTTTACAAATATATATATGCCAAAATTTATAATTTTCAAACTAATGCTTATATAAAAATTTAAAATTTGATTTACAACTTAATAAATAAAGTTTTCGTTTTGATCTCTAACATTAATCGTTACACAGCAGAGCGACTCAGAATAAATTGCTAGGAGATGCCTTTACCTATGCACAGGAAACTCAACTCATCGATGATTACATGTTAGGACGATCCATGTTTGCAAAAATGGAATAAAGAGGGTGTGAGTCTCACAGACTTAGTGAATATCACCGATTCAGCGAATATCATCGACTCAGTGAATAGGGAGTAGATAGGAAATAAGCAAACGGCAGATCATTTGAATATAAAATACAGGATCATAAAACAATTTATCCAAACAGGGTTTTGTGCCTTATAACCATTTTTTGAATCAAACCAATAAAATAGAGTCAGCTCTCGTGAAGTCAAATATTATTTAAAATTATGCACAAACATGACTCGCCTATACGCGAGAAATCGCTGATTCACTTTACGGAAAACAAATCGAGGAGCTGCGAAAATCATTTAATTTCATTTCTCACCATGCTAAGAAACATAATTCAAAATGTCAAAACATAATTCAATCCATATAAAACAGATATACTTTATCAAAATAAATAGCAAGGCTTATGACTTCTAAAAACTTGGCTCGTGTCAAAAACTCATATTCGGTAATACCTTGCGCTAGAGCATCAAACCGAATCCGCCAAGGCTGTGAAAAATCATATATGCATAAAACCATTTTTTTTTATCTTAGAAAACACAGTCGTTCCTTGGCGTTAGCAGAGTTCACCATCACGTGGTGGTTCGGCGTGATGTGAACTCTAATCATACCTCAGGAGATACCCTCTATGCCTCTACAATTGAGGTATGAATATACTTGGATTTACCGTGCCCCTCCTAAAGGCAGTCCACGGAAATCCGCCACTACAGTGACTATTCTATAACTCACCAATTCATAAAAATTTAACAGCATGATATTGCAATTAAATTATTAATGGGCCTATCCAGGCGAAACAATCAGTTCATTTAATTCCAACATCTTATAAAACTAGCTATTCATGCTAATATAGCCATAAGCCATTCAATTTGTCAAAAACATTTTTCAAAATCATAACAAGCTTCTCAAGACTATTTTCTTAAATCCTTTAAAATCAAAATTTGCATAACTAGATAAATTTGTGTTTCACGTTATTTGTCCTGGTGTAAGCATTCATACAAAATCAGACTAAAATCGGATCTCAGAAGCTTTCATAAAACAAATTATTTAACAAATACATTCACTATGCATATCACCCAAAATTTATAAGGCACATGATTCTGATGCAAAACGATGTGAAGGGCTTGTTTCTCGATTTTCAAAACACTTTACGTATAATATATATACATATATTTTCAAGTCAATTTTAAAAAAAATTTTGCATCCACAATTTCTTAAGATTTATGCCAACACATGTTATCCATAATTTTGCATCGAAATTAATATATTCATACATAAGTACTATTACGGAAATTTTAAAGTCGACACCCCCTACTCACCTCACAATTGTGGGATTTTACTTCACTATTGGCTCGTACGCGTATCTAGTTATTCCTAGTTGTCGATCGCCTATTTCGTCTGACACGCCTCCGTGACGACTTTGCTAGCAATAATTTAATCTCGACATACTTAATCATACATTTGTATGAATAATAATTTAATTAAAATTCCTTAAATACTTGAATGTATTTTTATCGAAATATACAAAACATTAAATCACTATAAAACCTTGAAATATTGTACTAATCTTACCATTAGACCTTGTCCATTTCTTCTTGCTCTTTGGGCCCCATTCCATGGGCTTCTTTAATTCTTTTCTTACTTGGGCTAAGCCCATTTGTTTTTTCTCTATTGGGCCATGCCCAATTCTATTTTCTATTGGGCCATGCCCAATTATTTTTTTCATTAGGTCATGCCCACATTTTATTATTTTTTTCCTATTTTTTTTCTTTTCTTTTTCTTTTTCTTTTTCCCTTTCTTTTTCTTTTTTTCTTCTTCCTCCACTCCAGCCCGTCACTCTCTCTTCCTTCCTCCCATTTCCAGCCGAGCTTTGCTCCTCCACCATGGCCTCCTCCATGCACCACCGTGACATCCTCCACCTTGGGTGGCAGCCTCATCTCATTCTCACTCTTTTTTCTACCGTTTGGCCACCTTTTCTCCTCCATTTTCTGCTCCAAATTAGCCCTCAAACTAGCAGAATTTTCACCCAAAATTTCAACAGCTTTGCTGCCTCATTTTTGCCCAAAAAATCAGCAATAATAACACAAAAATTTTGCACATAATTAGCAGCAAACACAGCTCAAAAACCAGCTATGAAAACAGCACTTTAATTCTCAATTTTTCAGTCAAAAATCAACTCCTCTTTTCCTTTTCCAAGTGCAAAAATTTCAGCTAGAAAACTCACAAAATCGGACAGTAATTTACTTAGAAATTTTCGATCGTTTTCTCTTCTCCTTCACGCCATTTCTTTGCTCCCTTTTTCCTCTTTTTTTCCTGTCCTTTCTCTCCTCTCTTTCACGGCTTCTTTCTCTCCTTAAAATTACCCTCAATGAAATCTCTTTATATTTAAGCCCATATGTTGAAAAAATTGTTGTCAGACAACATGTTGAAAAAAGAGTTACCACATGTCATGTTTAAGGTGTTTAACTTCAAAAGTTTATGTTCTAATGAAATATAAAAAAAGAGACCAAGTTACATGCCATTTAAAGAAAATGTTGTTACTTGTCATGTTAAAAAAAAAAATTGTTACATGCTATGTTTAAGGTGTTTAACTCTAAGAGTTTATATTATATTTTAATGAAATACAATGATAGAACGCCATGTTAAAAAAGAAAAGTTGTCACATACTATGTTTAAGGTGTTTAACTCTAAGAGTTTATATTTTAGTGAAATACAAAAATAGAAACCAAGTTACATGCCATGTTAAAAAAAAAATTACTACACATCATATTGAAAAAAGTTATTATACACCATATTTAAGGTGTTTAACTCGAAAAGTTTATATCTTAGTAAAATACAAAGATAGAGATCAATTTATACACCATATTTAAAAAATATTATTGTTATACGCCATGTTCAAAGAAAGTTATTATACGTCATATTGAAAAAAAGTTGTTACATGCCATATTTAAGGTGTTTAACTCCAAAAGTTTATATCATAGTGAAATACAAATATAGAGATCAAGTTATACGTCATGTTGTTACATATCATGTTTAAGGTGTTTAACTCCAAGAGTTTATATCTTACTGAAATATAAAGATAAAGATAAAGTTACATGCCAAGTTTAAACCATGCCATTTGGCTCATTGGTTGGTGCATTATCCCCCTACCTAAAAAGCAAGGTTAGAATCCTCCCTCCCCCAATTATAAAAAAAAAATAAAAAAACCATGTCATATTCAATACATTTGTTACACACCAAGTGCATTAGAGTTGTTACATGCAGGCATAGTGTGTAACAACTCTAGACAGTGTTCTAATTTATAGATTTTACTTATAATTTTAATCCATCAACTTTAGGGTTATGAGGGTACCCAAGCATTTGGTTCATTGGTTGGTGCATGATCCCTTTACCTAAAGAATAAGGTTCAAATCCTCATTCCCTCAATTAAAAAAAAAAAATCTTTGAGGTTCTGTGAATATAAACTAATAAACCCAAAAACTTACATTGATCTCATCTCTGCTCTTTGATCTGTAGAAAATTAGAGAAAGCTAAATGATTAACGACGATATGGCGAGAAATAGACAGAGAGATATGGCGATTGTGGTAAAATTAGAGAAAGCTGAATGACAAGAGAGAAACATGTAGAAACTTAGAGAAAGCTAAATGATTGATGACGATATGGCGAGAAATAGATAGAGAGAGATGGCGATAGTAATAAAATTAGAGAAAGCTGAATGACGGGAGAGAAAAATCGAGAGCACAGTAAACGAATACTAATGAGAGAAATCAGTAAAATTAGAAAAAACTATGTCATGACCCGGAACTCTCCATCGGGCCCATGACAACCATCGCGAAGTCTCAATAGGTATTCACACTCCGAATACCAACCAAAACCCCGCAAGGCTTTCGTATCAGTTTTCACACTTCCCCGGTGAGCGACGATTACAAAATGTCACATTTTAAATACCACTAGTCATTTTCAATTAAAAAATACTAAAATAGTTTCATCTGGCTCACAAGGGCATTTTCATCGTTTTTCATCGAAAATTTCAAAATTTTCTAAAAATGTAGTAAATACGGATAAAACACATTTATCATGATAAAAATAAATTTAAGTATCTAAAATATATATTTGGAAATAAAATTTAATTATTTGAATATAATAAAATATTTAATAAAATAATATAATTTCTCATAAAACAAATTTTATAAAACTATTGATAAACAATTTTCGTAGCGTAAAAATTTATTATGTTTTTACATACTTTAATACAAAAGACTATAATATTAAAATTAAATTACAGTGATACGTGGGCTCCAAAACTAACCAGAATGTCTCGGGAGCTGTGAACCTACAGTTCTCATCGATTCAAGTCCACTGTGGTCCTTGATCGAATCAGCTAACAATGAATGCTCTGAGCCTGTAAGGTGTGGAAAAAAAAAAGGGTGAGATTATAAAATCCCAGTGAATAAACAGATACCATCTAAAGTATCTAAAGTCGAGTAAAAAGGAGACAAATAAAATATTCAAATCCAATATATTTTTCACAACATCAATACTCAATTTTATTCCAATAATTCACTTGGCTTATGCACAATCTTTAAAACTTGGCTCATGCCAAAACATGTACTCAGGGATACCTTGTACAGGGGCATCCACTCGAGTCCGCCAAGGCTGTAAAATTTCATATTTCTCGAAATTCAGCCGTTCCTTGACGTTGGCTAAGTTCACTACCACGAGGTGGTTAGGCGTGAAGTAAACTCAAATCCTACCTCAGGAAATACCCTACGCGCCTCTCTACCGAGGTAAGCACAATAAATTTTTGAGTTTCCGTGCCCCTCCTAAAGGTTGGTCCATGGAACCCGCCACTGCAACGACCACAATTATCCCACCAATTAAATAAAATTATCATAGCATAACATGACCCATAATTTTTATTTTGCTAATTAAGGCAAATCAAAGTAGTTCACGTATTTATCAATTCATAAAAATAGCCAGTCATGCCCACAATTTATCATAAGCCATACAATTCAAACAATAATTTGCAATACAAGTAAACAGTCTCTCATTACTCTATTTTTGAAACCACTATTCAATTTTTCAGAAAATTTATAAAAATCATTTTATAAAATCACAATTTTTCTTAAAACACGGTAATTTACTATTTAAATCCATTTTCTATAAAACACACAATTGAATAAAACTACTATAGATAATTAAGACGATAATAAGTTTACTCACTGTTCTAGGAGTAGAAATACTCTTATCCTTCGTTCTCGGGTGCAGTCTCTTACCCGAACCAATTTACTCACCACCTATCCATAATCCATGATACAAAATTCAATAAATTGTGTCAATTCTTCATAAATTATTTTCAGGCTCTACATAATGCATGGGAATGGGGTAAAAATGGTTCGGACAATCGTTTAATCATGGTGTCCGACCAACTCACCTACACGCGGTCTAAATTGCTAAAATCTCCAATTTAACTCCGAATCAATTTATTTCAATTTCTATGCCTCAATTACACCCAATTTGACTTAATGTTCCTCAGTGTGATGCAATTTATCAGTCTCGATAGCAAATTACAAAAATACCCCTAGTGGGTAAAAATTCGTATTTTTGCTTTAAAAATTCTCATTTAATTTCTAATTCCATAATTCGTCAATTCTCAACAATTTCAAATGAAATGAAATCATTTCATTTTTCACATATCCACTATGAAATTAGGCCTAAATGAATTCCTATGGAATAGGTGATTTTCTCACTTAATTTCTTCCTACACATGACTAACTAACTAAAAACACTAACATAGTTAAAAATCAAATAATTCCATCAACTTTCTCTCTCTAAACCCATATGTCCAGGTCTGAATTCATCATGAAATCATGCTATTTAACCATGAAAAATAATGAAAAATACATGGAAATGATAGATCATAAGCTAAACTTGAAAAATCATACCTTTAAACACTTGAATCCTTGAAAAATCACACTTTTTCTTTGATTTTCTTCCACCTAGGGTTTATTTTTGTGTTTTCTCTCTCTTCCTTCAGGTTAGGACGAAATCTTTGAGAAAGAAGGCTGAAATTTGACCTTTTTATCATTTAAATAAAATAATATTATCTTATTATACTTTTTAATTTTTTATTAATTTGTTTTTATTTTTTTTTCTTTCTTTGACTTTTATCCACCATTCATTTCCCTTGACTTATCCAAGTCTTCCATGAAATTTCTAGACTTATCCAAATTTTTGGTGGAGTAAATTTTTTAAAATTACACTTTTGCCCTTGAACTTTTCAAAAATTACATTTGTCCCAAAAACTGAAAATTTGCCATAACGCATAATTTTCACTCCTCATACTCATATCACACTCCAAATAATTAAATTTGATCAAAGTCCTTTCAAAAATTCAATTTTCGATTTCGAGTGGTAAAATTACCATTTTATCCCTATACTTCAAAAATATTGAAATCACAATTCTTTTTCACTTTTCAACTTTAAATTGTACCCCAAATGATAAATCTTAATCAAAGACTTCATTCTACACTCAAATTTTAAGTCTTAAGAGGCAAAATTACCATTTGCCCTTAGGGTGGTAAAATTACCGTTTTGCCCTCAATGTCTCAAAAATACCAAGAATTACACTTTTTCACTGCTAAACTTCATTTTATGCTCCAATAATCATATTGTATTTCATATAATTATTCTTGGTCATTTGAAATCAAAATCTTTATTAAAAATTCCCATTTTGGCTTGAAATTAAAAAATGACCATTTTGTCCATAATCGGTCAATTTTTCCGATTGACTCCAAATCGGACCTCGAACTCCAAATCACTGTTTTGAGTAATCCCTGGACTGTGAAATTTTCAATTTCACTCTTAAAATCCGTATTTGAGCTTATTCGAGGTTTAAATCTTTTTAGTCATATTTCTAATTATAATACTGTCTTTTAAATATTTTTCCAGCTATTCAAATATACTATCACTCTATCAGTTACATGTATAACATGGCAGATATTTTAGGGTCGAGTTTGACAAACTAGATGGCGAGAGAGAAATTGATAGTGTAACAGACGGATGTAGGAGAGAGAAATCGAGAGGAAATTTGTGATAAATAATTTAATTTGTCTAAAATGGCTTCAAGAGTATTTTTGTCAAATCATGATAAAAATGGGATAAAAATAGTTAACTTTATTTTGGAGGCTATTTTTGAAATGGTCTTATGAGGTTGACCATTTCTCACAATTTTCTCTAATAATAATAATAATAATAATAATAACAATAACAATAATAATAATAATAGCAAATAAAAATAAATTAGAGAGAGAAAAAAGAATTAAGGAAAAATAAGATACATGAAATCAAAAACGAAATGATGAATAATGTTTAAGGGAATACAAGAATAAAATTAAAAATTAAAGTTTAATAAGACAACATATGATTAAATTGTACCATTCATGAAACAGATGTCATGAGATGCTAATCATTTTTGTCCGTAATCGTACTCTGGAATTTAATTCTAAAATTCGTAAATCAAGTTTTGATTTTTTAGACGAACTTAAAATCAATTTAAGGTATCGTAAAATGGAATAAATTTAATAAATGACTAATTCACACCTTAAAAAAAGATTAATCACGACTCTTAAAATTGTCATATCGAGACGGATGGATTTTCGAACCCACACATAGCTAGGGGTGTGCAATCGGTTTTTTCGGTTTTTTCGGTTACTGGATATCCAGTAACCGAACTAACCGAACTCTGTTAAACACTAACCGAAACCGAACCGAATTTACTAAATAACCGAACTAACCGAAACCGAACTAATTCGGTTAGTTCGGTTCGGTTACAGAAAAGCAAAGTTGTCCTAGTGATGGGAGACGAGTCACGGTGCTGGACCTGCTGGTCGGTCAGAGCTCACGGGGGGACGGGCCAACGGGGGACGGCAGAAAAGCAAAGTCGTCTTGGTGATGGGAGACGAGTCACGGTGCTGGACCTGCTGGTCGGTCAGAGCTCACGGGGGGACGGGCCAATGGGGGACGGCAGAAAAGCAAAGTTGTCCTGGTGATGGGAGACGAGTCACGGTGCTGGACGTGCTGGTCGGTCAGAGCTCATGGGGAGACGGGCCAAGGGGGACGGCAGAAAAGCAAAGCTGTCTTGGAGATGGGAGTCACGGTGCTGGTCGGTCACAGCTCACCGGAGGATGGGGGACGGCAGAAAAGCAAAGCTGTCCTGGAGATGGGAGTCACGGTGCTGGTCGGTCACAGCTCACCGGAGGATGGGGGACGGCAGAAAGCAAATCTTGATCAGTCACAGCTCATGGGAGGATGCCAGGATGGGGGACGACAGAGACGACAGAATGGCTGAATGCCTGAATGGGAAAATGGTAATCGGTATTCCTAAGGTAAGGAAGTAAAATCTCTAAAATGTCCTTCAGTTGTTCTTCGGTTAGTTCGGTTAGTTCGGTTAGATATTTTTGTAACCGAAACCGAACCGAAGTTAATATCCTAACCGAACTATCCTAACCGAACTAACCGAACAACCGAACTAACCGAACCGAAAAAACCGAACTCATTTCGGTTCGGTTCGATTGTTCGGTTCGGTTCCATTTTGCTCACCCCTACACATAGCGACAATACTACTATATAATAAAGCATTACTACTAAATATATTCTGGATGATTTCACATTAATGATAATCATCCATCCACAATTAACGTGATGTATACAAAATACCTTCGGGAAGATACATGGTCGTGGTGGTCAGTATAATTAATTAATTAATTAATAAACACTTGCTAATAAGATGTATGTCTAACGCAGGATTAATGATTCGGTGGTTGTTCAAGTTTTGTCTTAGCCTTCATATGCGTATTGGGGTTTTATCATTTCAACATTCCAATGCAAATGTGGTTGTTGAAAATTTTATTATTAAAAAAATAATATTATATCGTTTAATATATGTAAAAAAATGTTAATTAAAATTGTAAAAAAATAATATTGTAATGTTGATTTTTAAGAATTTTTTTTAGAGTGTGATGTGAATTTCTTGACAATCTTTTAATTGACATCAATGACATTTTATTTATTCCAAAAAAAAACACTTGCTTTTCATAATTAAATTAATTAAGCTTAAAAAAATTAAATTAGTTAATTTAAATTAATTTATAAATAAATTAGTAATTAAACGAGATTTATATTATTTTTTACAATTAAATTAACTTGAAAATTCCTTTATCAAACATGCTTGAAAAGGTATAGCTAACAAATTCTAGTATGATCATCAATCAATAAAAATCGAGAAATATCTGTTGAGTTTAAGAGATGGCACGCGCATTCATCCACACACATTGGGAGGAAATGAGGGCTTACTTTACTTGCCAAACTGGCAAAAGTCATCGTCTTCAGCACGAATAGCAGGCATGTTCTGATTGGCTAGCTAAGCAAAGCTTGCAAGAGGATGTGCTCCGTCCTCTTTCGAGTCGGGATAAATGTCCAGCTCCATAACAAGTTTTGTTCTGTTACTGTTAATTCCGTGAGTAGCTGTTTTGCTGTCTCGAGATGGTTGCAGTCTTGCTCCTGTAAAAACCATGGTTCTGGTTGAATGAAAATTCTGCTTGTTTGTTGGCCGAAAGGGAAACTTCAAAAAGAACTACTATCTATCATTGTATGGACTGTTAAGCGTTTTTGTTATTAATTGAACTGTGATTGTGAGTTGTATGAATTAAATTTCAGACAACCCAATTCATCTTCCTCTCTCTCTAGTTGTCATATCCATTCAGACTTCTTCTTGCATTGCTATCAAGTACACATCAAGAAAGCAAGATAAAATAATGGAGAATGAAGCTGGAATAATCCCCTGTTCCCAAGGCATATACACAAAGCGTGAAGTAACATCCTAGGAAATTACTCCTGCCTGTAAGGATACTCAATAGATGCAGTACGTTTAAAACAATTACAGCTCGTACATATTTTAGATGTATTGCAGATTTATATTTGGGACAAATACCTAAGATGGTTAGTTGGATCTATATATGTTTTAGCAAAATTTAACTTTAACAATAACTTTGACAATGACCATAAACATCAAATCTTAATTTTTATATTTATAATGAAAGTTTGCTTAAACGTCACTGTACTTTACCCTTTATAATGGTCACGAGAATTAAATTTAATTTAAAGCACAATAATATATTCTGTTTTGAACTTTCCTTTGAAGATTCTTTATTTTCATATATAAATAATGTTTAATTGCTAATATTAGACAAACAAAATTTTGATCAATTTGCTATGATATTGTCAATAACAATAATTTTTACGCAGCTATCTGTTCATTATCAAAGATTTAAAATTTAAACCTTGTTAAAATTCTATTTTTAAAATTAATATATTATATAAGGTATGAAAACATTTTACTGAATCAAAAAAAAAATTATTTATCTATCTAAGGGCAACCTAAAACCTGAAATAACTTGAATAGATTCAAATTATTTTTGTGCAAAAAGAATAATATTGCTATAATTCAAAACACCCAATAAACTTTATAAGTTGTCTTCATTGACATTGTTGAGGTTAATTATGAAAGGAGGAGGGAAAGTATTTTGGCGAAATGAGTGAAGTAATTATGCAAGTTAAGTTTTTAATTATTGTTTAAATTAATTTGAATCATATTGAGTTATACCATCGTATTCCTGCATTGTGATTATTATTTGATATTAATTGTGGTTCTCGTGATAGTGATTTTGTTTCAATAAGAGTCTAAAAGAAAAAAATTAAATTAAATAATTTAAGATGAGATAAATGAAACCAACTAAATAATTTAATTGCTAATAAAAATAAGTATAATGATATTCAATAATCATTTATAGCAGTTTAAGAGTTCACACTTCTATATAGAAAATATATATTCGATTTCAATCCTAAATGATCAGCACCATCACACCTCTCAAAATATCATATATATACATATATACATATATTTGAATATATGTGTATATATATATATATATACACGCACATATATGCATATATCCTATTAAAAGTCTTATTCATGTGAAGGTTTTAATTTCATTTTTTAGATCAGTTGTAACGTTACATACAATGATACAAAGCTTTCATTCATTCATTTCGGAAATTGTGGTGGAGAAGTTGTTAGGGCTCTAATAATCTTCTCTAGTAAGGAACTTGATAGAATGGCCTAGAATTTACTTTCTTCTTTTCATCGTTCCACTATTCACGTCCATTAAATAATAGTATGCTACCTTTTCTTTCTCAAAAAAAAAAAATGGCGATAGCATGCTCCCTGTTCAATATAGAATTACCCATGAATTGAGAGACAAAAAAAGATACCCATGAGATTAAATTTTAATCATCTCTCGTCATTACATAATGAGAGATGATTTTTTTTCATTACATAATCGCATTTTTTGTTTTCTAAAATTTGAAACCCAAGATATATCAAATTCTAAGTATTTCGATATTTTTATTTAAAATCATTCCGATCACAAAATGAACCGTCGTTAAAAATGTTAGAAATCAATAGGGTAACCAGAATCTTGGAACAGTTGGGGGGTACTTCGAAACGATACAAGTAGTATCCTTATCATTTTTTGAGGTCATAATGGTATTTCGGATGCTTATGCAATTGAGGTAAATGCAATAAAAATAGCATTGTAGTTGTTTTCCAAGTCACCCTGGGTTGGTCAAAAAGCACTGGTGGTGGAGTCGGATTCAAAAATTGCAGTTTCATGGGTCCCAAGTCCGCTGAAAAGACCATAAAAATTTTGAAAGATCTTTCAACATTTTGGTTTATTATATGGTGCAATTGGAAATGAAATGTTTTCTCATGTGTTTAGGGAAGTAAACCAATGTGCTGACTATGGGGTGTAACCGGAGTTTGATGTTTATTGCAAGACTTTAGGAACTTTGACATGTGTGTTGGGTCTATTTGTGACATGCTTGCATTGTTTTCTGGCAAGATAATTGTAAAACTGCGATGGAAAGATTTTCTAGGTGAATTCTTGCGGGTTGTGCCACCTCTTGTAATAATTTGTGTAGGCAACAATGAAAAGATGGACTTAAACCAAAAAAAGAAAAATAAAGAATTAAAGTTCCAGCTCGAGTAAAATCCTTATCAGTGTGTGAAGTCTTTCGTAAGGAAATTAAACCTCTAATTAAATTTGTTTCTCGAGGCTGTTGAAACATTACATAGGTTCTAGGTATTAATTATAAAACATAGTTTACACATCAATCACCCTTAACATAAAAGTGTAAGAGATCTTGCTAGCCAATACATTACTTTTCATGAAGCCATTAAGCATGGGAAAAGAAAAGCAATCTATGTTTAGCTTTATTTCAAGCTTTCCAACATGATTTTGGTAGTTGGAAGATTTGGTACCTAATAATTTTCTCTTTTCTTGTAATCTTCTACCAAATTTTTGCTGGTCTCTAGGGAAATGTTTGATTACATTACTTTTGACCAGGAAAGCATGCTTTTTGCCCTTCAAGGAAAACACGAATTATTATTACTTCCTACGTGTGTCTCAATGCAGAATACTTTATGATTTGCACTCTAAGTACTACTTAATTGTAAGCTTTGATCCTTCATAATCCTAATCATATCATCAGATAAACGTGTGTGATTAGCCCAACATTACTATAAGTGTGTAAATTTTTTTATTATATCTTTTGGAGAGAGACAAAAGTTTTGGTCCCAGCAGATATTTGAGAATTTATTCTATTTATTTATTTGGTTTTTTTTTTCTTGAAAAGATCATAATCAATAATGAGAGTTATCGTGCAAGTTTCCCATCACTCTGATACAAATAGTTATTTATGTGGCAGTTACAGGAGAGACATATAGACCTATCATTTTGTTGGCAAATAAACACCCAATTACTTGATAGAGTGAAAAAGATCGAAGAATAGGGAAACAAGAGATCCCTTCTCCTTAAAGTTAGTTTTTTTTTTCAATAATTATTAAAAATAAAGGCGTTAGAAATCCAAACTCATTTTGTTGTATTATTTTCTCTTTTTATTTGTTGTGAGCAAGCAAACAAAAGCAATTGATGGAAGCAAATAGGGAGCTAGCTTTGACTATTGAAAACAAATTATGACCTGACCCCTGTTCCATGATTTGTTCATGTTTCCATGGCTTCAAGAAGGGGCATCCGGCCAATTGTGGGGACACCAAGCATGGAGACAAAACTCTTCTTCTTCCTCTTCTCCTTCTCCTTCTTTACTTTCATTTGTTGTTTAACTGTATAAACCCTAAATGCCAACCAATATTTAAAATTGATTACAAGAGCGTGAAAAGTCTTTCGTTAAAATACTTGAAACCTTGCATCAATGATGAAAATAAAATTTAATATTAACCTAAATGCTATACCTTGTCCTTTATTTACATATCATCATCATTGCTTTATTATAATTGTTAAGCATTCATTTAGGGGAAGGTTTCATATATATTTATAATCTCGTATTAAACAAATAGCAGCAGGGAGAGGGTCAACGGGGATAAAGGGTTTTTGTAGTGAGGCAATGACATAAGATGAGTCATACTGTATCTAATTTCTTATCTAAATCAATATATTAGATACTTGATCAACATTCTTGTAAATCTTAAATGTCAATGAATATAATGCCTTTAAAAAAAAACTGATAGTTATTATTCATTTGTTGCTCCATGGAATATGCATATATATATATATATCTTGAAAAGGGTTTATTTGAATTTGATTTTTAAATTAATTGTAAGATACAATTTCTTATCTAAATCAATATATTAGATACTTGATCAACATTCTTGTAAATCTTAAATGTCAATGAATATAATGCCTTTAAAAAAAAACTGATAGTTATTATTCATTTGTTGCTCCATGGAATATGCATATATATATATATATATATATATATATCTTGAAAAGGGTTTATTTGAATTTGATTTTTAAATTAATTGTAAGATACATACCTATATTACTAGGGTAAATACTCAATTGAAGCATTAATGTATATATAATTGGACAAGCAAAAAAACAACGTGATTTATTGTAACTCTGATCTCTCTCTTCATAATTTATATAAGGGACTATATATGTTGGCAAGGCTTTGGACTAATTAAGCTTAAAACTTGATTTCTTCACAAAAGAGCTAATTTCCATAATAATTGAGGGGTATTTAGGTCTAACACAATATAATCACATAAATCATGAATGTCTACAAGGTACGTCACCAATTACTTTGATTTTTCATTTAATAAAACTTTATAAAATGGCAAATATCTAACACGATATCCTTTAATTTTTCTGGCCATAAAAAACAAAAACAAGAATCCTTTTCGTGCACAAGTTAACACTTTCAATTCGATGAATTAATAATTATACACTGTTGCTTGACAAAGTCTCACGTTCAACTTATTAAAAGAAACTATCCTCCCAACCAAAAGGAACCCAAAAAAAAAAAAAAACAAAAAGACCAAGAGCAGTACTATTCCTTTTCATGCTGAAGGTATTCATTGGCTTGAGGATTCAGCAATGAGCGAGTTGTTGAAGCAACTTGTTCAGTTGGGTCCGAGTTAAGTCAGTTCGACTATTATCTTCTTGTGTCATGAAATTTTGAAATAATTTATATTTAAATTACTTTGAATCTAGATTATTTTTATTGTTTAGAAGGAAATAAAAATAGTATATTTATGTCAAAATAATACATGAGAATAAAATTTTCACAACATCACTTAATAAAATTGAAGTACTGCCTGTAGAAGTATCTTTGAGAAGCATCGTACCAATAGGGTATTGAAAAATTATGCTAGTAAGAAAACTCACCAAATAATTAGATTTGCAATATAAATGAATGATATTAACTTATTATTCCTTTTTTAAGAGATCTTTAATAGTCAAAATTAAATTTAAAGTAAAATGTGACTTAATTGTTTTCATTTAAATAACCTGTACACCAATTTTATTATTCATTGTCAAGATCACTTTACAATATCTCTTATCTCATGACTTCGACAAATCTCAATAATCACTCCATAATTTTACTCAATGTGCAACATAGTTTCCAAGTTTGATCAAGAAATCGCACTTTCAATTCCCAAAAGGGTCATGAAAGACACCTCCTTTAGATGATTTTAAATTGATCTTTATTTAGAATACAAATCATTTTAAGGTTTAAATTATTTAAGTTACGGTTACATGTAATTTTTTATATATAATAATTGGAATTATATTAATTATATTTTGTACTTAAAATTAAATATAAAATAAAAAATAATATACATAGTTGCTTAATTTAAGTGTCAAATGGTTTGGAAATTGGGTTGAAATCAAGCATGAATTGTGTAGGATTTAAGTCTATTTAAAATGGAGTCAAAGTAACTTTCTTTCCTTGAATCCAAGGCGATGTTGGGAGTGAGGTCAAGTTTTGCCAGCTCACCGCGATTAGCTGCGGCCTGTGGGCGACAACCGGCCTGTTACGATCGTCCTACTGCTGACTACTGGAACAAATAGGGCTGTAGAGGCATCTTTGATATTTCTGATAGAAATGAAGGCTAATTTGGGCTTATAGAAAATTCACCCTTCCCGGTAGATCACATGACCAACGACTTTTAGTGTCCCAAGAGAATCCCCTGCGATTCGGGTCAGTTATCGTCTAAAGCAGGTCCAGATTTCTGCCTGGACATCAATCATCAATGTGCCAGAGCTTACCATACCCAATTATTTAGAACCTAGACAAGTTATTTTACTTTTCTAGACTTTATCCATGAATTTCAAAGAATTGTTTCATATTTAGTAAGATATTATTAAATGATCATGTCTTAATTATATAATTTAAAAAATTCATTAAAATAATAATTTATATTAAAAAAGTTTTTAAAAAAATTAAATAAATTTTTATTTTTTTATCATATTTAATCAAATATTTTTATTTTTATTTTAAATTGAATAATTCTTTATAATTAATTATTGGCACTGACATATCATAATAATGTGACATCTTCATTTTCCAAATTCATGTCAACATCACATAAATATAAAAAGATAATTGATATTTTAATTAATAATAATTAATTAATTATTAATTATAATTTTTTTTAAATAATTTAATAATTTTTTTCAAGCACAATACAACAATTTAAAAAGACCAAACTTACTGGAAATCAATTTGTAACAAAAGACAGCTTTCCTTTTATTTGGCAAATCAAAAGGGATTTCTGCAAGCAAAAATCATAATGTTTGAATCACTTTAGAAAGTAAAAGTTAAAAATCCTAGTTCAAAGCTAGACAAAGCCCAAATCATGATTTTATTTTGTCACGTGTGTCTCCTCGCTAGCAAACCATCCCTATTCCAACATTATTATCTGCTTTTCTTTCTTGCTTTTTTTTTCTTTTATATTTTTTTACCATTCTAATGCTTGGCTTCCTAAGTTTGCGTGATGAAATTTTCACTATAAAAGCCCCACAAACAAGGACATAGCTCATACCGAATTTATATCATTCACCTACAAAAAATTTGTGCAAACCACATTTTTCGTCGTGCAAACCTCTTTTGCTGCGAGAAAAAACCCGTAATCCTGCAGTGTACGACCATGGTTTCCGACCGGGGGCAGTCTAAGAATGTGTGCGTGATCGGTGCCGGACCGTCAGGTCTGGTGGCGGCGAGGGAGCTAAGGAAGGAGGGTCACACTGCGGTGGTTTTGGAGCAAAACCATGATGTAGGTGGCCAATGGTTGTATGAGCCTCATGTAGACATTGAGGACCCTTTAGGAGGGAACAAATTTCTAAACGTTCATAGTAGCATTTATGACTCTCTAAGGATTGCATCTCCCAGGGAGATCATGGGATATACTGATTTCCCATTTTTGGTGAAGAAAGGTAGGGACATGAGGAGGTTTCCTGGTCATAAAGAACTTTGGTTGTACCTAAAAGATTTTTGCGAGTGGTTTGGGTTGAAAGAAATGATCAGATTTAATACCAGGGTGGAGTATGTGGGAATGCTAGATTATGGTGAGTTTCGGAAAGATCTAAAATGGGTAGTGAAGAGCAAGGAAAAGAATGCTGAGAAAGTGGTGGAGGAGGTCTTTGATGCTGTGGTTGTGGCCACTGGCCATTACTCTCAGCCTAGGTTGCCCTGCATTAAAGGTATGTTCTCTCTGATCATCTGACTACAAAAAGGCTCAAATTTTTTTTTCAAAGAAAAAGTTGATTTAATCCCTTCCAAAAAGCAATTTCATTGATGAATTTCGTTCACGCTGCTGTCTTGTGAAGATACTGCATGTCAAAGAAAAATCAAACAATGCTTTTACATCCTTCTTGCTTGACCCTTAATTGTTTTTCGTTGACGCTATAGGAATGGATGCATGGAAGAGGAAGCAAATGCACAGTCACATTTACAGAGTTCCCGAGCCATTTCGAGATGAGGTAATACAAGAAATCAACTAACTTCTTTCTCTGACAAGATCTTGCATCCATAAATTTTTGCAATAGTCATCAAGCTTTGTGATTCTTTTATTTAATTGCAGGTGGTGGTGATAGTTGGGAACTCCCAAAGCGGGCAAGATATCTCAATGGAGATTGTGGAAGTAGCAAAGGAAGTCTACCTCACTGCCAGATCCCTTGATATTACTGAGGGTTTATCCAAAGTCATTTCCAAGCATCAAAACTTGCATCTTCGCCCACAGGTAATTAAACAAATTCAAATTGTCAGCTTAGAACAAAGCTTGAATTCATCCTCTTCTGCTGAGTTTTAGGCATATTGCAAAAGCGGGTTTGATGGATATTGTTTAGTCTCAATTTTTGGCATGATGTTTGTTAGTGCCATTGAAAGATTAAAAATTGAGTTGTTTATCCTTTGCAGATGGAGTCCCTTCATGAAGAGGGACGTGTTCAATTTGAGGATGGCTCCTGTGTCATAGCTGACACTATCATATATTGCACAGGGTAACGTATCAAGCAAACTAATCAAAGATTATGCAAGCAAAAATAAAAATGAAAGAGAGACTATTGGAGGAAGTCTATATTATATAAAACCCAACAACAATCTCATTGCAAACTTCCTAACACAAATCAATTAATCTGCTAATTGATATGCTAATAGGTTAGCTTAAGGTTGATTAATATATGACAGAATTTAGGTTGGATTGAGGGTTAATACAGTGCCAAGATAAATCAGCTTTGTATAACAACTTTTTCTTCTTTTCTCTGGATAAAAGTTTTTGCGTACCAACTGACCAATAATGAAGCAGACAAAGTGACCTTAAGTTTCCAAAAGAACATAAAAAGTGGAAGAAAGACCAATAAAAGAAAGAAGGCTTTCCAATTGACCTTATTTTATTCATCCCCAAGCAACCAGAAGATTTGCCATTTTCAAAAGACTGTCTGATTGGATGATTATTATGAAATAAAAAAGAATCTTCTATTGGAGCCTACTTTCACATCCTACCCCTCAAATCTTGCTCAACCAACTTGTTCACAGAATAAAAAAAGAGTTTTCCATGTATCTGATAATGATAACAACTTCAATCTTTTCCTTTCTTCTCTTTTTTATTTTCCAAAGTAAAATTTGATAATATCTGTACTTTTGTAGGTATTCATACACATTCCCATTCCTTGACACCAAAGGAATAGTAGTTGTTGATGATAACAGAGTGGGACCTCTTTTTGAGCACACTTTCCCCCCATCACTCGCTCCGTCCCTCTCCTTTATAGGCATTCCAAGAAAGGTACACATCTTTTTATTTTCCAAATTCTACTTATTTATTTCAACATACATACTTTCACTTTCCCTTTCATTATTATATATTAAGAGATTTTGATCTTACTTTTAAGCTAATTTCTTATGTTATGCGAAAGTAGTAGTTTTTTACCAAACACCTGACTAGCTAGCTAGGTTTATATTTTTTTGAGTAAACTAATTACATCAATATCAACTTTTTATCCAAAGAGTTTTTATTTTTATTTTTTGTCAAATTATAATGTTTATGATGCTCTTGGAAGGTTTTTTTTTTTTTGGGGGGGGGCGGGGGGGGGGGGGGGGGGCGGGGGGGAGGGGTGGGTGTTGGGAATAAAATGAATTACTAGTTTATATATTGAGTTGGTTGATTTATTTTATGTGGGTGTTGCAGCTGATAGGGTTCCCTTTCTTTGAGTCACAAGCAAAATGGATAGCTCAAGTGCTTTCAGGGAAAAGAAGCTTGCCATCATGGGATGATATGATGCAGTCCATTAAGGAGTTTTATCACTCAAGGGAACTTGCTGGCATTCCAAAGAGAAACACCCACGACCTTGCAGATTTCGAGGTAATTAATTTACAACATAACATTTATTACTACGTACCTGCCACATCAATTATACCTAGTACAAATTTTATACACATTGTTCTCCTTGCAGTATTGTGATAAATATGCAGATTACAGTGGATCTCCACATTTGGAAGAATGGAGGAAACAGCTGTGCATATCAGCCTTGGTAAATTCATTTGCCAACTTGGAGACTTACAGAGATTCATATGATGATGATGAGCTCCTTCAAGAGGCTCTCCAAAGTCCTCATTTCACTCAACTTGGGGATGATGCTTTGGCTCTGTAATTGAGAAAAAAAAAAAACACCCTCTTTGCTTTTGCTTTTGTTTTGGACCACTTATTATTTGATTATCACAAGCACTTTTGTCATCGGGTAGGGGTTCCTGGGAGGATATTGGAGCTCAAAAATTATATGATGGGGAAGAGATGTTTGAAATACTTGTTTGTTTTCCATTCCTTGTTTTGATTTTTCAACCTAGTTGTAAGGTTTTATTGTTGTTAAAAATGTGTAGTTTGTTTTATTGTATGGAGGTATATTGGTTATATAGGTATATCTTTCATGCAATTTGTAAGGACAAATTGTACTGTTAAAGAAAAGTGCGTCATAAAATCCCATATGTGAGTTTTATTTTTTTTAGATAACTGCTAATTGTTAGTTTCTTTTTTAATTTATTGTATTAAATATAATAATAATAATGAGTAAAAATATATTCTTATCCCTGTAAATTTTAATTATAATTTTATACGAATTCATTTGTATTCGAAATGGACAATTCGCTCTAAACGTGTAAATAACGTAAATATACTTCTTTACGTCAACCAATCACCCCACAATCGTAGAATGTGAAATTTGACAATATTTCCCCTAAGGGAGTGCAATCCAACGATGCTTCCCTTGGACAGTGTGATCTAGTTGGATCTAGCGCTCCTCGCTAGATCTGGCCGCAAGAATGCTAGAGGTAAGTTAGAGAGAATTTTTTTTTTAATAGGAGAGAAAAAAATTTTAAAAATAAAAAATTATAGTTTATATAGTTTGTAATTTTAAAAATTAATGAAGGAAAAAATTATTTGAAAAATATTATCACATCATCAAACTAACGAAAATATTGACAATTAACTAATGGTTTGATTTATGTGTCTAGTGAAAGATATTCTTTTAAAACGGATTATCTATTTTTAATACTAATGAACTCATGTGAAATTTTTTTAAAAATTTAAAAAGTCAAGCATTTTACCCTAATAATAATAATAATAATAATAATAATAATAAGTTGTTGATGTTATTATTATTAAGGGTGTCCTTTTACTCGTTTTTTTCTTTTAAGTTTTTTTTTTTGCTTTTAATATGTTTCTTTAGAGTTTTTATTCAATACTATATTTTTAATTTTTTGTATTAAATGTTCACTTAAGTGTGTAATATTTCGTAATTAAATACACATGTAATTAAATGACTTTCGCTTATATCAAAATAAAATAATGGATTCACAATATATTAAATATAATTTTTTATAAATAATTTTATTTGTTATGAATATTTTTAAGAATATCTATTTATGTTATGTATATCTAGATTTGGATGTAAATTAAATTGAATTAAGATTAAAATTTAATCCATTTATCTAATCCCTTAGTATTATTTTCATCTTGTAAAATATATCTAGATTGTCGACGTGGAAAATTATAGGAATCGTCACCAATTTTTTTATCTAGGTGTGATTGGCCTCCTATTATATTAGTTATATTCGACGAGATCCTAAATTGATTTTATATCCGTTTAACAAATAATAATTTGGTCTATGAGTTTTAAAGTTCGGTTTAGGAGTACAATTACACACAAGGAATAATTAGCACAAACAATATCATTTAATCATATGTTATCCTATTTAAACTTTAATTTTTAATTTTATTTTTGTGTTTCCTTAATCATTGTTTATTTATGTTTTTCCTTATTTTATTAGCAACTTAAAAATATTTCATTTTGTTTTATGGATGTGGCTTGCACATAATGCAATTATGAAATGCATGCCATAAAACTTAATAATGTCAAATAAAAACCTTTTATTGAGGATATTTTTCAAATCCGCCCACCATACTGGTGGGATTCAAAAATATTCTCTCACTTAAGGAATTACTTAAGAAAACTCGCATTCATAAGCTTATCAAGCAAATTCCATCATCAG
Source organism: Theobroma grandiflorum (assembly GCA_036013995.1). Lineage (NCBI taxonomy): Eukaryota > Viridiplantae > Streptophyta > Magnoliopsida > Malvales > Malvaceae > Theobroma > Theobroma grandiflorum. Next base: position 15,938,725 of record CP142131.1, read on the forward strand.
AGTAATCATTTGTAAGTAAAAATATTTTTTTCATGAATTCAAACCTTACTATGAGCAAGAGCTTTTTATTAAGGATATTCTTTGAACCTTCCCATCATACTGGTGGGACTAGGGATGTCAACGGGTCGGGTACCCTATAATTTCGAGGTATCCAAACCCTAACCTTATAAAAAATCAATTACCTTAATCCTATTAATTATCCGTTTAATTTTAAAATTACTACCCTAACCCTAACCTTAATACATTGCCACTACCCTATAATTACCCTAACCCGTTTAAATATCCGATTAAATAAAAAAACCATTAAAATTTTCTTCATGGGAACTCGATTACCCAATTAACTTTTCTAATATCATAACTTACCTTTAGATTTATATGTTATATGTTTATATAAATAAACATATATATATACTGTAATTAATAATTTTATGAGTTATAATTTTTACAATGTTAATACAAAATAAAAAGTAAATATATTTATATTTAAAACACATAATATACACACACACGCATTCATAAAATTATTAATGTCATCATATTAATAATTAGAATAATCATACTTAAACATAAATAACAATATAATAATTTTTTAATTTAAATATATTAATGTCATCATATTAATAATTAAAATAACCAAACTTTTCATATATTTGTTAGTTTTTAACAAAAAAATTTACTTGTAAAGTTGGTAAAAATTATAAATTTTTAATTTAATTATTAAAATAATAATAAAATATTTATAAATAGTAATCGAATTCGGGTAACGGATACCCAAGGGGTGGTACCCTAACCCTACCCTATTAAAATTCGAGTAGTGAAATCACTACCCTAACCCTACCCGAACCCGTTTATGAGTACCCTAACCCTGTATAACCAGGTCGGGTACCCGCAGGTACCCTATAATAAGGTACTCGTTGACATCCCTAGGTGGGACTCGAATATATCCTTTCACCTAAGGAAATTTCTAAGATTTTATCTCAAAAAATCCCATCATCTGAACCTTAATTCGCATACAAAATACATCAAGATGCTATGACATTTAAATGATGTGATGATGGTACATGACAAGTTATAAATTTCAACATTAATCGTTATTTATACTACATGTTTGCTATTATTATTATTATTATTATTGTTAGAGGAAATTGTGAGAAATAGCCCTCCTGATAGGGTGATTTCAAAAATAACCACTATTATAAACTTATCTATTTCTAGCCACAAAGAAGCATGAGTAGACGAATTTGCCCTTAAAAAACATTATGGCAAATTAAGCTGCTGATATCTGCCTCCCGCCATTGAGAAAAATTAGAAATTAATGCTTAACTGTTTGAGGCTGCTCATCTTTCTCTCTCAACTCTTTAAATTGTATAAACTGTATCAACTCTGTCAACTCTGTGTTAAGCACCATCGTTATCAGCTCTCTAAATTGTATGAGCTCTATCAACTCTTTGTTGAGCACCATCGTCACTATGCTGTGGTTTATCTCTCGCCATCTGGCCATATTGTCTTAAAAAAATAGCCCCCATAGCGAAGATGACATCAAGGTGTGTTTTTGGGTTTATTGTTGCAACACATAAATTTGTGAAACTTTTTGTGTAAATTAAAAGAATAATTAGAAACATCGCACAGAGTTGTTACCCACCATGCATCTACTCAACGTGTGACCACATAAGATGGCATGCACTTTGCGTGTCACCACTAGTGTCCGCATGCACTTGGCGTGTCACCATTAGGTCTGCATGCACTTGGCATATCACCACCAGTATCTGCATGCACTTGGCGTGTCACCACCAGTATCAGCATGCACTTGGCGTGTCACCACAGTGTCCGCATGCACTTAGCGTGTCACCACTAGTATCTGCATGCACTTGGCATGTAACAAAATTTGAGCTTGCCTGTAACATTTATGGCCATGGGGTGTAACATTTTCTAAACATGGCGTGTAACAACATGACTGTCTAAATTTTGAACACGGCATTGTATTGTGTAAAATGGTTGACAAATTAATTAATTTTTTATTTTTGTTTTTAAAATTTCAGTGGGGTTCCAATTCTGCTACTTGTGATAAGACATGGTGGTTAGTAGGTGGATGGCATTTACAAGGGTGGTGAGTCACGAATGTGGGGGTTATGAGTGATTTGTTGTTTGCAGGCTTGATGAAGCTAGTTGAAGATGTTGTTGGGGTAAAGTCAGAAATTACCGAGATTGATTTACATGCATTGATCAGTACACCTGGAGAGCTATTATGGCCAATTATCAAGGACGATGAGGATGTTGCATTAATTCTGCTAGAACAGAGGAATGTTCCAGCTGTGTATGTCAACATTAAGAGACGCCAAACAAATGTCATGTCACATGAAAAAGCTAAACAAAATGGTAATCAGCTTAATCAAAATGAGATTTACAATGCTTCACATATACCAGAGCATTCGGTCTATAACCCACAATTGAGGTTTGCACAGGAGTTTGTGCAGCCTGGTAGACAAATGACATTAATAGAATAGTTGGGTGCACAATTCCAATCAGGATGTGGATCAAACCAATTAATTAATTCTGTTAAAAGAATGCAACAATCGGGTGAAACTGTAGAGTGTGTAATGCTAATTTCAAATGAAAATATGACACATGAGTACAACACTGTGACGTTAGAGGTTAACACAGCGACTATGGAGGATAATACTGCATGTGATGAGGGAAATGAGGATTTGTTCACTGTCGATTAAGATAGATTTGATGACAATTCAGATGATGCGCTTGATGAATGGGATCATGACAGTTCAGATAATGACTGGCTTTATGACAGTGACATTCCAATTTGCAATAATGTTGAAGGCGAAACAGAAGATGTTGGAGGTGAAACGGAACTTGTCGAAGGTTTTGATGTAGGAAATGTTTAGTATGATGACCCTATATACAATAACCCCATCGCTGGTGAGAACGAGATTGGTTTTGTTGATACATTACTCGATGATAGTTATCAAGAAAAGGGAAATGCAGGGATATCATGTATGTGGCGAATTGCAGGTGCAAAAAGGTTCTCTTTCCAAACAATTACCATTGAGGAGTCAACATGTGCCAATGATCGCTTATACAAAGAAAGAATGTTTTCCTCAAAGGCAGAGTTGAAACGAGCTCTAAACATGTTAGCTCTAAAAGAGCAGTTTGGGATAAAAGTAAAAAGGTCATGTAAAGGTCGTTATGAGGTTGGTTGCAAGGACAAGGTATGCAAGTTCAGTGTGTGTTCAACGAAGTTACCTAATGGAAGAGAGTATTGGTAGGTTCGGACGTTCCATAAAGTACACACATGTATTGTTGATGGTTTGTAAGGGCAATTTCCAACTGTGAGTGTGAAAATTATCGGTGAACTTATGGCACACAAGCTTCGTGGTAATGGAGTAGCATTGAGACCTAAGGACATAATTGGTGAAATGAGGGTTCAGTGGGAATTAGAATGCTTGTATGGTAAGGCTTGGTAAGCATATGAGTATGCGAAAAGGCTTGTTTTTGATCCCCCAAAGGAGTCATTTCAACTACTACCCTCGTATTTTTATATGTTAGAACAAGAAAATCCTGGCACAGTCACTATAGTGGATACTGATGAGGCTGAAAGATTCAAATATTATTTCTGGTCATACAAGGCTTGTATTCGGGGGTTTAGGGATGTAATATGTCTTATGGTTGCAATTGATGCGACACATCTAAAATGTATGTTCAAGGGTGTTCTATTTGTCGCTGTATGTAAAGACGGGAACGAGTGTGTATATACAATTACGTTTGGCATCAGCCATGTTGAGAACGAAGACTCGTGGACATGGTTTCTCAACAAGCTACGTGATACAGTTGGTTGCCCTAAAAACACTATGTTCATTTCTGATCAGCATCTCGGCATTAAGAAAACAATCCAAAATGCATACCCAAAAGCACACCACGGTTTATGCGGTTACCATCTGAAGAAAAACTTTAAAAACAAGTTCAAGCGCGATGACATTTCTATGATTTTCACCCTTGCTCGAGATTGCTATAAGCTTTCTGATTTCAACAAACATATGAACCAGCTCAAGCAGATTCATGCTGGAGCCCATGTTGATCTTTTGAGAATAGGCCCTGAGAGATGGGCACATGCATGTTCACCGGCAAGGCGATACCAAATGAAGACCTCGAATATTGCGGAATGTGTTAACTCCTGTTTGAAGCAAGCAAGACAAATGCCAATCACTGTTTTGATCGAATTCATAAGAGACATGTTCCAACGTAGGTTCCATGATCGATACGAAAAGGTCGTCAAGGTGACCATGCCCCTTAGACGGGTTGCTAGGCAATTGAGCAAATGCTTCAATGATGCACATCGCTTTGTAGTTAAGCCTATCAATTGAGTAGAGTTTGAAGTTAAAGACGAGAAGATGGACTGACTTGTTATCCTGTCCACAAAGACGTGTTCATGCTGTGAGTTCTAAATAGATTTACTACCATGTAGCCATGCCATTGCAGCAATAAGGTTAGAATATCTTTTCTTTATTTCTTATTTGATCCTTAATTGACATAACATTTACATTCTGCTTGAAGATTGGGTTCATTTTATTTTTCTGTAAATGCAAACATGAAGCTATTGAATTCTGCGCCGACTACTATAAGCAACCGTTTTGGTGGAGGGTTATGCGGGGTCTATTCGCCCAATTGGGCATCCTAGTGAGTGGGACATCCTTCTATATGTGAAACAAATTGTCATCTTCCCACCACCTTGGTGAGGCCAAGCAAAAAGACCTGGGAGGAGAAGGATTTCATTGGTTGGTGAAGGCAGTCGAGCACGGAGATGTTCGTAATGCAAGAGGTACAGGCATAATAGACAGAATTGCCCATCTCTATTTGCAAATCCATCAACAAATCAGGCACCATCTTCAAGTCAATTAGCGCCCCACGAGTGTGCCGTCAAAAACATGTTCAAGTTGCTGAAAAACCGATCACACACGCAACAATTGTCTAATCCGAAGGACAATGTCTGAAAACGTAAGGTGTGTTGTGGATGAAGATAGATTGTCGGTCTAACTAAATGTGTAACCCATGTGCAATACCTTTCTCATAGTTCCCACTTGCAGTATCTTACATTCATTCATATTTGGTTCCTGTTTGTTAGTTTCTTGTTGTAGATGAGTCTTCTTTATTAATTTTGTTAAAATTTCATCTAACTTTAATAGTTTTTTAAATCTTAATAGTCAATTTCTTTTTGTCAAATTTTAATAACAGCATTTAATTTAATAATTAATCTTATTAACACCTCCATATAAATCTTTAAGTAAATCACTTAACAAAATAAAAAAATAAAGAAATAATATTATAGCAAGGAGTTTGCTGTATAGGATGCAAGTGTAGGAAGAGAAAAATTTCCAATTAAAAACATATCACATGAGGTTTTTGATTAAAATGTATGATTTGATCAGACAAATTTAAAAAATTTATGGATCATCCAATCAAATTTCATCTCTGAACCATCACAATTGTTTTTAATTAAATTTTTACATTTTAAAAATAAAATCAAATTATTGTCACCAATTATGTTTAAAAAACCCATAAATCATCACCCTAAAATTCATATATGAATCATTGCATTGCATTTATCACCAATTGAATATAGTGTTTTATTTTTAAACCAAAATTGAAATATAATGAACAAAATATAAATATATTACACTAAGCTAATTGGTTTCTGTTTATTAGTTTCCTCTTGTAGATGAGTCTTTTTTATTAAATTTGTAAAAAATAATATTGTCCCAAGGAGTTGACTGTATATGATGCAAGTGTAGGAAGTGAAAATTTTCGACCAATTAAAAACATATCACATGATTTTTAAGATTAAAACGCATGATTCCACCAGGCGTATTTAAAAAATTTATGGATCATCCAATCAAATTTCATCTCTGAATCATCATAATGATTTTTAATTAAATTTTTAGGGTTTAAAAAGAAAATCAAATTATTATCACCAATTATGTTTAAAAAACTCATCAATCATCCAACTAAAATTCATATATGAATCATTGCATTACATTTATTACGATGATATTAAAATAATTCATAGATAAAATCAAATTAACAAATAATATTGGTCTTATTAAATTGAATATAGTGTTTTATTTTTTAAACAAAATTGAAATATAAGGAACAAAATGAATGAAAAAATATAAACGTATTACGCCTAATTAATAAAATTCAATGACACGCCTAGTGACACACCAAGTGCATGCAGGTACTGGTGGTGACACGTTAAGTGCATGCTAGTACTGGTGGTGACACACCATGCATGTTGGTATTGGTGGTGACACGCCAAGTACATGCCGGTACTAGTGGTGACACACCAAGTGCATGCCTGTACTGGTGGTGACACGTTGTCACGACCCGGAACTCCCATCGAGCCTATGACAACCGCCGCGAAGCCTCGACAGACATTCTTCCCCCGAATGCCCCTCGTGACCTCGCAAGGTTCTTATACTAGTTTTTCTACTCCTCTCTCCTTTTTTTTTAAAATTTTTGAATAATAAAATAAAATAAAAATATTAATTAATATAATCTATTTTAATGTAAAACAATATATATATATTTTTGAAACATCAAAAATTAATTTTTCGTACGTAAAAACGAAATAAATTTATACATACTGTAATATAGAAAACTAGAGTACGCAATTTAAATTACAATGACACATGGGCCCCTAAATAATTGAGAAGGTTTAAGTCTATAACTTTGCTTTTTAGGATGCAACTCCAAAATTTTCTTCTTGATGCAATTGACAGTCTACTGCCTATTCTGAGCCTGAAAAATGTATAGGAATAAGGGGTGAGATTTTATAATCCCAGTGAGTAAACAGATACCATCTAAAGTATCTAAAGCCGAGTAAAATGAGACAATGAAAATATCCTTTCGCAAAACATATTTCACCACTTGGAAATTCATCCCAACCCATATAAACAATTTTATTTAAATCAATTTCTCCATATGGTTTATGCACTTTTCAACACTTGGCTTATCAGAGTACTCGGCAAGAGGTGTACCAAGAAACCTCAACTGGAGGCTCTCTGTCTGCCCTCTTCTAAGCTCTTGCCACTTGGCCTATGCCAAAAATCCATTCTCAGGGATACCCCGACCGAGGCATCTAACTGAGACCACCAAGGCTGTTTATTGTCACACACACACACACACACACAAACATATTTTACCTATAACAACACAGCCGTTCCTTGGCGTTGGCTGAGTCTCACTTTCACGTGGTGGCTGGCGTGAAGTGTACTCAAATCCTACCTCGGGAGTTACCCTATGCGCCTCTCCAATTGAGGTAAGCTCAATAAATGGGAACCGTGCCCTTCTAAATAGGCTGGCCCATGGAACCCCCATCACTGCAGTGCCCACTTTAAATATCCACCAATCCATAAAAATCACAAAAACATGACATGGCCCACATAACACATTCAAGGCAAATTAAAGCAGTTCACAAAATCTTCAAATCATAAAAACAATCAGTCATGCTCACATTTATCATAAGCCATTTAATTTAAAATCATGGATAAACAACACAAATCCCAGTGTGGGTCTCCAATTACTCTATTTTTGAAATCATTATTTAATTTTCAAAAATTTATAAAATTATTTTATAAAATCATATTTTTCCCATAAAACACAATAATTTTCCAATTAAACCATTTTTCATAAAATCACACAATTAAATAAAACTACTATAGATAATTAAGACGATAGTAAGTTTACTCACAATATTAGGAGTAGAAATACTCATATTCTCCGCCCTCGAGTGTAGTCTCTTACCTGAAACAATTGACTCACCACCTATCCATAATCCATAACACAAAATTCAATAAATTGTGTTAATTTATCATAAATTATTTCAGGCTCTTATCCATGCGTATGCACTAAATAAGGTTTGAAATGTCTGAACAATCGCTTAATTGCGATGTCCGACCTAACTCGCCTATACACGGTGTAAATTCCTAAAATCCCCAATTCAACTCCGATTTGACCTGTTTCAGTTTCTAATTGTTCGATTACATTCCAATTTCTCAATGGCAACATCTACGGGTCAATTTACCTGTCCTAGATTGAAAATTACGATTTTACCCCTAACGGGTAAAAATTCTGATCTTTTACTCTAAAAATTCTCATAATTTTTCTCTAGCCATACTTCATCATAATTCATTTAATTACCACAAAATGGCATCAAAATCAACAGCTCCTCACACCCTAGAATATTCAGCATAAATGGGTTTCAAGAGGAAAAATTATTTTTCTTACTAATTTTTATTCATAACCATGCTTAACTACCACTAAACCTTAACATAGTTAAAATTCAAGTAATTCCAACATCAAATCATCATCCATACCCATTCGGCCTCAAGGTTTTCAACATGATAACTCATCATTCAATCATGGAAAATAAGAATAAAAGCATGAGTAAGCTAGGGTTAGGGTAAAACTAAAGAAATCTTACCTTGGTTTGGCTTGAATCTTGAAAAATCTTGAAATCTCTTGATTTTTTTATCAAATTTCTAGTTTTTCTCCTTTGTTTCCTTTTTCTTCTTCTTCTCCCCTCTTTGCTGTGTTTAGGCTGACCCTCCTAAGGGTCATTGGCTGAATATTTTGGCTTTTTATAACCTTGATAAAATAATATTATTTTTTTATACTTTTTGATTTTTTTATTAATTTATTTTTTTAATCCTTATCTTTTGACTTTATTTTCCACCAAAAAATTTCTTTCCCTTATCCTCAGCTTTCCTAAAGTTTCTGGACAAATCCAAAAATTTTGATGGTAAAATTTTGAAAAATTACACTTTTGCCCCTGAAAAAGTGAAAAATTACATTTTTGCCCCAAAAATTGAAAAATTGCCCATAGACATATTTTTCACCCCTCATACTCATACCATTCTCCAATTTGTCAAATTTGATCAAAATTCTCTCAAAAAACTAAATTTGAACCTCCGATGGTAAAATTACCATTTTACCCCTATACTCCAAAATGTACCAAAATTGCATTTCCTTCCCACTTTTCAACCTCAAATTATGTTTTAACTAGTCTAAATAATTAATCTAAATCAAATGGGGTCAAAATCTTCTTTAAAAATTCTCGTTTTGACCTTTAGTGGTAAAATTACTATTTTGCCCTTGCGTCTCAAAAATATCAAGAATTACACTTTTTCACTACTAAACTTCATTTTATGCTCCAATAATCATATTATATTTCATATAATTACTCTTTGTCATTTAAAATCAAAATCTTTATTAAAAATCCTCATTTTGTCCTAAAATTACAAAATGACCATTTTGTCCCTAATCGGTCAATTTTCTCGATTAACTCCAAATCGGACCTCGAACTCAAAATCACTGTTTTAAGTAATCCATGGACTGTGAAATTCTTGATTTCACTCTTAAAATCTTTATTTGAACTCATTCGAGGCTTAATCGACTTAATGGTAGCATTATGGACAATATCGTCTTTTAACGATTTTCTCAAACTTCTCAAATATGCAAACATTCTACTGAGCATCTAAATGACATCATAATTATTTTATAGATCAGGGTTTGACACACGTCATGCATGCTGGTATTGGTGGTGATACACCAAGTGCATGCTGGTACTAGTGGTGACACGCCAAGTGCATCCCTGTACTGGTGGTGACACGCCATGCATACTTTTGTGGTGACACGCTAGGTGGTTACGGTGTTAATTTAAGTTTACATCACTTTCTGCGATTTATAGGCACTATGCTTGAAATGATAAAGCAATAATAATGGGAAAGTAATGTATAAACTGTATGAATATTATTAAAATTAATAAAATTAATTGTATATACAAAAAAAATTATGTACAGACATGGGCCGACGATATGTTCATGGTTCGCTCTCATAACTATTGGGAAAAATTTCGAGCGTGTATTGGCGATGCATATTTACAATCATATTTTGCTTAACTCTGATTAATTCCGATTGCAAAATATCGTCAATGTACATAACCATGAACATACCGCAGCTGACACTATCGTTCTGTCGATGCACTTTAGCTTTGGGCAAATGAATCTCCAATGGCATCGGCATCACATCCCGTGTCTTCCAGCATGTTCTGTTGAAATAACCGACTTGGTGGTAAATGATTGGCAGTATTGTCGTAAAAGGTGTCATTTGAGTCGCATGAACTTCGTTATCCTTAGCATCCAAAGTTCTTGCAGAGTCCACCACCTTGATCGTCCACCTCACTAAGTCGATCTTCGCCACCAGCCAATGGCCACCCACATTACAATGTGCAAGGATGAAATCGACATCTTCCCATTTTCTCCCATATGTCGGCCTCTCACCTTGCACGTACCCCCGTAACTCATCTATAATTTCCATGGTGGACAGGGCATCTTCAATAGGGAATGCGAGGTGTAGCATATAGATGGTGTCCTGTGAAGCATGTATACATTAGCTTACACTTAATGCAATAAATAACTTACTATTTTTATAATTGAAAATTATGAAAAATAAACTTACAAAGAATATCGTGTGAACCATGCATGCACGGGCCCTATACAGCTTCGCTTTTGGCCCTGCCATCTGCTTACAGAGTACACTGAGGCATGCGTCGATATGTTCACTCGTCAATTCTTCTTTGGGATCCTCTAATGTTGTGAAAAATTCCCCACCTTGATCCCCTAAGATCCTGACGTTACACTTGCATATGTAACATAATGAATTAATTTAGCCTCGGTGGATAAATGTTTAATTAAAAAAAAAACAAGATTTGCAATGTTATTTATGAGCTTACCTCGCATACTCGTTTTTCTTGAAAGCATCGTACCCTTCCACCATTGAGCTATTTTAATCCCGACGGCTCAATGAGGGGTCAACATACAGGCTTGCAATGTACTTGCTTGCCATTTTCACCCGTGCCCACTCAATAGGGTTTGAAATGAATGCTGCCCGATCTTGGACATCATAAGCCTCTGATGGCGACAATCGCAAGCTACTGTATTCAGGAGTGCTGTCACGGAGATGGTCCCTTTCATACACGACTATTGCAAGTTTCTCCTCCCTTCCCGTAGGTGCATCGATCACCAGATCAACATCCGTTGCGACATAATCATCTCCGTCGGCACCAACAACATCATCATCATCAATGTTAACACCAGGTTCACTATGCTGCCCATCATCAGTAGCATCCTCATAGTCCTCACCAACATCATGAGATGAAGGATCGCCCTACAGAACAAGACAAATGAGAAAATCGTTACCATAAACTGATGCAAAAAATTATAACTCACCATACTAAACGTAACCAAATTGAATATGAGCGAAGATTGGATATCGTACTTGTGATTTCAGACCTTCTAGAATTCGAGCGACGACATGGTCCTCGAACGTCTGCAGGGCCAGAGTCAATGACTGGATTGAAGCCTTCAATTGTGACATCTCATTTTTATGTCGGTGCATGAACGATCGTAGCTGATGCTTCGTGACTAGTCCGTCATTGACTCTTGTGGATTCAGTCAACTACAATAACATATATATTACTGTGTTAATGTGTAATCATATATGAAATTGTTGAACACTAGCTGTTAGAACTCTAAAATCTTTACCGGTGGCTCGTTACCCATGTGTGGTTGAGCATGACCGATCGGTGCTTAAGGTGCTTGGGTCGCCTCCCTTAATTGCAATGACATAAATTACTGTGTTAATCGAAAAACATATGCAGAAATGTTTAACATAAACTGTTACAACTGATCTTATCGACAGCTCGTTATCACTGTACGGATAAGGAGGAGCTCTCGGTGGTTGAGGAGCTATCGTAGCATGGTCCAACTGCAAACACAGATATGTTAGTCGATAATCACATATGGAATTGTTGAACACAAACAGTTAAAACCATCCTTATCGGTTGTTCACTGCCATGCATATGGTCACCCACTTCCTCCAAATCAGAACTGATAGCTCATCCTCTAAAGCAACGACAGTGCGCCTCCACTTAATGCCACCATTGGCTCTTTTGTCCTTTAACTGCCTCTTCTTTTCTCTCGCACCTAAGCCCCAGTCCGACTGATCCTCCATATGCCCTATAGGCACATACTGGTGGCCCTCAAATAGCAGGACATCAATGACCACGAAGTAATCCTGGCCGGCCTCATCCGAGGTGGTCTCCAAGGTCTCAACTGTCCACAACTGCAAAATAGGGACAGTGATTAAATTTAATTTTATGGAAAATTATTATAGAAATACACATCATAAATTAATAGTTGTTCACTCACCTGCTGAAATGACTCTAACTTCTCAACTACTTTGTAGAAGTCTTTTAGCTTCTGATCGCATTGCCATTTCAGCATCCATGGGTATACGTCTTTTGGAGCAGAGGGGGCAACTAGTTTCTGGAAGGCTGGAATTGCCTCCATTGCCCAGAACTATAAGTCAAATATAACATTGTTAGACTATAAATGATAAACGAGTGCAACAATAAATTTTTAAATCAAAAGAAAACTCATAAATGTTAAGTGTCGGTACTTGAATCACCCACGTAAATCCTTAAATATTGTATCGTAAACGGGTAGCCGGTCGCAAGTTTGAGGCAGACACTTCGAACCCATTCAAAAGGTAGTCCTCAGTCAGCCTCCATACATAATGGCCCCATGGGAAGGCATTCCACGAGTGGATGTCCTCTACCAATGAAAATAGCCAAGGCGTCACCCATCTACGGTAGTCTTGACCAAATAAAATGTTATTGGTGGTCAAGACAAGTGCCACCTTGGTCACGTCACCTGTTCGTTGCAAGTTGCCTCTGCGGAATGTATCCAGCAACTCCTGTAGCTTAACGTTCTACTACCCGTTCCAGTATCGTGCATGAATTCCGTCCGCAGTAACCTCGTACGGTCGTGTGAACACATCAAGCATTTGACCAAACTTCAGTTCGGTGATAAGGCAAAGCTCCTGCTTCGATATCCACTCATTGCTCTTGTCAATGGTAAACCACAGCTCATCCTCTATTGATTCTGTCGCCTTGATTCGACGAATCATGATGTTGTGCAGGAGACTGGCGCTAAAGTAGCCTTGTGGATATACGTCTAGCAGCATGTCAAAACATGTACTCTTCACTACATCGTACTCTCTTTTCTCTTGGAGAGTCTTGTTGATGTAATGCAGCTGCAACCACTTACAATGGGTGTTGATACCGACATTGAACGCCCACTTCTCCGTCGGCACAAGCAGCAAGCTATCAAGATCCTCATGCTGCCTAGACTACATTTGTAAAACATGGGACACATGCACAATTGAGTTAGCACATAACGTGGAAACAAGGTACACTGAAGAAAGAAAAAGAAAGACAGAAAGAAATAAGTGTGGTGACACACCATGCATAAGTGTCGTGACATGCCATGCATATCAGTGTCGTGACACGCCATGCATCACTGTCCTGACACGCCATACATCAGTGTCATGACACGCCATGCACTACAATTATTGACTCCTTACATGAATAGCCGTGACATGCTAAAAACCCCAAAAACCAATTAGCCCACAACACGTAACCCTAAGCTGTGACACGCTAAAAACCCAAAAAACCAGTAAACCCACAACGCAACATAAGCAGACAAGAACCCTTTTCTTCAATACTTTGGTACAACCAAAACCAGGAAGAAAACAGTTTATGCAATACATAACAATTGGAAAAAAAATTAAACACCAACTTATCAAACCAACCTTAATCGCAAAAAAAATCGAACAGAAGAAAGTTTTAAGACTAACTGACCTCTTCACTGATAACCGACATTGTTGTTGTGATATAGTTAAGCTTGCCAAGAACGAAGTCGAACTCTCTGCTATGTTTCAGGATGATAAATGAATCAAACTCTCTTACTTCCTTCACACAGAGCTTTGCGATTTCAGAAAAATATTTACTTAAAATTAAATGGCCTTTTATATTCATTTCATTAATTCGGTGGAAGTCCAAACGGTTTCCTCGTTATTGCGCCTCGTTAATTGCCTACCTTCTTTCAAATTATGGCGTGTCATATATTCAACCCATGTCGTGTCTCGTGTTCAAGCCAGGCCGTGTCACACGTTCAGACCATGGCCTGTCACACACATATTATAACCTTGCCCGTCACACGTCTGACCATGGCGTGTCACACACTCTAATGCTTGCAGTGTCACAATCGTGTCACACATTCCACCGAGCCATTTCACACATTATAACCCCTCCGTGTCACACTTCTAACCATGGCGTGTCACACACTCTAAGCTTGCCGTGTCACACACTCTAAGCCTGCCATGTCACACATTCTAAGCATGTCGTGTCACACATTATCACCGGATCGTTTCGTACATTATAAACCTGCTGTGTCACACGTCTAACCATGGCGTGTCACACACTCTAAACCATGCCATGTCACAACCATGTCACATGTTCAGACCATGGCTTGTCACACACAATATAACCATGCTATGTCACACGTCTAACCATGGCACGTCACTCACTCTAATACCTGTCGTGTCACATATTCCACCAGGCCGTTTCACACACTATAACCCCGCCACGTCACACTTCTAACCATGGCGTGTCACACACTGTAAACATGTCGTGTCACAGACGTGTCACACGTTATCACAGGGCCGTTTCACGCATTATAACCTTGTCGTGTCACATGTCTAACCATGGCGTGTCACACACTCTAAACTCTGCCGTGTCACAACCGTGTCACACATTCTCACTGTCTCGTTTCACACATAAAAACCCTGCCATGTCACACATCTGACCATGGCGTGTCACATACCCTAAACCCTACCGTGTCATAGCCGTGTCACATATTCTCACCGAGCCGTTTCACACAATCCCTTCGTGCCGTTTCACAAAATCTAAAGCCTGCCGTCACACAGACGTCTCACATATGGCCTGCTGTAGCACGACCATTTCCTATTTCGGATTCACATTTTTCTCCTTTCGATTCATCACCGTATTAGGGATTTTTTGTTTCGCATCATTCTCGAAGCTTTCGATTCATCACGATCGGTTCCTCCTTCGATTTAATATCACCCTTTTAGTATTATCTGAATGTCATGTCCAAAATATCTGAAAAACTCTCTCATGCAACATTATTTTGTTTTGCATAAGCTTCTAGGGAAAAAATGAATGTTTTGTACAAAATTATATGTTCGAGAATTCGAAATTCTTCATATATTTATTTTCTCATTTTTCATCTGTTTGGTAGCGCGCGTCAATGTATCTATTTGTGAAACCCAAGTTGTCTCACTAAGGGTATTTTTGTCCCAAAATCTCTTCCAGTAGCTAAAAACAATTAAATTTATCTAGAAAGTTATTTCAAAAAACACGTTGCTTTCAAAGGCCAAAAAAAAAACTTCCCCTTATTATTATTATTATTATTATTGTTGTTGTTGTTGTTGTTGTTGTTGTTGTTGTTATTGTTACTGTTATTATTTGTCATTTTATTATTTCTTTTATTATTCATTTCTATTCTATACTTTTCCATTTTTTAATTTCTTTTTTTATTAATATCTTAAAGAAATATTATTTTAGATTAAAATAATGAGACTTGAGATTAAAACCCTCCCAATATATAGATAGAATTTTAACCAAAATCCCTCACATAAGAAAATTAACTCGAAATTGCGACTTCTCGCGTCCTAACTAAATATTCCATCATTGGTATAATTCAAATAACAAGTTTTATATTATTATGTATTTTATTCTTTTTAAATAGCATAAATATTTTATATATTTTTTAGGCATAAATATTTTATATTTCAATTCTAAGTCAATAATATTCCTTGTTTGTATTAATTATTATTAACTAATTTAGAATATTATTCAGATTAAGACATGTCAAGACTTAAATATTAAAATCCTCCCATCATATGGGATTTTAATCAAATCCCTCGCCTAAAAACGTTAACCTAGGATTGTGACTTCTCATGTCTAGGGTAAACCTTCCATCTTCAGTTTAATCCACATAATATACTATTATTATTTTTTATATATTATTATCGTAGACATTTAAAAAAATTAAATATTTTATTATTTTATTATTATTTTTCTAAGCCTAAATATTCCATATCATTTATTATGAGAATCACCCTTACAATTTTTTCCTTTTATGGCATCAATTAATTTAAAATATTACTTAAAATTGAAACTACAAGTTTATTTATTTTTTTTATATACCAATATATATTTTACCATATAACATTTTATATAAGTATTTCATAAAAAAAATCATTATATATTAAATAAAAAAATCTAAATAAACTAAATAAATAAACACAAAATAAATATAAAATGAATAAAACTAGAAGGCAAACAAACAACCCAAGCCCAATAAACCAAACGATCCAAAACTATATCAAAGTTTGGGCTAGGGACAACCCAAGGAACTAGGTCGTTGCAAGGGGCTTGCACCTTTTCTTCTTAGCCCAGCTCACTGTCCAAGCCCGGCTTGTCAAAGACCCAGCTTCTAAGCAATCCAAGCACAACAAAAGCTCCTTCCTTGTTCCTGATTCTTTAAAACGCCACCGTTTTGTCACAAAACCCTAACCGTAAAAGCATTCTTTCCTACCAACGCCCCATCTTCCTTCCTGCTTCTTCTTCCTCACTAACGGCCTCTGCTCCCTAACCTAAACTTTCCTAAATCTCTCCACCACTCTTACAGCCGCTGTCACAACCGTTCACTATCGCCGATCTACTTTCTCCTTTCCAAAAACTCACAACGCACTCCCAAGATTCTAAATCATCGAAGCCGTCAAAAAAAATCACACCCCTAGCACCAATCTCTTGCTGCATTTCTTGTGTTTTTTTTTGTTGCTTTTTTTGTTTTTTTGTTTTTGTGGTGTAATGTCGAATGCTAGAGAAGAAAAGAAAAGAAAAAGACTAGGGTTTCTCTGTCTACTTTTTCTTTTGGTTTTCTAGGGTTTTGATTTCTTTTTTTTTTTTTTTTGTTTTTTCTTCCTTTTCCATTAACAGGCTCAATAATGTAGACCCAAGCAAGGTCTAACATTGCCACGATCCAGAAAGGTTTGGGAGACCGACACAAGGCCTGGGGACCTTTGGAAGCCCATTGGATATTTAATTGGATTGAACAACAATAAAACAAAATAAAATAAACAAGATAAAATAAAAATAAAAATATATATGTAAATATTAATTATTTATCAATTTGTAAATATACACTTAATAAAATTTTTTTACTCTTTTTAAATACTTTCTCTTATAATTGTTTTTTCAAATTTTATTTTATAACACGTTATTAATATAATTATCTAATTTCTCAAGTTTTTGTATTATTTTATTTTCATTATTTTAAAATTTTAAAAAGATTTCAATTGTTGGATTTTGATTTCTAATCTTAAGCAAATCAGGTAAGTGTGGATATTATTTTATTTTCATTATCTCCAAGCTTCAAAAATATTTTAATAGTTAGTGTTTAATTTTTTATTGTAGCAAATTAGATAAATGGTTTGATATCTCTGTGGTGTTTTCATTCCTTGAAAATCATTTTGGTGTTTTTATTCCTTGAAAATCAACCTTAATATAAATTTTGCAATCATATAGTATTTTTATTACTAAGCAAAATAATAAAGTACTAATAAAAAATCATAAATCCATCTATTTCTTTAAATGTATACAACATCATTTAATAAATATGATCATAGACATGGAAGTGGTTATCATAATAATTGCAATCGTGGTGGTTGCACTAATCAATATTCTAATTCTAAGAATACATTTATCTACTAGAAGTGAATAAAAAATTTTACCTACTAGAAGTTGATGAATATCTTAACTCACTAACCCATCAAAAGTGGATGGATATCTTTAACTTACCAAAAATAAATGAATACTTTTAACCCATCAAAAGTGAATGAATATTGAAAAGACAAAAATAGATAGAATGAAAAGAATATTGAAAATGTCTTGTCAAGTCATTGGTTACGTGCTTGTTGTACGTTTTGAATTTTTTCAAACATCAATGAAATCTAAAACATATTGTAATGATTTTAATCATAACCAAATTGATATAACACATCAAGATGTTGTTGATTTTCTTCTCCATCCTAAAAGGAGAATTGATCATTTGATTGGTAATAGAAATATGCAAAAATGAAATTTCTTAATAGTTTGTTGATATATTTTAATATAACTATATTATGAAGATATTTTTATATGTTCTCACTATATATATATGATATGTTTTTATTATGTGTTTTAATTAACAAATTATATATTTCATGTTCTCTTATGCCAACTTGTAAATTTCTTATTATGTATCTTATCTTATTAAAGAAAAATATAGATATTCATCTTATTATATCTAAGATCAATTATGCAAATATATGTTCAATATACGGTGTTACAACACAAATTATATTTAAGACAAGAAATATTTTTTCCATTTAACAATAGAAAAAGTCAATGTCAATACAATCTCTAATAGTATAAGATTAATTGTAGGCTTGGAAAGAGCTAATATTTTACTACCCTACAAAACAAAGTTTATAATAAAAGATGTATTATTTTCAACTAAGTTTCAAAGAAAGTTATTAAATTTTAAATATATTCATAAAAATGAATATTATATTGAGACAACGAATGAATGCGACATTTAATACTTCTATATTACATTTATTATCTAGTTTAAGAAGTGCACATAAAAAAAAAATTAATCGCTTTGTCCTCTAGATTGTATCAGACAAAAATTAGAAATGATTGAAACTCATGCTATAGTAAATCAAAAGTTTACTAATAATTTTAATATTTGGCATGACCGGTTGAACCATCTCAGATCAATAATAATGCAAAAAATTATTGAAAATTCATATGATCATTCATTTAAAAACAAAAAAAAAAAAATTCAATCTAACGAATTCTTATATGTTGCTTGCTCTCAAAGCAAATTAGTCATAAAGCCACACTAGCTAAAATTGTGACTGAATGTCTTACATTTTTAAAACATATTCAGGGTGATATATGTGGATTCATACATCTACCATGTGGTCCATTTAGATATTTTATAGTTTTAATTGGTGCATCAACTAGATAGTGACATATGTGCTTATCATCAACTTATAATTTGGCATTTGTAAGATTACTTGCTAAAATCATTCGTTTGCGAGCATATTTTTCTGATTATGTAATTAAGACAATTCATCTTGACAATATTAGTGAATTTACGTCCTAAGCTTTTAATGAATATTGTATATTAGTTTGAATAACTATTACACAATCTATTGCTCGTGTTCATACATAAAACAATCTAGCAGATTCGTTTATTAAATACTTCGAACTAATTGTAAAGTCATTACTTCTAAAATCTAAACTCCCAATTTCTGTTTGAAGGCATGTCATTTTGGATGCAGTAGCACTTGTACGTATCGGGCCAATGAATTATCACAAATTCTCCATTACACAATTGGTTTATAGTTAGAAACCAAATATTTCTTATTTCAGAATTTTTAGATGTGAGGTATATATTTCAATTACTCCACCACAACGCACAAAGATAAATCCTTAAAAGAGGTTAGGAATATATGTTGGATATGAATTTCCATCTATCATTAAATACTTAGAACCCTTAACATGAGATTTATTCATGACAAGGTTTGTTAATTGTTATTTTGATGAAACAATTATTTCAATATTAGGGGGAGAAAATAAACGGTTGGAAAAGGAAGTATTTTGAAATGTATTATTATTATTTAATTTTGATCCTTATACAAATCAATGTGAACTTGAAGTTCAAAATATAATTCATTTACAAAATATAACAAATCAGTTGCCAAATGTATTTACTAACCTAAAGTGAGTAACTAAATCTCATATACCAATTGCAAATGCTCCAATCAAATTTAATGTCCCAGTAGGACAATTTGTTATTGCTAATGAGTCTAAGGCATACCAAAAGCGTAAGAAACCAATAGGTTCCAAAGATAAAATCTTCAAAAGAAAAAAAGAGTAAATATTCAAGATGATTAGAAAGAGAAAACATAAACTCTAGAAGAATCCCCTAACATAATTTATAAAATTTCAGAAGAAATTCAGATATTCAAAGTAATTAAAAATGAAGAAATCTCAATTGTCAAGCCCATCCCCAAAATATCTGTCATGACATTTATATATTTGACATTATGCCTGCATATTAAAATATCTCAGAAAAATGGATAAAAGTCGATATTGTGCTTAGAAGTACAACTAAGTCGATTTATACGTCGAACTAATTAAAATATGAATTTTAAGGTGAAATTGAGAATTTCACAGTCCAGGGATGACTTAAAATGGCGATTCGAAGTTCGAGGGCCGATTTAGAGTCAATCAAAAAAATTGACCTATTGGGGGCAAAATGGTCATTTTGCCACCTAAAATTTAAATTTGGATATTTGATGAAATTTTTAACCGAGATTGATCATTTGGAGCATAATATGAGGTTTAATAGTGAAAAATTTTAATTCTCAGTGTTTTTGGAGCATAAGGGTAAAACGATAATTTTATCATCTCTGGGGCAAAACGGAAAATTTTCACCCCCAATACTGGTCAAATTTACGGATTTTATTAATTGTGGGAATGGGTAAATATGGCATAAAGATGTGGTGGAAAATTTAAGTAAAAAAGTCAAATATTAAAAGTATAAAAAGAAAAATCAACCAATCACAAAGTGCCACGTATCAAGCTTTATTATTTTATTATTTTTTGTAAAAATCAACCCATATTTATCTCATTTCTCTCACCATATTCGGCCAAAAGAAGAAAATAAGGAAGAAAAAGGAAAAACAAAGAGAAAACAAAAACCTAGCTAAGAAAATCAAGAAAATTCATTGATTTTTCAAGGAATCAAGCAAAATAAGGTATGATTTTTCAATTTTTGCTTGAGATCTAGCATACCCATGCTTTATTTTCTCATTTCCATGGTTGAATTTCTTGTTTTCATAATGAATGAGGTAGGCCGAATGGGTATTGTCAAGCCTAGCTCAAAAGTATCTATCATGTCAATCATAAAATTGACATCACACCGGTATACTAGAATATTCCAAAAAAAAATGAATAAAAGCCAGTATTGTATTAGAAATACAAATAAGTTGAATTATACCTCGAACAAATTCAAATAAGGATTTCAAGAGTGAAATCAAGGATTTCACAGTCCAGAGATTACTCAAAACAGTGATTTGGAGTTCGAGGTTCGGTTTGGAGTCAATCGGGAAAATTGACCGATTAGAGACAAAACGGTCATTTTGTCATTTAAGGACAACATGGAGATTTTCATAAAAAAAAATTAATTACAATTGACCAAGAATAATTATATGAAGTATAATATAATTATTGGAGCATAATATGAAGTTTAGCAGTGATAAATGTAATTTTTCGGTAGTTTTGAAGCACAAGGGCAAAATAGTAATTTTACCATTAAAGGACAAATCGAGAATTTTTGGAACAGATTTTGACAACAATTGATCAAGATTCATTATTTAGATGATTTAGAACATAATTTGAGGATTTAGCAGTGAAAAGTTTCAATTTTCAGTACATGTTAAAGTATAGGGGCAAAATGGTAATTTTACCACCAGAGGACCAAATTTAATTTTTTGAGAGAATTTAGATTAAATTTGATAAATTGGAGTGTGGTATGAGTTTGAGGAGTGAAAAATATGCCTTGTGGTAATTTTTCAATTTTTGAGATAAAAATGTAATTTTATACTTTTTCAGGGATAAAAGTGTAATTTTGTAAAATTACACCATAAAAATTTTTGAGATTTATTTAGAAGCTTCATGAAATCAAAGGATAAGTGCTGGAATTTTGTGGTGGAGAAAAGAAATTCAAAAAGAAAATAAATAATAATAAAATAAAGAAAAAGTAAATAAACATGTGTATAAATTGAATATTTAATTATTTAAGTTGAATAAAGCCATAAAAATCAGCCAAAGAACCCCAAATTGGCCGGCCATCAAAGGAAGAAAGGAAAGGAGAAGAACCAAGAACCCTAGGCTGATTTTTAAAGGGAAAGTGCAAGGATTTAAGTAATCAAACTTGAAAAAGGTAAAAACTTTTAATTTTCTTAGTGATCTAACTTACCCATTATTTTCTTTCCATTTTCCATGCATGAAATTCATGCTTGCCCAATGAACACTATGCTGACCGAATCTACATGGGCAGATTTGAGCAAATTTTTGGTTGAATTTTAGCTTGAATTAAGGTGTTTAGGAATTTTAGTTAAGTGTAGAAATGAAAAATGGCAAAAATAAGCAAGAAAATAGAATTTTTCCCCATTTAAACCCATTATGCCGAATTTTCCAGGGGAATATTGGCTGCTATTTTGATGCTAATTTGTGGTATTTAAGTGTAAATTGATGAATTATTAGCCTAGAAAAATTATGGAAAATTTTGGTGCAAAAACCAAAAATTTTACCTAAAGTGCAGAGTGGTGCACTAGGTGATTCAGATTGCAAATTGACATCACATTCGCAGTCACTAAGGCCAATTAAGTATAATTAGAATATAGAAATTAAAAGAAATAAATTCGGAATTAAATTGGAGACCGTAGCCAATTTAATCGCATGTAGGCGAATTAAGTCGAAAACCGTGTTTAGACGGTTATTCAGACAGTTTGTAGGACATTCCATGCATTTAGAGCCTGAAATAATTTATAATGAATTGACAAAATTTATTGAATTTTGTGTCATGAATTATAGATAGGTGGTAAGTAAATTGGTTTGAGTAAGAGACTGCACTCGAGGACGGAGGATAGGAGTATTTCTACTCTAGAACAATGAGTAAACTTATTATCATCTTAATTATCTAGAGTAGTTTTTATTCAATTGTGTGTTTTATAAAAAATGGGTTTAAATAGTAAATTGCCATGTTTTAAGAAAAATTATGATTTTATAAAATGATTTTTATAAATTTTTTTTGAAAAATTGAATAGCGGTTTCAAAAATAGAGTAATGGGAGACCGTTTACTTGTATTGCAAATTATTGTTTGAATTGTATGGCTTATGATAAATTGTGGGCATGACTAGCTATTTTTATGAATTGATAAATACGTGAACTGCTTTAATTTGCCTTAATTGGCAAAATAAGAATTGTGAGCCATGTTATGCTATGATAATTTTATTTAATTGGTGGGATAATTGTGGTCGTTGCAGTGGCGGGTTCCGTGGACCAACCTTGAGGAGGGGCACGGAAACCCAAAAATTTATTGTGCTTACCTCGGTAGAGAAGCGCATGAGGTATCTCCTGAGGTAGGATTTGAGTTTACTTCATGCCTAACCACCTCGTGGTAGTGAACTCAGCCAACGTCAAGGAACGGCTGAATTTCGAGAAATATGAAATTTTACGGCCTTGGTGGACTCGAGTGGATGCCCTCGTACAAGGTATCCCCAAGTACATGTTTTGGCATGAGCCAAGTTTTAATGATAGTGCATAAGCCAAGTGAATTATTGGAATAAAATTGAGTATTTATGTTGTGAAAAATATATTGGATTTGAATATTTTATTCGTCTCCTTTTTACTCGGCTTTAGATACTTTAGATAGTGTCTGTTTACTCACTGAGATTTTATAATCTCACTTTTTTTTTTCCACACCTTACAAGCTCAGAGCATTCATAGTTAGCTGATTTGATCAAGGACCACAGTGGACTTGAATCGACAAGAACTGTAGATTGACAGTTCCCGAGACATTTTGGTTAGTTTTGGAGCTCACGTATCACTATAATTTAATTTTAATATTATAGTCTTTTGTATTAAAGTATGTAAAAACATAATTAATTTTTACGCTGCGAAAATTGTTTATCAATAGTTTTATAAAATTTGTTTTACGAGAAATTATATTATTTTATTAAATATTTTATTATATTCAAATAATTAAATTTTATTTTCAAATATATATTTTAGATACTTAAATTTATTTTTATGATGATAAATGTGTTTTATACATATTTATTATATTTTTAGCAAATTTTAAAATTTTCGATGAAAAACGATGAAAATGCCCCTATGAGCCAGATGAAACTATTTTAGTATTTTTAAATTTAAAATGACTGGTGATATTTAAAATGTGACATTTTGTAATCGTTGTTCACCGGGGAAGCGTGAAAACTGATATGAAAGCCTTGCGGGGTTTCGGTCGGTATTCGGAGTGTGAATACCTATTAAGACTTCGCGGCGGTTGTCATGGATCCGATGGGGAGTTCCGGGTCGTAACATTGGCGGACTCGGTCGGACTCTAATGACGATTAAGTGTCCTCGAGTATTGGCTTTGGCATAAGCCCATTTTTAAAGAAAATCATAAGCCTTATCAATTGCTTAAGTAAACGAATTTACTCTAACCGATTTGAATACATTTTTATGATATGAGACCTTTTTGAGATAGACAGTTTTCATTGTCTCCTTTTACTCGTCTTTAGATATTTTATGGGATATTTGCTTACTCACTGAATTGTGTAAAATCACCACTCTTCTTTTCACCCTTTCAGGCCCTGAATAGTAGTAGATAGTTGAGTTTGCTGAGGACTACAATTGGCTTACAACCTCACCAACAGTAGGTTCAATGTTCTCTATACTTTTGTTCATTATGGGCCCACGTGTCGCTGTAAATTAAATTTTATACTTTGGTTGTCTGTATTATAATATGCATGAATATATTTAGCTTTTACGCTTTAAAAACTGTTTGTCGATAAGCCTATAAAAATTGTTATAAAAGAAAATAGAATATTTTCTTAAATATTTTTATTATATTCTTATAGTTATAAATTTTATCAAAAAGGATGTTTTAAATATCTAAAATTATTTGTAATCATGAAATATGTGTTTTTCACTTGCCTATTACGTTTTTTATCGTGTTCGATAATTTTGAAAAAGAAAATGACCAAAATACCCCTGTGAAGCGAAAATGATTTTTCTACTGACTTGAGTTAGAAAAAGTTCAAAATCTCTTAAGATGTGATATTTGACGATGAATGCTCACAGAAGAGATAAGAAAACTGATACGAAAGCCTTACGAGATTTCGATCAGTATTCGGAATATGAATACCAATCGGGACATCGCGACGGTTGTCACGGGCTCAATGGGAGTTTCGGGTCGTGACATCAATAAACTATGTCATGATAGAAAAAAATGGAATGAAATTATATAAACGTCGACGATATTTTTGTATATAATATAGTGTTCAATATTATGAAAGAAAAACGAAGATCTTAAACTTTTTTTTATTGAAGAATACAGACATAGAAATAATTTGCTAATATGGAAAGAAGCAATCTAAGTGGAATTAAATTCACTTGCAAAATATGAAGTTTTTGGACCTGTGGTCCATATATTAAATGGTGTAAAACAAGTAGAATATAAATGGGTATTTGTGCGTAAATAAAATAATAAAAATGAGATTATGAGGTATAAAGCATGACTTGTTGTACAAGGTTTTACCCAAAGACTTGATATTGAGTATGAAGAGAAATATTCTCTTATGGTGGATGCATTTGCAATTCTATATTAACTAATCTTGTAATAAATGAGAATATTGAAATGCATCTAATGAATATAACTACAATCTATTTACATGACTCACTTGATAACGATATCTATAAGAAAACTCATGAATGATTTAAGTTACCTAAAGCACAAAATTTGAATTCTTGAAAAATTTATTTGATCTAATTAAATGAATTTATATATAGATTAAAGCAATAACGACGCAGGTGATATAATCGCCTTAGTAAATATTTGTTAAAAGAAGACTATAAAATGATCTTATTTGCTCATGTGTTTTATAAAATGATTTGGATTTGAATTTGTTATAAGAGTTATCAAAAGCTGTTGATTATTTAAAGAAAGAATTTGAGATGAAAGATCTTGAAAAAATAAAATTTTGTTTGGATCTTCAAATTGAATACTTGACAAATAAAATTTTTATCCATCAATTAAATTATATAGCAAATGTGCTAAAATGATTTTATATGAACAAAACACATCTATTGAGTTCACCAACAGTTGTAAGGTCATTAAAAGTGAAAAAAACACTTTCCAACCTCATGAGAATAATGAAGAACTTCTTGATCCTGAAGTACCATATCTTATAACAATTGGAGTATTAATGTATCTTGCTAGCAATATATAACCTAATATATCATTTGTTGTAAATATTAACAAGATATAGTTTTTCTCCAACTCAAAATCATTGGAATGGAATTAAACATATATTTCGATATCTCCGAGAAACAATGGCCATGGGCTTATATTACTCAAATGTATCAAAATTAAATTTAATTAATCATGCAGATGTAAAATATTTATCTGATCCACACAAAACTTGATTCTAATCAAGTTACTTATTCATATATGGAAGTATGACTATTTCATAGTGTTTTGTAAAACAAACTACATTTGCTACTTCTTTTTAACTTTGTAGAAACTTTAGCAAATCGTGAATGTGTCTAGTTAAAATCTGTAACTTAACATATTTGAGAAATGTACGGCTTATAAACTAAGAAGGAAATTCTAACAATGTTATATAAAGATAATACTGCTTGCATAACACAATTAAAAGAAGGATATATTAAAGGCGATAGAACAAAACATATTTTACCAAAATTCTTCTTCATTCATGATCTCTAAAAAAATGGTGATATTAGTGTTCAACAAATCTGTTAAAGTGACAATTTAGTAGATTTATTCACCAAAACCCTTCCTACTACAACATTTGAAAAGTTAGTATAATAAATTGAAATGTGTCATTTTAAATATCTTAAATAATGCAGTCATCATGAGAATAAAATACGCATGGTACTCTTTTTCTTCATCAAAGTTTTTTTCATTAAATTTTTCTTGATAAGGTTATTAATGAGATAGTGTTTCAAAAACATATGCTTGAAAAGAATGATATACTCTTTTTTCTTCATTAAGATTTTTTCTCATAAAGTTTTTTTCTAGTAGAGTTTTAATGAGATATATTTTTAATACAATAAATATTCAAGGAAAGTGTTATGAATATTTTTGTGAATATCCATTTATGTTATGTATATTCGGATTTGGAGGTAAATTAGATTGGATTAAGATTAGAATTTAATCCATCCATCTAATCCCTTTTAAATTTTATCTAGATAAAGGTTATTAACCTATAAATAAGCTCCTCACTTCATTTGTAAATATACACTTAAATAAAATCTTCTCACTTCTAATTCCTCTAAATACTTTTTTTTTATATTTCGCTTATAGTTGTTTTTTCAAATTATATTTCATCATATTTTTATATTTTTTATTAAAAAAATGAGAATCCAACTTATCATTAAATGAAAAATATTCAAATGTAAATATATATTTTTTAATAATAAATCTTTTTTATTTATAAAAAAAAATAAGTGAAGATGGGAACCAAACTCTTCGACATGCACTTACCTTGTTCAGGTATAAATCTATTTAACATTCTGATTTATAGTTTGCTACAGTTAAAAATGTAACAGTAATTTTAAACCTAAAACAATACTTATGTGATTATTATATGCATCAGACTAAAAGCAGGGTAGACTTGGCTGCTTTTTTCTCTTTCAACAATTGAAGAAAACAATACCACAGATTCCTGGGCAAGTTGATTAATCTTCCCTAACTAATCATAGTAGCTGAATGAAGCTGTTTGTCATACTCTTTAGCTCATGGCTAGACCTACCTTCTTAGACAATGACAAAGAGATAAAAACCCAAGCAGATCCAGTTCCAAGTAATTGGCATCATGAATGGATCTCTTGAGAAAGCGTTCCACAGCTCAAAAGGAAATTTCAAATCTAAAATAGACAAAAAAAAAAAACATTGTCATATGGTAGATTTTCAATTTAGTGTTTAGAACAAACTCTTAGGTTCAAAACAGCATATTCACAATCCCATCATTCACCAGACCAGTACCAAGACCAAAAGCCATTGAAAGTTGAAAATGGACTTCTATTCTCCTATAAAATGTAATTGGTATGTCATATTTTAGTTGACATGTACATCATAATCACATGACAGTTAGCTACAACCCAAGAGTCTTTAAAGTTACTCTTACTATACTTGGCCTAATATAAGCCGAGGATTACTCGATGGACATCTCGGCCCCCGAGGTCTTCTTGTTATCTTTCCCCACTCTATTAGTTGTCTCTGCTGGATACCCACTTCATCATTAACAGACTGCTGCTTCAGCAATGTGTTCATCGTGCTCTCCATTATATTGGAAGCACGGGCATTAGAGCGTCGCCTCCCTTTTGCATATCCATTTCTACCTGCATTTCTTGAAGAACCACTTTCCCTCTGAGCACCAGCAGCTTCCATTAACCCTCCTATCATCTGAAGATCCTCAGTCACCTCATACCTTGAAAGAGAGGCAAGGCTTGGAAGAATTTCACTTTGAAAGTCCTTCCGCTGCTGTCTTCCCCTCCTCGTTCGACCCCTCTTTGGCTGGTTTCTCAAAAAAATTGCACTCATTTCTTCCTCTTTTTGGCGATTGCTTTTACACCAAGACTCTTCTACCATTATCTCTGTTAGGTTCAATGTCATGGCCTCAAAGTAATCAATTCCATCAGATAGATACTCCTCATGATCACTAAGATCCTTAACACCTACATTAACTCCAAATTCACTTCCTGGATCATCCACTACAGAAGAAGCCACCCTTGCAAACCAATAGAGGGAATTATTCCAGGAAGCTTTAAAAGGTTCACAACTGGTGCTTTCTAAACAAGTCTGAATCTCAGAAGATGAAATCGAAACTATAGCCTCCGCTGCAATCCTAACTAGCGTGTCTTGCAGATCCCCATCTCCTTGTCCTGAAGACACCAAAGGTGTCTCAAGTTGGTTTTCATCAGATTTCCCTCTAGGTGGTGACCTCTCTTTGTTTTCTGGACTTGCAGGTGGCTCCAAATCTATTTCATTTGAATGTGAAGGCATTAGTGGAGATGCATCCAGAGATAAGCAAGAGTTCAGGTCAATGAGTACTCCGAAACTTGGATGTTTTTCACATGGTTTGCTTTTGGCAAAAAACTCAGCCATAGCTAGTTGTTTTTCTCTGACAGGCACATGATCAACTTCCAAATTCATATCAAGTGGCCTATCTTCTTCTTTGTCCTTGATGTCTTCTTTTGCACAAGAATTTGAATGGTTTCTGGCAGGGGAGGCATGAGATAAGCACTGGCCATTGGGAATAGGAGGCTTGTTATACCTGTGAAATCCAAGTATCCTCTTAAAATCAAGGGAGTTGCTTGCCTCCACCTTATCCAACTCAGCATCACGGACACACACTGAATTAGCTTGTTTAAGGACACATTCCAGTGGGACTGACTGGTCTTTCCTTTCACCAGATTTACTATCATGTATTGGTGTTTCAGCAATTTGAGAACAACCAGTTGAATTTTCAAATGTCTTTTCACCAAGTATATAAGAAGCATCTTGGGAACAAGCCACATCTGTGGAGAAACTAGGCAAGACAAAATTAAGATCCAAACTCTTTACAGACATCACATACTTGAAATCCTTGGTGTATTTCGCAGGACTATGTCGCTCAAATGCAGAGCCATTGTCATCATTGCAGTTCAGTGAAACAGAACTTGTAGATGGTGGCTGACCCTCCAGCTGAAAATCACTCTGCCAACTTGCCTGTGGAAAGGTAGCAGCACTACACAGCTTTGGCCTAGATAACAATTTTTTGCTAAGACAAAGCTCATTTCCAGCAAGCCCAGGGCTTTGGGTAAATGATTTAGAACTTTTTCCCTTAAAACATGGAAGTGCTTGAACTGCTATAGGGCTCCGTTTGAAGTCACGTCTCCCAGATGAAACAGAGGATGACTCAGAGTTCATTTTATCAGCCAAAGGAACTATCTGATATGAGCTGCACATGTCTGAAGTAGCAACTGGTTTATAACTACGAGAAGAGATGTCTCCTCCAACACACTGTAAAATTTCATTGCATAACTTACCTTTACTCTCATCCAAACCATGAGGTGTTGAAAAATCTTCAGCTTGCTCATCATCAATGTGCTCAATTGATAATTTTTCAGTATAGAGATCTTGGCAGGAAGAATTCAAATCATTTCTGCTTTGCCCTGAAAAAGGAATTACCAACCATATAAAATCATAAGCAGCAGTAATAAATACTACAAGGTGAAGGATTTAGAGACTGAAGATAAATGAACATATTATGAACTTGCTAAAAATGCCAAAAAGAAAAATAATAAAAACCAAAATGCTGATAATTTGATAATAGATTATATACATCCTTACCAGCTTTATCATTACAAGTTATGCGTTCACTTTGCATATTGTGCTTATCCAGGAATAAAATATCCAAGTCTGCTTCTGGATCCCTCATTATCTGGCAATTTGGAATCACCTCCTTGGACAGAACTTCAAAGCTTGAATTTGATTTTCCAGAGAGATCTTGTAATGAAGTTTCTCTGTGGCCAATAATAGGATCCTGAAAGTCACTAAGCTCAGGAATTATATCTTCCTCAAGTTTGACAGGAATGTTTAAATCAGCTAAAACTTTAGTCTTCAAAGAAATGGAACTAGGAATAAAATTGCCTTCAGAGAAAACTGAGTTGCACCCACTGCCACTAATGGGTAGTTCTTTATCACCCCTATCTTTAACCTCAGGAATTTTCTTTAGAGCATTAGTTGGTATATCAGTCACTTCAGGAGCCATTTTCACTTCTGAAAATCCCTCTTCTTCACTATCAATGTACTCATCAGCTGGAAGTTCAAGATCCAAGATCTTTTTGCCGAACTTTTTGCAATTGGACTCCATGAACTCAGGGGCCTTTGAAGAGCATTCTATGTGAACAGGATCATGACCTGCTTGCCCTCTGTTTCCATCTTTAGCTTCTGAAACAGGGGACTGAGAATGCACAAGGTTAATAGAGGTAGAGGTATGTTGTAGTAATCGTACATGATTAGATGACTTTGGGGATAATACATGATTTGGTTGCAAGGTGCCCAGACTGCAATGATGTTTATATAACTCAATCTTTTTCATTTCATCCATTAATTCCTTCTGTCTCCTGTAAAGCCGATGGAGTTCATGGATCTAAAACAGAACACATTGCAGATGCATCAACCGCATGATAATAATAGGCTACCAATAATATCAAATATAGATGGACCAAAAATTCTAGATTTAAGAGATGACACATGGAGAATAAACATAGATAAATAAAAATGAGGCCAAAGAAAACAACCAGGTTGTGTTTGAATCACTTTATTGTTTTAGATTGATGACCACTTGGTTGATTCTTTCCATCTCAATTAAAGAGACTCACTTTCCAAAAATTTAAATAAACACAATGCTAAGAAATGCATCTCTTGCAAAGATTCTAAGAGAAGCAACCAATAGTCTCCAGAATTAGGATTTAAATACTACAGTTATGTCTATGCAGAATGCATAGTTACAACCCCCCCGGGGGGTGGGGCCCTTCATCCCCAAATTATCTCAGCATATATTGCACAATAAGCACTAGTAGCAACAAGAACTGGTGTTTGCTTAATTTCCCTAGTGCACCATAAATCTTCAGATCCCAAACCCTATTAATGAGGATTTCCGCATAACCTTTCTCTTATCCCAGTAGAAACTTCAACGTTTTTTTCCCCTTTCAAATGACAATTACGTGATCAATCTAAAGATATAGAACTCTCTATAGGTATTCAGAACTCCAGCTAATTACCAACAGTGTGTGCAGTAACCAAAGTTGTTGCTTAGGAGACAGAGCATTGTATTTAAGCACATAGAATAGAAACACTCCAGCTGAACCATCAGGATGCCTAGGTCGCGGGATTTAAGAAGTTTATCTTGAGAGAAATACCTGATTCCTAAATTCCGCTTCATGCTTGAGCATTGTCTGCTTTAGTAAATCCTTGTTGTAGAAGATGTTCAAATCTGAAGACAGTGGCAAAGTACCATTATTGTAATGTCGATTCCTTACAATGCTATCAACATTATCTGAGGGCCATACAGTGCCATTAACATCCAAATTAAGGTCCCAAGCAGTATAACACCCTAGCAAGTGGCTTTTGTGCTGCATGTCTGCTTGCAATCCTAGCATTGCCATAAAAGTTGGAGCACAAAGTTCACAATATGTTTAAACTGAGCAACCTTTGTCCCATGACAAAAGCAACCTGCATAAGGGCAAGGTATAGTTGTTTAAAATACATATTACAAAAGTTGCCTTATCTTTTCTTTTCTCTCTCCAACTCTCCATTTGATAAGAAACACATCAAATACTAGAGCTTAATAAAAATATATAATATATATTAACTGAAATTAATGATAAAATCATTGTCCAACATTCTTCCAAGGTGGCTCGGCTAATAATTGTCTTCTGTTAAAATGTTCAGAAGGGAAGGCCATAAGAAAACCTTATCAGAATCTCAGTCTACCATCTGCTATGGTTGCATTTCATAAACTCAAATATATTTTGGCAATAATTTCCATCAAGAAATACTTAAAATATCAATTGCAATACAACATAATTCAAGACAATCAAATGGGCATGTGCACAAGTCATGATCCTATTTCTGGACACAAGTCTTCAGAATGTATCAGTCTAACACCACACTCATAAATGCACCATAGTACAACAGCATTCGAATACTATAAACAACGACGGAGCAAAACACTATCAAATGTCATATAAGAAGTTTCTCACATGAAGAAATGCATCACAGCACAAAACTCTATCAAATATAATAACCAAAGAAGATTTAGACGCAAAATGGAAGCAATAGTATAAAAATAAGTTCCAACTTCCAACTGCATTCTCACATACAAAAAAGATTAAATGCACACCAGAACTTACAATTACATATGAGAGAGGCGTAACCAATTTAATCAACCTCTAAACGGGGTTGATCATGAACCAACAAACACCCTCACACCTTGGTAGGCAATGTAACTTTAGATTATAACAGTTTGTGAGGTGTTCTAAGTAAATTTAGAAGTCTTAATGAAGAGATTGAGAAAAGAATAAACTCAGAAAAAAAATGCTCCTCTAAACCATATACAAGATAAAATTCAGTTAATTAGAGAATGAAATTGCTCATCTTAAACACATTTAATCTGTATTATATATTAAAGGCATTGTTCTAATATTCCATAATTAATATCCTCAAAGTCTACTATCTCAATGTTGCCAATAACACAGAAAGTATACAATCTGCCTAAAACAGTAATATACCATCTAATACTAACACACAAATATATGAGTTAAAACAACTATCAGGTCTCTTACTAATAATTATATTAAGCTTTAAATAAGTTGTAAATTAGTCAAAAGTATCTATGATCAATGATCAATCAAACTGAAAAGAATAAATTGAGCTTTATTTTCATGGAAAATAAAAAACCTGCTACACGTCAGTAAAACCACCAAAAAAATCAACTAATAAGTTCCATTTCGTGGTTTAAAAAAAAAAAAAGGAACAGGACAGCATCAGATACCCTTCAATCCATCAATCCTATAATTCAGGAGAAACTGCAAAAAAAAATAAGGAGGCAGAGTGAAAATTTATTACACTTTAACAAAAAAGCTAAAAAACAGCATTATATCTATAATCCATATCTTCCACATTAAATAAAAACCCAAAGAAAATGATCAAATTTGAAACCTAAAAGAAAAACCAAAATTATATCAGAAACACATTGAATATCCATTAAAAAGAAATATAGTATCATCCAAAAATAAAGAAAAAGAAGAGAACCTATCAAAGCAATTAAAACAGTGATCTTCTTTAATCTCACCTTAATAAAATAAAAACAACTTTTCTGAGCTCATTGACGTTGGTTTTGGGCAAAGTAGAAGAAACACTATGATGGGTATCTTTTGAAAAAGGCTTTAGAAATGAATCAGAAAGGCAGAAGAAGAGAATAAGACTCTCTTAAAACAGAAGAAAAAATGGAAGTGGGTATTTCTGAAACTCCATGAAAAGTAGATAAAAATGGGGATTTTCGGATCTGCTGGGTCCATTATTTCTAGGAAGATTTTGAGAGAGAAAACGAAAAAAAAAAAAAAGAAAAACAAAAATCATACAGAAACAAACGAAAAATAACTTACATGACAAGAGACATGAAAGTTGTCAAATATATATATTTATATATATTCTGTCTACCATTCCTGTTTTGTTCTTTTCTTTTCTTTTGGCTACAAAAAGGGCAATATGCATATAAAATATTGAAAACTTTTCAATATTTTCCTTACGAGAAAATAATTTTGCTTTTTCTTTTGAGATTTAAAAGGAAAAATAAATTGATTGGAGAAAAGACAACAGTGCAGTACAGCAGACAGCCAATCTCTTAAACGGCCTTGATTTTTCCAATTTTATAATATTTTAATCAATCTTATTATTATTTAAATAAAGAATTGTTTTATAGCGCTGGTCATCAGTGGGGTCCACCTAATCAAAATTTAAAGGAACAAGCATGCAGATTATGTGAAATTTCAGATTTTTTGTTTTAAGCCCAAAACTGACCCTACCTTTTCCTCTTTATTACTCCCAAGAGGCACTGTCCTTTTCGGGATTAGAGGAGAATAAATTCTAAATTATTAATCCATTAGGAATTTAGAGGTTGGGATAATGGAAGGTGGGCAATTCTAAGCACAAAGTAATTAATTAGGAATCTCATTAAGGTTAACTTTGGTAAAAAAAACCATGCAACATACAAGTATTGTTGGGATGTCAATTTTAGTCTAATCATTTTACGAAAGTAATATCCACACTTGATATGACCCCACCATCGAATTTCTTTACAATTGTTTTCTATTTGAAAGTGAATGAAAGCAAGCTAAAAATATCATAAGGGGTTTTTTAGTTTATTTGCTCTTTTTTTTTCTTAATAACAGAAGATTTTGACTAATTTGTTTTAATAAAAAGGATACATATGCTTATTATTTAATGAAGGATATTTTTTAGTTTAATTGTAATAAATTTATCTTTTTTTTGTTTATTTTCGTTACTTTTTACCTAACATCGTTAACTTTATTTTTTATAAAATTTTCATTTTTATATTATTATTAGGATTAATTTAATGAAAATAAGAAATATTCTAGTCATATTATACTTAATGATATCAAGAAAATTTTAATTAAAAGAATACATAATAGTTAATTATCAATTTTTAAATCTCAAGAGACAAATTGATTTCGTTTTGAATCATAATCTACTTTTTTGTTTTTTATTTTGGAATTAAATGTTATGTAAAAATTTATTTGATTTGAACCATACAAAAATAAGGTAATTTTCTCTTGTTAAGACATTTAAAATGAAAAGGCAACTCTTTGTAATAAGAGTGTTTATATATATATATATATATGGAAACTTTTTATTATAATTATTTTTATGATATTTCAATTATTGTAATTCAAATATTTAAAATAAATCCAAAAATTCAAAATAAGATTAAAAACTTTAAAGAAAATGTTATGAGACGTATTTCTTTTTAAATTTAGTACTTTTTTAATTTCTTTTTGATCAATTGATTTTTTTCAATTGTGGAAGGGAAATTCAAACTATTCTTTAAACAAGAAATCATATACCAATCAATGATTTATCTACTTAAATAGCGGTGTTTGAATCTGCTTCCTAAATGCAAAAAAGAAAATTTTTTTTGACCAATTATCATTTCACTAGCTTTCAATTAGGGGAGCTCTAATGATTGAACAAAGGCTGAGCCTTGAACCTCAAAATTGATTTGAAATTGAAAAGAAATAGTTGTTAGTTAAAAACGAAGGCTATTGATTACATGGTATAATCAAACGTTTTAAGAAAAAATTAGAGCATATAAAACAAATATTAATGCTTTGAGATTATCTTGAATCTACTATATAATTTGGCTTAGGCTTGTACCTTTGCAAGGTAGATTTACTGATGAAGAAGAATCTTCAGACACAATATGTTGCTTGCAAATTGACACAAAATATGCTGCTTTGTTTTTGGCAAATTTTATAGAATGAGATTAGAAAAGGGCGACCCAATTGGTGACTCTCCGGAGAGTGAGAGACACATGAATCTGCATCTCCTGTCCAATAATATGGTTTTGGATTTTTAATATTTTTCTCTCTAAATCATTGTGATTTATAAAATATAAGATCCATTAGATGCTTGATTTGAATTAATTTATTATTATTTTTTTAAAGTTGTCTTACACTATGAAATCAATGTATAATAATTATATCACATGAATAGAGTGAAAGTAATTTGAAATAAGTGACAATAGTCATGGGTTAATTTCATCATCGATATAGTTTAAAAGAATTTGACCTGATGGTTTAGATATAAAAATAATTAAAAAGGTTTTCTTTTTAATTAAGTCAAGGAAGGGAAGTAAGGATGGTGGAGAGCTGTTAGTTTTATGAAGAAGGATATATAGGAAGGAACTAAGGAGAGGAGGAGGTGATGATGGTGGCTAAAGCTTACTAAAATTTTGTAAAAAATAAAAAAAAAATCAAATCAAATACTTATATAAACAAAAAGAAATTCTTAAATATCAATGCAACAACCACCTTTTACACAAAAATCACTCTCACAAATTCTAAACTAATAAGCATTATCAACAGAAATTGCAAATCATCAAGAACAAAAGTAAGTAAAAAAATTCAAAAAAATTAAAATTAGGGTAAAATACCCTCTAAATTTAATGACATAATAATATTGAAATGATAAAAAATTATATAATAATAATTTTTAAAATTAATAAAAAATAAAAAAAATATTTTAATTTTTTTATATTTTTATTAACTGTGTTTACATTTTTAAACGAATTATCTATTTTTAATATTAATGAATTCACATAAAATTATATCTAAAAAATTATAAAAATGAGATTATTTTACCCATAAAAGTACATATAACACAACGTTAAAGCATTTCCAATATCACAAACACCAAAAAGCCATGGAGAATAAAAAACAAAAAAGAAGGAATTGAGAGTTTGTCGGTTTTGAGAGACTCGGAGACTTTTAGGGGAAATCTTGATTTGAGTAAGAAAAAAAAAACAAAGAGGAAGTCGTCGAGAGGGAAATGAGGAAGGTGACACGATGAGAAGAGATCAAGGGGCTGGCGGGAGAAGGAGAGAGATGTTCATAAAAAATAATTGTTAACAAATTTAAGAAGAAAATATTTTTTTAAAATATGTTTATAAAAAATTAAATATTAACTTTTTATTATATTTTTACCACTATTTTTATACATTTACGTAAAAATTCTAAAAACATTAAAGTGAGTCTTCCACAAACTCCGTGGACAAAGTGAAGCCACGACAGATGGATTGGGCATTTATGACGAGGCCTGGGTTGAGATTGGCTAGACAAGAGCCAACAGAGGTGAAAATAAGTGGCCGGGGTTATATGTATATGCGGTGATGTCAAGAGGCATTGCCATCTGAAAATAGGCTTTCATTGTTGTCCATGGAGAAGGAAATGGAAGTAGAAGGAAATTCCTAGATGAATTTCTTTTTTAATCACAAAACATAAATTTCCTCCTTTTGTTTTGAGAGAAAAATTCGTCAGGTTAAATATATATATATATATATATATATAAAAATTGTAGATGAGTCAATTGTCACGTGGCATTTTTTCTTTTGCCATTTGGAAAAGCTTATCTTAATATATTATAGGGTGATTTTTTTTTTTAGTCATTAAAAATAAAGTGTGTTTGGAAATAACCCTCCAGATAATTTTAACTGTTTTTAGCCATTAAAGTATATTTTCGGACAAAAATACCCTTAATGAGACATCTTTGTTGTGGGCACTCTGAAACACCCCGACGGCGAAAAATTATGCAAAGAAATTAGCGAACATCTATTTTGTGATGAGATGGTTTTTCTAAATAATGTTGCATGAGATGGTTTTTCTAAATGTTCGGACATGGCATTCAGATAAACCGAACGAGGAAGGGGAGGTGGTCGTGATGAATCGAAAGCTTGGAGCACGATGTGAAACCAAAAATCCTGCTTAAGGAGGTGAATCGAAAGGAGAAAGACGTGAATGTAAAGCACGAAATGGTCGTGCTACAGCAATCGGGACAAGCCATTGGGTTTAGAGTTTGTGAAAGGGAAAATGTGACATGGGAGGGTGCAGAGTTGGTGACACGCCATGGAGGGGAGCAGTGACACGGCAGGGTGCAGCGTTGGTGACACGCCATGGAGGGAAGTAGTGACACGGTAGGGTGCAGAGTTTGTGACACGACATAGAGGGAAGCAGTGACACGACATGGAGGGAAGCAGTGACACGGCATGGTGCAGAGTTTTGTGACACGACATGGAATGAAGCAGTGACACGACATTGAGTGAAGCAGTGACACGACATTGAGTGAAGCAGTGACACGCATGGTGCAAAGTTTTGTGACACGACATGGAGTGAAGCAGTGACACGACATGGAGTGAAGCAGTGACACGGCATGATGCAGAGTTTGTGACACGACATAAAGTGAAGCAGTGACACGACATGGTGTAGAGTTTTGTGACACGACATGAAAGAAAGCAGTGACACGACATTGAGTGAAGCAGTGACACGACATGGAGTGAAGTAGTGACACGACATGGTGCAGAGTTTGTGACACGACATGGAGTGAAGCAGTGACACGACATTGAGTGAAGCAGTGACACGACATGGTGCAGAGTTTTGTGACACGACATGGACGGAACAGTGACACGACATGGAGTGAAGCAGTGACAACGCATGGTGCAGAGTTTGTGACAAAACATGGAGTGAAGCAGTGACACGACATTAAGTGAAGCAGTGATACGGTATGGTTTTGAGTGTGTGACACGGCATTGCTTTAACATCTGATAGGCCATGGTTTGCTTTGAAATATGTGACATGGCATTAATAGAAAGGTTGACACGGTGGATTGAAAAGCGGACAGTTTCGGAGGCAATCGTTTAAACTTGCCTTAAATTTTATGAATATTAATTTTAAATTTTATTTATTCATTTTGCACAGTAAACAGTTCATTTTCCCTTTTCCTCATTCGTAAACGTCTGTGTGTGTGAACCAAGGACTGTTCGATTCATTTCTTATTACGAAAGGTAGAAGGGAGTTCAACTTCGTTGTTTAGAAGGTTAACGACACCACTGCAACAGGAAGAAGAATGTCGGATATGGGTGAAGAGGTAAGTGAGCCTGAAAAAAAAACTACAAAAAAAAATCTTCATTGATTTCGGTAATTTTTTTTTAAGGGTTTAGGGTGATACATATGGTCGTGTTTTTTGCAAATTTTAAGTTTTAAACTGTTTGAGTCCTGGTTTGATGATTTTGGGTGTTAAAGTGGTGTTGGGTTAACTGGACTTTGGGGTTTAGTGTGTGACAACATCTTCACCTGATATGCATGGCGTGTTACAGATATGCATGACGTGTGACAACATCTTCACCTCATATGCATGGCGTGTTACAGCATTTCACCTGGTATGCATGGCGTGTGATAGGCATGTGACAGAATTTCACCCCATATGCATGGAATGTGACACCATTTCACCTCATATGCATGGCGTGTTACAGCATTTCACCTGATATGCATGGCGTGTTACAGCATTTCACCTGGTATGCATGGCGTGTGACATCATTTCACCTCATATGCATGACGTGTGACATCATTTAACCTCATATGCATGGCATGTTACAGCATTTCACCTGGTATGTATGGCGTGTGACAACATTTTCGCATGATATCCATGGCATGTGACAACATTTTACTTGATATGCATGGCGTGTCAGAACAATTATTTATAAAGTTAGTATACCTTTTGGGCACATTATTGGTTAACTGACTCCTGCACGTGTGCTATGTGATGCAGATGCATCGTAGAGAATATGAGGATCTTGACAATGTCTTCTATGTGCCGAGAGAGAAGTGGGCCTTCAATGTCGCAATAAACACCCACTGTAAGTGGTCCCAGCTCCATTACATCAACAAGACTTTCCAAGAGAATGGGGAGTTGGATGCAGTGAAGCGTACATGCTTCGGAATGCTCCTTGATGTCTATCCACAAGGCTACTTCAGCGCTGGTCTCCTTCATAACATAATGATTCATCGAATCAATGAAAGAGAGGCAACGGACGATGAGCTATGGTTTGTTATCGACAAGAGCAAGGCGCGGATATCAAAGCAGGAGTTCTGCATTACCCGAGTTGAAGTTCGGTCCAATGCCCGATGTGTTCACACGTCCGTACGAGGTGGTTGCGGACGGAATTCATGCGAGATACTGGAGTGGCCAGGAAAGCATAAAGCTGCAGGCTTTGCTTGACACGTTCCGCGGAGGAAACTTCCAGCGAGAAGGAGACGCGACCAAGATGGCACTGGTTTTGATTGCAAATAACATCCTATTTGGGTAAGACTACTGTAGACGGGTGACACCTTGGTTGCTGTCATTGGTTGAGGACCTTGACGCTTGGAACGGATTTCCGTGGGGCCACTATGTTTGGAAGCTCACCTTGGATTACCTATTGAAAGGGTTCGAGGTGCCTACCTCAAGCGCAGCAAAGGAAAACCGTTTACGGTACAACATCTACGGCTTCGTATGGGTGATACAG
Organism: Theobroma grandiflorum; assembly: GCA_036013995.1. NCBI lineage: Eukaryota > Viridiplantae > Streptophyta > Magnoliopsida > Malvales > Malvaceae > Theobroma > Theobroma grandiflorum. Next base: position 15,979,273 of record CP142131.1, read on the forward strand.
GTATTATCACATTTACCGCTTTTGTTTGGTTTCGAGAAAATAATTTCTTGTTGCACTGTTTAATAATTTACGTTTGATAATGTTTACAATTGAGTTGCAGTTCTGGGCATTGGAGGCAATTCCGGTCTTGTGAAAAATAGTAGCCCCCTCTGCTCAGAAGGAAAACGTCTACTCGCGAATGTGCAGATGGCAATGCAATCAAAAGCCAAAAGACATGCATAAGGTGGTTGAGAAGTTCGAGTCATCTAAGTAAGTGAGTGAACAGCTACAAATTGATCGATCCTTCATATTTATATAAGAAATTTGCCTCAAATTTAAACGTTTGATAAATATTTTTTTTTTTTGTAGTTATGGCCCCTGGAGACGTTGGAGATCACCCCGGAGGAGGCCAGCCAGGAGTATTTGGTGGACCTCAATGTGCCGTTATCGGAGGGCCACCAGTACGTGCCAATTGGGCAAATGGAGGATCGGGGTGATCAGATTGGTGTCGCTGCCAGGTCGAAAAGGAGAAGCTTGAAGGAGAAAAGATCCACCGCTTCAACTAGACGGATGCGCACCGACTCTCCCAATATTGATGAGCCGTTGACCCCTGAGTTAATGGAACAAAGAGACGACCATGGTGCAGGAAGTGAACAGCCGGTATTTACGGTTCTAACATTTTTTTCCATCCATTTTGATATGTGATTATCTACTAACATTTATGTGCTTGCAGTTGGATCAACCTACAGCAGCTCCACAACCACCCACCGATCTTCCTCAGACACACATTCGTATTGAGCCATCGGTAAGTTTGGTTATAACGATTTATGTTCAAAGTTTCCACATATGTTAATCTAGTAACAAAGTAACTTATGTCATTGCAATTCACGGAGGCGACGTCTAGTCCGCAACCAGCGATGGCTCCGGCTCCGATTCAACCGCATACTGCCAATGAGCCGCCGGTAAAGATATTAAAGTTGTTATATTGGTTTTCCACACGTTTCCTATATGATTATTGAATAACACCACTAATATATATGTTATTGCAGTTGACCCAGTCAACAAGAGTCAATGGCGGCATAGGCACAAAACGTCAGCTCCGACGGATCATGCAAGAAATGTCGGAGCTGAAGGCATCAATTAAGTCCTTAACTTTTACAGTTGAAAAGCTAGAGGACCGCATCGTTTCACGGGTTCTAGATGGGCTGAAATCACAAGTACGTTAATCTTTCTATGCTTGTATTTTGCTATTTTAGGTCAATTTGCTATTGAATTTTCACAGTTGTCTCATTCTGTAGGCCGGTCCTTCATCCGACAATACTGCTGCGGGTCACGATGATCTTGATGATGGGCAGCATAAGGAGCATGGTGTCAGCCTTCAATCAGAAGATGCTGAAGGAGCTGAGGTTGGTGAGGCCGATCCGATTGTGGATACTTTCGCTGGACAAGAGGGAGACCTTCAGTTAGTTATGTCAGTCGTAGAGCATCTTCCTCCGTCCGAGGCGATCGTCGCTCTTCCAGCAGCAGGATCGAGCCAGCTTGCTCAGAGCACTCCCGAAGCCACCAGGTCGCCACTATCCTTCGATTACCATCATCGTGTAGCAGCAATTGCCGACCCTACTGAATGGGCACGGGTGATAATGGAGAGCAAATACCTTGCAAGCCCGTATGTCGACCCCTCATTGACTCGTCAGGCGGTGAAGGACGCGATGATGGAAGCGTACAAAGCCTTCAAGAAGAACCAATCTGCGATGTCATCTTGTAAATATCAATTCATTGTTGTTTTCTATAGAAACATTCATCCACCATCGCTTATCAAATTCATTTTGTGACATATGCAGGCGTAACGTCGGAATCTTAGGGGATCAAGGTGTTGACTTCTTCACATCGTTAGAGGATCCACAAGTAGAAATGACAAGTGAACATATCGACGCATGCCTCAGAGTTATGTGTAAGCGGGCGACAGGCCCAAAATCGAAGCATTACACTGCCCGTGCATGCATGGTTGACACTATATTCTTTGTAAGTTTTTTGCAAAAAATTTTAATTTTTTCTAAGCTTTTCAGTGCATTAAGTCTAAACCAATGCAAATTTTTTTTTTCAGGACACCATCCATATGCTACACTCGACATATCAAATCGAAGATGCCCGATCGAGCATGCAAATTTTGGATGATTTACGGGGGTATGTGGAGGGTGAAAGGCTGACATACGGCAAGAAATGGGAAGAGGTCGATTTCATCCTCGCTCCTTGCAATGTGGGTGGGCATTGGGTGGTGGCAAAGATCGATTTAGGAAAGTGGAAGATCAAGGTGATGGACTCCGCAACAACTTCGGCAGCAAAGGATAACGGAGTTCGTACGGAGCAGATGAAGCCACTTACGATAATTTTTTCAATCATTAGCCACCAAGTCGGGTATTTCACTAAAACACGTCGAATGAGACGGGATTTGACGCCGATGCCATTGGAAATTTCTTTGCCCAGCCCTTCAGTGCATCGACAGGAGGATAGTGTCAGCTGCAGCATGTTCATGGTAAGATACATTGATGCAATGTTGCAATCGGAGCCGATAAGAGTTAAGCAGAATATGATTGCAAAATTGTGTATCCAATATGTACACGAAATTTTTACCAACAACTGTGCGAGCGAACCATGAACATATCGACAGTTAGTTGTATAATTTTTTTTTCTACAAAATACAATTTAGAGATAAATTTTTTGTTGTATACACAATCATAGGAAATAGAATTATTTTTTTATTACTCACTTCATTATATTTTTATACAGAATAAAATTTTTTTGTATAGACAATTAATTTTATATAGGAATACATTATCTTTGTTAAGTAATTTTGTATCCTTATATTATATTTTTTTGTATCGTAATTTAGTAATAAGTCAGCGTCTGACAACATTGACAATATGCACTCGGCGTGTCACCACCATGTCTGCATGCGTCTGGCGTGTCACACCCAGTATGCATGCAGGTGGCGTGTCACCACCAATATCTGCATGCAGGTGGCGTGTCACCACCAATATCTGCACTAGGCGTGTCACCCCCAGTATGCATGCAGGTGGCGTGTCACAACCAATATCTGCATGCACTTGGCGTGTCACAAGCAAGTCTATGTGCATTAGGCGTGTCACAAAAATATCTACATAGAGTCGGCGTGTCACAAAAATATCTGCATAGAGTCGGCGTGTCACCAACATGTCTACATGCACTTGGCGTGTCACCAGCAAGTCTATGTGCACTAGGCGTGTCACAAAAATGTTTGCATAGAGTCGGCGTGTCACCAACATGTCTGCATGCAGGTGGCATGTCACAACCATATCTGCATGCACTTGGCGTGTCACCAGCAAGTCTATGTGCACCTGGCGTGTCACAAAAATGTCTGCATAGAGTCAGCGTGTCACCAACATGTCTGCATGCACTTGGGGTGTCACTACCATATCTGCATGCACTTGGCATGTCACCAACAAGTCTATGTGCACCTGACGTGTCACAAAAATGTCTGCATAGAGTCGACGTGTCACCAACATGTCTGCATGCACTTGGGGTGTCACTGCCATATCTGCATGCACTTGGCGTGTCACCAGCAAGTCTATGTGCACCTGACGTGTCACAAAAATGTCTGCATAGAGTCGACGTGTCACCAACATGTCTGCATGCACTTGGCGTGTCAGCAGCACGACAAGGATGCCTTGTCACTGCTTCCCTCAATGGCGTGTCACCGACTCTGCAGCCTGACTTCTCACATTTTTACCCTATCACAAACGCTAAACCAAAGTGGACAATTGATATAGTATTGCAACGTCGTTTGTAAAATGAGTAAAATTCCCTTATGTATATTGAAGCGATTTGCTTTAAGCAATAATGTAATGAATGTATTGGCTTTACAATTGTCGAAATGTAGAGTAACATTGTTGATTTTTTATTTATATATGTTGTCCAAAGATTAGACAATTTACATTCCATACTATACCACCATGCATGGTGTGGCTAAAGTCAATTATTGACAACTTCTATACCTAGGCAATGCTATTATTATACACTGGTTTATAACAAATATTATTATTCAATGCAAATGTCAATGGCCAAGATCGAAACAATTCGAATCAAACCCTAACAAAGCAACAGATAAATTACAGTTAGTTAGGCCCCGATAATATGTCTTCGTCCACAACACACATTACGTTTTCAGACATTGTCCTTCGGATTGGACAGTTGTTGTGTATATGATCCGTTTCTCTGCAAATTAAATACGCTTTCGGTCGGCACACTCGTCGGGGCGCTGATTGACTTCGAGATGGTGCCGGATTTGTTGATGGATTTGCAAATGGAGATGGGCAATTCTGTCTGTTGTGCCCGTACATCTTGCATTGCGAACATCTCCGTGCTCGACTGCCTTCACCAGCGGATGGAATCCTTCTCCTCCTAGGTATTCCTACTTGGCCTCGACAAAGTGGTGGCAAGACGACAATTTGTTTCACATGCGAGGGGATGTCCCATTCACTAGGATGCCCTACTGGGCGAATGGACCCCACATAACCCTCCACCCAAACGGTTGTCTTGTAGTAGTCGACGCAGAAATCAAAGGCTTCACGTTTGCATTTACTAAAAAATACAATGAACCCAATATTCAAGCAGAATATAATGCTATGTTATGTCAAATTAATGATCAAATAAGAAATAAAGAAAATATAATCTGACCTTATTGCTGCAATGGCATGGCTGCATGGCAGTAAATCTTTTTGGAACTCACAGCATGAACACGTCTTCGTGGACAGGTTAACAAGTCCGTCCATCTTCCCGTCTTTAACTTCAAACTCCACTCGATTGATAGGCTTCACTACAAAGCGATGTGCATCATTGAAGCGTTTGCTCAATTACCTAACAACCCAAGGGCTGAGGGGTGTGGTCACCTTGACAGCCTCCTCGTACCGATCATGGAACCAACGCTGGAACATGTCTCGTATGAACTCGATCAAAACAGTAATTGGCATTTGTCTGGCATGCTTTAAGTAGGAGTTAACACATTCGGCAATGTTCGAGGTCATCATTTGGTATCGCCTTGTCGGTGAACATGCACGTGCCCATCTCTCAAGGCCTATTCTCAAAAGATCAGCATAAGCTCTCGCATGAATCTGCTTGAGCTGGTTCATATGTCTGTTGAATTCGAAAACCTTATAGCAATCTCGAGCAAAGGTGAAAATCATAGAAACGTCATCACGCTTGAACTTGTTTTTAAAGTTTTTCTTCAAATGGTAACCGCATAAACCGTGGTGTGCTTCTGGGTATGCATTTTGGATTACTTTCTTAATGTCGAGATGCTGATCAGAAATGAACATAGTGTTTTCAGGACAACCAACTGCATCACGTAGCTTGATGAGAAACCACGTCCATAAGTCTTCGTCCTCAACATGGCCGATGCCAAACGCAACTGGATATACACAGCCGTTCGCGTCTTTGCATACAGCAACAAACAGAACACCCTTGAACCTGCCTTTCAGATGTGTTGCATCAATTGCAACCATAGGACACATTACATCCCTAAACCCCCGAATACAAGCCCCGTATGACCAGAAACAATATTTGAATCTTTCAGCCTCGTCAGTAGCCACTACTGTGACTGTGCCAGGATTTTCTTGTTCCAACATATAAAAATATGAGAGTAGTAGTTGAAATGACTCCTTTGGGGGACCGAAAACAAGCGTCTCCGCATACTCCTTTGCTTGCCAAGCTTTACCATACAAGCATTCCAATCCCCACTGAACCCTCATCTCACCAATTATGTCCTTAGGTCTCAACGCTACTCCATTAGCCCGAAGCTTGGGTGCCATAAGTTCACCAATTATCTTGGCACTCGCAGATGGAAATCGCCCTTGCAACCTATCAACAGTACATGTGTGTACTTTGTGGAACTTTTGAACTTCCCAATACCCTCATCCATCAAGTAACTTCCTTGAACGGACACTGAACTTGCATGCCTTGTCTTTGTAACCAACCTCGTAACGACTTTGGCATGACCTTTTCACTCTTATCCCAAACTGCTCTTTTAGAGCCAACATGTTCATAGCTCGTTTCAACTCCGCCTTCGAGGAAAACGTTCTTCCTTTGTATAAGCGATCATTGGGAATATATCCTTGCTAATTGTTTGGAAAGAGAACCTTTTTGCACCTGCAATTCGCCACATAGAATATATCCTTTCATTTCGCCTTTCTTGATAACTATCATCGAGCATTGTATCAACGGAACGATTCCCGTCCTCACCAGCGATGGGGTTATTGTATATGGGATCATCACATTGAACATTTCCTACATCAAAACCTTCAGCAGGTTCCGTTTCACCTTCAACATTATTACAAATTGGAATGTCACTGTCATAAAGGCAGTCATTGTCTGAAATGTCATGATCCCATTCGTCAAGCCCATCACTCGAACTGTCATCAAATCTATCTTCACTGCCAGCAAACAAATCTTCATTTCCCTCATAACATGCAGCATTATCCTCCAGCGTCGTAGTGTTAACATCCAACGTCACAGTGTTGTACTCACATGTCGTATTCTCATTTGAAATTAGAATTACACACTCTACCGTTTCACCCGATCGATGCATTCCTTTAGCAGCAGACCCTAATTGGTTTGATGCACATCCCGATCGAAATTGTGGACCTAACTCTTCTATCAATGTCCTCTGGTTACTGGGCTGTACAAACTCTTGAGGATACCTCAACTGCGGGTTACGAACTGAATGCTCTGGCATATGTGAAGCATTGTAAATCTGATTCTGATTGAGCTGTTTATCGTGTTTTTCAGCTTCTTCATGTGACATAACATTTGTTTCGGGTCTCTTAATGTTGACATACACAGCGGAACATTCATCTGTTCTAGCAGAATTAATGCAACATCCTCATCATCCTTGATAATTGGCCGTGATAGCTCCCCGGGTGTACTGATCAATGCATGCAACTCAATATCGTTAATTTCTGAGTTTTCCCCAACAACATCTTCAACTAGCTTCATCAAGCCTGCAAACGACAAATCACTCCTAACCCACCGCATTCGTGACTCACCACCCTTATACATGCCATCCACCCACTGACCACCGTGTCTTATCACAAGTCACAGAATTGGAATCCCATTGAAATTTTGAAAACAAAAATAATTATTTAATTTACTTAATTATTTAATTATTTACTTAATTACATGGGGTTGACAGGCCAAGTGCATGCATGCATGCTGGTGACAATCCAAGTGCAGGCAGACATGCTGGTGACACAACAAGTGCATGCGTGCATGCATGCTGGTGACATGATAAGTGCATACATGCATGCTGGTGACACGCCAAGTGCACATAGACATGCTGGTGACACGACAAGTGCATACAGACATGCTGGTGACACACCAAGTGCACATAGACATGCTGGTGACACGACAAGTGTATGTAGACATGCTGGTGACACGCCAAGTGCATGCAGACATGCTAGTGACACGACAAGTGCATGCAAACATGCTGCTGACACGCCAAGTGCACATAGACATGCTGGTAACAACTCTGTGCAATGTTTCTAATCCGTCTTCTGATTTACAAAAAATGTTTCACAAATTTATGTGTTGCAGCAACGAATCCAAAAACATAATTTATGTGTTGCAGCAACGAACCCAAAAACATACCTTGATGTTATCTCCGCAATGAGGTTTATTTTTTGAGGACAATATGGCCAAATGGCGAGAGATAGACCACGGCACGAAGACGATAGTGCTCAACAGAGAGTTGATAGAGCTCACACAGTTCAGAGAGCTGAGAGAGCTGATGACGATCGTGCTGAACACAGAGTTGATACAGTTCAGAGAGTTGAGAGAGAAAGATGAGCGAGCACAAACAACTGAGCATTAATTTCTAATTTTTGGAAGATGGCGAGAGGCAGATATCGGTAGCTTAATTTGCCACAATGTTTTTTAAGGGCATTTTCATCTACTCATGCTTCTTTTTGGGTAGAAACAGATAACTTTATTTTGGTGGTTACTTTTGAAATCACCTTATAAGGAGGGTTATTTCTCACAATTTCCTCTATACTATAAATAAATAACATTAAAATCTATCTTTAAATGAAAAATCTTAATAAAATCACCTTTAAAATTACAGGAAATAAAAGGTTTGATATTTATGTGAAAATTTTGAAAAATGTTTGAGGCTGATTTGAGCAATTAGTCCTACTTAAATAATGTGAATGACATGCAACATAAATCAATCCTAATTTGTTGTAACGCAATTTATACCGCCCTTGGTCCCACAGGCTGGAAATGTTGTCTGTCTCATAATTATCATTATCATATAACATATGATCCATATGGTATGATACGATATTAATGAAAAACGATATGTATCTATAGTTATATTACATTTGATCAAGTATCGAAACGTGTTGTACAATACAATTGATATATTTTTTTATAAGTTCATATTTAATTTATTAAAAATCTTAATTTTTATTATTTTTTGAATTGAAATATGAAAAATTGTATTTTATGAGTTTAAATTTTTAGATTTTAAACAAAAAATATTAAAAAAATTGAATTCCCTATTAATTTTAACATGATAAATATTTTTTAATTTTTAATTAATAAATTAATATGATAAAATGTAAATTTTATTTAAAAATCTATATTATTAAAGAATATATTGAAAGTTTAAATTAAAAAAATAATTATCTTTTCAATTTATCCCTTATAACCTTCATTTTTGTTAAAACATATAATGTTTTTCAATTTTTTTCTTTATTTTACATATATAACTGTTATTTATAATTAATTTTAAAAATTTTTACCATATCTTATGATACGATGAGATACAATTCTCAATATTAAAAATAAAATTTTGATACATAATATGTATCTCAATTTAACAACTATGATCTATTCAAATATACCTCATCGTCTTTCTAAATTGATGCCATATAAAACATTTATTTTTACCTTGTACCTTATTATAAGTCTATTACATGTTGTCTCTGCATTTAATTTTTTATTAAAAATAAATAAATTTAATCATCATTCTTTGAATAAAGAGATGTATTTATTATTAAGGGGAAAAAATTGAGTGCATTTGTCACGGATCCACTTGCAGTACTACATCCAAAAACTAAAACATTATTTTGTCTTTTTAACTTAATTCTATTTGCTTCTTTTAAAACAATTGCATTTGTAGTACTATGCCAATAATATCTAAATTTTATTTGTGAACAAGTCTATTTTTGGCTTTTTGCCACCAGAAATTTGTAGATTAAGCAAGTGCAAGGGATGATATTTATATATATTCTGAATAATAGCATAGGCCCCGTTTGGCAGCTCAATTTCGGTGCAATTTGCCACTTTTTTCCGTAATCATGACGTGAGAGTGATTCCGCGATGCACCAGGGCGAAGTTAGTCAATTTTTGTTAGGAGTTTAAAGATGAAAAAAAAAATGTTATATTTAAATAATAATTAAAAAATTCATAATAAATAATAAGTGTATAGAACACGTAAATAAAAAAAATAACAAAAGAAAGACTTATAAAAAAATTGTACTTGACAATATATCTTAGATTCATAAAATATAATGTATAAAATATAAATAGTTAAATATGATATACAAAATTTCACACAATAATTAAATATAAAAATAATTAAATAATATAAATAAAAAAAAGTAAAATAAAACTTTACTTCTTAATTTCACTAAGTAGTGGTGAGTAGTCCTTGTTCAAATTCACAAACTCAAAAATCTTTTTTAAAAAATGAAATGTATTTTAATATTTAGTTACATAAGAGAGAGTAAAGTAAAAATAAAAAAATAAAAAAAAAGAAAGGGAAAAAGAAAGAGAGGGAGAAAGAGGTGTGAATAAATTTAAGAATTAGGATAAAATTGATTAAGACTTGTATGGTCATTTTATTATTTAATATTTATATTAATTATTAAATAAAAAATTTATTTTGAAGAGTATTAAAAAATACATGTAATAAATAAAATATTTCAAAATTTTGAAATGCCACAACCCCCATAAATGTACTAGTCTTTAATTTTTTTTATTTTTATTTTTGAAAGATTACTACCATGGAAGATAAGATAATACTACTCTCCAAAATTATTATATATCTACTATATATAAAAGTAGTATAATTTGATTTCTCAATTTCTTTCAATTGAGTGTCTAATTGAATTTCAATTGAATGTCTAATTGAATGACAAGTGTCATTCAATTAGAATCCCTCCCTATATATTTAATTTTGTAATTAAAATCAATTTATCTTTTTCCCTACTATATATAAAAGTAATATAATTTGATTTCTCAATTTCTTTCAATTGAGTGTCTAATTGAATTCCAATTGAGTGTCTGTCATTCAATTAGAATCCCTCTCTATATATTTAATTTTGTAATTAAAATCAATTTATCTTTTTCTCTACAAACAATTTATCTTTTAAAAATATCAAATTGAAATCTAATACAATATAATTTATATTTCTTTTAACATTTTTCGTAGCGTAGCTACGGGTATCATTCTAGTATATATATAATAACTAAAAGTTTTCAAAAATTTTTGACCACTTATAACAATATGACCCTCTACTCTGGAGTAGTACGATTGGACCATACCCAATGCGCTGCACCTCCAGTTGAGGATCTAAATGCATCAGCCACTTCACTGGGCAATTTGTATATTCATGTTTTAATCATGTCATGTAAATATAAAAATATTAATAATTTTACAAGTAAACATAAATATGATATAATTAATTAATTGTATTAAGATCTTAAACATGTATATGGATATGTTTAATAAATACGTAACAAAACAAAACATGATTAACATGTTTATTAAACGTGTTGGATTAAATTTTATACGACACGACATGATTAACATGATTAAAAATTATACGATTTATGACATGTTTGCATTATTGACACGATTAATACACAATTTATATGATTAGAACAATTAAATTGATATATATATAAGTAAAATAAGATTCTATTATTCAAATTTACAACAAAAAATTATAAATATCATAATATATGCCAAAGATAATAAAATTCAATATCAATACATTTTCATCATTATAAAAATATTAGAATTTATATAAATCAATAAATGAGTCTTAACTATGTATTAAACATGTCTACATGACATGTGAACACGATTAAATAAATGAGTAATAAATAGATCACAAATTATACGAATATTTAATCGTATCTTAGACGAGTCAAGTGAGTTTATAACGGTTAAGATACAATTTATGTGTGTCTTAACCATATCAATATGATTAATACACAAAATACAAATTTTTTTTAACAAATCTACTTAAACCCATGTTGTATACAAAATTGTCAAATCTACTTAAAGATCCAATCAGCTCACTATATTATGCCTAGACTATTATACCCTTATCTTTTTTTTTCTTTTCTTTCCCTTGATAAAATAGTGATTTTACCTAAATACCCTTTTATTATGGAAAGTTTTACAAAAACATATACACGAGTTCTTACTAATTATTTAATCACTAAAAATAATTCAATAAATACGTAATAAAGTCAATAAACAAATGAAGTTGACATGTTAAATAATTATTATTTTATCACTTGCAAATATAAAGTATTTTTTACTGATTTTTGTATCAAGAATTATGTTTGTATCAAATATCATGTGTTAACATTTTTTATTGAATAAATTTTGGTTAAATATCCAAATAAGCCCTTAAATTATGTCAAAAAAATAATTCAACCCCTATCTTTTTATTATATTCAAATAAGTCCATAAACTTTTATTTCAAGTCAAATAAGCTTCTCTTTCTAATTATTGACTAATAAAAGTTAATGAACGATATACGTGAACTTTTATACCATATCATCTGTCATGTGACATTTTGATGATGTCACTATTGTGTGGAAAATAGTGTGACATTAAATGTTATTGATTAAGATTTGTGTGCTTATCTTTTTACTCGTACACATGTCAAAAAATGATTGATTAAAGATTTTAAACAAAAAATATAAAAAAAAAACCTAATTACCTTATTCTTAATCTATTGAACAAATATTATCTTCTTAAACAAACTAAATCATTTAATTTAAGGTTTAAGAAAAAAAAAAGAGAGAACAAATTGAATTCAAAATAATTTAGAATCTTCAACTTTTAATTTCTCGAATTTGCATGCCTTTCAATCATCGTTAGGCCTTGCCTGGTAGCTAATGAACATATAAAAAGTGAAGGTGAAGAGAAAAAGCAGGAGAGAATGGAGTTGCCATTGGAAATCAAGGTGTGATGCTTTGAGAAACTACACTCGCCAACGACAAAGTATTATTAAGCTTGTCAAAAAAGAGAAATGTCCAAAACCGGTGTTAACAATGTTCTTTTTTTTTTTTTTTTAATAGTTGATGTGTTATTTACATGTAAAAGAGAAGGAGAATCTCCCTCAAAATATAGTAAAGGCTATGGATGACAAAAAAGTTCCATAGCAACCCATATCCATCACACCACCACAGTCCAAAACAAGCCAAAACCACCAAATGCAAAAGCACAAAAACAGGACCCATGTACGAACACCCTCTAGAAGGATACATGAAGACAAAAACATAATTTATTTTGTTATTTGGGATTAAGCCTAAATTAAATGATTTATTTTGTTAAACATAAAAGGTCTATCTTTTGTCAAATTATGAAAAAAAGGAATTAGGTTTCTTTTTGTTTAAAATCTTTAACCAATCATTTTTAAACATGTATATAGATAAATCAATAAATACATAAATTCTGATTAATAACATTTAATGTCATGTCATCTGTCATGTGATAATGATGTTATTAAAATATCATATCAATTTATCACATAATATATGACGTATCATGTATATCGTTGATTAATGGAAGTTAATTAACAGTGAAATATAAAAATTTATTTGACTCGAAATAAAAATTCAAAGATTTATTTAACATATTTCAGAGACTTATTTTAGTATTTAGTTATAAAATTTTTTGAATTCTAAAAATATCAAATAAAATACAAATTATGCATAAAAGTACTTTAGTTATGCATTGTCAATTATGCAGATTTGGATTTTGCTGTAAGAGCATAAAATTTTCATATCTAAATATATTAATCATGTCACATCTAAATATGTTAATTTTATTTAAACAATTTAATTATATTCTGTACAAGACTTATTATTGTTATTGTTTAAAATAAATTATTAATTATATAAATTTTCTTAACTTAATAAATGTTAAAGGTATTACCAATTAAAATTATACATAATATACCAACTTTGACTAAGGTTCTCAACGGTCATTTTCTCATCTCACGACAACCCCATGGCAAATCACTGTTTTTGCTGAACACGTTTTAGTCTTAGTGATCGTTTCTCTCTCATCAATGGGCACAATTTTCGATCTTACCATTACGAATCTTATCGTTATGTGAACAAAACCTTAATGATTGTTTTTTTTTTTTGAAAGGAGTTCAAATTGAAAGTTTGAATTTACTCTTTTCGTTACATTAGACTTGCTCATATGTAATAAAAGAACACAAATATTATCGAATGCTCACTTTATTAATAGGGTAAATAACAAAGAAGAATCTTATGATTTAGAATAAAATATTTTGATATTCATAAGTTTTTATCGAGATTGTACGGAAGTCTATTAGTTTTCAAAATGAACATTCTATCTTAAAAAATAATTTTTTATTGAACACGTAAATTCAACCGTTCATTAACTTTTAATATTTTCGTCAACTTGCTGACATGGTAAAGATAGAAAGATAATTTTATCATTGAATAATTTTTATAATTAAAATTATATAATTTTATTATTTTTATTAATTAGAAAAAAAACTCATAATTGGGGAGCACTAGGGGAGCCCTAAATCGGGCTCCTTAAGGGAGCACTGATGCTCCCCTCTTTTGTGCTCCCCTTTCTTGGGGAGCTGGGGAGCACTGATTGGTGCTATCTATTTTTTTATTTTTTTAAAAAATATAATAATAATTTTTTAAATTAATAAAAAGTATTTTAGTCTTTACATTATTTCTATTAATGATGTTTGTAGACTTGAGGTGAAGTGTCTATTTCGAAAACTAATAGACTTTTGTATAATTTATATTAAAACTTAGGAGAGTTAGGGTATTTTACCTTAAGATTTAAGATGGAATAAATTTACCTCTTGTGATTTAAAATTGAAGACTTACTTATTTTGTTATTTATTTATTTATTGCATAATATATAAAAAGGCCTTTAAACTATTTTAAAAAAAATTCAAATAAGTCTTTATATTTTTATTGTATTCAATCAAATTTTTATATTTTTTTGAGTCAAATAAGTCATTGTACTTTTATTTTGTATCAAATAAGTTTTTATGATTAATGATTGATTTAGTCAAAATACTACTTATCATTTTATATCATGTGATATTAGCATGGCATGTTAATATATAATAATTGATGATGATGTGACATATTGATATATTATAATTAATAATTATAATAACATGTTAATTTGATATAATTACATGACTATGTAATATTTTCACTCTCCACAGTAACACCATGTTAGTGTCATGTCGATATAAAATAACAAATAATATTTCAACTAATGACAATTATCCATTCATTATTTAATTCAAAATAAAAGTATAGAGGCTTGATTGAACATAGATCTAACAATTCGTGTTTTCATGTCATAAACGTGTCAGACACGATTAGATACGAAACATGTTAAGGTAAATACTAACACAACACGTTTAATAAACGTGTCTTAAGTGCAAAACATGTACACGAACACGTTTAATAAACGTGTAACACGACAAGACACGATTAACACGTTTATTAAACGTGTTAATATACGACACGACACGATTAATAATACGTTTAACACGATTAACACGTTTAAATAAAAAAATTTACAATTAAATATAATTTTATTATTTAAATCCAAAATCTATAATTAAAAAAATAATTATAAAAAAATAATAATAACATCAAATATAATAAAAATTAATATAAATAATATACATAAAATTCATTATCATATAATATGATAAAATACATAATTAACATCAAATCTTCTAATGCTAATAATATTAAAAATCTTCAAATAAAATCTAAATGTTAAAAATTAGGATATTAATGTATAATTACATTAATATTTTTTATAAAATTAAAAAAACTGTTTAAAATAATTATTTAAAATTATTTATATAAGATAAAATAGTCTTTAACTATCAATGTTTAATGGGTTAATAAACGTGTCACGTGTACACGTTTAAACACGATAACACGTTTAAGTAACGTGTTTAAACGTGTCAGACACGATTAGACACGAAACACGTTAAGGGTAAACCCATAACCTGTTTAACTCATGTCTTCTCGTATTGTATTAACTTGTCGTGTCCAAAATTGTCAAGTCTAATTGAACATAATAAAAATATAAAAGCTTATCTGAATGTTTTTGAATAATTTGGAAGTTTATTTGAACATTACACTTTATTTTTCTATTAGAATTTTCTTGACACCATTAAAAAGAAATGACTAGAATATCTTTTATTTCATTATATTAATACTAATAATAAAAAATAAAAATAATGAGAATAAATACATGATAATTAAATGTCAAATTTTAAATTCACGAAGTAATATTTTTCCTATAATTTATCCTTTTTAATAGAGAAAGGAAAGAATATGATTCTAGAATCAGATCATATTAATTAATCCTCGAATTACACTAAAAAATCTAAAGGAACTATAAATTTTTAGTAATATTTTGAAGGGAAATGCATTGATTAAGGTGATATATATATATATATATATTAAAAAATCAATCTTTTAGCCTTTTTTTAATTTGGTGAAAATAGTGTATTAAATGAAAATTTTTTTAATAAAAAAATTTAAATCAGTTCATATAATATATGGGCACCTATTAATTATTAGTGGATTATTTTATTTTAAAATTAAAAAAAAAGGGTTAAAAAATTAATCGATTTGTTGTTGCATATTGGCTTGAATATAGGAGTGAGCAAATGGGCAAATTGAGTAGTTTGGTCTGCCATAACTAAAAACTAAATGAACAAAACACTTTTAGAAAATCGACCAATTATAAAGAAAGATCAAACCGATCAAATATAAAATTGGTTTAGTTGATTTGGTTTTGGACCAATAGACCAAAATTTTATCATTTTTTTTACAAATTATAATATTAAAACTTATAAACTTTATTTGTAATTATAAAACATACAAATTATGTATAAATTAAATATATGTATACATTTAATATATTACTTTATTATAATATATATGAAATTAATGATATAACTTATATGCTATAATATTTTAATTTTTATACCAAAGTTTGTATAAAAAATAACTAATTATAAACAATATGTTATAAAAATTAAGACGATAACTAATAAAATTATTAAATGTAATCATATAAATAAAATCTATTATAAGTTACAGTAATACTTATGCATAAATTAAATATATGTATATATAATATATTACTTTATTATATATATATCAAATTAATGATACAACTTATATGTTATAATGGTTTATATCAAAGTTTGTATAAATAATAACTAATTATAAATAATATGTTATAAAAACTAAGGTGATAATTAATAAAGTTATTAAGTGTAATCATATAAATAAAATTTATTATAAGTTATACTAATGCTTATGTATAAATTAAATTTTATATATAATATTTATACAATTATATATATATTCATAACATTTTATATTACGAAACATTATTAAGATGTAATAATTATAACATATTAATATATAGAATATTTACCATCATATATTATAATATTAACATATAGGTTATATCATTTAAAATATATAACTTGTAATTTCATATTAATACAGATTTATAAATAAATAAATATATATAACTAAAATTCAATTGCTATAATTATGATTTGTATATGTACATATAATAAATTAATATATTTTAAGTATATTATTAGTTAAATTTATTACTTTTTTAAATATATATAAAAATATTATATATAATATAAAAATTAATTTTATTTTTTAGATGAATTAATTTTAAAATTTTAAAATTAAAATCCAATAAAAAATTAATTAAATCAAATATTTTAAACTAAATGATCCAATAAATCAATTAAACTAAATTATTTTATCCACACCACATATGATATGAATAAATAAATAATTTAATTTGATTTTACTCACCCCTTCTTGTACATGTCCACCTCAACTCTACTTGGGGCCAGAAACTGGTGACCTTTCCCTTTCGACTTTAAAGGCCTCCTTTCAGGACCTTTCCTAAACATTTGTTAGTTGTGGAAACAAAGACGTAATAAAGTAAACTAATGGGATTGAGTGAAGCTAATGGTTAAAGCCTTGAACAAACCCCTCTGCTTCAAAATGATGATTACTCTGCTTTTTTGCAATTTGAGTTGTTCTATTCATCAATCAATCATGATTTATGGTTCCAACAGACCAACTAATCATTGCTTTCTAGACTTGTTGCAGATAAGGTAAATTATTGGAAATACTTGCTCAAAGGTAAACCATTATTTTTTAATTTTTATTTTTTGGGTCTCAACCAGTTCTTTTTCTTTGTAATTTTGTTAATGAATGTATCTTGTGAGTTCCTCGAGATTATTTCTGATGCATTAAATATGAAAGTTTTGTTTTTTAATTATAAATTTTAAATATATAGTAAATTTTTTATAAATTAATATTCGATAAATTAATAATTTTGATAAAATAAAATTTTTGATCAACTTCAACTTGAAATCAATTTGATAAATTAATAATTTGTTAAATTTATAAGGTAATATATTTTTTAAAGAAAATACATAAATCTTACTTAATGTATAAATTAATAATTAATCTCCTTACACATCAAAATTATATATATACATGATTCAATTAAGAAACCTTTGTAAAATATAACTCCGATGTTACTTATTTTTTTCTTAAAATTAGTATATTCTTAGACCTCATATCTAACTTTTTTTAGTACATTAAAAAGTTTTGGTTAATGTTTTCAATTGTAAAAAAAAATTATGCAATGTGATTATTGCTTTAATTGCATCTTTAGGCGAGATAGGCTCTCTAGTACAAAACTATTATCTTCAATATCATTTTCTTTGTCATTTCTCATGACGTTCTTAATAATTTGCTAATCACAAATAATGATAATTTGTAATTTTATAATTTGGTAATATTCGTATAATTACAGTACACAATACATGCATTAAGTTCAATATTTTAAAAAAAATAAAAAATATCTTGATAAATTAATATTTTATTAATTAATGTGTAAATTAATAAACTAATAATTTATTGATTAATTAATAAATTTTTATGATTCCAAAGTATAAATTTATAAAGGTTTTACTGTACATAGGATAGTAATTTTACAAATTCATTGGAGATAATTTTGTCTAAAATTTTTTCGACTTATTCCTTGATTCATAGATAATAACTATTTCAATTTCTTTCTAAATAACCATTCCATGAATTCAATAAAATATAAAAAAGATAAATTGATTGATTAATAGATAATAACTATTCTAATTTCTTTCGAAATGATCGTTTCGTGAATCAAATAAAATATAAAAAAGTAATAAAGAATAAAGGGAAATGCCAAAGATGCTTACTATTATACAAGTCATTTTATATCCTGTGGTTAATTGGTAGCATTCCTTTGAAACGTTTCTAGTAATTTGTAACTAACGCTTCATTTGGGAGTAATTGTATTTGCATAAAGTTTGATGTAGGAATAACTTTTAACGCTTGTAATTCTAAAGCAACGATACGATGGAAGTGGGGAATGATTCTGGGTTCCGGCTTTCCACGAATAAAACTTTATTGTTTGAGAAGGACACCTGATGTCTGATGACAGTGCAAATCACTAGCAATTGAACAAACAAAAGAAAAAGAAAATGTCATAATCATCATTGTCACAAGGAAGATACTAATGATGTTAGCAAATCAAGCAAAACATCTGGGTTTCACAATCCTGAGAAGCATAAGTTTTCTTCTTAACATTTCCCTGCTGCCCATGAAGAAGCCACTCACCCTATGCTGCAATTCACTGGCTCCTGAGAAGCACTTCCAGGGCAACGCCATAAGGCAAAACGCTTCCTGGATGAGAAAGATCATCTATCATCTTTGTGGCCTTACCACAAATACTTTGGTGGAGTATATGTTTGTAGGGTGTAGCTAGATAGTCTAAAGCCATGAAATTCATATCCATTTATGAGTGTATATCTTAATAATTAGAATTTGAATCTTTTCATTTCAAAATTTTAGGGTAAATTGGTACGTGGAATTTAAGACGATTACTTCTCATAATGTAACCAAAATCTAATCAGTTTTTGACATATAAAAGAATTAACAACTGAGAATAAGAAAACCCAATGTACAAAAGCAATCAAATTAGCTAGCTAAGGCAGCCAACTTTCCAGTTTCTCTGAAATTTGTCCTTAGAGCATTAGAGGTTCCAATCATAGATTAGGTGAGGCAATCATAAGCGTGTTAGTGCCCAAAAAGGGGAGTTTACAGGCTGCAGACTATTGATTACAATTATCTACAAGTTAATCCCATTTGGTTAAAATTAATAAGCCAAATGATAAGACAATTGACAACCATTGAGGTTGAACCTCTTCCACCTAATTAAACATGCCTGAACCCTTATGATATCAAGCATGGATGGTTTGTATTAGTTGCGTGACAGGTGTTATCTGAAGCATTATAATATTTTACAAATTGATGTAGATCGTGATAAGAAATATCAACATCCTATAAAAAAAAGTCTCACATATTAAAAATAATATTTAAAACTTAAATATCAAATCTCATTTTAATATATAATTGATGTGAGATTTGACTTTCTATAATGCCGGGACTCAAGCCTACTTTGATTCATCAAAGATCATTAAATCTAACATGGCCACCTTAAAGCTTCTAAAGAAGTCGTTATATTAAAGGGAAACAGAAAATGGAGAAGAATAGAAATAGAGTTTTAGTTTCATCGAACTAGTACGCTAGCTCCTCTTAATGTGTTGATGGAACGTTGTCACTCACAAACTCAAGCTCACATATCCAACTACGAAACAGAAGAGGAGTTTCTAAGCATTCACGCTCCAGTTAAAATATGGATTATGGACTGAACTACAGGCACTAGTTTCTTCAAAACAAAACAAAAACAAAAAAAATTAAGAAGCTGTGGTAGAAATTAAGTAATCCCTAGTTGTAGTTAGATTTTGTTTTTTGATTCACAACTGGGTATTTGCGGGCATTCTTGATTATCTTAGTTAGTGCTGCTTGGCCAAGATCAAGCCCACAAACATCAGCAAGACGGACAAGATAAAGCAGAACATCGGAGAGCTCCTCTTCTAAATGTTCCTTGTCATCAGCAGTCCAGTTGGGCAGTCCTTTTGCAACTTCTCCTTTCCATTGAAATATCTCAGACAGCTCCCCAACTTCCCCCACCTGCATTATTTAAAAATGTAGAAAGTTCACTATTCAAGATGGCATTGCTGAATTAAAATATTACAAATTTTGGAAATGTGAAGGCTGAGTTAGTGACTTACTAGTGCTAGTAGGAGATTCCTTGGACTATGATACTTATCCCATCCTCTCACTTCAGCGAACTCTGCAAGCCTGTCTCTGAGCTCTTCAAGAGAAACATCCTTGGATTTATTTGGACACTCATAAGAATTCTCCATCTACTCTCTTCTTCTCTTAGTTGTGGCGTAAGTTGAGACATGGATGTCCAAATTTAAAGACAAATTCAGGGGAGAGAGAGATGGTCACCTACTATTTCCTTCTTTTCTCTCTCTCTCTCTCTCTCTCTCTCTCTCTCTCTCTCTCTTTATCTCACAAAGAGTACTATGTAGATAATGGAGAAGCACTATGGAGTGTTACTCCAAAAATAGTAATCATGGAAGGTGTGGCGAAATGTCTCCATCTTTCCATCCATGACTTGATATCACTAACTTCCACCTGCAAACTCTTTGCTAGGGATATAGATACTACAAGAGCAGAAACAAACGAATAACCTCACATTGGCTAGGAGATCTCTTCAACATTAATTTCAATCCTCATAGAATCTAATCGCTATTGGTGCAAATTGGATTTATATGAAATTTAAAAAATTGGTAAAATTGACTTTAAGGTAAATTTTGTAATAGATATTATCTTTGAAACTTATTTTGCCTCCACAACTAAGAGAATAATGCGAATAGCTTTAAGGATACAATAAAGCTAATGTCTAACTTTATCTTTACACTTTACGAGAGTAAATCGCTAGATATACCTAAAGGTTTATAAAGTTGTTGGGCATTAGAGCCTACTTTCTGTACTAAGTAAATTATAAAGAATTTGGATTCCTTTAATAGGTGATGGGAACTCAAGTATATATATTTATTTTCAAAACATAACACTTCTACTGCTCTTGATTTTTCTACTCTAGTCTTATTTGTTTTTGGCATGTTAAAATGGTTGACAATAAATCCTTTACATAAGTTTGCAAGTGTCTCTTCTCAAAAATACAACTCTTTCATCAAGATACATTTTTGTCTTAAAGACACTTTTGTATTTTGCAAGACACAATCTTTGGATATAACTATTGTTTCAATAATCACCTTATAAAAAGACAACTTTTCATTTCATAACACATAACTTTTGAGCTATAATATGAAAAAGATAACTTTTCATATTCAAACTTTTGAGATATGGTGTTTTTTTTCTTATCTCGTAACCTTTGGATTTTAAAGGTATTTTTTCAAAATGTCACTATATTAAGAAACATGACTATTCACATGAAAAACACACCTACAATCCAATAGTCATATTATGTCACATAACCTTTGAGCTAAGATAATTTTTCATATAAAGAGACAACCTTTTTTTTGAAAATGCACCAACAATCCCCCCACCATTTTTAAAATTTTCAAATACCAACAACATTGGAAATCTTATGCAAAAATGATCCCGCAGATTTGAACATTCAGTTAGTGAGTGTGGTTGGTTTTAGTCTGAATTGAGTGGTTGACTAAATATTGAACCATCGATTCTTCATTTGACTATTAGGCCACTAAAGACATACAAGCTTCCTTACTTATTTTGTATCTAGTTTTGACAACACGTTTTTTATAGCCTTGTGTTCTGCATCTATTCATGAGTGTTGTTAAAGTCAAGCCTTTAATTCTTAGAAATGACCACACTTCCACTCACATAGGTAGCCCTCATCATAAATACCCAATAATTATAGTACTTCAACATATACATGTTATGAGTTTATTAAGAACTTGTGTTCTACCTTACCTTTCGCATTAAGGAACTAAGCACTAAACATATCAAGATGAAAAATATAAATTAGTAATTGCAATCATCCATGTGGTAGAATGGTTAGTACCCAAGACTTGCAGGTCGGTCACAAGCGTCGAGGTGAGTAGACTTGGCACTTTTAGATACAACATGTTAACACGACATGAGAAGACACAAGATTAAATAAGTTTGGGTTTAGCCTTAATGTGTTTTGTATTTAATCGAGTCTAATACATTTAAGACATGAAACTTTTCGTGTCTTAACATGTCAGATACGATAACACGTTTAATTAATTGTGTTATCATGTTTAAACATGTATACATAACATGCTTATCAACTTGTTAAAAATTAATTGTCAAAGGCTATTTTAGCCTTACTTAAATAATTTTAAACAATTATTTTAATAAAATTTTTAATTTTATAAAGATAATAACGTAATTATGTCATGCTCAAATCCTAATTTTAAATTTTCTTTTGTTATATTTGATGTTTTTGTTATTTTGTTTTGGTATAATTGTTTTTATAATTATTGATTTTAAATTTAAATAATAAAATTATATTTAATTGTAAATATTTTTATCGTGTTAAACATGTTAATTGTGTTATTAATCGTGTCGCGTCATATATTGACACAGTTAACAAATGTGTCTAAATGTGTCATGTCGTGTTACACAGTTATTAAACGTATATGTGTACGTATTTCAAATTTAAGATATGAATAATATTTGTGTCATGTTGGTGTTTAACCTTAACATGTTTGGTGTCTAATCGTGTCTGACATTTTTAAGACACAAAAACACGAATTGCCAAATCTAGAGGTGAGCTCCCACCATTGAAGATTTAGTCAATATGCTTGAGACTCATCCCTCTTTAGGTATTTATTACTAAGTTATTTTTCAGACATTTGGTAAATGTATCTGTTAAGTTTTCATAAGATTTCACATAACTTATAATAACTATACCAATACTAATTCTTTGTCCAACAATGCTATGTCGAAGTCTAATATATCAACTCTTTCCATTGTATACTTGATTATATGCCTTTGATATTGTTGCTTTATTATCATAATGTATGAAGATTAGTGCCATCGGTTTAGGCCATAATGAAACTTCATAGAATAAGTCTCTCAACCATTTTGGTTTTTATGTGGTAGATGCCAAGGCTATAAATTCAACTGTCATGGCGGAGTCCGCTTGACAAGATTGTTTCTTAAAACCCCAAAAAACAACACTCCCACCAATTTTAAAAATCCAACCAATCGTAGAGGTATGATCCATTCTATTTAAGTTCTAACTAACATCTGTATACCCTTTCACAATCGAAAGAAAACATGAGTAACAAATGTCATAATTTATTGTACTCTTTAAGTACTTTAGAATGCTATGAACACCATACTAATATGTTTCACTTGTATTACTTGTAAAGTGACTTAGCATCCTAACCACAAATGCAATATTTAGCCTTATACACATTATTAAATATATTCGGCATCCAATCATCTTTGCATATTTATTTTGTGCTATTAGCTTTTTTTATTAGGTACTAGCTTTAGATTATAATAATTGATAACTCTATTAAATAGAGTTATTTTGACGCATTTTGGGGCTTAAGTAGATAGATTTGTGAGGTTTTAGGTTCAAATGTTAGTATTTTAGGTGTTTTACTTGTTTAAGGTGAATTATATGTTAAGTGGTTAATTTAAATTATTTTTGTTTAATTTTATATTATTTTATTTTAAATTATTTTAAGAGTAGTATTGCTAGTTTCTCTTATTGCTTTTGTAAGAAATTTGATGAAAAAGGCTCATTTGATGAAAAAGGCTCATTTGATGAAAATCTGTACAAGTATGATGATGGCTTTATTCGTATATATTTTGATATTTTGACTATATCTCTCTCTACAAAACTCCAAATAAAGTGATTCTTAAATCACTAGAATTCTAAGAGGAAGGATTACAATTTTTATTTACCACTTTTCCCAATTCTGATTGGATCGTGGTCAAAATATTTGTCTAATTTGAAAAACTACTGTAGTATGCATGGACTAAACATGATGTGATATTTGGAACCTATCTTTCAATCCAAAAGTCCAATTGATGTGATTCTTAATCTATTAGAAAGTTAAGAGATAGGGCTAAAACTTTCATGTATATCATTTTATCCAGTTCAAATCAGATTAAGGTGAAAATAATGTTCAAAGTTGATAGACTGCAACAGTGTTGGGAGAACAAGGCTACAGCGCTGGTGAAAGGAAACACAACATATTTTCCCGAGAGCCCAACGCTGCAACCCTGAAGAAGTAGAGCTACAGTGTTGGGCGATTTTTCAAAAATAAAAATTTGATGAAATTTTGGAGATTAGGTTACTTGGAGCCTATTTGAAGGACTTTTTTCAAAGGTTTAAGAGAGGGAAACAACAACCAACTATTTTGGAGATTTGGAGTCAAAAACAAAGTAAGAAAACAAGAGAATTTGAGAGAGAATTGAGATTGCAAAGCTTCAATAATTAGTTTTTTTTCTTTACTTTTGTGTTTCTTTTTTTTTCTTTGACTGGAATTCATGACTAAATTTCTTTGGATATTGTTTTTATTTGTTATTTTGAGCTAAATTATCTTTTTAAGATTGTGGAGAATTTTAACATGTAGTTTGAATATTAGTTTCTCTTTTATTTATCATGAATTGGTGTAGTTTTGCTTATTTAAATATGTTCTTAACGTTTTTGATTAATTAGCCAACAATTAACTGATTTGTGAATCTAATTGAAATTCGATAGAGAGATTTTAGATTGGATTAAAGTTTGAATAGTATATGTTCACATTATTTAGGTGATCTAATTCACAATTTGGGTTGACATACGCCAATTGCCATACATAGCCACATTAGGACACTTGCTTAATGAACTTAATTTAATTGATTCCTATAGACACTTAGTGAACTAATTAAGTTAAGTATTTATACAAGCAACTCAATGGAAACTTGTTCATAGCTTTGAATTCTAGGTTTGTAAAACTATCCAAGAAAGATAAATAACAAGACAGGCTAGTATCAGATGAAATGTTGAATAAACCCATAATCCTAGATTTTAATATATTGCCTTTCTTAAGTGAATTTTTAGTTTCTATTAATTAATTTAGTGGTTGCTTTCATTTAGTTGTAATTAATTTTCTAAAACATCAAGTTGCTTGAATAAGATTAATTTGTCATAATTTTAACACTTAGTGAAGAATTAGGAGCAAATCCCTGTGGTATACGATTTTAAACTTACTATCTATATTACTTGTTTGATATGTATACTTGCGTGTGTAAAATTGACAATAAGTTTTTGGCACCGTTGCCGAGGATTTATTTTTTATTTATTTTACTAATATTAATATTCACAAATTAAACTTAATTCGAGTTTTTCTTTTTTTTAGGTGCTTTTGATTGAGATGATGAATTATTATAACTATCAATGGCCATTAGAACAATTTGTGCCAATGAAGAGTCCTTTTGTGACATGCGAGCTTTGAGGAGATGGGCGTTCAAGTGATTACTGTCCAACCTATTATGAATCAATGCAATTTGATGGAAACTTCAATGGGCAGCAATACAATTCATACTCCAACAGTTACAACTTAAGATCGAATCATCCAAAATTTTTATAGAGTAATGATGAGGGTCTTGTATATTCATCACAGCCTATTTTCCATAATGGTTTTTAGTCGCAAGTTAAAGCCACTATACCTGACAAGAAACCAACTTTGGAAGAGATGTTAATGCAATACATAGCCAAGAATAATGCATATATGGCAAAGATGAATGCAATCATTCAAAGTAATGAAGCTTCAATGAGAAATATTGAGACATGTGTGAGTCAACTTATTAATGATATCAATAATAGGCCTCAGGAAACTTTACCAAATGACATTGAGCAAAAATATGGTGAGCATCTTGATGAGTTAAATGGAAACAATGTGGTAAATGATGGAGATAAAGTAAATCAAGAGAATACTTCTAACAATCAAGTTCAAGATGAAGAAGTTAAATGAGAGGAGGAAGTATCTACACCACCACAAGTCAAGCCATATGTACCTCTCATTCCCTTTTTGGATATAGTTAATGAGTTCCCTAAAGAGTTTGTTGATATGGAAAATCCAAAAACAATCATTGAAGCTTGTTTGGTTCAAGATGTCACAAAAAAGGACAAGAATGAAGAATTCACAAATGTTACACATGTTTTTAAGGCTACACCAAAAGTGCATCATTCTAAAAGAACTCAATTTAAGAAGTTGGGTAAAAGTCAGTCTATTTCACCACTTTAGGTTGAGCAAGCACCAAATCTTGAGTTAAAGCCATTACAACTTCATCCTAGGAGGAGACTACTTTCACACCTCAAATTTTTTCCATGCAAACTCAAACCTCCTTAAAGGGTGAATGAAGACCTCAAGCAAAGTCAAGCTATTGACTTTAAAGAAGCGCTTTTTGGGAGGTAACCCAAACTATATCTTTTTAGTTTTAGTTGTTAAGTTAGTTTTTGTTTTTTTTTTTATTTCAATAAGTACTTATAATCTCTCCCTAACTTGTTTGTTGAGTTTGCAAGTTTAGAAAGCATGAATATAAAAAGGTAAAAAATTAGAGCTTTCAATGCACTGTCATGATTGATAGGGGATTTTCTTTTTCTTATTTTTTTTGGCTTTTCACATTGAGGACAATGTGCAATTTAAGTTTGGGGGAGGGTTTTATTGTTATTAGTGTTTGTGATAGTTTAGGTTAGTTTATTTTCGTTAAATTTTTTTTATGCATGTGCATTTGCATTTGAACTAGATTTAATTGTGCTAGTTTTGTTTAATTTACTTATTCAATGATGAGAACTCAGTTATATTCCCATCTTGATTCTTTAAAACATGTGAATATTGTGTGAGTGTTATGTAAATTCTTATGCTAAGCTTTACTATTAGGTTGAAATTTCTTCATTTTGAGTACTATGTCTTTTACTTAGATTTATTGTTTTTATTTAGAAAAGGTTTATGTGAATGCAAATTTTTGAATTATGTATTAAGTTCTAGAATTTGTTTGATTCTCTCTCCAAGCGAAATCCTAGGCTATACTTGGTTAAGGAGATAATTTAGGCAAGTTTTGGACTAATTAAGCCTTTTATAGCCTTCCTTTACATAAATTATCCTTAGTTTCCCCCTTTGAGCCTAATGACATCTTTTTTTTTTGAACACTTAATTTTTAGCGTAGACCCTTATATTAATATTTTCAACAATTCTTGCATCTCTCATTCTTAAGTGCATAAGTCAATTTAAGAAGTGTTATAAGCCACATAGTGAATGAGGTAGTCAAGATGAAAAAAAATGATGAAGTTCAAAAATATGATTGTATTCATCTCACTACCTAATAAAAGAAATAAACTTTGGGATGTGAAATTGAGAAAAAGAAAAAGGGAAAGAAAGAATGAAATGTTGAACAAAAGAAAAAGGTTAATGGAAAAAGGATATACTAAGTGAAGGAAAATAAAGCTCTAAATAGGTCCTAGATTAACTATATGCTTAAAGTGATTAAGCTATATATTACCCCATATCCCATCTTAACCCTAGCCATAAATTACAAGCTAATTAAAGTCTTATTGATCTTTAACCTAGTGTTAGTCTACATTAGTAAAGAGAAAGATGAAAAGCAAACTTATAGAGTTAATTATTGATTTGAATTTTGCATGAATGTAAACTTATCTAGATTGTACAATATTCTAATTGAAAAGATTGCACACACACACAAAATTTCATTTAACGATAAGCTTACCTTTGAATTGAAACATAAACTTGAATAATATTTGTGTGTTGTTTAGATTTGAGAATTTGGATTAACTTTTGAGTATATTAAAGTTGATTGCTAAAGTGGTGCAATTGACTTCTAGTTAAGTTATTTTCTTTATTTATGTTACTGCATTTTATTTTATATTTTGTACGAGGATTAGTAGAATCTTAAGTTTGAGGGTGAGATAACTCTATTAGATAGAGTTTTTTTGACACATTTTGGGGCTTAAGTAGATAGATCTTTGAGATTTTATGTTTGGGTTTTAGTATTTTAAGTGTTTTTTTAGTTTAAGTTTGATTACATGTTAAGTGGTTAATTTAAATTATTTTAGTTTAATTTTATGTTATTTCGTTTTAAATTAATTTAGGAGTAGTATTGTTAGTTTCTCTTATTGCTTTTGTAGGAAATTTGATGAAAATCCATGCAAGTACGGTGATAGCTTCATTCATATATATTTTGGTGTTTTGATCATATCTTTCTTTACAGAACTCTAAATGAGATGATTCTTAAACCATTAGAATTATAAGAGGAAGGGCTACAACTTTTATGTTTATCACTTTTCCTAGTTCTGATTGGATCATGGTCAAAATATTTGTCTAAGTCGAAGTATATTGCAGTAGTATGCATGGACTGAACATGATGCAGTATTTGGAGTATATCTTTCAAACCAAGAGTCCAATTGATGTGATTAATAATCCATCGGAAAATAACGAGATAGAGATAAAACTTTCATTGTTTATCACTTTACCCAGTTTAGAGTAGATTAAGGTGAAAATCATGTTTGAAGTTGATAGACCGCCACAATGCTAGGAGAACAAGGTTGCAGTGCTCGTGAAGGAAACACAACACATGTTCTTGAGAGCTCAGTGCCGCAATGGTAGGTGATTTTTCAAAAATAAAAATTTGATGGAATTTTGAAGATTAGGTTACTTGGAGCCTATTTAAGGGACATTTTTCAGAGATTTAAGAGAACGAAGCAGCAACCAACTATTTTGGAGATTTGAAGTCAAGAACAAAGTAAGAAAACAAGAGAATTTGAGAGAGAATTGAGATTACAAAGCTTCAATAATTGGTTTTTCTTTTTTTTTTACTTTTGTGTTTCTTTTATTTTCTTTGACTTGGATTCATAGCTAAATTTCTTTGGATATTATTTTTATTTGTTATTATAAGCTAAATTATCTTTCTAAAATTGTGGAGGATTTTAATATGTAGTTTGAATATTAATTTTCCTTTTATTTATCAATACTGGGTGTAGTTTTTGCTTATTCAAATATGTTGTTAATGCTTTTGGTTGCTTGGTCAACAATTAATTGATTTGTGAATTTAATTGAGACTCAATAGAAAGATTTTAGATTGAATTAAGGTTTAAATAGTGTATGTTCACGTTACTTAGGTGATCTGATTCACAATTCGGGTGGACATACACCAATTGCCATACATAGCCACATTAGGACACTTGCTTAATGAACTTAATGAACTTAATTTAATTGATTCCTATAGACACATAGTGAACTAATTAAGCTAAGTATTTGTACAAGCAACTCGAAGGAGACTTGTTCATAGTTTTGGATTCTAAGTTAGTAAAACCACACAAGAAAGATAAATAACAAAACAAGCTGGTTTTGGATGAAGTGTTGAATGTACCCATAATCTTAGATTTTAATATATTGCCTTTCTCAAGTAAATTTTTAGTTTCTGTTAATTAACTTAGTCGTTACTTTCATTTAGTTTTAAATAATTTTCTAAAATATCAAGTTGTTTGAATAAGATTTATTTGTCATAATTTTAGTACTGAGTGAAGAATTAGGAGTAAATCTTTGTGGGATACGATTCTAGACTTATTGTTTATATTACTTGTTTGATACGTATATTTGAGTGTGCAAAATCGACAACAATAATAAGGTGTAAACATTGACATACAATCTAACTTACCATACTTCATTACGATCTTTTGAATGTAATGAGTTTAAGACAATGTTAAATCATTATTGTCTCTCATTATTTTTATACCAAGAATAAAATCTGTCATACCAATATCTTTTATGTCCAAATACTTTTACAAGACCTTTTTTGTGTTTTCCACTTATTCCAAATTGATACAAAAAATTATCATGTCATCCACATACAGACAAATAATGACACTTTTACCATTATGGAACTTACTATATATACATTTGTCAAATTGATTGATCATGTATTCCCTAGCACAACTTCATCAAACTTTAATGCCATTGTTTAGGTGCTTGTTCTAATCCATATAAAGACTTTACAAGCATACACATATTCTCTTTTTTCTCTTTTGACAATAATGTATCTTAAAGTACAATCAAAATGTCAAATTAAGAAATCAAGGTATATGTTTATACAAGCACCATTTTACCTTTATAGCATAAAAGAAATGCCATGTCAAAGATATTAAATATCTACTTTGCACTCTTATGCCTTTAATGATAAAATAGTAATGCACCATATGCCAAGATATTAAATTTACATATTGACACCATTATACCTTCCTATATAATATGAACACTAAATGTCCACTTATCACATGGTTCTTGATGGTATTTACACATTGACATCATTATACCTTAATGTATAATAAGAATGTCACATGTCCACTGATCACATAGACCTTGATAATACTTATATATTGACGTCATTATATCTTAATGTATAATAAGAATGCCATATGCTCATGCCTTCTATCTTTCATCACATGAACCTTCATCAACTCAAGATGGTTTATCTTAGAATCTTTATCCTTCTCATCATGTTTGTGACTTTATATTGGTTGCAACAATCATCTTTTATTCGAAGGTGGTTACCAA
Organism: Theobroma grandiflorum; assembly: GCA_036013995.1. Lineage (NCBI taxonomy): Eukaryota > Viridiplantae > Streptophyta > Magnoliopsida > Malvales > Malvaceae > Theobroma > Theobroma grandiflorum. Next base: position 16,010,220 of record CP142131.1, read on the forward strand.
GGTCACTGATCACATGGACCTTGATGGTACTTATATATTGACATCATTATATCTTAATGTATAATAAGAATGTCATATGCTTATACCTTCTGTCTTCCATCACATGGACCTTCATCAACTCAAGATGGTTTACCTTAGAATCTTTATCCTTCTCATCATGTTTGTGACTTTATATTGGTTGCAACAATCATCTTTTATTCGAAGGTGATTACCAAGGTCTTTAAGAAACATCTTCTCTTTCTTATGTTTTATAATTTGGTTAGTGTCTTGCCATAGAAGACACAATTATAACCCCATCCATATCAAAAACATGTATGAATATAACAAAATCTTTCTAACCAACCAATCTAAGTTTTTAATGCATTTCAAACACAATATCATGCATACCAAGTAAGAAAAAAAAAACTTATCTTATAATTTGATGAAATATCATTTTGCCATAAATGAATCTCGTCCATAGAGTCTTCTTCAAAGTGGTTTAGCTTGACTATGTTGGTAGCCATCTCTTTTAGTGAAGTCATTTTGAATTCCAACACCACGAAAAATAAATCTTAAAATTATTAATGCAAATGAGGTTTAGATGGAATTTAAAAAAATAACAAAATTAACTTCAAAACGAGTTTTTAAATAAATTCATCTTTAAGACTTATTTTACCCTCACAACTTGGTATACAAAGGGGAATAATGTAAATAGCCTTAAATACACAAGGAAGTCAATGTCTAACTTTATCATTGCACTTTTTCAAGAATAAATAGCTAGATACATCTAAGGATTTACAAAGTTGTTCAATCTTAAAGTATACTTTCTATTACAAATAGATTATAAAAAATTTAGATTCATTTGATAGATGATAGGAACTCAAGTGTTTATGTTTGTTTTCAGAATATAACACTTTTATTGCTCTTGCTTTTTTTGCTCTTGTCTTATTTATTTTTAGTGTGTCAAAATGGTTGGCAACAAGTACTATATATAAGCTTGCAAGTATCTCTTCTCAAAGACACAATCCATTCATTGAGGCACTTTTTTGTTTTAAAGACACTTTTGTATTTTGCAAAACACAAATCTTGGATACAAGTATTAATGAAAAGACTATAACCTTTGAGTTATAATATGAAAAAGATAACTTTTCATATCCAAACTTTTAATTTTGTTGTCTCATTACCTTTGGATTTCAGAGGTATTTTTCCAACATATCATTTTACTAAAAGATATAATTATTCACATGAAAAACATACATATAATTCAATAGTCACACTATATTATATAACCTTTAAACGAAAATAACTTTTCATAGACAGAGACAATCTTTCATTTTAAAAATACACTAACAATTGCTAATTTTGTTTTATATATATATATATATATATATATATATATATATTGGCTGGATTCCTCTTCCTCCATGTTAAGAAGTGGTGAATGTTTGTAGCAGTGTTCAAGAAGAACAAGGAAAGTTCTGCCTCTTTCCGCAAATGGGTCGGATATGGACAAACATGAATCATTACTTACATCTCGTTTTTACAGAACATGGGATTGCGATTCCAAAATGGACTATTTATAGCATCTTATACCATCTGATGCATTATCACATGACATGTTAGTACCATTCATATGGTCATGTCTTCCATATTGTTCCCTGAAACATGTTAATGAATTCAGGACACTTACAACCATGACATGTCGGTCCAGGCCAAAAAGGAGGGGTTATATGCCCCATTTCAGTGAAAGAAACTCCAAACATGTAATCATACGCCTAGGAAAATGGTTATATATTAAAGCAAAGTTTGGCAGAGCAAGGCATTCTCTAGAGTTGTTCATTTTCCCCCATTTTGATTCGATGAGCAAAAGGATACAAAATGTATACAACTTAAGCAATAAGCCTCAAGTCTCCTTAAAAACTAGTTAAACACCCCGTACCTACTTGGATCGTGGCAGCATTACCAGACAAGCGGTGGATCCTGTGGAGCAAAATATTATCAGAGAAGTGCTTTTATCTGCAACGTTTCCAGTAGGCAATGTTGTCAGCTTTATCTGGCCTTCTACGAATGGTTTGTTTGAAAATCAACACAACTTTTCAAGTTGAGGTTATCCAGGGCCCCCACCGCTACTTTTCTATCTCACACGCTAATGAGAATCATACTACTAATATTCTTTCCCTTATGATTATTAAGATGCAAATTGTGCTTTCTAACTAAGCCGTTGGTTCGAAAACACAAAGATAAGCTGTTGTGGTTGGACCTCCTTTTAAGCCCCATAAAACGATAAGTCCTTAGCATTTTCATATTGGCGATATACCCCAACGTTATTTGCCAACTAGTTGTACTACGGCTCTTGGAGGCACACTCATCCAGCAGTAATTAACGGCAACCAAAACCTTTGCTGGCCAAAAAACCTTGATATCCTTCCTCTTGCTTTCCTAGAGCCCTCCCATCACAAGCCATCCTGTGTGCAATGTGCATTATCAGCCACCCGGTGTTCTAGACCGTTTACCCACGGGATTCAAGTTAAGGCATAATTTTAGTTGTGCAATGTACTCATTTGCTAGTCTGTCCACTTAAAACTTACCAGGCCGAGATCTGTATCTTACATTGAATTAAATAATCCAAGAGCTCACTCTGCTATTGATATAATTTCTTGGTTTGGAAATTAATTATTTCCAAGTCTTTAATCATCATATGCTATGTTGGAAGCAAAAAGGGACCACTTATTTCATATTTAGTGAATCCATATATAGATACGGAAACAATAGCTGAAATTTTTATTCCCTCAACCTTATTCTCTGCATCACTGTGTACATCTGCAACTTGCATACAGGGAAAAAGATACAACTTGAAAAGTGCTCAAAAGGCAAATCAACTCTACCATACTTATCTAATGCTTCTTTCACGCCTAAAGAGATTATCTTCCACTTTCCTGTGGATACAAGTTCGACCTTCATGGTCTTTTCTGTTGTCGATGGCATGAAGTTTAATAAAGATAATTTGTCTCGCTGGTGCATCTTAAATGAACTTTCATCTGCGTACCAAATATTATACAACTCACCAAAACTTTTGCATCTTTACCATATTCCTTGCGTTATTTCCAGCATGTCCCAACTTCTGTAGTTTTTCCTTGAGCTTTTGACCTTCCAAGTACTGGTTGGAAGACAATTCAATCATAAAAACATTACACAGTCCACATCTTTTCTGTGAGTTCACTGCTGTGATGCCTACATCATCATTTCCCTTGAATGGCAATATATGCGTAAGTTGGCTTTCTGCTTGTGAGTTATGGCACTGAGCAGGAAACCTGGCAAACACAGAAGACGAATATATTTTTCTGATTCTTAGCCACAGGGCTGTCCAGACTTTGAACATAAAGTTGGATCAGGAGCTACACAAAGACTCAAATATACCTGCCACAAGTAGAAACTGATATTTAGCAGGCTAAAATAGTACTTAACTATACAATAACACCTCTCAGCAATTCAAAAAAACATCAATAAACATGTGCTACAAGTAGCAAAAACATTGGACGCAGGGGAAGATCAAACTCTAGTAATTTTACTAGTAATACAATATCAAAAATAGATCATTTAAAATGATACTCCCTTGTCCACAAGGGGATACCTAAGCGATTAGAGTTCAAGACTTCATTTTGGAGGTCTTGGGCGGGGTGGGATTCATGAGATGGAAAAGGGTTACTTCTCATTCTGTAGTCCAATATCACATGTACCAAAATGATACCCCTATGCCCGAGACGACAACTAAAACAAGCAAAAGAAGGCTTAAAATATATCATAGGGGCTGTATGCTTGACATCCAATGGAAAGACTGGCCAGTTCCCTGTCTGGGTTCACTTTTATATAGTTTTTCAATTTTATTCCAGTTTAAGGAAGTCAGGTTCTTATGTTGCTATAATGTTAATTTACTCTGGACATTAACATCTAACCCTGCTTTATAGAGGGAAAAAGATGATCTGAGAAGTCAATCATTTCAAGCATAGGCATTATTCATATCTTGATGTCATAATATCTCTCTCTCTCTCTCTCTCTCTCTCTCTCTCTCTCTCTTCTTGTGACAAATAACATGGAACAACCAAAATTAAGAATCCAACTAGATAAGGCTTAAAGATCTGACGTCATAACATTTCTAGAATTCAGGACTGTAACTACATTCTTATCCTAAATGAGGATATGATCTTCTGAGCATCACCTAACATTGGATATGCAAGAGAGATGTCTATGAACACAAGCATGAAGATAACCCATATTGTTGTCGAAGTTGACACACCTGAACATGTGCTAATTTAAATCATAAAACAGTGAGGGTTTCAAAAGAGTAAAAACATGTTGCTTTTTTATACAGTAATCTTCGAACCCCTTAACCAAATTGTCATCCTAACCCAAATTGAGATTCATCTCAGCAACAGCTTCATGAATTAGTTCTATTCCCTGAGAACCTAAGACAATGTGTCTCTTATAAAAAAAAAAAATCCCACCGTTACCAATATCTAAACTCTTACGGTCTTACCCCAGTTGTCACCATGAAGTTTCATGGGACAATATCAAACTGTTGAAAATGTAAAACTCAAGTCACCACATTAATACACAGAGTCATAAGAAAAATAGATTTCGTACCTGCAGAGGCATGAATTGTAAGCCAGATGTATTCAACATGGCAATCTTTGGATTGCGAGCTCTATCTATCTTCATCCATTTCTCCTGTAATCTAAAGCAATACATCCACTGCTCCAACCAAAAGCTTGAAAACTCCATTAAACTGTTTGCACTTCAAAACTATTTCAACGCATTAACATAGCTCATTGGGCGTAAAGAGAAGGAGATGGTTACCTAGTTGGTACAGTAACAAAGATGTCTAAAGAGGAGAGAGAGTACGATGAAAATCAATTTCGCGGTTTGCATGGGGGTAACATTGGTTAATTTTCACTGATTATTAGGGGTAGTCAGGTCTTGCCAGTCAATGGATTAAAAGGATCAAGGCCCATGGCTATGAGTATGGTACAGAATGGATCGAAATCAAAGGGCCTTACTATTTGGGCCGATCTTGGGTTGGAGAAGTGAAGGCAATATGAATATTCATTTTACGTTAGCCTTTTTCAGGCCTTAACTTTTGCTTTAGCCCATTACTCTTTTGCCTAATGTAGGCATTTACTAATTGGTATGGAAGAAATGTGTCTGTCTTCACACTGGAAGACAGACCATTTTACTTATCATCCTCCTTCTAATCATACTTATGGAAGTAACTTCTTTTCCTTTCCTTCCATTTCAAGTCTATTTTCTAAAACATGATTTTTATTTGACACTGAAAATGTGATATTTGGTTGGTCACTCTTGAGTTGGAGCGAAGCTACAAGGTTATACTACTAATTTGCCAACATAGTTGATGCTTCAGTAGGTGCTCAACAAGGTTTAGCACAAGTTACATTCAAGTAGGGATGTCAACAGGTCGGGTACCCTATAATTTCGAGATACTTGAACTTTAATCTTATAAAAAATCAATTACCCTAACCCTGTTAACTACCCGTTTAATTTTAAAATTACTATCTTAACCCTAACCTTAATACATTCCCACTACCCTAAAATTACCCTAACCCGTTAAAATACCCGATTAAATACAAAAATTATTAAAATTTTCTTCATGGGAACCCAATTACCCAATTAACTTTTCTAATCTCATAACTTACCTTTAGATTTATATGTTATATATTTATATAAATAAACATATATATACTGTAATTAATAATTTAATGAGTTATAATTTTTACAATGTTAATATAAAATAAAAAGTAAATATATTTATATTTAAAATACATAATATATACACACTCGCATTCATAAAAGTATTAATGTCATCATATTAATAATTAAAGTAATCATATTTAAACATAAATAACAATTTAATAATTTTTTAATTTAAATATATTAATGTCATCATATTAATAATTAAAGTAATCATACTTTTAATATATTTATTAGTTTTTAACAAAAAAATTTACTTGTAAAATTGATAAAAATTATAAATTTTTAATTTAATTATTAAAATAATAATAAAATATTTATAAATAGTAATCGAGTTCGGATAACAGGTACCCAAAGGGTGGTACCCTAACCCTACTCTATTAAAATTCGGGTAGTGAAATCACTACCCTAACCCTACTCGAACCCGTTTATGAGTACCTTAACCCTGTATAACCGGGTCGGATACCCACAAGTACCCTATAATAGGATACTCGTTGACATCCCTACATTCAAGAGTTGAATAAACACAGAAATAGTCTTATTATCTGACTAGAAAATTCCATGCTGGAACTGAACTTTAAGGAACCCATCTCAAAATGAACATTCACACACAACTATCCAATATATATATATAAGAAGAGAAAATATTTGAAAAATTGTTAATGTAACACATTTCTGGTGCTAGAGTGATTATCCATTGCAGCATCTCTCACTCCAGTCCACTGTTCTACAATTCACCTTGTAGAATATCAAATATTCTTCCAAATTCAGCAAGCGAAAGCACGATATAATAAAGATGGTTCCTGCTTTTGAAGCTGCCAAGTGAAAGAAACGCATTTATCTTCCAGTCATGCCCCATTTGGTAGTTTGTCATCTAGCTATTTCCTTCATCTCTGATCAAGTCTTGCCATTGTCTCTTTTTCACCTCTACCTTATATAAGAAATTTTTTTCCTCTATGAGATGCATCTGCAATAAATTCTTGCCTTCGCACCAAATATTACCAAATTTGCATTTCTTTTGCTGATTTTGTGCTTCTTCTCTGCCTTTCTGGGCACATTCTAGCTTTCTTAATTCAGCCTGGTGCTTCTTACCATTAAAATGCAACTGGAGTAACTCTCTACTTGAGCATCCAATGCCACACAATCCACACCAATTCTGCTCCTCTACGATATCACCTTCAACTGTTGTAGCACGCTCTAGCTTTTCTTGCATTTTCTTGTGCTTTTGTCCTGCTAAGTGCAGCTTCAGCAAATTATCATCGGGGCACCAAATTTTACACAATTCGCACCACAATTTCTGGTTTGCCATTGCACAGGTGTCACCACCATCAGTCCTACCAAAATTTAGTTCTTTAAGTTTAAGTTTGTGCTTTTTACCATTTAGGTGTTGCTTATAGTTAAGGGAACTTGAGCAGGGCACTTGACAGACCATACAGAAAACATTGGCTGACTGATGGTTGAGACTGCCACCGTTAAATGCTTGCCACTGTTGAGGAGGTGGGCTCTTGCTTGATGATGCTAGTTGCTTTCTCTCAGAAATCCTAGGACCAAAACTGATGCGTGGCCTTGAAGAAGGATTTTGACTTGGTCTTGGACTTGGCAGGCATTCGAGGTTGCTCAGTGATGCTAGTTGCTCTCTTCCAGAAAGCCTTGGACTGGAATTCAGATTTGGTCTTGAAGGGTTTGGATGTGGAAATTGCACCTGCTATGAGAAAACATTCTAGCTTGCAAAATAAGGCAGATAGAGACCAAACCAAAGACCATACCAAATAGCAGTTGTTCACTCTAATTTCAACGTATAAACAATATTATATATAAGACAGATATGCGAAGAATGAAGGAAACTGGTTAATAACGGAGGTGGCGCTATGTGCTTTAGATAGATTTGTAAATCATGTGCTTTTCCAAAAAAAAAAATTGTATATCATGTATCATATAAATAATCAGTATTGAGCCATATGGTTGGCACTTAAGTTTAAGCATTTTCTGCTGGTAGCTTTATTTAAAATCTGAAGGTTAAATTGAACCCCCATATGTTCCCTACCAGTTCTTTATGTACATCCATTAATCTTTTTTACTTATGTCTCTGAATAGGTGTAGGAACTCAGTTTGTCTGACATATGGAATTTTAGTCAAAGAAGGAATATAGACCTTCAATAGTATTTAACTCATTTTCAAAAGATATCTGCTTCTACAAAGTCTTTTAGTGATAGTTCTAATATAAAGTTATTTCAAGTTATTTAAAAGAAACAAATTTATGTAAAGGAAGAAAACACAAGAATGAACAGCAGGCCAGGCAAATAAGTAGATTTTACTGACAGATTAGAAGTGTGTTTGAGCAAGGAGACTATGCCATTGTGCAAGCATACATTTTCTTTGTAGTTTTATAAAAGCTATATATTTTTTCTATGTGAACAAAGTTGTAAATGTTCCATATATTTGGCAGGTTAGTGTGACTTGAAGAGCTAGAGGGGCTGTTAGAATCTTTCTTGGAAAGGCTAGGAAGTCTTCCTTATGCCTCCGTAAAAATCAATGTTAAGTACATTCTCAAGAAAGAAATCAATCAACCAAAGACAACAATGCTAGTATCTATGAGATTGATATACAAATAATGCATGATAAGTGAATTAGTAGACACCCAAATATCACTAATACAAAGAAACATATGTAGAAGTAACTGTTTCCAATATCCCAACTAGAACCTCAAAGCTGAAACGTTACAGAGATTGATAATTTTGAAATTCAGTGTACAATCCTTCTAGTCAACAATGGTATAACATAAAGCATCTTATTGAAAATGCTATAAGCTCTCACCTGCACTGGCATGATTTCATCTCCAGAGTCAACATATGGTTGCAATTGCAACTCTTCAATCTTCCTTCTAAATGCCAGCTCTCTTTGGATTGCAAGCTCCACACTCATAGTACTTGTCCTCTTCTCAGCCATTTCTTTTCCCATTGTATTATTCTCTGCAACATTTTCACTTTGTAAGTTCTTGGGTGATTGTAGTCAGAAGTACTCATCCAGAGCCAGAGGAGCATGGGGCTTAGAAAACTGTTACGGTAAATATCTGAGTTTTCATAATTAACGTCCAATATTTGCCATAAACGTTCTCCTCAAAACTCAGATTAAAAATTAATGGTATTATTATATAATAATCCCTTAAAAAAGGGCTGCAGGAATGAGAGAATTCATTGACAACAGGTATCCATTGCGCAATTAACAAAGAAAGTAGAAAAAAAAAATTAGCGGCGGAGCCATTTATCAAAAAACCATTGCAACCCAAAAGAAGGCAAAAAGATGTGGAAGTTGACAAAACAAGGAACATTAAGGAAAGAGAAATATCATTTGAGCCCACAATTTGTTTGTTAACATGCATCAAAAACCATAGCTTACCCTGTTGAGAATGAGAAAGGCACTTGAAGGGGAAATCAGAGTCCATGATGGTTGTTGATCAAGTTTTGTAACTTTGCATTATTTTTATGTGTGCGTTTGAGAAAAAGGAGAAACAAAATTGCGTGCTGCTGGGTAGAAGTAGAACATACACACTTGGGGCTTAATTAGCAGAAGGACAAGGACGGGTATCTGACACCGTACTTGCCCAACATGTCCAAGCAGCAATGAACCTTCAGGACAATGATAATTTGATGACTTTTAATAAATTATTTTGGCATTTTCTTTTGGGATTATGGACAGAGAACAGCCAGTCCCCTGGGGACAAGTTTCTCCTTTTGGTGACCCGCCACCCAATTAGCTGCCACATTGGCCTTTGACTCTGTACCCCGATTGAGATTGCTCTTCATACCTCTTCATGTTGTTTTATAGCCTTCTGATTCAATTTAAACCCCCAGATTACCAAAGCTTCAGGAAACTGGTGGCTCCACCCAGGAATTAGAGGTTTTTTGTTGCCTGCCTAGGCAAGAATATACACACATATTGTCATGAACAGCTCGACGCCAATGCTATGACTGCTTTTAAGTATACCCATGCTCATATTCGTATTTCATTCACTTTGTGAATAAAAAAGATGCGACATTTATTCTCAAAAAAAAAGAAAACTGGTTATATATATATATATATATATATATATGCATTTTAGTGATTCATGATAAACTATAATGTGTAAGTCAAGTTGATTGAATACTTACTCTACTTCAATTAGACAATTTTGCATTGAATGATCCCTAGAGATCTCAAGTTGATCTCAAACATGGTCTCTGAATCAGACTCCTTGGAGTTGTAGAAAGATCTTGATTAAGCATCTAAACATAAAAAGATAACAAAAAAAAAAGATTGACTTAATGACGATAAACTATGGGGCATAATTGGTTTGGTTAGAATCTCACATTACTTGACATACAAAAACCACTCCGGACATGCTATGCGCCAAACTCAATAAAGTAATGTGATCAATACCTCATGGCAGAAAGATTGGCATTATGACCGGATCATAGAATATCAGATGCATCCCTGTTTGGTTGTATGCAATTTGTTTCACACTTCTCCCTTTCTTTGGCATAAGTATCTGGGAGAAGTTGATCAGAGTCATGTGTTATCCTATCCTTTGGGTTAACTAGGCAAGGATACCTCTACGATGGGCTTTGGATAACAGGGGCTTCTTCTTGACAAAAACCGTATGATGTCTAAAGTACTGATGACATTTGAAGATAATTAATGTTTGTGGTAAGCTACGCCAGAAGATATTCTATAACTGTCGGTTTCCCTCAAGTATACCATTTTCAAACTCTAGAGGACAGTCAGCTCATTTACTCTTGAAAATGTTTCATGCATAAAACAAACAATCAAACAAAAGAGGCTCATTGCTTTGAAGCTAACAAAATTGATTAAATTCTTTCAACATAATGAATGGGGAAGTCTCTTTACAAGAAGAATCATGCACAAGAAAATTATGTGTATTGAACTTGTATATATGTAAACTATTTGACATCCTAGCCGTATAGACACTTGAGTTCTTGAAGCATCCCGCCATCATAAGGTGCAATAATTGAATTCTCCCCCGCAGCTTGTTAGTCTAATTAGCATAGCTAGCACCTCTTTCATGTTTGGTCTAGCTTGTGGAGATTCTGCTGTGCATCTGACCCCAATCTGAAGCAGCTCACGCATCTCCTCTGCCCCCTCAGCTAGCCCTGATCCCAAAAGCACAACTGGTATCGCAGCTCGACCTACTCCATTCCGCCCATTTCCCATGACACGTCTGGCCCATTCCACCAGGCATTCCTCTCCTCCATCCACAGCTCGCCTCCCAGTTGCCAGTTCCATTGCCAGTACCCCATAACTGTACACATCACCTTTTGTAGTAGCTTGCCAAGTCTGCCCATATTCTGGTGCTACATAACCAATAGTTCCTGCCACCGTTGTGCTCACATGGGTATCTCCTGCGTCAACGACTCTAGCTAGACCAAAATCTGTGACTCTTGCCCTCCCATCTTTATCTAGCAAGACATTGCTAGCCTTAACATCCCTGTGCACAATGGCAGGGTAGCATTCATGATGTAGAAACACTAACGCTCTTGCAATATCGACTGCCACATCAATCCTTCTCCGCCATGTTAACCGCACTCTATCTGATATAAGATCCTCCAGGCTCCCACCTCCCATGTACTCATAGACCAATATTTTCTCTAAGCCATCAAGGCACCAACCGTAAAGTGTTACAAGGTTAGGGTGGGGCCAACCAAAGCCATTTCCACTAAGAACCTCCATTTCAGCCCGGAACTCCTTTTCGCCCTCGATTCCGTCTCTTTGTAGCTTTTTCACTGCTACTTCTCTCCCATCAGGCAATACACCTCGGTATACTGTTCCGAATCCTCCCTTTCCAAGAATCCTATCCTCTGAAAAATTACCTGTAGCCTTCAAAATGTCAGCATGTGTGAAAGCTGTTTTGTCCAAACGGATGACCTTGACAGTATCTGATAACCATGGTGATGACCCGCTAGAGCTAGATGCAAGATCATGTCGATACTTCGTATCCTGCAAAAGATATCCGTGCGGCTCTGCTGGACTTTTCACCATTATGCAAACTAAAAGCGATAAAATTCCAAAAACTAAAAAGGCCAGTGTCAGAGCTAATAACACCAAAACCACAGCCAACTTGGTAGATTTTTTCTGCCTCCTATTACGGTTTGGCTGGTGATCTGTTGTATTGTCAATAAAATCAGGAACATCCAGTAGTGGATCTCCCAGGTAGGAATCTTTCTCGAACGTTGCCAATTGACCAGTTGATGGGATTACACCAGAAATGAGCGGATTGTACGAGACGTTGAACTTGTTCAGTTCAGTCAGGTTGTTGAAGCTTATAGGAAATATGCCAGAAAAATTATTGTATGACAAATCTAGATTCTGTAAGCATTTGATATTCCCAATCTCTGCTGGAATTTCCCCTGAAAATTTGTTTTGGGTGATATTTAGGACTACAAGTGGCAACTGTCCAATCTGCGCAGGCAGTTTACCATGGAAGTCATTGAAACCCAAGTGAAGCATGCTGAAATTCTGCATCATACCAATATCTGAAGGGATCTCGCCCGAAAACTGATTCCCACTAAGTTGAATATAACCTGAGATTTGAGATGTCCTCACCATTGAACCTGCAGTGCACATCGGGAAAAGGCCATATCCTTTAAGCAACCGATCCCATATGCTTCTGCAGCTCTTCCTTGTGAGAATTGTATACACAAAAAGGAAAGGTGGGTAGTCTGCTGGTATCCACCTTTTCATTGCCAAGCACTCACCAGAACCAGCAATTATCTTGTCACTATGTAGCCGATTTGACTCAAAAGTTGGAGTAGCATTTCTCCCAATCCTTGCCAACTCAGGAGGGATACTTCCAGAAAGTTGATTGTTAGCGAGGTTTAGCCATAATAAGCTAGAGCAGTTTCCAATCTCAGGTGGAATCTTACCACTAAGAGAGTTGTTTGCAAGCATCAACCATAAGAGAGAGTTCAATTTACCAAGGGCTGGTGGGATTGATCCAGAGAGCCTGTTGAAGGAGAGATCAAGGGCTTGTAATTGTGGCGAGTTTCCATACTCAGATGGTATAGCACCTGTAAATTCATTGTGGGCCAACATCAAGAACTTCAAACTTGGCATTTGAGAGATTTCAACAGGTAATGGGCCAGAGAAATTGTTAAAACTCAAGTCTAAGCGAGAAATGTTTGGCAGCTGGAGAATACCAGAAGAATTAATCCCTCCTGTGTATGAATTTCCGTGTAACACAAGAAACTTTACCTGTGTGAATTTCCCAAAAATCACTTGTATCTCCCCACCAAAATTGTTCTTGCTCAAGTCCAAAAAGGCCAAATTCGTTAGGTTCAATAGGGATTCTGGAATCACTCTAGAAAAACTGTTGTTCCCCAAGAACAAACCTTCAAGAGTCGAAATCATCCCCATCTCTGACGGAATTGAACCTGTAAAATTGTTTCCCCATACATTCAAGATAGCCAAATTCTTGCAATTTGAAATTTCCCCAGGAAGTTGACCTTGAAATTTGTTTTCTGAAATGTCCAAAACCTTCAAACTACAATTACTTGTAAACATTGATCTTGAAAGTTGCCCAGAAACAAAGTTTTCAGAAATTGAATACGCCACAAGCCTTGCAAATCCACTCCATATGCTGCCAGAAAAATTGTTGGAGCTCAAGTCCAGATGCTGCAGATTCCAGCACTCATCAAAGCCGTTATCTATCCTACCCGTGAAATTATTAGTCGAAAGGTTTGCAACAATCAGCCGCTTGCAAATTGCTGGAAAATTAACTTCAATATCCCCATGAATCCTATTCGTAGACAAATCAAGCTTCTCTAAACCATTTAACCCAGTCAAGTTCAGCTCTCCTTCTAGGATATTATGTGATAAGTTGAGGTAGACAAGGCTACTGCATCGGTTCAAATCATCAGGTATAGCTCCACCTATGGTGTTTCCGGAGAGGTCAAGTTCTCGAAGTTCGGTTAAGGCGGAGAAGTTATTGAATATTTCCCCAGAAATATTGTTGCCAGAGAGGTCTATACGAATGACTCTTTTCCCATCAACAGAACAAGAGATTCCCTGCCACTGACATGGTGTCGAGTTCTCACGATTCCATTCTGAGTATTTTCCTCGATTTACAGGATTTTTTTCTTCCAGGAATGTTTTCAGATTCAGCAGAACTTCTTTGTCTGTGTCTAAAGAATCTCCGGCAACAATAGTACCTGTAAATAACAGAAATTTGAAAATTGAGCAAAGTGAGCAACTCAAACATTTAGTGAAAACGGGACGGCTAAAATGTAACTGTAACAAGTGAACAGAATCATCCTTTCCAAACACAAAATTAATTCACTAACACAAGCAAACATAAAAAATAAAAGCTGCCTCATGAACGATTTTCATGCATGCATAAGAAAATTCAATCCCAACAGCAGGTTTTTAAACTCTTCAAACCCCAACAAGTTTCTGAAAATAAGCCAGAAATGATACTCTTATAAGCAGATTATTGTAATCATATATCATGTTGGAGCTACAACTTAGAATCTAATTAATTAAACTACAGAATATCTGAAAAGAGTCTTCAACCAAAAACAATCATTAAGTTGATAAAAAGATTGTAAATATACCTGTAATCAGGACTAAGAATTTAAACAAAGTGAAACGCCATGTAGCAGCTTGGTCTCCTGACATGATCTTCTTCTTCTTCATCTTTGTCAGCCAATTTACTTTTGCAGTAATGAGTAATTAGTTAAACACCCATCAAATGAAAACATATGGGAAGAAAGAGAAATGAATTTCGGAGTAAGACAAAGATCGTTAGAAAAACTTCAGAAAACGTATTCGAAAAGGTCAGTTGAAGAACACTGCGCCTGCACTTAAGACCAGAGACCAAGCTTGGAAGAAACGTTTGCCAACACAGTATCTTTTTTCCCAGTTTTTGTTTCTTTAATAAAGAAGTAATTATTTTTTAAAACATTGTTTAACAATGTTAAATGGGAAAAAATCTTAAAATCAAATTCCTTCTTTTCTCTGTTTGTTTCAATTTTTGGGTCTTGGCGTTTGTTCCTTGCTGAGAAAATGAGGCATTTGAAGCAAGGGGCTGGTGAGCCGCCCATGTTGACTGGTTCAGGGAAAATCAGGCCATGGGGTTTGACCAAGGACCTCAAGGCTGAACAAGCTATGTGAGCCAGGCAGCAGCTGGAGCATAATTTCACGTTGATTTCCTTTCTAGAATTGGAATTGGATTGTTTCTTCTTGTTGTTTGTATTTGACTAAAAAAAGCCATTACTGTCACAAAGAAAATTTGGAACGTTTTCACTGTTTTTGTTGGTTGGTAAGTTTCTATGAAAATACACAGGAAACAAAAAAACAATGATTAAAGCATATAAAACAATATGTGCGTGACTACAACAGCACCCACAGCCACAGGCCATAGGTTTTGCTTTTGTTTTTGAGATTGGATCCCAAGATCTTTTAACCTACACTTCCTCAAGTCTCACAACATTATTTCTATTAATAACTTGCAAGGGTTAATTCTATTTTTTTTTATATATGTTAATATTTTGTAATAATATTTTATTATTGGATGAAGGGTTCTTTTTCTCTTTTTGATCTCTCATGTGTTATTCATCGGTCAAAAAGAATCCAACATGAGATTTGAGAGATTGAATAAAGAAATGGATTTTGAAAACATAAGAAAGAAATGCAAAGCTTGGAAATCCGGGGTGTGAGGAGTAAGGAATCTTGATTATGTGTGGGGTGAGTAGCCTAATAAATAGAAAAAGAAAAGAAAAGAATAATGTTAACGTTCATGATAATAATTGACTATATTTATTGCAAATCTATGATGGCACCTAACTCGGTAGAGTTGGTTCTAGTCAACTGCAAGAATTGAACATGCAACCACCTCAATCCTATGAATTTCATTAAAATTAACTCCATCCTTGTTAACAACCCAACAGTTCCCCTACTTCATTCAATTTTCACAATTAATTAATTTTGTACCCAATTCTTACATCAGAAGAAAGAAAGTTTGATGATTTCAAGGGAAAGGAAAGGGCTTAGATTTACTTGTATCCGAACTAGAAGGGGGAGCAAAAGGTAAAAAAGAAAATATTTTCAAGACATACTCAAAGTAATTAAAATTTGAAATTACACTTGTACTGTGAAAATAATGGATAATTTACAAGATGTGAGAGAATGATTATCTCTTATTATGTACCCGTAAGTAAAAACTACTAAAGAAAAGATTGAGAAAATAATGTATCTCTTCATTTTCTTATACATATGAGGAGATCCAGTTGTAAAACGTAGCATTGCGCAGGGATGCAGGAGAAGGAAGGGATAGGTACTTGTTTTGTGTAATTATTTTCAGTTAACAAGTGGGGAAACAACGAAGAAAAGAGTGGTTATCAAGTAAGCTATATATGTTTTCAACATCATTAATTCTAAATAAAAAGCTTGACACATACAATTTTTTTAATTGGCCCTTCATTGACTGCTCTGCTTGGAAGCTTCTTTATTTCCTGAAACTGAAGCCAATATTTATTAAGCAACTTCCCTACTCCCATCATGAATAGAATTGAAAAATAGAACGCAATTGGAAAACCCGGCCGCCCATGATGTGGCCGGTGACTAGTGACCCATTTTCTTTCCTTTGGTTAGCTAGGATGCCTTGTAAAACATTTGTTCAACCAAAACTTGGAAAAGTAAAACACAGTTTAATCTTTTCTTTTCTGTGGTAATTCTATAATAATTCAAATTTGCCTAATCAACAATTTAGTCAAGATTAATTGTGTTTATCAAATTAAAAATCATCATAAGGAATACGTTCAATAAATAAATTTGCTAATGTGGAGTCACATCAGGATGGAGATATGAATAGCCCTCGAGGCCTATAGGATTTCGCTGTCGAATCAAGGTAATATTGTCTGCTTAGTCAAAGCCATATTAAACTAATCAAGCCACACAAATAGAACGGTCCTACTCAGAAGGTGACCTTCAAATTGTTATGCATCGTTTATATTAATATTTTCTCTTCTATATATTTAATATGATTTTTTTCGTTATGTATGCCATCATTTCTAGCCTTTGTTAATTGTGATAGAAACCTTTTGCATGTTTACTTCTTTAAAAAGAAACAACTAGAGGAAAAAAAGCTAGTATCATGTGCTGACAATAAAACCGAAAAGCAACAGATGTAAACCATATATTGGTATACGTGTGTGTGTATATATATATATATAGCAAAAGTTGTCTTTGTTTTGGACAGTTGAGAATGTTGTATGATACTTGCAGTTTCAATAGTTTTTGTATACCCTAAATCACAATGGAACATTTCTTTATAAATTTGATCGAATTATGAAAATTTTTGAAACGACAAAGCATGTTATAATATAAGTAGGAAACAACCAACACAATGTGTATATAAAAAAGTTCCCAAATCGAGACTTGGATTTAAAAATTTTATGTTGAAATTCTGGAAAAAAAATAAAAAATATTTATAAATGAAAACGTTAATTTCTACTGTGTAATGTAATCTGAGAGAACAAACTGTAGCATTGGGTTCGATTGATGGTAGGAGGTGAAAAGGACAATTTGGGTTTCCTCACATTTATTGCAATCCAAAATGTGGCCAGATGAAATGCAGCATCCGACTCAACTACTTCGTCTCCCCATATTATCGAAGAGGGTGGTTATATTATTTGAATGTTGTTGTCAGGTAGGGAGTAGGCAGTAGTGGCCTTGAGGCCTACGGTGAAGAAATGGAGAGGAAGATTATGAGATGACAAATGGCGACTTGATATATACTTAAGAAATGTGTGTGGATTTGACTTCACGCCAAAGAAATTGTTTTATCATCCGTTCCCGTACAAATAATTATCCCTTCTGCATCACACCATCAAAGTCAAACAGGGGCTCTTTTTTTCTCAAGCATATTTGTTACTCTAACGATTTGATAGCTTCGGGATAAACATCAAACACTATGAGTCCCCTACTTTTCATGACTATGATATAAATTTCATATCAATAATAAATGGAATAAATTTTAAATATATAAAAATAAATTTTTTATTATTTATTAAATATATTTTTTAAATTAAGAATACGAGTCAATAATTTATAAATTACATAAAATTAAATTTAAATTTCAAACTGTGACACATTACTATTTCATAATTATACATTTTTAATTTCAAGCTCATAATTATACACTTCCAATTTCATGGATTTTAATTTTTAGATTAGTATATCTTCTCACAAACATTACTTGTAAATATACTTATTTTTTAACCTATTTTTGATAAAAATTATATATATATATATATAATATAAAGATTTTTAAATTGCAAAGTTTGGAGTATAAATATATAATTGTAACTTTAAATATTAATATATAAATTATTCAATACTATTAAAATTAAAATATATATATTGCACAATTGAAATTCTTATTTATAAATTAGATAAATCTTATTAATATTTTTAATAAAAGTTATTTGCTGCAATCAGAGCTTTTATTTAAAGATTGAATAAAACTTATTAATATTTATAATAAAAAAATATTCTCAATAAAAATTATTTAATGTAATTAAAATTTTTATTTATAAATTAAATAAATCTTATAAATATTCATATTAAATAATCCTTATAATGGTAACCTAGAAATATAAATAAACAAAAACTTTATTTATGCGAAAAGTATCCATCTTGAGTTAATAGATGAAGAAACAAAAACTTATAAATGAGCAACCAAAATGCGAATTTGTCACATCTTGAAGATTTAGTCCACAACACGGGCACATAAAATATTTAGAATTCTCAAATATTTTTTTATATAAGGAATTGATCTTTCTCTCAATAAAACAAATGTGAAAATGACTCATTTTCTTTCGTACGAATAAGATTTTAATTTTAATTTTAAATTGGATCGGGGAAATAAATTATCTTGCATTTGTATAAGATGAGATCTCGTATTAAAACAAAAACTTGAATTATAGGCTTTAATTAATAAAATCAATAACCAAAGTATGATACATTGATTAATATGATTAATTAGTCAAAGACAAATAAATTAGGCAAGAAATGAAGCATGAGAATTACGACTAGATAGATTCTATGTATGATCAAACTTGTAAAAACAAAAGGCTTGATAGAAATTATGTGTGTAATGTGCAAGATTCGCGTTTTTGGTGCAAAGGCCCCTAATATGATTTAGTCAAGATTCAACTTAACAGGCTTGTACTTATTCATGGTCAGCAAACACTAATACCGTCTTAGCTCAGACCTCCATTTGGGCATTTTTCTACCATTTGGAATCCAGCAAATGCACGAAATTTGATCCAAAAGAAAATAGTGGAGAGTGTCACATCATTGCAGCACGTGTGGGAAGTCTTGAGCTTTGACCATCTGAATGAAGAAAAATGTTGTTCACTGTATTTGCCTAATTAAGCTTCTTCCAAAGTCTCAAATACCAAATACATTTCATGTTTTGGGTCTAAAGTAATCACGGGTTTCTTTTGCTTCTTGGCAGTGGAAAACGTTGAAATTGAACAACATCAGTTCCCAAAAGCAAGAGGCTGAATTATTCGTTTTGGTCATGTTTTGGCTTCTTTCACAATAGGAAATTAGGATACCAAGTAATGATGAATCAGATAATTATGCAAGCAAAGATACCAAGTTATTTTCATTTGCTCCTGCACAAAATGAGAACAAACTAACCAGTTTCCTCTTATTATCCCCATTAATCTCCTTTTTTTTTTGTTTGGCTTTAAATCAGATAATTATGCAAATTAGATGCATCGTTTTCGTATATTGGTTGGAACTAGGAAACAATTTTTGTACAATTTCTTAATCTGAGAGTTTTTTGGATGGCAACAGCAATGCTGCCTAAGAAAAGTGTAAAGGGTTGTGATACAATCTGGTAGAGAGAGAGAGAGAGAGAGAGATGCCATTTAACCCTTGGCACCCACAACTAGCGTATGGGATTCTACCAGGGACCCCAAGATTTGACCCTCTATAATCACCTCTCATCTTCAGTTGTCCCTTTCCCCCTTTTTCCTTTTTTTGCTGGTTGAGGATTGGTTTTTGGAAAAGGATTCGATCAAACTGTATTCCAGTATTCAACTCAAAGGTAAGCGCGTTTATTTAACTTTGGGTAACACGAGTTCGTTTAGTTTGAGTAAAGTTTTAGCCATGGACGACTGTTTAAGCATTGGAGAAAAATTACTTGTTTGATTAAGTTTAGGCATGGGGCTGTTGAAGCCATTGGGTGACCATTAAGGAAGATGGGCAGCCACGTCATTGATGAAAACTTTGACAAGTATTGCTTTGCAACTTTTAGCCGTATTTACAAATATTCTCATTTGCTTCAATGCCAGGTCTGATTTCCCCATTTGCTCTTGGAAAAATCTTGCTTGTGTTTTGGCGTTTGCTACGTAGACAGCACCGAATTCCCCTTTTTGAAATTTTGGAGCGAAGACCAAAGAAAAAACAAAACATGGGATGAGAGCGTGACTCACCAAATAACGTAAACATGAAATACAAGGAAATTATGCAGACATTGTAATATTAATAGTCTACCATTGTTTTCACATTCAGAATGGATGCAAGACCGGGGGCTCTCACTCTCTCTCTCTCTCTCTTCCTTTACATGCTTTGGAAAGATTTTCTAACATGTTTTATGACAAATATTGTTGATGAAAGTGGCTAATGTCTCATTCAGACTCTATTTGATTGGTTATAGATGTTGATGTCAAATGTAGTTGTTGAAATGAAGCCTCACTGTTCAAAGCATGTTAAGTATGTGAATGAGCATGCACCAAGATATAAAGAATTGATCATATTTTACCCCCATAGAAGCAGGTTAAAGTAATAGAAAGGACAACAAATATGAATCATTGTCTAAGAATCTTTAGCTTAGGTTTGAGCATCTGTTATATGAGAATGAAGCAATGGCATGGGCTTCTATTAAAGAGCCGTAAAAAGGATTAGTCTAGGATTAAACACATTGGCCCAAATTTGAGCTTGCAGCAGGTCTTATTATAGATAGCCCATGGTTTTAACTACTACTGTCAGAGTGAAAAGCAGCCTGCCAAAATTTTGGGGGGCTTGTCTTCGTTCTAGTTGATTTGCCTTGGCAAGTGGCAATAGGCCAAGTCCATGACAATGCTCAAGCCGAAAGAAATAAAAGAAAAAACAAACATCAGGAAAAACAAAATTGCTAAGTCCATCTCTAATTTGTATTGGTCCTTTTACATAACTTCTTACGTATGATTATCTTGTTATGCATTTCTCCAGCCTTATGCAAACCAAGTTAACGTTTAAAGTCTGTAATCAACATGAAGAATAGATATAAATATCACAATGCCATACCACAATTACCATTATTGATATAATATCTTTCATGCAACTAGACCAATATTATAATTTCAGTTTACAATTAAAATGCTAACACATAGTTCCCACTCACAGCTATTCTAATCAAACCAAGTTTTTGAAGAAATTCTTGGACTAGAATTTTATGTTAAGAACTTTACCCAAAGGCTGATATTTTGTAGGTAACTTTTCAATTGTGGGAGGACTGAATTGTCTAGGTGCAGACTCCTCCCTCAGGGCAGCTAAAGCAACTTTTCTCCTTTGCTTCTGCTCTTGCCACATCCTCAGCTGATCCTCAACTGTTGCTTTGGCTTTCTCTGCTGCCTCTGCCCTGGTAGCAGCCTGTTCTGCGCGGTTCCTGAACAACCCAATTTTCACCATTGCAACTTCCAATTCCTTCTTCAAAAATTCAACTTCATTCTTATTTTCTGACTCTGTGGTTAACTGTTTAGAGTCTTCTGCTAGTGACTTTGAGTTTAAAAGTTGATCTGCCTTGTCAGCTTTTTGGATCAAGATGTTGTATTCCTCAATTGCAATTGTTATATGATTAACACTCTTATCTCTTTGATCATCAATGTGAGAAACTAGTGCACCTTGAGGTGACTTCTCAGCTTGATAGTTGAGGGTAGAGTTGTCACATCTTTCAGCTTCCACTTCCTGTTTCAACTTATGATATTCCTTCTTGGCTTCTTCTGCTTCAACTGCTACCTGCTGAACTGCAAGATAGAGCCCTGATTTAACACTTAGATCTCTTGCTTCAGCTGCCTCTGCTGCTGCAATTTTTGACCTCCCTTTATGAAGCTCAGCCTTTAACATCGCTAGTTCGACTTGTGAATCATTCTCTTTTTCCCTAACTTCATCCATCTCAATTTCTAGTTTCTCTAGATCACTTTTAAGTGCTTCAACATTACAGTTCAGGCTCCTAACCTCTTCATTAGCATTTTCCAGTTCAAGTTTTAATCGATGTAGTTCTGTTTCCAATGCCTCAATATAAAATGCTTGATCTGATATCTTTCTTTCCTTGAATTCCAAGTCTTGTTTTATTTGGTTCAGATCAATTCCACTATCTGAAGTAGCGTTTTGCATTGAACCAAGTATATTAGTTACCTGCTTAAGTTCTGCCTGTAATGAATCAATATACGCAGACTTAATTAGGAGCTGATTCTCCAGTTCTTCTATTGTTTCCAATTGTTTTCTCAGATCTTCTACCTGCTCTTGTGCTTGAAATGCTGTTGCCTTCAATGACTCTATCTCAGCATCCTTCTCAGATGCAATTCTGCATTTCTCTTTCTCAGCTTCAGTGGCTGCCATCAGTTCTGCTTGTGTCATTGCCTTAAGCTCTGAATCTTTGGCAGCAGCAAGTTCAGTTTCCATATTAAGTAGAGCAGCTTGTGTAACCTTCAGCTCATTTAAAACATGTGAAAGCGGCTCACGGACATTTGCAGTTTCTGACAACTGATCCACCATCCCTTTCATCTTGGATTCAAGTTCATCAATCTGATTCTTGACTTCATTGCATTCTTCTATGTATCTATCTCTCTCGAGCTCAGAGTTCTTTAGTAGAACCGAAAATTCTTCTGTTGTTTTCTTGTAGTGTTCTAGTTGAAGAAGCGTTTCCATGTATGCCAAGTCCTTTGCTTCCAGCTGCAGTCTGTAGTTGGCCAATTCCTTTTCTAGGCCTTCAATATCTTTCTCTTTTTCCACACCTGACTGAGAAAAAGAAAAAGGAAGATGTAGAAATGGAATCAGAAGCTTTAGTAATGTTGCATATGCATTCAAAAGGGTTCATTATGATATACTCTAGCAAAGTTCCTAGCATCGAGATTTGCAATATCCTCAATGAAATACTTCAATATTCAAGAAGCAATACCCCCCTCTCTCACAGACTGTGTGAGATCCACTTGTGATAGAAGAAAGCATTGCTTTGTAAGTACTTAACTACAGTTTGTGACTTGCAAAACTTTGAATACCACAACAAAAACCAAAATCTTACAGCGCTGCTGCTGGACCGGCGTTTCGACTGATCACCATTTTCACCAAACAAAGATAGTGCAACTTGAACTGGTTCACTAGGTTTGGTATCAATCTCACCCATATTTCCCTTCCAAGCAAAGAATTGGAAACCGGAAAACACTGAACGGGATCTACAAGAAATTAAAATCACATTCAGTTCAGCAAAGTTAAGCATTGTGTGACTCACTTGTATTCATAACAAGGCTGTAGGAATCTATAAATTTTAAGGCTGCAGACCGAGTACAGTGGCATTAGGATTCACGTTAAACCTAGAATATGGAACAGATATGAAGAAATCATTTGTCAGACAAATGTATCTTATTCAAAGCTTTCATTCCTTGGGAAGAAGTTTGCCATGGAGGTTCTCAAATCAAATACTTTAAGAGACACCTACCTTATTTCAAGTTTATTTACAGTTTTGAGGAGTTAACAACCATAGATTTAGCTAGCTTCCTTAAAAGTTGATCAATGGCAAGCATATTTCAGAAGGCAAATCAATCAAAGCACAAACAACCTGAATTGCAATGGATTTAATGAACATTTATATTTAGATGAAAACAACTTGATCACAAATATATACATACTTTTGCAAACAATTTCTAATGAAACGAAAGAAAACAAATGGGAAGACAATTAAAAAGAAGGGTGAGGTGAGGAAGTACTTGGAATTGCCGGGAACTGAATTGCCAGGGAACATGCAAACGAAAAGCCAAGGTACAGTGATTTGAAAAGGGTGAAACACACTGGAAGTTTCATAGAACAAAACATTGTTTACTAAGACTTTATCGGAGAAAACAAGGCGAGCGATTTTTGTCTGGGTTAAACAAGTTCAGAGGTTGACGATATCGAATCGACACTCAAACTTCCTTGGAATGATCCACATCCACAAATTCCTATTCCTGTTTTCTTTTAGGAATTTCGCGTCGCGAGCCTTTTGTCAGCTTTTCTCTCTTTGCATTAATGCCCCCATGAATTTTTCTTGTCATTTAAAAATTTATGTAAGGGGAATTTGTTAGAAATTTCCCTCCTAATAAACTCATTTCCAAAATAACAATTTTTATCTAATTTTATCGTGATTTGATAAAAATATTTTTAAAATCATTTTAAATAAATTAAACTATTTACTATAATTTTTCTTGATTTCTCTCTCCAACATCTAGTATCTAAATGATTTGCTCTCGATTTCTTTTTTTAACCATTCAGCTTTATTTAATTTTATCGATTTCTCTCTACCACGTCTATTTGTTATGCACCAAATTTCTTCCACCCACTATCCAACTCTCTTTAATTTTATTATCATCATCATCATCATATCTTTCTGTCTATTTCTCACCATATCATCATCAATTTGCAAATCACAGAGCAGAGATTACATCAATGTATAATTTTGAGTTTATTGATTTACATTTACAAAACCTCAAAATTGATAAGTTGAAATTATATAAGTGAAATCTGTAAATTAGAACGCTGTCTAGAGTTGTTACATGCCATGCCTGCATGTAACAACTCTAATGCACTAGGCTTGTAACAAATCTATTGAATATGATATGGTTTAAGCATAGAGTTATACACCTTAAACATAATGTGTAATAAATTTTTTTTCAACATAATATGTAATAATTTTTTTTCAGTATGACATGCAATTTGGTTTCTATTTTTTTATTTCACTAAAACATAAACTGTTAGATAAGTTAAACACTTTAAACATGGCATGTAATAATTTTTTTTTCAACATGGTGTATAATAATTTTTTTTTCAATATGACGTTTGACTTGGTCTTTATTTTATATTTCACTAGAACATAAACTGTTATAGTTAATGGTGTGTAATAACTTTTTTTTTCTCAACATGGCATGTAACAAATTTTTTTTAAACATGGTGTGCAATTCAGTCTCTATTTTTGTATTTCACTAAGACACAAACTCTTAGGGTGCGTTTGGTACTTTACAATGCAATGTGATTACAGGTAATGTGATTGCAGGTAATGTGATTGCAGGGAATGTGATTGCAGGTAATGTGATTGCAGGGAAGATAACATTGCAGTGTTTGGTATATAAGTAATGTAATGATTAAAATGCAGGGAAGATAACATTGCAGTGTTTGTTTTACAAGTACTTTACAGGGAATGTAATGTTAAATTCCAAAACTACCCTTATACATTAATACAAGTTTAACATGTAATTTTTTATTGTTAATTTTTATATAATGTTATTTTCTAAATATATTATTAATTAAATATATTTTATTTTTCATTTCTTATTAGAAATATATATTTTATTTTTATTTTTATTTTTAATATAATTTTTTAAATTGTATATTTTATTTTAAATTTTTTCTTAAGAAAGTAATATTTTATTTTCATTTCTTAATAGATTTTATATTTATACATTAATGTGATAGCTATTTTTTTTTTTTTTGCAAATAAAGGAATGAGCCTTATTCTTGTCATCGTAAACCCTGAATACAATATTGCCAATGCAATGAAAATTTGCTAGATGGAAATTTACATGAGTGGTTCTAAAAAGTTGCTTCAATTTGCCCCCATGGATTTCTTCTGATCTTGGGTTCCTACCAATCTTATAAACTAACATTATCAAAATCCGGTCCTTCACCATTGGGCATTACTGCCTCTTTTCCTTCTTTTGGATAATACAGTTGAATTTTGTTCACATCAGCATACATGGAAGAAAAATATGAGAAAGAAACGCAAAACACCATCTTAATTTGACCAAATTTTGAAGCAATAGACTACAGAAGAATTTGCATCGGCTAGTTTATCCACTGTCAGATACATGGGGAAACCTACACACTATAAGCATTTGTTGATGTAATAAGAACTTGGGATATTGATCCACAGTCAAGGAGGAAAATTTATTGGCACGTTATCAATGGCATAGGTTTTCCAAACAGATCATGATATCAGTCTTCATGGCCCATTCGAATGTACAGAGGCATTGCAGAAATCCAGTTTGCCTGGTGTAGTGCACATTATATTCTACAGCTTGCAGCGCAGTAGACAAATTGGTTCAGATCAAGAGTAACCCTGCCTTGCTTTGCTGTATCAAATGCAGATACTCTTTGTACAATTTTCAAACTGATATGAGATTACCATAATTGCACAGTGGTAAATAAGACTCACAAAGCACAGCAGCTTGCACTGCACGGACAGGTGATCATCATTACAATTCATTGCTCAGGGAACAAATAAAAATCTTCCCTTCACACTCAAATGAAACAATAGACTGAACATGCTACAAGACCATATCATTATACTCACACTGCCTCTGAAGAACATTTACAGTTGAGCCACATGTTTGTGATTACTGCTTGATCAGGTATCAATAAGAGAAGTCAAAACTGGATAAAGGCATCTCAAGTGGACCCTATCTGTCACACTTTGGAAAGTTTTTCTTTCACAACCTCAGCCACCGAAAGCTAACATCTCTTCTGCAGGGGATAGGTATTATGCTATGATTCTTTTCTTTGTTTTGTAGGAGTCCAGAAATAAATAAATAAATAAAATAAGATAAATAAAATTAGCTATATAAGATAATGTCAATCTAAATGCATACAATAGAATATGTTGATGGTACAAAAAGTGATAATTCCTAAAGAAAGGACCCAGCAGACCAACTAGGAACTGTGTTAATTTCTAAAATGTGATGATTAGAATGGACACAGCTAATATATGAATTAGTTGTCAAATTTTGATAGTTCAATTATTCAAGAAGTCCATTCTAAGCACTTCTTTTTCATTTGATATATCCCCTGCATCCACCAAGATGCCCAAAATCCATATCACTGTTCAAACATAATTTATCTTAGGACTTAACAAAAAGTGAAAAAAAAAATGAGATATCATATAGGAACAATGTTTGAAACACGTGACAACACAACACACTATAATAAGAGCACAAAGGGAAACAGAATATGTTAAAGGTTATGGCATGACTGCCTTGTGGCATATTTGGCTGGGATGCAATAAAAAGGTTAATTTTAACTTTAAGAAATACAAGACAACAAGAATGTCATGACAGTCATTCATGATTCAAGAAAAAACAAACAGAAAGTCTAGATACAGGATGGTACTATACCCTAGCAATTCAGTTGTTGAATTAGCTGCCTCTCTTCCCAGTGCTCTGCCTGGGCAGGAAAGTTCACAGCAAAATTCTATATTAAAGGTTACCTCTTTGAGTTGATTCAACCTCAAATTCTAATAAAGTGGAAGCTTTCTTGCTAGTACAAGCTACAGAGGCTTTAAACAATTTATTTCAGCTGGCCCCACATATTATAAGATCCACCATAACAGGTGATCATAATTCTCTCCAAAAAAAATCTTGACGGGAGAGGTCTCAAAACTCAGAGTTCTTTCAGTTGCTGTCCCCACCCAAAAGGAAACACACAAATTCTAAAATTTTCTATATTTTATCATAGACAATTTAAATCCATCATTCCAGTCTCAAGAATCTTTTTCCCCTTTGATTAGTTGTTACTTCAAACAGAATAAAGGTTGCTCCAGATACAAATTTCATGAGAGCTACTGAAGCATCTGCAATTAATTTACAAAAGCATCATCCCAGTCTCAAGACATCTTTTTCCCAAGACAAAATTATTGATTTATTTGTTGTAACCCCCCTTGAAATTTGTGAGCCTCTCCATCCACACATAAGATCACCTCATAGATTACCACTTTAGAAACAGGCAGATAAAAACAAAATTTCACATTCTCTACATCTAATGTATTACATAGCACACACAAATAAATACATAGTTTTTAACAGAAGAACACATACAGATTGGGTGAAATTTATCAATCAAACACCCACAAGATATAATTATTTAACATGAGACAATGATGCTTAAAAGGTTTTAAACGAAAAGAAGAATATGTCAAGAACAAAATAG
Source organism: Theobroma grandiflorum (assembly GCA_036013995.1). Lineage (NCBI taxonomy): Eukaryota > Viridiplantae > Streptophyta > Magnoliopsida > Malvales > Malvaceae > Theobroma > Theobroma grandiflorum. The sequence goes on from CP142131.1 coordinate 16,038,233, forward strand.
CAACATAACATCACAAAAACCATATAACTAAAAATCATAAATAAAGTATCTTGATTGATACTCTAAACCAAAAGTCATAAAGTTCTAATAACCACCAAGTTAAAGTGATGTAAAGGATAAACAGACCAATATTATTTTTTTTTTGAAAGGTGTTGTTCATTTCATGACAGAGGGTACCAAAGGTTCACCTCTGGAATAGTACACACTTGAATAAAGTTTGTAACACCCTATTAGAGCATAACATACCTTAGTCATTGCAGTACCCGTCGCCCAGGCCTAGAAACAAAGAGAACACAAAACACTGCCCCTTAAAACCCTTCCCAGAGACAAGCACAGTGCCCTTCCCATACCTTTCCAAAGAGAAATCAAAAGCTCCTCCTGCCATCCTCAAAACACAACAGATGAGCCTACCGTAAACTGTACACAGCACCCCATATCAGCTCTCCCTAGCTACCTACCAGAGAAACAGGGTAGCACACAAAAACAAAACTACCCCATGACCCCTCAGAAGCCCCAAGCAGTTGCAACAAAAAAGAACCCCTGAGCCATAAATATCCATTTCTCTGAGGTTGCCTTTCAAAAGGATGCCAACGTCATCTTCTGAACATCTGAAAGATCAGATTCCAACTCTCCACCCACAATCACAAAAGCAGGAGCCATCACTTTCACCTTGTCTTTATCACAGCCACCAGCAAGACACATCCCAAACTTCCAGCCATTCACCAATAGCAGTTCAACCAAAAAACAAAAGAACAACAGGGCCCCACACCCCAGACATTAGTCGTAGACAGACCATTATTAAAACACAAAAGAGTTCAAAGTTAACAACACTGTTAAAGTTCAACCTAGATTGATAACTAGTTCTTTGCAATAACAATACCTACCATTACTTTAGAGTGAGCCATTAAGCAAAGCCTTCACATAAATTTTCTGCAACTCCCCTGATAATGAAACTAGATAATTTATCTTCCACATATCACTAGAGATGATATGTCCAGCCTTAACAATTTCTTCGGAAGTCAAACCTTCAACTCCTTGAACTATCTCAGCTACACGCTTTTTCAACATCGCATCTTCAGCCATGAATTGAAAACAACTTGCTAATTTATCAATTCCTTCCCTTGCACCTTGACAAATTTCTCCAATCTTATCCACACTAGATTGGAATGCATGAACAATGTTGTCTTCTCTACTTTTTGTCCTAGATTTTTTTCGACTAACCTCTCTATCACCTTACTCTGTAGTCCTTCTTCTAGCAGCAGTGGATCCCTCACTGTTGGTAGCAATTCTAGGAGAAACATCATCATCACCATTGTCATCTTCATCAGCATTCATTGCATTGTAAGCTTCTGAAGCTGCCCCTGTTCCTGCAAATGCAACTTCCTCAGTTTCTATGTTCTCCACTGCATCAGCTGGTGACTCTGCTCCTTCCCCAGTTGCTCTATCCTTCCCAAAGATAATGGCTAATTGATCAAAGTGAGGGAAAGGCCTGTTTTTAAGTCCTGCAGCAGCTGGGTGACTCTATATATATAAACAAATAAAAAGCATTAATAACCTATGCAAAAACATATATATACCTAACTTTACAATGCAAAAACAATGTTGTACAATTAATTAGAGAAATTACCTTAACCCAACCATTCCAAACATCATTATCACAAGTAACACATTTCTTGATATCATCCCAACCGAATCCAGAAGCAGAATGCGATATCATCTCAGCAACTTCCCTATATTGTGTCTTCAACAACCTCATTCTAGAGTTAATATGGGGAATAGCCCTTATGTTGCAATTTAGGATCCTTTCATTCATCCATTTCTCAAGTTGTTGCAAGTAACCAGGCTTGAATGTCCCATTATCTCTACCCCAACTTCCTTCATTCACAAGATCAATGCAGCAATCAATTAAGATTCCATCTTCAGTAGGTGTCCATTGATGGTTAGATCTTTTGCTTGTCCTCCCTGATCCTTGAGATGATCCAACTTCCATCTACAATAGAAAACATGAGCAGGAGAAACAGCATAGTAACCAATATATAGTATACAATAGTTAATTAAAAATTAAAGCAGAAACATAGCATATTTAATTAAGAACAAATAGAAATATGTCTCAACAATCACAAATTTAAGTAATTACAAATAAAGCATACAACAGAATTCAACCAAACAGCACCCTAAGTTTCATGTGTAGAAGCTATCCAATCATTCCACATATCTTGTGCCAAGTTATTTCTCCAAGCTGTCCATGCATTTGATGTCTCAATGTACTGGATCGTATCTGCATTTTCCGTCGCGTCTGATTCCACATACTCTTCATCCATTTCATCCTCAAGTGGATCATGTCCCATTTCTCGCCTAATGTGATTATGTAACAATGCACAAGCAGAGATAATTCGACATTTTGTTTTCACTGGGTACCACGACTTCTCTCTAAGTATTGCCCATCTCATCTTAAGGAATCCAAAACATCTCTCAATAACATTCCTAGCACCTGAGTGTTTGTAATTAAACAGTTCTTCTTTTGAACGAGGAGTGCGATTTTGTCGCCATTCATTCAAATGATAACGCTGACTTCTATATGGAGCTAAAAATCCCTCTCCATTTGTATACCCAGCATCACATAAGTAGAAAAAACCTATGATAAAAAATTTATTTTAGCCCATCACTCTTGCAAATGTCAAGCTAAAATAGATAACAATTTAATGTATATTTTCCTCATACCTTTTGGGACATTCAATCCATTTCTTCTACATATTGCATCTCGAAGAACCCTAGAGTCTGAAGCTGAACCCTCCCATCTAGGTAAGATATATATGAATTGCATATCCTGGGAACATACCCCTAACACATTTGTGGCAATTTCATTCTTCCTTGTTCTGTATCTAGGCTTATCAAGTTCCAGGGCATTGACTTTAATGTAAGTTCCATCTAAAGCACCTAAACAATTCTATTGTTTCTAATAGAATAATGACAAAATTATCCTTCAATTGTATTTTAAATAGATTCTTATACGTAAGCTATAAATGTTTAAGAAATTTATTGTTACCTTAAACCATTTCCATCTGAAGTCAGTTGAATTCTCAGGTACAGGGTCTGGCTTCTTTAGCAGTATTGATTGCAATCTTAAAACAGAATTCAACACTAAGCCGAAATGCCTACTCACTGTCTCACCACTTCTAACAAATTCTCTCTTTATGATCCTATTCTTTACATGATGAGAAATAATGTACAAAAAGATAGCCACCATTTCCTCAACATTCATGTTTTTTGTTGGGTTCAGCCTACCAATGCATTGAAGCATATTACATAGTTTATAAAATACAGCTCTATCCATTCTAAGATTTTCTATGCATGTTAAATCAGAATCAAACACCATTCTCCTAAAATTTAATTGCCTAATAATATGTCTCCTATAAGTAGACAATTTGGATCTTTTACGCTTTCTAGCATACATTAAAATATGATAACATCCTTGAACCAAAGTATTAGCCAAAAGTATCATGTTAAACAGCTCAATGGCTAATGCAATAGCAGACACGATCGTTGCAGTTTGCTCTTGAGAAAAGCCGTCCATTGTGTGAACTAACAATATAAAAAACTAATTAAAATAATGAAATATAATTATATAAAAAACATTGTCTAGCAACAAGAAATATACAAAATCAAATACATTATTTCTGTGGGGGTAGCACTCAACTCATTATCAGTGGAGTTGGTTTTAATATTAAAATTGACTAATAATGACTAAATTTCATTGTTGAAAATTTTCAGTGGATTTGCTTGACTAATAACTAGTACTAATTATTAAGAAACTGTTTGCCCTAAACCCAAGAGATCAGCTTACAGAAAAATAAAATTAATTACAAATATCTGTCAAGCTAAGATGAAAAGAATAGCTTAATTTGAAAAAAGAAAATATGTGCTAAAGCATCTGACCTTGCAAATATATACTCAACTGTAAAACCAACACAAATAACCCAGTGAAGACGAGGATGAAGATTGACATACCAAGGAAATATATGTGAACTTTGAGGAGCCAAGACAGAGCTTCTATTATGATCCAGCCAAAATATATTACAGACGCTAACAAAGTCGGTGAAGGTTTTTCTTTTTTAAACAAATAAATTATTTATAGTCATAAGGACATATTTACGAAATAATAGTGACTAAATTTCATAGTTGAAATTTGTCAGTGGATTTGCTTAACTAATAGTAGGAAGCAGTTTTCTTACGGATTCCAAACAGTAAAGTACCGAACATTTAAATATCTACTCAAACGTAAAATCAAGACAAATAAACCGCAAAAGAGAAAGATGAAAATTTACATACCAAGGAAATCTATAGATGAACTTTCAGGAACCAAGATGGGCTTCTATTTTGATCCAGGCAATCTCACAAAGTCGCTGAAGTTTTCTTCTTTTTTTGAGTTCACAGAAAACTTTTGTAGAAATGAAGCCTGCACTGCAATGATGAGAAGGCCAAGGAATTAAAAAATAACAGACTTTCACTTGTCTTCTTTTTAATGCGTATACATAATTCTGCTTCTGATAGAAAAGAACAGAGCAAACCAAAAAAAGCACCCTAAAAATAATATAGACAGAACCACAGTTCCAACTCCTAATAAACATCTTCATAACTCCTAACAAATAGTATTGGCTAATGAACAGCAAAGTGAAAATTGATGCTAAGGCCAGTTAAACTCCGTTGAGTGAACAGTAAGGTTCCCCCCAATACCAGACGGGTGGAAAAGTCCAATCCCATTAAATTTGTGTGTGAATTGAGCTTGAAAATGAACCCCAAAAATGTAATGCTGAACACGGCAAATAATAATGGGCTGGTTTGGTCGACTGTTTTGACTTTTGAACCCTGATGATTTCTCATAAATTAGAAACTTGCCCTTTCAATCGACGGTGATGATGACGATGGCGAATGGTGCGAAGGAAGTTTTTGACTGGCCACAGAGATAATGGCCACTGCAATGCCAATATCAAAATTGAAGGGGTCTAGGGGTGTGGGTCGGGATGCTGAGGGTAAGAGGAGAGAGAGAATAGAGGTTGAGGGGGGAAGAGCTCAAATGTCACGGGAAGCTCTCCCCTTGGTCACGGGAACTCAGCAGGAAATGGAGGTGATGGGAGAGTTCCAGAAAAAGAAAAATTTTTGGAAAAAGACAAAAGCATGAGCTCGGAGGAACCAGCATGATTACTTGTGACTGTTGTTGAAGAGCCCAGAAATCCAACCTCTATTGCCGATGAAGGAGCAGATCTTGAAGAAGGAGGAGTGACTTAGGAAAATGGGGAAGAAGCAGCAGGACGGCAAAAAACAACAGAGAATTGCTGGGGCATTTTGAGTAATTTTTTAAAATTATGATGGGTAAAAACGTCCTTAACACATTACAGCCTCAACTGTAATGTAGATTGCAGTCGGTTTAGACTGCAATCACATTGCAGCCTATGGCTGCAATGTGATTACATTGCATTATCACATTGCAGCGGTTTGTTGCAAAACAAACGCTACAATGTAATTTAATTAACCACTTTGCAGGGAATGTAACTTTACATCCCTGCAAACAAACGCACCCTTAGAGTTAAATACTTTAAACATGACGTGTAATAATTTTTTTTTCAATATGACGTATAATAACTTTTTTTAATATGATGTGTAACTTGATCTCTATTTTTGTATTTCACTAAGATATAAACTCTTAGAGTTAAATGCCTTAAACATGACATGTAACAATTTTTTAAAAAAATAACTTATAATAACATTTTTTTCTAGATTTTCTAAATTGATGCTTTTGTCGGAGCTTTTGCAATAGTTGCATATCATCAGCACATCCTTAGGAATGCTGCTATTAAGGTTTTGGGATCCTTTCGCAACAATCCCACCAATTAAAGAAAGAAAAACAAAAGATTCATCGAAAACCAAAATAGCTTAGTCTCCACTATTCTTTATCTTTTTCTCCATTTGTTCATTTATGTGTATCAGAGGATGATTACGATGACAACACTTTTTTTTTCTTTTTCATCTTTCTTTTTTTTTTATAATTTAAGTATTTTGTTATTTATATTTGCACTTTTGTATCATTGTTCCAAGCAATGGTGGTGTTAATTTTTTTAAAAAAAAAAACATTTTTTCAACTTTAAGGGTAAATTTATCCAAAAAATTTTTCTCTTGCCTAAGGACTCTTAAAATTAAAAAGAGGATTATTTTTGAAAAATAAATTATCTTTTAGGGTTAAAAAAAATCATTCCTAGATATAATGCTTTAAAAAATTTCCAAACTATTAAAAAAATTCAAATAAATCATTATTCTCCTATTACGTTCAATTAAGTCCCTATATTTTTATTTTCAACTAAATAAATCTTTATAATTAACGATCGACTAATTGTTATTTGTCAAAATGACATTTGTCATTTTATGCATACCTAGCGTTGATATGGAGAGTGAAAATGTCACGTGACAATGTTATCGAGTCACATCATCAACTATTATAATATGTCAACATACCACATAAGCATCACGTGACATAAAAAAATAATTATTGATATTTTAACAAATTATAGTTAGTCAACTATTAATTATAAGAACTTATTTTGTTCAAAATAAAAATATAAAGATTTAATTAAACATAATAAAATAATAAAAACTTATTTAAATTTTTTAAGATAGTTTAGGAACTTTTTTTAGTATTATGTATTTAAAGTAACATACAATTATTATGTCTGGTAACTATCAGCACGTTTGGTTCACGGAATAGACAAGAATAGAATAGAATAGGTATTCTGTGGGAATAGAATAGAGTGGGAATAGAAAAAATTAATTATCACTTTGTTTGGTTCAGTTAATGGAATAGAGTAAGAATGGCTATTACTACTTAATGTAATGTTCGGTTGGTAGAAATAAGATTAGAATAAGAAATGAATAAATGATAAAAAGATAAAAATACCCTTTATTATATATATAATTATTTTTTTTATTTTATTTTTTAAATATAGATAATTTATAATTTAATTAAAATATTAATAATTAATAATTTAAATATTATTATCTTAATATTATTTAATTATTAATATTTTAAATAATAATATTTTATTTATAATTTAATATTATTATGATATAAAATATTAATATTTTTATTTTTATTTATATTCATTAATAATTTAATATATTAATAATTTAATAAATAAAACATTAATATTTTAATATTTTAATCATATTAAAATTAATAATGTTTAAATTATATATAAAATATTAATATTTAAAACATAAATATTTTAATATTTATAAATATTTTTTCTTTTTGTTTACTTTTTCCTTTTTTTTTTACTTTTTTCTTTCTTCTTCACCAGGTCCAGTGGCCGGAAAGGCGACCGGACTCATTTTGCGCCGATCTGGCGCACCTTGTGGCCGGATCTGGCCACTAGGACGCCAGATCGGTGTTTCCCGGCGTTGGATCTGGCCATGGAGTGCCAGATCCAACCGCGGGATCTGGAGGGGGAAGCACCAGATCCGGTGCTTCCCGTGGCGAGATCTGGCCTTTGAGGCCAGATCTCGATGGAATATGGTCGAAAAGGTATTCTGTGGACCCTTTCCGACCACATTCGGTCATGAAAGAGGGAGAAAGAGGGAGGAAGACCCGATAAAGCTCGGTTGAGAGACAGAAGGAGGAAGAGAGAAAACGCGAAGAGAGAGAAAATTTTGCTTTTATATGGACACACTTGTAATTTTCAAAAAGTGATGAGGGTATTTTAGTCCTTACACTTCATTTGGCTATTCCTTAAGACGCGGAATAGCCATTACTGGGGGGGGGGAGTCGGTAATGGCTATTACCGTGTTCTCCCCTATTGCAAGGAATAGGAATTCCTAAGGAATTCCTATTCCTTGTGCCATTCCGCCAACCAAACGTGGGAATGGCTATGCCATGGGAATAGAGGGGGAATGGCATAGCCATTCCGCCAACCAAACATGCGGTATGAGTTTTAAGTTATACATTAAGATTTGTTTCATTATTTTTCAAAAAATTAAAGACTATAATGAAACTTTATTAAAGCATTATGCTAGCAATGCTTTTGTCCCTTGTTCTTGTTGGACTCTTTATTTTTGCTTGTTATTGACGAATGATAAATTGATTATCATGTTATCATTGTTTTATCCATAATTTCAACTTTGGTTTGATCAAACTAAGATCATTTTGTTAAAAGAAATGCAAGATTTTCATAAATTTAATGATTCTTAATTAGACTTATTAATGTGATTACATATATATGAAATAACAAGCAAGAAGAATTTCATGCCAAGTCGAGTCTATTCCAATCACATATCTAGGATTACCTTTGAGTGTTAATCATAACTTAGTTTCTTTTCAGAAATTGGTGCTCAATAGGGTGGGGGCCAAATTGGTGCTCAATAGGTTAGGGGCCAAATTGGTAGGATGGAAGGCAAAGACGTTTTTTTCGAGAGGGAGAGTTACCTTACTAAGGTCTGTGTTAGTAAGTTTGTCAATTTTTTACATGTCCTTGTTCCTGATTTCAGTCAAAAGTTAACAATAAGCTTGAAAAAAATGCAAAGGAGATTCCTTTAGGGAGATATGGATGAAAAAAAAAATCCATTACGTAAGGTGGGAAAAAGTTTGTAATTATAAAGAGTGTAGAGCTATAAGTTTTATTGATTTGGAAGTGAAGAATAGAGCATTGCTAAACAAATGGATTTGGCCTTATTGGGGTAAGAGACAACTTATGGAGAGAAGGACTGGTGGAAAAAACGAGAAGCGATCTTGCTATCCTTTTGTCACACATGAGTGCAAACAAGAAAGTGTCAACACTTTGGAAAAAAATCACTAACCTCTTTTCCCCGACTAACAAATTTTTCTTGTGAGTTCAATCAAACATTGGTTTTGCTATTGGGAATGGTGAAAACCTACAGTTTTGGCATGACGAGTGGATCAATGAATTACCTTGGTACAACATTTCCCAAGAATTTTTGCTTTGGCAGAAAATAAGAAAGGAAAGATTGTTGAATTCGAATGATGAGAAGGCGAAAAGTGGATCTGGACAGTAGAACTAAAGAGACAACTTTTCAACTAGGAAACTACCCAATGGGACCAACTTTAGAACCTACTACACAAAATCCAGTTGAGTAAAAAGCTTAAAGACGATCTCATATAAAAGTAGGAAGCAAGTGGAAAATACTCTACTAAATCCTTCTTTAAGCATTTGCTCATCATTATTGATAACACTGACCCAATTTGGAAATATATTTAGACGAACTTAACCCCTTATCGAGTAGAGATTTTTGTGTGGCAATTGTTGTTTGGTAAAAAGTGGTAAAGGAGGAACTTTCAAAGTAAGGTGTCCACGTCAATAATAATCTATTATGTATGTTGTGTAATATAGAAATTAAGTTTGCTGACCATCTTTTTGCTAAATGCAAAGAGACATGGAATGTGTGGGTAGGCTGGTGCAGAAAATGGAGTATAATCTAGGTATCTCCAAAAAAAGTTAAAGGGCTTCTAGAAGCTTGGAATGGATGTCAGTTGAGAAACCTTGATAAAAAGACTTGACACATGGCTTTCTTTGTTGTGGTTTGGTTCGTTTAGAAGGATAGAAATGAAATAGCTTTTAAAGGAAAAAATTAGGATGCAAGGAGATGTTTAGAGCTTGCTTGTATTAGAGTGGCTGAATGGGCAAATGCAAAGTGGTCGTGGGAATATCCATCTATTTTAAAAGCATACAGACAACCACCAATGTAAGGACAAAAACAAAACAAAAGACAAGAAAAATGAGATATCATTTGGGAGAGACCACAAGATGGACAAATGAAATTCATTGTCGATGAGGCGGCAAAAGGATTCTTGAGTCCAGTACGAATCAGAGGCATCTTATGTCATGACCCGATACTCCCCTCGAGCCTGTGACAACCGCCGTAAAGCCTCGATAGACATCCTTCGCCCGGAATATCCATCGAAACCACGCAAGGCTTTCGCATCAGTTTTCTCATCTCCCCTGTGAGCAATCGTTACCAAATATCATGATTTAAAAGCTCTTAAGCTTTTTCCAACTTAAAACGATAGAAAAATAATTTTTGCCTCACATGAGCATTTTAGTCATTTTTTCTCAAAAATCTCAAAACCGGCTAAAACATAGTAAGTGAGTAGAAAACACCTCCTTCGTGATTAAAAATAAATTTAGGTGTCTAAAATGTCCGTTTAAAACTAAAACTTAACTATTTGAATATAATAAAAATATTTAATGAAATATTCTAATTTCTTATAAAACAATTTTTATAGAAGTATCGGTAAATAATTTTTGTAGCGTAAAAACAAAATAAAATCATACATATTGTAATATGAATAATCAGGGTACGCAATTACATTTACAATGACACATCGGCCCCCAGATGACCAAGAAGGTATAAGCCTATATACCTTTGCTTTCTAAGGAAACAACTCTGTGATTATTTCTCGACGTGCTCGACTATCCACAATCTATCCTGAGCTTGAAATGTGAGGAAATGAGGGTGGTGAGATTATAAAATCTCAGTGAGTAAACTGACATCATAAAAAATATCTAAAGTCGAGTAAATTGAGACAAATAAAATATCCAATCACAATACATTTTTCATAGCTCGAAGATTCATCCCTACCCGTGTAAACCATTGTGTTTCATTAAATTTTCAATAAGGCTTATGAATTTCCTGAAAACCTGGCTTATGTCAAAACCTGTACTCGGGGATACCTTGTATCGAGGCATCCGCTCGAGTCCGCCAAGGTTGTGAAAATTTTATAAATTCTCAAACTACAGCCGTTCCTTGGCGTTGGTTGAGTCTCACTTCCACGTGGTGGTTAGGCATGAAGTGAACTCAAACCTCACTCCAAGAGATACCCTACGCACCTCTCCAATCGAGGTAAGAATTAGCCGGGTTTACCGTGCCCCTCTAATAGGCTGGTCCACGGAAACCCGCCACTACAGTATAGAATAAACCCCACCATATCAATAAAATCTCAACCGCATGACATGGTTGACATAATATTTCCCCGCCCATCAAGGCAAATCAAATAGTTCACATACTTAACATGGCACAAAACCAGCCATTTATGCGAATATTACCATAAACCATTCAATTCAAATCATCAATTTGTAATACAAGCAGACAGTCTCCAATTACTCTATTTTCAAAATTATTATTTAGTTTTTTGGATAATTTATAAAATCATTTTATTTAAATCACATTTTGTTTAAAACACATAACAATTTACCAATTAAATTCATTTTCCATAAAATCACCAAATTAGATAAAAACCACTTTAGATAATTAAAATGATAGTAAGGTTACTCACTGTACTAGGAGTTCGAAATACTCCTATTCTCGATTCTCGGGTACAATCTCTCACCCGTATCAAATGGCAAACCACCTATTCATAATACACAACAAACAATTCATTAAATTGGCGCTAAATTGATATAAAACCAAATCAGGCTCTATATTGATGCATGATATGGAATGCAAACTGTCCGGATATTGTCTAAACGCAGTGTTGGCCTACTTTGGTCTTTCATCTGTTTAATTGGCCAACGCGTTTGATTTAACTCCAAATAGTTCTATTTTTTTTTCCAATACTTCAAATCGCCAAACACAAGCCAAATAATCTAAAATTTAGCATAACCACCTTCACATTTCTTCATGGAAAATTTGGTCATGGTGGTGCATTCACACTAGAATTTTTTCTATTTAATTTTCTCACCATAATTTATCATTTTCTAACCAATTCACTTGAATTAACATCAATTCACCATCAATACTCAACATGTAAGGTTCGACCATTGAAAGGTACCAAAGATTATGTAACTTTCTTCACTTGTTTTCATACTACACATCATTAATACTCTAAAAACACTAACATATCTTAAAATCAAATCAATTCCAACATCATTTCCTCTCCATACCCATTCGGCCAGCCATAAACCCATTATGAAAACATGTAATTCAACCATGGAAATGAGAAAATAAAGCATGGGTATTGTAGATTTCAAGTAAAAATTGAAAAATTTTACCTTATCTTGCTTGATTCCTTAAATTTCCACACTTTCCCTTTGAATTTCTCCTTCTAGGGTTTTGTTCTTCATTTGTTTTCCTTTTCCCCTTGTTTGGCCAAATATGGTGAGTGAAATGGGGAATTATGGGCTGATTTTTCTAGTTATATATTAAAGAAATCAAAGCTTGACACATGACATGATATCATTGGTCCATAATTTAAATATTTATCTTTTTAAACCTTATTTCTCCACCACATAAATTGTTATATTTATCCATTCCAATAATGAATAAAATCCTTCGTTTTGCCAAGTGTTAAGGGTGAAAAATTACCATTTTACCCTCAAGGTGGCAAAATTACCATTTTACCCCAATGTTTCGAAAAATACCAAAATTAAAATTTTCACTTGTAAACCTCAAATTATACTCCAAATGATCAATCTTAGTCAAATGTAATCAAAATCTTTTTTAAAAATTCCCATTTCATCCTCGAGTGGCAAAATTACCATTTTACCCATGGATTTCGAAAATTCCAGTTTGACTCCAAATCAGCCCTCGAACTCCGAATCATCATTTTAAGTTATTCCTGGACTGTAAAATTTTCAATTTCACCTTAAAATCTCTATTTGATCTCGTTCGATGCGTAAATCAACTTTGTTATACCTCTAGGTACACTACCGACTCTTGAAAATTTTTCGAGGCTTTCCAAGTATGCAAACATATTGTCCATTACATGTATGACATGGTAAGTATTTTAGGGCTGGGCTTGACATCTTAAGAGACTCAAGAAGAGAGGCAAAAATTATTTTCTCAAAGTTGATAGGCATCGCTGATTCAAACTTGGCAGAATTAATAGCGATAAGAAAGGCATTTCTCATTTTTATGGCATCTCATTAGGAAGATAATCATAAGCTTCTCATTGAAAGTGATTCTTGTAATGTTGCGAAATGGATTAAAAATGCAAATTTGGCTCTTTGGAGAATGAGAAAATGGCTTTTACAAATTAAGAGAATGAAGAAGGAATTGACCGATTGGGAAATTAGACATGTTCTCCGAGAAGCCACCCAAAACGCAAATGATCTGGCTAAAGAAGGGATTCTGCTTCAATCCAATATCTTAAGAATTTTCTGTTGAAGTTGGATCTAAATAAATTGACATGATTGTGTAAAGTATGGATTTCAAAATTTTTCTTTTATAAAGGAAGCAAGTAATCCAGTGACACAAGTGAAAACACACATCATTCTTATTGCAAATAACATAATCACATCCTAAAAATAAAAAAAAAATTATATTCTTATTTTTGGACACCACCACACCAACGATAGATTTCTCACTCAAACAAATTTACCACTTGCTCTTCAAAAATGCTTTAAACTTGAACTTTAAATAAACAAGGTGTGGAATGCTACACGACAAGATGGCAATTGATTTTGTCTCTCTTTTCTTCCTAAAAATTAATGGTTTTTTTTTCAAAAAATTCAGTTAAGAATGGGAGAGAGGAAAAGAGATACGACAAAGTTAGGAGAAAGAGAGAAGTGACGGTTGAAACTTTTTCAAGAAAAGCACGTACATTTCTTTTCTTCCAATCTCTTCTCTTTTTATTAAAACTCTTGCCTCAAATGTTTAATCAATATCAAATACCTTTGAATCAATCTTAACCATCCATTTAGAGTTATGAAAGCATCAAACATACTCCATAATTATCAAAATTAAAATTAAAGAATAAATAATTTAATTTTTTAATTATTATTTAGAGTTCTTGATAAAATAAAACTCCTTATTAAATAATAACTCTTATTTTATTATTATCCATCTTTATGTAAAAAGAATTAATAATAAATAAAAGAATGATAATCAAACATGGAGTCTCTTTTTATCAACATGGATGTCTAGATTCATTTTGTAAGAATCCTCCTAGCATTATCTTAATTTAATACTGCTCTTATCTTTAATTAAGACAAAAATATTTTATCTTGTCTAAATTAAAATAAATATGTTTTTTTGTCTAGATTAAGACAAAATATATTTTTCTTGTCTTAAATTAAGACAAACATATTTTCTTGTCTAAATTAATACCAAACATGATTTCTTGTCTAAATTAATACAAACATGTTTTCTTATTTAAATTAAGGCGTAACATGTTTTCTTATCTAAATTAAGACAAACATATTAAAGTTGTCATTTTTGTACACAATTTAATTAATTAAATAAAACATTCATTCTAATTTAAATAAGTTGAATTCTACGAAACTAAATAGGGAATCTATTTGGACATAGATATTCTAAGCTCCAATAAACTCAGAATTATTCATAATCTCATTAAAATAATTCAAGCTTATTAACCATGAAATCACTCCACCATAGATTTATGGTTGCACTCTTGAATTAACTATAATTACAAGAAATAATTCAATACTCGATATTAATTATTAATTTTTCAATTGCAAACCTTATATTGTGAACTCTCATAACCATCCAATGACAAAAAGTGAATCTATCGTTTTACCCTTTATATCAATTTCATCCCTTAGTCTAAAATTTCATCCAATTAGTGATTCAATACTCTAAATCTAATCTTTTGAGTATCTAGATGTGATGAGTAGCTAATTCATCAATCCACTTGGTCCGGATTAATCACCAATCTTCTTGAAATCACTAAAATTGATGTTAATGCTATGAACTTTATTATTTGGATATATGTTCCTAGATGTTCATTTAGTTTATAATCCCAACATATAGAGTCTAGATCAACGCTTTATAATGTTCATGCTCATGGTATATCAAAGATTATAAAGAGATTAAATATGAGTCCAATATCCATCATGATTTTGGTTCTATTATACGCAAATGTATAAGTGTGAGATTATGATTTAAGTAACAATTAAACTTAAATTTAATTCTAATATGATTCCAGTTTATGTTATAGTATCATTATTCAAAATCAACCATTTTGATAATTTGGAACTCATCATTCTCTTGAAATGAATCACATTTATTTCGTTGGAAGTACTCTGGACACTATAACCTTAACACAATAAAGTGATTAATTTTATTATAAGATTGTGAACAATTTTTAGATTAAATTAAAATATATATCTCTTATGTATAACTCTTCATACAAATGTATTTTAATATCTCAATAGAATCAAGGTTCCTTAATAGCTAGATAATGAATACTTACTAAAAATAAATTTTTCGTTTTATTATCAAAATGTACTTTTATTACAAATAAATTAAATGAATTAAATATAAAAATATACTTACTTTTCAGAGTACCATATTCTCAAAATTCTTAACATTTTCTAATTGTTACAGGTAATGTGTTTCCCTCGTTTGTCTTGCTGTGAACATTCGAAAGGCATCGACGGACGATTGTGATATTGCTGGAATGACAATGTTTTCTTTCTCTCCAGTTAGGTTGCAGGGCTCTTTTTAATCTTTCTATCCTCTATGCTTGAGAAATAGGCTGTGTCTCTTCCTTTTTGTTGTTTAATTGGTGGGTGTTGCTGTAAATGATTGCTGGAGGTTGTGTCTTGTTTCCGTTGGGATTTTTGCTTTGTAAAGGGACTGCTATCTTGTGTTCTTTTGCAAGGAGTTTTGTACATATGTCTAGTTCTCCCTTGCCAGCAGATTTTTGCTTTTTGAGTCTCAAAATATTAGGGAAATATACTCATCAAAAGGGGTATATGAACCAATATTTTTGGATCTCTGATGTAATGATCATGGGGGAATAATTCTTTCCTTCCTTTTCGACATGAATGAATTATGTTTTTAAAAAATACATATATATATATATATAATAATTACAATGAACTCAAAAATTTAATGAAAATTTTTGTTCTCTTATATAAATATGAAGAAATTTGAAAAGATATAGGAAGAAAGAGGAAGCACATGCACTTAATGTTGAAGAATATCATGGAAAATTGATGAGAGACTACTAAACCACCTGTCAATGTCTTTTGGCTCTATATTAAGTCTTTCAAAGTTGCATGTTCATGGTGAGCTGTCCTTGTCTACTTTGTCTTACAAAATAATTAATCCTCATTATTGCTTTAATTGAGATTGAAGCATGAAACTACTTTTCGACCTACTACAATATATAATTAATTATCAGAAATTGCTGCCTCAACTCCTCCATTTCATCCCTTGTTCTCATTTTATTACAAGTTGATACTCCCTATTTGTTCCATTTTGTTAATCTCCATTTAACTTTTTTGAACAAACGAATTTAATTTTGATTATTACTGTTTAAAATATCGTATAAAAATAAATGTTTTAAAAAATATGTTTTGAAATGTTTGAAATTTAAAATTTATAAATATTATTTTATGATTTTATTAAAAATAATGAATTGACACATAAAATCAGCACTTTTGTTCAACTGAATGACATATCCAAAACATTTAATAAAATTACAACACATGACATGTTAATAAGAACTATAGTTGTATTTATTTTATATGTCTCATGTTGTAACTACTATGGTTTTTCATTATGAAATGAAATTTTTATTTCTTAAAAAACATCAAAAAAGAAGACATTTTTAAAAACATATATATGGCATGTTTTTATTGAATTTTTTTATACAGTGTCGATTTCATTAAAGATATTATCTAATGTATGCTTGCAAATTAAAGAATGACAAAAAAATTCAAATATCTAAATATAAATTTTAATCAAGGGTGTGGTCCAAATGATGCAACAACAGTAACAATCCTGTTTTGTAACCTTTCAAAATAAAAAAAAAATAAAAAAAATCCTTGTTTTGTATTTTCCATTTTATTTTGTGGGCGGTATTTTTTCTTTTCCTTCAGTTTGTCATTTTTTGAGAGCTGTAAAGCTAATTGACACACTTGGGGAGAGAGGCTTAGCTTGTGGTGAGCTAGTGTCAGGAGGAAGCCATTTTCTTTCCTTCCTCCCGCTGCCTCATCCATTCCCTCTGTGGGGAGCAAAAACAGAGTGACTATTCCTAGATCCCAAGTAAAGAGAAGAAAAGAAAATGGAGAAGGCATTGACAAAAGCTGGTAGCTTCTGGATTTCCAAGAAAGCCAAGGCAGAACTCTCTAACATCACTGAAGACCTCTCTGTACGTATGGTTATAAACTCTTCTTTTTAGATGGTTCAACTTTCTCTTGTACTAGAATTTGATAATGCATAAAGTTCCAGTACTTCTCATCTCTTTTCTCAAATATTTCATGGAAAAGCTGAATGTGAGAATCAAGATCTGGTTAGCTTTATTTTCTTGAATGAGAAGAAGATTCATGTATATTAGGATTTCCATTTTTGGCTTTTTTCTTTCTTTCATATGGATTGCCTTGGGCTTTCTTCTCTACCATTATGCTTGCACACCTGATGAATTTGCTGTTTACGGAAAGTGTGATTCATGATTTCAGTCTCTGTCTAACACGGTTGAAGAGAAGGCCAAATGGATATTCAACAAGCTGAAAGGTAAGAGTTCTTTTATCTATTACTTAAATACCTAATGTAGTGTTCCTTTCTGATCATTGGGTATTCGTTCTAGATCAATACAGAACAATGCGATTCAGTGCCATAGACGATACACCGTGCTTCTAGTTAATTGACTCCTTTCCTTGGGAAAAGCCAAACGGGGAGGGTCTTGCTAACTTGTGTTTGTTGTCATGATGCCTTTGGTCTCTAATTCATAGATCATAATCCTCCATTTATTCGCAACATATATGGTTTGACAATGCCTATATCATAAGATTTGTACCATAATCATCTGTTGTTACAGGTAAACCGGTGAAGGCCTTGCCAGATCTCCTCCGGGAGCACAACCTTCCACCCGGTCTATTCCCACGAAACATAACATGTTACGAATTTGATGAGTCAAAATCCAAGCTGACCGTGTACTTCCCTTCCCCATGCGAAGTGAGGTTCAAGGATGCATCGGTTGTGAGGTATGCAACTTGTGTCAAAGCAACATTGTCAAGGGGAAAGCTGAGTGGAATCGAAGGGATGAAAACAAAGGTCCTTGTATGGGTTAAAGTCACCAGTGTGACTGTTGAGAGCTCCAAGTCTGACAAAGTTTGGTTCATGGCTGGTGTCAAGAAATCAAGGGCTAAAGATGCCTATCAGATGCCTGGTGATGCTGTTAAAGTAGAAGAATTTTGAGCTTCTTACATGTCAAGCTTGATTGTTAAACATGATGTTAATCCACCAACATATGTACATCTCTATTAGTCTATCATGGGAGTGATTAAGTTTCTTCAGCTTTAGTCACTCCCCAAACTCACTCATCTATATACAGTTTTACTATTCACAACTCACATTTCTTTTCAACATCCCTTAAAACATATACTGAAAACCACTTAATTTTAAGGGTATAAACGAATAATAAAACTGCCTTTAGGAGTACAAAATGACTGAAAGTATTTTCCATAACCAAATACATGTTATATTTGGTAAGAAACAAGCATTTTATGCTTTTCAAAAAAGAAAAAAACAAAACAAAACAACAATCTAACAAACATTTATTTTTAAAAGAATAAAGTTATCCATTAACTGATATGACAAATGATGGAACTTTGGTGAAACTTATTTTTGAACAAAAACACAGTCAAAACAGATATGTCAATGAAATTTAGTATTGTTAATAAGTAAGGTATCCATTAATTTTGAAGTACCTTAATCCAAAGTCGATTAATAAATAGGACACTTGAATCTTTCAATCGCTCGACTATCTTGAGAATTTTCTACCCAAATTTGAACCCGATCCTTAATACCCTATTAACTAATATGATGAATGATGGAACTTTGGTAAAACATAATTCTGAATGAAAACATCATTAAAATAGATATGTTGATGAAATTTAAGGGGTCAATGGATCGTTAATATTGAAGTACCTAATCTAAACCTAATTAATAAGTAGAGTAGTTGAACTCTACAACTACTAGGATATTTTTGAAATTTCCTTCTCAAACTTGAACCCTAATACCATATTAATTGATATAACAGATAATAGAACTTTGGTGAAACATATTTTTGAATAAATACACCATTAAAATAGATATGCCAATGAAATTTAGGATTGCCAACCGATAAGGTATTTGTTAATTTTGAAATACCCTAATCGAAACTCAATTAATAAGTAAGGAACTCTAATCCTACAACTACCTAGCTATTTTTGAATATCTTACATGAACTCGAACTTTAATACCCTACTCACTACCCGTTAACAACCCTAACTCATTTAAATACTCAATTGTACAAAAAAAAAATTATTAACTTCTTCATGATAACTAATTGCCCCAACCCATATAAGAAAATAATTATATTTCACAATTCATATTCATATAATTCACTAAAAATTAAATTTATAAAAATAAATAAATATTAAATAATTAATTATTTTAAAAATATCTCAAATAACCATTTAAATAATCAAAAATAAAATAAATAAATAAATATAATAAATATTCATAAGCAAATTTGAGTGTCAAGTATTCAAAAAGTGACACCTTTATTCTAGTGAATCGGAAATATATATTAAACTTGTTATCTGAACCTGTCTAAAATTCGAATATAGAGCATATGTATCTCGTATAATTGACTCGGATAGGTGCAAAGAATATCTATTGCCATCATTGAAATTGTTTGACTGACGATTAAGCTTTTGATACTCTCCACTAAAGCAATAATAGTGTAGCCCAAGCCCAATGAAAAGGTGTCGCGTTCGAAGAACGCAGCATATTCCTGAAAATCTATCCAAAATTCCTCCCCATCATCATCCATCACCGCTAAAAATCAACGGCGATAAAGCACTAAGGACCCCACCTTCACTCTCCCATAAGGATAAACACGAATAAAACTGAAAACCCTAATGCACAAAATAAACATATAAAACCCCCGCACGCACCCTGCCCTTTATTTCCCCACCTTCTCCGCTCCCATTCTGCCGACTGCAAAGAAGAAACAAAAGAGTTATTTGAAACCCGCAAATGTCGGACGAGGAGCATCATTTTGAATCCAAGGCCGACGCCGGCGCCTCCAAAACCTACCCCCAACAGGCCGGTACCATCCGCAAGAACGGCTACATCGTCATCAAAAACCGCCCCTGCAAGGTCCCATCTCGCTGTTTCCTCTTTGAATCCTGGAATTTAGCTATTTATTTTTTGGATCTGTCTGTTGTTATCCTGACAATGAACTCGGAATTATCTGTCTGATTTAGGTTTTTCAGTGTTTATGATTTCTAAGTTGAGATTTTAATGGATCAGATCTGTTAATTTTTTCCATTACTTTCAATCATAGGATAATTGAATTTTTTTTTTATTTTGCTGCTTGCTTCTTTTATTTATTTATTTCTAATAGTTTCCGGAGCTGAAAGGTAATGTTTCGTTTCTAGGATTAAAAAGCAAACGATATTTTTGAAAAATTAAAAATAATTAAGAATAAAATATGATTCTGCTTTTTATTCTATGATCTTTAGCTTTATAGTAACCTTAATGAAGCAAATCCAAATTGGAAAAAGTAATAAAAACGAGTAACTAATTAAAGTTTGTAGTATTAAAAAATTAATAATTTTTGAATGAATCTTTTTATGATGAGCAAGCGGATGATATTTATTGGCATGTGATAAATTGTTGTTTGATGGGTTGACTGATGATTTGCACCCTATGGTTGCTACTTAGATTTGTGTGTCTGATGATTGCTGTTGTATGTTATGAGACAGGTTGTAGAAGTTTCCACTTCCAAGACTGGGAAGCACGGTCACGCTAAGTGTCACTTTGTTGGAATTGACATCTTCACTGCCAAGAAGCTTGAAGATATTGTTCCCTCTTCCCACAACTGTGATGTATGAAAAAACTTACTTCAATTAGTAAATCGTTTATTGTTTCTCCGATTCTCATTTTTAACCTTTCATGTAATTGCATTATTTTTTAATGAATGTTTTCTTTTCTCTGTTGTAACAGGTTCCACATGTCAATCGTACTGACTACCAGTTGATTGACATTTCTGAGGATGGATTTGTAAGTTCATTTGCTTCTTTTTTGCTTGTTTTTTTTTCTGTTTTTCTCTTCTTAACTAGTTAAATATTTCAGCTGAGTTTACTGACTGAAAGCGGAGGCACTAAGGATGATCTGAGGCTCCCAACTGATGAGAACCTGTTGACCCAGGTGAATTAACTACTATTTTTTCTCTGAAAGGCTTCAATTAATTATTGTTACATGTTTTTTATTTGGCCCTCTTGCTTTTAGTTGCTTTTTGTTGTTATTAAATTTACTGATTTGAATTCTAGAGAAACAACAAATCCAGTCTTGTGCACCATTGGTTGGTACATGTATTATATTGTTCCCCTTTGGCTTCCATGCACTTGCAGTCAAGGGAGTCCAGTGGCAGTTCAGATTTACCCCCCCCTCCCCCCCCCCCCCTTTTTTTCTTTTTTTCCATTTTCTGCTACATAAAGAAGAAAGGGAGATGAAAGAATTTGTGTGAGAGAACAAATGAAAGAAATATGGTTTTAGCGAAAAAGAAGGTTTATGTTTAGTCATTCAAAACTGCATGTTTTGATTTCCTGGCCTTTTGACGTGGGCATCCTGATTGAATGCCATTTTCCTGTTATGGTGTTTGACATGTTTAAACTTTAATCCAGCTTAAAGTGGTCTGTTTTTATTACAGTGCTACCCAAATTTGCATTTCTCATATTCCAGGGTGCTTATAAATTTGCATAAATCACCTTGTTATAGGCATGATTAGTACCTCATGTAAATCTATCAAACCATAAAATCATGGTTGAACCTCTGTTCCATCATGATGATAGTTGTATTTCACTGTCATGTCTGTATATGCCAAATGTTGGGAGTCGATGCTAATACAATCTTTTTTTGGGATTGCAGATCAAGGATGGTTTTGCAGAGGGGAAAGACCTGGTTGTGTCTGTTATGTCCGCGATGGGGGAGGAGCAGATCTGTGCTCTCAAGGACATTGGTCCAAAGTAGTTTAAGATTGATTTGCAAATCTGTTATTCCAATTTTAATTTAAAGATTTTGTTGTAAGTGCTTTTATAGCTTGCCTCTCCGTGACTTGGGTAGGTATAGATGCTGTTTGGATGGGTTCTATGTTTGGTTTGGATACGAAAAACACCATTACTAGTTTTATGTTGTGCTATGGTGTATTGTTATTCCCTTCAAGTCCCTTTTTCTTCAAAAAATCGGACTGAGGCGGTTTCACTTCATCAGATGTTCTTCCTTATAACAATATATTTTATAACCACTGGGTGTCGGTATCATTCTTGGAACAGTTCACCAAGTAGATTCCAGCACTATGTTCTTCCCCTTTGCTGCCTTTTCTGAGTGAAAGGATACTAGTTTAAATAGCGAAACCATATTATATGCAGCCTATGACTCCAGAATTTGGTTGCCTTGGTCTGTATCTCCTGGTTTCAGGCCTATTACAGTAATATAACTAAATGTTAAAACGTGTAAGACGCTAAAACTTTTAATATAATATATATTCCTTTATTATGGCTTTTGTGTAAACAACGTCGAAAATTGCTGAAAATTATTGTACGTACAAAATAATTGGCCAAAACTAGTTTGATTTTGGTCATTTCGAATTTCTATATATTATTGATTTGGAGTTTTTTACTTGATTAATTGGAAAATTTTGAAAATAATTTAATTAGTTATTTTTTTAAGAACTATTTTTAATTGAGAGAAGGAGAAGTAAAATTTGTACATACATCAAACAATGAATTAAAACGTTCAGCTGTAAATAATTTAATTAAATTGATTTTCGAAATTATCAAATCCGAACTATTAAATACAAAGAAGGGTTTTTTTTTCTATCAAGCGGAATTTTTTTTACAAATCGACATTTTTTAAAAAGAAAAAATTAATTTGGTTATACAAAACTCAATGAGTTGTATGTAATTTACTCAAAAAATTTGTTAAGTAACACCGCCATTTTTTACCAAAAGAAAAAAAAAATTAAAAATAGAAATAATTTTTGCAATTATTTTTTTTTAAAGGGGCCAAGGGTAAACTCAAGGTTGCCCTGCGCTGACACATTATGAAAAGAGCATGTGTTTTTCTGAATCTCCGTGTCATCTTAATGGACAAATCGGCTGGGAACTGAAACTCATACACGCCAAAAAGGATGAGTTCTTCATCTTCGTCTTCTTCCCCTCGTCGTTCTCGTATTAGCAATGGAGAAGATGAGAGGCCAAGATCCTTCGACTCGAAGGCAAAGAGCAAGTGCTGGGCCAACGCAGAAACAGTGCCTGGTCGTCATCCTGAGAGATGGCGCAAAGACGCTGCTGGCAACATCGTCTGCAAGCGTTTCTGCAACTGCAAAGGCTGCCTCTGCTTCGAGTACGACCACATCGTCCCCTTCTCCAGAGGTCTCTTTTTCTCTGTCTTTCTCTCTCTCTCTTAAAGAAACCCCGTTTGTTAAATTTTACACTTTTCTTTCTGGCTTTTGATGGGCAATTGGAGTGTTCCTTTCCATTTTTAGCTGATTTAGTTCGATGTTGAGATGGGCTTTGTGGGGGTTAGTACTTCTGTGAGCTTAGTTGACTGATTGCGGGATTTTGATTTTATTTGACGCTTTGCTTGATAATGGAGAAATGGTGGGGAAATGAACAAATTTGGAAATTTCATACCTCCAGTTGCCTGAGAAATTGGAAATAAGTATTCAAGTGAGACTCATTGGATAATGCAGCTAAGTTGGGTAGAAATTTTCATTCTTGACAGCCAGTAGTGTATGTGACAAATTTTTAAAAATTCGGCCCCTTTAATTTTGTTTGCTTTCAAAATTTTTGTTGAAGGCAAACTGTTATATCTTTCAACTTCAGGTGTAGATTAGGTGTGTGACTTTGAGTTGTTTACTTGTGGTTGTGTGTTATAGGTGGTGAGTCCACGGCAGAAAATTGTCAAATTCTTCAAACTAGGGTGAATAGGCTTAAATCAAACAAAGAGGTGGATACAACCCGGCTGAAAGGTTACTCTTGCGCTGTCCAGTTTACTGGTAAGATTGCCTTAATTCTCATCGTTTCAGTTTAATCTGAAGAGTGTGCTATCTGATGCTTGCGTATCTTTGTTTCTTTTTGTAACTGTTCTCTACATTGTTAGTATGCCAAGAGTCTCAAGAATAGATCTCTGACTTGTCATTGAGGTTCAGTTTCTTATCAGTTGTTTTCTACCAGCAGGAATAAAATTCAAATATTTTGGATTAAAATGTCTTTATTTATTTTTAAAAATTACAAACTTAAACTTATAAACTTAATATTTTAAATTAAAATTAAAAAAATAGTAATATTTTCATATTTTAATTATAATATAATTAATTTATAAATAAAAAATTAATATTTTAAAATATTAATTTTTAAATTATTAAGTGAAATTTAAATTAAAAAACGAAAAATGCAAATAGAGAAAAATAAATCTTATTATAATAAAAAGGTTAAGTTATTAATTATATATTGTAAAATATTATGAATTTAAAAATTAATTAAAAATATTAATATTTTAATCATAATAATATTTAAATTATAAATTAAACTACCAATTATTAATATTTTAAATCAATTATAAATTATTAATATTTTTAAAATAAAATAAAAACAAATAATCATAATAACATTTAAATTATAAATAAAATAGTAGTATTTTATAATATTAATGATTAAATTATAAATAAAATATTAATACTTAAATAATCAATTATTAATATTTAAAAATATAAATTATTAATATTTAAAAGATTTAAAATTAATTAAAAATAAATAATCATAATAAAATTTAAATTATAAATAAAATATTAATATTTAAAAAATAATAATTAAGTTATAAATAAAATATAAATTATTAATATTTAAAAATAAAATAAAATAAAAATAAATAATCATAATAACATTTAATATTAATGATTAAAGTACAAATAAAATATTAATATTTAAACTATTAATTTTTAATATTTTAAATAAATTATATATTATTAATGTTTAAAAATAAAATAATTTAAAAATAAATAATCATAATCACATTTAATATATAAATAAAATATTAATATTTTATAATATTAATGATTAGATTATAAATAAAATATTAATATTTAAAAAGTAAAATAAAATAATCATATATATAAGAAAAGGTATTTTTATCTTTTTATTTTCTATTCTTTTCTTATTCCAAAGTTATTATTACCAACCAAACAGTACAATAAATCATAATAATTATTCTTACCTTAATCCATTTGTCATACCAAACAACATAATACTTATTATATTCTATTCCCACCTCATTCTATTCTATTCCATTCCTATCTATTCCGTGAACCAAACGTGCTATAAGAGTTGTTTTACAGCAAGCAAAATGCTACGCAGAGAGCAATGAGAACAACCAGAACAGTTAGAACAATTATATCACACTAACAACAGTAAAAGTAACTTGGAACAAATGTCAAGGTTCACCTGTTGGCTTCACCCTTGGGATGTTCTAGAGAATTTGACTTGGTGGCTCAAAATCTAGAGGTAGTTAGGAGGGTTTAACATTTTCCTGAAATACATGTGTTTTTCCCTTTGCCCTTTTACATTTTTCCTTTTACTCAAGAACAAATCTCATTACAATACTAATGACCATTTGCTAGAAAAGCCCACTACTCTACATGGCCACATAATGGGTTTTCAGTAGCTATTACCTATTATGTACATTAAAGCTTTTTCAGTAACTGTTATTCATTATATATATTAAAGTTTGTTATTGAGTAACTATTTCTTCTTCTCTAAATATGGAGCTTTGACAATTCATTCAAGAATAAGATTTCTTGGACAAAAACAAATAGACTTTCACACACTCTAAATATTTTCTCTCAAATTATCTTCTACTTAGCCCCTCTCCACTCTACTCTTAGCCTTTCTATGTTGCTTACCTATTTTCTACATTTTTTCTGCCCTATTCTCAGTCTTACTCTAGCGCTTACCTATTCTCTACACCTTCTCTGTCTTATTCTGCCGCTTATCTATTCTCTCTCACTTTCCACAGCACATAGTGCTTCAGGCATCACTGGAATCTTTCTCTCCACCACCTCTAGCACATCCTGTTTACTTATTTGCAGAACTACCTTTCTCTCCCTACCACAAAAACCCCCCTCTACAAGAGCAAAAAGAGAAAGTGTGGCCTTGAAGTAGGTATGTGACAGCTTGGGTTCTAATTTTTGGGTGACAAAAGTGGGATTTAGAACTTCAGGCTAGAAAGCACATGGTTTTAATAGGTTTAAAACCCATATAGTAAAAAATAATAACAAATGCAGTTTAATTGCTATAAACCTTGTTAAGCAGTTTGAATGGTTTAGTCTAATTTTTTATCGCTTCAAGGCTGATATTCTCGTCCAAGTTGGTGATATTCCTGGTTGAGCTGGCCATTTTGGTTTGTTCCTGAAAACATTGGTTTCCAAGGAGCAAATGCAGGTAGGAAGCAGTGACAACATGAGTTTCTTATGGAAACATTAATGTCTGAGAATTGTCTTTTCTTTTAAAATTCTGGGGGAAATTTTTTGTTTCTGATTGGTTAAGTAACGGGTTTACCAAACATGCACTTGTCGCTATCCTCACTCACTGACTTACTTGTGATGGAGGATAAACTTCTCGCACCACTTCATTATAGGTGTCATACTACTCTTGATGGATTTCAAATGCGTTCTTTGGCCATCACTGATCATAGGATTTCTGCTGGATTAGCACAACCATTGTTCCTGAGCATAGATGATGTTATCTGTGTGGATGATTGCTCCTCCATTCTCTAGGACAGGAACTCTGGTTCACTTTAGCAAGTTGAGAGCCTCTCGTATCACAATCTTAATTCATGGAGACAACCTAAGTAGAAATTTACTTCCAAAAAAAAAAAATTTTCGAGAGTTAAAACTTTTGTTCCATGAATTTGTTTCTGGGTAAAGTCAAGCAGTATCGTATTTAACTGCATTTACTTGTTTTAAAATTACTTTAATTAACAAGTGTGCATAAGCATCTTGGAACTGAGAAGCATATTTCAAAGCAAACCATTAATTTGCGGTGTTTGTGGTTGCAGTAAATAGTAATTTAGTGGTTTATTTTACAAGGTTAGGCTATAATTTTGATCCAGCCATTTTGATCCATGCCCAACTGTGATTTGCTTGTTCACCATTCTGGTTCACCTCAACTTCTAAGCTTTCAATTATCCCCTTTTTTTCCTTCCTTAAGCATAAAATAGGCAGTTATTGCCGTGCCCTCCAGACAATATTTTCTTCAAATAACCATTTTGTTCCATTGTGGTTTCATATCTCATTTATATATATATGAAAAATTTATCATTTCAAGTTTGAAGTATTTACCTAAATTCAAATGTTGTTTTTACATGTTGTAGATAAGGAGCTTGACATAATTGAAATGGCTGTTTATGGGGATGTAAGTCGGCCTGGTAATCAGTGTCGCTGCAGAACTGTTGCTGAAATGCTTGGAAAATACAAGTCAAAAGATGACTTGGCGGGCTGCAAACTGCCATATGACAAAGAATCTGTATAGCAAACAAGGGCTACATATTGATGCAAGACTCTTGACAAGATTTTCAAACAGCATGTTTCTGATTCTGCATATCTGATGTTGTGCAGAGTGCTTGAGAACGTGTTCATTCTGATAGGAACGTAGACTGAAATTGAACCTCCCCCAAACATTTTGGGGCCACAAATTGAACGCTTGAATCGGATCTGTGATTATAGTTTTGGATTTGATGAGATGTCGTTTTCATCCCCATTTCGCGTGGAGTGTTGCTTTGTCAAAGGTGGGTTGAATTCTGCCTCAATCCTTCATACTTGTAAAGCGCAATGGGATTCCATCGATGTGGGGATGGGATGGCTCTCCTTTGTCTCCACTTTGGAAGAGGAAATGGAATGATTGAGCTCATTGAACTACGTTTCGGGTACAATATTACTCCAATTTAAATAAAATATAATTTTATTTTAAAAAATAATAAATAAAATTCGAACTACTAGTTACTAATATTTAATAATATTAAATTATTTTTAAAATTTTGCTTTTCTTTCTATAATTTTATATACCTTTGAATTATCCTTGTGAAGGAAAAAGAGAATATTTTTGCTTCAAGTTTTACAATTATACATGGTACATAAAAGTTTTTCTATTTTTCTTTTTTTTTTAAATTTTAGGAAATAATAAAATAAATAATTAGATTAGATGATAATAATTGTAAAAATAAAAAGCAATTTATAAATTAAAAAAATAATTGACCATAATTTAAAAAAAAAATGATCGGTGACATCTACTTTAAATATTTTACTTTATTTCACTTTAGCTAGATATTAGATAATAAGCATAAAAGATATATGACTTAAAATTAGAATATTAATAATTCTAATTTTTGGAATTATTGATGATACTTTAAATTGGAAGTCAAAACCATAATATGGTGAAATTAACAATAACTAATAATAATTAGTGCAATAAAAATGAAAATTAAAACTCGATCAATAAATAATAATTTTTAAGAGTAAATTATTAATTTCTTATATAAAATAATTCTAAACTAATAAATAACTTTTAATTCACTTGTTTTCTTCCTTGTTATATGATTTTATGATTTTTTAAAATTTTTTATGACTTGAAAAATAAAAATTGAACAAATACTACAAATTAATTAAATTTAATTTGATCTGTACAATATTCAATTCAATTTGATTTTAAAATTTTTAACAATTTAAATTCAAAATAATTTGAATCCAAATAATTTAAATATCAAATTTGAATGATTTAAATTTGAAATTATTTGAATTTAAATTTTTTTAATTTTAAAATAACTTGACACAAATTAATTCGAAATGCGACCTGATTTCGCTCAATTACCGCCTTTACTTGCTGCACAAGTTGTAGGGACAAGGTATGATACAACAATGATCTAGCAGCGTTGAACATGTGGAGATGGCAATGACTTGGGCAATCACATCGTCTGAATTCTTTGTTCTCCATTTCTAGGGCTGAGGCTGCTGCATCTTCTTCTTCTTTGGTTAGATCTTGAAAAGGACTTGCACTGTCCTTTGGGAATGCCTTGAAACCTCAATTAAGAAGACAGTTGGTTTAAAGGCTCAAGATGCTGAATGTCACACCTAGCTCCCATTGAAAGTTGGAAAAATTCTTTAAACCCATTTCCTTGTTTCCAGAAGAGGTCTAAAAAGTCATACCTAGCTCCTAATACATGACAGGAACCAATTTGACATTAGATTAGTAAGAAAAGTTGACCCATGCTTCATACTACGTTGGATATTGACTGACAATCGAAACTTGTTTATCGGATGCTGTTTCATAGAATATATATATTTATATACACTGTGTGTGAGTGGATGGAAAAGGTAGACTCCCCACTTCACCCACCTACACCATCTAAAGTCTTAGCATGTGGGGGGTGGCCTCATACTCTTTCACTCATCCTCTGCACTTCGATTAATGAGAGAGAGAGAGAGAGAGAGAGGGTTTACTCCCTAAGTTCATATCATTTTCTCTAAATCCCCATTTTGAGGGTTGAAGAAATCATAAGGAATGATTAGTAATAATAACACCCAAGCTGGCAAACAAAATATAACCCCTTGAAAAAGTTTCAAGTCTTATTGTTTTCAAGCATAATAATGTATTGACAAAATCATAGTGGACTAAGATGACATGAGTGAAGAATCGTCCCTTAATTTTAGGGCTTTTTTTCTTTTTCCCTTTTATTCTTTGTAGAAGGTCTATTGGTTAGGTTTTCTATCAGTCAAATTCATTTCCTAATATTTGGTAATACCCTGAGTATTATTATTAAGTTTGAAATACATAATTAAAGATAATTATCCTTGCTTATTTTATAGATTATAAATTTGAACTTATATCACACCTTCAAGAGGGAAATATAAGTATTATGTATCTGGTAATGATGTTATATACATCTTGTGTGGCTAGGACGAGCTCCAAGTGTATAGCTTCTTCCCATCTGTGTTAATGAATGCAATATAAATGCAATCACCCAACTAAAGGGTTATAAGATAAAGATGAAGCACAAGGGAAAATGTTGGCAAATTCAAGGAAATTATATATGTGGATGTTTTAGAGCGTGAAGAGTGAGGGTTGTTGTGCAATGATTTGGATTATGACACCACTAGACCTACCTTTGACTTACTCCACTCATCACTCTCTTCTCTTCTCTTTCCCATTGCTTGATTCAATACCTAATCCCATATCAAACTTTGGTATTGCTAAGCTGAATTTGTCCCAATTGCGACAAAACGCATAGAAACAGTACTGTTGTTCAATCATTAGGCCCTAGAGACAAAGTACTAATTAAACACAAGCCAACCACCTTCATTACCTTCTTTAAACTCAAACCCTGGTTTTATCCCTCGCATTTATAACATCTACTTTAACTATATATATAAATATATAGTTAATTTGTCCATGGTGTATAGACTAGCACACGCATTATTCAGAATGTAAATCCACGTCAATATTTTCGGCCTAAGATGAAATGATCTATGCATTCTCTCCATTGATATTTTTCAAATAAAAAAATAGATATATAAAATAATAACATAAGAATCACATAGTATTGATGCAAAAACCA
This sequence comes from Theobroma grandiflorum, assembly GCA_036013995.1. Taxonomy (NCBI): domain Eukaryota; kingdom Viridiplantae; phylum Streptophyta; class Magnoliopsida; order Malvales; family Malvaceae; genus Theobroma; species Theobroma grandiflorum. Next base: position 16,068,860 of record CP142131.1, read on the forward strand.
TCTCAAGATGTTGCATGCCTATGAGAATAACATTGTTTGAAGGTCTTAATTCCCATCCATCAACGGGATCAGGATCACAAAAAAAGATGGGAACCAGAATAACAGTGAAAGGTATGTATAATTACTCTTTCCTAAAAGGGTTTCTTTTGTGTTATGAAAATATATATATATATATATATATATATATTGTGCATGAGTGCATTTGAGTGCTTTTCTGTACCATGGGAGGCAGCAATCATGTCTTAATATGGGAGTAGAAGAAGTGGTGACACAGCTCACATGCAAATTGATAAAAAAAAAAAAAGAGAGAAAAAAGTTTTCTAGTATTACAATTTACAGCAAATACTCCTTTCACCCTTCCACACTGATCTTAAAATATTTGTATTCATATAAACCTGCAGATGGATGATCAGTTTGATTTATTAAACCTGCATGCAAAAAGGGATGCCATTGCCCATTTGCTTGTTGTTATTTCCAAATCCCTTTCCTCTCACATATTGTTGGGTAGAGGACCACAACCCTAATATTTCTTTTTCATTTGATGAACCCCAAAGGACATAATTTCTTTCTTCTTTCTTTTGTTTCTTTCTTTGTTTTGAGAGAGGCCAGTTTGATGATGACAAAACATTGCCATGTTTCTTCATGTATAGACTCAAACCCTTGTTTCGGGATGCAAATCCCTGCAAAACTTTGGACACTCCTCTTTATAGTTGATGACATCTTTCAACATCACAAGGTAACCCTAAATAATTATACTATTGCACAAGAGCAAGAAGCAATGTCCCTATATAAAAGTATATCTTAAAATGTTCCTAAGTTTAAGTTATTGTGAGATTTACTAAACATATATATATATATATATATAATATGGGTGCTTCCTAACTTTTTTGAATCATTGTTTAACACTTTATAGACCTTTAACCTTTTCTTTCTCTTTTTTCTTTTTTCTTTTTTGCACTTTCTTTACATCCATACATCTATTATTTGAAACTTTCTAATTTTTCAGAAAATTATTAATTTATATATATGGAGTGAATCTTTTAAACTTGACAAATAAATTTATATATATACCTCATGTTTGTCGTAGTATCAATAAAAATATTAAAATTATATCTTGCAAAAATACAAAAAGGAATTATAAAAAGCTTAATAATATTTTATTTGTAACAAATTGATAATTTAATTCACTACTCAAATCATATGAAAATAATAAATAATAATAAATTCATAAAATTTTCTTTCTAAATATATAGCCAAGCAATGAGACACATATTTCTCTTGGAGGGAGAAGCTTACAACAAAATGGGAGGATCAAATCCTTCACAATTAGGTTGTACACAGTAGTATATATGTAAGAACGTGTTATAGAATATATATATGATGTAGTATACTTTTATTATCCATAAGATGTTTTGCAGCTTTACGTGGACAAGCAGCTATAAAGGAACAATTACATAGTGCTTCGTGTATATGCTCTTTCCGCTAGACAGTTACCAGTAAATCAAGCAGCACTTTATGTAAGCTTTTCTCCTGAAATAATCAAAAGGGAGAGACTGTATTGTTGTACAAATCCATTTGATTACTTTTAATTCACCCACATATATATGCTAAAGAATGTAAAATGTAAATGACTCTAGCTTAATTAATTTCTACCTCTACCTTGCTCATCACCCAAATTCTATAGAGTTTAGTATTATTTTCAAGATTATCATGGTGATTTTATTATTACCAAGTTATTATTTCCAGCGATTCAAAATTATCATGTTTGGTTAATAATTATTAATTTTCGGAGTTAAAAATTATCACGTTTGGTATCATATAAAATGAAATCTAGTTTTTTTAAAAAAATTATCAACATAATCATAATAAATTAAAATAATAGTAATTTAAATATTGTATAAAGACAACAATTTGTAAAAAAATTGATATTTTTGTTTCTTGGAAATAAGGTATAATTAAATGGTTTAATCAAAAAGCATGAAAAAATAGATTTATCAATAGGTAAATTAACTTTTAAAATATTAATTACATAAAATTTTTTGAATGAATCAGAAAATGAAACTAAATGCAACAACATGACAATGAATTTGATAAGAAAACAAAAATTGTATATAACGTAAAAGAGAAATAAAGAAAAGTATGTAAAGCTACCTTTGAGTTTGGTACAAAGCATATTATTTTGACAAAAAATTAAATACTTACCATACGAAACTAATTTCAATTTTGTGACAAAAACAAAATTTTCATTCACACATAAGAAAGGTAATATTATTCGTAATTAATTTTATAAATCACTTTACTTTTATAAAAAAAGTTTTCCATCATTTTAGAAGAGAATTAAATCACCTTCCAAAACAGCCTAATCACTCTCGATGATCTCATATCACCATCATTTAAGGTTGTCAAATTCCCTACCAAATAGGGTTATCTAATCACCAAATAAAAATCATCCACCTTGGTATTTCTTTTCCCATGCTTTTCATCTTCTCCCTTTCTCATGGTGTAAGGAGTTGGGACAGAATTAAAATTGGAATTTTTGAGGGAAAAAAATGGTATAATAGCAATGGGGCAAATAGGGAGCTTCATTACTTAAGTATAATTTTATAGTTATAGTGATAGATCATGACTTAAAGCCAAGGTAAGATATTCTTTTAATCCAACATTCTCTTTTTGTGTGGGATCACTCATCTGAAAATGAAGCTTCCCATACCTGAGCTCCTTTTGTTTCCACATTTAATTCTCACTTGAATTGCAAGGCTTTGTCAATCTTTTTTATTCCTTTCCTTTCGCAACTTATTGCAAAGTCTAATGACATATTGATGTTCCCTAATAGTTTTTCCTTTATACTTAGCACAACCCCAAAAACAGCAAAGAACAAAAGAGATAGTTGTTTAAGAGTTTATATTAAACCCACTATAGGAAAATCAATCTTTAACCTAATAAGCAAAACCAAATCACTGGGTAGATAAAAGCGGTCCCAATATAAAAATAAAAAAGAAATAAAGAACCAAAACAAAAAGAAGACCTTTCATGATCATCAAATATGAACTCACTACCATCCCATCCCAACACCCCCAAAAGAAAAAATTATATGCTTTTTACAGGGGAAAAAAAATTAAAAAGTCAATGTCAAACTTACATCAAAAAGATGTTAAGATTAGATATTTTTCCATTAGGGATTGGCGCTAGCGGTAGTACAAAGAAGAAAGAAGAAGTAAGCATAGGGACGAGGGAGATGCTTTGTTTTGATTTAAGCTTCGCAACCCATAAAGATTTGGACCCACTTTTAATTATTACTCTTTTTTTTCTTTGTTTATGTTGTAATAAAGAAACAATAAAATGAAAGAAAGAAGCAAAGGCGTGAGCGATGAGAAGCGGAGAAAGGCAAAGGGAGAAATTGTGGGGGGTAAAAGTGAGCAAACCCAATTAATTTTTGCCTTTGTGTTTTTTTGCTTTTGCTTTCCTTAAAATTGAATGCCTTGTTCAATGGGAATGAATGACCTCTCTCTCTCTCTCTCTCTCTCTGCCTTGTTCAATGGGAATGAATGACCTCTGTTTCGCTCTCTCTCTCTCTCTCTCTCTCTCTCTCTTTCTTCACGTGTCGTATCTGAAAAGGCATTGGGCCTCTCGCCTTCTCTCTCTAAATTCGTTGCGTTCTCCCAGTCCCTATCCCCTGCCCTTACGTAACAGGAAATTCAGAATCCAATCGTACATTTATTATTCTTCTTCAACCAAATCTGGACCATGTAACATGTAAAGTTGTATAATTAATTGCATCAAATTATTAGAGATTCAAATCACGGGCTTTTGGTAGTAGAGGGATATGCAAACGAACTAGTAAAGTAGATTTCAAACCTAAGATTTTCAAAGACAAAAAACCCTAATTTAAGTCAACAACAACCCAACCATTCCCATTAAACAAAAAGGGCAAAGAAAAATCTATTATTATTATTATTAAATTAATATAAAACAAATCATTATTCATTATTTATTATTATTATTATTATTTAAGAAAAAGGCAACCCTGTCTGTTTGTGGTAAAATGTTAGCCATTATTTGAACTCAGTCTGTGGAATACAAACAGAGAATGATACAAACTTCATTAAACAGAGAGTTGACAAAACAAAAGTTTACAGAGACAGACAGAAACAAGAAGAGAGAATATAGAGACTCCCAAACCAAAAAAGAAAGGGAAACGTTTCTTTTTCCCATTAATTCCCTAGAAATTCTGCTTCAAAAGGAGAACATCATCAAAAGGTTTTCATTTCAATCTTTCCGTTGATTTCGGTAGCCTCACTGCTTTGTTTGCCAGCCACATTAAAAACCCTTCTTTCTCTATCCATTATCTTCCCCGCAATTGGCGCTTACCACAAAAATATTTACACATACATATATAAATATAATTTTTGAAAAAACACAACGAAAGTGAAAGAAGAAATTCTTCTATCTTTGGATGCTCATTGTATAAAAAGGCTTCGTTTTTTGCTCTTTTTTTTTTGCTTTCTTTCTAAGAAGAAAGTATAGAGACAGAGAGAGAGAGAGAGAAGCTGAAACTCTGTTTACGACTCACTCCCCCATTGTGTTTGTTAGTTCTTTTTTCTTTTCCGCATCCGGGCGGGGTTGGCGCCACAAAAAGAAATCCCAGAAAGAAAGTTGGGATCTTCTTGTTTTTGTTAATCACATGATCAACGGCCATTGATGGGTTGCGTGAGTTCGAAGCAGGCGGTGTCGGTGACGCCTGCTTTCGACCACTCCGGTGCGTTACGTGAAAATGCAGGTGCCGGTAGCGTCGGGACCAATTCGGGTCGGTCGCGGGTCGGGTTCTCGGAGCTTGAGAAGAAGAGGAGCAGCGGCGGCTGCAGTAGCAAGAAGAAGAAAAAGAATAGTACTGGTGGGGGTGTGAGTGATTTGGGTAGTGGGTGCGGTGGGTTGGGACTGAGTGGGAGCGAGTTGGGTGAGTCGGGTCGGGCGAGTTCGAGATCCGACTCGTTGAGTTTGAGGTTGGGGAATTTACAAAAGTATATAGAAGGCGAACACGTGGCAGCTGGGTGGCCTGCTTGGCTCAGTGCCGTCGCCGGTGAAGCTATCCACGGTTGGGTCCCACTCAAGGCTGACTCTTATGAGAAGCTTGAGAAGGTTTGGAACTTTTTATTTTCTTTTTCTTTCATGTTTTCCGGTAAATTTTCTTCTTTTGGGATGTTAAGAAAATCGATTACTTGTTTTCTTGTTGCTTGTTAATGTTTTCGTTTTTCTTTTGTCATTTTCGTTAAGAGCATCGTGTTTGCTGAATACTATCAGTTCTGTCTGTTTGTTTGTTTTTTTCTTTCACGTTTCCTTCCTGTGTTTTTTTTTCTTTTTTACATTTCGTTTTGAATTTACGTTAAGTGTAAAATTCCATTCTCCACAAGCAATTCTTGCTCTTGTATAGACCTTGGAAATCGAGAAGAGAGTAAGAGCAAAAAATTACCGTAATTTGTATATGCAATATCATGCCATGTAGGTAGAGGCAATTCTTGTTAATCATGTATGTCCCATGCATAAAATTTGAAGCTTTTAATCCTTCAGATATAGAAGTCCTCCGAATTGTTTGGACAACTATGGACACGTCACTTGAAGCGGTTCTCTTAAGCTTTTAATCACTGGTTAAGCTTGTTTTGCTATACGATTGACAGTATTAACTTGAACCTTGTTGTTCTGTTAAAAGCATCTTTTATGTTCAGAAGGTTCTCAGATAGGTGTTTTTCTTACCCTAAATCTATTAACTACTCGGTATGGTATTTTTTTTTTACCCCCAGCTTGTGACTTCTTATATTTCTTTTTACCTTTATACCTTTGTATTTATGTTTTCTAATTTCTCAACGCGAACCAGAATTATTTATAGTTGTCTTGGGATGTGATACCCTTCCTGATATCAGATGTAAATATGTAATAATCTTAAGCCATTTTCAACTGCTTTAACAGATTGGGCAAGGTACATATAGCACTGTTTTCCGAGCTCGAGACCTGGAGACTGGAAAGATAGTTGCTCTGAAGAAGGTTCGGTTTGACAATTTTGAGCCTGAGAGTGTTCGATTCATGGCAAGAGAGATACTAATTCTTCGAAGGCTCGACCATCCAAACATCATAAAATTGGAGGGGATAATTACTTCCAGAATGTCATGTAGCATATACCTTGTATTTGAGTACATGGAACATGATATCACTGGACTTCTGTCTTGTCCTGACATCAAGTTCAGCGAGTCACAGGTTTGTTCACTTTGTCTTTGTGGATAAGGTTAGTCTAATTTTCTATGGTGGCATGTATACAGAACCCATGTTGATGATGACATTGTTTTCTTCTCTCTAGTGTCCTATATGTAGGTTTATCATATGAGATGGAATCAAAAGTCCTTGGAATACAAATTGCTGTAAAAATATTTTTACTGGGATGCACGGTCATTCAAGTACCAAAATCTAAAATTGTCTAAAACCCAAAAATGAATGCATTATAATGCAGGGAAAAACAAGTGAAATAATTCACATGCCTCAATAGACTTGAAATATGCATCTTCAATAATGAATATTGATTTTGTTTTGTAGATTAAATGCTACGTGAAGCAGTTGTTATCTGGACTTGACCACTGCCATTCACGGGGTATAATGCATCGGGACATTAAAGGATCAAATCTCCTTGTAAATAATGAAGGAATCCTAAAAATGGCTGATTTTGGTTTGGCAAACTTCTGTGCTTCTGGGCATAGGCAACCCTTAACAAGTCGTGTTGTTACCTTATGGTACCGTCCTCCAGAACTTTTGTTGGGTTCTACAGATTATACAGCAGCTGTGGACCTTTGGAGTGTTGGCTGTGTATTTGCTGAACTTCTCCTTGGGAAACCTATCCTGCAAGGGAGAACAGAGGTATGTGCCTTGCTAAAGTGCATATCTTTTACATCATTATTCATCTCAGTTGTAATATTGAGAAAGACTATTTAAGGATCTTTTGACAAGAAAACAAAAAGAACAATTTCAATGGAAATGACTTGTGTTACTGAGATGGGCTAGTCTACAATAATTGATTCCTCATAATAAGGAAAAGGATCAATTACAAGAACAGAACAAATTTCACGGTACTTGAGAAATTTTACTAGGAATGGAATATTGGTGCAAAAAAGAGTCTCGGGAAATGCCAGTCCTATGTGTGTTTTTATTAAGTAATCATTTTGAGTATTATTGCTACTGTATCACTCTTATAAGTTTGATTAGAAAATTCTAATTGAGAGTGCTTTGTCTGAAAGGCACTAAATGTTTATTGCTTTGACATCTCCACAGTGTCTCATTCCTTTAGAATGCCCCGTTGGCATCCTATATGTATTTCATATTGTATATATGCAATCTGATAGTCAGTTTAGTTGTTCAACTTCTATTTAGTTAGGTATCTAATTTCTTGTTGATATACATTTCTGACACTAATAAAAGTATGTTCTCGTAAATCACCTTTGTTCTGTACAGGTGGAACAACTGCATAAAATTTTCAAGCTCTGTGGGTCCCCCCCTGAGGATTATTGGAAAAAATCCAGACTTCCTCATGCAACTCTATTCAAACCACAACAGCCTTATGATAGTTGTCTTCGGGAGACTTTTAAGGATTTACCAGCAACTGCTGTGAACCTAATAGAAACTTTGCTTTCAGTGGAGCCATACAAGCGTGGGACTGCTTCCGGTGCTCTGGCATCAGAGGTAATTATGCGAAAATGGCAACATAATCATTACCCATTCGAAATTGTAATTTGTTGTTCACCCTTATTAAGCATCTAATCAAATATTAATTGACTATAGGTGTAGTACCCCAACTTGAAAATAAGCCCACCACAAACACCGTATTTAACTAAAAACTTAGAATAACACCAGTAAATGCCCCTTACATTTAGGTCCAGTGCTAGCAATTGAAGAAGAAAATGGCATACAGCATGGAAAAGAAATGTGGGGCAACAAACAACTAATTATTTAATAGACGGAGCAGCTATGAAGCAGGGATACATGATATACCCGTTTTTGTCTATGTTGTTACTGTGTCCGACATGGACATGCCCCTGATATGGTTGGATATGTATCAGACATAATGAGATACCATACAAGAAAACATTCAGATGAGGGAAGAAATAATGAGGATATCCAATAGGCACTGGAAAAGGGCTTTTCTCTCATCATTCGGCTGGGCCTTGGGTGTTTTATGGCAGAAGTGGCTGATTGCCAGAATAAAATGGATGGGGAATTGACACTTTTGTTAAAATGATAAGGAGAATAGAGAGAAGAAATGGGGAAGGTTGAGAGAGAGAAAGTATCTTCCGTAAGAGGGAGTATGCTGGTTAAATGGGTGGCTATGGCAGAGAAGAGTTTACAGGTACAAGGGTGCAGACTGCTATTGCAATGAAAATTCATTTGGAAGGGATGAAAGAAGGGAAAGAGTTCGGGGATTTATGCTTATCTTTTGTGATTGTGTCTGTATCCTTGATCTATAGTGGGGCGACAAACAACCTGAGCTTCAATGCCATGCTAAGCATCCATCACAAAATCAATAAGCAATAGCTGTAGAGGCTCAAGTTGAATATAAGGCTGAACTAACCAAATTTAAATAATGTAAAACACAATAATTAAAATCCTTAAGAAACTCGGGGCATGATGTAAATTGCCTATAAGTTTCAGCTCACAGTCACTTCCATATTTTTGTGAAGTTATCTCATTGTATCTTTGGTGTTCTTATATTTCAGCTGGCATTTTCTTTAAAGAACATTACAAATGCCATATCCAGGGTTATACACATCTTGTGCAAATCATATACTTCTAATTAGCTTTATTGTCCATCATTTGAAATTCTGATTCTTAATCTACAATTTTCAGTATTTCACAACAAAGCCATATGCTTGTAATCCATCAAGCTTGCCAGTATATCCACCTAGCAAAGAGATTGATGCAAAACATCGTGAAGAGGCAAAGAGGTGAGAACTCTGTTCATATGTGTGTGTGTGTGTGTGTGTGTGTGTGTGTGTGTGTGGAGATATTAATTTAGGTAGCTTTCTGGAACCTGGAATTGCATTGCCGTTGTTTTCTTTCATATCCAGATTAAGTCCATCTGCATTAAAATAAGAACTGTGGTTCATGAGTTCCAATCAATATTTTTCCATATTTTCATTCTTTTTTCCCTTTTGAGCTAGATGTCCGGTCAAAATTAAGTTATTCTACTTGTTTTGAAAGGCATCATCTCATTAAATGCACAAGCTGGTCCTAGTACTCGTCTGACTTCATATTCTGGGATAAGTATCTAACAAAAAGTACTGTCATTTAGTTTCCAACATAGCTACCGCGCTTATTGAAAATCTCCAGACAGAATGATTTGCTTCCGTGGAACATGGACATGCTCAATTGATGTATATGTAACTAATTTTTCTTGTTCTGAGGTTTTAGAAAATATGCAGTGAACTATGGCAAATTCCACCATATACGCACATATATACCAGTTAACATGGTTTGATATCATCTTCAATGATTAATTTTCAATAAATTTTCAGGAAAAAGATAAGCGGAAGAGTTCGCGTTTCTGAAACAAGAAAACCAATAAGAAAACCCCATGGAATAAGTAAATTGGCACCAGTTGAGGTATGTCACTCTCTCTCCTCTCTCTCTTTCTCTGCAAATATATATGTGTTGTTACCAGAAAACTAATTTTTATGCTACTTCTTTTACGTACAGGATGCTGCTGCAGCTCAAACTCGAGGTTCTCAGAAAATTAGTGGTAACCATGTCCATAACTCAAAGCAAAGAAATGTTACGATCAGCGACGGAGTGCCAAATCCATCTACAGATGGATTAGAAGAGGCTGCCCATGTAAAGCATGCATCCCAAGGTGATATTCCTTTTTCTGGTCCATTGCAAGTGTCCACATCAAGTGGCTTTGCATGGGCCAAAAGGCGAAAAGATGATGCATCCATAAGATCACACAGCAGATCTATCTCAAGAGGTCACATCTATAATTCTTTAGAACCTTCTGCTCAATTAAATGCAAGAAACAATTTTGATTCAAAACGTCATGAAAATGGGGATGTAATATATGGAGGTCGCACCGATTCTAGAGGCCATGATTCATATGAAGCTGCCAAGCGTGCTATGCAGAAACAATGGAGCCAGTTTGAGCGCCCAGATTCATTTGATGCTTCTGATGGTGGATACCACTCGCAAGAGCTATCATTGGCACTTTATCAAAGAGAGGAAATGGCAGCCAAGAGAAATAATTTGGTATGTTTGTAAATATTAGAACCAGAAATTACGTTAAAATTTTGTGCTTGACATCTAATATTTAAACCTCTTTTGCAGATCACATGACATCTTTAATTCAATTTTCACAAACAGTTATTTAAATCATCTAGATCTAAAATGGTTTAAATTCAATATAAAACTAAAAGCAAATGGAAATTTTTAATAATATTTAACCTTGAAGGCTGAAAGTAATTACTGTCCTTGAAATTGGATTGCTATAGCAGATGAGTTTCCATCCATTTAGGTTTTATCATATCTTTCACTGCTACTGAGTCCCGTGTCAATTTTAAGGAGAAATCATGGTCTTGTTATTCCTCTCTGGAAGCTTGAATTGGCTGAATTTTATTTTCATTTTTGGTAACAAATATTTTGTTATGAAATTTAATTAGTGTGTCTCTGTAAATTAAACATATAAAAAAAATTGTTGAAGAACTGTATTGAATTTCAAAAAATTGAAGGTTTGACACATTTAGCTTTGCACTGTAATGTAGCCACTACATCACTGAAGTGAGGCAATTGGCATGCAAGAGTGAATTTGACTATTTTGAAAATGTTATTTTAAATAAATGGAAGCATAAATTTCTTTTTTCAATAATTCTTTACAATACCAAAAGGAAATAGGAAACTACCTTCTTTAACGCATCTTTCATACCCAGCAGAGAGGGAGAGAGAGAGAGAAGAATGTGGCTTTTGTAAATGTAGACCTCTTTATTTATCATGTTAAAACTAAAAGAAAATGAAGAAAAAGAACTCATTTTCTTTATGTATGCCCCTAAACTCAAATCAGTAGGTATCATCACATTAACATCTTTAGAATTTCTTTAATGATCAAATTTTGTATTGTTGTTCTGACAGGATTACCAAGATGAAGGGGACAAGGTTGAATTTTCAGGCCCTTTGTTGTCTCAATCACATAGAGTTGATGAACTCTTAGAACGACATGAACGACAGATCCGCCAAGCAATTCGAAAGTCGTGGTTCCAAAGAGGTATAACAATAACAACAGAAACAACCATACTACTAATCCCTTTTTATTTAATATATAAATGATTTCTGTTGCCTGTCACATCAGTTTGCAGTTTGTGATCACCCCTGCCTGTGAGCCCTGTTGCCTTTTATTTTTGTTGGCTTTATGAATTACTAGAGATTTATATGCAATTGCTTTCAGTTGCATATATAAATGAATATGAGTGTAAGAGAACTAACTGTGGGGGGATGAAACCTGGTGAGACAATTATTTACATTTATGGTGGGTATTATTGGCGGTATAACTTTCACTTCTTCTCAACCACTTTGTGGTGAGTTAAATATTTAAAGCAACCATCAGATTGAACTTGATTGGTGATGCAAGCTGTGTGTACTTATGATGCTTGTGCCCCACATAATTATTTACCTTAAGTTCATGTTCTTGAACAAGATTATACCGACCAACATTACTTATTTCTAATAATTTGCATTTCAGGTAAAAAACATGGGAAGTAATCTTTAGATATTCTTATGTCTAAAGGCTCAGTTAAGAAGAAGCTTCTGGCCTGAGGCAGCCAGTCAGGATCCTAGGCCCCAAGGGCAAGAGTGATAAGTTGGCTGCCATGCCCATCAATCGTGCCAATAACGACATCAAGTTGAAGCTTCTGCACAAAAGCAGCGAAGAACAAAACTGAGAAAGTACAATATAATGTTACGGCTGCATGTTACAATTCATTGAGCTCTAAGGAAGGAGGAAAGGAAGAGGGCCCTGGGTGGCTGCTCAGTCTCTTTCTGCAAAGAGCCATGATTGTTTTTTTCCCTTTCAATTGAAGTTTTCATCTCACTTCCTTTTTGGTTCCTTACTTTCCCCTCATCAAGTCTGACCCCACTATGTATAGGTTATTAGCAATTGATTGAGAGTAGTCTTGTATATGATCACGGTTCATAAGGCTTATCAATATCTGGAATTCTTTTTTCTCGTATCTGAAGTTGGGTGTTGCTTTGGTAGTTCTTTAGTTTTTTCAAGCCTTAGAGGATGAAGCCTCGAACGGTTTGTCGCCACCAGGAGCATGCATATCTATTTTCACAAATATTTTGGGACCTCTTATATTACAGTATGCTCAAAGTGCAACAGAAAGTGGTGTTTGAGCCTTTGGTAATTCGTACACTCAAAATGTTAAAGAAGAACAGCCAAATATTTCCTTCTTTTTGCCATATTTTCCCCACTCTTGGGTGGTTTCTTTTTAATGTACATGTTTAGGAGAAGAGAGATTTGGATTTTATGAAATCATGTATTAACTAATGAGTCAAATACTTAGATGGTTTTTGAATGGTGTATCTTTTTTTCTCTTATTCCTCTCTTTTAAGTGTTAACATTATCATAAAAAACCATTCTATTTGATTAGTTATTTGGTCAAAACTAAGGCAAAATTAAGAAGTTGAATACTTGCTAATACTGTCTGCTATCAAAATTGGATTTGCATTACACAATAATGTTGTACCAGCTGTTTGGTTATGTGCATATTGTGTCAAGGGTGTGCTACACTTCGCTACCTGTAACAAGAAAAATTGAATACTAAATCAAATTGAATCATTCGAAATTGAACTGCTGGCTCAAGGAAAATAAATCATATGCAACCAGACTGTCTGAGAAGAAGCTTTTGTGTGAAAAAAGAAGGCGATTGTCCAAAACCAAGCAGTACAAAGGATTTATCAAACTGGAAATCACAGTATTGGGTATCTTAGTATCTTACTCAATGTTGCATGGGCTAAGTGCTTCCATTGCAATATGAGGCCTAGAACTAAATCACTTAGAGAAGGCCTGACCATCCATACCTGGGTGCCAATGCCAACCTTCGAGCGCAGTAGTACTGCAACTACCATTCTAGCTGACAGCTGAGTACCCCTCGTATCAGCAATTTTGTCCAACCTTCAATCCACTTCCATTTGGACCACATAAACTTTTGGCAACTTGCTTATGGCATGATTAAACAACTGAAGCTTTTCAATTTTTTTTTTCTTATGCAGATACCTATCAAAGTCCTTTGTTATTCCAATAGCCCAAGCCAATTATATAAATGTTTAGCATATATGTCTAAGAAATGTAAATAGCACCATCCATGGCTCCTATCTCTTTCTTTCTACTGCATTATTATTCCTGTTTAGCTACTCATGCCAGGATGACAAGTTGACAACAATAGATTAATAGAATTTACTATGAATTAGTAATGGTTAGAAGTTGATATTAATACTTTTAAAACATCCCAACATTTTGGCTTAAAACAAAATCAAATTCATGTGATCTAAAAGTATCTGACCTCTTCCTCACCATTAAGATAAAGCACAGTATAAGTTAGATCAATCCTTACTAGCTTAGCTGCAAACTGCTTTAGCAGATGATAAAACCATTCCACAACACAGTGAATATGATGCTTTTATCTTTAGCTCTAATTTAAACAGTTGTGTTCATGAATTTCTAGCTAGGCTCCAAAGACCAAAAGGAAAAAAATGTGAGATGAAGCCCCATACTTGCTCTCAAACGATAAAGACCCTAGGTCCAGAGCTTGTCTAAATATCCCAAGCTGCTGCCTGCTGATACATGCAAGTGCATGCCTCCTTCCAAGGAATTGATGTGAACCACAGCCTTGGCCAAGCTTGGAAGTCACATCCCAACAAGCTTTGTCCTCTCCTCTCAGATTAGCTGTAAATAATAATAATAATGGTCATTATTACAGAAAGTTTTGCATATGAGCGATAAGTTGCACCATAATGTGCAGAAAGCCAAGTACCAAAGTCATTAGGAATGGGATAACACAAAATTCATTTTCAATCGATATCAGAAAGTGAGGGGGCATGGGATGGAGATAGTGACAAGTGGGCAACGAGGGTGTTTTTGGTATTTTGATGTTTGGGAAAGGGCTCCATGATCAGTGCAGTGATGAGAGTGGGAAAGAGACTAATGGGCCAATGTGTCTATAAAAAGGGGGAGAATGGAAGTGCTTGGTTTCTTATTATTACCTCTTTACTTTCATAGGGAGGAAGGCGCCTCGAAGATTATGTTTTTTTTTTTTATTAAAAAGAAATTGTAAACTTTGATAGATGATTTCCTATATAAAAAGTAGAGTTTGAATTTTTCTTAATTAAAAAAATTCATATGCCCCTAAATTTTGCATCAACCTTATTTTCAGAATATATAAGATAAGTTTATAGAATGTTTAATTTCTTGTTTTAAAAGTTTAAATTATAAGGTATAATATTTTCTAAAAAAATAAATTATTCTAAAATTTTTAAATAAGATTTTATTTTTTATTTTTTTAATCAAACTCTTTTATTTTTATTTTGAGATAAATTTTTATAATTAATAATTAATAAAATGTCATTAATTAAAAAATTACTCGTCATTTTATATCACAGGATATACTGTCATGTAATAGTAAATGATGATATAATATATGACATTTTTCACTTTTCATGTCAATGTAATATTAGCGTCACATAGATATAAAATAATAAGTAATGTTTAAATTAATAATAATCAATCAATAATTAATCATAATTGTCTGTTTGATTTAAACAAAAAGTACGAAAATTTAATTGAATATAATAAAAAATAACAAAAATTTTGAATTTTTTAAAATATTATATCAAATTAAAACTACAAAACTGCCTAAAGCATAACTTCTTTCACATGATTGGAAAACAAAAAAAGTTTAGTTAATCTCTAGTAATTTCAAAATCATAAAATAGTTGTGAATACTTTCATATGGTTAAGGGACCTAGCACCTTCTTACATAGATGAAGTTAAATCAACTAGAGACTAAAGTAACGTTTGGTACTTTACAATGTAATGTGATTGCAAGTAACGTGATTGCAAGCAATGTGATTGCAGAAAAAATAACATTACAGTATTTAGTATACAAGCAAAATCATGATTAAAATGCAGAGAAGATAACATTGCAGCGTTTGGTTTACAAATACTTTACTGGGAATGTAATGTTAATTTACAGAATTACTCTTATTTATTAAAATACAAGTTTAATATACTTATATTCTTTATTATTAATTTTTATATAATATTATCTCTTAAATATATTTTTAATGTCATATATTTTATTTTCATTTCTTATTATAATTTTGTATATTTTATTTTCATTTATTTAATATAATTTTTTATATTATATATTTTATTTTAATTTATTTTATCTATATTATATAAATTTTAATTTTTTAATTTTTATTTCTTATATTATATATTTTATTTTAATATTTTTATTTTAATTATAATATTATAAAATATTTTTAATAAAATAATAAAGTTGAAGGATAAAAATATTTTTAACAACATTGTAAAGTGCAATATAATGTGATAGTATTGATTTTGGACTGCAATAACATTACATCTATTCATTACAATGTGATTGCATTGTAAGCTTATGTTGCAGTAATCTGTTATAAAATAAATACTACAATATAATTTATTTAAACATATTATAGAGAATATAACTTTACATCCCTTATACTAAAGGCACCTAAAATTAAAATTAAAGTAATTAATCGAGGGTCGTACCTCAGCATCTGGTTCACTACTGGTACGTATTCCCTTGGAAAACTATGCAAACTCTTAAATATAAAATTTGAAAAAAAAAATTATTGGCCAACAACATTTATCATTGCTACATATATATATATATATATATATATATATGTAAATGATTACCGAAAAAGTAAATAATGGTAATTGATTTTCCGTGTTTACACTTAAAAAGAATAAATGTGGGTCCTCTCCCCTCATGGTTAACATAATTACTTTCACCAAACAAATGAATGATGGCAGCCTCACAACTTACAGTTTCATAAACTGACAATTGGGATTTTGTTTTAGGCTTTCGAAATCCCAATTCAATCTTTGCACGTGCCGTGCATGGAGTGGCTGCTATAATCTCCACTAGGCCCTACCTATCACCATTGTCATCATCCCACCGTCCATAGTGTTGACTGACTGATCGGAAATGGTCCAACCAAGCAGGGGGGGCAGGGCACCTGATTTCTTCACCTGCAATGTCCTTTGATTCCAAGGAATTATTGTTGGGATTAGCACTAAACTGCTTCTTAATTATGTGGTTAAACTATCATTCTGCCTCTGATTGCAAACTTGCTTCATTTGCTAATGCTTTAATGGTATCTCCTTCTAGGATTCACGTGAATATGAATTATTTACTATTTTCTTAATTTAATAACATCTTATGTTTTTTTTTTACCATTCAACTAAAAATAATAAAAAAATAATGTTTTAAAAAGCAACCATATTAATCAAAATAATTTAAATAAATATTTATTTTTCTATTACATTCAATCAAAGTTTTATATTTTTATTTTGAATCAAATAAACTTTTATAATTAACAGTTAATTAGTGATTATTAATAAAAACGTTATTTATCATTTTATACTTACAAGGTGTTAATATAATGCAGATGTGAAAGGTGAAAAATGTAATATGATTATATTATCATACCATCAGTATATTACATCACTATCTATTATGACATGTCAATATATCATGCCAACACTATGTGGTATAAAATGACAAAATGATATTTTGATTAATGATAAATAAACAACTGTTAGTAATAAAAGTCTATTTGATTCAAAATAAAAATATAAAAACTTAATTCATTATAAAAAATAAAAATTTATTTAAAATTTTCTAAATAATTTAAGAGTTTTTTTAAAAAAATTTTATACCAATAATTAATCTATAACATTTTTATCTTTTTCATAATTAGGATAGTCCAGTATTTTAACACTGTTTTTCATAATTAGAAATTCACTTAGAATTTCTATATGAATCCCCTTTTTCTTTTCGGTTTCCTTGTTCAAGTATTTACCTTTGTTTCGGAGGATTGGAAAAAAATATATATACATATATATATATATATATATGTAATTTAAAGTATTTACCTTTGCTTTGGACGGTTGGAAAATTTTATTGGACTTTTTCGTTTAATGCAAGTATTAAGATTTGATGTTCAAAATTTTATTACTTGTTTGAAAAAACAACTTTTGTTTTCTTTTTCCCTGAAAGTTACACTATTTTTATTCTTTATCAGCTCAAAGCAGTGCAGCTTGGTAGCTTATGAAAATAAAACTAGTGTGTATAATTAAGCATGAGTGAAAGTTAATTAACATATTATTTTAAAAAAATTCATTAAACGTATTATCATACCATTATACATATTGCTAACTTTTTAAATACAGTATTATATAATAAATGTATAATATATTTTTTTGAGAAGAATCTATAATATATATATATATAAGCATAGGAGGTTGGTAAAACTTTTGATTGACAAAACTGAGCATTTGCTTTTATTAAATTTCTTATTATTATTTGTTAAAATTTTATATTATAGACATGTTATTCTTCTCAAATATGTCCTTTTTTTGTCATTCATTTCAATAAATATTGCATATATGCATGTTCTAATTTTTTACTTATTAATAATCATGATTTATGGGTTTAAAGCTGGAAGGGCTGTTTAAATTAAAAAAATATGCTAAATTAATCGCTTAAATTGATTTGGATGTCATTAAATTAAAAATATATTTTTGTATTTTGATGTTCTCAAGATTACTCATACTTTTTTTTTATATTTTAATTTACTTTTAATAAAAATTTACTTTACAATTAAGATTTTTTTTATACAAGATTTCTTCATTTCACAAAATAAGATTTTTATAATATTAAAGAATGTGAAACTTTATTATTAAATCACTTTTTTATATTTGATATTCATAATTTAAAAATATATCAAATACATATTTAAAATATATATATTTAATTACACGTGTCATCATATACTAATTCTTTATAAATTAAAAAAACAATAATTTATTATATAATGCTTTTTTATAAGTATCATTTTATACCAGTATCATACTATAAACACCAATATTCGTGACTTTCAAAAATAAAATAAACACCACTATTCGTACAAGTTAAGAAAATTTTTTCTCTCCCTGCAGTAACACGTTATTCTGATTTCTTCGTGGATGGAAGTACAGCGATACAAAAACGACAGCTCTAACAACCATACATATAATAGGCTTGAAAGCCTCGTTAACGTAAGTATTAATTTGAGGCACCCAACACTTCTAAAAGTTTCATTCTCCACCTTCCTAAATCCACTTATCTACGTCCATCAACTTGACTAAATTTGTTTACCTGCTAGTGGACGGTGATTATTCAATGCTGTAAAACGCTGGGCCGACATTCTCGAGAAACTTTCAAGTGCTTGTCGGATTAGACCAAAAAAATATGAACCCCTTCGTGGAAGGATGAGTTTCAGTGTTTTCTTTATAACACTTGGCGTAGTATCATTGGTTGAAAGCAGAGATTTAGGTTTACGTATAGGGTAAACTGTACACAGAGTAGATAGTTGACCTATCTAGGCCAGGTCACGTAGGCACTGATGTGCCGCCAGTAATGAGAGACAAAGCCACGCGTTTTTGTTAAAAAAAAAAAGGGCTGGAGTCTGGGGGAGTTGACGTTTTTGGTGGGGGCAGGGAGATATGTCAAAATACGAAGGGAGGGTGGCCAGCTACAAAGCAAAGCAAGTAACCTCGAGAGACAAAGAAGGGATAGGTAGGCGGGCAACCAACACAATTGGATTTCTCTTTCTTCTACCGTTGGGGATTGCAAGCGCTAAACGACGATCAACTATTTGGCGACATCACGCCCAGCCATGTGTTTGGCTTCACTACACTCCCTCCCTCCCAAACTTAACCAAGCGCATTTGAAAAATCTAAAATCTTGTTTGGTTTTTTCATTTAATTGTGTTTGATCATAAATATTACGTTTAATAAGATATCAATTTTTTATTCTTAATTTTGAAAACAAAAGAAACCTATAATCGGAATCGTCAACTTTAATTTCAATAATTATCGTTGATAGTAAATATTAAAATAAATTTAAAAAATGACATAATATTTATAAAAATTCCTCAATTATTTAAGAAAAAAATTCAAATAAGTTTTTATTAAATTATTACAACATTCAATCAAGTTTTTATATTTTTTTAATTCAACCTCTATATTTTAATTTCAATAATTATCGTCGATAGTAAATATTAAAGTAAACTTAAAAAATGACATAATATTTTAAAAAGTTCCTTAATTATTTGAAAAAAAATTAAAATAAATTTTTATTATTTTATTACAACATTTAATCAAGTTTTTATATTGTTTTTAGTTCAATCTTTATACTTTAATTTTGAATCAAATAAACTCTAATAACTAATTACTATTAATTAAAATATTTTTTTAAAAATTAACTATTATTAATTAAAATGTCATTTATTATTTTATGTTCATTTAACATTAATATAATGTTAACATGAAGAATGAAAATATCACATGACCACATCAAGTATATGCCACATCATCATCACTACGATGACATGTCAAAATGCCACGTTAATGCTATAAAATGATAAATATCATTTTAATTAACAACAAGTTATAAAATTTTATTTGAGTCAAAATAAAAATATAAAAACTTGAAGAATTTAGTTAAATTTTCTTATATAGTTCAAGAACTCCTTTTAGACATTTTGTTTTAAGAAATTCACTTAACTTTGGAGATAACTTATAATGTTGAAAAATGTTAGTGGCATAAGCTTGGGAAGAAATTGGGCAAGAACCGTAGCTGTAATTTATTATATGTGGGTGTCATATGCTTGGGAACTCATGCATGTTGAAAAGGTGAAGCAATAAGTAATAAAGTTTGGATTTGATATAAGATATTGATGTGGTGTTAGAGGATTGATTTTCGCCATGTTTCCTATGTACATAAAGCATGTGAAATGGGTTCGAAGCTAAAGCTGACATGATATTAAGGGAAGTGGTGGGGGTGCCCAAAATTTCAATCGCCTTCTTAATTGGATATAAGATTTGATTGTCGATGAATCCACTTAAAGAATATTGAAGATTGCTATGAGCTGTCAAAGGTGGAGCTCATCCAATCATTTGTAAAATGAAGAAAA
The DNA here is from genome assembly GCA_036013995.1 of Theobroma grandiflorum. Lineage (NCBI taxonomy): Eukaryota > Viridiplantae > Streptophyta > Magnoliopsida > Malvales > Malvaceae > Theobroma > Theobroma grandiflorum. The sequence continues at coordinate 16,089,158 of CP142131.1, forward strand.
ATTTTGATCAACCAAGTCTTTGTTGATCGTTAATCAAACTTAATTGAGCATTTGAGAAGAAATTAATACCAGCAAGTTTTACTCTATCGATCAAATTAATGTAATTAAAATGAAAGCCAACATAAATTTATTAATTGGAAAGGATTGTTATATATATATTTATTTATTTACTTATTTCTTCTTCATGTAGAGTAAATCATGTTAGGAGATCGATCAAGGCAGTTCTTTGAGGAATAGAAGAGGGCATTTGAGGGTGGGAAGGATTTAAAACATTTAAAGGCAAAATATTCTCATTTTTTAAAATTTTAATCAAAATTTTAAATGAATCTATTAGTTTTCAAAATAGACATTTCATTCTAAAAATGTAAATATCGTTAATAAAGAATATGAAAGAACTAAAATATTATTTCTTTTGTTAATTGAAAAATTATTATTATATATTTTTTAAAAAATAAAAAAATAGAATATCGACCTATGTTCCTCTCTCTTAGGAAACACAGATCTGTTGCTTCTCTCTCTCTATTTTTTTTAAATTAATACAAAAATTAATAAAATTTATATAATAATAATTTTTAAAATAAATAAAAAATAAAATTATCTTTTTAATATTGTCACATCATTAAACTAATAGAAACACTAACAGTTGACTAATGACTGGTCTTATGTATTCAAGAGAATATATTTTTTTAAAATGAAATGCTTATTTCGAAAATTAATGAAGTGTTCAAAATTTTCATTAAAATTTAAAAAAATTGAGATATTTTATCCAAAAATTAATGGTTTGAAAACTGAAAAGCCTAAAGAATATCTAAAAAGGAAGAGGCTGCCTCTGCTTCGGCTATCAATGGAATAAAGGAGGAGGAAAAGAAAAGGCAAAGACCTTTTATTTACAGTTTTCATATAATTCTTCTTGACAAGCATTATACTCAATCCAAGGATTGAGGGATAAAATATTTACTTTACTTTATAATGAGTTATGTATGCATAAATCCAAGTAAATAATGGGGTTTTTTTTTTTTTAATTTTTTTTGATGAAACAGTTACATGTTTACCTCTTGAAGATTTCTAATGACACTTTAACAGCAAAAGCTTGATACTACTACTTAAGAGCAAAATAACAAGTAAACTTAGTGCAGTAGTTATATAACACAGCATTTAATTCTTCATCTGTTCATGTCACTTGAATCAAGTTCTTTCCCAAGTCTGGGTAATTTTATTTGGATTTTATAACTTCCAACTTGCCATGATCGAATTGCAAATTGCCATATAGAGAAGTGTAGTTCTAAAATCTCATCATCCCTTTAATTCTTTGCTATTTTGGGCAACATAAAATCAGGTAGCTGTTCCTCCGTCGGAACAAGTCGCTATCCCTCGTTGCCCTATCATATTTAATGCTTTTATTCATCGGGTTTTACCCAATCGGAAAACGAAAGAAAAGTGAAACACATGAATGAGACATTGAAACCTTAAAATCTAGACAATTCCACACTCCTCCACCGAGGTTTGCTTGCACGACATCAAAGGGTAAAATTGAAATAACATGACAAAAATATTTTAACCCTTTTTAAAATAAATTTACAGGTTTTTGTTTTTGTTTTTATTTTTGAAAGAAAAAAAAACATATTTGTCCACCGTAATTCCACGTGGCTATTAGAAACGCATTACCGCCTTTGTCCGGACATGTACAATCCCAATCCTTCTCTCGCTTTCCCGTCATGTCTTTTTCTTTCTCTTGTGCTTTGTTTTTTTTTTTCTTTAACTAAACGTGAAATGATCCCCCATTAATCGATCAATAAATTCAAAAGTTTAGCACTTCGAATGATGTACACGTGGCAGACACGTAAGCAAGAGACAACGAAAGCAGAAGGAAGAGGGAGAAAAAAAAACCGGGTCCAACCGTCCAAAGTGTATTCTCCTTTTCAGTCTAGTCTCTCTTTTATCTTTCCATGTGATTTGCTTAAGCAAGAAATAAATAAATAAAAAAAAACAAAAACAAATGGAATCATCACAATTTATTACAGCTCTGGATTCTCTAATCCAAACATTTTCTTTTTCTTTTTTATTTTTATGTTTTTTCTCATCATAATCCCCACCTTCATCACCCACTGTCACTTCTCTCTTACTTTTTTTTTTGTTTTCTTATTAATTTAATTTTTCTTTGCACCAAATTTCCCTCATTTTCCCCCAACGTTTCTTTTTCTTTTTCTCCTTTTTCGCCACCTCTAATTTACCGTTTCGTTTTTCTTTTGGCAAAGGAATTGAATTTTAATAATTCTGTCACCATAAAGCTTCATTTGTTTGAATTAGTTCGTGAGTTTGGGGAGGTCATTCACGGAAATTCTGTTGATTTTACGTCGGAATTGGGTCAGTTATCATCGAATTTGAGAATCCGAATCAGGGATCTCTGGTGGTTTTTGTTGAAAGAAAGGATAATTGAATTGAAATGTGATCTGATTGGTGGGAACAGAAATAAAGGGTTTTGGATCCGATCAGGGAAGTAACAGCGCCATCAGATGGCGCTGTTCAGACGCTTCTTTTATCGGAAGCCGCCGGATCGGCTTCTCGAGATCTCCGAACGTGTCTACGGTAATCCTTTCTAACTTCCTTATTCTTTTCCATTCTTTTCTGTTTAATTTATCTTTCAATTTAGCTTTAAAATGTCGAAATCATCTTCATTCTACCCTACCAGGAGAAATGCCAATTGAGACAAGTTTTTCGAATTCTCCGATTCCGTTTGGAAAATTTTCTATTCTACATTCTTAGCTCGTTTTTTATTTTGTATTCATTTCTACCGGCAATGCACTGCTTAATTTCTTGATTTTTAGGGTTTTGTGGAGTAATCTTGGGTTATTTTATTACAATGAAGAAACTCTTAAGGATTTTTAGCTTGCTTTGTTTCGTGGTTATCGGGGAGATAAGCTGAAATAGGGCGGCATGGTTACCTTAAAGTACATTACTGAATTGATTGACTTTTGAACTTCGTAACAAATCACTTGGAGCTTAGAAACTGATATGCTATATCTCTATTATTAATGCGTAAAAGGTTTTTTTGTAACATTTTAGATGTGCATGTTTTTCCATTTTAAACGGTAATTTGCTTTTCCTCTTTTTAAGGAAAGTTAATAATTTCTGTTTTGTTAGTTTTTGTAATGACCTTTACAGTTATGGACTTACAATATTATGTTTTGCTTATTAGTTTCAATTTTCATTTTGGTTGTTTTGTAGTATTTGACTGTTGCTTCTCCACGGATGTATTGGAAGAAGATGAGTACAAGGTGTATATGGGTGGCATTGTGGCGCAGCTACAAGACTACTTTCCTGATGCTTCTTTCATGGTGTTTAATTTCAGAGAAGGGGAGAGGCGGAGCCAAATTTCAGACATTTTGTCCCAGTATGACATGACTGTTATGGATTACCCACGGCAATATGAGGGTTGTCCACTGCTGCCTCTTGAAATGATTCATCACTTCCTTCGATCAAGTGAAAGCTGGTTGTCATTGGAAGGGCAGCAGAATGTGCTTTTGATGCACTGTGAAAGAGGAGGATGGCCTGTACTTGCTTTCATGCTTGCTGGTCTTCTGTTATATCGAAAGCAGTACAATGGTGAGCAGAAGACTCTCGAAATGGTCTACAAGCAAGCTCCTAGGGAGCTTCTCCAGCTTTTGTCTCCTTTGAACCCGCAGCCTTCACAGTTGAGATATCTTCAGTATATTTCAAGAAGAAATTTGAGTTCTGATTGGCCTCCGTCAGATACTCCTCTATTTTTGGATTGCCTAATTCTTAGAGTTCTTCCGCTCTTTGAAGGGAGAAAAGGGTGCACGCCAGTTATACGAGTTTATGGCCAGGACCCCAAAACACCAGCCAATAGAAGTTCTAAGCTTCTGTTTTCAACCCCAAAGACAAAAAAACAAGTTCGTCACTTCCCACAGGTGATGCCTAAGTCAAACAATTGATACTGAAAAGATAAATTGACCTAAGTTTAAGATGTTCTAATAAGGTTTGTCTGCAGGAAGAGTGTGCATTGGTGAAAATAGATATTCATTGCCGTGTTCAAGGGGATGTGGTGCTTGAGTGCATCAATTTGGATGAAGATTTGGTACGTGAAGAGATGATATTCAGAGTTATGTTTCACACAGCGTTTGTTCGAGCTAATATTTTAATGCTCAACCGTGATGAAATTGATGTGTTGTGGGACGCTAAGGACCAATTTCCAAAGGACTTTAGAACAGAGGTAGTTTAACATTATTATTCTGTGAATGGTTTTTTTTCTCCTGAAGCTGTAGGAGTTGAATGCATGCTCATATCTGTGTCAGGTACTTTTTACGGACCCTGATGCAGTTGTTCCTCGTCTCACCAAAGTCGTGGCAAGTGAAGATGGGAATGAGATAGAAAGTGCTTCACCGGAGGAATTTTTCGAGGTGGAAGAGATCTTCAGCAATGCAGTTGATGTGCTTGAAGGAAAGGTGGATGATGAGAGTCCTATAGTTCATGACAACAAGCCAGATAGTAGAGACCAGAAAGATGTCTGGAGGGAGGATGTGGATCCTCCTACATTTCAAGATTGTGCATCAGATGATGGGAATCACAAACAGGATGTGAAGGTTGATTCTAGTGTAGATGCAGTGAAGGACATAGCTGTGGATGATGTGAATTATAAATTAAATAAGAAGATGGATTCTGACATAAATGCAGTGAAAGACATAGCTGTTGATGATGGAGACATCAAGGTCAGTTCAGTGGTATTTACTGTCGATGTGCTGAGAGACAAAGAAACCAAGGAATTGACAGAAGATGTGCTTGGCAAATTGGAAGAGATGGAAGATGAGGGCAATGGAGAAGACACTATTCCACTGAAGAATTCAGAATCTACAATGACACATCAAAGGCTAAAAACTGATGTTTCCAAACCTAATTCTGAGAAAGTACTGCCTGTTTCAAAAAAACAGGCTGGGCTGGGTCCAAAACCAGCTTCAGATTCAGTTCTGGTGAAGCCAAAGAGCAAGCAACTAGAACCTCAGGGTCCTCCTGCAAGACAAGCAAAGGCAAATGCCATATCTCGGTGGATCCCTCCAAACAAAGGCTCTTATACCAATTCGATGCATGTATCATATCCACCATCAAGATATAATAGTGCACCGCCTGTTCTTTCCAGTAGTGTGGCTTTGAAGGAATCTAATTCAAATGCCAATCTAAAGGGCTCTACTGGAGCTGTGATTTCAAAGGATGTTTCATCTGAGCAAAGAAGTCAGAAGGCCGACCCTACTAAGCCTTCAGACTCTCCAAAGGAAATACCTACAACTCCAATAGTTCCAACATCACCACCTGGTCTGCAGCAAACGGTGTCTGTTCCACCTAGCCCTCCACCTCAACCCTCATCATCCCCACCACCACCACCACCACCACCACCTCCTCCTCCCCCACCTCCACTGAGATCTTCGTTCTTGGTTTCCCCATCTTTTCAGGAAAATGCAACAACTATACCTCCCCCACCTCCTCCCCCTGCAGTGATAGGTAATGCTGTTTCTAGAATGTCTCTTGCAGCGCCACCTCCACCTCCATCGCCCCCTCCACCTTACGGAGCAGCAAATGTACTGAGTATTGGGATGGTTTCACAAAGTGCACCGGCTGCTCCTCCCCCTCCCCCTCCCCCTCCCCCTCCCCCGTTTTCTAATAAGCAGACTGCTGCACCAGTGTTGCCTCCACCACCTTGGAATTCTGGGTATTCTTCAGCTTCCCCTACTGTAATATGTTCTCCACCACCCCCTCCTCCTCCTGTCAGTGCATTAGGTACATCAAAACTCAGTAATGTTCCTCCTCCCCCTCCCCCTCCACCGCCCCCTCCCCTGTCCCCAATTCAAGGTGCTATGGCTTCGTCTTCCATTCGTGTAGTGCCATCGCCCCCTCCTCCACCCCCACCCCCTCCATTGCGTGGAGCTCCATCACCACCTGCACCACCACCGCCACCACCACTGCTTACTAGACGTGGAGTTCCTCCACCTGCACCCCCACCTCCTCCTCAGAACAGAGTCTTGCCACCTGCACCACCACCACCACCTCCTCGTCATGGAGCTTCTCAACCACCACCACCACCATCACCTCCTTTACGAGGAACTCCACCAGCACCTCCACCACCCCCACTGATGTCTGGTGCCCCAGCTCCTCCAAAATCAGGAGCCCCTCCTCCTCCCCCTCCCCCATTGCGTGGAGTGCCACCTCCGCCTCCTCCATTTGGAGCACCACCCCCACCACCTCCCCCTGCTCATGGCATGCCAGCACCACCCCCACCTCCTTTACGTGGAGCTCCTCCACCTCCTGTAGGTGGAGCACCACCTCCACCGCCACCTCCTGGAGGTCGAGCTCCTGGCCCTCCACCTCCACCTGGAGCTCCTGGTGGTGCACCTCCTCCCCCACCACCCTTGGGTGCCAGAGCAGGTGACATGAGAGGAAGAGCGCGTGGGCTCTCGCGTCCAGCTTCTGCTACAGCACCTCGGAGATCTTCCTTAAAGCCTTTACATTGGAGCAAGGTCACGAGGGCAATACAAGGAAGCTTGTGGGAAGAATTGCAAAGACATGGAGAGCCTCAAATGTATTTTATCTTCTTTTACTGATTTAGATTTTTTACGGTACACTTCCATGAGCAATAAATTTCCAACTAAATAATTGTGCTAAGATTTTAGGGAACCTATGTTTGCATTACTGTTTTACATATATTAATTTCCCATTTGTATTCACTGACGTTGCCTTCTTCTCTTAGTGCGCCAGAATTTGATGTGTCAGAACTTGAGACTCTTTTCTCTGCAGTTGTTCCTAAACCTGCTGATTCAGGGGGTAAATCTGGAGGGCGGCGCAAGTCAGTTGGATCAAAAACTGACAAAGTCCACCTGGTAATCTGGAATTTCATTTTTCTGAATAAACCCTATACATATGTCCTTTTAAGGTGATTGTGATACTGTTAGTTGAACCACCTTCTAGTCTATGAGCTTGGATGAGTTCCAGGTCTGCAGTCCTAGAAATTGAAGAATTTGTAATTTAAACATCAAGTGCAAGGATTCCACTTTGTCATGGAAAAAAGTCATTCTAATCTTGTCGTTGTGGTTCCATAATGATGATTATTTCCCCCTTCTCCACTGTCATTACTAATAAATTTTGTTTATTGCACTGTAGATTGACTTGAGGAGGGCCAACAACACTGAAATTATGCTCACCAAAGTTAAGATGCCACTTTCTGATATGATGGTAAGCTGGATATGGTCATGTTTTTGCATTTAGTAGTGCTTTTGCACAACTAGAGGAACTGTGTATGGTATTCTCATTAATATAAAGGTCAACTTGGAGTATGGAAGTTTACCCTATAATATTTATGAACAGAAAACCGAGGTCATTTGATTCTGTTGTTATGCTAATGATTGCACTCGAGTACCCTGATATTTAGCATCCTTAGGGCCATTGACTTCTTCAGCAGATTCCGTTTTGGTGTAATGCAAGATAGAATCTGCTATGGCCCTGATATGTAGTGTCCTTAGGGCCATTGGCTTCTTCAGCGTATTCTATTTTGGTGTAATGCAAATTCTTAGCATTCTCTTGCTTCTTTTTTTTTTTTTTTACCTTTTTCTCCTTAGTTTTATTTGAAGGTTGTCAATGGTATTTGTTTACTAACAATGTACAGTTTTATGCATTTTTTCAGGCTGCAGTGCTAGCGATGGATGATACGGTATTAGATGTTGATCAGGTGGAAAATCTCATAAAATTTTGTCCAACTAAAGAGGAAATGGAACTTCTCAAGGTGAAGCTTTAGCATGTATAAAGATTCTGCATCAGATTTTAAGTGATTCAGAACTGCTTTTACATAGTGTAGGAATTCATTTACCTTTACAAGTTTGTCTTCTTTGGTTGTCATTTACCCATCTTGTGATTTTTTAGGGCTACACTGGTGACAAGGAGAATCTAGGGAAGTGTGAACAGGTCTGCAAAATTTTCTTTAACCATATCTTCTAAATTGTCATTTGCTGGTGTAATTGAATCTTGGGAACTCTCTCAAATTGTTGGACTTGGGTTTCATACTTTGGGAGATTCATAGATGATTGCATTGCCATTGACCTCTTACAAATGCACAATTCTGAAAATTTATTTGGCTTTATCTTCGTGTTCTTCTTAATTCTGACCATCTAATATCTTTATACTGTTCAGTTTAAGATTTTTTTTTTTAAAAAAATAATCAAGACGCTTTTATGATGTTGAAAGACGATATCCTGGGTTATTCAAAGTGTCTTTGATTGAGACGTATTACCATTTGTATCTGAAGTCAGTTCTTTTAGGGAGTGTGAAAGAAATACATAAATAAAACCCCCTCTACACCCCCAAGTTCTTTGTTTCCTTTTTCCTCCCTTCCCTCTTGCACTGAAAGGAAACTATGATTTTGTGTATTTATGTATGCATTTATACCATGTATTACTTTGTCTTTTGTTTAAGTGTCTCTTTTTCCTTTTCTAGATGTATCAAATTAAGTGTTTATTTTCAATAATCCAGAATAATTTGTTCTTAACTTTTCAATTTTATATTTTTTAAGGCCCTTTGGCATAATCCTAAATTCTTTTCAATTTTTAGGTTAAAGATGGTAATTGATGTGTCTGCATTAATTTCTTTTATCTTTTTGCATTTTTAATAAGGACATGTAAACTAGGGTGAAGTTTGTACTTGTCATAGCTTCTATTTTTTGCTGGTATTATTTTATGATTATTTTTGGAGCGATTGATGCCTGAAAACTCCTTAATGAAGATAGTAACCCCAGCAAGCTTTAGCAGTAGAAGGTTGTTCAGCCTCTCAGGTTGAGAATTTTTAAAGGTTTTTAAGCCACTGGTTGTGTTGTACCACTGTGTGTACTTATGAATTAAAATATGGATCTAGATGAATCTGTAATGCTAGTAAATGTAAAGCCTAATCAAGGAAGATGCTTAAGCAATAACGGAAATACTTGAGAGAATCTCAATGTCTTAGCAGCAATTTACTTAATCTAGCAGCAGAAGCTGTTGGATTTGAGAAAAAGGGTAGGTTTGTTTTGTATAGGCATGTGGAGTTGCATTCTTTAGCATCTTGTAATTTTTTCTAAATCAAATTGTTGAAGAGTACTTGTCTCTAATATCCTTTTTCTTTTTCCTCGTTTGTGTGTTTGTGTCTGTAAATTATATTTTGTAAGTATTATGTTTCATCATTAATGGCTTCAGTGAGAAAGTGCAGCATTATTCATGAGTGTGAATGCATTTAAGAATGCTGCCTAAAAGTTTCTTAATGTGGATCATTGTTTTCAAACAGATGGAGCATTAATTATGTTGTTTAACTATTGATCAATTTCTTCTGTAAAATTTTCATTGTTTGCATATTCTTTTTGTTCTGATTCTGAGAGGTCACAAGCTAGTTCACTGACTGAAATAGATATCAGAAAAGTACATATTTGCCTTGGGAAAGGAGTGTGCTCTTCCAAGGTTGTATATGTTAGTTCAGTTAGGAGACGGTGATATATTTGATCCCTCTCTTGATTTTGTGGCTTTTGTGGAAGGAGAAATAGAAGGATGTTTCAGGGAAGAATTACCCTTAACAAAGCTCCTGTGTTTTTATACTCCTATTTTTTTTTTTTTTTTAAAACAGGCAGTGGTGAGGGAAAGTGTAAGCGGCTATTGACTTTATTATATCTGTTGTTCTGTTAAAGTTAGCTTTGTACTTTAGTTGGAACTCTCTTTGTACTTTTTAGTGATATGGGTTGTTTGCTTATTATTAAAGGGGGTAAAAAAGAAGGAAAGGCCGGATAAAGTTTTATCTGTTATATTACAAAATTTTGGTTGATCCAACATTAAGAATATAAATAAAGCACTAGAGAACAATGAATTATATAGCATTGTATCACATACAAGATAACGACATTCTGTTATTTTTGATATAAAGAAACTCTAGCTAAAACAATTGGTTCCTGGATGCTTCTCCAATTACATCTTTTTTGATCCATCTCTGCACAAACATTCAAACACTGATTGGCTTTTGATTTTTCCATGTTCAGTACTTCTTGGAGCTGATGAAAGTGCCACGAGTAGAGTCAAAATTAAGAGTGTTTTCTTTCAAGATTCAGTTCGGCTCTCAGGTTTGGCGGTATCTCCATAGTTAGTCTGATTTGATAAATTTACAATATTATTTTATAATTAATCTCTTGCTTGCTTTCTCTGTTTGAATCCACTTTTGACCTGTGTTCTTATCCTTTCTACCACCTGTAGATTTCTGAATTTAAGAAGAGCTTAAACAATGTAAATTCTGCGTGTGATGAGGTAAATCATTGATGTTGCTGAACAGGCTTGAATGCAGTCTTTATTCATTCATTTTGTCTTAGTACTTTTGTATTGGTTATTTAGGTTCGAAATTCCATTAAGTTGAAGGAGATCATGAAGAAAATTCTCTATCTGGGAAATACTTTGAACCAAGGAACTGCAAGGGGTAAGTGAGATATTCAATTTTCCTTTTTGCTTCAGTCTCTGATGTTAGAACTGCAGCTGATAAAATATTATGTAGAGTAGAGACTGACTAGCTAAAGCTTGTGCATTGTCCTTATTTTGGGGTTTGTCTAGACTCATGCATTTTAATAATACTCATTTTGATGTTTACCTGCACTTTTGCAGGTAAGGTCGACTTACTATATTTTGAGCGGCATTCTCACATCTTAAACTGGAAATCTTGGTGGTCTGTATAGTCCTTGGGCATACCATGCAGTGTGAAAACTGCAAAGCATGCCTTTCATTTCTGATAGTTGCTATCAGATGTAATTAAGGCTTACTTTATGACCTCATGTGCTAACTTCCTGTTCTTTAAAAGCAATGCCAAATATTATTTGGATGTCAGAAGAAAATGAAGCATATTTGTTCCTTGTTTGTGTCTTAATTTGGAAGTGGCTGGGTATCTTGGAGTCTTGATGTTTTTGTGGGTTCTAATTCCATAGATGTCTAGTAAATAGTACTTTTGATAGTGCTTGAGCAATGTGATTCCTAAGGCATGTGCTTTAAATCTAAATCAAAGGAAGAATATTTCAATGGTGCAAATCATCAACACAGTTTTGTCAACAGCTAGGGGTTTAAGTGGGTTATGCATTTCTGTCCTCTAATTTCGATTTCCACATTATGCATTTATGTCTTTTATTGTCAATGTTTATTCCCATTATGCTACTAGTTCCAGGCTGGTGTCGGTCTTCTATGCCTTTAATGCTGATAAACTTTTAAGAGTTGTGCTGGTGAAAATTTTAACTGCTGCATTTTCCTTTAATACGAAGATTCAAATCATTCATATTGATACAGGTTCTGCTATTGGATTTAAGTTGGACAGTCTTCTAAAGCTCACAGATACACGTGCTTCTAACAGCAAGATGACACTAATGCATTATCTTTGCAAGGTTTGGTTACTAATTTTCTTTTCTCTGTGGTCTTTTGTTTCTTATAAGATTTTCCTGAATTAAGTGTAACGCCCAGTTTATATGTTACATTACTACTGGACATTTGCTTCTGATGCAAACAGCAACTGTCAATTTAAATTGGTTTCAACTGTGTCTTACTGTGGTGCAGGTCCTTGCTGCCAAGACACCAGCACTTTTAGATTTTCACCTGGAATTTGTTTGCCTTGAGGCTGCAACTAAGGTACCCATCAGTTGTTCAGTGTTTGAGGTTTGTGGTTTAGAAACATTATGTTTAGTTTGAAGCCTTGTGTCCTTGCAGATACAATTAAAATCTTTAGCAGAAGAAATGCAAGCTATAATTAAGGGCTTAGAAAAGGTTAAGCAGGAGTGGGTTGCCTCTGAAAATGACGGTCCTGTGTCTGAAGTTTTCCGGAAGGTACATGATTGTTTCATTACTTTTTATTCTTCAACATACATATTCAAGGGTTGTTGCATGGTCTTCAATGTATTTTACCACATAACTTGTTTATCCAGCCACATTCTGTTGGTTGACCATCAATGGAATTCCTGATTGGCTGGTAGCTTTGTTTTCCCTCACCCATTGCATGTTGTAATTATTTTAGAAAAAAGAATAAGAGAAATGTTTTGTAAACATGACATACCAAAAGTGAAGGTCACTAAATAAAGAACAGGAGTAGTACAAGTTACTGCAACGACATTAGCTTTGAGGCACAAGTGATTGTTGCTAGTATAGTGGAATTTTAATCAAATGATATGTTTAGAAATGATTCTTTCCTTTTAAAAGTTCCTTCACTTAACGTTTCTCTCATCCTACATATTAGTCCTTTCCAATTGGTTCATTATTAGGTTTTATATTGTTTTTTGATGCAATGGAGTAAGCATGAGTATGGCATTGTGACCTCCATCAAATTCTATCAACTGCATTTTATTTGTCAAGGGGAATAAGTTCATTGATCTAATATTTTTCTTTTAATTTAGACCTTGAAGGAATTCATTTCTGTTGCTGAAATGGAGGTTGAATCCGTAAAAACTCTGTATTCTGTGGTGGTAATTTGCTAACTGTTGACAGTTTTTTTTGATATGTCATCTGATGTTGTTAAACTCTTTTGATCATGCATCCAATCATCAATTTTTTTTTTTTCATTTTGGTGGACAGGGTATAAATGCAGATGCACTTGCACTCTATTTTGGTGAGGATCCTGCCCGATGCCCGTTTGAGCAAGGTAGATTGTGGATGCAATACCTTCTGTACCTATTGTGCTTGAGTAGTTATCTACAATGTGTTTAATCAGAATGTTAGATAAGGTTTTTTTTTAACCTATCTTTCTTTCCTTTTTCTCCTACACTCCACCCCCTACCCCCCTTCATTTTCCTTTTGTCTTTTCCCCCAACAAATGGGAAAAGGAAATGTCAGTCATCGTATGGTTAATGGGTCAAATGTTTCAGGAAGTTGTCTTGTTAGTGCCAAAAGGGAAGGAAAATCTACTGGAAGAAGTAAAAAAGGAAGGATGAGCGTGAGGATCTTATGGTAGAGAAGGATAAAGGCTATTTCATGATTGAACTTAGAGTCCTAGGATACTCAAATACTAGTAAATAAATTATGGAGAAAGGTGAAGGAGTGTTAAGTGAGATCAGAAAAGAGGCAGGAAAGTAGGGGCCCGCTTAGTTTTGGGAAAATTTTCCCTTTTCCATTTCCACATTGACTCTAACTATGTTCAATAAAATAAAGTAAATAACCAAATATGAAATTTTGGAGAAAAGGGCTTGCAAACTTATTAAATAGGTAAAAAGACAATTTAAAATAGTTGTCCAGTTTTTTTAGAAAATTAGAGAATTATGGTTTCTAAACCTTTTATTTGTCGTATTTCATTAATTATATATGGAGTAAAAGTTTAGTTGAAAAATGGAAACTAGTTTCCAAAACAAAAAGAGCCCTAAGAGCTTTTATTTTTTATGGTTCTTTGCTAGTTGCCTTTTGCTTCTTTGCTATGAAGCAAAAGCAGATGGCAAAGCCTAAAAGTATATTGTTCAAAAAGGAATAAATGGCTTAAAAATACCACTGCCATAGACATGATGGTTTTATGTTGAAAAAAAAGTGAAATCATGCTTTTGTTATTCATAATATTTGACTCGTTACTTTTTAGATCTTCAAAAATGTATTTGCATCTGTACCAATGCTCATCTTTTGCTTTGTACTTCTCAAAGCAAATAGTGAAGAGCAAAAGCAACAAACATAAAGAACCTAGTTTTATCTTTCTTAGGATTTTTGTTTAATATTTATGTATTACAGTCTAAATCTAAATCTTAGTTAGGATTTTGTTTATTTCAATCTGAATGAACATGTTCCCTCATATCTGATGCTGTATTGATCAATACAGTTACCGCAACACTATTAAACTTTGTGAGGTTGTTTCGAAAAGCACATGAAGAGAATGTGAAGCAGGCTGAATTGGAGAAGAAGAAAGCTGACAAGGAGGCTGAAATGGAGAAGGCTAAGGGAGTTAACCTTACAAAGAAGGGTGCCAAATAGTTGAGGATCAGTTTCACTATTTCCTACAAGGTAATATGCTCCTGCCTAGCAGCAGATGTCTGTGCCGATGAGTTTGACTGAATGACAGGAAATGCTGCTTTTGAGGACTGCTGGGATGCCTCCCATTCTCTGTTATTGGTGGAATTTGAAGCCTTCAGAGATGTTGTAAATGAGGCAAGGGGCCTTGTCCTGGAGGCTAGCAGGCCTTGAACTATGCATAAGGGTTCAGGACACATTTTTGATGGGAAGTTGTTCTATCCCACGATGGTGAATAAGCAATGAAATTCTCCGGGTGGATGTCAGATGGACCAAGCTTCTATGCAGAGTGGTTATGATCACAACCGAGTAGCAGAGGCTGTGAATGCCAGTTATCAAGGTCAGTGATGTGGCCCTTGTAGCATTATATTTGGAAGGAATTTTGTAGTCGTGGGCCAGCAGTTGGCGATGATAGGTGATTTCTTTTCAGCTTCCTCGATTCATTTGGAATAGTTTTTACAACGCCTGACTGGATGCCTGTGGGATTGTGAAGCGGAAAGTCCCACTGTACCATGAAAACCTGTAGTGTACAAAGCTCTAACCATCCACTTACAGTAGAATTCAATTCTTTATCTTGTAACATAACCACCCCTTTTGTTTTGTTTTGTTTGCTTTTATTTTTCTGTCCTGAGATTGAGATTTTTGACAGTAGCCCATCGTAGGAGATGTTGTATAGGTTGTTAGGTTTTAGAAAAAGAGGAATTAGAAGACGGGCTCTCTTGGTGTAATTGTAATATAGCACCAGAATATAGCTGCCAATTGTAAACCGCTTTGTTTCTTTCATTTGATTTGATTCCTGAATCAACAAGTAATTTATGGAATTGTCTGTTCCCTTTCTCTCTCTACTCTTTCTTCACAGTTCCTCATCTTTCTGCTGATTCAGAAGAGATTCCATCCATAGCGAATGGAGGTGGAGAGAACCATCTCCTTGTTTCTACTTTCCTGGTCTGGTCAACCTCTCAGTAATTGCATTGTTGGAGAACATCTCCTTGTCAACATCTCTGCTCAATGCACTTTATTCGTTTTCCTCTTCTTACATTTTGGCTCATTTCCTCCTAACCATTTATCTTTTGCTTACAAAGGGAGAGAGAGCTCTACAATTTGAATTAAGATCTCCACCCAAATCCTTCTTAATTCCTTTTTGCTGAAATTATTAAGCAAACGCCTGCATCATGTGCAAATCAATGGTGGAGGTGGACCACTTTTATCTAGTACTAAATCCTCTCTACCCTTTTAGTAGCAGTATTCGTCGAACACCTTGGTTGACTTGATCGAAGGTCTAATCGTGTAGCGGAAATCAAAGCCAATGTTCCATTGTTTCCTTAACCATGGTAAACGACTCATTTTGTATGTAGTCAGCAGGACTTAATTAAAACCCTCTACCTTAATACGCCAAATATCAAGAATACTTTAATGAATAACAGAGTTATCTGCTGCTCTCATCTTTGGTTTGATGTTGAGATCTCTCCTCTGATAATTCTTGCTTCACCCAATACAAAATATTTGAGTAAAAAACACAAAAATCATGAATTTGTTTGTTATAGTAAAAATTTTAACCCAGAGGCCAGAGCAGAGCTTAATTGAACTTTTCTGAGATTATATATTTCCTTGATCATGGCATGCTAGGTACATTTGGACATGAAATTTTCATTCTTCTTTTCTGGTATAGATTTGTTTACAGTACATACATGAACAACAGAATTTTAAAAGGGATGACCAAAAAAGAAAAAAAACCCTGGGGAGTGTGACAGAGAAATTGATTTCACTGCAAAAAAGTTTTCCTCTTCTGCTCCTTGAGTCTTTATCCCATGTATGGAGAGATCTTTATGCTTCAGAAGTTGCCTGGTTTCTCTTCAAGCAACAGAAATGAATCTTGAATACAAATATTACTTGTATGAATTTATGCGGGCAGTCTTTGGTCTTTCGCTGTGAAATTCAAGGAAAGAATTTGATGATCCCTGGTTGTTTCTTTCTATCTCTTTTATGGGAGTTGTTCAATATTCTTCAACTTCACATAAGCATTACCGTCTTCCTCTGCAATTTCAATCCTGTAAGAGTGTCTGCCTTCCTGGTCTACTAAAGAACCCGTCTTGCAGCTTTTGAAGAACATGCAACTCACAACAGTATCAAGAACAACAAATGTGGAGTACAAGAAAGCAATTAAAATCCCTTCTGAAGCCATTGGAAAGCTGGTCACATCTCCAGTATGAAAAGCTCTCACAACGCGGTAATGGAACAGGGCTTCAATGGCTGCCAGGACCAGATTGACAGGGACTGCCAATGTTAAAGCAGTTGAAGTTCTTCCCCTTATCAGAACACAAGCCTTGAGAATTGCCATATATCCACCGGATCTTTCCATCCCTGATGAAACCAACGCCAAGTTGCATATTATGAGGGCATTGGCAAGAATAATGGAATAAAGAACAGCCCCTGCAGCTGACAGGAAGAGGAGCCAGCTGGGAGATGTGAATCCAAACCCTTCGAGAAAATTGAAGGCAAAGAAGAGCAGGGAGAAGGCTGTCGCATTTGCTGAGAGCAGTAAAAGAAAATTGCATATGTATGTAGCCAGGAGAGGCTTGTAAAGGGATATAACTGAAGAGAAGGAAGGCGGCAGGTTTGGTTTATGGTGGTTGAGAAGCTGAATTATGGAGGCTTTGGCTACGAGGAGGAAAGAGAGGGTGAAAGGGAGCGCAAAGATGGAGGAAGAGATGGTTTGGGAAATCTTGAAACTGAGAACTGTGAAGAACTCTGAGGAAGGAGGGAAGCCAGCAGCCTGGAAAAGAATCCTGAGACGGTTGTGAATAGTCGGCAAGAGAGGAGAGGCGGGGACAAAGAGTTGCGAAAGGAGAATTGAGGCAGAGTAGGGAAAAGCAAGAAGTGCAGCAGTGGCCGTGAGGTAGTGATAGTTTTGGAGGAAGGTGTAGATTGATCTTCTTATGATCTTGCTGGCCTTCTCCATCTGAATTCTTGGGCTGTCTTCCATTGCTGAGACTTGAGAGGGAGGAAAGCATGGAATGTATGTCTCACCACCAAGTGCCCCTGTATCAAAAGCCTTGATGTCTCCCCCCCACCCCTCCCTTTTTTAAGTTTTCTCGAAATGGTTTCTTTGCTCCCCCTCTCCCTCTCCCTCTCCCTCTCCCTCGTTTTTTTTATGGTGGGTTAGAAGAGTACGAGGAGGGTGGGTTTGGGGGAAAATGAATAAGATTGGCCAACAAACTAATAGCTAACTAATTTGCAGAGGTGTAGTTGTTTGAGGATTGTTTATATCGATGAGACCCTTTGGACTCATTTGGGTTTCCATCTTTGTAATATCCAATCCACCCATATTAGTTGGCCAATATAAGAACTAATGGGAATCAAATAAAAATAAATGAACAAAAAAAAAAAAAGAAGAAGCCCCATTCCTTGATGTAAATACACTAAATACCAAAAGCAAAAGAAACCATTATCTTATTTATGCCTTGATTTTTACTCCCTTGCTAATGCAAAGAGAGTGGCTTGTTTTTTGATGGTCTACATGAAACTCATCATTATTATTATTACTATATCTATTAATGCTAGTCTCCTTCCTATTTATTTAATGTTTAATGGATCTTCTATCATATGATATTTCATACCTTTCATGTGGCCTCAATTCCTCAATATCAACATTTATATATATTTAATAAATCTTAAACATTCATTTAATGAAAAGAGGAAAATTATTGAGGATATATAATTTTTAGATAAGGGTTTGTGAAAAATAAAATAAACTATAAAACCTTATAATGGGCAATAATTAATTTTAAAAATCCAACTGCAAAAGAATAAATTATGTGTTAAATATAGATAATAGATGAGGTTTGCATATGGAGTAGGGACAATCTCTTATTTAGTTATGGTTCACATGGTAAGGAATTGATTCTTTGCTTTCAAGGAAATAGATAATAATAACTCTATACAAAGGAAAAGGAAATGGGGAGAAATCTTAAATACCAAGATGGGGAAGATTGGCTTTAGGCTTCCCCCTCTTATAAATCTAATAATTATGATGAGAATAGGACCCCATCCCACACCCTTGATTAATCACCAAATCATATCCATTCATGGGTGTGGGCCCTCCCTCTTAGACATACCATTCTCATCTTTTTATGTATGTATTAAAATATTTTTTCATACAATCTTTTAGCAACTTGTTGTAATTAATCAAGTAATTGAATATATATATATATATAATTAATTAATGGAAAATCACTCACATGGGTTAATTTAATTGATAAAGAGAGTTTTCTTTTATTTTATTTTTAACTTCGTGAAAAATATTTTACGAGTAAAATCTCGAACCCACCATTTTGATATAAAAAAATGTATTTTTAAAATGGTTGGAAAAAAAATTAAATTCAAATAAAAAATGAAAAATACTCCTAATCATATTTCTCAAATAAAATAATGGAAATTAAGGTAATGAAGCCAGCCAGGGCAATTGAGGTGGGTGGGTATGGAATGACTTGACTTAGGTGTATGGGTCCCAAGAGGATGAAGTTGGTGCGCAGTCGTTTTGACCTCATATGTTTGGTTTGTTAAGGGATCCAAGAGGATGAAGTTGGTGCGCAGTCGTTTTGACCTCATATGTTTGGTTTGTTAAGGGATCCTCACAAAATAATATGGCATTATATATATATATATATATATATCTTATTTGGCAATTTGTTCTTAATTATGGTGCATATTTTAAAGAGTAGTTGTTTAAGTAGGAAGGGATATAAAGGGATGATAGTTGCGTCCCCATTGGTGAAGGGTCAAAATTTATGTATTAAGTGACCTTCTAACTATAAAAGATTTGTTGCAAAATTAATTATAATTAAAAATCAAAATTAATTAATGACTTAACTAAAAGCAAAATTTGATTGGTGGATAAGGACGAGTTTGGATTCTTCTTCCCAAAGGAAATTAAATATATAGGATTATGACTTCAAATTGCAATGAAAAATCTCATATAATAACTCAATAGTAATTTAATATTATGTAACATGTAATTATTACATAGTAATTTAAATTACTTTCTAGTTGGATCTAACACAAAATTATAATTACATAGAAAAGCTTTGTCGGTAAGGTTATCTCCCATCCAGATTAATCACTTAATCTCTCCATTTATTTAATTTGTAAATCAATTTAAATTAATATCCTCAAATACCAATAACAAAAATAGGTAATAATTGCATATATGATGCCCCATTTTCAAACAAAAGTGGTAGGTCGAGAAAATAATGAGTTGTTTCCTTAGTATATACAAGTGTTAAAAAGACTTAATTTTTTTATTTTAAGATTCGATTCAAGTTTTATCACGTGTTAATTTGCTTCAATTTTATGTTAAATTATGTCCAGTTATATTTTAATTTATAGGTTAAAATTTTAATTTATTTGATATATTTTTAATATAATATATAATAGTCAATTGTAACTGAATTTTCTTAAATTCACGTTTTTGAAAATAGAAATTAAAAGTCCATCTATCATTTTAAAGAAAAAAAATTTTGATTATATTTTTTTATATAGAATAATTTAAAACAGAGAGATTCAAATTTTAAATCTTAAATTTTTTAAAATGAAATATAATAACCAAAAAAATCAAGTGTAATTGTTAAAATTTTTTTTATTCTCATTCAAAGATTAAAAATCAAAAATAGTATTGTTGGTGTATATTAATATGTATACATGCATTCAAAGTAGGTGTGGTTTTTATTAATCAAGGGGTGGTTATGAAGTCCATTTCTTAATCATAAAAAACATATACATGTGATTAATATTTATGTGTAAAAATTTTGATTATTCATCTGTTTTTATATGTGTGTGTGTATATATATATATATATATAATATATATATATATATAGGAGGAAGGGTGTTTTATTTAAATATTGAGAATCTTCTTTCTATTTAGATTGATGAATACATTTGCATGTGGAAAATAATAATACACATTTGCATTTAATGCCTCTGTGCAAAAATTATGTATATAGTTACCTCTCTAAATGCTATATCTAATAGATGTCAAGAGCTTCTTATTAAGGGTTTAAATTTAATTTGGCTTAAGACTTAAAAGGATATGTCCATCCATAAAATACCACCAATTAATCTTATATTTTTTTTAATGACATAATGTTTTAAAAAGTATATGAATTATTTTTAAAAAATCAAATAAATTTTTATTTTTTTATTATATTCAATCAAATTTTTATTTTTTTTATTAAATAAGTTTTTATAATTAATTAATGGTTGACTAACATCCTATTATTTAGCTTATTAGTTAGTACATGATCCCTTACGAAAAAATAAGGTTCAAATCCCCATTCTTTTAATTATTAAAAAAAATAATGATTAATTAACTGTTATTAATCAAAATACTATTTATATTTTTTATAACAAATAACACTGATATCATATTATTATTCATTATAACATATCATTATGTATGTCGACAGTATGTGACATAAAATAAAAAGCAGACCAACAACAATTAATCAATTGTTAATCATATCAATCTATTTGATCCGAAAAAAAATATAAAAATTCGATTGAATATAATAAAAAAATTGTTTCAATTTTTTTCAATGATTTAGAGATTTTTTTAATGGATGGAGAAAAAGATTTTGAATTTAACTCTTTAAACAATAAATGTTTATATTTATAATTTAAAAAAATTATACAATTATCATTTCATGCTTGAGCCAAAGTTCATTGTATAAGATTTTGACCGAGAAAAGAAAGAGCATAATCATGTAGTCCAATACACCCAAAGTAAACTCCATTATGAGTTTGCGTGCAGCAGCTATCAGAGGTTTCATATAACTTGCTGAATGAACAATAATTTAAGTGTTATTCTGCCTGTTGCTTTAACTAACAACACCTAGGGCTCAATCCATGGTCTCAAACATATTCCATCCAATGGATAGGAACCCACATATTGCAACAGATATTTAAATAAAAACAAAAGAAATTTGGAAAACTTTCTTTTTAAAATACTTCTACTGTTTATGAAAATATATTTATTTTAAAAAAAATTGATTAGATTAGTTGGGACTTGCTGGTCAAGGGATTAAGCCTTTGGCCCAAACGACAGATAAAGACACATTTAACCAATTTGATAAGTCTACAACAATCAACAATCACGTGCAATAATGTGATTGGACTACAGATAATGGATTGGGAAATACAACCAGCAAAGCCTAAAGGTTGAGTAAAGTTCAAACTTGAGTTTTATTTCCATGTGGATTATTTATTACAAAATAAAAACATATGATTGGTTCGTACGTGCGCTCCAACTCCTGACCTTGGTATGGGATTCTATTTTTTGGGTTAAAGAAGGAATTGATGTTTTACTTGAAATTTTGGCTTTATTGCTCAAATGGGTTGAAAGAGTAAATTAACCAAGGAAAGTATAAACAAAAAGTAGGCTTGAATTATAGTTTTCAATTAAGCTTAAGTAGCTCAAACAAGAATCCTAATTGCTGTATATGTCCGTCCATCTTCCCAAATAGCCATTGCCGATTTCCATGTTTACAATTAATGGCTCCAAGGTCATGTCAGAAACAAAAATAGACAAAAGGGTTTCAGCAATTTGTGTTGTAGCAGACAGTTGAAGCATTGCTGTCTTAACATGAAAGCAATCAGCATTCCAATCCTTTTGCATCAATAATGAGAATATATTCAAAACTGCAGCTTAAGTTGGTTAACTAAGAAACAAAACTTAAGTACCTTTCAGCTGTCTTAATTCTTCCCCGACTGTTTTTTTTTTTTTTTTCCGAAGCAAAGTTTTATTTTAACCACTCAAATGGAATGGATGAAGCACCGACACATATAGTGGTTGTTTGCAGGCATGCTATGCTGCTTTGGAAATTAAAAGTGTTGCTTAAGGGTTCATAAGGAATAATAAAATAAAATAAAATAAAAAATCTTTGTTTTCTTTGTAATCAATGGAAAATTGTTGCAATACTTTTTGTTTTATTTTCAATTTTGCAAGCAATAATGTCTAATTTGGA
This sequence comes from Theobroma grandiflorum, assembly GCA_036013995.1. Lineage (NCBI taxonomy): Eukaryota > Viridiplantae > Streptophyta > Magnoliopsida > Malvales > Malvaceae > Theobroma > Theobroma grandiflorum. Next base: position 16,111,187 of record CP142131.1, read on the forward strand.
TTTTGTTTTTTCATACTTTAATTTGCAGTATTCAATGTTGGATGAGCGAACTTTACTTCTCTTTTTTCTTAATCGAAATAAGATATTGCAAGAGAGAATTAGAAAGTTATTTTATTCACCGTCATCTCGATAAATAGCAAAGTGAATTAGATTGTTTTTAATTTTTCTTAATACATATGATTTTAGATTATATGATGACGGGTAATTTTTTTGAAATATACTCTCCTTTATGCCATAAAAACCAATAGAGTCTTGAATAATAAAAATTATGGGATAAACCTTTTCATTATTTAACAGAATTTCAATATATTCTTATTTTTTATGATAAAATAAATTCTTATAATAAATACTTGATTAATTATTATTAATCAAAATATTATTTATCATTTTATGCTACATATATGACATAATAAAGTATTATAATAAATGATGATATGACGTGTTGATAAGAATAAAAGATATTTTTCAATTTTCTTATGAGTATCATATGCACAAGAAATGATAAGCGATATTTCAACTAATAGTATTTAATTACGGTTAATCATAAAAATTTATTTAATTTAAAATAAAAAAATAAAAATTTAATCAAACACAATAATAGAATAAAAATTTAATTAAATTTTTTGTACTTTAATTCATAGTAGTTGATATTTGACTTATCTTTTAATTCAAAAAAATGTCAAGTCCAAATCTTGGTAGAAGAATGAAACAAAGCCAGGCCCAACTGAAACCATTGGGTTGAGCTGTCCCTGTATTAAGACAACAAATAGGCTCGCATTATATATAAGAATATGGAAAACTCTTTGCGCATCTTTGAAAACAATAATCCCCTTGGCATCTTTTCACTTGATTAATTTGCCTTTCCACTTGCTTTTACTTTTGTTAAATATTGTGGGCGGGTGGGGGGAAAAAACTAATGAGAAATGCCTAATGAGAGTCAAAGATTTGCAAATGTTAAAGAAATCAAAAAGAGATTTCGTTTCAATGGTTTGTTTATCAATTACAAGAAAAGGTCAACAATCTAAAGAATCATTAATCCCAAAGTTAAGATGCCTAGTTTCATAGATTTTATTCTAAACAAGTTGCTTCGTTAGCCATTGGATAAACCCAACAAAGGAGGTTCAATTTTTGATTTGTATAGAGATCATACAAAAGCTACTACTTTTTTGCACTGCTTTTAGTTGCGTGAACTAGTTTCCTACTTTTGAAGAGAATTGGAATCTAAACTTTATGATATGTTTTCGTCATAGTCATAGGACATAAATGTAAGAGACGAACAAAATAAAATCAATAATAGTTGCAAGCCTCTATCATCACTTAATCAAAAGCAATAATCAAATGGTATTATATGCATTATATGATAAAATTATATAGTTAGAGATGATAATGAATATTTTTTAATCGGGTATTTATATATACTCAATTTAATTATATAAAATATAAATATTTTATATTCGGATTTAAAATGAGTTCAGATAACAAATTTATATATAATAGTAGATGAAGATCAAACAGCCTGCACTTGAAATTTCCTTCACCTTCAAATATGTAAAATAATGTATATATATATATGATGATTCAAATATTATTAAAGAGTGTGGCCGCCCGATACATAAGTTAATTCCATCAAAAGCAAAAGCCTTTAGATTCCTCTTACGGCCATCCATGCTCTTCATTACTTTATAATGGGGCCGCCAAATGATCAATCTGACAATAACATCAGCCCATTTTCATGTTTAAAGTGGTCCCAAGTTAATATAAGCTTTACTCTTACATATGCTTCAATTAACTAAGTTGATGAGATTTCATATTAAAGAATATTCACAAACTTAATTTATTTTAAGAGAATTTCACCTACATCTCACTCTTTATACAAGTCCGTTCATTGGCCGCCAATGGTGATGACTCTCAGTCTCAAAGTGGTTCTTTCCAATTGCTTTAAGACAAATTCAAAGAATAATTATAAAAACAATTTCTTGCCCTCATACAGTGCTATTGATTAAAACTGTTTTAATTTTTATTTTTTAAATTTGGACATTGACATTGAGCCATGGACCTAGTCTTGTGGATATATAATTAATTAGCAATATTTTGGATAGAGAACCCGCACTCGATTTTGAGTAGTTTATTTATTAAATTAATTATGAACCAAAAAAGAAAAAGATTTGTATTGGAGATGAATCATCGTGTTTAAAGCTAGATCACCGGTTAATAAAAAAATTAGGAATTTAATTACTTGTATCAAATATCAATAATCAAAGGCAAGCTTACTTTAAAAATAATACAATATATATATATATATATTATATTAAAGTTGATAGCGATATCTATTTTTCACCTTGTAGGGGTATTTTAGATTTTTTCTTGGACGTTTATTTTTTTATGATTCCTTTTATCTAGGCGTGAAAAGGTTAAATTCTTATATTTTCTTAGCCTTCTTTTATTTTATTTTTTAATGCATGTGGAAGTACAATAATAAAATTAGATATGATAATTTTAAATATGATACGAGAAGATACGAAATTAAACAAATTTGGATTTAATTGTATCGTGTTTCATATTTTAATCGTGTTGACATGATTAACACGTTCAAAATAATTTTAAATATATTTAATTAATTATGTTATTATATTTAAACGTATATAAATGACACGTTTAATATTAATGATGGATTTTATTAGTATGATAATGAATTTTATATATGTTATTTTTGTTAAATTTTATTATATTTGATGTTATTATTATTTTGTTATAATTGTCTTTATAATTATTGATTTTAAATTTGAATAACAAAATTATATTTAATTATAAATATTTTAAATTAATTGTGTTAAACGTGTTAATCATGTTAGGAAGAAATTATGTTAATCGTTTAATCGTGTCGTGTCTGACGCATTTAATGAACATGTTAGTCGTATTGTATCATATTACATAATTATTAAACATATCTGTATACGTATTTCAAATGCTAACATGAGTAATTATTCATGTCATGATTGTGTTTAGTTTTTTCGCGTTTCGTATGGACATTCCATATATAGTATTAACTTCAAAATGAAGACAAAAAATTTGTACGTTTAACTTCTCTTAAAAAGAGCAATCCTAGGCCTCTTTTGAATTTTTTATTTAATTCTTTCAATATTGAATATCGAACATTAATTATAATATATTTAAAATTAAATTTTTTTATTCATTAAAAAAAATTATACATGTTATCCAATTATATATACTATAATGGTACGTAAATTTAGTGTTTCTTTTTGTTTTTTTGGAAGGCATCATTTCATTGATAGATTAAGTAAGGTGTACAATTAAGAGAAGGGGAGCAAAAAACCTTGTCAAATAAACAATTCCCCAGCTCCGGCAGGTGTAAAAAAAACCAAGGCACACCAGAGCAGCTGCACTCACAAAAGACCCAGAACAGCTGAAAAGCAGGAAGAAGAAAACAAAAACAGGGGACAAAACTCAATAAGACCAGGCAGGCACCTAGAGCAGTAATAAGCAGAAACTCAACATAAATTTGGTGTTCCTTATCTACTATTTTTACTTTCGCTTTTAATTTTCTTTTGCTAAATCATTGTGGTGGTCACAAGTCAATTATCTTGAGGCACCTTTTATTATCAATTTAATCTTAGTGAATATATATATATATATATTATGGAATAAATGGGATTTTGAATAGTCATATCACATCATATTCTATTTTTGGAAAAACCCTAAAAATCCAAAGTAAATAAATAATCCCAAACAGCTAATATGTTAAGTAGAAGTTGATGACCTTAACTTGCTAATTTAGGAAAGGATATGCAGAACAGCAGAGGTGATGGTTAACTTTTCTTACCGTATGCAATGTACGTATGTTGTACTACAACCAAACTCCGTAAGTGGCTGTTGCAGTCCAAAAGTCAAAAGAAAAATCCAACCGAATGGGGGAAAATGTCCAAATGGGAATGCCACATATAAACAAAGAAAGCCACACAAAGCCATAACACCTTTTGTATATATATATATATATATATATTTATATATCTAATTTGATGTTGGCCTCTTTCGCATGCCCACAAAAGAGATAAGTCTTGATCAACCCTTCGAAATGTGGACACCATCCCTGGAACGTGGCTTATATTATAAGCCAACACACCTTACCCCATACAAACCACTCACTCCTTTGCCAAAAACTGCCTCAATTTCCCAAACCTTCATTAAGACCACTTATCCCAAACTGCCTAAAAATTTATGTTTTTCTCTTTGTTTTATTTTAAAATTTTATTTTTATTTTTTAAAAATTTTATTATTTCATCTTTTCAAATATTAAAATTTTTATTTTCATTTTCATCCTTTCAAACTTAAAATCTTAATTCCTGTCACTGACTTATCCCAATCTAAAAGAAAAGCAAAAGGATTTGTAGCTCCGTGTACTGTTTCAGGTGGTTGAATCTAAGGCTGGCGGTTGCATGTGTTGGGAGATTAATTTGTCTTAAGACTTTAAAGCATATAAAGTTTTGTCATTTGGTGTTTGTTATAAGGTGGTGGTGGTCTCAGGCTCGACGGTTGCCGATCTGCACACAAATCCAGTCGGCTTTCTTTATTACTATTTCTGGCTCCAACTCACTCTCCTCATCTGCATCCCCATTCTCCTGCTAGATTCTCATTGCCAACCTAGAAACTCCATAAGATATATATATATATATATATATATATATATATACATTCAAGATACTAAAGCGGCATAGATTTTAAGCATGTGAGTAGTTTAAATTTTAAATAAAATTTTAATAAGATTTTATCCAATAAAAATAACTCACGTGTACTGATAATTATCATATCATAATATATAAAAATATTTGTATTTAGTATAAACTAATTTTCAATCAATCTTAATAAATTAATTCATCGATCTTTCATTTGATTTTTTTAATAAAATTTATTATATAAATAAACAATTAGATATAATTATGTAACTATACTAATGAGTTAAAGAATCATGATTATGTATATTAAGTGTATAATGTGGTGTCAAAATAAAATGGATTTCACTTGAATTGTATGAATGTTTGAAGTTGAACCATGGACCATGTACTGTTAATGGAATGCCCAATTATTTTATTATTAATTTATCAAAGTCCACTTTTGTTTATTTATCCATGACACACTCGACATTTTCTTACAAGGCCAACAGCCAACAACCACTCCTAGACTTCCTAGTTAAGGTAATGCATGTGCAACCACCACTCACAAAACAACGAGTGTGTAATACACGCTCATTACAAAAGTACGCTAACCTCGTCACGTCCGCAAAATAAACCGTAACAGTCGACTCCATAGCCCAATCAAAATCATCCACATTCACAACTCCTTCTTTCACCCGCGTTAATCCTCTAGTGAATGCACCCGTTCAAGGGTAAGACTAAAACACTGGACCGGCTCTCCTTTACATGTAAAAGCCAGCTTACGAAGGTTGAAACTCCCTGGCAGAAAAAGAACTGTAAAAACAAAAAGAAAAAAGAAGGGGGGGCGCTGAGTTGCCTGGGGAGCTCTCAGCCTCTAAAATATTAAAAAAGAAAAAAAAAAGAAAAGCAAAAAATCGACATTTTAATGTTAGTGACTCTTGTAGAGGAAGATTGGAGGAGGGAAGAAAGGAGGACACGTAGAGGAGTTTGGTCCATGCGAGAAACAAAGGACGGAGAACGAAACGCGATTCGCCGGAGATTCTCTTCAACTTCTCAGTTTCAGTTTCACTTTCCCAGCTGATACTTCTTCTTTCTGTTTCAAGTGTTTTTTTTTTTATTTTGGCGTTTCTGTTTTGGTTTTGAGGCAATGTCCGGCGAGACGGCGTCGTCTTCTGGAATCGTCCTGGAAGGAATTGATGACGTGGAAGACTACGTTTGGGTGAGTAATTCTTGTACTTCTCAGGAGGACTGTTAGTATGCTGAGAAAATGTAGAAAAAGAAAATAAAGAAAATGCAGTTTTTTCAATAAATAATTGTTTTCTCATTTGGTGTAATCAAGATTGTTTAGTTCCTTTCTTTCTTAACTACTGAATTTAGGAGAATAAAAAATGAAAATTTATTTATTTATTTTTGTATAAATGGCGTAAAATTCTATTTAATAAAGTTGATCCTTTTTTGAGGGCTGAGAAAACAAGAATATATGTTCTGTTGAGCTATTTTTCGTAGTTGAGATAAATTTTCATTTTCATGTTTTATTGTTTCTTTAAAAGAAACTAAAGAGCTAAGATTGAAAGAAATAATGAAGTTTCCATCAGTTGCTGCATTTTCTTGGAGAGCAAACAGTTGTATTCAATATGTTTTTGGTTACTCCTTCAAACTTGTTTGTTTTAGTTGTGGTTATCCTAGAATTGTTTGGTAGCTGAGGACAATGTGGGAAAGGACACAAAATTTAACTTTCTTCTTCATTTGTTTTCTCATTCACTATCTGTTTGGCTGCTGAGAATTCCTAGGAAGCTAACATAGAAATTGAAATTTCGTTCCTTTACTTTATGAATCTGCTACTTTTAACCAGCAAATGTTTTTACTTTATTGGCAGATTAAATTTTGGTCAAAATTAATCTAAAAAGAAAATAGCTGGTTTGTTTTCATATATGGCTGTAATGACTGCTCGTCTATGACCGAAGAAAAAACGTGATGATCTTTACCTTTGAAGTTTGTGTTTTGTTGGTGAACCTTGATGACTGTAGGAGTTGAGATTTTAGTATATTCACGTGTTTTCTATTAATTTATGGAAAAATCTACTCTAGTTATTGTGCATAGTTTCTGTGGAGAGTTTGTGACTTTAAGACTACATTTGGGAATTTGACGAACATTGGTTGAAGTGTAGGCAAATGAAGGAGTGGGATCATTGCCATGGGACCAATACAGTCATGTTTATGATCACATGGAGAATGGAAATCACGCTTTCCGAGAGAATCGTTTTGAGGAGGTTAAATTTTTCTTTGCATAATGGTTCTTATAATTTTAATTGCATTCTGCAATTTTGTTGAATTTTCATGCTGTGTTTCTTTGCATTTTAAACTAAAAGATATCACTAGTAAGGTACTTTTATCTCTTTAGTACTTGAACATGGAAATGCAAACCCAAATACTTTGAAGGGCTTAACTAGATGGATTAAAGTTTCCTAATAAAATGTGCTCAATGTTGTTTTGCTACTTTTTCTGTGCCTGTTTCTTCTGATGACTGAAGCAACAAGGGTGAATTTTTGATAAGAATTATCTTTTTAATTACATGTTTATATTTTATGTTGTTCTGTTGCTGATAAATAGCATTCTTCATTCAGGCAATCAACAATTACACTAGGGCCAATAACATCAAACCTGGTGATCATGTTATTCTTGGTAACAGAAGTGCTGCCTACTTGAGGTTACGTTTTATCAATGTCTATTGGCATTGTGTTGTAGAGATTTGTACATAAATAGATATAGCATTTACACATGTGCATGCATATAATTTTTGCTTTTCTTTTTATTCACATATTTGTTTGGCTTCCTTTGAGCAAGTTCTGTACTACCAGTCAATTATATGGAGGATTTGTGGTAATTCTTATGCAGGATTAGTCAATTTCTGAAACGTAGATCTCCAACAGCTTCTGAATATAGACCATTGAATGGGCTGGATATGACAACACTTGCTGAAGTATGCCTGTTTCTTCACTCCTTAAATGGCTGAGAAGAACATTTTGCATTTTGGATTTTATCACCATTACACACATTCTGAAAGAGTGAAACATTTTAACATTTATTTCAGCTTGCTCTTAAGGATGCTGAGAGGCTGATGGGCCTGCAGAATAATGCAGTAAGATCCTACATCTTAAAGGCCAATGCTCTCATTTTGGTGAGTGATAGATTGCATTATGTTTTTTTTTTCCTTTTTTTTCGTTGATCAAGATGCATACAAAGTGGTTCAAGCTAAAATTCCTATGGGCCTCTTTCAATACATCTCATTCTGCTTAATTTACACATGCACATGCACATGTTTATGTCTATGCTGCCTTGGTTTCTCCAATATATGTGTTGTTTTGACCATGCAGTTGGAAAGATATGAGATGGCACGGGATATTATTCTTTCTGGTCTTCAACTTGATCCTTTCAGGTAGTTTATGATATTTGAATTTGACAAGCAGTGACTAGGAATTTTGCCAATCTGAATGATTGTTTTGCTGGTAATACATAGTGACATTCTTCGGGCTTCTTTTCGGAGTTTGGAGAGAATGCCATCCAGTTTGATGCGGATTAGAGGCCATGAGTTACCTGAACGTACTGATGACTTTGATTGCACACTTTGTCTGAAGTTACTATATCAACCTATAACAACACCTTGCGGACATTCTTTTTGTCGCTCATGTTTATTTCAGACAATGGATCGTAGTGAGTATTTGTGGTTGTTGATTCCAATTCTAGTAGTAATTTTTTTCAATATACTATTATCTGATCTTGTACTAAAATGATAGGCAACAAATGTCCATTGTGCCGAACAGTGCTCTTCATTAGTCCTAGAACATGTGCAATCAGGTAAGCTTCTGACCAGTGATTATTAGCTGAAGTTCTTTTGTTCAGATAATGAGAACACTCATATTCTTCAACTGCTGCTGTTTGTACTAGCTCATGTAATTAGTTGAGAAGCAACCATTTGTCGCATCCATGTAGGAATTACAATAGGCTAATAATGACTAGCTTACCACTGCCCTTGAACTAGGAGACTGCTGTTCTTGTTGTTTTCGTGGGGCACAATGATGGAAATTAAGAATCTTAAGATCCCAGTTGATTCAGTTGGTTTATGAAAAATCTTTTGGTGGATCTATTAAAACATTAAATACTAGGCATATCTGCATATGGTCCATGCTTTCGAGCATGGAAATTGTCTTCTATCTGAACTTTTTACTTTCTGCTAAGTGCTAGTTTGCTTTGTCATCTTTGAAAGGTTTATATAAAGCTTGATTAGGGTATTCTGTTTTATTGATTATTATAAATAACATTTTGTCTGATAGTGTAACGCTAAACAACATCATACAAAAAACCTTCCCAGAAGAATATGCTGAAAGGAAGTCGGAGCATGACAGTCTGATAAATTTTGGTAATGATCTGATACCTCTTTTCGTCATGGATGTTGTCATCCCTTGTCAGAAGTTTCCACTGCACATATTTGAACCCCGGTACAGACTTATGGTGAGTTTCATACATTCTCTAATCTTAATCATGTTGTATATTAGGATAAAGTGTAGAAAAATGGGTAGATCATGGTTGTTTTTCCATCCAAATCTAAGTGGGCAGTGCAAAATTCCGTGGCTTCTTACTATGCTTGTGAGCCTTTGGGCTGAGTTGCTCTTGTTCTAAATTTGAGTTGGGCTGTGTTTGCTAGTTGGAACAACCTCCATCTATGTCACTACCATTCCCTCTTTCCTTTTAACATATCTTGGCAATCTTTTATATTATAAACTCCATATGTAACTTTTAAAGGAATCGTTCTGTCAGAAATTATTTAATCTTTAATTGGGCAAGGCTTACAGGCTAGTTAGCCTGGTTTCCCAGTGATGAATTAATTGGTCTGTTTTTCCATTTGGTTGTCAAGGCAAGCAATACCCTTCCTCTAAGTAGATACTCAACTCTAGTTCTAATGTTTGTAACGCTTTATGAGCTGTATACTTGCTGTTGATAGCTGAAGTATCGGCTAGCAGTTTTTAATCACTGTGTCATACTTTTGGTGCATCATAATGTTCAAGCTGATTAGTTTCTGTGTCTTAGGGGGACTGCTTTTGGATTTGGAATGTGGAAAACCAAATTGTTAGCTCAGTGTTCATAATTAAAAGCAGTTTGAATTGTTCATTTGCCTTTCAGCCTATGTGCATATTTTTTGCCCTTGATCACAAGGATTTACTTGTTATTTGCTTCAAAACAGGTAAGGAGAATAATGGAAGGAAATCATCGGATGGGAATGGTAGATTTCTTTTTACTGGTTTTTTCTTCATCCTTTTGTCAAACATGTTCAGTGACCAAAAGTTCCTCACTTTTTTTCTGTTTTTGGTTGGTCCATTATATTTATAGGTCATCCGTGATCCTGCTACAGATTCTGTTGCTGAATTTTCATGTGAAGTGGAGATCACTGAGTAGGTGGCTTGTACACCTTTTTTTTTGTAATCCAAAAGCTTTGCAAAGTAGCTTATATTTGAGAATATTTTGTTTTTTAACTGCATGATCTTGTCACTTGTGTTAAATATGTAGGTGTGAGCCACTTCCTGATGGACGCTTTGTTCTAGAGGTGAAACATTATCGACTTTCCTTTGCCTCTGATTCAATGATATTTTTTCTGTGATATGTGCACATAAAGTTGTAAATTGCTTTTATTTATTTACCAGTCCTCCATCTCAAGGTTTTTGTTCCTTTTGGAAAGGCAAAAATTTTAGGGAAGAAAATAATAAATGCATTGACTATAGTGCACCATCTCATTTTTAGCTTGGTCATGGATGGGTTTTTAAGTTGCAATCCACAATAAGAGAAATGTTGGGTAGTAAGTCCTTAGACAAATTCTTATTGAGGTTTCACAGTGGACAAATAATATCAGATAGACAAACAAATAATGGGAGTATCATTTGAAATCAAATGATTGGATGAGCTCATTCATATAGTGGACTCTCACTAGCTTGTGGTTCAGGCAAGATGATTTGAAAATGGAATCTTTCTTCTGCTTTCTGTTCTTAACTATTACTTGTGCATACTAATGATTTTTGTTTTATCTTCTTTCTCTATGATCAAAAGAGCCTTTATTTATAAAAACTTTAACAAGGCATATCCTTTCTTATGAAGCTTTGACAGACCACTTTCCTTCCATTTAATGTAACAGCAACCATCTTCAATTAGTCATTGCACATATGAGAGGATTTAAGTAGGAAATTTTGAAGAACCTGCAGATAGTTTTGGAAAGCTGAGATACAGTTTGTGTTTTCACTAGAACAAAATTCTGTAGCCTGTGCAACCCTCCCAAAAGGGTGAAAGGATTTTGATTGCTTTGATTTTGGAGGTTGCTTCAAGAATAAGCTGGTTATTTAGATCTCACTTACATGCAAATTATATTTTGGTTTGATTCCCCATGGATATATTCACTAACAAAACGGGTGGAGTTTTCACTTTATTGCCACCAAGCTTTAGAAATTTCTGGAAGTGTAAATGCTTCGTATGTTTGTTGGCGACTAGACTGTCATGTCCTATAATCAGCAAACTTGTCTTCTAGAATTGAACTTTCATGTTTTCTTATGCAATACGAGCATAGTTTTAGGTATATGAGTAGATCACTGAGCTTTTTTTTTTTTTCTTGTGAAAAACAGAAAGAAATTTTTTGAGTTTTCTATTCAGGAGATTGATCGGTAATATCTGAATCTTTTTTATTCTCTAGTTTATTAATGTAGCAGCTGAACCTGTGTGAAAGTAGTAAAAGGCTCCTAGAGAAAGCCTTTTTCTTTTTGGTGAATGATTGATAATTTGGTCTGTGAAAAAACAGTTTCCTCTTTCATGCTTATGTTGGACCCAAAATATTAGCAACTTCTGGCTCTTACATAATATGTTCATATTTAATTAGCAAAAAAAAGCATATTCATATATTTATATAAAGTAATTGGCATGCAGATTGAAAGTCGCAGGAGATTTCGCATCCTCAGATCTTGGGACCAAGATGGGTTAGTTTTCTCATCGTTGGCTCCTATATATCATACAGTTTTACTCACAATTCCCATTATTCATGCCTACTTGATTTTGTCACGGGATCTCATACTTTAGTTATGTTCAATGCAGATATCGAATGGCAGAGGTTGAGTGGATACAAGACATACTCCCAACTGATGCAAGAGATAGAGAAGATGTATGATTATCTCTATCCTTATTTCCCATCTGTATTAGTTTTCCTTATAAATGAAAGAATAAATGAAGCAAGATACATCAAATTTTGAAAACAATAGACTGCAAGGAGGTGAAATTTGTCTTTTCTCAGTTTTCAGTTTGCTTCTTTTACTAAAGGGAATCATCTCGGGGAGGAATATGAACCTTTTATAACCTCCAAAAGAGGGGAAATTCATATTTAGTAGATGCTTTGTATGTAAGGCAGCAGTGCAATGTTCATTACCTTCTTTTCAGTTGCTCATGGCTGAGACAGCTTTGGCCTTTAGCTTGCGCTGGTTTGGGCATCTCTTGGTAGTGGCAGGTTAGGGGCTGGGATGGTTATGCTTATACAGACTGAAGTGAAGTGAGATTTAATTTCCCTCTCCCTCTCCGCACCCCTTTGTTTATTGAGAGGGAAAGATATAGAAGGGCTTCTGAAGGGGTTAGATTCATGCTTGCTGGAGCTTTTAGATACATGGTTTCACACTCACTTTTTTGGTGGATTTGACTAATTTGTTATGTAATCCTTAGCCTACATGGGTTAGTAACTGCTTGATGCCTTTACTTTTTTGGTTCTTAACTCATCAAAAACAGTAAGATTTATTTTTCACATTGAATTGATCTTACAAGTATTATCACAGGTTTAATTTTGTATAACCATTAAAATTTGATAGCTTGAATATGGCAGGATACAAGCATACTCACCTCATGGTATTCATATTGTTTTTATTTTATATATATATATATATATTTATCAGTATTTGTGTAATGTCTTTGATATTAACAGTTGCAGGAGTTGACAAATAAAGCAGCAGGATATGCTCGGTCATGGTTAAGTTCAGCGAAAGAAGCAACACGTGGTAAAACTCTTTAGTAGCATAGTTAGAGATTAAAAGTCCTAGCTCAGCTTGTCGTTCTGTTATTGTTACTTGTCTAGTATCAATTCATTTAAGATAAATTTTCTATGAAATTGAGCTACAGTCTCATGTCACTTCTCCCCCATATTCTTGAGGCAAATTAATGTGATTTTATCTTACTATGTGTTGAAGATGGGCAAACACTGACACGTGCAATCATTTGTCTCAAACTTAAGGTTTAGGGTTTTTTTCGCAGATGTTTTTACCCTTTCTGAAAATCCTCTTTTAGCTGAGTTGTCCATGATGTCAGTTGTTTGAGCTGTTAAAAATTGCTGGGATGTAGAGTAAATAAAATCCCATGTTTCTTTAAGGTAGAGGGAAATAGTTGTTCTAAAACATGTGACTTTACGGCCTTGAGTTTTCTCTGACGTGAAGGGTCTAGTTACTGATGAAATTGTTAAGACATTTCTTGGTCACTGCAAGTTGATCTGAATTGCTGGAATTAAAACCTATTAAATCACATTAAACGTGTGTAGTTTTGCTTCCTTTATGGCATGCATGCTAATACAAACAATTCCTGCCTTGCGGACAGAACGAAGAGTGCTTGAAGCACTCTATAATATTGAAGTAATGATGCCCAACACACAGGATCCAGAGCGCTTCAGTTTCTGGGTACAGTGCTTGCTCCCATTATATAGTTGTGCACGTATTGTCTAGCTATTTATTTGATAAATGTGCAGGGTAGGGTATGATTATAATATTTAAGGTGGGCTGCTAACGTTTTTGATACCTGGGCTGCGCGCAGCTTGCTACATTGTCAAATCGAAGGCCTTCGGAAAGATTGGAACTGCTGCGAATCAGAGACACAACAGAGGTATGATTTTGCACTTGTATTGTGTTTTGTATGTGAGGCAGGCAACATAGCACTCCACTGTGAAATGCTCCCTAATCACCACTTTCTGTTGCAGAGGATAAGACGGGGCCTAATATACCTCACAGCAGAAGCACAAGGTCCTAGCGTACGGTGGTAAATGAGTTTGTAATCTTTTTTTTTTATTTGTTTTTGACATTAATTCAATATTCTTTGGGCCACATTAATAAAGATTGTGGATCCCTATTTATTTATTTTTTGGTTGTAAAATCAGTAGCTGAAACGAAATTCATTCATATTATTATTAACAATAATAAAAACATATAATTATATAGTCCAGGAGGAGCAGGCGGCTTCGGCTTCTCACCAAATAGAAAGTAGAAATAGGGAAGGAGAATGAAAACGCTGTATTCAGCGCTGCTGAAACAAAGAGAATGCCCACGACGGTACGCGCTGTCAGCTTCCCTTTTGCCCCTCCTCTTTGTTAGTTTGTTGTCAAGATAAGCTGTGACAAAATGGCTTTTTAAGGCCCAACGCATAGCTCGCTATATCATACTTATATCCATCTCCTTTTACCAAGTCTTCTTCCCTCCATCAAATAATAACAAAATTGAAACAGATGAAGAATACCCATAAACATTCGCATTACACCTTTGCACGTCCCTTCCTACATGCTTCCAACAAACTACCCTTTTGTCTAACTGCCCGCCCGCCAACCACTTTTCTACGTACAAATCCCTTGTTGGTACTCTCTCCCTGTTTCCCTAACCTTTAGCCATTCACCACAACAACCATGTCCACACCATCACCACCGCGGTCACCGCCGTGTTAGCTAGTGCTGCGGTTTCTGGCCACTGCCTTGTGCTATGGGGGGAGATCATCATAGGCCAGCAAGGCCTCTACATGTCTCCTCCCTTTCTTTTCTCTCCATTTTCCTCGTGTTAAACCATGCAAACTTTATTTTGGCAAAACATGCTAATCAAAAATCTTCCGCTCCTGCCCTTTCTCCTATTGTTTCTTCTTCTCCGGCTGCATATCGGCCTCCTGATAACTATCTTATCGATTGTGGATCTTCTAGTGAAACAAAGCTTGATGATGGACGAACATTCAAGTCAGATTCTCAAACAAGTAGTTACCTCTCTACCAGTGAAGATGTACAAGCTTCAATTGATTCCATTCCCAGCAGTGCCTTCTCCAATTCTACCCCTTCGTCCATGCAAGATTTATATAAAACTGCAAGGATTTTTCCTGCTCACTCAACATATACGTTTTTCATCTCCAAGCCAGGGAAACACTGGGTTCGTCTCTACTTCTACCCGCTTCCTCACCCTCGGTATGATCTGAAAACTGCAGTTTTTACTGTCCATACAAACAAGTTTGTCCTTTTACATGACTTCTCTGTGAGTGATGATACTAGAGTGGTTTTCAAGGAATATCTTGTTAATGCTACTGAACGTTTCTCCCTCATTTTCAAGCCCAAGAGGAATTCTTATGCATTCATCAATGCCATTGAGATCGTGGCTATTCCTGATGAACTTCTCTCTGATTCAGCATCTTCAGTACCCCAAGGTGACACTGTCAATGGCTTGTTGAATTATGCTTTAGAAGTGTCCTATCGATTGAATATGGGAGGGCCGACATTAACTCCAAAAAATGATACATTGTCAAGGACATGGGTACCTGATGCCCCATATAATGTGTTCCCACAAGGAGCTGAAGCTGTGACAGGTTCTAATATCAAATACCAGCCTGATAAACGGATGACTCCATTGGTTGCACCAGATTTAGTTTATGCAACTGCTCAAAGGATGACAACTGAGGCGTATGCTCAATCCATGGAACCAAATTTCAATCTCACTTGGGTGATGGATATTGATGCAAGCTTTTCCTATCTCATCAGGATGCACTTTTGTGACATTGTAAGCAAGTCCCGCAATGACTTGTACTTCAATGTATATATAAACGGCTTAATTGGGTTGTCTGGTCTTGATCTCACAACCAAAGCCGGTGGCTTGGCCACTGCATATTACACAGATTTTTTGCTCAATGCCTCAGCAATCACAAATGGTTCCATCATAGTTCAGGTCGGCCCAGCGTCCAATGGTGGTCTACCTAATGCTATTCTAAATGGCTTGGAGGTCATGAAGATGAGCAACATAGCAGATAGCTTGGATGGATTGTTTGCTGTTGATGGTTCATACAAGGGAGGATCTAGCACATTGAAAGTTGTTGCTATTTCAGGGCTTGCTATGGCATTCTTTGCAATGCTGTTCCTTGGAATAGTTTGTGTTAGGTGGAAAAGACGGCCTCATGATTGGCAAAAGCGGAATAGCTTCTCAGCATGGCTTCTACCTATTCATGGTAGCCACACTAGTTTCTTAAGCAGCAAGAGTAGCTCTAGGAAATCTAGCATATTTGGCTCCAGAAAAAGTAAGAGTACTGGACACTCCAGTTTTTACTCAAATCAAGGTCTTGGCAGATTCTTCAGTTTCAATGAGTTACAAAATGCAACACAGAATTTTGATGAAAAGACTGTGATTGGTGTGGGCGGGTTTGGAAAAGTGTTTCTTGGGGTTCTAGAAGATGGAACCAAGATCGCTATAAAAAGAGGAAACGCGGGATCAGAACAAGGCATAAACGAATTCCAGACGGAAATACAAACGCTTTCCAAGCTCAGGCATCGCCACCTTGTATCACTCATTGGGTTTTGCGATGAGGAATCAGAGATGATTCTGGTTTACGAGTACATGGCTAATGGTCCACTTCGTGACCATCTATATGGCTCAAACAAACCAACTTTGTCCTGGAAACAACGGCTTGATATTTGCATTGGTGCAGCTCGAGGATTGCATTATCTCCATACCGGTGCAGCGCAAGGAATAATCCACCGTGATGTGAAGACCACAAATATTCTTCTGGATGAGAATTTTGTAGCTAAAGTGTCGGATTTTGGCCTCTCGAAAGCCGCACCTATGGAGCAAGGCCATGTTAGCACTGCAGTGAAGGGTAGCTTCGGGTATCTTGATCCTGAATACTTCAGGAGTCAACAGCTTACAGAGAAATCTGATGTTTACTCTTTTGGTGTAGTCCTCTTTGAGGTTTTATGCGCAAGGGCAGTTATTTGCCCAGCGCTGCCAAGGGAGCAGGTTAGTTTGGCTGAGTGGGCCATGCAGTGGCACAGAAAGGGCATGATCGAGAAGATAGTTGACCCTAAAATTGCTGAGAGTATTAGTGAAGAATCACTCAAAAAGTTTGTGGAAGCTGCAGAGAAATGTTTAGCAGAATATGGAGTTGATAGACCTAGCATGGGAGATGTGTTATGGAACTTAGAATATTCATTGCAGCTTCAAGAGGCTTCCTCACAGATTGATGTACCAGAAGATATGAGTAATCTTATTGCTTTGGAAAAACCAAGTGAAGATGATGACTCCAAAGCCAACCCTGCTGCTGCTAGTGATGATTCTGATATGACAGCTAGTTCTCAGTTACATTTTCCTCATATGGGAAACATCCACGGAAGATAAAGATCAATTGGTTGATTTTTTAGCAGACAACAGCTTGTCCTTCGGTTGAAGTTCCAAATTCAATCCAAAAAACGCTTATGTTTTGTTTGTAGAATGTGTTGTGCAGATTTAATGACTTCCCCTTTCATTTTAATTTTCCTTCCCCCCCTTTTTTCTTGTTGTTGAATAGTAATGGAAACACAAAACATCTTGTGAGCTTGGACTTCAATAATTGATGTATCGCAGCACTTTTAGTACAGTTTCAATAAACAATGTACTCTTTATGTTTCTATAATTCCCTAAAATTCAAATAAAATAAATAAATAAACAACGTACTCTTAATGGATTCATGCTGCGTGAAACTCAAAATCAGCAATGTTTGCCTTTGCCCCTTGAAACAGTGCTTTTGAGAGAACAGTTCCCTACAATTCTTTCTCAATTTTCAATGCTACTGCTAAGCCAATGGTCGAATAAATGAACTATTCCTGTCATTCTTATCAAACAGAACACACTTGGGCCATGCTTAGAATGACACACTAAATGGGCCATTCCGGGTCATAGCACAAAGTCTTACAATGCTGGACTTAGCCTTACCAGGGTGTAATGTGTTGGGGTCAAACTACATGCCATCTTCCCTGTTTTTTGAGTTTGGGAGCGGCTCTCGGCTCTTCGCTTTTTCTACTTCAAGCTGCAAAAATGCTAGAAAATGACAGAATTTTGGAAGGCTTACTACTTGAATGGGAAACATTCCATTCCATCAATCACAAACAACCATCAAAACCCAAACCCAATCCTCAAATAAAGCAGCAATGGTCGATGGTCATGATCAGAGACTCTCGTCCACACAACGACCTCTCCATCTTCCCCCCCGTCGACCACGAAAATCTCCCCCATCAAATTCAACAACAACATAACCCGCCTTCCAGTTCAACTCTTTCACCACCACGGCCGGATGCCAGCGAGGTCATCCCAGCATCCGCTGGTAGCGGGATCGGAGAATGGTTGGGAATCGGGCTTGAGATTTTGCTCGCCAAGATGGCGAGCATCGCCCGTTATTTCGGTTACAAAAATGGGACAATGGGGAGGGCATTTGGGTCTCTTGGAAGGATTATCGGGGTAGCGGTGGCGGCGGTGTTGTGGTGGCTGTGCAGGCGGCGGAGGTGTAGGAAAGAGGGCGTGGAGCAGTTGAAGAGGAGTATAAAGGAGAAAGATGAGGTAAGGTGTTTGTGGAAATGCTTGTATTTGTGTGTTTGTATATGGATGTGAATTTGATGGGAAAATTCATTGGATTCAAACATGTTGTGTTGCAGAAAATTAGCGGACTGTTAAACCAGATTGCTGAAATGAATCAAGTATTGGTAGCACATCATAAAGCTTTAGCTTCAAACCGGACCCATTTATAGCATCTGTTTGAGATGTTAGGTAAATTTTCCGAAATTCATAAAATAATATATGTAACATATATTAGTATGAATTAGTGTATATTTGTGGACTTGGTTGTTTCTTCATCTGATTATCATTTTAGCCCTCAGTCATGATCATCCCTTGCTTGCTTTCGCCATATCAATTTCTTTATAAAATCACAACACATCATCATCTTCTTTATTTTTTTGTGTTTTCTTACCATTGCACCATCAACACCCTTTCACCTCCATTTGGCTTTAAAATTAATAAAGATTGATGCCTTCAATAAAGAAAAGAAAAATATAACATGGATGACATGTTGTCTAATTCAACATAGACCCAGATTGAAACAATACTCCACAAACAGGTACTTTTGGATTATGGTTCATTTATCAGTAAGAAGCCTAGTTTTCGAGCCTTTGGTAGAAGAAAAATGCGGCCTCACAAGGCTCAAATTCAGTAAGCTCCTGCTTCTAAAGGATTCCCAGAGTTAGGAGGAAAGCAAATTGTAGAATGAAGAAAAGAGGATAATAGAAATGCTTCTTGATTCTTGGGAGTGTAATGCTCTTTTCTTTTGCTTTTACTTTTATATGGGGACTGGGGAGTGAAGTATTCTTGACTCCCTATGGAGTACCACATGCCGCAGACAGGTAAAGGGCTCATATGTTCACAGCCAAAAAACAATAGGAACTATGGAATGGAAAGGAAACCATTCTGTAATGTTCAAATCCTGAATTTTATCTCCTTTACTATGCGACATATGTTGAATTGAATCCCTCTTCTATTATTTGTTCATGAATCAATGCCAGTCATTTGTTGTCCTGTTTATTGGAGTAATCATGACAAATTCACCTAATACACCGCGTTCAAAACCAAATCCCACAAGACAAGAAAAGAAATACAAATTCTCATCTACTTTGTAGCCAGGTTGCTTTCAGCTCACAAATATTGAGGCATGGCCAACTGATTGGGTTACATCAACATTTTGTACATGTGAATCTAGAGATGGATGTAAACCATGCTACATGAGAGCCAAAGGAACTCAAAATTACTATCCTACCTATGAAATCTTCTAAACCTACTCTTGGGAGAACTAAAAACACCTTATAGACGTGTGAACCAGGGGGTGAGCAATATATCAAAGAGCATCTAATCTAAAGTTCCTCCAATCCCATCCCATCCCGCCTAACATGCCATTTCAAGCAGATAAAAGTGGTTCCCAAGAAAATAACGTAAGTCTTGGCGTCTAGCCTTTAAGAAGACAAATTTTCCATCATTTTACTAATTGCTTCAGAAGAAACAGAATTGAGCTAACGTACGAAGAGCTTCAACTAAGAAGGAAGGTAATGTGTGACTAGAAATATACAAGTTATTTAAACCACTCTCAATTTTAAGTATGGATGTAATATAAGTAGTAACCAAAACAGACCAGTTTAGTTATGTCCAAAAGTCACCGCTTCCAATAATCCAGATTCTATTGCATACATCAGACAACAAAATAGATCAATTGAAAGTGAGACTTCCTTAGGTAGGTGCTCTAGCATTGTCAAGCATCTTTCACAGATCACATTCAAAATAAAAGACTCCTCATCACACACGTTTTCAGTGCATGGACGCTCTGAACTGAATAAACCACATACATCGCACGCACATGGCCATGCATACTAGAGGTATGAATATACTCTTCATCCTGACATAGTGAGGTAGGATTAAAAAACACCAAGGCAGATTGATCAATTTGAAAATGGCATCTTCACGTCTTGGGTTTTGCCACTCTTTTGGTCGCTTGACCACTAAAGACATGGAAACCACAACTTTCATTTCATTCAATACCAAGCAAGGAGAAATTTATCGCAAGTGAAACCAAGTCCAAGCGCCATAAAAGAATATGCAAAAACAAGTGATGTAATGTTCACTATAAATTTCCTTCATAAATCACTCAAATATCAAAGACAAATTGATGTTAATAAAAGAATTCTACTCTCTTGTTCTCAAAGCAGCACAATGACAACAGATCAATGAAAACTTACTAAAACTTAAACTGTTATCAAATTCAAATTTGCTTTTCAACTGAGGAATTACATCACCTACACATTATGACACATTAAATATGTTTCAACCACTAGCTCTGTGATCCACTTTTTCCATGCACTGAACGGCGAATATCAAGCTGATCAACAATCTCCAAAGGAGTCACTGTCTCATTCCTGATCCTCTTAATGTTGGGGCCTAACAATCCCCTATGTCTAAATCCATACAGCTTAAGCACCTGGTTATCAGCAAAATTGAAAGCCCTTTGCATGCTGCGCAAGCACCTCTCAACAGGGTAATCTCCATAACTCCCACAAGGCTTGCAACCAACAAAATGAGTCACAAACGGCCACCTCTCATCTCCCAAGCCTGGATGATATTTCTCAATCATCTCCTCATACCTATCAACCAACCCTGCCCAATACCCATGCAAATAATACTGATTCTCAAGAAACACCTTATCCATCCATTGATCCTTCTGCGAGAGCAACAAATAAATCAAAGCCGATTGATCATCTGCTTCAAATGCTGGCCTTCCTTTCAAATTAGCAGTCAAAACCTTCCCTGCTTCCTCACGAATCACACCCTTAGGTCCCATTGGTGCCCAAGCATCAAGCAAATCCAACGACCACTGACAATTCCTAAACAGAAAACTCCCCGTATTCAAAGCAATCCATGACTTCTGCTCGAACATCAAATCGGGGTACCCATGAACAACCAAATTATACTTATCATACTTCGATAATGGAATTTCAAACACCATATCTGTAAAAAAAGCATCACTATCCATCCACCAAATCCACTCAACCTCCGGATGAGACAACATTAACCTCCTAATCAAAGGCAACTTCGCCCAGTACCCGGCGAGTTCCCTATCTAAATGAGCCATATTATAAACAATTTCAATCCCATGAAGCCTACAATAATCAATCTTATTCTTTATGGATTTCAACAAATAATGGTCCCCTATAGCATTATCACACGGGTTTGGGGGCGACCCAGTAACGAGCAAGATTCGAGCTTTTCCATTAACAAAATTAGGGAATTCAGGGTTTTGGGAAATCCAAACCTTACGCTGCTGATCCCAGTCCGAAATTTTAGGTCCGAGAGTGAAGGTTATATTGGGGTTGATCTCAGTTTCGGGAGGTTCGTCCGGATCCGTAGGGTCGGAGTCGGAGCGGATCTCGGCTAGTATCCGGTTCGTTTCTTCTATCAGGTTTTGGTTGACAGCTTCGGCTTCGGAGCTCCCCAAATTGCCGACGCCGATGGTGCCACGTAGGACGAGGATCGTAACGAATCCACAAAGGATTGTGATTTTAATGTTGTTGAAGGTCTTGTGGATCTGCCTGCCACGCGGCATTGCAGGAAATCCACGGTTTCTTCCGCCTCCTGCTGCCGCGTTGTTGGTTGTAGGTAACCCGCCTCCGCCGCCAGTGGAAGATCTCTTCTGCGGAGTGAAATTATCTTGACCCATAAGGGTTATTCTCTCCCACCAAAAAGAAACTGGCCTTTTCGGGTGTTTTTACACACACAAACAGAGAGAGAGAGAGAGAGGCCCAACTTTTCTTCTTCCCTCTCTTTTTCTCTATGAATGCCCCGTTACGTATATGCCTAGGTCATCAATGGCACGCATGGCATATCTTGTTCTTCTGTTGGGTTATCAAAAATGGGTATCGAGAGATCTAAGTGGAAATGTAAAACCCTAGAAAAGGAATAATTGAATTTGAAGAAGAAGGAGGAGGAGGAGGGAGAGATTGAGATTGAGATTGGAATTCATTGAGAGTGGAGAAAACGTGTGTTCAACCACAGACTGTTAAGTAAATGGAAAGACAAAAGCTTTTGTGCTAGTGGTAGTATCTTATTATTTATTTTGGGCTTTATTCTATTTTTATATGCCATAATTATAGTAATTAGTAGCATTAATTAAGTTTTTTTTATTTAATTGATCAAGGGAACATGATTATACATTAACTAATAAATTAAATATTCAAATGCAGTATAAATTAAATTCTTGTTTCAAAGTAATTTATGTTTCTAAATTTAGTTTTTTTGACTGGACCAAATAAAACAAAAACAAGAAGCAGGGCATGCACGAGGTAATAAAAATGTGAAGTAGAATTAGAATATGAGTGGGAAGAATTGATAGGTCAATGTCAAACGATGATCATGCATCCCACCCATGCAACGCAACGCACCATTTTTCCTGCCGACTTATCACTTTATTTACTTTAATTCTTTATATTAACTTTTTTTTGTTATAAAGAATTTATCATCATTTTACTAAAATCTTTGATTGATTTTGAACTAGCGCCAATTGGAGACATCATCCTTCTTTATAACCTTTTAAAAAAGTGTAATATATATATATATATATTTATATGAATTTCTAAGTAATATTAGAAAGGGTATTTGTTAAGTTATTTATTGGAAAAGATTGAAAAGGTGAAAGCAAAACTGTAACCAAGTTTGGGTTTTAATCCTAAAATTAAGTGCCTTCCAACGGGGGCTGTCAAAATGGACCCTCCCGGTGTTGGCGGACTGATTCTTTGCACTGCACAGCTACGCTTCGACGCGTTGATTTCGAGGATCCAACTTGTCCCCAACTAAGCTGGTGTCCTCCGTCTTTTTTATTCTTGTGCGTATTACCAACAACAACTACCACGCTACTTGATAGAGCGTGGGTTGCGCGTTCCGAAACATTCACAGTCGTCTGTTGCATTGCCATTGCCTGGACATGCCACGTGAGTGATGGTGGCCGAGGGTGGGGGCATGTTGGACAGGATCCAATCTCAACTGCTGCCTTAAGGCCCTGTTCCATGTGCCCATGTGCAAAACGGGCTGACTTGTACTCAGCTTCACCTCTCACAGTCTCACTCACCCATGGTCACTGCCCCCTCCCTCATTAATTAAGTCCCCAGACATTGTGTTGACTCGACACCCATCACTTCCAACTATGGTGAAGTGAGACTGCCCATTCTGAATCTACGTGCATTGTACCCATGACTTCCAATGGTTTGCTTGCTGCCACATGCACTTCTTCTGCAAACTGTATTAGACACAAGCCACAAGTTTTTGGAAGTGTGCTTCAAGCATATTGAATTGTCTGATGTATCTGGCTTCTTTTTCTACCAACTGCAGAATTCCAAAATTTCTGGAACTTGTTAAATCACAATGAGGAAAAAAAGGGTTTAAAATACAAGATGTAATTCACAAACTTGTATAAGGGAGGGCATGTGATGTATTTATGTGTACAATGACAAGGAAGAGCCTATTAAAAGTGTTTGGCATCATCCAGTAATATGTATATTCCAACAAATTTAGTTACACCTATAGTTGGGCAAATATTATGGTGCCGTTATCTCTAAGGGCAATGGAGAACACACAAAAAACTTAACCATGTCTAGCAAGCCATAAAGTAATAGAGACCCATGAAATGGAGTTAATTAAAAATTATAAGCTACCAATTTGGCATCATTTCAAATGGTTATGTAAGAATGAACAGCAAAAGTAGTATGAGTTCAGTTAAGCCAACTTCTCTCATCAAAAAGCCAGTTTTATTGTTGTAACTAAATGCACTTGGCAATGTCTTTACATAACATGATTTAATAGATTGGACAGGAGTTTAAATTGCTCAATACAGATATTAATAGGGCATGCAGACACATAACTTAAAGATAAATGAGCAGCTCGGTAATGTCAGGTTGTTGAAAAGCAAACTCTTTATCATAGAATAGGATTTTAAAGAACATGGACAGACACACCAACTCCAATGAGATAAACAAGCAGCTTAGAGATGCCAGATTGTCAAAAAGCGAACATATTTTGTTCAAAAATTGACATCTTCAATATTCTGTAAAGAAATAACTCACCAATTGGTTAAAAATAGTAACATTTTTCTGATTACTTATCAGTGAAATCAGTTACAAGAATAAGACACTTATTAGAAACAACAGGTGCTAAGTTGCTGCAACAGAAGATGTCTATTACCATTTTATTTTGAAGATGACTTCTTTTTCTTCTTCATTTTCTTATAGTGCTTTCCCTTCATGGTGTTCTGCTTATTTTTTACTGGACTCTTAGCCAAGGTACAGCCCTTGAGATCGACTTTCTCCACCTTTCTTGTTGGCTTGAAAACTTCAGTGATTGAGGGGTCTAGCACATCACTTGAACAGGAAAGACTGACACCCGTAGCCACAGCCTCGTCCCATAGCTGTCTACCCTTCTCAAAGTCCCCTCCCCTGCAAAGTTTTGGTATGAGGACATCATAAACTGGCCCATACCCACCCAATGAACTTCTCTTCATCTGCTCAAACAGGTCGAGAGCAAAATTCACTCTCTCAACTCCACAAAGGACACCGATCAGATCATAGTAGAACTTAGGATTGGGAGTCAGCCCCTGTTCTATCATCTCATCCACTATCTTATTACCCTTGCCAAATCTCCCAGTCAAGTACAATACTCTAGCAATGAGATAATAGCTGATCCAGTCTGGAGCACAACCAGCCTTTTTCATCAACTCCAGAATCTGACATGATTCTTTCACTCTTCTTGTCCTCCCCAAACAAGAAAGCAATATATTATAACTGACTGATGTTGGAGCAATTCTATGGGACCTCATTTCCATCATCACATTCAGAGCCTCAGGAACAAGGCCAGAAGGATTACGTTTAACATTTTTCCCACAAAGGCACCTAAGGAATGTATTATAGCAGTACAAATCAAGCTCAACACCAACCGACTTCATCTCCTTGATAACTCTGCGCGCTTCCTTCACATTCTCCGGCACAGACCACCCATAAAGGAGACTCCTATATATACAAGGCTCAACACCAGCAATCTTATCTTTGTGATGATAAACTACACCTTCAGCTTTCCTAGCATGCCCTTTAGCGCATAAAGCATTAACAATAGCAGTCAAACTGAAACTATCTCGTGGGCACTTAAACTTTTCCAAGTTCTTGAAAATACCCAATGCCTCATCTTCTTTCCCTAATTTAACCAACATCTCAGCTACAACACTAAAAGTCTGGCTCTCCATCACTCGCCCCCCATTCCTAATATCCGAAACCAATATCTCCATTGCGGTATGATCCTTCTTCTTCGCAAACAGTCGAACCACATTGTTGAAGTCCTTATCTTCCAAACTAGAACTTAAATTCTTAATTGACCACAAGAAAAATCTCAATAACCTTCTAGTGGGAGCTTCATTCTCGCAAGAATTTATAACTTGAGTAACAAGTAATGGTGATAAGGAGAGTTTAAACCGATTTAAACTCGATTCCAAGTCATCCAAACCACCCATTGAGCTCGAAACAACTTTACAAAGCTCCTCAAATTCCGGTGGTGTTGTTATCGTCGAATGTGGAGAGTGAAAAAGATTTTTGGGTTTCTGGGTAGTGATAACTTGCGTCAAAAAGCGGTGCCGCTCTGGTCGAAACAAGAAATGCATCATATCTGAGGAAATTCATCAAACGAGCTGTGTGCGTAGTATCAAACTTGTATTCTACACTAAGAAAGGAAAACAGCATTGAGTTATTAACTATTGTCTTCATCGGAAATGCAGTTTATGCAGTAATGTAATTGCAAGGGAAGAAAAAGTAGGAAAGTGATAAGGATAAGAATATTGAGGAGAGACATTTCTGTCTCGGAGTCAACACAGCCATGGGATTTGTCATGGAAACAGAAGGACTACGTATAACCTTCCTCTGGATTTGGAAATTGGATGAGTACAAGGTATTTGTATTTAAGTATAATATTTAAATAAATCTTTAAATTATTTAGGAAAATTTAAATAAATTTTATTGTGTTTAATTAATCAATTAATAATTGGTTAATAATTATTAGTCAGCATTGACATAAAATTGACGTAAAGGGTGAAAAATACCACATTGTCGTGCTATAATTCTAAATTAATATATTATATTACCATCAATTATTATATATTAACATGACTCATCAGTGTTACGTAATATAAAAATTACAAATGATATTTTGACTAAGTCAATCATTAATTATAAAGACATATTTAGCTCGAAATAAAAATATAAAGATTTATTTTGTTCAAAATAAAAATACAATAGATTGATTGAATGAAATAAAAATATAAAGATTTATTTAAATTTTTTAAAATAATTTAAAATTTTTTAATTAATATAATTTATATTTATGAAAAGAAAATATATTTTTATTTTTAACGTATTTATCACAAAATGATATTCTTATATGTTAATGTTGTGATTTTGCACTAATATAACTTGTGTCATCATTCAATAACCTTACACCAAAGTCAAATTTCATGATTGTAGTGTAAAATTCACTATACATTTTATATTTATATATTTCAAATTTTAACCTAATTAAACTTAGTAAAAATGTATTCATATGTTGCACACGTATATAATAATACATGTTATAATAGTTATGTTTATCATATTTTTTATTTTATTAAATTTTTGTAAATGAGGACTAAAACAAGTCCATGCACTAAAAATTACATATACAAATTGTTATAGCCGGTAGTAAAAAGTCTTGGAATATTATAACCTTGGGTCATAATATAATGCATAGATATATAGATATCAGCACAAAACGTAAAGCAATATATGACAATTTATAATTTTAAACCATCATCGTTAGGTTAGGTACAAAAAGTAGTGCTTGAAAGCAGAAATCAACATAAGGCTTTTGTCAAGCTTCATAAAAGATGTCATTGTTGTTGTTACAAAATATATGCAGTTGGATAAAGTAGTGTTTCAATATTCAGCTAGCATTCAAAGCATATATCAAAAAGATATAATTATAGTATGTAATATTACATGCCACCTTGAACAAAATAATTATTGGTCCCAAATAAATGTGCAAGGGGGTGAATAGCACTTTTTGGTTCTTACACAATTTGATTTCTAATTTCGGGCAAGTTGAGGGTTAATGATGAGAAGTCTGAAGCAAGATGAAGGAATGATTAAAGAAAGAATGGAAATGAAAAATAAAACAGAGTAGACAATTCTCAAATATTATAGTGGCTCAGTCAACAACCTACATTCATTACCTTGAATGTTCAACCAAGGATTTTTCAAACCAAATCACTATAAACCGTGGAATTCTCAAGCTTCCGCTAAGCTTTTACAGTGGCTTTTCGTAGGATCAGCCACAACCTTTACAATAGTTTTTCCCGAGATCAACCAAAATCCAAAACTAACATTTCTTAAGTTAAGTTAGAATCTATACACTCAATCAAGCAATCCCAAGCTTGATCAATCCCCTTAGAATGTCTCGCACACTATAAGTAATTAAGGAGAATAGAAATAAATGTGTACTTATGATCACTAACCTGATTTGAATGGTACAAAGTGAAGTGCTTAACTCTACTACAAAGATTAAAGTGAAGTGTAGAAAGTATGGAGAGAGTTTTTATAATTTTTGAGCTCTTTTTGATCTTGGAAGCCTTGGATGTGATTCTTAGCCATTGGGAGTGCCTTATATATGTTGAAAATCAACTCTGATCGGTGTTTGATAGTTTCAGACCATTGAAAATAGTTTAAAGACAATTTTAGTCGTTAATCTATCTTATAGCATTCAAATTCAAATTTTCAAACAGAATGCTCTTAGTTGACTAGCATACGTCTTAGTTGATTAAGTCATCTCTATCTTACAATTTGGATTTTTGGCAGTGAACTCTTAATTGACTAATTGCGCTTTTTAGTCGATTAAGTGGTCTTTGTCTTGCAATCTGGATTTTTGGCAATGTGCTCTTAGTTGACTAACCATGTCTCTTGGTCGATTAAGTGTTCTTTGTGTCTCAACCTACTTGAACCCACCAAATTCACTTTTGAATTTTAACTAACAAATACCCTTGATCATTCAACTAAGAGGCTTCTGTTTTGTTGCTCAATTATAGTTCCTTATTCTTATGAGTTTTGATATTTGCTTTTGAGTGATTAATTTATTATTGTCATGCATTTTTGTCCTGCACACTCAAGTAGAAAAATTAGACACAAATAAATGAGAATGTTTTATTATAATCAAAAACTAATGGAGTCAACAAGAATGAGGCATCTTAATATGTAGCTGGCAATTAGATGTCAAGATTTTATATTAGCTATAGATGAACAAAAAGTTTCAATAATGATGTGCTTCCATCAAGGTTTTGGTCTAGTATGTGCCATGTTTGCAAACAATGGCAGAGCAATTAAAGTGTATCATATATTGTTTGAAATTTTTTATCAAATCTCTCAGTGAAAATATTGTACGAATGCATATACAAATACATGAATATTTTTACTTACAATTTTCCATCATCTTCAACCAATGATTTTTCTGATTTTCCTATAAAAAGAATTTCTTTTAGACGGCCGTGCAGTAGTCATTTTAAGTTTCAATTTAAAAAATGAAGCCACTAATCCCAATCTTATAAATCCAAGAAACATAAGCAATTATCTCAACAACTCATGAACCAAAGCAAAAAATGTTAAAATTCTATAAGTAATACACAACTTACATCAAACATTGATGAAGTGTATGTACGAACAATTAAAAGAGGCAAACTTTAACATCCATTAGTAATAGAATTTCATCATCCATAAAAAAGATCTTTTGTTTCTTTGCAACTCTCAAAATGTACAAAAGAATCTAATTTATTTAAAACTTCAGTGTTGATATCTCAGCTATAAATTATTCATGAAAGTGCTAGGAATGTGTGCCAATTTTGAAAATGTTGAACATTCAAATGAAGATAGATATATTTCAAAATGCATCATTTTCATCTTCTATTTGTAGTTCAAACTATATGAAAAAAGGAAAAAAATAACCAAATAACAATTAGATGAAGATCAAATATGTAAAATGAAGTTTATTGTATTGTAATCCTAACCTAGTTTTGTATTTTTTTCTGGGGTGATTCTTGTCTTTGGTTGGTGACAGCACTTTCCTAAGGAGTGTTTTCTAGGAAAAGTTCTCTGGCCACTTGTGTGCTAATTGGTGATGGTAGGAACTGCTCCTCTAGTTGTTCAATTGTTAATGGAGGTGTTGAGGATACAACAATGCTTGTAGAAGTTGGAGTGGTAAGTTCTTGGTTTGCCATCACATCATAATCAAATAGTTTGTAATTTAAAATTCCTGTTTTAATTGCCTTTAACATCAGACCTATTACGAATGTCCTTATTTGATTGATCAAGGCCTTGACAGGTCTAGGTAATGTTATGCGATGGATAGTATTGAGTGTTGCAAGTTTTGTGATACTCGCTCCAACTAACTTCTTTGCCACTTTATCGAAAGTTACTAATCCCATTTGTCTAGTGCTATTATGCATAATCAGTTGTATGGAATATCTACAAAATTAAATTTTAGTTTTTAACAGATGGAGATAAGGAGTTGGTAATGAACTCGAAAGATATTTATACCAGCAGTTCATGTATTGCATAATAATAATTTTAAAATGTTTCAAATATTAACACAATGACTTATAAACATGTTTATAAAATTAATATACAAATACAAAAACTTGTATTCATGTATATTTTTTTGTTTTAATTCATTATTAAGAAGATAAAAATGAAGATTTTGATAGCGTGAAAAAGATTGGACTGGACTTAGCAGTGATTTTCAGAATGTGAGACAAAAAGTATTCGATCATAAACATCCATATTCTAAAACAAAAGAAATGACCAAAATGTTAAGGTTTTAAATGTTAAGAATATGTGAATGTTTGCTCGATTTGAGTTAGATCACACTTATCCACAAAAAATTTTTTTCCTCAATGTGGTATTATAAAAAGAATTTAAAAAAACCTTGAATTCATGAAATGAAGATAACTAAGAATATAAGAGTTTCATTATTTACTTATATTAGCAGCGGTGTTTTTTCATCATGTCGAGTGCACTAGTACTTTCCATCACAAAACAATAAGGCCAACCCACATTCGTTACATAAATTGCAAAACCATCCATTGCTGCAATCAGTATCAGTAATTGTTACACGTATCTGGAATTTGATGTTCTGTAATATACTTTTATTGTCAATATGATTATGTTTAACATTTTGTTTCAAAAATCATTTTTTCTAGTTTGTTTTTACTTGGGTTTGGTTGGGCCAACTCCATTAATGGCTACAATGGCTGATTTTTCAATGTTATTATTGTTTCCAATTTGTGATTGTGAGTCCATTTCCATGTTTATGATTTGCACACTAAATGGTTTTTCTTGATATCTGTAAGTTAAAACATTTGTGAGCTGATATTTTATATTTGAATTGCCATTTATAGTTATAATATTGATATTACCTCTGTTTAAATACTACAGTTTCATGTATATATGGATCGATATCTTCGTGGCCGAATAGGATACAAGGGAAGGGGTTTCTGTAAAAGTAGCAAACAGTTATAAAAAATAAATATGACAAATACTGAATAATATAACTAATAGTAAATGATATTCTTGTTCATGTATTTCTTCATTGTTATTGCTATCAAGACAATAATAGGGCTGATCACTTTATCAAGAAGGTGGTCTTCATTTATGTCTTCAACTTTATTGATGCATAAAACAACTTTTAAGTTGTTGCCACTATACATAAAAATATCAAGTATGAGATTTGATGTAAAAATTTATTCACCCATAAGATCAAATGCATTCATTATTTTTTTTTATTTGAGATCCTCAATGTCAAGGTCACGTTTTTTAATATCATATGTCTTGTTATGCAAGTGGACCTTTGCAATATTGGTCGTTTATTTTAAAGCCCCAATGAAATCTATGAGGTTTTGAAACATCATTTTAATTAAGGTTAATGACTATTTGCAGTGTCAATAATGAAAAATGTTATAGAAATCATGCTTTAGCAATTTAGGAAATAATTGCGTTGATCATACCTGTCAAGACAACATCATATTTGATCCTTGCATTGAGCTAATTAAATGATATAAAAGTAAGATATGATGAAAGGTATGAGGCAAAATCTTCATGAAGCTCTTGGATTTATGTGTTCCTTGTAAATATCCCAATTATATTTGAGGGAATGTCATTAAAATTAGACTTTTTATCACTTGTTTGAAACTTGTTGATTTGATATAAAGATCTTTCTTTCAATTGAGGTCGAAATTGTGGCAAGTCCGAGGTTCTCACCATAAAATGCAATGCATTTCTCTATTGAATGAAGAATTCAAAATGTTATTACCAATTGGTAACTCCAAGAATGCAAAATGCAATTTTAACACTAAAATTACTTTTCAATAGTCAACAATACAAAGATAGAAGCAAAATTCTATTATCTTGATATGTGAAGTATCCAAATTTTGAAATAAAACAAAAATGTATGTTTTGTTAATGTTTAAATAAAGAGAAGTCTGTGTTTGGTTAATAACTCAGAATTATGACAACCAAATGAAAATATAAATCAATTTAGATTAATATAGGTTGAAGGAATTAAAAATATGTATGGCATCAAAAAATTGTTTGATCTCATACAAAGGAGCAGCAATCCATCATAACTTGTTTACTAACCAATCAAGCTGCATTCTACCTTCTTCATAATATAAACAAAGTTCAAAATTTGTACAATAATCATTTACATTCTCCTATCATTGTAATAGTAACTAATAATAGAAAGGAATATCCTCAAGATTTCTATATAATAAGTTTATTGCCGTAACAAGACAGGATCAAGTGTTAAAGGAAAAATTATACCACATAGTAACTTGGAATTATATTTATTAGTATTTTAGATTAGCTATTTAGTTAGCACCAATTAATTTTGATATTTTATAATAGTAGAGACTGAAAGAATTAAATATTTCTTTGTTAACATTTTTATTTAATTATAAGTAATAATTACAAAGAAATATCAATTTGATTGTTGTTTATACAATTGTAGAATGCTCTTTCCTAATTGAGAAATGACCAAACTATTTGTAATAAATTTCAAGGGAAACTCTGTTAAGATATGGTTATATATATATATATATATATATATGCTATACAGTGATTAGTTTAATGCTTATGGAATGATATCTAATTTTCAAAGAAAAATCTTGTTTATTCATTAAAAAAAGTATGCACTTGTGCATTAGTTGTTAGGAAATCAAGGCTGAGGAGTGTGTTCGGATGATTTGGATCAATTGATTCCCATAGGCACACAATCCTCACTTTGACTGATGTAGATGGTTGAAAAAATCGTAAGTCATATAAGAATTGATCCGCTATTGTTATCTTATATTAAAAGTAAATAGGTTATCTCTTTTAAATTAAATAGATATTCAAGAGTAAAATGTTTATGTTATACTATATGTTTAATTGGTAAATAAACATGAATTAAAGCAATTATAAGACAGAAGTTGAAAATAGAATAAGTTGGAGGAACAAATCTCTATGTAATAATATGGGTTAAAATGCATATAACAAATTATGGCTAGAACGAAACATGCATTATGTAATAAGTGTTTCCTTTTCTTCCAAAGAGAGGTAGTATGGAACAATATCTAATTTTGAATAAGTTTTGATGAATTTAAATAACAAAAAAATGTTAAACAAATATATCTACAGTCAAAAGATATTGATCCAAATGTTAGTGCAAATTATCAAATATTTCCCTATATATTATATTTTTTGTTTGAGCAATTGGTTGACCATTCTCATCAGTGACTAAAATTCACAATCCTTTTTGAGATGTGACTTAGAGAGAGCAACATATAGTTGACCATGAGTGAAAACAGGTTTAGGTAAATGCAAACTATTTTTTTTTTAAGTTTGACCTTGACTTTTATTAATAGTCATAGTATAGCATAACTTGATTGGGAATTGTTTTCTTATAAAAACGAATGGCCATTTCGATTTTTCATAGTTAAGAGTATCCGTGGTATAAAAATTTTTTTGTTTCTTTCAAAATTGAAAATGGTTTCTCCTTCTATGACATATGGAGCTAATTGTGTGATAATGAGCCTAATACTATTGCACAAACCAGAATTTTGGTCTATATTCCTTAATAACATAATAATAGCTCCCATTTTTAGATGAAGTAGATTATTTGACATATTAGGAAACTTAAGAGTGTTTAGAAATTTTGTTGGGCAGAGTAGTTGATGATCTGATATTTGATCGCTGGCTTGTGAAATTGAGTCACTACAAAAGTATGTTTTTGTCATTCTTGGTATCAAATCAAGTGCATGTGCATTTATTATATCAACTGTTTTATTATAAGGTGTGACTATAGCTTTTTGTTTGAGACATTCAAGGTTTGCATAGTATTTGTTGAATCTATCATAAATTGTAGAGATCATGTCTAGAATGGGGTCATTCATAAGTGGAACTAATAAATCCGTTGGTAATGGTATATAATTTGAGTCACCATTATTTTCTATGATCAAAGATTCTAAATTTCTATCACCAAGATTTAGCAACCATTCTGCAAACCCTTCAATTTCTTTCTTCAATTCCTCATCAAGGTTATCCTTTAATAGTCTAGTGTTAGTTTTAAGACAAAAAACTTGCATTTGTGCCATAATGGTGATTGATTTATTATAGTGTTAATAATATTTGTTTGTTTTCAAACTCAATAATAGGAAGAATTTGTCTAATATCACCTCTTAATAGAATAGTTTTTCCTCCAAAGGGTTTGTTTGTTACTCGAATAGAATCATTATCAAGTAAATCTCCTAAAGTTTTGTCTAAAACTTCAAAGCAATGTCTATGCACCGTAGGTGCTTCATCCCACACTATTAAGCTACATCTTTGAACAAACCTAACAAGTTGTGTTCCTTTTTTTATTTGACACATAGAGTACTCATTGATATTGAGAGGTATTTTAAACCTTAAGTGAACTGTTTTGCCACCTAGCAATAATAATGATGCAATACCAGATGACGCAACAGCCAAAACAATTTTTCCTGTTGATCTTATTCCAGATATAATTGTATTCTATAAGTAAGTTTTGCCTGTTCCTCCATGTTCATATACAAAGATCATTTCTCCTTCTTCATTATCTATTGATTGTTTAACACATTGATAAATTTGCATTTGTCCGGGGTTTAAGTTTGAAAGCACGATTAGGTGTAGTTGGAGATCTATCAAGTCATAACTAATTTCTTCATGTATCAACCTATTTTCTCCATGGTAAAGATTTTGTTGATTAAGCATAGGTAACTTAAATTCAGACAAAAAGCTACAATTTTTGTTGAATAGGTCTTCCAAAGCTATTAGAACATAATTTTTGAGATCCTTTCCTAGAATTGTATATTGCATTGATCCAAATGCATATTTTAATCTATGTTTAATATCTTTTGAAAATAATCTCCAATTACTTTCCCAAAGGGCTAATGGATTTACTTTTTGGCAAAACATGATAATGGTTACAAATAAATATCTTAATTGTTGACTTGAAGCCCATTGTGAAGTTTGATTTAATGCATCGTGCCATTCTTGATCGTTTCCTAGAAATCTAAGTGCCTTACATGCTTCTTGGAAGGTTTGATAAGTAATGCCATCAATTGTTTTGATATATTCATAGCTTGTTGCTTCTTTTACTACATTCAATAACATTCGTAGGTAATACAATTCTCCAACTACTAGATGTACATAGTTTATTCTATCTATACATATTCCTTTCTCCATTTTCTTCAATTTTGTTTCTTGTTGATGCCAAACATATTCAGTAAAATAGTCTATATAAAGTAAATGCCTACCATTTTGATAATTTTGATTGCATCCATCCATTTAGTAAAGGTCGTTTTATTGATATCTGGCCTATGCATGACTCTAGATAAATTTTCATTATCATGCAAGTAAATGTTTTGTTGTTCTGGTAAATGTATGACTAATCTTTGAATTGTTGGTTCTCGATGGTGTATTGGAAAAGCAAATAGTCTCCAACATGTTTCATATACTGATAAATATCTACAATCTAAATATATTTTTATTTCATATATTTGAATAGACGTTTGTTGTTCATTTTAATCAATGTTTGAGTTTGTTTTTTCTAGGATAACTCTACTTAGTCTGGTCCTTTGAGATCTTGCAATAAACACAACAATAAACTACCAAAAATATCAAGGTAAAATTATGAACATTACATTTTATAATAAAAGTTATTAAATAAAATAACAATTGAAGAATATAAAGTTATAACATGAATGCTCGCATTAAATATCATAATGCATTTCACAACTCTATGCTTAATGCATGCCATTGACTGAAGAAAGAAATTGCAACCTGCTGTAAAAATTAAAGAAACAACAGTGAATAATACATAACTCATCCAAATTTCCAAAACATAAATGCACACATACAAAAAAAAGAACTTGTTAAAAACATTGAAAATACAATGAAAGAGACTAAATCATAAAAAAAGTGACAACTATGACTAAACAGCTTTCAATTAGTATAAATAGTGCAATAATTGGGAGAAAGTAATTAAAAATTTTAGGTATAAATGTAAATACTTTGGTCCACATTTAATGAAATAATAATAAAATACTAAAAAATCAAACTCAATCCTTTTTTTTAAAAAAATTAAATCATAAATTTCAAAAAAGTAGTTGGTTCTGATTCAACGATAACTGTTGTGGGTTGGATATAGACAAAAGGCATTTCAATCCTTGTTAGTTGTTACAACTTAAAACCAAACAGGTGGACTTTTTCCAACTATGGAGGAATGGACTATAGTTACTTGCAATGGGCTAATTTAATAGCTCAACTACTTAAGGAATTTTATATGGCTTTCTTTAATCACCTTAGTGGGCTTGTTGTTAAGCTTTAAGTCTATAAAGCTCTTTAGATCAAATCTAGATGTTGTCAAACAAGCCCTTATTAGAAATCCTTACTATACCAAAATAAAGAAAAAGATCACTAAGAATCTTATTAAAAATATAAACAAAGCTAGATTCCTAAAGTAGATAGTCTTCTTATTAAAAACCATTATGTACAAAATAAAAATAGATGTTGTCGAGAACATTGATAAAGAGATATTGGATGATTTATTTGATGGAGATCAAATCTCTCAAAGTAGAACTTTTTTAATTTATTTGAACATTAAGATGTTTCTGAGGAAAGAAACAGAACAAACTTTTTCTAAAGCAATTCATGTAGCACAAATCTAAACAATCAAAAGCAAAATGTTAGACTATAGAACAATAAAAATAAAACTCAAATGTTGAATAAAAAATAAACAAAGAAAGGGTCAAGTCAGACGATTTGGGTTGTAAGAGCAATAAGTCGAATGGATTCAAGGGTGAATTTAAAATAGACTTGGTATGTATGGGAAATTTCAAGTCATTAATGGTATTGACAGAGATGAAATTTGGCATCAAATTAGAATGATCATGTCTTATGGGTGAAAACCTTTTTGTTTGATCACCATGACTTACTTTCATACGATAGTTTTTTTGTACCAAAGAACCCATTAAAATGATAACCCATTAAAAATTAATCACAGTCGGGCTAATGAAAAGGGCTAACATGGCAAGGTCAAGAGTTACCTAGAATGAAGCAAGGTAAGCGCTTGCAGTTGGAAAAATAACGAAGGTCAACAAGGAACAGACTAAAAACAAAAGCACTACAAAACGGTAAATAAAAGATCGAGAGGTAAGATACAAAAGTAAAGAAACTTGTAAACAACAAAAGAAATTTTTGGAAAGGAAGAGAAGTCCAAGTAAATGTGATAAAACCAAAGTAGAACACAATTGATAGATATAGAGGAGATATCAAATGGAAGAAGGAAAATACGCGAATCATTTCAAGGCACCCACGTTAGCATGCTGTACACAAAGGAACAATTAGATGCAATTCCCAATGAAAGAAGAAAAGCTCACTTAACCCATCTAACGTGTTGCACACTCAAACAACGTGCTGCAATTCCTAAACCTGGCAAGGTCAAAGGCCAACTTCTTTTTCTTATTTTCATATAGTTGTAAACACTATATGTCTAATTTGATTAATAAGATCGTCATAAGTTGGCAAGTGATAACACTATTTTGAAGATGGTATACGCTTGGTTGTCATAATTTATTCTCGAAAAAATTATTATTGAAAATTATAAAATATGGATCTTAAAGAATGAGGTGTGATAGATGGTTGCTTGGGCGTAATGGGCTATACCTATTGAGCCTTTGCTTTGGTCATGGCTTGAGATTGGGCTATGACACTTTTACATTAAAAATTATTTTAATTTTTATTAAAAGTAGTTTACTTGATAAAAAATTAACTACTTTATAATATATATATATATATATATATAAGAGACAAAATACTCAATAAGTCTCTATACTTATATATTTTATTAAAATTATTTCCTATACTCAAAATCAAAATAATTTAATTTTTTAATTTTCAGAATTATTCTAATTTAATCCCTCTCCTTAATGGTATTTTTTTTTGAATTTTTTTTTTCTTGATTTGTTACATCAATATTGTCACATAATACAAACACATCATCACATCAATGCCACGTCATCACGTCAATGCTACGTGACACTGTCGCATTATTATGTTAGTATCACGTTATCAAAATATGTCACGTCAATACTGAGGTCATATTCTTTAACGAAAAGATTGGATGTCGTTAAGAAAGAGACTAAATTAAAATAATTTTTAAAATTAAGAGACTAAATTATTTCGATATTGAATATAGAGATTAAATAAAATAAAATATATGAGTATAAAAACTTGATAGGTATTTTGACCAAATATTATTTTAACTTTAATTGCTTTAAACAATTTATAAATTACTATTTTAATATTTTAACGTTACTTCAAATTTTATATTTAAAAATATTAATTTGTATATATAAATAGGTGAGCTATGGTGCGGCTTACAGTGTGCATGCTGGAAATTCCAATGGAAGCCAAAGGGCAATAACGACCTCCCAACGGAAATTTGCAATATTGCATTTTCCGTAATAATACTATTGAAAATTTCGTCCACTGTTCGATCCTTCATCTCCATTTCTCCGATCATTCTCCGGTGATCCTTCCTGCGCCATTCCGGTTCGTACATCACCCATCTTTTCATTTAGTTTTCCTATTTATTTGTTTTCTAGATTGTTTTTTTGCGATCGGTTGAGATTACAAGAATTGCGCTGAATGTGGGTTGGCGAGAGATTGGGGCGAAATGAGTCAGGTGTTCGAGGGTTATGAGCGCCAGTACTGCGAGCTCTCCGCCAATTTGACGCGCAAGTGCACCTCCGCCTGCGCTCTTGATGGAGGTAAGGAAACGCTGTCGCATTTCTGCTCATTGATCCCTTCTTTATCGGCGAAATTTTGTGTTTGATGTTTTAATTTGCAGCGGATTTGCTCAAGGCTCCATTTGATTGTTGGTTTTGTTACTTTTGCTATTTGGAATTTGCTTTGTCGATTTGGTTGTAAATTGTAAAACAGCATAATTATATTTGATTTGTTTTAGAAATTATAAAAGGTAAAATCATAAATTTTGATTTTCAAGAAATTTGAACACTTTTATTTTTGATTTTTCAATACACACATATAAGCAGGCACAATAGTGAAATTTAAATTAGTTGGGCAAACAGGATTCTATGATTCTTCATTTATATGAGTATCCGCGTTGAACTTTGTGTGTTGATTTTGATTATGCTGATGACGGATAAGCAAATGTGATGAAATGTGTCTTAGTTCTATATGCTTAGGTTTTTGCTCAATTGGTAAAAATAAAAAATGATATTTGAGGGTAATTTAAGCATCAGGTTCAGTGTTTCCATGGGTTTTTTGGGTGGATTGGGAAGAAAAAATGCATTTAACACTGCAACCAACACAAATCACGGGTTGTGTGAATGATTTGTTTGAATTTTATGCTTAATATGTAGAATCATGCGTTTATATATATACTAATTCTAGAAAGATTGGTTCAGAGATAATCAATATATTTCTATTGTGTAATTTGTTTTGTACATTTTGTAACTTCTTTAGTTTCTTGTTTTCTTGATTTAAAGAACAGAAGAAGCAGAAACTTACTGAAATCAAAGCAGGATTGGATGATGCTGATGCTTTGGTAATGAAGAAGACATTTTCTGTGGCTAAGTTTGTTGTTCTTTCAACATTCCTGGATTTGTAATGTGATCCTTTGTCTGAATTGCTCCAGATTCGGAAAATGGACCTTGAAGCAAGGAGTTTGCAGCCAAGCATAAAGGCAACGCTTCTTGCTAAATTAAGAGAATATAAAAATGATCTAAACAACTTGAAAAGTGAAGTTAAAAGAATTACTTCAGGTAATGCAAATCAGGCTGCCCAAGATGAGTTGTTGGGGTCTGGAATGGCAGATGCAAGGATGGTAATTGATACTACTTTCTTTTCTCCAAAGTGCCATCATTTTGAACTTCATGTTGGTATAGTTAAGCAACCATCTACTATGAAACTCTTTTTCCTTCTTATATCATAATAATGTTTGTGAAGCATGTCCTGTATGTCCTATAGCTTCATCTGATTGTTCACCATTAACTTTCATTTGCCCTTTGACAAAAACCAAGCCCATGGAAAAAACTTTGTTGCCTGTTTTTCAGGCTTCTGTGAATTAAATTTGTGAGATGTTCTGCTTACAGGATGCTGAGATTTGAATCTAGAATTTATAGATTGATGGAGCCAAAGTGAGAGGGAAAATGAACTTTTACTCAATACTCAGGGTTAAAAAGTTTGGGTGGTCTGGTACTGCTCCAACCTAAATGTGACTTGTCTCTGAGACTGCTGATTGATAACAGCCTAGTTTAGCGACTGTTTCTAGAGGAAGAAATTATGGAATAGGTATTAGCACACTTGTGTATACACGTGTATGCAAATCCATTGCCACATATGCAAATGTGCAAAAGCAAAAACATGTTACTATATAAATCTGTTAACATTTTGGCTTTGCATCTTATTGAACTGGGAGAATGCCAGTCTCTGTAGGTAATAACATATGAACTTTTCTCCCCTTTGAATTTAAGGTAAACATCTTAATAACATTTTATTATGAACACTCATTGTTGAATGATGGCATAGGTCTCTTCTGATCAAAGAGGAAGATTGTTGATGTCAACAGAGAGATTAAACAAATCTACTGAGAGAATTAAAGAAAGCAGAAAAGCAATGCTGGAAACAGAAGAGCTGGGTGTTTCAATCCTACAGGATTTGCATCAACAACGCCAATCTCTCCTCCATGCGCATAACACAGTATGCTTTTCACCCATTCTTGGGTTCCAAATAGGGTTCACTGGCTTTAGAGTGTGTGTGTGTGTGTGTAGGTAGTTTTGTTTCTCTAATCAAACAGCAGAGATGTAGTTGAAAATGTAACAAATTTGCTTCTTACTTCTGCAGCTCCATGGAGTAGATGACAACATTAGCAGGAGCAAAAAGACACTGACAAACATGTCAAGAAGGATGAGCAGGAACAAATGGATAATTGGCTCCATAATTGCAGCCCTAGTTCTTGCCATCCTATTTATCCTATATTTTAAGCTGACTCATTAGTGTGCTGGCCTTGGTGGTTCAAAATTCCAATTTTTCGATGTTTGTAATATCAAAGAGAAGGTATGTATGTCATCTGTTTCTGAGTTTTGTGTGCCATAATTGCTTATTGTTTGTTCATCCAAGGCCCGCACTACAGCCACCACCTTAACATTGTTATGTAATACCCTTATGCCTCGTTATGAAAGTCTCTTATTTGCTTTTGTCTTCCGTGCTTCTTACTTAAATCACATAGCTAAGACTAGAACTATTTTGCATTTCTTTTGTATGGGGATCTGCCAGTGTTTTGTATGAGCTATGTAAAGCATGGAAAATTCAGGCATCCAAGGTTTTATGCTTAGATTGTAAGACGGTTCAATTTGCTTAATTTGAATTCAGTCTGGTCAGATTAGGTAAGATAACCTGAGTTGTAGGACTGAAGAAAGACCTAACTTGAGAAATTATAGTTGCCATCCGAACCGGATTGCACCCCTTGTTTAGTTATCTAATGGTCATTAATTTGTTCAAGTCATTCTCCAGCTTCATTCCATAGTTGCATGCGTTAGCCTTTCAACAGACACTGGCAACATCAGCGCAAATGTAAGAATGTAATTCGAAACACGATATCACCCCTGCCAGTTATCATAATCAAACGGCACATAGTCCTCACTGATTCATTCAGTTGACAAATGGGGCCGCAAGTTAATAATAGAAACAAATATATAGAAGTGGAAAAGCCTACAAGCTTTGCATTTCATTGAAAAACTCCTACAAGATTGCATTCTCCTTTGAGAACAATTTTAGAAAGTTTCACTTCTCAAAAACTGG
Organism: Theobroma grandiflorum; assembly: GCA_036013995.1. Classification (NCBI taxonomy): domain Eukaryota; kingdom Viridiplantae; phylum Streptophyta; class Magnoliopsida; order Malvales; family Malvaceae; genus Theobroma; species Theobroma grandiflorum. The sequence continues at coordinate 16,152,970 of CP142131.1, forward strand.
AAAAGCCTTTGGAATTGGAACCTTTTTTAACACTTGAACCATGAAAAGAATATGATAATTCTATTTTATAAAATTATTTTATTTTAATTTTATTATTAAATCTTAACTAAGTCTTCAATTTTTAATTATAATTTATTTAATTTTTAATTATTTTTATATTTAGTTTATTTTTAAGTAAGTTATTTAATTTTATGTTATTTCTTTTAATTTGGTTAATATTTATTAGTTTTTATATTTTTGGTAGGACTTGAAGTAATTGGGCTTAATTTTGGAAAGAAAGGTATTGATAGATCCAGAAGTCTGCTTGGATATGCTTCAGTGTTTTAGCCATATCTTGAGCTAAAGAACTTCAATTGCTGCGATTCTTGGACCATTGAAAAGTTAAGAGACAGAGTTACAACTTTAATAAAAATCACTTTGCCCAGTTATGCTTCAAAGATAGAGAAAATCTTGTCAGAAAGTTACTGGACGTACTGTGTCGGGAATAGCAGTTTGTAAAGACTGACAAGTGATTTTTGGGCCTCTCATTATGTTTTTAAGCTCAATTAAACCCTAGGTCAACTTGAGAAGTTAGGTTAAGTTTATTAGTATAAATAGAATATTTTAAGAACTTTTGAGACAACCTTTGAAAGAACTTTTGGAGATTTAAAAAGTCAGAAGTTGAAGTTGAACCCGAAGATCAAAACGGCAATCATTATTTTGTTCATTGGTGTTTATTCTTCTTATTATTTTCAATGGTTGAATTATATACAATGTTATTTGATTTTGCAATTATGAGTAACTAATTTTCTTTTTCTAGGATTGCAATTGAACTCACATGTAATTTAAGTTTTTAATCTCTTTCTTACTTATTTTCAATGAGAATTGAAATGTTTATTCCAATTTATTCTTAATGATTTTAATTGTCTGATCAACAATTAAACTGATTTAAGAATCTAAACAAATTTGGAAAAGAGAGTTTAGAGTAGACTAAAATTGAGATAGCATATGATCAATTTAATTAATTTGCGTATAGGATAAGGATATACCTATAGGTCATATGTAGCCAGATTAGAGCCTGAACTTAATGAGTTTATTTTAATTTCAATTCATATAGGGATATAGTGTTTTGGTTAAAATAGATATTTTTATAGGACAAGTCGAGAGATTTTTATAAATAATTTAGGACTCTAGGTTAGCAATTCAACCAATTGAAGGAAGTTGAGGAAAAGATGTGGAATTTAGATGAAATGTGAGGGATATTGTAATCCTAGACTTGTTTAATTTGATATTTTCTTAAGTTATTATTATTTTGATTTTTCTTGTTAGTTTAAATTTTAGTTAATTAGTTTCAATTATTTATTTAATTTGAATTGTTCGGATAAGATTAGATCGTTTTAATTTTAGTACTTAGTAAAGTTTTAAATTAATTTCTTGTGGGATCGACACTTTGCTTGCTAATATATTATTTGTTCGATACGTATACTTGCGTAGTAAAATTTTAACTGACAAGTTTTTTGGCGCCGTTCCTTGGGAATTGTTTCTAGAATTTTTGCTAATACTAATACCAAGCAAATTTAGTCTTAATTCAAATTTTTTTTATTTTATTTTCGGGTGCTTTTGGTTGAGGTGATGAATTATTGTAACTATAACATCTGAACAATTTGTGCCTAAGAGGGTTGTTAGTGATTATGAATTGGCTATCAGTGCTTTGGCTGCTGAAGTAGATGCTTTGTTTCAAAAAATTGACACTTGGGGTGTTAATGGTTTTCAAAATCCTTTTGTAGCATGCGAGCTTTGTGGAGATAAGCATTCAAGTAATTGTTGTCCAACTTATTATGAATCAATGCAATTTGATGGAAGCTTCAATGGGCAGCAAAACAATTCGTACTCTAACAGTTACAACTCATGGTGGAATCACCCAAATTTTTCATGGAATAATGATCAGGGTCCTATATATTCATCAGAGTTTATTTTCCAGCATGATTTTCAGTCACAAGTTAAAGCCCCTATCTTCGAGAATAAGCTAACTTTGGAGGATATGTTTATACAATTCATGACAAAGAATGATGCCATCCTTCAGAGTCAAGCAGAATCAATACGAAATCTTGAGACTCAAGTGGGCCAACTTGTCAATTACATCAACAATAGGCTTTAAGAAATTTTACCAAATGACATTGAGCCTAATCCTATAAAAGAAGAACATGGTAAGCATCTTGATGAGGTAAATGGCAAGAATGTTGTAGATGATGGAGATAAAGTAGATCAAGGAAATACTTCTAGCAATCAAGTTCAAGATGAAAAAATTAAGCAAAAGGAAAAAGTATCTACACCATTACAAGTCAAGCCATATGTGCCTCACATTCCTTTTCTAGATATAGTTGATAAGTTACTTAAGGAGGTTGTTGATATGGAAAATTCAAATAAATTTCTTAAAGCTTGCTTGGTTCAAGATGCAACAACGAAGGATCAGAATGAAGAACTTACAAATGTTGCATATGTTTTGAAAGCTACATTGAAAGTGCATTATCCAAATAGAACTCAATTTGAGAAGTTGGATAAAAGTCAACCTATTCCACCATCTTGGGTGGCGCAAGCACTAAATCTTGGGTTAAAGCCACTACAACCTCATCTTAGGTGGAGACTACTTTCACACCTCAAACTTTTTCCATTTAAACTCAATCCTCTTTAAAGGGTGAATGAAGACCTCAACCAAAATCAAGCTAGTAACTATAAATAAGCGTTTCTTGGGAGGCAACCTAAGCTATATCTTTTTAGATTTAGTTGTTATTTTAGTTACTTTTTGTTTTTCTATGTAAATAAGTAGTTATAACCTCTTCCTAGCTTGTTTTGTTGTGTATGCATATTTGGAAAGCATGAAGATGAGGAGAAAGAAAATTAGAGCTTTTAAAGCACTACCACCATTGATAAGGGAGTTTAATTTCTTATTTATTATTTTTTTTAACTTTTCACATTGAGGACAATGTGCAATTTAAGTTTGAGAGAATAGTTTCGAATTTAGTGGTGTCGAATTTTGTTGGTTTAATTTTTTTTTTTTTTGTTTAGTAAGATTTGGTTTAGAATTTGCATGTTTGTTTATGTTTTGCATGTTTTATATATGTTTAAAAAAAAAATTTTGAAATAGTTGCACTTTATTCATGATTGTCCCAAACCTAATATGATATTTTAATTATCTTTTGATTCTTAGCTTTTGGGAAGCATATAGTTATGATTTAATTTTATGTGATATTTTTATTTTAACTTTATTTTAGAATGTGACTTTCAATACTTTGAGCATTATAATCTTTTATTTAGAATTTTTGTGTGATTTAGAGAAAATTTATGTTGATGAAAAAGTATAATGAAGTAAAAAATTTTAAAATTTGTTTGATTCTCTCGAGGCGAAATCTTAGATAACACTTAAAATAGAAAGTGATTTAAGCCATCTTTGGATCGTTTAAGCCTTTTTAAGCTCACCTTGTTATATTTATCCTTAGTCACCATTTTTGAGCTTAATTTACCTTTTCTTTGTGATTACACAATTATGTAACCTTGGTCTGTCTGTTTAAATCCAATAATTTGAACCTTTCACCTTTTAAGTATTTTAATCTTTTTAAAGAATGATTTGAGCTTAAAGAATAAATTGAGAAAAAAATGTATGAAAAAAAAAGTGAAGGTTGTTAGAAAAATTACCTCTTATTATAATTATCAAAAATAAGTTTTGGGGTTGAAAAAAAAAGAAAAATAAAATGTGTGTTACAAAGGAAAGTTTACTTCAAGTTTAAAGGTGCTACAAAAAAAGAAAATTTGAGCTCTTTATGTGTCCTAGATTGATTAAGTGCTTAGGGTGAATTTGAGCATAAATATATCATTTATCACATCTCGACCCTAGCCTTATATTACAAGCTTGATAAAGACCTATTGATCCTTGAATAAGTGTTAATCTACATTAGTGGAGAGAGAGATGAAAAATAAACTTAAGGGATCCAAGTACTAATCTATACTTAGATTTCACATAAACTAATTTGAATTGCATGATATTCTTTATAAAAAAGCATTCACACACACACACACACACACACACACAGAGAGATAAGTCCATCCGAAAAATAAAGTTTCACTTGAATTGATGCATGAATTTAAAGATTAGTTGTATGTTACCTTAAATTAAAATTTGAGTTAATTTCTGAGGAAAAATTGAAAAATTATGATTTGATACTTTTATCTCTCATTTAAGGATTTTTTTGAGTTTTTTTTTTATGATTCTTTTCTTTTTGCTTGAAGACTAGCAAAATCTTAAATTTGAGGGTGTGATAATTCTATTTTATAGAATTATTTTATTTCAATTTTGTTATTAAATCTTAACTAAATCCTCGATTTTTAATTATAATTTACTTAATTTTTAGTTATTTTTATATTTAGTTTATTTTTAAGTAAGTTATTTAATTTTATGTTATTTCTTTTAATTTGGTTAATATTTATTAATTTTTATATTTTCGATAGGACTTAAAGTAATTGGACTTAATTTTGAAAAAAAAAATACTAATAAACCCAAAAATCTACTTGTATATGCTTCAGTGTTTTAATCATATCTCGAGCTAAAGAACTCCAATTGCTGCAATTCTTGAACCATTGAAAAGCTAGAAAACAGAGTTACAACTTTCATGAAAATCACTTTATCTAATTATGCCTCAAAGATAGAGAAAATCGCATCGAAAAGTTACTAAACGTACTATGTCGGAAATAACAGTTTGTAAATACTGACAAGTAATTTTTGAACCTCTCATTATGTTTTTAAGTCTAATTAAACCTTAAATTAACTTGAAAAGTTAAGTTAAATTTATTAATATAAATAGAATATTTTAATAACTTTTGAGACAACCTTTAAAATAACCTTTGAAGATTCAAAAAATCAAAAGTTAAAGTTGAACCCGAATATCAAAACAACAATTATTATTTTGTTCCTTGACTTTTATTCTTTTTGTTAATTTCAATAGTTGAATTGTATACAATATTATTTGATTTTACAATTAACTAAAGACAAGTCGAGAAATCTTTATAAATAATTTAAAACTCTAAATTAAAAATTCAACTCATTGAAGTAAGTTGAAAAAAAAAATTTAAATAAAATGTAAAAAATATTATAATCCTAAACTTGTTTAACTTAATGTTTTATTAAATTATTATTATTTTAATTTCTTATTAGCTTAAATTTTAATTAATTAATTTCAATTATATATTTAATTTAAATTATTTGAATAAAATTAGATTATTTTAATTTTAATACTTAATAAAGCTTTAGATTAATTCCTTGTGAGATCGATACACTACTTACTAATATACTATCTGTTCGATACGTATACTTGCGTAGTAAAATTTTAACTAACAAGGTTTTTACAACACCAAGTGCTACCTCCACCGACATGCAGTCAATAGGGGATAGGGGAACTGGCTCCATTAATTGCTTCCTTATATTAGTTCCTTGGGCTGATGCTTACCTCAATAAGGTGAACCAGGGCAATTTAGACATCCTGATGGAAGCACTTTGCAATAACTTAATCCAGCTGATTTCACCTGATTGATATTTGGGGATGCACATTTGTTCTGATCTGTGATCTGCGCTCTTCAATCAATACACTGATGTTTAGACTGCTTCAATGGAACACTGTGTCACTCATTCTCATCCTTCCATAGAGGAAACAGGCAGAGGTAAACATAAACTAAAAGATCCTCAAAATGTACAAACTTGACATCAACATCCTGAAGTATCATCTTCAGGGGAAGAATCCTTTGATGCCTGCTCCTCCTCTTCTTCATCCTCATCATAATCAGCAGAAGCAGGTTGCCCGTTAAGATCTACCGTTACACCATTTACCTTCCTGACAAATTGTCCCCTCACACGAGGCCTCCTTTCAGCTAGCCTTTTTCGATTAACATACCTGATCTTCTTATCAAAACAGCGCTCCTTCCTTTTCTGCCTAAATTTGATTAATGCTGCCTCTCGTCTGTCAACCTTACTTAATTTCACTTCACTGGTAGATGAATTTCCGAATGATGGCCATGAGTGACTAGTTGGCATTGGACCAGGTTGTACGCACATATTAACTGGGTAGTATGGAAATGATGCCATCCCACTTAAATGAGGATGTGAAAGACATTGTTGAAGATGACTGTATTGAGGTAGCACAGAAGAAGCGGCCTGATTTTGAAGGTCATGGAGGTTGTTCTGAAACAACTGGCCTGATGACTGCATCATAACTTGATTTACAACTCCTGGCATATAGTATGGGTAAGCAGTTTGTGTAGGTAAACCTGATAAATCATGTTGAGGTTCATTTCTTGGAGGCACAAGCACCTGAGAAAGCTTCTCTTCCTTAAAATTCCTTTGTTGTGAGAACTCCATAGACACAGGAGTAGAGGACCTCTCCAAGGAAAGTGAATCTGGTATATTGCTGCTGCTAGGAAAGTCATCTCCTCGTGAACAGTTTTCCCATGCTTCTCCATTCTCATGTACTTGGACATTGTTAACCACTTGTTGAGCAGATTGCTGAAGATTCTCTTCAATGATCTTATTTTGAGCAGCATTTTCATCATGAGGGGTGACTACTTGAGTACTGGTTTTGACTGCATTTGACTTCACATAAGTAAAAAAGGCTGACGACTCACCAATCTTTAGCTCACTCTTCTTTGGACCAGATGAAAATTGCCCTGCACAATATTGCCAACATTCCAACATCTTCTTTATAAGAGCAATCCATGAATGGAAAATATTTGGAAACCAGAAAAGAATCAGAACCATGCTGTTCCTGTATTGATATGTTATGACATGATAAAGAGTGCTTGCATGGTAATGAACTATAGATTAGAGAGAAGACGGAGATTATTCCTAGTAGCAAGAAGTCAATCCCAGTTCACAACATGAAACTAGAATGCTATTTTGGGTAAGGGAAGCCTCAAATAAGAAACTCCCTCGTAGTATTAGAAAATAAACACAAATGTAATGCATGCAGTAATCTAGCCATCAAACAGACTAAAATTAGAACCAGTGTTAAAACCTTAAAGAATCTCATCAAATCATACTCTTCTTCTTCTGACAAAAAACCAGGCTAATTTTGACACAGCTTAAGGGAAACAATCTCCGACTTGATTAATAGTAAACAAGATAAAATCCCATGCATTCATAGAAGAAACATTCTTGAGAATTTGTTTCAAACTGAAGACTTAACATTTAAGAGGCAATACGATAATAGAAGGCAAAATGATGTCATTTCACACTATCCTAATAAATATCCCATGCATTAATCAAAGATAATTTCTCTCAAATATAGCATGCAACAGTAAGCTGAATGGAATATGAAAATTCATGTTCAGGACAGCCCAACAATTTTCAGGCATGGAGAAGTTCAAGAGAAGTCAACCTGTTCTGCGGTCACTTATTCCTGGAACATCAGGACGACATTCTGATGAATCAGTCTGAGGAGGCTCTACAAGAACAGCAACATACTGAAAGAGGAAAACACTTAAATGAACACAAACAATATATTTCACTCTTTAACACCATTGATTTGCCATACATTTGCAAAACCAAGTACAGGTTGAAATTTATGGCATGTACATACAACCACATAGATGTTAAAGAGGAAAATCTTGATTGCCTAAAGCTTTTGTGAAAAGAATCATACAGCATGATAGATGAACAGTTTTCCAAATTTAAATAATCATATCTGGTAGTTGTAGAGGACTGCCAATAGCTTAAGGCATTAGAAATCTGTAAGTACCATTTTTATGTTCTTTTCAATTTCACTTTGTTCACTGGTTACTTTTAAACTTCGGCACGTACAATATCTCTCAAGTGATACGCCCCTAGGTTGATGCCAATATTACATTTACTTCTCAACTTAAGTTTGCTGCTCATAATCCATTTTATACACATATATTCAGAAAGATAACACATGTACAGATATAAATGCATAGATGCAAACATACATAAATGCATATAATTTGAAATTGTGTTTTGTATAATTTGTTCAAGGCTAGTGTTTGATTTCAGATCCTAATTTCTTCCACCCCTTAACATGACTATGATTTTGTATTCTGCAAAGTACATATTCATACCTATCATTTACAACTGCCTAATGCTGCTACTACCTGAACAGTTGGCTCAACTAAACAACAGTTTCCTTTTCAGGAGCCTAATGTCACCTACTTTATAAAGCTTATCTTAAGAATGCAATACTAGATACTACAAGCATGGGAATAATTTTAACAGCAACAATCTAACGAGGAAGAGGGTAACAATAGAAAATACAGTTAAATCACATATCTTTGCTTTCTAAAACTTGGTCAATATTATACAGAAGATAGATGACATCATTGCCAAGCTTAAGTTCATATGGATGAGTTTATGACTAATACAGGTGATAATACAAAATTTTTCACTTTTCTATACTTATTTATTCTTTTGGGCAGGGGGATGTGGGAAGAAGGACAAGTAGATGTCATCATATGTTAAGTAGGCTCATTTCCCAAACTTTCACTTAAGCCATGAACTTTTTTACTCTATTGTTTGGTTCATAAGCTTGCTGTCTCAGTTCAGTTAGTTCTATGATAATAGATGGATTAATATTAAAGCACTCTTCAAATCACACAACTAAGAACATAGCCAGAAGCATGGGCCATTAACAAAAAAATTCCAAGTCTCAAACCTCTCAAAAAAAAAAAAAAAAAAGAGAATTGGAGCTCAATGGTCTCAGAGAATTAACTTTGAAACTATGTTAACAGAATTGAAATTCCAGGGCCAAAAATAATATAGATATCTTTTTGTTTTCTTGAATAATATATGTTCGATTTGTAGTTATGGAAGTATCCCTTCAAACCATTGAAGTAAAAGCAGGCTGCGCAAATCTTGTTGGCAGCCTACATGACATATATATTACTTCAGGAGAAATAGCCTCTGTATCTCAGGATTGCAAAATCTGCTAATCAGAAGTCCATGTTTTTATTTTCTTTTATTTTATTTTTATTTGATTCCATTCTTTTTTCTTTTTTAAGTTGCAATCACTCCTTTTGCAACTACATAAATTGAAGAACTGACTCTATGTCTAAGACTAGAACTTCAACTCATATATTGTATGCAAACTTCAGACATATAAAGGTACAAAATAAGTGTGATTGGAATTTATAATACAATCATGCATTTCATACCCATTATGTCATGGGGAAAGGTCATTTCCTAGGGCAAAAGTTCATCATCTCATAATGCACGGTCAAATATACGGTTTCCCCTTAATTTTAAGTGCAGGCAAACACGTATCTAGTTATCCAACTTCAATACTCACATCGTCTTCCTGATGAGTTGAAACTCCGATCTCTGGATTGGTGCTCTTCCGGGACTTGTCCTCTGTGTCATCCGAGAACAAAGTAGTACTGTTTGTATTAGCATCGCTAGGGTCTGATGCCACTAGATCAAAATCATAGTTCAAGATGTTCTTTTCTGCCAGACCAAGCTGCCGATGGGAAAACATCTAAGTGAATATCTAAAAATGGTTTTTCTTACAAATCCATACAAATATACATACACAATTTTATCAACTTCTGAAGCAATGCCCAGTTAATGGGAATTTAGTTCCCTCTATCTGACCAAGATTATTACTTCTAATTATACTCTTACAAGTATCAACTGCTGTTGAACCATTTTTTGTATTAGAGGGGAACCAAGCAAAGCAACAAAGCAGGACACATGAAAGACAACCACAAATGCAACAAAGACTAGCTGTGAAAAGAAAACTATATTGCTTAAAAACAAACCATGCGCCGCCTTCTCCACATGTGTGTCCACAAGTTCAACAATTCATTGGTGCGTAAAGGCTTGACAAGATAGTCAGCAGCACCAAGTCTCAAGCACTTAACAACAATAGAGACCTCATCCTGTGCCGACATCACTTATCATAAAAAGGAAAGAAAAATATACACTGATCAGACCAACAAACACCATAAGGAAAATTCACTTCCGTGAAAGTTGGATAGCCGAAGAAAAAAACTATAAGACTAACTTACTAATAACAGGAATACGGCGCAGATCCTTATCCCGCATAATATACTTTAACATCTTCATTCCCTTGGTCATTGGGAGGTCAACTTCAGCCAGTATGATATCAATTTCAGGTCCCTCAGCATTCAGTGCATCAATAACCTGTCTAGCAGACCTTACTGAAGTCACTGTGAAGAAAAACTAACACAGAATCATGGAGTTGACTTATCACTTCTAGAAGAAATATAGGATAGGTATCATGAAACTATAGAGAACTCATAAATGCAAATATATAAAGATAGAATTAAAATATAATATGAGACAAAAGTAGAGTTACAATAGAAAGCAGAAGGAACCTAAATCATTGACATGATGAACATACTCTAAAACATATGAAAATGCTTTATCAGATTGGCAAATAATCACCAAGGAAGAATACAATTCAACTCAAAATTCATTTGCAATATTTAAATTCCTTACACAAAATTCAACGAGTACCACCGACACAACAACGCATCAATTCCTAGGCATCTCAGTTTCACTTCATTAACTGTTTCAATACACATTCAAATAACACCAACGCAACAAATAAATTAACGCAAAAACTCAACAGATACAAAACCCAGAATTCACTTCCAAATACCCAATAGCCAATCAAAAAAAGAAAAGCACACGCAACAACAAAAACAACAACTTATAAATAAAAAATGTTACAAATAGCTTACAATTCAATAAGACATGAATTTAAAAAAAAAAAAAAAGAACACTAATAAAAGTGCAGTTTACCCTGATAAGAACATTTCAAAAGAAGTGAAAAGACCTCCTCAGAGCTCTTAGGATCGTTATCACATAGCAAAATCCTCACTTTGCTCCTATCTATAAACCCCTCTCCTGCTCCTCCTCCTACTTTACACTCTTTATTCAAATTCAGCTCCTTGCTCTCCATATCCCCTCAACCCAAAAATGATCACTTTTCTACAAAAAAAAAAAAAAATTCCCACAAAATAAACCCCCCAAAAAGCCCCTTTTTTTCTAAATTAAAAAAAATTACGGAAAAGGAAAAATACTAGAGAAAGCCCGTAAAAGTCATCCTCTCTCGAACAACCCAAATTGGAGACAAAATTACGGTTAGGGTTCCTAAATCCATCCAGTGATTGAATCCTTTTTCCCGTCCGTACACCAACCGCCTAATAAAAGACTAAGATTGTTGTTAATCAACGTTATGGTCTTTCCCCCCTTTTTAAAATGAATCACTTTCCATAAACGGCAAGCAAAAGCTCAAGTGGACCCAATCGGACGGTCAGGAACAAGGGTCGGATGATGAAGCTGGCAGGAGACATCAACGGGTCAGACTTCAGCTCACCAAGGATCTGGCGCACGTTAACGTAACGCCCAAAGGGAGGGGCGACGGAGGGGTTTCTCAATTCTGACAAAGGAAAGTCTTTTCTTTTCTTTTTTCTTTTTTGGGTCTGAATCTGAGAGAGTAAATGTTTTTTCTTTTCAGACAATTGTTAGCAGATAGAATTGGGGATCCTGAGTGTGACTAACGTGCGATCGATTAGTGGGATGGATTTGGAGCGTTGGATGGAAGGCAACGGAGGGAGGAGATTGGAAGAGGGGTGCATAGTGCGCATCCCGGCATAGGATAGGGAAGCGGATGACGTGGACGGAAAGGGGGACAGAGAAGAGAGAAAAGTGGAAGAAAAAGCGAATGGGGGGCAAATGTTTGGATAGTTTGGTAGAGATAGAGAGAAGGCCACGTCCCTCTTCGAGATCTCTATTCAATGCCCTTAACCCCTTCTCCAAAACATTACAAACATCTTTTCGGGAAAAGAAATAATTATCTGGTTTTCTTTTTTTTTTATTTGGGCAACGAACGCCTTATAATAAATATCTAACCAAAGGTTGACACGTAGATAGTCCAGCTGGAAAGTGCAATGGAGCGGCCAGAGTAGAGAGGTGAGCAGCCAACCACAATAGCACATGTGCTTAAATAAAAAAACAAAAAGGTTTCTTTTTTAATTGCATTTATTTAGCTAATGATCTTTCCTTTTCTTTGTCTTCCTTTCCTTACCAACGAGGCTGCCAGAACAAGATATCTAATGAAAATTATTTAAAGTTGAGAAAATACAAAACGCAAGTTGATTAAGGACAAATTAGTGAAGCTATTAAATTTAAAAATGGGTCTATTACTCTTTTCGTAAACCCTGCGTAGCAAGGCAGATTACAATAAACAATAAGAGACTTAAGGTGTAGAATCATAAAGGAGAAATTTAATGATACATTTGAAGATGTTCTATCATTTCTTTTTTTATAATTAAGAGATTTAAATTTTACTTTTTAAACAAAGAATTATGCACCAATTAATGAATTAAATGCTCGGTGCCTATCATCATTATTTTAATCACATGTTTACACAACATCTTAAATATCACTCATTTTATAATATGAATAAAAGAACTTGAATTTCATTTAATTGGTATTTTTGTTTTTTATTTTACTTTTTTTAATTTATTCATTTTTTCTCACGAATGTCACCTTTCGTTTCTATTAAAATTTTTTCTATATCTTATTTAGAAATGTCAATAGGTAAGGTATCGTTATTTTTTAGATATTTTAATTCAAATTTTATTATTTGATAGGATATCGAACCTTGTAAATATCCGATTAAATTTTTTTAATTGTTATTCAAATCTATACTTGAATACTTTAAACACTACTTTTTGAATACTCATACTCATTAAATTATATATTAAAATAAATTAAAATTAATTTTTATGTATATTATTAATAAAAATTAAATTAATAAATTAAAATTAGTTCATAAAAAATAAATTAAATTTTAAAATTCATAAGTATAATAATTAATGAATTTTAGTAAATATTAAATTTATTATAAAAAATAATATATAAAAAAACTAAATTTAAATATTAAAAATCATTATTTATACTTAAGTTTGAGTAATGAGTGCTCTAAAATCATTGCATGATCCTTTAGATAATGGTTTTACCATCCAAACTCAATTATAAGATACATTAATCTTACTTAATCGGTTGGGTAATGCAAGATACTTGTTTACAAGATATTCATCAACATCCCTAATCTTATTTTAAATTTGTGAAAATGAAAGATTTGTACATAATTATTTGATCGGGAAAATACATGTACATGTTATTTAACTAAACATTTAAATGCATCTATAATATCTTATTTACAAAAAATTTGACAATTACGGAAAATATCAATGTATAGTTTTTACCATGATACTCTTTAGTGTTTAAAAGTTCGAAAAATACAAGTAATGGTTTGTTAATGCTTATTTTACTTACCGCCCTTGGATGGGCTTGTTGGCAACTAGAGCCAATCTCATAACACAAATATTTGCACACAGAAGCAACTCTTCCAATTAAATCAAGAGGAAATTGTGAGAAATAAATCTTCTTATAAGGTGATTTCAAAAGTAACCGTCTAAATAAAGTTATCTGTTTCTACTCAAAAAGAAGCATGAGTAGACGAAAATGCCCTTAAAAAACACTATGAGAAATTAAGTTGCCCATATCTGTCGCTCGCCATTTTTCAAAAATTAGAAATTAATGCTCAATTGTTTGTGCTCGCTCATCTTTCTCTCTCAGCTCTCTGAACTGTATCAACTCTATGTTCAGCACCATCGTTATCAGCTCTCTCAGCTCTCTAAACTGTGTGAACTCTGTCAACTCTCTGTTGAGCACCATCATCTTCGTGCCGTGGTCTATCTCTCGCCATTTGGCCATATTGTCATTGAAAAATAAACCCCATAGCGGAGATGACATCAATGTATGTTTTTGGGTTTATTGCTGCAACACATAAATTTGTGAAACTTTTTTTGTAAATTAGAAGATGGATTAGAAACATTGCACAGAGTTGTTACACGCCATGCATCTATTCAACGTGTAACCACATAAGACTGCCTGCACTTGGCTTGTAACCAGCATGTCTGCATGCACTTGTCGTGTCACCAGCATGTCTATGTGCACTTAGCGTGTCACAAGCATGTCTGCATGCATTTGTCGTGTCACCAGCATGCATGCATGCATGCAATTATCGTGTCACCAGCATGCATGCATGCACTTGTCGTGTCACCAGCATGTCTGCCTGCACTTGGCGTGTCACCAGCATGCATGCATGCACTTGGCCTGTCACCACCATGTAATTAAGTAAATAATTAAATAATTAAGTAAATTAAATAATTATTTTTGTTTTCAAAATTTCAGTGGGGTTCCAATTCTGCGACTTTTGATAAGACAAAGTGGTCAGTGGGTGGATGGCATGTATGTCAGTTAAAAATCCACTACGCAAGTATACGTATCGAATAGACAGTATATTAGCAAGTAGAGTATCGTTCCCACGGAGAATTGATCTAAAACTTTACTAATTACTAAAATTAAAACAATTTAGTTTTATCCAAATAATCCAAATAATTAATTAATTAAAACTAATAAACTGGAATTTAAAATAACAATAAAAATCAAAATAATAACTGGAGAAAATATCAGACTAAACAAGCCTAGGATTACAATATCCCTCACACTTCATCTAAATTTTACCTCTCATCCTTAACTTATTTCAATGGGTTGAATTGCTAACCTAGAGTCCTAAATTATTTATAAGGGTCTCCCGACTCGTCCTATAAAAATATCTATTTTAACCAAAACACTATATCCCTATGTGATTTGAAATTAAAATACACTCATTAAGTTCAGGCTCTAATCTGGCTACATATGGCCTATAGGTATATCCCTATCCTATATGCAAATCATTTAACATGATCATATGCTATCCCAATTTTAGTCTACTCTAAACTCCCTCTCCCAAGTTTGTTTAGGTTCCTAAATCAGTTTAATTGGTGATCAGGCAATTAAAAGCATTAAGAACAAATTGGAATAAACAATTCAAATTCCATTGAAAATAAGTAAGAAAGAGATTAAAAACTTAAACTACATGTGAGTTCAATTGCAATCCTAGAAAAAGAAAATTAGCTACTCATAATTGAAAAATCAAATAACATTGTATAAAATTCAACCATTGAAAATAACAAGAAGAATAAAAGCTAAGGAAGAAAACAAGATAATTGCTGCTCTGATCTCCGGGTTTTCAACTTCAACTTCTAGCTTCTTGAATCTCCAAAGGTTCTCTTCTTTAGGTCTCAAACTATCCTATATATATACTAACAAATTTAACCTAAACTTCCTTAAGTTGACCTAGGGTTTAATTGGGCTTAAAACATAATGACAAGCCCAAAAATCACTTGTTAGTCTTTACAAATTTCCATTCCCGACACAGTACGTCTAGTAACTTTCTGATGCGATTTTCTCTATCTTCGAGGCAGAACTGGGCAAAGTGATCTTCATGAAAGTTGTAGCTCTGTCTCTTATCTTTCCAATGGTCTAAGAATCGTAGTAATTGGAGTTTTGTAGCTCGAGATATGACTAAAACACTGAAGCATATGCAAGCAGATTTTTGGGTCTTTTATCACCTTACTTTCCAAAATTAAACCCAATGACTTTAGGTCCTACCAAAAATATAAAAACTAATAAATATTAACCAAATTAAAGGAAATAACATAAAATTAAATAACTTACTTAAAAACAAACTAAATATATAAAAATAACTAAAAATTAAGAAATTATAATTAAAAACTAAGGACTTAGCTAAAATTTAATAACAAAATTGGAATAAAATAATTCTATAAAATAGAATTATCAATGTACAAGGGTGGTGAGTCACGAATGCAGGGGGGTTAGGAGTGATTTGTCGTTTACGGGCTTGATGAAGCTGGTTGAAAATGTTGTTGGGGTAAACTCGGAAATTGACGATATTGAGTTGCATGCATTGATCAGTACACCGGGAGAGATATCACGGCCAATTATCAAGGATGATGAGGATATTGCATTAATTCTGCTAGAACAGAGGAATGTTTCGGCTGTGTATGTCAGCATTAAGAGACCCGAAACAAATGTTATGTCACATGAAAAAGCTGAAAAACATGGTAATCAGCTCAATCAGAATGAGATTTACAATGCTTCACATATGCCAGAGCATTCGGTCCGTAACCCGCAGTTGAGGTATCCTCAGGAGTTTGTACAGCCTGGTAACCAGAGGATATTGATAGAAGAGTTGGATGCACAATTCCGATCAGGATGTGCATCAAACCAATTAGGATAATGCTACATCAAACCTTTTGCTAAAGGAATGCAACTATCGGGTGAAACGGTAGAGTGTGTAATTCCAATTTCAAATGAGAATACGACATGTGAGTACAACATTGTGACGTTGGATGTTAACACTGTGACGCTAGAGGATAATGCTGCATGTTATGATGGAAATGAGGATTTGTTCGCTAGCAGTGAAGATAGATTTGATAACAGTTCGAGTGATGGGCCTGACAAATGAGATCATGACAGTTCAGACAATGACTACCTTTATGACAGTGACATTCCACTTTGCAATAATGTTGAAGGCGAAATGGAATCTGTTGAAGGTTTTGATGTAGGAAATGTTTAGTGTGATGATCACATATACAATAACCCCATCGCTGGTGAGGACGAGATTCGTTTTGTTGATACAATGCTCGATGATAGTTATCAGGAAAGTAGAAATACAAAGATATCTTTTACGTGGTGAATTACAAGTGCAGAAAGGTTCTCCTTCCAAACAATTAGCACTGAAGAGTCGACATGTCCCAATGATCGTTTATACAAAGGAAGAATGTTTTCCTCGAAGGCGGAGTTGAAACGAGCTCTGAACATGTTGGCTCTAAAAGAGCAGTTTGGGATAAGAGTGAAAAGGTCATGCAAAAGTTGTTACGATATTGGTTGCAAGGACAAGGCATGCAGGTTCAGTGTCCGTTCAACGAAGTTACCTGATGGAGGAGGGTATTGGGAAGTTCGGATGTTCCACAAAGTACACACATGTACTGTTGATGGTTTGCAAGGGCAATTTTCATCTGCAAGTGCCAAGATAATTGGTGAACTTATGGCACCCAAGCTTCGGGCTAATGGAGTAGCATTGAGACCTAAGGACATAATTGGTGAGATGAGGGTTCAGTGGGGATTGGAATGCTTGTATGGTAAGGCTTGGCAAGCAAAAGAGTATGTGGAGACACTTATTTTCGGTCCCCCGGAGGAGTCATTTCAACTACTACCATCATATTTTTATATGTTGAAATAAGAAAATCCTGTCACAGTCACAGCAGTGGCTACTGACGAGGCTGAAAGATTCAAATATTGTTTCTGGTCATACGGGGCTTGTATTCGGGGGTTTAAGGATGTAATGCGTCCTATGGTTGCAATTGATGCAACACATCTGAAAGGCAGGTTCAAGGGTATTCTATTTGTTGCTGTATGCAAGGACGCGAACAAGTGTGTATATCCAATTGTGTTTGGCATTGGCCATGTTGAGGACGAAGACTCGTGGACGTAGTTTTTCATCAAACTATGTGATGCGGTTGGTTGTCTTGAAAACACTATATTCATTTCTGATCAGCATCTTGGCATTAAGAAAACAATCCAAAATGCATACCAGAAGCGCATCACGGTTTATGCGGTTACCATTTGAAGAAAAACTTTAAAAACAAGTTCAAGTGTGATGATGTTTCTATGATTTTCACCTTTGCTCGAGATTACTATAAGGTTTTCGAATTCAACAGACATATGAACCAGCTCATGTAGATTCATGCGGGAGCCTATGCTGATCTTTTGAAAATAGGCCTTGAGAGATGGGCACGTGCATGTTCACCAGCAAGGCAATACCAAATGATGACCTCGAACATTGCTGAATGTGTTAACTCCTGCTTAAAGCATGTCAGACAAATGCCAATCACTGTTTTGATCGAGTTCATACGAGACATGTTCCAACGTTGGTTCCATGATCGATACAAAGAGGTTGTCAAGGTGACCACATCCTTCAGCCCTTGGGTTGTTAGGCAATTGAGCAAATGCTTCAATGATGCACATCATTTTGTAGTGAAGCCTATCAATCAAGTGGAGTTTGAAGTTAAAGACGGGAAGATGGACGGACTTGTTAACCTGTCCACGAAGACGTGTTCATGCAGTGAGTTCCAAACAGATTTGCTGCCATGCAGCCATGTCATTGCAGCAATAAGGTTAGATTATATTTTCTTTATTTCTTATTTGATCCTTAATTTGACATAGCATTTATATTCTGCTTGAATATTGGGTTCATTGTATTTTTCAGTAAATGCAAATGTGAAGCCTTTGATTTCTACGCCGACTACTACAAGACAACCGTTTAGATGGAGGGTTATACGGGGTCCATTCACCCAATAGGGCATCCTAGTGAATGGGACATCCCCTTGCATGTGAAACAAATTATCGTCTTGCCACCACTTTGGCGAGACCAAGCAAGAGGACCTATGAGGAAAAGGATTCCATTCGTTGGTGAAGGCAGTTGAGCACAGAGATGTTCGCAATGCAAGATGTACGAGCATAACAGTTAGAATTGCCCATCTCCATTTGCAAATCCATCAACAAATCTGCCACCATCTCCAAGTCAATTAGCACCCCAACGAGTGCGTCGACCGAAAGCTTATTTAATTTACAGAGAAACCGGTCACACACACAACAACTGTCCAATCCGAAAGACAATGTCTGAAAACGTAAGGTGTGTTGTGGACAAAGACATATTATCGTGGCCTAACTAACTGCAATTTATCTGTTGTTTTGTTAGGGTTTGATTCGAACTGTTTCGATCTTGGCTATTGACATTTGCATTGAATAATGATATTTGCTATAAACCAGTGTATAATAATAGCATTGCCTAGGCATAGAATTAGTCAATAATTAACTTTAGTCACACTATGCATGGTCATATAGCATGGAATGTAAATTGTCTAATCTCTGGACAGCATATATAAATAAAAAATCAACAATGTTACTCTACATTCATTACATTTTTGCTTAAAGCAAATCGCTTCAATATACATAACGATGTTGCAAAACTATATCAATTGTCAACTCGGGTTTAGAGTTTGTGAAAGGGTAAAAATGAGAGAAATCAGGCTGCAGAGTCGATGACACACCATTGAGGGAAGCAGCGACACAGCATCCTTTTCGTGTTGGTGACACGTCAAGTGCAGGCAAACATGTTGGTGACACGTCAAGTGCATGCAGAGATGTTGGTGATACGGTTGGTGCATATAAACATGCTGGTGACACGCCTAGTCCACATAAACATGTTGGTGACACGCCAAACGCACATAGACATGCTGGTGACACGGTTGGTGCACATAGACATGCTGGTGACACGCCTAGTGCACATATGCTGGTGACACACCAAGTGCACATAGACATGTTGGTGACACGGTTGATGTACATAGACATGCTGGTGACACGGTTGGTGCACATAGACATGCTGGTGACACGTCTAGTGCACATAGACATGCTAGTGACACTCCAATTGCACATAGACATGCTGGTGATAAGCCAAGTGCACATAGACATGCTGGTGACACGCCAAGTGCACATAGACATGTTGGTGACATGCCCAGTCTATTGAATTTCATTTTTTTTTGACACACCAAGTGGAGGCAAACATGATGGTGACACGCCAAGTGCAGGCATATTGAACTTTTGAATACAGAAGAACAACAGAAATCTGGTCAAACAGCAGAAAACAGAAAGAAAACTTTCTGTTGTTTTAACCCATCAAAACAAACTGAAAACCACTAACAGTGAGGACTTTCTCCCCTCCCCCTCTTTGATATATTCAACTTTAGAATTCTACCATAGTCTAATAATTAATCTGTTTCTCTTCACCTCCGATCTGTCCGATCTGTAAGCAATTGTCCAACCTTGGCTTTTTGAAATACAGAGACTCTGTATCATCCGAGAAGCCAGGGTTGGACAATTGCTTACAGGTTGGAAGTGAAGAGAAACAAATTAATTATTAAACTAGGGTAGAATTCTAAAGTTGAATATATCAAGGGGGGAGAAAGTCCTCATTGTTAGTGGTTTTCAACGTGTTTTGAAGGGTTAAAACAACAGAAAACTTTCCTTTGTTTTCCGTTGTTCGACTCGATTTCTATTATTCTTCTGTATTCTAATTGTTCAACATTCTCGTGGTCTAAAAAACTACGGATGATGTATCGACAAAACTGCTTTTGACGAGACGTATAGTCAATCGATGAGAACTGATGAGTTTTTGACCATATATAGTAGAGAAATATAAACCGACATTAGAAGTTTAAATGTTTTGGTCTGAGGCAATGAACAGACGTGCTGGTGATGCGTTAAATGCATGCAGAGATGCTGTTGACGTGCCAAGTGCAGGCAGAGATGTTGCTGACATGCCAAGTGTAGGCAGAGATAGTGGTGACACGCCAAGTGCAATAAGACATGGTGGTGACATGCCAAGTGCAATAAAACATGGTGGTGACACGCCAAGTGCATGCAGACATGCTGGTGACACGCCAAGCGCACATAGAAATGCTAGTGACCCGCCAAGTGCACGCAGAAATGCTGGTTACAAGCCAAGTGCAGGCAGAGATGATGCTAACACGCCAAGTGCACTCAAACATGGTGGTGACATGCCAAGTGCACTCAGACGTGGTGGTAACACGCCAAGTGCACTCAGACATGCTGGTGACATGCCAAGTTCAGGCAGAGATGCTTCTGACACGCCTAGTGCACTCAAACATGGTGGTGACACGCCAAGTGCACTCAGAGATGGTTGCGACACGCCAAGTGCACTCAGACGTGGTGGTGACATGCCAAGTGCACTCAGAGATGGTGGTGACACCCCAAGTGCACTCAGACATGCTGGTGACACGTCAAGTTGCATTTTAAATTCCTTTTGTGGACAATTAATCAAAACAAAAGAAAAATGACAACCTATTCAAAATATGGAGACCAATTCTGCCAATATGTCACCCACAGGACCCTTCAAAAGATATGAAAATGATCATTGAACAAAATAATTATACAAATTTAAATTTATCTACTGTATCCAAACAATTTGAGAAAAAAATATAGAAACGTAATGTAATGTATAAACTGTATGAATATTAGTAAAATTAATAAAATGAATTGTATATACAAAAAAAAAATGATGTACAGACACAGGTCGATGATATGTTCAAGGTTCACTCTCACAACTATTGCAAAAAATTTCGAGAACGTATTAACAATGCAGATTTGCAATCATGTTCTACTTAACTCTGATTGATTCCGATTGCAACATATCGTCAATGTACCCAATCATGAACATACCGCAGCTAACACTATCATCTTGTCGATTCACCTTAGCTTTTGGCAAATGGATCTCCAATCGCATCGGCGTCAAATCTCGTTCCCTCCTCTTTGTTCGGTTGAAATAACCGGCTTTGTGGCATATGATTGGGAACAATGTCGTAAATGGTGACATTTGAGTAGCACGAACTTTGTTATCCTTAGCATCCGAAGTTCTTACGGAGTCCTCCACCCTGATCGTCCATCTCCCCAAGTCTATCTTCGCCACCACCCAATGGCCACCGACATTGCAAGGTGCAAAGATGAAATCGACATCTTTCCATCTTTTCTCGTATGTCGGCCTCTCACCCTGCACGTACCCCCGCAACTCATCTATAATTTTCATGCTAGCCTGGGCATCTTCGATGGGGTTTAGGATGTGTACCATATTGAGGGTGTCCTGTGAAGCATGTATATGTTATCTTACACTTAATGCAATAAATAACTTATTATTTTAATAATTTAAAATCATGAAAAATAAACTTACGAAGAATATCGTGTCAACCACGCATGCACGAGCTTTGTACAACTTCGATTTTGGCCCAGTCATCCGCTTACCGAGTATGCTGAAGCATGCGTCGATATGTTCACTTGTCATTTCTTCTTTGGGATCCTCTAATGTTCTGAAAAAATTCTCACCTTGATCCCCTAAGATCCCGACATTACACCTACATATGTAACATAATGAATTAATTATTTTAGCCTTGGTGGATTAATGTTAAATTAAAAAACCAGATTAGCAATGTTATTTATGAGCTTACCTCGCATGCTCGTCTTTCTTGAAGGCCTCATACGCTTCGACCATTGCGCTTTTTTGATCACGACGGCTCATCATGGGGTCAATGTACGGGCTTGCAATGTACTTGCTTGCCATTTTCACCCGTGCCCGCTTAGTAGGGTCTGAAATTAATGCTACCTGATCTTAGACAGTAGATCCCTCTGGTGGCGATAATCGCAAGCTGCTAGCTTCAGGAGTGTTGTGAAGAAGATGGTCCCCTTCATACACGACTATTGCAAGGTTCTCATCCCATCCAACCGCTGCATCGATCACCGGATCAGCATCCGCTGCCAGTGTATCATCTCCATTCGCACCAACAACATCATCATCGTCAATGTTAAAACCAGGTTCATCTTGGTGCCCTTCATCAATAGCATCCTCATGGTCGGCACCAACATCGTTAGATGAAGGTTCGCCCCACATAATGAGAGAAATGAGAAAATCGTTAGCATAAGCCGATGCCTATAAATTAGTACTAACCATACTAAACATAAATAACCAATATATGTGCAAATATTGAATTTCGTACTTGTGATTTCAGACCCTCTAGAATCCGAGAGACGACATGGTCCTCAAACGTCTACAGGGCCAGAGTCAATGACTGGATTGAAGCCTTCAGCGCCGACATCTCCATTTTATGTCGATTCATGAACTGTCGCAACTGACGCTTCGTCACTAGTCCGTCATTGACTTTTGTGGATTCAGTCAACTGCAATAAGATATATATTATTGTGGGTCAGTGTAAATAGATAAGGAATTGTTGAACATTAACGATTAGAACTATAAAATCCTTATCGGTAGCTCATTACCAGTGTGTGGTTGAGCATGACCGATCGGTACTTGAGGTGCTTGAGTCGCATCCCTTAAGTTCAATCACAAGAAATTACTGTGTTAATGTGTAAATAGATATGGAATTGTTGAACATTAACCATTAGAATTATAAAATCCTTACCGATTGCTCGTTACTAGTATGTGGTTGAGCATGACCGATCGGTGCTTGGGTCGCCTTCTTTAACTGCAATGACAGAAATTACTGTGTTACTGTGTAAATAGATATGGAATTGTTGAACATTAAC
Organism: Theobroma grandiflorum; assembly: GCA_036013995.1. Lineage (NCBI taxonomy): Eukaryota > Viridiplantae > Streptophyta > Magnoliopsida > Malvales > Malvaceae > Theobroma > Theobroma grandiflorum. The sequence continues at coordinate 16,176,116 of CP142131.1, forward strand.
CATTAGAACTATAAAATCCTTACCGACGGGAAGTTATCACTGTGCGTATGAGGAGGATTTCTCGATAGTTGAGGAGCTGTCGTAGCATGGTCCAATTGCAAACACATATATGTTAGTTGATAGTCACATGTGGAATTGTTGAATACAAACGGTTAAATCCGTCCTTACCGACTGTTCACTGCTATGCATATGGTCACCCTCTTCCTCCAACTCAGGGACTGACAGCTTATCCTCTAAGGCAGCGGCTGTGCGCCTCCGCTTAACGGCACCATTGGCTCTTCTGTCCTTCAACTGCCTCTTTTTTTCCCTCGCACCTAAGCCCCAATCAGCCCGATCCTCCATGTGCCTTATAGGCACGTACTAGTGTCCCTCAAATAGCGGGACATCAATGTCAACGAAGTAATCCCAGCTCGACTCCTCCGGGGTAGGCTTCAAGGTCTGAACTGCCCATAACTGCAAAATAGAGATTGTGATTAAATATAATTTTATGAAAAATTATTATAGAAATGCACATCAGAGAGTAGCCAAGCTGTTCACTCACCTGCTGAGATGACTCTAACTTCTCAACTGCTTTGTAAAACGCAATCGGTTTCTGATTGCATTCCCATTTCAGCATACGTGGGTAGACATCCTTTGGATCAGAAGGGGCAACTAGTTTTCGGAAGGCTGGAATTGCCTCCAGTGCCCAAAACTACAAGTCAAATATAACATCATTAAACTGTAAATGATAAACGAGTGCAACAATAAATTTTTAAGTCAAAAGGAAACTCATCAATGTTAAGTGCCAGTACCTGAATCACCCACGGGAATTCGTAAATGTTATACCGCAAATGGGTAGCCGGGGGCAAGTTTGAGGCAGGCACTTCGAACCCCTTCAGAAGGTAGTCCTCGATTAACCTCCATACGTAATGACCCCATGGGAAGGCATTCCAAGAGTCGATGTCCTCCACTAATGAAAATAGCCAAGGTGTCACCCGTCTACGGTAGTCTTGACCGAATAAAATGTTATTTGCGATCAAGACAAGCGCCATCTTAGTCGCGTCACCTACTCACTGCAAGCTGTCTTTGCGGAATGTATTCAACAACTCCTGCAACTTAACGTTCTGCTGCCTGTTCCAGTATCGTGCATGAATTCCGTCAGCAACGACCTAGTACGGTCGTGTGAACACATCGGGCATTGGATCGAACTTCAGGCTGGTGATAAGGCAGAACTCCTACTTTGTTATCCGTGCCTTGCTCTTGCCAATGGCAAACCACAACTCGTGCTCCATTGATTCTGCCACCTTGATTCGACGAATCATGATGCTATGTAGGAGACCGGCGCTGAAGTAGCCTTGTGGATATACGTCCAGCAACATGTCGAAACACGTACTCTTCACTGCATCGTACTCCTCTTTCTCTTAGAGAGTCTTGTTGATGTAATGCAGCTGCAACCACTTACAGTGGGTGTTGATGCCGACATTGAACGCCCACTTCTCCCTCGGCACAATCAGCAAGCTATCGATATCCTCGTGCTGTCCGAAGTGCATTTGCAAAACATGGAACACATACACAATTGAGTTAGCCCATAATATGGAAACAAGGTACACTGAAGATAGAAAAAGAAAGAACGAAATAAATGTGGTCACACGCCATGCATAAGGGTCGTGACACGCCACGCATAAGTGTCGTGACACGACAGGCATATAGGTGTCGTGACACCCCACGCATCATTGTCATGACAAGCCATGTAACACTCACTGTTGTGACACGCCATGCATCACTGTCATGACAAGCCATGCATCACTCACTGTCGTGACACGCCAACCCTAAACTAGTGACACGAAAAAAATCCAAAAAACCAGTTAGCCCACAACACGCATCCTTAAAGCCGTGACACGAAAAAAACCCAGAAAACCAGTTAGCTCACAACATACCATATGCAGACGTGGACCCCCTTCTTCAACACTTTGATATGACCATAACCAGGAATAAAACAGTTTGGCAAAAAAAGAAAAGGAAAAAAAAACCAACTTATCAAACCAAACCTAATCGCAAAAAAACAACGAACAGAAGAAAGTTTTAATTTTAGACTGACTGACCTCTTCATTGATAGCAGACACCGTTGCTGTGACGTAGTTAAGCTTGGCAAGAACGAAGTCAAACTCTCTGTTACGTTTCGGGACGATGAATGAATCAAAATCTCTTACTTCCTTCACATAGACCTTTGCGATTTTAGAATGACAGAAAAATATTTTTTTTAATTAAATGGCCTTTTATATTCATTTCTTAAACTCCTTAAAAGTCCAAAGGGTTTCCTCGTTATTTGCTCGCTTTCTTTCAAATGTTAGACGTGTCACTAATTCAACATTGCCGTGTCAGACCCTAAACCATACCATGTCGAACACTCTAAACATTGCCGTGTCACCCGTCCAGTCATGGCGTGTCACACACTCAAAACATAGTTGTGCCACACATTCTCACCTTGTCGTTTCACACATTACAACTCTGACGTGTCACACGTCTATCCATGGCGTGTCACATACTCTAAACTCTGCCTTGTCACAGCCGCGTCACACATTTTCGCCTTGTCGTTTCACACATTATAATTCTGCCGTGTCACACATCTATCCAGGACGTGTCACACTCTCTAAACATTGCCGTGTCACAACCACATCACACGTTCTCGCCTTGCCGTTTCACACATTATAACTCTACCGTGTCACACGTCTAGACATGGCGCGTCACACTCTCTAAACACTGCCATGTCACAGCCGCGTCACACAACTCGCCTTGCCGTTTCACACATTATAATTCTGTAGTGTCACACGTCTAGCCAAAGCGTGTCACACTCTCTAAACACTGCCGTGTCACAGTCACATCACACATTCTCGCCTTGTCGTTTCACACATTATAACTTTGCCGTGTCACACGTCTAGACATAGCGTGTCACACTCTTTAAACACTGCCATCTCTCAGCCGCGTCATACATTCTCACCTTGCCATTTCACACATTCGCTCCGTGTCGTTTCACGAACTCTAAAGCCTACCTTCAGACAAACGTCTCACATATGGCCTGCTGTAGCACAGCCATTTCCTGTTTTGGATTCACATTTTTCTCCTTTCGATTCACCACTCTAAAGCCTGTTTCGGATTTTTGGTTTCACATCATTCTCGAAGCTTTCGATTCATCACGACCAGTTCCTCCTTCGATTTAATATCACTCTTTTAGTATTATCTAAATACCATGTCCGAAATATCTGAAAAACCCTTTCATGCTTTTGGGGAAAAAAATGAATGTTCTGCACCAAATTAAATGTTTGGGAATTCGAAATTATAAGAAATTCTTCGCATATTAATTTTCTTTTTTTTCGTTTGTTTGGGAATGCGTGTCACCCAAGTTCTCACTAAAGGTATTTTTGTCTCAAAATCTATTAGAGTGGTTAAAAACAATTAAATTTATGCGAAAGGTTATTTTTGAAAACATGTTTTCAATGACCAAAAAAAAAAAAATCCCCCTTAAATCAACCCACCTACCTACTATTTATGTTTCATCCATATTATTATTATTATTATTATAGTTCTGAATTGTTTTTTTTTTTTGTTGGCAAAAATAAAGCTACACTTGGTAGGAATTAAGTATGATGGGTTGGGACTTTGGTGTCAAAATGAATTTGAAAAATAATATAATATTAATCTATTGTATTTTATTTTTATTTATTTCAATTATATACAATTCCAATTTTATAATATTAATCTATAAATTTGTTTAATACTTTTAATCCTACCAATAAGGAGGAAAAGTTGAAAAAATTCCTCTCCTTTTCACTTTGTTATCTCTCCTAAGTTCTGTATCTTTTCACTTTTCCACCTTTCTGATCAGAACCACATCCTAACGAATCAAGTATGTTAGCTATATTATGTAGGAAATATATGAAAATAATTAATCTTGTACCCTTGTTTACTACCTGAAGTTCAACACAAGGATCGAAAGTTCGAAACAACCAGTAGTAATTAACGTTATAGTCCATCCATGACCCAACTTATATAAAGAAACAATGATAATGAGAGAAAACTGATAAAGAAGATACATAGAGCATGGCATTTGTTGGTAAGTTTCAACTTCTTGCAATTTCTTTTTCTTTTTCCTTTTTTTTTCTTTTAAATTTAGGACAAGCTTCTATATATATCTTTGTAAAGTTTGCATATAACATTGTTACACTTATTGCAATTACATAAATTGTCAGCTGTAGAATCAATCTCTTTTTTTTCTTTTGGTACAAAGTATCAGAGTCCTTTGTCATCCTAAACTTTTTATGAATGTGAAAAATCAATTCATATCTATGGGTCAGACTAACAGAGACATGTTACATATTTGGCAACTATCTGAAATTGCACTGATTCACCTTTCTACTCCACTAGTCAGAATGTATAATCAATTTTTTAGCCACCAAGCGGATACCTGCACTCTGCTGATAATCATAAGGATCCAAGCTGAAGAATGCATCCACAAAGATCCCAGCTCTAAATAAGTTATCAAGCTCGGCAGCATCAAATTTACTGAATACAAGTTTTTGCACAGTACCGGCACCATCTTTCTGATGTATCTCTGTGGCATATTGGACAATATCCCCGCTGACTACAGTAGGTATGCTGATAGAAAAAATCAAAGCATCAGGCAAGTTTCTGGAGTTGACAGTTCAAAAAAAATTATGCCTTCTCCGATTTTCTCAAATTTGCAAACCATATTGTTCTGTAAACTTTCATGTCACTTCATTCTTCCATCAATTAAATAGCACACCAACAGAATAACAAAGGAGAAAAAGAAACCATGTATGGGTGAATCAAGATTCAAGAGCATGTCCTAGACCGCCTGTTTCCATTTTCTCTTTCCATTTTGGAAAGCTCGTAAAATTTATCATTGTTTTCTGAGTTCCTATTAAATGGTAGTTTGATGTGAAACAAACTCCTTTTTTTACTCTGCAGTGCAAAATTTCATTTTTTTTCCTAAGCTAGGAGCTATTCATTTCCGTGTCATTAGAAAGAACAGGAAAATACAAAAGCTATGAAAACTTACTGCAGTCTCACAGCTGGGTAGTTGATGTAACCATCTTTCCTGTTCACAACAGGCCTCCACTCAGAGCTGCTTCCACAATCCTCAAATATTTTCTTCACAACAGCATCACAAACATCTAGAACCCTACATAAACTTGGAGACACATTAACCACAATGCTCAAGCGTGGCCGACCAGCCTGATCAACAAACTTTTTACTAATTCCAAATCGCACTCTCAAACAAGAACAAAAAAGTTGTAAAACAACATCTTCATGCAACAATTTTATTCGGTGGATGCCACGATAATATGGTGTAAGAGATGCACTGATAGAAGTTACAGAAACCTCATCAGGCTCTAGGAATCCTGCATAACCACTGCAACCTCCAGCAACAGCTGTTGCGAGAGACACCTCAGGAGATTCTGGCTCAGGTTTTTCTTCCATGGTGACATCTGATTGATAGGCCTCCGTTTTTATTTCATTGCTGAGCCGACTCATGTCAAAAGGATCTGGTTGAGCCGGATCAGATGCATCTAAACTTGGGACGACCTCTCCAATGTGGCAAGTCAAAAGAGAGATTCTTGGATGGGGTTCACCATTTTCTAGATCTGTTGGAGATAAATTTGGAACACGTTCAGAAATTAAACTTGAAGGGGCTTGCATGTTTGGGCTAGGCCCCTCAGGAGATGAGTTGCTATTACTAATACTTCTTGTAGTCGGCCTTGGGGAAACAACACTATCTGCTGTGAGTATGGTGGGGAGGCTCGACTCCTGCAGATATATTTAAGATTTTGCTTAAACTTTAGGTAATTAATCTCATAAAACATGGGCACTTCCAGGATGGATATCATCCTTGGCTTGTAGAGTAATATAAGATACCAAGAACAAGTCAAAATCACATGCAAGCACTGCTATATCGATAAAGCAATAATATTTACATGTGCCATTATATGACGGACACAACAAAACCTACATTAAGCTTACTCAATCAATTTTTTTTCCCAACTCCAATATGCAAAGTATAATTAAAGGAACTCATATTACATAGATACAAAACTAATTTGGCTTAAATAATATAAAAACCTTGAACTATGTCTATTTATGAAACTAAACTCTTATTCTTTTACTGTACCCAAAGAAGCCCTTACCTTTTGGTTTGTAACATACAAGCCCTTAACCTTAATGAAAAATTAAGGCATAATACTTGAAAAAGCTTCTAAACTATTCAAAAAATTTCAAATAAACCCTTGTTCTTCCATTGTGTTCAATTAAGCCCTTATATTTTTATTTTAGGTCAAATAGGTCCTTGTGACTAACAGTTGACTAATTGTTATCAGTCAAAATATCACTTATCATTTTATACTCATGTGACACTAATGTGGAGAGTGAAAAATACCACATAACTATGTCATCATGCCATATTAGTACATCACGTAATCATCTACCATGGCATGTCAGCATGCTACTCTAGCATCATGTAACATAACATGACAAATGACATTTTAACTAACAACAGTTAGTTAACCATTAGTCATAAGGTCTTATTTGACTCAAAATAAAAATATAAAGGCTTAATTGAATGCTATAAAATAATAAGAGTTTATTTAATATTTTTCTTAAATAATTCAAAATTTTTTTTAAGTTTTATGCCAAAAATTAAAGACTGCAAGATTCAATGTTAACTAACATATTTTGTTCATGTGGCGTATGACATCGCTTGATAATGTGGTCATGTGGCCTATTCCACAACAATTGCTATGTGTTCACGTTAGCTGCTACGTCATATGCCACATGGAAAGAAAATGCCAACTAACATAAGGCTAACAGCTGAATATATTCCCTTAAAGTAAAGGGCTTGTGTAGATATAAATCAAAGGAAAAAAGGCTTATGCAGGTACAATAAAAGAATATAGGCTTGATTGCATAAATGGGCAATAGTTTGGGGACTTTTTGAGTACTTAAGCTTACTGATACCCATTGCAAGGTCCACTCGATGGAAAGGACTTTGCATAAACATTAGCTGTCGTGTTATATGCCACGTGGATAGAAAATGCCAATTGTCATTAGGTTAACAGCCGCTAATTTGGTTAAGGGCTTGTGCCAGTACAAATCAAAGGATAAAAGCTTGTTTAGTTACAATAAAAGAATAAAGGTTTAGTTGCATAAATGGACGTAGTTCAGGGATTTTCTTAGTACTTAAGCTTATTGATTCCCATTGCAAGGTCCACTCAATGCAAGGGCTTTGCAATCAAAAATGATAACAATATAAGCATAACTCAAAAGCAAACAAAAACATTGTTGTAAAGAAAATCAGCTTCCTAAAAAGAGGAAAGGAGTAGTAGTGAAAGCTCTCCAAAGATTGATTTTAATAATATATAGCCACACAAGAAGAACCAAAGTGCATACCATTATACAAACCAGTAGCAGACACTATAAGGTATACAGAAGGAGCTGGGCTATATACAGGGAAGAGAAAAGCCAATGCATCAAACTTGCTGCAGGATCTTAACTTCTCACTGCCATTAAAACGGCTTATCCACATACCAAATGAAAGAAGCACTATTTCATCAAACTTTATGATTTAACATGTCAAAAGTTAAGACAAGTCAAATATGGTGCTTAAATTGTTCAATGTCAGATACTCTTAAATAAGTAAAACCAATGGCACATCATTCCAAAGAATGCAAGAGCTACTAAAGTTAGCACTCCAAAACAACCATACCAGGAACAAAACTGTTGCACAGTACTTAAGAACTTCAAGATTCATCCGGATATCATCCAAGCTCCTAAATATCGTAGCAAAAAGTTATTTCAAGGAAACATAAATTGCTACAGCCATCCAAGGTGAAAAGACTTATAAGTTAATTCATCACAGACTTGCCTGTGTCTCTGCTCTCCAATATTAAAATAGTTTGCAAGAGTTGCCATCTGCATAGAAGTACATACACATGTAATCAACCAAAACTTCAGATTAACCCTAAAACTTGCAATGCCTTACTTAGAGAATTGCACACAACTAAGAAAGCAAATCATTAAACAATAATCTAAATGTGCTAGGAACTTAAATCACATAACTTGTAAATATGGTGGCAATGGAATTCCCATTCCCCACAATGGAATAAACATAACACAGACAAACACAAATGTGATCAAGATTAGAGGTGCCAATTGAGCAGATTGGATCTTTTTACAGCTTTTGACTTTTCGGGCTTAGGATCAGGTCTCAGGTTTGGGTTGTATTGACTGGGATTTTTAGCGAGCTTTCCAGGTTCAGGTTTTCTCTACAAGCAGAAAATAGCTGAGTTCAAGTTAGGATCAAGTTCAAGCAATTTCAGGTTTCAGGTTTGAATGGCTGGGTTTGCTCAAAAACTGTATTTGGGCCTAATTAGGTCGGGTTTTGCCACCCCTAACAAGATAAACATCCATTTACCAGCTAAAGGAAAGTCCAAAATTTTGTAATTTACTGCATACAGTTTCGATACTTTTCCATTTTAAAGGTAAGCTTTGTAACATGAATTAAAAATTACCTTCATGTTACCAGCTCTCCTTCCAAATGTTCTAGTCAACAACGCCAATGAATCAATAATTCCCTTAGGCTCCGGCGCCGGCCGACCAATCTTTTCAAACGCTTCCCTTATCCTCACGCAATCAAACCTCACTATATTATGCCCCGCCCAAACCCTTCCTAAAAAAATTCATTTAAAAACTTAAAATTAATGACATATTAGAGAGAGAGAGAGAGAGAGAGAGAGCAATCTGAGAGTGAGATGCGGACCATGAAGAAGGTCGTGGACTTTGTCGGAGATTTCGGAAAAGGAAGGTGCCGAAGCAACGTCCTCTCGGGTGATGCGGTTGCAGCGTTCGGAGGAAGGGGAAATGGAAGCGAGGTTGTCCGGTCGGACCAGGGTGGAGTAGCTTTCGAGCTCCAGGAGCCTTTTGGAGCAAACTAAAATGGCTCCGAATTCGAGAATGGCGTAGCCTTGGCCGCGTCGCTGAGGGACCGTGGTTTCCAGATCGAAGAAGCAGATTTCGGATCTGTCACCCGACGTTGTCGGCCCCATTTGGACGAGAGAAAAAACGTTTGTTCTGCTGCTGTGTTTGAAAAGCGTCCAAGGGTCGAGAATTCTCAAGTGAAACGGGCCAATTTAACGAGGAAATATAAAACAGTGTTTTTTTGTTTTTTTTTGTGCGTGGCAGTTGGGTTGCTTCGTTTGGTGGGTTTCCTTTTTCTTTCAAAGGGGCCCATTTTGGATCTTCTTCCTTATTGCTTTAGAATGTACCTTTATTATCTCTTCCTCAAATGCTATTTTTTTTTTTACATAATATTTAAATTTTTTTTTAAATTATTGAAAAAATCTTTTAAAAAAAATTTTATTTATCATTTTCCGTTCAATCAATCTTTATATGGTAGTTGATTAATTGTAGTTAATCAAAACACTACGTCATTTTATATCTAATAATACTAATATAACAAACTAATATATTATTGTTGATGATAATTTAACATGAAGACATGATCTCATACATTTTCATCGTTATATATGATATAAAAATAATAAATAATATTTTAACTAATGACAATTAAATAAAAATTTATTTAAATTTTCTTAAATTATTCAATAACTTTTTCAAGCATCATACTTTTTTTTCAAAAGAAAATTGTGAGTTATCCAATCTGAACTACTTCTTGGAGTTGATTATTGTTGGATTACACAATAACCCTCTTATCTCTTACTTCTCATTAATCAATTTACTTATTTCAAAATTCAAAACTTTCAAGATAAAATTTTAAATTAATGTAAGTATTAAAGTATTCCATTGAAAACAAAATAATATATTTATTAACATTAATTTGTTTTTGCTTTTGTTTTTGTGAAAGCAATATTTCAAGTTTTTGACATAACCAAAACTATAAACTTTTGAAGCACAGAGAAGAAACAGCTATGAATTTTAGTCACGCACTTAATTGGTAAATAAATAGTATGCATGTTTTCACTTCTAGGCATGAGGTTTGGTGACATAATTCCAAAAAGAGAAGCCCCAACCACCAAGTAAAATGTCACATGTACAACTAGGTATCATTCTTTGCCTTTGTGCACAAACGTTCAAGAACCATTACTGCAAGGGCAAGCCATTCCTATTTCCTCTATTAAGTTAGTAACCAAGGCAGCCTTGTCCCAATTCCCACGTTTCCTTGGTGATCAAGCCAAAACTCCTTGCAAGAAGAAGAAGAAGAATCTTAAAACTCCTTGCACTACAAGGAGACAATTTAATATATATATATATATATATATATTATATAGGAACAATAATAATACTAATAAATAAATGGTTTTCATCAATCATCATGTTGCACACACCTTTAAAACAACATATCATCCAAAAGCGAATTATGCATTTTTGTCATCTACAAAATAACAAGCACTTGCCATTGCTCACAATGATAACTTTTCAATATCTGTGTGGATGTGCACAATAAACATATGATACTGTTACTGTTAGAGAGAGTTACATCAGAAATATGGTGATGACGAGCGCCACATTAGTAGTTACACTAGAGAACATTTAAGCATCTGAACTTAGTAGATGACAGTTAGTAGTTATAATAGAAGGATTTAGCTTTTAAGTCTCTGAACTTGGTACTTGCAGAAGGAATAACTTCAGATCCTTGCTCAAACACTAAATTCTAAAATCCCCCACTATTAGTACAAAACTTATGATATGTCTGGCTCGTGGCCTTCCTGCTTTGCCTGTCTAGTGACTTGCCAAAGCATATCATAGATTGAATATGCATGTTTGTCAGCACTGTCACCTGCCATAAAATCATGAACAACTCCATCAATTTGAACCCAACTCCGACCTGCAGGCTTTTTCACGCCCATGTCAATCATTTTTTGTCTCACATTAGCAACATCCTGCCACCTCTTTGCAAAAGCATACACATTTGACAACAGCACAAGATACCCGGCAGCATAGTCTGGGTCAAGCTCAGCAACCAATTTCTGAGCCACTTGAGAGGCAAGATCAACATTCTTATGAATCCTACAACCACCGAGTAGGGCACCCCACACAGCATCATTTGGTTTCACAGGCATGGTTTCAATAAGATTGAATGCTTCATCCAAGAAACCAGCACGGCTGAGAAGATCAACCATGCAACAATAGTGCTCAATCCTGGGCTCAATTCCCCAGTTTTGAGTCATTTGTGTAAAATGATGCCAACCCTCCTCAACATATCCAGCATGACTACAAGCACAGAGAACTCCAAGGTAGGTTATTGCATCAGGCTTGACTTCCCTGTCTCCCAAGCTTAGCATACATTCATACACAACAAGAGCTTCTTGTGCAAAGCCCTGTTTTGCTAATCCCATGATCATGCTTGTCCAAGAAACAGTACTTCTTTCCGGCATGTATTTAAGCACTTCATAAGCTTCCTCAATCAAACCACAACTAGCATACATGTGTATAAGTGCATTGTTCAAAGATACCAACAATCGCTGGCTTCTAATCCGTGATGTCTCTTTGATATGTGAGTGAATCCACTTCCCCAATTCTAAATCACCCAATTCAGCACATGCTGATAATGCTGCCAACAATGCCACCTGATCCAATTGGACACGCGCCCTCCTCATCTGATTAAAGAAGGACAAAGCTTGCTTACACTTCCCATTCCTAGCAAACCCTGCAACCATTGTCGTCCACGACACCACGTTCCTCTCTGGCATCTCATCAAAAACTCTCCTCGCCATATCAACATCCCCAGACCTAATATAGCCAGCGAGCAACGAATTCCAACTCACCACATTCCTCTCCCCCATTTCATCAAACACTCTACGCGCATAACCAATGCCATCACCACCACCTACCATTGCATACAAATGAACCAAATTCGTCCTCACAAACACACTGGAGCAATACCCATCTGCCAAAACTCTCCCATGAACCTGTTCCCCTTCTCTTAACATCCCAGACCTCGCGCAAGCGCTCAAAAGATATGAATAAGTAAACCCATCAGGGATAGCCCCCGTTGCAACCATTTGGTTATACAATTCAACCGATTTTTCAGGGTTTTCGGTTCTTGAATACCCTCGGATGACCTGGTTCCAGATTGTAGTACTTGGTTTTTCGATACTCTCGAAAATTTTAAGGGCATGTGGGAGATTATTACTAGAGGTTATATAGAATGAGATAAGGTTTACTAGGATGAAATTTTTCTGAGAAAAACCGTTAATGATGATCTGGGTGTGGATTTGGGTAATCTTCTTAATGGTGCTACATTTTTGAAGAAGGGAAATGATGCGTTGCTGTAGAGTTCTGGAGTTGACTAGATTGGCGGGAATGACTCCTTCAACTAACATTTGAAAATAAAATTGTTAAGGAGACATATTTGCAAGTCGCGGTAGATATTATTAAGTACGAGCCTTAATTATAATTTATAGGTATACAAGTGACAAAATGAAAATTTGACATGCTTAATTTATACCTGATAGATAGTTTCCCAAGAATTTTTTAAACTTGGCATATGTTTTTAATTGAGTTTATTTTTTAAAAAAGAAATAAAAATAGTACACTTATGTCAAAATAACTCATGGGAATGAAACTCCATAGCATTGCTCAATAAAATTGAAGTATTACCTCAAAGGGAACCTAAGAAGTATAGAACCAATAGGGTATTAAAAAGTCATAATAACAAAAGAATCTGCCAAATGATTAGATTCGTGATTAGAGATGGAAATAACCAACTTTTGTTGGGGGCTAAAAACAAAGAAATAAGAGTTAAAACTTTTAAAAACTAATATATTGAATTAACCAACAATCAAAAGATTAAAAATAAAAAATAATTTTACAAAACATGTAAATAAAAAAAAACCTTTAATAATTTTTTAAGAAAGTTGTGCTTAACGGTATTTTTTGGATTCAAATTTATCAAGCATTGACTTTGTACAAAATAGCATCTATTTCTTCAAGATTGAGTTTTAAATGTTTTAATTCACATTACTCTTATTTATGAGTTAGAGCATTAAGGTTTGGTGGTTGAAATATAGGAGAATCATTTGGACAATTTATATATTTGATTTTAAAAAATTTGTCAATTTTTTTCAATTGATTCCTATTTTAATCAAACTTGAAAAAAAAATTAATGCAGTCCACTTCTAATATTCTTATTTTATTTTTATTTAAACTTATAAAACTAAATATAAAACTATAATGCATAAAATATAAATAGTTAAATATGATATATATATGATTAATAATTTTCTCTTATATAATTAAGATTAATAAAAAACGATACATTGATAAATTTTAAACAACAATGCAATACTACAATTTATATTTGAGAATTACATAATATTTTTTTAATTTTAAAAGATTAAAATGATAGAAAATAAAATTCATATAACAGAAAAAAGAAAAACATAGCAAGTAGAAGATAAAATCACATATAACTAAAAAGAAAACATAGTTAATAGTTCGTAAAAATTTGGAGAAGAAAATTTATAAAAACTTAAAACATATGAATAAATAGAACATAAATGAAAAAAAAACAACTATAAATAAAATTAATAATATAAGTTGAAAGAAAAAGACAAAAGAAAACTTCACATTTTTCTTAATTTCACACAATAGTGGTTAGTAGTTCTCGTTCTTTTTTTCCAAGTTGGTGAGTTATAGAGATGAGAATAAAGTAAAAATGAAAGAACAAAAAAGAAGAGAAAAAAAAAAAGAAAGAGCTAAAGAGATATGGAGAAACTTAAGAGTTAAGGAGGGTAAAATTGAATAGATCATATAAAGTTATTTTGTTATTCTTTATTTGTATTAATTATTAAATAAAAAAATTATTTTGAGGGGCTATTAAGAGAATATATAAAAGATTTTAAAAATTTTGGGAGAGTTGTGACTAAGAGAGGATCTGCCCTATTTGCAATACACATGAATGTTAATATTTTGTAATTCATTCTTTAAAAGGTTTTTAATAGTTAAAGTCGAATTTGAATTAATATTTGGTTCATATGCTTTCATTTAAATCACCTATGCAACAATTTTGTTATCCATAACCAAAAAAACATCCTTCATCCCATGCCATCGATAATCCCCGATAAGCATTTTCTACTCGATATGCAGAACATTTTTCAAATTTAATTAAAAAATCGCATTTTCAATTTTCAAAGTGATTACAAAAGATACCTCTTGCAATGGATTAATGACACGAAGTTCAATGAGCTCTATTAGTGTTGAGTAGCAACCAATCTTGATATCGTGAGTTTTATCATTTTAACTTGTAAGGAAAGGATTACAAAATTAAGTGATAAGTACAACTCATAAGGAAAGGATTACAAAATCAAGTGATAATTACATTACTGTACAAAAATCATAACGTAACAAAGATTATATCAAAAGAGTTGTTTTTTCTAGTCATTGGTACCGTATTTCACAAATGTATTTTAATGAAATGCTTAAATCTATTAAAATATATATTTTTTAATCCTAGTAAAATTAAATTATTATGATAAAAAAAAAAACTTGTCAACTTAAGGTTTTTTTATGGTTATTTTCCAACCTATTTACTACTACAAGAATTTCATGTGAATCTCGTATGCCTCGAGTAAATGATAAAATTCATCATCTTAATAAAAATACTTATTCTTTAAATCCATATATTTTGAATTTATGTTATCAAATTCATCTAATTATCCTATATGTAATTGTTAATCTTAAAAATGTGTGTTAAAAACAAGTTTATATTGATGTTGTGTTTTAGGTTTTTTTAATTAAAATCTTATTTCAGAAATAAATTTTGCATTAAATTGTATTATATTAAAATGTGAAATCAAACATAGAAAGAGAAATTCAAACTATTATGTAGGAGATGTAATTTTCATTAAATTGTAATACATAAAAATGTGAAAGAAATTTAATTTTAACTCTCACTTTCAAAACAACATTGTGTAATAAATAATGTTTTTAATTTAGAAAGAGAAATTCAAACTATGATCATGCATCAATTATTGGGTTAAATACTCCAGTGTTTGTATCATAAATAAATTAAAAAGCGAATAAGTTTGGAAAATAAAGTTTTTATTTGGAATGAATTGTGTTTTATCATAGACTCTACACACCTCAAACAATTTTAAAGCATATTATATACAAAAAATCGTGTACTATTAAAAAAAATTCAAATAAATTTTTATTCTTTTAATTAGTTTAATCAATCTCTTATATTTTTATTTTAGATCAAATTGTCTTTTATGATTAGTAGTTGATTAACTGTTATTAATTAAAATACTATTTGCTACTTTTCATATCGACGTCATATTAATGTCATATGATATAGAAAATGAAGAGTTAAATTTTAACTAATAATAATTAATGCATTTGATTTAAAATAAAAATATAAAAACTTAATAAAACATAAAAAAAATTTAATTAAATGTTTTTAAATAACTCAAGAACTTATTAAAAAATTATCCAAAATTTTAACTACTATGCAGCAGACTAGGGGTGTGCAATCGGTTTTTTCGGTTTTTTCGGTTACTGGATATCCAGTAACCGAACTAACCGAACTATGTTAAACACTAACCGAAACCGAACCGAATTTACTAAATAACCGAACTAACCGAAACCGAACTAATTCGGTTAGTTCGGTTCGGTTACAAAAAACCGAACGATTCACGGGAGGACGGCAGAAAAGCAAAGTTGTCCTGGTGATGGGAGACGAGTCACGGTGCTGGACCTGCTGGTCGGTCAGAGCTCACGGGGGGACGGGCCAACGGGGGACGGCAGAAAAGCAAAGTTGTCCTGGTGATGGGAGACGAGTCACGGTGCTGGAGTGCTGGTCGGTCAGAGCTCACGGGGGGACGGGCCAACGGGGGACGGCAGAAAAGCAAAGCTGTCCTGGAGATGGGAGTCACGGTGCTGGTCCGTCACAGCTCACCGGAGGATGGGGGACGGCAGAAAGCAAAGCTGTCCTGGAGATGTCCTGGAGATGGGAGTCATGGTGCTGGTCGATCACAGCTCACGGGAGGATGGGGGACGGCAGAAAAGCAAACCTGTCCTGGAGATGGGAGTCACGGTGTTGATCTTGATCAGTCACAGCTCATGGGAGGATGCCAGGATGGGGGACGACAGAGACGACAGAATGGCTGAATGCCTGAATGGGAAAATGGTAATCGGTATTCCTAAGGTAAGGAAGTAAAATCTCTAAAATGTCATTCAGTTGTTCTTCGGTTAGTTCGATTAGTTCGGTTAGATATTTTTGTAATCGAAACCGAACCGAAGTTAATATTCTAACCGAACTATCCTAACCGAACTAACCGAACAACCGAACTAACCGAACCGAAAAAACCGAACTCATTTCGGTTCGGTTCGGTTGTTCGGTTCGGTTCCATTTTGCTCACCCCTACAGCAGACGTAACAAAGAAATTTATTGGTGCGCGGTGCGCTCTCCAAAACTTATGCCAAATTCTAGGACTACAAATTTATTCATCAAATTTGGCCATGTAAACCTCTCGCTGAAAAATGTTGAAGCTTGTGCCGCGTAATCGAACGCCGTTTTGTTGCACCAAGTACCCTTCAAGCCTTTCGAAAATAGCCTCGCACTCATCTCCATCTCATCATCTGAATCTGACCAAGGCCATCCTCAACTCCCAAACTCCCCACCAAGCTCTCAACCTTTTCAATTCCAACATAAAACTCATCAACCCATCAAAAAATCTCGAGCCTTATTCAGCAATTATTCACGTTTTAACCGGTGCTAAACTTTATATAGACGCCAGGTGTTTGATAAAATACCTCATCAAAACCCTCCAAAGCTCGTTAAAACCCCGCCGCGCTTGCCACTTAATTTTCAATGCCCTTAGCAAATTACAAACCTCAAAATTTACTCCCAATGTTTTTGGGTCGTTAATCATTGCATTTTCTGAGATTGGTCTGATCGAAGAAGCCTTGTGGGTTTATAGAAAAATCAGAACTTTCCCGCCAATGCAGGCTTGTAATTCACTTTTAGATGGGTTAGTTAAGATGGGGAGATTTGATTCGATGTGGGATGTTTATTATGACTTGCTTTCGCGTGGGTTTTTGCCCAATGTTGTTACTTATGGGGTGCTGATAAATGGTTGTTGTTGTCAAGGTGATGCTTCAAAGGCGCGCGAGTTGTTTCATGAGCTGTTAATGAAAGGAATTCAACCCAATGTTGTCATCTTCACGACTGTCATAAAAATTCTTTGCAGTGAAGGTAAGATGCTGGAGGCGGAATGTATGTTTAGGTTAATAAAAGATTTGTATTTCCTTCCAAATTTGTACGCTTTTAATGTTTTGATGAATGGATATTGCAAGATGGATAATGTTGAACGTGCTTTTGAAATATACTGGATGATGATTGGTGATGGCTTGAGACCAAATGTTGTTACTTTTGGTATCTTGATTGATGGACTTTGTAAGATGGGTGCATTGGTAGTGGCAAGGAACTATTTTGTTCGTATGGCTAAATATGGTGTTTTTCCCAATGTATTTGTGTATAATTGTTTAATTGATGGATACTGTAAGGCAGGTAATGTTTCTGAAGCAGTGGAGTTGAGCTCAGAAATGGAGAAGTTAAAAATTTTGCCTGATGTTTTCACTTACAGTATACTGATCAAGGGTCTTTGTAGTGTTGGCAGAGTGGAAGAAGGGAGTTTTTTATTGCAGAAAATAATCAAAGATGGAGTTTTGGCAAATTCTGTGACTTACAATTCACTAATTGATGGTTACTGTAGAGTAGGTAACATGGAGAAAGCTTTGGAGATATGCTCTCAAATGACTGAAAAAGGTGTAGAACCAAATGTCATCACTTTCTCAACATTGATTGATGGTTACTGCAAGGCTGGAAATATGCAAGCTGCCATGGGTGTTTACTCAGAAATGGTTATCAAGAGCATTGTTCCTGATGTGGTGGCTTACACAGCTTTGATTAATGGGTGCTTTAAAAATGGGAATGTGAAGGAGGCACTCCGGCTGCATAAAGTGATGCTAGAGTCAGGCTTAACACCCAATGCTTTCACATTAAGTTGCTTAGTTGATGGCCTTTGTAAAGATGGAATAGTTTTTGAGGCTTTCAGTGTTTTCTTGGAGAAAACTAGAGCTGGTATTAGTGAAAATGGAATCAATGAAACGGATGGCCTCTTTTGCTTTCCAAATCATGTGATGTATATGATCTGTACAACCTTGATTCAGGCCCTGTGCAAGGATGGCCAGATATTTAAAGCAAATAAAATTTTCTCAGATATAAGATGCATTGATTTGATAGCAGATGTGCCATCTTACATCGTTATGTTAGAGGGTCACTTTCAAGCCAAGCATATGATTGATGTGATGATGCTGCATGCTGATATGATAAAGATTGGCATCATGCCAAGCATTACCGTAAACATGATCATGGCCAGAGGTTATCAAGAGATTGGAGACCTCAGATCAGCTCTTATGTGCTCTGAGGATTTAGCGGTTCAGAGCTTGGGTGGTTTCAATCAAGGGGACCATAAAGGCCTTCAGCATGCAGTGAATGAGGTCAAAAAAGGCTAGTTTCTCGTTAGTGATATTTCTAATAGGTGAAAGGTTCCCATAGTGCTGGTGCATTCCCTCTCTGATTGTCTCCCTCAGAACTTGAGGTGGTGAAATTTTTTTGGCACTGCATCAAATTATTTGTTGTTAAGCGGGGAAGCTCTGCCATACTTATGGTTGCCAGTAATCATTCTAGTTGAAATCTTTGGAAGCCACGAGATGCCAGATTTTTGATTCTCCATTCTTGGACGAACTAAAGTCTTGGCATCGCATGTATAAGTTGTCTTTGAAGATCTCTTGGATTCTTGAAAGCAAGCCATCTAAGTTGAGTTACTTGGGTGGGGAAATCATGATATCAATGCTCAACTAGCTCAGAGTCTTTGGTGTTCCCTAACCAATCAAAAGCAATATCAAATTTCATTGTAATTTTGAGTTTCAAATTTCCTTCTTACATAAAGGAAGTGTAATACTTGTCTAATCTCACTACAAAAGGAAATGCCAAAAAGCTGTGGAGCCTATTCAGGAAGATGCAAATGCTCAATGTGGAACCTGCCCAAGTGACAGTTAACGGTTGCTCTCTCTGCCTGTGGGGCATTAGAAATGGGAGAATGGATTCACGCATACGTTCGTCGAGAACCCGAGCTCAAGGCATGCTCTCATAAACATGTATGCAATATGTGGTGAGACAAAAACTGCAAGGAAGTTGTTTGATAGCTTAGGAGAAAAGGATGTGACCACATGGACTTCCATGATCGGATTAGACGAAAGGGCAAATGTATTTAGCTTAAAGATTTAGTTGTTGGCAATGAATTTGGGTTGGGAAATGTAGACAAGAAGCTATATTTAGACAACCAGCTCAACTGTCAGACTGTATTTATTTGGATTAATTGTGAAGCCTGTCAAATCCTCGGTTATACTATTAATTATTTCTACTGATTTCATCCAAAATAAATTATTTGATAATGGAGCACATGCCATTGTTGCCCAAAAATAAAGAGCATTTGGGTAGGATCTAACACTTAACAATTAACGTGGGACAACTTAATAAAAGCATGAATTATAGGGTGAAAATAGGGCAGTAGCATTGTTAATGGTTGGTAATGGTTTGGATGGATGAGTAGTAGTATCATAAGAAGAAGGTGAGTTAATTGACTGTTTTCAATGCCCTGTGGCCAAATAAAGGGAATACTAAGTTATAAAACCGAAAAGAACAAGTCGTCCTTCGCAACCCAAAGTCCAAGTGCCCCCCTCCTCCTTTTCAGCTTCAATAACCGCTCTAAATTTCAACCCTCCAAAGAGCCACCCAAATATCTAGGCGCTTTTCTTTTTCTCACCCCTCAAAGCAAATCCACCCAAACCTTCTCTCTCTCTTGCTGCGCAACAATCTTTTGTCTCTCTGATTATCTAAACGGATGTGATCCACTCGTCCCGCTCTGTACCTCTACCCCATTCGAAATATCCGGATCCTACCCGTTTGCTGCCCTCATGTTCATGGATGCTGTTGACACCGTTCCCCGCTTCATTGCCGGAGCCATTTCTGGAGCTCTCACGGGCCTTTTTGCTTTCGGTGATTACACCCCATTTTGTTCTCATCTTAAGTTCTTATATATCTCTTACTTTTCATTCAATGATTGCATCCTTATTTGCCACATGCTCGATTAGGCTCTGGTTGGTAGTTTCGTTTGCTAGTTGCTTTTGTATATTTGATTGAACAGAGCAAACAGAGCATCCAACCATAATTTTTCCTGTTATCTAATAACCTTTTTATTATTCATAAAAGTTAGATTTTTTTTAGTTTTTAGTTATTTAAAAATATTAGCTTTTATATCCAAATGTTCTTTTTGTTTTTGGCTTTTGGAAATAAAAACAAGTAATTGAAGTAACAACAAAACGGAGCATTATTTATTAATGGCATGGTGTTTCGTTTTTTTTAATTTTGGCTGATTTTCATATTGCTCCTAAAATCACCAGCAGTTGGGAATAACCGGAAAGTTGTATTCCATGCAAGATGGATAAGTACTTTTTTTACGCGGGAAGGGGCATTTGATGCATATGAAACACTACAAACCAGGCGTTATCTACCAATGCTCAGTCCAATTTGGCTTTTGTTTTTTGGGTAAATATTGTAGTTTTCATACTCCACAGTGCTCTGTGGTTTTTCTAACGAGGCATATATTTGTTCTTTGTTCTATTTTGCAGCAGGAGCTTTTACCGGAGCTGTTATGGGTGCTTTAGCAGGTAGGGCTTCTGATAGTGGCATGCTTCGTGGGGCTGGATTAGGTGCTATAGCTGGGGCTATCCTCTCAGTTGAGGTCTTGGAGGCATCACGTGCCTACTGGTGCTTGGAACGATCTGGCTCAAGGGGTTCGTCATCTATGGTTAGTTTACTAGATTAGCAGCCTTATTACTTGTGCATGATACACAAATCTTCTTGAAGTTTTCTACTGGTTATGCACAAAGTTAATTGTTTGATTCCTTCGGTTATAGACTATGGTATATGTTTTGTCTACATTTTGGGTCCAGGCAGACTTCATAGAGGAGCTTCTCCGTGGAAGATTGGTAGAAGAAGGGTTGACACCAGCGATGTTAAATGCCTACAATTGGCAGGTTTTTATTCTTTTCTCTTGCTATATATTTGTTAAGAACTCTAGATGGTGTCCTGTTGGAAATTTATGCACATATCTACACGATTGGTTAGTCATCAAGAAAATGCCTTTTCCTTTGTATGTAAATATGGACAAAATGATTGGTAAATATCTTTACTTTTTCATTTTTTAACTAGTGTGTTATGGAGATATGCAAGGGGGCAATCACTCGCTAAAAGGGCTGTGTGGTATTTTGTGCATTGACAGCTGAAGTTGATAGTTGTCAGTTGGACTATAGTCTTAATTAGTGTAGATGAGGAAGAGGACTCTAGGAGAGGATAGAAGATCTTATTACCATCTAGTTTGACCTAATCTTCTTCACTTTTCTAGTTCTCTTGCTTCATAGCTCAGTTTATTATTGACTTCAATCTTTGCATGCTTGCTTTTGGAATGTTGTTTCTTGATAAAGTCCAAAGAATGCTTGAAATATCTGTTTATGCAAAATGTAAACTCATTTAAGATCTCTTTCAAGTTTCTATAAGTTGGAGCATTTGCTAGTATTGTGTATTTCAGTTAGCACCATGTATATGGTTATAATCTCCTTTAAATCAGTACTGCCATGACCATCTGAGGTTTCTTATTGAGACAGTTTTAGACCTGTTTCTTGTTCAAAATCTCATTTCTTGATAATATATCTTTGTTGATGTCATTCTTGAATTTGGAGGAACATGCATCATGCCAAATGGAATTTGCTTTTACCAGTTCTGCTTCCCAAAGGTGTCGGACTGCATGATGCATTTTGTTCTTGATGTCTCTTCAAATCTTAGTTTTGCATGTAACCGTGCAAAAAAGTTTAAGAAACTTGATAGTAATTCACAGCCTATACTTAAAAAGTTAACTTTTAATCTCTCTCTCTCTGGCACAGTTAAGCCTTGCTGATATAAGCTATGATGAGATCCATGATATCTATGGTGAAGTTATCTTAAGGGGGTTGTCGGGAGATTCACTGAAAAACCTACCATGTCATGTGATTTTAGATGAAATCAAGGCAACTCAGGGCATCTATTGCGCGATATGTTTGCAGGTACTACTTTGTGTGTGCATGCTCTTCTGTTTACTATTGTGATTGTGCTGATAATAACCCTGATGCCATCTTTATGAATCATACACAAATAATTATGATAGTACTATTAACAACAATAACGACAGATTTTGTCATTGGCAGGATATTAAAGTAGGGGAAACTGCAAGGAGCTTGCCGAAGTGCCAGCACACATTTCACCTGGCATGTGTGGATAAGTGGCTTATAAGGCGGGGTTCATGCCCTGTATGTAGACGGGATGTGTAGATGTACTAGGCTTTACTGATAGTGTACATAAAGGGCAGTGGAGATTAAACTATTAGTCCATGTACCATTTTATGCTGTAATAAGACAGTTTGTAAATTTGATTCCCATAAGGCCTTAATGAAGTCGATTATTGAATATATGTATAGGGCAAAGATATAGTCTGTCAGCTGTAAAGGGGTTCTTTGTGAAAGGGAGAAGTGTTGTAAACAAGCAAAGATACCAAAAGTGGTGGAGAGGAAAATCAGATTAGTTTATGAAGTATTGAGTATCGTGGTAGGTAGAAATGATTAAAAAGAGAATAGCTAGAGAATTCGAGGAGAGAACTAGAATGTGAAGTTCTGGAGAAGTCTCCAAATGAATTGTGAAGAATTTATATAGGGTGCAAAAAGTGACAGGTACTAAAAAAATAAATTTTAATACACGTAATGAATAACATTATTAAGAGGTGCTTTAATGTGAGTAATCGTTACTAGTATATGATAAATAACAGTTAAAAACTCATTATGTGACCATTGGAGTAATTAGATATAATAAGATTTGTTCTTAAGTAAAAGGTGATAGAGAAAAGGTACATGTGAAAAGTTTTGCAAGAATAAGTTATACGTGAACATGTACAAGAGAATGAGGTTAAGGCGAGATGGAGAAACATTTGTGCATCAGAAAAAAGTTAAGAGGAAAACTTCTTAATTACTTCCATGTTTGAGCCACCAAACTAAACTCTTAAGAACATTTTAAGATGAAAATAACCTGTAAACTTTGTCACTTATTCCAAGTTGCTTTTATTGCTATTTGTTTGAAATAGTTATTCTATGCGAAGTAATTATTCTACTTATATTAGTTGTTCCACATAGAATAATGCTTTACTTATTCTAGTTATTCTGCGTGAAGTAGTGCTTCACTTGTTTTAGTTGTTTTATGTAAAATAGTGTTTCACTTGTAATAGTTCTTTCATTATTCTCTTTACAATATTATGCTGTAAAATAATTTCTTAGAGAATAGGTATTAATCAAAATCAACTATCTATATTTTGCTTCCTGCATAAGAATTCTTAGTTTTGGAGAGTGTCTATATACTATATTTTTTTATCCAGGTTTAGATTTAGTTGTTGGAAGGGATGTAATAAGAAAAAAGACCACTGCACATAAAAGGAAGAATATTACTTTTGAAGTATTTCCTCCCAAAACGATTGGAGTAGGAAATTCTGGTAAAATTCCTCTTGTTATTAAAAACTGGGAAAATGAAGTTATTAGAGAAAAAGGAGAAAATCCTCTTGGAAAAAAGTTCATGCTAGGCAACTTGATGAGCATCCTTCTGAACTTGCTAGATATGATTGAAATCATCTATGCACAGAAGCACTTCTTCATAAACGAATTGGTATCCCAGGACGATCAATTTTGAAGTTCAGGTTTGAGTATGGTGAGTTTCCACTTTTTGCTACTAAGTTAGGCTCAAATTCTCAATTTGTTCATAGTTGAGATGAGTGGGTAAACAAGGTGTTGAAGAATTCTAGTTAAAACTTCTCGCAATTGTTGGAATACTTGATGTTGTGTGTGTCACTTCCAAGCTTAACATTCATAGAGAGAAAATGATGGATGTATGGCATGCTATTCTTACAAGGTGGAGTACTTTTTCCCATACTATGATTATAGCATGGGAGGAATTTACCTTCATTCTAGAAGATTTGTGTGTTCTCTTGGAACTTCCTTGTATGAGTAAGCATGATTTTCACTTTATCAAGTTTCTTAAGAAGATGTATGTATTCGAGACTTTTTCTTTGATCTATTCAAAAGTTTAAGAAAAACTTCAAAGGTTGCACAGTTCTCTAATTGGGTAGGGGTATTTTATAACAAGTTCAATGTTAAAAGAGTTGGGATTGACCTTTCCAAATACCTAAACCATGAGCACGAGTTAGTGGCTTTAATAATATTTTGGTTGGCGTGACACATATTTTTAGGATGTCCATATGATGGTATCTCTTCAACATTGTTCCTTTAGCAATAAAGATTGTCCAAGGAATACATTTTCCTCTTGATCTATTGTATTTAAGATCTCTATATAAGAGGCTAGAGCTAGATTTGTACCAACTCAAAACTATTGACTCAATTGGGTGTTATAAAATTTTGACTTATGTGGATGCTTTCTTTGTTTAGATGTATATATGGGAAAGGTTTGATACTTGCGCTTTTATGTCTAATGCATATTATTTTATACATTTTTCCATGAATAACCATTTATCCAAGAACAACTATAAGGCTTAGGCATGGCATGATTAGATCTCGAGAGGTAACATTCTTGAAGTGATAAATGTGACAAAGAAATTCAATTCCAAACCTTATGTGTAATCTAAAAATAGATTTAATGATTTTGGTATTTATTATGATTGTCACATGTTACAATTTGGAAGAATAAGCTCATGAGGTATTAACTTTTATGTATGGGTTCATCGTTTCCAATTGCCTTCCATGATTACAATTGCTAGTTTAGGTGGAGATAGAGACTTTTTTTTCAATCGAGGTGTATTCTCATTATAAAGTGGCACGTTAATTTAGATTTGACTAGCCAATTCCACCAAACTCTTCTTCATCAATTAATTTTTCTTTTTATGTTTCTTCATTTCTCATGGCAAGATTTTAACTCTGTTTAAATAAACTTAAATTTTAAATAAACTTAAAGTTATATTATCTCATTTTTTTGATAGAGTTGATATTCACACTTCTGGATGGTTTGCTTATTGGTGAAAGCGTCTTAAAGAATGAAGATCTTTTGTTGTGCCATTAGTTAATCACAAAGCTCATCTTTAAACTCTTCATGTCAATAACATCGATATATCCTTACACTTGAATTCTTTTATAAAACAGAAAAATGTAAATGAAAAAGAAGATGCTTCTCCTCATGCTCCTACTTATTGAACACAAGATAAACATGTGTGTTAAAAAGTGAGTTCATCCTTTATTTCATCTTCCATTTCTTTTTTTTTTTAAATTCATTTCCTCATTTTGTATTTTTTTTAGATAAACAACTGTAAGAGTAGAACTTAACTCGGTTAAAGAGAAAGAGACTTTCGAAGTTGAGACTCAAGAAGAATCATGTAACTTTGAACGTAGTGACAAGTTCTATGACAAGTCTGTTGATGTTAAAGAGGCTGAAGTTGAGGGTAAGCCAAGCTCTTTTGATGATTTCATTAATTTGGATGTTCTATTTCCCTCTCATACTTAAAGTTCCAATCTAAATTAAGTAAAAACATATTACTATGCTACTTCAATTGATGTTGTTTCATTTTTTTTTAAACTAAGATCATTCTTACTCCCCAAGCTACTTAAGATAAAGTTGTTCCTAACACTGAAGTTATTCCTGCTGTTGAAGTTGTTCCTAATATCGGAGTTAATGTTGGAGTTACCCCGATTGTTAAGGTTGTTCATGATGTTAGAGTTGATATTGATGATGCTAGAGCTACTTTGATTAAATCTCGTGCTTCTTTTTCCCTAGTGCTAGAACACATAAATGCTAATAGCGCTTTTTATATTCAAGTAACACATATTGAACAAAGCGGTAGAAAAGTCATCTTCCATAGTTTTTATTAGCGTATGTGGAATACTTGGAATATATTTTCAATATAAAGGGGAAATTTTGGAATACCTTACTTTTAAAGAACATAGATTTCATTTGTTTAATGATGGAGGTATTGGGTAAAGTTTTAGTGATTTCCCATGCTCCATTAATGAGTATTTCACTATAGAAATTGTAACTGATGTTACAAGATTTCGATGACGCTTGTAACATTAGATTCAAACTTGAGTACCTCAATGATTGTAGATCAACAACCAAAAACTTTTCTTGAGATGGAGCGTGATGCTGAAGTGTAAGAAAAACTAGATGCCTTTGCTAATATTAAATATAGTAACTCTTCTCAATGGAATATGTAGTTGGCTAAGCTTTTGCCTTTTCTTTTGAAAGCTTGTTTGAGTTAATACTTTTCTAGTGATATATCGTATCTCTTTTTCTTTTTGTAATAATAATAATGTTATACTCATGTTACATACTTATTCACATTTCATATTATTATATACGGTTAAAGGGGAATTCTCATGCTTTACATTAACGAGGTTAACTCTAACCTAATGTGAAAGAAATTAGTTAAATCTTTTAAATAAGTAAGCATAAAAGCTATGACCATTTTATGAGTAATAAGCTAGGATCAAGAAATGAACAATAAAACTTGTGACCAATAGCATAACATCATTATATCCAAGTTATGAGCGATAAAGCTAGTGACTGGAATATGAATGATGAATTATAGTAAAAGAATAATCGATAAAACTTGTGATTAATAGAAAAAAAAATCATTGAAGCCAAAATATTAGCTGTAAAGCTTACAACTGAAGTAAGAGTGACGAGCTATGGTCAAAGAATAAGTGATAAAGCTTACGACCAGTAGTATAATGCCATTACAACCAAAGTATGGGCAATAAAGCTAGCAGTTGAATATGAAATTCTTTTCTTTCCAAATGTCAAATTGCAATTCATAAAGTAATGAAGAGTCAAAGTCTTAAAAGTATCATGCATGAGCGAGAAACGGATTGTTTTGGACGTTATTATTCCCAATTAATAACTCTCTTGCTTGCATTTTATTGTGGAATATTCTATGCAAGTTTCTACATTCAAGAAGTGAATGATCAACTGTTCGGTGATAATCACAGTACATTGGGTTAGACTTCTCTTCTTTTGTTAGCGGCCACGTAACATAAAGCAAGTTCACATGTCTAATACAAAGTCTGTTCATTGAGAAACAATTTCATTGTATATAGTGGAATTGTCTATCTCTTTTGGTAATGCAAAGTTTTTCTAGTAAGCTTTTACCTAATGTAATCACTCTTCTCTAGTGGAGTCGTAAAAAATGTAAAAAGGCTCTTTGTGAAATGGAGAAAAAATGTTGCAAACAAGTAAAAGGATGTACCAAAGGCGACGGAAAAAAAGATCAGAGTAATTTTTAAAATACCAAGTGTCACGACAGACAGAATAGAGTAACTAAAAAAATTAAAAAAGAGAATTAGGGAGAAAAGTTTTGGAAAAGTCTCTAAATGAATTGTGAAGGCTTTATATTTAGTGTTAGAAGTGACGATTACTCAAAAATAAACTTAATACACGTAATGAATGACATCATTAAAAAAAGCTTTAATGTAAGTAATTGTTACTGTAACGCATTATGGGAATATTAAAGTGGTGATTTTATGGCATATAAAGAGTAACGGTTAAAAACTCATTATGTGACTATTAAAGTAATTGGGTGTAATAAGATTTGTTCTCAAGTAAAAGGTAATAGAAAAAGAGATATACATGAAAAGTTATACAAGAATAAGTTAAAAGAAAAAACTGTACGTGAACAAGTACAAGAGAACAAAGTAAAAGTGAGATAGAGAAACACTTGTATTTCAAGAAAAAGATTAAGAGAAAACCTCTTAACTACTTTCGTATTTGAGTTACCAAGCCAAACTCTTTGAAACATCTAAAGATGAAAGTAACCAGTTAACTCTATCACTTACTGCTATTTGTGTGAAGTAGTTTTCTGTGCGAAATAGTTATTCTACATACAGTAGTGCTCTACTTATTCAATTGTTTTGCATGAAATAATACTTCAGTTACGTGAAGTAAAGTTTCACTTATTATGATTGTTTCCATTATTTTTTTTATATAATATTATACTCTAAAATAATTTTTTAAAACATTTATATTAATCAAAATCAACTATCCATGTCAACTTGTATCATCACTTTTAAATGTAACTTTGTCTGATATATATTTTGGTTTATCTTGTTGGTTGATACTTTCTGCCGATATAGATTTTAGTATGCTGCAACAGATTTGGCTGTTAAATTTCCTCTGTATCATTAACTCTCGCCAATCGTGAGACCTTGAGAAATTATAGTTCATATGGAGAATGCTGAAGAGACTTTAGAGAAGCAACAGCGTCAAAGGGTACTACAGCTCCTTGGAACCCGTCTCTTCAAATCAAACAGAGAATGCCAGTATGCTACAGAATTAATGGGCTTGGGGAAATTCTGCTGTATTTAGTCAAAATTGGATGCTGCACCCATTTCGATTTCTGCATATGGCGAAATTTGACTATTCAAACAGGCTGAAAACTGCTGGAAATAGGAATTAGATTTTAATGCCTTGGGAAGAAGAGACATGTTTATTCTGTATTTGCTTTATGCAAAGGCTGCGCTGCATAAAATGGCCAAGCTTGAACAGAAATGACAAAAGCTGGCATGACATTTTATGACAAAGAACAGAAATGGAAGATTGCTTTGTTTGACTGAAATGAATGGCACTTGCGGTTCATTACAAAATGCTTGAGATACATATGAATCATTGAATTCCTAAAATAGACATGATACACCAATTAGGCTTCAAAACAGCAATCTTACCACAGCCTTGATTTCTTTTATGTATCAATCATTTGGCATCAGGACCAATCTGACAATATGATAGTAGCAATTGCTTATAAATAACCATGACATATTATCTGCAAATATGAAGACAGTCATGCCAAATTAAACAATAACTCTTATAAGAAAGACACCAAAAATGATTGGTAGACATGCTTTAATAATTCTTAATGTATGTTTATTTTTGTTCTGCAGCATGTAGCAGGGTTCCAGCCATCTAGCAAGCTGATACAACCATGGGTTATTGAGATGAATTTTAGAGAACAGGCTTCTATAAATTTTTTTTGTTTTTTTTTTTGGTAATAGCTTCAAATTTATACAGCAAAATATACTCAAGCAAAATTCTGCGAAGTTAGAGGGTAACATACATGGGAATCTAAATACAGATATCACACATTTGAGCCAATCAGATCTTTGGCGGTCATAAATCACACAGCCACTGCTTCTGGCTTTTTGCTGGTTTTGATTCCTCTAATAGCTGTAAAACAATTTGTTCAAGCCATAAAAATTTGTTAAAATGCATTCATTTATATTCACGAAAATTAAGAAACAATTCCCTTTCCATACCTTCAGCATAATCTTTGGCTCCAAACACAGCTGAACCAGCAACTAAAGCATTAGCTCCAGCCTCAATAACCTGCCAGCAACGAAAAAACATTTCACTTATATACCATAAATTCACAAGATAAGAAATATTAATACCCATCCCAAAAGGGAGAAGGGAGAAGAGAGAGTTTCAACAGAAACAAAAAAACCACCCCACCCCACCCCCAACCCCCCCCCCAAAAAAAATTTTTTTTTTCCTAGTTACGAATATCATGAACAATAAGATTAACATAACTTTTGTCTTTAATATAGATATGAAAGGAAAAAGCAGGGCCAGCCATTTTGCCTTTTACACTTTCTGTCCTTTCATGTTTTCTTTCCACTTGACCTGTCTTTAACAACAGGTATGCAATTTAAACCATCCTGGCAGAAATTTTTAAGTTTAAACATAAACACCACCTTGGTGTCAAACTTTCAAGGGTAAAGCAATTGCAGGCCTATCTTTCAGTAACTGATAACTCATAGAATTCTAAGTCACAGGTTATGTATAGTGTATAGATGCATGTTGTCTGAAAGGAAAACTGTACGATTCTAATCAGGTACCTTATATGCATTTTTAGGACCAACTCCGCCATCCACTTCAATCCAGGGGTTTACTCCCTGCATGGGAAATATAAAAAGAAAATATCGCCAGATTCTCAAGCATAAATACATGTAAGACACACAGACAGATGTGATTTATACCTTTTCTGCACACATTCTTCTCAAGTCAGAGATTTTCTTCACTTGACTCTCAATAAAGCTCTGCCCACCAAAGCCAGGGTTGACTGACATAATCAAGACTAGATCAACCACTGTCAAATGCGAAAGAGAGATTATCTTGTCAATTTCTGACTATTTAGCCAAATCAATCCAAACATCTGTACTGGATGGGTTACAATGATGTAGCGAAGGACCACTTTTCCTTATTTGCATAGCTGTAGATTGTTTTTGCTTTGTAAGAAAAAGAGGCCTTCAAGTCAAAAGAATGAGCAGGTTGAATTTAGCTATTTTAGAATATTCTTTTAACTACTGCTCAAGGGTTCTTACTTTATGATATTTTTTATTTCAACTTATCAATAGGCAAGGCCCAGCGTAGACCCACCGGCTTGGCTCTGGTAAGCGATAAGCTGTGTAGGAATTATCCTTGACAGAAAGAAAAGAAAATTGGAAAAAGAAATAGAAAATAAAAACTCACCATCAAGTACATATTCTATTGTAGTAAGTGGGGTAGCAGGGTTTAGGACAACTCCAGCTTTAGCGCCAAGACCTTTTATCTATACAATATGAAAATTTTTTAGAAAAAATAGGAGAAAACTAACAGCACTCAAACAGTAAAGGAATCTCTGCACAAAAGATATTAAATAGGTGGGCAATTTAGTGAAAGCTAAAACAGGCAATGGCAAAAGCAAGCTAGCAAGATATTATTAATCATAGGATGGCAAACAATCAAGAAAATTCCCAATAGTATCAGCAACACCATGATGATCAAAGAGGCTACAGCCTGTCATAGACAAATTTCAGGCATGCTGACAAGGACATTCTTAGGAGCAATGATGCAAGGCAGGGGTGAGGGCGATAAACTTAATGCTTAAAAAGCTGAAACTGCAAAAATAGGGATGCAAAAATAGAATAGAAATTTGCAGCCATTACGAATGTCCTGATCAAGCATCAATGTTTTCTTTGATCATGTCTCAGAAGAATGACAGAAATAAATTCAACTAACTTGAACAGGATGAATCTGTAGGATTGTAGGCTCCTAAGAATTCTAAATATTCCCTTCCCATCAGCATATCATGTGGTATGCAGACCAGATACAAGGCTAAAGATTTGTTACACATAAATTTCTCCATTGCTAGTTTTCAACCTAAAGCAGGCATCAACATAGTGAAATTCTAAGATTAAATCAGATGACAAATTCCAAACGCAAAAGGAAGTGAAATTGTGTATGAGAAAACAGGGCTTACTTTTCTGGTTTACAAGACTTCACTATTATGGAATGCATTCAAGTTTTTGCTTCACTTGGTTTGAAGATAATACTTGCTAGACTACACTCACATCTTGTATGTATAGTAATATGGATTAATCAATAGTTCATATAATAAGCAGCTCTTATGAAACCAAGTAACAGCAAGTGCCAACTCCCCATTTTATTGTGAAAAATATAGAAGAAAGGCTCAAAGAAAGAAAATTCTTACTTGATTAAGTGTACGATGCAAATGGATGGTTGAAGATTGCTCACAGTGAACACTGACTATGTCTGCTCCAGCCTTAATAAAATCTGGAACTCGCTGCTCTGGTTCCACAATCATCTGCAGTGCTTCTATCTCAGGTTAGCAAATATTTCTTTTATCGATATTAGTCCGTTGATGATAAAGTATGCAAAAAGAAGCATACCAAATGCACATCCAGTGGCAGATCTGTCACAGGTCGTAAGGCATCAACCACAAGAGATCCAATTGTAATATTTGGAACAAATCGGCCATCCATTACATCAACATGGATCCAATCACAGCCTGCTACTTCCACTGCTTTCACCTAGAAAATCTTGAAAGTCAAACTTTGAAAGCCAGCTCCAAATTGAGTTCAGAATATTATGGGGATAAAACAGACAAGAGCGGCTAACAGGTTTGCTAATGATATTGGCAAAAGTCCAATACCAAACTAAGTGGGAACAATTGTTTAGTTATAATGCAGATTATATTTCATTGTTTATGTACCAGAAGCTAGTCGCATATCTGAAAGTTATTATTTACAGGAAAATCAGAAATTAGTTTTGTAGTGCAAGAAAAAAGAGCAATATAAAACCTGCTCCCCCAACTTTGCGAAATTAGCAGAGAGAATAGATGGAGAAACAATGATATCGCTTTTTGAGAATTTATCTACTCGAGCAGTTGCCTTCACTACTGTAGCAATTCTCCTCCTGGCAGTTTAAGAAGGTAAAATAAGCATATTAAAGTAGATTGTGTGAGACCTGGAAGACCAAAATAAAATCTGATAGAAAATATACATTTATTCTTATCTTCTCAAATAATGTGTAGCCCTATTTAGTACCAAGAAGACAAACACAGATGTGCTTGTAACATGAAAGGCACGGAATATTTTCCTGTATAGAAGAAAAATAATTTCTAAATAAAGGAATAAAGATAACCTTAAGAAATTGAATCTAAAAATTCAAATTATTTGGCCTAAGAAAGACCTTTTAAACACTCTCCCTTCATTTAGAACAATAAGCGTTACCTAATTATGGACTTCACTACTGCAGTTATAAATTATATGGCAAATAGGGGGAGAATAGAAAATAAAGTTCCTCATGATTATAAGCAAATTGAAAAAGTATTGGAAATACTAAAAGCAGCTCAATTCCAGGAACCCAGAATTAAACTGAACTTTGTTAATTAATTGCCATATAATATTTTCTATTATAAGCATTATAAATCCTACAACAAGATTGATTGATGGTGTTAAAAATGCGATGCACCTTCCACCCTAAAAGACCAATTTTTAGGGATGCAGATGGTTATGCACCATCTTTACGTCACAGAGGTGTCAAGAATTTCAGGACTGTAAGGAAAAAGGAAATGGCCTCATTGAATTTTCAAATATTTGGTAAGAATTTCAATGATATTTGCTTCTTATATTGTGTAAATGTGACACCTTCACTTGCGATCTATCTGAAATAGAAAGATATTAAAACATTGTGGAACAGACTACAGAAAAGTCATAAATATTACAAATATATCGTGAGTGCAATGCGGTAATACATAACTTGTACTGAAGATCATAGTCCAAACAGCAATCCTAACTTCAACTTAGCATTAACATAAGCACACATGTGCAAGTCGCAAATTTGAAAATAATTAGTAGCACTGATCCATCCACAATTTTTTCTCCTAAATAAGCACCAACCATACAATTAAACTTTCATCAAATGGCATATAGGAAACATTCAGTGATTAATAATTTCACTCCTAACAAAACCACTAAACCTTATTTATTTCATAGCTCATTTACAGTTTTATATTCTTGATGAATATTTTAATTGTATCAGGTCCTTCACTTTCGTCACAAACATTTCCATCGAAAACATGAAAACAATGAAAATTTCAACATATAGGCCAAAAGACTATCAAATGTCGAACAAATTAAGGTTGTTTACAAGGAAAATTCAACATTTTCTAAACTGGATTTATTGCCAAAACCCACAAAATTGTATCTTTACCGTCTATATCTCTAATGAGTACAAAAAACCCAATAAGAATCAACCAAAAAGAATGACAACCCATAAAAAGAATTAAAAAAAGAACAAAAAAAATACCTTGTAAAAGTAAGTGTCTTGGGTTGAGAAAGATGGGTCCTTAGAAGCCTAAGTCCCCCGCCAAAGCCATTAACCTGAGTTGATGAACACAATGAAGAAGCTGTTGACATCTTCTACTTCTCTTTTCCCTCTCTTTTCTATCTCAACTAAAAGGCTCTTTATCGGGGTTTTTAAAGGTTAGGTAGTCAAAGCTTTTTTGTATGTTAAAATCTCACCAATAGCAGCAAGACTTGGAGCCCCAGATTCCAAAGAGACAATAGTAATTATTAAAAATCTGGGAGAGATTTAGGAAGGAAATTTTGTAATGATGACACGTGTAATGTTGATGTGTGGGTTGGGTTGCTTATCTTCAATGGTTGGCGATCTATATTGCTGACGTGTGAGAGGGAAGAGTTGAGTTGTGGCTTTTACTGGGGAAATCAGTCAGCATCCGTTCGCCCCATAATTCTGTTGCAACTTGTTAGTACCAATAAAGATGGTGGATCCAATTCAAATAGATCGTTTTGCATGCCGGGTGATATTGATTTTTTTAATTTGAACAAAAGAAGATTTTAACCTTACTTTATCAATTAATGAGTTAAATATTTTGATTTTATTTTTTTAATTTTTATTGATTTTATCTTTAATTTTATTTCGTATTTAACTTAGTGAGCAGAATTTCGATTTTTTTTAAAAGATTTTGATTTAATTTTTTTATATCTATTGCAAGACTTGTTTTGTTTGTAAAAAAGAGTATC
Organism: Theobroma grandiflorum; assembly: GCA_036013995.1. Lineage (NCBI taxonomy): Eukaryota > Viridiplantae > Streptophyta > Magnoliopsida > Malvales > Malvaceae > Theobroma > Theobroma grandiflorum. Next base: position 16,210,702 of record CP142131.1, read on the forward strand.
ACCTTAGAATTCAATCAATTGAATGGGTAGATGTAATCAATTTTTAGATCACTAAACAGTATTTAAGAATTTGATGTAAAAGATTTTAACATAAACATAAGTATTCTCTACTTTAATAAACATAGATTTAAATCCTCTTTTATTCAATAAAAACAAAAATTGGGTGTGAAAGTAATTCGGAAGTTGATTTTACGTTCCTTTTAATGTGTATTTAATACAGTAAGAGTGCATTAATCATTGTAGACTTGTAGTCTATCGTCTCCTAGAACTCATAAATCATATTTACTTTTTAAACTTTATTGCTTAAGGTGAGATTAACTATAATGAGCGAGTCTAAGCATCATTAAACCAAAATTATTAATAATAATTAACTTACATTTTTTATGTCTTAACAATTATATTCATGTTCAATGTAGGATGAGATATTACAAATTCAAATCTTTGATATTTTGTTAAGGTCATATATCAAATCACAATCAAAACCCACTTTATAAAATCAAGATCTCATAATATCAATTGTAATGAGAGATCAAAGCATCACTAGTCTAGTAACATTTTAGACTTAAATCACGTGACTTTTAAAAGTTTAAATTCAAATTATTAACAATGATTAGCTTAAACATTTATATAAATCTTAACAACTGCATTCATATCCCATATATAAAAGAATATCATAATGTGGCATAACTTACCCTTCTTCTTGTAAAAATAAAAATGGCAAACGAAGTCTAGACTTGAAACTATATAACAACGGAATTAGTTGTATCATTCGAACAAAATTTACGAGTAAGGTTCCTTAAATGCTTTAATCTAGTTATTAAATGAAAATATATTTTTACTTGTAATTTTCGTATAAATATGCATGAATATAATGATAGCAAAAAGCCATTCTTTCGCATAAATGTGTATGAAATTAAAAAAAAAAAAGAACTTAAATAAAAGTTTTAAAGATGAGCTTTCTCTTTTTTCTTTTAAAAATACGATAGCTTTTCAAAAAATACCTTTCTCTCAATCAATTTCCATCTTCTCTCCTTCTTTTTGTAAATCACCCTTCTTCAATGCAAAATCATGATCTCCCTCTCTTCTATCTCTCTCAACAAAAACTATTAAAAAAAGAAACAAAATAAAAGACCCAGTAACAAAATAGTAAAATTTAAAATTTTTTTGTTCTTACAAAGATTAAGAGAAAAGAAAATCTAAAATTCAAAGTTGTATTCAAATACTATTTAAAGGTTTTTTCTCTTCTTCATCAAAAAATCTAATACTATTGCAATTATACAAGTTTGAGAGTTATTCCGTTTCTTTATGAATTTTTTTTATTTTAACATCTGAAATCATACATAAACTCGAAGTAGATTTGTTTTGCTTTGATTTATTAGATGATTGAAGATGACATGAATACCCTTTGTGTTAATTTAACAAAAATTAGAACCTATATAATTTATTTTGCTAAATAATTTAAGCTTAATTTTAAAAGCTATTGTTTTTCATAATAACTTTATAATAGTTTTTAAACTAAAAAAACTAGGCCAAATAGACTCTAAATGTGAAATTTACTTTGGAAAGGATTAACACTAGGAAAGGAGAAATCGATTCTCAATTCGCAAAAAGATGTGAAGTATTCTGTTTCAACAAGAATTAAAGCCTTGAAGAGAAGAGATCGATTTTCTGTTGAGAAGAATCAGTCTTTTGAAGAGAAAAGATCGATTCTTAGTTTCTAAAAGCAAAAAAAAGCATTTAGTGTTGACAAAAATCAATCTTTAGAAGAGAAGGGATTTATTCTTAGCTTCCAAAAGCAAAATGAAGCATTTTGTGCTTAGAAGAATTAATCTTTTGAAGAGAAAAGATCGATTCTTAGCTTCCAAAAGCAAAAGAAAGCATTTTGTGTTGAGAAGAATTGATCTTTTGAAGAGAAGAGATTGATTCCTAGCTACAAGGATTTAATTAAAAAGAAAGAAAAGTTTGGGGAAAAGACTAAATCAAAACAAAAAAAGAAAATGTCTGAGGACTAAATGGAAAAGAACAATAAACATTTTGGGGGACTGAATTGAAAAGAAAAATAAAGAAGAAGGTGAATTATGTAAAAGATAAAAGGCAAGGACTAATGGGTAATTGAGGTAAGATTTAATATTTTTATCGATTATTTTTCAAGTTAATTGGTTAGATTTTAAGAAATCCAAATTTTCTAGCTTTGGTGAATCTTTCTCGATTTGGCTAGAATTTAGAGCTAAGATTCATACAATTCAACTTATAAGGTATGGTTTTAGCTTATTATTGAAGGATTTGAGTTTAAATGGTTTGATTACTAAGATTTGGTTAATTATGGAAAAACTGGCATTTTTCGAAAGTTAGGAATAATTAATATTTTCATGTTCTGATGTGTTTAAAGGGGGAAACAGAGTTAAACCAACTCGTTGGCAAGCTAAAAGGCAATTGAAGGCTAAAAATCAAAGCTTGGTTGGAAGTATCTTTAATTGGTCAACGTGAATGGGTTTAAATTAAAATGCATGTGATGCATGACGCCTTGATGAAGGCCCTGCCATGGTATTAACATGTGTATATATAATTGCTTAGATGTAAGTGCCTAGGCTAAAGAACCAAAATGTGGAATGAGAGTCTTTATGCTGTGATGTGAGCTACATGGGTGGCCTATGGTGTGTGTACCTAGACTAAAATGTTTAGAGGCTATAATGAACCCTAGGAGTAGATTTCCTTAAGCGAAGGATATGTTAGAATTTGATCCAATGATGCCTTGGAGATTTAAAGGCACTTAGAACCTAACAGATTTTAAAGACAATTGAAGCTCAATAAATGTGAATTGAGGTTCGACGAGGAAAATGTGAATGATAAAGGCATGATGGCCTTATTTGTGGATTTGTGTTTCGTTCGAGGGATGATTTCTGGACGTTAATTTGATTTGTGGTTGAGTGGAGTTCCGTTCCCCTGTGACTATGTGTGTGCTTGTAGATGGTAAATAGGGACGATGGCATTACTCTTGCCTGTATTTCCCGCTTGTAGTGCTTTGATGCCATCTGTTGAGATTACTCCGGGTGATATCGACCGTCAGGAGATTACTCTGGTTGATGACTTTGATTTTTCATCAGCTTCTTCGACACTATGCTTGATTTGTTCTTTACCGGTTGCTTCGACATGCGCACGATTTGTTCTCCACTAGCAACTTTGCTCTGAGCGTGATTTAATTCTTTAAGGTTGGCCATCAAACTTGATTTGACTATATTTAGGGGAAGGCCACTCATTGATTTGATTTGCATATGTCATGATATAGCTATGGAGAGGCTTAGATAAATATAATATGGTTCTGATGTGGTTCTCTAGCAACTAAAGTGTGTCGTGGAGAATGATTTAAATGACTTTGATTGGCTTCGAAAGTAAGTTTAATGATGTGTGATAATCTTTGGAGACAATGAGGATAGTGATATGCCCTCATGTTGGAGACCTTAGGGATAATGATATGCTTTGTATTTGGATATGTTTGCTAGAACATCTAGATGCACGAAAGGTACATATACTTTATATATGTTTTATATAAATATATATAATTTTGTTTATCAGCACCACTCATTGAGTATTATAGTGTTCACCCATTTGTATACCATGCGTAGATAAATAAGTCACAAAGCTATGTGGCAAAGTTCGTCCGATGACAGACTAATTTTGGCATCTAGTAGGTTCCCATTTGTTGTGCCATTTCACTGCATTAGTCACGAGTTTATGCTCCGCAATTAGTTTTTTGTGTATGTAGGCACGTTGTGTCATATAAATTTATGTGTAAGGGTTGTTATGTACGAACTCACCTTAAATGGCTAACGTATGGCTCTATAAACATTTATATGAATTATGTGCCAGGGATAATATATTATATTTGATTATTGAATCCCTTGGCTTTGTGTTGTATAGTTTTGAATTTTAAGGCTTTCTCGGCTCTAATGGGTTTGCTTGTTGGACTCATGTGTTGATCATAGACCCTTGAGTTGGGTCGTGACAGTTAGCAAGAATTCTAAAATTTGTGGATGAACTTCAGAAGATTTTAAGTGATGCATTGTGGGAGGGAAACCACTAAGCAAAAGAGATATAAGTTAAAAAGAGGTAAAGTTATAATAAATTATAAATGTAATGGTATGCTTGAACTTAAAGAGGATGGAATTAAGATGGATTGTACTCCATCAAGCAAACTTAGACAAGTGTAAGTTGTGATGCATACACAAGTTAGTGTGGACTTTGAAAATCACTATGAAATTTAAATATTGTGCCATTGAAAATTTTTTTTCATAACACATAAAAATATTTAATTTTTTTTTATATATTCTATTAATGACCACTTCAAAATAATTTTTTATTTAATAATTAATATAAATAAAAAATAATAAAATGATTTCACATATCTCACTCAATTTTAAAATTTTTTATATTATTATTATTATTTATATTTGTTTATTTTTTTTATTTTTATTCTATTTGTTCATATGTTACAAGTTTTTATAAATTTTCTTTCTCAAATTTCTACAAGCCGCTAACCATATTTTTTTTCTTTCTTTTTTGTTAAATAATATGTGGTATCTGCCTTCTATTTGTCATGCTCTTTTTTTTATGTTATGTAGATTTTATTTTTTATGATTTTAATCTTCAAAAAGTAATAAATGATGATATAATTCTCAAATATAAGTTGTAGTGTTACATTGTTATTTAAAGTTTCATTAATTTTTCATTTTTTTATTAATCCTGATTATGTAAGAGGAATATAACTTGAGTATATTTTTTTATATGCTTTATGTTTTATATTTAATTGAAATGAAATTATCTTAAATATATAGTATTTAAATAATTTTAATTATATAAGAAAAAATTATTAATCTTATATATCGTTTTTAACTATTTATATTTTACAAATTATAGTTTTATATTTAGTTTCATATTTCTATTATCAATATTTTTATTGTTGATTGAATTTAACATATTAGTTTTTTAAAATTTTTAATGCTTATTCTTCTGTGTTTGTGTCACGACTCGGAACCACCCTCGAGTCCGTGACAACCGCCGCGATGTCCTGATAGGCACTCATATCCCGAGTACCTTATCGAGACCTCGCAAGGCTCTCGTATCAGTTTTTCACCTCCCCTGTGATTGACCGTTACAAAAATCATGTTTTAAAACAATACGGATCATTTTTTCGTCCAAAAACAATAAAATTTTAATTTCTACCTCACAGGGGCATTTTCGTCATTTTCATCAAAAATTTCGAGACAGGTTAAAAATGTAATAATTAAGTGGAAAACACATATTTTATACTTAGAAATAGGTTTTGATATCTAAAACATTCATTTAAAAGCAAATTGTTGACAACTAGTACTATTCAAAAATAATAAATAAAATATTTCTTTTTTTTGTAAAATAAATTTTTATAGAAATATTCGTAAATAATTTTCCGCACATTAAAGTAAAGTAAAATTGTATGAATAGAAATACAGATAACCAAAATATAAGATTTGATCTGCAATGACACGTGGGCCCCAATTGACCAAGAGGATGTAAGACTGTAAACTCTTACTTTCTATAATGCAGTTCCGAGCTTAGTTCTCGTCCTACTCGACTATCTACAAACTGTCCTGAGCCTGAAAAATATATAGGAAGAAAGAGTGAGATTATTTAATCTCAGTGAGCAAACAGATACCATACAAAGTATCTAAAGTCGAGTAAATAGAGACAATAAAATACCCCATCCCAATATGCATTTCATAACTTGGACATTTATTCCATCCCATGAAAACAATTATAATTCAATTAAAATGATTTTCAAGGATTATGATTCTCATAAAATTTGGCTCATGCCGAAACTCATCCTCAGGGATACTTGATCGTTATCAAAGCATCCACTCGAGTCCGACAAGGCTGTTAAAACAACTTATTCATATAAAACAGCCGTCCCTTGGCGTTGGCTGAATCTCACTTTCACGTGGTGGTAAAGCGTGAAGTGGACTCAAACCCTTCCCCAGGAGTTACCCTACGCGCCTCTCCCATAGAGGTAAAATAAATCAGCTGGGTTTACCGTGCCCCTCTAATAGGTTGGTCAACGAAAACCCGCCATTGTAGTGTAGGTCAGTCCCACCATAATCATAAAATAGTTTAACAGCATAACAAGGAATTTTTTTTTTTCATAATTACAAATTTGCACGGCAAACCACAATTCATGTAATTTCAATACAATAAACCAGCCAAGCATGCTCACACTATCATAAGCCATTTGAATTAAAAATACAATTCATACTTAACAGCCACAGTCTCCATGTACTCTATAAAAAAAAATAACATTCATCATTAATTTCAAACAATTTATAAAACCATTTTATAAAAACACATTTATTTATAAAACACGAAATTTATCCTTTTTAAATCCATTTTTCATAGAATTTATAAAATTTCATAAAAACTACATTAGATAAATTAAATGATAATAAATTTACTCACAGTATTAGGAGTAGAAATACTCCTATTCTCAGTCCACGAGCACAATCTTTTACTTGTGTCAAATGGCTCACCACCTATCCACCGTACATGACACAAAATTCAATAATTTGTGTCAAACCATTATAAATTAATTCAGGCTCATATCTATATGTATACATGAGAATGAGTTTGAAATGTCTGGACAATCGCTTAATTGCGATGTCCGACCCAACTTGCTTATTCACAGTCTAAATTGGTAAAACCTCCAATTCAACTCCGATTCAATCCATCTCACTTTCAATACTCCAATTATAACCGAAATAGCTCAATGACTGTGATTATTATTTAATTTACTAGTCCTAGGCCACAAATCATATATGTCCACACATTAGGCAAAAATTTGGATTTTCATGCCAAAATTTCTTATTTAATTTCTAATATCACAAATCATCAATTTCCATCTAATTATCATAAAATATCACAAATTTAACATCAATTTCTCTCCTAGAAAATTCGACCCTTTGGGGTTTAATGACAATATATTGTTTTCTTGCTAATTTTCTTCATACCATTAATCATCCACCAATTTAAAATACTAATGTCACTTAATCCACTCACCATAATTCATTATTTCCTAATCCATTTCACTTGAGATGAAATTGTTTCATCATCAACACACTAACTATGAAATTCGGCTACGGTGGGCATTAACCATAAAATTTTTCCTATTACATTTTCCCACCATAAATCATCATTTCCTTAACTAATTTACTTGAAACAAATCAAATCCACCATCACCACTCAACCTACAATATTCGGCCATAGAGGGTACCAAAGGTTTGGTGATTTTTCTTCACTTGATTTCATGCCACACAACATTAACTACCTAAAAACACTAACATACTTTAAATTCAAACCATTTCCATCAACTTTCCCTCTCTAAACCCATTTGGTCATCATCAAACCCATCATGAAATCAAGCAATTTATCCATGGAAATGAAAGAATAAAGTATGGGTATGATAGATTTCAAGTAAAAATTAGGAAATCTTACCTTATCTAGCTTGAATGTTTGATTTCTCACTAATTTCCTTTGATTTCTTCACCAACAGTTTCTAGTTTTCTTTCTTTCTTGCCTTTGTTCATGCTAGGCCGACTATGGGAGAGAAAGTGAAGATTTATGGGCTGATTTTTATGGAAAAATAGTAAAATAATAATGGGTGCCACATGTCATTACCTTATTGGCCCATTTTTCTTTTTTCTACTTTAATAATTACTTTTATTCTCCACCACTTGATTTGTCAAAAGTCAAAATGTTGATAAGGGATAACCATGGCTGGAAAAGTGTCCTGGTAGTGAAAAATTACGATTTTACCCCCGGGATGGTAAAATTACAATTTTACCCATATACTCCAAAAATACTGGAATTACAATTCCTTTTCACTTTTCAACCTTAAATTGTACCCCAAATGATAAATCTTAATCAAAGACTTCATTCTACACTCAAATTTTAAGTCTTAAGCGACCAAATTACCATTTTCCCTTTAGGAAGGCAAAATTACCGTTTTACCCCCGATGTCTCAAAAATTACCGGAATCAATATTCTTCTTCTCTTAAACTTCAATTATGTTCTAAATAATCTAAATAATTAATCTTGATCAATTGTTATCAAAATCTTTTCCAAAAATTCTCGATTTGTCCTTTAGTGACAAAATTACTATTTTACCCTTATGCTCCAAAACTACCGAGAAATTAAATTTATCACTGTCAAACTTCATATTATACTCCAAAAATTATATTATACTTCAAATAATTGATCTTGGTCGAATGTGATTAAAATCTTTTATGGAAATCTCCATTTTGTCCTTAAATGACAAAATGATCGTTTTGCCCTTAACTGGTCAGTTTTCCTGATTGACTCCAAATCGGATCTTGAACTCTGAATTACTATTCCGAGTAGATTTTGGAGTTTCAAAATTCTCAAATTCCTTTTAAATTTTCCGTTTGAACTAACTCGAAGTATAAATCAACTTCGCAGCACTTCTAGGGGCAATACCGTCTTTTTGTCGATTTTCTCGAGCTTCCTCAATATACAAACATTTTATCGAGTATGTGAATGACACCGTAATTACTTTATAGAGCAGGGTTTGACAATTTGGCCCTCTAACAAAATTTGGTTAGCTCCGCCTCTGCTAGTTGAGTTGTGATTTAAGCAACCTCTAGGTGAGTAGATATTGCATCCAAATGGTTTTGGAAAAGTATGAAAGAAGGTTTTGAAAGTATGATTCTGTTTAAATGATTTTATAGAAAAGTGCATTGGAACAAGCTGTTTTGAATTGATTTTTATAATATTATGTGAACCCTAGGTCAGAGTGAAATGTTTATACACATAAGCATGTGTGTTCAGCTATGAATAGATTAGGATTAGATGCAATGCTTATGCATATAAAAACATGTTGAACTATGAATGGTTTATGACTTGATATGCATTGAGGGACATGGTAGCTAAGCTACATGTCATGTAGATATAATGATTTATGATAAGATTCTAAGTTATGTAAGTATATATTATGTTGTGCTTTATGTGGTGTGAAAGATATGTTATGTGATTGTTATGTTTGATGATGCATTGTATGGCCTCGGTGGGAAGGAGTAGTTCCACCAGAAAAAGGGTAAGAGTACTTGAATATTATGGCTTTGGTGGGGCAGAGGAAAACCACTAGAGATAATAAAGGTCAGAGTACCTAATTAAAGTAAGGGTTGGAGTACCCTACGTGCATGATGATCAAAGTTAAGTATGCATTCTGTTATGAAATTGCAAATTATGGATGTAAGGTTTATGAATATTATGATGGGTAAAACCCAATTATTTTAAGGTTTATGTATGTTATGATGGGTAAAACCCAATTATTTTAAGGTTTATTTATGTTATGATGGGTAAGATCTAATTGTTTTAAGGTTTATGTATATTACAATGAGTAAGATCTAATTGTATTAAGGTTTATGAACATAAATGGAGAACCAAGAATGGTAAATGGCAATCAAGGCTAATGTGTAGAAGATTGATATAGAAAAAGCTTGGATAACCTTGAAATGGATATACATGCGTAAGATCCTGCACATTAGACTGAGATATCGAGATAAGTTAGGTAAGATTTAAAAAGTCTTTTGGGAAGACTACCCAATTACTCTCTTGGCATCTCATAATGCATTGATTGAATTCGAATGTAAGTTACGAGCACAACAAGATGCTGGAGTTTATGAATGACACCAATAGGTGAGTTTATGGTTGTACAAGTAAGTTTTTGTAGGTGAAACTCCTAAATGTATCATGGATTTGTCTAGGAAAATGTGCATGGTTTCAAGAGAAAATAAGCTTGGTTTATAAAGTTTCTATAGTTGTTACTTATTCCCCTTTACATCCTTCACTAAGTAATTGTACTTGTTTTTAGCTCTCATGTTTTGTAGATCCAAAGCTACTTGAGGTATAGACGTGAGAAGGATCTGCGTGCGTATTATGGAAAACTTAATGACAAAGACATAATTCGATAACATGTTCCACACCTCAGAGTCACTCTGTTAGTAGTTAGTTGTCAATCAGTTATATGATAGGCCATGTGGCCTTGTATGTATAGACATAAGTGAGACATGGGACACTAATGAATTGTCCAACATATGTTGATGTAGACACGTGTTGGCAAATGATAAAAAAGTTAATGAAAAAGTTGATTATAAGTAACAACAATGTTTTGTACAAGATTGTGCCTCAGGAATATAAGAACAACAATGTTATATTATAAATGCTGATTATATGTAATGGCACGTATTTTTTTACACAATGTATTGCTTTGTACAAGTAAAAGTTTTAAGTATGGCTTACATGAACCATTGAATGATCTAATGATATATGATATAATGACTAATGGAAACGGGACTTGCATGGGCTTGGTGGATTACCTCCATTTGATTTTTGTGTCGATCACGATTTGGGATAAAGTTGTGACAGATTTTTTTTTTAATACAATATTGTTGTATCTATTCCAACTCATTTTAGGCCGAAGAATGTTAAGATACATTGACATTTATTCTTCTTTATATTGGAAGGCTCACCAAGTGTTACATTTACGTAAATAAAAGTAGCAACAATACAATGTGAGCAATTTGTGGGTGTAGATGAGTTTATGGGATGAAAGAGTTAAGTTATAGTAAAGGCTTAAGAAAAGGTTGAAGAAAGGGTTCAAAAATCCAAAATTAAATATTAATCTTCAACTTTTTTAATTTTCTGGAATTTTAATTTAGGGCTAGTTTTAACATAAATTTCTTGTAAGTGAGTCAAAATCTCATCTTCACTAGATTTGTAAGGCAATAAACATTTTGGTTGTAAAACCGGCTATTTAGCAAAGAAAGTTAATTAAAATAAAAAATAGCAATTCGTGATGACAATATTAAAAATTAACAATAATTAGCTACAATATCAATTTAACTTTGATTTATTTAAATGAATGTGACATGAACATGAGTTATAAAAAAAATGTGACATGAACGTGGTTACAAAAATTCAAAGCATAATTAAATATTTAACTTAATAGTAAATGTAAATGTATTTTAAATAAAAAATTAAATATAAATATTTCATTTTTTATGAGAAAAACCTAATCTAAAAACAAAAGGAAGCAAGATGATATATTAAATGGAATTTGACATAAATTATGAAAATTTTTACATTTTATTTAATAATTTCAGAAGTTGATATAAACATGATCACAACACATGAATTCCAAACAAAAGTGATGCCCTACACGATGTAATGGGTGTCCCTTTCTCATGAGAGTGAACATGAGAGCATTCTCCATTTCAGCAATATTCAAAATACTAAAAGTAAAGTTGTATCAAACATTTTTTTTTTGAAAGTATTGTATCGAACATTTAATTGATTGATTAGTACACAATTTTGATCAGAATTTGAATTTTTTTTCAATTATTAGAAAAAAGTAAAACTGTTTTTATCACCTTATTTATCATGTCAAAATTTATGCTAGGGAGAATGAAAAAGATAAAAACCATATACTTAACAGATATACCAGGCTATATTAGGCAAAATGCACATTTTCTCATAGACCGCAAATTAAGTAAAAATTAACACGTCACCGACACATTTAGATGAAAAAAAAAAAAAACACATCAACTACCTTGATTATCGCTTGTACACTTCCTCGTGAATCCCAATTCTTGTCTCAATTCCTACTCTAATCCCGTAACCCACCCCACCCAATCCCTGTCCCTCCTCCTTCGCTCTTTTTTTCTTCTTCTTCTTCTTGAACTTTGCTGCTCTGCTCTCATCTTCTACTGACTTGTAAATTTTACGCACATGAGAATTTTTGGTTAATAGTATGAAGCGGTTCAGGAGAAACCTGGATGACAATGACCCTGTAACCAACCTGGATCCTGATGGGGAAGGCTTGTTTTTGAGGGATCAAGAAAGGAAATGTGGGTTGAGTTCAATGAGGTTGATGGGTTTTGTTGTGGTGGCTTTAATGGTTGTTTCGGTTATTTTTTCAGTTTCTGTAGTCCTTCAAGACCCACCGAGCGATGGGGTTTTGGAGTCCGATAAAGATGTTAGATCCTTTGACGCTTTGGAGTCAAGTAAGGAGGAAAGAGTTCTTGAAGTCAAACCCCAGAAAGGTAACTTCAAATTTGTTAGTTTTCGGTATGACTGAAAAGCGAAATTATTTTTGCTTAGAGTAAAGATTTTTGGTGCTTCTGAATGAAACCCAGAAAAGAATTTCTATCTTTTGGGTTGTTTTAAGTTTTAACTTTTGGTTTAACTTACAAGTTTTTGTTTTTGCTGGGTTAAGTAATGATTTTTAGTGTTCCTGAATCCTATTTATTGGTTCTACACAGTGCATGTGGAAATGTAGCTATGGCTTGGTTGCTAACTTGCTTGCTTAAGTGGATAAATAGTAGTAGAAGCTAATTGAACAGAATGGCTGGCTTTGCTTGAAGCTGCTTAATTTCGTTATAGCTGGTATATCTGTCACTACTGTTCCGTGAGGCTCAATTTGATGGTTCCGGATCTAAGATCCATTTTACACTAATGCTTTAACATAGGTCATGTCTTTTGCATGCCTTTTAGATCTCCTTTACCTGTCAGTGCCACATTGTCACTAATTTCCATTGCGAAGCAATGTACTAAACTCAGTTCCTCTCCATGTCAGCTTGTTTAAGCTCAGTTGGCAGATTGTTGTGTTAACTTGTGGAAGTCTTGTGTGTTAGCAAAATTTGTTGAAGGTTACTTGAACATTTGTTATTGCCATTCTTTTATTTTTAGATTCTGTACTTTATGCATGAATTTGTTGTTAGATGCCATTATTAGTGTTTGCACATTTTCTGTCTATCACTTATTTTATTTCATGTTTTAGTGCACTTCTCAAGGTATGAATTGAAACTTGATAATACAATTGCACAATGCTTTTTTTCCCCTTTATTTTGTCTGCAAGGAGAGCACTAGGGTTCAAACCTTGGTTCTCTCACTTCCTTAGGTTCTCTACCCAATCCACCTCTCTCCCCCCAAAAGCCGTCTGAGTGAATCGCATATGTTGCATATTTTCTTTCGTATATTGCAGGTCTTTTGCACACATCTGGCAGCACAGTAATGATTCTGTAGATTATAGCACTCAAGCCCTCCATGTAAAATCTACAAGTTTTGTACTGACTGCTGAAATTTCCCTAACACCGCCTGAAATTTTGGATGCTTTTTGGCCTGAGAATAGATGCATTGCTAATTCCATATGAATTTTGGTCCTCACACTTATTTCTTTAATTTCTTAATGGCATTATTTGCTTAAACTCAATACTTGTTTCTTAAATGAATTTGGAATAATCTTTCTTTTCCCTTTTTTAAGTTGTAGGTCCAGATGATGATTATGCCCCATCTGTTGAGGCACGTAAAGATAAACTGCTAAGTGGACTTCTTGCAGTTGGACATGACGAAAGATCTTGTGTCAGCAGGTATCAGTCAGTTTTATACCGCAAAAATTTGCTATATAAACCTTCAGCCCACCTAATTTCAAGGTTACGGAGTTATGAAGCTCTCCATAAACGGTGTGGGCCATATACTGAATCATATAACAAAACCTTGGAAATGCTCAAGACCAAGCATCACCTTGAATCTACAGATTGTAATTATTTAGTGTGGATTTCCTTTAGTGGATTAGGGAATCGGATACTGACCCTAGCTTCAGCATTTCTTTACGCTCTCCTTACCAATCGTGTTCTACTGGTTGACCCTGGGGCTGATATGGTTGATCTTTTCTGCGAACCATTTCCAGAGGTCTCCTGGTTTCTCCCTTCAGATTTCCCCCTTAAAAGTCAGTTCAACAGCTTTGATCAGAAATCTCCTCATTGTTATGGGAGAATGCTTAAGAATAGCACTTTTGCTAATTCCAGCAGGTTGATATCTTCTTCTTTTGCATATCTCCATCTGGTCCATGATTATGATGATCAAGACAAGCTTTTTTTCTGTGATGAAGACCAAACTTCTCTCCAGAAAGTGCCTTGGTTGATCATGAAGACAGACAATTATTTTGTCCCGTCTCTCTTCTTGATGCCTTCTTTTGAGCAGGAGCTGAGTAATCTCTTCCCCAGAAAAGAAAGAGTTTTCCACTTCTTGGGTCGATATCTCTTCCACCCCACAAATCCTGTTTGGGGACTTATTACTAGATACTATCATGCTTATTTAGCTAAAGCAGATGAAAGGATAGGCATCCAGATCAGGGTCTTTGATACTGGGACTGGTCCATTCCAACATGTGTTGGATCAGATCATTGCTTGTGCTTTGAAGGAGGATCTTCTACCTAGGGTCAGCGGGGAAAAGCCCATAATTAATCAATCTCAGAAGTCTAAAGCTGTGCTAATTACATCTTTGAGTGCTGGTTACTTCGAGAGAGTAAGGGACTTGTATTGGGAACATCCAACTGTGACAGGGGAGGTCATCAGTGTTTACCAACCGAGCCATGAAGAGTATCAGCAAACAGAGAAGCGTTTTCACAATAGGAAGGCATGGGCTGAAATGTATTTATTGAGCTTGACTGATGTGCTAGTCACTAGCTCATGGTCAACTTTTGGGTATGTTGCTCAAAGCCTTGGAGGGTTGAAGCCATGGATACTCTACAAGCCTGAGAACCAAACGGCCCCAGATCCAGCTTGTCGTCAAGCCATGTCAATGGAGCCATGTTTTCATGCCCCTCCCTTTTATGACTGCAAGGCCAAAAGAGGCATTGACACAGGTGCACTGGTTCCTCATGTAAGGCACTGTGAGGACATGAGCTGGGGTCTTAAGCTTGTTGATAATGAGAGTGAGTTATAGCTGCATGTGTCTGTTGTAAGTCATAATCATAGTTGTCCGCGCAGTTTTTTGCTGTAGAATAGCCTGACTGATATTAAATCAAATATACCTTAAATTTGCGCTTCAGCAAACCTTCTTGTTGGCTAATTTTTATCACTTAGTTTCCTAACATTGAAATCTATGATCATAAAATGCATTCCATTGATTGGTTGATCACTCATAAATGGAGCAAACTGTGGCTAGGGGTGTGCAAATGGTTATTTTAGTTTGTTTGGTTTTGGATATTTAATAACCGAATTAACTGAATTTAGATTTAAAAATAACCAAAACTGAATTGAATTATACAAATAATCGAACTAATCGAAACCAAATTAATTCAGTTAGTTTTGTTTAGTTTTTAAAAACTGAACTTGATAATTTTTTTTTGCTTCTATGTATTTATTTATGTTGTATTTTTTTTAATAAATGAATACTACAAAAATATTAAAAATGATAGCAAAAAATTATAATAAATAAGATAGATAATCATATAATTAAAGAGGAACTATAGAGGAGAAGAGATTAAGTTTAGGATTTATTTTTCATGCAAAATCCTCATAATACGTTTATTTAAGTTCGATTAATTCAGTTAATTTGATTAGAAATTTTTCTAATTGAAACCAAATCGAATTAATTTTAATAGCCAAACTATCTTAACTGAATTATTCAAAGAATCAAACTAATCAAATCAAAAAATATCAAACTTATTTTGATTCGGTTCAATTGTTCATTTAAGTTTATATTTGCTCACCCCTAGCTGTGGTTGGGAAAGTACTTTCCAGGTCGCTTTAAATTGGTCAGGCAGTTCCCACAGAGAAAACGAAAAACGGAAAACTCTCTTCCTTTCTCAAAATTGCTGCAGAGCAAATATGAGTAAATAATTAAAATAAATAATCAGTTTTAACATATTCCTTCTCTTAAAAAATGATTACCATTTTAATATTTAAAAATTAAAGTTTTAATTTAGGCTTTCTACATAGTTTAAGGTTAAATAAGTAAATAAGTTTTCAAATTATATCAGAAAAGTCAATTTAATTTCTATTTTTTTATTGTATTCAAATAAGTTCTTAAATTTTTATTTTGAGTCAGATAAACTCTTCACATTAACAATTGATTAACAGAAGTTAGTCAACGCTACATCATCTTTTCACATGAGATGTTGATGTGTCATTTTGATTATGTTAATGCTATATGATAGATGATGTGATATAAAAAATTGTTGATTAAGAATTGGGTTTTTTCCTTTATACCCATCTTAATGTCCAAAAATTATTAATTAAGGATTTAAAACAAAAAATTAATAGAAAAAAAACTAATTGATTCAAACTTATTACCATTCTTTCTAAGTGATTATCATCTTCTTAACAAAAAAACCTTTACTTTCTTTAATATTCCTTAAACTCAACGTTATAGTCAAAATATCCTCTCACTGTTTGCAAATTCTTATTGCTCTCCTAATAATCGTTCTTTGGATAGTTTTGAATTTTCAAAAACTATGAAAGTTGTAGAACGTAAATCTATTGTTGTTAGTAAATAAAATTCAGCACCAATGGATTTCGCTTATAAATTTTAGGGAAGAGAAGAGCATTGGATTTTTCTTATAAATTTTAGGGAAAAGAAAAGAAGGATTTGACGGTCTTTTACAGATTCGAGGGAGGAGAAGAGCATCAGATTTTCCTTACAAATTCTAACAAATAGAAAAGAAGGATTTGATTTTTTTTTTATTGTTAAACAACATTGTGTGTCTATTAGTTTTAATATTATAAATATTGTGTGTTATATATTTACTTTTCCTCATCTCAAAATCGTTTTTGGATATTCTTGGATTTCTTTACATTAACTTTCAGTCAAGAAACAATTGCTTCAATCAAACTTGGAAAAGTTGGATTAGTTTTTTTTTATTAAGAATGATGATTTCAATTAAGAAGAGAGTAATCAATTAAAAAACGATGGTAATTAATTTAAAATAATTATTTTTTTAAAAAAAATTTTGTTTCAAATCTCTAATAAATAATATTTAGATATTTGAAAAGGAAAAAACCCAATTCCGAATCAATAATTTAGATGCTATGCCATTTATCATGTTAATATGTCAACATGTCATATGACAGATAACGTAGCATAAAAAATTACTATTATTGAATAACGAAAATTAATGAGAGGATCTTATTTAATTTAAAATAAAAATTCATGAATTTATTTAAAGGAAAAAAAAGAATAGAGGTTAAATTGACTTTTTTGATATAGTTTGGAAATTTGTTTGGGTATTAAGTCTATTCTTAACTTGTGCTTTAATAATCCAAACACATTTTTTTACCTTTTGTTTCTAGAATAAAAAAAACAAGAATGAGTGCTCGAGCATTGTACTCATTGATTGGTGTATGATTCCTTACTTAAAGAGTAGGATTCGAATCTCCTCTAGCCCAATTATAAAAAAGAAAAAAAAACAAAAACCAAAATCAACTTATAGAGCCAACTATACAAAGATTTTTCTTTTTTTTTGAGTAAAATACCTTGACTTTCTAAATTTAAATCATAAATTCACATAAGTGCATTAATATTTGAAATAAAAAATCTGCCCCAAATGAATAAATAGTGTTAATGAGATCGGATTTAGCATTTCACGATGAGATCCAGTTACAAGATAATCAATTGACGAGAGGTAGAGTAGAGAAAATTTTTTTTGAATAAGAGAGAAAAAAATTTTAATAATAATAAATTAGAATTTATATAATATAATAATTTTTAAAATTAATAAAAGATAAAATTGTTCAAAAAATATTAATATGTCATCAAACTAACAGAAACATTAACAGTTGATTAATAGTTAAATTTACATATCCAGTAAAAAATATTCTTTTGAAAGGAACTATTTATTTTTAATGCTAATGAACTTATGTGAAATTGTGATTAAAACCTAAAAAGATCATAATATTGTACCCTCTATTCCTTCGTTTTTTATCAATTTTTGTTCCTGGAAGCAATGATCTATGCAAAGTCTTACTGTACTGCAGTACTTTTAATCCCTGTCTAAAGTTTGGGATTGTCTCTGCCTTTATTTCTTGAATCATCTCCACCAAAACTGAAAGCAACAACCATAGATGAAAGGTGAAAAGAGGTAACTAAATTGGCATCATATATTCCAAGCTAATTTTTAGGTAAACTATTCCACCAGAAGAAGCATTATCAAGTTGCAAATCCGAAGTTTCATCAGTTAATGAGACAAACTTTAACATATTTCATGTCTGTATATATAACATAAAACCCATCTCCACCGCCGGACTATATCTTCACTTGCTTCCATCAATTCTTTCTTCCTTCGCACAAGATGATATGGTATCCATGTCTGCATTATGAAGAGCAAAATAACCAAATAATGGTCAGAGCCAACGAAATTTGAAGATGTGAATGGCATGAAGCTGAATTGACAACAAAAATACATACGTTGATTTGAATGGTGCACTAGTAGCTCCAACAGCTGTGCTGAAGGCAACTTCCTGAAATGGGCCAGCCATTTTCCCCCGTGGAAACCATCCTAAATCTCCACCCTTCTTCCCTGATGGACATTCTGAATATTCTTGAGCTATCTGGAAAAAAGACAGAATATATTCAATTAAAACCAGAAAACAGTATTGAGGTAACATAGTTCTCTTCGCTCCCAGTCAGTAGCAAGGATGACAAAGTCCTATTCAAAAATTCACAACACTGTGCAACATTTACGCAATACTATGATAGTACATTCCCCTTGATAATATGCATTTGTTCGAGTGTGTGCATGAGCACATATATATGGAATTCTGTTGCCACAGTCAGTACCTATCCCAAAGTTCTAGGCAAAAAACCATGTCAAAAACTGTATCATGCATGTGTGCTGTGTACCATATTTTGCTAGAGAAATATGTGGCTAATATTTTTCTCAACAAAAGCAAGCAAATTATAGAAGAACACCATAGTTGTCTATCCTTTTAAGATATTAAAATGAAAATAGCCCAACCTACTATTCCTCTTTCTTTGATCTTTACTGGTGAATTCAATGAGGACATGACAGATAAAGAAAATAAACAGTAGGCTTATTTGAATTGTTGATAAACATCTAACACAGTCAATAACCATCTCAATTATATTTAAGCAAGTTATCAACATGCCAATGTTACTGGCACTGGTGACAGGAATAAAGATTGTCCTCCAGATTATATTGTTTTCCTGATACCCAAATTAGATTTATAGTATAGTATCTCTGAACATTCAATAAAATGAAATCCTGATATTTCACCTTTGCAAATTCAGCTGGTGGGACCTTGTCACCATTGCTAAGCCAACCATCTTCCAGTTTCTTGTAAGCTTCATTGATCTTCCCCTGCTTCTCGCATAAGATGTGCCTAGCTGAACAATTGAAAGGAGAAAAAAAGAAGAACAAATAACAAGAACAGCAAGAAGAGTGTAAAACATATGTGATTAAAAGCAATAAAGTAACAATGCTTCTACAAAACGGGCCACAGGAAAAAGAGACCTTTAACATAAGTGCAGGTGCCAAGCCCATCTCCCTTCCCAGCTTTCCCTTTACCCTTTGAAGCACTCTCATCACTTCCACCTCCGGCTTGTTTGCCTTTTCCCTTGGCTTCCTTTGGTTTTGAATCCTTCCCCATTTCTCAAAAACCTACTTATTTAAGTATAAATTAAAGTAAATATGAGAGGGAACAGCTTCAACGACACTGACACAGGATGTCGAGTGGTAAGATTTTGATGAATTGATAGCCAATGATATAACTATCCAGTTAATAGAGAGAGCTAAAGAAGGAACATCTACTAATTTAGTTAACTATCCATTCGTTTTACTTCAAACGTATAATTTTAAACAATTCATCGCCAGCAAAACTCATCCAACAGAACACTACCAATTATAGGTCACCCTTAAATATCCAAAACTCTGGGTGCCCACCAATCCCAATCTCAACATCAATTTTTTTTTTTCTCTTTAACTCCTTACAGACTGTAAACACTACACTCACTATGTCTAATTCATCAAAAGAGAAACTAATTCAACAACAATATTAAACAGCATGCAAACATAAATGCAGAATAAACACTAAAAAAGAAAGAAAAAACAAAGAAACTGGAGAGAATGAAAGAAAATCAAAAGGGTGAAATTTAATAGAGGCAGAAATTTGATTAAAGGAACATGAATTAAAATAAGAAGAGTTTGCGAAGAGAGAGAGAGCGATCTGGGTATTGATATTTTTACCTTGTTATGTACTGCAACAAAGGGTCACAACTCACAAAACAAAAGTGAAAGCAAGACCTTATGTCTCTGTAGCAGATTGAGAGATCAGATCACTTCTTTTCAAGACTTCCAGGTAGAAAGGCTTTGGATTTCTACTTAAATGACGTTATTGCCCTTAGTTGGTGGGATTATCAATTTTTTTAGTTAAAATAGGGTTAGTCTTTTATTTTTATATGAGATTATGTTCACAAGTATAATTTATAATTAATCAGCTGTTAATTGATTAATTAATTAAATATATTAAACATTTGAGTATTTGACTCATTTATTGGTATATATTTAAAAAACGATTTGAATCTCTTTTCTTCAATTTCAAAAAACATTATATATATATAAATATATTGGGTAACTATCAGTATATTAAACATAGGAATAAGCTATTAATTAGTTTTAAATTCACGCTATTGCACGGGATACATAATTTAATTAAAAATATTTACTATTTGAGATTATATTTATTATATTTTAAAACAATAATAAACCAAAATGATAATTTTTAATAACCAAAGGAAAATGATACTTTTAAAAATAAAAAAATCAATTGAGATTACATTTATTACATTTTCTATAAGAAACACAATATTTATTATATAGAAAGTGTAATTTTAAGCAAATATCCTAATTTATTCATACCAAGCAAATTTGAAAATATATATTAAGTGCATTAGACATTTAAAATTAATAAGATGTAAATACAATGGTTGTCCTTATTCAATAAGGGTTGTTAATTACGTTACAGAATAAAAATATATAAATTGTTTAGAATGATTAACAAAAAAAATATAAGAAAGATTATTTGAATCGTTTTTTAAGTGTGATATAATTTGTGCGTATTAGATAAAGATTCTCGAAAAGTAATAAATGAAATGGATATCGATAATAAAAGAAAAAAGCTTAATTATATTTATTTGATCAAATCTCTACTATCTCAATGAGTTGAATAAAGTAATTTTAGATTTGAGAAATATTGAGATTAAAATTGAATACGAGGATAAAGCTCTCTTATTCTTGTGTTGTTTACCACCTTTGGATGAGTACTTGGTTAATACTTCTTGTACGAGAGAATTTGGATATCCTTCAAAGATGCCAAAACTAGTTTGAACTCGAAGAGTGAAAAGATAAAGGTGACGGGGAATGAAGGGATACTAGTACTGGTGATGCCATGGGTTAGTACTGCAAAATAAAAAAGATAGGGAAGAGTGGCGATCATGGTGAGACTAACCCTCAAGTCACATTCGGAAAGGATTGTGACATATTTCAAGTTTGGAGAGAAGGGTCATGCTAAGCGGAATTGTCCTAAACTCAAGGACAATAGGTTCGATGATGAAGCTAATAGCGTTAGCGGCCATGTTGTTTGGTTTTTTCTATTACCACTGACGAGGCTAACAAGGCTTGAGGCAATAGTTTGTCATGTTTAAGTTTGTTAGATGAGGCTGGTTATGGGGTCTCTAGGGAATTAAGATATGTATTGGCTCTCATGTTTACTTGAAGGTAATTTGAATAGAGCTCTCCGTCATTTTCTAGGTCATATGTAGTTGAGAAATCATCTTGTTAACTTAATTTTGGATGGAGGACGTAACGCAAGAAGCAAAATGATCAGCTCATGCACATGCATATCAGCATGTCTTTAATGCCTTGAAAAAGAAAGGCGAGGCGTGGAGGAAGGACTCTGTACCTCATCCACCACCAACTGCACCATGCCCCCATCCCTATTTAAATTCACTGATAACGGGTGCTGATTCAGGCCCATCCGCCGAATTTAAAGTTAACCACAACATCCATATATTCAAGCATA
This sequence comes from Theobroma grandiflorum, assembly GCA_036013995.1. Lineage (NCBI taxonomy): Eukaryota > Viridiplantae > Streptophyta > Magnoliopsida > Malvales > Malvaceae > Theobroma > Theobroma grandiflorum. Next base: position 16,232,622 of record CP142131.1, read on the forward strand.
TGTTCTAAATGGATAATCATGGACATAAAATTTATATATTTATTGTATAATTTCTTTTAGTGACATTTTCTATGCCAACCAAAGAATATTCAGAACCTCTTACAACAACAAAATTAAAGCACATAGATGAAAAGGTATACAAGATTTGCTACTTATGTATGCACCAGGTTCAAAGGAAGAGAAGAACTAAAAACAGTTTATGATGTATGCTTCCATTTTATAAACGTGAAAATAAAGTGGGAGAAGCACTGACGGATGGCCTTGGGGAAGGCCTGAAGGGGGGACACATAATTATACACACCTTTTTCAACACGGAATGACAATAAGATGGTACCTTTTATTTTCATATACCTTCCAACTTAGAAGAGATGATAATAATTATACTAACAATGATGACAAAACCTATACGCCCGCTTATCTCTAATTTGACATGTTCTAATATCCATTATGTGCTAATTTCAGTTTCTTATTATCTTCTACAGCAAATGATTTTTTCATGGAATTTAAAAAAGCTGTGTTAGATGCTTACAGATTCTTAAGTATAAAAGTACATTGGTTGCCTCAAGATGTGTTGTGCTTGACAGCCTCTCATTGATTGGTCTGTTAGTTTAAAGCTATCATCCTAGCACATACATGTATATCACCTGCCAGCAGTTACTTCATGAAGTTTTAACTTTCGGAACTGCATAGCGTGAAGCTACTCAGTCTGAGTCTGACAATGGCATCTGGTAAGAATCTCTGGGTTCCAAATCCGTTATTGAAGGAGGTATATCATTGTTTGACACATTTCTTTGCTGATGTCTCTCTCTTGGTCTAGGTTTATCCTGGAAAAGCAGATATAGCAGTTGGTGGTCAAAATATAATTAAGATTAAATGAAAAAGGCAGATGATCTGCAAGGAGCAATGATACACAATAAACTAAATACCTTTCTATTCTCTTTGCTGAAAAATGATATAAATGGGTTAAGTAGAACTAATCAGCCAAATTCAAAGACGAAAAAGAAACATAGAATGTAGACTCTATAGTCCGTGCAATGTTTTCCTAAATAAATTATTAAAGCTTCATCTATTGACCTACTTAAGAAAAAAGGTTGACCAGTACCCATGTATCACATGCAGACATTAGGATTATGTTAAAAAAAATCAGACCTACAATAATCCTGCTGGAGGGATGGTAAGAGAAGATTTCATCTATCGAGCAGATAATAGGAGGATAGTGATCCAGGCCAAGAAGACTTAATGTGGACATATCAGCATGCTAAAAATCTAGGAAAAAGCATACATGCATAATTCATTGCCATTCGATTGTCAGTCCTGTTCATGTACCAGAACAAGAGAGATGAGCAAGCAACTTGCATGAATAAAAAAGTGGTATTTCACAGTTGCCAAGCAAAATCTTCTAAGGCATGTAGCACAACTGAGACGAAACATAAAGTACCCCCTGTACTCAGTCTCTAGCTTCCAATGAATGCATGCTAGAGTGGTCATTGTTATTGATTCCAATCAGAGGCATAAAATAGCTACATTACTTGGAGACTGTAAAAGAGAAGCATTCTTAACCATTACTTACGTCATTATCTGCTTGGCTTGGTTGACTTGACTGAACTGGACGATTCTGTTGACTCCTCATTAGCCAGATGCTACCGAAGGACATCAATGATCCCAAAAGCAATGCTGGACCAACCCTTGGATCTCCTAGGTAATCATACAATCGAATTATGATGCCCTGCATTTTTTGCTTTGTTCCCATGCTTTTGGAAAGTATGCTTTGTTGACCTCTTGACCAGAAAGGCTCTGTGTCCTCAGGAACTAGCTCTGGTGTTTTTACCCTCTGCAATGGAAATAGACCTAAGTGCTTAAATGGCAAATTTAAGGTTCAAAGGAGATTGATAAGGAGATATAATTTGAATAACAACTGCAACGCAACACCATAGTACAGTTCAACGATAAATATATAGATGCCAACACACCTCTCTTCCTTTTGGCATTAAGCCCAAGTATGTTCAGGGACAGCAAATCGTCCCTCTCTAAAATATAATATAAACAACAGATATTTGTTATAGGAAATATTACTTGCCTCCAATTTCTGAATGAAGCAAGATAGATTGATTACTAAAATAATCTAATGAGAAGGTTATCTCTAGGTGTAGAATTTGCCCACAACCACAAGTTCATCTTAGGCAATAGTTATAAGAGTCAATATAAAAAGGTTAAAAAAAAGAGCATCCAAAAATATTGGCCTTCTTTTAGAAATTACTCAAAGAAACAAGATGCTGCATACATAGAATGGGAGATTCCTGGAGTCACCATCCTTGATTATATTTGATATCCACTGGATGATCTGCAAAAGTGGCAAAAATATTGACAGACAATTAGGGAATACCTATATATTGGCTTCAGAAGGTTCAAAATATCTCTGCTCTTATACAGAGTGAGGAATACAGAACATCAGAAAAAAAAAATGCAAACTATGAACATATAAGACAACTTATGAACATACCTGACACTGTAGCTAAACATATGAGAGAGATGCTTATACCTGGGAAATTTCAGCTGAACCGTTGTAAGTCACTGAAAGTTGTGCTGCAGGATCAACTTCATGTTGGTGGAATTCCCATATACTTTTTGCCTTCTTCTCAACCTTAACAGCATCTTCAGAAGCATTCCTTTCATAGCGGATAATGAATAACCGGGGGACATCAGTTGGAACCCTCCTTGGTCCACATGTTTCATAACCATTTTCAGTATTAAGGTAGAAAAAACAATAGTTCTGAATAAGACTCAAAAAAAAAAAAAAAAAACAAATCAGAGGTTACATACAATAAGATGAATATAATCAAATCTTCACACAAAAATCGGTAATCTAATTATTAGGAGATAATAAGTTGATTTGGCCAGTCTAAGCATTAGTTATTACAATATTAGAGCCCACATGACCTAAAGGTATAGCTTTTGAACCATAGCCCATTGTCATACTAAAATTAATTCCGACACAAGGTAGTGATGGCCTGTGCTTTGACCAATTGCATAGCCCATTAGGCGAGAGCATGCAAATGAGGGAGAGTAATAGGGCTTACAATGATGGTTTTGCAACCTATCAGCTAAAGCTTTTTGTTTAAAAAGGTTTGCAATGCCAGATAATTAATAAAGTTTCAGGGCTTGCTTAAACATTGATATCAATCAATATATTTGAGACAAAATTGAAGAGAGGGAGAGATAGAATGACTGTAGAAGCAGGTTCAGGCTCAGCCATCATGCCATCTAATTCAGATCTTATTATAAGCCCTTTTCAATTCTCATGTGTTCCCCATACCTCTTAAATATACCCTAAACATAAGAAAAAAGAGCAAGGTAGGCAAATCACAGAAGGAGCTCTTTTTTAACTCTAAAATCACAAGCATCATTGAAGAACAATTCAAAATAAAAAAATAATAATAAATAATAAAGAACGTACCTTTTGGGCTTCCCCATCAAGCCAGCTAAAAGTTAATCGCTTGTTTTTTAAAGCAACAGCAGCTGTTATTGATTGCTCATCTTCAATTGCTGCATTCGACTCGCTAGACTTTGATAAAGCTTCTTGGACCCTGCGCATGGTCTACAAGCTAATTTAGTACACCCCATTTCTAAAATCAAAGAGGAGATGGCCACCACATTTTACTCTGTAATACTAAATAGGATTAAATATCATTGCAATACATTGAAGATAGACATGCATGTGCATGAGTGTCAATGCAGTCATACATTTACATAAATTCATTGTGTATTATCCTTTGTGTTATGCAATTTTCTATCCTACCAGGCTGCCAGTTTCAAGCTTAACAAATCTTTTCATATTATCTACACTTATGGTTTTCTCTTCAGGTTAGAGTATAAATTTTCCTCATTAAAAGATATAAGATCTATCAAGCAACAATATTTTTCAAAAGAAAATGGTTTTTAAATACCAAAATTGATATATTTCCTTACAGAAAAACTGCAACATTTATAAATAAAGTAAAATATAGAAAAAATCATCCTCATTTCTCTCAAATGCTAGAGAAACAATTTAATTCTACATTGTTTAAACTATCAAAACGAGATTAAAAGAAATGCTGGAGCAAATGATGCAACAGAAAAGATATGAACAGAACTGAACATGTGGAACGTAGTCTAGTGCAAAGAAGCTTACTTCTTGCATACCATCAAGTTCCAGACCCTGCCTTCCCGCTAGAATTGCACAATACCAAGTCAGCGTATCACGCCCAGCACGAGAATAGGAACGAGCATCACAACCTAGTTCCTTTGATGTCAAACTCCTTAATTGAGGAAGCACTGAAAAGACACCCAGAGACATAAAGCCCTTTGTTAAGGAAAGAAAAACAAGAAAAGTTTGCTCTATAAAAAAACTTGCACAGTATTGCTATGATCTGTCAAGTTTTTCTGCATTTTTACACTTAAGTAACAAGAAGTAGCACTTGTATAACATTTAGACGACTCAGTGAAGAAAAAGTAAAAACATTTACACAAAGTGAGAGGACAAGCGGATATCATTTTCAACCAGAGATTAGAAAGGCAGGTAGGTTCCTGTTCTTCCCTTTCCACTTACAAACTAACCAGAGTAATATCATGTTCCACGCTGGCATTAAGCAAGCAATTTTCCACCATTCTACTCAACAATTCATCACATGCTTAAAATTTGCTATATTGAACTTGATTTCATAGATGATATCTCATTGAAACATTAGACCTGCTAAGTAGTGGCAGAAATCAGTCAGGGTAATAACTTACAATTGTTTTTTACTAAAAATTATAACTTCTATTCTGATTTTACCATCAAAGTTGAAGGGATTACTGAGCTTGGCACCAAGTATTTGACTAATGAAACCAAGCTGCTCATTCATCCAGTGAACACTTTAAATGAATCCAATACTTTCCTTCCGTTAGAAATAGAACTACAAGCACTTTTATATCCAACTGCAGTACAAGTTTCATTAACATCTCTAATAACCATTGCTAAAATTATGCAACTGATAGATCAAAATACTCTGCTGTGATACAAGTCAAATCACTGTGCATCTTGACTTTCTACAACATTCAATTCAAGCAAATCAAATTAAGCACACATTCAATTTGGAAAACACAATGCATTCTACAGCCCACTATGCAGTGTGCACCAGACTAACAACACCATGCAACCTGAGACCACTGACTTGTAGTCCTTAAGATGTTGCATACAGGATAATACGCTTGGCTATTCTACAACTATATATTTTAAAAAACTAGAGATTGGGAATTTCATGACTTATCCACTGACAGTGAATGTCAACATCCAGCATACTTATATTCTTGAGTCTTCACTTATCTACTCTTATAATGACAATATGTACATAAAATGGATGAAGGAAACAATTGGCCGTGGGTAACGTAAGTTCTTGTCATTAAGTGATCAAAAGAAATTACTACTAAGATACCATTTAGTTGTAGCCCTTGCTACTTTCTCTTTACTATTTTCGTTTTGCTACCTCAAAGTTGATATAAAGTAAAATGTAAATGGTAAAATATAATCATATTTGATTGGAAATAAAACATGCATTTTGTTCAATATGAAAGTTAAATTTTATTTTTTAATTCTTCAAAATACTTGCTTTTATATCCAAATACGCTTAACTAAAATAAAGAAATGCTCAGAGATACCTTGCTGCTTATTCTGTTCCAAGACATCTAAAAACCACGAATCATTGACTGATCCTGCAAATAGTACTCACTGCTCAGCTTGGTAAATAGTAATTAATTTGAAGTTATATAGGCATGTAAAAACTTATAAGAAATAGAATAAGGATGCATTAACATGCCATGATACACAAGAGGTTTTAGACCCGGATCTTTCAAGAACACGATAGCTGGTGCAGACTCCACTCCAAACCTGTTATTCGTTTATAAAAATCTGTCAAGGTAGATACCACCATAGAAAATGAAAGAAGACTAAACTCAAGGATTGCAATTATAAGATAAATATCAGAGATCAATAGTTACACTTGAATTATTTAAATGTGATATATATGGGATTCTTCTTTAATTTTTATGCATATGCAGTGCATAAGAGAAATCAAATCTACATACGTAGTCCACCAAACAGAAAATTCCTCTTCGCGCCATAGGACACAGGCAAAAGTGGCATAGTTCCAATAATCCTTTGCAGCTTGACGTATTACAGGAGTTGCGCGCTCCCCTGTTTTTGAGAAGAAAATCACTTTTACCTATGAGTCAGAAGCATGAAACAATCCACTATTACAATGGGATAATATATGCAAATCACAAAAAGCTAACAAAACAGAAGAACATTCAATGTTGAACATGTTCAAATGTTGCTAATACATATATTAAACCAAAAAAAAAAAAAAGAGAACATAAAGGATAAGAGTGCCATTGCCGATAACACATTATACAATATCAGCAGTGACATATACATAAGACATGACTAGTGAAATGCATCAGAACCAAGAACCAATTGATAGGCCAAATGCACATGATGAAATTTTTCCACAGATCAACAATAACAGCTTGGTAATCTATACTATGCTAATAGACTGTAAAAAAAAATAACGGCTCTCAAAAAAGCCTAATGAAATGACATTATAGTCAATGTTAGAGGTTCATTAAAAACTTATAGAAAGCTTTCAAATGAATGCTAAAACGTGATGGAGCAATGGCATAATACAAAATGGAACAGCCCCCACTCTGAGAATCCACTCTAGCAAAACCTTGCATATAATTGGCCTATTCAGGACAAATTCACAATCATTATGTTAGTACTTTTCTATTGATTTATTATACATAATTTAACAGGATCCTTGTTCTTAGATAATCATATCCAAGTAAGAACCAGAATTTTTTTTCTTTGCCTTTCTATTTGAAATTTCTTTCTACTTGATGAGGACTATGCTTAATTATATAATATACAAACAGACAACCCTAGGTGGCTAAGTGGAGAAGAATGAAATCAAACCCAAGAAGACCCTTCCCTACTGAAGGAAAACCTGAAAAAGCCCCCATGAAAAACCTAAAATAACCCCAACATTTAGATAAATAACAAAATGGCAGCTCTGTAAACCCCAAAAAGCCCCTAACTCAGCAATGCAATTCCCAAAACACCCACCATCCAATGCCAAAATTAACAGCCAGCACACAACTTTTGCTGAAAACTGAAAATACCCTCACAAAAACAGGAAATGACAAACACGTCACAATTTAAGGAGGCTTTGTATTTTAAAATCATATGATGAAAAACAAAAAAGATGCAACAGAAATTAAATGGATAGTTTTTACCAAAAAGTATTGAAGGTGAAAACTATTAAACAAACACCACTTGAACAATTTAAGAAAATATGTTGAATAAAAAAAATTCTCTCCAAGAGTTTTAGGACCTTTATTACGTGAATAAAACTGCAATACATGTTTTCATCAAAAAAAAAAAAAAAAACCTGCAAGACAGGAAACTGCTTCAAGATACAAAGTCTAATAAACTGAAAAAACAATAAAACCTGTTTAAAGTCATGAAACAAAAACTATAACAATAACCAAGAAAAATGAAAGAAAAAGAAAACCAACTGACAAGTGCAGTATCGCACTAAAATCAGATCTTCTCTAAAATTAATATGAAAATTAAAAAAAAAAATTGATTCGTACTACTCCATTTAAAATTGAATGCCTAAGTTTAACTTTGTGTGCAGTTTAAGAAAAAAATTTGATTTTAGGGTTTAATTAACAATATATTGATGTTTAATAATTTTTAATGCCTAAAAATAGAATATAGAAAAAGAAGGAAAATAGGTGTTTAAACAAAGAAAGAAGACATAGTTTTGGAACATCCCACTACAGCAAGGGATCATCTAATTTAGAAAAAAGGGAGTTGAAGAAATATACAGAGAACCAAATCATGAGAGACTAAAGCAAATAAAATAATGTTGACAATATTAGAGAATAATGAACACTGGAACCGGAAAAAATAAAGAAAAAGTCATACCTTATAGGGACTGCTTTTTGCGAGAAACCTTGGCCCCTGATGTAAAAAACAAAGTCATTTTCTGCAATTGTAGGAAGAAGTTGACACAAGCAGTATGACACTAACAGGGCAAGGTTAACAGAACTCAAAAAGCAAATATAATAATAAACTAAAACTCTAAAAAAAATCATCTAAAAGTGAAAAAAAATGGATGAACATTATTGTTTTGACAGTGAAATGAGTTAGATACCCTGAAATATGGTAGGGCATCTAGTATGACAAGAATAATATCAAATTTGATCTTAATGAAATTTCAAAATGAATGCATAATCTCCTAACTATTCCTTGCATTGACTTCAAATGGATAAGATTAAAAATTTATCCCCACATTTAAATAAGACTAAAAGTCGGATATGGAAATAGCAATAAATGATGTGAATAAGAAGTTATGATGAAGTAAAGCTTCTCAAGAGAACAACAGATACATTCAGATAATTCATCCAACTGATGCATTCAAATAGAACAGATTATGCTTGCAAAAAGATGACAATAGTAAATAAAACAAAAAAAGAACCTTTGTTAAGAATAAAAAGCCACATGACAACATCTAAGAGATGCTATATGTTACCAGTGACTCCTTTGAATAGTAAAAGATGCGAGGCAAGTTGAGTACAGCGATTGCAAACCAATCTGTAACTGCATCAACAGAGAGCTCTCCCTCAAACCTATACATTAGTTTCAATTTAATATATCATTACAGCATTAAAAAAAATTTTCTAACAAGTACAGAAGTCATTCAGTTACAGTAAATGGGAGATATGATCAAATAAGGTGTATAATGTACAAATAGAAACATAGATACTGCTTTTCACTATATAAAACAAACTGCAACTCAAGTATCTTAAATTTGTTTTAATAGGATTTATCTGTTATTAATTTTTAAAATGCATTCGATTTCAAGCCTCAACCGAACTTACCTGATTAGACAGTCTGAAGTTTTGCACCCTGATGGAAAAGCAACCAATGAAGGAAGACCTGTATACGTTATTATTAAGTTCAATAAACAACAGAAGTGTTTGGCCATGCTGAAGTTAAAGTTTCAGAAACAAAACGTGACAAAACAGCAGTTGGAGTTGTCAGTGGCATAGCATCTACTAGGAGGAAGAAGAAAAGCATGTTGAAATGAATTCAACGACAAAAAGAAACATAAATTGCTTCCATTCGGGAAATACATTAACTGACATCCTTAACCGTTTAGCTGCTTCATAGCACCTCCATTTTACTCATTTGTGGCATAACTGACAGCACAATAGTGGGAATTACATCAGCTTCAAGCTTTATAACACTGTGACACTTTCACCTGAGTGGTTATTTAGTTAACCTTGGGCAGCAACATTCAGTATTGCTAGGTGTAACACATACATACTGCTGATATTAATCATTAGATATTAAAACATCTATCTGCTTTCATTTAGACCACTAAATTACAAGCCCATGATCCAGCTTTCCTGAACAGTTCTTGACTAGTTTCAGAATGACAAAACCAAGGAAGCTATCAACGAATTTAACATCAGCCAACCTAAAACCAGCGATACAGTAGAAGAGTTGCTTTGGTTAGATATGACAACTTTTAACATAAATAAGTCCGTAGTCTTCATTGCAGCAAATCATTCAAGGCTTTACTTATCCAACTATTTCTACCAACAAGGGGAATTCCTCTATATGCCGGTAAATGTTTTTAAGAGTAAATAGCAGAAACAATGATAGGGAGCTATATATTAGCTGGTTATATCAGTGATTATAACCCCACTAACCATTCCTGAAGAAAGACTGGCCCGTTGGCTTTCTCTCAGCAAGGTAGGCTGCAATTTGGATCTCACCAAGCTCTACCATACCAATATTTGCAACCCCATTCAACAAAGCAGCTGAATATGAAGAGAAGACATAATTCATTAAAATATTAAAGCAATGATCACGATTTGAATAAAGATTTCTAAAGAATTATACGACCTGAGAAAGCATCAACTAATACAAATAAAACTACTGCATTCTAATTTTTATATTCAATGCAATATCCTCTTCCTTTTTTTTTCTTTTTTTGCATCTTTAGAAAGAGAGGGAAATGAAAGAAGCTTAATCAGAAGAATTATGTCAATATTATGCCTAGAACATTGGAAAAGGAGCACATAAACATATGTGTCATAATTTTTGTACATCTTGGATTCTTGTATTTCATTTCTGGTTCCTTTTCCCCACACATAAAATTGGTAGTAGCACTTAGAAAGAAAACCAATTTGTTTAGTTCGAATAACCATAATTCCAATAAGCTTACAAAGTAATCATAGATTCACATTTCAATATCAACGACACATGCGTCATTGGAATTTTAGAAATTGTCGAGCTTGGAAAAATCTTCCTCCAGTACGATAATCAACAAGGAAAATTATATCATGTCATCTCCAAACATCTCTAATTAACCGTACAATCTTATAAATCATATATCTCTTTTGCAACAACAATAATAACAATACTAACAATAAGAAGAAGAAGAACAACAACAACAACAATAATCCAAAGATTTATCGAATATTTAGGTTGCAGGACAGAAACAGTTCGTACAATACAGATTCCTACTCAAAAGTTTAGCACTTACTTTTCAACATTGAACTTTTCAAATTATCAAAGAACACCAAAATTCAGTTAACCTTCATCCTAACTTGATTGGCAAAGCATAAATTGGTGTCTCTATGTAGGAGCTTAATGCTTATCCTTTCTTACCATAGGTGGCATTAAGCAGTGTTCCTTCTTGATGCTCCAGATTTTGCACGTTATCAGGTTGAAAGGTAGAGTTTTAGAATGGTTCAAGTTGGGACCAGATAGCATGGAGATGCTCTTGGTGTGACTTCAAGCACTCAGGAAATGCAAATAATAATAATAATAACAATCTCTGGCACATTGGTAACTTAATAATTTAATATCTGAGTTAAACATCAACATATGCAATCATATTACAATCTATATCTTTATCATAGTGGCTGAACAAGTAGACAAGAGGTTAAAAATAAAGTGAAAAGTGAAGTTCATAGGCAATTAACAACAGAAAAGTACACTTTGTAACATACAAATAAATATTCTTACTAGATCTCAACCTTCAGCAAAAGAACATACCAATTCTTTTCCAAGAATTAGAAAACTGAGCACAGTGATTGCTGCCAGATGAATACACCTAAATGAAAATCTCAATTAGCATTTATTATGATCTTGTAAACCGTTAATTATAAGAAACAAATTGCAGATAACCCAGGATAAAATTTCATTAGGCACTAACTAGTAGTAATAAAACCGAAAACCCGTATTCCAAGAGGAAACAGAACAAAATTCACCCATGTTAAGGCTGAGACTAATTCTACCTTTTACATCTGAACTTTTGCAATGGGATGTCTATAGGTGATATACCATTACAGAAAAGTGACTTAGCTGCTGTTTGGCCCAGCTTTTAGAACAACTTCTCTATTCCAAAAAGTTGAAGTTAGGCCAAATAGGGTTTAAGAAAAGAACTTTCTAGCTACTCCAAGTTAAAACTTCCAAAAAGCCAGCAATGAGAAGTTCAAAGACATTTAATAAAAATTTCACAAAACAAAAAAAATTCTTGATTACTCAAGGAACTTCAGATAATTTCAATCTAATAGCTTCTTTCCAAGAACCTTTAATTGAACAATGCCTTTTACAGAAGTTGCAACCATGACAAACAGACTCTTAATTTAGGTGTAGAGGGTCGATTGGACATTAGTTGAAGATAAGTAGTGCAAACAAGCTTGGTTGGTCTTAGTCATGCAGATTTGAGGAAAAGGATTCAAAACGTATGATTGAACAAGTTTAAAAAAATGACATAGTTAAGTTGAGCGTAAGCATGTCATAGTGTAGATACTTAATTTTGGCTACTAACTTATCATTTCTTTAAGAGTTGTTTTACAGCAGTGCAATGTTATACAGAGATCAATGAGAACAATTAGAACAAGTGGAACAACTATATCATGCAAAAAACAATGGAAAGTAACCCGAACAACTAGCAGAGTTCACAGATTAGTTTCAACTTGAGATATTCTAGAGAGTTTGGCTTGGTGGCTCAGATATAGAGGTAGTTAGGAAGTCTTCCTCTTAATCTATTCTTGACGTACAAGTGTTTCTTCCTCTTACCTTTTTCTTGAAATACAAGTGTTTCCCCTTTTACCTTTTTTAACTTATCTTCTTCTATCATACCTTTTCCTTTTTATCTTGTTCACTCATACATTTTTCCCTCATACCTTTTCCCTCTTAGCTTCTACTCAAGAACAAGTTTTATTACACTATTAATAACCATAAAAAACCATTACTTCAATAATCACATAATGGGTTTCAAACTGTTACTCATTATGTACAAAAAACCACTATTTCAATGTCCACATAATGGGTTTTAGTAACAGTTACCCATTACATACATTAAATCTATTCTTAATAATGTTATTCATTACGTGCATTAAAGTTTGTTCTTGAGTAATTGTTTCTCATAGCTCTAATAAAAAGCTTTCACAATTCACTTTGGAAAACAAGATTTCTTGAGCTAATGCAAACACATTTTCACTCTTAGTTCTCTCTCTAAATATACTCTCTTAAATTCTCCTCTATTTAGTCTTTCTCTGCCGTATTCTCAACCGTACTCTGCCACTCACCTATTCTCAACCTTACTCTGCTGCTCACTTATTCTCTTCCACTTGCCACAACACCCAGTGTTTTAAGTATTGTCCCAATCTTCCTCTCTGCTGCCTCCAACACATCATTTTACTTATTTACAACACCTACCCTCTCCTTATCATAAGAATCCTTATACAATTTATAGACTCCATTGGACAGAAAATGATAGCAATCACATCAAATTAAAATTCAAAAACACAACCAATAGCATTAAGGATATGTAAAACATCAAGGATAAAGGACAACAATAAAATCCTAAAGTTGAAACAAAAGGCATCAATGTTGAGTTGCCTTTTCATTAGTCTAACAATAAGCAAATCTTATTGGGGTTTTCAAAACTTTAAAGAAAGGCCTCTCTCAAATCTTTATTTGGAATAACTAATTGAACCGCATGAAAGGAAACTATCATGATCACACATTAATGTAATAATATGTTCTCTAGAGAGCAAAGAATGTATTTTTGGTGCTCAAAAAGGGTTAAAATCTTGGCAAGCACATAGTTAGCATGGCAAGCACCCTATCCAAGAATAAGATTTTAGCCACCTCAACTCTAATTAAGTAGAGTATTCAATGGAAATTGGTATAAGTTTGAGAGAGCTTTAAGAAGTTTAAGCTGAATTCACCAACAAACAAACCAAATCAAAATGCAAAACAGTAAAGTTGTTAGATTGCCAAGTTACCAATTCAACATATGGGCTAGCCTAAGGTTAGCATCTATGTCTGTTTGTGTATGAAGTCTGAACTACTATATATGTACTCTTAGTTTTCTCCAATGAACAAAGTGATTGTTAAACTACCTTTAGGAGTTAGCAATGTGGGCTATCTGAATATTGAATATTTGACTAACTCCATGGTGAAATTTGACTTTGGAATGCATCTTTCTTGGAGATTAGGAAACAGAAGAGAAAACATAGACAAGAAATGAGGAACTCTAGTTAATTGTAGCAATACTATGCAAACATAACACGGTCAATGGTTGTACCTGAAGTAACCATGGTTTGGAATCTTGAAACATAGACTGAAAATCATTGGAAGTAATCATATTGAAAGCATCATCTCCAATATCTGCAGGAAGTGGCCATTCATCAGCCTCATGCAAATCTTCTTAAAGCTAGACTTGGAATGAAAGTATATAAAAACAAAAGATAAATATTCACAATTTCACTACCAGAAGCATCAACATGCACTAACGGCAGCTCTATGTTAGAAAACTTTTCCTCTGCATATTGCTGACTGACTTTTTCCACAACATGCTGCAGGCCAAGGTGATAATACCATTCAATAAAACAATGCAAAACCCCACACAGAGCTCTCTTTCTCTGTTGGGAGATGAGTGAAGGGAGATAAAAATACACACAACAAGTAGGCTGCAATGAAATACTTACAAGTTGCTCATCAATACCAAAGACATCATAGTTTCTTTTCCATGTAGGATTTGTCAGGAGCTCATAAGCATATCGAATCTGCAAGGAGATAAACACCATCTACTCACTTATGGATTCAGATATCATTTGACCTCAGCACCTTCAGAAACATGGGCTAAAATGTTCATTTAGCTAAGGCTAAATGTGACTTCATCTAATTGCAAGGAGAAACTTAGGCTACATTTTCATTGTTGCTTTCACTACTTGCTTTTTGTGTCTTGAAAACTTAATTAAAAGCAAAAGCGAATGGTAGATTATAAAATCATAATTGATAAGAAAAAATAACCGAATGGCTAAAGTGCAACAAAATTCTAGCATAACTATTCTATATAAAAGTAAAAAAAAAAAATCCATTTCGTTCACCAAAAACAATGCAATATTTATTTTTAGTTCTACAAAATATTACTATTCAGTTTTGTATTTATATGCACTCTTGTGCTTTACTACTTTCAAAAGTGAAAAGCAAGTGCAGCAAAGAAAATAGCTTAAATAAACTATTGATAATTTAAAACGCAAGGAGCAATAAATTGTACTGAAACAACCAGCAATTTGTATTTATTTATTTATTTTTGCAGAAGCAAACAAGCATTGACGAATGAAGAAGATTAACTAACTGACCTTGATAAATTCAGTAGTAGTAGGAATTTCCAACCCTGAATTCCTGAAACGATCACGTTTTAAAACATTTGAACAAAAGTAAGTGCCTAAATCAAATTGAACAAACTTATTATTCTTTTTAAATAAATCGTAAATAAGAAAAGGAAAGACAGGAAGAATTACCACTTAGATTCAAGATTCTCGTACGCCTCTTTCACTGCTTCCATTGAACTAAACGTCTTTATTCCCAAAACTACCATTCATCAAAACGACTCTATATAAGTAGTTTTCTTTAAAAAAAATCCAGCAATTATTTTTCTACGTACAATATATGGACACGAAAACGTATGTATACATTGGAACTAACCATCGTAATGAGAAGGGGGGAAAGAGCGAGGGAGAAGAACGAGCTGATACAACAAGGCGAGAGAGAAGAGAATCAGAGGCACTATGTAGGCTTTGATTTTCGCTGCAAAATCTCCGGCCATCGCTCTATATCGCCGCTGACACCCTGGTTCTTCAGAGATAGACTGAGCTGAGCAAGCGAGTTGGAAAATTGGAGGGCTTGAGTTATGGGAAAAAAAAATACAAAAGTATAAAAAAGCAATTAAAGCAAATAAAAGCACTCTTTGACTCTTTGACTCTGTCCCAAAGTTTACTTAAAATAACGGTTTTAATTCGATGATCACTATGTAAATCGTGGTTTTGTGCGGTAGGGGTTCGGGTTCAAAGTACCGCGGCACGTGAAGTGGAACACGTGGTATACAATCATTGGGTATATTAAAGAGTTTCTGAACTGAAACCTGATTTACTTACCGTGTTAAATCCTAAATTCCTTCCTGATTGGAGGAATTTCTAGCCTAAAGAAGTAAAGATGACGAGATTATTGGATTAATCGCCGTGTTATTTAAGTTTAACATTGTGATTACAACCACATAATTTATATAATCATAAAACAATTAGTAAACAAATCAATTAATTAAACAAATTAAGGTATAATTTAATTCAGATCACATAAAATAAAACTTAATTTTTTTTTTTAGTTTTGAGGAAAGGGGATTTGAATTTTTCTTTTTAAAAAAAAGATAATGTATTTATCAATGAATAAAATGTTTGAGTGCAAAATAAAACTTGAATTTAAAATCTAAGAAATCCAAAATTAATGGTGGCCATTAAGGCAAGATTTTATTTGCAAAAAATGATTTTTCTTGTTTTCTTTTAGTTTAGTTATGCTGTTGAATTTCTATTCGAACCTAATTTATGCTAATTCATTATAAAATATTTTAATATTAAAATTAATTTTTTAATCATTTGAATAAATAATATATATACGTTAGAAAATCCAAAAAAATAATTTTGTTTAAGTCCAAATACATATATAATAACTTGATTAAAATAAATAAAAGTATGCATACTTGTCTAAATTTTAAACTAATGTGCTAATTGATTGGTAGATTACATTATCAATGTTGAGCTTAAAGTATGTTGAAGTATTTAGCCACATGTGTAATTTATGTGGCAATCATATAAATAGTGTTGTAGTTTACTTAGGGGGAGTCTCTGTAAATATTAGGAAGTTAGTTGATTAGTAAAAATACTTTGCTTTAACTGACAAGCCGATGCTAACATGATTCAATACAGAATTCAAGATTAAACTCTTCCTTTCTTATGTTTCCTTTCTTGCTTGCATTTAGGGGGCCTTTGGTATAATGTAAGTGAGGAACATTCCCTATAATTAAATTGTTGGGAATCACATTATAATATTTGGTTTATATTTTGTACAAGGTAAAGTGACCTCACCACTCACTTGTGCATTTTGGTCAAGCGCTGCTTATATTTTCCCTTGTTGTTCTTCTTCTTTTTTCCATAGTCGGCTGTGGTTCTAGAATCATCTTCAATCTTTATGAGATTCCTTGAGCCAATATTTTTTTTGTTTGAATCAAAGCTTTTGTGGGCTTCTTGGATCTTTGAAGTTTGCATATTTCCTGTCCCTGACTTGTTGGATTTTTAAAAAGAATGGAAAAATTATTATACCGTTCTAGTTCTGTTTTTGTTTTTCTTCTTGTTACGAGTTTGCCTTGATTTTCTTCCTGTCTTTCTCCCTGTTATGCCTTTGTGCCTTGTTGCAATTCTGATTCCGTTTCCTGTCTTGGATTTTATTGCTGATGTGAGGAGCTCCACTGTTTTGATGGCTCCTCCCCATTTTTATTAATAAAGCTGTTATTCGAAAAAATATTTTAATAATTAATATTTAAATATTATATTATTTTTGTTATATTATTATTTATTAGGTTAAATGTTATAGATGAAAAGATAAAAATTGCATTAAAAATAAGATAAATTTATTTAATTTTATATTTTCATATATAAAGGTAATTTAGTAAAATCACATTACATTCCCAATAAAAACTTTCAAACCAAATACTACAATATAATTTTCCTAGTAATCACATTTCTTATAATCATCGCTTTTTTTATATTATTACCAAACATTGCAAAGCTATCTTTTTAGCAATGACATTCCTTATAATCACATACCTAATAATCACATTATTTACAAAATACTAAACATCACTTTACATATTTCTACAAGGTAGCCTAAGGGTTTATTATTTATGTTGGGGCTAGACCTAGCAGCGAGCAGCGATTGGTTGTAATTGAGCAACCGACCATAACAATCAATGGTTCAGCTCGACGGTTGCCAACAACAACGGTCGATTGCAATGATCAGCCTTGTTGGTTGATCGGTTTGGTCGTTGAGGTGACTCTTTCTTTTCAAAACCGATCGAACAACCGACTTTTTTTTTTTCATTATTTTAAGGGGTTAAAGAAAGTCGGCATTGCTATGAAACTCTTTTCCATGGGAAAGGCAAGATCATAACCCCTCAAACTATGAAACCTTTTTGCATTCTTCAAAAAAACCCATCGATTTTCTCTCAAATTATTCTCCGTCATTTCAAATCAACAGTAATCTTTTACAATTTCTTATCTAATTAACACTTGTGGGTTGTCTCCGGAATTTGCTTTGCAAGCCTTTGAAACCCTAGATAAGCCAACTTTGTCCCTACTTTCTTCAAGAACCATGGTTTCTCAAAAACCCAAATCACAACCATCTCCAAGAGACGGCTAGCATTGCTTTTATTTGATGTTGAGAATCCTTTGGTCCAAAGTTTCTTTTTTTACTCTAAAGGTGTTTCTCAAAAACCCAAATCGCAATAATCTCCAAAACAAATCGAACCGTGGTAAGTTAAAATTGATCGAAATTGACTTCTTGTATGGTTAAGTCTGATCAGTTTATAAAAGTAAATTTTTTTGATCGATTTTTATTAAAAACCAATAAAAATTGATCAAACTAAATCTCGTTTACCTCTAGCTAAACATATTGATTAGGTTGGCCCAATCATGCTAAAGCAAACCAACTAGCTTTAGGTATCATGGGCCTTAACCGGTAATGGATGATGGTCTTTGTTAGAAGTGTCAATCTAGGTTGGCTCGGCTCAGCTTAGCCAAAACCTTTGTGGGTTAAGAAAATATGAATTAGGTTTGGTTAGTTCATTTTTTATATGAGTTATCAAAACCTCAACCTAGCCTACCCTTTACTAGCTTATGAGTTGGGTTAGGTCAGCTCATTTTTTTTTAAAAAAAAATCATTTTTATAATTCTACTGAATAAATTTTTTATCAATAAAATTATTATATGATTTAATTCATAAATTGAATAATAAAAACATGTTACAAACAAATAAATTACACCAAATATAAATAAACAAATAAATTACATAAATAAAGTACAAATCTTTAACACAAACTGTCATCCCATAAACATAAGTGTATAATCAAATAATAAAAATTTTAAAACTCATTTATATCCTCCTCAAGCAAAATATTTAAATCTTGTTTAGATAACAATGATATCTCAAGGTCTGAATCATTATCAATTTATCATCTAATATTTATTATCATAAAAGAAAAAGAGATAATAAGTTTTAATCTAAATTAAAGTTATTAATTTGATAAGTAAAGATTAAATACATTGAAATATATAAAATAAGTAATACTATTGGTAACTAAATTATTAATTTTATATAATTAAATGTATAAAATTATTAATTTTTTTGACCCACAGGATTAGCCCGCCCCAACCCACCCCAACCCACTGATTTGATAGGCTAACTCATTTAGGCTTGATTTCAATATGATCTTAAATTTTCAGATCCAACCTATATTCAATAAAAAATGAATTGAACTAATGTGTCAGGCCCATTTTAACAAGTATAGTCTTTGTCCACATCTCTTGGATCGATTTTTATTCTATTTTTTTTAATTTGGATTTTTTGTATGAAAATCTTTCAATTCTCTCTTCAATGATTTCAGAAAAAAGTTAAACGTATTCTTGTCCAAAAAAAGTGTTTGAGATATTTTTCCTTTTTAAAAAATGATCATTTTAGTGAAATATAAAAGGAAAAAGAAATCATGAAATCTAGTCATGGAGTGCTTTTTGTTTTCCTTATCATGACATATATATATATATATAAATATATATATATATATATATATTTGGTTTTATTAAAAAAATACATATATTCATGAAAGGGGATTAAGAAAATAACACAAGAGATTGACAGTTCAAGATAACATCTAGGCCAGTCAATGACTTTTTTGTCAAAACGGCCCAACAATTCTTTATGAATTTGGAATCATTTATGGTGGAAACAACTTATCCTTAGTGGCATTAGAACCACAGAAGAAAAATGGATTCAATTAAACATATTCTTCTATATGGTAAATAATGATGCCTCCCCCACCATTATTCTTTTTAATCTTTTTTCAATGTTAAAGAACAACATGTCAACCTTCCCCCCTTCTCAACACTTGTACAATCCAATTGACAATAAAATACCCATGATTCCATCTACTCACATCAAGACAAACAACCCAAAAGAGAAGAAACAAGGCATCTTTGTGGATTGTGGATTATTGCTATTGCTTATGGTTTTTGTCAACTCGAGGCTGTACATTCTTGTCTCATTTAGTCTGTTTTTTTTCCTTCTTTTTCGTCGCTTATAATACCGCTATAAATGAGAGAGGAATTCCATTTCCACTTACATGAAATTTTTAATTAAAGGGAGATTTTTTTATTTTTTATTTTTTTTTACATGCAAGAGATACAAAAGAAAACAATGATTCAAATTTTAAATCTCAATCATCTCAGGGAAATAAAAACCCGTTAAGTCAAATATGAGTGTTAAAAAGAGAAAATTTACACATTTGTTTTTGTATATCAAGACTCAAAGTAGATAATTTAAATTTTCTTTTTTTTTTTTGGTTTTTAAGAAGAGATATATGCCACCAAATTAATTATACCATATGATGTAGCTAACAATAAATACATTTTTATTAACAATTACATCAACTTTCAATTTACAAATGAATAAATAGGAAACCTTCTTTATTTATAGATTTGTATTTTAAGGATTCACTATTTAGATTGCAAAGTCTTGAGATTCATACCATAAAAAACTTGGCACAAGAATACATTCTTCCTTGGTTTTTCCCCTAGTGTGATCACAATGACCTAGTTTCTTTCAAATTATAGAGTCAATTCAAATTAGCAACTTTTAATTTTCACATGTTCTCAAAGGTCCACTGACGGCAATGAGAAATGACATGGTGTGAGATTTTAGGTACATATACCATGCCAAAAGATAATGAAATGTGTTTTAAAATTAATTAATACCTACAAGAATGAGTAATACTTCTTAAAAGGCTAGTGAGCATTATTTTAGTATATATCAAGGGATACATTAAATTTTACACGAGAAGAAAGAAAGATAGGCAACTCATCCGCACAAAATCTAAGCATTAGCCACTGCCATTTTGAGTAAAACACATATCCTTCGTTTGAAAAGAAAGGTAATATGATAGTGACATTAGGAGCTCAAAACAATGGTTTAAAGATAATTTGAGAGTAACGACAATGCCACGGGTGCTGTACCTCTATATTATGAGTATATGTGTATTAGCTTAGCATAAAGTTAATTTTGTATTATGATTTAATACATAAACATAGATGAAAATAAGATAACAATAACATAATATTTAGACTATTGGCAAGGAGAGCAGGCAGGTTCGAAAAAATTAATATTCGTGTTCACGTATACTTGTTCCTGAAATGCTTTTACCATATAATTTTGTTTTTGACAAACATAGGAGGATTTATTAATAGATGAAAGCTTAACATAGTTTCTATAAATTGAGAGAAAATCGAATCTAAAGAGAGAACAATATTGGGAAATTATGCTTGATTCATTTGATGACTAACCGACTGCTGTCAACACTACAACAAATTTTACTTTTTAATGCACAATTTTAGTTACAATTATTTTAATGTAACTAATTCTTCCTATAGCATTTAATTCATTTTTATTTGGTTGCACTATATAAAGTGTAATCAGTTAAAATAAATTGAAATAGATTTATTGTAAAATAAATTAAAATAGATTTTGATAAGAGTAAGAGAAGCCCAGAAAATAAAAACAATTATGACCCATACAATTATTTACCAAGACAGCCCAAGTAAACTGAATTGCCCTGCAACTCAGCAACTAAACTCAAACGTTTGGTAAAACTTAAATGAAAACGTTTATAATTAATTCCTTTTTCCCACTATTCAACGCTTCGTCTCTTTTACTTCATTTCTCACCAAACTTTTTTCAGATTGTTTCACTCTCCATTTTTTATCATAGAATTTCGCCAAATCTTTTTTTTTTCTTTCTCTTGAATCGAATCTCATTAGATAATTTCACTAAAAGTTGATGATTTGTTCATTTTCCCCATTCAGCTATGAAGATTCTTGGTTGGCATGGATCTAAAGATTTCGGTTAGTTATGACGATGAATTTCTCAAGCCTTTTGATTTTATGTTAATTTCTTCATTTTTTTTCAATTTTATGTCAATTTTCTTCATTATTTCTTCATGAATAGGAAGGGTTGCTGGAAACAAGGACTTGTACCTTGGAACATTTAGTAAGCTTTAGTTCCTCTTTTTCTTTCTCCTTTAACTTTTGGCCTATTAATTGCTTTTGAAGAGGTTTTCTTTTCATTAGGTTTTGAATTTAAGCTGTGCGTACATGATGGAAGTCCACAGTACATGGAATGAATATAGGTTATTTTGTTCTTTTGATTGGTTTTGAGTGTTTGCATTTTAGTTATTTTAATGGTTGTATCTAGCTTTGGTATGTTTTTTGATATATTTTCTTGCACTTCTCTGATGCATTACTAAACTGATAGATATTATTGTGGTATGTTATTTTCTTGTTATATTCTCTAAGCTTATGAAACTGGTATGAAAAGCCCCATAGCTTGACATCATCACTACATATTTAGAAACAATTGGCAGATGAGTCAATTTCAATGTAATTGATCAAAGGACTTTCAAAAGCCATGGACTCGGGTTGAGGAGTTATACAAAGAAATGTTGTTTTAGGTTTTTGATAATGGTAGAATGGAGTAGAAGGACGGGTTGGACCTACTCTTTTTCTTATTCTTACTTAATTTCTTTCTTGTCATAATTGCTAGAGAAAGAATTTTCCTGCTTAGTACTTTGTCCACACACCTTGTTTCTACCCCCTCATTTGTCTCATATGAACTCACCTGTTCACATTTTAAATTCTTGCCTCGTGAAACATTCAAGTAGCTAGTGAAAGATTACTAGTTCTAATAGATATATACTAGATAGGCTGTATAGCAAAAGCTGTGCAAAAAGGCATAGGTTCTGGTTCCATAAATTTGTTTTTGTATGTGCAAAAAACTGTGCAGCTAATCCCTCATGGAGAATTTCTTTGAGATGATTGATTAAGTAACTTACCCTATATGAAAATGAAAACAAACATAAGATGATATAAAAGAAGAATCATATTGGATAGACAAACATTTGCTATAATGTGACAAACAATTGCTTTAATTTTGCCAGGAATTAGAAAACCCACTCATTTTGATCCATGAGAAGAAGATCTCAAACTTGCCTGCTTTGGTTAAATTTTTGGAATTATCCTTACATTTATAGACCAATATGGTTGTGTGTTTACAGAAGCAAAGGCCTTTATTAATCGTTGCTGAAGATCTTGAAAGTGAAGCACTTGCAACTCTCATTCTGAACAAGCTTTGTGTTGGAATCAAGGTATTTTATTCTTTTCCATGGAAAACTGTGGCTAGTATACAGGCTCTTGCTGCCACGGTTGGGCTCTTACTTTTCTAATTGTGGTTGGTTTTAAGGTGTGTGCCATTAAAGCCCCAAGGTTTGGAGAAAATAGGAAAGCTGGTTTACAGGACCTTGCTGCTATACTTGTCAAAATGGGCTTAGCCCATCAGGCCAGCCCATTTTGTATTGAATATGGGGTGGGCTGGGTTGAGGTTTTAATGGCCCATATTAAAACCGGGCCTAAATGGGCCAGCCCACCAAATCAGTGGGTTGGGGTGGGCTGGGACGGGCCAGCCCATGGGTCAACAAAATTAATTATTTTAATTAATTTAATAATTTTATATGTTTAATTATATAAAATTAATAATTTAATTACCAATAATATTACTTATATTATATATTTTAATATGTTTAATCTTGACTTATCAAATTAATAATTTTAATTTATGAATTAAATCATAAAATAATTTTATTAATATAAAATTTATTAAGTAAAAATTATAAAAATAATTTTTTTAAAAAAATGGGCTGACCCAACCCAACCCATGAGTTAGCAAGGGGTGGGCTGGGTTGAGGTTTTGATGGCCCATATAAAAAATGGGCTAGCTCAGCCCACCCCATATTTTGTCAACCCACAAGGGCTGGGGCCGGGCTGGCCCATATTGACATGCCTACTTGCTGCTCTCACTGGAGGCGAGGTAGTTTCTCTCTCTCTCAACTTAAGACTTTGCATTATTATTTGCAGCATTAACCACCATATTCCTCACACTGTTCTCTTTATAGGTAGTGACTGAAGAACTTGGTCTCAATATCAAAAAGGTGGGAGCAGAAGTGTTTGGCTCTTGCAAAAAGGTATGTTATTCAACAATATCTTTCTTGATAGAATAATAATATGTTTTCAGGCTACAACAATTTGAAGAGATAATCTGCTTATCGTTTTCAACTTTTCTAGTTAGGTTGACAGGTGTAGGGCTTTTTGTTTGTATTTTATTACTTGTTAGTCTGGTTATGGCTTTATGGCTGACTTCGTGGGCTGCAAGTTTAGGTTACAGTATCAAAGGATGACACCATTATCCTTGATGGGGCTGGAGACAAGGTTGCCATTGAAGAAAGATGAGACCAAGTTAGTTTTTTTTTTTTGAAAGGCGCAAGTTAGTTATATTGCTGTTTTGACATATCTTTCATAACTATCAAGCTTGTTTATATTGTAGTATTCAAACAATGATTTATAATTATTAATGCAGATAAGATCTGCAATGGAGTCAAGCACTTCTGATTATGATAAGGACAAGTTACAAGAGCGGCTTGCAAAGCTTTCTGGTGGTGTTGAAGTTCTAAGGTTAGTTACTCTAGCAAGATGAGAATTTGTCAAATTTTGTCACTATGGGTGAATGTGAATAAACAATGGAATATCTTACAACAATTTAATTGTTGCCCCTTAAACTGTCCTTTTCAAATGATGCATTGATGGAAGCTTGTTTTTTAGATTGGATGAGCAAGTGAAGCAGAAGTTGGTGAAAAGAAAGATAGAGTTACTGATGCCCTAAATGCGACAAAAGCTGTTGTGGAGGAAGGAATTGTTCCTGGTAAGCATTTAAATTGGCATTGCAATTGGTTGATTTGTTGGGCTTATGTTGTTTTAGTGTATCGAAAGTCTCCTATTCACAGGTGGTGGTGTTGGCGTGTTACACTTCTTTATGCCTCAAAGGAGCTTGAAAACCTACACACTGCAAACTTTGATAAGAAGATTGGTGTTTAGATCATCCAGATTGCTCTTAAGGTTCCAACTCATTATACTTCTATCTTTGTCTTCAATGGAATGTTCTCTACAAAATCTTTATTCTTAGAATAGTGAACATGACATATTCAGAGATAAATTTCGGGTTTAAGAACTGAGTAATGTTGTTTATGATCTTTTTCTAGTGTATGCTTCATAAGGACCCAAATTAATCTTGAGCTTTATTAACTGAGTATAGTTTATGACAAGTACCTTGTGTATGCTCTAGAGAGATTGCTTACTTCATAATTTCAATGTCATTTCTACAGATGCCTGTACACACAATTGTTTCCAATGCTAGAGTAGAGGGGGCAGTGATTGTTGGCAAACTACTAGAACAGGATAATCCTAACCTTGGATATGATGTAGCTAAAGGTTTATTTTTGTTTTTTACAAAAACATATTAAAAAGATATCTGGTTTAGAGATGATTTTGTGACCTAGAATTCTGAGGAGCATTTTTCCCTCTGTGCTTGTAACAGGTGAGTACGTAGATATGGTAAAAGCTGGAATCATTGATCCATTGAAAGTCATAAGGACAACCTTGGTAGATGCTGCAAAATAAAAATCACGGAAGTCTATTATCGTAGTACAATATCCCCATTGTAAAAGTAGTATTATTTCTTTAAGTAACCCCAAAAATTAGCACTGCTTAATTATGACTTTGTGCAATGTAGTGTGTCGTCTTTGATGACCACAACTGAAGCAATTGTTACCGAACTTCCAGATGATGAGAAGGCAGGCCCAGTAGCCCCAGGCGGCATTGATGGCCTAGATTACTAAGCTTTCACAATTCACAGGCAGGCACAGTGGGGATGTTGTATTCAAAATTTCTTTACACAAATTTTTGAAATGACAAAACTGTAACAAGAGAAGAGAATGTTCTATGGTAGAGAGGGCCTGGCATCCTTCTTTGGGAACTTTCTTGTCTCCCATGTTCATTGAGTAATCCAATTTTTTGCTTGTGGTTGTTTCTCTTTTCTCCTGCAAGACTCCCAACATTACTTGATCGTAGTGGCGCAAGGTGTTTGTATTCCATGGTTAGACTTGTAGTAATGATCTCTTATGTGCAAAATTTTAGATTAAATGCTGTAAACTTTGTTGCTATATACTTTTGTGAAATTTGTTGTAACATCAACGTTTGATGATCAACATATACTGAAGTTTGTTATAAAATTTACATGGCTTGTACTTTATAGGTTGCTATTGTTGCATATTAGAATGTTGTATGTATTGTTATGTATACCTTTTAGCTGCATATTTTTAATGATGCCATAGGTTTTAGGATTGCAGCCATATGCTAAATGGCTGCATATTAATTCTGCTGTAAAATTATATAATGATGTGCAACTAAACTTTTCTATACATTGGCTAAGGTTGCACTCTTTTTAAGTGCAGCTTTCAAGCCCTGTCTTATAATATGTTTGCCATGTCATTCATGTGCATAGTAATATATCTGCATATTTAGAAAGCCTCGAGAAATTGTTAAAAGACGATATTGCCCTTATGGTATAACTAAACCGATTTAAGCCTCGAACTAGTTCAAATAGGAAATCTAAGACGAAATTGAGAATTTTATAGTCCAGGAATAAGTTAAAATGATGACTTAGAGTTCGAGGATCAATTTGGAGTCAAACCGAAATTTTGGCTCTCTAGGGGCAAAATGGTAATTTTGCCACTTAAAAATTTAATTTGGATATTTGATAAAATTTTTGACCAAGAATGATTATTTGGAGCATAATTTGGGGTTTAGAAGTGAAAATTTTAAATTCTGATATTTTTTCGATATTTTTTGGAACATAGGGGTAAAATCGTAATTTTGCCACTTTAGGGGCAAAATGGTAATTTTTTACCACCAAGACACTTTTCCAGCCCTGGTCTTCCCTTATCAATATGTTGACTTTTGACTAATCTAATGGTGGAGGATAAAAGTCAATTTTCAAAGCATAAAAAGGAAAATGAGCAAATAAGATTTTGACACATGGCAAGCCATTATAATTTATTATTAAACTACCAAAATCAGCCTTTAACCCTCACATTTCCTCTCAAAATTCGGCACACACCTGCAGCAAAAGAAAAACAAAGAAAAAAAAGAGAAAAACAAGAAAAACAAGCCAAAAATTCAAGGAAAATCAAGTTTTTTCAAGATTCAAGCCAAACCAAGGTACTATTTCTTTAGATTTACTCTAACCCTAGCTTACCTATGCTTTAGTTCTTGCTTTCCATGGTTAAATGATGAGTTTTCATGCTGAATTTATTAAGGTCAAATGGGTATGGATGAGGATTTTATATGGGAATTGTTTGAAATTGAACTATGTTGTTGTTTGATGATGGTTAAGCATAGTTATGAACAAAGTTTTAGGAAAAACATTTAATTCCCCTAGGGTTCTTTGTTGGCTGAACCATGTGGGTTGAATATCAAGGGGAATTGTTTGAATTACAAGGAAAATGGATTAGAAAAATAAAGAATTAAGTGAAAAATGTGACTAGGAAAAATTACGGTGTTAGTACACCGTAATGTCAGAATTTTTATGTGAAGGATTTCAAGGATTTCAAGGCTAAAATTTTAATTATTTAGAAGTGTGTGTGATGAATTAAGGTTTAAAAGAGAAACGGATCAATTTGGAAGTGATTTGGACATAATTGTTAATTAATCGGGTAATCGGTCGAAATTAGTCAATACCGCGTTTTAGCGAAATTCGGACGCGTTTTGCATTTGCATATCATGCATTAAGTATAGAATATAGGTTAGTTTATTATGGTCTAGTACCAATGTGGTCAATTCCTTGATTTTACTCTATGTCTAGGTGGAGGGACATCCGATAAAGGCAAGGCAAGGAGATAGCACCAGAGGATCGTTAGACTGTGAGCTTCAAAGAAATCCAAACTTTGGACATAGTGAGTAAGCTTATCATTACCTTAATTATCTAAGGTAGTTTTATCTGATTTAATGAATTCTATGGAAAATGGGTCTTGAAAGGTAATTTTATGTTTTATAACCAAATATGCATAAATGATATAATTTTATAAATTGTTTGGAAAATAAACAATGATTTTTAAGTAGAGTACTTGGAGACTATTACTTGCTATATTTGTATTGTAAACTGTGACTTGAAATCGAATGGCTCATGGAATTGCTGGCATAAATGGCTGATTGATAATTGTGTTGTTGAGAAATATGCAAACTGTTTTGGTTACCCATGTAGGCTGGATAATATTGTTTAAGCCATGTTATGCTGACGAAATTTTATTAATTATGGTGGGTTAATTAGCTTACTGCAGTGGGCGGGTTCCGTGGACCAGCCTATTAGAGGGGCACGGTAACCCCGTTATATTATACCTCGGTATGAGAGGCGCGGAGGGTAAGTCCTGAGGTATGGTTAGAGTTCACATCACGCCCAACCATCACGTGAGGGTGAATTCCGCTAACGCCAAGGAACGGCTACGTTTTCAAAACGAAAACCTGTTTTATACTTATATACAATTTTTAAACAGCCTTGGCGGTCTTGGTAGGATGCCTCGGCCAAGGTATCCCCGAGAATGGGTTTATGGCACGAGCCTAGTTTTATGAGATTCATGAGCCATGCTAATTATTTGAGTGAAATGGATTTATTTTATTTGGTTGAAATGTTGTGAACCATGGTACAATAATTTATTTTAAATGTCTCCAATTACTCGACTTTAGATATTTTAGGTAATATTTGTTTACTCACTAAGATTATATATAATCTCACCCTTTCTTCCTATCCATTTTAGGCTCAGCGTAGCTTGTAGATAGTCGAAAATCGTCGAGGATTACAGTTGGCCATACTACTTCAAAAACCTGTAGGTTCACTGCCTTTGAGTACTTTTGTCATTTGGGGGCCTACGTGTCGCTGTAAATGAAAGTTTATATCCTGGTTATCTATAACAATGTATGAAGTAATTTATTTTGCTTTTACGCTGTAAAAATTGTCTATGGATATTCCTATAAAAATTGTTTTACAAGAAAATAGAATATTTTAACGAATATTTTTATTTTATTCAGATAGTTGTAATTTCCCTTCAAACGAACATTTTAGACACCAAATTTTATTTTTGATCGTGGAATATGTGTTTTCTAAATATATATTACATTTCTAATTGATTTTGAAATTTTTACTGAAAAATGACCAAAATACCCTTGTGGTAAAAATTTCTTTTTGACTGTTTTCGAATCAGAAATGGTTCATACTTCTTTAAAACATGATTTTAGTGACTAATACTCACAGGGGAAGTAGAAAAACTGATACATAAGCCTTGCGAGGTCTCAATTGGTATCTCAAGAAATGGATGTCTATTGGGGCGTCGCGACGGTTGTCATAGGCTCGAAGTTAGTATCGGGTCGTGACAGCAGCCTTAACCTAAGGCAGCAGATTTATCACCTTTGGCTGTAATTTTTTTTACAGCCATAGATAAAAAATGTTGTAATGCAAGATTCTAAAACGTGCTTAATAGGTTGAGGAAAACTTTAATTTATAAACTTAAAACCCACCCTATCTTTTAGATATGTGTGATCCCTGACATTTTATCTTATCCAATTATGCAATGCTCTCATTGTATGGGTTCATTAACTTTTTATCCATAAAGAAGAGAGACCTTTACACTAGTCCGCGTCTGCTTCAATCTTTATATCTTTCATGAGAATTTTACATCAGTGAAGACTTGAGTTTACTATGATACCATTTGTCACAAGCCTACGTTTTTAACTTAAAAAATATACTTAATAGAGGAAAATCTTTATTTATAAACTCAAGACCTATCCCATCTTTTATTAATGAATATGCCGATCACATGTGACTATTTTAATTGACCATGTGCCAACCACGTGACTTCCTTCTTCATAATCATAAACCACTTTACCTCACGTTTGGTTCGGAATAGACAAGAATAGAATAGAATAGTTATTACGTGGGAATAGAATGAGGTGGGAATAGAATAAAATAGATATTACGTAGTTTGGTATGACGAATGGAATAGAGTAGGAATAATTATTACGACTTATTACAGTGTTTGGTTGGTAATAATAACTTTAGAATAAGAAATGAATAGAAATAAAAAGACAAAAATACCCTTTATTATATATATCTAATTATTTATTTTTATTTCATTATTTAAATATTAATAATTTATAATTTAATTAAAATATTAATAATTAATAATTTAAATATTAATATTTTAGTATAATTTAATTATTAATATGTTAAATATTAATATTTTATTTATAATTTAATATTATTATGATTAAAATATTAATAATTTTTTATTTTTTTATATTCATTAAACATTTAATGTGTTAATAATTTAATAAATAAAACATTAATATTTTAATATTTTAATTATATTAATATTAATAATGTTTAAATTATATATAAAATATTAATATTCAAAACATTAATATTTTAATATTTATAAAGTATTTTTTTATTTTTTTCTTTGTTCTTTCTTCTTTTCCATAATTCGGTCCCCTTTCTTTCTACTTCTCCATAATCCGGTCACTTTCCGACGACCGGTGTCATGTAACATCGATCTGGCGAGAGAGGGGTAGGAGGAAGAGAGAGAAGCAAAAATCTTTTATATGAACAGAGTTGAAATTTTGTAGCAGGAATGGGGGTATTTTTGTCATTAACAATATTACAGCTATTCCATGTCCCATGGAATAGCCATTATCGGGGGGCCGGGGGGGGGGGGTGAAAGGAATTGTTAAAGCGGCTTTAAACCCTAATTTAAGGAATAAGAATTCATGAGGAATTCCTATTCCGTGTTAAACTTTTCAACCAAACGAGGATGTATCAACTGATTGGGAATAGAGGGGGAATGGCTTAGCTATTCCCCCAACCAAACATGCGATTAGTCTTTAAGTTATCTGCAATCAATCCAAGCTTCAATTCTTCAATGATCACCTATTAATTCTTTTATCAATCTTGCTGATACAATGTTTATACTCTAATTCATCTTTACAGAATTTTACATAAATATTCTCAAACTCAAACCTAACAAGTGTTGGATAGTTTGTAATATTTATTAGAAGATAATTATTCCGATGTAATTGTTTAAGATTAAATAAAACTCTTAAAATAAGATAAGTGTTTACAACAAATACAACTATTTAAAGTTGTTCAATAGATACGTTTGTTGAAATACAATAGACACATTTGTAAAAAAAAGTATAGACATATCTATTGAAAGTTAACAAGACACATCTGTTGAAAAATAATAGACACAATCTCTCACTATCTACGAAAAGAATGTACTTCAAATTAGAATTCGTTCAAAAAAAACATTTTGCAATAAGCTTATTGTATCTTGGAAAGTCTTTGTCTGCAAATCCCTATAGTAGGCAACAACTCTTTAAAGAAAGTGTGTTACAACAAGACTCAAGCCTTTCTCTTCTTTTCTTATTCTAATTTTCTAACAATTTTAAAGAGTTGTTCTCAATGGAGTCTAATTGAAATTCAAGATTTCAACTCATGAATCAAGAATTCATGGAACTTGATCAGTTTGATGGAACCAATTTCACCCTCTGGAGAGATAAGATTGTGTTTTTGCTCACAACCTTGAAGGTTTATTATGTTTTGGATCTGACTCTTATTGCACTTCCCAAATCGATGGATGAAGACTTTGATGCACAAAAGGCAGAGAGAAAAAAAACATGAAGAAGATGAATTAATTTGTCGTGGACACATTCTAAATAGTTTGACAAATCGTCGTTATGATCTCTACTTCAATATGAAGACTCCAAATGAAATTTGGACAGCTTTGAAAACTACCTATAAAATCAAAAAACAAGGTACTAACAAATTTTTGTCTTTAAAATATTTCGAGTTTAAGATAAGTAATAATCTGCCTATCATGAATTAAGTGCATGATTTACAAGTTTTAGTTTCAAAACTAAAAGACCTTGAGGTTAAGGTTCGTGATGCGCTACAAATAAGTGCAATTCTTTTTAAATTGCCTTGGTCCTAGAATAATTACAAAAGAAAAGTTCTACATTCTATGGAGTCTCTATCAATAGATGCAAATAGAATTTGAAACACGCCGTGATGCACTATTTCAACCCTTTAATTCGAAGGTGAATCTTGTGAGTCAGAATTCTAATAATTTTAGAAAGAATTCTACGAAATCCAAGTCATATGCACTGAAAGTTTCAAGACAAGCTTTTTTGAAAAAAGATGAGAAAAATATAAATTGTTTCCATTGTGGAAAGAAAAGCCTTATGATTAGTAAGTGTGGATCAAGGAAGGCAAGAAAGAATTTTGGTCCTCAAAATTTTGAAAAAGCAAACATAGTAGAAAAGGTTGTCAATGAATTGGTTGCCATGGTTTCTACAATAATATTAGAATGGTAATAGAATTGAATATAATTGTTGATTCCAATAAAAGTAAAGATTGGTGGCTGGATTTAGGTGCTATAATTCATGTATGCAATGACAAAAGCTTGTTCAACACGTACATGGAAATTAATAAACCAAAAAATGTTTTGATGGGAAATCATGTTATAGCCAAAATTAAAGGAAAAAGAGACTGTCGAGTTGAATTTCACTTTTGGACAGAAGTTGACATTACTTCATGTATTCTATGTTCTTGAAATTCGAAAAGATTTAGTTTTTGCTAGTTTTCTTGCAAAGAAAGGTTCTAAAATTGCAATAGAATCTGATGATGTAATAATTTCTAAGGGTGGCATATTTGTAGGAAAATGATACTTTTGTATTGGCATGTACAAGTTCAGTATTGATGAAATAAATATGATTTTTGATTATACTATTGAGTCTATTTCTTTATTATGGCATGCTAGACTAGGACATTTACATTTTGGTTCCATGAGATTTATGTCTAAATATGACATATTGCAGGCAAACATGAGCACTTAGGAGAATGTGAAATATGCATACAAGCAAAAATGATAAAGAAACCTTTTCGTAGTGTAAAAAGAAACTCACAATTATTACATACTGTGCATTTTGATATATGTGAACTAAATGAAAAATTAACTAGAGAAGGAAAAAGATATTTTATAACTTTCATAAATGGTTATTCTAGGTTCACTTATGTCTATTTAATTAAAACAAAAAATGAAGCTTTTCATAAATTTAAAAAATATATATTTGTTGTGGATAATAAAAAAGGTAGAAAAATTAAAATTCTAAGAAGTGATAAAGGAAAATAATATTTTACCACAAAATTTGATAATTTTTGTGAAGAAAATGGTCTGGTACATAAAAAAAGTGCTCATTATTTACCACAACAAAATGGATTGACTAAAAGAAAAAATAGAACTTTGGTTGATATGGCTAATGCTATGTTATTGAATGCACATCTATCGTACAATTTACGAGATGAAGCTTTATTAACAGCATGTCATATATTAAATAGAATTCCTTCCAAGAGTATTAAGGTTTCACCTTACGAACTTTGGAATGAAAGAAAACCAAACTTGGAATATCTTAAATGTGGGAATGCTTGGTCTTTTATAAAGTTCTTGAACCACAAAGAACAAAACTTAGACCCAGACCAATGAACGGTGTTTCTGTTGGCTATGCCCGACATTCTAAAACATATAGAAGTTTAGATTTATAATCAAATGTTATTGTAGAGTCTATACATATTGAATTTATTGATAATAAATTTATGTATAACTCTAATAATAAATTTGATTGTGAAAAAAATGTCTTAATTTTAGTTTGTAACAAAGTGATATGACTTCTAATGATACATCTAGTAAAAAGAAAAGGGATGATACTCAAATTGAGCTAAGAAAGCCAAAGAGTCATAAAACGAAAGCACTTAGATCTAGATTTCGTTGACTCGCAAGTATTAACATTCCTTATAGAAGGAAGTAGAATCAAAGTGTATGAAAAGATACCTATTTCGTTAAACGTTGAAGATGAACAAAAACATTCAAAGAAGCTATGTCTTCAAGGGATGTAACTATTTGAAAAGAAGCAATAAATGATGAAATGGATTTAATCTTATCAAACAAAACATGGGTTTTGGTTGATCTTCCTCCTAGATCAAAACCCATAAATTGTAAATGGGTTTTTAAAAGAAAATATAACATAGATAGTTCAGTGCAAACCTTTAAAGCTAAACTAGTTGCCAAAAGTTTCACATAAAAAGAAGGCATTGATTATTTTGATACTTACACCCTAGTAGCAAGAATAACATCCATAAGAACGCTTTGGACTTTGGCGTCTATTCATAAATTACATATTCATCAAATAGATGTTAAAATTGCATTCTTAAATGGATATCTTAATGAATAAATATATATGAAGTAACTAGACTTGACAATTCGTGTTTTCGTGTTGTAAACGTGTCAGACATGATTAGACACGAAACACGTTAAGGTTAAACGCAAACACGACAAGTTTAATATTTGTGTTTTAAATTTAAAACACGTACACGTATACGTTTAATAAAAGTGTAACACAACACATCACGATTAACACGTTTAACACGATTAAATAAAAATATTTACAATTAAATATAATTTTATTATTTAAATTTAAAATCTATAATTATAAAAAAATATAACAAAACAAAAATAATAATAACATCAAATATAATAAAATTTAATATAAATTACATATATAAAATTCATTATCATATAATATGATAAAATACATCATTAACATCAAACCTTCAAATACTAATAATATAAAAAATTATTCATAATTTTCAATCGTAATAATTACATTATTATCTTTATAAAATTAAAAAAACTTATTAAAATAATTATTTAAAATTATTTATATAAGGTTAAAATAGTTTTTAACTATTAATTTTCAATAGGTTAATAAACGTGTCACGTATACACGTTTAAACATGATAACATGATTAAGTAAATGTGTTTAAACCTGTTTTAAACGTGTTTGTCATGTCTGATATGTTAAGACATGAAATTTTTTGTATCTTAACGTGTCAGACACGATTAGACATGAAACACATTAAGACTAAACCCAAAACCTGTTTAACCCGTGTATTCTCCTGTCGTGTTAACGTGTCGTGTCTAAAATTGTCAAGTGTAGGAGCAACCTAGAGGTTTTATACTTCTTGAAAATGAAAGGAAGGTTTGTAAACTAATCAAATCTCTTTATAGACTGAAACAAGCTCCACAGCAATGGCATGAAAAGTTTGATAGTATTATACTTTGAAACGAATTTGTACATAATAATGCAGATAAGTGCATTTACTTTGAATTTACAAAAGACTATGGTGTAATCAAATGTCTTTATGTAGATGATTGTTGATCTTTGATATAAATATACTTGGAATTATTGAAACCAAGAAATATTTGACTTCAGTTTTCAAAATGAAAGATCTCGATGAAGTTGATACAATCTTGGGAATTAAAGTCAAAAGAGATTAAAAAGTAATTTCATTAAATTAATCACATTACCTAGAGAAAATTCTTCACAAATATGTTCATTTGGAAATTAAAGAGTTTAATACTCCTTATAATTCTACTATAAAGTTGACTAAGAATTGTGAAAGAGTTATGGCACAATTAGAATATGCAAGTGTCGTAAGCAGCATTATGTATGTTGCGCATTGTACCAAATCGAATAAATAGCCTTTGTTGTTTTCAAACTTTCAAGGTTTACAAGTAAACTTAGCAGAGATAATTGGAAGGCTATTACTAGAGTACTTAGATATTTAAAGAAAATAAAAAATTTAAAAATTTGTTACAGTGGCTTTCCTAATACTTTGGAAGGATTTTTTGATGTTAGATGGATAACTAGTATTGATGACAATAAATCCACTTTAGGATGGATTTTTACTTTAAGAGGTGGTGCCATTAGTTGGGCATCTAAGAAGCATATTTGTATTATGCATTCCATAATGGAATCGAAATTTTTAGTGTTAGTAATTGTTGGAAAAGAAACGGAATGGTTGAGAAATTTATTCTTAGATATAAAGTTGTGGCCATAACCAATGCCAACCATTTCCATATATTGTGACAGTGAGGTTACAGTGTGTGTAGCCCATAATAAGATCTATAATGGAAAGTTTAAACAAATAAGTCCGGACATGCCTACATAAGAGAATTTATTTCAAATGGCGTTTTAACAATAGTTTATGTTAAATCTTACAAGAATTTGACTGATCCACTTACCAAACTTTTCTAAGAGAGTTTGTAAAGTTAACTTCTAGTGGAATGGGGCTAAAACCCTTAACTTAAAAGCACTAGTAATGAAAACCCAACTTTGAGTTAGTAAAATTAGCAATAAAAGTTCAATGGTTTATAACAAGTTACTATATGCTGTCATTATGTACTGAATTTTTTATTAAATAGCCTCATTCTAGAATATTCAGTACGACTGCTACTAAGAAAGGATGAGCAAAAAGCTTTTAGAGAAAATGTCAAATGTCTGTCGTAACAGGGGCATAATTACAAATTCCACCTATATGAATATTGGGGTGGTGCCGCTTCAAATAAGAATTAAAGGATTTATTCTTGTAAATATTCATGAAATTGGGATTAGCACAAGGGCATATAAGTGCTAAAAGTAGTTTGCAGAATCTTAAAGCGATTAAATAATACTATGTGTGTGATATTTTCTGTTTTGACACAAGGAGTTGTGGTTCAATCCTTGTGATATCAATAACTTTGTCTTAACTTTAAAGTTTTTATACTAATAGAAAGTTCAAATCTTCAATATACTTTCTATTATACATAGTGTTATTAATATTACAAACTAGTGGGGGATTACTGGATAGTTTGTAATATTTATTGGAAGATAATTAATCAAATGTAATTGTTTAAGATTAAATATAACTCTTAAAATAAGATAAATATTTACAACAAATACAAATTATTGAAAGTTGTTCAATAGATATGTCTGTTGTATTACAACAGACACATCTATAAAAAACAATACAGACACATCTGATGAAAGTTTACAAGACACATCTGTTGAAAAATAATAAACACAACCTCTCATTGTCTATAAAAAGAATGACCTTTCAAGTCAGAATTTATTCAAAAAAGCATTTTTACAATAGGCTTGTTATATCTTAAAGAGTCCTTGTTTGCAAAACTCCATGATAGGCAACAATTCTTTAAAAAAAATGTGTTACAACACGACTAAAGCCTGTCTCCACTTTTCGTATTCTAATTTTCTAACACGAAGAGCAGCAGGAGAATCCTAAATTTAGATGTGGACTAGGGCACCAGATACCCACAATTAATTCCATTTTTAATCACAACCAGACAAAGGATAAACAAAATTAAATCATTGTAAAGATGGATAAAGGTGGTTTACGTCAGCAAACCCTTTGTGTTATAGAAAAAATTGAAGTTGTAAATAAAATTGTTGTCTATGGAGTCAAATGCTCTTTCATATTAAAGTTCTGCAAATAGTTTATATTTCGCTTCATACAGGATTTAGATATACAGGGTTAGCTCGCGTCCCTTCTGCACGGACAAACATTTTTCTGCTCATTCAAAATATTATTCAAGGAATATAAAAAAGGTCTGATGGCTCTGGTTCATTTTCTAAATAGTTTAAGTTATAAAATATTGGAGATCCTACCATATCATAGGTCGTATCATCAATATTTATGTCGCCCGAAATTGCAACATCTCCGGTGGTTGTAGTATCACTGTTTCCTTGAATTGGTCCTGGAAGATTGTTCTGCCAATCGTGAATTTCATCAACGCAAGGCAATGAGGCGAATTTGGAAGCCATGTTGTTTAAAACTCGGTCCGAAGTACTCGAAAAAGAGCTTGCAGGTGATGATGCATTTTTATCTAGAATGCTCAATGCATCAGATACAGGGTCTTCGATTTTATAATTATCAACACTAACACCACCATCATCACTGGCGTTACATTCTGCTGACTCTGGAGAAAGTGTCTCCGACAAATCTAGGCAATTTAAAGGTGTTGTGAGCGGATCAGCAATATCTAGCCAAGCTGATGTGCCTGGTGCTGTTGATATATTATTTCCCTGACAATTTGATGTAGGGAGGCAAATAGCACTTTCATTGTTGGCAGTAGCACCACCATCGCCAGTGCCCTTGGATGACATTGATTGCATAATTTGACAAGCTCTTAGGGGATCAACACATTGCAATGTCGTGACCCTGGAGGCTAACTTATTGAGTAGCAGAGCTGAAGCTGAGGTAGACCTTGATGTCGGCCGTTGCAGTGTTGGTTCAGATTCTTGCGTTGTTGCACTCTCAGTATGAACCATGGGCGGCTGCGCATTGCCCATGGTGCTGGAATTTCTGGTGGATGAGCCAGGTGTGGTGCCATCACGCTTGTGAGTCCCCGGATCTATACTCATAGTAGCTAAGCGTTTCTTTAAATGACCGTTCCAATAGTTCTTAATCTCATTATCTGTCCTCTTTGGTAAGTGCCTGGCTATTGCTGCCCACCTTGAGGAAAAAGATACATACATATGTGAGATTAACGGCAAGAACCCATAAGAGCAACAGTTTACCACTCAATTTCTATAAGCCATAATTAATCTCTTAAAGGACAAAAAGCGCAAGCTCAGTGCTGATTCAGGAGTATTCTCGAGGATCTCAGTCTTCAGTCATGCTCATGCATGCTTGACAGGTGGAAAAAACAAAAAGTCAAAAATCTGCTTAACTGCATCTCATCATTTTTAACAATCCATTTTCTAGCTTCTCTATCTTCTCTCTCTTCTTTTTTTTTTTAATTTGTTGGAGACTAATTAAGCACGACAAAGTAAAGAAATTATACGTACATACGTATCTATATATAATATTATAGAGAAAGCTATAGTTGAAATAATGAATTCATTTAATAACATTATATATCCAGTTTTAGGTCCATGTACAACAAGAATATAATACTTTGTGTTATCATTAAAAAGCTTTTGGATAACCTGTTGCCTAGTGCAGCATGAAGTTCAATGATGGTTTGATCTTCCTCGGAGGTGAAGTCTCCTCTCTTAATACCAGGTCTAAGATAATTTGCCCATCTCAGCCTACAGCTCTTCCCACATCTCTGAAGACCTGGAACAAAGGACATGATCAGTTTCCATAAAATAAAGACTTGATGACAAAACTTAAGCCATGAAATTAAAAAAAAAAAAAAAGACCTAACCGGCTTTTTCGGGCAAGGAACGCCAGCCTCCTTCGCCATGTTTTTTAATGTAAGCTATGAGCTTCTGGTCTTCTTCAGCTGTCCAGGCTCCTTTCTTCAAACCCTCTGCAGTGCAGAATGGAGTCCTTCCCATTCTGATATAACAAAGAAACTAATGTGATTTTATGTGACAAAATTAATAATATAAATTATTTCTCAATTGAAATGCTTCCTGTTCCTGCGCAAGCAGCTAGGTATATATATACGATTTACAAGACAGTGATGAGAGAAAACGTCCACCATGACGGAACTCCCTTCACATTGGAGTTGTTACGGAAGAGACAAAGATAAAAGGGCAATTAATAAAATATATACAATAAACGCGTGCACGTGTAAAACCATTGATTAGGCTGTGCATCAAGTGATTACTAAAAATCATAACTTTAATGACCTTTCAATGGCCTAATAAAATTTTTTACATATTCAAAACCTTTTAAGTAATGATTTGCTAAATTTCTCTAATAAAGAAGTGATTAAATATGTAAACATGAAAAATATATACATAATTTGAAAAACGATAGCAATGTAATCATATATGATAAATACTTCAATAAAATTTTGTTTGACAAAAGTTTTTGTGAATAAAATACTTAATTGTTTTATTCGAAAAATCAATATTCGAACTCAAATATCCAAGTCTTTGACCAAAAAATATGTATGCGCCCAATCAATGCTCTAGCGCAATAAAGAACGTGCTGAGTTACACGGTCCCATCAATTTATACAAATTCATGTGAACGCACCCTTACATACCTCAACGACCTACAACTTAGACTTTTCACTCACAGCTGTTTAAAAGCGAAGGACGATAGGTTTTGTGCTGGACACTGTCACACTGCCATGATTTGGTCTGAACAGATAAGATGCAATTCTCTCCAGGAGCTTCCATGCATGTGTTAGGATCCAATTGGTCCCATAGCTTTTTTGGCTTTTTTTTTTTTAGCATTTTCTTCGATTCATGATCGGTAGGTGGAAAAGTGAAAGCCCTACAACTAATTTATCATTCTTGTTTTCCCCCATTTTTCTACTTAAAGAACAAAACAGGATACTCCGGTTCTGCTAGTAATTAAACAGTAGGGTGGTTTTGATTCTTCTCTGAGTTAAAATGGATAAACTTGGAAGAAAAGACTGTCCCTATTTGTAGAGTACTTGAAAAAGGAACAAGCTCGATTGTGAAAAATGTGACAGAGTTGCAGCAAGTTAGTTAGATGAATGTCTCCCTAGGATCCTCGTATTTATTTGGAGAGAAGAGAAGCTAAATCTAATTAAGTAATAACATAAAAAATTATTTTATATTTACATGATAAAATTTTTAAGCTTCACAATTGGATTAAATGATTGATATATGTCCAATTAAGATATGTTTATTTTAAATTAATTAATTAAGAAATGCACATCTGATAATTATTTCATTTTATTTATAGAGTTCTAAAATTTCATCTTGAGTATATAAAATAATAATTTTTTAATGAAATTCTTTTTAACAACAAAACGATTAATGTGTTTTCGAATTAGATCTTAAAATTCTAATTTAATGTAATGGGTGACGAAGAATAACCTATTTTATAATGTAATTCAAAATCATTTTTATAGGGGAAAATGCAACTTTGGGTGCTATACACTTAGGGGTTTTTGGTAGTTAGTTTCAGTTATTTTTTTCTCTTTTTTGAGTTAATATTTATAAGTGGCTATTTGGTTTAATTTATTTTTAGTTTATTTATTTCTTAAAAGCAAAAGCTAGATGAAACAATATTTTGTGAGAAACTCTTAAAAAAAAGGTAACTTTTTTGAAAAAAGTAAAATAAAAAAAAAAGCTTAAAAAAAAGCTCCAAATAGGAGTTTTCTCTTTTTTTTTTTAAAACATGTCAGCTTTTTAGGAGAGTTATTTTTTTTTCAAAAAAAATCCTCTCTCAAAAGATCCCTCATCCCTCTCTTCCTATCGATCTCCTTCTTCTCTCTCCTTCTTTGCAAATCATCCTTTTAGGTTTTTTTTGTTCTTACAAAAATTAAGAAAAAAGAAAACTCAAAATTCAAAACTACATTCAAGTACTATTTCTTCTTTTTCTTTCTGTTTTGTTTTCTATCGTTCTTTTTTTTGGCTTTGAAAACTGTTTTTATTGTTTGATATTTCTCAATTTATTGTTTGATATGATAATTATGTGATGTTTATTTATTCTTAACTTCTTTATGATGTATACAATATTTATTGATTATAACTGAAATAATTAGTCAAACAAGTCAATTATTGTTCTTAACATCAATTTTGTTCAGCTCCAAATGTCATAAATTTCAAGCCAATCTTTAAAAAATAACAACAAATATTTTTTTATATTCTTCTTTTACCTTTCAGCAACTTATAATATTATAGGAAAAATTATATTTTTTTCACACATCTTTTTTTATTTGATTCAGTTGTTTCTTGATTTGTTAAATACTCTTTATAGTAATTTTAATCAAAATTAAAGTTTGTATAAGTTGTTTAACCAAACAGCTTATTTAGAAAAAAGAGTTTATAAAAAGTAAATTTATCATGCAGTTTTAGTTTGATTTTAAAATCTATTATTTTTCATAAGAGTTTTATAATAGCTTTTGTGCAAAAAAAAAAAAAAAAGTCAGGCCAAATATTTAAACACGTAAATAAGCTATTGAATTATACTAAAAAAATTAATTTATTCTTTATTCTTTTATTATGGTCAAATAAGCTTATACACCCTTATTTCGAGTTAAATAAACCCCTTTTATTAATCAAGGTCGGCTTTTGGGTAAGGCCACCCAAGCAAAGGTTTTAGGCTCCAAATTTGAAAAGATCCCATATTTTTATAATAATAATATAATTAATTATATTAAAAATAAACAAAAATTAAGATAATTAATAAAATATTTACCTATTTTTCTCATACTTAATAAATATTTATTTTCTTTTACTTCCACATCGTTATTAATTCTAAACTAATTATATCATTTTTATTAAAAATATATAAAAGTAAAAAATAATTAATAAAATGACATATTTTCTCACTTTTTTAATTATGTATCTAATAAATCTCAATTTTTTTATCCCTTCCCAACTTTTTTTTTTCAATTTAGAATATCCACTATGGAATTTTTCTTCGTTATTTGCTCTTTCTTCCTTTAACTTCATAATTTTTTCAAAGAATACATAGGAAATCTGTTACGTTATTATCTTCATAAAGTTATGAGTTTTATTTATAATTTGCAATAAGCATTCAACAATTAGGTACTATTATTTTAATTTTTG
This sequence comes from Theobroma grandiflorum, assembly GCA_036013995.1. NCBI lineage: Eukaryota > Viridiplantae > Streptophyta > Magnoliopsida > Malvales > Malvaceae > Theobroma > Theobroma grandiflorum. The sequence continues at coordinate 16,274,723 of CP142131.1, forward strand.
AAGACTTTTTTACTTTTATTTAGAGTTTATATTATATTATTATATTGTCTTCATTTTATGTAATAGCTAATTTATTTGAATTAGAAATTTTGATTGTTAATTTTATATTAGTCATTTAAAAAATATAAAATAATTATAATACTTAAATATTTTTGATACTTCATAATAAATATTTGCATATGTCAAAATGAAAATAAGAATTTGGTTATTCAAAGCTTTAAAAATTTTTTATCCTTAATTTCAATAAAAAGACTTCATTTGAATATTTTGTTTTAGGCTTTTGAGGTTATTGAGTTGCCACTGTCATTAACTGTTAACTAATGGAAGTTAGCAAACAATTTTTTATGCCACGTCATTTGTCATGTGGTATGTTGATGTGTCATCTTGATGACGTCAATGTTGGGATGAGCTCTGCAACTAATTGAGATTAGTTAAGGCTTAATTCCAATCATGCAATAATATTATTCATGTTGAATGATTAAAGGTTTTCTTTCGTTAATAAGATATCAATTATAATAAGTTATAAGTCTAATTGGATGAAGTCTATGAGATTAATATGCCTTGCAAGGGAACTATAATAGGTTGCAGTTATGAGATTCCTAAGCAACCAAGTATGATCTCAAAATGTTTCTAGTCAATATATCATTGAGATAGGACATCAATGATACTTTTTTTTTTTTTGCAATTAGGGGAAGGGGTATTCGAACTTTGCCTTATAGGCAGGGGGTTCATGCACCAACTAATGAGCCAAATACTCGAGTGTGACATTAATGATACTTAGAGACTAGTATATTCTATTTTTTTTTTTTTACTTTGGAAGTAAGCAATCAATCTCATAGATTGGAGTATAGAGATACTTGAAACTATAATATAGGTGCTTGCTTAAGATAGCAAGTTCACTGAACATGACCTGCTATGAGAAGTGCATTTGGTATTTCACTCAAGTGTCTATGCAATACTTTCCATGTGTCAATTGTGTAAATACTCCATAGACTTGAGACACCAAGTTGTCTTATGTGTAGAGTGTTATGCTTTGATTTCATCCCTATGGGTGCCTAACTAAAGATGCCAAAACATGATGCTTTTGAGTATAGCATGAAGCATGTGAAGGCAAATGAGTGGTCAAGATAGGAATCATCACCCCAAGTGATTCAAGGGGCATATCCTAACAGTTATTGGTTGATATTAGCTTATTGAAGTGATAATTCTATTTTATAGAATTATTTTATTCCAATTTTGTTATTAAATTTTAGCTAAGTCCTTAGTTTTTAATTATAATTTCTTAATTTTTAGTTATTTTTATATTTAGTTTATTTTTAAGCAAGTTATTTATTTTTATGTTATTTCCTTTAATTTGGTTAATATTTATTAGTTTTTATATTTTTGGTAGGACCTAAAGTCATTGGGTTTAATTTTGGAAAGTAAGGTGCTGAAAGATCTAGAAATCTACTTGCATATGCTTCAGTGTTTTAGCCATATCTCGAGCTACAGAACCCCAATTGATGCGATTCTTAGACCATTGGAAAGCTAAGAGACAGAGCTACAACTTTCATGGAGATCAGTTTGCCCAGTTCTGCCTTTAAGATAGAGAAAATTGTATCGGAAAGTTGCTAGATGTACTGTGCCGGGAATGGAAATTTGTAAAGATTGTTAAGTGATTTTTTGGGCCTCTCATTATGTTTTAAGCCCAATTAAACCCTAGGTCAACTTGGAGAAATTTAGGTTAAGTTTGTTAGTATAAATAGGACGTTTTTGAAGAATTTAGAGAGGAGAACCTTTGGAGATTCAAGAAGCTAGAAGTTGAAGCGGAAACCCGGAGATCAAAGTGGCAATTATTTTGTTTTCTTCTTTAGCTTTTATTCTTCTTGTTATTTTCAATGGTTGAACTTTATACAATGTTAATTGATTTTGCAATTATGAGTAGCTAATTTTTTTTTTCTAGGATTGCAATTGAACTCACATGTAGTCTAAGTTTTTAATCTTTTTCTTACTTATTTTCAATGGGAATTGAATTGTTTATTTCAATTTGTTCTTAATGCTTTTACTTGCCTGATCACCAATTAAATTGATTTAGGAACCTAAACAAACTTGGGAGAGGGAGTTTAGAGTAGACTAAAATTGGGATAGCATATGATCATGTTAAATGATTTGCGTATAGGATAGGGATATACCTATAGGCCATATGTAGCCAGATTAGAGCCTGAACTTAATGAGTCTGTTTTAATTTCAAATCACATAGGGATATAGTGTTTTGGTTAAAATAGATATTTTTATAGGACGAGTCGGGAGACCCTTATAAATAATTTAGGACTCTAGGTTAGCAATTCAACCCATTGAAATAAGTTAAGGAGGAGAAGTAACATTTAGATGAAGTGTGAGGGATATTGTAATCCTAGGCTTGTTTAATTTGATATTTTCTCCAATTATTACTATTTTGATTTTTTGTTAGATTAAATTTTAGTTTATTAGTTTTATTTAATCACTTAATTTAGATTATTTGGATAAAATTAAATTGTTTTAATTTTAGTAATTAGTAAAGTTTTAGACCAATTCTCTGTGGGAACGATACTCTACTTGCTAATATACTGTCTATTCGATACGTATACTTGCATAGTAGATTTTTAACTGACAAGTTTTTTGGCGCCGTTGCCGGGGAATTGTTTCTAGAATTTTTACTAATACTAATACCAAGCAAATTTAGTCTTAATTCAAATTTTTTTTATTTTATTTTCAGGTGCTTTTGCTTTTGGTTGAGGTGATGAATTATTGTAACTATCAATGGACATCTGAACAATTTGTGCCTAAGAAGGTTGCTAGTGATTATGAATTGGCTATCAGTGCTTTGGCCGCCGAAGTAGATGCTTTGTCTCAAAAAATGGACACATGGGGTGTTAATGGTTTTCAAAATCCTTTTGTGGCATGCGAGTTTTGTGGAGATAAGCATTCAAGTGATTGTTGTCCAACTTATTATGAATCAATGCAATTTGATGGAAGCTTCAATGGGCAGCAAAACAATTCATACTCCAACAGTTACAACTCATGGTGGAATCACTCAAATTTGTCATGGAGTAATGATCAGGGTCCTACATATTCATCACAGCCTATTTTCCAACATGATTTCGAATCACAAGTTAGAGCCCCTATTCTTGAGAAAAAGCTAACTTTGGAGGATATGTTAATGCAATTCATGACAAAGAATGATGCCATCATTCAAAGTCGAGCAGAATCAATCCGAAATCTTGAGACTCAAGTGGGCCAACTTGTCGATTACATCAACAATATGCCTCAAGAAATTTTGTCAAATGACATTGAGCCTAATCCTAAAAAAGAAGAATATGGTAAGCATCTTGATGAGGTAAATGGCAAGAATGTTGTAGATGATGGAGATAAAGTAGATCAAGGAAATACTTTTAGCAATCAAGTTCAAGATGAAAAAATTAAGCAAGAGGAGAAAGTATCTACACCACCACAAGTCAAGCCATATGTGCCTCCCATTCCTTTTCTAGATATAGTTGATAAGTTACCTAAGGAGGCTATTGATATGGAAAATTCAAATAAGTTTCTTGAAGCTTGTTTGGTTCAAGATGCAACAACCAAGGACCAGAATGAAGAACTTACAAATGTTGCATATGTTTTGAAAGCTACAATAAAAGTGCATTATCCAAGTAGAACTCAATTTGAGAAGTTGGGTAAAAGTCAGCCTATTCCACCATCTTGGGTTGAGCAAGCACCAAATCTTGAGTTAAAGCCACTACAACCTCATCTTAGGAGGAGACTACTTTCACACCTCAAACTTTTTCCATGCAAACTCAAACCTCCTTAAAGGGTGAATGAAGACCTCAACCAAAGTCAAGCCGAAGACTATAAATGAAGCGCTTCTTGGGAGGCAACCCAAGTTCTTAAACCTTATTTATTTATTTTCATCCCTATTTTATTTCATGAGTTTTATTTTATTTTATTTATTCTAATTCTTCTTTTTCATGTTTCTTTTGCAGGAAATTGGTTTCAAAACAAAATTTCAAAAAAAAATTCAAAAAAAAAAAAGCATGAGAGCCGCGGCCCTCACATGTGCTGCCCAAGCAGCATAACCAGAGGCGTCGAGCGCCGCAGCGCTCAGTCCCAGAGCCGCGGCGCTCCAACCCCATACGCACAGTAGGCCGCACCAACTCTTTCTTATTTTTTTTTTTATTTCTTCTTTCTTTTGTCTTTTCCAAGGTCCCATCCTCCATTTTATTTATTTATTTATTTATTTTTCTTTTTCTCTTATCTTCTAACTGTCCCATCCTCTTTTACTTTTATTTTTATTTTTTCTCTTTCTAATGTCTTTTTGCCATCCCATCCTAACTTTACTTTATTATTTTTTTATTTTGATTCTCTTTCTTCTATCTTTAGCCGCACAATATACATATTTCTTTATTTTATTTTTTACTCCTTTCTTTTGTCTTTTAGCTCCATCATTCCCCCTTTATCCTAATTTTATTTATTTCTTTTACTTCCTACCTTCTCCAACCCCAACGCACAAGCTTTGTGTCATTTATTTTATTTTTTTATTCTACTTCTTCTACTTATTGTTTTCTCCAACGCACAAGCTTGTTAATAATTTTTTTTTTACTCTTTCTTTTACTTCTTTTATTTCTTTAATTTTTTTTCTTTCTCTTTTACCTTTAACCTCACAATCCTTTTTTTTTATTTTTTTATTTTTTTCCTTTCATTTTTGTCTTCCGCACATTCCTTTTCATTTTTTATATGGATTTTGATATTGAGGATGATTTTGGAGGTAACGATGCAGAGGATTCATAATCTGCCGCTTCGAAGTTAGGGGAGTATTTTTGTCCTTTTTCTTTATTTTCTTTTATCACATTGAGGACAATGTTTATTCTAAGTTGGGGGGTAGTTTAGAATTTAGTTTATGTTTAGTTAGCTTTGGTTTAGAATTTGTCTTGCATGTTTATTTATCTTTTGCATGTTTTGCATGTTTTGAATGTTTCATTTGTTTTTATAAAAAAAAAAAAATTGAGATAGTTGCACCTTATTCATGATTGTCCCAATCCTAGGATGATATGTTAATTATCTTTGGATTCTTAGCTTTTGGGAAGCATATAGTTATGATTTAATTTTATGTGATATTCTTGTGTTAATTTTATTTTAGAGTGTGACTTCCAATAAATTGAGCACTATACTCTTTTACTTAGAATTTTTATGTGATTCAGAGAAAATTTATGTGATGAAAAAGTATAGTGAAGTCATGAATTTTAGAATTTGTTTGATTCTCTCTCGAGGCGAAATCTTAGATAACACTTAGGATAGGAAGTGATTTAGGCCATCTTTGGATCGTTTGAGCCTTTTTGAGCCTACCTTGTTATATTTATCCTTAGTCACCCTTTTTGAGCCTAATTTACCTTTTCTTTGTAATTATCTAATTATGTTAGCCATGACCTTTCTATTTAAATCTAGCAATTTGAACCTTTCACCCTCTAAGTATTTTAATCTTTCTAAAGAATGATTTGAGCTTCAAAAATAAATTGAGGAAGAAGGTTTGAAAAAAAAATTTGATGAAGGTTGTTGGAAAAATTACCCCTTGTTATAATTGTCAAAAATAAGTTTGGGGGTTGAAAAAAAAAAAAGAAGAAGAAAGAAAAGAAAGCAATGTGTGTTACAAAAGAAAGTTTATTTCAAGTTTGAGGGTGCTAAAAAAAATAATTTTTTTTGAGCTCTTTATGTGTCCTAGATTGATTAAGTGCTTAGGGTGAATTTGAGCCTAAATATATCCTTTATCATACCTTGACCCTAACCTTACATTACAAGCTTGATAAAGACCTATTGATTCTTGAATAAGTGTTAATCTACATTAGTGGAGAGAGAGATGAAAAGCAAACTTATGGGATCCAAGTACTAATCTATGCTTAGATTTAGCATGAACTAATTTGAATTGCATGATATTCTTTGTAAAAGAGCATTCACACACACACAGAAGTCCATTCGAAAAATAAAGTTTCACTTGAATTGATGCATGAATTTAAAGATTAGTTGTATGCTACCTTAAGCTAGAATTTGAGTTAATTTCTGAGGAAAAATTGAGAAATCATGATTTGGTATTTCTATCTCTCGTTCAAGGATTTTCATGTTTGCGTTTTCTTTTTGTGATTCTTTTCTTTTGCTCGAGGACTAGCAAAATCTTAAGTTTGGGGGTGTGATAATTCTATTTTATAGAATTATTTTATTCCAATTTTGTTATTAAATTTTAGCTAAGTCTTTAGTTTTTAATATAATTTCTTAATTTTTAGTTATTTTTATATTTAGTTTATTTTTAAGCAAGTTATTTATTTTTATGTTATTTCCTTTAATTTGGTTAATATTTATTAGTTTTTATATTTTTGGTAGGACCTAAAGTCATTGGGTTTAATTTTGGAAAGTAAGGTGCTGAAAGATCCAGAAATCTACTTGCATATGCTTCAGTGTTTTAGCCATATCTCGAGCTACAGAACCCCAATTGATGCGATTCTTAGACCATTGGAAAGCTAAGAGACAGAGCTACAATTTCATGAAGATCAGTTTGCCCAGTTCTGCCTTTAAGATAGAGAAAATTGTATCGGAAAGTTGCTAGATGTACTGTGCCGGGAATGAAAATTTGTAAAGATTGTTAAGTGATTTTTTGGGCCTCTCATTATGTTTTAAGCCCAATTAAACCCTAGGTCAACTTGGAGAAATTTAGGTTAAGTTTGTTAGTATAAATAGGATGTTTTTGAAGAATTTAGAGAGGAGAACCTTTGGAGATTTAAGAAGCTAGAAGTTGAAGCGGAAACCCGGAGATCAAAGCGGCAATTATTTTGTTTTCTTCTTTAGCTTTTATTCTTCTTATTATTTTCAATGGTTGAACTTTATACAATGTTAATTGATTTTGCAATTATGAGTAGCTAATTTTCTTTTTCTAGGATTGCAATTGAACTCACATGTAGTCTAAGTTTTTAATCTTTTTCTTACTTATTTTCAATGGGAATTGAATTGTTTATTTCAATTTGTTCTTAATGCTTTTAATTGCCTGATCACCAATTAAATTGATTTAGGAACCTAAACAAACTTGGGAGAGGGAGTTTAGAGTAGACTAAAATTGGGATAGCATATGATCATGTTAAATGATTTGCATATAGGATAGGGATATACTTATAGGCCATATGTAGCCAGATTAGAGCCTGAACTTAATGAGTCTGTTTTAATTTCAAATCACATAGGGATATAGTATTTTGGTTAAAATAGATATTTTTATAGGACGAGTCGGGAGACCCTTATAAATAATTTAGGACTCTAGATTAGCAATTCAACCCATTGAAATAAGTTAAGGAGGAGAAGTAAAATTTAGATGAAGTGTGAGGGATATTGTAATCCTAGGCTTGTTTAATTTGATATTTTCTCCAATTATTACTATTTTGATTTTTTGTTAGATTAAATTTTAGTTTATTAGTTTTATTTAATCACTTAATTTAGATTATTTGGATAAAATTAAATTGTTTTAATTTTAGTAATTAGTAAAGTTTTAGATCAATTCTCCGTGGGATCGATACTCTACTTGCTGATATACTGTCTATTCGATACGTATACTTGCGTAGTGGATTTTTAACTGACATGAAGTCCTTAGCCAAGGCGACTTAAAGACTATGAAAAGAGTTTCATAAGTCTCTATGAAGCCAATGATCAAACTTTAAAAACGCATATGGAGATTAATACGAGTAGACATTGGACCATGCTTTTATCATCTTCGAGATATATGATGAGGGAATGAATTACATTGAAAGGATGATCACTGAAAAGTTGAATCAAACCATCTTAACTCTTCTAACGTTTGGGTGGCCATGATAGATTGCTAGATCCCAATCTTGGTATATGAACTCTAGGTAGTTGACTTAATTAATGATGAGTTTAAAGTAGTTTAAATTTATCTAATTCTTGGTTTAACTAAAGAATTATATATTGAATTCATTGCCAATATGTTAGAAGCCTAATGAGTCACATACCTAAAATGAATGTTGAAAATAAAATGGGAGAAGTGATTAAGTTGTACTTAATCAAATTAGAAGTTATGAGCTACTCAAGCACTTGATTAAAATTGTTTAATTAAATTGTACTTAATTAATTAAATTGTTTAATTAAATCATTGAGCCTAATTAATTAAATCGTTTAATTAAGTCTCTAGGCCTAATTAATTAAATTAAACAATTAAGTCATTGGGCCTAATTGATTAAATTTGTTTAATTAAGTCATTGGGCCTAATTGATTAAAATTGTTTAATTAAATTATTGGGCTTAATTAATTAAATTGTTTAATTAAATTATTGGGCCTAATTGATTAAATTAAACAATTAAGTTAACTAGGCTTCTTAAGGACTTAATTAAAGTGTTTAATCAAATTATTGGATTAATTTGCAATTAGAAAATAGCTTTGTAATTGGAGTTTAAAATTAATTCTAGGTATAAAGACCTTCCTATAGTCTCCAAACAAAATGAGAGAGAATGGCTGAAAAATTAAGAGAATGGCATTTTAGAAATTCCTTTTGTCTTGCCGCTCCTTGTGTGAGGAAAAATAGTTTTTCATTCACTTGATTTCTTTTTGCGTGTTTAGCCCTAAAATTTTTGTGTGGATTATAAGTTTATGAAACTCATCTTTGCTAGCATATTGTCAAGGCATAGCATTCCCAATCCTTAAGGATTTTTTAATTAATTGGGGTGGATCACCATTAGAGGCTGCATAAGGATTCCTTGGATAATTTTGGTTTGCAACAACCGAGCTGAGGTGGTTGAGCTTTTTGAAGGCAGATTTGGTGGTTCAACAAAGGATTCATCAACCTTTGTTATTTAGGTACACTTGATATGATCATATATATATATATATATTATTTTTAATTTAATTCTATACTCAATTTGACATGAAAGAGATCTTAGGAAGGTAAGGCGTAATTTAATTTTAAATTTGTTTCCCCTACGTTTTATTTATATTTGATGCATGATCAACCCTCACTCAATAGTGGTATCAGAGCCCCTTTCATGCCATTTGAGTGCTTGTTCATGTTCAATAGATGCTTGATTAACAAATAGTTGTTTTGCATTTTGATTTGGTGCGATTTTGTTAAAATCGATTTTTCAAAAAAATCTGCTTTGCCAATTTCATTTAATTATGTCCAGCAAAATTTGTAGTATCTTTTAATCTTATTTTAACTTATTTAAATCATATATAGACTTAACTAATGTGTGTTTTGCATTGTGTAAAGGAAGCACAAGAAAGAAGGGCACCATAATGAACGGTATTGGAGGCTGTCTTGCAAGGCAGCGCACACATGGTTTTAGGTGCAGAATTTTGCTTCTGTTTGTGCTTAATTTCCAGCAAATAAAATATGTAATTGTTACACATTTATTGCTGGATATGTGGACAGCAAAATCATGGAATGTTCATGATTAAATAAGCTGATTTTAAGCAAGAAATTGGAGCAAAAAGTGAAAGCAGTCCAGCTCACTGTTATGACATGAATTTCAGTTTTAATTGACAAGAAAGTCTTAGAAATTAATTCTAAAAAATTCCAGAAAAATTATCTTTATTAAAATGTTCAATAAGGATTATTTATGGAAAATATCATGGTCAAATATGCTAATTTCAAGCAAGAAAATTGGTGCAAATATAAATCTGTACAGCTCACTGTTTTAGCATGAATTTCAGTTTTAATTGACAAGAAACTCATGAAAATTAATTCTAAAAAATTCCAGAAAAATTATCTTTATGAAAATGTTCAATGAGTATTATTTTTGACAATTTTCATGGCCAAACAAGCTGATTTAAGCTATTAATTATTGAGAGTTTGAAAACAGTTTAGAGAATAGTTATAGCTTGGAAATCGGTTTTGAATGGCAAGATAATTTTGCAAAATTAATTCTGAAAAATTTCAAAATATTATCCTCATTTGAAAGGTTCAATAAGGATAAAATTTTGAATTTGAATTAATTTTTGAGTGGCTGGACACTTAACTAAATTAAATAAATGTCCTTCACATGTGAAATGGTACTCATGACAAAGGTTGTGCATGGTGCTGCCACGCATGGATGCTGCACCTCCCATTGCCATGGATGCAACTGCTTTATGGAAAGAGGCTATTTGCTGGAGAAATTGGACACTCAATGATCAGGAAGGATTCTTTTCTTTGCTGATCATTGCTCTTAAATGTTAGGGATACATGCCTAAAATCAAGGAGTTTGAATCCTTGATGGAATCAATCAATTTTAAATTGATTGATATTAAATCTCCAAAATATTAAGTCTTCCTCATTTGATGAAGACTCCTTAAATTAAGAGATTATGATTTAAATTTATCCACATCTAATTAGATTAGATAATTTTAATTAAAATGGAAAGTCAACTTGAGAAGAGGACATCCTAATTCGATTAAGATAGATTTTAATTAAGATAAATTTACGAATAAATTAGGACTTCTAATAATGATTAGAACTCTACAATTAGTGAATGGATAATACAAGATTAAAAGGTGGATAAGGACTGATAACTCTTTGATACAGAGTTATTTGGGCTTAATTTTGATAATAATTTACCTTAGTTTTTATAGTAATGCATTGAAATTAGTAAGTTTTATTTAATTATACTAAATTAGTTAATTTAGGTGAGTCAATCTAATCATGGTTAATTTGGTGCTAATGTAGATAAAATAGGTTGTTATTGATTTATTTGTACTTTTGTAGGTGTTTGAAAGAAGAATTTTAGTAAAAGAAGGAGAACAATTTTAAGGTACAGACTTACACTGCATATGTTTCAGTATTTTAGCTATAACTTTCTCTACAAAGCTAAAAATGAAGTGATTCTTAAACCATTGGAAAGATAAGGGAAAAATATACAACTTTTATGTTTACCACTTCATCCAGTTCAGCTTGAAAGATTGTTAAAAATCTTATCAAAGTTGACACACTATAGTAATCCTATAGCAATTACGATTTTTGTTAATTAATTGGGCAAGATTGCGACTTACATAGTCTAATGAGGAAATCCTAGCCAAAATTGACTTCTTTCTCCACCCAACTTGGCCTAACTTGAAAGCTTATAAAAATAGCCTTTCGGAGGACTTGAAGGAAGAACGAAGAAACACCAGATTGATATATGAAGAGTCAAGTCCACAGAGTCATTGAAGCTAAGAAGAATTTGTAGGATTCAAGGAAATTTGGAAATCAAGAATACAACTCTTGAGTTTTTCTATCTTTTATTTTGTTCTCTTATTTTCTTGGTTTTGTTCTTAATTTTTAAACTTTATTCAATAATGATGTGTGACTTGATGGGGAACTAAATTATTAATCTAAGATTATGATTGAACTCAATATATAGTCTGAATTATTTATCTCTCTTTTACTTATGTTTGATAGATTTAAGTTGTTTATTTTATTCTGTTCTTAATGCTTCTAATTGCCTCATTACCAATTAGATTGAATTGAAAACCTAAGTTAAACTTTGACAAAGGAGATTTAGGTAGACCTTGAATGAATAGCATATGATCGAATACACTTAGTTGATTAGGTGGTTTGATTTTTATATAGGGTAGATATACACCAATAAGCCATACGTAGCCAAAGTTAGTGCATAAACTTAATGAATCTTTTTTCAATATAATTTACATAGACATATAGGAAATTGATTGGGAGAGGTGTTTTTATGAAAAACTCGATAGAGACTTATAAATAATTTGAGATTCTAGGTTAACAACTTAATCCAATAAACTGAGTTAAGAGAAAGAGACAATATTTAGATGAGATATTGAGGAATATCATAATCTTAGGTCTGGTAGTCATTCACATTTAATAAAGTAAATTTGCATAGATTAGTTTTAGTTTTAATTACTAGTTTAATATTTTCAAATCTTTCTTTTTAATTTTAATTGTTTATATAAAATTAAAGTGTGTTAATTTTAGTAGTTAACAATAAGGATTAATTCAATTCTCTGTGAGATCGACATTCTACTCACCTCTATATTATCTTTGCGATACATGCACTTGCATGAGTAGAAAATTGAACAACAAGTTTTAGGCACCGTTGCCAGGGAATTGTTTTTTGATTCTTTTTTGTTAATATTAATACCAAGCATTCTTAATTTTAATCAAGACTTTTCTTTTCTTTAATTTTTTAGGTACTTTTGGTCATTGTATACGAAGAGCCCGAAATTTGAAAATTGTTCCTTTTGATCCAGAAATCGAAAAAACTTTTCGTAGAGTTTGGAATAACAATAAAAAGGTGTTTGCTACAAGTAAAACAATGGTTGATCAACTAGAGGAAGAGACCAAGCCTTTGAGGGATTATGTAGTCCCACAAGTACAAAATCTCTACTCTAGTATCCGAAGATCTCCTAGTCAAGCCAACAACTTTGAAATTAAACCATCAAACATTCAGATGATTTATACTACTATTCAGTTTGGGGGTTTGCCTAATGATGATCCGAATTCTCATATTATAAATTTCTTGAAAATCTACGATACATTCAAGACTAATGGTGTTATTGATGATGCCATAAGATTGAGGCTTTTCCTTTTTTCATTGACAGATAAAGCAAAAAGTTGGTTAAATTCGTTTTTATTGATTCCATTAATACTTGGGATGATTTGGCTCAAAAATTCTTAGCAAAATTCTTCATACCTGCAAAGTCAACAAATATGCGGAATGATATCACTTATTTCATGCAATTTGATTCTGAATCACTATATGAGGCTTGGGAGAGGTATAAGGATTTGATGAAAAGATGTCCTCACCATGGATTACCTAAGTGGTTGCAAGTTCAGACTTTTTATAATGGTTTGCTGGGACTTTTTAGAATTACCATTGATGCTACCGCTGAAGGTGCACTCATGAGTAAATCCATTGATGAGGCTTATGATTTGCTTGAAGAGATAGCTTTTAATAATTATTAATGGCCATTTAAAAGAGTAGGTATAAGAAAAATTACTGAAATTCATGAATTAGATGTGGTAAACACTTTTTTTGCACAATTGGCTTCTCTAGCAAAGAAAATAGATAAACTGAGTATTAATGCTGTTTAGAACTCCTTTATGAGATGTGAATTTTGTGGGGAAGGACATTCAAATGACAATTGTCCCATATATTCTAAGTCTTGTGAATTTATTAGAAATAGGCAACAAAACAATCCCTATTCCAACACTTATAATCTTGGTTAGAGAAATCATCCTAATTTTTCATGGAATAACAACAAAGAGTCTTTATCAGTAGCTAAGTCAAACTTTCTTTTTGGATTTCCATCTAAAGCCCTTATGCCAGAGAAAAAGCTTTCAATGGAAGATATGTTCATGCAGTTCATGAGAAAGACTGATACATTCATGACAAAGACAGATGCCTCCATTCAAAATCAAGCAGCTTCCATTAGAAATCTTAAGATACAAGTAGGCCAACTTGCTTATGCTTTAAATACTAGAACTTATGGTACCTTACCAAGTGATACTGAATCCAACTTAAAAAGAGAAGGTAAGGAACATTGTATGGCAATCACTCTCTGCAATGGAAAAGTGGTACGTAAAAAGGTAAGTAATCAAGCTTTAAATTCAGACATTTCAATTCAATCTGCTGAAAAAGAAATTGAAAAAAAATGCTAAAAAAGAAATTGTGATTGAAAAATCTACTAAAAATTCTAAAGAAAAATTACAATTTGCACCCACACCTCCACCACATTTTCCTCAATGTTTTCAAAAGCAAAAACTTGACAAACAATTCTAGAGATTTCTTGAGGTATTTAAAAAACTTCACATTAATATTCCTTTTGCTGAAGTTTTAGAACAAATGCCAAGTTATCTTAAATTCTTAAAAGACATCCTGACCAAAAAGAGGAAATTAGAAGAGTTTGGATAGCTGCACTTACTGAAGAGTGCAATGCTATAATCCAGAATAAGCTTCCACCAATGCTTAAAGATCTAGGGAGTTTTTCTATTCCTTACACTATTGGTAGTTTTAAAATTTTTAAAGCTTTATGTGATTTAAGTGCTAGTGTTTCAATAATGCCTTTGTCTATTGCTAGAAAACATGGATTTTAAGAGATACAACCTATTATAGTTACCTTGAAATTAACAGACAGAACAATCAGGTACCTAGTTGGAATTATAGAAGATGTTTTGCTTAAAGTTGGGCATTTATACATTCCGGTGGACTTCATTGTGCTCAAGATTGAAGATGATGTTGAAATTCCTCTAATTTTGGGAAGACCATTCTTAGCTATAGCTAAAGCAATTACTAATGTGAAGAATGGTAAAATAACTTTCAAAGTTAGAGAGGAGGAAGTAGTATTTAATTTGTTTAACACAACTCAGTATCTCTATACAAATAATTGCTATAAAATGGATTTAGTCAATGAGGGTAAAGGTAAGCCTATTCCACCACCTTCAACAACGTAGGCGCTAACTCTCGAGACGAAACCACCACCACTTTTCAACTATCTTGATTTTGTGGTTAGACATCGAGTAGTATTTTCTGATTCACAACTCCATCTTTTGGCCATAGAATCTTAAACCATATTGGGGGAACACTTTTAAAGTGGTAAAGATTCATTCTTATGATGATATCTAGATTTATAGTGGACTTACCGGAGTAATCAAGGTCAATAAAGAAAGTCTCGAATTGTATAAAGTAATGCAGAAGGGGATATCATAGTTAAGCTAATGACTATAAAGAAGCGCTACTTGAGAGACAACCCAAGCACTATAACTTACTTTCTTTTATTTTTATTTATTTAATTATTAAATTATTAACACTATCTTTTATTTATGCAAGTTGATGTAAAAAAATTAAAAAAAATTCAAAAAAAATATTTCAAAAAAATTTAAATTTTTTTTTCATGTCAAAAATTGTTTTTAAGAAAAATTCAAAAAAAAAAATTTCAAAAAAAAATGGTAAGTCGTGACTCCCACTATGGGAAGCCGCGGCTTCTCGAACACAAAAACATGCGAGCCACGTCTTACTAGGCTAGAAGCTACTGCTTTTTTTTCAAAAAAAAAAAAAAGACCTTTTATGGGGTAGGTCGTTCACCCCCCTTATGATGATATCTAGATTTATAATGGACTTACTGGAGCAGTCAAGGTCAGTAAAAAAAGTCTCGAACCTATAAAGTAAGGCAGAAGGGCATATCATAGTCAAGCTAATAATTATAAAGAAGCGCTTCTTGGGAGACAACCCAAGCACTCTAACTTACTTTCTTTTACTTTTATTTATTTAATTATTAAATTATTAACACTTTTTTTTATTTGTGCAGGTTGATGCAAAAAAATAAAAAAATTCAAAAAACTATATTTAAAAAAATTTAATTTTTTTCATGTCAAAATTTTTTTTAAAAAAAACATTCAAAAAAAATTTTCAAAAAAAAAAGTGGTAAGCCGCGACTCCTACTATGGGAAACTGCAGCTTCTAGAACACAAAAAGACACGAGCTACGGCTTAATAGGCTAGAAGCTGCGATTTTTTTTTATTTAAAGGCATTTTATGGGTTAGTACATTCCCCACCCGCCCTTATACCCACTACCCTCCATTAGGCTTCCAACATTGGGCAGTCCACTAACCAAACCCAATTCCTCCCAAATTGTACTAGCCCACTTACCCAACTACCCACTACCCCATCACCCCTCTCAAATTGTTGCCAACCCATTACCTGAAAAAAAAAAAACTCTTTTCTTTATTTTATTTATTTATTTATTTATTCATTCATTTCTACATTAATCTTTATTTATTTTCTTTTTGTAGTAAAAGAAATCCTCCGAAAAAGTGAGAATGAGGAAGATAACAATAAAAAGGAGGGTTAGAGCTTCTTCAAAATTCATCCAAACATCAGGGGAGTATTCTTTACCTTTTCTTTATTTTCTATAACATTGAGGATAATGTTTAGTTTAAGTTTAGGGGGATGAATTTATTTTTCTGATGATGAATATTTTGTGGAAGTTTTAGATTTAATTTTATTTGCATGTTTATCTAGATGTATAAATAATTTAGGATTAGTTGGCAAATGAATTTTTTTTTGTTTAAATTTTAAGAATCTAGAGTAAAGTGGTGTTAATTTTTTTTTATTTCTTTATCCAGTGATGATAACTGGTTGTCTTGAATATTTAACTTTTGTTGAATAAGGTTTTTGTTTGGATTCATGCTAAATTCTGTTGCTAAATATCATTGTTAGGATGTGATTTTCATAATTTTGAGTACTATATCTTTTACTTTGAATTATTATGAATATCTAAAGAAGGTTTATATTGATGTAAATTTTAGATTATGTCATGAATTTGAGAATTTGCTTGATTTTCTTTTGAGGTGAAATCCTAGGCAATACTTAGTTAAGGAGATGATCTACGCCATTTTCAAACCATTTGAGCCTAAAAAGCCAACCTTGTTAAATTTTAACCCTAGTATACGCCTGTTGAGCCTAATTTTCCTTTTCTTTGTTTAACTACATAATAATTAAGCTTAACTTTAAAATAAAATTTTCAATTTTGCAACCCTCACTAGTAAACATGTATATTGTTTTAGGAAATATAAATTAAGCTAAATGTTGAAAAAGGTGGAAATTGATGTTGATGTGAAAAAAAAAAGTTCAAAATATGAAAAATAACCCCACTACCTACAATACAAAGAAAATAAGTTTGCGGGTGTGAAATTGAAAAAAAAAAGTATGTTGAATGGAAGAAAAGTTCAAATGTGGGAAAAAAAAAGTGTTCGAGGAGAGGGAAAATAAAGCTATATATATATATATAGGTTTTAGAATATTTATGTGCTTAGGGTGATTTGAGCCATATTAATATCCTTTATCATACCTTGACCCTAGCCATACATTACAAGCCTTATAAAGTCCTATTGATCCCTAACTTTGTATTAGTCTACATTAGTAGAGAGAAAGATGAAAAGTAAACCTATAAAATTTAGTACTAATTTAAAATTTATGTTGGCATAAATTCATCCGGATATTATGATATTCTTGGTAAAAGATTACACACACACGGAAATCTATTCGAGAATGTGCTTGGTAAAAGATTACACACACACGAAAATCTATTCAAGAATGTACTTGCATTAGAATTGAAACATGAATTTAAATGAGGTCTATATTTTTTCTTAAGTTAATGATTGATAGACACACTTTGAGGAAATTAAGAGAAATCATTGAGTTGGTGCACTTTATCTCTATTACTAGTAACTATATTTATTTTAGTTTTCATTAATTGAATTTGTTTTTCATAAGTTAGGTCATTTTCTATGTTTTGGTCAAGGACTTGCAAAATATTAAATTTGAGGGCATGATAACTCTATGATATAGAGTTATTTGGGCTTAATTTTGTTTATAATTTAGCTTTGTTTTTGTAGTAATGCATAGAAAATAGTAAGATTTATTTAATTATTTTAAATTAGTTAATTTAAGTGAGTCAATCTAATCATGGTTAATTTGGTGTTAATGTGGATAAAATAGGTTGGTGTTGATTTATTTGTGCTTTTTTAGGTATTTGAAAGAAGAATTTAGTAAAAGAAGGAGAGCAATTTCAAAGTGTAGACTTACACTGCATATATTTTGGTATTTTGGTCATAACTTTCTCTACAGAGCTTCAAATGAAATAATTCTTGAGGCATTGGAAAGATAAGAGAAAAAGCTACAACTTTGATGTTTACCACTTCACCCAGTTTGTCAAACCCTGCTCTATAAAATAATTATGATGTCATTTACATGTTCAATAGAATGCTTACATATTTGGAAAGTTCGAGAAATCGTTAAAAGACGATATTGCTCCTTATGATACCATTAAGTAAATTAAACCTCGAATGAGTTCAAATAAGGATTTTAAGAGTGAAATCGAGAATTTCACAATCCAGAGATTACTCAAAACAGTGATTCGAAATTCGAGGTCCAATTTGGAGTCAATCTAGAAAATAGATCGATTAGGGACAAAACGGTCATTTTTCAATTTAAGGACAAAATGGAGATTTTAGCAAAGATTTTGATCACAATTGATCAAGAATAATTATATGAAATATAATATGATTATTGGAACATTAAATGAATTTTAGCAGTGAAAAATTGTGATTCTCGGTATTTTTAGAGCATAAGGGTAAAATGGTAATTTTACCATTTAAGGACGAAACGAGAATTTTTAGAAACGATTTTGGCCTCATTTGATTAAGATTGATTATTGAGACTAATTAGAACATAATTTGAGGTTGAAAAGTGGAAAGGAAATGTAATTTTGGTACATTTTGAAGTATAGGGGTAAAATCATAATTTTACCACTCGAGGACGAAAATTCAATTTTTGAGAGAATTTGGATCAAATTTGACAAATTGAAGCATGATATGAGTATGAGGAGTGAAAAATATACCTTTGGTAATTTTTCAATGTTTGGGGTAAAAATATAATTTTTGACTTTTTCAGGGGCAAAAGTGTAATTTTGTAAAATTACTCTACCAAGATTTTTTTGGATGACTCTACCAAGCTTTGGTTTTAAAGTTGTTTTAAGAAATCCACACCGACACTGCGTGGCCCCGAGGTGAATTAAGCTAGGTCGAGTGAAATGCATAAGTCTGCATATAGAGTCTAAGGTTGATTAAATTTGCCTCGTTTTTTTTTTCTAGATCTCCATGTCTCCTAGACGTATCTCATACTAAACCGGCTGGGAGGGAAGAGGCCGTTCTCATTGTCGTCAGTTAGATGAGGTAGAAGGGGGATCGACTGCATTCTCTTTTCGAGCAGCACTTGCTGCGGAGTAGTCCGAGAGTCCTCGACATCCACCACCTCCTCCGCCACCTACTAGTGTACCTACCATGTCCCTCGAAGTAATTCAAGTATTGATAGCCCTTTTTACCATTGTTGCTGGCCAAGCTCAGGCTGGTCAAGTTCCACCTATATTGCCTCAAGTTGCTCATTTAGTTTCACCACCAGTACAGGATGTACCTATTTCTAAGAGGTTGAATGAGGCTAGGCAACTTGGTTACGTGTCTTTTACAGGAGAATTAGATGCTACTGCAGCCAAATATTGGATTAATCAGGTCTCAGAGACACTCACTGACATGAGATTGGAAGATGAGATGAAGTTAATGGTGGCTACGAGATTATTGGAAAAGAGGGCCCGTACATGGTGGAGTTCGGTGAAGTCCCGTTCTACCGCTCCACTGACCTGGGTAGATTTTCTGAGGGAATTCGATAGCTAGTATTTCACCTATTTTCACCAGAAAGAAAAGAGAATAGAATTCCTGAGCTTGAAACAAAGAAATTTGTCGGTAGAGGAGTGCGAAGCTCGTTTTAACGAGCTGATGTTATACGTGCCTGATTTGGTCAAATCGGAGCAAGATCATGCAAGCTATTTTGAAAAAAAGCTCCGTAATGAGATCAGGGAACGGATGACGGTGATTTGCAATGAGTCACATAAGGAAGTAGTACCGATGGCTTTAAGGGCCGAGAAGCTCATAAGTGAAAATACGAAAATGTGAGCTGAGTTTGCAAAGAAGAGAAATTTGAGTGGATCTTCCAATCAACCACCAAAAAGGGGCAAGGATTTGTTTGTTTCGAGGAGTACCATTTTTGTTTCAGGAACATCTTCCCGACCTTCAATTGCATCGACACAACAAAAACCTCCAAGATTTAGTAGGTTTGAAGTGACTACTTCTGGGAGGAGTTCCGGAGATTCTTATAGATGCTGGAATTGTAGGAAATATCGTGTCGGACGGTGTAAGGAACCCGTACGATATTATCGTTGTGGTCAGTCGGGACACACTCGGAGTAATTGTCCATGGTTTGGATAAGCTGCTGTAGTTCCTCCATCTCCATTAGTCCATACGAATATGCAAAGGAGAAATTCCTCTAGATTACAATCGAGACAGGGAGTAGTTATACGGTCTGATATGGAGAAAAATGAAGGAATTGGAGAAAGATAAAATTTTGAGTAATAAGGAAATAGTAGTTATCTGTACAAAGTGATAATTATGTGTTTAGGAGTTATTTGGAGATTTTGCTTAACTGAACTTGTACTAAATATTATGGTATAGATGCATAAATGTTAATGGCAAAATAAATATGTTAAATCAATGATCTGATTATGCACCTGTAATGGAAAGTTAGTTTTATTAATTGTGGTATAGACTGAGAGGGAAACCACACGATTGTAAATGATTGTGGTGGCAGCCTTAAAGGTAAAAGACTTGGTAGGATAGAATAAATTTTAACAGCCGTAATGCCACAATACTAACTATCGAATGCTGTCGCGTAAAGAACTCTTTATGGTTAGAAAGTATGAACAAACTGTGAGTGGCATAAAGATTGGATTTATAAATTGGAATAAAGTTAAATCATAAGAAATGGAAAGGACAAGAGGTTAAATCTTGTTAAATGTTATAGAGAAAATGATAAACGGTTAGATGAATATACGAGATGCTGATATAAGATAAAGATACCAAGTAATGAAAATGTGAATGGAAAATTTCTAAATATTATTTTGACTCTGTTGGAATGATAGGATTAGTAACAATACAAATAAACCAATACTTAGGTGCATGAAGGTAAATACACTATGTTAATTAAGTTGTTACGCCCATATATTAATGGTGCTGGGATTTCTAAATATTTTATGAGTTAATCAGTTGGGAGTATGTATGGTAGCTAAAAGGGATCTGGCATTAATTTCAATTAAGTGACTGTGAAATTTCAAGAGTGATTGGATCTATTGAGGTTTAAATATATAAGTGTATGAATCAATTTAAGAATGAGCATCAAGGATTATTATGATTGACGTGTGATCATGAAGTAAAAAGTTAATGAATAAATTTATTCTAAAGATGAGCTTGAATTTTGTTGTGCATAGTATAAAGAGTTACAAGATTTAAGGACTAAATGTGATGAAATGGTTAAAGGCATTCTTTTCAGGGGAAGGAAAAGTTTCGGGTTCGAACTTCCCCGTGTCCAACTGCAAGCTGCAGACTGCAAGGAAGACCGTGCTAGAGGGATGAGGACCCAAACATGATGGTACCCTGGAGAGATAGTCATTCGAGGAGGATGCCACATGTGGAATTGGCAATTTGAAATTAAATGATTTGGAAATATTGAATCTGGGTTATAGAGAAGGATAATAAAAAAAATTTGTCCAAAGGCATTAGAGAATAAATGCATTTACGTATAATAAGAAGTATGGACATCTGAAAGTACGTATACATACATGTATATGGAGACCTAAGGAATACCAAAAGTTTGATAAGAAACAAAGAAATAAATTGATGATTGATATACATAAATGGGTATAAAAGTATATCGAAATTGATATGATTGAGATAGACTTGTAGTTTGAACTTAATGATAGTAACAGAAATCATGATTGTGAAAGATATTGCAAAAATGATTTAAAGGACAATGGTAGGCAAGAACGAAGTATTCAAATCGAACTGAAGGTAAATAAGGTGAACAAATCAAAATTACTATGAAAGACGATAATATAGGAAATTAAGTATCAAGTAAAAGATTAATACCTCCATCTTCTCTTCAGGCTTGATCATTGAAATTTTGAGGACAAAATTTTATTTTAAGGAAGGTAGTGTTGTCAAACCTTGCTCTATAAAATAATTAGATGTCATTTACATGCTCAATAGAATATTTACATATTTGGAAAGTTCGAGAAATCGTTAAAAGATGATATTGCCCCTTATGATACCATTAAGTTGATTAAACCTCGAATGAGTTCAAATAAGGATTTTAAGAGTGAAATCAAGAATTTCACAGTCTAGGGATTACTCAAAACAATGATTCGGAGTTCGAGGTCCGGTTTGGAGTCAATCGAGAAAATTGACCGATTAGGGACAAAACGATTATTTTTCAATTTAAGGACAAAATGGAGATTTTTAGCAAATATTTTGATCACAATTGATCAAGAATAATTATATGAAATATAGTATGATTATTGGAACATAAAATGAATTTTTGCAGTGAAAAATTGTGATTCTCGGTATTTTTGGAGCACAAGAGCAAAATGGTAATTTTACCATTTAAGGACGAAACAAGAATTTTTAGAAAAGATTTTGGCCTCATTTGATTAGGATTGATTATTTAGACTAATTAGAACATAATTTGAGGTTGAAAAGTGGAAAGAAAATGTAATTTCGGTATATTTTGGAGTATAGGGGCAAAATCGTAATTTTACCACTCGAGGACGAAAATTGAATTTTCGAGAGAATTTGGATCAAATTTGACAAATTGAAGTATGATATGAGTATGAGGAGTGAAAAATATACCTTTTGGTAATTTTCAATTTTTGAGATAAAAATGTAATTTTTGACTGTTTCGGGGGTAAAAGTGTAATTTTGTAAAATTACTCTACCAAGATTTTTTTTGGATGACTCTAGAAACTACTTATGATGAATGGATAAGTGAAGGAAGCTAGGTAGATAAAAAGTCAAAGAAAAAATAGAATAATAAAATAAATTAAAAAAATATTAAGAAAATGATAATAAAATAATATTATTTTATTAGGCTTATAAAAAGCCAATTTTTCATCAGCCCATCTTCCTCATGGTCAGCCAAACTAGCAAGAAGAGAGAGAAAACAAAAATAAAACCCTAGGTGGAAGAAAATCAAAGAAAAAGTGTGATTTTTCAAGGATTCAAGTGTTTAAAGGTATGATTTTTCAAGTTTAGCTTATGATCTATCATTTCCATGCATTTTTCCTTAGTTTCCATGGTTAGATTTCATGTTTTTATGGTGGATTCAAACCTGGTCATATGGGTTTGGAGAGAGAAAGTTGATGGAATTATTTGATTTTTAACTATGTTAGTGTTTTTAGTTAGTTAGTCATGTGTGGGAAGAAAATTAAGTGAGAAAATCACCTATTCCATGAGAATTCATTTAGGCTGAATTCCATAGTGGATATGTGGAAAATGAAATGATTTCATTTCAAGTGAAATTGTTGAGAATTGATGAATTATGGAGTTAAAAAATTAAATAAGAATTTTTGGTGCAAAAATCAGAATTTTACCAACTATGGGTAAAAGCGTAATTTATGACCTAGACTGATAATTTGCACCATATTTATGGACATTAAGTCAATTTGGGTATAATTGAGGTATAGAAACTGAAAGAAATTGATTCGGAGTTAAATTGGAGATTTTAGCAATTTAGACTGCATGTAGGCGAGTCAGTCGAATACCGTGATTAAATGACTGTCCGAACCATTTTTACCCCATTCCCATGCATTATGTAGAGCCTGAAATAATTTATATTAAATTGACACAATTTATTGAATTTTGTGTCATGGATTATGGGTAGGTGGTGAGCAAATTGATTTCGGGTAAGAGACTACACCCAAGGACGGAGGATAGGAGTATTTCTACTCCTAATACAATGAGTGGATAATTTATCGTCTTAATTATCTAGAGTAGATTTTATTAAATTTAATGATTTTATGAAAAATTATTTTAGTTGGTAAATTGCTTGTTTTCGAGAAAATTGTGGAATTTATGAAATAAATTAGATTTATAAAATAAATTGAATTTTTATAAATCAACTTGAAAAATTGAATAATTGAATTTGAAATTAGAGTAATTGGACACCACATGATTTATTGTAAATTACGATTTGAATCAAATGGCTTATGATATTATGGCATGTTTGGATAAATTGTTTATTGTATTGAAAAATGTGAATTGTTTGCTTGTATTGATAAATTGCTTAGCAATGAAATTGCCATGCCATGAAATTATGAATTTATTGTTATGGTGGGACTTATTCTACACTGCAGTGGCGGGCTTCCGTGGACCAACCTATTAGAGAGGGCACTGTAAACCCGATTAACTCTTACCTTGATTGGAAAGACGCGTAGGGTATCTCCCGGGGTGAGGTTTGAGTTCACTTCACGCCTAACCACCATGTGGAAGTGAGACTCAGCCAACACCAAGGAACAACTATGTTTTGAGAAATTATAAAATTTTCACAGCCTTGGCGGACTCGAGTGGATGTCCCCGTACAAGGTATCTCCGAGAATGATTTTGGCATAAGCCAAGTTAAGTTTTTAAGAAATACATAAGCCATAGTAAATATTAATTTAATCGAGTAAAGTAATTCTATTTTGCTCGATAGAATATTTTATTTGTCTCTACTCAATTGAAATGAGTTGAGATAAGACAAATGGTAGTACAAAGAAAGAATTTGAAAAATTATCTCCTTTTACTCGGCTTTAGATAATTTAGCTGGTATCTGTTTACTCACTGGGATTTTATAATCTCACCCCTCTTCCTATTCACATTTTAGGCTCAGAGTATCCCATAGTTAGCAGATTTAGCCAAGAATCGTCGATCGGACTTGAATCAGCAAAAGCTGTAGGTTTCCAACTTCTGACGCATTTTGGTTAGTTGTGGGCCCACGTGTCATTGTGAAAGAAATTTTATACTTTGATTACTTGCATCTTAGTATGTATAAATATATTCAATTTTTACGATAAAAAAATTATGTACCGATGTTCCTATAAATATTGTTTTTAAAAAATATATATAATGTTATTTTATTGAATATTTTTATTATATTCATATATTCAAAATTTTACTTCAAACTAAAGTTTTAAATCTTTAAATTTATTTTCAAACTATGAAAATTGTGTCTTCTACACATTTATTACATTTTTGGTCTGGTTTTGAGATTTTCAAGAAAGATGACGAAAATGCCCCTGTGAGCCTAAAAATAATACTTTATAGTTTTAATTTGAAAATGACTTATAATTTTTTTGAAATGTGGTATTTAATAATCGTCGCTCACCGGGGAAGTGCGAGAGCTGATACGAAAGCCTTGCGGGGTTTTGATCGGCATTCGGGGTAAGAATGCCTGTCGAGACGTCGCGGCGGTTATCATGGGCCCGATGGGGAGTTTCGGGGCGTGACACAGTTCGGCATGAAAGATGGTTATAAATCTTGTCGAATTTGACATATTACAGTAGTCCTAGAGCAATTACAATTTTTGTTAATTAATTGGGCAAGGTTGCGTGTCATGACCCGGAACTTCCCTCGGGCCCATGACAACCGCCACGAGGTCCCAAGTGACACTAATTATTCAGAATGCCAACCGGAACCCTGTAAGGCTTACGTACCAGTTTCTAGCCTTCCCTGTGAGTAATTCTTTCCAAACATCCCATTTCGAGGGTTTACAACTCATTTCTGGTTTAAATAAATCAAAATATAAAATTTGACTCAGAGGTATTTTGGTCATTTTTCGACGAAAATATTAAAATCTGGTAAAAATATAGTTTATGCATCCAGAATACATAATCTGAAATCGGATTTGAAATCGGAAGTTCGAAACCTTCTTTTTTAAGGGTTTAAAGTCACATTTTACTATTCAAAAATATTGATAAAAATATTTCATTTTCTTATAAAATAATTTTTATAGACACGCGTATAAGTAATTTTTATAGCGTGAAAGTAAAATAAATTCATACATACATTAAGTTACAAAGTCATAATGTACAATAATAATTACAATGACCAGTGGGCCCATAACTATACAAATATGACAATGGTAGTAAACCTACTATCTGTCGTGGTAAGACGATTTACGGTAGTCTTCGACAAAATCTGGTATCTACAAGCTACCACAGGCCTGAAATGTTTGGATAGGAGGTGGGTGGGATTTTGTAATCCTAATGAGTAAACAAACATTATCATAAACATCTAAAGGTAAGTAAAATGGAGGCAAATTTAAATAGCTATTACAAACCATTTGTAAAACCTGACCTTATAAATACATGTCATGACATACATGCAATGAATAACGTGTTTGTATGTTAGGAAAGTCTCAAAGAAAACCCGGTATTGTACCAAATGGTACACTCAAGTTGATTTAACCTCGAACTAGTTCAAATAGGAATTTTAAGATGAAATTTAATATTTCACAATCCAGGAATGACTTAAAATGATGTTTTGGAGTTCGAGGGTTAATTTGGGATGAATTTGAAAATTTTGATGTCTAGGGGTAAAATCGTCATTTTACCACTCGAGATAATAAATTGATCATGGAGTGAAATTTTTGATCAATATTGACTATTTGGAGTATAATTTGATGATAGGAAGTGAAAAATTTCAATTCCGGCAGTTTTCGGAACATAGGGGCAAAACGGTAATTTTACCGTCCCATGGGTAAATTCGTAATTTTCACCAATCAAAACTTGTCAAAATTTAATGATTTATTCATTTTTGGAATGTATGGATATGGTGTTTGAAGTGGAGAAAATTTGAAATTTTCAGAACGAAATTTTAAAACGGGTCCCACGGGAAAGTGACACGTGGCATAGTTTTAATGAAATAATAACATTTTAATCAAACAGCCCATTTAAGCTCCAGCCCTAGGGAGGTTCGGCCATAAGGAGAAAAAGAAAGGAAGAAATAGGGAGAAAAGGGAGAAAGGAGAAAAAACCAAAGAAAAGCTTGAAATTTGACGAAGGATTCGCGGTTTTCGCCCGTTTTCACGTCTAACGGTAAGTTTTTTCGACTTTGGCTTGGTTTCTACCTTTCCCATGCTTTTGTTTTCATTTTTCATGCTTCAAGAGAGAGATCACAGAATAGATCTAAGTGCTGGACGAAATTCAAGGGGGTAGATTTTGGATTTTTCAAGTTTCGATTCTTAGCTAAATCGATAGTTTCGGTTAGTTAGAGGTGTTTAGAAATTAAATTGGACTCGAAAGCATGAAATTTTCACAATACCCACTCTAGGCTGAATCTTCAATGCTGTCCAATGGTGATGAATTGATTTTTATTCAAATGAATCGAAGGGAAAATGATGGAAAATGATTAATTGTGCTAGAAAAACAAAATAGAAAATTTACCGGGTGAATGTCCCATTTTAATCAAATTTTTCAAGGAAGAAAGTGACCTGAATTTAGTGATTCCAGAGGGTTATAAGCTGGTATTTGATGGTTAAAAATGTTGGAGAGAGAATGGGACGATTTAGAGCAAAAATGGAGCGCGTTAGCAATTTATCGGGTAAAGTATAGAAAATAGGCTTGTATCGCATTTAAGCTGTTTTAGGCCGTTGCATTTCATGCCATGCATTAATATAGGATTTATATCAATTATATAGTGATTTAGCATAAATGTGTTGAATTGTATAATTTTTACAATGTGTCTAAGAGGAGAACCTTCTGGTTAAGGCAAGGAAGTTGTGCCCGACGAACAGTAATCGGGGCACCTAAAAAGCATTAAATTTGTGCAAACGGTGAGTAAACCTACTATTATTGTAAACTATCTAGAGTTTATTTTTGAATGTTAATTACAGATTTTATGCAAAGAAAATGGTTATAAACAGAGAAATTTTGCTGTATGCAAGTAAATAGATTTAAATGAAAATATTGTTGGATTATTGAATTTTGCTAAAAATTGAGTAGTTTGGAGGCCGTAAATTGTGTTACAAATGATGTTTTCATTCAATAGGCTTATGAGTATGTGTATATATGTGGCTATGTTTGAAATGTTATTGAGAATAAATGTAAGTTGGATTTTTACTATGCAGGTCGGGTAAATAAAAAAAAGCCACGTTATGCTGTTGAAATTTTATTAAATTGGTGGGTTTAGTCACTGCAGTGGCGGGTTTCTGTGGACCGCCTATTAGAGGGGCATAGTAAACCCGGTTATATAGTTACTCCGGTTGTAGAGGCGATGAGGGTAACTCCCGGGGTAGTGTTAGAGTTCACTTCACGTAGAACTCACACGTGAATGTGTATCTCGGCCAACGCCAAGGAACGGCTTGTTTTAAAAATTAAAACGTGTTTAATGTGTAACTGTTTTGACAACCTTGGCGGACTCGGTTAGATACCTCGGCCAAGTTATCCCCGAGAACTAGTTTTGGCTTGAGCCATGATTTTAATAAAAGTCATAAGCCTTAACAATTGTTTTGATAAATCATAAATATTTCTTGATTTAAGAAATAAAATGAAACTTTATGAAATGGTTTGTAATAGCTATTTAAATTTGCCTCCATTTTACTTACCTTTAGATGTTTATGATAATGTTTGTTTACTCATTGGGATTGCAAAATCTCACCCACCTCCTGTCCAAACATTTCAGGCCTGTGGTAGCTTGTAGATACCAGATTTTGTCGAGGACTACCGTAGATCGCCTTTCCACGACAGATAGTAGGTGTACTACCATTGTCGTATTTGTATAGTTATGGGCCCATCGGTCATTGTAATTATTATTGTACATTATGACTTTGTAACTTAATATATGTATGAATTTATTTTACTTTTACGCTATAAAAATTACTTATATGCGTGTCTATAAAAAATATTTTATAAGAAAATGGAATATTTTTATCAATATTTTTGAATAGTAAATTATGACTTTAAACCCTTGAAAAAGAAGGTTTCGGACTTCCGATTTCAAATCCGATTTCAGATTATGTTTTCTGGATGCATAAACTATATTTTTACCAGATTTTAATATTTTCGTCGAAAAATGACCAAAATACCCCTGTGAGTCAAATTTTATATTTTGATTTATTTAAGTCAAAAATGAGTGGTAAACCCTCAAAAGGGGATGTTTGGAAAGAATTACTCACAGGGAAGGCTAGAAACTGGTACGTAAGCCTTACGGGGTTCCAGTTGGCATTCTGGATAATGAGTGTCAATTGAGACGTTGTGGCGGTTGTCATGGGCCCGAGGGAAGTTCCGGGTCGTGACACCATTTCATAAAGTTTCATTTTTATTTCTTAAATCAAGAAATATTTATAATTTATCAAAACAATTGTTAAGGCTTATGACTTTTATTTAAAATCATGGCTCAAGCCAAAACTAGTCCTCGGGGATATCTTGGCCGAGGCATCTATCCGAGTCCGCCAAGGTTGTCAAAACAGTTACACATTAAACACGTTTTAGTTTTGAAAACAAGCTGTTTCTTGGCGTTGGCCGAGATACACATTCATGTGTGGGTTCTACTTAAAGTGAACTCTAACACTACCCCGGGAGTTACCCTTCTCGTCTCTACAACTGGAGTAACTATATAACCAGATTTACCGTGCCCCTCTAATAGGCGGTCCACAGAAACCTGCCACTGCAGTGACTAAACCCATCAATTTTAATAAAATTTTGACAGTATAACGTGGCTTTTATTTATTTACCCAGCTTGCATAGTAAAACAGCTTACATTTATTTCCAATACAGTTTATAATACAGCCACATATACTCACAATCTCATAAGCCAATTTCATCAAAATGTCATTTATAACATAAGTGAAGGCCTCCAAGCTACTCAATTTTTAACTAAAATCACATATTCACATTTAAATCTACTTATTTGCATACAGTAAAATTTCTCTTTTTACAGTCATTTTCTTTGCAATAAATCCATAATTGACATTTAAAAAAGACTCTAGATAGTTTACAATAATAATAAGTTTACTCACAGGTCATATAAATCCAATTCTCTTGAAGAAAAAACGTCCCGATCACATTTCCTCGGGTATGACCTCCTTGCCTTTCCCGGATGTCTCACCTCCTTAATAAATTACAAAAATCACACCATTCAATACATTTATGCTAAATCACTATATAATTGATTTAAATCCTATATTAATGCATGGTATGAAATGCAACGGCCTAAAACGGCATAAACATGGTATTAGCCTATTTTCGGTACTTTACTCGATAAATTGCTAACGCGTTCCATTTTTGCTCTAAATTGTCCTATTCTCTCTCCAATATTTTTAACCATCAAATACCAGCTTACAACCCTCTGAAATCACTAAATTCAGGTCACTTTCTTCCTTGAAAAATTTGGTTAAAATGGGACATTCACCCGGTAAATTTTCTACTTTGTTTTTCTAGCACATTTAATCATTTTTCATCATTTTCTCATCAATTTCATTTGAATAAAAATCAGTTCATCACATGGCACAGCATTGAGCATTCGGCCTTGAGTGGGTAAGGTGAAAAATCCATGCTTTCATGTCCAATTTCATTTCTAAATGCATCTAACTATCCAAAACTACCGATTTAACTAAGAATCGAAACTTGAAAAATTCAAAATCTCTCCCCTTGAATTTCGTCCAGCCCTTAGATCTATTTTGTGATCTCTCTCTTGAAGCATGCTAAGTAGAAGCAAGAACTTAGGAATGGTAGAAATCGAGCTAAAGTCGAGAAATCTTACCGTTAGACGCGAAAACGGACGAAAACCGCGAATCCTTCGTCAAATTTGAAACTTTTCTTTGGTTTTTCTCCTTTCTTCCTTTTCTCCCTATTTCTTCCTTTCTTTTTCCCCTTATGGCCGAACCCCCCTATGACTGAAGCTTAAATGGGCTGTTTTGATTAAAATAATATTATTTTATTAAAACCATGCCGCGTGTCACTTTCCCGTGGGACCCGTTTTAAAATTTTCATTCTGAAAATTTCAAATTTTCATCACTTCAAACACCATATATATGCATGCCAAAAATGAATAAATCATTTGATTTTGACAAGTTTTGACTGGTGAAAATTACGATTTTACCCCAAAGGTGACAAAATTATCGTTTTGCCCCTATGTTCCGAAAATTGCCGGAACTAAAATTTTTCACTTCCTATCATTAAATTATACTCCAAATAGTCAATATTGATAAAAAATCTCTCTCCATGATCAAATTATTATCTTAGGTGGCAAAATGACGATTTTGCCCACGAAAATCAAAATTTTCAAATTTATCCCAAATTAACCTTCGAACTCCAAAACATCATTTTAAGTCATTCCTGGACTATGAAATATTAAATTTCATCTTAAAATTCCTATTTGAACTAATTCGAGGTTAAATCAACTTAAGTGTACCATTTGGTACAATACCGGGTTTTTGCTATTCTTTGAGACTTTCCTAACATACAAACACATTGTTCATTGCATGTATGTCATGACATGTATTTATAGGGTCAAGTTTTACATTGCAACTTACATAGTTTGATGAGGAAATCCCAGTTAAAATTGACTTCTTTCTTCATCCAACTTGGTCTAACTTCAAAACCTATAAAAACAACTTTTCAGAAGACTTGAAGGAAGAACTAAGAAACATCAGATTAACATCTGGAGAGTTAAGCCATAAAGTCATTGAGGCTAAGAAGAATTTGTAAGATTCAAGGAGATTTGGAAATCAAGAATACAACTCTTGAGTTTTTCTATCTTTTCCTTTATTCTCTTATTTTCTTGATTTTGTTCTTAGTGTTTAAACTTTATTCAATAATGATGTGTGACTTGATGGGGAACTAAATTATTAATTTGAGATTATGATTGAACTCAATATATAGTATGAATTATTCATCTCTCTTTTACTTATGTTTGATAGATATAAGTTGTTTATTTTATTCTATTCTTAATGCTTCTAATTGCCTAATTACCAATTAGATTGAATTGGAAATCTAGGTTAAACCTTGACGAAGGAGATTTAGGTAGACCTTAAATAGAATAACGTATGATCAAATGCACTTAGTTGATTAGGTGGTTTAATTTGCATACAGGGTAGATATATACCTATAAGCCATACGTAGCCAAAGTTAGAGTATAAACTTAATGAATCTTTCTTTAATATAATTTGCATAGATATGTAGTAAATTAATTGGGAGAGGTATTTTTATGAGAAACTCGATAGAGACTTATAAATAATTTAGAACTTTAGGTTAGCAACTTAATCAATTAAACTGAGTTAAGAGAGAGAGAGAGACAATATTTAGATGAAATATTGAGAAATATCATAATCTTAGGTCTAGTAGTCATTCACATTTAATAAAGTAAATTTGCATAGATTAGTTTTAATTTTAATTACCAGTTTAATAGTTTCAAATCTTTCTTTTTAATTTTAATTGTTTATATAAAATTAAGGTGTGTTAATTTTAGTAGTTAACAATAAGGATTAATTAAATTCTCTATGGGATCAACACTTTACTATTTTCTATATTATCTTTGTGATATGTGCACTTGCGTGAGTAGAAAATTGAACAATAAGGACCTTTCTAAAATGTTTAGGACACATGATTTGGATCATGAAACCTTTTAAAATGGTTTATGATAGATACTCAAACTTGGAAGTTTCTTAAATTGGTTTTGTCATGACCCGGTACTCTCCTCGAGCCCGTGACAATCGCCGTGATGTCCCGATAGACATTCATTATCCCGAATGCCGACCGAAACCTCGCAAGGCTTTCATACCAGTTTTCGCACCTCTCCTGTGAGCAATAGTTGTGAAATCTCGTTTTTCAAAGGATTTTGAGCTTTTTCCAACTTAAAACAATAGAAAAATAAATTTTTTTTTCACAGGGGTATTTTGGTTATTTTTCTTTGAAATCTCGAAACCAGCTAAAAACGTAGTAGATGAGTAGAAAACACATATTTCATGATTAAGAATAAATTTAGATGTCAAAAACGTTCGTTTGAAGTGAAATTGTAACTTTTTGAATATAATAAAAATATTCTATAAAATAATCTATTTTCTTGTAAAACAATTTTTATAGAAGTATCGGTAAATAAATTTTCTAGTGTAAAAACAAAAAAAATTCGTACATACTATAATACAGATAATCAGAGTGTGCAATTACATTTACAATGACACGTGGGCCCCCAGATGACCAAGAAGGTATAAGCCTATATTCCTTGGCTTTCTAAGGATGCAACTCCGAGATTATTTCTCGACGTGATCGACTATCCACAGACTATCCTAAGCCTGAAATGTGAGGAAAAGAGGGTGGTGAGATTATAAAATCCTAATAAGTAAACAAATATCATCGAAATAATCTAAAGTCGAGTAATAGGAGATGATCAAAATATCTCATCACAATACAGATTTCATAACTTGAAAATTCATCCCAACCCACGTAAACAATTGTATTTCATTTAAATCATCAACAAGGCTTATGGCTTCCGTAACCATTTGGCTCATGCCATCACTCATACTCGGGAATACTTGATCGTCATCAAGTATCCAATCGAGTTCGCCAAGGCTGTTAAAACCTCATATACACGTAAAACATATTTTCACGTTAGAAAATACAACCGATCCTTGGCGTTAGCGGAATTCACCTCTTCGTGGTGGCATCCGAGCGAAGTGAACTCTAACCATACCTCAGGAGTTACCATTCGCGCCTCTCTGACTGAGGTAAGAATATGACGGGGAACCGTGCCCCTTTAATAGGCTGGTCCACAGAACCTGCCACTGTAGTGACCTTTCTATCTACCACCAAGTCAATAAAATATCCACAGCATGACATGGCTAATATTGATAGGTCTGGGTCCCCATCACTTGACTTACTCCTCTGCCACATTACCGCGCCAAGGACAGGTCCCGCAAAACCTCCTCGCCAGGCTTCGAACCCTAGACCCTTTTTAAACTTCCGTCGAAGGGAACACTTTTAACCATTTCAAATCCAGCCATTCATGCTCACATTATTGTAAGCTGTTCGGATAAAATCATAAATTTCAACATAGTAAGTGGTCTCTAATTACTCTAATTTCAAATCAATCATCTAATTTTCAATTCAATTTATAAAAATTCAATTTATTTTATAAATTCACATTTTTCTCATAAAACAAGTAATTCACCATTTAAAATCATCTTTCCACAAAATCACCAAATTGAGTAAAAATTACTCTAGATAATTAAGACGATAGTAAGGTTACTCATAGTACTAGGAGTTTGAAATACTCCTATTCTCAATCCTCTAGCACACTGTCTTTACTTTTACCAGTATAGTTTGCTCACCACCTATTCATAATGCACAGCAAACAATTCACTGAATTGGTGCTAAATTGATATAAAACTGAATTAGGCTCTATACTGAAGCATAAAATGGAATGTGAAATGCTCGGGTGACTATCTAAATACAATGTCCGACCTAACTTGCCTATACACGGTTTAAATTGCTAAAACCTTCAATTCAACTTCAATTCGATCCATTTCACTTTCAATACTCCAATTATATTCAAAATACCTCAATTATTGTGAATGTAATTTAATTTATCAGTCCTGAACCACAAAACACATATGTCTATACATTAGGTAAAAATTCAGATTTTCATGTCAAATTTTCTCATTTAATTTTTAACATCACCAATCATCAAATTCCATCAAAATACCATAAAATATCACAATTTACAGCCTCAATATTCTCCCTATGAAATTCGGCTATAAGGGATTTAATGAAAAACAAATTATTTTCTTGCTAACTTTTCATGCTAAGCATCACTAACTAACAAAAAACACTAGAATATGTTGAAATCTAACTAATTCAAGCATCAAAACCTCTCTCTAAAGCTTTGACCAGCAAGAACACCATCATGAAATCTTGATTCTCAACCGTTTAAAATGGAAAATAATGCACAAGAATGATAGATCACTAGCCAAAATCGAGAAATTTGACCTTTTTCACTTTTTTCCTTGAATTCTCACATTTTTCTCTAAAAATCTTGGTGGCTAGGGTTTTTGTTCTTCTTTCCCTCTTTGTGCTTACCTATGGCCAGCCAATTGAAGTGAATTGGTTGATGTTTAAGTGTCTTTTTAAAGAAAAATATTTAAATGGATCAAAATATGCCACGTGTCATTTTGTTATTGGTCCACTTTTCATAACTTAATAATTAAGTATTCCATCTCCACCACACATAATTTCTCACTCATCCACAATAATAATAAGTGTAATTCATGTGCTGGACATGTGTTGGGTGGTGCAAAAATACAATTTTACCCTCGGAGTGATAAAATGATGATTTTGCCCTTATGCTCCGAAAAATACCAGAATTACAATTTTTCACTTTTCAACCTCAAATCATACTCCAAATGATCAATCTTAGTCAAATGTGATCAAAATATTTTCTAAAAATTCTAATTTTGTCCTCATGTGGCAAAATGACCATTTTACCCATAGATCATGAAAATTCTAATTTGACTCCAAATCGATCCTCAAACTCCGAATCACCATTTTAAGTTATTCCTGGACTTTAAAATTCTCAATTTCATCTTAAAATCTTCATTTGAATTTGTTTGAGGCTTAAATCGACTTAGTTGTACCTCTAATTAAATACTGACTTTTAATACTTTTCCGAGGCATTCGAGTATGCAAACATTCCATCCAGCACATAGATAACATGGGATATATTTTATAGAGTCGGGCTTTATAGGTTTAGGTTTCTAATTAAAATTAAAGAAGTTTAATTAGTAAGAACTTACTAATAGAATTAATTCAAATATGATTTGAGCTAGCTAAAGGCCTTGATATGATCAATTCCTTTACTAAGTAATTTTAAACTAAATCTTTTAAACCTAAGCACCAAATGATTAGAACTATGATCCTTAATGTTTAAGGGACATTTTTCAAATGAAATGCAAGATCATCATCATATTGAGCATGTTTACTTTTTATGTTTATAACTAGATTGTGGATGTTTGTTGATGGTTATGGACTATAGACCCAATATAATTGTAGATGTTAGGTTAAACTGCTATTTATGGAAATCTTTTCAAATAGGGTTTGCGAACCCTACCTTATCCCTTACATTCTGGGTTTGTAAAATTCTCTTCTCATCTAACTCCTATCGAATGTAACTTGAGGTTTCTACATTCAATTGTATTTAGAAATAGGATTAGATAATGAAAGAAATTTTGTAAATTTGAATATGGAGATCCAAAGGTGTTATGAAGAGCTAAGGGTGGATGCAAGCTCAGGCATGACGTGTTTAATGTATGCTATCCTTAAGGATTTGACCAACTAGTTTCCTTTTATGGCTCAAGGAAACTAGAATAGAAAAGTCCATAACCATCCTAATAGAACAACATGTGATAGATTTAATTTTATGCAATATATTAAATGTTATGCATGCTAATCAAATGAGACCTTAATAAAATGAAAAAGATAAAATCCCACTGTAAATATTGAGTCACATACTGTGTATGATTAAGTTGCCTTCCATCATTTAGCAAGATAACCTAGCTGCTCTTTTAATCGGAGGCTTGTTGAACACAATAAAGGTCACACTTTTACGCGAGTATGTTTGTGTTATTGGTGGGTCTTACTCAACTAGTTTCATAAAATCTAGATGCTTGAAAACTTGATTATTATGGAAACTAAAGGCAAAGGCTAGGCGAAACATATACGATATGTTTAGGCAATGTGTTGTCACCTAATTGATCTAAAAGTTGTGTAGAGATATGATTAGTAAGCTCAGTTACCTACCTAATCCACCTATCATGGTTTGTTGAGCACATTAAAGGCTACGATTAGATGGATAGGATCCTAACCCACTAAGAGAATCCTAATAGAGATCTCTCGAGGTGATATGGAGGGTTATCATCTTGTAGAAAATAGTGGGAGAACTATTTAAAATTTTAAAACCTTGTTTTAAATAGTTTATGCATGATATTTACTTATTACATTGTTTTATCTATTTAGGCATAATTTATATACATGGCTAATAATCTGTCACTGCAGAGCATCCTGAATGTAAATAAACTCATTGGGCCAAACTTCCTTGATTGGTTTCGAAACCTCAAGATCGTCTTGAAACAAGAAAAGAAATCATATGTCCTTGATACTCCTATTCCACCAGTCCTTTTTGCTATGCTAGTGTTGAGGATAAGGAAGCATATCAACATCATAAGGATGACGATGATTAGGTATCATGCATGATGTTAGCCAGTATGACTCTTCAGCTTTAAAAGTAGCATGAGCACATGGATGTCCAATTCATGATTTTTCACCTTAGAGAATTGTTCGATAAGGAGGGGTGCACTGAGAGATATGAGATCTTTAAAGAACTATTCCGATGTAAGATGGAAGAAGGCAGTTCTGTTAAACCCCATGTGCTACAAATGATTGGACTCATCGAGAGACTTGGACAATTGGGATTAGTAATGGATCATGAGTTAAGTATAGACTTAGTTTTACAATTTCTTCCTGATAGCTTCAATCAATTCGTGTTGAACTTACTTATGAATCAATTGGAAGCCACTTTTCCTGAACTTTTGAATATGTTAAACATAGTAGAGAGGTCTATTAGGAAAGATAATGGGACTATTGCTTCTTATTTCTTCTTCTAAGGCTCATATAAAGCAACAGAAGAAGAAAACCCAAAAAGGGAAAAAGGTAAAATCCCAAAATGAGAAGGCACTAAACCTTAAGTGAGGTGTCAAAAAGGACAAAGAGAAGGATATTTGCCATCATTGTGGCAAACTTGGGCATTGAAAGATGAACTATTAAGAGTGCCTAGCTATTGTGAGCATGAAAAAGAAACTTATTGAAGTTTATGATTCAAGTACCATTTGCTAAATAATTCTACTTTATATATTAAAGGTATATGATACCTCAAAGTTGATTCTCATATGTTTGACATATTGCAAGGACCAAAGATAAAGATGAGTAAGATCTTAATTGAGGAAGTGACCACATGGATGGACCACCTAAAGCAATAAATGCTACATTGGATGGTTATACTCTTATTTATCTCGACATGATGGATAATTTTTTTTTTGGATGTTTTTAAAACATTAATTATATGATTGCCATGGGAATGGTTGGTGAAACATTTGTCTATAGCATTTGGATGTGGAAGCTTTTATGTTTCCAGTTTGAATAATTATTTGGAATTATTATGTCATATTTAATTATCCATGCTTTATGTTTATCCTTGTAATGATATTTAATCAATTATGAATTTTGTTTAATTGGTCAAAAGGTTGAATATTGATTCATACAAAATGGAACTTTCGTAAGAACAAAACATAAAGATGAATGTTCAAGAAAGAAAGCAATTTCATATTGCGATATGATTTGGTCTATATCTCCCTAACATAAAATGCCCATTATGATATTCCAAACCAATATGATTCCAAGCATACACTGAGATGTATATACATCATAGAATATTCCAAAGAGTTTGAATATTACTCTCGTAAAGTATCTTGGATTTAGTGGGAGCACAATGACTTATAAAAGAAAAGAACGCCAAATGGCATAACACCGAGTGGCACATGCATATGATGCATACAACATAGTCTAGTTGAAATGGTCCTAATGAGCAAAAATGATTATTCATGTATATAAATAAAGTCATATACATCCTATTAAAAAGGACTTAAATAAGAAGATATTTAGATCATTGGCATATGGAACTAATAAAGGGTTTTAAACATTGTTAATGTAACAATGGAGCCATACTAATATAACCTGGGCCTTATTAGATCTAGATATAGTAATATGACATGATGTGACGTATAGACATTTCAAAGATAGATAAAAACAATTAATCACATTGAAGGGCACAAGTGAGTCTACATGGAGACACGATTGCTAGATGGATTTGAATCCACATACAATGAGGTAGCAATTGGCTTTGTGCTAGTGGGCGATGTTGGGATGAGCCTTGCAACCAATTGGGATTGGTTAAGGCTTGATTCCAATCATGTAACAATATCATTCATGTTGAATGATTAAAGGTTTTCCTTTGTCAATAAGACATCAATTATAGTGAGTTATAAGTTTAATTGGATGAAATCCATGATATTAATATACCTTGTAAGGGAATTGTAATGGGTTGCAGTTATGAGATCCCTATGCATCAAAGCATAATCTTAAAATGTTCCTAGTCAATATATCATTGAGACAAGACATCAATGATGCTTAGAGACTAGTATATTCTATGTTTTTTACTTTGGAAGGAAGTAATTGATTTTATAGATTGAAATATAAAGATATTTGAAACTAGAATATATATGCTTACTTAGGATAGCAAGTTCACTGAATATGACCCGCCATTAGAAGTGCATTTATTATTTCACTTAAGTGTCTATGTAGTACTTCTCATGTGTCAGTTGTGTAAATATTCCTTAAACTTGAGACACCAAGTTGTCTTATATGTGGAATGCTATGTTTTGATTTCATCCTTATGGATGCCTAACCAAAAATGCCAAAATTGCATGCTTTTGTGTATAACATGAAGCATGTGAAGGCAAATGAGTGATCAAGATAGAAATCATCACCCTAAGTGATTCAAGAGACATATCTTAATAGTTCTTGGTTGATATTAGCTTATTGAAGTCGTTGGCCAAGGTGACTTAAAGACTATGAAAAGAGTTTCATAAGTCTCTATAATGCTAATGATCAAACTTTAAGAATGAATATGGAGATCAATATGAGTGAACACTGCACCATGCTCTTATAATCTCCGAGATATATGATGAGGGAATGAATTACATTGAAAAGTTGATCACTGAAAGGTTGAGTCAAACCATCTTGACTTTTCTAACATTTGGGTGGCCATGATGGATTGCAAGATCCTAATCTTGGTCTATGAACTCTAAGTAGTTGACTTGTTTAATGATAAATTTAAAGTAGTTTAAATTTATCTAATTTTAAGTTTAACTTAAGAATTATATATTGAGTTCTTTGCTAACATGTTAGAAGTCTAATGGACCACACACCTAAAATGAATGTTGAAAATAAAATGGGAGAGGTGATTAAGTTGGACTTAATCAAAATAGAAGTTATAAGCTTCTTAAGCACTTAAGTAAAAGTATTTAATTAAGTTGTTCCTAATTAATTAAATTGTTTAATTAAATCATTGAGTCTAATTAATTAAATTATTTAATTGAGTCTTTAGGCCTAATTAATTAAATTAAACAATTAAGTCATTGAACCTAATTGATTAAATTTGTTTAATTAAGTCATTAGGCCTAATTGATTAAGATTGTTTAATTAAATTGTTGGGCTTAATTAATTAAATTATTTAATAAAATTATTAGGTTTAATTGATTAAATTAAACAATTAAGTTAACTGGGCTTTTTAAGGACTTAATTAAATTGTTTAATCAAATTATTGGATTAATTGGCAATTATAAAATAACTTTGTAATTAGGGTTTAAAATTAATCCAAGATATAAATACCTTGCTACAGCCTCCAGACCAAATGAGAGGGAATGGTTGAAAATTTTAAAGAACGACACATTAAAAATTCTTTTTGTCTTATTGTTCTTTGTGTGAAAAAAAAATAATTTTCATTCACTTGATTTCTTTCTGTGTGTTCAGCTCCAAAATTTTTGTGTGGATTATGAGTTTATGAAACTCATCTTTGCTAGCACATTGTCAAAGCATAGCATTCCCAATCCTTAAAGAAGGATTTTCTAATTCATTGGTATGGATCACTATTAGAGGCTGCACAAAGATTTCTGGGATAGCTTTGGTTTGCAACAACCAAGTTGAGGTGGTTGAGCTTTTTAAAGGCTGATTTTATGGTTTAACAAAGGATTTATCAACTTTTGTTAGTTAGGTAAACTTGATATGATTATATATATTTTATTTTTAATTTAATTCTATACTCAATTTGGCATGAAAGAGATCTTAAGAATGTAAGACGTAATTTAATTTTAAATTTATTTTTGCTGTGTTTTATGTGTATTTGATGCACAATCAACCCTCACCCAACAATCAAGCCACGTCGTAGATAACTTGGCATCAAAATTGTTGATTAAGAATTGAGTTTTTTCTTTTTTACCCATCTAAATATCTAAAAATTATTGGTTAAGGATTTGAAATTAAAAAAAAATCTTTTTTTTAATAGCATTAAATTAAAAAAGGCAGAGTTTCAGCAAAGAGTGAAAACTCTTTCAAAAGTCGAATACAGCAACCAATAAAAGGTTGCCCAAAAACAAAAAGAAAAATACTCACAAACAACCAAAAGAGAGTAAAAGAGCAAAAAAACCGAGACCACAATAGAAACAGCCTGACACAAAGGGGAAAACTAGTTGAAAAATTGAATTCTGTCAGAGATGCGATCCACTGTCAATTTAGCAAGTTTATCTGCAAGATGATTAGCATCCCTAAAATGTGAATAGTAGACCAGACTTCAATTTTCCTTTTGAAACAATTGATCTGATTCATAATCCCTCTGAAACACAAGGCACTAAAGAAGGATGATTAACCCATTTAATAGCATTAGAAGAATCAGATTCCACAATGAAGGAGTGATTGTTACACCACGGAGAAGCAGCAAAGAGGCAGAATGCTTCTTTGATAGCTAGAATTTCAACCATGTTAGAATCACTCATACCCAATGGCTTAGAAAAATGAATTTTCACACAACCCTGGTTATCCCAAAGCGCTCCTCCAATGCGAGCACCACCAAGACAACCACGAGAAACATCATCAAAGTTGAATTTCAGAGCATCAAAAGAAGGCTTATTCCAGTTGCAACTCCTTTTAGTTTTCTTGTTGGAAGGAAAAGCTTTAACGAAAACAAGATCTTTAACCATATCTAAAATAGAGGAGTTGGGAAGAGGCCACTTAACTTTAGCCCACCAACCAACTCTCAACTTAATAATATAAAAAATGAAGTCAGAATCCCAGATCTTTCCGTTAAAACAAGATTATTTCTGTGAATCCATGTTGTCCATAAGATAGCCATAAAAGCCATCCTCTAAACTGGATTACGCTCACATTCACTGAAAAGGGGTTTCCAAAAAATAAAAAAATCCCTCATATTTCCAGGGGGAGCCCACGAAATGGCCCAAGCGTTAATCCAAAGAGACCAAACTTTCCAAACATCATGACATTTGATAAACAGATGTTCAATAGTTTCAACGTCAGAAAAATAGATGGGACAGAGTGGAGCATTGTTATTAATAATTCCTCTTCTATGTAGCTTGCCTTTCACAGCAATATGCCTTTTCATGACTTGCCAACACAAGACCTTACACTTAGGGGGAGTAAGATTAAACCATATGAGGTTCCAAAATTTACTATTCCCATTTGAATTGCCAAAAGCTTTGAAGGCATAAATATAGAAGCTGCAAAAAGAATAAGAACCACTCGTTGTCCCTTTCTAAATGATTTTATTAAAATCAACTTTGTCAAGAAAGAAGTTATTAATAGTGTCGAAGAGAAGCTACTGTTGATGTTTTTCCCAATCAAAAAAATTCCTAGGGGATTTTCCAGCTCAAAATATCACCAATTCAGTCACCAAAATCAGCAAGAACATATTTGTTTAAGGACAAAGCAAAGATACGAGGATAAGAGATCTTGAGGGGGAGTCCCTTTGTCCAATTGTCATACCAAAATTTAATTTTATCGCCTTTCCCAGGGAGGAAGCTATTACCATCTTTGACCAATTTAGATAAATCATCATCGGAAGAAAGAGGCTTGGTAATATCCTGCCATAAAGAAGACGATTTTCTCGAAAAGCAACAAAGCACAAGGGATAAAGGGTCCATTCCATGTTTTTCAACAATAACATTGCACCAGAAGCTGTCCTTCCTCACCAAACCTCCATATCCATGTATAAAGTAGAGTAGAATTTTTAAGGTGCAGATTAGAAAAGCCTAAGCCACCAAACTCTTTAGGGGAACAAACCGCCTCCCATTTGACATAATGCAATTTTCAACTGCCACTGTTCCCACTCTAAAGAAACTTCCTAATAATTCTATCAAGCTTCTCTTCAATTCCAATAGGAATCTGGAAAAAGGTCATAAAATAAACCGGGAGCGCAGATAAGACATAATTGAGAAGAGTGACCTTGCCTCCGGTGGAAAAAAGATTAACTTTCCAATTTGCCAATTTAGCTTCAAACTTTTCCACAATCGGATTCCATAGGACATTAGAATTAAGATGCACACCAATAGGAAAACCAAGATAAGTGGAAGGAAAGGTACCAACCTTGTAAGAGATAAGGTAAGCCCAATGGTCAATAAAATTATGCTCCACCCCAATGCCAAATAAATGACTCTATTGGAGATTAGTCTTTAAACCCGAAAAGCGTTGAAAGCCATAGAGAATTTTTTTTGATGCATAAGAGATTATCCAGCTCAAGTTTGTAGAAAAAGATTAAGTCATCTACAAATTGCAAGAAACCACCAAACCATTCCTACCGATATTGACACCATGAAGGAACCCCAGAGAGACAGCTTGGTTGATCATCGAGCTTAATGACTCCCACAATATTGAAGAGGAAAGGAGGAGGACATCCTTGATGAAGACTTCATCTCATAAAAAATTGCTGTGTAGGCGTACCATTGACAAGAACAAAAACTTGTGCAGTGGAAATGCAAGAAAAAAAAATCCATCTACATCATTTTAGACCAAACCTTATATTAACCATGATGAAATTAAGAAAGTCCCAATCGATCCAGTCAAAAGCTTTTTGAAAATCAATTTCGAGCACCAAGCCACCATTAGAATCGTTTTTCATTTGATCAATAATTTCATTAGCAACCAGCACATAGTCCAGAATTTGACATCCCTCGGTGAAGGCAAATTGAGTTTTCCAACAATTTTCCCAACAACGAGCCTAAGCCTATTTGCCAAACCTTCACCACTAGTTTGTAAATTCTGCCCACAAGACTTACAGCCCTATAATCAGAAAGATTATTTGGATTTTTCTTCTTTGGAACCAAAGAGATAAAAGTGGCATTCATACCTTAATTGATAAAACCAGAATTATAAAAATCAGAAAAGATAGCCATAACGTCATTTTTAATCCTGACCCACTTATTCTTAAAAAAAGACATATTAAAACCATCCGAGCCAAGAGCTTTATTATCATTCGAGTTCTTAATAACTTTTCAGACCTCAACTTCCGAGAAAGGTTATTCCAGAGAAGCAGCAGAACTAGAATCCAAAGAATTCAAGGGACAATTAAACTCAGCGACTTTAAAGACAACTTGTTTTTCGAAGTGGTTTTCAAAGTAATCAACTACAAAAGTCAAAACAGATTTAGGATCAGAGAGGATATTACCATTAACATTAACTCTGTCAAGCCAGTTCACCTTCCTTATATTAGACGCCACGGCATGCAAGAATTTAGGATTACGATCCCCATCTAAAAAGCATTTGATTCGAGACGTTTGATGCCATGAACGTTCCTCTGCACAATAGAGATTCCACAGCTCAACTTTAAGAAGAATAATGTCATTTTAAGAGAAAAGTTTTGAGGATCATTCTACATAGCCATTAACTTTTCTTGAATGTCAAATTCCAGGATAGAAATTCGATTAAAGAGATTCCTGAATTTAGAAGCTTGCCATTTTTTTTATTTTCGTTTTAAGAGATTTCGGCTTATCCCATAAAGAAACACTACCTTCTAAGCCCTCACGCAGTCATTTCCATTTAACATCCATAAGGTCTTGAAAACTATTCTCTTCAAGCTAATAATTGAAGAAACGAAAAGGCTTGGGACCCCAAGAATTTAAGCCATCACTAAGAAAAACAGGGTTGTGGTTTGAAAGAGATGCTGATAGACTCCTCTGAATCTGATCGTGCCATTTCGAATAAAACAAAGGATGAATAAGAAATCGATCCAACCCATTGAACGAAGGAGGATCTTTGTGATTACACCAAGTGAAGCTACTTCCTGACAGAGGGATATCCAAGATACCAACTTCATTGATAAACTCATGAAAATGAAGAATAGATCATTCACTACCAAGCCAACCTAATCATTCATCTTGAGAGAGGACAACATTAAAGTCTCCTGCAAGGCACTAAGGAACATCAGAATTATTAATAATGTTAGCTATCTCAATCCAGATGGATCTTCTTTCTTCCTCATTATAGGGACCATAGATATTCCTAAAC
This sequence comes from Theobroma grandiflorum, assembly GCA_036013995.1. Taxonomy (NCBI): domain Eukaryota; kingdom Viridiplantae; phylum Streptophyta; class Magnoliopsida; order Malvales; family Malvaceae; genus Theobroma; species Theobroma grandiflorum. The sequence continues at coordinate 16,319,288 of CP142131.1, forward strand.
CCCACCTTCCTATTGTCATTTTCCAGAGAACTAGTCAAAATAATAAAATGTTTTTTTTCCACTCGAAAATTACAAGATAAAAAAATGTCTTTCCAGGCAGAGATAAGCCTTTTAGAGGCACCATCAGAAACCATCGCAGTCCAAGAAATATCATTAGGATACCATAAGTTGGAGAAAATATGAGAACAGACAGTTTTCAACTTGGTTTCTTGAAGAAAAACCATACAAGGATTCATAGAACAAATTATACTTTTCACCAATCTTTTCTTTTCAGCTTTGTTCAAACCTCTAACATTCCAAGTAAGCAAATGCAACATGAAAAACAAGGCACCAAAAATAGAAAATGCACTAATCCTGTGAAATCTCAATGTTGATCAAGGCATCAATAATTTTAGGGTCTGGATCTTGGAACAAAACGCCAATGTTTTTTGCCAGATTCAATGAGCACTTTGTTCCTGTGATTAATATCCACATCAGTGATCAGATTATCCAGTGAAGAAGAAAAAAGAGATTTGAGGTCGTTCTGGGTGTTGACAATTCCTTTTCTAATGATCTTCCTTCTTTTAGATTTAGAACATTCTTTCACAACTTTTCTTGTAGGAACTAAACTTTCCAAAGATTGTTTGATTTTAGTTTTAAAATGGCTAGAAGAAAGGCGCAATTCCTCTACTGCCATCATCAACCTCAATAAGAGTGTCAAAGATATTTAGATTAAGGGAGCTACTTGTAGAAGGAGAGTGGGGAACCACAATATTATTAGATTTCTCATAAGAAGGAGTGGGTAAATCAGAAGCAATGGGCAAAGGAGAAGACAACCTTAATGGAAGTTTTCCACTAAATCGGCATTAATTGAGATTGGAATCACCTTCATAATAGCCACAACATCATGATAAATTAGTAGAATGGGGCCAATATCAGGGTCAAACATGGAAGCTTCTTAGATCTCAAGCAAAGAAGAACATTTGATTCCCTTATTGGCAATGGGACTTGGTTGAGCCATTTTCCCTCATTTCTTACTTGTTTTTTTACTTTTTTTTAGACCACTCTTGATTGGCAATGGAAGCTTCAATTTCTTACCCGCATTATTAGTTTTAGCTGAAAAAGGGAACTGTGGGATGAAAGGTAGGGATGTTAACATGTACCCTAATTCGGTAGGGATGCCAACGCGTACCCTACTCGGTTACACCGAGTTAGGGTACTCCGTAAAAGGGTTCGGGTAGAGTTAGGGTAGCGATTTTACTACCCGAATTTTAATAGGGTAGGGTTCGGGTACCACCCTTTGGGTACTTGTTACCCGAACCTCGATTATTATTTATAAATATTTTATTATTATTTTAATAATTAAATTAAAAATTTATAATTTTTACTAACTTTACAAGCAATTTTTTTCTTAAAAACTAACAAATATATGAAAAGTATGATTACTCTAATGATTAATATGATGACATTAATATATTTAAATTAAAAAATTATAACTTATAAAAATTATATTTTTTGTTATTTAAGTTTATGTTATTTGTTTGGATCTTTGTGGTTAGTTATTTAAGTTTATGTTGTTATTTGGATATTTATATATAGTTATTTAAGTTTATATCGTTGTATGAATATTTATTTTTAATTATTTAAGTTTATGTTTAAGATCTTTTTTTTATTATTTAAATTTAAATTTATTATTTTTATTTTTATTAATTTAATTAGTAGTTAATTTTATGAAATACGTAGAGAAATATTATTGTATATGTATACGAGTTTAGGTAATTGGGTATCTATGAAGAAGATTTTAATAATTCTTTAATCTAATCGGGTTTTTAAACGGGTTAGGGTAATTATAGAGTAGTAAAAATGTAATAGGGTTAGGGTTAGGGTAGTAATTTTAAAATTAAACTGGTAGTTAATAGGGTTAGGGTAGTTGATTTTTTTATAAAGTTAGGGTTCGAGTACCTCAAAATTATAGAGTATCCGACCTGTTGACATCCTTAATGAAAGGCTCGAAAGGGGAACAATTTTTCTCAAGAAGAATAGACCCAAAGTCATTAGAGCTCGAACCAGGAGAGCACAACCCAACCATATCCTTAATTTCTTTAAGAAAAAAAGACTCTAAGTTGCTAGAGCCCAAGAACTTATAATTAGGTGGTCTAACAATGGCTTGATCCAAATTAATTGCTTCTTTAGAAGAAGGCGAACTGCATACTATTTGAGTAAGTGGGTCTTTAAAGGAATCTGAAACAACGTTCCTATCAAGTAGCATTCTATTCTCGATATCAATGCAAACTTTCTTAAGACTAGACACAGTCGATTCTTTACAAAGAGTTTAAGAATCATCATAAACAACATTTCCTAATGCATTGGAACAAGAAGGTCGATTCAAAAGAGGAAAAGAGGAATCACGATGACTGTTTGTGAACCTTGGAGCTCCATCCAAGAAGAAAAAATCATCTTTTGAAGATGCACCATTCCCACTCTTACAACTCAGTGGAGAGCTCGAAGAATGTCTACTTAGTTGAGAGTCTTGTTTTGCCTCAAAAATCTTATTCTGGAACTTAGCATTCCAAAAAAAAAAAAAAAGAGGATAACCTTTCAAATAACAACACCACCTATTAATAAAAATCTTACCTAAGAAGGGAAAAATACCATCCTTCGACTTATCAATCAAAAGACAAGCATAATCAAAACGTTGATTGGAAGTTGTAGCTTTATCCAACAACACAAAGGTACCCTAGTGGTCTCCCAAGGCTTTAAAGATGTCAAACCCTGCTCTATAAAATAATTATGATGTCATTTACATGCTCAATAGAATGTTTGCATATTTGGGAAGTTCGAGAAATCATTAAAAGACGATATTCCCCCTTATGATACCATTAAGTCAATTAAACCTCGAACAAGTTCAAATAAGGATTTCAAGAGTGAAATTGAGGATTTCATAGTCCAAGGATTACTCAAAACAGTGGTTCAGAGTTCGAGGTCCAGTTTGGAATCAATCGAGAAAATTGACCGATTAAGGACAAAACGGTTATTTTGCCACTAAAGGACAAAACGAGAATTTTTAGAAAATATTTTAGCCCCATTTGATTAAGATTGATCAATTGAAGTGTAATTTGAGGTTGAAAAGTGAAAATAATGTAATTTCGGTACTTTTCGGAGTATATGGGTAAAATCGTAATTTTGCCACCCGATGATGAAATTTAAGTTTTCGAGAGAATTTGGATCAAATTTGATTAATAAAAGTATGATATGAGTATGAGGAGTAAAAAATATGACTATTGGTAATTTTTCAGATTTTGGGGTAAAAATGTAAATTTTTACTTTTACGGAGACAAAAGTGTAATTTTTAAAAATTTACTCCACCAAGACTTTGGAAAAATCTAAAAACTTCATCTAAGACATGGATAAGTGAAGAGGAATGTATGGTGGAAAAAGAAAGTCAAATGGATGGATAAAAATAAATAAATTAATAAAATATTCAATATGTAAATAAAATAATATTATTTTATTTAGCTTTTAAAAAGCCATAAAAATCAGACCATTTCTTCCCCAATATTCGGCCAAACCAGAAAGAAGAGAGAGAAACCAAAAACAAACCCTAGAGTGAGAGAATTTAAAGAAAAAGTAAGGAAATTCAAGGAAAACAAGTGGAAAAAGGTATGATTTTTCATTTTTGATTGAGATCTTTTATTTCTAAGCAATTTCCCTTATGTTTCCATGCTTGAAATGCATGTTTTCATGGTGAATCAAGGGCTGGTCAAATGGGTTTAGAGAGAGAAAGAGGTTAAATTGAATTGATTTTTAGGTATGTTAGTGTTTAGAGATAGTTTAGCATGTTAGTAAGCAAAACAACAAGAAAAAAATTGATTTTCCCCATGAATCTTCAATGACCGAATGCCTTAGGGAATGTGTGTGAAATGAAATGATTTCATTTCAAATGAAATGGTTTTGAAATTGATCAATTATGGAGAGAAAAAAAATTAAATAGGAAAATTTCGGTATTAGTGCACCACTTTTAGCCAAATTTTTGGAGAGAAATTGACTGTTGAAAATTGAGAAAATTGATGAGATTTATGGCATTTTGGTAATATTTGATGAATTATGAAGGTAGGAATTAAATGAGAATTTTCGATGCAAAAATATGAATTTTTACCTAATAGGGGTAAAAACGTAATTTGCAGTCTAAGACTGATAAATTGACCCACGTTCGCTATCATTGGGTAATGTGGATATAATTGGATGGTTAGAAATTGAAATGGGTCAAATTGGAGTTAAATTGAGGGTTTTAGCAAATTAGGTCAAGCGTAGGCAAATTGGTTGGACATCGCAATTAAACGACTGTCCGAACCATTTTGATCTCATTTCCATGCATCATGTAGAGCCTGAAATAGCTTATGACTGTTGGACACAATTTAATTAGAATTTGTGTCATGGATTATGGCTAGGTGGTGAGCCATTGGATACGGGTAAAGGACTGTACCCGTGGACTAAAAATAAGAGTATTTTTACTCCTAATACTTTGAGTAAACTTTTTGTGATTTTGTGAAAAAATGGTTTAAATGGCAAATTATTATGTTTTATAAGAAAATGTGATTTTTAAAATGATTTTATAAATTTTCTGGAAAATTGAATAATGGTTTCAAAAATAGAGTAATTGGAGACTGTTTGTTTATGTTATAAATTTCTGATTTTAAATTGAATGGCTTATGGTAACCTTCGCGTGAATGGTTGGTTTTATGATATATTAAATATGTGAACTATTTGATTCGTCGTGATAGGTGGGGTAAAAATGGTGTCAGCCTTGTCATGCGGCTGAGATTTTATGATATGGTAGGGTTATTCTACATTGCAGTGGCGGGTTGCTGTGGACTGCCTTTAGAAAGAGCACGATAAACCCGACTGATTCTTACCTCGGTAGTAGAGGCGCGGAGGGTATCTCCTGAGGTGAGGTTAGAGTTCACTCCATGCCTAACCACCACGTGGAAGTGAGACTCAGCCAACGCCAAGGAACGGCTGTGGTTTCGAGATGTAAAAAGATGTTTTTGTGTACATGAATTTTCACAGCCTTGGCGGACTCGAATGGATACCCCGGTACAAGGTATCCTCGAGTATAGGTTTTGGCATAAGCCAAGTGTTCTCAAGAATTTCATAAGCCATGTTTAGTAATGTGATGAAATATAATTGTTTTTATTGGTTGAAATGAATTTTCATGTTATGCATCACATATGGTGATGGGATATTTTTATTATCTCCATTTACTCGACTTTAGATAGATAGTATCTATTTACTTATTGGGATTTTATAATCTCACCCTTCTTTCTATTCACATTTCAAGCTCAGGATAAGTTATAGATAGCCAGTTGCATCAAGGACTATAATTGGATTGCATTCCCAGAAAAGCTATAGGTTTCCAGCTTTCAATGCATTTCGGTTAGTTGTAGACCCACGTGTCACTGTAATTTAAATTTCATACTTTGGTCGTTTGTATTAAAGTATGTAAAAATATATTTAGTTTTTACGCTGTGAAAATTATTTATCGATGGCTTTATAAAAATTGTGTTATAAGAAAATAGATTATTTTATTGAGTATTATATTGTTTTGGATTGAAAACGACTTATGATTTCTTGAAATGTGAAATTTAATATTCGCCGCTTATTGGAAAAGTGTAAAAACTGATACGAATGCCTTGCGGGGTTTCGGTCGGTATTCGAGGTGTGAATACCTGTCGAGATTTCGCGATAGTTGTCACGGGCCCGATGGGGAGTTTCGGGACATGACAATCCGATTGGTATCAGAGCTTTTGGTTAAAAGAGCATGGTTTTGGGGTTTAAAGAAATCAGAATATTTAGTTTTAAAATTGTTTTAAGAAATCCACACTGACACTACGTGGTATGAGTTAAATTAGGTTGAATAGGATGCATGTGTCCGCATATAGATACTAAAATGTCCTCGTGAAGTATAAGTGATTTAGTAATCATTGTTTGATTTTGTATAAGTTTCGAAGTGAGCTGAGTACATTCACAATGTTAGGGAGAACAACCATAATAGTATTCCACATAGCACTAGTGAAGGATCTTTAGACTCTACCGTTAGAAGTCGGTGGCGCTCAGATCCGAGCAGTCTCGAGAGATACCCGTTTGCTTTCACAATCCCTGTTAATTGAACTCCAGGGGATTTGGATAAGAAGATTCAGGGATAGAGGAGTTCTAGTTCTAGTGGGATTGACAAAAGCGCCAATAGCAATGATGTCAATGAGAGCATAAGAAATTCCCTCATAAAGGAGACTGAGAGATGTGAGAAGGAGAGGAAAAGAATGAGAAGGTTAGGAGAAACCTGGAGCACTGGGAAGCCTTCTTCATCAGTAATTAGACACTTTCTTCTCGCCTGTGGGCCAAATGTAAAAGGCCAACAAGGAAAGAGTAAAGCGAGAATGACTGTGATTGATCTTCCTGATAGAAATATATTGGTGATACGAGATTTTCCTTCCGAATACGGAAGGAATGCTGCACTGGTAAGTGATGAGGAGTGTAAAAGAATCCAACAAGCTTGGAATGAAAATCAAAAGGGGAAATCTCAAAAGATGGAAGAGGATACGGAAGAGACTGATTCTAGTGATACCTAATATGCTGGTTAGGCTATGCACAACTTCAAATTTTGGCAAAAGCAATGTAAGCGGAAATAGCCATAGATATTTGTATAAAAGACCCGAGAGTTAACTTTTGTTTTATATAATATAACAGACGATAAAGTAGTTGTTTAAATGTATGGAAAGATGAACTGATCTGTGATCTTTTGGGATTAGAGGTACACGAACTATTAAAGCTATAAAATGAGAAATACAATCGGTTATGACTATGACAATAATGGGACACTATAAATAGTGAATCATTAGGTGTGTGATGAAGTTGTGGTTTATTAAACCATATGGGAAGAATGTCCTAAGGTGGGACATAGGACATGAGGATTTTTGGAGATGTTTATAGATGGGAGATAAAATCTTGTTAAAGGCTAAGGAAAAGAAAGTGCAAAGTTAGGTGAATTACAAGAGATTAATGAGAAGGGACATCAATGTCAAGAAATGAATTGTGAATAAAGGATTACGACGGTAGCATAGAAAATGAGTAATATACAAGATTACTATGAGGATTTATAATTTTTGTATTAACTTAGTTGAATGAAAAGTGATTAAATGAAGCAATTCTTGTGGTACACAGTAGGATAGTGGAGTTGATGTAGAATCTTGTTTATAATTAGTGACTGCAACACCTATTATAAATAGGAGGCTGCGTAGACTCTTTATCTTGGAAAACTATATAGGGTAATCCTAAACGACACAAAGACTCATGATCGAGAGAATTATTGCTGATCAAATTCTAAAGGGTAATAATAGATATAAGTGAAGTATTCAAGTTAAGCTGGAAATAAACACGAGGAGCAAATCAAGATTTCCTATAAAGGAGATAACAAGAAAAGCTAAGTATTGAATAAAAAGATAATACTCCACCTTTCCTTTGAGTTTGATAAGAGAAATTTTGAGGATAAAATTTTATTTTAAGGGGGGCAGTGTTGTCAAAACCCTACTCTATAAAATAATTACAATGTCATTTACATGCTCAATAGAATGTTTACATATTTGGAAAGTTCGAGAAATTGTTAAAAGACGATATTGCCTCTTATGATACTATTAAGTCAATTAAACCTCGAACAAGTTCAAATAAGGATTTCAAGAGTGAAATTGAGGATTTCACAGTCCAAGGATTACTCAAAACAGTGATTCAGAGTTCGAGGTCTGGTTTAGATTCAATCGAGAAAATTGACCGATTAGGGATAAAACGATCATTTTGCCACTAAAGGACAAAATGAGAATTTTTAGAAAAGATTTTAGCCCCATTTGATTAAGATTGATCAATTGAAGTGTAATTTGAGGTTAAAAAGTGAAAATAATGTAATTTTGGTCCTTTTCGAAATATAGGGGTAAAATCGTAATTTTACCACCCAAGGACGAAATTTAAGTTTTCGAGAGAATTTGGATCAAATATGATTAATAGAAGTATGATATAAGTATGGGGAGTGAAAAATATGAGTATTGGCAATTTTTCAGATTTTGGGACAAAAATGTAAATTTTCACTTTTATGGGGGTAAAAGTGTAATTTTTAAAAATTTACTCCACCAAGACTTTGGAAAAATCTAGAAACTTCATCTAAGACGTGGGTAAGTGAATAGGAATGTATGGTAGAAAAAGAAAGTCAAATGGATGGCTAGAAAAAAATAAATTAATAAAATATTCAATATGTAAATAAAATAATATTATTTTATTTAACTTTTAAAAAGCCATAAAAATCAGCCCATTTCTTCCCCAATATTCGGCCAAACCAGAAAGAAGAGAGAGAAACCAAAAACAAACCCTAGAGTGAGAGAATTTAAAGAAAAAGTAAGGAAATTCAAGGAAAACAAGTGGAAAAAGGTATGATTTTTCATTTTTTCTTTGAGATCTTTTATTTTTAAGCAATTTCCCTTATGTTTCCATGCTTGAAATGCATGTTTTCATGGTGAATCAAGGGCTGATCAAATGGGTTTAGAGAGAGAAAGAGGTTAGATTGAATTGATTTTTAGGTATGTTAGTGTTTAGAGATAATTTAGCATGTTAGTAAGCAAAACAACAAGAAAAAAATTGATTTTCCCATGAATCTTCAATGACCGAAAACCTTAGGGAATGTGTGTGAAATGAAATGATTTCATTTCAAATGAAATGGGTTTGAAATTGATTAATTATGGAGAGAAAAAACAATTAAATAGGAAAATTTCGGTATTAGTGCACTATTTTTAGCCAAAATTTTGGAGAGAAATTGACTGTTGAAAATTGAGGAAATTGATGAGATTTTAGGGCATTTTGGTAATATTTGATGCATTTTGAAGGTAGGAATTAAATGGGAATTTTCGGTGCAAAAATATGAAGTTTTTCCGAATAGGGGTAAAAGCGTAATTTACAGTCTAAGACTGATAAATTGATCCATGTTCGCTATCATTGGGTAATATGGATATAATTGGATGGCTAGAAATTGAAATGGGTCAAATCAGAGTTAAATTGAGGGTTTTAGCAAATTAGGTCGGGTGTAGGCAAATTGGTCGGACATCGCAATTAAACGATTGTCCAAATCATTTTGATCTCATTTGCATGCATCATGTAGAGCCTGAAATAGCTTATGACTGTTGGACACAATTTAATTGGAATTTGTGTCATGGATTATGACTAGGTGGTGAGCCATTGGATACGGGTAAAAGATTGTACCCGCGGACTGAAAATAAGAGTATTTCTACTCCTAATACTGTGAGTAAACTTATTATCGTCTTAATTATCTAGAGTACTTTTATTTAATTTTGTGATTTTATGGAAAAATGGTTTAAATGGCAAATTATCATGTTTTATAGAAAAATGTGATTTTTAAAATGATTTTATAAATTTTCTGAAAAATTGAATAATGGTTTCAAAAGTAGAGTAATTGGAGACTGCCTGTTTATGTTATAAATTTCTGATTTTAAATTGAATGGCTTATAGTAACCTTCGCGTGAATGGTTGGTTTTATGATATATTAAATATGTGAACTATTTGATTCGTCGTGATAGACGAGGTAAAAATGGTGTTAGCCATGTCATGCGGCTGAGATTTTATGATATGGTGGGGTTATTCTACACTGCAGTGGCGGGTTGCCATGAACTGCTTTTAGGAGGGGCACGGTAAACTCGACTGATTCTTACTTCGGTAGTAGAGGCGCGGAGGGTATCTCTTGAGGTGAGGTTAGAGTTCACTCCATGCCTAACCACCACGTGGAAGTGAGACTCAGCCAACGTCAAGGAACGATTGTGGTTTCCAGATGTAAAAAGATGTTTTTATGTACATGAATTTTCACAGCCTTGGCAGACTCGAATGGATGTCCCAGTACAAGGTATCCCCGAGTACAGGTTTTGGCATAAGCCAAGTGTTCTCAAGAATTTCATAAGCCATGTTTAGTAATGTGATGAAATATAATTGTTTTTATGGGTTGAAACGAATTTTCATGTTATGCATCACATGTGGTGAAGGGATATTTTTATTGTCTCCCTTTACTTGACTTTAGATACTTTAGATGGTATCTGTTTACTCACTGGGATTTTATAATCTCACTCTTCTTCCTATTCACATTTCAGGTTCAGGATAAGCTGTAGATAGCCAGTTGCATCGAGGACTACAATTGGATTGGATTCCCAAAAAAGCTATAGGTTTCCAACTTTCAATGCATTTCGGTTAGTTGTGAGCCCAGGTGTCACTGTAATTTAAATTTCATACTTTGATCGTTTGTATTAAAGTATGTAAAAATATATTTAGTTTTTACGCTGCGAAAATTATTTATTGATGGCTTTATAAAAATTGTGTTATAAGAAAATAGATTATTTTATTGAGTATTATATTGTTTTGGATTGAAAACAACTTATGATTTCTTGAAATGTGAAATTTAATAACCGTCGCTCACCGGGGAAGTGCGGAAACTGATACGAATGCCTTGCGGGGTTTCGGTCAGTATTCAGGATATGAATACCTGTTGAAACTTCGCGGCAGTTGTCACGGGTCCGATGGAGAGTTCCGGGGCGTGACAAAAGACATTGAGATGCCAAAGATGAATTGGCAATTTCTCAACTTTTATCTAGATTAAATTTTTTCTAAGAGTCAAACAAGAATCATAAGGAGAAATAAATGAGAACCAAAGCTCAAACATGTCAAAACACTCTTTAATCAACGATAACATCTTGTTCGTATCATAAAAAGTAATAAGAGCTTTTTTGTCACCTGCAGAACAAAGACGAACCTGGATACCTTGAGCAAAAAGGCGAGATTCAATAAGTCCCAATTGAAAATCTTTTTTCAAATAACCAATAGTCGATTTGTCAGCTTATTCCATATCAAATAAAGGCACCATGAGTTTGCAAGAATCTTCATCCTGCTTTAAATTGTCACTTGGGACCTGAGAAGCCTTAAGAGGCACAATCTCCATATGACAGCACTTGCCCTTGATAGAAGGATGATTGTCGCTTAGAACCTAATGAGTCTTAAGAGATTCTGCCCTGGCGAAACATCTCTTACCCTCAACAGACGGATAATCATTACTAGTTCCCACTTTACTAACATAAACCTCTTCGAAAAAAGTCCCATTATTCAAATGGGGAACTCTCCTGGTCATGGAGGTAAAAAATACTCCCTGATTATTCAATACAAAATTAGAGGAATTTTTCACGTACCTATTCTTGAGAGTAGTAGTGACACGAATTGACACACCATTAAAACAAAAACTGTTGCCTTTTGAAACCGCTTTCAATTGCTCAGATTCATGTTGATATTGTAAAATACGTATGTTGAAGACCATTCCTTGAACTGAAATGGGGAAAAGCCACAAAAACATCCAAGAGTCACGCAAATCGACAAAAAAGCTATTTGACCTTTGATCTTTAGACTTTTAACGATAGATTCTCGATAAAAAATGAAAAAAAGTTGCTTCTCCATTTATTAAAGCTTTTCGAGATCGTAAAGCTCCGGGTCTTAACAGTAGATGACTTGAGCGTGGCTGGATGAGTGATTTTAGCTCTCCATTCTTTCTTCTCCATCTTTAAAAAGAAAAAAAACCCTAATTGCTTCAAATTGCTTACCTTATTTTTTTTATCTAATTAACATTTTCTACCATCCTTCTTAACAAAAAAAAAAAAAAAAAACTTAATCCAACTTTTCTAGTTCAATGAAGCTATTGTTGCTCGATTGGTGTATAGAAATATGAGAATACTCAAATACGATTTTAAGGAGAAGAAGTCAATAATAGATTTTCTTTCTACATTTTTCATAGTTTTTGAAAATTCAAAACTACTCAGAGCATAATTTTTAAGAGAGGAATATGACTTGAAGACAGGGAGATGACATTCTGACTATAAGGTATGTTGGTTTAGAGAATGTAAAGAAATCCAAAAATACCTGGATATGATTTTGAAAAGAGGAAGTCAACAATAAATTCTTTCTTCACATCTTTCACAGTTTTTGAAAATTCAAAACTACCCAAAAAATTATTTTTAGAAGAAGAATAAGAATTATAGACAAGGAGAGGACACTCTGACTATAAGAGACATTAGGTTTAGGAATGTTGAAGAAAGTGAATATTTGTTTGTGAGCAACAATGGCTTCAATAGAAATGGAAAAGTTTGATTAGGTTTTTTTGTTAGGAAAGATGACTTTAATTGAGAACATGGTAATTAGTTAAGAAATGATGGTAATCAATTTAAAGCAATTAGTTGTTTTTTTAATTCTTTGTTTCAAATCCTTAACTAATAATTTTTGTATATTTAGATAGGTAAAAAGGAAAAAAACACAATTCTTAGTTAGCAATTTTTTATGCCACATCATTTGTCACGTGGTATTGATGTCATTAAGATGACACATCAATATGTCACATCAATTTACCCCGTGACAAATGATATAGCATAAAAAATTAGTGATTATACTGTTAACTAATAGAAATTAGTCCATAGTTAGTGAAAGTGGTTTATTAGACTCAAAATGAGAGTTTAGGGGTTTATTTGAACGCAATAAAAAAATAGGAGCTAAACCGACTTTCTTGGTATAATTCGAGGATTTATTTGAGTATTTAGCCTATTTATAGTGGTTAACTTTTTCCCTAATTTGATGGTTTTATCTATGTAACTTGTTTTTTCATAAATAAAATTTAGCTTGTCTTTTTGTATATATTGATATTGATCGGCCAAGAATTTTATTAATCACTGAAGATATAACAAAATAATTACCTTTCATGGCATAAAACCATTACCAAAAAAAGCCTTTTACAATGTCACAACACCTTTATAGGTGAGCCTGGAAAAACAGGCACATCATTTCCTTTATTGCATTTGAAATTACTCACTTACAAAAACATAAATCATCCAAGAATAAGAGTCTCAAGGAAAGAAAATAAGACGATAGGTGCCTTTGACAGCACTCCTAAAGAGAATCCAAGCAAAGACCCACGATCAGAAATAACCAAAACAATCATTCATCAACAAGGATATGATAACAACCTAGGTTCCTTCCACGGCAATTCCATTAAACCACCATATATTCAAAAGAACATGCATAGATCCAACATGCCAAAGAGAAGTTTCAGTCTTTACATGGTACGGTGCCAATTGGTGGATAAAGCCACAAAAGTAAAGACTTTAGGTCCTAAATTTGGAAAGACCTTATAATTTTATAATAACAATATAATTAATTATATTAAAAATATAAAAAATTAAGATAATTAATAAAATATCTACATATTCTCTCACACCTAAAAAATATATCTTTTGTTTCACTTCCACATCCTTATTAATTCTCAACTATTTATCTCATTTCCCATTAAAAATATGTAAAATTCAAGATAATTAATAAAAGGGTAAATACCCAAACCTCCCAAAGTTTTAATAATAATTCCACGTGGATCCATTAGTTTTCAAAATTGACATTTTGCCCAAAACATATAAATGCAGTTAATACCTAAATGTCAAATGTCTAATTTTTTTTTTCAATTCTTTTCCTTTTTTAAGTCGCCAGTGCAATATTTGGCCATGCAATGCCGAATCCGGTGATGCTCCCTTGGGGAGTATCGCTTGGCTTTTGAAAAGAGCACCAGATTGGTGCTCCTTAAGTCAACTCTTCAAAGGAGAACCAGATCGATGTTCTCCAAGGGAGTGTTGATAATTTGACCAAATCTAGTGTTACTTGCCAAATCTAGTTGAGATTTTTTTTTGAATTTAAGAAAAAATTAAAAAATAAAAATAATAATGGTAATTTTTAAAATTAATGAAGGGTAAATTTGTCCAAAATATATTGCTATGTCATCAAACTAACAGAAACATTAACGGTTGACTAACGACTAGATTTATATGTCCAACAAAAGATATTCTTTTAGGACAAATGGTCTATTTTCAATACTAATGGACTTGTGTGGAATTATGGTCAAAACTTAAGGTGGTGAGGGTATTTTACCTTTGATAAAGTGATATATTTTCTCACTTCCTTGCCTAATAAATCTAAATTTTTTTATCATTTCTCAATTCCCACAATGCTATTAATTCTTAACTATTTCTCATATTCTCAATCAACTAAGGATAACATGTATTTAATGATATCTAACAACTATTTTTTCTTATATATAAAACTAATTATTTTTATTCAATTTATAATATCCATTTATGAATTCTTTTTACCTCATTGACTCTTCCTTAACTTCAATTAAAAAGTCATCATTCTCTTAATTTCAATAAAAAAATCTTATTTGAATATTTAGCTTTAGGCCTTGGAGCTTATTGAGTCATCCCTGACATGGTATAAACTTGGATAAGAGCCTCAATTGTTAACTCTATATGTTTTTTATGATAACAAAGCATTTCTTATTCATTAATGTCCAATTTTATTAATTAAGTGTGCAGGATATTATTTAATTCCCTTAACAAATTTGTTAATTAAAGGTAAGTCAAGAGGCTTGCTAAATTTGAAGAAGAGTTAATCAGTTAAAGAAAGAAAGAACAAAGTAAGTAGTGAAGGCAAAACTTCAGTAACTAATTAACAATGAGCCTTAACTAGTTAAGACATAACTAGGCATTGGATTAAAGCAAAATAGAGAAGCCTTACTCAATTAGCACTAGGCTTAACTAATTTAGGAGGTGTTGGAGGTTGAAACTAGAGTCATGCTAATTGGTTAAGGAGTTTGGTTAATCGATTAAAGCATAAGGACCTAGTACCTTCAAGCCCCAAAATCAAATTTGAAATAAGGTTGACCGTTGAAAAGAGCCAAATTGGAGAAATTCAAATTCAAAGATTTTCTACCTGATTAGAGCTTGTGTTAATTGGTTAAGATTGAAAAAAGTGAAGCTCCAATTAGTTAAAGAAGAGTTAACCAATTAAAGAAAGTCTGTTGAGTAGAAAACTTTGAAGATAGAGCTCTCTTAATTGGTTAGAGTCTCCTTTAATCGATTAACACAGTGTACTCAACTACAAGACAGTGCAAGGCAAAGAAGTTGTAATCTTTAGAGCTTGTCAGTAACCAGTTAGTCGAACTCTATTTACCCATTTGAATTTAAACACTAGAAAACAAAATAATGGCTAAAATGGTATTAGAGTTGTTCCTAATGGTTACAATATGTCTTGAACAGCAAAATCTGTCTCCCCAAGTATAAAAGGAAGCTATAACATCAAGGAAGTAAGATTGAAGCACAAAAAAGCCATTTTGAGCAAAAAGCCTAAGAACCTTGGCCAAAAGCACTTGTTCTTCACTCCTATTTCTAAAAAAGTGTTTGAGCTTGATTATAATCTCTCTAGATTAGTAAAAGTGATCAATTGTACTTCTTTTTCTTTTTTTTTCTTGAGAAATTAGAGTGTAGAAAGTGCTCTAAAACTTATTGTAAGGGATTGAGCTTAGGTTAGAAGCTCACCTTGTAAAAGCTTGGTAGAAGCTGTCAATTCCATTAGTTTAGTGAAGTTAGGTTGAAAATCCTTGACTGGGAGATCAAAGAAGTGGATGTAGGTCAAGGGGACTAAACCACTCTAAATACTGTTGCACTGTCCACTTTTTTCTACTTTTTCTTACTTGGTGTTTTTTAATTCTAATAAGTTTTAAACCTTTTTTTCTCTAGCTGATTAAGAGCTTTACAAACTCAAAAGTGCTAACCTTAAAATTTTTAGTGTTATTCACCACCCTTAGCACTTCAATGGGACCAACAAGTAGTATCAAAACAAAACCCTCAAATTTAAAGCTTAACATCCTTAGAAGAGATCCACATGGCTTTGCAAAAAATCTATTGTTGCTGAAGGTCAATCCACAAATAGACTTTTTTTATTTAATGGATCAAATTATGCTTATTGGAGCACTAGGATGTTTATCTACATTAGAGCTCTTGATCATGAGATGTGAGACATGATTATAAGAGGACCATATATTTCCACATCAGTTAGTTTTATCACAAAAAAAAAATCCCAAGCCAAAGGCTGAGTGGTCTAAAGCCAAAGTGAAAAAATTTTAAACCAATTTTAAAGCTATCAACACTCTCTACTGTGTGTTAACCTTTATTGAATTTAATAAAATCTCTAGCTATATCATAGCCAAAGAAATTTGGGAAAAACTTAGAGTTATCCATGAAGAGACTTTTCAAGTTAAGGAGTCTAAAATTGCTATATTTGCCCACAACTATGAAATGTTCAAATTAGAACTGAGTCAAGATATCTCAACAATGTTTGATAGGTTCACCAACATTACAAACAAGCTTAATCAACTTGGCAAAACTATTCCGGATCATGAGTTGGTCAAGAGATTACTTAGATGTCTTCCAAAAAGTTAAAAACCTAAAGTCACTTCCTTCCGTGAGGTTAAAGACTTAAACACAATCACTCCTGATGAAATCTGTGGCTTTTTCCTCGAGCATGAACTTGAGCTGAAGGTAGAAGAACAGGAAAAAAAGAGGGAAGCCGAAGATTAAAAAAACCTAGCCTTGAAAATCAACACACATGAGGAAGAGTTGAAAAATCTCTTGAGCGGTGATGATGAAGAGCTGGCTATGATGGTTAGAAGATTTAGGAAACTCATGGGGCAAAAAGGTAGAAGATTTGGAAGAAAGAGCTTCAAGAAAAATAAAGGTCTTTCATAGAAAAACCAGTTTGAGAGTGATCTGAATAAAAAGGATGAGATAGTCTGTTTTGAATGTAAAAAATAGGGCATTTCATATCTAAATGTCCAATGTTGAAGGAAGAAACTTCAAAAAGGATGAAAAAACCAAAGAAAGCAATGGTGGCAGCAACATGGTCTGATAGTGACTCTTCAAGCTTAGAAGAAAAAAAGAGAAAATTAAAAGAAAGAGCAAATTTTTGCTTGATGGAAAGAGAAGAAAAATTTGAGGTAACATCTAATTCTTGTGATATTTCTTATGATGATTTACAAGATAAATATGATTGCCTATATACTGAAGTTGAAAAACGTTTTTTGAAATATAAAACTATGAGGAAAAAGGTTGTGGCATCGAATAAAGAATTAGAAAAAATTAACTTTGATTTCAATTGCATTTTGAGCAAAGAGACATTCTTCAAATAGAACTCGAGTATTCCAAAACTGACTTTGAACTTCTAAAGTTAGAATTAGAAAGCAAAAATTTAGAATTACAAAGAGTAGTTGATGAAAATGTTGCACTTAAAGTTAAAATGAAAGAAAGATCAAAATTGAAATTGAAAAATGAAGAAAAGCCTAAAAGAAATACAAACCTTAGAAGGAAAATTAATGCATTTTCATGTCATTGTTATGTATGTAGTAAGAAAGGTCATATATCTTATGATTGTTATCATGATGGTGGAAATCTTCTTAAAACCAAGATGGTTTGGGTTCCTTAAGGATCCCATGTGATGGCTAACCTCCATGGACCCATCAAAGTATGGTACCTTTAAAAAAAATTGAAAATCTATTTTGTAGGTTGAGTAAAAGCAAACAGATCACTATTTTGAAGTTCAACCAAAGGACAGACAACTTTGGTTCTTGTACAATGGCTGCTCAAGACACATGATTGAAAATGAAAAGTTATTTTCAAAGCTTGATAGGAGAAAGAGTGAGAGTGTTTCCTTTGGTGATAACCCCAGAGGTAGTATCTAAGGAATTAGAACTATTGGTAACATCCCTTAAACTCAAATCAAGCATGTTTTATTTGTTAAAGGTCTAAGGCATAACCTACTAAGCATAGTCAACTATGTGATAGAGGCTTTAGAGTATGCTTTGTTTCCCAGGGATGTCAAGTGATTGATATTGATAGTAACAAAGTTGCATTCATTAGCAAAAAATTAAAAATATATATGTCATCTTTCTTGATGAAATTGAGCTTAAGAAATCATGTCTTATTGTCAATGATGTACATGATAGTTGGTTGTAGTATAAAAGACTAGCACATGCTAGTATGCACACCATATCAAAACTCTTAAGAAAAAACCTAATCATTGGAGTTCCAAAGATATTCTTTGAAAATAACAAGGTTTGTGATAAATATCAATTTGGGAAACAAGTTAGAAGTTCATTTAAATGTAAGAAAATTATATCAACTTCTAAGCCACTTCAACTATTGCATGTTGACTTGTTTGGATTAATCACTATTGCTAGTTTGAGAGGTAAGTCATATGGCTTTGTTATTATAGATGATTATTCTAGATATACATGGGTATATTTTCTAGCTCACAAAGATGATGCATTGCCAACATTTGTGAAACATTGCAAAAGAGTTCAAAATGAAAAAGGTCTTATCATTGTTAGTGTTAAAAGTGGCCATGGTGGCAAATTTGAAATTGACAACTTTGAAATTTTTTGTAATGAAAATGGTTTTGACCACAATTTTTCTGCTCCTAGAACTTCACAACAAAATAGAGCTGTTGAAAGAAAAAATAGGACTTTAAAAAAAATGGCAAGGACAATGTTTTGTGAAAACAACTTGTCAAAATATTTTTTGGCTAAAACTGTGAACACTGCAACTTACATTTTGAACAGAGTTTCCATTAGAGCCATGATTTCTAAAACCCTTTACGAGCTTTACAAAGAAAGAAAACCAAACATTTCCCACTTAAGGAGTTTTGGATGCAAATGTTTTGTTTTAAATAATGGCAAACACACTTTAAGAAAATTTGAAACAAAGAGTGATCAGGCAATTTCTTAGGCTATGCATTAAACTCTAAAGCATATAGGCTGTTTAACAAAAGAACTATCGTTATAAACGAGTCAATTCTATTGTTTTTGATAAGACTAATACTGTATAAAGGGAGGTAGTGTTTGATAATGATGATGTAGATGACATTGAGAAAAAAATGGAGAAAATGAGCTTGAATAATAATGAAAATGATGGAGATAGCTCAAAGGAGAAAGATGTGGAAGAACCATCATTAGAGAACTTGCAAGGAACTGAAGAACAACATAACGATCTTCTTAGAAGCTGGAGATTTGTACGAAATCATCCTTAAGAACAAATCATTGGTGATCCCTTGGAAGATGTCAAAACTAGAAGAGGATTAAGAGAGGCTTGTGAGTATTTTACATTCACATCACAAGTGGAACCAAAGAACTTTGAGGAAGCTGAATAGGAAAAGAGTTAGATGATAGCCGCTAAAGAGGAGCTAGGCCAATTTGAAAGGAACAAGGTTTAAACCCTAGTTCCAAGGCCAACCAACCATCTAATTGTTGGTACAAAATGGGTATTCAAGAACAAGATCGATGAGTTGGGAAATGTGGCAAGGAACAAGGAAAAGTTACTTGCACAAGGGTACAATTAAGAAAAAGATATTGATTATGATAAAACTTTTACCTCAGTAGCTAGATTATAAGCTATTAGATTTTTACTTACCCATGCATGCTTTATGAATTTTAAATTGTTTCAAATGGATGTTAAAAGTGCCTTTTTTAATAGCTTTATACAAGAAGAAGTATATGTTGAACATACCCCTGGTTTTGAAGTCTTTGATAAAATTGATCATGTGTATAAATTGCATAAATCTTTATATGAATTGAAACAAGCTCTTAGAGCTTGGTATGAAAGATTTTCTAAATTTTTAATTGACAAAATATATTCTAGGGAAAGTCTAGATAATACACTGTTCATTAAGAAAAATGAAACTAATTTGATTGTAGTTCAAATATATGTTGATGATATTGTGTTTAGTGCTACTAATGAAAGGTTGTGTGAGAATTTTGCTAAAGAAATACAAGGAGAATTTGAAATGAGCATGATGGGAGAGTTAAAATTCTTCTATGGTCTACAAATCAAGCAATGTGAAGATGGAATTTTCATCAACCAAGAGAAATTTACCAAAAGAATGCTGAAGAAATTCGGTGGGATGAATATGAAATCAATTAGAACTCCCATGAGTTCTTCCATAAAGCTTGACAAAGATGATAAAGGAAAAGTTGTGGACCAAAAACTCTATACAGGTATGATTGACCCACTTCTTTATCTAACTGCAAGTAGACCTGATATTCTATTTAGTGTTTGCCTATGTGCAAGTTTCCAAACATGTCCCGAGGAATCACATTTAACTACAGTAAAAAGGATTTTTAGATATCTCCTGGATACTTCAAGTTTAAACCTATGGTATCTAAAAGGTTTATCTTTTAATCTTTTTGGCTCTTCCGATATTCATTTTACTTGTAGCAAAATTGATCAAAAGAGCACTAACAGTACTTGTCAATTCCTTGGAAACAGACTTGTGTCTTGATCTTGCAAGAAACAAAATTTTGTTGCTCTATCAACTACTGAAGCTAAATATATCTCACTAGATAGTTGTTGTGCACAAATACTATGGATTAGGCAATAACTAAATGATTTTGGAATGGCTATGCATAAAATTCCCATATATTGTGACAACATGAGTGCCATTAATATCTCCAAAAATCTAGTTTAACACTCTAAAACCAAGCACATAACAATTAGACATCATTTCATTAGAGATCATGTGCTTAAAGGAGATATTGAGATAGATTTTATAGACACCTTGCATCAATTGGCTGATATTTTCACAAAACCATTGAATAAAGAGCAATTTATTAGAATTATGAGAGAATTAGGAATGATTGATGCTAATGAAGGTTAATTATGCTGAATTGACCATGTATTTGATGATTGATAGCTTGAAAGTTTTGTTTATATTTTTGTGTAGTTGATTAGGAAATGCTTTAATTAGTTAAAAAGACATCAAAAGGGAAATAAGATTCATTTTAATCAGTTTAAGACTTCTCTAATCAATTAAAACAATTCTATGTAGGGAGGTGAAACTAAGATAGTAAGATGTTAATAATTTAAACACTCCTTTAACTAGTTAAAAAAGGCTTGGAACTTGAAACATAAATACTCTAATCAGTTAAGGTTCACCTTAATCGATTAAAGTCCTTTGGTCAATGGAAATGTCCTGCGTAGGAAAATTTTAAATAAAAAAAATATTAGGCAGGTGGTACGGGAAACCACCCACTCAAAATGTGGGGTAATCGGCCATTAAAACCACTCTAAAAACTCTTTAGCTACTTAGAAAACACATTCCTCAGAAAATCTCAACCCCAAAAACTTCCAATTTCTCCTTAGTCCTTTAACTCGACAAACTTTAAATCCACACTATCAAAACAATCTATGGCTAAAACCTCTCTCACATATAAGGCTACTAATAAAGGAAAAAAGAATATAGTGGGTGATGATCCTCCATCTCTTGCTTTAAAGAAAAAGAGTAAAACTCAAGGTTCTTCAGTTGAGAAAAAATGAGAAAATGAGAAAAGAAATTCGAGAAAAGAGAAGGGGATAGTCACTATAAGGATTTCCACAAGAAAAGGTAACACTTTCACCCTTCGGTTTAGAAGTAATGTACATAATGATAGATTTAAGAAAATAAAGAATGCAACTTTGTCTTATGGTAAATTTTTTGATTGGCCAAGCTTTGATGAAGTGCCTACTATGAAAACTGATTTAATGAAATATTTTGATGAATTAAAATTCAAAAATTTAAGTACTTTTAGGGATAGGATGTTTAGTCCCACACTAGTAAAAAAGTCATTATCGAGCTTTATAGATTATTCCTCTCACATGGGATAATCGCCTTAACGTTTTGGTAATGTGTGGGATGAGACTTAACTGATCACAAGGGTACCAAGTGTTTTGTGATCTCTTTGTCACATGAGTTGTGAACAAGGATTTTAGCAATGCCATCTTGACTTAGAGTCAAGATAGGGCTCGTAAGTGTTGAACATGGAGATTATCTAAACTCCATAGAGCTAATGATAACTGGATTTGAATCTTAAGGGATTTAAGTCAATCCTTTTTACAAGGATTGGATTGAGATTCGTATGGTGGTTTTGACATGACAAACCTTAAATGGAAAATCCCCCATAACGTACATTTCATAATGTATGTACTACTAGTCAACCAATGGAAGAGAGTGATTGAATAGATCCCTACTTCATCACTATGTGAGCCCTAAGGACTTATGTAATCCAAATTATATACCCTTTGGCACTTGGATCTATGTTATGAAGTTGAGATTTGGTGTTGCTACTTTTGCATGATTTCCAAAGGTAAAAAATACTGTGATCTAGCGGAACATGACTAAGAAAGTAGTTAGATCTTAATGGATTGACATGAGTATCCAAGAAAAAGTCTTTATACATCTCACATACAAGGTCTATAACTCATTGCCCGAGCAGTTATAAAAACCTTAGTTGTTAGAGATAACCATGAGTTTAGACACATAAAGTGATTCTGCATAGGTTTTACATGTAAAAGGAATCAAAAATGCAAAATCTTATGTGATTAAAATGATTTGGTGTATGACGAGAACTTGAGTGGTGTTATGTTAGTAGGATGGTAACTTTACATCTCACTGCTCACTGGTACCTTTATTTTCTTGTTGGTCGCATGTTCCATTTTTCTTGTATGACAATGATTGGAGAATGAGTTAAATTGAGAATGGTATAAGTTGATGCCAATGTGTATGAGTGGGAGATGTTGCATTTAAATGTGGTGCGTCACATAGCATGCAACTTTGTTAATTATTTGTGGATAATTAACAAATATTTAATTAATTAATGTTAGATATTATTATGGTATTTCTTAATTGAATTATTAAAAAGAACTTTTGAAATAGGATACAAATTTAAATTTAATTTGTTTAAATTTAGATAAGAATTATCAATCTATTATATTTAAATTCAATATGTTTAAATTTAAATAAAAATGAATTATATTTAAATTTAATTTATTTATATTTAAAAGTAATATCCTATCTCTATATCTTTAAATACGTTTATAAATAGAGAACAAACGTATTGGTTTATACCCATAACAAAGAGTGAACATAAGTTGTTCTGTAAGTCAGAAAAACAGAAAAACCTTTTTTTTTTGTTTTCTTCATTATTGAGGCATTATAAAAGACCAAAGGGTTTTAAAACATGTATTTCCTTGTGGAGGACTCTAATAGCCATTCCATAATAGCGAGAGTAAAGAAATCATTGTGTGCACGACGGAGGAATATTTATTTGAAAAGATAAGGGTTTAGGACACAGATTTATTATTGAAATTCTACATACCTTTCAGAAAAAAAAAAAAGATATTAACGTTAGAGGTGATTAAACTAACAATATTAATCAGGTGCCTTATTATGAATTTTTCTTTTTGGCTCACCACTGCTAGCTATTTTATGATGTTTGACCGCATCATGTGCAAACTGCAGAATAAGACAGGAAAATTAAAATAAAGTTCATCCCTCTCTCTCTCTCTCTCTCTTTTAACTTGATTTTTAGTACAGTTACTTTTTTTTTTTCTGAGAGAAAGCAGTACAATTGCATTTGATTTCATGTTAGAGTACTGAACAAATTTAAGTGCCATTAATATTGTTGAGAGAGTACCCCTAAGTCAGATTTGGAGGCACACCATACATGGGTACAATTGAAAGAGAACCTCAATTTGATTCATTTCAGATTCTCTTCTTATAGGACTCGGGGCAATAAAAACACTACACAAGAAGAAAGAAATAGAAGAAGCAGCAGAAAGCAAGAAACCCAAAATGCCATTTTTGAGAAACCGATTTTAATTTCATGGAGATGAGACAAGTACGAGTATCCTAGCATATTGGCCGAATAAATAACTCCAAATGCTCCATACATATGTTATTATGTAGCAACGTGCTGTCAGAATATCTGAGTCCACAATCAACTAGATTGAATACATCATCCAAATAGTTCTTGTTCTCATCATCATTTTCACTAACTCCATCACTGCTTCCACTATTACCATCCTTATCCGTGTTTGGATATTGAACTAAATGATCACTTTCCCAGTTATTCGAAAGAAAATTTGAGAACCCTTTGATCAAGTTATCATCTCCAGCATCGCAAGCTCCCATGCTCCATGCCTGTCCAGTCTCAAACTCCATATCTTGGAATGTAGTGAACCCTTCATTTACATCATTTGAATGAAACGATGCAATATTGCAGTTAGTTGATGATGCTGGGATGTTCTGCAAGTTCAATTTAGATATTGGAGAATGAAGATTGCTGCCATGATCGCCACCGTTATTTTCGATTACTATTGACTTGAGTTGTACTCTTTGCCATGCTTTTAGTATATCAAGGCAACGCGGGGAGCCAAGTCTGGAAGCTATTTTGTTGACTCGCTGAGTGAGGGGAGGGCCTGGTAAGCCAGCTGCAGGTTGCTGATAATTTTGGCATAGTTTTTTTGACTCTCTAACCAGCCTAGCTTCAGCTTCAAGTCGAGCACTCTCCCATTGAGCCATGTGCGTAAGGTTTGACACCATCTTGGGCTCACCATTTCCTGAGCCAAGAGCTGCAACCACTGGCTTATGAGTAGCAGGATCGATCCCCATCATGGCTAATCTTTTCTTTATATGTGTGTTCCAATAATTCTTGATTTCGTTATCTGTTCTCTTAGGTAGATGGGAGGCAATTGCTGACCACCTAAAGCAAGTTGGGAAACATACTCAATTTAACAACAAATTTGCAATGCTCAAGTTAGCTAATATTATAGCTTGTGTTGGAAAAACATCAGCTTCTTTAATACCTGTTGCCTAGAAGAGCATGAAGTTGAATGATGGTCTTTTGCTCATCTAAACTGAACTTTCCTCTCTTGATATCAGGTCTGAGATAATTAATCCATCTCAGTCTACAGCTCTTCCCACATCTTTGAAGACCTACGTATGCAAACATAAACAAACGTGCCATTTGTAAGATCACTAGTAATTAAAGAATATTTGGTTAATATATAAATGGAAACTTAAATTTTTTAGAAACGACTAAGAAAAAAGGATGAGAAACTTCACCAGCTTTCTCTGGTAAGGAACGCCAACTTCCATGGCCATGTTTTTGAATGTAAGCCATGAGCTTTTGGTCCTCTTCCGGTGTCCACGGGCCTCGCTTCAAACCGGTTGCAACGCAGCAAGGAGACTTTCCCATTTGATGCAAAAGAAGGCAAATAAAGGGAATTGGTCTGTAATTGGCTAAAACGCAGAAAAATAAATGTTTAAGCAATAGTGAGAAGTTGATCACTTGCCCGCAGATGGTAACATGGGGTGTAAGTTGCACTACTTATGGAGACAAGAAGACACATGGCATTAAATTGTTTCACCGGATATTACAAAAATACCCCTCCTCTTTCAGAAGCGATTTTTTTTTTTCAATTTTAATATCAAATTTCCGAATGGCAGTTTGAATATACAAAAATGCCAAACCACACATTTACTTTGGGGTCCCATTTTCTAGTGTACTTTAAAGTTTCCTTTTAATTTGCCTTGACAAGTCCAGCTGGATCGATCTTCTGCCTAAACTGGTCACGAATAATTTGCTGATACTCTCACATAGAACTAATTTATCAACTAGGTAAAGATGGATTTATGGTATGTTTGGGTAGTCTATACCGGATGGTATAGTTATTCCAACCTATTAGAGTTTGCCTATGAATAAATTCAAGCATTGCTTCGACTTGATTAGAGTTTGCAAAGCTTGATAGGCCCTAAGCTGCAAAATGGTAGAGATGGTGGTATGATGATTGTTTGTGTTGGTTTGGCTAAATTTAAGCGTGAAGACTGTTGAAGTATGTTTTGAATTTATTTTTTATGTTTTATTTTCAAGCTTAACTAATGTAAAGTTATTATATTTTATGATTTTTATATACTAATAAAATAGTAGAGTATTTTGATGAGTTTTGAATGCAACTAGGTTAGACTTTTAGAGATTCCAAGAAGATTACTATATTGCCCTTTCTTTCTCATGATGAATCATTGTTGTCACCTCTCTGATAAATTTAATTCCATCAACCGAACCATATAAATTTTGTATTTATTCTTGTTTTTTGTTATTATTTATTTTTACTTTTTATTATTACAAAACTTAATTATTAGAATAGAGAATAAATATATCTATTATATATTAGGATAAACTCTACATAAATTTTTTGTGTATGATGCATAACACTGCTATTCTTTTTTCAAATAAAACTTGTCGTTTACTATTATCTCATAACAGTGTTAAATTTTCACCAAAAAGGACAATAAGAACCTTATAAGTTTCATTTTGATTCCCGGTGTTGTTGGGAGGAGGAGGTTGAACTAACCTCTATTCAACTTCCATATTTTGTTTCTAGTGTTCAAGTACTAATGGCCTTTTGATGCTGCCCCTTTTGTTCTTGCAGCAGTTGAAAAGGATGAGGATGCCATCTGATGATGTATACATCTTCCGATACGTATGAATATTATTTGAGTTTTTCCAAAAAAAAAACTTATTAAAAAGACAATAAAACCTTTATTCTTAAAAATCATAGCTCTTGAATTTGAACAGTAAATTCTCAAGTTCTTCTCTAAAGAGAGAGAAAAAGGATTGAACTTATTGAACTTCTAGAGAGAGAATCGATCCAAAGAAAACCTTGACGGAAAACAAGAACAATCAAAACACCAGTAATCCTAAGATAGGATTTCAACACCCTGGTTTACTACATGATACGTAACACTTAATAATTTAAGACTAGTAATGCAATTCTTCATGAGTACACGACAGTGGAGTTGCTGTGAAAGCGGTTCTGGGTTGTGGTGAAATGTTTGTAACATGACCATCTTTCGGAAAGCGATGGAAGCTGAAAAAGAGGTTCCAATTCCATTGAAGATTCCTTATAATTAATCTTCGTATGATTTTAATGAAAACAACCGCAAGAAAATGAACTAAGGGCTAAACATGGTTTGTATCCTCTTTTACAAGGTTATGGAGAAACTGAATTTTGTAGATTGAAAAGGTTGCAGCAACAAGTTGGTTTAGGGGCGAAGCAGGTTCGGCGTTCCCCTTTACAGGTTTTGAAGGAATTGACTTTGGACTTGATCTATGTTATTCTTTATATTTTCTATTGCAAGGAAATCACTTTGGAGAAGGATTCAAAAATTTAAGACCAATGATTCAAATTCAACAAATAAGACTGGCATTATTATCTTTTTAGTAAAATTTATAAAAATTTTATTATCTTTTTTGTGAAATTTAAGACTGTTATGTCATAGAATAATAATAAAGTGTAAAATTTTTATTTGAAAAAATAAAATCTTAAAGTATTACGTGATAAGAGGCTATGTGAAATTAACGCTATGTATTAGAGTGGAAGCTCACAAGCAATGGATGGCTTTCAAGGAAAAGTTGCACGGAGACATGGTGTTTTAACCGAAGTGTAATAGGGGCTTGAAGACAATTCAAGGCATTCGTTGGGCTCATCAGTAATCAATGATCATGCATTAATTACAACAGAAAAAATAACAATCCTTTCCTTTTTCTTTTGCAGACTCATTGAATCGTGGGATAGACTATTCATGCGTGCGAATTGATTTCCTCGATGAGTCTCAATATTTTTGTCTTTTTTTTTTTTTTGTTATTAATTTGTTGCGGTTGGACCACGATTGATGAAGTTATAATCCTTCCCTTGAGAAAAAAAACACTTAGAAATCCTAACCAAAAGTTTTGCTCTCTAGTAAAATTTTACAGAAATGAATTTAATCATACTGTAGTTATAAAATTTTACCAAGTTAGCCAAGTTACCGACAATCATTTCTTAATTTCTTCTTTCCATCTCAAGACAATACTTTGAATAGATGCAAACCAAGAGCAGACAAATTAAGTCATAGAGGCCGTAAAACTTTTTAGTATATCAACTTTCATCCACATATAATTATCAATCAATGCCTCAAGTTTTTATACTATGTTTTGACATAAACAGAATGTAGTTTATATCCGAATATTTAGTTTTTTGGTTCATATATAATCCTCTTGTCTTAAAAGCAGAATTCGAATCCTCTCTCTTTCAATTATAAAAAAAAAAAATAGAATGTAGTTTAACATAGAACTTGTGTCTCATTAAATGACATCTGCATTGCTACATGATCATTACTTTTGCATTTCTTTTTGTGCAAAATTTTGGTAAGATTATTTATTGCTATTTTGCTCTGAGCATAAATTATAACATATAAGAAAAGGGCATTAATTATTTGAATGAATGCTTTCTGCTTGATGTTCTTACTGTTGTAGCATGCCCATGGACTGTCGGCCTCAAAGATGGAGCCAGTCACCTTTTGTTGGGGGCTAGAGACAAATGAATAAAGATTAAAAATTTTAAAAATTTATATATTAAATTTAATCAATAATCAAAAGATTGTTAATAAAAAAATAATTTTATATAATAGGTAAATTAAAAAAAAGACTTACAATAATTTTTCAAAAAAGTTGTGTCCGATTATATTTTCTGAATTCAAATTCATCAATTAAAAATTATATACTAAAAAGATCTATTTCTTTATAATTGAACGTTAGACATTTTGATTAACATTACTTTTATTTAATGGCTCATCTGTAGGAGAAATATTTGAATGATTTACATATTTGCTTTTAAAAATTTTGTTAAATATTTTCAATCTACTCATACTTTAATCAAATTTTTTAAAAAAATTAATGTATTCAACATCCAATATTTTTATTTTATTCCTATCTAAACTTACAATGATAAACATAAAACTATAATGCATAAAATATAAATAGTTAAATATGATATACGAGATTAATAATTTTTTTATATAATTAAGATTATTTTAAGATTATATATTCAAGATAATTTCTTTTCAACTAAATATAAAACGTAAAGTATAAAAAAAGATATACTTAAAGATAATTTCCTTTTACATATTCAGAATTCATTAAAAAATGATGCATTGATAAAATTTTAAGCAACAATGCAGCACTACAACTTATATTTGAAAATTATATATTAAATAATTTTTAAAAATTAAAATTATGAAAAATAAAAAGCAAATAACAGAAAAAAGATGAACATGACAAATAAAAGATGAAACTCACATATGACATAAAAAAAACGAAAAAGAATATAGTTGATGGTTCGTAGAAATTTGAAAAAACACATATATAAAAACTTATAATATATAAGTAAATAGTATAAAAAATATAAATAAAAATAATATAAATTAAAAAACAAAAAAATTAAAATTGAGTGAAGTATGTGGCATTTTTTATTCTTTATTTGTATTAATTATTAAATAAAAATTATTGAAGAAACCATTAAGAGAATATATTAAAAATTTTATATACTATAAAAAAAATTTTAAAAATTTTGAGGGACTCCGGCCCTGGTTGGCCTCCACCTAGCTAGTTAATTGCTACATATCAATCAAACATTCTTGGAGCGTTTATCTTCAGAGAAACTACTATCGGCCTCTCTTTGTTTCATTTTCTTCTATTTTTTTACACAATAATTGGGTTAATTAATAATTCTTCCTTTATCATTCATCTTATATTAATAAAAGCTAAATTCGATTACAAATCCTTAATAAAATCACGAAAAGACTAGCTACTATGCAAGTGTTCTGACACTTTCTTATTGGCCTTTTAAATCGCAACTTTTTTCAGGCTGAATGAATTACAACAATTTTCTCGTGATGATCAAAGGAAAAAGAAAGCACTCTTAAATTTATTTCCATTCAGATCTATGTAAAAAGAAAGGATTGTGATGTAGACATCAGCAGCTTTATCTTTGGAGGACAGAAAAAAAATCACATGTGACATAAATAAAAGGAGCACCTGACTCCAAAAGATGATCACTGATTCAAGCACAGATGAAATCGAAATGGTCCTTATGTAGCAGCAACAACTTTAAGAGCTTCATGGACCACGCATTCTGAGAGAAACGTAATTAAACAGTATTTGTTTGTTGCAAACTGCACCCTGTGATGAGATGTTTGTCCTCCCTTAATAACTTGAAATCCTTTGTTTGATTGCAATAAGAAAAAAGCTTTGTTAGATTGGCAAAG
The DNA here is from genome assembly GCA_036013995.1 of Theobroma grandiflorum. Taxonomy (NCBI): domain Eukaryota; kingdom Viridiplantae; phylum Streptophyta; class Magnoliopsida; order Malvales; family Malvaceae; genus Theobroma; species Theobroma grandiflorum. The sequence goes on from CP142131.1 coordinate 16,349,165, forward strand.
GTTAATAACTTATAGATGATGCTGTACGTATTCTAAATAGAGTGGTTAAAGAGACCCAAATAAACTTTATACACATACACACACACAAAAGAAGCAATTGTTGTGAAGTTCCTAAAGGTAAACAATTTTGAGTAGGAAGACACACATGAGCCCACAGTAAATAGATTAGTTGCTTGTATTGAATAGAGAATCATAATTATCTCACAAAAAGAAAGGGGCGACCCTACAGCAACAAAAAGGAAAGGCGACCAAAATAAATGGCAAGCCATGTATACATCTTCATAATAATTTGTTCATATTTTTCACCACCAATTTGTTTCTATCTTTTAACCATGGGCATCAATACCAGTACCAGCTTTTTGTATGGAAACGATTGCATATACATAACTACTAAAATTACAGATGATTGTTCTTTTTGCAGAGGGTTATAAATGTTGGAGACGATAAAAAAGTCGGTTGTTCATCAATGGAATTGAATGTAAAGGATCGTACAAGCAAAAGAGATAGGATCCGACGGGTAATTGAAAAAAATATATTACAGTCAAATATTGTTTAATTAGACATGTTCCACGGGGTTTAACTGAACAGAAGATGGCCACAATTTTTTATAAAAAATCTTGATTTGAGTGTTTGAGTGAAGACATGATGCTGCCTGTTTCTTAACTGTAATTGGCTTCAAAACAACAAGAAGCAAATCTTGGTCTAGATGTTAACCCTATTTTCTGTCCATTCTTTTTCAGATAGAGATGAGAGCTTCATCAATTAAGACAAAACTGCTGCATTGTGGACTTCCTCTTTCTGTGTCATTCATGGATGTGCTAAACAGCTCATGACGTGTGTCATTCTTTTCCTCTCTGCCCTTGCTTGGGGTTCAGCTTTGGACTTCACCCGCCCAAAGGACTTTGGGCTAAGCCTAAAGCCTAAAACTAAAGTCATGAACAAATTGGGCTACCTGATTAACCCGCTCCAGCTTACCAAAGCATGCCCCTATTTAGAAGGAGAATCATATTTGTCAACAACATTAAAAAGTATATATTTAATTCTACGACCGCAGAACAAAAAGGACTTCTAACACTTGTGGAACCATTAGATTTGGAAATTGGGATGAGTTATATATTCATGTAGGAAGTTATGATTGATACAATTGATAAGTTACATATATAATAAGCAATTCATTAATCCTTTCTAGTTATCATTTCAATTGTATCAAATTGTTTCAAAAGTATCTAAATGTTTAATTCGATAATAAATATACCTAATCTTTACCTATTCAAAAAATCTGAATTCGAATATACTCCTTTTAAAATCATAATGTTTCAAAAGAAATCGATTTAAAAGATGAGTAACATTTGTATATTTAATAAAAACCTAAGAATATATTTTATCATTATCAATTAGATTTCGTTTAGTTAAACCTAATATTCACGCAGATGTAACTTTTTCCTTCTGCAGCAGCCCGCCCCCCCGGGAAAAGGCAGCTATGGTGCTTTCAGCTCCATCTGGAAAAGGTCAAAAACAGGAGGAAAATTTGATTGGGTAGGGGCAGTGACTTTGAAAGCTGTAGCTCACAGTGAAAGTTATCTATAATCTATCTAACACCCATCAACCATCAAACTATCGTCAAAGCAAATGAAGGCCAGGCTGGCCTTTGTTACGCAGGCCCCCCATGCATTTTTCATGCTGGTATATTGAAAGATGATGTTGATCGGATTTTTTAAAGGTTGACAGCTAGATATCCTGCATGCTTCTGAATAATCACTACTCTTTTTGGGACCTATCTGATCAAGGATAAAATTAGCTTTTAGTCTTAGGGTCCATGGAATTTTTTCAACGGTGCTTTCTCTTTCCAAGCATGCAAGAATAAGGATCTTTTTTTTTTTTTTTTGTTGCTGGACATACTCAATTTGGTCACCTTTTCGTAACAAATTTTTATGGAATAGGCTTTTAGATTTTCTATTTCCCCCTATCTTAAGCCGCTGCAGTTATGGGCAATGCTAAAAGTTTTGCACTTGGGAGACTGAATCTAATGTAAGCAAAAATTTTAAATAAAATTAAGGGAAAATAATAAAAATAAACAACTACATATCCAAACACTTAAAAATAAAACCCATAATTGCATAAAATTTATATAAAGTTATATAAAATCTAAATATTATGTTGACCCATAGGTGATTGAATAACAGTTAAATTATAAAAGATGACTTTAGTTGTGGAGAACAAAAACAATAAAATGAAAAACTATTCGTGTTGTGTAGTTGATTTTTCACTTTAGAGACTTTAGTGTTTTTTTTTATGAGATTACATGTATAAATAAAAATTATATTAATTTAATAAAATATTACTTTACATATATAACATAACTGTTGCAATCAAAATGTATTCAATGAACAATTTAAATAAACCAACAAAATAACTTAATTTTTTTGTTTTTTTTATTATCAAGAGATTTTATTTCGGTAGATTAAGCACACATCAAGCAAAGGTGTCAAGCTTGATAGTAGCGTATTTAGGGTACCTCACAATCCCCATAAGCCATATTGTTAGTTATCCATGTTTAGTTATGGTCCGTTTATCATCCACCCCACTCTTTATTAACCTTCTGGTAACCACTTTAACATGCCTATTTCTTTGCCCACTTCATTATTTTGGTTATGTCTTTGATGGGAAGACAATATACAAGGAAAAAAACCAAGTATTGGTCTCTAAGCTTAGCATTTTTCTAAATATATACCATCTAATCTAGATTGCTAGAGTTTAGAAGTACCCTTTTACAAATAAGCTTATTCTTGTGACATTAGTGGCTGGAGGTTAGTATCCAATTCCGCATTTCGATTTTTTTTGTATGTTAATTTTGTTAACTTGCATATATATAAAGGCATCTATGATGTCTTTTAGTTGGTATTAGAGCACTTCCAACCTTTGTCTTGATGTGTTTGAGTTTCTATATTTATATACAAAAATGGCAAAAAGTTTTGTTTTATAAACTTGAAATTGTTTAGTCAAATTTTTAATAAAATGATGTTGCAAAGCTAAAGGAAATTCAATTATGAGCAAAACGGCTTTTGAAATGTCAAAAATGGAATCTTAGAGATCTTTAATTTTGAGTTGAACAAATCCATCTAGAGGCTGAAGATGATGAATAAAAATAAAATTTGAGCTATTTCTTTTCTTTTAACAAGTTGTGGGCATGGGCTTATTTCTTTTCTTTTAATACATGGGTTTGTTTCTTTTCTTTTAATGAGTTTGGACATGGGCTTCCTTGTCCATACATTGGTAAAAAGTTGGACTCTAAGTGGTTCAGTTAATTCTAACAAAGTTCAGCAATCATTCTTTCGGGACATACATATGTCCCTTAGCTCAAAACATAAAAAGCTAATAAAAAAATCCACCATTTTGAAATAGAATTTTTTTTGGTAATTTTTTTGTGCTTAATTCTATGCATGAATTAATGAATGTAGTTAATTTTTTTATTGTCTATTTATTATATGTGATATATGCATGTTGCTTAACTATTTTATGCATAAAATTGGACGTAATGTGATCAATATAATTTTAATTAATTAGAGATTAGCCATAGCATCTTTGATTATGCTAAATTATATATTAAGTATCTTTGGATTACATGTAGAAAAATAACATTAATTTTGATTAATCATATTCAAATATGATAAAATTTATCCCACATGACTTTTTTTATTATATTAGTATAATTAATTAGGATGAAATAACAAATTATTTTTCAGGAATTATGAAAAGGAATATAATTTGATAGTTTCATCATGAAGTTTGTATATGAATCTTTAAAATAAAACTTGGCCTGTAGACAATTTTTATTTGTTATTTGGTTCATATTTTAAGCATGATTTACATGTTTTACATTAGTAAAATATGACGTATATTTATTTGCCTTAATATTTATGACATAAGCATGTACAGTTTTTTTAATGTAGTTATACAACCTGTGAATTTTTCTAATATCAAATGTGATGTTCCTTATTTAAATAGTGAAAACTATAAAATATAGAAAGGGAGGATTCTTCTCCAATTAGGGTATATGGACATTGATTAAGCTATTCGGAAGGATGAACCACCTACACCTACTGATACTAGCACTCAAGCTGAAATTGCTCTTTATGAACGAAGGGAGTGATCCAATCATCTCAGTATGATATTCATAAAGACAAAAATTTGTGCTAGTATGCGTGATTCAATAAGAGAGCAAGATAATGTTAAAGATCTGTTGAAGGCTATTGATGAATAATTTGAGTCTTTAAATAAGGCCATGGCCAGCACTCTAATGACAAAGTTATCATCAATGAAGCTTACTAGTGTTAGAGGTGTGTGTGATCACATCATATAGATGAAGGCCATTGCAGCTCACCTCAAATCTCTTAAGGTTAAGATGTCTGAATCTTTCCTTGTGCATTTCAATCTAAATTCTCTTTCACATCGATATGGAGCTTTCAAAATCTCTTACAACACCCATAAGGATAAATGGTCAATTAATGAACTTTTGACCATGTGTGTTCAAGAGGAAAATAGGCTGATTGTGGGATCGGGTGAAAGTGCACATGTGGCAACATAAGGAAAGAACAAATAACAGGCTAAACAAAAGGGAAAAGGTAAAATACCCATCCAAATTGACGACAAGAAAGCATCTAAATGTTTCTTCTGTAAAAAGAAGAGGCACATGAAGAATGATTGCATCAAATTTAAGGCTTAGTTTGAGAAGAAAGGTAATCTAACCTCACTTATTTGTATGAATCTAATATGGTTGATGTTTGTCATAACACTTGGTAGATTGATTCAAGTTCTACAATCCATATTTCGAATACCTTGCAAGGCTTTCTAAACCAAAGGAAACTAGTGGGCAGTGAGCATTGCATCTATTCAGGAAACAAGATGCATTCACATGTGGAGGTGATTGGAACATGTAAATTGATTTTACATTTGGATTTTGTTTTAAATTTCGAAAGAACGTTTTATATTCCAAGTTTTTCTAAAAATTTAATTTCAGTTTCAAGGTTTATACCATTTAGTTCTTCTTTTAACTTTTCAAATACATCTTTTAATTTATTTTATAAATCTGGTCTTGTTAGGAATGGTACAATGTTTGATGGTCTTTTCCTAATTAATTTGCAAGATAATTTGTTTATAATGCAATGCTTCTTCATGATAATGCTGGTATTAAAACGATGTGTTATGAATGAAAATTCCTCTATTTTGTGGCATCGAAGATTAAGACATATATCTATAGAGGGGATTAAAAGATTAGTGAATGATGGAGTACTCAAAACTTTGGATTTTATTGATTTTGATGTTTGTGTAGACTACATTAAGGGAAAACAGACTAACAAGACAAAGAAAGGTGCCAAGAGGAGTTCGGACATATTATGGATCATACATACAATATTTGTAGTCCAGATATGGACTTGTATGGTTAGAAATACTTTATCTCATTCATTGATGATTATTCATGATACATGTATCTTTACTTGTTTCATAATAAGAATAAAGCATTAGATGCCTTTAAGGTATTTAAAGCTGAAGTAAAAAGACAATACGGGAAGCAAATTAAGATTGTGAGATCAAGTAAAGGTTGAGAATATTATGGTAGATACATAGAGGATGGACAAGCAACTAGTCCGTTTGCTAAGTTTCTTGAGGAGCATGAGATAGTGGCTCAATACACCATGCCTGAATCTCCAAACTAGAATGGTATAGCAGAAAGAAGAAACCGAACATTGATAGATACGGTGAAGAGTATGCTTAGCAACTCAAAGCTTCCTAAATCCTTAAGGACTAAAGCTCTTAAAATGGCAGTGTATATATTAAACCAAGTTCCAACCAAGGCTATTCCTAAAACACCATTTGAATTGTGGAAAGGTTGGAAATCGAGTTTGTGACATATACGCATTTCATGATGCCCATCTAAAGTAAGAGTTTATAATCCACAAGAAAAGAAATTATACCTAAGGACTATAAATAGGTATTTCATTGGATATGTTGAAACGTCCAAATAGTACAAATTTTATTGTCCATTGCATAGCATTAGGATTGTAAAATCCAAAAATGTAAAATTTCTTGAAAATAACTTGATCAATGGGAGTGATCAATCTTAGAACTTAATTTTTTAGAAGAATTATTGTGATTTTCAAACTCCCACTTCAAGTGATGAATTGATTGTCCTTCATAATAGTCCTCAAATTCAAACATGCATTGTACAACCAATCGTTGAAGTTCCACAAGTTGCTGATGACGATCTAGTAGATCAGGTTCAGAAATTGTTGAGCAACTAGTTGCTTAACATGCTTTTCAAGAGTATGTTAATACAACATTAAGAAAATCAACTAGGATAAAGAAATCAACAATCCTTAGTGATTACATTGTGTATCTACAGGAATTGGACTATAATGTTAGAGCTAAAAATGATCTTGAAACATTTTCACAAGCCATGAGTTGTAAAGAATTTATATTATGGTATAATGCCATGAAAGATGAGATAAATTCTATGGCATTTAATGGAGTCTGAAATCTCATTAAGTTACCTAATGGTGCAAAGGCCATTGAACGTAAATAGGTTTGTAAAACAAAAAAAGATTCATTAAGCAACATTGAGATATATAAAACAAGACTTGTTGCCAAAGGTTTCACTCAAAATAAGGGAATCAATTACTCAAAAACTTTCTCTCTGTATTTAAGAAAAATTCCCTTCGTGGCATTATGGCATTAGTTGCCTATTTCGATTTTGAATTGTATCAAATGGATGTGAAAATAACGTTCTTTAATGGGAACCTAGAGAAGAAGGTTTATATAAAACAACCAAAGGTATTCTCCTTTAGTGATGGTGAGCATTTGGTGTGTAAGCTCAAGAAATCCATATATGGATTGAAACAAGTTTCTCGTCAATAGTATTTGAAATTCCATGATGTCATCTCTTCATTTGGTTTTATAGAGAACATCATGTATCAATGCACATATCAGAAGGTTAGTGAGAGTAAAATTTATTTCCTTATTCTATATGTGGATGATATACTACTTGCAACCAATGATAATGAGTTGTTACATGAAGTGAAACCATTTCTCTTTAAGAATTTTGATATGAAGGATATAGGTGAGGCATGTTATGTCATTGGCATTAAGATCCATAGGGACAGATTTAAAAGCATTTTGGGTTTATCTCAAGAAACCTATATCAATAAGGTTTTAGAAAGGTTTTGGATGAAGGATTGTTCACCAAGTGTAACACCCATTGTGAAAGGTGACAGGTTCAATTTGAACCAATGCTTGAAAAATGAGCTTGAAAGTAAATAAATGCAAAACATTCTGTATGCTTTTGTTGTTGGGAGCTTAATGTATGCTTAGGTTTGTACAAGACCTGACATTGCATTTGCTGTTGGAATGTTGGGTAGATATCAGAGTAACCTAGGTATGGATCATTAAAAAGCTACAAAAAAGGTGATAAGGTACCCTAAAGGGACCAAAGATTACATGCTTATATATAGGCAAACTAACAACTTGGAGGTAGTTGGTTACTCTGATTCGGACTTTGTTGGTTGTGTTGATTTAAAAAAATCAACATTTGGATATGTTTTTATGCTTCCTAGTGGAGCCGTGTCTTGGAGGAGTGCAAAATAAACCTTAACTACTACTTCTACCATAAAGGCTAAGTTCGTTTCTTGTTTTGAAGCTACTTCACATGTTGTGCGGTTAAAGAGTTTCAAATCTTGGCTAATAATTGTGGATTCCATTTCTAAGCTATTGAGGATGTAGTGTGACAATTCAAATGCAGTTTTCCTAGCTAAAACTAACAAATGTGGTAGTAAAAGTAAACATATCGACATCAAGTATTTGGCCAAAAGGGAACCATTTAAGGAGAACAAAGTGGTCATTAAGCATGTTAACACTGAATTAATGATTGTTGATTCTTTAACAAAAGGCATGCCACCAATGAAATTGAAGGATCATGTAGCTTGAATGGGACTTGGTTCCATCATGTGATTTTAATGTATGGGCTTTTATCATTTGTAATCAAACTCTTATTCATTTGTGTGTTTTCTCATCCTTGTGTACACATTTATTTTAAGAATAACAATCATTATTGTACCTAGAATAAATATAAGGTTTATCCATTAAGTGATGATGGGTTGGCATTAAAGAAATAAAATGCATAGTGATGCATGAAAGATAATACTTGTTTTTAGAGGACTTGTCGCCATGATTCATGTATTTTGTTTCTATTTTTAAGAAGAAGGATTTATGAATTTTGGGTATTATTAAGCAAAATTTACAAACCAAGTGGGAGAATGTTAATTACCCATGTTTAGTTATATTCCGTTTATCACTCACTCCACTTTCCATTAACCTTTTGGAAACCACTTTAGCATGCCAACTTCTTTGCCCACTTCCTTGTTTTGGTTATGTCTTTGATGAGAAGACAATACATAAGGAAAAACCAAGTACGGATCCCTAAGCTCAGCATTTTTTTAAATACACACCATCTAAGCGAGATTGCTAGAGTTTAGAAGTACCCTTGTATAGAAAAGCTTATCCCTATGACATCAATGGCTGGAGGTTAGTATCCAATTACGCATTTCAATTTTTCTATATGTTAATTTTGTTAACGTACATATGTATAGGCATCTATGATGTCTTTTATATACTTCATGACTAAACATAATTGCACCTAAACACAATTACATCAACTCAATTTAACATAACCCTACAACAGAACCAATTGGTTTTTCACCAAAACAGATATGTCGCATGGTTTTGCATCTCAAGCTCAATCCACGGTTATATAGACACATAAACAACAACAAGATAACCAAGTACACTATGACTACACAAAGAAGAATCACATACCAGGCTTAACGTTAACTATAGACCTGAAATAGCTCCTCAACCTGTTCAACCCTTACCTTAGCTAGAATACCCACCAAATGGTTAGTTGATCTAGGAATGTACACCATTGACCATTTCTACACTCCATTCTTCAAGCTACTGATATGGTTCAAAGTACTCATCTTTTATGGTGCTAGTGATAAATTATTTGTCCACTAGACAATGTTAGTGGAGTTTGATTCCAAGATCAATCCATGTGAATTGGTCCATTTTAAGGTTGTAAACAAGGCAAAGGGTTCCTTGATTGTCATTAGTTCTACGATGTCCTAGTCTCCAATCTTTAATAATTTTAAAAACAAAATTTTGATATAGCCACAATCTTTTCTCAATACACCCCTTATAATAAATTCTCCCAGATATCCCTTAGTCACATCTTCAATAGTAAACTTAAGACAATCTTTCTTAGGTCATTTCCACTCAACCACTTGTTTTATCTTTTTGTTACTCATAAGGGCCTTTGCACAAGTTGAGGATCATTCTATATCCAAAACTTAAAGGTTCTCGAAAGGCCACTTGGCTTTAGCCCACTAACCAACTCTCAATTTTGTAATATCAAAATTTTGGCATAAATCCCACACGTAACCATTGAAAACCATCTTATTTTATGAAGCCAAATCATCTATATAATCAACAAAAATTCCATGCACCAAATGTTAGCACACTCACCTCTAATAGCCATACCATTCCATGCCAAGAGTAACACCACCAATATTCCCCTGATGTGGTCCAAGCAATTCCCAAGCCTCACAACAAAATACCCAATCCTTATAAGAATCCTTGCATTTAAAGAATAAGTGCATCGTTTCCACCACACTGTTTCATGTAACACATGTGGTTAAATTGCTACTAATCAAGCCTCTTTTTACTAATTCACCTCTCATCGCTACTCTCCTTCTCAACGCTTGCCAACAAAATACTTTGACTTTCGATAAGGCAAGATTTTCTCAAACCATTTTCCATGGCTATCATCTTTCTCACTAGCTACCATTAATGATCATCCCATAAAAAGTTTTAGATGAGTATATGCCTCTAGTTCTTTTCCAAATGACTTTATCTAGCATTTCTCTATCAAGAGAACTATTTTTCATAGTGTTAATGAAATGCCCCCACTAGTTAAGCTCCCAATCAAATAGTTTCCTTCTTAACTAGATATTTCACTATCATACCTCATTGTCTAACATACAAAAATCTACCAGAGTATCGATTATCACTACATTATAGATCCTTGGGAAAGCCTCATAAAAGAACCAAGTCCCCTATCCACTCATTATGCTAAAAGAGAATGTGTTCTCCAGTCTTTGCTACCATTATTATGCCCACTTTCACCATGTCTAAATAGCGTCACTAGAGGTAAAGGGGCTAACAATGTTCTTCCACATCATAAACATTGTTCTATTACACAAGGTGTTTGGAATCAACCTTGTTGGTTTTCCATTATTTTTCTCAATAATGACTCTTTTCCATAGGCTTTCCCTCTCTTTCTTATATCTCTAAATCCACTTATTCAATAATATTTTTTTTCTACTAGAGACTTATAAATCTCAATCCCTATTTGCCTTGCACATACATACTGAATCCCAATCCACATAATGGATTTTCCTACCAGACGAGGATCTATTTCAAATGAATATTCTCTATACTTTGTCCAACTCCTCCTTTACCTACATTGGAATTTAAAACATTGACATGAAGTAAATAAATAGACTCACTAAAATCGATTTAATCAATATAACTTTGTTTTCGATCAATAAAAACTTTGACTTTCAACCAGTTAATGAAGACTCAAACTTTTACACTGTTGGCTTCCATATGACTCTTAAGTTGATATTTGTTCCAAATGGTAGCCCAAGATATGTAGTGGGAAAAGATTTGATCTTGCATGAGATTCTTTATACCCACTATTCAAGCTCATGACTCTCCACATTAATCCCATCTAAGCTTATTTTTTGAAAATTAATCTTTAGGCTTTAGATCATCGTGAAACGCATTAATACCATTCACATTAAACAAACTCTCTACTTCGACTCAATCATAAGGTCATCTACAAAATAAAAATATAACAATACCAATCCATTCCTCTCGATATTGATGCATATACCCAACCCTATCTTCATGACCTTTTTCATAATTGCCTCAAATGCTTCCACTACCATGTTGAACAAAATAGTGGATAACAAGCACCCTTACCTTAGTCCTCACTTTATTTTTAACTACCTGGTAGGAGTATCGTCAACTAACATGAAAACTGATGCTAATGAAATACACACTACTATCCGTTTTCGTCGACAATCATGAAAACCCATTTAATCCATAACCAAGTCAAGAAAGTTTCAATCTACACTATCATCTGCTTTTTCAAAATCTACTTTCAAGAAAACTCCTTCATGTCATCATTTTTAAGATGGTCGATAACCCATTGGTAATCAATACACAATCATGAAAGTGAACTAATTCCATCCTATCACTTCAGTTATGACTTGCTGGAGTTAGCTTACAAGTACCTTTTCCACGATCTTATAACATTACCCATAAACTAATTGGTTTATAATCATTTATGGCTCAAGGATTTGAACACTTTGGGATGAGTGAGATGAAAGTAGTGTTCACTCAATCATCAATCTTGCAAGACTCAAAGAACTCATGAAAGAAAACCATAACATCGTCTTTAACTTTATATCATAATATTGTTAAAAAGCTCATGTTGAATCCTTATGACCAATATAACTTTTAATAACATCCCACACCTCTATTTTTGTGAACGGCTTTTCCAACCACTCTATCAGTTGCACCTCGAGGGAACTCATAAGACAATTAAAATTAGTTAGCCTCGTCACACCCTTTGAGTCATAATGTGCATAAAAAAGGCTAGCCAACGCCTCTATAACCATCTTATTATTTGTAACCACACTACCTTGCACCAAAATACTATCAATAAGGTTCACCCTTCTTATGATTGTGGCTATCACATGAAAAAGTTTTGTATTATGATCACCCTCATTGAACCATCTCACTTTGGATTTTTAATGTATTTATCTCTCTTCCACCTTATATAAGGACCATGGCTCTACTTTCAATCTCATAATCTCCCTTTTCATCATAGTATTTATGGTATTTAGTTGTAAAATAATTGATTTCTCCCATATCTCCTGTTGAATCTTAATCACCTTATCGCCCATATTCTTGAACATATGTTGCTTCCATCTTTTAATTTGCGGTTTAAGGCATTTTAATTTCTCTTATATACCTTTTTGTCTTAACTTGCCATAGTTATTCTTCACAATTCACCTATTCAGTTGACATTAGCCTTTTGGAAATTATCATCCTCAAGCTAGTAATTAAAAAATCAAAAAGGTCATGGTCTCTAACTTACCTCCCTTACACCTAACACCACAAGTTTATGGTCTAACAAAGAACTTGAAAGGCATCTCCGAATCAACTTATGATTCTCAACATAAAATTTTGGATTAATGAAAATCCTGTTTAGTCTAATGAAAGTTGGTTCTGCTTAATTTTGCTACATACGAATCTATTACTATTCATTAGAAGGTCCATAAGTCGCCTCATTTATAAAATCTATAAATTGTTCCGAAACTCTCCCATTCTTAAACCAACCCAGCTTTTACTCTTGATTTTTTATTACATTAAAAATTACCACCCACATACCAAGGAGTGTTCAAACACTTAAACACCTCAATTAACTCAAGTTATAATTCTTTAAGCCCATTCTCATCATTAGGAGATCAGATGTTTCCAAACTTAAACCTTTTCTTCCCTTTTTCAATCACCCTTAGAATGAAAATGTAGTGTTACTTCACAATACTTATTCCATCATGAAGAAAGAACATTGCCATATTGATATGAATGCTCTCGATGCACTGATGGCCTCAATATGTGCCTAAGATATAGCATTTCTCCCCATAAGTTAGTATGCAATCTATTATTTACTGTTTTCAACTTTGTGTTGTGTAAGAACACAACATTTGATTTTACCGTGGCAATCAATCTCCTCATAACTCTCTTTTTTTTTCCCCATATACATACTTTTTACATTCCATGTAAGAACTATCATCACCACCTATAATACCCAAGATATGCGTGTATTATCTCTCATCTTCAATAATCATTTCCTTTCTCTAACTTGGTAACGTTTCAACCATTCTCTCATTTACATCTTGAAAAATTATTCCCATTTTATTGTCCAATGTTAAAGTATCATTTGCCTCTTCCTTCCTTAATATATCATTACAGTGAGTGATGTCCGTATCCAAGATAGAATTCTCTATAGAAGAGTCGATCGTCTCCTTATCACCATTAAGCACACACAAAATATCTTTTCTTAAGTTTTTTTTCTTGCAAGTTATGCTTGACTTTGCTTGGGTTAAGTTCATGGTCAATCTACTTCGAGTTGTCACATTGTACCTTTCAATTTTAAAGTAAAGCTACTCTTAACTATACTACAAGCCATCTTAATATTTGAATTCCCAAACCCCATAGCAACCTAGGTCTAAACAAATTTTTAAAATTAGCATTAAAAAGAACCAAACCCTTTCCCATGACATTATTATCAACGTAATATTATTGTAGAAATGGAAGGTTAATAGGGAATAAGGTTATACTTTCCTCCCTTTATGGCATGCTTTCCTTCAATGGAGTCATCGAGTTGTCTGTATGCTCAATTTCTTTATCTTCTCTTACTAAACATTTGTTGCTTGAGCTACTTGGAATGGACCCAACAACGATTTCTCTTGTTCCTTCAATTGTCGAGCTTAATCTTTTTTTCTTAGTGGCAAGCATAAGTTTAACTTTTTTACATGCATTTTTACTTTTACCTCTTTGAAGACCCTTTTGTTGGTTTTATTTCTCTATTCTCATATTATTTCCCTTTTTTTTTTCTTAATTTTCTTATTAGTTTTCTTGTTTTTAGACAATCTAAAGCTTTTACACTTTAGACCGAATCAGGACAACCTGAACTAGGCCTTAAAACATGAGAGGTGATTAACTTTTCCTTATTTGGCCCATTATTTAACAAGTCTTCATACGATTCTTCTAAGCCTTTGAGCCTCATTATCCCTTGTCGCATTGGCACACCACCCATTATTTAGTAAGTTGTCAATTCATTTCCCTATAGGCCCAGCTCTTTTGTTCTTTACTTTGGCCCAATGAACTAACCTTTTCAACCCCATACTTTGACTACCCTTTGGTTCGCTTTGAGTTTTCACCCAACAAAGTCCTTAGGCTTACAGATTCATGCCATTCACTTTATCTTATTCCATCAATATTTCTTTACTTCTCACACCAAACAAGTCTGGCCTATTGGCTTCCTTAACGTGCTCTAAAATTTTGCACTGCCATTTCTCAAAACCCCCTTTTTCTTGCCTTTTACATGGAAATGGTAATACAAGCCTTTCATGCATGTCTTCATACGTTGCATGGCTTGAAATCGAGATCGAGGAAAAGTGATGACTTCCTTTTCTTGATCATTGTGACTTTGGTGATTGTCTTTTTATACCATATTGCTACTTTCGCCCTATTCATAAGTTGAAGAATCGATCATCACCTTCCTCCATGCACTCTCAACGAACTTCGAAGAGGATGAATAACTAGACTTTTCTTCCTTGAAGGCCTTGGTAACTTTGGCCTATCCATCCAAAACACTCATCTCCATCACTTTTTACTTTTAGGTGACAACACCACCCATTTACATGTGCATTATATAGCTTTAGAATATGTCTTTTCTCTTTCACCTCCACCAAGAGCATAGCCACATGAAAGCATTCATTGTCATGGCTCTATCAACCATCATAAAAGACCCTCATGTGTCATCAATAAATTTGAATATTGTCTCATGCAATAGATGTATTAACAACCCATGCACCTTCAACTACGCTATGTCTTTACTTAGTGATAAACTCCAATTATAAGGGGCAATGGGCTTAAACCATAATTCAAACAAATCAAAGTAGTTATTTATTAATGTTATCATCTCCTTTTTATCTCCAAAAGTTACCAATGCTTTCATCTCCCTAGCTACTTTCACTTGCACTCATATGCCCTTAGAGAGCAATATCAACTACACTTCATAGAAATTAAACTCCTTTATAAAGAACCCCACCATTTTTATATCAACCTATTCCTTATCTGTAATCAGTATCTCAATTCTATACCTAATCTCTAACACCTTCACACTTTAAAGAATGAGGCATCATTTTACTACTTTGGAAGCATGCCTTTCAGGTTCAACAACCTATATGTCACCTTTGCTCAAGTGATGTGCACCAATAAGTGCTACCTTATATGATACAATGGCCTTTCTCACTTCGTGTCTAGCACTCTAGAGTTGTTCTAAATAAGCATGATTTTCAACTCTTCTAACTCTCTCATGCCTTGCCGCAAATACCTTTATTGGCTTCGCATCAATTCTTCTATTGTTTCCCATTTCCCTCACTCTCATCTTCTTTTTGACTTATCCCACTTTCTCATGGAGTTAGCGACATAAACATCCATCACTCAATCGTATTTGCCAAACAATTCCTTTAGAGCCACCCGTGAGATCTATGAACTCAAATTGTCCACAAAAACAGACATCCCTTAACTTGTCCAGACTTTTAATTATCCTAAGTTTTAGGTCCTATAGGTAAATCTTATCTCCTAGTTTGAGGGTTCCATTTCTCTACCCACGCCATCAGCTTTTTTGTAAACAAAATTTATCTGAAGTGACTAAACTAACATAAATTTGACAAAATTTACACTTTGTAGGACTTGAACCGAAAAGGTTCAAATTAAACATGGTTCCATTTACCTTTTTCAAAGTTAAACACCCTATTTTTGAATAAGACTCTTAAGGGTTGATTGGGATGATGGCCTCGCTAATCGTCTAATTTCAATTTTTAATATAGCGCTACTTGGACTATAGTCAAATAACAAGAGATGGGGATTTAAGCATAGCATAAAGTTTAGTTTCACATTAGTAACATTTAAGTCATAATACTCCTCTCTTGTATATATAAGAAATAAATATTTTGATAAAATAAAATTTCATTGCATTATAGCAAAATAGATTCTATCCTCCCATAAGATGCTTCCTCAAAAGATTTATAGACTCCTCGCCTCTTCCAACTTGAAAGGTCAGAAAATATAACTGTTATTAAAAATGGAAAAAAAAAAAACCACAACTTTGCCTAGATTTAGAAATTCTAAGATTTGACAACAGATGCTTAAAACAAATTAATTAACTTAAATATATTGGTGCTAAATGCTAATGGGTGCCAGAAGGTCATTACTGATTAATTACAATCAGTCACGAAAACCGTAATTAAATAAAAAAAATTAAAATCGGTGAGAATTGAATATATATATATATATATATATATATTTAGAAAGGTCTCCATCTTATCCAGCTAGCATATTCCCAATTTTAACTAGGTCAAAAAGAGATCAAAATATCAACATGCAAAAAGACCACGGGAGGATAGTAGGGATGAAAGCAACTGCAAATATCGATCCACGTGTTCATGAATTGAAAATAGAATTAATTACTTAGCTTGAAATAGACATCTTCCTATGGTCCATATACATAACAATGTAAACAAAATCTAACGAAGATTTAAACCAAATCGTACGTGCTTGTTTAGAAGCTAATTTTTTTAAAAAACAAAATTATCCATAATGATCGAATAATGAACGCTCCTAGTTACGTGTCGATCCATCCGTTTTCAATGTAATGTGGGTATTTGATTTGTCATTGCATTGATATAAAACAGTGAATATGATTATATTAGTTGAAAAATCAGAGTCTTTTTGATTTTGACAATGCCAATTTCCTCTTATTTTTGACTTTGTTTAGTGGGGAAGAAAGATGCGGAATGTGAAGGAAAAGGAAATGACCGGCTCTTCTTTACTTGGGTTCAGTCCAGCATGGTAGGTGATCACTATATTTTTGTCATTTTGGCATCAATATAGGATTGTGACGCCTTCTCGTTAAAACAAGTAAATTTTGGAATATATATGATTTTTGAGTTATTCCAAGGCGAAAAAAATTGTTGGGCCTTTATTCGTATCCATTTCTAAATGATTGGCTATGTTTGATAGAATATGCCATTCTTTCATTTCTTATAGGGTATTTATGATTTTTCTTAAAATAGAAATTGAAAGAAAAAAAATGCAATCTCAACATAATCACATGCTCTATCTCTATACAAATTTTTTGTTACGTAGGAGAATATTCAAACCCTAAATCTTATTTTCTTGAGAGGTTATTTTGATTTAAACATATATTCATATGAATTTCCTCTAAGTACTTTGACGCCAATCATACAAACGAGTCTTTTGCTATTAAAACTATTCTTATTCTGCCAATTGTGATTGCAAGTATTGAAAAAACTTTTTCAATAATGAAAATAGTAAACAATCTTTTGTATAATGGAATGACAGATAATTTGATAAACTATAGTTTTTTAAAAATTCCATATATTAATAATTAATGAAGTAATTATACAACAATTTTCAACCCGCTGAAAAGACTTCCAGGCTGTGCCATTGGGTTGAGGTCAAAACAATAAGATTTAAGATTTTTCCTTTGTCACAGGGAATAAAGGTGTCAAGGCACCATACGATTCGTTTCGAAAACGTAGTGATTCACTTTCTGAGACGATTAACCTACAAAAATCGTTGAATTTCCCTTCAAATTTTAGCAAATGCATCTTCTCCAAACTTGGTTTAGACTTGACCAAGTGTGCTTCTTATGTTTTTTGGTGCAAAAGTTGAAATCCTCGTGTTGCGTTTGACCAGCTTTTCTTGCCATTAATATTTCGATAACAAATTAAACATAAAAGATATGATAAGAGAAATTGCCTTTCCAAAATATATTGATCAAAGTACTCCAATATAACATATATAATCTTTATTTTTGTAGTCAAAATTACTTATACACGTAATTATTTTTATCTCTTTTTATCGAATACAGATCACTTGACATCTTTGGTATGAAAAACTTTTTACTACATAGTTAGAATATAAAATCCATAGATTTATTTGGTATTTATCTGTTTCATAACTTTAAATTAATACATTCCAATTTTTTAAATTTAGTTTCTCTCCCTATATTTATACAAAATTCTTATTTTTTTCCACAAATCAAACAAAAAGGAAAATCATTCTCAAAAAAATGGATTGTGGCCAAAAAATGTACTTTAAAAATGAATTTGAAACAGTTTGTTTCAAATCACATTAATTTTATTGCCCACTTCTGCCAGTAACAATGACCATTAACAAAAGCAAATATATATATATATATATATATATATTATCAGACCCTTTCTCTATCTCTCCTACCTCACAACATTTGTTTGTTGGTGCTAGCCTGAAGACATAAATTTTTCTCTTGATGGATGTGCCAAAAGAGAAAATTGAACCCTGAAAAGGAAAACCAGGTTGGCAAGGTCGAAAGGGACATAGTAGACTTTTTTCATCTTCAAAAAAGCACTAACTTTCCCATACTTTATTTCCTCCTCTCTTTTAATTCCCTCGCATCCTTTTTTTTCTGGTGATGAGCATTGTCAAACAGAGCAAAGTCCAAAAGTTCAATCTCTCTGCTTATATTAGGCATATATCTTTCTATGGTATACGTGCATGAATCTAAACTAAACATGGGAAACAATTATTTTCATTTGAACTTATTTTTGGAGGATTTCTAATTCCACATTTGATAAAACTTAGCTTTTCATAGATAAGTTTTGCCAACATCACATTTCCCTCGGATTAATCCATTCATGCTTCTGCCCTTAAAAAAATGCGCAAGCAATGAGGTAAGATTAATTTTAAAAACTTTGAACTAAAATAACAAAGATTAACCATCCAAAATCTTAACTTACGAATGTAATCATGCCCATAATAGTAAAATTAATCATGCAAATCCATTTCTTGTAAAAGATAAATAATTATATAGCAATAGTCTCCATCCTCTCTCTCTCTCTCTCTCTCTCTCTCTCTCTCTCTCTCTCTACTGCTTTATGTAGGTTTGGAACAAAAGAATGGACATTATATAACTAGTAAGTAAAGATAAGCACGATCCTCACCATACCTTATCCTTAAGGAAGCTATAATTGGTTCTAAATTCATTCCCACTATGAAATATGTATCATTCATTCTAAAAATCTATTGCTATGAATAAAGTAGAAGACTGTGTTGATTAAATTTCAAGGCCATGAATTAAAGTATGCATGCCCTAATCAGATCATCCCTTTTCATATACCATGCTCGATTATGATACTTATCAAACTCTTTACAATTTAAACTAAACAAAATTTTGACACGTTGCTTATCATTTAAATCAAATCATAGCACCATTTTTAACATATTGAACATGTAGATATTTAGGACATGGGCATGTTTCAAATTACAAATTAGTTTTATTAAGATATTTACTATATGCCTAGTTAAAATCACATGCATGCAATGGGCATATCCAAATTTAGATATATTGATTCAAATAAACAACACAATCTTTTATTTTCATTGGATCTCGATTAGAATAAAATCTTTTTTTTTATAGTTAGAAGGGGGGGATTCGAACCCTACTCTTTAAACAGAGAGATTATGTACCAACTAATAAGTTAAATGCTCGAGTGTCGAATAAAATCTTTGTTCTATCGATTTTTACAGTAAAGCTTTTAATTATTTTAATTGGCAACTTCATATCATCATATATATTATATTTTTGTATATACTATATATGTCACATCATTCATTTGAATTTTATTCTGCATTATACTTTGAAGGTGCTCAATTTATTTTCAATGATTATTTGATGTTTATGGGTTGGCAGTGCCGGCCCTTGGGTGAAGCCACCCAAGCAATGGTTTTAGGCTCCCAATTTGGGGAAGCCTCAATTTTTTTTAAAAAATTATAATTTTACAATAATTATAATATAATTAATTATATTAAATATATATATAAGTAAAAATAATTATTAAAATTATTTTTTTTACTTTTTTAATTATGTGCCTAATAATTTCAATTTTCTATTACTTCCTTCTTTCTAAAATGCTATTAATTCTCAACTATATTTTCTTATTTCCAATAAACCAACAATCATATGTATTTACTCATCTCCAACAGCTATTTTTTTTCTCACTTATTTTTCTTATTTCCAATCAATGAATTTAATGATTTCCAACAACTATTTTTTTTCTATATATAAAACTAATTTTTTTTCAATGTATAATGTCTACTTTTGAAATCTCCCTTTCTTATTTACTCTTTCTTCCTTTAACTTCAATTTTTCTCCAAAGAATACACAAGAAGTTTATTCTTTTATTATCTTCATAAAGCTGTGAGTCTCATTTACGGTTTGTAATAAGCATTCAATAATTAGATACTATTGTTGTAATCTTTCCAGATTTTTTTATTGTAATTTAGAGTTTATATTATATTATTATATTATTTTTGTTTTCATGTGATAGTTGATTTGTTTGAATTAGAATTTTTGATTGTTGATTTTATATTAACCATTTAGAAAATATAAGATAATTATAATAGTTTAAAATATAAGATAAAAGTTTAATTAAAAATTTTACATCTCAAAAAGTTAGAAGAATAAAATTTTAATAATTTTGTTAATTTTAATAAAAAAAAACCTCATTTGAATATTTCGTTTTAAGTCTTTGAACTTGTTGAGCCACCTCTGTGGATTGGTAAGTATTAAATTCATGCTTTATTCCCTTTTAGGGGTTGAACATCGAGGAGATCTTGATCTTTAGAAAACAGAGAAAAGCTATGAACAAAGAGTATAAGCCAAAAAAAAAAACTACTAATAAGCAGGAGTTTAAATTGTATTATGATTGATTTTCACATTGAAGGTGTATAGAACTCAAATCATCTCGAATTCCACTTGTTTTAAGTAATTATTTAGGTATGCTTAATACAAAATTCTCTTTTATAAAATTATTTTCATAATTATATAAAATTTTTTAAATTTACTTTCTAATCAAATCCAACATATTAAACTTTCTTTTGAATTTTTTTTTTAAATTGTGCAACCGATTATTATTAAAATTATAATAATGAGCCGTCTCTCATTTTTAACAACTTTTGTGTGGTGTGCAAGACGAACGAGCCCTTGGCCTTTAAAAACAGTGTTTATGAGGGGGCGTTTTTTGTCTTTTCACGTCACAATTCTCAACTGGAACGTGGGCCCAGGCAACATGAATGTCGACGTGGCAGGATATCGATGGCCAAACTTTTTTTAGTGTTCGTTAGTCATTGGGATGACGCAACTCAAAACCCGAAACGCGTATCGCGTTAAGCGCGGGAGCGGGCGGTGGGCCCCACTTGATGACGTGTCGACCGTTAGACGGGCCGAACTCTCTTCCCCTGGATTCTGACCTCATCTCCTTTAGTGGGGTCACCCGACGAAACTTCGTTAAGCGCTGGGTGACTCCGTTGTACCGAAATGACATAATTGCCCTTTTTAAAAAAAAAAATACTATCATTGCTATTTTAATAGTATTTTTTGATAAATAAAAATCCAAGCGACATACAAATTGCTCAAACTCTCAATTTAAGATAGATATTAAAAATTTCTTTTAATGTCATTTCTTTTATCTAAAACCCATTCTACGTTGAGACCAACGATTTCATTAATTGAATCAATTTTATTGTTATTTTATTATTTTAATTTAATTTTTCAAAAAAATTTTAATTGCAATTGTTTTGATGAAATTTAAGGTTTTTGTTTGTACAAAATGACTAATATTTGTTTAATTCTCATATCATTTCGGAAAAATTAAGGTATTGATAAAACTAACATCAAAACTTGTGCTGATTTTGTTATATCTATTTTATTTTTCATTGGAATAGTTAAAATTTTAATTAAAAAAAACTCTAAACACGTGGATTGTAATATATTAAACTTAAAGAAGCAGCGTAGTAGCTATATATTCTAGTATGTATATAAAAGAATATATACATAATATGCTAGAATTAGTTGGTGGATCTAGGTAATGGTCGAACATTTGAAGCAGCACTTTGCTTGGTTGGCCACTTACATAGTGAGAAAATTGAACAACACTGTTGTCAAACAGAAGGAGAGGGATATATATATATATATATATATATATATATATATATGACAAAATTCTGCAAAGACAAAAATCACTGCACTTCCTTATAGTTAAGGATCATGTCGTGTAGGACTCAAATTGTTTTGATTGCATGGGAGAGGGGTTTGAGACATTCTATCATGTGCCTAAACCTAAAACACCACATGCTTCTTTTAACTTAATTTTAAAATAATAAAATTCAATAACAGAAGCATATTCTCACATCACTAAAAAGGGATTGCTGCTCCAAAACGGAATGCATGCATCATGAAATGAATGAATTGGATAAAGTGAAAGGTTTTGTGAATGAATCGAATGAATGATTAAATGAATTGAAGAATCAAATAGAAGAAACATAAAAGCCCACTTTTCACACTGCTTTATGTTTTTTTTTTTTTTTGTTATTTTTTATATAGTTTTAATTGTCATTCACATGTATGTATTTTATAACTTATTATGGAATTTTACTCATTAAAAGTAAGGGGATAAAATTTTAATGATGGAGTGGAAACTGTTCTCTTTTAGGATGGGTAAACACCTTATTAATGCATTAATGTGACAGAAGTTTAAAGTTCAAGATTTGATTCAACTTGCTCCTCTAGCCCTTGATTTAGAACTAAACAAACAAAAATCAGACATAATTCCATAACCAAACAAATAAAATGATCAATGTGGAAAAGTGGAAATTTTCATTTTCTTTGTTTTTAAATTTTTATAATTAATTTCATATATAGTTGACTCCACCTCGCCAGACATATTTTGAATTTTAGGCTTGGTTGAATAGAGACAGCTCAAGTACATAGAATGCACCCACTACTCAGATTCAATAACATTTCCTTATTAAATATTGAGGGAAAGAAGAAAGGAGATTTCAGCACATATTTCAGCTTATTCAATGTATTGTTTTCTTTTTTTGGCAATTCCTCAACCTCTCTTCTTTTTTTTCTTTTTTAACATCTACATGCATCTTAACAGTAACATTAAACACATACAACAAATCTCAATTATTCATGAAATTTTTTATTTTCAAATACTTTCACTATTGATTATTGATGTGATAGGTATTAGGTAAGCATTTTTACAGATATCAGTGACAAGATTAAGTGGATAACATGAGTTGGCTTCTGATGCTGCATGCCTGATGAGAAAATCTTGCCAGCTCTGTCAAAATGTTGAAAATTGGGGGGTGTTGAACAAGATTTGATTAAGTTTGGCCCAAAAAGAGGCGTGAGTAACATTTGTTAAATAAGAATCATATTTTGACAATCATAAAATTGAATGATGAATTCAAACCCATAGGGGCAAAAGTAGCATTTAATGTTTGTTCTTCTTTTTCTCATGATGCACTAAATAATGTATTCGGTATAGTCCCTACAGCCTGAATATAGTAGAATTTAATTATCCAATAAAAAAGAAAAAGAAAACAGTAGATTTCTATTGAGTCCACACAAAGTGATACTGCAGATCCAGATTTAAGGAATAAAAAATGAGGAGAATGTAACTCATGTTCTCAATGATGTAAGCACTAACATCCTACAGGCTCAAGGTGCAAATTTTTTAAAGAGAGAGAACAAAATAAATATCAGTTAGCTACCAACTGAATCTCATATCTGACAAATCCTGTATCTAAGCAATTTGACAATAATGATGCCAATGTAACAGCAACCCAGAAAAGAAACAAAGATATAACAAGAGAACAATTGAAGTTTTCTTAAATGGTGATTTAATTATAAATTTATAATACATAATTTTATGCTTCAATTTCTTCCAAGTTTTCATTCAGACTTAAGAAAATCTATACACAGACTCACACCATCTTTTTTAGGCAATCATAGTAACTCAGGCCTAATCTTTGTAAAGTAGCTTGGAACTTGTTCATTCTCCAAATGTGCTGCTGATATGTTTTTCAGTAATGCCAAAAACAATCAAGGTCCACTGGTCCAGCTGAAGCAGAAGGGGCTTCTTGATCATCAAATGGCCTCTTTCCCATCTCAAGATTCGAGACGACAGAAGAGATTTCAGTGTTAATATCAGTGGTTAAACCTGTTTCTTGTGAAACACTAACCATCTCCCTCTCTGTTTTGAAATCCTGCCTCATGTTTAATCCATGGTTTTTGATTAAGGCCTTCAGGATTGATTGGTCTTGCATTAAAACAGAGCCAGGGAATTGAAAATTTGATGGGAAAGGGACAGCTTGAGTAGAGTAGAAAGCGTTTGAAAGTGGGATTCGTGGGAAAATGTCGGTAGGATTAGACGAAACAGGAAGAAGAGGATTGTTAAAATTATCAGTTGTGTCTTGTTGGTTTCTTTGAACATCAATAGCATTGGAGAAGCAGGGCACGTAAGCCGATTCGACAACAGGTTTGTTCTTGCCATTGTATGGTGAAGATTCCATTAAAGGTGGTAGACCAGAAGGACCCAACTCATTACCAAAAGAACCCACCCTAACCAGACCTGAAATATGAGTTTTCTTCCCACCAGAGCTCTTTTGGAATACCCTGCAAATCACCCATTCATTCTACAAAATAAAAAAAAAAAAAAAACAAAAGGAACCATTAACACCACACGGTTACACAAATGAAACAGAGCAAAAGACAGAATGAAAAGCAGAGGAAAACAGAGAAAAGTGAATGTTACCTTGGCAGTTTTGGGGAGGTTGTGGACCGAGTATTTGCCTTCCAGTCTGTATTCATGCATGACCCAGTTGGTCTTCTCTCCTTTAGGAGCTCTACCCTTGTAGAAAACAAGAGTTTTCTTCATTCCAACCAATGATTTTCCTCTGTAAATCTCCTTGTCTTTCCCTGTAGCTTTCCAGTAGCCAGAATCAGTAGCCCTATTTGTCCTAAGACCAGTAGGGTATTTTCTGTCTCTCACACAGAAAAAATACCATTCTTTCTCTCCCATTTTCGCTTTCCCTATACCCAATAAACCAAACAAACATGAGAAAGTTTAAACAGAATCCTGAAACAATCTCATCTAGGAAGAATTAACAAAGAGAAAAGCGAATGAAAATTCTGATTATGAGAGCAGAAACTTACATGGCAATTCCCAGGGCTCAGACTTGTTCAAATCCACCTCTCCAATAGCTCTAGCGCTGAAGTTGATGTCTAGAACCTTCTTGTACAAGTAGTGAGAAATAAGCTCTTCATCAGTTGGATGAAAGCGGAAACCTGGGGGCAAATCCATCTGATCATCCACCTGACCAATCACAGTAATGTTTGCCATTCCTGGAATAAGCTAAAACCCTATTGCCCCCCTCACTTAAAACCTTCTGTTTCACGTTCAGAATAATGGTTTCAATGAACAAGCTGCAAAAGAACCCCCAAAATTCAGATCGAAATCCTCACTAAACACACCCTTGTAACCTCTCTCTATATATAAACTGAACAAACAGCTAAAGTTCTTATTGTCCAACGCACATAACAGAGAAAACAAAAAACATAAAAGAACTCAAAAAGATTCAAATGGAAAGTGATGCAGCAAAGGGATAAGAAGAAAGCTTATATAAAGCTAAGGGAAGTTAGGAAAAAAATAAAGTTAAGGATTGAGAGAAAAAGGGAGAAGCCATGGAACTAAAAAGTATTAAACCTGAAAGATGATGGAGAGGTGTTAAGAGAAAAAAGCAGCATGAGAAACAAAAGCCCCCTAAATACTGGTGTGTGAAGAGAAAGAAACGTGGTATGTAAGGCAACTTGGTAGGTTGTTTTAGCCTCCCTCCCCCATCCTTCCTCTCAATAAACTTTTTCTATATGTTAACAGTAATAATGATTTCTATTCTATCCCCTTGAATTTTGACCAGAGACAGCTAATCTCAAACATCATGCATGCAAGCTGCATCATAAGTTAAATACCTTATTAATTGTACAATTGTTTCTAATGTTTTTTCATATGTGGGGATTCAAATTTTTGTTTGGATAATTGTTTAAC
The DNA here is from genome assembly GCA_036013995.1 of Theobroma grandiflorum. NCBI lineage: Eukaryota > Viridiplantae > Streptophyta > Magnoliopsida > Malvales > Malvaceae > Theobroma > Theobroma grandiflorum. Next base: position 16,375,093 of record CP142131.1, read on the forward strand.
TTTGTTTATGTTTATGTTTTTCTTTTAATTGGAAAAGGGGATTCAAATCATGCTTTTTAAGTGGAGAATCATGTATTAACCAATGAATTAAATGTTTGGGTACTTGTTCATATTTATATTAATTATTATATAATTTATCAAATAATTTGTGATCTTTTTGTATGATGAGAAACCCTTTCCAATTAAAGCTATGCAAGTTACATTTACCCTACCTTCATAGAGAATCTAAATAAAGACATACAAATTGTTGCAAGTCAATTCTTTTATGATCAGACTGTAGCCTATGCTGATGATTTTATAATTATTTCTTTTATATTAATAATTGTTATAGAATTATCAAGAAGATTTGGGTCCAATAAGGATAGGGTGTTGATTTTATTGGTTGTTTCATCTGCACACCAGAAATAGGCAACATGTATTATTATAAAAGATTCAAACAGTGAGAAAAGCTTAGAATATTAATCTAATTTTTCAATGTGAAAAAGGAGCTTTCCCAAATCAAATCGTTTTTATTCTGATTTGTGATTACAGCTATGTGAGTGCATGGACGATTGCAGAAACTGAATTTTCAGCCTCCGAAAATTGGATAAAGTTGTTCATTCAACTCAAAATGACCTATTTGACCCCAATTTGTCTATAGGAAAAAAACATGAACCAAAAAAAAAAAAACGAAAGAAAAAATGGCTCGAAACCGACATTGCATAGATTTTTCATGCTATTGGCATAAAAAACTGACACTTTGCAACAAGGAACCAAAATCAGGTAAGAAAGTGGTCCATTTCTAGGTTTAACCATAACATCAGAAATAGACAAATTATGGAAAAATCACCTGGGACCTCTCCCTAAAGCTTCTAAAACCTTTTGGCCAAAAAGTTGAGCACTGTTCCATAACAGTTTTATTTAAAAGTTTCATCAGATACAGGAAAAAATATAGGCCAGAGAATAAGCTACCAGGGCATAATTAATCTCTCCCTCTACCTACTTCATTTAACCCTATACATCTTGTTTTGAAGGACCTCACCATGATTTAAAATTTAGCCGTTCTTGCTAATATGATGTCAAGGGAATAAAGTTCTTCTTGACTGAGAGCTATATTTTTAAGTTGTTAGGTGAGAGAGAGTTCAAAGCATTGGACAATTTCTGAGAATGAGCTTCCCAAGCTAATTTGTCTGATCATGATAGATATATATAGTGAGGATTTGAAAGGTCAATCTATATCCGATGATTTGGTTTATTCTTTTTCTTAAGTTTTGGTGAGTGTAAGTTTGTACTTCGAAAAGGTTCTCTTACGGTAAAAGAACGAATAAATAAGACAGATGAAATAATGAGAAGCTGAAGTAGGAATGAAAAAAGAAAGTCTTTATGGATGCTGACTGTAAACGTTTGATTTTGGTTATTAACATATTATGGCTCTTATTACATATTTTTAAATGAAATTATTCTATAAAATCATATGGTTGTTCAAATAGTAATGCATTATGATGGTGGTGAAAGCAACCGCGGTAATGAATATGTAAAACAGTATGGTAACAGTGAAGTAATTCGAGACGTATAGCAAGAGTTACTGGTTAATTTTACTTTTAAGATATTTTGGATAGTTTGATTCAGTGTTTCAAATACAAAATTAGTTAAAATGATCTTTTCTTAATTTTTTTTTCGAAATACGAGTTTTTCTCTTTTTTCTCTTTTTTTAAAAAACATGTGACATGATTCTCAGTGTTACCAAACTTCACTACACCATTAGATCTAAGTATCTGCCCACTATCCCAATGCATGTTCTGAGCTAACATGTTTTCCCGTGATGTCCAATAAACGCTCTTCTTGATAGTTGTTCTTGAGCAACTATTTATAAGCAACTGCTTCAACTTAGTGTGTGTATATATATGAAAAGACTTTGACAATTCATCAAGGATAAACTAGAAATCGATAGATCACTCCCTCTCTAAAATACTTTCTCCCAATCTCTCTCTTAACTCTTTTCAAGTACGCTCCATTTTACTCAGCTCTTTCCAACTTATTTTCTATCTTGCTTCGCCACTACACTTTTTCTATTTTTTTATTTAAATTTTTTCAATTATCGTCTAACACGTAATTTAAAAAATTACACTAATCTTTCTCGCTACTGTCTCCAATACATCACACCTTACTTGATTGCAATATTATCTCTCTTCTTATCACAAAAGAGCCCCTCTAAATTCACTTAATTTATATATAACAAGATTACCGCAAAATCTTTAGTGTATCTTCTACACATAACCGCGTGCATATGACAACCACACAGTTAAGAACGTTTTCAGCTCTAGAAACTTTGAAGGTGCATAAATACCAAGTGCTACCTTACTCTAAATTTTAATGTGATCCCACAAAAGATTTTGCCCACTAAAACATAAGAGGCACTCAAACAAAAAAATTACAAATTAAATGTTAATTGACATAGCTTGAAAAGGCTCCATTAAAATGCTGGCATATACTGGACCAACTTTTTGTTGTGCATTTTCTTCTCTCTCCTTTTACTGGTAAATAGAGTAGTTTATACCTATGGAAAATTTGGACAGGCCAAGAATTCAATCCTTTGACTAAAGAGAGAAGTAGCAACAGGCAGGAGTAATAGATCTTGATTTCTATCCCTATTACAAAAATAAAAATAATAGTAATATGAAACAGATGGGACACAAAGTTCATCCAGGATTTGTGAAACCAAGAACCACCCAAATTTCAGGTTGTTTTCCAATTTCTAAGCCCAAAACAATCAACCCACAGATTGGCCAATACTTGAATCGGCCTAAGTTCCACTAGTTAGTGCAGCACAAACTGAAAGGCCAACTTGGCTCCACGAAAAGAGAACGAGAAAAACGGCAAAAGAGCTAGATGATGATATAAGCTTGAGCTGAAAAATGAAGAAGATGGTTTAAGCGTGCCAGTCAATGTGCACATCTTAAATTCGATCATTATGCATGTAGCTAACTTTATTTAACGCAAGTGACAAGTTTTAAAACCATATCTATATTTTTTTTTTATGAAATCATATCGGGTTTTTGGTTTAGATATTTTATTTTTTATTTATGAGAAATGATTTTTTATTAACATTAACTTCCAAATTTTAAAAAATAAGCAAAAAATTTAAAAAAGAGAACAAACATTAGGATTTTGATAATATAGTGGGAGGAAATGGAGGTTTGATAGAAACAAAGTTAGAGAGTGTGCAGCTACCACTACAAAACAAAACAACATTGTCGATGAAATATTTTGAAGATATAATAGTTAGTAAATTTACATTCGTCGAAAATGGAATATGATGTCTAAGATACACAAACCACATATTCCATTAGATATTTCAATCAAGAGTTTGTCAATTTCATCCGGTAGTTGGTAATAACTGTCACTTGATGAAAGTTTGGTTTTTTTTAGTGTATGTCATAATTTGGTAATTATTTACAAGAAATAAGTATATATATATAGGGACTTACTATCTATTACCTCAATAATTTTTGTGAGTAAGTACCCTTTCAAACTGTTACATAAAATAACATTACTCCTCTAATGATTATTTTATAAGAATATATAACATTCTATTTATGCAGCATAGTAGATACAGCAACATTTCCCTTTCAATAAGAAACCCAATAAGTAGGCGACACGCGTCAAGTTTGGCCACTTTGAGGAATTTCAATCGTCTTGGTAACTGCTCAAATAGTCAACGTCCATATCTGCCAATTAGGCATCATAAAATATTTGGAAATAGACTGTGTATGCCCCAGCCACTCGACCATGCTGCTGCCACTTGGCAGCTTGTTATTGCTTTTGCCAAACCAAACTTAAAAATTATTAAACTAATAAAACCACCAAGAGTTGACTTATTAACCTCCGGCGAAGGTGACGTGGCAGCAGGACCTTGCTCCTTCTGTTTGGACATGTGGCCATGACTTGGATGACACGCGGCATAATGCGAATGAACAAGAAACCCAAAACTTAGGGGAAGGCTAATTTTGGAGGTCGGCAAAGGTCAGCTGGTCTGAATAATGAAGGTTTGATTCAGATTTAGGTCTTCCAACGCTTGATTATCACTTCATTTCAAATCAATTAATCAAGTCTTTCATGACTTTCTTGCTTTCGGATAAGGTAACATATAAAGTCCAATTTTGCTTTGAGAATAGAAAAAAGGAAATGACAATAGCTAGAAAGCTACTTTCAATAATTTGACGAATAATTGAAAACCCCAAACTTAAAATTTGAGTATTAAACTCAATATTAAGTTTTAATATTTCTTACTCAAAAATTCAAGTTTGAATCTCTAATTTCATCAACTAAAAAGCTCTAAATTTATATAAACGTTTCGAGAGACAAACTAATGAGATTTGCTCAAATGTTTTTTACTAGTAGTTGTAGACTCACATATTATATTGCAAATGCTGTAAATTCTCAAAAGCAAATATAAGTGGACTGTGAATCCAATTAGGCCCTTGGCGTACGCCTTGACAATAATTTTTTTCCTCTTTAAACGCAAGCTCCTCTCTTCGAACCTTCATGAACATAAAACATGGAGTGAGTCAGCGGGGACGTGTCTGGACTCTGGAGGCAATATATTTGAAGGTTTGGAGAAATGAAAAGAATAAAATTGTCTTTTTCTTCAACTCCCAGACACTCGTGCATTTTTAAAATGTATTTGATTTTCTTAATATGACCTGATAATGACGTGGACAAATCTTTATCTCTTTTCACCAAAATAATATATAATTTAAGGTTGCAAGTTACGACAACCTGCTTATTTAAAAAAGGGCTATTTTCGGTCTATGCAAGCAGCTTAATATTTATTGGTCATAATGTTAACTCAATAAATTAAGTCTTCATCCCATTAAATTCGTATAAAAGAAATTGACGGGAAAAGAGATGAGTTTTTTTAAATTGATTTCTAAACAATTCAATAAATTTAACTTTATTATAGATTTTAGGTCAAATTATACAATTAGTCTTTATATATTCTATTAAAGTAGTGAATTTAATTTTTATATAATAATTTATAAAAATTGAGTTCTTATACTTTTTAAAATTAACAATGTCAATCCAATCATTAATAATATTAAAAATATTTCATTAGTTATATTGGCATGCTATTTAACTGTAGTGATGTTGTGACAATGATGACATGATATCTAATAATGATGCAATGGTTATATTAATGTGATGCTAATCAAATACATACATGGATTTAAGTGATGATGTGATGCTAATGTGGTATTAATATTTGCTGATATGACATTTTTACATTTACACGTAATGAATGGTAGTTTACTAACTTTCACTCCTCCGACCTTTGTGAAAGTCTCGATATTCTTGAGCCTTCTTCTTTTACTTATTCTTCTTCTCCAATACCCCCCATCGTCACCATTACTTCCACCGCCACCATTGCACTTAAAGCCATTTTCAAGCCTTCTAGAAGAGGTGGTACTCCACTCGAGTTTTTCCTCGACCTTCGACAAACAAAGTCTTTTTCAACCTCGAAAAATGAGGGTTTCTCTAGGATTTTTAAGCCTCAAAGGAAATCATGTGGTGTTAGGGTCTCAAGCATGCTTTGGTCAATTTTTTTATCGAAACGACAAAAAGAACCTACACAAGGAAGAAATCGTTGGAAACAGAAGGTCTTTTAAAATTGTTGAAGTTGAAGATTTAGATTCTTGTTCAAGTGTCGTTCTAGACCTATCTTTGAAAGCAAAAAAGAAAACCATTTTGAGAGTGCAACCGATCACGGAAACGACATAAAGATCCTATAAGAACAACAACTCAATGCGGATGTTGTCATAACAATAGTAATATTTGAGAAGATTGGAATAAAATCAATGATAAAGGAAAGATTTGAGAGAAAAGAAAAAGACATTTGTTTACATTTTATTTAAGTTTCCCATCTTTGAATTTATAATACTTATAAAAAACTAACATTTATTATGTGTAAATTGCAAGAATTCCACATTAGCAATATATTAGTGCCATATTAGCATCATATCATCTTTTAAAATTCATATGCATTTGACCAATGCCACATTAACATAATCATTACTTCATTTTAGATGTTACATCATTATTATCATGTTATTAGATTCAATGCCACATCAATAAGAATATGCCATTAATGAGAAAAATTACAGTATACCATGCATTGATGAAGATAGTACTGATGTTTCAAACTAATACAACTTTTTTTTAGTAGCACCGATACGAAGGAAGGCTCAAAGAATGATAATTAATGGAGCAGTACATAATGTGAATTCGGGTTGCAAAGAGAAGAATAAGGAAGAGGATAACGTGTCTGGTCACTCACTGGTTAAAGATGTAGGGTGTAAGTTTACAACAAAGACTTTGAATGAAATTCTAATTGATGAGTCAAAAGTGATGACAGAAAGTAGTAATGAAAATATGGGCTCCATGGGCGGTTTTAATGGTGGGGTGTAAAACAATATTAACTTAGAGTTAATGAAGGAATCAGTGGGTAAGTGGCTGACGACAAATGTGAGAAAGAGATGGAGGGAGCTAATAAGGATATGTGGTGGGATGGGATAGCTACATGAGGGGACAGTGTGCAAGTAAAATTAGGTTTGAAGATGGGAAATCAAATGGGGGGTAAAATGATGCAAGTTGATTTGCAAGACATGAATAATGTAGATGTTGGTGAACAGGTGGATTCGAGTTTGTTTCAAGGGAAGAATTTTGAAAATAAAATGTTACAGACTGGTTGTGAGAAGGATGAAGCTCAGGTGGGAATGACATTTACAAAGGGATTGAATGTGGAAATAGACAATGTGAAGCCTAATTTTAGTGAACAAATTTAAAAGGATGAGTTAGTAAATGTTAGGATGAAGATAGGCTTGTTTTGTGTTCTTAATGCAGGGAACTAGCTGAATAGAAAGAGGAAGGTTATGAAGTCAAAACTTAAAAGGAAAAAGGGTGGAGAAATATAGTAAAGTGGGACCATGTTCTTTTGTTGAAACAGCGATGCCAAGGGTTAAGATGACTTGCACTGCCTAGATAAATGAGGATAATAAGTTGGAATTGTCGAAGGCTCGGGAACCATTGTACAATTCTGATGCTCTTTAAATACTTGAGGAAATTAAATCTTGAAATTCTATTTCTAATGGAGACTAAAAGATGTAGTTTTGAAATGGAAAGCCTAAGGTTGCAATTTGGTTATGATTATTGTTTTACAGTGGATACGGTTGGTAGGGTTGAAGAGTTAGCAGTGTTGTAGAAGAAAGAAACATTATTGACGGTAAAGTCCTTTTTTGGGAACCAAATTGACAAAGAGATTATGTTGAGGGGTGATGTATGGCAGATGACTAGATTTTATAGCTACTCTAATAATTTTGAGAGAATGTTAAGTTAGAGCTTGCTGCGAACATTGAAGATGCAGTTGCAATGTCCTTGGATGTGCTTAGGGGATTTCAATGAGATATTTTATGACAGTGAAAAATTAGTGATGCGGACAAAAGTGAGTTTCAAATAAAGGCTTTTAGGGAAGCTTGCGAGGATTGTGGTTTGAGAGATTTGGGGTATATGTGTCCTCGATATACTTGGTGGAATAATAAAGAGGAGGAAATGCACATTCAATGCCATTTGGATAGGGCTCTTGCTAATGATGAGTGGGCTACTAAGTTTCAACATGTAGCAGTATTTAATGAAGCTTTAGGGGCACCAAACCATTTGGCACAAAAATCTGATCTTTCTTTTAAGGAAAAAATAAATTGAAAGTCAAGATTTCATTTCAAGGCAGCTTGGATGAATGATGATTTTTGTAAAGGTATTGTGTCAAATGAATAGAATGTCTCGGACTCCTTTTAAATTGAATTTGTAGGTAAATTGAACAATGCTAAAAAATTATTTAATTCTTTTAAACTTAATCCATTGAAAGATGTGCAGGACAAAATAAAATAGAAGCAAAGAGATTTACAGGTTACTCACGAAGATAAAGTTACTGTTGATGGAGCTTACACCATTAAAGTATTGCAACGTGAATTGAGAAAATTGGCCAAAGATGAGGAAATAATGTCGAAATAGAGGTCTAGGGTAGATTAGTTCAAGGAAGGAGATAAAAATTCAAAATTTTTTCATTAGAGAGGAAAAAAAAGAATACCATATGGGTTATAAAGAAAAGCAATGGTGAATGGGTGGATTCGCAAAGCAATATCTTCATAGAGGTAAATAATTTTTTCTCTTAGTTATTTACAACATCCTATCCTTCGATAATTGATGAGGTACTAGCTTTTGTTCAATCGAGAGTAACAATGAACATGAATGAGGAATTGGTTGCTAACATTTCAATTAAGGAGGTTAGATTTGCACTTTTTCAAATACATCCAATAAAAGCACTTAGACTGGATGGATTGCTAGCTCTATTTTACTAGAGGTATTAGGATGTATTTGGGGTAAATATTTATCAATTTGTTATAGATTTCCTTGAAGGCTGAACAGATAATGACATTAAACACACTCATATAGCTCTTATCCCAAAAGTTGATAATCCAAAGCTAGTTAGTTAGCTCAGACCCATCAGTTTATGCAACGTACTATACAAAATAGCCTTTAAGGTGTTAACAAATAAGTTTGAAGTCTATATTGCTTGTTATCATAGCAAAAATCAAAATGCTTATGTTCTTGGTAAATTGATCAACGATAACGCGATAGTTGTGCACGAGGTTATAAATTGTTTGCATAATAAAAGATAAGGAACAGGTGGATGACTTTGCTTGCAAGTTAAATATGAGCAAAGCATATGTTCGAGTTGAATGGTCTTTTGTATAAGGTATGTTATGGAAATTGGGGTTTGTTGAAAGATTCATAGATAGGGTTATAAGGTGTGTTTCAACTGTTACTTATTATGTTCTACTTAATGGGTTTATTGGGGAGAGAATAGTTTAATCCAAAGGTTTAAGACAAGGTGATCCAATGTCACCAATTATTTTTGTTATTATTTATAAGGCTTTATCCTGCTTATTGATAGCTACAAAAATGGGCAAAAATATTTTTGGTTTGTAGGTGAATAAGGGTGGCTCAAATATTTCTCACTTGTTCTTTTTTTATGACAATATGATCTTCGAAAGGACAAGATCTTATAAGGTTATTGTTGCTTACTAATTTATCAAGACAATTTGCTTTAAAACTTTTATCAAATTAGCAAAACATCATGCAAGTGCACATGGTCAACAAGTAATACAGTAGTGAGTGAGTTATCATCTCCACAGGGAATTGTATCTAAATTCTTTCTAATTACTAAAATTGGACAATCTAATCTTATCCAACGAAACCTAGTTTGGAAATTAATTGAAAATGAAAATTAAAGTAGCAAGGCTAAACTAGTGAACTAAGCTAAAAAAAATGCAAGTAAATTAAGTTGAAAAATAGTGGGGAAGTACCTAGGATTATGGTTTCAATTAATGCTTCATTTGGACTTAAGATTGACTAATTACCTACTTTTAAGGAAAACTAATGCTAGCCTAGGATCCTTAAGCATGTATGATTTTCTGTCGAGATATCGTACAATGGCCTAACTTAAGTTAATTCTTTATATGTCTATAACTAATTAATTAAACTAAGTTCCTTAAGTATAGGTCTTATAAATTGACTGTATATAGTTAATAGGTATATGTCTACCATATTAACAAATCACCTAATTAATTCCCAATTGCAATGATCATATACTACCCAAACTATTATTTTTTTTATACTAACTTTATCAAGTATTATCTAAAAACTCATACATATCCTATTAGTGATCAGTCAATAAAATGGGAAATAAGTGCAGATTTGAATAAACACTAAATATTCCATAAAAATAAGTAATAGTCAATCAAGCATCCAAACTATACATTAATATCCACCATTATCCTAGAAATGAAAGTTTAGTTTAACATTTCAACAACTCATAACAAAATTTCAGCAAAACTAAGCATTTATACAAAGAGATTTCAAGAGAAAAAAATAAGGTAATGAGAGAAAACTCTATTTGCTATAACTATTTTAGCTTTTCTTTAAGATTTTTCCTCTTTTTTTCTCCTTGTGAAAAGCTTTTTTTTTGCCTTTAAAATTGCTTTTTCAAAGCCCTTCTTTTTCTCCTCTTTTTTGCCTTAAAAGACATCTTTTTTATACCACTTCACATGGCCCTCCAATATGAAAAATTGGAGGGTCTAGACTTTTAACATTAAGTTGGCACTGCAGCGTTGAGAGTTTGGCACTGCATCACCAGGCTCACTGTCAAAGGCAATGTTGCTTTGCCCAAGGGCGTTGCAGCGTTGGCAGCATGGTATCTTGGCACCACAACTTTTTCCTTAGTATAAGATTGTTGATGGTGTGGCATTGCAACACTAGAGGCTTGGTGCAATAACGTTGGACGTTCTGTTTGGTGAGGGGTTGTTGCTAATGGGGGCAGCGCTAGAGGCCTAGCGTTACAACGCTTTTGCTTCTGTTGTCTCTCTTGTTCTTTCAGCTTTAGTGTTCTCCCTTATTCCAATTCAATTATTTCTCATGTGATTTTTTGACCATGTTTTAATTGGAACTCATCGAAGTGATCGAGATGAAAGTTGTAGGTCTTGGACTTAGCTCTTTGGTGATTCAAAAATCAGAGTAATCTAATGTTAATAACTCCTATTATACTAAGAAAAAGGTAGCATGGTCTTTACGCCTTTATACCAATCTACCCTTGGCGAGATTCCTTTCAATCTTAAGCTTTTCTTCTTTCATAAACCTTCACAATATGGGGTTAAATTAGTAGCAACTAAGATTAAACATATACCTAGATTGAAATAACTAAAATTTAATTAACTTTGATATTCTTTTATTGCATTAAAGAAAAGTAACTAAACCACATTAACCTAAACTAAAACTCAAGAACTTTAGTCATTTTAGCACTTGAAATATGATGAGATAACTCCATGAAATAGAGTTTTCAATTATGAGTCTTAAAAAATTTTTTTGTGGTATAAGGTTGCTTCGAGGTAAAAAATAAATTTTGAGAAGTCTATTGTGCTATTTAGTAGAAATACGAGTTCCTTTGATATAAATATGATGTGTCAAATTTTGGGGGTGTAACGAGATTTTTGGCGAGGAAAGTATCTTGGAATGCCTTTGATTTGTGGAGGTTCAAAAAAATAAAGTTTTAGTTATGTTAAGGAAAGAGTTATGAAATGAATCTCCAATTGGAAGAATAAGTTACTTTCGATAGTTGGTAAAGAGTTGCTAATCAAGGCAGTGGCATAAACAATTCCTATTTATATTATGAGTTGCTTTAAGCTACTAGATGGATTATGTAAAGAAATCGATTCTTTTATTGCAATGTTCTGGTGGGAAGGGAATGATAGCAATTCAAAAATTCATTAGAAGAGTTGGCGAGTTATGTGCACTTCAAAGCACTCTAAAGGGATGGGTTTTAAGGACACTCCAAAATTTAATATAGTCCTGGTAGCTAAGTAGGGATGGTGTTTGTAAATAGAAAAGCTTACTCTTGCTTGCAAGGCTTTGAAAGCTCATTATTTTCCTAGATCAATTTTCATGGAAACTCCATTAGGATTGTCATGACCTAAATTGAGGAGCTGTGACTGGCATGCACAAGCCTAGCAAGCTAGCTCGCAAGACTTGAGGAAGCCTTCATACATATATCCTAGTTAACACATTTCATACACATAAGGCCTCATGGCCATCATCATTTCATAAAATTATCTTAACTTGACATTCAACATTAGCCATTTTGGCTTATGATCATGTATAAAACTTAAACATAACATCCACGTAGCCATACATTGGCTAGCTCATCAAGTAATTTAAACATTCATTACATGAAACATAAGGCAGTGCAGTGCCTACATAATTCCTTAATGACATACTTTGTCGACATAGCGTATAAGTGTAAAACTTAATTGTGAATCAGCTTTGTAGACTTGTCAGTAGGATAACCTACTAGATGCCAAAATGTGTGTCTGCTTAGCCAATGACACTAAGCCACTAGAACCTCGATGTCTATTTATTTGCACAATATAATTGAAAGGGTGAGCTATACTAATACTCAGTGAGTGGGAGCACAAAATCGAAACCAGAGTGCAAGGATACTTACTACACATGTCCTATAAAATGCATACATTACGATAGGTTATACACATACATAGTGGGACAGGTCAAATGTCACTTGTCATAAACATTTAATCATTATATTAGTAGCCATACTTCGCTGCTTACATATATACATTGAACATACGAGGGGGGACGGTAGTCTATCCTCATCGTACCGACCGAATCTCATCATCATGGCCATTTATTGGCTTTGTTTATTTGTATAAACCAACCCACCATATGGTTGTCTACATACATGATTAGCATACTTACCTCATAAGTGCTCGCATCGACGCTATATCCTTAGACTCCATGAAGCTTACATTGCATTGTCTTTCATTTAACACACAATTACAGCTTTTACCTTAAGCATTTCACTTTTATTATAGTTCATAAGCATAATGTTAGCTTTAAAATTATTATAGTTTTGATTATGACAAAATGATCAAATTTGCTTGAACATTATTTGAGTGATCCTTGATAAGTTCTTAAAATAATTTTAGCTCTTATACATTTATTCTTACATAGTTACCAGCTTGACTTTTGAAATTATTGAACTATATGTATAAGCTCGTATGACATAGTTGTATGAGTGCTTATGATTCCCATTCATTAAAGTCTAATTTAAAGATTGAAGGAAAATCCAGATGCATTCATTAATGGGGAGTTTTGAATATCTTTTTTAATGATGACAAAAAGAAGGAGAAGGAAGATTAAGTTAAATAGAGTTTGATATGTCTTTATGTTTAATTTATGTGTATGCTGCTTAGTTATGGTTTTGTTGAATATTATGTGTTAGTTATTATGGATATTCAATATATCTTGCTTAGCTACTATGGATATTGTATATCCTATTTAGCTACTATGGATATTATAAATATTTTATTGCAAATCTTTAAAGAAAACTATATGCATTAGCTAAGGGGGAGCAATTCTCATTACGCATAAAGATTTAAAGCATTCATACTACATAGACATTACACTATTCATCTAGGAGTGTTTCGTCATCATCAAAAATAAGAGAAAGAATGTTAACTCAATGTGTTTTTAATGATAACAAAGCATTCCAATTCATTGGTGCATAATCATATTATATAAGTTTGTAGGATAAAGTTTAAATTCTTTAAGTCATTAGTTGATTAAAAACAAGTCAAGATGCTTGCTCATTTCGAAGATAGGTTAATCAATTAAATAGGCAAAAAAGAAAGGACTTAATGAAAACAAAACATCATTAATTTTTGATTAACGTGCAACCTTAATCGGTTAAGGCAAAGGTTGGTGCTATACAAAAGCGAGATAGTAAAGCCTTAATTAGTTAGCACAAGGCGTAACTGATTAAGAAAGTGTTGGAAGCTAAAAACAAAGGCATGTACTTGGTTAAGGAATTGGGATAATTGGTTAGAGCACAAGACTTTAGTACCTTCAAGCACCAAAATCCAAAGTTGAAAGAGGTTGACTATTGAAGGGAGCCAAACTGGGAAAATTCAAATTTGAAGAATTTTTAATTGGTTAAAGTTGGTTTTAATCAGTTAAGGTTGAAGGAAGTGAAGCCTCAACCAATTAAGGTAGAGCTAAACAATTAAAGGAAAGTTGTTATGTAGAGAAAATGAAAACAAAAAGTTTCTAATCGATAAGAGTTTCCTCTAACCGATTAACGCAGTGAGCAAAGTTGCTAGATAGTGCAAGGCAAATAAGTTGCAATCGGTTAGATCTTGTCGGTAACCAGTTAGCGGAATTCTATCTGCACATTTGAATTTAATCACTAAAAGACAAAATAATGACTAGTAATGGCTAAAAACTGTCTTTAACGGTTAGAATTAATCTCCCAAGTACTTAAGGCCTCTCTAACAGTAAAAAATGATGGAGAAAAACCATTCAAAGTGATTTTGAGCTTAGAAAACCAAAAACCTTCTCTTTACACTTGTATTTCACTCTCATCCTTTGAAAAGTGTTTGAGCTTAGCTTTGTACATCTTAGATCAGCTAAGTGATCAATTTACTTCATTTTTTCTCTATTTATTATTTACTTAAAGTGTGAGAGACACTCTAAGGGGTAGACTAAGCTTAAGAAAACTTAGGGAATCTTGTAAGGGTTTTAAGCTTAGGTTAGAAGCTCATCATGTAAAAGCTTTGTGGAAGTTGTCAATTCTACTGGTTTATTGAAGTTGGTTTGAAAATCCTTGATTAGGAGATCAAGGCAATGGATGTAAGTCAAGGGGACCGAACCATTATAAATACTTGTGTTTTGTTCACTTCTCTTTACCCTCTCTTTTCTTGGTGATTTTCTACTTTTACAAGTTTTAAACTATTCTTTTCAAAATCCTTCAAAAGTTCTTCAACCTTAAAAGTTTCCATCAAATTTATTTAAAAATGTTATTCACCCCCCATTAGCACTTTATTAAGACCAACACATAACATAGCATAATTTCACATTGTCACATCTTAAGGCATGCCATTGCATAGACATAACATCATATCATAAAATGGTCTTCCCTGGACATAACATAGTCACATACTGTGGCCAATCGACGGACAACATAGCATCATCATATCATGCTCAGTGTCAAGGCAACTGACAGAAAACATAGTCATTATCTAAAGTATTCTCAATGGATGGTATCATAGCACTACAAGCAAGAATCACAAGTGGGATGAAACCACAATCCCTGTTTACCACCATCTTTGCAAGAAAAACATATCATCTGTGCACAATAAGCGAGAATCACCAGTGGGACAAAACCACTATCCCTGCAAGCTAGAGTCATAGGCACAAGGGAAGACTCACTCAACCTTAAGTCACATTATTGTCCAAAATCATCCATAGACAGATCATACATTATCATCATAACACAATTAGACACACATATCCATACCATAATCTCATCATGTCATCATTAACATAATCATCATTTATGGTGCTACCATGCGGTTCATTCCTAGAACATAGAGTCATTATACTCAATCCTTCCTTAAGGACATAATAAAAAGCATATTACTATACAATAGCTTAGGTACAATCCTTCTAGGCACTTGGCATGATTTTCATTGCATATGCTAGTCTAGATACAGCATTTCTAGACATACATAACATATACATCACACATGGCATTCATATTATCATAAAAAGCATACATGCACACCTAATCATCATGCTCTTAGTTCATAAAAATCCTTACTCACTTTGACAATGCAAGTGTTCCTCTTCCAATACTTGTATAATTTAGCTCACCAAGGCTTTAGTCTCAACTTAACAACTTGTTATTCGAAAAGTGGCAGAATTCTCACTCCTCATTGTCATCAACATTTAACAATGCAAGATCATCAATATTTGTTCCACAATTCTCTATTCCTAAACTAGATTTTAGGTTTCAGAGCATTTTTAGCTTTTCAGAATAGCTTAATCTATAGCTAATCAACGTACAATGCTCAAATCCTTTAAATTCTCCAACAATGAGCTTAATCCTTACCTTAGTTGTTGATTTGGCTAACTTGAATCCCGAATTCCCAACAACACTTAAACAACCTTAATCACCGAAGTTGAAACATAAGATTTTCAATTAATAACTGTTCAAATTGAAAATCAATTGGTCAAAGGTCTTAATCTTACCTTTAGATTGATTTTGTAGGCTCAAAATGCCTCCTCAAAGTTTCAAATTTCTACTTATGGGGCGTGGCTTCAAAGAGCAGCAAGCATGCTATTTTTCTTTTTTATTTTCTAAATGGGTGGACTACCCAATGCTTATATATTTTTTCAACTTTTCATGCATTTATCAATAAATGGCATGCATCTATCGATAGATCTTTCACAGATCTTAACCTTTTTACGCTTCATCGATCGATAGATTTTTTGAGTCTATCGATATATGGTATTTTATGCACTTTCATTTCATTCTCGTAGTGCAATTTATTGATAGTTTTCAGGCATCTATCGATAGATTGTGCCCCATTCTCTTTGCCATCACTATCGAGCATTCATCAATCAATGGTCTCTGTTGATCTATCGATTCATGTCCTTGTTGCTTTCAATTCATTCCCAGGTGGCTATCTATCGATAAATATCCTTCAATTGCCCTTTTTTTACTCCCATGTAGACATCTATCAAAAGTTAATGGGACTCTATTGATAGATGTTCTTCGACTTTTGCATTTCTTTGCTTTTATCTTTCATCTATCTATAAAACATGAACATCTATCAATAGTTTATACTTATACTTCAATTCTTCAAGTGGTTAACCTTTCAAATTCATTCTTCTAAGTTCTCAATGCATTCTCATTCTAATAATCATCTTAATCTACCATACTTTACTCATCATTAAGGCATACAATTATCATATAACTTCAAATTCTCAATCATGCTCTATGTCACATAACATATCAACCATACTTAGCATAATTTACTTAAGTATCATATTCATCTAAGTGCCAAACAAATGCACTATATCATTCATTCATGTGCTAACACATATGCACAACATCATTTAGGTGCCAAACGTATGCATAATATCATCTTGGGCATTCACATACCGATATATTCATAACAATTTCTTTATGCATATAGGCACATCCTTAAGTTCAATAGCATGTAAATTAAAGTTCAAATTGACCCATAAATTAGCTTAACTTTATGCATAGTCAACATCAAGATCGAGAGTGTTACAAGGATCTAATCCGAGTTATTTGTGGAAAAGCTTACGATAAAGTCAAAAGCTTATTTACAAAGGATTTTATTAGAGAGTTGGTGATGAGAAGATGATTTTGGTTAAAAAGAACAATTAGATACCTTATGAGACCCTCAGTTGGTTGTTATGTGTGGTGATATGGTGATAGACGCAACAAAGGTGTGTGATTTTATTTTGGATGAGCAAATATTATGGGATGAGGTGAAATTAAAAGAGTGCTTTCCTCCATATGAAAGTGATCTCATTTTATTACTGCCTTTAAGTATAAGAAGAACAATGGATTGATTGGTATAAAATAATAGTAATAATGGTGAATATAAAGTACATGTGGGTTATCGATTACTTTATTCTGAGATGGGAGATATTCATGTATCAAGTTCATCTGATAATGATGTTTTGATGTGGAGAAAATTATGGTTAGTCAATTTACCAACAAAAATAAATTTATTTATTTGGAAGGTGTTGATTGGTTGTCTTCCTACTAGAGAGGCTTTGATCCGGAAAAGAATTAATATTGAGCTTAATTGTCCATTTTGTGGAGCGGATTTAGAAACTGATTTCCATATTTTTTGCGAATGTTCGTTTGCTAGAGCTACTTGGTTGCATTCCTAATGGGGTTTTAGAAACATTCCATAATAATTCTTTTCGAAAGGGGAATGATAAACATGTTGTTACAATGACTCGACAAGGCTACTGTAGAGGAGATTATTTGTGTTTTGTGGGCTCTTTGGAAAATAAGAAACGCAATAGTGTTTAAGCATGAGAGGAAGAAGCCAAATGAATATGTGGAATTGGGCTATGACATGTGTATGAAGTATCGGTCTGCTGTTGCAGTATCAAATTCAGTTCACCACCTAATGTATCTAACGAGATTTAGTAGTGGCCTCTAGTCCAAATTAAAATGAATTGTGATGCCTCCACTTTTGTTGAAAATGGAGTTAAACAAACAAAGGTAGGGTTCATTATGAGAGATTATAATGGAGAATTATTACTTACAAGAGGGTCGATGAACGATAGCCGAGCTTAAAGCTTTGTTTTGGTCACTTGTGATATGCTAGTGTGAACATATGGAACTGTCGAAGATTGAACTTGATTGTGTGAAAGTGGTCAATTAGATTCAGAGTAAGTAGTTTAACAGTGATATGGGGCATATTATAGAAGACTGCTGCTTGGTATTAAGTCAAATAAATTGTTCAATGATTAATCATTGTAGGATGACAGCCAATTTGGTACCTCACGAGATTGCAAAGACAGTTAAAGAGTTGGGTGTGGATCAAATCATATGGATGGAAATATCTATTCTTTATCAATTCAAGTTACAACTAAGAGTGATGTTGATAGAGTATGAAAATGATTATTGAAATTATATTGGCATTTTAATGAGTACTATTTTTTCCTTTTAAGGGTTTTGTCCCACTGGATTTTACCATGGGAAGGTTTTTAACGAGGCTTATTTTCATGCCATAGGTTTTTTACAATGTGAAAGGTCTTGATTAGTTTAAATTGCTTTTCTCATATTGTAATATTCTGGTATTTCATGATTAAAAGAAATTATCCTTTATCAAAAAAAAAAAAAAACAAGAATATGTCATCTTAGTACAATCAAATACCATGTTCACATAAACAACTAAAAATTTTTTAGCACCCATTGATTATTAAATTGATATTGTCAATTTTGAAAATTATAGAGACTCAATTTTTACAAATTATTATATAGAGATTAAATTCACCCCTTTGATAGAGCACATGAATTATTTGCATAGTTTGACCTAGATTCTATAAGAAAAATAAAATAAATAAAATATGAATATCAAACCTTTTTTGTAAGTATATTCACCTACAAATCAAAGAATTTATTAAAACAATCAAATATTTATATTATTATGTATAATTAAAGTTAAGAATCCAAGATACCTTTTTTGTGTAATTTTTTTCTATGAAAGTGTAGTTTAAAATAATTGGACAAAAGGTAATGAAAAGGATCTCAACCTCTAATTAATATCGGTAATACCTTTAAATCAAAATCTGTGATAAATACTTCATAATATATAAATTATATGACTTATACTTTTATAATAATATAAGTTAGATGATGCGTTGCTTTTTTTTTTTTTTAATATGACTTATACTAAAGAAATTAATTCATTTTAATTAAAATAAATATTCAAATATTAAAAATACATCTACTATAAATTTTGAAGTCTAAATAGAGGTTTAAAACTAAATTTTCCTTCATATATCTTCTTTACAGTTGTCTAATAAGTCATTCACTTTGAAAATATAAAGCTTTTGTTTCTAATAGTTTTTTTTTTTGGTGATTATTATGTACAAATCATATGAGTAATTTGAATGGACTAATTGCTAGCTTAAATTTAGAGTTTTATTGGTCATGTGAAATTTTCTTAAAATGTTTGGAAATCAACTTGAGAAAATTAATCTAAAATATTATAAATTTTCTTTTTTTTACTTTTAGGATTTCAATTTTATTTATCGAATTTAATTAATTATAGTATATTATTTTCTATAAAGAAAATCTTAATTGACATAAACTAATTTTTTTGGATAAAATACTCTAACACTCCCAAATTTTAAATATAATTTCATACGGGTTTATTAGTTTTCAAAATGAACACTTCACCCTAAACATGTAAACAATGTTAATGCCTACACGTGAAATGTTTAAAATGCCCTTATTCTTTTTCCACTTTTTTTTTTCTCTTTGGCCAACTAGCAACATTCCATACACTTGCTAGTCACTCCACAACCAAATCTAATCGTGGAATGTCAAATTTGGCCAGATCTCCCAAAGAGAGCACTAGATCATGCTCCATAGATCAAGGAGCACCACTAAGCTCCTTGGTGCTTCCCCAATCTGGGAGCACTAGATTGTGCTTTTTAGAAAAACGTCGAGATGCACTCTCCCTAGCTAGATTTGAGCTCCCTGACCAAATCCTATTCCAAGGTGGTTAGCTACGAGATGATTAGTTGACAAAAAGTAAAATAGAATTTTTTTAAAAAAAATTATAATTTGGTTATTTTGAAAATTAATTAAAAGTAAAATTATTTTTTCAATATTGCCATGTCATCAAACAAACGAGAATATTAATTAACAGTTGACTAATGGTTGAACTTATGTGTCCAGTGGAAGATATTCTTCTAGAATAAGTGTTCATTTTGAAAACTAATAGTTAAAACTTTAGAGTGTTAATGTATTTTGCTCTTAATTTTATTATTTTTCCTGAAAATTATATATTTTATACGCTTATACTTTAAATGTTAATTAATTAGGAATTAATTAATTAAATCATGATTCAAAAATTTATAATTTTTTTTATTATTATAATGATGATATTCAAGGAATAAGTTGTACTCCCTTGTTAATCTAAAGTTACTTGACCAAACCATAATTGACTTTAATTAACTATTATATTCATGGTCAGATTTGTTAGTGAAATATTATTTGAGACTTTCCCGGAGATGATTCCCTTCCCTATCAAACTTATTTGTGAAAACATGTTGAATTTATGCATTAAGAATTGGCAGGCACATGAACTTGTGTTTAAAAACTAGCTTGAACAAAACGTCTTGTTCCTACACCTTTGTCTTTATGTGCTTGTAAACAAGCATTAGTAAGAATTCCACCTTCCAATTATTTGACCATTAGTTTCAAGAAACTAATCCGAAATGACAATTTGCTCAAATCATACCACTAATCTAGACTTTAAATCCATCATTGTTCTCACATTTTAAGTAATTGATGATTGCTATTAGGGAAAAAAACATCGGTTGGAGAAGGTAATTACCACATAAAAGAGCTAGTGAGATTAAAGAAATAATGCAGTCGATGTTTTTTAAATGACCTGGTAAGCCTTAGCACCAATGAGTTTGGAATCCAGTACCTAACAATTATGCCACAGAATTTACTTAGTAAGGGTTTCCAAAGGTCACAAATTTTTTTTTCTACCAATCTGTAAGTTCTGGCCAATTTTTGCTTTTTATTCGTGACGATTGCAACAATATGCTAGCATGTATGAGCTGAAAAAATTTAGAGGCTGAAAATCACACAGCACTTAGAAAACAAATGAGTGTGTTGTCCTGTCCTTTAAATTGTTTGATGACATTAGTGTTGAAGGTGCCTTAATCCCTTTAAATGCGCACCAAACTACACTAGTGGTATGGTAGGCAGTTGATCAGTTAGAGAAGTTCTTGAATAGACTCTTCTTACCACATCACCCAATAATATTACTTTACCATGTCAGCCTTTTTTTCATGTCAAATTTAATGGTGTTAACCATATAAACATTGGAAAAACAACGAAACATGGAACTATATAGTGATAAGTTTCTCTGCATACACATCTAATCGGAATTTAGGGGATATCTGAACAAATTGAAAATCGAACAAGTTCGACCAGTTCGGTCGATTTCCCCTCAAATCAAAATATTAATATCATTTTATAATTTATAAAATTGAAACATCTATAAATAACATCTAACATATAAATAATATTTAACACAATATAAATAATATCTAAGATACAAATAATATCTAACACAATATATATATATATATAAACCATCTAACATTTAACATTTAAATAACATCTAACATCTAAACAAAATATATAATACAAACCAACTTAAAGAAAATAAATTTAAGTAAACATTCAATAAATGTTCTCAAGAAGTAATATATATGATTGATTAGAACAATTAAATCATTATTATTAAAATTATATATGTATATATAACAATTTAAAATATATTGTTTAAGTTTGATTTTTCAATCGGTTCGATTGGATTCAGACACTGAATATGGATCGAACAAACCAAACTTATCCACCCTTAATAACCAAACTAGCCATTGACCGAACTCAATTTGATTCAGTCAATTTGTTTAGGTTGGATTCATATTGCTCAGCCTTGTCATCAATTACGATCATATCATTTATCTAAAGAAAAAGAAGAAGGATGGCATGATCATTACATCGAATAAATAATGAAGAATCATGATGACTATAGTAAAACCAAACTGAGACATAGTTGAATTAGATTTTGCAAACCAAGCTTTTGGTGCTTGTTTCGAACTATCTAAAGCTTGTTGAAATTTGTAGACTTTATGGGGAAGATGAGAGTACTTATATGGAGGCATCATGTACACTTATTCCTATAAATCGCCATTGAGAAATGTATTCTTGACAACCATTTGAATAAATGTCCAACATTTAACAACAATAATGATTAAAGAACTGTGGATAGAAGTTATATGAGCCATAAGAGCAAAAGTTTCTTCATAATTTATACCACATTCTTGAATATAACCCTTGGTCACTAAGTGAGCGTTATAACATTCTACAAATCCAAGTGAGTAAGTTTTTATTTTATAAACCCATTTGCAATTAATAAGAGTCTTTCTAGGAAGGATGTCAACTAAATCTCAAGTATAAATTTTCTCAAGTGTTTGAAGCTCGTTATCCACAGCTTATTAGCAATGAGGGTTATGATTAGCTTCATGATAAGATCGAGGCTCATGGAAGGTTACAATAACAAGAAAACAATGATAATTAAGGAGATGATTAATAGTTTCTCATACCTAAGTAAAATGATAAAGGATAAAAAAAAACAAGTACAGTATCAACAACCAAGTCAATTGTACAAGGGTAAGAGCAAGGGTGGGAATATGAGTAAGTTCATCAAACATATTATTAGCAAAATTAGGAAAATAACTTATCATATGTGTCAGTAAAGAACTGAGAAGAACTAGAAAAAGAGGAATGAAGTTTTGATAAAGAGGAAAGCAATATCTCCTCCCAAAATGTGGCATACCTAGTTAAGCAACCTACTTGAAATTGAATCCCAACAATGACAACTCCTTTGTTCAATCCCATAACCAATGAAACAACAAATTTGGGTATGTGGTTCTGATTTTGTATGTTTATGTGGTTGTAATACAATTTATTGCATACATGATAGTTAAGACAACTTCACTTTAAAATTTTTCAAGACATGAGGTGGAAAAGACAAGAGCTCAAACTGTATTAAGAACGTAATAGTGTTTACATTTAGCTCTACCATTTTTGTAAGATATACGAAAACAAGAATGTAGAATCATAGTGCTCTCTAACCAAGAACTAAACAAGTAAAGAATCTTGCTATTCTATTGCATTATCAATTTAAAGGATTTATTGGTATGAGAGAACTAAGTTTCAATCATGGTAGCATGATATAAATTTGAGGTAATTTAAATCTTCGCTTTAAAAATTAAATCCAATTAAAGTAAAAATAATCATCAATAAATTTAACAAAATATGTAAGGTAAAATACTCCCTTTTAGTTATAATTCTAGGCAGATCCATTAGTTTTTAAAATGGATACTCCACTCCAAAAAAATATCTTCCGCTAGACATATAGATCTAGCCGTTAGTCAACCGTTAGTATTTTCGTTTGTTTGGTGACGTAGCAATATTGAAAAGATAACTTCATTCTTTATTAATTTTAAAAATTACTATTATATTAATTTTCTTTTTGCAAAACAAAAAATCGATGCTTCCCGGAAAAAGGGAGCACTAATCTAGTAGCTTCCAAGAGAGAAGAGCACTAATCAGTGCTCCATTCTTTAGGAAGCACCGAGATCCCTAGGAAAGACCTGTAGTGGGGTGGCCAGTGGACGAATGGGAGCATCACTGGCCTACCACATTGTTTGAGAGAAAAAAAAATGAGAGAAAGAAGAAAGAGCATTTTAGACATTTCATTATTTCTGTTAACGGTGTTTACATTTTTGAGACGAAGTGTCTATTTCAAAAACTAATGGATTCGTCTGGAATTATGATTAAAAGTTATGGGGTGAGGGTATTTTACCCAAATATTTATAACTATTCATAGATGAAATATGATAAAGGTCCTAAATTTCAAAAGGAATAATCCACAAAGAGAATAAAAAATAAAAGTACTATTATTAAATATCAAAGCCAATTGTTTTGTAAGTTGATAGTTCAAACAATGAAAACACTCAAATTTTATAGATCTTAATACCCATAAGTTTCACAAGGATGAAGTTTACTAGTTGAAGCATGACCTAGACAAAGTTGCCATTAATACAAAGATGAATTAGATGTAGTGTTAATTTACACATGTTTTAGAAAGAGATGAGGGAAACAAGCTTAGATAATCTTCCCACCTTGCGACCTGTCCCAAGAGTTTTCCCCACCTACGGATCTTATACGAAAAGAATAAAATATAGCAATGAAGCCTAAATCACATAATTGATCCATAGAAATAGGATTTAATGCTAAGTAAGGTCACAATAGGTATCAAGAAGACTAAGATGCAAGTCAAAAGCATGTCTAATGTGAATGATATTTATTTTTGTATTATTGGTAGTATGGATAGGAGGAAAAGATGAAATGGATATTTTAAAAGATAAAATAGGCAGATTAAGAGTCATATGATTATAACAAGCAAAGTCAATATAAAGTACCTAAAGCAACAAAAAGGGTAATGTGAAAAGAAGAAATGAAGGAGATAACCTATTTTAGTAAAATTTTGTTATCATTTATAGTGAATGTAGTATTTCCCTTAAACATAACAGCAACAATGGATAAAGATCCAAATGTTAAGAAATCTCTCTTAGGTTTAGAGGTTCCATCTTTAAGATTTTATGGACAAACATGATAGTCTTTAATAATATGCCCAATCGTAAAACAATCTTTGCATTAAATCATGGGGTAATATGAAAAATTGAGATTTTTTAGGATAATTTTTTATAAAATGTAGCTCCAAACTTCTAGTTTGATGGCTTGAAATGGGTAATACGAAAGGCAACATCAATCTATGGAGATTATCCAAACCTAGATGCGTCTCCCCAAAAATAATTTTCCGAATAGTTGTACATAGTGCTAAAAGTGGACTTCAATGTATTAATGACCTAATTTAAATTACCAACAATTTTTTAGCCATTACTGATAAACAATTACGTTGGTAAAGGCCATATATTTTGTAATGGAAGCCCACACAACTTTATATTCTAGATGAAGAGTCATGAAAACCTGTGTAAGATGAAGATGATCCTTAATGATTTTAGCTTGAGTCAACTAATACCAATTTGAGATTTTGAAGAGTAGGCTAAAACTAATAATAGTGACCAAGCTAGAAATTTTATCATGGTGACCAAAGAATGCCAATCTTTTTTATTGTCTCAAAATCAGCAAATTAAACATGAGTATTAGAAATATAAGTGTTATAAAACTAGGTAATGATTTGATAATTTTTTCTATCCCAATCTTCAAGGCGTTCTACAAACTTGATAACAATCTTATCAGCTCCACATGTAGGCTGAATAATGTCCCCAATGAGAATATGCCAAAGTTTATGTCCAATAAAAACTTCTCATTTTTTAATTATTTTCTATGAAAATGATTGCAATTGGCCTAAAAACTTCATATTTCTTCATCTTAAAATCAAAATTAGCAAAAACATAAGCCAAAGCTAGAATTAAGAGATTAAAAATTAGTACAAATAGTGAACTTGTGAAATGCTGACATGGTAGGGAGTCACGGCAATTGATGTGGTAGATGATGTGTTCGCTGATGTGTTAAGGTGATGTGGCAGGTGGTTAAATGGCAAATGATGCATCAACTACCATGGCAAAGTGATGTGTCAACTAAAATCACCAAGATATTGTAATATGCTAACATGGTACAATAATTAAGACTTACATGATTATGTCAAGATGACATGGACAATAAAAAACAAAGGTAGCAAGTGCCAACGCATGGGGCGCATGAGAAAAAGGCAATAAATATGCCCAATGCATGGGGGTACGCAAGAGGTCCAATAAAGTTTTGGCGATTGGAGATTGACAAGATCAAAAGTAGATAAGGTGGATGGTGGCAATAGTAGTGTGATTCGATAACCAAAAAATGTGTAGGTGACTCGAAATGATGTTAGGCCAAGTATGATGATTTTCAACAGCTTCAAGCAATAATAAAAGAGCTCTCAACTTCTCCCATCTGCCACCACCTTCCCACCTCCAAGGGATGGCTGCCGGCAGGTCGCCGGAGCCATCCAGCACCCCCCCTCTGGTTGCTACAACCCGCCACTCCAACCACCCACCACCCAATGACAGCCAGCCGCCACCCCACCAGAACCTCACACAAGTTGTTCCAGCAGGAAACCCACATCCCCCATCCCCTAGAGCTCTTAAAAAATCATTTCTGACTGTCGTAGCAGGGGAGAAACCACTAGTTATCCCGACATCAAGAGACCCAAGTGTTTACAAAGACAGACCAGCAGCCTTGTTTTTTGAGGATGAGATCCAGATCCTGGCTCGTCCTTTCTCTCATTCTCTGGTTGGAAAGTTCGACCGTATGCCTAAACTGCTAGACATCCGCCAAGCATTCAGAAGAATTGGTTTGTCAAGCAGCTATGAAATTCGCTGGATGGACTACAAGCACGTTTTGATTCACTGCTCGAACGAGCAAGATTTCAATCGTATTTGGGTCAAACAACAATGGTTTATTGCTGGCCAAAAAATGAGAGTTTTCAAGTGGACTTCGGAGTTTGAAGCAGAAAAAGAATCAGCTATGGTTCCGGTTTGGATTTCCTTCCCTAATCTAAAGGCTCATTTATACGAAAAATCTGCTCTGATGTTAATTGCCAAAACAGTTGGGAGGCCTTTGTATGTTGATGAGGCAACAGCAAACGGATCTAGACCGAGTGTCGCAAGAGTTTGCGTGGAATTTGATTGCAGGCAGAGGCCTATCGAAGAGATTTGGATAGTGATACAGAACAGAGAAACGAAAGCTGTTTCGGGGGGATATGCTCAACGAGTAGAGTTTGGGAAGATGCCCGAATATTGTGGCCACTGCTGCCATGTTGGTCATAGAGAAACAGACTGCATGGTGCTAGGGAATAGACCAAAGCAAATGGGTTCGGGTCACTCACATCTACAGGGTAATGGGAAGCAGACTCTCATACCACCAACTCGAACAGAAGCTGTAGAGAAGTCGACAAGGGAGGAAGAAAGTACGGGTTTAAATCCAGAAAAAGAAAAAGAAAAAAATCTGGAAAAAGAAAAAATACTGCGGCTAGGGGAACCAGCAAAACCATCACAGCAGTGGCAGATGGTGAAATGAGGAACCAATAAAGACAATGAGCCACAAACTAGGGCCATGACATCAAACCCAGGTTGTAATAATGTCTGTACCCCATTATCAAACAGATTCTATCCAATTACAGGAGAGGAAGAAGAACCGCAAGTCCACATGGAAGAGCAGAGGCAAAAAGAAGGAAAGACTAAGGCCCCACCAGGAGGGGACAAACCCTCTGATCAACAAGAGAGACCGGGGATAGAGCCAATGGAAAAGGAAGAAGATCGGAGAAAGGCCGAAAATAGCCTGCGAAATAATGAAGAGCAATCGGGTGCAGTAGAAAAGGTGACCAACAGTTTCGCACAGCAAACAACACCTAGACTCTCGAATGACGAAAGAAGTTTGAAAGATCATGATTTTTGGGACCCTAAAGGGCAAGAAAAGTTACAAGTTAGGACGCTGGAGAATGAAAGGAAGGAAGAAGTGCAAAAATTAGAGCAAAAAATAGCAGAAAAGAGAATGGCGATAATTCTGCCGGCGTCGGAATCGGATAAACTTTCAGCCACCAATCAGGAGCGGTCGGACGAAAAACGAGAAAAGATGGACCGGACTCAACCATGGAACAACGCAAGGAGAGGTGGCGCTGAGCAGTTTCACGCAAATGGAAAGAGAGAGAGCCATGCAACGATATGTGGGAATTTTGGTGGCAGCCAAAATAACGAAAATGTAAAAAGTCAAGGCAAGAAGGCAGAAGAGATGGCGGAACAAAGCCTGCAAGAAACATGCATACATAGCCCAGAAAATAATTTTTTAAACCAAAACCCCTTGGAAATTGTGCCAACGCCTGTCGAAATTGAGGGGGAGAAAGAGAGGACAGAAACTCGAAAGTCTAATGAACAGGCATGTGCAGCGGGGCGGGGAAGAACAAAGACGCTATCAGAGGTCGAAGTAAAGGGGGCTAGGGGCCAGACCGAGGCACCAGCTGTTGCAGCAGCCAACAGGCCTGACGCAAGTCACCTCCGCAGCAAGCAGACCCAGTGGGCCCCAACATATAGTGCCTCGGATGGGAGAGAAGAGGAACAAACTGCATCTGCAGAGGGTGACGAGATGTTGGTGCGAAAATTGGGACAGAAAGAAGCTGGAAATGGCATGCATGGCCATGCTGGAAATACCAAAAAAGGAAGAGAGTTGACTGAAGAAAATAGCAAAAGAGAAAGGATGCAGGCTGAGGTGTCAAGGGTAACAGCAATAGGCAGACCGGATGTCACAGAAATTGGCAGACCCGAAACGATTTTTCCTCTCAGCGGACAAGGAAAAAATTAGCAAAAGCCAAATATCAAGGTGGAATCAACTGGATGTGACAGAAAAACTGACAACCAAACAAACAAAGAAAAGAAATATCTACAAAAACAGACCTATCGGTTAGGTGCAGCGAAAAGTGGCAAAAAGGTAATTGACAAAAACAAAAAGAAAAAAAGAAATTTACAGATTTTAACTTCCCAGCCCGTTGACTCAAGCCCGCATGGAACGGACGTACAATTTCAAAATATTTCTTTGGCGCGGACCCCCGGAAGCCTTGTCACGTCACTCGGTAGGTGCATCGGGTCCACCATGAACGGTCATGAAGCGGACACGTCAGCGGTGCCAGATGAGCTTGATGGCGCACAGACTCCAGGTGCAAGAGGGCACGTCACATGCCCTCCTTTCCCTTTGCCCCATCAGCGGGACCACACAAGCACGGATAAGGGTGAAAAAGGTGAAAAAATAATTCAAATAGCACAGCTTGCAGGGACGGATAAGACTTTGGAGCAGGAGTTGGCACAAGCAAACGTAAAAAAAGGTGTTAAAATTGACGAGTACGGCCTAACAGTGGAACCGGGCTCTCAGCGAGCAGTAGTGGAAATTCATCCGTGCAACATTGGAAAAAACTCAAAAAATTCCATTCCGCAAGATGAACACCAGCAAAGGGCAGAAAGCAAGTCAAAAGGCCAAAACGAGTCAGAGAATAATTTAGAAGGTAGTGGAGAACACAACCCAATGGGAGAACAAGGTGCAAGTCAAAACAAGAATTTCAAAGGAAACAACCATGTTCTTTCCCCAACTGCAAGCTCACAAGAAAAGATGGCAGCTCACATTGATGACCCCTCCACCCAAGAGTCTGCCTCAGGTAAGTGCACGTACAACAAAGAGTTAAGTGAGGGTCCGGTAACTTCAGCAACTAATTTCACAAACTTTGAAGTCCATCCAAGGGAGAGGCGTAGAAGACATTCAGACACTGAAGCTTCAATAGGTAAAATTCTCTGTCTAGCCTCCGAAGAAGTAGTTGATATTGGCGAAAGTGATGATTTCTCTGATGATGAGTCCATTTCAGTGAGTTATGCTGCAAGAACCCAATTAGGATCAGTGCACTGGTTTGGAATGTGAGAGGTATTTCTTGTTTTGGAATTCAACGGATAATCAAGAAATTGAAACATTATATTGTAGCTACTCCTTTTAAGTTTTCTCGAGCTCATGTAATTTGGGTGGTACGGTTTATGTCCCCTACCCTTTCGCATCTTACGTTTCAGGTTTTTAATAAAATTTTAACAGGGTAGCTGGGCCCTATAAAAAATTTTCCAGAAGAAAAAAAAAATGATTCACCACAAGAAAATAGTTTTTTTTCAGCGGAAAAAATTTCATTGGAAATTTTTAACAGATTTCTAATGGAATTCTAACAAAATTTGTTGTTATTTTTTTCGACAGATTTTTGACAAAGATTTTTTTAGTGCCAAAAAAATTTCTCCCACCAAATTTTTCAACGGAATTTCCAACAGATTTCCATTAGAATTTTCCAACGGAAAATTATCCGTTGGAGATCCGTATGAAAGTTTAAGGACCCAAAAAATTTTTAAGCCTGCTAAAGTTTCTAACGGAATTTTTTGTTAGAAAAAGCTATTACCAACAAAAATTTTCCAACGAAACATTCAATTGGAAAATTCCGTCGGTAATTGTAGTTTTTAAATTTTTTGTTTTAAAATATTTTAAACTTTTTATAAATTTTATTAATCCTTTATAAAAAATAGATATTAATAAAAACAAATACATAAATAATGAAGTTTATAATATTTAAAAGTTTAAATATGTTTTTCTTTGCTTATTTTTTAAATTTTTGAAAACTTTATTGAATCATAAATTATAAATTAATAATTCTAAATTCATTAATTTTATAACATTTAAAAATTGATAAAAAGAACAAAATAAATTTTTTAATTTTATAAAAATACATGATAAGATATAATAATAAATTAAACAAAAAAAAATAATACTTTATGTGCTTTTATATAAACCTCACCTATTTAAATCTATATTTTGTAAATAAATATTTATTTAAATTTTGGTTCATCTAACATGTTTGAAATGATTTTTTATTTTCTTTTCATTTTTTCTTTTGATTCTTGTTTTCACTACTATTTCTCGTATTTATCTCCCTAAAATAATATAAATTATTTTATATTTTATATTACATATATATAAATATATACATAACTTTTCCAGAATAATGTGAATTAGGCCTAAAACAAAATTAGTTGAACAAATTGGGCTAAACCCAAGATATATAAAACAAGCTCAAACAAATAAGAGAAAAATAGATATACCTTTTTGGGCTAAGACTGACCCAGCCCACGAACCCGTAGGAGACCCAAGCCCACAGTACCAAATCTGCTCCCTGAAACACACTGTTTGATGCTTGTCAGACCATTCCAAATGGCACTGTTCAGTTCCCGGGCAAATAAGTTTTTTTTTTCTTTCACTTTATCTTTCTAGCCGTTCCTCTCCATTCTTTCTTTTCTCTTCTTTTCTTTTCCTTTTCTTTCTTTTTCAATCACTTTTTCTCTCTAAAATGTCGTTCCTCCCACACCTGATTCTCCCTCTCTCTCTGCCGGTTACCCAAAAACTAGCTCTCTTTCTTTTGGTCTATCACCACAATACTCAACTCTCTTTCCTTTTCTTTCTCTCTTTCTCTTTCTTTTTCTTTGTCGTCAGCACCTTCCTTCCCTCTCCCTCTTTTCTTTTCGTTTTCTTCCTTATCTCCCAAATGCTCTCTCTTTCCTCTCACCACCGACCTACCAAACCCACAACCTTATCCTCTTTCTCCTCCGAACACCGACCCATGCTATATTTTTTTGATCTTTTGATTTTTTTGATTTTTTTATTGTGGCTCTCGGTTGCTAGTAGAGAATAGGGCTTTTAATTTTGTAATTTTTTGGGTATTTTATCGGTTGCTAGAGTGACAAAAGTAAGATTTGTGCTAGATTTATTTTTTTTGCTAGAGTAATAATCTTTTTTTAAAATATTGATTTAATTAATTTATTTTATTTTATTTATTAAGAAGGGTGTCTACAGGTGGCACTATATGTGAAGGGAGGATGACATGGTGAAAATCTCCCATTATATTTAGGCTGTTGGAGAACGATTAATTGTTGTAAATCCTGTTGGTGTAAAGGTTTTTTCTTTTTTGAGTTTTAATTTAGTTTTGATGAATATGTTCGATAATTTGTAATATTCGGTATCTCTTTGTTGATTATCAATTTGCTGAAGAGGTTCCATGTAAATTCTGTCCCCCTATATGAGTATGCTTGACGTTAATTAAAACATTTGACATAATTATTAGTTGCATGATTGATACATATAAGGTGTTACATTGGTGTAGCTAAATAAATCTTATATTGACATATGCAAATCAACATTGATACCACTAGTTGGAATTTTGAAATTCTCAAGCATGTGCAACATGTTAAATGACCAAGTAAGTAGAGTATACCTATTCTTAAGTTTGAGTTCAATTCTCATAACCTAGCTTTAGGTGATGGCATTAACTATCTGACTTGACCAAATATAAAAATGGATATTGACCAAATTCAATGTACAGGGTCTCTTCAAACTAGTCCAATCTCGTGCTAATAAATCAAATAGAGTAACACTACAGGTTGATGAAACTGACATTTCATTTGCGTTGCAGGTACAAATTCATCATTTGAGAAGGGAAAATAGCATTTTATCTTCTTGAGCTTTACTTTGTTTTTAATTGTTATCTATTTACTTGGAATAGGGAGTTTGAAAAAGTTTTGTGCGTGCTTATAATGAGATTTAGGTTGTTGGACATCTATCTTATTTGTTGCCAAATAATGAAAGTTGAAGTTAAAATCTATACCCAGAGTATCTTATTATCTAATGCTCTTTTACTTTTCTTATTTTAAGATTAGCAAACTTGTTGGAGCATCTTTTTTACTAGAGCAACAAATTTGGATAAAGAAGCATTCTTTATGTAAAATTTGAGATTGAATGTTGTAAAATTTGTTGCTATATACTTTTGTAAAATTTGTTGCTATATACTTTTGTAAAATTTGTTGTAAAATCAAAGTTTGATGTTCAATATATACTGAAGTTTGCTGTAAAATTTGCATGTTTTATACTTTATAAGTTGCTATTGTTGTATACTAAAGTATTGTGTGTATTGTTATGTATACTTTTTAGTTGCATATTTTAAATGATACCATAGGTTTTAGGATTGCAACCGCATGCATATTTTAAATGATACCATAGGTTTTAGGATTGCAAACGTATGCATATTTTCAACAAAAACTTCCGTTGGAAATTTTCAACGGAATTTTCCGTCGGGAATGCTTTTCTAACGGAATTTTCCGTCAGAAATGTTTTTCCAACGAAAAATTCCATTGGAAATTTTCAACGTTTTTTCCGTTGCAAAAGCATTTTCGACGAAAATTCCATTAGAAATTTTCAATGGAATTCCGTTGGAATTTTTTTTCCAACGGAATTTTATTTGACAAGAGTTTCCAACAGCCAACAGAAAGCACATTTGTTCCAATAGAAGTTTCTAACGAAATTTTTCGTTGGAAATTTCATTGATTTCCAACGAAATTTCAACGAAAAGTATTACCAACGAGGCTTTTACCAACAAAATTTTCAACGGATTTTTTCGTTGAAAATTAGTCGGAAAAAGGTATTTTCAACGAAAATCAACCTTTTTTCAAAAAAAAATTTCATCAAAAAAAGGTTGTTTTTTGGTAATGAGTACGTCAGATTGCTTTTCCAATGATGGGTAACAATGGTGTAGTGGCTATGATATTGGCTGTTATTGGTTTTGATTAAAAATAAGTATGACTTTGATACCATCTTAAGAGAAAAGAAATCTTATATTTTGAAATGTTAATTAATTATGCAAGGAGAATGAAGTGTGTCTATATATATGTAAATATGTATGTATATAAGTGATTCTCAATAATTTAAGAGAGAATTAAGTTAATGGTATCAAAATCATAATTTAACAATATCATGATTGTGTAATAATATAACAATATGGTAATCCATTAATTTAGCCTATAATCTTTATATTTGTAATAATTATGTTAACATTTTGAGCCAAATCCTAGATTGAATTTTTCAAAATCTCTTACAGTTGAATAACACCATTAGGATTAGGTGGGTTTTCTTCAATATTTTCTCCTCCTCTAAGTAAAAATAGCTTTTCAAGTGGATCTGTGCAATGCTGACACCCAGAAACTTCCAACTGATCATGATATAAAATAGTCTATGTATTGTTCTTAGACCACTATTTGTATTAGACCCAACATAAGGCGTTAACCTAGGGTCAAACACTAGCAAAACATTCTCCATAGTTTTAGGGGGTTAGGCTACAAGTTTATGTGGTCTCATGGGTTGAGACTTATTGTCTTTCACAATATTTTCCAATATCTAACTTTTGTAGGTCTTCATCCATATTGACATTCACTGTAGTTTTTTGTCCAATGTAAAGCGAAAGACTTGATAGATTTAAAAGTAGCCGACAACTGACTTCCCATGCTTGTTTACATGCTTCTTGAGACATTAAATTGAATATCATTGACTTTCTTCGGATTTTCATGTGAAAAACTATCAAATCTATTTCCAAAACCCCCTTCCATATTAAGAGAAAACTTTTTTGATCTTGAACTTGAACCTTATCAAGTTATGCACATTACACTAACATTCGTGGACTATAATGTTTAGATGAAACATAGCCACCATCACCTTCATAAAGGCACTAGAGTTTGCTTTTATCTTTGTTGTTGGTGAAGCAACTGCCTATTCCAAAGGGATTTCTCCATTTGATGGTCAAAGACATCATAATCAAAATGCACTATGTGGATAGCTTCATATTCAGTAACTTGAACAAGCTTACCAACCTTAACCTTTGAAATCAAAGGTTTAGTAAGATCAACTTCTACACAAACAAGAGAGAATTTTCCTCTAATTGTCATACTTGTATTCTAATTTGATGTTAATGATTTGCCTACTTGTTGTTTGATCTCCATTAAAGTGTTTTCATTAAAATATTGAATAAGAAGTTCATGGAGTCATGTCTAAATGGTGCTAGAGCCTAGTGAAGGCCAAAAGTTCATTTTCCACCTCTATACAATTAAATAATGATCCATTATTTTCCATGGAGCTTTTGTCAACACCTTTACCATATCACTCTTTTGTTCAAACTTCATCACATAGTACCTTAGCTCGAGATCAATCACAACCACTTCCCCCTTCAAGCAACATAACTTTAAAATTGTCATCTGAAAGACAATAAAATGGTACCCTAACATAAATGATATTTATAAATGTATCTATAAAATTTCAAAGGTCCTTATTGAATTTATTTATAAATAGTTGGATCTATGCCAAATATTTTCTATATTAAGGTTTTAATAAAAGAAATTAGGGCTAGTATAAATAGCTCATTTAACACTTAGTAGCCACTTTTTCTTTTTAATGGAGAAAACAAAATAGAAAAATTAGTATTTCTTTGCATAGGATTTAAGGATTTACAAGATTAAGTTTGAAGAATTAAAATACCAAAAAAATGTCATTGAGTTCATCCTTACTAGGTGAGTAAAAGTCCTCTTGTTATAAGAAATAAATATTGTTGGGTTGCAAGAATTTTGGGTTAAAGTTTATGAGAAAAGATTAAAAAGTTTTGTAATTTCAACATGTTCTTCTTGATCTAGCTAAGGTTGGGTCATTTGATTTTATTGTCATCATTCGCATAAGATTTAAGCATGATTATATGCATAATCTAATAAGGAAAGATTTAAGAATGGGATGGGTTAGTAATGAAATTCTATATTGTAACTACCAAATATATTGCACCATGACTTTAGTTATAATTTTATAATTATTTATAGCATTTCACTATTTGAATTTTATATAGTTGGAAAACGACATACGTCTCCTTTCTAATGAGCCAAATGAAAATGGATTCCGAGTTTCCTAAGTAAGATATGTTTTTTTTTTTTTTGTAAGATTATGGACCTTGCAACAATATTAAGGGCAATTTTGATAGTTTAATGCACTTTTCCAATGTTGATTTATGTGTTGGGCTTTTTATGGATGAAAAGCTTATTAAGTATTATCTTTTTAGCCAATGGTGAGCACACTATCCAAATTATTGTTTAAGAGATTTTAAATTACTTTTTGTAATTTCAAGTGATAAATATACTTTAGAGAGTAAAATTATTTTTCATATATTTAAATGATTATGACTTTTCATGTTATTGGGAACAAGAAAGTTGTTGGAGTGAAAAAAGGTTAGTAGAACTTCTCACACTACACCTTTTTTTGAAGAGCTGAATCATTTATTTCATTAGTTAAGCAAATACACCTAAAAAGGAGGACAATACACCTCCATCCACCATGAAAACAAGTCTGCAAACAAAAAAATTACAATCTACAGCAATTAGATCACCCTGTAAACCTCAAAAACAAAATTTACAACCTCCCAACAAGCACAAGAGAGGATCAGCCATACAAAACAACAAAAAACCCTTGTACAGTGTGCACATTCTTTCATAGCATATGCAAACCCAAAAATTGAACTCTTCTGTACGTTGTGCACTTCAATTGATAGAATGCTTTACATCTATAAAAAAACCCTTATCATCATAACATAACCATTTGCCCCATCAACCATAGATTCCTACAAAACCAGACATTACCAAGCAAACTTAGATTACTCTTCATTAAAGGATTCGGGCAAAACTTAAAGAAAGTCAGTTTGGCATTGAACTCCTGTTGTAGCAAGTGAGTTCGCAACATCATTTGCTGACTAAGGGATTTTGAAAATTTCCTAGCTATTTATTGTAGCCTTGAAGTACTTAATTTGAATAATGATGAATCTTAGATTCCATGAAGCAAAGGACAAAACAAGCACTTACTTAATAGTGTTAGTCAAGTTGCTTTCTAAAATAACTTTGATGGGCGCCCATCCCGAAGCAACAAACATTTAAAGGGCTTTCCATATAGCCTCAACCTTAGCTAAGTTATCATCCATGACCCTCTATGGATAAAGAGAAAAGAATTAAAATGAAATTGTTCTCATTTCTTAAAATGCCTCTAATGCCTACTTTTTCCGAATTACCGCTCGGTGCACCATTACTATTAAACTTTAGAACACCACAAGCTGGAGGCTACCGTATGACATTGGGCTTAACTTTTCTTGGCTTAGAAGGAATGACTATAGTGTTTGGAAACCTCTCAAGATCCATAATAGATAAATTCAGGTGTGGCCATTTAGCATGAACCCACCAAGCAATACATAGCTTGACCAAATAAAAAATAAAAAATATGATGTCTGTCCTATAGCCTCTCATTAAAGCAAACATCATTATGACCCAACCATATAGTCCACAAGATAACAAGGAAAGCCATTTTTCAAACTTCTCTATTGTCAATAAAATTAGCTACCTCATTCCTAGCAAGAAAGTTAATGAGGGGTCTTTATGTTGGAATGAGTCTTGCAGCCAATTAAGATTGGTTAAGGCTTGGTTCCAATCATGCAACGATATCATTCATATTTAATGATTAAAGGTTTTCCTTCATCAATAAGACATCAATTATAATAGATTCTAAGTCTAATTAGATGAAGTCCATGAGATTAATATGTTTTGCAACGGAATTGTAATGGGCTATAATTGTGAAATCCCTACGCATCAAATCATAATCTCTAAATAGTTCCTAATCATTTATTATTGAGATAGGGTATCAATAATGCTCAAAGATCAACACATGCTATGTTCCTTACTTGTGAAGTAAGCAACTAGTCTCATAAGTTAAAGTATGGAGATACTTGGAATTAAGATGTGGGTGCTTGCTTAGAAGAACAAGTTCACTGAACATGACCAAACATAAGAAGTGCATTTGGTATCTCATTCTAGTGTCTATGCAATACTTCTTATGTGACAGTTGTATAAATACTCCTTATACTTGAGACACTAAATTGCCTTATATGTGGAGTGTTATACTTTGATTTCATCCCTACGGATGCCTAACTAAAGATGCCAAATTGGGATGCTTTTGGGTATAGCATGAAGCATGTGAATGCAAATAAGTGGTCAAGATAGGAATCATCACTTCAAATGAATAAAAGGATATATCTTAATAGCTCTTGGTTAATATTAGCTTATTGAAGTCCTTGATCAAGGTAACTTGGAGATTATAGAAAAGAGTTTCATAAGTCTCTATTGAGCTAATAATCCTCCAAAACGATATGAAGATCTATGAGAGTAGACACTGCACTATGCTCTTGTCATCTCTGGGATATACAATGAGGGAATGAATCACAATGAGAAACTAATCACTGAAAAGTTAAGTTAAACCATTTTGACTCTTCTAATATTTGGGTGACCAGGATGTATTGTCAAATGCCAATTTTGGTTTATGGAATTAAATTAATTAAGATAACAATTTGATTCCATTGCAAACATTTGGAAACCTAATAGGTCACACACCAAAGGTGATTATTGAGATTAAATTGGGAAAGATGGTTAAGTTGGACTTAATCAATTAAAGACTTAAAAGCTTTTAAGCTTAATCGATTAATTATGGACTTAATCGATTAAGATCATATATGCGTTTAGTGTTATCGATTAATGGAATCATTTTTTGATTAATGAGTTATAAGTTTTAAAGAACTTAATTAAAGTTGTTTAATTAAGTTATTGGATTAATTTGTAATTACATAAAAGTTATGTAATTAACCTAATTATGGCTGAATTTAATCCAAGTATATAGACCTTGCTATAAGCCTAATTTCAAATGAGAAGAAAAAGGAAAAAAAACACAAGCCAACTATTTTGTGCCGCCTTTGGTGAGTGCAAAAGAGAAAATTAGTTTTCTTCTTGACTATTCGGCCTAAAGTTTTTTCCTTTTCTTTAGAGAAAAGTGTTATGAACACTACTTTGCTAGCACATCATAAGGATTAACAATCTCACCCTAACGTAGGGTTTCTCATAATCATCGTGTGGACTTTTGTTAGAGGCTGCAAAAGAACTTCTTGGACGGCTTTGATTTGCTACAATCGAGCTTGGTGTAAGGTCAATGAAAAAGGTTGTTCAGGTCTTTAGATAAGGAATTTGGCTTTCTTTATCAATAAAGGTAATGATCTATAATCATATGTTTGCTGTATGAATGCTTGATGACAATCAAGAGACCTTTAAAGATGACCTTGCGTGGGTAAGGCCAATACGTATGTTTTTTTATTTGTTTCCACTACGTAATTTTATTTTCTATTGCATTGTAATGCATGGCCAACTCTCCCAACACTTTATGCATGACCTAGTTCAACCCCCAATCGTTGACCCATAAACCTTACCAAGACCAAGTTTCCATGCAACAAAAGAAAAGATGACTAATAGATTCGCAATCCTTCATACAAAAGAGACAACTTATGGCTTCTACTCTGATAAGGTCATTCTTCCACAAGGTTTTCCGAACAACAAGCTTACCTTTAAGAGCAAGCCAACAGGAAGATTCAACTTTAAATGGGACACGTCCTCTCCATAGTTCCTTCTAGTGATGTTCACTTCACAATACACTTGTTTTGAAGCAATTGTTTGTGCATATTTCTTTAAATGAGTTAACATTTATTCCATTAATTTTCATCATACAAAAATAAGGTCAAGCATATTATTATTTTGTTTTGATTTATTCTTATAATAATTATTGCTTTATGAATGACATATTAAATCTTTTGTTATCCTTTAAATAATGTTTTAAGAGCTATAAATTAACCTTTGAGAAGTGGGATAATTGACACAAGAACTAGTTCTACGACCTTACTAACGAGTTATAGTAGTTAACATATAATCTTACTAATGGATTATGGTAGTTAGAACCTACTAACATGTTATAATAGTTCAAAAAAATTATGAGAATGACATTGTCGATACAGTCCATATCACAAGTTATAGTAGTAACCGTAGCTAAAGATGATGAAACTTTGTAAGTTTTAAAAATTGAATCTATTATTTACTTGATACCATATTTAAAGAATAATATTTATTTGCCAATGATTTATGAACTTACAAAATTATTCATTTTGTTTATAATAATTTTTTAATTTTTTTAAAAAATGATTATTGAAGTGTTCTTGAATGATCTAATAATAAAGTTGAAAATGGTACTTGCTTCGATATGGTCTGTGCGGCTATACTTGGTGAGTTATTGTTGCTCTTCTTTCATTTACATTTTGCACATGACTAAAGATTAGAGTTTTAGAAATTTGGGAGCTAAATTTCGAAAGTCTACTTTAGTATCAAGAATTACTAGCTATGTTGAGATTTTTATTATGTGTAATTGATTCTTAACTTTT
Organism: Theobroma grandiflorum; assembly: GCA_036013995.1. Lineage (NCBI taxonomy): Eukaryota > Viridiplantae > Streptophyta > Magnoliopsida > Malvales > Malvaceae > Theobroma > Theobroma grandiflorum. Next base: position 16,414,617 of record CP142131.1, read on the forward strand.
TAGTTGCGATTTTAGAACATGACGGTAGAACTAATGGATTTCTGGAACAATTTAACAATTAGGGAGAATGTCCAAGGGAGCCCAAATTACTTCTTCTTTTCCTTATCAATGAAAATTCTAGGAATAGATTCATCCATCTAACCACCAAGCATGCCATCCCCCTATCATGGAGCCATTCCTCATCTTCCAAAGCAATCTTTACAAAATATCCCCCTGCAGCAATAGATAGTTTCTGCATGCTTCCCACCCCTTAAGAGAGTGTGTTTAAAAGATCCCAATGACGAACCCTATTCACCCTTTAGATCTGGGCCATCCACATTGGTCTTAATCTTCTTAGTGCTTGGCTCAAGATGACCCAACGAAAGAGTTTTGTTCCCATTCTCCTTTCTATAGCAGTCCCGTAAATGGCATGTGTCGAATCGTAGCATCAGTTAGAATTGAACTCATTTTGAGCTTACCATCCATAAGTTTACTTACTATGACCATTAACTGCCTTACCCGTCTAAAACAAACCTGAAAATGCTCTTGTTTTCAATACAAAATAAAAGTTCTTCCACTTGCTTATTCACATCTCAACCTTTTCCTCTTCACCTGACAAACAAATATGTAAACCTTAGCATCAGTGATTTCTGTCCAGAAAAGAATAAAATCTTATGGATTTTACCTTATATCCATTTTGAACAAATCGAAAAACTATAAGGGTTTTTACGGAAAGAATTATTAGCGGGTTTGGCAAGACTAGTCCCTGAAAATGCCTTCAAGAGAGACTATAGAAGAATGTAAGAAATATATATGAGAGGTGGGACATGTTTTCTGAGGAACACTTCAGTACATATGTTTTGGCCTGTTTAAGGACATCAAGCCTGCGTACGAAGCGTCTAAACAAAAACCATCATGTATTTTGTCTAAGTACAAAGCAGCACTTGACCTGTCCTTGAGAATGTTAAGGAAAGCTATAAAGGCTGGTGAGGCCACATTGATTGTTTTGGGCTTGCATAGAAGGGCCATGCGAATGAGGCCTTGGGGCAACAGATCGTACTACTCTCTTGGGAGTTTGTGTGCTTGTAGCCATGGAAGGATGATTGATGAAAGATCAAGACAGGAGATACTTGGATGCCATGAGCGAAAGGGAACACTCAGAACCAGCAATAAAGCGCTGTGGAATCACGGTGGATATGATGAGATGAGCAGGGCTGGTAGAAGAGGCTTATCAGTTCATATTAAGAGTACCAATTAAGTATAATATGACCGTTTGGAGGATAATACCGGCCGCCTGCCAGGTATACATAAAAATAAAAAATCGTAGAGCATGGGGAGAAGGTGAGAATTGAGAAGACATCATTTTGAGTCGTATCCAGATCATAGCGGTGATTATGCTCTACTAGCAAATATATAATCAAGAGTGGTCAAAAGGAATGAATAACCTGCAAATAAAGCAGAACAGGAGTGTCGAAAGGCTTGTCCCGGTAAAAGTTGCATTGGTACTCGGTCAGAGACGGGAGTCACCTGAATCTAATAATGCAGCAGTTAAGACTGCCACTACGGTTTGAGTTTAATGCAATTTTCTGACCTCCATTTCAGATTTGCAATCATTTACCATCAGTTTTGCTTCACATTCCAATTTGGTAAGAGTATGGACTAGCGCAAAGAAGCCTTGAAAGCTTTTTATTAAAAGCATCAAAGTGTATACATTAATTTGAGAAAACACAACTATCAAGCCTTTCCTTCATGCGTACGGTAGTTTAACCTAGCCCTTTCATTAGCAGGTGACCAATCAAGCTAAGAAACTTTTTTCTGTTTCTTGTCCTGCCACTCCTTGATTTCAGCTTCTATCTTAGCTTTCACACGTGCATGAAACCCTGGATATGGTTCATATCTGAAGAATGATTGAAGAACCTGCACCAAATGAAAATTAAATTGCAAACTGTTGAGAACTTTGGAAAATATTCTTTTCATTTTCGTATAGAGCAACAAAACTACTACCCCTACCTCCAGCAAAACAAAGAAAGGAGCCATCAGAAAAGCTTGAACAAGATTGTCCAACAGAGCTGGTGCCCGTTTCTACAAAGAGTATTTCAACAAGTGGTGTTTAGAAAGAGAGAGAGCAAAAAAATTCGAAGCATTACCCCATTACTCACCTCAAACACTCCATGGCCTAGAAACTGTCCAGTCCAACAGAACAACTGAGCAGCCAGCACAACCTGAATAGAGAGTATTACAATTCAAGATAAAGGAAACCATGTTCCGCAATAGCTCACAACTAAATATACATAACTAAAAACACAAAAGGTTAAATATCTTCATAATCTGAAAAATGATACAGATCAATTCATCAGCATAAAAAGCAACTTTTCCTTTCTACAATAAATTATTAACCATTTCCATATTTTTTTTTTTCCAATATTGATGTTCTGCAGTACTCAGTATAGGTTAGAAGATGTGTTAAATAGATATCTTTCATTCATTGCATATTACACAACTTTTTCCACTAAAAGAGATTTCTTGCTTGTTCTCTTCCATTTCTGTGCAAATTATCAGTAGACAGAAACTCAACAGAACCTGCTTCACAGACTGAGGATATACTGACCCTGCAAGACATATGAGCCTAAAGGGTCCTTACTTGCCACTATCTAGCATTGAGCCTAGCATGTAACTTTGTAAGTCAGTAAAACTTGTGCTAGAAACAGAAAAAGAAGGAATTAACCTCGTTTGTTTCACTTTTCTGGATATTGGCAGGACTTCTCCCTTAATTATTCATTTACCTACAGTTTTTGATCTATGCACATTATCTACACAGTAACTGTACATGTGAAATACGCAATAACAATTGCTTGATGAAACAGAGAGCGAAAGTCACAAATCTATCTAGAAATAATGAAATTATTTTTCCAATGTCATCTTAAATTCTCCATCAAAACAACAATTCTCTCACTTTATAAACATCAGTTAGAAACTATTACCTCTATAATATATCTGCACTACACAGAAGAAAGGGGCATACTACAGCTAGGCCTATCCGCATTAGCCAAGGATTTCTCAAAACAAGGTCAAGAAACACATCTAATGCAATCTAGAAAAGTCCATCCCTGTAATAAATGATTTCTCAAGTTCAAAGATACAAATTGGTTGACCATCTAGTAACACATCGACATGGACTATTGAAAAGTAGAGAGTGGACTTTTTCTATTTTTGGTACATATGGTAGGAACAAAGGGGCTGCGGCGTCTAAACCATGGACCTCAATCTCCTAAGGAGGGTAAAGAGTGAACTTTGTTGCCAAACAAGATCGTAAATAACCACATAGTTTGTTTCACAAATCCTGTTTCTTTCGACAAGAACCTTAACATGCAAAAACCAAAAACCCACAATCCATCAATACTAAACAAGGAAGACATAGTTCATTCAGAAAAATAAAAGAAAAAAATCCCACATGAATTTAACAACAAAAAATTGAGGTTAATAGCATAAAATTGAAAAGATTGTTATGGCTGACATGGTTCCAATATGTCAAACTGAGGCCACAATTTACAACATAAAAAGAAAAATCAGATACCCATAAATCTATTCTTTCTCTTTTACCCACAGTTTCGAATACCACTTACCTTCCAAGCCAGAGAATATCCAAGCTTTGCAGCAAGAAAACTAGCCCCAACCCAGCAAGCTAAACAAAGCAGAGCAGCTAAGGACCCAGCTTTCTTATCCAAAATTACATAAAACAATCCATAGATAAGAGCAAAAACAAACCCATAATTTAAAATCAAAACATGATTAAGCCCAGGTGGCAAAATCCCAGATTGAGAAAGATCATAAATAGTAGGAGTAAAGTAGAAAAGAACAAGAGAACTGAAAAATATCGGCCACACAAATAAAGTGTGTATCAAAATGTTAATTGGGTCCCTGTGATAGGCCCCATAGAATGCAAAATGATTTTCAAGATCGAACAATCCTGGCTTTCCCATCTGGAAAATTCTTTTTCTTTTTAGTTTGTTTTTCTCAAGAAAAGTGTGAACAATAAGAGACTGAACGAGACAAAAGAAAGAAGTTTGTCTTGGCTGCTTTTGGTTTCTCTGCAAAATCGACGGTGTTTTTAAAGGAAACAAACGCGCTAGCGCGTGCCACGCTGGTTTGAACTTATTTTCTTTTTTTCTTTGTTTTTCTGGTTCTCGGTTGTCTGCGTTTTTTCTTATTCAATTTAAAAGTAGAATGTTCAAAGAAAAACTTCTGTATTATGTAAAAAAAAAATTTAAATAAATTTTTATTTATATATTATATTTAGTAAAAATCTTTTTAATTTTATTTTAAATTAAATAAATTTTTATAATTAATAATAAATTAATTATTATTAATCAAAATATCATTTGTTATTTTTACATTCAAAGATGAAGAATGAAAAATATTATATAATCATATTATTATATTTTATTAATATATCACATCATCATCATTCATTATAATATATCTCATATATTATAAAATAATTAATAATATTTTACTAAATCAACTATTAATTATAAAAATTTATTTAATTTAAAATAAAAATATAAAAATTTAATTAAATATAATAAAACAATAAAAGCTAATTTAAATTTTTTAAATAATTTAAAAAAAATTTAAATATTATACCGAATTTAAATAATGGAGAGAGGATAACATGTTTTAATAGATAAAAGTTTGTTGAATTTGGAATAAAAAAGTCACCCAATTATACTCTTATTTGAATCAATTGCATCTTTAAGTAGAAAGTTGTAAACTTTAATTATGGGACGTCTCGTAGGGGACATAGGTGATTAAATTTTTGCAAAAAGAGAAAGTAATTAAGAGAGATGGGAATAATATTATAATAATATAAATTGAGAGTTAATTTTGTCACTGTGCCAATTTTTTTTCATGGCCAATAAAAGACTCGCAATTAAGCAAAGAAAAAATAATGTATAATATTTCTACTGGTAGGGAACTCTGCAATTAAGAAAAGAAACAATGCTGCATAATATTTCTATTAGTAGGGGTTGCTTTATTAAACTATACTAGGGACCCAACAAATTCATATTTAACCCTAAATTGAAAAATCCCGAAGAATAAAGCAACAAATTGATTCTATGTTCAACTCCAAATTGGATATCATAAAAAGTCAAGCAAGATTAATATCTACATTGTACAATGCTATAAAGTTTAAAAGTCATTTACTTAAAAAAAAAAAAGTAAGAGAGTTAAATAAGTACTTAAACTATTTAAAAAAAATTTAAATAAGATCTATATTTTTGTTACATTCAATTAAGTTCTTATATTTTTACTTTAAGCTAAATCAGTCTTTATATTTTTATTTTTCAGTTAAATAAGCTTTTATAATTAATAATTGACTTAGTTAAAATGTCATTTATTATTTTATATCACGTGACGCTAATATCGCATGCTAACATATCACAATTGATGATGACATACTAATTTGACATGATAACATGACAATATGATATTTTTCACCTTTTATATTAATGCCATGTTTGGGGATGTCAACAGGTACCCCATTATAGGGTACCCGCGAGTACTCGATCCAGTTATATGAGTTAGGGTACTCCATAAACGGGTTTGGGTAGGATTAGGGTAGTGATTTCACTACTCGAATTTTAATAGGGTAAGATTTGAGTACCACCCCTTGGGTACCCGTTACCCGAACCCGATTACTATTTATAAATAGTTTATTATTATCTTAATAATTAAATTAAAAGTTTACAATTTTTATCAACTTTACAAGCAATTTTTTTTTTTGTTAAAAACTAACAAATGTATGAAAAGTATTGTTACTCTAATTATTAATATGATGACATTAATATATTTAAATTAAAAAATTATTAAAATGTTAATTATGTTTAAATAATTTAAATATTATATCATTGAATATTATGTTTAAAAAATTATTAGATTGTTATTTATGTTTAAGTATGGTTACTCTAATTATTAATATGATGACATTAATGCTTTTATGATTGTGTGTGTGTGTGTATTATGTACTTTAAATATAAATATATTTACTTTTTTTTTGTATTGTAAAAATTATAACTCATAAAATTATTAATTACAGTATATATACATTTATTTATATAAACATATAACATATAAATCTAAAGGGAAGTTATGAGATTAGAAAAGTTAATTGGGTAAATGGATACCCATGAAGAAGATTTTAATAATTTTTTTATTTAATTGGATATTTAAACGGATTAGGGTAATTATAAAGTAGTGGGAATGTATTAGGGTTAGGGTTAGGGTAGTAATTTTAAAATTAAACGGGTAATTAATTGAGTTAGGGTAATTGATTTTTTATAGGGTTAGAGTTAGGGTACCTCGAAATTATAGGGTACCCGACCCGTTGACATCCCTAGCCATATGAGTACTATATCAATATAAAATGACAAGTAACATTTTGACCAATGGTAATTAATCAATCATTAGTCAAAAGAGCTTATCTGATCAAAAATAAAAATGTAAGGATTTGATTGAATGCGATAAAAGAATAAAAATTTATTTAAATTTTCTTAAATAGTTTAAGAGTTTTTTTGAACATTATGTTAAAAAAAAAAAAAACCAATTCATGCTTATTTGTTGCTTAAGTCAACTTTATACTTTTACAGCACTGCATCACGTAATGTAATAAAAAGAAATAAAATAGTTATTTTATGGTAATAAATTAAACAAAAATAAAATAAAATAATTATTATATAGTTAAGTTCATGAAATGAAATAATGTAGCAATTACTATTATGACTCATTCTAATGTTTGATTGGTAAGAAAAAACTTTAAAATAATTAAGAAATAAATGACAAAATGACAACAATACCTTTTATTATAATAGAATTTATTTTCATCAAAAACAAAAGTACACTTTAGTATAATTTATAGTAATATTTTTACAAAAACACAAAATTACCCTTGACTTATAATTTAATAATTTTTTTCTTTTTTAATCTTTTATTTTGATTAAAATTTTAAAATATTAATAATTTAATAATTTATTATTAAAGTATTAAATTGATATTTTATTTTTTATTTTATTTTTTTATTTTTTCTCTATTTTCTATTTTCAATGTTTAATCTTTTAGTTTCTATTTTCATTAAAATTTTAAAATATTAATAATTTATTCTTTTTTATTTTAATTTTTTTTCTTTGCTTTCATTTTTTCCTTTTTCCTTGTTTTCTTCTTTTCTTTCCTTTTCTCAAACTTGTCATCGACTATCAAAGAAGTTGTCAGCATTATAAAGTGTTGATTTAGCGTTGTTCATGACCAGATCTGGTCGTTAGAGCATTGATGTAGCATTGGTTGCGACTACTGCTAAAGCAACGCTCCAAAAATGTTGATGATTGTAATGGTTGGTGATAAAGGACATGGCAATCCTAGCAGTGAAAGACACTAGTGGCTAATAAAGAGGACGATCACATAAAGCTCACTTAAAGAGAAAGGGTGAGATGTAGATCAAGAAAAGAGAGAAAAAAAAAGAAAATGAGGATAAAAAAACCTTTTATAATGTAGGGTTTGTTATGGAATATGGACATATCACACCACATTAAACCAATTCAAGTTAGAGTAAATTTGATAAATGATAAATATATTATCCGCATTCTAGATATTTCAAGATTCATTTAAATATGAAAATTATCTAAGTGATAATATGGGATTTATCAAGAAGATAATGTAATTTAAATATATATTTTCGTTGGAGATTGTAATAGCCATTGATATATGAGGGATTTCAACTATAAATAGGTCACCCCACCTTCATTTTGTATCACAGCTATTTTTTATTCTAAGCATTGCTTCAATAATACATAAAGAGCATTCTCTCAATACCTCCCTTTTCATCATGTTTCCATTATTTCTTTTACAACATGTTATCAACACGATTGCCAAAGGAAAAGGTAAATTTCTTGGTTCTTCATCAGCCAATTAGATTTTGCTTTTGTGTATTGTCCAGTCAGCTTGAAGTCGATAATGGACCTAGAGTATCCCTCCGACTCCTAAAGTGGTGGTGGGCCTTCTGAACCTTTATAGTTGTCATAATTACTTTATGGTTCCATTTTTCTTTGTAAAATTATGGCAAATATCGAAAAGCCAAAGTTCCACGTCTTGGAAATGATTAAAAGCAATTATATGTCCTAGTGCCTTGATGTGGAGATGCATCTCCAAGGGCAAAGTCTAGCTAATGCAATTATTATATACAGGAAAACAAATGATAAAGATAAGGCGCACTAATTTTCATTCGTTGTCATTTGCATGAGAGCCTATAGACTCAATATTTATCCATTGGAGACTTTGAGATCTTGTGGACAAGGTTGAGAGAAAGGCATGATCATACCAAGATAGTGATTCTACCTCAAGCACAGATAACTACAGTATCTCACGCTGCAAGACTTCAAATTAGTGTCTTATTATAACCTAGCCTTATTTCATATTGTTTCTCGATTAGGGTTATGTAGTGTTAAGCTCACTAAATCAGAGCTATTAAAGAAAACTTTTTCCACTATCCATGCTTCAAATATTGTGTTGCAGCAGCAATACTGGCAACGTCAAGTTAAGACGCACTCGGAGTTGGTTTTTGTCCTCCTAATTGCAGAGCAAACTAATGAATTGCTACTCAAGAGCCATGATCTTAGACCTACTGGCTCAAAAGCATTGCTTGAAGCAAATGCAAGTTCTAGTAAGAGTACAAGCCGATTAAAGGGTCATGAACGTAAACAAAGGCATAACCCACGTAAGACTGGCAAAAGACTTAACCACCTTAGGCAATCCAACTTTGGCCCGAATCATGGTAAGGGCAAAAAGCCCATGACGAAGCATGTTAAAAGTATCTGCCATTACTGTGGCATGGGTAGACACTAGTTGCATACCCGTCGTACGCCAAAGCACTTTGTTGATTTATACCAAACATCCCTAAAGGATAAAGGCAAGCATGTTGAGACTAATGCCATTAAGAATTCTACTGTTATTACCAACGTCAAAGCTAACAATGCCTCCGTTCAAATGACTCCCTTTGCTCCTATAAAATCAAGAACATCCTTAGAAGTCTTTGATTTCTTTGATGACCCTAATAGCCAAGATAAGGCATCAAAATGGTGGAGGACAACCTAAACTTAGGATTTGAGGATTTTAATACTTAGGATTTGAGGATTTTAATGTTTTCTTCATTTTCTTTCTTTTTCTGAATGTATTGCCTCTAGTTGATTGTTCTAAAGGAAAAACAATAAGGTTATTTAATAAAATTATTATGAAATTGATTCCAAATTTATTATTTGAAATTTTCAATCCCATGACTAATTTGCAAATTTTTATGATACTTGAGACCTGAAGTTATCAATACAAGTGCAAATGGGAACCATTGAGAAAAATAAAGATGTTTGTTTGCTTAATAGTGCAACGACACATACCATACTCTGTGGAAAGCATTTTTTCTCGAGTGTGACATTGCGTAAGGCAAATGTTTAAATAATATCAAGTCTCGTAAAGATTATTGATGGCTCCAAGAAAGCCATAGTTGTTTTTGCCAAATAGCATCATTTTGCATATTGATGATGCATTACTAAGCAATAGATCGAAGAGGAATCCACTTAGCTTCAAAGATGCACGCTGTAATGGGAATCATTTTCAAACAATTTATGCAAAATAAAGAATGTTTCTGCATCACTTTTTATAAGATGAGCTAGAGGACCATCCGTGAGAAGTTGAAGGCCTCAACTATAAGATTGTATTGTGTTACTATTAAAGTTATTGAATCCTACGCTACCATGTCTTGAAAGTTGGTAAATCTCTATGAGTTTAGACTTTGGCATGATCATCTAGGTCACTTGGGAGCTATGATGATATATAAGATAATCCAAAGTACTAGAAGACACTCTTTAAAAGATAGAAAGATTTTGTTGTCCAAGGATTATAATTGTGAAACTTGTTCACAAGGAAAACTCATTATTAAATCTTCTATAACAAAGGTTGATCTTGAATCCCCTTCATTCTTGTAAAAAATTTATAGTGATATTTGTGGACCAATACAATAGGCAAGTGGGCCGTTTTGATATTTTATGGTATTAGTGGACGCATCCTATAGAGAGTCCCATGTTTTCCTGTTATCTGCGCGTTACGTCACCTTTGCACATTTACTTGCATAGATTATAAAGCTCAGGGCACATTGTCCTAATTATCCAATCAAGAGCATAAAGGTGGTTAATGCTAGTGAATTTACATCAAAGAGCTTTGATACTTATTGTGATTCACTAGGAATCAAGGTTAAGCACCTGATTCTACATATTGATACTAAAAATAGATTAGCAAAATTCCTGGTTAAACACATCCAAGTTATCACTCATACTATTTTATTAAAGACAAAGCTTAACTCTTCAACGTGTGGTCATGTTGTTTTGCATGCATGCAGCACTAATTAAATTACGCCCCACCACTAGCCTCTTGTAATCTAGGTTGTGAACTAGACATTTCATATTTATGCATCTTTGGTTAGGTTGTACGAGTGCCTATAACATCGCCAAAAAAGATTAAAATAAATCCCAATACCGTTTGGGCATCCACATCTTATTTGATACACTGTCCATTATTAGGTTCTTGAAATCAATGATGGGTGATCTTTTCACTGTCAGATTCATGAATTGTCATTTTGATCAAGCAATGTTTCCATCAACTGGGATACCTAAGGCTTTAATGGCTGAAAAAGCAGAAACCAGCTAAGAAATTCTCTTGGAAAGAAAAAATCTATCCCATTTAGACCTAAGAACTCTTGAATGTGAAAATGAGGTGCAACGTATAATTCGTTTACAAACTATTACCAATAAACTTTTCGGCACATTTTATGATACTGTCAAAGTCACAAAGTATCATATTCCAACTATGAATGCTCCAACTAGGATTGTTGTTCTTGAAGAATAGGTTGAAATGTATAAAAATGGCCTACGCTTAAAACGTGGAAGACTGATAGGATCAAAAAACACCGCCCCTCAAAAACGAAAGGGGAGGAATTAAGAATCCTTGCCATAAGAGCCTAGTAGTAAGCTTGCTTTAGAAGAGCTTACTGCCCCTGAAGAGGCATGAACCCATGAAAAGATCACCAACCTCGAGAATATTAAGATCTCTATTATATATTATAATAAGATTTGGGATCGAAATAAGATAATCATCGATGATGTTTTTGCACTCTCAATTACTTATGAGATTATGAAGAATGATTATGAACTGCAATCTATTATTGAATGTCATCAAAGGCAAGATTGGCCTAAGTAGGAGGAAGTAATCTAGGTTGAATTGGCTTCCCTAGCTAAATGAGAGGTTTTCAAACCTGTAGCTTGAACCCCTAACAATGTAAAGCTTGTTGGATACAAGTGGGTCTTTGTTTGAAAACAAAATGAGAAAAATGAGGTTGTGAGGCATAAAGCTTGGCTTGTAGCCTAAGGCTTCTCTTAAGGACTTGGGATTGATTATGATGAGACGTATTCACCTATGATGGATACAATTACCTTTCATTTCTTTATTACCCTAGATGTTTATAAAAAACTAGAAATATGTCTTATAGACATTGTAACGACATATCTATATGGTTCATTAGATTTCAACATTTATACGAAAATTTCAAAAAGGTTCAAAATGCCTAAACATATACTCCCCACAACTTATTCTCAATAAAGTTGTAAAGATTTTTATACGAGTTAAAGCAATCTGATAGCATGTGGTATCAACGCTTAAGCGAGTACCTAATTAAGGAAAACACAAGAATAATCCTATCTGCCTATGTGTATTTATTAAGAAATCAAAAATCGAATTTGCAATGGTAGCAGTGTATGTTGACGATGTGAATTTGATTGGAACTCTAGAATAATTATCTAAAACTGCCAAATATTTAAAAATGAGTTTGAATGTAAAGATTTGGGTAAAACCAAACTTTGTCTTGGTTTAGAGTTTGAGCACAAAGCAAATGGAATACTTGACCATCAGTCAGCATACATTGAGAAATTGCTTAAACATTTTAACATGGACAAGGCTCACCTATTAAACACCTTTTTAGTTATGAGGTCTTTTGATCCCTAAAAGGATTTCATCCTAAAGCCTGATGAGGAGATACTTGGTCCTGAAGTACCATATCTCAATGTAATTAAGGCTTTGATGTACTTAGCTCAATGTACGAGATCAAATATTGCTTTTGCGATAGATTTGTTGGCATATTTTAGTTCTAAGCCAACCCAAAGACATTGGAATGAGATAAAAACATATCTTTCATTATCTCCGACGAACCATAAATTTGTGATTATATTATTCCAAGGATTCCACTAACTTTGGTTTTGTTGGATACACTGATGCGGGATATAAATATAATCTGCATAAAGCTTGCTCTCAAACCGATTATTTACTTTGCTATAATAGCACCACTATTTCTTGGTGCTCTACTAAGTAAATGCTAATAGCTACATTCTTCAACCATTTCGAGATTATCGCTCTATATGAAGCTAGAAGAGAGTGTGTTTAGTTGAGATATGTTATAATGCATATTCATAATTCTTGTTGTTTAACACTAGTTACAAATTCTCCCTTCATAATTTACAAAGATAATGTTGCTTATGTTGCACAAGTCAAGGGAGGATATATTAAAAGTGACAACACCAATCATATCTCATTGAAATTTTTCCATACTTATGAACTTCAAGAAAGTTGACAAGTTGACGTAGTAGACAGCCATTTTAAAATCAACTAAATATAATATAATATAATTAAAATAAATAAAATAAAACAAAACAAAAGAAAAAAGAAAAAAATCAAAAAAAAAATTTAAAAAAAAGCTAGAGGCACAGTCGGCCTCCATTGTCAACAAAAACGGAGCATTAAATGCTTCTCTGATGGCTAGATTTGAAGATCACTTTCGGTGGATTCACCTTTTAACTTAAAGGATCCCATCCGGCATTCATGCTGAACAAGGCAGATTTGCCTCCTTTGGTTGTCCAAAAACTTAGACAACCCGATTTTATAAGAACTCAAAAATCTTACACCGAAGTGGGGGGGGTTTTTTTGGCAGGTATCAGAGAGAAAAACGTTTCAAAAAAAGATCCCTGCAACAAAGAAACAATAACCAAAAACTAAAAATTCCTAGTTTTCTCTAACAACCGGCAAGATACCCAAGCAAAAACAAAAGAAAAATCCTAAACATCTAGCAGCCAATAACCACAATCCATAACAAAAAAAAATTAAAAAAAATAGAAGCAAAAGAAAAATAAAAAATATTGAGGTGCAGCCGGTTAGTGAAAAAGGGGAGATTTTGGGGTGTTGCTGGTTAGGAGAGGCCGTTTGGGTTGGCGACGAGAAGAGAAAGGGAGAGGTTGTTTGGGCTAGCAATGAGAAGAGAGGGAGAGGTTGTTTGGGTCGGTGACGAAAAGTGTAAAGGAGAGGAAGGAAGGGGCTGACGACGTGAAGAGAGGGAGAGGTTGTTCGACTAGCAAAGAGTTTGAGGGGAGAAAGAGCAAAAAAAAAAAAAGAGTTAGAGAGAAGGCAGAGAAATAGGTTTTAGAGAGAGAAAGTGAAAGGTGAAAGTGAAGAGGGAAGGAAAGGAAAGAAGCTTTTATACCCGGGTATGAGGGAGGCAAACGGTGTCGTTTTAGTGAAATGGGGAGTTGAAGGGATTAAGGCCTAAATGACGTCATTTTTGGTGGCTTTACAGGCACTAAACGATGCGTTTCGAATAGCAGTATTGTAGGCCTGCTGAGTGGATTTCGTGGTGCAGTTTTGGGCCTCTTGTGGGTCATTGAGCATGGCTAATCTGAGCCTAGAAAGGTATAATCCTCCTATTTGGTTTGGGTTTGTTTCAATCAACTTTGGGTCTAACCCAATTTGTTTAATAAAGTGTATTTTTGTTATGATTTAAACCATGCTAGGAAAATTATATATATATAATATGAAAGCCTAATTAAATGTTAGAAAATTAAAAATAAATACAAAAAAATTTTAAAAATAAAACAATAGTAAGTAAACAAAAAAATAAGTAGTAATATAAAAAATAAAAAAAATAATAGTAATAATAGTTCTGTATATATATAATATAAGACAAGATACAAATATAAAAATTATAAGAAAAATGAAATGATTATTTTGAGTATCCGATGATAGAATTCCACCTAAAAAAGGTTCAAAGAGTTGTCTCTTTTGAGTGGATTTCTTAGGTGTGGAGTTCGAGACGGATTTTCACCAAAGCGTCGGAATAAATCCGAATTCTATACTCTAATACTCACTACTCAAATAGTCATTATCGAAAATAATACATTAGAAGAAAAATAAATTTACATAATGTCACATTAGAACTTAAATTAATATAATTAGTTAATTAATTTAAATAAATATTATCAAATAAAGTTAATTTAACCAACATAATTTAAATGTTTGGTAAACTATGTGACTAAGTAAAATATTAATTAATAACGTTAATTAAAGAAAATAGATTTAAATAGAAAACAAAAATTAAAAAATAGCAAAATAATAAAAATAAATAATAAATAAATAATAAATAATAAATAAATAAATAACTCATGAAAAAAATATAGTAATTGGATGAATTATGAAGCATCTAAGTCAATGAACGAGTGCATGTAGATATCATCATTTTATCCTGTCATAGCATGCCACGTTTATCTTGTAAATAAGGCAGGAATTCCGATGACGGGATTTCTCCGAGGAGCTTGGAAAAACGAGTTCTTTCGAGGATATCTCTAAGTGAGGAAAATGTCGAGACTTCACCAAAGTGTTGGGATGGTCTTCGAATGATTTTTCAATAAAAGATTTTCGACCCTGTTATTTAAAATAAATAAATCATGACATCATTTTATGCTTGCATTATGTGCATACGTAAAACCAAATAAAGACTCAATCAACCAACTCAATAAAAATTAGTTAATAAGCGAGGATTAAGGAAATATAACAGTAAAATCAAAATCAGGCCGTAATAGAATAACTAAAGATTAAATGGTACCGTTCGTGGAACGGATGCCACGGAGGTGCTAATCCTTCTCCGTGCGTAACCGTACTCCCGAACCCATCTTTAAAAAACGTGGATCGATTCTCGTTCTTTCGATAGACCTAAAATTAATTTAGGACTTCATCGATTAGAATCGAGTTAATAGGTGACCAATCGCACCTAAAAAAGATGATTGGTGGCGACTCCTAGTTCTTTTATTTTTGCCCACGCCTAGCGTTCGGGTTCCCGGATCCGGCAAGTTACGACAACTTGGCAACTCCACTGGGGAAGATAAAGAGAGTCAAGCCATTAAGTAGTCATAAGTTATTCTAGTCCTTAAATAATTTAATGTTTTCCGTAATCTTGGGCATTTGTGTTTACTACTCTTTGTTGCATTTATTGCTTTAATTCGTGTTATTGCCACTTAGTTGTGCGGGAATTTAGGATAGAGGGATGTGAGATTATTGGTCAAAAGTCGATATATTCCTTCACACACACGACACATTTTGCATTTATGCATAAACCTTCTACCTAGGCTTTGTCCTTAATTAGGAGGGGGTTAAGTAGCTACACTCTCTTGAGGTGATAACCTCCGCATGGGCTAGTGAACACTCCCACTCAAATTGAACCTAGTCCATTTAAAGCCTATAATGGGTGAGGACCAGGGTGCCTTACTAGTCCGAGTGGACTACAGTGAGGAACAATTTAGGAACCTTTAGCAACTTTTGAAACCCAACTCAACATGTAAAATACTGAGAGTCACTTTTGCCTAAGTAGAGCTTTACCTGTAAGAATATACATTTGACTAGGTATACTTGAAGGAATTTTTCTTATACTCCCTCTACTCTAAATTCTCCCCGCAAAATAATGAAGGTATCATGCATACCCATGTTATTAATCATTTTCATTCTTTTCTTTTAATGAGAATTACTCTTAAATATTTTTTTTGTACTAATTTGAACCTTCTGTCATTTTTATTTTGCATATGCACATTTGCAT
Organism: Theobroma grandiflorum; assembly: GCA_036013995.1. Classification (NCBI taxonomy): domain Eukaryota; kingdom Viridiplantae; phylum Streptophyta; class Magnoliopsida; order Malvales; family Malvaceae; genus Theobroma; species Theobroma grandiflorum. Next base: position 16,430,593 of record CP142131.1, read on the forward strand.
CATAATTTTGTATATAGGAAAAGTATTTGTCACTTGACAACCATCGACGGAGTAGATCCAATTACATTCATGGAGTCATCATGGTCGTTCTCAAGCTATGACAAAATATATGAGGTGACCCAACACATGGTGAACGTCCAACAAAGCAAAAGGGATTGTTTGCCAAAAGATCACATATCATCACTGCCTGAAAAGGTCCACCTTGATTTGACCCAAAATAACCTTGCTTACCTACTTGACATATAGGAAAGGTGGGGGGTCACAACTCGAGCAAATTTCGATAAGAAGTATGGCCACATAGCTTGACTCCTTAAGGTCCAGATTGATGAACAATTGTTGAAAGCCATCGTGCAGTTTTGGGATCCATCGTATCGGTGTTTTGTGTTCAATAAGGTGGATACGGTTCCCACAATCGAAGAATACTCAACTCTCTTACAAATTGATCTTGATAATCTGGACAAAATATATTTCAGGGGACAAAAGGCTGGGCACAAGCGGAAGCTAGCCAAGATGATGGGTATCACCTCGGGTGAAGTTGACCAAAACTTAAAGAAAAAAGGGGACAATGAGTGTATCCCATGGAGCTTTTTACACAATTATATCACAAAGTATCAAAATACCAAGTAAGGACAACTTGTGATGGCTTTAGGAATTTATGGGCTAGTGATCTTTCCCAAAGTCCTAGGGCATGTAGAGGTTGGAATTATATATTTCTTCGAGCAAGTTGTCAATAAGGCCAACCCTTCACCTTCGATCCTAACAGAAACTCTCAAATCACTGAATTATTGTTGAAGAAAAGGGGAAGGACGTTTTGTGGGATGTGCATAACTTTTTTCTAGTTGGATAGGAAGCCACTTTATCAGCAAAGTGCCCCTATTAGAGAATTTTGTGAGAGTGAATGGCCGAAAAGTAAGACTAAGGAGCAATGGATCTCTAAGCTTCGAAAACTCATAAGCGTGGAAGTAACGTGGAGAGCTCCGTGGATGCCTCGTTGTCTGATCATGTACAAATGCAGAAATAAACCATGAGTACCATTAATGGGGCCATGAAGAGCGATCAGTTACCCCCCAATTATGGTGAAAAGACAGTTTTGGTCAAAACAGTTCATGCCGATGACGCACAGACTCAATACTTTGGAGTTTGGTTATGGAGAGTTGGGTTTCTTGAAAATGATTGAAGATATTGCACGAGCTTGGAAGAAAACAAGCCGAGTCCACCAAGGGAGGTACATAGATGAAATTACTACCAAGTATGAAACGTGGCATGACAAACGAATTAAAGATGTAGTGTACCCAAAGGAGGATGCACCTAAGGGCCCTATTGATCCGAAACCCCGTGATGCGTTGCTTGAAAGTGAGTTGGGTTAGAAAAAATCTGAAACTGAAAATGCTAATTGGAAGAAACAATATGAAAAGCTCCAAAGAGAATGTGATAAGGTAAAAAAAGAAGTAGCTAAACAAAAAAAGAAAGCCCGAAAAATAAAAAATGATTGGGAAAAGAAGTACAAAGCCTTAACTAACGAGTTTGCTACCAAAAGAAGTGAACTCCAAAAAGAAATACAAGCAAGGGAAAGTCGAGGTAACGAGCTTCAAGTATACAACGATGGACTGAGAAATCAAGTGCGATTCCAACAATAGTCCATCAAATTGCTAAAACAAGAGTACGAAGAGCTCAAAGGGGTTATGGGGACTTACAAATAGGAATATGAACGCCTCAAGCAAGAAAGCCTCCGAATTCAAGAGTGGGGTGAGTCCTACAAACAAGCTTACATGGAGAAACATGATCAGATGGATTACTTAGTGAGGCAAACGAGGGAGGTGGCTTACAAGGCCAAAAGCATGGCTAGGAAGACAGACATACTAAGAAGCCAAGTCTTTCCGATTGGGAAACAAGAGCAACAGTTGATCAAATATTATGATGAAATGTATAGCCATTACAATAAAATTGGTGAATACTTCTGAATGTAAAAGATGGCTCCTATATTGTAATGAAAGACAATATTTATTACAATGGATTATTTTGTTGATGGGTGTTATGTGACAAATACTCTTAGTACATCATTCATACATGCATTTCATGGCAATAAGTTTTTTTCATCTAAAAATAAAAATAATTTATTCATTTTCATTCATGCACCAAAATTGAATCTAATTCATGTTTATGATTTAAAAAATAAGGATTCCAAGATAGATACACAACCCAAAGTCGGTGACCAACGTGTTCATAATACTCGTCAATGAGCAAGGATCATGGAAAAGGAACAAAGAGAACGAATGGATAGAATGGAAAGAGCTCAGGAAAAAATGAGAGAACAGTTAACAAAGATGATGGAATTGATGATGAGTTTAAGCAAAGGAAAAAGAGTGGTTGAAGAGTCAGCTCTGCCAGAAAACCCACCAACACAAGACACTAGCAACCCAAGAGATGATCCGCCTTATCTCCCGGGTTTCACCCCACCCCAAGCCCAAACTTTTGAGAGGGCTCACCCCCAAATGGCACATCCTGTTTATTACAATGTGCCACCCCCAGCAGGTCATCAATCGATCCATGGACAATTTGGGTCAAATTTCGAAACAAATCCCACCGAACCAATACATGTTCCGAATTTAGATAATCCAAAAGAGGAAGAGAAATTAAGGAAGAGTTCATCTTAAATGGGGGAAAATGAAAAAGTTGAGAAAAGTATGATTTGTTGGAAGAGCACCTTCGTGCTATCGAAGGAGTTGATAGGTTCGGGACTATAGATGCAGTGAGTTATGTTTGGTTCCCGATGTGGTGATCCCTCCAAAATTTAAGGTGCCAGAATTTGAAAAGTATGACGGGGCAAAATGTTCAATGGCACACATTACCATGTATTGTCGAAAGATGGCCGCCCAATCACACGATGAAAAATTGTTAATTCACTTCTTCTAGGATGGCCTAACCGGATCGGCAGCTAGATGGTACGTGCAGCTTGATCGAAGTCATATCAAAACTTAGAAGGATTTGGCTAGAGCCTTTATGGCACAATACAAGCATGTTGCCGACTTGGCCCTTGATCATTTATCACTTTAGACCATGGAAAAAAGAACTAGTGAAAGTTTCAAAGCATATGTGCAAAGATGGAGATATATAGCAGCACAGGTGCAACCACCCCTGACAGATAAGGAGATGACAGTATTGTTTATAAATACGCTCAAGGCTCATTTCTATGAACGGCTGATCGGTAATGCCATCAAAAACTTTACAGATTTGGTCCTTTCAGGGGAAATAATTGAAGGAGCAATAAAGAATGGAAAAATTGAGGCGAATAAACCTATTAACTCTAGAAAGAGAGCCCAAATTAAGGAAAAAAAAAAAAGAGATGTGCAGGCAGTTGCTTATACTAGCTCTCAAAGCCATAACTTCAACCCTTACCATCCATATCATCCATATCCACCTTTCTATCCTAGTGTAGGCAACATCGCCCAAAATCCTTATGTTTGTCAGTCTACCCTACAACTAGTATTTCAACCCAATACCTTCCCACAATCACTAGCACTAAGACCCATCTTCAACAAATAACTCTAATAATGCTCAGAAAAGATCTAGAACCACCTAAGAAAAAACTCAATTCGATCCCATCCCCATTTCTTACACTGCCTTGTTATTGTAATTAATCAAAAATCGACTACTGGCTTGCACCCCTTTAGAACCACTCAATCCCCCTTATCCAAAATGGTATGACCAGAATGCATATTGTGATTATCATTTTGGGATCTAAGGGCACTCTACGAAAAACTGCACTGCACTTAAACATCGAGTCCAAACGCTTATTAAGGCAGGACTTTTAAACTTTGCCAAAAGGGACAACTCAAATATTGGTGGAAATCCCTTACCAGACCATGGAAAGCCAATAGTAAACGTCATCCATGAAAATATGACTCAAAAGATGAGAAAGAGTGTCGATGAGGTTCAAACACCAATGGATAAAGTGTTTGAGGCATTATCCAAAATAAATGCCATCACTCCAGAACTAATGGACTCGAAAGAATCGGGGCATGATCTCGCTTGTTCTTGCAGGTTCCATATGGGGGTTATTGGACATTTTATCCAAAATTGTGATGGCTTTCGACGAAAGTTTCAAGAATTGATGGACTTATTGGTAGTTGAGTTCTATGTGGAAGACAATGAGGGTATGGTTGGGACTACAAATGAAGATCCTCTACTTAAAGCCGTATTAAGCTCATCTAGTATGGGCAATCCTAAACCTCTCATTATCTTGTACGAAGAGCAAAAGAATCTAATGAAGGATACGTCTTCTACTATTGTCGGAAGTGGTATCACCATCGAAGTTCCCAGCTCGTTCCCGTACAAGAGTGATAAGGCTGTGCCTTGGAATTGTGAGTGTAATATCTTGGGTATGGCCTCTTTTTCTTCCCAAGTATCTTCTGCAGACCTAACTGGTGTGGGGGGTATAACACGGAGTGGGAGATGTTATTCTCCTGAGGTAGCAAAAAAGGTTGAAAAAGGAAAATCCAAACAAGGAGTAGAAGATCCAAAAGAAGCAAGCATCTCTCCAAAGGATCAAATTACCGAACTCGTAAATGCTCTAGATGACAAGGTAAAAAAGCCTGTCATAGAGAAGGAAGCAGTTGAATTTTTCAAATTTATCAAGCATAGTGAGTATAGCGTAGTAGAGCAATTAACAAGAATGCCTGCTCGCATCTCGTTGTTGTCCTTGCCGTTGAATTTGGAGGCACATAAGAATGCACTACTTAAAGTCTTGAATCAAGCTTACGTGGACCATGACATATGTCACGACTCGGTACTCCTTTCGAGCCCGTGACAACCGTCGCGAAGCCTCGATAGACATCATTACTTGGAATGACAACCAATACCTCGCAAGGCTTTAACATCAATTTTTTCACTTTCCCTGTGAGTAATGGTTACTAAAATTATGTTTTAAAGGGATATGGACCATTTTCAAGTCAAAAACAATCAAAAAGAAATTGCTACTGCACATGGGTATTTTGGTCATTTTTTTTAAAATTTTGAAATCTACTGAAAATATAATACATAGGGAAAAATACACATTTCATAACTAAAAATAAGTTTTAATGTCTAAAACATTCATTTAGAGTGAAATTGTAGCTAATAGAATAAAATAAAAATATTGAATAAAATATTCTATTTTCTCATAAAACAATTTTTATAGAACGCTACGTAAATAATTTTTACAACGTAAGAACAAAATAAATTCATACATATAGTAACACAGATAACCAGAGTATGTAATTTAATTTACAATGACATGTGGGTCCCCGGATGATAAAAGTGAATGAGACTGTAGACCTACTATCTCAAATGGTGAAAGTCCATACGTAACCCTTGACAAAATCTGCTATCTACAGATAACTCAAAGCCTGAAATGGGTGGAAAGAAAAGGCGTGAGTTTTTATAACCTCAATGAGTAAACAAATATCATCTAAAATATCTAAGGTCGAGCAAATGAAGACAACTTAAAATAAATCATCGTACTATGATTCATAACATTTCAAACTCATTTCAACTAAGTAAATAAATTCATTTCACTCAAATAATCAACATTGCTTATGAATTTCTTAAAAATTTGTCTTGTGACAAAACTCATTCTCGAGGATACCTTGGTCGAGGCATCCAACTGAGTCCGCCAAGGCTGTTAAAATTTCATATACACATAAAACACAATTTTTTTTCGTTTACAACATAGCCGTTCCTTGGTGTTGGCTAAGTTCACCCTCACGTGGGGGTTCAACGTGAAGTCAACTTAGACCTCACCTCAAGAGATACCCTCTGCGCCTCTCGTACCGAGGTAAGATATAACCGGGTTTACCGTGCCCCTCTAATAGGCTGGTCCACGAAACCCGCCACTGCAGTGACTAATCAATATCCCACCAAATCAATAAAAGTTTTGACAACATGACATGGCAATTATATGACTACCCAGCCTGTCAAGGCAAAACAAACAGTTCATATAATTTCAACACAATTTCCAATTCAACCATTCATGCCAATATTGCCATAAGCCATTCAATTCAAACCATAAATTTAGAACACAAGTTAACAGTCTCCAATTACTCAACTTCTAAAATCATCATTCAATTTCAAAATGATTTATAAAACTCATTTCATTTAATCACATTTTACTTATAAAACATAAGGATTTACCATTTAAACTCATTTTTCTATAAAATCACAAAAACGAATAAAAACTACTTTAGATAATTAAGACGATAATAAGGTCACTCACAAATTTTGAAAGTAAATGTACTCCTAGTCTCGATCTTTGGGTACAATCTCTTTACCCTTATCGAAAGATTCACTACCTAGACATAATGCACAACAAGCAATTTACTATATTTGTGCTAAACATTTATAAAACTAATTCAGGCTTTATATGAATATGGGAAATGGGATGCGAAATGTTTGGATTATTATCTAAATACGGTGTTCTACGTAGGTTCAATTATGTATGGGGCTGAAATGGTATTGACCTAATTTACACTATACACTGGTTAATTGGCCACAATATCCAATTTAACTCCAAATAAATTCATTTCACTTCCAATACTCTAAATCATCAAATACAAGCTAGATAACATGTAATATCACAAAATCCATCATCAATATCTCCTTTGAAAGATTTGACCATTGAAGGTTTAGTGTAGATCATGTGATTTTCATGCTTGATTTTTTTTACACCTAACATCAGAAAACAACTACAAACACCTAAATAGCATGAAATTCATCAAAGTCCATTATCCAATTTCTCTTTTGAAAAATTTAGCCAATGAGTGTGGGTGAAGGGCATGAAATTTCTTGCTTGTTTTTCATGTTAATCATCACCAAACAACTAAAAACACTAGAATAACCTAAACTATAGCTAAATCCAAGATCAAAACCCCTCCCCCCATGTCCGGCCAGCAAAGGTATCTTCATGCAAACTTGATTCTTAACCATGGAAAATGAAAAAGAATGCATAAGAAAGGTAGATCACAAGCTAGAATTAAGAAATTTTACCTTTACTTGCTTAATTCCTTGAAATCCACCAATTTTTCCTTGAATTATCTTAGCTAAGGTTTATTCTTTTCTTTTTATCTTTGTTCTTTGTTTTGGCCGACCATGAAGAAATGAAATGGCTAAGGCTTAAGTTGGTTTATAAAGCAAATCACAAAAAAATTAAAGCTTGACACTTGTCACCATGTGATTGGTCCATAATTAAAACTTAATAATTAAGCATTCTCCCACCACCACATAAAATATCTCAATTATCTATGATATAAAATAATAATAGATGAAATTCATGGACCTGATAAGTGTATGGTGGAGTAAAATTCTAAAAATTTCAATTACGTCCTCTTGGACACGCGAAATTACCGTTTTGCCCTTATGCTCGGAATTAAAATTTTTCACTTCTCAAATTCAAATTATGTTCCAAATAGTCAATCTTCGTCAAAAATTTCATCCGTCATTCCAATTTTGCCCTCGGGTGGCAAAATGATTATTTTACCCCTACGTTATGAAAATTCCAAATTTGACTCCAAATCAATCCTCAAACTCCAAATCACCATATTAAGTTATTCTAAGGTTCAATAACTCTCGAATGCATCTTAAAATCTCTATTTGGACTAGTTCGAGGTTTAAATCAACTTAATTGTACCATTAGGTACAATATCATCTTTTAATAATTTCTGAGGCATTCAAGAATGTAGACATTCTATCAAGTACATATACGATATGGCAAGTATATTATAGGGCTGGGCTTGACAACATATAAGTGAAAAAGCTAGACCATATTGTGGGGAACATCATAGTGGGGAATTTCATTGCTTTTAGCGATGAAGAAATCTCATCAGGGGACCAAGGAAATAACAAAGCTTTCCATATAACTATCAGATGTAAGGATCATGCCATACCCAAGGTGTTGGTCGATAACGGTTCAGTCTTGAATGTCATGCCCCTTTCCACATTAACAAGGTTACCGATTGATATGACTCATATGAGGGCCAGTCACATGATAGTGAGAGCATTTGATGGGACCAAACGAGAAATGGTAAGTGATATAAAAATATCAGTGAAAATTGGGCCCTGCACGTTTGATGTTCGATTCTAGGTGATGGACATTACTCCATCTTATAATTGTCTGTTGGGATGATCGTGGATCCATATGGCTAGAGTTGTACCGTCTTCTTTGCATCAAAAGGTGAATTCATAATTGAAGGCCAATTGATAAGCATCTCTACGAAAGAAGACATACTAGCTATCCAACCCTCATCTGCTCTTTATGTAGAAACGACAGAAGAAGTCCCTAAATGCTCATTTAGATCGTTTGAATTCGTTAACGCTACTTATCTAGGAAAGGGGGCAATGATACCAACTCCTCGTTTGTTTGTAGCGACTCAAATGGAGGTTAAACAGACAGTGGAAAGAGGATGCCATGCAGGTCTGGGGTTAAGGAGAAATTTATAAGGAATTAGCCGCCCTTTGATTCCGATCAAGAATAAGGACAAGTTCGGTTTGTGGTATAGACCTACCAAAGAAGAGAAAAGGAAATTCGCAGCCCAAAAGAGGATTAAAAGGTTGGTTCAGCTTGAAGGAAAAGATGAAGAATTGAAAAAAAAAAATTCCATGCCTGTATAAGATTTTTCGCTCCGCAAGTTACATTCATCCTGAAACACCAACAAAGGTCCATATGATTAATGATAAAGAAGTTAACGAGAAAGTCCCTATGGTGTATCCAATATTGCTTGGAGAAAAGTTGACCAACTGGACAGTCATGGAGCTACCGATCAACTTTGAGTCTTTGCAAATGTAATGAACAATTTCACCTAAATGCCTATGCCTAAAGGCATTAGGAGTAATTTCTTGTTTAACTAGGGCTTTCTTTTACTTTAATCATTCAAATAAATGACAAGCATACTATTTTCATCATATCATTTGTTACCATCTTTTTTTGCACATATCATTTTCATATTTTCCTTTAGCCAATAAATGATTTCCTATATATATATATATATCCAATTTTACCTATTCGTAGGTCTCTAAATAATGAGCACGAGGAAAGTTTAAAAAGTAATCAGATTGTTGATTTTGAGAAAATTTCAAACATCGATGAATTGGAAAATAAAGAAAAACTGGATAACTATGATCTACCCTCGGAGTTGTCAAGGTTGTTGGAACATGAGGAAAAAGAAATTTTGCCTCATCAAGAGCTCACAGAGATGATTAATCTAGGGAATAAAGAAGAAAATAAAGAGATTAAGATTGGTACCTCATTATCATTTCACGAACGATTGAAGCTAGAAGAGTTACTTCGGGAATATGTGGATGTATTTGTTTGGTCATATCAAGACATGCCAAGTCTTAATACTGACATCGTTGTCCGCAAGTTGCTTTTGAAACCAGATTGCAAGCCTGTTAAACAAAAGTTGAGGATGATGAAGCTGGATATGTTGCTAAAGATTAAAGAAGAAGTGAAAAAGTAATTCGATGCGGGGTTCTTAGAGGTGGCTAAGTATCTTGAATGGGTAGCTAATATAGTCCTAGTCCCTAAGAAGGATAAAAAAGTTTGAATGTGTATGGATTATAGGGATTTGAACAGAGCAAGCCAAAAGGATAGCTTTCCTTTGCCGCATATCGACACTCTTGTAGACAATACAGCAAAGAACATTTTATTCTCATTTATGGATGACTTTTTGGGGTATAATCAAATTAAGATGGCACCCGAAGACATGGAGAAAACAACGTTCGTAACCATGTGGGGAACGTTTTGTTACAAAGTGATGGCATTTGGACTGAAAAATGTTGGCGCCACTTATTAAAGAACCATGGTGACTTTATTCCATGATATGATGCACAAGGAAATAGAAGTATATGTGGATGATATGATAGCAAAATCTTGTATGAAAGAGGATCACATTGTGAACCTTAAGAAGTTATTCGAGAGATTACGGAAGTTTCAGCTCAAGTTGAATCTTGTAAAATGTACCTTCGATGTTACTTTTGGGAAATTGTTAGGGTTTGTGCTCAGTGAAAAGAAATTGAGGTGGATCCAGATAAAATACGAACTATTCGAGAATTGTCATCTCCCAAAACACAAAAAGAAGTGAGGGGATTTTTAAGGAGGTTGAATTATATTGCTCGATTTATATCTTAACTCACCTATAAATGTGACCCAATTTTCAAGCTCCTTCGTAAGCATGACCCAAAGGCATGGAATGAAGAATGCCAGATTGCTTTTAACAAAATTAAGGATTATCTTCTAAGCCCACCAGTATCGGTACCACTTGTAGCTGGAAGACCTCTCATTTTGTATCTGACAGTAAATGAAAAGTCTATGGGATGTGTGTTGGGACAACATGATGAAACTAGTAGGAAAGAAAGAGTTGTCTATTATTTAAGCAAAAATTTCATAGATTACGAGTCTAAGTATGCCTCATTGGAAAAGATGTGTTATGCATTAGCTTGGAGAACACATCGACCTAAGCAGTACATGTTGCTCATAGCAAAGTTAGATCCCATTAAGTACATCTTCGAAAAGCCATCGTTATCAGGGAAAGTGGTAAGATGGCAAGTGTCGCTATCTAAATATGATATTGTATATGTGTCTCGAAAAGCCATTAAAAGAAGTGCAATGGTTGATTTCTTAGTAGAAAGGGTGAAAGATGATTATGACCCAATGAAGTTTGAGTTCCCGGATGAAGACTTGATGTTAGTATGCCAAACGAGAAAAGAGGAATCTGAAAGGGATGGGAATTGGAAGCTATTCTTTGATGGAGCCTCAAATGCTTTAGGACATGAAATTGGAGCAATGTTAATTTCTCCAGAAAGAAAGCATTACCCAGCCACGACGAGGTTGAACTTCAACTGTACCAATAATATGGCAGAGTATGAGGCATTGGTAATGGGGTTACAAGCAGCAATCGACATGAAAGCCAACAAATAGATATTTACGGAGATTCGACTTTGGTAATATGTCAATTGCGAGGTGAATGGGAAACTAGAGATTCCAAACTGATTCCCTATCCAAAGCTGATTGTAGAATTAGGAAAGCAGTTCAAGAAAATTAGCTTCAAGCATTTGCCTCGAGAGGAGAACCAGATTACTAACGCTTTGACCACTATTGGAGCAATGTTCAGAATAAACGAAGCAGTCGATGTATGCCTTTTCAATTTGGGAATTCGTGAAGTCCTCGTGCACTACCTAAATGTTAAAGAAGAAGCTGATGGTAAACCATGGTATCATGATATCATACAATACATCAAACACCAGGCGTATCTTGAGAATGCCAAAGAAAATGACAAACGAATTCTTAAGAAGTTAGCAATGGGCTTCTTTTTCAGTGGAGATGTGCTTTACAAGAGAAGTCGGGACCAAGTGCTTTTGAGGTGTGTAGACGCCGCTGAAGCCAATAAAACAATGGAAAAAGTCCATGAGGGAATTTGTGGAACTCATGCTAATAGACACATGTTGGCTAGACAAATTATGAGAGCGGGATATTATTGGTTGACATTAGAATCAGACTGCATAAACGTTGCTCAAAGATGCCATAAGTGTCAAATTTATGCAGATAAAATCCACGCTCCACTAGGTTCATTACATGTTTTCATGGCACCTTGGCAGTTTTCAATATGGGGAATGGACGTGATTGGGCTCATTACTGCAAAGACGTCTAACGGACATCGATTTATATTGGTGGCCATTGATTATTTCACAAAATGGGTAAAAGCAACCTCCTATGCTAATGTAACACAGAAAGTCCTGTTCAAGTTCATCAAGAAGGAAATAATATGTCGATATGGACTTCCGAAAAGGATCATCACTGACAATGCAAGTAATTTGAATGGCACAATGGTAAAGGAGGTTTGTGCTAAGTTCAAGATCAAGCATCATAACTCGACGGCTTACCGTCCAAAAATGAATGGAGTGGTAGAGGCAGCCAACAAGAATATCAAAAGGATCCTTGAAAAGATGACTAAAGTTTATAAAGACTGGCATGAGAAACTTTCTTTTGCCTTGCACGCATATCAAACTTCTATGCGTACTTCCACGGGGGCAACCCCTTATTCATTAATATAATGGAATGGAGGCAGTGCTACCTATTAAGGTGGAAATCCCATCTTTAAGAGTATTAATAGAGACAAAATTGGAAGACTCTGAGTGGATTCGCTTTCATTATGAACATTTGAATCTAATTGAGGAAAAAAGGCTTGCGGCTTTTTGTCATGACCAAATGTACTAACGAAGGATGATGGGAGCATACGAGAAAAAAATTCATCCTAGACTTTTTTGAGAAGGGGAATTGGTACTCAAAAGAATACTCCCCAACCAAAATGATTCTCGTGGAAAATGGACACCAAATTGGGAAGGGCCATATATGGTGAAAAAGGCTTTTACAGGAGGAGCCTTAATTTTAATCGACATGGATGGAAGAGACATGCCTAATCTGATAAATGCGGGTACGGTAAAAAAATACTATGCTTAAAAAAAGCAAAAAGAATAAAAATAAAAAATAAATAAAAGAGGTTCATGTTGAAAATCCAAAAAGGATGACTCGAATCCAAAAGAGGTGGTTCGTGTTGAAAATCCGAAAAGGACAACTTGAACCCAAAGAAGGTGGCTCATGTTGAAAACCCACAAAGGGCGACTTGAGACCAAAATGGGAAATTTGGGATGAGGATCTAAAGCTGTTGGCTCAAATGAAGCACAAACTGGAATGTACACTGAAAGCGAAGTTTTTCCACCTTGCAAAACTAGGAGAAATCATGAAATTCCAAAATCTTTGGATTTGCCCAAGATGTTAATAAGGACAATTTTCAAAATCAAAAGATCAGATTGTCTACTTTGAATGGTATGAGTGTTCATTATTTGGATGATCTAATAATTACTTTGTAAATTTTCCTTTTCTTTGATCCTTTTTACATTTCTATATATATGAAATTCTCCTTCACTTATTTACTTCAAGCCTTGCTTTCCATCATTACATAATCCAACATGATGTTTGTCATGGAAATGAATGATGACTGGTAAAGAAATGAACTAATTAAGCAAGAAATTACATTCGTTGTTTAAAGAAAGACTTAAAGATAAGGTAAAAAGAAAAAGGGGCCTCAACATGAAAACTGAAAAGAAAAGGCAGTCAAGTGTCGAACGAAGATGCGCTTAAGGAAAATTAAGAATGTTAGCCGATGAGGAAAAGCACAAACAAAGATGATTGAGAGCTGTGGCGAAGAATTGGATGAAGTAAGATAAGGGTCAAGGAACCTTAAGGAATCATAAACATGAAAGCATTCTATCATTTCAATCATGCATACATGCCTAGCCATGCACATGATCATTTTTGAAAAAAGAATCAAAAACTAATGCATGTTATCAGTTTCAGAAATAAGAGTTTACCCAACCTAAAACGTCAAGTTTGTAAAATTTTGATGGAAGGATTTGAGTCTTTCATTATCATGTTAATCAAATTAAGTTGGCAATAGAAAAATTAAATCGAACTTGTTTGAAGATAGGTCGAGCCTATATCAAGTCTAAAAATTTCAATTTTTAAGTCGAACTTGTTTTGAAAAAGGTCGAGCCTAGATCAAGTCTAGAAATTTCAATTTTTAAGTCGAACCTGTTTAGGTCGAGCTTAGATCAAGTCTAGGAATTTCAATTTCTAAATCAAACTTGTTTAGGTCGAGCCTAGATCAAGTCTAAGAATTTTCGTTTTTAAGTCAAACCTGTTTAGGTCGAGCCTAGATCAAGTCTAGGAATTTTAATTCTTTTTAAGTCGAACCTGTTTTCAGACTAGGAATTTCAATTCTTTTTAAGTTGAATTTGTTTCCAGATAGGTCGAGCTTAGATCAAGTCTATGAGTCTTGTTTTTTTTTTTTAATCAAATCTGTTTTCAGATAAGTCAAGCCTATATTGAATTGGTAACATCAACTACCTTCGAAGTAAATCGAATGTGGTGTATACGTCTTTGTACCACTTTTGATTTTCAAGAATGTACAAAAAGGGGCAACTGTAGAAACCCATTTTAAAATCAACCAAACATAATATAATATAATTAAAATAAATAAAACAAAACAAAAATCAAAAAAATCAAAAAAAAATTTAAAAAAAAAAGCTGGAGGCACAGTCGACCTCCATTTTCAACAAAAACGGGGCATTAAATGCTTTTTCGGTGACCAGATTTGAAGATCACTTACGGTGGATTCACCTTTTGACTTGAAGGATCCCATCTGACATTCATGCTGAATAAGGCAGATTTGCCTCCTTTGGTTGTCCAAAAACTTGGACAACCCGGTTCTATAAGAACCCAAAAATCTTACATCGGACTAGGGGGTTTTTTTGGGAGTTATCAGAGAGAAAAACATTTCAAAAAAAGATCCCTGCAACAAAGAAACAGCAACCAAAAACAAAAAATTTCTAATTTTCTCTAACAACAGGCAAGATACCCAAGCAAAAACAAAAGAAAAATCCTAAACATCTAGCAACCAATAACCACAATCCATAACAAAAAAAATTAAAAAAAAATAAAAGCAACAGAAAAATAAAAAATATTGGGGTGCCGCCGGTTAATGAAAAAGGGGAGATCTTGGGGTGTTGTCGGTTAGGAGAAGCCGTTTGGGTTGGCGACGAGAAGAGAAAGGAAGAGGTTGTTTGGGTTGGCAACGAGAAGAGAAAGAAAGGCTGTTTGGGTTGGCGACGAAAAGTGTAAGGGAGAGGAAGGAAGGGGCTAACGACGTGAAGAGAGGGAGAGGTTGTTCGGCCAACAAAGAGTTAGAGGGGAGAAAGAGCAAAAAAAAAAAAAGAGTTAGAGAGAAGGCAGAGAGATAGGTTTTAGAGAAAGAAAGTGAAAGGTGAAAGTGAAGAGGAAAGGAAAGGAAATAAGCTTTTACACCCGGGTATGCGAGAGGCAAACGGTGTCGTTTTAGTGAAATGGGGAGTTGAAGGGATTAAGGCCTAAACGATGTCGTTTTTGGTGGCTCTACAAGCACTAAATGATGCGTTTCAAAGAGCAATATTGCAGGCCTGCTGAGTGGATTTCGTGGTGCAGTTTTGGGCCTCTTGTGGGTCATTGAGCGGGGCTAATCTGAGCCCGGAAAGGTATAATCCTTCTCTTTGGTTTAGGCTTGTTTCAATCAACTTTGGGTCTAACCCAATTTGTTTAATAAAGTGTATTTTTGTTATGATTGAAACCATGCTAGGAAAATTATATATATATATATATAATATGAAAGCCTAATTAACTGTTAGAAAATTAAAAATAAATGTAAAAAAATTTAAAAAATAAAACAATGGTAAGGAAACAAAAAAATATGTAGTAATATAAAAAATAAAAAAAATAATAATAGTAATAATAGTTATGTATATATATATAGAATATAAGACAAGATACACATATAAAAATTATAAGAAAAATGAAATGATTATTTTGAATATCCGAGGATAGAATTTCACCTAAAAAAGAGGCAAAGAGTTGCCTCTTTTGAGTGGATTTCTTAGGTGTGGAGTTTAAGACGGATTTTCACCGAAGCGTTGGGATAAATCCGAATTCTATATTCTAATACTCACTACTCAAATAGTCATTATCGAAAATAATACATTAGAAGAAAATAAATTTACATAATGTCACATTAGAACTTAAATTAATATAATTAGTTAATTAATTTAAATAAATATTATCAAAAAAAGTTAATTTAACCAACAAAATTTAAATGTTTGGTAAACTATGTGACTAAGTAAAATATTAATTAATAACGTTAATTAAAGAATATAGATTTAAATAGAAAACAAAAATTAAAAATAGCAAAATAATAAAAAAATAAAAAAAAATAAATAGATAACTCATGAAAAAAAATATAGTAATTGGATGAATTATCAAGCATCTAAGTCAATGAACGCGTGCATGTAGATATCATTATTTTATCTTGTCATAGCATACCACGTTTATCTTGTAAATAGGGCGGGAATTCTGATGATGGGATTTCTCCTAGGAGCTTGTAGAGATGAGTTCTTTCGGAGATATCTCTAGATGAGGAAAACATCAAGACTTCACCAAAGCGTTAGGATGGTTTTCAAATGATTTTTCAATAAAAGATTACTGACCCTATTATTTAAAATAAATAAATCATGACATCATTTTATGCTTGCATCATGTGCATACGTAAAACCAAATAAAGACTCAATCAACCAACTCAATAAAAATTAGTTAATAAGCGAGGATTAAGGAAATATAACAATAAAATCAAAATCAAACCGTAATAGAATAACTTAAGATTAAATAGTACCGTTCGTGGAACGGACGCCACAAAGATGCTGATCCTTCTCCGTACTTAACTGCACTCCTGAACCCATCTCTAAAAAACATGGACCGATTCTCGTTCTTTTGATGGACCTAAAATTAATTTAGGACTTCGTCGATTAGAATCGAGTTAATAGGTGACCAATCGCACCTAAAAAAGATGATTGGTGGCGACTCCTAGTTCTTTTATTTTTGCCCACGCGTATCGTTCAGGTTCTCGAATCCGGCATGTTACGACAAACGTTAAACAGATTCGCTCCATCAATAATTTTACAAATCTTTTTACCAAGTCATTGCCACCATAAACATTTAAGAAATTAATATGTGGCATTGGAATGCGGCGAAAGATTGATTTGCCCCTGGAGTGGTAAAGTATCAATTACCCTAAAAGTGGTTAGCCCTAAAACTAGTAAACCCCAGAAATAGTAGACCCTAGAAATGGCAATATGGTTCAATTGAAAGGAGCAATTATGGATTTAGTGCACTATACACTTTTTCCCATTTGTTCGAGTTTCGTCTCAGTAGATTTTTCCGGCTTAAGGTTTTTAACGAGGTAGTAATAGCACGTCTAACTAGGCCACCACGGTCGTGTTCCGTCCAAAGGGGAATGTTATGGAATATAGACATATCACACCACATTAGACCAATTCAAATTAGAGTAAATTTGATAAATATATTATCCACATTCTAGATATTTTAAGATTTATTTACATATGGAAATTATCTAAGTGATAATGTGGGATTTATCAAAAAGATAATCTAATTTAGAAATATATCTTCGTAGAAGATTATGATAACCATTGATCTATTAGGGGCTTTAACTATAAATAGGGAGTCACCCCACCCTCATTTTTTAAATTCTATTCCACAAGGCTTGGAATAGTTAATACCAAGAAAGAGGTGGTAATATGTATTATGTGATTTTAAGGAATAATCATTGTTACCATAAAAAACAAACCAAATGAATAAAAAACTATTACCTAGGATTAACCATTCCCTCCGACTAGACGAGCCCTTAAGATATGACCTTTTCGATCAAGTTGATTATCTAAAAAAATTCAAGATGAATCATATTTTAAGTAGTGTTTAATATCATTTCAAAATAGCCACAACAACCTAATTGTTATGGTAATCTTATCACCTATAATTTTAAACTAACATGAATTACAAATCATTAATTATCAAAGATTAAAAGATTATTATATTTGGTATCACTGAAAATCATACATTATTTTCTTAAAATACCAAAATAACCATATTAAAATAGTTAGAAAATTAATAATTATAATGCTGTTTAAAGATAACAATTTGTAAAATATTAATAATATTTTATTCATTCCATAAGGTATATCAAAATTATTGAATTAACATTTATAAAAAAATATATTATTAATAGGTAAACTGACTTTTACAATATAAATTACGTAAAAAAACACTTGAATGATAAAATGAAACTAAATCCGTTAAAATTATATGAAAAAAATAAAAAAAATTAATATTATTTATATAAAACATAAAAAAATAAAGAGAAGGACCGTAATTTATTTTTGAGTTTGGTACAAATGAATATTAATTTTGAAAAGTTAAAAACTTTTTATATAAAATATTAACACTTTTTGGAGGGAGGAGATTTTTTATTCAGACGTTAAAAGGGCAATATTGACTATAGCCAACTTTACAACTCATTTTAGCTTAACGATAAAAATTTCTCACATTTTTTACTATAATTAAATCATCTTTCACGACAGTGATTTAATCAAAGAACATCGTCGCGTCAAATCACCAAATTCTTATCAAACACAGTGATCTGGTCACCATACATTGATTACCATGAAGGTTTAGATAATCACCATATACCAAATGCCACCTTACTAATCACGGTGTTTGGTAAGAAGTCTATGATCCTACCTGGCAATGAAGTGATATCACCGAGAGTGATTAGATCACAGTCTTGAGAGTTGATCTAAATCTTATCCAAAAGGGTGAGACACTTTTTTAACTGAGATGAAGTGATCTATAAAACAATTATAGATATCTTTAACCTTTTTAACATGTGAATAACATAACTCGATTACTTTCAAAATTGTAATTATTATTATATAATAAGTGTTTAATTTTTCAAAACATTTATTCTATGTACTTAACTTTAAAAAGTGTCATACATGCTTGTTTTTACTTTTCACAAAAACATTTTATTTTCTTAGAAAATTTATTGTCATTTTAATATATTTAGTTTCATTTTAGTATATATATATATATAATACACATTATAGTAATTTTATGTTCTACATGTTAATTTAATTATCCATAAACTATTTTTCATTTTTTAATTAAATAGGTTAATTATTCGTCACGTAACTTTTTATTTAGAAGTTAGTTTCTATTGCTATTTTTACTATATCATATGGTAATATTATTCACTTTTAACTATGAGAAAATGATTATTTGAGTACTTTTAAATAAAGTACATTTAATTTTCATGTCATACTACACAGGGGCGGCGCTTCCTTAAGGGATTTTTAAAATTTTTTTCATATTATATAAAATTTTTAAATTTTTTTATAAATTTTCTTAATGACCCTTTTAAAATAATTTTTATTTAATAATTAAAAAAATAAAGAATAAGAAAATCATTTCATGTGCCTAACTCAATTTTAAAGTTTTTTTTATTTTTCTTTCAATTTAGATTATTGTTTTTATTATTTTTTAATTTTTATTCTATTACTCATTTATTCTAAATCTCTCTGGATTTTCTTCCATAAATTTCTATGAACCATCAATTATATTCTTTTTCTTTATTTTATAATGTAATATGTGGGTTTAGTCTTCTACTTGTCATATTTTTCTTTTTTCTGTTATGTAAATTTTATTTTTTATGATTTTAATCTTTAAAAATTAATAAATTATTATATAATTCTCAAATATAAGTTTCAGTGCTGCATTATTACTTAAAATTTCATCGATATATTATTTTTTTTAAGAATAACCAATATGTTCTAACATGTATGTTGCAAACTTTAAATGATATACATGCAAATTGTCAGAATGAAGTAATTGTATTTCTTTCAATACAATTTTATTTATTATATATTTTTTAATGACTTTCAAAATAATTTTTTTATTAATAATTATTTTTATTCATCAAACGGTTTGATGAAATTAGAGTCATTATGGTCAACATATTGCTAGTTAAGCCCAAAAAGTAAATTCTAACTTAATATGTTAAGGCTATCAAATTTTTTAAAAAAATAATAAAAGTGAGTCTACTAACCCAAACCACTAAGTTTTAATATAAATTTAAATCTATCATAACTAAGACTGAGCATCGGTTGATTGCAACCGAGCAACCGACCGAAACCGTTGGTTAATGTAACCGACAGTTGCTATGCAACCGTCGGTTGTTCTGATCGACCTTGTCGGTCGATCGGCTCGGTCATCGGGGGGGACTCCTTCCCCCCTGAACCAACCGAATAATTGAGCTGTTATCCTTTTTTTTTTCAAAAAGGGGAGGAAGACATAAATGCCCCTCATTAAACCCCCCTCCCTCACTGTCAGCCAGTGGCCTTAAGGTAATTTCGAAAGGAAATAACCCTTTTGGCTTTCCTCAGACAAGCTTCACCCGACTCCCCTAAATTGTTTCCCTCTTTCCGCCGCTACCAGCCCTCCCACAGTCCCACTCACCACTTAAACCCTAAAGTAGCAAGCATTGCCACTCCCACAGTCCCACAGTCCATCTAGCATTGACTATTATTGTGTTGGAGACAATAGCTGAGTCTGAGCCTGAGTCGAACTAACATTTTCAAGTAATGTTATCATTCGGTATTATGCAATATTTATATGTTATTTATAATTCATTTAGGTTATCTTACCACAAAAATTTATACTAATTATATATTTGCTGTTAACCTTTTTAGGAGCATGTTTTGCAAAATCATTAAAAATTGAAGTTGGAAACTTGGAGATCCATATTTTGAAATTTAGTAATTTATGTCATTAAACTTTAAGTTGCATAACTTTTCTTTGTTTATTTATTGTATGAAGATTAATGTTAATTTCTTTGAGATCATATTTAATTGTAAAACTTTTTAAACTAATATTTATTTATTATATCAAGGTTAATGTGTATTTATTGCATGAAGATTGTGTTTGGCCATGATCCATGGATTGCTAATCATTTGATTTCAAGGGATCCTTAATCATTTACATTTTACAGCCCATGGAATTATTTATTATATGAAGATTGTGTTTGCCCATGAAATTTATTGCATGAAGATTGTATGAAGATTATGTTTACAGCCCATGTCATAAACAAATTAATGTCATTATTTATTCAATAAATTTTATTGTATGAATATTGTATTTGCCCATTGAATTTTTACAACCCAAGTTATCCCGGCCCAATTTTCACAGCCCAAGCCCAAACCCAAACCAAACTTAGCCCACAGTCAAAAAATAACTGATCGAAACCGATTGAACCCCCCTATCGGATTAACCCATCAAAATCGATCGAGTGACGGGTGCGGTTCGGTCGATTAGAAGAGTAAAAACTCGAAAACCGACCCGAAACCGATCGAAACCGAAAATGCACACCCCTAATCATAACATATTATATCTTAACAATCCAATCAAATAGTCTATCATAACATATTATATCTCAATAATTCAACCCAATAACTTAATATGTTAATTAAGAATTTAATAGGCAAATGGAAGATAAAATGAAAGCTTCCTTAGAAAACTACTCATTTCGTATAGAATACACAAAGTAAAGACGTAATTTATTAGAGTTTGAAAAATTATTTTCTCTTCTACTCTTACACGCAAAGAGTGAGAAAAACTTCTTTAATTGTTCCATTCAGTCATATATATATATATATATATGATACTATAATTACTGTTAATATGTATTTTTTTATATGTTTAATGTCTTGTGAATTTTTTTTAATCTTTTAGATGAGTGAGAATTGAATTATATATAAAGTTCTCTTTAATTGTTTAGTGTCTTATTCTATTTGGCTCACCCTTTAAAAATGCTCTAGTTCCGCCCTTATACTAAACATGATAATTTTAAATCTTTAGAGATCAACAATTGTTAGCCAAATATAATTATCTTAAATCATGAGTGATAAGATACCAAGCATTATTTACCTATTCATTCAATAAAAGAAAAAAAGTCAACTTTTTAGGTTTTTTATTTCCTTTTGACTTTCTGCAAATGCTTATTATATTTAATTATTTTGATTTTTCTCATTAACCTCTATTGAAAAAATAAAGAAGAATAGAATTCACAATGATAATATTCAATAAATTTGAAAAAAATATAAACCTTAATACGTAGTAATTACTATAAAGAGGTGTCTTGGAGGAATTTAGATAGGAGACTCAAGAAATTAATTATTCATTGAAGCCTAAAGTAAAAGGTAAAAAAAGACTAAACCAACGTAAATAAATAAAGTATAAATTAAAGTAAATTTAAATTACTATAAAGAGGTGTCTTGGAAGAGTTTAGATAAGGGACTCGAGAGATTAATTATTTATTGAACCCTAAAATAAAAGTAGAAAGAGACTAAACCAACCTAAATAAATAAAGTATAGATTAAAGTAAATTTAGAACAAAATTTATTTAAACTAATAAAATGGCCCATGCAGGTCTCGAACCTGCGACCTTCGCGTTATTAGCACGACGCTCTAACCAACTGAGCTAATAGGCCAATTGTTTTAGTAATAAAAAGTCTTTTTATTCAACTCATGATATGCTAGGAATTAAGAGTGGATGTAAATGATTGCGTTATCCACCTTCCCTCCCACAAAACAAAGGCGCAAAATCCAAAGTCTTAGCAAAAAACACTACGCTCAAAATAATGGCTGAAGCAATTGTGAGCTTCACCCTCACAAAACCATGCATCAACAGTTATCTTCATGCTGCCAAATCGGACAGCTGTCCATCTTCAAGATTGGTAATATTTCTCACTATCCTTTCACACGATATTTGAACTTTCTGTCATTGGTATTAATAAGCATATGGTTATTTGATGCATTTGCAGCTTAGGAGATGTTCAAGCACTAGGCTTTTCAATAATGGGTGGCAGCAGGTAAGTGTTTAACTGTATAGACTCTTGTGCCATATTCATAAATTTCTCTATTTTTTTTCTTATTCTTAACAAAAGAAAGGGGAGAATTTCGTTTAGGTAGTGATTGATTGGTCCAAACTTTACAGCATTATATCTTGAATTTTGTGATAAATAATACAGACTAAAGGCAGCAACAGCAGAAGGGCAGCTTCAGTTAAAGTGAATGCTTTCCCAGATTACCCTCTAATGGCAGTTTTAGTTCATAATGTTCAACAACTTGATGCACAAAGAGAAATTATCACCAACAAATCTATCTGGCATCTGAGTGAGGAAGCCATTAAAAACGTTTGTAAGTGTTTCAATCATTCAAATCGGTTAATGATTCAATTTTCCATGCATTAATTGAATTAATTATATATAGCACTAAGACTTTTTGCTTTGCTTATGCTCTAGATACTTTCTACATCATGTTCACTTGCTGGGGATGTTTGTTTTTTGGTTCCACCAAAGTAAGCAAATTTGTTTTATTTAACTTTGCTTTGCTCAAATATATAATTGTTGCTTATGTTGAGTAAAATTAAGTCTAATTTATAAGAGCATGGCGTAGGATCCGTACTATGATTCCGAAGTATACAGGAAAGATGGTGGAGATGGTACAGGACACTGGGTTTATGAGAAGGTATCCTTCACTTAATTCATTGATTTCCTCCACAGTGTTAAAGCAATATACATATATTTAATTACTAAACATGAGCCAAATATATATATGTAGCCCTTTCAGAATTGATGATATTGAAATACTAAAACTCAGTATTTTAGTTTTTACTGTGAATTCACTTGCAATTCAGTTGTTGCAGTCCATAATATGTTTTAACTGAATTTATGGAAATGCAGCAAGAGGACATTGAAGAATCTGCAAGGGCAGAGTTGTGGCGTGAGGAGCTGATTGAGGAGATTGAGCAGAAGGTCGGAGGACTGAGAGAATTGGAAGAAGCTGGCCGCAAGTAGAAGCTTATTGAGTTGATTTTAATGTTTATGCATCTCCCCTTTTTCTCCATTATAAAGACCATGCAAACATCGATGTATAGTATATTTAATCAACTTTGATATGTTATTGACAGAAAGAAGCTGATCAGGAAATTAATTTACAGCAAGCCTTGTTACATGATTGAAATGAATTATTGTGGACTTGCTTTTAATTCAAAAATCGATTCCAGAAAATATTCTTGAGCAGCTTATTTCCCCTGAATCCTTGTCCAAAATACAAGAAAGCAGCCAGCGTGAATGATCAATCAATATTTTTCAAAGTGCAAAATTCGATTAACTGTATTTTTCCATAGTTGGCCAGTAGCTCACTGCGCATGCTATGAGTGGCTTCTCCGTACCCTACATAATAAACTTTACAGCTTTCAGAAGCTGCCCATCAAGGGCCTGGAATGGAGAGAAATCAGATTTAAATTCCTAGATGAACAGACAGCAAACTTCATCTGGAATGTAATTTTATTGATAGGATTATATTATTCAAATAGGTGTAGCTAGTTATCATGTAGTTTATACCTGTTATTGTCCTTGCCTAGTAAAATTAGCTTATAAATACTTATGAATACAACACTAGCAGTATGCATTCATCCTCCAAAAACTATTCCATCTCTTATATTTGATATGGTGAGCTCGTACAAGCTTACAAAATCAATGGATCCTTTCTCCAATTGCCGCTCTCTCTTTCACTACTTCTAATGGTTGATCAAATCAATCCTTCCAAACTCTACCATTATTCTTCCCAACCAACAAAATCATTTCTGTAACCAAAAACGCTGTTGCTCAATTGCCCATCCAACTCACTTTAAACTCTCTCTAGCCCATGTCAGTTTAACTCTCTCTTGGTTGGCTATAAACATTTTTGTTATGCTTATGGTTCAAGCCTTGCCCCTCCTGCCTAACAAGGCTCCACATGTAATCGACCAATGATTCCAAATCCTGCATTTCAACATTAGACCAGACAAGATAAGTTGCTTTATTAATGAGATCGTTATCTCATCCTCAAAGAATGTATATAGTTTCCTTCCTTCATTCCATTAGCGGAAATTGCACAACAAGCCTGGGAAAAAATCAACAAATCTATATGTTGCATGACAAGTCCCAGAGATAAACTCACATATCCGAGAGGTATAAAGTTTGTCTCAGAATATTTTCAAAGTCCTAGAAGTATTCCTGATGTTCTGGCTCTCTCTAGTTAATTCATTCATACGGTGTTTTTGATCTAGTTCGATAGGACCAGCAAAAATGCACTAATTCAACAATACCATGTTTACTTCCAAAAGCATTTGTCCTACACTGAAATTGATTTAAGCCAACTAATCTAAACAAGACGAGGTTCAAACTGATGACTGCTCAAACGGGACTCGTAAACAGAGTCGACCATGCAAGCTAACAGCAGCAGATGTTTGAAGTGGATCAATTCTTGCAGGAAAGCTCACAACGTTTTATATATCCTACGGGCTTCAATTTATTTTGGGTTACATAAGCTCGCACGATCCCAATCCTAATTGGACTAAAAAAATCCAGCATATAAAAAACTTTTTTATTGTAAAAATAAAAATAAAATATCTTATTCACAAAATTATAAAATTTTTATCTTATATGAAAAGCCCATGGAGATTTCACTTTACCCTTAATAATTCACAAAATTATAAAGAAAAATATATTTTTCACATTCCTTTCTTTTATTTAATTCGATTTAGTCTTGTGATTTTATTTATTTATATTAAAAAGTATTTAGTTTATTTTATTTTCTTTAAAACTTATACTTTTGGTTTAATAAAATTGAGCATTTTATTTTTTATTTATAAAAAATTAAAATATTACCAAATAGCTTGTTTTATCTTACAATATTAATGTATTAAATTTACCAAATGCTATTTTAATTTCTCTTTTATCACTGTTTCAAATCAACTTTATTCAAAGAGTACCTTCTTATAGAAACTTTAAACCAGTAACAGAAGGTTAAAAAAGCAGAAATATGGTCAGGAGTGAAAATTCAATTTTTACTCATCATTCATTCCAATGAATATGAAAATACATTTTTCATTGTATTTTCTTTGTTTTTTTTTTAAATATTTCCAAACTTATTATATTAGATAATATTTATTTCTGATTGAATCAATCCGATCCAATATTTAAAACACTGATCTGCATTGAATTCACTTGACCATGAACTGAGGAGATAATATAAAATCATGCAGAGTTGCAATGTGACCTTATTCCATTTTTTTTCCATTTCATTTCCCTTGGTTTTCTCAGTCAGTTTCCAAAGCCAATGGATGCTGTTTTCAAAGGTCTCAAACAATCTACGCAACCTGTGGGCCAAAAATGTTATCCATATTCCAGATCTTTCCCAATTAGATATGGATATTTTAAACAATAATAACATCTACAAAATTTTTTCCTTTTTTTAAAGCATTGAAAAGAAATGGGAAAAATCATGTTTCATAGAAACAAATATTAAAACTTAATATTTAATTTTTAATTATTGATTGTGGATACAATGGTCCTAAAATAATTTGTACTGCCCAAGCAGATCTTACAGTAACATTGAGCCAAAAATTTATGATTGTTCAATATTCCCTTTTTAAATTTTGTTACTTTTTAAGAAAAAAATTTTAATTTTAATTCATTTACTATTAAATTTTAATTTTTTTAACAAAATTATGTTTCACAATTATTAATACCAAAAATTTTAAAAAAAAGTCAAATGATATAATTAGTCCGTATACTTTATCAAAATTGTGGATTTAGTCTCTATACAATAATTTGTAAAAATTGAATCCTTATACTTTTTCAAAATTGACAATATCAGTATAATGTGTTAAAAACATTCTATTATTTAAGCTAATATGGCATTTAATTATGTTGATATGGTATTTTTTTTACTGATGTGACATTGAATTTAATAATATGACAATGATAAAGTGACATTTCACGAATTATGTAATAATACTGTTGATATAATGTGATCAAGCACTAACATGCAATTTATAACTACAGACATTAAATTATACAATATGAGTTAATAATGGTTTTAAATGCTATTGAAAAAGAAACATATTAAAAATACAAATAGATTTATGAGATTTAAGAAAAAAGTATTGTGAGATAAAAAAGAATTAAATTTTTGTGTTCCATAATTTATAATAGTGAAAAAAATGTTGTGAAATTGATTAAAAATGACACATATACTCTATCATATTCAATGCCACATCAGTAAAAAAAAAATCATATCAACATAAATAACAAAAAGATTTTAATACTATTAATGATTAGACTTACATGATTAATTTTAAAAAGTATAGAGACTTAATTTCTATAAATTATTATACTGAGACTAAATTCACTATTTTGATACAATATAGAGATTAATTTCATAATTTAACAAAAAAATCATAAAAATCAAATTTTAATAATAATAATAATAATATGTGTGTAGCTGCTGAACATTCTCTTTACTTAAAAAATAAAATTTGAATCCCTTTCATCAATTCTAAAAAGAAAAATAATATGTGTGTATAATGTGAAACAGGAATTCATTAGAACAAGAAATTGATGAGGAATCTCATTTAATGAGCAAGATTATATGATTGCCTTGTCTGGGTTCAAATTGTTTAGTAGTCCTTGGAAAATGAATTGGCGAATCACGAATGAGTAGGATCAATGTCCCTCACTATGCCCTTATCATTGCCCCACTTCTCATCGTTTCCTCCCCATGCTCCAAATAACAGTCCAGCCTCACATCAATTTTAGTGCAACTACTATTTTAATTTTTTTTTTCGGGGGTAGGAGGAGTAATTTGCGTGTCCAAGTTTGCTGTAAAGAATAAGTGGAGTATAAAATATAATTTTATACATAATAGTAATTAGTCCAATTTAAAGTAAAAGATAATTAATATTGCATCCACAATATTAAGCTAATAAACCATGAAGATTTTTTATTTAAACATTTAATTTAATAACAGGTATATGTATCTCTATTAATAATGTTGATGTGCTACTAAATCCACATTAATAAAGTAATCTTAAAAAAAAAAAGGTAGGTGCATGCTCATGTCGAGAAATCTTATCTTATAGTCATTTCAATCACAACTCAATAAAAAAAAATCTAATTTGTCCCAACATATATACTAATTAATAAGACTTTATTGAGTTAATTATGAGTATAATATATACCCAAAAATTACTCTTCGAGAAGTCAGAATAAGGATGAAATATTTGCTATTCATAAAAGAAATTTGAAATTTTAAAATACCATCTATGCACTCAAATGGAATACTGGTAAATTCTAAAAAATAAAATTAAAAAAAAAAAAGAAGGAATACTTGTAAAGTGACCACAAAAATAATTGTATCTATTAGTATTAATTTAAGTAGTGACTCATCAAATCATAATTGAGACAAAAATAAAATAACAGTCATCAATGAAAAGACAACAAATTAGTCAAAAGACAATATACAATAATTTTATCCTCACAACTTGAAAGAAGCGCGTTTTGCATATGCAAAGCAAAAATTGTTTAGGGTTCCATCACCAATGTGGCCATTTCTTCAATACTGTACTCCAACATGAACCCAAAAAACAAGACAAAAAGGTCTTTGTCGTATAGCATGAAGGTCCATGCGCCTGGTCTAGACATGTTGATATGAAACGACCTTAGCCTTGGGTTTAGCAAACTGGAGTTCCAAACCAATGGGCACCATTTCTAGAGAATGCAGAAAATTCCAAAACCTGTGGGCTATACTAAGCTGCCTCCCCATATCTTGATCCAAAATCTAAAAATATCTATCCCTTTTTCCCTCACAGCATGGGTTATAAATTACTGATGCATACATTCAACCTCAATATCTTTATCTCATATGTTGAGAATGGACAGCGTTATCCGGTAGCAGAAATAAACCATACCGTTTGTCTTGCATTGTTCTTGAATGAGTTGTAGATCAATTTCATCCCTACATGAAGATACCAGTGCTTATCCAATACACAAAAAGAACTGATTGCATCCATTGCAACATCCCTTTCATACTATTATATTTGTTTTCTTTTTTTAAATTGTTTTGTGAATTAACATTCAAATTTTACACCTTGTTTTTTTAGTAATATAATTAGTTGAAAATGGTACAGAAGAATATTGTTAGAAACCTTTCTTTTAAAGAAAAGGGAAAAGCGTGTCTTATTGATTGTTTGAGAAAAATAAATGTAGCCATCGCTTAATAAATATGTCTTGAATCTAGATATTTACCTAAACCCACAGCACCCATTATAGACTACTTGAATTAAATTTATGGATTCGCAAATAGAGAGATAATTATTATTTTTGTGTAGCTTAAGAGCATGTTTGGTTTAATTTTTTTTTTTACTTAAAAACTATTATAAAACTCTTATGAAAAAAAATAACTTTTAAAATTAAGTTAAAATTGTTTGGTAAATTTACTTTTTATAAGCTCTTTTTTATAGATAAATTGTTCGGCAAAACAACTTATATAAACTCTTATTTTAGTTAAAATTTCATAAAAAGTATTTAATAAATAACTTTTTATTAATCACGAATTTCTTTATTCAACATAAAAAATTAATTTTATTTTTTACCCATTTAAAATAAATTTTTGACAATATTAAAAGGATTTTTATATAACATAAAGTTTATAATTAATAATAAATCATAAAAAAAGAGTTCCACAAATAATTTATAAATAACACATAATTCATATATAATTTTTATTAAATAATAATAAATAAATAAAATCAAGAGAAAAAAATTGAATCAAATAAAAAAAATGAGAGATGAAAGAAAACAGTGAGTCGACTACTGAAACTCTTAACTCTAACAATGGAGGAGAACCGAAAAAAGAAGAAGAGAAGTCTAAGGTAATAATAATAATTCAGAAAAATCACGTTTAACTATTGATATCCTTACAAACAAAGTTCACTTTCGTGAACAATATTATCTCAACAACCATATTAACAAATATTATCTCAATTTTCATCTAATTTATCTCAACAACCATTGATCTATTTAATTAATTATTTCAATCATAATCATCAAATATTATATACACCATAAAAAAAATTAAGAATAAATAAACATCACATAATTGTCATTTTAAACAATAAATTGAGAAATATCAACTAATAAAGAGAGTTTTCAAAGTAAAAAAAAAAAGATACAAAACAAAATGCAAAACAAAATAGAAAGAAAAAAAAAGAAAAAATACATGAATGCAATTTTGAATTTTAGATCTTCTTTTTTCTTAATTTTTGTAAGAACAAAAAAAAAACTCTAAAATGATGATTTACAGAAAGGGAAAGAGGAGAGGAAGATCGATAGGGGGAGAGGGAGGGAGTATTTTTTTAGAGGGAGGATCTTTTTGACAAAAAATAGTTATCCTAATAAGTTGGCATGTTTTTTCTTAAAAAAAAAGAAGAGAAAAGAAAGCTTCTAATTGGAGGTTTTTTTAAAGTTTTTTTTAAGATTTTATTCTTTAGAAAAAAAGCTACTTTTTTTAAGAGTTTTTTTCGAAATCCTATTTGGTTCAATTTCTACTTTTAAGCAGTAGATAAGCTAAAAATAAGTTAGGCTAAATGGACACTAAATCTTAAATAAATATAGACCTTCACAATATAAAAATTACTAAAAAAAGTTTATGAGTCTCAAATATTAATGCGTTCCTTAAAAAGGTTATACTATTTGAGATTAAAGACAAATTAATTCAGAAAGCATGCACAAAAAGGATGTTATAATCAATATTCAGCAAATTTGTTTGGTTATGTGCATGTGTAGCAACATATATGGCTTCAAGGTAAGCAATGGTCCAATGCCCTCGATAGATTAGATTTGGATCGATTTTAAAATGATTGATTTGGATCGATTTTAAAATGATTATGATTTATCGAGTGGTTCATTATTCAAATTTTTTTCGAGTGACACTTTTAAGATATTTCATTCTTCCAATTACTCACTCACTTATTCTGAATTGAAAGATCAAAATATAAGATCAAAATTTAAATCAATTCTAAATTATTATATGTAATTGGAAACCAAATATTTACAAGTTG
This sequence comes from Theobroma grandiflorum, assembly GCA_036013995.1. Lineage (NCBI taxonomy): Eukaryota > Viridiplantae > Streptophyta > Magnoliopsida > Malvales > Malvaceae > Theobroma > Theobroma grandiflorum. Next base: position 16,461,054 of record CP142131.1, read on the forward strand.
TGAATTATTATATACAATTGTAAACTAAATATTTACAAATTGTGAGATTTGAACTCATAAAAATGTGCACTTTTAAAAATTTTTTCCAAATTATTTAAAAATTTATTTTAAATTTTTATTAAAATCAAACTAAATTAATTAGATCTTGATAAAGAGATAAAATTGTAGTCTATAATATGATCTAATAAAATAGGTTAATCGAACTCTTTAATTAAAATCCTATATTTAAAAGTCAAATGGCGATTGAAGACTCTTTAAGGAAAAACCCTAACCCTTCCTTCTTGGATGATAGATTCAAGAAGAAAGTTAGGATGCAAGAAAAGATTGCTACTCCACAGATTACTAATGAGATGATGTTAGTGTACGATAACCCTTCTTTCAATGAGGCATTAATGTAAACAAGGAATGATGTCTTGTTGAAGGATGGCGATCTGTTTTCAGATGTGGAGATGGATCACGATGATGAATCGAATGAAAATAGTGATAATGAGAATATTGAGAACATGGAAAAGTGAATAGATGATTTCTATATTGAAATGGACAATAGAGTCCTTTTTATTAAAATCTTCGAAAGGAAGTAGGAGGAACTAGTCAAAATATGGCGAAGATTAGTTGTAGTCAGAATACTAGGTATTCTGATATCATATCAATTGCTATGTGAAAAAAGTGTGTCCTTTTGGGCACCTAAAGGTAGGTATTCCATGGTGGAACTTTATAATGAATCTTACTTGGTGAAATTTGCACAAGAAAGGGATTACCTACGAGCCCTTGTGGATAGTCCTTGGATGGTTCAAAGACACTATTTAATGGTTAGATAATGGACACCAAATTATACCAAGGACCTGAATGATCTCTCTACAGTAGCAACATGGGTGCGATTTCCCAAGCTGCCTCATCACTAATATCATTTGTCGGTGTTAAAGCATATTGGCTCATTATTAGGGTGCCTACTGAAAGTAGACTATAACATGGGACAAGAAAAACGCGGTAAATTTGCTAAGGTTGCTGTGGAGATTGATTTGATGAAACTATTGATACCACAGTTTTATATCAATGGTAAAATACAAACAGTGGAATATGGACTCCCAAAGGTATGTTTTTCTTGTGGAGTTTATGGGCATACACAAGATAACTATCAAGTACATTCATCTAATAAGAAAACCAACGCTCCAAAAGAGCAACGAGGTGATGGCCCGTAACAAGAAGACACCCTTTTTAGTCCTTATATGCTTGTTAACAGGAGGAAATCTAGAGGGATAGAGGTTCAACAAACAAAACCTATGATAAACAAAGCCAACACAAAAATTGATTATGGTTCACGTTTTTCTATGTTAGAGGATAATCGTGGCACAAATAAAGGTTTGACATTTGACATTAACAAGATGGAGGCTGTCAAGCTCGACCTTACAGAGTGTTTGCCATGTCATACATATGAGTGATAGAATGCCTGCATACTTGAAAAGCCTCGAAAAATCGACAAAAGTCGGTATTGTATCTAGAGGTACAACAAAGTTGATTTAAGCTTCGAACTAGATCAAATAGAGATTTAAAGGTGAAATTAAAAATTTTACAGTCCCAGAATGATTTAAAATGGTGATTCGGAGTTCGAGGGTCAATTTAGAGTCAAATTAAAGTTTTCATGATCTAGGGGCAAAATGATCATTTTGCCACTCGAGGGCAAAATTTGAATGTGGGATGAAATTTTTTACTAAGATTAATCATTTGGAGTATAATTTGAGATTGAGAAGAAAAAAAATTTCAATCCCGGTATTTTTCAGAGCATAGGGGCAAAATGGTAATTTTACCACCCTAGAGGCAAAAGTGGAATTTTCACCACCCAACACTTGCCAAATTTATGAATTTTACTCATTATTGGTATGGATAATTATGGCATTTTATGTAGTGGTGAAATAAAGTTTAAAGGATAAGTATTAAAAAAATGGACCAATTAAATGATGACACTTGGCAAGTATAGATTATTTTATTATTTGGCTATAAAAATTAGCCCACACCATCCCATTCTCTTCATCATGGTCGGCCAAGCAAGAACAAAAGAAGAAGAGAAAGAACAAAAACCCTAGAGTGAAAATTCAAAGGGGAATTGGTGGATTTCAAGGAATTTAGCCATTAAAGGTGAAATTTCTTAACTTTAGCTTGTGATTTACCTTTCCTTTGCATTTATATTCAATTTCCATGGTTGAATCACATGTTTTCATAATGGGTTCAAGGCTGGCCGAACATGTAGAGAGAGAGAATGATGGTTGATTTGGTTAGATTTTGATGTAATCTAGTGTTTTTAGTTAGTTAGTAATGTGTAGCCTAAAAATCAACCATGAAAGACACATTTTTTTCATGAATTCCTTATTGGCCGAATATATGGAGTGAGGGTTTGATGATGAATTTGAATGGATTACATGATATTCAAGTGCTTTTAGATGTTTAGTGATGTGTGGAATGGAAAACAAGCAAAAAAACATCATGTTATGATGAACCCTTCAATGGTTGAATTTTTCCTTGGAAAATGTGAAGGTGGTTTTGCTAAATTTTAGGTTATTTGGCTTGTGTTTGATAAGTTGGAGTATTGGAAGAAAAATGGAATTATTTGGAGTTAGATAAGGTATATTGGCCAATTAATCGGGTAATAAATCGAATTAGGCCAATACCATTTTAATTGGGTGCATAATTGAGTCTACATTGAACACCATGTTTAGATAGTTACCCGAGTAGTGTGCATCCCATTTCATGCATATATATTGAGCCTGAATTGGTTTTATAACGGTCTAGAATTAATGTGGTAAATTGTGTATTGTGCAATATGCATAGGTGGTAAGCATTCTGATAAAAGTAAAGACATTGTGCCAAAGGATCGAGAATAGGAGTATTTTGAACTCCTAGTACTGTGAGTAAACTTACTGTCATCTTAATTATCTGAAGCGGTTTTTAGTCATTTTGGTGATTTTATGGAAAATGAATTTAAATGGTAAATTGTTATGTTTTATAAACAAAACGTGATTTAAACAAAATGATTTTATAAATTGTCCTAAAAATTAAATGATGATTTTGAAAATAGAGTAATTGGAGACTAACTGTCTTGTTGTAAATTGTAATTTAAATTAAATGGCTTATGACATTGTGGCATGAATGGCTAGATTGGTAATTGTGATGAAATTATATGCACTGTGTATTTAGCCTTGAGAGGCTGTGTAGTAAAATAATAGCCATGTCATGCGGTTGGTATTTTATTGATATGGTGTGTTACAAAGGGGTCACTGCAGTGGCTGGTTCTGTGGATCAGCCTATTAGAGAGGCACGGTTCCCCATAATATTCTTACCTCAATCGGAGAGGCACGGACGGTAACTCTTGAGGTAAGGTTAGAGTTCACATCGCTCGAATACCACCACATGGAGGTGAACTCCACTAACACCAAGGAACGGTTGTATTTTCTAACGTGAAAATATGTTTTACGTGTATATGAGATTTTAACAGCCTTGGCAGACTCGATTGGATGCTTGATGACGATCAAGTATTCCGGAGTATGAGTGATGGCATGAGCCAAATGGTTACAGAAGTCATAAGCCTTGTTGATGATTTGAATAAAATACAATTGTTTACGTGGGTTGGGATGAATTGTCAAGTTATGAAACATGTATTGTGATGGGATATTTTGATTGTCTCCTATTACTCGGCTTTAGATTATTTCGAGGATGTTTGTTTACTCATTGGGATTTTAAAATCTCATCACCCTCTTTTCCTCACATTTCAAGCTCAAGATTGTCTATAAACAGTCGATCTCGTCGAGCTATAATTTTGGAGTTGCATCCTAAAAAGCAAAGGTTTACAAACTTATACCTTCTTGGTCATTTGGGGGCTCACGTGTCATTGTAAATGTAATTGCGTACTCTAATTATTCGTATTACAGTATATTTGATTTTATTTTGTTTTTACGCTACAAAAATTATTTACCGATACTTCTATAAAAATTATTTTATAAGAAAATAGAATATTTCATTAAATATTTTTATTATATTCAAATAGTTACGTTCTAGTTTTAAACGGACATTTTAGATAGCAAAACATATTTATGATTATGAAATATGTGTTTTCTACTTATGTACTACATTTTTAGCTAGTTTCAAAATTTTCAAAAAAAATTTACCAAAATACCCCTGTGTGGTAAAAATTTCTTTTTAACTGTTTTTAAATTAAAAATGGTCTATATCCCTTTAAAACATGATTTTTGTAATTGTTCTCACAAGGGAAATGAGAACACTGATGCAAAAGCCTTGCGAGGTCTCGATGGATATTCTGGGCGAAAAATGTCTATTGAGGCTTCGCAGCGGTTGTTACGGGCTCGAGGGGAGTACCGGGTAGTGATAGAGGCAGAGTTTTCTATGCAAATGGAAATGAAGGACAAGAAATCTGAGTCTAACCCTGTTGGTCCAGGAGTCGTTGAGAAGATAAATACTCATAAGAGTAGCAAAACAGTGCTCAAGGAGAATAATAGTCAAACAACAAAAGTAGAAAGAGAACATAGTAGAGCCGCGATGGACTTAGAAGCTAGTGGTGCCGAAAGATCAAAAGAAGTGGATTTGACTGCGAACTGTAAGGAGATGGCCACAGAAGAGGCAAAACCAAGTGAAGTTCAAATGAGAGCATCGCATACTGAAAAAATAGTGGTTCAAGATAGAATGGTGGACCTAACTAAACACTTTGCTGTTATTGTAATAGACAAGTTAGTGTCCAGCTTCTCTACAAAAATGTCGTCTATACAAAAAGGTGGCAATATTGTGATGGGGGAGAAATTAGGTGGGGTTATTATTAACAAGTCAGACAACAAAGCTCAAGATAAGAGGGATATTGTTTGTCCGCATAAAACTTCCTTGAAAAATATGGCACGAACAAAGAATGTGGCAACATCTTTACATTCGAATGTGTATTCACAATTAATAAGAGGGATGGAGTTAACGACGACTGAGCAGTTAGATGGGAACATTATTACTACAGCAATGGAGGTCGCCGCTAATCCTCTTATGAGCAGTGTTAAAATGGTGGAGATCAAGAATAAGAGTCCTCAACACCCATAAAATTATTTATTTTTATCATTTCTATGGATATAAATATTTTGGCTTGTAATTGTCAAGGTACAAGAGATAGGAGTTTTGTCAAGGTGTTAAAGGATTTTGTAGAACAATATACACTTTCAATTCTTGTATTAGTAGAACCTCGAATAAGTGGAATAAAGACAGATATAGTTATTCACACCCTTAATTTTAATAGGTCGTTTAGAGTTGAGGCATTGGGTTTCTTAAAAGGAATCTAGATCTTATGCCAAGATGGTATTCAACTCTCAGTTATTAAAAATCACTCACAATGCATACATTTGGCTATAAAGTATTCTGTAGGCTCTATTTGATACCTAACAGCAGTATATAGACATCCAACTCCATCTATTAGACAAGCACTATGGGAAGAGCTTTCTAACTTTGCAAAAAATTTAGACAAGTGATGGTTAGTAGTAGGTGACTTCAACGTATTATTTTTCTTTCATGAAAAGCAAGATAAAAAAGTAGTAGGCCTTCTTTCAAATTTCATCATTTTATAAATTAGTTTAACTTGATTGACTTGGGTTATAAAGGTCTGAAATTCACATGGATGAGAGGTTTTCTTTTTGAATGTCTTTATAGCGCTTTGTTTAAAATGGAGTGGCACTTATTATTTAATGAAGTGATTGTTCAGCATATGGCTCAAATACATTATGACCATAGGCCACTAATACTCTCTCTTGTAGAACATCGCGACGTTTAGGTCTAAACAGGCTTTCATTTTCAAGTAGTCTAGTTTGCACATAAGGAATTCTGTATTTTTGTGCAGTAGACATGGGGAAATTCTAGTGATGTTTTCTTTCTGAATGTCTTGACAAAGCTTTGTGTAACATAGAGTGGCGCATGTTATTTAATAAAGCGATTGTTCAACACATGCCTCGAATACATTCTGACCATAAGCCACTAGTACTATCTCTTATAGAACATCGCAACATTTAAATCTAAACAAGCTTTCATTTTCAAGTAGCTTGGCTTGCACATATGAAATTCTATGATTTTGTGCAGCAGACATAGGGAAATTCTAATGATATAGAAGCTAAAATGGGGTTTTTTGTGGAGAATAGAGTCACTGGAATAGAGAGGTTTTTAGCAACATTTTTACAAAAAGAAAAACTTATTAGTGAGACAGCAAGAAGTATAGAAAGCTTTAAAAGCTCATCCAAGTAGACATCTTAGGGAGGTGGAATATGGGTTACAGGTTGAATATGAAAATGTACTTCATCAAGAAGAAACTTTTTAGATGCAAAAGTCGAAAACGGATTGGATTAAGATGGGAGATAGAAATACAAAATACTTCCATATTCGAGCAACTCGAAGAAGGAACAAATTAAAGTTATTACACCTCAAAAATTCTAATGGTGAATGGTGTGACACTCAATATTCTCTAAAAGCCCAAGCAGTGGTATTCTTCCAGAGTGTATATTTTAAAGAAAATGACGCGGTTTTGGCTTACCCCATTAGAGGTATGTTTCTTGCTCTTAATGTCGATGATTATTCAAACCCGATCAAACCAATTGCAGGTAAGGAAGTTCATGCTAGTTCCTGTTGCCTTATTTGAAATGAAGTCACTCAAGGCCCTAAGAATTTATGGATTCCATGCTTTATTTTTTTCAATCATAGTGGTCTATTTTTGGGCAAGATTTAATCAAATACATATCGAATGTCTTTGAATGAGGAACTACTGGAACTAGGATGTGTCAATCTTTCATTACACTCATTCCAAATATGCCAACCCCAAAATTCATATCACAATTTCGGCCAATTAGTTTACTTTCAGTTGTTTTTAAAGTACTGATGAAAGTAATAACTTAAAGACTAAAGCCAATCATGAGTTTTATTGTAGAAAGAATGTAGTCAAGTTTCATTCTAGGATGGCAAATTACAGATAATATGCTTGTAGCATAGGAAGTGATACATTCATTTAGGCAAAAGTAAGGAAGCAAAGGGTGGATGATGTTCAAAATAGATTTGGAAAAGGCTTATGACAGGCTTAGATGGGAATTTATCTATGATACATTAATAGATGCTGGCATTCCTACCAATATTATAGATGTTCTTGTTCGCAATTAAAGCTGTAGTAGTGCAAAACTTTTATGGAATGGTTCCCACACTAAATCCTTCAAACCATCTTGACATGTTAGACAAGATTACCCATTCTCACCGTATTTATTTGTCTTTTGTATAGAGAGGCTTTCGCATGGAATCAAATCTACTGTCTCTCAAAAACATTGAAAACCAGTCAAATTAAGTCCCAAATGTCCACTTTTAACCCACTTGTTTTTTGCAAATGATCTCATTTTGTTTGCAAATACGTCTGTCTCCTAGATGGAAGTCATAAAAGGTGTTTTAGTTTATTTGTGCATGCTCAAACGAGAAGGTACACGTGGAAAAGTTGACTTTTTGCTTTTCAAAGAATGTTAGTAGCAGAAGTATTAATGAGATCAAAATGTGCTCAAATTTTAATTATTCAAAAAATTTGGGAAAGTACATTGGGGTGCCACTGATTAATGGGAGAAAAGGAATAAAGAACTTCAGTTATTTGGTAGACAAAGTGCGAAGTAGAGTGAGCACTTGGAAAGCTTATTTTCTTTCTTTTGTTAACAAACTTACTCTGGTAAAATCTGTTTTGACAATCATCCTTTGTTATACCATGTAAACGGTATCCTTACTAGTTGGTATTTGTAAGAAAATAGAAGGCTTTTGTAAGACCTTTCTTTGAAGGGGTGATGTTGATAATGGAAAAGTCTACTTGATTCATTGGCTAGATTTATGCAAACGTCACCAAGAAGGAGGGATGGGCATTCAACGTCTTGAACTAATGAATGACGCCTTTTTTTTTTAAAATTACTTTAGCAATTATTAACCAGACCAGAAGCTTTAAGGGTACAAATGTTAAAAGGTAAATATAATTTTGAAGTTGATAGGCGTTTCGGGAATATTCATAGACAGGGTGCTTCGGCATATTAGGCGTTATTAAGTAGGCTATGGTAGGCTTTTTTTTTTTGAAATTTCATAATGCATTAATCAAAAAGGGAACTATTGTTCACCTTTTTACAAGGATTTTGCAAGGCTATGCCCCTTACAAAAGATAATAGGGGTATACCAGTACAAAATCTCCTACAATGCCTTTGGGCGATCTCAAAAGTTCCATATGCAAATCCTGTACATCCTATAAAAATCAAGTCAACTCCTAATTTCAATCATGACACCAAGATATTTAAGAAAGAAAACCTTGTAACAATTGCACTTCAGCTATTCCACCAACACAACAGCACCTTGTATCGCATTTCCTGTGCACTGCAGGCATAATGATAGTGTTCCAAACTTCCTAATCCATATGGGACAAAGCTCTGTTGATTGGGTCTTCTGCATTTGCAGTTCTAACTCTAGTAACATTATCCCACACATTGATAAAGTCCTCATCTCTACCAATACTTGACTTCGCAAGGGTATCCGCTTGTTGGTTTACCTCCCGAAAAGTGTGTTTGACTTCCCATTCTTTTACTCGTTTCTTTAGCATTTCAATATGAAGTACCCATTTCCTGAGTCTCCACGAGATTGTCTCTAGTGAGTTGGACCACTTCACAGCATTAATGGAGTCACTTTCCACTATAAGTTTGTGGGAGCTTCCCCATCCTGAAGTTGAGAACATTAAAAAAGCTTCCCTTATCGCTAAAATCTCTACTAAATTTAAGTCGCCAATGCCTATGGGCTTTGAAAATGACATCATTATCTCCTCATTGGTATTTCTTAGTAATCCCCCAATACCTGCTTCTCCCGAACAGCCTCTTGCAGCGCCGTCGACATTGAATTTCAACACCCTTTCATTTGGTTTTTCCCACTGAATTGTTGTTCTTCTCTTTTTTATGCTTTTTATGCAGGCTCCTGCTTTTGGGGCTCTAAACGTGTCAATGATCCTGTTGTATTCTCTTGGCCATATTGCCTTGGCCCATATAGCCACACGAAGTTTGATTAGATCATACAGCTGTTCAAAATCTCACGCTTTACCATCAAAAGCAATCTCATTCCTAAAAAGCCATATTGACCGCACAATTGCATAAAATGCCATTTTCCACACTTGAATCTCGTCTTCCATGATAATTGTCCCATTCCAAATTCTGAAGAGGGTAATCATGTCATTTGGCATAACCCAATAAATATCCCACTCCTTACACCACCGTGACTAAAGTTTCCAAGATTCGAAACAGTTTGAAAAAAGATGACTTATTGTTTTCTGTTTCTCATTGCAAAGTGGATAAAGTGCATCATTTGTATTCAACAGCCCACGTTTAGCCAATTCATCCTTGATGGCAACCTTTCCTTGCAACATTTGCCAAACAAATATTTCAACTTTGAAAGGGACCAAGCTCGCCCAGACACCCTTCCACATGCTATGATTACTACTCACATTAGTCAAATGTTGTTTACAAAAATTTTTGACAGAAAACTCACCAGATGAAGTGCCTTTCCACACTAAAGTGTCTGGCAGTTCATCACTTAGTTGATAATCCTTTATAGTTTCCATGAGCAATATAAATTGTTCCTCCTCCCACTCGAACAATCTTCTTTGCAGCAATATCTCCCATCTCCATTCATTATTATGCCTGCAACCATACTCATGAATTTTTCCCGTCTTGTTGGAAGATAAGGCGAATATCCTCAGAAACTCATCTTTTAGAATGATTCCTTCAACCTATTCCTCTGACCAGAAACGTATATTGCTACCATTGCCCACTAGCCTTCCCAAATTGTTTGAAACCTGCATAAAAAAGGGGCTAGTAGGGGATAGGGGGGATGTGATATTTTTTCATGTGTTTGACACTTTCCTATTCTTCTCAACTGACGGTAAAAGACTAGTAAGATCATCACCATTTTTCTCAAACAATTACTTCCCTCCACAAGCTCGTTTTCTCTTTCCCATACCTCCAAAGCCACTTTGTTAGGAGAGCTCTATTTTTCAATTGAAGATCAATGATCCCCAAACCCCCCATTCTCTTTATAGTTGCACACTTTTCCCCATCCAACATAATGTAGCTTCCTTTTGTCTTCTGTCCCACTCCATAAAAACCTTCTTTGAATTTTTTCCAGCTCATTTTTAACCCCGATAAGGATTTGGAAAAGTGACATATAGAAGATTGGAAGGCTTGCCATCACTGATTTCAGTAAAGTTACCCTTCTTCCTATTGAAAGAATCTTGGACTTCCATCCCGTTAATCGATCTTCAAATTTTTTAATGACTGGTCTCCAAGTTTCAATGGATCGATTACTTGCCCCTAATGGCAGGCCTAAGTAGACATTAGGTAAAGTTCTTACTTTACAAGAGATACAATTAGCCCATCTTTCCACAGTTTCGTCCTTCACCCTTATGCCAATAAGACTACTTTTCATGAAGTTGACTTTCAACCCTAAGGTGAGTTGGAAACATCTGAGCAGCCTTTTGATATTAATCAAATCACCAAGCCTCGGTTTGTAGAAAATCATAGTGTTGTCCGCAAATTGAAGATGCAAAACCGATAGGCCATTGTTCCCAACTTTGATTCCTTCAAACAAATGTTCCTCTTCTGCTTTATACATTAATCTACTAAGGGCTTCAACAACCATATTAAATAGAAAGGGAGAAAGCGGGCAGCCTTGCCTGATCCCTTTTCTCATATGGAATGGATCGGTAGGGACTCCATTGACTAAAATTGAGAATCTAGCTGTCGATATGCACTCATCCATCCATCCCGTCCATCGTTTCCCGAACCCCATCTTAGACATCACCAAGTCAAGAAAACCCCAATCCACACTGTCATATACCTTTTCGAAGTCCAATTTTATCAAGAGACCACTGTTCTCGTCTTTTTTCAGCAAATCGATTATTTCGTTGGCAATGAGCGCGTAATCAAGGATTTGCCTCCCCTTGGTAAAAACAAATTGATTAATCCCTATGACTTCTCCAACCACCTCCCTTAATCGATTTGCTAGTAGTTTGGCAACAATCTTGTATAAGCTTCCTACTAGGCTGATCGGGCAAAACTCATTTAGTTGGGTGGGATTGGGCGTCGGCTATGGTAGGCATTTAATGTCAATTTAAGATGAGCACTTGGAGATGGCATCACTATAAGATTTTGGATAGATATTTGGTTTGGTGATATAGCACTGTTAGCTAATAGAAATCGGCTAAATGAGCATGGAGTGGAAGTTGTCCGAGTTCGTGAATTCTTAGCACCAAATGGAGAATGGAATCAGGACAAGCTAATGGAACATGTGCTAGAAGATATAGCCAGAAAGATCCTAATGTCCAAACCTCTTTCATTAACTCTCAGTCTTGATGTATTGTGCTAAGCCCTCACTTTATCAAGTGACTTTACAATAGCTTCAGCTTCATCAGGTGACTTTACAATAGCTTCGGCTTATGAAAATTTGTGAAACCAGTCAACTAATGAAGTTGTACAAATGAGTTTAGTGTGGAACACTACTTGGAAATGGCATGGCCCCTAGAAAATCAGAATGTTTCTACTCCACTACCTACATGAACGAATTCTCACTAATAAGGAAAGGAAACATAGAAGAAGGACTAGTAATTCAAATTGTTTTTAGTGTGGCTTTGGGGAAGAATCAATTCTTCACTTACTAAGGGACTGCTCACTTGCAAACATAATTTGGAGGAAAGTCGTCCCACAGAGTGAGTCGGACCATTTCTTTACTTTTTTATTGTCAGCATGGTTGGTGAGGAACTTAAGCAACTAGAAGCAGTTAGTTTCTGATAACCTTTGGGCCATTGTTTTTGGGACCATATGTTGGTATACGTGGAAGTAGAAGAACTCACATATTTTCGAAGGCAAGATACTACCTATGGAAAGCAAGTTAAATGTGATACGTAGCATGGTGGTTTCCATTACCACTACCTTTTCTTTGCCAGAGAGCACCGGTACTTTAAGTTCCAAGAAAGAGGACATTTTTATAGGTTGGAGCCCACCGACGATAGGCTGGCCTGCATTAAACTCCGATAGGGCATATAGGTGTTCTTCCCACACTACAGTAATGGGAGGTGCAATATGGGATTCAGATGGACAATGGCTAAGAGGATTTGGAGTGAAGCTTGATGGTTGTTCTGCCGATCGAGCAGAACTGTAGGGTATATCGCGATCTTAAACTTGCATGGGAATTGGACTTGAGAAGGATTTAGCTTCAAGTTGATAATAGGATGGTGGTCAATGCTATCACTATACCTTCATCACGCCCTTGTGCAAATTCAGATTTACTCCAAGTCATTAAAACCTTTTTACAATAGTAATGGGAGGTTAAAATCTTGCACATTATCGAGAAGGGAATATGGTTACCGATCTTATGGAGAACATAGGTTTTACTCTAGATAAATTAATTTATTCTTGTCCTCCAGTTGAAGTTAAGAGATTAATGATGTATGACATGATAAGGGTCTATTTCCCTAGAATGGTTTGATCTTAATAAAAGTTCATTTTGAGGAAAAAAAAAAAGATTAAACTCCAATACATTGTATGTGAAATTATTAGTGTATGTCTTTGTAGTAAATGTTAAAATCCTATTATCGATGAGATTAAGAATTCACTATATAAGAGCAAGGTCTCTTGTTTACAAAAAAAAAAAATTAAAAATCTCATCTGTTAAAGAGTTGTAAATTATAGAAGGAGAAGATCTTAACAGCAAAATGCAACCGTTAATTTGATTAATATTGTTTTCATTATCAAATCATGGATCAAGAATCAAATATAGTTTTGTATTGTAAATTCTTACTAATGTTAAATCTTGAGGTATTATACATAGAGTTTATCATATATACGTCATCTTCATCTTGGACAATAGAGATTTTCAGAAAAGAAAACGATAATAAAGGAGACAGAAACTATAGTATATAATTTGGTCTTTGGCTTGTAAGGTTTGACTTCCCCGAAAACAAGATTTTACCTGGATGATGAGAGGAGAAAGGTCCAAATGCCCAAACAAGGGCCCTTTTCTCTTATTGCGCCATAATTTTGTTCCTTACATTATCTCGACTCTCAAATTCCAAGCCAAAATAGTTGCATTAACTTGGAAGTAAGGAGAAATCAATCTAAATGTTAATCCTTCTTACTAGTTAGGTTATTAGTCTAATAAATCAAGACAGGACGTGTCATTAAAATTTACATACAATGTTCTTTTGTTTATGAATCCATGTGTATTAACATGACAATTTTTAACAACATTTCGTATTTTAATATGTTAAACCTACGATTCATCACGTGACCAAAAATGTTTATCTAATATTCTTTTTTTTTTAAATAAAACAATAAGATCAGTATAATTTAGAGCCGAAAATGTGAAAATCTCAATAGTGATAAAGAGGGTACTAGACCCCTTGGTAATTATAATAGCTAGTAAGTATCAAGTTACACTTGCATGGGGATAGAGAAATAAGTTTTGAACAAACAGCACTTATACCTTAAAAGGCGGATAATAAGGCTTAGCAATCTTCGTCTCTCAGTGTTATTAGGTCACCATTTTTATAACAAAGGGCGCATCTCAACTCTTCCACCCAACCGAAGGGAAATGGTCAAGACTCGAGACTCTAAAATGGATAATATTGATAGATAAAAGATAAACTGGCGCCATGTTTTCTTTATTCCACAAAATTAGAAAACAAGTGTTATTTTAAAATATTTATTACCAAATACGGATATTTTTAAACTTATTTCTTTAAATAGGGTAATTTAAGCCATGTCAATGACACATCATATTTTTCTATTTTTTCTCTTTTTTTTTTCACGTTGCCAAATTTCGAGAGCTTATCCACCACCAATTATCTGAGGAAAAAAAATTTTTCTCGTTAAAATTGTTATACAAATTCTATCCTAAAAATAACAAGTCGTTTTGTTGTAATTACAATATATGCTCTTATCTATAAAAAAGGCATGAGTAAAAGATTAGAAATTAATTTTTTTAGAAGTAATTAAGTTATATATAGTTTATATATATTTAATTTATTACAGAGTGCTTTATATTTTGTTAACAGTTACTGCAATTTAAATATATCTTTAATAATTAAATTTAATCATATTAATTTAGATTGGGTTCTTATTGAAAATGGGAGGTTCACAATTAATTTCCATTTAAGATGTACGACATGGAAGAGCAATAGGATTTAAAGTTGATCGGTCTCGAAATTTGAGTTATCAAAATACCATTATAAGCACCACTTGCATTATTATTTAGATCCCATCTAGCGAGTTGAAATTTATAATTTAATTTCAATTTCTCATAATTATTAGGAAGCATGTTGCAAATGATAATAATAAATGGTTTCAATTAATGAGTAATCAGCAAAAAAATTAGCATGTATCCAAAACATAATCATCTCCACCCGAAAAGGAAAAGAACTCACAGAATAATACATGTTACCATGTAAAATAAAAAATTTAGTCACTCATAAAAATCTGTATTTTGTTATTCATGAATATCAACCCATAAAGTAAAATTTTAATTAATTAATTTATATCAAAGATGATATAGATATATACTTATCCGCTAATGATGTTAAAATGTGATCATAGATCTTTTTACTTATCATATTAATTTAATAATATCCTAATGGGATATGAGACAACCATCTAATCCATTATGAAAATTTTAAACTCTATGGATAATATATTGGATAATTTTGCTATAGTTACTTGTAATTTTCAGTTGCCAGTAGCTTACAATTATCCATTTGTTTTAAAATTTCTAGAGAATAAACCACCTATGACGGGCTTTCTCTAGAATTGGGGGCTATCCAAAATTAGAAGTGGCAAACACAGCCTTGGTACGCGGTTAGGCCATGTATGATAGGAAAACATTCCTAAAATATAGAAAATCCTAATATTAATGAAGCATCTCTCACATTTCCATAAAATAATAATATTATTATTAATAAAACATCATTATCCTCAAACTCAAATTAAGTTGATTCACACATCAGACACTAATGACATATTTTCTATATATATTCTCAAACAAAATACAAATTAGATAAACTTAAATCCAAATCATTCTGACCCCACCTAACTCTCCTCCCTTGTTATTCCCAACAATTTCTTCTCCTTCTTCTTCTCCGCCTCCTTTTAAAATCTGAAGCTTTTCAAACACCAAGCAAAACCCCTTCTTTCTCTCTCTTTTCAGCCCCCCTTGTCAGGAAAAAGTAACGCATTTTTTGTTCAAATTCTTCCATTTCGGTTGATTTTCCAGAAGTGGTCTTGTTTTCATGGCATGTTCATTGAACAGGGGTTCATATCTTTCTGGGTTCAATGGGACTGTGGTAGGCTCAAATTCCAATAGGGTTGCCTGGTTTGGCACATCATTGACTTCTTTAGAATCGAAGGATTCAACGTCAAAAAAGTTTCCTCCTTTGAGCATTGATTTTTTGGGCAAACCACTAGTTGTCCCAGATCAGAAACGTTCGAGAAATTGGAGCAGAAAACCTGGAAACAGATTCTCTGTTCAAGTATTTGCAAATGTTTCTTACTTTGCTTGCTTTACACTTTGGATTTTAATACTTTTTCTTCTTTGGTTTTGTCTGTTGGGCTCAAAACTGATGTTAATTCGATTGGTTGTCCAGGCACGAACAGCCTGTGTGAGTAGAGCTATGAGGTGGTGGGAGAAGAATGTTAAACCCAACATGGTGAAGATCCACTCGGCAGAAGAACTTGTGGATTCCTTGCAAAATGCTGGGGATAGATTGGTTATTATTGATTTCTATTCACCTGGTTGTGGAGGCTGCAAGGCTCTCCATCCTAAGGTATGTTTGGCCATTAGAAAAACTTTTAGTAGTTATGGTCACATGTTTTATTTTAGAATCGTTTATTTTAAATTCTTACCAATCTAAATTAAGCCCTAATGATGTTTGATGGATTACTGGGCCTTGAATTGGAATTTATCCGATAGCCTTAAGGTACATATTTTGAGTATGGCAAGAAAGATTAATACTAGTACATCTAAGCTTCAATAAAATGGTGAAGAATATCAAAATTGATTTTAATCCCTTAATTTTTAGTCACTTGTGTGTAAAATTTGTTAACAGTGGCTTATGTTTTTAACAGATCTGTCAGCTGGCTGAACAGAATCCAAATGCGATTTTCCTAGAGGTTAACTATGAAGATCTAAATGACATGTGCCGGTGTCTCAATATTCATGTCTTGCCATTCTTTAGATTCTATAGAGGTGCTGAGGGGCGAGTCTGCAGCTTTAGCTGCACTAATGCTACCGTAAGTGTTTCATTGACTGGATATTATTCGTAAATTTCTTGATAGTAAGTGTTAATAGATCATGTTCCCTACAGATTATAAATGTAAATTTTCTGTATTGTAGATTAAAAAATTCAAAGATGCATTGGCAAAGCATGGTGCTGATCGATGCAGCCTTGGCCCTGCGAAAGGTTTGGATGAGTCTGAGCTGATGACATTAGCATCAGCTGGTGAATTATCAACTAATTCTGAATTACCTTCCACCAAGGAAAAAAGATTGGAGGATTTACTCATGAGCTGTGTAGAACTGTCTGGTATCTTGGAAAATGCAGACAATAGCAAGATGGAGCTTAAAGAAAAGGCTGCTTTGCTCTAGGTTTTGATTTGTTAGTAAGCGTATGCAAGAGCAGTTACGGAAGTGGAGTGAAGTGGCTCCATCCTCCAATCTTGATATTGGTAATTCTCTATTTTCCATTTGTATATATCATTAGCTGAGTTTTTCATAAGCAGGCTCTTGGGTTTTTAGAGTTGAGCCTTGCCAATTTTATTTATTTCTTCATTGGACGTTGTATTCTTGTCAAGAAATTGGTATAGATTTATCTATAATATTGTTATTATAAATGTTTGGAGCCATGTCGAAACTATTCAAGTTCCCCATTTGTTCTACATTACTTGTTACTTTTCCTGCAAATTCACTGCTGAGTTGTTGTGCATTATTGGTGCAATTCTCATGATCCCATGTGCATGACATTGACTATTTTCCACATAGCAAATTTATGGCCATTTACAGCCTGTGTATGACCTAACTCATTACAAAGTTGATATTCCATTCTATACCGAAAGTACTTTTGCATAGTTTTATCTGTCTGTGACATACACAGATATAAATATAAAAACAGAGAGAAGGTAACATATAACCTTTGGGACTGCTGGGGGTTTTCATTTTTGGAATTATATGATGACTATGGATAATGATTTAGGGTTTAAGATCGCGTGGGATCCTGCTGGAATCGAAAATTTTCAACGTGTTAGAGAATCATTGGGGTGGTTGAGGCCAACCACAAGCATTACTGTGCTCTCTTTTCTACTCTTGTCATTTCTCAGAGACATAAAAACAAGCAAAATCTGAAACCGGACCCAACTAAATTCATTAAAGGATTTGGGCACACCCTCGTGGTTGTGACATGTCAATTTTTTGGCAACTAGTTATATATCAGAAGGATTCTTAAGCTGCATGCCTTTCTCTCGTTTCATAATTTCAACTACGGGGATGTTTGACCATCAGATTTTAATTCATGGAAAATAGAAAATTATGGGAATGAAGTGGAAGCATAGGAAGAAAAGGTGGGCGGAGACAGACAGGCTTGCAATTCGACATGATACAGGGACATGAAAAAGCAACATAAACTTGAGATTTGTTTGGTGGGTTGGATTCAAAGACGACTTTCATTTGGAAATTTCCTTTGTCAAGAAATGCAGACGAGTTCACAAGATTTATAAAATAGTAATTTGAGATATAGTTTTCACAATAATGAAAAAATTCGGAAGCCAAGTGGATAAAAAGTTGCGTGAATCCGGATGAGATTGCAAGGAATTGCACCCACCAGCCAATCAATTTCCAGCAGTTAAAAAATCATTTTCTCGGGAAAAAAAGAAAGAACAGAGGGTCCCGGTCCCAGTCCCAGATGCTCCATTAAACAAAGTTGGAGTCTAGGCAGAAAACCGTGGCACTGACGTGGATTACTCAGATTCCTAATCAGATTTGACTCCACTCAACATATAATGTGGATGAGAATGGACTACTTTACAACGGTCACAATCATTTCTGTGTCAGGGAACTGAAGTTTACGGAAGCTCTTCTCCTTTTTCTTTTTTTATTTCTAAACTCTAAGTTGAAGACTAAAGTCTTTGTTTTTCCTTTTCTCTTTTATTTTTTTTTCCCTCAGCAACTATGTCCTTTTAATGCTGAAATGCGGTTAAATTAAAGGTTGTAATTGGATGGGTCAAATTAAGTCATTTAGGGTTAAAAGAAATTTGATTCATTTCTAATTTGAATCGTTTTATGTTGTGATTGAGTCAAAATTTTATGTTTGTAGAAACTAAAATAATATTTTAAATATTTATAGAGGTAAAATTATAAAAATTTTTAAAATTAAAGATAAAATTTAAAAATTTACAAAAATTTATGACATTTGAAAACTTTTGAAAGGTTGGCGGCCTTTACTAGCCCCCTTCCTTCCACCTCTAGTTTTATGTTATGATCATCTTAAATTCAAATAATTTAGATTTGAATCATTTTTTAGTTCAAATTATTGACATTTAAAATCAAATCAAATTGAATTCGAATGCATAACTTATATCTAAGTCATATATTATTAATCGTAATAAGCTTATTCTTTTTTATATAAAAGGAAAAATAAAATCAAATTACATCGAATTGAACCAATAAATTCTTAAAAGTATCAACTAATAAGCAAGTCGAGATACCATTTGGTAGATGCTTAACGATATGCAATCCCAAATTAATACTGTCATGGTATGTGATCACCCAATCAGTAAATTGATTGGCTTCACAATGCATATGAGTAAGCAAACAATCCCAATCTCACAGAAACAACTCCTTTATACTTCTTATAAGGTTACCATTTAGATCACAAGGTGAAACCTAGCTATTGATTTTCTAGATAGCCAACAGACAATCTGATTCCGCACACAGCTTTTTATATCCCTTATTCCAGCATAGTAATAATCCTTGATAAAAAATCCAAAGTTTAGCTGTAAGTGAGAAAGAAATGCCAAATTTAAAGATAAAACCTATAACCCAATGACCTTCAGCATCACAAACCAATTTACTTGCTGCGGAAATTCCCGGTTAGCCCTTAGCACTCATATCAACATTTAATTTGAAGAAATTTTGACATGATTTATGCTTAATAACTGCAACCTCATACTTTGGGGTAACCTCTCGGCTAAGATTATCCCAAGCATGCTTAGTTTTGGTCCATATCTAGTTCCAACCATTAGAAAGCCAAGTGAAAGTTGCATCAAAAAGTTGTTAATTTCTCCAATACCATAGATGCCAGACCGTGTAGACAAAGATAACTCCCCAAAGGACGTAATCAACTAGCAACAGACTAGAAATATTTTCAAGAATCCATTTAGTTAAGTTGCTAGTAAAAACAACTCCCATTCTTTGAAAAAAGCCATTTAGCAGTGGGTAATGCATTATGTATTACCCTCCAAATAAAAAATGTTATCTGTCTAGAATTTTTAATTCTTCAAATCTTAGTCTAGTAGTCTTCATGAAATGTAAGTTAAGGGTCCAGTTAAAACCTCATAAGTTGCTCTCACCAGGGATAAACCATTACTGGTTAGCCTCCAATAAGCCACATCATAATCTTTGCTTAGTGTGTCAATTTGCGTTGCCACAACTCACAGCACTACCTGGCACGGAAGAGATTGGAGTAAAAAATCCATATTCCAAGTTCCCATTTCATTACAAAAGCTTGCAATTGGAAAATTAGCTTTCATATCAGTTATATCTCTTGTTGCTAATTTAAATATAGGAGTCGAGTCGAGCCACCTATCCACCTAGAACTTAGGGTGCGTTTGTTTGCAGGGATGTAAAGTTACATTCCCTGCAAAGTGCTTAATTAAATTACATTGCAGCGTTTGTTTTGCAACAAACCGCTGCAATGTCATAATGCAATGTAATCACATTGCAGTCCTTGGCTGCAATGTGATTGCAGCCCAAAACCAATGCAATGTACATTACATTGCAGGCTGCAATGTTTGTAATGTTATTAAAGACATTTTTACCCTTCAACTTTATTATTTTATTAAAAATATTTTATAATATTATAATTAAAATAAAAAATATTAAACTAAAATATATAATATAAAAATTAAAAATTAAAAAATAAAATATAAAAAATTAAAATTTATATAATATAGATAAAAGAAATTAAAATATAATATATAATATAAGAAATAAAAATTAAAAAAATAAAATATAAAAAATTAAAATTTATATAATATAAGTAAAAAATATTAAAATAAAATATATAATATAAGAAATAAAAATTAAAAAATAAAATATAAAAAATTAAAATTTATATAATATAGGTAAAAGAAATTAAAATATAATATATAATATAAGAAATAAAAATTAAAAAATATATATAAAAAATTAAAATTTATATAATATAGGTAAAAAATATTAAAATAAAATATATAATATAAGAAATAAAAATTAAAAAATAAAATATAAAAAATTAAAATTTATATAATATAGACAAAAGAAATTAAAATAAAATATATAATATAAAAATTATATTAAATAAATGAAATAAAATATACAAAATTATAATAAAAAATGAAAATAAAATATATGACATTAAAAATATATTTAAGAGATAATATTATATAAAAATTAATAATAAAGAATACAAGTATATTAAATTTACATTTTAATAAATAAGAGTAATTTTGTAAATTAACATTACATTCCCTGTAAAGTACTTGTAAAACAAACACTGCAATGTTATCTTCCCTGCATTTTAATCATTACATTACTCATATACCAAACACTGCAATGTTATCTTCCCTGCAATCACATTACCTGTAATCACATTCCCTGCAATCACATTACCTGTAATCACATTGCATTGTAAAGTACCAAACGCCACCTTAGTGGTATGGCCATTGTTGATATTGATTCCGAAACCCTTTTCAAGAATATCCCTGCTCTTTAATATGCTTCTCCAAGTGTGTGAGTCTATTGATTTGACCCAAACAGTCATAAAATCATGTTGCCTTAAATACTTCTTCTTTAATAATTCAATTCATAAAATCTTTGTCTTGCCACACGTTCCAAACCAATTTTACAAAAAGTGACAAGTTCATCTTCCTAGTGTCACGAATCTGTAAGCCATCAGGAACTCCTGGCTAGCAGATCTTCACACATCCAAGTGCATGGATCCTATTGTTGCCCCTTAAATGTCCCCACACACCACACAAAATATCTATTACATAAACTTATTCAAAATCATATTTCCATAAACTTGCATCATACCTTCAATTTTAATTTTTGATATTATAATATTACATTTTTTAAAAAAACTACATAAGGAAAACAAATGAATTAAAAATCATTTACTAATTTAGAATTATTTTATGTAAAAATACAATTTGCTTCAAAGAGAATATTAATAAATTTTTATTAATTGATATTTGATTGTCAATTCTATTTATTAGTGATTCACTATAATTATTGTCACAGCTTAGCAACTCCAAAAGTTTGACAAAGTGTTAATTAATTTCTTGAATATTAGAATTTATTGAGAGATAAAAAAAATTTTTAAGTTTTTGAATATGAATAATACTTGATTAATTTTGAAGAACTAAGATTTATCCGACAAAATTTAAATGAAATTTAAACGATTAATTTTTTTTTTCTAAATGACATGGCAAGAAGTTCTCAAATCTAGTGACTCGTTGCATTTTAAGTCATTATCTTTGACCACTACCAAATATTTATTTAAGTGTCAAAATTAACTTTATTGAATTATTATCAACTATTTTTAGTTTATGAATTAATTTTTGTTTTTTAGGTTATTATTATCTATACTAATATTTAATTTTAGTATCTTTAAGAGGGAAAAGAAAGAACTTTTATCTATGACGTATAATTTAAGGAAATGAATTTAATTATATTAAAAGAAATAAATTGTTTTCCTACTGGTAATTAAGAAGGATAATATCTAAAATTATAGAAAATATACAAAGTTAAAGGAAAGAGATTACATAAAAACTTATTTAAAGTTATTAAATATTAGTTAATGAAAATTTTGTGTTTTATTAATTATTTTAATTAAATGAATATTTTAAAAAATAAAATTATATTCAATTTCAAATTGAAACCTCGGTAGTGATCTTTTATGAATTCTACTAACCTTTTATGCCTCAATTAAGTGAAGTCCGTGACTCCCTTTAGGTTAAATAGAAACCTGTAAAATACACATGATGCTATCATCTCATTTAACAATAAATTAATGCATTTTCTTGTAAGAATTAAAGAAAATGGAGTGTAACATTAGCATACCAACTTAACTTAGTCTTGAGAGTCGAATCTATTTTAATCCTTTGTAGTAAAAAGAGTATATTGAGATCAAATATTTTACTCATACAAAACAAATTGCTTAATAATTAAAATCCTAATGCAGTATGTAATCATTCCCCTAGGCCACGGAAACTAGTACATATAGAAAAATCATACATACAGTTGCAAAGTGGTAGCTTCTTCTCATCTTGGAACAGTTTTCTACCCAAATTTTTAACATCAGATTTTATGACGTTTCTCTAATTTATTCCAACTGGTCTCAATGGGATTCTAAGTTTAAAGCAACTTATATTTCATGAGAATCAACAGGTTTCAAACAATCCCAAGAATTCGCCAAAACTAGCAAGCATTCAAGTTTTGAGATTGCAAGACATTAGACAGCAATAAAACCATGCAATTGGAGAATACTGAAAGCCTTCATAAGTAGTCAATGTAGAACTGTTTATCACATGAGATGCTCTAGGAGCCCAATTGGTAATCAGGCTACAACAACAGCACCATTCGAATCTCCGTTCTTTTTTAACAATCATCAGGCACTCTTCAAGCAAAAAACACATAGAGAATGGATCTAATCTTTTAAAATAATTTCAAAATTTATATCTTTAAAATATAGCTCCGAGTTTAAAAGAGACCAAATATAAACACCAATATGTCAGCAGCATTCAAAAGATAACATAATTCTCATAGTGGAAATTGTCCCTTCCAATGTTAATCAGTGCCAATAATGACCAAAGGTTCCAAAGCTCAGGGGATGAGAAGCATTGTCATATCAATAACTGATAAAGGAGCATTGTATTACAACATAAGCCACCATGCAGTCAAACAGAAAACACATCATGATCACAAGAAATAACTTTATATCTAAATCAATATACATACAAACACTACACGCATCACAAGAACAACATAACAACTAAATTATGAAATAAACAGAACAATCAGCCCACAGCAAAGCCTCAGATTTGCAGACGGACATCAAGGCTAACAAAGCCATTCAGTCCCGAAAGATGGTATTTTATTATGGATATCCTCATAGGCCACTGCTTCTTAAAAGCTTTAAGATAAACTTTAATGAAAATGTATGTCAATGGCCAGGCCCAAGAAATAATGGCAGCAATGCCACTCCACAAGGCCATGGAATATGCAACCATCTATCGATGGAGGAACTCCACAGTGGGAGGACCTTCAACATCTATGAAAATTTGTTTGTGACGTTTAATTTGGAATTTACAGACATCAAATATATATATATATATATATATTTGCCCCAGTAAAGATAGGGATAGAACCCCGTACTGAGAAAAAACCAAAACACAAGATTTAAGTCTAGAATTTGGTAGAAAACAGATAAAGTGCTCAGATTTAAGTCTTTTCACTACATTAACTCAAAATATATTTAACACCAGCACCAGAAATTGACAACAATTACATACTAAATTTGCATGTGTCAGACTTAATATGAATAATTAAAGCAAATTCAAGAAACATTTACTGAGGTCTGTCTCAGAGGTAGTGACAATTATCAGATATCATCATTATTTGATCTGATAATACGTGCATTAAAATGCATCATAGACAAACCAAAATCCTTCAAGTTAAATACAGAGAGGATCATTAGCATATCAAACCATATTTTCAACACTTGTAAACAGAAATTCTATAAATCAATTTATTTTTGTGCATCAGAGAGATTCCCATCGTAGACAACTCATCATCCTCCAATGGGTGCTGATGTCCCTGTCTATTTTATCATCACTTGCACAAATTCAAAGAAAATAAATCAGATTTTAATGGACATTCAAGCGAGTAGAGCAAATGGTACATACCTAAAAAAATTTAGGAGCCTCACTGATATAAGCTTTACTCACAGAAAGTCATTGCAATTATAGAGTGTACAGCCATCAGTGGGGACAAAGATCCATCGCAACATTCAAAATTTCCCATTTTCATAACTATAAATCAACATTAGTTTAAGCTTTATCAGGAAAATTTCACATAAAAGCAAGACAATAATTTAAAAGAAGAGATGAAACATTAAATTAAAGAGATTCCCAATAAAGACCAAGTCATCAATCACCCAAAGAATGGAGTGCAGATATTCAATCATCACTCGCCCATAAAATCAACAACTTTTCAAATATTCAATCAAAACCAATTTTTATAATAGCTTAAAAAGCCTAAGAAAACTCAAATTTATGCGAGTTGAACATGAAACATTCAAGCAAATAAGCATATTCAAAAACAAATCCTACTGTAGCATCAATCAGTTACAAGAATAGCCTTTTATGCCTCAGATTTGATTTTTTTCAAAGAGAAAACCTCTCTCAAAGTATATTTAATACCATCATTGGCAAAAAAAAAAAAAGGAAAAAGGCATAAACAAGACCAAAGAATAAAGAGAAAATTTCAAATAGCAAATCTGTTGAAATATTGGGAAAGGAGAAGAAAATAAAAGCTTTGAGTCGAAAACAACGTAACATTAAATCATTGAGGAAAATGACGCTAGGGCTTATAAGGTTTGAAGAAAATGGTGAGGGAGGAGATGAAGAGGGCTTCCTTTGGAATGAACAACTAGGGTTTTACGGTTTTGCTGTTACTTGACCTATATATAGAGGGGGACAGGAAAGATCCAGGGCAACGTGGGGAGGATCAGTTTTGGGCAACCTATGTGGGCTGAAATAGGGTTAATGAACAAGCCCATTCATAGTATTTGCCACCACATGTGTCATTACTTATTAATAGATGTGTCAATATAGGTTGGTATGACTCAGTCCGATTCAAAAAAATGTGGGTTGTGAAAATATGAATTGGATCGGATCAATCTATTTTTTACATGGGTCATCAAAGCTTCAGCCCAATCCACACTTTATCAATCCATGAGTCGAGTTGGACTAATCTAATTTTTTAAAAAAAAAATCTTTTTTACAATTCTATTTAAAAAACTACTTATCAATAACATTATTTCATAATGTGATCCATAAATTGAATAATAAAAACATGTTATAATAAATAAATTACACCAAATATAAATAAACAAATAAATTATATCAAACATAAATAAAATTTCAATATTTAATAAAAACTACAATCTCATAAACATAAGTATATAATCAAATAAATAGAAACTTTAAGACTTATTTATATCCTCCTCAATCTTCATCTTCAAGTAAAATGTTTGAATCTTATTTGGACAATAATGATGTCTTAAGGTTTGAATCATTATCGTCTAATATTTATTACCATAAAAGAAAAATAAATAATGAGTTTCAATTTTAACTATAATTATTAATTTGATAAATAAAAATTAAAAATATTAAATATATAAAATAAATAATATCATTAGTAACTAAATTATTAATTTTATATAGCTAAATATATAAAATTATTAAATTAACTAAAATTATCAATTTAATTTTTTTTTTTTTTAGCTCCACAAGACTAGCCTACACCAACCCAAAATAGCCCACTGATCAAATGGGCCTGAATTTTTAAATCCCAACCCACCCCACCTTCAATAGAAAATAAATCAATCCAATGGAGCAAACTTATTTTTACAAGTCTATTTATTAGCCATTGGGATTTTCTTTTTCCATATTTGAGTGTATGTTGCATTGCAAATTTAACAAGTAGTTGTTTCAATTGAATTCAAAAGTCGCAAATTTTATGTAATTGGGCTTTTAAGCTAGCCAACCCAAAAGGTTGAACTGGGTGCCTTTTTTAGCCCACTGGATCTCTTTTTAATTTTCTTGCTTCTCCTTACATAATTACATATTTAAATTTTGACATAATATTGAAAAAATTCTTTAAATTATTAAAAAAATTTAAATAAGTTATTATTCTTCTATTGTGTTCAATTAAGTTTTTATGCTTTTATTTTGAATCAATTAGGTTCTTATGATCAATAGTTAACTAATTGTCATTAATTAAAATCTCATTTGTCATTTTATATTTATACGACACTAATATGACATTAACGTGAAAAGTAAAAAAAATTACATGACCATGTTATCATGTCACATCAACATACCATATCATAATTTATTATAACATATTAGCATAACACATCAGTGTCAATTGTTATAAAATAACAAGTGATATTTTTGTTGGGATGAGCCCTGTAGCTAATTGAGATTGGTTAAGGCTTGATTCCAATCATGCAACAATATCATTTATGTTAAATGATAAGAGGATTTCCTTCATCAATAAAACATCAATTATAATGATGTATAAGTTTAATTGGATGAAGTCCATGAGATTAATATGCCTTGTAAGGAAACTGTAATGGATTACAATTATAAGATCCCTATGCATCAAAGTATAATCTTTAAAAGTTTTTGGTCAATGTATAATTGAGACTGAACATCAATGATGCTTAGTGTAATGGATTACAGTTATAAAATCCCTATGCATCAAAGCATAATTTTTAAATGTTTTTTATCAAACCCGACCCTAAATTATCTGACATGACATTTATATATGTGACATCATGTTTGCATATCTGAATAGCCCGGTATAGTTGGTAAAAAGCCGGTATTGTATTTAAAAGTACAAATAAGTTGATTTATGCCTCGAACTAATAAAATAGGGATTTTAAAGTGAAATAAGGAATTTCACAGTCCAGGGATTACTTGAAATAGTAATTCGGAGTTCGAGGGCAAATTTGGAGTTAATCGAGAAAATTGACCGATTAGGGACAAAACGATCATTTTTCAATTTTAGGACAAAATGGAGATTTTTGATAAAGATTTTGATTTCAAATGATCAAGAATAATTATATGAAATATAATATGATTATTGGAGCATAGAAGGAATTTTAGCAGTGAAAAATTGTAATTCTCGATATTTTTGGGACATAATGGCAAATTAGTAATTTTGCCATTAAAGAACGAAACGGGAATTTTTAGAGAAGATTTTGACCCCATATGATTAAGATTGATCAATTAAAGTGTTATTTGAGGTTGAAAAGTGGAAATAATATAATTTCGGTACATTTCGGAGTATAGGAGTAAAATTGTAATTTTTTCGTCTCGAGGGCAAATCGGTAAATTTTCACCTCGGCACTTGTCAAGACCAAGGGATTTTGTTTAATTAGGGAATGGATAAATATGAAATTTATTTGTGGTGGAAAAAATTGGAATAAAAAGTTAAAAAGTAAAAAAATTAGACTAATGGCATTTTGCCATGTGGCAAGCCATTTATTTTATGATTAAATTAATAAAATCAGCCTATAACCCTCACATTCTCTCATCAATTTCGGCACACACCTGCAACAAAGGAAAACCAAGGAGAAAAACAAGAAAAACAAGAAAAACAAGCCAAAAATTCAAAGAATTTCAAGGTTTTTCAAGATTTAAGCCAAACAAAGGTGAGATTTCTTTAGATCTACTCTAACCCTAGCTTACCCATGCTTTAGCTTTTATTTTTCATGGTTGAATGATGAGGAATCATGCTGAATTTCTTGAGGCCAAATGGGTATGGATGAGGATTTGATATTGGATTTGCTTGAATTTGAACTATGTTGTTGTTTGATAATGGTTAAGCATAGTTATGAACAAAGTTTTAGGAAAAACATTCAATATCTCTAGGGTTCTTTGTTGGCTGAACCATGTGGGTTGAATATCAAAGAGGAATTGTTTGAATTTCAAGGAAAATGGATTGGAAAAATAAAGGATTAAGTGAAAAATGGGACTAGGAAAAATTACGGTGTTAGTACACCGTAATGTCTGAATTTTTATGTGAAGAAATTGGAGGATTTTAAAGCTGAAATTAAGTTAATTGATATGTGATTAGTGAATTAAGGTTTTAAAAGAGAAATGGATCAATTTGGAAGTGATTTGGACATAATTATCAATTAATCGGGCAATCGGTCGAAATTAGTTAATACCGTGTTTTAGCGAAATTCGGACACGTTTTGCATTTGCATATCATGCATTAGTCATTTAAATTAGTTTATATCAATTTAGGGATGAATTAGTAAATTCCTCGACTTTATTATTTGTCAAGGTGGTGAGACGTCCAAAAAAGGTAAGGAAATTGCGCCTGAAGACCGCTAGCTCGAGTGTATCCGAAAATTCAGATTTTTGAAAACAGTAAGTAAATTATTTATCACCTTATTTGTCTAAAGTAATTTTATTAAATTCGATGATTTTATGATGAAAATTAATTGAATTTGTGAAATGCCTATTTTATGAGAAAAATATGAATTTTCTAAATAAATTGAATTTTTACAATAAATTCAATTTTTATAAATTGAATTGAAGATTTTATGAATTAATTGAAAAATTGAGTAATTGGAGACACTGTTGTTTATTGCCTAATAAATGGTATTTCTTAAATTATTATGGCTTATGAAAATGTGGTATGACTGGCTGCTGGTTTATTATGTTGAAATCTATATGAATTGTTGTTTGCCGTGCAGACTGGTTAGTAATAAAATAGCCTAGTCATACTGTTAAAATTTTATTAATTGGTGGATTGAAATCTGCTGCAGTATATGGGTTTCCGAGGACCGGCTTAATTTGATGTGGCACGATAAAACCCCTATATA
This sequence comes from Theobroma grandiflorum, assembly GCA_036013995.1. Taxonomy (NCBI): domain Eukaryota; kingdom Viridiplantae; phylum Streptophyta; class Magnoliopsida; order Malvales; family Malvaceae; genus Theobroma; species Theobroma grandiflorum. The sequence goes on from CP142131.1 coordinate 16,490,044, forward strand.
TACCGATATCTTAGTTGTAGAGGCGTACATGATTATTTAATTTTCCTGAGATATGATAGAGTCACTTCACGTAAACCACCACGTGAAGACAAATTCAGCCAACGCCAAGAATTGGCCATATTTTTTATAAAATTATAAATTTGAATGACCTTGGCTGACTCGGTTAAATGTCTCAGCCAAAGTATCCTCGAGTATGTATTTCTTGGCACGAGCCACGATTTTGATAAATCATAAGCCTTATTATTATAATTATTATCATATTCATTACTATGTCAGTAAATTAAAATTACTCACACTAATTTAAATATGGTTTCATGTTATGAAACCCTTGATATAAAAAGATTTTCTTTGTCTCCTATTACTCGTCTTAGATATTTTAGGAGATATTTATTTACTCATTGAGTTGTGTAAACTCACCACTCTCCCTTCCAACATTTCAGGATCGGACTAGTTGTAGATAGCTATATTTGCGGATGACCACAGTTGGTTTTTGCAACCTCATTCCGCAGTAGGTTTCTGATCTTCTTACTTATGTTCATTTTGGGCCCACAAGTCACTGTAAATATACTTATGTACTCTGCTTATTTGTATTTCAACATGTAAAATTTTATTTTGTATTTACGCTATAAAACCTATTTACTAAATACTTTGTAAATATTGTTTTATAAGAAATTACAGTATTTTATTAAATATTTTTATTGTATTTATATCCGATGATTTCTATTTCATTTAAAATATATGTTTTCCATGTATTTGCAACGAAATTACTGAAATTTGAAATTTTTATAAAGCGACGAAAATACCCCTGTGAGTCGAGAATCGTTTTCTGGTCACTTTAGTTTGAAAGTGGCTAGTATTTATTTAAATTATGACTTTCAGAAATCAACGCTCACATGAGGGGTAAGAAAACTAATACGATAGCCTTGCGGGGTTTCGGTCAGTATTCGGGGTATGAATATCTATCGAGACATCGCGGTGGTTGTCGCGGACCCGATGGGAAGTTCCAAGTCATGACATTTCTGGTCAATGTATCATTGAGACTGGACATCAATGATGCTTAGAGATTGATATATTCTATATTCCTTACTTTGAAAATAAGCAATCGATCTCATAAATTGAAGTATAGAGATACTTGGAACTAGAATATAGGTGCTTGCTGAGAAGAGCAAGTTCACTGAACATGACCTGTCATGAGATGTGCATTGAGTAATACACTCTAGTGCCTATGCAACACTTCTCATGCATCATTTGTGTAAATACACCCTAAACTTGAGACACTAGGTTGTCTTATGTATGGAGTGCTATGCTTTAATTTCATCCATACGGGTGCTTAATCAAAGATGTCAAAACAGGATGCTTTTAGGTATAGTATGAAGCATGTGAAGGTAAATGAGCGATCAAGATAAAAATCGTCACCTCAAGTGTTTTAGATGATATATGTTATTAGTTCTTAGTTAACATTAGCTTATTGAAGTCCTTGGCCAAAGCAACATGGAGATTATAAAAAAAAAGTTTTATCACTCTCTATAAAGCTAATGCTATAACTGCAGGAATGAATATGAAAGTCATTAAGAGTAGATACTATACCAAACTTTTATCATTTCCGGGATATATGATGAAGGAATAAATTACACTGATTGACTGCATACTAAAAGGTTGTTAAAGAACCTTTTGACTCGCTTAACAATTTGGTGGCCATCATGCATTACTAGATGCCAATATTGGTCTATAGAATTGATTATAAATTAATTGATTAAAATTTATATCAATTAATTAAATCATTAATCAATTTCATTGTCAACATGTTAGGAACATAATAGATCACACATAATGATTGTATTTGAATTAAATTAAGAAAGTGATGATTTAAATTAAACTTAAATCACATGATAGATAATTAACTTTTATAAATTTAATTAACAAAGTTTAATTAAATTTTAGACATAATTATAAATAGTTATAATTATAAGGATCAGTTTTCTAACTTTCACTAGTGCAATAGATTTCAAAGGATTAGTTTCTCTATATTGATGGAGCAAAAGTTAAAACCCTAGCCTTGTGAGAGTCTTAAGATGGGTGAACCTTTGAACCAAGTCCAAGTTCATCATGGGATTTAATTTCTGTGTACCCTCTCCTTTATATGATTCATCCACTTCGCATTCTTCGTTAAGCATTTAGTTCGTAACTAATTGTTGCTAGTTAAGGCTTAATTTTCTCAAAGCTCAGCTTTAAAGAGTTAAAAAGGGTAACGACTAATGACAAGTACAACTTAAAAAAACATATTCCACGTACTTGTCTTTCTTTGCTGATTATTCAGTCCAGTCACTTTTTGTCAAGGTTGATCAACCTATCTTAAATTGGGTGATGTTAAAAGGGATTTTGTTTACTGAAACCAAGCATTCGATATCAATTTTCCAGCTTTCCGTATTGAGTTGGCTTCTAGTAGTCTCATAAAGCAATGAAAGGTGAATGGGACAAAAGACTTTTTGTTCTCGTTTTATTGCCTTTCACACTCATCTCAATCAAACAAAAACTACTGGCGAAGTGCTAATCTATACCTTCTAAAATGGTGAAGACTATAGTGCGCTCCTCACATGGTCATCCCACTACAGTCAGAAATGTTGGTATGCCTGTTGATTATGACTGCAATGCTAACTTCACTAAAATTCTCTTCATTGTGTTGCAATAAATATACTCTATTAATCTTGAGATTTTTAATTTGTAATATATATATATATATATTTTATAATTGTGGGAAGGGAGATTCAAACTCTTTTCTTTATACGGGGGGTTCTTCCACCAACTAATGAATCAAATACTGAGATGCATTTGCAATATACATTTTAAAATCTGAAGAACGAAATTCATTTTGAAATCGAACGTCAGCATAAAACTTGACAAATCATCAACTTTGAAAAGTTATAGGCATCCAATACTTTCAGCATGGATATACAACTGATGCACTTACTTCAAATCGGTTGTTTCTACCTGTTACTAAAATAGAACCACTCGTAGGTCTTGTACCCACAACTAGACTAAGAGCTAGTTTTGCGTTGTGTTTGACTCCTAAAACACAAGTTGTGACAATAGACATCATAGCTTGATTGAAAACACATATTTGTCAATAGTTTTTGAGCCAACTGCAAAAGCCCTTTAAATGTGCTTTTGCGATTTGCAAACCATGGTTTGGAGAAAAAGCCACTGTTATTTTTAAATATGACAAAATTATCCTTCAATTAATATTTGGTGTATAAAAGTATATGTTATCTTTTTGGATTTTATTTCAAATAAATCTTTAGATATGTTGACATATTTTGAGCTTAAAATGAAAATGTAGAGGAAATATAATTATTTATTTTCTAACTTGAAGTAGTCCAAATTTTTTTAAGAAAATCTAAAAATTATATTTCTCTATAAATTTTTTTAGAAAGAACTACTTAAATAGTACAAAAACTGACTTATTCTTTACTTTTCAATATCATGTCCTTTTTATATATTTAAACTCTCCATAACACTTAACAATGCCAAATGTTTAAAAATTTCAAACCACAATTTTCACAACAATTTTCCAACTCCTATTTTTTTCAATTGCAATAATGTGAAACTGAGCCTAATTACAGTATAGCATGTCGAACATCCACAACCAAGCTAATTATATGAATCGATGTCTAATAGTTCCCAATTCCTTCCAACCTCTAGATTAAATCTTCATTGTTATACCCATAGCTCAATGCCTAATTGTCCAGGGTCCAAGAAACCCATAAACAGAGCTGCCACACAAATGTCACCACATCTAGATGCCATTTATCCCTACAAATGAGTGATAGAATCATCTTGACAACTGCTATCAAATGATTGGCAATATAAATGAGTAGCACACGGTCCAAGGTATGATCTTCTCTCTTTATCTCTTCTTCCTCCAATCCCTGTATAGGGAGGATTCACCTTATCCTTCTTATTAGGCCTAGCTTTCTCTCTAACCTAATTTACATCTTGTCCATCTAGACCTAAACATTCCTTACTAATAATGTATGAACTCCATTTTCGAAGAATATATAAATCATATCATTTTCTTGTTTAACGCAACAAAGAAATAATATCTATTCTAGCATTTTGTTGATGCATATCAAAATCAACCCTCATTTTTTAAAAAATATCTGATAAATTTTATTTAACTATAGATTACGAAGTATATAATTTGGTGGTCTATTATAGATATAATAATTCGTATTTTCGCATCTTAATCATGCCAAACAAGATTAGACATAAAATACGATAAGATTAAACATGAACACGACATGAATAATTATTCATATCTGCATCTGAAACACGTACACGAATACGTTTAATAACTGTATAATGTTTATTAAATGTGTCAAATACACAATATGATACGATTAATAACATGACTAACACATTTAACATGATTAAATAAAAGTATTTATAATTAAATATAATTTTATTATTCAAATTTGAAATCAATAATTATAAAAATAATTATAACAACACAAAATAATAACAGTTAAGCAGCATTTTGAACCCTGGTGGGCCACTTTGATGGACCTCAGCACTATTCCCCAATTGCTAGCAATGACTGCCCTGCAAGTCTCGAGCTAGTTAGTGGTTCCTGCAAGTCTCGAGGGCAGATAGTCCCTTTACACGCCCCAACTGTGCACCAATCTAGTTTAGTGCGCCCCACGCTGCCTGTGCACTAGTCCCACATCCAGGCTTCTCGTGTATTGCTTGGGCGCTTGCCTTTGTGCCCAAGCTTCCTACTCCTTGCCTGCGCAGCAGAACACTGCCTTGGCAAAAGATTTGAGTCTTAGTTCTCGTAACTCATCTACCATCGAGCTGGCCGGCATACTTTCAAGCTTGGCTTGGCCACCATCAGGCTAGTTCACCCCAAGCACAAAATGAATGTGACATTCTGCCCCAACTATGTTGGCAATGCCCTCGTTACTTGTAGAGCATAGAATTGCTCCACCAAGTCCTCGAACTGCCATAAGGATTGGGCAGGCTCCTAGCTCGTCTCACTAGTTGGCTGCCCCTTCTATCAAACTAAGTATTAGTGTTGCGGCTAGTGGTTCCTCATTCTCAAGACCCTTTTGGCTATGATCTCCTCAACTACTTGGTCATAAGAGTCTTTTTACCATATAAGGTGCCTTTGGCTTTGACCTCTGCTTGGGTTATCAGGATCTGCATGAAAAGGTTTAAGCATGCTGACATAGAAGACCGAGTGGACTTTGGGTTTTGGTGGCATCTATAACTTGTAAGTTGTCTAGCTAACCTTCTTTGCAATGCGAAAGGGCCCTTCACACTTTATAGTCAACCCTTTGTGCAGTTTTTGGTTACAGAGGTCAGATGAAGCTTGACTAGCACAAGGTCCCCCACACTACTGCTATGTAGTTAACACCTTCTCTGTAGTTAATTGGTAAGTTGCGGATTTCCATATGGGAAGTGCGTAATTAATGCCTGCTCTATAGATTAAACATTGGCATCTAGTAAGCATGTTCATTTAGCAGTCGAGTTTGCTAAGTCAGAGTCTGCTTTTGCATTTTGGTTTTGGTTTTCAAACTATAGCATGTTTCAGATTATGTAGGCACAATGTTGCCATTTGATTTTGTTCAATTGTTGTATAAGCGTGGCCCCATTATGCTCACCAAGACATGGCTACTTTGTATATAATGTGCGTTTGCACTTTTGCTTTCGTTTATACATAAAAATGCATGAAATACGTGCCACAGTGCAAGTTTGTAAAAGATGATTTAATTATATGCTATGAAAAACAATTCTATTATGCACTTTTTGTATGGACAAATGGAGTGTTTAATTATTTAATGTCTTGAGCATTTGTATTTCAAGGTTTGCTCAAGTGTAGCGGATTTTTTCTGCTGAACTCATGTGCTAGTCATAGCCTTTAGGTTTGGAACGTGACAATGTTAATCCCCTTCACCTTAATTTTTCACTTTATTATTTGTTTGGCACAAGTAAGTTAATTATTACTATGAACATGCTACATGTGTTTTAAAATCTTATAGTAATATAATATATTTCCTCTAGTTGTGGTCAGAACTCAACATTTTCTCTAATTATCATCTATAGATAGATGGTCAAACAAAAAGCTTCGATAGACTACTAGAGGAATATCTGTGACATTTTGTATAAGTAAATAAGAAGAATTAGCTTAATTTGTTAGATGTGGCTTAATTATGTTTCAATTTGCTAAAAAGTTTCACCACAAACAAAACACCGTTCAAAGTAGGCACTAGGCAACAACCTAGACTTCCTCACATTTGGGTGGAATCTTACAACAAGAAGAGCCTACGAGCCTTTAACTTTGCTTAGTAGTAGAGACAGAATATGGAGATCACTTAAGCTTATCTAAAAAAAGCCTCCAACTGCATGAAGAAGGGGGAGGAGAGCAACACTTTAAGGTGGGGGACCTTGTGCTAGTGAAATTGGTACCCAAACAACTCAGATTCTTAAGAAAGAGAGATAGACGACTAGTGTGGAAGTATGAAGGCCCCATACAGATTATAGCTAAAGTGGGGAAGACCTCATACAAGATTAATCCACTTAAGTGGATGTAGTGAATCTAATGTTTAACGTTAGCAACCTGAAGTCGTTTCATACAAATCTAGCAAATGCAAGCAAGAGTCAGCCATGAAAGCCACCATCACAAAGTCGAGTAAAGGAGATCTTTACAAAGAGAACGACAATATCAACTTACGACCAACACAAGAGTACACAGTGAAGTGGAAAAGTCTAGGAGCAAATGAAATCATCTAAGAGAATGAAGTCGATTGTGAGACCCTGTCAAGCTCGTTAAAAGATGGTATTGTACCAAGTGGTACAACCAAGTTAATTCAAGCTTCGAACTAGTTCCAGTAGAAATTCTAAAATGAATTTCAGAATTCTAAAACCCACAGAATGATTTAAAAGGGTGATTCGGAGTTCGAAGTCTAATTTGGAGTCAATCGAGAAAATTGACCTATTAAGGGTAAAATGGTTATTTTACCATTTAAGGACAAAATAAGAATTTTTAGAAAATATTTTGACAACATTTGAATAAGATTGACTATTTAGATTATTTAGAACACAATTTGAGATTGAGAAGTGAGAAAAATGTAATTCTGGTACATGTTGGAGTATAGGGGTAAAATCGTAATTTTACCACTTGAGGACAAAAATTAAATTTTCGAGAGAATTTGGATCAAATTTGATTTATTGGAGTATGATATGAGTATGAGAGTGAAAAATATTAATTTTGGTAAATTTTTAGTTTTTGGGGTAAAAATATAATTTTTCACTTTTTATCGAGGCAAAAGTATAATTTTACAAAATTACTCCATCAAAACTTTGGAAAAGTCTGGAAATTTTATCTAAGTCATGGATAAGAGAAGGAAAATTTATGGTGAAAAAAAAGAAAGTCAAAGGAAGACTAATAAAAAAATAAATTAATAAAATATTTAATATGTAAATAAAATAATATTATTTTATTAAACTAATAAAAGCCATAAAAATCAGCTCATTCATCCCCTTGGTCAGCCAAAAACCAAAAAAGAGAGTGAGAAACCAAAAACAAACCCTAGAGGGAGAAAATTCAAAGAAAAAGTAAGGAAATTCAATGAAATCAAGAACAAAAAGGTATGATTTTTCATTTTTTCTTTAGATCTCTTATTTCTAAGCTATTTTCCTTATTTTTTCATGCTTGAAATGCATGTTTCCATGGTGAATCAAAGGCTGGTCAAATGGGTTTAGAGAGAGAAAGATGTTAGAATAATTTGATTTTGCACTGTGTTAGTGTTTAGAGATAGTTTAGCATGTTAGTAAGCAAAACAACAAGAAAAAAATTGATTTTCCCTATGAATCTTCAATGACCGAATGCCTTAGGGAATGTGTGTGAAATGAAATGATTTCATTTCAAATGAAACGGTTTTGAAATTGATCAATTTTGGAGAGAAAAAAAAATTAAATAGGAAAATTTTTGGAATTAGTGCACCATTTTTGGCCAAATTTTTTTAGAGGAATTGGCTGCTGGAAATTGAGGAAATTGATGAGATTTTAGGGCATTTTGGTAATATTTGATGAATTATGAAGGTAGGAATTAAATGAGAATTTTTGGTGAAAAAATTAGAAATTTTACCTAATAGGGGTAAAAGCGTAATTTGTCATTTAAGACTGATAAATTGATCCGTGTTTGCTGTCATTGAGTAATGTGGGTATAAGTGGATTGTTAGAAATTGAAATGGGTCAAATCAGAGTTGAATTGGGGGTTTTAGCAAATTAGGCCGGACGTAGGCAAATTGGTCGGACACCGCGATTAAACGACTGTCTGAACAATTTTCATCCTATTTCCATCCATGTAGAGCCTGAAATAATTTATAGTAGTTTGACACAAATAATTGAAAATATGTAAAAATTTTGGTATAGGTGGTGGATCCCCCGGAAGCGAGAAAAATTCAGTATAGTGGAATCATAAACATGAGTATTTTACACTCCTGACGAGGTGAGTGAACTTGCATTTCAAAATTATTTTGGGAAATGCACATATATTGAGATGAAATATTTAAATGATTTTATCCAAATTTTCTTAAAATGCGTGCTGGGGAACAAGCCCTTGATCAAAATGTTTGATGTTGTGAAATGTGATATGCATAAAGGCATGAATTCATGTGCCCCTATATTATGCTGCTATATATGTCTAGATGTGTGATATGTATTAACTAGTAATATTGTATGAGAATTATAACCATACATGTGCATGATGTGGGGGAGCACAAGTCGGTGATGATAGGTGTGGAGATATGGATAATGATATTGCCTATGCACGATGTAGGTGGATGCACACGATAAATCCATATATGTGCACGATGTGGGTGGATGCATACGATAGCTCCAGCTATGTACGCGATGTGGGGGTTGCACATGAGCTGGTGAGATAGTGATGGTATTTGTGTTTATATATGTGTTTATATATGCCTATGCGAGTATAGAGTGGTCCAGATTAAAGGAAAAAGGGTGTGGTGTATGTAATAGTATGTGATTTTTATCTATGTGTAAATATGTGTGAACTTGAGTACTCTTTCATTGTAAATTAATTTGAATTGAGGGAAAGGGTTTGATGTAGAGTTGAATTAAAATGGTTTTGTTCCAAGTGTGTGCATCATGGTTTTAAATCCTTCCTGGATATTGTTGCTTGTTCCCACCTAATGTTCGCTCACTGAGTATTGTACTCACCGTTTTTAAAAATTCATGTTTTCAGATCAAGAGATTGTAGAATCCTAGATCGAAGGATCACTGTAGTTCATCTCCTGGTAGGTGTCCGGCATTCAATAGTTGCCCGTATTTTGTAAATTCTCCGCTGGAAGTCATGGGTCTTTTGTATTGTAAATATGTACATGTAATGTACATTGTCAAATTTTATATTTGATCGATATGTATATGCATATTTTGTTGATAATACCAATATGAGTTGGCTTTGTGTGCACTAGGTGCATTGCGTGTGGATGCCTCACATGATTATACGTGGAGTAAAGTGAAGGAAAATAGGCTTGCTTGGACTTGATGAGCTATGCTCATTGGGTCCATGCGCCGGTCACGGCCCAGAAATTTGGGTCGTGACATCGATCTCTGGGTTTTCAAGCAAAAAACTGAAGAGTTACAAGTCAACCAGTCAACAAGGACATTGATAAATTGAGTGAGGGAGGATGTTATGAGCCAACATTATATAAGACTATGATAGGGTAAAATTGTCTAGGAGACTAAGGCATTGGTACCTTCAGGGGAGATGTCTCCCTTTTAAACATTGTAATGGCACTTGCTGATATATGTAGAAATACATGATAAGTCTTTAGGGGAAGATCTTTTAGAAAAAGAATGTTCTTATCTCACATTGCAACTGCTCTTAGTTAAATTTTTGTAAAACCTCGTAAACTTTTTCTAGGGGATGAGCAGTCGACAGATTGTTAAGCTGCCTCATTGGTAAAGGTATATTTGTAGCGGACCATCTAAGGCTACGTTTGTGGCTTAACGATGACATGTCTTGGTCCCTTTGGACTTATTTTGATATTAATAACATATTTTCTTTATTTGGCTACAGTGGTTGCATATGTGATATTTGTTATGCTTTATGATTTCAATGTTGCATTGCATTAAACTAATTTGTGGTTATTATTTCAAGTCGTTTTGAGTTTAGAAAAAGTTATGATTAGAATGAAACTAATAATTAAAGTTTTCATTTTTAGTATTAAATTTGGATTATTACTATTTTAAGTTGAATATATGTCACATTTGGATCATTTTATATTCAAATCAATTCGAATTTGAAATTTGCGAATTAGAATTTTCGAATAATTTGGATATCATCCAGATTAAGAGTTTTTTTCAAGGTGAAATTTTGGGTTTGGATTCATTTTTTTCACTTCTACACTCAATGTGTTTCGTTTTTGTCACAGTCCTTTCAAAACATATCCTAGAAATGGCGAAAGGACTTTTCTGTTAGTGTAAAGATGATCATGCCAAAATCATGAAAAGAAAAATAAGTGCCCCCACTAGTGAAAAATATATTTTTGAAGTGAAGGAGTTGATTATTCATTTCCTCCCTTTTCCTTGCACAGAGGGAAATGAAAGATAGGGGTGAGCAAATGGGTGGATTAGGTGGTTTGATCTGTCATATATGAGGACCAAACATTTTTAAAAAACCAACCAAAACGAACCAAACATAAAAGAAGATCAAATCAACCAAATATATAATTAGTTTGATCGGTTTAGTTTTGGAATAATAGACCAAAATTTTATCATTTTTTTAACAAATTATAACATTAAAATTTATAAACTTCATCCATAATTATAAAATATACAAATTATGTATAAATCAAATATATGTATATATATATAATATATTACTTTATTATATATATGAAATTAATGATATAACTTACATGTTATAATATTTTAATTTTTATATCAAAGTTTGTATAAATAATAACTAATTATAAACAATATGCTATAAAAATTAAGCCGATAACTAATAAAATTATTAAGTGTAATAAAAATCTATTATAAGTTACAGCAATACCGATATATAACTTAAATATATGTATATATATCATAGATTACAGTATTATGTATATATGAAATTAATGACATAACTTATATATTATAATGTTTTATATCAAAGTTTATATAAGTAATAACTAATTATAAATAATATGTTATAAAAACTAAGGTAATAGTTAATAAGGTTATTAAGTGTAATAATATAAATAAAGTTTATTATAAGTTATAGTAATGTTTATATATAAATTAAAGATATATATAATATTTATACAATTATACATTCATACCATTTTATATTACGAACCATTAGCAAGGTATAATAATTACAACATATTAATAAGTAAGATATTTACTATCATATATTAAAATATTAACATATAAGTTATATCATTTAAAATATATAACTTATAATTTCATATTAATACATATTTATAAATAAAGATATACTTAAAATTAAATTACTATGATTATGATTTATATACGTACATATAATAAACTAATATATTTTAAGTATATTATTAATTAAGTTTACCACCAATTCTTCTTAATATATATACAAAAAATATTATATATATTAATATATATAAAATATATATACAAAAAATTAGTTTGGATTTTTTTGTGGATTAGTCTAAAAGTTTTAAAATCGAGAACCGATAAAAAACCAATTGGATTAAACATTTTAGATCAATTGATGCAATGAATCAATTAAATTGAACCATTTTATCCAAATTAAATTTAATTTGGGTGAGTAATTGGTTTAGTTTGGTTTTGCTTACCTCTAAAAGATACTTAGTACGAAATTTAGCAGCAAAAAGAAGATCGGAAAAGCAGCAAAAAAGAGAAATTACAATATTTAAGAGCAAGAATGGACCATCAGGAACCAGAGGGGGAACAAAATGTTACTACTACTATCATTGAATCAATGGGTGCCATAGATTTTTTTGTTCTTTTTTAAATGAATCATCAATTTTCCCACATGCCAAGCAGTTTTTGAAAGCTGAGAAATAATTCAGCTGTTGAAGAACCGAATCGGCAAATGTTGAGTAACTGTGGGACATATAATAACTGAGATTGAGCTGTTCTTGGCCCTCCCAATGTAACCACCTGTTAATCAACATGCATCACCCACCACATCACCCATGTGCAGCCTCACTCTTTCCCTCTCCGTCCGGTTCAATCCAAAGGATTTGTTAGCATTGAATGATGAGAAGGGGATTTTCTGGCAAATAATAAATGGGTCAAATTTTCATGTTCCCGCCGCAGTTTCTCTCAAGTCCTAGTAGACGGCTCTACAGCAAGAATGTTAGGAGTGGAGAAATTTTGTCGGTTTTCCATTTCCAACATGATTTAGCCATAAGAAGCTAATCGAACCATTGACTTGCTTGCTCCCTGGAAATTAAAAACTTTCTTTTCCCAACAATTGAACCAATCTCCAGGGATTTGCAGCAGACTTGAGTTTTCGTATACCTTGCATCCTGAAAATGTCACGTGTACTCATTTCATTTCCACTCTGAAATGTATGTTGCAATATTTATTTCGGATTTGAACCACACCACTGGCAGAAATAATTTAGGTGATTAGATAAAATTTTGTTTAAATTACAAGATGGATTGAAGTTCGGCTCAATCAAATCAAACCTCTTAAATATCATTATCATATTATTTTACTTGTAAATGGCCACAGCTCTAGTTTGCTTTGCAAAGATAAAATGATAAGCCATAATTAGCTATAAACACCAATGCTATCTTCACGTTAGCATGAGGCATTTCCTGTGAGCGGCGGCCCCTGTTTTTCATGGTGGATATCTTCATAGATGAAGACAAAATTGGTCCTTCTTTACAGATTAAAAGGTAGGACGATTGCCCTATACTTCTACCAGAGCACTTTATTAGTTGTCACCTTTTTCCTGTTTTTAACCGCTACCAACTAGAGTTTTGTTAGCATCGTAACTAGTTAAAAGGAGAGGGTATTGACAGGGGGTGAAGTGCATGCACCTTCTCTTGATACTGACTGTGCAAACCTTGTTCGTTGTGCTTTAATTTTGACAGCAACCACCCAAAGCTCTAGGCTTGTACTAGTGTGGCGAGTTAAAATGGAACTTAACATTATAAAATCTTTAAATGGAAGTGGCAGTCCTTGATGTGGCGTAATAATTTCATACAATCCTCAACTATACAGGTGGCCTGCAAATCTAACCTCCTGAGCAAATGAGGTTGGAATCAAGGCTACGAGCATAACACCAACAAGAAACAGCGGAGGGATGAGGCTATATTCTGCAGCTTCTTACTTTCAAGAAGGGTTCATTGTCTGCAAATTGTCTATTTTTGATAATAAAGTTTCTCAATAGATAAAGTTGCCTCTAGGAATGTGCCTCGTCTTAAAGGGGAGAGTGTTACAGCCACTAACATCTCCCTCTTTACTTGTTTTACAAGACTCTAACTAAGGAATACTTTTAACGTGTCAGTTGTTAAGATTTCTATTTTTTTAAAATAAATTATTTGCCTCTAATGTCTGAAAAATCCTATATTCATATCCAATTACTGAATTAAATGGATCAGACACATACGATCAAGACATCACTTAATGCGTGAGAAAATCTTTGTCTAAGATTATCAATTAACAAAGGGACGAAGAAAGAGGAAGTTAGTTGCAAATGCAGTAGAAAGGTTGCTGCGTGTCCCAGAGGGACAATTTTAACAGCAGAGACAGAAAGAGCAAAACTACAATCTTTTCCCTTCCTAACCTAAGGAATCTTTGAATATTCTAGCTGATTTCAACCGCAGTACATAAGAGAAAACGAGCTAAAACACAGGGGGAAGCACAAAACCACGTGGTTTCGTGGAAAGCTCCCTTGGTTCCACGGGCTGGAACCCGCTTGCACCTGGCGGTTTGAAAGGTCCCACACAGCTCAAGCAGTGCCAGTTAGCTAGTTGGTGTGACGTTCCTTGAGACAACACCTCTACTTTCTCAGGCCTATTCTATATTATCCCCACCTCACCCCCGCTCCTCGCTTCCTCATTCACAACTTCATTTCTTCGTGTCTAAGCTAGCTAGGGGGTCACCCATATTTAGCAAATAGAAGAAAAGCGAAACTTCTCGTAATTTTAGCAGGGAAATGGCACTTTTTGGTCTAGTTTTAATGGGATTTCTTCCTTTGTTTTCACATGCTTACGGATATGGTGGGGGGTGGATTGATGCTCATGCCACTTTTTATGGAGGGGGTGATGGCTCTGGTACAATGGGTATGTAACAAATGTTGATTTTCTATATTATCTTTCTCTGTTTTCCTAAGCTGAGTTCATTTCTTTTTTCATGATTCTTTAATAAATGCAAATCCATTTGTCTTGACCGTTACTGAAGGTGGCGCTTGTGGATATGGGAACCTATACAGCCAGGGGTATGGGACTAACACAGCAGCTTTGAGCATAGCACTGTTTAATAATGGCTTGAGCTGTGGGGCTTGTTTCGAGATTAAGTGCGTGAATGACCCTAGGTGGTGCCTGCCTGGCTCTATTGTGGTCACTGCCACCAACTTCTGCCCACCAAACAGTGCCCTCCCAAACACTGCTGGGGGCTGGTGCAACCCTCCTCAGCATCATTTTGATCTCTCTCAGCCTGTTTTCCAACAAATTGCCCAATACAGAGCTGGGATTGTACCTGTAGCCTACAGAAGGTATGTATTAGGTCTTAAAGAAACTCTTTCTTATAAGTTACCTTAATTCACGCACTCTTAAAAAGGCCTAGACAGTTTTTTATTCTTGTAGTTTATTTTTCATCTTCATTAATTCGGATTGGTAACAGTTGGTGTTCTGTGATTTTTATAGGGTACCATGCAGAAAGAGAGGAGGCATCAGATTCACTATCAACGGTCATTCTTACTTCAACCTTGTCCTAATCACCAACGTTGGAGGTGCTGGCGATGTTCATTCCGTTTCCATCAAAGGGTCAAAAATTGGTTGGCAACCAATGTCAAGGAACTGGGGTCAAAACTGGCAAAGCAACACTTACCTTAATGGACAAAGCCTCTCTTTTAAGGTCACCACCAGTGACGGGCGCACTCTGGTCTCTAACGGTGTCGTTCCTCCTAATTGGTCCTTCGGCCAGACCTTTACCGGCTTACAATTCCCTTAAATCACCCTCACTCTCCAGTCCAAAACCGTACCGTTAGCAAATCTCACATTCAGAAGATAGACCCACTATAGATTTCCTAGGTGAAGAATAAATGAGTGAGTCAGGGATAGCTGGTAGAATTCATTGTCCAACTTTGATAGCTGCCAAATCAAGCAGTTATATTTAGATTATTAGTGTCGGGCACAGAAGACTAGAGTTTTTAGTAGTAGAGTGGTCAAAAATGATGAGAGGGGTTTAATTTTAAGATGGCCCTTGTCATTGAAGTTTGATTTATGGGGAGGGTTTGTGTCTATTCTGTTCAGTTATGCGTTCTTTTGACAAAGGTAGAGACAGAAATAGGTAATGTGTTGGTGTATTTTTTAAATTAAAAGTTATTTCATGTAATAAAAAGTTATCTTAATTTAAAAGTTATGTCATAAAAAGTGACATAATATGGTTATTGGATTGTAAATAAGTTTTTTATGAAAATGGTTATGTCTCTTGATAAAATGATATTCAAAAGTTATGAAGCAAATTAAAAAAATATATCATAATTCAAAAGTTTAAATATAAAAAATTATTATTTCAAAACTCAAAGATTATATTTTATGGAATAAATGATTATCCTTTTATAAGTTGATTATTGAAACAATATCTTTATGTAAATGTTGAATCTTGTAAAATATAAAGATGTCTTTTAGAGAAAATGGTGCCTTAATGAAAGGGTTGTATCCTTGAAGAAGAGACACTTGCAAGTTTATATAAAGGTCTTGTTACCAATCATTTTAACACACAAAAAAACAAACAAGACAAGAGCAAAAAATTCAAGAAGCAACAGAAGTGTTATGTTCTACAAATAAACATAAACACTTGAGTTTCCATCATTAATAAAAAGAATCTAAATTCCTTATAATCTACTTGCTTAAGAAAGTAAGCTTTAACACCAAACAACTTTGCAAACTCTCGGATGTATTTAGCGGTCTACTCTCGTAAAGTGTAAAGATGAAGTTAGTCATTGGCTTTATTGCATCCTTAAGGTTATTCGCATTATTCTCCTTTGCATATAGAGTGATGAGGGTAAAATAATTCTTAAAGATAGCGTATATTGAAAGGCTCATCTTGAAGTTAATTTTGCCGATTCTTTGAATTTCATCTAAACCCCATTGGCATCAATAATTTTAAAACTTATTTTCGTAGTATTGGAATTCAAAATGGCTTCACTTAAAGGGATGGCTATCAACATTATCAAGCTTGATTGCTTTGAAAGAGGAAACGTTATTCGTTAGTAAAAAATGGACTGATTTGATGGTGACAAGGAAAGTGACAAAATGGTTCATTATTGGATTAAGAGAAAAGTTTTCTGATAAGTTTTCTTTCCTTACTTGATATCCATGATATTGTATTTGATATGCATGGAAAACGTATATTGGTTGGAAAGAAAGATTTTGTTATATTCATATATGATTTTGATATAGATAAGGTTATTGTTGTGTCTTTTATAGTTGACATACTTTTCCTATCATGGAGAGACATTAAGAAAACTCTAAAGCATGAGAAATAAAAGATGTCTCTCGAGGACTTTGGTAATCATCTTTGAATAAAATAAGATTGTTGTAACCAAGATGAAGTCACAAACAAGATGAGTAGGATAAAGATCTTAAAGTAAACCATCTTGAGTTTATGAAGGTCCATGTGATAGAAGACACAAGGCTTGGGCATGTGGCATTCTTATTATACATTAAAGTATAATGATGTCAATATATAAATACCATCATGGTTTATGTGATAGGTGGACATGTGGTATTTCTATTATACATTAAGGTATAATGATGTCAATATATAAATACCATCATGGTACATGTGATAGGTGGGCATGTGGCATTCCTATTATATATGAAGGTATAATGATGCCAATATGTAAATACCATCAATGTTCATGAGATAGGTGGGCATGTGGCATTATTATTATATATGAAGGTATAATAGTGCTAATATGTAAATTTATCATCTTGGTATGTGGTGCATTTCTATTTTATCATCGAAGGCATAATGGTGCAATATAGATATTTAGTATCTTTTACATGGCATTCCTCTTGTGTAAAAAAAATAAAAAAGATACAATGTTGTTTGTGTGAACATATACTTAGATGTGTTAATTTGACATTCCGATTGTACGTTAAAGTACAATGGTGTCAATTGAAAAAAAAAAGAAATGTGTATAAACTTGTAAAGTCTTTGTATGGATTAGAACAAGTACTTAAACAATGGCATCGAAGTTTAATGAGGTCGTGCTAGCTAATGGTTATAAAATCAATCAATCTGACAAATGTGTGTAGAGTAAGTTCCAAGTATCATTGTTTGTGTAAATGTGGATGACATATTAATCTTTAATACTAATTTTGGAATAAGTGGAAGACACAAAAAAATTTCTGTTAAAGAATTTTGACATGAAAGATATGAGTATGACGAATGTTATTCTTGGTATACGAATAATGAAAGACAATGATGGCCTAATATCGTCTCAATTTCATTACATTCAAAAGATTAGAATGAAGTATGGTAAGTCAGATTGTACGCCAGTGTTTACCCCTTATGATTCTAATATAAGGCTAGTAACCAACAAAGAAAAGCCAATAGCACAAAATGAATATGCAAGGATGATTAGATGCTTAATATATGCAATGATGTGTACAAGACCAGATATTGCATTTGTTGTTGGGATGCTGAGTTGGTTTACAAGTAATCCAAGTAAAAACCATTGGTATGTTGTTCATAAAGTTTTAAGGTACTTAAAGAATACAATGAATTATGGCATTTGTTATTTAAGTTTTCCTCCGATTTTGAAAAGGTAGAAAGATACTAGTTAGAACTCAAACAGAAGGGATCATACTTTTTCAACTGGTTAGATTTTTACAATTGGTGAGGGTGTTGTTTCTTTGGGTTCTGAAAAAAAATCTTATCAAGCAAACTCCACAACGACTACTAAATTTATAGTCTTAGTATCTGCCATCCAATAAGCAAAATGGTTAAAAGATTTACTTTATGAAATTCTGTTGTAGCCTAAACTAGTGGCATCAATCTTGATACATTATGACGTTAAAGTAACGGTTTCAAAAGCATATAATCAAGCATACAATGGAAAGAGTCGATATATTAGACTTTGACATATATAGCATTGTAAGACAAAGAATTAAGATGGTATAGTCACTATAAGTTATGTGAGATCTTGTGAAAGTTTAGCTGATTCGTTTACCAAAACCTTAAAAAAAGACTTAATAATAAAGACCTCAAGAGAGATGGGTCTTAAGTTTATCAACTAAATCTCCAATAGTGAGAGCTCACCTCATTGCTTGCGATTGACTTACAAGTCTTGGGTATTAATCATTCTACCATATTTTGATTGCAAGCACTAATTTATATTTTCCATCCCGAGGTATATAGTGCTTGGTTCTTGTAATGTGTAAGGTAAAGTTGAACAAAAGTTCTTAATAGACTCATAACCTGTATATATTGAAGTTTTATAATTATGGGGTACTTCTGATAGGGGTTACCTATGTAAGTGGAAATGCGGCCGCTTCTAAAAGCTAGAGCCTTGACTCTTTCAACACTCATGAATGGATGCAAAATATAAGGCCATAAAACGTGTTAGCAAAACTATATACAAAGTGAGCCAGGAAGCTTTTGTGTGTTTAGTGGCTCGACTAATTAAATGAAGAATCGATGGTTTAATGCTTGGTCAACCACTCAATTCAGACTAGAACCAACCGCACTCACTAAGTGAATGTTCAAATCTACGGGATATCTTCTTTTATGCACAAGATTCCCAAAGTTGTTGGTATTTGGAAATTTTGAAAATGGTGTGGGATTGTTGGTGTATTTTCTAAATCAAAGGTTATTTCATATAATGAAAAACTATCTTAACTCAAATGTTATATAACATAAAGTAACATAGTATAACTATTGGATTGTAGTTAGGTTTTTCACGTGAATGGTTATGTTTCTTGGTAAAATGACATCCAAAGGTTATAAGACAAATTAGAAAGAAAACACTATAACTCAAAAGTTTAAAAATGAAAAGTTATCATTTCAATCTCAAAGATGATATTTTATGGAATGAATAGTTGTCCTTTCATAAAGTGATTATTAAAATAATACTTTTATCTAAAGGTTTTGTCTTGCAACATGTAATGATATTTTTTATAGAAAGTAGTGCTTTAATAAAAAGGTTGTGTCCTTGAAGAAAAAACATTTGCAAGTTTATATAAAGGGCTTGTTGCCAATCATTTTGACAAAAAAAAAAAAAAAACAAGACAAGAACAAAAAGTTTAAGAAGCAATAGAAGTGTTATGTTCTACAAATAAACACAAACACTTAAGTTTCCATCATCAATAAAAGAAATCTAAATTCTTTAGAATCTACTTGCTGCAGAAAATAGATTTTAAGGCTGAATAACTTTGCAAATCTCAGATGTATCTAGCAGTTTACTTTCTCAAAGCGTAAAGACGAAGTTAGACATTGGTATTATTGTATCTCTAAGACTATTCACATTATTCTCCTTTGTATACCGAGTGATAGAGGTGAAATAAATCTTAAAGATAACATCAATTGAAAGACTTACCTTGAAGTTAATTTTACTAGTTCTTTAAATTTCATCTAAACATCATTTACTCCAACACAATGATGAGCATTTACCAACCACCATTTTTTGGTTGGTTGCCGATTTATTGTATGGTTTCATTAATTAGCTCATTTGCTACAAATATGCTTTTATGTGGAGCAAAATTAGCTCTTGACAGATGAGTCTGTTAAATAGTGAAGGTATTGGGTGAATCAAATGTGTAGCGGTTTTGTATTGATTAAGATAGACGGCTCTCTAATTAATAAAATCTCCCAACAAGGTTTCATCATGAGCATTGTAATTGTGATTGTGAAGGCTGAAATTTCCATTCAAAACATGAGATTGAAGTGGGATAAACATCCAAGACAATCATCATTTGGCATGCACCTTCTCTAAACTCAACCTCACATGAGCTTTAGAACTTGAGTTTATGCAATCGTAACTTAAATGCAACTACAAATTCAAACAGGCATAAAAGATAAAGAATTTCCATAAAACCTCAAGCCTAAACATGACCCTGCTCCAAACTATTACACAAGCCACTTACTCTTTCGTTAACCTGCCTAAACAGCTTATGGTCATACTTGAAAGAGTAGTGATATTTCTTGTCATCTTATATCTATCAATCAATCAACCGAGCTTTCATAACTCAGAAACCATTATGTTGTTGATAAATAAAGCTGAGAAGTACAAGCTTATCATGATCCTCTCTCTGTATACTAAAAGCGACTTGATTAGTTTAATTTATATGACAATCAGGCTTTCCTAACAGGAGCCAGAGAGGTTAGATTAACGAGTACTAGAAATGGTCTTCAATTGCAGACAAAAGGAGCTAAGCCAAATTAAAATCTGCAACTAAACTTGATTGATCCCAGAGGCCAACTCAAATTAATTTGTGACTTACTATTCAGCCGTAGTGCTTTGGAAGAGGCTTTCTCTCCAACATCGATAAAGAAGCCGAATAAAACCAACAATCACTTCAAAGTAATGGTGAATTGAGGCTTCCTCTAATAATAAGTTAAGGTGTTGGAGGCTCTCATTTTAATGAGTTTAGGTTTGATTTCACTCAAATAATGGGCAGCAGAAAGTTGATCAAGGAAACCATATGGACTTGGCTATCAGCTACAATGAATCTATGATTAAAGTTTCTTCTAGAATTTAAACTATATGGACTATATATGTATCGAAAATAAGTTTTAGTAATAAACTACATAATAATAATAATAATAGTCCAACAAGCCAAGATATTAAGAAAAAATCAAATAAAACCATGTTTGTATTTAAAAAGGTGAAAAAAGACATTGAAAAAATATATATTAATATATGTATATATATATATATATATTTGGGTAAAGTGTTTATTCGAATATTTCACCGTTCATTTGCCTGGCTCTCTCCACCGTCTCTCCCTGAAGCAACGAAATTGTGTCTGGTTGGTCCCGCTCTTTTTATCCGCCGAAATCACAGCCTGGCCCCTCCTCCTTCTTTGTAAGTTTTTGGGCCCCCTCCCCTCCCCTCTCCTCTCTCCTTTTTTATTTCTTTTCCTTTTCTTTCTTTTATTCTTTCCCCCTTTAGCTTCACTGTAAGAATATGTCCTTTTCTTCTCTGAATCGATTCATCACAACCGTTACTCTTTTTCATTCCTCAATGATTTTCTCATCTGGATATACTTCGTTTCTGTAAATTTTATTTTTCTTTATAAAAAGTTCCCTCTTTATTAATTCCTCCCTGTTAAAGGATTTTCCTTTTACTAGAGGGACAAAGAGAAATTTTTTTTTTCCTTTCAATTGGGTGTCAACAATTTTTCTTTTCTTTTCCTTTTTTTATTTTGGTAATCCAATGATAATTTCCTTTCTGGGTTTTTGAACTTTAATCATATTCAACTTAAGAACTTATTGGTTGCTTGATGAGATGTCCTCTATTATATGTGGGAAACGGGACATTATCAGTTGTCAGGGGTGTGAAATGCTATTGCTTTTTGAAGTTTCATCCTTTTCCTATTAAGGTTTCAGTTAATTTTTCTATTTTGAGAATTTGTGTTTGAAATTCTATTGAAGATCATATGGTTGTTTAATTTCGGTGCCTGGTATGAGAGCCCCACGTGCACAACTTTACTTTTGCTTCATTAAAGTGAGTAAATGTTGAGATTTATGTACTTAAAAAATGAAAATTCGGATTAAGATAACGACCTTGGATTTTCTTGTGAATTTGCAGGATGGGAAGGGTTAAACTAAAAATAAAAAGGTTAGAGAGCACTAGCAACAGGCAAGTTACATATTCGAAACGCAGAACTGGAATTTTGAAGAAAGCTAAGGAATTATCAATATTATGTGACATTGATATTATACTTCTCATGTTTTCTCCAACCGGAAGGCCTACGTTTTTCCATGGAGAGCACAGGTGCTGTAAGAATGGAATCATGGTTTAATTTGTTGGATGCCTATTTAGTTTTTATGCTTCACAACAGATTTATTCTTCATTTTGCCACAGATTCTTTTTTTTTATGATGGTTATTTGCATCATTTCTATTTTCAAATGTTTTGTGCACCCCCTGTTACCTTTTCGAAACATTTAATTAATTAATTAATTTATTTATTTTTTGCAAATTATAGCCACATTACATTCAACATTCCAATATCCATAGGCTTTGATTAGGTGGGGAAATCAATTTTATATCGACACCATGTATAACAATAGTGTAAGAATTAGAAGGTATACTAGTAATTTGTGTATGCCTTATATTAACTGCAAATAAAGATACAAGTTCTTGTTCAGATGTCCCATGCATTTTTATTCTTAGACAATATTATAATTGCTCAGATTAATTAGTACCCTTCATGGACTAGGGTTTTGATAATGTATTGTTTGCCGTTTTGATTTGTATTCGTGCTGTATTTGGGATTTCTGTATTTACCAGTATCAAATATGTAATGGAATCTATGTTATCGCGATTCTTGGCTTTCCTAATAACTCTGTCAGATGCACATCATGCACTTTAAAATAGCCATGGGTATATGATCGTCTAAATCATCATATATTTATGCATTTAGTTATTTATGTATATAGCTGATGCCATTAAAAGGGTAACATGTTTGAAGAAGAAATAGAGTGAGGTAACAAATGGGGCTCACTTTGTGTGCTTTTTTGCTTTTTCAGCAATATTGAAGAGGTTATTGCTAAGTTTGCACAATTAACACCACAAGAAAGGGCAAAAAGGTGGTCTCTCTGAAACTATTAACTTCTTTCATGTAATAGTCTGTACATGTTCGAATGCCTTTGTAGCTAAGTGATTTTTGTTGGTCTGCAACAGGAAGCTGGAGAGCCTCGAAGTAAGACTTCTTGCAACTTATATTCTTCAATATGTTCTGCTTCTTTCCTCGCCAAGCGAAGAGTAAAGCGTTATCACTCTTTCATAATGCTAATTTTGGGTCTTCTTATTGAGAATATAGGCATTGAAGAAAACCTTCAAGAAATTGGATCATGATGTAAACATACAGGACTTTATAGGTGCAACGTATGTGACTCTTATTTCATTTTCTTCCAGATAGTATGTTTCTGTTTAAGTAAAACAATGGGAAGAACCTAAATTCTTTTTTATTGCCCCTTGCAGCAGTCAATCTGTTGAGGTATGAAAATTTCTGGTATTACCTGTGTCCATTTTGATCTTAGATTTTCAAGTTATTGTTAACTTTTTTATGTTTCTGGAAAATTGCTATTTTCAGGAAATGACTAATGAGGTATCAATGTTGCAAGCTCAACTTACTGAAGTACATAAGAGACTGAGGTGCACCTTTGGAGCTTTTGGTTGTTAAATTATTGCTTTTTCTTTTTTGGTCTTGTTTGTAAAATGTCGGCATGAGATGAGAATAACATATTATTTTTAATTATCATGTTATAGAAAGTTATATTTGTATTTCATTTCATAAGTAGCTTCCTCCTATTTTTTCCTTCCCCAGCTTTTGGACCTGAGGTATCATGGTTAGAACCTTATAGGCTCTCGTATTTTAAAACTCTGAGTGCAAGACAGGCAACCTTTGTCCATCATAGCATCCTTTATACAAAGCTTTAGGCCATAAGGAACTACTTTTCTGAGTAGGGTGTTTTAGGTTAATGTTTTTCCTAGGACAGAGAATACAAGATGCATTGTCAAGCCATTATGAATGTTTCAACGTGAATGCTACATTAGGATTTAAGTGGCAAGCTTGAATGGAAGTAAGATATAGTGGGAGTGAACCAGATTCATATGTTTATTACTGCTATATATTATCTTGGGGATATTATGATGTGAAAATTATAATCTAAAGGATTTCCTTGTGCATGTAAGGCTAGATCATCCAGAAACAGAATCAGCCAGATTTAAAACTTTTGATTTAATCATGACTGCTTGAAAATAATAGTGTGTCTGCTTCTGAAAATCTCATTCAGCACTATGTTTTTTTCACACTCAAACCTCTGTAACTGCTGTCAAACAATAGCTAGCCTCTATCTTGAGGGTGAGAGTGATATATGTTGATTTTAGTTGTATCTATCTCCTTGATTTTGGCATTGTCCTTCTTAACTGTTTGTGTTTACCTACTACGTTTGGACAGAGTTACACGTGCATTAAAAAATTTACATATAATGTAACAGTGAGAACATGATATATTTGCTCTTATGGAGTAATTCTTATATTATCATGCGATGATTTCAGCTACTGGAGTAATCCGGATAAAATTGACAATATAGAACATCTTAGGCAGATGGAAGATATACTACGAGAATCCATTGAGCGTATCCGGATACACAAGGTATGGTGTTTGTTCTATTAATAATGACCTCTATGAACTGCTTTTGTACATTGTCTTTTAAGTAAGAGGCACACAAACAAATATATACACTTACTCACATGCATAAATATATAAAATATAATCAAGTCATTGCATGTATTTAACTGCATTAAAGTTTACCTATAATGGACTCCTGATGAAAACAACTTGGTTGGTTAATCTCTTGATAGATACTGATAAAGAATGCTAATGACTTACCACTTCAATAGAACCTAAGCCATATTTACCTGTGAATTACTTATGCCTGCTACTTTCTTGGCAGGAAAATTTTGGAAAGCACCATTTTGTGTCACTAGAATGCACAAGCCAGGTAGCAAAAGTATTTCTCTCTCTCTCTCTCTCCCCTTGTTTAAGAGAAATGTCTTATGACTTTGGCTTACAGTTTCAGAATGGGATACCTTTGCCTATGATGATTGGTGGAGTGCAAGAAGCACAGCCTGTTACGTGGCTTCCAAACAATGACAATCAACACATGTTATTGCATAATGAACCAAGCTTTCTATCTCATCGGTGAGACTATTATGGACATATACCTTCAAATTCAATTCCCATTAGTCTGCTGGGATATTCAACTTTATGAAGATAAATTTTTTACTTGAAAATAACCTTGAGTCTCACGGCCTACCAGCAGACAGATGGTTGTTTTTATCTCAAATGTTTTATTGCAGAAGTAGCAAATTGAATGCCATTTTTTTTTATTCCAACCGTTTTATTGCACTACCTTTTACGTGGCCTCCAAACAGTGACAATCAACACATGTTCTTGCATAATGAACCAAGCTTTCTACCTCATCGGTCAGACTATTATGGACATATACCTTCAAATTCAATTCCCATTAGTCTGCTGGGATATTCAACTTTTCAAAGATAAATTTCTGCTTGAAAATAACCTCGAGTCTCATGGCGTACCAGAAGACACAGGGTTGTTTTTATCTCAAATGTTTTATTGCAGAGGTAGCATATAAATGCCATTTTGTTTTTATCTCAAATGTTTTATTGCACAACCTGTTACATGGCTTTCAAACAATGACAATCAACAGATGTTATTGCGTAATGAACCAAGCTTTCTACATCATCGGTGAGACTATTATGGACATATACGTTCAAATTCAATTCCCTTTAGTCTGCTGGGATATTCAACTTTATGAAGATAAATTTCTGCTTGAAAATAACGTTGAGTCTCATGGCCTACCAGCAGACACTTGGTTGTTTTTATCTCAAATGTTTTATTGCAGAAGTAGCATATAAATGCCATTTTGTTTGTTTTGGTGTTCCTCATTACCATTGGCTGACTAGTTTCTTTTGCGCCAGAGATGCAGAGTGTTCTGCAGATGGCTCCTTTGCAGGCTATTCTGGTTTCTTTGGGTCTGGTAAACAAATAGAGATCGGCAGTTCAGGGCAAGTTGATAATGTGGTACAGGAAAGTAGTGCCCTGAATGAATTAGGGAGTAATGCTTGCTTAAGTTTACAACTTAGTGAGCAATATTTGTACCCACCATATAGTGCTTCAAACTTGCAAGATGATGAGAAGTTGAAGCCAGAGATGGAGGTGAACTTACCAGGAAATCCTGCTGTTTACCAAGTTGTAAGCAACTTTGAAATCCCTGGACCTATGTATAACGGTGGGCCTCAAGCTCAGATATCTTCTTCTGGCCCTTGTGGCATTATGATGTTTGATGGGAATTCTTACCATCAGGTGAGGATTTTCTTTTTTCTTGTTCTACCATTAGCTCTATGGGATATAAGTTAGTGAATATTTTTATATTTTGTGCATGTAGTGGTGCCCACTTAAACTGTTTGATTGTGCTGCAATCGGTACATGATGAATAATATCTACTTGTCCAACAACGTTGATGTATTTGCTTCACTTCCTATGGTTTAGTTTTTGGCTTAGATTGTAATCTGCATACCTGCCAACGGTGCCATCAGCCAATGATTTTAACAGTCTGATTATCTGCCCTTTTCAATCATAGAATTACCAATGGAATATTTTGTATGTTGGACAACCAAAATTTTGAACCTCAGTCTACATTGCTTTAATTGTAAACTTAAATTCATCTACACATTCTAAATGTTTATGCAGCCTCTAAACACTGAAATGTTCATAAGTTACAAGCTAATGTGTCGATATACATGAGCTATTGTGAGGTTGTAAGCTAAGACTTCTGCAGTTGTTGAATTAATTTTTATTGTTATTGCAAAATAACAAAGAACTGGTTGTCATTGCCGTCTAGCTAGACTTTTGGTTCCTCATAAGATGACTAATGCCTTTTAGTAAACAGTTGCCTCGAGTCCGATTAGGTTCTCCTGTCACATTGGCTGAATCTTGCTGTATGAAATTCACTGTTGAATTCCCTTAAATACAATTATCATATTTATTTAATGAAAAATAAGGATGAAATTAATGTCACCAGTAAATTGTGCTCTTATCATGCTTCTGTGGCATCAAGGAGCATATACACAATTTTGTTTGACTTACTCTAGTTTTTGTTCTCACCTATGCTACTTTTAATCTATTGTGTTCAAGGGATTGAATCTGCTTGCAAATTCATTGATTCTGATCATTGTTTATTACAGCAAACTAAATCGACTTTCATGAATCAGACACCTCCATCTGGAGAATTGCATAACTTGTAGCTGGACTCAGAGATGCGCATTAGAATCTGATCATTTCGTGGCTTATGGACATTCGTAGTGATAGAATTGGTCCAATAATGGAATTAATAGGTGAAGCATGCAGCTGATGAAGCATGAAGCGCGGTCCAAGAGATGGACTAATTATCATCCGGTCATTTTATGCTGCTGAACATGTTTCTTGTATATTTAGTGTCACTGTGTAAGTCATACAGGATTACTAGCTTCTGTATATAAACCTTTCTTGTTCTTTTTTTTTTTTGTCTAAACACAGTTTTCAAGGGGATGGTTCCCCCAAGGTGTACATTACACTCTTGTAGAAAATGAACATGACATTTTACTATAATTAGTTTCCATTTAAATCGATTGTCATCTGAGATCGATTTTATGTTGTTTGTAACTACTAGTCTAATTCTTTGAACAAGTGATGTCATCTCTAATTTGTGAATGAAGTTTAATATAAATAATCATATAGATGCAATCTGAAGTTCCCCTGTACATTGATGCTTCCTTGTCTAAATTGGATATCCTTAGATCTTACTCAAAAAGCATTAACTCGAGTTTACAAAACAAAGGAACATGATCTACAACTCAAACTTCAAATTTGATTTAGTAACCCCTGATTGTATTGATGATGGTGTTGTGCCATGGGTCTGACAGGTGCTGCAACAGGTTATCAAAAGGTCCTTTGCCAGTAACATTGTATTGAACAACAAATCCCAAGAATGCTAACATTGCCAATCTCCCTGCATATTCAGACAGCACAAGCTTAGCCCACTTGATATACAAATATTTCACAACAAAATAAACCAGACTTATGGGATACATACCATTGGCAAGCTCCTTTTCCTTGGCCTCAACGGTAGGTGCAAGGTTGAGGGGGTTGAAAACGCTACCAGGGTACCCACATTCATGTGGAGGCAAGCTATATTGCTTGAAGATGGGGTCTTGGTTCACACACCCTGGGTTCTTTATGTCTTGCCACCTTCTGATCTCCACATAGTGGAACAAAATGAACTCAATAACGAAGAGGGTTGATGAGG
This sequence comes from Theobroma grandiflorum, assembly GCA_036013995.1. Lineage (NCBI taxonomy): Eukaryota > Viridiplantae > Streptophyta > Magnoliopsida > Malvales > Malvaceae > Theobroma > Theobroma grandiflorum. Next base: position 16,518,338 of record CP142131.1, read on the forward strand.
ATGCAAAGTATTCTGCTTTCCCAGCATCATACCATTGAGGAGCATTGATTATCCCAATCTTAGTGAAAACTTCAGGCAAGATCATCCCTACAACACCCAACATAGCCCAACGCGAGTTCACAAGCTCAGCTTGCACATACCATTTCAAGTTCTCAGGGTCCTCAGCAAGTCCAAGAGGATCAAAACCATTGTCACCTGGAAGACTGCAAGTCTACAGGTTTAGTTCATAATCGTATACTCAAAGTCATTCAAGCTCTACTTTTAGTAGTAATAGGAGTATTCCTTTCAAGATGCCAACAGTACATAATTAAATGATTTTATCCAGATAAAACGTGCATACCTGCCATTGAGGTAAGCTGGTGAAGGCAGACCTGGCAACCACTCCCCTTTCTTGGCTTTAACTTTGAATGAGCTAGGTGTTGTAGAAGCCGTTGGTTTGAAGCAAACTTCTCTGTTTAACTTACCAGAAGACCCAGTAAGAAACCTTGTCTTGGATTCTCGTGGGCGGAAAACGGCAGCTGAGGCCTGTGTTGAGACGGTAGCCATGATTTCCGGAGGAAAAATGGGTCAGGAGTAAAGGGAGCAGGGGTACTAGTAGAAGTGTGTAAGCTAGGGAATGCAAATGTTTTTGTGCATGGCTTAGCTTTGTATCTCCATTTCATGGGCATTCATGTGGTTGTCGTAAAACGTTGGAAACTGATGGTTGGTTTGATGGATTTCGTGGATCCAACGGTTGAGGTGAATTAAGGCTTATCCCTTTATCGTGGTGCCATATCCACAAATCTGTATCTTTGTTGCCGTTGGTGGAGAAAAGATCATCTGGGACCCCATCTTTTGGCTGGCATTAGGAAGATTTTCATGCTACGTGGGAGCTTTTACGTCCAATAGTTGCATGACATTTGGCTGTCAGGGCTACGCCTTAGCAAATGATATCCATGCGGAACAGTTAAAAATCAGATGAATCCAGGCGGGATTTCCCCTAATCGGGACAAAGTAAATAGCTACTAACATTAGAATCTCACTGCCATCCACTCAGTAGAATTCTGGTAACACAATTTTTGCCTTTCAGCGTTAGAGATTGCCCTATCCTCACCTCAGCCTCATTAATTAATTACTCAAGTGTATTTATTGAGTCTCAACTCCCGATTGAAAAATCTTACAAGTGTTACGGAGTAAAAGCCCAAGTCAAGGGCTTGTCATATTTTCTCACCTCATCCATAGATTTTTTTTGTTTTCATCGTCACCTCAAGCATGGATCAGGAAGATGAAAAAATCAATATAATGATTCAAATTGGGTTGTCCACCTCATGAATCGTGATAATCCCAACAAAAAAATTTAAGCAGAGCAGCAGACAGAGAAATGCTCCCCTCTGCCAAGCCACAATCGTAAAGAGCAATACAACTGATTCCTCAAGGCAGCCAAAGTTATTGCCCTGCAACAGCAGCTGCCTCCAATTCTTCGTCTGTCAAGAACCTGGTTGAGGGATAGAATTCGGTTTCGGAGCCAGTTCCAATCGCTTCCAATGGATAAGACCTCAGTGAAAACTGGGTTCCAGTTGCCTCCACAGTTTTATTAATGAAAGTCGATCTTGGCATGTAATCCTTCATACAGCATATGAAGTCCAAATGGCCCCTTGCCTAAACAAAACAACAGACAGGCATGATTATCTCTATCCCAAATGGCACATGCGCTGTGTGGTAAAGAATGAGAATATTTGTCAAGTAGTGTTCTCTTTAAAGTGAAATAACAAAAATCGTGTGCAATAGAAGTTAAAAGATTGTGGGAGAGTAGGGAAAAAAAGGTAGGAGAGAAGACAGAAAAGACAGTTTTTAACATACAGATTTGTGAACTGAGAGTGTATGAAAAACAGTAGGAGAAATCTCACTGAGTTAAATAAGAATTCAACTCACGTAAATAGTTTTAGAAGAGAGACTGAATTGTGTGACACCAACTCATCTTTGGTCTTATATATCCATATGGATAGAAAATACAATATTCATATTGCGACATATGGCAAATCATGAAGGATCTGGTCAATTGATACAGGCAAGAGAAAGAAGACACACCAGCATCTACAAGCCAAGGCAAGCTATCAACAACCAACATATAATTTAAGAAAGTACTGCAGTTCAGAGATATCAAACATATTCAATAAGATGGAATACATCTGCTGCCTTTAATGACATATCAAGTTTTATTTACATATTACTTGTTTCCTAAAACGATTCTCCCTAGGAGCAAAAGTACTCTTTTCAACAGTCTCTTCAAGACTGAGCTACACTAAGCCGACGTAACAAGGCAATTCTTGTGAACTATCTCTTCAGACAAAGCTTGAATTAAGTACATGAACAAACAAGAAAAGGTAAGTTGAAGAACTGACAGCTTACCGATCGATATTCAGGAGCTCGTTTAGGAAGTTTCAGGTAAGTCATGTTCCTGACCTCGAAGTCCCATAAAAATGACGTGTGATGAATCCACCTACTCTTGGTAATGGATTGGGCATTTCCACCAAACTTGTGGTTACCAAATACATAATCTGAAACAAGACAGCTGAAAGTTTACCATTAAAGAATGCAAACTTGCTCAGCAAAAATTTCTTGTCAGTGATGCAAGTCTGAGAGAAGTCCCAAAACAAGAGTAAGATACAAGTCATACACCTCAGCATAGATGCAGAATTAAATGCAATTAGTTAAATATTCCACAAGTGATATAAGCCATAACACCTGACTTTAATGAGCTACTATTTTCAGATTATGAACTATGGTAGAACTAGATATCATTTACCGTTCTATGTGGTTAAGAATTTAGGTCAGCCTTTTTAATTCGATTCTTTCTGCTTTCAAATATGAAATGCAATTCTTCATGGCATCTTCACCAAAAACACTTCTCTCATTTTCTTCATGTCATTAAAGGAAGAAACAAAAGAAGGTAACAGATTGTAACAAGATAGTTCAACACATTTCACTCATCCCTCTTCACCCACTGATGCATTCATTAAGAGGGAATGCTGGGATTACTACATGATAAAAGACATTCCTGATATTTGTTTTAAGTAGCACAGATATATTATCCAGTGAATAAACAATGGCTACTTTGGGTATCAATTTCTAAAGTGATATTTTGTAGTCTAAAACCTACGACCAACATTTTGGTTATCATCATTGGATTATAATTGAACAAATTGATAAGCATATACTGGCTCTAGAATCTTGGTTCCAGATTCAATTGACTAAATCATCTTAAAGTTATTGAATCTAGAAAACAGCGTCTTATCAGTCATTAAACATATAAATTAGACAAGTGTGAAAATAGAGCATTTTATATGAATAAGCCATAATCCAATTTACCATTTTCACGAAGATGGAAATCACCAATTCCTTGAAAGACTTTGCCATATAATAAGCTGCTCCAAGACATGATTGGTCGAGGATATGGCTGTAAGTCAGGCACTGCTTCTTTGTTGCATATGAAAGTGACAAATATTGTCCCACAGTCAACAATAACAGTACCTCCACCTGTAAACCTTCTTATGACAGGAACCTGATCGCGTAACACGGATTCAATTTCAAGAAGTTCAGCAGGTTTCCTATGCGGAATATTCATGAAGCCTTATGAATCACTTATGTCCAATATAAGCAGCAGAAATTAAAGCCCAAGAGAGCGTGCAATGTCAGATAAATTCGAGAAAGCCAGATATAATTTAACCAAGATATGCTCTTCTTGGCCCTATCACACTAAAAGAGAATAGCTAATTGGATAACAATTAAAGTTAATGGCATAAATCAGAAACTTCTCAATTGACTAGCTACTTTATTTTTTGTGGACATTAGAAATAAATATGCTACTTGATCAAGCCCAGCTTTCTTAAAGTGTCTGCACTTTGCTAATTGCTTACATTTTAGAATACATAAAAAGTATAAAAGGTTAACTACCCTAGTTTCATAGCTAGAAAACTGAAGTAAATTTCTCAAATTTCTATAGCCAGATGGATGCTACTATATGATGTTTAGATGTCCATTGATATTACATTCACCCCATGTAGCTTGTTCAGAACCTGGAAGGTTACAGTATATTAGTTCTTCATTCAAGTGAGTCTTACTGTTTGTTGTTATTGCTAGTTCAAAGCTGGAAAGCTACCACTTAACATCTAACATAAGTTGACCATTCAACAAAGTAAAGCAGTAAGCTGAATCAACGTTAACATATTAGGGGGCACAAATTAAAGAAAGAAAAATGCAGGTTAATAACTGATTAATACAAACTAAACAAGAACCTTACCCTGAAATGCCCATTACAATGGTAGGATCACTAGTTCCATCATTGATGATACACCAATTCTTTGATGAGGTCCGAAGCAGTTGCTCCTCTATATGTAGTTGCTGCAAAATAGGCAATCCTTTGAATCTCAAAAGATTCATCATTGGAAGGCCAATATTTCTAGTCTGAGGGGTAAGCATTTAGAAGCAGAAGTTGAGCTGGAGGTCCGGTTTTCCAATGTGGTACAGGAGGCTTATTTCTCCTGCAAGAAACAGACACAATAAGGATTCTATGATTACCTATTTCCCCGACTTGATAAACAGTGTTTTTATGATACAATTCTTTTTCTTTCTATAAATACTAAAATAAAGCATAAAGCAAAAGAAAGAACAAGTGGGAAACTTTACATTAATGAGAAAATGGATTCATTGTTGCTTATAAAACAAAATTTTATGAAATGGAGTCACACTTATTATCTTTAAAAACGCATTTTGCTAACCAGTTAAGACAATTTTATTTTCATTACTCTCTCACTTAAATACTGCAAAAAAAAAAAAAAAAACCCACACCTTAAAGACGAAACGAATGATAAAGTAAATTACAAAGAACCCATTAACAAGAATATTTGTACCATGAAGGGAAAAAAACCAAAGAATTTTTGCTTTCTAAAAAATGGGTGTGAAGCAGTACCTTTCAAATTTCAAGAGGAGTCCTTTGCTAACACAGCAGCTCCAACTATTTGGAAAACGACAGCTTGAAGCCTGAAGCAGAAAGGAAAATCTACAGAATCTAGAGAATTCGCAACTGTGAAGATCAAACAGAACAAATAAAAAAAATCTTCGGCCCGGTCTGGTTCATGGAAAACACTAGAGAAAAGAAAATAAAATTCTTGAATTGTACTTTCTTGTATGTGGTGAGGTTGAAAAAATTGGAGGAAACTTTTGATTTAAGGAAAAATATGGAGAAAAATTAAGGAGGACTATTACATCCCTTCCTTTCCTTCAAAAAAATTGAGGAATATTAGAGAAAAACTTTCGGGCTTCCACCTGCGAAGCCATTGACTTCAACCATATAATCACCCACCATAAGCGAAGATGGAAAGAGAGAAGGCACCAGAGAGAAGCGGAAGAAAAAGAATGAAAAACGGAACCCGCCACTGCTAGCCTCGTCGGCGATGGCGACGGCGACAAGACTAGAGATACCAGTGAGATGCCTAGAAGCAGAGTTGCCTGAGTGAGAAGAGAAAGATCTGAAACGAAACAGAGAAAATTAGAAGAGGAAATTGTGAGTTTCTTGATAAAAAACATTTTAAAAATAATCATAACAATAAAATTAACTATTTTTAGTCATATTTAATCATAACTTAATAAAAATACCCTTTAAACTATTTTCAATAAATTAAACCATTCTTCGTAATTTCTCTTCATTTTCATTTCAGATTTCTCTCTCTTACAATCTCACTCTCTCAAATTTTATCGATTTCTCTCTTCGACATTCGTCTGTTATTCTTCCGATTTCTCTTTTCAGCATTCGTATGCTATATTTTCGATTTCTATCTCTTACGTTTTCAGATTTTTTTTTCTTACACTTTCAAGACATTAAGCAATCGTTTCGAAATGTTTGGATGGAGGGATATTTGAAAATTTTGATTTTTAGATATTTTAAAAAAAATTAAAATGATAGAAATAATCATAGATGTATAAAATAGCTTTTAATTAAATCAATTCGGGATCTAGATACCAATAAATTCAAAATTTTGAAATTTATAAACCTAAATTTTCAAAATTTTTTTTTTTAATTTTTAGTTAAAGTAGGTATTTTATATTAAAAAATTGTATTTTGATTTATGAAAACATATTAGAAACACTTTAAGCAGTGGTGTGTCACAGATTTTTGTACATGGCGTGCCACAATTTAACCATGGCTTGTCACAGGTTTTTGTACATGGCGTGTCACAGCCTAACCATGACGTGTCACAGATTTTTATACATGGTGTGTCACAGATTTTTATACATGACGTGTCACAACCTAGCTATGGCTTGTCACAGGTTTTTATACATGGCGTGTCACAACCTAACCATGGCGTGTTACAACTTAACCATGGCGTGTTACAGATTTTTGTACATGACGTGTCACAACCTAACCATGACTTGTCACAGGTTTTTATACATGGCGTGTCATAGCCTAACTATAGTGTGTCACAACTTAATCATGACGTGTCACAACTTAACCATGACTTGTCACAGATTTTTGTACATGACGTGTCACAGCCTAACCATAGGGTGTCACAAGTTTTTGTACATAGCGTGTCACAACCTAATTATGACGTGTCACATCATAGCGTGTAATTTAATTAAGGATAGTTTTGTCTAACTTGGTTAAAAATAGTTAAAATTATAAAGAGAGCTATTTGTAAAAACGTCTATTTTTTAAAACGTCTCAAATTAGAAGATATGCTGAAAGAGCTAAACTATGCTGTTTAGGAACAGGGGGATATTTTAAAATAAAAAAAATGTAACAAGCTGGAGGATTTGAGGTGCGGTACGAAAATTGAGAGGCCATGTAATTTGACAACTCGTGCATTTATGTCTTAATTATGTCACATAAGTAGAAGCTATTAATAGTTATATACATAAATATAAATATGATATAATTAGTTAATCATTTAAGAATTTTAAATATTACACAAATATGTTTAATAAATATGTAATACAATACGATTAATATTTTTATTAAATGTATCAAATTAAATTTTATACGACATGACACGATTAATATGATTAAAATTATATGATTTATGACCTATTTACACTATTGATATGATTAATACATAATTTATATTATTAAAATGATTAAATTAAAATATGTATAAGTAAAATATGATTCTATTATTCGAATTTACAATAAAAAATTATAACTATCATAATATATACTAAATAAAATAAAATTTAATATCAATAGATCTTAATTATTATAAAAATATTAGTATTTATATGGATTAATAAATAAATCTTAATTATATACTAAATGTGTCTACACAACACATGAACATGATTAAATAAATGAATAATAAACAGGTCACATATTATACAAATATACGATAACATAATTAATTAATCGTATCTTACATGTCTTAAATGTGTTAAGTGGATTTGACACAGTTAAGGCACGAATAGTTCGTATCTTAATCATATTGACACTATTAATACATAAAACATGATTAGTCTAAACTCAAACCCACTTAAACCCTATTGTGTTCATGTCATGTTGCTATACTGTGTATAAAATTATCAAATCTAAGGCAAAGGCCAAACATAGACCAAATATACCGTAGCTTTACTTTTTCTTTTCTTTTAACAGGTTTAACATTGCAATAATAAATTTTTAATTTTTATTTTCTTTATACATTTTACCATTACCAAAATGTATAAAAAAAATATTTTTCTTGATATTTTCCTTATCTATGTGAATAAATTAAGAAATTTCATCTTTCTTTAATTTTCTTTTCTCTAATGATTTCTTCCACATTTTTCTTTGAATAGCATAAGAATTTTACTAAAGATAAGAAGATGCAGCAAAACAACACATCACCAGACTTTCAAAAGCATAAAAGAAGCCTTGCTCTCGAAACCAAAACTCACGAGAAAAATACAGCAGGCAACAACAACTTGAGGGAACCTCAAAACAAGGAAAAAGAAAGCAAGAAGGCTAAAAAAAATCAATCACATTCAATAGAACACAAGTGGAAAAGAAGCCAACAGCACCACAGCTCAAGAAGGACATCGACCAGAAGCAATGGAAGGACAGGCCATATTATCATTCGAAGGGGGCAACCATTGACAATCTAGATGAGATTGTTTGGTCTGTTAACAACAACTTTAGCAAAGCAGTCCGCCAATTTGTTTTCATCATGAGGAGCATAGACCATAGATCAATTGACAAATCTTTTTTTGAAACAATTAATCTGGTTCAAGATGCTTCTCCTACTCTAAAAAGGCTAACTTCAGTTGGTTGCACCACTTGACTGCGTTCGTGGAGTTGGATTCCATAATAGTAAGGACCCAAGAACAGGTCGCAAAAAAGACGAAGACTTCCCTAAAGGCCTTAATTTCTACCAAGTTTGAATCACCAATACCCAAAGACTTTGGAAATATGATTTTAACATTACCATTACAATCTCTCAAAACACTCCCATTCTCGAATCACGAAGGCAACCCGTAGCAGCATCGTCATGTTATTCTAATATGGCCATAAAGTCCAAACCGAGAAAGAATCACTGCTAAGAAAAATATTGTTCCATTCAATAAAAAAGTCCTTCAAATTATTGGAAAGAACCAAATAAAAACTCCAAGCTTTCAACCAATAAGTCCAAATCCTCCAATTCACCGTACAATTGAGGAAGAGATCATCAATAGTCTCAACTACATTATTACAAATGACACGGATGGTAGCCCCACCACCGATGACCATTTTTTTTCAAAAGTTCACTCCTAAATAGACTTGTCAATATGGGCCCAGTCCATTGACCTCACCCATTTTTTATGAAAATGGGATGGGTTGGGTCATACATACTTAGGCCCATATTACAATCAGGTCCAAATGGGCTAGTTCGGTTTAGCAAGGGCTTAACCCGAGTTGAGGTGGGCCAACTCGGTGGGCTAAAAGAAAAAAAATTAAATTTAAATGTGTGAGACCCTGTCAGGCTCGATTAAAAGATAGTATTGTATCGAGTAGTACAACTAAGTTAAATCGAGACTTGAACTAGTTTAAATAGAAATTCTAAAAGGAATTTCAAAATTTTGAGACTCACAGAATAGCTCAGAATAGTGATTCAGAGTTCAAAGTCCAGTTTGGAGTCAATCGGGAAAATTGACCGGTTAGGGACAAAACGGTTATTTTCTCATTTGTTGATTAATGGAGATTTTTAACCAAGATTTGATCACATTGGACCAAAAATAATTTTTATGAAATATAGTTATGATTATTGGAGTATAAAACGATGTTTAGCAGTGTAAAATGGTGATTCCCGGTGTTTTTGGAGCACAAGGGTAAATTGGTAATTTTACCACCGGAGTACTAAACGTGAATTTTTTTAAAAGGATTTTGTCCCATTTGGTTAATATGGATTAATATTAGTGTTATTTGAGGTTGGACAGTGGAAATAATGAAATTCCGGTACATTTCGGAGTATAGGGGTAAAATCGTAATTTTCCACCACCAGAATAAATTTTTTCAGCTATGATCATCTTTGGATCAGATTTTGACTTGATTAATCAAGTGGTGGAAAAAGAATGAGAAGAAAAGTCAAAAAGTAAAGAAAATGAGCCAATAGCATAATGCCATGTGGGAACTTGTTTATTTTATTATAAAGGCCATAAAAATCAGCCTTAACCCTCATTTTCTCTCTCCAAATTCTAGACAAAAACCGATTCAAAGGAAAGAAAGAAGAACAAAGGAGAAAAACATAAAACCTAGGTGGGAATTCAAGACAAAGTGTGATTTCAAGGAGAAATCGAGTGAAAAAGGTAATAAATCTTCACTTTGGCTTATGATCTACAATATCTATGCTTTTGTCCTTGAATTCTATGGTTAAATATTGAGATATCATGATGGAATGAATTCGGAAAAATGGGTATGAATGATGAAAGATTGTTGGATTGGATTGATTTTAGATTATGTTAGTGTTTAGAGGTAGTTAAGCATGATTATGAACAAAAGTGTAAGAAAGAAATTGAATCTCATGGTTGTTCTTCATTAGGCCAAACCTAGGGTGGAGAATGCATGAGGAAATTGGTTCATTTCAAATGAAATGATTTCATTTGAAATGAAAGAAATTAGAAAATGACATAATAACCGAATTTTTCAAGTGAAAAATGTAGTAGAAAAATTTTCAGTGCTAATGCACTGTATTGGCCGAATTTTTTCATAAAGAAATGGAAAAGGTTGAATGCTGAAATTGGCATTAATTAAATGGTTTGTGGTGAATTAAGGTATTAGAAAAAGAATGGATCAATTTGGAATCAAATTGGACATAATAGCCGATTAATCGGGTAACCGGTCGAAATTAGGCAATACCGCGTTAAAGCGATAATCGGACGCATTTTTGCCTTTGCGTATCATACGTTAGCAATTTAAATTAGTTTATATTAGTTTGGGGGCAATATAGTAAATTCCTTAATTTTACTCTGTGTTAAGGTGGTGAGAAGTCCGAGAAAGGCAAAGGAATCGTGATTGAGGACTGTTAATCCGAGTGCATCCGGATTTGTGAGACGGTGAGTGAACTTGCATTTCAAAATAATTTGGGGAAATGCACATTGTATTGAAATGGATAATTAAATGATTTATCCAAAGTTTTTTAAAAATACGTGCCGGGAACAAGCCCTTGATAAAAATGATTTTATGTGATGAAATTATGTGATATGCTTGAAGGCATGAAATTATGTGGTATGCTTGAAGGCATGAAATTATGTGTTCTTATAACATGTTGTCACATATGTGAATTTGATGTAATTCTGCACGTGTGGAATGGGTAATGCGCATGTCTGTAATGGTGTGTAAAGAGGGATGCTGAGTGATACCCCTCACCGAGAAATTCTCGCCCGGAAACTTGGAAGGGATGCTGAGTGATACCCCTTACCAATTGATTTTTGCCCATGAGCTTGGAAGGGATGCTGAGTGATACCCCTTACGAAATGATGTTCGCCTAGGTACTTGGCGGCAAAACTGAGTGATACTGCTTGCCAAGTTCCCTAATAAATGTTTTTCCACTAAGGATAATGAATATTTAGTAGTGTATATGATTGCTTATGTATTTGTGAATATATGTGTGGTTGTATGGTCTATGAATTTTTTTAAATTGTGGAAAAAGGGTTTAATACGAAACCCTCATACGGTTAAGTGAAACCCTCGTTCTGCGATGGGTAATGATTACTCTTCGCTGCAGCAAGAATGCCTTCCAGCTGCAGCGAAAATTGTCGATTTTGCTATCTAGCTAGAATAAATCCCGGGGTAAGTGGAAAGGGTTTAAATATTAGTTAGATCAAAAACTGTCTCGTTTCTAACCAGTGCGTCATGGTTATCAAATGTCCTGGCTAATATTGCTTGTTCCCTTCTAATATTCACTCATTGAGTATTGTACTCACGTTTTATAAAAAAATTCATATTTTCAAATCAGGAGCCTGTTGGACCCTTGATCGAGGAGTCCCCATAGTGCATCTCCTGGGTGTGTGTTTGGCATTCGGTAGTAGTCCCTTTTACTGTAATTGTCTCCGCTGGAAGTCATGGGCTTTTGTAAGGTGGTTATGTACATGTAATGTACATTGTCAAAGTTTATATCTGACTGGTATGAATGTAAATGTGTGAGCAATGTAAATTGTTAAATACATGACTAGTATTGTGCATGTATATTAATGTTGATAATACCATTCTTAATTGGCTTTGTATGCACACTGGGTGCATTACGTGTGGATGCCTCACACGAGTATATGTGGAATAAAGTAAGTGAAAATAGGCTTGCTTGGGCTTCGTGAGCTATGCTCATTAGGTCCTTACGTCGATCATGGCCCGAGAATTGGGTCGTGACAAAATGGTAGGCTGGTGGATAATTGTGTAAAGAGTCTAAGGATTGGCTAAGGGCCTAATGCCCTAAACCCAAGGACCAGCTAAGTGCTAAGTGCTAACCCAACCGGTAACCCTTTCAAGCTTCAGCCTTTTTGCCTTTCTTTCTTCAGCCTGTAGTAACACTGTAGCAGTCCAGTATTCATTATTCAACACAAACTTGAGTTGAAACTTGAAAAGTTGAGATTGAGAGTCGACACTCAACAGTCGAGTTTTGCTTTCTCAAATCCCTATCCCCATCCGACCATCCCTATTGGCATTGCACCTTCAAGCTTCAACCGGTCACCACTTCGTCTCCAGCACTCCTCATCTCACCTTCAAAGTCTTCGCTATGGCGTTAGCTACCTGCCTACAGTTCTCACTCCTAAATCCCTATTCGGTAGTCCCCATTAGCAATCGACATCGCATCTTTAGCTGGTCACCACTCTGGTTTTCCCCATCGACAATTTCACAAAGTCTTTGGTGCTAGCTACCTACCAACGGTTCTCAACTTCTCACTCCCCAATCCGGCGATTACCATCCCAAATCCCACCATCCACATCGACCATCGATTTTCAAAAAATTAAAAAAAAAAATGAGTCGGCCCAGCCCGGCCCATGGGCTAGCAAGAAGTGGGCTAGGTTGGAAATTTCACAACCCATATAAAAAATGAGCTGGCCCGACCCGGCCCATATTTTTTCAACCCATAAGGGCTTGGGCCAAGCTGGGTTGGCCTAGCCCATATTGACAAGTTTACTCCTAACAACAATTCTGTCATTCATAAAAAGCTAATAGAAACCTCCATTATAGGAGGGGCAAGATTAAACCAAACCATCATCCAAAACCATTCATCTTTAGAAGGATTTCCCATAGTAGAAATGAGAAAGGATTTGGCAAAATCAAAACCACTTGGGTTACCTTTCCATATAACCTTGTCAAAGATGTCAAGATCAAACGAAAAATCACCAATAACATCCATGATACCTTGCCATTGATCATTTTCCCAATCAAACAGTGGTGTTTGAAGATTAACATTCCATCTCCAAGGATTGTCAATCTAGTAGCCCAAATCAAATAGGGTTCCATTCTTTTTAATCGAAAGAGCGTAAATGCAAAAGAAGTCAACTTTCAAGATTCTACCATTTATCCAATCACCAATCTAGAATTTGATTTGATCACCTTTTCTAAGGATGAAGTCAATTCCATTTTTATCAATGTCAACAATCCAATCATTAGAAAAAGGAAGGCTTACTATATTCTGCCACAATTTAGACATATTTCTAAAGGCCAGACAAACATGAAGGAAGGAAGTAAGATCCATATTATTTCTTTCAACAAGAACCTTCCTTCAAAGGCAATTGAGTCCTCCCTAAAGCGCCAAATCCATTTGTTGAGAAGGGTAGAATTTTTCAGATTGAGATCCATAATTCCAAGTCCATTTTTGTCTTTCGGGTTGCAAACAATGTTCCAATCCACTAAATGGATTTCTTACTATCATTAGCACCGCACTAAAGAAACCTTCGTTGTATTTTATCAAGCTCAGTCTTAATGCCAACATGGATCTTGAACATAGACATATAAAATAGTAGGAGGTTAAAGAGAACAAATTTTAAAAGGGTGATCCTACTTCCAGAAAAAAAAAAGGTTAGGTTTCTAGTTAGGAAAGTAGGATTCAAATCTATTAACCATTAGCTTGCACAAAGAATTAAGACTCTAATTAACCCCAGAGGAAGACCTAGATAAATAGTAGGCAGAGAACCAATATTACAGGAAATCTTCAAGGCCTAACTAGCAAGAATACAATCATCAATCCAAATTCCAAATATATTGCTCTTTCCAAAATTAATCTTTAAACTTGAAATAAGCTGGAAGCATAAGAGAATCTTTCTTAAAGATAAAATGGAATCGAAATTAGGCTCACAAAATAGCCTAATGTCATCAACAAAGAAAAAATGAGTCATAGATAATCTGTTTCTCCAAACAGAGATCCAACAACACAACCCAATAGAATAAGCTTTATTAATCATAGCACCAAGAGCTTCTACAATGAGATTAAAAAGAAAGAGGGGGCATCATTGGTGAAGACCCTTGCTCATCTCAAATTAGTGTGAAAGAGTACCATTGATGAGCACATAAACAGCAGCAGAAGATATAAAAAAAAAATCCAACTTTTTTATTTAATACCAAAGCCCATTTTAGGCAAAAACAAGTTTAGAAAACTCCAATCAATGTTGATAACTGCCTTTTTGAAGTCAACTTTGAGAAAGACGCCTCCCGAATTATCTTTCTTAAGGTGATCAATAAGTTCATTAGCCACAAGAACACAATCCAAAATTTGCCTGCCTTTAGTAAAAGTAAATTGGCTCTGACTAACAATAGAGCCAACAACCATACGTAATCTGTTGGCAAGGACTTTTAGTGATCAACTTCTATAGGCATCGAATGAGACTAATCAGCTTGTAGTCATTAAGCCCAACCGAGTTCTGTCATTTCTGGATTAGTGAAATAAATGAAGCATTGATTTTTTTGTTAGAGCAACCAATATCAAAGAATCCAGTAAAATGATAAAAGTTGTCAAATTTGGCCTTGGGCCATTAACTTTTAAGAAAGCTTATGTTAAAGCTGTGAAGCCTGGGGCTTCATTTCCATCACAGTCTTTAAGAGTCTCCAAGGCTGGCCTTTGGGTAAAGCCACCCAAGCAAGAGCTTTAGGCCTCCAATTTGGAGAGGCTTTATAATTTTATAAAATAATTTATTATATTAAAAATATATAAAAATTAAAAAATATAAAAATAACAAATAATTAATAAAATTACCTGTTTTCTCATTTCTTGAATTATATGTCTAATAAATCTCAATTTTCTATCACTTTTTAATTTCTAGAATACTATATTATTTTTAATCAACTAACGGTCATGTGTATTTAAGCATCTCCAATAACTATTTTTTCTCACTTATTTCTCCTATTTTCAATTAACATATTTAATGATTTCTAACAACTATTTTTTCATCTATATATAAAATTAATTATTTCTTTTTCAATGTATAATATCTACTTTTAAATTCGTCTTTTCTCATTTGCTCTTTCTTTTTTCTTCCTTTAACTTCAATTTTTCCTCCAAAGAATACACAAGAAGTCCGTTATATTATTATCTTTATAAAGCTGTGAACCTAACTTGCGGTTTGCAATAAGTATATAATAATTATGTACTATTATTCTAATATTTACAGACTTTTTTAATTTAATTTTTAATTTATATTGTATTGTTATATTGTCTTTATTTTATTTGATAGTTGATTTATTTGAATTAAAAATTTTGATTGTTGATTTTGTATTAACCATTTAAAAAATATAAAAATTTTACATTTCAAAAAGCTAAAAGAATAAAAATTTAATAATTTATTAATTTCAATAAAAAAAAGACCTCATTGAACATTTCACTTTAGGCTTTTGAACTTTTTGAGCCGCCCTTGAGAGTCTCCCAAATTTCAAATTCATAGAAAGGTTTTTCAAGCCAAGCTAATAATTGAGGCTCAAGAAACTTAAAAGGGTAATTAAAATCGACAACCTTAGCAACTTTCTTTTTCCTGAAGTGACGGTCAAAGTCGTTAGTAGCAACTTTGATAATAAATTTTGGATCAGATAACTCCACCCCCTAAAATGAAATTTTCTCAATAAATTTCTGTCTTCTTCTGTTAGAAACAATAATATAAAAGAATATGGTGTTGTAGTCTCCCTCCAAAAACTATTTGACTTTATATTTTTGGCACCAAGATCTCTCCTTGGCATTGTAAAGCTTCCACAAATCAACTTTCAAATTGGAAATATCCAAGGAAAGAATAGATTTCTTCCACATTTTCCTTTACCTCTTAATTTATCATTTAATCTAAGTCTAAGCATTTTTAAAATTATAATAACCAAACAAATCATTTTTTTTTCTTGTCCAATGCTAATTCTACTAGGTCACATTGAGTAAATGAAGTATCCACTAAAAAAATGAGTGCAAGAAATTTTAAGGATAAAATCCAAAAAACTCCCTCAAAATACTTCAAAAGGACTCTTTGGTCTCTCTTGTTTTAGAATGATGTTTTTGGCCCTTTGACTGTTAACACCGTTTGTTAATAGTTTTTAAAAAATACCTTTAGACTGAATACTACATAAATATTTTAAGACAAAGTATATTCTCTTTTTTAAAAAAATTGCTTATCTTTTCCTTAAAAACCTTAATCAGAAAAAAAAAATATAAAGATTTTGATTTGAAGGCCTGAAATTTTGAAGTTGTATCTATTTTGAAAACCATAAACTTCTTTCTTGAGGTAAAGTCTACTGTCATTAAACTCTTTATTTTTTCCAATAGTAAGAGAATTGTTTTTCATTGAAAGAATGTATTAACATTAAATTTTTTGTTCAATGATGAATATTTCAGATTTGATGTTGTTGGGTCAAGTTCACTTTTTACTCGTGATTATTAATTTTGTTGAAAAAATTTTGCCCAAAATTTGTTCATTGAGATTAGGATTTAAGGTGGCGTAAAAAGATTTTGACTTGATTACTATATATCAAAACTTTAAAGGTTTGATGGTGCACCATGTAATGGGTGTTGTTCTCTATTTGTGAGACTTTAACTCTGCTGCGTTTCTATTTTTGTTTTCCTAGTTCAACTTTGCTGCGTTTTTTATTTTGTTGGGGTTGAGTTTTGCTAGCTATTAGGAAAGGGCTCTTGTGGTTACCTTGAGATTTGATGGGAAGTCTTCTTGCAAACTAAGAAATGATCTTGAGTTTCTATTTGTTGATCAAATTTGGATTTTTTGGGTTCTTGTTTTTACCATGGATAGTAGAACTTTGTATTTTTTTTTATTATGAAATCCAAATTGCTTTTCAAAAAGAAAAAAGGTTTAAGTGTTTTTTATCAAATATTGAATTTTATTAAATGTTAAAATAAGACAAAGTAACGCATTCACAAATCCCGTTTTAGAATTTTATTAAATTTTAAGTTTTTTTCTTCTTTGTCAAATATTAAATTTTGTTAAATATTAAAGTGAATTTTATTAAGTTTTGGAAAGAAACGTGAATAGATTTTTTTTTTTGGTATTTGTATCTTTAAATATTTATGTAGTATTGGGTATAATTTTTTTTAATTGATAACTCATGGCATTAATAGTCAAGGGATGAAAAACATCATTTTGAAATATGAGGGATCAAAGTGTCTTGAGAAAGTTTTTTGGATTTTACTCAAAATTTTAAAGTGCTCATAGATTGAGTTGGACTAAGCTTGATTGACACCTAGACAGTCCAAGTTTAAGTTAAAATAATCTTATTTGAATATTTTTAAATGTAATTTAGCATTAAAATTATACTATTTATTAATATAATAATATTCTCAAGTCGAATCCAAATCTAAAAATTTATGTTCAAGACTAGACTTAAATCGAGTCAAGTCCACAAGCTTAGTGAGTAACAAAGTAAAAAAAAAAAAAAACAAATCAAGAAAGAAAGAAAGAAAGAAAAAGCAAGAGAAGCAAGGTAGGCTAAATGCCCAAGTCTAAATGGGTGAAGGTGCTCAATTGGTGACGATTATTAACATTTATGCCCAAGTCTAATAAGGGAACTGATCAACTTGTCTAACCCTTATTAAGGTTATTCTTGAATGAACAATTCTCATAAAAGGCTTAGGGTTAGAGGCGTCCATCAACTTTTGTAAATCGTACGACAGTGTACGAACCACTTATAAAGATAAAAGAGGCAATTGCTTTAGCAGAAGCTCCTCTCCAAAACTTTTGTAAATTCCCTTAAACCTATCTGTCCATTTAAATCATCATCAAAGGCTTTGATCATTCATCTACACTCTTCTTGAAGTGACCCCTCTCCGGTCACTACCAGCATCCGAAACTTCTAAGAAAGACCTGCCAAGTCCCGAACAAGCCTGACCAAAATTTTTCGTTCATCCATTATATTCAATCTCCTTGTAATATTTACACTTTCATATGCTAAATTAAATCATAAATATAAAAATTCACTATAAACTTTTTTTTCCTTTTTATTTATTCACAAGCACACACACGAAAATCTAAAATCTTCAAATTTATACTTATATACAATTTAAAATTTGTCTACGACTTAATACGTAAAATACTACGACTTAACCTTTAACATAACAAATATAGGACACAGCGGAGCGACTCGGAACAAAGTGCTAGGAGATGCCTTTACCTATTCACGATGGACTAAACGCGAACGCGTCGATGACTTCATTCCAAAACAATCCCTGTTTGCAAAAAGGGAAATAAATTGGGGTGTGAGACTCATAGACTCAGTGAATACCACCGATTCAGCTAATATCATCGACTCAGTGAATAAGGAGTAGATAGGAAACAAGCAAATGGCAGATCAGTTGAATAATAAAAGCATGAGTATAAAAATAAATTGTCTCGGACAGGGGTTTTGTGCCTTATATTAAAAATTCGAGTATTTCTTATAAAGCATCAACAATTGAGGAAATAAGATTTTCCGTATCAAAATACGTTAATAGTCAATTTTGAATCAAATCAATAAAATTTAACAAGCTCCTAGGAAGTCAAATATTATTTAAAATTACGTACAAATCATAACTCGCCTCATATGCGAGGACTTACAAATTCATTTCACAAAGAACAAGTAGGGGAGCTGCAAAAACCATTTATTTCTTTTCTCATCATGCAAAGAAATATGATTCATCATATTAAAACTTATTTCGAACAATATAAAATAATTACATTTTATCAAAAATAAATAGTAAGGCTTATGACTTTTTTAAAATTTGGCTCGTGCCATAAAAACTCATATTCAGTGATACCTCGTGCCGGGGTATCCAACCGAATCCGCCAAGGCTGTTAAAAATTCATATATGCATAAAACATATTTTTACGTTAGAAAACACAGCTGTTCCTTGGCGTTAGTGGAGTTCACTTTCCCGTGATGGGTCGGTCGAAAGGAACTCTAACCATACCTCAGGAGATACCCTCCACGCCTCTACTACTGAGGTATGAATATAACCGGGTAACCGTGCCCCTCCTCAAGGCAGTCCACGATACCTGTCACTGCAGTGACTATCCTATAACCCACCAATCAATAAAATTTTAAATAGCATGATATGGCAATCAAATTATTACCGGACCAATCAAGGCAAAACAATCAGTTCAAGAAATTTTAATACAAATGCCAATCAACCAATCATGCCATCACACCGTCATAAGCCATAAATTTCAAAGCATAATTTATATAACACAAATATATATTCTCAAATTATTCAATTTTTTCTAAAATCATCATTCGATTTCAAAATGATTTTTAAAGGGATATTTTAAATCTTTTTCAAATTTTCAATCCCCGTGTCATGTTGAAATTCTCATTTCACGAAATGTTCGTTGTAAACATTTGCATGATATTTTCTATCAAACTAGTGTGGTGAATATTTAAATATTTCATGAAATGCACATCACACAAACATTAAGCCACATTTTTCTTTTTAATGCAAATCATTTCAAAACGCTTGTTTCTTGATTTAAAATACTTTACGTATAATATATATATATTTTTTCAAATGATTTCTAAAATAGTTTGCTCTCACAATTCCTTAAAGTTTATTCAACATATGTTTTTTGTAAAAATTACATTGTGATAATTCTATTTTATAGAATTATTTTATTCCAATTTTGTTATTAAATTCTAGCTAAGTCCTTAGTTTTTAATTGTAATTTACTTAATTTTTACTTATTTTTATATTTAGTTTATTTTTAAGTAAGTTATTTAATTTTATCTTATTTTCTTTAATTTGGTTAATATTTATTAGTTTTTATATTTTTGGTAGGACCTAAAGTAATTGGGCCTAATTTTGGAAAGTAAGGTGCTAAAAGATCCAGAAATCTGCTTGCATATGCTTCAGTGTTTTAACCATATCTAGAGCTACAGAACTCCAATTGCTGCGATTTTTGACCATTGGAAAGCTAAGAGACAGAGCTACAACTTTCATGAAGATCACTTTGCTCAATTCTTCATCGAAGATAGAGAAAATTATGTCAGAAAGTAGTTGGACATCCTGTACCGGGAATGGAAATTTGTAAAGACTGTTAAGTGATTTTATGGGCCTCTCATTATGTTTTAAGCCCAATTAAACCCTAGGTCAACTTGGAGAAATTTAGGTTAAGTTAGTATATATAGGATATTTTGAGACCTGAAAAAAAAGAGAACCTTTGGGAGATTCAAGAAGCTAGAAGTTGAAGCAGAAACCGGGAGATCAGAGCAGCAATTATTTTGTTTTCTTCCTTAGCTTTTATTCTTCTTGTTATTTTCAATGGTTGAACTTTATACAATGTTATTTGATTTTGCAATTATGAGTAACTAATTTTCTTTTTTTAAGATTGCAATTGAACTCACATGTAGTCTAAGTTTTTAATCTTTTTTCTTACTTATTTTCAATGGGAATTGAATTGTTTATTTCAATTTGTTCTTAATGCTTTTAATTGCCTGATCACCAATTAAATTGATTTAGGAACCTAAACAAACTTGGGAGAGGGAGTTTAGAGTAGACTAAAATTGGGATAGCATATGATCATGTTAAATGATTTGCGTATAGGATAGGGATATACCTATAAGCCATATGTAGCCAGATTAGAGCTTGAACTTAATGAGTCTGTTTTAATTTCAAATCACATAGGGATATAGTGTTTTGGTTAAAATAGATATTTTTATAGGACGAGTCGGGAGACCCTTATAAATAATTTAGGACTCTAGGTTAGCAATTCAACCCATTGAAATAAGTTAAGGAGGAGAGGTAAAATTTAGATGAAGTGTGAGGGATATTGTAATCCTAGGCTTGTTTAATCTGATATTTTCTCCAGTTGTTATTATTTTGATTTTCTTGTTATTTTAAATTCTAGTTTATTAGTTTTAATTAATTAATTAATTTGGATTATTTGGATAAAATTAAATTATTTTAATTTTAGTAATTAGTAAAGTTTTAGATCAATTCTTCGTGGGAACGATACTCTACTTGCTAATATAATGTCTATTCGATACGTATACTTGCGTAGTGAATTTTTAACTGACAAGTTTTTGACGCCGTTGCTGGGGAATTATTTCTAGAATTTTTATTAATACTAATACCAAACAATTTAGTCTTACTTGAAATTTTATTTTTCTTGTTCTAATATTAGTTTTGTTTGTTTGCAGGTATCTTTGGTCATTGTATGCAAAAAAGAAACAACTTGAATCTTGTTCCTTTTGATCCTGAGATAGAAAGAACTTTCAGAAGACGTCAAAGGGAGAATTTGCAAGTTGCAGCTTTAAATTAGATAATGGTTGAGGATAACAATAACAATGGCAATAATGCCATTAATCTGGTTCCTGAAGCAAATAGAGCATTGAGAGATTATGCTGTTCCACTTTTGCAAGGTTTGCACCAAAGCATTAGGCGACCTTCCATCAATGTGAATAATTTCGAAATTAAACCAGCTTACATTCAGATGATTCAGTCTTCAGTCCAGTTTGGTGGGTTACCTAGTGATGATCCTAATTCTCATTTGGTAAATTTCTTGGAGATTTGCGACACCTTTAAATACAATGGAGTAACTGACGATGCTATCAAATTGAGACTGTTTCTGTTTTCTCTGTGGGATAAAGCAAAAAGCTGGCTTAATTCACTACCTAATGGGTCTATCACTACACGGGAAGACTTGGCTCAAAAGTTTCTTACAAAATTCTTCCCCCTTGGAAAGACTGCAAAGATGAGGAACGATATTACCTCCTTCACACAATTTGATGGTGAGTCCTTGTATGAAGCTTGGGAAAGGTTTAAGGAATTATTGAGAAGATGTTCACATCATGGGATTCCTGATTGGTTGCAAGTTCAGACATTCTACAATGGGTTGGTTGGGTCAATTAAAACTACAATTGATGCTGCTGCTGGTGGGGCATTAATGAGTAAGAATGCTGCGGATGCCTATAACTTGTTGGAAGAGATGGCCTCCAATAATTATCAATGGCCTTCAGAAAGGTCGGGATCGAGAAAAGTGGTTGGAGCCTATGAAATTGATGCACTTGGCAACTTAACTGCTCAATTAGCTTCACAAGTAGCTGCACCAACCAAAAAGTTTGACACACTAGGAGTCCATGCAGTTCAAAATTCATCAGTAGTTTGCGAGATGTGTGGAGATGGCCATTCACATGATCAATGTCCATATAATTCTGAATCAGTCCAGTTTGTGGGGAACTTCAATAGACAGCAGAATAATCCTTACTCCAATACTTATAATCCTGGCTAGAGAAACCACCCAAATTTTTCATGGAATAATAATGCAGGGCCTTCCAATCCAAAACCCATCATGCCTCCTGGTTTCCAACAACAAGTTAGACCACCAGTTTCTGAAAAGAAGCACCATTTGGAAGAACTTCTCTTGCAATATATGTCAAAGATTGATGCTTTAATTCAAAGTTAAGGAGCTTCTTTGAGAATCTTGAGACCTAAATGGGGTAGCTTGCGAATTCCATCAACAATAGACCATAAGGTGCCTTACCAAGTGATACACAAATCAACCCCAAAGGTAAGGAACAATGCCAAGCAATCACTTTAAGGAGTGGAAAAGAGATTGAAAGGGTGAGTGAAAAAGCAGTAGAACCTGAACATGAACTTGTTGAGAAAGAAGGATTATGTGAAAAAGAGAATGTAAGTGAGCAGAGAGAAGCTGTCAAGGCTAAAGATCAAATACCACCCTCCACCACATTTTCCCCAAAGGCTCCAAAAGCAAAAGCTTGAAAAACAGTTCCAAAAGTTCATTGATGTCTTCAAGATATTACACATAAATATTCCTTTTGCTGAAGCTTTGGAACAAATGCCTAGTTATGTCAAGTTCTTGAAGGACATCCTCTCCAAAAAGAGAAAGCTAGGTGAGTTTGAAACGGTTTCCCTTACAGAAGAGTGTAGTGCTATTCTCCAAAATAAACTACCACCAAAACTCAAAGATTCAGGTAGTTTCACTATCCCTTGCACTATTGGTAATTTATTTTTTGCAAAAGCTTTGAGTGATTTGGGTGCAAGTATCAATTTAATGCCTTGGTCAATTTTTGAGAAACTTGGTTTGGGGGAATGCAAACCCACTTCTGTTACCTTGCAATTGGCTGATTGTTCTTATGTGTACCCAAGGGGAATCATTGAAGATGTTCTTGTCAATGTAGATAAATTTATTTTTCCAGTTGATTTTATAATTCTTGACATGGAAGAAGATAGGCAAATTCCAATTATCCTTGGGAGGCCATTCTTGGCAAGTGCTAGAGCTTTGATTAATGTTGAAAAAGGTGAGCTCACTTTGAGAGTTCAAGACCAACAGGTAACATTTAATATTTTCAAAGCTCTAAAATTGCTTGTAACATCTGAATACTATTTTGCTTTGAGTATGGTAAATAACTTTACTCATGATGTTTTCTTAGAAGAAAATCCCAATGATCCTCTTGAAGCATGTTTAGTTGCTAATTGTGACAGGGATGATGCTGAGTTTGTTGAATATTCTAATTTGTTAAATGCTTACTCAAGATTTAAGATTAATCATCAATTTGAGTCTTTAGATGTTTCAGCTTCTTTGATGCCAGCTTCTAAGCTTTCCATTGAAGAACCACCTACTTTAGAACTTAAACCTTTGCCTAATCATCTGAGGTATGCTTTTCTTGGAAAATCTTCTACTCTTCCAGTTATTATTTTGACTGCTCTTACTAACATGTAGAAGGAGAAGTTATTGAGGACACTTCGAGAATTCAAGAAAGCAATTGGGTGGACCATAGCTGATATAAAGGGAATTAGCCCTTCTATTTGCATGTACAAAATTCTCCTTGAGGAAAATCACAAAGCCACAATTGAGCAGCAAAGAAGATTGAATCCTATCATGAAGGAAGTAGTTAAAAAGGAAATCATCAAGTGGTTGGATGCTGGAATAGTTTATCCTATCTCTGATAGCTCATGGATAAGTCCAGTTCAATGTGTTCCTAAGAAAGGAGGAATGGCTGTGGTTGCCAATGATAATAATGAGCTCATTCCAACAAAAACTGTGACTGGATGGAGAGTGTGCATGGACTACCGCAAGCTCAACAAAGCTACAAGGAAAGATCACTTCCCTCTTCCATTCATTGATCAAATGTTGGACCACTTGGCTGGTAAGGAATATTATTGTTTTCTTGATGGTTATTCTGGTTACAACCAAATTGCTATTGCTTCTGAGGATCAAGAGAAGACTACATTTACATGTCCTTATGGCACCTTTGCCTTTAGAAGAATGCCATTTGGATTATGTAATGCACCTGCCACCTTTCAGAGATGTATGATGGCCATATTCACAGACATGGTGGAAAAATGCTTGGAGGTATTTATGGATGATTTTTTTGTTTTTGGGAATAATTTTGATGATTGTCTTTTGAATCTTGCTAGGGTACTCAAGAGATGTGAAGAAACGAATTTGGTGCTCAATTGGGAGAAATGTCACTTCATGGTGCGAGAAGGTATCGTCCTTGGGCACAAGATCTCTAGTAGGGGCATTGAGGTAGATAAAGCAAAAATTGAAGCAATTGAAAAACTACCACTTCCAATAAATGTCAAAGGTATTAGAAGTTTTCTTGGTCATGCTGGTTTTTATAGAAGATTTATTAAAGACTTTTCAAAATTTCTAAACCACTTTGCAATTTATTGGAGAAAGATGTGCCATTTAAGTTTGATAATGAGTGTCTTGTTGCTTTTGATGATTTGAAGAAAAGATTAATATCTGCACCTATTATAATTAGTCCCGATTGGACTCTCCCTTTTGAACTAATGTGTGATGCGAGTGATTATGCGGTGGGAGCTGTTTTGGGACAAAGGAAGGATAGAGTCTTTCATTCCATCTATTATGCTAGTAAGACTTTGAATGATGTCCAGAAAAATTATACCACAACAGAAAGGGAGCTTTTGGCTGTAGTTTTCGCTTTTGACAAATTTCGCTCCTATCTTGTGGGGACAAAGGTGATAGTGTACACTGACCATTCAGCTATCAAATATTTGATTGCCAAGAAGGATGCGAAACCAAGATTGATAAGGTGGATTCTCTTGCTTTAAGAATTTGATCTCGAGATTCGTGACAGAAAAGGAACAAAAAATCAAGTGGCTGACCACCTCTCACGATTGGAGATCGAAGCTCAAGGTAAGGATTCCACCTTAATCAAGGAGACTTTTCCTGATGAATAAATCCTTCAAGTTGGTAAGAAATCCCTTCCTTGGTATGCTGATTTTGTGAATTATTTGGTAAGCAATATTATTCCCCCTGAGTTAAATTTTCATCAAAAAAAGAAATTTTTGCATGATGTCAAATTTTATTTTTGGGATGAGCTTTACTTGTTTAAGTAGTGTAAAGACCAGATCTTCAGAAAATGTGTTTCGAAAGAAGAGATTCAAAGTGTGCTTCACCACTGTCATTCTTCAGATTATGGAAGACACTTTGGAGGGACAAAGACTACTGCTAAAGTCCTCCAATCAGGTTTGTATTGGCCTACATTATTTAAGGATGCTCACAGTTTTGTTTTGTATTGTGACAGGTGCCAAAGAGTGGGCAACATCTCAAGGCGACATGAGATGCCTCTCAACAACATCATAGAGATTGAAATTTTTGATGTATGGGGTATTGACTTCATGGGTCCTTCATATCTTCAAACAACAACAAATACATTTTGCTTGCTGTTGATTATGTCTCCAAGTGGGTTGAAGCGGCAGCTTTTCCGCATAATAATTCAAAGGTGGTGATCAATTTCATGAAGAAAAATATTTTCACTCGATTTGGCACTCCGAGGGCAATTATTAGTGATGAGGGAAGTCACTTTTGCAACAAGTATTTTGATGCACTTTTAGCGAAGTATGGAGTTAAACACAAGGTTGCAACTGCGTACCATCCTCAAACTAGTGGCCAAGCGGAGGTATCAAACAGAGAAATCAAGAGGATTTTGGAAAAAATTGTATGTCCCACAAGAAAAGATTGGTCAAAAAGATTGGATGATGCATTGTGGGCATATAGGACGGCTTATAAGACTCCGATTGGCATGTCTCCTTATAAGATGATCTTTGGCAAAGCTTGTCACTTACCGGTGGAACTTGAGCATAATGCTTTTTGGGCTGTGAAGAAGTTGAACTTTGATTTACAAGCAGCAGGTGAGAAAAGGTTATTGCAATTAAATGAACTTGATGAATTTCGCCTTCAAGCTTATGAGAATGCCAAACTCTACAAAGAGAAAACAAAACAATGGCATGATAAGAAGATAGTGGAAAGAAGCTTTGAACCGAGACAATCAGTGTTGCTTTATAACTCTCGTTTGAAGCTATTCTCGGGAAAGCTCAAATCAAGGTGGTCTGGTCCGGTCCGTTTATTGTCAATGAGGTATTTCCACATGGAGCAATTGAAGTTCAAGGGATAGATGGTCGAAAATTTAAAGTCAACGGACAAAGATTGAAGCGTTATTGGGGAGGTGAAATTAATTGTCACAAGTCCTCAATTCACTTGCTTGACACGGCCTAGACTCCGCTACAGTCCAGCTGAAGACTACAAATGAAGCGCTTCTTAGGAGGCAACCCAAGTTCATCAACCTTATTTATTTTCATCATTATTTTATTTCATGAGTTTTATTTTATTTTATTTTATTTTATTTTATTTTATTTTATTTTTTATTCTAATTTTTATTTTTCATGTCTATTTTGCAAGAAATTGGTTTCAAAAAAAAATTTCAAAAAAAAAGTACAAAAAAAAAGAAGAGCATCAAAGCCGCGGCCCTCAAATTGAGAGCCGCGGCCCTCAAACATGCTGGAGATGAAGCACAAACAGAAAGGTTGAGAGCCGCGGCCCTTAAATGGAGAGCCGCGGCGCTGAAAGAAGCATGACAAAAAAACGAGAAACAGAAGCATTGAGCGTCGCGGCGCTCAAACTCGAAGTGTAAAGCTTCGGGTGCAAAAAAAATTTTGTGCGCCGCGGCCTAGGTTAGGGCATAGCCCTAACCCCTTTGAAATTCTATTTTTTTATTTTTTATTTTTCTCTTCTTTTCACTTTTCTCTCTTTCTGCCACCTACTCCCCCTTCTCCTTCCATTATTTTTTTTTCCGCAACTCTCTCTCTCTCTCTCTCTCCTTTTCACTCAAGTTTTTTTTTTACACATTATTTCTACTTAGTTTTTTTTTGTTTCACTTCAACTCTTGCACCCACCACACTCACTCATCCCTCCAGGTGAGCTTTTTCTCTCTTTCTCTCTCTTTCTCACACACACACACACTCTTTCTCTCTCTACAATATTTGTGATAAAAAAATTTTTTTTTTGGTACTCTTTGCCCACATAATGTTTCCATTGTGCAGGTTTGTGGGTGTGTTTTTCTATTTCCTATTAATTTATGCTTTGAGTGTAGAAGTTTTTTATGATTGATGCTTAATTCTTTTTACCCATTTCATGAATTCCTGGATTTTATTTGCTGCCACTATAATTGTTAAATGCTTGGTTGGTGAGGGAACCTATGGTTTAATGTTGTGTTAATTTTTGATGTTTGGATCAGCAAGTATGAATAAATTCTGGAGTTGTTGGTGCAACACATGCCATGGTTGATCATTTTGGATGCGTACATTGTCAAAGAATTCTTTTTATTTTTATGTTGGCATGTTGCATTGTGTCAAATATGATTATGAGAAGACTGCCTGAATGTTGTTTTGCATCTTAACGAGTGAAGTTGTCAATGCACTTTTGGAATTTAGGTTGTTAAATCGGACAGAAAGTAATTCACTTAGTGATTATGGGACCTTTACATTTACATGATTATGCAATAGTACTTGCAATTATTATTATTATTCTTTTCCTCTGGACTTATTTTGAGAATTAATTTTTTTTTTTTAGGAATGGCACCAAAAAGATCCAAAGCAAGTTCCAGTGTGTCTTTTGATAGATCGAAATTCGTCTCTGCTGAAGCCTCGGAGCGATATCACACATCTTTGATCAACAAAGTGCCCATTCCTGAACGAGGAATCGATATTCCTCCCTTACCCTACCAGGCGATTTTTGACATGCTTTTTGATAGACATTGGCACAAATTTAGTGCTCAACTTGAAGCCGCAGTTGTACCTGTAGTTCGAGAATTTTATGCCAATGCGGTCTAGCATGTTGATCATGTAGCATTTGTCCGTGGTAAACGAGTACCATTTCACAACCAGGCTATCAATGCATTTTTTGGGGCCCCAAGTATCGAGAATGATGAATACGAGCAATATTTGGGAGATCATCAAGACTGTAATGAGATTATATCGACATTGTGTGTTGAAGGAGCTCAATGGAAGACATCACATGAAGAGCCAATGTTATTTAAACGCAGTGCCATGAAAACAGAGTCCAAGGCTTGGTTGCATTTTGTAGCGGTACGGTTGCTCCCTTCCACTCATATCAGTGATGTCACGAGGGATCGTGTAGTGCTTATCTATGCCATTGTCACACATAAGTCTATTGATATTGGTAAGGTTATCTCGCATGCCATCTTACATACGGGCCGCACAAAACGAGATGGTATCGGTTTTCCTTCCTTAATTACTGCTTTATGTGCGAAAGCTGGTGTGTCTTGGAGCGATAGAGAAGAATTGCAACAACCAAAGCTTCCAATCACCATGAGCATTCTGCAGAGATTCGAGCAATCTGCACCGATTGCTGGTAGTTCTTCTCAGGTCGCCCCTTCATCTTCACAATTAGATCATCAAGAAAGGCAAAATCGGGCAATTGAACAGATGATGAGAGCTTATGGTGCCTACATTGGGATGGACATGACTACGTTTCCTTCGTTGCCTATAGATTCTGATTCTGAAGATGATCTTGGAGGTAACGATGTAGAAGATTTGTAGTTTGCCACTTCAGAGTTAGGAGAGTATTCTTGTCCTTTTTCTTTATTTTCTTTTATCACATTGAGGACAATGTTTATTCTAAGTTTGGGGGTAGTATCAAAATTTTTTTTATGTTTAGTTAGCTTTAGTTTAGAATTTGTCTTGCATGTTTATTTATATTTTGCATGTTTCAATTGTGTTTTAAAAAAAAAAGAAAAAAAAATTGAGATAGTTACATCTTATTCATGATTGTCTCAATCCTAGGAAGATATTTTAATTATCTTTTGATTTTTAGCTTTTGGGAAGCATATAGTTATGATTTAATTTTATGTGATATTCTTGTGTTAATTTTATTTTAAAGTGTGACTTCCAATAATTTGAGCACTATACTCTTTTACTTAGAATTTTTATGTGATTCAGAGAAAATTTATGTTGATAAAAAAAAGTATAGTGAAGTCATGAATTCTAGAATTTGTTTGATTCTCTCTCGAGGCGAAATCTTAGATAACATTTAGGATATGAAGTGATTTGGGCCATCTTTGGACCGTTTGAACCTACCTTGTTATATTTATCCTTAGTCACCCTTTTTGAGCCTAACTTACATTTTCTTTGTAATTACCTAATTCCGTTAGCCATGGCCTATCTATTTAAATCCAACAATTTGAACATTTCACCTTTTAAGTATTTTAATTTTTCTAAGGAATGATTTGAGCTTAAAGAATAAATTGAAAAGAAAGGTGCGAAAAAAAAGAAAAAAAAAAGTTGTTGGAAAAATTATCCCTTGTTATAATTGTCAAAATAAGTTTGGGGGTTAAAAAAAAAAGAGAAATAAAATGTGTGTAACAAAGGAAAGTTTACTTCAAGTTTGGGGGTGCTACAAAAAAAAATTGAGCTCTTTATGTGTCCTAGATTGATTAAGTGCTTAGGGTGAATTTGAGCGTAAATATATCCTTTATCATACCTTGACCTTAGCCTTACATTACAAGCTTGATAAAGACCTATTGATTCTTGAATAAGTGTTAATCTACATTAGTGGAGAGAGATGAAAAACAAACTTATGGGATCCAAGTACTAATCTATGCTTAGATTTGGCATAAACTAATTTGAATTGCATGATATTCTTTGTAAAAGAGCATTCACACACACATAGAAGTCCATTCGAAAAATAAAGTTTCGCTTGAATTGATGCATGAATTTAAAGATTAGTTGTATGTTACCTTAAGCTAGAATTTGAGTTAATTTCTGAGAAAAAATTGAGAAATCATGATTTGGTATTTCTATCTCTCGTTCAAGGATTTTCATGTTTGCATTTTCTTTTTGTGATTCTTTTCTTTTGCTCGAGGACTAGCAAAATCTTAAGTTTGGGGGTGTGATAATTCTATTTTATAGAATTATTTTATTCCAATTTTGTTATTAAATTTTAGCTAAGTCCTTAGTTTTTAATTGTAATTTATTTAATTTTTAGTTATTTTTATATTTAGTTTATTTTTAAGTAAGTTATTTAATTTTATGTTATTTCCTTTAATTTGGTTAATATTTATTAGTTTTTATATTTTTAGTAGGACCTAAAGTAATTGGGCCTAATTTTGGAAAGTAAGGTGCTAAAAGATCCAGAAATCTGCTTGCATATACTTTAGTGTTTTAGCCATATCTCGAGATACAGAATTCCAATTGCTGTGATTCTTAGACCAATGGAAAGCTAAGAGACAGAGCTACAACTTTCATGAAGATCACTTTACCCAGTTCTACCTCGAAGATAGAGAAAATTATGTTGGAAAGTAGCTGGTCGTCCTGTACCGGGAATGAGAATTTGTAAAGACTTTAAGTGATTTTTTCGGCATCTCATTATGTTTTAAGCCCAATTAAACCCTAGGTCAACTTGGAGAAATTTAGGTTAAGTTTGTTAGTATATATAGGATATTTTGAGACCTGAAGAAAAGAGAACCTTTGGAACATTCAAGAAGCTAGAAGTTGAAGCGGAAACTGGGAGATAAGAACGGCAATTATTTTGTTTTCTTCCTTAGCTTTTATTCTTCTTGTTATTTTCAATGGTTAAACTTTATACAATGTTATTTGATTTTGCAATTATGAGTAGCTAATTTTCTTTTTCTAGGATTGCAATTGAACTCACATGTAGTCTAAGTTTTTAATCTTTTGCTTACTTATTTTCAATGGGAATTGAATTGTTTATTTCAATTTGTTCTTAATGCTTTTAATTGCCTGATCACCAATTAAATTGATTTAGGAACCTAAATAAACTTGGGAGAGGGAGTTTAGAGTAGACTAAAATTGGGATAGTATATGATCATGTTAAATGATTTGCGTATAGGATAGGGATATACCTATAGGCCATATGTAGTCAGATTAGAGCCTGAACTTAATGAGTCTGTTTTAATTTCAAATCACATAGGGATATAGTGTTTTAGTTAAAATAGATATTTTTATAGGACAAGTCGGGAGACCCTTATAAATAATTTAGGACTCTAGGTTAGCAATTCAACCCATTGAAATAAGTTAAGGAGGAGAGGTAAAATTTAGATGAAGTGTGAGGGATATTGTAATCCTAGGCTTGTTTAATCTGATATTTTCTCCTGTTGTTATTATTGTGATTTTTCTTGTTATTTTAAATTCTAGTTTATTAGTTTTAATTAATTAATTAATTTAGATTATTTGGATAAAATTAAATTATTTTAATTTTAGTAATTAGTAAAGTTTTAGATCAATTCTCCGTGAGAACGATACTCTACTTGCTAATATAATGTCTATTCGATACGTATACTTGCGTAGTGGATTTTTAACTGACAAGTTTTTGAAATACACGTAAAAGCATATCTATATACGAAATATTTAGAAATTGACACCCCCTACTCACCTCACAATAGTGAAATTTTACTTCACTATTGACTCGTACGTATATCTAGTTATTCTTAGTTGTCGATCGCCTATTTTCGTCCGACATGCCTCCGTGACGACTTTCCATTGGACCTTGTCCATTTCTTCTTGGTCTTTAAACCCACTTCCATGGGCTTCTCTAATTCTTTTCTCACTTAGGCTCAGCCCATTTGTTCTTTCTCTATTAGGCCATACCTAATTCTATTTTCTATTGGGCCATGTTCAACAATTTTTTCCATTTGGCCATGCCCACATTTTATTTTTTTTCCTATTCCTTTTTCTTTTCTTTTTCTTTTTCTTTTTTCCTTTTTTTTTCTTCTTCTTTCTTCCTCCAGCCGTGGCCTTCTCACCGTGGCAGCCCTTCTCCGCGATCGCCGGTGGTGGCAGCCCCACCGTTCCTCCTCCTTTCTCCTCCCTTTCTTCCTTTCAAAACCGGTCACTAAAACCTCATCTCCTCCCTCTTCTTGGTTGCCATTTTCAGCTCCTTTTTAGCTTCAAAAATCAACAGCTAAAGCTGCTCATTTTTCCTCCTTGAATGGCAGCAAAACAGCCTTCAATTTCTGCACAAATTGGCAGCAATTTCTGCACCTTTTTGCCCAAATTTCCTGCACCAATTTCTGCACATTTTCTGCTCATATTTCTGCACTATTTTCTGCTCATTTTTTTGTACTTTTCTACTCCAATTTTTTGCACATTTCTACACTATTTTCTGCACTTAATTGGCAGCAAACTCAACTCAATTTCTGCTCCAAAATTCCAACAGATTTTTAACTCCAAAAATCAACCATAACAATCACCAATTTCTAGCTAGAAAACTCAAAAGTTTGGACAGTAATTTACCTAAAAAAAATCAGATTTTTCTCTCTTTTTATTCAGTAATTTTATCACCAAAACTAAGCTCTCTCTCTCTTTTTCAACTCTATTTCTTCACTCTCATCGCACATGACTGACCTCTATCTTTTTTTTTTCTCTTTTCTCTCGGCTTTGTCTGCACCTTCAATGGTCGAATGCTTGGCCTTGACCTGTTATCTTTATTTGTTTATGAGCTTATGTCACGACCCAATTCCCGGGCCATGACCGGCGCAAGAACCCAGTGAGCATAGCTCACTAAGCCCAAGCAAGCCTATCCATTTACTTTACTTATCGTACTACTGTGTGATGCATACACACGTAATGCACCCAAAGTGCATACAACGCTAATTAACAATGGCACAACCAATCATACATACACACACCTTTCCCGAGTGTGAACACAGCCAAATCACAATGGCATTATCAACATTAATATACATGCACTATACCAGTCATGTATTTAGCAATTCACATTGCTTACACATATTCACATAATTAGATTGTATTTACAATACAAAGGACCCAAGACTTCTAGCGGAGACATTTACAATAAAAGGTATCATTATCGAATGCCAAATACATACCTAAGAGATGCTCTACGGGGACTCCTCGATTTAGAGTCCAACAGTCTCCTGATCTGAAAACATGAATTTTATAAAACGTGAGTACGAAACTCAGTGAGTGAATATTAGAAGGGAACAAGCAATCTCGATCAGGAAATTTAACAATCATGATGCACTGGTTGAAAATAGGCCATATTTTTTTTTCTAACTATTATTTCAAACCCTTTTTCCCTTACCTAGGAATTTATTAAGTATTCAAGCATTAAACATCATTGAATTTACACTGATCATTCTATCAAAGTAGTAAATCGACGGTTGTTTGGAAACCCTCACATAATAAGGGTTTCACAACTCGTACAATTCATATATGCATATCTACCACGTACAATTTAATTCACCAATCATTCTATCTCATTCATTGTCCCATCTTTTCCTCCACTCTGCTATACTCTCAACTCATACATCATTACCGGCATTGCACTTCCCACTCCGCACATGCACGGTAGTAATTATCACAACCTTTATCATTAGACCGGCATTGCACTTCCCACTCCGCACATGCACGGTCGTAATTATCACACTCTTTATCATTCAACCGGCATCGCACTTCCCACTCCGCACATGCACGGTTGCATCAATTTCATCATAATTTATTAATAATGCATATCAGCATAATACAAGGGTACACAGATTCAGAACACTCAATTTCACATAATTTCTCAATAATACATGTAGGCATCATGTTGATATACACAGATGCATCGCAATCATAGTTAACGTCACTGAAATATTTTCATCTTCAATTTCAAACAATTCGCATACCATACAATTACATATATACGTAAGGACATTTATCTGAGCACTTGCAGGCGTTACGTATCGCCGTCCCTGCAAGCCCCTAGACAGCGAATCACGCTTCACCAAAGTTCATGCGTGATAATTTCCAGAAATCGTGGGCGTTACGTATCGTCATCCCCACTTTGCACACCATTATTGACATGTGCATTTTTCACTTCGCACGTGCACGATTATATCGAATTCACGTAAATTTCTTAGCCATACATATAAGCATCATATAGATGAGCAATATTCAACACAATTAAACATCAATACATCTCACATATTTACACATATATGACAGCACAATTTCATGCCTTCATGCATACCACAATTGATCACATAATTTTCATGCTTTCATACATACCACATAATTTTATGCCTTCATGCATAACACAATTTACCACATAAAAATCATTTTTATCAAGGGCTTGTTCCCGGCACGTATTTTAAAAAAAACTTTGGATAAATCATTTAATTATCCTAATCAATACAATATGCATTTCCCAAATAATTTGAAATGCAATTTCACTCACCGTCTCACAAATCCGGATTCCGGATGCTCTCGGATTAAAAATCCTCAATCACGATTCCCTTGCCTTTCTTGGACTTCTCACCACCTTAACACAGAATAAAATTAAGAAATTTACTATATTGCCCCCAAACTAATATAAACTAATTTAAATTACTAACGTATGATACGCAAAGGTAAAAATGCATCCGATTATCGCTTTAGCGCGGTATTGCCTAATTTCTACCGATTACCCGATTAATCGGCTATTATGTCCAATTTGATTCCAAATTGATCCATTCTTTTTCTAATACCTTAATTCACCACAACCATTTAATTAATGCCAATTTCAGCATTCAACCTTTTCCATTTCTTTATGACAAAATTCGGCCAATACAGTGCATTAGCACTGAAAATTTTTTTTCTACTACATTTTTCACTTGAATTTGTCATTTTCTAATTTCTTTCATTTCAAATGAAATCATTTCATTTGAAATGAACCAATTTCCTCATGCATTCTCCACCCTAGGTTTGGCCTAATGAAGAACACCCATGAGATTCAATTTCTTTCTTCCATTTTTGTTCATAATCATGCTTAACTACCTCTAAACACTAGCATAGTCTAAATTCAATCCAATCCAACATCAAATCGTCATTCATACCCATTTTTCAGAATTCCTTTCATCATGATATCTCAATATTCAAGCATGAAAATCAAGAACAAAAGCATAGGTAAGCTAGGGTTAGAGTAAATCTAAAGAAAAGTTACCTTTATTTTGCTTGAATCTTGGAAAACACTTGAAATCTATGGATTTTTGTCTAGGTTTTCATGGTTTTCCCCTTTGTTCTTCTTTTCTTCCCTTCAATCGGTTTTTGTCCAGAATTTAGAGAGAGAAAATGAGGGTTAAGGCTGATTTTTATGACCTTTATAATAAAATAAACAAGTTGCCACATGGCATTATGCCATTGGCCTATTTTCTTTACTTTTTTTGACTTTTCTTCTCATTCTTTTTCCACCACTTGATTAATCAAGTCCAAATCTGATTCAAAGATGATCATGGCTGGAAAAATTTACTCTGCTAGTGAAAAATTACGATTTTGCCCCCGAGATGGCAAAATTAAGATTTTGCCCCTATACTCCGAAATTTACTGAAATTTCATTATTTTCACTGTCCAACCTCAAATAACACTAACATTAATCCATATTAACCAAATGGGGTAAAATCCTTTCAAAAAAATTCACGTTTAGTACTCCGGTGGTCAAATTACCATTTTACCCTTGTGTTCCAAAAACACCGAGAATCACTATTTTTACACTGCTAAACATCATTTTTATGATCCCATAATCATAAGTGTATGTCATATAATTATTTTTGGTCCAATGTGATCAAATCTTGGCTAAAAATCTCCATTAATCAACAAATGAGAAAATGACCGTTTTGTCCCTAACCGGTCAATTTTCCCGATTGACTCCAAACTGGACCTTGAACTCCAAATCACTATTCTGAGTTATTCTATGGGTTTCAGAATTTTGAAATTCCTCTTAGAATTTCTATTTAAGCTCAATTTAACTTAATTGTACCACTATGTACAATACTGGCTTTTAACAACTGGGACAGGGTTTTACAGCTTACATGGGCGGGTTCCACACATTTCTACTCCTTTCATTATTTATTTAATTTTTTTTCCTTTGTTCATCATGGCGGACTGCCCAAGGTCATCCCCTTTTTGACTTCTTTTACACTTGTTTCGAGGGATAGAATCACATAAAAAAATGACTTCCACTTTGCCACCCGCCACAAGCTTTTCTTCACCTTTCTTTTTTTCTTTCATTTGCTTTACTTGTTTTGTCTTTATTCTTGTTCTTTTGTTTTTTGTCCCCACTCATGCATATTAAAAATTTGTTTGACTTTTCTTTGAAAACTTTGTATCAAGTTATTGAAAAATTTATTATTTAATCCTCCAAGTTCTCATCCCTTTTTAATCAAGTCCTCTCACAAACTTTTAAAATTTTCTTTTACTATCTCTCAATTTCATTTTATTTGATACACTGTTTTCTAATTTTCACGTTTTAAAATTAATTCTTTCGACACGTGTAAAAATTATAATTTTCTTCTATCTTCGTACTCGTACACGTGTACAACTAAAATATCGAAATCGTATTTCAACGCGGTATCACCATAATATTTAAATATAGACTTACCGTGTTTACTCTATAAAAATCACGTCTCACGTTTTTCACCGTTTTCCTTCAAAATTAATCTTTATTTCTTCTTCTCTACTTAAATTAATCATATTTCCTTTCTCATGACTAATTCCCAATATTATATAAAATATTAATATTTTAATATTATTTTATTGAATAAAATAATATTTTATTCTAAGATTTTCCTTTTGCCTTATTTGGTCCCGAAACACATTATTATGTGTCGGTTTACCTCCGAATAATCCTTTAACTCACTAATTTATCTCCGAACAAAAATATTATTATTTAATTGTTGCCTCTAAGCGTGCAAAACATTTTACTTTTGAGCGTTCCTTAGCACGCCAATTCGCATCAAATGGTCATTCCTTTAATCAATAAGATCTTATTTGTATCCAGTGAAGATACGGGGCATTACACCTCTTCTAAAGCTTCTAGGAAACCTAACGAGATTAGCACATTCCTTAACTCCTTGGCATCTATGAACCCATCCTTGTTCTCATCGAATATATCAAAAGCTTCTTTAACTTCCTTTAGACTTGGTTCCGTTTCCTTGAATAAGCCTGCAATTTTATCTATGCTAAGATTCTACTGAATTTTATAGCTTTCTAAGTTGCATAAAGTTCCCTCGATCACCCTTTTCACTCTTAATAAAAAGAGATTTTGATCATTGTCATCGGTTTTGTCAACCTTGGTCTTTGCTTCATCTTTTGGTAGTTTAGTCCCTACTAGAATACTTCTGCAAGTGTAACAGTTCTCAATTGGAATTGCTGTTGCAACCAAAAACATTCCAAATACAAGAAATGATGCGTAGAAAAGATTTGAATGTACTTACTATGCAATGAAAACTTCAATAGAAATCCTGCAGTATAATTACCAAGTTAAGTACGACAAGAGATAAGATGATTCCATAAAGCGAAATCAACTTAGTTGATGATGAATTCTCTGTTTTCCTTTTGGTGGTTGATAGGTCTATGATATAGAGTTATTGAAACTTAATTTTGATAATAATTTATCTTAGTTCGTATAGTAATACATAGAAATTAGTAGATTTTATTTAATTATTTTAAATTAGTTAATTTAGGTGAGTCAATCTAACATTAGTTAATTTTATACTTAATTTGGTATTAATATGGTTAAGATAGGTTGTTATTGATTTATTTGTACTTTTATAGGTATTTGATGAAAGAAGAATTTTAATGGAAAAAGAAGAGTAATTTTAAGGTGCAAACTTTTACTACACATATTTTGATATTTTGGCCATAACTCACTCTACAAAGCTCCAAATAAAGCGATTCTTAGACTATTGAAAAGATAAGAAAAAAAATCTATAACTTTCATGTTTACCACTTTGCCCAATTCGGCTTGAAAGATGATCAAAAATCTTGTCAAAATTGACACACTGTAATAGTCCTAGAGCAATTACGATTTCTGTTAATTAATTGGATAAAGTTGCGACTCACATAGTCTGATGAGGAAATCCAAGCTAGAATTGACTTTTTTCTTCACCCAATTTGGCCTAACTTCAAAGCCCTATAAAAACAGCCTTTCGGAGGACTTAAGGGAGAGTAGAAAAAACACTAGATTGAAAGCTGAGAGTCAAGCCGTAAAGTAATTGAAGTTGAGAAG
Organism: Theobroma grandiflorum; assembly: GCA_036013995.1. Taxonomy (NCBI): domain Eukaryota; kingdom Viridiplantae; phylum Streptophyta; class Magnoliopsida; order Malvales; family Malvaceae; genus Theobroma; species Theobroma grandiflorum. The sequence continues at coordinate 16,556,555 of CP142131.1, forward strand.
ATTTTGAAGAATTCAAGAAGACTTGGAAGATCGAGATTATAATTCTTGAGATTATTCTTTCATTTTCTTAGTTTGTTTTTATTGTTTAAACTTAATTTGATGATGATGTGTGACTTGATGGGCAGCTAAACTTTCTATCTAAGATTATGATTAAACTCAATATGTAGTTTGGATTATTTATCTCTCTTTTACTTATTTTTTATAAATTTAAGTTGTTTATTTTATTCTGTTCTTAATGCTTCTAATTGCCTAATCACCAATTAGATTGAATTAGAAATCTAGGTTAAATCTTGACGAAGGAGATTTAGGTGGACCTTGAATAGAACAGCGTATGATCGAATGCACTTAGTTGGGTTTGATTTGCATATAAGGTAAACATACACTTATAAGCCATACGTAGTCAAATTATAGCACAAACTTAATGAATCTTTCTTCAATATAATTTGCATAGACATATAGTAAATTAATTAGTTTAAGTATTTTTATGAGAAACTAGACAAAGACTTGTAAATAATTTAGGACTCTAGGTTAGCAACTTGATCCATTAAATTGAGTTAAGTGAGAGAGACAATAATCAGATAAAGTATTGAGGGCCATCATAATCTTAGATTTGGTAGTTGATTGAAGTTTCAGTTTAATAGTTTTAATTTTTCTTTTTAATAATTTTAAAATTTGATTGTTTGAATAAGATTATAGTGTTATAATTTTAGTAGTTAATAGTAGGAATTAAAACAATTCTTCGTGAGAACGATACTCTATTCATTACTATATTACTTGTTAACGATACGTGCACTTGCGTGAGAAATCAACAATAGTGGTACCATTGAGTAGCATTAAAGGAAATGAAGAGATTTGCATCTTTAAACTTGACTCTCCACTAAAAGAATAACAACCACTAGACCAAACTTGCTTTATTATTGAAGGAGAAGAAAAAGTGCAAACTGTCGTTAAGTGTGTATCCAAGATTTTGCGAGCGGATATAGTTAGGTGTATATTCAGTAAAATTGGCAGAGAGGAATAATGGAGTTTCCTGTGTGGATGGCAGACGATATATAGTAGGAGAGTTTGCTCAAGTTAAGAAATCTTAAGGAAAAGACAACGAAAATCAATACGAGAATTTTCCACCCATTGACGTTGATTATATTAAATTTCTCTGTATTTCTTGTTACCATGAAAGTGCAACTTCATAGCACTTTCCTGATTTTTGAGACTGGAAAATGAGTAGAATATTTTATAACAGATTCATGGAAATTTCCAAGGAGATAAGATATATAAATTTCAATAGGAGGTTATATTTACTTCATGACTAATGTGAACAAAACAATTCAATTGTGAAATATGAACACCAAGCAATCAATTTTAAGTATACTTAAGCATAGGTAATTCTTTGGATTTAGCTTTTGAATTTCAATGACTTACTCGAAGGAATAATGAAGCATAACTTTCCATGATTTTTGCTCCTTGTAGTGAAAGTTCCAAGAAATAAAGTTAAAGGTAAAATATTTTTACTTTTCAGAGTTTTAGTTATAATTTTATATTGGTCCATTAATATTCGAAATAAACCATCCATCCCAAACATGTAAACAATGTTAATGGGCTAATATAATATGTCTAAAATGCTCTTCTTCTTTCTACAGTCGTTTTCACTATTATCCCTTCCCTTAAGTCGACCAGCGGCGCTCCTTTACACCGACCAACTACCTTGCAATCGTATTTGGCAGTGAAATACCAATTCACCCAAATCTCCCTATGGAAGCACGATATCAGCGTTCCCTTGGAGAGCATGCGATCGACCATGAGATTGTCAATCTCATGCTCCTAAGGGAGCGTCAACACTCCCTAGATGTAAGGGAACGCTATTTGGTCAAATTTTGTGCTTCCTAGCTAGATCTGGCTATGAGATGGCCGTTTGGTGAAAGGTAGGGTCAAACAAATTTTTTTTGAATAAGAGAGAAAAAAATTTTAAAAGTGAAAAGTATAAGTTATATAGTGCAGCAATTTTTAAAATTAATGAAGAGTAAAATTGTTTGAAAAATATTACCACGAACTTATGTGTCTAGCGAAAAATATTCTTTGGAAATGGACTGTCAATTTTGAATACTAATAAACTTGTGTAGAATTATAGCTAAAACTTAAGGGAGTCAAAATATTTTACCTTAAAGTTAATTATTGCACCATGTTTGGTTGTGCGAAATGACTATTTGTATTTAGCTCATATTCCAAACCCAAAGGCCAATGTTATTATTTGAAATAGTCGTCACTCAGGATGTATTCTTTAAAATAATATATTTGGTGCCATAAGAATTAGCCTTTTATTAATTTTCCAAATACATCCTTTAAAAAGTTATAAAATTAATCAATGGAATAATGACTTATAAGATAAGATAAGATGTTGTTTAGTAACATTTTTCCATTAAAATTCTAGATGAGCACGTTGAGAAATGAGCATTAAAAAGGCTGACTTGTGTTGAAGGTTTTACAAAAGTCATTGAAAATATTTGATGAAATCGACAGTTAACTTAATACATAAACTATATGATACTATACTTTTGAGTGTAAGTAGCTAATGTCCTTTTGATGTGAAAAATTATAATTGTATAAATTATTACCCCAATCTAGATTATTACACAATATAATTGTATAAATTCATTTGATGTGAAAAATTGATTTTTAGATTTGTTAATTTAATTTAATTGATGAAATGATTTAAACAAATCTAGTTGACCAAAATTTTAAAAGATCAACAAGATTTGTCATGATGCTCATATTCTAATTCACTTTATTAAAATTTATAAAGAGGCAGAAAGAGACCAACCATACATTCAACATTAATATATATATATATATAGTTAAATACTTAAATCAATGGATCGCATTAAATTTAAGATTATTATATTTTATATATGAACGGCATTGAAGTTTTTCAAACTTTCATTGTTTAGCTGTATAGAAAAGATATCATTTCAAGAATATTGATACAATTCATGCTTAATATATTTCTTTTATCAAATCAGATTTTTACACTGCATGAGAATTAGGTAGTTTCAATGGAATTTTTTTTGTCAATAACATTACCTTATTTTTGATGGTTTTTTGACGAATTGTTGATGGAACAAATTTTATGAAGTTGAAAACTATTACAGAGGGACTTGATTGATGGAACAAATAGTTTCAATGAAAACTATTACCCAACCAATCCAAACATCATCATCACAAGTAACACATTTCTTGATATCATCCCAACCGAATCTAGAAGCGGAATGCGATATCATCTTAGTAACTTCCCTATATTGTGTCTTCAACAACCTCATTCCAAAGTTAATAGGGAGAATAGCCCTTATGTTGCAATTTGGGATCCTTTCTTTCATCCATTTCTCAAGTTGTTGCAAGTAACCAGGCTTGAATGTCCCATTATCTCTACCCAACTTCCTTCATTCACAAGATCGATGTAGCAGTCAATTAAAACTCCATCTTCAGTAGGTGTTCACTGATGGGTGGATCTTTTGCCTGTCCTCCCTTATCCTTGAGATGTTGCAACTTCCATTTATAAGCATAAAACATAATAGAAATGGCATAATAACAAATATATTGTGTACAATAAGTTAATTAAAAATTAAAGAAAAAACATAACTTATCTAATTAAGAACAAATACAAATATGTCTCAATCAACACAAGTTTGAGTTATTACAAATAAAGCATACAACATTTGTTTAACCAAATAAAAAATTAAGTTTCATTTTTAGAAGCTATCCAATCATTCTACATTTCTTGTGCCAAGTTATTTCTCCAAGTAGTCCATGCATTTGATATCTCAATGTATTGGATCGTATCTGCATTTTGCATCGCTTCTGATTCCATATACTCTTCATCCATTTCATTCTCAAGTGGATCATGTGTCATTTCTCTCATAATGTGATTGTGTAACAATGCACAAATAGAGATAATTCTACATTTTGTTTTCATTGGGTATCAATACCTCTCTCTAAGTATTGCCTATCTCAAGGAATCCAAAACATCTCTCAATAACATTCCTAGCACCAAAGTTTTTGTAATTAAACAGTTATTCTTTTGAACGAGGAGTGCAATTTTGTCTCCATTCATTCAAATGATGACACTGACCTTTATATGGAGTTAAAAATCCCTCTCCATTTGTATACCGAGCATCACAAAAGTAGAAAAAACCTATGATAAAAAATTTATTTTTAGTCCATCACTCTAAACAATGTCAAGCTAAAATAGTTAATAATTTAATGTATATTTTTCTCATACCTTTTGGGACTTTCAATCCATTTCTTCTAGATATTTCATCTCGAAAAATCTTAGAGGTTGAAGCAAAACCCTACCATCCAGGTAAGATACATGAATTGCATATCCTGTGAACATACTCCTAACACATTTGTAGCAATTTCATTCTTCCTTGTTCTGTATCTATGCTTATCAATTTCCAATGCATTGACTTTAATGTAAGTTCCAACTAAAGCACCTAAACAATTCTATTGTTTCTAATAGAATAATGACAAAAATTATCCTTTAGTTGCAATTTTAATAGATTCTTATACTTAAGCTATAAATGTTTAAGAAATTTTAGTTTACCTTAAACCATATCCATCTGAAGTCAGTTGAATTCTCAGGTACAGGCTCTGGCTTCTTTTGCAGTATTGATTACAATCTTAAAATAGAATTCAAAACTAAACCAAAATGCTTACTTATTGCCTCACCACTTTTAACAAATTCTCTCTTTATGATCCTATTCTTTGCATGATGAGAAATGATGTACAAAAAGATAGCCACCATTTTCTCAACATTCATGTTTTTTGTTGGTGTAAGCCTACCAATCCATTGAAGCATATTACATAGTTTATAAAATGCAGCTCTATCCATTATAATATTTTCAATGCATGTTAAATCAGAATCAAATACCATTCTCCTAAAATGCAATTGCCTAATAAGATGTCTCCTATAAGTACTAGTTTTGGATCTTTTACGCTTTCTAGGATACATTAAAATATGATAACATCCTTGAATCAAAGTATTAGCTAAAAGCATCATGTTAAATAGCTCAATGGCTAATACAATAGCAAACACAATTGTTGCAGTTTACTCTTGAGAAAACCCTTCCATCGTGTGAACTAACAATACAAAAAAAAAAATTAAAATAATGAAATATAAACATTATATAGAAACAACATATAGTAAGCACAAAGTTAACTTTTCATGTCCACTCCACAAATATTCTATTCTAAGGTCAAATAGTATTTTTCCACAAATATCCAAATTAAACAATAACACATAATTATGGCTAAAATAACACCTCCACTATCATCACATTATTGTTATATGTTCACAAAATCACAATGAGTTAGTGGCATAAAGTTCAGTTAGTAAACCCAAACTGTCAGATTAAACAATGACATTAAAGAACATTAACAAGTGAAGAAGCAGGTTATGCTGGTGGGATTGTAAGTGCAGCAGTTGATGGGATGTACACGGGTTTCGTTGTGGCAAAAAAAATTGATTTGTTTCATGGTGAGATAGAGTCAGTTTTGGGAAAGCCTCAGACTGCCGGACAAGTGAAGTACTAGAGGGGATTTATTCCACTTGATTGTATAAGCAATTTGCGTACTTGAGTACATGCTCCAGTGTCATTTTAGGGCTTCACGAAATTGAGGATGATGAGGAGGGAAAATCGAATCCGACTCTAGTTTTATTCAGAAACTCTAGATGGAAGGACAAGATTCTCCATGTAAATCTATCCTATAATAGAACACTCTAAACTATGTTATTGTTCACTAAGAGGGAATATCGAAAGATGCCTTTCTGTTTCAGTCAGTCAGAGGTTGCTGTGCCTTTTTACTTGTTGATCCTGAGCCTGTTCAACTGGTGTGCATTTTTTTTGGGCTTTGTCATTAAAACGAACCTCAAGGGTGACAAAGGAAGAGCAAACAGAAGTGTATAGCTGCTAAACAAAAATGATGGAAGCAAATATACAAGGAAATTCATAGTCATGCATACAAGCTATAGAAATCATTGTAGCTCAAGGACCTATTCGGTAAGACTATTCCCTTTTAATTGAGGGTTGGAAAATCTTCTTCTCTAGGTCTCTCTTTCTATCTCTACTCTTTTTTATTTTACATATATGGGTTGTGGGATTAAACATTATTTGATGTAAGTTGCTATTTTTTTTACATTTTTTTCCTAGATGGGTTTTTATTTTTATGGCTACCATTACAAAAAAGAAAGATAATAAGATAATTTTTTAATGTAATTTATGTGTAGTTTCTTATGCTGATCAATGTTGGTTCATTTAGCAGTTTTGACAAACAGCTGATTTGCATGATAGGATTTTGATTAATAAAATTGGAATGGCATGTCACTTGAGATCCAGCAATTACAGAAATAATTTTTGTTTTGATATTTAAAAAAAAAAAGGAACATTAACAAGAATTTAAAGACAAGAAAAAGCAGACCCTCATTCATCACAAAAGAAAATAAATAACATTATTGAGACTAACTTCCAGCATACCTCGAAAAGCTGAATAATAGTCGAAGGAAATTAACTAAAGATGATCATCCATGAAAATAATAAGAGTAATAAATATTGAGAAGGAAAATGCGGGGTCCAGATGCCGCAGAAATGAAGAGAGTGGAGAGTGGGAAAGCTGTTTTGCTTGAAGAGAAAATGTTTAGTTAGAAAGGGAAGGAAAATAAAAAGGGAAGAGAATTGACAGAGGTCACGAGGTTTTGTAATTTAGTCAGCGTTTGAGTTCTTTACTTCCGTTTTTTGATAGAGAGAGTTTGAGAAACAGACTAAGAGTCAACCTTATTGACGGCTACAACATCTTCTCTATCTTTAGGAAATTTTAGAGAACTTAAAATTTTAGAAGATCTTAGGAAAAAATTACTTGTGCCTCTTATTGAAGATTAGCCCAGAAATTCAACGTCTCTTGCCGATTAAGGGCCAAATTGTTTCCCTGATAAAACAAAAATATAAATATGAAGAAAACCAAAATTAATAGAAAAAAAACCCAATTTAAAGAATACAAGAAGAAGATGAAAAAAAAAAAGAAAAAGAAAAAGAAGAATGAGAGATTTCAACCCACAATTTCAGATTATGAAGAAGCAGGGCCTTATTAGCCAAAAGAAGGAGGAGTGACTTTAGCAAATGAAGAAGAAACGACAGACCCTAAACCCCAAAAGCAACAATGAATAAGATTTAAAAGGGATTGTGAGTAAATTTTTTAAAAGTTGGTGGGTAAAAATGTTCTTAATAACATTTTGCAGAGTGCAATGTAATGTAATTGTATTGATTTTGGACTGCAATCACATTACATCCTTTAACTGCAATGTGATTGCATTGCAATATTATATTGTAGTAGTCTATTACAAAACAAACACTGTAATGTAATTTAATTGGACACATTACAGGGAATGTGCTCTCACTTCCCTTATACCAAACGCCACCTAAGTATTGATCCCTGAAGTTGTGGAAAGAAAAATCAAGACCTTGGAGAAGAAGGAAGCAATAGTCATGAAAGATAAGGAAAAAGCCTTTAAAAAATGAATTTAAAATTCAAATTTTACCGTTGACATGGAAGTAAAGATCAACCCCTTGAAGAATTAAAGGTCAATCTTTAGGAAAACAAAAAGCTTCTGACTTTAAAATGGAACAACAAAAATTGACAACTCAAGGATGCAAAAGTTGATTCTTGAGAAACAGAAAGGTTCTTGATGAAAATCAAATAAAAGGATTAACCCCTCACATATCTACAAGTCGATCTTTACAAGCTCCCAAATTGAAGCAAGTGTCAATCCTCAGTTGCAAAAGATCGATCCCTGAAGTACTTAATAATTAACAAAGGTATAATATGTCAACAAATTCATAAATTATTTTAAAAAATTTAAATAAATTTTTATTTTTTTATTATGGATCAAATAAACTCTTATTATTAATGATTATTAATTATCATTATTAATGTAGCGACTTTTCTCCGGTCACTATCAACGTCCGAGACTTTCGGGAAAGACCTTCCAAGTCTCGAACAAGCCTGTCTAGAATTGCTCGTTAATCCACTACATTCAATCACCATATAATATTGATACTTTCATATACTAAATTGAACCATAAATATAAAAATCAATACAAACTTTTTACCTTTTATTCACAAGTTTATACACTAAAATCTATAATTTCCAAATTTATGCTTGTGATAAAATTTAGAATCTGTTTACAACTTAATAAATAAAGTACTACGACTTCACCTCTAACAGCGGAGCGACGCGGAATAAATTGCTAGGAGATGCCTTTACCTATTCACAGGAAATTGAGCACGCCAATGATTACGCGCTAGATCGATCCCTGTTTGCAAAAAGAGAAATAAAAGGGGTATGAGTCTCATAGACTCAGTAAATATCATCAACTCAGCGAGTAGGGCGTAGATGGGAAACAATCAAGCAGCGGATCAGTTGAATATAGAAATGCAGGATTCTAAAAATAATTTATTTCAAACGGACATTTGTGCCTTATACATATATAGAAAATATCAAGGGTTCTCTTTATGATATAACCATTCCAAAAAAAATACGTATATATATGTCAAATCTGGTGTGCATAACAATTTTCACGTAAAAATCATTTAGAATAATTTATTCAAATCAACTTCCTTAAATCAGGCAAGTTCCCGTAAAACCAAACTTTAATCGTGTGTAAACATCATTCACAAATCACCTCGCACACAAGGGTAAAATTCATTAATGGTAAAACCAGAGAGAGCTGCGAAAAACCGTTTAATTTCTTTTTTTATCATGCAAATAAATATAATTCATAATATTAAAACTTATTTCAACCCATATAAAACAATTACATTTTGTAAAAAATAAACAACAAGGCTTATGACTTTCTTAAAATCTCGACTCGTGCCAAAAATCATTCTGATACTCGGTTCTTAAGGATACCTTGGCCTGGGGCTATCCCAATCGAGTCCACCGAGACTGTTAAAGTCATTAATGTATAAACACATTTTTATGTTTGAAAACACAGTTGTTCCTTGGCATTGGCTGAGTTCACCCTCACGTGGTGGTTTGACGTGAAGTGAACTCTAAATCGTTATCTCGAGAGTTACCCTACTCGCCTCTCCAATCGAAGTAAAATAATATATACTCGGATTCCATACTCCTCTAATAGGCTGGTCCAAAGAACCCGCCACTACAGTAACCATTCAATAACCCACCAATTCAATAAAAGTTTTAACCACATGACATGGCAATTATATTTCTAGCCAACCTCTCAAGGCTAAATACACAGTTCATGTATTTCAACACAATACCAGTTTCGCTATTCATGCAAATATTGCCATAAGCCATTCAATTTCAAAACAAATTAGAAATCTCATTTCATTTATGAAAACTGTCTTAAAAAAATCATTTATATCCTTGAAGTATCGTTTCAAATTTATTGCCAAACATTCAATATAAAAGTCATAAAAATCTATTGCTATGCTCACAAAATAAAGTTTAATGCATGATTCATAAAATACTAAGCATAGGAAAAATTAAACCTCGTCATCATGTATGCACATTACACAGATATATAAGGCACAATTTAAGAAATAAATCGGATTGAAAAGCTTGTTTCCCATTTTTAAAACGCTTTACGTATAATTTATACACATATATATTCCGAACAATTTCTAAAAATAACCTGCATTCATAATTTTTTAAAATTCTACCAACTCATGCTATCCATAAATTTTACACTTTACGTAAAATATACGTACATGTATATTCTATATATATACGAAATTTTTAAAATTGACACCCCCTATTCACTTCGTAATAGTAGGATATTACTTTACTATTTATTCGTGCTCGTATATAATTATTCCTATTTGTCGGTCACATACTTCGCTCGGCACGCCTCCACGATAAACTTTCCTAGCAATAATTTAAATCCAATATACTTAATCACACAATTGTATGGGTAGCAACTTAATTAAAAATTTCTTAAGTAACTTGCATATTTTTCATTCAAAATATGCACAATATTAAACTACCCATAAACCTTAAAATATAACATTAACTTACCATTGAGCCTTTTTCATTTCTTTATGACCTTTGGGCCCTTTCCATGGCTTCTCCACTTTTTTCTTATTTAGGCTAAGCCCATTTATTTCTTTTGTTGGGCCATGCCTACTTATCTAATAGCTATTGGGCCATGCCCATTTATTTTCTACTTGGGCCATGCCCACTTTTTTTTCCTATTTCTTTTTTTTTCTTTTTCACGTTTCTTCCTTCTTGGTTCTCTTTTTCAACCGAGCTTCCTCTTCACCACCGTGGCCTCCTTTCTCCACCACCGTGGCCTCCTATCTTTCTTTCCTCTCAAAATCGTTCACCAAAGCTTCATTTTCTCACCCTTTTTGCTGCCATTTTCAGCTCAAAAAAATCAGCTCTTATACTCCCTTAAAGTGCAAAATTTTTCAGCTTTGTTTCCTCCCTCAAAGTGCAGAATTTTTCAACTTTCTTCCTCCCTTAAAGTGCAGAATTTTTCAACACCAAATTCAGCAGCTAAGCTGCTCACTTTCCACCTCAAAATTCAGCGAATTTCCAGTTCAAATTTTCAACAATAAAACCTCCAAAAATTAGCAGCAAATTCACACAATTTTAGTAGCAAAAACTTTGAATTTTCAGCACCAAAATCAACCATAAAAATCAAATTTCTTACCTCCTTCAAGATTATCGAATTTCAGTTTTCTTCTTCCTTCAAAAATTATTGAAAATCTGCTCTCTTTTCTTTCTTTTTCTTCTCGGTTGTTGACTGAATTTTTCTTCTTTCTTTCACCATCGAATTTCTCTCCTTTTTCTATTCGTTTCTTTTCTTTTCTTTTTTCTCTTTTTCTCCTCTTTTTTCTTTTCTTTCTCGGTTCTTCTTCAGCCGAACCTTACCTTTCTTCTTTCCTTTCTCTTCTTTTTATTTTTTTCTTGTCTTTTTATCTCTTCCTTTAACCGACCTTTCTAGACTTCTCTTGTCTTTTATTTCTTTCTTTGATCGACCCTTGCTACTTTATCTCCTTTCTTTGTTTGCTTATTATTTTATTATTTATTTTATCTCTTTCATTTCTTCTCTTTTCATCACACCATGTAGCCAGCCCCATCATCTTGTCTTTTCCTTTATTTTCTTTCATTTCTTTCCTCAAATGATCGGCCTCATCCATTTCTTTTACTTCGTTCTTTCATTTGCTTTTGTCCTCATTCTCTTCTTGTCTCATGTGGCCACTCATGCATATTAAAATATTATTTGACTTTTCAACATATTTTTCCTCATTATTTATCATCCATTTTATTCTCATAATATTTTTACTTCTTGCAAATAATTAAATTTACATACTATGCCTTAACTTTATTTTATTTAGCATATCTCCCTTAAATTTTTATAATTTAAAATTAATTCTTCCAACATGTGTAAAAATTCTAATTCCCTTCTATCTTTCTTCTGTTACACATGTACAACCAAAATATCGAAATCGTATTTTAACATGGTGTCACCATAATATTTAAATATTTACTTACCGCGTTAACTTGATTTAATAAAAATGCGCGGTTTCGCTTACAACATTTCTTTCAAAAAATTCATTCTTACTTCTTCTCCCCCACTTAAATTAGTTATATCCCATTTTTCATGACTAATTTAGATAATATATAAAATATTAATATTTTAATATTATTTTATTAAATAAAATATTATTTTATTTCAAAATTTTTTACTTACCTTCTTTGGTCCCGAAATACGTTATTATGTCTCGGTTTACTTCCGAATCATCTTTTATCATTCTTTAGCAGACCAATTGGCATCAAATGATCATTCGTTTGATCAATAAGGTCTTATTTGAGTCCAACGAGGGTACGGGGTATTACAATTAACGCTGCTTATAATTTTATATCTACATAAAATTGATATGGAAGATGAAAAATGTCACATAATCATATTGTCATATCAAATCAGCATGTTACATTATTATCAATTATAATATATGTCAGCGTGTCACATTAATATCATTTATAATATGTTAATATACCATGTCTACGTTACTTAATCTAGAATGATAAAATATATTTTCAATAAATCAATCATTAATTATAAAACTTATTTGACCCAAAATAAAAATATAAAAATTTATTTAATTCAAAATAAAATTATAAAAATTTAATTTAAAAGTTTATTTAAATTTTTTAAAATAATTCAATTTTTTTCAAATATTATTCCATTAACAAATCAAAGACCTACAATTACAAATTGACAAAAAAAAGAATGTCGCGATTCAAGTAGTCCCAAAGATCAGAATTTTGACTCTAACTTAATCCAATGGGCAAAATCCACAAGGGATTATAAATACCTTTATGAGAACGTCATTTTGTAAGAAGAAAGAGCAAAAAATGATTCCAAAAGTAAGAGAAAAGCTGAGATATTTGAAAATTCATTCATTCTCTCTCTACTGCACATTCTCTTAGTAGAACATTCTTTTTGTTGCCTATAATCTCTGAAAATCATTAATTCTTCTTTATTCCTTTGTACTTAGCTTAGCTTATCAGCTTTGTGAGGTCATTAGCTTTGTAATCTTTGACTATATTAACTGTTATAGTTGGTCATACCCCTATTGAAAAGGTAATTGTTGGTTATGCTTCTATTAAAAGGTATTGTGGTTAAACCTTAATCCATAAAAGGTTGGTTGTTAAAGGTTATCCTTAACCCGATTTAAAAGGTATTTCTTAGTGAATTCAAACTCCTTGAGAATCAAGGGAGAGGATATAGGTTTTAAGGGCAAACCTTTATAAAAATTTCGCTATGTTGCTTTTTCATTCTTTATCAATTTTGCAAGTTTTAGCTCAAGTTTCATACTCTGTTTTTAAGTTTATATTCAACTTTGTTTTGCCTTGGTTTGAAACTTGTTTTCTAATCTCCAAAGCTGAGTTTTTCAAGTTGTATTGTTGCTGTCTTAAATATCATTCCTGTTGTGCAAAAGGTTTAATTAAAAGCCTTTAAAGGAATTTTACAAAGAAAATTTTTAAAGAACTGATTCACCCCTTCTTGGTTGCATCTTACTATAAGCTATTTATTTAACAATTTGTCATACAATTGCTACTATTTTATATTTGTTTGTTTGAGTTTTGCTTTAGTTTTCTTTACACAATTGTATGTTATTATTTATCATTCTTTGTTGCTTTCAATGATTATTTTGTTCCTTTTTCTTTCTTTCTTTCTTTCTGTTTCTATGTTTTTATGCATTTATTGCAATTTTATAGTATGATGTTTCCTTGATTTTTTTTCTTTGTTTTTACATTTATTCTGATTTATAGTTGCTGATTATGTTTATATTTTTGTGGTATACAAGTGAACGATTTCAGTATCCATAGTTTTACGTATTTCTTTTCTTACTTCGTATATTTTATTTAGGTTTTTCATTTTATAAAAGCATGTGTATCTGCAAAGTTTTGTTCACCATGATGACTCCATAAATTAAATCAGGACTCAACCATTGAAACCATAACTTATAGTGTTTGTAAGTAAACATCAAAACATTTACTTGATAACTGTTTTATTAAATGTTTAAATTTAAAATTAGGGCAAGATGAATCAGTTTGGTCGTGGAATATTCATATTAAAATATGCATTATGATATTTGCTAGAGCTGGGTTCACCGTAATGAAGTTTTAACTATAGTAGGTGCAGACAATACTTAAGTTGTTTATAAATATTCTTCTTTTTAATTTTTTTGTTTTTTATTTTAATTAGTTAAAAAATTGCCTTATTTGTAATCAATGTATCACTTTTCTTTGAAATATTTTTGCTCTTCTTCTATTTTATGTATGCTTATAGACATGGAAGGAGAATAAAAAGAGGTTATTGAAAGGACCATAAACCTCGCAATCTCAAGCTACCTGAAGTAAGGGTGACCTGTTTCTTTTTTTGCAGTTTTGCTCCTTTGTTGTCTAACTTAAATGTTTATAAAACTTGTAATAAAGTTTGTGGGTAATAAATAACGAATTTCTTTACTTTTTCCTTTTCTCTCTTTTTGTTCTCCTTTATGCTTTTGAGTAGGTTGGTATTTACTGATGTGATTCAGACTTGAATTTTTTCCTTATATATGCTAAATAGCAATTCCAACCTGTATTTGCCCCGTTCATAACATTTTTTTGAAAAATTTTAATAAATTGGTGGTGATAATTAAATTTATCTTATTGGAAGATTGAATTTGTTGAAGTGATTTGTTTTTTTGCAGTTCCATAGTATATGTGTTATGAACTGTAAGATTTATTATATTTTATAAGATATTGGCTAAGCCAAGGCCTTTCTCAATCAAAAAAGGGTTGATGTTTGTTCTGCGTTGTGGTTGGATTACAGTAATGGAGTTGATGGTGTGAATGAAAAAAGAATAATTGTTTCTTTTTTCTCTTTGCTAATGCAATAAACTCGAGGTCAAGTTTCAAAGTTAAAAGGTTGATTTTTCATTTTCCATACCTTCTTGATTATGACAAAGTGAACTTCGTTTTTGTACAAGAATCAATGATGTTCTGAAATCAATCACAAGCTACAATTATATAACAAATGCGGTAGCAAAATTGTGACAAAATTATAATTTAACATAGATTTACAAGATCATTAGTTTCCTTTCGAAAAGAAAGTTACCCCAAAAGAATCTATTAGTGAAAAATTTTAGAGAAGAAAAACAAGGTAAAGTTGAATATTGGTGTTTTGTTTGTAAAGATGGTGAAAATTTGGTTCTTTGTAAACAAGTTTTTTTTTATCATTGTTCTTTTGTTCTTTTGGAGTAATATGAAGTTTACTATCAGGTTTTTCTTTCTATTCTGACTAAAATCTAAATGTTGAAATAATTTATGTTACACTTTCTTTTTTCACATACTCTTTTATAGTAGTTAGTTAGATAATTTTCAAAAACCTGTTGTAGAGCATAGAGTTCTTTCTAGTATCAACTTGTCACAGCCCAAATCTCAAGCCATGATAGGCACATGGGCCTAATGAGAATAGTCCACTAAGCCCAAGCAAGCCTTTTTATGCAACCTCAATCATCATTCCCGACCATCATTTCTAAAACCATATATTGTAATTCTCAACTCAACATATTTCAGTAACATGACATGTATACCAAATATTTATATTCGTATTATCTCAAAGTACTGTCATTAATTGCTATCTCATAATGGCATCATTAATCCAAAATATACATACTTCATTTATAACATGACTCCTAGTAGTTTACGTTACATATACATGTACACAGACAAAAGACTTTCGACCGTTAGCGGAGTGACTTTGAATGAAGGCACAGCTATTGAGATGCCATAGTACCTACCAAAAGGATGAGCATACGTGGATGACTAGGTCTAGGTCCCAGCTACCTTTGAATTTGAAAACATGAAGTTTAAAAACGTGAGTATAAACTCAATGAGTGAATATAAGAAGGGAACAAGCAAACGATACGGAAAGATTTTGAAAACATGATGCACTTTTGTTAAAAACAAAGCAACTTAGTTTAATTTCTTGTAGAACCCCTTAATTCAACCTTGAAATATTAAATTCCTTAGCGTTGAAAAATCCATGATAGACCATGAAGTTGAAAAGAATGAAAAATTTCAGCAAATGTCCAAGCAAGACAAGCAAAACCGAGGGTTTCTCGATGCAGCGAAAAGGCATTCTTAGTTTGCATATATTTTGATTTTTCAAGTATATCTTCCATTAAAGAAGTCCAATTGACATGATTTTTAGACCATTAGAAAGCTAAGAGGCTAGGCTACAATTTTGATGTTTACACTTTATCCAGTTCTAATAAAAAAGTAGTCAAAATCTTGGTCAAAATGAAAGCACTACGTCACCACCTGAGAGTTTCTGGCTGCTGCAAGAATTCATTTTCGTTGCAGCCAAAACCCTTGCTGTAGTGAGAAACAGAACAGTGGCCAACCTTGTAAGGTTAAGAGTTTCTGGGTATAGTTAGAATCATTCTCGTTGTAGCGAGAAACATAACAACCAAGGAAGAGTTTCTTTTCATAACAAAAAGGCCATTTTGCTATTATATACAGAAAATCCATCCCAACCACATCAAAAATCAATTGGAACACATTGACAATAATCAATTTTTCAACATTCAATATAATCACATATTCCTTTTATAAGCTTTTCATAACAAATATAAACAATTTCGTAGTGTATATGATCATCTCTATGGCCTATATATATATATATATATACACACACACACACACACACAAACATGTATACATCCAACGGTCTCCAGTTCATGTGCCCTCCCACACCGCACATAGTTGGATATAGACCACCAACAGTCATCAGCTCATGTTCACTCCCACACCGCACACGACTGGAATCCTCCACCAGTCATCAACTCATGTGCACTCCCACACCGCACATAGCTAGAATCACCGCCATTATCGATATGTGCCTTCCCATACTGCACACACTCGGTTATAGTTATTACACAATATTGTCATTCACAACATAACATATGTACATCCATTTAATATCAGAACACATAGTTTCATTAAAATATACATCTCTCAGCATAAAATTGTTCCATTCAAGGCTTATTCCCGTGCATGTTTTGAAGATAAAACCATTAAAATGTTTTCAAGTGGCACAATCAAACATATATGCATTTATTTCCAAAGCAATTTTTAATGCAAGTTCACTCACCGATCCTTATTGATTCTTAAATCGACTCCAACTTCCACTAATGCTGCGAATGGAGATATGGGGGCTCGTTGGAACCTATCATACATAAAAACATCACAAATCAACTTAATTCACATAACTATAATTCTAAAAGCTATTTCTTAAATCAAGCTCTACTAGTTATTTCTAATTAGCTTCTAACTACCATTAAATGGTTATCTATTTTCATTATTCTAATCACCCTAAAATGAATAAACAACCTTAACTACAAACATTCACAAATCTAATCACTAGCCATTCTCAACACTTAAAAATCAACTATAATTCACTACTCACCTTGGGAGCTTTGTATTTGAATTCCTTTCCAAGAGCTTTCAAGCTATTGTAGAGAGTCTTTCTCTTTTTCTCTCTCTAGAACACCAAGTTACTGAGAGAAAGTATGGGAGTAAGACTTTTTGAGGGTTTTAAGGTGAAAGAGCGAAAGAGCATGAAAAACCCTATAACAAGATGTGTAAAAGCATGAAATTTAAAATTAGTTTGAGAGGGTGATGAAAGCTTTGAGAGAAGCTTTCATGGAGGATGAAAGAAACGTGAGTTGGGATTAGAAGAAGAAAAAGAAGCTGCTGGAAAAAATGATATTTATAACTAAAACTTATCCAAACTTTACTTAAATTATGAAAATGCCCTTAACAAGTTGGCTTGTCTTCCTCACATCCTTTGTGCAATCTTTTTACTCTTTTGACATTGAGACAAAGTCTATAATAGTCTAGAAATACTTGGGTTCACAAAAACTTAAAAATTTCAACTCGAGATGAAAAATGACCATTTTTCCCCTACCTTAGAAATCATCATTATTTTTATTTCATTCTTCATTTTATCTTTATTTTCATCATTCATTTATGACTTAGGCCTACTTAGACCTTAATATTGTTTGAAACCTACTTCTAGGAGCTCACTAAGGAAAATGACGAAATTACCCCTAATCTATTTTATCGCGTCTACTTCTAATTACGTGTCTATGGAGGTTGAGGTCTCACACAACTAAAATCAACTAAATATAATACAAATATTTTTTATGTGTTACCAACATATTGATCAATCACATACTAAATTTTGAGATCAAACATACACTAAAAACCTATGTTTTGAAAACAAGATAACAAGTTGTCAAGATTTGAAAATTAGTTACAAAATAGTTTTTAAAGTTTTGTTTTCACATTTTTCTTGCACCATATCAACATATAATCAATCATTATTCAAAATAATAAAATCAAATATCAAATGTACATCAAGTAAGTCAAAAATGGCTTTGATATCACTATTAGGGAAAAGACATGCAATTAAATTATAGTCACAACGTAAATACAAAACTTTCTCCTTAGATAGAATCACATTTTGGTTATTTAATATAATAAACCTTAGTTAGAGGAGTCCGATCATTATACCTTAAACCCTTGGAGGCATAATATCAAGGCTTTCGAGTACAAATCAATCCTTTGCATCAAGCTTGCCTTGTAGTGGCACTCGATCATTTGGCTCATTAGTTAGTACATGATTTCATACATAAAGAGTAAGGTTCGAATATCCATTCTCCCAATTATTAAAAAAAAAAAAAAAGCTTGGCTTGTAGCAAATCACAAATTTTCCAAATATACAACCTTCAATGATAATCAACATGAATGATAATTACAAATAACTTCAAAGAAATTTAAAATTGCCTATACTTGCAAAGCTTAGTACTAGCTAAGGGAAAGAGTCTTAAGGTTCTCTTTTCACTAGGAGAAATTGAAACACAACCAAGAACAAGGAAAAAGTTTGATCGATAGTAATGGTGTAACTTCTCCAAGCTAGATCAACTTGTAAGGCTTCTTTTTCTTTGTCAATTCTCGATATTTAAGACCAATATTCTCAAAACCTTGTTCTTGAGGAAGAATACCAAGAGTTACCACTCTGAGAAGCTTATAAAGACACATCTTCACAAGTTAGAAAGAAGTTGACTTGCAAGGCTTCTTTTTCTTTTTGCTAATTGCACCTCATTAGCATGTTAGGATTTTGGTTGTTTGTGAAGTGTTTTCAATAGTGTAGAAGTGCCTCTCAAGTATAGCATAAGCCTCATATTTATTGACAATATGCTAAACCTAAAATTAATAGGATTTGCATAACTTTCATGATGTTTGCAAAATTGCGTCTAGATTAATTCAACCATTCAATTAAGTCTTTGGAGTTTTTAACTTCTTTTAATTAAGTATAACTTCTCAATTACCATTCTTTAATATGTGTGACGCATTAGGTTTTTAACATTTTGGTAATGGATAGAAACTATAATCCCAAGTAAAATAGGATTAGATGAACCAAACTCCTTTACATTCATCATTACTTTCCAAAATGATTATTTCATATTTACAAGTCAAAATTGGTATCTAATAATGCAACAAAACTACCTAAATATTAAAAAAAGTCATAGTGATTTTACTTAACCCTTCAATGCATAGTCTTACAATGTAATTATTATCCTTCATCAACTAATATCCCAGCAAAACATGGAGCGTTAGTCAATATATACTCTATTTTATCATAGCCATATTAATTGGAGCTAGTAAATATTTCTCTACTGGGCTTCGACAATTCTTGTCTAAATCCTCATCCTACTTTGGTCAAAAACTCCCTTGAGTTATTATATGTCACGCTGTAATATGATATTCCCCTTAATATCACTTTGGATGATGAATCTTCTATAAATCATTCACTTGCCTTCATATATTTTGTATTGTAACCAATGTCCATCCTTTTTTATGAGCATTATTGATTACAATCACTTTAGATAACATCAAAATATAACAATTCACATATAAGGTAACTTGATGATTTCAAGTTTAAAGATCACTTACACAAATATTACATGATAATTTATTAAATAGACATTTAAGTGGTAATATTAAATGAAATTCTCAGGATAAGTTATGTTCAATGAAGCATTGCATGTTAATTCAAGAATCCTTATACTTCAATCCATAGGATTGATTATTCACTTCATAAATGAACATAAATATTATATCAATTTCTTGATCCAATCAACATCTAGTTATTGATAAAATATTGATTGAGAATTTTTTTAGAATTTATGTTTTGATACAATAAAGATATCATATTATAACAAGAGAAAAAAAGTGGGGTTCTTAGGTAAAAGAGGTTTTAAGAGAGAGAAAGGGAGATTTTTTTAGTTTTTAGCAAAGTGGCACGAAGAAAAAAAGAGTAAAATAAAAAAGAGGAAAGAAATAAAATGAACCAAAAAGGGGGAAGAAAAAGGAGACCATCACTGATGATAGCAACAATGGCGACATAGAGAGAAGACAAAAAGTAGCTAAAGAAATCAAAAGAAAATAAAGAAAAGAGAAAGAAAGAGAAAGGATTATGGTTTGATCCTCGGCCAAAAGTTAGAGAGAGAAGAGTGAGGGACGCGATTAGTATTGGAAAGAAGTGAAGGTAAGAAGTTTAAAAAATCGGCTAGTTTGATAAGAAAAAAAGAGATAAGCAGAAAAGAATAAAAGGAAATGGATTGCTATGGTTTGAGAAAATGTTTGCTTTGGTTACTTTTTCGGTTTACATAAAGGTGGTGTTTGGTATTTTGCTATGAGTGTGATTACTAGAAATGTGACTGTTGAAAAAATAACTTTATAACAATTGGTATAATATGAGAAAGTAATGATTGTAGGAAATATGATTACATTGTAATGTTTAATTTGGAAGTAGATGTAATGTAAATTTACAAAATTACTCTTATGTATGAAAGTTGAATAAACTTACATTTTTTTTAATGTAAAATTTTAAGTTTTCAACTTTATCCCTTAAAATAATAAATAATAAAATGACAAAAAATAATATTTTAATATCAATTATTTAAATATTTAAATATATGAAATTATTAAAATATCTTTTTACTGTAAACCTACAAATATTAAAAATAATAATGCCTAGAATTATCACATGAATAATAAAAAACATAATCCAAAGAATTTTCTATTTTTTTGTCTTTGAATTCCTTTTATTTTTTAAAAATAAATAATAAATGCTGTTAATAATTTTTTTATGAACAAATATAAAAACTTCAATACTCCGCTCAAATCTTGTATGACAACAACCAAATTGTAGGTAATATGTGATAATGGAACCTTTTTTCCCTATTTTTCTCCATGAAAATTTGTACATTGAATCATTAAAGCTTAGGACCAAAGTTTTGTTTTTACCATTAAATTTTGTATGCCCAATGAAAAGAAACAAAAAGAAAAAAAAATGCTGAATGAAACGACCAACCCCCAATGTTGGAGAATGAAAAAGAAAAAAATACTAACCAAAAAGAGCAGCCCTTGATGCTGGTGAATAAAGAGAGAAAGAGTTGACAAAAATGTGCAGGTGAGCAGGAAGAAGAAAAAAAAGAAGAAAAAGAAGAAGTAAAAGAGCTGATTGAGATGTGTAGGTGAGTAGAGAGTGAGAGAAAAAAAACAGAAGAAGATAAAATAAGAAAAAGAGTGTCGATAATAAGTTGGGAATTTTTTCTTTTTTACTTCCCTCCGTGAGCTAAGCGAATGACATTCCCTTAACTGATTGCAATGATATTACAATTGTAAACACATTCCCTTTCCTTTATTATAAAGGAAACGTCCATTTAAATTGCAGAGAATGTGATGCAGTTTTACAATACCAAACACCCCTAAAGTTAAAGTCAAACCCAACAGTAAAAGATAGAAAGAATTTTTTAAAAGAAAAAGCCCATTGATGCAGAAAATAGAATTTTAAACAGAAAAAATGACATAATATTTAAAATTAAAAAAACAAAACACTAAATTTATCCTATAATAAAACCTTAAACTTAAATTTTAAATTCTAAATCTTAAAATATTTAAAAGTGAAGAATCTCTCTAAATTGCACCTAAGATTGTATAAAAAGTTCTTGCAAAACTTTTCAATACTTAAAATAAAAAATGAACGTAGCAAATTAATTCAATGATTAAGTTTAATAAAATATATGATTATATTATTATTAACATATGTTAAGATATATATAGAAAATATAAATATTTTCCATAATTAAAAAAAATTAAATAAAAAAATTTGTTTGCTATAATGTAAGGCAAAATAATAGTAAAATAGGTCAAGGCAATTATTTTTTAAATATTTTTTTAAAAAATAGAAAAAGTTGATTTTTTTAATAAATTTAAATTTTATTCGATTCAAAATAAAAAAGGTAAGTTGATTAAAAGCAATGAATGGATTAAAAGTAATAAAATAATAAAAATTCAAACATAATATCTTAAAAAGTCTCTAAATTATTTAAGAAAATTTAAATAAACCTTTATATTTTTGTTACGTTCAATCAAGCTTTTGTGCTTTTATTTTGAGTTAAATAAGTACTTTTACTTCTATTTTAAATTAAATAAACCCTTATAACTAATGATGGAATTAATTAAAATGTCATTTGTTATTTTATGTTGCATGGTAATGACGTTGTATGTTAATATATTATAATTGATGATGATGTAATATATTTACATATCATAATTGATAATGATGTAACAAGCTAATATGTTAAGATAACATGACTATGTCATATTTTTCACCCTTCACATCAATGCCCTGTTAATATCATGTGGATATAAAATGACAAGTGGTATTTTAATTGATAAATTAATTAATTATTAGTTATAAAAATTTATTTGACTTAAAATAAAAATATAGCTTCGTTGAACATAATAAAAAAAAGAACTTATTTGAATTGTTTTGAATAATTTAAGAGCTTATTTTTTAAGGGAAAAATACTTTATTTATCTTACCATACAGGGAAAACAGATGCCCCACATATCGTTCATAAGCAAGGTAGTCGCCTCTATTAGCGACAATCATAAAATAGAACATTACACCCTATCTCAAAACCTCTAGTTGCCATAAAGTCAGCAAGTCAATTGCCTTCCCAATAAACATGATGTACTTTGACTTCCCATTGCCAATGTAAGATTTCCCTAATTACTCGAATGAGTTGAAGAAGTGATTGCTTGTACAACCATTTTATTATCAACTTGTAGTAAAATCTTACGAAATCCTCTCTCCCAAGCATAAGAAAGACCATCATACACTCCCCATAATTTTGCTGGGTAGGCATCACACTTTCCTAATTTACAGACATAGCCCCCAATCCATACACCCTCTGAGTCTCCAAGCACTCCTTCAGTGGTAGTTATTTGGACAGAAGCTCGATAAACACCATCTGTGTTAACTGCACCCTAATCCAATGGTGGGGGTGACCATCCCACTAAGGTCTTTTGTTTCTTAAGTAGATTCCCTCCTAGCACATTCAGTATATTTATGGCAAGATTTAATGTAGTAGCCATACTCTTAACTATGTTGATACAGCTTTCAATAGGAATTAAAGGATTCTCAAATCCTTCTAAAAATACCAACAGCTTACTCCAAACACAGTTTTCCAAAAAGCACCATAAACGTGCAACTTTTGATTTTTGAGATTAATGGAAAACCACTCACCCATAGTTGCAGAAAAGAAGTTATCAATTTCATTTTGAGGTAATAGCCGAAGCCATAGAGAACTTGCAGTTGGGCAATCCTGAAGCACTTGTAGAATTGTTTCCTTATCCAATTTGCATAAGAACAAGTTGCAATAGTTGACAATCATCGACATACTTTTTCCTGATTTCTGAGGATTTTGTTATGAAGACATTGAAACAAAAGCATGCATATACGTTGAGGTCCTGGCTAATCCCAAGCTAAATTCCATTCACCTTTCTCAGCTGCATCACTCATGTTAGATGCCTTTCGTAGTTAGTCATACGTCGAGCTCATTGTAAAATAACTAGATAAGGAATGTGCCCCATACGGCACATCTGGACAATAAGAATCCGAGGGTGGAACAAGTCTAATCATCTGCTGTACAGTCTCCTCAGAAAGAACCTCTGTTAAATGATCCTTGTCCTATCCATCATTTGCTGTAATAAACTCCCTAATGCATTGATTTGCCAAAACATTAGGATCCATTCTTGAAATTATGTTCATAAATAAATAATCCCCTACCCATGTGTCCGTGCAATCTATCCTCAATAGACCATTTTATATGTTTTTTAAATTCATACCAAAGATGACATACTAAAAACCATAAAGATGACCTACCACTTCTACGTGTGGTAACTAGAAATTTTGAGTATCGAAAATTATATTCACTTGCCAGAATTTTCATCCATAAGGCATCCAGCATCGTTAACATCTGCCACCATAATTTTAACATAAATGCATCATTCATCAAGTGCAGTCTACGAATGCCCAAAGCTTCTTCTTTCTTAGGTCTACATATTTTATTCCATCTAATTAAGTGAACCTAGTTACTCCTTAATTGTATCTTCATTCCATATAAAATTTCTACAGAGGGCCTTTATTTTGTTACAAACATCTAGAGGAATAGAGACCGTTGCATAGTGTAGAGCGGAATAGTTGTTAAGTACAAAATTGACTGGTGTAATTTTGCCTGCAAAGGAAAGAGATGTTGCCTTTCATGCGCTGAGCCTCCCATGCACCTTATCCACCAGATATCTATAAATATGCACTCTTCCTACCCTGAATAAGAGGAACTCCTAGATAATTCCCCATAGTCTTTGAATAAGAAAAACCTAAACATGCCACCAGATTTTCAATTCTATCTTTGGAGACATTTTTGGAGCAACAAAATGAATATTTTTCTAGACTTACCTTTTCACCAAAACATGCACAAAAATCATTCAACACCCTTTTAATTATTTCCATTTAAGACATTGAAGCTTCTGCAAATAAAATCACGTCATCAGTAAAAAATAGATGAGTAAGTGGTGGTCCTCCTTTACTTAATCTAATTGGCTTCCATAAACCTTGTGAAACAACCTGTCTAATGCCATGAGCTAATCTCTTCATACATAAAACATACATATACGGTGATAATGGGTCACCCTATCTCACTCCCCTACTAGAAAAGAATTTATCTAATTTAATTCCATTCCACAATGCGTGAGAATTACAGCATTTCCAACTTCATATTAAGATGTCAATAATTTTACTTGGGATTTGAGCTTCAACAAGGGTATCATAAATAAACTCCTATCTAAGCCGATCGCAAACCTTCTCAAGGTCAATTTTAATCATCATCCATCCCACCTTACTTTGATTTATCTTGAATGACACATTACTTCTTACGCCACAATTATATTATCTGTTATCAATCTTCTCGGAATAAAGCTAGCTTGTGTTTCCTATACCAAAAAAGTTATATATGGTTTTAGTTGATTAGTAATGACCTTCATTAAGACTTTGAACACAATTGGCAAAAGACTTATTGGTCGAAATTGGGAAATGTATTCTAAATAGCTGATTTTTGGAATTAAAACTATCAACGAACTACACAGCTTATCCCCAATCTCTACACCATTGAAAACATTTTGAATATAATCAACCAATTTTTACCCCGCCATATCCCATTTTGACTGAAAGAACAAGGTTGGCTATCCATCAATCTCTGACGCCTTGAAAGGCTTCATTTCAAAGAGGCTGCATGTACTCCAATTTTCTCCACAGGTCGACTCATTTGCTTATAAGTAGCATCAGGCAAGATTAGAAATTCACCACTTATTGGGTATGTAGGAAGTATTTCCTTCTCTTTAGAATACAATTGTTGAAAGAAAGCCACTGCTTGTGCTCGTAACCTGTTATGATCATCAATCCATTCTCTATCTGGGTTTCGAAGGTGTACTATGTTTAACTTATTCCTCCTCTGAGTTACTTTAAGGTGGAAATATCGAGTATTACGGTCTCCAAATTTCAGCAAATCAACTTTGGATTTTTACATCCAAAAGACTTCTTCCTGTTATAGCATTGTCTCATATTCCACTTTCAATCTATATTCCAAGTCTCTTAAGTGTCTGCTTGGCCGAACCTTTACTTTTTTCACACCTCTTAATCTTGCCAATAGTCTCTTCTTCCTGTAGAATATATTCCCAAATGCATTTTTATTCCACTGTCGAATCTTCTCAGAGAGTCGCCTTAAAGCAGTTTGAATATTAACGAAATTGTTCCAAGACTGTTTTAAAAAATAATCAAAATCTGCATGTGTCAGCCAAGCTGCCTGAAATCAAAAATTAGAAATTCGCTGCTCAAATCACCCATCATATAAAGAAATTAACAATGGCCTATGGTCGGAGTTAATCCTTGGCATGTGATTCACAATAGCATCGTGGAACATTAACCTCCACTTCTTATTGCATACTGCTCTGTTGATTCTTTTAGATACTAGTCCTTTTCCCTAAGTTAATTTCAGACCTTTGAACCCAAGATCAATTAACAGAAACTCGTTTACAAAGTTTTGATAGATAAGACATGGCTTACTACCTCTATCCGAGCCTCTAGCTTTTTCATGAGAAAATAAAAAGAGTTAAAGTCTCCTGCCAACATCCACAGTTTTGTGATAGAGTTTGCAAGAATAATGAGTTCCTCCCACAAACTCTTTCTGATCCTTTGGTTTGGATGACCATTTGCAACTATCAATATCCTCTGGTTTCCCACTAGAAAGTCTACCAAGAGGTGTATACATAGAGCAGTGATGCCGAAGTATAGATATTCGAAGATCTTCCTTCCAACAAAGCCAAATTCCTCCTGAGAAATCATTTGCATCCACTATATATGATCTATCGAACCCAAGTGATCCTATAACTCTATTAGCATGAACACCACTAATTCTGAGCTCCATTAAAACTAACATAGAGAATTGGTAGTGTTGCCAATAATCTTTAATTAATGTAACAAACCCTCTTATCTCTCGCACCTTGGCAATTCCAAATCAACAACTTTAATTCCATCCGTTAACAATTAAATAAAGCGTAAATCACAGAGGATTTACAAGCCATCTTCTTTCTCCGCTCCAAATGATGCTAACTTTACTGGATCACTTACCAAATCATTGGACATCTCAGAATCCACTGTAGTTATGGTGTTTAATATGCTAGGATCATTCTCATCCAATAGATTCGAAAGTACAATAGTCTGCTTGCTTGGGACCTTACCTTGGGATCGTGCCTTTTTTTATAAGGGAGGTGTTGTGCAATCGAACCACGGGACTTTTATCTGGTGTTCAAAATTTTATTTAAATAATTTAACTTTTTTAAAATATTATACCTAAATTTAATTTAAGAAATTGAAATTGTGTGCGTGGCAAATGATATTTGGCCAACATATAATACCCGAAATTAACTGCGAAGACGACCAACCAAATCCACAACCAGAAAATCAGAAAGATGATAATCCAAGGCAAAGACTCCAAGAGCAAGAGACGAACAAGCTCCCGCCCTTCTTCTCCACCTCGTTCACGCTCATCAAAACTTACTCCACCGTCAGCCTCTTTGGTCGACGGTGAACCGGTGACTGATCGAGAACGAAGCTCCAGAATTACTAGTCTCTTTGAAGATCTCCAAATTTCACAAGATGTAAACTCTAACCCCAGGAGCTTTCCTTTCAGCGTCAAGCAACAATGTTGGGAAAAGGCCGAGAAGGTCAAGGGACGAGACCCAGATCGCTGGAGGCGAGACGCTGTTGGTAACATTGTTTTCAGGAAGCTCGTTGGTTGTCCTGGTTGCTTGTGCCATGACTATGACCATATCATCCCTTACTCCAAGGTGGTTATATCTATCCCAAATTTTTATCTAATGAAAAGTTGTGTTTTTCTTTTCCTCGTTGTTGTAGGAGTTTTATGAATTGGCTTTTTTGGGGTCATTTCTTCAGTTATGGTTTACGGTTTTTGAACAAGTTTGTGTCATTATTTGCGAAATTTTGTTTTGTGGGTATTGTTTATTTGGTTTTTCCTGGGGATTTTGTTTAATGAATTGCTGTAACCGTAGTAAATCTTGTTCATTTTTTTTTCTAATCCTAATAATGATGGACAATTCTATTTTGCATTAGCTTTGAAACTTAGAGGACCATTAATTTATATTATGCCTGTATTTTAATGGCATTGTTTGAACTTCTCAGACAACTTATATTTCCCCCAAAAATTTAATTCTCTACTAATTGTACAATAATGCTCCAGCAGAATGTTATTTGTAGGCTGATTTTAGGTCATGCACCTTACAATAAAGTGGAATATATTTCAAAAAATGGTTTCTTGATCTTCTCTAGTGAAAAATAAATATTATGATGCAAAGAGAGGAAGAGAGATTGAAGATTAATGTTGATCTTTTGCTGCATTTCTTATGTGAAAATATAGCCCTGATAGGATTACAATGGCATATGCGATTACTCAGTAGCAAAGAATTCCATCACTATTCTAGTGCTGAGAGTGAGTATAAAATTCTAATTTAGCACTTGTCACCTTTTTTCCATTTTTGAATGGTATTTCTTTATAGAACTAGAGAACAATTTCTTTTGGGGCAGGATATTGTATTCTGAATTGCTTTTCCTGATGCAAAGCTTGAAGCTTGATTGCAGTACAGGAGGCGAAAAAATTCAGTTTATTTTGGGTTGAGAATCAGTTGGTAGAAGGAATTTGGCTGATGAGTAGCAAAAATATAAAATTTTAAAGGAAAAGTGCAAACTTGGTGGAGGCTTCTCATATTTTTTTTTTTTTGAAAAGCAATTAGAGACGAGGCTTCTCATATTTAAGCAAAGATCAAAAGTTGGTAATAATGTGGCAGAAGCCATGGTAGTTGATGCGACTTGAGGATAGCAGCATGTGAAATGTCTGCCTGAGCTAGCATAGAGAAAATTTTCCTGCTTGAGCTGGCAGATTCATTCAATTTATAATTTAAAAATTCTAAATTGACACATACAAAAAGATACAGAGGACCTTCTGAGCCCTAGTGGAAATTGAGGCCAATCTCAAGTTGTTAGGCCATATGCCCAAAAGGTTTGAATACATGATTCTGTGATCCCCTTCAAATATTAAAGGACGCCTTCCAGCTATTGACAAAGTTGTGTTTGAAGCCAAAATATTTCAACATAAACCTAGACTGGATGTTATGTGCTGCTATTCACTAGAGAACCCCACTACATTGAGATCTTTTTGCTGCTTTCATTTTTCCAGTAATTGTAACTTTTTTGTGCCATACATATAGCCTCCTTTTGTATCATGACCTTCATTTCTATTGTTTGCTTGGCTAAAGTTTTATACATGCATACTTAATAAATTGTCGTTTTCTCTTTCAAACGGTAAAGTCTCAAAGATTGTCCAGAATTTCCTGCCTCTATTGAATTCCTTATGTTTCAAGTCTTCAAAGTTCTTGTAATATGCACGAAATCCCTCATATTTTTCGTGCTGGATCTGCTGCTTGATTCTTGATTCAAACTCTTTTCATGAATTTCAGGGAGGAAAAAGCACACTAGAAAACTGTCAGGTCTTACAGGTACGAGGTTTTCCCCTTATGGCATATTAAATTTTCATTTATCTTTTTTATTTTCCCTTGATTCTTAATGTGAGTCTCTTTTCAAAATTTTATGCAACTGGTCAAAATAGAAATTTTATTCATTTTTGCATGGCAAGAATGTGCATCAAGTATCAAGGTTAAAATTGTTAAGTATGATATTTTAGTTTAGCAGACTCGTTGCTTCAGCTAATATCTGTCTACTTAGGGTTGTTCAAAATGTTATAACTTATGTCTTAAAAGAGCTCTGGTTTGTACTCAGTCTCTGGATTAACGGGAAAGCAGCTTCTTGCCTCTCCAATATGCTTCATTGACATGACTCACATGAAAATTTATAATTTGAGGCCAAAGAGTCTCTTGGATTCTACCTCTACATCTTGGGACTACTATTTTACGTTCCATTAAACTGGGTGCCAAAGACCCATTGGCTTACGTCTAGCCTGCCCTGGTTTTGCTTGCCATAGTAAAGCCTATATAAACTCCTCTGGAAAAGACTTATCTTCATAAACTGGTGCAATGATAATCAGGTATTTTGAACTAAATATAGGGAAAAATGTTTTTGAAAATATATCTTTCCTGCCTCTACCTCAAGAAACCTACCTCAATCAAATTTGCATGGCATGAGTAGCCATAGCACAGTTGAAATTGCCATTTTTTGGCCTGATAGCAATCAGTGGTGAAACCAAAAGATAACTGTATAAAATTATTTTTGAAAATATATCTTTCCTGCCCCTACCTTAAGAAACCTACCTCAATCAAGTTTGCATGGCAGGAGTGGGCATAGCATGGTTGAAATTGCCATTTTTTGGCCTGATAGCAATCAGTGGTGAACCCAAAAGTATTAGTTAGTGGGAACAAAAAAAATTCTATTGTTCTTTAAAGGATTGGAATATAGGGTTGCTGGTAAGGTCAATCTGTTCTTTATTTAAAAATTTATTCCGGGCCTCCAATGAGACATCAGTTTGGGGTTTCCAATTTAGAGATCTTAGGTTTAAACCTTGGGAAGTGTATGGATTAGGATTGAGACAGTTACCTTTTAATGTGTAGCCCAAGGCTTAGTGGTCATCCTTTCTGTACCATGAAAAAGTGATTCCAATATTTAGTGGGTCAATATTTTCTCTATCTATGATGTGATAACAACCTCTTTATTTTAGTGGGTTCAATCTTTTAAATTATTGAAGACAATTATTTAGCAAGAAGGATACAAATAAAAATAAATCCAAAATTTTTTTCAAATCAAGGC
The DNA here is from genome assembly GCA_036013995.1 of Theobroma grandiflorum. Classification (NCBI taxonomy): domain Eukaryota; kingdom Viridiplantae; phylum Streptophyta; class Magnoliopsida; order Malvales; family Malvaceae; genus Theobroma; species Theobroma grandiflorum. The sequence continues at coordinate 16,586,926 of CP142131.1, forward strand.
AATTGCCCAAAAATTGTTGTACGTGGCTCTCCTTATGATGGCAATTTCAAGTGTGTTGTATTTTAGGCTTTTGTCCAACTCTCCAAGGAGGCTTGAACACAAGTCTTCCTTTCCAAATACAAACACAACTACCTATTAATTCTAAAAGGATCTGAGAGATGAAAAAGCAATATTACACCCCTTTTCTCTTAATGTGCCCTCTTTTGTATGTTCTACAGGTACTTGCTTCCATTTTTTTTTAATTTAACACTTTTGTTGAATTTAGGTGGTGTTTGGTATCAGGATTGAACACCACAATCCTAGGAATATAACAAGTGGGAATGACATTCCCATGTTTGGTAAGGCAACTTAACCAATGGGAATGTCATTCCCATTGTAACAGGAGGGAAAGTAACTTTCCTAATTGCTTGGGATGGTTACTATGCCTCTTTCCCCCGTGTTGCTATTGATGTATCAAGCCACTCCTTTTGTTGCTGCCTCTTCTTTGGTCAAATCTCACCAACCTTTTTGATGAAGAAGATGAAGAGGAAATCCATAGAAGTAAAAGTAATGTTACATTATCAGGGTTTTGAACTTTGTTAATAGAATTTGGTTTGCTTGTGGGGAACAAAGGATCATTGTTTTTGCAATCAATCATGTTGACAAACTAGATCTAGCTTTGATTCGAAAAGGAAAAATGGATATGCACATTGAATTATTGTATTGCACCTTTGGAGGCTTGAGGGTGTTGGTGAAGAATCATTTGGATCTTGACTCGCATACTTTGTTTGAAAAGATCGGAGAGTTGTTGGGGGAAGTAAACATGATTCCAACTAATGTTTCTGAGCATTTGATCCATAGCAGAGTGGGAGGAGATCCAAAGGCTTGCCTGGAGAGCCTGATACAGGCAATTAAAATTGCCAAGAAGAGAAGGCTGAAGAGGAGGAAGAGGAAGCTTAACAGAAAGAATAAAGAGTGTAATGCGTTTTCTTACAAGGAAGAAAAAGTCCAATCAGGACATTAATTGTTCCAAAAAAACCTTTTTTAGCTTTTTTAAGGGGTAAAATTGTATAGGAATTTACTAGAATTAAATAAACATTTAGTAACTTTACATGTTTTAAAATTTAAATAATTAATATTTAAATGTTGTGTTATTCTTGTCATGTTATTATATATTGGTTTAGGGTATAAAATTTAAAAACTTAAAAATTTACATAAAAAAACATGTAAGTGTATTAAACTTAATATTTTCATACACAAAGGTAATTTTGAAAATTAACACATTTTCAGTAAAGTGTTTGTAAATCAAATGCTGGAATGTTATCTTTTCGAAATTTTAATATGCACTTTTTCACATATACCAAACATTGCAATGTTATCTTTCTAGCAATTACTTTCCCTGCAATCACATTTATTGGAATGTAGGACTAGCAAGGCACCAAACGCCCGCATAGTTTCTGCTGGTTTGCATTGAGGTTGCTTGAAAGATGTCTGACGTGGTTGATCATTTCTTGATTTTTGTTTGACCTAAAACAGAGGGTTTAACTGTATAAATTGAGAAGTGTTATCTTGCCGATTGTTTTAGACACGATGAATGCTGTCTGATTCCTCACATTGCAGATTAGTTTGGCCCTCTAAGTGGCAAATTGTATTCTGCAAACACATTGTGTATGAACATTTTGACTAAATGCATTTCCAAATCAATGTGGCAAGAGAACATGCCTTTTCTGGTTTCCAAGCCATTTATACAATGATAGTTCTTAGAAGAAACAGCTGTCTATGCGAAACATGCTAGTGCGTATCTGGCTGTTGAATCTTTTGTGGTTAAGTCTTCTTTGATCCACATTTCTAAGGATCTAAGCCTCATTTCTGGAATTAGATGATGTAGGGAAACCTGTATTAGAATGGTGGTTGCATTAAGGTGTATTGCAATGGATTGTTTCTTTGGAAAAATAAATAATTAAGATCAATACCATTTGATGATTGAATAGTTTGGAATCACTCTGAATTTGTTTCTTCTAAGTTTCTTAATATACAATTACCTAAGAATTTGGAAACTGATGTTTGGGATTTTGTCTCTATTACTTTAGGCAACTGTTAATCGATCAAAGGGAAATCAGACTGAGTTGTCTAGAGCGGATCTTATCCAGAGAAGTTCTTATTGCCGGGTTTCAGGTAATGCCAATAGTTTTGCAGGAAAAATGGTTTTCTGATGACTACTGGATTTGCTAATTGGAGACTTTCAATTGTTTCATTGAACTTTAGGTCGTGACATGGATCTTATTGAACTTTCAGCCTATGGCAATGTGCGTCATACAGAGGACTCAGCGGGGTGTAGAATTCAATAATCAATGTCTGCTGTAGGCACTAGTCATAGTGTTGATTTCAGGATAGATAGTTATATTATTGAATTGATGCCTAAGGTCAAAGATTAAATCCTAAAAGAACTTTTTCTTAATATTATGTAATTCTCAGAAGTTGAAGAAAAGGTCTAATTTCCTCGTACTGAAGTTCGTTTGATTATATAGATGTACGTATATATTTACTAATACTAGATGACTAGTGCAAGTACCTACGATCTCAACGTTTTCTTGTAACAATCCAGCGGATGTGAAGTTCGTTTGTTTTGGCGTAAAATATTTTTTAAAAAATATTTTCAAAACTTATATTTATTTGAAAGATGAAAAAATTATTTTATATATAAAACATTTTATCAATAAAACAAAAAAAAAAATTTGATGGATCACGTAAAATGTCTTACGTTTTAGAGAGACATAAGACTTTAAAAAAAAAAAACTCATATATTAAACTTAAGGATATATATTTAATAAATATTAATATTTAAGTTAAAATATTAAAAAATATAAAAATGTTAATGTTTCACTTAAAATGTTGATGTGTGGTTTTTTAATTGAGAATTTTCAACCCTTCAAGTCATCATCCCAAAATGTCAGTGGGATGTGTTTTTGGTATTTAAACCCTCCAGCCGAAGCAATTTCTTTTAGAATATTTTGCCATGGGCTAACAAATCTTGACAAAAAAGCGTGGATTTGAAAGTAGAGACTTGAGAACCTCAAATCAGCTAATGTGAATATAACATCCGCATACCCATTATTTTAGAAGATGGATTATATTAATCTTTTGGTAGCTTGACTATTTGCAACATTGGCATTAGTAAAATTCGTGAGTGGAATAACGGTCAAATTTGCTTCCCAAAGGAAATGAAAAATAAAACCCAAAACTCGGAGGGCGGGCCAAGCAACATGATGGCCTTAAGCGTGACATAAAATCGAGGCTTAAAATAGTAAAACTAATACTAAGTCCATTTCTCGAAAGTTCTGTGCTTTCCCTCAATCCCCACTTCCCACTGTCATAAGGAAAAGAAGCAAGAAAGCTACAACTGTTTTTCCTTTTTGTTGGAAAGTGTAGCTTCACATCCACACTTTCTTCTTTACCAATTGCTTTTTGAGGCCAATGTTACCAAAAGAGACCCTTAATGGAACCTCCATTCAATACCACACACGCGTCCCACAGAGCAAAGCCCTTCGCTGTGGAAAAAAATTGCGTGTGCATTTTCTTGGTTGAAAGTACCCTAAGTTTCTATTTCCAATTATTATTAGGAAAAAAGGTTGCTTTATGACTTTATTGGACCCCAAATGCGCAATGGCTTTTTGATTGACCAATGAGGTGGGGTTTGTTTTTTTTTTTTTTTTGTTTCCTAGCCTTTCCTGGTTTCAACTCCAAATCAAATCGGGGTGTCGTTTTTGATCTGGTATTTGGAAGTTTGGGTTCTCATTAGACGGCTTTGCCTCGTGTTAGACGGCTGAGATTACTAGTTTCTGATGCGACAAAGCCCTTGGGAAAAAAAAAAAGTGCTTTTTACACCTCCACTTTAAAGTTTAAACAACATTAAAAGGCACTAGATTAAGAGATAAGTTGTAGTGGCAGGTTGACTCTTGAGTCTTAATTAATCAAGTTTTACTTTTCCAGCTTAAAGTCAACACCAAGCAATTGGTTCTATGTTCATGCCAAACTGCACCTATGCCAGGTAAAGATTAGCTTAGCATAAAGTGGAAATTTACTTATTAAAAGTCAGATTCAACTCATTAATCTAATGTGCCAAACAGATCTAATTCTACTTCCATATTGATTGGATCCATTTTCAGCCACCAGAAGAGCAGGAAGACCTTCCGAGGGAACTAAGTTTGAAATGTGTGAAGTCAGAGGGCTTTAACCATGTGAGTTTTGGCTGGTTTTTTTATGAATCCAGCAGCTTGTTAGAAAAGTTCCACTTTAGACCTGTTGTTTTAGTGGTGAGTCTTTTGCCATATTAACTAGACCTGCCAAGTTTCTCTTCTGGATATCAGAATTACCTACAAGTATCAAAGTAGAGGCCACGATTTTGATGGCAGGCAGGCATCTTGATCGCTTAATATGATAGGACTTCTGTTAGTTGAGGGCCTTCAGCACCTTGGTTTAGGTCCACAAACTTGCTTCTATTGTGCCCGAGTAAAGAAAGTAGCCTTGAATTCATCCTACATAAGGCATTCAAACTAGTGAACTTGAAGCACTGCCTTGCCGCTTAGAACTCATTCATCCTAATTAAAACGATTCCTTGTTCCTTTCATTTCATGAAATAAATGAGGCAGCAGCCCCAGTTTAGGTACGAGTTAGGAGTGAGATTTCGGCCACTTAACGGCATTGTGATGTTTCACAACATGGCCAGATAATGGAGGGTTGCAAACTTGCAATCAGGCAATCTGGTTACTGTTTTAACTTTAATTTTAGAAAAGTCAATAGGAATTCTGCAAATTAATTCAGGATATTCAAACCAAAATAGCAAGAAACTGGAGATCCACAATACATTAGCATTAGCACACCTTGAATAAAGTAGTGTGATTAGCTTTATGTTCCATCAGAAACTTATTGGAGGGCATATGGATGAGAAGAAATGTGCAATTGCTTTTCTACAAAAAGAAAAGGGCAAAAAGGATAGAAAGCAAAAGCAGCAGAGAATGCCAAAAGGATTCGTGGCGTAGTGTTCAATTGGGTCCCATAACAACTCATCTACCACGCAAGATGTGGCCTGAATTTGCTGGTTGCAACAGAATATCTAAACGTTTTTTCCTGGTGAGGGACCAGGAACGCATACTGCTCAGATTTTGATGTATTCATTAAGTGCCGCCTGAAGAAAATTAGATGGAATCATTTTCAAGGTGGGCACAAATTATTCTTATCTGTTGAAAATGGCGTTCCCCTGTTTTGTCCCTTGTTAAACCGTTAGAGGAACCAATCCGTGTATTAACAACGATCGCTGATCTACTCCTGATATTTTCAAGACTCTTCTAATCTTAAATTGACCCATCTCATTGGGAATCGGCTTAATGCATGATTTGGCTACTCACAGCGAGCATAAAGCATTCTGCAAAACTTTAAGATTCAGGAATGATATAACTCACAGACTTGATGTTGGTTTCTATTTACCATTGATACTGCACCAACCATAAAAAGAGGATTTTGAAAAGAAAATGGAAGATAACAGAGAATGTGAGAAAAAATATCAGGGAACTTTATCCGAGCATTCTGCCTTTTGTGCGAGTTGTTTGGGTCCATTGGTGCGTGAAAAGGAAAGTTGGTTGGCTTGTTTTGAAGGGTGAAAAAAAATGCAAGCTTATCCGAACAAGAGAGTGCCTAAAAGGAAATTCGATTTTTGCTTGGAACGATATCCATACTAGCCCCACCAACGTCCCCTTTCTTGCATCGTTGCCAGCACTTCCCTCAGTTTTTGGCACCATCCAGGCAGAATTAACTTATTTTTAAATCCTTCCTTTTGTACATTTTTCCTTGCTTCCCTCTTTTACTGTCTATTATAAATCTTTCCCTTCTCTTACTTCCCAAGGTACATGCCCTTTTCAGCAATCTCCAATAGAGAGCTTGATTACCACCAGTCTCAAAGTTCAAGTATAGAACGCAAAAATGGAAAAATGGAAAAAAAACAAAAGAGGATCCACTCTTCAGCTTCAGTATGAGAATTTAGTTCAGTACACCTAGATTTTGATACATCTAAAGATTTTTCTCCAACTCTGTCACTGTATTTTACATATATAGAGATATGTACATGCGTTACAAACTGAGCAAACTAAGTAAAAGAAAAGGCACCTGTTTACTGTTTATATTGTTACAAGAAGAGAATTAGTTTCCCTGAGCTTTTCTCATCCTGCCGAGAAGAAAAGGATTAAACCCTCCTCTCTCTTCCCTACACCTCCTCTGTCTTCATCTCAATTAGCTTTCTAACTCTTGTCTTTAGCAAGGCTTGTGATCAAACTGATCCCCAAGAAGACGCTGGTAAGTGATTCAATTCTTCTTTTCTGGCCTACATCAAGCACCTAGCATGTCAGCGGTTCAAGAACTCTCATGGAAGTTGAGGGACCTCGACAAGGCTGCAGGATTTGCTCTCAATACTGGAGATGTTTCAGCTATATGATTCTTTTCATCACTCTTCGGCTGGAATGCCTTGAAAAGCCCTCCCCCACCAAGTGATTCATTCTTAATCCCAAGTGTCGCCCATATGGAACTCTTTGCGGCCTCACTTGGATCATCAATCCTTAAAGTTTTTGGAACCAAAACGGATCCATTCTTCTGTTTAGATGGCTTTCCTTTTTCTGAATCATCTAGTTTAGCTGTGTCCCCTTCCCTAGAATGCTTCCCTAGTGTTGGAGAATTTGGCCCGCAGGTTGGAGTCTTCTGGTTCAAAGAAGAAGACTGAGGAGGCAACCAAGGAATGTTCCAAGTGCCTGGAATACCACAGTTCCAATAGGCTGCAGCAGGATAGAATGACATAGGAAATCCGGATGGACAAAATGCTGGTGGAGGCACAGCAGAATTCCATGGATAAGGCCAAGGAACACCAGGTAAACAAGGAATTGGGGAAGGGAAGCCATTAATGTTCCCCATCATTGTTTCTTGAATGCAACTTCTACCTCCTTCCTCTATTGAGTTTGAAACCGTGATAGAAGATCCACTTGAGCAATCATCACCGTTTTCCCCTCTGCATGGAACTGAAATTTTATCTTCTTCAAGACCATGAAATCCATTTCGAGTACCATTCAGAACCTTTTTCTCCGCAAGATTTAAGACAGAAGCCATGGAATCACAAATGGGTGCATCTATGCCAAAGCTAAGGACTCTGCCATTGCTTTTCAATGCATGGTGGTGTGCTCCATTTGGAGCATCAATTCGAGCTGCTTGCAGAGCCTCAGAAATAGAGATGTGACGATAATGTGAGGCAGAGTTCTTATTCTTACGACGCCCGGCTCCCACTGGCACATTCCTCATGGTACCACCTGCAGTCCAGTATCTTTGACAGGCTTTGCAGAAATGACGGGGTTGATTGATGTTGTAATTATTGTAATAGCAGAACTTTGTATCCATGCTATTGCACCGGGGGCATGGAAGTATTTTATCTGGCTTTTTAAGTGTCTTCTCTTGTGAGTTAGTAGCATCACTTTGCTCTTTATCAGTCTTGCCCATCTTTGATTTTCCGGTTTCTTCATCGATAGAGGGAGTTTTGGGGTTTACATTAGGCTCTGGCGAGGTTGAGAGATTTGTTGACTCCTCTGTATTTGAAGGGGGAGTGTCATCTTCTTGTCCAGTCTCAGTGGTCTTTTCTGCTAAAGAATCCTGAAATTTAATATGGTTTCCTATTAAGAAATTTGAACAAAGCTTCAAAACCAAATATTTTCTATATGATCCAATCTCAGCAAGAACCAAAAACAAGAAAGGCAGAGAAATTTCTGAAGAAACAAGTAAATTACGATGAAGATTCTAAGAACATCCCTCACTCTTTATAACAAATTAATTTCTCTTTCTCAATCATATCTGTTGTATGGTTTTATTGATATAATGAAGGCCATAAATATTAAAATTAAGATATAGCATGAAGTTTCTAGAAAAATGGACAATTCAGTTACTAAGCTACAAAGTATCAAGATATCTTAAAAGGGAATGCTAACAAAGGTTTAAAAAAGTGAAAATGGACGGAAAATAACAGATAGTAAAAGCCTAGCAGGGGAGACTTTCGAAGATAAAAGGATCTGTAGCTGTGGTGGAGTCTGGCAGATATTGATTGGCTGAGAAGCACCAAATCAGAACAGACATTTGGCACAAGGAGGACGTCGAAAATCTATTATAATCAAACCCAGACTAGAAAATAGGTAAATCAAAATGAAGCTCAATTCTGTCCAAGATAAAAAGGAAAGAGCTAACCGCAACCAGATTGTGGACTTGAAAGCAGATGTACCAAGGTCAAAACAACTTGATGGTTATACTTCTACCTAGGAAAGACTTCATTTTTAAGTTATTTTTAATATAAAAAATACACATTTTTAGACAAAGATTTTGGTTCTAACTCATCAATTTTCAATCTTTTGTTGGCTAAGGAAAAGCCTTTTTTTTAGCTGAAAAAAAAAAGGAGAAAGCATATAACAATCAATTAATCTATTAAGAGTAGTTTTGATGATATCATAGACAAAGAAAACTTTAAGTGTGAAAATCTCTCTCTAGTTGGCAGTCAAAAAGAAGAGTAATTGAGATTTTTAGGCTTCTGACCAAAAGTTTTAATGGTGTCAAACATTGCCCTGAACCGCAAGTAAGTGGAGATATTTCCTCAAAAACAGTAAAAAATAAAATAAAATAGAAAAGCCAAATCTCAACCTTTTTTTTCCTCTTTCAACTTCCAAACAGCAAACACCAAATCCTAACTAAGAAAAAAAATAAACTTTACACATCAAATCTCCCTTGAAGAAGAAGGAAAAAATCCCAGGATCTCGGTTAAACTCCCCACTGCTCAACAACAAGATTTTCAAAACTCCAAAAAGTTTAAAAGAAAGAAAGAAGCAGGAAAGAGAACTAGTTCTAGCAAAACCAGTAGGATGAAAAACACAAAATTCAAGAGAGAAGCAAAAACTATAATTGAATCAATAATAGTTTCACCATTTCAAGAAAAGGGCAATCCCTAAAATCTCCAAAATAAAAAAAATAAAAAAAAAAGAGAAGAAAGAAGCCTTAAAATCTTTTTGAATTAACCTACCGACTCTGTTTTCTCTTTCTCTTCCTCATCTTCCTCTTCTTCTTCTGCTACTACTACTACTCTGTTCCCACACTTGGCCTTGTCAAAGTCATCGGCAGAGATGGTTGAAATCTCTCCATCAGCAGGTAAACGAATCTTCTTACCAAACAACTTGATCGCAGGATCTTTGCTTTCTTGCATTTTCTCAACAACCAAACAAAAACTGAAAATTGAAAAGAAGAAGGAAAACGCGCGAGACAATTTCGTAGGTTTTTTGTGGTGGGTTTAGGAAATAAGGAGAGAGGTGTTTTTCTTTGTTGGCATTGGAAACGAAATGTTGTATCGTTAATGTTTTTGATCCGCTTAAATGAGAGGTGGATGCCACGTCAGTATCATGGTTCGATTCTCAGCCACAAGTTCTTGTGGCCTTGAGATTTTCTCTTTCTTTGGCATTTTCTTTTGATTCTGTTGTGTAGGGTAGGATGGAGACTTTGTGCAACTAGGTGTGTTTGGCTGCTTTTGTCAAGTGGAAGGATTTCATTGGTTGGAAGGAGGATTAAAGTGTCTCTGCCGAGTTGATGCTACTGCTACTTAACTCTATGCATTGGGGGTTTTTTTTGTTGAATCTTTCGGCCTAGACCAAACCTAGAAATAAAGGACGAACAAAATTGTCAGAAAAGCTACCAAAAATTCACTACCATATCATAATCTTGTTACTATAATGAAAGTTACATCTTATCCATTTGGGTTTTGCTCAAGTGGTAAAGGTAAAGTATTGTTTTGACTAAATATTTTAGGTTCGACTGTAATTTTTTTATATAATAAAACGTATTTTATGTATATATACAAAATTTTAATCCACAAGAAAAGAGAATTCTGATATAAAATCTTTTTAAGTACATATGAAAATTCATTAAGCTTGAATTATAAAAAAGGGAGATCATATTATTAAGCTATAAAATCCCACCCTCCTTTCCCAAGTTTGATTTATAATTTTCAAATTAATTAAAAATTTCAATTCCCGTAAATAAATAAATCCCTCAACTTGCACACGTTTTCAGGCATATGAATTTGTCCTTTTTTTTTTTTTGTGAGCATATATCAGTTATAGAAAAAAGTATGTGTCACAAATAAGGTATCAATAAATTGGGACTTGAAATTATAACTTACAATATTGATTTGAAAAAAAAAAACCAAAACTAGTAATTAGGTAATGAAATAGGTAGAAAATTTTTTATCTTACATTATCTTCTAATTATGGTAGATCAAGATAGGGATCTTTTATCACAGTGACAATTTTTTAAAATTATTTTGCATGATATATCCAACAAGAATATCCCATATACTTTATGTAACTTCTAGTGTTGACGATTCAAGTTCATCAAACTCAACTAATGTTGTCTCCATTAATTACATACTCTCAAGCTCACTGTCTTGGTAACAGAGAGGGTAAACGAAATTATTAATTTATAGGAGAATTTCATTAAATCTAGGTAATTTTTTACTATTATTTAATTGTGACAATTAAAATAACAATTTACTTCATTTGGAATTTTGAGATGACCCTACTTAACTTTGCATTGTCTTGAATAAATTTTAGAAGTACATACATTGTTTTTGTGTTTCTGCATATAATTCAATGTATGTTATAATGATAACACCCCAAAATGAGAAGATAATGAAAATCCAAAAGGGAAAGAGCGGAAAACTAAAAGTGCACTAATTCTAATTGTATTAAACACAAAAAGATAAAACAAAATAAACAAAAGAAATAGAAAAAGTGCAACTAATTAGTGTTATGTTAAGTGGCATTCTCCTATTGGACTCTTTGTTTTTTTTTCAGCACGTTGCATTCATTCCAGCTCAGCGCAATTTAAGCTTTGATTAATTAAACGCGTTCTCTTGCCATGTCAGCTCCACACAAAATTTCAGTGGGTCCCGACACTCTCAAATCTAGTGGATACTTAAAAAAGTCTTGCATTTTGACTAAGGTGAAACATGGCAGTGAGTTTGCGACACGTGTAAATCATACATGACTTTGACACTTAACGTATCGCTTTTTCTTGGGCCTCTCTGGATCAGACACGTGTTCTTTTAGTGGAGGAATTCTTCTTTGCTTGTTTCCTTTCGGATTCTTTTTCCGGGGTTAAATTTTATAAAATGGTACACGTAGGAGATAAAAAGGTGCCCAATGCACCTTTGTATCTTTCGGTGTAAAAAAAGGGGTCAACTGATTAATGAATAATTTAATCAGATACTTAAGTTGGGGGTTTAGAAAATTCATTAACATGTTTAATTCAGAATGCAACTTTGTGGATTAAAGTTGGATTATATTAATTTGGGGCGGCCGCGTGGGTGGTTAACAGTCTAAGAAGCATACTTTTTAAGTTATTTTTTAATCTAGTAAGATTAAGATTAAGCTAAGCTCTTGAAACAGTTTTGCCTAAGACAATTCTTACGAATATACTTTATTAAGACATTCTGGCACTAATTTGAATGCTTTAAACAACATCATACGTAAAACAAGAAAGCAATTGTTCGACCAATTGAACAAGATAAGATGGCTTTCTTGAATTAGCTTGATCTAGAATCAAGCAAGAGGAACTAGGTTCGGGGTTCCTTTATTTTTCAATTTCAAGTTCTGCTTGAATACTACTCTGAATATCTACTATGAGGAAACAAATAAAGTAGCCCAACTGAACTAGCTACAGTGGGTTCAGACCAGCAGTCCATTAGTCAAACCTAAGTTGCGCTTGGATGATTGGAACGCAGGGAACTGCTGCCCAGGCGCAAGAACTAGAAGACTAACCTAACCATGTCACATTCCTGCCTAGAAGATTTGCATATAGCGAAGGATTTCACCTTTATCATCTCACTACATCTATCAGAACAGATTTAGATTTCTTAGGTAACATCAAGCTCTTTGTGACCTATATATAGGACTAGATCAATACATGTTGGAGAAATCTATTGATTATAAAATTGCAATATAATCTTATTTTGATCACACTTACAACAAGTTTTTACCTTTTCAAAACTAATGTAATTTTTTTTTTAAGTTAAAAGACTTTCATTTCATTAATGAAAGAAGGCATGGTATGCCATTGCAAGTGTTTAGCCATATACTAGAGGAGACTACTATGAATGTTTTATGAGTCTAATGATCTCCTAAAAAAGCTTGTGGTAGGAAACTGTTAAGGAAACAATTAATATCCACACTTTTCACAACAGAAGAACCTTAATCTAACAATGAAGGAAGAGTGATAGTTCTCTAAAGAGGACAAAGTTTGGTCTTCACCTTAACCTTTTTGATTTTCAATAATTGTGATTTCGTGAAACTCAAACTTTTTTATAAACCTCTTCTAGCAAGTAGTTTGCTAACTTTAAAACTTTAAATAATTATCATATAATAATATTTAATTTACCAAAAGGATAAAGCATTAGTCCTATCCAAATAAAATGATCATCATAGATATTATCTTAAAAAGTCCAACATCTTTTACTCACATATGGTCGTTATCAAGCCATATATCATTCTTTTAAACCGTCTCATTTCCAAGTTTGTATTGGTTAATGAATTGTGTGATCATTAAGTATACTTGAATTTGGAAGCTCTATACTAAGAACTTGTGAGAACCAACATAGATGCATCAACCTTTTAGAAATATATATATAGTATCTCATATAGGATAGACTCATTTGTTCACACTAAATTGAGTATCTCAAACCTCTCAATGTGTGTACTTCAACATTTTTTCACATTGCAACCTATATTCATGATTATTTCATAACTCTCAAAACCAACATAATGGGTCGACCTTAAATGTAGTATTTTGATGCAATGTCAAATAGTTTTCCCTTTGCTCTTATGCCAATTAGCTTATAAAAGATCACTTTTTGAGTAATGTCTTATGTAACTGAATCATCCATGGTCTTAGGTAACATATGAAAATAGCATACATCCATTCTTCACTTTATGACATAGTCAAAAGTCACAAAGGGCACAATGCAAGTATTGTTAACCTCTTTAGGACTCACATGGTGAAGAAGTAAAGCTCTATTCTTACAAGTCCTATATTAGTCATAACGTACATGTTTGAAATACATGCTATGGTAGTCATAACGTACATGTTTGAAATACATGCTATGGTAGAGGTTCTCTTTTTAAGAGTTTACGTCAAACTTCAAATACTATACAAATCTTAGTCTAATTGCTCTTGGAAATAACTAACTTGAGTTCCCCATTTGCTTACTATTCTAGGCAACCAATTGGCTCTTACATCTAACTTACCCAACACGTTAAACTAATCAATTTGAGAATTGATGATAAATGTAAAGGAATTTAATTAATCTAATTTGAGATTGCTTTGGATTATATTTTATATCCATAGCAAACATGTTAAGAATCTAATTGCTCATAAATAATAAGAATGACTTTGTGATTGGGTAAAACGGAGAAATTAAGTTGAACTTAATTGCATTGAAGTTATGATCTTTAAGTGTTTAATTAAAATGTTCAATTAAATCATGAAGATAAATTTTGTAATAACTTAATGGTTAAGTTAACAACATTGGCAACATTAGCAGTGGCTGATTTCGCAACCTTTAGGCTTTTATCTTCGAATTCCAAATGACTTGATATGTTATCAAAAGTTTTGATATTATTATTATATGTCATATTTGACTTCATACGATGAAATGATTACTTGAATCTATTGCTCATCTATTAAGACAATACCTTCTACCTCGAGCTCATAAATCAGGATAGATTTCGTTTTTAGATGTTGTTTCATTGATGATGTGCCATCCTTTGATAAGTATCGAACTTTATGTTCAATTCGAGCAACTTAATTAGAGAAACCACTCCATATTTGTTATTGAGGGCTTGCCTTATCTCATTTCATACTACTCAAACTCACTTAGCAAACCGTTGTGCATGTTGATTAACATAGTAAAGCACACACAATAATTTTTCTTATGTCAATTTTAATATGTTGCAAGATCTTAGCAATGTTGATATCTCCAGCTTTAAGCTCTTACATGATTAGGTTGATATTCATTTTTTATTAAAAAAAAAACATCTTCATCATCAATGAGATAAAAGATCTTATGAAGCTAAATTTTATATTCTTTGTCATCTAATTTCTTCGCTTCTCTAAACAAGTAGTAATTTTCTCAATAGCCATAATTGTCTTCATTAGAAAATGTTCAATGGACATTAACAATTAGCCCCAAAACATAATAATTTGCGACATAAATTTAAATCAAATAATGAAAATGATACACAAGTCACTAGATCGAAAATTCGTTATACTCCTAATAATCTCTCGCATACAAGTACTTGTTAACATTATTTAAAATAATTCTTGCATAAAATTTTAATTTTAGGCGTAAAATTTGAAAAATTTCACTCCACTAAAACCTCCTACTTAACATAAAATTCCTAGATATGTTAGTAAATTGCATATTACCATAAAAATTAGCATGCTTAATAACTAAAAAAATATATCATACTAAGCATATGCAATTAATAGGAATTTAATCATATGAATAATTAAAGAGTAAAATACACCTACCATTTAAGTTTTGTCTATAATTTTATAAAGGTCCATATGACAGTTTGCCCCAAACGTGTGAACGGCGTTAACAACATACTTGAAATGACTAAATTACCATCACATAGAAAGGCCTAATCATATGTTAAAAAACCCTAATCATTAGCAACTATTGTGTACATTCTTTTCTTTTCATTATTCAACTACTCTCTTACACCAATTGATTAGGGTTGTTCTAGATTTCCTTTCAATTAAAAGCTTCATCCTATAGCAAAAAAGCCATAAACTATTTTGTTATTTCGAAGCCTTTAAATCGTAACCCAAATTGAGAGTACCTAAATCGTGATTAAAGGTTAGGGTTCCTTGATTTTGTTGTGTTTGTAGTAAGTATTGTGGCTTTGTGTTGTTGTGGTAGAGGTTGAGGTTAAGGTTTTGATTAGGATTTGGGGATCTAAGGTGAGGTTTAGCGTTCTATTGGTGCTTGAAGTTCACTTGAAACTATTAAGGTGAAGATTAGGGTCTAGGTCTGGATTTGGGATTGGGTTCGAGTTAAGAGTTTAAAATTGAGGATTTAAGATTTTGTAAAAAATTGAGAATTTAAGGTTAGGGTTTTGATCAACTTTAAATTTAAGGATTTATGGTTTGGTAAGACTTAGGGATTTAAGGTTATGATTTTGCTTAAGGTAACTTAAATTTAAAGTTGATCGAGTTAAGGTTTAGGGTTTTGGGAACCTTAATCGATTTTAAATTAAGGGTTTGGGAAATTAGTTTTAATTTGGTTAGGGTTTAGGGTTAGCATTGGGAATTATGTTATCGTTCAAAATTTCAAGGTTTATTAAATTATTGTAATTTTTATTTCAAGTTTGGACATGGCAAAGATCCTGTATAACTTCGTGGTGCACATTAGGAATGTGGATCCAAATAGATATTCTTATATAGAGATGACAAATAATGTGTTTGAAGTGTTGGTGGATGATTATAATGTTAAGGTAGGTATGAGTGTCTCCATTAGTGTATGACATCTTAAATCAATGAAAGTTTTTGAATTGAAGAATGATGGTAATGTTTTGAAGTTGTTCCAACTGTATAAAGGTACCAAGGAAATCCACCTCCATTTGGACCTAATCCCATAAATTCTTTTATAGACTATGGAATTTGGTAAGTTTTCGACTTTTATAAATGTGAGGCTTAATGTTGTTGCTGGTGTTAGTGCTTTTGATGTGAATGTGAATGCTAGTTTAGGTATTAGTAAAGGCAAGATCGATGAGGCTAGGTCTACTGATTTTAAAGCTTCTATTTTGAGTAGAGGTAAAGTTGAAGATTATGGTTATAGTGAGGTTGATGTTAGAACTTTAAGTAGAGGTAGAAGTAAAGGTAAAGTTGGTGAAGGATTTTTTACTCCTATTAATGTTGATGTTAATGATGAAAGTAGTGATTCATCTAAAGACATAAATGAAGTGGATTTATCCAATAAAGATGCAAGACAAGATGCTTAAGATAGAGAGTGAGCAAAAGATAAGTTAGTCTTAAGGTAATTTTGAAGATGATGTCAAGGTTAAGGAACATGCAGCAAATGAGGATTTGTTTGATATTGATAGTGATGTAGATGAAGGAAACTAAGATATCTTTGACTCTAATAGAAAAGGTAAAGTGATAGATAAGTCTTTTGGAGGAATCCCTTATACTCTCGATAAGAATAGGAAGGTTATTTTGGTAGAAAACATGTTATTTACCATTGTTTATCACTTTAGGGAAGTGATGATAGATTATATGATCTGGGAAGGAATTGAGTTATATAAAGCCAAAAATGAAAAACCTAAGTATAAGGCATTCTGTAAAGGAAATGGTTATAAATGGATGATTCATACAACCTTATGTTTGGATAGGAAGACCTTTAAGATTAAGAAAGTATGGAATGAACATTCTTGTATTGGGGTGAGTAACAATAATTTTGCTATTACAAGTTTGTGGATAGCTAATAAACTTGTTGGTTAGTTGGAATCTGAGCCCAATATGTCTTATAATCTAATGCAACATGAATTACAAAAAACGAATGGAATAAGCATTCATTCTAAAAAGTTGTATAGGACAAAGAAAAAAGCTTGAGACGAGTTTAAAGGGATTCTTGGTAAGTCCCATTCATACATGCATTTGTATGCCCAAATGGTAAGGGGTATAGATCTTAATAGCATAGCCACAATACAGCTAGAGAGGCTTAAGGTTAGCATGTACTTGACATTCAAAAGGTTTTTTCTATCCTTTGGTGCTATGATGAAAGACTTTAACAATGGATGTAGGCTTTTCATTGGGGTTGATGGTTACCACTTCAAAATGTCATATCAAGGAACCTTGTTATCTGCCATTTCAATTAATGGGAATTTTGATTTATTTCTAGTTGTTGTTGTAAAATTAAAAAACTGGTGATTCTTAGGCATGGTTTTTGCATATGTTGAATACTACCATTGAGGACTTCAACAAATTATTGACAGTGATGAGTGATGGCCAAAAGGTAAACCCTAAACCCTATTGTTCTCCAGTTAATTATTTAATTTCAATTATTTATTATCTTTTTAATTAATGTGTCATTATGGTAGGACCTAAAAGACATAATTACAAAGGTAATGCCCCATGTAAGTCAAAGAAAATGTGCTAGGCACTTATATAGCAATTTTAAACAGAAGTTCTCAAGTTTAAGGTTGAGAGTCAATTTTTGAAAAGCTGTCAAAGTATACAACCAGTGGAATTGGAATGAAGCTATAATGAAGATAAAGATTGAAAATGATGATGCATGTGAGTGGTTGATGGAAAAACCATTAACATTATAGGTAAGGCACACTTTTGACCCAAGTTTGAAGAGTGACCATGTAACCAACAACATGGCAAAAAGTTTCAACCACTGGATTGGGCTTGTCAAAGCCAAACCAATTTTGACTCTATTTAAAGAAATTAGAGTGAAGATAATGAAAAGGTTCTATGATAAGTATGAGAAGGCATGCACATAGAAAGGTCAAGTGACCTTTAAAATTAAGAAGAAATTGGATTCTTCCAAGTATAATGGGAGGTTTTGTAAGGTTATGCTTGCCTCAAATAGTGAGTTTAATATGTTTGAATGTGGCAGGACTTATGTAGTCAGCTTGGGGGTGAGTAAGATAACTTGTCTTTATGGTGTTTGGAATATTTCAAGAATTCTTTGCAAGTATGCAATAGTTTGCATAAGTAAAAAAAAAAAAAGGGTGATATACAATAATATTGTGACAATTACTATTCTAAGGAGACTTTGATACTAGCAAACATTGATTACATTCACCCTATACTTGACATCACAATGGCTGAGTTTAGAGGTTAGGTTGATCCAATGGATCTTCCATTGCTTTGTTATATGCTTGGTAGATTAAAGAAGAACAAAAGAAAAGAACATAGGGAAGAGCCATCTAGATATGGTAGTGCTAGAAGGAGAAGCACTGTTAGAAGCATTTTCTACGCTAAGATTGATCATAATAGAAGGACATGTCCTAAGTCCTGTGGGACATAATGTGAAGGTAATCTCTATAACTAATTTAGTCTTTTAATCTATTCATTAATTATGCAATTTAATATAACGAATGCATTTTTATATTTTAAATTGAAGTTATATACTTTATCTGAGTCTTTATCAAGAGTTCCTAAGTCTGCATCAAAAGTTGTTGGGGGTCTACATCAAGAACTTCAGGGGGACCTTCTATTGGTGTGTAAGGAAAACTTGATGTTGTTGTTGAAGAACATGATAGTGGTGGCGGTGATACTGCTGAAAGACATGGTAGTGGTGGTGGTGGTGTTGGTTGACATAGTGATGTTTCTCGAATGTCAGATATGCTTTATCTATAAGGAGGCCTTCATTTGTTACGGCTTTTGCTAGACATGCTACCCTTATTGTCCTTACTTCCTCAGTAATGAATTCTGTGAATGCTCCATTTGAATCTAGTGTTGATGGTGCTGAAAGGACACATGCAAGTGACTTTAATGTTGTTGATATGTGAATATGTGAATACAATGCAATTAAGGTTTTTTGTAGTGTTTTAATGACTAGAACGTAATTACAAATGATGCTTTGTATTTTTTGTCTTTGCTTATCTATCATTATTTAAAGATATGATACTAGATGCTTTGATTATTGATTTTGATATTGGATTCGTTGATAGTGGTCTTTTTTTGTAAAGTTGAGGACCCAGTGGTCTTTAGGTTCTTTTGTAAAGCTATTGGTCTTCTGTGCACAAAGGTTTAGGGAAAATAGTGATCCTTATGTGCACAAAGAGACTCGATGCAATCAGGGTATTTTATTTTCCCATAATGTTAATCAATATACATGCATTACAATGCAGTTTTATATGTTGTATTTATTGACATTATAGAGTTAAGGATTCATTGAAATTATCAAGTCAAATTTGGTATCAAGTGGTATGTTTCCTCTTGTAATTTTTGTATTTTAATGTTTATTTTAGATTTGCAATTCACTAACTATTTACTGACATTAGTAGCAAGAAATTTGGAGTATTTGAGAAATGAAATTTGGATTTTGAAGAACCTTTAGCTTTTAGTTTGAGGGAGTTTTTGAAAGATTAAACCTTTTATTTATCTAATGAATGAAGGGCAACATTGTCTTAAAAATGCTACCACATCATTAAAATAATAGAAATATTAACGGTTGACTAATATTAAGGCTTATGTGTTCAGCAAAAGATAGCTTTTTATAATGGACTATTTATTTCGAATACTAATAGACCTGCATGGAATTATGAACAAAACTTAAGGGAGTAGGTATATTTTACCTATAATTAAAACATTACTTGATATAAGATGGTATATTATATGAATGTTACTCAAATGTCACATATATTGTCATACAAAATTCTAGAATGCTAAAAAAAAATTATAAACAAAAATTAAATATTTTTTTATTAATTATTAAATTTTCTTAAAGGTATGGATCACAGAAATATTCTAATTATAGGGTTTGAAAGTTTACAAAATGCACACTTTATGTCATTGTGTTGTAAACATTCCTTGAAGTGTGGCATAAACTCTTATTAACATGAAATCTAATGCATGTATTTCCATACACATGAGTGATTTTTTAAAAATTTTAATTATAAAAAAATTAGTAAATATCAAAATTATGAAAAATTAAAAAACTTTATTTCTAGATTTATGATGGCGATGGTGTAAAAATGCACCATTAAATCATCGTCATCTGTTCCCATGCACAGCCTAAGCATGAATGGGCTTTTATTTTCAATAATAAAAAAATCTAGCATAAAATATTCTTCTGAGGAGACGCATGGAAGCCACACACCATCTTTTTAGTGATTTTTGGTCGCATTCTTGACAAAAATAGATTAGTCTCAACCAAAGGAGTCCATTATGGTGCAAATAATGTGTTAATCAAACTCCATGATGATTCACACACGTTGGACTGAGAATAGGTCAAGTTTTTAGTCTAAATTTTATTTTTTTTAATTTAGTCTTTAATTTTCTTTTGTTACTCAACATACAAATCCAAATGGTGCAAATAATATGCCAATGAAAAGCTTATCATAAAAGATTCTATTGGTATAAAACTCATGTATAGAAAAAGCATTGAAGGAAGAGAGAAAATTCAATTAATTAAGTTTCAAGTTCAGACAACTAGGGTTTTATTTTTCTCCATATTTACTTAATCACATGAAACTCAATTTTTTCAGATTTTATTAGACATATTTAAGCATCATATGATGAAAAAATCAAACCCTAAAATGTGCCTTCTTTTAAATACCATTAACATACCATATAAGCTTCAGAAACGAGATAATCATAAAGTAAAGACATAATTAATGATTTTTAACATATTAATAATGTTTTTTGGAGACCATAATATAGTATACTCAAGTGAGCTCTAATACTAATGTTAAAGAAAGATATAAATAAAAAAATTGTATAATAATCTTACTCTAAGCACACTTGTAACTATTTTTTATCTTTTGAAAACTAATGCAGAATAATGTTACGATCCTGATTTTGGACCTTTTAAGTGTTTATTGATTAAAAAAAAAAAGACACTTGCGAATTGAAACTATTACAAAAATAAGTTGTAACCACCTTTTTACAATATAAGAATCACAACCTAATAATGGAGGGAGAGTGATAGTTCTCAAGAGAGGGAAGAGTTTAGTTTTCACTTTAATTTTTTCACTACCTATAATTGTCATTTTGGTGAAAGATCTAGAGCCTTTCATAGAACCCTTTTATAAGATAGTTTGATAACTTTAAAGGTGTGTTTGGTTGGGGAAAATGGAGTAGCCATTCTTCCGCTATTCTCATTCTTGAGATAAAGTTGCATTTGGTTTAATAGAATGACTATTCTTCAAAATAATCATTTTAAGATAAGCCTGAATAGTCATTCCAATACCTTCCTTAGTAATGGGTATTCCAAATTGTTGAGAATAAAAAAAGAAAGTTGATTAGACAAATATACCTTTTTACAATTTAAAAAATTACCTTATAAAAAAATACCAAACCTATTTTTTCTCTCTTCCTCACTCTTTCTCTCTCTAAAGCACAGAAGACACAAAATTTTTTACTTCATTTTCAAAAAAAAAAGAAAACGAAAATATTTAAATATTATTTAATATATTAATATTATTTAACTATAATAAATATTATAAGAATATTATTTAATATTATTATTTGAATATAATAAATGTAATAAAGAATATTATTTAGTATTATTTAAATTTAATGAAGAATATATTTTGTCTTTTAATTTTAAATATTATTTAATTATAATAAAAGGTTTAATTGTCTTTTAATACAAAATATTATTAAATTATAATAAAAATATGTTTGCATTTTGGTGAAAATATTATTTAATTATAGTAAAAGTTATTTTGATTTTATTACTTAAAATATTTTTATCTTTTAACAAGATAGATTCTTTAATTTTAATAAAGAGTATTTTTTTCTCATCATAGTATTTTTGTTTTTTAATTAAAAGATCTTTAAATTTTAATAAAGTATATTTTTATCATTTACCCATTATTTCTTAACTATTCTTAAAATTATTCTTGTCAACCAAATAATAGAATAAGTAATAATAGCAATTTCTATCCTATTCTATTCTTATGAATCAATCTATGTAATAATTATTCTTTTCCTATTTTATTCCCTTTGAATGATTATTTTATTTTCATTTTATTCCTTCCAGTGAACTAAGCATACTATAAATTTTCAAATAATTACCATATAATTATCATTAATTTACCAAAACATAAAATAAACTATAGTCCTATTTTTATAAGATGATCATCATAGGTGTTCCCTTAGAAAAGTCCAATGCGCAATTTGAGACTTCTTCATCTGTAGTTTATTTGGCATAGCCAATCTACTTAGGTTCTATGCCAACAGCTCACAAGATTAATACCAGCATTTTTAATTTTTAAAAAATGTGTATATGCATATTAATTATAATAAAATATACAATAAATTTAAGTGACTTTGTGTACATAAATTCTTCTTGTTGGTCTGACACAGAAGTGAAAATTGATATCTGATTGAATTTAAATCAAAACTCAAGTCTTGAATTGAATTTCTTGATAAACTAATGTTAATTTGTTTCACATCCCAATTATACGGCTAGCAGTCAATCATACGGAGGTAATGAATACCAACTTTAAAAACATTTAATTTTTATGAAATAGTTAAACACTTTTACTACTTTTCTTCCAACTATATCTAAGCATTTGACTTTAATTACATTCTTGGCTCAAACAAAAATAGGTTGCGGATGCTGCAGACTCCCCACAATTGAGGATATTTTTGTGAATTAAAATTGAAATGGGCCTGGAGTTGTGACAGACACGTTTTCCTTCTTGTTTTTGGGCTTTGACGAAATTGTGTAGGTCTCCAGGGAAATCCCGTGGCAAATCAGGGAGATGCCTTGACCTATCTCTCCAATCAATATTCTCACATTATTGTGAATTGTGATTAGGGGTTTTTCTCTTGTTTTTGTTTCTTCCTTTTAAAAACGTTTTGTCCTAAAATGTAGATCAAACCAAACCCAAAGATATAGCTATATACCCAAGATAAGAGGGAATAATGGATGCTACATATATGCTAGGATAAAGGACCTTCACCAGACAATTGGTATAGACTTTGGCCATTCTTTCTTCAATCTACTAAGGATGTGGCTTAACTACTAGAGATAAAGTTACATCTTACCATATGCCATAGCTTATCCAAGATCTTCACTTTACCAAAAGATTGATGACATGAGTAAATTAATTTTGACAAAACATTTATAAACATTAGCAGCTTTATATGACAATTGCATAATCCTACTCTTTTCTTCTCTCCGAAAATCATGAGGTAATTCAATTTTCAGCATTTTTGGCCTCAACAAGCACATAATCTGCCACTAATTTTCAATGAGTTGACTAGCTGTTATTCAAAGATATTATCATAAAGCATCGAAAGTTGTAAAGTGGCTCTTAGTATAGGCTAGAGGTGCCATTCTTTTATGTAATTTTTTGTTTGTCAGCAAGTCAACCCTTTCACTGATGGCTTGGAAAAGTAGTCTGCAACATTGTCTATATATTCTTTGGATCAAAAAGTTTGTAGCCACGCAAGTGCAATCACCGCCAATGTTGGAACAGAAACCATATATCGCTATGATTTCTCTAAGAAACGGCACCGGAAAGTTCATGAACAAGACGTTCAGATGCTCCGCGGCTACTTTTAATGACTTTTTAGACGAAAAGTTATCTTTCTTGATTGATCAAGAAAAACCAAGCACATATTTTGCTCAGTCTCATTGCAAGTTCGTTGCATTCTTGAATGTTTCTCGTACTATCGTAACGCACGGATTTGAGAGTTTGACCTACTAGACGTGAAAAAATAAATACTTATGTTAGGAGTTGTCATCAATCTTTTTTATTTAAATGCGATTGACCATCCATTGATTCGGTTCTAATTGATGAAGTTTTAAATTAATTTTAGGTACGTTGAAAGAATGAGAAATTAGTCTACAATTTTCTTTAAAGTTAGAGTCGAGTTTAGAAGTACAGTTACGCATGGGAAAGAATTAGCATCCCTGTTGCACTTGTTTCACGAACTGTACCATTTAATCTTATGTTATTCTATTGAAATCTAAACCATTGATGTTTTCTTAATCCTTATTTATTAATTAATTCTTTATTATATTAGTAGATTAAATCTTTTTATTCGGTTTTGTAAGTGCACATGATGCAGTCGTAAAATGATATCATGATTTATCAATTTTAAATAATGAGAGTGATAACCTTGTATTAAAAAATTGTTTATAGATCATTCCAACGCTTTGGTAAGGTTTCAAAGTTTTTCTCACCTAGGGATATCTCCGAAAGAACTTGTCTCTACAAGCCCTTCGAAGAAATCCCATCATCGGAGTTCTCTTCCCATTTAACAAAACAAACATGTCGCATGTCATGGCAAAATAAAAATTATGAATGATGTCTATATGAGCCTTTAAATATGATTTAGTTAATTTATAATTTATAGAACAATGTATTTAATAGTTTAAGGTAATTTACTGCCTTATTTATTTATTTATTTATTTGTATAAATATTTTTTTGGAAACATGCTATTAAATTGATAATCTTTAATTAATATTATGGGTTAATAAATTTTATTCAACTATACGTTTCATATTTAATAAACAATTAATTAATTTTTAATATTTAAATTTTAACTTAATTAATTTTATTTAGCGATATTTGTTTAAGTTAATTAACTAATTGTATCATTTTATATTTAGATATAATATCATATAGATTTATTTCTTTAAACATTTACAATGATTATTTGAGTTAATAGGTATTGGAATATAGAGTTTGGATTTATTTCGATGTTTTGATGAAAATCCTTTTCGAATCTCGCACTTAGGGTATTTACCCCGAAAGATGCCACTCTTTACTCTTTTCAGATGAAATTCCATCATTTGATTAACTCAAGTTAATCACTTTATTTTAATATTTATAATTTTGTATTACATTGTATGTTTTTATATTTACAAATACCTAGACAAAATTTATAATAGAAGTATTTCATTTCTTTTGCCTATATAACCTATTTATATTTTATCTTCACTCCCCATGTATACTCATCCTTATAAAATACGTAAAACCTATCTATTCTACCCCAACTTAGTATTATCCTATTTCATTTTATTATATTTTTCAATTTAATGTTTCCTTATACATCTTCATTCTATACTTATATTTTCATAAATTTACATACTAAATATTTTATAATTATGTCTAACATTTCACCATTTCCTACATTTTATATTGAGGAAATTGTGAGAAATAACCATCCGTATAAGGTGATTTCAAAAGTAGCCACCAAAAAAAAGTTATCTGTTTCTACCCAAAAAGAAGCATGAGCAGACGGAAATGCCCTTAAAAAACACTGTAGCAAATTAAGTTGCCGATATCTGCCTCCCGCCATCTTCCAAAAATTAGAAATTAATGCTCAGTTGTTTGTGCTCGCTCATCTTTCTCTCTCAGCTCTCTGAACTGTATCAACTATGTGTTCAGCACCATCGTCATCAGCTCTCTCAGCTCTCTGAACCGTGTGAGCTCTGTCAACTCTCTGTTGAGCACCATCGTCTTCGTGCCGTGGTTTATCTCTCGCCATTTGGCTATTTTGTCCTCGAAAAATAAACCCCATTGCGGAGATGACATCAAGGTATGTTTTTGGGTTCATTGCTGCAACACATAAATTTGTGAAACTTTTTTTGTAAATCAGAAGACGGATTAGAAACATAAAGGCGTGTCACCAGCATGTCTGCATGCACTTGTCGTGTTACCAGCATGTCTGCATGCACTTGTCGTGTCACCAGCATGTCTGCATGCATTTGGCGTGTCACCAGCATGTCTGAATGCACTTGTCGTGTCACCAGCATGTCTATGTGCACTTGGCGTGTCACCAGCATGCATGCATGCACTTGTCGTGTCACCAGCGTGTCTGCCTGCAATTGGCGTGTCACCAGCATGCATGCATGCACTTGGACTGTCACCACCATGTAATTAAGTAAAATAAATAATTATTTTTGTTTTCAAAATTTCAGTGGGGTTCCAATTCTGCGACTTGTGATAAGATACGGTGGTCAGTGGGTGGATGGCATGTATAAGGGTGGTGAGTCACGAATGCGGGGGGTTAGGAGTGATTTGTCGTTTGCGGGCTTGATGAAGCTGGTTGAAGATGTTGTTGGGGTAAACTCAGAAATTGACAACATTGAGTTGCATGCATTGATCAGTACACCCGGGGAGCTATCACGGCCAACTATCAAGGATGATGAGGATGTTGCATTAATTCTGCTAGAACAGAGGAATGTTCCAACTGTGTACGTCAGCATTAAAAGACCCGAAACAAATGTTATGTCACATGGAGAAGCTGAAAAACATGGTAATCAGCTCAATCAGAATCAGATTTACAATGCTTCACATATGCCAGAGCATTCGGTCCGTAACCCGCAGTTGGGGTATCCTCAGGAGTTTGTACAGCCCGGTAACCAGAGGACATTGATAGAAGAGTTGGGTGAACAATTCTGATCGGGATGTGCATCAAACCAATTAGGGTCTGCTGCTAAAGGAATGCATCGATCGGGTGAAACGGTAGAGTGTGTAATTCCAATTTCAAATGAGAATACGACACGTGAGTACAACGCTGTGACGTTGGATGTTAACACTGCGACGCTGGAGGATAATGCTGCATGTTATGAGGGAAATGAGGATTTGTTTGCTGGCAGTGAAGATAGATTTGATGACAGTTCGAGTGATGGGCTTGACGAATGGGATCATGACATTTCAGACAATGACTGCCTTTATGACAGTGACATTCCAATTTGCAATAATGTTGAAGGTGAAATAGAACCTGTTGAAGGTTTTGATGTAGGAAATGTTCAGTGTGATGATCCCATATACAATAACCCCATCGCTGGTGAGGACGGGAATCGTTCCGTTGATGCAATGGTCGATGATAGTTATCAAGAAAGGCGAAATGAAGGGATATCTTCTACGTGGCGAATTGCAGGTGCAGAAAGGTTCGCCTTCCAAACAATTAGCACTGAGGAGTCGACATGTCCCAATGATCGCTTATACAAAGGAAGAATGTTTTCCTCGAAGGCGGAGTTGAAACGAGCTCTGAACATGTTGGCTCTAAAAGAGCAATTTGGGATAAGAGTGAAAAGGTCATGCAAAAGTCGTTAGGAGGTTAGTTGCAAAGACAAGGCATGCAAGTTCAGTGTCCGTTCAAGGAAGTTACTTGACGGAGGAGGGT
Organism: Theobroma grandiflorum; assembly: GCA_036013995.1. Classification (NCBI taxonomy): domain Eukaryota; kingdom Viridiplantae; phylum Streptophyta; class Magnoliopsida; order Malvales; family Malvaceae; genus Theobroma; species Theobroma grandiflorum. Next base: position 16,613,855 of record CP142131.1, read on the forward strand.
ATTGGGAAGTTCAAAAGTTCCACAAAGTACACACATGTACTGTTGATGGTTTGCAAGGGCGATTTGCATCTGCGAGTGCCAAGATAATTGGTGAACTTATGGCACCCAAGCTTCAGGCTAATGGAGTAGCGTTGAGACCTAAGGACATAATTGGTGAGATGAGGGTTCAGTGGGGATTGGAATGCTTGTATGGTAAGGCTTGGCAAGCAAAGGAGTATGCGGAGACGCTTGTTTTCGGTCCCCCGGAGGAGTCATTTCAACTACTACCCTCATATTTTTATATGTTGGAACAAGAAAATCCTGGCACAGTCACAGCAGTGGCTACTGACGAGGCTGAAAGATTCAAATATTGTTTCTGGTCATACGGGGCTTGTATTCGGGGGTTTAGGGATGTAATGCGTCCTACGGTTGCAATTGATGCAACACATCTGAAAGGCAGGTTCAAGGGTGTTCTGTTTGTTGCTGTATGCAAAGACGCGAACGAGTGTGTATATCCAGTTGCGTTTGGCATCGGCCATGTTGAGGACGAAGGCTCATGGACGTGGTTTCTCATCAAGCTACGTGATGCGGTTGGTTGTCCTGAAAACACCATGTTCATTTCTGATCAGCATCTCGGCATTAAGAAAGCAATCCAAAATGCATACCCAGAAGCGCACCACGGTTTATGCGGTTACCATTTGAAGAAAAACTTAAAAAATAAGTTCAAGCGTGATGACGTTTCTACGATTTTCACCCTTGCTCGAGATTGCTATAAGGTTTCCGAATTCAACAGACATATGAACCAGCTCAAGCAGATTCATGCGGGAGCCTATGCTGATCTTTTGAGAATAGGCCCTGAGAGATGGGCACGTGCATGTTCACCGACAAGGCGATACCAAATGATGACCTCGAACATTGCCGAATGTGTTAACTCCTGCTTAAAGCATGCCAGACAAATGCCAATCACTGTTTTGATCGAGTTCATACGAGACATGTTCCAGCGTTGGTTCCATGATCGGTACGAGGAGGCTGTCAAGGTGACCACACCCCTCAGCCCTTGGGTTGCTAGGCAATTGAGCAAACGCTTCAATCATGCACATCGCTTTGTAGTGAAGCCTATCAATCGAGTGGAGTTTGAAGTTAAAGACGGGAAGATGGACGGACTAGTTAACCTGTCCGCGAAGACGTGTTCATGCTGTGAGTTCCAAAAAGATTTGCTGCCATGCAGCCATGCCATTGCAGCAATAAGGTCAGATTATATTTTCTTTATTTCTTATTTGATCCTTATTTTGACATAACATAGCATTATATTCTGCTTGAATATTGGGTTCATTGTATTTTTCAGTAAATGCAAACGTGAAGCCTTTGATTTCTGCGCCGACTACTACAAGACAACCGTTTGGGTGGAGGGTTATGTGGGGTCCATTCGCCCAGTAGGGCATCCTAGTGAATGGGACATCCCCCTGCATGTGAAACAAATTATCGTCTTGCCACCATCTTGGCGAGGCCAAGCAGGAAGACCTAGGAGGAGAAGGATTCCATCCGCTGGTGAAGGCAGTCGAGCACGGAGATGTTCGCAATGCAAGATGTACGGGCACAACAGACAGAATTGCCCATCTCCATTTGCAAATCCATCTACAAATCCGGCACCATCTCCAAGTCAATTAGCACCCCAACGAGTGCGCCGACCGAAAGCATGTTCAATTTGCAGAGAAACTGGTCACACACACGACAGCTGTCCAATCCAAATGACAATGTCTGAAAACGTAGTGTGTGGTGTGGAGGATGACATATTATCGGGGCCTAACTAATTGCAATTTATCTGTTGCTTTGTTAGGGTTTGATTCGAACTGTTTCGATCTTGGCCATTGACATTTGCATTGAATAATGATATTTGCTATAAACCAGTGTATAATAATAGCATTGCCTAGGCATAGAAGTTGTCAATAATTGACTTTAGCCACACCATGCATGGTGGTATAGTATGGAATGTAAATTGTCTAATCTTTGGACAGCATATATAAATAAAAAATCAACAATGTTACTCTACATTTCGACAATTGTAAAGCCAATACATTCATTATGTTATTTAGGGTTGCAAGCAAATCGCTTCAATATACATAAGGGAATTTTACTCATTTTACAAACGACGTTGCAAAACTATATCAGTTGTCCACTTTGGTTTAGAGTTTGTGATAGGGTAAAATTACTACCCTAAACCCTAACCCTAATACATTCCCGCTACCCTATAATTATCTTAACCCGTTTAAATACCCGATTAAATAAAAAAATTATTAAAATTTTCTTCGTGAGAACCCAATTACCCAATTAACTTTTCTAATCTCATAACTTACCTTTAGATTTATATGTTATATGTTTATATAAATAATCATATATATACACTGTAATTAATAATTTTATGAGTTATAATTTTTACAATGTTAAAACAAAATAAAAAGTAAATATATTTATATTTAAAATACATAATATATACACACACGCATTCATAAAAGTATTAATGTCATCATATTAATAATTAGAGTAATCATACTTAAACATAAATAACAATATAATAATTTTTTAATTTAAATATATTAATGTCATCACATTAATAATTAAAGTAATCATACTTTTCATATATTTGTTACTTTTTAATAAAAAAATTTAGGGTAACGTTTGTAAAAATTATAAATTTTTACTTTAATTATTAAAGTGCATGCAGACGTGCATGCACACGTGCTGTTGACACGCCACCTGCATGCAGATATTGGTTGTGACACGCCACCTGCATGCATACTGGCTGTGACACGCCAGGAGCATGCAGACATGGTTGTGACACGTCCAGTGCAGCTAATGCGGATACTGGGGGTGACACGACAGACGCATGCAGACATAGTGGTGACACGCTGTCTGCATTCGGGTATATTTGTGGTGACACGCCACCTGCATGCATACTGGCCGTGACACGCCAGGAGCATGCAGACATGGTTGTGACACGCCCAGTGCAGCTAGTGCGGATACTGGGGGTGACACGACAGACGCATGCAGACATAGTGGTGACACGCTGTCTGCATTCGGGTATATTGGTGGTGACACGCCACCTGCATGCATACTGGCTGTGACACGCCAGGAGCATGCAGACATGGTTGTGACACGCCACCTGCATATTGTCAATGTTGTCAGACGCTGACTTATTACTAAATTGCGATACAAAAAAATATGTTCACTGGATACAACACTGGATACAAAATTACATAAAGATAATGTATTCCTGTATAAAATTGTCTATACAAAAAAATTTTATTCTGTATAAAAATATAATGAAGTGATTAATAAAAAAATGATTCTATTTCCTATGATCGTGTATACAACAAAAAATTTATCTCTAAATTGTATTGTGCAGAAAAAAAATTATACAACTAACTGCCGATATGTTCATGGTTCGCTCGCACAGCTGTTGGAAAAAATTTCGTGCGCGTATTGGATACGCAATTTTGCAATCATTTTCTGCTTAACTCTTATCGGCTCCGATTGCAAAATTGCGTCAATGTAGCTTACCATGAACATGCCACAGCTGAGACTATCCTCCTGCCGATGCACTGAAGGGCTAGGCAAAGAAATGTCCAATGGCATCGGCGTCAAATCCCGTCTCTTCCGACGGGTTTTATTGAAATACCCGGCTTGGTGACAGATGAATGGAAAAATTGTTGTAAGTGGCTTCATCTGCTCCGCACGAACTCCGTTATCCTTCGCTGCCGAAGTTGTTGCGGAGTCGATCACCTTGATCTTCCACTTACCCAAATCGATCTTTGCCACCACCCAATGCCCATCAACATTGCAAGGAGCGAGGATGAAATCGACCTCTTCCCATTTCTTGCCGTATGTCGGCCTTTCACCCTCCACATACCCCCGTAAATCAGTTGGAATTTGCATGCTTGACAGGGCATCTTCAGTTTTATATGTCAAGTGTAGCATACGGATGGTGTCCTGGAAAAAAAATTTGCATTGGTTTAGACTTAATGCACTGAAAAGCTTCGAAAAAAATAAAATTTTTTTCAGAAAACTTACAAAGAATATCGTGTCAACCACGCATGCACGGGCAGTGTAATGCTTCGATTTTGGGCCTGTCGCCCGTTTACAGATAACGCTGAGGCATGCGTCGATGTGTTCACTTGTCATTTCTTCTTGGGGATCCTCTAACGATGTGAAGAAGTCAAGACCTTGATCCCCTAAGATTCCGACGTTACGCCTGCATATGTCACAAAATGAATTTGATAAGCGATGGTCGATTAATGTTTCTATAGAAAACAACAATGAATTGATATTTAGAAGCTGACCTCGCGGACTGGTTCTTCTTGAAGGCTTCGTACGCTTCCATCATCGTGTCCTTCACCGCCCGACGAGTCAATGCGGGGTCGACATACGGGCTTGCAAGGTATTTGCTCGCCATAATCACCCGTGCCCGCTCAGTAGGGTCGGCAATTGCTGCTGCAAGATGATGGTAATCAGAGGATAGTGGTGAGCTGGTGGCTTCAGGAGTGGTCAGAGCAAGCTCGCCCGATCCTGCTGCTGGAAGCGCGACGATCGCCTCTGATGGAGGAAGATGCTCTATGGCTGACTCTAATAACTGAAGGGCTCCCTCCTGTCTCGCGAAAGTATGCTCAGTAGGATCGGCCTCACCAACCTCCGCTCCTTCAGCATCTTCTGATTGAAGGCTGGCACCATGCTCCTCACGCTGCCCATCATCAGGCTCATCGTGACCCGCAGCAGCATTGTCGGATGAAGGACCGACCTACAGAACGAGACAACTGTGAAAATTCGATAGCGAATTGACCTAAAATAGCAAAATACAAGTGCAAAAAGATTAACGTACTTGTGATTTCAGCCCAGCTAGAACCCGTGAAACGATGCGGTCCTCTAGCGTTTCAACCGCAAAAGTCAATGACTTAATTGATGCCTTCAGCTTCGACATTTCCCGCACGATATGTCGGAGCTGACGTTTTGTGCCTATGCCGTCATTGACTCTTGTCGACTGGGTCAACTGCAATAACATATATATTAGTGGTGTTAAAATAAAATCATATAGGAAACGTGTGAAAAACCAATATAACAACTTTAATATCCTTACCGGCGGCTCATGGGCAGTATGCGGTTGAATCGGAGTCGGAGCCATTGCTGGTTGCGGACTGGACGTGGCCTCCGTGAACTGCAATGACATAAGTTACTTTGTTACTAGCTCAACATATGTCGAAACTTTGAACAGAAATCGTTATAATCAAACTTACCGACGGCTCAATACGAATGTGTGACTGAGGAGGACCGGTGGGTGGTTGTGGAGCTGCCGTAGGTTGATCCAACTACACGCACATAAATGTTAGTAGATAATCACATATCAAAATGGATGTAAAAAAAATGTTAGAACCGTAAATACCGACTGTTCACTTCCTGCACCATGGTCGTCTCCTTGTTCCATCAACTCTGGGGCCAACGGCTCATCAACACTGGGAGAGTCGGTGCGCATCCGCTTACTTGAAGCGGTGGATCTTTTCTCCTTCAGGCTTCTCCTCTTCGACCTGGCAGCGACACCAATGTGATCACCCCGATCCTCCGTCTGCCCGATTGGCACGTACTGGTGGCCCTCCGATAACGGCACATCGAGGTCCACCAAATACTCCCGGTTGACCTCCTCCGGGGTGATCTCCAACGTCTTCAGGGCCCATAACTACAAAAGAAAAGTATTTATCAAACGTTTAAATTTGAGGCAAATTTCTTATACAAACATGAAGGATCGATCAATTTGTAGCTGTTCACTCACTTGCTTAGATGACTCGAACTTCTCAACCGCCTTGTGCAGGTCTTTTGGCTTCTGATTACATTGCCATCTGCACATTCGCGGGTACACGTTATCTTTCGGAGCAGAGGGGGCTACTATTTTCCGCAAGACCGGAATTGCCTCCAATGCCCAGAACTGCAAGTCAATTGTAAACATTATCAAACGTAAATTATTAAACAGTGCAACAAGGCGGTTATTTTCTCGAAACCAAACAAAAGCGGTAAATGTGACAATACCTGTATCACCCATACGAAGCCGTAGATGTTGTACCGTAAACGGCTTTCCTTTTCTTCGCTTGAGGTAGGCACCTCGAACCCTTTCAATAGGTAGTCCAAGGTGAGCCTCCAAACATAGTGGCCCCACGGAAATGCGTTCCAAGCGTCAAGGTCCTCAACCAATGACAGCAACCAAGGTGTCACCCGTCTACGGTAGTCTTGCCCAAATAAAATGTTATTTGCGATCAAGACGAGTGCCATCTTGGTCGCGTCTCCTTCCCGCTGGAAGTTTCCTCCGCGGAACGTGTCAAGCAAAGCCTGCAGCTTTATGCTATCCTGGCCGCTCCAGTATCTCGCATGAATTCCGTCCGCAACCATCTCGTACGAACGTGTGAACACATCGGGCATTGGACCGAACTTCAGCCCGGTTATAAGGCAGAACTCCTGCTTCGATATCCGCGCCTTGCTCTTGCCGATAGCAAACCAGAGCTCCTCCTCCGTTGCCTCCCTTTCATTGATTCGACGAATCATTATGTTATGAAGGAGACCAGCGCTGAAGTAGCCTTGCGGATAGACATCCAGGAGCGGTCCGAAGCATGTACGCTTCACTGCATCCAACTCTCCCTTCTCTTGGAGAGTCTTGTTGATGTAATGGAGCTGGGACCACTTACAGTGGGTGTTTATTGAGACATTGAAGGCCCACTTCTCCCTCGGCACAATGAGGACATTGTCAAGATCCTCATATTCTCTACGATGCATCTGCATCACATGGCACACGTGCACGAGTCAGTTAACCAATAATGTGCCCAAAAGGTATACTAACTATATAAATAATTGTTCTGACACGCCATGCATATGAGGTGAAATGCTGTCACACGCCATGCATATGAGGTGAAATGCTGTCAACGACGCCATGCATATGGAGTGAAATTCTGTCACACGCCTGTCACACGCCATGCATATGAGGTGAAATGCTGTCACACGCCATGCATATGAGGTGAAATGCTGTCACACGACGCCATGCATATGGAGTGAAATGCTGTCACACGACGCCATGCATATGGAGTGAAATGCTGTCACACGCTTGTCACACGCCATGCATATGAGGTGAAATGCTGTCATACGACGCCATGCATATGGAGTGAAATGCTGTCACACGCCTGTCACACGCCATGCATATGAGGTGAAATGCTGTCACACGACGCCATGCATATGGAGTGAAATTCTGTCACACGCCTGTCACACGCCATGCATATGAGGTGAAATGCTGTCACACGACGCCATGCATATGGAGTGAAATTCTGTCACACGCCTGTCACACGCCATGCATATGAGGTGAAATGCTGTCACACGACGCCATGCATATGGAGTGAAATGCTGTCACACGCCTGTCACACGCCATGCATATGAGGTGAAATGCTGTCACACGCCATGCATATGAGGTGAAATGCTGTCACACGACGCCATGCATATGGGGTGAAATTCTGTCACACGCCTGTCACACGTCATGCATATGAGGTGAAATGCTGTCACACGACGCCATGCATATGGAGTGAAATTCTGTCACACGCCTGTCACACGCCATGCATATGAGGTGAAATGCTGTCACACGCCATGCATATGAGGTGAAATGCTGTCACACGACGCCATGCATATGGAGTGAAATTCTGTCACACGCCTGTCACACGCCATGCATATGAGGTGAAATGCTGTCACACGACGCCATGCATATGGGGTGAAATTCTGTCACACGCCTGTCACACGCCTGTCACACGCCATGCATACCAGGTGAAATGCTGTGACACGCCATGCATATCAGGTGAAGATGTTGTCACACACTAAACCCCAAAGTCCAGTCAACACAGCACCAAACCAGGACTCAAACAGTTTAAAACTTAACATTTGCAAAAAAGACGACCATATGTATCACCCTAAACCCTTAAAATCAATTACCGAAATCAATGAAGGTTTTTTTTGTGGTTTTTTCTTTTCCAGTCTCACGTACCTCTTCACCGATATCCGACATTCTTCTTCCTGTTGCAGTGGTGTCGTTAACCTTCTAAACAGCGAAGTTGAACTCCCTTCGACCTTTCGCAATGAGAAATGAATCGAACAGCCCTTGGTTCACACACACAGACGTTTACGAATGAGGAAAAGGGAATATGAACGGTTTACTGTGAAAAATGAATAAATAAAATTTAAAATTAAGGGATATTCATGAAACTGCCCGCTTTTCAATCCGCCGTGTCAGCCTTTCTATTAATGCCGTGTCACATACTTCAAAGCAAACCCTGGCCTGTCAGATGTTAAAGCAATGCCGTGTCACACACTCAAAACCGTGTCACCATGGCGTGTCACAAACTCAGCATATGCCGTGTCACACACTCAAAACCGTGTCACCATGGCGTGTCACAAACTCAGCATATGCCGTGTCACCAACTCAGCTCCATGCCGTGTCACCACCAATATCTGCATACACTTGGCGTGTCACGACCAGGTCCGCAGTGGTAGCCGAAACGTTTAAACTGGTAAAGTCGGTTTAGGTCGGTTTATATTCCTCTACCATATATAGTCCAAAACTCCTCAGTTCTCATAGACAGACCGTACGTTGCCTCTAAAGCAGACTTTGTCGATGCTTCATCCGCAGTTCTTCCGAGCATTTTTTGCAGTTGTTTCCATCCCGCCCTTGATGTATTCAACTTTAGAATTGTCCACTAGTCGAATAATGAATCTATTTCTCTTCACCTCTGACCTGTAAGCAATTGTCCAACCTTGGCTATTTGAAATCCAAAGACTCTGGATTTTAAATAGCCTGGGTTGGACATTGCAAACAGGTCGGAGGCCAAGAGAAACAGATTTATTTATTAGGCTAGTGACAATTCTAAAGTTTACTATATCAAGGGGGGGATGTCACCAACTCTGCACCCTGCCATGTCACCAACGCTGCACCCTGCCGTGTCACCAACTCTGAACCCGGGGATGTCACCAACTCTGCACCCTGCCATGTCACCAACGCTGCACCCTGCCGTGTCACCAACTCTGCACCCTGCCGTGTCACCAACGCTGCACCCTGCCGTGTCACCAACTCTGCACCCTGCCGTGTCACATTTTCCCTTTCACAAACCCTAAACCCAATGGCCTGTCCCTATTGCTGTAGCACGACCATTTCGTGCTTTGCATTCACGTCTTTCTCCTTTCGATTCACCTCCTTAAGCAGGATTTCCGGTTTCACATCGTGCTCCAAGCTTTCGATTCATCACGACCACCTCCCCTCCTCGTTCGGTTTATCTGAATGCCATGTCCGAACATTCAGAAAATCCATCTCATGCAACATTATTTTCTTTTGCACAAGCTTCTCCAAAAAAAAAAAAGGATGTTTTGCGGAAAAAATAGATGTTCGCTAATTTCTTTGCATAATTTTCCGCCGTCCAGGTGTTTTAGAGTGCCCAGAACAAAGATGTCCCATTAAGGGCATTTTTGTCCGAAAATGTACTTTTTTGGCTAAAAACAGTTAAAGTTATCTTGTTGGCTATTTTTAAACACGCCTTATTTTTAATGGCTAAAAAAAAAAATCTCCCTTTTATATTTCATTCTTGACATAGTAGTCTAAGTAGGCATTCCTCATCTATATGGGTCTTAATCTCAATGAATTTATTCCTAATATTAACTTTTTACTTTCACTATACTTAACTTCCATCTAAATCTACTTTTGTAATTAAATGCTTATTTATTTATCTATTTTTTACTATTGAGTATCTCTTTAATTTTTCTCATACATATGTATCTTAACCTAAATTTCTCACTAACGTTATTTAGTCATTCATCTCTTCATATATGCATGTATTCTAACTCACTGAATCTACTAACTTAGAATTAAAAATTTGTCCATTTTTCTTATTTAGCTTTTATATGTTTTTTATATGTGCATGTATTTCAGACAATAATAAAATAATAAAACTGTTATATAACTAGTAAACAAAGAAAATAATATGAGCATTTTAAAAAATAACCCTTAAAGATAAGACGTTTTTAAAAATAACTCTTTTTATAATTTTAATTATTTTTAACCAAGTTGGACAAAATTACCTTTAATGAAACTATATGCTATGATGTTACACGCCATGTATAAAAACATGTTACACGCAATGTAGAAAAATGTGTGACACGCCATGTACAAAAATATGTGACATGCCATGCACAAAAATATGTGACATGCCATGCACAAAAATAAGTGATAAGCAATGGTTAGGATGGAACACGCCATGCACAAAAATATGTGATACGTCATGGTTAGGATGTTACACGTCATGTACAAAAATATGTGATAAGCCATGGTTAGGTTGTTACACGCTATGGTTAGGTTGTTATACACCATGGTTATGTTGTTACACACCATGTACAAAAACATGTGATAAACCATGATTAGGTTGTTACATGTCATATAAAAAAATATGTGACAAGTCATGATGAAAAAAATTTTATTGTTACATGCCATGGTTAGGTTGTTACACGTCATGTTAAAAAAAATACTATCGTTACACGTCATGTACAAAAACATGTTACACACCATGGTTCAAAAAGGTTGTTACACGCCATATTGAAAACAAAAATTATTGTTACACGTCATGTTGAAAAAAATTATTATTATATGACATATTCAAGAACATTTTGTTACATTTTAATGCAAAAAATGTTGTTGTTACTTACGAACAAAAACTTCAAATTCTTTCAACTCTTTTTATTTTTTTTATTTTTTTTGATAATTTGACACCAATTAAAGTGTTTCTAAAATGTTTTCATAAATCAAGATATAAATTTTTTTTTATCTAAAACACTTACTTTGACTAAAAATAAACAAAAATTCATTTGAAAACCTAAGTTTATAAATTTCAAAATTTTGAATTTATTGGTGTCTAGGTCTCGAATTGATTCAATTAAAAGTCATTTTATATATCTGTGATTATTTTTATCGTTTTAATTTTATTCAAAATACCTAAAAATCGAATTTCTCAAATACCCATCCACCTAAACACGTCAAAACCATTCCTTGTTGTCTTGAAAGTATAAGAAAGAAAAATCTGAAAACATGAAAGAGAGAAATTGAAAGCATAGCAGATGAATATCAAAACAAGAAATCAGAAGTATAGTAGAAGAATGCCGAAGAAAGAAATCGATAAAATTTGAGAGAGTGAGATAGTGAGAGAGAAATTCAGAACACAAATAGAAAAAAATTATGATAAATAGTCTAATTTATTTAGAATAATTTAAAAAATATTTTTATTAAATAATAATTAAATATAATTAAAAATAATTAAATTTATTTTAATAATTATTTTAAAAATATCTTTACCAAGAATGATCATTTTTCACAATTTCCTTGATAATAAAAGATCAATCCAATAAGATCAAACCCAAATCAATAGTCACTAGAACGAATTAAAATATTACCTACACGCTAGAATAAGCCTGATGCTTCAAATGGGTTCCATTGGTCCGGTCCGGCTCCAAGTGCCCAAGCTCCAAAATGCCGTTTGGTATTAAAAAAGGCCTCCTCTTTCATTTTCTTCCATCTGTTGCCCTTTCTTCAACCGTTCACTTTTCTCTCTCAAAAAGGCTCTCCTTTTTCTTCTCCCTTATGAGAAGGTTCCCTTTCTTCACTCTCCCTTTCACATTCTTCCTTCTTGTCTCTTTCTTCAGCCATTCACTTTCCTTTCTCTCCAAAAAGCTCTCTTCTTTTTCTTTTCTCCCTCACCACCGATGGCACTAACTTCACCTGAACCAAACTTTATCTCCCTCTTTACTCTCGCTCACAACCGGCAGTTCTAACCCATACACCTATGAGATGAAACAGAAAATCCCTTCCCCCGATTGCTTCCTATTTTCTGTAGTTTTTTTTTCTATTTTCTGAGTTTTTTTTTCTTTTTGTGGTTATTGGCTGCTAGACTTTCTGGGTTTCTTGGTTTTTTTTTTTTTTTATTTTTGATGCTTGGGTTTTCAAAAGTCGCTCTAGGGGTTTTTGTACTGCTGCTAAAGTGAGGTTTTTATACTCGTTTTCCATGCCTGGGGATGCAGGGTGAGGCCTTTGCCAGACGCGAAAAAGCGTCTTTTTTCATCAGGGCAGCGCCCGCACCCTGCCGTATGCCCAGCTGGTTTTTTTTTTCATTGATTTCATTTTATTATTATTATTTTGTTCTTAGTCTGCAGAACAACTTAATGCTTAATTAATTTTGATCTTGACTTGTTCGCTTTAATTCTTTTTAACCTGTTTGATTCACTTTAATTTCAAAACCATTATTTGGGCCTGTTTTTGGTAATAGATTCAAACATTTAACTGCTAAACTCAGAAAAACCCAAATTCATTGACAGCCAAAGAAGCCCAATTTCAAATTTGGACTCAATAGTCAAAAACAAATAAAATAAAATAAATAAATAAAACATATCAATAATGAAAAAATAAAATTGAGTGTCTACGCATACTATTAAGATATTTAGACTTTGTGTTGCATCATATATGATGTCAAAACTGAAATATTGTCAATTAAACTTAATTCTTATTTAGCTGTTAAGGATATATACTATTAAGTCCAATAGGCTGTGTATAAGATTGTTTGTTTGTGATTGACCTCTTATATATATATATATATATGGATGGTAATCAAGGTCTTGTTTTAAGGGTGATATGTACATCATGCTAATTATGAGTTATTTTTTTCGTGGTATTGTGTAAATGTGTTTTTTCTGATTAATCCTCAATTGAATCATCAAATTTTCTTCAAAGCATTGGTTTGGTTATTATTATTATTATTAATTTTTAAAATTTTATTTCAACTCTTAAAGGAGGTTTGAAAAGGAAACAAACTAAGATACTGCTGAATACTAAACCATGATAACAAATACTTTGTATTCTTTGTCCCTTATCATCTATCAAAGCATCCATCTGGAGTAAAAATATGTACACAATAAGATATATAATTAAGCAGATATTTTAGATGCATTTTTGCAGTTAAGAGTAAAAGCCGGTCCTTTCTTCGTTGGACTAAGTAAAGAAGCACAGATTTGCTCAATCGTATTGATGTGTTTTATATGTACTTTCCTAAGTACATGATTAAAGGGGCATGCTAACTTTGATGAGCCTATTGGTCTCCTTGGAGTGCTACAAAATGATAAATAGCACTAAAAATTTTGAAGTCAAATCTTTTGAGTTTGTAGAGCTTTTAATCAATTATAAGAGAGAAGGTTTAAAATTTGTTGAAATTCAAAGACACCAAGTAAAGAAAGGTAGAGAGAAGTAGACAATACATAAGTATTTATAGTGGTTCGATTCCCTTGACTTACATCCACCACCTTGATCTCTTAATTAAAGATTTTCAACCCAACTTTAGTAAACTAATGAAATTAACAACTTTTACCAAGTTTTTACAAAATGAGCTTCTAACCCAAGCTTTAATCTCTTACAATATGTCTTAGAATGTTTCCCACACTTTAATCAACTAAGAAAAAATAAGAAAAAGGAATACTCGTGGTCACCTTTGCTGATCTAAGAATAAATACAATCAAGCTCAAACACTTTTACAAGAATAGGAATGAAAAATAGGTGTGTAAGAGAAAGTTCTTCGGCTTTTTGCTTAAAAAATAATCTTGGTAGCTTCACTCTACCTTCTTTGACCGTTGGAGTTTCATTTTATACTTGGAGACTCAAATTTTTCTATTAGAAACAGTTTCTAACCATTGTGAACATGTCTAATGCCATTCTAGCCGTTATTTTATCTTTTAGCATTTAAATTCAAATGGATAGACAGTGTTCTGTTAACTAGTTAAAGGTAGGCTTTAACCGATTAAGCTTTCTCTATCTTGCACTATTTGGCAACTCATTCTACTATGTTAATGTTGGTTAATTTAGATTAGTTTTAGTCTTTAGTTTGTTTTTCTTTTTAATTTAATTTTTAATTATTTGGATAAAATTAAGGTGTTATAATTTTAGTACTTAACAATAGGAATTAAAACAGTTCTACGTGGGAATGATACTTTATTTTATCAATATATTACTACGAGTACTTGTGTGAGAAATCAACAAATTTTTGGCATCGTTGCCAATGAATTGATTTTTAATTCTTTGTCTTTTTTTTATGATGGAAATTTTCGTAGGATCCCGCTACTTTGTTAAAATTTTATTAATAAAATGAAAATCATACAAAAAGGAGGGAGACATCAACCTTACCTCTAATTTTACATGATCCCAAAGTAATAATAACAATAATAAAACTTAAAGATGAATTACCTTTACATGCATATTTTTTGATGCTATTATAAAGATAAAATTCACCTGTTTTACAAAAATCCAAAACGAAATTACAAGAATAGTAAATTAGGAGTTCTACTCCTTTATATTTATTTGAAATAAACATATGGAAGATTTAATCTATCCAGTTTCAAAATGCCACTTAACTCACCTTGAACTTGTGTAAAGACTTGAAGATTTTGATGATAATGACCCTGATTCGATAAGTAGTCTGTAGCTAGGTTACCTTCCCTGTAAATATGTGAAATTCTATAAGAGATATTGTTTAAACATCTCCTAATAGATTCCAATAAATACCAAATTCCATGGGAGCCTTTCTTCTTCTCTTGAGTTATATTAATAACTAAAAGAGCATCCATCTCTATCCAAACTTGGGAAATATTATATTCTTGGCATAAAAGTAAACCTCATTTAGTGCTAATAGTTCTGCCTGCAAAGAGTGAGCGGGACCAAGATTTTCAGAAAATCCAAAAATAAGCGTACCTATGTGGTATCGAAGAACTCTTCCACACATTGCATTTTGAAAATTATCCTTGGAGCTACCATCGACATTCAACTTGAATTCTCCTATCAATGGTTTTATCCACTTAATAATTGTGGGCGACAAAGAATGTAATGGTGGGTATTCCAAGCCCCAAAATTTAGCTATTTGGGTATCTCTTTTCCACTGCCAACGTTTGAGAAGATTCCCCTAGTGCATCTATCTCAATAGTTTTCATGATACGCCATATTATTCTTTCAAGATTCATACCCATATTCTTGTGTTTTGCATCATTTCTTTCTAACCACAAAAACCAACAAATGAATAATGGTACTAAAACACAGATATGTCCTTATCTAGTATAGTCTCTCGAGTAGTACCATGAGTAGATAACTTGTTTAATAGTCAAGGATTACTAACATAGATTTGAAAGAATTGAGCAAAATAGTGCTAGACCTATTTAGCCATTGGGTTGGCCCAAATCACATGAAGTAAGGACTCCTCTCACTTACAGCAAAGGCACTTAGAGGCAAGCTAGATTCCTTTAGATTTCATTCGGACCTCCACTGAGATCTAGTTGTTGATTATTCTCCATAAGAAGAAAGAGATCGTTAGAAGTATACTCTTATGCTAAATGAGCTTACCCAAGAAATTGGCAGCTTGTCGTTGTCATATTAATTCCATGCACTCTTAGTAAAATCACCATTAGATGTCAGAACCCAATAAGATGTATCTTCCTTGGTTCTATCAAAAGGAATTCACACAATTTTATCAACAATTGCATCTGAAACTACCAATTTCAACTTTTTTCGATCCCATTCATTCCCATTATAAAGTACTTAACTTTAGTCATTAAATGATAAAATAAAGCGAAAGAATTTACCAAAGGTGCATCACCCATCCAGCAGTCATGCCAAAAGAATAGTCCACCTTTTCTTATTCACCATCTGATGTTTGGTTTAGTGGAGGTTTTGCCGTCAACCATTTTCTTCCATATCAAGGAGTCATGTAATTTAGTAGTTACTATCTGAGGAAGTCGACTAGTGCAGTATTTTGCGCGCTTGAACTGTGTCCAGATGCTGTTACATGTCTGGAATCTCCACTACAGTTTTGTTGTAAAAGCCTCAAAGACATCCTTCAAACTTCTAATATCTAGGCCACCTTCTATGCAGGGAAAAGTACTTTTGTGCCAAGATGCCCAATGGATCCGCTTGCACTCTATAGATTCATCCTAGAGAAAACTATTGAATAGTCTCTCAATTTTTTCAATCACGCTCATCGATGGCTTAAGGGCTTGTAAGAGGTAGATCGGCATTAAAGAAAGCACACTCCGAAGTAAAGTGATTCATCCACCAGAGGCGAGGATCTTATTTTCCCAACTTGAGATACGGTCACGTATTTTAGTAATTAGTGAATCAAACAAAGTCACCTTTTTTGCACCTTTATAGAGTAGAGCTCCCAAGTAAATTATAGGCAGTGTTTTATGTATAAAACCAGTAACGTGTGTGATAATCTGTTTCCTCGCAGCTGCAAGATTATTAGTTTTAATAAAACAGCTCTTTTGTTGGTTTACTTTTTGTCCAGAAATTTGTTCATATTCTTGTAAAAAATCAAGAACTTTCTACAAAGCTGAATGGCTTCCATTAGTAAAAATCATAACATCATTAGCAAACGATAGATGGCTAACAAGCATTCCTAATCTTACTTCAAACTTTTCTTTTCTTTATCTTTGTTTTCAATTATTTTATTTTATTTATTTTTTTACATTAAACTCTATTTATTTTCTTTTTGTTGTAAAAAAAAAAATTCTCCTACAAGTGACAATGAGGAAAATGACGATAAGGAAAAAGAGGAAGATTATAGCTTTTTCAGATTCATTTAACGATCTGGGAAGTATTCCTTAACTCTCATTTATTTATTCTAACATTGAGGACAATGTTTAGTTTAAATTTGAGGGGTTGAATTTATTTATTTTTTGTGGTAAATATTCTGTGAAAGTTTTAGATTTAATTTTATTTGCATGTTTATCTAGAGTTTTAAATAATTAGGATTAGTTGGTAATTTAATTTATTACTAGCTCGAATTTAGAAATCTAGAGCAGAGTTGTGCCAACTATTTTGGTAATTTCCCTGTCCAATGATGACAATTAGTTGTTTTGAATTTTTAGCTTTTGGTGAAAAAAGTTTTTGTTTGGATTTATGTTAAATTCAGTTGATAAGTATGATTGTTATGATGTGATTTCCATAATTTTGAGCACTCTATCTTTTGCTTTGAATTATTGTGAATATTTAGAAAATATTTATATTGATGTGAATTTTAGATTATGTCATGAATTCTCGAATTTGCTTGATTTTCTCTCTTGATGAAATCCTAGGCAACATTTAGTGAGAGACATGATTTAGGCCATCTTTGGACCGGTTAAGCCTGAAAAGCCAAACTTGTTAAACTTTTATCCCTACTATACCCCCGTTGAGCTTAATTTCCCTTTTTTTGTTTATCTACATAATAATGAGCCTAGCTTTAAAATTAATTTTCTAATTTTGCAACCTTCACTCCAAAGCATATATATTGTTTTAGGAAATATAAAATGAGTTAAATGTTGAAAAAAGTGGAAAAGTGATGTTGATGTGAAAAAAAAAAGAAAAAATTCAAAATATTAAAAATCACTTCACTACTTACAATACAAAGAAAATAAGTTTAGGGATGTGAAAATATGAGCAAAAAAATGTTAAACAAAACAAAAGTTCAAATGTGGAAGAAAATGTGTCCTTGGAGAAGGAAAATAGAGCTATATATATAAATCCTAGAATTATTATGTGCTTAGGGTGATTTGAGTCATATTATTATCTTTTATCCTATCTAAATCTTAGATATACATAACAAGTTTTATAAAAATCTTATTGATCCCTAGCTTTGTGTTAATCTATATTAGTGGAGAGGGAGATGAAAAGTAAATTTTTGAAATTCGAGTACTAATTTGAAATTTATGTTGGCATAAACTCATCCAGATGTCATGATATTTTTTGTAAAAGATTTCACACACACATGGAAATCTGTTCGAGAATGTGCTTGCATTGGAATTGAAACATGAATTTAAGTAATAGTTATATTTTTCCTTAAGTTGAAATTGATCGACATACTTTTGAGGAAATTATTGGAAATCATTGAATTAGTGCACTTTATCTAGTAGCAATAGTAACTATATTTATTTTGTTTTCACCATTTGAAATTAATTTTCGTAAGTTAGTTTTTTTTCTATGTTTTGCTCAAGGACTAGCAAAATATTAAGTTTGGTGGTGATTTTTTTTACTACAAAAACTTGTTATTGATTTCTTACGCAAATGTATGTATCGTTAACAAGTAATATAGTGATAAAGTAAAGTATTGTTTCCACAGAAATTTATTTTAATTCTTATTCTTAAGTGTTAAAATTGATACACTCTAATTTTATCCAAACAATTAAAAATTAAATTAAAAAGAAAACAAACTAAAGGCTAAAATAATCTAAATAAACCAACAAAATTATTTTATTAAATTTGATTGATTTTTAACCTAAGATTATGATGTCCCTCAATACTTCATCTGATTATTATCTCTTTCTCTTAACTTAACTTAATCGATTAAATTGCTAACCTAGTATCCTAAATTATTTACCATTCTTTGTCAATTTTTTCATAAAAATATCTTTCCCAATTAATTTTCTTTATGTCTATGCAAATTAATTAAAGATAGATTTATTAAGTTCAAGCTCTAATCCTAGCTATGTATAGCTTATAGGTATATGTCTACTCTATATGCAAATCAAACCACTTAATCAACTAAGTACATTCGATTATACGTTATTCTATTCAAGGTCCACCTAAATCTCCTTCGTCAAGGTTTAACTTAAG
This sequence comes from Theobroma grandiflorum, assembly GCA_036013995.1. NCBI lineage: Eukaryota > Viridiplantae > Streptophyta > Magnoliopsida > Malvales > Malvaceae > Theobroma > Theobroma grandiflorum. The sequence continues at coordinate 16,632,552 of CP142131.1, forward strand.
TTTCAAATTCAATCTAATTAGTGATCAGGCAATTAGAAGAATTAAGAATAGAATAAAATAAACAACTTAAATCCATTAAACATAAGCAAAAGAGAGATAAATAAATCAAATTACATATTGAGTTCAATCATAACCTTAGATAAATAAATTAGTTCCTCACCAAGTCACATATCAACATCAAATTAAATTTAAACATTGAAACTAAACCAAGAAAAATAAAGAATAGAGAAACTCTAAGAGTGAAACTCTTGATCTCCAAATCTTCTTGAATCCTTCAATTTCTTTTCAGTTCCAATGAGATTCTTTTTTACAATTTTGTGGCTTGAATTTTAGCTATCAATTTGGTATCTTGTTCTCCTCTTCTAAAAGTCCTCTAAAAGGTTGTTTTTATAGTATTTTGAAGTTCGACTGAGTTGGGTGAAGAAAGAAGTCAGTTTAAATTAATATTTCCTCATTAGACTACATAAGCCGTAGCCTACCTCCACCAAAGCCACGACTTTGACTTATTAATTAGTAAAAATTGTAATTGCTTTACGACTGTTACAGTATTTCAACTTCGATAAGATTTTTTACCAACTTCTAGGCTGAATTGGGCAAAGAGGTAAACATGAAAGTTGTAGAGTTTTCTCTTAACTTTCCAATGATTGGAGAATCATATCATTTAAAGTTCTGTAGAGAGAGTTATGGTCAAAATACTATAATATATGCAGTAGAAGTCTATACCTTGAAATTACTCTTTTTCTTCCATTAAAAGTCTTCCTTCATTAAACACCTACAAAAGTATAAATAAATCAATAACAACCTATCTTAATCACATTAACACCAAAGTAAATATAAAATTAACTAAAATTAGATTAACTCACCTAAATTAACTAATTTAAAATAATTTAAATAAAACTTATTAATTTCTATGTATTATTACAAGAACTAAACTAAATTATTATCAAAATTAAGCCCAAATAACTCTATATCATAGAGTTATCAGTTAACTGATTAAAGATGACTTTAATTGATTAGGAACGTTTTGTTTCTAGACTTCTCCAACCAACAAGCTTCCTTTAATTGGTTAGAGCCCCCTTTAACTAATTGAGGTTTCTTTTCCTTCATCTTTAATCGATTAAAACAAGCATCAACCAATTAAAAGTTCTTCAAATTTGAATTTCTTCATTTTAGCTCTCTTCAATGATCAATTTTATTTCAATTTTGGATTTTGGTGCTTGAATGTACTTTAGGTCTTGTGCTCTAACCAATTAACCCCATTCCTTATCTGATTAGCACGCCTTTTTTTTTAGCTTCCAACACCTTCTTAATCAATTAAGCCTGATGCTAATTGATTAAGGCTTTTCTGCCTTGCTTTTATATAACGCCCACTTATTCCTTAACTGATTAAGACTTCACATTAATCAGTTAATGATATTCTGTTTTTACTAAACTTTTTCTTTTTTCTCTATTTAACTGATTAACCCATCTTTTAAATGAGTAAGTTTGTTGACTTACCTTTAATCATCAATTTTATTAGAGGAATTAAACTTTATTCTTTACACTTAAAAAATCAAGTTAAACATTGATAAATAAGTAATGTTTTATCATCATAAAAAACACATTAAGTCAACAGATTCATGTGGCTGCCTGCAATATGTGCCTGTTACATCTGAAGATTTTCTGTATTGATTTGAAATATAATACCAGCACTAGATTATTCAAGAAATCTGTAATGCGCTAGTGATGAAGTGATGTTACACAAACATTTATAGATTTTAGATATTGGAAAGGTTTCTGCTACATGGCAGAGCAGAAGAATTTCCTTGGCTTTTTATTCTTCTCCTTAGGTATCTGGTCAAGGCCAAATGAATTGCAAACCAGACATTTGTATATCCTTCCAAAATCAGTAGCAGTATGACTTTCTGCTTCCATTTTCTAATCCAGCAGGTTACCCTTGCAATCAAGCCAAAACAAATTGAACTGTTCAAGCTTTTAGGGAATTTCCTACTTTTTCATGATATCAACCTTTCATGCTTGTGCCAATTCAATTCATTGAATATCCTTAAATGCTAATGATAATTTCCACCATATACCTTAGGCTTAAATAAATGCAGACCTCAGGTGCCCCCACACCATCATTCTTTCGTCACTTTCCACTTGCACATGTGCTACTTTACTCACCTTGTGGCTTGAATATAATTTCCATGATATCTCCCTCCACTTTGCTTCAGTGTATAGGGTATGTGGTTTTCTTATCTATGGTCCATATTGCTAGGGAGATAAAGAAAAAGAGTGAGAAGTCTGCTGAAACTGGGAACGCGTTAAGCTCCCACAAATTCTTTTGTTCTTGTCAACTTTTTGACTTTGGAATAAGGTTATTTCTCTCCATCATCATCATCATCATAAAAGTCTAGAAAAGTCTATGATGTAAATGTATATGTTATGTAGTATCTTTATAAGTATAAATTGACGTTTTCGACAAGAATTACTGCTATAGCGAGTCAGCAATGGAAAGCACTCTCTTTCGCATAATTGTTGTTCTACTTGGGTTATATCATATTGTCTGCTTGAATGCTGTCCCGATTACAAGTAAATATTCAAAACCTCTATCTATTACCTTTCTTATTCTTTATCTTTTCCATGCCATAACATCTCCATTTTTGCTTACAGGAATCGGAAGCCTAATGCATGGAGCTCAAGTTCATCAAGTTCCAGAGAATACTCACCTGGTACTTTATCAAGAAAGCAGATGAAATACATCTTCTTATGCTAAAATGAAACTCGCGATTCAACTTAATGGCACATCTTTCTTTTTCACAGGTAGCCGCAGAGAAAAGTTCAGAGGCACAGATCATTACGGGCAGGATGGTTGTGGAGCTGAACGATTATCCTGGGTCAGGAGCTAATAACCGCCACACTCCAAGGCCACAACCTGGCAGATGTGCGGATTGTTAGTTTCTCTGAATAGTTGGTCTTTGTTCTTCATATTATAATACAGTGTAAAGGATGATTTTGTTCTATAATCTCTCAATTTGTTTAGCTTCTTAAATTTGTTTTTCTCGTCTCTTTTCTGTGGGGTGGATTTGATAAACTAAGTGAGTTGGGAAGTTAATTCGTAGGGGTAGACATTCTGAGGAGGTGTAATAGAATGAAGAGAGCAAGGACGGAGAACTAATTGTTGTAGATTCCAGTAATATGGATGCTAGAGACTTTAAGCAAATTGATAATCTCCTTATCTAGTAGTAGGAGATGGATTATTATAACTACAAGTCACCTCTAAGTCTGACTGCGCAAGATAATGGTTTTTAAATCTTGGTGCACTGTAAAGTCTTCTCATCTCCATAGACTGAGTCCATCCGCCAGCTTCACCTTCATTGTGTGTTCCTGCTCAAGAAGTGGAAGCTGTTGTGGTTTCAATAAAAGACATCTAGGACAGTGGCTTCGGTAGTTCATGGAACTCTTTCCATTTTGGACTGTTAAATTCTCTAGAAGGAGGGGAAGGCTTTTCCTTTGGGCTGCTTGGAGTACACCCTTAAAGTTCTTGGCAGCTTGGATTAGACTTCAGCAGTCCATATCCTTGGTGCCAGAGTTCCTATTTTTTATGTCCGTTCTGTTTCTGGTTGTCTCCAAAATGTCGTATGGTGAAACTCCACTGCGTCCTTATAGTGAGAGACTAAAACTCGACTTTCTCTCAATGCCAGTATCTCTTTGTTTTCATGTTTCAATTAGAAAATATGTTCTTGCAGCTAACTGATGACATTTCTATAAGAAATTTGCAGTATAGAAGAGACGTATCTTAGTTGGATGATGGAACTAATTAAGGATAACTCTCCATCCTCTGTCTTGCAGGATTTACTCAAAAGTGAGAAAGGCACTCATTGCTTGCGTGGTAGGTAACATGATAAACAATTCAATTAGAGCAATGGTGCTGGACAGCCCAGCCAGTTTCTGCAAACTTTGCCGTGAAAAATGCTTGTCCTTGGAATGTGCTTTACACTTAATTGGGTTTAAAAGGAGCACGTTCGAGTAAAATACTGTCAAAGTATCTTTTTGCAGTTTGGTTTTAGACAACCAAGTTGTTAAGAAGTTCATTAGAACCAATACGCACTTTTTAAAGCAACCTGTTAGGTGAACCACTCACAAAGCCCCTCGTAAATATCTCAAGGCAGTGTTTACATGTGCTTTGTATTTTTAGTGGAGAAAGTGGGGTGTGATGTGTTAAGCATTAATTTCTTTTTCCATTCAGCTTGGTCCTTTTTGTCTGCCCCCTGGAGATGGTCAATATCATATTAATTTGCATAGCATTTGTGAGAACAAATGTAGTGCTTGAAATGGATGGCAATATATATTAAACATAGTCATAAACATTATCTCATAAAATTATACAAACGTTTCTTTGACTGAAACCAAAAAGTAGTAATCTGGATTCAGGTTGACATAAACTAAGCAGATCAAAGGCAGTAACCACCAAAAGATCAACTTCATGCAGATAAAGAAAAATGGTAGCAGCAATTGGGAAGAATAATTGGGAGGCATAAAGAAATTATTTGGACACCTGTATTTGTTCAGGCTCAAACCTTGAGCTTGTTGAATCATAAGTACACGGACTGGACTAGCACAATTGAAGGAAAAAGATTTCTCAACCACAAAGCTGTTGCTTCAGATTAGAACACAAGTAGTTAAATTTCGCAAAATACTTCTGCTACTTGGTCTTTCAATTCGTGTCACTACTTTAATGAAAGGAACGGTAATGAGGCCATCGACCTAACATGGTGTCCTTTGGCGCTTTTGCCCAAGATGCCTGCTGCTCGGAGTCTCGAGCTTCTAACCTCTTACCATATTACTTTTAATCACAGAAGTGTCTTTAGCATAGTTCATGTATCCAGAAGCGGATCAATTGAATGCCTGTGTATATAAGTGTAACTCTTTAACGGAGGTCATCTAGGCATTGCCCGGTATGGAATTTCAGAACGAATTCGCCTGCAGAACAAGCATTTTCTAGTCAAAATTGCAATTATGCCTAGTTAAAATAATTGATGAAATAAAGCTCACTGAGAATCCTTAGATGCTGAATACATCAAAGGAGTAAACACTGCTTTAACGACGCTAATCTTCAAACAACATCATTTTTTTCACAGGCTTTGCCTTCTGATGATTTAACTAGTGTAGCGAATCATTATTTGCTATGAATTTTATGCAACTGCTTGTTGGAGATACCATCAAACTACCAGCAGTATAATTGACACGCTGTAGAAGTGACAGCTTTGACAGTGTAGAATTATAAACGCATTGAAGAGTTTGAATTCTCTCTGGATGATTTTATTAAGAAGTCACTATGTGTTTATATACAAATTTCATTGTCAATGCAAAATGAAAAATAATCTATGCAATAAAGATGAATTGCCTAGATCAAGGTAACGTCATAAGACTAAGCTTATAATTAAGGAAAATCACAACAAATTAAAATCGCTAAGTCAAACCAAATCATATCAAATGAGATGGCCTTCATTACTCCCCCCCAAGTTGGAGCATGCATATTAGCAATGCTCAACCTGATCAGTAAGTCATGGAACTGATTCCGTCCAAGGGCCTTGGTGAAAATATCTACCAACTAAAATTGTGATGAAATTGACCATGGAACAAGAGTCTTCGACTGGATATGCTGTTTGATAAAATGACAATCTATCTCAATATGTTTGGTACACTTATGAAAGACTGGATTTGTTGCAATATGGATTGTGGCCTGATTACCACAAAATAATGGAACTAGTGTGGGATGTGAGACATGTAGATCTGCCAATAGCTTGAGAAGCCACACAATCTCATTTGCTATAGTAGCCATGGCCTTATACTTTGCTTCTGTAGAGGAACAAGAGACAACTGACTATTTCTTGGACCGCCATGAGATAGGAGATGAACCAAGGAAGATGATGTGTCTAGTAGTTGACCTATGTGTCATTGGGCATGCCCAGTCTGCATCACAATAAGCTTGAAGGGTTAACTGATTATGAGTAGATAGTAATAAACCTTGGCTTGGAGATGCTTTCAAGTATCTAAGAACACACAAAGCTCCATTTAAACGAGGCTTACGCAGGCAGTGCATAAATTGACTTAACATGTGAATGACAAAACTGATATCGAGTCGTGTAGTTATGAGATATAACAATCGGCCAATCATCTTTCTGTACTACTTTGGGTTTGAACAAAAAGGGCCTGTTTTAGGATCTAGCTTGATTTGTTGGTCCATGGGTGTTGATGCGGGCTTGCAACTAGTGAGTTCACTATCTACCAATATATCAAGCACATATTTTTGTTGGCTTAAGACAATACCAGATGGAGATCGTACTACCTTAATTCCCAAAAAATATTTCAATTTGTCCAAATCTTTAATACAAAACTTACAATCCAAGTAAGCTTTTAGTTGAGAAATCTTGAGTGCATCAACCTCTGTTATTATAACATCATCAACGTAGACTAATACCGCAACAAATGATTTTTTAACTGAATATGTAAACAAAGAATGATCGGCATGAGATCAGACAAAACCAATGGCTAGTAAGGAATTAGTGAATTTTTTGTACCAATTTCGTGATACTTGTTTAAGCCCATAGAGGGATTTCTTGAAATGACAAACTCGTTGCTTCCCTTTTTTGGCAAAGCCTTAAGGTATTTTCTTATAGACTTCTTCCTCTAAATCATTATGAACGAAGGCATTGTTAACATCTAATTGGTGCAATTCCCATTTACTTACTAAGGTGATTGCCAGAAGATAGTGTATCATGACCAATTTCACAAATAGAGCAAGGGTCTCATGAAAATCCACACCTTTAATATGAGTATATCCCTTGGCAACTAGCCATGCTTTATAACGTTCCACTATTCCATTTGGGTTGTATTTGATTTTGTACACCCATTTGGAATCAATGGCTCGTTTCCCTAGAGGCAAAGATGTCAAGGTCCAAGTATTGTTTGCTTCTAATGTTGTTATCTCTTTAGCCATAGCATCACACTAGTGTTGTGATTTAACTACCTGAAAAAATAACTTTGACTCATCAATAACAGAGATGGCCGCTAGAAATACATCGTGAGCTTTAGAAAATTTAGAATAAGAAATATTGTGAGATAAAAGATATATCGTCAAGTTGGCCATATGAGGTAAAAAGTGAGAAGTAGGAGCAAGTGAAGGGGCAGCGCATAATCATAACAAGAAAGTTTTTTTGAAACTTGTCATTGTTGTTTTGCAGAAATAATATTGTGTTGTTCTCCATGTGTTGAATGGACATCAACTTCTTAAATATCTATCATTGGTTCAACCATAAGAGAAATAGGTACATAAGGAATTTGGTAGACGTTATATTATTTACAACTCAAAATGGTACTCCAGATTGGGATTGAAAGCTTATGTCTCAAAGATGAATCATGTGGAGTTTTTGCCCTCAAGTTTAGGCTATTGACTTTATAGCTTATCGGTGTTTCTTGGGCATGTATCAATGGTATATCATTATGTTGGGCCAGCCTAGGCTCTTAGACTTGCTGTGGATTGGCTGGTGATGATGAGTAGTCAGTTTATTTTTGCTGTGTGATATTTTCAAAATTCGAGTGTCTTGATGGTTCATCTAATAGACTAAGAGAAGTGATCCGTGCGTGAGATGTCTATTCAGCAGTCGAATTATTTACCTTTTAATTGGTTTTGCTAAAAGGGAATATTTCTTCCCAAAACTACATGTCTTGTGAAACATAAGTCCTTTTGCTTTCAAAATCATATATGCGATATCCTTTCTGTCATAAAAGATAGCTAATAAAAATACTCGGTTTATTGCGAGAGGCAAATTTATCACATAACGTGTTGTTGACATGCTCGTAACAGAGCATCCAAATAATCTACGATGATTATTAGTCGGAGGTCTACCAAGCAGTTTTTCATATGGCGTCTAGTTCTCTATGATAAAAAGTGGCATGCGATTGATCAGATACGCTATAGTAAGCACACATTCTCCTTAACAGCTAATGGAAAGATTAGCTTGAAATCGTAGTGTACGAGCTACTTCCAAAAGATGGCAATGTTGCGTTCCACCACATTGTTTTGTTAAAGTGTGTCTATGCAACTGGTTTGTCTTTCCATACCATATTCAAAGTAATGGTCCACCAAATGCTCATGCTTAAATTCCTTCCATTTTTTGTTTGTAGTATCTTTGCTTGTGTATGGAACTGTGTCTTGACCCATTGTATGTAGTTTCTGATTTATGCTTTATGAGAAAAACCCATGTTGCCCTACTATAGTCATCAATAATAGTGAGAAAATAATGTGATCCTGAAAAGGATGCGGTGTGATAAAGACCTTAAATAACACAATGAATTAAATCAAAAGCATGTTGACTTTTATTCTTATGATTTGGAAAAAGGTAATTTGGTTTGTTTTACCTTGCAACATGCATTACAAAGAAAATTGTCTTTTGTAGTGCAGTTAATAGATAGATTTAGAACCACTGAAAGAGAATCTAATGGAATGTGCCTTAATCGATGATGCTATAGAATCATAGTATCTTTGCCAATATCTTTGCTTTTAGCCAAAATGCCTTGCCCACCCTCGTTGGCTCCAAGTAATACAATCCATTCCGTACTCTACCTATTCCAATAGGCTTTTTCAAATGTAAATCTTGTATTACATGAAAATTAAGTCTAAAAATGAGAAGACGGTTTAAGTCACGACTTATTTTGCTCATAGATAATAAATTAAAATAAAATTCGGATACACCCAGAACTCGTTTCAAGGTTAAGTTATGCCCAAGATTCACTCGACCAAAAGCATGTACTAGTACAATGTCACCATTCAAAATTTGAATAGGTGAAATATCAAGATTTTCAACCATGTCAGATAAACTATTGATTTGATAGGCAATTTGATATGTGGCCCCAATGTCAATTACCCACGAATTGCCTTTTTTACTAGAGGAATTACTAGAAAAGTTTGCATTGGAGGCCATGTTAGCTACTGGTCCATTGCTAGTGTTGGATTATCAGCATAAGAGGTCTATCAATTTTTAGATATGGGCCGATGTTAGCCCATGAACAAGTGAGGAAGACTCTTGAGGCGTGTTTGTCTTTGACCTAGCCAAAACCACACAGATTTTCGTTCCAGTCGGTGTTGCTGGAGTTCTTGCCCCCCAATCACTACGTACGCACACTTGATCTCCTTTGAGTTTTGGTTTCCATCGCTAGTTTGGTGGGTAACCAACAATCTCATAACAATCATCTCGAGTGTGGCCAATTTTGTCATAGTGTGAGCAACGACAACAAGAACCTTCATCGTTGCATTAATCTCACTATTCATTATGCTGATCTACTCACTGATCCCTAAACTTTAGTTCAGTGCCACATCTTGCACCACTGGTGGCCTAGCATTTAAGTACCATGGCATCGCATTTATCAATGTGTCATGTATCACATGTATTTTATTCAAAAATAATCCTCTCATAGTGATTGTCGAAGGCACGTTCCACCGCCAAACTCTGATTCTTCACCTCCAACCGTCTTTCAGCTTACCAATGAGTTAGGTAGTTGTAACTTTCCCTTAAACACATCAAAACATTTAAATAATATTTATTTCCTAACTTTTGAAATGATCCAGCTTTTCAAAAATAACTCATTTCTTAACAATTCAATATATAAGCTCAAATAGTAATGTTAACGGGTCGAGTACCTTATAATTTTGAGGTGCCCGAACCCTAATCCTATTAAAAATCAACTACCCTAACCCTATTAATTACCCGTATAATTTTAAAATCACTACTCTAACCCTAACCCTATTATTTTTTTATTACCCTATAATTACCCTAACCCGTTTAAAACCCGATTAGATTAAAAAATTATTAAAATCTATTTCATGACTATCCAATTTCTTGAACCCGTATATCTATACAATAATATTTCTCTACGTATTTCATAAAATTAACTATTAATTAAATTAATAAAAACAAAAATAATAAAATTTAAATTTAAATAATCAAAAACAAAAATCTTAAACATAAACTTAAATAACTAAAAACAAATATCCATACAACGATATAAACTTAAATAACTAAACACAAATATCCAAACAAATAACATAAACTTAAATAACCAAACACATATCCAAACAACAACAACATAAACTTAAATAACTAAAATAAATATCCAAACAACTAGTTAAACAACGTTACAAATTGACAATAAGACAAGCTCATGAATAATTCAATCATCTTCTTCCGTGTCAGGGTCAACACATTTGGCAATTGGATCTTCAATTGTTATACATGGTCCTACACAAATAATTAACTTTTATAAAACATAATTAAATTTTAAAATTATTCTAATCTCACAACTTCTTTTTAGATAATTAACTTTATATATTATAAATTTATATATATAAAGGTATATATATTATTTAGCTATATATTGTTAAATTGATTTTTTCCCTTATGCTCTAATTTTTATTAATTCTATATTATGGCATAGAATTAATACTATTTCCTTATAGTGAAATATTGCATGTCATTATTTTATAGGAGGTTGATATCATTTGATATCATTTTATGGTATCATTGGCTTCAATCATTAATACTTGTAGTTGCTGCACATTAATTCTTCAATATAGAATTTAGTACTCAATGTGAAGAGTTAAAAAATTATTTTTAAACAATTTAATTAATAATCATAATTTTATGTTTTTCAATTAACATGAAGCACAAACACATTATTTAAGAGGAGGTTGATATCATTTGATATCATTTTATGGTATCATTGGCTTCAATCATTAATACTTGTAGTTGTTGTACATTAATTCTTCAATATAGAATTTAGTACTCAATGTGATGAGTTAAAAATTGTTTTTAAACAATTTAATTAATAATCATAATTTTATGATATGGTATTCATATTAATATATAAAACATAATTAATAATTTAATAATTTTTTATTTATATATTCATATAATTGCATTAGTTATTTAACTAACTATATTTTAAATATAATATTTTGCCTATATATATAAGATGGAACAATTTGGCTAGACGGTGGAGGCTGTGGGTGTTTTCATGGAGGACTTGGGTTCGAGTCTCCACGTTTTCATTTTACTCTACTATTTAAACAAGTAATTAAACGGGATCTAATGCGGGTACCCGCGGAACCCTGTAAAGAATTAATTGGATAACTAAATGGGTAATTAAATGGATAATTAAACGGGTAATTAAACGAGTTTAGATGTGGGTACTTGCGAAATTCGGTAAATAAATAATCGGGTAATGGGTATCCATAGTGTAATACCTGAACTTTACCCGAACCCGATTCGGGTAGTAAAATCGCTACCCGAACCTGCCCCTAATCCGGTTATACGGTACCCTAACCCGATACAACCGGATCGGGTACCCGCGACTACCTTATAATAGGGTACCCGTTGACATCCTTAAGCTCAAATTCTTCAACAATGATCTAAATCCTTACCTTAATGGTTGGGTTAGCTAAATTTCAACTCCAAATCCTTACCAAACTCAAGGGAGAAAAATCTCAACAAAGCTAAACCAAATCAAATTTAAGTTATTAACTGATTATATTGAAAATTAATCGATAAAAATGCTTAATCTTATCTCTAGAAATGTTTATTCCAAATGGCACCAAAAATTTGTTCGGGAGTTAAAATTTTCAGTGGGTTAGAGAAAGAGAGACGGATAGAGCTTTTTTGTTTTTAAATGGGCGGGCAGCTCAAAACCCTTTTTTATCTTTGCAATTCTACAGGAATGTATCTATATATTAGAGAATTTATTTTTACATTCTTGATGAATTGGCCTTAAATGTATTGATTCATTTGGCCATGTATCGATACATGCAATTCAAATTGCTTTTTGCCCGAAATGTATTGATAGATTAGGAAAATATATTGATACTTTTTCCCTTGGTTGCTCTCGACTTCAAATCTATTGATACATTTGGACATTGTATTGATAGACGTTCATCCTGCCAAGAATGTTGTCAGGACCCAGTACTCTCCTCGAGCTCGTGACAACCGCCGTGATGTCTCGATAAATATTCATTACCCGGAATGCCAACCGAGACCTCGCAAGGCTTGACATCAGTTTTCGCACTTCCCCTGTGAGCAATAGTTACTAAATATCATATTTTAAAAAATTATAAATTATTTCCAAATCAAAATAATAAAAAAATATTTTCTGTCTCACAGGGGTATTTTGGTCATTTTTTTCAAAAATTTTGAAACTCGCTGAAAATATCATACATAGGGGAAAAATACACATTTCATAACTAAAAACAAGTTTTTATGTCTAAAACATTCATTTAGAGTGAAACTGTAGCTAATAGAATAAAATAAAAATATTGAATAAAATATTTCATTTTCTTATAAAATAATATTTATAGAATGCTACGTAAATAATTTTTACAGCGTAAAAGCAAAATAAATTTATATATGCAGTAACACAGATAACCGGAGTATGTAATTTAAATTACAATGATGTGTGGGCCCCCGAATGACCAAAAGTATTGAAGGCTGTGAACCTAAAGTTTATGAGGATGCAAGTCCAACTGTAGCCCTTAACAAAATCAGCTATCTACAGACTATCTTGAGCCTAAAATGGGTGGAAAGGAGGGTGGTGAGTTTATGTAAACCCAGTGAGTAAACAAATATCATCTAAAATATCTAAAGCTGAGTAAATTGAGACAGTTAAAATAGATTAGCATAAAATGGTTCATAGCATTTCGAACTCATTTCAATAAGATAAAATAGATTCATTTCACCCAAATAATCAACAAGGCTTATGATTTCTTGAAAAACTTGGCTCGTGCCAAAAACTCATACTCGGTGACACCTTGATCAGAGGCATCCAACCGAGCCCGCCAAGGCTGTTAAAAAGTCATGTACGCATAAAACATGCTTTTATTTTGAAAACATAGCCGTTCCTTGGCGTTAGTTGAATCTCACTATCACGTGGTGGTTCGACGTGAAGTGAACTCAAACCTCACCTCAAGAGATACCCTCTGGGCCTCTCGTACCGAGGTAAGATATAACGAGGTTATCGTGCCCCTTTATTAGGCTGGTCCATGGAACCCGCCAATTGCAGTAAGCTAATCATATAATCCACCATATCAATAAAAATTCAGCAGCATGACATGGCTAATATAATACTAACTAGCCTGTCAAGGCAAAACAACAGTTCATATATTTTCAGCACAATTACCAATCCAGCCATTAATGCAAATATTATCATAAGCCATTCAATTCAAACTATAATTTACAACATAACAAGTAGTCTCCAATCACTCCATTTTCAAAGCCATCATTCAATTTCAAGACAATTTATAAAATCATTTCATTTAATCACATTTTGCTTATAAAACATAAAGATTTACAATTTAAACTCATTTTCCATAAGATCACAAAAACGAATTAAAATTTACTTTAGATAATCAAGATGATGATAAGGTTACCCACTGTAATAGGAATCGAGTTCAGGATACTCCGATTGTTGATCCTCGGGTACTACCTCTTTACTCTTGCCAGAATGCTCACCACCTAGGCATAATGCACAATAACCAATTTGCTACATTTGTGCTAAACCGTTATAAAACCAATTCAGGCTCTGTATGTATGCATGAAATGGGATGCAAAATGTACAGGTAATCCTTTAAATATGGTATTCTACGTGGGTTCAATTGTGTATCGAATTAAAATGGTATTGGCCTAATTCGACCTATTCACTGATTAATTGGCCAATACATCCAATTCAACTCCAAATAAATTCATTACACTTTCAAAAATCCAATAAATCCATCTATATCATTAGGATTCAATTCCCAATCCATTTACTATGATTTTTCTCATTTTCCATCAAACCATTCACTAAAGAGATTATACTTTTTAATAACCAAATTGGATGTCCAACATCATAAATCATTAACTCCTAGCTAAATAAGTTGAAATACAACCAAATCCATCATCAATAAGCCACATGGAAAATTCGGCTACTAAGGGTGATTGAAGAACATAAAATTTTCTTGCTTACTTTTCATTCTACACATCATAAAACATCTAAAAATACTAAGATATCAAGTATTCCAACTAAGTTCATCATCAAATCCTCTCTTGAAATATTCGGCCATTGAAGAATTCATGAAGAATATGTGATTTTTAGGCTTGATTTTTACACATAACACCATAAAACAACTAAAAACACATAAATAACTTAAAATCTATCTAAAACCATCATCAAATTCTCTCTCCTTAGGTTTGGCCAGCATGCTATCCTTCATGATATCTTGTGATTCAACCATGAAAAATGGAAGAGAATGCATAGGAAAGGTAGATCACAAGCTAGAATTAAGAAATTTTACCTTTGATTGCTTGATTCCTTGAAATCTAGTGAATTTCTCTTATTTTCCTCACTAGGGTTTTGTTCTTTCTTTTTCTTCTTTTCCTTGAGTTGGCTGACCATATGAGAATGATATGGGAGAGTTATGTGCTGGTTTTTAAAGCTAATTATAAAAGGATGAAAATTTGACACATGTCACCATGTGATTGGTTCATGTGTCATACTTGCCCATTAAGCATTTTCTCTCCACAGCTAAAAATTCCTCAATTATCCATAATAATAATGAGTGAAATTCATAAGCTTGATAAGTGTTGGGTGGTGTAAAATTTCAATTTTGTCCTTAGGCGGCAAAATGACTATTTTACCCTTATGCTCAGAAAAATGTCAGAATTAAAAATTTTCACTTCTCAAACTCAAATTATGTTCTAAATAGTCAATCTTGATCAAAAACCTCTTCCAACATTCCAATTTTAATCTCGGGTGGCAAAATGACTATTTTGCCCCTACGTTATGAAAATTCCAATTTGACTCCAAATCAATCCTCAAACTCCGAATCACCATATTATGTCATTTTGAGGTTTTAAAAATTCTCAATTTCCATCTTAAAATCTCTATTTGGACTAGTTCAAGGCTTAATTCAACTTAGTTGTACCAGTAAGTACAATACCGACTTTTAATGTTTTTTCGAAGTATCCACGTATGCAAACATGCTTTCTAATGTATAAATGGCGTAATAAATATATTGTAGAGCTGAGCTTGACAAATGTATTGATACATTGGGGAATGTATTGATACATTTTCCCCTGTCAACATATTTCCAACCTTTTAAACTTAAAAAATCCAAGTCTAACACGTCAAAATCACTTCCTGTAAGTTTCCTGATATATCATTCATTTAGCATAAAATCTTCATATAAATATTTAAATATATCATCAAACATCAAAATCTCGTTTAAACTTCAAACCATGTAGTTTACCATATTCAAACTTTAAAATTTGTGGTCTAAGTACCACAATTATCATCCTCATATCAATTCATCAAAAATGCTCAACATCAAAGCATAAACTTATCACATAAGTTTCAAATGCTCATTATGCTCTATGTCACATAAGGTACAAATCAAAACTTAGTATAATTTTACTTAAGCATCATATCCTCCTAAGTGCCCAACAATGCACTTTCTCATTCACATGCCAAAGATATGCACAACATCATTTTGAGCCTTCATATACTCATATTTCATATTTATTGCTCTATGAACATAGGCATACCCTTAAGCTCATAAAACATATACATTAAAGATTCAACTAAGCTCATCCATTAGCTTAGCCATTTCAAAATATCATCATAAGCCCTCACACACATATGGCCTATTTCAAGGTCAAGGGTGTTACAATTGATTGCCTAGATTTGAAAATAAATGACATAAACAAATTACTTGCATTTAGAAGTTGCTTGTACTGGATAGAGAATATAGAGATTAAAGAACACGTGTTCTAATTTTGCTTTTAAGATAAAATTTTGGTTTTTATATTTTTGAGATTATATACAATGGAATTTGTTTAGCTTTGAATTGTATCATGAATTTTTTTATTTGACCTTAAATTTTTTGTGATTTTCCGTCGCTTATTTTTTAACACACAAGCATAAACATACTTTTATATCATTAGTTAAGTTTGTAAAATCCTAAAGCAAAATAAAAACCATTGAAGGAGTAAACTTTCTTGCAATACCTAATGTAAAATTTAAGTTTATAGTGCAGAGCAATATGTCTAAAAGTCACAATTTTGCAGTAGCAAATTAATTGGTTACAAGGTTGCATCTTTTTTCAACATAATCAAACATTTCACTTTAATATTGATGAAAAAGAATGCAGCTCAAGTTTTTCTAGATTGCACTTAAATGTTGTGTCAAACATTTTCCTGTGCTTGCAAGGATAGTTTCAACTAGATGGGATTGGAAACTAAAGAAAGAAAGGACCTTTTTCTTTTATTTTGTTTCAAGTTTAACAACCTTGAATTGAATAGCTTTCTCTTATTTGTATAAAGAAATCTTCACTGATTATCATCATCATCACCAAAGAAAACAAGCCATGAAACAAATAATTCCCCTTTGAATCTTTGTTGCAGCTTGTAAAGAAGAAAACAACAAAATCTTTACCGATTATTCCCTTGATCATCAAAGTTAAAAGAGTAGTCGATACTAATGGTGCTTACAAATTCCATTTCCAACACAAAAAGATTCATTCAAAAAACCTTACAAGGTTTCAAGTTTTTATTCTGTGGTAGTGTTGATCACCAAAAGGTACCCAAAACCTATTCTTACAATCCTTATTCGTTTAGTACTACTCCCTGTTATGATATCATGTTTGGGATAGGTTTTTGCTTTTATGTTTGGGGTTGCTATCGTTAGGATATGATCTTGCGCACAACTAAATGGGATTAGTTATGCATATTTGGCTTTGTTTATTCCTTATTTGACCCCAAAAGCAAAACTCTTATTATGCTATTGCACTTCGTTACCTAACATATTTCATCCAATTAAAAGTTGCAGGACACTTGACCTAATAATATAAATGAAATGGGGCACCAATGAAAGCACAAAAATGAGGTAGGGGATTTCCATTAGAAGTTACATGCCATAAGGGCTTGAAACTAAGGTCAAAATATAGAAAAGAATAAGTTAAGTTGCAGAAGTATGGCCAAAAAGAAAAAAACATGATTAACTAGGTTGCAAAAATCTTACAACCAATTGCATTCTGATGCAACAAAATTCTGTAAAGCATGGTGATACACTTAAACACTTGAAAAAATAGAAGCAAACACTACAAGGCAATGATTATAAACTGGTAAGTGCTAATCCAAAAAAGCAAATCTAACTCAAGAAAGACTTTAGTAGACATCAAACAAACTTGAACTAAATTCTTTAATATAACTTAATTCAATGCAAAAAAAAAAAAAAAAAATCAAAATTGGACTTAAACTAGATAAAGGTCAACATTACATACATGTGATAGGGAATTTTATAAAAAATGTGATTTGCAATAGAGTAAACTAATATTTAAAGCAAGCAAATTACTTTGGCATGATTGAAAGTGATTTGTAAAAGCAAAGTGCAGGATAACCAACCATGATTCGATAGTGTATAATTGGACTTGACTAAAACTTATATTTTTATCAAGTAAAGGAACATCATGCTAAGTTAGTTCTTCAAAATATGAGAAGTTGGTGGCTAACATCTTGTTGTGAGAAGGAGGAGAAAGGTAAATCAATTGTGACAATAATAGCTAATGATATTATGTTTTCATATAGATTTCATTTATTTTTAATTGAGATATAGATGGGCATGCAATTAACATAAAAATTTATCCAAGTGGTCAATTTTATAGATTTTAACTACAAATACTTCTGTTTTTATAACAAAAGGATGTTTTTGTCAGCATGAACGATAACAGCCCATCCCCGACCAAAAAGAATGGTAGAAACTTATAATAACTAGGATTCTAATTTTGCAAAAGTTGAAGATTCTTATGCTTCAAAATTACAAAATGGAAGCAAATAAGAGAAAATTTTAATTATCCAACTGTTGTCAATGCTAACCTTATCCAAAACAACTTATTGCTCTAAGTAGAAAAGCCACATGCTTACCATCACTGCTAAGTTGTTGCTCAGCTAGATAATTTACACACCATATAATTATAATGAAAAAAAAATGTCCAAGCTTTATTTCATTTCTTTTTAAAAAAGACTTAAATATGTAAACAATAAATATTTAGGCCAAGTTTATGTGGTGAAAAATATTGATGTTATCCATTGTTTGGATCAGAAAAAATAAAAAGATTAAGCTAATATCAAAGGAAGAAATCAATAAGAAAAAATTGAAGGAAAGCCATTTAAACTAATGTAAGAAGATATTAATTATAAGAATGTTGAAGTTGAAAATGACTTATTTTCATAGTTGCATTAATGTTATAGAATGAAGTCATAAATGGCATAAAGGCTCAGATATCTTGCAAAAAGCAGAAGGAATGGACATGTCATCTTCTTCATTGTGAAATTGAGTTCATAAGTTTTTGTTGGAGTTGAGGGCCGAGCTTAAAAAGGTTCAGTTGTTTCGTGTTAATAGTCAAACCGTGAAGATGAGGTAAAAAATTGTGAGCTACACATCATCTTTTAAGAAACCAAGCCTTTACTATTTTTTATATTTTGTTTTTTATTGGTTGTAATTTCTCTTTCATGCCACAATGTCATTTTGTATAAACAACGTTGTAAACGATTGTATGGAAATGTACTGTATAACCAAAAGGATTGCCAAGTATCTGTTAGCCATTTTGTTTTTTTTTCCTCTACACAATATTTTTTTTATCATCAAGCCTTATAAGGCTAACAATATATGTAATGTCCTGTTTGCTAAAATATATGGTCAAAACTTTTATTCCATTATTCTTTCAAGATTTTTTTTCTTGCTTTTTCATTTTAAAATTGAAAAGTTTTCATGGTATTAGAGCTATAAAAATCTCAAAGGACCTTTAAGTGGACTTGACCAAGTAGAGAATCGTTAATAAAGTGCTAATTAGTCTTCCAAAGAAGTTTAAAGCCAAGATCTCATCTCTAAAAGATTCTAAGGACTTGACACAACTTATTGTGACAACATTGGTGAATGCCCTATAAGCTTAAGAGTAAAGGAAGGCAATAAAACATAAAGATACTGTTGAAAGAGCTTTGATGGTTAGAAACAAGGACAAAAACTCTAACAGCAACTACAAGAAAAATGACAATGAGGGGAAGAACAAAGATAAAAAAATAAGTTAGGCAAAGGAAACAAAAAGTTACGTTTCCACCTTGCTCACATTTTGAAAAGAAGAATCATTTCGATAGGTTTTATTGGTATTAACCAAATGCCAAGTGTAGGTCATGTAACTAAATGGGGCATGTTGAGAAAGTTTGTAAGGAAAAAGGAATAGATCAGAAAAAAAATTATAATTGTTGAAAAAAAAGAGACTGAAGAAGCCATGTTTATAGTTAAGAGTTTTGACATACAAGAGAAAAAGGATACTTAGCTGATTGACAATGGTTGCTTGAACCACGTCACTGGAAATGATGAACTTTCCTTACCTTAAACAGAAATTTCAAAACTCAAATGGAGATTGCAAATGGAAAATATTTAAAGATTTTTGGAATAGGAAAGGTAATAGTTGACATTCCAACAAGTATGAAAACAATTTCAAATGCCTTCTTTTTTTCTCTTGATGTAAGCCATAATCTGTAATTTTTGGTTAGTTATTAGAAGATGACTATTCCATATGGTTCAAAGATAGGTCCTACACTATATTTGATCTAACTGGGAAAGAAATTTTAATAGTTGGTATAAGAAACAAATGTTTCCAGATCGATTTCAAGAAGATGGATCAAAAAGCATACCAATGTTTTGCTTCTGAAAATGAGCTTTAGAATAAAGGACTTAGCCATGTAAGCTACGGTTCACTCAAGTAGATGCACTTAACAAATCTAGTTAATGGTCTTCCAAGTGTTACTCAACCAAATAGAGGATGTGAAGCTTGTCAACTTAGAAAGAAAAACAGAGTTCCCTTTCCAAAGATAAACAACTTTGAGAGCTAGCAACAAACTACAATTGGTCCATTATGATGTGAGAGGTCCAATAAAAGCAGCTTCTTCTAGTGGTAGTTTGTATTATCAACTCTTCATCGATGATTTCACTAGGTATAAATTGATCTTTTTTCTTAAAAAAAATTTGAAGTTTATGGTAAATTTGCCATATTTAAAGCACTAGTAGAGAAAGAATCTGGTAGCTTTTTAAAATTTTTTAGAATTGATAATGGAATGGAATTAACATCAGATAGGTTCAAAGATTTCTTGGCCAAAAATGAAGTAAAACATCAACTAACTATGACATACAATCCTCAACAAAACGGAGTCTATGAAAGAAAGAAATAAAACTCTTATTGAGATGGCTAAATGCATGTTATATGACAAAGACAACTAATGCATCGATTTATGTGCTCAATATCTTGCCTACCAAAGCTTTGGGATCTCAAAGTTCTTATGAAGCTTGGCACGTGTTGAAGCCTTTTGTTGTTCATTTGAAGGTATTTGGATATGTGTGTTATGCCAAAATACCATATGAGAAGAGAAGCAAGCTTAACTCAAAGTCAGAGATTACAATTCACTTGGGATTTAGTGAAGTGTTTAAAGGATATCAATTGTTTAATATGAAGACAAAGAAGGTATTTGTTTCAAGAGATGTGTTTGATGAAAAACATAAATGGAATTAGGAAATGAGTTTTATTGAGAGTTTAGAAAACTTAAACATTACAACAAATGACCCTATTTAGTAGCTAAATCATGATTAAGACATTAATAATGATGAAAACTATACTGTTCAGGGTACAAGATCTCTCCCAGATATCTACAAGCTATGTAACACTACAATTTTGAAACCAAATACTTTTTATAAAGCTAAGAAATATGATACATGGCAAAAGGAAATGAAGATGATAAAGAAGAACCAAACTTGGATTCTAATTGATAGGCCAACATAACAAAAGGTAATTGGTGTTAAATAGGTCTACAGGACCAAATTGAATGTGGATTGTTCGATTAACAAGCTGAAGGCAAGATTGGTTATGAAAAGCTATGCTCGTGTTCATGGAGTGGATTTCTAGGAAATATTTGCACCAGTTTCTCGACATGACACTGTTAGGCTCTTAGTGGCTTTAGTTTCTAAAAGAGAATTGGCAATTTTGGAACCTTGATGTAAAATCTTCATTCTTAAATGGACCAATATCAGAAGACAATTTCATTGAACAACTTGAACGCTTTCAAGGAAAAGGTAAATAAGACAAAGTATGTAAAATAGTGAAAGCTCTCTATGGCTTGAAATAGGCTCCAAGAGCTTGGTATGAAAGAAAAAACACTTACTTGCGTAGCAAAAGGATTTAAACGCAATCAGAATGAACCATCACTCCATGTATGGTCGGAAAAAGGCTTAGCTTAACTTATAATCTCTATATATGTTAATGATTTCTTAATCATAGTATTTGACAGTGCTTAAATGGAAAAATTTGGAGCATAAATGAAAGTTGAATTTGACAATTCAAACTTGGGAGAAATGACATATTTTCTTTGATTGGAGTTCCACTAGAAACAAAATTGCATTTAGGTGCATCAAAGCAAATATGCAAGGGAGATACTAAAATAGTTTAGTATGGAAGGATGTAAACCTATCTCAACTATACTTGTTAGTGGTTTTAAACCTTGCAAAGAAGATGGAGAAGCTAAGGCTGATGTTACAATATTTAGAAGTTTAATTAGTTATCTTCTCTATTTATTAACATCACGACCTAACATTATGCATGTTGCTTCACTTCTCTCATGGTACATGCAAGAGCCATCCCTTTCATTTATTTGTTACTAAAAGAATTCTGAGATACATAAAAAGAACAACTAGTTATGGTTTAAAGTTCAATAAACAAGAGAGTAAGGTTTTTCAAGGATATTATGATAGTGAT
This sequence comes from Theobroma grandiflorum, assembly GCA_036013995.1. Classification (NCBI taxonomy): domain Eukaryota; kingdom Viridiplantae; phylum Streptophyta; class Magnoliopsida; order Malvales; family Malvaceae; genus Theobroma; species Theobroma grandiflorum. The sequence goes on from CP142131.1 coordinate 16,654,417, forward strand.
TGGGCAAATTGTTTGGATGACTCAAAGAATACTAGTGGTCTTTGTTTTACCTTTGGTAATGTTATATTCTTATAGAATTCAAAAAAGTAAGAAGTGGTGGCTCAATCCTCAATAAAGGTTGAGTATATGGCAGTTGCGTCAGTTGCAAATCACACATTATGGCTAAGGAAAATGCTTAAAGATCAAGGCTTCAAGCAAAATTAAGGAAATGTGCTATGAATAAACAATCAATCTGTGATTGCCATTGCACAAAACCCTGTGCACCATGGTATAACCAAGTAAATTAAGGTGAAATTTTGTGTTATAAAGGAAGCAGTAAAAGAAGGAGAAATTTCTATCATGCATTATAGCTCTAATGATCAATTAGCTGATATTCTGACCAAGGCACTTGGCAAGGAAAAGTTTGAGACTCTTAGAACCAAACTTGGAGTCTTTAAGCTTGACCTTAAAAAGGTGTGATGTAGTTAAGGGCCAAGCTTAAAGAGGTTTAGTTGTTTGACGCTAATATTCAAACTATGAATATAGATAAGAAGACTATAAGTTGCGCATGACCTTTTAAAAAATCAAGCCTTTACTATTTTCTATATTTTATTTTCTTTAGTTTTATTGTTTATTGGTTTTAATTTTCTCTTTCATGCTATTGTGTCATTGTTGGAAAAATAATGTATTTCATAAAATTTCAACGTCCTGCATTGCCAAGGTATAAAGGAGGTGAGTGTCTTATATATGAAAACCCATAATGAGCTTGTTGTAAGCAAGAAAAGAGAATGGACTCGTGCAAATACGAGATCGAGCCAAATCTTGAGAAAATGCAGATACCTTTCCTACGTGCGAGTATACACGTGGGCCAAGCCCAAGTGATATTTTGTGCCTTGGTGGTTAATTTTTTTTTACCGTACCTTGACTTAGTCTTTTTATTGTGAAGAAAGAATTAGTTTTTGATTCACATTCTGCCGTTATAAATATTTTGTAATGTTAGACATAATATTTTATCTTGATTTAGTCTTTGAATCTTTTAGGATATTTATAACTTCATAGAATATTTTATCTTGATTTTCTCTTGATTCTCTCAACCATTCCTCTCTATAAATACAACCTCCATGTTCATTCTCAATATATCTCAAGTCTCACATTTTCTCTTCTTTACTTCCATTACTTTCTTATTTTGCTGGGTTTTTTCTTATTGTTGGGTTCTTTCTTATTAGTGGTTTTTTCTTATTGTTGGGTTCTTTCTTATTAGTAATTTTTCGATTGTTCTTGGTATCCCTGATAGTTTGTGCAAACTAATTAAGAATAGTCTATTGAATCATAGAGGATAACCACTACAATACTTTTGCATCGAGTTTTGTACTCCGAAAGCTAAAAAATTATCCTTAAGGACAATAATATTACGTCTCAAACTTCTTACTATTTTTACTTGCTTTATTTTATTTTCATTTGTTTTTTCAGTTTTTTTAACAATCTTAAGAATAATTTCCAAATTTGTGGAAAAAGTGGTTGGTCCTTGCTTTCATGGTATTTGGTTCTTCTAGTGAAATATCCTGTGTTCACAAAACCTATGACATATGCACTTTTAACTTTTATCAAGATTTAATTTACCAGGTAAAATTTTGACGTGCCATATAAAATGACTATGCCATGCGTACATTTTCCTCCGTTTGGTTTTCCATATGATTATTTTATAATTTAATTTCTTTCTTGGGAGTATATATTTAGCTTGGCATTTTGGGTATTTTCTTTTGGAGGATAGATTCTATATATAATATGTTACTATGTCTTGGTTTCTAGAAAAGATAGTTATTAATGATATAAATAGTAACCAAAAGTCTTCTGCTTTTTAGAGAATGTGAAATGGGTGATGGTTGCAATCATGTGGTTTTGGTTAGAGGTAATGAATGAAAATTTAAATAATTTGATAAGCATTGAAGCTGGAAATTAAAGCAAAAGATGAATCAATGCTTTACATGTATACTTAAGGTTGATTTATAGAATCACGAACTAAAAATCATAGTAACAATCAAAATTCTCATGAACTTTTTCTTTGCCAAAAGCTTGCTGGTCTTTTTAAAAAGTTGAAATAGATTTCGTAAAATTGATGTAGAAGGATGTATGATAAGTGCTAAAATTATGAGAAAGAATATTCAATATGAAATATAAAAGAATTTAATTTTTGACAACCAAAAAGAAAAGAACTGACTGGATGAAGATTTATTTGGTTTGATGCCTTGTAATACTAGGAAATTTTGAAAGGTAAAATAAATAAATAAAAAGTTACCACTTTAAAAGAAGCTATAAATAGCGGCTTCAAATTTTTAATGGTTTAAAAGTAGTCTTGAGCTTTTGGCATAAGTTATTTTTACTTTAGCTTTTTAGCATAAAAGTCATATTAAAAGAAGACCAAACACCACTTAGTTAAAGAAGTTGCATGCTGCTTTGGAATAAAGTTTGTATTTAAAAAGTTTTCACAACATTGTTAATTGTGTATACATGACATGATTTTCAGAATTGATGAATTTTAGCAAGGGGCTAACTTGTTTTAAATGAAATATATATATTTTAGATATTGCCTCGGGTCATTTTGATTACTTGGGAAGGGCTCATGAGTTTATTTAGACCTACTCGAGACCTAGTATGTTTGCTTAATTTCTACTTTAAACTTTATTAGATACATGCTGGTCTTGACTTGTGATCATGGCTGAAAATGTTTTATGATCATTTTAATTTCATTATATGCTATGATTTATGTCTTTTAGCTAATTATGAGCTAATGCCATGTTGCCATATTGTTCACATTTAAATGCCATGACAAATCAAATTCAGTTTTATTTGAGTTAAAAGATATTTCTTACGTAGCATGACCCAATTGTAACCTTCATTAATGGTTTAAATTTTATATGAACCATGTTGACAAATGCATCACCTTGCTAGTTTGAGGAAAAAAAAGGCACATTGTGACTGGGTGTTCTATTTTCTAAAGTAAATAAAACTATACTCTTTAAGTGTGTGTGTATATGTATATATGCTTATAGATCCATTTTAGAAGTTGTTTAAATACAGTGGTGCTCAATTTGTTTCAATGATCGATATGGGAAGCATGAGCTGTCAATAGAGTAGGTTTGATTTTTGAATATTGTTTACAAAAGGTACTAATATGAATATGTTATATGCTGTTTTATAAATGGGAAAGCAAGAAATTCAAAGCATGATATTAAACCTCCTCTAAATGAGCAAATCTCATTGAGCCATTTAGGTTGATTTTACAACTTGAGAACATTTTTTAAATAATGGCACTATAAACATTTCATGCAGTGTATTTGCATCAGATTTGAATTTAATTTATAAGAATTGTTACATTTTCATGGTATGTTTTGAGAGAATATATTTAGCACCTAAAACAGATTTGGTTTAATATAAGCCAACGTTATTTTGGGTCTTAAAATCATAAGATATGATAGTGGCTTAATGCTAATACAAAAGCATTATGTTGAGAGGCTACTTCAATGTTTGGTCGACATTTAATGTCACACTTATGAGTACTCTTTATGATATTAATACCCAATTAAAGAAAAATAGAGGTGATAGTGTGGCTTAGTTTAAATATGCATAGATTATTGGGAGTCTGATGCATTTGATAAATTATACTTAACCTAATATAGGTTATGTTGTGAGTAGACTTAGGAAATACACACAATTTTCCAATCAAGATCGTTGGACTACCTTGAGCAAATCAATGAAATATTTGAAAAGTGCCATAAACTATTGTATTTTATATAATAGATTTCCCACTGTATCAAAAGGATACAATGATGTTAACTAGACCTCAAATTCAAATGAGAAAAAATCCACAAGTGGTTATGTATTTGTAGTACCCTGTACTTTGATATAGTAGCTAATAAAGTTTATAGATGCCAAATGAGGTTAATTACCTAGTTAAAATGGAAATTCAGAAGTGAACCTGTGAAACCTCGACCTCCAAAGACATGTAACTAGAAGTAGATGCGATAATGCGGACTAGGGGTAATTTCATAATTTCTCTTGGTGAGCTCTTACGAATGGGCTTTCTAATGCTATTAAGGTCTAAATAGGCCTAAGAAATGAATGAATGATGTTTATGATGGTAAAATAAATGAAGAAGATAAAGATATTGATAATTTCCACGATATGGGCAAAATGGTCATTTTACATCTCGGGTCTAAATTTTTATGTTTTCTTGAACTTGAGTATTTCTGGACTATTATGGACCTTGTCCTAGTGTCAAAAGAGTAAAAAGGCTACACAAAGGATGTGAGGAAGACAAAGTCACCATGTTAAGAGCATTTTGGTAATTTACGTGAGAATTAGATAAACTTTAGATATAAATATCTGAAGCTTCAGCAATTTCCAATAGCTTCCAACAACTACTTTTCTTCCTCCCCTCTCTTCTCTCCATCCTCCATGGGAGGAAAACCTTGATTCCTCCATAACTTTCTCATAGAAAATCCAAATTTCATGTTTTTGCCCACTTTTTCATAGGGTTTTTCATACTCTTTCACTCTTTCACCATAAAACCCTTAAAAAGTCTTACTTTCATACTTTCTCTCACTAGTTGGAAGTTTAGAAAGAGAAAGAGGGGTTTTCCATGATAACTTGAGTATTCTTGAGAAAGAATTCAACTACAAATCCATCAAGTTGCGTATGAGTTAAGGTTAATTCCTTTAGTTGTTGATGACAGTCAATAAGTTGATATATGTGGGTTGTTTTATTGTGGAAGGTTATTTGTTTTTTCTAATGTGATTAGAGTAGTATAAAGGAATGGCTAGTCAAAAAGCAATTGGAGACTAGTTAGGAATAACTAGTAAAGGTTGATTTAGGAAATAACTTTTGGAATCATATTAATGCCAATTTGGGGTTGATTATGATGTTGTGTGTGTGATAGGTTCCAACAAGGCCACATGTGCCCATTTGAACATTACTTGAAGTTAAAGTCAAGCAAAAGAATTAACAAAACCGGTGAGTGAACTTGCATTTCAAAATCATTTTGAGAATGTGAATGTATTTGAACAAAACGTTTGAATGATTTTATCTAACTTTTCTTCAAAAACGGGTGTCTTGGGAACAAGCCCTTGATAAAATGTTTGGATGTTGTGAAATGGGAAAAAGGATGAATCCATGTGCTCCTCTATTTTGTGGATATATATATATATATGAGCATATGTTAAACCTTGATAAATAATGTTGTGTGATGATGATGACCTGGCTATGAGCGAGTAAGGAGTGCACATGAGTCGATGATAGCTATGTGCTAGTAGGGAGCGCACATGAGTTGATGATGTTGAAATGTGTGAGTAAGGAGTGCACATGACGGTGAATGAAGTGGAGTGATGTACTTGTTTATATGTGTTTATATATGTATATGTAACAACAAGTTTATAACTATAATATATGATTGTTTTGAATGTTGATAACTTGATTATTGTCAGTGTGTTCACTTTGATGTGCAATATGGTAGGGATGGATTTTGTGGCATGTGAAAACCCCTTAATGGTCATCTGTCCTAAATCTCGCTGCAGCAAGAATGGATTCTCGTTGCAGCCAAAAACTCTAGGGTGGTTCCAGATTTTTGTGCACTATCTTCACTTTAACAATAATTTTGACTATCTTACAATCAGAACTGGGCAAAGTGGTAAACATCAAAGTTATATCCCAGTCTCTTAGCTTTCTAATGGTCAAAAAATCATGTCAATTGAACCTTTGTAGCATGAGATATACTTGAAAAATAGAGACATGTACAAACCAAGAATAGGTTCCAGTTGTAGCGAGAAAGTGCTTTTATTTTGAAATTACATTAGGATTTATGCCACAATGATGGTATAATACAAATGTGTGTATTAGATTAATAATGCCACAATGAATTGGCAAAGGGGTGAAATTATTTTGGTATAATACAAATGTGAGTGTTTGATTACCATAATGTATCATTGAATATTTGTATAGTCAAGAAATACGGAATGTGACTTTAGAAATGATGGTTGGAACGATGAATAAAATCACATAAATAGGCTAGCTTGGGCTTAGTGGGCTATGCTCATTGGGCCCATACGTTGGTCATGGTCTGGGATTTGGGTTGTGACAAAGGTGGTATCAGAGCTCTAGGTTTAGTCGAGTTCTAAGAAATTCTCGTGTTAGTCAGTGGAGTTATTGGAGTTAATGTAGAGTCTTGTTTATAGCTTGTGATTGTAGCACAAGTCATAGACAAGAAACTATATAAACTCCTGTTCTTAGGAACCTACCCTCTTGCTAATGTCATACAAAGGTCATAAGTGGTGCCGTTGTCCAAGTTTGATATGTCACTCGAGACACGAGTTATTGTTGGAAAGATTTTAAGCAAATGCTCTTAATGAAGGGTCAATACAATGATATATCCCTCTTATTAAGGATGAAGAAAATTAGAGCTAGACTAATAGGTCTACGATAATTTATTCTTTTGGTGGAATTATAATTTGAACCTATGGTTGTTAATGGGAAGAAATTGAATGACATTGGGTTATTATTGAGGTCTATATAAAGGAACATGTACAATAATGGTAATAAGGGATGCACTTTGACTGGAACGAATAGTGATGGTTGTAATTCACTTGAAGCTTATAACTTTGAGTATTGAGGGAGCTGCAAACCAATACTTATGTGCATGGAGGTAACTGCACAGCATTAATTGAGCTTGTTTTGCATATATATAAGTGGTGTTGGGCTTCTGAAATATTTTATATATGAATATGTGTTAAATATGTGTACAACAGCTTAGAAGGAGCTGGTTTTGATTTCAATTATGCGACTGTGAGATTCCAAGAATTGATTGGACTTATTATGGTTTATATAAATAAGCACATGAATTAACCCAAGGGTGAGCATCAATGATTACTATAATTGATGTGTGGTCAAGAAGTAAAAGGTTAGTAAATAAATTTGCTCTAAGGATGAGCTTGAATTTTGCTATGCATAGCGTGGAGCCAAGGGATTAAAGGACTAGATGTGGATTTGACAGCTTGAGGTTAAATGACTTGGAAATGTTGAATCTAGTCTAAGTGCCATATGGAGTTCTATATTTGAGTCTGATACACAAATTGCTTTAAAGATCAATTTAGGAGTTTATTTGGATTAAGTATGCAGACTATGATGTAAATGATTAGTCTTGAATTTGATCTCTTCAAAGGTAAGAGATTCAGAAAATGTTAACTATTGGATAAGCTCGAAGAGGGAGCTTTTACATCCCAAGTTTACAAATTTGGATCTTATGACTGCAAAGGCGAGATGCAACAATTAAGTAAATTGTCCATCTTATCAATGTAACGATTAAGGACTAATAGAGTTAAGATCACCATGCGAGGTGATGTACACTTTAATATTTATGTACCTAAGAGTTATTTAGAGATCACTGCTTAATCAGAATGGCACTAAATGTCATGCTAAAGGTACATGAATATTAGTAGTGAGATATGTCCAAAGAGTGATTTTTGACATACTACCAAATGTGGAATAGATATGTCAAGATTAATGTTCTGATTGCGAACTTGTTATAAAAAGTTAGTTTTGCAAATTGTGGGTTTCCTGATCATGAAATATATGGAGGTTATCAATATGTAGGCATATACTTGGAGTTGTACATTTTGTGATCCCCATGCATCATATGGAAAGAGATATCCCATAGAGGAGTTTAGCCTGATTGATGGTTACATGACTATAGGCTTGGCATGAGATTGAGAATGCCTTGGCATAAATGTGGAATGTATTGTGAGAGGTTGAAAAGCCACATATACCCTAACAAGGTCAATAACATGAATGATGGGGAAATATGGATGTTGATATGATGGGCGTAAAAAACAAAAAAAGCTTAAGGAAAATCAATACAAACATGCTAAGTTAGTTCTGTATAGTTCGGATTAAGGACAATGACACCTTGGGAGATTTGCAAATAATATTCAATGGGACCAATGAGTAGAAACACTATCGAGCATATATTGAATTGTTAAAGTTATGCATAGCTTTAAAGATAAGCCTTTGATTGTTTAAGTCCTAAATGAAATTTTATTAAAGGAAGAGTTTAAGTGTTTTGGAAGTGTATGGGAAAACATGAGAGAATATACTAGCTTACCTTGCTATAAGAGGTTGAAATAGGATGGCCATGAGTTGCTCATGAGTAACTAAGCAATGTATAGGTAAATGAGTAAAAGAGTTATGATTGGTAGATAAAGGTAGAACTTTAATGATGAGACTGTATTCACTGCTTTAGGCATTGAATTGTAAGTTATGGACATGTGTCCACCTTGTGAACACCCTGGTGAGATAAATTCGAGAGATTTTTCACAATGAGAAAACATTAAAGCTCAAAGAGCAAATGGCTATGTAATTAAGTTAGGGCTCGTAACAGATATGTCACATGAGTATAAAAATATGTTGCAAATATAAAAATGTTTAGAAATGATGGTTTAAGGCAATGATCATCTTGCCATTAGGTAGACCTGATGAGGTTATGGTCTCGATATACTTGTAGATGCAAGGCATAAATTGTGAAATGTGCTTCCCCCACAAGTTCCAATTTATTTTAAGTAATTATCAAGGGAAAGTGCCTGATAAGGGTAGGTAAAGGTTGGATTGTGTTTTAAATGTTTAGAGAACGAGGGTGATATGGTTTGATTAAATGATACTACCCTTGGTGAGGGAATAGAAATACGCTATGGAAATTTGTAAAGATCTATTTAGAAAAGAGATGATGATTTGAATTTCAAGTACTCGTATACGAGTAAAGATTTAGTAGAGAGCCATGACCTGGAGTCAGAATACTATAATATGAATTTGGCAAAAAAAAAAAAGACTTTTAAGACACGTGGTGTTTTGGGGATAGTGTTAATTAGTGATTGACTTTGGGAGGAGAATAAAACACAAAAACCAGTTTTGAGTATTCCTTATCTGAAGGTGCGCATGATCTGATTTAAACATAAAAAGAGATGATTCTAAACTTGATTTGACGGTTATTTCAATATTACAAGTGGCTTGTTGATCTTGTTATGCCGAAGACTACTTGAACTTGAAATTTTTAGAAATATATATGGATATATATGTGGCAGATTGGTACAAAAACTCATACGGAGTTAGTTATAATTTGATTTAGTGATGATATCCTATCGGTGGTTATAACACGAGATAATGACTAAGATAATCCATCGGTGATTTTGGTAGTGGACAAGTTGATTATAAAGTTGTCAATGTAAGGGTAAGTGTTTATACTTTTGGTATTAGTTCCTAAAGTTCTATCATATCATGATCAAACTTGGTGTTTTTGATATAGCTTGAGAGGTTTGGCATATGAACTAGCTTAATTATAAGCTAGAAATTAATAGGCTATTATGAAGTACACAAATAGAGAAGTATGCCATGGATTTAAGTCCCTAAAGGCTAATGGAATAAAACGTATTAGGGCTCGTATAGCCCCAATATAAAGTTTTGACTTATGAATATTTGGGGAAAAAATTTACAGCTTATGCATGAAGGTTGTACCTTAGAATTTATGTAAGAAAAGTTTAAAATCTGCCTTGTTTGGCATAAAGCCCATGATTGAGAATGAATGATTATATATTTAATTTTCTAAGGTAAAAAAGCTAAAAGGAGTTAATATCGAAAAGGTTTTTATAGATGATTCTTTAATTTTAAAGTACACTTAAAGAGAGACAAGTGTCTAATTTCATCCTCAGATTGATGAATTAATAAGGCCGTGAGATTTGGCATTTGAAGTAAATTTGAGGAATCTCAAGTTAGATATGTTTGTATGTGACATATAACTAACAAGTTGGTTATGACCCAAGAATTATAAAGATTGGTTAAGTCCATAAGGATGCATCCAACGATATCATTATTTATTGAAATGCATTGTGGTAAGAGTCAAGATCTACTTCATAAGTACACGATCATGATGGTACTGGAGTTTTGTTTTTGGAATATGGTTACTAATGGTTATCGGATTTGAATCATCCGTGATGTTAAACATATATGAATAAATAAAGAGTGTTTGATCTTTATGTATTATGAAATGCTTGAATGGAATTTGTATGGAAGTATGTAAAACGGAATAGAGGTTGGTTGTCGATTTAGACCTATAGTCAATGGTGGAATAAATGCTTGAATGTTGGAAGGTTTGATAAAAGATCAAGGTAGAGGAATTGTGGATGGTTAAGTAAACATGCATAATTGATGATTTAAGGATGATTCAATTGAGGTGTGACCAGAATTAATATTATATTTGAATTCTCTTCATAAGATGAAAAATGATATTGTTTTGATCCAACAAGAGTGGTACACATAATTATATATTATGACATTGTCGACTTTTCTATAAAGATTGGAAGTTGATATGATACATAAACTGAGATCTTATGTTAAGAATGGCCAACGAAGGTGATATAAAAGAATTTTATAACTTTGATTGTTCACCATACGCCAATTTGAATTCGAGGATGAATTCATTTTAAGTGGGGGAAACTGTAGTACTCTGTACTTTGATGTAGTGGTTAATAAAGTTTACGGATGTCAACTGAGGTTAATTATTGAGTTAAAAGGATAATTCAGAAGTGAACCTGTGAAACCTTGACCTCCAGAGACATGTAACTAGAAGTAGACGTGATAATGCGGACTAGGGGTAATTTCATAATTTCTCTTGATGAGCTTTTACGAATGGGTTTTCTAATGCTATTAAGGTCTAAATAGGCCTCCGGAATGAATGAATGATGTTTATGATGGTAAAATAAATGAAGAAGATAAAAATAATGATAATTTCCACATGGGTAAAATGGTCATTTTACATCTCGGGTCTAAATTTTTATGTTTTCGTGAACTCAAGTATTTTTAGACTATTATGGACCTTGTCCTAGTGTCAAAAGAGTAAAAAGGTTGCACAAAGGATGGGAGGAAGACAAAGTCACCATGTTAAAGGCATTTTGGTATTTTATGCGAGAATTGGATAAACTTTAGATATAAATATCTAAAGCTCCAGCAATTTCCAGCAGCTTCTAGCAACTTTTCTTCTTCCTCCCCTCTTTTCTCTCCATCTTCCATGGGAGGAAAACCTTGATTCTTCCATAACCTTCTCATAGAAAATCCAAATTTCATGTTTTTTGCTAACTTTTTCATAGGGTTTTTAATACTCTTTCACTCTGTCACCTCACCTTAAAACCCTTAAAAAGTCTTATTTTCATACTTTCTTTCACTAGCTAGAAGTTTAGAAAGAGAAAGAGAGATTTACCATGATAGCTTGAGTATTCTTGAGAAAGAATTAAACTACAAATCCTTCAAGGTGAGTATGAGTTAAGGTTAATTCCTTTAGTTGTTGATGAAGGTCAATAAGTTGATATATGTGGGTTGTTTTATTATGGAAGGTTGTTTGTTATTTCTAATGTGATTAGAGTAGTATAAAGGAATGGCTAGTCAAATAGCAATTGGAGACTAGTTAGGAATAACTAGTAAAGCTTGATTTAGGAAATAGCTTTTGAAATGATGTTAATGCCAATTTGGGGTTGATTGTGATGTTGTGTGTGTGATAGGTTCCAACAAGGCCACACATGCCCATTTGAAACATTACTTGAAGTTAGAGTCAAGCAAAAGAATCAACAAAACTAGTGAGTGAACTTGCATCTCAAAATTATTTTAAGAATGTGAATGTATTTGAACAAAACGTTTGAATGATTTTATTCAACTTTTCTTCAAAAACGGGTGCCTTGGGAACAAGCCCTTGATAAAATGTTTGGATGTTTTGAAATGGGATAAAGGATGAATCCATGTGCTCTTCTATTTGTGGATATATATATATATATGAGTATATGTTGTGCCTTGATAAATAATATTGTGTGATTATGATGACCCGGTTATGTGCGAGTAGGAAGTGCACATGAGTCGATGATGACCCAGCTATGTGCAAGTAGGGAGTGCACATGAGTTGATGATGTTAAAATGTTCAAGTAGGGAGTGCACATGATAGTGAATGAAGTGGAGTGGTGTACTTGTTTATATGTGTTTATATATGTATATGTGATAGCAAGTTTATAACTATAATATGTGATTGTTTTGAATGTTGATAACTTGATTATTGTCAATGTGTTCACTTTGATGTGCAAAATGGTAGGGATGGATTTTGTGGCATGTGAAAACCCTTTAATGGTCATCTGTCCTGAATATCGCTACAGCCAGAAATTCTCGAGTGGTTCCAGATTTTGGTGTACTATTTTCACTTTAACAATGGTTTTGACTAGTTTACAATCAGAATTGGGCAAAGTGGAAAACATAAAAGTTGTATCCCAGTCTCTTAGCTTTCTAATGGTTCAAAAATGATGTCAATTGGACCTCTGTAGCATGAGATATACTTGAAAAGCCGAGACATGTGCAAACCAAGAATGCCTTCCCACTTCAGCGAGAAAGTGCTTTCATTTTCAAAAATATTTTAGCCATTTTAAAAATAAAACTGGGCAAAGTGGTCAACATCAAAATTGTAGTACAGCCTCTTAGCTTTCTAATGACCTAGAAATCATGTCAATTGGACTTCGGTAGTGAGAGATATGCTTGAAAAAATGAAACATATGCAAACTATGAATGTTTCTCGTTGCAGCGAGAAACTTGTTGTCATGCTTGTTACTTTGCTTGATTTTGACATATTTTTACCCATTTAACTTCATGGATTGCTCATGGGTTTTTAAATACTTTGAAGCTATTAATCAAAGTTTGAAATGTGGGGTTTTTAGTAAGAAATTAACTCAATTACAATGTTTTTGAAACAAGTGCATCATGATTTCCAAATTCTCTTTATCGATTGCTTGTTCCCTTCTTATGTTCACTCACTGAGTTTATACTTATGGTTTTAAACTTCATGTTTTCAGATTTAGAGGCAATCGGGACCTAGACCAAGTCGTCCACGCATGCTCTGTTGGCATATGCCCGTGAGACAATTGGATTGGTTAAGAGATATATATTGTCATTTAATGCATATTTAATTGCATAATTATATGTGATAGAGGTTTTCCTTCATGTTAGTGCAATAATAAAGAATTATTACATACTAATTGGATAAAGCCCATGGAATATAATGGCCTTGTAAGAGAATTGTAAAGTTGTTACAATTAAGAGATCACTATGCATCAAAGCCATGTTCCTAAAATCGTTCCTAGTCATTGTATTGTCAAGACAGGGCATTGACAATGCTCAAAGACTGGTACATGTTAAGCCTTCTTACTTAGGAAGTAAGTAATCGATCTCATAGATTGAAGTATATGGGATACTTGAGGATAACGTGTAGGCACTTGTTAAAGAATAAGTTCACTGAACATGACCCGCTATGAGAACTCCATTTGGTATTTCACTCAAGTGTCTATGAAAAATGTTCTCATGTGATGGTCGTGCAACTAGTCCTCAGACTTAAGATGTCAAGCCCAGCTCTAAAGTATCTGTCATGTCAATCATAAACTTGACATCACACCGGTATACTAGAATATTCCAAAAAAAGGGATGAAAGCCAGTATTGTACTTAAAAGTACAAATAAGTTGAATTATACTTTGAACTATTAAAATAGGAATTTTAAAGTAAAATTGAGAATTTCATAGTCTACAGATTACTCAAAATAGTGATTCGGAATTTGAGGTCAGATTTGGAGTCAATCGAAAATATTGACTGATTAGGGGTAAAATGGTCATTTCACCACCCAAAATTTAAATATGGCTATTTGATGAAAATTTTGACCAAGATCAATCATTTGAAGTATAATGTGATTATTGGAGGTATAATCAAAGATTTGGTAGTAAAAATTTTAATTCTTGGTATTTTTGAAGCACAAGGGTAAAATAGTAATTTTGCCATTAAAAGACAAAACGAAAATTTTTAAAAAAGATTTTGGCCCCATTTGATTAAGATTGACCAATTGAAGTGTAATTTGAGGTTGAAAAGTGAAAATAATGTAATTCTGGTACTCTTCGGAGTATATGGGTAAAATCGTAATTTTACCACCTGAGGATGAAATTTAATTTTTCGAGAGAATTTGGATCAAATATGATTAATAGAAGTATGATATGAGTATGAGGAGTGAAAAATATGCATTTTGGCAATTTTTCAATTTTTGGGGTAAAAATGTAATTTTTTACTTTTACGGGGGTAAAAGTGTAATTTTTGAAAATTACTCCACCAAGACTTTGGAAAAGTCTGGAAATTTCATCCAAGTCATGGATAAGAGAAGAAAAATTTATGGTGGAAAAAGAAAGTCAAAGGAAGACTAATAAAAAAATAAATTAATAAAATATTAAAAAATGTTAATAAAATAATATTATTTTATTTCACTTATAAAAAGCCATAAAAATCAGCCAATTCTTCCTCAATATTCAGCCAAACCAGAAAAGAGAGAGAGAGAGAAACCAAAAATGAAACCCTAGAGTGAGAAAATCAAAGAAAAAGTAAGGAAATTCAAGGAAAACAAGTGAAAAAAGGTATAATTTTTCATTTTTGCTTGAGATCTTTTATTTCTAAGCAATTTCTCTTATTTTTTCATACTTGAAATGCATGTTTTCATGGTGAATCAAGAGCTGGTCAAATGGGTTTAGAGAGAGAAAGATGTTAGAATGATTTAATTTTAAACTATGTTAGTGATTTAGGTTAGTTTAGCATGTTTGTAAGTAAAACAACTAGAAAAAAATTGATTTTTCCTATGGTTCTTCAATAGCCGAATTTCATGAGGAATATGTTGAAAATGAAATGATTCCATTTCAAATGAGATGGTTTTGAAATTGATCAATTATGGAGATAACAAAATTAAATAGGAAAATTTCGGTATTAGTGCACCGTTTTTAGTCAAATTTTTGGAGAGAAATTGACTGTTGGAAATTGAGGAAATTGATGAGATTTTAGGGCATTTTGGTAATATTTGATGAATTATGAAAGTAGGAATTAAATGAAAATTTTTGATGCAAAAATATGAATTTTTACCTAATAGGGGTAAAATCGTAATTTATAGTCTAAGACTGATGAATTGACCCGTGATTCTTGTCATTGAGTAATGTGGATATAATTGGATTGTTAGAAATTGAAATGGGTCAAATCGGAGTTAAATCGAGGGTTTTAGCAAATTAGGTCGGGTGTACGCAAATTGGTCGAACACCGTGATTAAACGACTGTCCGAACAATTTTCGTCTCATTTCCATTGCATGTAGAGCCTGAAATAATTTACAATAAATTGACACAATTTATTGAATTTTGTGTCATGGATTATGGATAGGTAGTGAGCTAATTGATTCAGGTAAGAGACTGCACCCGAGGACGGAGGATATGAGTATTTCTACTCTTAGTACAGTGAGTAAACTTATTATTGTCTTAATTATCTAAAGTAGTTTTTATTCAATTGTGTGATTTTATGGGAAAATGGTTTAATTGGAAAATTATTGTGTTTTATGAGAAAATGTGATTTTGTAAAATGATTTTATAAATTTTTTGAAAAATTAAATGATGATTTCAGGAAATACAGTAATGGGAGACTGTTTAATTGTATTGCAAATTATTGTTTGAATTGTATGGCTTATGATAAATTGTGGGCATGATTGGCTATTTTTATGAATTGATAAATACGTGAACTGCTTTGATTTGCCTTAATTGGCAAAATAAGAATTGTAGGCCATGTTATGCTATGATAATTTTATTTAATTAGTGGGATAATTGTGGTCGCTGCAGTGGCGGGTTCCGTGGACCAACCTATAGGAGGGGCACGGAAACCCAAAATTATTGTGCTTACCTTGGTAGAGAGGCGCATAGGGTATCTCCTGAGGTAGGATTTGAGTTTACTTCACGTCTAACCACCTCGTGATAGTGAACTTAACCAACGACAAGGAACAGCTGAATTTTGAGAAATATAAAATTTTACAGCCTTGGGGGACTCTAGCGGATACCCTCTTATAAGGTATCCCCAAGTACATGTTTAGGCATAAGCCAAGTTTTTAAAGATTGTGCATAAGCCAAGTGAATTATTGGAAAAAAATTGAGTATTGATGTTGTGAAAAATATATTGGATTTGAATATTTTATTTGTCTCATTTTTACTCGGCTTTAGATATTTTAGATGGTGTCTGTTTACTTACTGGGATTTTATAATCTCACCCCCTTATTTCCTCACATTTCAGACTCAGAGCATCCTATAGTTAACAGATTTAGTCAAGGACCGTGGATCGGACTTGAATCGGCAAAAGTTGTAAGTTTCCAATTTTCGACACATTTTGGTTAGTTATGGGCCCACGTTTTACTGTAGTTTAAATTTCATACTTTGATTGTTTATATCATGGTATGTAAGAATATATTTAGTTTTTACGCTACAAAAATTAGTTACGGATAGCTTTATAAAAAATTATTTTATAAGAAAATATATTATTTTATTGAATATTTTTATTATATTCAAATAGTTAAATTTTTACCTCCGAAAAACGTTTTAAACTCTTAAATTTATTTTTAATCGTAAAATATGTGTTTTCTACGTATTTACTACGTTTTTAGTAAATTTTGAGATTTTCAACGAAAAATGACGAAAATGCCACAGTGAGCCAAACTGTAATTGTTTTAATGTTTTTAAATTGAAAATGATTTACAGTTCTTGAAATATGAAAATTTATATATATCGCTCACCGAGGAGATGTGGAAACTGATACGAGAGCCTTGCGAGGTTTCGATCGGCATTCGGGGTAAAGAATGTCTGTCGAGACTTCGCGACGGTTGTCACGGGCTCGAAAGGAGTATCGGGTCGTGACATAAGACACCATGTCTGTAACACCTGACCTTAAATTATCTGTGACATGTCATTCACATGCATTGGATAGCATATTTGCCTATTGAATTACCTCGAAAAACTAGTTAAATGACTATATTGCCCCTAGTAATGCCATTGAGTCGATTAAACCTCGACCAAGTTCAAACAAGGATTTTAAGAGTGAAATTGAGGATTTCATAGTCCAGAGATTACTCAAAACAGTGATTCAGAGTTCGAGGTCCAGTTTGGAGTCAATCGAGAAAATTGACCGATTAGGGATAAAACGGTCATTTTGTCATTTAAGGACAAAATGGAGATTTTTATAAAAGATTTTGATTACATTTGACCAAAAATAATTATATGAAATATAATATGATTATTGGAGCATAAAATGAAGTTTAACGGTGAAAAACTGTGATTCTCGATATTTTTGGAGCACGAGGGTAAAATGGTAATTTTACCACTAGAGGACAAAATAGGAATACTTAGAAAATATTTTGACCCCATTTGATTAAGATTAATCAATTTAAGTGTAATTTGAGGTTGAAAAGTGAAAATAATGAAGTATAAGGCTAAAAGTGTAATTTTACCATCAGGGGACCAAATTTAATTTTTCAAGAGAATTTAGATCAAATTTGATAAATTGGAGTGTGGCATGAGTTTGAGCAGTAAAAAATATACCTTTTGGTAATTTTTCAATTTTGAGGTAAAAATGTAATTTTTAACTTTTACGGGGGTAAAAGTGTAAATTTTGAAAATTTATTCCACCAAGACTTTGGATAAGTCTAGAAATTTCACCTCAGCTATGGATAAGTGAATAAAAGTGAGTGGTGGAGAAGAAAGTCAAAAAGAAAAGATTTTACACAAAAAAAAAATGAAATGCCATGTGTTAAAAAAATATTATTATTTTATTTACCTTATAAAAAGGCTTAAATTCTTCTAGAATTCTGCATTCTCTTCTTCAAGAGACTGATCAGAAAAGGGAAAAGAGAACAAAGGGGGAAAACAAAGAAAATTAGCCAAAAATCAAGAGATTTCCAAGTTTTTTCAAGAATCAAGCAAAACAAAGGTAACATTTCTTTAGTTTTACTCTAACCCTAGCTTACTGATGCTTTATTTCTCATTTTTCATGGCTGAATATTGAGTTATCATGATGAATTCAATTCTGAAAAATGGGTATGGAAGAGAAATTGATGTTGGATTGACATGATTTTGGACTATATTGATGTTTAGAGGTGTATAACCATGTTTAGGAAGAAAATTATGGAAGAAAATCATGTAGTCTATGAAAACCCATTTATACCAAAATTTCCAAGAGAGAAATTGTTGTTGAAAGTCATGAGATTTCATGGTATTTAGAGGAATTATGGTGAATTATGTATATAGGAAAATTATGAGAAATTTTAAAGCAAAAATCAAAATTTTTTCCCACTAGGGGTAAAATCGTAATTTTCAGTCAAGGACTGATACATTGACCCATATTCACTGTAATTGAGCATTATGAATATAATTGAACTATTAGAAACTGAAATGGGTCAAATTGGAATTTAATTGAGGATTTTAGCAATTTAGACGCGTGTAGGTGAGTCGGTCGGACACTGTAATTTAACGACTGTCCGAACATTTTTACCCAATTCCAAACATGTAGAGCCTTAAATAAATTATAATGGTTGGACACAAATAATGGAATTTTGTGTCACGAAACGTGTATAGGTGGTAGGCTCCCGGACGCGAGAAAAATACGGTGTAGTGGAAATTGAAAACAAAAGTATCGTGCACTCCAGATGAGGTGAATGGATAAATTATCGTTTGTAATATCTAAAGAGATTTTATTATGAATTTATGCTTTTTAAAGCATGATGAATTTGAGAGTATAAATATTACAATTTTCAATGAAAAGGTATTTCGATGAAATATTGTTTTTGAAATTAAATGTTAATTTTATGAAATTGAGTATATGGAGACCTATTTGATGAATTGTATTATGTATACATGAATTGAAATCTGTGGCTTATGACATTGGAAAGCATGCTGGTTGAATTCTATATTATTGTGAATGACATAAATTGTCTATTGATTTTGATGACTGGATATAATTATATTGGCCATGCTATGCTACTAGACTTTATAAATTTGGTGGACTACGATTAATAAAACACTGCAATGAGGGTTTGTCGTGGACTGCCTTTAGGAAGGGCACGGTAAAACCTGATAAATTGTTACTTCAGTCGGAGAGGCGCGTAGGAGAACTCCCGAGGTAATGTTAAAATTCTCTTCACGCTAAACCACCACATAAAGATGAATTCGGTCAACGCCAAGGAATGGTTGTATCTATAAATGAAATATGTTTATAACAGCCTTGGCGGACTCGATTAGGATGCCTCAGGCCAAGGCATCATTGAATAAGGATTTTAGCTTAAGCCCGATTCTAAGAAAATCATAAGCCCTAATGATTTTATAATTTTAATGATAATTCATGAACTTGAAATAAATTGCTTGAATAGAATTCAAGTGTTTGCTATAAAATGTGTTATTACTCAATATTTGCACTTGTCTCAATCTATTCAACTTTAGATGTCATAGATGGTAATTATCTAACTCACTGGGTTGTAAAACTCACCACCCTCTCTTCCCCCTTTCAGGCTCGAGATCATTGGTAAGTACTCGGAGTGCATATAAAGGCTTGATTGAAGTCGCGTCCTTAGCATACAAAGGTACATAGTTGTACAAAGTAGGACCCACGTGTCATTGTAAACTGATTTGTATATTTGAGTTATTTACATGTTATTATGTATAAATTTATTCTACCTTTACGTTCAGAAAACTAGATTTCGAAATTTTTGAACAAAACAAAAGACGAAAATGCTCTTGTATGGTTAATTGCGTATTTTGACCGTTTTAATCTAAAATATAAATTTTATTCTCTGAAAAATGTTTTTTGAAAATTATTAACTACGAGAGAGATGAAAAACTTGTATGAGATGCCTTGCGAGGTCTCGATAGAGTACTCGGGGATTGAGTGCTTATCGGGATATCGCGGCAGTTGTCATGGGCTTGATGGGAGATTCCGAGTCGTGACAATGTCATCTTGTATGAGGAGTGACATACTTTGATTTCACCCCTACGGATTTAGAAGCAACTAGATGCCTCAATAGGGTGTTTTTGGGTATACCATTAAGCATGCGAAGGTGGATAAGTGGTCAAGAGAGGATTCATCATCCCAAGTGATATGAGGGGATGTATCTCACTTGTTCTTAATTCTTAATTAACTTGTATAAAGTCTTTGGCCAAAGCATGATGAATTTGAGGAAAGTTAGTTTCCTAAATTCATAAGGTTAATCATGAATTATGAGAACTAATATGGAATGTCATAAGTAGACACCGAGCCATGCTTAATGATATATCTAGGATATTTGATTAAAAGACCGTATTGTACTGAAAGGCTTATAACGAAGGGTTTTGTCAAATTCTTTAATTGACTCTCTAACATTTGGGTGGTTATAATGTATTACTAGATGCCGCTCATGATCTATAAATATAAATTAATTATCAAGTTGATATTTGATTATGATTTATATTTATTGCTAACATGTTAGAAGCCTAATGGATCACATACCTTAAGTGACATGATTGAGATTAAATAAGAATAATTAATTAAGTTAGACTTATTTAAAAGAGACAAAAATAAAGTGGTAATTAATTAAGTTCTCAGAGACTTAACTAAATTAAAATACAATTGTTGTATTTAGGGTTACAACTTAGTTTGGCTATATAAATATGTTATATTAGCAAACTAAAAACTCTAAGCCCAAAAACACTTTTTAACCGTTTTCATAAAACAAGAAAAGAAAATTAGTTTTCTTTGTCTGACAAAAATAAGATTCGACAAGAAGTTTTGGTCCTTTTATTTTCGAAACAAAACTTGCTAGCACAAGTAAAAATCCTACCTTTGAGAAGGTCTTATTTAGTCACTGTTCGGATTACTTTTAGAGGCCAAACACTTGGGTGATTGAAGATTTGACAAATCCTAAAGGTAAAAAAGCAAAGTTTTTGATTTAATTGGCTTCTGATTACGATATCCAGAGCTAGGTATGTAATTCATAAACTTATGAGTGTTCTTGATTAATTTAAAAGTTACATGAAAAACACAAACATTGATCTTGTAGGATTCGACTGTTTCTTTGATTAAATATTATTTATTTATGTTTTCGCTGCGTTATAATTTCAATTTGTTGATTATTTTCATATTTGAGCATAAAGTCGAATCCTAGCAGTGGTATCAGAGCCTTTGTTTGATGTTTTTATGTAATAAGCATGCTTGATTCTTGGTGATAATCAATAGGATTGATTTGTTTGCTGATTTGGTATATATTAATTTTAAAGGCTTTATTAAAAATTTATTTTTTATTTTAATTCAAATCTGGACATCATATAATTAATTCATGAAAACATGTTTTAAAAGGTTTAAAAACATGTTTAGTTGAAGAATTAATGAATGGATTAAAAGGCTTTCGAAGCCAAGTTAGAACCAAATAATTTTGAGGTGTTTTGGAGACTAATGTGTCGATTAATTTTTACTAACATTGGGTAAGTGTTATGAGCAATTTTTAATTGTTAAAAATTAGTTTTATCAAGTTAAATTACTGCATATTTTGGCTAAACTTGATTTATTTGAAAAATGATTTATTTGAAAAAGGTTCATAAAAATCATGTTTTTGAGTTCCAAAACAACAAAGATTCAATACAGAAAATTTTGGACAACTATGATCCGTTTTGGAGGCTTAATTCTTCATGAATTTTGTGTTTAATTGTTAAACATACTTGCTGGAAATTTTCAGCAGTTTTTTCATGAGTTTGACTCATGATTTATGAAGTTTTAAAAGCACTTAAATACCATATATTTTAATTTTGGGTGATTCATTAAAAATAGGAAATTGTTTCCTACTTTAAAAGAAATTCCTAAAATTAAGGATAGAATTTTAATTTTGGATATTCATAAAAATAGGAAATTGTTTCCTGCTTTAAAAGAAATTACTAAAATTAAGGATAGTATTTTAATTTGAGAAATTCATAAGAAATAGTTTCCTACTTCAAAAAAAATTCCTAAAGTTATGTGGTAGCATTGAACTTTCCCTAAAATTTTGGTTTGACTAGAAGTTTCCAAAAATTTGTTAAATCACTATTTAGGAAACTAATCCATGTTCTAAATATTAGAAATTAAAATGTTGTCTTAGATATATTTTAGGAAGTTTACCTAAAATAAAGAAGTTTCTAAGATTAAAAGGAGTTTTAATTATGGAAAAAATTAAAATGGAAAGTCTTAAAAAAGGAAAGTTTTATTTCAATGAATTTCTGATAAGAAATAAAGAGTAAAATGTTTACTTTAAGTGTTTTGAAAATAAGAATTTATTAAACACTAAATTGAAATAAAACAATACCAAATAATTTGAGTCTAGCACTTTAAGTGAATTAATTGATGTTTTTCTCAAATAACACACAAGATCATCAAGTGATGTTGAGCTTGCATTTATTTTTATGCTTTTGATTATGATTATAAAGCATGAGGATGATTATGGACTTAGACCTTAGAAGATTGAGTAATGGATGGTTAAATTTATTTTTATGGTATTACTTTAAAATAAGGTCTGTGCACCCTACCTTATCTCTATTTTCTATGGGTTGTAAAATTATTTTCTCACCTAACTCCCCTCGAATGTAACTCGAGGTTTCTTGATTGTACAATGTAATTAGTTACATCAAAGTGTAAAACTAGGGTTAGATAGAAAACTTTTTGTAACTTGAAGATAGAGATCCAAAGGCGCCATGGAGATTCAAGGAGATTACAAACAAAGCTTGAAGACGATGTTTGTGTAAATCCCTTAGGAATTTGACCAACTAATTTCTTTGAATAGCTTAAGGAAATTAGAATTAGTAAAGTCCTTTATCATTCTAGTAGTTGGCATGAGATAGATTTATTTTTCAGTATATATATATATATATATATATATGATATATGTGAAATGTGATAAATGCTATGCATGTCAACAATGCCAAATCAATGAGACCTTAATTAATGAATTGATAAATAAAAATCCCTCATTAATATATTGAGTCAAAAAGTTACCTTCCAACATATAACAAGATAACCAAGTTGCTCTTTTAATTGAAGGCTTGTTAAGTCACTCAAGGCCAAACTTTTACACGAGTATGTTTGAGTTATTAGTGGGCCTTACTCAACTAGTACCATGTTATTCGGATGTGTCACACATGACCGCGTAATATTAGAGGCATAGTTAGGCAAAATATATATGATATATTTAGACAAAGAGTTGTCACCTAACTGACCTAGGAGTTGTATGAGATACAATTGATAAACTAAGTTACATACCTAATTAGTTTCATTATGGCTTGTTGAGTCACTCAAGGTCATGGTGGGATGAAAAGGGTCCTAACTCAATAAAAAGTTAAACGTTAAATTTCTCGAAATAATAGAAGAGGGCTATTATTTTGATAAACTATTGAGAATAACCATATAAGATTTTAAAACCTTGTCTTTATGATTATATAATTTGCGTTAATGACTAATAATCATATATGTTGATTTATATAGAATATAAATCTATCATGGTGAATAGTTTGTCACTTAAAAGTATACTTGATGCAAACAAGTTGACAAGCTCAAATTTCATTGACTGGTTTCGTAATATCAAGATTGTCTTGAAATAAGAGAAAAAGGCTTATGTCCTAGATACTTTTGTTCTTGAGGTACCTAGTGATGATGTCAAACCTTACTTTATAAAATAATTATGATGTCATTTACATGCTCAATGGAATGTTTGAATATTTAAAAAGTTAAAGAAAATGTTAAAAGATAAAATTACCCTTAATAATACTATTAAGTTGATTAAACCTCGAACTGATCTAAATAGAGAACTGAGAATGAATTTGATAAAACTAAAACCCACGGAAGGATTCAAAATAGTGATTTGGAGTTCGAGGTCCAGTTTGGTGTTAATCGGAAAAATTGACCGATTAGGGACAAAACAGTCATTTTGTCATTTAAGGACAAAATGGAGATTTTTATAAAAGATTTTGATTGCATTTGACCAAGAATAATTATATGAAAGATAATATAATTTATTGGAGCATAAAATGAAAATTGGTGGAGATAAATTTAATTTCTTGGTATTTTTGGTACACAAGGACAAAGCAGTAATTTTACCATTAAAGAACAAAACGAGAATTTTTAGGAAAGGTTTTGACCCCATTTGATTAATAATGGTTAATTAAGTGTTATTTAAGGTTGAAAAGTGGAAAAAGAGGTAATTTCAACACATTTTGGAGTATAGGGGTAAAATCGTAATTTTATCACTCGTAGATAAAATTTGAATTTTCAAGAGGATTTGGATTGAATTTGACAAATTGGAAAATGGTATGAGTATGAGGAGTGAAAAATATGCATTTTGGCAAATTTTCAGTTTTTGAGGTAAAAATGTAATTTTTCACTTTTTTGGGGATAAAAGTGTAATTTTACAAAATTACTCTACTAAGATTTTTTTTGGATGACTCTAGAAACTACTTGTGATGAATGGATAAGTGAAGGAAGCTAAAGGTGGATAAAAAGTCAAAGAAAAAAATATAATAATAAAATAAATTAATAAAAAAATCAAAAAGTATAATAAAATAATATTATTTTATTAAGGCTATAAAAAGCCAAAATTTTCAGCCAATAACCCTTAGGAGGGTCAGCCTAAACACAGCAAAGAGGAGAGAAGAAGAAAAAGGAAACAAAGGGGAAAAACAAGAAATTTGCAAAAAAATCAAGAGATTTCAAAGTTTTTCAAGAATCAAGCAAAGGTAAAAATTCTTTAGTTTTACTCTAAACCTAGCTTACCCATGCTTTAGTTCTTAATATCCATGGCTGAATATTGAGATATCATGTTGAATTCCTTAAGGCCGAATGGGTATGGAAGAGGATTTGATATTGGATTAGCTTGAATTTGAACTATGTTATTGTTTGGTGATAGTTAAGCATGATTATGAACAAATTTCAAGAAAAATATTCAATTTCTTTGGGATTCTTCATTAGCCGAATTATGTGGGTTGAATATCAATGAGGCATTGTTTGTATTTCAAAGAAAATGGCTTGGAAAAATGAAAAACTAAGTGTTTTTAATTAGGTAGTAATGTGTAGAAATGAAAAATAGCAAAAACAAGCAAGAAAAATTGATTTTTCTCTTGAAACCCATTAATGCTGAATATTATGGAGAGAAAATTGCTGCTGATTTTGATGTTTATTTGGGGTATTTTGAAGAATTATGGTGAATTATGGGTATAGGAAAATTATGGGAATTTTTAGAGCAAAAATCAAAATTTTTGCCCACTAGGGGTAAAATCGTAATTTTTAGTCTAGGACTGATACATTGACCCATACTCACTATAATTGAGCATTATGGATATAATTGAACTATTAGGAACTGAAATGGGTCAAATCGGAATTTAATTGAGGATTTTAGCAAATTAGACGCGTGTAGGCGAGTCGGTCAGACATCATAATTTAACGACTGTCTGAACCATTTTTACCCAATTTCCAAGCATGTAAAGCCTAAAATAAATTATAATAGTTGGACACAAATAATGAAATTTTGTGTCGTGAATCGTGTATAGGTGGTGGGCTCTCGGACTCGGGAAAAAAATACGGTGTAGTGGAAATTGAAAACAGGAGTATCGTGCACTCCTGACAAGGTGAGTGGACAATTTATCGTCTTAATTATCTAAAGTAGATTTTATTAAATTTAATGATTTTATAAAAAATCATTTTATTGGGTGAATTGTTGATTTTACGAGAAAATTGTGAAATTTATAAAATAAATTAGATTTACAAAATAAATTGAATTTTTATAAATTGATTCGAAAATTGAACAATTGGTTTTGAAATTAGAGTAATTGGAGACCCCGTGATTTATTGTGAATTATGTTCTTAAATTATTATGGCTTATGAAAATGCGGTATGACTGGTTGCTGGTTTATTGTGTTGAAATCTATATGAATTGTTGTTTGCCGTGCAGGCTGGTTAGTAATAAAATAGCTTAGTCATACTGTTAAAATTTTGTTAATTGGTGGATTGATATATACTGCAGTAGATGGGTTTCCGTGGACAGGCTTAATTAAAGGTGGCACGGTGAAACCCCTATATATCGATATCTCAGTTGTAAAGGCGTACAAGGTTATTTGATTTTCCTGAGATATGACAGAGTCACTTCATGCTAAACCACCACGTGAAGACGAACTTAGCTAATGCCAATGAATGGCTGATTTTGAATAATTATGATAATTTCGACAGCCTTGACGGGCTTGGTTGAATACCTCTGATCAAGGTGTCACTGAGCACGAGATTTTATGGCACAAGCCACGATTTTGCGAATAATCATAAGCCATGTAAATTTTCAAGCGAAATGAAACTATTTCATTCAATGAAAGGAAACAAAGTGGTATGAATATTTTACAGTAGTTTATGTTAATTGTCTCATTTTACTCGACTTTAGATAGTTTTGATGGTAATTGTTTACTCACTGGGATTTTATAATCTCACCCCCTCACTTCCTCACATTTCAGGCATCTAAGCATCTCGTAGTTAACTGATTTGATCAAGGACTACAGTGAACTTGAATCGACGAGAACTGTAGGTTCACAGTTCTCGAGACACTCTGATTAGTTGTGGGGCCCACGTGTCATTGAATTTAATTTTAATATTTTAGTCATTTGTATTAAAGTATGTAAAAACATAAATAATTTTTACACTACGAAAATTTTATTTTATAGTTTTATAAAAATTATTTTGTGAGAAAATATAATATCTTATTAATTATTTTTATTATATTCAAATGATCAAATTCTATTCCCAAATAAATGTTTTAGATATTTTAATTTATTTTTATCATGATATGTGTGATTTCTACTCATTTACAATGTTTTTAATAAATTTCGAAAGTTTTGGCGAAAAACAACGAAAATGCCCATGTGAGTCGGAAGACAGTTCGTGAATATGTTGGTTTGGAAAGGACTAATAATTTGTAAAAATGTAATGTTCAACGACTGTCGCTTACAGGGGAGGTAAGAAAACTGATACGATAGCCTTGCGGGGTTTCGATCGGTATTCGGGGTGTGAATACCTATCGAGACACCGCGACGGTTGTCATAGGCCCGATGGGGAGTTCCGGGTCGTGACAGATGATGCTACAAATGAGGAAAATAAGGCCTATAGAGTTTATATGGATGATCTTGATCAACCCACATGTGTGATGTTGGCTAGTATGGCTCAAGATCTTCAAAAGCAACATGAAGCTATGAATGCTCAAGATATTATCCTAAACCTTAGAGAAATGTTCAATAAGGAAAGTCGCATAAAGAGATTCGACATTTCAAAAGAATTGTTTCGATGTAAAATGTTTGAAGGAAGCCCAATAAGGCCTCATGTGCTTAAAATGATAGGATATATCACTCGACTTGAGCAGTTGGGTTGGGTTCTGGATCATGATTTGAGCATAGACCTTATTCTTTCTTTTTTACTAGAGAGCTATTCACAGTTTGTGTTGAACTTCAACATGAACAAGATTAAGGTAACTTTTTCAAGCTTATTGATATGCTCACACAGGCTAAGAACACCATTGTGAATGGCAAGCCTTCATTCAACTTGTCTCTTCTAAGAAAAATAAAAATAAGAAAAAAAATTTTCTAAGAAAGACAAGGATGAAAAGGCATCAACTTCAGAAGGTATAAAGCCTACTGGAGGAGTGAAGAAGGATAAAGACAATGACAAATACCAATTCTGTGGCAAACTTGGGCATTGGAGGAGCAATTGCAAGGATTATCTTAAATCCATCAAAGGCAAGAAACAAAAGGAAGCTCCCACATCATGTATGAATCATAGATGATTTATTTTTCACTACTTGGTATATGATATCTTACTCTTTATTAATGGTTTGATATGTATGACATATTGAAGGAACTAATGACAAAGAGCAGTGAAGAATAGCATCATGAAGGGGACAACCTTAGTTGATGGTGATCAAGCTTGTCGACCTAGATTAGATTGTGGAATAATAAATAATTTTAGAACATTGAATGTTTTCATAACATGATTGTCAAGATGAGATGTTTTGGTTTTGGACCTATGGCTAAATATTTATTTCATGTTTAGGAAACATAGATTTATATTTTGCTAGCATGAGATGCTTAGCTTATATATATTAATATATTTACATTACATTTCATTTTATCTTGGAATTGTTCTAAATTATTTATCCTTAAAGTACAACCTTGCATATATGATAATCAATACTAAGTCATAATGATAAGATCGTTGTGATATTGTTTTTCTTTTGACTTTGAATCAAAAAGGAAATTAATGAGTTAATGTGAGACCTTGTCAAGCTCGATTAAAAGACGGTATTGTACTGAGTGGTACAACCAAGTTAAATCGAGCCTTGAACTAGTTTAAATAGAAATTTTAAGAGAAATTTAAAAATTCTGAAACCCACAGAATGACTTAGAATAGCGATTCGGAGTTCAAGGTCCAATTTGGAGTTAATCGAAAAAATTGACCGATTAGGGACAAAACGGTCATTTTGCCATTTGATGATTTAATGGAGATTTTTAACCAAGATTGGATCACATTGGACCAAAAATAATTATATGAAATACAGTTATGATTATTGGAGTATAAAATGATGTTTAACAGTGTAAAATTGTGATTCCCGGTGTTTTTGGAGCACAAGGGTAAAATAGTAATTTTACCACTAGAGGACTAAACGAGAATTTTTTTGAAAAGATTTTTACCCCATTTGATTAATATTGATCAATATTAGTGTTATTTGAGGTTAAAAAGTAGAAATAATGTGATTCCGGTACATTTCAGAGTATAGGGGCAAAATCATAATTTTACCATTTCGGGGGCAAAACCATAATTTTTCACCACCAGAACATATTTTTCCAGCCATGGTCATCTTTTGATCATATCTTGACTTTGAATAATCATGTGGTGGAAAAGAATTGGAAGAAAAAGTCAAAAAAGTCAAAATATGAGCCAATGGCATTATGCTATGTGGCAAGTTAGTTTATTTTATTATTAAAGCTTAAAAATCAGCCATTTCAACCCATTTTCTCTCACTAAATTCAGCACACACCAGATTTAAGGAAAAGGAAAGGAGAACAAAGGGAAAAACAAGAAAACCTAGCCAAAATTCAAGAAAAAGTGTGATTTTCAAAGAAAAATCAAGTGAAAAAGGTAATAATTCTTCACTTTTGCTTATGATCTACAATACCCATGCTTTTGTTCTTGATTTCCATGGTTGAATATTGAGATATCATGATGAGTTCAATTCTGAAAAATGGGTATTGATAAGGATTTAATGTTGGATTGGCTTGATTCTAGACTATGTTAGTGTTTAGAGGTAATTAGCCATGTTTAGGAAGAAAATTATGGAAGAAAATTTTGTACTCTATAAAAATCCATTTTAGCCGAATATTCAAGGGAGAAATTGATGCCCAATTTGTGACATTTCAAGGTACTTAGATAGTGTTTGATAATTAGTAATGTTAGAAATTAAATTGGAAGAATTGGATATGAAAATTTAGCAAGAAAGTGAATTGTTCACCATTGAACCTTATGTGGCCGAATATGAGGAGTGATAATTTGATGATGAATTGATTTCATTTTTGGGTGAAATCTTGTGTTATTTGGTTAAGAATAAATGGTTTAGAAAATGAGAATCAAGCTTGAACAATTTGATTATTGGTGAACCCTTCAATGTCCGAATTTAGTATATGGAGTGTTGATGATAAACTTTATTTTATTTCAAGTGAATTAAATGGGAAATTAAAGATTTATGGTGAGAAAATTAAGCTTGAGAAATTATAACATAAGTGCACTCTATGTACTGAATTTTCCTTGGAAAATATGAGAGTGATTTTTGGTCATATTTCAAGTTAATTGAAATGGAGTTTGATGATTAGGAATATTGGAAGAAAAAAAAAAGGGATTATTTGGAGGTGATTTGGACACAATCGCTAATTAATCGGGTGATCGGTCGAATTTAATCAATACCGCGATTAAGTGATAATCGGACACATTTTTGCAATTACATATCAAGCATTAGTATTTCAAATTAGTTTATATCAATTTAAAGACAATATAGTAAATTCCTCGACTTTGTTATTTGTCAAGGTAGTGAGACGTCCAAAAAAGGCAAAGGAATTACGCTTGAGGACTATTAGTCCGAGTGCACCTCGAATCTAGATTTTCGACACCTATAAGTGAATTTGCATTTCAAATTATTTTGGGAAATGTACGTGTGTTGAAATGGATAATCTGGATGATTTTATTCAAATTTCTTAAAATGCGTACCTGGGAACAAGCCCTTGATAAGAATGTTTTGATGTGTTAATTGTGATATGCATAAAGGCATGAATTCATGTGCCCCTATGATATGCTGCTATACATGTGTATATGTGAGATATGCATTGACAAATAATATTGTGTGTAAAATGGGATGCTAAGTGACCCCCATGCCTGTGTGTAAAATGGGATGCTAAGTGACCCCCATGCCTGTGTATAAAATGGGATGTTGAGTGACCCCCATGTCTGAGTGAATAATGCTGAGTGACCCTCATGTCTGAGTGAATAATGCTGAGTGATACCCCTTACCGTGTACTCTGATAGTTATTTCTTTGTACCACCAAGGACAGTAAAGACTTGGCTGTGTATACGATTGCTCATATCTTTGTGTATATATGTGTGACTGTGTGGTATGTGAAACCCTTATTATGTGACGGTTTGTAAATAACCGTCAGTTTTACTACTTTGCTAGAATGATCGGTGTAAATTCAGGGATGCTTAATCCTTGAATGTGTAATAAATTTCTGAGTAAGGGAAAAAGGGTTTGGAATAGTAGCTAGATGAAAATGGCTTTATTTTCAACCAGTGCATCATGGTTATTAAATCTCTTGACTATTATCGTTTTTTCCCTTCTAATATTCACTCACTGAGTTTCGTACTCACGCTTTATAAAAATTCATGTTTTCATATCAGGAGACTATTGGACCCTAGATCAAGGAGTCCCCGTAGTGCATCTCTTGGGTATGTGTCTGGCATTCGATAGTAATCCCTTTTATTGTAAATGTCTCCGCTGGAAGTCATGGGTCATTTTATATTGTGAATACAATCTAACTATGTGAATATGTGTATGCAATGTAAATTGCTAAATACATGAGTGGTATGGTCCATGTATATTGTTGCTAATAATGCCATTATAAGTTGGCTTTGTGTGCATTGGGTGCATTATGTGTGGATGCCTCACACGAGTATACGTGGAATAAAGTAAGTGAAAATAGGCTTGTTTGGGCTTGGTGAGCTATACTCATTGGGTCCATGCGCCGGTCATGGCCCGGGAAATTGGGTCGTGACAGTTGACTTGGATAAAATTGAGTCATAACTCAATGAATTCATAATAAGATTATGAACATATCTAGTCAATGAGCATTCTTAATGAGATATTGGATCTAAATTAAGATTACTTAGAACTAAATAGCAATTGATTATCATATTGATATCATAAGAGATGAATCACAAAGCATTCCAAACCCAATTAATTGCATGAATTAATCTTTGAGAGGATTTCATCCCATAACCAATGACATGTAAGTATACATAAAAGTTATGGATATAACATCTCAAAGGAAAGTAAATAAGTTTACTTGGCAAGATTTCTATACATGATAGAAATAGTGGGAGCTAATGACACTTTAAAAGTCAAAGGTTATGAAATTATGAAATACAATAGATAAGATCTATGCACAAAAAAAAAATTTAATAGGATGCATAATTCATGAGATGAATCCATTAAATACAAACTATTAGTAGGATGCATATTGATGCACTACTCATGTAAAATGAGTCTATTAAATAATCCAACATGAATGATTGGATAATAATCTCTATTCAATGTAATAAAATCAAAATAGTTGAATATATTGAATAAGATAAACATATTTTGTGCACATCATAAGATTAGTGGGAGTAAGATAAATTACTCATTAAAAGTGTATAAGATACATTTACCAGTCTAAGAAAAATAAAATAGGACTAAAGAGTTAGAGCCTAAAAAGGTATTCAACAAAAGAATTTAGGATTATATGTTAAAGGAGTTTAACATAGAGAGAATCCTAAATGTCAAAAGTGATATAAAATCATGATTGAGCAGTTGTATTGGACTAGTTCCAAAATAAGAGATAACTGCTTGATTATATCTATAATCGGATACAAATATTTTGTTTAGGCTATAAAAGAGGAGATGTTTGGATCATTGGTTTAATGAATCAATAAATGATTCCGAGTTGTTAAAAGTAACAATAAGAGCCATAATAATGGAATCAAGGTCTCGTTGTGATCTAAATTAGTATTTCGATTATGACAATGGAGATTGTCAAATATATAAATTAACATATTCTCAAATATTGTAATTTGAGTTATCCTAGTAGAGACATAATTGCTAAAAGAAAGAGTTTGATATTGGATACGTTAGCAATTGACTCAAGTGCAAGTGGGAGATTATTGGCATATGCCTTTGAGACAATTGGATTGATCAAGAAATATATATTGTTATGTAATGCATATTTAATTACATAATTATATGTGATAAAGGTTTTCCTTCATGGGAGTGTAATAATAAAAAATTATTAAGTGCTAATTGGATGAAGCCCATGGAACATAAAGGCCTTACAAGAGAATTGTAAAGTTGTTACAATTATGAGATCACTATGCATCAAATCCATGTTCCTAAAATTGTTCCTAGTTATTGTATTGTCAAGACAAGGCATTGACAATGCTCAAAGATTAGTACATGTTAAGCCTTCTCACTTGGGAAATAAACAATCGATCTCATAGATTGAAGTGTATGGGATACTTGAGGATAACGTGTAAGTGCTTGTTAAAGAACAAGTTCACTGAACATGACCCGCTGTGAAAACTCCATTTGGTATTTCACTCTAGTGTCTATGGAAAAATGTTCTCATGTGATAGTTGTGCAACTAGTCCTCAGACTTGAGACACTAAGTCATCTTGTATGAGGAATGACATACTTTGGTTTCACTTTTACGGATTTGGAAGCAACTAGATGCCTAAACAGGGTGTTTTTGGGTATGCCATGAAACATGTGAAGGTGGATGAGTGGTTAAGAGAAGATTCATCACCCCAAGTGATATGAGGGGATATATCTCACTTGTTCTTAATTCTTGATTAACTTGTATAAAGTCTTTGGTCAAAGCATGATGAATTTGAGGAAAGTTAGTTTCCTAAATTCATAAAGTAAGTCATGAAGTATGAGAACTAATATGGAATGTCATAAGTAGACACCGAGCCATGCTTAATGATATATCTGGGATATTTAATGAAAGGATCGTATTGCATTGAAAGGCTTATCACTGAAGGGCTTTGTCAAATTCTTTAATTGACTTTCTAACATTTTGGTGGTTATGATGTATTGCTAGATACCGCTCATGATCTATAAATATAAATTAATTATCAAATTGATATTTGATTATGATTTATATTTATTGCCAACATGTTAGAAGCCTAATGGGTCACACACATTAAGTGACATGATTGAGATTAAATAGGGATAATTAATTAAGTTGGACTTAATTAAAAAAGACTAAAATAAAGTGGGAATTAATTAAGTTCTCAGAGACTTAATTAAATTAAAATACAACTATTGTATTTAGGGTTACAACTTAGTTTAGCTATATAAATATGTTATATTAGCAAACTAAAAACTCTAAGCCCAAAAACACTTCTCAACCGTTTTCATAAAATAAGAAAAGAAAAATAATTTCTTTGTCTGCCAAAAATAAGATTCGGCAAGAAGTTTTGTTCCTTTTGTTTTCGAAACAAAACTTGCTAGCACAAGTAAAAATCCTACCTTTGAAAAGGTCTTATTCAGTCACTGTGTGGATTACTGTTAGAAGCCAAACACTTGAGTGGCTAAAGATTTGACAAATTCTAAAGGTGAAAAAGTAAAGTTTTTGATTTAATTGGCTTCTGATTGCAATATCCAGAGCTAGGTATATAATTCATAAACTTATTAGTGTTTTTAATTAATTTGAAAGTTACATGAAAAACACAAGCATTGATCATGTAGGATTTGACTGTTTCTTTGATTAAATATTATTTATTTATTTTTTTGTTGCGTTATAATTTTAATTTATTGATTATTTTCATATTTGAGTATGAGGTTGAATCCCAGCATGCTCGTCTTTCGGTAGGTACTACGGCATCTCAGTAGTTATACCTTCACCCAAGGTCACTCCGTTGACGGTTAAAAGTCTTTGTCAAGGTACATGTACATGTAATATAAATCATTAGGATTTATGTTATAAATAAAAAATGTGTGTATTAGATTAATGATGCCACAATGAATTGGCAAAGGGGTGACATTATTTTGGTATAATACAAATGTGAGTATTTGATTATCATAATGTATCATTGAATATTTGTATAGTTGATAAATACGGAATGTGACTTTAGAAATGATGGTTGGAACGATGAACAAGATCACATAATAGGCTTGCTTGGGCTTAGTGGGCTATGCCCATTGGGCCCATGCCCCGGTCATGGTCCGAGATTTAGGCTGTGACAGTATTCACCCTTGATAGGGATGCTGTAAATTGGAAATTAGTTAAACAAACAATAATTGCTAAATCTACAATGGAGTTAGAATTTGTAGCTTTAGAGTTGGCTAGCAATGAGGCTGAGTGGTTGAGAAACCTTTTAGTAGATATTCCGTTAGGAATGAAGCTAACATCTTTTGTGTCCATGTATCGTGATTGCCAAACGGCAATAGCCATTGCAAATAATAAATCTTTCAATGGTAAGAATAAACATATTCATTTGAGACATGATGTAGTAAAGTAGCTGCTTAGAAATGGAATTAAGTCTATTAATTATGTGAAGTTAGAGTTGAATTTGGCCGATTCTCTAACTAAACCCTTGGGATGAAAATTAATTAATGATACATCGAAGGGAATGGGACTTAAGCCAATTAAGGAAATCAACAAATAATAGTAACGTAACCTATGTGATTGGAGATCGCATGAATTAGGTTAATATGGATAATAACAAGTTATTTATTGATAAATTGATGCACTATTAAAATTATTGTCCCTCTTATGGTATGTGAATAGTACAAAACTACAATACAAGAGACGCTGAGTTAAACTCTTAATGAATTTCATATCTCTTATGGGTAGTGTATCAAAATTGCGATATATACTTAATGGAATCACCTATATAAGTGTGGAGTGGGGCCGCACATATGAGAGTTGTGGCAAATTATCTAGAGCACTTATTAATAACCTAGCACATGCATGACTTATTTGCGCAAAACTGTGCTGAACAACAGAAATTGTGAGGGTGTAATGTGATTGATGAAAAGTATATCTCATGTAAAAAATTTTTAGTTCATAGAAGTTACAAACTTTATCAAAATTCTGTGATTTATATTTAATTCTCTTTAAGGCTGGTTCATAGTTTAAAAAGCACCAATTATGATACATTACACTC
This sequence comes from Theobroma grandiflorum, assembly GCA_036013995.1. Classification (NCBI taxonomy): domain Eukaryota; kingdom Viridiplantae; phylum Streptophyta; class Magnoliopsida; order Malvales; family Malvaceae; genus Theobroma; species Theobroma grandiflorum. Next base: position 16,689,816 of record CP142131.1, read on the forward strand.
AAATGAAATTTGACCAGACGAAAAACTTCCTATGAAACTTTATGAAATATATGGGGGATTGTTGAAAAAATAGTATATTTCATAAAGTTTTAATGTCCCACATTGCTAAGGTACAAGAGAGATGAGTGCCTTATATAAGAAAATCCCATGATGGGCTTATTGTAATCAAGAAAAGAAAGTAGACTCGTGCGAATACGAGATCGAGCCAAATCTTGAGAAAATGCAGATACCTTTCTTGCGTGCCACTATATATGTGGGCTAAGCTCAAGTGATATTTTGTGCCTTGGTGGTCAATTTTATTTTTTATCTTACCTTGCCTTAGTCTTTTTACTGTGAAGAAAGAATTATTCTTTGATTCACATTTCTGCCATTATAAATATCTTGTAACGTTAGACAAAATATTTTATCCTAATTTAGTCTTTAATTCTTTTTAGATATTTATAGCATTATAAAATATTTTATCTTGATTCTCTCAACTGTTCTTTACTATAAATACAACCTCCACGTTTATTCTCAATATGCTTCAAGTCTCACATCTTCTCTTCTCTGCTTCCTTCACTTCCTTATTTTGCTGGAATATTTCTTATTAGTAATTTTTTTGTTATTCCTAATATTCTTGATAGTTTGTTCAAACTAATCAGGAAGACTGTTGAATTCTGAAAGATAACCACTAAGTACTTTTGCATCGAGTTTTGTATTCCGAAAAGGCGGAAATTATCTTTAAGAACAATGATATCACGCCTCAGACTTCTTACTATTTTCACTTGCTTTATATTATTTTCATTTGTTTCCAAGTTTTTCTAATAGTTGTTTCGTATAAACAACATTGTAAACAATTATATGGCAATGTGCAGCACAGCCGGCGAGACTGCTAGGTGGCCACTACCCATTTTGTTTTCTCTCCTTTATGCAACGTTTTGTTTATCTTCAAGTCCTGTAAGGCTAACAATATGTGTAATACCCTGTTTGCTGAAATATATAGTCAGAAATTTTATTCCATTATTCTCTCAAAATTTTTCCTTGCTTTTTCATTTTAGAATTGAAAAGGTATCAATTTCCAACTGCAAGTTATAGAATTATGGGCTGCCAGAGAAGCTTAATTTGAATTATCACCACCAAGAAAGATTAATCTGTGCCCTTGTGTATCTCAAATAGAATAAACTTGTATAATTGCCTGAAGGCCTGATTTGATCCTGGAATATGAAAGTCAGAATTCCAATGTATCGAACAGGGGCCTGAATTTCTGATGAGGAGGAACGAGTTCGAAGAAAGATGACAATTGGAAGTCTCTTGGGAATTGCTCAACACCAGTCACACTTTAAAAAGGATTATTTATATTAAATAGATGAAAATGTGAAACAATTAAAATACTTATTATTACAGCGACTCATCAAAGATGTTAAAGCAAACTCCATCTTTCACGATCATTTCAACTGAGGGCATAATACATGTTATTCATCTGGAGATGGAGCAATAGCAGATTCTGGAGCAGGAGCAGGAGCAGGAGCATGTGAATTAACATCTAAAAATCCAAATTTCTTGATAAGCTCGTTAGCAATGAGCTCATTGGCACTATCTGATGGGTGGTACTCATCCCAAAAGACATACTTGCTTCTATCTCCACACAATGTTGATGCTGGTAAGCATGTGAGAGCAGGGCGAATATTTCCCAATGAACAACATGGCGAGTCAGAGTTATTAAATCCTGCAAATATCAAAGTGGGAAGCAATCATGGAAATGCAGATAAAGTCCTGGAAAAAGATGAATGATAAGGTTACTGTTTCGCCTACATTGCCTTGATGAACTGTAGTAAGACTTCGTTATTTCTTCCTTTTTTAATTTTTCTTATCCTACAAGATCATAAAAATGAATATGCCTATTTACCAAGTCTTCCACTTTTCATTCGTCTTAACTTTTTCTTTGGCATGCAGGCAAATTGCTATTTTCGGGACATGGACTCACCATATTTGTATGGATTTTGAATCACATCATTTACAACGTCGTAAGCATCTCCAAATTTGAAGCTAGCGTTGGGAAGTTTACTTGTCAAATTGACTAATAAATTGCTTGCAGCTTTATTGAAGCTAAGAGCCAGCTTGTTTGCTCTTTCCTGGCACTGTCCAGATGTACTTAGGACCCTTTGCAGTGGTATGCAACCCATCGGTCCTAGTCCGAATACCATTAATTTCCGCGCTCCTAAGTTATGTAATACCTTGAAGAAAGAAAAGAAACACGTGTACCTAGTTCATTAGCATTAATAGTCTATTTGTAGACTATGAGGATCATAATCAGCTTACCAGGAGTTGTTGTTGAAGTGTTTCCATTAAGTATTCAACAAAAGTTTCATCATTGTACTTCCACGAGTCAGTATACACTGGCATTAAGTAATTGTTAATGAAGTCATTGCTCCCTAAAGCAACCACAAAGCGAGCGTCTTGAAAGAACTCCGCTGCTTGTTTGCCAAGTTTGTTCTTAATCAATTCAGTTGTCCCCTGATATAGCTCAATTTGTTTCCAAAGAGAGAGCCTCTGAATCTGCAACGGGTCATAAATGTCGTTTAAGAACTGGTGAGACATCCATTTTATTTCCGAGGAACAAAATGCAAGAAACTTAAGGTTAGGAAACTTACGAAGTAGCCTCCCGTCTCATTCAAAATCCCACCTCCTCCAGAGGCATAATTTACCCCATTTTCCAATATCACATCTGCAGTCAAAGACGGATCTAAGAAAGCCGGTGGCCTTGGCAGACCAGTATTATCACCTGAGTGAAAATGCTTAGTTAGCAACAATAACAATTAAAGGTAGAACAACAAAAGTACCATGAAAGTGGTCTGATTCTCAAAGACTGTAAATTGTAATCTTAAAGACAAAGCACTACCATGCATTAACACTATATGAGCTTAAACTTTTGAATGTAACTACTAGTAGATAATCATTTACCTATTATATCAGCGACCGTTCGGCCATTGGTGAACCTTCCATTAGGCAGACCATTGCCAAAATCAATACCGTAATATGGCAGGCTGGCCTGAGCCAAGCTCCTAGGAAGATACTTGTTATTGCCTACATCAGACAAGGAATCCCCGAAAATAAACTGCACAACCTTGCCATGACAACCCTGAATGGCAATTTCCACAAGGCTCACAAGTAATAAAGTCCAAGCCACATTGAACTTCATGTTTGCAGCAGAGTCTTAGAGGACCTTCAAAAAGTTATGTTCGGAAAAGTGATAAAGTTGGGGTTTTAAACCTACGTGAATTTCCCTGTTAAAAGAACATGTCTACAAATATGAGAGCCTGAGAAAGCTAGAACCAACAAGAAACTTAGAATGTTTAATTTGGAGGGAATGGTGTCATCATCTGACGAACCAACTTTGTTGACGGGTTTTAGACCTAACCATAACTACCCTTTTTCTTGTTACAACTGTGTATCCGAACAGACATTTTGACCAAGAACAGCCTAAGATTGGAGACCGTGGCCTGCAGCAACATTTGACTTGCTAGAAAAGAGCGTGTACGACACGTGAGCTTTCTTTTGTTACTATAATAGAAATGGCAAGGAGGGAGGTGTTTCTCAGATATTAAGAGGGTGAGTGGATTTGGTTTGGTTTTGAGCTGGGTTAAGGTGAGTTTACCTAACATAACAATTTCTTGCATGGAAGGATTAACGTTGGGCAACAATCTTGTCCAAGAAAAAACATGTTGGGCAAAAATATTGTTAAAACGTCGGTAAAAATATAGTTGAATCAACTTGTTGAAAATCAAATCAGCATAAAAAGTCCAAAAAGTCACCATAAGATATGTTTAATATAAACAAATCCTTTAATTTTTGTCAATTAAACTTTACATGCACGAATCCATGAAATGTGTAATATAAGCAATCCCTTCTTAAGATATTGTTAAATTTATTTTTTATCTATCTAGTTTTAATATAAACTTGACTTTATATCAATTTGCTGATTTGTACTTAAATTAATGAATCCATTTGATCAAGAAAAAAAAAATCAGTCACCAAATCTCCACCTGCACGTATATTAACAAGTTACGAAAAAGGATTGTTAAAGCATAGAAACCTCCGGGTCGGGCGGGCTTTCTTTCTCAAAATTTTGAACTTGCCCATTGATGATTCAACTGCTACCGTTTTTGCTTGTTTATTCTTATTTGTTTGTCCTCTCTTAATTTATGAATGTTTATGCTTTATCATTTTATTATATTTTTCGAGCTCCCTTCTTAATCGTTTAGTGCTTTTATACTAACATTATATCCATATCTTTTCAAACTCTTTGTCTATATAATTTTGGCAAATCTTAAAAAGGAAATATGAATATCTAATATGAGATTAAGGGAATATTATATATAATCTATATGAAAGAATTAATACCAGGGGCAGAGCGTCTCATTGTTATGGCCCTCCAAAATTTTCAAAATTTTTATGTATTATATATTTTTAATAAATTTCTCAAATCAATTTTTTATTGAATGATTAATACAAATAAAAATAATAATAAAATGATCCTACAAGCTTGGAAGGAGGGTAGATCATGGGGGTTACGACTTTCTAAAAATTTTAAAATTTTTTATTTACTATAGATACAGTGCCAGTCCTTGGGTGAAGCCACCCAAGCAAGGGCTTTAGGCCCCCAATTTGAAGAGGTCCCAATTTTAAGAAAGATTTATAATTTTATAATAATTATAATATAATTAATTATATTAAAAATATATAAAAATTTAAAAAATATAAAAGTAAAAAATAATTAATAAAATTATTTGTTTTTTCACTTTTTAATTATGTGCTTAATAAATCTTAATTTTTTATTATTATTTTTAAATGCTATTAATTTTCAACTATATTCTTTTATTTTTAATAAACTAATAGTCATATGTATTTAATCATCTTCAACAGCTATTTTTTTCTCACTTATTTCTCTTATTTCCAATCAATGCATTTAATGACTTCCAACAGTTATTTTTTTCCTATGTATAAAATCAATTATTTTTTTTCAATTTATAATATCTACTTTTGAATTCTTGAATGAAAGAATATTGCCCTAATCTTGAATGTTCTTTAAAATATAATAACTATTCTGATATTGATAGTTTAGATTTATTTTTAGAATTAAAAATTTTAAAAGAAATTATACAAAAAGAAAACAGTTCAATTGACATACTTAATTATATAAGAAGACTCGATTCTTTTCCAAATGCATATATTGCTTTTAGAATAATATTAACAATTTCAGTAAGTTTTGCTTTAAGAGAAAGAAGTTTTTCAAAACTAAAATTAATAAAATCTTATTTAAGACCAACAATGTCTCAAGAAAGATTAAACAGATTAACTATAATATCAATTGAAAAAGAAATATTAGAAGAACTTGATTATAACAGTTTAATTAAAAATTTTACATCTGAAAAAGCTAAAAGAATAAAAATTTAATAATTTTTTTTAATTTTAATAAAAAAGCTCATTTAAATATTTCACTTTAAGCCTTTGAACATATTGGGCCGCCCCTGTATATATATATTCTTTCAATTGTTTGATGAAATTGAAGTCAGTCAACATATTGCTAGTTATCATATAAATTCCAACCCAATATGCTAAGCCTATCAAATTTAAAAAAATAAAAGTGAATTTATTAATCCAAACCAACTAAGCCTTAATATAAATATAAACCTATCATAATATATTATAACTTAACAGTCCAGCTCAATAGCTTATCATAACATATTATATCTCAACAATTCAATTCAATAGTCTAATATGTTAATTAACAACTCAAGAAGCAACTGGAATGTAACACCCCACTTATAAAATATATATATATATATATATATATAACAAAAAAAAAGGGGGAAAAGACCACATGAGCAGCCGCCCATGTGGTCAATTGAAGCTTTGAAGAATCAAAGCTATAGAGGGAGTAAGTAAGAGGGGCCGGATGAATACCAAAAAGAAGAAAAGACAAAAGCAAAGAAAGGGATAAGTAGGGGCCGGTTATGAGCCATGAAAAGAAATAGAAAACGTGTAAAAAAAATGTGAAAAGGGGACATGACAATGAGTCATGTCTGGTCCCCTCCATATTTCTCCTTCAAATGGCTTTCAAAAGCCATGCTTGGGCAGCACCGTCAAGCCAAGAAAAAGCAAGAAACAAGGGAGAAAAAAATGAGAGAGAGAGCCGAGAAAACAAGAAAAGAAAAGAGAGAAAAATTTTACATTTTTTTGGAACGATTTTGCTGTAATTTTCAAGGGGATTTGCTGTTGTTTTGAGAGTTGCACGGTGCAACTTTGAGTGCAGAAACTTTGAGTTTTGATGGCTGATTTTTGGAGCAGAAAAGTGCAGAATCTTGGGCTGTTGTTTGCTGATTTTTTTAGGCAGAAATGGAGCTGGAAATTTAGCTAGAAACCAGCTGGTTTGGGGGCTGAAAAGTGTTGCTCAAATGGTGAGAAAGAGAGAAGGAAAAGGATGGCCAACGATGGTGGAGATGAGGAACCACCACCGGTGGTGAAGGAGGAGGCCACGGTGGAGAGAAGCAATGGGCTGGGAAGAAGAAAGGAAGAAAGAACGTGGAAGAGAGAAAAAGAAAAGAAAAAGAAAAAAAAGAAGAAAAGGGAAAATAAAAGAAAATAGAAAATGAAAATGAAAGAATAAGAAAAAAAATATAAAAGTGGGCCCAAAGGAGAAATAAATTAGGCAAGGCCCAATAGGAAAAATAAATGGGCATGGCCCAATGGTAATTAAATAGGCAAGGCCTAATAGAAAGATGAAATTGGGCAAGGCCCAAGTGGAAAATAAAATTGGGCTTGGCCCAATAGGAAAATTGAAGAGGTTCTTGGACAAGGTCCAATAGCTAGGAGGGATAGAAAAGGCTCAATGGCACGTTTATCGAGAAGACGTACTGAACGAGACACACGACCGAGAAATAGAAATAAATACATACGCGTACAAAAATAGCGATGTAATATCCCACTAATTCGAGGTGAGTAGGGGGTGTCAATTTGAAATTTTTCGTAATTATATATGTATGTATATGCATGAATTATATTACGTACAAATTGTGGAAAACATGAGTTGGTAAATTTTTAGAAAATTTGTGAATGCTACGAATTTCAAACGTGTTTTGAATATATATGTATAAAGTATACGTAAAGTGATTTAAACCGAGAAACAAGCTTTTTCAATGGGATTTATATTCAAAATTGTGCCTTATACTTGTGTAGTGTGCATCCATGATTATCATGCCTGGTTACCATGTGAAGTATTTCAAAATTCATGCACCAAATTTTATTTATGAAAATGACAATTGATTTCATTATATTTTCTGTCGAATGTTTTGAGAATAATTTGGAATGAGACTTTCAAGACATAAAATAATTTCTAAAGTGATTTTATTTAATCGAGAAATTCGAGAGTAAGCCGGATGTCACATCGGTTAAGTGTGACCCTCGTGCACAAGTGAGCTCTAGCTACAGACATTTTCGGGTCGCCGACGGGCTGTTAGACATGGCTGGGGCCATGGTCTGTGATATATGTGGCAAGGTCACAGATGATTTACGCGGTTACAACCGCTTGATATCTCCGATGTCGGCCAACATCGTTGAAATTGCCATGGCATTATGTGAGGATCCGGTGGAAGCGATGCTCCCGGATGATATTACGTGGTAGCGGGACCACGAGTTTTTATCTTATTTCCTACTCGAGAGTAAAGTCTCTTTGGATTTTCGAATTATATTTTTCCGTGCATGGTGAGAGTTAAAAAGTTTTCAACAACTCCCTGTTTACGAAATGATTTGACTTAACGCCTCATTCAAGAAGTGACTTGTTGATTCTTCTGAGTTTTCAGACTCATATTTCGTGTATGGTGAAAATGAATTTAAAATGGCTTTTCCACAGCTCTCCATTTTTACGAAAAAATGAATTTTAACTCCTCGAGTACGAGGCGATTTGTGGTTTACGTATATATTTGACAAATATATGATTTTATGAGAGCTTCCCTGATTTAAGGAAATTGATTTGAACAAATTATTCTAAATGATTTCTGCACGAAATTATTATTCACACTAGATTTGGCGCGTATTTATCTATATATCTTTGGTTTGGTTATATCATAAACGAATTCTTGATATTTTCTTTATATATAAGGCACAAATATCCGTTTGAAATAAATTGTTTTATCATCCGGTAATTTGATATTCAAATGATCAGCTATTTGCTTGTTTCCCATTTACGCCCTACTCGCTGAGCCGATGATCACTGAGTCTGTGAGACTCACACCCCTCTTATTTCTCCTTTTGCAGACAGGGATCGGCCTAGCGCATAACTATTGGCGTATTTAGTCTCCTGCGAATAGGTAAAGGCATCTCTTAGCCCGCTTCGAGTCGCTCCGCTGTCGAGAGTTCATTCACATGAAATTTCTTCATATTATTAGCATTGTCAATTCCTAATTATGCATTGTTGAAAAATTTGTATTTTAAATTTAATTACTATTACTGGAAATGGAATACCAATAGGGTATTATTATTATTATTATTAATTATTTACATATGTGTTAGCATATTTAATAAATGTCTCAGAAAAATTTACAAAGGCTTGTTCGGGACTTGGCTGGATCTCCCGGAGGTCTCGGACGTCGGTAGCGACCGAGGATGGGTCGTTACAAAGTTGGTATCAGAGCTCTAGGTTTAGTGAGTCTTAAGAATTCTTGTGTCAAACAGCGGAGTAGTGGAGTCGACGTAGAGTCTTGTCTATGATTAGTGGCTGCAACACCAATTATAGGCAAGGGGCTGCGTAGACTCTTATATCTTAGAAAACCATCTTGTGTAATTATAAAAGAAAATTAAATAGTGAGAAATGATTGCCAATGTCTGGGTTTGAGATGCCACCCGAGACACAAGCAAATGTTAGAAATAAGTTAATCAAATGCCTTTAATGAAAGGTCGATATGATGACGTACTCCTTCGACTAAAAGTGAAGGAAAGTGAAATCGGACTAATAAGTCCATGATAATTTATTTAATTGATGAGGTTAAAATGGGAATCATTATGGTTGATGAGAAGAAATTAGTGATTATGGACTATATTTGAGGACAATATAGAGGAAAACCTACTATAATGATAATAAGATGTATATTTTGACTAGAATAAATAATGATCTTTGAGATCCATCCAAAGATTATAAATTTAAGTATTATGGAGAAATAGATTGATAATTGCGTGCACTGAAGTAAGTGTACTGTATTAATTAAGTTGCCTTACCCGTATATGATTAGTTCTGAACATTTGAAATATTTTAAATATGAATATGTGTTAAATAAGTGATAACAACTTAAATGAAGCTAATTTTGAATTCAATTAAATGATGATGAGACCTCAAGGTTTGATGGAATAATGCTGGGTTGTAATTATTAGTGTATGAATTAACTCAATATCGAAATTAAATATTGGTGATAATGTCGAAGGACATTTAAGTAAAATTTATGTTAAGTTCTATAAATATCAGAGTGGTGCAGCGGAAGTGTGGTGGGCCTATAACCCACAACTCCAGTAATCTCGTAAAGATAAACCTAAAAGGTCAATAAGATCATAAAGTATATGTGAATACCAGATTATGATTCGATGAGCGATGGAATAAATATGGATGTTATTACATCGCACCTAAGAAGTTTAAGGATAATTCATGTAATTATATTAAGTTGGTTCTATATGGTCCGGACTAAGAACACGGACACATTGTGAGGATTTTAAGATAATGTTCATTGGAACCAATAAGTTGAAATATTAGTAAGTATACGTCGAAATATTAAGGTTATGAAAGGCTTTGGAGATCAGTCTTTAATTGTTTTAATACTCAACAAAATTGTATTAAATATATATATATATATTTAAGTGGTTGTGGAAATGCATGGAAAAGTGTGAGGATGCACTAGTTTGATTAATCATGAGAGTTCAAATTTGAATGTTTATGTGTGGTTTGTGAGCAACCAAACAATGCGTAAGGTAAAGAGCATTGATTTTTCTTGTAAATAAATGAGCAAAAGAGTTATGATCAGTAAGTAAGAGTAGAACTTCAATGAGGAGATTGTGTTCACTACTTTAAGTATTGAACTATAAATTATGAACTTGTTTCTACTCTGTGAACACCTTGACGACAAGGTTCGAGAAATTTTTCACTATGAGGAACATTAAGACTCAAAGAGAAAATGGCTATATAGTTAAATTGGGATTTGCGACTGATATGTCACATAAATATGAAGATGTATTGTAAACATATAAGATGTTTGGAATGTTGGTTGAGACAACGATTACCTTGTCGATATCAAGATCTGATGAAGTTATGATCTTAATATACTTGTAGATACAAAACATAAAGTATGAAATGTATCTCCTCCATCAATTTCAATTTACTTAATTAATTATCAAGGCAAAGTGCCTAAAAAGGATAAGCAAAGGATGAATTGCTCTTCAAACATTTTGAAAACAAGGATAATATGGTTTGATTAAATGATATTAGCTTTGGTAAAGGAATAAAAATAAGCTACGGGAATTATAAGATTTATTTAGGAAAAAGGATAATGATTTGAGATTTCGAGTATTCATATACTAGTAAAGACTTTGGTAATGAGCCATGACTTATAGATATGACATTAGAATATGAATTTTAGCTAAGTAAAGTTGATTTAATGACACGTGGAATCTAAGGATGGCGTCAATTGATAATTAACTTTTGCATGGAAATAAAACATCGGCATTGGCTTGATGTAATTATCACATGATGGTGAACATAATTATACTAAACGTGAGAAGAGATCATTTTCAACTCAATTTGATGATTGTTTCAGTAATACAAATAGTTTATTGAACTGGTTATGCATAAGACTATTTGAAGTTGAAAATTTTGGAAATATATATATATATATATATATATGGATATAGCCCGAAAGACTTGGCATATGAATTAGCTTAATTGTAAGCTAGAAATTTGTTAGGTTATTATGGAGTACACAAATAAAGAAGTATGCCTTGAATTTAATGTCCTAAGGGGCAACAGAAAATAATGTATTATTATTGGATATAAATCTAATAGTAGTTTTCATATATGAAGATTGATAAATTAATGAGGCCATGAGATTCACCATTTGGAGTAAATTTGAGGAATTTTAAGTGAGGTACGTTGTATGCAGTTGATGATGAATTAATCAGCTATTGATTAAAGAAATTGATTAAGATTATAAAGGTTTATATAAGAATATCGTTAATTACCAAAATGCATTGAGGTATAAGTTGAAAATTATTTAATGGGCATTTGATCATGAAAATATTAGAGATTTAATTTTGAGAATGTGGTCATTAATGGTTATTAGATTTGAATTACTCATGATGTTGAGTATATCTGAAAGGAATAAAATGTCGTGATCTTTACATATTTTGAAGTACTTGAATGGAAATGATATGGAAGTAAGTAAACCAAAATAAAGGTGGCTTGATAAGTAGACCGGTAGTCAATGGTTGAATAAATATTCGAATGTTGGGAGGCTTGATAAAAGATTAAGGTAGAAGAATTGTGGATGGCTATGTAGATATGCATAATTGACTATTTAAGAATAATTTGATGGACGTGTGACTAAGATTAATGATATATTTGATTTCTCTTTATAAGAGGAAGAATAATATTAATTTAATTTAAGAAGTATGCTACTTATAATTAAACATAATATGACATTGTCGAGTTTTCTATAAAGATTAGAAATTGATATAATTCATAAGAACGAGACAACTTGAGAAAAGAAATTTTGAAAGAGGCTCACATTATCGCTTATACCATACACCCAAGAACCAGTAAAATGTATCACGATTTAAAGATGGTCTATTGGTGGCCAAGGATGAATGAGGATGTAGCGAAATATGTAGCCAAGTGCCTCACTTGTCAACAAGTTAAAGTTGAACATGGAAAACCCCCAGGTTTGCTACAGCCTTTGTTGATTCCCGAATGAAAATGGGAGCATGTGGCTATGGATTTTATGACAGGATTGCGCGGTGTAAGACGAGGATATGATTCCATATGGGTGATAGTAGATCGATTGAACAAGTTGACTCACTTCATTCCAGTAAAAACTAGCTATGGGTCACTAAGTATGCTAAGATCTATGTTGATTGTATTGTACGATTACATGGAGTTTTCGTGACCATAGTGTCTAATCGAGGGCCACAGTTTACTAATAAGTTTAGGAGAAGTTTATATGGAGCGTTAGGCATTCGTTTAGGCTTCAGTATTACATATCATCATCAAATGGATGGTCAATCGGAGCGTGTGATACAAACGCTCGAAAATATGCTGAGGTCAATTGTATTGGATTTGGGAACCACATGGGATCAACAATTATCTTTAGTGGAATTCGCATATAATAACATCTACCAAGCTAGTATCGGAACGGTTCCATTTGAAGCATTGTACAGACGAAAGTACAAGTCACCTACTAGATGGTTTGAAGTGGAAGAAAGAAAATTATTGGGTCTCGATTTGGTTCAACAAGCAATGGATGTGGTGAGTTTGGCAAGGGATCGTCTAAGAATAGGCCAGAGTAGACCAAAATCATATGCCGATAATAGGTGTCGTCCTTTAGAGTTTCAAGTGGGGGATTTTGTATTTTTGAAGGTGTCTCCCTTGAAACGAAGCAAAAGATTTGGGAAGAAAGGAAAGCTGAGCCCAACATACATTGGACCTTTTGAAGTTCTGGAGCGAATTAGGTCCACAGCATATCGACTAGCTTTGCCGGTAGAATTAGCTCGAGTAACTCCCACATTTCATTTGTCTATGTTAAAGAAGTACGTCAAGGACTCGACCCATGTTATACGATATGATCTGATTCCATTGCATGAAAGATTAACTTTTGAAGAACAAATAGTAGCAATATTAGATCGCCAAGTAAAACAACTGTGCTCCAAGGAAATTGCCTTAGTAAAAGTCTTGTGGCAAAACCGTTCGATGGAAGAGGTGACTTGGGAACCTGAAGAAGAGATGAAAAAGGAATACCCACACTTCTTTCACGATTAAGTTATGCTTTACCGACCCACTTTATTTTAATTCGAGGACGAATTTGTTTTAAGTGGGGGAGATTGTAACACCCCACTTATAAAATATATATATATATATATAACAAAAAAAAAGGGGGAAAAAACCACATGGGCAGCCGCCCATGTGGTCAATTGAAGCTTTGAAGAATCAAAGCTATAGAGGGAGTAAGAAAGGGGGGCCGGATGAATACCAAAAAGAAGAAAAGACAAAAGCAAAGAAAGGGATAGGTAGGGGTCGGTTATGAGCCATGAAAAGAAATAGAAAACGTGTAAAAAAAATGTGGAAAGGGAACATGACAATGAGTCATGTCTGGTCCCCTCTATATTTCTCCTTCAAATGGCTTTCAAAAGCCATTCTTGGGCAGCACCATCAAGCCAAGAAAGAGCAAGAAACAAGGGAGAAAAAAATGAGAGAGAGAGTCGAGAAAACAAGAAAAGAAAAGAGAGAAAAATTCTGTATTTTTTTGGAACGATTTTGCTGTAATTTTCAAGGGGATTTGCTGTTGTTTTGAGAGCTGCACGGTGCAACTTTGAGTGCAAAAACTTTGAGTTTTGATGGCTGATTTTTGGAGCAGAAAAGTGCAGAATCTTAGGCTATTGTTTGCTGATTTTTTTGGGCAGAAATGGAGCTGGAAATTAAGCTAGAAACCAACTGGTTTGGGGGCTGAAAAGTGTTGCTCAAATGATGAGAAAGAGAGAAGGAAAAGGATGGCCAACAGTGGTGGAGAAGAGGAACCACCACCGGTGGTGAAGGAGGAGGCCACGGTGGAGAGAAGCCATGGGCTGGGAAGAAAAAAGGAAGAAAGAACGTAGAAGAGAGAAAAAGAAAAGAAAAAGAAAAAAACAGAAGAAAAGGGAAAAAGAAAGAAAATAGAAAATGAAAATGAAAGAATAAGAAAAAAAATATAAAAGTGGGCCCAAAGGAGAAATAAATTAGACAAGGCCCAATAGGAAAAATAAATGGGCATGGCCCAATGGTAATTAAATGGGCAATACCTAATAGAAAGATGAAATTGGGCAAGGCCCAAGTGGAAAATAAAATTAGGATTGGCCCAATAGGAAAATTGAAGAGGTTATTGGATAAGGTCCAATAGCTAGGAGGGATAGAAAAGGCTCAATGGTACATTTATCGAGAAGACGTACTAAACGAGACACACGACCGAGAAATAGAAATAAATACATACGCGTACAAAAATAGCGATGTAATATCCCACTATTTCGAGGTGAGTAGGGGGTGTCAATTTGAAAATTTTCGTAATTATATATGTATGTATATGCATGAATTATATTACGTACAAATTGTGGAAAACATGAGTTGGTAGATTTTTAAGAAATTTGTGAATGCTACAAATTTCAAACGTGTTTTGAATATATATGTATAAAGTATACGTAAATTTTTTTAAACCGGGGAACAAGCTTTTTCAATGGGATTTATATTCAAAATTGTGCCTTATTCTTGTGTAGTGTGCATCCATGATTATCATGCCTGGTTACCATGTGAAGTATTTCAAAATTCATGCACCAAATTTTATTTATGAAAATGACAATTGATTTCATTATATTTTCTGTCGAATGTTTTGAGAATAATTTGGAATGAGACTTTCAAGACATAAAATAATTTCTAAAGTGATTTTATTTAATCGAAAAATTCGAGAGTAGGCCGGATGTCACATCGGTTAAGTGTGACCCTCGTGCACGAGTGAGCTCTAGCTAGAGACATTTTTGGGTCGTCGACAGGCTGTTAGACATGGCTGGGGCCATGGTCTGTGATATACGTGGCAAGGCCACAGATGATTTACGCGGTTACAACCGCTTGATATCTCCGATGTCGGCCAACATCGTTGAGATTGCCATGGCATTATGTGGGGATCCGGTGGAAGCGATGCTCCCGGATGATATTACGTGGTAGCGGGACCACGAGTTTTTATCTTATTTCCTACTCGAGAGTAAAGTCTCTTTGGATTTTCGAATTATATTTTTTTGTGCATGGTGAGAGTTAAAAAGTTTTCAACAACTCCCTGTTTACGAAATGATTTGACTTAACGCCTCATTCAAGAAGTGACTTGTTGATTCTTCTGAGTTTTCAGACTCATATTTCGTGTATGGTGAAAATGAATTTAAAATGGCTTTTCCGCAACTCTCCATTTTTACGGAAAAATGAATTTTAACTCCTCGAGTACGAGGTGATTTGTGGTTTACGTATATATTTGACAAATATATGATTTTATGAGAGCTTGCCTGATTTAAGGAAATTGATTTGAATAAATTATTCTAAATGATTTCTGCATGAAATTATTATTCACACTAGATTTGGCGCGTATTTATCTATATACCTTTGATTTGGTTATATCATAAACGAATTCTTGATATTTTCTTTATATATAAGGCACAAATATCCATTTGAAATAAATTGTTTTATCATCCGGTAATTTGATATTCAAATGATCAGCTATTTGCTTGTTTCCCATCTACGCCCTACTCGCTGAGCCGATGATCACTGAGTCTGTGAGACTCACACCCCTCTTATTTCTCCTTTTGCAGACAGGAATCGGCCTAGCGCGTAACTATTGGCGTATTCAGTCTTCTGCGAATAGGTAAAGGCATCTCTTAGCCCGCTTCGAGTTGCTCCGCTGTCTAGAGTTCATTCACATGAAATTTCTTCATATTATTAGCATTGTCAATTCCTAATTATGCATTGTTGAAAACTTTGTATTTTAAATTTAATTACTATTACTGGAAATGGAATACCAATAGGGTATTATTATTATTATTATTAATTATTTACATACGTGTTAGCATATTTAATAAATGTCTCAGAAAAATTTACAAAGGCTTGTTCGGGACTTGGCGGGATCTCCCGGAGGTCTCGGACGCCGGTAGCGACCGGGGATGGATCGTTACATGGAAAATAAGAGGTGACCTTTCTTAGAAAGTTACCAATTTTGTGTAAAACACATAAAGTAAAAAAGCAATTCATTTGAAATTACAAAATTAATTTTTCCTCCACTCTTGCACACAAAGAGTGAAAGAGTTTTCTTCAATAGTTTCGCTCAATTATATATATATATATATATGAAACTGTCATTATTGTTAATATGTATTTTTTCATATGTTTAATGTTTTGTGAATTTTATTTAATCTTTTAGATGATCGTGAATTTTTTTTTTTTTTGAATACGATGATCGTGAATTTAATTATATATAAAGTGTCCCTTTGTTTTTAACCCCCTTTTAAAAATACTTTAGCTCCACTCTTGATGAATGCTATATAACAAATAACTATTTGGTTCAAGTTTAATTAGGTTAGGGATGAGTATTATTTAGTTAAAATCGAAATAATTAAATTTATTAAAAAATTTCATTAAAACGATGGCAGTAACTTTGTTTTCTTACCGCTTCTCTGAGCCTTCACTCCAATCCTTCACATCAAGCTCCAAACTAGCCATAACTTGCACCACGCAGCCCACACCCATGGCAGTTATTTTGTTTTAGCTTTTCAATTTCTTTCTCTTACAAGTAAGGTTATCACCCAGTGGGGTATCAATTAATTTTAAGATACCCAAACCCTAACCCTATAAGAAATAAAGTATCTAAATTCTATTAAGTACTTCAATATTTTTTAAAATTACTATTCTAACCCTAATCCTAATTCATCCCCACTACTTTATAATTACTCTAACCTATTTAAAAACCTGATACTGTAAAAAAAATTATTAAAATGCTCTTCATGGATACCCAATTATTTTAATTCGAATACGTACTTATATCCATATAGAATAATATTTCTCTTACATATTCTATATAATTCACTAATAATTAAATTAATAAAAACACATAAATTATAAAATTTAAATTTAAATAATCAAAAACAAATATATCAAATATAAACTTAAATAATTAAAAACAAATACTCAAATAATAACATAAAATTAAATAACTAAAACCAAATATTCAAACAACAACATAAACTTAAATAACCAGAAACAAATATTCAAACAACTTCTTAAACACCATTACAAGTTTACAATAATAAGGCAACAACTCATGAAAAATTCAATCATCTTTTTCCTTGTTAGTGTCAACAAGCATGGCAATTGAATCTTCAATTGTTATACTTGATCCTACATAAATAAAAAAAAAATAAGAATGTATGTAACACTTAAGATAATAGATAATTTTTTATATAAAACAAATGAAATGAAAATATTTGCCCAAAGCTCAAGCTAAAAACCCACCAAATTTTGGGCACAATAGCTGCCCAAAAATTAAAATATAAAAGAGATGAGATTTACCTAAATGGAGGACCACGAATGCAAGATAGGACAGGTCGACGGCTAGGGTTGAGAACTGAGCACTTGAGCAGTGAGGATGAAAAAAAGAAGGAAGGAACGGTTGTCGGTGAAAGGAAGAAAAGAAAGAAGAAAGAGCAAATAGAGTTTTTACCCATTAATATGTTATTATTAAATTATAAATAAAATCAATATTATTTTGTTGTTTAGTAATAATTAACTTATATAATAGTAATGATATTCTTTATAAATGAACATAATATATAATATAAAGTGTGTATATATATTATAATTAATAATTTTATAAGTTATAATTTTTGTAATGTTAATAAAAAATAGAAAGTAAAATGTTTATATTTAAAGTATATATATACTAAAAGTATTTTAGTATATAAATAATAGTAATTATAATCCTTATAAATGAACCCAATATATACAAAGTATATATATTAAAAGACATTACAAGTTAATTAATAATCATAGTTTCATTAATTAATTTAATTAACTATATGAGTTTGTCCTTAATTACATGAAATTAAAAAATAACTAGGTTTTAAAACTATTTTAATCTCACAACTTCTCTTTAGATTTATTTATTATAAGTTTATATAAACAAAGATATATATTATAATTAATAATTTTATAAATTATAATTTTTGTATTGTTAACACAAAATAGAAAGCAAATATGTTTATATTTAAAGTATATATATACACTAAAAGTATTTTAGTATATATATAATAGTAATTATATTCCTTATAAATGAGCTCAATATATATATAAAGTATATCTATTAAAAGACATTATAAGTTAATTAATAATCATATGTTCATGAATTAATTTAATTAATTATATGGGTTTGTCCTTAATTACATGAAATTAAAAAAAAAAACTAAGTTTCAAAACTATTCTAATTTCACTACTTCTCTTTAGGTTTATATAAACAAATATATATTATAATTAACAAGTTTATAAGTTATAATTTTTGTAATGTTAACATAAAATAGAAAGTAAATATGTTTGTATTTAAAGTATATATATACTAAAAGTATTTTGATATAAATATAATAGTAATTATATTTCTTATAAATTAACACAATATATAAACTATATATATTAAAAGACATTACAAGTTAATTAATAATCATGATTTCATGAATTAATTTAATTAACTGTATGAGCTTGTCCTTAATTATATAAAATTTAAAAAATAGTTAAGTTCTAAACTATTCTAATCTTAAAAATTCTATTTACGTATACTAGAAATGTACTTGCTTTACGCAGCAAGTTTGTAAATTTTATGAATTGTTGATGTTAAAAATTTAGAATAAAAATTTTAATTAACAGATATCAAGAATTGTTCATTATTTTTATTAATTTTTAGTATTATAATTGTTACCAATTGTTTAAAGAAAAAAATATTTTATTTGTTATGATGCAAATTAAAATAATTGATTACGTTATAATACACAGTAATGTATTAAAATAATTAAACAAATTGTTTTCATTTATAATTTAAAAAGCAAGAATAAAAAAGATGAATGGCTATTGGAAAATCAGTGAAAATTTTGTTATCACCTATAAAAAAAAGTTTTTTAAGAAAAACAGTTTTCTAAACAGAAAAATTCTTTAACTTTCATTTATGTTTCCGTTTTAGCCTTTGGATGTTGGGCGTGATTAATTGGAGAACATATCAAAACACACAATCAAAATGAATTAAAACTTTAAAATTGAATAAAAATAATAAACAGCCATAAGTTGAAAAAGAGTCATTTCACCATTGACAATAACCTACAAAAACTAAAATTTTTGATATATCATAAGATACTAAGACTCTGATATAACACAATCACAAAGCAATTGAACCATTGCAACAAAATATTCCTCGGAGTACCATTCCCTCAAATTCTCATTCTTAATAAAGGAGAGACTTGAACCAGTCTCCTTCACTCCCTTTTTTCTCCCCACTAAAATATGAACAACACACGCCAATTGCAAAATTAGAAACAGCCATACTTTTATAGAAGTAGCATGTATAAATTACTACATGTACCTTGGAATTAAAAAAAGCAAGAAATGACATAGTGAAATAACAGAAAAATTATTCCGTCTCAAAGCTTCCATTATGAGGATTAGCATTTGGTGTAATTTTCCTGCCACCACAAAAGTACTGTGCATTCACAATACATAAGGCTGTCACTTGAGAATATGTTTGCCACTCACCCTCATTCACTTGGATATGAAATTATTTATGAAGTCAAAACTCATAATGCTATCATGTGAAATGAGCATGGTATGGGCTATAGCATAACCTAACGGATCAGAAAATACTAAACTTTCAGAAGTGGAATTGTTGCTTTTTAGATCCCTAAAATTGTTAACCAAGATTCTAAGGTCCAGGTTGTGGTGCCCAATAAAGGCTTGCAAAGCACCAATAACATAGCATAGGTTTCCAAATTTCTTGTGCCTCCATGCATAATAACCTGCCTTTGCACTCCTACAATATTCCACAAAACACAACAATATTGAGGCTAGTAAGCCTCTAGCAATGCGTTCTATAGCTTCACAAGGATCATTAGAAAGATGAAAACTATACATGAAAAGTCAAACAAAAATGAAAATACACTGAAACAAATGACTAAAAATTATCCTTCAGTGAGAATTTACCATGCTTGAAACAAATTTTATACCAATAATTATCACAATCAATATATTAACAGTTATAAAATTTATTTTATTTAATAGTGCGTTCTCTTCTAATTATATCGTTTTAACAATGATTATGCTATCAAGGAACAATCCAAATTTCGGTTGAAAGAAATCGTTTTTTGTTGCTAAAGGAAGAAGAGGTTGACCTATGATTTGCGAAACATAATGAATCCAGAGAGCTATGGTGGTCGTAGATCTTTTGACTTAAAAATAAAGGATCTTCTTGCAAGCATGAGATTGATTTTTATGTGCCTTTGTTTGTCGGCCAATTCTACCCTTAACAATGAAAACGATTTTTCTAGCAGAAAATGGACCATCAATGATAGTAGAAACCGTTAGTGAACTTAACAAATAGTAAAAAACATGGGGTGACGGTAATAATTATTATTATATTTATATAGAATGCTAATGACAATGTAGTATCAAAATAATTATTTATTTGTTAAATGATTTACCTCTGGTAGGTCAGCTTCATTAAATCTATTAAAATGAGTAATAATTAATCTTTTTTGTTTTGCTGGTAAATATTTTATTTTTAAATAATTTTATATTGTTGTATGTATTTTGTTTACAACAAACTTATTGCTAGCAAAGAAGAAAGCATCATGAAAATTATAACAAATTGCATAAAATATAAGTAAAGAGGCTAGCAAAACAAAAAAACAAAGCAAATAAAGGAAGGAAAGCCAAAAATGAAAATAAACGAATAAAAAAGATGAAATATGTGAGGGCACTTTATAGATATGCTTACTGCCTGCCTTAACACCAAGCCATAAATAACTGCAGAAGCTGCAGAAAGGAACAATAGATATACATTATAAAATAAGGAGAAAAGAATAAGATAAAAATGCCGTACTTGAAAGCCATCGAAATAGAAACTGGAAGTTGTGCCACCACAACAAAGAAAGAAATCTGAAAGCACAAAACAAAAATGAATATAAGCTATATGACATTGAGAACAAAAATCAAAATAGCTCTTTCAGGGATCTCTTGAAAAAATAAGAGCACAAAAGCAAAGGTCATAAGTATGTTATAAGAAAAAGAAGGGAACGTATAATTTAGTTGTCCATTTGAAGGTAAGGGTTGTTGTTGAAAAGACATTGAAAAGCATGTGGCTTAACAGCAGATATATACGAAGATACAACAAACATGTTTGATACATAAACTCAAATAATAAACAAAGATCAAATGACATAAACATTAACACAAAAGCATGTAGTTTAACTGAAGATATATACGAAGATGTAACAAACATGTTTCAAAAACGCAAAGATTTAGTAAGGCAACATGATAAACTCTAAACAACATGTAATTCAAAAATTAAGCTTACTTGAATAAGCAATTGATTTACCAAACTTTAACCAAACTTTCCCCCAACTTGACTAAAAAAATAATAATAATAAAACAAAAAAAAATCAAGAACAAGACACATTAATAAAAAAATATAAAATATAAATAAATAATAAATAATAAATCAGTTGCTTGACTTAACAAGAATACTCATGTGTGATGATTTTCATGCAGCAGGTACTCAATCAATGTTCATACTCAAACACATAAATTCTTGACTACTTTAAATTAATAATCACCAAGAATGGATTAACATAGGTATACCCACAACAATGTTACAAAAAAAGCTATAAAAATTGAATAAATCAACAATAAAAAGGTATTGATTAACATAGTTATTGATTTCCAAGTATAAAAAAAAGGCTAAATCTACACAAAGACTAAAAAGATAGCAAAAAAAAAAATTATAACAGAGCAAATAATCAAAACTAAATCTATAATCAGGATGCTTTTCTATTGATTCCCATAGAGAAAGGAACAACTTGTGTTTTTTATTCCTTTTATAATGACAGATGTTGGTAGGATAAGACATTGAACAAAATCGAAGATTAAGCAGCCATACATTAATATTAAAATTATAGGCAGAAATAACACAGAGATGCTATAGATAGGAGATTAAGTAGCCATACATTAATATTGAACTTATAATTGACATGAATGTTTTAAAAACTTGCTGCCAACAACAATAACAGACAAAAATGACAGGAAAATAGTCTGCTGGAAATAAAAAGGGGAGTAAACAAAGACACTTTATAGTTTTTGTTGATAGTCACAACTGGCAACGAATTTAAAATCAACCAACGGGCTAGAAAATGATAGACAAACATTGGAATACATTGACATCAATATAAATGGATTAAATTTTGAGCAAATTTTGGGAATAAATTATAAGGACTAAGAAAATAATTCACATAATACTTACCGCTCGTTTGGTTCAGGGAATGGCATAGCCATTCCCTTTCTATTCCCTTTCTATGCCTAAACTTTCGTTTGGTTCAAAAGTTAACAGGGAATAGAAATTCTTGAGGAATTTCTATTCCCTGCAAAGGGGTAATAGGGGGGCCTTAAGTAAACCCAAGGTACCCCCCGGTAATAGCTATTCCATGGCTCATGGAATAGCTGTAATATTGTTAATGACAAAAATACCCTCATTCTTACTTGAAAATTTCAACTCTGACCATATAAAAGATTTTTATTTTTCTCTCTCTTCCTCTTTCCCCTCTCTCCCGATCTGCCTCCTCTCTTTTTCCGATCTTCCCTTCTGCCGTCGATCTGTCTCTTCCGATCTGCCCCTCTTCCGATCTGCCCCTCTTTCGCCGTTCTTCGTCTTTCTCTCTACTGATCTAGCGTTCAACGGCCAGATCTGGCTGCGGGAAGTACCGGATCTGGTGCTTCCCGACCAGATCCCGCGGTTGGATCTGGCACTCCACGGCCAGATCCAACCGCCGGGGACACTGATCTAGCGTCCTAATGGCCAAATCCGGCCACATGGTGCGCCAGATCGGTGTTAAATGACACCGGTCGCCTTTCCGGCGACCGGATTACGGGCAAGAAGAAAGAACAAATAAAAAAATAAAAAAGAAAAAATTATTTATAAATATTAAAATATTAATATTTTATTTATTAAATTATTAATACATTAAATAAAAATTACAAGTATTTTATTTTTTTATAAATTTTTTAAATAATTTAATAAATAAAATATTTTATAAATATTAAAATATTAATATTTTAATGTATTTAAAATTATTTAATATTAAATTATTAAATTATTTAATGTATTTAATAAATATTTATAAAATTATTTATAAATATTAAAATATTAATATTTTATTTTATTTATAAATTTTTTATGATTAAATGTTTAATGAATATAAATAAAAAATAAAAAATTATTAATATTTTAATCATAATAATATTAAATTATAAATAAATTATTAATATTTAATGTATTAATAATTAAATTATACTAAAATATTAATATTTAAATTATTAATTATTAATATTTTCATTAAATTATAAATTATTATTATCTTAAAAAATAAAATAAATAATAAATAATTATATATAATAAAAGGTATTTTTGTCTTTTTATTTTCCAATTCCTTTTTTATTCCAAAGTTATTGTTACCAACCAAACACTACATTAAGTAGTAATAGCCATTCCTAGTCTATTCCATTCACTGAACCAAACAAAGTAATAATTATTCTTTTTTATTCCCACCTTATTCTATTCCCACATAATACTTATTCCATTCTATTCCTGTCTATTCCGCGAACCAAACGTGCTGTTAAAATGTTAAAATGAAGATGCAAATTATTTTAGTTGATTGAATGACAAAAAAAATACATGACCCGAACACAAGATAGGCTAGACAAAAAAGATAAAACAATAGAGAAAACCATGCAGAAATTATAAAACACTACATCATGCCTACCAGCTAATTATGTGCTTATCACTTTAAATAGAAGGGCATCACAAAACGTAAAAGACCAATTCGAATAATTGGCATAAATCGAGACGTTAATATGCAGGAAAGTTTAAAATTCATAATAATGGACGCATTCATTGTAAACTATGGTTGACTTTATCTTCGCAAAGCATGAGACCCTACGATCAGAAAATGCTATAAGTAAAAGTAGTAATCAAAAAAATTTAAGTCAATGTGTGAAAAAAGAATTTACTAAAAATGTTGATCACTTACAATCCTTATTATCAGTGGAACAACAAGTAAAGCAAAGCTCTCTGCAAAAAAAAAAAAAAAGATAAATTAATAAGATCCATAAGGAAAATCAAGAATTAATGCAGACTAACTACATTGAAAACCAATATACAAATGAACAACTTTGACCTAATCACACACCTAGTCTATTTGTCTCACTAAGCAATAAAGAAAGAATGAGATTTATGCAAAGCTTGAGTTAACAACGATTGGACTATTATGGGATGGTCAAATTTTGGGAAGAATAAATATCTTTCTCATAGCTAAAGGAAGGAGAGGTCGTACAAAAGCTTGCCAATCTTGTTAGACGACTTATCCTTCCCTTAATAGTGAGAAGGATTTTTTTCTAACCAAAATTCAATTATGAATGATAATACAAAACATCATTGTTCTGAACTAACTATAAAAACTAGAAAACAATATAAAGTGGCCAAACAAATACTCAAATAATCCTACGAAACTAAATCACAATAGGAACGTAGAAGTTTAAATTACAAATCAAACAACGATATGAACCAAGTAACAAAATTACAATAATCAAACTTTTAAAAACAATGTGAATTATTTATCTTAAAACAAATTTGAAAATATTTTCATCAAATATTGCATCTCTTGATTCAATAATAGTGTTGACTAAAATTAAATCATTTGGTTCAATTACCATGAACCCATATGCTTTACTATGTTATGCATATCATATGAATATGCATTCTATTCTTGTTTTACCTAATTTCTTTATTCTGGGTTCTGGAACTTTAATTACAACTCTACATCCCTAAACCTTCAAATAACTAAGATTTGATCTCCTTTTCTTTCATTGCTCATATGGGGCCGTTTAATTTCTTTTTTAGGAAATCTATGTAATATGTGACAAGCTATTAATAAAGTTTCTCCCTAAAAACCTTTTCCAAGACTTGAATATGATAACATAGCCTTTACGATTTCAGTTAAGACCCTATTTTTCCTTTCTGCCACATCATTATGTTATGGTGTGTAAGGTACTAAAATATGATGGATTATCCCGATGGAGGCAAAATAACTTGGATTATAATGTTCTTCATTTTTATATGATCTTAAGCATTTGATAAAAGATTCACATTGTAATTCAACTTCTGATTTATAAATCTTAAATTTATCAAACACTTTATCTTTAGAATATAGCAAATATACATAGCAATATCTTGAGAAATCAACAATAAATATGACAAAATATTTCTTTTTAGTTAATTTAGATATACTATGCATATCACAAACATCACTATGTATTAGTTCAAGTATTTTTACTATTTCTTTTAACTTTAGGAAAAGGATTTCTAGTTATTTTTGTTAGCATGCCTGTATTGCTTTTATTAATATTTTGTTTAAATTCTGAAATTAAGTCTATTTTATACATATAATCTAATTTTCTATAATTTAAATGGCCTAATCTATTATGCCATAAATAAGAAGATTCAACCATATAAGCAAAAATAACAATCTTATTTTATTATTAATAACATTTAGTTTGAACATTCCCTCACACATGTAACCTTTCCCAATAAATATTCCCCCTTTGAACAAAATGAATTTATTTGCCTCAAATACAAGTTTGAAACCAAACTTATTCAATAGACTTCTAAACACTAAATTTTTCCTAACTTCTGGAACATAGTATCAAAGTTAAAATTTTCCAAAAGCGAACTCAAGTTCGATAATCCCTTTGTCTTTAATTACTACTGTAGAAGAATTTCCCATATAAAAGAAATTTCCACTCACTTGGTGTGAAATTTTTGAAAAGACACTTGTTATTACTGTCACGACCCGAAACCACCTTCGAGTCCGTGACAACCGTCGCGATGTCCCGATAGACACTCATCTCCCAAGTACCCTATCGAGACCTCGCAAGGCTCTCGTATCAGTTCCTTACCTACCCTGTGATTTACGGTTACAAAAATCATGTTTTAAAACAATACGGATCATTTTTTTCGTCCAAAAACAATCAAATTTTAATTTTTGCCTCACAGGGAAGTTTTCATCATTTTCGTAAAAAATTTCGAAATGGGTTAAAAATGTAATAATTAGGTGGAAAACACATATTTCATACTTAGAAATAAGTTTTGATATCTAAAACGTTCATTTAAAAGCAAATTGTTGACAACTAGTACTATTCAAAAATAATAAATAAAATATTCTATTTTCTCATAAAATAAATTTTTATAGAAATATTCGTAAATAATTTTCTGCACATGAAAGTAAAGTAAAAATTGTATGAATAGAAATACAGATAACCAAAATATAAGATTTGATCTGCAATGACACGTGGGCCTTAATTGACCAAGAGTATATAAGACTATGAACTCTTACTTTCTATAATGCAGTTCTGAGCTTAGTTCTCGTCCTACTCGACTATCTACAAACTGTCTTGAGCCTGAAAAATGCATAGGAAGAAGGGGTGAGATTATATAATCTCAGTGAGTAAAAATATATCATCTAAAGTATATAAAGCCGAGTAAATGGAGACAATAAAATACTCCATCCCAATATGCATTTCATAACTTGGAAATTTATTCCATCCCATGAAAACAATTATAATTCAATTAAAATGATTTTCAAGGCTTTTGATTCTCATAAAATTTGGCTTATGCCAAAACTCATCCTCGGGGATACTTGATCGTCATCAAAGCATCCACTCGAGTCCGCCAAGGTTGTTAAAACGACTTATTCATATAAAGCAACCATCCATTAGCGTTGGCCGAACCTCACTTTCACGTGGTGGCAAAGCGTGAAGTGGACTCAAACCCTTCCCCAAGAGTTATCCTACGCGCCTCTCCCACAGAGGTAAAATAAATCAGCCGGGTTTACCGTGCCCCTCTAATAGGCTGATCCACAAAAACCCACCACTGCAGTGTAGGTCAGCCCCACCATAATTATAAAATAGTTTAACAGCATAACAAGGTAGTTTTTTTATGATAGCTAATTTGCATGGCAAACCACAATTCATGTAATTTCAATACAATAAACCAGCCAAGCATACTCACACTATCACAAGCCATTTGAATTAAAAATACAATTCATACTTAACAACCACAGTCTCCAAGTACTCTATTTAAAAAAAATAACATTCATCATTAATTTCAAACAATTTATAAAACCATTTTATAAAAACACATTTATTTACAAAATACGAAATTTATCCTTTTTAAATCCATTTTTCATAGAATTTATAAAATTTCATAAAAACCACCTTAGATAAATTAAATGATAATAAGTTTACTCACAGTATTAGGAGTAGAAATACTCCTATCCTCTGCCCTCGGGTGTAGTCTCTTACCCGAAACAATTGACTCACCACCTATCCATAATCCATGACACAAAATTCAATAAATTGTGTTAATTTATCATAAATTATTTCAGGCTCTTATCCATGCGTATGCACTAGATAGGGTTTGAAATGTCTGGACAATCGCTTAATTGCGGTGTTCGACCTAACTCGCCTATACACGGTGTAAATTCTTAAAATCCCCAATTCAACTCCAATTCCATCCATTTTAATTTCAATTATCCAATTATATTCACAATACCTCAATGACTATAAATTTGGTCCAATTTATCAATCCGGACTATAAATTACGCTTTTACCCCTAGTGGGTAAAAATTTCAATTTTTGCACCGAAAATTTTCGTTTAATTTCCAACCTCATAATTCATCATTTTTCCACTCAATTCTCTTAAAATAAAGTCAACCTCATCCTCACATATCATTGGCTAGATCGGCCTAAAGAAATTCATGGAGAAAATGAATATTTTTCTTGTTGTTTTACTCATAAACATGCTAAACTAACACTAAACACTAATATAGTTCAAAATCAAATTAATCTAACAACTTTCTCTCTCTAAACCCATATGATCAGATTTGAATCCATCATCAAAATGCATAATTTAACCATGAAAAATAAGGAGAAATGCATGGAAATGATAGATCTTAAGCTAGGCTTGAAAAATCATACCTTTAAACACTTGATTCCTTGAAAAAATCATACTTTTTCTTGATTTTTCTCACTCTAGGGTTTATTTTTGTTTTCTCTCTCTCTCTCTTCTGGTCTTAGCCAAATTTTGGGAAAGATGGCTGATTTTTTTATGCCTTTTTAAGCCATTAAAATAATATTATTTTATTTTAACATATTTTAATTTTTTTATTAATTTTTTATTCAATAGTCATCATTTTGACTTTCCTTCTCCACCATTCATTTCCCTTGACTTATCCAAGTCTTAAATGAAATTTCCAGATTTTTCCAAAGTTTTGGTGGAGCAAAATTTTTAAAATTACACTTTTACCCCTGAACTTTTTTAAAAATTACATTTTTACCTCAAAAATTGAAAATTTACCATAATGGATAATTTTCACTCCTCATACTCATATCACACTCCAAATAATTAAATTTGATTAAAATCCTTTCGAAAATTCAATTTTCGATTTCGAGTGGTAAAATTACCATTTTGCCCCTATACTCCAAAAATATCAAAAACTCATATTTTTCACGGCTAAATCTTCCAATTGTATTTCAATACTCATATCATACTCAAACATGTCAAATAGGGCTAAGAAAATCTTTTCTAAAAATTCTCATTTTGTCCTCAAATTGCAGAACAACCATTTTGCCCCTAACCGGTCAATTTTTCGGATTGACTCCAAATCGAACCTCGAACTCCGAATTACCATTTTGAGTCATCCTTGGACTGTGAAATTCTCAATTTCATCTTCAAGATCTCGATTTTATCTTATTCGAGGTTTAATCGACTTAACTACACTTATAGGGGCAATATCGTATTTTGTCAATTTCTCGAGCTTCCTCAATATACAAACATTCTATCAAGCCTGTGAATGTCATCATAATTATTTTACAAAGCAGGGTTTGACAATTACACACATATTTTATTGCTTCTGAATCAATCCACTAAACATCATTTTCTTTAAGCGCATTAATTTCAGAAATCATGGCTATAAAATTTTCAAAAGCATTTTTACTTGAAGAATCATTTTTCTTCTTCAATAATCGACATTCTTTCTTGAAATGTCCTGTTTTCTGCAATGGAAGTATGTGTTTTTGTTCTGTCTTTTGAATTTCAAACCATTGGCAATCTGTTTGAACTTCTTTTTGGTTGATTAAGTGGTATGTCATTCTTCGACAGCATATACTTTGGCTTCATTGGAAACATCAACTTGTTCTTGTTTCTGGTATTCCTCTTCAATTCGAAGATGATTTGCCAAAGCCTCAAGAGTTATTTCTTCTTTCTTGTGCTTTAGACTTCTTCTAAAGTCTTTCCATGATAGAGGAAGCTTATCTATAATGGAAAACATAACTAAAGTTTCATCCATGTTCATCTTATATTGTTTTAACTAATTAAGCAATCTTCCAATTTCACACAATTGTACAATAACTAAAAAGGCATTGACCATTTGATAATTATTAAAGTGACTAATAAGAAATTTTTTACTTGTTGCATCTTTTGTCATGTACTTAGATTCTAGTTGGTCTCATAATTCATTTGCAATAGCCTCATTTTGGTATGTGTCGAATAAGCTATCAGCCAGGCCGTTTAAGATGCGACCCTTGCACATATAAACGGCATTGTCCCATTTTTGCCTTTCTCGGGTTACAACAACAGACTCATTTTTGCTCTCTTCTGGTCTAGGTGTAGTCAAGACATTGAGAACCTTCAATGTTGACAGTAAGAAATGTATCTTCTTCTACCATCTTAGAAAGTTGTCACCATCAAATCAATCCAATTTCACAAAGTCAAAAGCCAATTCTCTTAGTGTTTCACTTGCGACAACCATTGTTGAAATAAGATAAAACCTTAAGATTGTTAGAACATGGAACTAAAAACCAAGAAATTGGCTTCAGGGTATGTATCAATGTCACTGTCCTTAAGGTTTTATTTACCCTCACTTGTAGTGTGCAAAAGAGTTATCGACATATAAACCTCGAAAATACAATGAAGCCCAATATTGATGGCGTTTTGCACTAATGAAATCAATCCACTGAACACTCATCAAAGTATGACAAGATTATTAAACTTATATAATTTTTTTATAGCAAAATGATATTGAAGGAAACTTAAAGAATATGAAATAAAGCAAGATTGTTATTGTGTTGTGCATTCTATTATTTATAGGCTAAGATGTCTATTCCTAATAGACACAACTTGTGTTTGTTTCAAACAGACACAATTTGTGTATGTTTCAATAAACGTGACTCTTCTTTTATTTTCTTACTTCCAATAAAGATAACCTTTCCTTTATTTTCTAATTTCCAACAAACATAACTTTTCCTTTTATTCCAATATGGGATTGTGTCCCATATTTATTTGAAAATGTCCAACAACAATTAATCATTCATTAGTCATAAGGGATTATTGACTTAAAATAAAAATACAGAAACTTGATTGAACGCAATAAAAGTTTAAGGGCTTATTTGAATTTTTTGAATAGTTTAAGAGTTTATTCGAACATTATGTTTCTTTTTTTAATTACTTGAAGATCTTCTTTACAAGGATTATCATCATTGTAACTAAAAATGAAAATGACACTAAAAAAGTTAGAGTTAAGTGCATTAAGGCACATGACGTGAAATTTTGTTTAATTTGATAATTCGATTAATAAAAAATTTTAATTCAATTTAAAAGATTAATTACTGAATTAATTAAACCAATCAAATTATTCACCCTTAAACAAGATTCAATGTGTGTTTCTCTTATCCAAGCAAACACCCAAAACTGTAAAATAGGTCTCCAAGCCTAGTCAAAAATTGGCTAGGTTTGCCAGTTAATGAATTAGTGGATTGATCCTTGGGCAACTTTTGTTAGCTCCATTAGTTTTTGATGATAATAAAACATTCTCATTCATTTGTGTATAATATTTTTACTTGAGTGTGCAAGACAAAAATATGCATGCAAATAATAAATCAATTCTTCAAAAGAGTATATAAAAAATCACATGATTAAGGAGACATGCTTGATTAACAAGAAGAAAGCTCTTTAGTTGAATAATGAAGAATGTTAATTGGTTAAAATTCAAATTGGAGAAATGGCGGGCTGAAGAGTATTGAGAAACAGAACCAACTTAGTCAACCACGAAGTGAGTTTGTTGACTAAGAAGCGCTACCAAAAATCTAGACTTCAAGACAAAATCAACTTAGTCGACCAAGAAATAAGTTAGTCAACTAAATGCTATTTGCCAGAATCTACGACCAGAAGATAGAACCAATTTAGTCAACCAAGAAAGATGTTAATCGACTAAGAGCTCTCTGTCTGTAATTTGAACCAGAGCACTAGAAGACAAGTTAACGGCTATAACCAACTTTCAACTATTTTCAACGGTCCTAAATTGCCAAACTGCAATCAGAGTTATTTCTCCAAGTATAAAAGGGTCTTTCAATGGTTAAAAATTAGTTTGTTGAGAAGTTTTGAGAGAATTGAAGGCTTTCAAGTCACATAAAGCTGAAAAACCAGAAAATCTTCTCTGTATCTTACTGCACTTAAACACACATCTTTTGTAATAATGATCTGCACTTGACCTTATACCATTTAGATCAACCTTGTGATCATAGGTACTTTCTTGTTACTTCTCTTCTTGTAATTTTAGAGTGAGCGAGTCATTCTAAAGATTGTTTCAAGTTAGGATTGCTTGAATATGTTAAGGTTCTAACTTAGCCTTGAAAAGTTAGGTGTTTGGGTTTTTGTTGAGCTTGTGAAAAACTATTTTGAAAGGTTTTGGCTGAGCTTGGTAAAAGCCATTGTAAAGCTTGGTGAAACCTTATGAATTTCATCGGTTCATAATGGATTAGTTGGAAAATCCTTGGTTGGATAATCAAAAAAGTGGATGTAGGTCTTAGACTGAACCACTCTAAATTTCTGTGCATTGTCTACTCTGTTTTTATTTTCTTTGTTCTTTAAATTAGTACCTTATCTTGGCAAGAGTTGATTGGTGTTATTCTCCCCCCTTCTAACACATATAATTATGACCAACAAGTGGTATCAGAGTAGGTTCTCTATTATTAAGGTCTAACACCCTTTAGGAAGATCCAAATGGCTCTCTAAAAACCCATAGTTGCGGATAGACAATCAACAAATAGACCACCTCTGTTTGATGGCTTTGACTATCCTTATTGAAGCACTAAGATGTCAATAGATATTAAAGCAATAGATTATGAGATGTGGGACGTCATAACCGATGGATCATTTATTCCCTCAATCTTAAATATAGTCACCAATGAGTTAATGCCCAAGCCAAGGTCAGAATGGACTGAAGTTGAAACTAAGAGAGTCCAAACAAATTTTAAGGTTACCAATGCACTGCACTATGCCTTGACTCCCACCGAATTCAACAAAGTATCAAGCTGTACAATAGCTAAATAAGTATGGGATAAACTTAGAATTATCCATAAAGAGACTTATCAAGTCAAGGAGTCCAAAATGACCTTCTTGACTCATAACTATGAAATGTTTAAGATGGAGCTTAGTGAAGATATCACCAGTATGTTAGATAGATTTACAAACATCACAAATAAACTTAATCAACGAGGCAAACCACTACTTGAGCATGAGATTGTTAAAAGACTTCTTAGAAGCCTACCAAAAAATTAGAAGCCTAAAGTGACTGCAACCTAAGAGGCCAAGGACCTAAATGTTATTACTTTAGATGAGATTTGTGGTTTTCTCCTTACTCATGAGTTGGAGCTTAAAAAAGAGAAAGAAGAAGACAAGAAAGAAGCAAAAGAAAAGAAAAATAGCATTGTTCTAAAAGCCAACATTCTTGAAGAAGAGCTGGAAGAGCTATCTTGTGATGATAATGAAGAGTTGGCTCTGGTAGTAAGGAAATTCAGAAAGCTTATGGGTGGAAGAAAATGGAGACTAGCAAGAATAGGGTTTAGAAAAGATCAAGGTCCTTCATGGAAAACCAGAAACAAAAATGACTCAAACAAAAAGAAGGAACTAACCTGCTTCGAATGCAAGAAGCTTGGTGATAACTCTATGATATAGAGTTATTTGGGCTTAATTTTGATAGTAATTTAGCTTAGTTCTTGTAGTAACGCATATGAATTAGTAGATTTTATTTAATTATTTTAAATTAGTTATTTTAAGTGAGTCAATCTAATCATGGTTAATTTTATGCTTAATTTAGTGTTAATATGGTTAAGATAAGTTATTAATGATTTAATTGTGCTTTGTAGGTGTTTGATGAAAGAAGAATTTTAATAGAAGAAGGAGAGCAATTTCAAGGTACAAACTTTCACTACATAAGCTTTGGTATTTGAGCCATAACTTTCTCTACAAAGCTTCAAATGATGCGATTCTTAGACCATTGGAAAGATAAGAGAAAAATATACAACTTTCATGTTTACCACTTCACCCATTTCATCTTGGAAGATGGTCAAAAATCATGTCAAAGTTGATGTACTGCAGCAGTCCTAGAGAAACTATGATTTTTATTAATTAATTGGGCAAGGCTGCAACTTACATAAGTCTAATTGGAATTGACTTCTTTCTCCACCCAACTTGGCCTTACTTCAAAGCCTATAAAAACAACTTTTCGGAGGATATGAGAGGAGAGGAACGGAACAGAAAGAAAACACCAAATTGAAAGTTAAGAGTCAAGCCACAAAATCATTGAGGCTAAGAAGATTTTGAATGATTCAAGAAGACTTGGAAGATCAAGATTATAATTCTTGAGTTTATTCTGTTTGATTATTCTTTTATTTTCTTAGTTTGTTTTTATTGTTTAAATTTTATTCAGCGATGTTGTGTGACTTGATGGGGAGCTGAATTTTTATCTAAGATTATGATTGAACTTAATATATAAGTTTGATTTATTTATCTCTCTGTTGCTTATGTTTGATAGATTTAAGTTGTTTATTTTATTATGTTCTTAATGCTTCTAGTTGCCTGATCACCAATTAAATTGAATTAGAAACCTAAGTTAAACCTTGACGAAGGAGATTTAGGTAAACCTTGAATAAAATAGCGTATGATTGAATACGCTTAGTTGATTAGGTGGTTTGATTTGCATATAAGGTAGACATACACCTATAAACCATACGTAGCCAAATTTAAAGCATAAACTTAATGAATATTTCTTCAATTTAATTTGCATAGACATATAGTAAATTAATTGGGAGATGTATTCTTATAAGAAACTCGACAGAGACTTATAAATAATTTAGGACTCTAGGTTAGCAATTTAATCTATTAAACTGGGTTAAGAGAAAGAGACAATAATTAGATGAATTATTGAGGGATATCATAATCTTAGATCTGGTGGATTTTAGATTAATTTTAGTTTTAGTTTTTAGTTTATTAATTTAATTTTTTTTTTAATTTTAATTGTTTAGATAAAATTAAGGTGTGTTAATTTTAGTAGTTAATAGTAAGAATTAAACAATTCTCTATGGGAACGATATTCCACTTCATTACTATATTACTTAACGATACGTGCACTTGCGTGAGAAATCAACAACACCTGGCCATTTCAAGTCCGAATGCCCATTGCTAAACGATAAGACTCCAAAGAAAAACAAGAAATCTAAGAAAGCAATGGTGGCAGCTGCTTGGTCGGACAGTGACACCTCAAGCTTTGAAGCTGAAGATGAAGAATCTGAAGAAAGAGCAAACCTTTGTTTGATGGCACAAGATGATGAAACTGAGGTATCTTCATTCCCCTGTGATATTTCTATTGATGATTTACAAGATGAGTATGACAGCCTTTATGATGAATTTGAAAAACTTTTTTCAAAATACAAGACTTTAAAGAAAAAGGCTACATCTCTTGAAAGAGATTTGGAAAAGATGAGAGAAGAGTTCAATTCTATTTTTGAACAAAGAAACATTCTGCAAATTGAACTAGAGCGTTCAAAAACAGATTTTGAGGTTATGAAATTGGAGCTAGAAAATAAGTATGAAATCTTGCAAAAAACAATTGATGAAAACACAGCTCTTAAGTGTTTTGAAAATAATACATTAAAGAAAAATACATATTTCAAGAAAAATCATTATAATGCTTCATCTAGATGCTATAATTATGGAAGATATGGACATTTATCTTATTATTGTTTTAGAAATAGAACCATGCAGAAAATAAGAAAAATTTGGGTTCCAAAAGGATCTTATATTGCTGCTAACACTTAAGGACATATCAAGGTATAGGTACCAGTCAAGAAAAACTGAAGATCTGTTTTTTAGGTTGAGCCAAACCAAAGACACATATGCTCAAGAGCTCAATTGAAGAAAAATGGGTGATTTCTATGCTAAATTTTTTTTTGAGAATCTTGGTTGCTTTTTATATTGAATGTTTCCTTCAATTGGCTTGATTTCTAAAATTGTTTGCTTTTCTACATTGAAAATTTTGGCTGCCTATTCTTGCTTGAATATATCATCATTCTTACCTTGAGAAAATTGTTTTATCAAGATTGTTTGATTATGAAAAATTTCCTCATGTTTTGTGAAATTATTTCCATACTTCTTTTTTGAGGAAAAATGATTTTTGAGCATAATTTTGAAACATTAAAAGGTTGGATAATGCGATAGAAATATGAACGTACTTGAGACTTACACTCACACTTATTCAAGTAGCTCAAGACAAGGAAAATTGAGTTAAAAAAATAAAAAATTATCCTTGATTTCCTTGTGCCTAACTTATGTTGACCATTTGAACAATCTTGATCTACATTCTAGAACTTGCTTGAATAATTCAAAATGGTTAATAATGAGCTTGAAAGTTTTAACTATTTTGATTGGTACTTTTAAAGCAAAATGAGTTTATATGAGATAAATGTTGTCATCCTATAAGTTTAGAATGATTTATGAATTGAACAAGTTTGTTTCACAATGAAAACACTTGTGACTTGTTCTTATTGGATGTGCATGCTTGGTACATGAATTGCCTAAATCCCATTTTGCTTGGTATTTCTCTCATGATTGGTAAATTTGATTGAAAGGGATTTCTTAAGCATGATTTTGAGTGTGATAATTTGGCATTTATGGTATTTTTCAAGCAAATGAACAAATCTTCTTGTAATGCTTGAGGCTATAATGATTTCAATGATATAAAACTTGAACAAGTGTGCCTTATGTTAAAAATGCTATTATAACTTGATCTTATTACAAATGAATGCTTGAATGACTTCAAGGGCATTTTTGTCCATATGTTGAAAAATGGAAAAAATGCTAAATTTGATGCTTATTATGCTTGAACATTGTTTAAATGCTTGTTACAAATGTTATAAGTCATAGTCATGTGTCATGATGTAAATTGAATATGTTTGAGCATATTAAAGACACGATTCTTCAAATAAGCATTTCAACTTTTTTGCACTTCTGAACAATGAGCAATAAAAGCCAAAATTTGAGTTCACATGTTTTTCTTAATTGGATTTTCATGTACATATATAGAAAACATCTTCTCATGAAACTTAAAATGTTCAAATGCTAATCTAGAAACAATTCTTGAAATGTATTTTATGTTTGTACTCAAATTTTATGGATTAAACAATAACTGAAGGACTATGGGTTATCAATGCATAACACACCAATATATTGTGATAATACAAGTGCAATTAATATTTCAAAAAATCCTGTGCAGCATTCTAGGACTAAGCACTTTAAGATTAGACACCATTTTGTTAGAGACCATGTAGTGAAAGGTGATATTAAGATTGAATACTTTGCATTAATTAACTAATATCTTTACCAAACCTCTTAATGAAGATGGATTTTGTGAGATTATAAGGAATTTAAGGATGATTAGTATGCAGGAATTGTAAGAAAATTTTTGGCTCATACACAGAAAACAAAAGGCACTTAGTCAACTAAAGTGAATCTTAGTCAACTAAGAGTGTTTTGTCATTTTAATAATAAGACTCAGTCAATTAAATGAAGAAGGAATAAAATAATGAAAAGAATGTTTTACCGGGTAATAAAAGAAAGAAGAAAAACTACCTAGGAGACTAACCAAAATTTAAAGGGAATTTTAAAGTATTAACTAAATGAAGTGCGGGCAATATTTAAGGGGGAGGCGGATAATTTTCTAAGAGAAATTAAAATTGTTATCAACTTCTTTTTCCACATTCTCTCTCCCCTGAAACTCAACTTGAAACCGATTCACATAAAATTGAGACACATAAAATTGAGACCCTCGCTATTCAGAACCTTAAAACCACAGTAAGAAATCTCTCAAATAAAAAATGGCAAAAACCTCTCAGAGCAAAGAGACTATTGAGAAGAAGAAAGGAAAATGGCCACTAGAAGAAGGCACAAAAGCATAAATGCATAAAAGAAACAGAAAATTGAGTCTGCTTCAATGACTTAGAAATCGCACAAAGAAAATAAGCAAAAAACAGAGAAGAAGAAAAATAAAGGTAAATCGTCCAAGAAAGGTACTACCTCATCTTCTAAATTCAAGAATAAGGTACATGAAGAGAGATTTAAGAAAATAGAGAATACACCTATTACTTGTGGAAAAATATTGAATGGGAAAGTTTTAATGAGATGCCCGAAATCCAAAAAAGTTTATCAGATTATTTTGAAGAGTTAAAATTGAAAGAGTTTAATACATTGAAAATCAATCATACAATGCTAGTTTAGTCAAAGAATTTTATTCTAGCATAACAATTGACAAGGAAGAACTTGAGAACTCTGTTGATTATGTTGACCATGGTCTGAATGTATTTGTGAATGGTATAGAGTTCACTATAACTACAAAAGATTTAGGGAATTTACTTAAGGTTCAATCTGAAGAAAGAGAATTTGAATTCTCTGAAAGTTATGACCCATATTCCTTGCAGGAAATTATCACAGGGAAGAAAGAAATATATTCCTCTAAGAGTAGTGCTAGGCTGATTACAAGTCTACAAATCAGAATATTACATTACTTTGTTACTACTAATGTTCATGGCAAAAGTGGGAGTTTAAGCTATATTAGTCTTCAAGACTTATGGTTAATGAAGCATGCCTTTAATGGCACTCTACTCAATATTGGTCAATTCATGTTTGAAACAATGAGGAATGCTTGCAAATGGGACAAGATAAATCTGCCATATGGAAATGTTATTACTGCACTTGTCCTAAAAAAGGGGATCTGGGCAAAAAAGTATGAACTGGACAAGGTTAAGAGCAGAGATCAGCCTATTTACCTTGAAAGTTTGCCTAAAATGGAGTACAAACTTAATGGAGAAAGGTTCATTAAAACCCCCAAGGTTGATCAAGGAAAAGAATCCTTCTTACTTGCTCAACCAGAGGCAGCATCATCTCAATTCTCTAATGAAATGATCTTCAATCTTCTCATGATAATTAATGGAAAGCTCACCAACCAAGGAGCAAAGATGCTGAAAATCGAGAAAAAAGTAGCTGAATTGGAGAATGTAATGAAAGAGAAAGGGAAAATGCCATCTGAACTTGCTGCTGCAGATACCTTTGCCACTGCAAGCATTGTACCAGCAAGACAAGGTGCTCAAGGCTCTATTTTTCAAGCTAAAGGGTTTGCTTTTCATGATGCAAGTCTTGCCCTTCAAGTTAAAGGCTCAGCTTACCAAACTACTAGTCTTGCTCTTCAAACTAAGGACCTTGAGCCAAGGGTTGATCAGCAAGAAAAATCCCCCTCACTAGAACCCTAAAACAAAGATGCATCTGATCAAGGTACTGAAGTACTTGGTTTCCTCAATGAAAATCCATCCCCTAAGCCCCAACCTCAACAAAAACCCCAACAAGCATCCTCTCCACATTCTGAAGATGTTTCAATCATAGGACTCTTCCGACAAATGGTTCAAGAGGAGCAAGCTGATAAAGAAGCTGCCAAGGCAAAAGCTCAACAAGTCGCAGCTGCACCAGCTTCTACAGCAAAAGGGCAACTTCGGAAAAGACAAGAGAAGGCCACTGCAATTCCACCACCAAAGACTAAACCCCTTGGCAAAAGAGAAAAGACAATGGGCACTAAAACCAAGTTCCTTAAGAAGAAAAAATCCTCTAGGTTAGTAGAGAAAACAAAAACAGCAACCATCTCTTCACCACAAGATCTAGTTGAAATCTCTGACCAATCTTCACTCGAACCTTCCCCACAAAAATCACCACCACCAACCTCTCCTCAAACTCTAAATGCTTATCTAAGAACCCCTGAGTCCACTCCTTCTGCCTCCTCAAAAGAATGAAGCCTCCCTCATTTGATGTTGATAAAAAAGGGGAAAAGTAGAAGATAGGAGAAATAATAATAATAATAATAATAATAATAATAATAATAATAATAATGTTAGGGTAGAAATACCAAAATCTAAGGAAGAAATGAAGCAGAATTGAACCAAGGGTAATTTAGGAATATTAACTACTACTTTTGTTTTCAGTAGGCACTGGAATTTAGGGAAGAAATGAAATAGAAATGAACTAGGGGTAATTTAGGAATATTAACTGCTACTTTTTGTTTTCTTGCTGATTCTGCCCTACAAGACAATCGAACACTTGGATTTAATCTTGTTGTTTATGTTTTTTTATGAAAAATTGGATATCGACATGTTTATATCATTTAGCTGGTAATGATTGAATATTTGATAATGTTATGGCATTTTAACTGCTGCTGTTAATAATCTGGTGCTATACTGATATTGGGATAATATGTTGATGACTGGTTTTTATGACATTGTGACTGTGAATACATATGGATGCTGTGTATAGTATATTTGTTGAATGATGAATGGTATAGACAAAATCTAGCAACAATACACTATTGACAACTACTAAAATTTTGATGATAATCTGTCAACATTCACTTACTGTAAATCACTTTATGTTTCTGGATATATATATACTCTGAATGTATGGTGTCATTTTCTATATGACATAAATAAAATTTGCTAAAATGAATAAGTAAATTAAGCACACACTAAAGGAGAGCACACACTTATGGGGAGTAATCTTCATTTTCTGCAGAACTAAAAAGGATAAAAGGACATTGTGCTATTAATCAAGGAATGCTTTGTCATCATCAAAAAAGGGGTGATTGTTGGTTCCATTAGTTTTTTATGATAATAAAACATTCCCATTCATTTGTGTCTAATATTTTTACTTGAGTGTGCAAGACAAAAATATGCATGCAAATAAGAAATCAATCCTTCAAAAGAGTATATCAAAAATCACATGATTAAGGAGACATGATTGATTAACAAGAAGAAAGCTCTTTAGTTGAATAATCAAGAATGTTAGTTGGTTAAAATTTGAATTGGAAAAATGGCAGGCTGAAGAGTGTTAAGAAACAAAACCAACTTAGTCGACCAAGAAGTGAGTTAGTTGACTATGAAACTACTACTAAAAATCTGGACTTCAAGACAAAACTAACTAAGTCAACTAAAAAATAAGTTAGTCGGCTAAATGCTCAATGTTAGAATCTATGATCAAAAGACAGAACCAACTTAGTTGACTAAGAAATAAGTTATTAATGGCTAGAACCAACTCTTAACTGTTCCAACGGTCATAAACTGTCAAACTACCATCAAAGTTGTTTCTCCAAATATAAAAGGGTCTTCTAATGGTTAGAAATTAGTTTTTTGAGAAGTTTTGATAGAATTGAAGGCTTTCAAGTCACATAAAGCTGAAAAACTAGAAAACCTTCTCTGCATCTGACTACACTTAAACACTCATATTTTGTAATTGTGATATGCACTCGACCTTGTACCATTTAGATCAACCTTGTGATCATAGGTACTTTCTTTTTACTTCTCTTCTTGTAATTTTAGAGTGAGCGAGTCACTCTAAAGATTGTTTCAAGCTAGGATTGCTTGAATGTCTTAAAGTTTTAACTTAGCCTTGAAAAGTTAGGTGTTTGGGTGTTAGTTGAGCCCATGAAAACTATTGTGAAAGGTTTTGGCTGAACCTGGTAAAAGCCATTGTAAAGCTTGGTGAAACCTTGTGAGTTTCACCGGTTCATAGTCAATTAGTTAGAAAATCCTTGGTTGAATAATCAAGGTAAAGTAGTGGATGTAGGTCATGGACCGAACCACTCTAAATTCCTACCATTGTCTACTCTGTTTTTATTTTCTTTATTCTTTAAATTAGTATCTCATCTTTTCAAGAGCCGATTTGTGTTGTTCACCTCTACTCTAGCACATATAATTGAGATTAATAACATTTTGGGGTGCATATATTTTGTTAAAAAAAGCATTTAAATTAAATAATTAAGAAACCGTTGCACTTGATCTCCTATTCAACTAATTGCTAATTTGTTTTAATGGCTTTCATCGTTGAAAATGCCCCCTATATAATTGTGATAGCAATTTGTAACATTAGTGCTAATTAAAATACAAGCAAGCTTTTCAAAATATTTTAAATATATAGATTATGAATAAGGGCAGAGGGAGAGGGATGGTGGCCACCCCTCAATTTTTTTTTTATTTTTATGTGTATAAAATTCATAATATGTAACTTTGTCACCTCTACACAAAGCAAATGAGTTAGTTTGGAGTAGTAATAAGAAATTTAAGTTAACTTTTAAAGGTTAAGTTCAATTCTTTCTATGCCCAAAATTTAAAATTATTTTTCTTTTTTTTTTCTTTTATAAGTATAGGCATAATGCTCAAATAAGCCTTTAAACTATTTAAGAATATTCAAATAAGTTCTGATTCTTTTGTTACATTCAATCAAGCTTTTATGCTTTTATTTTGATTAAATAAGCCCTTATAACTAATTATTGACTAATTACCACTAGTCAAAATGTCACTTGTTATTTTTTTTTTTATAATTGAGGGAGAGGGGATTCGAACCCTACTCTTTAAGTAGGGGGATTGTGCACCAACAAATGAGCTAAATGCTCGGGTGTAATGTCACTTGTTATTTTATATCCACATGATATTAGCATGGAGTTGATGTGGATGGTCAAAAATGTCACATAATCATGTTATTATAACATATTAATATGTTATGTAATAATCAATTATGGTATGTCAACATGTTATATCATTATCGATTATGATATGCTAACATGCCACATCAACATCATACAACATAAAATGATAAATGAGATTTGGATTATGTCAATCATTAGTCATAAGGGTTTATTTGACTCAAAATAAAAGTAAAAAAGACTTATTTGGTTCAAAATAAAAGTATAAAAGCTTAATTAAATGTAATAAAAGTATAAGGAGTTATTTGAATTTTCTTAAATAGTTTAAAGGTTTTTTATATATTATGCTATAAGTATACTAAACCCTCTTTTCCTTTTCTATTTTTTTCTTTTTCTTTTTTTCTCGTTTTATAAGTATACTAAATTCTCTTTTTTTTTTCTTTTTTTCCCTTTTTCCCCTTTTTATTTTTTTCTCTTTTATATTTATACTAAACCATTTTATTCTTTTGTAGTCATCCATGAATTTGAAAGCATGAAAACATGTCAACTACAACTTATAATGCTTAATATGAAAATTTAATATTAATTTTTTTTCTATTTTATGCTTACTTATATTGGTGAATTTGAAAACTTATATTTAAATTATTAGTGAAATTTTATATTATAATTTAATTTTATTTCAAAAGTAACTAATTTTTAATAAAATTTTATATTATAATTTAATTTTATTTCAAAAGAGATTAATTTTTTATTCCAAATCGAATCATTGACTCGATTCATGAGCTTGTATGATTAATCTTTAGCCATTCCTTATACATAATTCTGAATCCGCCACTGATCATGAAAATGACAAAAGAATTGCTTAAGCAATCAAAATATCCAATACATACAACAAGAGTATTAATTATAAAAAAGTTGATACCCTTTAGAAGCTAATGAACAAATTATTGTACATTAGCATGCAAAATATTCAATTAAATGAAAAAAGCAACATTACAAAAAATAATATCATTAATTATATCAGCTTAACCCGCGCCTACAAATAACATATCTCTAATATTTTAGTGATGCTAGAGATCAGGAGGAGTTAGTAAAGTCAAACTCAAACATTAAAGTTCAAGTAATGCAGCATGTAGGGGGCCAGACGGCCGGTAGCCAAGTAGCATTTAATCCAAGAGGGCAGCAGCCCCTTACTTAAGTGCCAACTGCGGATGTGTTCTAAACTTGGGGTCTTTGTTTGGTCTGACTAGCTCACAACATTGTTAAGAGCCCCCAAAAGAAAGAAGGAACCATGCTTGGTTGCTGGTGTGTGTAATTGCAGATTATTGAACTCAAAAGCTAAAAACATTATGATAGAGATAAATGCACTTTAATTGAAGGATTTATTGGTTGGTAGAATATAGCCCACCCCTACGAGCCAACTAACCCAATCTGCAGCTCAAGTCAGCGGTTTGTTTCTCAATTCTGCGGGTTGACTTCAACCATGCTCTTTAAATAGAGAAATTATATACTTATCAATTAGTTATCTGCTCAAAT
The DNA here is from genome assembly GCA_036013995.1 of Theobroma grandiflorum. Taxonomy (NCBI): domain Eukaryota; kingdom Viridiplantae; phylum Streptophyta; class Magnoliopsida; order Malvales; family Malvaceae; genus Theobroma; species Theobroma grandiflorum. The sequence continues at coordinate 16,733,340 of CP142131.1, forward strand.
GTTGTTCCTAGCTGTCATTGCAGATTATTGAACTCAAAAACATTATGATAGAGATAAATGCACTTTAATTGAAGGATTTATAGGTTGGTAGAATCCAGCCCACCCCTACGAACCGACCATCGCAACCTGCAGCTCAGGTCGGCGGTTTGTTTCTCAATTCTCTTGGTCAGGGACCAGGTTTCATCCGAATCCGATCATAGACAGACCCAATGTTTTTATTTTTTTTTTATGAAATCTTTTTCTAGTATTAGTAACTTAGGCTTTCAGTTAAAAATTGATCTGGTAAGTTAAGGTCATCTTAATCATACTTTTTCTTTTTCTCACCAATAAAATGTTGCCCTGTTGCATAATAAAAACAAGTATTAATGGTTTTTTTATTTATCTCAACGACTTATCGTTGGATATCAACATAATTGACTTTTGAGATTTGATGGAATGTTTCTCTGTAAAATCCATACTCATAAATTGCTTTATTGAAACATAAAAAGTAGAAAGAAATCATTGAAATGTAAGATTAAATTTTTAAAGGGAATTTATTATTAATGTTAACACAATATTTTGCTTTTCGCTTTTCAGAATGGAACGTGGGAATATTTATTAATGGAGAAAGAGGGAGCGTAAAAAGAAAAGGTTTTTCCTAGCTCAGAGTTTCATTTTTTATATTTTGGAAATTGAGAAAAAAGGAATTGAACAAATCAAAAGATTATATATTAACTAATGAATCAAATGTTCAATTATTGTTTTTAGGTCAAGGTTAACTTGTATAAAGATAAAATAATTTATATTTAGGAAGATTATTGACAAAAAAGAGAATATATTTCAACTTAGATTTTAAGGTTTAGTGTAACTCCAAGCTCAAGGATGGGGTCAAGTCTTCATTCAACCCCTCTTTCTCTTTCCAGATATTTAATTCAATTTACCTGCCTTTTTTTTGTTCTTTTTCTAGTTTGTAAGAAAATTTGGTTAGCATCAGAATGTGACGTCCGGTAGTTGTTCAAGACAAAACTGCATGCAAAAGAACATGACGTGGCAGAAAACTAGCCATAAATATCTGCCATTCTCCAATGGAATCTAAGACAAAATAACTTCATCCATCCCACATTATCCACAATCCAATCGTCACCGTCCATTCTCCCAATCCAACGGCCACTCCCCACTCATATCCCCAACCATATCCACGGCTTTTATTACGAAAACACTCCAAAGTATCCATCGCGTTGCTGGCACTCCCAAGCCTCTTTCGCTCTCACTTTCTCAAATATGAGCTCCATTGCTTTTAAACCCTTCACCGGCCTCCGCCGCGGATCCGCTGTGCCCACTACCACCATAACAACCAACTCCACCGGCCTCTCCAAGGCTGTCAAATTCCATGTGTCAGCCGCCAAAACGTCTCCAAAATTAAGCAACCGCAACCTCAGGGTAGCCGTCATCGGCGGTGGTCCAGCCGGAGGTTCGGCCGCTGAAACCCTCGCGAAGGGTGGTATTGAAACGTTCCTCATCGAACGCAAACTTGACAACTGCAAACCTTGCGGTGGGGCCATCCCACTTTGCATGGTGGGTGAATTTGACTTGCCATTGGATATCATAGACCGGCGAGTCACCAAAATGAAGATGATTTCGCCTTCTAACATAGCTGTTGACATTGGTCAAACGTTGAAGCCGCACGAGTACATTGGTATGGTGAGAAGGGAAGTGTTGGATGCTTACTTGAGGGACAGAGCTAAAGAGAATGGAGCTAATGTTATAAATGGGTTGTTCTTGAAGATGGACATGCCTAAGCGTTGGGACGAGCCTTATGTTCTGCATTACACCGAGTATGATGGGAAGAAGGGTGCTATGGGGGAGAAAGTTAGTTTGGAAGTTGATGCTGTGATTGGAGCTGATGGGGCTAATTCTCGTGTTGCTAAAGCGATTAATGCTGGTGATTATGATTATGCTATTGCATTTCAGGTATATATTGTGACACATAGCTTTCATTTTTCTTTGCAATTTTTCCCCTTCTGGAGTTATTTGCTGTTCAAGCGTTTGTTTTTACAGAGAATACAGGAACGATTAAAAAAATTACATATTAATTTAACTAATTGGGGCATTGGAAAATTATTGAAGGACTAATAACATGCATATAATTAATTAGAGAAAATTCATGTAAGGTAGCAAGGTCTTCTCCTTACCATTAGAATGTAACAGTTCTCATAAAGTTTATGTGCATAATCAAGGAGTGAAAGAGTCATTAACAATGGGGATTTACTTAAAAATTGTTAATATTATAAGATAAATTTAAGCAAAATATCTTTCACCGGTTGTTGGGCTATGTTACTGCAGAACTGTTTATTTTAGGCTAAATTTAAAGAAAGTAATGTTTTGGAAATTCAGATCCATGGTCTTTGCGCTTTGTTGATGATGGATAAGTAAGAACTAAGACGCATTTGATTTACTAATATATTAGGCAAATTCTGTCCTATATTATTTTGGGAAAGCACGTTCTTGACTTTACAAATGCGGTTTGCTTTTTTCTTTTAGTATTATTGAATTATTTATAGTTAAGTTGAAGATGGTGTTTAATTTGATACTGCCTTTTTGCACAAGGTGCTATTGCCATTAAGAATCTGTCTCGGGCCATTGCAGGGTGATTCCTATTCTGTCATGCATCTTAATTCTGAATGTTCAACTACTCCAACATTCAATAATTTTTAAAATCTCATTGTAATTGCAGGAAAGAATCAAAATACCTGATGAAAAAATGGTGTATTACGAGAATCTTGCTGAAATGTATGTAGGTGATGATGTCTCACCAGATTTCTATGGTTGGGTCTTCCCCAAATGTGATCATGTTGCAGTTGGAACTGGCACAGTGACTCACAAGAGTGACATTAAGAAGTTTCAGCTAGCCACTAGAAACAGAGCAAAGGACAAGATCCTTGGTGGTAAGATTATACGAGTGGAGGCACACCCAATTCCAGAGCACCCTCGTCCACGCAGGTTATCAGGGAGAGTTGCCTTAGTTGGGGATGCAGCTGGATATGTGACTAAATGCTCAGGCGAAGGCATCTACTTTGCAGCTAAGAGTGGGAGAATGTGTGCTGAGGCGATTGTTGAGGGGTCACAGAATGGGAAAAAGATGGTGGATGAAGGGGACCTGAGGAAGTACTTGGAGAAGTGGGATAAGACATACTGGCCTACTTACAAGGTACTGGATGTCTTGCAGAAGGTCTTCTACAGATCAAATCCGGCAAGGGAAGCTTTTGTGGAGATGTGTGCAGATGAGTATGTGCAGAAGATGACATTTGACAGTTACTTGTACAAGACAGTGGCACCTGGAAATCCATTGGAGGATCTGAAGTTGGCTGTGAATACCATCGGGAGCTTGGTGAGAGCCAATGCACTTCGGAAGGAAATGGAAAAGCTAAACGTATGAGATAGATTGCTAGTTTCGGATTAACTGGTCTTCCATTTCTGTTAAGAGAAACCTTTTGTGAGCATGATGTTCCTTAATCTTCTTACCAATTGCTTATGAGGAGGGAGATTATGTTTGTATTTAGAAGATGAAGTTGCAATTCTATTTAATTCCATAGATCATAATGATGTGGATGTGATGATCTCATTACATTAAAATATCTGAAGGTTAAAGTTTGTTTTAGCTGCGACTTGCAAGTTGAGAGTGGTTCCATGACATAAACAAATAGAGGCAAGAACAACTACACCAATTAGATGGTAAATCTCGGTGTCAAGTTGTACAGAGATGTCATGTCTTACGATGGCTCTAGTAAAGGGTGAGCTCAGCATTTTCCTTTTAAATTCATGCTTATGTTAGTAGCTAGTAATTGAAAGAATATACCAATTGGTGACCGCAGCCTCTTCCTTTTAAAATCTTTGTTGATGTCAGTAGTTAAAAGAATATAGGTATATACCATTTGGATCCTCAAAACTCCCAAGTCCTAACCTTAAGAAACTAGGCAAAACTAAAGAATACGCAAAACTTTTGCACTACAAAACAGGTTATGGCACATTTGCCCCTTCCCCAATTTAGCACTATGACTAACCCTTTTCCCAACTTCACTTTCCTCGCAAATACACACTCTCCTCCACCATATCATATGCCACCTTTTGTAAATTTTAATTTCTTTATATTTTATGCACATTTTACGAGGATAAAATGCATAATCTCAAAGTTATTACCATTAACTATTATCGGTTTTTTTTTTTTTTTGTTTTGCAAGAAATGTAGGTCCATGGGAGATTCCATGATGGTTAAGGTACCAAATCGCATTAATCTAATTAAGTTTGATTGTCTAAAAGCACAATACTTGACAAATGACAACAAAACAAATTAAACTACCGAACAAAAGAAGTCCGAAAAGGAAAAAGGAAAAAAGAGCAAGCAGAAGCCCGAAGAGGGAAACTTCAATCTGAGCCGTAGAAAGCATGAATTCAACCATCGGCCGCGATTTCTTCTTGTCATAAAATTGAACGTGAAAGAACAAAAACAAGGCTTTTCGTCGATTCTTTCCAGAGAGCGGCGGTGTATTCCGTACACAGAAAGAGAAAGGAAAATTTTGGGAAGAGAAAACAGCGCAGCAAAAAGAGTAGGTGAAGTTGAAAATTTTTGGTGATTTGTTTAAAGCTCATTGGCGGAGTTTCCTATAAATACCAAAACCCCATTTTTCTTATATATTACTAGCGTCCGTTAAGCTAGCTCTCTCTCTCCTCAGATCTCAAAGGTTCGTTTTCATTTAGAGTTTTTATAATTCTTGAAATTTAAGCTATGGATTTTATTTATTTGTTCAAAATATCATTTGGGTTTTGTTTATTTATCTAAAATATGATCTGGGTTTGGTTTCTTTGCTTGTTTCGTGTTGTTTTTATATTGTTTTCTTTTGTTTAAGTTGTTCATTTTTCACGTAGTCTTTTTTTTCTTTTAGCAAAGGTGCAATATGGATATAGATCTGATGCCTTCGGTTTCTTTATTTGATTGGTATCTCTGTCATTTGGAGCTTGGAACTTGAGACTGTTGTTTCTCTTCTTTGCTTTTTGGTGATTAGTTCCTTGTTACATTTTTTATACTAGTGTATTCCTTGAGGATATGCCTTAAAAAGTGTGCTGTGTTGTTGGGGAAAAGTGTTTCTTGTCTTCTGTTTCCTGAGTAAATGTTTGGGAGCAAAGAGGAACTTGTTTCTTGACCCTGCCGAGCAAACGGTTGAAGATAAACTCGGATTTTATTTTCAATGATTTGTAAAAGTGGAAAGATTGCCCTCAGTAGTGAAATTCCTGGATTTGGCATCGAAGATTGATGGATTGTGGATCAGGGATATTTGATCCCTTTCACATTATTGTTTATTTTAAGTTTGTGAAAATGATTTTAGGGATATGATCTAAAGAAAGAATATGTTTACTCAAGCCATGTTAGTGGGAAACGGCATCCAAAATTATATATAAGTAAAGAAGCCTAATATGCTCTACTTGGATAGATTTGTTCCAACTTGACACATGCTATTATGCTGCAAGAGCAATGGGATTTCAGGATTTTTCTGTATGGTTTCCAGGATCTAATTTTCTCAAGTGACTGAGGGATTTTGCATACAGTATGATGATGGCTAATTTTGCTTTGAAATGAACTGTTGCTCTCCACCTTTGATTTAAAGGCATAATAGCTCTATTAGTTTTGTTTTCTTTTAGTTCTCTTTAAATGCTCATTCTTTGCCATCTATTTGTTTATCTGTGACATCTGCTTCTTTTTACTTTTGAAATTGAGAACATGCATTTTGGATGTGAGTCACCCAGCTTGTTGAATATGTTACTTGATATCTGTTTCTAATATCAGTAGGCTAGGCTTTGACACTTTTTCCTGTATATAGAGTGTGAGATGGCAGCAACATCGGCAACTAGCTTCTCGATTGGATCAACTGTCTCTTTTGGAAGCAGGGGGTGCCCACTTCCAAAAAAAAACCCCTTTTCTGTAAAGTTCACCTCCCAGAATTCACTTGCAAGTTTCAGTGGCCTCAAGGCAGCATCATCTGTGAACTGCGAATCCGAATCCTCCTTCCTAGGCAAGGAAAGCAGTGCAGCTCTTAGAGCCTTTGTTTCTCCAAAAGCTCAGAAAGCAAACCAGAGGTCTCAGTATGTCCTACAACCTCAGGCATCTTACAAAGTGGCAATACTTGGAGCTGCTGGAGGGATAGGTCAGCCTTTGGCACTTCTAATCAAGATGTCCCCGCTAGTTTCGGCCCTGAACCTTTATGATATAGCAAATGTCAAGGGAGTTGCTGCTGATCTTAGTCACTGCAATACTCCTTCTCAAGTTCTGGATTTCACTGGTGCTTCTGAATTAGGAAATTGTTTGAAAGGTGTGAATGTAGTGGTTATTCCTGCTGGAGTTCCAAGAAAGCCTGGTATGACTCGTGATGACCTCTTCAACATCAATGCCAACATTGTGAAGACCTTGGTTGAGGCTGTCGCAGATAACTGTCCTGATGCCTTCATCCATATTATTAGCAATCCAGTTAACTCCACGGTGCCAATTGCTGCAGAAGTTCTGAAGCAGAAGGGTGTTTATGATCCAAAGAAGCTTTTTGGTGTTACCACATTGGATGTTGTGAGAGCTAACACATTTGTTGCTCAGAAGAAAAACCTTAAGCTAATTGATGTGGATGTTCCGGTTGTAGGGGGACATGCTGGTATCACCATTTTACCCCTGCTGTCAAAGACAAAACCCTCTGTTAGCTTTACTGATGAAGAAGTGGAGCAATTAACTGTCAGGATTCAAAATGCTGGGACAGAGGTTGTGGAGGCGAAGGCAGGTGCAGGGTCTGCTACACTGTCCATGGCCTATGCAGCAGCAAGATTTGTTGAATCATCTCTTCGTGCTCTGGATGGAGATGGGGATGTCTATGAGTGCTCTTTTGTGCAGTCAGATCTGACTGATCTTCCATTCTTTGCATCTAGGATCAAGCTTGGAAGGAAAGGGATTGAAGCTTGGATTCCGTCTGATCTTGAAGGGTTAACTGAGTATGAACAGAAGGCTTTGGAAGCTCTTAAGCCAGAGTTGAAGGCCAGCATTGAGAAGGGAATTGCGTTTGTGCAGAAGCAACCGGTTACTGCTTAAAGCTCAAATATTTGAAGTTCTAACCTCGTTGAAAACCATGGTTAAGAGAGAGATAACTAAGTCTGGTAATTTTGCTATGGATTTATCCCTGCATCAGTACTTTCAGTTTTGCAGAGTGGAAGTTTTTTAGTTTCATTTTCCAATGATGATCACAGAGTGCGAAATTTAAAGGGTATTTTGGTGTTGTAGATGAGAAGGATGTAATCATTTCTCAATCAGAGTTTGTAGTACTTTTGACGGTTTTGGAATAACATGGCCGGTGAGCTACATTACCTTTATTACTGTGCCAAATTCAACTGTTGTTATTTCTCTGATAGAAACATTGGCAAGATTCCTCGTCTTATGCTTTCTCGTGAAGCTTCATAGTATATAAAGTTAATTGGATATAATTTTCGCATTATAGAATGTTCGCTATATTAGGCTGTCTAAAAGACTTTAATATTCTTGTAAATAAAAATTTAACTATGATGCCAAATGTCAAATGAGTGGATTGAAAACAAAATAATTACGGTTGTAATTTTGCATCAGCTTTTCGGTTAGTCGTCCCCGTGTTGAAGCATCATAGCCCTTATTAAGGTTTTATCTTTCTGATGGGTAATGAATTTAAACATTAATACCCAATACCATGAACGGCATGGATAATTCAATTCAATTCCGCTGGTTTCTCGTACAACAAAATCAGGATCACACAAGAAACAAATAACTTGTAAATCTTTTCATTCACTAGAAAGAGAAATAAGTGATTTACAGTTCAATGCCAGCTTCACGACCAATATTTATCACTGAAATCCTTGTTGCTTTAGCTATGATCAAACCAATCAAGTTATACTTGTGCCGATCATAATGTTCAACTCATCCAGGTCTTCTGTTGAAGACATACGACGTCTACTTGTTTCTCTCCTGCTTCAGTCTTAAGTTTAGGCCAAGAGTTATTCTTCATAGTTCCTCTCCCCTTGGCTGAAGCTCATCTTGGAGAACTGTCTACGACTCTCCTACCGTACAATCAACCAAAGAGATCTCCGCAACAGTTGTCATTCTACTCTGAACGCCAATGAGCACTGCTTTAGGGCGCAACAGACAATCAAAAGAAAGTAAGCGATCAGATCAAGCATATAATCTTCCCTTACAATATCCCATCTCATCTTCTCTCTTTCAATCATGATCAAGTATTGACCTTCTGCAATTTTCTTTGAACTAAGACAACAATCTTCACTGAGGTTTCATAACCAAGCCTAGAGCTAACTATTTGACACAATCCAGAAGAGGAGGATTTGTCACTTATTATGCAGCCAATCTTTTATTTGTAAGCTACACCACTCAGGTCACTAGTTTTGAGTTTGTGAACAGATTTAGGGTTTATGATGACTTATGTGCAGTAATACAGAATAGAGCTAGATCTGAGGTAGGGATGCCCTGTTTAATATCCGCAATGTCAATCAACGAACTAATAGACAACAGAGACAAATACGGAGAACCTATTCAACAGATCAGTAAATGGATGTACCAGTTCTGAAGTCAATTGAGTAGGAACTGGAATGATTTAGATAACCGATGAAAGATAACATGCAGGTCAGCTCTGCTAATCTGCCAAAAAATCCTACAGTTCACTTTCCCATTTTTTAGTATGAATTGAGCCTTTTTTTTTTTTTGGTCCAAGCTTGAAAAATTCCTACCAATAGTCATTACAAGAGCAGCCCCCATCTCTGAAATGATGAAATCTGGTCCGATCTCGGATAATTACCTTCCTGTTGTAGACCCCAGAAAGAAACCTTGCAAAATTGTGACAATCAACGCAAATACGAAGATTCTTGGTCACTCTTATTGTTGTGCCAGGTGGAGTTGCAAGAACCCCAAAAGCAAGAGCCAGCTTCTCACTGTGATATGAGAGTGCATGAGCCTTTTCTTCTGCACCTAAATCGTGTAATTCAGATGTAATTTCAGCAACATAGCCAGCAATCTTCAACTGCTTATTAATCTCATCTAGCTTATCATAGATCACATGTTTTCGTGGATGTGAAATGTCATCCACAATAAAGTTATGTACCACTCCTTTCAACTCAATTGTACTACAGCCAGGTGTTGTTTGGATGCCTTTCTCCTTCATAAACTTCCTCAACTCTGTTACCTTCTCCCACTTACCATCCGATGAATATATGTTCAGCAGTAAAACATAATCCCCTGCTTCTTGAGCCTTAAGTTCAATCAAATGTTCAACTACACGTTCTCCAAGGGTAACATGGCCATGAATTCTGCAAGCACCAAGCAAGGTCCTCCATATTGTTGCATCTGGCTTAACCCCCATTGATATAATAACCTGATATGCTTGATCAAGCAAACCGGCACGACCTAAAAGGTCAACCGTGCATCCATAATGATGAATATTAGGCTCTATTCCAAACTCTTTACTCATTTGATGAAGGAACTCCATCCCTTCATCTACTAAACCACAATGACTACAAGCAGAAAGAACTCCAGTAAATGTCTGCTCATCTGGTGCGATCCCCATTCTCTGCATCTCTTCAAAAGCTAGAATAGCATCTCTCCCATAGCCATTCATTGCCAAACCTGATATCATAGCACTCCATGAAATAACATTCTTCTCTGGCATTCCCTTAAAAACACCATAAGCCTTATCCAAACATCCACACCGAGAATACATTGCTATAAGTGAATTACACAGATTAAGAGAAACCCCATAACCACATTCCTCAATATAACCATGAACCTTTTCGCCAAACTCCAACGCCCCCAAATTAGTACAAGCTTGTACAACAAGAAGACAAGTAACATCATCAGGTTTACAAGCACCCTCATTTTTCATGCTATCAAACAACATTAGCACATCCCTAGTCCTACCATTACGTAAATAACAAGAAATCAATACATTCCAGGCGACGGTGTCCTTCTTAGAAATTTCATCAAACACTTTACAAGCCTCGTCACGGCTAGCGAAACTTGAATAAAAATCCATCAAAGTAGTAAGTAAAAGAGAGTCTGATTGAAACCCATCCCCTAAAATCCTTCCATGAATCTGTAAACCACAAAAAAGAGAAGAAAATTTCATACAAGATTTAAGGACAAAAGAAGATGATACGGGGTCAGGCTTTAGGCCTTGTTGAGTCATTTCTTTGTAGAGAAAGAAGGCATCTTTAGGTGAATTGCTGGAAGAGTAAGCTCTTATGAGAGTGGAGTAGTGAGAGGCAGATGGCTTATCGATTTGAGAGAAAAAATGGCGGGAATAGCGGAGATCACGGAAGGGAGAGAAACAAAGGCAGGACAGAAAGTGGAGGGAAAGAGTGGGGTTTTGAAGAAGCGATGTACGGATAAGGTGAGCATGGATTTGGAGTAAGGAATTCTGGGTACTTGATTTTATGAGGGAAATTAAGTTTTGTTGTTGGGTTCTGGGATGCGGGTGTTTTGAGGTTGGTTGTTGATTGTTGTTTGGACGTGTTTCCTGGAAGGTTTTGTGCATGAAAAGTTTATGAATTGGCTTGCTTGTGGTTCTGGTTCTGGTTGGGAAACAAGAGATGGAGAGCTTGAGGGACAACAGATTTTTGTTCATCACTGCTGCTGGAGCTTGTGTCATTTTAAACGTACGTCTTTGCTTTTCTTGTTTTAAGCATCTGAAAGGAGACCAATAACTTGAAATTCAGCAAGGGACCACACACTCTCTCTCTCTCTCTCTCTCTCTCTCTCTCTACGTGTCCTGTAATTTGGAAGTACCGCTCCCGCCATATTTAAATCAATGTTCGTCTCTAAATTTTATCTTAAATTTTATATTAAAATTTTAATTTCTTAAATTAAATAAACATTCAATGATTGAATGTCCAAATTATAATATTAACAGTCTCTCTCTCTATATGTCGAGTAATTTGGAGTATTTTTTTTTCATTAACATTAAGCTAGACTGTTGATATGCAAAAATTATCTACTAAAAGAAAAATGATTGATTTCTCTATAAATATTCCAAAAGAATGCACAACTAATAATACGAGATGAATCAATTTGTTAGAGGAGTTTTCACAGTTTCCATCGCCTTTTGCAAGTGTTGAGCACCCAACAAACAACATTCTTTGAATCTCATCATTCAATATCTAAAAATTACTTTCCAAACCACGGTGAATTTAAAAAAAGAATTCTAGTGCTTATTTTAACCGTTTTTAGATAATATTTTACATGATTTAACAGGAATATCTTTTAAATCATTTAATCCAAATTAAGTGGTATTGGTTTCTTTCTTTACTTTCCCATTCAAATAAAAATTTCAAAATTAAATCTCGATATCGTTAGCTCTCCAACGCCATCGAGGTCTATATCTTGCCGTCCAACTCTCCAACACCATCAAGGTCTATATCGCCATCCAATTTTCTCATCATTCTAAAGTGCAGAGATGGCATCAAGGTATTTGTTATGGGTTCTTGGGTTTATTTTTTTATATTCATAGAACACAAAAGTTGATGGGTAAATTTTATGACTTTGGAAACTTAAATCTGACTAGGAGTAGTAAAATCAATCAATTTATAAGTGACATGTGACTATTTGTTAAGTATTGCATCATTGGATATTAAGGTGTGTGACTAGATATTAAGCATTGCATAATTGATTATTGGGAATCCTAACTTGTTTATTTGGCATTACGTGACTGAATATTAGACAACGTAGGACTAGATAGGAGGTATTGCAAGACTAGATTTTAGAAATTACGTGAGTTGTCCATTGTATGACGAAGTTTTAGGTATTGCATGATTGGTTTTTAGTAATTGCGTTGTTTTATCTACCTAATGCTGAAGACGATTATCTACTAATTCAGCCCCTTTAATAACAAATTTTGTAAAATTAGAAAAGAATTAGAATTGCTTAATAACCAATTCAACCCTCTTAATTCCACTTATATTAGTGCAGAAAACCATCCAGATTCAGCTAACACAAAACTATGAAATTCTCTTTAAAACACTTAATGCATTGATTTACAAACTAACCATATTCATTAGAAAACAAGCCTAAAACCATTGAACACTCTTCCAAGAGTTAGCATTCATGCTTATAAATAGATGGAACCATCGTCCATATTAATCAAAATCATCTGAAGGAAAATCTCAAAATTCTCATGGCTTCCAAACGTTCTAGAGGAGAAACTGGGAAGGGGGTTGCTACTGAAAAGGAAGATATCCCCAAAAATGTTGCAACATTTTTGGTCAAGTTGATGGACCAAATTGAGAACATGGAGAAAGACATGCGTGGGTTGATCGATAAGTTGCTAGTTAAGACAGAAGTCGTAGAGACAAAAGTTTTGGGTAATAACAAGATTCTAGTTGAAATTTATGAAATAATAGATGAGATTAGGAAGAAATGAACCATGGATCATATGGTGTATGAGCTATTTTTTTTTCAGCTAATGAATAAAAATATTGATTTATCACATATTTTCCATAAAATGAGTAACTGTCTTTAATTTATATTACGCTGAATAACTTGGTTACTTATCTTAATTTCTTAATTTTCTATTTATATAAGAGAAGTAAATGTATGATGACAAAAGTTGGAATATTATTTTATTTATAGGCATTAGGTGAATGGATATTACGTATTGTGTGAATGGATATTATGCATTGTATGAATAGATATTAAACATTGCGTGTCTAGTTGTTATATATTCCATGACTGGTTTTTATGTATTGCGTGACGTAGGGCCAAGGCGTGATTGGGTATTTTGGCATAACGTGAGTGGATGTTAGGCATTGCGTGACTTATTATTACATATTGCGAGACTAGCTTATAAGCATTGCGTGAATTGTGCAATGCATATCTTGTTTTGAGGCATTTCTTGACTATTTTTTTTATGCATTGTGTGATTGGTTTTTATGTATTTCATGTCTTGTTATTATGTATTGTGTGACGTTGGGCCAATACGTGACTGGTTATGTTTACATAACGTGGGTGGATACTAAGCATTGAGTGACTTATTATTAGGTATTGTGAAACTGGCTTATAGGTGTTATGTGAATTGTGCAATGCATATATTGTTTTGAGACATTTCTTGACTACTTTTTAAGCATTGCGTGATTGGGCTTTATGTATTCCGTGACTTATTGTTATGTATTACGTGATTGGTTATGTTGGTATAACGTGAGTGGATATTAGGCATTAAGTGACTTATTATTAGGTATTGTGAGACTGGCTTATAAGCACTACGTGAATTGTGCAATGCATATCTTGTTTTGAGATATTTCTTGACTACTGTTTAGACATAGCGTGACTGGTTGTTATGTATTACGTAACGTTGGACCAATACATGACTGATTATTTTGGCATAACGTGAGTGAATATTAAGCATTGAGTGACTTATTATTAAGTATTGTGAGACTGGCAATGCGTGACTTGTGCAATGCATCTCTTGTTTTGAGGTATTTCTTCACTAGTTTTTAGGCATTGCATGAATATGTATTAAACATTGCGAGATTAATTTATGTTATTCCGTTACTTAAGCATTGTGTATGTGGTTTTTATGCATTGATGGGTAATTTTTGATAAATTGACTAACTGTGACACTTATTTTTTATTAAATTTCAACGACCGGCCAAATGTGAAGCTTATGATTACATACAATAGTCATCGGGTCGATGACAAAGGTGGTGAGACACGAGTGAGAGCTGTTGGGAGTGATTTATCATTTTTGGGTCTAGTGAAGCTAGTTGAAAAGTTTGTTGGGGTTAACTCACATAATAACAGAATCGAGCTACATGCATTGCTCAGTCATGTCACAGGAGTTTTATGTGCAGTTATCAAGGACGATGAAGATGTAAAAAATAGTATTCTACGAGATGAGAGGGCAGTTGTTGTGTTTGTGACAGTTTAAGCATGAAATGCCATATGAACTTGGTGTCCAACATAGTAATCACCTACAACAGAATGTTAATTATTCTAACATACCACATCATGCATTTCCTAATAAACAACCATGGCAATCACCTTTAACATATCCTCATGAGTTTGAGTAGTCCAGTAAACACATAAGGTGTCTGCAAATGATATTTGCACAATTCCGATCGGAATGTGCATCAAATGAAATTCTTAGTACTTTGCAACAAACGCAACCATGGCTTGAAAATGCAGTGGGTTTATTGTCATTCGCAAATAATGCTGTGATGGTTGTGAGTGATAACGATGCATCTGATTAGATTGAAGATAATGTTGAAGAAGATGACATTGCGGATTGGAACGATGAGTTGTAAGATGATTGTGAAGATGATTACGTTGGCGGACATGATGACTATTCAGAGGATGACATGAGTGAGCACAACAACATTCCAGATTGCAATCATGCAAATGGTAGTACAGGACATGCCATAATTGTTGTGTTAAAAGACGATCAGTGTAATAACCATACCACCACTGTTGAATTAGAAGATGTTGAGGGTGCCGACCTTATTTACGACAACCCCATCGCACTTCAAAACTACATTCGTTCGCCTGATGACAGTGATCAAGAAAAGATAAATATAAGGGTATCTCATCAATGGATTATTCTGGGGGTAGATATGATATCCTTCCAAACAGTTGCAATTAAGGAGTCCAGATCAAAGAACGACCAATTACATCTGAAAAAGTGTTTCCATTTAAAGTAGAATTGAAACGAGCTTTGAGCATGGTGGCACTAAAAGAACATTTTGAGATTAGAGTTAAAAAGTCATGTCATGCTTATTTGGAGGTTGCTTGTAAAGAGAAGGCATGCAAGTTTGTTTTGCGTGAAACAAAGTTGCTTGAGGGAGAATATTGGCAAGTTCTGACATTTCAAAAGGTACACAAATGTACCATTGATGGTTTGTAAGGTAGGTACCGAACTGCGAGCGTAAGGTTAATTGGTGAGCTTATCTCCACCGGGCTGTAAGGAAATAATGTAACCCCATTGAGACTTAAGAAAATAATAGAAAAGATGAATCACAAGTGGGGATTGCAATGCCCATATGGTAAGGCCTGGCAAGCGAAGAAATATGCAGAAAGTCTTGTTTTCGATCCCTAAAAGGAGTCATTCCAACTCTTTCCCTCGTATTTCCATATGTTGGAACATGAAAATCCCGATACTGTCACGGCTGTCGCTATGGATGGAGAACAACAATTCAAATATTGTTTTCAAAAGTTCGAAGTATGTATCCGGGGGTTTAGTGCTGTAATGTGGCCTGTAGTTGCTATCGATGCCATACATCTAAAAGGTAGATTCAAAGGTATTCTATTTGTCACGACCCGAAACTCACATCAAGCCCGTGACAACCGCCGCGACATCCTGATAGACATTCATAGTCCGGAATGCCCATCGAAACCCCGCAAGGCTTTAGTATCATTTTTCTCATCTCCCCCATGAGTAATCATCACTAAACACCATATTTAAAGGATTTTAACTTTCTTCCTACTAAAAACAGTAAAAAAAAAATAATTTTCGCCTCACAAGGGTATTTTTTTTCAAAATTTTCGAACCCAACCAAAAATGTAGCAGATAAGTGGTAAACACTTATGTCATGATTAAAAATAAATTTATATGTCTAAAACGTTCTTTTAGATTAAAATTATAACTATTTGAATATAATAAAAATATTTAAAAAAACATTCTATTTTCTTATAAAACAATTTTTATAGAAATATCAGTAAACAATTTTTTTTAGATCGTAAAAGTAAAATAAATTTTTACATACAATAATAGAGGTGACCAAAGAGGACAGTGAACCTACTGTTGATGAGGTTGCAAAGCCAACTGTAGTACTCAGCAAACTCAGATATCTACTAACTAATTTGAGCCTGAAAAAGTGGAAAGGAGAGTAGTGAGTTTACACAACTCATTGAGTAAATAAATATCACCTAAAATATCTAAATACGAGTAAAATGAGACAATGAAAATTGTCTATCTCAAAAGGCTTCGCATCATGAAAATTCATTTAAATCAATTCGAGTAAATTCATTACACTCGAATAATTTCTAAGGCTTATAATTTCTTGAAAATCATGGCTCGTGCCATAAAAGCTCATACTTGGGAATACCTTGGCCGAAGCATTTAACCGAGTCCGCCAAGGCTATTAAAATTTCATAATTTCTCAAAAACTCAGTTGTTCATTGGCGTTAGCTGAGTTCGCCTTCACGTGGTGGTTTGGCGTGAAGTGAACTCTGTCATATCTCAAGACAACCCTTTACGCCTCTACAATTGAGATAAAAGTATATATAGTGGGGTTTTACCGTGTCACCTCTAAATAGGCTAGTCCACGGAAACCCGTCTACTGCAGTAGATAATAATTCACCGATTAAATAAAAATTTCAATAACATGATTTGGCAAATTTATCGCTAAGCAATTTATCAGTACAAATCATACAATTCATATTTTTTTAATACACTTATCAATTCAGCCAATCATGTCATAATATCATAAGCCATTTGATTCAAATCATAATTTACGAAACAGTGTGGGGTCTCCAATTACTTCAATTTCAAACCATTTGTCAAATTTTCAATTTAATTTATAAAAATTCAATTTATTCTATAAGTTCATATTTTTCTCATAAAACCAAACAATTCACCTTTTAAAATCATTTTTCACCAAATCATCAAATTGAGTAAAAATTACTCTAGATAATTAAGGCGATAAATAGTTTACCCACTATTTTCGGAAATCAAATCTGAGTATTTTGACTATTAATCCTCAAGTGCAATTTCCTTACTTTTGTCAGAGGATTCACCACCTAGACATACTGCACAGTAAATTAATTACTACATTTATGCTAATTTGGTATAAAATTAACCTAAATTCTATATGAATGCATGAAATGCTCAAGTAACCGCTTAAATACGGTGTTGACCTAATTTGGCCTATCACCCGATTAATTGGTCAACGTGTCCAATTTAACTCCAATTAACACCATTTCTTTTCCATTACATCAAATCACCAAATACAAGCCAATTAACCCAAAATTCAGCATAATCACCTTCATAATTCTTCTTGAAAATTTCGACCATTGTGGTGCATTCACATTAAAATCTTTTCTACTTAATTTCCACATGACAAATCATTAATTCTCAACCAATTCACTAGCAACAAAATCAATCCACCATTCCCACACTTCATGTAAAAATCGGCCATTGAAGGATGGTGGGGAAAATGAAATTTTTCCTTGTTGTTTTGCTTCCAAACATGCTAAACTAATCATAAACATTAACATACATCAAAATCAAACCAAATCCAACATCATTTCCTCTCCATACCCATTTTGCCAGCCATGAATTCACTATGAAAACATGTAATTCAACCATGAAAAATAAGGAGAAATGCATGGGTAATGTAGATCTCAAGCAAAAATTGAGAAATTTGACATTTTTCCACTTGATTGCTTGAATTTTCACAATTTTCCTTTGAATTTCTCCACCTAGGGTTTTGTTTTCTCTTTGTTTTCTTTTCCTCTTGCTTTTGTTTCCTTTGGCTAAATATGGGAGGTGTGTTGGGGAATTATGGACTGATTTTTTTTAAGTTAAATATTAAAATAATAAAGCTTGTCACATGTCATTTTCCTATTAGTCCACAATTTAAGTATTTATCCTTTAACCATAATTTCTCCACCACACAATTTGTCATATTTATCCATTCCAATAATAAACAACATCCTTGGTTTTTGACAAGCATTGGGGATGAAAATTACTATTTTGCCCCTATGCTCTAAAAAATACCGAATTAAAATTTTTCACTTCTAAACCTCAAATTATACTCTAAATGATCAAACTCAGTCAAAATTTTCATCAAATATCCAAATCAAATTTTTAGGTGGCAAAATGACCGTTTTACCCTCAGATTTCAAAAATTTCAAATTGACTCCAAATCGGTCCTCGAACTCCGAATCACCTTTTTAAGTCATCCCTGAACTGTGAAATTCTCAATTTCACCTTAAAATCTCTATTTTAACTAATTCAAGGCATAAATCGACTTAGTTGTACTTCTAGGCACAATATTGACTTTTATCTATTTTTTTGAGATATTCCAGTAGACAGGCATGATGTCAATTATATGCATGACATGACAGATATTTTAGGGCTGGGCTTGACAGTACTACCCCCCCCCCCTTAAAATAAAATTTTGACCTCAAAATTCACTTACCCGATTAGATGAACAAATACGGGTATTGGTTTCTCATTTGTTGCTCGACTTCCTACGTCATCTCCTCCATATGAGCATTCTTCCACAACATTTTCACCATGGGAATGCCCTTGTTCCTCAATACATGATCCCTTCGATCCAGAATGCGTACCGGTCATACCTCGAACTTTAAATTTTCATGCAACTCCACCGGAGGTGCTTCGAGGATATGGGAGGGATCAATTATATACTTTTTCAGCATCGATACGTGAAAGACGTTATGGATCCAATCTAACACTGGAGGTAATTCGAGTTTGTAAGCCACTGGCCCAATCCTTTCAATAATCCAAAAGGGTCCAATATATCTTGAATTGAGCTTTCCCCGTTTCGTGAATCGAATCACACCTTTCATTACCCAATAGATACCACAAATTATTATAATAATGAAATCAAACAAGACTTAATATTTCAAAATTTTCAGATTGTTACCTTTCCAAGGAGAAACCTTGAGAAAAACTTTATCGTCGACTTCAAACTTCAAATCTTTCCTTCGCTTATCAAAATAACTCTTCTGCCTATCTTGTGTCGTCTTTAATCGCTCTCGAATGACTTTAATCTTGTCATTGGTCAAATCAATCAATTCCACATTAACCAATCTCTTTTCACCCATTTCGTCCCAACATAGTGGAGTTCAACACTTTCTCCCATACAGAGCTTCGTATGGTGCCATTCCAATACTAGATTGGAAACTGTTGTTATATGCAAACTCCACCATTGGCAAGTGTCTGTCCCAGCTCCCAAGGAAATCTATGACACAAGCCCTTAACATATCCTCCAAGATCTGAATAGTTCTCTCAGACTGACTATCTATCTGCGGATGAAAGGCAGTGCTGAATCTCAAATTAGTTTCGAGAGTTTCTTGAAATTTCGACCAGAATGGAGATGTGAATCGGGGGTCTCGATCCGACACAATAAAAACTGGTACTCCATGTAGTCTCACTATCTCGTCTATGTAAAGCTTAGCAAACTTCTCAATAGAGTACGTGCTATGGACAACCAAGAAATGGGTGGACTTCATCAATTTATCAACAATCACCCAGATGGCATCACTTCCCTTCTGTGTCCATGGCAAATCCAATACAAAATCCATAGTCACATGTTCCCACTTCCATTCAAGAATTGGCAAAGGCTGAAGAATACCTAACGGCTTTTGATGTTTCGCCTTAATTTGTTGGCATACGAGACATTTTGCTACAAATTCTGCTATGTCTCGCTTCATACCCGGCCACCAATAATTTTCCCTTATAGTCCGATACATCTTGGTGCTTCCGGCATGCATAATGTAGACGGAAGAATGTGGTTTTTCTAAAATTGCTTGTTTTAACTAATCATCTTTTGGAACACAAACCCGGTCTCTAAACATCAACATACTATCATCTCCGAGTTTGAATTCACTAACTTCCCCATCTTGCAGCTTTTGAATTTCTTGTTTCAACTCATCATCAGATTGCTGAAATTTTCTGATCTGATCCAACAATGAAG
The DNA here is from genome assembly GCA_036013995.1 of Theobroma grandiflorum. Taxonomy (NCBI): domain Eukaryota; kingdom Viridiplantae; phylum Streptophyta; class Magnoliopsida; order Malvales; family Malvaceae; genus Theobroma; species Theobroma grandiflorum. The sequence goes on from CP142131.1 coordinate 16,753,086, forward strand.
ACCTTACAATGAAACTAGCAAGTATAGATCCATTTTCACCATTATTCAACTAGATCCCCAAAGACTTCATCTCAATTAACATAGGGAGATAAAAACTCTGAAGTGCTGCCGATGTCGACAAGGATTTAAGACTCAAGGCGTCTACTACTACATTCGCCTTTCTAGGGTGATAGTCGATCACTAAGTCATAATCCTTTATTAACTCTAGCCATCGCCTTTGTCTCAGATTAAGCTCCTTCTGGGTGAGCAAGTATTTCAAACTTTTATGATCCGTAAAAATCCGACAATGCTCACTATATAAATAATGTCTCTAAATCTTTAAAGCAAATACCACTGTTGCTAATTCCATATCATGGGTAGGGTAATTTACCTCATGCTTCTTCAACTGTCGGGAACCATAAGCTATTACTTTCTCCTCTTGCATCAATACACACCCTAATCCCAACTTAGAAGCATCACTATATGCCATAAATTCTTTTTCATTCACAGAAACTATTAGAACGGGAGTGGAAGTTAACTGATTCTTTAGCTCCTGAAACTGACTCTCACAAACATTATCCTAATCAAACTTAACTCCATTACGAGTCAGGCGAGTCAGTGGAGCAGCTATTAGTGAAAATCCCTGAACAAACCTCCGATAATAACCTACTAATCTAAGAAAACTCTGAATCTCTGTTACTGTCTTCGGTTGCTCCCATTATAGAATTTCTTCAATCTTCTTGGGATCAACATAAATTTCAGCTCCAGATACTACATGTCCCAAGAAAATCATTTCCTTCAGCCAGAACTCACATTTAAAGAATTTGGCGTAAAGTTGTCTTTAATGTAAAGTTTGTAGCACAATACGTAAATGAGCAGCATGGTCATCATTATTTCTCGAATAAACCAGGATGTCGTCTATAAAGACTATCACAAACCTATACAAATACGGATGAAACACCCTGTTCATGAGATCCATAAATGTTGCCGGGGCATTAGTCAAACCAACAGCATCACCAGAAACTCATAATGCCCATATCTAGTCCTGAAAGCAGTCTTGGGTACATCCTGTTCCTTAATCTTCAACTGACAGTACCTAGACCTCAAATCAATTTTAGAGAATACCATTGCACCTCGCAATTGATCAAAGAGATCATCAATCTGGGGTAAAGGATTCTTATTCTTGATGGTCACTCTATTCAACTGACGATAATCTACACACAATCGAAGAGTGTCATCATTCTTCTTGACAAATAAGACTGGTGTTCCCAAAAAAAAAATACTAGGGCGAATGAAACCCTTATCTACCAAATCTTGTAACTAAACCTTCAGTTCCTTTAATTCTACGAGAACCATTCGGTACGGGGAATAGAAATAAGTGCGGTACCCGGAAGTAAATTGATAAGGAACTCAAGTTCTCGATCTGGAGGTAGTCTTAGTAATTCATCAAGGAATACATCAGAAAACTCACTCACTATCGGGACATCCTCTAACTTAGGTTGCCCTTTTGAAGTATCAATCACATGTGCCAGATAAGCTGGGTACCCTTTCTGTACCAATTTAAAAGCTTTGATAGCCGAAATTACACAAGACGGTAATATTCGGTATTCCCCTACAAATACAATTTCTACTCCTTCGAATTTCGAAGCATTACTTCTTTTCTAAAACAATCCACATTCGCCCGATGTGTACTTAACCAGTCCATACCCAGTTTCAAGTCGAAATCTCAGATTTCTAAAGGAATTAAATCACCCTTAAATTCTTCCTCATAGACTCTTATTCCACAGTTTCTATAGTAACTGTTTCTAACTAGCTGCTTTCCTAAAGGGGTGTGACCTATGATTTTTTCTTCTAACGGTGACAGGTTTCTATCCGCAAATGATGCAAATATTGTACTAACATAAGATCTATCTGAACCAGAATCTATTAAAACATATGCATCTTTACCAAATAAAGACATAATACTTGTCACTATGCTAGGTCGAGCACGCGCTTCCTCTTCTATTACTGCGAAAACCCTCGTTGGAGTACCAATCAGTGGTTTGGAGGGTGGATGTGCTAGAGTGTTACTTTCCACACCGGATCGTATAGTCACTCCTTGCCTCTATTGTGGCCCAATCGAATATCTCTTATGTATGTCCATACGGGCAGGTGGAGATGGTGTGGCTACAATAGCCCATCCTAACTGTGGGCAATCACTTCTAAAGTGACCTGGCTGACCACAATGGTAACAGCGTACAAGCCCCTTGCACGGCCCAATATGAGATTTCTCATATTTCCTGCATCTATCTAAACCTCCGAAACTTTTCCCCGAACTAGTCATCATCGATCTTCTAAACCTCAAAGGTCTCTACTGCGAATGCGAAAATAGGGGTCGAGGAGATGTCACAGAAACAGAAGCAGTACTCCCAGAAACAAATGTGTTCCTGCCTCTTTTGGGCGGTTGACTGAAGGATACACTTGGGTTCCTCCTCTTTGCAAACTCAGCTCGCATTCTCTGATTTCATTTACGAGCTTCTCGTCCCTTAAAGCTATCTGTACTACTTCTTATGAGGCTCTCGGCTTGTTACAGTCATCCGCTCTCTGATCTCATTACGGAGCCCTTCTTCAAAATAACTAGCCTGATCTTGCTCCATCCTCACCAATTTTGAAACGTACAACATTAGCTCATTAAAACGAGTCTCGTACTCTTCTACCGTCAGACTTCCATGTTTCAAGCTCAAAAATTCTCTTTTCTTTTCTTTTTGATGGAAATGAGTGAAATACTGACCATCAAACTCTCTAATAAAGTTTGATCAGGTCAGTGGAGTGGTGGAACGAGACTTTACTGAACTCCACCAGGTACGGGCCCTCTTTTCTAACAGTCTCGTGGCCATCATCAATTTCATCTCATCGTCCAATCTCATGTCCACAAAGGTCTACAATACTTGATTAATCCAATCTTTTACTGCGGTTGCGTCCAACTCACCAGCAAATGAAACGCAGCCAAGCTGCCTAGCCTCCTTAAGCTTCTTAGAAATAGAGACATCCTGCATCGGTGGTGGTACTGAAGGAATAGAGGGAGGCACTGTAGATGGGACCTAACCAGTCTGAGCTTGACTAGCCATAGCAGTAAAGAAAGCTACCAATGCTTGTGCCACCTCAGGAGGCATGGCAGAAATGCCAATAGGTGGCGGAAGAGGTGATGGATGTGGAAGACTCTTTGCCTGCTCAGTAGCAAGTGCTGCTCGAAACGTGGATAAAGCTTATTCCTCTTCTACTGCCATTTGCTGACGAGGTTGGGAACGACGCCTTCCTTTCCTAGCTGATCTGGTAATAGGTGGGTGTTCACATCTATGAGGCATAATGATCTATAAAGAAAAATAACGCAGTCTTAGGCAACCTCAGGTTCTATATGCTAATACATCCTATTCAATCTAACCTGACTTAACCTAACTCGGGGCTACACTAACACTGTAAAATTTTTAAAACAATTTCAAAACCAAAAACTTTAAAATCAAAAGCTTTAAAACCAAATGCTCTGATACCAATCGAATTGTCACGGCCCGGAACTCCTATCGAGCTTGTGACAACCGTCGCGACATCTCGATAGACATTTTTTGCCCGAAATGCCCCCCGAAACCTTACAACGCTTTAGTACCATTTTTCTTGTCTCCCCCATGAGTAATCATCACTAAACACCATATGTAAAGGATTTTAACTTTCTTCTTACTTAAAACAATTAAAAAAAAACAATTTTCGTCTCACAAGGGCATTTTTCTTCGAAATTTCCAAACTCGACCAAAAATGTAGTAGATAAGTGGTAAACACTTATGTCATGATTAAAAATAAATTTAGATGCCTAAAACGTTCTTTTAGATTAAAATTATAACTATTTGAATATAATAAAAATATTTAAAAAAACATTCTATTTTCTTATAAAACAGTTTTTATAGAAATATCAGTAAACAATTTTTTTTGGAACGTAAAAGTAAAATAAATTTTTACATACAATAATAGAGGTAACCAAAGTATACAATTACATTTACAGCGACACGTGGGCCCCCGAATATACAAAAGTAGAGACGATAGTGAATCTACTGTTGATGAGGTTGCAAAGCCAACTGTAGTCCTCAGCAAACTCAGATATCTACTAACTAATCTGGGCTTGAAAGGGTGGAAATGAGAGTGGTGAGTTTACAGAACTCAGTAAGTAAATAAATGTCACCTAAAATATCTAAAGATGAGTAAAAAGAGACAATGAAAACTGTCTATCTCAAAAGGCTTCATATCATGAAAATTCATTTAAATCAATTCGAGTAAATTCATTTCACTCGAATAATTTCTAAGGCTTATAATTTCTTGAAAATCATGGCTCGTGCCATAAAAGCTCATACTCGGGGATACCTTGGCCTAGGCATCTAACTGAGTCCACCAAGGCTATTAAAATTTCATAATTTCTCCAAAACTCAGCCGTTCCTTGGCGTTAGCTGAGTTAGTCTTCACGTGATGGTTTGGCGTGAAGTGAACTCTATCATATCTCAAGACAACCCTTTACGCCTCTACAACTGAGATAAAGGTATATATAGTGGGGTTTTACCGTGCCATGTCTAAATAGGCTAGTCCACGGAAACCCATCTACTGCAGTAGATAATAATCCACCAATTAAATAAAAATTTCAATAGCATGATTTGGCCAATTTATCGCTAAGCAATTTATCAGAACAAATCATACAGTTCACATTTTTTCAATACACTTATCAATTCAGCTAATCATGCCATAATATCATAAGCCATTTGATTCAAATCATAATTTACGAATAGTGTGGGGTCTCCAATTACTCCAATTTCAAACCAATTGTCAAATTTTCAATTTAATTTATAAAAATTCAATTTATTCTATAAATTCATATTTTTCTCATAAAACCAAACAATTCACCTTTTAAAATCATTTTCACCAAATCATCAAATTGAGTAAAAATTACTCTAGATAATTAAGGTGATAAGTAGTTTACTCATTGTTTTCGGAAATCAAATCCAAGTATTCCGACTATTAATCATTAGGTGCAATTTCCTTGCCTTTGTTAGAGGATTCACCACCTAGACATATTGCACAGTAAATTAATTACTACATTTGTGCTAATTCGGTGTAAAATTAACCTGAATTCTATATGAATGCATGAAATGCTCCGGTAACCGCTTAAATACGGTGTTGACCTAATTCGGCCTATCACCCGATTAATTGGCCAATGCGTCCAATTTAGCTCCAATTAACACCATTTCTTTTCCAATACATCAAATCACCAAATACAAGCCAATTAACCCAAAATTCATCATAATCACCTTCACAATTCTTCTTGAAAATTTCGGCCATTGTGGTGCATTCACACTAAAATATTTTCTACTTAATTTCCACATCACAAACCATCAATTCTCAACCAATTCACTTGCAACAAAATCAATCCACCATTCCCACACTTCATGTAAGATTCGGCCATTGAAGGATGGTGGGGAAAATGAAATTTTTCCTTGTTGTTTTGCTTCCAAACATGCTAAATTAATCATAAACACTAACATACCTCAAAATCAAACCAAATCCAACATCATTTCCTCTCCATACCTATTCTGCCAGCCATGAATTCACTATGAAAACATGTAATTCAACCATGGAAAATAAGGAGAAATTCACTATGGGAGGTGTGTTAGGGAACTACAGGCTGATTTTTTTTTAAGTTAAATATTAAAATAATAAAGCTTGCCACATGTCATTTTCTTATTAGTCCACAATTTAAGTATTTATCCTTTAACCATAATTTCTCCACCACACAATTTGTCATATTTATCCATTCTAATAATAAACAAAATCCTTGGTTTTTGACAAGTGTTGAGGGTGAAAATTACCATTTTGCCCCTGGGATGGCAAAATTACCATTTTGCCCCTATGTTTCGAAAAATACCGAAATTAAAAATTTTCACTTCTAAACCTCAAATTATACTCTAAATGATCAATCTCAGTCAAAATTTTCATCAAATATCCAAATCAAATTTTTGGGTGGTAAAATGACAGTTTTGCCCCTAGATTTCAAAAATTCCAAATTGACTCCAAATCAGTCTTCGAACTCCGAATCACCTTTTTAAGTCATCCCTGGACTGTGAAATTTTCAATTTCACCTTAAAATCCCTATTTTAACTAGTTCGAGGCATAAATCGATTTAGTTGTACTTCTAAGCACAATACCAACTTTTACTTATTTTTCTGAGATATTAACGTATACAGGCATGATGCCAATTATATGCATGACATGACATATATTTTAGGGCTGGGTTTGACCTTGTTTGTTGCAGTATACAAAGATATGAATGAGCAGATATATCTAGTTACATTTGGCATTGGCCATGTGGAGGATGAAGAGTCTTGGTCATGGTTTCTTACCCAATTGTGTCGTGTAATTGGTTATCTTGAAAATGCAATGTTCATTTTCAATCAGCATCTTCGTATTAAGAATGTAGTTGAGAAAGTGTAAGAGGACGTGCACCACGGTTTGTACAATTACCATTTAGGGAAAAATGTTAAAAATAAGTTCAAGCGCGAAAATATAACCACGATTTTCACCTCGGCTGCTAATTGCTACAAGCTTACCGATTTTAACAGATATATGAATCAGTTGAAACAGTTTTGTAAACTTACTTACAATCACCTTATCATATTACGCCGTGAGATATGGGCACGTGCATGATCACCAGTAAAGGGCTACAAGCTTATGACATCTAACATTGCGAAGTGTATTAACCCCTGTCTGAGGAAGGCAAGAAGAATTCCAATAATCGTCTTGATCAAGTGCATCAGTGGCATGTTCTAATGTTGGTTCCATGACCAACATAATAAGGCATTGAATTTGACCACACCCCTCAACCCTTGTGTTATCAATTTATTGAACACATGATTCAATGAAGCGTGTCACTTTTCCACACAAAATTGATCGAGTGGAGTTCCAAGTTATAAGCAAGACTAAGGACAGAGTCGTCAACCTGTCCACCAAGATGTGTTCATGCGGTGAGTTCCAGACTGATATACTCCCTTGCATGCATGCTATGGTGGCAATAAGGTATGAATATTCATGTTTTCTTATTTTGTTCATGATGAATTGAAATTTTACATTGTTCGCCAACTGTGATTTCATTGTTTTGGCAATAAGTGCAAACATGTAGCCATTGAATTCTGCTCAGACTATTACAATACTTGATTTTGGGTGGAGGGATATGTGGTTCCCATTTGCTTGGTTAGGCATCCTAGTGAGTGGGACATCCCCTATGAAGCTCAACAAATTGTCATGTTGCCACCAACTTGGCGAGGTCAAGTAGGAAAACCTAGGAGAAAAAGGATTCTATCAGCTGAAGAAGGCAGTCGATGATATAGATGTTCACAATGCAAGAGTTGTGATCATAATAGACAAAATTGCCAAACTCCGTTTGCAAGTCCATCGACAAATCCAAAAACATCGTCTACTTAACTGACAACAATGACGACCCAAGGCATGTTCAATTTGCAGACAACCTAGGCACACATGAAATAGCTATCCAATGCAAATTAGAAACTTTAAGAATGTTTTGGGTGTCGTACCTACAATTAGTGGCTCCTCAAACGTCAGTTGTTAGAGATTGTTTCCAACCTGCCATTGACATTTGCATTGAATAATACTATTTGAACTTGAGTTTGATTGAGCCTGGAGATGATACTCTGACATTTGACAACAACCAGCATCAAGAGGTATGCCTTTTAAGATAATATTATGGGATCATTAAATGTGTTGTACTTCTTCATAATTTTGTTTATCTTTGAAAACAATGTTTATAAATTAAACAGTTATATTAAAAATTCAATGTTTGACAATAATATAAAACAACTTAGGCAAAAAAAGCTCATAGAAAATTATACAAATAAACCCTAAAAATTATACAAATAACTATCATGATGTGTAGGTCCGGGAACCCAACCCCTAGACGTGGAAAAAAAATGTTTGGAGTCGCCACCAATCTTTTTGTATAGGTCCAATTAGCCACCCGTTAATTTTTTCTATTTGACGAAATCCTAAATTGATTTTAGGTTTGTCTAAAGGATGATAAACTGGTTTGTGAATTTTCAGGGTTGGGTTCGTGAGTACAGTTATGCACGAAAAAAGATTAGCACTCTCATGGCGCTCGTTCCACGAACAGTAACATTTAATCATTTATTATCCTGTTATAGCCTAAACCATTGATTTTATTCTTATGTTTCCATAATCTTTGTTTTTATTTTTTCTTTATGTTATTAGCAAATTAAATCTTTTATTCAGTTTTACGAGTGCACATGATGTAGTTGTAAAATGATGTCATGATTTACCAATTTTAAAAAATGAGTAGCGAAAACCTCGTATCAGAAAATCATTTGTAAACCATCCTAATGCTTTGGTGAATTTTCAAAGTTTTCCTCACCTAGAGATATCTCTAGAAGAACTCATATCTACAAGTCCTTCAAGAAAATCCCATAATCGGAGTTCCTGTCCCATTAATAAGATAAATAAGTCATATGCTATGCAAAAATAAAATCATAAATGATGTCTAAATGAGCACGTTTATAAATATAATTTAATTTATTTATAATTTATAGAATAATATATTTTATAATTTGGGGTAATTTACTACCTTATTCATTTTTATTGTATATATCCTTTTCAAAAATGTTCTATGTAAATCGATAACTTTTAATTAGTATTATGGGTTAATATATTTTATTAAACTATACATTTTTGTCGAATAAACAATTAATTTCTTTATTTTGCAATAATTGTTTAAACTAACTAACTAACTATAACGATTTATATTTAGATATAACATTATATAAATTTATTTCTTTGAACGTTTAAGATGATTATTTGAATTAATGGATATCAGAATATAAGATTTGGATTTATCTTGATGCTTCGGTGAAAATCCTCCTCGAATTCCACACCTAGGAAATTCATCCCGAAAAAGGCAACTCGTTGCCTTTTTCAATGAAATTCCATCATCGAATTAACTCAATATAACCATTCTATTTTTAATATTTATAATTTTATATTATGTCATATATTTTCATTTATATACATACATACATATATATATATATATATGTATATGTATATACCTATATAAATTTGTGTAACTAAATATTTCACTTCTCTTACCTATCTAACATATTTTCATTTATACCTAAAATATATTTTATTTTTCTTATATTTTCCTTCATTTATAAAGTTCTATTTTTTAAAACAAGATATTTTTTATTTTTCTACCTAATCTCTTTTTATTTATTACCAAATATTTACCTACTTTTTATATTTTACCTCAACTAAACCTATTCTTTTATAGTTAAGTACATTTTTTATTTGGACATTTTTCTTCCATACATAGGTATTCTACTTACCTAAACCTATTTTATTTTTTATTTTTATAACCAAATATTCATTTAAATTCATATTCTTGTATAGCTATATTTTTTTTACTTACTTCAATCTATTTTTTACTACTGAATATTTATTTAATTTTCCTCATATATATATTTTAACCTAAATTTATCATTATTATTATTTAGCCATTCAATTTCTTCTTATACATATATTTTATCTAACTAAATCTATCATTTTATCATCAAATATTTATCTATCTATCTGCTTATATTTTTCTATTTCTTCTCACTTTATGTTTTTTACCTTAACATATGATAATTTTTCTATACATTTTTATCTTTTTATTTTAATTAATCACATACTAAAACTAATTTATTTTCCTAACCAAACATTGGACCAAGCACAACACCACAAAACTAAACCATAAAAGCAAAGGGTTTACCTTCCATGGGCTAATAGTGGCCCAAGACAGCCAGTCTACTTCAACAAATTTACTACCTTAAGGCCCGCGAAGCCTCCTCCAAATTGTACCGTTTTGGTGCTTAAGATGTAGCCCTTTCCCTTCTCCAAACTACGCCATTTGGAACCAAAATCTACTCCTTCAAAACAACACCATTGATCTTTAAACCTAGGTATAAAAGCTTCATTTTTTTCCTCTTCTCATCATTTCCTCCTTTCATTTTCTCTCTCTACCGCCAGATGCTCTCTCTTTGCTCTAAAATCAAAACCCTAACTCCCAAAGCCTTCAATCTCCTCTCTTTGTCAAACAACTGGTGAGCGAAACACCAAATAGGAGTCATCGACCTTAAACTCCCTAAACCAGATTTAAAATCCCAAAAGACAAAGAAAGGAATAATGGTTTGTTCTTGTTCTCGGATTTTTTAGAGGGCTTTGGTTTGATTTTTTTTTAATGGCAGTGTATATGGCTAGGTATTTTGTTGGTAGAATCCTAGGGTTTTGCTATTTCTTACCACTCCCTATCACTACTAGTAATTCTTAGATCTAAGGATTTCTAAGTTTTTGGTTAGCTACTAGGGATTTTTTTTTGAAGTTAGAACTAGGTCTTTTCATTTGAAATTCTACCTCCCTTTGATTTGGGAAGAGGGCAGCTTTATAGCTATCCTTTGATGTTGGGAATGCAGCCACTTGTGGCCTCCCAGCATCATGAGGCCATTGCTAGATGCAAAAAATTTGCCTCTAGCATGGTAAAACCATCCTTGGCAGGGTGCAAATGCACCTTGCCGAGCTGTTTCTTTTTTCTTTTTTTGTTCTTTTGTTTTTTTATTTTATTTATTTTTATTCTTTTTGCTTTCAGAATGTTCTTCATTTTCCTAATTTTTATTTGTTAATGTTAATTTTGTTTGATCCATTTTACCTCAGCATTAACTGTCTAGACCTCTTTACATTAAAGAGCCCAATTGTTTATTCACACCCGACCCATTTGCTTAGTAACTTATTTCTTTTAGGCTTTCTTTTTATTCCTTTTCATTTTGAATCCATTGGACCCTTTTATCTCCTTTTCTTCACATGGCCCAACAATTTTCCCTTCTTTTTCTTTTACTAATTTGTTGCCATCTCCATGCAACCTTTCATCCATCATATCTGCATCTCTTGAGCCCTAGACCTCCTCACCATTCTCTATGTCCCTTCCTTCTATTGGTAATTTCTCTTTGATCCACTCTTCTATTCTAATCTTCTTTTACATATTTCTCTATTGACATTCCCCCCTTATCCCCGTACTAACTTCACTTTTATTCAAAATTTTCCTTTTTTTATTCCTCTGTCCATCTTCTTTGACATTGTCATTACCTTTTTTTTATTATCTATGTAACCTATCATGTCTCCTTCCTCTGCATTATCACTTTTTTTATTTAGTTCAACTAAAAACTTATTGTTTTGTCCCCTTCTTTCATTCACATGTGCATCTTCATGTCCTCCAAAGCTGATTTATCCCTTCTCGCTGGTCATCCACCATTTTTTAGCACTATTGTAACTGCTCAAAGTTCTACCTGACCTTTGCTCATCACCATATTCCTTTGGTTTTTTCATATTCAAATATGGTATTTTATAGAACCACAAAAATAAATTAACCTTACAATCCTCTATCTCCACCATTTGGATTTTATAATCTTTATCCTTTACCTATAAATGCACTATCTCTTTTAATCTTTGGGGTTTTCATATGATTATCTGTATAACCCTTCTAGTAAAAGCTTGTGACATTAATGTCTCCTCTTCCATTTATGTGAACTCAACTATGGAATTTCCCAAACTTTGGAACGTGAAAACATTCCATGTATGGAGTGGCACACCGTCGTAAGCCACCTAGATTCTTCTACTTTCCACATCTAATTCCTTTGTCCATTTCGTAATGTCCTTAAACCACTCTTGTGCTCAATCATGGAGTTACATGCATTAAAAATAGTTAATTGGAATAACACAATGAAATTTAAACAAAAAAATGAAACCTCCCTTAGATCACTTGTTTTGTATTTTCAATTAGATGAATCATACACAAACATGAGTTGAATCATATACCTTAATGAGTGATTGCTGAAAATCACAATTCGTAAATCCTCCACTTTCGTGCACACCAAAGCCCGGTTATTGGAAGCCAAAGCTATCCATATGTCCAGCCACCAATGATGATCCACACGGATGACAATTGAAAACCTTCACAAGGTTGAGACAATGTCTGTGTCGTGATGGTAGCTAATCTTTCATTAATCTCACCCAAAAATGTCTTTCTGATTGTTAAAACAAAGGAAGACAAAAGAAGAAAAAATGCCCTTTCCCTGTTACCCTGCAAATCGAAGGCAAGATGGAGAATTCGGGGGCTTTATTTCACTCTTATTTTTCTTGTTTTCTTTTTCTCACAATCTCCCTATAGGTATAACACAAACATAAAGTTATTATAGTTAGGTTAAACTGCTGACTAACCTTTTGGTTTATTGCATTTTAGTCCCCCCATTTAATTAAATAGTTTAATTAAATCCTTGTTGAAATTTCAAATTTCAAATTAAGTACAAATCCCATTTTCATTTCACATTGTCATCTTCTTGTGTGTGACCCATTAAGCCACCAACATGTTGACAATAAATATAAATTAAATTAATTAAGAATTTACATTTACATTTATAAATCATGAGCGGCATCTAGCAATACGTCATAACCACCAAAATATCAGGGAAGTCAAGATAGTTTAACTAACCTTTCAGTGTACAATATCTTAGTGTAATTTGATGTTATGACCCGGAACTCTCATCGGACCCGTGACAACTGTCGCGAGGTCTCGATAGGTATTCATACCCCGAATATCGATCGAAACCCTACAAGGCTCTCATATTAGTTTTCTTACCTCCCCTGTGAGCGTTAATGTTTTTTTGAACATCATGTTTTAAATAATTACTAGCCACTTTCAAACCAAAGTGACTAAAAAATGATTCTCGACTCACAGGGGCATTTCGATCATTTTCCTCAAAAAATTTCAAATCCAGATAATTACGTGGTAAATACATGGAAAACACATATTACAATATCAGAAACACGTTTTATTTTTTAAAACATTCATTTTAAAAGAAATGGTAATTATTGGAATATAATAAAAATATTTAATAAAATACTGTAATTTCTAATAGAACAATATTTACAGAGTTAACGATAAATACTTTTTATAGCGTAAAAACAAAACAAAATCATACATACTGAAATATAAATAAACAGAGTACGCATTACATTTACAGTGACTCGTAGGCCCCTAGAATAATCAAAAGCAAAGAACATAAAAACCTACTGTGGATGAAGTTGCAAAGTCTACTGTCTTCCTCAACAAACACAACTATCTACAAACTAGTCTAGGCCTGAAATGTGGAGAGGAGAGTGGTGAGTTTACACAACTCAGTGAGTAAACAAATATCTCCTAAAGTATCTAAAGGCGAGTAACAGGAGACAATTAAAACTTCTCAGCTCAAAAGAATTTCATAACGCGAGAACTCATTACAATCAATTAAAATAAAATCATTTTACTTAAATAATTAAATAGGCTTATGATTCCCAGAAAATCTTGGCTCTTGCCAAAAACTCATTCTTGGGGATATCTTGGCCGAGGTATCTAACCGAGACCACCAAGGTTATTAAGATTTCATATTTTCTCAAAATACAGTCATTCCTTGGAGTTGGCCGAATTCACTACCACGTGGTGGTTCGGCGCACAGTGAATTCTGTTATACCTCAAGAGTTACCCTCCGTGCCTCTCATCATAGGTATAATATATGGGGTTTACTGTGCCCCTCTAAATAGGTTTGATCCACAGAAACCTGTCTATTGTAGTAGCTACTAAATATCCCACCAAATTAACAAAAATTTTGGCAGTATGACTAGGCCATTTTAATTCTAACCAGCCTGCACGACAAACAACATTTCATATAGTTTCCAATGCAATAACCAACCAACCAATCATGCCACATTTTCATAAGCCATATCAATTTAAAAGTACAATTTAATATACAACAAACAGCAGTCTCCAAGTACTCTATTTTTCAAAATTACGGTAGATTTCAAAACAATTTATGAAATAATTTCATTTAAACACATTTATTTATAAAACATAAAAATTCATCTTTGAAATCCATTTTTTTAAAGAATTCACCAAGAACAGATAAAAATAATCACTTCAGATAATTAAGGTGATAGTAAGTTCACTCACCGTTTTCAAAAGTTTGGATTTTTGAGGCACTTTGACGAGTGATCCTCGGGCACAATTTCCTTGCCTTTATCGGAAGTCTCACCATCTTAAACAGTACAAAATTAAGGAATTTACAACATTGATACTAAATTAAAATAAACTAATTTAGACTCTATACTAATGCATGATATGCAATGCAATTTCGTCCGAATATCGCTTAAACGCAGTGTTGACCTAATTCGACCGATTACCCGATTAAATGACAATTGTGTCCAAATCACTTCCAAATTGCTCCATTTTTTTTCCAATACCTCAATTCACCAAACACATTTCAAATAACCTAATTTCAGCATCAAAATCCTCCCATTTCTTCATGGAAAAAATTCTGCCATTACTGTGTACTAACACCGTAATTTTTCCTAGTTAATTTTCTCACTTTAATTCATCATTTTCTAAGCCATTTCTCTTGAAATCAAATCAATTCACCACACACACACTACAAGGTAGGTTCGGCCAATGAAGAATGAAGGGGAAAATAAATCTTTTTCTTATTGTTTTGCTTCTAAACATGCTTAACTAACTTTAAACACTAACATAACTCAAAATCATGCCAATCCAACATCATTTCTCTCACCATACCCATTTGGCTAGCCCCTCATTCACTATGAAATCATGCTTCTCAACCATAGAAACAAGAAAATAAAGCATGGGTATTGTAGATCTTAAGGAAAAATAAAGAAATTTCAATTTACCTTGCTTGATTTCTTGATTTCTCACAATTTCCCCTTGATTTTTCTCACCTAGGGTTTGGTTTCCTTTCTTTCTCTTTTGTTCTGGTTTTGGCCGACTATGGGAGTGAAATGAGAAGAAATGGGCTGATTTTTATACCTTTTATAAGGAAAATATTAAATAATTAAAAGCTTGACACATGGCATAATGTAATTGGTCCATACTTTAAATATTTGACTTTTTCACATAAATTTTTCACCACATCTTTATGCCATATTTATTCATTCCCACCATAAATAAAATACGCAAATTTGATAAGTGTTGGTAGTGTAAAATTACCATTTTGCCCATATACTCCAAAAATATCGAAAATTGAAAATTTTTCACTACTAAACCTCATATTACACTCCAAATGATTAATCTTAACTAAAAATTTCATCAAATATCAAAATTTAAACTTTGGGTGGCAAAATGACCATTTTGCCCCTAATTGATTAATTTTTTCAATTGACTCCAAATCGGCTTTCGAACTCCGAATTGCCATTTTAAGTCATCCTTAGACTGTAAAATCTTTAATTTCACTCTTAAAATCCTTATTAAACTAGTTCGAGGCATAAATCGACTTAGTAATATTTCTAGGCGTAATATCGACTTTTACCTATTTTATCGAGATATTCTAGTACGTAGTCATGATGTCAATTATATGCATGACATGATAGATATTTTAAGGTCAGGCTTGACAGCACTACCTCCCTTAAAATAAAATTTTGACTTCAAAATTTAACTTACCCGATTCCAAGAAAAAGTATGGATATTGGTTTCTCATCTGTTGTTCGACTTTTCACGTCATTTCTTCCATTCTAGCATTCTTCCACAACACTTTCACCATAAGAATGGTATTGTTCCTCAATACTCGATCCTTCCGATTTAAAATGCGCACAGGCTGCACCTCAAACTTTAAATCTTCATGCAACTTAACTGGAGGTGCCTTGAGGACATGAGAAGGATCAAGTACGTACTTCTTCAACATCAAGACGTGGAATACATTATGGATTCGATTTAACTCTAGGGGTAACTCGAGTCTGTAAGCCACTGGTCCAATCCTCTCAATAATCCGGAAAGGTCCAATATACCTTGGATTGAGCTTTCCCTGCTTCGTGAATCGAATCACACCTTTCATTTCCTAATAGATACCACAAATTTATCATAGCAGTGAAATCAAGCAAACTCAATATTTCAAAATTTTCAGATTGTTACCTTCCCATGGAGAAACCTTGAGAAACACTTTATCGTCGACTTCGAATTCCAAATCTTTCCCCCTTCTATCAACATAGCTCTTCTGTCTATCTTGTGTCATCTTTAATCGTTCCCGGATGACTTTGATCTTTTCATTTGTCAAATCAATCAACTCCACATTAACCAATTTTCTTTCACCCATTTCGTTCCAACAAAACGGAGTTCGGCATTTTCTTCCATGCAAAGCTTCGTATGGTGCCATGTCAATACTGGACTGAAAACTATTATTATATGCAAACTCCATTATAGGCAAGTGTCTATCCCAACTCCCAATAAAATCAATGACACAAGCCCTTAACATGTCTTCGAAGGTCTAAATAGTTTTTTCGGACTGACCATCAGTTTGTGGATGAAAGGCAATGCTGAATCTCAAATTGGTTCTTAGAGCTTCTTGAAATTTTGGCCAAAATCAAGATGTGAATTGGGGATCCCGATCTGACACAATGGAAACTAGGACTCCATGAAGTCTCACTATCTTGTCTATATAAAGCTTAGCTAACTTCTCAATAGAGTATGTGCTATGGATAGCCAGAAAATGAGCGAACTTAGTTAGCCTATCAACAATCACCCAGATGGCATCACTTCTCTTTTATTTCCGTGGCAAACCCAATACAAAATCCATAGTCACGTGCTCCCACTTCCACTCGAGAATCGATAAAGGATGAAGAATACCTGCTGACCGCTGGTGTTCCACCTTAACTTGTTGGCACATGAGACATTTTGCTATAAATTTTGTTGTCTCTCTTCATGCCCGACCACCATTAGTTTTCCTTAATAGTTTGATACATCTTAGTGCTTCTAGGGTGCATAGCGTAAGCAGAAGAATGTGCCTCTTCTAAAACTATTTGTCTTAACTGATCACTTCTTGGAACACAAACCCGGTCTCTACACATAAACATACAATCATCTCCGAGTTTGAATTCACTAACTTCCCCATCTTGCAGCTTTTGAACTTCTTGTCTCAATTCATCATCGGATTGTTGCAATTTTCTGATTTGGTCTAACAATGAAGGCCTCACAATGAAACTAGCAAGTAAAGACCCATTTTCACTATTATTCAACTGGATCTTTAAAGACTTCATTTCCATTAACATAGAGAGATAAGAACTCTGAATTGCTACTGATGTCAACGACGAGGATTTACGACTTAAGGTGTCTGCTACTACATTCGCCTTTCCAGGATAATAGTCGATCACTAAGTCGTAATCCTTTATTAACTCGAGCCATCTTCTCTGTCTCAGATTGAGCTTCTTTTGGGTGAGCAAGTACTTCAAACTTTTATGATCCGTAAAAATCCGACAATGCTCACCATATAGATAATGTATTCAAATCTTTAGTGTAAATACCACTGTTGCTAATTCCAGATCATGGGTAAGGTAGTTTACCTCATGCTTATTCAATTGTAGGGAAGCATAGGCTATTACTTTCTCGTCCTGCATCAATACACACCCTAATCCCAACTTGGAAGCATTACTATACACCACAAACTCTTTTCCATTCACAGAAAGTATTAGAATGGGAGCAGAGGTTAACCGATTCTTTAGCTCCTAAAATCGACTCTCATAGACATCGTCCCAATTAAACTTAACTCCTTTACGAGTTAGGCGAGTCAGTGGAGCAGCTATTAATGAAAATCCCTAAACAAACCTCAAATAATAACCGACTAATCCGAGAAAACTACAAATCTCTGTTACTGTCTTCGGTTGCTCCCATTGCAATATTGCTTCAATATTCTTGGGATCAACATAAATTCCATCTCCAGATACCACATGTACCAAGAATATCACTTTCTTCAGCCAGAACTCACATTTAAAGAATTTGGCGTAGAGTTGCCTCTCACGTAAAGTCTACAACACAATACGTAGATGGGCAGCACGATCATCATTATTCCTCGAACAAACCAGGATGTCATCGATAAAGACTATCACGAACTTGTCTAAATATGGATGAAACACCCTGTTCATAAGATCCATAAATGTTGTCGGGGCATTGGTCAAACCAAACGGCATCACCAGAAACTCATAATGCCCATATCTAGTCCTGAAAGCAGTCATGGTACATCTTGCTTCTTAATCTTCAACTGATAGTACCCAAACCTCAAATCAATTTTGGAGAATACTATTGCACCTCGCAACTGCTCAAAGAGATCATCGATTCGGGGCAAAGGATACTTATTCTTGATGGTCACTCTATTTAGCTGACGATAATCTACACACAATCGAATAATGCCATCTTTCTTCTTGAGAAATAAGACCGGTGCTCCCCAAGGAGAAATATTGGGGCGAATGAAATCTTTGTCTACTAAATCTTGCAGCTGAACTTTCAGTTCCTCCAATTCTACAAGAGCCATTCGGTATGGGAGAATAGAAATAGGTGCGGTACCCGAAAGTAAATCAATAGGGAACTCAAGTTCTCGATCTGGAGGTAGTCTCGGTAATTCATCAGGAAATACATATGGAAACTCACTCACTATCGGGACATCCTCTATCTTAGGTTCCCCTATTGAAGTATCAATCACATAAGCAAGATAAGCTGGATATCCTTTCTGCACCAATTTCCAAGCTTTAATGGCCGAGATTACACAGGATGGTAATACTCTACGTTTTCCCATAAATATAATCTTTACTCCCTCCGAATTCTGAAGTACAACTTCCTTTCTAAAACAATCTACATTTGCCCGATGTGTACTCAACCAGTCCATAGCCAATATTAGATCAAAATCTCGAATCTT
The DNA here is from genome assembly GCA_036013995.1 of Theobroma grandiflorum. Lineage (NCBI taxonomy): Eukaryota > Viridiplantae > Streptophyta > Magnoliopsida > Malvales > Malvaceae > Theobroma > Theobroma grandiflorum. The sequence continues at coordinate 16,771,907 of CP142131.1, forward strand.
CAAAAGAATCAAATCACCCCTAAATTCTTCCTTATCGACTCTTACTCCACAGTCTCTATGGTAATTGTTTCTAATTAGCTATTCTCCTAAATGGGTGTGAACTATGATTTCTTCATCTAGTGGTTACAGGTTTCTATCTGCAAATGATGCAAATATTGTACTGACATAAGATCTATCTGAGCTAGAATCAATTAAAACATATGCGTCTCTATCAAATAAAGACATAATACCTGTCACTACGCTGGGTCTAGCACACACTTCCTCTTCTGTCACTGCGAAAACCCTCGTTGAAGTGTGAATTGATGGTCTGGCGGGTGGATGTGCTGGAGTGTTACTCTCTACACTGGATTTCATAGCTACCCCTTGCTTCTGTTGTGGCCCAACCAAATCTCTCCTATGTACATCTGTACAGGCTAGCAGATATGGAGCAGCTGTAGTAACCCTTTTGAACTGTAGGCAATCACTCTTGATGTGACCTTGCTGGCCACACTGATAACATCATACATGCTCTCTGCACAGTCCAATATGAGTTCCCCCACAGTTTTTGCATTTATTAGAACATCCGGAACTCTTTCCAGAACTACCCATCGTAGACCTACCAAACCGCGTAGGCCTCTGCCTCAACTGAGAAAATAGAGGTCGAGGAGATTCACTAAAGCAGAAGTGCTACTCCTAGAAGCAGATGTGTCTCTACCTCTTTTGGGTGGCTGATTGGAGGATACACCCAGGTTTCTTCTCTTTGCAATTCAGCTCGCATTCTCTTATTTTCGTTTGCGAGCTTTTCGGCCCTTAGAGCCATTTGCATCACTTCCTTGTGTGGTTCTCTAGCAATTACGGTCATTCGTTCTCTTATCTCGTTACGGAGCCCTTCTTCAAAGTAATTTGCTTGATCTTGCTCCATCTTCACTAATTCCGGGACGTACAACATTAACTCATTAAAACGAGTCGCGCACTCCTCTACCGTTGAATTCCCCTACTTCAGGCTCAAAAATTCTCTTTTCTTCTCCTTTTGATGAAAATACATGAAGTATTGACCATCGAACTCTTTAAGAAAGTCAGACCAAGTCAATGGCGTAGTGGAACGGGACTTCACCGAATTCCACCATTTTCAGGCTCTCTTTTCCAATAACCTCGTTGCCACCATCAATTTCATCTCATCGTCCACTACAAACAAGATTGTTTGTCCACTACAATCAATATTCATAAACTCACTCACTACAAACTCACTACCCTAAACCCTAAAGATGAAACCAAAGTAAGACAATTCACATACAAGATGACCTGGTATCACAAGCCTAAGGACTACTTACATTACAAACACATTAAAGTATTGCAATAGATACTTGAGTGAAATATCAAATGGAACTCTCATAATGGGTCAAGTTCAATGAACTTGTTCCTTAACAAGCATCCACATACTATCCCCAAGAATCTCACATGCTTCAACCTATGAGATCGGTTGCTTACTTTCAAAGTAAGAAGGTTTAGCATGTACCAGTCTTTGAGTATTGTTAATGTCCTTATTCATGACAATACAATGACCAAGAACATATTCTAGAATAAGGCTTTGATGCATAAGAATCTCATAATTCTAACCTTTATAATTTCTTTGCAAGGCTATTATGTTCCAAAGACTTTATCTACATAAGTCTTTCATAACTTTTTATAAATAAATTCATGGATAAAGAAATAACGCATACATAATATAAAATATTCATAATGTATTTAACATGAAATAAGACTAATTAATGAGGTGTTTTACAAGCATAAAACCAATTCGCTTGCAGGGCTTACACTAACACTAACATGTCCACCCTTATTAGCTTTGTAGTATTCAAATCATTTTTATGTTTTGAAATGACAAAAAGAAATGACCAAAATTCATCCAAGTTTTGAAGTATCAAAGTTTTCAAATCCCCAAACAATGTCAAATGAGTTTGAAAAAAAAAAGAAATGAAAAAGGCTCTAAAAAATGCATTCTAGTCTAAATCTATCGATACATTTGGATAAGTATCGATAGATTTCAAAATCTATCTATACATGTTCATCAATAGAGTCAAAATTCAAAAAGTCCAACTTAATCTATTGATATATTCTCAAATGTATGGATAGAATTGAGATAGATTGCTCACTAACTTAAAAGTATCGATACATCTCACAAATGTATCAATACATTTTCAATAGAAGTGCTTATTGTCTCAAAACTATCAATACATAGACAAACATATTAATACATTTTAAGCAAAACACGAAGACTCTTACAAGCAAGATCAAATGTATCAATACATACACAAATGTATTGACATATACACAAATGTATCGACACATCTTAATGGGACTTCAAAAATAAAAGGAAATGTATCAATACATTCACATATGTATCAATACAATATGACCATTGGAGCTTTGAATGAAAAAAAGAATAGCAATTTTCACAATAAATGCACTCCCAACTACCCTTGAAGCTTTAGCAACTATAAATACAAGCCTCTTCAGCATTTATGAAGTTTAGAAGACTTAAAAACACAAATTAAGAGAGAAGAATCAGCCAAGAATTCATTCAAAACTGATTATAGTCTTCTTGAGCTCTTAAAGTCTTCTACTCAAGCATTTATTGAACTCTCATCTCTTCATTAACATTGTACCAAATTCTTTATTCGGCCTTTGAGAGGCACATTAGCTGCAGTTATACTCCTCTCACTGTACTTGCTTAAGTGGTTATACCTTAACTAATAGAAAAGGTAGAATGGTTGTGCTTTAACCATAAAAAGGCATTGTATTGAAATGTTATACTTGATACACAAAAGGCATGGTATTAATCTAGATCCAACAATGAATATTAAACTCCATAGTGAATTTAAAGGAAAGGACATAGGCAAAGAGGTCGAACCTTTATAAAATACTTGTGTTAATTTTTTTACTTTTACTTTTACTTGAAAATTAAATTCCTTTCATTGATTAAGAGGTCAATTAAATTGGTTATCTTCAAATTGAGCATTTAAATTAAAGAAAGAACTTTATCTTCTTAAAAATTAAAAGGTTCTTAAAAATTTTCAAAACAATCTAATTCACCCCCTCTTGGATTTATTCATATTGAGCTTATTAATCTACCAACCTTGATCTTTACATAGTTTCAACGAAGGCCTTATCCCAAAATGATATGGCAAATTGATTTTCTAACCACCCCTTGACTTCAATACTAGAGACTTCATCCATCCTCATATGTTCAATAATGATCTCTGGCTTGGATTGACTGTTACAACTTCTAATAACTTTTTGTTTTAACCACTGCATTTTCTCCTCCTAGATAAAAGTTTCACGTACAATTTTTGAACTCATTCCTTTTGTTTCACTTATCTTTTCATATGTGTTATTTCTCTTCCCTTCTAACAGAGCTTGAATATAGGACTTCTCCTTCATGTACTCACCCTTTTGCTTTTCATTTTTTCTCATATTTCCTATTTCCCTTCTCTCTACCTCCACTTTGTTCTCCTACACCTAAGTGATCATCTTTTTGCAATGTGCATCTCTAGCATTGAATTTAGCTATATTTATCCTTAATTTGTAATCTTGTATTAGTTCCCACACTGCCTTTTTAGCCTCCACCACAGACCTAAATTTCACAAACTCAATTATTTTACCCCACCTACTTCTTTTAAGTGGGATAAAAACATCAAGTATCTTCCCTATATCTTTGACAAGTTGATCCTAGCTCTCTCCATCCTACTTGTGGTGGAACATTGTTCATAAACACTGTCACCACTCCACCCTTTTCATCTTGTTTACTTTGTTCTTTTCTTACCCTCTCATATGCTTCATTCCTAACACATTTTTCATTTCGTGACCTCCTTAACTCACTTTTTCCATCTCGTCCAACCCCCATACCTCATATCACCCCATTTACTTATCGTTTGTCACTGTCAACTAGTTAGAAGCTAGAACACCAAGACAAATAGATATAAATTAAGCATGCAAAAGTAAGAAAAAAAGTAATGAAAGTAGCACTAGGTTTTTATTTATTGTGTTTGCAATGTCTAAGCCACCCCATCATTTTAGTCTACATATCACTTCTTTTACTTTCACAATCTTTTATTGCTTCTCATTGTTGCCCTAAGGGAAATGCTCTACACAAAGAATTCAACTTCTTTATCACTCCTTTTAGAGCTTTAAAGATTGACTAGTAAAATAATAGCAAAAAGATGGTGTAAAGTTCATAAAAGCACCATTGCCAACAAAAGAATGAAACTTTCTTTTTCATCCACCTAACCTTTCTTGAAATCTATTAATCATTAGGCTCCAAGTAATTGCTTTTCTTAAATAGGTACAAAGAGAAATCCCTAAATATAAAGAAAAAGGGAGCCCATATTGCAATTGCAAACAATGGTAAGATTCTCGCTCAACTCTAAAGACACTTTAATAGGAAACAAATAAGTCTTTCTGAAATTTATCTTTATTCTAGATATCATCTTAAAAGCTAAAAGGCTTCTTTTTAAGTTTAACAAACTCATAGGATCGGCTTTGTAAAAAATAATGATATCATTTGCTAATTGGAACTACGATATTGACCGTCCCCCTTAAGTCATTTTGATACCTTTAAAGTAGCTAAAGTCTTTAGCCTTTGCAAGAAAAAGATCAAGCACTTTCATGACTATAATCAATAAGAAAAGGGAAAGAAAGTCCCCTTGCTAACGATACTTTTGCATTTCAAATTTCACTATTGGGTAACTATTTACCAAAATGAAGGCGCAACCTATTGAGATACACTCATGAATCCACCTAATTCATTTCGAGTTGAAATCCTCTTATGACAAGAAAAGATTATTCAATGGATTCATAAGATTTCTTGAGATCTAACTTCAGAATTACTTTCCCTAATAAATCCTTATTCTTTTTCATACAGTGGATGACTTCTTTCATCAAAAGGATACCATCAAGTATCTTTTTTTCTCGAATAAAAGCATTTTGTGTCATTAATGTAAGCCCTACAAGCCAATCGATTTTGTATTTGTAAAACACTACATTAATTAGTCATATTTCATGTCGAATATATTATGTGTTGGCTCCATTAGTTTTTGATGATAATAAAACATTCCCATGTCATTTGTGTCTAATACTTCTAACCAAGTGTGCAGGGCAAATGTTCATAAATGAGAAAATATTTCAATCTTCCTATTGAACACCCAAAGATGTGATTTGGATAAAGAGCAAGGAAGATCAATATTGATGGAGTCCCCTGATATGTTAAGGAAAATCATTTGCTGAACAAAGGTCAAAGTGAAGAAATGAAAGGGTAAAGCTTGGGGATAAACAGAATCAAGTTAGTCGACCAAGATAATGGGGTTAGTTGACTAAGCGATCACTGGAATCTGCATCAGAAACAGAACCAACTTAAGTCGACTAAGGGAAAAATTTTAGTCGACTAAGTGCTCTCTATCTGTTACATCCGCCAAGCCACTACAAGACAAGAAAATGGCTAGAATCTTCCCTAAACTGTTTCTAACGATCATAAACGTCCCAACAGCCACCAGACCAGTTTCTCCAACTATAAAAGGATTTTCAAATGCCAAAGAACAAGCTCTTGATAACTTTGGCTTCACACTAAAAGACACAATCACATTCAAGCCAAGAAGAGTAGCAAAACCTGAAAATCCTTTGTACTCTTCATTAAACCTCAACGCCTATTCTTTGTATCTAGTTTCAGCACTTCAACTTGTACCATATAGATCAACCGTGTGATCACTAGGTACTTTCTTTCTTCTATCTTTGTATTCTTAGAGTGAGTGTTTCACTCTAAGTGTTTGCATCAAGCAAGGTTTGCTTGGATGCTTGTAGGTTCCAACTTAGCCTTGAAAAGTTGGGGTTGGGTTCTAGTTTAGCCCGTGAAAAACTAGAGTTAAAGGTTGTGGTTGAGCCTTGAAAAACCACATTGGGTTTTAGTTTAACTTGGGAAAAACTAGTGATAGGTTGTGGTTGAGCCTTGGAAAGCCATATTGGGTTTTAGTTGATCCTATGAAAAACTAGTGTAAAGGTTGTGGCTAAGCCTTAGAAAAGCCATTGTAAAAGCTTAGTGGAAGCTTGTGAATTCCACCGTCTAGTGTTTGATTTGAAAATCCTTGGTTGGATAATCAAGGTAGTGGATGTAGGTCTTGAACCGAACCACTATAAATACCTTGTCAATTGTTTTCATTGCCTTATCTTCCTTAGTTTGAGATCAAGTCTCAATCACACCAAAAAGAGCCGAGATAGTGCTATTCACCCCCCTCTAGCACCGATATTTGGGACCAACAATTGGTATCAGAGCTAGTTCTCTGAATATAAGGTCTAACACCTTTAGAGAGGATCCAAATGGCTCAACACAAATCAGTTGTAGCTGAGGGACAATCAACAAACAGACCATCTCTATTTAATGGCTCTAATTACCCTTATTGGAGCACTAGAATGTCAATTTTCATTAGGGCCATAAATTATGAAATGTGGGATGTCATCATTGATGGTCCCTTTACTCCTTCAACTGTGAATATTGCCACAAATGAGTTGATGCCTAAGCCAAGGTCTGAATGGACTGAGGCTGAAACTAAAAAGGTGCAGACAAATTTCAAGGCAATCAACACCTTGCATTTTGCCTTAACTCTCATTGAGTTCAATAAAGTCTCAAGCTGTACAATAGCTAAGCAAGTGTGGAATAAGTTAAGAATAATTCATGAAGGGACTTCCCAAGTTAAGGAGTCCAAAATTGCCCTCTTGACCCATAACTATGAGATGTTCAAAATGGAACCTGGTGAGGACATCACCAGCATGTTTGATAGGTTCACAAACATCACAAATAAACTTAACCAACTAGGAAAACCTATCCCGGAGCATGAGCTTGTAAAAAGACTTCTTAGAAGTTTGCCTAAGTCTTGAAAGCCAAAGATGACTGCCATCCGAAAAGCCAAAGACTTGAACATCATCACATTTGATGAAATTTGCGAGTCATTCCTCACACATGAGCTGGAGCTCAAAGAAGAAAAAGAAGAGGATAAAAGAGAGGCAAAAGAAAAGAAGAAGAACATAGCACTCAAAGCCAGCATCTTTGAAGATGACTGAAAGAACTCTCATGCGATGACAATGATGAATTTGCACTTGTTGCAAGAAGATTGAGAAAACTGATGGGAAGAAAGAATCGAAAATTTGTAAGAAAATTCTTTAAAAGGGATCAAGATCCTACATGGAAGAAAAACAAGAATGAAAGCAATAACAAGGAAGAAGTAATCTGCTATGAATGCAAAAAACTAGGACGCTACAAATTTGAATGTCCATTGCTAAAAGAAGAAACTCCAAGGAGAATCAGAAAATCGAAAAAGGCAATGGTTGCTACAGCCTGGACAGATAGTGATTCAAGCACAGAATTTGATGAAGAAAGCTCAAAAGAAAGAGCAAACATCTGCTTGATGGCAAAAGATGATGAAATAGAGGTTGAGCTGCACCTAAAGGAAACATGCTCAAAGGCTCAACACATAAAGAAATAGTCATGGTACATGGATAGTGGCTGCTCTCGACACATGACAAGAGATGAAATGCTGTTTGCACAGCTGGACAAGAAAAAGGGAGGCACCGTATCTTTTGGAGATAATTCAAAAAGAAGAATTCAAGGTATAGGTACGGTTGGTAAGAACTCCTACACACAAATTAGCCATGTGTTATTTGTTCAAGGTCTAAAGCATAATCTGTTAAGCATAAGTCAGCTATGTGACAAAGGGTTTAAGGTTTGTTTTGATTCCAACAAATGTGAAGTAATAGACATAGGCACAAACAAGACTACCTTCATAAGAAATAGATTGAAAAACATGTATGTAATCTTCCTTGAAGATCTAGAAAAGGATAGTGAAATGTGCCTAGTAGCCAAGGCCAAAAATGATAGCTGGTTATGGCATAGGAGACTAGGACATGTTAGGTTGAACACTATGTCGAAACTAATTAAGAAAGATCTAGTTATTGGACTACCCAACATTAGGTTTGAAGTTGATAAAGTATGTGAAGCATGTCAGCTAGGAAAACAAGTCAGAACATCATTCAAAGCTAAGAATGTTGTGTCAACATCGAAACCTCTTGAAATACTCTACATGGATGTCTTTGGTCCAATTAGCACCACAAGTCTAGGTGGTAAATCTTATGGTTTAGTGATTGTTGATGATTACTCGAGATTTACTTGGGTTTATTTCCTTGCTCACAAGAATAATGCATTATCAACTTTCATAGGATATTGCAAGAAAGTTGAGAATGAAAGAGGTACATCCATTATTAGGATTAGGAGTGACCATGAAGGTGAATTTGAGAATGATGAGTTCGAGAGATATTGCAATGAAAAGGGGTTGGAACACAACTTTTCAGCACCTAGAACACCCCAGCAAAATGAAGTTGTGGAAAGAAAAAATAGAACATTGAAAGAGATGGTAAGAACTATGCTTTGTGAGAACAACCTCCTAAATATTTTTGGGCTGAAGCTGTCAATACAGCAGCTTATATACTTAATAGAGTTTCAATTAGAGCAATCATGTCAAAAACCCCATATGAGTTGTACAAAGGAAGAAAACCAAACATCTTTCACCTTAGGAGCTTTGGTTGCAAATGCTTTGTGTTGAACAATGGAAAACAGCCATTAGGAAAGTTTGATGCTAAAAGTGATGAAGCAATATTCTTGGGATATGCCATAAACTCAAAAGCATATAGAGTTTTCAACAAAAGGACACTAACTGTTGAAGAATCTGTCCATATAGTTTTCGATGAATCAATCCATGTTGAAAAGGAAGTTCATGAGGATGATGAAGATTTTGAAAATCTAGGAAAACACATGGATGAAATGAGTCTAAATGATAGCAAAAACAATGAGGAAGACTTATCAAGAGAAGAAACCGTAGCTCCACCTCTTGAAAATCTACAAGGACAAGAAATCCAGCATAGTGACTTACCTAGGAGCTGGAGATATGTGAGAGATCATCCACAAGATCAAATCATAGGAGACATATCTCATGGAGTTAAGACTAGGAAAAGAACTAGGAAAACTTGTGAATTTTCAGCTTTCATTTCTCAAATTGAACCTAAAAGTTTTAAGAAAGCTGAAAAAAAGGAAAGCTGGATTTTAGCCATGCAAGAGGAGCTGAATCAATTCGAGAGAAATAATATATGGTCACTAGTGCCTAAGCCTTCAAATCACCCTATTGTTGGCACTAAATAAGTGTTTAGAAACAAGATTGATGAACAACGAAATGTTGTGAGAAACAAAGCAAGATTGGTAGCAAAGGGGTATAATCAAGAAAAAGGAATAGATTATGAAGAAACATTTGCTCCAGTAGCAAGAATAGAAGCCATAAGATTGCTAGTTGCCTTTGCTTGTCATATGAATTTCAAACTATACCAAATGGATGTGAAGAGTGCATTCCTAAATGAAATTATTTAAGAAGAGGTATATGTTGAACAACCTACAAGTTTTGAAGATTTCGAAAAACCAGATCATGTCCTTAAGCTTCATAAAGCCTTATATGGTTTGAAACAAGCTCTTAGAGCTTGGTATGAAAGGCTTTCAAAATTCCTGGTAGAAAAAGACTATGCTAGGGGCAGCATTGACACCATATTGTTTATCAAGATATACCTAAATGATCTAATCATAGTTCAAATCTATGCTGATGACATAATATTAAAGGTGCTACTAATGAATCTCTTTGCAAGAACTTTGCTAAGGAAATGCAGGGAGAATTCGAAATGAGCATGATGGGAGAATTAAAATACTTTCTTGGCCTTCAAATCAAGCAATGCAAAGGAGGAACCTTTGTCAGCCAAGACAGATACATTCAAGACATGCTCAAAAAGTATGACATGCTGAAATTGAAATCCATCAGCACACCAATGAGTACATCTACAAAGCTTGATGCTGATGAGAAAGGTAAAGATGTAGATCAAAAGCTCTATAGAGGTATGATTGGATCTCTTCTTTACTTAACTGTAAGTAGACCAGATATTCAGTTTAGTGTGTGTTTGTGTGCTAGATTTCAATCTTAACCTAAAGAAACACACCTCACAGTTGTAAAAAGAATATTTAGATATCTTATTGAAACTCAAGGCCTAGGATTATGGTATTCAAAAGAATCACCATTCAGCCTTGTAGGATATTCAGATACTGACTTTACTAAAAGTAGAACTGATAGAAAGAGCACTAGTGGAACATGCCAGTTGCTAGGAAACATGCTTGTATGCCGGTCGAGCAAAAAGCAAAATTCTATTGCCTTGTCCACTACTGAAGCAGAATATGTGTCCCTAGGAAGTTGTTGTGCACAGGTTTTATGGATTAAGCAACAATTGAGAGACTACGGGTTGTCCATGAATAACACACCCATATATTGTGACAACACCAGTGCTATAAATATTTCAAAGAATCATGTGCAACACTCAAGAACTAAGCACATTGAAATTAGACATCATTTTATTAGAGATTATGTAACTAAGGGAGAAATCAATATTGAATTCGTGAGCACATTGCACCAACTTGCAGATATATTCATAAAACTCCTTAGTCTGTGAAATTAGAAAGAATCTAGGAATGTGTTGTGTGGAAGAGTTATAAGAAAAAGTGTGGACTAAATAGAGGAAAACAGAAAAGACTTAGTCAAATAAAGTGTAAAACTCAGTCAACTAAGAGCACTCTGTTCCATTAAATCAAAAGAACTGATGGTGTTTGATATATGATTAAATTGATGGGATTTTGTGCCTACCGGGTGACAAAATAAAAGAGGGAAACCTAGTGCAGTAAATAGTAAAAATAAGAGAGGGAATTTTTAAAATTTGGAAAGATAAGGCATTGGTTAAGAGGGAGGCAGGTAGTTCTCTAAATCAGAAATCATCATTCACTCTTAATTCTCTGAAAACAGACTTTCTCAATTCCATCAATTTCATTTGCTTCTCTCCATCTTCTGAAATCAACCGAGAACCCTCTTCTATCATCTCTTGAAACCCTAAGTGAAAAACATCCTCATAAACCACAATGGCTAAGTCGACCTTTCTCAAAGATTTACTGACAAAGAAAAAAGGGAAGAGACCAGCAGAAGAAAACCCCGAAGCTGAGCACTAAAGAAAGAAGCAAAAAGGGGCATTGTGTTCTGCAACAAAGAAGACTGGGAAAGGGCTCGAGATGAGGAAACAAAAAGAGAAGAAGAAGAAAACCAAGAAAATGAGAAAAAAAGACAAAGGAGAAAAAGGTACTTCATCTGCCTCTTCTATGAAATTTAGAAACAAAATTCATGAAGAGAGATTTAAGAAAATCGAAAATGCCCCCATTACATGCGGGAAGTTCATTGACTGGGAGAGTTTCAGTGAAACTCCTGAACTCCAAACAAGCCTGACAGATTATTTCAATGAACTAAGCATTAAGGAATATAGCTCTTTCAAAGACAGAACATATAGTGCTAACTTAGTTAAAGAATTTTATGCTAGCATTGCAAATAGTGAAAGGGAGCTTGATGACTCAGAGGACTATTCTGAAGATAATCTGAATGTTTTTCTGAATGGGAAGGAATTCTTAGTTACAGCCTCAGACTTGAGTAACCTGCTAGGAATAGAAGGAGAAAAATGAGAGTATGACATGCCTGACAAGTATAATCCTGCTTCTGTGTGGGAAATTATCACTAGAAAGAAAGAAAAATTCTCTTCAAAGAGCAATGCAGGACTGATTATTAGTCCACAATTTAGAATCCTGCATTACTTTGTTGCTGCAAACCTTCATGGTAGGAGTGGAAGCCTAAGCTACATCAGCCTTCAAGACCTTTGGCTAATGTAGCATGCATTCACTAGAGAAGTTCTGAACCTTGGACGGTTCATGATTGAAAGAATGAGGGCAGCCTGTAAACTGGAAAAGATTCATTTGCCCTATGGGAATGTGATCACATCCCTTGTCAAAAAGAAAAGAGTGTGGGCAAAGAGGTACGATACAGATATGGTCAGAGTAGAGACCAACCAATCTACTTGGGAAGTCTAATCAAAATGGGATACAAAGTGTATGGAGACACCTTCAACAAGACCTCTAAGATCACCTCAGTTCAGACTCAACCAGAGACAACCCCCATACAACCAGAAACAGCAGCCCCTCTATTCTCCAATGAAGTGATGTTCAATCTGTTGATGAGAATGGATGCCAAGCTCACTGATCAGGGAGCTAGGCTTGTTAAAATTGAAAAAAAAATGAATAAAATTGAAGCTAGCTTGAAAGCCAGATCTGAAATGCCAATGGGACTTGCAAATGCTGACTCCTCTACTACTGAGAGCATGGCACCAGAAGGACAAGGTGCTGAAGGATTAGCATTGCAACCAGAAGGTTCTAAATTCCAATATGCAAGCCTTGAATTTCAAGCTGAAGGATCAGCCTACCAGAGCGCAAGTCCTGGTCATCATGACCTTGAACCAAAACCTGAAGAACCACACCAAACCACCTCAGCAAGAAAGGAAACATCTGATCAAGGAACTGAGGTAGTTGGTTCACCACTTGGTTCTCTTGAGTACCAGCCTCCATCTCAACCTGAACATGAAGCATCCCCTCCACATTCTGAATAAGTATCTGTTATGGGACTTTTCTATGAAATGGTCAGAGAAGAGCAAGCAGAAAAAGAGGCAGCAGCAGCTCAAGTTGCTCAAGCAATGACCTCAGAACAGGGAGCTACAGAAAAAAAGAAGAAGAAAGAAAAAACAAAAGCAAAAGACACGGCTCCTACTTCTAAGACTCAACCACCTACCATGAGATAAAAGAAGACAGCAAGAAAACCAGTTCCTCCAAGAACAATGAAGTCTTCAAGATTGGCAGAAAAGGCAAAGTCACCTCCTACAAGCACTCCTCAAGCCCCAATAGAAGTCTCTGATCAGGCAACTCCAGAAAAGGCTACAGAGACATCTCCTCAGCAGTCTCCAGAAGCAACCTCTCAAGCCCCTCTGAGACCACCCTTTCCTTTTCCCCTAAATTTTTGGTGGGAACAAACTATGTCCCTTGAATCCACACCATCTCCTTTTGAGAACTGATATCTCAGCCCCCTTCCTAATGATGACAAAAAAGAGGAGTAGTATTTACAATGAAAAATAAAAAATCTGAGGATAGAGGTACGGGACCTTTCGGGAGAATATCAAGAAAAATAAAAATCCTGAGGGTAGAGGTACCAGACTTCTAGGGCAGATAGGTAGCAAAAACAGGACTAAGGGTATTTCTGGAATAATTTTTTTGGTTACTGTTTTGTTGGATATTAATGCCAAAATGGCATTCAAACAATGCTTTTAATTTTAGCTGACTTTATGAATGTGTAGAATATGCTTATTGATGATTGTTTGAAATGCTTGAACTGTGAAAATGATATCTATGGGATTTTGAAGCATGGCTGGAAATTTATCTGATGACACTGTGCAAAACTGCTATAATTTTCTGATATTGAGTTATTATGTTGTTAAATCAGTTCTGAGACAATAATGCAAAGTAAAACATGTGCTTGAGTACATATGAATGATGATTCATAAGAGCTTAGCTGGAAAAATGATGATGTGAATGAAATCTGGAGCTAACATAATGAAATCTGGAAATTACAAGCAATTAACAGATATCTGCAAAAGTAAAAAATCTGATGAAATCTATCAACATGTCATTTACTCTAAAAATCTGCTTATGTGAACAGCTTTTGATAAAAGCAAGTACGTACAATGTCACTAGGAATGTAACCAAGATAAAAACTTGTTGAAAAAATAAAAGATATGCACACACTTAGGGGAAGCATGAACTTAGGGGGAGCAATCCTCATTCTCTGCAGAAACTGAAAAATGAACTAAATAGACACCATGCTGTTAATCAAGGGATGTTTTGTCATCATCAAAAAGGGGGAGATTGTTGGCTCCATTAGTTTTTGATGATAATAAAGCATTCCCATGTCATTTGTGTCTAATACTTCTAACCAAGTGTGCAGGGCAAATGTTCATAAATGAGAAAATATTTCAATCTTCCTATTGAACACCCAAAGATGTGATTTGGATAAAGAACAAGGAAGATCAGTATTGATGGAGTCCCCTGATATGTTAAGGAAGATCATTTGCTGAACAAAGGTCAAAGTGGAGAAGTGAAAAGGTAAAGCTTGGGGAGAAACAAAATCAAGTTAGTCGACCAAGATAATGGGGTTAGTCGACTAAGCGATCACTGGAATCTGCATCAGAAACAGAACCAACTTAGTCGACCAAGGGAAAAATTTTAGTCGACTAAATGCTCTCTCTCTCTGCTACATCCGCCAAGCCACTACAAGACAAGAAAACGGTTAAAATCTTCCCTAAATTGTTTCTAACGGTCATAAACGTCCCAACAGCCACCAGACCAGCTTTTCCAACTATAAAAGGATCTTCAAATGCCAAAGAACAAGCTCTTGACAACTTTGGCTTCACACTAAAAGACACCATCACATTCAAGCCAAGAAGAGTAGCAAAACTTGAAAATCCTTTGTACTCTTCATTGAACCTCAACGCCTATACTTTGTATCCAGTTTCAACACTTCAACTTGTACCATGTAGATCAACCGTGTGATCACTAAGTACTTTCCTTCTTCTATCTAGGTATTCTTAGAGTGAGTGTTTCACTCTAAGTGTTTGCATCAAGCAAGGTTTGCTTGGATGCTTGTAGGTTCCAACTTAGCCTTGAAAAGTTGGGGTTGGGTTCTAGTTTAACCCGTGAAAAACTAGAGTTAAAGGTTGTGGTTGAACCTTGGAAAACCACATTGGGTTTTAGTTTAGCCCGGGAAAAACTAGTGATAGGTTGTGGTTGAGCCTTGAAAAGCCACATTGGGTTTTAGGTGATCCCGTGAAAAACTAGTGTAAAGGTTGTGGCTAAACCTTGGAAAAGCCATTGTAAAAGCTTGGTGGAAGCTTGTGAATTCCACCATCTAGTTTTTGATTTGAAAATCCTTGGTTGGATAATCAAGGTAGTGGATGTAGGTCTTAGACCGAACCACTATAAATACCTTATCAATTATTTTCATTGCCTTATCTTCCTTAGTTTGAGATCAAGTCTCAATCACACCAAAAAAAGTCGAGATAGTGTTATTCACCCCCCCCCCCCCTCTAGCACCTACATTTGAGACCAACATTATGGATATTTTATATAATGTATAAGGTATCTCTTTATCCATGAGTTTATTTATAAAGAGTTATAAGAGACTTATATAGATAAAGTCCTTGGAATATAATGGCCTTACAAAAAAATTATAAAAGTTATAATTATGAGATTCTTGTGCATCAAAGCTTTGTTCCTAAATATGTTCCTAGTCATTGTATTGTCAAGAATAAGGACATTGATAATACTCAAAAGCTAGTACATACTAAGCCTTATTACTTTGGAAGTAAGTAACTGATCTTATAGGTTGAAGTATGCGAGATACTTGAGGATAGTATGTGGGTGCTTGTTAAAGAACAAGTTCACTAAACATGACCTGCTATTAAAGTTTCATTTGGTATTTTACTCAAGTGTCTATGAAAAAACTCTCATATGTCAACAGTGTAAGTAATCCTTAAATTTGTGATACATGGTCATCTTGTACGTGAATTGTCATGCTTTGATTTCACCTTTACAGGTCTGGAGGCAACCAGATGCTTAAATAGGGTGCTTTTGGGTATAGAATGAAATATGCAAAGATGAATAAGTAGTTTAGACAAGATTCATCACCTCAAGTGATTTGAAGAGAACATATCTCATTTGCTCCTAACTTATATTGACTAAAAGTCCTTAGGCAAGGCAATCTTAATAGGTCAATATAGAAGCTATAGGACTAATATGGATAAGTTAAAAGGTAGACACTAAGCCAAGCTTTCTATCTATCTAAGATACATGATGAAAGGATTGAATTGCACTAAGATACTATACATTAAAAAGTTAGTCAAACCATATTAACTCAACTGACATTTGGGTGATCATAATGTATTGCTAGATGTCGCTCATGATATATAAATATAAATATAAATTCTTAATTGAATTAATTTATATTTATTATCAACATATTAGGTACCTAATTGGTCATAAACATAAGGTGAATTGTCAAAATCAATTTGAGTTCAATTAGATGTGATCTAATTGATTTTATAAAGGTTTAATTCAATTAGGCATTGGGCTAAATCAAATATCATTTGATGGAGTATTAAGCAAAGGCTTAATTAGCCCAAGACATTTTCTAATCTTTATTGGATATGAAATAGGTCAATTCACTTTATAAAAGAATCCTTTAGTCACCTTTTGGACATATAGAAGAGTTTTGTTTTATTTTCTCATGTGTTGAGATAAGATCACAACTAAAAAGAGAAAGACACAAGGTAGTTCAAAGTTAAGAGTTTGCTAGCACAAACTTTGGCTTAGAGATTCACACACTCTTAGTGAAGAGATTTCGACAAATCACTGTGTGAATCACCATTAGAGATAGGACAATTGTGCTATTATGGTTTGATAAATCCTAATTGGTGTACAAAAGTCAAAAGAAAAAAGCTAGAGAGGACTCCACTAAAGAAAGTAGACATCAAACTTTCAAGTATGTCGAAATCTTTCTCTTGTGGTTTTTCTAGATTGGTTTCAATTAAAATGATCCATGGCTAAAGGATTAAAATTTTAAAAATAGTTCACAACATATGATCACCCTAGCATGATTTTAAGCCCCAACAGTTGTATCAGAGCCTTCTTTAATTGATTTAATCTAGTTTTATGTTTAGTTGTTGAAGATTACAAAAACTATTTTTGTTTATATATCGATTTGATGCGAAGTTTGAAAAATTTTTTGAGAACAATTCTGAATGGATTTTCAAATCTATTTTTTTTTTTTTAAAAAAAAAGACCTTTAAAGTGTTGATTTATGGATTTAAAATCTAGATTTAATAAGTCCTTAAAGATTTTATAGATTTGTTTTAAGAGAATTCAAATTTGAAAAATCTAGCAGCATAACATGATCTATTATGGAAATTTTTTTTAGGAACTTAGAGAAGAAGTTTGTGTGTGATTTTTTTAGGGTAGAATTTAGAGAGGATGATCTCAACCTTTGAAAATTTGCAACATTTAATCACCTCATTTGGGTGGTGATCTGAGGATGTTTCTACGAAAACAGTTTGTTGGAATTTTATTCTTGTGTGACAATGACTTTTGCAAAATCATGGCTATTTGTACTCCAAATTTGTTGAGGTTTCGAGAGCTTTTTGGCATGATGTTTAGGACATGGGATGTTTATGAATTGGTGCCAAAATTGCAGTAAACAATGGAGGATGGAGCTTTAAAGAATTTGGGATAACATAAGTGATGTAGACCCAATAAAATTGCACTAGCTTATGCAATTTCTTCTCTATATAATTAAGAATCGTATTAATTTGGTTGCGACTTGGATTTAGATTCCTAATTGTAGTGGAATATATCCTAAAGAGTTTAGGATTGCCCCAAATTATATTCTAAAATCAATTTGGCAAAAAAATAGGACTCTTAGTGTCAGTTAAAAATCCACTACATAAGTATACGTATCGAATAGACAGTATATTAGCAAGTAGAGTATCGTTCCCACGGAGAATTGATCTAAAACTTTACTAATTACTAAAATTAAAACAATTTAATTTTATCCAAATAATCCAAATTAATTAATTAATTAAAACTAATAAACTAGAATTTAAAATAACAAGAAAAATCAAAATAATAACAACTGGAGAAAATCTCAAATTAAACAAGCCTAGGGTTACAATATCCCTCATACTTCATCTAAATTTTACCTCTCCTCCTTAATTTACTTCAATGGGTTGAATTGCTAACCTAAAGTCTTAAATTATTTATAAGGGTCTCCCGACTCGTCCTATAAAAATATCTATTTTAACCAAAACACTATATCCCTATGTGAATTGAAATTAAAACAGACTCATTATGTTCAGGCTCTAATCTGGCTACATATGGCCTATAGGTATATCTCTATCTTATACGCAAATCAATTAAATTGATCATATGCTATCCCAATTTTAGTCTACTCTAAACTCCCTCTCTCAAGTTTGTTTAGGTTCCTAAATCAATTAATTGGTGATCAGGCAATTAAAAGCATTAAGAACAAATTGGAATAGACAATTCAATTCCCATTGAAAATAAGTAAGAAAAAGATTAAAAACTTAAACTGCATGTGAGTTCAATTGCAATCCTAGAAAAAGAAAATTAGCTACTCATAATTGCAAAATCAAATAATATTGTATAAAGTTCAACCATTGAAAATAACAAGAAGAATAAAAGCCAAGGAACAAAATAATGATTGTTGTTTTGATCTTCGGGTTTCAGCCTCAGCTTCTAACTTCTTGAATCTCTAAAAGTTTTCTCTCTTTCAATGGCCTTAAAATATCCTATTTATACTAACAAACTTAACTTAAATTTCTCCAAGTTGACCTAGGGTTTAATTGGACTTAAAACATAATGGGAGGCCCAAAAAAATCACTTAACAGTCTTTATAAATTTCCATTCCCGGTACAAGACGTCTAGCTACTTTATGATATAATTTTCTCTATCTTCGAGGCAGAAGGGAGCAAAGTGATCTTCACAAAAGTTGTAGATCTATCTCTTAGCTTTCCAATGGTCTAAGAATTGCAGTAATTGGAGTTTTGTAACTCAAGATATGACTAAAACACTGAAGCATATGCAAGCAGATTTCTAGATCTTTTAGCACTTTACTTTCCAAAATTAGGCCCAATTACTTTAGGTCCTACCAAAAATATAAAAACTAGTAAATATTAACCAAATTAAAGGAAATAACATAAAATTAAATAACTTACTTAAAAATAAACTAAATATAAAAACAACTAAAAATTAAGTAAATTATAATTAAAAACTGAGGACTTGGCTAAGATTTAATAACAAAATTGGAATCAAATAATTCTATAAAATAGAATTATCACTTAGCCATAAAGATCTAATTCTAGTTGGACTAGGACTACAAAATTGAGGAAAAAAAAAGATTAAATTTTCAAATAAGATTAGAAAGCCTAATTGGATTAGGATTCTTTGTGAATATTAAATTTCTAATATGATTAGGACTCCTATTGAAAATAAAGGTCAGATTAAAATTCATAGTCCTAAAAGTTTTTAAGATTACTAAATCTATGCTTAATTGAATTCCTAGTGTTGGTCCCTATAAAATGTACTAGAGGGGGGTGAATAGCACAATTTGGCTCTTTAACAAGATTAGGAACTAATCTTAAAAGCAAAGAAGGTAAAATAAAGAAGACAATACACAAGGATTTAGAATGGTTCGGTCCAATACCTACATCCACTACCTTGATTATCCAACCAAGGATTTTCACCAAAATTCACTATCAAACGGTAGAATTACCAAGCTCCCACCAAGCTTTTACAATATTTTTTACCAAGCTCAACTACAACCTTTACAATGGTTTTTCAAGGACTCAACCAAAACCCAACACCTAACTTTTCAAGGCTAAGTTAGAACCTTCACTTTTTCAAGCAACCTAATTTGAAACAATCACTTAGAGTGAATCCCTCACTCTAAAAATACAAGAAGAAGTGTAAAAGAAAATACCTATGATCACAAATTGATCTAAATGGTACAAAGTTAAGTGCAGAATACAGACACAAAGGATTGACGTTTAAGTGTAGTGAGAGAGTAGAGAGTTTTTCTGGTTTTCTTACTCTTTTTGAACTTGGAATTGTGAAATCTCTCAAAAAAGCTTCTTCTCTAACCTTGGAAGGCTCTTTATACTTTGAGAAGCATGTCTGATGGATGTTGGATAGTTTGTGACTTTTGGAAACAGTTTAGGGTAGGTTCTAGCCGTTAATCTGTCTTGTACTGCTTTGATGTAAGTTGCAGACAGAGAGCTCTTAGTCGACTAACATTTTTTCTTGGTCGACTAAGTTGGTTCTATCTTGTTCTCAGATTCTAGCAGAGAGCACTTAGTTGACTAACTCATTCTTTTGGTCGACTAAGTTGATTCTGTTTCTCAATATACTTCGGCTTGCCATTTTTTCAATTTGAATTTTGGCCAACCAATGTTCTTTATTATTCAACCAAGAAGCTTCCTTTATATTGGTCAATCTTATTCCTTATCCATATCAACTTCTTATGTGCACATTTGAAAGATTGACTTATTATTTCTTTATAAACATTTGTCCTGCACACTTGGATAGAAATGTTAGACACACAAGGATGGAAATGTTTTATAATCATCAAAAACTAATAGAGCCAACACTTAGTAGGACTAGAACTTCTAAATTAGCACAAGACTTGTAATAGGATTAAAACATCAAATTATTTGGATTACTATTTTCAAAGGTTGAGTGATATTATTGCCAAATGACAAATAAGGTCTTCAATTTGAATTAAACATAAGTTTTATATGTTTATCATATGATTTTGAATGTATACAAATGATTATGGACTTAGACCACTATAATGTGTTATGGATGATTATTGTTGAATGCATTTTGTATTTATTTTATAAATAGGGAGTGTGTGCCTTTCCTTTCCCTTTTTTATTCAGGAGTTGTAAAATTCTCTTCTCATCTTACTTTCTTCAAATGTAACTTGAAGTTTCTTTACATATATGTAATTAGAATTCATAAGATTATATTAGGAAAGAAATTTTGTAATTCCAAGAATGAAAGACAAAAGCGCCAAGGAGAGATGAAGATTACAAGACTACAAGATATGGTGATATGTGCATGTAATGCCCTAGGATTTAACCAAACTAGTTTCCTTTGATAGCTCAAGAAAGCTAGATTAGATAAAGTTCATAATCATCTTATGTAGTTAACATGTGATACATTTATTTTATGCACTATTATAAATGCTATGCATGCCATTCAATAAGACCTAAATAACAAGATAAAAATAACAATAAAAATTCCTCATTAAAATATTAAGTCACATGCTTCACATGATTAAGTTGTCTTCCGTCATATAACAAAATAACCAAGCTTCCCTTTTAATTGGACACTTGTTTAATCACTCAAGGTCAAAATTTAACATGAACATGATTGAGTTATTGGTGGGTCTTACTCAACTAAAATTATGTGGTTTGGATGTGTCACACATTACCACATGGCCTTAGAGGCTAGGTTAGGCGAAATGCATATAATGCATTTAAACAATGAGTTGTCACCTAACTAATCTGAGAGTTGCATAAGGATGCAATTGATAAGCTATGTTATATACCTAATTAGGTTTATTGTGATTTGTTGAGGCATTTAATGTTGCAATAAGTCGAAAGGGGTCATAACTCACTAGATATGCCTAGTAGAGATTTCCATGTGAGAGCTATTATTACAAAAAATTGATGGGAGAATCAATGTAAGATTTAATGCCTCGTCTTAAATTGGTTAATAACATGAAAGACTAATACAAATACTTTTTCTATATTTGTAGGTTGGTAGAATAGGGATAATAATAATCGTTACTTTGCTTGACATACTTGATGCCATTAGTCTAAAATGTTTGGACCAGTATGTCATTTTGAGAAAGTTCTCAATAAATGAAAGAGTGTTATTGTGTACCAGCATTAACTAGAAACATCATTTTGGTTTCATACCTAGCTAAAAATGATGATTTCGAATTTAGTACGAAAGGCAATTGTTGCACTGTTATTCTAAATGATATCTTTTATGGATCCGCAACATGTCATGGAGGACTTTATGTTATGGATCTTTATAGCCAAATGCTCAATATAGATGTCAAGAAAGCTAGAAACGATAATCCAAGTAAAACCTATAACTAGCATTGTAGACTTGGTCATATCAATGAGACAAGGATAGCCAAGTTATATAAACAAGGTTATCTAGATCCATTTGATTATGAATCATATGGAACTTGTGCATGTTGTCTCCTTAGTAAGATGATTAAGACTCATTTTACTGGAAAAGGTGAAAAAGCGACTGTGCTCTTAGGGCTAATACTTTTAGATGTATGTGGACCTTTAAACACACTAACTAGAAGAGCTTATTCGTATTTCATTACGTTTACATATGACCATTCTAGATTTGTTCATATGTACCTAATAAAGTACAAGTTTTAAGCTTTTGAAAAGTTCAAAAAGTTTAGGGCTAAGGTTGAGAAACAAATTAGGAAGGGTATTCCCACTCTTAAATCGAATCAATGAGGAGAATATCTTAGCTAGGAGTTTTTGGATTATCTAATGGAACATGGGATTTTGTCACAACGGACTCATCTGAAACTCCATAACTTAATGGAGTGTCTGAAAGGAGAAACCAAACCTTGTTGGACATAGTTCATTCCATGATAAGTAGGACTGACCTTCTAATATCCTTTTGGGGATATGCCTTAAAAACTGTTACTTACCTTTTTAATAAGGTTCTAACCAAATCAGTTGATAAGGCACCAAATGAGATGTGGTATGGCAAAAGGCTAAACTTGTCTTATATAAGGATTTAGGGATGTACGACTTATGTGAAGTGTGCATCGTCTGATAAGCTTGGAGCTAGATCAGACAAATGCAAGTTTGTAGGTTATCCTACATATACTATAGGATACTATTTTTACAATCCCATTGAGCAAAAAGAGTTTGTCTCAAAACACGCCACTTTTTTAGAGAAAGAGTTTTTACTTGAAAGGACTAGTATGAGTAAAATAATTCTTGAAAGGTTCAAGAACCACAAAACAACATCCTTTGGGAACCTAAGATAACAATTAAAGCATTAGATGCTCAAACCAGTGCTTAAGAAACACAAATGCTCTGTAAATCTATAAGATAGAGACAACCTTTAGAGATATATAAATTTATGCTAGAAAGATATGCTCTACCAATTGACGAAGAACCTACTACTTATAAAGAAGCAATATCTTATATTGATTCTGATAAGTGGCTAGAAGCCATGAAATCTGAGATGGATGCCATGCATGTCAACCAAGTATAGACTTTGGTTGATTCACGTAAAAGGGTAAAACCCATAGAATGTAAACGAGTCTTTAAGAAAAAGACTGGCATGGATGGTAATGTACAAATGTACAAGGCTGGGTTAATTGCTAAAGGTTATAACCAAGTTGAAAGAATCGATCATGAGGAAATCTTCTCACCTGTAGCCATGATTAAATCCATTCGAATTTTACTTGTTATTGTTACATATTATAATTATGAGATACGGCAGAGTGATGTAAAGACAACATTCCTTAACAAGAATTTGCAAGAAGAAATGTATATGACAAAACTTGAAGGTTTTACATCCAAGGAGAATCAGCATAAAGTATGCAAACTCCAAAAGTCCATTTATGAGCTAAAGCAAACATCTAGGAATTAGAACATCATATTTAATGAAACAATTAAAGAATATGATTTTGTCCAAAATCTTGATGATCTGCGTGTTTACAAGAAGGTAAATGGACAAGTAGTTGTATTCTTAATAGTTTATGTTGATGACATACTACTAATAGGAAATGATATATTGAGACTATAGATTGTCAAGATCTGACTATCCAAACAATTGTCCATGAAGGATTTGGGAGATGCGGCCTATATTTTAGGAATAAGGATATATAAAGATAGATCAAAAAGATTACTAGGATTGTCCCAATCCACTTATATAGACAAGGTGCCAAAGATATTTAGCATGAACGAGTCCAAGAAGGACACTTACTTATGTCACATGGCATTCATCTCTTAAAGGATATGTGTCTAAAGACATAAAATGAAAGGATAAGGATGGATAGGATATCGTAAGCATCAATTATAGGATCCATCATATATGCCATGCTATGTACTAGACCAAATATGGCATGTGCTCTGAGTGTCACGAGCAAATACCTATCGAATCCAAGTGAGAGTCACTAGATTGCTATGAAAAATATCCTTAAATACTTGCAAATAACTAAGAATGTTTTCTTGGTATATAGAGGGCTGAACTCCAAGCTAAAGGATATGGAGATGTTACATTCCAATCTGATAAAGATAACAACAAATCGCAAAATAGGTTTATATTTACCTTAAATGGAAATGCTATCAACTAGAAAAGTTTCAAGCAAACAACAACTACAAATTCTACAACCAAGGTTAAATACATCTTTGCGTCTAAGGCAACGGAGGAAGGAGTTTGGATCAAAAATTTTGTAATTGAACTTGGTGTGGTTCCTAGCATTATTGATCATGTAACTTTGTACTATAACAATTATAGAGCCAATGTGCAAGCAAAGGAACTGAGGTCCCATTAATGGTTTAAACATGTTTTGCGATGTTATCACCTAATCAAGGAGATCATTGAAAGAAGTGATATTATTATAGTGAGGGTACCCATGGAGGACAACTTAGCTAACCCTCTCATTAAAGTTCTGTCCCAACAAAAACATGATCGGCACTTGGTGGGCTTTGGTATTAGATACATGAGCGATTAGCTTTAGTGCTAGTGGGAGATTATTAGTGTAAACTGTCCATGCCAATCAATTTTGTGCTTGTAAAACACTACATTAATCAGTCATATTTCATGTTAAATACATTATAGATATTATATATAATGTATAAGGTATTTCTTTATCCATTAGTTTATTTATAAAGAGTTATGAGAGACTTATATAAATAAAGTCCTCATAACATAATGGCATTGCAAAGAAATTATAAAGGTTATAATTATGATATTCTTATGCATCAAAGCCTTATTCCTAAATATATTCCTAGTTATCATATTGTCAAGAATAAAGACATTGATAATCTCAAAGGCTGGTACATGCTAAGCCCTTTTACTTTGGAAGTAAGCAATTAATTTCATAAGTTGAAGTATGCAAGATACTTGGGGATAGTATGTAGGTGCTTGCTAAGAACAAGTTCACTGACCATGACCCACTATGAGAGTTCCATTTGGTGTTTTCACTTAAGTGTTTATGAAAATACTCTTATCTATTAATAGTGTAAGTAATCCTTAGACTTGTGATACCAAGACATCTTGTATGTGAATTGTCATGCTTTGATTTCACCTCTACAAGTCTAGATGTGATCAAATTGATTTTATAAAGGCTTAATCCAATTAGGTAATGGGCTAAATCAAATATAGTTTGATGGAATATTATACAAAGGCTTAATTAGCCCAAGACATTTTCTAATCCTTATTGGATATGAAGTAGGTTAATTCACTCTATAAAAGAATCCTTTAGTCGCCTCTTGAACATAAAAAAGAGTTCTATTTTATTTTCTCATCTGTTAAGATAGGATCATAGCCAAAAAGAGAAAAACACAAAGGAGCTCAAAGTTAAAAGTTTGCTAGCACAAACTTTGGCTTAAGGATTCACAAACTCTTAGTGAAGAGATTTCGACAAATCACTGTGTGGATCATCATTAGAGGCAGGACAATTGTGTTGCTATGGTTTTATAAATCCTAGTTGGTGTACAAAAGTCAAAAGCGAAAAGCCACGAAAGACTCCACCAAGAAAGCAAACATCAAACTTTCAAGTATTTCAAAATCTTTCTCTTCTGGTTTTTCTATAGTACTTTCAATTAAAGTGATCCATAACTTAAGGGATTAAAATTTTAATAATATTCCATTGCATATGATCACCATAGCATGATTTGAATCCCCAACATGTGTGTCACTTATCAGAAAACCTATTACATTCTTAAGTCGACTAGCAAAAATCTTCACAATAATTACAAACCAATCAATGGACTTTGTACCCAAAAAAAATAAAAAGACCAACTCAACAACCAATAATCAATCCATCAACAAGACATATATTTAATTTCCAAGCATATGATTCATCAACAAAAGACAAAAAAGTGTTACCAAGAGAGAAGAAGCAAATTGGCAGCAAATGCAATTAAGTTGATGATGGGGAAAAGGGTTGACGATGAGGGAAGGTGGGGGGGTTTGTTTAAGGACAAAAAGGGGATCAATAATGTCAGGAGGCAAGAGGAAGAGAGAACATGGAGAGAGATGTGGTGGGCAAAATTAGGGGGAGCTAAACTTTGACAGAAAATCCATGGGTAAGTTAAAAACCCTAAAAAGGCTATTAACAACAGAAATTCCATCCACAACTTTGTCAGTAACTCAACAAAATTCTAGAAAGGCACTACCGAAGGAAATTTCGTAGCTAATGTAAAAAAGTAACTGACTAAGAGGTCCATCAAAATTTTTGCCAGTAAATTCTATCAATGATCATCAAAACCGACGAACACAATTGGTCAACAATCTTCGTGCCTTCCCTATTACCGACCATTTTTCAATGGAACTCTTTCTGTTAGTAAATTTCGTCGATATTCCATCAATCGTGTGTGTAACACAGTTTTATCGTCGATATTCCATCAATCGTGTGTGTAACACAGTTTTATCGAAAATCAATTGATAAACCGTTGCCAATTGCCAATGAAAACTTTATGTCGTAACTTCTAAGTTCTCTTATGCCAAGAATTTGAATAGAAATCTACCTTAAATGAATAGAGAAAGAATGGTTAGATCTAGAATCCAATCTTAATCTATAAAATTTTTTTCCCGTGAAATATGAACCAAAAACTTACATCAAAATCATCAAAGCTGCCATCAAACCTTCTAATTTTCAAAATTTTTCTCTGATTTGTCAACATGAAAACAAGTACATTAACGTGGAGAAAACAACGACAACAAAAAAAGGGGAGACACGTTTTAAATTTCAAATGGATATTCATAGTATTTTAGTAAATGTAACTAGCAAATTGTTCAAAAAGAAAACAATATCAACCACACATATTGGTGGAGATGAAGCCACCCTAATTAGCCATGATGTTGGTTGATGAAAAAGCGTCAGACAAAAGTGATTTCATCTCTTCTTCGTCTTCTTCGTTTTCCATGTCATAACCTCTAGTTAAATCCAAACTTTCTCGGCTACCACCGGAAGACGATTGTGACTCCATCATCATCAGCTTTCTCTTCTTGTAATTTGCCTTGAAGCAGGCTTGTCTAAGTCTTTTGGTCTTGTCTTCCAATTGCAAATCTGGCATCTCTTCCAACAGCTTCCTCTCCCTCTCCAAGACCTCTACTGCTTCCCTCAGTTTCCTTTCACTTTCTTCACATTCCTCCTTCTGCAACTCCTGTATTATATACCCCAAAAGGGCATTAGCCAAAATGGAAAGTGAGGGAGAAGAAAGGAGGATTAAAGGATGGATGATAGATACCTGAACGTTCCGGATAAGAGTTTGGAGGCTCATAAGCTTGCGGTGAGGCCACCTACGGATTCCAAGTTCCCTACAACGTTTCTTCAACAGTGTCAAGCCAACGTTAAGCTCCTTTGCCGCTTGAGTTATAGGCAAGTAAAAGTACTGGGAGATGACTTTCCTAGACAGCATTGTCGAACTGCAGCATTTCTCTTCCCTGCACCTTTTAGCACTCCTCTCTTCCTTCAATTCTTCTCCGAAGCCTTCATTTTTACCCTTGGGCTTAAACAAGGAACCCAATTCATTCCAAAAGCCGTTGCCCTTTTCACAACCAAGTAGGTTGTTCTCTGCAACAATAGTAAGATGATCTTCTCATAATACTTTGAAGATGCTTACTATAAAGTTTAAAAAAGATAAACTTCTTTTTAGTTTATGAATGTATAAGCTAGTATCACCTTGAGTTAGACTTGAACTTTTTTCAAAGTCCAATGAATCATATAAAGGATCCGTGTAGAAAGAGCTCATCAAAGGAAGAGCATCGAAATAGCTCTCTTGGATGGGAAACTCATTTTGCCAATCCACCGAATTATAGTACACACTTGCACTGAAAATTTTAAGCAGAAAATTTATATGAACAAAAAGAAAAATCAAGTAGAAAGAAAAATGAAAAGAAAGAAGAATGCAAACTCCTAACGCCACCTTGAATCGAGAGGAAGTTGGGTTGGGAAAGGAGAGGTTTCTCCTTCTTTGGCAACAAGTTCGGACTTAGACCAACCATTAAACGAGTAGTGACTTCCCATTTTCGTTTGAGATTGAGAGAGAGTAGAATGAAGAGAAATGAAGAGCTATCGAATTTGAAATTGGCAATCTAAGTGTTTGATGATAACAAGAAATAAAAGAAGATTGGGAAATGTGAAGAGGCGGCAATGGTTGCATATATAGTGAAGAAGTGAAGTAATTAAAGAAAAGAATTTAGTAATTGATTGGATTTTATTTGTGGAAGGTCGTGCGCCGTCGAGGATAAAACTGGCCATGCATGAATCAATGGCCCTGCTTATTTAATGCTTGCCGTGTGTGCTTGTGAGATTCACTAGGTTATTATTGAGAGAGAGAGAGAGAATTGATTGGAGAGACCGAGAGAGAGATTAATGATGGATTCAACCTTTTCACATCTGATCAAAGAATGGTAGATTCTGCCATGCCTAAGTCATTGGTGGGATGTTACAATTTAAATTCCATTTCCCACTACTTGAACAAGATATATATACATGCATGGAGGAGATGTTATCGAACCTTAATCTCTCTATCTCTCTCTTGGTTTTTTTTTTTGGAAGAAGAAGCCTTAATCTCAGTTAATTAAGCTTCTTTGACAGTAATATATACTTACTTTAGGTTAGCCCTTGTTATTCTACTTATTTGACCTAATTCACCTTATATCTATATATAGATAAGGTAAATAAATATGTCATTAGAAAGTGCATTAGTATAAGTAGGATTAAACATAGTGTATCTATGACTTAATCATGAGAAGGGTTATCACGAATCTCCCAAAAATAGGAAAGGTTAATTCTCTATACTAGAATACCAAAAAAAAAAAAACAGTTGACCAATAAGCATGTAAAGGCTAATTATAAGAGGTCGGTTTAATTACAACTGATTATTCAATAATTAAGTAAAATACTTGAATCTACCGTAACTGTAAATGATGATAATAATCAAAAGAAAATTATATGTTTCAATGTAACTCCCTGATAATAAAAGCTTCAGAGGCTGATAAGACTCATCATTTTTTAATTTAATGGAAATAATTAAATCATAAAGAGTTAACGATCATAATTGAAAAAAAATCATATGTTTCAAAAGTAACCCCCCCACTAACATACCCTTTTATTACTAACAACAAATTATTTATCTCCATCAATTTCAAATCTATCTTTCAAATGATTTTTATTGGTACGTTACATCCGTACCATAATTCTACTGTTACAAAAGCTTGAGCCCATCCAGTTTAACTTCTTCTGCATATATTATCTAAATATCTTCTCTCTTTTTTTCAAGAAAAAATAATAATCCAAGTCCTAAGGGTAATAATGATTAAGGAGATCCACGTTTTTTGTGCAAACTTGGATAGAAGTAAACTGATTGTAAAAAAAATGACCCACGCTTGCAATCCTCTTGTACCCTTAGGCCCCTAAACCATAGGTTATACACGTAGCAGCCATGCAAGCATATTGCAGCGTGAAGAAGTTCATCTCAACCAAACCAAGGTTTCAGTTTTCTTAATTTCCTATTAATAATCTACTCTTGAAATATTAATTAACATATCAACTTTATCATAATTATATATGACTTCTCTCGGTATTATATATATATATATATATATATATATTGCTAATTGAGAACTGTGATTTTATTAAGATTTTTCAACATAACTTTAAACACTTTCAACATATCAACATTTTTATTGAAACCCAGAGCCATTTCCACAACCAAGTAGATTCTCTACAATAAAATTAGATAATCATAATCCGCCACTACTTAAAAAAAAATGAAATTACTTCTAATACTTAAGGGTGTTTATTGAATTTACAGAATGTTTCTCTTAAATTTAGAGGTGATCATGACCTCGTATCACATTTGAATTGGTTCAACACCCAAAGAAAAAAATATGAAGAATTAATACTTAGGAACATCAACGAACAGCATCTTTTGCATGGCCAATTCAATTCATTTTGCCAATCCAACGAACAATAATTACCCACTAGTGCACCGGAAGATTTGAGTTAGAAACTGAAAGAGCAAACAAGAGGGTACAAGCCGTCTAGGTATAATTTATTTAGTACATTAGACATCAACTTCTTGAGAATTAGAAAACGAAGAGCAAAGAAAGAAATTCCTAATGACACCTCAGATCAATAGGGAGGAAGTTGGTTGGAAAAGGTTAAAAACGTGTGTGGTAGGGTCTATCTTTGCCAAAAGTGGAGGTGCTCTGTTGACAAGTAATAAAAGGCAGAATTGTGATTAAGGATGAATTAGTAAAGAAAGGTGTTCTGAATAGGGATGCGGTAGTGTGCTTTCTGTGTAAGAAGGTAAACGATACGGTTAAACATTTGCTTTTTGAGTGTTACGAAACATGGAAAATATGGATGTTATGGTGTAAGAGTTGGAGTATAACATGGGTGATACCGAAAGATGCGAGAGGTGCAATTGTGGAATGGAACAATATAGACATTAAGTCAGAGTGCTGTGACACCTGGAAAATGGCCTTCTTTACGATCATTTGGTTGATATGGTTACAACAAAATGATATGGCTTTCAATGAAAAAGTGTGGGATGTAGATCAAGTATTTGACATGGTGAAATTACGTGTGACATGGTGGTTCAAAACAAAATGGACAGAGTTTAATAATTCTCTCTTGGATGTATGCAGCCAAATAAGCATGGCAATGATACCAAAACAAGCAAGGCAACTTAAAAAGATCTGGACAATACCGCCAATGGGAATCTTAAAGTTCAACGTTGGCGGTGCCTCAAAAGGAAAGTCGGGCGATGCAGACAATGGCATATCATAAAAAGAGGGAGATGGAAGGTTAGGATAAAGAGAGGAAGAGGAAGAAGAAAATGGAAAGACTTATGCAGTCTTGTTAAAACTACGTAGTTTTGGAAAAAAAAAAGTGAGAAAAAAAATAAAAAAGAGAAAATACTATATTAACACATGATTATGTCGTCAAATTATGTGATTAAAACATATCAGTTGGTACTGAGTCTGATGATAATTAATTTTCCATTAAAGTTAAGGAATTATTTGAATACAAAATAAAGACTAAGGGCTGGTTCGGGTATAATAAAAAATTAAAAACTTAATAGGAAATATGATCATAAGTCATGAATTATGTTTACTATTTAACCTTTAAGTAAAGAAGTAAATGTTAAGGGTAGTAAATATCATCAAAAGGCAATCATATGTTTCCATGCACTTAACTGCCAGATTATATATAAAAACTAAAAAGTGGCCAGGCGCCATATTAATTAATCATTTTGAAATTAAATTAAGGACTTCAAATAATTTTCTCTTGTTAATTAAGGGCAAGTTTGTGCGGGGAGTTATAGATGGAAACATTATTTATTTTGATTATATGGTTCGCTGCTTTTCAAGATTTGATTGGTTTAATTATTACATTTATAAGAAAGTAATAATAATTGAAAAATAAGTGGTGATTAAACCAATTCTTATGTACTTTAGTAGCCTGTAATTAAGGCCAGCAATATCCATAACTGTCCTGTTGTTAGTGGTATAGAGGCCAAGACCCGAGTCTAAACTCACTAAAAGTCGTGCTCCAATGTATATTTGCCATGATAAAAACATTTTTTTTTAATTGTGGTGATTGATAATCCAATGTTACAATACCCAAGTATAATGATTAATGAACTGAACTCTTCAGAAGAAGATTATCATTGCCAGATCCAAGTTTTCAGTGCCATTGTGGCTAAGGCCTAAGGGATAAAAACCTAAGACCCACGCTTGCAATAATTTCTTCTGTTTCTGTCTCTCTTAGGGCCCTAAACCATTACTTCCACACGTAATAGACATGCTTTCTCACAAAGAGCCTTCGTTCTGTTTTTCCTTCTCCCATCTCGATAATCCATGTACCAATTAATCAACAGTTAACGTTATCGAGGTATTATCTTCTTGACTGCGATTTTTTGGGGATAGAATATTTTAAAAACTTGTATTAAAGGCTCAATTATATAGCTATATTTAGAGGATGCCAATCTTCAATACCCCGACATTATTATAGTCATTGAAAACAAGCACTATTTTTGACCCAAAAGGAAAATGCTCAATAGTATTATTATATTAGTGAAGCCTAGCTTTGAAGGAAAGCATTAGTAAAAAGATCATATTTAAGAAAAAAAATAGATTTAGAGATAAAGAATAATAGATTGTAGTTTCTATTACTCATGCATGGTCATGACTCAGAAGCAGCCACCTCCTTCCTCCAACTTTCCTGTGGAATGCACACTCTTGATAATTTTGTAATTGATAGATGTACCAGCAATGTGGAAAGTAAGATACTGATAGAATTGAGAGACGTGAACTTGATTAAGCTCCCTAATCACACCAAATTACTTCCCATTTCATTATTAATAAGTGCTTTCACCAAATTACTTCCCATTTCATTATTAATAATTGCTTTCCTATTCAGCACTTAGTTTTGTTTTAGTATCTTATACTTTTTAAAATCGATGAATAGAGATTTTTCAAAAGAAGTTGGTTAAAAGGAAAATGCTGTACCTACGTATGTTTCTTCTTTATAACTTAATGCCTGTGGGTTTCACGTGGAATTCGCACTCTTTCCAATTCATTATAACAAAATATATTGAAAGCTTGAAAGCACACGTCTAGACAACAATATTGATTTCGCTGGTCAAGATAATCTGATCTTGAATTAATAAAGGTATTCAATTATATATGTAAATCACTAATAAAACAATCTCCACTTTCCTGTGGAAAGCATACTCCTCCCAGAGTATACCACTTGTTGTCTATTTAGCCAGAACTTGTTTCTCAGTTAAATGCTCCTTTATTCATCAACTCAATCTTCTTGATTTGTTTCGTTTCATTTGACAAAAGTTGGCTGGGGTTGTAAAGGTACCAATTCGGTTTTTTAGTGAATAAGTAAAAGGTCTTTCTTCTGTTGTCTTAAGAATTTGGTATTGAATTACACTTACGCTAGGATACTTGAAACTTGAAACTTGAAGAGTGGCGGAGGTGTCCTCCAGATAGCTCCTTCCTCAGCTAAATATATGTATTATACTCTCTCTCTCTCTCTCTCTCTCTCTCTCTCTCTCTCTCTCTCTCTCTCTCTCTCTATATATATATATATATATATACAAGTTTTATACATTTTTCATATTAATTAGTAATTACTTTTTATCTATCATATTCGTCTTATCAAATCTCATGCACGCTTTCTTCACATGATTTTCTTAACCTAAAAGAAAATTATTACATGAATTCTGTCAAGCATATTTGACTTTGATAAAATTTAAATTATGCAAAAAAAAAAATTTGCTCAATCAAATCTGAAATTTCATCAAAAACTTAGGATATTACATAACCCTGGCTACACCAAGGAAAGAACTAAGTAGTTTAGGTGGACAAGAGATGAATTGCCCATACAAAACCACTTGGCAAGATGCCAGAGATCACGCCTACATTACACCTCATAAACATATAGCATAAATATGCCCATAACAACATAACTCATCTGAGCATATGTACAAAAAAAAAAAGTATTCAGCCCAGCATCACCACCTGTTAGCACATCTGCTTACATGCCGCTCCACGCTATTTCATTCCAAGAAGAACACAGCTGTATCAATAAGCATCAGATTGAACCGTGGAGACATAGGTACAGACCAGGGGCCTCTACCATCACCACCATGCATTAAACATCTCACTCATATCCACCCCAAATTCAGCTAAAGAGCCAGCCATTGCGTTTGACTCCAAGGCCGGTCCTTGGATGAAGCCACCCAAACAAGGGCTTTAAGCTCTCAATTTGAGAAAGTTTTATAATTTTATAATATAATTTATAATATTAAAAATATATAAAATTAAAAAATTAAAAAATAATTAATAAAATTACTTGTCTTTTCACTTCTTTATATTTATGTGTTTAATAAATCTCAATTTTCTATCACTTTCTAATTTCTAAAATACTATGCTATTTCCAATGACCTAACGGTCATATATATTTAATCATCTCCAATAATTATTTTTTCTCACTTATTTCTCATATTTCCAATCAACATATTTAATGATTTCTAATAATAATTTTTTCTCCTATATATAAAACCAATTATTTCATTTTCAATGTATAATATCTACTTTTAAATTCTTCTTTTCTCATTTGTTTTTTCTTCCTTCTTCTTTTAACTTCAATTTTCTTCCAAGGAATACACAAGTAGTCCGTTATATTATTATCTTTATAAAGCCATGAATCTCATTTGCAATTTGTAATAAACATTCAATAATTAGATACTCTTATTTTAATATTTACATACTTTTTTTTTTTTGATATGTATACTTTTTTTTTTTTAATTTTTATTAAACATAAAAACAAGGTACAGAAAGGGATGGGGTATAAAACCGACCTCCCGAATTACATACTTTTTTACTTTAATTTTTAATTTATATTATATTATTATATTGTCTTTATTTTATATGATAATTGATTTATTTGAATTAAAAATTTTGATTGTTGATTTTGTATTAGTTATTTAAAAAATATAAAAATTTTACATCTCAAAAAACTAAAAGAATAAAATTTTACTAATTTTTTTTAATTTCAATAAAAAAAGTTTAATTAAATATTTCATTTTAAATTTTTGAACTTATTGAGCTATTCTTGTTTGCTTCTCTAAGATTATGCCCAAACGTAATATCAGCAATGGTTGTGAAGTGAAAGTAAACACCTGCCACTATACCTGTCAAAAATGGATCGGTCCATTTTTGTATTGAATATGGAGTGGGTTGGGCCTAAAAATTTAGGTCCATATTAAAATTAAACTTATATGGGCCAACTCACCAAATCAATAGGTTGGGGTGGGTTGGGGCGGGTCAGCTCCATAGGTCAACAAAATTAATAATTTTAATTAATTTAATAATTTTATATATTTAATTATATAAAATTAATAATTTAATTACCAATAATATATATTTTAATGTGTTTAATCTTGACTTATCAAATTAATAATTTTAATTTATGAATTAAATCATAAAATAATTTTATTAATATAAAATTTATTAAGTAAAAATTATAAAAATGATTTTTTTTAAAAAAATGAGCTGGCCCAACTCAGCCCATAGGTTAGCAAGGGGTGGGCTGGGTTGAGGTTTTAATGGTTCATAAAAAATGGGCTGCCCGGCCCATTTCATATTTTTTTAATCCACAAAAGCTAGGGCTGGGCCGGCCCACATTGACAGGCCTACCTGCCATATAGCCCATAGTCTTGGGGTTGTCTCCTTCACCCACGAATACGATAATGCCACTTGAGAATCCGATTCCGCTACAAGTTTGTGAGATCCCACCCGAGGAGTGGAAGCAAAAAATTTCAGTGCATAAAAAATCGCCATGAGCTTTGCATGATTGGAACTTTTAACACCCAAAGGCCCATAAAAAACTCCTCTAACATGGCCATTACAATCTCTAAGAACACCTGCACAACCAGCGAACCCCGATTTGCAATAGGTTGGCCCAGCTACAGTGAGCTTGAGTTTCAATATATCGGGGGGGACCAAGTCACGCCTAAACGTTCATTAATCGGTTGATCTTGTAAGCATATCTTCCACGGCTCATCCCACCAACCCCTTTTATCAATAGTTTCACCCTGTTTTCACACGATTTAACCCAAAGCATAGAGCACTTTTTAGTGAGAAAAATCAGCTCATCTCGTCCCACTTCTTACGATTAAAAATCAAATCATTCCTTGTCAACTATAATGACCAAAACGTAATTCTTGGGTGAATAAAATTTTTGTGAAGCCATTTGTGTGAAAGAAGAGACTTTCCTTAAAGATAACTTCTTGGAAGTGATTTTACCTAACAATTTGAATTTTATATGACACCTTTGTCTATCAAAAAGCTATAAGGCCTACACCCCAAGAAACACCAGGGCAGTCTAAAGCGATTTCTGGAAGATGATGAGGCCAAACCTCAACCAATAGCAACCTAAAAACTTAGTGGCAAAACCAAAAACTATAAATGCAATTAGTTTGATGAGCTTATGCGTCTTCCACATATCCCCACCTTAAAGGGTATAATAATATATACAATAATAATGATGAATGAGATAAATCTCTTCTATAAATGCCCTCCAAGATGGCTTGTGTCTTCCACAAGCAGAGCTTAATTTCTTCTTCTCTTCGACATAACTTTTCCACTTCATGGCAGCAACTCCCAACCAACGTCCATCACCCAATGATCTACAAAACTTGTTCAGAAATGTGAATGATTCTAAGAAAAATCACAGCCAAGAACCTGGAGATGAAGAGTTCGCAAATACTGAAAGAAGGCAATGGAGGGTTCAAGTTAGCATGGGTTTAGAAGCCAATGATGGGAGAAGACCATTTTCCCTTTCATCATCGTTTAAGAGTTGTGAAACAAAACTCAGGGGCGACTTGAAAGCAATGATGGGGATATGTATAGCAGGGCTAGTTACTGGTGAGGGCTCTAGTATGGCAACGAGATTCATGTACAGTGATATGGACGCAGATATGAAAAGGGGAGGAGGAGTACAAGATGAAGACAAGACAGAGAAGAAGCAGTTACAAAATGAGTTGGGCAGTAACTTGGAATTCTGGTTCTTTTATGCCTGTATTTGAAGATAATTCACGTTTACAACAAAAATGGAAGGGAGGAGTGTTTGCTTTTGAGTTTTGTTTCTGACAATATTGTAAAAACTAGAAACCGATCGACCCTGGCGAAGTTGCAGATTTTCTGCTGATTTTTATTCCATAATCCATTATTATTATCTTTTTCAATATAGCTGTAGACAAATCTTTGCAAAAAAACTGCTAGTCATAAATACAACACCTACACGCACAAAAAGTGGCTATACCATTCCCCTTCTATTTCCAAGGAATTTTAGTTTCTTTGTTTGAGCAATAGTACAAGGAATAGCCATTCTATAGGAATGGCTATTCTCCAAAATCCTCCAAAACCAAAGAATAACCACCTTCTCTCATGGTATTAATTATTTCATAGTTGAGGAATAGACTCAAAAAATTATAAAAATCAAAATACCCTTATCAAATTTAAAAAATTACAATTCTATTTATATAAAATATTATTTTCTCTCTCCTCATTCTCTCCCTTAACTCAAATTTTTAATAAAATATTAATATTAAATTATAAATAAAATATTAATAATTTAAAATATTATAAATAAATTATAAATAAAATATTAATATTTAAATTATCAATTATTAATAAAATAAATTATAATTGTTCCTATTTAAAAACAAAATAAATTAAAAATAAAAAGGCATAATATCATTTAAATTAGATATAAAATATTAATAATTAAATCATTAATTATTAATATTTTAAATAAATTAAAAATTATTCATATTTAAAAAATAAAATAAAAAAATTAATCATAATAATATTTAATTTAAATAAAATATTAATATTTCAAAATATTAATGATTAAATTATAAATAAAATATTAATATTTAAATTATCTATTATTAATATTTTTAATAAATAATCAATTATTAATATTTGAAAATAAAATAATTGGTCATAATAATATTTAAATTAATAAATTATTAATATTTTAACAAATAAAATAAAATAAAAATTAATCATAATAATATTTAAATAAAAAAATATTAATATTTTAATTAAATTCTAGATTATTAATATTTAAAAAATCTAATAAAAATAAATAGCCATATAAATAATAAATTTTTTTTGGTCTTTTTATTTTCTATTTCTTTCTTATTTCAAAGTTATTGTTACCAACTAAACACTACAATAACTCTTAATAATTGAGTAAGGGTATTTTTGTCCTTTTATTACCTATTCTTTTCTTATTTCATTTTATTTCTACTAACCAAATACTGCATTAAGTAGTAATACACATTCTTGCTCTATTCCATTCACTATACCAAACAAAATAATAACTATTCTTTTCTATTCCTATCTTATTCTATTCCCACAGAATACCTATTCTATTCTATTCTTGTATATTCCGCAAACCAAACGTGCTGTTAATGTCTGTTTGATTTGACTTTTCTTTTAATTTATCTATTTTTTAAAAATAAAAGTCAGACCATATGATATTTTGAAAAATTATTAAAAAACAGTTTTTTTAAATAAAATTTTAAAAAAAAAACTTAAAGAAAAACTTCAGGGAAAATTCTCTTCTCTTTTTTTAAAAACACATTAATTTTTCAAAAATACTTCTCTCTCAATCAATCTCCCTCTCCTCTCATTCTCACTGTAAATGACCACTCTTTAACATAAATCACAATTTCCCTCCTCTCTACTTCTTTGTACAAAAACTTATTAAAAAAAGAAGACTTAACAACATAATATCAAAATCTAAAATTTTATTATTTTTACAAAGATTAAGAGAAAAAAAATTTAAAATTCAAAACTACATTCAAATACTATTTAAATATTTGCTCTCTTTTCCACAAGAAAAAAAAATTAATGTTAAATACATCGTTTTCTATTTTCTCTTTTTTTTTTTAGAATTAAAGCATTATGGTCTGATTACTTGTTAGATTAACAAAAATCTGATATTATTGTTACTTTACAAGTTTGAGAGTTGTTTCTTTTTTTTATTGATTTTTTTTATTTTAATATATAAAATTATATATAAACTTAAAGCATTTCATTATAAATTATTAGGTTATTAAAAATGGCATAAATATTTTTTACAATAATTTTAACTAAAATTAAAATTTATATAATTTATTTTGTTAAACAGTTTACCAAACAGTTTTAGTTTAATTCTAAAAATTATTATTTTTCATAAAAACTTAATAATAACTTTTAAATTAAAAAAAAAACTAAACCAAACAGGCTCTAAATACAAACATGTCACCAAGAATCAAGTAAAAACATAACTCAACCACACTTGTGGTAGTACGTTTTTAACATTTTCTCTTCGTTCTAACTTTTCTAGTGAACAAGGGGAATCAGTCTCTTTCCCATCGGTCAACCCCCTCTCCTTCTGGGTATGGGTTGTGACGGGTTTTGGAGTTTGTTTACTAAAAATTTTATTTTTATGGGTAATTGAGGATTTATAGGATATGTTTTATGTTTTCAGAGTTTGGATTGAATGGAAGAGTTGAGTTCAGGTTTTGCTGCTGTCGCGATATCTCTCACGACTGCTTAAAACTGGATAAAGAATATTGAAGCTGTTGTTTATGTTTTCATTTCGATTGATTTTTTCTTTTTTTTCTTTTTTTTTTTTTGGTGCTGCAACCTGAGAGACACAACAGAGTTAGCACTAGTTTGGAGAGACTCATATTCTACACGAGTTGAGCTATTATGCCTATGCACACGAGATAAACATTAACGACTACCCAAAAGGTACGATTTTAGAAAATTTTAATACTTACATAAATTCTTGATTTTTAATGAAAAAGATTATGGAAAGATAGCTCCATCGAGTTCAAATTGTGATTCTATCATCAATTAATCAAGTCATATTACATGAACCAAAAAACAATTGACACTAAATCAATCGATTTGCATTAAATCGAAAAACTTGTTTGGCTAAAAATAATAGTTTAAGAAGAATACAGAAATATTAGAATCTTTAAGGTTTATGCCTTTTCAAAAGAGATACTTTTCCTTCAAAATACACATTAGTATCACGGCTAATAATTTATTTATAAAAAAAAAATTAAAAATCTAATACTAAAAAATAAAGCTACTATTAGTAATTATATATATCGCTTATTCAAAGAAACCTTGATTGTCATTTAGATTGGTTTATGGACATTGGGAGGAGTTAAGAATACAATAATTATGATTGATAAATCTAGAAACTATTCAAACAAAAACGTAGGTGATGTGGCTTTAGCACCGAAGCCATTCAGGTCCTATTACACTTGTAGGAGATGAGCTCAAAAAAGGGGCCTGAAGACCAACCACATCCGCATCCACATCCTAAAGAAAACCTAATGCTACATAACTAATATCTGGCAACCAAACATGCATCAAGAAAGAAGAGAAAGTATAGCATTTCCCTCAGCTAAGCAGCTTCAAATACAGGAAACGGATATAACGAAACATAGCACCATATATACATGTATACATAACACACACGCATACCTGCCAAATTCAAGTTTAAAATGCAAAAGCATTTGAATACCAAAACTTGAAATTTTCAATTTCTTTCCATGTATCCCTTTGATGGGGTATCCAAATTAATATCCATTTACAAATAAATACAGTGAATCAAATTAATTGTCATTATTCATACCAATCAAAATGGTAGGCCCCATGACAAGAGCAAGCACCTAGACATAAATCCAAAACAAGACAAAACAAACACTTCAAGCATCAAGGCAGCAATGCAGGTAAACTAAGAAACATTCCATCATGTGACATGATGACTTATAGCACACTCCAATAACAAAGGACAGAGGGTCGACAACTCCAAGTTGCAGTTGGAAACATAACAACAATTCAAGTGCTAGGACGACCCAAAGAACAATTTCCTTTCAGCCAAATTTCACAAAGAGCTAAGAAAGCACCAATCTCCTACATGGCCAGAGGAAAACAAACCCTCAAAGTCCAAGAGTTTTGACACTGAGAACCATAAAGGAATTGGCATGCACGATCTGAGCTGGAAGAAATATATTAACCACTTTTCAGAATTTTAGCCAAAAAGATCATTTCCCTAGAGCGCGGTACACAAACAAGGCAAGAGAGCCAATCTGCAGCCAAACAGAGCAACATAGTATAGACTCATGGAAACATAACAGCAGTTGCTGAACTCATCAAAGAGCTTCCAAACAACCTGCCATGTGTTTACAGGAAATGGAACTCTTCCCTCAGTGTGCCATGAAGAACATGGGGCATGCCTATATTCAATTAGTATGCAGATCCCTTGGTGCGCCCAAAAAGACTCGCAATTTTAAAGTTTATAAAACCATGTCCAATTAGCAACAAAGAAACCCAATCAAGTATCCATTAAGGCCACAAACGGCCAAGCATCCTGCCAAAAGGTCAACAGCATTAATACTGCATAAACTATTGATTAAAAACTAGCAGACAACAAAGCAATATTTAAGGAAAATAAATTACCCGCTTGACTCCTGTTTATTTAGTATGATACTGAAAACAGGGCAGCCAAAATGGGCATTTACTTCTAAAGAAGGATTCTACTCCCCAAGTGAGAAGAAGCAAAATCCCAAATGGCGGATCCCTCCCCATCATTCCTCCATATACCCATGCAAAGACCAAACCATCTTCCATAATTGTGCATTCAAAAAAGTCAACAAGTCGGACAGAAGTAAGGGCAATTGCTGTTGACAATGCATGAGTCACAAAAAATGGTGCATTCAGAGAGCATAAGACCATATTTGAAAGTGCATGTCAAGAAAGCACAAGACTCCATCGGACCAAAACATCGAACACAGCATTTAAGGAACACATAAATAGTTGTAGATTTGTGCCAAGTTTCACACTTCAAAGGACTGAACTATTATATTGTTCCACCCAGACAACAATGAAGAGAGCACATCCTGTTAAAAAGAAACTTCATGCTTCGAGAGCATAAAAGCAGCAACATTAGTTCTCCACCTGCAATCAAAGTACCCTCCCATCAGTACAATAATAATCACAAATTTGAATTAAAAAGATGAAAAGAAAAAGAAATTAACAAGCATATAGAACAAGCAAAGTATTTTACACATACCAAAAACATTCATCTTATCCAGAACGTTGACCTCCTGTTCCACGACGCTCATACGGTCCAGAACGATCACGATTGTGTCTATCACCTCCAGGACCCCCACGACTACCTGCATCCCTGCTGCGGCCACCAAATCGATCTCCATTCCGATCAGGACCATAACGACCGCCGCCTCCGCCGCCGCCGCCACCGCCTCCATAACGATCCCCCCTACCACCATACTTGCCTCCCCTAGCTCCTTCACTAGGACACTCTCTAGCAAAGTGTCCAGGTTTCCCACACTTAAAACACTCCCCACCATTAGATCCACGTCCACCATCATAGCTCCGGTTACGATCACGATCGCGATCACGTACACGATCGCGGTTACGATCACCATCATACTCTCTCCCTGACCCTTGATGAGGCTGAGCTCTATCAACAGTTATATTCCGCCCATCCAAATCCATTCCATTCATTGCTTCAATAGCTTCTTCCATTGCTGTTTTATCATCAAAAGTGACAAAGCCAAATCCACGAGAACGGCCAGAAAACTTGTCAACAACTACCTGAATCAAACGAAAGTTTTCTCAGTCCAAATCTTGTTGATGTTTAACTAAAACATCATAAAATATAGTTTCCAGTGCAGAACAAAACCTCAACAATTAATGCCATATGGCATTCAAAAGATAATTAAGTTCCATAACAGTTTATTAGTATAATGATTTTGACAAATAGTGCTATTTTGATTACTAGTTTTGTTCTGTAAAACATATTATTGTCATTCAAAGTACTTAAGTCTTTTGGGTTTCACATTGCCTTCACTATAAATTGGAGCATAAACTGACACCTGAAAGGATAGCTTTTAAATGGGAAACTGATCACACATTTAGAAAGGAAGGTGGAAGCAGTGCAGTTAAATCAAAGACACTAAAAAAGCTTATAAATCAATGAACACTATTACCTTGTGTAAAAAATACTATATAATAAATATAACCATTTGAACAGGATCAAATTAAATGATAAAAAATCAGCAAACTCAAGTACTTAAAAGTTAAAAAATAAATAACAGAAAAGATGCCATGAAACCATTAATTTCATGATTCATTACCTTTGCCTCAAGAAGATTTCCGAACTTTTCAAATGCATCCTTTAAACCCCTATCTGATGTTGACCATGAAAGGTTACCAATAAAACAGCGGTACTCTACCTCTTCTGGCATACTGTAAGCTGTGTTTTTTCAGCAAGAAACATTAACACAAAAGTATCCACTAGTGTGCATGTTAATCAATTTGAGATATCTTCTTTGAAAAAAAAATGCCATCACAAGATCAGCCCAAAAATGGAGGAAACATGCTCACATACAAAAAAAAAATGTAATCTCCTACATCGAGCACAAAAAATCCAAATTAACAAGCAACCAAAAATTTAAGAAGTGACTTATTACCGTTAAAACTTCTATGACCACAAGAAATCAATTTTCTTGCATTCACAGTACCATTCATTTTGAAACCTCATAACCAGAATGAAGAAAAAACTCTCCACAATAATAAATGCAGCACCAAACATTCAAATGCAATCACTTAGAAGATAAAATCATTGAAGGTATCAAGTCTTTTGGTAAATAAAAAACTAAATGAATGACATGAAAAAATTACTTCACTGCATTCAGTCAAACAAGTTCAAAAAAGAAAACATTAGACTCTGGTTGGTAGTTTCTTTTTGCTTCCGTAAGTGTTGTTAAAAAGAAAACGAAAATTGTAAAAAACCAAATCATATGCCATTGAAAATGAGAAAATAATTAAACTACAACAAATATTCAATTATGAATGCTCAATAATAAAGTAAAAATGGTGCCTTTTGATGTTTTAGAAGTTTAGTTTCCAATGTTCAACTATTCAAGAGCACAGTATTTTGTTTTGCATATACAAAAGCACTAGTTGTGTTCTGCTTCCCAAAGCAAAACAGCAACCAAACAGAGGCTTAGCCTACAACTGCCACAGCAATCATTAAAATTAACATAGCCCAATACACATCTCCTTTAATATTTTTAAGAAAACAAATTCCCTTTCTTAATCATCAATATTGTCATCCTCAAAATATTAGCAAACATGTCTTAAAGGAATGCACTTCTGCACCATCTCAAGCAACTCTCAGTTAGCTAACTGCCGACATAAAACTTCAAAATCGGCCTCACCGTCACTCCGGCTTTTCGACGAATCCCTAAAAATAATCCACAACCACTATAGATAAACAGCTTATAAACAATCAGATATCATTCCAGAAAATTCTTAAAATCAGGTAACCAAACACTCCTAATCTGCTAATCGATTAAAAATAACAGATTGCATTTAAAAACATTATAAAACAATTCAATTTTTCAGATCTGAAGCAAAAGCGAATCGATAGAAAACAACAATTAGAAGATTGCAGAATAACCAGATTTAATGGAAAAAAACTAAGAATCAATTACGAATAGATAGAAATAAAGAATTCGCGTACCAGCGAAGCAGCGGCGAGTGAGAAGTAAAATTGAAAAGATTTGTTAGGTTTGCTTTGTTTCGAAGGAAACCTAAAAGAAAGAGAACACTGTGGGAAGTGAGAGAGAGAGAAAGAGAATCAACAGCGTAAGCGGTAGCGTAAGTCTACGCGGCCTTAAAATCTTGTTTTCCGGATTTTTGTGGGGTTCCAAGGAATAAATCATATGAGACTAGTTCTATGATAGTGATAATCTTATCTTGACAAATCATTATAAATGTTTGATAATTTAATTTAAAAAATTATTATGGATGTTTGATAATCTAATTAAAAAAAATCCTTAATGAGAAACTATTAATGAAAACGTTTTAAAAACCCTATAAAACAAAAAGGTACTTATAGTTACTAATTAAGAGTTTCAAAATATTTCATTTAATAGTCTCTAAAATTAACTTTATTACTAAAAATAAGATTAATTAAAAAACAAGCAACAATTTAATTTTACTAAATGAACAATTCATAAAATAAGAACCAATGTTCTTAAGGAATTA
This sequence comes from Theobroma grandiflorum, assembly GCA_036013995.1. Classification (NCBI taxonomy): domain Eukaryota; kingdom Viridiplantae; phylum Streptophyta; class Magnoliopsida; order Malvales; family Malvaceae; genus Theobroma; species Theobroma grandiflorum. The sequence goes on from CP142131.1 coordinate 16,816,467, forward strand.
TAACGCATGAGCAGTATTAGCTAGGTTAATTTCCTGAAACATCTCATTAGAGTTATTGAGTGTTTAAATAATAATTAAGGTCACATAAATTACTTCATTAATGCATAATACTTAGAAAAGTTTTTGAACTATTTAAAAAATTTTAAATAAATCTTTATTTTTATATTATATTTAATCAAATTTTTATATTTTTATTTTAAATCAAAAAAATTTTTATAATTAATGGTTGACTAACTATTGTTAATTAAAACGATTTTGTCATTCTTTATCATATGATGTTACTGATATGACATGATAATATAATCATTTGATATTTTTCACACTCAACATCAGTGCCACATAAGTATAAAATGATAAGTAATATTTTGACTAATAACAATTAATCAAAATTTAGTCATAAGTGCTGATTTAATTCAAAATAAAAATATAAAGACTTGATTAAATGTAATGAAAAAATATAAATTTTATTTAAAATTTTTTTAATAGAATAGAAAAATATGAGTTTGTTTGTATTTTCTTAAATAATTCAAACATTTTTTCAAACATTGTGGCTTGAATTAATTAAAAAGTATAAATTTACTTATAAAACACTACAAAATTTCTAAAAACTTGTTCTCATTGACATGGACAAATCTATCATAATAGTTTTGACAATCACTATCTTTGACGCTAAAACCTTACAAAATAGTGATCACTTTCAATTTTAAGCAAATCATCTCATACCAAACAGTACATTAATTAAGTTTTATCTAGGGATTTCTAATGGGATTAGCATTAGCATATTTGCCTATAAACATGACGTTTATGATGCAGTTTAGAGCCACATCTTGCTCACCAAAACCTTGAGGGGCAATTAAGAATTGTGATGAGAAATTTCAACAGCCACAAGTCCTCCCATACCTTAAGAATTGGCGACACTTAACCCTGTACATCAATTTTGGGAATTCCTAGCCTTGGGCATCAATGCCTTTTCGTCTTCCTCCTCCTATTTTTGTGTTTTTGGATTTTTTTGAAAAGTGAGAAACTTTAAGTCTAACTAACATTAGGCTTAGTAGCAAAAGAAAGCCACAAACCGCCATTGATGTTATTTATTTTACTTGAAGAGCTTGTGCAACTTAGTTTTTTTTTTTAATTTAAAAATTATTATGAAACTCTTATGAAAAATAATAACACTTTTAAAATTAAGTAAAAACTGTTTAGTAAGTTATTTGGAAAAATAAATTATATAAATTTTAATTTTGGTTAAAATTAGTATAAAGAGTATTCATGTCCTCTTTAATTACTTCATAAACGAAGATGAGATCAGTTTACTTCAAGTTTATATACGATTTTTAATATTAAAATAAAAAAATCATAAAAAAACGAAATAACTTTCAAAATAACATTAGATTTTTTGGTGAAGATAGAAAACCTTTGAATTTAGAGCTTTCTTTTTTCCTAATCTTTGTAAAAATAAAAAAATCTTAAATTTTTCTATTTTGTTGCTAAGTGTTCTATTTTTTTTCTTTTTTTAATAATCTTTATAGAGAGAGAGAGAAGGGTAGAGGAGAGATCGTGATTTTACATTGGAGAAGGGTGATTCGTAGAGGAAGGGAGAAAAAAGGGAGATTGATTGAGAGAAAGGGATATTTCCTGAAAAGCTGATGTGTTTTTAAAAGAAGAGAAAAAAAAGTTGCTTTATGGAGTTTTGTTTAGTTCTTTTTTACAAAATTTTGTTTTTTAAAAAAATATATTTTTTTAAGAACTTTTCAAAAATTATATTTGACTTGACTTTTACTTTTAAGAGATAAATAAACTAAAACAAAAAGCAAACCAAACAGCTAGGAAAGTGTGTGTGAATCACTATTAAAGGTTGAACAATTAGATAGCTTGAGGTACTTAAAATTTGGAGTTCTTTTTATAAATGGGTCTCATGCATAAAACATTTCTGAAAATAGACTTCTCTATAATTTTAACTGTATTTAGCCAAGAGAATTAAAATTTGAACAAAATTACCTTTAATGAAACGGATCCATTTGTTTGGCTCCACGCCTTATCCCGAAACCTATTAACAGGTCAAGTATGTTTACAATGTGTGTAACTTCTCGGTTCTCATTAATAGACCATATATCTCCAAACAAAGAATTCTGCCGAAAGCATTCCTCGCCAGTTCAACTTTCGAGCATTTTTTGCAGTGGTAGAATCATTTTAGAGTGGTTATTATTCGCATAAAGGTAGTTCACATATTAAGCAGTGAGAGAAAGTTCACATTACGTAAAAAAAGGTATAATATATTTTTTTTTTATTTTGAACAATGTAAAGAAATGTTTTTAGGGCTATTATTATTCTTCATGTTTTTCATTTATGGTTTTAGAGCATCAACGTATGCATATTGCTTGTTCATATTAATATTATTGTTGTTTGAAATTGTTGAATACAAACATGAAAGTGGTATTGTTGGTGTTGTTGGGTCAAAAGATGATAAGGCATGCGTGACTAGTTGATATGTATGCGTTATCACTTTTTTATGGGAATTGGGTTTAGGATTTAGGTATTGTGTAACTGAAGGCTTGTTTACGTGGTTGGCACCTTATGCATGATTGGATTTTGGCATGGCGTCACTTAGGGTGTGCGTGATTGCATTAAGGTTTAACATTGTGTGATTGGTTGATATGTCATTGCGTGACTGGTTGATAAGTCAATGCGTGAGTGGTTGATAGGTCATTGCGTGAACATTGTTTAGGCATGACGTCACTTAGGGTGTGCATAACTGCATTAGGGTTTAACATTGCGTGACTAGTTGATATGTCATTGCGAGAGTGGTTGATAGGTCATTGTGTGAATATTGTTTAGGCATGGCATCACTTAGTGTGTGTGTGATGCGTTTAGTTGTTCTTAGTATTGTGTGACTTGTTGATAGATCATTACATGATTAATGTTAGTAATTGCGTGACTTATTGACAAGGCATTACACGAGTGTTATAACTACATGAAATTTGTCTATATGGCATTGCATGACTGACATTGTGTTCATTCTGTATTATTTTGGGTCAATTGTAATGCTTTAACATGTATATGTTGATTTACTTAATAATCCATGCTCGACACATGCAATAATTATTTTGTTTTTAAGGTTGTCTAAAAACAATTAAAATTATTGTGAAGGTCATTTTTAGAGTGAGCTTCCAAGGAAGGTTATTTCTCAGAAATTTCTTTTATTTTTTTAATCTACAATAATCATATTAACTAAAATAGGAATGTTATATGTTTTATGTTGCAAATGGCCAGCATAGGAATAGAGCAGGATAATGTGAAATCTTTGTTTTGTGTGGCAAGGCACTAGTGAGGGTTTTAACATTGGCATTAACATCCACTGTAAGTGGTCGCATCTGCATGTAATACATGAGATGCTGTGCAAAGTAAATAAGTTGAAAACCTTAAAGAGAACATGCTTTGGGCATATGATGGGCGTCGAATTAGAAAAGAGTTTATTCTATACCAGTCTCATGTACAACCTAATGCTGTGTAGAATCAATGAACCCGACACCATTGAAGGTGAGTTAAGGTTTGCCATAGGCAAAACGAAGGCCTAGTTCTCGAAGAGGGAGTTTTGTCTGGTGACAAGACTGAAGTTTAATACCCTATTGACCTTTATTGTCAATCCTTACGAGGACGTCTCTGGAGGAATTCACCATGATTTTGGGGAACGGGGAACGAGTTGAAGATGCAACAAGTTTTAGAGACGTTCAAGGAAGGGCAGTTTCAACAAGAGGGAGACACGACCAAGATGGCCTTTGTCTTGATCGTGAGCAATGTTTTATTCGGTTAAGACTATAGACGATCAGTGATTCTATGGTTGTTGTCGCTGGTCGAGAACATCAACGACTAAAATGCGTTCTCATAGGGCAAATATGTTTGGACTTTGACCATCAATTACTTGACGCAAGGTTTCGAACCTCTAGCGAGGGGAGTAGCAAAGAAGAAACGTTACCACCTTTACAGATTTATATGGGCGTTTCAGGTAGTGTGCTATACCCTAATATTTATCAATATTCTTTTCACATAAGATTTTATGAGGTGAATAAAAAATGTTTCACAATTGTTGTGCAATTTTAAACATTGGAAGCAATTCCTAATATCCAAAACTTATTTGGAAAGCAACGCCAGTCTGGACAAGTTTGCCCAAGAATGCTGAAATGGAAGTGTGACGAGAGGCCTATACGCTTCCATGTCAATATTGTAGGTTTGGAGAGAGAAGGTAAGATGAGTAAAAAAATCGTATTTTTTATTTTATTTAATTTAATTTTTTTGTCATAGAGTAGCAAGGTTAAACCTAATAGCAATGCATGTTTTTGGTGCAGTTGTGCACAGTTGGGACCTTAGAGCCAACTACGGAATAGATGTTGATCGCATATTGAGCTGACATTGAAGTCAATATCTCCGAGGGGCAGTAATACGTTCCATTATGGAAGGTGAAAGGTCAGTCAAAATTTGGTCCCCAGCAAAGGAAGAAGATAATGGGCTGCAAATAGAAAAGTATGGTAAAACGAAACATTAAGTGGAGATGCACCAAGACGAGGAGGTTCATTCCCAGTTTGTTGCTACTAAGGCCTCAGGTGCTGCTGAGGCGCCTGATTCTCTTCTTGCAACTCCTCATGCTGCTTCTCTTACTGCTTTTTTTTGTGCTCCTCATGCTTCTCATGTTGCAACTCTTGTTGCAATTACCGTGACCCCTCATGCTGAACCCTCTTTTGCTTCTACTGCTGCCTTTCATGCTCAAGCACATAATCTATCATTGCGTCCTCAAATGACTATGAGCTTTAAACAAGAGATGCAACAGATGTGGACACGGTGGAAGAAAAACCTACAGTCAATGCAAACGGAAATGTAGATGGATATGCAAATGCTGATAAAGTCATTGCGAATGGAGGTTGAATGAGACATGTGGATACATATGCATGCAATGCAGTTGGAAATCCAACGGGCAATGTAGTTGGAGATCTAAAGAGCGATGCAACTACAGATGCAGTCACTGCATCTAGATATCCAGTAGCCACTGCAAGGGCTAAAGGATCAGATTTTTGGTCGGCTGATCAATCGTTATGAAATATGAGTTTTTATCATTTTTCATTGCGTGAGTTATAACATGTACGATGTATACATTGTTTTAATGTGTTTGATTTTTTCTACCGTTTAGAGTCGATTGATGGGTAAAGAGGATGATACACGCAACAAAAAGGGCAATAGTACTAAAGTTGATCTTGACGAGGTAGGTGGCATAAATTAGTCAATTGCATCGGCTCCAAGCTCACTTCCCACTACCCCGATTGAAGATCATCCTACTAATAGTCCAATTACAACTTCTTCACATCTTGCTCCTATCCCATCTCCACCAAAGGCCCCCTTAATATTATCAGTGCACACCTTCTCTTAAGGTTCCACTTTTACCTCAGGTCGAAGAGGCACCTCATCCTGCGAGTAGTCCAATTACAACTTTCCTGTGTCCTACTCGTGTCCCAACTCCATTAGAAGCCCCCCAACATGATGAGATTACACCTTCTCTTGAGGCTCCACCTCAAGTCAAAGATGCACGTGTGAACTTAGTTAGCAAATACCTTCGAAGCCTATATGTTAACTTGCTATTAGTCTAGCGTAAAGCGAAAGATGATTTGAAGGACAGATATGAATCCTTCATGAAAACGAGCAAGTCAGGTAAAATGATAACAATACACGATATTAGTATTAACGGTTCTAAGGTATTGATTCCATAGACCTTTTGATGTGGGTATTATATATATACAGGGTTAACATTCTAGGCATTGAAAGGCAGGAGGGCCTTGATTTTATTTGATAATTGGAGATGCCGACTGAATTGTTAGACAACCAACACATTGACACATGCATCAACGTCATCTGTAAGTGGGTGTGCCAGCACCATCCACAACTCTACAAGCAAAGAGTATGCATTATTGACAACTACTTTTACGTAAGTATATTTTAATGCATTATAATTATTTAAATGTATGATGTGTGTATTAGTTAATGGCATCTAACTGTTGTGCGTAACGTAATTGATAACTTATTTTGTTGGGTTTGAGCAAAAAATGAAGCCTCCCCCGACAAATAAAACATTCAAGGCGACTAAGGCGGTATTGCCAAATCATGTGCTTGAATATGCAAATGGTGGGAGTCCTCTATGGGATTTGCCAGGGTACGAGGTTGACTCATTTCTTGTACCGTGCTTTTTCGACAATCACTAAGTGGTAATGTACATCAACTTGCTGAAATGGAGTATGACGTTAGTCGACTCATGGTATAGTCGGACAGATGCAATGAAGTTTGGCTTACGCGATAAGTAGATGAGTCTACTAACAACATTACTCCCCATTATATGCCATCAGGCAAGGTACTTTGTCAGCTCGCATCATCAAAAACGATCTTTGACGTAGATAAGGTTTAAGTTAAATGTAAAAACCCCGATACAACAAGATTCACACAGTTGCAAGGATTAAGTTATCACTTTGTTGCAGTGCTTGATCGACTCGGAGGATCATACCTTAAAAGCAAATGCCATAGACGACCTTCGAAAAAGTTTTGCCCTTGAGATTTTTGCAAATAGCGTGACTTGTTAATTTTTTTAATTTGTTTGTTCTTTTTCTTGATATGTAAAATAACATTGTTGTGTATCATTTCCAAATTATTCTTTATTGTATAATTTACAAATTTTTCTTTTTTGTATCATTTAACAAAAAGAAAGGCATTAAGAACAATTCGATATTCATTGATGTGATAAGAATATAGGTCCAATAAGAACATTATTTTTTTCTTATTCATATTGTAAATTATGTTAGTAATTTATACAATTTACGTGCTAGATTACATGAGTTTGCATATGCCAAACCCATAACTTTATGGCCTACATGGCATGTTGAATTGCATTGTGTGACATAGGCATGTAATGTAATGCCCACACTAGTCGATACCATAAGGCCATTGCATGAATGGGGTATAGTCATAGCGTGACATATAAATTGTGTGAATGGTGTGTATGGAATCTCATGGCCAGTTGATATTGAATCACGCGAGTATTTGATATGAAATCCCGTGAACCGTTAAGATGGAATCGAGTGACTAGTAAATATGGAATTGTGTGACTATTTGATTTTAAATCGCATGACTAGTTGATATTGAATCGCGTGAGTAGTAAATATGGAATCGCGTTTCTAGTTATTATGGAATTGCTTGACTTTTTGATATGTGATTGTGTGACTCACTTATTATGTGTCATGTTTTTTAAAGCAGGGTAAGCCAATTATGATGGACAATATCAAACCATAACTCAACCCCAAGCACGATCATAACATAATATCCAGTTGAATACCCTAAACCCTTAACCAGAAGTATAAGTAAACACATGAAAGTTAAACCACATGTTGAGCATATAAAAAAAAAAGAAAACCAATATACCATAATTGTTTAGCAAACAAATTACAGTATCCCTAATCCAATTAACAATTCATTCATCCCAACTCACAAAATATGAATCTTCTTCTGATATGCTTGACTCAGCTAGAACCAATGATAGTTGACTTCCTTTTTCTCTGAGATTCATGTCAGAGAAACTCATCTCTATCTGTTTCTTTCAGTCGCACTTCTGTTGCCCAATCAGCTGTATTTGTTCTTTGCATAAGAGAATTCTCAACATTCTAAATCCTCAATTTCAATGTCTGCATTTTATCAGTTTGGTTACTGAGTTTCTCATTAATCCTTACAAGTATATTATATATCACATCATTTGAAACAAGATCTAGAATAACTTTAGATAGATCATTGGATGGAGTATCATGGGCAAGTTGAATTGGGCTACCTTTAACAAAGTTGAATGACTTATCAACACTCATCTCATATCCCCTCTTCATGAGCTATCCAATAGAGAGATTACGAGGCATGTGACTGATCCAATCAACTAGATATCTATTGCCTTAAATCCTTTTCTTCTTAATTGGAGTTGATATAAGGTTTTCGTATGGTAGAGTCGTCTCATCCCGTAAGGCGACTCCTCTAATTCTGATGATCATATATTGTGTAATATTCACACCCAACTAGGTTCCAATTGATTTTGTCATCCACAGGTCATTAATGCTAACATGTCTTAAATGACTAATCCTTCCCTATAATGTAGACTCCATAAAATTATGTACCAGCCTAGCTATTGCAGAATGCAAATGACAAGCATGAATTTGTCGTGTATAGTTATATTCTTCATGTCATGTTGGCCTACATGCCGAACGGCTTATAAAATGGGGAAAGTCTAGATTGTCCATCTCTGTACTCCATTTTCAAGAGCTTCCCAATATCAAAGTTAGTCACCGTAAACTATATTCCTTCCAAAAACACGTTCAAAACATAAGATTTTAAATCATTAGGATTTTTAAATTCATTTTCACTCTGACGTATGCTCGAGTAAAATTCCCTAACAAGAGTTGAGCTATAATCCATTTTTGGAAAGGTAATTAAACCTTTAAGTTTACCCATGTCAAAAAATGTATTTAAGTCATGCTCAAGGTCTATGTATTCATTAAAGCTTCATAATCTACCACTTTCTCGCCCGATATGATGGTATTCTCTATTACCCTATATCTAGCAGCATGTGCGTTGTTCCTAAACCGTGAAGACAAGGACAGAGCGTTACTTGGTACGATGGAAAAACCAATTGATGCAGTAGGTAGTTCAAGAGCTAGTTTCCATTTCTTCTTTGAGCGTAGAGTAGAGTATTCATCATCACGCTTAATTTCGTCACCATTCTCATTGACATTAGGTGTGCGAGAAAATGCGACCATTGCTTAAGACAGTGTTGGAGGGTTAGAGTTTAGGGGTTAAACTTACAACTAGAGATAGGTTTAAGAGATTTTCATTGAATTATGGGTTCGAGTTTAAGGTATTAAGGATACCATGAGACAAGACAATACCGTTTTGAATAAAAGGAAAAAAAAATCAAGTACAACAATTGCGTGACTAGCTATTATGTATTAGAAATTGATTGACTAGCTATTATGTATAGCAACCCAACTCTTAAGACCAAAGGTGGATAGGAAGGGGGCTAGTGAGGGCCCTCACACCCTTCAACACTTTTTTAAATTTTTAAAATTTATTTGTATTTTTTAAACATTTTATAATTTTAACCCTCTAATAATTTAGTGATTTTTATAACTTGTCTTTGCTTTTTAGAAATTTTATAATTTTGCCCATACAAAAAGTTTAAAAGTTTTCTAACATATTTTTATTTTTTTGAACTTTTATAATTTTGCCCCTACAATAATTTTTTTTAGTTAAATATCCCACAACAATTAATAAGACTAAAACAAAACTAATTACATTTTCAAAAAAAAATTATAAAATCAATTACAATAGAATTATTTTCAAACCCATCTTCATCAAAAGCTCACAACCACTACTTGCTCACAACCACTACTTCATAAAAAAAATCATTTTTTACACTTGTATTAACATATTTTATTTTTAATATTTTCAACTTTAATCGTGATGAGTAAACATACATTGATAAAATGTATCTACATTTTCAGAGCTATGTGACACACTAAAGAAGCCAAGAATATCAAAAATTCACTTCCTTATTAACAGATTGGCCCATCATGTCTACCTTCAAACAAATTTCTCCTATAATTTATGCCATATTAAATATTTTGTGGTTTGATTTTATTGTTTACAAAGATAAATTATGAAAGAGTACAATGCATTTGATGATCCCATAATATTATCTTAAGAGGCATATATCTAGATGCTGGCTATTATCAGATGTCAAAGTATAATCTCCAAACTTTGTCAAACTCAAGTTCAAATGGTATTATTCAATGCAAATGTCAATGGCAAGTTGGAAACAATCCCTAACAACTTATGTTTGAAAGGCCACTATCTTCAATTACGATACCCATAATGTTCTCAAAGTTTCTAGTCTGCATTGGACAGTTGTTTCGTGTGTGCCCAGGTTGTCTACAAATTGAACATGTCTTGGGTGGTCATCGTCGTTGTCGAGCCGTCAACTAAGTAGATCATGTTTCCGGATTTGTCGATGGGCCTGCAAATGAAGTTTGGCAATTGTGTCTATTATGACTATAACTCTTGCATTGTGAACATATATGTCGTCGACTGCTTTCCCCAATTGATGTAATCTTTTTCCTCCTAGGTCTTCCTGCTTGAAGTCGCCAAGTTAGTGGCAAAATGACAATTTGTTGAATGCCATAGGGGATGTCCCACTCACTAGGATGCTTAACTAGGTGAATAGGAACCTCATATCCCTTCACCCAAGATTAAGTCTTGTAATAGTCTAAGCAAAATTCAATAGTTGCATGTTTGCAATGAAATCACAGTTGACGAACAATGTAAAATTTCAATTCATCATGCACAAAATAAGAAAACATGATTATTCATACCTTATTGCCACCATGGCATAAATGCAAGGGAGTAGATTGGTTTAGAGCTCACAGTATGAACAAATCTTGGTGGATAGGTTGACGACTGTATCCTTAGTCCCACCAATAACTTGGAACTCTATTCAATCAATTGGTTGTGTAGAAAAGTGACATGCTTCATTGAATCGTGTGTTCAATAGATCGATAACCTAAAGGCTGAGGGGCATGGTCAAATTTAATGCCTCATTATGCTAGTCATGGAACCAAGGTTGGAACATGCCTCTAATGCACTTGATCAAGAAGGTTATTAGCATTTTTCTTGCATACCTCAAATAGGAGTTAATACACTCCACAATATTAGATGTCATGAGCTTGTATTGCCTTATTGGTGATCATGCATGTGCTCATCTCTTAAGGCCAAATATCATAAGGCGATCCTAAGTAGGTTTGCAAAGCTGTTTCAACTTATTCATATGTCTGTTAAAATTGGTGAACCTGTAGCAGTTAGTGACCAAGGTGAAAATCAAGATAACGTCTTCATGCTTAAACCTATTTCTAACATTTTTCCCTAAATAGTAATGGCATAGATCATGGTACGCATCCTCATATACTTTCTTAACTGCATTCTTAATGCCAAGATACTGCTAAGAAATGGACATTGCATTTTCAGGACAATTAATCACATGTCGTAATTGGGTAAGAAAGCACAACCAAGACTCTTCTTCCTCAATGCGACCAATGCCAAATGCAACTGGATATATCTACCCATTCACATCTTTGCGTACCGCAACAAACAGAATACCCTTGAATCTGCCTTTCAGATGTGTGGCATTGATAGTAACTACAGGCCACATTACAGCACTGAACCCCTAGATACATGACCCGAATGTCCAGAAACAATATTTGAATTGTTGTTCCCTATCCATAGTGACAACTGTGATAGTACCGAGATTTTCACGTTCCAACATATGGAAATAAGAGGGGAAGAATTGGAATGACTCTTCCGGAGGACTGAACACAAGACTCTCCACATACTTCTTTGCTTGTCTAGCCTTACCATATAGGCATTGCAATCCCCACTTGCGATTCATCTCTTCTATTATTTTCTTAGGTCTCAATAGGTTTACATTATTTCCTTGCAGCCTGGTGAAGATAAGCTTACCAATTAACCTTACGCTCACAATTCAATACCCACATTACAAACCATCAATAGTACACGTGTGTACCTTTTACAACATTTGAACTTGCCAATATTCTCCCTCATGCAACTTTGTTGCACGTAAAGCGAATGTACATGTCTTTTCCTTACAACCAACCTCCAAACAAACATAACATGACTTTCTAACTCTAATCTCAAAATATTCTTTTAGTGCCAACATGCTCAAAGATAGTTTCAATTCGACCTTCGATGGAAACACTTTTCTATGATATAAGTGGTCGTCCATTATTCTAGACTCTTTAGTCTCAACTATTTAGAAGGATATCATATCTACCCTAGGAATAATCCATTAACGAAATACCCCAGTATTTACCCTTTCTTAATCACTGTCATGAGGGTAACGAATGTCATTCTCAAGTGCAATGGGGTTGTCGTAAATAGGGTCAACACCCTCAACATCTTTTAATTCAATAATTGTGGCATGGTCATCACACTGAGCCTTTTCTAACACAACAGTTGTGGCATGTCCTATATTGACATCTGTATGATTGCAATCTAGAATGTCGTTATGCTCACCCTGTCGTCCTCTGAACAGTTATCATGTCCGCCAACATAATCATCGTCACAGTCATCTTGCAACTTATTGTTCTAATCCGCCATGTTGTCATCTTCAACATCATCTTCAATCTGATCAGATGCATCATCATCACTCACAACCATCATAGTGTCGTTTACGAATGACAATGGTCCCAGTGCATTTTCTAGCCACAATTACGTTTGTTACAAAGTATCAAGTATTACGTTTGATGCACATTTTGATCGGAATTGTGCAAACATTATTTGCAGACACCTCATGTGTGTGCTGAGCTACTTAAACTTATAAGGATATGTCAAACGTGATTGCCATGGTTATTTGTTAAGAAATGCATGGTGTGGTATGTCAGAAAAAATAACATTTTGTTGTAGGCGATTATTATGTTGGATACCATGTTCATGTGGAATATCATTTGCATTTCGCGCTTTAACTGTCACAAACACAACAACTGCCCTCTTATCTCGAAGAATACTTGTTAAATCTTCATTATCCCTGATAACTAAGCACGAAACCCCTACTGCATGGCTAAGCAATGCATGTAGCTTGATTTCGTTATTATGTGAATTGATCCCAACAACCTCTTCAACCAGCTTCACTAGGCCCAAAAGTGACAAATCATTGCCAACACCCTTCACTCGTGTCTCACCACCCTTGAAAGCATCATCGACCCAATGACCATCGCATGTAATCATAAGCTTCACATTTGGTAAGCCGCAAAATTTAACAGAAAATAAGTGTCACAATTAGTCAATTTATCAAAAATTACCCCTCAATGCATAAAAACCACTTACGCCATGCCTAAGTCACAAAATAACATAAAGTTAATCTCGCAATGTCTAATACACATTCACGCAATGTCTAAAAACTAGTGAACAAAAGCCTTTAAAATAGCAGATGAATTGCACAAGTCACGCACTGCCAGTCTCGCAATACCTAATAATAAGTCACTCAATGCCTAATATCCACTCATGTTATGCTAAAATAACCAGTCATATATTGACCCAACTTAACGCAATACACAAAAACTAGTCATGCAATGCTTAAAAAGTGGTCAAAAAATGTCTCAAAATAATATATGCATTGCATAATTCACGCAGCGCCTATAAACCAATCTCGCAATACCTAATAATAAGTCACTCAATGCCTAATATCCATTCACGTCATGCCAACAAAACCAGTCGCATATTGGCCTAACGTCACGCAATACATAACAACAAGTTATGTAATACATAAAAACTAGTCACGCAATGCCTAAAAAGTAGTCAAGCAATGTCTCAACACAATATATGCATTGCATAATTCACGTAGCGCCCATAACCTAGTCTCGTAATACCTAATAACAAGTCATGCAATGCCTAACATCCACTCACGTTATGCCAAAATAGTCAGTCACGCATTAGCCTTACGTCATGCTATACATAAAAACTAGTCACGAAATACACAACAACCAGACACGCAATGCCGAATATCTATTCAAACAATGCATAATATCCATTCACTCAATACATAATAACCATTCACTTAATGCCTATAAATAAAATAATATTCAAACTCTTGTCATCATATCTTTGCTTCTCTTATATAAATAGAAAATTAAGAAATTAGGGTAAGTAACCAAGTTGCTTAGCATAATAGAAATTAAACGTAGTAACTTATTTTATGGAATATATATGATCAATCAATATTTTTATTCATAAGCCAAAAAAAAAAAAAGATGATACAACATAGGAGCCATGGTTTATTTTTTCTTGATCTCATCTATTATTTCATAAATTTCGGCTAGAATCTTGTTATTGCCTAGAATTTCTGTCTCCAGGACTTTTGTCCTAACCAACAACTTATCCATCAACCCATGCATGTCTTTCTCCATGTTCTCAATTTGGTCCATCAACTTGACCAAATATGCTACAACATTGTCAGGGATATCTTCCTCTTTAGCAGCAACCCCTTTCCCATTTTCGCCTCTGGAATGTTTGGATGCCATTAGAATTTTACAATTTTCCTTCAGATGATTTTGATTAGAATGGATAATGGTTCTCTTTATTTATAAGCATGAATGCTGACTCTTGGAAGGGTGTTCAATTGTTTTAGGCTTGTTTTTAGATGAATATGCATAGTTCGTAAATCAATGCATTAAGTGCTTTGAAGAAAATTTAAGAGTTTTGTGTTAGTTGAATATGGATGGTTTTCTGCATTGATATAAATGGAATTAAGGGGGGTAAATTGGTTATTCAGCATTCATAATTCTCTTTTAATTTTACAAAATTTGTTATTAAGGGGGCTGAATTAGTAGATAATCAACTTTAACATTAGATAGATAAAGCAAAGGAATTACTACAAATCAGTCACGCAATGCCTACAAACCAATCACATAATACACAACTCATACAATTCCTAAAATCTAGTCTTGCAATGCCTCCTATCTAGTCCCACATTGTCTAATATTCAGTCACGTAATGTCAAATAAACAAGTTGCAATTCCTAATATCCAACCACACACCCTAATATCTAGTGACGTAATGCCTAACAAATATTCATGCATCGCCTATAAACTCATTGATTTTGCTACTCCCATATAGATTTAAGTATCCAAAGTCATATAATTTACCTATCAACTTTTGCGTTCTATAAATATAAATAAAGAAACCCAAGAATCAATAACAAATACCTTGATGTCATCTCTACACTTTGTGATGGTTAGAAAGTTGGATGGCAATATAGACCTTGATGGCGTTGGAGAGCGGGACGGAGAGATGGCTAAATCAATATTTAATTTTGAAATTTTATCTGAATGGCGAGAGGAAAGAAAGAAACCGAGACCACTTAATTTGGATTAAATGGTTTAAAGAATATTCTTGTTAAGTCATGTTAAAAATTATCTTAAAATAATTAAAATTATAATGAAGGTTATTTTTGAAGTGAGCTTATTAGGAAGGTTATTTTTTACAATTTACTCTAAAATTTGTGAGCAGAAGATATCATAATTCGGGCTAGGCTATTATAGCATCAGCCTTAGCCTTCTCAATCTCGATGGGTGCAGTGGTATCGTTGCTAGCAGCTGCATTCATTAGGAAGAATAGAGTAAGGCCGGTTGTGGTTGTTGTAGTGGCAAGCTTGGCCCAAGAGGCCTTTGGTGTGGCAGGAGCTATGCGTGAGAGGACTCTTGTAGTGAAGTTCAGTTTCAGAGTGCTGTTCGGAAGGTGGATGGCTGTGGCTATTACTTTTGGCCAAACCAAGTTGATTTGCACTATTGGATTGTGATGTGCTTGGCTAATGCTGCTTCATTGCGTTTCCTTCTCCTTCTTACTTCATAGTCTCAAACATGTAAAATTTATCCTGTGCAATGACGGGTAGATGCCATGTTTTTTTTTTTTTTTCTCTGAAATGCTAAATAAACACACGTCCTAGCTCTAAATCAGACGTGATGGAAGTCGTTCTGTTAATTTCATGCATCTTCTCCAATTTCTTGTTTTCTATGTCATTCTTGTTATATTTTTAGGGCCGGTTGCTTGCAAGAGGTCCGACCCCATTCTACTTGTTTTATCCGCAATCAAGGTCAATTGCTTGATAGCGTTTGCCTTTCTTTTTTCTAATGGGTAGCCCAATAGTGTAATAAGCTTGGTGCTAGTGTGTGCGGCTAAGGAAAAAAGAGATATTCTTGCTCCACAAACAAAAGGGAAACAAGGTTATACAACAATTAGGTTTTCCTTTTTGTTAGTTTGCAATGGGAAAAACTTTTCTCATATTAGAACGGCTACACCTACCGGAATACATACTTCGCCAGAACAGCAATATTCCGCGGACAATGCAGAATGCAAAGCTCTGTTCTAATATAAAACACAAAACACAAACCATTTCAAACCAGATTAAGGCGTTCTAAGTAGAAGTGGCTCATTGTTTACCTTGTTGATTAATCACACTGTATAATTTAAACAGGTAAGCAGAAAAATCCTGGATGGTTCTAACTACATTGCTTAAAATGCAACACAAAAACAAAACAGCAATAAACGATGTCAAGCCTTGATTAGATCAACATCCAAAATTTTGATAATACATCAGTTTTGCTGGGAACTTGGGACCATATATAAGAAAGGGCAAAGCAGTTTATCCTACAATATATTTGAATCCAAATTCAACTCCATCCCAAGTACCACTGCCTTAGTTTCTAGACTTACCACCTCTTCCATGCCCTCGTCCACCTCCTTTTCCACCACGTCCTTTCCAACCCCCACTGGCCAACGCCCTGTTTGCATCAAGTTTTATCTTCATCTCTTCTGGCAGGGGAAGTATATGATCAACACACTTCCTAAAGCTAAAATCATCAACAGTTTCATCATCCCTAATGACAAAAAAACATTTACTTCTCCACATTGGATGATTTCGAATTTGGAAAGCTCTGATCCCACCACCAATCTTTTTGCCAGGTTCTAGATGACCCTTCTTAAGCAAGTCCAGCAACACCATATGCTCATACTGTAATACAAAGTCAACCATGAACATAACATTAAACAAAATTTTAAGTATTTCGGTACCCAAGGGACAACTTAAAAATGCAAGATTGAGGCAACAAATTTCATGTGCATTTGAGGCATTTTAATGCATTATATGAATCACTATTTATATCACCTGGACAAAGAAATAATTGTTTAGTATTATGTTCCAGAAACACCAAGATTTTGTGTAAAAGAACTATGAAATTCAAATTGTTATGCATCCAGTATTGCAATCATTGTTTACAACTAGCTAGTTTAAATATAACTTTAGAGATAAACTCTTAAAAGAGGCGGCATATTAATGGAAGTAAGAGTTAAAACCCCAAGAGGATTTCTTGACAGCAAGGTGAATCACAAACCGATATAAAGGAAGATTTACATGCATTCATGGGCATAAGATATATCACCTCTAGTTCCTAAAGAAAAATGCAAAGGCTGATTGCAATTTGAAAGAGACTAATAAAAGCAGTTCTGTTTAGTCAAGGAGCCACTAGTACAACTATAAGTAGAGTTTACAATATACAGAGCTAACAATGCAAAAGGTCACATTCCGTCACTAGAGTTACAAATAGAGTACAAGGAAAAACATACTGACACATGAGAATTCGAATAACCAAGCAATTGACTGAGCTCTCCTACATAAACTCCCCCATTAACAGCTATCCTTTATCTTAAAAGGGCTAACACTACCACCTAGTAGTAATTGTTAAGCTTAGCTTCTACTGAGAAAGAGTTCAATTCAACTCTTTCCCAACATCAAGCATCAGATAATGGAAAAGGTTACTCCTTTATGCAATCATCTTCTTTCTTCACCATGAAAGCTATAATTGTTATACTAATATAAATCAAAATTTTCTTCTTTTGAGCATCATATAAATTACAAAAATCAAAGACAACTAAAAGCATAACAAACTACAGATATTTTAATCACCACTAAGAACCCAACAAGCATTCTGTCACATTACCTTGTTAAGGTTGAGTTGAGTAGGCCAATAATGAAGCAAATTGTAAAAGTAATCAAACATCTCCATGGACGACCCGAACTCCTTTGGGCCCAGCCGGACCAGACACGACTCGGATGACCTTGACTCTTTCTCCAGCCTTTCTTCCTCGACGGACTTCTCCACCTTCTGTTTCTTGGATAAGTCATCGTTTTCTTCAATGTCTTCTTCTCTCCTGCGCTTCGAGTTTGTGTCGCCATTGTTGACCCCGTCAAAATCATCTCCACCATCGGGGTTTTGGGCGGAGGAGGCAAGGGTTTCGAGATCCATGTCTTCGGCTGGTAGGTTGATCTCGTTGGGCTCTGGTGATGCCTCTTTCTCTGCCATTGTGGAAGCTAATACCCTAGAAGTTTGGCAGCAGTGGAGTTAAAAGTAAAAATGATGCCTTTTGATGTTTTAGAAGTTTAGTTTCCAATGTTCAACTGTTCAAAAGCATAGTATTTTGTTTTGTATATACAAAAGCACTAGTTGTGTTTTGTTTCCCAAAGCAAAAACAGCAACCAAACAGAGGCTTAGCCTACAACGGCCACAGCAATCATCAAACTTAACATAGCCCAATACACATCTCCTTTAATTTTTTTAAGAAAACAAATTCCCTTTCTTAATCATCAATATTGTCATCCTAAAAATATTAAAGTAATGCACTTCTGCACCATCTCAAGCAACTCTCAGTTAGCTAACCGCCGACCTACAACTTCAAAATTGGCCTCACCGTCACTCCGGCTTTTCGACGAATCCCTAAAAATAATCCACAGCCACTATAGATAAACAGCTTCTAAACAATCAGATATCATTCCAGAAAATTTTTAAAATCAGGTAACTGAACACTCCTAATCTGCTGATCGATTAAAAATAACAGATTGCATTTAAAAGCATTATAAAACAATTCGTTTTGTTAGATGTGAAGCAAAAGCGAATCGATAGAAAACAACAATGAGAAGATTGCAGAATAACCAGATTTAACGGAAAAAAACTAAGAATCAATTACGAATACATAGAGATAAAGAATTGGCGTACCAGCGAAGCAGCGGCGAGGGCGAAGTAAAATTGAAAAGATTTGTTAAGTTTGCTTTGTTTCGAAGGAAACCTAAAAGAAAAAAAACAGTGGGAAGTGTGAGAAAGAGAGAGAAAAAGAACCAGCAGTGGACTTACGCGGCCTTAAATCTTGTTTCCAGACGTTTTTTTGGGTGCCTAGGGATAATCATATGGGGCTAGTTCTATGATAGTGATAACAAGTCATGTATTCAGTCTAATCTTAATAAAGGGCCGTGCTTGATAAATCATTATAAATGTTTGATCATTTAATTTAAAAAAATCCTTAATGAGAAACTGTTAATGAAAAAGTGTTAAAAACCTTATATAACAAAAAATTACTTAAGTCGTTTGGTATATTATTGAGAATGTGATTATTGGGTATATGATTATTTGAAATATAATTATTGGGAATATAACTTTACAATGTTTGGTATAATAAGAGAAAGTGATGGTTACAAGGAACATGATTGTTAAGAAGATTAGATTTTAATGTTTGGTTTATAAGCATTTTACTAGAAATGTAATATAAATTGATAAAATTACCCTTATATATGAAAAACATATAAATTGAATAAATTTATACTTTTTAATATAAAATTTGACTTTTTTTACTTTAAACAATTAAAATAATAACTAATAACATTAAAAAATAACATAATATTTTTATATTAATTATTTAAATATTAAAATATATAAAATTTCTAAATATTTATTTTCACTTTAAACTTATTCAAGTAAAATCCCACAATCCATAATATCATAATGCATAATATCTCAAAAATCACCAATGTAGGAATATGAGACTTACTTGAATATTGGAGACCAACTGTTGAATAATTGAAGGCAAAGGTTGGTTAGGTGAGGATTTAAAGAAGGAGTTCTAAAGAGAAAGTGGAGAGAAATTTTTTTAAAGAGAGTAAATGGGAGGTTAATGAAGAATAGGGTAAAGAAAGGAAGGGTTTTTATAGTGGGGTTTTAGGGTTTTTCTTTTTATGGTTTTCTTTATCAAACAATTGAATGGGCATCACGGCACACGCCCTTGGTGCCGCGATGTCGTGGCCCTTAAAGCCCCTATTGTGGTTTAAGTTCCAAGCATCGCGACGTTGCTTATTTGGCATGTTTCTGCATCCTTCAAGTTCAAGGCTCCACAAAACTCTCTTTGTTGTGCCATAATGCTATTGTGCTCCACGATTTCGTGTCTTACTTGTCCCAAGGCACCACAAAGCACTTTTTACTGCACCGTGGTGTTTTTGCCTTTTTTTTAAAAGGGAAACATGTAAAAAAATAAGTAATTAATGATAATAAATAATAAATGAATAAAAAAATAAATTAAAGTAAGTAAATTAAGTTAGAAAGCTTAGATTGCCTCCCGAAAGGCGCTTTTTTATAATCACTAGCTTGACTATTACACCTTTTTTTGCAGTTCTTCATCCTCGAAATGCAACTTAAGGCGTAGTCCATTAACCATGAATGTGACCATATCCTCACCATCAATCTCTATTATTCCACATGTATAGATCTTTACCATTTTGAAGGGACCCAATCATTGCATTTCCATGGAAAAAAACTTAAAGTGTGATCTAGATAATAACACTATTTGTTGTTTAATCTCAAAAAGACAACTAGATAGCAGTGGATGATGCTCTTTAGGCAACTGCTTGGGTCTAATATGCGGAGGTGGTGGCTTAAACTCAAAAATTAGTACTTTTTCACTTATAAGTGGAGAAATAGGCTCATCCTTGCCTTCATCAACTAACTCCACTCAATAGTAACGACCTGTAGAAGCAAAAAGTTTGCTTGCATTGTAAATATTAAACTCGACTACCTCTTCTCCAACTTTAAAAGTTATTTTTCCTTCCCCCACATCAATGATTACACCTGCAATAGCCAAGAATGGTCATTCTAAGATTAAAAAAATTTTCACATCTTCTTCTATTTCAAGTACAATGAAGTTCACTATAATGTGGATATGCCTAACTTTAACCAACACATTTTCAATAATCCTAACAAGTACATCATTGTTCTATATGCTAATTACAATGAAACTGTAGTAAGTTGTATCTCATTAAGTCCAACTTTCTTAGCTATTGACAAAGGCATAATTGAAACATCAGTACCCATATCACACAAAGCTTTAGAAAATTTAAATTTGCCAATAGTACAAAGGATGAAAAAATTCCCTGGATTTTTAAGCTTTAGTAGAAGTTTGTTTTGAATTATTACGTTGCACTCCTTAGTAAGTGCAAATATTTCAAAGTGTTTGAGTTTCCTTTTCTAGGTTAAGATGTTGACATAGCTTGGCATGTTTTCCGAAACTTCAACAAAAAGGCTGTTTATGTGAAGCTTCTTAAAGACATTAAGAAATTTCTCAAATTGCTTATCAAGCTTTTGCTTATACACCCTGTTTGGGAATTGTGGAGGAGAATAATTTACTTGAGACTTTACTTGATTTTTAGCTTTCCCATCATCTTTCTTTTCAACTTCAACTTCTTTCGCAACAATTACCTCTTCATCATCCAAATGCTCTTTTGAAGATTCAATTGATTTGTCACTTACCCCTTCAACTTCTTTTCCACTACTAAAGGTAATTGCATATTTGCATTGCATGGTTCCTTACCTTTGGGATTGACTTGAGTGCCAGTTGGTAAGGCATCTTAAGGTTTATTTTTGATAAAGCTAGAAAGTTGTCCCATTTGAGTTTCAAGATTGCAAATTGATGTTGTTTGAGTTTGGATGATGATGTCATTCTTTGTCATGTAGGCGTTATTGTTTGTCATGTAGGCATTAGTCTTTGTCATGAATTACATGAACATTTCCTCCATAGTAGGCTTTTTTTCAAGATAGAAGGTCTTGCTTGTTATGGAAATCTAAGAGGAATGTTTAGCCTTGGATTTGAAAGTCCTAAGTTATTATTCCATGAGAAGTTTGGATGGTTTCTCCAACCAAGATTATAAGTATTGGAGAATGGGTTATTTTGCTGCTTGTTGAAGTTCCCAACAAACTACATTGATTCAGGAATAGATGGACATTGATTACTCGAATGGCTATCTCCACACAAATCACAAGTTATAAAAAAAATTTTGGACAGCATTAGCTCTCCTTGTGTCAAATCTTTTTGTCAATATAGCTACTTGTGTAGTCAAAGCATTCAATGCATTAATCTCATAAACACTAGTAGCTTTTCTAAAACTAGATCTTTCTGAAAGCCATTGATAATTATTAGATGGCATTTCTTCAAACAAATTATAAGCTTCATCAGGATTTTTACCCATAAATGCCCCACCTATAGTAGCATCAATTGTAGATTTGATTGAACTGACCAACCCATTATAGAATGTCTGAACTTGAAGCCATTGAGGAAGCCCATGGTGTAGACATGTTCTAAGCAAATCTTTAAATTGTTACCAAGCCTCATATAAGGATTCACCATCAACTTGTGTGAATGAGGTTATATCATTCCTCAACTTTGTAGTCTTGACAAATGCAAAGAATTTTGCCATGAATTTTTACACCAAGTCCTCCCATGTAGTAATAGATCCAATTGGCAATGAATTTAGCCAACTCTTTGCCTTATCCTTCTATGAATAAGGAAAGAGTCTAAGTCTAATAGCATCATTAGTCACCCTATTATATTGAAGATGTTACAAATTTCCAAGAAATTAACCAGATGGGAATTAAGATCATCACTAGTTAACCCACCATACTGAATGGAAGACTGAATCATCTGAATGTAATCAGCTTGATCTCGAAATTGTTTACATTGATAATAGGTCTTCTAATGCTTTGGTGCAAGCCTTGTAAGAGGGGAACAACATAATCCCACAAAGCTTTGTTCCATAAACCCTAAACCCTACAACCATTAATTATTTTCCAACACAATTTTCACCTTGATCAAATTTGAATTGTGCAAAGTGATAAATAAGAAAGTTGTATCTCGTTCTCTTAGCTTTCCAATAGATCAAGAATCTCATCAATTGGACTTCTATAACTCAAGTTATCTTTGAAATACTGCAACATGTATGAATAAAGCCTTCACCATACTTTTACGATTCTAACTCAAATGCACCTTTCTCATTAAATATCCTACAAAAACCATGAGAGAAATCGACAATAACTCTTTTTAAAGCAAATTAAAGCAAAATAAAGTAGAATTAAACTAAAATGACTTAAATTAACTACTCAACATGTAATCTAACTTAAATTAGAAAAACACTTAAAATGCTAAAATCTGAATCTAAAACCTCAAAGATCAAGCTATTTAAGCCCCCGAAATGTGTCAAAATAATTCTATATAATAGAGTTATCATGGATCACCCAATTAAAGTTCCTACTTCATCATAAATTCAGAGGTAGCCAACTCATTAACTAGAATGAAGACTCGGATGGTGGAAATTGTTAAGAATTTTAAGAATATGGTGCCTTTGAAAGCAAGTATATTCTCGTGCTTAATTTTATTAAATTTGTAATGAAAGTACATTTTGATAATATGACGAAGAATTTGTTTTAAGTAATCATTTATTATTTAATTATTAAAGTACCATGATTCTATTGAGATATTAAAATACATTTGTAGGAAGAGTTATACATAAGAGACATGTATTTTAATTGAATCTAAAAATTGTTCACAGCCATATAATAAAGCTGGTTACTTTATTGTGTTAAGGTTGTAGTGTCCAGATTACGTCTAATGAAATGAATGTGACTCACTTCATGAATTGAAAACATATGAGAATCAAATTTTAAGTTAACCCTTACTTAAATCTTAATCTCACACTTATATATTTGCTAATAGTATAATCGAAATCCTGATGGATAGTGGACTTGTGTTTAATCTCCTTATGATCGTTGATTTACCATGAGCATTATTATTAGAAAGTTGTTATCTAGACTATGTATTTTGGGATTATAAACAAGATAAGCATCTGGGAATATATATATATATATATATATTTGTATCTAAATAATGGAGTTCATAGCATTAACATCACTTCTAGTGATTTCAAAAAGATTAGTGATTAATCTGAGCTTAGAGGATTGATGAATTAGCTATTCATCACATCTAGATACTCAAAAGATTAGATCTAGAGTATTGAATCACTAATTGAATAAAATTTAAGACTAAGGGACAAAATTGACATAAAGGGTAAAACGATAATTTCACCTTTATCATTGGATAGTTATGAGGGTTCATAGTATAAGGTTTGCAATTGGACAATTAGTAATTAATATCAAGTATTGAATTGTTTCTTGTAATTATAGTTAATCCAAGAGTGCAACCCTTAATCTATGGTGGAGTGATTTCATGGTTAAAAAGATTGAATTATTTTTATTGAGATTAAGAATAATTATAAGTTTATTGGAGCTTGAAATATCTATGTCCAAATAGATTTTTCACTTAGCTTCATAGAATTTAACTTGTTTAAGTTGAAATGCATGTTTTAATTTGATTAATTAAATTGTGTACAAAAATGATAGCTTTAACATATTTGTCTTAATTTAGACCAAAAAAACATATTTGGTTTTAATTTAGACAAGAAAATATGTTTATTTTAATTTAAGATAAAAAATATATTTTTTGTCTTAATCTAGACAAGAAAACATATTTGTCTCAATTTAGACAAGATAAAATATTTTTGTCTTAATCAAAGACAAGAGTTTTCTTAAATTAAAATAATGCTAAGAGGATTTTTGCAAAATGAATCTAGATATCTATGTTGATAAAAACAGACTTCATGTTTGACTATTACTCTTTTATTTATTATTAATTTTTTTCAAATAAAGATAGTTAATAATAAAATAAAAGTTATTATTCAATAAGAAGTTTTAGTTTATCAAAAACTCTAAATAATAATTAAAAAATTAAATTATTTATTCTTTAATTTTAATTTTAATAATTATGGAGCATGTTTGATGCTTCCATTACTTTGAATGGATGGTCAAGATTGATTAAAAAGTATTTGATTTTGATTAAACCTTTGAGGCAAGAGTTATAATAAAAAGAGAATAGATTAGAAGAAAAGAAAAGTATGTATTTTTTTTTGAAAAAGTTTCAGTCGTCACTTATCTTTTCCTCTTCTAAACTTTGTCGTATCTTTCTTCCTCTTTCCCATTCTTGGTTGAGTTTTTTTTTTTTGAAAGAAAATAGCCATTAATTTTTAAGAAGAAAAAAGAGACAAAATGTCATAGCCCAATCTCGAGCCATGACCGACGCATGGGCACAATAGGCATAGCCCACTAGGCCCAAGCAAGCCTTTCTATGAAAACTTGTTCATTAGTCCATTTATCACCCATATTTCTTTAATATCCACAACTTATAATTTTTAAAAATAATTCCTTCAGGAATCAATCATGACAACCAAGCATATACCATTCTCAAAATAGTATTATCACTTGCCAACCTATGGCAACATTGTTATTTAAACTAAACATACAGTGTTTGTAACAAATCTCACAATTTACATTAAAACTACCATATACACATACAAAGACCCTCAACTACGCAGAGTGAATCTGGGTGTGGGTACTATCATTGCGTAACATGGTAAACCTACTGAAAGATGTGTATGAAGGAGCACTTCAACTTAGTATCCAACTACCTCTGAATCCAAAAACCAAAACATAAAGTTGAAAAGAATGAGTATAAACCTAATAAGTGAACATATGAAGGAAACAAGCAAACGATATGGAAGGTTTTAGGTAACACGATGCACTTATGTTAGAAAAAATGCAATTTATTTTTCAAAAACCAAACCCAATGCTATGTTGTCTTTTAACTCATTTCAAAAGCATTTAGGAATTCTGACCTTCAACATTCAATGCAATCACATTTCAATTCTCCAACATCTCTATAGCATATGTAAACATGTAAGCAAGATTTTATGTGTATATATATATATATCTATTACATATATGTATATAGATATCCATAGATATTTTCAAACAAATATCAAAGACATCTTGCTCACTTCCAAAATAGTTAACATGGTTCAGTGCATACAACCACCGACCTCAACTCAACTTATGTGCACTCTCACACCGCACATATCTAATATCATTATTATGTGCACTCCCACACCGCACATAGTTATCATCGTTATGTACACTCCCACACCGCACATAGTTAATATCATCATTATGTGCACTCCCACATCGGATATAGTTATCATCGTTATGTGTAGTCCCACACCGCACATAGTTAATATCATCATTATGTTCACTCCACACCGTGCATAGTTATCATCGTTATATGCACTCCCACACCGCACATAGTTATAGTCATCACGAACTCTCATACTGTACACCACCATCACTGTCATGTGCCCTCTCACTTCACACACGCACGATTATAGTTATTATTCAATATTACCTTTCAAGGCATAACATACATAACAACATGTAAACAAAAATCTTTACACATTAATACTTTCCACATAATTCATTGTTTTTGGCCATATACATAGTTACACAATCCTAAAATCATAATGTGTCACACGTCACAATTCAATTAGCGATTCAATATAATATTGGAAACACATGATTCAACACATTACACATTTCAAAATACAAGGACGTCATTCTTCAAAGACTTGTTCCAATGCATTTTTTTTAAAAAAAAGAAAGTTAAATAAAAATATTCAAGTGCTTCATTCAAACGCATATGCATTTGTCCAAAACATTTTAAATGTAAGTTCACTCACCTTGGTAATGCTACCTTACAAAACTAGCACCAACAAGATCTTAATCCAAGTTAAGTCTTGAAATACCATTAAGACCTATATTTACTAATAAATAATAATAACCTCTAGTATGTCATATGAACTCAATAATTCTAATAAATATACACTAGATAAACTATCTTCTAATCTAACATTTAACCTAGATTTCTAGTTTAATTCACAAACCCCTTAAACTAACTATTCAAATTTAAAGTTTCTTTACCTTGATGAGCTTGAGGAATAAAGATCAATAAAACTTAATATTTTCAAGAAAAAAAGAAAATTTGAAGAAAATTAAAAAATAATTTTCGAAAATGTAAACCCATGAACTCTAGAATTTAAGAGTTGAAAATGTATACCTATTAACTTTGAAAATGAAGACCTAAAGCTAGAAGCTTAAATGTTGATAAAGGTGGAATATAAATGAAAAATGAAGAAAATAAAGAAAAATTTCCTTTCTCTCTCCTAAGGTTAGTTGTCAAGAACAATGGGGTTGAGAGTTGTTGGTCTAGTGAACAAGGAGGAGGTAGAAGAATGAAAAACTAAGAAAAGAAAGGAAAAGAAAAGAAAGAAAAAATATGATTTTTGTTGCAAAAAGGAATGTGGCATCGGGAAGAAGAAGAAAAAGAAGAAAATGATACCTTTTTGGGGAATGATGGCTTACCATGGAGAAAAGAAAGAAGAGTCAAAGCTTCCAAAGAAAGCTTTGACCAAGCTAAATGGAAAAATTACCATTTAGCCCTCTAAAGTTCTCATCTTTTTCAATTAAATCCTTTCATCATTCCTTTAATTTCGATCTCCTTTTATTTTTCTTCCTTTTATACCAGTACAAATAAAATATCAAATTTATACTTCACCAACTTGTCTCTATAATATTTAAATATATACTTACTTTCTCTTGCTATATTTATTGAAGGTACACGAGCTCTACTAACGTCATTTTTTCTTCAAAATTCTTCCTTACTTCTTCTTCTCCACCTAGATTAGCCATATAATCCTCCTTCATGAATAATTTCAACAATAGATAAAATATTAATATTTTAATATTATTTTATTAATAAAATATTATTTTATTTTAACATTCTCCACTTGTCTCCTTGGGTCCTAAAGTGTCTCACTTTGCCTTGGTTCACTTTCCAATCTTCTTTTAACTCCATTAACTCATCATCAATAAAATTTTATTATTTTATTATTATTTTTTCATGTATAAAATATTTTATTTCAAAATATTCCTGCTACTCATCTCTATCCTTTCGCACTTAATTAAGCTTCAATTGACCCTCCTCCTATCGATAACGTTGTATTGGCTTCTATTCTAAGGGTGTAGGATGTTACATAAAATCAATTACTATCTTATAGTCTAGCATTCCATACCTTGTCCACTCAAGATTCAAGTTGAAAGCATTCTTAAAGAATAAGTGATAAATTTGTTTGGTCGAGAAATCATTCATTGGTGTGGTGGTATTCAAAAATAAGAATCTTAAAATAAAATGTATGCTTTCTTTTACTTAATAGGTTCTTTTTTTTAAAAAAAAGAAAGATATGATTATGTTACTTGCAATAAGAATTATTTGTGTTTCTGCTTGTGCAATTGGATTGCTTGCTTCTTTTATAAAAGAAATTTTTTGAAATCTATGCTTTACAAAATCACATCAATCCATTAAGATCTTGCTCTAACAATTTATATTAGAGCAAGGTTTATTGCAAGCTTTGTTTCTTATATTTATTTTGCATGGTTGGCACCTTTGCATATATTTAACTATCTTGATGTGATCAACATATGGTTGTATGTTATGATGCATGATTTAAGATTTTTACCACATTAATTGTTCTAGAAAATTTTACGTGTAACATTTTTCTTTTGGGTATTTAACAAGAAAAGTGGCCTATCATCGCCATGTTTCTTTCTTGATTTTTTTATTTTTTCTTAGATTTATGTAACTAGGAAAAGCCATATAATTTTAATATTTTTTGATGTATTTGGTGCATCCATAGAGAAAGAAGTTGAAAGCCAAAAGGAAAAAGTTAATTACGTAATATTTGGTCTCTTTAATTTTCTATGACTATTATTTTTTTTTAAGAAAAAAGAGCTTTTCTTATATCAATTTTTTTTAAGAAAAATAGCTTTTTTTACATTAAAATTTTGTTATTATATAAAATATTTTTTATTTGATATTAAAAAAAAGGAATGAGGGATGGGGTGTCTTACTGGGCAACATAGTCCCTTGTTGTGTGCTGCCTGATAACACGCAGCACATAGCAGTAGTGCGCTATTAGCGATAGCAAGTGTTGCTTGCTAGCAGCAACCCATTAGGGTGGGCCTTTTCCAAAAAAATTTTAATAAATTAATTTTTTAAATATATTTATTTTTAAAAATTTTCTAATTTTTTTTATTTTTGAAAAATTAATATTTTAACCTTGGATTGAAAATTATTTTATTTTGGTATTAATTAATGAGATTAATTAATTTGAGAAAATAAAATTATTTGGTTAAATTGGGTTAAAATTAAAATTAGAGATTTTAAATAGCCATAAAATTCAAAAGAATGTCAAATGAATGTGATCCTAGCAAGCAGCAGAAGCAGCAAGATTGAAGAGAATTACAAGTTATAGTTTTTTTTTTATTTTATTTTTTCTAGGATGGACATTAATGTGGCTTATTATATATATATATATATATATATATATCTATATGAATGATATTAGAGATTATTTGTATGCTTGAAATTATGCCATCTAGAATTAAGAGGTCAACTTCTCTTAAGGAATGCCATGCATGTATTATGTATTTTAGTTTAAAAGGAGTTTTACGCTAGGAGATAAATAATGAATATAGGAAAATAAATCACATCTAGACAAGATGGTAATAAGGACTTATTTATATACTAAAAGCATTTTGTTAGAAATTGTCAGTTAAAATTCTACTACGCAAGTATACGTATCGAACAGATAGTATATAAGCAAGCAGAGTGTCGATCCCACAGGAAATTAATCTAAAACTTTACTAAGTACTAAAATTAGAACAATTTAATCTTATCTAAATAATCCAAATTAAATAATTAATTGAAAATAATTAACTAAAATTTAAACCAACAAGAAAAATTAAAGTAATAATAACTTAAGAAAAGATCAAATTAAATAAGCCTAGGATTACAATATCCCTCACACTTCATCTAAATTTTACCTCTCCTCCTTAACTTATTTCAATGGGTTGAATTGCTAACCTAGAGTCCTAAATTATTTATAAGGGTCTCCCGACTCGTTCTATAAAAATATCTATTTTAACCAAAACACTATATCCCTATGTGATTTGAAATTAAAACAAATTCAGTAAGTTCAGGCTCTAATCTAACTACATATGGCTTATAGGTATATCCTTATTCTATACGCAAATCAATTAAATTGATCATATGCTATCCCAATTTTAGTCTACTCTAAACTCCCTTTCCCAAGTTTGTTTACGTTCCTAAATCAATTTAATTGTTGATCAAGCAATTAAAAGTATTAAGAACAAATTGGAATAAACAATTCAATTCCCATTGAAAAAAGTACGAAAGAGATTAAAAACTTAGACTACATGTGGGTTCAATTGCAATCCTAGAAAAACAAAATTAGCTAGTCATAATTGCAACAACAAATAACCATTGAAAGTATTAAGAAAAATTAAAGCCAAGGAAGAAAACAAAATAATTGTTGTCTTGATCTCCAAGTTTCAGCCTCAACTTCTAGTTTCTTGAATCTCCAAAAGTTTCTCCCTAAGTTCTCTCCCTTAATGTTCTTGAAAAATATCCTATTTATACTAAAAAACTTAACCTAAACTTCCTCAAGCTGACTTAGGGTTTAATTGGGCTTAAAAACATAATGAGAGGCCCAAAAAATCACTTGATAGTCTTTACAAACTGCTATTCCCGGTATAGTACATCCAATAACTTTCCAACGTGATTTTCTCTATTTTAGAGGAAGAACTGGGTAAAGTGATCTTCATGAAAGTTGTAGATGTGTCTCTTATCTTTCCAATGGTTCAAGAATTGTATCAATTGGAGTTCTGTATCTCGAGATATGGATAAAACACTGAAATATATGCAAGTAGACTTCTAGGTCTTTTAGCACCTTACTTTCCAAAATTAAGCCCAATTACTTTAGGTCCTACCAAAAATATAAAAACTAATAAATATTAGCCAAATTAAAGGAAATAACATAAAATTAAATAACATACTTAAAAATAAACTAAATATAAAAATAACTAAAAATTAAGTCAATTATAATTAAAAACTGAGGACTTAGCTAAACTTTAATAACAAAATTGAAATAAAATAATTCTATAAAATAGAATTATCATAAACATAACCAAGCCCATAATTTGACTTATGATATTCTAAATATGTATCTAGAAAATCCAATAAAAATATAAAAATATTGAATAGGAGAAGATGCTAGTTATCCTAGAATCCACGGTTTCCATTGTTAGCCCATTGGCATGTGAAACATGTCACTCCTTACAAGCAAGCATGAATCTAGATTATGACAGATTGGGTCTCCGAATGGATAAATCTTTTTAGGTGGATTATGAAATGGGACCTCCCATAGAGGCTCACTAAGTAAGGAGCTTAAAAGAATGAAACAATGGTTGTTGCACTTAACATGAATTTACTATTAACTTACCTACAGTAGCTCTAATAGTAAACTTCATGGACTAAATGAAGGCACTCCTTAACCATGTTAAGAATAAAGATACTGGGTAACATAGTTAAGTGGGAGGGTCCTAATTTGCTTGGTAGTAAATTCTCACGGCTTAGAGTTGGTTAATTTATTACAAAAAGGTAGATGATCGTTGCATTAATAATACAATTTATAGGGTTTTATATATTGTCATCATGCATACATGCATCATGAAATGTTCAAAGTCCATGAATAACTAGTATGCTTACATAATTTCAAATGTACTTTCAAAAACATATCTGCATCACAATTATGAATCCACTTTCAATTTTGCTAAGCAAATGCACTCTAAATGGTGATACTTACCCTAAATGGAAAATAAACCTTAATATCGTCCTCAATTATGACAAGATCAAATGGGTTTTCTTTTACCATGAGCTTAAAGCACTAACTCCCCAATCAACTCCACAAGATATTGAATATCATAAAAATTGGCATGATGCAAATGACTTGGCTAAATGCTATATACTAGCCTCTATGAACAGTATATTGCAATAGCAGCACAAAGGTATGAATAATGTTGTTAACATAATGTTACATTTACATGAGATGTTTAGTACAAAAACAAGGACTGCTAAGGTGAAAACAATCAATGTTTTTAAAAACTTTAAGCAGAAACTTGGGGAGCTAGTTAGAGATTACATGCTAAAAATGATCTTTTGTCTCAATGAGGCAGAACTAAATGGTGTTGAGATAGATGTGAAAACGTAAATATCGATGACTGATCATAGTTTGAATTTGTCATTTTCACAATTCAAATTGGATTATGAACTGCACACTAAGGATTACACCCTAAGTGGGCTAATGAATAATTTCCAAAATGTGGAAGAGGTTTTTGATTTGAAAAAGGAGCCTAAAGCACATGCAGTTTCCACTTTTAAACCTAAACCTAAGGGTAAAAAGAAGATAACTGGGAATAAAAAGACTTCTAAGGGCTTAGTAGGAGCAAAGAAAAAGCCCATGAAGAAAAAGATTGCTTCAAAAGACAACACCAAAGGAAAATGTTTCCATTGTGTTGTGAAAGGACATTGAAAGCGAAATTGCAATGTTTACCTTGAGAAATCTAGAAGAGTAAACAAGGTATGGGTTTTCTAAATATGTTAAAAGCCTGTTTAGTGGTTGCTTTACGGATACTTGGATAGTAGATTCTAGAGCCGTTAACCATGTTTGTAATTCTTTACAAGAGTTTTAATAAAGGAGAAAACTGAGTGAAGGGTAGTTTCAGATGAAGATGGTATATGGCACATTCGTTTCAACATTAATAGTGGGAACCATTATTCTTCAATTTTCTTATGGTCGTAGCTTAGTTTTGGCAAATATTTATTACATTGTAGAGACTTATAGAAATTTGATTTCCGTCTTTTGTTTATGAAGTCTAGATATTCAATTTATTTTAGTGAGACATTCACTATTTATTTGAATAAAGATTTTATATGTTCTGGAATTGTAAGATATAATCTTTATTTCTTTGAGTTGACAACTTATTTTGCAAATGCTATAGAAGCAATACGATTTAAACTGAAAGAGTTAAAGAATCTAGCATAAATCAAAATTATCTTTAGCATCTGTATTTAGGTCATATAAATCAAAATAAACTCAATAGGCTTATAAAAGATGGTACTCTACCAGACATGAGTGAACGTCCTTTGCTAATATGTGAGTCTTCTATCAAAACTAAAAAGACTAAAAGGCCTTTCAAGGCTAATGGTAATAGAATGCCAAATGTTCTAGACTTGGTGCACATAAATGTATGTGGACCAATGAACGTAGAAGCTAAAGGAAGTTATGAATATTTTATAACTTTTATCGATGACTACTTAAGACGTGGCTTTGTGCATTTAATGTACAGAAAAAGTGAATCCTTTGAAAAGCTCAAAGAATTCAAAGCCAAAGTTGAAAAGCAACTAGGCAAGCCATTAAAACAACTTAGGTCAAATCGGAGAGGTGAGTATTTATTAGATGAATTTGAGCAATATCTCATTGACAATGGGATAGTTTCCAATTTGTCAGCACCGAGAACACCTCAACATAATGGTGTAGTTGAAAGAAGAAATAAGACTCTTTTAGAAATGGCTAGATCAATGATGTCCTATGTTAACTTTCCAATCTCATTGTGGGGGTATTGTATGCAAACTGTTAAGTACTTGCTCAATTTTGCTCTATCTAATCCTATACCTAAGACACTAAGGGAGTTGTGGATGGGGCGTAAATCATTTGTATGTTATTTGCGAACTAGAGGGTGTCCTACACATGTTTTAAAGCCTGAGTCCACAAAGATGGAACCAAAGACTGAGGTGTGCTTGTTTGTAAGATATCCAAAGGGAATAAGAGGTTATGACTTTTATAGTCCTCAAGATAAGAAAGTTTTCATTAGTACAAATGCCACTTTCTTAGAGGAAGAATTTATGAGAAATTACAAACCTAGAAGTAAAATTGTCTTAGAAGAATTATCTAATTTTTTATATTTAAGAGCTAATTTTGAAGATGTCATAACACAATCTGATTTAAAGGTTTAAACAGAAAGACAACTTGAACATCAAATAGTGGTGCCTTGACGTAATGGGAAGATTATGAGACAACTAGACAGATACATAAGTCTAGAAGAAAATATGATTACACTTTCAGATGAACATGAATCTGATCCTATTACATATAAGGAAGCTATTAACAATGTAGATGCTGAAGAATGGCATAAGGCAATGAAATCTGAGTTGGACTCCATGGATTCCAATAAAGTCTAGACTCTAGTAGATTTACCTGAAGGGATAAAACCTATAAAGTGCAAATGAATTTACAAGAGAAAAAGAACAAGTGATTGGAAGGTAGAGACCTTCAAGGTTAGATAGTGGCTAAAGATTTTACCCAAAGAGAAGGGATTGACTATGAGGAAACCTTTTCGCTAGTTGATATGCTTAAATCCATCAGGATCTTCTTATCCATAACTGCATATCTTGATTATGAGATATGAAAAATGGATGTCAATATTGCATTTTTAAATAAAGATTTTGAAGAGTGCATTTATATGGCTCAATTAGAAGGTTTCATTAAAAAAGGCCATGATCATAAGGTTTGTGAATTGCATGGATCCATTTATGGACTTAAGCAAGCATCTAGATCTTAGAACATAAGATTTAATATTGATATCAAATCATTTGATTTTCAACAAAATATTGATGTACCCTATGTCTGTAAAAGGATACAGGATAAAAAGGTTATTTTTCTAGTATTTTATGTTGATGACATTTTACTCATTAGGAATGATGTAGGAATGTTATCAACAGTTAAAGGTTAGCTGAACCAATAATTAAATATAAAGGATTTAGGAGAAGCTAGCTATGTTATGGGGATCAAACTTATAAGGGATGGTAAGAAAAAATAGAAAACATTATCTTAAGCATCCAACATAGACAAGATTTTAGCCAAGTTTACTATGCAAGATTTTAAAAAAGGTTTTATACGCTCTTGACATGGAATTAAACTTTTTAAGAAGATGACACCTAAAACTCCAGAGGAAGTTGGAAACATGAGATAGATTCCATATGAATATACCATTGAAAGTCTAATATATGCTATGTTGCATGTCACAAACTACACTCATTCCCCTAAGTATACGATAGTCCGTGTGGCACTTAAGTAGACGCTTTCACGCAAGTCAGCTAATACTCGATTATATCTATTCCAATATTAATAATAACAACAAATCAAACTAGGAGAACTTGCATCAAAATCAAAAAGCATACCGAATGTCATATATGCAACCACTTAGTCACAATAAAGAAAAAAGATTTTATTAATATGAAATTAATTACAAAGGGACTAAAACACGCCATCGTCGGGGCATAGGGGTAACCCTATATGATTCGTTATAGACATACCTTTACTAGTGAGGCAGTCCAACAATTCACCGACTACTCACCCCTTATAAAGAGTTTACGAGATTTTTCAAGTATTCTACCAGTAGCCATTACAACGCTTGAAATGAAGACATTTCTTTCATAAAGAATTTTTCCCCCTAAAGACTTAACAAGTATTTTTGGAGGTGTCACCACAAGCCATTACATTGTTTGAAAGATGGGCATTTCCCTTACAAGTACAAAAGACTCAATCTCATAGATAACTCTACCCTATCATGTGTGATACAAGGTTGGCTCATGACATCCTCCCCCACTCAATCTATTGATGTTCTCGTTGACTAGTTGGCTTGAAACTCTTCAATCTTTAGCTGAAAGGCACAAAGGTCAGCTTTCTTTTCTTAGGTGATCTCATCTGGCCCTAAACTTTTGCATTTCACCAAGTACTCCTGTGTCGGTCATCGATTGATTGTTATCATCGTTCTTATCAAAATCTCCTCCACTTGGCATTATAATGGTGGCTTGGTACTAATGGCAACTCTTATGGCTCGACTCTTGCTTGTATCTACTATATCTATATGGAACGACTTCAGATTGTTGATGTGAAACATGGGGTATACGAAGCACTTAAGTGGATCTATCCTGTAGGAAGTCCTCCCCACCTTAGCTACCACCAGTACAGGATTTTCATACTTCCACACTAGTCTTTGATCTCTTTTTTTTAGGAATCGAAGTTGTTCAAGTACCAACTTCACCAATACCAAGTCTCCCACTTCAAAGTGTTACTCCCTTTAACCTCTATCTGCCCATTCTTTCATCCGGCTAAAGGCTTTCTTCAAATAAGCTTTGGTGATTTTAGTGTTTTGCCTCCATTCTTTAGCAAAGTTAAACGCCCGTGGACTTTTCCCGGTCTATGATTCTACTGAGGTATGAGAAAGTCTAGGTTGTTATCCAATAACGACCTCGAAAGGGGTTTTATTGGTGGTTAAGCTCTTTTGTGAATTGAAATATAGTTAAGCCACATTGAGTTGGTTGGACTAATTCTTTTGGTTCGCTTGTATAAAGTGTCGTAGGTATTCTTCTAATAACCCATTGAAGCATTTTGTCTGACCATCTGTTTGTGGGTGATAATTGGAAGAGATGTTGAGTTTTAACCATAATAGCTTGAATAGCTCTTTTTAGAAAAAAATAAATAAACCTTGGATCTTTATCACCGATTATGCTCTTCAGAACACCCTAATATTTTACCACATGTTTAAAATCATACGATTTGTTTCTTCTACAGAGCCAAACTTATGAACTAGAATGAATGTTCCATACTTGGAAAACCAGTCCACCACTACCAAGATAGCTATCATATCCCCTACTTTAGGAAGCCCTACAATAAAGTCTAAAGAAGTACTTTTCCAAGGTTTGGTTGACAAGGGTAGAGATTAAAGCATTCCCTATAATCTCCGTCTGTCCACTTTGTCTTACTAGCAAATGAGGCATGTCTTCGTATAATCCATCACATCTTGTCACATATGAGGCCAATAATAACCTTATTTCAGTACTGCAATAGTCCATTGCCAACTTGGATGTCCTACCCAAAGAGTGTCGTGGCATTCCCGCATTAATTTCTACCTAAGCTCTCCCGTTTTTGGAACAAATATGCAAGATCCCTTTATTAGTAAAAGTCCATTTTCCACCTAAAAATATTTTGACTTTTCGCTATCCACCAACTTCATAATGGCCATTGCTTGGGGGTCTTGATGTAAATTTTTCTCAATTAGATTACTGATATATGTGGTCACTTTGCTGGCTATCATTAGCGCGATCACCCTTAGAGCTATAAATTCGACCTTCCTATTGAGGGCGTCTGCTACACGATTCGCTTTTTTCGCTTTATGCTCGAAGGAAAAATCTGTCATGACCCGAACTCCCCATCGGGCCCATGACAACCGCCACGACGTCCCGATGGGCACTAGTTACCCGGAATACCGACCGGAACCCCGCAAGGCTTAGCATCAACTTTCGCACTTCCCCGGTGAGCGACAATTATTGAATACCACACTTCAAGTACCAAAGTCATTTTTAATTTAAAAATGCTAAAATAATTTTCGTTTGGCTCAGAGGGGCATTTTTATCACTTTTCACTGAAAATTCTGAAATTTATTAAAAACATTGTAAATGCGTAGAAAACACATATATCATGATAAAAATAAATTTAAGTATCTAAAACATTTATTTGAAATTAAAATTTAATTATTTGAATATAATAAAAATATTTAATAAAATAATATATTTTCTCATAAAATAATTTTTATAAAACTATCAATAAATAATTTTCACAGCGTAAAAAAGATTAATTATGTTTTTACATACCATAATATAAAACAACTAAAATATAAAATTTGAATTACAGTGACCCGTGGCCCACAACTAAGCAAAATGCATGGAGACTGTGAACCTACAGTTCTTGTCGATTCAAGTCCAATAGGGTCCTTGATCGAATCCGCTAACTACAGGCTACTCAGATCTTGAAATGTGAGGAAATGAGGGGGTGAGATTATAAAATCCCAGTGAGTCAATAATTACCATCGAAACTATCTAAAGTCGAGTAAAAGGAGATGATTAACATAAACTAAGGTAAGATGTTAATAACACTTTATTTCCTTTTTGCTAAGTGGATTAATTTCATTTTACTTAAAAATTTACGTGGCTTATGATTATTCGTAAAATCGTGACTCGTGCCATAAAATCTTGTGCTCGGTGACACATTGATCAGATGCATTCAACCAAGCCTGCCAAGGCTGTCAAAAATTCTCATAATTGTTCAAAATCAGCCATTCCTTAGCGTTAGCTGAGTTCGCCTTCACGTGGTGGTTTGGCGTGAAGTGAACTCTATCTTATCTTAAGACAATTAAATAACCTTGTACGCCTCTACAACTAAGATAAAGATATATATGGGTTTTACCGTACCACCTCTAATTAGGCCGGTCCACGAAAACCCATCTACTGCAGTAGATAACAATCCACCAATTAAATAAATATTTCAATAGCATAAATTGGTAATTTTAATTGCTAAACATTTCATCAGTACAAAGCAGATTGTATACATTTTCAATGCAATAAACAATTAGCCAATCATGCCATAAACATCATAAGCCAATTAATTTAAAACATAATTCACAATAATACAGGTAGTCTCCGATTACTCTAGTTTCAAAATCAATTGTTCAATTTTTCAAATCAATTTATAAAAATTCAATTTATTTCATAAATCTAATTTATTTTATAAATTTCATAATTTTCTCGTAAAATAAGCAATTTACTAAATAAAATAATTGTTCATAAAATCATCAAATTGAATAAAATTCCTCTAGATAATTAAGGCAATAAATAGTTTCCTCATTGTATTAGGAGTAGAAATACTCTTATTTTTCGTCCTTGGGTGCAATCTCTTACCCGAATCAATTTACTCACCACCTATCCATAATCCATAACACAAAATTCAATAAATTGTGTCAATTAATCCTAATTAATTTCAGGCTCCATAAATCTACATGAATGCATAAAATGCTATGCAATTGTCTGAAAATTTACTTAAACGCGATATTCGGCCTAATGCGTACGGTGCGCAATTTAATTCTCTAAAATCTCCAAATAAATTCTAAATTGATTTCCTTCAATTCCTATACCTCAATTATACCCAAATTAACTTAATGTCCACATATATGGTGCAAATTATCAGTCTAGGCCACAAATTACGAAATTACCCCTATTAGGTAAAAATTCATATTTTCGCATAAATAATTCCCATTTAATTTCTATATCCTTAATTCATCATAATAAACTTAAATATCATGAAAGATCATCAAAATCAGCAGCCAATCTCACCCTAGAATATTCGGCATAAATGGGTTCAATAAGGGAAAATGTCATTTCTTGCCAAATTTCAATATTTTTCATTATAACCTAACTAAACAACACTAGATTCACTTAAATCTACCAAAATAATCACTCAAAATCATTCCTTGAAGATTCGGCCAGCAAGGGTGGGTGATACCCACTTTCAATTCTTGCATAAAAATGGAAAAAAATGCTTGGGTAATGAAGAACACTATAAGAAATCAAAAAAGTTTACCTTGATTTGTGACTTTGCTTAGATTTTCACACTTTTTCTCAAATGTTTCCACCTAGGGTTCATGTGTTTCTCTTCTTCCCTCTTTGCTGGGTTTAGGCCAACCCTCCTAAGGGTTATTGGCTGAAAATTTTGGCTATTTATAAGCCAAATAAAATATTATTATTTTATTATACTTTTTAATTTTTTATTAATTTATTATTATTATTTTTTCTTTTCCATTTGACTTTCTATCCACCATACTATTTTCTTCACTTATCCATCCATTAAAAGAAGTTTCTACACTTGTCCAAAAATCTTGGTAGAGTAATTTTGTAAAATTACACTTTTGCCCTCGTAAAAGTGAAAAATTACATTTTTGCCCCAAAAATTGAAAATTTGCCAAAATGCATATTTTTCACTCCTCATACTCATACCATTCTCCAATTTGTTAAATTTGATCCAAATCCTCTCGAAAATTCAAATTTTATCCACGGGTGAAAAAATTATGATTTTACCCATATACGCCAAAATGTATTGGAATTACACTTCTTCCACTTTTCAACCTCAAATAATACTTCAATTAACCATTATTAATCGAATGGGGCCAAAACCTTCTCTAAAAATTCCCGTTTTGTCCTTTAATGACAAAATTACTGTTTTGCCCTTGTGTCTCAAAAATATTAAGAATTACAATTTTTGACTGCTAAACTTCATATTATGCTCTCATAATGATATTATACTTCAAATGATTGATCTTGGTCGAATGTGATCAAAATCTTTTATAGAAATCTCCATTTTGTCCTTAAATGACAAACTGACCGTTATGTCCATAATCGATCAATTTTCTCGATTGACTTCAAATCGGACCTCGAACTCTAAATAACTGTTTTAAGTAATCTCTGGATTGTGAAATTCTCGATTTCACTCTTAAAATTCTTATTTCAACTCATTCGAGGTTTAATCGACTTAATAGTAGCATTAAGGGCAATATCGTCTTTTAACGATTTCTCGAACTTCCCAAATATTCAAACATTCCATTGAGCATGTAAATGACATCATAATTATTTTATAGAGCAGGGTTTAACAAAATCAAACTCCGTTAAAAACTTTTACCACCTTGCCTACTTAGGTGTTAGTTTTAGCTATGTGAAGAAATGACTTACGGTTGTATTGTCGGTCTTAACTACAAATTGTGATCCTAGTAAGTAGTGTCACTAAGCCAGTAAACAATGAATCACTATAAGTAGTTCTTTCTCTTGAGCTGTGTATCTCCTCTTAGCTTCATTCAACTTTCGACTTTCAAATACAATCGGGTGTCCTTTTTGTAACAACACTCCTCAAAGGGCAACGTCTGATGCATCCGTCTGTACCTCAAAAGGCTTTCCAATATCAAGGAACGATAACACAGGATCAGTCATCATCATGTCCTTCAAATCTTCAAAGGCTTCTTGGTACTGCGGTATCCAGTTCCATTTTTATCTTGTTTTGTATAATTCTGTCAATGCTACTATTTTTTTCAAATACTCTTTCACAAATATTCGATAATAATTGGCTAGCCCTAATAAAGAATGAAGCTCAGTTATATTCTTAGGGGTGGCTTATTCTTTGATAGCTTTTACTTTCTGCATGTCCATTTGGATGTGCCCTTGTTCAATTATGTGGCCTAGAAACTGGATTCGAGTTTGCACGAATACACATTTCTCCATTTTTACATATAACTGGTGATCGCGTAGCCTTTGAAAAACCTATTGTAAGTGTTGTTGATGCTCTTCTAAGATCGAGTTGTGCACCATAATATCATCTAAGTAGATCACCACGAACTTGTCTAGATAATCATGAAACACTTGGTTCATCAGTGTGTAAAAGGTAGCAGAAGCATTGGTTAGTCCAAAAGGCATAATGAGAAATTCAAATGTGCCATACCACGTTACGTAGGTGGTTTTCGGCTTATCTCCCTTGGTCATTCTTACTTGATGATAACTCGATCTTAAATCTAGTTTGGAGAAATACTTTGGACCACTTAACTAGTCAAAGTTATTTGTTATAAGAATGATAAGATATTTATTCTTAACTGTGACTTTATTCAAAGCTTGATAATTCATGCATAATTGTAAACTCCCATCTTGTTTCCTCTGAAAAAGTATTGAGCTCTAAAAAGTGCTTTTAATGGGCAGATGAATCTAGCTCGAATCAGCTCATCTAATTGTTTCCTTAACTCTGCTAACTTTGAAAGAGCCATCCTGCATGGCCCTTTTATATGTGGCTTGACTGTTAGAAACAATTCTATCTCATGATCGACAGCTCGTCGAGCTGGTAGGACCCTTGGTAGTTGTTCTGGCATCATATCTTGAAATTCTTCCAAAATCAGTTTCACTTCTTCGGGTATTAGGTTTTTGTTATCTTCACCTTTGTAGATGGGCATGGCTACGTATGAGGGCTCACCTTTCTTAATCCCTTTCTTAAACTATATAGTTGATATAATCTTCTTCTCGCTCTTAGGAAAGATTGTAACTAGTACCACACATGGCCGTTTTTCAAAAAACATTAAACAACTTGCAACAGGGAAAGATATAGCTTGAAATTTTTATTATAAAATCCAAGCCTAAGTCAAAATCAAAATCATCTATAGTGGTTATAGTCAAGTTTACTTTCCCTTCTCAAAAGCCAATTTTAATTTTTATGTCTTTAGCATTTCCTATTATAGTTGAAATTGGTGAGTTAACTACTTTCATGTATTCAAAATCTTTCTTAACTTTAAGACCGCACCTCTTTGCCTCTCTTGGGATGATGAAAGTTTCTGAGGCCCTTGTGTCGAGCATGGCTTTAGTTCTTTTCTCATTCAGCAACACTTCTACATGCATTAAACCTTGTTAAGGCACCTTCTCCATATTTTTTAATTGAGCTTACAAGTCGTTGATGGAATGAATAGAACCTATTCATGCTAGCTCTTCCTCGGCTTCTTTAATTATAATGTAGGGTGGAGATGTCTCAACATTGACAGTACATATCACCCTAAAAACTGCTCGATGAGGACAGTCAGCTACTCGATAAGGATTTTTGCATAGAAAACAAGATATCAGTGGTTGTGGCTCTACGTTTCATGGCTTGTTTGTTCTCGGTTAGGGTGAATCTCTAGCAAGTGGTCTCCTATTGCCTCCCCCACTTGAAGGTATACTTACTTTCGAAAATTTTACCCCACTATTTGAGCTAGAGCTACTAGTCTTAAATGGAATGTCTTTTTTTTTTGTTGGAGTTTTCACTGTAATCAGTGAGGTGCCCAACAATTGCCATTGCCGAAGCCACATCCTGTACCCTTTGTCGTCGTAACTTCATCCATACCTAAGGTTTTAGACCCTCAAGGAAATAAAATAATCTATCTTTTTCAGTCATATCCCTGATATTTAGTATTAAAATAGATAAGTTCCTCACAAATTCTCGCACTGATCCCGTTTGTGACAACTCTCGCAATTTCTGTCGCATCATATACTCAATATTCTCAGGGAAAAACTAGTTATTCAATTTCTACTTTAAGTCTGCCTAAGTGTTGATACGGCACTCACCATCGATGAATTTAGAACACCACCATAACTTTGAGTCCCCAGCCAAATACATTAAAGCCATCACCACTTTGTCCTCCTTTAACTCCGTGTGCACAGCTCAAAAAAATTATTCCATATCAAAAA
This sequence comes from Theobroma grandiflorum, assembly GCA_036013995.1. Taxonomy (NCBI): domain Eukaryota; kingdom Viridiplantae; phylum Streptophyta; class Magnoliopsida; order Malvales; family Malvaceae; genus Theobroma; species Theobroma grandiflorum. The sequence goes on from CP142131.1 coordinate 16,859,232, forward strand.
GGAAGTTCTTCAACTCTTTAGCATATCGGGTCATTTCATATTTCTTAAGTTCCAGCACTTTAGCCCTTTTCCGTCGATCTCCTAGACTCTTACTAGCATTACCTACAGCCATAACCAAAAGATTTACTTGAACCTTCAATTCTTCAATATCGCCTTGGAGAGTGCTCAATGCATTCTCGGTCTCATCACTCAAAGTATTAATCATCTCGAACAGTTTTCACTAGACTGTCTCAATTTTATCTATTTGTTCACGCGGAACCATCTGAACTTTTATTGTGGCCACCGCAACCTTTAGTTCATCAATTCTTTGATGGTTTTTTGGTGCACTTCGCGTGGTTACCATTTTTACATTATAGATCAGAATGTCTCGCCCGTGCTCTGATACCAACTGTCCCGCCTAAGTATGCGATAGTCCATGTGACACTTGAGTGAACGTTTCCATGCAAGTCAGCTAATATTCAGTTATGTCTATTTCAACATTAATAATAACAACAAATCAGACTAGGAGAACTTGTATCAAAAGCAAAAGGCATACTGAATACCATCTATGCAACCACTTAGTCATAAAAAGGAAAAAATATTTTATTAATATGAAATTAATTACAAAGGGACCAAAACATGCCATCGTCGGGCCATAGAGGTAGCTCTAGATGATTCGTTACAAACATACCTTTATTAGTGAGGCAGCCTAATAATTCGTCAACTATTCATCCCTTATAAAAAGCTTACGAGATTTTACAAATATTCTACCAGTAGCCATTACAATACTTGAAATGAAGACATTCTTTTCCTAAAAGGTTTTTCCCCTTAAAGACTTAATAAGTATTTTTGGAGGTGTCACCATAAGCCATTACATTGTTTGAAAGAAGGACATTTCCTTTATAGGTATAAAAGACTCAACATCATAGATACCTCTACCCAATCATGGTCTGATATAAGATTGGCTCAGGACACTATGCACTAGGCTAGATATTTGCTATGTAGTTGGATTGGTTAGCAGATTTCAATTAAACCCAACCATAGAGCACTGGACTGCAATCAAGTGCATTTTTAAATATTTTCGTAAAACGAAGAATTAAATGCTTGTATATTATGGAAGTGACCTTGTAGCAAGAAGGTACATTGATTCAAAATTTCAATCTAATGTTGATTATAGGAAATTGACATCAGGATTTGTTTTCACCATTAGAAGATGAGCCATAGTTTAAAGGATTGTAAACCAATCTTGTATTACAGACTCTACTATGGAGGCAGAGTATGTTGCAGCTTGTGAAGCAACAAAAGAAGCTGTATGGCTCCGTAAGTTCTTTATAGACTTTAAAGTAATTCTAAATGCGGACAAACCTATTACACTCTATTATGATAACAATGGAGTAGTGGCTAACTCAAAAGAACTGTAGAATCATAAAGCAGCAAAACTGTAATGACCCATCCCCGGTCGCTACTGGGGTCCGAGACATCCGAGAAATCCCGCCAAGTCCCGAACAAGCTTTGATAAATTTTTTTGAGACATTTATCAAATATACTAACACATACTTAAATGATTAATAATAACAATAACACCCTATTGGTATTCTATTTCCAGTAATAGCAATTATATTTAAAATACAAAGTTTTCAACAATGTATAATTAGGAATTGACAACACTAATAACATGTAGAAATTTCATTTGACTAAACTCTAGACAGCGGAGTGACTCGGAACAGGCTAAGAGATGCTTTTACCTATCTACCAGAAACTGAGCACGCCGATGATTACGCGCTAGGCTGATCTTTGTCTGCAAAAGAGAAAATAAAGGGGTGTGAGTCTCACAGACTCAGTGATCATCGGCTCAGCGAGTAGGACGTAGATGGGAAACAAGCAAATAGCTGATCAGTTGAATAATAAATCATAAAGATTTTCAATGGTAAATTCGATTTAAAGGGAGATTTGTGCCTTATAAAATGATACGGTAAAATTATCGTGCAACATTTAATTTGGGCAAAACAATGCCAAAAACAGATGTAATAACTCTAGGTGAAATCAACAAAAATTCGACTTATCGTTAAAAATTACAAATGAGAAGATAAAAGTGTGCATGCTCCTAAAACATGTAGTTTGTAATCAAATCAAATTATAAACCGTGCAAACCACTTATGATCAATAAATAAGCCTTAAAAACTTGCTTAAATAAGGGGAGCTGCAAACAAAATCTTAAATCTTCACTATGCGTAAAAGTACATGTCGAAAAATTCATAATGCTCTCGAGTAGGAAAACATAACATCAACACGTGGACCCACTTCCACGTAATAACATCCAGGAGCATCGCTTTCATCGGATTCCCATATAATGCCACGGCAATCTCGACAATGTTGGCCGACATCGGAGATATCAAGCGGTTGCAACCGCGTAAATCATCTGTGGCCTTGCCATGTATATCACAGACCATGGTCCCAGCCATGTCTAACAGCCCGTCGGCAACCCGAAAATGTCTCTAGCTAGAGCTCACCCGTGCACGAGGGTCACACTTAACCGATGTGACATCCGGCCTACTCTCGACGCTTTCGGTTTATCAAGAATAGAATATTTTTCGAATCCATAACAAGCTTCTCAAGTCTATTTTCTTAAATCATTTAAAAACCAAAAATTTGATAAACCGTTATATTGATGTTTTTCACATCCTTTGTCTTGGTATAAACACTTGTAATTTTTTTTTTTAGAATAAAATCAGCTTTCGGAAGCTACATTAAAGTCATTTAACAAATGCATTTATTATGCATGTCACTTAAAAATATAAGGCACGTATTTTGATAATAGATAGTGTGAAAGGCCTGTATCCCAATTTTCTAAATAGTTTACGTGTAATTATATATATATATTCAAAATAATTTTTAAAAATAACTTACATTCACAATTTCCTAAAATTTTATCAATGCATGCTTTTCACAATTATGTGCGTTCGATAAATCATGCGTAAATATATATTTATAAATAATATGGAAATTTTAAAATTGACACCCCCTACTCACCTTGTAATAGCGGGATGTTACGTCGCTATTAATTTCGAAAGTGTGTCTTACTCTTTCTTCCTACCAATCGTTCGCTAATTTCTTCGGCCTGCCACCACAATATAACACCTTATTTATTTCCTAAATATTAAAATTCACTTAATATATATATATATATATATCCTCATTCATTATTTTATTTTAATATTATTATTTTATTCAATATATATTATTTTATTATTTATTTTATTTATTTTTTTTTACCTTTCTTTCTCTTCTCTTTCACGTTTCTTCCTTTCTCTCCCATTGGCTTCACTTTCCTTCCGTTGATGGCAGCCCTTCCTTCCTCCTCTTTGGCTCTTATTTTTCCTTTCTTGCACTCTCAAATTGGTTACAATTTCTACACTTTTCTTCCAACAAAATCAACAATTGTAATGCCCATATAAACCTCAAACATTTCAGCTCAAAACCTTAAAAATTTCACCAACAAAGCCTTAAGAATTTCAACCACTAAACCTCAAGATTTCAGCCACCACACTACCCATTTCCACCTCCAAATCAACAGCTTTCCAACCCCCAAAAATAATCAGCAACTAACCTCAAAATCAACCTCCAAAAGCAACAACAAAGTTATAAAATTTCAGCAACTCAAGCTCCCCAAAAAGGCATAGAATTTTCTCTATTCTCTTCTTGTTTTCTCGGCTCTTTCTCTCATTTTTTTTCTCCCTTGTTTCTTTGCTCTTTCTTGGCTCGACGGTGCTGCACAAGAATGGCTTTTGAAAGCCATTTGAAGGATAAACATGGAGGGGACCAGACATGACTCCTTGTCATGTCCCCTTTCCACATTTTTACACATGTTTTCTATTTTTTTCATGGCTCATAACCGGCCCCTACACTATCCCTTTCTTTGCTTTTGTCTTTTCTTCTTTTATGTATTCATCCGGCCCCCCCTTGCTCACTCCTTTCATAAGTCTTAGTTTTAAAGTTTTAATTGACCACATGGGCGGCTGCCCATATGGTCTTTCTTTCTTTTTTTTTTTTAAAGGGGTGTTACAATCTCCCCCACTTAAATAAATTCGTCCTCGAATTAAAATAAAGTGGGTTGGTAAAACATACCTTAGTCGTGAAAGAGATGTGGGTATTCCTTCCTCATCTCCTCTTCAGGTTCCCAAGTTTCCTCTTCCATCGAACGGTTTTGTCGCAAGACCTTTACTAAGGCAATTTCCTTAGAGCGCAACTACTTCACTTGACGATCTAATATTGCCACTGGTTGCTCTTCAAAAGTTAATCTTTCATCCAATGGAACCAGATCATATCGTATAACATGTGTTGGGTCCTTGATGTACTTTCTTAACATAGACACATGAAATGTGGGATTTACTCGAGCTAACTCCACCGGCAAAGCTAGTCGATATGCTGTGGACCCAATTCGCTCCAAAACTTCAAAAGGTTCAATATATCTTGGGCTCAGCTTTCCTTTCTTTCTAAATCTTTTACTTCATTTCAATGGAGATACCTTCAAAAATACAAAATCTCCCACTTGAAACTCTAAAGGACGACGTCTATTATGGGCATAAGACTTTTGTCTGCTCTACGCTATCCTTAGACGATTCCTTGCCAAACTCACCACATCCGTTGCTTGTTGAACCAAATCGAGACCCAATAGCTTTCTTTCTCCCACTTCAAACCATCCAATGGGTGATCTGCACTTTCGTCCGTACAAGGCTTCAAACGGAGCCATTCTGATACTAGCTTGGTAGCTGTTATTATATGTAAATTCCACTAAAGATAATTGTTAATCCCACGTGGTTCCCAAATCTAATAAAATTGACCTCAGCATATCTTTGAGTGTTTGTATCACACGCTTCGATTGACCATTCGTTTGGGGATGATATGCAGTACTGAAGTCCAAACGAGTGCCTAACGCTCCATGTAAACTTCTCCAAAACTTGTTAGTAAATTGTGGCCCTCGATTAGACACAATGGTCACGGGAACTCCATGCAATCGTACAATACAATCAACATAGATCTTAGCATACTTAGCTGACCCATAGATAGTTTTTACTAGAATGAAGTGAGCCGACTTGGTCAATCGATCTACTATTACCCATATGGAATCATATCCTCCCCTTACACGGGGTAATCCTGTCACAAAATCTATAGCCACATGCTCTCATTTCCATTCGGGAATCGGCAAGGGTTGTAGTAACCTTAGGGGTTTCCCGTGTTCAGCTTTAACTTGTTGACAAGTTAGGCACTTGGCTACGTATTTCGCTACATCCTTCTTCATCCCTGGCCACCAATAGACCATCTTTAAATCGTGATACATTTTAGTGGTTCCTAAGTGCACGATATAAGCGGTAATGTGAGCCTCTTCCAAGATTTCTTCTCTCAAGTTATCTCGATCTGGCACATACGTTCAGGATCCATACTTCAACAATCTTTCATCTCCAAATTCATAATTTTGATCCCGCTTTTCCGATCCTAAGATCTTCATCACAAATTCATCTTGTGTTTGGGCGTTACGAATTCGGTCCAAGATTATTGGTCGGACTCGAAAATGAACAATAAGGGCACTAGGCCCACTGATATCAATCTTGATCCCTATATTGCTTAGGCCCTACCATTCATGTACTATACTTCTCCGTTCAATAGACAAATGTGCCAAACTGCCCATAGACTTCCGACTTAAAGCATCAGCCACCACGTTTACCTTACTAGGGTGATATTGAATGGTACAATCATAATCTTTAAGCAATTCCATCCATTGATGTTGCCTCAAATTAAGATCACGTTGTTGTAATATATACTTCAAGCTTTTGTGATCAGTATATATTTCAAAGCTCTCCCCATATAGATAATGGCGCCACATTTTCAATGCGAACACAACCACTGCCATTTTCAAGTCATGAGTGGGGTAGTTTTGCTCGTGTCTCTTGAGTTGCCTTGAGCCATATGCGATCACCCTACCATTCTGCATTAGCACATATCCTAAACCAACCCTTGATGCATCACAATACACTACATACCCTCCTGTACCATTTGGCAGACTTAAGATGGGTGCAGAAGTTAAGCATTCCTTCAGTCTAAAAAAACTGCTTTCACACTCATCAGTCCATTCAAATCTAACTCCTTTTCGAGTTAACTTGGTCAATGGTGCTGCGATTCTAGAAAAATCTTGCATAAATCGACGATAATAGCCAGCCAATCCCAAAAAACTTCAAACCTCAGTAACCGTACTTGGTCTCAACCAAGTTTGGATCGATGCAACTTTTTGCGGATCTACGCTAATCCCTTCCTTCGTTATCACATGTCCGAGAAAACTAACGCTCTCTAACCAAAAGGCACATTTAGAGAACTTTGCATATAATTCATGTTCTCGAAGTGTTTGTAACACTAGTCTCAAGTGATATGCATGCTCTTCTAAACTCCAAGAATACACCAAGATGTCGTCAATAAATACCACCACAAATCTATCCAAATAAGGTCGGAATACCCTATTCATTAGATCCATGAAAGCAGCAGGAGCATTAGTTAGACCAAAGGACATCACCAAAAACTCAAAATGTCCATTCCTGGTACGAAATGCAGTCTTTGGTATGTCCTCTTCCCGGACTCTTAGTTGATGATACCCCGAGCATAGATCAATTTTTGAGAAACATCTCGCCCCTTGCAATTGATCGAATAAGTCATCGATCCTAGGTAGTGGATATTTATTCTTAATAGTCACACTATTTAACTTTCGATAATCCACACACAACCTCAAACTTCCATCTTTTTTCTTCACAAATAATACTAGAGCTCCCCAAGGTGAAGTACTTGGGCGAATAAATCCCTTTTCCACTAACTCTTATAATTGCTCCCGCAGTACTCGCATTTCTGCTGGTGCCATTTGGTAGGGAACTTCAGATATTGGTTCCGTGCCAGGAATTAAATTAATGTAAAACTCAATTTCTCTTTCTGGGGGTAACCTTGGCAATTCATCCGGGAATACGTCCTCGAATTCGTTGACTATTGGCACTATTTTAACATTCGAAACTTCTTCTTCCATTGACACATCTTCCTTGGTCTCCACACATGCCAAGTAATTCTGCCCCGCTTCCACTCTAGTTACTCCAGCTAATATTCTTTTGTTATACGGACTCCTATGTCCATAAATAATGAAGGGGACTTCTCCAAGAAACTTAAATTCCACATACTTATAATGACAATCAACATTAACATAGCAATCATATAACCAATCCATTCCTAGTATAACATCAAACTCCAACGTTGTTAATAATACCAAATTCACCCAAGTCTCCCGATGATTAATTTTCACCACGCAAAACTTATATACCAACTCCGCTGTATAAATTTCTTCTAAAGGTGTGGTTACTATTAATGGGTCTATCATGATCTCGAAAGGTCTATTCAACTTCGACACAAAATTTGGAGAAATAAAAGAATGGGTAAAACTGGGATCAAATAAAACTAAGGCTTCAGAATGGTAAATTAGAAGAGTACCTGTCACCACATCATTAGAAGCAGGCACATCTTGCGAACGTACAGCAAACACCCTCACTTGTCCTCCTCCAAAAATACTCTGTGGTGTTGTCTCCATAGGTCGGGATCGGGAGGTAGAAGCTATCCTTTTGCCTTTGTCAGGTCGACCTCTCCTAGCCGGAGGTGAAACTGCAGATGCTACCGCGGATGCTGGTTGTACATACTCATGACCAGTTTCTTAGAATCCCCCTTCATATGGGTAGTTTCTTCGTATATGCCCCGGTTGACCACAGTTAAAGCACACATAATAAGTCTGAGCACAGGGTCCCACATGTGTAGTACCACATCGTGTGCAATAAGGACTCCTTTGACCCCTTGGTCGACTATCATAGCTGGTCATTGTATTATCAGGTCCGCGACGGTTGCTTATTCCTGAAAAGTTTCCACGATGAGGAGCACTGCTGAACGAGGGATTTCTCCCTGACCCTTGAGGTCTAATTGACGTTTGCCCTTTACTCTGCATATTTTCCCTTCGACCAGATTGACGTGATCTCGTAAAAGTCATTTCTTGACCAGTGTGCCTTCGACTAGTCTGTCTTGTGCTCTCGCGAAGTGCCCTAGCCTCCATATTGCGTCTTTCTATTAATCGGGCACAATCCACAGCATCAGAATATGAATCGAATCTCTATGGAGCAACCACTCTAAACAAGTACTCAGACAAGCCGGCCACAAACCGCTATATTCTCATTTCTTCTGTCGACACCAAATATAGGGCATACCTAGATAATTGAGAAAATTGCACATCATACTTAGACACTGTCATACCGAGTGTCTGTCTTAAAGCCTTAAATTCCCTTGCCTTAGCTGCTCGTACACTTTGGGGCATGAATCTGTCCATGAAGGCCTTATCGAATTCCTCCCAACCGAGTGGACCAGCATCACTAGATCTGCCCCACATATGATGTAATCCATTGTTGCGCTACATCTTCAAGACGGAAGCTAGCTAGTGTTATAGATCTTGCGCTCGAGGCTCCCAAAGCGCGACAAATTCTTTCCATTGTATCTAAAAATTTACGTGGATCCTCTCCCACTGTAGAACCGGTAAAAGTTGGTGGTTGCAATTGCATAAAAGCTGATAAAGAAACTAAATTGTCTCCCTCATCCTCATCATATGGATCATCCTCATCCTCCTCCTCTATCATGTCTACACTCGGATCAAAATCCGGATCTTGTGAACTTAGACTCAAATACCCTTCAGTTGTATCAGCATGTTGTCGAGTAAATTCTGTAAATTGTTGTGTCAAATTTTGCAGTCCTACAGCTAATTCATCCAAAGTCACACTTTCCAATGTACGTCTCACTGCCCCTGTACTATCGGTACTAGTACTCCTTCGACCGTTCGAGCTACCCTCACTTGAACGTCGAGAATTTTCTCTTCCCCTTATTCTCGAACGACCTCGACCACGCGGAGCAGAAACCCATAACCGTTCATCAGTCTCTCTAGGAGCATCTATCCTGCCCGCAGCCTTCGAAGATGACCTAGTCCGAGGTGGCATTTCAAACCTGAACATCAGCAATCAATTATCGTTATTTAATTTTCTTTTCTAATTACACAAGGTGATTTTCTAAGATAAAGAGTCTACGCAGCCTTTTGTCTATAATCGATGCTGCAGTCACTAACTATAGGCAAGACTCTACGTCGACTCCACTACTCCGCTGTTTAACACAAACCTAGGACTCGACTAAACCTAGGGCTTTGATACCAAACTTGTAACGACCTATCCCCAGTCGCTACCGGCATCTGAGACATCCGGGAAATCCCACCAAGTCCCGAACAAGCCTTGATAAATTTTTCTGAGACATTTATCAAATATACTAACACATACTTAAATGATTAATAATAACAATAATACCCTATTGGTATTCTATTTCCAGCAATAGCAATTATATTTAAAATACAAAGTTTTCAACAATGTATAATTAGGAATTGACAACGCTAATAACATGTAAAAATTCCATTTGACTAAACTCTAGACAGCGGAGTGACTCAGAACGGGCTAAGAGATGCCTTTGCCTATCTGCCAAAAACTGAGCACGCCGATGATTACGCTAGGCTGCTCCTTGTCTGCAAAAGGGGAAATAAAGGGGTGTGAGTCTCACAGACTCAGTGATTATCGGCTCAGCGAGTAAGACGTAGATGGGAAACAAGCAAATAGCTTATTAGTTGAATAATAAATCACAAAGATTTTCAATGGTAAATTCGATTTAAAGGGAGATTTGTGCCTTATAAAATGATGCGGTAAAATTATCGTGCAACATTTAATTTGGGCAAAACAATGCCAAAAACAGGTGTAATAACTCTAGGCGAAATCAACAAAAATTTGACTTATCGTTAAAAATTACAAATGAGAAGATAAAAGTGTGCATGCTCCCAAAACATGTAGTCTGTAATCAAATCAAATTATAAATCGTGCAAACCACTTATGATCAATAAATAAGCCTTAAAAACTTGCTTAAATAAGGGAAACTGCAAACAAAATCTTAAATCTTCACTATGCGTAAAAGTACGTGTCGAAAAATTCATAATGCTCTCGAGTAGGAAAACATAATATTAACACGTGGACCCACTTCCACGTAATAACATCCGGGAGCATCGCTTCCACCGGATTCCCATATAATGCCATGGCAATCTCGACAATGTTGGCCGACATCGGAGATATCAAGTAGTTGCAACCGCGTAAATCATCTGTGGCCTTGCCACGTATATCACAGACCATGGCCCTAGCCATGTCTAACAGCCCGTCGACGACTCGAAAATGTCTCTAGCTAGAGCTCACTCGTGCACGAGGGTCACACTTAACCGATGTAACATCCGACGTACTCTCGACGCTTTCGGTTTATCAAAAATAGAATATTTTTCGAATCCATAACAAGCTTCTCAAGTCTATTTTCTTAAATCATTTAAAAACCAAAAATTTGATAAGCCGTTATATTGATGTTTTTCACATCCTTTGTCTTGGTATAAACACTTATAAATTTTTTTTTTAGAATAAAATCAGCTTTCAGAAGCTACATTAAAATCATTTAACAAATGCATTTATTATGCATGTCACGTAAAAATATAAGACACGTATTTTGATAATAGATAGTGTGAAAGGCCTGTTTCCCAATTTTCTAAATACTTTACGTGTAATTATATATATATATATATATTCAAAACAATTTTTAAAAATAACTTACATTCACAATTTCCTAAAATTTTATCAACGCATGCTTTTCACAATTATGTGCGTTCGATAAATCATGCGTAAATATATATCTATAAAAAATATGAAAATTTTAAAATTGACACCCCCTACTCACCTTGTAATAGCGGGATGTTACGTCGCTATTAATTTCGAAGGTGTGTCTTACTCTTTCTTCCTACCGATTGTTCGCTAATTTCTTCGGCCTGCCACCACAGTATAACACCTTATTTATTTCCTAAATATTAAAATTCACTTAATATATATATATATATATATATATCCTTATTCATTATTTTATTTTAATATTATTATTTTATTCAATATATATTATTTTATTATTTATTTTATTTATTTTTTTTTACCTTTCTTTCTCTTCTCTTTCACGTTTCTTCCTTTCTCTCCCCTTGGCTTCACTTTCCTTCAGTCGGTGGCAGCCCTTTCTTCCCTCTCTTAGGCTCATATTTTTCCTTCCTTACACTCTCAAATTGGTTACAATTTCGACACTTTTCTTCCAAGAAAATCAGCAATTGTAATGCCCATATAAACCTCAAACATTTCAGCTCTAAACCTTAAAAATTTCACTAACAAAGCCTCAAGAATTTCAACCACTAAACCTCAAGATTTCAGCCACCACACTACCCATTTCCACCTCCAAATCAGCAGCTTTCCAACCCCCAAAACCAGCAACAAAACCCCCAAAAATAATCAGCAACTAACCTCAAAATCAACCTCCAAAAGCAACAACAAAGTCATAAAATTTCAGTAACTCAAGCTCCTCAAAAAGGCATAGAATTTTCGCTATTTTCTTCTTGTTTTCTCGGCTCTTTCTCTCATTTTTTTCTCCCTTGTTTCTTTGCTCTTTCTTGGCTCGACGGTGCTGCACAAGAATGGCTTTTGAAAGCTATTTGAAAGATAAACATGGAGGGGACCAGACATGACTCCTTGTCATGTCCCCTTTCCACATTTTTACACATGTTTTCTATTTTTTTCATGGCTCATAACCGGCCCCTACACTGTCCCTTTCTTTGCTTTTGTCTTTTCTTCTTTTATGTATTCATCCGGCCCCCCCCCCCTTGCTCACTCCTTTCGTAAGTCTTAGTTTTAAAGTTTTAATTGACCACATGGGCGGCTGCCCATGTGGTCTTTCTTTCTTTTTTTTTTTTAAAGGGGTGTTACAAAAACATATTAAAAGGGAGTATCATCTTATTCGAGAGATCATACAACGTGGAGAAATACTTGTAAAGAAAATTCCAACCTCACTGATCCATTCACAAAGACTTTAACACAAAAGAGTTTCGATGGTCACTTAAAAGGCCTTGGAATGAGGGAAATGTCATACTTACTTTGGGGCAAGTGGGAGATTGTTATGAATTTTGAGAATATGGTGTCCTAGTAAGCAAGTATATTCTCATGCTTAATTTCATTAAACTTGTAATGAAAGTACATTTTGATAATAAGACGAAAAGTTTGTTTTAAATAAGCATTCATTATCTAGTTATTAAGGTAGCATGATTCTATTGAGATATTGAAATATATTTGTATGAATAGTCATACATATGAAATATGCATTTTAATTAAATCTAAAATTGTTCACAACCATATAATAAAACTGATCACTTTATTGTGTTAAGGTTGTAGTGTCCAAATTACTTCCAACAAAATGAATGTGATTCACTTTAAGGGAATAATGAGTCTTAAATCATTGAAATGGTTTACTTCAAGTAATGACATTATAACATGAATTGGAATTATGTGAGAATCAAATTTAAGTTTAATCATTACTTAAATCTTGATCTCACAATTATGCATTTACTTATAGTAGAACCAAAATTTTGATGGATAGTGGACTCGTATTTAATCTCCTTATAATCTTTGATTTGCCATGAGCATGATCATAAAAAAACGTTGATTTAGACTCTGTATTTTGAGATTATAATCGAGATGAACATTTGGGAACATATATCTAAATAATGGAGTTTATAGCAATAACATCACTTTTAATGATTTTAAGAAGATTGGTGATTAATTTAGGCCTAGTGGATTGATGAATTAGCTACTCATTACATTTAAATATTCAAAAGATTAGATCTAGAGTATTGAATCACTAAGAGGATGAAATTTGAGACTAAAGGACAAAATCAACATAAAGAGTAAAACGATAATTTCACTTTTTGTCATTGGAAGGTGACGAGGGTTCACAATATAAGATTTGCAATTGGATAACTAATAATTAATATTAATTATTAAATTATTTCTTATAATTATAGTTAATCTAAGAGTGCAACCATGAATCTATGATGGAGTGATTTCATGATTAATAAGCTTAAATTACTTTTAATGAGATTAAGAATAATTATAAGTTTATTAAAGCTTGGAATATCTATGTCCAAATAGATTTCCCACTTAAATTCATAGAATTCAACTTGTTTAAGTTAAAATGCATGTTTTTATTTGATTAATTAAATTGTGTACAAAAATTACAGCTTTAACATACATATTTGTCTTATTTTAGACAAGAAAACATCTTTGGTCTTAATTTAGACAAGAAAATATGTTTGTCTTAATTTAAAATTAGAAAAATAATTTTTTTCTTAATCTAGACAAGAAAACATATTTATCTCAATTTAGATAAGATAAAATATTTTTGTCTTAATTAAAGACAAGAGTTGTCTTAAATTAAGATAATACTAGAAAGATTCTTGCAAAATGAATTTAAACATCCATGTTAATAAAAGGAGATTCCAATCACTCCTTTATTTATTATTAATTCTTTTTAAATAAAGGTAGATAATAATAAAATAAGAGTTATTATTCAATAAAGAGTTTTATTTTATCAAAAACTCTAAATAATAATTAAAAAAATAAATTATTTATTCTTTAATTTTAATTTTGATAATTACGGAGTATGTTTCATGCTTCCATAACTCTAAATGGATTGTCAAGATCAATTAAAAGGTGTTTGATTTTGATTAAACATTTAAAGTAAGAGTTTTAATAAAAAGAGAAGAGATTTTTTTTAAAAAAAAGTACATACTTTTTCTTGAAAAAGTTTCAGCCATCACTTCTCTTCTCCTTCTCCAAACTTTATCATATCTTTCTTCCTCTTTCCCATTCTTGATTGAATTTTTTTGAAAGAAAATAGCAATTAATTTTTAAGAAGAAAAGAGAGACAAAATTGATTGCCATCTTATAGTCTAGCATTCCACACCTTGTCCATTCAAGGTCCAAGTTGAAAGCATTCTTGAAGAATAAGTAGTAAACTTATTTAGTTGAGAAATAATTCATTAGTGTGATGGTGTGTAAAAATAAAAAATCTTAAAATAAAATGTATGTTTTTCTTTACTTAATAGATATATTTTTTAAAGTTGTGATTATGTTACTTGAAATAAGAATTATGTATATTTTCACTTGTGTAATTGGATTGCTTGCTTCCTTTATAAAAGAAATTTTCTTAAATCTATGCTTTACACAATCACATCAATCCATTAAGATCCTACTCCAACAAAAATACATTTATAAATCTAGTTACATCATTTTGAACGAAAACTCATTTTCTCGATGATAGTAAGGAGGAAATCCTACTCAACACAATCAAAAACTTTTCCAAAATCGAACGTAATAGAATGCCATTATTGTTTCGAAGCTATTTCTTCGTACTGTGAATAACTTAATTAGCAAGTATAATCTCATCCACAATTTGACACCCATTAACAAATGTGCTTCGGGTTAAGATGGTTGACCAACATCTTTACTAAAATATCCATCGAAAAATTTTGATTAAGTAATAAAATGAAAATCGGACCAGGCCCAAGAAAATCCAAGGATGTGAAACTTCCTTTCGGTAACGTGATGGTTAACAAGGCCCAAAAAAACTGAAAATCTAATTGAGAAAATTTGGAATCCATTGATTATTATAAAAATAGTAATAAATTCACCTAGATAAAATGTGTATCTACAATACGCATTTCAAAAAAAATAAATTTAAATTTTTTAAAAATTCCATTTAAGCTATTGTGACAGATTTCCCATTTTTTTTCCCTTCATGTGGAAACCATAACCATGAAACATCTTTGTCAATGGGTTTGGAGGTGGAATGCTCACAATTATCAGCATCAAATAATTTTTTTTTTTTTAAATACAAGAGCTAGTAAAATTCAAGACGAATTGATAGACAACTTTGAGAGCTAAAAAGTAATAAGTAAAATATGTGATAATTAATATTACAAGTAGTACTATTATCTAACATTTACAAAAACTAAGTTTTAACATTATGCTCAACTATTTCTAAATAAAAAAAAACTTTGATATATTGTTTAAGTTGAAGAACATTATTAGTATATATCTCATCACAAAGTCCAAAAATCCCATCATAAGGGGCCTCTTATAAATATCATGTTTGTAATAATATTGTTTGCTCAAAAGAACCATCAATAAAGTTCATACATATGTGTCTCTCTAAATTATTGCTTAGGACCTTAGGCCAATTAATATCAAGTGCATGACCTTAACTACCCACCACAAGAAAATATCTAACATTAGCCTCATTACCTTATCCCAATGATCTTATGACAAAATTTAGCCTCCCATTTACCAAACCACCCACTTCAGCATCATTATAATTAAACAAAAATAAATGTAACAGTTTATTTATTTTTAATTCCTTTTGTTCTATATTTATTTTCCCCCTGGATTGTTGTACTTAGCAAACGTTGCTTAGTTTCAAAACAAGAAAATAGAAAAAGGCATGGTCAAAGTCAAGAACATGGAAAATGTCTTCTAATTCCAAAAGAAACTACTTGGTATTGTACATTCGATAAAGGCTGCTCGCCACGCCTGCAAAGATGGTTGTGAGGAGGAGTCAATGTTCGCGCCCGCGTATGTTTTAATCCAATAAAACATTGAGCGGGTCTGCCATTCTTATATTTATATATATATATAATAATATAAACATTAGATTAATTCAAATCATTAAAAAATAAAATTATAAAAATACATTGTCGATATCTACAATAAGATGTAAAACACAATTTGCATTTTATAATATACAGTTGTCCATGCTTTGGGTTTTTCAAACATTTCTTTTTAGCTTTTTGGGTTCAATTTTTCTTTTAATAACGACCATATAATAATTAGATTAAATTACAGAACTCTCTTTACAGACATATTGGTATATTAAATATTTTTGTTTCTTGCAATAAATTAATAATATTAATTAATTTATGAATTATTGTTCTATACACATCAACAATGGAATTTTTAAAATATACAAATAGAATTAAATGATTATCATATGTATATTTAATTATTAATTAATTCACAAATGTACTTTAATTAGACACGTGTTAACTTTTTAGTGCTATTTTATAGAATTTAAAAAAACCACGTTAGTGTAAAAGATAATTTTCTTAATTTATAGCATTTTAAAATACAAATTGTAAAAAAAAAAAAAAAGTAACTAAATGTTATATAGTGATATTAAATGGGTTTTATGATCCAAAATTTAATATTCAATCAAAATTTACTAAAAACATGTGTGGATGATTTTTAAGAAAAAAGGGTTTAAATTTAATAATTTCAAATATAAATTTTATATTTCAAATTGGAAAAATGTTAAACAATCCAAAAAAGAATTTAAATTCCTAAGGAGTCTAAAATCACAACTGAGACATAAAAATTTATGTCTTATTTAAAAAAAAAAACTGTCATCCAATGGGCAAGTATACAGGTGAAGGGTCTAAAAGGGAAATTCGGAGCATAACCTTTGACGTCCATTACCAGAAAAAGGGTTAGAAAACCAAAAAGCGACCAGCTGTCGGAAATTACGTAATAATCCTTATCTTTGGACGGACGTTACCGAGCCTAAACTCCAAAGCTTCGTTGAAACCGAACCTCAATGTCTCTATCCAAATTGCTAGAAGTCTTATTTTTTTAATTTATTTTTTATATATAAAAACGAAAAAATAGAAAAACTCTGCTCTTGTCAATTAGTTTCATTTCCAAGCAAAGGAAAAGAAAGACCTTAGACTTTTCATTAAAGCTTTATAAAGAGAAGAAAAGAAAACATTTCAGACTCCAAAAAAAGCGCCATTTTCAGGTAATTTTTTTATATTATATGTTGGTTTTTTAATTAGTGAATTTTTTCAATTCTGATCAGGATTGTGGGGGTTTTTTTGGGCTTTGAATTGATTCTTTTTCGAGTTTGGGAATTTTGGTTGAGTTGTTTGGTTGCTGAGAAAATGAAGGAAATACTTTCGTTTTTTTTTTTTTTTCATTTTCGGTGGAAAATTGAAAAATAAAAAAAATGAAGAGTTTCAGTGAAAGCTGAAAGTTTTGTGGTAATTGGTTTATTTATTAATTGTTATTTGCTTGCATATATATATATATATATATATATATTTTGGGTTAGCCTATAGGAAGAAAATTTAAAAATAAATATGTAAAAAGAGAACATTTTGAATTATATATGTAAATAAATTGTAAGAGAGAGAGAGAGAGGTAGGGAGAAAGCGTATGTTATAGCATCTGATTTCATATGCAAGGGGTTTCAGTAATGACACTATAATGAAAATTAGGATTTTGATTTCTTATATGTTGCTGAACTTTATGATATCTAGTGTTATGTTTTAGAGTCAAAGACTTTGTATGTTAGTTTTGGAAGTGCATTTTGCAGCTTTTGCGATTCATATTGATCTGACTTTAATGGGAATTTTTGCTACATTGTTGTGTTTTGTCAGGACCTTTCCTTTTGGATAAAAAATGGGTGATCATCTAGTTTTATGCGTTGACTGTCTCATAACACCTGAAAGTTTGCAATCAATGCAAGAAGCTGAGGCTGCGGGCTCTTCTGGTGAGGGTTCTTCTCAAGTTGCTGAGCCACATGCTTGCGCTGTTGATGTTGAGGAAGTGTATGAACATGGTTCCTCAGAAGAAGAACCACTTATCCAGGCAGTTGAATGCCGAATCTGCCAGGAGGAGGACAGCATTAAGAATTTGGAGACACCTTGTGCATGCAGTGGCAGTTTGAAGGTATTCACTTTTTTGGAGCATTTTGAGACTTAACTCTTTTCTGCTCCATTAATAGCACGCTATTAGCTCCAAAATTTTGCAATTGCCATTAGCTGTAGTACTATAAAGTTCCTTTTTTTACAGAAAGATATTTGTGAGCTATGCTTGAGTGCCATCATGATGTGGAGAAAGGGCATGATGGGTTTTTCCTTTGTTTTTACTGTCAGATTACTTCTAAGCAGTTCTTCTTTAATCATCATATGATTTTATTGGCCTATCTTTTGAGTTTTGCAGTATAATAGCTTTGGCTGACAAAATTTTCCATTATCCAGTTTGCCCACAGGAAATGTGTTCAGCGTTGGTGCAATGAGAAAGGAGATATAACGTGTGAGATATGTCATCAGGTAAACCTCTTCTTAAGAATCTGGAATTGTTGCTTTCTTATCAGTTCAACTATGAGGAAGAAATCTTCTGCTTTTTGTATTTGCATTTTGCCCACTCATCAATTTTGCCTAGTCATGAAAGTAAACAAGTGTCTGGTTTTAGAGGGTAACAGTTTTACTTTCCTTTCTTTTTTGTTGATGAATCACTAGTTAAGTTGTTGATTAACGCCAATGGTGAATAGTTGCACATTCACCTGGTTGTATGATGTTTTCTGTCACGCTTTGAAGATGGGGAAAAAACCTTTATATTGTGGCTATTTTTAATTTCTGATGCAGAAAGAATGAACATTAGTTATATGGTAGCTTTATTTTTCCGTAATGTTTGAGCTTCCTGATCTTGAAGGAAGTTTTCAGTTTTATTTTTTCTGCTGCCTGTTTGTTGAGGTTAACTCATGATGTCATTTCATCTGATGGTTTTGTATTGTTTATTGTATCTTTATGCTAGCAACAGTCTTAAATGCTCAAGGATATTTTTCTTTGCTCTTTGTAATCCTAGGGGGAATAACTTTTGTGGATTTTATTTTCATAAGAGAAGTTTGATGCTTTGTCCAGGTCGCAATTTTTCATTTTCTGTTAGTGGTGCTGGGCCTCATCTTTTAACCCCAAATGTAAAATCGGTTATGTCATTAAGGGTTTTAAGTGTAAAGGCATTAACTGTGATTTGTAAAATATGGATAATCCTTCTGTTTCAAAGTGTTTGGATGGAACCATTCATGTAAAATGGAGCAGTATTTCGGCTGTTTTCTTCAAGTAAAATTAACAATAATATTAATCAAAGGTTCCTTTCAATACCTGGTCCTTTATTCTAAAACATTTAGAGAGTATTGACCCCTCATTGCATGAATGACATCTAGTATATCCTGAAATTCAGTCACCATAGTATATTGTTCAATTGTTCTTTTTCATCTAACTTTATGTATCTAGTTGTTGTTAATGGTGAGCTCATCCTAAACTAACTTTATGTCTAAAGTAGTTTTTTTCTGCTAGTGGAAAATGAGATGTACATCAGCAGCCACCTCTTGATTACCAAGCCTTGTGGAAACCATGATTTGATCTGAAGTGACTTGAGTAACAGATTTCAAGCTACCTGTATGCAAGACTGTATTATTGTAGACATTTTGTCTAGCATTATCTTTCTGCGTACCTTGTGCTGAGGGTTGGATATTGCGGATCTACCTTGTTTATGTTCAACATGACATAGGTTTGGCTTTGTGTGTTGAAGACTTAAAATGTGTCTGGTTAAAGTGAAGTTTTGTCTGCTAATAAAATGGGCTTCCGCATCAAGCTTTTGATGAAATTGTTTATTTTGATGTTGCATGGTTTCAAATGACAGAATAATGTATTTGCAAATTTTTTCTGGTGCATGTAATCAAATGCATTTGATTGCACTTTGCTACTAGCTGCTACTTGGTGATTTTGCTGTCCATGTGCTATATAAATATGTGTGTGTATTTCTTGGAAGATTCATATGACAACTATGTTTTCATTAATTAAAATATGCTTAGTTTTGAGTTGAATTATCGGACAGACCAAATTTACTGACTTTTCCTGCAAAAAATCTTTGATTTGCAGCCTTACCAACCGGGATATACCGCACCGCCACCTCCCCCTCAGTCAGAGGATGCTACAATTGATATCAGGCAAGTCTCAAGTGTGCGATTACTTACCCAAAAGATAGGCTTGATACAGATCAGTTTTGCTCTAACTTTGCTCTCTTTTTCTTTTTTGGTTTTTTCTAGTTGATGTTGGTCCTGTAACCATAATTGAAACTTTGATATTTCTAAGAGCCTTTTCTGTTTGTGAGGATCTATCTATGTCAGAAACTGTTTGGTAATCTGTGGGACAGGTTGATATCTTACGCTCATCACTTTTGACCATTTATTATCTTATTTGATATGTTGATATAGTGAGGGTTGGACTATCCCTGGGGCTCCTTTGGATTTGCGGGATCCTCGAATTTTAGCAATGGCAGCTGCAGAACGCCATCTTTTGGAGGCAGATTATGATGAATATGCTGATAACAATGCTAGTGGAGCTGCATTTTGCCGCTCTGCTGCCCTAATTGTAAGCTTTTATTCCTCTTAAAATAAAGCAATTTTTATTGGCTGTTCTTACTTAATGGCATGTCTTAATAAAAGATCTTGGTGGCTTCTTCCTTTCATTTCCTTTTATAAGATTTTTGCTCACAATAGATCGGATATCAATGTTCAAGGCATCTTGTGTGTTATGCAATGCAGTATTATTTCATCTAGCCAAGTCTTGTTGAAATGGCAGTGTCCTAGTCATCAGCCTCTACTGTAGTTTTACTTTAGATTGTTGAGTTGGGTCCTAAATCCTGTATTCCTAGTTTTTGCTTTTGGAGGAAAAATAATCACAATTTTAGTTCTCAGTTGGATAATACATTTTACCTGTTCTTACCTACTTAATCAATAATTAATGGGAATTGCTGTCAATTTTGCTTTTTCTAGTTCTGTTTAGATCTTATTTTCTCTGCTTATTTGCAGCTAATGGCTCTTCTACTCTTGAGGCATGCTCTGTACCTAACCAATGGAGATGCAGAAGATGATGCATCTACATTTTTCTCTGTAAGAATGGCATGAATTTGCATTAATCTTTTTGTAATTTATATTGTTTCGTTGCATAATTTAAAACTTTTTATGCTACACAGCTTTTCCTCCTCCGTGCTGCTGGCTTTCTTCTCCCATGTTACATCATGGCCTGGGCTATCAGCATACTGCAGCGCCGAAGGCAGAGACAGGTAATGGTTCATGCTTTCTTAAAAAATGACAGCACTATCTTACTTAAGCATGTTGAGATTATTGATCTAAACCACAGAAGAAGAATACTGAAAATGTAGATTTTTGTCTGCCTTTTCAGATTTGTACTCCACATGCTTGATGAGGATGAGATTTATGTGAAAAATATTGCAGCAAAACTGTTTGTTTGTAGGTAGTTTTATTCATTAGAAGCCAAAATTCTATTAAGAACTTTAAAGGTTTCTATGTATGATATCCTCTTTGTCGCTCCTAGTAGTCCAGTTTCCATAAACAAAAGCTAAATGGACTCATGCTGTTTTGGCTGCTTCATGACTGTTTTAAACTGCCTATTACTTGGTTTCTTTTGGTTATTAATTCATTTGTTTTTCCCCTATCGAAACAGGAAGCTGCAGCCCTTGCAGCAACTGAAGTCGCATTTATGATACAGGCAGGGCAACATCGGGGTGTACAGTTCACTATTGCACCAGGACCTGCAGCCACTCCTCATCAGGAGCCACTTCAATAATGTGACAGTCCTTTTCTTTTGTACGAGGCTATGGAGGTGAAGAGTGTCAGTTAGTAATGAAAGTATGGGTAAATTGTCTTACTCATTCTACTAGCAGTGAAAGAAAATGGGGAGATTGTGTTCCTCTAATTTGTTATGTTGTACTTCTAATTGTTTTTCAGAAAACCGTGAAGATCCTTTTTTTCCCTACTTATTTGAAGGCATCAATGTCACTGTTTATGTTTGTACATAAATCTTGAATCTCATTGCCTCATTTTCACTGCATGAGGAACTTGTATTCCTGGAGTTGTTGGCACAGAAATATAATTCCAAACTTTCTTGGATACTCCTAAGTTTCAGGTGGAGTTTTCACATTTGAGACAACTTCAATAACTGATAGCCATTTTTTATTGTTACCGTAAAAGGTTTTCGTTTTTAATATATATTCTACTTTATCTTTACATGTTTAACTTATCCAATCATGTCATAATGCAAAAGGTTTTCCTCAATTTATCTTGTTTATGGAGGTGAATGCACCAGTTGATTGCTCTTATTACATCATGTGCTGGTATCCTGTGAGCGTGATTGTTGTAATCAACATCTTTGTTGTCTTTGTTGTCATAGTCTTTCTATCTGTTACTGTCATGTGATGAATAGCCTGGTTTAAACCGTAGTTGTTAAATTTTTGCTAATTAGGGAAACCCGGGTGGTATAAAATTACCGGACAGCATTCTAATGTAATGAGAAATCCTGTTTTAGCATTATCCTATTCCTACAGCAGGTTATTTCATGACTTTGCATCCTTTTCCCATTCTTTATGTTGTAGAGATTCTGCTAACTTTTTATGAGCCCTGCAACTGCATTTAAATTTCAGTGTGCTGGTTTTAAGGGGACTTCTATGTTTATTATTTCTTAACTGTATTTATTATCCTCCTTTGTCATTTACAAATGTTTCTCTTTTTCTAATCCTCATGCTGTGTTTATAGTTGTTCAGCATTACTGGCCTTACAATTATCGAATAATGGTAGCTGTTATCATTGAGATAAGATTGTTGATTGTTAGTCGTGTTTTTGTTTTGGTTCTAATCAATCATTACTGGGAAGTTATAATGTATTTGATTACTCTTATTTGCCATGAAAAAGTGTTAGTCTATTGCTTGCTTTTACTCAATTTATCAGTTCTTTTCTTCTCCTAATAATTGGTGGACCCTGATGAATCCAAATTGGGATGGAACCATTGTGCTGGAACAGCTAATCTGGGGTCTTTTTTTCTTTAGAAAAAAGTTGTCAAATCCTAGCTATTAAATATTAGCAAATTGAATTTCACCCTACCTTTTGACATGTTGAAGAAAGAGTAAAACATGTGGATTCACAAAGACATAAGAGTAATGTTATTTCGTCCTGACTTTCTATTGTTGGATTATTTACAAAGGGTTTGAGTAATTTTATTAGTACTTATTTTTTGTGAGTAGTGGGAACTATTTGACACCTTAGGATGATGGTGTCTTGGAGGAGTGCATGATGGCTTTAGGGCTTTATATTCTGTCACATGCCAAATTTTGTATGTGCTTTAGCCTGAATCATTGAAGATGGATACACCATATAGATAACTATGAAGCATGCATGAGTATGCAGATGAGAGTGAGATCCTGTAAGAGTAGTTTTAAAGGGAAATACGATTGATGGTGAATGATGATTTGGGAAAGCAACAACTCATTCAATTTCTTTCTTTTGCTTTATAAATGGGAATGAAGTAAAGAAAAGGGCCCACTCTACTAGATTATGTTAAACTGTTGTGTATAAGGTTTGGACCACGACCTGTCCGCATCCTTCCAACGGACAATGCAAGCATATTCTTCCTTTTTCTCTCTCGGAGAAATCACAAAGCCAGAGACATGTTGGAAACTCCAAAAAACTGCATAATCTTGCCAATAACCACGTATTTTGGTGGGTTTCTTGCTCTTCCTTTTTCCCCTCTATAGAAGGTAAGACATTCTGTTCAAAACTGGGATCAAGAAGAACATGGAGAAGGATGAGATAAATTTGCCTATTGGTCATGTATTTGAATCAGTTAATGAAGAAAAGAAAAAACAAATGCTCTGTAAAGTTTTCTTCAGTTTCAAAAATTTGCCTCAAAGGCCTATTTATTTATTTATTTTTATATCTTAAAGCAAGGGTCCCTTCCCTTGTATTAATTTAAATTTCAACGAGAGTGAGGGGTCTTCATGGATACACGAGAAAAAAAAAACAAAGAAAAGCAACAGGGAGACAAGAGAAGGCCAAACAAGGGAGAGAAGCCCTGAGATGGGGTGTATTCTTTGAAACTTTGAATGGAGGGCTAGAGTTGGGCAAAACCAAAGAAGAGAGCAAAGGAAAGAAAAGCATAAAGGAAACCCATTAAGCACAAGGAACCAAGACTCTGATTTTTTGTTGCATGGAGAGAAGAGCTTGGAATTCTAAAGTTGGCTTAGCATAAAGCAAGTGATTGGTTTTTTTTGGAAGATGTTACTGTTCCTCACCCTTCCCCCAACATCTCTACTTTTAATGGCTTTCTTGTTACTGTACCTATGTGAATTCTGGCTGGCTCATGGCTTTGCTTTGCCCACCCAAAGTCACTTTAGTTGTCACGGCTAGTCATATGCATAATAACGCAATAAACTCAATAGAGTTCCTTACTTATCAGAACTTGTTTTTCTCAATTTGTATCCAGAGAAAAAAACACAAAGTTTTTCTTAATTTAGAAAATCATCCTTCTTAATGTTTCAATAATTTTTTTCCTATTATCCTGGGGAGAAACAATAGAGCGGGAGGAAAAATTGAACAATATGATCTCCAAACCTCGTTGTTTATTTATTAGTAGTATGATAATTATAATCATGGATATATACCAGAAACTATTCCCATTACTTGGTCCTAATATGATGTATTGAATTTATCCTACCCAATGAAAAATGAAATGAAGCAGCAAAACTATTGCTCTGCTCTCTTGAGCCATGAACATATTTGTAAGCTATTTGCCAGGCATAGTTGAAGACATGGAGCAAGTACATGTCGGTATGGTCGGATGATGTGGCAAGTCGGCTGAGAGTTCAAGAGGTTGGTCTTTGTTTGGTAAAAAAGAGCAAGGCAAATGATAGGGAGATGTAGGGAAACCAAAATGAAAAGATACTTGTCTTCCCGAGGATAGTGTTCCAACTCTAACTTTTTGTTCAAACCTGTCAGAGTCTTCTAATACAGCCTTTATATTGCTTCTGTGGCAGGCTTATGATTGAGGTGAATCTAAACTTCCCTATATGTTCTGGGGCCCCTCCTGCTTTATGCTTTTAGTCTTCCAAATCCCATAAAAGATAAACCTCAGGCTCATTCCTGCGGATATAAGCCGTAGGAAGTAGGCTGGTGCTGTCTCAGACAACATTAGTTAATTTTCTCATCATTGCCTCCAGCCAGAGGTACCTCGGCCTTCTGTCCCTCTTGTTTTTCCTCTTCGAGCAGAAACATGGTTTTCTCAGTTAATAGGGTCATTCTTCTTGCTTGTATGTGTCTCTTGGTAGTTCAACCAGAGATGGTTTCTGGCCTGAGAGGTATTGATCTTGCTCTCCGATGGGATAAAGGGTTGTTACCATTTGTTCAAAACTCACGCTTTCTCAAGGCTGTTGATGTGGGCTCTTTGCAAACCAGACAAAGTTTGGCACCTGCACCTTCAATGATGTTTGATCCCAATCAGTCAAACAAAAGAAGAGTAAGAAAAGGATCGGACCCCATTCACAACAGATGTTGACACCTAAAGCTGTGTTTTCATTTCACAGACAGAAGTGGGTGAGGCAGTTTGTCAGCAAAGGATGTGATGGCTTGAGGCTATAACTGATGCAAAGAAAAGCAAGAGGATTTCTGCTTTCTCAGTTGTTTCTCCATGCGGGTTTATTGGGTTTTCTACTTTTTCATTTGTTTCAGTCGAAAGTTTTTTGGTTGAGCAGAAAAATTGCAGCTGTTAGCCAGGATTTTCTCTCCCTATATTGTATAAAACTAGGTCCTAACCAATAGAAGAATACCTAGGGATGATTGTACTTTCTATTATACACAAATGTAGCATGCTTCCTAGTTTTCTTTACCAAGAAAGAAAAGATTTACTCATCTTAGTTGATTTTAGCTTTTGAATGTGGCAATGAAATACTCAGATTTCTTTTCATTCAAATTTTCGTCTCTGAAAACTTGCAAGTATCGTATGATGCAATTCTTCAAACTAGGAGCTCGAAGCCAACATAGCCTTTGCAAAATCTTTTATATTCTCTGTTGTGCTGTTGCGTTGGGTGTTTAATGCAGCCTGTGCATCAGTCTCAGAGAAAGAAATGAACAAGCCTGATGAACTTTAACCGAACGATGGAATTGTGTTCTCAGAATCAAAATATGCATTGGACCCACAAAACATACCCAACGTTCAGCATGAATAAAGGAGTGAAAAGAAGGCCTTTACATGATCTTCAACAAATCCATATTTGTTTCTCATTAACTTCTTTTTTTTTTTTTAAATATACAACCGGCTATAAATCTTATGATCTCCATAGAATGCAAGGTTAAAATCGTCTTGATCTTACAACTGGTTGTTTATCATTTTATCTGCCTGATCTGCGATATCTGTTCTCCCTATGAATTCTAAATTGTACTGAAGAAACCTTACGTGCAACTGCCTCCCAAATCATATCCACAGCATCACAAGGCAGGGATGGGTACTGATACTGAAAGTGCCAAACAATTTCCTTCAATTTTTCCCACT
The DNA here is from genome assembly GCA_036013995.1 of Theobroma grandiflorum. Classification (NCBI taxonomy): domain Eukaryota; kingdom Viridiplantae; phylum Streptophyta; class Magnoliopsida; order Malvales; family Malvaceae; genus Theobroma; species Theobroma grandiflorum. The sequence continues at coordinate 16,885,432 of CP142131.1, forward strand.
TCTTGGTCCACTGCTCTCTCTTAATTCCTCTAAGAAGTTTTAGCAGATATCCATTCTTCACAGCATCTGATGCACGAACAAATATGCAAAACTCTGTGTAGTCGATGACGTCTTCAAATGGTAGTTCAATCTCATCACTTATAATCACAGGAACACAATGGCTGACAATAGCATCAAAGAGACGATTGGAAGAAGGTGTATCACCAGCAATATTGAGGCAGAATTTGGATGAGGTCATCCCTTGCCCAGCCTGGTTGACTCCATTCCCTTGAATGGTGCCGAATGCAAAGTGTACATCTTTCTCTTCTTTGAGAAGGTAATACAGTTCCTGGCGAATGGCTCCTCCCTGAAGAAAAATTTCAGACCCAAAGTTATACTTATAGAGAGAGATCTAACCTGGTAAATCCCAGGATGACAATTTCAGACTTCAATTCAATTAGTAAGCAAGAATAATGAGAAATGTTACTGCTGGTTTAACTTAAGAGAATAGGAACGGTAATTGAGAGGGCACTGGAAATCACATTAACAAGAACTATGGCAGTTATATTAGTATCACAAATGGTAACTAGGAATTGGTTCCCTTTTCTCTAATCTGCACTTGAAATAAGGAAATGATGTTACATACACTATTATCTTCTGTTCCATATCAGTGTCCTCTCTGGTCCATCATGAATGAAATATCTTTTTGCTTTTCGATTACCATGAAAAAGGTTATAATTTCATTTCAAGTGCTTAAGTGCCACAAAGATTTTAAATATTTTCCAAGATACTGATATTATCCCTATGAATGTGAAAAATTCTGAGGCAGTGTAGATCAAAGCATGAGACATCCTTTTGGAAAAAAGATGTGCCTACTAATTACTACATTCCTTGCCCAAAACTGAAACAAGAAGTTGCAGTAACTGGACTACCCTGTCTCAAACGTAACCCAAGGCGCAAAAGAAGTTTCTTTTTTGGAGAACTCTGCTATAATCCATTTGAGCTAGCAGATGATGCTGCTCTATCTGATCTAGGTACCCTGCCTATAATCAATTAATCTTCTGAGAATCCTATGCCTAATGCATGATCCAACTGCTCACACTCTGTCTGGCTCCAAAAACCAAATCCCTCGTCTCTCTCCTTTCCGGAAGAGATTCTCCCTTATCTCAACAACACCTCCCAGTGGATGAAAACCTAAGAAAAAATCACTAACCATACTTTCATTTACTCATCTAAGCCTACTTTCATTAGCTCATCCAAGCCTACATGAACTGTGGAGAAAAGAAAAAAAATCACTTCCAACTAATAGTTATAGCTTAATGAGGACAGCAATTTTTGTCATCTATCTCCAAACAAGTAGTTGAGCCTAGAGGAAAAGTAGCATAGGGAAAACTTCAACTTTCTTTAGAGTGATAAAAGCATATTGTATTTTGTCAACTCTTCACTCATCACCTGCTGATGTTCATATTGCATAACAATCACTTCACAAGTTTTACTTACTAGTCTTACCAGAAAATTATTGAGCAACATCTTCATCAAGTCACTTGAATTTCCACTTAATCAAGCTGAAGAAAAGAGAAATGTGCCTTCACACTACTTTAATATATCCATATTCACAGTAGCAGTTTCTTTCTCAAGTCAACAAAACAAATAGAAACAAACATTTGGATAATTCAATTCATAAAAGGAAACAAAACTTACATCTTTCCTGTAAATTGCTCCTTGGAAATAGACTAGTATTGGGCGTTTGTCAAATGGGGCTGAATCAGCACCGGAAACGGTCCTCACAACATGCCTATAAGGAGCGATTATATCCTTCTCAAGATTTGCTATTTTGGTAGGGTATCTCCCAAAATCTGCAAGCACAAACATTGCAGAACCTAATTCTCCTCTTGCATCCAGCATGCTATTTGGATGGTGGGCCACAATTAAGTGGTCCTTCCCCCCAAATCGCTTCCATTCATCCTGTGTGATCAGAAACTGAACTAATTTATTCTGCAACATTTTATTAACACTAACTTTCTCCTTTCCTTGAAGCTTGGAATGCCGGTTGTAACTGAGGGATGAAAAGAATGGCACAAATATTATGTCTGCTTCACTTGAATTCTTAACTCTAATTGCAGAACATGGTCTGACCACATTTGGTGTGTTTGAAGATAGAAGATCAAGAGTGAGCCAGTACTCCATGCTATGCTGTAGATTTAACCCTCCAGGGTACAATGGGATTCTACTTGGGTTGTTTACATCTGGCCATATCTGATTTGCTTTTCCTTTCCAACCCAATAACCCAAAGTGAAATTCAGAAGGCAAGTCATACATATATACCCTTAAAAGCACCTCATTGGTGTCGCAGGACTTTAAATTTTGCTGCCAGGAAGCACACATTTTCTTCCCAGAACTGGATTTCTGACAAGATGACTGCCCATTTCTTAATGGTATTTGAGCATCAACTTGTGAAGACTCGGATGAGAGGAAAGGTAATTTTATTTGCTCACTTTTGAGATTGGGTAAGTAAACCGATGTGCCATTAAGAAGAATTAATTTGAAAACTGAGCGGGGAATAAGAGATGTATTCCCAAATTGAAGAAGAAACACAGAAGAAAGGATCAAAAGAAACATTGAAATGGTTATTATATAGAAAAGAAACCTTGAGGGAAAGACGCCCTTTTCCAACATTGATGATATCTAAAAAAAACAGGCAATTTAATAAATTCAGATAATAAAACATACAAGGAAAATAAGGAAACCACCAATTGAGTTCTAGGTAAACTGCTAAAGTGAAGCCTCCATTCAATTTGTAAACACTTATTACTACTTGGTCAGCACAAAACGGGTGGCTAAAACCCTTATATTCTCTTTAAACACTGAAGGATGTGTTGAAAAGACTTTCAGGAGGCTTATTTCTATGAAATTTTCTAGCACTAAAGAGACGGGCTTTCTGCACGCATCCCAACCCACTAATCTAAGTAAAAAATATTCCTTTCCCGTAAATTTGACCACAGATTATACTCTTACGAACTTGGAAAACACACAGAATCGTGTACCTCTCAGAAAAAAACCATAAGCTTCACCTCTCTTTGTATTGCTCATCGAAGCAAAATACCATTAATCTGCAAAACACCGAAAACAAAAATATAAAACAAAAATGAACACTCAAAAAGACTGTTCGTTTTATCTCATACAAGTATATGAAAATAGAAATCCCAGAAAATAAATCGTAAAAGCTATTTAAAATAAACAAAAAAAAAAAAAGTAAACTTGCATTAAAAATGGTGGAAAAAAAATGAACTTTATCATCTGGGCATTCAAGTTGGATGATTTGCAGAAACGGGTAGCTGCCAGATTGCAAGAAAATGACAAAAAAAGAAAGAAAAAGAAAAAGAAAAATACCTTAAAGGGGTTTGGGCCAGTTCAATGGAGTGAAGAATCGTTCTTTTGGGAAGTGTAGAGAGAACCAAAAAACAGTGTGGGAGGGAGAGGCAAAGGTCTTCGATTAAGATAATTACCTTTAACTCAGCACTTTTTAAGCTTTGTTAAATGTCATAATTATACACAGCTAAATTTACAGCAGTAAGTAACAGACTTATGGGAATTACATTTTTTTGTAGCTGTCAACAACTTGGAGATTAGAAGAGAGAAGCAAGGACAGAAGTAACTGGAACCACAGGACCTTTATTTGTGTTTTCTTTTTTCCAGAGTAGTTTTTGTCTCTTTTGACATTAATTAATTAATTAATTAACTATTTTATTTCTTTCTTTGATATTGAGCCACAAGTGCGCTTTCCCAGTTTCCAAAAAGTCAAGAAATACAAAATTTTGCACAGCAAGAAATACAAAAAAAGAAAGTGAATTCCCGACCTAGTTTACTAGCTACTGCTCGTTATTCCTCCTTGCCTGACGGAATCAAAGGCCATGAAGTGAATCACTTATTTTTTTCATTTTTCTTTTATTTTAAAAAAAGAGGAAGTAAGGTGAAATCTATCCTTATGTTTTGATTAAATATTGAATTGAATTGTACCACAACATTTTAAGTTTATTAAATATTACCATTGTATTTTTAATTTTGTTGATTTTTTGGCAAAATATAATGGAAGTGAAATATTTTATTAATTCAAATGGTAAATTTTGTCACTACATTTTCAATTACGTTAATTTTAAAGTGAAAAGTAATGAGATTATAATATTTTACATAATTTCTTTCTATGCAAATATTACATATTCATCAATTCCAATGCTTTATGCCCCAAGAATAACAAAATCCAAAGTATAATAGTAAAATTCATTAAAATTAAAGCATAACAAAATTCAATATTTACTTACATTACAATGATAATTTGACTTTAATCCAAAAAATAAATTAAGAACACTTATTTTCTATATGCAATCCTTAATTGCGGCCGAGGGAGTAAAATTTGTTTAACTTTATCTTATCTAGTTATTATTTATCAAGAAAAAAAAAATAAAAACATAATACTTGAAATAGTTTTTAAATTATTTTAAAAAATTCAAATAAATTATTTTTTTATGTTCAATTAAATTATTATATTTTTATTTTAAATTAAAAAATATTTATAATTAATAATTAATTAATTACTATTAATTAAAATATCACTTATTATTCTATACTCATGTAATACTGATGTAAAGAATGAAAAATACCACATGATCAACAACTAATTACTAATTTCGTATGAGAAATTAAGGAGCATGCCGACAAGCTATATATATGAATATGAGTACTTTAGTAGATAAGTAGGACTCCAATGCTCTGGCTGATAGTGAGAGATTAACCAATTCGATTTTATTGATTTATTTATTTCACAAAGGAAGAAATTTTGGTATTTTATTGGTTCAACTAAATCTGGGGAAGGTTTTATGTAAATCTGCCTTGATTGATTATTGTCGCTTAATTTGCTTCATGCTTTGACCCTTTCTTATTAACTAGGCTGCACGCAGTGCTTTCTACGCTACATGTATCCTTTCCTATGCTATTATTTTTTGATCCAAGGCAAAGGCCAACCATTTACTCTAATCTATTCTAAGGCATATTGCTTGCTTGGTATGGTACAAATGTGTCAATGTCAATTGAGTACTACTAGACTTCATTCTCACTATACCTAGAAAACATGAATAATCCCCATCTTATGAGCCCATACAAATTGTTAAGAAAAGTAGAAAAAATAGGTTTTAATTAATTCTCCTTCTGCTTTATTATTTTTTTAATAAAAATTAAATTTTCAAAAAAAAAATCAAAACTAAATTTTATGAGCTGAGAAAAGCATTAGTCCAACACCACCGGTAGCCCCACAAGCCAGCATCTGAACATGAACAATAGCAAACTAGGACCTAGAAAAGCACTAGCCTAGCACCACCGGTAGCAGTGGACCTCCCTTGTATATCACCTTGCATATCAGCAAAGCACGACGAGAACGGCTTCTTGCATATCAGCAAAGCACAACAAGAATGGCTTTTTCTCTCTTTTTTTTTTTCTCCCTTGTAGTCGGTTCTTTCATATTCTCTCTAGAAATTAAAAATCCTCAATTTTGAAATTTTTTAATTTTCCTTCGGGGTTTTTTTTAGTTTTTTTTTTGTATTTTTTTATTTTAATTTTTCTGGCTTATTTTGAAACAAGGCAGAGAGAGAAAAAAATTGGAGAAAAGCTTTGCATTGGAATCAAGGTCTAGAAACAAAACTGAAACTGCAAGTGCTCCATTCCGTGGCACTGTCCCTCTTCTCTCTTTCTTTTTACTGAAATATTTCACCAAGTCAAGCTCTCTCCCTTGCATGAAACATCTCAATCATGTGGGTGAGCTTGAAAAAAATTTGGGCTTGATCCAAGGCCATGAACAAAATAGAAGAAAGAACCTTCCCATCAAAACAATCTAGATGAAGTCAACAAAAATCACACTTGAAAGTTGAATCTTGAAACACAATGGTCAATAAATTGATGGTAGAGACCTAGCTTAGAAAGGACTAAGAAGGCTTAATGGGTTGAAAGCTTGAAATGGTTTAAACTCATTCTTTTCTTTTTTAAAAAATAAATTCAAACAGGGAGAAAAATGACCATCATGGGAAGGAATTAAAAAGAAATTAAAAGGCTAAAGATGTTGAAAAAGAGAAGGAAGACTGGAAAAATAAGAGAAAAAAAAGTTTTGGTGGATGCATTTTTAGATGTTTTTAATTTGAAGGTATTTTAGTCATTTTGTAAAATTCGTTGACACTCTTTGAGATTTTTTGACGTGTTGTCCATTTCTAATAATAATGAATCTAGATTAAATTATGGTCAAAATTTAAAAAAGTAAAAATAATTTATTCAAAAAAACTATAATTTTAATATAAAATATACTAAAATTAATTTTTTCTTAAATTTCATGAAAAAAAAAAAAAAGAAACAGACCATAGCTGTTTGCTAGTGCTAAAGATTTCTCACTTTTCTATGTGACTTGGTTTTGTTAATTGGTATGACGAAAGGAGAGTGATACCTACGGTTGGTATCTAAAATTTCTACCAAAATTTCATCCACATTTATTACTTGAGTAAGTCCAAATATTCTAATCGGTAAGGTTGTCGATTCGAGAGTATTATTGCATCTCTAGAAAGAAGCAGTACTAACTTTCTCTTACTATTTAAGACCGAAGTTTTGCCTAAACTAAGCCCGTGAGATAAGGTTGAATGGTTTTTTTTTTTTTGGATGCAAAGTTATGTGCTAAAGAGCAATAAAGGGTGAAAGGAATGTTTAAGAGTAAAATGCTTCGCAAGCACGAAAATAATAATTAAATAATAATATTTTTATCGGAGATGAATTAGTAAGCTAAAAGGTGATTTGGAAGTGAACTAAGACATAATAAGACATTTTGGAACCCAAAAAGACAAGTGAAAAATTTTATAATAAAATAATATTAAAATATTAATATTTTAATAATTTTTGAAATTAGTCACGAAAGAGGGATATAAGGCTAATCCAAGTCGGGGAGAAAAAGTATGAAAGGATTTTGAAGGAAAAACAATGTTAGTGGAGCTCGCGTGTTGTTATTAAATAAAACTAACGTGGGTGAAAATATATTTTAAATATTATGGTAATACTGCGTTGGAGTACAAACTTTATATTTCATTTGTACATATGTAAAAGAAGATAATAGAAGGAAATTGGAATTAAAAGATTGTTAGCAGGACTAAATTAAAACGAGAAACTTGGAGGGCAAAACGATAATTTTTCTATCAAACTTGGTCAAAGCTTCCTTTAGAAGCTTTGATTCTTCATCATTATCCCATGACCGGTTCTTATCTTCATCAAACGGCATTTTCATCTTCTTTTTCATACTCCCACGCCATTTTCTCTCTCCACCATGAAAAATCAATTTTCTTTCATTTTCTTTTCCTTGTTTTCTTTTCTTACTTCTTCTTTCTCCTAACTTCTTGGGTACCAAAACCCATAGCTTTTAACCCTAATTTTTAACACAACCAAATCTTAGAAGAGAGAAAGAAAAATCTCTCTTTCTTTCCTACATTTTTGAACCCAAAAGGTATGTATTTTTAACTCTTGGATTTTGAAATTTATGGGTTTATATATATTTTCAGATTTTATTTCCTAATTTCTTCAAATTCTTTTTCTTGGAAATATTAGGTTTTTGTTGACTTTTATGCCTCCAAGCTCCTCAAGGTAAAGAAACCTTAAATTTGAATAGTCAATTTAATGGGTTTGTGAATTAGACTAGAATTTTAAATTAAATGTTAGGTTAAAATGTAATTTAGCTAGTGTATATTTACTAGAATTATTAGGTTCAAATTTATGATATATTTGAAGTTATTATTGTTTATTGGCAAATATAGGTTTTAATGGTACTTCAAGACTTAACTTGTAGGGATGTCTAACGGGTACCCTACCCGGTTACACCAGGTTAGGGTGCTCCATAAATGGGTTTGGGTAAGATTAGGGTAGCGATTTCAGTACCCGAATTTTAATAGGGTAGGGTTCGTGTATCACCCCTTGGATACCCGTTACCCGAACCCGATTACAATTTATAAATATTTTATTATTATTTTAATAATTAAATTAAAAATTTATAATTTTTACTAACTTTACAAGTAATTTTTTTTTCTTAAAAACTAACAAATATATGAAAGGTATAGTTACTCTAATTATTAATACGATGACATTAATATATTTCAATTAAAAAATTATAACTTATAAAAATTATATTTTTTGTTATTTAAGTTTATGTTATTTGTTTGGATCTTTGTGTTTAGTTATTTAAGTTATGTTGTTATTTGGATATTTATATATAGTTATTTAAGTTTATATCATTATATGGATATTTATTTTTAATTATTTAAGTTTATGTTTAAGATTTTTTTTGATTATTTAAATTTAAATTTTATTATTTTTGTTTTTATTAATTTAATTAGCAGTTAATTTTATAAAATACGTAGAGAAATATTATTGTATATGTATACGGGTTTAGGTAATTGGGTATCTATGAAGAAGATTTTAATAATTTTTTAATTTAATCGAGTTTTTAAACGGGTTAGGGTAATTATATGGTAGTAAAAATGTAATAGGGTTAAGGTTATGGTAGTTATTTTAAAATTAAACGGGTAGTTAATAGGGTTACGGTAGTTGATTTTTTATAGGATTAGGGTTCAGGTATCTCGAAATTATAGGATACCTGATCCATTGACATCCTTATTAACTTGGAGTAAAGTCTTATTGGTGCTAATTTTGTAAGGTGACATTACCAAGGTGAGTGAACTTGCACTAAAATATTTGGGGATAAATACATATGTGTTTGATCGAATCACTTGAAATATTTTATTGGCCCTTTCTTTAAAATATGCATGGGATCAAGCCTTTGGTGAAACATTTTTATGTTGTGAAATGTGTAATGTGATGAATTTGTGTGTATATATATATATTATATTGATATGTATATTATGCCTTAAACAATAATGTTGTGTGATAATTACAACCGAGCGTGTGCGGTGTGAGAGTTTACATGTCGATGATGATGTGGTGTGGGAGTGCACATGATGGTACTAGTTATGTGTGGTGTGGGAGTGCACATGAGCTAGGTTGAGGTCGGATGGTACTAGTTATGTGTGGTATGGGAGTGCACATGAGCTAGGTTGAGGTTGTATGTTACTAGCTATGTGCGGTGTGGGAGTGCACATGAGCTAGGTTAAGATGGGTGGTTGTCTGCTTTGAACTATGTCGACTATATTGAAAATAAATGAAATATCTTTGATGTACATTTGATATTATCCATAGATATATGTACACACACATATATATATCAAAAAATGTGAAAGAAATTGCTGCAAAGACATGCTGCAAATGCCACTTTCTTTTAGGCTTATTTGGCCTTGCACCAATTATGCTATGCAACAAATTTAATCAAATAATCTTAAGGTATAATGAAACTTTTGCCTGACTATACTTCAATGCACTAAAAGCCTTCTTGATGAAAGGTTTTTATATACAAGCTTTTCTTTCGTCAAAGATGTATAAGAGATTTGATCCATTTCAAAAAGCAGAAAAGATTGGTATCATAATTAATTAATTGTCTTTTGTTGTGTGTTGGAAACTAATTTCATCTAGTTAGTGGAGTAATACACGCCAAAAACCAAATTTTCACTTTAAATTTTATCATTAATCTACTGTACATAGGTTTAAATCAATTAACTCGATCTTGAAATCTTTCAATTTTGTGCGGTGTGAGAGTTTACATGTCGATGATGATGTGGTGTGGGAGTGCACATGATGGTACTAGTTATGTGTGGTGTGGGAGTGCACATGAGCTAGGTTGAGGTCGGATGGTACTAGTTATGTGTGGTATGGGAGTGCACATGAGCTAGGTTGAGGTTGTATGTTACTAGCTATGTGCGGTGTGGGAGTGCACATGAGCTAGGTTAAGATGAGTGGTTGTCTGTTTTGAACTATGTCGACTATATTGGAAATAAATGAAATATCTTTGATGTACATTTGATATTATCCATAGATATATGTATACACACACATATATATATATGATGTAGATATGCATATACACATAAATTCAGGAATACATGCTTATACATACTATAGAAAGGTTGGGAAAAATGCTATATAAAATGCATTAAGAGTGAGTAAATATATATATATATATATATATTGGACCTGAATAAGGGTAGTGTAAACAAATTGAATTTTTCTGCAGTGAGAAACTCGTTAACTTGTTTTGGAATTTACTGTAGTTTTTCATTATTCAACTTCATAGTTGACTGTGGTTTTTCAACACTAAGGAATTAAACAATCAAAGGCTAAATTGAGGGGTTTTAACAAGAAGTTAAGTTAAATTGCATTGTTTTTAACAAAAGTGCATCGTGTTTTCTAAAACTTCCCATATCGTATGCTTATTCCCTTCCTATGTTCACTCACTAAGTTTATACTCATTATTTTCAACTTCATGTTTTAGTTTTTAAACCCGAAAGTAGTTGGATTTCTAAGCCAAGGTGTTTCCTCTTATCCATTTTTCGGTAGATTGCCATGACACTAAATGTTAGCACCCACGCTAGAGTCACTTTGCCGATGGTCAAGGTCTTGTATACGTACATGTATGTTAAGATACATTTGGCAAACTGTCTATGTATATTTTGATCGATGATGCCATTATGAGTATATACTTGGGTTTTATGAATTGTGTTCAAAGAAATTGTCATTTGAACATTATGAATTATAGATTTTAAAAAAATATGAATAACAGATGGGCTAATGTACAGGTTCATATAGAAAGGCTTGCTAGGGCCTAATGGGTTGTGCCTATTAGGACCTTGCACTGGTCATGGCCCAGGATTTGGGCTATGACATAAATTAACAAACAGAAATTAAAGTTATTTGAGAAAGACAACAAACTAAAGACCTAGGATTGTGAGTTCATTTAACACTTTATCTTATACTAATTTCTTTTATTATTTATCTTCCTTAGTAATTTTACTAACCTAAAATCCAAAACTACGTACAAGTTTCTGTTGAGATGCTTGTACAAATATCTAACTTAATTAGTTCACCATATGTCTATAAGAATCAATTAAATTAAGTTCATTAAGCTAAAGTCCTAATTTGGCTATGTATGACAATTGGTGTAAAGTAATTTGATTTGTGATTCAGGAAGACAAAGTGACGTGAACATATATGGTTCAAATTTTAGTCTATTCTAAAATTTCTCTACCAAATCTCAATTAAATTTTGAAATTAGTTAATTGTTGATCAGACAATTAAAAGCATTATGAATAGATTTGAATAATCAAAACTATATCCATTCATGATAAACAAAAGAGAAACTAATATTCAACTTACATGTTGAAATCCACTATAATCCTAGGAAAGCAAATTAGTTCATGATATCTAAGTAAAACATTATCCAAAGAAATTTAGCCATGAATTCAAGTAAAAAAAAATAAGAGAAAAACAAAACAGAGAAAGAAACTATGTTGAAGCTTTTGATCTTGAATCTCTCTCAATCTCTCTTACGTTCTTGCTTGATTCTTAGTTCTAATTCTTCAAAATAGCTAGTGCCATCCTTTTTAAGAATTCTCTGAAAAATTCCCTTAAATAAACTCAAAATTAACCTAATTTTCAAAATTTCCCATCATATAATTACTTTTGGAAACAGGCTTCAGCATGGTGGCACTCACTTTGAAAGTTGTAGCCCTTAATAGTTCTCACATTGAAGTTTGCCACAAATTTTTTTCAGTGCCAGGGCTTTCATTTTGAGAGCAGCGGCTTTCAAGTGTTTTGGCTTGTTTTGTTCTCCTAGTGCAATACTCTCATTTTGACACAGATTTGACCACCTTCCAATCCGAACTGGGCAAAGTAATAAACATCAAAGTTGTAGCTCTTCCTTTCAACTTTCTAGTGGCCCAAGAATTACCTCCTTTGGAGTTTTGTACAGAGAGTTGATAAAAATACCACAACATGTTCAGCAATTTCTACTTTTCATTTCCATGAAGCTTTTTGCACTTAAGAACATTCAAAATAGAGACTAAATCAATGATTTCTCAAATTAAGACTTTTGATATGAAAATGAGCTCAAATTACTCAAATTAAAAATAATTCAACATGTATTAAACTAAATAAAGAAAAATATAAAAATTACTTAAAATTAACTTGAAAACATAAGGACTATGCTATTTTTTATAATCAAAATGTGGCAAACTAACTTTATATCATAGAGTTATTAGACATCAGTGCTGACGTAGCAATGAGGTGTGATTGACATGTTGACACAATAATGCCACGTCACTTTGTCATGACGACGTGGCATTGCCATGTCCCCCAACCATGCTGAAATGGCACAACCACTTGGCTCTGATTTGCTGACATGGCACTAACATATTGATGTGGCATTCCCAGGTGGCAGATTTGGAAAAAATTTCCCAAAAAAAAAGTCTAGGCAACATTAAAGAGACTAAATTGAAGAAAAATGTATGGTACAGGGAATAAATTGAATAAAAATTTAGTGCATGGGGGCTAAATTGAATAAAATTTTGGTGTTTAGTGACTAAATTGAACAAAAAAATATTTGAATAAACAAATTGGTTGAGAAAATGCCATGTGGCTTTTTTGTCAAATGGCTTCAGGGGGTATTATTCAGCTTTGCTTGGGATTTCATGTCTCCCTAACTTTGATAATTAGCCTTAAATAGTGGCTAAACCTAAAACCCAACTGCTATCCTTATCAGAGTCGTTAACGCTTGGAATTTTGACTACTTGAAATTAAAAGACAACCATAAATCGAGAGTGAAACCCAACCTAAACCCTGAACTGATAGTGAAATCGAGAAGCTTGAAAGCTTGAAACTGAGAAAGCTTGAAAGCAAAAAATTTTGAAATTAAGAAACCTTGAAACCAAGAAAGCTTGAAACCTAGAAAAGTTGAAAGCTTCAAAGCTTGAAACTAAGAAAGCTTATCGTTGAAAGCTCAAGAAAAGGAAGGAAATTGAGAGGAGGAAAAGGAAAGGAAAAGGAAAAGGCTAAGCTTATGGAAGAGCGAGGTAGGTTAAAACACTAATGAATTCGTGGTGCCAATATGCTAATTTGTTGTGGTCCTGAATGTTTTGTCTACCATTGTGTTTTTGTTGCTAAAATTATGTCCATTAACCCATTATTTATTATGAGAATGAATGGATTTTTTACCACATGTTGATGTCTTTGTTTTTATAGTATTAGGTTGTGTTCAACATGTTGATTTGGTTTTGTTTTTTCATTTGTTATTGTCTGCCATTTGTGTTTTCTTTTGTTATTGATTAATTCTTTAAATTTTATAATGCAAATAATAAGCCTGATTAAATATGCTTTCATCATGAGGGGATTTTAGTTCATACCCCCAAATTTGTATATAGAAATGGGAAGAGGGAGTTGGTAGATGTACTGAATATTGATACCATATGTTGTTGGACTTTCTTATAGATTGTAAAAGCTTTACAATATGATTTAAGGTTGATTAGAGGCTTATATTATGAATATGGGACTGGTTTGAGAACAATTTTGCATGATAAAAGTGTCATTGATATGTGTGAATTGCTTAAGGAGAAAGGTGTTTTTTTTATTTATGTTGAGCATGGGAAAATGCTTAATAGGGTACTCCAATGCTTGGAGCCTTGAATGAGGATGTGCATTTTGTATCATCATATGATGAAATTGGAAATGGTGATAGTGAAACAAATGACAATGGAAAAGAAGGTTTAAATAAAGATAAAGAAGGTTTAAATGAAAATGGTTTTGATATAGCATGGTTAAATGATGAAGGGGAGGATAAGTTAGCACTGGTTAAGGAAAAATTAAAAGAATTTAAGGACAGTAGAGATAGGTTGATGGCTACTGGATTAGAAGAATTAAATGGGGAAGGGCCCTTTGTCAGTGAAGCCACTGTTGGGAGCTTGAAAGGTCATGAATCAATAGCAGCAGGCTTATCTAAAGTTGTTGAAGGCCCATATGAAGCTATTGGAAATGTTGGCGACCTGGTTGCTATACCATCAAGGGTAGAACAACATAGTGATTTTATTGAATATAGTGACCTAGGGAGTTCTATTTCTACAAGTTTTGGGTTCGAAGCTAATATGGCACAAATGGTTAAGTTGAGTGGGAGGTTCTGTACTTAAGATCTACAGATATCAGACTTTTTTATCGATCAATCTTTTAAAGATTCAGGACACTTTAAAGTTGTTTTGAGTGAGTATAATATGGCTAAGCAATTTGCTTTCATTTACAAGAAAAATGGCAAGTTGAGAGTTGGAGCTAAATATGTTGTAATTGACTGTGAATGGGAGATATTAGCTTCAAAGCACGAGAATGATAACTTATTTAGAGTGAAAACATATCTTGGAACCCACAATTTTCTACCCACAATTAAAAATAAGTGACGACAAAGGTTATGGCTAAGAAGTTGAAAAAAGATATCATCAAGATGTCATTTCTCAGGGCAAGACAAATTAAAGTGTTGGTAAGAAAAAAGCTAAGTGTGACAATTCGTCTAAAAAAGGCTAGAGGAACCAAGTTGAGAATGATGAAGCAAGTGCAAGAGAATTACGAAAAAGAGTTTAGAAGATTAAAAGAGTATGATAATGAGCTTCTAAAGACAAATAAAGGATCAACCATTAAAATACAGGTGGATAAGTCTGCACCAGATGAGGTAGCTGTCAAGCCCAACCCTAAAATGTCTGCCATGTCATTTATGTAATTGACATCACACCTGCACACTTGAACGTCTCAGGAAAATAGTTAAAAGTCGGTATTATCACTAGAGGTACGATTAAGTTGATTTAAACTTTGAACTAATTAAAATGGGGATTTTAAGGTGAAATTAGAGATTTCACAGTCCAGGGATAACTTAAAATGATGATTCGGAGTTCGAGGGCTGATTTGGAGTCAATCGGGAATATTGACTATTTAGGGGTAAAATGATAATTTTGCCACCCGAGGACGAAATGAGAATTTTTAAAAAAGATTTTGATCCCAATTGACCAAGATTGATTATTTGGAGTATAACTTGAGGTTTAGCAGTGAAAAATTTTAATTCTCGGTATTTTTAGAGTACATGGGTAAAACGGTAATTTTGCTACCACATGGGCAAAATGGTAATTTTTACCCCCCAGCACTTGTCAAATTTGTGGATTTTATTTATTATGGGAATGGATAAATATGAAATAAAATGTGATGAAAAATTAAAGATTAAAAGTTAAATATTTAAATTATGGACCAATGATAAAGTGCCACGTGTCAAACCTTTATTACTTTATTATTTTCTTTATAAAAAGGCATAAAACCAGCCCATTTCTCCCGTAATGGTTGGCCAAACAAGAGGAGAAGAGAAACCAAGGAAGAACAAACCCTAGGTGGGGAAATTTAAAGGGAAAGTGTGAAAATTCAAAGAATCAAGCTAGGTAAGGTGAAATTTCTTTACTTTTACTTGAGATCTACATTCCCCATGCTTTATTTTCTCATTTCCATGGTTGAATTGCATGTTTTCATAAGGGATTCATGGTTGGTCAAATGGATATGGAGAGAGAATGAAGTTGAAATTGATTTGATTTTGAGTTATATTAGTGTTTTCAGTTAGTTAATGATATGTAGTGTGAAAACAAGTGAAGAAAATCACATATACCTTGGTACCCTTCAATGGCCGAATGTCCCATGTTGTGTGTGGATGGTGGATTGAGTTTGTTTCAAGAAAAATTGGCTAGAAAATGATGATTTATGGTGAGAAAATTAAGTAGAAAAAATTTCAGTATTAGTGCACCACAATGGCCGAATTTTTCCATGAGGTAATGTGAAGGTTGTGATGCTAAATTTGTGTCAATTGACTGGTATTTAGTGATTTGAAGAATTGGAGAAGAAATGGAGCAATTTAGAACTAAATTGGACGCGTTAGTCATTTAATCAGGTAATAGGCCGAATTAGGTCAACACTGCGTTTAAGCGATATTCGGGCAAATTTACATTTCATATCATGCATTGATAGTCTAAATTAGTTTATTACAATTTAGGGGCAATGTAGTAAATTTCTTGATTTCATACTATGTTAAGGTGGTGAATCCTCTGACAAAAGCAAGGAAATTGCACTCGAGAATTTATAGTCGAAGTATTGGAATTCGGTTTCCAAAAACAGTGAGTAAACTTATTATCACCTTAATTATCTATAGTAGTTTTATTCAATTTGGTGATTTTGTGAAAAATGAATTTAATTAGTGAATTGCCTTGTTTTATGAGAAAAATAAAAAATTATAAAATAAAAAAAATTCTTATAAATTGACTTGGAAATCGGACAATAGTTTTGAAATTAGAGTAATTGGAGACATTTGCTATGTTATAAATTATGATATGAGCTAAATGGCTTATGGTAAATTGTCATGAATGGTTGAATTGAAAACTGTCTTGAAATTTTATGAATCATTTGCTTTGCCTTGAATTACTGGATTTGAAATGATTATATGTGTTTCCTTCGGGAAAAGTTTCTAAAAGGTTTGGGATTCGAAGCTTGGCGAGTAGTCCCTGCCGAGGGTTATGGAGCTGTTGCAAGGCGACTGGCCAATAGTCAAGTGATGGGAACCCAAACCTATCAACAATTGCCATATCATGCAATTAGAGTTTTAATTGATTAGTGGGTTATAGAATTATCATTGCAGTGGTGAGTTTCCGTGGACCAGCTTATTTAGAAGGGCACGGTAAACCCGGTTATATTATACCTCTGATGAAAGGCGCAGAGGGTAACTCCGGAGATATGACAGAGTTCATCTCACGCTGAACCACCATGTGAGGTTGAACTCCGCTAACGCCAAGGAATGGCTGCATTTTGAGAAAATATGAAATTTCAACAACCTTGGTAGTCTCGGTCGGATACCTCTAATCAAGGTGTCACCGAGTACAATTACTTTGGCATGAGCCAGATTTTCTGGAAAACATAAGCCATATTAATTTTTCAAGCAAAAAAATGAATTTATTTTACCTGGTGAAAGAAAATGAAATGTTGTGAATTAATTTATGAGTATTTATTGATTCGTCTCTATTTACTCGACTTTAGATAGTTTAGATGGTATCTGTTTACTCACTGGGATTTTACAATCTCACCACCCTCATTTCATCATATTTCAGGCTCAGAATAGCTTGTAGTTAGCGGATTTGATCAAGGACAACAGTTGGACTTGAATAATCAAGAATTGTAGGTTCATAGTTCCTGATGCATTTTGGTTAGGAGTGGGCCCACATATCACTGTAAATCAAATTTTATACTTTGGTTCTCTGTATTATAGTATGAGTGAATATATTTAACTTTTACACTATAAAAATTTATTTACCGATAGCTCTACAAAAATTATTTTATAAGAAAATAGTTTATCTTATTGAATATTTTTATTATATTCAAATAGTCAAAATTTTATTTCAAACGAACGTTTTAGACTTTTAAATTTATTTTTAATCATGAAATATGTGTTTTCTACTCACTTATTACATTTTTAGCTGGTATTGAGATTTTTTTAAAAAAATGACGAAAATGCCCCTATGAGCCAGAAAATAATATTTTATTGTTTTGATTTGGAAATGACTTATGATTTCTTAAAATTTGAGATTTAATAACTGTCACTCACTAGGGAGATGTGAAAGCTGATGCTAAGCGTTGTGGGGTTCCGGTCGACATTCCGGGTAATGAGTGCCTATCGGGACGTCGGGACGGTTGTCGTGGGCCCAATGGGAGTTTCGAGTCGTGACAATTTTATTGGTATAAGAGCTTTTGGGTTTTAAAGATTATGGTTTTTGGTTTTAAATTGTTTTAAAAATTTACAGTTTTAGTGTGGCCCAAGTTAAGTTAGGTTAAGGGAGTTGCAAGTATGCATTAGCATATAGTACCGCGGGTTATCTAAATTCATTATGTTCATCTTATAAATCATCATGTCTAGGAAGGATGATACCTTTGATCATTAGACTCCACAGCTAGGAGTCGTAGGCGCTCGGTACCTAGCAGTCCTGAAAGATATCCATTCAGAGTTCTTGTTAATTAGACTCTAGCATATTTGAGAGCACAGGTTCAGAGACAAGAAATGTCAAACCCTGATCTATAAAATAATTATGATGTCATTTAGATGCTCAGTAGAATGTTTGCATATTTGGGAAGTTCGGGAAAATCGTTAAAAGACGATATTGTCACTGATGGTACCATTAAGTCGATTTAGCCTCGAATGAGTTCAAATAAGGATTTTAAGAGTAAAATCGAGAATTTCACAATCAAGGGATTTCTCAAAATAGTGATTCAGAGTTCGAGGTCTAGTTTGGAGTCAATTGGGAAAATTGATCGATTAGGGACAAAACGGTCATTTTGTCATTTAAAGACAAAATGGAGATTTCTATAAAAGATTTTGATCATATTTGACCAAGAATAATTATATGAAATATAATATGATTTATTGGAGCATAAATGAAATTTGGCAGTGATAAATTTAATTTCTCAGTGTTTTGGAGCATAAGGGTATAATGGTAATTTTGTCATTTAAGGACGAAACGAGAATTTTTAGAAAAGATTTTGGTCCCATTTAATTAAGATTGATTATTTAGACTAATTAGAACATAATTTGAGGTTGAAAAATGGAAAGGAAATGTAATTTCGGTACATTTTGGAGTATAGGGGTAAAATTGTAATTTTCTCACTCAAGGACGAAAATTGAATTTTTGAGAGAATTTGGATCGAATTTGAAAAAATTAGAGAATGGTATGAGTGTGAGGGGTGAAAAATATGCATTTTGGAAAATTTTCAATTTTTGGGGCAAAAATGTAATTTTTCACTTTTTCGAGGGTAAAAGTGTAATTTTGTAAAATTACTCTACCAAGATTTTTTTTGGATGACTCTAGAAACTACTTATGATGAATGGATAAGTGAAGGAAGCTAAAGGTGGATCAAAAGTCAAAGAAAAAAATAGAATAATAAAATAAATTAATAAAAATATTAAAAAAAGTGATAATAAAATAATATTATTTTATTAGGCTTATAACAAGCCACTTTTTCATCAGCCCATCTTCCTCATGGTCGGCCAAACCAGCAAGAAGGGAGAGAAAATAAAAATAAAACCCTAGGTGGAAGAAAATCAAGAAAAAGTGTGATTTTTCAAGGATTCAAGTGTTTAAAGTTATGATTTTTCAAGTTTAGCTTATGATCTATTATTTCCATGCATTTTTCCTTATTTTCCATGGTTAGATTTCATGTTTTTATGGTGGATTCAAACCTGGTCATATGAGTTTAGAGAGAGAAAGTTGATGGAATTATTTGATTTTTAACTACGTTAGTGTTTTTAGTTAGTTAGTCATGTGTAGGAAGAAAATTAAGTAAGAAAATCACCTATTCCATAGGAATTTATTTAGGCCGAATTTCATAGTGGATATGTGGAAAATGAAATGATTTCATTTCAAGTGAAATTCTTGAGAATTGATGAAATATGAAGTTAAAAAATTAAATAAGAATTTTTGGTGCAAAAATAAAAAATTTTCCCACTGGGGGTAAAAGCGTAATTTATGACCTAGACTGATAATTTGCACCATATTTATGGACATTAAGTCAATTTGGGTATAATTGAGGTATAGAAATTGAAGGAAATTGATTCGGAGTTAAATTGGAGATTTTAGCAATTTAGATCGTGTGTAGGTGAGTCGGTCGGACACCGTGATTAAATGACTGTCCGAACCATTTTTACTCAATTTTCATGCATTGTGTAGAGCCTGAAATAATTTATGATAAATTGACATAATTTATTGAATTTTGTGTCATGGATTATGGATAGGAGGTGGGCCAATTGATTCGGGTTAGAAACTGCACCCGAGGACGGAGGATAGGTGTATCTCTATTCCTAGAACAGTGAGTGGACATTTTATCATCTTAATTATCTGGAGTAGATTTTATTAAATCTAATGATTTTATGAAAAATCATTTTATTGGGTGAATTATTGATTTTACTAGAAAATTATGAAATTTATAAAATAAATTGGATTTACAAAATAGATTGAATTTTTATAAATTGATTTGAAAAAAGTAATATATAAGCATGAATGGCTAGACTGGTTTATGCAAAAATTATTTATACTATGTATTAAGCCTTGAAAGGTTAGACTATGATAAATTGCCATATCATGCTAGTTAAGATTTTATTATTATGGTGGGACTTATTCTACACTGCAGTGGTAGGCTTTCGTGGACCAACCTATTAGAGGGGGCATGGTAAACCTGGTTAACTCTTACCTCGATTGGAGAGGCGCGTAGGGTATCTCCCGGGGTGAGGTTTGAGTTCACTTCACGCCTAACCACCACGTAGAAGTGAGACTCAGCCAACGCCAAGGAACGACTGTATTTTGAGAAATTATGAAATTTTCATAGCCTTGGCGGACTCGAGTGGATGCCCCCGTACAAGGTAACCCTGAGAATGATTTTGGCATAAGCCAAGTTAAGCTTTTAAGAGATACATAAGCCATACTAAATATTAATTTAATCGAGTAAAATAATTCTATTTTGCTCGATAGAATATTTTATTTGTCTCTATTCAATTGAAACGAGTTGAGATAAGATGAATGGTAGTACAAAGAAAGCAAATTTGAAATTTTGTCTCATTTTACTCGACTTTAGATAATTTAGCTGGTATCTGTTTACTCACTAGGATTTTATAATCTCACCCATTTTTTTCACACCTTACAGACTCGAAGTCGTCTGTAGATAGCAGACTTGATAGAGGGTCATTTGTGGAGTTGCACTCCTTGAGATTGTAGGTGCACTGCTTACCTTACATTTGGTCAGTCGGGGGCCCACGTGTCATTGTAAAAGTAATTTTATACTTTGGCTACTTGCATTTTAGTATGTATAAATATATTTAACTTTTACGCCATAAAAATTATTTATCGATGTTTCTATAAATATTGTTTTATAAAAAAAAATAAAAATATTTTATTAAATATTTTTATTATATTCATATATTCAAAATTTTGTTTCAAACTAATGTTTTAGATGTTTAAATTTATTTTCAAACTATGGAATTTGTATCTTTTATACATTTATTACGTTTTTGGCCGAGTTTTAAGATTTTTGTAGAAAAACGATGAAAATACCCCTGTGAGCCGAGAGATATTATTAAATTGTTTTGGTTTTGAAAACAACTTATAAACTCTTGAAATGCGAAATTAATAATCGTCACTCATCGGGGAAGTGCGAAAACTGATATGAAAGCCTTACGGGGTTTCAGTCAGTATTTAGGGTGTGAATACCTATCGAGACTTCAAGGCAGTTGTCATAGGCCCGATAGGGAGTTCCGGGTCGTGACAAGAAAGTTCTAGAACTAGTGAGACGGATGAAAGTGCTAGTAGTAATGATGTTAATATAAGTATAAGAAACTCTCTCTTGAAAGCGTCTGGGGCGTATGCTATGGAAAGAACGAAAGTGGTGATAGTTGAAGGAAGTTGTCGTCTTAGGAAAGTGACAACTGTGAGAGATTTTCCTCTTGGGTGCGGAAGGAATGCTGCCCCAGTGAGTGACGAGGAATGTCGGAGGATCCAATAAGCTTGGATTAGAGAACAAAAAGAGAAATCCCAAGAGAGGGAAAAAGACTTGGAAAAGGATCTTGAGGAAAAACGAAAGTAGAATCTTAACACTCTTGTTAAATTTTGTTCTAACTTGACCTTAGGGAGTTGTAGTGAAAAAAAGGAAATAGCCGTAGCTATGTATGTAAAAGAACTAAGAGTTGTTTTGTGTTATATGACTTGTATGGACTATAAGATAACTGTTTAAATAACATGACCTGTATAGTAACCTTTGGGTATGACAAAAGTAGACCAGTGAAATCGTTATTGCGGAAGAATAATTATTTTAGCAACATGGTTGAACATTTTACATAATTATGATGGACTGATGAAGAAAGTCAATAATGAATTAAGCGACTGCAAAGTTTGACAATGAACTATTCATTTTGTAAATGCAATTAGTCAAGAACTAGTGGGTAAGGTCAAACTCCTGATGATGAGTGGTAAGCAATTCGATGTATACCTAGCTAAGAATAAATTTGGAGATCATTAATTAATAAAATTGCACTGAATGTGGTAGTGAAGGTATATGAATATCAATAGTGAAATATATTCAAGGCAAGATATATGGAGACTAAAGTTCTGATCGAAAAACTGTAATAGAAAGTTAACTTTACAAATGGCAATCTCCATGATGATAATATGTATGGAGGTTATCAATATATAGACATACGTTGAATTGTTAAAGTTATAAATGGCTTTGAGGATGAACCTATAATTGTTTAAGTCCTCAACAAACTTCTACTAGAGCATTGTGTTGAAGCAATTTGGAAACATACGAGGAAAGCATAAGAGAATACTATGTGAATTGAAAAGCTCCTACGTGGACTTAAATATTAGGAGCGGTATAAAGATAAGACGCATGAGTTGAAATATGGTTATTGGTTTGGATGCTAAGTTTTGTTATTGGAGTTTTTAGTACATTAGGGAGATGTTAAGATGAAGATAATCAGTAATGCATAATGAGAATGGTGAAGATACTAAACATTATGGAGAGAATATTTTAAAGTGAAATTTACTGATTGTTGACAAGCGTTATAGGACGAAATGAATTTGAAAATATTGACTTTGTCTATCATATGTGATAAACCAAGAGAATATGAATAGTTATGGAAATTGTGATTTAAGTTTGGAGGAAAACCAATTAGGAAAGGATGATTAAGGTGATAACCTTAGATTTGTATACAATATGACAGATATGAAATTTAACGTATGAATTGGATTGAAGTTATTAAACTTGATTCAAATCTTGTAAATTAGAGTTTTAAGGTTTTTGAAAAGTATTGATACGAATTAATTGAAAAATTGTCTTTATTGTCTTACATATGGGCATATAAGGGGAAGAAAGTTAGAGAATTTTTGAGATGGATAAGTGAAGATAAATTAATATGTGGAGCGCCGAGACAAATAATATGTTGAAAAAAGTCAAATCTTAAGAAATGAAGAAGACGAGAGATTAAACCTTGTTAAAAGTTAAAGAGAAAGTGATAAAAAGTTTAGACGAATGTACGAGATACTGATAAGAGATATCGAAACCAGGTAATGAAAGTGTGAATGGAAATTTCTAAATATTGTTTTAACTTTATTGAAAGGAAATGATTAGTAACAACACAAGTAAACCAATACTTATGTGCATGAAGGTGAATGCACTATGTTAATTGAGTTGTTATGCCCCTATATAAATGGTGCTGGAGTTTCAAAATATTTTATATGTGAATATATGTTGAGTATGTATAGTAGCTTGGAGAAAACTGGTGTTGATTTCAATTAAACGATTGTGAGATTCCAAGAATTGATTGTATCTATTATGGTTTATGGATATAAGCACATGAATTAACTCAATAGTGAACATCAATGACTACTATAATTGATGTATGGTCATGAAGTAAAAAGTTAGTGAATAAATTTACTCTGAAGGTGAGCTTGAATTTTGCTATGCATAGTATGGGGAGTTATAGAATTAAAGGACTAAATGTGGTGAAATGGTTAAAGGCGTTCTTTTCAGGGGAAGAAAAAGTCTTGGGTTCGAACCTCCTTAAGGAAAACTACAGGCTGCAGTCTGCGGTGAAGATCGAGCGGGAGTGATGAGGACCTAGACATAACAATACCTTAGAAAGATAGTCTTTCGAGGGGGATGTCACATATGGAATTGGCAGCTTGAGATTAAATGACTCGAAAATATTGAATCTAGTTTAAATGCCATATAAGGTTTTATAATTGAGATTGATATATATATATATATATATATATAAATTACTTGAGAGATCAATTTAAAAGTCTATTTGGTTCAAAGTATGACTTATGACACAGATGATCAAGTCAAGTCATATATTTGAAGTATCAATGATATTGTAATGTAAGGACATATAAAATACAATGAAACTTAAGGGTATGATTGGAAACGATAAGAAATGAGTATAAACACATAAATGATGTGAAGTTATGAGGGATATGGATATCTAGATGTGTATGTACATAAGTATATATAGAGTCGATGATATGATCAACTAGAGTAAAGAATTATCCATAGAGATTCAAAATTTGAACTTGATATATTTGATGAGTTGAATAGAACATGAAATGATTAGAAATCTTATTAGGAGTTGATTTATGGTGACCTAAGGAAATTTGGGGAAATAATTAAGGAAATGTAATCTATGGCAAGATTAAGCCAAATGAAATGGACTAATATGATTAAGAAGGTGGAAGATATATAAATGCGAGATAAACACGAAATATAAGGAAATAATTAAAACTATTAAACTTCTCTAAGGTTAAGAATATGCACAGAAATGAATATGGCATGCTAAAGATGCTATAAACTATATAATAGTGTGAGGATAGGAATGAATGAATACTGAAAGGTTGATAAGGAATGAAGGAATAAGATAACGATTGATATACATAAATATGTATAAAATGTGATCAAAATTGGTATGATTGAAGTAGAGTTATGGTTCAAGTTTAATAATAGTAATAGAAACATGTTTGGAGTTTTGATATAAGAGATCATGCTTGTGAAAGGTACAACAGATATGATGTTGAAGAATAATGATAAACATAAGTGAAGTACTCAAGTTGAATTGGAGGTAAATGTGGTGAACGAATCAAAATTCTTATGAAAGGTGATGATATAGGGAATTCAGCATCAGGTAAAAGACTAATACCCCCGTTTCCTCTTCGAATTTGATCAGCGAAATTTTGAGGTCAAAATTTTATTTTAAGGGGGGTAGTGCTATCAAGCCCAGCCCTAAAATGTCTGCCATGTCATTTATGTAATTGACATCACACCTGCACACTTGAATGTCTCGGGAAAATAGTTAAAAGTCAGTATTATAACTAGAGGTACAATTAAGTTGATTTAAACCTTGGACTAATTAAAATGGAGATTTTAAGGTGAAATTAAGGATTTCACAGTTCAGAGATAACTTAAAATGGTGATTCGGAGTTTGAGGGCTGATTTGGAATCAATCGGGAATATTGACTATTTAGGGATAAAATGGTAATTTTGCCACCCAAGGACGAAATGAGAATTTTTAGAAAAGATTTTGATCCCAATTGACCAAGATTGATTATTTGGAGTATAACTTGAGGTTTAACAGTGAAAAATTTTAATTCTCGGTATTTTTATAGTATAGGGGCAAAGCGATAATTTTACCACCTCGGGGGTAAAATGGTAATTTTCACCCCCTAGTACCTGTCAAATTTGTGAATTTTTTTTATTATGGGAATGGATAAATATGACATAAAATGTGGTAAAAAATTAAAGATTAAAAGTTAAATATTTAAATTATAGACTAATGATAAAGTGCCATGTGTCAAGCTTTTATTACTTTAGTATTTTCTTTATAAAAAGGCATAAAACTAGCCCATTTCTCCCATAATGGTCGGCCAAACAAGAGGAGAAGAGAAACCAAGGAAGAACAAACCCTAGGTGGGGAAATTCAAAGGGACAATGTGAAAATTCAAGGAATCAAGCTAGGTAAGGTGAAATTTCTTTACTTTTACTTGAGATCTACATTACCCATGCTTTATTTTCTCATTTCCAAGATTGAATTGCATGTTTTCATAAGGGATTCATGGTTGGCTGAATGGGTATGGAAAGAGAATGAAGTTGAAATTGATTTGATTTTGAGTTATATTAGTGTTTTCGGTTAGTTAATGATATATAGTGTGAAAACAAGTGAAGAAAATCACATATACCTTGGTACCCTTCAATGGCCGAATGTCCCATGTTGTGTGTGGATGGTGGATTGAGTTTGTTTCAAGAGAAATTGGTTAGAAAATGATGATTTATGATGAGAAAATTAAGTAGAAAAAATTTTAGTATTAGTGCACCACAATGGCCGAATTTTTCCTTGAGGTAATGTGAAGGTTGTGATGCTAAATTTTGTGTCAATTGACTGGTATTTAGAGATTTGAAGAATTGGAGAAGAATTGGAGCAATTTAGAACTAAATTGGACACGTTAGTCATTTAATCGGGTAATAGGCCGAATTAGGTCGACACCGTGTTTAAGCAATATTCGGGCAAATTTGCATTTAATATCATGCATTGATAGTCTAAATTAGTTTATTACAATTTAGGGGTAATGTAGTAAATTTCTTGATTTCATACTGTGTTAAGGTGGTGAATCCTCTGACAAAGGGAAAGAAATTACACCCGAGGATTTATTGTCGAAGTATCGAAATTCGGTTTCCAAAAACAGCGAGTTAACTTATTATCGCCTTAATTATCTATAGTAGTTTTATTCAATTTGGTGATTTTGTGAAAAATAAATTTAATTAGTGAATTGCCTTGTTTTATGAAAAAAATAAGAAATTATAAAATAAAATGAATTCTTATAAATTGACTTAGAAATCAGACAATAGTTTTGAAATTAGAGTAATTGGAGACATTTGTTGTGTTATAAATTATGATATGAGCTAAATGGCTTATGGTAAATTGTCATGAATGGCTGAATTGAAAATTGTCTTGAAATTTTATGAATCATTTGCTTTGCCTTGAATTACTGGATTTGAAATGATTATATGTGTTTCCTTCGAGAAAAGTTTTTAAAGGGTTTGGGATTCGAAGCTTGGCGAGTAGTCCCTGCCGGGGGCTGTGGAGCTGTCGCAAGGCGACTGGCCAGTAGTCAAGTGATAGGGACCCAAACCTATCAACAATTGCCATATTATGCAATTAGAGTTTTGATTGATTGGTGGGTTATAGAATTATCACTGCAGTGGCGAGTTTCCATGGACCAGCCTATTTAGAAGGGCACGGTAAATCCGGTTATATTATACCTCTGATGAGAGGCACAGAGGGTAACTCCGGAGGTATGACAGAGTTCATCTCACGCCGAACCACCACGTGAGGTTGAACTCCACTAACGTCAAGGAATGGCTGCGTTTTTGAGAAAGTATGAAATTTCAACAGCCTTGGTGGTCTCAGTCGGATACCTCTGATCAAGGTGTCACCGAGTACTATTACTTTGGCATGAGCTAGATTTTCTGGAAAACATAAGCCATATTAATTTTTCGATCAAAAAACTGAATTTATTTTACTTGGTGAAAGAAAATGAAATGTTGTGAATTAATTTATGAGTATTTATTGATTCGTCTCCATTTACTCGACTTTAGATAGTTTAGATGGTATCTATTTACTCATTGGGATTTTATAATCTCACCACCCTCATTTCATCACATTTCAGGCTCAGAATAGCCCGTGGTTAATGGATTTGATCAAGGACAACAGTTGGACTTGAATCATCAAGAACTGTAGGTTCACAGTTCTTGATGCATTTTGGTTAATAGTGGGCCCACATATCATTGTAAATCAAATTTTATATTTTGGTTCTTTGTATTATAGTATGAGTGAATATATTTAACTTTTACACTATAAAAATTTATTTACCGATAGCTCTACAAAATTTGTTTTATAAGAAAATAGTTTATCTTATTGAATATTTTTATTATATTCAAATAGTCAAATTTTTATTTCAAACGAACGTTTTAGACTCTTAAATTTATTTTTAATTATGAAATATGTGTTTTCTACTCATTTATTACATTTTTAGCTGGTTTCGAGATTTTTTTTAAAAAAATGACGAAAATGCCCCAATGTGCCGAAAAATAATATTTTATTGTTTTGATTTGGAAACGACTTATTATTTCTTGAAATGTGAGATTTAATAACTGTTGCTCACCAGGGAGATGCGAAAGTTGATGCTAAGCCTTGCGGGGTTCCGATCGGCATTCCGGGTAATGAGTACCTATCGGGACGTCGCGACTGTTGTCATGGGCTCGATGAGAGTTTTGGGTCGTGACAGTAGCAATGTTCCATTGAATGTACATCTACTTTAGGGCATTGAAGAATAATTTTTTAAAAGGCTACAAACCTAAATTTGGATTGGATGGTTTTTTTTTGAATGGTTTAGTCAATATGTGCATGTATTTTGAGCAACTTAGCACACATTTGTGCAATATATGGATATCCCTAGAAATGAGGTATATACAATATGTATAGATTGAATATGCATTATAGAAGCATGTATAGGTTGTTTATGACTATGAGGCTTGCTTGGGTCTTTAAGTCAGTTATGACTTGGATTTGGGTTGCGATAGTAACCAATGATATTGACTTGACATCTATAATTGAAAAATAAAATTATTTATTACATTTGAATTTATAAAAAGTATATAGTCATTTGAATTTTAAAATGACTTGAAAAATGCCCAAATCCACACAAACCCAAGATGGTCTAAACCTAAAAAAGTCCAAATTCAAGATGAAGCAACGTCGAAATGATTAAAACTTGACACAATTTCAATTGGAAATGGTTTGTATTTAAAATGATCTAGACGTGAAGTGAACCCAAACCTGAAGACAATCCATCCAAACTTGTCAAATTGCCATCTTTACAGAAAAAAGTGCCTTATATTTGAGGCAGAATAAATTTATTTTATGAGATTGAAACTTCGATACTCAACTAACTCATATTTTTTTCGTTGGAATTTTATTGACACTATTAATAATAGTATGACTAGAATATCTTTTATTTTGTCAAAATTAATATTAATAATTAAACAAAAACTAAAAAAAACTTAAAAATTCTTGAAAATAACGTTAACGATAGTAAGTAAAAAGTTAATGAAACAAACATGAAGCGATTTAGTGTTAAATTTTAAACCTTATGTGAAAATTTTTTTTCACTTCATACCATAAAGTATTCTTTCTCTAATTTATTCAACTTTTATTAGTCTAAAATCAGTACAAAAACCTAACTACAACAAGCAATCAGTTTAAAGTTTAAACTAGAAGCTTATTAGAATTAAATAGAGAATAAACATGTCTTGGCTTAAGCACCAGACAAATAAAATTTGAGTTGGGAAAAAATAGAGCAAAATCTATATGAATGATATGAATCTCAATATATGGTTTATTTGTTGATATATGACCTTAAGCCAATTGGATTGGTCAAGGAATATATACTGTCATTTAATGCATACTTGATCGAATAACTATATGTGATAAAGGTTTTCCCTCATGTTAGTGCAATACTAAGAAGTTATTAAGTACTAATTGATGAAGCTTATGGAACATAAGAAAGAATTGTAAAGTTGTTACAATTATGAGGTCCTTATGCATCAAAGGCATTTCTAAAATAGTTCTTGGTCATTGTATTGTCAAAACAGGGCATTGACAATGCTCAAAGACTGGTATATGTTAAGCCTCTTTACTTGCGAAATAAGCAATCAATCTCGTAGATGGAACTATCTGTGATACTTGAGGATGGCATGTGGGTGCTTATTAGAGAACAAGTTCACTGCACATTACTTGCTATGAGAACTCCATTTGGTACTTCACTCAAGTATCTATAGAATATGTTCTCATGTGATTATCATGTAACTAGTTTTCGAACTTGAGACACCATGTCATCTTGTATGTGGAATGACTTACTTTAATTTCAGCTTTACAGATTTGGAGGTGACTAGATGCCTAAATTGGGTATTTTAAGGTGTACTATAAAGCATGCAAAGGTAGATAAGTTGTTAAGAGAGGATTCATTGCCCCAAGTGATATGAAGGGATGTATCTCAATTGTTCTCAATTCTGGATTAACTTTGTGTAAAGTCTTTGGCCAAAGCATGATGAATTTGAGAAAAATTAGTTTCCTAAATCCATAAGGTTAGGCATAAATTATGAGAACTAATATTGAATGTCATAAGTAGACACTGAGCCATGCTTTGTGACATATCTAGGATATTTGATGAAAAGATCATATTGCATTGAAAGGCTTATCACTGAAGAGTTTTGTCAAATTCTTTAATTAACTCTCAAAGATTTGGGTGGTCATGATGGATTGCTAGATATTGCTCTTGATCTATAAATATAAATCAATTATTAAATTGATATTTGATTGTAATTTATATTTATTACCAATATGTTAGAAGCTTAAGGGGTCACACACACTAAGTGACATGATTAAGATTAAATAATGATAATTAATTAAGTTGGACTTAATTAAAATAGATCAAAATAAGGTCAAATAATTGATTAAGTTCACAAGACCATAATTGAATAAAAATACAAGTGTTGTATCTAGTGTTATAGCTTAGTTTTTCTATAGAAATATGTTATGTTAGCCAATTAAAACACTAAGCCTTAAGCCAATTTGTAGCCAATTCATAAAACAATATAAAAAGAAAAATAAGTTCTCTGTGTCTTACAAATATAAGGTTTTGGTTAGTTTTTTTTTTTTTTTTCTAAAAACAAAACTTGCTAGCACAAGTTGTCACGACTCGGAACTCCCATTGAGCCCGTGACAATCACCGCAACGTCTCGATAGACATTTGTCTCCTGGAATGCCCACCGGAACCTCACAAGGCTTTAGTACCATTTTTCTCATCTCTCCTGTGAGTAATCATCACTAAACATCATATTTAAAGGATTTTAACTTTCTTCCAACTTAAAACAGTAGAAAAACAATTTTCGTCTCACAAGGGCATTTTGGTCATTTTTCTTCAAAATTTCTGAACCCGATAAAAAACGTATTAGGTAAGTGGAAAACATATAATTCATGATTAAAAAAATAAATTTAGACATCTAAAACGTCCTTTTGGATTAAAATTATAATTATTTGAATATAATAAAAATATTCAAGAAAATATTCTATTTTCTTATAAAATAATTTTTATAGGGTTATCGGTAAACAATTTTTGGAACGTAAAAGTAAAATAAAGTTTTACATACCATAATAACATTAACCAAAGTATACAATTTCATTTACAGCGACAAGTGGGCCCTCGAATATACAAAAGTAGAGAGGACAGTGAACCTACTGTTGATGAGGTTGCAAAGCTAACTGTAGTCTTCAACAAACTCAAGTATCTACTAACTAATCTGGTCCTGAAATGGTTGGAAAAGAGAGTGGTGAGTTTACACAACTCAGTGAGTAAACAAATATCACCTAAAATATCTAAAGACGAGTAAAAGGAGACAATGAAAACTGTCTATCTCAAAAGGCTTCATATCATGAAAATTCATTTAAATCAGTTCGAGTAAATTCATTTCACTCGAATAATTTCTAAGGCTTATAATTTCTTGACAATCATGGCTCGTGCCATAAAAGCTCATACTTGGGGATACCTTGGCCGAGGCATCTAACCGAGTCTGCCAAGGCTGTTAAAATTTCATAATTTCTCCAAAACTCAGTCGTTCCTTAGCATTAGCTGAGTTCGCCTTCACGTGGTGATTTGGCGTGAAGTGAACTCTGTCATATCTCAAAACAACCCTTTATGCCTCTACAACTGAGATAAAGGTATATATAGTGGGGTTTTACCGTGCCACCTCTAAATAGGCTAGTCCATGGAAACCCATCTACTGCAGTAGTGAATAATCCACCAATTAAATAAACATTTCAATAGCATGATTTGGCAATTTCATTGCTAACCAATTTATCATAACAAAGCAAACAGTTCACATTTTTCAATACAATTATCAATTTAGCCAATCAGGCTATAATATCACAAGCCATTTAATTTGAATCATAATTTACAATAAAGCATGTGGTCTCCAATTACTCTAATTTCAAATCAATTATCCAATTTTCAATTCCATTTATAAAAATTCAATTTATTTTATAAATTCACATTTTTCTCATAAAACAAACAATTCACCATTTAAAATAATTTTTCACAAGTCATCAAATTGAGTAAAAATTACTCTAGATAATTAAGGCGATAATAAGTTCACTCACAGTTTTCGAAAACCGAATTCGAGTACTCCAACTATAAATCCTCAAGTGCAATTTCCTTGCCTTTGTCAGAGGATTCACCACTTTGACATATTGCACAATAATTCAA
Organism: Theobroma grandiflorum; assembly: GCA_036013995.1. Classification (NCBI taxonomy): domain Eukaryota; kingdom Viridiplantae; phylum Streptophyta; class Magnoliopsida; order Malvales; family Malvaceae; genus Theobroma; species Theobroma grandiflorum. The sequence continues at coordinate 16,917,327 of CP142131.1, forward strand.
TTACTACATTTGTGCTAATTCGGTATAAAATTAACCTAAATTATATATGAATGCATGACATGCTCGGGTAACCATTTAATTACGGTGTTGACCTAATTCGGTCTTTCATCCGATTAAATTGCCAACGCGTCCAATTTAGCTCCAAATAATACCATTTCTTTTCCAATACTTCAATTCACCAATTACAATTGAAATAACCTAAAATTCAACATAATCACCTACACAATTCTTCATGGAAAATTCAGTCATGGTGGGTGCACTAACACCATGATTTTTCCTACTTAATTTCCATATCATAAACCATCAATTCTTAACCAATTCACTTGCATGAAAATCAAATCTACCATTCCCACATTACATGTAAGATTCGGCCATTGAAGGATGGTGGGGAAAATGAAATTTTTCCTTGTTGTTTTGCTTCCAAACATGCTAAACTAACCATAAACACTAACACACTAACACATTAACATATATCAAAATCAAACCAATTCCAACATCATTTCCTCTCCATACCCATTCGGCTAGCAATGAATCCATTATGAAAACATGTAATTCAACCATGGAAAATAAGGAGAAATGCATGGGTAATGTAGATCTCAAGCAAAAATTGAGAAATTTTACCTTTTTCCACTTGATTGCTTAAATTTCCATAATTTCTCTTTGATTTTCTCAACCTAGGGTTTTGTTTTTTTCTTTATTGCTCTTGTTCTTGCTTTGGCCAAATATAGGAAGGGAAAATGGGGAATTATGAGCTGATTTTTTCAAGTTTAATATTAAAAAGTCAAAGCTTGACACGTGGCATTTTCTTATTGGTCCAAAATTTAAATATTTATCTTTTAAACCTTATTTCTCCACCACACAAATTATCATATTTATCCATTCCAATAATAAACAAAATCCTTGGTTTTTGACAAGTGTTGGTGGGGTAAAATTACAGTTTTGCCTTCGGGGTGGTAAAATTACCATTTTGCCCCTTATGCTTCTAAAATTATCGAAATTAAAATTTTTTACTTCTAAACCTCAAATTATACTGTAAATGATCAATCTCAGTCAAAATTTTCATCAAATATCCAAATCAAATTTTTGGGTGGCAAAATAATCGTTTTGGCCCTAGATTTTGAAAATCTCAAATTAACTCCAAATCGGTCCTCGAATTCCGAAGCACCATTTTAAGTCATTCCTGGACTGTGAAATTCTCAATTTCATCTTAAAATTCCTATTTTAACTAGTTTGAGGCATAAAATGACTTAGTTGTACTTTTAGGCACAATACCAAATTTTATCTATTTTTCTAAGATATTCCAGTATACAGGCATGATGTCAATTATATGCATGACATGACAGATATTTTAGGGCTGGGCTTGACAGTACTATCCCCCTTAAAATAAAATTTTGACTTCAAAATTTCACTTACCCGATTCAATGAACAGATGCGGGTATTGGTTTCTCATTTGTTGCTTGGCTTCCCACGTCATCTCCTCCATTTGAGCATTCTTCCACAATACTTTCACCATGGGAATGCTCTTGTTCCTCAATACTCGATTCTTTCAATCTAGAATGCATACTGGTTGCACGTCGAACTTTAAACTTTCATGCAACTCCACCGGAGGTGCTTCGAGGATATGGGAAGGATCAGGTATATACTTTTTCAACATCGAGATGTGGAAGACGTTATGAATCCAATCCAACTCCGGGGGTAATTTGAGTATGTAAGCCACTAGCCCAATCCTTTCAATAATCCGAAAGGGTCCAATATATCTTGGATTGAGTTTTCCTCGCTTCGTGAATCGAATCACACTTTTCATTACCCAATAGATACCACAAATTATCATAATAGTGAAATCAAACGAGACTTAATATTTTAAAATTTTCATATTGTTACCTTTCCAAGGAGAAACTTTAAGAAAAACTTTATCGTCGACTTCAAACTCCAAATCTTTCTTTCGCCTATCAAAGTAACTCTTCTGCCTATCTTGTGCCATCTTTAATCACTCTCGGATGACTTTAATCTTATCATTTGTCAAATCAATCAATTCTACATTCACCAATTTCCTTTCACCCACTTCGTCCCAACATAGTGGAGTCCGACACTTTCTCCCATACAGAGCTTTGTATGGTGCCATACTAATGCTAGACTGAAAATTGTTATTATATGCGAACTCCACCATCGGCAAGTGTCTGTCTCAACTTCCAGTAAAGTCAATGACACATGCCTGTAACATATCCTCTAAGGTCTGAATAGTTCTCTCAGACTGACTATTTGTCTACGGATGAAAGGCGGTACTAAATCTCAAATTAGTTTCAATAGCTTCCTGAAATTTTGGCCAAAATCGAGAAGTGAATCGAGGATCTCGATTCGACACAATAGAAACTGGTACTCCGTGTAGTCTCACTATCTCATCTATGTAAAGCTTCTTGATAGCCAAGAAATGAGCGGATTTCGTCAATATATCAACAATCACCCAGATGGCATCATTCCCCTTCTTTGTCCACGGCAAACCTAATACAAAATCCATAGTCACATGTTCCCACTTCCATTCAGGAATTGGCAAAGGCTGAAGAGTACTTGACGGCTTTTGATGTTCCGTTTTAATTTGTTGACATACAAGACATTTTGCTACAAACTCTGCTATGTCTCGTTTCATACCTAGCCACCAATAATTTTTCCTAATAGTTTGATACATCTTGGTGCTTCCGGGATACATAGCGTAGGAGGAAGAATGTGCTTCCTCTAAAATAGCTTGTTTTAACTGATCATTCCTTGGAACACAAACCCAGTCTCTAAACATCAACATGCTATCATTCTTGAGTCTGAATTCACTAACTTCTCCATCTTGTAACTTTTGAACTTCCTGTTTCAACTCATTATTTAATTATTGCAATTTTCTAATCTGATCCAACAATGAAGGCCTTACAATGAAACTAGCAAGTAGAGATCCATTTTCACCATTATTCAACTGGATCCCCAAAGACTTCATCTCAATTAACATAGGGAGATAAGAACTCCGAAGTGCTGCTGATGTCGACAAGGATTTATGACTCAAGGCATCTGCTACTATATTTGCCTTTCCAGGGTAATAATCGATCACTAAGTCGTAATCCTTATTAACTCTAGCCATCACCTTTGTCTCAAATTAAGTTCCTTCTGGGTGAGCAAGTACTTCAAATTTTTATGATCCGTAAAAATTCGACAACGCTCACCATATAAATGATGTCTCTAAATTTTTAATGCAAATACCACTGCTGCTAATTCTAGATCATGGGTAGGGTAATTTACCTCATGCTTCTTCAATTGTCAAGAAGCATAGGCTATTACTTTCTTATCCTGCATCAACACACACCCTAAACCCAACTTGGAAGCATCACTATATACCACAAATTCCTTTCCATTCACAGAAAGTGTTAGAACGAGAGCGGAGGTTAACCGATTCTTTAGCTCTTGAAACCGACTCTCACAAACATCATCCCAATCAAACTTAACTCCCTTACGAGTCAAGCGAGTCAGTGGAGCAGCTATTAGCGAAAATCCCTAAATAAACCTCATATAATAACCAGCTAATCCAAGAAAACTCTGAATCTTTGTTATTGTCTTCGGTTGCTCCTATTGTAATATTGCCTTGATTTTCTTGGGATCAACATTAGCATTGTCAACGGGTCAGGTACCCTATAATTTTGAGGTACCCGAACCCTAACCATATTAAAAATCAACTACCCTAACCCTATTAATTACCCGTATAATTTTAAAATCACTACCCTAACCCTAATTCTATTATTTTTTTATTACCCTATAATTACCCTAACCCGTTTAAAACCCGATTAGATTAAAAAATTATTAAAATCTATTTCATGACTATCCAATTTCTTGAACCCGTATACATATACAATAATATTTCTCTACGTATTTCATAAAATTAACTATTAATTAAATTAATAAAAATAAAAATAATAAAATTTAAATTTAAATAATCAAAAAAAAAATCTTAAACATAAACTTAAATAACTAAAAACAAATATCCATACAACGATATAAACTTAAATAACTAAATACAAATATCCAAACAAATAACATAAACTTAAATAACCAAACACATATCCAAACAACAACAATATAAACTTAAATAACTAAAATAAATATCCAAACAACTAGTTAAACAACGTTACAAATTGACAATAACGCAAACTCATGAACAATTCAATCATCTTCTTCTGTGTCAGGGTCAACACATTTGGCAATTGAATCATCAATTGTTATACATGATCCTACACAAATAAAAAAAAAATAAGAATATATAACATTTAGGATAATAGATAGTTTTTTAAAGAAAACAAATGAAATAAAAGTATAATGAGTTTATTTACCTTTCATTTCATTCCTCAATGTGATGAGTTAAAAATTGTTTTTAAACAATTTAATTAATAATCATAATTTTATGTTTTTTAATTAACATGAAGCACAAACACATTATTTTAGAGGAGGTTGATATCATTTGATATCATTTTATGATATCATTGGCTTCAATAATTAATACTTGTAGTTGTTGCACATTAATTCTTCAATATAGAATTTAGTACTCAATGTGATGAGTTAAAAATTGTTTTCAAACAATTTAATTAATAATAATAATTTTATGTTTTTTAATTAACATGAAGCACAAACACATTATTTTAGAGGAGGTTGATATCATTTGATATCATTTTATGATATCATTGGCTTCAATAATTAATACTTGTAGTTGTTGCACATTAATTCTTCAATATAGAATTTAGTACTCAATGTGATGAGTTAAAAATTATTTTTAAACAATTTAATTAATAATAATAATTTTATGTTTTTCAATTAACATGAAGCACAAACACATTATTTTAGAGGAGGTTGATATCATTTGATATCATTTTATGATATCATTGGCTTCAATAATTAATACTTGTAGTTGTTGCACATTAATTCTTCAATATAGAATTTAGTACTCAATGTGATGAGTTAAAAATTATTTTTAAATAATTTAATTAATAATAATAATTTTATATTTTTCAATTCACATGAAGCACAAACACATTATTTTAGAAGAGGTTGATATCATTTGATATCATTTTATGGTATCATTGGCTTCAATAATTAATACTTGTAGTTGTTGCATATTAATTCTTCAATATAGAATTTCGTACTCAATGTGATGAGTTAAAAATTATTTTTAAACAATTTAATTAATAATCATAATTTTATGATATGATATTCATATTAATATATAAAACATAATTAATAATTTAATAATATTTTTATTTATATATTTCATATAATTGCATTAGTTATTTAACTAACTATATGTTAAAAATAATATTTTGTCTATATATATCAGATGAAACAATTTGGCTGGACAGTGGATGCTGTGGGTAGAGCCTTAGGAGGGCTTGGGTTCGAGTCACCACACTTACATTTTACTCTGCCATTTGATTAATTAAATGGGTAATTAAATGGGTTTTAATGCGGGTACCCGCGGAACCTGGTAAAGAATTAAACGGGTAATTAAATGGATAATTAAATGGGTATCTAAACGGGTTTAGAGTGGGTACCCGCGAAAACCCGATAAATAAATAATCTGGTTCGGGTAGTGGGTATCCGTAGTGTAATACCTGAACCCTACCCGAACCCGATTCGGGTAGTGAAATCACTACCCAAACCTGCCCTTAATCCGGTTATACGGTACCCGAACTCGGTATAACCAGGTCGGATACCCGCGGGTACTCTATAATAGGGTACCCGTTGACATCCCTAATCAACATAAATTCTAGCTCCAGATACCACATGTCCCAAGAAAATCACTTCCTTTAACCAGAACTCACACTTAGAGAATTTGGTGTAGAGTTGTCTTTCACGTAAAGTCTGCAACACAATATGCAGATGGGCAGCATGTTCATTATTATTCCACGAATAGACCAGGATGTCATCAATAAAGACTATTACAAACCTATCCAAATACGGATGAAACACCATGTTCATGAGATCCATAAATATTGCCGGGGCATTGGTCAAACTAAACGGCATCACCAGAAACTCATAATGCCCATATCTAGTCTTGAAAGCAGTCTTGGGCACATCCTGTTCCTTAATCTTCAATTGATAGTACCCAGACCTCAAATCAATTTTGGAGAATACCATTGCACCTCACAATTGATCAAAGAGATTATCAATCCAGGGTAAAAGATACTTATTCTTGATGGTCACTCTATTCAGCTGACAATAATCTACACACAATTGAATAGTGCCATCTTTCTTTTTGCCAAATAAGACTGGTGCTCCCCAATGAGAAATACTAAGGCGAATAAAACACTTATCTACCAGATCTTGTAACTGAACCTTCAGTTCTTTCAATTCTACAAGAGCTATTAGATACAGGAGAATAGAAATAGATGCGGTACCCAAAAGTAAATCAATAGGGAACTCAAGTTCTCGATCCGGAAGTAGTCCTGGTAATTCATTAGGAAATACATCAGAAAACTCACTCACTATTGGGACATCCTCTAACTTAGGTTCCCCTTTTGAAGTATCGATCATGTGTGCTAGATAAGCTGGGTACTTTTTTGCACTAATTTAAAGGCTTTGATAGCGAAAATTACACAAGACGGTAATATTCGGCGTTCCCCTACAAATACAATTTTTGCTCCCTCCGAATTTCGAAGCACAACTTCTTTTCTAAAGCAATCCACATTCGTTTGACGTGTACTTAACCAGTCTATACCCAGTATCAAGTTGAAATCTTAGATTTCTAGAAGAATCAAATCACCCATAAATTCTTCCTCACCGACTCTTATTCCACCATCTCTATAGTAACTGTTTCTAACTAGCTGCTCTCTTAGAGGGGTGTGAACTGTGATTTTTTCCTCTAACGGTGACAAGTTTCTATCTGCAAATGATGCTAATGTTGTATTTACATAAGATCTATCTGAGCTAGAATCTATTAAAACATATGCATCTCTATCAAATAAAGACATAATACCTGTCACTGCGCTGGATTGAGCACGCGTTTCCTCTTCTGTTATTGTGAAACCCTCGTTAGAGTGCGAATCGGTGGTCTGGAGGGTGGATATGCTGGAGTGTTACTCTCCACACCAAATCGTATGGCAACACCTTGCCTTTGTTGTGGCCTAATTGAATCTCTCCTCTGTATGTCCGTGCAGACATGTGGAGATGGAGTGACTACAACAGCCCGTCCTAACTGTGGGCAATCACTTCTAAAGTGACCCAGCTGACCATAATGATAGCAATGTACAGGCCCCTTGCACTGCCCAATATGAGATTTCCCACATCTTCTGCATCTATCTGAACCTTTGAAACTTTTCCCCGAACTAGTCATCACCGATTTGCTAAAACTCGGAGGCCTCTGCTGTGAATGTGAAAATGGGGGTCGATGAGATGTCACCGAAACAGAAGTAGTACTCCTAGAAACAGATGAATCCTTGCTTCTTTTGGGCGGTTGATTATAGGATACATTCGAGTTCTTCTTCTTTGCAAACTCAGCTCGCATTCTTTGATTTTCATTTATGAGCTTCTCGACCCTTAAAGCCATCTATACTACTTCTTTATGTGGCTCCCTATTAGTTACAGTCATCCATTCTCTAATCTCATTACGGAGGCCTTTTTCAAAATAACTAGCCTAATCTTGCTCCGTCCTCACTAATTTTGGGACGTATAGCATTAGCTCGTTAAAACGAGCCTTATACTCCTCAACTGTTAAATTCCCCTACTTCAAACTCAAAATTTTTCTTTTTTTTTCTTTTTGATGGAAATGAGTGAAATATTGACCATCAAACTTTTTGATAAAGTCTGACCACGTCAGTGGAATGGTGGAACAAGACTTCACTGAACTCCATCAGGTACAATCTCTCTTATCCAACAATCTCGTGGCCACCATTAATTTTATCTCATCATCTAATCTCATGTCAGAGAGTGTCTCTGAAACCTGATTGATCCAATCTTTCGCTGCGGTGGCATTCAACTCACCCGTAAAAGAAATGCAGCCTAGTTACCTACCCTCCATCAGCTTCTTAGAAATAGATAAGTCAAGTACTGGCGGAACTGAAGGAGTAGTTGGAGACACTGTAGGTGGGACCTGACTAGTCTGAGCTTGACCAGCCATAGCGGTAAAGAAAGCTACCAATGCCTGTGCCGCCTCAAGAGGCATGGCAGGAATGCTAGTAAGTGGCGGAGAAGGTGGTGGATGTGGAGGACTCTTTGCCTGCTCAGCAGCAGGTGTTGCTTGAAACGTGGATACAGCTGATTCCTCCTCTACTGCCTCATGTTGACGAGGTTGGGAACGACCCCTTCCTCTCCCAACTGATCTAGTAACGGGTGGGTGTTCGCATCTAGGAGCCATTGTGATCTATAAAGATAAATAACACAGTCTTAGGCAACCTCAGGTTCTATATGCAAATGCATCATATTCAATCTAACCTGACTTAACCTAACTCGGGGCCACACTGACACTGTACATTTTTAAAACAATTTTAAAATCAAAAGCTCTGATACCAATTTAATTGTCACGACCTGGAACTCCCATCGAGCCTGTGACAACCGTCGCGACGTGCCGATAGACATTCGTTGCCCGAAATGCCTAACGGAACCCCGCAAAGCTGTAGTACCATTTTTGTCATCTCCCCCGTGAGTAAATCTCCAATGCAACTTGTTAGAAAGACTTTTTGCTAAGTAAATCTTCTCCAACTTTGTCCACAACCTTAGAGCAGAACCCTCATCAATAACATGGTTAAACACATTATCTCTAATGCAAAGTCGAATAGTGCTCACACACGTTTGTTTGAACTCTGCCTATTCAACATCCTTCATGTCATCTGGTTATCCTTCTTCCTTCCCTAGCAAGGGCTGCATCAAACCTTACTACATAAAGAGATCTTTCATCCTTCTCTACCATTGCGTGAAACTAGTTTTTCCATCAAACTTTTCAATTAAAATATTTGTAGAACTAGTCACTCTCGACATCCTTGTTGAATCTTAATTTTTTGAATCCGAAGTTCTAATACCAATTTTTTTGTGAAAATTACCTAAGAAACAATAAAGGTAAAGCCCAAAAAAATAATCAAACATAAAAACACAAGAATTCACGTGGTTCAGCCTCTTGCCTATGTCTACGAAATGAAATTGTAATTCTATTATTAAGATATTAAAGTACAATAAATTGACTTCTATGGTTTCCCAAACCAATCAAATATCCATTGCACACCCTTTCTCAATTACCTCTCAAGAACACTCACCCAAACCACTCTAGCTCCACTTAGAGCAAATGATAGAGTTATAAGGTGTTCTTTCTTTAGAGCTCTTAAAGCACTTTTCACTATTCTAAAGCCTTAAGATCCATTTTTATAAATAAAAGCTCAAAGTAGAATGTGATTAAGACTTAATGTGGAACAAGAAGTTTAAAACCATACAACTCCTCAACGTTATACAAAAATAAGATTTTTAACCTTGGGTGGTAAAATTACCATTTTACCCCTAAATCTCAAAAAATTCAAATTGACTCCAAATCAGTTTTCGAACTCTGAATCACCATTTTAAGTCATTCCTGAAATTTGAAATTTTCAATTTCATCTTAAAATCCCTATTTTAACTAGTTCAAGGTTTAATTCAGCTTAGCTGTACTACTAGGTACACTACCGACTTTTAGTTCCTTTTTTGAGATATTCAAATATGCAAGCATGATGTCAAATATATGAATGACATGATAGACATTATAGGGCTGGGTTTAATAGCACTACCCCCCTTAAAATAAAATTTTGATCTCAAAATTTTTACTTACCCGATTCGATTAATAGATGTGAGTATTGGTTTCTCATCTGTTGCTCGACTTCCCACGTCATCTCCTCCATACGAGCATTCTTCCGTAACACTTTGACCATTGGAATGCTCTTGTTCCTCAATACTCGATCCTTTTGATCCAGAATGCGTACCGGTTGCACCTCGAACTTCAAATCTTCATGTAACTCAATTGGAGGTGCCTCGAGGATATGGGAAGGATCAGGTAAATACTTTTGTAACATTGAAACGTGGAAAACATTATGAATCCGATCTAACTCCGGGGTGATTCCAGTCTATAAGCCACTAGCCCAATCATTTCAATAATCTGAAAAGGTCCAATATATCTTGGATTGAGCTTTCCTCACTTCGTGAATCGAATCACACCTTTCATTATCCAATAGATACCACAAATGATCATAATAGTGAAATTAAACAAGACTTAATATTTCAAAATTTTCAGATTGTTACCTTTCCAAGGAGAAACCTTAAGAAAAACTTTATCACTCACTTCAAATTTTAAATATTTCTTCCTTCTATCATTATAACTTTTCTGCCTATCTTGTGCCGTCTTTAGTTGCTCTCGGATGACTTTAATCTTGTCATTGGTCAAATCGATCAATTCAACATTAAACAATTTCCTTTCACCCACTTCGTCCCAACAGAGCGGAGTTCGACACTTTCTTCCATACAAAGCCTCGTATAGTGCCATGCCAATGCTAGACTGAAAACTGTTATTATATGCGAACTCCACCATCAGCAAGTGTCTGTCCCAACTCCCAATGAAATCAATGACACAAGCGCATAACATATCTTCCAAGGTCTAAATAGTTCTCTTAGACTGACCATTTGTCTACAGATGAAAGGCAGTGCAAAATCTCAAATTAGTTCTGAGAGCTTCTTGAAATTTCAACCAGAATCGAGAAGTAAACCGAGGGTCTCAATCTGACACAATAGAAACTGGTACTTCGTGTAACCTCACTATCTTGTCTATGTAGAGTTTAGTCAATTTCTCAATAGAATATGTGCTATGGATAGCCAAGAAATGGGCGGACTTAGTTAATCTATCAACAATCACCTAGATGGCATCTTTCCCACTCTATGTCTGCAGTAAACCCAATACGAAATCCATAGTCACATGTTCCCACTACCATTCAGGAATCGGTAAAGGCTGAAGAGTACCTGACGACTTTTGATGTTTCGTCTTAATCTGTTGGCATACGAGATATTTTGCTACAAATTCTGCTATGTTTCTTTTCATACCCGACCACTAGTAACTTTCCCTAATAGTCCGATACATCTTGGTGCTTCCGGGATGCATAACGTAGGCGGAAGAATGTGCTTCTTCTAAAATTGTTTGTTTTAACTGATCATTCTTAGGAACACGAACCCGATCTGTAAACATCAACATACTATCATCCCCGAGTCTGAATTCACAAACTTCCTCATCTTGCAGCTTTTGAACTTTCTGTTTCAACTCATCATCAGATTATTACAATTTTCTAATTTGGTCCAACAATGAAAGTCTTACCACGAAGCTAGCGAGTAGAGACCCATTTTCACCATTATTCATCTAGATCCCTAAAGACTTCATCTCAATTAACATAGGGAGATAAAAACTCTAAAGTACTGCTGATGTCGACGAGGATTTACAACTCAAGGCGTCTGCTACAATATTTATCTTTCCAGGGTGATAATCGATCACTAAGTCGTAATCCTTTATTAACTTTAGCCATCGCCTTTGTCTTAGATTGAATTCTTTCTGGATGAGCAGGTATTTCAAACTTTTATGATCCGTAAAAATCCGACAACGCTCATCATATAAGTAATGCCTCCAAATCTTTAATGCAAAAACACTGCTGCTAATTCCAGATCATGGGTAGGGTAATTTACTTCATGCTTTTTCAACTGTCGGGAAGCATAAGCTATTACTTTCTCATCTTGCATCAATACACACCCTAATCCCAACTTGGAAGCATCATTATATACCACAAATTCTTTTTCATTCACAAGAAGTGTTAAAATAGAAGTGGAGGTCAATCGATTCTTTTGCTCTTAAAATCGACTCTCACAAACACCGTCCTAATCAAACTTAACTCTTTTACGAGTCAGGTGAGTCAAAAGAGCAACTATCAGTGAGAATCCTTGAACAAATCTCTTATAATAACCGGCTAAACCAAGAAAACTACAAATCTCTGTTACTGTCTTCGGTTGCTCCAATTGTAATATTGCCTCGATTTTCTTGGGATCAGCATAAATTCTAGCTCCAGATACCACATGTCCCAAGAAAACCACTTCTTTCAACCAGAACTCACATTTAGAGAATTTGACGTAGAGTTGTCTCTTACGTAAAGTTTGCAGTACAATACGCAGATGGGCAGCATGTTCATCATTATTCATCAAATAAACCAGGATGTCATCGATGAATACCATCACAAATTTATCTAAATAGGGATGAAACACCTTGTTCATAAGATCCATAAATGTTGCCAAGGCATTGGTCAAACCAAATGGCATAACCAGAAACTCATAATGCCCATATTGTGTTCTGAATGTAGTATTGGGTACATCTTGTTCCTTAATCTTCAATTGATAGTACCCAAACCTCAAATCAATTTTGGAGAATACCATTGCACCTTGCAATTGATCAAAGAGATCATCGATCTAGGGTAAAGGATACTTATTCTTGATGGTCACTTTATTCAGTTGACGATAATCTACACATAATCGAAGAGTGCCATCCTTCTTCTTGATAAATAAGACTGGTGTTCCCCAAGGAGAAATACTAAGGCGAATGAAACTCTTATCTACTAGATCTTATAACTGAACCTTTAGTTCTTTCAATTTTATGAGAGCCATTCGGTACAGGGGAATAGAAATAGGTGCAATACTCGAAAGTAAATCAATAGGAAACTCAAGTTCTTGATCCGGAGGTAGTCTCGGTAATTTTTCAAGAAATACGTCAGAAAACTCACTCACTATTGAGACATCCTCTAACTTAGGTTTTCTTTTCGAAGTATCTATCACATGTGCCATATAAGCTGGGTACCCTTTTTGCACCAACTTAAAAGCTTTGATAGCCGAGATCACACAAGACGGTAATACTCAACGTTCCCTTGAAAATACAATTTTTGCTTTCTTCGAATTTCGAAGTACAACTTCTTTTCTAAACAATCCACATTTGCTCGATGTGTACTTAACTAGTCCATACTCAATATTAGATCAAAATTATGAATCTCTAGAGGAATTAAATCACCCATAAATTCTTCTTCTTCAATCACTACTCCACAATCTTTATAACAACTATTTCTAACTAATTGTTCTCCCAAAGAGATGTGAACTATAATTTCTTCTTCTAATGGTGATAGGTTTCTATCCATAAATGATACAAATGTTGTATTGACATAAGACCTATCTGAGCCAGAATCTATTAAAACATATGCATCTCTATCAAATAAAGACATGATACTTGTCACTGCGTTGGGTCAAGCACGTGCTTCTTTTTCTGTTACTGCGAAAACCCTCGTTGGAGTATAAATCAGTGGTCTGGAAAGTGGATGTGCTTGAGTGTTACTCTCCACACCAGATCGTATGGTCACACCTTGCCTCTGTTGTGGCCCAATCGAATCTCTTCTCTGTGTATCAGTATGGGCTGGCGGAGATGGAACAACTATAGTGCCTTGTCCGAACTGCGGGTAATTTCTCTTAATATGACCCGACTGACCACAATGATAGCAGCGTACAGGCCCCCAACACGACCCAACATGAGATTTTCCACATCTTTTACATTTGTTTGAACCTCCAAAACTCTTCCTCAAACTAGTCATTGTAAATCTACTAAATCTCGGAGGCCTCTGTTGTGACTGCAAAAATAGAGGTCGAGGAGATGTCATCGAAACAGAAGTAATACTCCTAGAAGTAGATGCATCCTTGCCTCTCTGGGGTGGCTGATTGGATGATACACTCGGGTTTCCCTTTTTTGCAAACTCAGCTCACATTCTTCTATTTTCATTCACGAGCTTCTCAGCTTTTAAAGTCATTTGTACTACTTCTTTATGTGGCTCCTTACCTGTTACTATCATTCGCTCTTTAATCTCATTACAGAGCCCTTCTTCAAAATAACTAGCCTGATTATGCTCCGTTCTCACCAATTTTGGGATGTTCAACATTAGCTCGTTAAAATGAGTCTCATACTCCTCTACCGTCCAATTCCCCTATTTCAAACTTAAAAAATTCTCTTTTCTTTCCTTTTTGATGGAAATGAGTGAAATACTGACCATCAAACTCTCTGATAAAGTCTAACCAGGTCAGTGGAGTGGTGGAACGGGACTTTACTGAACTCCACCAGGTACGAGCCCTCTTATCCAGTAATCTCGTGGCCACCATCAATTTCATCTCATCATCCAACCTCATATCCATAAAGGTCTCAAATAACTGATTAATCTAATTTTTTGCTACAGTTATGTCCAACTCACTCGCAAAAAAAATGCAATCGAGCTGCCTAGCCTCTTTAAGCATTTTGAAAATGGAGACATCCGACATCGGTGGTTGAACAAGAGGTGTGGGTGGTGGTACTGAAGGAGTAACGAGAGGAATCGTAGGAGGAGCTTGACTAGTCTGAGCCTGGCCAGCCATTACGGTAAAGATTGCTGCCAATGCCTGAGTTGCCTCAAGAGACATGGCAGGAATGCCAGTAAGGGGTGGAGGAGGTAGAGAATGTGGAAGACTTTCAGGTTGCTCAGCAACAGGCGTTGCTTGAAAAGATGATGCAGCCGATTTTTCTTCTATAGGATCTAGCTGACTTTGCCTAGGACGACATCTTCCCCTCTCAACTAATCTAGTGAGGGGTGGAAATTCTCGTCGAGGAGGCATGATAGTCTAGAAAAAGAAACAAGGCAAGTTTAATCAACCTTAGGCTCTACATGCAGATTCACACACGCGACTCAACCTAACCTAATTTAACTCGGGGCCACACTGACACTGTAAATTTTAATACAATTTTAAAACCAAAAGCTCTGATACCAATTTAATTGTCACGACTCGGAACTCCTATTGAACCCATGACAACCGTCACGACGTCTCGATAGGTATTCATACCTCGAACACCGATCGAAACCTCGCAAGGCTTTTATATCAGTTTTCATACCTCCCCTATGAGCAATCATTGCCAAACATCATGTCTTAAGGGATTTTAAGCTTTTTCCAACTCAAAACAGTAAAAAAATAATTTTTGCCTTCTTGGTCCCAAAGTAAGTGCTAGAGGAGAGGTGAATAGCACTATCTCGACTCTTTTACAAGATTGAGACTTAATCTCAACACAAGAAAGGTAAAACAATGAAAGACAATGCACAAAGGATTTATAGTGGTTTGATCCAATACCTACATCCACTACCTTGATTATCCAACCAAGGATTTTCAAACCAAACACTAAGACGCTGAAATTCACAAGCTTCCACCAAGCTTTTACAATGGCTTTTCCAAAGCTTAGCCACAACTTTTACACTAGTTTTTCACGGGATTAACTAAAACCTAAGGTGGGTTTTCAAGGCTCAACCACAACCTATCACTAGTTTTTCCTGAGCTAAACTAAAACCCCAATGTGGTTTTTCAAGGGTTAATCATAACCTTTACACTAGTTTTTCATGGGCTAAACTAGAACCCAACCCCAACTTTTCAAGGCTAAGTTGGAACTTACAAGCATGCAAGAAAACCTTGATTGATGCAAACACTTAGAGTGAAACACTCACTCTAAGAATACAAAGATAAGTAGAAAATGTACCTGATGATCACACGATTGATTTATATGGTACAAGTTTAAGTGCTAAACACAAATACAAAGAATAGACGTTGAGGTTCAGTGAATAGTACAAAAGATATTCAAGTTTGCTGCTTTTTTTTGGCTTGAATATGATGGTGTCTTTGTGTATGAAGCCAAAAGTTGTTCAAAGTACTCAAAGGTTGTCCAAAGTTGGTTCCTCGGCATTTGAAAATCCTTTTATAGTTGGAGAGGTTTGTCTGATGGCTGTTGGGACGTTTATGACAGTTAAAAACGGTTTGGAGAAGATTCTAGCCATTATTCTGTCTTGTAGTGACTTGGTGAGTGTTACAGACAGAGAGCACTTAGTCGACTAAAATTTTTCGCTTAGTCGACTAACTCGGTTCTATTTCTCAATATGCTTCAGCTTGAAACTTCTCTATTTTTGTCATTTGTTCAACCAATGATCTTTCTTGTTCTACTAGAGAGCTTTCTTAATATTAATCATCCTTGTTCCTTATCCAAATTGCAACTTTAAATGCTTACAAGGAAGATTGGATTATTGTTGCTTTATGAACATTTGCCCTGCACATTTAGGTAAAATTATTAGACACAAATGACATGAGAATGTTTTATTATCATCAAAAACTAATGGAGCCAACAATCTCCCCCTTTTTGATGATGACAAAACATCCCTTGGTTAACAGCATGGTGCTTTTTTAATATCTTTTTCAATTTCAACAGTAAATGAGGATTGCTCCCTCTAAGTTCATGCTACCTCTAAGTGTGTGCATATTTTTCATCTTATTCCGGCAAGTTCTTATCTTATTTATATTCTTGGTGACATTGTACATGCTTGCTTTTGATAGAAAATGTTCATATATGCAGGTTTAAGAGCAAATGACATGTTGACAGATTGTTATCAGTTTTCTATTTCTGTAATTTTCTGTCAACTAGCATGCAGGTTCAGATTTCATCATGTTAGCTCTAGATTTTACTCAAACCATCAGTTTTCCAACAAACTTTTTGTGAATCATTATCCATATGTACTCAAACACATATTCAACTTTGCATTATTGTCTCAAAAATGGTTTATCAACATAATAACTCAATATCAGCACAATATCAGAAAATTGTAGCAGGATTTCACAGATGTCAGCAGAAAATTTCCAACCATGTTTCATAAATATCATTTTCAGAGTTCAAGCACTTCAAACAACTATCAACAAGCATATTTTAAACATCCATAAAGTCAGCCAAGATTAAGATTTAGTGTTTGAATGCCATTGAGGCATAACTATCCAACAAAAACAATAACAATAGATTTGTTCCTAAAATGCCCTTAAGTCAATTTTCTTTCCTAGCAATCGTAGGAGTCTGGTACCTCTACCCTCATGATTTTTTTATTTTTCTGATGTTTTCCCTAGAGGTCTAGTACCTCTACCCTCAGATTTTTTATTTTTCTTGTAATTACTATTCTCTATTTTTGTCATCATTAGAGGGGGGTTCTGAGAGATCAATCCTCAGAGGGAGATGGTGTGGATTCAGAGGACATGGTTTGTTCCCACCAAAGATTTAGAGGAACAGGAGAAGGTGGTTTTAGAAGAGGTTGAGTAGATGCTGCAAGGGGTTGCTGAGAGGACTATGGAGATGTCTGTGCAACTTGTTCAGGAATGGCCTGATCAAAGACTTCAATGGGGGCTTGAAGAGAGCTTGCAGGAGGTACTTTTGCTTTCTCTGCCAATCTTGAAGACTTCTTTGTTCTTGGAGCTACAGATTTTCTAGCTGTCTTTTTCTGTTTCATGGCAAGTGGTTGAGGCTTAGTTGTTGGAGCTACATCTTTTGTTTTTCCTTTTTTTTTTACCTTTTTCTGCAGCTTGCTTTTCTGAAGTCATTGCTTGGGCAGCTTGAGCTATTGCTGCCTCTTTTTCTGCTTGCTTTTCTCTTACCATATGATAGAAGAGTCCCATGACAGACACTTCATCAGAGTGAGGATGTGATGCTTCTTGTTCAGGATGTGATGGAGGCTAATGCTCAAGAGAACCAAGTGGTGAACCAACTACCTCAGTGCCTCGATATGATGTTTTCTTTCCTGCTGAGGTGGTTTGGTGAGGTTCTTCAAGTTCTGGTTCAAGGTCATGATGATCGAGGCTTGCACTCTGGTAGGCTGATCTTTCAGTTTGAAATTCAAGGCTTGCATCTTGGAATTTAGAACCTTCTGGTTGCAAGGTTGATCCTTCAACACCTTGTCCTTCTGGTGCCATGCCCTCAGTAGCAGAAGAGTCAACATCAGCAAGTCTAGATGGTATTTCAAATTTTACTTTCAGGCTGGCTTCAATCTCATTCATTCTTTCCTCAATTTTTACAAGCCTTGCTCCTTGATCAGTGAGCTTGGCATCCATCCTCATCAGTAGATTGAACATTACCTCATTGGAGAATGGAGGGGTTGCTGTTTCTGGTTGTGTGGGGGCTGCCTCTGGTTGAGTTTGTATTGAAGTGATCTTAAAGGTCTTGCTGAAGGTGTCCCCATACACCTTATATCCCATCTTGATCAGACTTCCTAGGTAGATTGGTTGGTCTCTGTTTTTAACCAAATCCATATCATACCTCTTAGCCTATACTCCTTTCTTCTTAACAAGGGATGTGATTACTTTCCCATAAGGCAGATGAATTTTGTCCAGCTTGCAAGTAGTTCTTATCCTTTCAATCATGAACCCTCCAAGGTTCAGAACTTCTCCAGTGAAAGCATGCTCCATAAGCCAAAGATCTTGGAGGCTGATGTAGCTTAGGCTACCACTCCTACCATGCAGATTGGCTGCCACAAAGTAATGCAGGATTCTAAATTGCGGACTAATTATTAGTCTTGCATTGCTCTTTGACAAAAATTTCTCTTTCTTTCCAATAACAATTTCCCACACAGATACGGGATCATACTTATCAGGCATTTCATACTCTCCATATTTTCTTTCAATTCCTAGTAGATTACTCAAATCTGAAGCAGTAACTAAAAATTCTTTTCCATTTAAAAATACATTCAAATTATCCTCTGAAAAGTCTTTTGAATCATCAAGCTCTCTCTCACTAAATGCAATGCTAGCATAGAATTCCTTAACTAAACTAGCACTATACGTCTTGTCCTTGAAAGAGTTATATTCCTTAATCCTTAATTCATTAAAATAATTTGTTAAGCTTGTTTGGAGTTCAAGAGTTTCATTGAAGCTCTCCCAATCAATGTATTTCCCGCATGTTATAGGAGCATTTTCGATTTTCCTAAATCTTTCCTCATGAATTTTGTTTCTGAATTTCAAGGATGAGGAAGATGATGGACCTTTTTCTTTTTTGCTCTTCTTTTCCAATTTCTTAGTCTTTTTCTTTTTCTCTTTTTGTTTCTTCTTCTCAGAATCTTTCCCAATCCTTTTTGTTATAAAACTCGAAGCTCTTTTTTGTTTCTTCTTTGGATGCTCAACTTTGGAATTTTCTTCTGCTGGTCTCTTCCTTTTTTTCTTTGCTAGCAAATCCTTGACCAGGGTCAACTTGACCATTATGATTTTTGACGATGATTTTCACTTAGGGTTCCAAGATGTGATGGAATGAGGGTTCTCAGTTGATTTCAAAAGAGAAAGAAAAGCAAGTAAGATTGCTAGGGTTAAGAGAATCGATTATCAGAAGGTCAAGAAGTGATTGACAGTTTCTAACTTAGAAACCGTCTGCCTCCCTCTTAACAAATGCCTCATTTTCCTAAATTTCAAAACTTCCTCTCATATTTTTACTATTTACTGCTTCAAGTTTTCCCTTTTTATTTTGTCACCCGGTAGGCACAAAGTTTCATTAATTTAATCCTTTATCATTCAGCCATCGGTTCTTTTGATCTAATAAAACAGAATGCTCTTAGTTGACTGAGTTTCACACTTTAGTCGACTGAGTCTCTTTTGTTTTTCTCTATTTAGTCCAGACTTCTTTTTATAACTCTTCCAAACAACACATTCCTAGATTTTTTTCTAATTTCACAGAATCTATCCTCACTAAGGAGTTTTGTAAATATGTCAGCAAGTTGATGCAATGTGCTCACGAATTCAATATTGATTTCACCCTTAGTTACATAGTCTCTAATGAAGTGATGTCTAACCTCAATGTGTTTAGTTCTTGAGTGTTGTACAAGATTCTTTGAAATATTTATAGCACTGGTGTTGTCACAATATATAGGAGTGTTATTCATGGACAACCCATAGTCTTTCAGTTATTGCTTAATCCATAAAACCTGTGCACAACAACTTCCTAAGGATATATATTCAGCTTCAGCTGTGGACAATGCTACAGAATTCTATTTTTTGCTTGACCAGCATATAAGCATGCTACCTAGGAACGAACATGTTCCACTAGTGCTTTTCCTATCAATTCTACTTCCTGCAAAGTCTGCGTCTGAGTATCCTACAAGGCTGAATGGTGATTCTTTTGAATACTAGATTCCTAAGCTTCGAGTCTCTATGAGATATCTAAATATTCTTTTCACAGTAGTTAGGTGTGTTTTTTTAGGTTGAGACTGAAATCTAGCACACAAACACACACTAAACTGAATATCTGGTCTACTTGATGTTAAGTAAAGAAGAGATCCAATCATACCTCTATAGAGCTTTTGATCTACATTTTTACCTTTCTCACCAGCATTAAGCTTTGTAGATGTACTCATTGGTGTGCTGATGGATTTCAATTTCAGCATATCAAACTTTTTAAGCATGTCTTGAATGTATCTGTCTTAGCTGATAAAGGTTCCTCTTTTTCATTACTTGATTTGAAGGCCAAGAAAGTACTTCAATTTTCTCATCATGCTCATCTCGAATTCTCCCTACATTTCCTTAGCAAAGTTATTGCAAAGAGATTCATTAGTAGCACCAAATATAATGTCATCTACATATATCTAAACTATAATCAAATCATTTAGGTATCTTTTGATAAATAGTGTGGTGTCTATGCTACCCCTAACATAGTCTTTTTCTACCAAAAATTTTGATAGCCTCTCATACCAAGCTCTAGGAGCTTGCTTCAATCTATATAAGGCTTTGTGAAGTTTAAAAACATATTCTAGTTTTTCAAAGTCTTCAAAACCAGTAAGTTGTTCAACATATACCTCATTTTGAATGATTCCATTAAGGAATGCACTATTCACATCCATTTGGTATAGCTTGAAGTTCATATGATAAGCAAAGGCAACTAATAACCTTGTGGCTTCTATTCTAGCTATCGGAGTAAAGGTTTCTTCATAATCTATGCTTTCCTCTTGATTATATCCCTTTGCCACCAATCTTGCTTTATTTTTTACAACATTTCCTTGTTCATCAACCTTATTTCTAAACACCCATTTAGTGCCAACTATAGGATGATTTGAGGGTTTAGGCACTAGTGACCATACATTATTTCTCTTGAATTGATCCAACTCCTCTTGCATGGCTAAAATCTAACTTTCTTCTTTTTCAGCTTCTTCAAAGCTTTTAGGTTCAACTTAAGAAATGAATGTTGAAAATTCACATATCTCCCTAGTTCCTTTCTTAGTCTTAACTCCATGAGATATGTCACCTATGGTTTGTTCTTGTGGGTGATCTCTCACATATCTCCAGCTTCTAGGCAAGTCACTATGCTGGATTTCTTGTCTTTGTAAATTTTCAAGAGGTGGAGCAACAGGTTCTTCCCTAGATGAGCCTTCCTCATTATTTTTACTATCATTCAGACTCATTTCTTCCATGTGTCTTTCTAGATTTTTTAAATCTTCATCATCCTCATGAGTTTCCTTTTCAACATGGATTGATTCATCAAAAACTATATGGATAGATTCTTCAACATTTAGTGTCCTTTTGTTGAAAACTCTATATGCTTTTGAGTTCAAGGCATATCCCAAAAATATTGCTTCATCACTTTTTGCATCAAACTTTCCCAATGGTTGTTTTCCTTTATTTAGAACAAAGCATTTGCAGCCAAAGCTTCTAAGGTGAGAGATGATTGGTTTTCTTCCTTTGTACAACTCATATGGGGTCTTTGACATGATTGCTCTAATTGAGACCCTATTAAGAATGTAAGCTGTTGTATTCACAACTTCAGCCCAAAAATACTTAGGAAGGTTGTTCTCACAAAGCATAGTTTTAGCCATCTCTTTCAATGTTCTATTCTTTCTCTCTACAACTTCATTTTGCTAGGGTGTTCTTGGTGCAGAGAAGTTATGTTCCAACCCCTTTTCATTGCAAAACTTTTCAAATTTATCATTCTCAAATTCTCCTCCATGGTCACTCCCAATCCTAACAATGGGTGTACCTTTTTCATTCTCAACTCTCTTACAAAAGCCTATGAAGGCTAATAATGTAGCATTCTTGTGGGCAAGGAAATAAGCCCAAGTAAACCTAGAATAGTCATCAACTATCACTAAGCTATAAGATTTTCCACATAAACTTGTGGTGCTAATGGGACCAAAGAGATCAATGTGCAGCATTTCAAGAGGTCTAGATGTTGGCATAACATTTTTAGCTTTGAATGAAGTTCTGACTTGTTTTCCTAGTTGACAACCTTCACATACTCTATCATTTTCAAACTTAATGCTAGGTAGTCCAACAACTAAATCTTTCTTGATCAGTTTTGTCATGGTATTCAAACTTACATGTCCTAATCTCCTATGCCACAACTAGCTGTCATTTTTAGCATTGGCTACTAAGCACATTTCACTATCCTTTTCTAGGTCTTCAAGAAAGATAATACACATGTTTTTTTCATCTTTTTCCTATAAAGGTGGTCTTGTTAGTGCCTATATCTATTACTTCACATTTGTTGGAATCAAAACAAACTTTGAATCCTTTATCACAAAGCTGATTGACGCTTAGCAGATTATGCTTTAAACCTCTAACAAGCAACATGTGACTAATTTGAGCATGAGAGTTCTTACCAACTGTTCATATCCCTTGAATTCTTCCTTTTGAGTCATCCTCAAAGGACACAGTTCTTTCTTTTTTCTTGTCAAGCTGAGCAAACAACATTTCATCTCTTGTCATGTGTCGAGAACAGCCACTGTCCATGTACCAAGGCTGCTTTTTCTTGCTGTGTTGAGCTTTTGAACATGTTTCCTTTAGGTGCAGCTCAACCTACAAAAACATGGTTCAGTTCTTCTTGATAGGTATCCATACTTTGATGGGTCCTTGAGTGTTAGTGGTGATAAAATAACTTTTTGGCACCCAGATTTTTCTGGTTTTCTACACATTCATATTTCTGGCACAATCATAGGATAAATGGCCAAATTTTCCACAACAATAGCATCTAGATGATGCATTATAATGATTCTTCTTATCATATGAATTTTTCTTTAAAGTATCATTGTTTAAACACTTCAGAGCTGTATTTTCATCAAGAGATTTTTGCAAAGCTGTAGATTTATTTTCCAACTCTACCTTCATAATTTCAAAATCTGTTTTTGAGTGTTCTAGTTCAGTTTGAAGAAAATTTCTTTGTTCAAAAACAGAGTTGAAATCATGTTTTATTTTCTCCAAATCTTTTTCAAGTGATGCAGCCTTTTTCTTTAGGTTTTTGTACTTTAAAAATAGGCTTTCAAACTCATCACATAAATTATCATACTCATCTTGTAAATCATTCATTGAAATATCACAAGTTGATGAGCATAGCTCTATTTCATCATCCTTTGCCATCAGGTAAATGTTGTTTTTTCTTTTGAGCTTTCTTCATCAGATTCTGTGC
The DNA here is from genome assembly GCA_036013995.1 of Theobroma grandiflorum. Classification (NCBI taxonomy): domain Eukaryota; kingdom Viridiplantae; phylum Streptophyta; class Magnoliopsida; order Malvales; family Malvaceae; genus Theobroma; species Theobroma grandiflorum. The sequence continues at coordinate 16,940,608 of CP142131.1, forward strand.
TTGAATCACTATTTGACCAGGCTACAGCAACCATTAACTTTTTCGATTTTTTGTTTTTCTTTGGAGTTTCTTCTTTCAGCAATAGACATTCAGACTTGTAGTGCCCTGGTTTCTTGCATTCGTAGCAGATCACTTCTTCCTCTTTGCTATTGTTAATCTTGTTTTTCTTCCAAGAAAAGCCTTGGTCTCTCTTTAGAATTTTTCTTGCAAATCTTCGATTCTTTCTTCCCATCAGTTTTATGAATTTTCTTGCAACAAGTGCAAGTTCATCCTTATCATCGTATGAGCGCTCTTCCAGCTCTTCCTCAAGCATGCTGACTTTTAGTATTATATTTTTTTTCTTTTCTTTGGCCTCCCTTCTATCCTCTTCTTCTTCTTCCTTGAGCTCTAGCTCATGTGTGAGGAGTGACTCGCATATTTCATCAAGTGTGATGATGTTCAAATCTTTGGCTTATCTAATGGCAGTCACTTTTGGCTTCCAAGACTTAGGTAGACTTCTAAGAAGTCTTTTTACAAGCTCATGCTCGGGGATAGGTTTTCCTAGTTGGTTAAGTTTGTTTGTAATATTTGTGAACCTATCAAACATGCTAGTGATGTCCTCACTAGGTTCTATTTTGAACATTTCATAGTTGTGGGTCAAAAGGGCTATCTTGGACTCCTTTACTTGAGAAGTCCCTTCATGAATTATTTTTAACTTATCCCACACTAGTTTAGCTATTGTACAGTTTGAGACTTTGTTGAACTCAGTGGGAGTTAAGGCACAATGCAAGGTGTTGATTACTTTAAAATTGGTCTACACTTTCTTGGTTTCAACCTCAGTCCATTCAGACTTTGGCTTAGGCATCAACTCATTTGTAACCACATTTACAGTTGAGGGAATAAAGGGACCATCAGTGATGACATCCCACATTTCATAATCTATGACCTTAATGTATATTGACTTTCTAGTGCTCCAATAAGGGTAATTAGAGCCATCAAACAAAGGTGGTCTATTTGTAAATTGTCCCTCAGCTACAACTGATTTTTGTAGAGCCATTTGGATCATTTCAAAGGCTGTTAGACCTTGTACGCAGATAGCTAGCTCTGATACCAATTATTGGTCTCAAAGTGAGTGCTAGATTTGGGTGAATAGCACTATCTCAACTCTTTTACAAGATTGAGACTTAATCTCAGCACAAGAAAGGTAAAACAATGAAAGACAATGCACTAAGGATTTATAGTGGTTCGGTCCAAGACTTACATCCACTACCTTGATTATCCAACCAAGGATTTTTAAACCAAACACTAATAATGTAAAATTCACAAGCTTCCACCAAGCTTTTACAATGGTTTTTCCAAGGCTTAGCCACAACCTTTACACTAGTTTTTCACGGGAACAACTAAAACCCAAAGTGGTTTTTCAAGGCTCAACCACAACCTATGACTAGTTTTTCTTGGGCTAAACTAAAACCCCAATGTGATTTTTCAAGGCTCAACCACAACCTTTACACTAGTTTTTCACGGGCTAAACTAGAACCCAACCCCAACTTTTCAAAGCTAAGTTGGAACCTACAAGCATGCAAGCAAACCTTGCTTGATGCAAACACTTAGAGTGAAACACTCACTCTAAGAATACGGAGATAAGTATAGAAAGTACCTGATGATCACACGGTTGATCTATGTGGTACAAGTTTAAGTGCTAAACACAAATACAAAGAATAAACGTTGAGGTTCAGTGAAGAGTACAAAAGATATTCAAGTTTGCTGCTCTTTTTTGGCTTGAATATGATGGTGTCTTTCTGTATGAAGCCAAAAGTTGTTCAAAGTACTCAAAGGTTATCCAAAGTTGGTTCCCTGGCATTTGAAGATCATTTTATAGTTGGAGAGGCTTGTCTGATAGCTGTTGGGACGTTTATGACCGTTAGAAACAGTTTGGGGAAGATTCTAGCTGTTATTCTGTCTTGTAGTGACTTGGTGAATGTTGCAGACAAAGAGCACTTAGTCGACTAAAATTTTTCGCTTAGTCGACTAACTTGGTTCTGTTTCTCAATATGCTTCAGCCTGAAACTTTTTCATTTTTGTCATTTGTTCAACCAATGATCTTCCTTGTTCTACCAGGGAGCTTCCTTAATATTAATCATCTTTGTTTCTTATCCAAATTGCAACTTTAAGTGCTTACAAGGAAGATTGGATTATTGTTGCTTTATAAACATTTGCCCTGCACACTTAGGTCAAAATATTAGACACAAATGATATGAGAATGTTTTATTATTATCAAAAACTAATAGAGCCAACATGCCTCACAGGGACATTTTGGTCATTTTTCCTCAAAATTTTCGAATCTGACAAAAAATGTAGCAGACGAGTGGAAAACGCATATGTCATGGTTAAAATTAAATTTAGATGTCTAAAATGTTCTTTTAGATTAAAATTATAACTATTTGAATATAATAAAAATATTCAAGAAAATATTATATTTTCTTATAAAACAATTTTTATAGATTTATCAGTAAACAATTTTTGGGACGTAAAAGTAAAATAATTTCTTACATACAACAATAAAGTTAGCCAAAGTATACAATTTCATTTACAGCGACACGTGGGCCCCTGAATATTCAAAAATAGAGAGGACTGTGAACTTACTATTGGTGAGGTTGCAAAGCCAACTGTAGTCCTCAGCAAACTCAGCTATCTATTAACTAATCTGGGCCTGAAAGGGGTGGAAAGGAGAGTGGTGAGTTTTCACAACTCAGCGAGTAAACAAATATCACCTAAAATATCTAAAGGCGAGTAAAATGAGACAATGAAACTATCTATCTCCAAAAGAGTTTCATATCATAAAAATTCATTTAAATCAATTACAGTAAATTCATTTCACCCGAATAATTTCTAAAGCTTATGATTTCTTGAAAATCATGGCTCGTGCCATAAAAACTCATACTAGGGGATACCTTGGCCGAGGCATCTAACCGAGTCCGTCAAGGCTGTTAAAAATCTCATATACACGTAAAACATATTTTTACGTTTGAAAAAGACAATCGTTCCTTGGCGTTAGCTGAGTTCACCTTCACGTGGTGGTTTAGCGTGAAGTGAACTCTATTATACCTCAGGACATACCCTTTACACCTCTACAACTGAGATAAAAATATAAATGAGTTTACCGTGCTCCTCTAAATAGGTTGGTTCACAGAAACCCGACTACTGCAATAGTTCATATCCCACTAATTCAATAAACATTTCAATAGCATGACTTGGCAATTTCATTGCTAACCAATTTATCAGGACAAAGCAGATAGTTCACATTTTTCAATACAGTTATCAATTCAGCTAATCATGCCATAATATCATAAGCCATTTGATTCAAATCATAATTTACAATACAACGTGTGTTCTCTAATTACTCTAATTTCAAATCAATCATCCAATTTTCAATTCAATTTATAAAAATTCAATTTATTTTATAAATTCACATTTTTCTCATAAAACAAGTAATTCACCAATTAAAATCATTTTTTCACAAAATCACCGAATTGAATAAAATTTGCTCTAGATAATTAAGACGATAATAAGTTTACTCACAATTTTTGAAAACCGAATTCGGGTACTTCGACTATAAATCCTTAGGTGCAATTTCTTTGCCTTTATCGGAGGACTCACCACCTAGACATATTGCACAGTCAAGAAATTTACCACATTAGTACTAAACCGTAATAAACTAATTTAGACTACTAATGTATGATATGAAATGCAAATTGTCCGAATATTGTCTAAACACAGTGTTGGCCTACTTTGGTCTTTCACTCGATTAAATGGTCAACGTGTCCAATTTAGTTCCAAATTGCTCCATTTCTTTTCTAATGCTTCAAATCACCAAACATAAGCCAAATAACCTAAAATTTAGCATAACCACCTTCACATTTCTTCATGGAAAATTCGGCCATGGTAGATGCACTAACACCATGATTTTTCCTACTTAATTTCTACACCATAATTCATCATTTTCTCACCCATTTACTTGAAATAAAAATCAAATTCATCCTCAACACACTACAAGGTAGGTTGGGCCAATGAAGGGTGGTGGGGAAAATGAATTTTTTTCCTTGTTGTTTTGCTTCCAAACATGATAACTAACTAAAATCATTAACATATCTTAAAATCAATTCAATTCCAACATCAAATTCTCTCTATACCCATTCGGCCAACCATGAACCCATTATGAAAACATGTAATTCAACCATGGAAAATAAGGAGAAATGCTTGAGAAAGATAGATTTTAAGCTTAAATTGATAAATCTTACCTTTTGTCACTTAATCTTTGAAAAATCAATGAATTTTCTTGGTTTTCTTAGTTAGGGCTTTTTGTTTTTCCTCTTTTCTTCCCTTTTCCTCCTTTTGCTTCCTTTAGCCGACCAACATAAGTGAGTGGGGAGGGTTCATGTGCTGATTTTTAAAGGAAAAGATAAAATAATCAAGCTTGCCACATGTCATTTTATTATTGGTCCATAATTTAAATACTTATCCTTTAATATTTAATTCACCACCACATAAAACACTTTAATTCTTCTCCACATAAATTGTTAATAGATGAATTCTATAAGCATGACAAGTGTTGGTGGTGTAAAATTACCATTTTGCCCCCGAGGTGGTAAAATGACTATTTTGCCCTTATGTTCCTAAAAATACCAAAAATTAAAATTTTTCACTTGTCAACTTCAAATCATACTCCAATTAGTCCAATTTGGTCTAAATCTCATTTAACATTTCAAATTTTTAACCTTGGGTGGCAGAATTACCATTTTGCCCCTGAATCTCGAAAATTTCAAATTGACTCCAAATTGGTCATCGAACTCGAAATCACCATTTGAAGTCATTCCTGAAATTTGAAAATTTCAATTTCATCTTAAAATCTCTATTTTAATTAGTTCCAGGCTTAATTCAGCTTAGTTGTACCACTAGGTACACTACCGAATTTTACTTACTTTTTCGAGATATTCAAATATGCAAGCATGATGTCAAATATATGAATGACATGGTAGACATTATAGGGTTGGGTTTGACAATGTCACTAGCAAATGAAACAATAAATTGATTAAAGAGATTATGTGAATAATGCATGAAATTTGAATTTTGGAAAAGGAAATGTTTTCATGGAAGATGACATCTTTGGAAATGAAACACTTATGAGTTTGCAAATCATAAAGTTGGTATCCTTTTACCAATAAAAGTGCATTTCTTAGCCCTAAGTTCAAACTTTTTCCTATTTTGTGATAGTGCACAAGTAAAGCATAATGTATCAGAAACCCTAAGATGTGAATAGGAAAAAGGTTTTTGAAAGAAGAACTCATATGGTGTTTTATTTTGAAGTGTAAGTGTAGGTATCCTATTGATAATATGCATTGCTATAAGGACAGAATCCCCTTGAAACTTAAGAGGTAAGGAAGATTGAAATATAAAGTGCTTTAGCAACTACTAACAAATTCTGGTGCTTTTTCTTATCCACCCCATTTATGTTAAAAAGTATCCACACAAGACAATTTACGTACAATGCCTTTTAAAGAGTAAAATTCAATCAAATTAAATTTTGGACAATTGTTAGACGGTAATTGTTTAACGAATATATTGAACTAATTATCAACCATATGATAAAATGTGGGAATAATAGTTCCAACATCAAATTTTGATCTAATTAGAAATATCCAAGTAAACCTAGTCTAATTATCTATAATGGGAAGAAAGAAGTGATGACAAGCAATAGCAAGGATAGAATAAGGTCTTGATATGTCTGCATGAATCAATTCAAAAGGAAAGTTTGTAGATTGAACACGCAAATGGAATGAAAATCTTTTCTGTTTAGTTGAAAGACAAACATTACGTGAAAAATTTTCTTTGGATGATAAATTAAAACATATTTGATGAATCATCCTTATTCTATTTGATGAAACATGTCTTAACCTATAATGCCAAATAGCAAAGTCTTTAGACACAATATTGCAAGAATTTATAGACATACGAGGAACAATAGAAACAAACTTTGATTGTAAGGCAATTATACATCTAATTTGCTTTGCATGAAGTATAGTCTAGTTGTAACTTTAACAAATCCATTCATTGTCCATGAATTGAGATCCTAAATAAAACAATAGTTATCAGTGAAAAGAGACAATGATTTTTGTTTTCTATGATCTTACTAACAGACACGAGATTGAATTTGAATGAGGGAACATAAAGTCCATTGTCTAGAACTAAGGATTTTGTCAATTTCACTATCCATACATGTGTGACAGGGGATTTTGTATTGTTTTGCATTTGAAAAAACATGTTTTGGACTAGTTTTGAAACAATGAAAGAATTTGAAGCATAAAAAACATAGTGAGTTTGTGATAATACATGCTAGAGTTGAGTTAAAAAGAGAACATTTTTCCTGTTGATAAGTTGATGAATGAGGTTCTTGTTCATTGTCTATACCATGCTAAATGATAAGTGTTATAAGCTTCTAAATTTGACTTCTTGTCAAAGACAATTGAGACATGGATTTGTTAACTATTTCCTCAAGTTGATCCTGTTGTGTAGTGGTAACAATGCTATTAATAGATGCCATTCCTCTTGTAACATTTCCTTTGGTTTTGGTGAATTTAAAGTCTATTGAAAATCCAATGATATTATACTATTTCTCCTTTAAATGTCCATTCTTGCCCCAATGTGTACAAACTAATTCACTCTTATTTCTCCTTTTGCCATAAAAAATGTTGCCATTATTCAAATTTCCAACAAAAATTATAAATATCATAATTTAATATAAATAAAATTTAATTATCATAAAATATATTAGTATTTATATGGATTAATAAATGGATCTTAACGATATACTAAACGTGTCTACACAATACGTAAACAAGATTAAATAAATAGATAATAAACGAGTCACAAGTTATAGGGATACATGATAACACAATTAAACAAGTTTGAGACGGTTAAGACACGATTTATTCATGTCTTAACAATGTCAACACATTTTATGCACAAAACACAAACCCACTTAAATCAATGTTATGTTCATGTTGCATTGTCATGTCGTATACAAAATTACTAGGTCTAGTTGCATATCCTCGAATAATTTGATTTTGAAAATCATTTCTTCAAAGTTTTCCTTAACTAGTAAGCAAATTTCATGTAAAATATAGTTAATGCGATCGGTGGTGTAATTGATTCAAGAAGCCATGCCACAATAAGATTGTTACACCTAGTCCAAGGCACTTAGAAATCATTGTAACCCTAGGCTCTTTAATTGATCCATAAAAAGGTCCAAAATTGTTGTGAATTGAAAAGGTCAACATGAATGATTAACTCCAAGAAACATAATTGCTTGAGGCAAACTTGGGATTAGCTATCACCGAACCATGGTGATCAAAGTATTGAAGAAAATAAGGCAAATGGGAATCTTTTAACGACAAAATTATTGATTTGGAAGACCAGACATCCATTGAAGGGAAATTTGAAGAATTCTAGATTTTAATTTTGAGAAAAAAAGAATTGATGATTGTCAAGATTGAAATATTGAAGAAATCACAAGTGAAATCCTAAACTTGTTATGATATCATTTTAATTTCAAGAAAGCCAGAAAGGATAATTGATACACAGAAGAAAATGAAATTGTATTCATTCAATCAATTATGATGCACTTGTTAAAATTGGAATGTATGCTAATTAAAGAAACTTAATTAATTTACATAATTAATACTTTAAGTAGTCACATATGTCATACATGAAGCATACATGTGAGATACTTGTGCATGATGTATGACTCTTAATAAAAACAATTGCTGATTAAATGGAACCCTTGCACGGACTTAGATGAATCGACAGAGAATTATTGGGAAAATTCAAAAGAGAAGTGAAAGGTAGTGATTACAGGCTAAGATCACTACCATATTCAATAATAACTTACTAGCACAACCTAACTCTCCATGGTCGCACACAATCTTTGCACAATATGGGTAGGTTGTAGATGTCTTCACGCTTAAAAAATGCTTTAATTATGGGAGAATCTTTACCTATGTGCGACTCAACTCTATGGTAGAAACTCAACGAACGTCTTGATATAGTATAATCATAAGCTGGAAGTCTCCTTAGCCCAACATAAACCTAAGAATGCCTTCTAGAGGAAGATAACAAGTCCCAAAACATTTAGAAATCAAAGTTATTTGAAGTAAAGATCAACACAACAAAGAAATGGAGGTAGAAAATAATATAAAAAGTACAACCTTGAACTTGAGAGTAATCACAACAATTAAGGTCATTTTATTTCCCAACAACTGCAAAACAATGGTAGAAATGAAGAAAAACAAAAATCATACCTTTAGGATTTGAAGAGGGACTTTGCAAATCTATGTGAAGATGTTTTACCACCTCTACCTAGCTTGGATAATTGTAAGTTGTGTATGGGATTCATATGTGATAAGTCACTCCATTGGTTGGAAGGTTGCCTTGTAGGTGTTTGTAAAAATGCCCTAGAACTAAAAGCAATGGTGGATAAAATGAGCAAAGAAAGCAGAATAGAGGTAATAGTGAGGCAAATCTCAAGCTCTTTAGTTTTTTATATCTTTCCAAAACAAATTTATGACAGAAGATAAGAATTCTAATGGTTAGCAATCATTGAATAGGTGGTTCGATGGGCTATAGCCATGGACTCCGAATATTGGATTTCATGCTCGATGCTACTAGATTTCATGTTTTGGAATTCTTATCCACGCTTGGAATAAATTAACCTTCCTCAATATTGCCATTCTTTGAGGTGAATTGGTTTATCTTGTGGATGATACTCGAAATCTACATTCTTTTAGGAAAACATCTATGCTAATTATATTAAACTCTCTACATAAAATTGATGAGTGTATTCATTTAGCATTCAAGAATCAAGTTTATTTAATTAACGAGTAGGAGTTCTTTCCTGACTTGGTGTTAGAATTTTCAAGTTGAACAAGGTGGAAGGATGGTGATGGTAGTTAAAGCTTGTTTTCCAAATCATCACCCATAGTGGAAATTTTCACCAGAAATTTGGGAAAGAAAAGTGATCATGGCATTGTATTCTATTGGGCTAAAGCTACAGCCAAGTACGGTGATGATAAAGTTGGGTAGATTTGTTTGGATGGACCCACAGTAATGAGCCTAATAAATGTAGTTAAAGCATGGTGGAGCTAAAAAGTATTATAGGCCGTGAAAGGGAAACTATTACAAGCCAACATAAAGCCTAAATGGTAAATCGAATATTTCTCTGCATGTCATTTACAACTAAGACCCATGAAACCTAAGCCCATGAACACAAGAGTTCTTTCCCAATAGCTTTACATCGAATAGCCCATTCATGATGACCTAATTAAGAATGAGAACCCAATCATGCAACAAGCCAGCCTTCTTGTATAGAACCCAAATGTCTAACCTATTAGAAAAGCCCAAAATAAGTTGGTGGATAATTTAAGCAATCTTGGGCTAAAGTTTCCCTAACTTGAATTGTAATCCAATGAGCATTTCGAGAAGCCAAATCACAATGGGTCTCAACTTGGCTCAAGCGCCCTAATTCCCAATTCTTGCCATTTTCAAGCCAGCCTTTCTTTCTAACTTGACCAACAGTTGGAACCCACATCTCGCCTCTTCACTACCATAGTGCCTTAATCACCTATATCATTAGGTGAACCAAAATCAATTCCAATAAAGCAAACAACCAAGGAAGTCATAATGATTGATTTAGTGGAAAAAGGCCTACAAGCAAAATTTGGGAAAAATATAAAAAATTAAGAAAAAAAAGAATTAGAAGCTTATAAAACAAAAAGGTCCACTCAATCTCAAGGCAATATGATTTCTAATGTTGTAATTTCATATGGTGATATACTTCACAAAAATCAAGCCATTCTCCATGAGACAAAGGATGTTTGGGACATGGTTCTAGAATTGGGTTTATCCCTCAGTTACTTTGAGCAAAGAATTGTCAAGCAGATTGAAAAGGTAAAAAAAAGAAATACACAACACAAGCAAACTAATAGGAGCATGGGCACTTAACAATTTTGGACTTTTTTATTCGGTTTGTTTATTTTTTTTTTCTCTCAATTGTCTATATCACAATTATGTTGGAATTTTTTCTTAAGGGTTAATTTTCTACTAGTGACTATTTTACTTGTTGATATTCTTCTAGGGCTTTTTTTACTAGTGGTTATTTAATTTGTTGATATTCTTCTTGGGCATTTATTGGTGCTAACATTGTATTGCTTGGAAATTTTTGTTGCAAGAAAATTGCTTTTGGTAGTAATTTTTAATCCCTGACTATCATTAAAAAGGGAAAGTATTTTCTAATTGTGACTTCATTGTTGTTGTGGTTTCAAATTTTTCCATATGTATCCTTATAGGGAGCATTTGTGGCATTTAAGGCTCAACAAAGACCATAATGGTGAGAAAGGTTGTACAGGCACATAGAGTTCAGATAATTTGAATCCAAGAAATGAAACTTATAGGAAATCTAGAGAAAATTATGGAGAAGATTTAGGTTATAGGCAACCTAAGGTGGGCCTATATGCTGCTAAAGGTAGATCATTAGGTTTATTATTAATTTAGGATAAATCCTTTTTCTCTCAAAATGCAGTGGTAATACACAGTAGATATATCATTCTAAGTGGGATATGGACTACTTATAAATTTAAATGCACTATTATCAATGTATATGCCCTATATGATACTGATGACAAGAAACTCATGTGGACTAATATTCTATCTCTTAGAGAATCATTTTTTTGACGACTAGTGTTGTATAAGTGATTTCAATGTTGTCAACACTAGTGATAAAATAATAGGTTGCTCTCAAGTGTGCTATGGTATTTTTGATTTTAAGGATTTTATTAATAAATGTGAAATAATTGACTTGCTTTTAATAGGCACGAAGTGTCAAGCCCGACCCTAAAATATCTGTCATGTCATGCATATGATTGACATCATGCTTACACACTAGAATATATCAGAAAAAAAGATAAAAGCCGGTATTGTGCTTAGAAGTACAACTAAGTCGATTTAAACCTCGAACTAGTTAAAATAGGGATTTTAAAGTGAAATTGAGAATTTCACAGTCCAGGGATGATTAAAAATGGCAATTCGAAGTTTGAGGTCCAATTTGGAGTCAATAGAAAAAATTGACCGATTAGGGGTAAAATGGTCATTTTGCCATTTAAGGACAAAATGGAGATTTTTAGAAAAGATTTTGATTACATTTGAATAAGAATAATTATTTGGAGTATAATATGAGGTTTAGCAGTGAAAGATTTTCAATTCTTGATATTTTTGGAGTATACGGGCAAAAATGTAATTTTACCTTACTGGGGGCAAAACGGTAATTTCCACCACCAACATTGGTCAAAAATCAAGGATTATGTTTATCATAGGAATGGATAAATATAAGAATAATTGTGGTGGAGAAATAAGATGAAAATGGATAAATATTAAAATTTTCGACTAATAAGCATGTGACACGTGGTAAGTTATATTATTTTATTATTAAACCATAAAAATCAGCCCACACATTCACCATTCACTCTAGCTGGTCGGCCAAGGGAAGACAAGCAAAGAAAAGAAGGGAAACAAGAAACCTAGCCAAGAAAATCAAGAGACTTCATTGATTTTTCAAGGATTAAGCAATAAAAAGGTAAAATCTTTTAATTTTTGCTTGAAACCTAGCTTACCCATGCTTTATTTCTTATTTTTCATGGCTGAAAATTGAGTTGGCATGATGAAACCATGAAGGCCAAATGGGTATGGAAAGGATTTGATGATGGAAATGACTTGATTTTGAGTTATGTTGATGTTTAGAGATAGTTAATCATGTCTAGAAGCAAAACCACAAGAAAAATATTTATTTTCCCCAGAATCCTTCATTGGCCGAACCTTGTATGTTGAGTATCAATGAGGGATTGTTTTTATTTCAAGGGAAATAGCTTGGAAAATGATAAATTATGGTGAGAAAATCGTGTAGGAAAAATCACGGTGCTAGTGTACCGAATGGCCGAATTTTTCTATGAAGAAGTGTAAGGGTTTTAATGCTGAAATTGGTATTATTTAAATGGTATTTGATGAATTGAGGTATTAGAAAAAGAATGGAGCAATTTGGAGTCAAATCGGACGCGTTGGCTAATTTATTGGGTAATCAGCCGAATTAGGTTAACATCGCGTTTAGGCAATAGTCGGACGAATTTTTGCATTTCATATCATGCATTAGTAGTTTAAGTTAGTTTATTTCAATCTAGGGATAATGTAGCAAATTCCTTGATTTTATTCTATGTCAAGGTGGTGAGACCTCCAAGAGAGTTAAAGAGATCACGCTTGAGGACCGCTAGTCCGAGTACACCCGAAATCCGGACTTTTGAAAATAGTGAGTGAACTTACTATCGCCTCAATTATCTGAAGGGATTGTTATCTGTTTTTGGTGAATTTGATGAAAAATGAATTTTAAAGATGAATTTTTATGTTTTATAAATAAATGGGTTTAAATGAAATTATGTCATAAATTATTTAGAAATCTATCGTGGTTTTGAATAATAGAGTATCGGGAGACCACTGTTTGTCGCATGATAAATTGTATTTTTAAGTTAATATGGCTTATGAAAATGTGGCATGATTGGTTACTGGTTTATTGTGTTGGAAAATATATGTGATGCTGTTTGTTGTGCAGGCTGGTTAGTAATAAAATAGCCTAGTCATGCTGCTAAAATTTTGTTAATTTGGTGGATTATTATCTACTGCAGTAGACGGGTTTCCGTGGACCGGCCTATTTAGAGGTGGCACGATAAAACCCCCTATATATCTTTATCTCAGTTGTAGAGGCGTACAGGGTTGTCCTGAGGTATGACAGAGTTCACTTCACGCCCTACCACCATGTGAAGGCTAACTCAGCTAACGTTAAGGATCGACTACATTTTTGAAAAAATTATAAAATTTGAACAGCCTTGGCAGACTCGGTTAGATGCCTCGGCCAAGGTATCCCCGAGTACGAATTTTTATGGCATGAGCCACGATTTTTGATAAATCATAAGCCCTATTAGTATTATTATTGTTATTTAGGTGAAATGAATTTGATTGTACTGATTTAAATAAGGTTTCATGTTATGAAACCATTTGAGATGAAATGTTTTCATTGTCTCCTATTACTCGCCTTTAAATATTTTAGGAAATATTTGTTTACTCACTGAGTTGTGTAAACTCACCACTCTCTTCTCCACATTTTAGGCCTAGACTAGTTTGTAGATAGCTGTGTTTACTAAAGATGACAATTGATTTAGCAACCTCATCAACAGTAGGTTTCTATCCTCTTTACTTTTATATATGTGGGCCCACGTGTCACTATAAATGTACTGCATACTCTGTTTATATATATTACAGTATGTATGTTTTTATTTTGTTTTTACGCTATAAAAAGTATTTACCGTTAACTCTATAAATATTATTTTATAAGAAATTACAATATTTTATTAATTATTTTTATTATATTTTGATAATTTCTATTTCATTCAAAATTAATGTTTTAGTTAATGAAACACGTTTCTGACTTCAAAATGTGTGTTTTCCGTGTATTTGCTACATATTTCATTGGGTTCGAACTTTTCCAATGAAAATGATCGAAACGCCCCTATGAGTCGAAAATCATTTTCGGGTCACTTTGGCTCGAAAGTGGCTAGTAATTATTTAAAACACGATGTTCGACGATTGTCGCTTACAGGGGAGGTGAGAAAATTGATACGAAAGCCTTACGGGTTTTCGATCGGTATTCGGAGTATGAATGCCTATCGAGACGTCGTGATGGTTGTCATGGGCCCGATGGTAGTTCTGGGTCTTGACAATTCTATTGGTATCAGAGCCTTTGATTTTAAAACTTTTGATTTTAAAGTTTTGGTTTTAAAAAGTTGTTTTAAGAAATCCACACTGACACTGCGTGGCCCCGAGTTAGGTTAAGTCGGATTAGGATGAATATGATGCATTTGCATATAGAACCCGAGGTTGCTTAAACCTATGTTATTTTCTATATAGATTGATATGCCTCATAGACAAGAACATCCACCTGTTACTCGATTAACTAGGAGAGGAAGGGGTCGTTCCGAACCTCGGCTGTTAGATGTAGTAGAAGAAGAATCAACTGCATCTATGTTTCGAGCAACACCTGCTACTGAGCATGCAGAAAGTCTTCCACATCCACCACTTCATTTGCTAACTACTAGTGTACCTGCCATGCCTCTTGAAGCAGCATAGGCATTGGCGGCTTTCTTTACTGCAATGACTGGTCAAGCTTAGACTAGTCAGATCCCACCTTTAGTACCTCCAATTGTACCTACAGTACCACCACCGACGCCGGAAGTTTCTATTTCCAAGAAACTGAAGGAAGATAGGCAGCTGCGCTGGGTTTCTTTTGCTGGTGAGTTGGATGCAACCGCAGCAAAAGATTGGATCAATCAAGTATCGAAGACCTTTGTGGACATGAGACTGGAGGATGACATGAAGCTAACGGTGGCTACTAAGTTGTTAGAGAAGAAAGCTCGTACTTGGTAGAGTTTAGTAAAGTCTAGTTCCACTACTCCACTGACCTGGACAAACTTTATTAGAGAGTTCGATGGTCAGTACTTCACATATTTTCATCAAAAAGAGAAAAAAAGAGAATTTTTGAGTTTGAAGCAAGGGAATTCAACGGTAGAGGAGTATGAGACTCGTTTTAACGAGTTAATGTTGTACGTCCAGGAATTGGTGAGGACGGAGCAAGATCAAGCAAGTTACTTTGAAGAAGGACTTCGTAACGAGATTAGAGAACGAATGACCATAACTGGCAAAGAACCACATAAAGAAGTAGTCCAAATGGCTTTAAGGGTTGAAAAGCTCGCTAATGAAAATCGAAGAATGCGAGCTGAATTTGCAAAGAGAAGAAACCCGAGTGCAACCCCTAGTCAGTCGCTTAAAAGAGGCAGGGACACATATGCTATTAGGAGTACTGCTTCTGTTTCGGTGACATCTCCTCGACCTTCATTCTCGCAGTCGCATGAGAGACCTTCGAGGTTTAGCAGATCGGTGATGACTAGTTCGAGGAAGAGTTTTGGAGGTTCAGACAGATATAAAAGATGTGGGAAATCCCATATTGGGCCGTGCAAGGTGCCCGTACAATGCTATCATTGTGGACAGTCGGGTCATATTAAGAGAAATTACTCGCAGTTCGGACAAGGTATAATAGTTACCTCATCTCCACCCATCCGCACGGATATACAGAGGAGAGATTTGATTGGGCCACAACAGAGGCAAGGTGTGGCTATACGATCTGGTGTGAGGAGTAACACTCTAGCACATCCACCTTCTAGACCACCGATTTGCACTCCAACGAGGGTTTTTGTGGTAACAAAAGAGGAAGCGCATGCTCTACCTAGCGCAGTGATAGGTATTATGTCTTTGTTTGATAAAGATGCATATGTTTTAATAGATTCTAAATCAGATAGATCTTATGTCAGTATAACATTTGCATCATTTGCGAATAGAAACATGTCACCACTAGAGGAAGAAATCGTAGTTCACACCTCTTTAGGAGAGCAACTAGTTAGAAACAGTTGCTATAGGGACTGTGAAGTAAGAGTCGATGAGTAGGAATTTAGGGGTGATTTGATTCCTTTGGAGATCCGGGATTTTGATCTAATATTGGGTATGGACTGGTTAAGTACACATCGGGCTAATGTGGATTGCTTTAGAAAAGAGGTTGTACTTTGAAATTCGGAAGGAGTAGAGATTGTATTTGTGGGAGAACATCGAGTATTATCATCTTGTGTAATCTCAGCTATTAAAGCTTTTAAGTTGGTACAAAAGGGGTACCCAGCTTATCTAGCACATGTGATTGATACCTCAATAGGGGAACCTAAGATAGAGGATGTCCCGATAGTAAGTGAGTTTCCAAGTGTCTTTCTTGATGAGTTACCGGGACTACCTCCAAATCGAGAGCTTGAGTTCCCTATTGACTTACTTTCGAGTACCGCACCTGTCAAGCTTAGTTCTAAAATATCTGACATGACATTTATATATGTGGCATCATACCTGTAAATTGGAATATCTCGAAAAAGTAGATAAAAGTTGGTACTGTACTTAGAAGTACAACTAAGTCAATTTAAACCTCGAACTAGTTAAAATAGGGATTTTAAAGTGAAATTGAAATTTCATAGTCTAGGGATGACTTAAAATGGCAATTCGGTGTTCGAGGTCCGATTTAGAGTCAATCGAAAAAATTGATCGGTTAGGGGTAAAATGGTCATTTTGCCACACAAAATTTAAAATTTGATATTTGATGAAATTTTTAGCTAAGATTAATCATTTGGAGTATAATATGAGATTTAGCAGTGAAAAATTTTCAATTCTCTGTATTTCTGGAGTGTAGGGTTAAAACGATAATTTTGTCATATCGGGGGTAAAATGGTAATTTTGCACCACCAACACTTGTCAAATTTGTGGATTTTAATTATGGTGGGAATGGATAAATATGGCATAAATATATGGTGAAAAAATTAAGTGAAAAAGTCAAATACTTAAATTTTAGACTAATGGCTTTATGCCATGTGTCAAGACTTTAGTATTTAATATTAAACCTCTAAAAATCAGCCATAAACCCTCATTTTTACTCCCATATTTGGCCAAAATCAGAAGAAAGGAAGAACAAAACCTAGGTGGGAAAAATCAAAGGGAAAGTGAGAGAAATCAATGAATCAAGCTAGGTAAGTTAAAATTTCTTTAATTTTCCTTGAAATCTACACTACCCATGCATTATTTCTTTATTTCCATGGATGAATGACATGTTTTTATGAGGAATTAGGGGCTGACCGAATGGGTATGGTGAGAGAAATGATGTTGGATTGGCTTGATTTTGAGCTATGTTGGTGTTTAGAGTTAGTTAAGCATGTTTAGAAGCAAAACAACAAGGAATTATTCATTTTCCCTAGAATCCTGCATTGGTCGAACCTACCATGTTGTGTGTGTTGATGGATTGATTCTTGTTTCAAGAAAAATGGCTTGGAAAATGATGAATGAAAGTGAGAAAATTAACTACGAAAAATCATGGTGTTAGTCCACCATAATGGCTGAATTTTTTCATGAAGAAATGGGAGGATTTTGATGCTGAAATTAGGTTATTTGAAATGCGTTTGGTGCATTGAGGTATTAGAAAAGAAATGGAGCAATTTGGAAGTGATTTGGACACAATTGTCATTTAATCGGGTGATAGGTCGAATTTAGTCGATACCGTATTTAAGCGATATTCGAATGAAATTGCATTGCATATCATGCATTAGTATAGGGTTTAAATTAGTTTATATCAATTTAGGGATAATATAGTAAATTCCTTGATTTTGTACTGTGTCAAGATGGTGAGACCTTCAACAAAGGCAAGGAAATTTCGCTTGAGGAGCACTAGTATGAGTACACCTGAAATTTGGACTTTTGAAAACAATGAGTGAACTTACTATCACCTCAATTATCTGAAGTGATTTTTATCTGTTCTTGGTGAATTCTACGAAAAATGGATTTCAAAGATGAATTTTTATATTTTATAAATAATGGGTTTAAATCAAATTAGTTCATAAATTATTTTGAAATCTATCGTGGTTTTGAAAAATAGAGTACTGGGAGACTGCTGTTTGCTGTATGATAAATTGTATCTTTAAATTGATATGGCTTATGAAAATGTGGCATGATTGGTTGATTGGTTATTGTGTTGGAAAATATATGCAACGCTGTTTGCCGTGCAGGCTGGTTAGTATTAAAATAGCCTAGTTATGCTGCTAAAATTTTTGTTAATTTGGTCGATTATTAACTACTACAGGATACAGGTTTCCGTGGACCGGACCTATATAGAGTGGCACGATAAACCCCATGCTTATTATACCTCTACTGAGAGGCGTGGAAGGTAACTCCTGAGGTATAATAGAATTCACTACACTCTGAACCACCGTGTGGTAGTGAATTCGGCCAACGTCAAGGAATGGCTACATTTTGAGAAATTATGAAATCTTAATAACCTTGGCGGTCTCGGTTAGATACCTCGACCAAAGAATCCTCGAGAATGAGTTTTTGGCAAGAGCCAAGATTTTCTAGGAATCATAAGCATATTAATTATTTAAGTAAAATGATTTTATTTTAACTGATTTTAATGAATTCTCGTGTTATGAAATTCTTTTGAGCTGAGAAGTTTTAATTGTCTCCTATTACTTGCCTTTAGATACTTTAGGAGATATTTGTTTACTCACTGAGTTGTGTAAACTCACCACTCTCCTCTCCACATTTCAGGCTCAGATAGTTTGTAGATAGCTGTGCTTGCTGAGAGAGACAGTAGACTTTGCAACTTCATCCACAGTAGGTTTCTGTCTTCTCTGCTTTTGATTATTTTGGGGGCCCATGGTCAATGTAAATGTAACTGCATATTCTGTTTATTTGTATTTCAGTATGTATGATTTTATTTTGTGTTTACGCTATAAACCTTATTTATCGAACACTCTATAAATATTATTTTATAAGAAATTGTAATATTTCATTAAATATTTTTATTATATTTCGATAATTATCATTTTTTAAATGAATGTTTTAGATAATAAAACGCGTTTCTGACTTCGAAAAGGGTGTTTTCCATGTATTTGTTATGTATTTAATTAGGTTTGAACTTTTCTAATGAAAATGACTGAAATGCCTTTGTGAGTTGAAAGTCATTTTATGAATGTTCTGGTTTGGAAATGACTGGTAATTTGTTAAAACGTTATGTTTGATGACAGTCGCTCACAGGGGAGGTTAAAAAATTGATACGAGAGCTTTGCGGGGTTTCAGTTGGTATTCGAGGTATGAATACCTATCGAGACGTCGCGGTGGTTGTCACGGGCTGGATGGGAGTTCTGGGTCGTGACAATTCGATTGGTATCAGAGCGTGGTTTTAAAGTTTTCGCTTTTAAAATTGTTTTAAAATTTACAATGTTAGTGTGGCCCGAGTTAGGTTAAGTCGGATTAAGTTGAATATGATGCATTTGCATATAGAACCTAAGGTCACTTAAACTTGTGTAAATCTTTCTTTATAGATCGCTATGCCTCCTAGATGCGAGCACCCGCTTGTTACTAGATCGGCTTAGAGGGGAAGAGGTTATTCCCAACCTCGGTTGCTAGAGGTAGTAGAGGAGGAGTCAGTTGCATCCACATTTCGAGCAGCACCTGCTGGTGAGCAGGCAGAGAGTCCTCCACATCCACCACCTCCTCCGCCAACTACTAGCATTTCTGCCATTCCTCTTGAGGTGGCACAAGCATTGGCAGCTTTCTTCACTATGATGGCTGGTCAAGCTCAAATTGGCTAGGTCCCACCTACCGTGCCTCCAGTTATTTCTACAGTATCACCATCGATGCCGGAAGTCTCAATCTCTAAAAAGCTAAAAGAGGCTAGGCAACTGGCCTGTATATCTTTTACGGGCAAGTTAGATGCCACTATAGCCAAGGATTGGATTAATCAAGTCACAGAGACATTACTGATATGAGAGTGGACGATAAGATGAAATTGATAGTGGCAACGAGGTTATTGAAAAAGAGAGCCCGAACATGGTGGAATTCAGTGAAGTCCCATTCCACTCGTCATTGACTTGGTCCTACTTTCTTAGAGACTTCGATGGTCAGTACTTAACGTATTTTCATCAAAAAGAGAAAAAAAGAGAATTTTTGAGCCTAAAGTAGGGGAATTCAATGGTAAAGGAGTACGAGACTCATTTTAACGAGTTAATGTTATACGTCCCAGAATTGGTGAGGATGGAGCAAGATCAGGTAAGTTGCTTTGAGGAAAGGCTCCATAACGAGATCAGAGAACGGATGACCGTAACTGGCAGAGAACCACACAAGAAAGTAGTGCAGATGGCTTTAAGGGCCGAAAAGCTCGCAAACGAAAATAGGAGAATGCAAGCTGAATTTACAAAGAGAAAAAACCTAAGTGTATCCTCCAGTCAACCACCCAAAAGAGGTAAAGATTCATCTGCTTCTTGGAGTACCACTTTTGCTTCAGTGACATCTCCTCGACCTCTATTTCTTAGTCGAGGTAGAGGCCTACGAAGTTCGGTAAGTCTATGATGGCTAGTTCTGGAAAGAGCTCCGGAAGTTCTAATAAATGCAAAAACTGTGGGGGAACTCATATTTGACCGTGCAGAGAGCTTGTACGATGTTATTAGTGTGGTCAGCAAGGTCACATCAAGAGTCATTGCCCATAGTTCAGAAGGGCTACTATAGCAGCTTCATCTCTACTAGCTCGTGAAGATGTATAGAGGAGAGATTCGATTGGGCCACAACAGAGGTAAGGGGTAGCCATGCGACCTGGTGTAGAGAGTAACACTCTAGCACATCTACCTTTTAGACCATCGATTCGCACTCCAACGAGGGTTTTCACAGTGATAGAAGAGGAAACATGTGCTAGACCCAACATAGTGACAAATATTATGTCTTTATTTGATAGATATGCATATGTTTTAATTGATTCTGGCTCAAATAGATCTTATGTCAGTATAACATTTGCATCATTTGCGGATAGAAACCTGTCACCACTAGATGAAGAAATCATAATTCACACCCCTTTAGAAGAGCAGCTAGTTAAAAACAGTTGCTATAGAGATTGTGGAGTAAAAGTCGGTAAGGAAGAATTTAGGGGTGATTTGATTCCTTTGGAGATTCAAGATTTTGATCTAATATTGGGTATGGACTAGTTGAGTACATATTGGGTGAATGTAGATTGTTTTAGAACTAAAGTTGTTCTTCAAAATTCGAAGAGAGCAGAGACTGTATTTGTAGGAGAATGTCGAATGTTACCGTCTTGTGTAATTTTGGCCATTAAAGCTTGAAAATTGGTGCAGAAAGGATACCCAGCTTATCTGGCTCATGTGATCGATACATCAATAGGGGAACCTAAGATAGAGGATGTCCCGATAGTGAGTGAGTTTCCAAATGTATTTCCTGATGAATTATTGGCACTACCTCAAGATCGAGAACTTGAGTTCCCTATTGACTTACTTTCGGGTACCGCACCTATTTCTATTCTCCCGTATCGAATGGCTCCCATAGAATTAAAAGAATTGAAAGTTCAGCTGCAAGATCTGGTAGACATGGGTTTCATTCGCCCCAGTATTTCTCTTTGGGGAGCACCAGTCTTATTTGTCAAGAAGAAGGATGGCACTCTTCGATTGTGTGTAGATTATCGTCAGCTGAATAGAGTGACCATCAAGAATAAGTATCCTTTACCCCGAATCGATGATCTCTTTGATCAGTTGCGAGGTGCAATGGTATTCTCCAAAATTGATTTGAGGTTTGGGTACTATCAGTTGAAGATTAAGGAGCAGGATGTACCCAAGACTGCTTTCAAGATTAGATATGGGCATTATGAGTTTCTGGTGATGCTGTTTGGTTTGACCAATGCCCCGACAGCATTTATGGGTCTCATGAATAGGGTGTTTCATCCGTATTTAGACAAGTTTGTGATAGTCTTTATCAATGATATCTTGGTTTATTCGAGGAATAATGATAACCATGTTGCCTATCTACGTATTGTGTTGTAGACTTTACGTGAGAGGCAACTCTATGCCAAATTTTCTAAATGTGAGTTCTAGCTGAAGGAAGTGATATTCTTGGGACATGTAGTATCTGGAGCTAGAATTTATGTAGATCCCAAGAAAATTGAAGCATTTCTACAATGGGAGCAACTGAAGACAATACTTGAGATTCGAAGTTTTCTCAGATTAGCTGGATATTATATGAGATTTGTTCAAAGATTCTCACTAATAGCTGCTCCATTGACTCGCTTGACTCGTAAAGGAGTTAAGTTTGATTGGGACAATGTTGGTGAGAGTCGGTTTCAGGAGCTAAAGAATAAATTAACCTTCGCTTCCGTTTTAACACTTTTTGTGAATGGAAAAGAGTTTGTGGTGATAGTGTTGCTTCTTAGATGGGATTAAGGTGTGTACTGATGCAGGATGAAAAAGTAATAGCTTATGCTTCCCGACAGTTGAAGAAGCATGAGGTAAACTACCTTACCCATGATTTGGAATTAGCAGCAGTGGTTTTCGCATTAAAGATTTTGAGACATTATTTGTATGGTGAGCGTTGTCGAATTTTTACGGATCATAAAAGTTTGAAGTATTTGCTCACCCAAAAGGAGCTAAACTTGAAATAGAGAAGATGGTTGGAGTTAATAAAGGATTACGACTTAATAATCGAGTATCACCTTGGAAAGGCGAATGTAGTAGTAGACGCCTTAAGTCGTAAATCCTCATCGTCGACATCAACAGCAATTCAAAATTCTTATCTCTCTATGTTAATGGAGATGAAGTCTTTAAGGATCTTGTTGAATAATGATGAAAATGGGTCTTTACTTGCTAGTTTCATTGTAAGGCCTTCATTGTTGGATCAGATCAAAAAATTACAACAATCTGATGATAAGTTGAAACAGGAAATTCAAAAGCTGCAAGATGGGGAAGTTAGTGAATTTAGACTCGAAAACGATTGAATGTTGATGTTTAGAGACCGGGTTTGTGTTCTAAAGAATGATCAATTAAGACAAGTAGTTTTAGAATAAGCACATTTTTCCGCCTACACCATGCACCACGAAAGCACCAAGATATATCGAACTATTAAGGAAAACTATTGGTGGCCGAGCATGAAGAGAGACATAGCAGAATTTGTAGCATAATGTCTCATGTGCCAACAAGTTAAGGCAGAACACTAGAAGCCAGCAGGTACTCTTCAGCCTTTACCGATTTCAGAGTGGAAGTGGGAGCACGTGACTATGGATTTTGTATTGGGTTTGCCGCGGACATAGAAGGGGAGTGATGCCATCTGGGTGATTGTTGATAGGCTAACTAAGTTCGCTCATTTTTTGGCTATCCATTGCACGTACTCTATTGAGAAATTGGCCAAGCTTTATATAGACGAGATAGTGAGGCTTCACGGAGTCCTAGTTTCCATTGTGTCAAACTGGGATCCCCAATTCACATCTCGATTTTGGCCAAAATTTTAGGAAGTTCTCGAAACCAATTTGAGATTTAGCACTGCCTTTCATCTGCAAACCAATGGTCAGTCTAAGAGAACTATTCAGACCTTGGAAGACATGTTACAGGCATGTGTCATTGATTTTATCGGGAGTTGGGACAAACATTTGCCTATAGTGGAGTTTGCATACAATAATAGTTTTTAGTCCAGTATTGGCATGGCACCATACGAAGCTTTGTATGGAAGAAAATGTTGAACTCCACTTTGTTGGGACGAAATGGGTGAAAGAAAATTGGTTAATGTGGAGCTGATTGACTTGACTAATGACAAGATTAAAGTCATCCAAGAACGATTAAAGACGACACAAGATAAGCAGAAGAGCTATGTTGATAGAAAGAGGAAAGACTTGGAATTTGAAGTGGATGATAAAGTTTTTCTCAAGGTTTCTCCATGGAAAGGTAACAATATGAAGATTTTGAAATATTGAGTCTTGCTTGATTTCACTATTATGATAAATTTGTGGTATCTATTGGGAAATGAAAGGTGTGATTCGATTCACGAAGCGAGGAAAGCTCAATCCAAGGTATATTGGACCTTTTCGGATTATTGAGAGGATTGGGCCAGTGGCTTACAGACTCGAGTTACACCTAGAGTTAAATCGAATCTATAATGTATTCCACGTCTCAATGTTGAAGAAGTACGTACTTGATCCTTTTCATGTTCTCGAGGCACCTTCAGTTGAGTTGCATGAAGATTTAAAGTTTGAGGTCCAACTTGTGCACATTTTGGATCGGAAGGATCGAGTATTGAGGAACAAGAGCATTCCCATGGTGAAAGTGTTGTGGAAGAATGCTAGAATGGAAGAAATGACGTGGGAAGTCGAACAACAGATGAGAAACCAATATCCACACCTTTTCTTGGAATCTGGTAAGTTAAATTTTGAGGTCAAAATTTTATTTTAAAGGGGGTAGTATTGTCAAGCCTAACCCTAAAATATCTGACATGACATTTATATATGTGACATCATACATGCAAACTGAAATATCTCGAAAAAGTAGATAAAAGCTGGTATTGTACTTAGAAGTACAATTAAGTCAATTTAAACCTCGAACTAGTTAAAATAGGGATTTTAAAGTGAAATTGAAAATTTCACAATCCAGGGATGACTTAAAATGGCAATTGGGTGTTCGAGGTCCGATTTGGAGTCAATCGAGAAAATTGACCGGTTAGAGGTAAAATGGTCATTTTGCCACTTAAAATTTAAATTTTGATATTTGATGAAATTTTTAGCCAAGATTAATCATTTAGAGTATAATATGAGGTTTAGTAGTGAAAAATTTTCAATTTTCGATATTTCTGGAGTGTAGGGACAAAATGGTAATTTTACCATATCGAGGGCAAAATGGAAATTTTGCACCACCAACACTTGTCAAATTTGTGGATTTTAATTATGGTGGGAGTGGATAAATATGGCATAAATATGCAGTGAAAAAGTCAAATACTTAAATTTTGAACCAATGGCTTTATGCCATGTGTCAAGCCTTTAGTATTTAATATTAAACCCATAAAAATCAGCCATAAACCCTCATTTTTACTCCCATATTCGGCCAAAACCAAAAGAAAAGAAGAACAAAACCTAGGTGGGAAAAATCAAAGGGAAATCACAAATCACTTCCTATTACTTATCTCGGTGCTCCATTATATAAAGGACCAAAAAAGGTGATCCTTTTTGATTCCTTAATCACAAAGATTCGAGATCGTATATCAGGGTGGGAGAATAAGATATTGTCAATAGGGGGCTGTATTACTTTGCTGAGAAGTGTTCTATCCTCTCTTCCTATGTACTTACTGCAAGTCCTCAAACCACCAGTGGCAGTGATTGAGAAAATTGATAGATTGTTTAATGGCTTCTTATGGGGTGACTCAGCTGGAAACAAGAAAATGCACTGGGCAAAATGGACTAAATCCACATTTCCATGCTCGGAGGGGGGACTAGGTATTTGTAAATTGGAAGATGTTTGTGAGGCATTTTCATTGAAATTATGGTGGAGACTCCAAACAGGTAACAGCCTTTGGACACAATTTCTGAAAACCAAATATTGTCTTGGCAAGCTTCCCCACTATGTCCCACCAAAGTTTCATGACTCTCAAATATGGAAAAGGATGATTCGGGGCCACGACGTGGCACTGCAGAACATTCGATGGAAGATAGGTAAAGGGGAACTTTTCTTCTGGCACGATTGTTGGATGGGAGACAAACCCCTAATCACCTCCTTTCCTATGTTCCAGAACGACATGACCAATGTCAATAGCTTTTATAATGGTGATAACTGGGATGTAGGTAAATTAAATTCTGTTCTCCCAATGGAACTGGTTGATGAGATAATGCAGGTACCCTTCAAAATTTCCCAAGATGATGTTGCATACTGGACACTTACATCAAATGGGGATTTCTCTACTCGGAGCGCTTGGGAGACAGTTAGGCAGAGACAAGTACCACACGCCTTAGGATCTCTCATTTGGCATAGGAGCATCCCTCTATCAGTTTCCTTTTTCTTATGGAGGGTCTTACACAATTGGATACCAGTTGAGCTACGGATGAAGGAAAAAAGTTTCTAATTAGCTTCGAGATGTTTATGTTGCTCCTCAGAGGAATCTTTAATACATGTCCTATGGGAGAGCTCGATAGCAAAATAGGTTTGGGATTTTTTTGCTAAACCCTTTCAAATCTACGTTTTAAATCCCAAGCATGTTTCTCAAATTTTATGGGCATGGAATTATTCTGGGGACTATGTTAAAAAAGGTCATATCCACATATTGCTCCCAATATTTATATGCCGGTTCCTATGGCTAGAAAGAAATGATGCAAAGCACAGGCAATCTGGTCTGCACCCTAATCGAGTTATATGGAGAATTATGAAGCTATTGAGACAACTTCATGATGGTTCCCTGTTACAACAATGGCAATGGAAAGGAGACACAGACATAGCAACCATGTGGGGTCACAATTTCCCCTCGAAGCAACGAGCAACTCCTCATATTTTTTTCTGGAAAAAGCCTTCCATAGGTGAATACAAGCTGAATGTGGATGGCAGCTCACGGAACAGTCAACAAGCAGTTAGTGGTGGAGTTCTTCGAGATCACACAGGTAACCTTATTTTTGGTTTTTCTAAGAATATTGGTTCTTGTAATTCTTTGCAGGCAGAATTGAGGGCTTTACTTCGAGGACTCCTATTGTGCAAAGAACGCCATATTGAAAAGCTATGGATCGAAATGGATGCATTGGTGGCGATTCAACTAATCCAGAAGTCCCAAAAAGGATCTCATGACATAAGATATTTGTTAGAGTCCATAAGGCAATGTTTGAGCAACTTCTCCTACCGCATTTCACACATCTTTCGAGAAGGCAACCAAGCAGCAGATTTCCTGTCAAATGAAGGACACAATCATTCAAACCTTTGCGTGTTCAACGAAACACAAGGTGAGTTGTATGGAATGATCAAGTTAGATAGATTAAATTTACCTTATGTCTGTTTTTGATAACTATAAAGGAGTAGTACTCCTCGTTTACATTTGCTGTTATAAAATCCAAATTTTCTTGGTATCTCAATGCAATAGTAAGGAATATCCATCCTTCTGTAGCATCAATAGTTATGCACTTAGGATGGCTATCCTTACTCTAGGTGCTTTTACGATTTTACATTTTAGGCATGTAATGTAGGAGGTACGGTTTATGTCCCCCTCCTTTGTCCTTTGACCTTGTAATTAATAAAATTTTCTTTATTTCCATGGATGAATGACATGTTTTTATGAGGAATTAGGGGCTGACCGAATGGGTATGGTGAGAGAAATGATGTTGGATTGGTTGATTTTGAGCTATGTTGGTGTTTAGAGTTAGTTAAGCATGTTTAGAATCAAAACAACAAGAAAAATATTCATTTTCCCTAGAATCCTTCATTGGCCGAACCTACCATGTTGTGTGTGTTGATGGATTGATTCTTGTTTCAAAAAAAATGGCTTGGAAAATGATGAATTAAAGTGAGAAAATTAACTAGGAGAAATCATGGTGTTAGTGCACCATAATGGCTGAATTTTTCCATGAAGAAATGTGAGGATTTTGATGCTG
This sequence comes from Theobroma grandiflorum, assembly GCA_036013995.1. Lineage (NCBI taxonomy): Eukaryota > Viridiplantae > Streptophyta > Magnoliopsida > Malvales > Malvaceae > Theobroma > Theobroma grandiflorum. The sequence continues at coordinate 16,967,741 of CP142131.1, forward strand.
AAATTAGGTTATTTGAAATGTATTTGGTGAATTGAGGTATTAGAAAAGAAATGGAGCAATTTGGAAGTGATTTGAACACGATTGTCATTTAATCGGGTGATAGGTCGAATTTAGTCGATGCCGCGTTTAAGCGATATTCAGATGAAATTGCATTGCATATCATGCATTAGTATAGGGTTTAAATTAGTTTATATCAATTTAGGGACAATATAGTAAATTCTTTGATTTTGTATTGTGTCAAGGTGGTGAGACCTCCGACAAAGGCAAGGAAATTTCGCTTGAGGAGCACTAGTATAAGTACACCCGAAATCCAGACTTTTGAAAACAGTGAGTGAACTTACTATCACCTCAATTATCTGAAGTGATTTTTATCTGTTCTTGGTGAATTCTACAAAAAATGGATTTCAAAGATGAATTTTTATGTTTTATAAATAACGATTTTAAATCAAATTAGTTCATAAATTGTTTTGAAATCTACCGTGGTTTTGAAAACTAGAGTATTGGGAGACTGTTGTTTGTTGTATGATAAATTGTATCTTTAAATTGATATGGCTTATGAAAATGTGGCATGATTGGCTGATTTGTCATTGTGTTGGAAAATATATGCAATGCTGTTTGTCGTGCAAGCTAGTTAGTATTAAAATAACCTAGTTATGTTGCTAAAATTTTTGTTAATTTGGTGGATTATTAACTACTGCAGTAGATGGGTTTTCGTGGACCAGACCTATATAAAGGGGCACGGTAAACCCCCCGCTTATTATACCTTTGATGAGAGACGCGGAGAGTAACTCCTGAGGTATAATAGAATTCACTACGCGCTGAACCACCACGTGGTAGTGAATTCGGCCAACATCAAAGAATGACTGTATTTTGAGAAATTATAAAATCTTAATAACCTTGGCAGTCTCGGTTAGATACCTCGGCCAAGGTATCCTCGAGAATGAGTGTTTGGCGAGAGCCAAGATTTTCTGGGAATCATAAGCCTATTTAATTATTTGAGTAAAATGATTTTATTTTAACTGATTGTAATGAATTCTTGCGTTATGAAATTCTTTTGAGCTGATAAGTTTTAATTGTCTCTTGTTACTCGCCTTTAGATACTTTAGGAGATATTTGTTTACTCACTGAGTTGTGTAAACTCACCACTCTTCTCTCCACATTTCAGGCCCAGACTAGTTTGTAGATAGTTGTGTTTGTTGAGGGAGACAATAGACTTTGCAACTTCATCCACAGTAGGTTTCTGTTTTCTCTGCTTTTGATTATTCTGGGGGCCCACGAGTCACTATAAATGTAACTGCGCATTCTGTTTATTTGTATTTCATTATGTATGATTTTATTTTTTATTAACGCTATAAAACTTATTTATCGAATACTCTATAAATATATTTTATAAGAAATTGTAGTATTTCATTAAATATTTTTATTATATTCCGATAATTATCATTTCTTTTAAAATGAATGTTTTAGATAATAAAACGTGTTTCTGACTTCGAAAAGTGTGTTTTCCATGTATTTACTACGTATTTAATTGGGTTTGAACTTTTTTAATGAAAATGACTGAAATGCCCCTGTGAGTCGAAAGTCATTTTATGAATGTTCTGGTTTAAAAATGACTGGTAATTTGTTAAAACGTGATGTTCGACGACAGTCGCTCACAGGGGAGGTAAGAAAATTGATACGAGAGCCTTACGGGGTTTCGGTTGGTATTCAAGGTATGAATACCTATCGAAACGTCGCGACGGTTGTCATGGGCCCGATGGGAGTTTCTAGTCGTGACAACACCTATTTCTATTCCCCCTTACCGAATGGCTCCCATAAAATTGAAAGAATTGAAAGTTCAGTTACAAGATCTAGTAGATAAGGGTTTCATTCGCCCCAATATTTCTCTTTGGGGAGCAGCAGTCTTATTTGTCAAGAATAAGGATGGCACTCTTCGATTGTGTGTAGATTATCGTCAGTTGAATAAAGTGACCATCAAGAGTAAGTATCATTTGCCCCGGATCGATGATCTCTTTGATCAGTTGCGAGGTACAATGGTATTCTCCAAAATTAATTTGAGGTTTGGATACTATCAATTGAAGATTAAGGAGTAAGACGTGCCCAAGACTACCTTCAGGACTAAATATGGGCATTATGAGTTTCTGGTGATGCCGTTTGGTTTAACCAATACCCCGGCAGCATTCATAGATCTCATAAACATGGTGTTTCATCCGTATTTGGATAGGTTTGTGATAGTATTCATTGATGACATCCTGGTTTATTCGAGGAATAATGATGAACATGTTACCTATCTACGTATTGCACTGCAGACTCTACGTGAAAGGCAACTCTATGCCAAATTCTCTAAATGTGAATTTTGGTTGACGGAAGTGATTTTCTTGGGACATGTAGTATCTGGAGCTAGAATTTATGTAGATCCCAAGAAGATTGAAGTAATATTACAATGGGACCAACTGAAGAGAATAACGAAGATTCAAAGTTTCCTCGGATTAGCCGGATATTATAGGAGGTTTGTTCAGGGATTTTCACTAATCGCTGCTCCACTGACTCGCTTGACTCGTAAGGGAGTTAAGTTTGATTGGAACGATGTTTGTGAGAGTCGATTTCAAGAGCTAAAGAATAGATTAACCTCCGCTCCTGTTTTAACACTTCCAGTGAATAGAAAAGAATTTGTGGTGTATGGTGATGTTTCCAAGATGGGATCAGGTGTGTACTGATGCAGGATGAAAAATTAATAGCCTATGCTTCCCTACAGTTGAAGAGGCATGAGGTAAATTACCCTACCCATGACCTGGAATTAGTGGCAGTGGTATTTGCATTAAAGATTTGGAGACATTATCTATATGGTGAGCGTTGTCAAATTTTTACCGATCATAAAAGTTTGAAGTACTTCCTCACCCAAAAAGAGCTCAATCTGAGATAGAGAAGATGGTTGGAGTTAATAAAGGATTACGACTTAGTGATTGACTATCGCCCTAGAAAGGCGAATGTAGTAGCAGATGCCTTAAGTCATAAATCCTCGTCATCAACATCAGCAGCAATTTAGAGTTCTTATTTCTCTATGTTAATGGAGATGAAGTCTTTAAAGATCCAGTTGAATAATGATGAAAATGGGTCTTTACTTGCTAGTTTCATCGTGAGGCCTTCATTGTTGGACCAGATTAAGGAATTGCAACAATTTGATGATGAGTTGAGACAGGAAGTTCAAAAGCTACAAGGTGGGGAAGTTAGTGAATTTAGACTCAGAGATGATAGTATGCTGATGTTTAGAGATCGAGTTTGTGTTCCAAGGGTTGATCAGTTGAAACAAGCAATTTTAGAAGAAGCACATTCTTCTGCCTAAGCTATGCACCTCAGAAGCACCAAGATGTATCGAACTATTAAGGAAAATTATTGGTGGCCGAGTATGAAGCGGGACATAGCAGAATTTGTAGCAAAATGTCTCGTATGTCAACAGATTAAGGTAGAACATCAAAAGTCATAAGGTACTCTTTAGCCATTACCGATTCTCGAGTGGAAGTGAGAACATGTGACTATGGATTTTGTATTTGGTTTGCTGCGGACACAGAGTGGGAAAGATGCCATATGGGTGATTGTTGATAGACTAACTAAGTCTGCTCATTTTCTGGCTATCCATAGCACATACTCTATTGAGAAATTGGCCAAGCTTTACATAGACGAGATAGTGAGGCTTCACGGAGTCCCAGTTTCCATTGTGTCAGACCGAGATCTCGATTCACATCTCGATTTTGGCTAAAATTTCAAGAAGCTCTTAGAACCAATTTAAGATTCAACACTGCTTTTCATGCGCATATTGATGGTCAGTCCGAAAGAACTATTCAGACCTTGGAAGACATGTTAAAGGCTTGTGTCATTGATTTTATCGGGAGTGGGACAGACATTTACCTATAGTGGAGTTTGCATACAATAATAGTTGCAGTCCAGTATTGGCATGGCACCATACGAAGCTTTGTATGGAAGAAAATGCCGAAATCTGCTTTGTTGGGACGAAATGGGTGAAAGGAAATTAATTAATGTGGAGTTGATTGACTTGACTAATGACAAGATTAAAGTCATCCGGGAGTGATTAAAGACGACACAAGATAGGCAGAAGAGCTATGTTGATGGAAGGAGGAAAGACTTGGAATTCAAAATGGATGATAAAGTTTTTTTTAAAGTTTCTCCTTGGAAAGGTGTGATTCGATTCACGAAGCGGGGAAAACCCAATCCAAGATATATTGGACCTTTCCGGATTATTGAAAGGATTAGGCCAATGGCTTACAGACTCGAGTTACCCCCAGAGTTAGATTGAATCCATAATGTATTCCACGTCTCGATGTTGAAGAAATATGTACCTGATCATTCCCATATCCTCGAAGCACCTCCGATCGAGTTGCATGAAAGTTAAAAGTTCGAGGTGCAATCGGTACACATTTTAGATCAGAAGGATCGAGTATTGAGGAACAAGAGCATTCCCATGGTGAAAGTGTTGTGGAAAAATGCTAGAATGGAAGAAATGACGTGGGAAGTCGAACAACAGATGAGAAACCAATATCCACACCTTTTCTTGGAATCAGGTAAGCTAAATTTTGAGGTCAAAATTTTATTTTAAAGGGGGTAGTGCTGTCAAGCCCTACCCTAAAATATTTGTCATGTCATGCATATGATTGACATCATGCTTACACACTAGAATATATCGAAAAAATAGATAAAAGCCGGTATTGTACTTAAAAGTACAACTAAGTTGATTTAAACCTCAAACTAGTTAAAATAGAAATTTTAAAGTGAAATAGAGAATTTCACAGTCCATGGATGACTAAAAATGGCTATTCGGGGTTCAAGGTCCGGTTTGGAGTCAATCGGGAAAATTGACCGATTAGGGGTAAAATGGTCATTTTACCATTTAAGGACAAAATGATGGTTTTTAAAAAAGATTTTGACCACATTTGAAAAAGAATAATTATTTGGAGTATAATATGAGGTTTAGTAGTGAAAGATTTTCAATTCTCGGTATTTTTGGAGTATAGGGGCAAAACAGTAATTTTGTCTTACTGGGGGCAAAACAGTAATTTCCACCACCAAAACTTGTCAAAAATCAAGGATTATGTTTATCATAGGAATGGATAAATATAAGAATAATTGTGGTGGAGAAATAAGGTGAAAATGAATAAATATTAAAATTTTGGACTAATAAGCATGTGACACATGGCAAGTTATATTATTTTATTATTAAACCATAAAAATCAGTCCACACACTCACCATTCACTCAAGCTGGTCAGCCAAGGGAAGAAAAGCAAAGAAAAAAAGGGAAACAAGAAACCTAGCCAAGAAAATCAAGATATTTCATTGACTTTTCAAGGATTAAGCAACAAAAAGATAAAATCTTTTAATTTTTGCTTGAAACCTAGCTTACCCATGCTTTATTTCTTATTTTCCATGGCTGAAAATTGAGTTGGCATGATGAAACCATGAAGGCCGAATGGGTATGGAAAGGATTTGATAATGGAAATGACTTGATTTTGAGTTATGTTGATGTTTAGAGATAGTTAATCATGTCTAGAAGCAAAACCACAAGAAAAATATTTATTTTCCCTAGAATCCTTCATTGGCCGAACTTTGTATGTTGAGTATCAATGAGGGATTGTTTTTATTTCAAGGGAAATAGCTTGGAAAATGATGAATTATGGTGAAAAAATCGTGTAGGAAAAATCACGGTGCTAGTGCACCAAATCACTGAATTTTTCTATGAAGAAGTGTAAGGGTTTTAATGCTGAAATTGGTATTATTTAAATGGTATTTGGTGAATTGAGGTATTAGAAAAAGAATGGAGCAATTTGGAGTCAAATCGGACACGTTGGCTAATTTATCGAGTAATCGACCGAATTAGGTTAACACCGCATTTAGGCAATAGTTGGATGAATTTTTGCATTTCATATCATGCATTAGCAGTTTAAGTTAGTTTATTTCAATTTAGGGATAATGTAGTAAATTCCTTGATTTTATTCTATGTCAAGGTGGTGAGACCTCCGAAAGAGGCAAAGAAATCGCGCTTGAGGACCATTAGTCTGAGTACACCTGAAATCTAGACTTTTGAAAACATTGAGTGAACTTACTATCGCCTCAATTATCTAAAGTGATTTTTATCTGTTTTTAGTGAATTTTACAAAAAATGAATTTTAAAGATGAATTTTTATGTTTTATAAATAAATGGGTGTAAATGAAATTATGTCATAAATTATTTAGAAATCTACCGTGGTTTTGAAAAATAGAGTATTGGGAGACCACTGTTTGTCGCATGATAAATTGTATTTTTAAATTAATATGGCTTATGAAAATGTGGCATGATTGGCTGCTGGTTTATTGTGTTGGAAAATATATGCGATGTTGTTTGTCGTGCAGGCTGGTTAGTAATAAAATAGCCTAGTCATGCTGCTAAAATTTTGTTAATTTGGTGGATTATTATCTACTGCAGTAGACGGGTTTCCGTGGACTGGCCTATTTAGAGGTGGCACGGTAAAACCCCTTATATATCTTTATCTTAGTTGTAGAGGCGTACAGGGTTGTCCTAAGGTATGATAGAGTTCACTTCACGCCCTACCACCAAGTGAAGGCGAACTCAGGTAACACCAAGGATCGGCTACGTTTTTGGAAAAATTATAAAATTTGAACAGCCTTGGCGGACTTGGTTAGATGCCTCGGCCAAGGTATCCCTGAGTATGAATTTTTATGACATGAGCCACGATTTTTTATAAATCATAAGCCCTATTAGTATTATTATTATTATTTTCGTGAAATGAATTTGATCGCATTGATTTAAATAAGGTTTCATGTTATGAAACCCTTTAAGATGAAAAGTTTTCATTGTCTCCTATTACTCGCCTTTAGATATTTTAAGAGATATTTGTTTACTCTCTAAGTTGTGTAAACTCACCACTCTCCTCTCTACATTTCAGGCCTAGACTAGTTTGTAGATAGTTGTGTTTACTGAGGACTACAGTTGATTTTGCAACGTCATCAACAATGGGCTTCTGTCCTCTTTACTTTTGTATATTCATGGGCCCACGTGTCACTGTAAATGTACTGCATACTCTGTTTATGTTTATTACAGTATGTAGGTTTTTATTTTGTTTTTGCGCTATAAAAAGTATTTACTGTTAACTCTATAAATATTGTTTTATAAGAAATTATGATATTTTATTAATTATTTTTATTATATTTTGATAATTTCTATTTCATTCAAAATGAATGTTTTAGTTAACGAAACACGTTTCTGACTTCAAAATGTGTGTTTTCCATGTATTTGCTACATATTTAATTGGGTTCGAACTTTTTCAATGAAAATGACCAAAACGTCCCTATGAGTCAAAAATCATTTTCGGGTCACTTTGGCTCAAAAGTGGCTAGTAATTATTTAAAACACGATGTTCGACGATTGTCGCTCACAGGGGAGGTAAGAAAACTGATACGAAAGCCTTGTAGGGTATCGGTCATTATTTGGAGTATGAACGCCTATCGAGACGCCGCGGCGGTTGTTATAGGCCCGATGGGAGTTCTGGGTCGTGACACGAAGTTTACTTGGTTAACCCTAAGTTCAAAACATAACCGATTTGATCGTTTTCTTTTTTTCATTGAAATGGTTTCTCTAGTTTCACAATCTCTGACAATAAAGCTTTGAAAAAGATTTGTCAAATCATTTTCCTATCTTACTTTTTTCTAATGATACTAATTAGGGGTCAAGATCGTTCCATTTTCCAGATTGTTGGCTTACGGCAAAGAATTTCACAAACATTATTTTCCCAGAGTGGAGAAACTTTGAGGTGGAGGGATTGGTTATCTATTTCCTTACGATAAAACTGAATTAGTTGTAGTCTTTTCTAGAGCAATGGAATAGGGATGTCTTTGGACACATTGACACTACGATTACAAACTTGAAAAAGAGACTTGATGTGTTTAATAAGATATGAAATTCTCGCGACCTCACAATTAATGAAGAAATAATAAAGAAGGACATCATTTAACAACTATGGAAAGTTAGAAGGAACATGAATCCGTTTGGTGGCAAAAGTCATACATCAAATAGATATGGGAAGAGTAAAAAATATCAAAATTTTTCCTATAAAGTAAAAGCTCACTTTAGGCATAACTTCATGCGAGGGGTCATGTGGAATGACTCTTAGATTTTCAAACCTAAAAAAGTGTGGAAAGTTTTTTCTAAGTATTTTAGAGGGTTGTATCATAATGAGAAATGTCCATGCCCACCTTTCCATTATTTATCATTTAGAAAGCTCTAGTTATAGTGTCTTCAACCTTGAAGCTTTAGTCATTATGAAGGAGCTTAGGGCTGTTGTAGGAGATTGTGATGGCTCTAAAGCATCGGGCACTGATGGCTTTAACTTCAAATTTTTTAAGAAATCATGGGCCACAATATGTATGGAAATTCTCTTTTACATCTTTGAGTTTATAGAGACTGAAAAGTTGGAGATTGGCTTAAAATCTTCATTCATTGCACTCACCCCTACAGTCTCTAACCTTACAACTTTCTAGAAATACAAGCCAATTAGTCTTGTGAACTTATTGTATGAGATATTTGTAAAAATCTTGGTTAACCGTCTCAAAAGTATTCATACAGTGATTAGTGATACACATAATGCTTTCTCAAGGGGATGTCAAATTGAATACGGTATTATACTTACTAATGAAATTATCCATAGCATGAGGAAAAATGATCACAATGATGAAGGTATTGTTCTTAAACTTGAATTTGAGAAATTTTGGTTGGGATTATTTGATGATGGTTAAGGAGTATATGGGTTTTGGTAACAAATAGTGTTAATGGATATATGAGTGCATCCTACAGTTAGAGTCTTTGTTCTTGTGAACAACTCATCCACCTTAGAATCCATACTAAATTAAGGCCTCCGATAGGGTGATCTTTTCTCCCTTTTTCTCTTTATTATAATAGGTGAAACAATTCATTAGTTTTTTCTTCGTGTAGAGCAATTTAATTTTTTCCATGGCATCACTCTCATTGAGTCAAAATTATTGATATCTCACTTACAATTTGCTGATGATACAATTATCTCTATGAGGTGGGGTCATAATGATGCTATCAATGTTAGACATCTATTGTGGTGCTTTGAGCTAATCTCTAGGTTGCATATAAACTTTAGGAAATCTTGTACATATCTTGTGGACATTGATGTAAATGTAGCAAAAGACATGGCTAATGAGCTACAATGTATGGTTGGCTCCATTCCTTCATATATTTAGATATTCCACTAGGTGCTAATCTAAGAAAATTTTGCACTTGCATTATGGCAAGGGAAGTACTTTTATATGGAGGAAAGTTAGCTCTTATTAATTCTATGCTTAATTCTCTACCTTTTCAATATTTATCAATCTTTCAAGCAATAGTAGGGGTTCTCGACAAGCTTGAATAGCTCAAGAGATCATTTTTGTGGGAATGAGATAGAGAAATACCTAAATTCAAACAGATTACTATTGTACAAGTTTGAACATTGGTATAAGAATTACGTTGGAAAACTTCCTTGGTGAGTTTGTAAACAATCTAATATTGAGCCATGTGTCTCAAATTACCTTAGAAATCTTAATTAAAAGTATAAGAATAGGCATGGATGTCAAATAGATGAAGTTTTGGGTTGAATGAAAGGAATCTGTGAAGAAAGTGTCGATGCCTACAAGAGAGGTGTCGAAACTTGTTCTTCAAAATGCCTTGGAGAGCATTATATTTAAAAAGTATTGATACTTACAAGGAATGTATTGATATTTGTTGTCTAGAATGCCTTAAAATGCATTATGTTGAAAAGTATCGATACCTATAAGAGAGGTATTGAAACCTTTTGTCCTGAATGTTTTTGGGAAGCATTCTACCTAAAAAGTATCTACATCCATGCCTTAGGTATTGATACTTTTGACATGTTGTGCAAAAATAAAAAAAGGGAATAACATGAGGAAACCCACTAGCAAGCTTAGATATCAACCAACAAGCTCAACTCTTTCTTCATTTCACTTTCCCTTCCATTCTTACACCTAAGTTCTTACACTTGGATCTAACCTCCCTCAACTCACCAAGTTAAGGTTTCAAGCATTGCCTAAGTAATGAAAATGGGTATGGATTATAAGAATGATGTTGGAGAAAACCTAGATCTAAGGATAGGTTAGATGGAGAATGTTAAAAGGATAATTATATTCTTTTCAGCTTGAGAGAACTTATATGAAATTTAGGTTTCAAAGGAAACCTAAATTATTACAATGGGTATGAAATGTATGAGGTTAGGAAATGGAGAACCTATACCTAAAGGAAGTATTGTTAGAAGTTGTTAGATTGTTAGTTAGATTTGTAGCCTTGAAAGGACATGTTAAATTACTTTATTGTGTACATTGTATGTGTTATGTTCTCTTGGAGCTTCAAGATTAGCTAGTTAGAGAAGCTTGAATCATGGTGGTTTTGAATTGGTAACAATGGCATAAAAGGTGAGTGGACTTGCATTAATATGTTTTAATAAGAAAAGCATGAAAAATGTTTACTTGAAAAAAATATGCCTAGTGAATGTTTTGATATGGTTTTTCAAGTAAGGTTCGGCACATATGCATGTAGGTATGTTTTTATTTAATGAACTTGTAAAAGAATAAGCCCTTTAACTTGTTTGATCTATTAATGTTGCACCATGTTAAGTATGAATGTGTTTTCAAAGGTGAAATTTTAATGTTTTGCGAAGTTATATAATGTTGGGGATTTTAAAAAGATGTAAATGTTTAAATTTTAATGGTGATGAAAGCCTTGCGAATTATTGAACCTTATTATAGAAGGGCTTGGTTTGACAAATTGGGTGGCATGATGGATGGAACTTCATGCCATATGAAATGAATTTGTGGATGATACATGTAAAAGAGTTAAATATTTTGGAGAGAATAGCTTAAGAGAAGGACTTTGTAACACTCCGTACCCTCGTATAGAAGCCAATAAGACCGTATTAATAAGATGAAGGGCAATTGACGCAAATCTAACTATCAAAGAACAGTGACGAGTGAAAAGGATATTTTGAGATAAAATATTTCACATGTGAGAAAATAATAATTAAATAATAATATGTTTGTCGAGGATGAATTAGTGAGCTAAAAAGGTGATTTGGAAGTGAATTAAGGCATAATAAGACATTTTGGGACCCGAGGAGACAATTGGAAAATTTTGAAATAAAATAATATTTTATTAATAAAATAATATTAAATTATTAATATTTTATCTAATGTTGAGATTAGTCATGAAGGAAGATTATATAGCTAATCTAAGTGGGGGAAAAGAAAAACGAGGGAATTTCAAAGAAGAACGATGTAAGTGGGGCCCTCGTGTTTTTATTTAATAGAGTAAGATCAGGTAAGTATATATTTAAATATTATAGTGATATCTTGGTGAAGTGCAAATTTTATATTTTAATTGCATACATGTAAAGGAAGAAAGATAGAAGGGAATTGGAGTTAAAAGAAATGATTGAGGCCTAAATTGTAAAGGATGAAAAGTTTGGTGGGACAAATGGTAAATAAGGAAAAGTTGAGGACTTATGTGCAATTGCCACATTTGAAGTTAAATGAGAATTTACTAACCAAGGAAAGTTAGATTATGTAGAATGATGAAATTTGCATGCAAAATTCACTATTACATGTAAATGATAGCATGTAAAAAGGAAGAAGTTAGTAGGGAACATGTGGGACCCTTACCATGCATAGTAAAAGGAAAAATAGTAAAAGTAATACTAAATCTATTTTGCATGTAATGGGATTGGTGCATTAGGTGGCCAAATAAGGAAAAAAAGATGTGGGGTGCATGTGACTTAAATAACTTAATAAAAGGCCAAATAAAATATAAGGTAAAGTTTACGCATGAAATGTGATTGGAAGAATAAAGTGGTGCATGGAATAAAGAAATGAAAGAAGGAAGGAAGGATGATAGAGTGAGGTGGCGGATGGAGAGAGAATGAAGATAAATTTTGGGCCAATAAACAAGGAAGGAAATTGGTGCATGAAGAACCATTGGATGGAAAAATGGCCAAATGAAAATAAAAGGAAATTGGTGCATGTATTGTGATTGGTTTTGAAAGAAGGCCAAATGAAGTAAAAAGAAAAAGAATGCATGCATGGTGATTGGTCTAAATAAGTGGCCATATAATACTAAAATTTAGAAAGTAAAGGAGAAATGAGAAAGAAGCCTTGGTGAGAGAGAAGGCCGACCGTTTGGAGAAGAAAAAGAAAGAAAAGGAAGTTTGAGAGGTTCCCACTCGAAAGGAAGAAAAAGAAGAAAAAAAAGAGACAGGGGAAGAAAAAGCTTGGTTTGCACAAAATCGAGAGAAATCGTGAGGTTTCCTCACTCATCTTGTAGATTGGTGCCATTTCATCAACCAAAGAGTCTTCAATACTCAAGAAAGAAGCCGCGGAGTGTTGATGGAAGTGTAAAGCTTGGTTTGTGATTTGAGCAAGGAAAGGTAAGGATTTTTGTTTTTAGCTTGAATAATCTTTGAAAATGAGTTGGTGACTAAGAGAAATGTCTTGTGGTAGCAAAAATCAGCTTGATTGGAGGAAAATTGGTGACATGCAAGCCACCAAACCCATTGGTGCATAATGGGTTCAAAGTGAAAGAAAAGTGGTAAGCTTAACACTATGTTTTGAAGCCTACGATTAGTTGAATTATGAGACCTCGATCTCTATAGACTCGTAACTAGAAGTAGATATGATAACACGGATTAGGGGTAATTTTATCATTTCTTATGGTAAGCTCTAGGAAGTAGCTTTCTAATGTTATTAAGGTCTAAATAGACCTAAGGAATAAAAAATGATAGTAAAATGAATAAAGAAGATAGAAATATTGATTATTTTCACGGTAAGGGCAAAACGGTCATTTTGCATCTCGAGTGGACATTTTTAAGTTTTCATGAACTTGAGCATTTCTAGACTATTATGGACCTTGTCTTAGTGTCAAGGAAGTAAAAAGATTGTATAAAGACAAGGGAAGACAAAATGACTTTGTTAAGGGCATTTTGGTAATTACGTGAGCAAATGGATAAAGATAAGGTATAAATATCTAAGTTGCTAGTAACTTCTTCAAATTTCCAGCATTTCTTCTTCTTTTTCTTCCTTTCTTACGTTTTCTCACCTTCCATGGGAGCTTGCTTTGAAACCTCCATAGATTTTCTCAAATTAACCCCAATTTTCATGCTTTTGTGTATTTTTTCATAGAACCTTTTGTGCTATTTCAGTCTCTCACCTTAAAACACTTAAAAAAAATCTTACTTCCATACTTTCTCTCACTAGCTGAATGTGTGGAGAAAGAGCAAGAGTGATTTCCCTTACTAGCTTGAAGAAGCTTTAAAAAGAATTCAATTAAAAAGATCACCAAGGTGAGTATGGGTTAGTGTTAATTTCTTTAGTGGTTGATGATATCCAGTAATTAGATTTATGAGTGTTTTATTATTGAGATTGATTATTCATTTTAGTGTAACTAGAGTAGTGTAAATAACAACCATTTTATAGTAGTTAAAAGCTAGTTAGAAATGAATGTAAAACTTGGTTTAGAAAATAGCTTTTGGAATGGTATTAATGCCAGGTTGGGTTGAATGTGATATTGTTGTGTGTGATAGGTTCCAACGAGGCTTCACATCCCTATTCGGAACATTAGTCGAAGCTAGGGTCGATCAAAACGTTAATAAAGACCGATGAGTGAACTTGCATTTCAAAATTTTTTTGGGAGTGTGAATGTATTTGAACAAAACATTTGAATGATTTTATCCAACTTTTCTTTAAAAATGGGTGCCATGGGAACAAGCCTTTAGTGAAATGTTTTTGTGATAAGGAACATGATTGTGATGAATCTATGTACCTCTATATGATGTTGATATGTATATAAGAATATATGATATGTATTGTTAAGAGATTTTGTGTAATTGATGTAACCGTGCATATGCGGAGTGGGAAGTGCACATGCTGGTTGAATGACAATGTTGTGATAATTACGACCGTGCATGTGCAAAGTGGGCAATGCACATGCTAGTGATGATGATATTGAAATTACGAGTAGGGAGTGCACATGATGATGAATGAAGTGGAGTGGTGTACTTGTTTATATGTGTTTATATATGTATACGTGATAGCAAATTTATGATTATAATATGTGATTGTTTTAAATGTTGATAACTTGATTATTGTCAATGTGTTCACTTTGATGTGCAATATGGTAGGGATGGATTTTCTGGCATGTGAAAACCCCTTAATTGTTATCTGCTCTGAATCTTGTTGCAACAAGAATCTATTCTTCCTACAGCCAGCAACTCTCAAGCAATTCCAGATTCCTATGCACTACTTTCACTTTGACAATAATTTGACCACCATCCAATCATAATTGGACAAAGTGTAAACACCGAAGTCTCTTAGCTTTCTAATGGTCAAAAAATCATGTCAATTGGACCTCTGTAGCATGAGATATAGTTGAAAAACCGAAACATATGCAAACCAAGAATGCCTTTCCGCTACAGTGAGAAAGTGCTTTCACTTTGAAAAATATTTTATCTAGTTTCCAATTAGAACTGGGTAAAGTAGTCAACATCAAAATTGTATCCTAGCCTCTTAGCTTTCTAATGACCTAAAAATCATGTCAATTGGACTTCGGTAGTGGGAGATATGCTTAAAAAACTGAAACATATGCAAACTAGGAATGTTTCTTGCTGTAGCGAGAAACTTGTTGTCATGCTTGTTGCCTTGCTTGATTTTGACATATTTTTACCCATTTAACTTCATGGATTGCTCATGGGTTTTTTAACACTTTAAAGGTATTAATCAAAGTTTGAAATGTAGGGTTTTTGGTAAGAAATTAACTTAATTGCACTGCTTTTTGAAACAAATGCATCATGAGTTCCAAAATTTTCCTTACCAATTGCTTATTCCCTTATTATGTTCACTCACTAAGTTTATACTCACTATTTTCAACTTCATGTTTTCAGATTCGGAGGCAGTTGAGACTTAGATAGAGGTGTCCCCGTATATCCTTTTTGTAGGTATCAATGGCATTCAATAGCTGCACCTTCACAGTGGTCATTTCGCTGGAAGTCAAGGGTCATTTTTGTTTGTGAATACGTTTATGTGATGTAAAGTACTAAGATACATGTCTTAGACACTATATGTATATTGTGATTGGTAATGCCACTATGAGTTGGCAATGGTTAACTTTCTTTTGAGTTAATATAAATGAAAGTATTTGATTACTATAGTGCATAATTAAAGAAATTTATAGGTTGGAACTATGAAATGTGACTTTAAGAGTAGTAATGAAATGATGAGCAAGGTTACATAAATAGGCTTGCTTGGGCTTAGTAGGCTATGTGCATTGGGTCCATGCGTCGATCATGGCTTGAAAATTGGGTCGTGACATGAATATTGTGAGGAATGATTGTGCAATTGTTGGTAGCTTGGTGAGTACAATGTTGGAAGAGCATTGAGGTTGCATGCAAGGTCAAATCCACCATAAAGGTAAAGCATGCAATATATAGTGTTATTGTGATGTCATGGGTACGGTTAGAAAGCAATTATGATAATTGAAAGCTCAGAAAAATGTAATGTGTAGATTTGTGTTGTTGTGAAAGGCTTAAAAGGTTATGAATGTCAGTGCGTATGAATGAATATTGATGTTATGCTTGGTGGCAGTACGTAAATGTAAATAGTGATGCATATGAACTCAGAAATGATTGATGAAATTAGATTTATAATTGCTACCATATGTGAGGTGTTTGATGTGAAAATGATAGTTGAACTTGATAAATATCTTTAGGAAAGATTGATATGTGTGCTAAAGTTATAAATAAGTTACCGATACTTATAATCCAAAGAATTACACAAGCAAAAGATATGAATATGCAAGGTTAAAGAATGGTGATTCTAGCAAGATGTAAGTTAATAGAATGATGATTAATGTTTGAATGAGAAAGAAAAATGGGAATGATACACACTAAATATATTGAGTTTGAATTATTATTAGGAAGTGCAAAAGTAAAGATAGTATGCTGAAGTGGCGTGCCGGAGGAAGTGACGGGCGATCGACAAATAGAAATAGCTAGATACATATCCGAGTCAATAGCAACATAGTATCTTGCTATCGTAAGGTGAGTATGGGGTGTCCATTTTAAAATTCCCATAACTATGTGTATATATATATATACATGTTGATTTACTTTAAATGCAAATTTGTAGAAAGCATGAGCTGGTAAAAATCCTAGGTAATTTGTAGATGCTTAAATGTTTGAAAGTGTTTTGATTATATATATAAGCTATATACGTAAAAGTATTTTTAAATTGAGAAACAAGCTTTTTAATACGATTCTTATCAAAATGTGCCTTATAGTTTGTGTGGTGTGTATTCATGAATGAATTTCGTATTCACCATATCGATTTGACATTTAAACCTCATGTAAAAGGTTTTACATTGCAAAGTTTTACAAAAGGGGTTTTACTATGCTACGATGATTGGTATTTTGAAAATGATTTGAAAAGATCCTTTGAAAACCTGATTTGGCTTTTAAGTGGTTTTACTAAACCAGGAGATTCGAGAGTAGGCCGGATGTCACATAAAAAAAGTATGACCCTTGTGCACAAGTGAGCTTTAGCTAGAGAACCTTTGAGTTGCCAACGAGGTGTTAGACATGGTTAGGGCCATGGTCTGTGATATGTACGTGGCTAGGCCACAAATGATATACACAGTTGCGACCGCTTGATTTTTCGATGTCGTCCAACATTGTCAAGACTGCCATGGTTGTGGATCTGGTGGAACAGAGCTCTCGGATGTTATTACGTGGAAGTGTGTCCACAAGTTGTTATTTACAATTACCTACTCGATAGTGGCATCTCTTTGGATTTTCAAATTTGTATGCTTTTGCATGGTGAAAACTATAAGATTTTTCGCAGCTCCCCTTTTTATACTATGATATTGGATTTAACTCCTCACATACAAGGTGATTTGCGAATTTGTATATAAGCTTCATAACACTTGATTTTATGGGAGCGTGCATGTTTACGTTGAATTACCTTGAGCAAGTTGTTAAATGATTTCGGTGAAAGAAATCTTTCACTCACATTGGTTTTAACATAATGATGGTTAAATGATTTCTTGCATAAAATCCTCGATTTTATACGTAAGGCACAAATGTCCTATTTGCTTTTAAATAGTTTATTGATAATTCTATTTTACAGAATTATTTTATTCCAATTTTGTTATTAAATTTTAGCTAAGTTCTCAGTTTTTAATTATAATTTACTTAATTTTTAGTTATTTTTATATTTAGTTTATTTTTAAGTAAGTTAATTAATTTTATGTTATTTTCTTTAATTTGGTTAATATTTATTAGTTTTTATATTTTTGGTAGGACCTAAAGTCATTGGGTTTAATTTTGGAAAGTAAAGTGCTGAAAGATCCAGAAATCTGCTTGCATATACTTCAGTGTTTTAGTTATATCTTGAGCTACAGAACTCCAATTGCTGCGATTCTTGGACCATTGGAAAGCTAAGAGACAGAGCTACAACTTTTATGAAGATCACTTTGCCCAGTTCTGCCTGGAAGATGGAGAAAATCGCATCGGAATGTTACTGGACGTACTGTACCGGGAATGGAAATTTGTAAAGATTGTTAAGTGATTTTTTGGGCCTCTCATTATGTTTTAAGCCCAATTAAACCCTAAGTCAACTTGGAGAAATCTAGGTTAAGTTTGTTAGTATATATATAGGATAGTTTGAGACCTAAAGAAGGGAGAACCTTTGGAGATTCAAGAAGCTAGAAGTTGAAGCGGAAACCCGGAGATCAAAGCGGCAATTATTTTTTTTTCTTCCTTAGCTTTTATTCTTCTTGTTATTTTCAATTGTTGAACTTTATACAATGTTATTAGATTTTACAATTATGAGTAGCTAATTTTCTTTTTCTAGGATTGCAGTTGAACTCACATGTAGTCTAAGTTTTTAATCTCTTTCTTACTTATTTTCAATGGGAATTGAATTGTTTATTCCAATTTGTTCTTAATGCTTTTAATTGCCTGATCACCAATTAAATTGATTTAGGAACCTAAACAAACTTGGGAGAGGGAGTTTAGAGTAGACTAAAATTGGGATAGCATATGATCAATTTAATTGATTTGCGTATAGGATAGGGATATACCTATAGGCCATATGTAGCCAGATTAGAGCCTGAACTTAATGAGTCTGTTTTAATTTCAAATCACATAGGGATATAGTGTTTTGGTTAAAATAGATATTTTTATAGGACGAGTCGGGAGACCCTTATAAATAATTTAGGACTCTAGGTTAGCAATTCAACCCATTGAAATAAGTTAAGGAGGAGAGGTAAAATTTAGATGAAGTGTGAGGGATATTGTAATCCTAGGCTTGTTTAATTTGATATTTTCTCCAGTTATTAGTATTTTGATTTTGCTTGTTATTTTAAATTCTAGTTTATTAGTTTTAATTAATTAATTAATTTAGATTATTTGGATAAAATTAAATTGTTTTAATTTTAGTAATTAGTAAAGTTTTAGATCAATTCTCCGTGGGAACGATACTCTACTTGCTAATATACTGTCTATTCGATACGTATACTTGCGTAGTGGATTTTTAACTGACAAGTTTTTGGCACCGTTGCCGGGGAATTGTTTCTAGAATTTTTATTAATACTAATACCAAGCAAATTTAGTTTTAATTCAAATTTTTTTATTTTATTTTCAGGTACTTTTGGTTGAGGTGATGAATTATAGTAACTATCAGTGGACATCTGAACAATTTGTGCCTAGGAGGGTTGCTAGTGATTATGAATTGGCTATTAGTGCTTTAGCAGTTGAGGGTCCTACATATTCATCAGAGCCTATTTTCCAGCATGATTTCCAGTCACAAGTTAGAGCCCCTATTTTTGAGAAGAAACTAACTTTGGAGGATATGTTTATACAATTCATGACAAAGAATGATGCCATCATTCAGAGTCAAGATGCCATCCTTCAGAGTCAAGCAGAATCAATACGAAATCTTGAGACTCAAGTGGGCCAACTTGTCGATTACATCAACAATATGCCTCAAGAAATTTTACCAAATGACATTGAGCCTAATCCTAGAAAAGAAGAATATGGTAAGCATCTTGATGAGGTACATGGCAAGAATGTTGTAGATGATGGAGATAAAGTAGATCAAGGAAATATTTCTAGCAATCAAGTTCAAGATGAAAAAATTAAGCAAGAAGAGAAAGTATCTACACCACCACAAGTCAAGCCATATGTGCCTCCCATTCCTTTTCTAGATATAATTGATAAGTTACCTAAGGAGGCTATTGATATGGAAAATTCAAATAAGTTTCTTGAAGCTTGTTTGGTTCAAGATGCAACAACCAAGGACCAGAACGAAGAACTTACAAATGTTGCATATGTTTTGAAAGCTACATCGAAAGTGCATTATCCAAGTAGAACTCAATTTGAGAAGTTGGGTAAAAGTCAGCCTATTCCACCATCTTGGGTTGAGCAAGCACCAAATCTTGAGTTAAA
Organism: Theobroma grandiflorum; assembly: GCA_036013995.1. Classification (NCBI taxonomy): domain Eukaryota; kingdom Viridiplantae; phylum Streptophyta; class Magnoliopsida; order Malvales; family Malvaceae; genus Theobroma; species Theobroma grandiflorum. The sequence continues at coordinate 16,987,307 of CP142131.1, forward strand.
GCCACTACAACCTCATCTTAGGAGGAGACTACTTTCACACCTCAAACTTTTTCCATGCAAACTCAAACCTCCTTAAAGGGTGAATGAAGACCTCAACTAAAGTCAAGCTAATGACTATAAAGAAGCGCTTCTTGGGAGGCAACTCAAGTTCCTCAACTTTATTTATTTTCGTTATTTTTTTTTTCATGAGTTTTTATTTTATTTTACTACTTATTTATTTAGTAGTTGTTTTTATTATTTATTCTAATTTTTTTATCTCCTTTTGCAAGTAATCGGTTTTCAAAGAAAAAAAATTTTTCAAAAAAAAAATTTTTAAAAAAAATTTCAAAAAAAAAATTTCAAAAAAAAAATCAAAAAAAATTTCAAAAAAAAAAAAAAAAAAAAGGCATGAGAGCCGCGGCTCTCAAAGTGAGAGCCGCGGCCCCCATATGTGCTGCCCAAGCAGTACATATCCAGCAACATTGAGCGCCCCAAAAACGCACAATGTCATTTATTTATTTATTTTTTTTTTGCTTGTTTGTCTTGTCTTTTCAGCCACACTCATTCTTTTATTTGTTTATTATTTTCTTTTACTTTTTCCTTTCTTGTAATCTTCAACCGCACCATCCCATTTGTTTTTTTTTTATTTTATTTTGTTTCTTTCCCTTTTATCTTTTCCCAACACATCATTCTTTTAATTTATTTTTTTTATTCTACTTCTTCATTTTTTTTTTCTTTCCCAACGCACCATCTTTCTCTAATTTTATTTTTTACTTCTCTTACTTTTGTCTTTTCCTAATGCACCTTCCTTTTAATTATTGTTTATATTCTATATATATTTTTTTCTCTTGTCTCTTAGCCGCATAACCCTTTAAATTCTTTTTAATTGTTTGCTTCTTCTTTTCTTCTCTTCTTTAACAGCTTATTCCTTCATTTATTTTATTTTTATTGTTATTTTTTCTTCTTTCTCTTGTCTCTTCAACCGCACCATCATTCTTATTATTTTTTTTTCTACAACTTTTTTCTCTTAAAATTTTTGTTTCTCTCTTTACCTTTTCATTTTTTTTCACAGTAGTTCTAATTTTTATTTTATTTTTTATTTTTATTTATTATTATTATTCGTTTCACTCACCACATTCACTCTTCCCTCAAGAGAATTTAGGTTGCATCTTAAAGAGTGGGATGGATGTCTACTTGTCCTTCATTGCTTATGAATTTCGACACTGCGAATGATTTTAAAGGTGACGACGCAACGAACATGTAGCTTGCTACTTCGAAGTTAGGGGAGTATTCTTGTCCTTTTTCTTTATTTTCTTTTATCACATTGAGGACAATGTTTATTCTAAGTTTGGGGGTAGCATCGGAATTTTTGGTTTTTAATGTTTAGATAGCTTTGGTTTAGAATTTACCTTGCATGTTTATATTTTGTATGTTTGCATGTTTCATTTGTGTGTTTCAAAAAAAAAAAATTTTGAGATAGTTGCACCTTATTCATGATTGTCCCAATCCTAGGATGATATTTTAATTATCTTTTGATTTTTAGCTTTTGGGAAGCATATAGTTATGATTTAATTTTATGTGATATTCTTGTGTTAATTTTATTTTAAAGTGTGACTTCTAATAATTTGAGCACTATACTCTTTTACTTAAAATTTTTATGTGCTTTAGATAACGTTTATGTTGATGAAAAAGTGTAGTGAAGTCATGAATTCTAGAATTTGTTTGATTCTCTCTCGAGGCGAAATCTTAGATAACACTTAGGATAGGAAGTGATTTAGGGCATCTTTGGACCGTTTGAGCCTTTTGAGCCTACCTTGTTATATTTATCCTTAGTCACCCTTTTTGAGCCTAACTTACCTTTTCTTTGTAATTACCTAATTCTGTTAGCCATGGCCTTTCTATTTAAATCCAGCAATTTGAACCTTTCACCCTCTAAGTATTTTAATCTTTCTAAGGAATGATTTGAGCTTAAAGAATAAATTGAAAAGAAAAGTGTGAAAAAAAAAGAAAAAAAAAAGAAAAAAAAGTTTGTTGGAAAAATTACCCCTTGTTATAATTGTCAAAAATAAGTTTGGGGGTTAAAAAAAAAAAAGAAGAGAAATAAAATGTGTGTGACAAAGGAAAGTTTACTTCAAGTTTGAGGGTGCTACAAAAAAAAAAAAATTTGAGCTCTCTATGTGTCCTAGATTGATTAAGTGCTTAGGGTAAATTTGAGCCTAAATATATCCTTTATCATACCTTGACCATAGCCTTACACTACAAGCTTGATAAAGACCTATTGATTCTTGAATAAGTGTTAATCTACATTAGTGGAGAGAGAGATGAAAAGCAAACTTATGGGATCCTAATACTAATCTATGCTTAGATTTGACATAAACTAATTTGAATTGCATGATATTCTTTGTAAAAGAGCTTTCACACACACACGGAAGTCCATTCGAAAAATAAAGTTTCGCTTGAATTGATGCATGAATTTAAGGATTAGTTGTATGTTACCTTAAGCTAGAATTTGAGTTAATTTCTGAGGAAAAATTGAGAAATCATGATTTGGTACTTCTATCTCTTGTTTAAGAATTTTTCTTGTTTAGTTTTTTTTGTGTTTTTTTCTTTTACTCGAGGACTAGCAAAATCTTAAGTTTGGGGGTGTGATAATTCTATTTTATAGAATTATTTTATTCCAATTTTGTTATTAAATTTTAGCTAAGTTCTCAGTTTTTAATTATAATTTACTTAATTTTTAGTTATTTTTATATTTAGTTTATTTTTAAGTAAGTTAATTAATTTTATGTTATTTTCTTTAATTTGGTTAATATTTATTAGTTTTTATATTTTTGGTAGGACCTAAAGTCATTGGGTTTAATTTTGGAAAGTAAAGTGCTGAAAGATCCAGAAATCTGCTTGCATATACTTCAGTGTTTTAGCTATATCTCAAGCTACAGAACTCCAATTGCTGCGATTCTTAGACCATTGGAAAGCTAAGAGACAGAGCTACAACTTTCATGAAGATCACTTTTCCCAGTTCTGCCTGGAAGATGGAGAAAATCGCATCGGAATGTTGCTGGACGTACTGTGCCGGGAATGGAAATTTGTAAAGATTGTTAAGTGATTTTTTGGGCCTCTCATTATGTTTTAAGCCCAATTAAACCCTAAGTCAACTTGGAGAAATCTAGGTTAAGTTTGTTAGTATATATATAGGATAGTTTGAGACCTAAAAAAGGGAGAACCTTTGGAGATTCAAGAAGCTAGAAGTTGAAGCGGAAACCCGGAGATCAAAGCGGCAATTATTTTTTTTTCTTCCTTAGCTTTTATTCTTCTTGTTATTTTCAATGGTTGAACTTTATACAATGTTATTAGATTTTACAATTATGAGTAGCTAATTTTCTTTTTCTAGGATTGCAGTTAAAATAGTTTATATGTTCTTATGTTTTTATATATTCAAATCTTCTACCTTTAGCTTGTTTCTCATCGACACCTTACTCATGGAGTTGATGATCACTGAGTCTGTGAGACTAACCCACCCTTATTTGTTTTTGCAGATAAGTAATCGGCTCAAGTGCACTATTCAGCACATCGAGACTTACTGCAACGTAGGTAATGGCACTTCTTAGACTTCCATTCCAAGTCGCTCCGTTGTTAGAAGTCGAGTCATTGCATTTTGTTTATTAATATGTAAATGGATAATGGTCTTGATATAAATATTAAATGGGTGATTCTAGACTTCAATGTATTTACTTATGATTATATGGATTAAGGGTCAAATTGATTTATTATGCTTATTGTTCAAATCATGTCACGAGAGTATATGGTTTAAGCATTAACATGGATTGGTGAACGAGTATAGTGAATTAACGGGAATTTCTATTAAGGTTTGTTCGAGACTTGGTGGGATTCCTTCGAAGGTATCGGACGTCGGTAGCGATCGAGGAACAACGATTGCAGACCTAGACTAGCAGCAACATTTGTTAGACATTGTGCACAATGGGATCACCCTAGCTAGCACAAGGGAGTGGAAATGATGCTAGGCACGTGTGGCGGAGGATGGCACATGTTACTTTTATAAGGTCATTGGCTATATGCAATGGACCGTATGATGAAGGTTAGTTACCCAAAGATCACCCTTTGATAGTGGAGAATGGAATACGCTATTCATCTGTTTAAGGTCCAAAGGACCATATGTATGTAAGTACTTCATAAGTATGCTCAACCATGATAAATGTTTATGAATTGTGAAATGAATTTTGTAATGACTTTGATTTGAATGATAAATCTAGTTTGAAATTATGTTTTGGAAGTAATTAGTAAACAATGGAAATTTTTTTATAAAGTGTTTTGTGTTTAAGCTTGTACGATTGTAGTTACAAGTCTTGGAAAATGCCTAAGTGCTCTAAAATTACAAATTTTTAAAAGAGGTTCAAAGGTATCGATACTTGTTCTTCAAGGTGTTTTAAAAAACGATTCTAGAACAAAAATATTGATGCCTTCAATGAAATTATTGATACTTTTAAGGCAAAATAAGTGCAAAGGGTACTTTGTGTTACAAGTATTAATACTTATAGCCCAAGTATCGATACTTTTAATATGTTTTCTCAAAATTTGTGAGTCTTAAACTTGTTTTATTTGAAAAAGCCTTACCACCTTGGATTAAAATATAAAAAGAATTCAGAAATGATTTGAGTACTACATTGCATCATGGATTTGGTTTCAAAATGACGAAAATGCATGGTTTCAAAGTGAATGGCATAGTTTTATATATGAATTCATTGTTATAGCTTGCTTGTTCCCTTTTTATGTCCTTTATTGAGTTTCACGCTCACTGTTTTCAACTCATGTTTTGGTTTTTAGATCTTGAGGTAGCTAGATCATAGGTCGAGGTGCTTTACTCATAACCATCATTTGGTAGGTTGATTTGGCATTCATTAGGTGACAGCTACCTAGTTTCTCTCCACTATCCATGTCTGGTTATGTTTATTTTACATCTGATAGATGTTCAGTACACTACGATGTAACCATGAGTTGGCATATATTAAATGAATTTGTGAGGAAAATGTAAATATGAATTATGATGTTATATTTTTAAAGATATTATAAATGGGAATGGATAGTAGAGGACTATGAATGTATGATGGGTGAAAAATGATATGATAAACAACCAAGAGGTGTGCTTGGCCTAATGTGTTTACCTATAGGGCTCATGCATCGATCATGGCCTGAAAATTGGGTCCTGACAACAATGTGCACTCCCAAGAGGTCTGGAGGCATCGATAAAACTAGTCTTCACCACAAACATTGCTCTTCTTGGTAAACGGGGGTGGAGATATGGGCTAGAGCATAACTCTTTGCAATGGTGCCTCATTACAGAGATACATGGGGCAAGTAAAACATGTTATTTACTAATAGTGCACAACATAGGGAGAATGTCGGCAATGTGGAAGAGTATCACTTATCTTCCCTCTAGAAAGGGATTTTAAAGACTTTTGGGGTTTGATGCTTGTAGATGGATTGTAAAAGATGGCTTCTTAATGCTTTTTTGGAAAGATATTTGGCTACATGCTCAAACACCATTGAGCAATATATATATCCTTGACTTTATTATTTTGCATCTCATAAAGAGGCAAAGGTGGTGGACATATGGAATATTGGTGAATGTGCTATTAATTTTTGAAAGACTTTATACTCATGGGAAAAACAAACTTTCCATGGACTACTTCACTTTCTTTCAGCGATAATACTTATTCTAGGCAAAGAAGATAGACTCATAAGGAGCCATGACCCAAGATTTAAGTTCTCTGTCAAATCCTTACAGCCATGCTTGACCGCTGTAATGGTGATCAGCAAGTATGGTTCTCTTCCATTTAGTGCCTCTCTATACCTTAAAAGATACAGTTCTTTATTTGGCTAGCTATACTAGATTCCATACCAACCAAGGCAGTTCTTCGCTCCTGAGGAGTTTATCTCACTGATTCCTAATTACGATGCTCTTTGTGTGATTTGGACAGTGAAATTTGTACCTATACACTTTTAGCGTGTCGATTCAGCTGGCTTGTATAGAAATTGGTGCTAAATTGGTGGGGTTATCTCATGGGTTGTTTCATCATTTATTGACTCGCACATCTAGGCATGGATGGGATATAACCATAGGAAGCACCTATGCAAACTGTAACACCCCATAAAGGGGGGCCCTACCATTGAAGAAGAAAAAAAAAGTAACAGGTGGTGAGAAAGTGAAGAGAAAAAGACAAGAAAAGTGAAAGAAGAAGAAAGAGAAGAAATGATGGGGCCGGCTAAACAAGAGAAAGAAGGAAGAAATAAAAGAAAATAGTGATGGGACAAGAAAAGGAAAGAAGAAAGAGAGCTGAAAAAAAAGAGAGAGAGAGTCGGTAAAAAGAAAAAAAAAGATGAAATTGAGATAGAACAAGAAGAAAAAATCTAGAGATTGGTCGGCCAAATAAGAAGAATAAAGAGAGAGGGAGAACAACTGTGCTGGAGGAGGAGAAAGAAAGAAAAGAAGAGAAAGAAGAAAAAGCTGGTACTACCGGTTGAAAAAGAGAGAGAAAATCTGCCAAGCCAAAGAGGAAAGGAAGGAGAAAGAGAAAAAGAAGAAAGGTGAAAGGAAAAGAAAGGAGAAGGAAAAATGAGGGAAAAAAAGAGAAAAAAAAAGGGAAGAGCTGTTGATCGGCGAGGAAAAAGAGCAGAAGAGAAAAAAAATATGTTGCCCACCAAGAAAAAAAAAAGAGAAGAAGAAGAAGAAAGAAGAAAAAAAAATATGGGTATAGCACAATAAAAAAAAAGAGGGCCATGGCCCAATAGGAAAAAAAATATAATAAGATCCCATGAGAATGGCCCAATGGCAACAAAGAAAGAAAAATCCAAAAGAGAAAATAAAAGTGGAGACTTGGGCCTACTTAGCCCAATTTAGAAGTGCTAAAGTGAAGATAGTGCACTATAGTGGCATGCCGGAGGAATTGACTAGCGACCGACAAGTAGAAATAGCGATGTCATATCCCGCTATTTCGAGGTGAGTAGGGAGTGTCAATTTAAAAATTTTCGTAATTATATATGTATGTATATCCATGAATTATATTACGTACAAATTGTGGAAAGCATGAGTTGGTAGATGTGTAGGAAATTTGTGAATGCTACGAATTTTAAACGTGTTTTGAATATATATGTATAAAGTATACGTAAAGTGTTTTAAACCGGGAAACAAGCTTTTCAATGGGATTTACATTCAAAATTGTGCCTTATACTTGTGTAGTGTGCATCCATGATTATGATGCCTGATTACCATGTGAAGTATTTTGAAATTCATGCACCAAATTTTTATTTATGAAAATGACAATTGATTTTATTATATTTTTTGTCAAACGTTTTGAGAATAAATTGGAATGAGACTTGCAAGACATAAAATAATTTCTAAAGTGATTCTATATAATTAAGAGATTCGAGAGTAGGTCGGATGTCACATCGGTTAAGTGTGACCCTCGTGCACCAGTGAGCTCTAGCTAGAGAACCTACGAGTCACCGACGGGCGGTTAGGCGTGGTGGGGGCCACGACCTGTGATATGTATATGTGGCTCGGCCACCTGTGATATGCGGTTACGACCGCTTGATATCTCCGATGTTGGCCAACATCATTGAGATTGCCATAGCATTATGTGGGAATCAGGTGGAAGCGATGCTCCTGGATGTTATTACGTGGTAGCGGGACCACGAGTTTTTATCTTATTTCCTACTCGAGAGTAAAGTCTCTTTAGATTTCCAAATTTATAATTTTTCCGTGCATGGTGAGAGTTATAAAGTTTTCGACAGCTCCCTGTTTACGAAATAATTTGACTTAATGCCTCATGAAAAAAAAAGTCATTTGTTGATTTGAGTGTCAGTTTTCAAAATATTGATTTTACGGGAGCTTGCCTGATTTAAGGAAATTGATTTGAATAAATTATTCTAAATGATTCCTACGTGAAATTATTATGCACACTAGATATGATGCGTATCTATGTATATGCCTTTGGTTTGGTTATATCATAAACGAATTCTTGATATTTATATATATAAGGCACAAATGTCCATTTGAAATAAATTGTTTTATCATCCGGTAATTTGATATTCAAATGATCAGCTATTTGCTTGTTTCCCATCTACGCCCTACTCGCTGAGCCGATGATCATTGAGTCTGTGAGACTCACACCCCTCTTATTTCTCTTTTTGCAGATAGGATTCGCCCTAGCATGTTACTATTGGCGTATTCAGTCTACTGCGAATAGGTAAAGGCATCTCTTAGCCCGCTTCGAGTCGTTCCGCTGTCTAGAGTTTAGTCACATGAAATTTCTACATATTATTAGCATTGTCAATTTCTAATTATGCATTGTTGAAAACTTTGTATTTTAAATTTAATTATTATTACTGGAAATGGAATACCAATAGGGTATTATTGTTATTATTAATTATTTACGTACGTGTTAGCATTTTTGATAAATGTCTCGAAAAAATTTACAAAGGCTTGTTTAGGACTTAACGGGATCTCCCGGAGGTCTCGGACGCCGGTAGCTACCGGAGATGGGTCGTTACACAAACGTTGGATGATAGTTTCCGGTGCCACATTGTGGTTACTATGATTGACAAGAAATGAAGTGGTTTTCAATAGCAAGCAATGGGGTGGCATGGAGGTTTTCTTCACTATCAAAATGCAGTCTCTCGTATGGTTATGTGGTTGTCAAGGTACAAAGTCTATTGATGAGGTCGGTTGGTCGTGTTGACCATGGGACGCAAGTCATAGGCGAGCTCCTCTACACACTAGAGTTAATATATTGCGGCAACCTCCCTTGTCCGGCGAGTATAAATTTAATATTGATGGCTCCGATAGAAGAAAACAAAGATCGACAGTATGTGATGGGGTCCATAGAGACTTCAAGAGTTATGTATTGGTGTCTACTTTGGCCCACTTGGTACTCAACACATCAACTACATAGAGATTATGGTGATAAAATATGCCCTCGGTTTATTTGCATCTTCCCCATTTTTAGGCACTAGGAAACTAATCATTGGGTGAGAGTCGACTGTAGTGGTCTTATGGGTGCTATGAGCTGACCGTTAACCATGGAACAAATGGTACATTTTTAATGAGATTGACAATCTTATGTAGTCTATTGGTGAAGTAGCCATTGCCCACACGTTGGATGAGGGGAACTCATTTGCGGATGCATTAGCCAAATATGGAGTGGACAAAGACTATGTTTTCAGCATGATGGTAAATAGTTCATGGTTTCCTGCTGCTGTCGCATGATGTTCTAGGCGCTTTTTGTTCTCTTGCTATCACTTGTGCTTTACGGCTCTGCCTTATTTTATTAGGATTATGCTACTCTTTCTTTATCATGTATGTAGTGGCAAATGTCTATACCGCCACAAGGTGCTTTATGGGGTACTGTTAGTATGGGCTGATCTCTTTTCACTGTAACTTTCCGCGACATATATATAAATAAATCCTACTTTGGTTGAGAATAAAACTTTGCTGATTAAATGGACCAGGGGTAGTTGAAGTTGATGCTGATATTTACTTTTTCAGCTGGGAAGTTGGAGCATAACTTGTATCTATCTAATACTAATAACCTGACTGAGAGGGACTCTTACGTCGTTGGCATTAGCAAAACGAAATAAAATAGCAAGAAAGCAAAGAAACAAGTAGATGAATTGCTGCTCTATCGACAAAGGGGAAAAACTACATGAAAATATGGGTTAGTTTCAACAGCTGCCTTTAAGTTTTTGGTTCTAAAAATAAGTTTAATGGAGGCACGGGCACAGCATTTGTTGATCGAACCGGTTCCAACTCTCCAACCCTGTGAGCCCATTGAATTTGCATTGGTAGTTTGTATTGCACAAATTAGATTTTCATTTTCTTTCTGACAGTTCCCCAACAACATTCGGAAATTGGGATAGTGAATTTTTAATGACTTGGACGTTCGGCCTGTATCATTGTTTCTTCAAGTTCGAGTAGCCATGTTAATATAACAATCTCTCCATCACTTCATTCACTTAATCACACACAACAAAGAGAAAAAGGATGGTTCTCGGGATTGTGTAATCTCCCTGGTTCATTCTTCTTCCCCTCAGTCTCTGTGGGATTATTATCTCCATCAATTTCAGGCCTCAAAATGAGAGAAAGGGCATGAAGCCCGGTAGACCCATTTAGCCCATCATATATAAAATAAGACAGAGTTAGGACAGGATCAGGGTGCATTCACATTGATCCTTTCTATCCTTTGGCACTTCCAAGATGCTGAAGCCAATTAATTGCTGAAGATATAAACTCACATACCGTTTATCTAGATAAATCATGGCTATAAAATTACTTTTTCCTGAAGCATAACTGGTCTCAGCATCAACATATAGGATGCATTTAGTATATAGTCCCATAGTGGAAGGGAATAGTGGATTCAATATTCTTTCATCCGGCAATTCACCATGATCATTGGAAAGATTAAGAATTATAGGATTATTGATCATTAAGGATAAATCATACATGTCAGTATCAAACATTTTTTTTTATTTGGAGAAAACTGAATTTTGAACTTACTTTTTGAGTAAAAAGACACATGTACTTATCATTAAGTGAAACATTTATATACATGAGAATATCACACTTGCTTAAAAAATAATATACAAATTAAGGATGCATGCTTTATCCAACTTGTTTACAAAATTCATATTGATCTTGGCAAAAATAACCCATTAATCTTAGGTCTCCAACTTCAATCACAGTTACATAATTATCGAAGAAAAGAAGAATTTATGTAGTTTAAACAATGTTAATTTTAATAAACTAAACTTCTCTCTAAAAATGTAAAAAAAAAAATAAAAAAAACAGATCATAGTGTGTACACCATCTATAAACAATTTTTGGATCTAAAACATGTGAGAAGCTGAATATATAATGGATCCTAGGGAAAAGCCAAGGAGATCTCGTTAATCGTAAAATGTTTAAAGAGATGGTTACGCCACAAGCAAAAGGCACAAGTTGCTCTGACATTATTCTTATTAACTTCGGATAGCGTTCTTCAATACAATATTGCTGCTTCCTTCTAAGACGGATGAGAAAGGACATTAATGACGATACGTAATGGTTAAGCAAATTAGGACACCAACTAAAAAATAAAGCTAAATAGAGCTGCGGATTTTATGCTTGGTTCTTTCAGAATACAAAAGCAGCTTAACATCATAAAATCATAATAAAAAATAACGCATACCAAATACGTATTTACTAGCTCTCGAAATACACCTGCAGCTAAAATCCTCCTATGAAAAGATACATCTTCACCCTAAATATTCATTTCATATGTTGTATATATCTGAATATCAGGCTATCAGCCTGTTATATTCTGAAAGCCCTTTATTGTCAATATTTTAAATGGAAAATATTGACTTAGAATGCCTTTTCAAGCAACTTGTTTTTTCATTCAATCTTCCCACATTTCACATGCATACATATGCATACACACTAAGTTTGAGTCAAGTAAAACATTTGGTTTGTCATTAATCATCGTAGTGTGAACAATGAACCGACAGTGTAGTTCATCAGATTGGTTCTTTAGATTCTTGAGGCTAACATTCTGCTAAAGCACTGAACCAATTAACCTTCCTTTCCCTCTCCTTTACTTTTACGTAGTTTCCTTCAATTGTCTTTTCGACAAACATTTCACATGGACATGAGATGAGACCCTCGACGGCATAGAAACAAAGGGAACAAAAAGAAACTAGGCAAGCTCACATCCTGGGGCCAGGACGATATAGCTACATTCCAGAAGTTACATCCAATAAGGGCATGTGAATTATTTTTATAGTGTTTGTCCATGCTGGATAGTCCTACAATACTTCAACATGATCAGGATCAGGATCAAGATGTGGTATGATCAGCATCCTGGTTGACTAATCAAATAGCGGTACTGGAAAGGGATACTCACAATCCAATTTTTTCCTATGAGTGCAAAGTTTTTAAGATTCTTAGACTTGTAATAATAGAAAAGAAATTTTACAAATTAAGTTGCCTGTCTGATTTAGAATCTATAGATATATAAGAAAATATTGTCCTAAAACCAGCATAGCAGATAAACAGTTTTCATTGTCTACTGGTCAACTTATCTATCAGCATCTTGCCTGTACTGATTCTATCCTTGGTGTAACTCACTCCTCGTTCTGTATGCTATACTGTATCTTCTTTATTCAAAGTAGTAGTTTCAATCTCTAGCACTCTAGATTTAAATTTTACATGAAGTTATTAATATATGTTCTGACTTAATAACAAAGTTTAAAAGGGAGTTTAACAAGCAAATCTTATGCTATACATATAACACTTGAACATATTCTCTTGCAGATATATAGACAAGTCATTTATTTAGACCCTTAAGGATGCGAAGTTGAGTTGCTGTTTTTGACAATATTTGATTAATTTTTATTAGCAGTGGGTAGTACAACCTAGGCATATCTTTTTCCCATATAGTACATTACAAATTTGGAGAGTGCAAACACCTTCAAGAAAATGGATGGAGAGAAGTCTTTCCACTTGTTTAAATTCTATTGGTTTTCTTTGTAATCTCTTCTCTTAAATATATTCTATGTTTTTTTCTATTAAGTCCCACTGACCCCAAAATAGAGGAAGCCGCTTTATATAGTCTGAAGTTTAAAAGCTTTAGTGACCTTAAAGGAACTATTAAATTTTTTTTAAAAAAGAATGGGAGATAACATGATTGGATATCTGTGGGCCTCTGAAACATAAAATATTCCAAATGCTAAATGATTGTTACAAGGATAAACTATCCAACCACACAGAGAAAGGTTCTTTTAATTTATAAAATTAAAACAAAAAAAAAAAGGTGAGGATAGGGACTCTCTTTATCAATACAACACAACCTATTTAACCTGTTTCATTGTCAAAAGAAGATTGAAGAAGGGGTACATCTTTCCATGCATCTTTTGCCTCCCATATTAAAAAAATTAAAAGTGTTGTTTGAGTATGTGCCATTTATTGATTTGTTATTCTCTTCCCCTTTGAAGTGAGATGTTTAATTATGTTGTTAATGAAGCTAAAAACATGAAGCAAGAACAAACTAGAATGACTAGAACTCAAGAACAAAGATTGGAAGTTTGGAAAACAATGCATCAAGAATCTATTCGTAAGGAGACTAGCTGTTCTGTCATAAGTGAAACATGTTTATAAACTTTGTCATTGACTTAATCAACTAGACGAAACAGTTTAAAGATAATACTTTCATTCAGGTTAGCTTGTCTGATCCCTCTTTTTGATGCACACACTGCATATACTTCGAGGTTGCAAAATAATTAAAATACCAAGGATTATCCTGATCAAATTCAATTAAACTTAACTTGCAATGGACTGCCAAGAGCGCTCATGCTTCACGAGCAAGAAAAGTATTAATATTCATCATGAATTTCTCCAGGTATTCTAAATAAATTGGGTCATGATGAGTTCCAGCTCCGCATTGTTTTCTATACATATCTAACCTTAAGATTCAGATTGCTAACTTTATGAGGAGCATTATGTTGTAAAGATAGTAATACGCCCATTGTTTGCACTTCATTTCCTCCATGTACATCATATTATGGTAGAACCTAGTTGATAGAACTTTTTGTTTTCTTTTTATGAGTGTGTTCTTGCAGATTGCCTAAAGATTTCCAGTACCTAATAAGACAAAATAATTTGAACTTTTATGTTATCTTCCTCTCCTTTTATCATCCAATAATTCTAATTAACAACTACCATTACAATAAATTCAGCTGGAAATTATAAAGAAAATTTTGAATGAAAATGAAAAGGGAAGACTCGACCATCTCCCAACCTTTGTGGAAAAACACAATTATATATATAAATATTTTTGAATTTTGACAGGGCTTACATCTTAAACATCCGAATTTTAAGGGCACAGTACTTGAAGTTTGAGATTCTTTGATGATAAGAATCCAGTACAACATTAATCTACAAGCAACAATCAGCTAAATTGATATATATATATATATATATATATATATATTGACATTTTTTACCCTATTTTTGTGTTCTTTAGCTATATCAACGATTAAGAATTAGGTGGAGTATACTCACAGACCACCTCAGTTTCTACTTCCCTTCTGTGAAAGTTCCTGTGGCAACCGCAAGCAGCGCAGGTTAGAGCCCCAGTTGTTCCCTCCTCGCCGCTTGCCATGAACTCCCGGCAGCCATCAACAGCATATCCTCCGATGTTCGCCGCATGATTCTTCTGGCACTCCCCATATCTCACATTTCTAATCACTGTAGATGAAGTACTAGAACTTCTTCCACTTTTCAACATCACTTGACGTTTCTTCATCCCTTGGAAACCCTAATTCTTCCGTACTTTGATGGAATCCTGGAGTAGAACTTGTTTCTTGGCAATGGTTTTCTCATCCAACCCCAGAAGAGAGCTAAAAGAAAAAGCCAGCTCTCATTGTGGATTAAGCTACGAGGAAAAACAGGAAGGAGAAAAAAAAAATAAGAAAAGAAAAGCTACCTTTATGCGGTTTGATGACTAACCCTAACCCTAGCCTGTATATTTATAAGGTTCAGTAGCACAGGTCTAGTCCATGGAAAGGGCGATCATCACCCTTATTTAACGATTATTTTCATGCCTTTTGGTAAAGCTAGGAAGACAAAAGATTTACTCCAGTCTACGCTGTACACCAATCATCAATAGCCACATCATCATAAAGAAGGGCATATATTTTTTCAAAAAATTATTTGGTTTAATTATATATAGATATGTTGCTTCCATTTCGATCCATTGGATCATGATTCATGGCTCCATTTCTTTTTGGAATTTGAGGCTGCAAAGTGTAGCTCTCTGATGAAGAATTAGACAAGGCTAAATGGAGCTTGGTGAGTGGAGAAAATCCCTGTCCTCACACAAAACGGGAAGCGCCCTAGAACTATCTTTGGATATGATATTTCAACTGCCTTTGAAGATAATAGAGGATATATATTGGAAATTAGGAAGATGGAATATTTCAAATTTTGTGCAAGTATGAATGCTCTAATACAATCAAAGCTAATGGGCTTTATGACCAAAAACAGTGATGAATTATTAGTCAAAAATGGAGTAATTAAAATGGTTGCTTGTTTTAATAAATGTGAGTGGGTCAGAGCTGATGCTCAAAAGGCAGGTTGCTATGGCCCTTGGAACTGTGACAACAACTCCTGTCTAATTACCTAAGATTCTAATATATAATTAGGACCACTGCGCAGCCCACCATGTTAAATGAACCACTACTCTCCCCCCTCTTCCTTTGCATCATATCAAGGAAAATCATAACTTTACAAAATTTCAACATCAACAAGATGCTCTTAAAATCCTTCAGTTCGAAGTTTGGAAATATTGGATCTCTCAGACTTTATACTAAACTTCAGGAATTAAAGTAAGAAGCAAAAAGAAAAACGATCAGCACTGCATCAGAGAGATAGAATTGATACTCTATCCCACAGTCCAAAAGTTAGTATATTTGGAATCAAAATGTGTTTTCCCATCATACTGTCTATTAGCTAGTGGACTTTAATTTGTTGGCTGAATTGTGCATGACAGAAACAAAGCAAGTGATTGAATAATTGAAAGGATAATAAGTGGGGGCATAATCCCTTTTTACCTAATTATCATTTTCTCCCTATAGCAAGTTCTATCTTTCTTGTGTGAGGATGAATGTTTTTAATGTAATCTCTTCTTCAGTATTTTTGGCCATTGAATAATAAGTTCATGCAAAAGCATATTCATGAAAACCCGGAGTTTGGCTCTAAAATGGTTCTCCTACCCTCCTTAGGGGGTGACCGACCTATATAGATAATAGATGGGGCTTTTGAGCCCCAAATCCAGGGTTCTTTTCTCTTGAAAATCTATATTTAGGAAACAGTCAAAAGAGGAAAAAAATTCTCCACCAAATCCAATTGATAAGAAAAGGAAGAGACAAATAGAAAATGAGGCGGTCAATCAAAGTCATGTACACAACTATTTGTGACCTTCCTGAAGAAATTAAGGAGAAACATAGACACGTGTGGCTGTCAATCCAAAACGTGCGAGTAAATCATTATCAATACAACATAAGTTATTATCAAATTTTCATTGTCAAAGGAAATCTTTACCCCAACAACGCGACCCCCCCCCCCCCCCCCCCCCCTCCCCCCAAAAAAAAAAAAACTGAACCAATTTAAACATAGTCAACTCACTGATGATAACAATAATTAAACACCCTGTGCATGCATTTGGAAACTTAAGGGATTAGTTTAGATAGAACAAATTAGTACATATCGTATGCAGGCATTATGCTGTTGAGGGCATTTCTCAGAAAACTGGATTATTAGGTGTTACAAAACAGTTATATATAGTGTTTTAGAATGCTGGGAAGAAGAGTCAACTTAAAGTTATATTCACATCATCACTCTCTCTATACATCGAAGAACTGTAGATTGAATATCTATTATTAGCCAAGAACAATAAGTCTTTATCAGCACTACTTTTGGCTTTTCAATAGGCTAATAAAAATCAAATGAGAATGTTATGACTTATGAATGCCTAATTAATTAGTATCATATAAGAAATCTTAAGAAACTAAATTGCACTCTACTCTCCTCAATGATATTAGATGCTTTGTTTCTTAGCAGTAACATTAAAAAAGGCAAGGATTATGCTATTTAGTCTAAAAAAAATCACTAGTTTGAACTATTCGATACTCACAACAATATAATATTAAAAACAATTCAAGAGTATGTGTTTATATATATTCTATTCAAATCATTATTGAACTAGATAAATTCAAATATTTTAAGCAATTAACAAATTAATGATCAACGTAAAAATCATGTGAGAATTGCCTTAATAAAAGGTATTGGTAGATGTTTATGAAGGCTTTGACAGTTGAATACATAGCTCATTTTTCCATGTAATAGAGCATGGAAATTAAGAAATGGGATGAAGTATTTTCTGGATACATTAAAGTGGCTAATGATGGGTACTTGAATATAAATGATTGTTAATTTGGAGGGCTTCTGATGAGACAGTTTGCCGCTCACCAACCGTGCCAAACTTGCGCAGCTTGTAATATCTGAACCTGTTGAGGATCTTATATGCTTTTAGATAATATTGATCCTTAACTCTCTAGAGAAAAAGTCCGTCTTGAAAACCTTGAATAGATTGATGCAACTTAGCCTATCAAATGAAGAGTTGATGCAACTTAGCCTACATCAACTTCAAATTCTGGCACAGAGACCTAAACCCACTAACTTTCCACGCGTGATGAATACGGTAGATATTAGCATCACTTGTCACTCTCTTTCCCTTTAATTTGTTGCACTTTCACCTTCAACTTATTAGGGAAAGAATTTTCTTTTTTAATTTTCATTGTTCTATATTTTCTAAATATGTATATATTTTATTGTAAACATACATGGTAAAACAAAAATTTCTTGTTCAAATGACAGTCGATATATTAGATGACCACAAATGTTGATAATTGATTATTATGTAGCACATCAAGATCATCATGATCATCATTTTCATTGCAATGTCATTACTTATTAATTTTTGTCATAAATAATTTGCAATGCTTTACAAATTACATAAAATTAAATAAATTATTTTTAATATGCATTTTAATTTAATTGATTTTGCCATTTAACCTTTTTTTTAATAGCATATCTATTAAGTAATTAATGTCATGGGATGAAATAACTTGTAATTTGACATTATAAAAACTTTGTCTTTCTCTAATTTTAGATCATTCGACTTTTTACTCCTAATGCTAAAACTTTGTCTCTCTCTTGTTAAATCTTACATCTTTGGACTCATTTACTACTAACTGTAATTTGTTTTCCTTTTACTCTTGCTAAAGCCTCCCTCATTCTTGCATCATCCTTACGTTCTATCCATCCACTTTAAATATCTAGGCACCCTTATGTTTGAAATCTTTTTATCTTATCATTTCTTTTCTTGTCATTGGATATGTGCAAGCTCCCAAAAGTTGTTGGGTTTTTTCCTTCCTTTTGAAAGAAGAGGATTTTGCAAAAGACATGTATTTATTATCAAAAGATCAAGAGCCTTAATTGTGTTAATCAGCTGAAGGATTCAGAGCAATAAGCAGACAGGACATTATAGGAGATTATAATGCTTCTTTTAGTATAGCACGTGATGTGCATATGCACCATCTACTGTACATATTTCCACTCCTTATTCTTTTTCTCATTCTCAATGTTAAATTCTTTCTGTCTTCCAATTTGTAAATATCAGAATACTAGGGTAGTAGAATTCTTAGTGTGTGAGCCGACATGTATATATACTCCGTTTAACTAATAAGAAATAGAAACAGAAACGACACGTGTGAGCCGACTTGTACAAGCATTTCACTTGCTTGTTATTTTTGTCCTTTATTATAACTATTAGAACACAGAAAACTTTCTCTCGTTTTTGTGCTTTTGATCTGATTTTGTTGGGTTTTTCATTTTTCTAGACTACATTTGTGGAATGGTTCTCTGTAATAAATATATACAATTTTGTAATCGTTATTTGGATACATCTTTCTGAACAATGAAATTTTGAATTTTTCTATAGCTGGTACTTTGTTTTTTGTTTCTTCTTCTTCATCTTTCTCAGCCTTTGTTGCTAGAAATTATTGAAAATTAAGTTTGTCTTACATGGTAGCAGAGCGACTCATCTCAAGGGACTTGTAACACATTGTTTTTGATCAAAGCATCTTCAACTTCAACATGGCTATAGCTGGATTTAGTGCAACTACACCTCTTGTATTCACTGGTGCTAATTATCCTTTCTTGGTAGTGAAAATAAGGTCATAGCTCAAGGTGTTTGACTTGTGAGATGTGGTGGAGTCTGGTGAGATGCTTGTTCAAAGGCATACGAATCCAACCCTTGCTAAAATTAAGCAACACTCGGAGGAAGTTGCAAAGAGATACAAGGCTTTGATTAGCTTGTAGTCTATTATGTTAGAGTCAATCTTTGGGAAGATTATGCATCTGGAGGATCTTAAGAAAGTGTAGGACAGTATCAGAGAAGAATATTAAGGCAATGACAGAACAAAGGTGATGCAGATTATGAATTTATCAAGACAGTTCGAGGTGATGAAGATGAAGGAAGATGAACGTATTCAAGAGCATACAAATAAGATGTTGAAGCGGGTAAATCAGCTTAGAATGCTGGGACAAAAAGTCATCGATCAAAAGATGGTCAACAAGATTTCGGTGAGTATGTCAGACAAGTGTGAATCAAAGGTGACTTCACTGGAGGATTCGAAGGATCTGGCTAAAATCTTTGTGAAAGAATCGATCTCTACTCTATTAGTCTTTTAGCAGAGAAAAGCTCTCAAGTATGAGGACTCTGTTAAAAATGCCTTAGTAGCTAAAACAAAGGACTTAAGAGTTAAAGCTAAAAACTCGAAGAAGAATAATATCAAAGGCACTAAGTCAGGTATTGCAAAGCAAGGAAAGAATCATGACAAATGTCCTCCTTGCACTCACTATAATAATCATACTCCAAAGTACTATTGTTATGGGCCTAATGTGAGGTGTCAAACTTGCAATCAACTTAGACATGTGGAGAAGTTGTGACGACCCGGAACTCCTCATCGAGCTCATAACAACCGCCGCGACGTCTCGACAAGCATTCATACCTCGAATACCGATCGAAACCCCGCAAGGCTTTCGTATCAATTTTCTTACCTCCCCTGTGAGCAATCATTACCAATCATCATTTCTTAAGGATTTTAAACTTTTTCTAATTCAAAACAGTAGAAAATAATTTTTTGACTCATAGGGGCGTTTTGGTCATTTTTCTTCAAAATTTCTAAACTTGACCAAAAACGTAGCAAGTGAGTGTAAAACACATAATTCATGATTTAAAATAAATTTAGATTTCTAAAACACTTTTTTTGAGTAAAATTATAACTATTAAAATATAATAAAAATATTCAAGAAAATATGCTAATTTCTTATCAAAAATTTTTTATAGAATTATCGATAAATAATTTTTTGGACGTAAAAGTAAAATATATTCATAAATACTAAAATGCAGATAACCAAAGTATAAAATTTAAATTACAATGGCACGTGAGCCCCCGACTGACCAATTGTAATGATGGTGGTGAACCTACAGTTTTTCTGAGAATGCAATCTAATTGCAATCCTCGATGTAATCGGCTATCTACAACCTATCCTGAGCCTGAAATATGGATAGGAAGATGGGTGAGATTATAAAATCCCAGTGAGTAAGCAGATACCATCTAAACTGTCTAAAGTCGAGTAAAATGAGACAAATTCAAATCCATTCTTTGTATTACAATTCACCTTATCTCAACTCATTTCAATTGAGTAGAGACAATTAAAATATTCTATCGAACAAAATAGAATCATTTACTCGATTAATTAATATTATGGCTTATGAATCTCTTAAAAACTTAACTTGGCTCTTGCTAAAATCATTCTCAGGGATACCCCTGCAGAGGCATCTGACTGAGAACGCCAAGGCTGTTCAGTGTAGTACACACATGAACGTATTTTTTTACCTTCTAAAATCTAGCCATTCCTTGGCGTTGGCTGAGTCTCACTCTCACGCGGTTGTCCACATGATGTGCACTCAAATCTTTACCTCTGGAGATACCCCACACACGGCTCTCCGATCGAGGTAAGGTAAATCTGATCTGTGCCCCCTCTCTTAGGCTGGTCCACAGAACCTTCCACTGCAGGGATTATGGATTATTTTATCTACCACCTTATTTATAAAATCTTAACTAGCATGATGCTGTAATTTATCGCAATCTAACCTCTAAAGGCTGAATACGTAGTACGTATAATTCTAACACAAAAACCAGTTTAGCCATTCATGCTCACATATTGCTATAAGCCATGTGATTTAAAACACAATTTATAACACAAGTAGGCAGTCTCCAATTACTCTAATTTCAAAACCAGTATTCAATTTTTCAAAAAATTTATAAAATTATTTTATAAAATCACAATTTCTCTTAAACCATAGCAATTTACTATTTAAACCCATTTTCTATAAAATCACACAATTAAATTAAAACTACTCTAGATAATTAAGATGATAATAAGTTTACTCACTGTTTTCGAAAATCAATTCCGGGTACTCCGACTACTAATCCTCCAATGCGATTTCCTTGCCTTGATCAGAGGACTCGCCACCTTGACAATTTGCACAATAAATTAATTACCACAATTGTGCTAATTTGATATAAACCTAACATAAATTCTACATGAATGCATGAACTACTTAGGTAACCGTTAAAATACGGTGTCGACCTAATTTGACCTATTATCCGATTAAATTGCTAACGCGTCCAATTTAATTCCAAATTGCCCCATTTCGTTTCTAATGCCTCAATTCACCAAATACAATTCCAATAACATAAAATTCGGCCTAACAACCCTCACAATTCTCCATGGAAAAATTCGGCCATTATTGTGCATTAACACCATGATTTTTCCTACTTAATTTTCTCACTATAATTGATCAATTTCTAACCCATTTCACTTGAAATGAAATCATTTCATCACACACACGCACCATGAGGCATTCGGCCATGGAAGATTGGTGGGGGAAATGGAATTTTTCCTTATTGTTTTACTTACAAACATGCTTAACTAACTCTAAACACCAACATAACTCAAAATCAAACAATTCCAACATCATTTCTCCCATCATACCCATTTGTTCAGAATTGGATTCATTATGAAATCATGCTTCTCAACCATAGAAAATGAAAAGAAATGCATGGGTATTGTAGATCTTAGGCAAAAGTGAAGAAATTTTACCTTTTCACTTGATTTTTCTTGAAAATCACACTTTTTCTTGAATTTTTGGCACCTAGGGTTTATGTTCTTATTTTTTTTCCTTTTCTTCTCCTTTTTCCTCTCTTGGTCGACCATGATGAGAGAGAAATGGGCTGATTTGTGCCATTTTATAAAGAAATAATAAAATATTAAAAGTATGACACATGGCATTTTTCTATTGGTTCAAATTTTAAATATTTGACTTTTATTCCATTAATTCTCCACCACACAATTCTCATATTTATCCATTGCCATGTTGAATAAAATCCCTTGGTCTTGACAAATGTCGAGGGTGAAAAATTATAATTTTACCCCTATACTCTGAAATGTATCGAAATTACATTTTTCCCACTTTTCAACCTCAAATAACACTTCAATGGATCAATTTTAATCAAATGGGGCTCAAATCCTTTCGAAAAATTTCTGTTTTGTCCTTTAATGGCAAAATTACCATTTTACCCTTGTGCTCTAAAAATATCGAGAATTAAATTTATCACTGCTAAACTTCATATTTTGCTTTAAATGATCATATCATACTTCAAATGATTAATATTGGTCAAAATTTTCATCAAATAACCAACTTAAAATTTTAGGTGGCAAAATGACCATTTTGTCCCTAATCGGTCAATTTTCTCGATTAACTCCAAATTGGACCTCGAACTCTGAATCACTGTTTTGAGTCATTCCTAGATTGTGAAATCTTCAATTTCACTCTTAAAATCCTTATTTGAACTTTTTTGAGGTTTAAATCATCTCAATTGTACTTCTGGTTATAATACCGACTTTTAAATACTTTTTCGAGTTGTTCAAATATATAATCACTCTATCAGTCACATGTATAACATGGCAGATATTTTAGGCTGGGCTTGACAGAAGTTGTTCAAAGCCAAGAAATAAGAAGTTGAGGGCAGGGTTGCAGTGACAAAAAAAGCTGATGAATAAGATGAGGTACTATTTATGGCTAAAACAAATGATGAAGTTGCTGAAAAGTGCAATTGGTTGATTAATAGTGGCTACTCAAACCACTTGACAAGTAATGTCAATCTTTTCATTGAGCTTGATGAGAGTTATAGGGCTTGTGTGAATATTGGTAATGGTCCCCACATGAAGATACTTGGAGTAGGCACTATAGGAGTGAAAACTGTAATTGGGATGAAGTTTATTCATAAAGTGCATTATGTGCTTGAAGCTGATCAGAACCTACTTAGTGTAGGTCAATTAGATGATAATGGTTATGCCTTATTGTTTAAAAATAAGCAATGTGCAATATTTGATCATACTGATGTTGAGTTATTAATAGTAAGTATAAGAAACAAGTGTTATCCTATGAAATTGTTCAAAAGTAAACAACTAGCTCTCTATACTGAGAATGACTCATCTGAATTATGGCATAAACGTGTTGGACATGTGAATTATAATTCACTGTCAACAATGACTTCAAAAGAGCTTGTGATAGGTCTACCTAACATTGTCAAGCCAGAAAAGTTATGTGATATTTGTCAGCTTGGAAAGTAAACCAAGAAACCTTTTCCTAAGGAGAGTAGATGGAGAGCAACAAAGAAGTTAGAGCTAGTTCATACTAACTTGAGTGGTCTTATGAAGAATCTTTCACTGAGTGGAAGTAGGTATTGTATCATGTTCATTGTTGATTTCTCTAATTACTGTTGGATTTATTTTCTGAAGAATAAATCAAAAGCTATAAGGAGATTTTCTGAGTTCAAAGCGTAGGTTGAGAACTTTGCTAGCTTAAGCAACAAGGTGCTAAGGATAGACAATGGAGCTAAATGCACTTCAAATGACTTTGAAAAGCTTCTGGCAACAGTTGGGATTCACCATCAGTTAACAGTAGCTTATAGTCTACAGCAAAATAACAAGGTTGAAAGGAAGAACAAAACAATTACATATATGGCAAGGTGTTTGTTATTTCAGTGTAATCTACTTATGAAGTTTTAGGCTGAGGCAGTTAACATTACCAACTACATTCAGAATAGAAGCATCACCAAGGCATTGCCACTCAAAACTCTTTTCGAGATCTGGTATAAACAAAAACCCTTTATTGCTCATTTTAAAGTTTTTGGTTGTGTGTGTTATGCTTGAATTCGTGATGTGAAGAGGTCTAAATTTGATGTTAAAGCTTTTACTGTTGTGAATATTGGGAATAGTGACAAATCCAAGGGATATAGGCTATATGATTTAAAAATAAACAAAGTAGTTATAAATAGGGATGTGGTTTTTGATGAAAGTCAGTGCTGGAACTAGGAAAAGAAGATTATAGAATATGTTCCTGGTAGTCATGATGCAAATAATCATCAACCATCACTAGAGAGTGATGGTTCTCATATTGAAGATGAAAGTAAGGCTATGAAAGGGACAAAGACACTGGAGGATATATATAGTAGATGTAGTCTTGCTATTGTTGATCCTACTACAATTTCTGAAAGTATAATGGATGAGAACTAAAGAAAGGCTGTGGACACTAAAATCTCCATTATAAAGAAAAACAATACTTGGTTACTTGTAGACAAACCTACAAATCACAACATAATAGGAGTCAAATGGATATTTAGAACTAAGCTAAATCCTGATGGCTCGATAAATAAATACAAAGCCAAATTGGTGGTTAAAGGATATGCTCAGATTTATGGAGTTGATTATCTTGAAACCTGTGCACCGGTTGCCAGACATGACACTATTAGAATGCTTGTTGCATTAGCTACCAAAGAAGAGTGGAAGATATACCATTTAGATGTAAAGTTAGCTTTTCTAAATGGTTATCTGTTTGAAGATATCTTTGTGGAACAACATGAAGGGTAGGAAGAACCAAAGGCAAAGAACAAGGTTTGTAAGCTAGTAAAGGCACTATATGGCTTAAAATAGGCACTTAGGGCCTGGTATGATAAGGTAGATGCTTACTTTACTAGTTAGGGTTTTTAGAAAAGCACAAATGAGTCTACATTGTATGTGAAGATATCTGGTAGTACTGCAATGTTAATTATTGCAGTATATGTTGATGATTTGCTAATCACTAGACCTGATGATGATTCATTATTTGAGTTTAAAAACCAGATGATGAAGGAGTTTGAAATGACAGACCTGGGGTTAATGACTTATTTCTTAGGCATGAGGTTTTGTAAATTGGTGAAGAAGTGTGGTTACATCAGACAAAGTATGCCAAAGATTTGTTAAAGAAGTTCAACATGTTTACTTGCAAGGCTGTAGCAACTCCACTAGCTTTTAGAGATAAACTCTGTAAAAAGGATGGTTCAATCTACAAAAGTCTGATAGGTTCCTTATTATACTTGACAGCAACAAGGCTTGATTTAATGTATGCTACGTGTTTATTGTCCAGATTCATGCAAGCTCTTACACTGTTACATTTTAAAGTAGCCAAAAGAATCCTCAGGTATGTTAAAAGAACTACCGACTTTGGTTTTAGGTTTGTAAGATAGAATAATAGGGATTTAGTTGGATACAGTGATAGTGACTGGGCAAGGTCACTCGATGATTCTAAGAGCACAACTAGGTTCTATTTTTCTTTCAATAATGTAGTTTTCTCATGGAATTTGAAAAAGCAAAGTGTTGTTGCACAGTCTACTACAGAAGTTGAGTACATGGCAACCGCAACAACTGTAAATCAATTGAAGTGGCTAAGGAAGATTCTAGATGATCTTGGTTTCAAACAAGATAAAAGCACTGTGATCTTTGTTGATAATCCATCAATCATTGCAATAGCCAAAAATCCAGTTCATCATGGGCGAACCAAGCATATCAAGGTAAAATATCATGCTCTTAGAGAGGCTGTGAATGAAAAAGAGGTTGAACTTAAGCATTGCATTATAGAGGTTCAATTAGTAGATACATTAACCAAAGGTTTATCCAAGCAAGGTTTGAAACACTCAGAACTCTTCTTGGGGTGCTCTAGATTTTTGATCATGGAGGAGTATTAGAGAAGTGATCTTTAACCTAGAGAAATAAATTGTTGAAGAATGGTAGGAAGCAACTGAAGAAGCTGAAGGTTGGAACATGGTTAAAGGCTAAATGAAACGATGTCGCATAAGCTTTCTAAGCATTTGAAGTTTGTGAAACAAAAACCACTAGTGTTGTGAGACCCTGTCAGATTGGTTAAAAGTCGATATTGTACCTAGTGTTATAATTAAGTTAAATCGAACCTTGAACTAGCTCAAATAGAAATTCTAAGAGGAATTTGAAAATTCTGAAGCCCACAAAATGCCTTAGAATAGTGATTCGGAGTTCAAGGTCCAATTTAGAGTCAATTGGGAAAATTGACCGATTAGGGACAAAACGATCATTTTGCCATTTGATGATTTAATGGATATTTTAGTCAAAATTTGATCACATTGGACCAAAAATAATTTTATGAAATACAATTATGATTATTGGATTATAAAATGATGTTTAGCAGTGTAAAATTGTGATTCTCGGTGTTTTTGGAGCATAAGGGCAAAATAGTAATTTTACCACCAGAGTACTAAACGGGAAATTTTTTGAAAGGATTTTGTCCCATTTGGTTAATATGGATTAATATTAGTGTTATTTGAGGTTGGACAGTGAAAATAATATAATTCCGAGACATTTCGGAGTATAGGGGCAAAATCATAAATTTACCATCCTAGGGGCAAAATCGTAATTTTACACCACCAAAACATATTTTCCAGCCATGATCATCTTTTGATCATATCTTGACTTAGACTAATCAAGTGGTGGAAAAGAAATGGAAGAAAAAGTCAAAAGTTAGAAAAAACGGGCCAATGGCATTATGCCACGTGGCAAACTTGATTATTTTATTATTAAAGCTTAAAAATCAGCCATTTCAACCCATTTTCTCTCTCTAATTTCGGCACACACCAGATTTAAGGGAAAGGAAAGAAGAACAAAGGGAAAAACCATAAAACCTAGGTGGAAATTCAAGACAAAGTGTGATTTTCAAGGAAAATCAATTGAAAAAGGTAATAATTCTTCACTTTGGCTTATGATCTACAATACCTATGCTTTTGTTCTTGATTTCCATGGTTGAATATTGAGATATCATGATGAATTCAATTCTGAAAAATGGGTATGGAAGAGAAATTTTTGTTGGAATAATTTGATTTTAGACTATGTTGATGTTTAGAGATAGTTAAGCATGGTTATGAACAAAAACATAAAAGAAATATTCAATTTCTCTCGGACTCTTTGTTGGCCGAACCTAGGGTGTTGAGAATCCATGAGTAATTGTTTCATTTCAAATGAAATGATTTCATTTGAAATGAAAGAAATTAGAAAATGACAAATTAAAGTGAAAAAGTCTACTAGAAAAAATTACAGTGATAATGCACTGTAATGGTTGAATTCTTCCATGAAGAAATGGAAAAGTTTAATATTGAAATTGGCACTAATTAAATGGTATGTGGTGAATTAAAGTATTAAAAAAAGAATGGTGCAATTTGGAATCAAATTGGACGTATTGGCCAATTTATCGGGTAATCGGCCGAATTAGGTCAACATCGCGTTTAAGCGAGTGACCGAGTATTTTATACCTAATTAGCACCAATATAGTAATTAAATTATTGTGCTGTTTGTCAAGGTGGTGGGATTACTGATAAAGGCAAGAAAATCGCACTCGATGATTAGCAGTCGAAGTGCTCGAAATCGACTCCCGAAAAACCTGTGAGTGAATTTGCATCTCAAAAATGGTTTTGGGAAATATAAACTTATTGAATAAAATGCTTGAATGATTTTATTCAATCTTCTTTAAAAGAATGAGCACCATGGGAACAAGCTTTTCGTGAAATATTATTTTATTGATGTGAAATTTTATTGTGTTGAATATTGCTCATCTATATGATTGCGATGCATTTGTGTACCTTTATATGGTGTTTACATATATTTTTGATAAATTATGTGAAATCGATGTAATGGAATGCAAAGTGGGGACGGCGATACATAATGCCCACAATCTCCTAAAAATTTAGAATTAAGCAAAGTGGGGACGGCGATACGTAACGCCCACGATTATTAGAAAATTTGAGTTGAATAAAGTGGGGATGGCGATACGTAACGCCTACAATTTTCTAAAAATTTCAGAATTGAGCAAAGTGGGGACGGCGACACGTAACGCCCACGATTTCTGGAAATTATTATGGTCGAACTTTGGTGAAGCGTGATTCGCTATCCAGGGGCTTGCAGGGACGGCGATACGTAACGCTTGCAAGTGCTTAGATAAATGTCTTTGTGTGTGTGTATATATATATATATATATATGATTGCTCATGTCTTTGTGTATATATGTGATTGTATGGTATGTGAATTGCCTTAAATTGAGAAAAATGGGTTTTACACGAAACCCTCGTACGGATGAGCGAAACCCTCATACGGATGAGTGAAACCTTCGTACAACGACGGGTTATGATTTCGCTACACTGCAGCAAGAACGCCTTCCCGCTGCAGCGATAATTGTCGATAATTGTATTTAGCATTAAAAAAAAAAATCTCGAGTAAGTGGAAAGGGTTAAATATTAGTTAGAAAGAAAAATTGTCTCATTTTCAACTGGTGCATCATGATTGTCAAATTTCTTGATTAAGATTGCTTGTTCCCTTCTAATATTCACTCACTGAGTTTCGTACTCACGTTTTATAAAATTCATGTTTTCAGATCAAGAGACTGTTGGACCCTAGATCGAGGAGTCCCCGTAGTGCATCTCCTGGTAGGTGTTTGGCATTCAATAGTTGCCTGTTTTTATTGTAAATGTCTCTACTGGAAGTCATGGGCTTTTGTATGGTGGTTATGTACATGTAATGTACACTGTCAAAGTTTATATTTGACTGGTATGAATGTAAATGTGTAAGCAATGTAAATTGCTAAATACATGACTGGAATAGTGCATATATATTGTGATTGATAATGCCATTGTGATTTGGCTGTGTTCACACTCGGGGAAAGGTGTGTGTGTGTGTGTGTATGTATGATTGGATATGCCATTGTTAATTGGCTTTGTATGCACACTGGGTGCATTACGTGTGGATGCCTCACACGAGCATAAGTGGAATAAAGTCAGTGGGAATAGGTTTGCTTGGGCTTAGTGAGCTATGCTCATTGGGTCTTTGCGTCGGTCATGGCCCGGGAATTGGGTCATGACAAGTGTCATTTCTATTTCTATTCTTATTAGTTAAACATAGAGAAGTCTATCGTTTGGAGTGTTGTTTACAACAATATACGACATCTCATTGTGTCGTTTACTTAGTCCTTTTAAATTTTCTTGTTAAACACTCTTCATGAGTGTCGTTTTGATTGTTTTCTTATAGGCCAACGATCACCTGCTTGTTACTTTTGTTCTTTGTTGTAGTTGTTAGAGCACCGAAAACCTTTTTTCATTTTCTGTGCTTTTGATCCGATTTTATTAGATTTTTTATTTTTCTAAACTACATCGTGGAATGGTTCTCTGTAATGAATATATACCATTTTGTAACCATTATTTGGGTACATCTTTCTGAACAATGAAATTCCCAATTTTTATTTAGCTAGTACTTTATTTTTTTGTTTCTTCTTCTTCATCTTTCTCAGCCTCTATTGCTAGAAATTATTGAAAATTAAGTTTGTCTTACATGATCAATGAGAAATTACAAATGGATGAGTAAGCCAATCAGGCCTCTATACAAGAAGAAACAAGATAGTTGGTTAGAAACTTAAGAACAGAGGTAACAAGAAAACAAAAGAAGAATATGGCATAAAAATAAACATGAATAGAAGAGAAAAATAGACCAAAAAGAAGACATTGCAAACATGAACAGAGCATGAGCACAAAAGGGGGCAATTAACACCAAAGCAGTTGAATGGAGGACAACAACAACATTAAACAAAGACAATCCAGTAACTTACCAGATAGCATAACATATGTAAGATTTATAAACTCCCAACTTAGAAAGAGAATCAACCATCGAGTTACTTTTTTAAGAATATGTTTAAAAGAGAAACACTAGAGTGAGATAATGAAAGCATCAATTTTGTTAAATACACACCAATGCTCCCAAGGTGTTGAAAACTACTGAGAACCCAAGAAAAGGCAATTTTTGAATACAACTCAATAGTAACTTTAGTGCCAGCATAGTCAGAAGATGAAAACAGTTGAAGAACATGCAAAATAGCCAAAAACTCAGCAAGGTTGGAGTCAAGAAGATTGAAAGGACCATAAAAAAGACCCAAAATAGTTCATTTGAATCACGAAGCACACCCCCACATCCTAAAGGACCAGGTTTACCCCTGGTAGAGCCATCAACATTAAGCTTTAAACAACCGTATTAAGGAGGAAGCAATGGGGTAAAGGAACTGGATTTAGAAGGATTACTCGAGTAGCATAGTGAGTGGCAATCTACTAGACAAATTCATCAATGGAACTAAAACCCTTATTAGCATAAATCCAAAGGAAATATCTCATTTTTATGAAGGAAAGAATCTCATTCGGCTCTCATATCTTTTTGGAAAAAACCATTTGAGCAAGCCAAATTGACTAGAAAGAAGTTGCACAAACAATGAACCAAAGTGGAGAAAACCAAAGAATGGACCATCAATCCATGATTGGATGAAACTCGAGACTGAACAAGGTGCATTCCAGGAAAGACCCCACTTTTTGAAAAATAAGTCCTTAAACAATCCATGACAAATTATATGAAAGGAGAAGGTGTGAACATGATTCTTCAAAACAACTACACCATGAACACTGAATTTAAACATAAGAAAATGGAACACCCATTGCATCAAGGAAAGTTTTGCAGAGTATGGAATCAAGGATAACAAAACAAATGAATCCTTAGACCTTTGGTGTAATAGAAAGCTTCCATAATGAATGACACTATACCTTTTGGTCAACAGGACCTTTATCAATGATAGAGGTAGAAGTCTTAATAAAGAAATTACCTTTATCATCATATCTCTAAATAAGACGATCACTTCTGCACATAAATAATAATCGAGGCTAAGAAAAAGAGAATTTCATTAAGATAGTGATTCCCAAGAATACAAGGGATGTTGATAGGGAATAAACCATGATTAACCATCCCAAAAGTTAGCAACATAAACTTTTTTATCCATAGCTAGAGAAAATAGCCTTGGAAACTTAGAAGATAGAGTGTCATTGTTGAGAATCCATCTATCCATCAAGAAGAACATAGAAGATCCATCACCAATGCACCATTGATAGGCTAGAACCCTAACATAGTCACAAACTTTATCATTAAGAGATAATTGGATAACACTTTTCCAAAGAGGTGACATCCTGTCAACATGAAAGGTTGATATATGGCAACCATTGTATTTTACTAGCACCATATTTATCAATAACAAAACGTTTCCATAAAGCATTATCTTCCACACCATACTACCACCACCATTTAGCAATGAAAGCCAAATCCTTGCGATAGAGATTTGAAATACCAAGATTACCATAGAGTTTTGGTTTACAAACAAGGGACCACCATAGTTTAGAAAGTTTGTGAGAATTAAATTATCCAACCCATAGAAATGGCCTTCTAAGCTGATCAATTTTATTGATGATAGATTTAGAAGCCTAAAAGATAGACATGTGGTAAAGTAGTAAAGAATTTAAAATAGAATTAATGAGGGATAAACGGCTACCAAAAGAAAGATATTTTCACTGCCATAATGCCAAATGCTATCAAACTTTGTCATTCACAAGGTTCCAAGTACTCATACTTCTTAAATTGGACCCAAGGGGAATAACAAGATACGTAAATGGTAAAAAGCTAATACTACATTTGAGAATAGATGTAAATTCTTTGGCAACAACAGAAAAACATCCAACTGGGTAAATGGAAGATTTACTAAAATTGATTTTGAGCCACGAATTAATCTCAAAATAGTGGAAAATTTGACAAAGGACAATAGCATATTTGGGATCCAGATGTAAAGACATAATCGTTCCATCCGTAAATTGAAGATAAAAGATTAAAAATACAGAATATGAGAGTAAAATACCTTGAAGAAATCCAAGTTCCTCAAATCTAGAGAGAAGAATATGGAGAACGTTAATTGCCATAATGAAGAGAAAAAGTGACAATCGATCTCCCTGTCTAAGCCCACGTTGCATGGGAAATTCAACACTAGCTAAACCATTAAGCAAAACAGAAACTCGAGCTATGGAGATACCTTTCTTGATCCATCTCCTCCATAACATGCAACAGAAAGTCTCAATCAACACAATCAAAGGCTTTTTCAAAATCACGTTTTAGAACAATACCTCCCTTATTATGCAATCCTTTTTTTCATACTATGAATAATCTCGTTGGCTAGTAATAAATTGTTAAAAATTCGGTGACCTCAGATGAAAGCTAATTAGGAGTCACTGATGACAAAAGAAATAATTCTCTTGAGATAGTTAGCCAAGAACTTGGAAAGAATTTTATATAAGGAATTTATAAAGTTGATCTGCTTAAATTCCTTTAAAGATTAAGGGCTAGAGACTTTGGGATTAAGTGTGATAAAAGGCGAATTAAGAACTTTTCCAATGTTGCCAAAAGCCAAAATCTCAATGATAAAATCCAAGAGATCTTTACTCACCACGAAGATCGTTTATAGAAATTAAGATTAAAATCATCAAGCTCGAGAGCATTCAAATCATCACATTCCCAAACTGTGGATTTCAATTCATTCGAAAGGCTATCATCTCAAGAAAATAAGCTTCCTCAAAACTAAGCTTTTTGAAAATCAAAACATTGATGTAAAGACATGGCCAATAATCTAAATTCAATAGATTTTTGAAGAAATGATAAGTTGTCTATTGAATATCCTTCAAGTTCAAAATCCAAAGTCCATTATCGAAAAAACCAATAATTAAATTACAATTAATGTGAGCATTTGCTTACATTGAAAGAAATATATGTCTTTACCACCCTCCTTGATCCAACGTATTTGAGACTTTTGGTGCCAAAGTGATTCTTTGCGCTTATGAGCAGTTCACATATCGTTGGTGGCAACTTTCCTAGCCAAACATTCATTAGCTATAAGATCTTTTTCATTCCCGATTTTATCAAGATCATCAATAACTACTTCTAATTCAACAATTGAGGTCTTGATATTACCAAATGAATGACGATTCCACTGACAAAAATGAACTTTCATATTATTGATCTTAATTTTATGTTAGTGACTTATAAAGCCATGAATAACAAATGATGACCAGCCTTAAGCAACAACAGAGTGAAAATCAGAGGTAGACATCCAACAATTGAGCAATTTAAATGGGCGAGGCCCATAATCAACAAAAAAAAAAAGCAAACAAAATTAGACAATGGTTCGAAAGAGATTTCTTGAATCCACTTTAACAGATATTTTGAAAATGCAAAAGCCATTTAGAAGAAAGAAGAAAACAATCAATTCAGCTTCATTTACAATCAAGCCTAAAACAAGTAAATTTTTTCCCAATTAGTGGAAAATTAGAGAGCTCACATCTGTCTACAAACTGGTTAAACTCCTCCATACCTGAACCCAAAAGAAGACAACCCTACATCTCATCAGAATTTCTAACTGTATTGATGTCATCTACATAACATCAATTAACGGTGAATACTGCAAAAAAAAAATCTCATCCCATAATAAAGATTTGTCCAATGCATCATAAGAAGCTTGGGTATTAATTATTGTGCATTTAAAATTGTCAAGCAACCAGGAGTTAGTAACAAGGATAAAATGATTTCTCACAAGAATTTGCTTATGGGAAAAAGAAACAAAATTCTAAATAGATAGTAAACCATCGAACCTATCGATGGATGGAATAAAAGCCTAGCTCAAGGTATCATAATGCTAAAGTCTTTCAATGTCTCTATCAAAGATGTTTTCTAATTTAGTTTCCTGAATAAAAATCAAGTATGCTTGATGGAGGAGGATAGCCTTTTTGACCATACTAATTTTCAAGGAACTCCCCACTTTCTTATGTTCCAAGAAAAAATACACATGGTGGCCTACCAATACAAAGCACAACATAAAACTAGAGGAGAAAAAGAAAGAGTGTCAATAGCTAGAAATATGGGAAAAGCAAAGAAAAGTAGCAATGCCCTCGAGCTTTGATAGTAAAAATGTAGTATTAAAAGAATTATGCAAAAAAGTCGCTAGAATATAGCAAAACAGAAAACCTATGGTGACGATGCAAAACTATACATGAGGTTACTCCATAGCTCACAACTTGTCAAGCACCACCTCAATTGAGCAAGAGGATTAAAGAATAAGATTGAGATTTTTATCCAGTTTTTAGGTTAACAAAGCTTATTCTAGATTTAAATACCAAATAGGGAGAATGAATGGATGTTACGCTACTTTGATTTCTTTTTTCCTAGTTTTTTAAAAGATTTAGAGGTCATAGAAAAAGCAAAAACAATTTTGGGAGAGGCAACTAATGGCATGGAATTTTCTTCCATTAGATCAGATGATGGAACTTTTTGATCAAGCGTTAAGTCAGAATCTATAGAAGGATGATTAGGATGCTAAAAGATAGGGCTTTGATTCAGGATGTTTTGAAGTAGTGTTATTGTGAGAGCCAAGGCTCTTAGTAGACATTAAAAGAAAAATGTCAAACTCTTCTTCAATCGCCATTCTTAGCTTAAAGCCTTCTACCATAGAAGACCCTCACTCACCCTTCTACTATCATCATACTAACTGTTATGAGTCAATAATCATAACCCCTAAACTCACTTCAAACAATTATGTTTCATAGAGTAGATAATTTCTTTTGGCCTTGACAAAACGATACAAAGTTGGTTTTCTTGATAGGTTTATTGCTAAGCCAAATCTTATAGATGAGAACTATATAGCTTGAAATAATGAAATACTCCAATTGTGTCATGGCTCTTAAAGTCCATATCCCAACTAATAACATTAGTAGTAATTTTCATGAACTTTGCTACAGAGACATGGGAAACCATTAAGACTCGATTTACGTAACCAAATGATGCACGCATTTGCAACCTTCAATTTACCTTCAATAATGTGACTTACGGTATGAAATTTGTGAACTCATACTATACTGAATTGAAAAGCATTTAGGAAGAATTAAGAAATTTCTATCCATTTCCTTATTTTGAGTGTGGTTTGTGTAACAAAAAATATTTTCAGAAATTCATTGAACAGTACAAAAAAAGATATTGTATTTAGGTTTCTAAATTGCCACAATGACTTTTTCTTGACTCTAAGGTCCCGAATTATTATGATGATCCTTTTACCAACATTAGATCAGGTTGACAACTTAGTATTGAGAGAGGGGTCATAGAAGACTTTGTATTTGCATTCTCAACCACCCACAAAGTCCATTACCATGTTAGTAGTTAATGAAGGTAGAAAGAAACATAGAAATGATATAACCTATAACCATTATGGAAAAAATAGGCATTCTACGGACAAATGTTTTCACCTAATTGGTTTTCCTAAAGACTTTGAGTTTATCAAAGGAAAGGCTAACTTCAAGAAACGGGGATAACCTTTGTTTCATAACTCACTCATCAATAATGTAGCCACTATAAACTAGATGGAACCTGGAGATGAGGAAACTACCTCTCATTAAAAGTCGACTCCAAAATTTGATGGCACTTGCTAATGACAATGCTTCCAACAACAATGTTGCTGATAGCTCTTCCACTAACCAACCAACAAAACATATATTTGCCAATTTTACCATTATAGATATTATCTTTAAACCAAACCATTTAAAATCTGCAAGAATACTTACAAAAGAATCATTTTGCTTTAATTTTTTCATGATAAATCAACATTCCTATATAATGGATATAAGTGCGTCTAATCATATTGCTTTCTATTGATTTTTTTTTTACTTCTAAATTATTGAAAAATATGCTTGTTTAGCTCTCAAATAAGATTAGAGCAATGGTTCACATATAGGCTTGATTAGATTGAATGATGCATTGATCTTAACTAATGTTCTTTATGTACCCTCTTTTCACTTTAATCTAGTTTCTATCTATCAATTAACAAAGTCCAAACAACATCTTTTCTTATTCATTGACCAGTATTGCCTTATCTAGGACCTCAAAACATGGATAGTGACTCGGGTTGCTAAAGTTTTAGAGGGGTTGTACGATGTTCAAGATAGTTAATATGCACATTTTCTAAAGTACTTTGATTTTGATAAATTTGTCAAGTCTTTTTCAAACAAATTTGTCAATGGTTATAGTTTGGATTCAAAAACTTTAGATTTATGACACTAAAGGTTAGGCCATGTTCCTTTGAGTAAGATAAAGATTATACAACAATCTTATCTAGATGTTTCATTCAAATATGATTTTCCTTCTAAAGTTTGTCCACTTGCTAGACAAAAGAGGTGGCTTTTTCCAGTATATGTAAAGAATACTAAATCAGTGTTTGAAATTATACATGTTGATATATGGGGACCGTATACAACTACTACATGAGTTTTCTTGATGAAAACAAAACCTGATGTTCAAACTATTTTGCCATCATTTTACAATCTTGTTTTAAATCAATTCAACTATTCAATCAAAATAATTGATCAAATAATGGAAAACAATTCAATTTAAATTATTTTTATTCTTTAAAGGATATTGTGCATCATTTGGCTTGTGTAGAAACCCCACAACAAAATGGTGTTATGGAAAGAATACACCAACATTACTAATAGTTGCAGGGGCTTTTTTATTTCAATTAGTCTGACCAACTATTTTTTAGGGTGAAGCCTAACTTATGGCAGCACATGTCATCACTAGAACACCCACCTAACCAATTCAAAACAAAACTTCCTTTGAAATCTTGGACCACAAATCACCTTGTTATTCGTATTTTTAAGTCTTTAGTTGCCTTTGCTATGCCTCCACTCTTAAAAGAAATAGAAAGATGTTTAACCATAAAAAGATGTTTGACCATAAAGCCAAACAATGTGTTTTTATAGGTTATCCTTTAGGTATTAAAGGATGCAAACTATTTAATTTAGACACACATGAAGTATTCATATCCAAGGATGTGGTCTTTCATGAAGAGATTTTTCCTTTTCAGCATCATAACACAAATTCTAACACTGATGCATTTTCACAAACATATGACATGCATAATCTGCATCATGGTGTTATTCATTCCAATACCACTATTGACTCATTCTTTCATGATTCACATCTATCCTTTGATGTAAACAATATTTCTCACATCCAAGAAACATCAAATTCATCCATGTCTCAAACTAATTATGAAAATTATTTCAATTTTACCCCTAAAGGTTCAACCTAAAATTCTGATTCTATGTCTTCTCAAAACTCAAAATCTCTTGATTCTTAATAATATCACTTCACCTCTTGAACTAATTAGAAAAAGAACTAAGATGACACATCCACCAAAATATCTTGAGGCATACCAATGTGATTATCCTCCTCATGTTCATCATGTTACTTCTTATCCCATTACTTCATATTTGCTTGCTAATCAATTATCAACATTTCATAAAGCATTCATTGTGTCTCTCCCCCAAATATATGAACCTTAAACCTATTCAGAAGTTGTTAACCATTATCACTGAATAGCTACCTTGGAATATGAGTTAAAGCCTTTAGAAGATAATCGTACCTAGAATGTAGTTTCATTGCTTCTTGGATCTCACTCTATAGGTTATTCATGGGTCTACAAAATGAAAATGAATAATGATGGGTTCATTGAGAGATACAAAGCAAGATTAGTGACTAAAGGCTATAGTCCAAAGGAAATATTTGATTATCAAGAAACGTTCAGCGTAATGGCCAAGCAAACTACAGTCAGATTATTTTAAGCAGTAGCATTAATCAAGGGCTAGTTTTTGTCCCAAATTGACATTAACAGTGCTTTTGTACATGGTCAATTAGAGGAGATAATGTTTATGGATCTAACATAAGGATATCATGTCTAGGGTGAGTATACACCTACTCCCAAGCTTGTTTGTAAACTTCATAAATCATTCTATGGTCTTAAACAAGCATCAAGGTAGTGGAACAACAAATTTACAAAATCTTTACTGAGTTTTGTGTTTATACAATCAAAGTCAAATTATTCATTATTCACTAAGGTCACTAAAGACAATGATCTAGTAGCTTTTTTTTTTGTATTTGTTAACATCATCATTGAAAGTTCTTCAATGAAAGCTATTGCTAATGTGAAAAATTATATGAGCTTTAAATTCAAATTGAAAGTTCTGGGAAGTCCTAAATACTTTTTTAGGCTTGAAATAGCAAAATCTAATGATGGACTTTGTATTTTTCAAAGAAAATACATGCTGGATATGTTGGAAGAACATGGCTTGCTTGGTTCAAAACCTATTTCCACTACAATCTATAACATACTTAAAAGGAAGCCCCAATGAGGCTTCCAGAGTTGACCAGATAGAGGGTAGAGAAAGTGAAAGAGAAAAGACGTTGAAGCAAAGAGAGAGAACGAGAGGGGTGCAAAGAGGTCAGAGTAAACCACGTGTAGGGTAGATAGAGAGAAAGAGAAAAGATGTTGAAGCAAAGAGAACGGGTGCAAAGA
Organism: Theobroma grandiflorum; assembly: GCA_036013995.1. NCBI lineage: Eukaryota > Viridiplantae > Streptophyta > Magnoliopsida > Malvales > Malvaceae > Theobroma > Theobroma grandiflorum. Next base: position 17,025,664 of record CP142131.1, read on the forward strand.
GGCCTGTGTGTTGCACACGGGTCATACTCTAGTTGACTAAAATCACAAGCTTTCACAAGCAGTTGATGATGATGTCCTATCTAATGCCACCAAATACAAACAATTGATTGGTAAGTTGATTTATTTAACTTTCAGTAAACCAGGCATATCATATGTAGTTCAAGTTTTATCATAACATATGGACAAACCAAGACATACACACTTAATGGCTGCATATAGAGTTTTAAAATATTTGAAAGGAACTCCTGGTCAAGGTATTTTGTTTCATGCTCAATCAAAACTATGTCTAAAGGCATATGCAGATAGTGATTGCGCTAGAATAGCATGAAACTCAGAGATAACAATTATCATATGCAATAAAAAATAAATTTAAATATACCATGGAATGCCACCACTCATGGATCACCTTAGTGGTTTCAATACAAACAAAATTTAAAGAGTAATCAAAATATCACCTAGCCAAGTGATGTCATAATCATGACGGCAAATCTTTTGGATTGAGAGAAAATATGGCACTACTCTTGTTTCTACTCAAGCACATGTACACCACAAAAGGAGGAAGAACCCAAGACACCTAAGTGTTTGGCCTCTAACGATATCCTCACAATTGCATTTGAACCTTCAACAAGATAGGAGCTTTTAACTACTCTCTGTGCTAGCAGAGTGGACAACAATTGTCTTTTTCTTTAAACATAGTATAGGCTAAATCACTCTAGAGAAATTCATCAAAAGATTTTTCTCTTAACCACAAGAGGTGGCTAAAGAATTTTTGGTTGTTTTTGACAACTAGGTTTTCATGGTCATATGTGAGAAATAGTTAAAGGTGATATTTATACCTAAGTTAACAACTTCCATAATTGCAATTAGAGGCCCAATATTATAACCCATTATAATATTGGCCCAATCACTTAATTAAACCTTTTTAATTTAATTATTGAAAATTAAAATCAAATTAATTTCCTTTTGTCATGTTTGCAAGTAAGGTTTTAATATTATAACTATTTACAATATTGACCTTATATTTAATTAAACTATTTTAATTAAGTCCTTAGAAGTTAAAACCTAGAGTATGATCTAAGTCCAATTTAAATCATCACACTCTCAATTTAATTCATAGTACAACTTTTATGTGTGACCCATGAGGGTCTTAACAAGTTGGTAATGAAATTAAATTATAATATTAATCAATTAATTTAATTTCATAGACTAAGATTGGCGCATAACAATGCATCATGGCCACTCAATTGTTTAGAGGGTCAAAGGATTTTTTGACAATCTTTCAGTGTACAGTCTATCAGTGTAATTCATTCCCCATCATACATCCTAAAGATGATAAGAGCATGGTGCAATGTCTATTCTTATTAACCTTCGTATTCATTCCTGCAATTAGATTATTAGCTTTATAGAGACTTATGAAATTCTTTTCACAATCTCTAAGTTGCCTTGGCCAAGGACTTCAACAAGCTAATATCAACCAATAACTGTTGGGATATGTCCCTTAAATTACTTGGGGTGATGATTCATTTCTTGACCACTCAATTGCCTTCACATGATTCATGTTATACCCAAAAGCATCTTATTTTGGCATCCTTAGTCAGGCACCTATGGGGATGAAATCAAAACATAGCTCTACACATAAGACAACTTTGTGTCTCAAGTCTAGGGAGTATTTACATAATTGACACATGAGAAGTATTACATAGACACTTCAATGAAATACCAAATGCACTTCTCATGGCGAGTCATGTTCAATAAACTTGCTCTCCTAGGCAAGCACTTACATTCTAGTTTCAAATATCTCTATACTTCAACCCATGAGATCTATCAGTTTTTAGGTATCATTGATGTCTAGCTTCAATGATGCATCGACCAAGAACATTTAAAGGTTATGCTTTAATGCATAAGGATCTCATAATTACAATTCATTATAGTTCCCTTACAAAGCATATTAATCTCATGGACTTCATTCAATTAGACTTATAACCCATTATAATTAACATCTTCTTGATGAAAGAAAACTTTTAATCACTCAACATGAATGATATTGTTGCATGATTGGACTCGAGCCTTAACCAATCCCAATTGTCTACAAGGCTCATCCCAACATCTCCCACTAGCACAAAGCCAATTGGTACCTTATCGTATATGGATCCAATCCATCTAGCAATTGTGTTTCCATGTCGACTCACTTGTGCCCTTTAATATGGTTAATTGCTTTTATCTATATTCATTATGTCCATGCATCACATCATATCATATTATTATATCTAGACCTAATGAGACCTGAGTTCTTTTAGTATGGCTTCATTATTACATTCACAATGTTTAGAACCTTATATTAGTTTTGTGAACTAATAATCTAAATATCCTCCTATTTAAACCATCAATAAGTTGTATATGACTTTGATTATGTACATGTACATAGTCCTGTTTCTTTCTTTGAAACCATTCCAACTAGACTATGTTGCATGCATCATATGCATTTGTCACTTTTCATTGTGCCATTCACCTTTTTTTTTTTAAATTTTGGCACTTTGTTTGCATACACACTGCATCTCATGTAATTGTATCACCAAAGAATTGTATTCATTCTTACTAACCTCCTTATGTGTATGAAATAAGTACACTTGTACATTCTATTAAATCCAACCCTTTGGATCCCTTTTAATAGAACAAAGTGTATAACTCTAATGAAAAGCATATTTAGTAGATTCATCTCATATGAATAATACATCTCCAATGTGTCTTACTAAATCCATAAAGTTCTTATACATATGATTATGCATCTTTATGCAAAATCTTAAGAATTAGATTCCAATGTAATCATGTAATATTAAAGAAACTCTTTTCTTAGTGTCATCATGCTTCCACTAAATCCAAGATCCTTGGAAAGAGTAATACTCGAACTTTTTTTAATATTCCATGATGTTACATACATACATGTCAATGTATGCTTGGAAACATATTTGTTTAGAATAACATGATTGGCTATATATATATATATATATATTGGAGAGATATAGACCAAATCATATCACTATAAGAATTTGCTTTCTTCTTTAAACAAACATTTGTATGTTTTATTCATAAGAAAAATCCATTTCATATGAATTTACATTCATCTTTTGAATGATTAATTAATAAGTAAGAGTAATCTTCACTAAGATCATATCTTAATAAGAGTACTTCATACTATATAGCTCATATGATCTTATATTTGAATTCTCTAAACATTTCAAGAATTCAAATTATGTTTTTTTAAGTATACAAGACAAAATCTCAATTTGATCTTGTGTAAACTTAATAAATTAGGAACATTTGTCATAGCATTTTATGTTTAATGGTTTGTATACATCAACATATATAAAATCTTTTAAACATACTAAGTTCTTCACTTTTGCATGAAAAGTGATTTGGTCATATAAGAATTACTAGCTCTTTTATGATTCGTAATCAAAAAGATCCAAGTATCTTTATACTCTAATTCTTACTTCAATGACCAAAACTCAAATACCGTAATTGAAATCATATGCAATTAATTTTCTAAACATTTATATTGAGCATCAACTTATTACTATTGTTTTGCACTTTATGTCATTACTTAAATGCATTCAACATCTTGTATCGAATACTTATGATGTTAATACAATAGTAGTAACTTCTAGGTCAATTATAAACTTTGGCAAAGTGGAAACTTCTATAAACTTCTTCTTCTTTAACTCTGTCGAGGAAACATTTTTTTTATAGTCCCTTCTTTGTCCATCTTTACCATAAAGATATTTGAAAATATTTCCAAGTTAGTGCCCTTATTGTGGTTGTCTTCCCAATTCATAATTAAGGCAATGTAAATTCCATCTCATGGAAGCTCACTCCTAATTATGATTTGTATTTGGTAGAGATAATGGAACAAAGTCGATACTTAGTTCATGATAAACACATTGCTCTAGCTTTACCATAAAGCCTAGCAACTTTAAATCTTGCTTCTAATAGAACTATCTTCTGTCCTTTCACATAGAAACAATTTTTATATTATCTCATTCCTTTATGTATGACTATGATTAAAGAATAATTCTTTTGATTGCAAAGTCATTCATGTCAAATAGATGTTTTCATGTTGCTTTTTGAAGCTTTGTAGTCATAGTAGCCAACATCACATATGTGGCTTAAAGAGTCTAATGAGCATCCCATACTTTATCACCATTTGCCTCAACATGGGCTTATGGCAAAGCTTCCTATAGATAGACAACCTTTTGGTTAAGAACATTTGGCAAGTCTTAGTACCTTTAAAAAAGTTTGGTTTAGTGAGTTTGATTTACATACAAGATGCACCATAGTGATAGATTTTTAGCCATTTGCAATGTATAGAAACATGTTTGAATAGATAAAACAATTGATAAATAACATTCACAAACTATTTAAAACAATATTTTTAAAATTTTAAATAATTTTTTCACTATTTTCTACTAGATGATAACCCTCCAAATCACCTTGAGAGATGTTTACTACGATTCTCTTAGTAAGCTAAGATCCCATCCATCTAGTCATGGCCTTGAAGGTGCTCAACAAATCATGATAGGTGGATTAGGTAGGTAATTGAGCTTACCAATTGTATCTCTATACAACTCCTAGATCAGCTAGGTGACAACACATTGTTTAAATATATCATATACGTTTTGCCTAGCCTTTGCTTGTGGTTTCCATAATAATCAAGTTTCCAAGCATTCAGATTTTATGAAACTCATTGAGTAAGGCCCACCAATAACTCAAACATACTCATGTAAAAGTGTGACCTTGAGTGTGCTCAACAAGTCTCCATTTAATAAAGTAGCCATGTTATCTTGTTATACGATGGAAGGTAACTTTGTCTTGTGTGGCAAGTGACTCAATATATAATGAAGGATTTTATTTTTTATTTTATTAAGGTCTCATCTTTGCATGTATAGCATTTATTAAATCTCATAAAATAAACCTATCACATGCATACTACTTTGCATTGCACAACATTTATTAAATTGCATAAAATAAATCTATCACATGCCAACTACTTTGGATGGTTATTGTGAGACTCTATCAAATCTGTTAAAAACTGGTATTGTATCTAGTGGTACGATTAAGTTAAATCGAACCTTGAACTAGCTCAAACAGAAATTTTAAGAAGAATTTGAAAATTCTGAAACCCACAGAATGGCTTAAAATAGTGATTCGGAGTTCAAGGTCCAGTTTGAAGTCAATTGGGAAAATTGACCGATTAGGGACAAAACGGTCATTTTTTCATTTGATGATTTAATGGAGATTTTAGCCAAAATTTGATCACATTAGACCAAAAATAATTTTATGAAATACAGTTATGATTATTGGATTATAAAATGATGTTATCAGTGTAAAATTTTGATTCTCGATGTTTTTGGAGCACAAGGGCAAAATGGTAATCACCGGAGTACTAAACGGGAATTTTTTTAAAGGATTTTGTCCCATTTGGTTAATATGGATTAATATTAGTGTTATTTGAGGTTGGACAGTGAAAATAATATAATTTTGAGACATTTCAGAGTATAGGGGCAAAATCATAATTTTGCACCACTAGAACATATTTTTCCAGCCATGATCATCTTTTGATCATATCTTGACTTAGACTAATCAAATGGTGGAAAAGAAATGGAAGAAAAAGTCAAAAAGTCAAAAAATGGGCCAATGGCATTATGCCACATGGCAAACTTGTTTATTTTATTATTAAAGCTTAAAAATCAGCCATTTCAACCCATTTTCTCTCTCTAATTTCGGCAGACACCAGATTTAAGGGAAAGGAAAGAAGAACAATGGGAAAAACTATAAAACCAAAGTGGAAATTCAAGACAAAGTGTGATTTTCAAGGAAAATCAATTGAAAAAGGTAATAATTCTTCACTTTGGCTTATGATCTACAAAACCTATGCTTTTGTTCTTGATTTCCATGGTTGAATATTGAGATATCATGATGAATTCAATTCTGAAAAAATGGGTATGGATGAGGAATGATTGTTGGATTGGCTTGATTCTAGACTATGTTAGTGTTTGGAGATAGATTAACATGTTAGTAAGCAAAACCGTAAAAAGAAACTTTGATTTCCCCATGAATCATTCAAGGCCGAACCTAGGGTGTTGAAAACCAATGAGGAAATTGTTTCATTCCAAATGAAATGATTTCATTTGGAATGAAATAAATTAGAAAATGACAAATTAAAGTGAAAAAGTCTAGTAAGAAAAAATGACAGTGATAATGCACTGTAATGGTTGAATTTTCCATGAAGAAATGGAAAAGTTTAATGATGAAATTGGCACTAATTAAATGGTATGTGGTGAATTAAGGTATTAGAAACAGAATGGTGCAATTTGGAATCAAATTGGACGTATTGGCCAATTTATCGGGTAAGTGGTCGAATTTAATCGACACCGCGTTAAAGCAATAATCGGACACATTTTTCATTTGCCTATCATGCATTAGTAATTTAAATTAGTTTATGTTAGCTTGGGGGTAATATAGTAAATTCTTTAATTTTATTCTGTGTCAGGGTGGTGAGACATCTCAAAAAGGCAAAGGAATCATGATTAAGGACTGTTAATCCGAGTGCACCTGAAATCCAGATTTGTGACACTATGAGTGAACTTGCATTTCAAATTATTTTGAGAAATGCACAATGTATTGAAAATGAATAATCTAAATGATTTTATCCAAATTTTTTAAAAATGAGTGCCGGGAACAAGTCCTTGAAAATAAATGATTTTATGTGGTGAATTGTGGTATGCATGAAAGCATGGAATTATGTGGTGAATTGTGGTATGCATGAAGGCATGAAATTGTGCTGTCATATATGTGTAAATATGTGAGATTTATTGATATTTAATTGTGTTGATATATAACCGTACATGTGTACAATGTGGGGAGTACATGTCGGTGATGATGGGGCAGAGATATGGAGAGTGATATTGTTGTGCACGATGTGCACCCTATAACTCCAGCTATGTGCGCGATGTGGGGGTTGCACATGAGCTGGTGAGATTGAGTGATATTGTTTGTGCATGAGATGCACACGATGATTCTTGCTATGTGCGCGATGTGGGGGTTGCACCTGAGCTAGTGAGATTGAGTGATATTGTTTGTGCACGATGTGGGGGGATGCACAAGATAACTCCAGTTATGTGCGCGATGTGGGGGTTGCACATGAGCTGGTGAAATAGTGGTGATATTGTGTGTTTGTGTGTGAAATTGAGTATTATTTGATTATAAATTAAATTGAAGTGAGGGGAAGGGTTTGGTAATAAATTGGATCAAAATGAATGTGTTCCAAATGTGTGCATCATGTTTTATTAACCCTTCCTGATATTATTGCTTGTTCCTACCTAATGTTTGCTCACTGAGTTTTGTACTCACCGTTTTCAGAAATTCATGTTTTCAGATCAGGAGATTGTAGATTCCTAGATCGTGGGATCATTGTAGTTCATCTCCTGGTAAGTGTTTGGCATTCAATAGTTGCCAGTTTTTATTGTAAATGTCTCCGCTGGAAGTCATGGGCTTTTATATGGTGGTTATGTGCATGTAATGTACACTGCCAAAGTTTATATTTGACTGGTATGAATGTAAATGTGTAAGCAATGTAAATTGCTAAATACATGACTGGTATAGTGCATGTATATTAATGTCGATAATGCCATTGTGATTTGGCTGTGTTCACACCCGGGGAAAGGTGTGTGTGTATGTATGATTGGATATGTCATTGTTAATTGGCTTTGTATGTACACTAGGTGCATTATGTGTGGATGCCTCACACGAGCATATGTGGAATAAAGTAAGTGGGAATAGGCTTGCTTGGGCTTAATGAGCTATGCTCATTGGGTCCTTGCGCTGGTCATGGCCCAGGAATTTGGGTCGTGACAGTTATGGACTTTAACTATACTAATTTCCTTGAGCTATCAAAGGAAACTAGCTTGGTCAAACCCAGGAGATTACATATAAGAATATTCAAAATCTGCTTATAATCTCCTTGTCTTATTTGGCGTCTCGGATTTCCATCGTCAATCATTCCAAAATTAATTCTTAATCTATCTTAATTCTAATTATATTTGAATGTAGAAATCTCGAGTTACATTCGAGGGGAATAAGATGAGAAAAGGGTTTTACAAACTGAGATAAAGAGATAAGGCAAGACATGCAAGCCTCATTTAAAAAACACCAAGAATACTCATTCAACCATAGCATAATCATATTAGGCCTAAATCTATAATCATCCACATATATTCATCAATATGAATAAAATTTAAAGATATGTCTCATTCAAATTGTTAATCATATGAAGTATTTGAGATTAACAATTTTAAACATTTGAATTTTGTCAATTTCAAATTTTTCGGTAACCATTTAATTCTATATATAGAAACTTCTTTCATATATGGTAAGTATCACTAATCAAAATTAGTAATTTATCAATTCCTAATCTTATTAGGATTAGAATTAAATTTTATTATGAATTAAAACATTTTTGATTTGTTATCCTCAACATTTTCGATAACTTTTTTGCTAATCCAATTTAATTAAAGATTGCACGCCTTTTATTACCTAATCTTCATTAGGTAATTTAGATAACATCTAAGACAAGAAAATCTTTAACTTAATCTTAGTATCTTATTCAAACTTCCTTCATCAATTAAAGGAAATTTATTCTTGATGAAATACTTGCCTTTATTTATTTTTGACTTCCATAATTCTAGGAATCAAATTCCTTAATTTTTGGTATCAACAAAAAATTTCATATACCCTTAATTTAACGAATCAAATTCCTTAATTCAAAATATCTAAATTTATTATCTTTATGGAACTATTTCCATAATTCTCTAATCGGCTTTTGAATATTATTGACTCCCATAACTTTAGGAATCAAATTCAATGATTTAAGGGTGTCATAAATTAAATCTCGACATCTTTTATTTAAGAAATCAAATTCCTTAATTCTAATTATGTCAAAATTATCTTTTATGGAACCTTTCCATAAATATTTAAATATCAAATTTGTAATTAAAATTGCATCAATTAAGGATGCAATTTAGGCAAGTAATCAATGCCAAAATAGTGGCATTAGTCAACTGTAGGCAGCATTGGTGCAATCACAATTTTCGGTTTTTATGGGCCCTTAAAATTTAGGAATTTTAATTCCAAAACATTTTTCTGGTTATCCAACATATGGAACTATTCCGTATCAAATTTGCACAATTTTTGGACGCAAATTGATTGGTCAAATCACCCTAAAACCATGACAATTTGCTGCTGTTGGCAGCAATGGTGCAATTATAGTTCTATGCTTTAAAGAGGCTCCAAGCTAGGGAATTTAACCACCAAATTTTTTTCATGATCAGCTAACATATGAATGCAAATAAGCTGCTCAAAAAATTTAAAAATTGTGACCTGTGTCTGTTGGAAACAGTCACAGTTTCAACTACTTAGGTGGCATTGACAATGTCAAAATCCTAAGGAACAAATCCTTTAATTTTTGAACTTAGAATTTTGGCAATATTTGAACTCTTTCAAAACTTAAAATTTCAGCAAATAAGTGCAACTAATTGCCCAATTTTAAGCTCCTTTTAAGTTGCCAAAACTTTTCAAAATAGTGGTTTAAAACAACTGCTTGCAATAACTGTTTCAGCCATGATTTTGTGGCTATTGCATCACCGTTCACCTTTGGCCGGCAGTCCTTCTTGGAGCTATTCCAAAGTTTATTGTTTCCATGAATTTTCTAGAATTTTATGACTTTTTAATACTAAAAATTGAACCACAATAACTGCTGGACAAAATCGAATTCTACCCTTTAATTAGCACCAAAACATCATGAACTTGAATATGATTTTACAAATTTAATTTATGCATCTTATGCACTTTTTAATCTAGCCAAATCAGGACACTTAAACGCATATTAGTATATCCAATATTAAGATTTAAAATTCACTAATTAAATATGTCTAGAAAATTGAAACAACTCCAAAACAAAAGTTAAAAATTTTAAATTCTTACTAACTTAAACCCAAACACTTCATATCAAATATAAATATTGAATCAACAACAATGAGACATCGTTTGTATTAAAATGAGCCAAGGGAGGCTCTGATACCACTATTCGAATAGCATGAAACTCAAAGGTAACAATCATTATACGTAGCAGAAAATAAAAATTTAAACATGCCATGCCATAACCCATGGATCACCTTGGTCGTTTTAATATAAACAAAAATTAAAAGTAATCAAAATATTACCTAGCCAAATGATATCATAATCACGATGGAAAATCCTCTTGAATGAGAGAAGATGCAACACTACTCTTGTTTCTACTCAAACCCGTGTACACCACAAAGGGAGGAAGAACCCAAGCCACTTAAACGTTTGGCCTCCAACAATATCCACACAATTACACTTGAACCTTTAGCAAGGTAGGAGCTTTCAATTACTTTCTGTCCTAGCAAAGTGGATAATCATTGTCATTTTCTTTGCACACACACTATAGGCTAAATCATTCTAGAGAAATTCATCAAAAGATTTTTCTCTCAACCATAAGAAGTGGCTAAAGAATTTTTGGTTGTTTTTGATAACTAGGTTTTCATGGTCATATGTGAGAAGTAGTTAAAGGTGATATTTATACTTAGGTTAAACAACTTTCATAATTGCAACTAAGGGCCCAATATTATAACCCATTATAATATTGGCCCATTCACTTAATTAAATTCTTTCAATTTAGGCCTTGGAAATTAAAATCAAATTAATTTCCTTTTGTCATATTTGCAATTAAGGTTCTAATATTATAACTATATATAGTATTGACCTTATAGTTAATTAAACTATTTTAATTAAGTCCTTAAAAGTTAAAACCTAGAGTATGATTTAAGTCTAACTTAAATTATCACACTCCCAATTTAATTCATAATACAACTTTTGTGTGTGACCCATTAAGTTTCTAACAAGTTGGTAATTGAATTAAATTATAATATTAATCAATTAATTCAATTCCATAGACCAAGATTGATACGTAGTAATGCATCATGACCACCTAATTGTTAAAAAAGTCAAAAGATACTTTGACAACCTTTCTGTGTACAATCTATCAATGTAATTCATTTTTTAATCATATATCTCAAAGATGATAAGAGCATGGTGTAATATCTACTCTTATTGATCTCCATATTTGTTCCTATAGTTAGATCATTAGCTTTATAAAGACTTATGAAACTCTTTTCATAATCTCCTAATTGCCTTGGCCAAGGACTTCAACAAACTAATATCAACCAAGAACTGTTAGGATATGCCCCCCAACTCACTTGGAGTGATGATTCCTTTCTTGACCATTCATTGGCTTTCACATGTTTCATGATATACCCTAAAGCATCCTATTTTGGCATTATTGGTTTGACACCTGTAAAGATGAAATCAAAGCATAACACTCCACATATAAGACAACTTGCTATATCAAGTCAAGGGAGTATTTACATAATTGACACATGAGAAGTATTGCACAGACACTTGAGAGAAATACCAAATGCACTTCTCATGGTAGGTCATGTTCAATGAACTTGCTCTCCTAGGCAAACACCTTTATTCTAGTTCCAAGTATCTATATACTTCAACTAATGAAATTGGTTGTGCACTTCTCAAGTAAGAAACATAGAATGTACTAGTCTCTAGGTATCACTGATGTCCAGTTTTAATGATACATCAACCAGGAACATTTAGAGTTTATGCTTTGATGCATAGGGATCTCATAACTGCAATCTATTACAATTCTCTTGCAAGGCATATTAATCTCATGGACTTCATCTAATTAAACTTATAACCCATTATAATTAACGTCTTATTAATGAAGGAAAACCTTTAATCATTCAACATGAGTATATTGTTACGTGATTGGAATCAAACCTTAGCCAATCCCAATTGGTTGTAAAGCTCACCCCAACAGATTGGGTAGGATGTCTTAATAGCAGGAAGTCTGTTACTAGATTTAGCGTAGTTTTTGGCCAATCCTTGATTAGCTAGAAATCTAAAAGGCAATCGATGGTGGCAAGAAGTTCAACAGAAGCTAAGGACTAAGCAATAGCACCGGCCAATTGTGAAATAATTTGGTTGTTATACATGTTGAATGATCTTAGTGTAAAACATGGTAAGGAGTAGAATTTTATTGTGACAAACAATCTGCTCTTCATATTTATAAAAACCTTACTTTTTATGAGAGGACAAAATATATCGAAATGGATTGAAACTTCATTAGAGAAAAGGTGACAGCAAGTATCATTGTTCCATAGTATGTTAAGACCGACCAACAAATTGATGACATATTTACCAAAGCATTGTAGTCAAGACCCTTTTAGAAACTTTTAAGCAAGATGAATGTTTTAAACATACATTCATCTTGAGGGAGAGTATTAGAAGATCAAGAGCCTTAATTGTGTTAATCAATTGAAGGATTCAAAGCAATAAGAAGACATGGCATTATAGGAGATTAATTGTACAGATTATAATGATAATGCTTCTGTTAGTATAGCGCGTGATGTGCATATGCACCATCTACTGCACACATATTTCATTCCTTATTCCTTTTCTTATTCCCTAGGTTAAATTCTATTTGTCTTTTTCCAATTTGTAAATATCAAAATACTAGAGTAGTAGAATTCTCTAGTATGTGAGCCGCCATGTATATATACTCCTCTTTCTGGTAATAGAAAAAGGACGCCACTTTCCCAACTTCTCAAACCCATTTATTAGTACTTATCATTAAATTAAATGCTGATTAAGTACATTAAATTACCTACTTCTTATCTCTTTCTTCTTTATCTTTTTAATTGCTTATATATTTATATATATAATTTTGTAATATAAAAAGTATCATTCTTTTGTTTTATAAATACTTTTTATTTTAAAATTAAAACTTGAAATATTTAAATTAAAAATTTTAGATACGTTACCACTTATATCTGGTCTCCTGAACTTGTTTCCACGCTTCCTAAAGTACACCGCTGCCTAGTTTTAAAGTGCACCACATGATTTGCTAGTGATTCTGTCTTTTGTTTTTGGAAATTTTCATATTTGTGAGTTACATGGTCGAGTTAAAAGAAACGACATATGGGTCCGTGGGACTTCTAATGCCAGCGAAAAGAGTTTTAAATGATCAGAATAAGATATATTGTGCATTAAAAGAGAAGTTTACTCAAAATTAATAATATCAATTAGGATGACTATCTTATTAATTGTTTATTATTTCATATGCAGCTAGGGCAAAGGGGTTGGGAAAAGTTAATGAGCTTCAACAGAAGCATAAATTGTACAATTGTAACCAAAAAAAAAAAAAAAAGAGGAGCATATTTCTCCAAGATCTTGAAAAGTTGTGATTATTAGGGGGATTAAAGAAGTTTAATCCACCTTATAACTTAACTATTTTTTGTCTCATAATTTAATGCTTATTCATATAGATCAGTTTTGTATTTGAAAAAACTTTTTGCTGTTACTATTTGTTGGCTCATGAATTTACAACTTTCATTTCTCTCCAATCCGATTACGCCTTATAATTTTTCGATGTTCAAGTCTTCAAGACACAATGGCCTGAGCTGTGTTTATTTTAATATTATTATATTCATTTTTTTAATTACCTTTTCCGTGCATATTTAGGTTAGGGTCATTGAAAGCATGCATGGGACTTGCCAAATCGAGTATGACCCATAAATGATTACAAATTGTTTCACCATGCTACATATTTGGAAAGAAAGCCTGTCAAATTTATGAAAGTACATTTCCTCTAATTAATTCTGAGCAAATGGATACTTCATTTCAAAGTCCGGTTATTGGATTTCATGTACTCAAAAGAAAGATATCATATCAAGCTGGAGAGAGAAATGAGAAGCCTAAAGTTTTAGAAGCTTATTGGCCAAAAAAAAAATAAAGGTTTTAGAAGCTCCAATTATAATAAGCTCATTTGACCACCAGGAGAAGCCATCTGTTTTGCAGCAAAAAGAATAAACAATAATGTTTTAAACTCAATTTTTAGAAAAAATAATGAAAAGAAAAGAAAGAGAGGGCCAAAAAAGGGTCCAACATGATTGCCAAAGTATACATAAAATGTGTGGAGGGCTCAGCATGCAGAGTTGGCCATGCTTTTGTCCTCTTTCACCAGATGAACTATGGAGAATTTTATCACTGGCTTACAAAGAAGACACCACTGCTTTCTGCTTTATTCTGTTTTTGGTTGCTATTGTTTTCATAATGTGAGAAGGCCCTCTCCACACCCCCCCCCCCCCCCCCCCCCCCCCTCCTTCCTTTTCTTTTTTTTTTTTTTTGTTTTTGTTTTTCTTAATTTCGGGTTTCTTTCTATGACAAAAAAAAAAAAATTGGGTCCACGTTTTAGGATGGAAAGCATTTTTTGCAAAGAGGGATATGTGTAGACAGAAAGCAATCTGTCTGTCCCTATAAACAAAAATGGGTGGTGTGAGGCCCAAATACCCATCAATCAATCCAAATGCCAACACTTAAAAGTCTGTCTTTTTGTTATACGAACGAGACATTTGGGATTTTTGTAATGGGCCAGGATTTTGGGCAGTGGCCCCTGTTTTTTGATTTTGCCGAAATCTTTTCTCTGTTGAGAGGACCATACACCCACCCCACCAATCATAGTTCTTTTCCCCCTTTGTGGGCCAATATTGAGGAAGCTGGCCGAGGCTTCCAGCTCAGGGAGCTTCTCATTTATAAATGAAGTTTGAAAGTTAAAACAATGGGATCGTGTTGTCCAATCTAGCCAATAGATCAAAGAATTTTTGTACTCTAATTAAGGGTAATGTTATGTGGATTGAAAAACAAACGATTACAGGACGGGAAGATAAAAAAAATTAAGATATAATATTTTTAAAAAAATACAAGTAAATTTTTATTTTTTTATTTTATTCAATCAAATTTTTATATTTTTATTTTTAGTCGAATAAATTCTTATGATTAATAATTAATTAATCATCACTACTCAAAATGTCACTTATCATTTTTATATCTACGTGATGATGATGTGGTGCTGACATGAAGAGTGAAAATGTTATATAATTAGATCATTATATCATATTATCATTTATTATGATATATCAACATACCACATGGTATAAATTGCCAAGTAATATTTTAACAAATAAAAGTTAATCAATTATTAGGTATTAAAGTTTATTTGATTAAAAATAAAAATATATGAACTAGATTGAACAAAGAATAAAGACTTATTTAAAATTTTTAAAATAATTTAAGATTTATTTTAGATATTACGTTAAAAAATAATGACATAATGAGTAAAAAATATTAAATCTTAATTTCTTTGTCTTTAATCAGACTAGTATCCTTTCAATGTTGTTTAGCATTTTCCTTTAATCAATACCACTTTACTGGAGATGGAGAATAGTGAGCTTAATCAAACAATAACTTGATTAATTTGTTATGTAGAGTACGCGTTTATATGTTTGCTAAATGTTCCTTTCGGAAATTAAAACATTAATACACCTACATATGAAAGCCATCAAAATCAACTCATCTCAGACAAGAGATAATGTGAACTCCCATTTGCAATATATAATAATAGTTCACAATTTCTTTTTCTACATAAAAATAATTGAAAAGTTAAACATGAATCATTTTTTAAGATATCTTCTTTGTCGTGATTGCTATACTGGATGGGTTTTATCACGTTAGGAAATTGTCAATGCCAAATAATGTTTCTTCACATGGAATTGTGGGGTTACATTGGCATTTCAAGTTATCAAACACACATTCGCTTGACCATAGGAGTCCCATGTAAATCCAATTATAGAAATGAGAATGGATTTCTTTTCCTTTTCTTTTTTTTTTTTCTTTTCTTATACATATAGCGACCCATATTCTGATATTGGGTTATACAAAGTGAAGCAACTATATGTTTCATTGTGTAAAATTTTATTTTTCATCTCAAGATTTGTTTTCCTTGAAAAACAAATATGTTTTCAATTAGAAAAGGTTGTGTATTGAAGGGGACATATGTTCATGTGTACAATTTCGAAAGTTAATTTTAATGAATAAAATTAAATAATCAAAATCGAGCATCATAGTAACCAAGACCAACCAATCCTCCTATGAGCTGGGACACATAGAATTGGGTTCCTAAAGGCTGGGGATAGAGGAGACCCATGTGGGTTCAATGTGTTGAAATTTATATAGTTGGAAATTAGGTTCTTTTGATGACCGCACCATGCGAAACCCAGCCTCATTTCCCATTAACATATGACCCTTTGGCTTTTGTAGTAGTTGTTCTCTTTTCACAACTCTTTCTCCTTTTCAAGTCGACCTCATAATTATATTTCCACTCCCCCTTCTTTTTGTCTTCTTTTTTTTTTTTTTGGTTCTAGAGGTTTTGCTTTTGTAATTAACACTACAAAAAATTCATCTTTTTCCTACGGAAAAAATTCCGTAGGAAAATTCCGTTGGAAAATTGCAACGGAATTGCAACGGATTTCCAACGGAATTTAATTAAAATTGACAGATGATGCTTGCAACGGATTTCCAACGGTTTTGCAACGGAATTCCAACGGAAATTTCCAACGAAAAATTCCGTTGGAAAATCCGTTGGAAACTTATTTTTCCAACGGAATTTTCCATTGGAAATTGACTTTGCCAATTTATATGTACTATTTCCAACGGATTTCCAACGGAAATTCCGTTGGAAAGTTCCAACGGAATTTTTCGTTGGAAAGTTCCAACGGAATTTTCCGTTGGAAATCCGTTGGAAAAATGCATAACAACAAGCCAAGTTGCAATTCCAACGGAAAATTCCGTTGGAACTTTAAGTTAGCTAATGTGGTCTTTAGATCTTGCAACGGATTTCCAACGAAAATTCCGTTGGAAATTTCCAACGGAATTTTCCGTTGGAAATCCGTTGGAAAAATATATTGTAACATAAAAACGTTTTAGTTCCAACGGATTTCCAACGGAAAATTCCGTTGGAAATTTCCAACAAGCTAAGTAGTCTTTAGATTTTCCAACGGATTTCCAACGGAAATTCCGTTGGAAAAACGCATAAGAAGATAAAATGTTTTAGTTCCAACGGATTTCCAACGGAAAATTCCGTTGGAACTTTAAGTTAAATCAATTTGTTCTTTAAATTTTCCAACGGATTTCCAATGGAAATTCCATTGGAAATTTTCCAACGGAATTTCCGTTGGAAATCCGTTGGGAAAAAGCATCACAACATGCCTTTTTAGTTCCAACGAATTTCCAACGGAAATTCCGTTGGAACCTTAAGCTATTCCAATTTAGTTTTTAAATTTAGGGTTGGATTTGAGTTTTGGAGTTTCTACTTTTAGAGCTGGGTCGCAACTCGGAAGTCAGGATCAAAGAACCCAGAGGAAGAACAGAAAGAAAGTCCACGGAGTGTAAATGGAGTCACCATTCAAAGCAGATATAGTAAAAGGCCAAGTAGCTTTGGTGACAGGAGGCGGTTCAGGAATTGGATACGGGATTTCATTGCAACTTGGGAAACATGGCGCCTCCATTGCGATCATGGGGCGACGCAAACATGTTATTGACTCTGCTGTTGCTGCTCTTCATTCCCAAGGCATCCCTGTAATTTTCCTTTTACTTCTTCCCTCTTCCTTGTAATTTTTATCTATAGCCTCTCAGTGTGTCTTTGTTATTGCTTGTTGTCCTGGATGTTTGCTGTTGGAAATGTGAACAGAAACTCTTGCTATCAAATGGGTTCCCCAAAATCTTTGGAACCGATCCCTGGAAAGTTTTGTGATAGATGGCAGGAAAGCAAAGTTCTATAAATAAGGATCATGTTCTAATTGAATTTTAAAAATGTTCTTCTTGCAGGCTATTGGGCTTGAGGGAGATGTTAGAAAAGAAGATGATGCAGCAAGAGTTGTGGAATCAACTTTTAAGCATTTTGGCAGGCTTGACATCCTTGTGAATGCTGCGGCTGGAAATTTCCTTGTGCCTGCCAAGTATTTATATCCCAAGGGCTTTCAAACAGGTTGTGCATAAATTTATAATTGCTTAAGGTTCTTTCGTTACATTTTTTATTTGATTCCTTCAAAACATTAAGATATTGTGTCCAGAGTCTGCATTTGGTAAAGATTTGGTGTTCAACTCATAGACAATGGTGATGAACTGTGAAGACATTTGCAATTTTCTAAAAAAATAAGTCATACAGAATTGCTGTCTATTTGTGATTTAATGGCTACTCTTGCATTGGAGGTACTGCTGAGTTTCTCAAATCAGTCCTAGAATATATAAAACTGAAGTGTGCAACAGTGTTCAAATCACATAAATTAAATGTAACTTGTATTCAAATTGTATGTTTTTGTTGTCCAAAGAAGGTTTTTTTTTTTTAAAGGCAAGAAGGCATTTAGAGGTAAATTAATTCTTTAGTTCTTTCTATTGGCTTTTGCAGTAATTGATATAGATACTGTTGGCACTTTTACAATGTGCCATAAGGCGCTTAAGTATCTTAAGAAAGGGGGACCCGGGAAGGACCCATCCACTGGTGGAGCAATAATAAACATAAGTGCAGGTTTGCATTATGGAGCGACATGGTACCAAATTCATGCGTCTGCTGCCAAGGTTAGTAAAGTTGCTGTCAAGTTTGTTAGATCTTTATTTTTAATTCTTTTGAATGGGATTCAGTTTCCATATGCTCTGTTTCTACCAGGCAGCTGTTGATAGCATTACCAGAAGCTTGGCGTTGGAGTGGGGGACAGATCATGACATTTGAGTCAACGGGATTGCACCAGGGGCTATCGGTGACACTGCTGGTGTCACTAAACTTGCACCTGGGGAGATGCTGAGCAAGATTAAAGAGAAACCATTGTACAAATTTAGGGAGAAATGGGATATTGCTATGGCTGCTCTCTATCTTCCATCTGATGTAGGTTTGTAGTTTTGTCTGGTTATTTAGTTATATGACCATCATTCAATTACACCAGGTTAGCATTCCTGTTTACTTGAAACTTTTTCCTTATGCAATCTTAGGAGACTTTAAAATACTTTAGTCTCTTCCTGTCTAAACTCCTTTAGACCTATGAGCTTAACAGAAGCAGCATTTGGCTAGCAATTGATTTTTATAGGGAAAAGCAGGTTTTCATTGTATGCTGGAAGTCGGTTTGTGAATATCGCCAATATGTATATTATTTGCTAACACTGTATTGGTGGCTTTGATGAGATAAACCCAATTTGCTAACACTAAATATCGAAATGTCTAACTTCTAACGGACATTTTCAACGGAATTTTCGTTGGAAATACTTTTTCCAACGGAAAAATTCCAACACAATTTTCCGTTGGAAAAATGATTTCTGACGGAATTTCCGTTGGAAATTTCCAACGGAAATTCCGTCAGAAATCATTTTTCCAACGGAAATTTCCAACGGAAATTCTGTCGGAAATCATTTTTCCAACGGAAATTATATCAAATTATTTTTCCTATTAAAAATATGTCTTCCAACGGAATTATTTCCAACAGAAATTCCGTTGGAAATCCGTTGGAAATTTCCAACGGAATTGCAAAAACTTGAACCACTGTATATATTTGCAACGGATTTCCAACGGATTTCCCACAGAATTTCCAACTAAATTTTCCGTTGGAAATTTTCAACGGATTTCCAACGGATTTCCAACGGAAAGTATTACCCACAAGGCTTGTACCGACGGAATTTCCAACGAAAATTTCCGTTGGAAATCCGTTGGAAATGTTTATTTCCAACGGAAAAAGTCCTATTTCCAACGGAAAATTCCGTTGGAAATAGGCTAAATTTTTGTAGTGTAACTAGAATTTGGCCCTGCTATGCCAGGATCGGCTTTTATTCATTAGTTCTTTTATCTCTATTAAATATATCTATGACCATACTTAATATAAGAATAATAAAAAGAATTTTATCCACATGCAAAATATTACAAAAATATCAAAATTAAAAAAAAAGGACATATTGATGTGATATTTAATATAGTACGATTAAGTTTTCATTATTGACTTTTTCATGTTACATTGTGAGTGTTATAATTTTTTATTTTTAATATTATAAATTATTTGATCAAATGTTAGATTCCTATATTGTATAGTATAAAAGAAAAACGTGCCAAAAAAATGAACCCGTTTAAGGGATTCTATGGTTTGAAAATGCTGATTATGCTTATAGAATTTCGGAGATTTTTTTTTATTCTATTCCGTGAGTATATAGTTTATATTATAAATATATATATATATATATATGTGTGTGTGTGTGTGTGTGTGTGTGCAAATGTTTATTATATTAAGATCCAAGATTTCAAACCAGGGCAAACAACCTAAATAAGCTAAACAACCTAATCGAACATACATAGAAATGTAATTTGATTTGAACTTTTATATTTGATTATATATATCTAAATTTATATGTAGATTAGATTTAATTAAGATTAGGATTTAATTTGATTATTATCAATCCATATTAAATATTTTAGCATTATCTTTATCTTATTAATTCTATCTAAATAAGAAGTTATTAATCTATAAATAGACCCCTCACTTCATTTATAAATACACACTCTCGAATAAAATCCTCTTATTTTATTAATACTTCGGCTTAATACTTAAATAAACCTCTAAACTATTCAAAAAAAATTAAATAAGCCATTATTCTTTTATTACATTCAATTAAACCCTTATACTTTTATTTTAGGTCAAATAAGTCTTTATATCCACATGATTGACTAATTGTCATTACTCAAAACGCCACTTGTCATTTTATATCCATATGATGTTGATATAGAGGGTAAAAAATGTCACATAATTATTTTATCATGTCAAATTAGTATGTCATGTCATCATTAATTATAATATGTCGACATGTCGCATCACCATCAATTATGATATGTTAGTATGTTATCTTAGTGTGACACACATAAAATGTTAATTCGCATTTTAATTGAGTCAATCATTAGTCATAATAGTTTATTTGACTCTAAATAAAAATATAATGGTTTATTTAACTCAAAATAAAAGTATAAGGGCTTGATTGAACGCAATAAAAGTATAAAGGCTTATTTAAATTTTCTTGAATAGTTTAAGAGATTTTTAGATATTATGACTAATACTTTTCTTTTATAGTTGTTCTTTTAAGTTTTATTTCACAATAGATTATGAGCATGATTCTCTAATCTCTCAAGTTTTGGTATTATTTAGTTTTCATCTTAAAGTCGAAGTTCTCATTCTTTAAGCTTCAAAAGGATTTCAATGGTTAGTCTTTGATTTTTGGTTTTAACAAATCAAGTAAGTGACTTAATATCTTTTTGATATTTTATCAATCTTAAAGTGAATTTTGCTATCATGTAGTGTTTATCATATTTCGTCATTTGATTTATTAAATCAAGTTGAGAATGAAAATATATATAATTATATATGATATCTTTGTTCTAGTTTTGGAATATGATTTGCTCAATATATAATTTATTTGTTGAATTCCGACTATGATTTTACTCACAATATGTAAATCTATCTTTGATACTATGAGATTTTGCATAAGATATTTTGAATTGAACATATGTAATTGACTTTGTATGATATATATTTCATAACGAGTGGAAAATACTTTTTAAAAAAAAAAGTATGCAATTTTATTGCTAGATGCCAAAACCAATTAGCCTTGGTCTTTGCTTAAATGAAAATTAACAATACAATAGGATAAATTAAAAGAACCCTTAAGATGTAAAAACCATAGACTTGAGGATGTGCGGGTGCAAGAAAGAGGTACCAGACAATGTGCAAAGCTCAATTTTGGGTAAATTCAAGCTTCATAATGCAACATAAGTTTGTTTGAAAATGGTTTCTTTACTCATTTAATTTGTCCATATGCATTCTAACCCATGTCCAAGTTCCAATGACTCATATAATATGACTCATCTAATATGTATGAAATCCAAGCATATAATGAGACCATGTCTGAATAAATCGATGTCTAGACTTACTAAGGTGTTTGGGCATAAGCTATAAGTAACAAACGTAGCTCCCAATTTCCTAATTCCCTAATCATCTCGAATACTAGCACTTTCAAATTCAATTAAGTAACTAGACCCTTGTCCGGAATTAACTTCTAGATCTCCCTCAACTTATGAATTTTGATTAAGCTAGAAGACCTACCTTGGACGTATTCTATCATAAACTGGACAACTTCTTTTTTTCAAACTCTTTTATTCCAGAATTTGAAAAAGTCCCCCCTTACGTCCAATACATTCTTTAACTAGCTTATTTGCTAGAGAATTTGAAACCAAATTCATGGAATCAGATTCTATCCAAAGATTTTTATGTCTTTATGCATCATAAATTTGATAAACAAAAGAAAGGCTTCCTTGATTACTTGCAATTCTGCATAATTGGAATCACATTCACCAATCGATCAAGAAAACTCCAATAAGAATGTTCCATTATGATTCCTTAACACTCCTTCAATACCAACTAGTCCCTGACTCCCTAAAGCAGCCCCATATACATTGAATTTAATCCATCTTAATGTTGGAGCTTGCCATTTAACTTCTATCCTTGTTGTAATTGCTCTTTGTATCATTATTGCCCTATGTGGATTTCTACACATATCATCAATTTGCTCATTTAAATCCAGCCAATTATCTTTGCTCCATTGAGCTACATGTAGCTTGATTAAGTCATAAACTTGCATAGCATCCCATATCTTCCCATTATATACTATCTTATTACGAAATAACTAAATAATCCAAGTAATAGCATGAAAGGTTAACACCCATACCTTATGATTATCACTGCATGTGCATGAAGGCCTCTAAGCTAAAAAGAACTGTCTTGAATTTTCATGAGTAACCCAACTGATTCCCTAATCTCAACAGCACATGCTCCATAACCTCCAAATCTCATCACATGTGAAAAAAATGTGGTAGATATTTTTAGCCTTTGATTTACATAGAACACAACTTACAAGGTCTTCTCCAATTAACTTCCTTCTAGCCAACTCAGTTTTAACAACAGTCTTTCCCTCATTAATTGCCATACAATTACCTCTACTGTGTAAGGAACATAATCAAGCCGATTTTTTTTTCACAAATCAATGCTTTTAGATGATTGAGTACATGCTAATTGAAAGAAAGACTTAGTGGAGAATATGCCACTTGATGTAGCCTTCCATAAAATGCCATCTTTAAAGCCATCTCCAAGTGTGAAATCTTGAGATAGCTCCACATCCTTGTCAATTGCTGGAATTCCCATCCAAATAGTTTCCTTTTAAGCTCTATCATCCATTACCATCCACCATTAGTCAAATTTCCATAATCACAGAGCCTTTCTTCTTTGTTGATTGCTAATGTGAACAATCTTGGAAACTCACTCCTTAAGATCATAGCTGAGCAAAATAACGAGCTACTAATGAAAAATCATAAACCTCATCCATTCCCTGAAGTGAATGTAATATCATTTAATAATTATGGTCATAGACATAAAAAATGATGCCATAATAATTGCAATCGTGATAGTTACACTAATCACTATTCTAATAATACAAATATATTTAACCACTAGAAGTGAATGAATACATTTAAACATCAGAAATGGATGAATAGTGAAGAGATATAAGAAAATGACAAAAGTGGATAGAATAAAAAAATATAGAAAATATCTTTCATTGATGTGGTATGAAAAATCGTTAGTCATGTTCCTATTATACGCTGAAACATCTTGTTGAACTTTATCAAGCATCACTGAAAGCTAAAAGAACAAAAATATTAAAACAAATTTTGTTCAAAATGATTTTAACCATAGCTAAGTTGAAATAACACATATGGTTGTTGTTGATTTTCTTGTCCTCTATGAAGGAGGAATTGATCATCTAATTGGTGATGTAAATATCCAAAAATGTAATTTCTTAATAGTTTGTTGATACATTTTAGTATAACTTTATTATGAAGATGTTTTTATATATTTTCATTATATTTAAATGCTATGTTCTTATTATGTGTTTTAATAATAAATTTTATATTTAATGTTCTTTTATGTTAACTTGCAAGTTTCTTACTATATATATCTTGTTTTATTGAAAAAAAATATGGATATACATCGGTAGAACAAGATTATTGAAGGCTCCAAAAAGCCAATAATTTACTACTCGAAGGAACAAAGTTTATAATAAAAGATGCATTATGTTCTAGTTAGTCTTAAAGAAGATTATTAAAGTTTATAAATACTCATTTGAATGGATATCATATTGAGATAACAAATGAAAGAGAAACTTAAACCTCTCTATTACATCTATTATCTCGGGTAAGAAATATGTGTTGGAAAGATTATCCACTTTTGTTCCCTGAATTGTACTACACAATGATTAAAATGATGGAAACTAATGCTATAGTAAATCAAAAGTTTACTGACGATTTTAATGTTTGGCATGACTAATTGGATCATATCAAATCAATAATGATGCAAAAAATTATTAAACATTCATATGGTTATTCATTGAAAAACCAAAAGATTTTTCAATCTGATGAATTCTTATGTGTTGCTTGCTCTAAAGGCATATTAATTATAAGATCATCACTAGTTAAAGTTAGGATTGAATCCCCTACATTTCTGAAATGTATTCAGTGTGATATATGTGGAACCATGCATCCACCATGTGGACCGTTTAGATATTTTATGGTTTTAATCAATGCATTGACTAGATGGTCACATATGTGTTTATTATCAACTTGCAATTTAGCATTTGCAAGATTATTCGCTCAAATCATTCGTTTGCAAGCACACTGTCTTGATTATGCAACCAAGATGATTCGTCTTGACAATATTGGTAAATTTATATCTCAAGCCTTTAATAAATATTGCACATTACTAGGAATAATTGTTAAACAACTTATTACTAATGTATATACACAAAATAGTCTAGTAGAATCATTTTGTAAACTTTTCCAACTGATTGTAAAGCCATTACTTATGAAGACTAAACTCTCCATTTTTGCTTAGGGGCATGCCAATATGCATACAATAGCACTTGTACATATTAGACTAGTGAGTTATCATAAATTCTCTCTTATACAATTGGTGTATGATCAAGAATCAAATTTTTCATCTAATAATTTTTGGATGTGTGGTACATGTATCAATTACTCCATTACAACACACAAAGATAGGTCTTTAAAGGAAGGTTAGTAATATATGTTGGATACAAATCTTCATCTATAATTAAATATCTAGAACCATTAATAGAAGATTTATTCATGATAAGATTTGCCAATTGTCATTTTTATGAAATAATTTTCCAACATTAGAGGGAGAAAATAAATAGAATCTAAATGAGTATTTGTGCAAAAAAAAATGAGAAAATGAGATTATGAGATATAAAACATGGCTTGTCACACAAAGTTTTACCTAGAGACTTGGTATTGATTATGAAGAAATACATTCTCTTATGGTGGATGCAATTATATTTCTATATCTAATTAGTTTGGCAATACATAAGAATATTGAAATGTGCCATCTTACTATTAATACGTGTCATTATTTTACTAATGGATTTGATTCCATCGGCATAGTCTGTCGATATTCCGTCAGTAACCCATCAGTATTTGTAACAATCTAGTTCCATCGATAATTACTGACAGATCATTGTCGAAAAAATAGATTTCATTAGTAAAACTGATTTTTTTTTTTAGCATCAACCGGTGTCAAAAGAGTGCATTTAATGCCAAATAGAGTTGTTGGCTGCGTATATTGTGTATCCAGCATTCACAAGGTATCAATGCTTTTGTAGCAAGTTTTTCAAATCCCACATAGAAGTATGGAGGTATCAATACTTTCAAGATTGATGCATTTTTTCTTGAATGTATCAATACGTTTAGCCCATGTATCAATACTTTTAACCCTGCTTTGGAATCTTTTTCTCTTGGTTGAGAAGTATTGGAACTTTATTCAAAAGGTATTAATATTTTTGCTTGCCAAGTATAAGGTGTCAATACTTATAACTTAAAGGTTAGATTTTAAAATTGTTTGAACCTTTTGCTTAAATAAACACTTAGCCATTTTATTTTTTTTCTTTCAAGGGTTTTTAGGCTTTTTCAAGCATTTCTTTAAGGACTTGAATTTGCAATTTTGATCATTTGTTTTTGTTATTTCAAAATTAGAGTCAATGTAAAGTTAATAATCTCCCTTTTTTTGATATGACAAAACAATGAACACAATTTGCCTAAAACTTCAATGAAAACCTCCCACTAATTGTAAGATTTTAAGATTCCTTTGAAATTGCAAAGATTTGACTATGAAAGGTTTAAAAATTTGTTGAAGAAAAGTCCACTCCCCCTTACTTAGTTCTGGGTTCAAAACTAATTTTCCTTAATTATGTTTAAAGCTATAAGTTTGCAAGATTCTACCAGAATGTCACCACATAAAATGTTTTTGTTTGAAAGACTTAGCAAAATTTTCTCTTAAACTTTTCTCTCCCTTTTTGTTATATCAAAAAGGAACAAAGAAAATAAAAAGAGTTAAAAAAAAGTAGTCATTTCAAACATCAATTTAAAATGTATTTCAAAACCAGTTAGAATTATGCATTAAGCTTACTTCCAACAAAATCTATTAAACTCATAAGGCATTGAGCATATTATAGCCATCCATGTAACAAGATAACATGTTTTTAACATAATTCATCTATTTAAGCATCCATCTCCTACTAGCAAAAATATATGATTTCAAAACATGCTTTTACTCAAATTTGAACAAATTGTTAAATCCCATTAACATATAGATAAGTCATAACAAGCCTTTACATAATTTGAACACATGAAGAAAATTAATATCACCATTCATCAAGGAATGTCTTTAATAATTAGAAACATCCATGATACTACAAGACATTAAGGTAACTTAAAAATGGCAATTAGATAATATCCATGTAAATATAACAACTAAGGTGCAAATGATATGCAAAATGACCATTTAACAAAAAGTTTGTCACAAAAGGAAGTGCAAAGAATAAAAACAATGTGTCCTCGAGCTCAAGATAAGATGTTGGTGGAATCTGAGTGTAAAAAGCATTCTTCAACTTTTGATGCTTTTTCCTTAGCTCCATAATCTCGCCATCCATGGAATTTAGCTTATTCAAGATCTGTGTAACACCCTCGACTCTAACATAGACTAAGTATAATGTTGACTAAGTTATTTGAGAAGTTAAATTGAGCTTTTGATGTATATGATTGTATACTTATGGATATGCCATGTGAATAAAGAATGACTTTGAATCTTGGCATGCTTGAGGACTTTTGATGATGTTGTATATATATGCTAAGTTTATAAATGTATGAACTATGGTACTAAGGTAAAATATTAAAATGTGATTGTTAAATTGTATGGTTTGGAGTTTGATTGAAGCTTTGAGCTATGTTCCAAACATATATGTTGAAATTGTGGAATATAAGGTTGAATTTAGGATATAGTTTAAGTAGGAAGTGAATTGGAAGTTTGGAGTTTGGACTTAAAAAGTTAAAAGTGATGAAAATTTGTGATATGGAGAAAACGTATAAATACATTATTGGCATGAAGAACAAGAAAAGCGTTTTGTGAAATTTTTATCAATACATGCAAGGATGTATCGATAGATATGGGTTAAAGGGCATTTTGTTGAAAATCTATCAATACATTTACCAAATGTATCGATAGATTCGTGAAATGGGACATTCTATAAAATTTGTATCAATAGATTTCTCCAATCTATAGATGCATTTGAAGTAGAGAGCATTTTGTTGGATTTTTATCAATCCATTGCCTCATGTATCAATAGATTTGAGCGAAATTCTTAGAAATATATTGATACATGCATGTGGAAAGGCAAAAAATAAAAGAACTTTGGGCATTTTGGCCATTTAGAAAACAAAGGAAATGAAGATTCCTCTCATCTGCCTTTAAAATCCCATGACTCTCATTGGATTTTGAAGCTCATTTGAGGTAATTTGGAGCCTAAAAAATGTTAAATGAAGTAAGATTATAGTTCTTAATAATTTGGTTTGTATTTTAATATGCTCATCGGTGAAATTTGTTGTTATTCCAGCGTGGTAACTTTCCCTTTTAAGTTATTGGAAATTTGTCGAGTTCAAATGGTATAAGTTAGCTACAAAGGTAAGGTTCTAATCACCCTAAGCCTTAGAACCTAGAAAAAGTATGATTTATAATGTGTGGATAGATAATTGGAAATTTGGTAAACTAAAAATGCTGGAAACTTGTTGAAAGCTGAAAATTTAGCATTTATGTTCTGTCTAAGGGAATGTGGAAGATTGTTATTGAGTTGGGAATCCTTTGGAAACAAAGAAAGTTTGGATTTTGCTACCAAGGAAGCTAATTGTCACTGTGAGTGGGGCTTTTGTTTGAAAACTAGGTTTTGTAATATATGCATTTATATTTATGCATATGGATGCTAATGTGTGGCATATGAATGTTGTGTTAGCCTAGAAAGAAGGATACATAGGCAACTAACTGAATATGAATTTTGTGAACTTGATATGATTAACGAATCTTTGAATTTAAGAAAAGTCCTTTTAAAGCTCCAAGTACATATGCTTACATATACGTATACATATACATATATGTTTGAAATGGGAATCAAGCTCCTTTTGAAACTATTTGATCATAAAATGACTCTATAGGTTTTGTTTGTTTGAAATGGGCCATTTGTTGGTTATTATGTTGCTTTATTATTGTATGAAAATACTATGACTTAACTATTTGGCTGCATCCATTTGCTATAAGCTGCAGCTGATTACTTCTGTACCATTGAAGTCGATTGAGTTGTTATGATGTGGCATATAAGAGATTAAGTTCTATGGTTTAATAATCATACATGGTATATGATGAGTTTGACACCTTCGATTCTTGACGGTTCAATGAGGAATATCGTTCTATTTATTCTGCCAAAGAGCTATTGATGTTGGCCATGTTTTTTTTTTTTAATAATTGGAGGAAGGGGATTCGAACTCTGCTCTTTAGGCAGGGGAATCATGTACCAACTATTAATGTTGGCCATGTTATGACACTTATAGTTAAAAATCGATTATCTAAAATGTTAAATGGGCATGATGGCTTAGATGTATGGATATGTGTTCCGTTCGATGGTTATGAATTCTGAACGTGATCTAATTTATGGTTGAGTGGTGTCCTTCCTTTGTGACTTTGATCCTTTTCCAATTGCTTCGGTAGTAAGTGTGATTTGTTGTTTGCCTACTTCAGTATTGTGAGTGATTTGGTTCTCCACTAATTGCTTTGGCACCGAGTGTGATTTGTTCTCTACCAGTTGCTTCGGTACTAAGCTTGATTTGTTGTCCATCTGCTGCTTCGACACCATGAGTGATTTGATTATCCATCAATTACTTCAACACTGAGCGTGATTTGTTCTCCGTTGGTTGCTTTGACGCCGTGTGTGATTTGATTCTCTGTTAGTTGCTTTGGCATCAAGCATGATTTGATTTCTGTTGACTAACCATCAAACGATGATTATGCTTATGTCTAAGGAGGACCCATCATTGATTTTGCCATTCGTACATTATGATATGAAATTGCAGATAGTATGTTGTGATACTAAATTATGAAAGTTGATATGCAGTTTGGTTGATGCACATGGTAAGTTATGACATATGTTCAAAGAAAGACAATTTGTACTGATAACAGACATGGTGTTTCGAGTATTAGTTAGATCATTTATGACATATGCCTAGGATTGTTAATCATACATTGAGGTAAGTGATTGGGGAAAAATTACCATGTGATATTCTAAGCCTTATGAATGTGATTGGAGATATTAGGATGGTTCCTACATGATTTAGTACTATCGGAGACATATTGATTCTATGCTTTTGTCTTGCTTCATGAATGCCTTGTATCACATGTTTTATGCACTATTTGTTTATATATATAAAAAAAAACTCTTCCATTTTATGGCTTGATTCTTTCTTCTCCCACTCACTGAGTTATGAAAGACTTACCTCAATCAATTGTTGCATTGAGCAAATAAATAGATTGCAGGATTTCGGGTGGCTTGTATTGTCTCTTAGACAGACACATTTTGGCAACTGGTAGGCATTCCATATCTAAAGAGTCCACTCCGCTAAGTTCAAATTCAAGTCGTTTCCACTTTTAAATTTTGGTTTTCAAACTATATTATGTTTTTGGATTTATATAGGCACTGTGTTGCCATCTACCTTTGTTAAATGTTGTATGGGATAGACTTCTATGCTCGCCAATATATGGCTTGCAAATATCATGTATTAACACTTTCGTATTAACTAAGTGCCAAAGGGCAAAGTTTTAATAATTAGAATTTAAGTTTTGTTGTGTATATCTTGTGGTTGTGAACCCATTGGGGCATATGTTTGTGGTACGTTTTTATTGATATTTTTGAGGCTTATTCACGTCTCGTAAGCTTCGTCTATTGGATTCGTGTGCCAATCATTGCCCCTAGGTTTAGGTCATGACAATCCGAGAGTCCATTGATTCCATGAAACCATAGAGATTGGTTAAGGATTGCTTTATGTCAAAAGCAGAAGCATGGTTAGAGTTAGGCATTTCACTATGTTTTCCTTGAGGTGCACGCTCACTAGGTTCCCCATCATATTCTTTATTATCAATGGGTTCATCTACCACACCCTTCTTAACTCGTTCTCCATTTTTAAGCTCATATCCAATTTCTTTATAATGTGACTATTGATCTTAGTGTGCAAAGGGTGAGATTTGAGAGTATTGCACTTAATATCAAGCCCATGAAAGTCTAGAATTACATTAATGACCATACCGTACAAAAGTGCTTTGCTAGAACCTTTTACTACCTTCATCACATCTAAGCATATGAACATAGATAACAGAATTCTAGTGTTTTTTTTGATGTGGTACATGAACCACATATCTTCATTTTTGACAATAAAGTATTTAGACCCGATAGGCCTAAGGGTATGTGCAACTAAGATGTAGAATTCTATCAAAAAAGGTCAATCTCATGACACTGTTTCATCCTTTATCACATGTTGGAAGGTAGGTGTAAATGTCATTTGCAATGTCACCCTATCTTAGGTTTGTCTCTACAATTTCCTTATCATTTCTCTAACCACCTAATTTCAAATTTTGATTAATGGAATGGCTAGTGATAGTGATTTGTTTTCCCATGACAAAGGTAATGAATTTGTCAATGTGAGCTACTTCTTTGTCATCATTCCAATCTTGAAATTTTTTGAATGGCATTGGAGTAAATACCTTAACTAAATTCTCAAAAAATTTTCTATTTAGGCTCAAATATTCAAACCAACCTAATTTTTTAAAGTTCTTTACATACAAGAAACATATGGTTTCAAGATAATTGAAATAAATGAATCTTCCTTGCATTACCTTTCGGTGGGAAAAATCCTTGTGGTATCATATTTTGAGCACTAGTGTCTAATAGTTTTGCTTAAAGAAAAAATCCTTTCATGATTGAGAGAAAGACCTAAGACCTAACACTAATGGAAGGTCCAGCATCAGTGAAAGGAACAACATCTTCATATGGTCTATTGCTGTCTTTTTTAGTTTCTTGGGATGCATTTTCTTATTTGTGGCAAAGGTAAGATTTTTTGGAGGATTCTAAACTGATTGAATGGAAGAGAAATATGAAAAACCCTAAAAAAGGGAAGAGAGTAAATCAAAGTGTCGATTCTCTCAAGGAAATCAAGATTTTGAAGTCAAGGTTTTGGAAAACAAAAAATTGGGATATTTGAGGACTAAATAAGATTTGAGGTGCAAACTTGTGTTTTGATTTATAAAAACACAAAATCTACCCTTTAATCGGTGAAAAGCGAAATGGGTTCGAAGATTGGAGGATAAGAGTTGAGAGATTTTGAAATAGAAAGGAGAAAGGTTCGTGGGTTCAAGCAAGTGAACGACTATGAGACTTTTATAAACGCCAAAAGTATCAAAGCTTTTAAGGAAAGTATCGATACTTTTGTGTATGGACTTTTTGTTTTTGGCTACTGTATTGAAGGTATTGATACTTAGTTGAGATGTATTAATACCTATGTATGAACTATCAATACTTATGAATGAACTACCGATACTTACACCTTTGTAGCTCTAAAATACACATTTTCGGCTTTTGAAAAACTTATGTAATGGTCTAGAAATGAGTTTGAAGAAAGACTAAGGTCAAATATTTAATTTAGGAACATTGAAAACATCATTCTAGACTTTTGCAAGTGCATTTTTCAACTCAAAGACATCAAATCACCTTAATCAAAATTGAGCTCATTTCACTATAAAAAATTCGAGCTTCACCAACAAAAAATTTCATCAACAAAGCTTAATAATCTGTCAATGTTTCGAATCACGAACAAAAATATCGATTGAAAAATCTGTCAACACATGATCAAAAATATCCTCATCGATAATGGGCATTCCTTTCCCTCTGTTCGAAATTAATCTCATAAACCTTGAGATCAATCTCACAAAAAATCATTATCCTCCCTTCCCAGTGTGATCAATCTCTTAAACCTCGGGATCAATCCCATAAAGCATCATTATTTTATTCAATTATTTCACAAGAAAGCACTATTCAACTATGCAATTATTTTTTTTTTCATCTCTTTAGTCATTATTTTTTTCTCAACGAAGTATCATTAACTATTTTTATTCAACTATTTTATAAGGATCATATCACCTATAATTATTTTTACTATGATACTATAATCGTTAATATAATACAAAATAATAAAAGTAAATTACAGAAAAAATTTTATATTTTTCTTGGTTTTAAGGCAATGTTTTTGCAGTTTAAAGCAAGGGCGGAGCTAGTCAATTTTTATTGGGGGGGCCAAAAGTTAAGAAGAATAAAAATTCAAAATTTTTAAAACTAATATATTGAACTTAACCATTAATAATCAAAAGATTTATAATAGATAATAATTTTATATAATATATAAATTAAAAAAAATAAAAAGAAAAAAAACTTATAATAGTGCTTTAGGAAAGTTTTGTTCGACGATAGTAATATCTTTTTTATTATAAACAACTAAATTATTTATAAGAAACTTATCATTCATTTTATTTTGAAGTCTTGTTTTTCTCAATACAAATGACTAAAAAATTAATATAGTCAACATCCAATTATTTTATTTTATTATATTTAAGTTTATAATATTAAATATTAAATTATAATGTATAAAATATAAATAGTTAAATATGATATACAAAATTAATAATTTTTTCTTATACTCAAGATAATTTCCTTTCAACTAAATATAAAACGTAAAGTACATTAAAAACATATACTCAAGATAATTTTTTCCTATATAAATAGGATTAAAAAAAATAATATATTAGTGAAGTTTTAAACAACAATTAATAATGCAACACTAGAACTTGTATTTGAGAATTAGATATACAATAATTTTTTAATTTTTAAAAATTAAAATCATTAAAAATAAAATCCACATAACAGGAAAAAAAAACATTATAAGTAGGAGATATAACCTATATAACAAAAAAAAAATATAGTTGATGATTTGTAGAAATTTAAAAAAGAAAATCAATAGATACTTAAAATATATGAGCAAATAGAATATACTTAAAATAAATAAATAAATAAAATAATAATATAAGTAGAAAAAATTAAATAAAAACATTATCTCTTTATAATTTCACAATATAAAGATAGGAAAGAAAAAAAGAAAAAATGGGTGGAGAAATTTAAAAAATTAAAAAAATTAAGAATTTGAGTAAAATTAAATGAGATTTGTAAGATCATTTTGTTATTTTTTAATTATATTAACTATTTAATAAAAATTATTTTAAAAAATCATTAAAAAATATATAATATATAAAATATTTCAAAATTTTTGGGGGGGCCATGGGCCCCCCATCACAAAGGGACGCTCCGCCCCTGGTTTAAAGTTATGGGAACAACATCTTTATTTTCAGCAATTGCCTAGGATTCTGAGTGTCTCAGATGCAGCATCCGAGCTGAGAACAGGAGGCTGTCTAAATAGTCTTCAATAGCGCAATTGGGTGCTGGCAATGTTTCCTTAATTTTAGCATAAGCGAGGCTTTCTCAAATTGCAAAGAGCACACAATGAAGCCTACAGTTGGGCTAAACAACAGAAGCCTGTAAATCTGATGTTGATCTTGCTAGAAAGGGTTCTTTTCTAATTTTTGTACGACAATTGTGTAAATATTGTTGACCCGTCGGCTCTCAGTCCTCCGGATATGGAGAATAGCATACACTTTTGTAAATTGGTGTGCACTTTTATCAATGAAAAAAATGGAGTGTATACTCTTGTTTCTGTTGTCTTTTGTTGCTGAATTGAGATAAAGAGATTTCTTAGCCAAAAAAAACAAAGAAAATTTTATATAACATAGGAAATAAAATTTTCACACATGAAATCTTCCATTTCTTTTGATTTCCAGTATATGACCTGTTTTTTAGAATTGATTTCCAATATATGACTTGACAAATTAACTAGCATTAATATATGCTGAGAAATAAAAATAAAAATGGTTAATATTATTTATATATAATATTTTTAATATTTAAAAAAATTTTATATGTCTTACATAATTGATGAATGTTAATATTTTTTATGATGTCATGGTAGAAAATAATTGAAAACGAAAAAATTTTGAAAATGGATAATGATCGAAATTATTTTCTATAAATCATCCAAACAATAAAAAATATTTTTGATAATTTTTTCAAATAACAAAAAAAATTAAACTTTTCATTAATATATTTTACAAAAAAATTTCTTTCATTAAGTTATTTTCTGAGTAATAAACGGAAGTTTAAATAAAAATTTCAAAAAACGACATAGCCTTGGAGAGAAAAAAGACAAAAGAAGGGAATAAAGATATGGGCCAATTATGGTCTAAGCCGATCCGAATATTCATCCGATCCATTGACACAAGTAGTCCCAAACCCAGTGGAACAAAGAAAAAATAAAAAAAGAAAAGGAGAGGAGAGAGAGGGAAAAAAAAAGAAGAGGGAGAAAAGGAGAAAGGAATCAGAAACAAAAAGAAGAAAATAATAAGAAATGAAAGCAAAGAATTTTGATTGTTTCAAACTACTTAATTCGTTGTTTTATTCTACGTTTTCTTTCTCGTTTTTATTAAAAAAATTTTAAAATCTTTATTTTAATAAATAATTAAATTATAGTTATTGGAAAATAGAATAAAAACATGGAATAAGGAAAAGAAAAGAAAAGAAAATTATTTAGATGATTGGTAAATTAGGTGAAAAAGAGCTTTGACCATCTTTAGTGAATAATAGTTCGTAATAAAAATGGTTATATATATAATTGATCAAATAATAATTCCGTTTGCCAAAAAAAAATAAAATTTATGTCAACAACAATATGATTAACGTGAATAAAAATAAAAATATTCAATTAATTTTAATTACCAGCTAATATATAAATGTTGTGAATGAGTCTAAAACCTAGACATTTTGTTCTATGCTATCGTACAAATATAATATGCTTACACATAATAATGTAATTAAATGTAGATAAAGTATAACATAAATTAAAATTTTGGAAATTAATAATTGAATAAAAAATTTTAATGAAATAAATTGATTTTGATATTATGTTTTAGATGATAATTTTATTTTATGACATGTTATTATTAAAAGAATCAATACATGAATATTGATACATTTTTCTTATAATATGGGTATTGTTATACGTAATGAAATATAATAAAAATAAATATTTTTTTAAAAATAAAAATAAAATTTTTATATAAATTATATAATTTATGAATTAATTTTGATATAATAATTTATTTCATTATCATAATGATTTAAATAAAAAAATTACCTCCACAACAATTTGTTAATATATAAAGTTATGGATCAAGTTAATGATTTGATTCGGAACAAAAATTTAAAACTAAAGAGTGGCCGTCACCACTTCCTATCCACCCCATATTTATAATTCATAATTTAAATAATACATTTGTATGAAATTTTCTTAATCGAACAACATATCTTACTCTTTTGGATAAATCATTAAATAAACAATGACATTGATACAATGAAGGATGGATTTATGGTTGGAAGCATATTTTATGTCTTTTTTGGACAAGCTGAGGAAAGTGAATCAATTGGCAAGCGGCGAGGCACGTTGTATCCATGGCGGGCTTCTAGAAAATGAATAACCTATGTACCAGGCTGAGCCAAGTCTCTATTTTAACTCAATTAATTTGTGAAAGCAATCCCTTGTTTAAATACTTAATTTGTATATTTGGAATTGGAATTTGATGGTGGAGGGAGGTTTGTTTTGTCATTTGGGACCTACAGCGAGTGAAAGGAGCACATGGATGCATGTGCCAAACCTCCTCTGGCGACCCCAACCCAACAAACAAATCCATGGCATTCAGGAAACAACCATTCCATTGACAGCTGCCTGAAGAAGAGCCTCAACCAAACTTGATCTTGAAATCTTGAGATTTTTCAGTTTTTCTTTTTGCTTTTATTTTTCCTGCTTCAATTATTTTTGTTTCTCCAGCTGACGGTATGCAGATCTTGGGCCATTATGTTTTCTTCCAGGCCTTCATAGACCTCGCATGTTGAGCTCAATGGAAAAGGTCTGGTTTGCCCTGGAAACAGGGCTCAGCCCTTCTCACCCATTTGTCTGGATCTTCTGCAGTATAATGATTAATTGAATTTCAAAATTTAAACGCTTTACCCTCATCCTTTAGGCTCCTTGGTGTCAAATGTTGTCTACTAATTTAAGGTCGTTCTAATTATGAAAACACAAATATGCAACTATATAACTATTCAAAATTTAATTATTAATGCATAGAAACTAGAAAAGAACAATGTTGAAATGTAATAATGTCCTTTTGTATACAGTATGTTCAAAAGTGATTATACCAAGATCTGTATTTTTATAGATACTTGAGTTTTAATATAGTTTGTAAGTATAAATGCTATTTTCACTATAGGAGTATATAGAATTACAAATTTGAAGTAAAAGTTAGTGAAAGTTTTAAAATTTTCATTCATAAGTGATTTCATACCATTAGGTTCGTAGAAATGTCCAACTCTGCAAAAAAAAAACTTTTCACGCTCACATTTTATAGAATGAGCTGATAAGTATATTTCTTTGTTGTCATTTCAAGCAATTTAAATTTGGTTCAAAAGTACGAGCTTTATTTTTAACAAAGAAAACATGAAAGAGAGTGCATCTTTAAATTCTGCAAAAGAAAAGTCAACAATGTTGTCTAGCTAGAGTATTCATGGACGATCCTGTCATTGTCACATACAACAAATAAAATCTTTCATTTTTGCACATGAGAAGAATCGATGATTTTTTTTGTTGTCATCGTCAGTGTTTACCGCATAATCATCCCATTAAGAGACAAAGAGATAAGATTTAAAAAAGAACTGAACGTGACTCCCCAATTGCTACCTGTAGTGATAAGGAAATTTTGACACACTTGATTACTTTTCTAATGTCGCTATGTGGAAAATATATGGTCAAAATAAACTTTCAGGTTTTTATCAAATTCATAATTGAGCAAAGAAGTGTATATTTTGAGAGTTACTTTATTGGTAGATGAATATTATTGATCACAATTTGGACATGATGCACATTGACTATAATATCTTTGGTAATATATTCAACATAATGATGGATATTAAAGATAAACCAAAGGATATAGAAAGATGTGGTACGATGTGAAAATGTATTGCAAGTGATCAAAATTAGAATTGATCGAACATAATGGAAAATTTTTTAAATCTAAAGTATCGTACACTTCTAGTATATAAGGATGAAAGAAAGAATGTTTATGCATGGGTGAAGTATTGGAGATTTCTTCATGCTTTGGCATTAAACTTAGTTTGGTGTGTTAATGAGGGTGAATGCAAGTTTTATCGGAAGAAAAGTCATGACTATTATGTTTTTATGCAACGATTGCTCCTAATTGCCTTTTGTGATAGTGTGTCAAACTCAATATGGGATGCTATTATGGAGATCTCGCATTTTTTTAAAGATTTTTGCTCAACCGAAATACATGTACCACATATGAAGGTATTAGATAGGAATATTGTTGAAACTATACGCATATTAGAAAAGACCTTTACACCTGATTTCTTTCACTCAATAAAACATTTTCATGTTCACTTACCTTATGAGATTAAGGTTGATGGACTTGTTCATTATTGACAGATATATGCATTTTAGAGGTACTATGTTTCATCCTTTTAACATTTTTCATTTGCTACAAATATATAAATACTTCTCTACTAAGCACAATGATTTCAATTTTATGATGTTAATCGGTTTTCGCATTATCTTAAGAAGAAAGTAGAAGATTGAGCATTGGTTGAAAGATCCGTATGTGAGGGTTATATTATTGAAGGAAATGTCTTCTTTTTGTTCATTGTGTTTTGAACAAACTATGCAAACATGAATAAAATGGACGCCATGTAATGATGATGAGAGAGACATGAATCAGTAGAGTGACTTTCAATTTTCACTCATCCTAGACGAGCGTTTGGTTCATAAAATTAGTCTTGAATCATAAAAGAGGATGAGTATTATGTTGCAAAATTATATGTTTTGATGAATTGTGAGGAGATAGTCCTATATGTTCAATAAGTTACATTGTCAGTTTTAATAGATTAATATATTGTAAGTTATAATTT
This sequence comes from Theobroma grandiflorum, assembly GCA_036013995.1. Lineage (NCBI taxonomy): Eukaryota > Viridiplantae > Streptophyta > Magnoliopsida > Malvales > Malvaceae > Theobroma > Theobroma grandiflorum. The sequence goes on from CP142131.1 coordinate 17,064,349, forward strand.
TTTGTTCTTTTTGTGCCAAATTGCATGTAATTAGAAATTGTAGCCAAAAGATAATTATAGTTACTATTTTATCCAAATCTAATAGAAAAAATCAACTAATAAACCAAATATTAAACAACTCAACAAATTAGTATATAATGGACAAAATTTAAGATAAAATTAAATCAAATCTTACGTATAATGAAAATTGAACATTTTGCTTTAAATTTTATGAAAATGGTAGCTATATATAGACCCCTCGAAAGAAACCCGAGAATTTTATGACATATTAGCACGGCCGGGGACCAATAAGCCAATCTTAATTAGTTAGTTATCTGATGATGAAGAGCTGTTTGAAAAATAAACTCACATGATATAAACGAGAATTAGCGTTTTTAGGTGAAATAGAGAGGAGCTGTCTAGGACGCACATGTTTTGTCTACCATATGAATGTATGATAGAGAAATTCGATTGTCTGAGAGATATTATGGTCCACCGGCAGAAAAAGGCAATACTTTTGATAATATTAAAAGGCAAGCTTTTTGGCATTCTGAGAAGGAACATGGGCTTTCATGACCTTCAGCGCCAGGCCAGCTTAATCCCATCACTTTTCCATGCATATGCATCTAAACTATTTCTCTCGAAGGAAGCTTCCAAACCCATATCTCACTGTGAAAGTACAAAATGTAAAAACGTTTTTAACAAAAAATTTTCAATGCTTTGACAATTTAGGAGAGGGAAAGGTATATGTATTCATGTGGGAAGTGGTTCATCTTCTGCCTTTTTACAGTTTTTGGGTTACAGTTCGATGTAGGTATTGAAGCAATTTGAAAAACAGGCAATAAAGTCAAACCCTTCACATGTATTGTATTAAAGAGGCATTTTTGCATATTTCCAATGCAAATTCCAGGCTACACTTGGATTTTCCTATTCATTTTGTATAGGACAATTAATTTTGTACAAAGAATAACTATATAATGAGAGAGAGAGAGAGAGAGAGAGAGAGAGAGAGAGAGAGAGACTGGGGACTGCCAAGAGCTATCTGTGATCCCTTTTACATTTTCTATTTTAAGCACAACTTACACTAATGAGTTTAAAAATTGAAAGCATGAAACGATGAAACATTTAGAGTGCTTTTTTTGTTTGTTCGCTTGCAATTGCTATAATTAGGAGTGCTTCCAAGACCCTCAACCCAATTGAAGAAAAAAAGAACAAATTTTTGATATCTAATATGATTTCTATTTTGTTAATCCGACTGTTAGATTTCTTGTTTTGTATATATAGATAGCTCATGCATGTAAAATTTTAAACTAACTAAAATTGCATAACTATTCTTTGAAAATATAAAAATTTTATCCATTAAATATATATTATAGAATAAGATATTATCAATCGAGATAATATATGGACTTGAAGATTTATGTGCATAATAAGTATTAAAATATTGTTAAATCAAGCCGTTGGTTTCCAAAAATAATATTCCTACAGAAAATTTTAATTAAAATGTTGTAACATTTCAGTGTTGCTTGATTGATCCCTCCCATTTATATATATATTAACCAAATTTTGAGTAATGCGGATGGAATTTCCATATTTTGAACGAAAAATGTTAACTAATCAAACAAAACATAAAATGGATGAGGTAAGTGAATATGTTGTCTATATTAATATGTTTCGAATTATAGAATTACTTGAATTTGAGATATATGGAAGCTATTGTATCTAGTTTACATTTTGAGTATTATAATGGGATAAATTTTGATTTGGATAAGTCTGAAATAGAATCTTAAATTTTAACCTTTAATTAGGGAGATACCAACAAAAAATCAGATAAGGGTAAATTACATATAGTGTACTTTACAGATACGACTAGCTCCTTATTCTTGACTTAACGGTGTGCTTAATGCCGACTTCTCTCTGGTATTATTATGTTCACCAACTCCAGAACGGTCTGTCACCATTGCTTTTAATTCAGGTTTCAACATCATACTTAAGGATGATTTTGTCATTGAAAATGAAGAACAGTATTATTAGATGGTATTAGATTTTCAGTCCAGCTCGGTGAGCCAGTCAAAAGGGATATGCTATAGTGCCTTTTAGGCAAATATGCTACTCCAATAGGACCAGCATATATAGTACTAATTACAAACTAGTATTGAAAAAGTTTCTTTTATCAGAAAAATAAATATAATCTACCTGGAACAATATACTTCTATATTGTTCACTTGAACAAACAGAGATTTTGCTGCGTAGATAAAGAACAAATCAGATTGACTAAGTAGATGGAGTTTTCTAGTCAAAGTTTCACAAAGTTCCCTTGTGAAAATTGAGAAACTTCTAAATCTAAAGACTCTTGACAAATTTTTTCATTTTATCTAAATTGGTGCTTTAACTTAGAATAGGTTCACCATTTATACACTAACAATTATTAAATTATGTAAACATACTATTTTCAGTAAACTTTGTACGTGTTATTGATCAACTCTTTTTTATTAATTTATTAGTTTTGGATTTAAAATTTTAATGTAATCAATTTTTCAGAAAAAAAAACCCTAAATAATATTACCTATGTCATGTCCTTTTTTTTTTCTCTTTTTCTTTTTCACTTTTTTGGTATTAAGAAAAAAAAACCTTTAAATATCAATATTATAAAACAATTTTATATTTAAATTTAAAACCAACTAGAGTCAAAATTTGAGATGGAAGAATATAATTTACTTCACACACCATAATACCTTATAAAAACAACTTAAAGTAATTCTAAGAAGGGCTAATAGTGCATCAAAGTTTGGCTGGGAAATTATGCAAAACATAACCTTAAAGAGTATGATATGATATAACTTTGAACTAGTACTACTCAACAAGTTTTAATAATATTATTTATATGCATTTGGAATGGATGTTATTCAAGTTTTCCACAAATATTTACCATTGAACAAAGTTTTAAGTATCTAAACACCTTTTTTAATTAATCATAAACATATTTAAACATGAATAAACATAAATAATAAGTTTTGGGTTTCAATTTTGTATAGGTTGGGTCATTTAATTGACAGTCAAAATATTATCCAAGATTATCCTTTCCCAAAAAAGTCCGGAATAATACTAGCTGATGGTAGATTCATATAATTGCATGTGCATGTGTTAGCGAAATGGATTGGCAGCCAATTCAAACTTGCCTTATCTATAATTGTATAGACCAAAAATCTGAGTCCCCAGCAGCATTTTGGAGTTGACATATGTCATTTTAGCAAAAGATGTACAAGTTCCATGCACGATGCGTGTATATATGTATGTATGTATGTATGTTTGTATGTATGTATGCATGTATAAAGTTTTATTTACTCAAATCCCAATATCAAACTGATGAGAAGAAGATGAACAGTTGGAAAAGCCCCTACCACACAATATTCTTTGGCTCAGCCTATATAGTTCCAATTGGAAAAGTAACTGGTAATTCATGACTGTCTTAATTATGTCCATTGTAATTAATTGTAAACTACAACTACAATTATTTATGAATCAGTTGCTCTCTAATTCTTTATATAGAAATTATAACTGGAAGAGCTAATTGCAAATTGGTAATCAACTTAAACGTTTTATCTCTTGCCATAAATCTATGGGACTTCTTCTCCGGCCCCAACCAGATTTCCTTACCAAAAACACACCAATTTGCAGCAAGCAAATTGATACTAACTCCAGTAACCCCGCCGACACCAGTAAGGATATATTATTTTCTTCTTCAACACCGCCACTTTTGATAGATGTGCATTCATTTGCACGCTACAAAGTCTGGGGCTATATATATGTTATCTATTTCCAATTTTAATTTTTATCCACAAATAGCATATATAAATAAGGGTTAACTTCACCTCTAGAATTTTTATTTCTCTTCCGATTGTAATTTCTTGGGACTGTTGAACATTTTCCTATAGATAAATAAATTAACCAACAACAACACGTTTATTGATTAATCATTCAAAGTTAAACCCTAACTCCAACCCTTTCTTTTTCAGATATATACATGTCAGATATGCATCATAAGGTGCAAGAACAAGAGCAATAAAATTCCAACTTATAGAACAGATATATAGGAGAAGAGATGTCTAATTTATTGATAATGATCCAGTACATATATAGCATAATAATATGGATTAACTTGTAATTTACACTTCCTGCTCCTCCCAAGAGAGGGTGTTATCTATCTGCTTAGACTAGAAAGACCTACCAGATCAAAGGCCTAAAAACCACCAAAAACAAACAAAGAACCCCTACACTTGATTGTCCTTCAAAACAACCCAGCACTATCTTCTAAAGACATGTTAATTAGGTCTTCATGACCCTGAGCCAAACCATCATCCAAGAGCCATTTCTCTATCAATGTGAGAGGGACTTGATGAGTCTCCAGATTGGGCTTGCTCTCACCTTGAAAGACGCTGTTTTCAGGCGTCAAATTGGCGTTCTGATCCACCGACACGGATTCATGAGAAGCATCTGAGTTGGACGAGTTGAAGCTAAAAAAAGAGTCAAAACCCTCAGGCGTAGTTGCGCTAAATGCTCCTTCACTGGAGCTAGAGCCTGCTGTGGTTGTGTTGTTGAAGGAATTCTGAGTCATTGTTTCAGCTGAATTTGTTTGATGAGCAGCTGGTTTGGGTGGATTTTTCATCCAGTTTTCGAGCAACCGGGATATGTTTTCGGCACTGGATGCATAAGTAGAAGCTTGAGATTGAGATGGTTTCAAGTAAGGGTGAGAGAGGTTGAAGTCCTTTGAGTCAGTTGAAGAGTTTGGTTTATCAAGGGACAAAGCCTCAGAAAGGGCTTGTTTAGCCATCCGGATATCTGTCTGAAGCCTTTTCTCCCACTGGCCCTTGGAGACTGATTGTGAAGAAGAGAACCCATCTTGATTTTGGCCGTCAACGCCTGTTTGGAGCTTTTTCAGCTTCTTTTTCAGATGGGTGTTCCAATAATTTTTTATGTCATTATCTGTTCTCTGAGGAAGGTAGGAAGCTATAGCAGCCCATCTGCACCCAAACAACGAAATTTTCCGTTATCACTTAGTTTGGGGTTCGAAAATTTAAATAGATAATATACCCTAATTGAAAGAAATTTGTGTATGAACTTCTTATCATTATCTTAGAGCATAGACTTTGATTATCATCTTACCTATTGCCTAAAAGAGCTTGGAGATGGATTATCATCTTCTCTTCTTGTTCAGTGAAGTTACCACGCTTAATACCAGGCCGGAGATAGTTTGTCCATCTAAGCCTGCAACTCTTGCTGCATCTAAGCAAACCTGAAAAATCAACATAAAGAAGAAAAAAACTTGTGAATAAAAACAAACCCCTAAAGAAAGCATAGAAAGTTAACCTCACACATCTCTAAAAGAGAGTAATGGAAGGAACCAAGATGAATTAATGTACAAAAAAAAAGATGCCAGAATATTTATTGCACCTCTTTAATGATCACAACCAACCCAAGCAGAAAAAAGAAAAACAAAACAATAACACAGATTTTAAAAACCAGGAAAAGGGGATTAAACTTAAAACTCAAGGAAAACTTGTCAGCTCAACCTGGAGAGAATTGTTACCTGTATTAGTAGGAACTGATCTCCAATTCCCCGGTCCATGTTCTTGAATATAAGAAACCAGGATGATATCTTCTTCAGGAGTCCATGGTCCCTTCTTCACACCAATTTTATCACAGCAAGGAGGTCTACCCATGTCCTCTTTCTTCTCTCTTTCTCTCACACTCTAGAGATGGAAATCGAAGATTTAATTTTCTCAAACAAAAAAGTCTTGGTTATTATCTTGCGATATAGCTAGAGCTAAAAACCTAGAGTTTGAAGTCTCTTTCTATCCTAATAGAAATGCTGAGACAAGCCTCCAGGGCAAGGGTTGCCTTGTCTATATATACATATATAGAGAGAAGAGACCCGGGAAGGTGTTTACGCTGACCTGCGTGATGAGGTAAAAGGATTTGCTTCCAAAGAGTCAAAACGGACAGCAAAGAGCATTTACTCATCGCTTGCCAAAAGTCAGCTATGCTTAGACTCTTTCTCTCTCTGCCTCTCAAAACCGTGTGGCATTCATTGTGGGGTATACTTGGAGGTGGCACCGAAAAGGAGCCCCTGCGCCTAATTTACTCTCTTATCCCTTTTAAATGGCAGCGTATCATGACTTAGTAAGTGTCTAGTTTTTCAAGGATAAGTTAATTTTTGGCCATTTCCATACAAAACAGTTGGTTTCATGGAAATTAAAACACCTCTTCCAATAACTTTGTGATGTGTGCATCAATGGAAAGGATGCCAAGGCCTTAAGTAGCCTTCTTAATTTGCATGCATCAATAGTAATGGTGAAATTAATTTGCATGTTACCCATTTTTAATAAGTGATCAATATCTGGCCTTAATTTTATTACTTGAGCTCAATATGAATATCTTCAATTCAATTTTTAGAATGGACGATATGAGATTTACGTGATAAGAGAAATTATTTTTTATTATGTAATTAGAAAATTTTTATGTGTGTATATAATATCATATAAATATATATAATGTATATATAAATTAGAAACTTATCTGAAAAGATTATTACTACATATAGTATTGACCAAGGATATAATGGATAAAAAGTTGTCAAAGTCTAGGGGCAACTCACCCTTTAGTGTTGGATTCGGATTTAATATCTCAGAACAAATGGCGAATTGATTTAATAACTTAATTTGAAATCAAGGAAGAAAGAAAATAACTACATCCCTGCAAACTGCATGCCCTACTCATTTATTAAAGAGAGAAGAGAGGAAGAAAGTAAAAGTAAGAATACATTTTCCAAGTTCAAATAGCTTATAGTGACAGCATTTCTTCTTTCTCCTTTGTTTTTTTTCTTTTTTTGCCTTTGAAAGAGTCAGATCCATTACTATCCCATAAAGAAAAACGAAAAGAAAGTTAGATTCATTGAATTAGCAGTAAAGGGATCCAAGCGATGGCATTAGCAATTCCTTTACTTTGTTTATATTATTCACAATAGCATCTAGTTATAATTAATTTCTTGAAAATTAATAGGATTGCTTGGCTACTTGTAGTCCTTCTCAAGCAATCAACATCTGCATTATGAAGATTAATATTAGGTAGTGTAACAAGGCCAATTTGTTCATAATCGAAAGTAACTAATGGCAAAAAAGAAAGCTGTTGGTAACTGTAAGTAAGGCGAGTATCCAATGATAAACCACACCTAATTATCTTTGAAAACAAAGTTTGAGTTTAAATAGCACTCCTCCGACTTATTTAATTGCTAAATAAAAAAGTTTATTGCTTCTCTTATGCAAGAGAAAAGATTAAGACTCAAATTTAGAATTTTCAGCTAATCTCGATTCCATCTTGATTGTTTAAGTTCAAGTGAGAGTTTAGTGCTGTCATTCCCCTGTTTTGTCATAGTTCAAAGAATGGCTTTTCATGGCTTTCTCATGCATTATCGTTTGCTGTTGCTGGTTTAGTTTCATAATCCATTTGCCTGTCCTCCAAGCCTGTATTTGTTTGCACTTAAGGTGCTTCTGGGACTGTATTTATCTATGGAGACATTTCTGCTCCTCTTTATCTATCAATATAAATTCTTTTAATTATTAATAGTACTGTTAATATATATTATTTCCCAAACCCGTTTAAACAACCTCAAATAGAGCTTAGTTCATAAATACAAGCGTCCATAAATCATATGTTTTTATACAAGGCTGATTTGAACCTTCAAATTCCATGAATGTAATGTCATGAGAAATGTATGAACAGGTATTGTGTTGATGCTGGGTTTATGTTGCTGAATGTTTGTTGTTTTGAAGCTGTCTCACTGTCCCTTTATGCTGGGATTATGATTCTTTGATGCTAAATCTTTGTGTGAGACATGGGGAGATGAATTGAGAGTTTGGGTTGCGGTTGGATACTAAGGTGTTACTTGGGTGGAATTGTACTTGTCACCAGGTAATTTATTAGGGGAAGCCAGCTGGTTCTATTTGTTTTATGGTGTACTTGCTTACGGGTGGCTGTTGTAAATGGTTTAATAGGGATGCGTAACCATCCATTTCTTACAGGACCAGTGTCTTTTGTAAACTGGACTTTGCTTACTTTTTCTTTTGACTTTATATTAATGAATATCACACCGAGCAAGAAAGAAAAAAATGGAACCTTTCTTATTTTTTCACTCCAATAATTTCAAAATAACCAGCAATGACTAAATCAGACTAGGCTACAAAATATGAGGGGTTCTTTTTTTTTTTTTTTATTGACAGTGTTAACAATAAATAGAATTTTCTAGTCCTAATTTCCTGCTCCCTGATGAAGATTCAACACAAAGGAATTAATATAGTCCCAAATGGCATAGCATATGATGCATATCCTTATGGCTTATAAATACTCTTGGCCGCCTATTGGCTATGATAAAGCTTTGTGGTTGATAGACTAAACCCGTACTGATAAAACTTTGTGGTTGATAGACTAAACCCCACTAAATGGGTATCACATCATTTTATTTAGTTTTCTTTTACAATAATGTCGTTTTTACCTGACAAGCAACTTGACTTCATCGAAAACTTGTTAAATTAGGACTTCTCACACCGTTTTCACAAACAAAACCCACAACAAAAACACACATACACAGGGCTTTTCTTTTCCTTCTCTTTTGAGGTTTTTCATTTCAAAATCTTTGCAATACTTAATGTTGATAATGCTTAATTCGAATCTCACAAATTTTAAGTAGTATTTGGTACTTTACAATACAATATGATTACAGGCAATGTGATTGCAACCAATGTGATTACATGAAAAATAACATTATAGTGTTTGGTATACAAGTAAAATCATGATTAAAATGCAGGGAAGATAACATTGCAATGTTTAATTTACAAGTGCTTTGCTGAGAATTTAATGTTAATTTTCAGAATTACCCTTGTTTATTAAAATGCAAGTTTAATATACTTGTATTCTTTATTGTTAATTTTTATATAATATCATCTTTTAAATATATTTTTAATGTCATATATTTTATTTTCATTTCTTATTATAATTTTATATATTTTATTTTCATTTTTTAATATAATTTTTTATATTATATATTTTATTTTAATTTCTTTTACTTATATTACATAAATTTTAGTTTTTTATATTTTTATTTACTTTAATTTTTATTTCTTATATTATATATTTTATTTTAATATTTTTATTTTAATTATAATATTACAAAATGTTTTTAACAAAGCAATAAAATTGAAAGGTAAAAATGTCTTTAATAATATTGCAAAGTGCAATGTAATTTGATTGCATTGGTTTTGGACTACAATCACATTACATCTATTGGCTGCAATGTGATAGCATTGCAATCTTACATTACAGTGGTCTGTTGCAAAACAAATACTGTAATGTAATTTAATTGGACACATTGTAGGGAATGTGCTCCCACTTCCCTTATACCAAATGCTACTTTAATGTTAGATATTTTGTTAATAGTGGTATTTGGACTTTAGGACTAAAATATTAATAAGTGATTAATTTTTTATTATTTTAATTTGTAAATTAAATAATAAATATTCTTTATGAAGAGTGTTTATTAATGAAAAGTCGTAATTGTATTAAATATAAATTTTTAAATAGTTATATAATGAAGGGAAACAATTGTCTACATAAAATATGTATATGTTCATTTATCATATAAACAACGTTATTATACTGCCATTTTCACTTTTATCATAAGTATGTTAATGATTTTGTTGTATTTTGGAGGTTAAAAGATAGCTTAAGGAAAGTATTTTATTCACGCTCTCAAAGTTGTATTATTTTTCTTCTTAAAATAATAATAAATTTCTAACATTCTTAAGGTAGTTTTTAACCTTTTTTCAAAATTATTTCATAATGGAGAATGGGCTAGATTCAAGTATGAAGGTTTACTTCCAAAATTAGGAAGTGATCAAACTAGATAAATTCAATGAAATAAATTTCACTAGATGGAGTGACAAAATGGTATTCCTATTAACCACATTGAGGATTTATTAATTCTTAAGACAGATCAATCATCAATTTCAAAAGAGATCACGTCAGCAAAAGGAATACAAATAACACATTATGGAAAATTTGCTACAACAACAATTGCTGCTACAACCACAACAACCACAACTGCTGCTACATCCACAACTATTACAATCACTATTATCGCCACAACCACTGTCGATGTTAATATGGAGAAATGGAAACATAATGAGTTTATATGTTGTGGATACGTTCTCAGTTCTCTCACTAATCGATTGTATGATCTCTTCGTACATAAGACTTCAACAAAGGAAATCTGGATTGCAATTGACAAAACGTACAAAAAGGAGAAAAAAAAGTACGGATAAATTTCTTGCATTGAAATACTTTGAGTTTACCATGATGGATATCAAACCAATTATGGATTAAGTACATGAGTTACAAATTCTTGCCTTTAAATTAAGTGAACTAGAAATCAAAATCACTTACTAAGTTCAAGTGAGAGCAATTCTATCCAAACTTCCACCTTCTTCAAATAGGAATAGGAAGAAAATTTTGCATTCTCCATAAAGTTTTACAATTGAAGAGTTGCAAGTTCATTTGCATATTGAGGCAGAAAATCATGCTAGAAATTCACTCATTCTTGGATCAAATATAAACCTCGTTAATGAAAAAGAAAAGGGTTTTAATAAAATGAAAAGCAATAAAGTCTACAAAAATGACCTTAACAAATCCAAGAAATTTAAGAGTGATAAAATACGTTTTCAATGTGGAAAGAAGAGGCATTTTATCAAAGAGTGCAAGTTCAGAAATTCTAGTAATCTTGAAAATAAGATTGTTGCTTTTGGTTCTATAAACAAGGTAAACCTTTTTCAATGTGATGTCAAAGAAGTTGTTGTGATGGTGATTGAAATGTATATTAGAATGGTTACCAAAGCACACATGGCTATTATAACAAAACGTTTAGAATGGTGGTTAGATTCTAGCACTATTATTGATGTTTGCAATGACAAAAGGTAGTTCAAAAGCTATAGAGAACTCAAACGATCATAAGAAATTCTGATGGGGAACTAAAATCCTGTTAAAATGCTTGGCAAAAAAACAGTCGAGGTAAATTTTACCTCAAGGTATAAATTAATTTTACTTAACGTATTCCATGCTCTTAAAATTATACAAAAAAAAAAATATTGTATCTGTACATTTATTATGTAAGAATGATTTTAAAATTATAATAGAATTGGATAAGGTTATAGTATCGAAAAATATTGTATTTGTTGCAAAAGGATATTCTTGTGACGGAATGTTCAAACTCAGTATCAATGAAATGAATAATTCTTTTGCTTATACTCTTGAGTATTCTTTTGACTTATGGTATGCTAAATTATGTCATTTAAATTTTCAATTTTTAAATTTTATGTTAAAGCATGATTATATTTCATGTCAAAAAGATAGTTTTGAAAAATGTGAAATTTGTGAGGCAAAAATGACTAAGAAACCTTTTCCAAAAGTTTAAAGAAAATAAAAATTATTAGAACTTTTACATTCTAATATTTGTGAACTAAATGGTTTACTGACAAGAGGAGGGAAAACATATTTTATAACATTCATTAATGATTATTCTAACTACACTCATGTTTATTTAATAAAAAAAAGATGAAGCATTTGATAAATTCAAGGAATTTAAAACTATTGTTGAAAATAAAAAAAAGAAAAAAGATTAAAATTCTTCGAAGTGATAGAGGAGAAGAATATTTTTCAAAATTATTTTTTTCTTTTTTGTGAAGAGAATGGAATAATTCATCGTAGAATAGCTCCTTATACACCTCAACATAATGGATTAGTCGAAAGAAAAAATAATATGTTGTTAAATGCAAAAGTTCTTTTTAATATTTAAGGAGAAGCAATCTCAATAGCATGGCATATAAGTAATAGAGTCCCTTTGAAGAAATTACTTATAATACCATATGAATTATGGAATGATGGCAGAAAACAAAATTTGAATTATTTTAAAGTGTGAGGGTGTATAACTTATTATAAAGTCATGAATCCTCATAAAACAAAATTAGGACCTAAAGGCATCAAAAGTATTTTTGTTGGTTATGTATAAAATTCAAAAGTATATGAATTACTTGATTTAAATTCTAATGTTATAGTTGAAATCTATACATGTTGATTTCTTTGAAAATAAATTTATTTATAATTTTATTAATTTTAAAAATGAAATGAAAAGCAAGTTGAAATGACTCCAACAGTTAGTGGAAAAAGAAAAGAAATTAACAAATCTATAGAGTCAAGAAGAAGTGAAAGATTGAGAAAAGAGAAACATTTAGATTATGATTATATTTCTCCAGATTCAATTGTTTTTCTAATTGAAAAAGATAAAACCAATATACTGAATAAAACACCAATTCTACTAAGTGTTGATGAAGATCCCAAAACTTTTAATGAAGCAATGTCTTCAAGAGATGAAACCTTTTGGAAAGAGGTTGTAAATGATAAAATGGACTCAATAATGTCTAATAATACATGAATATTAGTTGATTTGCCTTCAGGTTCTAAACCATTTAGATGTAAGTGGGTGTTTAGAAGAAAATATAATATTGATGGTTCTATACTAACTTTTAAAACAAGATTAATTGCCAAAGGTTTCAAAGGAAGGCATAAACTATTTAGATGCATATGCTTTAGTGGCTAGAATTTATTAGAACACTTATAACACTAGCTTTGATTTATAAATTGTATATACATCAAATGGATGCTAAAACTTCCTTTTGAAATGATGATTTAAAGGAAGAAGTACATATAGAACAAGCAAGAGATTTTATACTTCTTGGAAATGAGAGAAAAGTTTGTAAATTGGTTAAATCACTTTATGAGCTAAAGCAAGTTCTTAAAAATGGCAAGAGAAATTTGACTCATACATATTGTCTTATAGTTTTAAATATAATGGGGCTGACAAGAGCGTCTACTCAAAATTTACCAAAGATTATGGAGTTATAGTATGTCTTTATGTTAATGGCATGTTAATATCTAGCAATAACATGATTAGCATAACTGAAACTGAAATATTTAACCTCTATTTTTAAAATGAAGGATTTGAATGAGGTTGATATTATTTTCTATATTAAAGTTAAAAACCATAATAATGGTTATGTCATTAATCGAAGTTACTATATGGAGAAATTGATCAATAAATTTAAACATTTCAATATAGAAGAATTTAATGCTTCATATAACTCAAGTATGGAAATGAATAAGAATGATGACTGAGTAATTGCACAACTTGAATATGTTAGTGCTATTGGAAGCCTTATGTATGCTATGCATTGCATTAAGCCAGATATTGCATTTACAGTTTGCATATTATTAAGATATACAAGTAGATCTAGTAAAATTCACTGAAAAGTCATTAGGAGAGTTCTTAGATATCTTAAAAGAACTAAAAATTTTGGCTTACATTATTCAGACTATGTAAAAGTGTTAGAAGGATACTTTAATGCAAGTTGGATTACTAGTGCAAATAATAATAAGTTTACTTCAAGATGGATATTTACGCTAGGAGGAAGTGCTATTAGTTGGGCATCTAGAAAACAAACTTGCATCTCACATTCAACAAGGGAGTCTGAGTTTATAACTTTAACTGCAATAGGAAAAGAAGCGAAATGGTTGAGAAATTTGTTATTAGATATAGAGTTGTGGCCACAACTGATGCAAACCATTTCCTTATATTGTGATAGTGCTATTACAATGTTTAAAGCATATAGTGATATTTATAATGAAAAATCTAAACATATTAATGTAAGACATGATTATATTAAAGAATAAATTCTATTAGGGTAATTAGCATAACATATGTTAAATTTGCAAGTAATTTGGTAGATCCATTGATGAAATGTTTACCAAGGGATTTGGTAAGTAATACTACAAGAGGAATGGGTTTAAGACCTCTATTAAACACCAATAGCAAGAACCCAACTTTTAATTAGAAACCTTTAATTACTAAGTTGATGCACTAATATATCCCATTTCTCAAAATCTTGTTTAAAGATAGTGCAGTCCACTACGTACAGAGGTTGAGTTTATACTCTTAATGGAGTTTGAATATTACATTATAGAAAGACAATGTCTAGAGAAATGGGGACATTAATGAAAACTCCACCTACATAAACATAAGGAGTGGTGCTACTTTAACAAGAAGAATTTGATAGATTCTCATGTAAATGTTTATTATGAACAGGGGCTATTATAGTGCTAAAAGTGAATGATCATTTATAGAAATATAAACGAGTATTATGTGTAGTGTATTTTCAATTCTAACAATGGGAGTCGAGGTTCAATTTGTAGATACCATCTACTTCATTAGCGTTTTGAAATGCATTTGCTAATTGATGGTTCAAATCAAGAGATACAACTGTATTTATAATATTCGTTTGTGTGTAAGGCAAAAAATAAAAATATATTTTATAGAAAAAATCAACATTTCAAATTAGTGAGGGATTGTTAAGTAGTTTGTTAAAGGTGGAATTTGAACTCTTTGGACTAAAATATTGACAAGCGATTAATTTTTCATTATTTTAATTTTCAGATTAAATAATAACTGTTATTTATGAAAAGTGTTTATTAATGAAAAATCATGACTCTAATAAATAAAACATTTTAAATAGTTATATATTGAAAGGAAATTACTGTTTACATTTAAAGATGTATATGTTTATTTGTTATAAAAATAACATCATTACACTGTTATTTTACTATTTAGATAAGCATATTAAAGATTTTGTTGTATCTTAAAAATTAAAAAATACTTTAAAAAAATTTTACTCATGTCCTCAAAATTATATATATTTTTTTAAAATAAATAAAATAATTTCTAACATTGAATACTTGAAAATGAGCAGTTGATGGAAATGCATCTTTTTTCATTATCTAAATTTATATGGTAGAGAAAAGATAATCACAAATTAGAAATTACCATATTGATTTGTGAACATCAAAGTTGGAGTAGGGGTGAGTAATAATTAATGCAACTTTGGATTTAATTGAAGGGTTTTTGAGGTGAAAATTGGACGGTCTATATTATGATGTGAGTTGCAAGAGAGAGAGAGAGAGAGAGAAGGTGAATCCTGCGCATTGGGCTTTGGCCCTTCATTGAATATACTGAAAATGATGGAAAATGAGAGCTTAACTTTGCTTCGAAAGGAGCCAGCAATTTAAATTATGAGCCGCTGATATTTATTTCTCAAGCATGCATTTCCTTTCCTATTTGGAATAAAATATTGCAGACATCCTATGGAAACAAACATCATTTGATTTATAAGGTTTATCATATAATTAAAATCATTTGTAAACAAACAAAGTTTAAATAACTCACTTATACAGGCAGAAATTAACGGTTTTTGATCCTTATAAATTATAATATATATGATCATTCCAAAAGAAAATGATAAAGAGTTTAAAAATATAAATATAAATATTTTTGTTTTTATTACGCAGGTTGTTGTAATTTTTATCCCCCTCTTGGGATTTGGACTGTATAACCAAAATCCAATTCAGAAGTTTTGAAGATTGTCATTTGATTATTGATCCCTAAATCCTAAAGAATCTCCAAAAGTTACATCCGAATTAGAAGCAACGTCAACCTCTTGAGAGGGAAGAATGATTCCGCCAATCTCAAAGCCATTTCCGACATGGCCTGGGTTGTTTCAGTAGATGTTCCAAGGTGTCTGCTGCTGTCACTGGGTTTCTGGTGTTTTTGTGTCTTTGGAGTTCGGGAGTCTCGTATGCAAATTTGCATAACTGTTAGACTGGGATTTGCATAACTGTTAGACCGGGATTTTCTGTCTCTTTCATATATGTACCACCCAGTTTCTCATCAATAAATTTCTTATGCTTCTCAAAACAAACAATAAAAAAAAAACCCATTTCTGACGTGTCAATTAGGGTGATTAAGTTCTCACAGGAAATCAATTAGAAAGATCAACGTGGAGACAATTAGTACCCTTCAATTCAGTCATCCGATAATAGCCTAACCAATTGATGGCAACAACAATAGATTTGTTTGCTGATATTGTTCATCCCTTTTCAAGAATTGATCAAATATCGTTGTCCATGCAAGTCAATGGCCTTGCAGTCTTGCGACTCACATGTATACTAAATAAAAGAAGGAAACTTTTGAAAACCCCATGTAAAACCACAATCTGAACTCATATCATGCTAACTTCTGCAGCAATCGAGTTGCCTTTTTCACAAAAAAAAAAAAAAAAAGTTAAAAGAAAACATTTTAAGTGGATATTTTTGAAAGCACAGAAATAGAATAACTTTATAATAATGTGAATTTATCAAACAGTTTTTCATGGTGCATATAAACTAAAGAAGCTCTCACCGACATATTGTAAAGTTCATTCCAGAGAGGGATTAGGGACCCAATTTGGAGCATTCATTGCCGTAGCATGGATTTGCCATAGTCTTCCGATTATTTTGTAAAATGTCCATTGATAACAAATTTTCTTTTTTATAATATTGTACATTTCCGCAGCATAAGATATGTAAAGTTTTTATACAAAGATCAGGGTAAGCATTGTTGATTCTCGATAGAGATTTGGTTTTCAAAAGAATAAGACAAGAGAGAGAGAGAGAGAGAGAGAGAGAGAGAGAGAGAGAGAGAGAACAGGGATGAGTTTGTTTCCATTTGAATTGCTTTCAACTTAGTGGTTAGTATTTGTCCATCATTTCTCTTGGGAATGACGGTCCTTCATGTCACTATTTCCCTAATTACTTGCAGTGACTGTGTCTTCTTATTCAAAAGTGTAAGTTAATTTTCCGTTGTGAAAAACTCTCCCCATTGTATTATGTAGTGTGACCAAAACAAAAAAGAAAACAGTTAGTCAATGGTAAATTAAATTAGTTCATTGAATACATACTCGATATTTCCCTTCATTGTACTCTCCATGTAGGGTGTTTATGACAAATATCATGTGGGATAATTAAATATTATTAAAACAAATAGTACTAAAAGAAAAGCAATAACAAAAATGAAAACAAAAACCTCACCATATACTTCATATTCAAACATATCTAAATATACGCCATTTGGGTTTCGGTTCAAGCGATAAGATGGGTTGACTTGGGACAAAAAAAAAAGAAAGATTTTGGCTTTTGGTGCCTCATGTTGTAATAATAGTAGCTATAATTATTACTTGTTGTCAAATTAATTAAAATTAAAAAAAGAAAAGAAAAGAAATGTGAAAAGGAAAAGGGGTGAAGACCAATAATGCAAAAAGATATATCTTCTCGAAAAAGAAAAATGAAAAAAGGATATATACCATAGAGAAACCATAACTGAAACTGAACTTTTCATGCCCACGTACACACACGCAAGGGATGAAGAGTAGAACACTGCTTTAGAAGATTGTGAAAAAAAAAAAGAAAAAAAGTCTTCCCACCTTATCGCCGCCATGATTTCCACAGTTCATAGCATGACAAATACAACTCTGTATCTTCGAGATTATGCCATTAAATATAAAATCAATTAATTTTGTGGTTGATTTTAAATAAGGACAACAACAAAAGCAACAGCAAAACTATGTTATCACAAAGGGGAGACTAAGATGGCAAACTTGAAGACTTGAGGCCATGACTCTTAAATAAACATTTTGACAATTTCTTACTTAAAGGAGTGAGTATTTATTGGGCGGGGTGGCTGAAATGGACATTTCCCAGGCCAAATGGCCGTTGGAGACAAAAGAAGACAAAAAAAAAAAAAAAAAGAACGAAAGAAATGCTGTAGCATGCTTCACGCAGCAAAGTCCGTTTCATTTTAGATCAGTAGTGACATAAGAAAACAAAGCAAGTTTTTTTATTAGGTTTTGCTTTGAAATTTAAGTCATTGCTGATATTGATGGCACTACGAGATGAAACAGAGAACAAGTGCAACAAATAGGATTTTCTATACATCCTTTTTTTTGTCCATTTCCTAGGCCTTCGCCATCTATGTCCTTTTAGTTCTTTTTCTTGCCATTCACATTTGCGAAAAATGCTACAAAAAACACTTTTGGGCCATAGGATCAGAATTAGGTACATGCATTTGAAAGTGATGAGGAAACGTGACGAGTACTAGCCCATATTCTAAATTTGTTCATCTCAGTTTGGAAATTTTATTAGTATTATTATTACTTTAGGCAATACTTTTTATGATTTTTATATTTATGGATGAAGACAATAATGGGAATATGATTAACAAATTAAAGTTCATTTTCTTGTTAAGCAGAATCGATTTACAACGTAATTTTGTTTTTGGGAGTAAATTAGTTGTTAGGTATCTCTTAACACCAACTATAGTGAATAAACAGACCCATATGCAAACCACCATGCTAATTCCAACTGGCTGAATGAATCTAAGCTATTTCTATTGGGACTCGGTCCTCCAATATTAGTAATTAAGTCAAAACATACATTACGATTCGAAACCAATTATTTGGACATGTAATTCTTTTGAATTTTGTTGTCTTATAAAACAAGATCAATTACTAATTAACAAGCTATAAAGTAGTGCTGCTTTTGAAGCAACTTCATGGTGGGCGCTGCAAAGATTTTCTTTAATACGTCTCATGGGCGAAATTCAAAATCTAATGTTTCTTTTTTGTTTAGAAAACAAATAAAACATGAGAAGAATCACTAAAGTTCAAATTTAGTATTAGTACCTCAAATCCAGTAAGTAAACCTATGGTTGAAGTATGCTTCAATATATGTAGTAATTACGTCTCATTTTTAAAATAGAATTTCAAGTTTCACCTTCCTCCCAAAAATCACAAAAAACTAAAGTATATATTTGAATTTTTTTTACGCATAATTAGTAATATAATCACCTATACGAATTTGTTTCTTAAAGATAGAAAAGGTCGACAAACTATAAATCTCAATTCTCTCCAATAGGAGCAAAAATAATTGAATCAAATCCAGATTGTGATATAATCATAATATATAAAATAACATGTGCTGTCAATCTTTTAATTGGGTAGTTCAATGATGCCGAGTCAGTGAACTAATTTAATTAGATGATGCCAGATTCTTGAAAGATCTGAAGTTTTAGCAGGAAAAATGCAAAGAAATCAACATCAACCCCCTTCAGATTGTGTGAACAACTAAGTACGTTAGGGGCGCAGATAGGACCATGCCCTATTAACAGCGGGTGATGCCTTAAAGGGGTTGCACACCAACTCAAATAACCAATCATGCATTTGCTTGGTTTATACATGAAGTTTTTGGGCCACTCACATCCTGGTACCAACTTCTCTCTACACTCATTGGTATAAGCAGATAAAATCCATTAACTCAGTAGAATGACAATGATCCAACACCAATATCACATTGCAGTCAATTTCAACAAGGAAAATAAAAAAAGAAAAAGAATTATGTATTCAATAAATCAAACTTGTAATAAAGAGCCCTTACCAAATGTCAAAAACAGGATAGCCGAAACGGCTTTGTGGGCCCCGGCACCCTCCGTGGCATCCATCGACATGACCAAAATGACACTTGTATGGCAGCTTTTGTGGCTGCGTGGGATTTTACATTTAAAGAAGAGTATTTGCAAACAATAATTATAAAGGAAATTAATGCATCGAAAAAGAAAGAAGATGGTATGCTAGCTTTTTATAATTCATGATCATCACATCCTTTCACTTCTTTTACCGATTAAATAATACTTTCTTTATCCACCTTTGTCCCTATCCTTATTTCTAAAATTTTTATTAAATAATTATCATCTTGAAAGAAAAATAATCTTATCTTATCTTATATACAATGATTCTAATATACATATACCTTGTGACATGTGACTTTGTCATTTTTGAATTTCAAAAGATTATTTTCAAGTTTTCAGTCTGAGTGATGGATGCATTTTTTTTTTCATTCTCATCAGCCACTTGGGTTTGTTTCTCCCCTCATCATTTTCGGTCTACATGTTTTCTCAGTAGTGGTGTCCTTACCGATCAGTTCATCGACTGAATATTCTTTCATCGACGAGTGAAATTTTTGGGTTTTTCGTCTAGCTGATGGGGTAATTTCAAGTTTTTAAGTTTTTGTCTTTTTTATCTCTGTCATTAGCTACCTGGATTTGTTTCTCCTCTGTTCGTTTTGGGTCTGCATGTTTTCTCAACAGTAGCATCCTTCTCGATCAGTAAGTCGACTAAACATTCTCTTACTAAAAAGTGCTTATAGTCTTTTTCCTTTTTGGAGTGAAGTCTTCAAGGATCTAGCATTGCTGCTTATGGTGGATATTGGATGTGGTTGCTGGGATTCGACTTCATGCTCAAACATGAAAATAATCAATAAATTAAACTTATAACGTAGCGGAATAATAGACTAGTATTAAATCAGAGAAACAGTTGAATACTACTGGTCAATGTTTGTGTTTTTTATGTAATTTTTAAATTAATTATGAACACGAATAAGTTTAAGAGTTACATACCTTACTCTAGATATCGTAATAAAGAGCCAATTAAATCAAAATCTTTACTTCTTCACCTTTAGGAATTGTCAAATCTTCAGCCACCCAAGTGTTTGACCTCTAATAGTAATCCACACAGTGACTGAATAAGACCTTCTCAAAAGTAGGATTTTTACTTGTGCTAGTAAGTTTTGTTTCTAAAACAAAAGGACCAAAACTTCTTGTTGAATCTTATTTTTGTTAGATAAAGAAAACTATTTTTTCATTTTTTATTTTACGAAATAGCTGAGAAGTGGTTAGAGGTTTAGAATTTTTAGTTTGCTAATTATATAGCCAAACTAAGTTGTAACTCTAAATACAACAATTGTATTTTAATTTAATTAAGTCTTTGAGAACTTAATTAATTTTTTACTTTATTTTGGTCTCTTTTAATTAAGTCCAACTCAATTAATTATCTTTATTTCATCAAAGCACCTTCTTCATCTTCCTCCCATATCTTCTTTCTTTTTGTAGAAATTTTTCATCTTCCATGGGAAGGAACCTTGAATCCTCTATAACTTTCTCATAGAAAGTCCGAATTTCATGTTTTGCCCACTTTTCCATAGGGTTTTTCATGCTCTTCCACTTTTACACCTCAACAGCCTTCGAAAGTCTTTCTTTAATACCTTTTCTCATTAGCTGGGCATTTTAGAGAGAGAGAGAGAGAGAGATTTCACAATAGTTTGAAAGCTTTTGGAAAGGAATTCAACTATGAAGAAAACCTAAGGTGAGTGATAAGTTAGGGTTTATTTCTAATCTGTTGATGGAGGTCAATAATTTGATTCGTGGATTGTTTTATTGTGGAGAGTTGTTTATTTATTTCTAGTGTGACTAGAGCAGTATAAATAATGGCTAGTCAAATAGCAATTGGAAACTAGTTAGGAATAACTAGTGGAGCTTGATTTAGGAAATAGTTTTTAGAATTTTATTGATGTAAATTAAGTTAATTGTGATGCCATTATGTGTGTGCTAGGTTCCAACGTGACCCCATATCTCCATTTGGAACATTAGTCAAAGTTAGGGTCGATTAAAATGTCAACAAAAATCAGTGAGTGAACTTGCATTAAAATGTTTTTGGGATAAATGCATTTATATTTAATTGAATCACTTAAAATGTTTTATTGGCCTTTTTTTTCTAAATATGCATGGGAACAAGCCCTTTGATGAAATGTTTTCACATTGAGAAATGTGATTGTGATGAATCCACGTACTTCTTTGCTATATTGTTATACATATATATATATATATATGTTGTGTATTGATAGGTAATATTGTGTAATAAATGTAACCGTGCATGTGCACGATATGGGGGATGCACATGCCAGTAATGATGTGGGCGACAATGCATGTGATGATAGTGAAATGTGTGAGTAGGGAGTGCACATGATGATATTGAGGTGTGCACGATGTGGGGGTTGCACACGATGATATTGAGGTGTGTGCGATGTGGGGGTTGCACACGATGATATTGCTTGTGCACGATGTGGGGGTTGCACACGATGACACCAGCTATGTGTGAGATGTGGGGGTTGCACATAAGCTGGGTGAGGCGGTGGTAGTGTATATACTTATATATATATATATTTACTATATATAGAGGTTTGGAATTAATATGTGATTGCTTGATTGTGGAACATTGAGTTTCCTAAATGTTTTAGATGATCAGAAGACAACATGGCATCGAGTTTTATTTATGATATATAAATTACATTGTTTTAAAGATGAGTGCATCATGTTTTCAAAAATCTTCCGTCTCGTTTGCTTGTCCATTTCTTATGTTTACTCACTGGGTTTATACTCACATTTTTAAATTTCATGTTTTAGGTTTTCTGAATTAAAGATGATTGAATCTTATGACGAGGTGCTCCTCCTTATCTATTGTTTGGTAAGTTTGACATGACACTAAAAGTTAGCAACTATGCCTAGAGTCACTTCGTTGATGGTCAGAGTCTTTGAATGTGTACATGTAAAGTAGATGTAAATTTCTAAGAATCATTTGGCAAACTATTTTTGTATATTATAAGTGATAAATACCATTATGAGTATATACTTGGATTCTATGAATCGATTTCAATGAAGTTATGATTTAAAGACCATGATTTATAAAACTTAAAAGGGAATATGGATGATCAATGGGCTAATGTATAGGTACGTACAAGAAGGCTTGCTTGGGCTTAGTTGGTTATGCCCACTGTGCCCATACGCCGGTCATGGCCCAAAAATTAGGCTGCGACAAACTTGGTATCAAAGCTCTAGGTTTAGTTGAGTCTTAGGGATTCTTGTGTCTGTTAGTTAAGTTGTCGGAGTTAATGTAGAATCTTGTTTATGGCTTATGACTGCAGCACAAGTCATAGACAAGAGGCTATATGAACTTCTATTATTAGTAACCTACCCTTTTGCTAACGTCATATAAATGTCATAAGTGGTGCCATTGTTCGAGTTTGAGATGCCACCCAAAACATGAGCTATTTATTAGAAACATTTTAAAGCAAATGCTCCAAATGAACGATTATTATAATGACAAATCCCTCTGACTAAGGATGGAGGAAAGTGGAGCTAGACTAATAGGTTCGTAATAACTCATTCATTTGGTGAAGTTATAACTTGAGCCTATGATTGTCAATGGGAAGAAAATTAGATGACTATGGATTGTATTTGAGGTCGATATAAAAGAGCACATGTGATAAAAGTAATAAGGGGCATACTTTAACTAGAACGAATAGTGAAGGTTGTAATTCACTTGAAGTTTATAACTGTCACGACCTAAATTTCACGGGCCATGACCGGTGTATGACCCCAATGAGTGTAGCTCACCAAGCCCAAGCAAGCCTATCCATTTACGTTGCTTAACAGATTTATCAAATCATGCATACACACACACTTCCTCGGGTGTGAACATAGCCAAATCACAATGGCATTATTAGCAACAATATACATGTACTATTCCAGTCATGTATTTAAAAATTTACATTGCATACACATATTCATAATACAAAAGGACTCGTGACTTCCAGCGGAGACATTTACAAGAAAAGGGGTTACTGTCAAATGCCAAACACATACCCAGGAGACGAACTCACGAGGACTCCTCGATCTAGGATCCAATAGTCTCTTGATATGAAAACATGAATTTTTTAAAAAGAACATGAGTATGAAACTTAGTGAGTGAATATTAGAGGGGAACAAGCACTAACAACAGGAAAAGTTAAGAATCATGATGCACTCATTTAAAAACGACTCAATTTTCATCAAAACCATTTTTTTTCCTCAATTCAAATATATTTGCAATGGTAGCAAAATTAATGGTTTATCACAAACCTTCATAGAATAGGGGTTTCACATACCATATAATCACATTTTCCATCATGAACATTATATCACGTACAATTTCATTCACCAGTCATTCAGTTTCATTCACTATCCCATCTTTTCCTCCACTCTGGTGCATTCCCTACTCACACCAGGCAATAAGATCATGTGTGCACTCCCTACTCTCACATAACAATGTCACCATGTGTGCACTCCCTACTCCGCACATACACGGTTACATCAAATTCATCAAAATTTATTAATAATGCATATCAGCATAATATAAAGGTACACATATTCCGTACAATCAAATTTCACATCACAAAAAAATTTCACTAAAGACTTGTTCCCATGGTACCCTTTCTTTTTAAAGAAAGTTGAATAAAATCACTCAAGCATTTTATTCAAATACGTTCATATTCCCAAAACAATTTTGAAATGCAAATTCACTCACAAATTTTCGGGAGTCGAATTCAGGCACTTTGACTGCTAATTCTCGGGTGTGGCTTTCTTGCCTTTATTTGAGGGCTCACCACATTGACAATTTGTACAATAATTTAATCACTACATATGTGTTAATTAGGTATAAAATTAACCTAATTTCTATATGAATTCATTAAATGTTCGGGTAATCGCTTAATTTCGACGGTGACCTAATTCAGCCTCTCACTCGATTAAATTGCTAATGCGTCCAATTTAACTCCAAATTAGTCCATTCTTTTTCTAATACCTTAATTCACCAAACACCATTCAAATAATATCAATTTCAGCATTAAAACCCTCACATTTCTCCATAGAAAAATTCGGTCATTTGGTGCACTAGCATCGTAATTTTTCCTGCTTAACTTTTTCACCTTAATTTATCATTTTCAAACCATTTCCCTTGAAATAAAAACAATCCCTCACACACACACAACATGCTAGGTTCGGCCAATGAAGGATTCTAGGAAAAATGGATTCTTTTCTTGTTGTTTTGCTTCCAAACATGCTAAACTATCTCTAAACACTAATGTAACTCAAAATCAACAATTTTCAACATCATTTCTATCACCATACCCATTTGACCAGCCATGAACTCTCCATGAACACATGCAATTCAGCCATGGAAATGAGAAAATAATGTATGGGTAGTGTAGATATCAAGGAAAATCAAAGAAATTTCAACTTACTTAGCTTGATTCCTTGGATTTTCACACTTTCCCCTTGATTTTTCCACCTAGGTTTTTGTTCTTCCTTTGTTCTTCCTTTCTCCTTGTTTGGCAGACCATGGGGGCTGAAAATGAGCTGATTTTTATGCCTTTTATAAGGAAAATAATAAAATACTAAAGGCTTGCCACATGGCGAAATGTCATTGGTCCATAATTTTAATTATTTTGACTTTTTCACTTAAATTCTCCACCACATATTTATGCCATGTTTATCCATTCCCTCCATGAATAAAATCCACAAATTTGACCAGTGTCGGGGATAAAAATTTATCGTTTTGCCCCCGGGGTGGTAAAATTATCGTTTTACCCTTATGCTCCAAATCATCGGGAATTAAAATTTTTCACTTCTAAACTTCATATTGTACTCCAAATAATCAATGTTAATCAAAATTCTCATCAAATATCCAAATTTTAACCTTGGGTGGCAAAATGACCATTTTGTCCTTAATCGGTCAATATTCCCAATTAACTCCAAATCGGACCTCGAACTCCGAATCACCCTTTTAAATCATTCTGTGGGTTTTAAAATTTTTAAATTCATCTTAGAATCTCTACTAGAACTAGTTCGAAGTTTAAATTCACTTGATTGTACCACTAAGTACAATACCGACCCCTTTGAAAACTTTTCTGAAGGGTCTCAAGTAAACAAGCATTCTACCTACAGATCTATAAAGGTTGAGGCCTCACAATAACTTTGAATACTGGGGGAACTGCAAACTAATACTTATGTGCATGGAGGTAAGTGCACTACGTTAATTGAGCTTGTTATGCCCATATATAAGTGGTGTCGGGCTTCTGAAATATTTTATATGTGAATATATGTTGAATATGTGTACAACAGCTTAGAGGGAGCTGGTTTTGATTTCAATTAAGTGATTGTGAGATTCTAAGAATTGATTGGACCTATTATGGTTTATAGACATAAGTACATGAATTAACCCAAGGGTAAGCATCAATAATTACTATAATTGATGTGTGGTCAATAAGTAAAAGGTTAGTAAGCAAATCTGCTTTAAGGATGAGCTTGAATTTTGCTATGCATAGCGTGGAGCCAAGGGATTAAAGGACTAGATGTGGATTTGGCAGCTTGAGGTTAAGTGACTTGGAAATGTCGAATCTAGTCTAAGTGCCATATGGAATTCTATATTTGAGCCTGATACACAAATTGCTTTAAAGATCAAATTAGGAGTCTATTTGGATTAAGTATACAAACTATTATGTAAATGATTAGTCTTGTATTTGATTTCTTCAAAGGTAAGAGATTTAGAAAATGTTGACTATTGGATAAGCTCGAAGAAGGAGCTTCTGCTTCCTAAGTTTATGAATTTGGATCTTATGGTCGCAAAGGCGAAATGCAACAATTAAGTAAATTGTCCATCTTATCAATGTTAACGATTAAAGACTGATGAGTAGAGTTAAGATCGCCATGCGAGGTGATGTACACTTTGACATTTATGTACCTAAGAGTTATTTAGAGATCATTGTTTAATTAGAATTGCACTAAATGCCATGGTAAAGGTACATGAATGTTAGTAGTGAAATGTGTCCAAAGAGTGATTTTGACATACCACCAAATATGGAATAGATATGTTGAGATTAATGTGCTAATCGCAAACTTGTGATAGAAAGCTAGTTTTGCAAAATTGTGGGTTTCATGATCATGAAATATATGGAGGTTATCAATATGTAGGCATATACTTGGAGATGTACATCTTGTGATCCCCATGTATCATATGGAAAGAGATATCCCATAGGGGAGTTTAGCCTGATTGGTGGTTACATGACTATAGGCTTGGCATGAGTTTGAGAATGCCTTGGCATAAATGTGGAATGTATTGTGAAAGGTTGAAAATCCACATATACCCTACCAAGGTCAATAACGGGAAATATGGGGAAATATGGATGTTGATATGACGAGCAGAAAAAGGCTTAAGGATAATCAATGCAAACACACTAAGTTAGTTCTGTATGGTTCGGATTAAGGACAAAGACACCTTGGGAGATTTGCAAATAATGTTCAATGGGGCCAATGAGCAGAAACACTATCAATCATATATTGAATTATTAAAGCTATGCGTAGCTTTGAAGATAAGCCTTTGATTATTTAAGTCCTCAATGAAGTTTTATTAAAAGAAGAGTTTAAGTGTTTTGGAAGTACATAGGAAAGCATGAGAGAATATATTAACTTGCTATAAGAGGTCGAAATGGGATGGCCATGAGTGGCTCGTGAGTAACTATGTAATGTATAGGTAAATGTGTAAAAGAGTTATGATTAGTAGATAAGGGTAGAACTATAATGAGGAGACTATGTTCACTACTTTAGGCATTGAACTGTAAGTTACGGACATGTATCCACCTTGTGAACACCCTGGGGAGATGAATTCGAGAGATTTCTCACAATGAAAAAATCATAAAGCTCAAAGAGCAAATGGCTGTATAGTCAAGTTGGGACTGGTGACTGATATGTCATCTAAGTATAAAAATATGTTGCAAATATAAGGATGCTTGGAAATGTTGGTTTAAGGCAATGATTATCTTGCCATTATTTAGACTTGATGAGGTTGCGGTCCAGATATACTTGTAAACGCAAGGCATAATTTGTGAAACGTGTTCCCTCCCCCCCTAATAAGTTTCAATTTATTTTGAGTAATTATCAAGGTAAAGTGCTGGATAAAGGTAGGCAAAGGTTGAATTATGCTTCAAGTATTTACAGAATGGGGGTGATATAGTTTGATTAAATGATACTACTACTGGTGAAGGAATAGAAATACGCCACGGGAATTGTAGAGATCTACTTAGAAACGAGATGATGATTTGAGAATTCAAGTACTTATATACGAGTAAAGATTTGGTAATGAGACATGACCTAGAGTTAGAGTACTACAATATGAATTTTGGCTAAGAAAATCAACTTATAAAACACGTGGTGTTTGTGAGGGTGCCAATTAGTGGTTGACTCTCATATGAGAATAGAATATTGAAATAAGCTTTGTGTATTCACCACAAATGATGAGCATGATCTAACCAACTATAAGAAGAAATGATTCTAAACTTGATTGTTGGTTATTTTGGTTTTACAGATCGCTTATTGAGCTTGATATGCCTAAGGCTACCCGAAGTAAAATTTTTGGAAATATATATATGTATGGACATATATATATACGTTGCATATTGGTACAAAAACTCATACGGAGTTGGTTATAATTTGATTTGATGATGATATTCTATCAATGGTTATAGCACTAGATAATGAATAAGATAATTTATCGGTGATTTTGGTAGTGAACTAGTTGATTATAATGCAGTTAGCTTAAAAGTAAGTGGTTATACTTTTGGTGTAAGTTCATCAAATTCTATTATATCGTGATCAAACTTGGTGTTTTGATATAGTCTGAGAGGTTTGGCATATGAACTAACTTCACTGTGAGCTAGAAATTGTTAGACTATTATGAAGTACACAAATAGAGAAGTATGACATCAATTTAATATCCTAAAGAGCAATGGAAAATGATGTATCAGTTTTGGTATAACTCCAATATATAGTTTTGATATATGAATATTTAGGGAAAAGTTTATAGCTTATGCGTGAAGGTGTGCATTTAAATTTGTGTGAGTAAAAGTGAAAATTCTGCCTTGATTGGCATAAAGCCCATGATTTAGAATGAATGATTACGGATTTAATTTTCTAGGTAAAAAGGGCTAAAGAAGTTAATTTAGGAAAGGTCTTACTAAATGATTCTTTGATTTTAAAGTGCATTTAAGGAAAGATAAATGTCTAATTTGACTTTCAGATTGAAAAAAATACTAATGAGGCCATGAGATCTGACGATTGGAGTGAATTTGAAGAATTTCAAGTTAGATATGTTGTATATGATCGATGATGAACAAATTAGCTATGACATTGGGAATATAGAAATGATTAGTAATCAAGATGAGACTTGGAAAATAACTTTAAAGGAAAACTTTTGAGCAACTTTAACCTTGAGAGGTTGAGTTATTGATTAAAGAGATTGGCTAAAATCATAAGAAGGTATGTAAATGTCATGATTTATTGAATGCTTCGTGGTATAAGTTAAGATTTATCTAGTGAGCACTCGATCATGAAAATACTGGAGTTTTGTTCTTGGGAATATGGTTGCTAATGGTCATCGGATTTGAATTACCCATGATATTGAATATATATAAAATGAATAAAGAGTGTTTGATCCTTATATATCGTGAAATGCTTAAATGGAATTTGTATGGAAGTGTGTAAAATGGAACATAGGTTGGTTGACGATTTAGACCCTAGTCAATGGTAGAATAAGTGCTTGAATGTTGGAAGGTTTGATAAAAGATCAAGGTAGAGGAATTGTAGATGGTTAAGTAAACATGCGCAACTGATGATTTAAGGATGATTTGATTGAGGTGTGATTAGAATTAATAGCACATTTGAATTCTCTTCATAAGAGGAAGGACGATGTTGTTTTGATCTAACAAGAGTAGTACACATAATTATATATTATGACATTGTCGAGTTTTCTATAAAGATTGGAAGTTGATATGATTCATAAACCAAGATCTTATGTTAAGAATGACCAATGGAAGTGATGTAAAAGAATTTTAGAACTTTGATTGTTCACCCCACACCGATTTGAATTCGAGGATGAATTCATTTTAAATAGGGGAGACTGTAGTACCCCATACCTTGATATGGTGGCTAAAAATGCTAGTTTTATGTTATTTATATTGTCACGACCTGAAACTCCCATCGAGCCCGTGACAATCGCCGCGATGTCACGACAGACATTCAATTCCCCGAATGCCTCTTAGGACCTCGCAAGGCTTTCGTATTAGTTTTTTCATCTCCCTTGTGAGCAACATTTAGTGAATTTTTTTTTTAAATCCGATTAAAAATATAACATACAAGTAAAATAAACATAATTTACAATTGAAAATAAATCTGAATGTCTAAAACATTGGTTCAAAGCTAAATTTTGAATATATGAATATAATAAAAATATTCAATAAAATAACATTATATATTTATAAAACAATATTTATAGGAATGTCGGTACATAATTTTTATAACGTAAAAATTAAATATATTTATACATACTAAAATGCAAGTAATCAAAGTATAAAATTACTTTTAGAATGACACATGAGCCCACTATGTACAACTATGTACCTTAAATGCACTGGATTCCGACTCCACCTAGTTTTTGATGCCACAGCTATCTAGTGTTTTTCTCGAGCCTAAAATGGGTGGAAGAGAAGGTGGTGAGATTATAAAATCCCAGTGAGTAAACAAATACCAGCTAAATTATCTAAAGTCGAGTAAAAAGGAAACAAAATTTCAAATTTCTTTCTTTGTACTACCATTCGTCTTATCTCAACTCATTTCAATTGAGTAGAGACAAATAAAACATTCTATCGAGCAAAATAGAATTATTTTACTCGATTAAATTAATATTTAGTATGGCTTATGTATTTCTCAAAATCTTAACTTGGCTCTTGCCAAAAATTATTCTCGAGGATACCCCTGTAGAGGCATCTGACCGAGATCGCCAAGACTATTCAGTGTCATATACACATGAATATATTTTTATATATGAAAATCTTATCCAGTCATGCCTTGGCGTTGGCTGAGTCTCACTCTTACGCAGTGGTCCACGCGAAGTGCACTCAAACTTTACCTCCAGAGGTGCCCCACACATGACTCTCCGATCAAGGTAAGATAAGTTTGATTCTGTGCCCCTTCTCTTAGGCTAGCCCACAGAACCGGTGTCACTGCAGCGATTATTTTATCTACCACCTTATTTATAAAATCTTAACTAGCACGATATGTCAATTTATCACAATCTAGCCTCTTAAGGCTGAAAACACTGTATATATAATTTTTGCATAAACTAGTCTAGCCATTCATGATCATATAATGCTATAAGCCATATAATTTAAAACACAATTTATAACACAATTAAACCATCTCCAATTACTCTAATTTCAAAACCAATTGTTCCATTTTTCAAATCAATTTATAAAAATTCAATTTATTTAGTAAATCCAATTTATTTTATAAATTTCACATTTTTCTCGTAAAATCAATAATTCACCCAATACAATAATTTTTCATAAAATCATTAAATTTAATAAAATCTACTCCAGATAATTAAGACGATAAATGGTCCACTCACAGTTCTAGGAGTAGAGATACTCCTATCATTTGTCCTCGGTTGCAGTCTCTTACCCGAAATCAATTTGCTCACCACCTATCCATAATCCGTGACACAAAATTCAATAAATTGTGTCAATTTATCATAAATTATTTCAAGCTCTACATAATGCATGGGAATGGGATAAAAATGGTTCGGACAGTCGTTTACTCATGGTGTCCGACCGACTAGCCTACACGCGTTTAAATTTCTATAATCTTTAATTTAATTCCAAATCGATCTTTTTCAGTTTCTATATCTCAATTACACCCAATTTGACTTCATGTTCCTTAGTGTGATGCAATTTATCAGTCCCGATTGCAAATTACGAAAATACCCCTAGTGGGAAAAATTTTAATTTTTCTTTGAAAATTTTCATAATTTTCCTCTAGCCATAATTCACCATTATTCATCATAATACCTCAAAATAAACTCAAAATCAGCAGCATTTCTCTCTCTAAAAAATTTAGCCAAATGGGTTTAAATATGGAAATTTCTATTTTGTTTTGCTTATTTTTGCTATTTTTCATTTCTACCTAATTAAACAACATTAAATCAGGCTAAAACTCAACCAAATCAAGCTCAAAACTCATCCATGGAGGTTTGGCCAGCATGGGTGTTCATACCCACTTTCTAATTTTGCATGAAAATGAGAAAATAATGGATGGGTAATGAAGAATTAAAGAAAATCAAGTAATTTTACCTTTTTTCTAGCTTTATTCTTGGTTTTTCCTTGTTTTTCCCCAAATTTTCAGCCTAGGGTTCTTGTTCCTTTTCTCCCCTTTCTCTCCTGGTTTGGACGGCTTGAAGAAGAAGAGAATTCTGGATATTTTGGCCTTTTTAAAGGCTAATTAAAATAATATTATTTTATTTATTTTTTAACATTTTATTAATTCCTAAATTTCTAGCCATCCATTTGTTTCCAAATTTCCACCATATATTTGTCTCTCTTATCCCCAGCTTAGATAAAATTTTCAGACTTATCCAAAGTCTTGGTGAAGTAATTTTTTAAATTACGCTTTGACCTCCGTAAAAGTCAAAAATTACATTTTTGCCCCAAAAATTGAAAAATTGCGCACAGATATATTTTTCACCCCTCATACTCGTACCATTCTCCAATTGTCAAATTAGATCTAAATTCTCTCAAAATCTTAAAGTTTGTCTGCGAATGGCAAAATTACGATTTTGCCCCTACACTCCAGAAATCACCGAAATTAATCATTTTCATTGCCAAACCCTCCAATTGTACTCCAATACTCATATCATATTCAAATATGTTAAATGGGGCTAATAAAATCTTTTCTAAAAATTTTCGTTTTGACTTTTAGTGGCAAAATTACCGTTTTGCCGTTGTGTCCCAAAAATATAGAAAATTAAAATTTTTCATTGTTGAACTTCATATTATGTTTCAATAATCATATTATATTCCATATAATTATTCTTGGTCCAATGTGATCAAAATCTTTTATAGAAATCTCCATTTTGTCCTTAAATATCATAATGACCATTTTATCCCTAATCGATCAATTTTTCTGATTGACTCAAAATCGGACCTCGAACTCCAAATCACTGTTTTAAGTAATCCCTAGACTGTGAAATTCTCGATTTCACTCTTAAAATCCTTATCTGAACTCATTCGGGACTTAATCGACTTAATGGTACCATTAGGGACAATATCGTCTTTTAACGATTTTCTCGAACTTTCCAAATATGCAAACATTCTACTGAGCATGTAATTGACATCATAATTATTTTATAGATCAGGGTTTGACAATATTTATTTTATGTTTTTATAGGAGTAGGATCAAAAGTAATTTCAATTGGTGAAGAAAGGTGCATAATGGACTATTGCTCTATTTGCATATATTTCAGTTTTCAAGCATATCTCCCACTACAAAAGTACAAATGATATGATTTTTGGGCCATTAGAAAGCTAAGAGGTAGGGCTAAAACTTTGGTGTTTACCACTTTGCCCAGTTCTAGATGAAAAATGGTCAAAATCTTTATTGAAGAGAAAGTACTGCGCCAGAAAAGCAAAATTGGGCAGAACATTTGAGTACCGTGGCTCTGGAAATTAAGAGTCACGGCCCTCACCATAAATTTCCACAAATAACAAGTTTATAGGATTTTGGAAGCTAGGGCTTTTCCGGGCTATTTAAAGGACATTTTAGAGGATTTTGGACCTTTTCCCAGTGTCAAAGAGTAAAAAGATTACACAAGGAAAGGAACAAGACAAGTGGCCTTTTTAAGGGCATTATGGTAAATTGCATGAAACATTGGATAAGCTTTGACTATAAATATCTAATTTCCAATAGCCTTTTCTAAGATTCTAGTACCTTTTTCATCTTCCTCCCATTTTTTCCTTCTTTTTATAGAAATTTTTCATCTTCCATGGGAAAGAACCTTGAATCCTTTATAACTTTCTCATAAAAAGTGCAAATTTCATGTTTTTGCCCACTTTTCCATAGGGTTTTTCATGCTCTTCCACTTTTACAACTCAACAGCCTTCGAAAGTTTTTCTTTAATACCTTCTCTCACTAGCTGGGCATTTTAGAGAAAGAGAGATATTTCACAATAGTTTGAAAGCTTTTGGAAAGGAATTCAACTATGAAGAAAACCTAAGGTGAGTGATAAGTTAGGGTTTATTTCTAATTTGTTGATGAAGGTCAATAATTTGATTTGTGGATTGTTTTATTGTGAAGAGTTGTTTATTTATTTCTAGTGTGATTAGAGCAGTATAAATAATGGCTAGTCAAATAGCAATAGGAAACTAGTTAGGAATAACTAGTGGAGCTTGATTTAGGAAATAGTTTTTAGAATTTTATTGATGTAAATTAAGTTAGCTGTGATGCCATTGTGTGTGTGTGCTAGGTTCCAATGAGACCCAACATCTCCATTGGGAACATTAGTAGAAGTTAAGGCTGACCAAAACATCAACAAAGACCAGTGAGTGAACTTGCATTAAAATATTTTTAGGATAAATGCATTTATATTTAATTGAATCACTTAAAATGTTTTATTGGCCTTTTTTTTAAATATGCATGGGAACAAGCCCTTTCATGAAATGTTTTCACGTTGAGAAATGTGACTGTGATGAATCCACGTACTCCTTTGCTATATTGATATACCTATATATATATGTGTTGTGTATTGATAGGTAATATTGTGTAATAAATGTTACTGTGCTTGTGCACGATGTGGGGGATGCATATGCCGGTAATGATGTGGGCGGAAGTGCGCATGATAATAGTGAAATGTGTGAGTAGGGAGTGCACATGATGACATTGAGGTGTGTGCGATGTGGGGGTTGCACATGAGCTGGGTGAGGCGGTGGTGGTGTAGATACTTATATATATATATATATTTACTATATATAGAGGTTTGGAATTAATATGTGATTGCTTGATTGTGGAACGTTGAGTTTCTTAAATGTTTTAGACAATCAAAAGACAACATGGCATTGAGTTTTATTTATGATATATAAATTGCATTGTTTTAAAGATGAGTGCATCATGTTTTCGAAAATCTTCCATATTGTTTACTTGTTCC
The DNA here is from genome assembly GCA_036013995.1 of Theobroma grandiflorum. Taxonomy (NCBI): domain Eukaryota; kingdom Viridiplantae; phylum Streptophyta; class Magnoliopsida; order Malvales; family Malvaceae; genus Theobroma; species Theobroma grandiflorum. The sequence continues at coordinate 17,099,079 of CP142131.1, forward strand.
CTTCTTATGTTCACTTATTGATTTTATACTCACGTTTTTAAACTTCATGTTTTAGGTTTTCTGAATTAATGATGATTGAATCCTATGACGAGGTGCTCCTCCATATCCATTGTTCGGTAGGTTTGGCATGACACTAAAAGTTTGCAACTATGCCAAGAGTCACTTCGTTGACGGTTGGAGTCTTTGAATGTGTACATGTAAACTGGATGTAAATTTCTAAGAATCGTTTGGCAAACTAGTTCTGTATATTATGAGTGATAAATACCATTATGAGTATATACTTGGATTCTATGAATCGATTTCAAAGAAGTTATGGTTTGAACATCATGGTTTATAGAACTTAAAAGGGAATATGTGTCAAGCCCGACCCTAAATTATCTAACATGACATTTATACATATGTGACATCATGCCTGCATATCTGAATAACCCGGTAGAGTTGATAAAAAGTCGGTATTGTACTTAGAAGTACAAATAAGTTGATTTATGCCTCAAACTAATGAAATAGGGATTTTAAAGTGAAATAAGAAATTTCACAGTCCAAAGATTACTCAAAATAGTAATTCGGAGTTCAAGGGCCAATTTGGAGTTAATCGGGAAAATTGACCGATTAAGGACAAAATAGTCATTTTTCAATTTTAGGACAAAATGGGGACATTTAATAGAGATTTTGATTTCAAATGATCAAGAATAATTATATGAAATATAATATGATTATTGGAGCATAAAATGAATATTAGCAGTGAAAAATTATGATTCTCGGTATTTTTGAGACACAAGGGCAAAATGGTAATTTTACCATTAAAGGACGAAACGAGAATTTTTAAAAAAGATTTTAGCCCCATATGATTAAGATTGATCAATTAAAGTGTTATTTGAGGTTGAAAAGTAGAAATAATGTAATTCCGGTACATTTCGGAGTATAGGGGCAAAATTGTAATTTTTTCATGTCGGGGGCGAATCGGTAAATTTTTTGCCTCGGCACTTGTCAAGACCAAGGGATTTTATTTAAATAGGGAATGGATAATATATGGAATTTTTTTGTGGTGGAAAAATTGAAATAAAAAGTCAAAAAGTTAAAAAAATGGACTAATGGCATTATGCCATGTGGCAAGCCATTTATTTTATGATTAAACTAATAAAATCAGCACATAACCCTCACTTTCTCTCATCAAAATCGGCACAAAACCAGATTCAAAGGAGAACAAAAGAGAAAAAGGAGAAAAACTAGAAAAACAAGCTAAAAATCAAGGAAATTCAAGTTTTTTTCAAGATTCAAGCAAAACCAAGGTGAGATTTCTTTAGATTTACTCTAACCCTAGCTTACCCATGCTTTAGCTTTCATTTTTCATGGCTGAATGATGAGGAATCATGCTGAATTCATTGAGGCCAAATGGGTATGAGTGAGATTTAGTAATGGGAATTGCTTGAATTTGAACTATATTGTTGTTTGATGATGGTTAAGCATAGTTATGAACAAAGTTTTAGGAAAAACATTCAATTCCCCTAGGGTTATTTATTAGCCGAATTGTGTATGTTGTATGTCAAGGAGGAATTGTTTGAATTACAAGGAAAATGGCTTGGAAAAATGAGAAATTAAATGAAAAATGTGACTAGGAAAAATTACGGTGTTAGTACACCGTAATGTCCAAATTTTCACTTGAAGAAATTAAAGGAAATTAAGGCTGAAATTTAGTTATTTGAAATATGATTGGTGAATTAAGGTTTTAAAAGAGAAATGGATCAATTTGGAAGTGATTTGGACATAATTGTCAATTAATCGGGCAATTGGTCGAAATTAGTCAATACTGCGTTTTAGCGAAATTCGGACGCGTTTTGCATTTGCATATCATGTATTAGTCATTTAAATTAATTTATATCAATTTAGGGATGAATTAGTAAATTCCTCGACTTTATTATTTGTCAAGGTGGTGAGATGTTCGGAAAAGGCAAGGAGATCGCGCTTGAGGACTATTAGTCTGAGTGCATCCGGAACCCGAATTTTCGAAAGCTATGAGTGAACATATTGTCACTTAAATTATCTGAAGTGATTTATGTCTATTTTTGGTGAAGTTTATGAAAATTGAATTTTCTTGGTAAAATTATATATTTTAAAAATAATGGATTTAAATAAAATCATTTCATAAATTGTATGAAAATCTATTGTGATTTTGAAAAATAGAGTACTGGGAGACCACTATTTGTTACATGATAAATTGTATTTTTAAATCAATTTGACTTATGAAATGTGGTATCACTGGTTGCTGGTTTATTGTGTTGAAAATTATATGAATTGTTGTTTGCCGTGTAGGCTGGTTAGTAATAAAATAGCCTAGTCATACTGTTAAAATTTTATTAATTGGTGGATTGAAATCTGTTGTAGTAGATGGGTTTCCGTGGACTGGCCTAATTAGAGGAGGCACAGTAAAACCCCTATATACCAATATCTCAGTTGTAGAGGCGTACAAGGTTATTTAATTTTCCTGATATATGACAGAGTCATTTCACGTAAACCACCACGTGAAGATGAACTCAGCCAACGCCAAGGATTGGCCGTATTTTTGGTAGAATTATAAATTTGAATGACCTTGGCAGACTCGGTTAGATATCTCGGCCAAGGTATCCCTAAGTATGTATTTATGGCACGAGCCACGATTTTGATAAATCATAAGCCTTATATTTATTATTATTATTTCTATAATTGTTATTATGTGAGTAAATTAAAATTACTCGCATTGGTTTAAATATGGTTTCATGTTATGAAACCCTTCGATATAAAAAGATTTTCTTTGTCTCCTATTACTCACCTTTAGATATTTTAGGAGATATTTGTTTACTCACTGAGTTGTGTAAACTCACCACTCTCTCTTCCAACATTTCAGGACCGGACTAGTTGTAGATAGTTGTATTTGTGGAGGACCACAGTTGATTTTTGCAACCTCATTCCGCAGTAGGTTTCTGACCTTCTTACTTATGTTTATTGTGGGCCCACGAGTCATTGTAAATATACTTATGTACTCTGCTTATTTGTATTTTAGCATGTAAAATTTTATTTTGTGTTTATGCTATAAAACTTATTTACTAAGTACTTTGTAAATATTGTTTTATAAGAAATTGTAGCATTTTATTAAATATTTTTATTGTATTTATATCTGATAGTTTTTATTTCATTTAAAATATATGTTTTCCACGTATTTGTGACGAAATTAATGAAATTTGAAATTTTTGATAAAATGACGAAAATGCCCCTATGAGTCGAGAATTGTTTTCTAGTCACTTTGGTTTGAAAGTGGCTAGTAATTATTTAAATTATGACTTTCAAAAATCGACGCTTACAAGAGGGGTATGAAAACTGATACGATAGCCTTGCGGGGTTTCGGTCGGTATTCAGGGTATGAATACCTATCGAGACGTCGCGGCAGTTGTCGCGGGCCCGATGGGAAGTTCCGGGTTGTGACAATATGGATGATCAATGGGCTAATGTATAGGTTCATACAAGAAGGCTTACTTGGGCTTAGTGGGTTATGCCTACTGGGCCCATGCGCCGGTCATGGTCAAGAAATTGGGCTGTGATAATAAGCCTTTTTCTCTTGTTTCAAGACAATCTTGATGTTGTGAAACCAATTAATGAAAATTAGGCCTGTCAACTTGTTGGCATCAAGTATGCTTCTAAGTGACAAACTATTCGCCATGATAGATTTATATCATATATAAATCAACATATATGATTATTAGTCATTAATGCAAATTATATAATCATAAAGACAGTGTTTTAAAATCTTATGATTATTCTCAATATTTTATCAAAATAATAGCCCTCTTCTAATATTTCAAGAAATTTAACCTTTAAACTTCTTATTGAACTAGGACTTTTTTCATACCACCATGATCTTGAGTGACTCAACAAGCCATAATGAAACTAATTAAGTAGATAACTTAGCTTATCAATTATATCTTATACAACTCCGAGATCAGTTAGGTGACAACTCTTTGTCTAAATATATCATATATGTTTTGCCTAACTATGCCTCTAATACTATGCGGTCATATGTGACACATTCGAACAACATGGTACTAGTTGAGTAACACCCACCAATAACTCAAATGTACTCGTGTAAAAGTTTGACCTTGAGTGACTCAACAAGCCTCTAATTAAAAGAGCAACCTGGTTATCTTGTTATATGGTGGAAGGTAACTTTTTGACTCAATATTTTAATGAGGGATTTTATTTATTAATTCATTAATTAAGGTCTCATTGATTTGGCATCATTGACATACATAGCATTTATTGCATTTCATATATATCATATATATATACTAAAAATAAATCTATCTCATACTAACTACTAGGATGATTATGGACTTTACTAATTCTAATTTCCTAGAGCCATTAAGGAAATTAGTTGGTCAAATTCCTAGGGGATTTACACAAATATCGTCTTCATGCTTTACTTGTAATCTCCTTGAATCTCCATGGGGACTTTGGATCTCCATCTTCAAGTTACAAAAACTTTTCTATCTAACCCTAGTTTTACACTTTGATATAACTAATTACGTTTTATAATCAAGAAACCTCGAGTTACATTCGAGGGGAGTTAGGTGAGAAAAGAATTTTACAACCTAGAGAAAATAGAAATAAGGCAAGGTGTGTAGATCCTATTTTAAAATAAATACTATGAGAAATAAATTTAACCATCCCTTACTCAATCTTCTAAGGTCTAAGTCCATAATCATCCTCATGCTTTATAATCATAATCAAAAGCATAGAAATAAATGCAAGCTCAATATCACTTGGTGATCTTATGTGTTATTTGAGAAAAACATCAATTAATTCACTTAAAGTGTTAGACTCAAATTATTTGGTATTGTTTTATTTAAATTTAGTGTTTAAGAAATTCTCATTTTCAAAACATTTAAAGTAAACATTTTACTCCTTATTTCTTATTAGATATTCATTGAAATAAAACTTTCCTTTTTAAGAGTTTCCATTTTAATTCTTTCCATAAATAAAACTCTTTTTAATCTTGGAAACTTCTTTCTTTTAGGTAAACTTCCTAAATCATATCTAAGATAACATTTTAATTTCTAATATTTAGAACATGGTTTAGTTTCCTAAATTGTATGTTGTTCAAGATACCTAAATGGTGACTTAACAAATTTTTGGAAACTTCTAGTCAAACTATAATTTTAAGGAAAGTTCAATGCTATCACATAACTTTATGAATTTCTTTTGAAGTAAGAAATTATTTCCTATGAGTTTTCCAAATTAAAATACTATTCTTAATTTTAGGAATTTATTTTAAAGTAGGAAACAATTTCTTATTTTTTTATGAATCACCCAAAATTAAAATTCTATCCTTAAATTTAGGAATTGCTTTTAAGGCAGGAAACGATTTCATATTTTTTTATGGATCACCCAAAATTAAAATAGATGGTATTTAAGTGCTCTTAAAACTTCATAAATCATGAGTCAAACTCATGAAAAAGCTACTAAAAATTTCTAGCAAGTGTGTTTAACAATTAAACACAAAATTCATGAAGAATTAAGCCACCAAACTAATCCTAGCTGTCCAAAATTTTTTGCCTTGACTCTTTGTTGTTTTGGAACTCAAAAACATGATTTTTATGAACCTTTTTCATACTAAATCAAGTCTGGCTGAAACATGCAGTAATTTAATTTGATAAAACTAATTTTTTAACAATTAAAAACTGCTTATAACACTTACCCAATTTTAGTAAAAACGAAAAAAAAATAATTGACACATTAGTCCCCAAAACACCTCAAAACTATTTGGTTTTAACTTGGCTTCACAAACCTTTTAATCCATTTATTAATTCTTTGACTAAACATGATTTAATGAATTAATTGCATGCTGTCTATATTTGAATTAAAATAGAAAAATAAATTTTAAAGAAAGCCTTAAAAATTGATATACACCAAATCAACACAAAAATCAATTTTATTGATTATCACCAATAATCAAGCATGCTTATTACATAAAACATCAAACAAAGGCTTTGATACCATTGTTGGGATTCGACCTCATGCTCAAACATGAAAATAATCAGTAAATTAAAATTATAACTCAACGGAATAAACTAGTATTAAATGTGAGAAACAATCGAATTCTACAGTATCATTGTTTGTGTTTTTCATGTAACTTTCAAATTAATTATGAACACTCATAAGATTAAGAGTCACATACCTTACTCTAGATATCATAATCAAGAGCTAATTAAATCAAAATCTTTGCTTTTTCACCTTTAAGATTTGTCAAATCTTCAACCACCTAAGTGTTTGGCCTCTAACAGTAATCTACATAGTGACTGAATAAGACATTCTCAAAGGTAGGATTTTCACTTGTGCTAGTAAGTTTTGTTTCTAAAACAAAAGGATCAAAATTTCTTACTAAATCTTATTTTTGTCAGACAAAGAAAACTATTTTTTCCTTTTTTATCTTATGAAACAGTTGAGAAGTGGTTAGGGGCTTAGAATTTTTAGTTTGCTAATTATATAGCCAAACTAAGTAGTAACTCTAAATATAATAGTTGTATTTTAATTTAATTAAGTCTCTGAGAACTCAATTAATTTTTCACTTTATTTTGATCTCTTTTAATTAAGTCTAACTTAATTAATTATCTTTATTTAATCTCAATCATGTCACTTAATGTGTGTGACCCATTAAGCTTCTAACATGTTGGCAATAAATATAAATCATAATCAAATATTAAATTGATAATTAATTTATATTTATAGATCATGAGCGGCATCTAGCAATACATCATGACCACCTAAATGTTAGAGAGTCGATTAAAGAATTTGACAAAGCCCTTCAGTGATAAGCCTCTTAGTGCAATACGGTCCTTTCATCAAATATCATGGATATGCTATTAAGTATGGCTTAGTGTCTACTTATGACATTCTATATTGGTTTTAATAATTCATGACTAACCTTATGAATTTAGGAATTAACTTTCCTTAAATTCATCATGCTTTGACCAAAGACTTTATACAAGTTAATCAAGAATTGAGAACAAGTAAGATGCATCCCTTCATATCACTTGAGGTGATGAATCCTTTCTTGACCATTCATTCACTTTCGCATGCTTCATGCTTACCCAAAAACGCCCTATTTAGGCATCTGGTTGCCTCCAGACCTCTAAGGGTGAAATCAAAATATGTCATTTTCCATACAAGATGACTTGGTGTCTCAAGTCCAAGGACTAGTTGCACGACTATCACATGAGAACATTTTTCATAGACACTTGAGTGAAATACCAGATGGAGTTCTCATAGTGGGTCATGTTCAGTGAACTTGTTCTTTAACAAGCACCTACACGTTATCCTCAACTATCCTATATATTCAATCTATGAGATCGATTGCTTACTTCTCAAGTAAGGAAGCTTAATATGTACAAATCTTTGAGCATTTTCAATGCCCTGTCTTGACAATACAATGACTAGGAACAATTTTAGGAACATGGCTTTGATGCATAGTGATCTCATAATTGTAACAACTTTACAATTCTCTTGCAAGGCTTTTATGTTCCATGGGCTTCATCCAATTAGTACTTAATAACTCCTTATTATTGCACTAACATGAAGGAAAACCTCTATCACAGATAGTTATGTGATTAAGTATGCATTAAATGACAATATATATTTCTTGATCAATCCAATTGGCTCAAGGGCATATACCAACAATCTCCTACTTGCACTTGAGTCAATTGCTAATGTATCCAATATCAAACTTTTTCGCTTAGCAATTATGTCTTTGCTAGGACAACTGAAATTGTAATGTTTGAGAATATGTTAATTTAGATGTTTAACAATCTCCATTGTTATAATCAAAATACCAATTTAGATCACAACGAGACCTTGATTCCATTATTATGGCTCTTGTTGTTACGTTAACAACTCGGAATCATTTATTAGTTCATTAAACTAATAATCCAAATATCTCCTATTTTGTAGCCTAAACAAAAGATTTGTATCTAATTATAGATATAATCGTGCAGTTATCTCTTGTTTTGAAACTAATCCAATACAACTGCTAATTTAGAAATCTACCATTTCAATAGTGGAAAACTACTAATTTATTATGTAAGTAATGATAACTTTTTTAGCCTTGTAGTGTCTCGGAGTAGAGGTGGTTGCTCCTTATTAGCTTCTTACTGAGTTTTAAATCCTTTAATATGAATTGATCACCATCATGCCTGGATTCTTGTATGATAAATGGGCTTTTGCATTTTCTCTTCTCATATTTGGACTCAAATGTTGATGGATAACACTGAAAAGTCCTGAGCAAGTTATAATTTTTTAATGGTTTTCATTATCCAATAATATGTTCCATTATGATATTGAGCAAATAGGTTAATGTCGAGGCAGGGTACTTTAAAGGTGTTGCAAAGACCGGCTTAACATGGGGCAAGAGGATTGTACTGCAACTAAAATACTGATAGGGTAAAAGAAATCTTTTTGTTTGTTATCATTATGTAACTATAACTACTCTAAGAAAAATTTTAATAAAGTCTCTATTGGAAATTGTTTGGGTTTTTTATCCCTTATCTATTAATGTATGGCATCTTTTTTCCCCATTATGCAGATTATGTACTCTTTAGTAACACATTTTTTACTTGGCTTTTATATAAGAGTTTCGTATTTTTCTTCTTATTAAAATCAAACATATGCATTCTTCATTTCTTTATTTGTTGTTCAGCTGTAAATATTTTGTTTTTATTTTGTCCATGATCTATGGTGTAAGTTAAAATGAAAAGGACCTTTGTTTATTTGAGTCAAACGAGCGTTTTCTTTGGCCTTTATTGTCCGGTTGTGAGAAAATGCATTAGAATAACATGAAGTTATGAATCTTTTTGGGTTTTATGATCTTTCATTGTTTAAGGAATAGAGAACAAAAGCTCTGCTAAATGTTAGCTTGGTAGTAATCTGGTCTGTCTTTTACTTTCCTATAATGATTCTGAATGTTCACTATAGGCAAAGGAACCAACGTGTTCTCAAGTATTTCCTATTGCAAGCATTAATGATATAAATGTTCTCTTGTGGAGATTAATTTGGCTAATGTGGTTAATATCATTAATTCTTCTAATGCTATGTTTATGTCCTGCAGAAATAAACAAAAGTATGAAAATTCAAGATTTTGAACTTAAAATATTTGTTAATGTTTTGGATAAGAGAAATTTAGCTAAATAGAAAACCCTGTCTTAATAAAGATCTGTTTATTGTTTTAAAAACTAAATTGATTGGAGGATAAGAAATGACTTAATATTTTTTAGTCACTACTTGTATTATTTTTTTGAAGACTAACATTAATGATATTTCTTTTCTTTCCAATACTTACTATGTTATTTCAAAATATTTTTTGATAGGGAAATACTTTTACCTGTGTTGGCCATATTAAAGACTTCGATTTTACAGAAGGGTGGTATTACATAGGTTGCAAAATATGTATGGAGGCATTGTAACAAATAGGAGACAGTTTCTAGTGTCCAAATTCAAAGCATGGAGAGCAGACACCGCATTTATGGTATAAATAATTATAATAAAATACAATAATGATTAAAAAATCTTTAAAATTTTGATTTCTACATTTAATCAAATATTTATTTTTCTTTGTTTCATTAGTTACAAATTAATTATCACTGTAGAGAACAACACTAGCAGTAAGCCATTTCTGGTTTTTGGTGATGATGGTGAAAAAGTGGTCGGTGCATCAATCACACACTAGCTTTGCTGAACCAGTTAGACAGATATGTTCTTCCTCACCCTATCTCAAAGTTAATTGATTACCAAAGGCTTTTCACTATCGCCTTGGTTACTAAATCATTGGAGAGTGGAGAATTATCGTTTAGAGTTCTAAATTGTAGAAATGTTGATGATCCGCCCAAGTTGCCATTGAATTTGAAACAGTCATTTGTCAATGAACTAGCTTTGCTATTGGATCATAAGGATAGTGCAATTACTGTATAAGAATATCCTTCTTCCCTCGCAGCAATGCAAATTCGAAATGATCTCTTCCCAGAAGAGTCTCTTAACAAAAAACTCAAGATCAGGTAGTTAAATATTAAATTTTAACCATTGCTCTTCATTTATGATTGTTGATAGTCATTCATTTTTATGCTATGATATTGAAAAAAAAATTTATGATGTTCCAATGTTAGCCAATGAAAGACTAAGTAGACTTGACTATCTCATATCAATATTATCAGTTTAATTTTTATAAAGGTAAGTGCTTTTAGTAATATTGCCTAAAATTTTGGTTATTTATTGCTGTTCCTTATTGTGGATTTATTGTTTTTTTTTATGCTTTTTTATGTGTGTTCAACATGATTTGTTCCTTTTGTTCACTATTGGACTTGATTATAGTAAATTATAGTACATGATTATTGGATTGATTATTGTTTGTCATCTGTTTTCTTTTTGTTTTCATGCTTTCATATTTGTAGCATGTAATTCTTTTTCTTATTTATTTTGTAAAATGAGCCCTGCGACTTTTTTGTTGATATATTTACACTTGGTTTATTGTTCATTTTGTCATAGAGCAAAGAATAAAATGTTATTGTTGAGTGAGACATTTTTGTGAATGTGTACATTTTTAAACAGCTTTAAAAAGATTTTAAATTGAGTATTCTCTTTGTTAGTAATTCCTCCATCTTTCCAAATGATGATACATATATTATTTTGTAGAGTTGATTATGTACAGACAAAATGTTGATGAATATATCAGCCTGTTACTAATAGTTGAGTTTTGTGGAGATATAAGTGATGCCAGCAGTTCAATTTTTGTTAAAAATTGTGTGGCATAATTTGTTGGTCATGTTGGTACGAGGAGTATGTTTTTGATGTTGTTGGCAATTGCTGGCTGTTAAGAAGTGAAATATTTTTCAAAAATTTTAGCAAATGATACCAGTTCTTTTTTTTTTTTTTTGTCATGTTTTATGTAGCGACAAACACTTCTCTCACATATATTTTTTTGAACGATGATTCAATTTTAGCTACCAAAGTGTTGATTATGGCCCATCTATTCTTTACACCAAATTTTGTTCATTGTGATAACTTTTATATGTTAGCTGACAAATATAATTTATAAATATATCATATAGTAATTAGAAACATGATTCCATCATGTAATGTTGACGTTCCCATTTCTTACGATTGATATAACATCAAGTTTTTAGAAAATTTTATAAGCCTGCTGCGTGGCGCGGGTAATCATCTAGCTATCACCTTGAAAGAAAAATGTTGTGTTATTGATTGATTAATCAATATTTTCCACCATCTATTCAACATTGATAAGTAATGAATATTTTAATAAGGATGAAATATATTAAAATATTTTACAACTAAGGGTATATTAGCTTTAGTTTGGAGACGTCCACTAATAATTGATTAAAGATTATTAAAAAAAAAGTGTGAGAGAGAAAACTAAATGGTTAAAGGAAAATTAGTGACATTTAAGATGGAAGAGAAAGGATTAATAAATGAATAAAATCAAAAGAGAAAATGGAAACAAGAATCTTAAAGAAACTTAGTTTACTCCTGAAAATTAAAATAACATTTGAATAATTATTGCACCTTTTATTCCAAATTAAATGTTTATGTTTGACTTGACACAAAAAATAAAAAAAATGCTTTAACTTTAGCAAGTTTTATGTATTCTTTTATGCACTTTATGTTCTACATAAAAGTTAGTGACGGTAAGGGTATAGTGGAAGAAATTGGATGATTGTCCGAACCATGAAGACTCGGTCTCTTAAACTTCAAAACCAACTTAGACTTGGTGTTTCTTGGACCCCAAGAATGAATGAGCTAAAGTTCAATGTGAATGAATTTGCTATAGAGGTAAACTGGGACTGACAGGTTTTGATGCAGTCTTGAAAAACTCCAACGGGCGAATCATGGGATTGTTCTTTGGGCCGTTGAGTGTTCAAGATTCTAATTTCTCTGAATTAATGGCCATAAAAAAACCATCCAACTATTTGCTTGTTTATTATTGAGTCGAATTTCAAGTTTAGGTTATCATGAATATAGGATGACAATCTTAGACCTTGAGATATGGGACATATTTTCTATGAAATTGATAGGCTTATGAAGCTACATGGCGACATCACTTTTAATCTAACTCTTTGCTAGGTGAACTTTATAGCGGATTCTCTTCCTAAATTTGAAGTTGACATATTGAAAATGTTATTTGCTTGACTGTGAATAAGATGCTTTGTTTTATTTTTTTCAATGTGAGAAACATTTGTGCGAGTTAGCTCTTTTGCTGCAAATGCTTCCATCAAGAACCTCTTTTATGAGATAAAGTGCTGACCAAGATACATATTCGTGAGCAAATGAAGGTGGATAACTGTTGTTGGCTTTATCACGCAAATATACGTATTATTAACAAGTAATATACTGAAAAGTAGAATATCGTTTTTGCAAAGAATTGTATCAAAATCTTTTGTTAAGTACTAAAATTAACAATACTTAATCCTATTTAAACAACCGATTTTTAAAGCTATTAAAAATTAAAGAAACTAAAACAAAGAACAAGAATCACAATTTAAATAAAATTAATCAACCAAATAAGACCTAGACTTACAATATCCCCTCAACATTTTATTTGAATCTCTTCTATTCTCTTTTCATTTACTAGATTGGCTCGAGTTGTTAACCGAGAATTCTAAAGTATTTATAATTCTATGTCTAGTTTCTTATAAAAATCTCTATCTCAACGAATTCATTATATGTCTATGCAAATTGCAATTAAGAAAGACTCATTAACCTTAGATTCTAGTATTCGTTACATATAATGTCATGACCCGGAACTCCCATTGAGCCCGTGACAACCGCTGCGATATCTCGATAGGCGTTCATACCCCGAATATCAACCGAAACCCCGCAAGGCTCTCGTATCAGTTTTCTTACCTCCCCTGTGAGCGACGGTTACCGAACATCACGTTTTAATAGATTACAAGCCATTTTCGAATTGGAATAATCATAAAATAAAATTTGACTCACAGGGGTATTTCGGTCATTTTATCAAAAAAGTTTGAACCCCAATAAACATGTAGCAAATATGTGGAAAACCCATATTTCAAAATCAGAAACACGTTTTATTATCTAAAACATTCATCTTAAATGAAATAGTAATTATCATAATATAATAAAAATATTAAATAAAATATTATAATTTCTTATTAAACAATATTTATAGAGTTATCGATAAATCATTTTTATAGCATAAAAACAAAATAAAATCATACATACTGTACTACAGATAAACAGAGTACGCAATTACATTTACAATGACACGTGGGCCCCAAATGATCAAAAGTAGAAAAGACAGTAGACCTACTGTTGGTGAGGTTGCAAAGCCAACTGTAGTCCTCAGCAAACTTAGATATTTACAAACTACTTTGGGCCTGAAATGGTGGAAAGGAAAATAGTGAGTTTACACAACTCAGTGAGTAAACAAATATCTCCTAAAGTATCTAAAGGCAAGTAAAATGAGACAATGGAAAACCTCATATCCAAAAGAGTTACGTACCATGAAATTTCATTTTAATCAATTAAAATATTTTTCATTTCACTCAGATAATTAAATAGGCTTATGATTTTCCAGAAAACTTGGCTCTTGCCAAAAATTTATTCTTTGAGATACCTTGGCCGAGGCATCTAACCGAGACCGCTAAGGTTATTAAAATTTCTTAATCATTCAAAATACAGTCGATCCTTGGCGTTGGCTGAGTTCACTCTCACGTGGGGGTTCGGCGTGAAATGAACTCTGTTATACCTCAGGAGTTACCCTCTGCGCCTCTCATCAGAGGTATAATATAATGGGTTTTACCGTGACCCTTTAAATAGGTTAGTCCACGAAAACCCGTCACTACAGTGAGAATTCTATAACCCACCAATTAATCAAATATCCAATTGCATGATTTGGCAATTAATTCATTACACAGTCTATTCAGACAAAGCAAAAAATTCATAATTTTCAACATAAAAATCTATTCAGCCAATCATGCCATTTTATCATAAGCCATCTAATTTAGATCATAATTTATAACATAGCAAAAGGTCTCCAATTACTCTAATTTCAAAACTAGTATTCAATTTTCAAATCAATTTATAAAAATTTATTTTATTTTATAATTTCTTATTTTTCTCATAAAACAAGGCAATTCGCTAATTAAATTTATTTTTCCACAAAATCACCAAATTGAATAAAATCTACTCTAGATAATTAAGGCGATAATAAGTTTACTCACTATTTTTCAGAAGTTCGGATTTTCGAGGTACTTTGACTAGTGATCCTCGGGTGCAATTTCCTTGCCTTTCTCGGAGGACTCACCACCTTGACACAGTACAAAATCAAGAAATTTACTACATTGACCCTAAACTACAATAAACTAATTTAAACTACTAATGCATGATATGAAATGTAAATTTATCCGAATATTGCCTAAACGCGGTGTTGACCTAATTTGGCCTATCACCCGATTAAATGGCCAATGCATCCAATTTAGCTCCAAATTGCACCATTTTATTTTCAATACTTCAAGTCACCAAATACAATCCAAATAACCTAAAATTCAGTATAATTACCTTCCCATTTCTTCATGGGAAATTCGACCATATTGGTGCACTATCACTAAAAATTTTCCTATTCCATTTTCTCACCATTAATCATCATTTTCTAACCCATTTCTCTTGAAACAAAATCAATTCACCATCCACACACAATATGGGACATTCGGCCATTGAGGGTTTCCAAGGTATAGGTGTTTTTCTTCACTTGTTTTCATTCTACATATCCTTAACTAACCGAAAACACTATCATAACTTAAATTCAAGCCAATTCCATCATGAATTTCTCCCCATACCCATTCGGCCAGCCACTCATTCATTATGAAAACAAGCAATTCAACCATGGAAATGAGAAAATAAAGCATGGGTATTGTAGATCTCAAGTAAAAGTAAAGAAATTTCACCTTAACTTGCTTGATTTCTTGAATTTTCACACTTTCCCTTTGATTTTCTCCTCATAGGGTTTTGTTCTTCCTTTGGTTTCCTTTCTTCCTTACTTGGCCGAATATAGGAGTGAAAATGGGGGTTTATGGGCTGATTTTTCATGTTTAATATTAAACAATTTAAAGCTTGACACATGGCATAATATGATTGGTCCTTAATTTAAATATTTGACTTTTACACTTAAATTTTCCACCACATTTTATGCCATATTTATCCATTCCCACAATAAATAAAATCCACAAATTTGACAAGTGTTGGGGGTGGAAAATTACCATTTTGCCCCTAATTGGTCAGTATTTCCCGTTAACCCCAAATCAGCCCTCGAACTCCAAATCACCGTTTTAACTAGTTCGAGGCATAAATCTACTCAGTTGTACTTCTAAGCATAATACCGACTTTTATCTATTTTTTCGAGATATTCTAGAGTGTAGGCATGATGTCAATTATATGCATGACATGACAGATATTTTAGGGCTGGGCTTGACATACAACATGCAAGTGTATGTCTACCCACATGCTAATCAAATCAATCATCTCATGCAATTGATATTGAACATATGCTATTTCATCCAAGGCTTACACTAAACTCCCTTGGTCAATTCTATTTAAGTTACCTTATCAATCTAATTGTTGGCTAGTTAATCATATGCATTAATCACAAGACTGAAATAAACAACTCAAACACTATTAATCATAAGCAAGAAATAATATTAAAAATTTAAAACTACATGTTGAGTTTAATTGCAATTGCCTCAAAAGTGCCTTTAAATAAGCTCCAAAGATCTAATTTGAGTCAAATCCGGAATCAGAATGTTCGAGATATCATGTTGGCACTATGGCCTCACTTTCCTGGCACCGCGGTGCTCAACTCGCTGTCTCCCAATACGCTTTTTATTGCACTCGATCAAATTGTGATGCACTTTTTACCTGGATATAGGCCAAACTAGGCAAAGTGGTAAACATAAAAGTTGTAGTCCTATCTCTTATATTTCTAATAGCTTAAGAATCACATCAATTGGACTTCTAGAATGAGAGTTATGTTAAAAATACTGAAACATATATAAGAGAAACACTTGGCCATTCATGAACTCTTCTTCACCAATTGAAGCCATTTTAATTGCACAACTACAAAAGCATAAAACTAATTCAATAATAACTAAACTAAAAGCAAATTATCATCAAACTAAAATAAAATAACTTAAATTAAATCAATCCAACATGATTTACTAAACTAAGACAATTACCTAAAAATATATAATTCCTAAACTAAATCTGAAGAAGTTAGTTAATTTAATACTCAAACTGTGACCAAATAACTTTATAAAATAGAGTTATAATATCCCCAAACTTAATATTTTACTAGGCCTCGAGCAAAACGTAAAAGAAACTTAAATAAAAATGAAAATAATGGAAATGATGAAAACAATTTAAATAAAGAAAGCAACTAAATAGAAGAACTAGCTAGAGATAGGTTTCACCAAATCAATGATTTCCCATAATTTCGTCAAAAGTTATCTCGAAATCTCAACTTAAGGAAAAATAGAGGTATCATTCAAATTCATGATTCAATTCAAATGTAAGTTCATTCTTGAATGGATTTCTGTGTGTGTGTGCAACCTTTTACAAAGAATATCATGCAATTCGAAAAAGTTTATACTTGTGCTAAATTTGAATTAGTGGTTGAATACCATTGGTTTGTTTTCATTTCTCTCTCTACTAAAATAGACTAATACTAAGTCAAGGATCATTAGGACTTTAATTGGCTTGTAATGAATGACTGAGGATAAGGTAAGATAAGGGATTTTCTTATAGTTCAAATCACCTTAAGCACATCAATCATTCTAGGACCATTTTTAGAGCTCAAATCATACTTCAAGCAATTCCCTTTACTTGATTTCAACTTTTTCTTTTGTTTAACACTTTATTCTTTTTTCTTTTCTTATTTTTTTCATCATAATTTTATACACCCTAACTTATTTCTTTTTTAATATAGATAGTGGGGTTAATAGTAAGCACAATTGACATTTTTTTATCAACTCCACTATTTACCTTATTCAACATCAAGCTCAATACACTTCGTAAAATGATTAACATACTTAGGAGTGAAGGATGCACAATAGGAAATGTATTTTATTGGCTAGGCTAAATAAATAGGTGTTTAACAAAGAAAAGGTAATATTAAACTCAACAAAGAATACTAGGGATAAAAATATATAAAGGTAGGCTCGAAAGGCTCAAATAGTCCAAAGATGGCCTAATTCATTTCCTTAACTAAGTATTACTTAAGATTTCCCCTTGAGAGAGAATCAAACGAATTCTATAATTCATAACATAATCGAAATTCACATCAACCTAAATCGTCTCTAAATACGCACAATAATTCTAAGCCAAAGATAATGTGCACAATTAGTGGAAATCTCATTCTAACAATGATACTTAACATAAGAATTTAAACCAAACTCAAACAATATTCATATTTACCAAAAGCCAAAGACAACAAGATAACCAAATTCTCATCACTATATTGGAAAATCATTATGAAATTGGCACAACCAACTCTAGCTTAAAATTCCTAAAATAGAACATAAAGAAAAGTAAATGATAAAAATAAGCTGAAAACCTAAAAACAAAAATGTAAACAAATAAATAAAAACATAGCTCAAAAGAAATAAAATGATAAGTCATAAAAAAAGTTCAAGCTCCCCCTTCCAAACTTAAATTTAACATTGACCTCAATGGTTAAAATAGAAAAAGAAAAAGATAAGTAAAACTCCCTTGACAATGGTAGCAATGTAGAAAGAGCTCTATTCTTCTTCTTTGTCCTCATCATTATCTCCAAAACTATTGGGAAAGTCTAGTGAGGTGACAAAAATCTAAATAAAAAAAGAATAAAAACAAATTCATGGGGAAAATCTAAATAAAAAAAATTCAAAGAAAAAAAGTGAGAGTTTTGAAACTTAGAGTTGCCTCCCAAGAAACGCTTCTTTATAGTCAATAGCTTGGCTATGGCACCCATTTACACACAACTTTGCCCATGAAATAAGGCTTGAGGCATAGTCCATTAACCATGAATGCGTTAATTTCCTTACTATCAATCTCTATTATACTGCAAAGATAGACCTTAAACCACTTTGAAACGACCTAACCACCTTAATTTGTGTTTCCATGGAAAAATATTGAAACATGAATTATAAAGTAACACTTATTGTCCAACCTCAAAACATGTTGTTATAGGACATTCTTCGTGAAAACCCTCATTAGCCAATTGATAATTCTATGAAATAGAATTATTTTTATCTCAAATTGTTCTTAAAAGTTAACTAAGTTCTTGAATTGAGGTTAAGATTTAGTTATTTTTAGTAATTTTTCTAATTAGTTTATTTTTATTAAATTATTTTAATTTTATATTTATTTATCTTATTTTAGTTACTATTTATTAGTTTTTATGTTTTTGTAAGACTTTAGAAGAATAAGGCTTAATTGGTTGAAGAAAGGTGTTTGAGGAGTTTTGACCCTATTTGTATATGTTATGGTATTTTGATCGTAACTTTCACTCATAAACTTCAAATGATGCAATTATTCAACTATTGAAAAGCTAAGAGACAGAGTTACAATTTTTACACAGATCATTTTGCCCAGTTTTACTTTGAAGATAGAGAAAATCATGTTGGAAGTTGATAGAGTGCAACAGTTGACAAGAAGAAGACATGCAGAAAGGGAGTGCCATGGCTTAAATGGGGTGTGTTGCGGCGTTGAAGAGGAAAATTTGAAATTAAAAGTTTCGGGAAAGAAAGTTATGTGGGACAATTTAAGTCTATTGGCCTCTACACTTATTCTAAGTCCATATTAAAAGTTTTTAGGCCAAAGTAGTTTAATTTAGGAAAAATTAGGTTAAGTTTTAGTTACAAGTAGTTAGCTTAAGGAGTAATTACCACGCATATTGAGGAAAAATCCTAAGAGAGATTCAAGAAGTTAGAAGTTAAGACTGAAGATTGAAGATCAAGGTTGCAAAATTTTGTTTATTTTCTTCTTCCTTAGCTTTTATTATTTTTGTTACTCTTGATGGCTAAACTTCATATGTTTTTATTTATTTTTGCAATTATGAGCATTTAAGTTCCTTTTTCTATGATTGCAATTGAACTCACATGTAGTTTAAATTTTTAATCTCTTTCTTGCTTATTTTCAATGGAATTGAATTTTTTATTCCACATTGTTCTTAATGCTTTTAATTGACTAGCCACCAATTAAATTGATTTAGAAACCTAAACAAACTTGAAAAGGGAGTTTAATGCAGGCTGAAATTGGAGTAATACATGATCATATTTATTTGCTTAGATGAATAAATTGATTTATGTATAAGATAGGAATATACTTATATGTCGTATATAACCACTATTAAAGCCTGAACTTAATGAGTCTATTTTAATTTCAATTCCCATAGGAATATAGTGTTTTGGTTAAAGTAAATATTTTTTTAAAAGACTCAGGAAAGCATTATAAACAATTGAGGACCCTAGGTTAGCAATTCAACCCATTGGAATAAGTTAAAAGAGAAAGGTAAGATTTAGATGAAGTGTGAGAGATATTGTAATCCTTGGCTTTTCTAAATTGATTTTTATTCTGTTATATTTGTGCTTTGATTTTTAATTAGTGTTAATCAGTTTGGTTTTTGTTGATTAGTGTTTAGTTAATTTTATTATCCAAATTTTGATTGTTTGAATAAGACTAAATTGTTTTAATTTTAGTACTTAATAAACTTTTAGGACCATTTTCTGAGGGATCGATACATTACTTACTAATATACTATTTGTTCGATACGTATACTTGCGTAGGTAGAATTCTAACTAACAAGTTTTTAATGATGTTGCTAGGGAATTGTTTTCTAGAATTTTTACTAATACTAATACCAAGCAAATTTAGTCTTAATTTAAATATTATTTTATTTATTTATTTATTTTTCTTATTTTTAAGCATATTTGGTCATTGTATGCAAAGAAGGAACTTGAAACTTATTTCTTTTGATCCAAACATAGGAAGAACTTTTAGAAGGCTTCAAAAGGAAAATTTGTAAGTTTTAACTTTAAATTAAATAATGGCTAAAGATAATAATAATCATGGTTGTTGGCTCCATTAGTTTTTGATGATAATAAAACATTCCCATCCTTGTGTGTCTAATATCTCTACTTAAGTGTGCAAGATAAAAGTTCATAAAGGAACAATATTTCAATCTTCCTAATGAGCACTTAAAGATGTGATTTAGATAAAGAACAATGGGGATTAATATAAAGGAAGATCCCTGATGGAACAAGGAAGAACATTGGTTGAACAAAAGTCAAAGTTGAGAAGTGGAAGGCTGAAGCTTATTGAGAAACAGAACCGACTTAGTCGACCAAGAAAATGGGTTAGTCGACTAAGTGTTCCCTGCCAAATCTGCGACTGAGATAGAACCAACTTAGTTGACCAAGAGAAAAATGCTAGTCGAATAAGTGCTCTTTGTTTGCAACATACACTAGACAACTACAAGACAGATTAACGGCTAGATGCTTCCCCAAACTGTTTCTAACGGTCAAAAACGTTCCAACAACTATCAGACAAGTTTCTTCAACTGTAAAAGGATCTTCAAATGCCAAGGAACTAACTTTTGACAACCTTTGGCTTCATTTACATAGATTCTATCATATTCAAGCCAAGAAAGAGCAGAAAGCTTAGAAATTCTCTTGTATTCCACTGAACCTAAACGTCTATCTTCTGTTATTATGTTTAGCTCTAAACCGTGTACCACTTAGATCAATTTGTGATCATAGGTACTTTCTCTTCTACTCATCTTTGTGTTCTTAGAGTGGGGGATTCACTCTAAGTTGTTGTTTTCAAGCTAGGTTGCTTGAAAATGTAAAGGTTCTAACTTAGCCTTAGAAAGTTGGGTGTTGGGTTTTGGTTGAGCCCTTGAAAATTCATTGAAAAACTTGTGGTTGAGCCTTGGAAAACCATATTGGGGTTTTAGTTGAGCTTGGGAAAAACTAGTGTATTGAGCTTGGGAAAAACTAGTGTAAAGGTTATGGCTAAGCCTTGTAAAAGCCATTGTAAAAGCTTGGTGGAAGCTTGTGAATTCCACTGGTTTTAGTGATTTGTTTCAAAATACTTGGTTGGATAATCAAGGTAGTGGATATAGGTCTTGGACCGAACCACTATAAATACTTTGTCTATTGTCTCTCTTGTTTTGCTTTCTTTATTTTGAGATCAAGTCTCAATCCTACCAAAAGAGAAGAGATAGTGATATTCACCCCCCTTCTAGCACTCACATTTGGGACCAACAATTGGTATCAGAGCTTGTACCCTATTCTTAAAGGTCTAACAGCCTTAGGGAGGATTCTATGGCTCTTCAAAAATCAGTTGTAGCTAAGGGACAATAAACAAATAGACCAGTTCTGTTTGATGGCTCTAATTATCCTTATTGGAGCACTAGAATGTCTATATACATTAGAACTATAGATTATGAAATGTGGGATGTCATCACTGATGGTCCCGTTATTCCCTCAATTGTAAATGTAGTCACAAATGAGTTGATGCCTAAGCCAAGGTCTGAATGGACCAAGGCTGAAACTAAGAAAGTGCAAGCCAACTTTAAGGTAATCAACACCTTGCATTGTGCCTTTACCCCCACAAAATTCAACAAAGTTTCAAGCTGTACTACAACTAAACAAGTGTGGGACAAACTTAGGATCCTTCATGAAGGGACTTCTCAAGTTAAGGAGTACAAAATACCCCTCTTAACACATAACTATGAGATGTTTAACATAGAGCCTGGTGAAGACATCACCAGCATGTTTGATAGGTTTATGAACATCACAAATGAACTCAGCGAATTAGGAAAGCCTATCCCTGAATATGAATTGGTAAAAAGACTTCTTAGAAGTCTGCCTAAATCGTGGAAGCCAAAAGTGACTACCATCAGAGAAGTAAAAGATTTAAATATCATCACACTTGATGAAATATACAGGTTTCTCTTTACTTATGAGTTGGAGCTAAAGGAAGAAGAAGAGAAAGATAGGAGAGAAGCAAAAGAAAAGAAGAAAAACATTGCACTTAAGGCTAGCATCCTTGAAGAAGAGCTAGAAGAGCTCTCATGCGATGATGATGATAAGCTATGTGAGACCCTGTCAAGCTCGATTAAAGGACGATATTGCACCGAATGGTACAACCAAGTTAAATCGAGCCTTGAACTAGTTCAAATAGAAATTCTAAGAGGAATTTGAAAATTATAAAACCCACAGAATGACTTAGAATAGTGATTCAGAGTTCAAGGTCCAGTTTGGAGTTAATCGGGAAAATTGACCGATTAGGGACAAAACAATCATTTTGCCATTTAAGGACAAAATGGAGATTTTTAGCAAAGATTTGATCACATTTGACCAAGAATAATTATATGAAATATAATTATGATTATTGGAGTATAAAATAGAGTTTAGCAGTGAAAAATTATAATTCTCGGTATTTTTGGAGCACAAGGACAAAATGGTAATTTCGCCACTAGAGGACCAAACGGGATTTTTTAGAAAAGCTTTTTACCCCATTTGATTAAGATTGATCAATATTAGTGTTATTTGAGGTTGAAAAGTAGAAATGATGTAATTCCGGTACATTTCGGAGTATAGAGGAAAAATCGTAATTTTGTCATCCTAGGGGCAAATCAGTAAATTTTTCACCCCAGCACTTGTCAAGACCAAGAGATTTTATTTGTGGTAGGATTGGATAAATACAAGAATATTTGTGGTGGACAACTTAGTAAAAAAAGTCAAAAAAATTAAAAAATGGACTAATGGCTTTATGCCATGTGTCAGGCTTTAATATTTTAATATTAAAGCATAAAAATCAGCCATAAAACCCATTTTCTCTCACCATATTCGACCTAAGCAACCAGCAACAAGAATAAAGGAAAAAACAAGAAAACCTAGTTGGAAAATCAAAGAGAAAGTGAAGAAATCAAGGAAACAAGCTAGGTAAGTTAGAATTTCTTTAATTTTCCTTGATGCCTAGCCTACCCATGCATTATTTCTTTATTTCCATGGTTGAATATTGAGTTATCATGATGAATTTAATTCTGAAAAATGGGTATGAGGGAGATTTGATAATGGAAATCAGTTGATTTTTAATTATGTTGATGTTTAAAGGTAGTTAAGCATGGTTATGAACAAAAATAGAAAAGAAATATTCAATTTCTCTAGGGTTCTTCATTGGCCGAACCATGAGGGTTGAATATCAAGGAGGAATTGTTTAAATTTCAAGGAAAATGAATTGGAAAAATGATGAATTAAGTGAAAAAAGTGATTAGGAAAAATCACAATGCTAGTGCACCGTAATGATCAAATTTTTACCTAAAGGAATTGAGGGATTTCAATGCTGAAATTTAGTTATTTGAAATGTGATTGGTGAATTAAGATATTAAAGGAGAAATGAGGTGATTTGGACATAATTGTCAATTAATCGGGTGATCGGTCAAATTTAGTCGATACCGTGATTCAACGATATTTGGACACATTTTCGCATTTACATATCATGCATTAGTAATTTAAATTAGTTTATGTTAGCTTAGGGGCAATATAGTAAATTCTCTAATTTTATTTTGTGTCAAGGTGGTGAGATTTCTGAAAAAGGCAAAGAGATTGCGCCCGAGGACCATTAGTCCGAGTACACCCGAAAACCTGTGAGTGAATTTACATCTCAAAAATAGTTTTGGGAAATATGAACTTATTGAATAAAATGCTTGAATGATTTTATTCAACCTTCTTTAAAAAGAACGGGTACCATGGAAACAAGCTTTTTGTGAAGTATTATTTCATTGATGTGAAATTTGATTGTGCTGAATATTGCTAATCTATATGATGCTTATATGTATGGATAAGAAATTTATGTGAACCTGATGTAATCGTGCACTTGTGAAGTGGGAAATGCACATGCCTGTAATGGTGTGCAAAGTGGGGGACGGCGATACGTAACGCCCACAATTTTCTAGAAATTCAGAGTTGAGCAAAGTGGGGAGGACGACACGTAGTGCCCACGATTCCTGAAAATTTTCACGTGTGAACTTTAGTGAAGCGTGATTATCCGTCCAGGGGCTTGCAGGGATGGCGATTCGTAACGCCTGCAAGTGCTCTGATAAATGTCTCTTTTACCACCAATGACAGTGAAGACTTGACGGTGTATATGATTGTTCTTGTTTTGGTGAATATATGTGTGATTGTATGGTATGCGAATTGCTTTAAATTGAGAAAAAAGGGTTAACACGAAACCCTCGTACGGTTGAGAGAAACCCTCGTTCAGTGACGGGTTATGATTACGCTTCGCTACAGCAAGGATGCCTTACCACTGTAGCAATAATTATCGATTTTGCTATCTAGCTAGAATAAATCCTAAGGTAAGTGGAAAGGGTTTAAATATTAGTTAGATCAAAAACTGTCTCGTTTTCAACCGGTGCATCATGATTGTCAAATTTCCTGGTTGAGTTTGCTTGTTCCCTTATAATATTCACTCGCTGAGTATTGTACTCCCAATTTTAAAAAAAATTCATGTTTTCAAATCAGGAGACTGTTGGACCCTAGATTCGAGGAGTCCCCGTAGTGCATCTTCTGGTTAGAAGGTGGGCATTTAGTAGCAACCCATTTCTTTTACTGTAAATTTCTCCGCTGGAAGTCATAGCCCTTTTGTATTGTGAATATGTACATGTAATGTACATTGTCAAATTTTATATTTGACCGGTATGTATATGCATATTTTGTTGATAATGCCAATATGAGTTGGCTTTGTGTGCACTGGGTGCATTGCGTGTGGATGCCTCACACGATCATACGTAGAGTAAAATGAAGGAAAATAGGCTTGCTTGGACTTGGTGAGCTATGCTCATTGGGTCCATGCGCCGGTCATGGCCTGAAAATTAGGTCGTGACAAGCTGGCACTAGTTGCAAGGAAATTTAGAAAACTGATGGGCAGAAGAAACATGAGGTTAGCAAGAAAAGGCTTCAGAAAAGATCCAGGATTTTCATGGAAAAGAAACAAAAATGATTCAAATAAAAAGGAAGAGCCGATTTGTTATGAGTACAAGAAACCAAGTCACTTCAAGTCTGAATGTCTATTACTGAAAGAAGAAACTCTAAAGAAAACCAGAAAATCGAAAAAGGCAATGGTTGCTGCAACTTGGTCTGATAGTGATTCAAGCACTGAAACTGATGAGCAAAGCTCAGAAAAAAGAGCAAACATCTGTCTAATGGCCAGAGATGATGAAACAGAGGTATGCTCATCACCTTATAATAATTCAATGAATGATTTACAAGATGAGTATGACAATTTATGTGATGAGTTTGAAAGCATATTTTTAAAATACAATAACTTGAAGAAAAAGACTATATTACTTGAAAAAGATTTGGAGAAAATAAAACATGAATTCAACTCTGTTTTTGAGCAAAGGAATTTCTCGCAAATTGAGTTGGAACATTCAAAAACAGATTTTGAAATCATGAAGGCAGAACTGGAAAACAAATTTGCTGCTTTGCAAAAAGTTCTTGATGAAAATGTAGCATTTAAGTGTTTGAAAAATGATTCTTTAAAGAAAAACTCTATTGTTAAAAGGAATCATCACAATGCATCAGCTAGATGCTACTACTGTGGAAAATATGGTCATTTATCTTATGAATGTGTTAAAGGTAAAAACCAACAGAAAACCAAAAAAATCTAGGTGCCAAAAGGTTCTTTTATTGCCACTAACAGTCAAGGACCCATCAAAGTATGGGTACTTATCAAGAAGAATTGAACAACTGTTTTGTAGGTTGAGCTGCACCTAAAAGAAACATGTTTAAAGGCTCAACACAAGAAAAAGTAGCTATGGTACATGGATAGCGGCTGCTTTCGACACATGACAGGGGATGAAATGCTATTTGCTTAGCTAGACAAGAAAAAGGGAGGCACCGTGTCTTTTGGAGATGATTCAAAAGGTAGAATCCAAGGAATAGGAACGGTTGGTAAGAACTTTCATACTTAAATCAGTCATGTGTTGCTTGTTAAAGGCTTGAAGCATAATCTGTTAAGCATCAGTCAACTGTGTGATAAAGGATTTAAGGTTTGTTTTGATTCCAACAAATGTGAAGTAATAGATATAGGCACTAACATAAATACCTTTATAGGAAAAAGGTTGAAAAACATGTATGTTATCTTTCTCGAAGACCTAGAAAAGAATAGTGAAATGTGCTTAGTAGCGAACACTAAAAATGACAACTAGTTATGGCATAGAAGACTAGGACATGTAAGTTTAAATACCATGACAAAGCTGATCAAGAAAGACTTAGTTGTTGGATTACCTAGCATTAAGTTTGAAAATGATAGAATATGTGAAGCTTGTCAATTAGGAAAACAAGTCAGAACTTCTTTCAAAGCTAAGAATGTTGTGCCAACATCTAGACCTCTTGAAATGCTGCACATTGATCTCTTTGGTCCTATTATTACCACAAGTTTAGGTGGAAAATCTTATGGCCTAGTGATAGTGGATGATTACTCAAGGTATATATGGGTCTATTTCCTTGCTCATAAAAGTGATACACTATCAGCTTTCATAGGATATTGTAAGAAAGTTGAAAATGAAAAAGGTACAGCCATTGTTAGTATTAGGGGTGACCATGGAAGAGAGTTCGAAAATGATGAGTTTGAGAAATTTTGCAATGAAAAGGGGATGGAACATCATTTTTCTGCACGTAGAACACCCTAACAAAATGGAGTTGTGGAAAGGAAGAATATAACATTAAAAGAGATGGCTAGAACTATGCTTTGTGAGAACAATCTTTCTAAGTACTTTTGGGCTGAAGTTGTAAATACAGCAGCTTACATTCTTAATAGGGTCTTAATTAGAGCAATTATCTCAAAAACCCCTTATGAGCTATACAAAGGAAGAAAACCAAACATCTCTCACCTTAGGAGCTTTAGTTGCAAATGCTTTGCTCTAAATAATGGAAAACAGCCATTAGGAAAGTTTGATGCAAAAAGTGATGAAGCAATATTTTTAGAATATGCCATGAACTCCAAGGCTTATAGAGTTTTCAACAAAAGGACATTGAACGTTGAAGAATCTATCCCTATAGTTTTTGATGAATCAATTCATTTAGAAAAAGAAATAGATGATGATGATGAAGCCTTAGAGTACCTAGGAAAACACATGGATCAAATGAGCCTAAATGATAGCAAGAACAATGAAGAAGGCTCATCTAGAGAAGACACCGTGGCTTCACCTCGTGAAAATCTGCAAAGACAAGAAATCCAGCATAGTGACTTACCTAGAAGCTAGAGATATATGAGAGATCACTCACAAGAACAAATCATAGGTAACATATCTCATGGAGTTAAAACTAGGAAAGGAACTAGGGAGACATGTGAATTTTTAGCCTTCATTTTTGAAGTTGAACCTAAAAGTTTTGAAGAAGCTGAAAAAGAGAAAAGCTAGATATTAGCTATGCAAGAGGAGCTAGATCTGTTCAAAAGAAACAATGTATGGTCACTAGTGCCTAAACCCTCTAACCATCCTATGGTTAGAACTAAATGGGTATTTAGAAATAAAATCAATAAACAAGGAAATATGGTTAGAAACAAAGCAAGATTGGTGGCAAAGGGATATAATGAAAAGGAAGGCATAAACTATAAAGAAACCTTTGCTTCGATAGCTAGAATAGAAGCTATAAGGTTATTAGTTGCCTTTGCTTGTCATATGAACTTCAAGTTATACCAAATGGATGCAAATAGTGCATTTATTAATGGACTCATTCAAGAGAAAGTATATGTCGAACAACTTACTGGTTTTGAAGACTTTGAGAAACCAAATTATGTTTTTAGACTTCACAAAGCCTTATATGGATTGAAGCAAGCTCCTAGAGCTTGGTATGAAAGGCTATCTAGATTCCTTGTAGAAAAAGACTATATTAAGGGCAGCGTAGACACCACATTGTTTATCAAAAGATGCTCAAATGATTTGAATATAGTCCAAATATATGTAGATGACATTGTATTTGGTGTTATTAATGAATCTTTTTGCAAGAACTTTGCTGAGGAAATGCAGAGAGAATTCTAATGAGCATGATGCGAGAATTGAAGTACTTTCTTGGCCTTCAAATCAAGCAATGTAAGGAAAGAATCTTTATCAGCCAAGATAGTTACATTCAAGACATGCTCAAGAAGTTTGACATGCTGAAACTAAAGCCCATCAACACACCAATGAGTCCATCTACAAAACTGGATGCTAATGAGAAAGGTAAAGATGTAGGTCAAAAGCTTTATAGAGGTATGATTGGATCTCTTCTCTACTTAACATCAAGTAGACTAGATATTCAGTTTAATGTGTGTTTATGTGCTAGATTTCAGTCTTAACCTAAAGAAACACATCTAACAGCTGTAAAAAGAATATTCAGATATCTCTTAGCAACTCAAACCTTAGGAATTTGGTATTCAAAAGAATCACTATTTAGTCTTGTAGGATATTCAGATGCTGACTTTGCTGGAAGTAGAACTGATAGGAAAAGCACTAGTGGAACATGTCAATTCCTAGGTAGCATGCTTGTATCATGGTCAAGTAAGAAGCAGAATTCAGTAGCATTGTCCACTATTGAAGCTGAATATGTATCCTTAAGAAGTTGTTGTGCACAAGTGCTATGGATCAAACAACAATTGAAAGACTACGGACTGTTAATGAATAACACTCCCATATATTCTAACAACACCAGTGCTATAAATATTTCAAAGAATCCTGTACAACACTCAAAAACTAAACACATTGAGGTTAGACACCACTTCATTAGAGATTATATAACTAAGGGTGAAATTAATATTGAATTTGTGAGCACTTTACATCAGCTTGCTGACATATTTACGAAACCCCTTAGTGAAGATAGATTTTGTGAAATTAATAGAAATCTAGGAATGAGCTGTTTGGAAGAGTTGTAGGGAAAAGCCTGGACTAAGTAGAGAAAAATAGAAGGCACTTAGTCGACTAAAGTGTGAAACATAGTCAACTAAGAGGATTTTGTTTTATTACAACCAAAGAACTGCTGGCTGAATGATCAATGATTAAAATTATGAAATTTTATACTTACCAGGTAATAAAGGAAAAAGGGAAAATCTGAGGCAGCAAATAGTTAATATTTGAGAGGGAGTTTTGAAATTTCAAGAAATTAAGGCAATTGTGAAGGGGGAGGCAGACAGTTCCTAAATTAGAAATTGTCAATCACTTCTATTCTTCATCTTCTGATAATCGATTCTTTCAAAACCTAAGTATTCTCATCTGCATTCCCTCATGTGAAATCAACTTGAACCCTTCTCCTCTTACCACTTGAAACCCTAAGAGTGAAATCACCTTCAGAACTCCAAATGGCCAAATCGACCCTATTTAAAGAGCTATTGGAGAATAAAAAAGGGAAACGACCAATGAAAGAGAGTCCTAAGTCAGAATATCCATAGAAGAAGCTGAAGGAGGTATCGAGTTCTGAAAAGAAAAAGTCTAATAAAGATTCTGAACAAAAAAAAAATAGACAAAAAAGAAGAAGAAATCTAGAAAAACAAAGAAAAAAGACAAAAAGAAAATGTCTTCAAAAGGTACTTCATCCTCCTCATCTCTCAAATTTAGAAACAAAATTCATGAGGAAAGATTCAGGAAATTAGAGAATGAACCTATAACTTGCGGGAAATTCATTGATTGGGATAACTTCAATGAAACTCCTGAACTTTTAACCAGTTTAACCGACTATTTCAATGAAATGAAAATCAAGGATTACAGTTCTTTTAAGGACAGAGCATATAGTGCTAGCTTACTATGCCAACATTGCATTAAGTGAGAGAGAACTTGATGATTTAGAGGACTTTTCAGAAGATAATTTGAATGTATTTTTAAATGGGAAAGAGTTTTTGGTTACAGCTTCAGATTTGAGTAATCTGTTAGAAATAGAAGGTAAAGATAGAGAGTATGAAATGCTTGACAAGTATGATCCTGCATCTGTGTAGGAAATTGTTACGGGAAATAAAGAGAAATTTTCTTCAAAGAGCAATGCAGGACTGATCATTGGTCCGCAGTTTAGAATCCTGCATTACTTTGTGGTATCCAATCTGCATGGTAGGAGTGGTAGCTTAAGCTACATCAGCCTCCAAGATCTTTGGTTGATGGAACATGCTTTCTCTGGAGAAGTTCTAAACCTTGGAAGGTTCATGATTGAAAGAATGAGGGCAGCATGTAAACTGGAAAAGATTCATTTGCCATATGGCAATGTAATCACATCCCTTGTCAAGAAGAAGGGAATCTGGGCTAAAAGGTATGATATGGACATGGTGAAGAGTAAGGATCAGCCCATCTTCTTAGAAAGCTTGATTAAGATGGGATACAAGGTGTATGGGGACACTTTCAGCAAAACCTCCAAGAATACTTCAATGCAAACCCAGCCAGAGGCAACCCCCACACCACTAGAAATAGTAGCCCCTCCATTCTCCAATGAAGTTGTGTTCAATCTATTGATGAGAATGGATCCCAAGCTCACTGATCAAGGAGCAAGGCTTGTGAAAATTGAAGAAATGATGAATGAGATTGAGGCCAACTTGAAAGAAAAATCTAAAAAGCCATCTGGACCTGCTGAAGCTGACTCCTCTGCCACCCAAAGCATGGCACCAGAAGGACAAGGTGCTGAAGGATCAACCTTGCAACTAGAAGGCTTTGAATTCCAAGATGCAAGCCCTGAATTTCAAGTTGAAGGTTCAACCCACCAGAGTGCAAGTCCTGGACATCAAGGCCCTGAACCAAGATTTGAGGAACCTCTCAAATCCACCTCAGCAGGAAAGGAAACATCTGATCAAGGCACTGAGGTAGTTGGTTCACCTTGGTCCTTCTGAACATCAGCCTCCATCACACCCTGAACAAGAAACATCCCTTTCTCACTCTGATGAAGTGTTTGTAATGGAACTTTTCTACCAGATGGTGAGAGAAGAGTAAGCAGAGAAAGAGGTAGCAGCAGCTTAAGCTGCTCAAGCAATGCCCTTAGAACATGAAGCTGCAAGAAAAGGAAAAGACAAAGAAAAAGGATAAGCAAAAAAAACAGCTCCTGCAATTAAGCCTTAGCCACCTGCCATGAGAGAAAACTGCCAAAAAATCAATACCTTCGAGGACAAGGAAGTCTTTTAGACTGGCAGAGAAAGCACAATAACCTCCTACAACCTCTCCTCAAGCACCAATGGAAGTCTCTGATCAGACCGCTCCTCAAAAAGCTACAGAGACACTTCCTCAGTCCTCTCAGCAACCTCCTAAAGCATCTACTGAGCCACTTCTGAGACCACCCTCTTCTGTTCCTTTGAATGCTTGGTGGCAGTAGACAATGTCCCCTGAATCAACACCATCTCCCTCTAAAGATTAATGCCTCAAACCCCCCTTTGATGATGGTAAAAAAAGAAAGTAGTAAAAGTACAAGAAAAATAAAAAATTCAAAGGTAGAGGTACCGGACTCTTAGGAATAACACAAGAAAAACAAAAAAAATCATGAGGGTAGAGGTACCAGAATTTTAGGACATCTAGGAAAAAAATTTAGCTCAAGGGTAGTTTTGGAACAAATTTGTGGTTATTGTTTTAATGGTTATTTTATGCCAAAATGGCATTCAAGCATTGGATTTTAATTTTGGTTAACCTTATGGATGTTTGGAACATGCATGCTGATAGTTGTTTGTGGTATTTGAACTCTGAAAATGATGTTTATGGCATTGTGAAGTGTTATTGTCAATTTCTGCAAATAAAAACTGATGCTATGCTAATATTGAGTTATTATGTTGATAAACCATTTCTGACATGATATTGCCAAGTTGAATATGCTTTTAAATACATATGGATGATGATTCATAGAGAGTTTGCTGAAAAACGATGTTTGAATGAAATTTGGGAACTATCAAGCTGTTGACAAAATTTTACAGAAATAGAAAACTGATAATAATCTGTCAACTTGTCATCTGCTCTTGAATTTGCATATATGAACATTTTCTATCTAAGGCAAGAATGTACAGTGTCACTATGAATATAACAAAGATAAAAACTTGCTAGAATGAATGAAAAATATGCACAAACTTAGGGGGAGCAATCCTCATTTTCTGCAGAAACTAAAAAAGAATTAAAAAGGCACCATGCTATTAACCAAGGGATATTTTGTCATCATCAAAAAAAGGGGAGATTGTTACCTCCATTAGTTTTTTATGACAATAAAACATTCACATCCTTGTGTGTCTAATATCTCTACTTAAGTGTGCAAAACAAAAGTTCATAAAAGAACAATAATTCAATCTTCCTAATGAGCACTTAAAGATGTGATTTAGATATGGAACAAGGATGATTAAAATAAAGGAAGATCCCTGATGAAACAAGGAAGATAATTGGTTGAACAAAAGTCAAAGTGGAGAAGTAGAAAGCTGAAGCTTAGTGAGAAACAGAACTGACTTATTCAACCAAGAAAATGAGTTAGTCAACTAAGTGTTCTCTGTCAAATCTGCGACTGAGACAGAACCAACTTAGTCGACCAAGAGAAAAATGTTAGTCGACTAAGTGCTCTCTGTCTGCAACATACACCAGACCACTATAAGACAATTAACGACTAGAACCTTCCCCAAACTGTTTCTAACGGTCAAAAATGTTCCAACAGCCATCAGACAAGCTTATCCAACTATAAAAAGATCTTCAAATGCTAAAGAACTAACTTTTGACAACCTTTGGCTTCATTTACATAGATTCCATCATATTCAAGCCAAGAAAGAGCAAAAAGCTTAGAAATTCTCTTGTATTCCACTGAACCTAAACGTCTATCTTCTATTATTGTGTTTAGCTCTAAACCGTGTACCACTTAGATCAATTTGTGATCATAGGTACTTTTTCTTCTACTCATCTTTGTATTCTTAGAGTGAGGGATTAGCTCTAAGTTGTTGTTTTCAAGCTAGGTTGCTTGAACTTGTAAAGTTTCCAGCTTAGCCTTGGAAAGTTGGGTGTTGGGTTTTGGTTAAGCCCTTGAAAATTTATTGAAAAGGTTATGGTTGAGCCTTGGAAAACTACATTGGAGTTTTTGTTGAGCCCGAGAAAAACTAGTGTAAAGGTTATGGCTAAGCCTTGTAAAAGCCATTGTAAAAGCTTGGTGGAAGTTTTTGAATTCCACTAGTTTTAGTGATTTGTTTCAAAATCCTTGGTTGGATAATCAAGGTAGTGGATATAGGTCTTAGACCGAACCACTATAAATACTTTGTCTACTGTCTCTCTTGTTTTGCTTTATTTGTTTTGAGATCAAGTCTCAATCCTACCAAAAGAGTCGAGATAGTGCTATTTACCCCCCTCTAGCGCTTACATTTGGGACCAACAATGGTAACAATGTTTTCAATCAAATTCTCGAAGAGAACAATGTTTTGCAAAATTATGTTGTCCCCTTTTTACAAGGCTTGCACTAAAGCATTAACAAACCTCTTATCAATGCAAACAATTTTGAGATCAAGCCTATTACATTTTGATGATTCAATCTTTCGTTCAGTTTAGTGGGTTACCTAGTGATGATCCTAATTACCATCTGGTTAATTTCTTGAAAATCTGTGACACTTTCAAATAAAATGGAGTTACTAATGATGCTATCATACTTAAAAGCTTTCCTTTTTGATTAAGGGATAAGGTAAAAAGTTGGTTGAATTTATTACCCATTAGATCTATTACTACATTGGAGGACTTGACTAAAAAAATATTTGGCAAAATTCTTTTCACTTGCAAAGATTACAAAGTTGAGGAATGATATAACTTCATTCACACAATTTATGGTGAATCCTTATATAAGGCTTGGGAATGATTTAAAGATTTTCTTAAAAGATGTCCACACCATGGGCTTTCTTAATGGCTTTAAGTTCAGACATTCTAGAATGGGTTAGTCAGTTCAATCAGATCTACAATCGAAGTCATTGCTAATGGGGCATTGATGAGGAAAAATCTTGATGAAGCTTACAATTTGTTAGAAAAGATGGCATCCAATAATTACTAATGGTCTTCAGAAAGATCTAGTTCTAGAAAAGCTGTTAGTGTTTATGAGATTGATGCACTAAATGCTTTGACTGCACAAGTAGCTATGTTGACAAAAATATTCGACACAGTGGGATTAAATAGACATTAATCACTTAATGTTGTCCAAAACTTTTTTATAACTTGTGCTTTTTGTGGAGATAGCCATTTAAGTGATTAATGTCTATTTAATCCTAAATCAGTTTAGTTTGGTGGGAACTTTAATAGGCAGCAAAATAACCCATACTTTAATACTTATAATCCTGATAAAAGGAACCATCCAAATTTCTCATGGAATAATAACCTAGAACCTTCAAATCGAAGGCACATTCCTCTTGGCTTTCTAAAACAAGCAAGACCTCTTTTACCTGAAAAAAAGCCTACTATGGAAGAGATGTTCATGTAATTCATGACAAAGACTAATGCCTACATGATAAAGAATGATGCCATCATTCAGAATTAAGCAGCATCAGTTGGCAATCTTGAAACTCAAATGGGACGACTTGCTAACTCCATCAATAATAGACCCTAGAGTGCCTTGCCAAGTGACACTCAAGTCAATCCTAAAGGTAAGGAACAATGCAATGCAATTATCCTTGAGAGTGGAAAAAAAGTTGAAGAGGGTGAGAGAAAAATCAATTGAATCTTCAAAAGAGCATGTGGATGATGAAGTGATAATAGTTAAGAAAGAAGTTGAATTCTCTAAAGCTTTGTGTGATTTGGGTGCTAGTGTTTCAATTATGCCTTTGTCAATTGCTAAGAAAGTTTGACTTAATGAGATACAACTTGTTAAAGTTTCTTTGCAATTAGTTGATAGAATAATCATGTACCCTGTTGGGATTATTAAGGATGTGTTGGTTAAAGTTGGGCATCTCTACATTCTAGTTGACTTCATTGTGCTTAACAAAGAAAGAGATATGGAAATTCCTTTAATCTTGGGATGACCATTCTTGGCTATTGCATTCACAATCAATGATGTAAGAGAAGGCAAGATAACTTTTTAAAGTTGGAGAGGAGGTAGTTAAGTTTAATATTTCAATACAATCAAGCATCTTTCCTTTTCAAATAGTTGCTATATAGTGAATTTAGTTGACGAAGGCAAGGGTGATCTTATCTTTTCACCTAAAAGTGAGTAAGCACGAATCTTTGAGTTTAACTCACCACTTCCATAGATTAGACCCAAGTAGACACTAGAAAAGCATCCTCAACTACTATCTAATTATCCTTTTGAGTTAGACAACAAGTAATGTTACTTTCTTAATCACACTTCAAGCTTTTTCCATTGAAACACAAAGTACGATGGATGGGTCCTTTCAACATAGTCAAGATTTATCCTTGTAGAATAATAGAGATTGATAGTGAGGATATGGGCATATTCATGGTTAATGGACTAAGTCTCAAGTCATATTTTGAGGATGAAAAACTATAAAAAATGATGATATAGTCAAGCTAATGACTACAAAAAAACGCTTCTTGAGAGGCAACCCAAGTTTTCTAACTTAGTTTATTTATTTTAATCTATTTTTTCATTTTATTATTATGTATTAACATCATTTACTAATTTTTCTTTTATTTTTTCAGGTTTCACCTTATTAAAACAAAAAAGGGGACAAGAGCATTGCGGCGCTGCAACACCCTAAGGTAAAATGTTCGTGGAATTGATAGCAAAGAGAGCAATGTGACGCACTCCCTCATGCATTGCAATGCCTCGAACATTGAAAGACATAGATTTAAAGGCATAGCAGTGCCACGAAACCCTAGATTTGAAGCACAGAGCAAGAGGATTAAGCCTCGCGACGCCGTAGCACCAATGGGGTGTGCCGCGTTGCCTATTCGATTTTTGATAAAAAAACGACCATAAAAAAACCATAAGGCCCACTATACAAACCCCTTTTTCTCCCTCGTTTCTCTTCATTAGCCACCCATCCACTCTCTCTCTAGAAATTTTCTCTCCACCTTTTCTCTAAAAATGATTTTTCAAATCCTTATCCAACCCTCTTCTACCTTCAACCATTCAAAAATTGATCTTCACTACTCAAGTAAGTACATTTTCCTACACTGGTGATTGTTGAGATATTGTGCATTGTTGATAGTGCCTAGTGACCAATTGTTGAAATATTTGGAGTTTGATTTTTAGCTATTTGTTTGGCATTTAATTTATTAAATATGGCATCGAAAAAAGCTAGAGCCAGTGCTAGTAGTTCTTATCGTAAGGCTAGATTTATTTCTGTCAACACTGAAAAGAGATATAATGAAGATGTAGTGTATAAAATCCTAATCCTTGAAAAAGATTTGATGTTAGTGAAAGTCGGTATCCAAATGTTCATGAAATTATTTTTGCTAAGTAGTGGATCACATTTTGTAAACAACCTCTTACAGCTATGATGCTTTTAGTTAGAGGGTTTTATGCTAATGCGAAAGAACATCATAATGGGTATGTTCTTGTTCGTGGTAAATTTATACCTTTTACTGCTGATGCTATTAATACTTATTTTGAAATTCTTGATGATATGATTGATGAATATTTTACTCTAGTGTCGAATTATGAAAGGATAATTAATTACTTGTGTAAGGGTAATAGGGAATGAAGTTGTTTAAAGGATTGTCTGTGTCCTTTAAGAGCAACAAGCTTACTTTTCAAAAAAAAAAAAGAGTAACAAGCTTAATGGTGCCTATAAATGTGAGTTCTATGTTATTATGGCTAGGTTGCTCCTAGTTAAGCATGTGAGTGATATCACTAAAGATCGAGCAGTATTGCTTTGTTGTATTCTGATAGGTAAAGAATTAATATTGTATGTTTAATCTACCTCATTATGCTTAAATTAGTTAATACACCTCATGAGGATATTTGGTTTCCTTCTTTGATTATGAAGTTATGTAAGAAAGCAAGTGTGGAGTAGGGATCTAGGGAAGAGTTGTTATATCCTAAGGGTCCAATTGATGACGGGATAATGGAAAAATTTATGCAATAAGAGTCCTTAACTATTGGAGGTAGTTCATCGACTGTGAGACTCCAAGCATCATGTCCGCAAGTTTTGTCCATGGCGTAAAGAATTAGAGAGACTTGAGACTCACATGGACAATCATTCACAATGCTTTAATGCGAGTGAGCAAATGATGAGAGCTTATGTAGAAAATGTAGGCATGGATATGGACACTTGCCCTATGTTGCTTAATGATCCTGCCATTGTTGTTGGAGCTGATGTTGATGATAATGAGGAAAAGGTGTAGATTTTCCTTTTTTGGTGGCTTTATTGGTAGGGGAGTTTTCGTTTTCCTTTCTTTTTATTTTATTCTTATTGTTCTCTTTTCTTAAACATTGGGAACAATGTTTAGTTTTAAGTTTGAAGGGGTGTCTTTAGATTTTTTTTATGTGCCTTTATTTACTTTTAGTTGGTTGTCTTTATTTGCTTATCTTTATTTTACTTGTTAAAATTGTCTTTTTTTACATGTTTAGTTAGCTTATACGTTATAATAAATAAAATTTTAGAGATATTTTGATACATTGTTTATGATTTTTTCCTGTGCTAGTTTGATATTTTGATTATTTTATAATTTTTGTTTTTGGGAAGAATATGGGTGTGATTTAAGTTTGTGTTGACATCCTTGTGAGAGCTTCATTGTAGAATGCGACTTTCAATAATTTAGCACTGTTTTCTTTTACTTGGAATTTTTATGTGATTCAGAAAAAGTTTATATTAATAAAAAAGTATAGTGAATTCAAAGATTCTAGAATTTGTTTGATTCTTTCTTGAGGTAAAATCTTATATAACATTTAGGATAATAGATGATTTAGACTATCTTTGGATCGTTTAAGCCTTTTAAAGCTTACCTTAATATATATTTATCCCTAGTAACTCCTTTTGAGCCTATTTTTCCTTTTCTTTGTAACCACATATTAGTCTAAGCCTTTTTATTTATTTCCAATTTTGAACCTTTCACCCTTAATTATTTTGATCTTTCTAGGACATATCTTGAGTTTAAAGTTAAATTGAGGGAGAAAAGTAGATTGATGAAAAAAGGTGAGAGATGTTAAGAATTTACCCCTTGCTCATAATTGTTAAAAATAAGTTTAAGGGTGTAAAAAAATAAAATAAAATGAATAAAAAGAAATAAAGTGTATTGTACTAAGGCAAGTTTATTTTAATTTTAGGGGTTTTATAAGGAAGAAAAAAATAAAATAATTTTGAGCTCTTTATAGGTTCTAGATTGATTTAAGTGCTTAGGGTGAATTTAAGCTTAAATATATCCTTGATCATATCTTGACCTTAGCCTTACGTTACAAGCTTAATAAAGACCTATTGATCCTTGAATAAGTATTAGTTTACATTAGTGGAGAGAGAGATGAAAAGCAAACTTATTGGATCCTAGTACTAATCTATGCTTAGGCTTAGTAAAGGAAGTCCATTTGAAAGTGAGCTTTATTTGAATTAATGCATGAACTTGAAGTTATTTGTATTTTATCTTAAGTTGGAATTGTGAGATAATTTTGGAGGAAAATTTGAGAAATCATAATTGTCATGACGTGGTGAGTCCTAAAACTCAACAATTTGACTTAGGAGGAGTCACCATCAATCCTTTTGTTTAGGTGGGATTGACCACCCAAATGAATCTATTTTTTATGAGGTCTTAGGTTTTACTTTGGCTCATTCAAAAAAAAAAAAGTTCTAGTCTACGAAACAAATATGAGGTTCATAAGTTCACTTACATGTGAGGAAGGTATTAACACCTCCAAAATGCCCATTTAACTAGTACCCTCTCAATTATGTGTCCTTTAAATGAAATCTAGTTCAATATTAAATTTTATTTTCTTTTCTTATATTTTATTTGATTAGTTTTTGAAAATAAATAAATGAAAATTATTGATATTGAAAATTTCCCAAAACCTCCAAATGGTCATGGCATAATTTTGAAAAATTTTCTTACCTAGAAATTCCAAAAAAACTACTTTTGGCATTCTTGAGATGTTATCATTGGAGAACTTATTTATTTAATTCTATAATTTCATCCTTTTTATTTTATTTAAATATTTAAGTAAATCCTTAAGTATCGAAAATTTTTCGACACCTTTAAACACTCATAGCTTAATTTTGAACTATTTCCCCACCTAGAAATTCCCAAGAAGCCACTTTTGGCATCCTTGAGATTTCATCATTGGAGAACTGACATAGACTATGTGAACTCTTAATTTTTAAATGACTCAAAAAAATAAAAATTAAAATTAAAATCATATAAAAAAGGAACTTACCTAATTGGACTGTAAAACCCAAAAAGAAAACCAAACTGCACATCCAAATACCAAGTGTGAATTGTTAGGAATGAGAAGCACTTCTTTATACCCTATTTAAGAAACTACGACACTTTTTCTAATTTTTTTATCTCTTCCTTTTAATCAAAATAGTTTCTAAGAAAACTAAATTAATTATCATAGAT
Source organism: Theobroma grandiflorum (assembly GCA_036013995.1). NCBI lineage: Eukaryota > Viridiplantae > Streptophyta > Magnoliopsida > Malvales > Malvaceae > Theobroma > Theobroma grandiflorum. Next base: position 17,138,611 of record CP142131.1, read on the forward strand.
CTAAAAAAAAACAAAACCCTCGAACCCAAGAACCTAAGAACTCAAGAACTTTTTTTTCTCTCTGTTTAGTCTCCGCCTTGTTTGTTTTTTGACATTGATGCTTGGATATATTTATAGCTAATGTGTTCTATTTGCTTTTGAATTGGATTCTTGAGTTTTAATTCAATCTAACTTAATCTCTTTTCAGTTTTCCCAATTCATCTAAGATTAGGATTGGTGCACACATATCCTTATCTTTTTCATATTTATCTTTTTTTTTACTTTATATATATTTTTTCAAAAGTCAATAGACAACCTGGACAAAATGGTGTGTCTATAGCTACCCTTTTTTGCGCATTTATTGAGAATCAAGAATTACGCAAAGGTGTAAACATCATTTTGATCAAAAAGATAATTTTCCAAAGATAAAGCTCCTCATCTAGAATGAGGGTATGTAACTTTAAAGAGGGAATAAGCTCTTCATATAGAATGAGGCTACGTAACTTTAAAAAAAATGAGCTCTTCATCTAGAATGAGGTTACGTAACTTTTAAAAAGGAATGAGCTTTTCATCTAGAATGAGCTTACGTAACTTTAAAGAGGAAAAAGCCCTTCATCTAGAATAAGGTTACATAACTTTAAAAAAGAAATAAGCTCTTCATCTAGAATAAGGCTATGTAACTTTAAAAAAAGAATGAGCTCCTCATCTAGAATGAGGCTACGTAACTTTAAAAAAAAAGAATAAGCTCATCATCTAGAATGAGGCTACATAACTTTAAAAAAAGAATAAGCTCCTCATCTAGAATGAGGCTATGTAACTTTAAAAAAAGAAGAAGCTTCTTATCTAGAATGAGGCTACGTAAGTTTAAAAAAAGAATAAACTATTTATTTGGAATGAGGTTACATAAAAAGGAATAAGCTCCTTATCTGGAATGAAGCTACGTAATCTTAAAAATGAATAAGCAAATACCATTTTTCAAATGTCTAAGATGCAAATTGCTATCATGGTATGCAAATGCTTGACTACTATGATGATGTCATGTATTACGATTTTTTAAGGTCCTCGAATTCCATCATTCATTCTTTCTCTTATTTTCGTCAATCAAATCATGGTTTATTCTTGAAATTTTCGCACTTCAAAGCACTCTCTTCTTTTTTGAATGCTTTCACTTTTTCATCACCAAGAAGTTAAGGTGATTTTGTTCTTATTTGTGCATCACTTATTGCTTTTTTTTCAATGATTTTAATCTTTTATTTATTATCATTTCAATTTAACGCAAATGTGATGCACTTACAAATCTCCTCAATTCATGGTAAAATGGGAAATTGGTGGGAAAATAGGGTAATTGGGAAACAATGTATCTTGTATTAAAGTTCCAAAGGAGACTACAATTAAGATAAGGAATTGAGATAACAAACCTATATCCGAATAATGAACATTCAAACAATTTGTATTTAATCTAAGATCATTTTTGGAAAAAAACTCATTCATTGATGTTTTTGATATTTTGAGTGCATTTGATAAAACTTTGCCTTTGTTTTACCAAAACTTGTGTGAGCTTCAGTGCTTACCCTTTATACCTAAGTCATCTTTCCAGGTTTTCAGCACTGGTACCTTTTTTGGTTCAAGTAACCTATTTTTTGAGTTTTCAAGTTGAACCTCCCTTTCTTTTTTTTGTTTTTTTTGTTTTTCTTGTTTTGTTTTTGTTTTTGTTTTTCAAAACCTCAAGTGCCACGACCCGGAACTCCTATCGAGCTCGTGACAACCGCCGCGATGTCTCGATAGACATTCCTACCCCGAATGCTAATCGAAACCTCGCAAGGCTTACATATCAGTTTTTCTCATCTCCCCTGTGAGCAATCATTTCCGACATCACATCTTAAAGGATTTTACGCTTTTTCCAACTCAAAACAGTGGAAAAATAATTTTCACCTCACAGGGGCATTTTCGTCATTTTTTCTTAAAATTTTCAAAATCGTCTAAAAATGTAGTATGTGAGTGAAAACGTATATTTCATAACAAAAAAAAGTTTTGCTATTTAAAACCCTCATTTGAAATGAAATTTTAGCTATTAGAATATAAATAAAATATTTAATAAAATATTCCATTTTCTTGAAAAATAATTTTTATAGAACAATCCGTAAATAATTTTTGAGATGTAAAAGCAAAACAAATTCTTACATACAATAGTAAGAATAACCAGAGTATGCAGTTAAATTTACACTAATACGTGGGCCCTCGAACAACAAGATTGAACTAAGGTTGTGAGTCGATAAACCTTTGATTTCCAAGGTTGCAACTCCAAAATTTGTCTCTTGATGATATCGGCTAACTATTGACTATCCTGAGCCTGAAATGGATAGAAATGAGGGTGGTGAGATTTTATAATCCCAGTGAGCAAACAAACATCATAAAAAATATCTAAAGTCGAGTAAGTGGAGACAAATAAAATATCCCGTCGCAATACATTTTTCATAGCTTGAAGATTCATCCCTACCCGTGTAAACCATTGTATTTCATTAAATTTTCAACAAGGCTTATGAATTTCCTGAAAACCTGGCTTATGCCAAAATCATTCTTATACTCGGTTCTCAGGGATACCTTGATCAAAGGCATTCCAACCGAGTCCGCCAAGGCCGTTAAAAAGTCATTCATGTGTAAACACATTTTTACATTTTGAGACACAGCTGTTCCTTGGCATTGGCTGAGTTTGCCCTAACGTGGTGGTTTAGCGTGAAGAGAACTCTAATTGTTCCCTTGGAAGTTACCCTACTCGCTTCTACAACAGAAGTAGAAATATACATAGTCAAATTCCGTGCCCCTTTAATAGGTTGGTCCACAGAATCCGTCACTGCAGCTGCATCGACCATTTAATAATCCACCAATTCAATAAAAGTTTCAGTAGCATAACTTGGTAATTTCATTGCTAACCAATTTATCAAGACAAAGCAAACAGTTCACATTTTTCAATACAATTATTAATTCAACCAATCATGCCGCATTATCATAAGCCATTTGATTCAAATCGTAATTTACAATACAGCATGTGGTCTCCAATTACTCTAATTTCAAATCAGTCATCATAGTTTGAATTCAATTTATTTTATAAATTCACATTTTTCTCATAAAACAAGCATTTCACCATTTAAAATCATTTTTTCACAAAATCACCACATTGAATAAAATTACTCTAGATAATTTAGACGATAATAAGTTTACTCACAATATTAGGAGTCGATGTACTCCTAGTCCTAGTCTTCGGGTACAATCTTTGTACTTTTACCAAAATGGTCACCACCTACATACAATACATGACACTTAGTTCAATATATTGTGTCACATCATGTAATTCTATTTCAGGCTCTACGTGGATGCTTGAAATGAGATGTAAAATCCTCGGGTCACTATCCAAATACGGTATTGACCTAATTTGATTTATTACCCGATTGAATGGCCAATACGTCCGATTTCACTCAAATTGATTATATTTCTCTTTCAATACTCTAATTCATCAAATACTAGTCAATTACTATGAAATGTGGCAAAATCACCTTCACATTTCATTTTGTAATATTTGGCCAAGGTGTGTCCACTAACACTAACATTTTTCAAGCTATATTCTTACACCATAAATCTTTAAGTCCTACACCATAAACCATTATTTTCCCTATCAAATCACATGATATTCAATTAAATTCATCACCAATAATTCACATAGGAAATTAGGCCTATGAAAGTTTAATGTGAAATTTATGGTTTTATGCTCAATGCTATTAATTTCGGTTTCCATCACCACCATTAATTAAAACCATTAAATCCTAACCAATTAACATAAAATGTCTCAAAATTCCTTTCCAATACTCACTCCATAAAATTCGGCCTTGATGGGCACCAAAGATTGTGTGATTTTTCTTCCATTTGTTTTCATACTACACATCACTAACTAACTAAAAACACTAAAATCTATTGAAATCTAACCAATTCAAACATCAAAACCTCTCTCTAAAGCTTTGACCAGCAAGAATATCATCATGAGATCTTGATTCTTAACTGTTTAAAATGAAAAATAATGCACAAGAATGATAGATCACTAGCCAAAGTCAAGAAATTTTACCTTTACTAGCTTGATTGCTTGAAATCCAACAATTCCCCTTTGATTTTCTCACTCTAGGGTTTGGTCTTCTTGTTTTCTTTCTTTTCTCTCTTTGGCTGACCCTTATGGGAAGAAATGGGTTGATTTTATTCTCTTTTATAAAGAAAATAATAAAAAAATAAAAGCTTGACACATGACATTTTATTATTGGTCCATAATTTAAATAATTATCCTTTAATCCTTAATTCTCCACCACATAAAATGTCATATTTATCCATTCCCATAATGAATAAAATCCTTGGTTTTGCCAAGTGTTGAGGGTGAAAAATTACCATTTTACCTTCGGGGTGGCAAAATTATCATTTTGCCCCTATGCTTTGAAAAATGCCAAAATTAAAAATTTTCACTTCTGAACCTCAAATTATACTCCAAATGATCAATCTTAGTCAAATGTGGTCAAAATCTTTTCTAAAAATTCTCATTTTGTCCTCAGGTGACAAAATGACCATTTTACCCTTAGATCTCAAAAATATCGGTTTGACTCCAAATTAGCCCTCAAACTCCGAATCATCATTTTAAGTTATTCATGGACTATAAAATTCTCAATTTCATCCTAAAATCCTCATTTGAACTTGGTCGAGGTTTAAATCGACTTAGTTGTACCTCTAGTTACAATACCGACTTTTAATGCTTTTTAAAGGCATTTAAGTATGCAAACATTCCATCCAACACATGGATAACATGGCATATATTTTATAGAGTCAGGCTTTACATCAAGTGTAATACTTTTTAACTGCATTTGAGTTTACTAGATTTGCCAAATCATTACCATCCATCTCATTCAAAATTAGAGTGCCTCTTAAAAAGGCTTTCTTCACCACATATGGATCTTCCCAATTTGGTGTCCAATTTTCTTGAGAATTCTAATGAATAGGAAAGATCTTCTTAAGGACCAACTCTATTTCCCTAAAGTGATGTGGATAACTTTCTTGTCATATGCTCATATCTTTTTTCTTTAATATAACTTACCATGACATAGTCCCCATAACCTTTTCTTTTCAATAAGATTCAATTGCTCATAGCGATCTTGAACTTAATTAGCTTCGTGTAATTCAAGTTCCCTCAAAACTCTTAGGGAGGGGATTTCTACTTCAATTGAAACTGCTACTTTCATTCCATATACTAGTGAAAATGGAGTTACCCTTATGGACGTTTGAACTATAATATGATATGCGTGTAATGCAAATGGCAACTTCTCATGCCAATCTTTATATGTGTCTGTAATTGTCTCAATAATCTTCTTGATATTCTTGTTTTGCCACTTATGTTACTCCATTCATCTTTGAATGGTACAGTGCTGAATTGTGATGCTTAATTTTAAATTGAGTACAAACTTTAGCCATTATATTGTTGTTTGAATTTTGAGCATTGTTTGAGATGATTCTTTCTAAAAGTCCTTATCAACATATTACCTCCCTCTTTATGAACTTACAAACAATTGCCTTTGTAATGTTGGCATAAGACGCTGCCTCTACTTATTTTGTGAAATAGTCAATAGCTACTAGAATGAATTAATGTCCATTGGAGACCTTTGGTGTAATGGGTTTGATTACATCTATTTCCCACATGGACAAAGGCCATAGAGGTGCAAGGACATGTCAATGAGTTGGCAGAGCATGAATCTTGTTTGCATAAATTCAGCATTTGTTGGCACTTGATATATTGTAAAATATCATGATACTAGGGTTTCTTATCTATTTCGTTATCAACACTTAAGGAATGTGCTAGCGATTAATGTGAATTCATTTGCAAGGGTTGGATGTTAAAGTCTATACTTACTTTAAATATCACGGTGAGAGTAGCTAAAGCATCAGCAACTTGATTTTCATCTCTTGGCATATGATTAAAGCAAATTTTGTGAAACCTCTTAAGTAACTTTTTGTATACTTATGATACAAAACTAGCTTTGGGTCTCTTGTTTCCCATTCTCCTCGTAATTGATAAATAATCAAAACAGAATCCCTAAATACCTCAAGTTCATCAACTTTTCTGTCAAGTGATGCTAGTAGTCCTATAGTGCATGCTTTGTACTCTGCTACAATATTTGTGCATTCAAAGTCCAATATAACAGTTGTTGGGTAATAATTTCCATATGGAGAAATTCAGGTTGCTCTAACACCATGCCTCAAAGCATTCGAGGTTCTATCAAATAACATTGTCCATGTTTTATTTGTTGTGGGATTTTCTTCGTTTATTTGTGAAACAAACATCAAATCTTTATCTAGAAAATCAAAATTCATGGGTTCATAATCGTTAGTCGTTTTATCTACGAGGAAATCAACCACTATGTTTTTTTTATTGCTTTTTGACTCACATAAACTATATCATATTCAGAAAGAAGAACTTGTCATCTTGCAATCCTTCTTGGCAAAGAAAGCTTTTCGAATATGTACTTTATCGAGTTCATTTTTGCCACAAGCCATGTTGTGTGTGATACAACATGTATTGTTTGAATTTACGTGCTACCCAAGTTAATGCATAACACATTTTTTTTGAGTTGTAAGTACTTACATTCATAATCAATGAACTTCTTGCTCAAATAGTAAATGGCATGCTCCTTCTTACTAGTTTCATCCCATGGATTAGTTAGATATTGTCAAATATAGAATGAGAGGTTTCTTTAGAATAGACAGCATTAATACTAGTGGATTAGATAAGTATTCTTTAATTTTGCCAAATGTTATTTGACACTGTTCATTCCATTCACCATAGTCATGTTTATTGAAATGCTTAAAAATTAGATCACATTTGACCGTGAGTTGAGATATAAAATGAGTGCTATAGCTTAACCTCCCCAAGAATCCTTTAATTTCTTTTTGAGTACGAAAAGGTGGGAAATTTTGAATAGCTCGTATCTTATCTAGATCAACCTTAATTCCCTTATTATTGACAATGAAACCTAACAACTTTCTTGAAGTGGTTCCAAAGGTACACTTAGATAAATTCAACTTGAGTTGGTACTTTTGTAGTCTTTCGAACAATTTTTGAAGGTTGGTCTTATGATCTTCTACTCTTTGAGATTTGGCAATCATATCATCAACATATACTTTTATCTCCATATGCATTATGTGGTGAAAAAGTGTTACGATGGCTCTTTGGTAAATAACCCTGGCGTTTTTTAGTATAAAAGGCATCACTTATAACGAAACGTGCCCCGCATAGTTACAAAATTTGTCTTTCCATTTCTTTTGGGTCCATTTTAATTTGATTTAGGGTTTAAAACCCATCCATAAATGTGAACATGGCATATTTGGCTGTGTTATCTACCTTAGTATTAATATAAGGCAATGGAAAATTATCTTGTGGACTTGCTCTATTTAATTCTTGATAATCTACACACATTTTTAACTTTTTGTCCTTCTTCGGAATAAAGACTATATTAGCTACCCATTTTGGATATTTGGCTACTTCTAAGAATCCAGATCAAACTTTTTCTTTAATTTTTAACAACATCTCTGGTTTCATATGCCTTAACTTCTGCTTGATTGGTTTGCATTTTGGCTTCAACTGTAATTTATACATTACAATGTCTATGTTATGTCATGGCATATCTTGGTATGACCATGCGAACACGTCCACATATTCTTAAAGCAACTCTATTAATTCTTGTGTTTGTTTTGGCGATAACGATATGCCAATTTTAACTTCTTTTTTATTTTCTATATCTCTTAAATTAATTATCTCAAAGACTTTTTAATGGGGTGCAATATGTCTTTCTTCTTGTTCGACAAGTCTTAGCAAGTCAAGAGTCAAAGTGCAATTAGTCATATCCTTTTCATTATCAAGTTCATCAATGTTTGGCTTTCTTTTAAAACCAAATCCCATATTATTATCATTTTCTTCACATTTATTTTTTGGATCCCTCAAAATGGGTAAAATGGAAAAATGTGGGAATATAGCTTATGAAATTGGTGCATAGAAAATAAATGAATGAGGAGATATGAAAATGCATCACATTAACCATTTTATTAAAACAATAAAACAAAAGATGACCTTCATACATTAAAATCTTCTTCGTGCTCTTGGGTAGGAGATCGGTCCACTTAGGTCATTTTAAAAACAAAGAAACAAAGAAAGCCTATCCTTCTTAAAATTTCCTAATGCTTTTGGGCATAAGCATCAAAGTTTGCATATCTACCTAAGAGGGTCATAGATAACTACCAACTCAATCGCCTTCCAATTGCTTAACATTATGCTAGGCAGTCCTTGGTATACCAACGATGTTCCTTTTCTCCTTTTGACTATCTATCCTTGACTGCTTAGATTGAGAAATCGACAAAAGCATCTTTAAGGCTTCCTTCAGGGTAAAGGTAGCCAACTGAACAAAAAGTTTCATTTAGATGAGGGATACTTAGTCTTTCAATTATTGTTTCGATGCCTTGGAAACAACTTAATCTCGTTATCTTTTTCTCAACTAACATCTTCACTTTCTCTTCTTTTATGGCTCTATATCCTAAACCAAAATTCTCCTCATTCTTCTTTAATATCATTGATTTTCTGATTCCTTGTAGTTATTTGCCAAGTCAAAAACCAACAAAACATCTTTTACCCATTGTTTGTTTAATTACAATAGTTGAATATTTTTGATATCATGGAGTAGGTATCATCAATCCCTCATTTACATAGCTAGTTGATAATTCTATAATATAGAGTTGTTTAGGCTTCATTTTGATAGTAATTTCACTTAGTTCTTATAGTAATGCATTAAAATTAGTAGATTTTATTTAATTATTTTAAATTAGTTAATTTAGGTGAGTCAATCTAATCTTAGTTAATTTTATACTTAATTTGGTGTTAATGTGGTTAAGATAAGTTGTTATTGATTTATTTGTGCTTTTGTAGGTGTTGATGAAAGAAGAATTTTGGTGAAAGAAAGAAAGTAATTTTGAAGTGCAGACTTTCACTGCATATGTTTCGGTATTTTGATCATAACTCTCTCTACAGAGCTCCAAATGAAGTGATTTTTGAACCATTGGAAAGATAAGAGAAAAAGATACAACTTCATGTTTACCACTTTACCCATTTTGCACCTATCCCATGAATTCTACCTTTTGAATCATCACCAAAGGATATGGTACCTCCCTTTCTTTTGTCCAACTGAGCAAAGAGCATTTCATCTCCTGTCATGTGCCGTAAGCAGCCACTATCCATGTACCAAGGCTACTTCGTTTTGAGTTGAGCTTTTGAACATATCTCCTTTAAGTGCAGCTTAACCTACAAAATAGATTTTCAGTTTTTCTTTATAAGTACCCATACCTTGATGGGTCCTTAAGTGTTAGTTGCAACAAAAAATCCTTGTAGAACCCAAATTTTTCTTATTTTCTGCATGCTTCTATTTCTAAAATAATCATAAGATAAATGTCCATATTTTTCACAATTATAGCATCTAGATGAAGCATTATAATGATTTTTCTTGAAATATGTATTTTTCTTTAATGTATCATTTTCCAAACACTTAAAAACTGTGTTTTCATCAATTGTTTTTTGCAGGGCTTCAAATTTATTGTCCAACTCTAATTTTAAAGCTTCAAAATCTAGTTTTGAATGTTTAAACTTAATTTGCAGAAAATTTCTTTGCTCAAAAATAGAATTGAACTCTTCTTTTATTTTTTCCAAATCACTTTCAAGAGATGTGGCTTTTTTCTTTAATGTCTTGTATTTTGAAAAAAGTTTTTCAAATTCATCACAAAGGCTGTCATACTCATCTTGTAAATCATCAATAGAAATATCACAGGGGGATAAGGATACCTCGGCTTCATCATCATGTACCATTAAACAAAAGTTTGCTCTTTCTTTAGATTTTTCATCTTCAACTACAGAGCTTGAGGTGTCACTATGCGACCAAGCAGCTGCCACCATTGCCTTCTTAGATTTCTTGTTTTTCTTTGGAGTCTCATCTTTCAACAGTGGGCATTCAGACTTGAAATGGCCAAGCTTCTTACATTCGAAGCAGGTCAGCTCCACTTTTTTATTTAAGTCATTTTTGTTTCTGGTTTTCCATAAAGGACCTTGATCTTTTCTAAACCCTCTTCTTGTTAGTCTCTGATTTCTTCTACCCATAAGCTTTTTGAATTTCCTTGCAACCAAAGCCAACTCATCATCATCATCATAGGATAACTCTTCTAGCTTTTTTTCAAGAATACTAGCTTTTAAAGCAATGCTCTTTTTCTTTTCTTTTGCTTCTCTCATGTCTTCTTCTTCTTCTTTGAGCTCCAGCTCATAAGTAAGGAGAAAACCACAAATCTCATCTAAAGTAATAACATTTAGGTCCTTGGCCTCTCGGATTGTAGTCACTTTAGGCTTCCAATTTTTTGGTAGGCTTCTAAAAATTTTTTTAACAATCTCATGCTTGGGTATTGTTTTGCCTACCTGAATAAGTTTATTTGTGATGTTTATAAATCTATCTAACATGCTGGTGAAATCTTCACCAGGCTCCATCTTTATGAGTCATAATTATGAGTCAAGAGGGTTATTTTGGACTCCTTGACTTGGAAAGTCCTTTCATGGGTAATCCTAAGTTTATCCCACACTTGTTTAGCTATTGTACAGTTTGGTACTTTATTGAATTCGGTGGGAGTCAAGGCATAGTACAGTGCATTGATAGCCTTAAAATTAGTTTAGACTCTTTTAGTTTCAGCCTCGGTCTATTCAGACTTTGGCTTAAGCATCAACTTATTAGTGACTACATTCAACGTTGAAGGAATGAAGGGTCCATCGGTTATGACATCCCACATTTTATAATCTATATCTCTAATGTATATTGACATCCTAGTGCTCCAATAAGGATAGTTAGAGCCATCAAATAGAGGTGGTCTGTTTGTTGATTGTCCCTCAGCAATTGTGGACTTTTGAAGAGCCATTTGGATCTTCCCAAAGGGTATTAAACCTTAAAAACAGGGAACTAGCTCTGATACAACTTGTTGGCCCCAATTATATGTGCTAGAGAGGGGTGAATAGCATAACTCGGCTCTTGACAAGATGAGGAACTAATTTAGAGAACAAAAAAAATAAAAACAGAGTAGACAATGCGCAAGAATTTAGATTGGTTCGATCCAAGACCTACATCCACTACCTTGATTATCCAACCAAGGATTTTCCAACTAATCCACTATGAACTGGTGAAATTCACAAGCTTTCACCAAGCTTTACAATGGCTTTTACTGGGCACAGCCAAAACCTTTCACAATAGTTTTTCACGAGCTCAACTAAAACCTAAACACCTAACTTTGCAAGGATAAGTTAGAACCTTAACATATTCAAGCAATCCTAGCTCGAAACAACCTTTAGAGTGACTCACTCACTCTAAAAATACAAGAAGAGAAGTAAAAAAAAAGGTACCTATGATCACAAGGTTGATCTAAATGGTACAAGGTTGAGTGCATATCATAATTACAAAAGATAGGCGTTTAAGTGCAGTAAGGTGTAGAGAAGATTTTCTATTTTTTAAGCTTTATGTGACTTGGAAGCCTTCAATTCTCTCAAAACTTCTCAAAAACTACTTTCTAATCATTTAAAGATCCTTTTATACTTGGAGAAACAACTCTGATGGCAGTTTGGTAGTTTATGAGCATTGAAAATAGTTGAGAGTTAGTTTTAGCCGTTAATCTATCTTTTAGTGCTCTGGTTCAAATTACAGATAAAGAGCTCTTAGTCGACCAACTTCTTTTTTGGTTGACTAAGTTGGTTCTGCCTTCTGGTCGCAGATTCTGGTAGAGAGAATTTAGTCGACTAACTTATTTCTTAGTCGATTAAGTTGGTTTTGTTTTGAAGTCCAGATTTCTGGCAATAACTTCTTAATCAACGAACTTACTTCTTGGTCGACTAATTTGATTTTGTTTCTCAATACTCTTCAGCTTGCCATTTCTCTAATTTGAATTTTAGCCAACCAACATTCTTCATTATTCAACTAAATATCTTTCTTCTTGTTAATCAATCGTGTCTCCTTAATCATGTTATTTTTGATATATTCTTTTGAAGGATTGATTTATTGTTTGCATGCATATTTTTGTCCTGCACACTCAAGTAAAAATATTAGACACAAATAAGTGGGAATATTTTATTATCATCAAAAACTAATAGAGCCAACAATCTCCCCCTTTTTGATGATGACAAAACATTCCTTGATTAATTGCATAGTATCTTTTTAACCTTTTTAGTTTTGCAGAAAATGAGGGTTGCTCTTCCTAAGTGTGTGCTCTCCATCAGTGTGTGCTTAATTTGCTTATTCACTTTAGCAAATTTTATTTATATCATATGGAAAATGACACCATACATTCAAAGTATATATATATATATATATATCCAGAAATATAAAGTGATTTACAATAAGTGAATGTTGACAGATTATCATCAAAGTTTCAGCAACTGTCAACAGTGTATTGTTATCAGATTTTGTCTATACCATTCATCATTCAACAAATATACTATACACAACATCCATATGTACTCACAGTCATAATGTCATAATAAAACTAGTCATCAGCATATTATCCCAATATCAGTATAGCACCAGACAATTAACAACAATAATTAAAATGCCATAACATTATCAGATATTCAATCATTAACAGTTAAATACCATGAACATATCAGCATTCCATTTTTCACACAAAAACATAACGAAAAAAATATAACCAACAAGATTAAATTTGAATGTTGTGTTCAACTACCAGCATGGGACAAACATCAGATAACCACAAACCACAAAATAACAGTTAATATTCTAAAACCGCCCCTAGTTTAGTTCTACTTTATTTCTTCCCTAGATTTTGGTACCTCTACCTTAACATTTTTTTTGTTTGTTTTGCTGGTTCATTCTCCCTAATATGTTTTTGTTATTAGTTTTCTTCCTATCTTCTACTTCTCCTTCTTTTTGTAAGCATCAAATGAGGATGCTTCATTCTTTTGAGAGGGTAGAGGGAGTGGATTCAGTGCCATAAATAGGATTTAGAGGTACGAGAGAAGGTTCACGTGGGGAAATTTCTAGGGATGATTTAGGGGAAAACTTGTCAGAAACCTCTAACGATTCTTGAAGAGAAGAAACAGTAGCTAGCTTGGTCTTTTCTGCCAATCTAGAGGGTTTCCTTCTTTTGAGAAATGTTGTTTTTGTGGCAATTGTTTCTTGCCCTTTGTAGGTGGTTTGAACTTTGTTTGTGAAGCTGCAGTGACCTTCTCTTGTCTTTTCCCAGGTTGTTTTTTTCCTGCAAGAGCTAGTTAAGTAGACATTGACTTTTGAGCTTGTGTTTTGGCTGCTTCATTTTCTACCTGCTCTTCCCTAACCATTTGGTGGAAAAGTCCCATTATTAAAACATCTTCAGAATGGGGAAGGGATGCATGTTGGTGTCACGACTCGGAACTTCCTATCAGGCCCGTGACAACCACCGCAACGTCCCGATAGGCACTCATTACCCGGAATGCCTACCAGAACCCCGCAAGGCTTAGCATCAGCTTTCGCACTTCCTCAATGAGCGACAGTTGTTAAATTTCATATTTGAAGAAATCATAAGTCGTTTTCAAACCAAAACGATATAATACTATTTTTCGGCTCACAGGGGCATTTTCGTCATTTTTCTATGAAAATCTCGTAACCAGTCAAAAACGTAGTAGGTGAGTAGAAAACATATATTTAGTGATTGAAAATAAATATAAGTATCTAAAACGTTTGTTTAATATAAAAATTTAACTATTTAAATAAAATAAAAATATTCAATAAAATAATATATTTTTTATAACATAATTTTTATAAAGCCATCAGTAAATAATTTTCACAGCTTAAAAGCTAAACATATTCTTGCATACTAGTATACAGGCAACCAAGGTATGAAAAAAGAGTTACAGTGACACGTGGGCCTTCAACTAACTAAAATGCATCGAAAGTTGGGAACTTACAACTTTTGCCGATTCGAGTCCAACTGATGGTCCTTGACAAAATCTGCTAACTATGGAATACTCTAAGCTTGAAATGTGAGGAAATGAGGGGATAAGATTATAAAATCCATGTGAGTAAACAGATACCATCTAAACTGTCTAAAGTAGAGTAAAAGAAGACAAATTCAAATTCATTCTTTGTAGTACAATTCACCTTATCTCAACTCATTTCAATTGAGTAGAGAAAATTACAATATTTTATCCCAATGTATTTCATAACATACGTATAATTTATATGGCTTATGAATCTCTTAAAAACTTAACTTGGCTCTTGCCAAAATCATTCTCGAGGATACCCCTACAAAGGTATCTGACCGAGACTGTCAAGACTATTCAGTGTCATATACACATGAATATATTTTTATATCTAAAAATCTAGCCATGCCTTGGCGTTGGCTGAGTCTCACTCTCACGCGGTGGTCCACGTGATGTGCACTCAAATCTTTATCTCCAGAGACACCCCACACATGGCTCTTCGATCGAGGTAAGGTAAATTTGATTCTGTGCCCCTTCTCTTAGGCTGGCCCACAAAACCTCCACTGCATGGATTATGGATTATTTTATCTACCACCTTATTTATAAAATTGCAACTGCATGACATGGCAATTTCTTGCAACCTAGCCTCTCAAGGTTGAATACACAATACTTGTAATTCTAATACGAAAATCAGTTTAGCCATTCATGCTCATATATTGTCATAAGCCATTAAGTTTAAACACAATTTATAATACAACAATAAACAATCTCCAATTACTCTATTTTCTAAAATCATCATTTAATTTTTGAAAAATTCATAAAATCATTTTATAAAATCACATTTACTCATAAAGCATAACAATTTACCATTTAAACCCATTTTACCATACAAATTTCAAAATTTAATAAAAACTACTCTAGATAATTAAGACGATAGTAACTTTACTCACGGTTTTTGAAAATCAATTCTGAGTACTCCGACTACTAATCCTCCGATGTGATTTCCTTGCCTTTATCAGAGAACTCACCACCTTGACAAATTGTACAATAATTTAATCACTACATTTATGCTAATTAGGTATAAAATTAACCTAATTTCTATATGAATGCATGGAATGCTCGGTTAATCGCTTAAACATGGTGTTGACCTAATTCGGCCTATCACCCGATTAAATTGCTAACGCGTCCAATTTAATTCCAAATTGCTCCATTTCATTTCCAATATTTCAATTCACCAAATACAAGCCAATTTACCAAAAATTCTGCACATCAATTTCCACAATTCTCCTTGAAAATTTCGACCATTTCGGGTGCACTATCACTAAAAATTTTCCTATTCCATTTTCTCACCAAAATTTTCCATTTAATTTCTAACCTCACCAAACATCAAATATCACCAAAATATCATGAAATATAATCAATTTCAGCCACAATATCCTCCCTAGAAAATTCAGCCAGAATGGGTTAAATGAAGAATAATTCATTTTCTTGCTAGATTTTCATTCCATTAATCTCTAAACAACTAAAAACACTAAATTGCATTGAAATCTACCAAAATCAAGAACCAAAACCTCTCCATACCCATTTGGTCACCCACTCATTCATCATCCAAACATGTCATTCAACCATGGAAATGAGAAAATAATGCATGGGTAGTGCAGATTTCAAGGAAAAATAAAAAATTTTCACCTTACCTAGCTTGATTCCTTAGATTTTCACACTTTCCCTTTGATTCTTGGTGGCTAGGGTTTGTTCTTTCTTTTGTTTCCTTTCCCTCTTGCTTTGGCCGAATATGATGAAGAGAATGGGGGTTTATGGGCTGATTTTTATATGGAAAATATTAAAGTAATAAAGCTTGACATGTGTCATAACATTATTGGTCCATAATTTAAATATTTTTCTTTTAATCCTTATTTCTCTACCACACATTTTGTCATACTTATCCATTCCATAAATGGATAAAATCCTTAGTCTTGACAAGTGTTGGGGTGAAAATTTACACTTTTGCCCCCAGGGTAGTAAAATTACGATTTTGCCTCTATACTCCGAAAAGTATCGAAATTAAATTTTTTTCTCTTTTCAACTTTAAATTACACTCCAATTAATCAATCTTAGTCAAATGAGTCAAAATCTTTTCTAAAAATTCTCTTTTTGTTCTCGGGTGGTAAAATTACCGTTTTTACCCTTGTGCTCCCAAAACACCGAGAATTAAAATTTTTCACTACTAAACCTCATATTATGCTCCAAATGATTAATCTTGGTTAAAAATTTCATCAAGTATCCAAATTGAATTTTTAGGTGGCAAAATGACTATTTTGCCCCTAAATTTCAAAATTTTCAAATTGACTCCAAATCGGACCTTAAACTCCGAATCACTGTTTTGAGTCATCCTTGGACTGTGAAATCCTCAATTTCACTCTTAAAATCCTTATTTGAACTTGTTTGAGGTTTAAATCATCTCAGTTGTACTTCTAGTTATAATACCGACTTTTAAATACTTTTTCGGGCTGTTCAAATATACAATCACTCTATCAGTCACATGTATAACATGGTAGATATTTTAGGGCTGGGCTTGACAGCACTACCCCCCTTAAAATAAAATTTTGACCTCAAAATTTCATTTACTTAGCTCAGAGAGAAAGTGGGAGTATTGTCTTCCATTATTCCCACATACTTTATGTTTACTTTGCATTTGTGAAACATCAATCTTCTTAATCATATTAATCCATCTCGTGCCACTTAACCATGCTATAGATCACATTTCTCTAATATTTTTTCCTTAACTATTTCCTAAAGTCTCTTATGTTCACGTAATTCAACTTCTGATGAAATTTCTTATTATTGTACTACCTACATCACTCTTCATATTAAGTTTGAATCTTGAACCACTAAAAATCATTCTTCATTTTAGTTGATCACAATATCAACTCCACATATGTATATATGCCTTATAATCCCATTAATGCTTCAAAGATTTATCTTGATTTGATCATTGCATACGATGTAGTATCATAATTCCTCAAAGTCATCTATTTATCCTCAATCATCTTTCATGCCTCTATATTGCTTTGTATCTTTCTTGTATGCTGACATTAATTTGTTACTTAAGATTCAAATTCATTTGAATCTTGTATATCTCAAGCATTTTTTAGTTCTAATTTCCACAATTTTTAAGAAATTTTCATAGCAATATTCCATATAAACTCATTTACTATATTATTCTTGAAACCTTTATTTACATTCTCATCGTTTGGTATTAACATCCCTTATCACTATCTCACATCTTCTTCTAACTTTTCACTCACTTTCTCCAGTTTGGACTCGTGCTTCATATTTCGCTACAACGAAAACTCTTGTTGAAGAAAGAGTCTGTGGTATAGAAGGTGGATATGCTGGGATATTACGCTCTACATCAGACCTTACAGTCATTCCCTGTATCGGGTGTAATCCAGAGGAATCTCCTATCTACATATTAGTATGAGCTGATGGAGATGGGGCAGCTACAGTAGCTTGTCCTAACTGTGGGCAATTACTCTTGATGCGACTTGGCTGACCACAATGATAACATCGTACGGGTCCCCAACACGGCCCTACATGATCATTCCCACACGTTCTGCATTTATCAAAATTTTGAGATCTTTTCCTAGAAATAGTCATCTCAAACCTACCGAATCTCGGAAGCCTCTACTATGTCTGTGAAAACAGGGGTCGAGAAGATGTTACTGAATCAGAAGTAGTACTTCTTGAAATAGATGAATCTTTGCCCCTCTTTAGTGGTTGGTTGGAGGATACATTCGGATTTCTCCTCTTTGCAACCTCAGCTCGCATTCTCCTATTTCCATCCGTGAGTTTCTCAGCCCTTAAAGCCATTTGCATTACCTCTTTTTGCAGTTCCTTACTAGTCACTGTCATTCGGTCTCTAATCTCATTTCGGAGCCTTTCCTCAAAATAGTTGGCCTGATCTTATTCAGTTTTCACTAAGTCAGGCACATAAGACAGTAGCTCGTTAAATTGAGCCTCATACTCCTCTACCATCAAATTTCCCTGTTTCAAATTCAAAAATTCCCCCTTTTTCTATTTCCGATGAAAATGAGTATAATACCGATCATCAAATTCTCTGAGAAAGTCTGACCAAGTAAGAGGAGTAGTGGAACGGGACTTCACCGAATTCCACCAGGTACGAGCTCTCTTTTCCAATAACCTTGTAGCCACAATCAGGTTCATGTCATAATCCACTCTCATGTCAAAGAGAGTTTTTGAAACCCGGTTGATCCAATCCTTGGCTGCAGTGGTGTCTAATTCGCTCGTAAAAGAAACACAACCTAGTTGTCTAGCCTCCTTTAGTTTCTTAGAAATGGAGACATCCCGTACTGGCGGAACTGAAGGAGTAGCTGGAGGCACTATATATGGGACTTGACTAGTCTGAGCTTGACCAGCCATTGCTGTAAAAAAGGCTGCCAATGCCTATGCCATCTCAAGAGGCATGGCAGGAACACCAGTAGGTGGCGGAGGAGGTGGTGGATATGGAGGACTCTTGGGTTGCTCAGCAGCAGGTGCTGCACGAAAAGTGGATGCAGTAGGCTTCTCCTCTACTGCCTCTCGTTGACGAGGTTGGGAACAACCCCTTCCTCTCCCAACTGATCTAGTAACAGACAGGTGTTCGCGTCTAGGAGGCATAGTAATCTATAGAGAAAAATAACGTAGGTTTAGGCAGCCTCAAATTCTATATACAAATGCATCCTATTCAGTCTAACTTGACTTAACCTAACTCGGGCCACGCAGTGTCAGTATAGATTTCTTAAAACAACTTTAAAACCAAATGTTCTGATCTTTTTAAAACCAAAACCATTCTCTGATACCAATTTAATTGTCACAACTCGACACTCCCCATCGGCCTTGGACAACCGTCGCGACATCCCGATAGGCACTTATTACCCGGAATGCCTACCAGAACCCCACAAGGCTTAACATCAGCTTTTGCACTTCCCCGATGAGCGACAGTTATTAAATTTCATATTTCAAGAAATCATAAGTCGTTTCCAAACCAAGACGATATAATACTATTTTTCGGTTCAAAGGGCCATTTTCGTCATTTTTCTACAAAAATCTCATAACCGGTAAAAAACATAGTAGGTGAGTAGAAAATATATATTTAGTGATTAAAAACAAATATAAGTATCTAAAACATTTGTTTAATATAAAAATTTAACTATTTAAATAAAATAAAAATATTCAATAAAATAATTTATTTTCTTATAACATAATTTTTATAAAGCCATCAATAAATAATTTTCGCAGCATAAAAGCTAAACATATTCTTGCATACTAGTATACAGGCAACCAATGTATGAAAATAGAGTTACAGTGACACGTGGGCCCTCAACTAACCAAAATGCATCGAAAGCTGGGAACCTACAGCTTTTGTCGATTTAAGTCCAACTAATGGTCCTTGACAAAATCTGCTAACTATGGAATACTCTGAGCCTGAAATGTGAGGAAATGAAAAGGTGAGATTATAAAATCCCAATGAGTAAACAGATACCATCTAAACTGTCTAAAGTAGAGGAAAATGAGACAAATTCAAATTCATTCTTTGTAGTACAATTCACCTTATCTCAACTCATTTCAATTGAGTGGAGGCAATTACAATATTCTATCCCAATGTATTTCATAACATACATATAATTTATATGGTTTATGAATCTCTTAAAAACTTAACTTGGCTCTTGCCAAAATCATTCTCGGGGATACCCCTGCAGAGGCATCTGACCGAGATCGCCAAGACTATTCAATGTCATATACACATGAATATATTTTTATATTTGAAAATCTAGCCATGCCTTGGCGTTGGCTAAGTCTCACTCTCACGCGGTGGTCCACATGATGTGCACTCAAATCTTTATCTCTAGAGACACCTCACACACGGCTCTCCGATCGAGGTAAAGTAAATCTGATTCTATGCCCCCTCTCTTAGGCTGGCCCATAAAACTTCCATTGCAAGGATTATGGATTATTTTATCTATCACCTTATTTATAAAATTACAATTGCATGACATGGCAATTAGTTGCGACCTAGCCTCTCAAGGTTGAATACACAATACTTGTAATTCTAATACGAAAATCAGTTTAGCCATTCATGCTCATATATTGTCATAAGCCATTAAGTTTAAACACAATTTATAATACAACAATAAACAATCTCCAATTACTCTATTGTCCAAAATCATCATTTAATTTCTGAAAAATTCATAAAATCATTTTATAAAATCACATTTATTCATAAGCACAAAAATTTACCGTTTAAACCCATTTTACCATACAAATTTCAAAATTTAATAAAAACTACTCTAGATAATTAAGACGATAGTAAGTTTACTCATGGTTTTCGAAAATCAATTCCGGGTACTCTGACTACTAATCCTCTGGTGCGATTTCCTTGCCTTTATTAGAGAACTCACCACCTTGACAAATTGTACAATAATTTAATCACTACATTTATGCTAATTAGGTATAAAATTAACCTAATTTCTATATGAATGCATGGAATGCTCAGTTAACTGCTTAAACGCGGTGTTGACCTAATTCGGCCTATCACCCGATTAAATTGCTAGCGCATCCAATTTAATTCCAAATTGCTCCATTTCATTTCCAATATTTCAATTCACCAAAAACAAGCCAATTTACCAAAAATTCTGCACATCAATTTCCACAATTCTCCTTGAAAATTTCGGCCATTACGGGTGCACTGTCACTAAAAATTTTCCTATTCTATTTTCTCACCAAAATTTTCCATTTAATTTCTAGCCTCACCAAACATCAAATATCACCAAAATATCATGAAATATAATCAATTTCAGCCACAATATCCTCCCTAGAAAATTCAGCCAAAATGGGTTAAATGAAGAATAATTCATTTTCTTGCTAGATTTTCATTCCATTAATCTCTAAACAACTAAAAACACTAAATTGCATTGAAATCTAGCAAAATAAAGAACCAAAACCTCTCCATGCCCATTCGGTCAACCACTCATTCATCATGCAAACATGTCATTCAACCATGGAAATGAGAAAATAATGCATGGGTAGTTCAGATCTCAAGGAAAAATAAAAAAATTTCACCTTACCTAGCTTGATTGCTTGGATTTTCACACTTTCCCTTTGATTCTTGGTGGATAGGGTTTGTTCTTTCTTTTGTTTCCTTTTCCTCTTGCTTTGGCCGAATATGATGAAGAGAATGAGGGTTTATGGGCTGATTTTTATACGGAAAATATTAAAGTAATAAAACTTGACATGTGTCATGACATTATTGGTCCATAATTTAATTATTTTTCTTTTCATCCTTATTTCTCCACCACACATTTTGTCATACTTATCCATTCCATAAATGGATAAATTCCTTAGTCTTGACAAGTGTTGGGGGTGAAATTTACCGTTTTGCCCCTGGGACCATAAAATTACAATTTTTCCCTTATACTCTAAAAAGTATCGGAATTACATTTTTTCACTTTTCAACTTCAAATTACACTTCAATTGATCAATCTTAGTCAAATGAGTCAAAATATTTTCTAAAAATTCCCATTTTGTTATCAAGCGGTAAAATTACAATTTTTGCCTTGTGCTCAAAAAACATCGAGAATTAAAACTTTTCACTACTAAACCTCATATTATGCTCCAAATGATTAATCTTGGTTAAAATTTCATCAGATATCCAAATTGAATTTTTAGGTGGCAAAATGACCATTTTGCCCTTAAATTTCAAAAATTTCAAATTAACCCCAAATCGGACCTCGAACTTCGAATCACTATTTTGAGTCATCCCTGGACTGTGAAATCTTCAATTTCACTCTTAAAATCTTTATTTGAACTTGTTCGAGGTTTAAATCATATCAATTATACTTCTAGTTATAATACCGACTTTTAAATACTTTTTCGGGTTGTTCAAATATACAATCACTCTATCAGTCACATGTATAATATGGTAGATATTTTAGGGCTGGGCTTAACAATTGGAGTTATTGTTGAGGTTGAGGGTCAAGGGGTGGACTTCCATTAAGAGAACCAAGTACCTCAATGCCTTGGTCAGATGCATCTTTTATTTGGGGTTTTAGTGATGGGGATTTTTATGGCTAATCAACCCTTAGTTCAGGGTCCTCTGTTTAGAGAGCAAGGTTGGTAGTTTGGTAAGCTAAGCCTTCAGCCTGAAGCACAGGACTTGCATCATGAAAAGTAGATCCTTCTACTTGAAAAGCTAAACTTTTAAGACCTTGTTCTGCTGGTGTAATGCTTGGTGTTGTAGAAGTATTTGCAGTAGCAAGTTCAAAGGGCATTATTGATTTTTCTTTCATTTTGCTTTCCATCTCAGTAAGTCTTTCCATCAATTCTCATAAGGAGATTGAAGATTACTTCATTTGAAAGTTAAGGTGGTGCTACCTCTAGTTGAGCTAGTATAGTATAAACCTTGGGTGTTCTAATGAAAGTTTCTCCATCCAACTTGTAACTCATTTTAGGTAGATTACCTTAGTAGATAGCCTGGTCTTTACTTTTTACCAGGTCCAATTCATACCTTTTTGCCCAGATTCCCTTCTTTTTCACCAAAGAAGTAATGACATTCCCATAGTGCAAATTTATCTTATCCCCTTTGCAAGTATTCCTCATTCTTTCAATCATAAACCGACCAACATTGAGTGGAGTGCCATTAAGCAATGCTCCATTAACCATAAATCTTGAAGACTGATATAACTTAAGTTGCCACTTCTGCCATGAATGTTGGCAACAACAAAGTAATGTAAAATCCTAATTTGAGGGCTTGTAATGAATCCAGCATTACTCTTAGAAGAGTATTTTTCCTTTTTCCCTATGATAACTTCCCACGGGGAAGAAGGGCCATTTTTTTCAAGAAATTCAAATTCTCCCACCTCACACTCGACTTTCAGCAAATTGCCTAAATTAGCAGCAGTCACAATAAAGTCTTTCCCATTTAAAAATACATTCAGTCCATCATCAGTATAATCATCAAGCTCCTCAAGTTTTCTTTCATCTACTATTATACTTGAATAAAATTCTTTCACTAAGCTAGCATTGTGTGATCGATTTTTGAAAATGCTAAACTCTTTTAGTTTTAGTTCCTCAAAATAATCAGATAGACTGGTTTGAATCTTGAGAATTTCGTTGAAGCTCTCCCAATCGATGAACTTTCCACATGTTATTGGTGCATTTTCTATTTTCCCAAATCTCTCTTCATGCATTTTATTTCTGAATTTAGAAGATGAGATAGTACCTTTCTTAAGGTATTTTCCCTTGTCTTTTTTCTTCTCTATCTTGTGACTTTTCTTGGTCAGTGTTTTTCCAATTTCCTCAATTTTAGGAGTGTGTTGAATCTTTTTCTTCTTCTTCTACATTTTGGTTTTTGAACTTTCCTCCAAGGGTCGTTTCTCTTTTTTTTTTTTACTGATTCTTTGGATTGTCCTAGCTTTGCCATTTTGGTGTGAGAGATTTTTGACTGAGGTTTACCGGAGTTTGAGAAGAGAAAGAGTTTTAGTTTCAAGAAGGGGTGTCGGTTTCAGAGAAAATGGGTTTAAGGCAATTTAGATTTTCCTAGAAAAAAAACTGTCTGCCTCCCCCTAGTTAAATATAATCAGTAATTTCTCTCTTTCAAAATTTGAAAATTTCCTTTTACACTTAGTTATTTGCTTAGGTGGTTTCTCTTTCTTGTTTTGTCACCCGGTAGACATTTTATTTCGATTATTTTATTCTGCTTTGCCTTAGTTGACTGAGTCTTACTATTTAATGAACAGAATGCTTTTAGTTGACTAAGATTCACTTTAGTCGACTAAGTGCCTTCTTGTCAAGCCTAGCTCTACAATATATTTATTATGCCATTTATACATTAGAAAGCATGCCTGCTTACTTAAGTACCTCAAAAATCGTTAAAAGACGGTATTGTACTAATGGTACAATTAAGTTGAATTAAGCCTCAAACTAGTCCAAATAGAGATTTTAAGATGAAATTGAGAATTTTAAAACCCCACAATGATTTAATATGATGATTTGGAGTTCGAAAACTGATTTGGAGTCAAATTAGAATTTTCATAACATAAGGGTAAAATGGTAATTTTGCCACTCGAGGTTAAAATTGGAATGATGGAAGAGAATTCTTGACTAAAATTAACTATCTGGAGCATGATATGAGTTTGAGAAGTGAAAAATTTTAATTTCGACATTTTTTTCTGAGCATAGGGGCAAAATAGTCATTTTACCGTCCAATGGCAAAATTGTAATTTTACACCACCCAACACATGTCCAGCACATGAATTTCACCCATTATTATCATGGATAATTGAGGAAATTTTAAGTGGTGGAGAGAGAATACTTAATGAGTAAGTATGACACATGCACCAATTACATGGTGACATGTGTCAAATTTTCATCCATGCATACTTGGCTTTAAAAATCAGCCCATAACCCTCCCATATCACTCTCATATGGTCGGCCAACTCAAGGAAGAAAGGAAAAAGAAAGAACAAAAACCCTAGAGTGAAAATTTCAAGAGAAAATCACTAGATTTCAAGGAATCAAGCAATCAAAGGTGAAATTTCTTAATTCTAGCTTGGAATCTACATTTTTTATGCATTCTTTTGCATTTTCCATGGTTGAATCACATGATTTCATGAAGGATTCATGGCTAATCAAATTTAGAGAG
This sequence comes from Theobroma grandiflorum, assembly GCA_036013995.1. Classification (NCBI taxonomy): domain Eukaryota; kingdom Viridiplantae; phylum Streptophyta; class Magnoliopsida; order Malvales; family Malvaceae; genus Theobroma; species Theobroma grandiflorum. The sequence goes on from CP142131.1 coordinate 17,163,345, forward strand.
AGAAGTTTTGATGGTTGATTTGGTTAGATTTCAAGGTATCTTAGTGTTTTTAGTTTTTTTTTTTTATGCTGAAAATTCTCGCAGGGCCTAACTACCTTGTATTCATTTTATTAAAAATAGAAAAAAATTAAGTACAGAGGGGAAGGGGACATAAACCGAACCTCCAGAATTACATGAGTTTGAGGAAAATTCAAATAAAAACCTAAAAGGGAATGTTTCATTTTATGTACATATTTTTTAATGCAAACATAAAATGAAAAACGTTCCATATTACAAGAATCTAAATAAAATTAAAATAAAGTAAGAGTACCACTCCGTTACATTTATTTGAATCTAACATAAGGTAAATTTGTTTTGTCTAATCGCAGGATGCCTCGAAGCTCACCTTGTGCTTGTGTGAAAACCTGAAGGCCTTGATGAGTGTACCCATAATTCGACAAATAGTCAGCAGCTTGGTTACTTTCCTTGTGTATATGAGACATACGAAAAGTTATGGATTGTAAACATATTCTAATAGACTCTAACAAATAACGAAGTTGGTGTGAGCCTTTGTGATTTTCTTGTGTCAAACCCTGCTCTATAAAATAATTATGATGTCATTTATATGCTCAATAGAATGTTTGCATATTTGGGGAAATTCGAGAAAAATCGTTAAAAGACGATATTGCCCCTAATGATATCATTAAGTTGATTAAACCTCGAATGAGTTCAAATGAGGATTTTAAGAGTGAAATCGAGAATTTCACAGTCCAGGGATTACTCAAAATAGTGATTTGGAGTTCGAGGTTCAGTTTAGAGTCAATCAGGAAAATTGACCGATTTGGGACAAAACGGTCAATTTGTCATTTAAGGACAAAATGGAGATTTTTATAAAAAATTTTAATCACATTTGACCAAGAATAATTATATGAAATATAGTATGATTATTGGAGCATAAAATGAAGTTTAATAGTGAAAAATTGTGATTCTCGGTATTTTTGGAGCACAAGGATAAAATGGTAATTTTACCACTCGAGGACAAAACGGAAATTTTTAGTAAAGATTTTGACCCCATTTGATTAAGATTAATCAATTGAAGTGTTATTTGAGGTTGAAAAGTAGGAAAAATGCAATTCTGGTACATTTCAGAGTATAGGGGCGAAATCGTAATTTTTTCGCTCGGGGGCAAATCGGTCAATTTTTTGCCCCAGCATTTGTCAAGACCAAGGGATTTTATTCCTCATAGGATTGGATAAATATAAGAATAATTGTGGTGGAAAATTCAATAGAAAAAGTCAAATAATTAAAATAATGGACCAATGGCTTTATGCCATGTGTCAAGCTTTAGTATTTTAATATTAAAGCATAAAAATCAGCCCATAAAACCCATTTTCTCTCACCATATTCGGCCAAAACAACTAGCAACATGAACAAAGGAAGAACAAAGGAAAAAACAAGAAAACCTAGGTGGAAAATCAAAGAGAAAGTGAAAGAAATAAAGGAAACAAACTAGGTGAGTTGAAATTTCTTTAATTTTCCTTGATACCTAGCCTACCCATGCATTATTTCTTTATTTCCATGGTTCAATATTGAGTTATCTTGATGAATTTAATTCTGAAAAATGGGTATGGAAGAGAAGTTGATGTTGGATTAGCTTGATTTTTTACCATGTTGATGTTTAGAGATAGTTAATCATGTTTAAAAGCAAAACCATAGGAAAAATATTCATTTTCCCCATGAATCTTCAATAGCCAAATCTTGCTTGATGTGTATTGATGATGGATTGGTTTTGATTCAAGTAAAATGGTTGAGAAATGATGAATTAGGGTGAGAAAACGAAGTAGGATGAATTTTAGTGTGAATGCCACACCATGGCCGAAATTTTCAAGAAGATTTTTAGACTAAATTTTATGTAAATTGGTTGCTGGAAATTGAGGAAAATTGATGAGATTTTAGGGCATTTTGGTAATATTTGATGAATTATGAAGGTAGGAATTAAATGAGAATTTTCGTTGTAAAAATATGAATTTTTACCTAATAGGGGTAAAATTGTAATTTACAGTCTAAGACTAATAAATTGACCCGTGTTCGCTATCATTGAGTATTATGGATATAATTGGATTGTTAGAAATTGAAATGGGTCAAATTGGAGTTAAATCGAGGGTTTTAGCAAATTAGGTCGGGTGTAAGTAAATTGGCCGGACACTGCGATTAAACGATTGTCCAAACAATTTCCATCCCATTCCCATGCATGTAAAGCTTGAAATAATTTATGATTAATTGACACAATTTATTGAATTTTGTGTCATGGATTATGGATATGTGGTGAGCAAATTGATTCAGGTAAGAGACTACACCCGAAGACGGAGGATAAGAGTATTTCTACTCCTAGTACTGTGAGTAAACTTATTATCGTCTTAATTATCTAGAGTAGATTTTATTAAATTTGATGATTTTATGAAAAATCATTTTATTGGGTAAATTATTGATTTTACGAGAAAATTGTGAAATTTATAAAATAAATTGGATTTACGAAATAAATTGAATTTTTATAAATTGATTTGAAAGTTGAACAATTGGTTTTGGAATTAGAGTAATTGGAGACTGTCTGATTGTGATATAAATTGTGTTTCAAATTATATGGCTTATAGCAATATGTGAGCATGAATGGCTAGACTAGTTTGTGCAAAAATTATATATATTGTGTATTCAGCCTTGAGAGGCTAGATTGTGATAAATTTCCATATCATGCTAGTTAAGATTTTATAAATGAGGTGGTAGATAAAATAATCACTGCAGTGACACCGGTTTTATGGGCCAGCCTAAGAGAGGGGGCACATAATCAAATTTACCTTACCTCAATTGGAGAGCCATGTGTGGGGCATCTTCGGAGGTAAAGTTTGAGTGCACTTCACGTGGACCACCGCGTGAGAGCGAGACTCAGTCAATGTCAAGGCATCGCTAGATATTTATATGTAAAAATATGTTCAGTTGTATACTACACTAAACAACCTTGGCGGTTTCAATCAGATGCTTCGACCGGGGCATCCCCGAGAATAATTTTGGCATAAGCCAAGTTAAGTTTTTAAGAGATACATAAGCCATACTAAATATTAATTTAATCGAGTAAAATAATTCTATTTTGCTCGATAGAATATTTTATTTGTCTCTACTCAATTGAAATGAGTTGAGATAAGACAAACGGTAATACAAAGAAAGAATTTGAAATTTGTCTCCATTTACTCGACTTTAGATATTTTTGATGGTGTCTATTTACTCACTGGGATTTTATAATCTCACCCTTCTTCCTATTCACATTTCAGGCTCAAGATAAGCTGTAGATAGCCAGTTGCATCGAGGACTGCAATTGGATTGCATTCCCAGAAAAGCTGTAGGTTTCCAGCTTTCAATGTATTACGGTTAGTTGTGGGCCCACGTGTCACTGTAATTTAAGTTTCACACTCTAATTTTCTGTATACTAGTATGTAAAAATATATTTATCTTTTACGCTGAGAAAAATTTATTTTCAATAGCATTATAAAAATTGTTTTATAAGAAATTATAATATTTTCTTGAATATTTTGATTATTTTCAAATAATTATTCTTTTAACTTAAAATTACTTTTCTATTGTTTTAAAAAAAATTAAATCCCTTAAAATATGATGTTTGGCAATGACTACTCACAGGGGAGGTAAGAAAATTGATACGAATGCCTTGCGGGGTTTCGGTCGGTATTCAAGATGTGAATACCTATCGAGACTTCGCAGCAGTTATCACGGGACCGATAGGGAGTTTCGAGGCGTGACATCTTGAATCTTCTGTACAACCACCTGTGCATCCATCTCAATCCATACTCGAGACACATTATGTACAATGCATAAACATAGACCTCTATGAAGTGCCATTAATTCCGCTTGCAATGAATTCTGTGAACCCAAGGTTTCCGAAAAGCCCAAAATAAGATTACTTGTATGGTCTCTTAAAATACCACCACTAGCAGCATTCTGAAAATCACCTTTGGAACTTCCATCGACATTCAACTTTATTTCTCCTATCAATGGTTTAATCCAATGAATAATTTTTGGTAGGATGGGATTCACCTGTACAAATTTAAAACCCCAATGTGTAGCAATATCGAAGTCCCCTTTCCACTGCCATTTACATAAAAACCCACCTTGAAACAATTGTCTCAACATTTTCATTATACGCAAAATAACTCGATCAGGATACATTCCTAAGTCCCTATGCTTAGCATCATTTCTTTCAACCCATAAGAACCAAAAAATAAATAAAGGTACTAATATTCTTATATGCCCTGGTCGGGTAAAGTCTCCTGAATAGTACTAGGAATGAACGATCTGCAAAACATTTTGAGGGTTATGAACATAGATTTGAAAAAATTTTACGAAAAAATTCCAAACTTATTGTGCAACTGGACTTTCTTATAGAACATGCAGTAGTGACTCTTCTGAATGACAACATAAACACTTCGAAGCAAGCTGAAAGCCTTTAGATTTCATCCGTAACTCCACCAGAATCTAGTTATTCAACATGCACCATAAAAAGAAAAAGATAGTGAGTGGAATAGATTTATGCAAAATCAACTTACTCAATGAATTCTCAAGTTTTCGTTAACGCAATAACTCCCATGCGGTCTTAATGGAAAATTCCCCATTTGTTGCAAGTGCCCAATAAGCTACGTCCTCCTTATTATCTTAGTGTTTTTAGTTGTTTTTCCATGTTAGGAAGGAAAAACAAGTGAGAAAATCACAATTTCTTCATAAATCCTTTAATGGCCGAATTTCATAAAGAACATGTTGATGATAAATCTTTTGATATCTTATGTTATTTAGTTAGGATCTAATGAATTGTGGTGATGGAGATCGAAAATGATGATGTCTATAATGAAAATCACAAATTCCACATTAAACCCTTAATAGCCGAATATCCCAAGTGAGGAATTGATGATGAATTTGATTGTACTTCAAGTGATTTGGATAGGAATTAATGATTTATGGTGTGAGAATCAAGCATGAAAAATTATATTGTTAGTGAACCCTCGATGGTCGAATTTTCCAAGAGAAAATGTGAGGATGATTTTGTCATATTTCAAGTTATTTAAATTGTGTTTAATGATTTGGAGTATTGGGAGAGAAATGGAATTATTTGGAGTTGAATTGGACGTATTGGCCAATTAATCAGGTGATAGATCAAATTAGGCCAATACCATTTTATTTAGGTACACAATTGAACTTCTATTGAACACCATATTTAGATGGTTACCCGAGTATTTCACATCCCATTTCATGCATACATACAGAGCTTGAATTGGTTTTATAACGGTTTAGCATAAATGTAGCAAATTGCTTATTGTGCATTATGTCTAGGTGGTGAGCATTCTAGCAAAAGTAAAAATGTAGTACCCGAGGATCAAGAATATGAGTATTTTGAACTCCCGATATTGTGAGTAACCTTACCATCATCTTGATTATCTAAAGTAAATTTTAATTCGTTTTTATGATTTTATGGAAAATGAGTTTAAATGGTAAATCTTTATGTTTTATAAGCAAAATGTGATTAAATGAAATGATTTTATAAATTGTCTTAAAAGTGAATGATGGCTTTGAAAATGGAGTAATTGGAGACTACTTGTTGTGTTGTAAATTATGGATTGAATTGAATGGCTTATGATATTGTGGGCATGAATGGCTGAATTGGAAATTGTGTTGAAACTATATGACTTGTTTGTTTTGCCTTGACAGGCTGGGTAGTAATGTAATTGCCATGTCATGCTGTCAAAACTTTTATTGATTTGGTGGGATATTAATTAGCTTACTGCAGTGGGTGGGTTTCTGTGGACCAACCTATTAGAGGGGCACGATAAACCCCGTTATATTCTTACCTCAGTTGGAGAGGCGCGTATGGTATCTCCTGAGGTGAGGTTTGAGTTCACATCATGGATAACCACCACGTGAGGGTGAGACTCAGCCAACATCAAGGAACGGCTATATTTTCAAAATGAAAACATGTTTTATCTGTATATGTGGTTTTGAGAGCCTTGGCGGACTCGATTGGATGCCTCTAATCAAGGTATCCCAGAGAATGAGCTTTGGCACGAGCCAAGTTTTTAAGAAATTCATAAGCCATATTGATTATTTGAGTAAAATGAATTTATTTCATTTAGTTGAAATGAGTTGAAATGTGATTAACTATAATACGATGAACTATTTTAAATTGTCTCCATTTTCTCGACTTTAAATATTTTAGATGATATTTGTTTACTCACTGGGTTTATATAAACTCACTACCTTCCTTTCCATCCATTTCAGGCTCAGGATAGACTGCATATAGCTGATTTCGTTGAGGGCTACAGTTGGACTTGCATCCTCACAAATCGTGGGTTCACAGCCTTCATTACTTTTAATCATTTGGGGGCCCACATGTCATTGTAAATTAAATTACATACTCTGGTTATCTGTATTACTGTATGTATGAATTTATTTTGCTTTTACACTATAAAAATTATTTACGGATAACTCTATAAAAATTGTTTTATGAGAAAATAGAATATTTTATTTAATATTTTTATTTTATTCTATTAGCTACAAGTTTACTCTAAATAAATGTTTTAGATATCTAAACTTATTTTTAGTTATGAAATGTGTATTTTTCACTCACATAATTATTTTTTGGCTGATTTCGAAATTTTTGAGAAAAATGACCAAAATGCCTCTGTGTGGCTGAAATTGGTTTGTGACTGTTTTGATTAGAAAATGGTCCATATCACTTTAAAACATGATTTTAGTAACTATTACTCACAAGGGAAGTGAGAAAACTGATATAAAAGCCTTGTGAGGTCTCGATTGGCATTCGGGGTAGGAATGTCTATCGAGACATCGCGGCGGTTGTCACGGGCTTGATGGAAGTTTCGAGTCGTGACACTTCTGTTTTCTATTTATGAGTTAAAAATTTTCTTATAATTCCTGCATATTAATCATCCCTAAATTCCTTCTAATCTCACAAAATCTATTTTTATTCAGAGGTTTGGTAAAGATATCAGCTAATTGATGCAAAATATTCACAAATTCAATCTTAATATCACCTTTCACTAAATGGTCTCTAACAAAATGGTACCTAATCTCAATGTGCTTAGTCCTAGAATGCTACACAGGATTTTTTGAAATATTAATTGCACTTGTATTATCATAATATATTGGTGTGTTATGTATTGATAACCCATAGTCCTTCAGTTGTTGTTTAATCCATAAAATTTGGGCACAACAGCTACCTAGGGATACATATTCTGCTTATGCTGTAGACAAAGCCATTGAATTTTGCTTCTTACTAGACCATGAAATAAGCACACTACCTAGAAATTGGCAAGTTCCACTAGTGCTTTCCTATCTATTTTGCTGCTAGCAAAATCAGCATCCGAATATCCAACTAAGCTAAGAGTTAATTCTCTAGAATACTATATGCTTAATGCTTGAGTGTCTATGAGGTATCTAAATATTCTTTTAACAGCAGTCAAGTGTGATTCTTTAGGTCTAGATTGAAAATGAGCACAAAGACATACACTGAATTAAATGTCAAGCTTGCTGGCTGTTAAATAGAGTAGTGAACCGATCATACCTCTATAGAGTTTTTGATCAACATCCTTTCCTTTTTCATCTAAATCAATCCTGGTGGATGAACTCATTGGTGTGCTGATTGGCTTTAGCTTCAGCATGTCAAACCTTTTGAGCATGTCTTGAAGGTATCTTTTATGGCTGATGGAGATCCCTTCTTTATTTGTTTGATTTGCTGTCCATGAAAGAATTTTAGTTCTCACATCATGCTCATTTCAAACTTGCCCTGCATTTCTTCAGCAAATTTCTTGCACAAAACTTCATTAGTTGCATCAAAAATAATATCATCCACATATATTTGAACAACAATTAAATCATTTAAATGTCTTTTAATGAACAATGTTGTATCAATACTACCCCTAACACAATCTCTTTCAACTAAAAATTTTGAAAGCTTTTCATACCAGGCTCTAGGAGCTTGTTTCAATCCATACAAGGCTTTATGGAGTTTAAGCACATAACTAGTTTTTCAAAGTCTTCAAAACCTGATGGTTGTTCTACATCCATTTCCTCTTGAATGAATCCATTTAAAAATGCACTTTTTACATCCATTTGGTACAATTTAAAATTCATAAAGCATGCAAAAGCTACCAACAACCTTATGGCTTCAATGCTAGCAACGGGTGCAAAGGTTTCATCATAATCTATTCCTTCTTCTTGGTTGAATCCTTGTGCTACCAACCTAGCTTTATTTCTAATCACATTCCCTTGTTCATCTACCTTGTTTCTAAACACCCATTTTGTTCCAACAATGGGGTGATTTGAAAGTCTAGGTACCAATGACCATACACAATTTCTCTTGAATTGGTTAAGTTCTTCTTGCATGGCCAAAATACAGCTTTTCTTTTTTTTAGTTTTCTCAAAATTTTTAGGTTCAATTTGAGAAATGAAAGCTGAAAACGCACAAGTCTCTCTAGTTGCTCTCCTAGTCTTCACTCCTTAATATATGTCACCTATTATTTGTTCTTGTGGATGATCTTTTTGCATATCTCTAACTTTTTGGAAGATCACCATGCTAAATTTATGTTCTTTGTAAATTTTCTAGAGGTGGAGTTTCATTTTCTCTTCTAGGTGAGCTTTCTTCATCATTCTTATTGTTCTCTAGACTCATTTCTTCCATTTGCCTTTCTAAGTTCTCTACATCATCATCGTTATCATGAATTTCCTTTTGTATGGCAACGGATTCATCAAAAACTACATGGACTGATTCTTCAACACTCAGTGTCCTTTTGTTGAAAACTCTATAAGCCTTTGAGTTCAATATGTATCCTAAAAATCTAGCCTAATCACTTTTTGCATCAAACTTTCCTAGTGAATATTTTTTATTGTTCAAAACAAAGCATTTGAAGCCAAAGCTCCTAAGGTGAGAAATGTTTGGTTTCCTACGCTTGTATAGTTTCATAAGGAGTCTTTGATATCATGGCTCTAATTTATACTCTATTTAGGATATAAGCTGCTGTATTCACTGCCTCAGCCTAAAAATATTTTGGTAGGTTATTCTCACATAGCATAGTTCTAGCCATTTCTTTTAAGGATCAGTTTTTCCTTTCTACAACTCCATTTTGTCAAGGTGTTCTAGGTGCAAAAAAATTATGATCCAACCCCTTTTCATTGCAAAATTTTTCAAATTCATCACTTTCAAATTCTCTTCCAAGATCACTCCTAATACTAACTATGGTTAGTCCTTCTTCATTCTTAACTCTCTTACAATGACTTATAAATGCTAATAAAGCATCATTCTTATGAGCAAGAAAATAAACCCAAGTGTACCTAGAATAGTCATCAACTATTACAAAGCCATAAGATTTTCCGCATAAACTAGTTATACTTATTGGACCAAATAGATCAATGTACGGTAATTCAAGAGGTCTAGATGTTGACACAATTTTCTTTGTTTTAAATGATATTTTAACTTGTTTTCCTAGTTGGCAAGCATCACATATTTTATCATTTTCAAACTTTAGATTCAGCAATCCCACAACTAAGTTCTTTTTAATCAACTTTGACATGGTATGCAAGCTTGCAAGTGCTAATCTCTTATGCCATAACCAGCTATGATTTCAAGCATTAGCAACCAAACATATTTCACAATTCATTTCAAGATCCTCAAGAAATACAACATACATATTCTTCAATCTCTTTCCTATAAATGAGACTTTGTTTGTACCTATATCTATTACTTCACATTTATTTGAATCAAAACATACTTTAAATCCTTTATCACATAATTGACTAATGCTCAATAAATTATGTTTCAAACCCTTAACTAATAACACATGACTGATTTGAGTTTGAGAGTTCTTACCAACCGTACCTATCCCATGAATTCTACCTTTTGAATCATCACCAAAGGATACGATACCTCTTTTCCTTTTGTCTAGCTAACCAAATAGCATTTCATCTTATCAAGACCTGGAACTCCCCATCGAGCCCGTGACAATCGCTGCAACGTCCCGATAAGCACTTATTACCCGGAATGCCGACCAAAACCCCGTAAAGCTTAGCATCAGCTTTCGCACTTCCCCGGTGAGCAATAGTTATCAAATAACATAATTCAAAAGATTTCGAGTCATTTCCAAATCAGAACATTAAAATATTATTTCCTGGCTCGCAGGGGTATTTTCGTCATTTCTCTTCGAGAAACTCGAAACTGGTTAAAAACGTAGTAGGTAAGTAGAAATATATATTTCATGATTAAAAATAAATTTAGAAGTCTGAAATGTTCGTTTGAAGTAAAATTGTAATTATTTGAGTATAATAAAAATATTCAATAAAATAATCTATTTTCTTATAAAACAATTTTTATAAAGCTATCGGTAAATAATTTTCGCAACATAAAAGCTAAATATATTCTTACATACTATAATACAAATAGCCAAAGTATGAAATTTAAATTCCAGTGACACATGGGGCCCACAACTAACCCAAATACGTCGGGAACTGTGAACCTACAGTTCTTGTCGATTCAAGTCCACTATGGTTCTTGATCGAATCCACTGTGGTTCTTGATCGAATCCACTAACTACGGGCTATTCTGAGCTTGAAATGTGAGGAAAAAGGGGTAGTGAGATTATAAAATCCTAGTGAGTAAACAGACATCATCAAAAACCATCTAAAGTAGAGTAAATGGAGGCAAATTCAAATTCGTTCCGGCATGTATTTCACCACATGAATATTCATTTCGTTCAAATTATCTACATGGCTTATGAATTTCCTGAAAACTTGGCTTATGTCAAAACTTATACTCGGGGATACCTTGTATCGGGGCATCCGCTCGAGTCTGCCAAGGCTGTAAAAATTTCATAATTTCTCAAACCACAGTCATTCTTTGGCGTTGGCTGAGTATCACTCTCATGCGGTAGTCCACATGAAGTGCACTCAAATCTTTACCTCCAGAGACACCCTACACACGGCTCTTCGATCAAGGTAAGGTATATTTGATTTTGTGCCCCCTTTTTTAGGCTGATCCACAGAACCTCCACTATAGGGATTATGGATTATTTTATCTACCACCTGATTTATAAAGTCTTTATCTACATGACATGGCGATTTATTTCAAGGTCCGAGTCCTCATCACTTGACTTACTGGACTTATTGGTAACACCACAGGTCCCGTAGAACCTTCTCGCCAAGTTTTGAACCTCAGATTTTTTCAAACTTTCCCCGAAGGGAACAATTTTAACCTTTTCAAATCTAGCCTTTCAAGGCTAAGCACACAGTGCATATAATTTCAACACAAACCAATTTCGCCAATCATGCTCACATATTGCTATAAGCTATTCAATTTAAACACCATTTATAACATAATAAATAAACAATCTCCAATTACTCTATTTTCCAAAATCATCATTTAATTTTTGAAAAATTCATAAAATTCATTTTATTTTATAAATTCACACTTTGCTTATAAAACAAAGCAATTCACCCTTTTAAAATCATTTTTCCACAAAATCACAAAATCTAATAAAAACCTACTTTAGATAATTAAGATGACAGTAAGGTTACTCACAGTACTAAGAGTTCGAAATACTTTTATTTTCGGTTCTCGGGTACAGTCTCTCACCCATACCAAATGGCTCACCACCTATCCATATTGCACAATACACCATTTACCACATTAATGCTAGACCATTATAAAACCAATTTAGGCTCGATGTATATGCATGAAATGAAATGCAAATTGTCCGAATACCGCTTAACTGCGGATTGACCTAATTCGGCCTATCACCCGATTAAATGGCCAACGCGTCTAATTTTTCTTCCAAATTGCTCTATTCCACTTCTAATACTTCAATTCACTAAACACAATTCCAATAACCTAGAATTCAGCCTAACAACCTTCACAATTCTTCTTGCAATTTCGGCCGTTGTGGTGTACTAACACCATGATTTTTCCTATTCTATTTTCTCACCTTAATTCATCATTTTCTAAGCCATTTCTCTTGAAACAAAAATCAATCCACCAACACACACAACATGGGGCATTTGGCCATTGATGGATGGTGGGGAAAATGAATCTTTTTCTTGTGGGTTTGTTTCCGAATACGATTAACTAACTCTAAACACTAACATAACTCAAAATCAAGCCAATCCCATCATGAAATTCCCTTCATACCCATTCAGCCAGCCATTCATTCATCATGCAAACATGTCATTCAACCATGGAAATGAGAAAATTATGCATGGGTAGTGTAGATCTCAAAGAAAAATAAAGAAATTTCACCTTATCTAGCTTGATTCCTTGGATTTTCACACTATCCCCTTGATTTTTCCCACATAGGGTTTTATTCTTTCTTTCCTCTCTTTGTTCTTGCTTGGCTGACCATCATGGGGGAAAATAGGCTGATTTTTATGGCTTTTATAAGGAAAATAATAAAATAATAAAGGCTTGACATGTGGCATGTCATGTTTGGTCCAAAATTTTAAATTCTTATCATTTTCTCTTTATTTCTCCACCACACAAATGTCATATTTATCCACACTAATAACAAATAAATTCCTTGGTCTTGACAAGTATTGGTGGTGTAAAATTACGATTTTACCCCCAAGATGACAAAATTACGATTTTACCCCTATACTCCGAAAATACCAAGATTATAATTTTGTTCACTTCTTAACCTCAAATTATACTCCAAATAATCAATCTTGGTCAATTGGGATCAAAATCTTTTCTAAAATTTTCTATTTTGTCCTTAAATGGTAAAATGACCATTTTACCCCTAGATAGTCAATATTCCAGACTAACTCCAAATCAGCCCTCGAACTCCGAATCACTATTTTAAGTCATCCCTGGTCTGTGAAATCTTAAATTTCATCTTAAAATCCTCATTTGAACTTGTTCGAAGCTTAGATTGACTTAGCTATACTTTTAGTCACAATATCAACTTTTAATGTTTTTCCCAAGGCATCCGAGTATACAAACATTCAATCCAACACATGGATAACATAGTATATATTTTATAGAGTCGGGTTTTACACATCTCCTATCATGTGCCGTGAGCAGCCATTGTCCATGTACCAAGGCTACTTCCTTTTGAGTTGAGCTATTGAACATGTCTCCTTTAAATGAAGCTCAACCTACAAAACAGATTGTCAATTTTTCTTTATAGGTACCCATACCTTAATGGGTGTTTAAGTGTCAGTTGCAACAAAAGATCCTTTTGAAACCCAATTTTTTCTTATTTTCTGCATGCTTCTATTTCTAAAACAATCATAAGATAAATGTCCATATCTTCCACAATTATAGCATCTAGATGAAGCATTATAATGATTTTTCTTGAAATATGTATTTTTCTTTAATGTATCATTTTCCAAACACTTAAGAGTTCTGTTTTCATCAATTGTTTTTTGCAGGGCTTCAAAGTTATTGTCCAACTCTAATTTTAAAGCTTCAAAATCTATTTTTGAATGTTCTAACTCAATTTGCAAAAAATTTCTTTGCTCAAAAATAGCATTGAACTCTTCTTTTATTTTTTCCAAATCACTTTCAACAGATGTAGCATTTTTCTTTAAAGTCTTGTATTTTGGAAAAAGTTTTTGAAATTCATCATAAAGGTTGTCATACTCATCTTGTAAATCATCAATGGAAATATAACAGAAGGATGAGGATACCTCGGTTTCATCATCCTATGCCATTAAATAGATGTTTGCTCTTTCTTTAAATTTTTCATCTTTAACTTGAGGTCTTATCTTTCAGTAGTGGGCATTCAGACTTGAAATGGTTAGGCTTCTTGCATTCTAAACAAGTCAGCTCCACCTTTTTATTTGAGTCATTTTTATTTTTGGTTTTCCATGAAAAACCTTGATATTTTCTAAACCCTCTTCTTGCTAATCTCTAGTTTCTTCTACCCATAAGCTTTTTGAATTTTCTTGCAACCAGAGCTAGCTTTTCATCATCATAGGATAGCTCTTTCAACTCTTTTTCAAGAATGATGGCTTTTAGAACAACGCTCTTTTTCTTTTCCTTTGCTTCTTTCTTGTCTTCTTCTTCTTTGAGCTCTAGCTCATGAGTAAGGAGAAAACCACAAATCTCATCTAAAGTAATAACATTTAAGTCATTGGCCTCTCGGATTGTAGTCACTTTAGGCTTTTAATTTTTTAGTAGACTTTTAAGAAGTCTTTTAACAATCCCATGCTCGAGTATTGGTTTACCTAACTAACTAAGTTTATTTATGATGTTTGTAAATCTATCTAACATACTGATGATATCTTCACTAGGCTTCATCTTAAACGTTTCATAATTATGAGTCAACAGGGCTATTTTAGACTCCATGACTTGGGAAGTCCCTTCATGGATAACCCTAAGTTTATCCCACACTTGCTTAGCTGTTGTACAACTTGATACTTTCTTGAATTTGGTGGGAGTCAAGGCACAATGTAGTGTATTGGTAGCCTTAAAATTTGTTTGGAGTCTTTTAGTTTCAGCCTCGGTCCATTCAGACCTTGGCTTAGGCGTCAACTCGTTGGTGACTACATTCAAGGTTGAAGGAATGAAGGGTCCATCGATTATGACATCCCACATTTCATAATCTATAGCTTTAATGTATATTAACATCCTAGTGCTCCAATAAGGATAGTTAGAGCCATCAAACAGAGGTGGTCTATTTGTTAATTGTCCCTCAGCAACTATGGATTTCTGAAGAGCCGTTTGGATATTCCTAAAGGGCTTTAAACCTTAAAAAGAAGGAACTAGCTCTGATAACACTTATTGGTCTCAATTACATGTGCTAGAGAGGGGGTGAATAGCACAATCGACTCTTGACAAGATAATAAACTAATTTAGAGAACAAAGAAAATAAAAACAGAGTAGAAAATGCACGAGAATTTAGAGTGGTTCGATCCAAAACCTACATCCACTACTTTGATTATCCAACCAAGGATTTTCCAACTAATCCACTATGAACCAGTGAAATTCACAAGCTTTCACTAAGCTTTACAATGGCTTTTACCAAGCTTAGCCAAAACCTTTCACAATAGTTTTTCACAAGCTCAACTAAAATCCAAACACCTAACTTTTCAAGAATAAGTTTGAACCTTAACACATTCAAGCAATCCTAGCTTGAAACAACCTTTAGAGTGAATCGCTAACTCTAAAAATACAAGAAGAGAAGTAAAAAGAAAGTACTTATGATCACAAGGTTGATCTAAATTGTATAGGGTTGAGTGCAAATCACAATTACAAAATATAGGCGTTTAAGTGTAGCAAAATGCAGAGAAGATTTTCTGGTTTTTAAGCTTTATGTGACTTGGAAGCCTTCAATTCTCTCAAAACTTCTCAAAAACTACTTTCTAATCATTTGAAGATTGTTTTATACTTAGAGAAACAACTTTGATGGCAATTTCGCAGTTTATGACCGTTGGAAACAGTTAAGAGTTGGTTCTAACCGTTAATCTGTCTTCTAGCACTCTGGTTCAAATTGCAAACAAGGAGCTCTTAGTCGACTAACTTCTTTCTTGGTCGACTAAGTTGGTTCTATCTTCTTGTCGTAGATTCTGGCATAGAGCATTTAGTTGATTAACTTATTTCTTGGTCGACTAAGTTGGTTCTGTCTTGAAGTCCAAGTTTCTGACAATAGCTTTTTAGTCAACTAACTCACTTTTTGGTTGACTAAGTTGATTCTGTTTCTCAATACTCTTCAGCCCGCCATTTCTTCAATTTGAATTTTAGCCAACCAACATTCTTCATTATTCAACTAAAGAGCTTTCTTCTTGTTAATCAGTCATGTCTCTTTAATCATGTGATTTTTTATATATTCTTTTGAAGGATTGATTTATTATTTGCATGCATATTTTTATCCTGCACACTCAAGTAAAAATGTTAGACAGAAATGAGTGGAAATGTTTTATTATCATCAAAAACTAATGGAGCCAGCAGTATACTTGTAACCTACCACAAGTAGATGAATAATTTCAATGCACCAAAAATAGATGAATAATGAAAAGATAAAAATATAAAAAATAATAAAAGGAATGTAGAAAACATATTGTCATTGATGTGGCATGAAAGACCATTGGTCATCACCGAAAATTACAACATCTTGTGTTGATTTTAATCATGGCCAAGTTGATATAACACATCAAGATATTTGTCCACCTTGAAAGAGGAATTAAATATATGATTGGTAATAGAAATGTCAATTATTAATTTTCTTGTCCTAAAAAAGGAATTGATTATTTGATTGGTAATAGAAATATCTGAGAATGAACTTAATAGTAATTGGTATATTTTATTATAACTATATTATGAAGATACTTTAATATGTTTTCATTATATTTAAATGATATGTTTTTATTATGTGTTTTAATTTTATATTTAATATTCTTTTATGTTAACTTGCAAGTTTCTTATTATATATATATATTATTTTATTAAAAAAATATGGATATTTATATTGTTAGATCCAAGATCTATGATATAAATATATGTCTAGTAGACATTCTTATAACACACACTATATTTAAAGACAAGGAACACTTTTCCTACTTGACAATGAAAAAAAACCAATGTCAATTCAATAGCTGGTAGTACAAGATTAATTGAAGACCCCAAAAAAGTTAATATTTTACTATCTTGAGGAATAAAGTAATAGAGGATGTATTTTTTTCTATTAAGTCTAAAAAAAGTTTATTAAGTTTTAAAGATATTCGTCTGATATATGTCATATTGAGCAACAAATGAAAGAGACACTTAATACCTTTATATTACATCTATTATCTCAGGTAGAAAGTGTGTGTTGGAAAAAAATTACTTGCTTTGTTTTGTAAACTAACTACACAAATATTAGAAACCCATAGTAAACCAGAAGTTTACTAATGATTTTAATGTTTGGTATAACCAGGTGGACCATCCTGGATCAATAATGATGCAAAAAAATTATTGAAAATTTATATGATCATTCATTGAAAAACCAAAAGATTTTTCAATCAAATGAATTTTTATGTGTTGCTTGCTCTAAAGGCAAATAAATTATAAGGCTATCACCAGCTAAGGTTGGGACTAAATTTTTTATATTTTTTAATAATATTCAGGATTATATGTGGATTCATATATTCACCATGTGAACCATTTAGATATTTTACAGTTTTAATTGATGCATCAATTAGATGGTCACATATGTGCTTATTATCAGCTTGCAATTTGGCATTTGCAACCATTTGTTTGCAAGCATATTTTCCTGGTTATGTAATCAAGATTATTTGTCTTAACAATACTAGTGAATTTATATTTCAAGCTTTTAGTATTGCATATTAATTAGAATAACTATTAAACAACTTGTTGCTTTGTTTACACACAAAACGGTCTAATAGAATCATTTATTAAACACTTCCAACTAATTGCAAGGCCATTACTTATGAAATTCAAGCTCCCAATGTCTACTTGGGGGCATGCCATTTTGGATGCAGCAGCATTTGTATGCATTAGGCCAAACAAATTATTATAAATTCTCTCTAGACAATTGGTTTATGGTCAATAACCAAATATTTCTCATCTAAGAATTTGTGGATGTGCTATATATGTTTTAATTGCTTCACTACAACGCGCAAAGATGGCTCTTCAAAGGAGGTTAAGAATGTATGTTAGATACAAATCTCCATTTGTAATTAAATATTTAGAATTATCAATAGGAGATTTATTCACGACAAAGTTTGTCAATTGTCATATTAATGAAACAATTTTTCCAACATTAAGGGGAGAAAAATAAGCAACCGTAAAAGAAAATTTCTTAAAATGAATTATCATTATCTAGTTTTGATCCTCGCACAAATCAATATGAACTTGAAGTTTAAAAGATAATTCTCTCGTAAAAAATAGTAAATCAGTTGCTAGACGTATTTATTGATTTAAAGGGAATAAGTAAATCTTGTATATCAGCTATAAATGCTCCTATTAATATTAATATCCCTGTAAGACAAGACACGCCAGAAGTGTGGAGACCAATCGATTCTAAAGATAAAATCCTCAAACTAAGAAAAAAAGCAAATATTCAAGATAGTCAAAAAATAAAGAAAGTAAAAACTCTAGAAGAAACCTCTAACATAATTGATAAACATTCCAGAAGAAATTCAGGTACCTGAAATCTGTGAAAAGAAAAAGATCTCAATAAATTATGTCATGATAGGAAAAGATGGAACTAGTAAATAAACGTCGATGATATTTTGTATATAACATAAAGCTCAATATTATAAAAGAAAAACGAGGACCTTGAACTTCTATTTATTGAAGAATGTAAACATAGACATAATTGGCCAATGTGGAAAAACACAATTAAAGAGCAATTGAATTTATTTGCAAAACATGAAGTTTTTGAACTTGTAGTCCATACACCAAATAGTGTTAAACCAATGGAATATAAAAAGGTATTCGTACGAATATGAAATAGGAAAATTGAGATTATGAGATATAAAGCACAACTTGTCCCACAAGATTTTACCCAAAGATCTAGTGTTAAATATGAAGTGATATATTCTCTATGATAGATGCAATTACAGTTCTATATTAACTAGTCTGGCAATATATGAAAAGATTGAAATGCGTCTAACGAATGTAACTACAGCCTATTTATATTAGCTCACTTGATAACGAAATCTATGTGAAAATCCCTGAAAGATTTAAGTTGCTTGAAGCACAAAATTTGAATTCTTAAAAAATTTATTCGATCTAATTAAATAAATCTTTATATGGATTAAAGCAATCCAGACACATATGGTATAATCGCCTTAATGAATATTTGTTGAAAAAAGGCTATAAAAATAATTCTATATGCCCATGTATTTTATAAAAAGATTTAGATAAGAATTTATTATAATTGCTGTTTATGTTGATGACTTGAACATTATTAAAACTCTTAAAGAGTTATCAAAAGCTATGGATTACTTAAAGAAAGAATTTGAGATGAAAGACCTTGGAAAAACAAAATTTTGTTTAGGTCTTTAGATTGAACACTTGACAAATAAAATTTTTGCCCATCAATCTAATTATATAGCAAAAGTACTAAAACGATTTTATAAGGAGAAAGCATATCCATTGAGTTCACTAGTAGTTGTAAGGTCATTAGATGTGGAAAAAGACCATTTCCAACCTCGTGAGGATAATAAAGAATTTCTTGATCCTGAAGTACCATATCTTATTGAAATTTGAGCACTAATGTATCTTGTTAGCAATACATGACTTGATATATCAATTGTTGTGAATTTATTAACAAGTTATAGTTCTTATCCAACTCTAAGATATTGGAATAGAATTAAACATATACTTCTATATCTTTGAGAAACAATGGATATAGGCTTATATTATTCAAATGCATCAAAATAAAATTTAATCGTTATGCAGATGCAAGATATTTATCTGATCCACACAAAGCTAAATTTCAAACAAGTTACTTGTTCACATATGGAGGTACGGCTAATTCATGACGTTCTATAAAACAAACTATAGTTGCTACTTCTTCTAACGATGCAGAAATTTTAACAACTCATGAGACAAGTCGTGAATGTGTCTAGTTAAGATCTATAACTCAACATATTCAAGAAATTTGTGGCTTGTCAACCAAGATGGAAATTCCAACAACGTTATATAAGGATAATACCACTTGCATTGCATAGTTAAAGGAAGGATACATTAAGATGGCGTTTGGTACTTTACAATGCAATGTGATTACAAGTAATGTGATTGCAGGTAATGTGATTGCAAGTAATGTGATTGCAGGGAAGATAACATTGCAGTGTTTGGTATATAAGTAATGTAATGATTAAAATGCAGGGAAGATAACATTGCAGCATTTGGCGTACACGTACTTTGCTGGGAATGTAATGTTAATTTACAGAATTACCCTTATTTATTAAAATATAAGTTTAATATACATGTATTATTTATTGTTAATTTTTATATATTATCTCTTAAATATATTTTTAATGTCATATATTTTATTTTTATTTTTTATTATAATTTTGTATAATTTATTTTCATTTATTTAATATAATTTTTTATATTATATATTTTATTTTAATTTCTTTTATCTATATTATATAAATTTTAATTTTTTATATTTTATTTTTTAATTTTTATTTCTTATATTATATATTTTATTTTAATATTTTTACCTATATTATATAAATTTTAATTTTTTATATTTTATTTCTTATATTATATATTTTATTTTAATTTCTTTTATCTATATTATATAAATTTTAATTTTTTATATTTTATATTTTTTAATTTTTAATTTTTATATTATATATTTTATTTTAATATTTTTTACCTATATTATATAAATTTTAATTTCTTATATTTTAATTTTTTAATTTTTATTTCTTATATTATATATTTTATTTTAATTTCTTTTACCTATATTATATAAATTTTAATTTTTTATATTTAATTTTTTTAATTTTTATTTCTTATATTATATATTTTATTTTAATATTTTTATTTTAATTATAATATTATAAAATATTTTTAATAAAGTAATAAAGTTGAAGGGTAAAAATGTCTTTAATAACATTGCAGCCTGTAATATAATGTGATTGCATTGGTTTTAGACTGCAATCACATTACATCCATTGGCTGCAATGTGATTGTATTGCAATCTTACATTGCAGTGGTCTGTTACAAAACAAACACTGTAATGTAATTTAATTGGTTACATTGCAAGGAATGTGACTTTACTTCCTTGCAAACAAACGCACCCTAAAGGCTAGACAACACATAGCTCGTAAAAAATTCTTCTTCACTTATGATCTCTAAGAAAATGGTGAAATTAGTGTTCAACAAATTCAATCAAGTGGCAATTTAACAAATTTGTTCACCAAAGCCCTTCTTATTGCAACATTTGAAGAGTTAGTATAAAAGATTGGAATGCATCATTTTAAAGATCTTTATAATGTAGTCATCAGGGGAAGTAAAATACGCACTATACTCCTTTCCTTCATCAAGGTTTTTCCCATTGAGTTTTTCTTGATAAAGTTTTTAATGAGATAGTATTTCAAAAGTGTATTTTTAAAAAGATTATGTATTATTTTTCCTTTACTCAGATTTTTTTCCCATGAGGTTTTTTTTAGTAAGGTTTTAATGAGGCATATTCTTAATACAATGGATATTCAAGGGAGAGTGTTATGAATATTTTTGTGAATATCCATTTATGTTATCTATATCTAGTTTTAGATGTAAATTAGATTGGATCAATCTTAGGATTTAATCTATTCATCTAATCCCTTAAGATTATCTTCATTTTATAAATTTAATCTACATAAGGGAATATTAACCTATAAATAGACTCCTTCACTTCATTTGTAAATATATACTTGAATAAAATCTTCTTCCTCCTTCTAAATACTTTCTTTCCTCTTAATACTTATTTTTATATTTATCTTATAGTTGTTTTTTTAAATTTATTTCATAACATCAAATAAATAAATAAATAATAAAATTAGTTTTTTAAGGGCACATGTCTAACATTAATTGTAATTTAAAATTCTACTTATAATTACAACCTCATCAAGTAAATAAAAGACAGAGAAAAAAATGGCAAACATGTGTAGGAATGCTTCATGATATTACGAGCTCAACTTCATAAGGCATGGGAATCCATTCTGCTAGTAGTAGACGGGACGGCTTACGATTATGCTATTAAAGTCACATCTGTCAATTAAAGGAATATGCATGATGCATATTCCTTGCTTCTATGACCATGCTTTGGTACTCCCATCTTTATGCCGCCTTCAATTTTAATTAATTAAAAAGGCATTTTAAGATCAAATTCATGAATCATTATTGAGAATGATTTAGGAGCCCTACTTGCACTTTGCTCCCTTGTCTCTGCCGACGCCTCTTATCTAGTAAGATGAAAGGGAAAAAAATAACTACTAAAAGAATTGTAAAGTTAGTTTTTTAGATTGAATATTTTTTCTTCTACTCTTTTCTTATTCAGAGGGATTGTATTTGAATGTGGAAAACATGCAAATCTCTGTCTCTTTCTATAAGTACGGTTTGGAATTATATAATTACTAAAATGTGGTTTCTTTCTTTCTCTTTATCTTCCTCGTATTATACTCTTGCAAAAATAAAAGATATGTTTTTCATAAAATTCTTTTCAACGTTTGCTCTTCTCGTCCAACAATTAATTGTAACATTATTAATTCAATGTGTCAATCAACTAATTACAAGCCAAAGTAGAAAAGCCCACAGAGCTAAATATTTTCACGCCGTCCTTCCTGGTGGGTTGGGAGAAGAGATACGCGTGCTCTGACAATTAATGAGGAGTAACCAATAATAAAGAGGCGGCCATTCTAATAAACAGTCACATCGTTTTTAAACAACAAAATACCGAGTTGGAACCGTCTCTCCTCGAATTATAGTATGTAAAAAGTTAAAAAAATTTTTTAATATATATTACTTTTGAATTAATAATATTAAGTAATCGTTTTATATATTTACTTCGTATCTGAATATAATTTTTTAAATTTAACTGTTAGGTTCGATAAGGTATAAATATGTTTAATTTTTTTTTTCTTTTGATAAGTTAAGGGATGATAATTGAGCAAGGATTGTTGAGTTTAAATTCGAGTACTTCAAATTAGATCATTTTTGAAGTGAAAATATCTAGATAATTTTAAATTTAGGTCATTGAGTTAGAGTAATTTTAAATTTAATATTTAAATTATTTGAATTTAAATCATTTGAATTCAAATCATTTTAAATTTAAATTATTAAATTTTAAAGAAAAATAAATATATATTTAAATTTTTTCAATTTAGTTTTATGAATTATTCTGATTTCATATGATTTTAATTTGAATCATTTCGGTTCAGATAATTTTTGATTTAAATATTTTTTATCAAGGCAATTTGATTTCGAATCATTTTGAGTTTACATTAAATGAGTTACTTATTTTTTATTAAATCATAATGAATTGACTTAAAGTCAATTTTACCAATACTGTATAACATGATTATAGGAGAGAGAGAGAGACAATTGCACCGAAAAGCAGGACAGCTGCCGCATGATTGGGCCTTGTTCGGTAATTATTGCAGCCCACAATGGGGAATATGGGTAAGGGCCCACTTATCAGACGTTTCAATTTTGGATGCCAGGGTGTCAATATAATAAGTTACAATGGTTAATGATTTTGTTTGTATTGGGCAGGTAAGGGACACTTGCCAAACAGTAGAGAAGTAGGAAAATATCAAAATAGAAGCAATTTATGGAGATCACATCTGAAACCATGCAAAGATTGACAGGTATTGATCAAATGGGTCCCATTTGGGCGACAAAGGATTCAATGCGGTATAACCTCGGGGAGAGCGTGCGAAGTTGTTGACCCCAGAGGTTGATGTATTGAATATGATTGCAGCAGTTTGTTTAGTTTAATTGGTTTGGTCTGGTTTATAAAAGTCAAACCTCTGAGAATTTCTTTTGTTCACTTGAGGCAGGCAGAGTTTATTGTTTGAACTTTGAAGAGAGGAGAGGACTGATCACAGCTGCCTGCCTAGCTTGTACTGTCGTTGTTATGGTCTCAGCTTTCCTACTCGAAAACGTTGTGTAAGCTAATGGCAGCTTGACATGTCTAAGCTGACTATCAATTAATAATAGATGACTCGTTACTTCTTTGTCCAAGTCAGGAAAACACGTAGTTCTAGAATTCACTTACGATGAGGAAATAGTCCCAAACATGAACACGTCAGTTGTTTTAATTAAGATAACGCGTTCATGTTAAGGTTAATGTTATAATAGATTGATACATTAATATAAAACACATCATAATGTGCAGGTTTAAGAATTCAATTGATTAGTGTGAAAGAGAATCGTTTTAACTTTTTTTATATAACTGTGATCGATCAATTAATTGAATTTATTTTTTTAATTATATTTTAAATTTAACCTAAATTTATTAAAAAAAATACCTTGTAGTTTACAAAATAGTTTTAAAGTTCAAGATATGATTATACGTAGGTAGTGTATTAGCACCCTTATGATGCTAATTCAAAAAAAAAAAATACCAACTAATCACCTATTATCCTATTTTTGTTTTGACAATAATTTTTAATTTCATATTTAATTATATCCTTTAATTTTTTTTTATTGTCACGATCCAATTTTAAGTCTTGACTGACGTATGAATCCAATAAGCAAAGCCCACTAAGTCCAAGCAAATCTTATATCCATACATGTATATAAGTGTATACCTAATTAGAACTTGTAGCTTGCACGAAGTAAATACATAAGTTGAAAATAGTGAGAATAAACTCAATGTGGGACGTAAGAAGGGAACAAACATATATAAACATAGGGAAATTTGTAAAACCATGCTATTTCCTTTGAAACCATGTAACTTTCACGAGGGATGCAAATAGGTTGTTGTTATAAGCATATTCACGTATATCTAATATGAGAACTTAGGGTTTGGGTACTCTACATTCGGTTATGGGGCGGATTCGAGTAATGCTTTTAATACCCAACTCGAGTTCGGAAAAGTTTCAGGTATCACTTTTAGGATACCCTAAACCCAAACCCGATTACACACACACACACACACACACACATTATATAATGTTTCAAAAATGTATAATTTGTGAGATTCAAATCTTTATCCGCCTTACCTATAACATAACCTTTGCCATCTTAACTAATTTCCTTTTTTATAAACTAATACACGTAAAAATTGATTTTTTATATAGATTTTAGTTATTTAAGTATTGTTTGAGTCATTTAATCGAGTATTTAACAGATTCGAGAAATTAGAGGATGGTGCTATAATATTAGGGTTTTGTTTTGGATAGTGTTTTGCGATTTTATTTTGGTTTTAACAAGATCTGGATACTTTCTTAATTAAAAGGATTCAAAGTAGGGTATCTCAAAAAAAGCTAGTAACCTACCCGTTTACGTCTTTAGCTTTCACCTTTGAAACCAAATCCTTGATGCAATGGTACTGCTCAACCATTTCAAAATCATTTCATGTTATACTCTATGTTAACAGGGCATTCCCAAGTGTAAACAAAGTTGAAACTCATTGATTTTGATAAAATAAGCTACAAGTATTGATACCCTAACTATAGGTATCAATACTTATAACACAGAATACTCTCCTAATATCTCATAGTTATATTTACCTAGGAAAATTTGAGAAAATTACCACTTGAACCTTTCCTAAAATTTCCATTTTAAGATATTCATTCTAAAAAACTACTATTATTATTTTGATTATTTTGATTTTTTATTAACCTTGTTGGTATTAAATATTGGTTTTTTGTCAATCTGGTCTCTTTAACCCAAAACTGGCTAATTTAGGCCTTATATTTTGAGAAATTATGTAATTGAATTTAAACCCTATTCTCTAATTTAAATCTCTTTTCCATAAGCGTTAACTCTTACTTAAATTGCTTCATTTCCTTCCTTAGATGCATGTGACACTAACATGTCAGACAATACTGACGTGATAGATAAAAAACAATTGTAATGTGGCTTTTCTTTTTCTTTTCTCCTTTGTCCAAAACTACATTGTTATGGTGGGACAGTTTAAAACACATTTAGTTTTTTTTTTTATCATTTTTCCTTCCTTCTTTCTTTCTCTACCTTACTCTTTTTTCCCCAAAGTTGGACCCTAAACCCAAATTTTGATCACTGGCAGTTGATCATTGGTGGTCGAAAAATTCAATAAAAATTGCTAACAAAAATTCATTTTTCACCTTCTTTCCCTTAATTGGAATAGTTTTTTCAAAATCTATCCTGGTTTTCCTAAATTTAAAATAATAAACTTGCAAAAAAAAAAAAAGAACTTGTTTCTTTTAAGCATTTTATTAACAAAAAAAAGAAAAGATGCAACCAGCATATATTTAGTTGTTGGGCTTAAGCACTTGAAACAAAAGCCAATCGTGGCTAGGTGGTGAAAGAAATGGTGCCCTAAATGGTAGTCTAAAAGATTTTATTATATGGTACATTTTGTATATAATTGATTTCAAAGATTGGGTTTCTGTTATTGTTTAATAGCCTTGTATGCTTTTGTAGAGTGGTAATGGCACAAATACCACCTACGCGCAGTCTTCATCACTTACACCCTTGAGTTCTTTTTAAGATAATGTATTGTTGATCATTGTCTTGTGCTTCCATCCAGACTTTGAAAGAAATAAGTTTTTTTGTTTGCAAGTTTATGATTTTAGATCTATAAACACCTTATTTTATTTAGGTTAATTGAAGACATTTATTTTATTTTATTTTGTTTTATATATTAGTCTTTATTTATTTAACATTGGGTTAAGTTGGGTGTGAGTCTAATTAGATTGAAGTCCAAAAACACTTTCAATCTAATTCCATATTAGGCCTTGGGGCTTTTAAAGCCCAAAACTTATTATGCCCAACAAATAAGAAAAAAAAGTGAAAAAGTGAAAAACTTTTAACCTTACTGTCATGCTTGGCATGGCAGCCAGGGCAACTATCATGGAAAACAACCTTCCCTTTTCTCCAAGAAGGGTTTATTTATTTTCAATTATTAGCCATGCCATTTTACCTTCTCTGATTTGTAGAGGAAAGGAAATTTTTGGAAAAAACCAAACCTAAAGATGTTGCCATCGGTAACATGCAAGGCCCTAAGAATGGTAGCAAGCATGGGAGGAAGGTTTTCAAAACCCTCTTCCCTGCCTATAAAAAGGAAGGGATAGTAGCATAGAAAAGGGAAAAAATGGGTTAGGAAAAAAACCCTAAGAAAAAAGCTTAGTGAAAAGAAAACCTAGCACCAAGAACAATACAAAAATGAAAAGATTCAAAGAGAGAAAGAAAGAGTGTCAAACCCTGCTCTATAAAATAATTACGATGCCATCTACATGCTCAATAAAATGTTTGCATATTTGGGAAGTTCAAGAAATCGTTAAAAGTCAATATTGTCCCTAATGATACTATTAAGCTGATTAAACCTCGAACAAGTTCAAATAAGGATTTTAAGAGTGAAATCGAGAATTTCACAGTCCAGGGATTACTCAAAACAGTGATTCGAAGTTCAAGGTCCAGTTTGGAGTATGATTTGGGTTTGAAAAGTGAAAGAAAATTTTAATTCTGGTGTTTTTGGAGTTTAGGGGTAAAATTGTAATTTTGTCATCTCGGGGGCAAAATGGTAAATTTTCACCTCAACACTTGTCAAGAGCTAAGGATATTGTTTATTATTAAATTGGATAAGTATGAGAATTGTGTGGTGGAGAAAAATGGTGAAATAAAAAAAATTAAATTAACATGTGTTAAAAAAATATTATTATTATTTTATTTGGCTTATAAAAAGCCATACAAAAATAAGCCCATCTTCCTCATGGTCGGCCAAACCAGCAAGAAGAGTGAGAAAACAAAAATAAAACCCTAGGTGGAAGAAAATCAAAGAAAAAGTGTGATTTTTCAAGGATTCAAGTGTTTAAAAGTATGATTTTTCAAGTTTAGCTTATGATCTATCATTTCCATGCATTTTTCCTTAGTTTTCATGGTTAGATTTCATGTTTTTATGGTGGATTCAAACTTGGTCATATGGGTTTAGAGAGAGAAAGTTGATGAAATTATTTGATTTTTAACTATATTAGTGTTTTTAGTTAGTTAGTCATGTGTAGGACGAAAATTAAGTGAGAAAATCACCTATTCCATGGGAATTCATTTAGGCCGAATTTCATAGTGGATATATGGAAAATAAAATGATTTCATTTCAAGTGAAATTGTTGAGAATTGATGAATTATGAAGTTAAAAAAAATTAAATAAGAATTTTTGGTGCAAAAATCGAAATTTTATCCACTAGGGGTAAAAGCGTAATTTATGACCTAGATTGATAATTTGTACCATATTTATGGATATTAAGTCAATTTGGGTATAATTGAGGTATAGAAATTGAAAGAAATTGATTAGAAGTTAAATTGGAGATTTTAACAATTTAGACCGCGTGTAGGCGAGTCGGTTGGACACCATGATTAAATGACTGTCTAAACCATTTTTACCCCATTCCCATGCATTATGTAGAGCCTGAAATAATTTATGATAAATTGACACAATTTATTGAATTTTGTGTTATGGATTATGGATAGGTAGTGAGCCAATTGATTCGGGTAAGAGACTGCACCCGAGGACGGAGGATAGGAGTATTTCTACTCCTAGTACAATGAGTAAACTTACCATCGTCTTAATTATCTAAAGTAGTTTTATTTAATTGTGTGATTTTATGGAAAAATGGTTTAATTGGAATATTATTGTGTTTTATGGGAAAATGTGATTTTGTAAAATAATTTTATAAATTTTTTGAAAAATTAAATGGTGATTTCGGGGAATAGAGTAATTGGAGACTTCCTGTTTGTGTTGCAAATTGATGATTTAAATCGGATGGCTTATGATAAATGTGGGTATGACTGGCTATTTTTATAATTTAAAGAATATGTGAACTGCTTTGATTTGCCTTGAATGTGTTATGTGAGCCATGTCATACTATTGTGATTTTATTGGTGGTGGATTATAAAGTGGGCACTGCAGTGTCGGGGGTTCCGTGGGCCAGCCTACTTAAAGGGGCATGGTTTCCAATTATTGAGCTTACCTCGATTGGAGAAGCGCGTAGGATAACTCCCGAGGTAGGATTTGAGAACACTTCACGCTAACCACCACGTGAAAGTGAGACTCAGCCAACCCTAAGGAACAGCTGTGTTGTTAGAGGTGAAATATGTTTGTGTGTGTGACAATAAACAGCCTTGGCGGTCTCAGTAAGATGCCTCCGCGGGGTATCCCTGAGAATGGATTTTGGCACGAGCCAAGTGTTTGAGAATCGCATAAGCCATATTGAGAAAGTGATTGAAATACAATTGTTTATATAGGTTGGAATGAATTTCCAATTTGTGAAATATGTTTTGCGAAGGGATATTTTGATTGTCTCATATTACTTGGCTTTAGATTATTTTGATGATGTCTGTCTACTCACTGAAATTATATAATCTCACCCCTTCTTCCTATACATTTTTTAGGCTCAGGACAATTTGTTGATAGCCGATTAAGACGAGAATTAATCTTGAAGTTGCATTCTAGAAAGTAAGGGTTCATAGCCCTATATGTTCTTAGTCAGTTGGGGACCTACGTGTCATTGGAATTTAGAGTTCATACCCTGGTTTACGGTATAATAGTATATGTGAATTTATTTTGTTTTTACGCTGTAAAAGTTATTTTTAGATATTTCTGAAAATATTATTTTATAAGAAATTAGAACATTTTATTGAATATTTTTATATATATTCAAATAGTTACTATTTTACTTTAAATAAATGTTTTAGACCTCTAAATTTATTTTTGGTTGCAAAATATACGTTTTTCACCTACACATTGCATTCTTCGCCTATCTCGAAATTTTCAAGGGTAAATGACCACAATGCCCTTGTGAGGTTAAAATTACTTTTCTATTGTTTTGAAATAAAAAAAAATTAAATCTTTTAAAATACGATGTTTGGTAATTACTACTTACAAGGGAGGTAAGAAAACTAGTACGAAAGCCTTGCGATTTTTTGGTTGGTATTCGGGATATGAATGCCTATCGAGACGTCGTGGCGGTTGTCACGGTCTCGATGGGAGTTCCAGGTCGTGACAAAGAGAGAGAAAGAGAGAAAGAAACCTAGCAACCTTTGCAAAAACCTAGATCTTGCAACCATCAACCACAAACACAAAGCCAAACATTTTTTTCTTTAAGCCTCTTTTTCTTAAATTTAGGAAAAAAATAGAGGTTTTCGAATAAGTAATCCAATTAAAAGGTAAAGGAGATTGAGAGGAATTTTTGGTGAAATTTTAGGGATTTTCTAATGCCGATAAGGATAAAGTTGTGGGTTTAATTAAAGAAAGTGATGAGAAAAATGAGACGAGAGAGGAAAGAAAGAGTTTAAATAGTTAGGGTTTAAAAGAAAGAATGCCAAAATGATATCGTTTTAAGGTGTTTTAAACAATAAAAAAATAAGAAAAAATAAAACTTGGTACAGTGGTAAGGGTTGTTAGCTTTATTAGCTTTAAACTAATTATCGTTTTGAAATAACAAAAGTGATCAAAATTGCTTCAAACTTGTTTTAGTGATCCTTAAACTAGCTCGAATGATTTTTGAAGCTGTTTGAATATGTTTTTCAACTTAATTTATTAATGTTAAAAACTATCATACATTTGCTGTTGAAATGCATAAGTGTTTCTATGTCAAAAATGATTAAAATTACTTGAATGATCTTTTGAACTTGTTTAAATGATTTTTGACGTTATTTGAATGATTTTTGAACTTATTTGAATAGTTTTTAAACTTGTTTAAATTAATTTTAAACCTCCCTTGCATTTGATTTTGCATTGCCCAAGTATTTGACATCAAATTAGGTTCAAAAAGATGAATTTTTTATGTTTTAAGCTACAAGTATCGACAATTTGATCAAAAGTATCTATACATTTTAAACAAAATGGTTTTCCCTAAAATATATCGATACATTTTGGTCTAGAATTAGCCGTTATATATGAAAATCAAAGGAAAAACAGTTATTTTCTTCACTAAAACTTCTCCAATTGTTCCAAAGCTTCTCTAACTATAAAAAAGACTTCTCCAACACATTTACAAGGTTAAAAGAGTGGAGCAAAACATCAAATACTCAAGAATAAAATCTTATGAAGAGAAAGAAGAAAAAGAAAAAAAAACCAAGCTAGAACAAGCAAAACACATTCTTCCACGTAGCTTTTAAGCTATTTTTATGCTTCAAATTCTTTGTGCTACCACTCCTATTCTTTGTATACATCTTTGTTGTCAAGCCCAACCCTAAAATACTTGCCATGTCATACATGTGATGGACAACATGTTTGCATATTTGGAAAGCCTCGAAAAATCGATAAAAGTCGGTATTGTACCTAGTGGTATAACTAAGTTGATTTAAGCTTTGAATTAGTCTAAATGGAGATTTTAAGATGAAATTGAAAATTTTACAGCCTAAGAATAACTTAAAATGGTGATTCGGAGTTCGAGGACTAATTTGGAGTTAAATCGAAATTTTTGAAATCTAAGGGCAAAATGGTTATCTTGCCACCCAAGGATTAGATTTGGATATTGGACGAAATTTTTGACCAAGATTGATCATTTGGAGTATAATTTGAGGTTTAGAGGTGAAAATTTTTAATTTTGGTATTTTTCGGAGCATAGGAGCAAAATGGTAATTTTGTCACATCGAGGACAAAATTATAATTTTACACCACCTACATTGGTCATGTTCATAGAATTCATCCATAGACAATTTATGTGGTGGAGAATTAAAGTGCTTTATGTGGTGGTTAATAAAAGATTAAAGGATAAGTATTTAAATTGTGGACCAATAAGAAAATGACATGTGGCAAGCTTGACTTCTTTAATATTTAACTTGAAAAATCAGCCCATAATTCCCCATTTTCACTCCCAAATATTCAGCCAAAGCTAGAACAAAAGAAAGAAAGAAAGAATAAAACCCTAGGTGGAGAAATTCAAAGAGAAAGTGTGAAAATTCAAGGAATCAAGCAAGATAAAGTAAAATTTCTTTATTTTTACTTGAGATCTACATTACCCATGCCTTATTTTCTCATTTTCATGGCTGAAATCAAAGTTTGCAAATGGGTATCATGGCTGACCGTACATGGGGGAAGAGTTTTTGTGCTTGAATTTAGTTAAATTTCTTGCTAGATTAGTGTTTTTGGTTAGTTAATGATGTGTAGTATGAAAACAGGTGAAGAAAATCACATATTCCTTGGAAACCCATCATGGCCGAATCTCACATGTAGAGTATTGATGGTGGATTGATGTTAATTCAAGTGAATTGGTTAGAAAATGATGAATTATGGTGAGAAAATTAAATAGGAAAAAATTCTAGTGTTGATGCACCACCATGGCTGAATTTCCAAGAATAAGTGTGAAGGTGGTTTTGATAGATTTTGTGTTATTTGACTTGCATTTGGTGATTTGAAGTATTGGAAAAGAAATGGTATTATTTGGAGTTAAATTAGACACATTGGTCAATTAATCAGGTGAAAAATCAAATGAGGCCAATACCGATTTAATTAGATATACAATGGAATTTAGAAAAGACACCATATTTAGATAGTCACCCGAGCATTTCACATTCCATTTTACGCATTAGTATAGAGCCTGATTTGGTTTATTATTAATTTAGCACCAATTCAGTAAATTGTTTGCTGTGCATTATGGATATGTGGTGAGCAAACTACATTGGTAAAAGTACAGAGATTGTACCTGCAGATCGAGATTAGGAGTACATCAACTCCTTGTACTGTGAGTAACCTTACTATCATTTTAATTATCTAAAGTGGTTTTTTTCTGATTTGGTGATTTTATGGAAAATGGATTTAAAAGGTAAATTTTCATGTTTTATAAACAAATGTGTTTAAATGAAATTACTTTGTAAATTGTTTTGAAATTAATGATGATTTTAAAAATAGAGTAATTGGAGACTGCTTGCTTGTATTACAAATTGATGATTTGAATTGAATGGCTTATGGTAATATTGGCATGAATGGTTGGTTTTATGACATGTTGAGTATATGAACTATTTGATTTGCTTTGATGGGCGGGGTATTGTTATGTTAGCCATGTCATGTAGCTGAGGTTTTATTGATATGGTGGGGTTTATTCTACATTGCAGTGACGGGTTTCCGTGAACTAGCCTATTTAGAGGAGACACGGTAAACCCGGCTGATTCTTACCTCGATTGGAGAGGCGCGTAGGGTATCTCCTGGGGTGAGGTTTGAGTTCACTTCACGCCCAACCACCACGTGAAAGTAAGACTCAGCCAACGCCAAGGAATGGCTGTGTTTTGAGAGATTATGAAATTTTCACAACCTTGGCGGACTCGAACGGATACCTTGGTACAAGGTATCCCTGAGTACAGGTTTTGGCATAAGCCAAGTTTTCAGGAAATTCATAAGCCTTATTGAAAATTTAATGAAATACAATAGTTTACACGGGTAGGGATGAATCTTCAAGTTATGAAAAACGTATTGTGATGGGATATTTTATTTGTCTCCACTTACTCGACTTTAGATATTTTTTATGATGTTTGTTTACTCACTGGGATTTTTTAATCTCACGACCGTTCTTTCCACCATTTCAGGCTCAAGATAGTCCGTGGTTAGCGGATTTTGTCAAAGATAGTAGTTGGACTTGAATCATCAAAAACTGTAAGTTCACAGCTACTGATGCTTCTGGTTAGTCGAGGGCCCATGTGTCACTGTAAATTAAATTTTATAGTTTGGTTGTCTGTATTATAGTATGTATGAATATATTTAGCTTTTATGTCCCAAAAATTATTTACCGATACTTCTATAAAAATTGTTTCATAAAAAAATAGATTATTTTATTGACTATTTTTATTATATTCAAATAGTCACAATTTCACTACAAACGAACATTTTAAACATCTAAATTTATTTTTAATCATGAAATATGTGTTTTCTACTCACTTACTACATTTTTAGATAGTTTCAAAAATTTCGAGAAAAAATGATAAAAATGCCCTTGTGAGGCAAAAATTATTTTTTTACTGTTTTGAGTTGGAAAAAGCTCAAAATTCTTTGAAATATGAGATTTGACAACTGTTGCTCACAAGGGAGGTGCGAAAACTGGTATTAAAGCCTTGCGAGGTTTCAGTCGACATTCGGGGTAGGAATGTCTATCGAGACATCGCGGCGGTTGTCACGGGCTCGATGGGAGTTCTGGCTTGTGACATTTGTATTCATCATATTCTATCTACATTGTACTTACTTCGTAAAATCCGAATTCTAGAGGTATCCTTGGTACTCAAAATTGAAAAAGAGAAAAGGTTACACTTTAACAGCCTCCAAAAACTATATTTAGAGATTGTGCTTGATCCTTGAAAGATATAAAAATTATACCTTAGCCTTCAAAAGGTAGTGTTTAAAGGTTGTGCTTGAACTTTGAAAAGTCAATGCTATGCTTGATCCTTAAAAAGGCAATGGTTATGCTTGAAGCTTGAACCTTTAAAAGGCATTGTATTGAATTTTTTTAATAGTAGATTAAACTACTTAGCTTGCTAAGAGAGAGGACGTAGGCACCAAGGAAGGCCGAACCTCTATAAATTTCTTGTGCATTTTCTATTTCCTCTTTGCTATTTTTTTTCGTGCATTTTACATTACTTTGAAGAGTTTTGAAAATTTGTTTTTAACATATTTAATATTTAATTTACTCTTCAAATTATTTTTGGCACACTTTGTTAGAAAAACAAGTTTGTGAAAATTGATTTTACCTTGCCTTGATTGGAAATTTGATTTTGAGACTAGAATTTTTAAAAATCCAACTCACCCCCTCTTGTATGTTTTCGCATTATTATTAAGCTAACATTCCTAACAATGGCTTTAGTGGCTTGTTGTGAAGTCTAGGGTTTGAACCCTAACAATTGTATTTCATTTTTGGAAAATAAAGAAAAGAGAAAGGAGGAAGGGAAGCCCAATAGGGAAGAAAAACAAAAAAGGGGGAAAAGGGACTATAAAGACCCATGGTCTAAAACTGGTGAAAGCTTGAGCTTCTATTTGACCCAAGTGAGGTATGTTCCTTTAGGCTTGTCTCTTTTGTTAGTAAGTTTTATATTTGGTATTTTATTTAAGAATTTTTTAGCATGGTTAATAAACTTATTATTTTAAAAAAAATTTAAGCCATGAAAATGATGAAATTGATGCTAAGTAAAATATAAAAAACTTATAAATTAGGTTATTAACTAATGAAATAATATGGTAATAAAATGATTAGGGAATTGGAATAAATATATTTTACTTGAATTATGTCAATGATGGAATTTTTATTTGGGATGTGAAAAGTGACAATTCCGAATAAATTTTCCTAAGTGAGTAAGTTAGTTAGGCTTTTCACCAAAGCATTGGGAAAATCCTAAATTTTATGTTTCAAAACTCTATTAATTTGAATAATCATTTTAAAATCAAACTAGAATAAAAGGTATCCAATTAAAGTAAAATATCAACTATATAATCGCAAAGGTATAAATCAAATATTATGTTTTTAAATACATTCATTTTGCATCATCCACGATTTCGCATTGCATGTGGGTTAATTGTTTTGCAAATGGGTAAAAGAAATCCCGACGATGGGACCTTTTTGAGAAACTTGTAAAGATGAGTTTTCTCGAGAAATTCCTTAGGTGAGGAAAAACTCCTAGATTTCACCAGAACATTGGGATAAGCTTGGAATACTTTTCCAATACAAGGTTTTTCTCTCCTTATTTTAAAATTTTAAAATCACATTACTATTCCATGGTTGCATCATGTCCATCCATAATATAAACTTGGTTCATATATGAAAATCCCTAAAAAAGGGATCTTTTCGAGAGGCTTGTATAAACGAGTTCTCTCAAGAAATGCCTTAGGTGAGGAGAAATTCTTAAACTTCACCAGAGCATTGGGATAGTCTAGGAAGATTTTTTCAATATAAAGATTTCATTTATGCATCGACAAACAAAAAATGAAATAATAAACTAATAATAATAAAAGATAATAATAAGTATAAAAAATGTACAAAATTCAAGATTAGGAGTCACACTAGATAACTACCTAATAAACCTGATAACAAAGCCTTTTCGAGGAGATGAACATGTCTTCTCAAATACCCTTGAGGTGAGGAGGATTTCAAAATCCCCTACCATAGTGTTAAAGGGATCTAAAAAAAATCTCTAACACCAAACAAAATAAGAAATGAGATATAACAAGTACATAAAAATTAAGGGAAATGAGAATTAAATTAAAAATCAAGAATTAAGACTCACATAAGGATAACAAATGATTAATTGGTACTGTTCCTTAAACGAGCGTCGCGGGGTGCTAATACATTCCTCATGTTTAACCATACTTTCAAACTCAAAAATTGTTCTGTGAACCGAAGCCTACTTCTTAAAATGAACTTAGGTTAAACTTAAGGTAACATTTTAAAGGAATGGACTCAAATAATTGGCCCATCACACCTAGATAAAAAAGATTGGCGATGACTCCATTTCATGTCGAGCGGTCAGGTTCTTGGACCTACACATTATAACAAGATCTAGGAAAATCGATATAGATTTTGAAAAAATTATTTTGATTAAAGGAAAGAGGGTGAAAAAATGAAATTTTTTAGCCTTTTTTTTTTTTGAATTTTCCAACCAGCAATGACCGACGATCGATGGCACCGGTGGTCGAAATTATATTGAGGTGGAAAGATGCTACTTAGGGGTTAAGGTGGTCAACCACATAATGGTTAAAGAATACAATTGGGTGAACAACTACAAGAGGCACCTACAACCTTTAGCTACTTTTGTAGGTGGTTGTAAGTGGCACTTGTAGGGGGTTTCTCAAGGCACATGTCCTTAGCATTCGACTTACCTCACTTGGCTGCACCTTTAGTCTCCTTCATCTCTTGGGTAGGTGTGGATTGGTCAACAGTGTAAACCATTTCTTTTCTTTGATCCTCTTGGCTTTGATACCAATTGTCACATGCCAAGACTTTAGTCCAACTTCGTGGGGCTTTAAACTCTGAAAATAAGCCTCAAAATTCACAAACTAATGAAGGCAAAAAGAAAAAAAAAAGAAGAAAGAAAGTGTTATTGAAATTGAAGTTTTTTTTATTTTTCAAGTATGCATTACAGATAAAGTGAAGAGATAATTATGGGTTGATAACCCTCTTATTTATATAAAATTTACAAGATAAAGATAAAAAATTATATACATAAAATAAAAAATAACAACCAATTTAGTTAAATAAAATGAAGTGTCTACAATTGCCTCTCTTTGCACATTTTTGAGAAACAGAAATTGTGCAAAGACATAGACAACCAGTTTTGTTGGGACAGGTAGAAAGAAAAATGTTCCTTGACTTTAAACAATGTTCTACTCATCATAGATTGAGTTCAATTTGAAAACCTTGACAACACATTGTCTACATGGGCCGGGCTTGTTGTTTTGCCTATTGGGTTGTTTGGGCTGCCTGGCTTGCCTAGGCTGTTGTTTGCTGCGCTACTTAGCTTGCGTGGGCTAGACTTAACAACTCTTAGGTCCTGACTTCTTCTCCTACTCAATGTAGCAACTCCCTCGTTGCTAAGAGATGGATGTCTTTGTGTGCTGTGACATCACGGTCATTTTCTCACACGTCTTTATCTTGAACAACCTCATTCTGTGTAGTTTTGGCTTGCATACACTTCTTTGGAATGAATTGTCTCCTCGGGCACTTGTTGTGGCCAATCCACCTTTGCTTGAGCCCCTTGGTTTTATAAGTGCTTGGCTGATCTTGATGATTCTGCCCCCATGTCTTGGCCTTATTGGCCCTCGTTTAGGGCAGTCCTATCATCATTGATTTTGGTTTCTCTTGGACCATACGACATTCCATTATTGTTTGTTGCTCCTTTAAGTGCAACTCAATCCTATCCAAGCTTAGTGTGCTACTTGGCTCTCAGGCCGTGTATGATGGCATTCCTTGCCACTACACTAGTCCTTTTCTTGGATTATATGGGTTTCCTTTTCCTTGTGCAACACTAGGCTCCCCAGGTGTAATTGCTCATCGCGTCCCTCTTCGCATTGGTTGCCATTTTCGCTACTTGGATCCTCATTGTCCACCATGATGGCCACGACCTTTTATGCATGGGGCAGTCCCTCATGAAGTGTGGTTTCTCAAACAAGAAGCATTTGATCAACTTCCTTTCCTTGCTTTTCCACTTGGCGTCTACCTTGGTCTGATGGCTATGTCTACCAAGTCGATAGCAGCTGAATTGATTTGTAGAGCATCCTTTGTGATGCTTATTGCTTTAAAATACTATTACATCGATAAAGTCCTTATTTTTTATAGTGATCTAATATTATTCCTATAAATGTATTTATGTTGAGTAAAGACAAAAGTAATAAATTTTTCAACATCGTTTAAAAATTTATCTCTAATTTATCCATCTTGATCTAATCGAAAAAACATCCAAGACCTATCAATTTTGCATTGTGTAACTATAATGGACATATCATGTGGAAAACTATAGTGAAAGAAATTCCTATTATTTGTACCGATGTTAGTACAACAACCAATAAAATTTCTTAAAAAGATAGGAAAGTGTTACAACACTCAATAACGGTTTCATAAATTCATCAACTGCCACAACATATATATACATGGCATTTAATTAATCCCTAAATCATCATCATCGATCAGAGGCTTGTAAACATCAATTCACCATATAAGAAAAATTCCATGCACATAATAAATATCTATTTTAAGGAACATGGTAAAAAAAGAAAATGATTAAGCAATCCTAAACATAGAAAATA
This sequence comes from Theobroma grandiflorum, assembly GCA_036013995.1. Taxonomy (NCBI): domain Eukaryota; kingdom Viridiplantae; phylum Streptophyta; class Magnoliopsida; order Malvales; family Malvaceae; genus Theobroma; species Theobroma grandiflorum. The sequence goes on from CP142131.1 coordinate 17,201,744, forward strand.
AAATATCAAAAAACACTAGCCAAAGACCATAAACTCTTCCATAATAATCATAAAATATAAAGAAATAAATTATATAATACTATCCAAAGGCCCTAAACTCATCAATAATAATCATAAAACATAGAGAAATAAATTATAAAAACAATTGCCCAAGACCCTAAACTTATCCATAATAATCATTAAACATAGAGAAATTAAATAAAGCATAAAAACACTAGCCAAAGATCCTAAGCTCATCCATAATAATAATAAAACATAGTGAAATAAAGCATACTTACTTCAACCCACACTTCAACCTAACAAAAAAAAAAAATTAATCATAAAATTAGATATTAAAAACTTGGAATAATGACATTGATTTATTTTCCTCTTTCTAATTGCTTTAAATAAAAAATATAAAAACATAATAAAACGAAGGATCGATATTCCAAATGTAAGAATTATGACTATGTTCTCTTTTTATTTGGACACAAGTATGCAAGAGCTAGTGCTTGCATGTGTGTAAGGTGGGAACCAAATCAATATAAAGAGAAAGAAAAAAGGGATGGGTAGGAGTTTGCTCTATATTTTAGAAGAAGAACTAATAGCCATGAATCAAGCAATGAAAGAATAAAAGGTCAGCAAGTGAATTAGTTTCACTTTCAATAATTTTAACACAGTTTATAGGTGGAAAAAGCAAGAGTATTTCACTCCCAAGAATCAAGAAGCATTTCTATTTCGTTTTCTTTTCTTCATTCTACATTTTCTTTACCTCCGAAGCCTGAGAATCCTTTGGACACGTTAGTTTGCTACTAAATTTGAGGCCTGTCAGTCTTTTCAAAAAAAAATTTTTTTTGAGGCTTGTCAGGACACCTTTTACTCCTATGAAATGCTTGACAGTTAAAAAGTAGGCTTCTTACTAAAAAAAATGAATCATAATCCAAAACGACCGTTCAAAGTGTATTCCATTTGTCAATTTAAATATAAATTTTGTATCCCACTTTTCAAATTAAAGTGTGAATTCCCCTTCTTTTAAAATTTCTCATATTTATTGAAAAAGATATATGTTGTGAACAGCGTTCACATAATTTATAGTATCTTTTTTAAGCCCTTAATCTTCAAAATTGCCCATGAAATGTATAGGTTAATGTCATAATCATGCATTAAAAAAATCTTATCCTAGATGGACATAGTCAGTGTTAATTGCCGCTTCTACTAAAATTGATAAATCATTGATCTGTGCTTTTCATTTGCTTGGGGATGCACGTGGATGAGCAATTGAGCATGAAATTAACCGAACATTGGAAACGATGGAAGATGTCCAACATGATACCAATTCTCTTCCTACGCTATAATTGCTGTTAAAAATATACAAATATTAAGCCTGTTACAAGAAGATTAGCTTGGCTAAGATAAAAGGTAACTCCAAAATTGAATAAGTATTAGGAATTGGACAAACTTAGATCAGCCAACCAACCCGAATTAAAGAATATCCACCCTTAAGTTTGTGTTTGGAGCAAGCTCGAGAACTCAATTTGGGCATGGTTTTGTTTAAAAGCCAAACTCTAACAAAACCCATACCAAACCTCGACATGGAACACTAGTTTCAAATCTAAATCTGTAGAAACATTGAATGGAACATAAATTATTTATAATTACATGTCAACCACTACTAAAGATCTTAAATTTAAACCAAACATGAAATACCATTTTAGTTTCAAAATGCAATGGGACACCAATTTGATTAAAAAAGAATAGAAAAACAAAAATATTTACCTTTGTGATCATAGGGTTGGGGTTGGGGAGTTTGGGTGAATTAGTGTTTGGGGAGAATTTTGTGTGAAAGGGGAAAGAGGCCTGATTGGGTTTCTTATATGCGAAGCTTTTCATCAGTACTTTTGTAACGACCACTCTCCCCGGTTGCTATCGGCATCCGAGACTTTCGGGAGATCCCGCCAAGTCCTGAATAAGCTTTACTCAAATTACTCATTTATTCACCTTTTTCACTCTTCATATAAAATTATTAATTTCTTGTACTGATTTAAATCATAAATATAAAAATCAGTACTAACTTTTTCCTTATTTATTTATTAGTCTATACACGAAAATATAAACTTTTGATTTTGTTTACAACTTAATAGACAAAAGACAACAACTTGACTTCTAATATAACACGTACAGCGGAGCGACTCGGAATAGTGTGCTAGAAAATAAACCTTTGATCTCGAAGGTCATAACTCCAAATGTCTTGAGCCTGAAAAATGGATAGGAAGAGGGGTGAGATTATGAAATCCCAGTGAGTAAACAAATACCACCAAAACTATCTAAAGGCGAGTAAAATGAGACAAATAAAATACCCATCCCAATACGTATTTCATAATTTGAAAATTTATTCCACCCCACATAAATAATTGTATTTCACTCAATTTCTCATAAAGCTTATATTTGTCATAAAAACTTGGCCTCTGCCAAAATTATTCTCCCCGACACCTTGATTAAAGGTGTCCACTCGAGACCGCCAAGGCTGTTAAAATTCTCATAATTGTTCAAAATCAGTCATTCCTTGGCGTTGGCTGAGTCTCACTTTCACGTGGTGGCTAGCGTGAAGTGTACTCAAATCCTACCTCGGGTGTTTTCCTACTCGCCTCTTTAATCGAGGTAAACTCAATAATTGTGAACCGTCCCCCTCTTAATAGGCTGGTCCACGAAACCCCCGTCACTATAGTGCCCACATTGTATATATATATATATGTTATACACACACATATATATATATATATATATATTCCACCAGTTAATAAAATCTCACTAGTATGACATGGCTCACAATACTTTATTTCACATAACAAGGCAAATCAAAACAATTTACATATTTTCAACACATCATAATAATAGCCAGTCATACTTACAATGTCACAAGCCATTTCATTCAATTCACAATTTATAATAAATCACGAGGTCTCCAATTACTCCAGTTTTAAATCCAACATTTGATTTTCAAATCACTTTATAAAAATTCAATTTATTTTATCAAATCACATTTTTCTCATAAAACAAGAATTTCACCATTTTAAAATAATTTTCATAAAATCATCAAATTTAATAAAATTACTCTAGATAATTAAAGCGATAAATTGTCCACTCACAGTACTAAGAGTTCGTAATACTCCCATTCTCGATCCTTTGTCACACTACCTCGCCTCCTCGACAAACGTTCCATTTGGACCTTGTCCAATTCTTTATTTCCTTTTGGGCCCCTCTTCAATAAGCTTTTCCTCCTTTCCTCACATTGGGCTAAGCCCATTTAAAATTTTCCATTGGGCCTTGCCCATCTTTATTTTTTTTTCTATTGGGTCTTGCCCAATTTTATTTTTATATTTGGGCCATGCCTAAATTTTTTTTCCTATTATCCAATTTCATTTTTTTCTATTTTCTTTCCTTTTCTCTTTTCTCTTTTTTTCTTTTTCTTTTTCTTTTTCTTTCTTTCTTTTTCACGTTTTTTCTTCTTCATGGTTTCTCCTCCAGCCCATGGCTTCCTCACCACCATGGCTTCAACCTTTCTCCACCGTAAAGCTCATTTTCTCCTCCTTTTTTCCTCACCGTAATAGCTCAATTTCAGCTCTTTTTCATCTTCAAATCAGTAGCTAAAAGCTACCCATTTTCCATATGAAAATTCAGCAATAAATCCACAATTTTCCAACCACAAAACCTCAAACTTCCAGCTCAATTTTCTGCTCACAAATCAGCCATCAACATGCAGAATTTTCAACCAAAAATCAGCTCTAAAATTATTCCAAGAAAGCACCAAATTTTCTCTCAAAGTGTAGCCAAAATTTAGCTTCTTACCTCAACCATTTTCAGCTCTTTCTTCCTTCAAAAACTTGTAGCAAACCCGCACCATGAAAAGCAGAATTTTTTTTCGTCTTTCCTTTTCTCCTCCTTCACGGTTTTTCTTTGCTCATTTTCTTTGGCTTTTTCCTTTCTCTTCTATCTTCTCTCTTTCTCTTCTTTTTGATCGAGCCATCTAGACTCTTCTTCAAACTTCTTTTTATTTCTTTCTTCCTTGCTTTCTTAACCAACCCATGACTTCTTTTATTTCTTTGTCTTTTCCTATGTTTCTTTCATTCAATGACCGACCCCATGCTTCTTTTATTTTATCTTGCTTTGACTATTCTTTGTTTCATATTCCATCTAGCATGGCCGGCCCCCACATCAAGCCCTCATTTCTCTTCATTTCATTTCCCTTTCATTTAATTTTCATTTTCATTTTTATTTTTTTTATTATTTTCTTTTTTTTTCATGCTTATCTTATTCCCTTATTTCACCTTCTAAATATTCATTTAAGATTTAATTAACCTAGGATTTAATTAGGCTTAAAAATGTAATAAGAGACCCAAAAATTTAATTGTTAATCCTTACAATTTCTATTCCCGACATATCATGTGCAGCCACTTCCCAACACGATTTTCTCTATTGTAGAGACCGAATTGTGTGAAGTGATTTTCATCAAAGTTGTAGCTCTGTCTCTTAGCTTTTCAATGGTCTAAGAATTTTAGCAATTGTAGTTCTGTAGCTTGAGATATGGCCAAAATATTAAAATATGTACAAGAAAGTTTCTGAGTTCTTCAACACTTTGCTCTCCAAAAATTAAGTCCAATATTTTTAATTCCTATCCACACTTATAAAATTTCAATTTCCTTTTATTCTTCTTCCTTCACACACATATATATATATATTAAAATATTAAGATCACATTCCAACGCGGTGTCACCATAATATTTAAATATTTACTTTATCGCATGTACTTGATAAAAATCACGTCGTACGATTTTCGCCGTTTTCCTTCAAAATTATTCTTTATTTCTTCTCCCCCACTTAAATTAGTCATATTTCATTTTTCATGACTAATTTCCAACATTATAGAAAATATTAATATTTTAATATTATTTTATTTCAAAAATTTTCACTCGCCTCCTTTGGTCCTGAAACACATTGTTATGTCTCGGTTTACCTCCGAATTATCTTTTAACTCACTAATTAACATCAATTGATCACTTGTTTGATCAATAAAATCCTATTTATGTCCAACGAAGGTACGAGGTGTTACAACTTTTATCACAAAACACATTCTAAATTTTTTAAAAAAAACATTTATTTAAATTTTTCAATGAAACATTCTATCAAAAAAGTCAATTCCTAATAAAATATTACCTCAAAAAGTTTGGCGCCAAGATAATTTTTCTAGCACCAAATACTTCCCCGGCCACTTTTCGACTTGTTGATTTCCGCTGGAATATTCCTATGAAACTAAATTCATTGGTAAAAACCTGTTATTTTGTAGTGTTTATTGAACTTGAGGTTTAATTTGATTAGCTTTACTATGTCAACCTTGTGTTAATTCAAACTCAAGCTTCTTTAATTATTATCGTTAGAGTTTGAACACATATATGATGAAAACTTAAATGAGTATTGTCGCTATGTGCAGGTTTGGAAATTCATTTACCTTGACGAAAAAATGTGGGAGTCAGTAATCAATTTTTTTTATAAGATGTGATTAGCTACTTAATAAATTAATTTTACTCGAAGTGGTTTTAAATTAATTTTAAGTTCGTTTAAAGAACAAAAACATGGTCTATGAATTTAAAAGTTTGGTTCGAAAGTATGGTTACGTATGAAGAACACTACAAAAAAAAGCCTATTTCCAATGGAAGTTTTCTTTGAAAATAAGCCTGTTTTCGTTGAAAATGCTTATTTCCAACGGAAAATTCCATTGGAAATTCCGTCGGTAAAAGTCTTGTGAATAATACTTTCTGTTGGAAATTTTAAATTCTATAGATTATTTTTTAATTTCCAACGAAAATTCGGTTGGAAATTTCCAACGGGTTTTTTGTTGGAAATGGCAATTCTAATGGAAATTCCGTTGGAAAATGGAAAATTGGAAATTCTTTTTCCAATGGAAAAGCATTGATCATTTTCAACGGAAATTTCCATTAGAAAAACATTTCCAATGGAATTTTCCGTTGGGAACATAATGACCTATTATTTTGGTAATAAATTTTTAGAAAAAATTATCAGTTTTCATTTTGATACTAAATTTAATTCTGCATTCGAATTGTAAAATATATAAAAGAAATACACATTACAAATTGATATTCAAGTCTTGTTCATCTAATTACAAATTATCCTAAACACACAATATATAAAATAGTTGGATACATATGAATATTAAATATAACTATATTAAAAAGTATCCATGTGTTCCATTGAAAATTATACATCATATGAGGGAATTTTTTGTTCTTACTTGTCAAGTCTTGAAGGTCTCGCGTCACCAAGGGTTGAACGTGCATTACTCATGAACATGGTTTCCATACGTGCCATAAATTGACTCATGCCTTCTGTCACGACATTTCTCATTTCTTCACGTATTTTCTCATGTATCTTATTCAAGTTTTGTGCAAGATTTTCCACTTTTTCTTCCAATGCATTTGCGGGATTGTTAACGTTTGAGTTGATAGGGCCACACGCAGACTCAGATGTTGCTACATTGTGTTGAATTCCAGTAAGTAAAGCTGTAACAAGGACCCGAGTGCCAAACCCATACATGTGAGTGTGTGTAGTCTCTTTCCCTCCAATTGCTTCAGTCCAAGCATGCGGATTGAATTCTGGCTGAGAAGATGAATCATCGCCATACTTCTGCGATAGTACAGAATTATACATTTCCTACATAAAAACCAGAATTAATGATTAATATTGAAGTAGAACATCAACTTTAAAGTAATAGTAAAAATTAATCAATTTTTACTTACATTCGTAGACTTGTACTTGTTATCTATAAAATCACCATGACCCCCTGAGCGCTTTTGAGTGCGATTGAACACTTCCAAGAACGTAATATCTCATTTCAGCTCAATTGCTTGAATTTATTTACAATTATATATAGTCAATCATAATCGATATATATATATATCCTGATATAAATAACATGTAAAGCAAAACCAAAATCCAACTATTAAACTTGCAATTTAAATGAAATTGATGGGAAAACATACATATAAATTTCGAAGTAAGATGAATTCATACCATCCTTTTTGCATGAACCACAAATGGAATAGAACCGCCAATGTGCTTTGGAATGCTTCCTTCTTTTAGCGTTAAACGATTTTGCCTTGTTTTTCTCGATTTGTTTTGCCACTCTTTTATACCCCATACTGTATCGATCAGGGTGTCCCATATTTCATTTGTGATCCATTCCCTCGACATGCCTCTGCATTCTATAATGTTGTTTGTTTTGGCTTCATTCATTGCTTTATGCCTTTCTTCTGAAAACATGTCTCTTAATCGATCAGAACAAATTTTTTCCCATATGCGTCGAACCAAAACATCTTGATGTGTAGACCAAACACATTTTTCCTACAACATAATGTAATAGTGTAATTTAACAAAGTTATACAAATTAATGGAAAACAAAACGCTTAATAAATGAATAACAAACATAGTACCTGAAATTTTCGAAACATTAAGTCTTTGATATCATTAGGGACTTTCCTCCATGTCAACCATGGATCATGAATGAGTTTTTTGATGATCCTTGTTATTGTAGATGTGATCCCTCTTTTAAAAAAAGTGCTTGTAAAATATTTGAAATAATTGTATATATTAAAATAAAAAAATTAACAATTTCTTCCAAAAATATAACAAGTATAACAAGATAACATACCTATCCCCAATAGGAGTTATACGCAATTTGTTTGATGGATCTACAGGAGTTTGTAATCCTACACTGGGTCCCTTACATCTTGATCTTAACGATGTCTCATTTACATTTCCACCTAAGTAAATAGATGGGGATCTTGGAGAATCATGTGTAGATGTCTCATTTTCTACTTACTCTGCAAATGCATCGAACAAAGATTATGTCTCAAATGGCACATCATTATTCTTCTGCTGCACTTGTTGTCGAATGGATATATCAGCACATGCTTGTGAACTTGTCGACAAAGCCATACTTGCCAAGGCATTTGAAGACCTAGGTCTCAGTTTTGATTGATTCCCTTTAACCATCGTTCCTGCAATCTTTTGTTGTTAAAATCTCATTAGCAATTATTATAAATATGATTATTATTATAAACAAATGAAAAACATTAATTCACAGCAATGACAAATATAATTCTTAATTAGTACAATCAAAGCTGCAATTATATATTAACTAATTTCAGCATTTATAATTATTAACTCAAATGTTATAATTTTACATCATGTCAAAATACTTTAATATTATAAAATTAAAGTTAAACAATACTGAAAAAAGAAAATATGAAACCAATATATTACATGCCTAACGTAATCATTCACTTCCTGAATAAGCAAACTCATGTTTTGCATTATTATCACTATCATCATTAAAAGTTTCACAATCGTCGTGCTCCAGATTATAATCTTCATCTTCAGCTTCATCTTCATCTTCATCATCATCTTCATTATCTTCTTCTTCTATGTCATCTTCTTCATCTTCATCTTTTTCGTTGTCATCTTCTTCATCCTCCATCGATAGATTAACCTCTTCATAACCACCACTCGCTAACTCTGTAAAATTATCAAGTTTTTCTGATTGAGTACTAGTAATTGAAGTGGACACATCTTCTTGGTATACTCCTTCATTTAAATCACTTTCATTTTCTCTATCATCGCTAATAGGAATCTGAAACGTCAAGCCTAGCCCAAAAATACTTGTTAGGTCATATATGTGACTAATAGAGTGATTGTACATTTGAATAGCCTGAAAAAGTATTCAAAACTCGGTATTGTACCTAGAAATACAATTGAAATGATTTAAACCTCGAACAAGTTCAAATAATGATTTTAAGAGTGAAATTGAGGATTTTACAGTCTAGGGATTACTCAAAACAGTGATTCAGAGTTTGAGGTCCGGTTTGGAGTCAATCGAGAAAATTGATCAATTAGGGATAAAACGATCATTTTGCCATTTAAGGACAAAACGGATATTTCTATAAAAGATTTTGATCACATTCAACCAAGATTAATTATTTGAAGTATAATATGATTATTGGAGCATAAAATGAAGTTTGGTAGTGACAAATTTAGTTTCTTGATAGTTTTGGAGCATAAGGGTAAAATGGTAATTTTGCCCTTAAAGGACAAAACGAAAATTTTTAGAAAAGATTTTTAACCCTATTTGATTAAGATTGATCAATGGAAGTGTAATTTGAGGTTGAAAAGTGAAAATAATGTAATTTCGATACTTTTCGGAGTATAGGGGCAAAATCATAATTTTACCACCCGAGGATGAAATTTAAGTTTTTGAGGGAATTTGGATCAAATATGATTAATAGAAGTATGATATGAGTATGAAGAGTGAAAAATATGCATTTTGACAATTTTTCAATTTTTGAGGTAAAAATGTAATTTTTTCACTTTTACGGGAGCAAAAGTGCAATTTTAAGAAAATTGTTCCACCAAGATTTTGGCAAAGTCTAGAAACTTCATGTAAGCTATGGATAAGTGAAGAAAAAGGTGTGGTGGAAAAAAGAATTCAATGGAAGACTAACAAAAAATAAATTAATAAAATATTAAAAAGTGATAATAAAATAATATTATTTTATTAAGCTTATAAAAAGTCAATTTTCATCATCCTTATTCCCCAAAGAGTCGGCCTAACCTGAAAGAAGAGAGAGAAAACACAAAAATAAACCCTAATTAAGAGAAAATCAAGAAAAGTGAGAAATTTCAAGAAATTCAAGAACAAAAAGGTAAGATTTTTCATCCTTAGCTTGATTTCTACCTTATCCATGTATTTTTCATTATTTTTCATGGTTAAATTGCAAGTTTTCATGATGGATTTAAAGCTGGTCATATGGGTTTAGAGAGGGAAAGTTGTTAGATTAATTTAATTTTAATATATGTTGATGATTTTAGCTAGTTTATCATGTTAGCTAGCAAAACACCAAGAGAAAAATTTATTTTCCCCACCAATCTTCCTTAGCCGAATTTGCCCTTGAGTGTGTGAGGATGAATTTGATTTTTATTTTAAGGATAATAGGTTAGAAAATGATGAATTGAGGATATAGAAATTAAATGGAAATTTTCGGTGCAAAAATATAAATTTTTACCTAATAGGGGTAATTTCGTAATTTGTGACCTATACTGATAATTTGCACCATATTTGTGGACATTAAGTTAATTTGGGTATAATTGAGGTATAGAAATTGAAAGAAATTGATTCGAAATTAAATTGAGGATTTTAGCAATTTAGACACGTGTAGACGAGTCGGTCGAACACCATAATTTAATGACTGTCCGAACCCTTTTTATCTCATTTCATGCATTCACATAGAATTATGGAGCCTGAAATTAATTATGATTAATTGACACAATTTATTGAAATTCATGTTATGCGTGACATATAGGTGGTGAGTCCCGTAGACACGGGAAAAATATAATACAGTGGAAATTGAAAACAAGAGTATTGTGCACTCTTGATGAGGTGAGTGGATAAATTATCGTCTGCAATATCTAGAGTGGTTTTTTTTATTTATGTATTTTATGCTTTTTAAGGCATGATAAATTTAAAGTACAAAATATCATGATTTTCTATTTAAATGTGTTTTGATGAAAAATTAATTGAAAAAAATGAATTTTTTTCAAAAACTATTTTGAAAGAAAACACTGCTTTGAAATTGAACGTTGATTTTATTAAAATAGAGTACATGGAGACTTCCCTAGTTGATTGAGAATTTTATGTACTATTAAAATTATGGCTTATGATATTATGTTAGCACGCTGGCTAAGTTTTCATATTATTGTGAAATATATGCATTGTGGTTTATTTGGATGTGATATATAAAACTGTACTGGCCATGTATGCCACTTAAAGGTTTTAGTGAAATGATGGGTTAACTAATCGCTGCAGTGGCGGGTTTCCATGGACTGCCTTTAAGAGGGGCACGGCAAACTCAAGATTTATATCATCTCGGTTGTAAAGGCGCGGAGGGTAACTCTTGAGGTAACCATAGAATTCACTCCATGTCTAACCCCACGTGAGGGTGAATTCAGCTAACGTCAAGGAACGATTGTATTTTCAAATATGATATAATTTTAACAGCCTTGGCAGACTCGGTTGGATGCTCGAGCCAAGGCATCATCGAGTAAGAGTTTTAGCAATAGCCTAACTTTGTCAAAGAAATCATAAGCCTTGTGCTCTGATAAAAATGAAATTGTTTTGTATGATTGCACTGAATTTGGTGTTATGAATTACATTATGATATCGTGATTTTATATTGTCTCCATTTACTCGACTTTAGATGTCGTAGATGGTATTATCTACTCACTGGGTTGTAAAACTCATCATCCTCCTTTTCACCCATTTCAGGCTCGAGATCCTTGATAGACATTCGGATTGCATTGATAAACCAGCTCGAAGTCGTGTTCTAGCAAGCAAAGGTACATAGTCGTACATAGTGGGGCTCACTAGTTATTGTAATTAATATACGCACTTTCATTATCTGTAATACATTATGTATAAATTGATTTTCGATATTTCTAAAAATATTGTTTTACAATAAAAATGTAATGTTTTATTTAATATTTTATTTTATTATCTAAAAATATTATTTTAATAAAGGTTCTCGATACCAAAATTTATTTTCAATTGTGAATTATGTTTAATCTAACTGCATGTAACAATTTTACCGATTGCGAAATTTTTTGACAAAAGGGACGAAAATGCCCATGTGTGAAAAATTATGAAATTTTGACTATTTTAAACTGACACCTGATTTATTCTTTGAAAAAAAAATGTTATTTGGAAATTAATAAACACAGGGGAGATGGAAAACTGGTACAAGAACCTTGCGAGGTCATGATAGGGTACTCGGGGGATGAGTGCCTATCAGGACATCGCGGTAGTTGTCATGGACTCGAGGGTGGTTCCGGGTCGTGACATGAAATCTACTCTTAGCTTTTGTTTTAAATACTGCCCACCAATTACGTTGATCTCTTCTTCTTGATGGATAACTACTAAAATAAACTTGGTGAGCTTGGGCAGCTAAAACAAATGGTTCATTAGTGGCCAGTATTGAGTTGTATTTTACATCAACAAGACCATGCAATCGATCTACCTTTATTCCTTTTTCAGTATCAAACCAATGACATTTAAATAGAACAACTCTATTTCCTATACCAAAATACTCCAACTCGATTATATCCACTAAGATGCCATAAAAGTCACGTTCATGATCATTGTAAAAACTCCCTTTTATGCAAACTACACTATTCATTGTCTTACGATTTTGGCCATAATCTAGGGTGTGAAACTTGAAACCATTTATAAAATATCCACTGTAACACCTTATCATATGTCTGGGACCATAAGAGATTTCAAGTATACATGGGTCTATTTCCTCATTATGTTTTGCAACCTACGAACATAAGATACAATAGAAGAAAATAATAAATTACAAAATTAATTCGTCAATGTTATTAAAAGTTCACTTCTATATTAAGGAAATTTACATAATTTTTAAACTATTGCACGAATCTCGCATCATGTACTTTCTCCAATTTGTCTTCCGAAATGTCCACAACATCTCCCTTGACAATTTCATCAAATATCCTATCATCATATCCACAACTACGTGATTAACTTCATTTTTATTATAAGGTATTAACAAGTTAAAAAAGTAATGGTACTTACTTTATATATGGGAGCATCTCTTCACAATTCATTAAAACATATAACTCAACAACATAAAACTCATCCTTATCTAAAAATCGAGATTTATCTAATGGACCAAAAGCTTGCCCAGGTTGAGTGAAAATTGAAATACGACCCATAGAGTCCACCTTTCCCCTATCATCATTACGTGGCACTCTATTTACTCTTGTTCGCATAGCAGGTTCAAAATACCATGAGCAAAACGAGTATACTTCCTCGATAACATAAGCCTCACATATAGATCCTTCAACAGATGCACGATTTTTTACTTTCTTCTTCAACTGTTGCAAAAACCTAACAACCACAGTATTCATCAATCTTATGATGTACCTTAAACTCTTCTAAAAAATTATATGAAAACAAAAAACAATTATATTACCTCTCAAATGGATACATCCATCGATACTGGATGGGTCCACCAACCTTTGCCTCGTAAGGTAAATCAATCGACAAATGCTCCATAGAGTCAAAGAAACCTGGAGGAAAGATCTTTTCTAGTTTGCATATAGTTTCACATATTTTCCTTGCAATGTTTCCATATGATCTACAGGTATTTCAGTTGCGCACAAATCCTTAAAAAAGTGAGATATCACAGTAATTGCATCTCAAATTGTTTGAGGCACCATATCACGGAAGACAATTGGGAGCAATCGTTGCATAAAAACATGACAATCATGACTTTTCATCCCATAAAATTTACAATCAATCTCATTAACACACTAAGAAATGTTCGATGCAAAACCATCAAGAAATCTCAATTGTTTAACCCAAGCACAGACATTTCTTATTTCCTCTTTATTTAATGTGTACGTAGCCTTAGGCTTGTAAATTTTTCCATTATTTTCCACCAATTCCAATTCTGGCCGTTTGCAATACACCTTCAAATCTTGTCGTGCCTTTCTGTTGTATTTTGTCTTTCCTTTAACATCCACCACTTTGTTAAGCATATTCTCAAAAAAATTACGTTCAATATGCATCACATCTAGATTGTGATGAATAAGAAGTGTATGCCAGAAAGGCAGAGCCCAAAATATACTCTTCTTCACCCAATTATGACAAACACCATATCCTGAACTCTTTGGGTCACCATATTTTGTTCCAAATGGGAGATGAGGAAACGAATTCAAACGTGACAATATTTCCTCGCTTGATAATCGAGGAAATGGTAAGTCATGTTCAACTTTTTTTTTTAATAAATTTGTCTCTTTGCCTCTTAAAAGGATGATTAGCTTGCAAGAATTGCCGATGACAATCAAAGAAACAAGGTTTCCTACCATATTCTAATATGAAAGATTTAGAATGTTCCATGCAATATGGACATGATAATCGTCCATGTGTACTCCACTTAACAACATACCATAAGTAGGAAAATCATTAATTGTCCACAATAATGCTGCCCTTATATGAAAATTTTATTTCCTATATGCATCATAGGTGACAACACCTTGTGTCCACAATAATGTCAACTCATCTGTCAAAGGCCTCAAGAAAATATTTATATTTTGACTTGGACTTTTCTTCCTCGAAATAACCATGTTAAGAAATATATACTGTTGTCTCATACACATCCATGAGGGTAAATTATACACACAAAGCATTACTGGCCAAATAAAATAAGGTTTGGCAGTCGATCCAAAAAGGTTGAAACCGTCAGCACATAACCCGAGTCTTACATTTCGAGGTTCCATTGCAAAAAATTCATGTATGCGGTTGAAGTGTTGCCAAGCCTCACCATCAACCGTGTAACATCCCTTATTTAAAAAAAAAATAAAAATCAAATAAGAGGTAAAGTGAGATAAAGTGAAGAAATGGAAAAAAAATTGTTGACAAGTACATTGACTTGTCCAATTTGTCCCCCACATGTGAAAAATCAATATCAAATAAATTGTTGTCTTTTTCCTTCCTACCATGATCAACACTTTAAAAAACAAGAAGTCAAAACCATTTTAAGGTAAGTGTGTTAAATGAGGGGTGGCTAAGTAAACAAAAACTATGATAAAAGTAGAAGATAAAGAAAAAGGGAGAAAAAGCCGATTGTGAGTGAAAGATGTGGGGCTCGGCCAATGCACATAATGAAAGAAGAAATGAAAGAAATAAAAAAAATGTGATGGACAAGACATGATCAGCTTTCCCAACAAATGCAGCCCATTTGAAAATAAATAAATATATCATTTGTCTTTATTTGGCTTGCATCAGCCGACCATTTAATAAAGGAAAAGAATGGTTTGGAGAGCTGGGGACCCGAGTGAGAGAAGAAAAGTCAGTCAAACCAAGGAGAGAAAAGAGAAAGAGAGGGTTGGAAGAGAGAACAGAGAAATGGCAGCTGTTGCCACTTAGAGGAGTAAAGAGAGAGGCTTTATGCTATAAATTTTGAGAGGGGAAAAAAAAGAGTTTTGCTGCAAGTTTTAAGAGGAAAACAAAGGCTGGTGCTGTTGGGTTTGTGAGGGAGTAAACAAAAGCTTGAGCTATCGGTTTATGAGTGAAAAGAGGAAGAAAAAAAAAAGAGAGAGAAGAAAGGTGCTGTCAACCGACGGGGAAGAGGAGCAAAAGAGAGAGAAAGAAACAGAAAAAAAAAAGAAAAAAAAAGTATTTCTTTGGGCCTCCAACAATACATTTGGCAAAGAAAGTTTGGTGGGCTGCAATATTTTTCTTAGGTTAGCATTTGAGCCCAAGTGAGGTAAAAATTAAAATCAAGCCCTTTTCTCTATGGATCCATTATGGAGTATGTTGTTTGGGTTTAGTCCAATTCATTGGGTTGAATGTGTGATTTAATGATGTAGAATAAGTTGAATTATTTGGTATAATGTTATAAAATTGTTAGATAGTATTTAAAATATGACAATTTGTGTAAGTACAATATATAAAGCTAAACGTGAATTAAATTAAGAATAAATTGATTGAAGTGCTGCCATACTGTGAAACCCTGTCAAATTTGTTAAAAATCGGTATTGTACCTAGTGGTACAATTAAGTAAATCGAACCTTAAACTAGCTCAAATAGAAATTCTAAGAGGAATTTGAAAATTCTGAAACCCACAGAATGGCTTAGAATAGTGATTCGGAGTTTAAGGTCCAGTTTGGAGTCAATCGGGAAAATTGACCGATTAAGGACAAAACGATCATTTTCCCATTTGATGATTTAATGGAAATTTTAGCCAAAATTTGATCACATTGGACCAAAAATAATTTATGAAATACATTTATGATTATTGGATTATAAAATAATGTTTAGCAGTGTAAAATTTTGATTCTCGGTGTTTTTGGAGCACAAGGGCAAAATGGTAATTTTGCCATCGGAGTATTAAACGGGAATTTTTTTGAAAGGATTTTGTCCCATTTGGTTAATATGGATTAATATTAGTGTTATTTGAGGTTGGACAGTAAAAATAATATGATTCTGGGACATTTAGGAGTATAGGGGCAAAATCATAATTTTGCCATCTCGAGGGCAAAACCGTAATTTTTCATCACCAGAACATATGTTTCCAGCCATGGTCATCTTTTGATCAGATCTTGATTTGAATAATCATGTGGTGGAAAAGAAATGGAAGAAAAAGTCAAAAAGTTAGAAAAATGGGCAAATAGGCATGTGACACGTGGCAAACTTGTTTATTTTATTATTAAAGCTTAAAAATCAGCCATTTCAACCCATTTTCTCTCTCTAATTTCGGCACACACTAGATTTAAGGGAAAGGAAAGAAGAACAAAGGGAAAAACCATAAAACCTAGGTGGAAATTCAAGACAAAGTGTGATTTTCAAGGAAAATCAATTGAAAAAGATAATAATTCTTCACTTTGGCTTATGATCTACAATACCTATGCTTTTGTTCTTGATTTCCATGGTTAAATATTGATATATCATGATGAATTGAATTCTGAAAAATGGGTATGGATGAGGAATGATTGTTGGATTGGCTTGATTTTAGACTATGTTAGTGTTTGGAGGTAGATTAGCATGTTAGTAAGCAAAACCGTAAAAAGAAAATTTAATTTCCCCATGAATCACTCAAGGCTGAACCTAGTGTGTTGAGAAACAATGAGGAATTGTTTCATTTCAAATGAAATGATTTCATTTCAAATGAAATAAATTAGAAAATGGCAAATTAAAGTGAAAAAGTCTAGTAGGAAAAATTTCAGTGATAATGCACTGTGATAGGTGAATTTTTCCATGAAGAAATGGAAAAGTTAAATCCTGAAAATTTGGTATTAGAAATGGTATGTGGTGAATTAAGGTATTAGAAAAAGAATGGTGCAATTTGGAATCAAATCGGACATATTGGCCAATTTATCGGGTGAACGGTCGAATTTAATCGATACCGCGTTAAAGTGATAATCGGACGCATTTTTGCATATGCCTATCATACGTTTGCAATTTAAATTAGTTTTTATTAGCTTAAGGGCAATATAGTAAATTTCTTAATTTATTCTGTGTCAAGGTGGTGAGACGTACGAAAAAGGCAAGGGAATTGCACCTGAGGACTATTAATTCGAGTGCACCTGAAATCTGGATTTGTGACACTATGAGTGAACTTGCATTTCAAATTATTTTGGGAAATGCACAATGTATTGGAAATGGATAATCTAAATGATTTTATCCAAATTTTTTAAAAATGCGTGCTAGGAACAAGCCCTTGAAAAATAAATGATTTTATGTAGTGAATTATGGTATGCATGAAATCATGAAATTATGTGATGAATTGTGGTATGCATGAAGGCATGAAATTGTGCTGTCATATATGTGTAAATATGTGAGATGTATTGATATTTAATTGTGTTGATATATAAATGTACATGTGTACGATATGGGGGAAACACATGTCGATGATATTGGATGCGGAAATATAGCAAGTGATATTGTTTGTGCATAAGGTGCACACGATGACTCCTGTGAGGGTTGCACATGAGCTGGTGAGATAGTGGTGATATTGTGTGTTTATGTGTGAAATTGAGTATTATTTAATTATAAATTAAATTGAAGTGAGGGGAAGGGTTTGATAATAAATTGGATCAAAATGAATGTGTTCCAAATGTGTGCATCATGTTTTATTAACCCTTCCTGATATTATTTGTAACGACCCATCCTCGGTCGCTACCGGCGTTCGAGACCTCTGGGAGATCCCGTCAAGTCCCGAACAAGCCTTTGTAAATTTTTCTGAGACATTTATTAAATATGCTAACACGTATGTAAATAATTAATAATAATAATAATAATAATAATACCCTATTGGTATTCCATTTCTAGCAATAGTAATTAAATTTAAAATACAAAATTTTTAACAATGCATAAGTAAGAATTGACAATGCTAATAATATGAAGAAATTTCATGTGAATGAACTCTAGACAGCGGAACGACTCAAAGCGGGCTAAGAGATGCCTTTACCTATTCGCAGTAAACTGAATACGCCAAGGTGGCGTTTGTTTGCGGGATTGTAAAGTGACATTACCTGTAATGTGCTTAATTAAATTACATTGCAGCGTTTGTTTTGTAATAGACCACTGCAATGTCAGATTGCAATGTAATCACATTGTAGCCCAAAATCAATGCAATGTACATTACATTGCAGGCTGCAATGTTTGCAATGTTATTAAAGACATTTTTACCTTTCAACTTTATTATTTTATTAAAAATATTTTATAATATTATAATTAAAATAAAAAAATATTAAACTAAAATATATAATATAAAAATTAAAAATTAAAAAATAAAATATAAAAAATTAAAATTTATATAATATAGGTAAAAGAAATTAAAATATAATATATAATATAAGAAATAAAAATTAAAAAAATAAAATATAAAAAATTAAAATTTATATAATATAGGTAAAAAATATTAAAATAAAATATATAATATAAGAAATAAAAATTAAAAAATAAAATATAAAAAATTAAAAATTATATAATATAGGTAAAAGAAATTAAAATATAATATATAATATAAGAAATAAAAATTAAAAAATAAAATATAAAAAATTAAAAATTATATAATATAGGTAAAAAATATTAAAATAAAATATATAATATAAGAAATAAAAATTAAAAAATAAAATATAAAAAATTAAAATTTATATAATATAGATAAAAGAAATTAAAATAAAATATATAATATAAAAATTATATTAAATAAATGAAATAAAATATACAAAATTATAATAAAAAATGATTTTAAAATATATGACATTAAAAATATATTTAAGAGATAATATTATATAAAAATTAATAATAAAGAATGCAAGTATATTAAATTTACATTTTAATAAATAAGGGTAATTTTGTAAATTAACATTACATTCCCTGTAAAGTACTTGTAAAACAAACACTGCAATGTTATCTTCCCTGCATTTTAATCATTACATTACTCATATACCAAACACTGCAATGTTATCTTCCTTGCAATCACATTACTTGCAATCACATTCCCTGCAATCACGTTACCTGTAATCACATTACACTGTAAAGTACCAAACGCCACCCAATAGTTACGCGCTAGGCCGATCCCTGTCTGCAAAAGGAGAAATAAGAGGGGTGTGAGTCTCACAGACTCAGTGATCATCGGCTCAGCGAGTAGGGCGTAGATGGGAAACAAGCAAATAGCGGATCATTTGAATATCAAATTACCGGATGATAAAACAATTTATTTCAAACGGATATTTGTGCCTTATATATAAAGAAAATATCAAGAATTCGTTTATGATATAACCAAACCAAAGGTATATAGATAAATACGCGTCAAATCTAATGTGATTAATAATTTCATGCAGAAATCATTTAAAATAATTTATTCAAAACAATTTCCTTAAATCAGGCAAGCTCTCGTAAAATCATATATTTATCAAATATATACGTAAACCACAAATCGCCTCGTACTCGAGGAGTTAAAATTCATTTTTCCATAAAAATGGAAAGCTGCGAAAAAGCCATTTTAAATTCGTTTTCACCATACATGGAAAAATATAATTTAGAAATCCAAAGAGACTTTACTCTCGAGTAGGAAATAAGATAAAAACTCGTGGTCCCGCTACCACGTAATATCATCCGGGAGCATCGCTTCCACCGGATCCCCACATAGTGCCATGGCAATCTCAACGATGTTGGCCGACATCGGAGATATCAAGCGGTCGTAACCGCGTAAATCATCTGTGGCCTTGCCACGTATATCACAGACCATGGCCCCAGCCATGTCTAACAGCCCGTCGGCGACCCGAAAATGTCTCTAGCTAGAGCTCACTCGTGCACGAGGGTCACACTTAATCGATGTGACATCCGACCTACTCTCGAATCTCTCAATTAAATAGAATCACTTTAGAAATTATTTTATGTCTTGAAAGTCTCATTTCAATTTATTCTCAAAACATTCGACAGAAAATATAATAAAATCAATTGTCATTTTCATAAATAAAAATTGGTGCGTGAATTTCGAAATACTTTACATGGTAATCAGGCATCATAATCATGGATGCACACTACACAAGTATAAGGCACAATTTTGAATATAAATCCCATTGAAAAGCTTGTTTTCCGGTTTAAAACACTTTACGTATACTTTATACTTATATATTCAAAACACGTTTGAAATTTGTAGCATTCACAAATTTCCTAAAAATCTACCAACTCATGCTTTCCAAAATTTGTATGTAATATAATTCATGCATATACATACATATATAATTACGAAAATTTTCAAATTGACACCCCCTACTCACCTCGAAATAGCGGGATATTACATCGCTATTTTTGTACGCGTGTATGATTATTTCTATTTCCCGGTCGCGTGTCTCGTTCAGTACGTCTCCTCGATAAACGTGCCATTGAGCCTTTTCCATTCCTCTTAGCTATTGGGCCTTATCCAAAAACCTCTCCAATTTCCTATTGGGCCAAGCCCAATATTATTTTTCACTTGGGCCTTGCCCATTTAATTACCATTGGGCCTTGTCACATTTTTATTTTTCTATTGGGCCTTGCCCATTTCCTTATTTTCTATTTGGGCCATGCCCAAATTTTATTTTTCCTATTGGGTTTTGCCCAAATTTTATTTTCTTCATTGGGCCTTGTCAAATTTTGTTTTTCTATTTGGCCCACTTTTTTTTTCTTTTTCTTTTTCTTCCCTTGTTTTTTTAGCCAAGCTTTCTTCTTCATCTACCCGTCACCCACTCACCACCATGACTGCTCTCCTCTGCCGGTGGTGGTTCCTCCATCCTCTCCACCATGGCAGCCCTTTCTCCCCCCTTTCTTCCTCCCAAAACTTGAGCTGTCTTGATGCTCCCTGGTCCACTTGCGTTTCAAAGCTTCAGTAGCAACTCATCCAATACATCATCCGCATCGTATGCCAAGTTTTGCAGGTCACCCAACCAACTCTTCACGGGCCCATTCTTCACGTGCTTCTCCTTCCCCGCTTCACCGTTCGCAACGCACCACGTGTTCCCTGTCGTGCTCTTCGACACCACATGCGTAATCTAGAGCCACCTGCAGCTTTTTTGATAACAGTCATGGACATGGCTTCTGGAAGAAACGAACTTGATCTTGATCTAAGCTTTGAGAAAAGCACACAGAGCCAAGCAGAAAGTGAGAGTGAGAGAGTGAGAGACGGGGAGAAAGAAAATGTTTTTATCTTTCTTCTTTTTAGGTATCCATCCGGCCCCCCCCCCCTTTTGCTCACTCATTTCATAGCTTCAATTGACCACATGGGCGGCTGCCCATGTGGTCTTGTCCCCCTTATATATATATATATATTTTAAGTGGGGTATTACAATCTCCCCCACTTAAAACAAATTCGTCCTCGAATTAAAATAAAGTGGGTCGGTAAAGCATAACTTAATC
Source organism: Theobroma grandiflorum (assembly GCA_036013995.1). NCBI lineage: Eukaryota > Viridiplantae > Streptophyta > Magnoliopsida > Malvales > Malvaceae > Theobroma > Theobroma grandiflorum. Next base: position 17,223,273 of record CP142131.1, read on the forward strand.
GTGAAAGAGGTGTGGGTATTCTTTTTTTTTTCTCCTCTTCAAGTTCCCAAATCGCCTCTTCCATCGAACGGTTTTGCCACAAGACTTTTACTAAGGCAATTTCCTTGGAGCACAGTTGTTTTACTTGGCGATCTAATATTGCTACTATTTGTTCTTCAAAAGTTAATCCTTCATGCACTGGAATCAGATCATATCGTATAACATGGGTCGAGTCCTTGACATACTTCCTTAACATAGACACATGAAATGTGGGGGTTACTCGAGCTAATTCTACCGGCAAAGCTAGTCGATATGCTGTGGACCCAATTCGCTCCAGAACTTCAAAAGGTCCAATATATCTTAGGCTCAGCTTTCCTTTCTTTCCAAATCTTTTACTTCGTTTCAATGGAGATACCTTCAAAAATACAAAATCCCCAACTTGAAACTCTAAAGGACGACGTCTATTATCGATATAAGACTTTTGTCTACCCTGGGTTGTCCTTAGACAATCCTTTGCCAAACTCACCACATCCGTTGCTTGTTGAACCAAATCAAGACCCAATAACTTTCTTTCTCCCACTTCAAACCATCCAATAGGTGACCTGCACTTTCATCTGTACAATGCTTCAAATGGAACCGTTCCGATACTAGCTTGGTAGATGTTATTATATGCGAATTCCACTAAAGATAATTGTTGATCCCACATGGTTCCCAAATCCAATACAATTGACCTCAGCATATTTTCGAGCGTTTGTATCACACGCTCCGATTGACCATCCATTTGATGATGATATATAATACTGAAGCCTAAACGAGTGCCTAATACTCCATATAAACTTCTCCTAAACTTATTAGTAAATTGTGGCCCTCGATCAGACACTATGGTCATGGAAACTCCATGTAATCGTACAATACAACCAACATAGATCTTAGCATACTTAGTGACCCATAGCTAGTTTTTACTGGAATGAAGTGAGTCGACTTGGTCAATCGATCTACTATCACCCATATGGAATCATATCCTCCTCTTACACCGCGCAATCCTGTCATAAAATCCATAGCCACATGCTCCCATTTTCATTCGGGAATCAACAAAGGCTATAGCAAACCTAGGGGTTTTCCGTGTTCAGCTTTAACTTGTTGACAAGTGAGGCACTTGGCTACATATTTCGCTACATCCTCCTTCATCATTGGCCACCAATAGACCATCTTTAAATCGTGATACATTTTAGTGGTTCTTGGGTGTATGGTATAAACGGTAATGTGAGCCTCTTTCAAAATTTCTTTTCTCAAGTTATCTCGTTCTTATGAATTATATCAATTTCTAATCTTTATAGAAAACTCGACAATGTCATATTATGTTTAATTATAAGTAGCACACTTCTTAAATTAAATTAATATTATTCTTCCTCTTATAAAGAGAAATCAAATATATCATTAATCTTAGTCACACGTCCATCAAATTATTCTTAAATCGTCAACTATGCATATCTACATAGCCATCCACAATTCTTCTACCTTGATCTTTTATCAAGCCTCCCAACATTCGAATATTTATTTAACCATTGACTACCGATCTACTTATCAAACCACCTTTATTTCGATTTACTTACTTTCATATCATTTCCATTCAAGTACTTCATAATATGTAAAGATCACGACATTTTATTTCTTTCAGATATACTCAACATCATGAGTAATTCAAATATAATAACCATTAATGACCACATTCTCAAAATTAAATCTCGAATATTTTCATGATCAAATGCCCACTAAATAATTTTCAACTTATACCTCAATGCATTTTGGTAATTAATGATATTCTTATATAAACCTTTATAATCTTAATCAATTTCTTTAATCAATAGCTGATTAATTCATCATCAACTGCATACAACGTATCTAACTTAAAATTCCTCAAATTTATTCCAAATGGCGAATCTCATGGCCTCATTAATTCATCAATCTTCATATATGAAAACTACTATTGGATTTATATCCAATAATAATACATTATTTTCCGTTACCCCTTAGGACATTAAATTCAAGGTATACTTCTTTATTTGTGTACTCCATAATAACCTGACAAATTCCTAGCTTACAATTAAGCTAATTCATATGCCAAGTCTTTCGGGCTATATCCATATACATATATTTCTAAAATTTTCAACTTCAAATAGTCTTATGCATAACCAGTTCAATAAACTATTTGTATTACTGAAACAATCATCAAATTGAGTTGAAAATTATCTCTTCTCATGTTTAGTATAATTATGTACACCATCATGTGATAATTACATCAAGCCAATGCCGGTGTTTTATTTCCATGCAAAAGTTAATTATCAATTGACACCATCCTTAGATTCCACGTGTCATTAAATCAACTTTACTTAGTCAAAATTTTCATATTCTAATGTCATATCTATAAGTCATGGCTCATTACCAAAGTCTTTACTAGTATATGAATACTCGAAATCTCAAATCATTATCCTTTTTCCTAAATAAATCTTATAATTCCTGTAGCTTATTTTTATTCATTTACCAAAGCTAATATCATTTAATCAAACCATATTATCCTTGTTTTCAAAATGTTTGAAGCGCAATTCATCCTTTACTTATCCTTTTTAGGCACTTTGCCTTGATAATTAATTAAATAAATTGAAATTGATGGAGGAGATACATTTCATACTTTATGTCTTGTATCTACAAGTATATTAAGATCATAACTTCATCAAATCTTGATATCGACAAGGTAATCGTTGTCTCAACCAGCATTCCAAACATCTTATATGTTTACAATACATCTTCATATTTATGTGACATATCAGTCGTAAATCTCAATTTAACTATATAGCCATTTTCTCTTTGAGTCTTAATATTCCTCATAGTGAAAAATTTCTCGAACCTTGTCGTTAGGGTGTTCACAGAGTAGAAACAAGTTCATAATTTATAGTTCAATGCTTAAAGCAGTGAACACAATCTCCTCATTGAAGTTCTACTCTTACTTACTGAGCATAACTCTTTTGCTCATTTATTTACAAGAAAAATCAATGCTCTTTACCTTACGCATTGTTTGGTTGCTCACAAACCACACATAAACATTCAAATTTGAACTCTCATGGTTAATCAAACTAGTGCATCCTCACACTTTTCCATGCATTTCCACAACCACTTAAATATATATATATATATATATATATATTTTAATACAATTTTGTTAAGTATTAAAACAATTAAAGGCTGATCTCCAAAGCCTTCCATAACCTTAATATTTCGACGTATACTTATTAACATTTCAACTTATTGGTTTCAATGAACATTATCATAAAATCCTCCCAATGTGTCCGTGTTCTTAGTCCGGTCCATATAGAACCAACTTAATATAATTACATGAATTATCCTTAAACTTCTTAGGTGCGATGTAATAACATCCATATTTATTCCATCGCTCATCCAATCATAATCTGGTATTCACATATACTTTATGATCTTATTGACCTTTTAGGTTTATCTTTACGAGATCACTGGAGTTGTGGGTTATAGACCCACCACACTTCTGCTACGCCACTCTGATATTTATAGAACTTAACATAAATTTTTACTTAAATGTCCTTCGACATTATCACCAATATTTAATTTCGATATTGAGTTAATTCATACACTAATAATTACAACCCAGCATTATTCCATCAAACCTTGAGGTCTCATCATCATTTAATTGAATTCAAAATTAGCTTCATTTAAGTTGTTATCACTTATTTAACACATATTCACATTTAAAATATTTCAAATGTTCAGCACTAATCATATAAGGGTAAGACAACTTAATTAATACAGTGCACTTACTTCAGTGCACGTAATTATCAATATGTTTCTCCATAATACTTAAATTTATAATCCTTGGGTGGATCTCAAAGATTATTATTTATTCCAGTCAAAATATACATCTTATTATCATTGTTGTAGGTTTTCCTCTATATTGTCCTCAAATACAGTCCATAATCACTAATTTCTTCTCATCAACCATCATGATTCACATTTTTTTTTAACTTCATCAATTAAATAAATTATCATGAACTTATTAGTCCGATTTCACTTTCCTTCACTTTTAATCGAAGGAGTACGTCATCATATCGACCTTTCATTTAAGGCATTTGATTAACTTATTTCTAACATTTGCTTGTGTCTCGGGTGGCATCTCAAACCCAGACATTGGCAATCATTTCTCACTATTTAATTGTCATTTATAATATACAATGTGGCTTTCTAAGAAAAGAGTTTACGCAGCTTCTTATCTATAATCGGTGCTGCAGTCACTAATCATAGACAAGACTCTACGTCGACTCCACTACTCCGCTGTTTGACACAAGAATTCCTAGGACTCACTAAACCTAGAGCTCTGATACCAAGTTTGTAACGACCCATCCCCGGTCGCTACCGGCGTTCGAGACCTCTGGGAGATCCCGTCAAGTCCCGAACAAGCCTTTGTAAATTTTTCTGAGACATTTATTAAATATGCTAACACGTATATAAATAATTAATAATAATAATAATAATACCTTTGTAAATTAATAATATGCGGATGACAATGCATAAGTAATTATTATTATAATTAAAGAAGAACCACCTGCAGCTTCTTTGATAACAGTCATAGACATGGCTTCTGGAAGAAACGAACTTGATCTTGATCTAAGCTTTGAGAAAAGCACACAGAGCCAAGAAGAAAGTGAGAGTGAGAGAGTGAGAGACGGGGATAAAGAAAATGTTTTTATCTTTCTTCTTTTTAGGTATCCATCTGGGCCCCCCCCTTTTACTTACTCATTTCATAGCTTCAATTGACCACATGGGCAGCTGCCCATGTGGTCTTGTCCCCCTTATATATATATATATATTTTAAGTGGGGTATTACATTATTGCTTGTTCCTATCTAATGTTTGCTCACTGAGTTTTGTACTCACCGTTTTCAAAAATTCATGTTTTCAAATCAGGAGATTGTAGATTCCTAGATCGTGAGATCATTGTAGTTCATCTTCTGGTAGGTGTTTGGCATTCAATAGTTGCCCGTTTTTACTGTAAATGTCTCCGCTGGAAGTCATGGGCTTTTGTATGGTGGTTATGTACATGTAATGTACACTGTCAAAGTTTATATTTGACTGGTATGAATGTAAATGTGTAAGCAATGTAAATTGCTAAATACATGACTAGAATAGTGCATGTATATTGTGATTGATATGCCATTGTGATTTGGCTGTGTTCACACCCAGGGAAAAGTGTGTGTGTATGTATGATTGGATATGCCATTGTTAATTGACTTTGTATGCACAATGGGTGCATTACATGTGGATGCCTCACACGAGCATAAGTGGAATAAAGTCAGTGGGAATAGGCTTGCTTGGGCTTAGTGAGCTATACTCATTGGGTCCTTGCGCCGGTCATGGCCTGGGAATTGGATCGTGACATATACACGTGTATAATTAAATATATTGAGTATGAATTGTTGCTAGGAAGTACGTAAATAAGGAATGGTTACCATGGTAGGGTATTAGAGGTGATAACGTGATCGGCAAATAGGAATAGTTATATACCCGTACAAATAAATAGTGACGTGACATCTCGCTATTATGAAGTGAGTAAGAGGTGTCGATTTTAAAATTTTCATATATATAAATATATATTCGCATGATTTATTGCACACGCACTACTGTGGAAAGCATACGTTGGTAGAATTTTAGGAAATTGTGGATGTAAGTTATTTTTCGAAATTGTTTTGAATATATATATGTATGCCTTATATGTAAAGCGTTTTAAAAATGGGAAACAAGCCTTTTAACCCGATTTACCTTCTAAATTGTGCCTTATATATCTGTGTAATGTGCATACATGATTATAATGTTTAATTACTCTATGCTTAACGTTTTATAACTCATGCATCAAACTTTTTTTTATGCATATAACGATAGATTTCTATTACGTTCATATTGAATGTTTGACAATAAATTTGGAATGGTACTTCAAGAATATAAATGATTTTTATGACGGTTTCGTAAATCGAGAGATTCGAGAGTAGGCAGGATGCACATCGGTTAAGTGTGACCTTCGTGCACGAATGAGCTCTAGCTAGAGAACTTTTGGGTCAACGACGGGTAGATAGGCGTGGAGGGGGCCATGGCCTATGATTTTTGTATGGGTGGCTAGGCCACCAGTGATACACGGTTGCGATCGCCTATTATCTCCGATGTCGGCCAACATCGTTGAGATTGCCATGACATTATGTGGGAATCCGGTGGAAGCGATGCTCTCGGATGTTATTACGTGGTAGCGGGACCACAGGTTTATTTTCATTCCCTACTCGAGAGTGGCATTTCTCTGGTTTTCAAACTCATATTTCTTTGCATGGTGAAAATAGAAATTTATATGATTTTTTACAGCTTTCCCTGGTTTTACTATTATATGAATTTTACCTTCGCGTGCGAGGTGATTTGTGAATGGTGTATACACCCAATTTGTTAATTCAAATGTAAGTTTTCAAAAGTTTGGTTTCACAATAGTTGACCGATTTTAGGAATTTGATTTGAAGAAATTATTTTAAATGGATTTACGTGAAATTATTATTCACACTAGATTTGATACGTATCTATGTGTATACCTTTGGCTTGGTTATATCATAAAATGAATTCCTGATACTTTTATATATATAAGGCACAAATGTCCGGTTGAAGTAAATTATTTTATCACCCTATATTTTTAATATTCAAATGATCAGTTATTTGCTTGTTTCCCATCTACACCCTACTCACGAAGCCAATGATCATTGAGTTTGTGAGACTCACACTCCTCTTTTTCTCCTTTTGCATATAGGGATCAGGTTAGCGTGTAATCATCGACACGTTCGGTCCACTGCGGATAGATAAAGGCATCTTCTAGCATTTTATCCTGAGTCGTTTCGCTGTTAGAGGTCAAGTCTTAGCAATTTGTTTATTAAGTTGTAAACGGATTCTAAATTTCCATATAAGCATTAATTTGGAGATTATAGATTTTAGTGTACATACTTGCGAATAAAAGGTAAAAAGGTTGTATTGATTTTTATGTTTATGGTTCAAATTAGTATATGAAAGTATCAATATAAAATGGTGATTGTATATAGTTAACTGACGGGCAATTCTAGATAGGCTTGTTCGAGACTTAGCAGGTCTTTCTTGTAGGTCTCGGACACCAATAGCGAACGGGGAAGGGTCGTTACAAATTAAGTGTCTAAGGAGTCCATCATCACTTTGGTGGTGCGCATGCCACATCATATGTTTAGCATTTTTGCATGGCATATAAAGCTTTTGAAGCCTGGGTATAAGTGGCAAGTAACACAAAATCTTGTAAGGAATTTTCTTCTGCCTTGTCACACTTGAATTCCTCTATTTATAACGAAGATGCCCACATACCATACAATGCTCAAATCTAGCAGTTTCATCATAAAATAACATGCAATTTTTTTTGCAAGTATGAATTTTGATATATCCCAAATCAAGCTTTGCTACCTTATTCTTCATCCTATAAAAATCGATAGGTAAATTCTCATCAAATGGCAACATATTCTTTATTCTTTCCAACAGTCGATCAAAACATGATTCACTCAAATTGTACTCTACCTTAACATTTAAAAGTTGCGACACAGTTGAAAGCGTTGTGTGCTTGGTGCAACCTGCCCACAAAGGTTCCTCTGCATTGCTTAACAAAGAGTAAAAGTTAGATGCATTTGGATTGGGATCTTCTTCCACAAAGCTCGACTTATTTTCATAACCATGGTTGAAAGCAACTTCGGGACGCATAGCATCCCTAACCATTCTAGTATATGAATTTTCTATTTCATCTTCATACTGGGGTTCTCGAAAAGCATCATGTTCCTCATTACTAGGGGATAGTTCAACTCTAGATCTACTTTTTGATGATTGTCCAACATCATCTTCCCCATGTAAACTCCAAATTGTGTAAGCCCCAGTAAAACCCCGGTTAAGGATGTGCTCTGTGACTTGATCTTTATCTAAGAACTTGTTTTTACTACATCGAGTGCAAGGGCATCTAATTTTATTCTTCCACATAAATGTATTCTTCGAACGTGCAAAATTAATGAATTCATTAACTCCATTTACAAATTCATCTGTAACGAATCCATTGGAAGTTAAGCGACGGTACATCAAAGAGCGATCTCCCGATATTCTGTAATCCTAAATGTCATAGAATATCATTATCAAGAGTAATTTGTATTGTTGGTTACAAAACAATTTGTTAAACCCTACATTCTAATATTTATTTTAAATTTAAATTTTTAAAATTACATTGTAAAATGCAAACTAGCCCTTATAGTATAAATGATTCCATAAAAGAATTCTCAAAACAACAAGATGGTTTATATTTATTTGCACATTAAATTGCTTTCATTAGAGATTCACATTGAAGTTAAAATTGGTGAGTGTACATTAAGTTTGAATTGAAATTATAGATACCTGATGTCTAGGCTTTCTTTTAAATATCATTAACCCTTGTAGTTTTCAATTTACTACATTTTTTAATGGAAAATTTTTTCTATTATTTCATACCATTTGAACTCTTTTATTTTGAATTTTCAAATTGGGCTATAAATTCAAGCATCTAATTGGGCTTAGGACTTAAAAGTGATTAATTAGAATTAGGGCTTAAATTTTAATTGGGCTTAGGGTAAAATATGTTAATTGCTTTTGATCTTGATTGGCTAATATGATATTAGGCTAGTCGGCTAGATGATTCAAATTGCATTAAAATATAAAAAACCATCATATTTAAAAAAGTTTTTAAATTATTTTAAAAAATTTTAAATAAATTTTTATATTTTTATTACGTTCAATTAAGGTCTTGTACTTTAACTTATAATATAACAACATTATATGATTCAATTATTTATATAATAAAAATAATTATGTTTAACAAATATAATGAATGGGTGATAGAATGTCATGTGTATGTATATAATGTGTCTGCGTTATTACGTCACTTATAAAGATAAGTGATTTTTAATTAATGATAATTAGTCAACTATATTTCATAAAAACTTATTTGATTTTAAAAGAAAATATAAATGATTAATTAAACATAATAAAAAATAAAAAATTATTTATTGAACTTTATATTTTATTTTTTATTTAATTCCTTTTTAATCAATAAAACATGTTTAATCCAAGCTTTAAATTGAGTTAAGACCTTTTCCTAAATTCATTTTCTCCTCATCTCTTTGAGAACTTTAAAGGATTTAATATATTTGTATGACTTATTAATTCTCCATTCAAACATACACGTAGTAGGTGACAAAAGGCCATAACATACAAACAATTTGGGCTTTAATTATTAGTATTACATGATTTGAAGAGTCATACCAAATGATTGAATGTTGACAATATCTTATGGATCCTTATGCTTCCCTCTTAACTCTTCCTAATTCTTCTTTATATTATATCAAGAGACGGGATTCTCTTCTAAGATTTTTTTCTCTCTTAATTTAAGCCAATTTTTTTAATTTCTTTAAATAAAGAAAGGTTGTTGGTGGCCAACAAATAAACAGAAAAACCGATCCTTATACAATGTTCTTAAGCAAAAGAAACTAGATTCCCAAGGTTAAATTTTTTTAAAGTCTTATATTTTCATATAAATTTTTATCGGAGTATTATTTTATACATTGTTCGTTTATGTTTTTAAATGTCACATAAGGTAAATAGAATACCGTCATGTATCCTTTTAATTATCATATCAATTTATTAATCTTTTGAAATATACTTTAATATAATATGTGATAATCTTTTTAAATTCGTCGATGGAGTTTAAAATTCTACTAATAATATATTTGGATAATTTTTCTTTTTTCTTAGGTAACCTGTCAAACCCGGCTCTATAAAATAATTACAATGTTATTTACATGCTCAACAGAATGTTTGCATATTTAGGAAGTTCGCGAAATTGTTAAAAGACAATATTGCCCATAATGGTACCATTAAGTCTATTAAACCTTGAATAAGTTCAAATAAGGATTTTAAGAGTGAAATTGAGGATTTCAAAATCCAGAGATTACTCAAAACAGTGATTCGGAGTTCGAAGTTCGATTTGGAGTTAATCGAGAATATTGACAGATTAGGGGCAAAATGGTCATTTTGCCACCTAAAATTTAAATTTGGTTATTTGATGAAAATTTTGACCAAGATTAATCATTTGAAGCATAATATGATCATCTGAAGTACAATATGAGATTTAGCAGTGAAAATTTTAATTCTCGATATTTTTTGAGCACAAGGGCAAAACAATAATTTTGCCACTAAAGGACAAAATGAGAATTTTTAGAAAAGATTTTGGGCCCATTTGATTAAGATTAATCAATTGAAGTGTTATTTGATGTTGAAAAGTGAAAATAATGTAATTTTGGTGCTTTTCGGAGCATAGGGGCAAAATCGTAATTTTTTCACCTCAGGGGCAAATCGTTAATTTTCGCCCCCAACACTTCTCAAGATCAAGGGATTTAATTCCTTATGGGAATGGATAAATATGATGATAATTGTGGTGGAAAATTAATAGAAAAAGTCAAATATTAAAGATAAATGGACCAATACGGTTGTGACACGTGGCAAGTTATATTACTTTACTATTAAAGCATAAAAATCAGCCCATAAAACCCATTTTCTCTCACCATATTCGGCCAAAGCAACCAGAAACAAGAAGAAAGGAAGAACAAAGGAAGAAACCAAAAACCTAGGTGGAAAATCAAAGGGAAAGTGAGAGAAATCAAGAAATCAAGCTAGGTAAGTTGAAATTTCTTTAATTTTCCTTGAAACCTAGCTTACCCATGCATTATTTCTTTATTTCCATGGATGGATGACATGTTTTCATGAGAAATTAAGAGCTGACCAAATGGGTATGGAAGAGATTTGATGAAGGAAATGACTTGATTTTGAGTTATGTTGATGTTTAGAGATAGTTAAACATGTTTGTGAGCAAAACAAGCAAGAAAACAATTTGTTTCTCATTAAACCCATTTAGGCCAAATTTTTTAGGGGATGAATGGCTGCTGAAATTGATGCTAAATTGAGGTATTTAAATGAGATTTGATGAATTATGAATATAGAAATTAAATGAGAATTTTTGGTGCAAAGATACAAATTTTACCTAATAGGGGTAAAAGCGTAATTTATGGTTTAGGACAGATACACTGACTCACATTTACAGTAATTGAGTATTGTGGATATAATTGGACTATTAGAAATTGAAATGGGTCAAATTAGAGTTAAATTGAGGATTTTAGCAATTTAGACAATGTGTAGGTGAGTCGATCGGACACCGTGATTAAATGACTATCCGAACCATTTTTATCTCATTTCCATGCATCATGTAGAGCTTGAAATCATTTATTGTGGTTTGACACAAATAATTGAAAATGTGTCAAAAATTATGTATAGGTGGTGAGCCATTGGATACGGGTAAAAGATTGTACCCACGAACTAGAAATATGAGTATTTCTACTCCTAATACTGTGAGTGGACAATTTATCGTCTTAAATATATAGAGTAATTATATTTGTTTGATGCTTTTATTAAATGGTGAGTTTAAATTATAAAATATTATGTTCTCCAATTAAAATCTCTTTTAATAAAAATGAGATTTATACTGATTTTGAAATCAAATATTGTTTTGGAAAAATTGAGTATATGAAGACTATGTTGAATTTATGATTTTATATGTTATTGAAATTGCGGCTTATGACACTATGGTAGAATGATGGCTAAATTTTTGGGGTTGGCATGAAATATATGAACAGTTTTGGTTTGGTCTCAGTAGACTGGATTAAATTTTATTTGCCATATTATGCTACTGAAAATTTTATGGTTTGGTAGTTTATTAAATGGTCATTGTAGTGATGGGGGTTTCCGTGGACTGCTTATGAGAAGGGCACGGTAACCCAATTATATACATACCTCCAAGGGGAGATGTTGGGTGAAGTATTTCCTGAGGTAAGATTTGACAGCCTTGGTGGTCTCGGTCAAATGCCTCGGCCAATGTGTCTCTGAGAATGATTTTGGCAGGGGCCAAGTTTAAGAAATTCATAAACTGGGAAGTTTTGATGAAAAGAAATTGTTTGGTATAGATTGAAACAAATTTTACATTATGAAAATTATTAAGATATAATGTTTTTATATTGTCTCCATCTACTCGGCTTTAGATGCTTTTGATGGTAATTGTTTACTCACTGGGATTATGTAATCTCACCCATCTTTCTGTCCATTTTTCAGGCTCAAGACAGTTTGTTGATAGTCGATTAAGATGAGAATTAATCTCGGAGCTGCATCCTAGAAAGTAAGAGTTCACAGTCCTATGTCTCTATAGTCAATTGGGGGCCCACGTGTCACTGTAAAGGAAACTTCATACTCTGGTTATCTATAGCATTGTACGAAAGAATTTATTTTGGTTTTATACTGTAAAAATGATTTACGGATATTTCTATAAATATTGTTTTATAAGAAAAGGAAATATTTTATTAAATATTTTTATTTTAATCAACTAGTTATAATTTCTTCTAAAATAATAGTTTTAAACATTTAAAATTATTTTTGGTTATAAAATATGTGTTTTCCACTCACGCACTACATTTTGGTCAAGTTCAAAATTTTTGAAAAAAAATGACCAAAATACCCCTGTGAGGTAAAAATTATGTTTCCACTGTTTCGAGTAGGAAAAAGTTTAAAATCCTTTGAGAAAGGATGTTTGGTGATGAATGTTCACAGGGGAGGTAAGAAAGCTAATACAAGAGCCTTGCGAGGTTTCGGTCGGTGTTCGGGGTATGAATACCTATCAAGATTTCGTGGCGGTTGTCACGGGCTCGATGGGGAGTTTTGGGTCGTGATATAACCTATAAGAAAAAGTAGTAGTGTTGAACTTTACCTCTAGATTATTCTCAAAGATAATTATCTAAAAATTGGATATAATGTTGTTTATATTTAGGAGGAAGAATTAAATAAGAGGCAAATTTGATCCATAAAATCTTATCCTATAAATATATATATATATATATACACTTGAATTAATCTCACTCCTTTCTATCATGAATTAAGACTCAAAATGTTCCACATTGTTAGAATTAGAATTATTTAAATGCCGATTATTACGTATCTAAACATTTGTTTCAATAATTAATGTATATATTTATATAGAATAAGATTTAATTTTTTTTCTCTCAAACAATAAAGATAATGTTCATTCTGTTTAATCTAAATCATCCCTAAAGGCTAAAACCATGCATGTTAAGCATAAAAATGTTGTTAATAGATATAGATTAAACAAAAAGCTTTTTACAGGTCAATTCAATTACAAATTAAAAGTCATTTTTAAGTAATGCTTAAAGTCCAAATGCCGATCAAGTAGAGAATCTAATATATGACATTTTAAAATCAACATATTTTCCCCCCATCAAACTATCAATCATTATCAGCCCGTCTATAATTATAAAACAAGATGGTTTATATTTAAATTTTTAAAATTACATTGTAAAATGCAAAGCCAAGCACAAACTCACCAAAGCCAGAAGTGAAGATCAAATCTGTTTATGAAACGCCATTTGCACACCTTCGACTAATTGGAAAACATAACAGCAGACCCAACACTAAAACATAAATGACAAAATAAATCAATCAATGAAACACCAAATACAAATAAATTAAAAAAATTTAAATAAATATTTATTCATGTCAGTATACCCAAATTCTAACAAATCCTCGATTTTTTTAAGGGGTGTCAGATGCCCGGCTAAAGGACAAGATCGAGAGCCGGTGGTTTTGTCGAAAGGATCGACCAATGACTAAGGCAGCACCAGGGGGACTAAGGGGACGAGGAGAGATTCAAACGAAAAGAATAGGTCACGACGTGGAAGGAAGACACTGGAGACTATGGTAGCAAGACGACGGGGCAAAAGGCGATGGAGAGAGAGTGATTCCTATTAAAATAGCACAACACCAGAACCTGAGTCAAGCCATCGGGAACGGGACATCACCGAGTAGTGCATAGAAATTTGGCAGAAGTTTTAGAGAGAGGGGAGAGCGTCACACGTAGAGAGAAAATAGAATTTCAAAAGTCAAGGTTTGGCAGAAAAATAGGATTTTATAGTTAGGGTTTGGGGTGTCCAAAACTACGTCATTTTGACGTAGGATTAATCCCACCAAACATTATTGGAATGGCGATGTTTCGGCTTTTTCAAATAAAATTCAGTTTGGTTTAAGATTAAATTAAGTTGGGGAGATTTCGTTTAAGTTTGGGCTGGTGGAAGAAATGGTTATCCTTTAACTCCTTTAACATGTGGTCAAAGGTTCAAGTCTTGACAAGAACATCAATTAATTATATTTTTAATTTTGGCACAATTTTTTTTAATATTACTCAATATAAACCATAATGTTATATGACTAAATTTTTAATATACATATATAATGATCACAACTTATAGGTTATACTTTGATATATATTACAAAATTTGTATAATTAATTATCAATATGATTTTTATAAAATGTATGATTTGGATCTTATTACATTAAGAAATATAATCATCTAAATGAAATTTACTATAATCTTACATAAAATATATATTAATATATATATGTAGAACCTTATTGAATATCTCATATGCATACATATATATATTCACTTATAAAATTATATCAATTAAAAAATATAAGTTGTACTTTCATTTTAATACAATTTTATATTGATTTTTTTTAAATGATACAGGTTTATCTATATATATATATATATATTTTCTATAGCTATGAGTCAAATTTGCATGTATACATAGATATAATAGAATGATATTTTTAAAGCACAGATATTAATAAGTTTATTATAAATCTATCTTCTTAATTTACATATATTAGCTAATTATAATTAAAATGTAAATAAAGTAATAGATATTTTTTGTTTATTTGGTTTTTATATCTTATCATGGTTTTTTATAAAATAAAAAAATTTCTTTTGTTATTTTTATAAATTTTGGAATGATATAAAATTACCCTAATTTGGTATTATTAATCAATATTGTATGATTCATTAAAGTTTAAAAATTTCTACAAAATTAATCAAAGGAAAACATATTTAAACTTTTAAATATTATAAACTTCAATAAGTATGTATTTGTTTTTATTAATATCTAATTTTTTAAAAAAGATTAATAAAATTTATAAAAAGTTTAAAATTTTATAAGGAAAAAAATTATTATTATTACCAACGGAATTTTCCGTTGGAAAGTTTACAAAATAATACACATGTTTTACTCTTTAAATTTTCCAACGGATTTCCAACAGAAATTTTTTCGTTGGAAATTTCCAACAGAAAAATCCGTTGCAAATTCCATTGGAAAGTTTACCAAACAAGCCACACGTTTTACTCTTTAAATTTTCCAACGGATTTCCGTTGGAAATCCATCGGAACAAGTATTTACAAATTTTAGTTGGATTCCATTGGAAATACCATGTTTTTTTGTAGTGGAAGGATTAGCACGATACCCGTCCCACGAACGGTACCATTTAATTATATATTATCTTATTATAACCTTAATTTTTTTAATTTTATTCGTTTATTTTCTTAATCATTAGTCTTTCATTTTTTATTTTTATTTTTATATTGTTTGACTATGAATGATAATCTTTTTATTGAAGGCATTTCTCGAGTCCTATTATCTTTTTGGTAAGATTTGAGAATATCTTCTCACCTTAAGAATTTCCTAAGAAACTTATCTTTCCAAATTTTTTGAAAAAAATCTCATCATCGAGATTATCGTTCGAATTTTATTTAAAAAATGTGAATATACATGATGAATATGAAATACAAAAATGATGAGTGTTACGAAATTCAAATTATTAAATACGAACTCTGATCATTTATTAAAGTATTTCCATGATCCTTCTATCCTTTTGGTAAAACCTGGGAACACATTTTCACCTAGAGAATTTCATGAGAAACTTATCTTTAAAAGGCTTTCTGGAGAAATCTCATCATCGGGACCATTATTCTTATATAATTGCACATGTCAATAAAATGCAAGTTTTTAATTATTTATTACAATTGACAACCTTTTATCGAAGACATTTCTTGGATCCTTCCATTGTTCTGGTAAAATCCAAGGATGTTATCTCACCTAAAGAATTCCTTGAGGAAACTTATCCTTGCAAGCTTCTTGAAGAAATCTCATCATTGGGATCGTCGGTTGCATACAAAAAATATATATTGGCAAGATGTAAATTCTTAATTATTTATTTTAATCGATAACTTTTTATTAAAAGTGTTTCCTGGATCCTATCATCTTTATGAAAAAATTCGCGTACACTTTCTCACTTAGGGGTTTCTCGAGAAATTTATTCTTTTAAGTGTCTCAAGAAAGTCATCGGGATTGACAATTGTTGTGAGACCCTGTTGAATTTGTTAAAAGACAGTATTGTACTGAGTAGTACAACTAAATTAAATCGAGCCTTGAACTAGTTTAAATAGAAATTCTAAAAGGAATTTCAAAATTCTGAGACCCATAGAATAGCTCAGAATAGTGATTTGGAGTTCAAGGTCCAGTCTGGAGTTAATCGGGAAAATTGACCGGTTAGGGACAAAACGGTCATTTTCTCATTTGTTGATTTATGGAGATTTTAGCCAAAATTTGATCACATTGGACAAAAAAATAATTATATGACATACAATTATGATCCCATAATCATAAAATGATGTTTAACAGTGTAAAATTGTGATTCCCGGTGTTTTTGGAACACAAGGGTAAAATAGTAATTTTGCCATCGAAGGACTAAACGGGAAATTTTTTCAAAGGATTTTGCCCCAATTGGGTAATATTGATTTATATTAGTGTTATTTGAGGTTGGACAGTGAAAATAAAACAATTTCGGGACATTTCAGAGTATAGGGGCACAATCGTAATTTTACCATCCCGGGGGCAAAACCGTAATTTTTCATCACCAGAACCATTATTTCCAGCCATGATCATCCTTGGATCAGATGTTGACTTGATTGATCAAGTGGTGGAAAAGAAATGGAAGAAAAAGTCAAAAAGTAAAGAAAACGAGCCAATCACATGGTGCCACGTGGCAAGCTTTTATATTTTATTATTTAAGCCTAAAAATCAGCCTTTAACCATCATTTTCTCTCTCCAAATTCTGGAAAAAACCGATTGAAGGGAAGAAAAGAAGAACAAAGGGAAAACCATAAAAACCTAGGCCAAAATCCATAGATTTCAAGTGTTTTTCAAGATTCAAGCAAAACAAAGGTAACTTTTCTTTAGATTTACTCTAACCCTAGCTTACCTATGCTTTTGTTCTTGATTTCTATGGTTAAATATGGAGATATCATGATGGAATAAATTCTGAAAAATGGGTATGAGTATGGATTTGATGTTAGATTGGATTGAATTTAAGCTATGTTGGTGTTTAAAGGTAGTTAAGCATGATTATGGACAAAAATGAAAGAAAGAAATTGATTGTCATGGTGATTCTTTATTAGGCCGAACCTAGGGTGTAGAGAATGCATGAGAAATTGGTTCATTTCAAATGAAATGATTTCATTTGAAATGAAAGAAATTAGAAAATGACAAATTCAAGTGAAAAATGTAGTAGAAACATTTTCAGTGCTAATGCACTGTATTGGCCGAAATTTTCTATAAAGAAATGGAAAATATTGAATGCTGAAATTGGCATCAATTACATGATGTGGGGTGAATTAAGCTATGAGAAAAAGAATGGTGCAATTTGGAATCAAATTGGACATAATAGCCGATTAATCGGGTAATCGGTCGAGATTAGGCAATACCGCGTTAAAGTGATAATCGGACGCATTTTTGCCTTTGAGTATCATATGTGAGCAATTTCAATTAGTTTATATTAGTTGGGGACATTATAGTAAATTTCCTAATTTTATTCTGTGTTAAGGTGGTGAGAAGTCCGAGAAACGCAAGGAAATCGTGATTGAGGATTTTTAATCCGAGAGCATCCGGAATCCGGATTTGTGAGAAGGTGAGTGAATTTGCATTTCAAATTATTTGGGAAATGCACATTGTATTGATTAGGATAATTAAATGATTTATCCAAAATTTTTTTAAAATACGTGTCGGGAACAAGCCTTTGAGAAAAATGATTTTATGTGGTAAATATGTGTTATGCATGAAAGCATAAAAATATGTGTTATGCATGAAAGCATAAAAGTATGTGTTATGCATGAAAGCATAAAAATATGAGTTATGCATGAAAGCATAAAATTATGTGTTATGCATGAAGGCATAGAAATTATTTGATATGCATGAAGGCATAGAAATTATTTGGTATGCATGAAGGCATAATATTATGTGGTATGCATGAAGGCATGAAATATTATTTTATTGATGTGAAGTTTGATTTTGCTAAATGCGTACATTGTGATGATGTTTACATGTATGGTTGAGAGGTGTTGTGAAAGTGTTACCACCGTGCACGTGTGAAGAGGAAAATGCACATGCCTGAAATGGTGTGCAAAGTGGGGACGGCGATACGTAACGCCCACTATTTCCTAAAAATTGAGAATTGAGTAAAAGTGGGGACGGCGATACGTAACGCCCACTATTTACTAGAAATTGAGAACTGAGTAAAAGTGGGGACGGCGATACGTAACGCCCACTATTTACTAGAAATTTTGAGAACTGAGCAAAGTGGGGACAGCGATACGTAACGCCCACAATTCCTGGAAACTATCACTCGTGAACATTGGTGAAGTGTGATTTGTTGTCCAGGGGCTTGCAGGGACGGCGATACGTAATGCCTACGAGTGCTCAGATAAATGTGTTTGTATATATATATGATTGCTCATGTCCTTGAGTATATATGTGTGAAATCGAATATTATTTAATTATAAATTAAATTGAATTAAGGGGTAGGGTTTGATAATAAATTGGATCAAATGATTGTGTTCCAAAATGTGTGCATATATGTATATATGTTGTGCATTGATAGATAATGTTGTGTAATGATTATAACCGTACGTGTGAATGATGATTTGGGGCTCATAGAGGATAGGATTGCTGTGTGATCTCCTATCCATGAGCGAATGATGATAAGGGACTTATAGATGGAAGGGATGCTGAGTGATACCCCTTACCAATTGATTTCTGTCTATGAACTTGGAAGGGATGCTGAGTGATACCCCTTACTAATTGATTTCTGTCTACTAATTTGGAAGGGATGCTGAGTGATACCTCTTACCAAATGATTTCCGCCCATGAGTTTGGAAGGGATGCTGAGTGATACCCCTTACCAATTGATTTCTGTCTATGAACTTGGAAGGGATGCTGAGTGATACCCCTTACCAAATGATTTCCGCCCATGAGTTTGGAAAGGATGCTGAGTGATACCCTTTACCAAATAATGTTTGCCCAAGAACTTGGCGGCAAAGCTGAGTGATACTGCTTGCCAAGTTCCTTGATAAATGTTTTTCCACTAAGGATAGTGAATATTAGCAGTGTATATGATTGCTTATGTATTTGTGTATATATGTGATTGTATGGTATGCGAATTGTTTGAAATTGAAGATGAAAATATTTCAATGACGTTAAATATGATTGTCATGCATCTGTGTATATCAACATGATGCCTATATGTATTATTGAGAAATTATGTGAAATTAAGTGTACTGAATCTGTGTACCCTTGTATTATGCTGATATGCATTATTAATAAATTATGGTGAAATTGATGCAACCGTGCATGTGCGGAGTGGAAAGTGCAATGCCAGTTGAATGATGAAGAGTGTGATAATTACGACCGTGCATGTGCGGAGTGGGAAGTGCAATGCCGGTCTAATGATAAAGGTTGTGATAATTACTACCGTGCATGTGCGGAGTGGGAAGTGCAATGCCGGTAATGATGTATGAGTTGAGAGTATAGTAGAGTGGAGGAAAAGATGGGACAATGAATGAGATAGAATAATTGGTGAATTAAATTGTACGTGGTACATATGCATATATAAATTGTACGGGTTGTGAAACCCTTATTATGTGACGGTTTGTAAACAACCGTCGATTTACTACTTTGATAGAATGATGAGTGTGAATTCAAGGATGTTTAATCCTTGAATGCATAACAAATTCCTGGGTAAGGGAAAAAGGGTTTGAAATATTAGTTAGTTGAAAATGGCCTTATTTTCAACCAGTGCATCATGATTGTCAAATCTTCTGATGAGATTGCTTGTTCCTTCTAATATTCATTCACTGAGTTTCGTACTCACGTTTTCAAAAATTCATGTTTTCAGATCAAGAGACTGTTGGGCTCTAGATCGAGGAGTCCCCATAGCGCATCTCCTGGGTATGTGTCTGGCATCCGATAGTGATTCCTTTTGTGGTAAATGTTTCCGCTGGAAGTCTTGGGTCCTTTGTATTGTAAATACAATCTAATTATGTGAATATGTGTATGCAATGTAAATTGCTAAATACATGACTGGTATAGTGCATGTATATAAATGTTGAAAATGCCATTGTTAAATGGCTTTGTATGCACACTGGATGCATTACGTGTGAATGCCTCACACGAGTATACGTTGAATACAGTAAGTAAAGTAAGAGAAAATAGGCTTGCTTGGGCTTAGTGAGCTATGCTCATTGGGTCCTTGCGCCGGTCATGGCCCGGAAATTGGGTTGTGACAATTGTAAACAAAATATGTGTCACACAGTAGGATGTGAATTTCAAACCAAATTATTAAATACGAGCGATGATCTTCTATTGAGAGCATAACCCAAATCCTCTCATCTTTCTGGTAAAATTTGAGAACACTTTCTCGCCTAGAGAGTTTCCTGTAAAACTTATTGTAACACCCCGTACCCTCGTCAGATGTAAATAAGACTTTGTTGATTAAACGAAGGATCATTTGATGCAATTTAAGTGTCGACAAGTAGTGCCGGACAAAAAAAAATATTTCAGAATAAAATATTATTTTATTAATAAAATAATGTTAAATATTAATATTTTACTAATCACGAAAAATTAGTTTGAAGAAGGATATAAGTTTAAATTAAATGGGGGAGAAGAAGTAAGGATGAATTTGTGAAAGAAGACCACAATTGTACCACGTAATTTTATTAAATTGAGCTAACGTGGTGGGTAAAAATTTAAATATTACGGGAACACCGTGTTGAAAGGTGATCTCGATATTTTGGTTATATACATGTATGAGAAGGAGGATTGAAGAAAATTAAAATTTTTACACGGGCCGAAGGGATCAAATTTAAGGTATAAAAGTTTGTTAATGGTTATTAAAAACAAAAATTTAGTAAGTGTAATAGTCGAGAATACTGATACTAAAAATAATAATAATAAATAAATGAAAAAAAAAAGAGACCACATGGGCAGCAATAATAAAAGGAAGAAAAAATAAGACGTGACAAGGGCCAGCAAAACATGTAAAAAGGAAAGTCAAATAACAAATTTTTTTTTTTAGTTTAGTTTAGTTGGAACTAGGTAGCAAATAATGGTAGGGGTCGGCCACAAAATCAAAGAAAGAAGACATGATGATGGGGCCAGTCAATTGAGAAGAAACAGTATGCCAACTGAAGAGAAAAAGAAAGAAGAATAGAGAAAGAGAGAGGTGTCGACAACAAGGAAAGAAGAAAAAAAATAAAGGAAAGAACCGAAAGAGAGGAAAGAAAAGAAGGGATAAGTCGGTTGAAGAAAAACCAAGAAAAAAACTAAGGAAGCAGTTGAGAAAGAGGGAGTGAAAAGAGAGAAAATTTTACGTTTTTTTGGGGGGTTTAGCTGCTGTAAAATGAGAGGTTTTTGTTGTTGAAATTTGTGATTTTTCTACTGCTTTTGGAGGTTGAAATAGGTAGTGTAGTTGCTAAAAATTTTGAGGTTTAGTTGCTTAAAATTTTTGAGGTTTTGCTATTGGTTTTTGGGGCTAGAAAGCTATTGAATTTTAAGGTTGGAAAGAGGCAACTGTAGCTAGAAATTTTGAGGGAGGAGGGGCAGCTTTGTGCTGCCAAATTTTTGAGAAAGAAAGTTGAAAATTCTACAAGTTTGAAGAGGATATAAAGCTGATTTTTTTGCTCTTTTAAGGGAGGATAAGAGCTGATTTTTAAGAGCAAAAAATGGAAGCAGAAGGGTGAGAAAGAGAGGTTGTGTTGTTGTTGGTTTGTGCAGGAAAATGGAAGTTGTTTGCTATCGAATTGAAAAGAACAAAGAGGGCTTTGTGTTGCTGGTTTTTGAGAGGCAAGAGAGGCCTTGTGCTGTTGGATTTTTGGGAAGGAGAAGAAGAGAAACAAAAAGAAGAAGAAGGGTGAGGCTCGGTTGGAAAGGAAAAGAAAAAAAAAGAGAACGATGGTGTTGGAGGGGAAGAAAAAAAGGAAAAAAAAAGAAAAGCCAAAGAGAAGAAGGAAGAAAGGTGAAAAAGAGAAGAAAAAGAAAAAAAAGAAAGAAAAAAATGGGCATGGCCCAAATAGGAAATAAATGGTCATAGCCCAATAGGAAATAAAAGTAAATGGGTATGTCCAAATAGGAAGAAATGGAAAAGCCCATGGACAGGGCCCAATGGCAACAAGGAAAAGAAAAGTCCAAAAAAGAAAATAAATGTAAAAATTTGGAAGTGCTTAAGTGAATATAATGCACAATAGTGGCGTGCCAGAGGAATTGACGAGCGATTAGCAAGTAGAAAATAGAGATGTAATATCCCGCTAGTTTGAGGTGAGTAGAGGTTGTTAATTTTAAAATTTTCATATTATCTATAGATATATATATTTATGCATTATTTATCAAAAACGTACAATTGTGGAAAACATGCGTTGATAGAATTTTAAGGAATTGTGGATGTAAGTTATTTTTAGAAATCATTTGGAATATATATATAAATTATACTTAAAATGTTTTAAACTGGGAAACAAGCTTTTCGAAACGATTTATATCAAAGAAAAATGTGCCTTATTGTTTGTGTCGTGTGCATTCATGAAATTTATTATATATTCACCATGCTACTCTAATATGAAAATATCATGCAAATATTTACAATGAACATTTTACGAAAAGAGAGTTTTAATGTGATACGAGGATCGATGTTGTGAGACCCTGTTGACTTTGTTAAAAGACAGTATTGTACTGAGTAGTACAACTAAATTAAATCGAGCCTTGAACGAGTTTAAATAGAAATTCTAAGAGGAATTTCAAAATTTTGAGACCCATAGAATGGCTCAGAATAGTGATTCAGAGTTCAAGGTCCAGTTTGGAGTCAATCGGGAAAATTGACCGGTTAGGGACAAAACGGTCATTTTCTCATTTGTTGATTTATGGAGATTTTAGCCAAAATTTGATCACATTGGACAAAAAGATAATTATATGATATACAGTTATCATTATGGAATCATAAAATGATGTTTAGCAGTGTAAAAATTGTGATTTTCGGTGTTTTTGGAGCACAAGGGCAAAATGGTAATTTTGCCACCGGAGTGCGAAATGTGAATTTTTTTGAAAGGATTTTGCCCCAATTGGGTAATATTGATTTATATTAGTGTTATTTGAGGTTGGACAGTGAAAATAAAACAATTCCGGGACATTTCGGAGTATAGGGGCAAAACCGTAATTTTGCCATCCCGGGGGCAAAACGGTAATTTTCCACCACCAGAATAATTTTTCCAGCCATGATCATCTATGGATCAGATTTTTACTTGATTAATCAAGTGGTGGAGAAAGAATGGAAGAAAAAGTCAAAAAGTCAAAAAAACGGGCCAATCACATGGTGCCACGTGGCAAGCTTGTATATTTTATTATTTAAGCCTAAAAATCAGCCTTTAACCATTATTTTCTCTCTCCAAATTCTGGAAAAAACCGATTGAAGGGAAGAAAAGAAGAACAAAGGAGAAAAACATAAAACCTAGCCAAAAATCCATAGATTTCAAGTGTTTTTCAAGATTCAAGCAAAACAAAGGTAACTTTTCTTTAGATTTACACTAACCCTAGCTTACCTATGCTTTTGTTCTTGATTTCCATGCTTGAACATTGAGATATCATGAAGAGTTTAATTCTGAAAAATGGGTATGAGTATGGATTTGATGTTGGATTGGATTGAATTTAAACTATGTTGGTGTTTAATGGTAGTTAAGCATGATTATGGACAAAAATGGAAGAAAGAAATTGAATCTCATGGTGGTTCTTTGTTAGGCCGAACCTAGGGTGGAGAGTGCATGAGGAAAATTGGTTCATTTCAAATGAAATGGTTTCATTTGAAATGAAGGAAATTAGAAAATGACAAATGCAAGTGAAAAATGTAGTAGAAAAATTTTCAGTGCTAATGCACTGTATTGGCCGAATTTTTCTATAAAGAAATGGAAAATATTGAATGCTGAAATTGGCACTAATTACATGATGTGGGATGAATTAAGCTATGAGAAAAAGAATGGTGCAATTTGGAATCAAATTGGACATAATAGCCGATTAATCGGGTAATCGGTCGAGATTAGGCAATACCGCGTTAAAGTGATAATCGGACGCATTTTTGCCTTTGAGTATCATATGTGAGCAATTTAAATTAGTTTATATTAGTTGGGGACAATATAGTAAATTCCCTAATTTTATTCTGTGTCAAGGTGGTGAGAAGTCCGAGAAAGGCAAAGAAATCGTGATTGAGGACTGTTAATCCGAGTGCATCCGGAATCCGAATTTTTCGACACCTGTGAGTGAATTTGCATTTCAAATTATTTGGGAAATGCACATTGTATTGATTAGGATAATTAAATGATTTATCCAAAGTTTTTAAAAATACGTGCCGGGAACAAGCCTTTGAGAAAAATGATTTTATGTGGTAAATATGTGTTATGCATGAAAGCATGAAAATATGTGTTATGCATGAAAGCATAAAAAAATGAGTTATGCATGAAAGCATAAAATTATGTGTTATGCATGAAGGCATAGAAATTAGGTGATATGCTTGAAGGCATGGAATTATGTGGCATGCTTGAAGGCACGAAATTTTGTGTTCTTATAACGTGTTGTCACATATGTGTAAATACGTGCAATGCATTGATATTTAATTGTGTTGATATATATATGTACATGTGTACGATATGTGGGAAACACATGTCGATGATTTTGGATACGGCAATATGGTGTGTAAAGAGGGATGCTGAGTGATACCCCTCACCGAGAAATTCTCGCCCGAAAACTTGGAAGGGATGCTGAGTGATACCCCTTACCAAGTGATGTTCGCCCAGGTACTTGGCAGCAAAGCTGAGTGATACTGCTTGCCAAGTTCCCTAGTAAATGTTTTTCCACTAAGAATAGTGACCATTTAGCAGTGTATATGATTGCTTATGTATTTTGTGAATATATGTGTGATTGTATGGTTATTTTATTGATGTGAAAATTGATTGTGTTAAACATGTGCATGATATGGGAAAGGTTCATGTTGGTGAGATTGGATGTGGAAAATATGGTTTGTACACGATGTGAGGGAATGCACACTGTAGCTCCAGCTATGTGCCCGATGTGGGGGTGCACATGAGCTGGTGAGTGCACATGGTGCACATGATGATGACTCTAGCTATGTGCCCGATGTGGGGGTGCACATGAGCTGGTGAGTGCACATGGTGCACATGATGATGACTCTAGCTATGTGCCCGATGTGGGGGTGCACATGAGCTGGTGAGTGCACATGGTGCACATGATGATGACTCTAGCTATGTGCCCGATGTGGGGGTGCACATGAGCTGGTGAGTGCACATGGTGCACATGATGATTATGACTCCAGCTATGAGCTGGTGAGATTGAGTGATATTGTTAGTGCACGAGGTGCACATGAGCTGGTGAGAGAATGGTGATATTTGTGTGATAATTACGACCGTGCATGTGCGGAGTGGGAAGTGCAATGCCGGTTGAATGATAAAGAGTGTGATCATTACAACCATGCATGTGCGGAGTGGGAAGTGCAATGCCGGTTGAATGATAAAGAGTGTGATAATTACGACCGTGCATGTGCGGAGTGGGAAGTGCAATGCCGGTCTAATGATAAATGTTGTGATAATTACTACCGTGCATGTGCGGAGTGGGAAGTGCAATGCAGGTAATGATGTATGAGTTGAGTAAAAGTGGGGACGGCGATACGTAACGCCCACTGTTTACTAGAAATTGAGAGTTAAGTAAAAGTGGGGACGGCGATACGTAACGCCCACTATTTACTAGAAATTTTGAGAATTGAGCAAAGTGGGGACGGCGATACGTAACGCCCACGATTCCTGGAAACTATCACTCGTGAACATTGGTGAAGTGTGATTTGTTGTCCAGGGGCTTGCAGGGACGGCGATACGTAACGCCTGCGAGTGCTCAAATAAATGTGTTTGTGTACATATATGATTGATTATGTCCTTGAGTATATATGTGTGAAATTGAATATTATTTAATTATAAATTAAATTGAATTAAGGGGTAGGGTTTGATAATAAATTGGATCAAAATGATTGTGTTCCAAAATGTGTGCATATATGTATATATGTTGTGCATTGATAGATAATGTTGTGTAATGATTATAACCGTACGTGTGAATGATGATTTGGGGCTCATAGAGGATAGGATTGCTGTGTGATCTCCTATCCATGAGCGAATGATTTCTGTCTACTAATTTAGAATGGGATGCTGTGTGATCCCCATGACTGTGTGTAGAATGGGATGCTGTGAGATCCCCATGCCTGTGTGTAGAATAGGATGCTGAGTGATCCCCATGCTTGTGTGTAGATTGGGATGCTGTGTGATCCCCATGACTGTGTGTAGAATGGGATGCTGTGTGATCCCCATGCATGTGTGTAGAATGGGATGCAGTGTGATCCCCATGCTTGTGTGTAGAATGGAATGCGGAGCGATCCCCAAGCCTATGTGTAAAATGGGATGCTGAATGACCCCCATGTCTGAGTGATTAATGCTGAGTGATAACCCTTATCGAGTACTCCGATAGTTATTTCTTTATACTACCAAGGACAGCGAAGACTTGGCAATGTATATAATTGCTTGTGTCTTTGTGTATATCTATATGATGCCTATATGTATTGTTGAGAAATTGGGTGAAATTGGGTGTGCTGAATCTGTGTACCCTTGTATTATGCTGATATGCATTATAAATAATTTATGGTGAAATTGATGCAACCGTGCATGTGCGGAGCGGAAAGTGCAATGCCGGTAATAATGTATGAGTGGAGAGTACAGCAGAATGGAGAAAAAGATGGGATAATGAATGAAATGCAATGCTTGTAGAATGAAATCGTACATGATATATATATGCATATATAAATTGTACGGGTTGTGAAACCCTTATTATGTGACGGTTTGTAAACAATCGTCGATTTACTACTTTGATAGAATGATGAGTGTGAATTCAAGGATGTTTAATCCTTGAATGCATAACAAATTCCTGGGTAAGGGAAAAAGGGTTTGAAATATTAGTTAGTTGAAAATGGCCTTATTTTCAACCAGTGCATCATGATTGACAAATCTTCTGATGAGATTGCTTGTTCCCCTCTAATATTCACTCACTGAGTTTTGTACTCACGTTTTCAAAAATTCATGTTTTCAGATTAAGAGACTGTTGGGCTCTAGATCGAGGAGTCCCCATAGTGCATCTACTGGGTATGTGTCTGGCATCCGATAGTGATTCCTTTTGTGGTAAATGTCTCCGCTGGAAGTCTTGGGTCCTTTGTATTGTAAATATAATTTAATTATGTGAATATGTATATGTAATGTAAATCATTAAATACATGACTGGTATAGTGCATGTATATTAATGTTGATAATGCCATTGTGATTTGGCTGTGTTCACACCCGGGAAAAGGTGTGTGTATGTATGGTTAGTTATGCCATTATTAATTGGCGCTGTATGCACTTTGGGTGCATTACGTGTGTATGCATCACACAGTAGTACGATAAGTAAAGTAAGAGAAAATAGGCTTGCTTGGGCTTAGTGAGCTATGCTCATTGGGTCCTTGCGCCGGTCATGGCCCGGGAATTGGGTCGTGACAGATGTTTTGAGAAGGATTTAAAATATCCCCTTGAAAATCAAATTTGGATTTTTTTTAAAAAGTGCTTTTATTTAACCAAGATATTCAAGAGTAAGCGGAGACTATGTACTTGTGTTATATATATATATATATATGGTTTGCATTGATGGCTTATGACAATGTGATAGCATGGATATATATATATGGTTTGCATTGATGGCTTATGACAATGTGATAGCATGGATGGCTGGATTGTGTTTGTGTGAATTACTTGAACTGTTTTGCTTTTACTTTGACAGATTGGGTAAAATAATATTAGTCATGCCATGCTACCGAAATTTTTATTGATTTGGTGGGTTATGTGATTAGTTTACTACAGTGGGCGGGTTTCCATGGACCAGCCTATTAGAGGGGCACGGTAAACCCCGTTATATTATACCTTGGTACGAGAGGCGCGAAGGGTATTTCCTAAGGTATAATGAGTTCACTTCACGCCAAACCACCACGTGAAGGTGAAACTCAACCAACGCTAGGGAACTACTATGTTTTTAAATGTAAAAATATGTTTTATGTGTATATTTCGTTCTAACAGCGTTGGCGGACTCGGTTGGATGCCTTGGAGCAAAGTGTCACCGAGTATGAGTTTTTGGCACGAGCCAAGTTTTTAAGAGAGTCATAAGCCTTGTTGATTATTTTTTATGAAATGTAATTATTTTATATAGGTTGAAATGAGTATTAAATGTTATGAATCATATTTCTTTACATGGTGAAAATGGAATTAAACGGTTTCTGGCAGCTCTCTTATTTTCACGGTGAAATGAATTTTAACCCCTTAAGTATGAGGCGATTTGTGATTTATGTATAAGTTTGAGTAACGTTAGATTTCATGAGAACTGGTCCAAATTTATTAATTTGATTTGAGTAAAATGCCAATTGATTTCGACTACGGAAATCTTTTATGTAAAATGGTTTTAAATCAATTTTTCAAATGATTGACTTGAATAAAGTTATTGGTCTGTTTTGTTGTGAAAAACTTTATCCACCTTGGATGATTTATCACTTGAAGTGATTACAATGCATAAGAAATTCTTGATTTTTTTAAAGGCACAAACCCCATTTGAAACAAATTATTTTTATAATCTTGCATTTTTATATTCAACTGATCTGCTGCTTGCTTGTTTCCCATCTACGTCCTACTCACTGAGCCGATGATCACTGAGTCTATGAGACTTACACCCTTTTTATTTCCCTTTTGCAGACAGGGATCGACCTAGCACGAAATCATCGATGTGCTCAGTTTCCTGCGGATAGGTAAAGGCATCTCGTAGCCTCGTTCCGAGTCGCTCCGCTGTCTAGAGTTCAGTCACATGAAATTTCTAAATGTTATCCATATTGTAAATTCATAAATATGTATTGTTTAAAAACTTTGTGTTTTAAATTTAATTGCTATTATTGGAAAATGGAATGTCAATAATGTGATTATTATTGTTATTATAAATTATTTACTTACGTATTAGCATATTTGATAAATGTCACGAAAAGTTTATAAAGGCTTGTTCGAGACTTGGCGGGATCTCCTGGAGGTCTCGGACGCCGGTAGCGACCGAGGACGGATCGTTATACTTATCCTTACAAACCTCCCAAGAAAGTTTGATCATCGGAGTCATCATTTGATGTGCAATATATATATATATATATATAAGCATATAAATGAATGCTAGGAATATTTATGCATGAGCAACAATAATGGAAGACTGATTAAAATATTCATTACATATATTTTCTTCTTTTTTTTAATATTAACTTTTAATCATGACTGTTTATTATAATATTTTATTATATTATGTGTTAACCTAAAATTAGAGATTTCCATAAATTTATATATTTAAAATTTCAAATATATGGACACACCATCCATCAATCATAAATATTTATATATAGGTAAAATACTTTATATAACAACATTATATTAGTTTCATCACTTTCACAATTATAATAACACGTGTTATCTTTTCCTAAGAAAAATAAATCTATTAACATTGCTGAAAATTACCAAAAGGATGAAACACAACAATAGCCCACAACAAAATCCAAAGGATAGGCCTTTACCTAGTCTGGGCTTATAGTGACTTAAGTTGTTTGGACTTCAGGATGGATCTAGTGGCACTTGTGTGGGCTTAGTATGGCTAGAGTCATGGGTTGTTTCTTTCCTTTCTTCTAGTGGGTTGGACCTTAACTTATTTCAACTTCTTTACCTAAGGCTAGAATGCACCGTTTGGTGCCTTGAATGTCTACCATACTCGGCTAAATGACACTATTTAGATCTCCACTAAAAGGCTTTAATAAGCCTTTCAAAACTTCACCATTTTTTGCCTCTCCTTAATCAAACCTTAACTATAAAATCCATGTTTTCTCTTTTTTTCCCCATTTATTTCTTTTTTTTTTCAAATGGCATCTCTTTCTTCTCCAATCTTTACGCCTTTAGCAGTGAACCACCCCCTCGTAGCCTCCGCTTGTATCTTCTTTTAGTCTTTTTCACCCTTAAACCCTCATGACCTCCAATCTAAAAAAAAATAAAAAACACTTTTTACCCTTGTTAACAAAGTTTCAAAAAACTCAAAACGAAAACTGCATCAGCTTAGCAACCCCAAAAATCTAAATCAAAACTCTAAAACCTTTTAACCTAAGAAACTACTCACCTCCCCCTGACCTGGATGTGATTTTCACCAAGAGCTCTCATAGCTTTTTTCTTTTCCTTTTCTAATGTGATTGATATTTTTTTGGATTTTTTTTTGATTGAGGCCTGAGGCTGGTAGTTTCTAAGGTTTTTCTTTTCTTTCTGTGAAATTTTTTACTATAGGTTTCTTTTTTTGAAAAAATTATGACCTTAGGTTTTTCTTTCTCGAAAATCTTCCACTTTTTCACCAACATTTTCCTTTTATACCAATAGAGGACATCAATGATATGTTCTGTATGCCAAGTGTTGAGATGTCTATACGTTTACACGTAGGTGAATTTTTTGAGGAAATATGAAAAGTGATAAATAAACTATATGGTTTGAGGTTTTGATTTGTATTTGATGTGATAATTGAGGGTATGTATGTGTGGATTGGATTTTATGAATGATTGGCAATAACGGAAGAGATTTAGAATGAGTTTAGACCTTGAAAAGAGCAATTTTTACTAATCGGGAGGTAAGAAATTGATTTTAGTGCAATAAGGAAAAATGCAGGAGAAGTCATGCATTCTGGCCCATGATTGACCATATGCTCTCTATAGTTGATCTTAAGAAGGAAAAATGAAAAAAAAAAAAGGACATTCTGGTCTAAGATCAACTATAAACCCTCCATAGTTGATCCTATGAAAGGGAAAAGGGAAAAACGTGACTTGTGTTCTGCTAGCGTCTTTGCCTTGTGTGATTTGTTTCTTTGCTAGCTAGCCACTGTGCGTCATTTGACTTTGTCTAGGGGTGGACCACTCATTAATTTGATGTACATGCGATGTGACCTAGGTGTGGCTTAAATAAATATGATATGAATCGATAATATACTTCGATGACCAGAGTGTGCCATAGGGAATGATGTAACCGACTATAATTGGCTTCGAGGGTAAGTTTAATGATGTGAATGATGATCTTTGGAGATATTGGGGATAATGATATGCCCCCTTATTGGAGCCTTAGGAATAATGATATGCCATATATTTAGAGATGGTTCTTAGATCATGTAGATGCATTGAGAATGCCATATTTATTATGTGCCTAATGTGTGTGTGTGTGTATATATATATATATATATATGATTCTAATTACGTGTACCACTCATTAAGTATTATAGTACTCACTCACTTTGTACCATGTGCAAATAAATAGGCCATTAGACAGAGCATGGCAAGTGTCATCTATTAACAGACCGATTTGGCATCTGGTAGGTCTTTTATTTTGGTCACTCCACTAAGTCAAGTCCACATTAGCTTTCGCACTCGAAATTTTAAGTTTAGAAAGTAATGTATTTTGGATATTATAGTCACTAAATGCCATGTAATATTATGTACCAAGGGTTGTTTTGTAAGAACTTATTTTGAATGTTCAATGAATGGCCTTATGATAGTTGTGTGAATTATGTGCTAGGGATGATGTATTATGTTGAGCTTGAATTTTATTTATGAATATGACATATGAAATCCCTTGGCTAGGTGTTATTTGATTTTGAATCCCTAAAGCTTACTTAGGTTTTGTGGACTTTGCCTGTTAGGTTCGTGTATTGGTCATGGACCCTTGGGTTTGGGTCGTGATAGTTTGATCTTATCTTGGCTTGTGCTAGGTGCGTGAAATTGCAAGCTTTATTTTCTTCATTTTCATACTTTTTTTCTATCTTATTGGCCAACTAGCTGATCCTATTTATGTTGGCTTAATCGAGTTTAGTTTGGTGTTTGATCCGTTTTGCCTCAATCAACCTTAAAAAGTTTGTTAATATTGGGCCTGGTCTTTGAAGCTCACAAGACTCTTGAAAGTAATCCACCTAAAGTCCCGAGAACCATTAAGGCCCAAGGGACTTTAAAAAACTCAATTTTGAATTTGGGCCTATAATAAATAAAACCAATGTCTGAATAGTTCTTCTTTGCGCATTCTTGAGAATAAGGATAATGCAAAAGATGTAGACATTTGTACTCAGACTTTGTCAAAAATTAATTACTCCTCCTTTGAAGGCT
The DNA here is from genome assembly GCA_036013995.1 of Theobroma grandiflorum. Lineage (NCBI taxonomy): Eukaryota > Viridiplantae > Streptophyta > Magnoliopsida > Malvales > Malvaceae > Theobroma > Theobroma grandiflorum. Next base: position 17,255,976 of record CP142131.1, read on the forward strand.
TCACAACTTTATATGAAAATAAATAAATGACTCTTCTTTTAAAGGCTCTACAACATAAAATGAAAATAAATAATTCCTTTTTCAAAGGTTTCACCCATAAGATAAAAAAAGTAGATAATTCCTTTTTTAAAATGCTCCACAACTTTAAATGATGTTGATAATTATTACCTGGAGGTTTGCAAAATAGTTATCGAAGGTTTCAGGGAATATATCTAGAGGTATTCAAAAAATGTACTCAGAGGTTTTAGAAAGTGCTACCTGAAGGTTTTAGATAGCGTACCCAGAGGTTTTGGAGAATGCATTTGAAGGTTTTGGAGAATTTACTCAAAGGTTATACAATATATACTTGAAGGTTTTAGAAAGTGCATTTGGAGGTTTTAAATAGTGTACTTGGAGGTTCGGAGAATGTACTTAGAGGTTTTGAAGATGTACTTTGAGGTTTTAAAAAGTGCACTCAGAAGTTTTAGACAATGTACTCAAAGGTTTTGAAGAGTGTGCTAAGAGGTTTTGGAGAATGAACCTGAAGATTTTGAAGATGTACTTGAAGGTTTTAGAAAGTGTAGTTAGAGGTTTTCATAAAAAAGGTTTTGCTCCTCATCTCTAATGTCATATCCCAAATTTTCGAGCCATGACCGACGCATGAGCCCAATAAGCGTAGCTTACCAAGCCCAAGCAAGCCTATTCCATTTATTTTAATTAACATTGTGTCAACTAATGTGGCCATACGCATTTTCAACCAATGTGAAAATAGCCAATTAATGATGGCGTTAACGATTAAAACATATATACATACATGGTTCATGACATGTAACTTAGTAATTACATTACATGAACATAGTCACATAACAAAGGACCCGTGACTTCTAGCGGAGAAATTACAACAAAAGGGTTGCTATTGAATGCCAGACACATACCCAGGAGATAAACTACCAAGACTCCTCAATCTAGGATCCAACGGTCTCCTGATCTGAAAACATGAATTTTAAAACTATGAGTACGAAACTCAATGAGCGAACGTTAGAAGAGATAGCCAAACATTCTAGCAAGATAGCAAAATTTACGGTTTATCACAAACCGTCACAGAACAAGGGTTTCACCTACCATATAAATCACATTTTCCATCGAGCACATTATATCACGCATATATAGATAAAATCACGTGCAATTACATACATCGCCAAGTCTTCTCTGTCCTAGACGGTAAAAAGAGGTGTCCATTAGAGCACTCGCAGGCATTACGTCTCATCGTCCCTGCAAGCTCCTGGGCAGAAAGTCATGCTTTGCTACAGTTCACGCATGAAAGTTCCCAGGAATCGTCGGCGTTACGTATCGCCGTCCCCACTTTGCTCAACTTTGAGTTTCCAAGAATTGTGGGCATTACGTATCGCCGTCCCCACTTTGCACACCATTACTGGTATGTGCACTACTCACTCCGCACGTGCACGGTTACATTAATTTCACCAAAATTTATTAATAATGCATATCAGCATAATATAAATGTACATAGATTCATCACAACCAAATTTCACATCAGTAAAAATAATATTTCACTAAAAGTTTGTTCTTATAGTACTCGTTCTTTTTAAAGAAAGTTGAATAAAATCATTCAATCATTTTATTCAAATACGTTCATATTCCCAAAACCATTTTGAAATGCAAATTCAATCACAAATTTTCGAGAGTCGAATTCGGGTACTTCGACTGCAAATCCTCAAGTACAATTTCCTTGCTTTTGTCAGAGAATTCACCATCTAGACATATTGCATAATCAAGAAATTCACCACATTGGTACTAAATAGTAATAAACTAATTTTAGACTATTAATACATAATGTGAAAAGCAAATTGTCCGTATATTGTCTAAACGTAGTGTTGACCTAATTCGGCCTATCACTTGATTAAATGGCCAACACGTCCAAATCAATTCCAAATTACTCCATTTCTTTTCTAATACCTCAATTCACCAAATGCACGCGAAATAACCAAAAATTCAACATAACCACTTTCACATTTCTCCATGGTAAATTCGACCATGGTGGGTACATTCGCACTAAAATGTTTCCCACTTAATTTTCTCATCATAAATCATCAATTCTCAACCAATTCGCTTGATACAAAATCAATTCATTCTCAACACACTACAAGATAGGTTCGGTCAATGAAGAGTACCAAAGATTATGTGGTTTTCTTCACTTGTTTTCATACTACACATCATTAATCATTTAAAAACACTAACATATATTGAAATCTAACCAAATTCAAGCACAAAACTCCTCCCCCATGTACGGTCAGTTATGATACCCATTTGCAAACTTTGATTTTAGTCATGGAAATGAGAAAATAAAGCATGGGTAATGTAGATCTCAAGCAAAAATAAAAAAATTTTACCTTATTTTGCTTGATTCCTTGAATTTTCACACTTTCCCTTTGAATTTCTCTTCCTAGGGTTTTTGTTCTTTATTTCCTCCTTTGTTCTTGTTATGGCCGACCATTATGGGGAGAAATGGAAGAGTTATAGGCTGATTTTTAAAGAAAATAATAAAATAATCCAAGCTTGACAAGTGTCACCATGTTATTGGTCTATTTTTTTAATACTTATCCTTTAAACTTTATTTCTTTACCACATAAAATGACATATTTATCCACACCAAAAATGAATAAAATCCTTGGTTTTGACAAGTGTTGGTGGTGAAAATTACGATTTTAACCCCGAGGTGGTAAATTACCATTTTGCCCCTATGCTCCAAAAAATATCGAAATTACAATTTTTCACTGCCTAACCTCAAATTGTACTCCAAATGATCAATCTTAGTCAAAAATTTCATCCCATATTCAAATTTAGTCATTGGGTGGCAAAATGACCATTTTGCCTCTAAATAGTCAATATTCTCGATTAACTCCAAATCAGCCCTCGAACCCCGAATCACCATTTTAAGCCATTATGTGGGTTTTAGAATTCTCAAATTCTTCTTAAAATTTCTATTTGGACTAGTTCGAGGCTTAATTCAACTTAATTGTACCACTTGGTATAATACTGACCTTTTGAAAATTTTTCCGAGGTGTTTCAAGTATGCAAGCATTCTATCTACGAGTCTATAGAGGTCAAGGCCTCACATTCTCCCCCACTAATAGAAATTTGATCCCCGAATTTAAATTCAACTGTAAGGTAACTTACCTTTATGTATGAAAGAGGTGTGGATACTTTATCCGCATCTCCTTCTCAGCTTCCAATGTTACCTCTTCACTAGTGTGATTCCGTCACAACACTTTTACTAAGGGCACATCCTTTGATCAGAGCTTTTTGACTTATCTATCAAGGATAGCTACCGGTTGCTCCTCATAAGTCAAATCATCTTGCAACTGAATGGTTTCATACCGTATTACATGTGAAGGATCAGGATTATACTTCCTCAACATTGACACATGGAACACGGGGTGAATATTCAAAAAGGTTTGGCAGTAATGCCAATCGATATGCCACCGTTCCAACTCTTTCTAAGATCTCGAAGGGTTCTATATACCGAAGGCTTAGTTTTCCTTTCTTGCCAAACCTCATTACCCTTTTTGTTGGCGAGACCTTTAAAAATACATGATCTCCCACTTGAAACTCCAAATCTCTCCGTTGGTTATCTGCATAGGACTTTTGCCTACTTTGTGTTGTAAGCATCCTCTTGCGAATCATGCGTATTTTATCGGTGGCATCTTGCACCAACTCAGGCCCCAAAAGTTTCCTTTCTTCCACTTCTAGCCATCTAATGGGTGACCTACACCTCTTTCCATATAGTGCTTCAAATAGTGCCATTTGAATGCTAGTTTGGAAACTATTATTGTAAGCAAACTCCACTAAGGGTAAATAACAATCCCATTTGACTCCAACGTCTATTACACATGCCCTCAACATATCTTCCAATGTTTGTATTGTCCGTTCAGACTGCCCATCAGTTTGGGGGTGAAAAGCCATGCTAAAATTCAACTTAGTGCCCAACGCTTCCTACAACTTTTCCCAAAATCTACTAGTGAACTGTGTCCCTTTGTCCGACACTATAGAAACAGGAGTGCCATGCAACCGTATTATCTCATCTACATAAAGTTGGGCATACTGGGCAACCCCATATGTAGTTTTAATTGGAAAAAAATGAGCTAATTTCGTTAACCAATCCACTATGGCCCAGACCGAGTCATAACCCCTACTAGTTCGAGGTAAACCCGTCACAAAGTCCATGGCAATATGCCTCTATTTCCATTCGGGCACTAGTAACAACTGTAGTAATCTTGTAGGCTTTTGATGCACTGCTTTAACTTGTTGGCACACTAGGCACTTGAAGACAAACTTAGCCACATCTTTCTTAAATCCTTCCCACCAATACACCTTTTTCAAATCTTGATACATCTTTGTAGCTCCTAGATGTACCACATAGGCTACCATATGCGCCTCCTTCAATACCTCTCTCCTCAATCCATCACTATCCGGCATATAAAGTCTAGTTCCATACCTCAACACTCCATCTGTGCCTTTGGTAAACATCTTTTCTTTCTTTCCCTGAGGATCCTCTAAGACCTTAGCTACGAACTCATCTTTACTTTGCGCTTCTTTAATTCGGTCCATTTGGATAGGCCTCACTCTAAAATGTGCTACCAATGCATCTGTCTCGAAAACTTCCAAATGCACACCCATGTTGGCCAAGGTATGCACCTCCCTAATAAAAAATCTCCTGTTTGTAGAGATATGTGCCAGGCTCCCCATCGATTTTTGACTCAAAGCATCGACCACTACATTTGCCTTATCGGGATGGTAAAGAATAGTACAATCATAATCTTTTAATAACTCCATACACCTATGTTGCTGCAAGTTAAGATCCCTCCGCTGAAATATATATTTTAGACTTTTATGGTCTGTATATATTTCACAAGTCTCACCATACAAGTAATGTCTCCATATTTTTAAAGCAAACACAATCGTTGCCATCTCCAAATCATGTGCAGGGTAATTCTGCTCATGCCTTTTAAGTTGTCTTGATGCATATGCAATCACTTTCCCATGTTGCATTAACACACATCCTAAACCAACCAATGATGCATCACAGAATACTGTATAACCCCATGTGCCTTGTGGCAGACTTAATATTGGAGCTGTAGTGAGACATGTCTTAAGCTTCTCAATGCTATCCTCATAAGCATTTGACCACTCAAATTTTGTATCTTTACGTGTTAGCTTGGTCAAAGGGGTGGCTATTCTTGAGAAATCCTTGACGAAGCAACAACAGTAGCCTACCAACCCTAAAAAGCTTTTAATCTCCGTAACTGATGTTGGCCTTGGCCACTTCTCCATCGCCTCAACTTTTTTTGGATCAACTTGTACCCCATCCTTACATACCACATGTACCAAGAATGCAACACTTTCAAGCCAAAGCTCACATTTGGAGAACTTGGCATACAATCGATGTTTTCTCAAAATTTGGAGCACTATCTTAAGATGCTGCTCGTGCTCCTCTCAACTCCTCAAGTAGATCAAGATATCATCAATGAATACCACTACAAACTTATCCAAATAGGGCTTAAAGACTTGGTTTATAAAATCCATAAAGGTCGCAAGGGCATTAATAAGCCCAAACGACATCACCAAGAACTCATAGTGCTCATATCTTGTACGAAATGCGATCTTTGACACATCATCTTTTCGGATTCTTAATTGATGATACCCAGATCATAGATCTATCTTAGAAAAACATTGTGCCCTTTGTAGTTGATCAAACAGATCATCTATTCTTGGAAAGGAGTACTTATTCTTCACTATTACCTTATTAAGTTGTCTGTAGTCAATGCATAGTCTAAATGACCTATCTTTCTTCTTTATAAATAGCACCGGTGCTCCTTATGGTGAGACACTAGGGTGAATGAAATCTATATCTAGCAAATCCTTCAATTGATCCTTAAGCTCCTTAAGCTTTGCTTGTGCCATCTGATACGGTGGTTTAGATATGGGTCTAGTATCAGGAATTAAATCTATATAAAACTCAATCTCTTGTTCTGGAGGTAAACCTGGTAGTTCTTCGAGAAATACATCTGCAAACTAACTCACTACCGACACTTGGCTTATATCTCCGACCTCTGCTTGGGTATCCCTAACAACAGCCAAGTAACCTTGACAACCTTGTCTTAACAGCCTACTAATAGATATGGCTGATATCAAATTGGTCTGAGTATTACTTTTATCCCCCTAGATGCTAAATGATGGCTCATCCAGGAAATCAAATCTAACTATCTTATGGTAACAATCTACACTGGCATGGCAAGGTGACATCTAGTCCATTCTCAATATCACATAGAAATCTAAGCTATCTAACACCACTAGATTCACTAAGGGGTTCTTATCCTTGATTCGGACTACACATGTCAAGCCCAACCTTCAAATATCTGTCATGTCATTTATATATTTGACATCATGCCTGTATACTATAATATCTCGAGAAAATAGATAAAAGCCGATATTGTACTTAGAAGTACAATTAAGTCGATTTATGCCTCGAACTAGTTAAATAGGAATTTTAAGGTGAAATTGGGAATTTCACAGACCAAGGATGACCTAAAATGGCAATTCGGAGTTCGTGGGCTAATTTGGAGTCAATTAGATATATTCGAAATTCAGGGGTAAAATGGTCATTTTGCCACCCAAAAATTTAATTTAGATATTTGATGAAAATTTTGGCTAAGATTGATCATATGGAGTATAACATGAGGTTTAGCAGTGAAAAATTTTAATCCTCGATATTTTTGGAGTACAGGGGTAAAACGGTAATTTTACCACCCTAGGGGTAAAACGTTAATTTTCCACCCCCAACACTTGTAAAATTTGTGGATTTTATTTATTGTGGGAATGGATAAACATTGCATAAAATGTGGTGGAAAATTAAAATTTAAAAGTTAGATATTTAAAGTATGGACCAATTAAAGCATCCCATGTGTCAAGCTTTTAATATTTTATTATTTTCCTTATAAAAGCATAAAAATCAGCCCATTTAACCCCATATGGGTCGGCCAAAGGAAGAACAAAAGGAAGAAAAAGGAAAACAAAGAGAAAATAAAAACCTAGTTACGAAAAATCAAGAAAATTCAAGAAAAATTATGAAAATCCAAATGATTAAGTGGAAAAAGGTAAGATTTTTCAAGTTTGGCTTAAGATCTACAATACCCATGCTTTATTTTCTCATTTCCATGGTTGAATTACCTATTTTCATGGTGGATCTAGGCTAGGTTGAATGGGTATGGTGAGAGAAATGATGTTGGAATTGGCTGATTTTGAGTTATGTTAGTGTTTTGAGTTAGTTAATCATGTTTGGGAGCAAAACAACAAGAAAAAGATTCATTTTCCCTACCATCCTTCAATATTCGAATGCCCCTTGTTGTATGTGTGTGGTGGAATGATTTTGTTTTAAGAAAAATGGCTTGGAAAATGATGAATTGTGGTATGAGAATCATGCTTGAAAAATATTAGTGTTAGTGGACACTTAGTTAGCAGAAATTTTAATAAGGTTTACTGATGGTGAAATTGATTTAAATTCAAGAGATTGGATTAGAAAATAATAATTTATGGTGAGAAAAATTTTTTTTTTTTTGCCGGATATGGTGAGAAAATTAAGTAGGAAGAATTTTAGTGTTAATGCACCAATATGGCCGAATGTTGCCAAAATGAGATGTGAGAGTTATTTTGTAACATTTTATGGTAATTGACTAGTGTCTGATAAATGGGAGAATTGGAAGAAAAGTGGAATTTATTTGGAATGGATTGAATATATTGGCCAATTAATTGGGTAGTAAATCAAATTGGGCCAAGATCATTTCAATTAGGTGTACAATTGAGACTACGTTGAACACTGTGTTTGGATAGTTACCGAGTAGTGTGCATTCAATTTCATGCATATATACCAAGCCTGAATTGATTTTATAATGGTCAAGTGTTAATGTGGTAAATTGTGTATTGTGCAATATGGATAGGTGGTGAGCCATTCGATACGGGTAAAAGACTATACCTGAAAATCGAGAATAGGAGTATTTCGAACTCCTAGTACTGTGAGTAAACTTATCATCATCTTAATTATCTAGAGTAGTTTTTATCTGATTTGGTGATTTTATGAAAAATGAAATTAAATGGTAATTTGTTATGTGTTTTCAACAAAATGTGATTTAAATAAAATGATTTTGTAAATTTATCCTAAAAATTGAATAATGATTTTAAAAATAGAGTAATTGGAGACTGCCTGTTTGTATTACAAATTATGATTTGAAAATTTATTGGCTTATGATAATATGGCATGAATGGCTAAATTTGAAATGTTTAAAAACGTTCCCTTCGGTGGAAATTTTAAAGGGTCTGGGATTTGAAACCTGACGAGTAGGTCCTGCAGGAGGCCTATCCTTGGTGCGATGAAGCGGTAGAGGAGTAAGTCAAGTGATGAGGACTCAGACCTACCAATAACTGCCATGACATGCAATTGATATTTTTATTAATATGGTGGAATTACAAAGGGGTCACTGCAGTGGCGGGTTCCATGGACTAACCTTTAAGAGGGGCACGGTTCCCCGTCATATTCTTACCTCAGTCGTGGAGGCGCGAAGGATAACTCCTAAGGTAGGATTGGAGTTCACTTCGCTCGGATACCACCATGAGTAGGTGAATTCAGCCAACGCCAAGGAATGGTTGTATTTTCTAACGTGAAAATATGTTTCATGTGTATATGAAATTTTAACAGCCTTGACGGACTCGATTGGATGCTTGATGACGTTCAAGTATTCTCGAGTATGAGTGATGGCATGAGCCAAAAGATTATGGAATTCATAAGCCTTGTTAATGATTTGAATGAAATACAATTGTTCATGTGGGTTAGGATGAATTTCCAAGTTATGAAACAAGTATTGTGATAGGGTATTTTATTTGTCTCCATTTACTCGGCTTTAGATACTTTGGATGGTATCTATTTACTCATTGGGATTATATAATCTCACCCCTCTTCCTATCCATTTTTCAGGCTCGGGATAAACTATGGATAGTAAATTCCGTCGAGAAATAATCTCAGAATTGCATCCTTAAAAAGCAAAGGTACATAGGCTTATACCTTTTTGGTCCTCTGGGGGCCCACGTGTCATTGTAAAAGTAATTTTATGCTTTGGTTAATTGCGTTATAGTATGTATGAATATATTTAACTTTTATGCTATAAAAATTATTTACCGATACTTCTATAAAAATTATTTTATAAGAAAACAGAATATTTTACTCAATTTTTTTATTTTATTCTAATAGTTGTATTTTCACTTTTAATAAAGGTTTTAGACATTCAAATTTATTTTTAATCATGAAACATGTGATTCTACTCACCTACTACGTTTTTTGTCGGTTTCAAGATTTTTGAAGAAAAATGACAAAAATGCCTCCGTGAGCCAAAAAATAATATTTTATTTTTTTGATTTGAAAATGACTTATGATTTCTTGAAATGTGAGATTTAATAATTGTCGCTCACCGGGGAGATGCGAAAGCTGATGCTAAGCCTTACGGGGTTTCGGTCGGCATTTTAGGTAATAAGTGCCTATAAGGATGTCGCAGTAATTGTCATAGGCCCGATGGGAGTTCCAGGTCATGACAATTCAGTTGGTATCAGAGCATTGGGTTTTAAAAAATCAGAGCTTTTGAATTTAAAGCTTTTGGTTTCAAAGTCGTTTTACAAATTTACAGTGTCAATGTGGCCCCCGGTTAAGCTAAGATAGGTTAGATTGAATAGGATGCATCTACATATAGAGTCTGAGGTTACTTAAACCTGTTTTGTTATCTTTTATAGATTAACATGCCTCCTAGATACGAACACCCACCCTCCACTAGATCAACTGGGAGAGGAAGAGGTAGGCCTAGGCAAAGTCAACCAGATTCAATAGGAGAGGAATCGGCTGCGTCCCCTTTTCAAGCAGCACCTGCTGCTGAGCAGGTCGAGATTCGTCCGCCACTTACTGGAATTCTTGCCATGACTCTTGAGGTGGCACAAGCATTGGCAGCTTTCCTTACCGTTATGGTTGGCCAGGCTCAAACTGGTCAGGTCTCACTTATAGTGGCTCCAACTACTCTTTCAATTTCGCCAGTACATGATGTATCTATTTCTAAGAAGTTGACGGAGGTTAGGCAGCTAGGCTACATTTCTTTTACGGGTGAGTTGGATGCCATCGTAGCCAAAAACCAGATTAACCAGGTTTCGGAAACTCTCTCTGACATGAGATTGGATGATGACATGAAATTGATGGTGGCCACGAGACTACTAGATAAGTGAGCTTGTACCTGGTGGAATTCGGTGAAGTCCCATTCCACTATTGCTCCTACGTGGTCAGACTTTCTCAGAGAATTTGATGGTCAATATTATACTCATTTCCATCAAAAAGAAAAGAAAAGAGAATTTCTAAGTTTGAAACAGAAAAGTCTGATAGTAGAAAAATATGAGGCTCGATTTAATGAGCTGCTGTCTTATGTGCTTGACTTAGTTAGGATTGAGCAAGATTAGGCCAGTTATTTCGAGGAAGGGCTCCGTAATAAGATTAGGGATCGATGATAGTGATTGGGAAGGAGTCGCATAAGGAAGTAGTACAAATGGCTTCAAAGGCTGAGAAGCTCGCGAATGAAAATAGAAGAATGCAAGCTGAAATTGTAAAAAAAAGAAATCCGAGTGGATCTTCCAATCAGCCACCAAAAAGAGGCAAAGACTCGTCTGTTTCAGGAAGTACTACTTCTATTGCAGTGACATCTCCTCGACCTCCATTTTCACAAACACAATAGAGGCCTCCGAGATCTAATAGGTCTGAGATGACTATTTCTGAGAAGAGCTCCAGAGGTTTTGATAGATGCAAAACTTGTAGGAAATATCATGTAGGGCCATGTTGGGGACCCGTACGATGTTTTTATTGTGGTTGACTAGGTCACATTAGGAGTAAATGCCCACAGTTAGGACAGGCTACTGTAATTGATCCACATCCGCCAACTCATATGGACATGCAGAGGAAAGATTCCTCTGGATTACAATCGAGACAGGGAGTAGCTATAAGGTCTAATGTGGAGAATAACACCCAAACATATCCACCTTCTAGACCACAGACTCGTTCTTCGACAAAAATTTTTGCTGTAATGGAAGAGGAAACACATGTCCAACCTGGAGAAAGTGAGTGAAAAGTTAGATGAAGATGTGAGATAGTGATAAGGGATGTTAATACCAAATGATGAAAATGTAAATAAAGGTTTCAAGAATAAATAGTAAATGAGTTTATATGAAATATTGCTATAAGAATTTCTTATTATATTGTGGAAATTAGAACTCAAAAATGCTTAAGGTGTACAAGGGTCAAATGAATTTAAATCTTAAGTAACAAATTAATGTCGGAATTCAAGAAGGATACAAAGCAATATAGAGGCATGAAAGATGATTGAGGACAAGGGGATGACTTTGAGGAATTGTAATACTGCATCGTATGCAATGATCAAATCAAGATAAATCTTTGAAGCATTAATGGGATTATAAGGCATGTACACATATGTGGGATTGATATTGTGATCGACTAAAGTGAAGAATGGTTTTTAGTTATTTAAGATTCAAACTTAATATATGATAAGTGATGTAGGTAGTACAATGATAAAAAATCTCATCAGAAGTTGAGCCACGTGGACATAAGAGACTTTGGGAAATAGTCAAGGGGATGATATCAAGAAAATATGATCTATAATGTGGTTAAGCTGCACGAGATGGATTAATATGATTAAAAAGATTGATGTTTCATAAATGCAAGGTAAACAGATTGAAGTTCCCTATAATAGGAAATGACATGGGAAATTGAATATCAGAGGATAAACCAGTATCCCTATTTTATCTTTGAGTTCAATAAGTAAAATTTTGAGGTCAAAATTTTATTTTAAGGGGGGTAGTGTGTCAAGCTTAGCCCTAAAATATCTGTCATGTCATTTATATATTTGACATTATGCCTGTATACTAGAATATCTCGAAAAAATAGATAAAAGCCAGTATTGTACTTAAAAGTACAATTAAGTCAATTTATGTCTCGAACTAGTTAAAATATGAATTTTAAGGTGAAATTGAGAATTTCACAATCCAGGGATGACTTAAAATGGCAATTCAGAGTTCGAAGGCTAATTTGGAGTCAATCAGAGATATTCAAAATTCAAAGGTAAAATGGTCATTTTGCCATCCAAAAATTTGATTTAGATATTTGATGAAAATTTTGACTAAGATTGATCATATGGAGTATAACATGAGGTTTAGTAGTGAAAAATTTTAATTTTTGGTATTTTTGGAGTATAGGGGCAAAACGATAATTTTACCGTCCTTGAGGTAAAACGGTAATTTTTCACCCCCAACATTTGTCAAATTTGTGGATTTTAATTATTGTGGGAATGGATAAACATGGCATAAAATGTGGTGGAGAATTAAAGTTTAAAAGTTAGATATTTAAAGTATGGACCAATTAAAGCATGCCATGTGTCAAGCTTTTAATATTTTATTATTTTCCTTATAAAAGCATAAAAATCAGCCCATTTAACCCCATATGGGTCGGCCAAAGGAAGAACAAAAGGAAAAAAGGGAAAACAAAGAGAAAATAAAAACCTAGTTAGGAAAAATCAAGAAAATTCAAGAAAAATTGTGGAAATCCAAATGATCAAGTGGAAAAAGGTAAGATTTTTCAAGTTTGGCTTAAGATCTACAATACCCATGCTTTATTTTCTCATTTCCATGGTTGAATTACCTATTTTCATGGTGGATCTAGGCTAAGCCGAATGGGTATGGTGAGAGAAATGATGTTGGAATTGGTTGATTTTGAGTTATGTTAGTGTTTTGAGTTAGTTAATCATGTTTGGAAGCAAAACAATAAGAAAAAGATTCAGTTTCCCCACCATCCTTCAATAGCCGAATGCCCCATGTTGTGTGTGTGTGGTGGAATGATTTTGTTTCAAGAGAAATGGCTTGGAAAATGATGAATTGTGGTATGAGAATCATGCTTGAAAAATCTTAGTGTTAGTGGACACTTAGTTAGCCAAAATTTTAATAAGGTTTATTGATGGTGAAATTGATTTAAATTTAAAAGATTGGATTAGAAAATAATGATTTATGGTGAGAAAATTAAGTAGGAAGAATTTTAGTGTTAATGCACCAACATGGCCGAATATTGCCAAAATGAGATGTAAGAGTGATTTTGTAACATTTTATGGTAATTGACTAGTGTTTGATAAATGGGAGAATTGGAAGAAAAGTGGAATTTATTTGGAGTGGATTGAATATATTGGCCAATTAATCTGGTAGTAAATCAAATTAGGCCAAGATCATTTCAATTGGGTGTACAATTGAGACTACGTTGAACATCGTGTTTAGATAGTTACCGAGTAGTGTGCATTCCATTTCATGCATATATACCGAGCCTGATGTGATTTTATAATGGTCAAGTGTTAATGTGGTAAATTGTGTATTGTGCATTATGGATAGGTGGTGAGCCATTTGATATGAGTAAGAGACTGTACCTGGGAACTGAGAATAGAAGTATTTCGAACTCTTAGTACTATGAGTAAACTTATCATCATCTTAATTATGTAGAGTAGTTTTTGTCTGATTTGGTGATTTTATGAAAAATGAAATTAAATGGTAATTTGTTATGTGTTTTCAACAAAATGTGATTTAAATAAAATGATTTTATAAATTATCCTGAAAATTGAATAATGATTTTAACAATAGAGTAATTGGAAACTGCCTGTTTGTATTACAAATTATGATTTGAAAATTATTGGCTTATGATAATATGGCATGAATGGTTAAATTTGAAACGTTTAAAAGCATTCCCTTCGGGGGAATTTTTAAATGGTCTGGGATTCGAAACCTAACGATAAGGTCCTGCAAGAGGCCTGTCCTTGGTGCGGTAAAGCGGCAGAGGAGTAAGTTGGGTGATGAGGACCCAGACCTACCAATAATTGCCATGACATGCAATTGATATTTTTATTGATATGGTGGAATTACAACAATGGCAGGTTCCGTGGACTAACCTCTAGGAGGGGCACGATTCCTCGTCATATTCTTACCTCAGTCGTAGAGGCGCGAAGGGTAACTCCTAAAATAAGATTAGAATTCACTTCACTCGAATACCACCACAGGTAGGTGAATTCAGCCAACGCCAAGGAATGGTTGTATTTTCTAAGGTGAAAATATGTTTCATGTGTATATGAAATTTTAATAGCCTTGTCAGACTCGATTGGATGCTTGATGACAATCAAGTATTCCCGAGTATGAGTGATGGCATGAGCCAAAAGATTATGGAATTCATAAGCCTTGTTAATGATTTGAATGAAACACAATTGTTCATGTGGGTTGGGATGAGTTTCCAAGTTATGAAACAAGTATTGTGATGGGGTATTTTATTTGTTTCCATTTACTCGGCTTTAGATACTTTAGATGGTATCTGTTTACTCACTGGGATTATATAATCTCATCCCTCTTCCTATCCATTTTTCAGGTTCAGGATAAACTGCGGATAGTCAATTACGTCGAGAAATAATCTCATAATTGCATCCTTAGAAAGCAAAGGTATATAGGCTTATACCTTCTTAGTCCTCCAGGGGCCCACGTGTCATTGTAAAAGTAATTTTATGCTTTGGTTAATTGCGTTATAGTATGTATGAATATATTTAACTTTTACGCTATAAAAATTATTTACCGATACTTCTATAAAAATTGTTTTATAAGAAAATAGAATATTTTACTCAATATTTTTATTTTATTCTAATAGTTGTATTTTCACTTTTAATAAAGGTTTTAGACATTCAAATGTATTTTTAATCATGAAACATGTGATTTCTACTCACCTACTACGTTTTTTGTCGGTTTCGAGATTTTTGAAAAAAAATGACGAAAATGCCCCTATGAGTTGGAGAATAATATTTTATTATTTTGATTTGGAAACGACTTATGATTTCTTGAAATGTGAGATTTAATAACTGTCACTCACCGGGGAGATTTGAAAGCTGATGCTAAGCCTTGCAGGGTTCCGATCGGTATTCCGGGTAATGAGTGCCTATCGGGACGTCGCGACGGTTGTCATGGGCCCGATGAGAGTTCCGGCTCGTGACAACACAGGACTTATATTGCCATTCAGCCACAAATGCCTCCTTTAAAGGAGTAGACACCACTAATTGTTCTTTTCTTCTAACATAATCTTTATCCAATCAAAGTGCAAAGCATGGAGAGATAAAAGAATGGGTAGATCCAGGGTCAAACAATACTCTAGCATCCATATTACAAATAGAAAGAGTACCTGAAACTATTGCATTGGATGTTTGGGCCTCTTGGGGAGTTAAGGCATATACCCTCGCTTGGCCTCTCCCTACAGAACTTTGACGCCCAGACCTAGATGGTCTACCTCGAAAAGAAGCACTAACACCCCTATCTCTCTTCCCACTAGCCTCCTGGCCAGTTGAGACGGCTGCCGGAGGAGCAGATAAAGCTGGCTAAGTAGATCTGCGAATAGAATCTTGCTATTGTTGAGCCATCGGGCGGTTCCTCCAAATATGTCTAGGCTGGCCACAATTAAAACAAGCTCTTGTAGCAAGATAGCATCGCCCTCTGTGTCATTTTCCATAAGTATCACAGAAAGGAATAACCTAACTACTCTGCCTTGAATCTTGTGGCTACCTCCTTCCACTAAAAAGTTTTCTACCTTGCCCCAACACTAGCACTCGCCACCTCACTCCTCTGTTGGGATAACCTTGATCCCCTCTGTGGGCCTTTACGGCTAAAAGATGAAATTACACTGCTGAAATCTCTACGACCTTGATAACCATCTGTCTTGGCCTTTTTTGCTCTATCTCTTGTGGCCCTACTCTCACTGGTCCTCATCTCAATTCGTTGAGCACAATCCATTGCCGCAGAGTAAGTGTTGAAATCTCGAGAGGCCACAGCCTTAAACAATGGTTCCACCAGTCCATCCACAAATCTTTGGATCTTCATCTCCTCGGTGGAAACCAAATAAAGCACATATCGAGACAGCTGCATGAATTTCATATCATACTCCGACACTGTCATACTTGAAGCTTGCACCAATGCCCCGAACTCTCTAGCTCTAGCATTTCATACATTATTTGATAAAAATCGATCTAAGAAAGCTGTACTGAATTCATTCCACATCAACGGTGCAGCACTTGTTGGCCTACCCCTTCGTAAGGAGTCATACCACTCTTGTGCTACATCCTCCAATTGAAAAGCTGCCAGCTCCACTGATCTAACGCTAGAACACCCCATGGCATTACAAATCTTTTCCATCTTATCTAAGAAAACTTGGGGTTTCTCCGATGCATCCAACCCAAAAAATGATGGAGGCTTAAGTTTCAGGAAGTCAGTAAGTGTAACCTCTACCTGACCTCTTTCACCCTATAGAGGTTGGCGGTCGGTCTGGCCTTGTGAACTAGGGGATGCTTGTGCTACATGTCTCCCCTTTACTACTTTCTGTATATCATCCATACGGGCTGCCATCATCTCTACAACCTGATTAACTCTTTGTAGACCTGTCGCCAAATCCTTAACAGTAATACCTCCAATTGGTGGCCTATCTGCCTCACTTAAAGGTTGTCCCTGCTCTCTCTTACTCTCGGGCGTATTTGCCTTCACCGGCTGATAATTCTATTTTATAGAATTATTTTATTCTAATTTTATTATTAAATATTAACTAAGTCCTCAATTTTTAATTATAATTTATTTAATTTTTAGTTGTTTTTATATTTAGTTTATTTTTAAGTGAGTTATTTAATTTTATGTTATTTCTTTTAATTTGGTTAATATTTATTAGATTTTTATATTTTTGGTAGGAACAAAAGTAATTGGGTTTAATTTTGGAAAATAAAGTATTAAAAAACCTAGAAGTCTGCTTGCATATGCTTCAGTGTTTTAGCTATATCTCGAGATACAGAACTCCAATTGTTGTAATTCTTAGACCATTAGAAAGCCAAGAGATAGGCCTACAATGTTGGTGAAGATCACTTTGCCCAGTTCTACCTCAAAGATAGAGAAAACTATGTCAGAAAGTTACTAGACGTACTGTACCCGAAATAGTAGTTTGTAAAAACTGACAAGTGATTTTTGGGCCTCTAATTATATTTTTAAGCCCAATTAAACCCTAGGTTAACTTGAGAAATTTAGGTTAAGTTTGTTAGTATATATAGGATATTTTAAGACCATTAAGGAGAACTTTTGGGAGATTCAAGAAGTTAGAAGTTGAGGCTGAAACCCGAAGATCAAAACATCAATCATTATTTTGTTCCTTGGCTTTTATTCTTCTTGTTACTTTCAATAGTTGAATTTTATACAATGTTGTTTGATTTTGCAATCATGAGTAGCTAATTTTCTTTTTCTAGGATTGCAATTGAACTCACATGTAGTCTAAGTTTTTAATCTATTTCTTACTTATTTTCAATGAGAATTGAATTGTTTATTCAAATTTGTTTTTAATACTTTTAATTGCCTGATCACCAATTAAATTGATTTAGGAACCTAAACAAACTTGGGAAAGGGAGTTTAGAGTAGACTAAAATTAGGATAGCATATGATCAATTTAATTGATTTGCGTATAGGATAGGGATATACCTATAGGCCATATGCAGCTAGATTAGAGCCTGAACTTAATGAGTCTGTTTTAATTTTAAATCACATAGGGATATAGTGTTTTGGTTAAATAGATATTTTTATAGGACAAGTCGGGAGACCCTCATAAATAATTTAGGACTCTAGGTTAGCAATTCAACCCATTGAAATAAGTTAAGGAGGAGAGATAAAATTTAGATGAAGTGTGAGGGATATTGTAATCCTAGGCTTGTTTAATTTGATATTTTCTTAAGTTATTATTATTTTGATTTTTCTTATTAGATTAAATTTTAGTTTATTAGTTTTATTTAATCACTTAATTTGGATTGTTTGGATAAAATTAAATTGTTTTAATTTTAGTATTTAGTAAACTTTGTAGATCAATTCCCTGTGGGATCGACACTCTGCTTGCTCATATAATATCTGTTCGATACGTATACTTGCGTAGTAGAATTTCAACTTACAAGTTTTTGGCGCCGTTGCCAGGGAATTATTTCTAGAATTTTTATTAATACTAATACCAAGCAATTTAGTCTTACTTTAAATTTTATTTTTCTTGTTTTAATATTAGTTTTTGTTTGTTTGCAAGTATCTTTGGTCATTGTATGCAAAGAATAAACAACTTGAATCTTGTTCCTTTTGATCTTGAGATAGAAAGAACTTTTAGAAAACGTTGAAGGGAGAATTTGCAAGTTACAACTCTAAATCAGACAATGACTGAGGATAATAATAACAATGGCAATAATGCCATTAATTTGGTTCTCGAAGCAAATAGAGCACTGAGAGATTATGTTGTTCCACTTTTGCAAGGTTTGCACCAAAGCATTAGGAAACCTTCCATCAATGCGAATAATTTCAAAATTAAGCCAACTTATATTCAGATGATTCAGTCTTCAGTTCAGTTTGGTGGGTTACCTAGTGATGATCCTACTTCTCATTTAGTAAATTTCCTGGAGATTTGCGATACTTTTAAATACAATGGAGTAACTGACGATGATATCATATTGAGATTGTTTTCGTTTTCTTTGAGAGATAAAGCAAAAAGCTGGCTTAATTCACTACCTAATGGGTTTATCACAACATGGGAAGACTTGGCACAAAAGTTTCTTGTAAAAAGTTTTTCCATTGGCCAAGACTGGAAAGATGAGGAATGATATCACCTCCTTCACACAATTTGATGGTCAGTCCTTATATGAAGCTTGGGAGATGTTTAAGGAATTATTGAGAAGATGTCCACATCATGGGATTCCTGATTGGTTGCAAGTTCAAACGTTCTACAATGGGCTAGTTGGATCACTTAAAACTACAATTGATGCTGTTACTAGTGAGGCATTAATGAGTAAGAATGTTGTAGATGCCTATAACTTGTTGGAAGATATGGCCTCCAATAATTATCAATGGCCTTCAGAAAGGTCGAGACTAAGAAAAGTGGTTGAAGCCTATGAAATTAATGCACTTGGCACCTTAACGGCTCAATTAGCTTCACAAGTGGCTGTAGACCAAAAAGTTTGACACATTAGGAGTTCATGCAGTTCAAAATTCATCAGTAGTTTGTGAGATGTGTGGAGATGGCCATTCATATGATTAATGTTCATACAATTTTGAATCAGTCCAGTTTGTGGGGAATTTTAACAGACAGCAGAATAATCCATACTCCAATACTTACAATCCTGGTTGGAGAAACCACCCCAACTTTTCATGGAATAACAATACAGGGCCTTCTAATCCAAAACCCATCATACCTCTTGGTTTCCAGCAACAAGTTAGACCACCAGTTCCTGAAAAGAAGTCCCACCTGGAAGAACTTCTCTTGCAATATATGTCTAAGAATGATGCTTTAATTCAAAGTCAAAAAGCTTTAATTCAAAGTTAAGGAGCTTCCTTGAGAAATCTTGAAACCCAAGTTGGACAGCTTGCAAATTCCATCAACAATAAACCTCAGGGTTCTTTACCTAGTGACACACAAATCAATCCTAAAGGTAAGGAACATTGTATGGCAATCTCTCTTCACAATGGAAAAGAGGTATGTAAAGAGGTAAGTAATCAAGCTTTAAATTCTAAGATTTCAATTCAATTTGATGAGAAAGAAATTGAAAAAGAAGCTAAAAAAGAAATTGTGGTTGAAAAATCTGTTGAAAATTCTTAAGATAAATCACAATCTACGCCCACACCTCCACCACATTTTCCTTAACATTTTCAAAAGCAAAAATTGGACAAACAATTCAAAAGATTTCTTGAAGTATTTAAAAAATTGCACATTACTATTCCTTTTGCTGAAGCTTTAGAACAAATGCCAAGTTTTCTTAATTCTTGAAAGACATCCTAACCAAGAAGAGGAAATTGGAAGAGTTTGAGACAGTTGCACTTATTGAAGAGTGTAGTGCTATAATCCAGAATAAGCTGCCACCAAAGCTTAAAGATCTAGGGAGTTTTTCTATTCCTTGCACTATTGGTAATTTTAAAATTTCTAAAGTTTTATGTGATTTAGGTGCTAGTGTTTCAATAATGCCTTTGTCTATTGCTAGAAAACTTGGATTTCAGGAAATACAACCTACTACAGTTGCCTTGCAATTAGCAGATAGAAGAATTAGGCACCCAGTTGGGATTATAGAGGATGTCTTGCTTAAAGTTGGGCATTTATACATTCCAGTGGATTTCATTGTGCTTGAGATTGAAGATGATGTTGAAATTCCTCTTGTTTTGGGAAGACCATTCTTAGCTACAGTTGGAGCAATAATTGATGTGAAGAATCGCAAAATAACTTTCAGAGTTGGAGAAGAGGAAATGGTATTTAATTTGTTTTATTCAACTCAGTATCCCTATACAGATAGTTGTTATAAAGTGGATTTAGTCAATAAAGGTAAAGGTAAGCCTATTCTACCACCTTCAATTGAGCAAGCACCAATCTTTGAGTTTAAACCACCACCTCCGCCTATGAGAACCAAGCAGTTAGCACCTAAGCATCCTCCACCACCAGCTAATTATCCTTTCGAGAGTGGACAACAAGTAATGATGCTTTCTCAATCATACTTCAAGCTTTTTCCATGTAAACGCAAAGAAAAATAGTGGGGTCCTTTCAAAGGAGTGAACGCTTATCCTTGTGGAATAATTGAGATTTTTAGTGAGGATATGGGTACAATCATGGTTAATGGATTGAGCCTCAGACCTTATTTCGCAGATGAAGAATTGAAAAAAGGGGTGCTTTAGTCAAGCTAGTGACTATAAACAAGCGCTTCTTGGGAGGCAACCCAAGTTCCTCAACCTTATTTATTTTTATCATTTTTTTTTGCATGAGTTCTATTTTATTTTATTTTATTTTACTACTTATTTATTTAGTTATTTGTTCTTATTATTTATTCTAATTTTTTTACC
This sequence comes from Theobroma grandiflorum, assembly GCA_036013995.1. Classification (NCBI taxonomy): domain Eukaryota; kingdom Viridiplantae; phylum Streptophyta; class Magnoliopsida; order Malvales; family Malvaceae; genus Theobroma; species Theobroma grandiflorum. The sequence continues at coordinate 17,276,997 of CP142131.1, forward strand.
TCCTTTTGTAGGTAATAAGTTTTAAAAAAACAAATTTCAAAAAAAAAGAAAAAAATTTACAAAAAAAAAATTTGATAGCCATGGCCTTCAATTGTGCTGGACAATCAACTGAAACAAATTGTTTCAGCGCCGCAACCCTCAAAGGGAGAGCCGCGGTGCTGAATAAAGCATAAAAAGGTGAGAACAGACTCAACCTCAGCACTGCGGCGCTCAAACTAGAAGCGTAATGCTTCGAGTGCCAAAAATTTTGCAGCCTGTACCCCTCTTTACAGTTTTTTAATTTTGTTACTTCTCTCTCTTGCCTTTAGTCGCCCCCTTTTGTCTTTTTTTTTTAATTTTTTATTTTGTTTATCTTGTCTTTAGTCTTTTCAGCCTCACCTTCTTTTTCATATTTTATATTTTTTTTTTCTTATTTCTCTTATCTTTAGTTGCACAATCCTATTTATTTTTTATTTTGTTTCTTTCCTTTTTGTCTTTTCCCAACACACCATCTTTTTAATTTATTTTTTTTATTCTACTTCTTTCACTTTTATCTTTTCCAACACATCATCTTTTTAATTTATTTTTTTATTCTACTTCTTCACTTTGATCTTTCCTAACGCACCACCTTTCTCCATTTTTTATTTTTTTATTACTTCTTTCACTTTGGTCTTTCCCCAATGCGCTATCCCTTTTTATTTATTTATTTTTGTTCTTCTTTCTCTTGTCTTTTAGTCGCATAACCCCTTTTATTTTTTTATTATTTGGCTTCTTCCTTTCTTCTCTTCTTTAACCACATATTCCTTCTTTTATTTTTTTTTATTTTTTTCTTCTTTCTCTTATCCCTTCAACCACACCATCATTCTTATTTTTTATTTTTTATTTTTATTTTGCTTCTACCACTTCTTTCTCTTGAAATTTTTGTTTCTCTCTTTTACCTTTTCATTTTTTTTTCACTCACCACATTCACTCTTCCTTCAAGAAAATTTAGGCTGCATCTTAAGGAGTGGGATGGATATGTCTACTTTTCCTTCATTGCCTATGGATTCTGACACTGAGGATGATTTTCGTTGTGGCAAGGCGAAGGACTTGTAGACTATAGCTTTGGAGTTAAGGGCATATTCTTGTCCTTTTTCTTTATTTTCTTTTATCATATTGAGCACAATGTTTCTTCTAAATTTGGGGGGTGGTTTAGAATTTAGTGGTGTTGAATTTTGTTGATTTAATTTTTTTTTTATGTTTAGTTAGCTTTGGTTTATAATTTGTCTTGCATGTTTATTTATATTTTGCATATTTTATTAGTGTTTCGAAAAAAAATTAATTAAGATAGTTGCACCTTATTCACAATAGTCCCAATCCTAGGATGATATTTTAATTATCTTTTTATTCTTAGCTTTTGGGAAGCATATAGTTATGATTTAATTTTATGTGGTATTCTTGTGTTAATTTTATTTTAGAATTTGACTTTCAATAATTTGAGCACTATAGTCTTTTACTTAGAATTTTTATGTGATTTAGAGAAAGTTTATGTTGATGAAAAAGTATAGTGAAGTTAAGAATTCTAGAATTTATTTGATTCTCTCTCTCGAGGTGAAATCTTAGATAACACTTAGGATAAGAAGTGATTTAGGCCATCTTTGGACCGTTTGAGCCTTTTTGAGCTTACCTTGTTATATTTATCTTTAGTCACCCTTTTTGAGCCTAATTTACCTTTTCATTATAATTACCCAATTATGTTAGCCGTGGCCTATCTGTTTAAGTCCAACAACTTGAACCTTTCACCTCTTAAATACTTTAATCTTTCTAAGGAATGATTTGAGCTTAAAGAATAAATTGAGGAATAAAGGTGAAAAAAAAAGTGAGGTTGTTAGCAAAATTACCCATTGTTTATAATTGTCAAAAATAAGTTTGGGGTTTAAAAAAAAAGAAAAGAAATAAAATGTGTGTTACAAAGGAAAGTTTACCTCAAGTTGGAGGTGTTAAAAAAAAAAGAAAATTTGAGCTCTTTATGTGTCCTAGATTGATTAAGTGCTTCGGGTGAATTTGAGCCTAAATATATCCTTTATCATACCTTGACCCTAGCCTTACATTACAAGCTTGATAAAGACCTATTGATCCTTAAATAAGTGTTAATCTACATTAGTGGAAAGAGAGATGAAAAGTAAACTTATGGGATCTTAGTATTAATCTATGCTTAGATTTGGCATAAACTAATTTGAATTGCATGATATTTTTTGTAAAAGAGCATTTACACACACACGGAAATCCATTCGAAAAATAAAGTTTCACTTAAATTGATGCATGAATTTAAGGATTAGTTGTATGCTACCTTAAGCTAGAATTTGAGTTAATTTTTGAGGAAAAATTGAGAAATCATGATTTGGTATTTCTATCTCTCATTCAAGGATTTTCATGTTTGTGTTTTCTTTTTATGATTCTTTTCTATTGCTCGAGGACTAGCAAAATCTTAAGTTTGAGGGTGTGATAATTCTATTTTATAAAATTATTTTATTCCAATTTTATTATTAAATATTGGCTAAGTCCTCAGTTTTTAATTATAATTTACTTAATTTTTAGTTGTTTTTTATATTTAGTTTATTTTTAAGTGAGTTATTTAATTTTATGTTATTTCTTTTAATTTGATTAATATTTATTAGATTTTTATATTTTTGGTAGGAACAAAAGTAATTGGGCTTAATTTTGGAAAGTAAAGTGTTAAAAGACCTAGAAGTCTGCTTGCATATGCTTCAGTGTTTTAGTCATATCGCAAGCTACAGAACTCCATTTGTTATGATTCTTAGACCATTGGAAAGCTAGGAGACAGACCTACAACTTTGATGGATATTACTTTGCCTAGTTCTACATCAAATATAGAGAAAATTATATTAGAAAGTTACTGGACGTACTATGCCTGGAATAGCAGTTTGTAAAGACTGACAAGTGATTTTTGGGTCTCTCATTATATTTTTAAGCTCAATTAAACCCTAGGTCAACTTGAGAAATTTAGGTTAAGTTTGTTAGTATATATAGGATATTTTAAGACCATTAAGCAGAACTTTTGAGAGATTCAAGAAGTTAGAAGTTGAGGTTGAAACCCGAAGATCAAAACATCAATCATTATTTTGTTCCTTGGCTTTTATTCTTCTTTTTACTTTCAATAGTTGAATTTTATACAATGTTGTTTGATTTTGCAATCATGAGTAGCTAATTTTTTTTTCTAGGATTGCAATTGAACTCATATGTAGTCTAAGTTTTTAATCTATTTCTTACTTATTTTCAATGGGAATTGAATTGTTTATTCTAATTTGTTCTTAATGCCTTTAATTGCCTAATCACCAATTAAATTGATTTAGGAACCTAAACAAACTTGGGAAAGGGAGTTTAGAGTAGACTAAAATTGGGATAGCATATGATCAATTTAATTGATTTGCGTATTGGATAGGGATATACCTATAGGCCATATGCAGCCAGATTAGAGCCTTAACTTAATGAGTCTGTTTTAATTTCAAATCACATAGGGATATAGTGTTTTGGTTAAAATAGATATTTTTATAAGACGAGTCGGGAGACCCTCATAAATAATTTAGGACTCTAGGTTAGCAATTCAACCCATTGAAATAAGTTAAGGAGGAGAGGTAAAATTTAGATGAAGTGTGAGGGATATTGTAATCCTAGGCTTGTTTAATTTGATATTTTCTTAAGTTATTATTATTTTGATTTTTCTTGTTGGATTAAATTTTAGTTTATTAGTTGTATTTAATCACTTAGTTTGGATTGTTTGGATAAAATTAAATTGTTTTAATTTTAGTATTTAGTAAACTTTGTAGATCAATTCCCTATGGGATCGACACTCTGCTTGTTTATATACTATCTGTTCGATACGTATACTTGCGTAGTAGGATTTCAGCTGACATTGGCCTAGTGGCCCTAGCACGCCTACGTCGCTTCTTGAGGGTGGAGACCCATGGCCTATCTGTCATCTCAATGGGGACATCTTGCTCCTTCATCCGTCTTAAGGCGGCCCGTGTCTTAGGTGGCATTTTTACCTAGACAAGAGCAAACACTTGTTATTAAACACAATTAAGGACATAAGGTGGTTTCTAAGATAGGGAATTTATGTAATTCCTTGATTATGAAATGTGCCGCAGTTCACAGTTCAAAATAAAAGATCCCACATAAAGACTTGACTCTCCACTGGACCAAACAAGAACATCCTACGACCTAACAACCTAGGGCTTTGATACCAACTTTGTCACAACCCAAATTTTCGGGCCATGTCCAGCGCATAAGCCCAATGAGTGTAGCTCACCAAGCCCAAGCAAGCCTATTCCATTTATTTTAATTAACATTGTGTCAACTAATGCGGCTATACGCATTTTTAACCAATGTGAAAATAGCCAATTAATGATGGCGTTAACGATCAAAACATATATACATACATGGTTCATGACATGTAACTCAGCAATTACATTACATGAACATATTCGCATAACAAAGGACCCATGACTTCCAATGGAAAAATTACAACAAAAGAGTTGCTATTGAACGCCAGACACATACCCTAGAGACGAACTACTGAGACTCCTCGATCTAGGATCCAACGGTCTCTTGATCTGAAAACATGAATTTTAAAACTATGAGTACGAAACTCAGTGAGCGAACGTTAGAAGGGAACAAGCAATATTAGCTAGGAAATTTGATAATCATAATGCACTGATTGGAAACGAGACAACTTTTAATCTAGCTAATTTTTAAACCCTTTCCACTTAACTCGAAATAATTATAAATTCAAAGATAAAGCACCATTGAATTTACCCAAATATTCTAGCAAGATAGCAAAATTTACGGTTTATCACAAACCGTCACAGAACAAGGGTTTTACCTACCATACAAATCACATTTTCCATCGAGCACATTATATCACGCATATATAGATAAAATCACGTGCAATTACATACACCGCCAAGTCTTCTCTGTCCTTGGTGGCAAAAAGAGGTATCCACCAAAGCACTCGCAGGCGTTACGTCTCGCCATCCCTGCGAGCTCTTGGGCAGAGAGTCACGCTTTACCACAGTTCACGCTAGTGACGACTCCACCTCTTTAGGCAGCCCTTTCCTCCTTCAGCGATGGCAACGAAAGGTACCTATCAGAGCACTCATCAAAATAAACCCCTGTTTACATGCGAGAGTTCCCAGGAATCGTGGGCATTACGTATCGCCGTCCCTACTTTGCTCAACTTTGAGTTTCCAAGAATTGTGGGCGTTACGTATCGCCGTCCCTACTTTGCACACCATTATCGGTATGTGCATTACTCACTTCGCACATGTACAGTTACATTAATTTCACCAAAATTTATTAATAATATATATCAGCATAATATAAAGGTACATAGATTCATCACAACCAAATTTCACATCAGTAAAAATAATATTTCACTAAAAGCTTGTTCCCATAGTACCCGTTCTTTTTAAAGAAAGTTGAATAAAATCATTCAAACATTTTATTCAAATACGTTCATATTCCCAAAACCATTTTGAAATGCAAATTCACTTACAAATTTTCGGGAGTCGAATTCGGGTACTTCGACTACAAATCGACGAGTACAATTTCTTTGCTTTTGTTATAGGATTCACCACCTAGACATATTGCATAATCAAGAAATTCACAACATTGGTACTAAATAGTAATAAACTAATTTCAGACTATTAATGCATAATATGAAATGCAAATTGTACGTATATTGTCTAAACGCAATGTTGACCTAATTCGGCCTATCACTCAAGTAAATGGCCAACGCGTCCAATTCAATTCCAAATTACTCCATTTCTTTTCTAATACCTCAATTCACCAAATGCAAGCCAAATAACCAAAAATTCAGCATAACCACTTGCACATTTCTCCATGGCAAATTCAACCATGGTGGATATATTCACACTAAAATGTTTCCCACTTAATTTTCTCACCATAAATCATCAATTCTCAACCAGTTCACTTGATACAAAATCAATTCATTCTCAACACACTACAAGGTAGGTTCGGCCAATGAAGAGTACCAAAGATTATGTGGTTTTCTTCACTTGTTTTCATCCTACACATCATTAATCACTTAAAAACACTAACATATATTGAAATCTAACAAAATTCAAGCACAAAACTCCTCCCCCATGCACGATCAGCCATGATACCCATTTGCAAACTTTGATTTCAGCCATGGAAATGAGAAAATAAAGCATGGGTAATGTAGATCTCAAGCAAAAATAAAGAAATTTTACCTTATCTTGCTTGATTCCTTGAATTTTCACACTTTCCCTTTGAATTTCTCCTCCTAGGGTTGTTGTTCTTTATTTCCTCCTTTGTTCTTGTTATGACCGGCCATTTTGGGGAGAAATGGAAGAGTTATAGGCTGATATTTAAAGAAAATAATAAAATAATCCAAGCTTGACAAGTGTCGCCATGTTATTGGTCCATTTTTTTAATACTTATCTTTTAAACTTTATTTCTCCACCACATAAAATGACATATTTATTCACACCAAAAATGAATAAAATCCTTGATTTTGACAAGTGTTGGTGGTGAAAAATTATGATTTTAACCCCGGGGTGGCAAAATTACCATTTTGCCCCTATGCTTTGAAAAATACCAAAATTATAATTTTTCACTGCCCAACCTCAAATTGTACTCCAAATGATCAGTCTTAGTCAAAAATTTCATCCCATATTCAAATTTAATCCTTGGGTGGCAAAATGATCATTTTGCCCATAAGTAGTCAATATTTCCGATTAACTCCAAATCAGCCATTGAAGCCCGAATCACCATTTTAAGCCATTATGTGGGTTTTAGAATTTTCAAATTCTTCTTAGAATTTCTATTTGGACTAGTTCAAGGTTTAATTCAACTTAATTGTACCACTTGGTACAATACCGACCTTTTGAAAATTTTTTCGAGGTGTTTCAAGTATGCAAAGCATTCTATCTACGAGTCTATAGAGGTCAAGGCCTCACATCTAAATGAGGCTATGTAACTTTAAAATAATGTTAAAAATGATTGCTTGGGGTTTTAAATGATTTTCAAATAATCAAAACTTGATATCTTTTTAAGATTATTGTGTTGAACTATTGCATAAAAATTTCCAACATTAATGTTGCATGGTTAGGAACATGTATGCGTGACTGCATGATAGAAGGAGAAGGCCTTTTATGTCATCCTTTCATTTCAATGTACCTCTCTATCGAAAGCCATTCTTCCTATCTTTGTGCCTTTTTGATGATATTCTTGTGCAATTGCTGATGTCCTTGTCATGAAAGGACCTTCTTGCCTATCTTGTCATATTGACTCAGATTCTTGAAATTATTTCCCGAAAATAGATATCAACAAGGAATCATGTATCAATTCAAATTTGATTTCAATGGTTCCATGTCTCTTGATTCTTGGAACACTATTTTTGCACAATATTTTTCTCACTTTTCCTTAAGAAATGATTCACAAAGATGTTTATCTTATCATTTAAAATTTTTTATCTTCATATTATGATAACAAAAGTTACCTTATAAAGACAAAAACTATCTCTATTTTTAAAAACATTTTTCTTTTGCTTTTAGAAACACTATGAATTTTGACAAAATGATAACAAAATTGCCCTACACAACTATTTTTCATAATCAAATACAGTTAAATTTTGGAGCAAAAACGAGTCAACATTTTTCCAACATATGACTCTAGAATCTCTTGAAAAAGTAATGATTACTACTTGAAATGATTTTGGATGAGCTAAATGGCATTTTGGTCTTTCAAATGGATTAGATGGTTTAACACATCAAGGTTTTGAAATTGATGATTGATGGTTTAACAAAAATTGATGATTACTACTTGAAATGATTTTAAGAGTTATAGCTAGAGTTTTATAGTGCCAATTTTCTGATGATTTTCCATATCCAATGATGAGAACTTAGTTATCTTGTTATCTTTTGTTTTTGGTAAATATAGATATTGTTTGAGTTTGTGTGAAATTCTTATGTTTAGTATCATTGTTAGAATGAAATTTCCATTAATTAGAGCATGATGTCTTTTGCTTAGAATTGTTGTGCATATTTAGAGAAAGCTTATGTTAATGTGAATTTTGGGATTGTGTCATGAACTCAAAAATTTGTTTGATTTTATTTCAAGGTGAAATCCTAGGCAATACTTAGTTAAGGAGATGAATTAGGCCATCTTTGGACTATTTAAGCCTTTTAAGCTTACCTTAACGTATTTTTATCCCTAGTATACCCATTTAAGCATAATATTACCTTTTCTTTGTCAAACACATATTTATTTAGCCTAACCTAAATAATAAATTTCTAATTTTTCATCCTTCACTCCTAAGTATGTTAATCATTTTTGCAAGTGTATTGATCTAAATGTTGAATAAGGTGGAGTTGATGAAAAAGTTCAAATATGCTTAGTATTCACCCTATTACCCATAGTAGAAAGAAATAAGTTTAGGGTTGTAAGATTGTGATAAAAAAATAAAAATAAATAAAAAAGAAGAAAGGAATGAGAAACGAAAACAAATAAAGTGTTTGATAAAAGAAACTTTTGATGTTAAGATCTATATAGGTCCTAAAATGATTATGTGCTTAAAGTGATTTGAACTACAATATTATCCTTCATTTTACCTTTACATTAGCCTTACATTACAAGCTAATAAAGTCCTAATGATCCTTGATTAAATGTTAGCCTACATTAGTGGAAAAAGATAAAAAACAAACCTATGGGATTCTTGTACTAGTTCGAATTTGTGTAAGTATAAACTTATACGGAATGCATGACTATTTTTTGTAAAAAGATTACACACACACATGAAAATCCGTTTGAGAATAAGCTTGCATTTGAATCGAATCATGGAATTGAATTATATCTATGTTTTACCTTGAGTTGAGATTTTGAGATAATTTTTAAGGAAATTATGAAAGATCATTGGTTTGGTGCAACTTATCTCTAGCTAGTTGTTATCTTTATTTGTTTGTTTTCATTATTTAAGTGTTTTCTTCATTTACATTGTTTTCACTTTTGTGTAGTTTTTTTTTTTTATGTTTTTGCCCAAGGACTAGCAAAATCTTAAGTTTGGAGGTATGATAACTCTAAGTTATAGAGTTATTTTGTCACATTTTGAATATTGAATTGGCGAAGCTATTGAGATTTGTTTAGGAAATAGATACTTTTAGCTATTTGTCTTAGTTTAGCAAATCATGTTGAATTGATTTAATTTAAGTTATTTTATTTTAGTTTAATGATAATTTGCTTCTAGATTATTTATTATTGAGTTAGTTTGTTACTTTTGTAGGTGTGCAAATGAAAAAGGGCTTCAATTGGTAAAGAAGAGTGCATAAAAGTTCCATGCTTTTCCTACATATGCTTTAGTATTTTGTGCATAACATTCATTCTAAAAATCCGATTGATGTGAATCTTAAGCCATTAGAAAGCTAAGAGATAGAGGTACAATATCATGTTTACCATTTTATTAAGATCAACCTAGAAAAAAAAATTTACATCACAATTGGAAATAGTGTGGTGGAACAGACAAGGTAAGATAGCATATTGAACGTCGCAGTGCCATGAAAAAAGGGGTCCATGAAGCCAAACAACATATTAGGCAATGCAGCGTCAAAGGATGAAGGCTGCGACATTGGAAGAGAAAAGTTGAAAAAAGAAAAGCAGAGAGCTTGATGCTATGGTGTTAGGGAAGTGTTGTCATAGCACCAATGCTATAATCTTCCTAGTCATAAATTCTAGGAGTTGTTTTTGAGTAAAATTTTAGACCCCAGTTAAAGGCCTTTTCAAAGCACTTGAAGGCAACAATTAAGATAGATTTTCTTTAAATAAAAAGAGCCATCAAGTCAACAAGAAAGCAAAGAAAAACCCTTAAAGATTGACAAATCTTAGTTTTCTTTTCTCTTTAGTTCTTTTATACTTTTTACATTGATGGTTAAACTTTTTTGGACGATGTTTTTAGTAGTTATGAGGAACTAAATTTCTTATCTAGAATTGCAATTGAATTTGACGTGTAGTTTGACTTTTTAATGCGCTTTCTTGCTTATGATTGATAGTATTTAAGTTGTTTATTTTAGTCTTGTGATTAATGCATCTGATTGCCTGATCACTAATTAGAAAGATAAAGTAATCTAAACGAAGCTAGAAGAGGGAGTTTAGTGTAAGCCTTGGATGAAGTAGCATATGTTTAATTTCAATTGCATGAGATGATTGATTTGATTCACGCGTAAGGTAGGAATATATTTACATGTCATATGTGGCCATAATTAGAGTCTACGGTTAATGAGTCTTTCTTAATTGCAATTTGCATAGGAATATAATAGATTGGTTAAGAGAGATATTTTTATAAGGACATCAGAAGAGACTTATAAATACATTAGAGCTCTAGGTTAACAACTTAGTGGTTTAGTAAGAAAAGAGAGAGTGAAAGAGATTCAAATGAAGAGCTGAGGGATATTGTGGTTCTAGACTTTGTTTACTTGATTTTTATAGTTTAAATTGCTATTATTGTTATTAGTTTTAGTTTTCAGTAATTTTAAATTTTAGTTGTTTGAATGAAATTAAGTTGTGTTAATTTTAGTACTTAGCAAAAGTTTTTGGGTGCAATTTCTCATGGGAACAATACTCTACTTTTCATTACGATACATGTACTTGCATTGTAAATTCGACAACATGGCCTAGTTAAGCTTTCAATAATCTATGAACATCCTCCAACCAGTCATTATCCTAGTAAAAATAAGCTCATTGTTGGCTTTAGCAACTGCAGTCATCTTTCCTTTCTTTGGCACATATTAGATTAGACTCACCCATGCACTATTTTATATAGGATACATTATGCTTGCGTCTAACCACTTATTGATCTCCTTCTTGAACATTTTTTTCATGATAAGATTAAGTCTATGTTGATGCTTAATAGTGGTTTGAAGGTTGTCCTAAAAGAATATCTTATGCATGCATAAAAACAAATTATTCCTTTGATGTCTATAATGGTCTGTCCTAATGCCTTCATATATTCCCTTAGCACTTGCAAGAGCTTATCTTCTTGCACATTAGTAAATGAAAAAGAAATAATAACAAGAAGAATATATGAGTCACCAGAAAAAGCATACCTTAAATGCATTGGCAATGACTTGAGTTCCAAGATAGAAGGTTATTGAATAGAAGGCTTAGCTGGTGAAGATGAAGCAATTGGAAGGTCCAAGGACTTAAATTGAGGATTAGATCGCATGACACGTGATGGAACATCCAACAAATTCAAGCATTCAATAAATTCATCATCATTCTTTTCTGAAATAGAAATTAAAGAAGCCTCAAGTGGATCATTGGGATAATTCTCAAGAAATACCTCATTGGTGACACTGTTTGTCACATTCACTACAAAGCACTTATTAAATTCTTTAGGAAATTTTAAAGCTTTGAAAATATTAAAAGTTACCTTTTTGTCTTGAACCCTTAAGCTAAGTGTTCCTTTTTCAACATCAACGAGAGCTCTAGTAGTACGTAAAAATGGTCTCCCAAGAATAATATGAATAGCTCAATTTTCCCCCATGTCAAGTACAACAAAGTCTACTAGAAAGATAAAGTTATCAACTTTAACAAGCACATCTTCAACAATACTTCTTGGACAGGGGAGAGATCAATCAGCAAGTTGTAGAGTCACACAATAGTAGGCTTGATTTCTCCTAAACCAAGTTTCCAATAAATAGACAAAGGCATCAAATTGATACTTGCTCCTAAATCACTTAAAGTTTTTGCAATGAGTAAAGTGCCAATAGTACATGAAATGGTGAAACTTCCAAGATCCTTGAGCTTTGATGGAAGCTTATTCTAGATGATATAACTGCATTCTTCAATAAGTGTAATTATCTCAAACTCACCCAATCTTCTATTCTTAGTTAGAATGTCTTTCAAAAACTTAACATAGGTTGGCATTTGTTCCAAAGCGTCAACAAAAGGAATATTAGAATGTTTTGCTACTTATTGAAATTTCAAACCAATTGCATTGATTCAAAATTAACTGGGTAATGATCACTACAATGCCTTTCTTCACACAAGTCACAAGTCATGAATAGGCTTTGAACAGCATGAACTCATAAAGTATTAAATTTCTTAGTTAAAGCAACTACATGTGCAATCAAAGCATTAATTGCATCCAACTCATTAATACGAACAACTCTTCTGGGCACTAATCTCTCAGATGGCCATTGATAATTATTAAAAGTCATCTCCTTTAACAAATCATATGCCTTATCAATAGATTTTTCCATGGGTGCTCCACCTGTTGTAACATCAATAGTAGTTTTAATTAGATCCAACAACCCATTATAAAAAGTTTGTACTTGCAACCATTTAAGTAACCTATGATGAGCACATCTTTTGAATAGATCCTTGTATCTCTCCCAAGCCTCATATAGTGACTCGAAATCTAGCTGCATTAATGATGTGATGTTGTTCCACATCCTCGTTGTCTTAGCTGGTGGGAACTTAGCTAAAAACTTTTGAGCGAAATCATCACAAATAGTAATGGATTCAATAGGAATGGAAATCAACCAACTCTTTGCCTTATCTCTTAAGGAAAAAGAAAAAGACCCCATTGTGCTTGAATGTGTAGCAAATCTTTAAGAAATCCACAATATGAGCATTTGGATCATCATTAGGTAGTTCTCCAAATTACACTAAAGTCTAAATCACCTAAATGATTGTTGGCTTGATTTCAAAGTTATTAGCTTGTATGGTAGGTCTACAGATGCTAAAGTGAAGACCTTGCACAAGAGGAGCAACATATTCCCTCAAAGATTTGTTCTCTTCTTCTTGTTGCTCAGCCATTGTTTCGATATGAGTTGAAGCTTGTAAATTTTCTCTCAGAAGTCTTTGACAAGTCTTTTCAATATTTGGATCAAAAGGAACAATCTCTAAACTTCTCAGTATTCGCATACAATGACCAAAAGTACCTAAAAATAAAGAAAAATAAAGTTTAAATTAAGACTAAGATTGCTTGGTATTAATATTAACAAAAAGCAGGAAAACAATTCCTCCACAACAGTTCCAAAAATTTATTATCGATTTTACCACGTAAGTGCACATATCATTAACAAGTAATATAATGGTAAATAAAGTGTCGAATCCCACAGAAAATTGTACTAACTTTTGTTAAGTACTAAAATTATTACAGCATAATCTTATTCAAACTACCGAAATAAAGTGATTAAATAAAAGCAAATCTAAAAATAAACAATAACTAAACTGAATCTAAAAGTTGATGGCAAATCTTAACTAGAAAAATTATTCAATAAACCAACTTAGGATTACAATATCTCTCAACACTTCATATGAATTTTGTCTCCCTTTCTTAACTTACTAAATGGATTGAGTTACTAACCTAAAGTTCCCGAATTATTTATAAGTCTCTTTCAATGTTCTTATAAAAATATTTATCTTAATCAATTGACTATATTCCTATGAGAATTGAATAAAAGACAAACTCATTAAGCTTAGGCTCTAATCTTGGCTACATAAGACATATAGGTGTATTCCTATCCTATACGCGAATCAAATTACCCAATCAACTAAGTGAATTTGAACTTATGCTATTTTATCCATGGCCTACACTAAACTCCCTTTCCAAATTACATTTAGGTTTCCAAATCAATCTAATTGATGATCAACCAATTTGAAGCATTAAACACAAGAATGGAATAAACAACTCATATTTTATTGATCATAAATAATAGGGAAATTAAAAATCCAAACTACATGTTGACTTCAATTGCAATCCTAGATAAAAAATATTAGTTCATGATGACTAATAAAAACATAATCCAAAAAAGTTTAACCATCAATAACAATTAAATAAAATCAAAGAAGAAACAAAGAAGAAAAGAAAATAAAGCTTGTAAAGTCTTAGTTCTTCAATTTTCTAAGTTTTTTCTTTACTTTCTTGAGTGCTTGACAACTATTTTTTTTTTTTTAGAGAAACCCTAGCTTAATTGTGCCTTTCAATTGCTTTAAAAGTGCCTTTAAATAGCCTTCAAAAAACCTAAATTTTTTTAAGTTCAAAAAAACCTATTTTCGAGATATCGATGCGGCACTGCAACCTCACTTTACCAAAGCTGCAATGCCACACTTTCTATATACTTTTTTTTTATGCATTTCTTCCTTTTGGAACTATGGCCTCACTTTTTCTAGCCTCGCGGTGCCACATTTGCTGTCTCCACTATGCACTCTACTACACTTATTCAAATTGGGACACGATTTTCTCCTCGATCTAGGCTACACTAGGTAAAGTCGTAAACATGAAATTTGTAGTCCTCTCTCTTAGCTTTCCAATAGCTCAAGAATCATGTCAATTGAACATCTAGAATGAGAACTATGCTCAAAATACTAAAATATGTATGAGAGAAGCAATAGTCATTCATGCACTATTCTTTAACAATTGATGCCATTTTATTTGTATACCTACAAAACCATAAAACTAAACTAAAAGCAATTTAACATAAAATTAAAATAAAACAAGTCAACAAGATTTAAACTAAATTAAGAAAAACAACTAAAAACACCTAATTTCGAACGAAAATCTTAAGAACATAGCCTATTTAATACTCAAAATGTGACAAAAAAACTCTATGAAATAGAGTTATCATCCAATGCATTCTAGCTACCTTGAAACAATCTTTCTTTGGTGCTTATTGTTACAGCTTCATTTAGAATCATGAGTGGCTTCATAAGTTCCCATTTTTGCTCTAGACTTTCTTTTCAAGTTTTCACCTTAAAACTTCATTTTTCTCTTCTTTTTTCATCATTTTAGTTCATTGATTGTTCCATCATACACTTAAAAAATTCAAACTTTGTCCAGAATGAATTGAGGAATTTAAAAGGGTAATTTTGGCAAAGAAAAAAAGTTAAGATGTCATTTAAGTGTGAACTTCAAAAAGAAGTCAAGATCGTTTCATCATGCACTTGAAAAATACAATGATTCTTTTCTATAGGATAACTCTTCAATTTAACATCCGTACTTGATTAAAATAGACTTTTCAAGCATGTAATATAGGATAAGATTAGGGGTTCTGAAAGAATGGATAAAAGGCTCAAAACATATATTTAAGGGTGATCAAACCAAGGACCATTCATAATCGCATGAAGGACTCTTTTATGACATTTGTCATTTTTCAAAGCATGCTCTTTCCATCATTTCATTTCTCTACCCCCTTTTTTTTTATTTTTTTTCTTTGCAATTTTCATTTTGATGGATTGAGTTCAAAATTTTCGAGAACTCAATTTTGCATTTGCCCGCATATTATAAAAGATGTTCATTTTTCCCTTGAAATGAATCTTCAATCATCCATGCTTTTGACAAAAATTTTCCTACATAATTGCCATTCAATGTGAGAGGTGATCCTTGGTTAAGGTGCATTTTAAAGAAAATTCAATAGGCTCAAAAAGGTATCTAACTGATAATTTCTCATTTGTGAAGGCAAAATGAAGCATGGCCATTTATCTTTTCAACTATAGTTATTTACATTGAAGAGCAATCCCTAAAAAGAATTTAAGAGCAAAGGTTGAATTTTTTTTTTATTTTTCCTCTTTTTTGGCACCATTTGAATACATCAAGTGCATAATTTCACTATCAATTTTCCTCATCATTCACTCATTTTTCTTTTTTTTTTTTGTTTTAGTTCTTCACAACTCAAGCTTGAATCAAGCTTTCCAAAATAGAAGGACTCATTCAGAATGCTTTTAATAAATCGACCACTCCAATGAAAGTGTAGGTGACAATTCATAACAAAGACTTTTTTGAAGCCTTTAGAGATCTCACATCAAAATCCCTTATCATGCTCAACTCTTCTTGGCAAGAATTATTCATATTATCTTTGCCAAATAAGATAGGGAAAGGGGCCATTTTTCCAACCAGGGTGTCTTGGAAGTATTGGGTAACCCTATTTTTTTGGATGTCATGCCCTGGAATATGGGTGAATGATAGCTTTGGACAATGGGCTAAAAAGTTCACATTTGGTATCCAATTGAAAGAATTTGAATGGTTTTAGCATATTGGAAGTTGAGCATAATCTTGACACTTATCGAATTACCAAACTTAGATTTTTAATGAGAGTGCCCGATTTGCTTGTTTTTTCTAAAATATAAAATAAAGAAATATTACAAGTCAACTACTTATAACATTGATCACTACCTAGATGATGACCACCATTATCTAGTATAAGGTTGATGAAAGTTGGAGACCTTTATTTCCATTTGGGTTCAAGCTTTTGAGTAACCTTTATTTGAGTGATTAGTGTTAATGGTGTTTGGAGAAATGGTTCGAGAACGTTTGCAAGGACAAGTTCGTTCCAACAAGTAACCATAAATTCTTTCAAAATCATGTTCTACACTTTATTTTCAAAAACATTTTTCTCCTTGTGACTTTTTTTATCAATTTTTTATGATCTTGGAAACAGGTTATAAGAACCTTTGTTAAATCAATTACAACTCATAATTTTTCAAATTAAGTATAAAACTTCAAAAATTTCAATCCAACAAAGACATTAAAGCCTCAATTACAAGTTTTGAAGTTATATTTCTTAACAAAATCTTACTCATACCATGCACATGAATACAAAATAAAAACTTCAAATCATCCACTTTTCTTGTAAACAATTTGTTTGAGACTTGAGGTTTTTCTTCAACTTCCCAAGAAGAGCTCAATCTATGGCAAAGCCGATTTCCAGCTTTCCATAAGCTCAAGAGTCAAAGTGCCATCCTTGATAAGATTTTCAATATTCTACCCCAACTGCTTGAACTTTTTCGTTGAATGTCCAATTGCCCTCATGCGATAGTCACATTTAGCATAAAGGTCATAATTCCTTACTGATAGGTTTGGAACTATCTTCTTTGGGACAAGACTGAGATGTTGATTCTCAATTAGCAAAGGCAAAAGATTAGGGATCGACATTGGCAATTAAAAAGTATAGGGTCTTAGAAATGATTAAGGTACAAGTGGAGGTGTGGGTGCTTTTGGATGAAAAGTTGATTGTGGAACTAATTGATATGGATATAAGTTATGGGAAATATGATTCAGAGTGAAGTAAGATGCTTGGTATGAGGGATGAAGATGGTATAGATTGATGCCTCAAGGTAGTTGCCTTCACACATAATAACTTGTGTCTCCCCTTTTCGTTTCTTCAATCATTACAGTTTTCCATGTTATTGACACAATTCTCTTCAATTTTCCTTTTCTTAATTACATTGTTGATCATCTCTCCTAAAATCACTATGTCAAAAAAGTTCTTGGTGGCATTACCGATTAGCCTATCATAGTATGATGGTTGTATAATACCAATGAACAACACTGTTGTTTCTATTTTAGTGAGAGGTGGTTGAACTTGTGTCGCAACATCTCTTCATCTTTAAGCATATTCTTTAAAACTCTTAGTGTCTCTCTTTTCCATGTTTTGCAGAGAGAGCTTATTCAGGGCTATGTCCGTGATGTGTTTGTATTAGATTAGGAATGCTTTCGCAAGATCTTTCCAAGAACGAATGTGATTCCTATCCAATTTAACATACCATTTAGTTGCAGACCTTGTTAGATTGTCTTGAAAACAATGAATTAAGAGTTTATGATCATGCACATGTGTAGCCATCTTTTAACAATGCTTAGTAATATGGGCCTTTGGTCATTTGGTTCCATCATACTTCTCAAAATCTAAGACTTTGAACTTGGGTGGGATAATCACATCAAGGTACCAAACATAATTTTGTTACATCAATAGAACCAGAGATGTTCATCCCTTTAATGGCTTTAAGGTGTTCATAAAAAAAGTCATGCTTTTGTTGCGTTTCCAATTCTTTCCTTGACTCGAATGAGTCTACTTTCAACTTTCCTTGCTTTTTGGGGTCATCTAAGTCAAGTACAAGAATCAGGACAAAAAAGTTTACCTTTAAAATCAACATAGATTGCACTTGTGCTGGTGATTGGCTTAGGAACCTATAGATCCTTCAACAATTCTTTTCCCTTTACTAGCATACATCATCTCTATTAGCTTTGCCAACTGTTCCCTTATCTCTTCCTGACATTTCTTGATCTTGTCCAATTGTTTTGACTGTTCATCTCTCATGATTTTGACTTGTGCCTATGTATTGCACAAATGGTAAGTATGCTTCCTTGAGTTTTTCTTTTTTCACAAGATGGAAACACATTAGATTGATAATCAAATTATACCTTGGCAAAGATTTTTCTTGATATCTTGCATCCTCATCAAAACTTAAAAAGAGATTTTTTATTTTCTTTTGGAATCAACAACACGGTTGCCCTTTCTTTCATTGAATACAATAGAGTCAAATGATGCCACTTACAAAAAAGTGGATGAATGAATGCATGCGTGTTAAAATTAAGGGATGCTTGAATGCATAATAGGATGACTAAATGTATGTATGAGTAAAAGCATGATGAATGATTTGAAACAAAAATTCTCAATAATGCATGGCAAAGAAACTTTATATCCATGATAAAATCATAACAAAATCTAAGTTATCTAACACATTTATTTTTCAAACCATTTTTTCCATTCATTCATTTTTCCTTTTGAGAAATCCTTTCTATTATTATGAAACAGAATTTAGAATAAGTTTAAACAAAATCTCAAAAGTCAACCATTGATACATTAAATCCAATCCATGATAATTCTTTGCATCATTCGAAGCACAACCTTAAACACATTCATTTCCCTTTATTTGTTCACAAACATAAATCCATTTTTACAAATTCAAAAAAAGTTAAAAACTACCATGTCTAAACATTAAATGCCTTAAAGTCTTAAAAACTTTTATTCAAAAGGAAAAACTCTTGATAAAGCTCACTCTTTTGTCATCTAGACACCTAATTGGACATCTTATCACTATGCTCGACCATCTTCATTGGATCATACCACTTGGCTTCTATCAATGTTTCCACCTTATGCTTAAAAATGGTACAATCTTCAATGGAATGTCCCATAACTCCCCTAAGATAATCACATCTTACATTTGGAGTGTAACACTTTAGATATGGAGATTTTAAGGGTTTCATAAGCATAGTAGCAATGAGGTGATCCTAAACCAATTGATGAAAAAGTTTTCCATAAGTAATGGGAATGGTATCCAACTATTTATGTACCTTTTTTGTTTTTGGATTATTTTTGGATGACACCTTGGCTAAAAGCAGGGATGGTTGACAATGGTGTAAACAATTGGGCTCAAAGAGCTTGTTAAAAGGACGATTGAAAAATGGTTGGGCGTAGGTATGAATTTGGAAGCAAACTAGCATTCATTGGTAGAAAAGTTGGTCGAAAAGTTGTAGGTTGGAGACATGTTGTCACAACCCAAACCCAAGGGTTTGTGATCAACACATGAGTACTGCAGGCGAAGCCTGTAAAACCTAAGCAAGTCTTAAAATTTTCAAATCATATGCACATAGCCAATGGTTTCTAAATCCACATATTCATATAATATTTAAATTCAAATGCATAAACAGTACCCTTTGGCATATAATTTATATGCAATACTTAACACAATATATATATATAGGGCCATACATTGGCCAACAGAGTGAATTCATTCCTTACAACCCTTCACTCAAGTTTCAATGGCACGTCATGCCTACATACTTAATAAGCTAACCTGAACTCCAAAGGCAAAAGCTCATGACAGATGCAACAAAGTGGACATGTCAAGATGGGGACTTACCAGATGCCAAAATTAGTCTGTAAATGGAAGACCCTTGTCATGTAGTCATATGGCCTATTTATCTACATATGGTATAACAAATGGGCATGTAATCTAATACTCAATGAAGGTGTAGATAAATCAAACATATATATTTGACACATACAAATATTGCACTATTAATGTAAACGAATGTTCTAACAAACATCTCTAATGTTAAGGGCATCAATCATCCCTAAAAGTCTCCATAAATAGTATATCACTAGGCTTATCCTCAAAGCTATATCAAAGTGAATATCCATAGGCACACGTTAGTTGCCAAGGTATTTTATCAATTGCAAATCATAGTTATCTAAGCCAAGGTATTATATCAATTTCAAATCATGGTTATCTAAGCCTATTGGAGGCTATGTCATATCACTCACAATTCAAATCACAATAGTAGAGTGGTCCTGCCATGACCCGAAACTCTCATTGGGCCAATGACAACAACCGCGACATCTCAATAGGTATTCATACCCCGAATACCGACCGAAACCCTGCAAGGCTATCGTATCAGTTTTATTACCTCCCCTATAAGCGACAGTCATTATACATTACATTTTTACAAATTATTAGTCCTTTCCAAACCAAAACATTCACAAACTATCTTCCGATTCACAGGGGCATTTTCGTCATTTTTATCAAAAAATTTCAAATTCCAATCATTTCGTCACAAATACATGGAAAACATATATTTTGAAATTAGAGACATGTTTTACTATATAAAACATTCATTTTAAAAGAAACAGTATTTATCATAATATAATAAAATATTAAATCAAACATTTCAGTTTCTTATAAAATAATATTTATAAGATGTTTAGTAATTAAGTTTTATAGCGTAAACATAAAATAAAATTTTACATGCTGAAATACAAATAAACAGAGTATGTAGTAATTTATAGTGATTGGTGGGCCCACGAGTATACAAAAGTAAAGAGGACAGAAACCTACTGCAGATGAGATTGCAAAAACCAACTGTCGTCCTACGCAAACATGGCTATCTACAACTAGTCTGGTCCTGAAATGTTGGAAGGGAGAGTGGTGAGTTTACACAACTCAGTGAGAAAACAAATATCTCCTAAAATATCTAAAGGTGAGTAATAGAAGCAAAGAAAACCTTTTTATATCAAAAGATTTCATAACATGAAACCTTATTTAAACTAGTGTGAGTAATTTTAATTTACTCACATAATAACAAATATCATAATAATAATAGGGCTTATGATTTATCAAAATCGTGACTCGTGCCATGAAATACATACTCAAGGATACCTTAGCCAAGGCATCTAACTGAGTCCGCCAAGGCTGTTCAAATTTATAATTTTTCCAAAAATGCAACCGATCCTTGGTGTTGGCTGAGTTTACCTTCACGTGGTGGTTTAGCGTGAAGTGATCTCTATCCTATCTCAGGACGATTAAATAACCCTTTACTCCTTTACAACTGAGATAAAAATATATATGGGTTTTACTGTGTCACCTCTAATTAGGCCAGTCCACGGAAACCCATCTACTATAGTAGATAATAATCCACCAATTAAACAAAACATTTAATAGCATGATTTGGCAAATTTCATTTCTAAGTAATTTATCAAAGTAGAACAAACAGTTCACAATTTTCAACATAATTAACAAGACAGCCAATCATGCCTTAATACCATAAGCCAATTGATTCAAATCATGATTTACAATATAACGTAGGGTCTCCAATTACTCAAATTTTCAAATCAATCATAAAATTTTCAATTCAATTTAGAAAAATCAAATTGATTTTATAAATTGAATTTATTTAGAAAATCTACATTGTTTTCACATATAATATGTAATTCACCAAATCAAATAATCTTATCATAAAATCATTAAATTAAATAAAAATCACTTTAGATAAATAAGGCGATAATATATTCACTCACAGTTGTCGAAAATCTAGATTTTGGGTACACTCCGACTAACGGTCCTCAGGCGTGATTTTTTTACCTTTTTTGGACGTCTCACCACCTTGATACAGAATAAAATTAGGAAATTTACTGTATTGCCCCTAAGTTAATATAAACTAATTTAAATTACTAATGCATGATATGCAAATGCAAAAATGCATCCGAATATCACTTAAACGCAATATCGATTAAATTCGATCGATCGCCCGATTAATTGACAATTGCGTCCAAATCACTTCCAAATTGCTTCATTTCTCCTCTAATATCTTAATTCACCAATCACATTTCAAATAACTTAATTTCAGCATTAAAATCCTTCAATTTCTTCATGCAAAAATTCGGTCATTACGGTGCACTAACACCATAATTTTTCCTAGTCACCTTTCTCACTTAATTCATCATTTTTCCAAGCCATTTTTCTTGAAATACGAACAATCCCTCATTGATATCCAACCCTCATGGTTAGGCCAATGACGAACCCTAGAGAAATTGAATATGTTTCTTGTAATTTTGCTCATAACCATGCTTAACTATCACCAAACATCAACATAACTAAAAATCAAATAATTTCCATTATCAAATTTCTCTCATACCCATTTGGCCTTCCTCATTTCATCATTATAACTCATTATTCAACCATGAAAAATAAGAACTAAAGCATGGGTAAGCTAGATTTAAAGCAAAACTAAAGAAATTTTACCTTTACTTTGCTTGATCTTTGAAAAACCCATGAAATCTCTCAATTTTTGGCTAGGTTTTGTGTTTTTCCCCTTTGTTTCCTTTCTTTTCCCTTCAATTCTGGTTCATGCCAACTTTGGTGAGAGAAAATGAAGGTTATAAGCTGATTTTTATAATTTAATAATAAAATATTAAAACTTGACACATGGCATAAAGCCATTGGTCCATTATTTTAATTTTTTGACTTTTTCTACTTAATTTCCCACCACAAATATTTCCATATTTATCCATTTTATTGTCCAACAAAATCCTTGGTCTTTAACAAGTTTTGGTGGTGGAATTTACCGTTTTGCCCCCGGTAAGGTAAAATTACCGTTTTACCCCTATATTTCAAAAAAAATCGAGAATTGAAAACCTTTCACTAGTAAACCTCATATTTTACTCCAAATAATTATTCTTGATCAAATGGAATCAAAATCTTTACTAAAAATCTCCATTTTGTCCTTAAATGGAAAAATGACCGTTTTGCCCATAACCGGTCAATTTTCTCGATTTACTCCAAATTGGCCATTGAACTCCGAATTACTATTTCGAGTAATCCTTGGACTATGAAATTCCTTATTTCACTTTAAAATCTCTATTTTATTAGTTTGAGGCATAAATCAACTTATTTGTACTTCTAAGTACAATACCGACTTTTATCGACTCTACTGAACCATTCAGATATGTAGGCATGATGTCACATATATAAATATCATGTCAGATAATTTAGGGTCGAGCTTGACAGGTCCTTCCCTGGACATCATAAATCACACACGGTAGCCAATTGGTGGAGTCAAATCACATGCGTGCTAAAGCAACGGGTGAAGAATCAAAGTTATTATTCGAAGTAATCTTCCAATGAATGGCATCACTTGAAGTAATCTTAGATGGGTGGCATCAAAACACTATAGGCAAGAATCAAAGGCGAGACTAATGCCACCGTCCTTACTTACCATCATCCCTACAAACACACATAGTCACAGGGCATAGGTTTCCACTCAACCTCAAATCAAATCAGCATTCAAAATTCTTATCATCAAATGCAATACAAATCCATAAATGAGGCCATCACACCTTTGATGTTACACATATCCATTAATCACACCATCGATCACATTTAATGAGCTTTAATCATTTATAAGCTCAATATAGTTTTAACTATCCTTAAACCTCTAAGGCATCAAATATTCAATCTCTCTGAAAATCATTCATCTTGAATAATTTACTCCTAGACGTTCATCACATTCGCTAGACCTCCTAGTATAGGTTTAAACATCACAGGCCATGATGTAGCTTGCATTAAGGCATACAACATGACACATACGATCACATATATATATTGTTCTCTAGCCTCGACACATTCATCTAGGCAATTATATACATACAAATTACTCTAGTATCATGGCGGCACATTATTCAATGCGTCATGCATCATATGTATTTTAATTAAACCCATTCAGAATGACAGTCTGTCACAACCCAATTCCCGGGCCATGACCAGCGCAAGGACCCAATGAACATAGCCCACTAAGCCCAAGCAAGCCTATTTTCATTTACTTTATTCCATACATGCTCGTGTGAGGCGTCCACACGTAATGCACCCAGTGTGCATACAATGCCAATTAACCATGGCACATCCAATCACACATACACACACCTTTTCCCGGGTGTGAACACAGCCAATTCACAATGGGATTATCAACATTAATATACATGCACTATACCAGTCATGTATTTAGCAATTTACATTGCTTATACATATATACATAATTAGATTGTATTCACAATACAATAAACACCCACGACTTCCAGCGGAGACATTTACAATAAAAACGGGCAGCTATTGAATGCCTTACACATACCAGGAGATGAACTACAATGATCCCACAGTCTAGGAATCTACAACCTCCTGATCTGAAAACATGAATTTTTGAAAATGGTGAGTACAAAACTCAGTGAGTGAATATCAGAAGGGAACAAGCAATATTAGCCAGGACATTTGATAACCATGATGCACCGATTGAAAATGAGACAAATTTTTTTCTTCTAACTAATATTTAAACCCCCTTTTCCCAATTTACGACAATTCATATGCCATACAATCTCACACATATATACTTGAAAATATGAACAATCATATATGTACACAAACACATTTATCTGAGTACTCGCAGGCGTTACGTATCGCCGTCCCTGCAAGCCCCTGGACAACAAATCACACTTCACCAATGTTCACGAGTGATAGTTTCTAGGAATCGTGGACGTTACGTATCGCCGTCCCCACTTTGCTCAGTTTTCAAATTTTCTAGTAAATAGTGGGCGTTACGTATCGCCGTCCCCACTTTACTCAATTCTGAATTTCTAGGAAATAGTGGGCGTTACGTATCGCCGTCCCCACTTTGCACACCATTTCAGGCATGTGCATTTTCCTCTTCACACGTGCACGGTGGTAATAATTTCACAACACTTCTTAACAATACATATAAACATGATAACAATGTACATACTTAGCACAATTAAATTTCACCGCAATAAAATAATATTTCATGCCTTCATGCATAACACATAATTTTATGCCTTCATGCATAACACATAATTTCATCACATAAAATCATTTTAATCAAAGGCTTGTTCCCGGCACGTATTTTTTTTAAAAAAAAAACTTTGGATAAATCATTTAATTATCCTAATCAATACCATATGCATTTCCCAAATAATTTGAAATGCAAATTCACTCACCGTCTTACAAATCCGGATTCCGGATGCTCTCGGATTAAAAAACCTCAATCACGATTCCCTTGCCTTTCTCGGACTTCTCACCACCTTAACACAGAATAAAATTAAGAAATTTACTATAATGCCCCCAAACTAATATAAACTAATTTAAATTGCTAACGTATAATATGCAAAGGTAAAAATGCGCCCGATTATCGCTTTAACGCGGTATTGCCTAGTTTCGACCGATTACCCAATTAATCGGCTATTATGTCTAATTTGATTCCAAATTGATCCATTCTTTTTCTAATACCTTAATTCACCACAAACCATTTAATTAATGCCAATTTCAGCATTCAACCTTTTCCATTTTTTATGGAAAAATTCGGCCAATACAGTGCATTAGCACTGAAAATTTTTCTACTACATTTTTCACTTGAATTTGTGATTTTCTAATTTCTTTCATTTCAAATGAAATCATTTCATTTGAAATGAACCAATTTCCTCATGCACTCTCCTCCCTAGGTTCGGCCTAATGAAGAACAACCATGAGATTCAATTTCTTTCTTCCATTTTTGTTCATAATCATACTTAACTACTTCTAAACACTAAAATAGTCTAAATTCAATCCAATCCAACATCAAATCCTTACTCATACCCATTTTTCAGAATTCATTCCATCATGATATCTCAATATTTAACCATAGAAATCAAGAACAAAAGCATAGGTAAGCTAGGGTTAGAGTAAATCTAAAGAAAAGTTACCTTTATTTTGCTTGAATCTTGAAAAACACTTGAAATCTATGGATTTTTGGCTAGGTTTTTATGTTTTTCTCCTTTGTTCTTCTTTTTTTTTCTTTCAATTCTGGTGAGTGCCGAATATAGAGAGAGAAATGAGGGTTAAAGGCTGATTTTTATAGCCTTTATAATAAAATAACCAAGGTTGCCACGTGTCATCACGCCATTGGCCCATTTTCTTAACTTTTTGACTTTTTCTTCCATTTATTCTCCACCACTTGATCAATCAAGTCAAAGTCTGATCCAAGGATGATCATGGCTGGAAAAATTATCCTAGTAGTGGAAAATTACTATTTTGCCCCCCGAAATGGCAAAATTACGATTTTGCCCCTATACTTCGAAATGTATCGAAATTTCATTATTTTCACTATCCAACCTCAAATAATACTAATATTAATCCATATTAACCAAATGGGGCAAAATCCTTTCAAAAAAATTCACGTTTAGCACTCCAGTGGTAAAATTACCATTTTGCCCTTGTGCTCAAAAAACACTGGGAATCACCATTTTACACTACTAAACATCATTTTATGATCCCATAGTCATAACTGTATGTCATATAATTATTTTTGGTCCAATGTGATCAAATCTTGGTTAAAAATCTCCATAAATCAACAAATGAGAAAATGACCGTTTTGTCCCTAACCGGTCAATTTTCCCGATTGATTCCAAACTGGACATTGAACTCTGAATCACTATTCTGACTTATTCTGTGGGTCTCAGAATTTTGAAATTCCTCTTAGAATTTCTATTAAACTAGTTGAAGCTCGATTTAACTTAATTGTACCATTAGGTACAATACCGGCTTTTTAATCAATTAGACAAGGTCTCACACTCTCCCCCACTAATAGAAATTCGGTCCTCGA
Organism: Theobroma grandiflorum; assembly: GCA_036013995.1. Lineage (NCBI taxonomy): Eukaryota > Viridiplantae > Streptophyta > Magnoliopsida > Malvales > Malvaceae > Theobroma > Theobroma grandiflorum. The sequence goes on from CP142131.1 coordinate 17,303,773, forward strand.
ATTTAAATTCAAAGTAGAGCGGCTTACCTTTACATATCGAAGAGGTGTGGATACTTTGTCCGCATTTCCTCCTCAGCTTCCCACGTTACCTCTTCACTGGTGTGATTCTGCCACATCACTTTCACTGAAGCCACATCCTTTGATCGGAGCCTTTTGACTTGCCTATCCAAGATAGCTACTGGTTGCTCCTCATAAGTCAAATCATCTTGTATCTGAACGGTTTCATACCGTATCACATGAGAAGGATCTGGATTATACTTCTTCAACATAGACACATGGAACACAGGGTGAATACTTGAAAGGTCTGGTGGTAATGCCAATCGATATGCCACTGCTCCGACCCTCTCTAAAATCTCGAAGGGTCCTATATACCGAGGGCTTAATTTCCCTTTCTTACCAAACCTCATTACCCCTTTGGTTGGCGAGACTTTTAGAAACACATGGTCTTCCACCTGAAACTCCAAATCCCTTCGTCGGTTATCAGCATAAGACTTTTGCCTACTTTGGGCTGTAAGCATCCGTTGACGAATCATACGGATTTTATCAGTGGCGTCCTGCACCAACTCAGGCCCCAATAGTTTCCTCTCACCCAACTCTAGCCATCCAATGGGTGATCTGCACCTTCTTCCATATAGTGCTTCAAATGGTGCCATTTGGATGCTAGTCTGGAAACTATTATTGTAAGCAAACTCCACTAAGGGTAAATACCGACCCCATTTGACTCCAAGGTCTACTACACATGCCCTCAACATGTCTTCCAAAGTCTGGATGGTTCGTTCAGACTGTCCATCAGTCTGGGGATGGAAAGCTGTACTAAAATTCAATTTAGTGCCCAATGCTTCCTGCAACTTTTCCCAGAATCTACTGGTAAACTGTGTCCCTCTATCCGACACTATGGAAACATGAATGCCATGCAACCGTATTATCTCATCTACATAAAGCTGGGCATACTGAGCAGCCCCATAAGTGGTCTTCACCGGAAGAAAGTGAGCTGACTTCGTCAACCGGTCTATTATGACCCAAATCGAGTCATAACCCCCACTAGTTCGAGGCAAACCTGTCACAAAGTCCATGGCAATATGCTCCCACTTCCATTCGAGAACTGGTAATGGCTGTAGTAATCCTGCAGGCCTTTGGTGTTCTGCTTTAACCTGTTGACGCACTAAGCACTTGGAAACAAACTCAGCCACATCTCTCTTAAGTCCTTCCCACCAGTACACTTCCTTTAAATCTTGATACATCTTTGTAGCACCTGGATGTATCACATAGGCTGCCATGTGAGCCTCTTCCAATATCTCTCTCCTCAACCCATCGATATCTGGCACATAGAGTCTGGTTCCATATCTCAACACTCCATCTGTGCCTCTAGTAAACATCTTCTCCTTCTTGCCCTGAGGATCCTCTAAGACCGTAGCTACGAACTCATCTTTACCTTGTGCCTCTTTAATTCGGTCTATTAAGACAGGCCTCACTCTGAAATGAGCTAGCAGTGCATCTGCCTCAGAAACCTCCAAATGCACATCCATGTCTCCCAAGCTATGCATCTCCCTAACCAATAATCTCCTGTCTATGGAGATATGTGCTAGGCTACCCATCGACTTTCGACTCAAGGCATCCGCCACCACATTAGCTTTACCGGGATGATAAAGAATGGTACAATCATAATCCTTCAGCAACTCCATCCATCTACGTTCCGTAAATTCAAATCCCTCTGCTGAAATATATATTTCAAACTTTTGTGGTCCGTATATATCTCACAAGTCTCACCATACAAATAATGTCTCCAGATCTTTAAGGCAAACACGATTGCTGCCATCTCTAAATCGTGTGCGGGGTAATTCTGTTCATGCCTTTTAAGTTGTCTTGATGCATATGCAATCACCTTCCCGTGTTGCATTAACACGCATCCTAAACCAACCAACGAGGCATCACAATATACTGTATAACCCCCTGTACCTTGTGGTAGGCTCAACACTGGAGCTGTGGTGAGACATGTCTTAAGCTTCTCAAAGCTATCTTCACAAGTATTTGACCACACAAACTTTGTATCCTTTCGTGTCAGCTTGGTCAGAGGGGCGGCTATTCTGGAGAAATCCTTAACAAAGCAACGATAGTAGCCTACCAACCCTAAAAAGCTTCTAATCTCCGTAACCGAGGTTGGCCTTGGCCATTTCTCCACTGCTTCGACTTTCTTTGGATCCACTTGTACCCCATCCTTAGAAACCACATGTCCTAAGAATGCAACACTTTCAAGCCAAAACTCACATTTGGAGAACTTGGCATACAATCGATGTTCTCTCAAAATCTGGAGCACTATCTTAAGATGCTGCTCATGCTCCTCTCGACTCCTTGAGTAGATCAGGATATCATCAATAAACACCACTACAAACTTGTCCAGGTAGGGCTTGAACACTCGGTTCATCAAATCCATAAAGGCTGCAGGGGCATTGGTAAGTCCAAACGACATTACCAAGAACTCATAATGACCATACCTGGTCCGAAATGCTGTCTTTGGCACATCTTTATCTCGGATTCTCAATCGATGATACCCAGATCGCAGATCTATTTTAGAAAAACACTGTGCCCCTTGTAACTGATCAAACAAGTCATCTATTCTTGGGAGTGGGTACTTATTCTTCACTGTTACCTTATTAAGCTGTCAGTAGTCAATGCATAATCTAAGTGACCCATCTTTTTTCTTTACGAATAACACCGGTGCTCCCCATGGTGAGACACTGGGACGAATGAAACCTTTGTCTAACAGGTCCTCCAACTGATCCTTGAGCTCCTTGAGCTCTGCCGGTGCCATCCGATATGGAGGTATAGATATGGGTCTAGTATCAGGGATCAAGTCTATGCAAAATTCAATCTCTCGCTCTGGAGGTAATCCTGGCAATTCCTCATGAAATACATCCACAAACTCATTCACTACCGACACTTGACTTATATCTCCGACCTCTGCTTGGTTATCCCTCACCACTGCTAGGTAACCTTGGCAGCCCTGCCTCAATAACCTCCTGGCAGACATGGCGGATATCAAATTGGTCGGAACATTACTTTTATCCCCTTGGATGCTAAATGATGGCTCATCCGGGAAATCAAATCTAACTATCTTATGGTAACAGTCTACACTGGCATGACAAGGTGACAACCAGTCCATTCCCAATATCACATCAAAATCCAGGGTGTCTAACACCACTAAATTCACTATGGTGTTCTTATCCTTGATTCGCACTGTGCAAGACTGATATTCCCACTCAGCCACGAATGCCTCTTTCAGAGGAGTAAATACCACTAATTGTTCTTCTCTCCTAACACAGTCTTTACCCAATCGAAATGCAAAGCATGGAGAGATAAAAGAATGAGTAGATCCAAGATCAAACAATACTCTAGCATCCATATCACAGATGGAAAGAGTACCTGAAACTACTGCATTGGACGTCTGGGCATCCTGATGAGTTAAGGCATATACCCTTGCCTGGCCTCTTCTTGCAGAACTTTGTTGTCCAAACCCAGCTGGTCTACCCCGAGTAGAAGTACCAGCACCTCTACCTCGTGTCTCGCTAACTCCCTGGCCAGTTGAGACAGCTACCGAAGGAGCAGACAAAGCTGACCGAGTAGAACCGCGAACCGAACCTTGCGGTTGTTGAGCTGTCGAGCAGTTCCTCCATATGTGTCCAGGCTGGCCACAATTAAAACAAACTCCTGGAGCACGATAGCATCGTCCCCTATGTTGTCTCCCACAAGTATCACGGGACGGGATAACTTGACCACTCTGTCTGGAGTCCTGTGGTTGCCTCCTTCCGCCAAAAGTGTTCTGCCCCGATCCAACGCTGGCACTCGTCACATCACCTCCCCGTTGAGGAAACCTTGATCCCCTCTGTGGTCCTTGATGGCTAGAGAATGAACTTCTGCCACCGAAATCTCTACGGCCTTTATAACTCTCTGTTTTGGCCCTTTTTGCTACATCTCTTGCGGCCCTACTTTCACTGATCCTCATCTCAATCCTTTGAGCACAGTCTACTGCCGCAGAGTACGTATGGAAATCTCGGGAAGCCACAGCCTTAAACAATGGTTCCACCAGTCCATCCACAAACCTTTGGACTTTCATCTCCTCGATGGAAACCAGATATGGTGCATATCGAGGCAACTGTGTAAACTTGATATCATACTCCGACACCGTCATGCCCGGAGTCTGCACCAATGCCTCAAACTCTCTAGCTCTAGCATTTCGCACACTGTGCGATAAAAATCAATCCAGGAAGGCTGTACTGAATTCATTCCAACTCAACGGTGCAGCACCTGTCGGCCTACCCCTTCGCAAGGAGTCGTACCATTCCTGTGCCACATCCTCCAGCTGAAAGGCTACCAGCTCCACTGATCTGGAACTAGAGCATCCCATAGCATTACAAATCTTCTCCATCTTGTCCAAGAAAACCTGGGGTTTCTCCGATGCATCTGACCCCGTAAACGATGGAGGCTTGAGTTTCAGGAAGTCAGTGAGTGAAACCTCGGCCTGACCCCTGTCACCCTCGGGAGGTTGGCGGTCTATCTGGCCTTGGAAACTAGGGGACTCTGGCTCCACCTGTCTCCCTTCCATTACTTTCTGCATATCATCCATTCGGGCTGCCATCATCTCTACAACCCGACTAACTCCCTGCAGGCCCGTCGCCAAGTCCTCAACAGTAACGCCTCTAGTAGGTGGCCTATCCGCCTCACCTACAGGCTGTCCATCCTCTCTCCTACCCTCGGGTGTATCTGCCCTCACTGGCCTAGTGACCCTACCACGTCTACCTCGACCTCTACGGGTGGGTGCCCGTGACCTATTGGTCATCTCAATGGGGACATCTTGCTCCCCTACTCGTCTCGAGGTGGCCCGTGTCTTAGGTGGCATTCTTACCTAGACAAGAGCAACGCCAATTATTATACACAATTACAAATAAGGTGGTTTCTAACATTGGGAATTTATGCGGTTTCTCAATTATGAAATGTGCCGCGGCTCACAGTTCATAATTAATGATCCCACATAAAGACCCGACTCTCCGCTGGACTCGACCATAACACCTTAGGACCTAACAACCTAGGGCTCTGATACCAACATTGTCACGACCCAATTCCCGGGCCATGACTGGCGCAAGGACCCAATGAGCATAGCCCACTAAGCCCAAGCAAGCCTATTTTCATTTACTTTATTCCATACATGCTCGTGTGAGGCGCCCACACGTAATGCACCCAGTGTGCATACAATGCCAATTAACCATGGCACATCCAATCACACATACACACACCTTTTCTCGGGTGTGAACACAGCCAATTCACAATGGGATTATCAACATTAATATACATGCACTATACCAGTCATGTATTTAGTAATTTACATTGCTTATACATATACACATAATTAGATTGTATTCACAATACAATAAACACCCACGACTTCCAGCGGAGACATTTACAATAAAAACGGGCAGCTATTGAATGCCTTACACATACCAGGATATGAACTACAATGATCCCACGGTCTAGGAATCTACAACCTCCTGATCTGAAAATATGAATTTTTGAAAACGGTGAGTACAAAACTCAGTGAGTGAATATTAGAAGGGAACAAGCAATATTAGCCAGGACATTTGATAACCATGATGCACCGATTGAAAATGAGACAAATTTTTTTCTTCTAACTAATATTTAAACCCTTTTTTCCCAATTTACGACAATTCATATGCCATACAATCTCACACATATATACTTGAAAATATGAACAATCATATATGTACACAAACACATTTATCTGAGTACTCGCAGGCGTTACGTATCGCCGTCCCTGCAAGCCCCTGGACAACAAATCACACTTCACCAATGTTCACAAGTGATAGTTTCCATGAATCGTGGGCGTTACGTATCGCCGTCCCCACTTTGCTCAGTTTTCAAATTTTCTAGTAAATAGTGGGCGTTACGTATCGCCGTCCCCACTTTACTCAATTCTGAATTTCTAGGAAATAGTGGGCGTTACGTATCGCCGTCCCCACTTTGCACACCATTTCAGGCATGTGCATTTTCCTCTTCACACGTGCACGGTGGTAATAATTTCACAACACTTCTTAACAATACATATAAACATGATAACAATGTACATACTTAGCACAATTAAATTTCACCGCAATAAAATAATATTTCATGCCTTCATGCATAACACATAATTTTATGCCTTCATGCATAACACATAATTTCATCACATAAAATCATTTTAATCAAAGGCTTGTTCCCGGCACGTATTTTTTTTAAAAAAAAACCCTTTGGATAAATCATTTAATTATCCTAATCAATACCATATGCATTTCCCAAATAATTTGAAATGCAAATTCACTCACCGTCTTACAAATCCGGATTCCGGATGCTCTCGGATTAAAAATCCTCAATCACGATTCCCTTGCCTTTCTCGGACTTCTCACCACCTTAACACAGAATAAAATTAAGAAATTTACTATAATGCCCCCAAACTAATATAAACTAATTTAAATTGCTAACGTATAATACGCAAAGGCAAAAATGTGCCCGATTATCGCTTTAACGCGGTATTGCCTAATTTCGACCGATTACCCGATTAATCGGCTATTATGTCTAATTTGATTCCAAATTGATCCATTCTTTTTCTAATACCTTAATTCACCACAAACCATTTAATTAATGCCAATTTCAGCATTCAACCTTTTCCATTTCTTTATGAAAAAATTCGGCCAATACAGTGCATTAGCATTGAAAATTTTTCTACTACATTTTTCACTTGAATTTGTCATTTTCTAATTTCTTTCATTTCAAATGAAATCATTTCATTTGAAATGAACCAATTTCCTCATGCACTCTCCTCCCTAGGTTCGACCTAATGAAGAACAACCATGAGATTCAATTTCTTTCTTCCATTTTTGTTCATAATCATGCTTAACTACTTCTAAACACTAACATAGTCTAAATTCAATCCAATCCAACATCAAATCCTTACTCATACCCATTTTTCAGAATTCATTCCATCATGATATCTCAATATTTAACCATAGAAATCAAGAACAAAAGCATAGGTAAGCTAGGGTTAGAGTAAATCTAAAGAAAAGTTACCTTTATTTTGCTTGAATCTTGAAAAACACTTGAAATCTATGAATTTTTTGCTAGGTTTTTATGTTTTTCTCCTTTGTTCTTCTTTTTTTTCTTTCAATTCTGGTGGGTGCCGAATATAGAGAGAGAAATGAGGGTTAAAGGCTGATTTTTATAGCCTTTATAATAAAATAACCAAGGTTGCCATGTGTCATCACGCCATTAGCCCATTTTCTTTACTTTTTGACTTTTTCTTCCATTTACTCTCCACCACTTGATCAATCAAGTCAAAGTCTGATCCAAGGATGATCACGGCTGGAAAAATTATCCTAGTAGCGGAAAATTACGGTTTTACCCCCCGAAATGGTAAAATTACGATTTTACCCCTATACTTCGAAATGTACCGAAATTTCATTATTTTCACTATCCAACCTCAAATAATACTAATATTAATCCATATTAACCAAATGGGGTAAAATCTTTTCAAAAAAATTCACGTTTAGCACTCCGGTGGTAAAATTACCATTTTACCCTTGTGCTCCAAAAACACTGGGAATCACCATTTTGCACTGCTAAACATCATTTTATGATCCCATAATCATAACTGTATGTCATATAATTATTTTTGGTCCAATGTGATCAAATCTTGGTTAAAAATCTCCTTAAATCAATAAATGAGAAAATGACCGTTTTGTCCCTAACCGGTCAATTTTCCCGATTGATTCCAAACTGGACCTTGAACTCTGAATCACTATTCTGACCTATTCTATGGGTCTCAGAATTTTGAAATTCCTCTTAGAATTTCTATTAAACTAGTTGAAGCTCGATTTAACTTAATTGTACCATTAGGTACAATACCGACTTTTTAACCAATTAGACAAGGTCTCACACAGTCGAAGGTGGGGTCCACCTCCAAACTCCAATCCTTAGCCTCCAATAGTTATTTAGCTCACAAACGAGTTAGGTAGTGTCCATCTTCCCTTAAACATATCAAAACATTCAAATAATATTTATTTCTTAGCTTTCGAAACTATCTAGCTTTCAAAATAACCTAAATTCAATTTATGAGCTCAAATCCTTCAATAATGAGCTAAATTTTTACCTTAGTAGTGGGTTGCCCAAATTTTAGCTCCAAATCCCAACAAACTCAAAAGAGAAAATCTCACCAAAGCTAAACCAAATCGATATTATGTTATTAATTGATTAAATTGAAAATCAATCGATAAAAATGCTTAATCTTACCTCTGAAAACATTTCCTAAGCTCCAATCTACTCTAAATAGCTCCAAAAATTGATTTGGGAGGTTAAGGTTTTGGGGTTTAGAGAGAGAAAGGGTTTCTCTCTTTTATTTTAAGGTAAATGATGCCTTCAGCCCCTTTTATTTTTATGTTTATGAGTAATTTATTCATAGATGAGAGGCATTTATCAATAGATCCCTCTAAAAAGTTTTGGGTGTTGACCTATCAAACCCTACTCTATAAAATAATTACGATGTCATTTACATGTTTAATAAAATGTTTGCATATTTGGGAAGTTCGAGAAATCGTTAAAAGACGATATTGCCCCTAATGATACCATTAAGTCGATTAAACCTCGAACAAGTTTAAATAAGGATTTTAAGAGTGAAATTGAAGATTTCACAATTTAGGGATTACTCAAAACAGTGATTCGGAGTTCAAGGTCCAGTTTGGAGTCAATTGAGAAAATTAACCGATCAGGGATAAAACGATCATTTTGCCATTTAAGGACAAAATGGAGATTTCTATAAAAGATTTTGATCACATTTGACCAAGATTAATCATTTGAAGTATAATAAGATTATTTGGAGCATAATATGAAGTTTAGCAATGATAAATTTAATTTCTCAGTAGTTTTGGAGCACAAGGGTAAAATGGTAATTTTATCACTAGAGGACAAAACAATAATTTTTAGAAAAGATTTTGGCCCCCATTTGATTAAAGATTGATCAATTGAAGTGTAATTTGAGGTTGAAAAGTGAAAATAATGTAATTTCAATACTTTTCAGAGTATATGGGCAAAATCGTAATTTTACCACCCAAGGACAAAAATTAAATTTTTGAGAGGAATTGGATCGAATTTGATTTGTTGGAGTATGATATGAGTATGAGGAGTGAAAAATATGAATTTTGGTAATTTTTCAATTTTTGAGGTAAAAATGTAATTTTTTACTTTTACGGGGGGTAAAAGTGTAATTTTACAAAATTACTCCACCAAGACTTTGGAAAAGTCTGAAAATTTCATCCAAGTCATGGATAAGAGAAGAAAAATTTATGGTGGAAAAAAAAAGTCAAAGGAAGACTAATAAAAAAATAAATTACTAAAATATTAAAAAGTGTTAATAAAATAATATTATTTTATTTAGCTTTTAAAAAGCCATAAAAATTAGCTATTTCTTCCCCAATATTCGGCCAAACCAGAAGAGAGAGAGAGAAACCAAAAATGAAACCCTAGAGTGAGAAAATCAAAAAAAAGGAAGGAAATTCAAGGAAAACAAGTGGAAAAATGTATGATTTTTCATTTTTTGCTTGAGATCTTTTATTTCTAAGCAATTTTCCTTATTTTTCCATACTTGAAATGCATGTTTTCATGGTGAATCAAGGGCTGGTCAAATGGGTTTAGAGAGAGAAAGATGTTAGAATGATTTAATTTTGAACTATGTTAGTGATTTAGGTTAGTTTAGCATGTTTGTAAGTAAAACAACTAGAAAAAATTTGATTTTTCCTATGGTTCTTCAATAGCCAAATTTCATGGGGAATATGTTGAAAATAAAATGATTCCATTTCAAATGAGATGGTTTTGAAATTGATCAATTATGGAGAAAAACAAATTAAATAGGAAAATTTCGGCATTAGTGCACCATTTTTAGTCAAATTTTTGGAGAGAAATTGATTGCTGGAAATTGATGAAATTGATAAGATTTTAGGGCATTTTGGTAATATTTGATGAATTATGAAGGTAGGAATTAAATGAGAATTTTCGATGTAAAAATATGAATTTTTACCTAATAGGGGTAAAATCGTAATTTGTAATCTAAGACTAATAAATTGACCCATGATCACTGTCATTGAGTAATGTGGATATAATTGGATTGTTAGAAATTGAAATGGGTCAAATTGGAGTTAAATTGAGGATTTTAGCAAATTAGGTCTGGTGTAGGCAAATTGATCGGACATCATGATTAAACGACTATTCGAATAATTTTCATCTCATTTTCATTGCATGTAGAGCCTGAAATAATTTATAATAAATTATCACAATTTATTGAATTTTGTGTCATGGATTATGGATAGGTAGTGAGCCAATTCATTCGAGTAAGGCACTGCACTCGAGGACAAGGATAAGAGTATTTCTATTCCTAGTACAGTGAATAAACTTACTATTGTCTTAATTATCTAGAGTAGTTTTATTTAATTGTGTGATTTTATGGAAAAATGATTTAATTGAAAAATTACTATGTTTTATGGGAAAATGTGATTTTGTAAAATGATTTTATAAATTTTTTTAAAAAATTAAATGGTGATTTCGAGAAATAGAGTAATTGGAGACTTCCTGTTTGTGTTGCAAATTGATGATTTAAATCGGATGGCTTATGATAAATGTGGGTATGACTGGCTATTTTTATGATTTAAAGAATATGTGAACTGCTTTGATTTGCCTTGAATGTGTTATGTGATCCATGTCATACTATTGTGATTTTATTGGTGGGGGATTATAAAGTGGGCACTGCAGTGACGGGGGTTCTGTGGACCAGCCTATAAAAGGGGCACGATTCCCAATTATTGTGCTTACCTCAATTTGAGAGGTGCGTAGGGTAACTCCCGAGGTACGATTAGAGTTCACTTCACGCCTAACCACCACGTGAAAGTGAGACTCAGCCAACGCCAAGGAACGACTGTTTTGTCAGAGGTGAAATATGTTTGTGTGTGTGTGACAATAAACAGCCTTGGCGGTCTCGGTAAGATGCCTCCGCGGGGTATTCCCGAGAATGGATTTTTGGCAAGGGCCAAGTTTTTGAAAAGTACATAAGCCATGTTGAGTAATTGGATGAAATCCAATTATTTATATGGGTTGGGATGAATTTCAAAGTTGTGAAACTCATGCTGGGATGAATTATTTTAATTGTCTCATATTACTCAACTTTAGATTATTTGGATGGTGTCATTTTACTCACTAGGATTATATAATCTCACTCATTTTTCCCATACATTTTTCAGACTCGAGATAGTCTATAAACAGTTGATTTGGTTGAGAGACGATCTTGGAGTTACATCCTAGAAAGTAAGAGTTCACAGTCCTGCATCTCCTTGGTCAATTGAGGGCCCGCGTGTCACTGTAACTGAAATTTTATACTTTAGTTATCTTTATTATTATATGAATGAATTTATTTTATTTTTACGTTACAAAAATGACTTTTGAAAGACTTTGTGAATATTGTGTTTTAAGAAAATAAAATACTTTATCGAATATTTTTATTTTATTCAAATAGTTGAAATTTTACTTTAAACAAATGTTTTAGACCTCTAGATTTATTTTTAACTATGCAATATGTGTCTTCCGCTCGCATGTTACAATTTTAATCAGGTTCGAAATTTAAAAAAAAATAATTTCAGTAAAGGTTGCTCACAAGGGAGATGAAAAATTGATACGAAAGCCTTGCGAGGTCTCGAGGGGCATTCGGGGGATTGAATGTCTGTTGGGACATCGCGACGGTTGTCACAGGCTCGATGGGAGTTCCGGGTCATGACATGACCTTTATTTATCGATAGATTCTTTGAATCTATCAATAGATTGTGCTCTAGCCCCCTTTCTATTTTTCTCGTTTGGCTATCTATCGATATACTCTGCGATTCTATCGATAGATGCCTCTCAACTTACTTATTTTTCATTTCATGTAGTCATCTATCGATAAATTCTTTGAATTTATCGATAGTTTTTGAGCCACCATGCTTTACAAAGTTCTCAGGTGGACATCTATCGATAGTTAAGTGGATCTATCAATAAATGTTCATCCAACTTGTTTTCCTATACCTCATATCTTGAATCTATCGATAGATGTAGAACATCTATCGATAAATCATGCCTAGTTTCCATATTTTTCACTTTTCCAAGTCTCTAAATTCGTCCCGAAGGCCTCTAATTCATTTCCTTCAATCAAAACTGTTAAGCCCGATCCTAAATTATCTGACATGACATTTATACATATGTGACATCGTGCCTGCATATCTTAATAGCCTGGTAGAGTTGATAAAAAGTCGATATTGTACTTAGAAGTACAAATAAGTTGAGTTATGCCTCGAACTAATAAAATAAGGATTTTACAGTGAAATAAGGAATTTCACAGTCCAAGGATTACTCGAAATAGTAATTCGGAGTTCGATGGCCAATTTGGAGTCAGTTGGAGAAATTGACCGATTAGGGACAAAACGGTCATTTTTTAATTTCAGGACAAAATGGAGATTTTTAATAAAATTTTGATTTCAAATTATCAATAATAATTATATGAAATATAATATAACTATTGGAGCATAGAATGAATTTTAGCAGTGAAAAATTATGATTCTCGGTATTTTTAGGACACAAGGGTAAAATGGTAATTTTACCATTAAAGGACGAAATAGGAATTTTTAAAAAATATTTTGACCCTATATGATTAAGATTGATTAATTAAAGTGTTATTTGAGGTTAAAAAGTGGAAATAATGTAATTCCGGTATATTTCGGAGTATAAGGGTAAAATCGTAATTTTTTTATCTCGGGGTCAAATGTGTAAATTTTTTCCCCCGGCACTGGTCAAGACAAAGGGATTTTGTTAAACTAGGGTATGGATAAATATGGAATTTATTTGTGGTGGAAAAATTGGAATAAAAGTCAAAAAATAAAGAAAAATGGACTAATGGCATTTTGCCATGTGGCAAGCCATTTATTTTATGATTAAACTAATAAAATCAGCCTTTAACCCTCACATTCTCTCATCAAATTCGGCACAAACCTGCAGCAAAGGAAAACAAAAGAGCAAAAGGTGGAAAACAAAAAAAACAAGCCAAAAATTCAAGGAAATTCAAGTTTTTTCAAGATTCAAGCAAAACCGAGGTGAGATTTCTTTAGATCTACTCTAACCCTAGCTTAACCATGCTTTAGCTTTCATTTTTCATGCCTGAATGAAGAGGAATCATGCTGAATTTATTGAGGCCAAATGGGTATGAGTGAGATTTAGTAATGGAAATTGCTTGAATTTGAACTATGTTGTTGTTTGATGATGGTTAAGCATAGTTATGAACAAAGTTTTAGGAAAAACATTCAATTCCCCTAAGGTTCTTTGTTAGCCGAATTGTGTATGTTGTATGTCAAGGAGGAATTGTTTGAATTACAAGGAAAATGGCTTGGAAAAATAAGAAATTAAATAAAAAATGTTACTAGAAAAAATTACGGTGTTAGTACACCGTAATGTCTGAATTTTTATGTGTAGGATTTTAAGGATTTCAAGGCTGAAATTTTAGTTATTTAGAAGTGTGTATGATGAATTAAGGTTTTAAAAGAGAAATGGATCAATTTGGAAGTGATTTGGGCATAATTGTCAATTAATCGGGTAATCGAACGAAATTAGTCAATACCGCATTTTAGCGAAATTCGGACGCGTTTTGCATTTGCATATCATGCATTAGTCATTAAATTTAGTTTATATCAATTTAGGGACAAATTAGTAAATTCCTCGACTTTATTATTTGTCAAGGTGGTGAGACGTCCAGAAAAGGCAAAGAAATCGCGCATGAGGACCACTAGCGCGAGTGCATATGAAAATTCAAATTTTTGAAAACAATGAGTAAATTATTTATCACCTTATTTATCTAAAGTAATATTATTAAATTCGATGATTTTATGATGAAAATTAATTGAATTGGTGAAAAACCAATTTTATGAGAAAAATATGAATTTTCTAAATAAATTGAATTTTTACAATAAAATTGATTTTTATAAATTCAATTAAAGATTTTATGAATTATTTGAAAATTTGAGTAATTGGAGACCCTATTGTTTATTGCCTGATAAATTGTATTTCTTAAATTATTATGGTTTATGAAAATGTGGTATGACTGGCTGCTGGTTTATTATGTGGAAATCTATATGAATTGCTGTTTGCTGTGCAGGCTGGTTAGTAATAAAATAGCCTAGTCATATTGTTATTTTTTTATTAATTGGTGGGTTAAAATCTGTTGCAGTAGATGGGTTTTCGTGGATCGACCTATTTAAAGGTGGCACGGTAAAACCCCTATATATTGATATCTTAGTTGTAGAGGCGTGCAGGGTGATTTAATTGTCCTGAGATATGACAGGGTCACTTCATGCAAACCACCACGTGAAGATGAACTCAGCAAACGCCAAGGATTGGCCATATTTTTGGTAAAATTATAAATTTGAATGACCTTGGCGGACTCGGTTAGATGCCTCAACCAAGGTATCCCCGAGCATGTATTTCATGATACGAGCCACAATTTTGATAAATCATAAGCCTTATTATTATAATTATTATCATATTCATTACTATGTGAGTAAATTAAAATTACTCACACTGATTTAAATATGGTTTCATGTTATGAAACCCTTGATATAAAAAGATTTTCTTTGTCTCCTATTAACTCACCTTTAGATATTTTAGGAGGTATTTATTTACTCACTGAATTGTGTAAACTCACCACTCTCCTTTTCAACATTTCAGGACTGGACTAGTTGTAGATAGCTGTATTTGCGGAGGACCACAGTTGGTTTTTGCAACCTCATTCCGCAATAGGTTTCTGACCTTCTTACTTATGTTTATTTTGGGCCCACGAGTCACTGTAAATATACTTATGTACTTTACTTATTTGTAATTCAGCATGTAAAATTTTATTTTGTGTTTACGCTATAAAACTTATTTACTAAGTACTCTGTAAATATTGTTTTATAAGAAATTACATTATTTTATTAAATATTTTTATTGTATTTATATCCGATGATTTCTATTTCATTTAAAATATATGTTTCCATGTATTTGCGACAAAATTACTGAAATTTGAAATTTTTGATAAAATGACAAAAATGCCCCTATGAGTCGAGAATCGTTTTCTGGTCACTTTTGGCTCGAAAGTGGCTAGTAATTATTTAAATTATGACTTTCGAAAATCGACGCTCATAAAAGGGGTAAGAAAACTGATACGATAGCCTTGAGGGTTTCGGTCGGTATTCGGGGTATGAATACCTATCGAGACGTCGCGGCGGTTGTCGCAGGCCCAATGAGAAGTTCCGGGTCGTGACAAAAACACTTCAAATAATTCATATTACTCAAAAATCCTTTATACATATACTCAATTATATGATCAAATCTTGATCAAAGTATCAAACTTTAAAATTTACCAAATATATTCTTAAAAATTTGCTTAAGTGTAATAGGCATATTTCCATTTACTCAACATGTTTAACACATCATCAAGGTCCTTAAACTTATTTACAAATTCAAATTCATTTTCCATAATTTATATTGAAAAATCAAGGGTGTTGCATATGTGCTTGGGGCAATCCATTGTTTGAAGGTTGCGTGGGCCTAAAAAATCCCATTTTTGATATGAACTTCTTCAATTCAAGCATATGTGTATTTAGCTTGTCTATCCCCTTCAAGACTTTGTTTAAACCCTGATCTTTACTTGGGCTACTAAACAAAGTGTTGAACCTGTCCATGATCAATTGGTACTCATTCAGTGATTATTGAAGGTGAGGTTCAATTTAAGGTGACAACGATTCTTAAAGGCGAATTCATTTGGCCTTATTGACACCTTCAAACATTTCTATTAATTTGGCAATCTACCCTTTCATTTCTTGAAGATCGTATCCAAACTCTTCTTGATTGCACTCCAGTGCACTTATCCTTACTTCTAATTGATGTTCCATATCTTTCAACCCCGTTAACTTAAATTATAATAAATTACAATAGAAAAAATTAAAATTTCACTAAAATTTTTTAAATGTTTTCCATAAAAGTGGATTTGTTCTTTGTCTTTCAAAGATAATAACATTATGTGGTTTTTTGTTATTGGAACAAATATGGCGAAAAAAATCATGAGACTAATATATGCATATGGATGAAAATATGTCCTGTGCATGTATGCATGAAATGCAACAATGCCTTGATGAATGGATGAAGTGATATAGAATGAAAAAATGCCCCTAAAATGCAAGAAAATTTAAACATTGTACATGCAATGTGAGTACAATAAGTACCCAATTATATTTATTTCTCGTTTCCTATCTACCTAAATGGAAGATCATTCTCTATCTTTTATGGTTTTTTTTTTTCACAAGAAAGAAAAAATTAAAAGAAAATTCATTTTTTATTCTTTTTTCCATTTTCATAATTTTTTACAAGACAAAAGAAATAAAAGAAAAGATATTGTTTGTTTTCTTTTCCTTGCTTTTTTCCTTTTTCTTCCTTTTTGAAAAGGCATTACTCAAAGAAAAGAACTCCCTTTTTGTTATTTTGTATTACTTTGTTATTTTATAATACATTTTTTTATTTTTTCTAAACTAACCAAGATGCCATTAAGGGTGAAATAGGCAACATTACTATTGATATTGACATATTCATCCACTCTATGGTTCATTCTATTGTCCATTATTTTCATAATTTTATATGAAAAATCAAAATAAAGAAAGTGAAAGGTATTTATTCACGTGTTCCTATTTGAAGGTACATCCTTCATAGTAGGTTAGAATGACTCTACTTATAGGAAGGCTATTCACAATTTTCCATATGTTGAGTCCAATTTCAATTAAAGCTAAAAGGTTCTCAAATTGTTCCTCACTATCATCCACATGGACTAGTAAGGCACATTGATCCTTGTCCATCACAAGCTTCAAATAGACTAGATTCAATTTGAGTGGGAGTGTTTCGTTAACCCATGCAAAGGTTATTACCTCACAAAAGTGTAGTTACTTAACTCCCTCCTCCTAATCAAGGATAAAGCCCAAGTAGAAGGCTCATGCATGAATGCAAATCATCTTGTGTGTGTAAAAGAACATACCAACCTTTAACCATCCATCTCATGTCCCTCTATCTTAGATTCACCGCATTTATTGAAACAAACAAACAAACAAATAAATAATATTGAGCTATATGCAATCACAGAGAAAATGAACAAAATATAAAAATAATATTATTTAAGACTAAAGAAATAAAGCATAATCAATTAATTAAGACTTAGGATAACTTATGTTTATTCATTGGCTCGATTCTCAAAAATTTCTCAATAAAGTTGCCAATCTGTCACTATGTGTGGGTCTAGGAACTCGTTTGCATTGATGAGAAAGCATGGGAGTTGCCACAAATCTTTTTTATAAGGTGTGATTGGCCACCTACTAAATTCATTCAAATCAATGTGGTCCTAAACTAATTTTAAGTTCATCTAAAAAACAAAAACTTGGTTTACGAATTTAAGAGTTGGGTTCGAAAATATAATTACATACACAGAAGGATTAGCATCCCATGATGCTCATCCCACAAACGATACCATTTAATTATATGTTATCTAATTTTAACTTTAATTTTTTAATTTTATTCTTATGTTTCCTTAATCATTATTCTTTCATTTTTATTCTTTTTTTTATCTTATTTGACTACGAATGATAATCTTTTGGGTAAAATACATTGACCGCCTTAACTTTTGACCAAAATTATACACAAGTCCATTAGTATTCAAAATGGATAGTTTACCCAAAAAAAAAAATATTTCATTGGATTCATAAGTCCTGCCATTAGTCAATCGTTAATGTTTTTGTTCGTTTGATAGCATGATAATATTTTTTAAGATAGTTTTACCCTCCATTAATTTTAAAAATTACCATTGTATTGATTATAACTTTTCATTTTAAAAATTTTTTCTCTATTACTAAAAAAAATTGTCTCCCGACCGACCATGCTTGGTTAGATTTAGCGCTCCTTGACCAAATCATGGGAACACCAATTTGGTGCTCACTAGAGGAGCACGATTGGTGTTCCCCATTATGCTCCCCAAGAGAGCACAAGATCTGGGGTGTGTGGCCAGATCTCATGCTCCCCTAAGGAGATCTGACCAGATTTAGCATGCTAAGGCTAGATCCAATCACGAAGTGGTCAATTGGTGTAAGGGAGTGTTGCCAGCCAAACTAAAGGAAAGGAAAAGAGTGGAGAAAGAAAAAGGGGTATTTTAAACATTTCACATTTAAGTATTAATAGTGTTTCCACGTTTAGGACAAACTATCCATTTTGAATACTAATGAATCCACGTGTAATTATGATCAAAAGTCAATAGGTTTGTGTATTTTACCCAAATATATTGAAGACATTTCCCAAGTCCTCCAATTTTCTTGTAAGATTTGAGAATATCTTCTCACATAGAGAATTTCTCAAAAAAACTTATTTTTTCAAATTTCTTGAAAAATTCTCATCATCTAGATTATTGTTCGAACTTTATTTCAATAATATGAATATGCATGATGAATATGGAATGCAAAAATGATGAGTGTTACAAAATACGAAATATAATTGTTTATTAAGAGCTTTTCCCTAGTCTTCCCATCCATCTGATAAAACCTGGGAATGCATTTTCACCTAGAGAATTTCTTGAGAAACTTATCTTTATAAGCTTCATAGAGAAATCTCATCATTAGGACCATTGTTCATATTTAGGTGCACACGTCAATAAAATACAAATTTCTAATTATTTATTACAATCGACAACTTTTTATTAAAGACATTATCCAGATCTTTCCATCGTTCTGATAAAATCTAATAATGTCATCTCATCTAGAGAATTCTTCAAAGAAACTTATCTTTGCAAACTTCTTGAAGAAATCTCATCATCGAAATCGTTGATTGTATACAAAAAATTATATTAAAAAAATATAAAATTTTAATTATTTATTACAATCGACAATTTTTTATTGAAAATGTTTGTCAGATCCTCTCCTTTTTTACCAACATTTTCCTTTTTATACCAGAGGATGCCGTTCTTGGCTAACCTAAAATTTGGAAGTACTCCTAAACAAACTTCTCGGCCAAGAAAAAAGAAGTATAGCCCAATGAAAAAATAATATGGTTCACTCTCTATAATAGGCCTTACACGGCAGGCCTCAAGAATTGAACCACACTCTCAATCTCCAGTCCATTTTCTTATGGACACAAGCCATTTAATTATGTTATAACGACAAGATGAAAAAACAAACTCTTTAAATCATTCACTTGTACAAAGGAAAGTAACCTTTTTTCTTTTTTAGATAAAAATTACCCATCTTCATTTGCTAAAGTTCAGTTCCAACACTAATAAATTAGAAGCTAAAGAAGTATAGCCCAATGAAAAAATAATATGGTTCACTCTCTATAATAGGCCTTACACGGCAGGCCTCAAGAATTGAACCACACTCTCAATCTCCAGTCCATTTTCTTATGGACACAAGCCATTTAATTATGTTATAACGACAAGATGAAAAAACAAACTCTTTAAATCATTCACTTGTACAAAGGAAAGTAACCTTTTTTCTTTTTTAGATAAAAATTACCCATCTTCATTTGCTAAAGTTCAGTTCCAACACTAATAAATTAGAAGCTAAGCGATTTCATTTTAACACAATTCAGTGGAGTAACTCTCTTAGTTGTCAATGGCAATGCCATCAATGCCTCCTCTGCAGCATTTACGATTTCGAGGCTAAAAATCTGCATTCCATGTTTAGTACAATTTCCTTTTACCATCTTAACCATTAGGTTCACAACTTGCATCATTTTCATTTATTGTAATCGTTTAATAATTATCTCCAGAGTGTTACTTAAGCAGCAGGGCAGTGAGCAGAAGCCCTGTCCCGAGGATTGATTGGAAGGGACCTGATGTGCACATAAACAAGGAAATATAAGAACCTTGGATGAAGTTAATTCCACATCTCTTTATTTCTAATGTTAATGTGTCCAGGGAAATAGGGAGAGG
Organism: Theobroma grandiflorum; assembly: GCA_036013995.1. Taxonomy (NCBI): domain Eukaryota; kingdom Viridiplantae; phylum Streptophyta; class Magnoliopsida; order Malvales; family Malvaceae; genus Theobroma; species Theobroma grandiflorum. The sequence goes on from CP142131.1 coordinate 17,323,862, forward strand.
TAAAGTTAACAATTTAGAAAGTAAAAGAGATAGTTGTACTATCATTTTCTTGTTCTCGTGAGAGGAAACCAATAACTTAAGAAGAAAAACCATCTAGGGGATTCAAGCAGCTACATTTGGGATTGCACAAAAGCATAAACACAGATATATAAGTAATCCTCACAAATTACCATACAAGTGCAGGATGAAGATAGTAATTATTAAAGCATCAAGTCTCAGGCAATTTTTCTGCCATTCTGGTACTGAATAGACTATATAACTTCTCTTAATCAGTCCTCAAAAAATTTCACAACTATAACTTTTCTGGAAGATGAGCAATTTTTATCCTATCATAGCTGTGAAATATATAAAGATGAATATCATTTTACAAGGTCTTATTTTGCGTACAATTGCATTGACGCAGAACCATTCTGACCAGCAATAGGAAAATGTTAGAGCAGGATTGTTGTGGAACAAAACTCTGTCCCTTGGAAGTTAGAAGTTCCATCATGAAGGATTTAAGCATTGACTTCGAAATTCTCCTGCAAAAACTGGTAAAGCTCCTCTGCCACGATTCTAGGGTACTCTTCCTGTGGTAAAAGTGCACCAGGAACCTCAACAAACTTGCTTACTCCTTTAGCTTCCCTGAGAGCTTCCATCTCTGCCTTTGATCTCTTGGGAGATCCCTCAGTTGACACAACCAGAATGGGCATCGCCCCCTCCAATTCAGCAAAGAGTTCAAGGAATTCCTCTCGGGAATTAACAGGGTCAAGGAGACCCGTCAAGAAAGCAGCAGGCACAAATCGGGATCCTTTATTTGTTGTCAACTTGTATCTGCTTTGAACAATTGCTGGAGTCACATTTTTAGGATTTGCATAGACATGAGATTTATACTGTGACTGAATTGCCCCCTCATTGCTGACAAGCATATTATACATCATCCACCCAACAGCTGGGGCTCTTAAGGTGCCCCTCAACAGTCCATACCTGATAATTACATGGACCATAAAGGAAAGATATATTTGAGTGGTTCATCAAGAAAACAAAAAAAAAATCATCATATATATAATTTTAATAAGAAAGAAACTCTGCATGGAAGAAATTGATGGGAGAATCTAAAAGCAATCAAACAACAATGCTTAGGTTGAGCCAGAGATTGTTCAAAAGCACTGCACTGTTGGGTAAAAAGAAGATGCAAAACTAATGTATAGAAATCTAGCACCATAAAAATTGAATGGGTGATCTGATGCAACTAGCTTTGTCTCAACAGAGTGAAATGAGCTCCGCTTCTCCTCCCAGCTACCTTGTACACAGGCCTCAATTAAATTTCACAACCTAGAAAGCAAGAGTGATTCTCAAGGCCAGCAAACAAGCTGTCCACATCCACAAAGGCAGTATTGGAATTCACAATACCTTGTTTGCATGCTGGGATCTCTACCAAACACAATAGGCAGGGGGCCAGCCCAGGTTGGAGCAACTGCAGCAATAGCTTTTGGCTTCACCAACCCTTTTTTTGCCGCACGAATTGCTATTGTGGCAGCATGACCTCCTCCAAAGACCACCAAATCGTTTTCTGTTTCAATTGCAATAAATTATTAGCAAGCTATATTGCCTTCTAATTAAATTGTCTTGCAATACTTTCCCATAATATCATCTAAAGGGTAAAAGAACCAAAGGAAGACCAAATGTTGATGGTATTGCAGATGAGGCACTGCAAACTACAGCCTTAACTAAGAAAATATGACATGCTTAGTAAACACGAGAATTATAGGGAGATAAAGCAGCAATAACATAAAGTATCATAATTAGAACATTCTAAAAAAAACAAGTGGCAGAAGGTCAAGCATCACAGTAGAAAATGCTAGAAGGAAAGGACACCAAGCATAAAAGAAAAAAAGAAACCAAATTGAACTGGACCTCAAACACCACCATTGAGTATAGACTGCTACTTCTCACATCTTTTGGCAGTAAATGTCCAAAGCAGACATTGAACATATGTGTGTGTGTGTGTGTGTGTCTTCTACTCAGTTTGCACACCAGATAATAAATCCGCATACTCCAACCAGTACAGAGCCCTTATGTTAAATAGTCTCAAAAGGAATTTTGACAGACAATGAAGAGGAATGAAAAGTTTTCTTTTCTCCCAACCAATCTAATCATGTTGCAAGTAAATACAAATAGAAATGAACACAGATATAGAAGAAAAAAGCACTCCTAAATCCCAAAAGGTTTAAAACGAATAAAGAGACATTTTTAAGCCTGCAGTAGCCCAAGCCTCTCTCCATGGAATTCACTATCAACACAAGCAATTATAAGCACAACAAGGGTAAAATCATGCCATTCAAGCAGAATAATCATCATCAATCATAGCAATCAGAACCATGCATATTAAAAAAGCAACAAATTAACTATAACCAACAATGATAAACACTGAAAGAAAAACGTTTAGTAGCCACCTGGGGAGCTTATCTCTTTAATGAAATCAACTATGAATTTTTCCATTACATCAGCATCATAATCCATCTTTGGCTTGCTAGAGTATCCCAAACCAGGCCAATCAACAACAGTAGCCCGCCAATTGACTTTACCAACTCGTCCCAAAATGTCTTTAGCCACCGCTCTCCACTCTTGTACAGTGCTTACATCCGATATTGTTGGAATCATAAGGATGCTCTTTGCATGATCAGTGCTCTCATTCTCATGCTCCTCATAGTATATATTAATTACATTATCCTTGAACTTCCATTCCCAACAATTTGTCTGAATGATTAAAAAGATATGATATGAGACGACTAGTGATATAAACGAACTTAAATTAAACAAATATTGAAGAATCCAATCTAACCCAGATCAATAAATTACAGTTTAATTATGAATAGTCTTTCCAGGTTTTCAAATTTACACGATGTTTTCAACTAAAGTAATGGTAACTGTTTTACCTTAGTAGGTTTGAGGGGTTTTTGTTCAATGACAGAGGAGGGTGTAGAGCAATCCAGGGAAGCAGAAGAAGCCTTGATGGAAATGGATTTTACAGAGAAGGCTGTGGGAGAGAGAAATGGTCTGTAGTTTTTGCAAGAAAGAGCAAAAGAAGATGACGAGAATATAGAAATTGCAAAGGAGGCCATGAAAAAGAATTGGAGAAATTCAGAGAGAGAATGAAAGAGCCTTTTGAGATTAGAGATATCTGGAGAGAGGAGGAAGAGAAGGAAAAAGAAGGATGGTATTTTGAGAAGGCAGATTCTGTTGGAATTCTTAGCGACTTAAAACCAGAACCACTCCATTAAGATTTTTGGTTTCCACTTTTTGTTTCTTTTGACTACTTGGAACTTAGGACGCCTACAGCCCTTTTCAAGAGATCAGTCCTCTTCAATTCCTGTCTCTGTCTACTTTTCTCGTTTTGCCCGTTCTTGAAGTGCTGTTGCTACTACTAGCAACAAATTTGGAGAAAGGAAGAAAAAACAAAAAGAAGAACAATACTGCCAGAAATATTTAAATGGAAACGAAACGGAGAGATAGGAACTATATGGGCAGGAAGTGAAGAGAGTTGCGAAAGCAAAAAAAATAAATAAATAAACACGAGGAAAAGGATAGTTCCCAACGTCTGTATAAGGGTTTCCATAATATATAATGTAAAATTCATTAGAAATGGTCCTTTTTTTTTGTGTTTTCTTGTTGTACAAAAAAAATGGTCTTTTCACACGCCCATTTGCATCCAAAATGGATGCAGTAATAAATATTCTCATTCATCTACAATTGATTAGCTCCAGTTGAAAATTCTCTGTATATACACTGACAACATCTCACATAATGGGTTTAATATTGGCGCAGACTGGTTATTAGAATAAGTATAGACTGTGCTCAGCAAGTTCCTCTGCACAATCAGCTTCAGGTCAGTATCTCCACCCAATTCCAGGAAAGACTCAACGTGGAGATACATTGTTCATGTTTTACACATGGGAAGCCTGACCAGACTTGTAGACTAACTATTTGCTCCATCCCCGTCCATTCAGTATGCCATGACCTACAGCATACCAACAGAGTATGATTCACTCAAAAGTTCTTTTCCATTTTGGCACAATTCAATCAAATGTTGTTAGTTTTCAAAATTTTCCTTGCACCGGATCCATTGTATAGCTCAACCTTTGTATTTTTCCACAATACTTCTCCCCATTAAGCAGGTGCATAGCTCATTTTTCCTTTCTCAGGCTGCAGCTTCAGTTTTCTCTTTTAAATTTAAGTTCTTTTCTGAGAAGTGCAGAAACTTCCATTGCCTTAATGCTCACTATTTACCAATCACCAGTAATCTTTGCATGAACAAGAACCATCATTGAACAAGTGAAAGCGACTTCTATCTCTGACCACAACTTTCAATCCATAAACCTTAGAGATCAACTTCATAACTGTATGGCAGTCTCTGCATGTTCTTAAATTCTTCACTATTCTTATATCCCTTCCCTTACACAGCCTCGAGATCCCAAAAGCTACAGCAAGCTTCTCACTGTGCTTAAACACTGAATCTTCCTTCTCTTCCTCCTCTACGTCATGAAAAACACTTGCAACTTCTGGAACATAACCTCCCTCAACCCTAAGCGTCAACATTATCTCCTTTAGCTTCTCATAAGCCTCTGCAGTAGTCGTTTTTGATTTTTCCCCCGCTACAAAGCTATACATGGTCCTGTCAACTTCAATCATACTCCAACCAGGAGTTTTCTTTATCTTCTGAGCTGTCATTGACCTTCTCACTGTAGCAACATCCTTCCATTTCCCTGCAACTGCATAAATATTTGACAGCAGCACAATATCACCAGAATCATTGGGTTCTAGCTCAGAAAGCCTATCCTTTACTTGCTCCGCCAACTCAACATTGCCATGGATGCTGCAAGCCCCGAGAAGAGTCCGCCAAATTATAGCATTAGGTGATATTGGCATTTGACATACAAAGTCATAGGCCTTCTGCAGGTAACCAGCTCGACCATACAAATCAACCATGCAACCATAGTGCTCAATCTTTGGTTCTATATCATACACATTCTGCATCTTAGAAAAATAGCTACATCCTTGCTCAATCAACCCACTATGACTACAAGCATATAGGATGGCGATGAAGGTAATCCAATCAGGCCTAATTCCAGACCCTTCCATCTCATGAAAAACCTGTATTGCCTCTTCTGCATAACCATGCATCGCAAGCCCTTCAATCATTGAAGTCCAAGAAACAACACTCTTCTTATATGGCATACTCTCAAAAACTAATCGAGTCATCTCCACATTCCCACACCTTGCATACATATCCACGAGTGCATTATTCACTGCAGTAATCCAATTAAACCCAGATTTCTCAATATATCCATGAAAGATTTTACCAAACTCAAACGCCCCCGCTTGTGCACAGCCTGATAGCACCCCAGTTAAGCTAACCTCATTGGGTCTCAACCCAACCCTTTGCAACTCCCTAAAATATCCAAAAGTCTCACCAAAACTCGCATTATGAGCAAATCCAACAATCATAGTACTCCAAGAAACATCATCCTTCACTTTCATCTCCCAAAACATCTTCTTGGCAAGCTCCATCTCCCCAGCTTTCGCAAACCCTGCAAGCATTACATTCGAGGAAGTCGAATTCGTAAAAGGCATCATATCAAACATTTTCCGTGCACCATTTACATCACCACACCTAAAACACGCCGTGACAATTGCATTCCATGCAACAATATTTGGTTCCAGCATTTGCTCAAACGCTTTCTTCGCAAAATAAACAGACCCGCATTCTCCATACATACTTATCAAAGTCGTCCCAACAAACAAATGGGTATCGAGGCCATGAATCAAAGCTTGACAATGCAGCTGAATCCCAGCTCTCGTCGACCCGTAATTCGCCGCCGCCTTGAGAGCAAACGCGAAGGAGAAGCTATCGGGAGGAACCATTGATTTCCTACGCATATCTATGAATGTAAATATTGAATTTTGAGGGGTACTCGATTCTGAGAACCCTCGAATGAGAGTGTTATGCATGAAGACATCCGGGTTTGGGAAGTGAAGGAAGAAACGGCGAGCGTAGTCGAGAAAATCGGAGATAGTTACAGCGCAGTGGAGGATTAGTTTGCCGGCGATAAAAGGCTCGGAGTTGAGGCCGGTTTTGACGAGAGAAGAGTGGATTTGTTTGAGGGTTTTGAGGTTTTTGCAGCTGGTTAATAACGAGAGGCAATGGTGGGATGTGTTGTTCATTTCTCAGTTATGTTCACTCTCCATGGCTCCTTTGGAAGTAGCCGTTTCCTCTTTCTGTTTTTGATGGAAGAGAAGAAGCACGAGCACCAATCTGTTCAAACTCGATTCGGACCGGGTATGGCATCAAACATTAAGCGATTTGGATTGATTCAATTTATTATAAAGAAAACGGTGAAAAGTAACCCTTCTTACAAATTCAATCCAAAAATAGCTCTCATAATAATTTTAATAGTTTTTATCTAATTTTTACATGATTTGAAAATAATTCTTTTTAAATAATTTTAGACAAATCATCGATTTTCTCTATTTAAAATTATTGTTTATCTCACCATCTTTATTTTTGTTTTTTACCAAACACTGTTTATCTCGTCATTCAGCTATCTCTCACCCAAGGGAGGCCCAACAAATTCAATGACCTAAAACGAAATATTCAAATGAAGTTTTTTTTATTAAAATTTTAAAAAAATTATTAAAATTTTATTTTTTTTAATTTTTTGAGATGTAAAATTTTTAATTAAACTTTTATAATCAAGTTTTTCTAATATTTCTTTCTCAATTGATAATATAGCCAATCTATTTAATCTTTTTTGAGACATTGTTGATCTTAAATAATATTTTATTAAAATCCAAACACTTACTGGAATTGTTAACATTATTCTAAAAGCAATATATGCATTTGAAAAAGAATCGAGTTTTCTTATATAGTTAAGTATGTCAATTGGATTGTTTTCTTCTTGTATAATTTCTTTTAAAATTTTTAACTCTAAAAATAAATCTAAACCATCAATATAAGAATAGTTGTTATATTTTAAGGAACATTCAAGATTAAGACAATATTCTTTCAAACTATTATCATCTAATGACTTCAACTTTTTACCTCTAAATAAAAAACTAAAAATATTTTCACATATCTTAAACTGTTCAAATCTACTTTGAAATGAAAAAATTGCTTAATCTACTATATACAAGAAATAATCAATTCTAAATGATTCTTCAAGAGATCTAGTTATTTCATTATCAATATTCTCATCAAATTGTTTTTTCCTACATATAATACATGTATCACGAAATTCAAGTTCTATGTTCATTTCAAATGCAATTTCTTTAGAAGAAATCATAACAGATGCAAATCCATTTTCTCTATATTTTTCAAAAAAAGAAAGAAGACCTTTTAATTGTTCTATAGCAACATCAATACACATATATTTTGTTTGCAAATTTTTACTAACAGAGTTAACAACAAACAATATATCATACCAAATAGTCATGCCCAACAAAAACTCAAAATTTTCAAGCTCATATGTTACTAAGCAATTAGCTTCATTTTTAGTTTTAGGATATTCACTAACTTCTACTAATTTCAATAAAGCATCTCTTATTTGTGGAGCTTGGAATCTTATTGCTTTAACACTTTCAACGTGACTTTCCCAACGTGTTTGTGACAATGATTTAAGATTTAGACTAGGTATCTTGTCTTGTAAAATTTTCCATCATTTGGTAGAAGAAGAAAATAGTGAATATATTCGTTGTACCACTCCAAAAAATGATATAGCTTTAGTGCAAGAATTTGCCATGTCACAAAGTACTACATTTAGATTATGACAACCACATGGTGTATAAAAAGATCTAGGATTTAAGTCTAAAATTCTTTTTTGCACTCCTTGTTGCTTGCCCTTCATATTAGATCCATTATCATATCTTTGTCTTCTTAAATTATTAATATCAAGCCCAATATTTTTTATTTCATCCACAATGGCATCAAAAAGATCTTTTCCAGTTGTATCATCTACTTCAAAGAATTCAAAAAAAAAAAAAATACTCCATAACTTTAATTGAACTTGATGAAATATTAACACATCGTAATATAAAAGACATTTGCTCTTGATGACTTACATTTGGAGTGCAATCAAGTATTATTGAAAAATATTTTGCTTCTATGAGGTTTTTAATAATTTTATTTCTAATTTCACTTGCTAACAAATTTATCAATTCATTTTGTATTTTATGTCCAAGGTAATGAATATGAATTTTATTGTCTTTAATGCGTTGAATATGTTCTTGCATTACTGGATCAAATTCTGCAATCATTTCAATTAAACTTAAAAAATTTCCATTACTTTCGTGATAGATTTTTTCATTTTTCCCTCGAAAAGCCAAATTACTTTTACCAAGAGTTTTTATTACAGCAAGAATTCTTGTTAATACTTTTTTCCAATGTTCTTCATCTCTTTTTATTTGTTCTTGAACACTTTCATCAATTGTTTTATTTTTCAATAATCTCATTTCTAAATCAATCCAAGAACTTATATTAGTAATATGCTCATTACTCATTTCATGACTCTTAAGCTTAGCACTAAGGTTTCTCCAATCTCTAGTGCCTACATTAGCCAATTTACTTGTACTAGAAGCCAAATTAAACAATTTACAACAAAAACAAAATACTCTATCTAAGTCTTTCGAATAAACTAGCCATCTTTTTTCATGTGTCTCCCCATTTGCCAATTTTTGAATATAGTATGTGACAGAAAAATGTCTTGAAAACTCATCTTTGGAAAAATCTAAATCATTAACTTTAATTGGACCTTTTTCTACTAATAAATCTCTTAAATTTGTATCAATATTTGTCCATTAACTTGGATCATAAATATTTTTAAGAATGCAATCATTTAAATTAATAGGTTGATCCTCTTCATCATGATTTCTATGATCATTTTGAATTTCTTCATGATTTTTATGATCATTTTGAATCTCTTCATTAACTTCTTGTTCTAGTATTTCATCATCATCTAACTCTCTAAGATTATTAACTTGTTTGTTGAAGGGATATTATTAATAATTTCTAATTCATTATTTTTATTACTTGTAAAAAATTTATCAAGAGCTCCTTTTTGAGATTGTATTAAACTTTCAATTCTTTTTTTTAAGCTTTGAATAACCAGATTCATATTTTCGATTTGACATGAGATACAAAAATATTTAACTATTATAATTATCTTATATTTTCTAAATGGCTAATATAAAATCAACAATCAAAATTTCTAATTCAAATAAATCAACTATCACATGAAAAAAAATAATATAACAATATAATATAAACTCTAAATTAAAGTAAAAAAATCTATAAAGATTAGAACAATAGTACCTAATTGTTGAATGCTTATTGCAAACTGTAAATGAGGCTCACGACTTTATGAAGATAATAAAAGAACAGACTTCTTGTGTATTCTTTGGAGAAAAATTGAAGTTAAAGGAAGAAAGAGCAAATGAGAAAGAAAGATTTCAAAAGTAGATATTATACATTGAAAAAAAATTGGTTTTATATATAGGAAAAAAAATAGTTGTTGGAAATCATTAAATGCATTTATTGGAAATAAGAGAAATAAGTGAGAAAAAAATAGTTGTTGAAGATGAGTAAATACACATGACTATTGGTTTATTGGAAATAAGAGAATATAGTTGATAATTAATAACATTCTAGTAAGAAGAAAGTAATAGAAAATTAAAATTATTAGGCACATAATTAAAACAATGAAAAAAAAATAATTTCAATAACTATTTTTTACTTTTATATATTTTTTTAATTTTTATGTATTTTTAATATAATTAATTATATTATAATTATTGTAAAATTATAATTTTTTTTTAAAAATTGGGCCCCCCTTCCCAAATTGGGGGCTTAAAGCCATTGCTTGGGTGGCTTTACCTAAGGGCCGGCACTACTCTCACCATCCCAAAGAGCAGAAATGGCATCATGTGTTATGGGGTTTATATTCATAAAATTGAATCCTAAAATTGAAAGGTTGAAATTGATTAGACATATTTGTAAATTAAAGATCTGTATGATTTAGGCATCTTAAAGTTGGCTACAAGCAAGCAAATCAATTAGTTATTAGACATTACGCTACTAGTTTTTAAGCATTAAGTCACTAGTTTATAAGCATAGGAGAATGGTTTTTAAGTATTGCGTAACTAGTTTATAGGCATTGTGTGACTTAGGCATTACGCGATTGGATTTCAAGCATTATGTGACTGATTTTTAGGCATCACGAGATTAGATATTGGGTATTTTGTGATTGGGTTGTAGGCATTACGTGACTGGTTTTTAGGTATAAAGAGACATAGGCATTTCGATATATTATGTGATTGTTTTTTAGACATTACGTGACTAGGTTTGATGGATTGCATGACTAAGTCAAAGGGATTGCGAAACTGATTTTAGGCATTACGTGAAAAGTTTGTTAGGCATTGCGTGACTAGTTGATTGAAGCTTATGATTACATATGTTTTTTTTTTTTGATAAATTAATTAATTGTAACACTTATTTTTTGTTAAATTTCAACAACATGCCAAATGCGAAGCTTATGATTACGTACGATGGTCATTGGGTCAATGACCTTGTAACACCCTCAATTTTTTATGTGAACTAAGAACGATTTATGAAATATGTGGAGTTTTGAGGACTTTGATGATATGATATGTATGCTAAGTGCTTGAAAGTGTATATATTGACACTTAGGCAACACTTTGAGGAAAAATGAGATAGTCCCATAATTTGAGGTTTTGATCTAAGTTTGACGATATGTTTATGAGATTATGTGTATGTGATTAATTTAAATGAATGATTTGAAGTGTAATATAAAGCGAGAATAATATTGGAGTGTTAAATTTGGATTTTTGGAGTTTTTAGGACGCTTAAAACTTCCTACAAGGGTGAAAGTATTGATACATTCATGGCAAGATGAATAACAAAGGCCTCGGAAGAATATTTTATCTATACATTTGAGAAAGTATCGATAGATTTGGCCAAAGATGAACATGCATTAATACATTGTCCAAATGTATTAATGCATTTGAAGTAAAAAGCACCGAGGGCCATTTTGCTCGAAATGTATCGATATTCATTCGAAATTAGGGTAGATGTATCGATATATTTCCAAAATGTATCAATATATCAGAGAATGAAGGTAAAATAAAAAATGGGCGTCAAGCCATTCTGCCCATTTCTTTCTCTTAGCTTTTTTTCTCCATTTCTTTCTTTAGAAACTCGAAACCTTAAAGCCCTAAATAGATTTTTGAAGTGATTTAAGGCTATTTGGAGCTTCAGAAACCATTTTGGAGGTAAGATTTAACATTTTGTCGATTATTTTCTAATTTAATTGGTTAATAACTTCGAATCTGATTTTTCTCTAGATTTGGTGTTTTTCCTTCTTTGGCTTGTATTAAGGAATTTGGGAGCTAAGACTTGTGCAATCCAACTTCCAAGGTATGGGTTTAGCTTATTAATGAAGGATTTGAGCTTAAATAGTTTGATTGTTAAGATTTAGTTAATTGTGTGAAAAACTAGTATTTTTTGAAAGTTAGGAATAATTAATCTTTTGATGTTTTGATGTGTTTGAAGGCGGGAAATAGAGTTAAATTAACTCATTGACAAGCTAGATGATGATTAGAGGTTAAGGATTGAAGCTTGGCAGGGAGTGCCTCCCATTGTCAATGTGAATGGGTTTAATTTAAGATGCATGTAATGCACGACACATGAAAGATACGTTACATTGGTATAGAATGAGATATGTATGCCTAGATGAATGAACCTAGACTAGGAAACATATATATGTATATGTATATATGTGAATTATGTGTGATTGTGTACTATGAGGAGAGCCACATGGGTGACCTATGTTATGTGTGTGCCTAAACTAGGATGTTTAGAGGCTATGATAAACCCCTAGGAGTATATTACCCTAGGTGAATGATATGTAAGTTGATTTGATTGAATAATGCCTTGGAGACTTAGAGGCTTTTAGAACCTAATTAAGCTTAAGACGATTAAAGCTCAATAAATGTGAATTAAAGTTTCATAAGGAAATTGTGAATGATAAAGGCATAATGGCTTTATTTGGGGATTTGTGTTTCCATCCGGGGAATGAATTCTAAACATTGATCTGATTTATGGTTGAATGGATTTTTGTCCCCTTGTGACTATTTGTGTGCTCGTAAATAAGGACGGTGGCACTAATCCTGCTTGTGATTCCCGCCTATAGTGCTTTGATGCTATTCGTTGAGATTACTTCGGGTGATGCCGACGTCAAGAGTTTACTTTGATCGATGATTTGTTCTTTGTCAGCTACTTTGGTGCTGTGCATTACCTGTTCTCCATAGGTTGCTTCGACACGGGCATGATCTGTTTCTTCGTCAGTGGCTTTGCCTTGAGCGAGATTTGATTCTCCACCGGTTGACCACCGTGTGAGATCTGATTATGTTCAAAGGAAGACCACTCATTGATTTGATTTGTATGTGATGTGAGATAACCATGAAGAGGCTTAGATAATGTGATATGATTCTGATGTGATACTCTGGCTACTAGAGTGTGCCGTGGAGAATGATTTAAATAATTTTGATCGACTTCAAGGTTAAGCCTAATTATATGGGCGATGATCTTCAGAGACATTGAAGATGATGATATGCCTTCATATTAAAGATTTAGGGATAATGATATGCCATGTATTTGGAGATGTTTATGAGAACATCTAGTTGCACGGAAGGGGTATATATTTTATATATGTATTTTATAGACAAACATATGATTTTGTTTATCTATACCACCCATTTAATGTTATAGTACTCACCCATTTGTATACCATGTGTAGATAAATAGGCCACAAAGCTGTGTGGTAAAGGTCGTCTAGCGATGACCGATTTTGGCATTGATAGGTTCTCCGTTTTGGTCACTTCACTGAGTCAGTTAAAGCCTTCTGCTGTGGATAATGTGTGTAGGCATTGAGTGCCATATTATATTGTGTATTAAGGGTTAATATGTATGAACCCATTTAGATGGCCAACATATGGCCCTATTAATATTTGCATGGAAATTAAGCCAAGGATGTTGTATTTTACTCTGATTTATTATGAATATTTGATGATTAAATTCCTAGGCCAATGCATGTTTAAATGTAAACTCTAAGGCTTGCTCGGGTTTAGTGGGTTTGCCTGCTGGGCTCGAGCGTCAGTCATGGCCCAAAGGTTGAGGTTGTGACAGACACTTACAAGGGTGGTGAGATACGAGTAAGGGGTGTAGGGAGTGATTCATTGTTTTTGAGCCTAATGAAGTTGGTTGAAGATGTTGTTAGGCTAAACTCATAGACTTAGGAAATCGAGCTACATACATTATTCAATCATGCATAGGGGTTTCACGCCCAATTATTAGGGATAATGAAGATTTAGCAAATATTCTACGAGATGAAAGGGCAATTGTAGTGTTTGTGACAATTAAAGAATGAAATGCAAATGTTATGCCACATAAAGAAGCTATCCAACATAGTAATCACCCAAATTAGATTTATACTTTAGACATACCACACCATGCAATCCCTAACCGACAACAATGGCAATCAACATTGACATATGCACATGAGTTTGAATAGCTCAGTACACACATGAGGTGTCTGCAAATGCAATTTGCATAATTCCAATCAAAATATGCATTAAACCAAATACTTTGTTCTTGCTAACAAATGCAACCATCGCTCGAGAATGTAGTGGGTTCATTGCAATTCGCAAACAACACTATGACGGTCATGAGTGATGATGATGCATCTAATTAGATGGATGATGACTGTGTAGAGGATAACATTGTTGGTTGGAATGATGACAATTACGTTGGTAGGCATGATGACTATTTAGAGGAAGATAGGGGTAACAACAATGACATTCCAAATTGCAATTATGCGGATGATAATATAGAACATGCCACAACTGTTATCTTGGAAGATGTTCAGTGCAATAAGCATGCCATAACTATTGTCTTAGAAGATGTTCAGTGTAATGAACCTATTTACGACAGCCCTATCATTGGTGACTAGAGGATTCCTTCACTCAATGACAGTGATCAAGAAAAGGTAAATGCAGAGGTATCTCATCAATGGATTATTTTAGGGGTAGATATCTTCTTCCAAATAGTTACCACCGAGGAGACCAGATCAAACAATGCCACTTATATTGCAAAAAAGTGTTTCCATTGAAAGTCAAATTGAAACGAGCTTTGAACATGTTGGCACTAAGAGAGCATTTTGAGATTAGAGTTAAAAAGTTATGTCACACTCATTTTGATGTTACTTGTAACGGTAAGGTGTGAAAGTTCGCTACGTAGCTAGTAGTCTTCTACTTCTAGTTGATTGCTCTATGACGAACTCCCTTATTTCTTATAAATGCTAGTAAACACCCACACCTAGATTGCAACAAAGTTGCTTAAGGGAGATTATTAGTAAGTTCGCACATTTCACAAAGCACACATGTGTATTGTTAATGGATTGCAAGGTGGATACTGAAGAATGAGTGCAAGGTTATTTGGTGAGCTTATGTCCCTTAAGCTACAAGGAAATAATGTAACACCATTGAAACTTAAGGAAATAATGAAATAGATGAATCGCAAGTAGGGATTGCAATGCTTGTATAGTAAAGCCTAGTAAGTGAAAGAGTATATGAAGAGGTCCCCCAAAGGAATCATTCCAACTCATACCCTCATATGTCCATATGTTGGAACGTGAAAATCCTAGTACAATCACAACTGTGGCTATCGATCAAAAACAATAATTCAAATATTGTTTCTTGGTGTACAGGTCATGTATTTGAGGGTTCAAGGTTGTAATACGAATTGTAGTTGCAATCGACGTCACACATTTGAAAAGCATATTCAAGGGTATTTTGTTTGTTGCTATCTACAAAGACATGAATATGTAGATATATCTGATTGCATGTGGCATTGGCCATGTTGAGGATGAAGAGTCGTGGTCGTGGTTTCTCACCCAATAGTATCATGCGATTGGTTATCCTAAAAATGCAATATTCATTCTAATCAACATCACGGTCTATGAAATTACCACTTGGGAAAAAACATAAAAAACAAGTTCAAGCGCGAAGACATTGTAGTGATTTTCACCCTCGTATCCAACTATTACAAGGTCGTCAATTTCAACATACATATAAATCAATTGAAACAACTTTGCAAGGATGTTTAGGACCACCTTATGAAATTATGTGTTGAGAAATGGGCACTTGCATGGTCACTAGTAAAGCGCTACAAACTCATGACATCCAACATTGCAGAGTGTATTAACTCTTGTCTGAGGTAGGCAAGAAAAATGCCAATCTTTGTCTTGATGGAGTGTATTAGAGGCATGTTCTGGCATTGGTTTCATGATCAACATAAAGAGGCCCTAAATTTGATCATGCCTTTAGCCCGTGGGCTACCAATATGTTGAATGCATAGTTCAATGAAGCATGTCACTTTTCTACACAAGCAATTGATCGAGTGGAGTTCCAAGTTATAAGCCGGAGTAAGGACAAAGTCGTAAATCTATCCACCAAGACGTGTTCACGCGGGGAGATCCAGACTAATCTACTCCTCTGTAAGCATGCCATAGTAGCATTAAGGTACAAATATCCATGTTTTCTTATTTGTTTTGTAATGAATTGAAATTTTACATGGTTCGTTAACTATGAGGTGGCGTTTGTTTGCAGGGAAGTAAAGTCACATCACCTGCAATGTGACCAATTAAATTACATTGCAATATTTGTTTTGTAACAGACCATTGTAATGTAAGATTGCAATACAATCACATTACAGCCAATGGATGTAATGTGATTGCAGTCCAAAACCAATGCAATCACATTACATTGCAGGCTGCAATGTTATTAAAGATATTTTTACCCTTCAACTTTATTACTTTATTAAAAATATTTTATAATATTATAATTAAACTAAAAATTTTAAAATAAAATATATAATTGTGAGACCCTGTTGAATTTGTTAAAAGCCGATATTGTACCTAGTGGTACAATTAAGTTAAATCGAACCTTGAACTAGCTCAAATAGAAATTCTAAGAGGAATTTGAAAATTCTGAAACCCACAGAATGGCTTAGATTAGTGATTTGGAGTTCAAAGTCCAGTTTGAAGTCAATTAGGAAAATTGATCGGTTAGGGATAAAACGGTCATTTTGCCATTTGATGAATAAATGGAGATTTTTAGCCAAGATTTCATCACATTGGACAAAAAAAATAATTATATGAAATATAATTAAGATTATTGGAGTACAGAATGAAGTTATCAGTGAAAAATTGTGATTCTCGGTATTTTTGGAGCATAAGAGCAAAATGATAATTTTGCCACTAGAGGACTAAACAGGAATTTTTTTAAAAACAATTTTACCCCATTTGATTAATATTGATCAATATTAGAGTTATTTGAGGATGAAAAGTAGAAATAATGTGATTCCGGTACATTTCGGAGTGTAGGGGTAAAATTGTAATTTTGCCATCTCGGGGGTAAAACGATAAATTTTCCACCACCAAAACATATTTTTTCAGCCATGGTCATCTTTTGATCATATCTTGAATTAGAATAATCATGTGGTGGAAAAGAATTGGAAGAAAAAATTAAAAAAGTTAAAAAAGTGGGCCAATGGCATTATGCCATGTGGCAAGTTAGTTTATTTTATTATTAAAGCCTAAAAATCAGCCATTTCAACCCATTTTTCTCTCTCTAAATTCGGCACACACCAGATTTAAGGGAAAGGAAAGGAGAACAAAGGGAAAAACAAGAAAACCTAGCAAAAAAATTCAAGAAAAAGTGTGATTTTCAAGGAAAATCAATTGAAAAAAGTAACATTTCTTCACTTTTGCTTATGATCTACAATACCCATGCATTTCTTTTCATTTTCTATGATTGAGAGGCATGATATCATGAAGAATTCAATTCTGAAAAATGGGTATGGATGAGGATTTAATGTTGGATTGGCTTGATTCTAGACTATGTTAGTGTTTAGAGATAGGTTAGTATGTTAGTAAACAAAACCGTAAGAAAAAAATTGATTCTCTTGGTTGTTCTTCATTGGCCGAACCTAGGGTGTTGAGAATCAATGAGGAATTGTTTCATTTCAAATGAAATGATTTCATTTGAAATGAAATAAATTAGAAAATGACAAATTAAAGTGAAAAAGTTTAGTAGGAAAAATTACAGTGCTGATGCACTGTAATGGCTGAATTTTTCCATGAAGAAATGGAAAAGTTTTAATGCTGAAATTCGCACTAGTTAAATGGTATGTGGTGAATTAAGGTATTAGAAAAAGAATGGTACAATTTGGAATCAAATCGGACATATTGGCCAATTTATCGAGTGAGTGGTCGAATTTAATCGATACCGCTTTAAAGCGATAATCAGACGCATTTTTCATTTGCCTACATGCGTTAGCAATTTAAATTTAGTTTATATTAGCTTAGGGGCAATATAGTAAATTTCTTAATTTTATTCTGTGTCAAGGTGGTGAGACATCTGAAAAAGGCAAAGGAATCATGCTTGAGGACTATTAATCCGAATGCACCCGGAATTTGGATTTTCGACACTGTTAGTGAATTTGCATTTCAAATTATTTTGGGAAATGTACGTGTATCGAAATGGATAATCTGAATGATTTTATCCAAATTTCTAAAAATGCGTGCTTGGAAACAAGCCTTTGATAAAAATGTTTTGATGTGTGAATTGTGATATGCATAAAGGCATGAATTCATGTGCTCTATAATATGTTGCTATATATATGTGTTGATGTGTGATATGTATTGACCAATAATATTGTGTGATAACTATAACCGTACATGTGCACGATGTGGGGAGCACATGTCAGTGATGATGGGTGCAGAGATATGGAGAGTGATATTGTTTGTGCACGATGTGGGGGGATGCGCACGATAACTTCAGCTATGTGCGCGATGTGGGGGTTGCACATGAACTGGTGAGATAGTGGGATATTGTATTCATCTGTGTGCATATGTATGAAATTGAATACTCATTTGTTGTAAATTAATTTGAGTTGAGGAAAGGGGTTTGATAATAAATTGGATCAAAAATGTTTTGTTCCAAATGTGTGCATCATGGTTTAAAATCCTTCTTGGATATTATTGCTTGTTTCCACCTAATGTTCACTCACTGAGTATTGTACTCACCGTTTTCAAAAATTCATGTTTTCAAATCAGGAGATTGTAGAATCCTAGATCACGGGATCACTGTAGTTCGTCTCCTGATAAGTGTCCGGCATTCAATAGTTGCCCGTTTTTATTGTAAATGTCTTCGCTGGAAGTCGTGGGTCTTTTGTATTGTAAATACACTCAAACAATGTAAATATGTGTGTGCAATGTAAATTGCTAAATACATTACTGGTATAGTGCATGTATATTATTATCTATAATGGCATTGGAATTTGACTTTCTGTACACTGGGTGCATTACATGTGGATACCTCACACAAGCATACGTGGAGTAAAGTAAATGAAAATATGCTTGCTTGGGCTTAGTGAGCTATGCTCATTAGTTCCTTGCGTCAGTCATGGCCCGGGAATCGGGTCGTGACAATAATATAAGAAATAAAAATTAAAAAAATAAAATATAAAAAATTAAAATTTATATAATATAGGTAAAAAATATGAAAATAAAATATATAATCTAAAAATTAAAAATTAAAAAAATATAAAAAATTAAAATTTATATAACATAGATAAAAAAATTAAAATAAAATATATAATATAAGAAAAAAATTAAAAAAATAAAATATAAAAAATTAAAATTTATATAATATAGGTAAAAAATATTAAAATGAAATATAGCATATAAGAAATAAAAATTAAAAAATAAAATATAAAAAAAATAAAATTTATATAATATAGATAAAAAAATTAAAATAAAATATATAATATAAAAAATTATATTAAATAAATGAAAATAAATTATACAAAATTATAATAAAAAATGAAAATAAAATATATGACATTAAAAATATATTTAAGAGATAATATTATATAAAAATTAACAATAAATAATACAAGTACATTAAACTTATATTTTAATAAATAAGGGTAATTTTGTAAATTAATATTACATTCTCAGTAAAGTACTTGTAAACCAAACGCTGCAATGTTATCTTCCTTGCATTTTAATCATTACATTACTTATATACCAAACACTGCAATGTTATCTTCCTTGCAATCACATTGCTTGCAATCACATTACCTGCAATCACATTACCTGTAATCATATTGCATTGTAAAGTACCAAATGCCACCTGAATTCATTGTCTTCACAGTAAGTGCAAACATGCAGCCATTGAATTCTGCTTGGACTATTAAAAGACTCAATCTTGGATGGAGTGTTATGTTGTTCCCATTCGCTCGATTGGGCATCCTAGTGACTAGGAAACCTCCTTTGATGTTAAACAAATTGTCGTTTTGCCACCACCTTGGTGAGGTCAAGTAAGAAGACCTAGGAGGAAAAAGATTCCATCAATTGGGGAAGGTAATTGACGATAGAGATGTTCACAATGCAAGAGCTACAATTATAATAGACAAAATTGTTCAACGCCGTTTTCAACTCTATAGACAAATCCAACACCATCTTCTAATCAATCGATACTCAACGACGACGACCAAAATCATGTTCAACTTGCAGACAACCCAAGCACACACGAAACAATTGTCCAATGTGAATGACAAGCTTTGAGAATGTTTTGGGTCTCATAGACAAAGACAATGGCTTTTTAGATAGTAAGGGTCTATTGTATCCACATTGCCCTTGATTTGAGCCTTGTACACTACTATTTCAATTGGAGTTTTACATAGTCTAAATATGATATTTGATGTGTGATAACTTCTCTTTCAAGATGTAAGCCTTAAAATAATATTGTGGGATCATCAATTGGGTTGTATATGTTTATAAATTTTTTCTATCATTGTAACAAAAAAAAATCAAAAGACCTTTAATAACGTAAAAAATAATTATTTATTTAAGTCTAATTATATGATTGTAACTAAATCATTGTTGGAATGTTTTAATGTAATGCTAATTACATATTTTTTTCCATAAGGTTTCATTGATTTATTTTGTTTTTGCAATCAAAGTTTAATTCGAATGTCTTTGATTATGAGATATTTTATTTAATAAAATGATACATGTATGGGAAAATTTTAAAACAGTCAAATATAATGCAATGAAAGATGTGTGATATTGTTGAATATAATGCATTGTAGGATGTGGGGTCACGCAATGCCATAGCTTAAGTGACATAATGCTTAAAAATCAGTCATGCAATACTTTAAAAACTAGGCACGCAATGACTAAAAATAGTTAGGCAATGCTTTAGTCATGCAATGCAATGCCTGATGTGTGGTCACACAATGCTTAATAATGCCTCATAAATAGTCACTATATTTACTAAGTCTCGTCATATATAACAACCAATCATGCAATGCCTAATATGGGGTCACACAATGCCTATTATGGAGTCACACAATGCCTAATATCTAATCACACCACCTTATTTGAAGAAAAAATTGTCACGCAAGAATTTTTGAAAAAAAGAGAAAAAAAAGTGAGGAGTAGGAGGGATGGGAAAATCACCCACTCAAAACGTGGGCTAACCGGTTAAGATACCACACCTTAAATCTCATCAAATTCTTATAAAACCCACAATCTAGAAAATAAAACCCTTAACCCCAATTTCCTGTAATATCTATCATCCATCTCTCTAGTTGTAAGTTCACTAGAGAAACCTGAAACCTCTAACATCATTAAAATTACTAGCAAAAGCTAAGAATGTTGGTCCCAAATATAGATGCTAGAGGGGGGGTGAATAGCACTATCTCGGCTCTTTCTTGTGGGATTAAGACTTGATCTCAAAGTAAATAAGATAAAGCAATGAAAACAATGGACAAGGTATTTATAGTGGTTCGGTCCAAGACCTACATCCACTACCTTGATTATCCAACCAAGGATTTTCAAATCAAACACTAAAACGGTGGAATTCCTAAGCTTCCACCAAGCTTTTACAATGGCTTTTCCAAGGCTTAGACACAACCTTTACACTAGTTTTTCATGGGATCAACTAAAACCCAATGTGGTTTTCCAAGGCTTAACCACAACCTTTACTCTAACTTTCACAGGCTAAACTAGAACCCATAAGCATCCAAGCACACCTTGCTTGAAGCAAACACTTAGAGTGAAACACTCACTCTAAGAATACAAAGATGAAAAGAAAAAAGTACCTAGTGATCACACGGTTGATCTATGTGGTACAAGTTTAAGTACAAGACACAAATACAAAGAATAGGCGGTGAGGTTCAATGAAGAGTACAAAGGATTTTCCAGTTTGCTACTCTTTTTTGGCTTGAATATGATGGAGTCTTTGTTAATGAAGCCAAAAGTTGTCAAAAGTTCTTTTCTTAGCATTTGAAGATCCTTTTATAGTTGGAGAAGTTTATCTGATGGCTATTGGGACGTTTATGATCATTAAAAATAGTTTGGGGATGATTCTAGCCATTTTCTTGTCTTGCAGTGGCCTAGTGGGTGTAGTAGATAGAAAGCACTTAGTCGACTAAAATCTTTCTCTTGGTCGACTAAGTTGGTTCTGTTTCAGATGTAGATTCCAGTGAGCGCTTAGTCGACTAACCCTATTTTCTTGGTTGACTAACTCGATTCTATTTCTCACCAAGCTTTACCCTTTCACTTCTCCTCTTTGACTTTTGTTTAACCAATGATCTTTCTTGTCATATCAGGGGACTTCATTTATAATGATCATCCTTATGCCTTATCCAAATCATATCTTTAGGTGTTCAATAGGAAGATTACAATATTGCCTCATTTATGATCATTTACCCTGCACACTTAGTTAAAAATATTAGACACAAATGACATGGGAATGTTTTATTATCATCAAAAACTAATGGAGTAACAATTTCCCTCTTTTTGATGATGACAAAACATCCCTTGATTAATGCATGGTGCTTTTTTAATTCTTTTTCCAGTTTCTGCAAAGAATGAATATTGCTCCTCCTAAGTTCATGTTCCCTCTAAGTGTGTGCATATTTTTCATCTTATTCCAACAAGTTCCTATCTTGGTTATATTCTTAGTGGCATTGTACATGCTTGCTTCTAATAGAAATTGTTCGTATATGCAGATTTTAGAGCAAATGACATGTTGACAGATTTTATCAGATTTCGTACTTCTGCAGATTTCTGTCAATAGCTTGTAATTTCCAAATTTCATCATGTTAGCTCCAGATTCCATTAAAACCATCATTTTTCCAACAAACTCTCTATAAATCATCATCCATAAGTACTCAAGCACATATTTTACTTTGCATTATTGTCTCAGAAATGATTTATCAACATAATAACTCAATATCAACACAATATAAGAAAATTGTAGCAATATTGCACAGTATCAGTAGATAAATTTCCAGCCATGCTTCAAAATCCCATAAATATCATTTTCACAGTTCAAGCATTCCAAACAATTATCAACAAACATATTCTAAGCATTCATAAAGTCAGCTAGGATTAAGGTCATTGTTTAAATGCCATTGTGGCATGAATATCCAACAAAACAATAATCAGAAATATTGTTCCAGAAATACCCATAGTCCTACTTTTGCTACCTATCTTCCCTAGAAGTCTAGTACTTCTACCTTTAGGATTTTTTTGTTTTTTTTGAAATTCTCCCTGAAGGTCTAGTACCTCTACCCTCAAATTTTTTTATTTTTCTTGTAAATGCTACTCCCCCTTTTTGTCATCATCAAGGAGGGGGCTGAGGTATCAATTTTCAGAGGGAGATGGTGTAGATTCAGGGGACATAGTCTATTCCCACCAAGGATTTAGAGGAACAGGAGAGGGTGGTCTTAGAGGAGGTTGAGAGGTTTCTTCTAAAGTCTATTGAGGAGATGTTTTTGTAGCTTTTTCTGGAGTTGCTTGATCAGAAACTTCTATTGGAGTTTGAAGAGTGCTTGCAAGAGGTGAATTTTGCTTTTTCTGCCAATTTGGAAGACTTCCTTGTTTTTAGAGGAACTGATTTTCTTGCTGTTTTCTTCTGTCTCATGGCAGGTGGCTAAGACTTAGATGCAGGAGCTGTGTCTTTTGCTTTTGTTTTTCTTTTCTTCTTCCCTTTTTCTACAGCTTTCTGTTCTGAGGTCATTGCTTGAGCAGCTGCTGCCTCATTTTCTGCTTGCTCTTCTCTTACCATCTCATTGAAATGTCCCATGACAGACACTTCATTAGAGTGAGGAAGGGATGCTTCATGTTCAGGCAGAGATGGAGGCTGGTGCTCAGGAGAACCAAGTGGTGAACCAACTACCTCAATGCCCTGATCAGATGTTTCCTTTCTTGCTGAGGTGGTTTGGTGTGGTTCTTCAAGTTTTGGTTCAAGGTCATAATGACCAAGACTTGCACTCTGATAAGCTGATCTTTCAACTTGAAATTCAAGCTTGCATATTGGAATTCAAAACCTTCTGGTTTGCAATGCTGATCCTTCAGCACCTTGTCCTTCTGGTGCCATGCTCTCAGTAGCAGAGGAGTCAGCATTAGTAGGTCCCGTTGGCATTTCAGATCTGGCTTTCAAGCTGGCTTCAATTTTATTCATTCATTCTTCAATTTTAACAAGCCTAGCTCCCTGATCAGTGAGCTTGGCATCCATTCTCAACAGCAGGTTGAACATTACTTCATTGGAGAATGGAGGGGCTGTTGTTTTTGGCTGTGTGGGGTTACCTCTAGTTGAGTTTGAACTGAAGTGATCTTTGAGGTCTTGCTGAAGGTGTCCCCATACACTCTGTATCTTATTTTGATCAGACTTCTTAGGTAGATTGGTTGGTCTCTACTCTTGACCATATCCATATCATACTTTTTTGCCCATACTCCTTTCTTCATGACAAGAGATGTAATCACATTCTCATAAGGCAAATGAATCTTTTCCAGTTTACATGCTGCTCTCATTCTTTCAATCATGAACCGTCCAAGGTTCAGAACTTCACCAGTGAATGCATGCTCCATCAGCCAAATGTCTTGAAGGCTGATGTAGTTTAAGCTACCACTCCTACCATGTAGATTGGCAACTACAAAGTAATGCAGGATTCTAAATTGTGGACTAATGATTAGTCCTGCATTACTCTTTGAAGAGAATTTTTCCTTCTTTCCGGTGACAATTTCCCATACAAAAGCAAGATCATACTTGTTAGGCATCTCATATTCTCTATTTTCTCCTTCAATTCCTAGTAGGTTACTTAAGTCTGAGGCTATAACTAGGAATTCTTTCCCATTAAGAAAAACATTCATATTTTCTTCAAAATAGTCTTCTAAATCATCAAGCTCTTTTTCACTAAATGCAATGCTAGCATAGAATTCTTTAACTAAACTAGCACTATACGTTCTGTCTTTGAAAGAGCTATACTCCTTAATACTCAGTTCATTAAAATAATCTGTCAAGCTTGTTTGGAGTTTAGAAGTTTCACTGAAACTCTCCCAGTCAATGTACTTTCCACATGTAATTAGGGCATTTTCGATTTTCTTAAATCTCTCTTCATGAATTTTGTTTCTAAATTTCATGGAAGAGGCAGATGAAGTACCTTTTTCTCTTTTGTCTTTCATTCCCAATTTCTCAGTCGTTTTCTTCTTCTCTTTTTGTTTCTTCTTCTCGGACCTTTTCCTAGTCTTCTTTGTTACAGAACTCGATGCCCCTTTTTGTTTTTTTCTTGGGTGCTCAGCTTCGGGGTTTTCTTCTGCTAGTCTCTTCCCCCTTTTTTTTGCAAGCAAATCCTTGAGAAGGGTCGACTTGGCCATTGCGACTTCTGAAGATGTTTTTCACTTAGGGTTCCAAGAGATGACAGAAGAAGGGTTCTCAGTTGATTTCAGAATATGGAGAGAAGCAAATAAGACTGATAAAGATGAGAGAGTCGGTTATCAGAGGATTTCAAAGTGAATGACGGTTTCTAACTTAGGGAATTGTTTGTCTCCTCCTTAACTAATGCCTCATTTTCCCAAAATTTAAAAACTCCTTCTCATATTTTTACTAATTACGACATCAAGTTTCCCCTTTTTATTTTGTCACTGGTAGGCACAAAATTTCTTTAATTTAATCATTTATCACTCAACCATCTATTCTTTTGATCTAATAAAACAGAATGCTCTTAGTTGATTGAGTTTCATACTTTAGTCGACTAAAGTTTCTTCTGTTTTTCCCCATTTACTTCAGACTTCTTCCTATTCCTCTTCCAAACAACACATTCCAAGATTTCTTCTAATTTTACAGAATCTATCCTCATTAAGGGGTTTTGTAAATATATCTGCAAGTTGATGCAATGTGTTCACAAATTCAATATTGATTTCACCATTAGTTACATAGTCTCTAATGAAGTGATGTCTAATATCAATATGTTTAGTTCTTGAATGTTGTACATGATTCTTTGAAATGTTTATAGCACTGGTGTTGTCACAATATATAAGAGTGTTATTCATGGACAACCTGTAGTCTCTCAATTGTTGCTTAATCCATAAAACCTGTGCACAACAACTTCCTAGGGACACATATTCTACTTCAGCAGTGGACAAGGCTATAGAATTTTGCTTCTTGCTCGACCAGCATACAAGCATGCTTCCTAGCAGCTGACATGTTCCACTTGTGCTTTTCCTATCAGTTCTACTTCCTGCAAAATCAGCATCTGAATATCCTACAAGGCTGAATGGTGATTCCTTTGAATACCATAGTCCTAAGCCTTGAGTTTCTATGAGATATCTAAATATTCTTTTCACGGCAGTAAGGTGTGTTTCTTTAGGTTGAAACTGAAATCTATCACATAAACACACACTAAACTGAATATTTGGTCTACTTACAGTTAAGTAAAGAAGAAATCCAATCATACCTCTATAGAGCTTTTGATCTACATCTTTACCTTTCTGATCAGCATCAAGCTTGGTAGATGTACTCATTGGTGTGCTGATGGATTTCAATTTTAGTATATCATACTTTTTGAGCATGTCTTGAATGTATTTGTCTTGGCTGACAAAGGTTCTTCCTTTGCATTGCTTGATTTGAAGGCCAAGAAAGTACTTCAATTCTCCCATCACGTTCATCTTGAATTCTTACTGCATTTCCTTAGCAAAGTTCTTGCAAAGAGATTCATTAGTAGCACCAAATATTATGTCATCAACATAGATTTGAACTGTTAATAGATCATTTAGGTATCTCTTGATAAATAGTGTGGTGTCGATGCTGCCCCTAACATAGTCTTTTTTAACCAAAAATTTAGAAAGCCTTTCATACCAAGTTCTAAGAGCTCGTTTCAATCCATACAGGGCCTTGTGAAGTTTAAAGACATGATCTGGTTTCTCGAAATCTTCAAACTAATAAGTTGTTCAACATATACATTTTTTTGAATAATTTCATTAAGGAATGCACTCTTCACATCCATTTGGTATAGCTTGAAGTTCATATAACAAGCAAAGGCAACTAGTAATCTTATAGCTTCAATTCTAGCTACTAGAGCAAAGGTTTCTTCATAATCTATTCCTTCCTCTTGATTATATCCCTTTGCCACCAACCTTGCTTTGTTTCTCACTACATTCCCTTGATCATCAATCTTATTTTTAAACACCCATTTAGTGCCAACAATAAGATGATTTGAAGGCTTAGGCACTAGTGACCATGCTTTATTTCTCCTGAATTGATTCAGCTCCTCTTGCATGGCTAAAATCTAGTTTTACTCTTTTTCAACTTCTTCAAAACTTTTAGGTTCAATTTGAGAAATGAAAGCTGAGAATTCACATGTCTCCATAGTTCTTTTCCTAGTCTTAACTCTATGAGATATGTCACCTATGATCTGTTATTGAGGGTGATCTCTCACATATCTCTAGCTTCTAGGTAAGTCACTATGTTGGATTTCTTGTCTTTGTAAAGTTTCAAGTGGTGGAGTTACGGGTTCTTCCCTAGGTGAGTCTTCCTCATTATTTTTGCTATCATCTAGACTTATTTTTTTCATGTGTCTTTCTATAATTTCTAGATCTTCATCATCCTCATGAGGTTTCTTTTCAACATGAATTGATTCATTGAAAACTATATGGACAGATTCTTCAACATTTAGTGTCCTTTTGTTGAAAACCTTATAAGCCTTTGAGTTTATGGCATATCCCAAGAATATTGCTTCATCACTTTTAGCATCAAACTTCCTTAATGACTGTTTTCCATTGTTCAACACAAAGCATTTGCAGCCAAAGCTCATAAGGTGAGAGATGTTTGGTTTTCTTCCTTTGTATAGCTCATATGGGGTCTTTGACATGATTGCTCTAATTGAAACTCTATTAAGTATATAAGCTGCTGTATTGACAGCTTCAGCCTAGAAGTATTTAGAAAGGTTGTTCTCACAAAGCATAGTTCTTGCCATCTCTTTCAATGTTTTATTCTTTTTCTCCATAACTCCATTTTGCTGGGGTGTTATAGGTGCTGAAAAGTTGTGTTCCAATGCTTTTTCATTGTAATATTTCTTGAACTCATCATTCTCAAATTCTCCTCCATGGTCACTCCTAATCCTAATAATGGATGTACCTCTTTCATTCTCAACTTTCTTACTATATCCTATGAAAGCTGATAATGCATCATTCTTGTAAGCAAGGAAATAAACCCAAGTGAATCTTGAATAATCATCAACAATCACTAAACCATAAGATTTACCACCTAGACTTGTGGTGCTAATTGAACCAAAAAGGTCAATATGAAGCATTTCAAGAGGTTTCGACGTTGAGACAACATTCTTAGCTTTGAACGATGTTCTGACTTGTTTTCCTAGCTGACATACTTCACATACTCTATCATTTTCAAATATAATGCTGGGTAGTCCAACAACTAGGTCTTTCTTAATTAGTTTTGACATAGTGTTCAAACTAACATGCCCTAGTCTCCTATGCCACAACCAGCTATCATTTTCAGCCTTGGCTACTAAGCACATTTCACTATCCTTTTCTAGATCTTCAAGGAAGATGACATACATATTTTTCAATCTATTTCCTATGAAGGTAGTCTTGTTAGTGCCTATGTCTATTACTTCACATTTGTTGGAATCAAAACAAACCTTAAACCTTTTGTCACATAGATGACTTATGCTTAGTAGATTATGCTTTAAGCCTTGAATAAATAACACATGACTGATTTGTGTACAAGAGTTCTTACCAACCGTACCTATACCTTGAATTCTTCCTTTTGAATTATCTCCAAAGGATACGGTGCCTCCCATTTTCTTGTCTAGCTGTGCAAATAGCATTTCATCCCCTATCATGTGTCGAGAGCAGCCACTATCCATGTACCATGGCTGCTTCTTCTTGTGTTGAGCCTTTGAACATGTCTCCTTTAGGTGCAGCTCAACCTACAAAATTATGGTTCAGTTCTTCTTGATAAGTACCTATGCTTTGATGGGTCATTGAGTGTTAATGTCAATAAAATAGCCTTTTGGCACTCAGATTTTTCTGGTTTTCTGTACATTTGTATTTTTGACACAATCATAGGATATATAACCATATTTTCCACAACAATAGCATCTAGATGATGCTTTATGGTGATTCGTCTTACAATATGAATTCTTCTTCAAAGAATTATCGTTTAAACACTTAAGAGCTGTATTTTTATCAAGAGCTTTTAGTAAAGCATCAGTTTTATTTTCCAGCTCTACTTTTATGATTTCAAAATCTATTTTTGAGTGTTCCAGTTCAGTTTGAAGAAAATTTCTTTGTTCAAAAACATAGTTGAAATCGAGTGTTGTTTTCTCCAAATCTTTTTCAAGTGATGCAACCCTTTTCTTCAGATTTTTGTACTTTAAAAACAGGCTTTCAAATTCATCACATAACTCATCATACTCATCTTGCAAATCATTCATAGATATAGCACATGTCAATGAGCATACCTCTGTTTCATCATCCTTTGCCATCAAGCAAATGTTTGCTCTTTCTTCTGAGTTTTCTTTATTAGATTCTGTGCTTGAATCACTATCTGACCAGGCTGTAGCAACCGTTGCCTTTTTTGATTTTTTGTTTTTCCTTGGAGTTTTTTCCTTCAGCAATGGACATTTGGATTTGTAATGCCCTGGTTTCTTGCATTCATAGTAGATTACTTCTTCTTTGTTATTGCTTTCATTCTTGTTTTTCTTCCATGAAGGACCTTGATCTCTTTTAAAGGTTTTTCTTGCAAATCTTCGATTATTTCTTCCCATTAGTTTTCTCAATCTTCTTGCAACAAATGCAAGTTCATCATTATCATTGCATGAGAGTTCTTCCAGCTCTTCTTCAAGGATGCTGGCTTTGAGTGCTATGTTCTTCTTTTTCTCTTTTGCCTCTCTTTTATCCCTTTTTTTCTTTTTCCTTGTGCTCCAGCTCATGTGTGAGGAGTGACCCACAAATTTCATCAAGTGTGATGATGTTCAAATCTTTGGCTTCTCGGATAGCAGTCACCTTTGGCTTCCAAGACTTAGGTAGACTCCTAAGAAGTCTTTTTACAAGCTCATGTTCAGGGATAGGTTTTCCTAGTTGGTTAAGTTTATTTGTAATGTTTGTGAACCTATCAAACATGCTGGTGATGTCCTCACCAGGTTTCATTTTGAACATCTCATAGTTGTGGGTCAAGAGGGCAATTTTGGACTCCTTAACTTGAGAAGTCCCTTTATGAATTATTCTTAACTTGTCCCACACTTGTTTAGCTGTTGTACAACTTGAGACTTTGTTGAACTCAGTGGGAGTTAAGGCACAATACAAAGTGTTGATTGCCTTAAAATTAGTCTGCACTTTCTTAGTTTTAGCCTCAGTCCATTCAGACCTTGGCTTAGGCATCAACTCATTTGTAACCACATTTACAGTTGAGGGAATAAAGGGACCATCTGTGATGACATCCCACATTTCATAATCTATGGCTCTAATGTATATTGATATCCTAGTGCTCCAATAAGGGTAATTAGAGCCATCAAACATAGGTGGTCTGTTTGTAGATTATCCCTCGGCTACAAATGATTTTTGTAGAGCCATTTTGGATCCTCTCTAAAAGTGTTTGACCTTGTATCCAGAGAAATAGCTCTGATACCAATTGTTGGTCCCAAATATAGGTGCTAGAGGGGAGGTGAATAGCACTATCTTGGCTCTTTCTTGTGGGATTGAGACTTGATCTCAAAGTAAAGAAGATAAAGCAATGAAAACAATGGACAAGGTATTTATAGTGGTTCGATCCAAGACCTACATCCACTACCTTGATTATCCAACCAAGGATTTTCAAATCAAACACTAAAATAGTGGAATTCCCAAGCTTCCACCAAGCTTTTACAATGGCTTTTCCAAGGCTTAGCCACAACCTTTACACTAGTTTTTCATGGGATAAACTAAAACCCAATGTGATTTTCTAAGGCTCAACCACAACATATCACTAGTTTTTCCTGGGCTAAACTAAAACCCCAATGTGGTTTTTCAAGGCTCAACCACAACTTTTACTCTAGCTTTTCACTAGCTAAACTAAAACCCACAAGCATCCAAGCACACCTTGCTTGATGCAAACACTTAGAGTGAAACACTCACTCTAAGAATACAAAGATGAAAAGAAGAAAGTACCTAGTGATCACACGGTTGATCTATGTGGTACAAGTTTAAGTGCAAGACACAAATACAAAGAATAAGCGTTGAGGTTCAATGAAGAGTACAAAGGATTTTCAAGTTTGCTACTCTTTCTTGGCTTGAATATGATGGAGTTTTTGTTAATGAAGCCAAAAGTTGTCAAAAGTTCTTTTCTTGGCATTTGAAAATCCTTTTATAGTTGGATAAGCTTATCTGATGGCTGTTGGGATGTTTATGACTGTTAGAAATAGTTTAGGGATGATTCTAGCCGTTTTCTTGTCTTGTAGTGGCTTGGTGGGTGTAGCAGACAGAGAGCACTTAGTCGACTAAAATCTTTCTTTTGGTTGACTAAGTTGGTTCTGTTTCAGATGCAGATTCCAGTAAGCGCTTAGTCGACTAACCCCATTTTCTTAGTCGACTAACTCGATTCTGTTTCTTACCAAGCTTTACCCTTTCACTTCTCCTCTTTGACTTTTGTTCAACCAATGATTTTCTTTGTCATATCAGGGGACTTCCTTTATAATGATCATCCTTGTTCCTTATCCAAATCATATCTTTAGGTGTTCAATAGGAAGATTACAATATTGCCTCATTTATGATCATTTGCCTTGCACACTTAGTTAAAAATATTAGACACAAATGACATGAGAATGTTTTATTATCATCAAAAACTAATTGAGTCAACAAAGAAAAGAGGCCAATTGAGGATTTTTCTACTCTGCCACCTAAGAAAAAAGGGAAAATGGCTTTTTATTCACTAGCTGCAACAAAAGGTATTTCCATCGAACAAGGTAAACCTTTTGCCTCATGACTTAGGAGTTAAGCACATGTTGATAGGCATAAGAGAATAGAAAATGCTAGTATATTATGCAAAAAAGTTATTGATTGGGGAAGATTTAATCAAACCTTTTTGGCTAAGGCTAACTTCTTTAGGGTTTTTGACAAGCTTAAAATTAAGGGTCTAAGTACATTTCAAGATAAATATTATAACTCAACCCTTGTTAGAGAATTTTACTCCAGTATAACCTAAAATAAAGATGAGTTAGAAAATCTTGGTGATTTTGTAGAGGATGGGTTGAATGTGTTCTTGTGTGGAAAAGAATTTAAAATGACAGCCATTGATATTGGAAAGCTCTTGAAAATAAAGTATCAACTAGTAGAATTCGTAATTCCCCAAAGCTATGACCCGTCACCTATGTGGGAGTCAGTCACAAGAAGAAAAGAAAATTATCAATTGAAACATGCTTAACTGAGGGCCTTCCATTTTTTCCTGGCCTCCATATTGCATGGAAGGAATAACAATTTTAGCTATGTTAGCATTTAGGATCTTTAGATGATGGAAGCTATTGTAAATGAAATCCTTCTAAATGTAGCAAAATATGTGATAAAAAGAATAAAAGGAACCTCCTAAGGCTAAAAGACCAATATACCAAATGGAAACATCATCTCATTTTTAGTTAAGAAGAAAGGCATCTAGAGCACTAAGTACCAAGCTAATTGGACTAAGAGGAAAGACCAAGGTATCTCTATTGGAAGTTTCTTGAAAATAGGATATAAGCTTGAGCTAGATGAGTCTATCAAATCTATCCAAGGTAGCCCAGTTCCTCCTACTTTTGAAACTCCTTCCATTCTTCCATCTAGAATTAGTCAAGATCTTCTTTCGAATGATATGATGTTAAATCTATTGATGGGAATCGATGGAAAACTAATGAGCAAATTGAGAGAATTATAAAATTAAAAAAGGTTACAAAATGTTAAGAATTTTCTTTTTAAAGAAGATGCAACTAACAAGGTAAAAAAAAAAAGGATATGATGGCACAAGAAATGAGATCAGCAGAAAAAGAAAAATAGGAGATTGTATCGCAGCAAACTCAAAGCAAAGGCAAGGCAACAAGAATTGGTTTAGTCTCATGGAAACATTCTGGCAGAGACAAGAAGACTAGAGGAATATTCACATAGGGTTTAGGGTTGAATTGTGTATACTGGTTTAAGCCTTTTATGGGGTTTAGGGTTTTATGTTTCTATGATGATGATTATGAATTGACTATTATGTGGACAAACTATCATGGGTTGTGGTATGCTTATGGTTATTGTTTTTATTATTATATTGGCTATTATGTGTTGATTAAGTATTGTATGTGGTTGATGTTGTATATTGTTGATAATTGTTGAAGATGCGTTGACATTCTTGCAAATTATATTTGCAAGAATAAATTTAAATTCCTCTAGTTTTCATGAAAAGTTTTTATTCTCCTAATAAAATTAATGATTAAAGGCGAGTAAAGAAGCTTACTGTCAAACCCTGATCTATAAAATAATTATGATGTCATTTACATGTTCAATGGAATATTTGAATATTTGGGAAGTTCGAGAAAATGTTAAAAGACAATATTGCCCTTAATAATACCATTAAGTAGATTAAACCTTGAATTGATCTAAACGGAGAATTGAGAATGAATTTGAGAAAACTAAAACCCACGGAATGACTCAAAACAATGATTTGGTGTTCGAGGTCCGATTTGGAGTCAATCGGGAAAATTGACCGATTAAGGACAAAACGGTCATTATGATATTTAAGGACAAAATAGAGATTCTATAAAAGATTTTGATCACATTGGACCAAGAATAATTATATGGAATATAACATGATTATTAGAACATAATATGAAGTTCAGCAGTGAAAATTTTAATTCTC
This sequence comes from Theobroma grandiflorum, assembly GCA_036013995.1. Classification (NCBI taxonomy): domain Eukaryota; kingdom Viridiplantae; phylum Streptophyta; class Magnoliopsida; order Malvales; family Malvaceae; genus Theobroma; species Theobroma grandiflorum. The sequence continues at coordinate 17,357,195 of CP142131.1, forward strand.
GGTATTTTTGGGACACAAGGGCAAAACGGTAATTTTACCACTAAAGGTCAAAACGAGAACTTTTAGAGAAGATTTTAGCCCCATTTGATTAAGATTGATTATTTAGACTAGTTAAAACATAATTTGAGGTTGAAAAGTGGAAAAAGATGTAATTCCAGTATATTTTGGAGTATAGGGGTAAAATCGTAATTTTACCACCAGAGGACCAAATTTAATTTTTTGAGAGAATTTAGATCAAATTTGATAAATTGGACTGTGGTATGAGTTTGAGGAGTGAAAAATATACCTTTTGACAATTTTTCAATTTTTGGGGTAAAAATATAATTTTACATTTTTTCGAGGGTAAAAGTGTAATTTTGTAAAATTACATCACCAAAATTTTTGGAATGGTCCAGAAACTTCAGGAAAGCTGAATGGATAAGTGTGGAAGCTGATGGTGAAATTTGGAAATAAATGAATGGCTAGAATTTAAGGAATTAATTAAATATTAAAAAAATAAATAAAATAATATTATTTTAATTTTCCTTTAAAAAGGCCAAAAAAATTCATTAAATCAGCTTGTGAGGAACGGTTAGAACCAGGCAAGGAGAGGAAAGCTGAAACCAAGAACCCTAGCTGAAAATTTAAGGGGAAAACAAGGAAAATCCAAGAATCAAGCTAGAAAAAGGTAAATTTCATTAATTTTTCTTGTGATTTTCACTACCCAAGCCTTATTTTTCCATTTTCATGTACAAATAAAATATGGGTATTGCTGCACCTTGCTGGCTGAATATTTTTGGGTGGATTTGATGCTTGAATATGGTGATTTTTAGGTTAAATGGATGTTATTAGTTAGGTAATAGTGATAGATTTCAAGAAAACACATTTTTACATGTTAGAAACCCAATTTAATTGAATTTTTTGAGACTTTTTGGTGGCTGGAAATGCAGCAAATGGATATGGCTGAATGCCAATTTCGGTAAATTTGATGAATAGTAAAAGTAGGAATTAATTAAGAATTTTTAGAATCAAATTTGGAATTTTTACCCACTAAGGGTAAAATCATAATTTTGTATTCTCAGACTGGTAAATTGACCCGTAGTTGCTATCATTGGGTAATTGGAATATAATCGAACAATTAGAAACTGAAACAGGTCAAATCGGAGTTAAAATGGAAATTTTAGCAATTTAGACACGTGTAGGCGAGTCGGTCGGACACCGTAAGAAAACGACTGTCCGGACCATTTTTACCCCATTTCATGTATCACATAGAGCTTGAAATTGATTATGGTACATTGACACAATTTATTGAAATTAGTGTCATACGGAACACATAGGTGGTGGGTCCCCGGACACGAGTAAAAGGCAATGTAGTGGGAAATTGAAAACAGGAGTATCGGGCACTCCTGTGACGAGGTGAGTGTAGAGATGTCAACGGGTACCCTATTATAGGGTACCCGCGAGTATCCGATCCGATTATACAGGGTTAGGGTACTCATAAACGGGTTCGGGTAGGGTTAGGGTTCACTATCCGAATATTAATAGGGTAGGGTTAGGGTACCACCTATTGGGTACCGGGTACCCGTTACCCGAACCCATTACTATTTATAAATATTTTATTATTATTTTAATAATTAAATTAAAAATTTATAATTTTTACCAACTTTACAAGTAAATTTTTTTGTTAAAAACTAACAAATATATAAAAAGTATGGTTACTTTCATTATTAATATGTTGACATTATTATATTTAAATTAAAAAATTATTAGATTGTTATTTATATTTAAGTATAATTACTCTAATTATTAATATGATGATATTAACACTTTTATGAATGCGTGTGTGTATATATTATGTATTTTAAATATAAATATATTTACTTTTTATTTTGTATTAACATTATAAAAATTATAATTTATAAAATTATTAATTACAGTATATATATGTTTATTTATGAGATTAGAAAAGTTAATTGGGTAATTGGGTTCCCATGAAGAAAATTTTAATAATTTTTTTATTTAATCGGGTATTTAAACGGGTTAAGGTAATTATAGAGTAGTGGGAATGTATTAGGGTTAGGGTTAGGGTAGTAATTTTAAAATTAAACGGGTAGTTAATAGGGTTAGGGTAATTGATTTTTTATAGGGTTAGGGTTCGGGTACCTCGAAATTAAAGGGTACCCGACCCGTTGACATCCCTAGGTGAGTGGACAATTTATAGTCTTAATTATCTGGAGTAGACTTTATTAAATTTAATGATTTTATGAAAAATTATTGTATTAGGTGAATTATGGTTTTACGAAAAAAATATGAAATTTATAAAATAAATTGGATTTACTAAATAAATTAAATTTTTATAAATTGATTTGAAAAATAGAACAATTGGTTTTGAAATTAGAGTAATTGGAGACGGTTTGATTGTGTTATAAATTGTGTTTTAAATTATATGGCTTATAGCATTATATGAGCATGAATGGCTAGACTAGTTATGCAAAAATTATATATACTGTGTTTTCAGCCTTAAGAGGCTAGACTATGATAAATTGCCATATCATGCTAGTTAAGATTTTATAAATGAGGTGGTAGATAAAATAATCGCTGCAGTGACACCAGTTTTGTGGGCCAGCCTAAGAGAGGGGGCACAGAATTAGACTTATCTTACCTCTATTGGAGAGCCAGGTGTTGGGGGGGGGGGGGGGGTTTCTCTGGAGGTAAAGTTTGAATGCACTTCACGTGGACCACCGCGTGAGAGTGAGACTCAGCCAACACCAAGGTATGGCTAGATACTATTTTCAGATATAAAAATATATTCATGTGTACATGACACTAAATAGCCTTGGCGGTCTCAGTTAGATGCTTCGACCGAGGCATCCTTGAGAATGATTTTGGCATAAACCAAGTTGAGATTTTGAGAAATACATAAGCCATACTAAATATTAATTTAATCGAGTAAAATAATTCTATTTTGCTCGATAGAATATTTTATTTGTCTCTACTCAATTGAAATGAGTTGAGATAAGACGAATGGTAGTACAAAGAAAGCAAATTTGAAATTTTGTCTCTTTTTACTCGACTTTAGATAATTTAACCGGTATTTGTTTACTCACTGGGATTTTATAATCTCACCACCCTCTCTTCCACCCATTTCAGGCTCGAGAGGAGCACTAGATAGTTGTGGCATCAAGAATTAGGCGGAGTCGAAATCCAGTGTATTTAAAGTACATAGTTGTAATAGTGGGCCCATGTGTCATTGTAAATGTAATTTTATATTTTGGTTATTTGCATTTTAGTATGTATAAATATATTTAACTTTTACACTATAAAAATTATTTATAGATGTTTCCATAAATATTGTTTTATAAGAAAATTGAGTATTTTATTGAGTATTTTATTATATTCAAATATTCAAAATTTCGCTTTGAACCAATATTTTAGACATTTAGATTTATTTTCAATTGTAAATTATGTTTATTTTACTTGTATGTTACATTTTTAATCGGATTTAAAAAAAAAAATTCACTAAATGTTGCTCAAAAGAGAGATGAAAAACTGATACGAAAGCCTTGTGAGGTCCTGAGAGGCATTTGGGGAATTGAATGTCTGTCGGGACATTGCGGCAGTTGTCACGGGCTCGATGGGAGTTCCGGGTTGTGACACTTACTCACTTCAATGATGGGTTAATTAGTCACGAGTTTGAGAGAAATGAGTCGAGAGAAATGTTTCAAAAAGAGAGTCTATCGATAGATCTATCTATCTATTGATAATTTCTAGGCCCCTTTGCTTTGCAAAGTTCTCGGGTGGTCATCTATCTATAATTAGTGTAATTTATCGATAAATGTTCATCAAAATGCCTACCCATGCTTCTTACAAACCGGTCTACAATGACTAAAAAGCGTTCATGCAATGCTTAAGGTATGCAATGACTAACAACCAATCACACAATGCCTTCATTACGCAATGTTTATCAACCAAGCATGCTATGCATTGTTAATAGATCTCGGTATCTATTGATAAATTTTTTAAGCACCATGACTTGGGATCTTAATCTATCGATAGATACTGGAATCTATCGATAAATCGTGCCCAACCAGTATTCTTCTTTAAGCTATCTATTGATAGAGATCACAACTATATCAATAGATTCTTCTTAATTTGGTTTAGGATAATTTTGGTTGGGTATCCATCAATAAATTTGTCTATCTATGGATAATTTTTTAGCCTTTTTGATTTACAAGTTCTCAAGTGATCATCTATTGATAATTAGTGTAATATATCGATAGATATTCATCAAAATGCCTTCCCATGCTTTTTACAAGCTAGTCACACAATGCATAAGTTACACAATTCCTATCTACCAGTCACGCCATGCCCTATCAACTAGTCACTGAATGACTAAAAACCATTTACACGATGCCTAAGTTATGCAATGACTAAAAACCAGTCACACAATGCCTTGTTACACAATGCCTATTAACTAGGTACGCAATGCCTTATCGATAGATTTCGATATCTATTGATAGATGTTTCTAGCGCCATAACTCTGGATCTTAATCTATCAATAGTTTCTAAGACTCTTTGATTTGCAAAGATAAATAGTGGCATCTACCGATACTTAGTGGAATATATCAATAGATGTTTATCCAGATTGCCTTCCCTTGCTTCTACCAACCATCACGCAATGCCTAAGACATGCAATGACTAAGTCATGTAGTGACAAAGTTTAATTTCCTAATAATGACTCAAAACTAGTCACGACATGACTATGTTATGCAATGCCTTATAAACCAGTCATGCAATGCCTTATCAATCAGTCACACATTCCATAAGTCACACCATGCCTATATGCATACTCATGAACTTTAGATTATAAATTAGGTAATCTTTCTACAAAAGATATGAATAAAAAATAAACAAAGTTACTTTGCATTTCAACAATTGTGAAGCCAATAGCTTCATTACTGTTTTAGTTAAAGCCAATAACTTCGTTACATTGCATTTCGACAATTGTTGCACTTTTTTAATGTTTATCTCGATGATTTGCTATGTATATTTCCTTCGTTACTATTTTGGTTAATGGCTGGGTATGTAGGGTGTCTTAAAGCTTTTAACACCATACATATATGTTACATTGTGTTAATATTGCCAATGGCTTTTGAACAACTTGTTTAAAGTAACTTTGTTTATTATTGCCAATATTGTAAAGCTATTGGCAATATTGGCAATAATAAACAAAGTTACTTAAACAAATTGCTCAAAAGCCATTGGCAACCCAATGTAACATATATCTAGGGTGTTGAAGGCTTCAAGACACCTTACATACCTAGCCGTTAACCAAAATAGTAATAAAAGAAATATAAGTAGCAGATCATCAAGATAAACATTAAAGAGATCAACAAAATCCAACAATATCCAAAAAAAATCTTAATGTACACACGAGAACATAAAGCAACTATCCAAAAAACAAAATGAACAAACATCCAAATTTACATGTCTAAAACAAGTTCAGAACATCCAAAATTGCATGATGCATGGAGATCATTGTGGTGATGGAAAACAAGAACAAAATCATCCTCCAAGTCTCATTAGCGTTGCAAAATTTCATGATTTTGCACCTTTAAGATATCCATACACGCGGTCATGCATGAGTCCATGGTCTCTATTATTGAGAAGAGCCAAGTGAAGGCGTGTTTAACATTAAAGTAGACGTAGGTAAGGCACTAGGTTGAGCAATGAACGGGCTAGCAGGATAAGCGTTCATTTCCCCCTTATTGTCTTCATGGCCCTTAACACCCTTATCATCAAAGATTGGAAGATCTATGACACCGTTCCTCACCCAATTACTGTTCTTCAACTTGAAACCTAGCTTATTAATTGTGTGTTCATCAATAAGGTTGAATAGGGCATGGGACTTGGGTGGATCACACTAAGTGTCAATAGAAAAGTAGTCAATTATCTCACTCACCAACATACCATAAAAGAGGTTTTTGATGTCCCCTTGGATGGTGCATGTTGAATTTTCACGCAAGTGCACGTTATCACAAACAAGTAATATAGCAATGGAGTAGAGTATCATTCCCACAAAGATTTGTTCCTAAATCTTTATTAAGTACTAAAATTTATGACAAATTAATCTTATTTAAGTAACTGAAATTTTCAAAAAATAAATTAAAACAAGCACTAAATTAACTAATAGAAATTAAAATTTTTGGAAAAGGCAATAGACTAAAACCTAAGATTATGGGTTCATTTAACATTTCATCTGACACTAGCTTTTCTTATTATTTACATTCAAGGGTGGTTTTACTAACCTAAAATCCAACGCTATGTACAAGTCTCCGTCAAGATGCTTGCACACGTACCTAACTTAACTGGGTCACTATATGTCTATAGGAATCAATTAAATAAGGTTCATTAATCTAGTATTCTAATTTGGCTATGTATGGCAATTGGTGAATGTCTACCCGAATTGCGAACCAAATCACCTAAATGACGTGAACATACACTATTCAAACCTTAATTCAACCTAAAATCTCTCCGTCGAGTCTTAATTAGATTTACAAATCAGTTAACTATTGGCCAGACAATCAAAAACATTAAGAACAAATTTGAATAAGCAAAACTATACCCATTCATAGTAAATAAAAGAGAAACTAATATCTAGATTACATATTGAAATCCACCATAATTTTTAAAAAATAGTTTAGCTCATAATATCTGATAGAAACAATATCCAAAGAAATTTAGCTATGAACCCAAGTCAAAGAAAATAAGAAAAACAAAAAAAAAAATGGAGGAAGAAACTAGCTATAAAAGCTTTGCAATCTCAATTCTCTCCCAAATTCTTTTGTTTTCTTACTTTCTTCTTGGCTTCTTTTCTCCAAAATAATTGCTTGCAGCATCCCCCATAAAACCTCTGAAAAAGGTCTTTTAAATAGGCTCCAAATAACCTAATTTCTAAAATATCATCAAATTTTTATTTTTGAAAAATCATTTGATGCCGTAGCCATGATTTCATGGCATCGCGATGTTGCCTTTTTTGCTACAATAACGTTGCAACCTTCTTCTCTTGGTGCTGTAGTGCTTTAGCCTCAGAAATTTGTATGGTGCTCTTCCTTTCACCAAAACTGTAACCTTACCCTCCTCAGCATTACCGCTTTGGCTTCCTTGGTGCTGCAGCTTTGAGTTGCGACCTTCCTCCACATGCTGCCTTGTGCAGGACTACAGCAATTAAACATTTTCCAACATAACTTTCACCTCTATATGATCTATACTGGGCAAAGTGGTAAACAAAAACATTTTAGTCATGTCTCTTAACTTTCCAATGGCTTAAGAATCACATTGATTGGACTTTTTGAGTGAAAGATATTCTCCAAATACCACATCATGTTTAGTCTGTGCATCTTGTTGTAGTGCTTCATATTAGACAAATACTTTGACCACGATCTGATAAGAACTGGACAAACTGATGAACATAAGAATTTTAGCCCTTCCTCTGAGCATTCTAGTGGTCCATGAATCACCTCACTTTTACCTCTATAAAAAGAGATATGGTCAAACTACCACAACATATGCGGATAAAGCCATCACCATACTTGCACGGATCTTCATCAAATGAACCTTTTTCATCAAATTTTCAACAAAAGTAAGAGAAATCAGCAAAAAGTACTCTTATAGTAATTTAAAACAAAATAACATAATATTAAAGTAAAATAACTTAAATTAACTACTCAACATGTAATCAAACTTAAACTAGAAAAACACCTAAAACTCTAAAATTTGAACCTAAAATCTCAAAGATCTAGCTACTTAAACCCTTAAAATGTGTCAAAAGAACTTTATATAACAGAGTTATCAATGTGAAGCATGTTATACATAATAAATTTGGCAAGATCAATCCGACAATTCAATTTGATATTGATAAGGAACCCAAGATCTTATTGGGTGACCATAGAGTAATTGGAGCCGTGAGGGCATATGGTGTGAGTGATCATGAGGTGGAAACGATCAAAGAAACAAAGCCTGGTGCAGCTAGAGCCACCTTGGTCATTAGCCGAAAGATAAACAAAGGCAAAGTAGAGGTTGTCATCATCAAGAACATATCTAAGATCATCTTAACGAGTTTGAATTTGAAAAATGCGATCAATAATGATGCGATTGACAAGAATGCATTTGCCCATGATGTGAGTGATAAATCTATCACCATGGGAGACTAATTCCCTAGAATTCGAATTAGGGAACTTCTAGTGGCATTGAAATAAAAAGCCCTAACCAAGTTCCCATGATACTTTTGACTTAATTTCAAATAATGAGTCTAACCGAAATACTTAAAATTGGCAAGATACAGAAAATGAATGGATTCCAAGTAATCAAAGTCAATAATGTGCCTAAGCATTACCTTTTGTTTGGCAATGTTGTCACTAAATTTCAAGGCATGCGATGGATGAGTGAAGTTGAGAAGGAAAGAATTACCATCAAGGGCAAAAGAAAAATCAACTCCAACAGAGCCACTGAAAGCCCGATGAGCATTTACAGTGGTTCGTTGTCAGTTAAAAATCCACTACGCAAGTCTACGTATCGAATAGACAGTATATTAGCAAGTAGAGTATCGTTCCCATAGAGAATTGATCTAAAATTTTACTAATTACTAAAATTAAAACAATTTAATTTTATCCAAATAATCCAAATTAATTAATTAATTAATTAAAACTAATAAACTAGAATTTAAAATAACAAGAAAAATCAAAATAATAACAATTGGAGAAAATATCAGATTAAACAAGCCTAGGATTACAATATCTCTCACACTTCATCAAAATTTTACCTCTCCTCCTTAATTTACTTCAATGGGTTGAATTGCTAACCTAGAGTCCTAAATTATTTATAAGGGTCTCCCGGCTCGTCCTATAAAAATATCTATTTTAACCAAAATACTATATCCCTATGTGAATTGAAATTAAAACAGACTCATTAAGTTCAGGCTCTAATCTGGCTACATATGGCCTATAGGTATATCCCTATCCTATATGTAAATCAATTAAATTGATCATATGCTATCCCAATTTTAGTCTACTCTAAACTCCCTCTCCCAAGTTTGTTTAGGTTCCTAAATCAATTTAATTGGTGATCAGGCAATTAAAAGCATTAAGAACAAATTGGAATAAACAATTCAATTCCCATTGAAAGTAAGTAAGAAAAATATTAAAAACTTAGACTACATGTGAGTTCAATTGCAATCCTAGAAAAAGAAAATTAGCTACTCATAATTGCAAAATCAAATAACATTGTATAAAGTTCAACCATTGAAAATAACAAGAAGAATAAAAGCCAAGGAACAAAATAATGATTGTTGTTTTGATCTTCGGGTTTCAGCCTTAGCTTCTGACTTCTTGAATCTCCAAAGGTTTTTTCTCAAGTCTTAAAAATATCCTATATATACTAACAAACTTAACCTAAATTTCTCCAAGTTGACCTAGGGTTTAGTTGGGCTTAAACATAATGAGAGGCCCAAAAAATCACTTAACAGTCTTTACAAATTTCATTCCCGGTAGAACACGTCCAACAACTTTCTGATGTAATTTTCTTTATCTTCTAGGCAGAACTGAGCAAAGTGATCTACACGAAAGTTGTAGCTCTATCTCTTAGCTTTCCAATGGTCTAAGAATCGTAGCAATTGGAGTTCTTTAGCTCAAGATATGGCTAAAATACTGAAGTATATGCAAGCAGATTTCTGGATCTTTTAGTACTTTACTTTCCAAAATTAGGCCCAATTACTTTAGGTCTTATAAAAAATATAAAAACTAATAAATATTAACCAAATTAAAGGAAATAACATAAAATTAAATAACTTACTTAAAAATAAACTAAATATAAAAATAACTAAAAATTAAGTAAATTATAATTAAAAACTAAGGACTTAGCTAAAATTTAATAACAAAATTAGAATAAAATAATTCTATAAAATAGAATTATAATTCGTTTGGGCCTTTGACTCATGGTTGAGTTTGAGAAAATGTGAAGGATTTAGGAAGAAAGAATCGAGAGTTACCCAATTATCAATGGGGTGTTGGAAGGATTTTGGGACAGATTTGATGAAAGGTTGAAGGATTTGGTAGAGAAAAATATGGGAAAATCACTTTAATCAGGTGAAAAATCACGAAATAAGAGGTTGAGTTGAGAGGATTTGGGAAAAGAAAAGTCGCGAGTTTGAGAGCAATGAAGTGGGACATACATTTGCAGAAGAGAATCTATCAATAGATCTTGGAATTGTTGACTCCATTAGTTTTTAATGATAATTAAACATTCCCATTCATTTGTGTCTAATTTCTCTACTTGAGTGTGTAAGGAAAAATCCATGTTAATAATTATAAAATTAATCATGCAAAGGCAAATATCAAAAAACATAGGAATAAGAAGCTACACTTGAGAAACAATACAGAAGCCTTTTAGTCGATTAATGAAGGGTGTTAGTTATCTAAAATTCAAATGAGAAGTTGACAGGCTTAAGCAAGTTGAGAAATAAAGAACACTTAGTCGACCAAGAGATGTCGTTAGTCAACTAAGAGCATACTGCCAAAAATCTAGATTACAAGACAGAGACCACTTAATTGACTAAGAAGCAGAGTTAGTCAACTAAGAACTTCTTGCTAGAAACTGGGTTCAAAAGAAAAAAACGACTTAATCTACTAAGATGGATGTTAGTCGACTAAGAGCATTCTGTCAGAAAATTTGAATCTGAATACTAAACGGCAAATCAACTACTAGAATTGCTCTTTGACTATTTTCAACGGTCAGAAATTGCCAAACACCCATCAGAGTGGATTTTCAACATATATAAGGCATTCCCAATGGCTAAGAAACACATCCAAGGCTTCCAAGATCAAAAAGAGCTCAAAAATTACAAAAATCCTTTATATATTTCTTGCATTTCACTCTTATCCTTGTAACAGATCAAAGCATTTCACTTTGTACCACTTAGATCAAGTTAGTGATCATAGGTACACCTTTATTTCACTTCTCTTTGATTGCTTAGGGTGTGCGAGACATTATAAGGATATTGATCAAGCTTAGGTGAGCTTGATTGACTGTAGAGGTTCTAACTTAGCCTTTCAAAAGTTAGTTGTTGGGTTTTGGTTCATCCCAGGAAAAACCATTGTAAAGGTTGTGGCTGATCTTGCTAAAAACCATTGTAAACCGTGGAAGCTTGGGAATTCCACCGTTTATAATTATTGGGTTCGAAAATCCTTGGTTGAACAATTAAGGTATTGGATATAGGTCTTTAACCGAATCACTCTAAATCCTTGTGTATTGTTTGCTCTATCTTTATATTTATTTCCATTCTTTCTTGAATCATTCTCTCATCTTGCTTTAGACTTCTCAGAATTAACCATTGACTTGCCCGAAATTAGGAATCAAATTGAGCAAGAGCCAAAAAGTGCTATTCACCCCCTTGTAGTACATTTACTTGGGACCAACAAGAATCTCTCAATTAGTCACACAATACTTACATCACACAATGCCTATCAACTAGGCACGCGATGCCCTATACCTTAGTCATGCAATAACTAAAAACCAATCACGCATTGACTTAGTCATGCAATACCTATCAACTAGTCACACAATGCCCTATCAACTTGTAACACAATGCACTGTGATCTATGTTAATTTTGTTTGGAACTCTATCGATAAATTCCATAGATTTATCAATAGTTTCAAAGCCTCTTTGCATTGCAAAGTTCTCAAGTGGTCATCTATTGATAGTTAGTAGAATCTATCGATAGATGTTCATCCAAATTGCTTTCCATGCTTCATACAAATTGATCATGCAATGCCCATCGACTAGGCATGCGATGCACTATACCCTATTTATGAAATTACTAAAAGCTAGTTACACAATGACTAAGTCATGCAATAGCTATCAACTAGTCACGCAATACTTTATCAACTTGTCACACAATGCACTTTCATATAAGGTAATTTCGTTTGGAAATCTATCGATAGATTTTGTCAAGCCCAGCCTTAAAATACTTGCCATGTCATACATGTGATGGACAACAAGTTTGCATACTTGGAAAGCCCCGAAAAATCGACAAAAGTCGATATTGTAACTAGAGGTACAATTAAGTCAATTTAAACCTTGAACAAGTTCAAATGAAGATTTTAAGGTGAAATTGAGAATTTCACAGTCCAAGAATAATTTAAATGATGATTCAGAGTTCGAGGACCGATTTGGAGTCAATTTCAAATTTTTGAAATCCAAGGGTAAAATCGTCATTTTACCACCCAAGCACAAAATGAAAATTTTTAGAAAAAATTTTTATTACATTTGACTAAGATTGATCATTTGGAGTATAATTTGAGGTTTAGAAGTTAAAAATTGTGATCCTGGTATTTTTTCGAGCATAAGGGGTAAAATGATAATTGTGCCACCTCGTGGGCAAAATGGTAATTCTCACCCTCAACATTTGTCAAAAACTAAGGATTTTATTCATTATGGGGATGGATAAATATGACAATTTATGTGGTGAAGAATTAAATGTTAAAAGATAAATATTTAAAAAGTGGACCAATGGTAAGGTGACACTTGTCAAGTTTGATTATTTTAATATTTTTCTTATAAAAATCAGCTCATTGTGAGACCTTGTCAAGCTCGATTAAAAGACGGTATTGTACCGAGTGGTACAACCAAGTTAAATTGAGCCTTGAACTAGTTCAAATAGAAATTCTAAGAGGAATTTGAAAATTTTGAAACCCACAGAATGGCTTAGAATAGTGATCCGGAGTTCAAGGTCTAATTTGGAGTCCATCAGGAAAAATGACCGATTAAGGACAAAACGGTCATTTTACCATTTGATGATAAAATGGAGATTTTTAGCCAAGATTTGATCACATTTGATCAAGAATAATTATATGAAATATAATTATGATTATTGGAGTATAAAATGATGCTTAGCAGTGAAAAATTATAATTTTTGATATTTTTGGAGCACAAGGGTAAAATGGTAATTTTACCACTAGAGGACTAAACAAAAATTTTTTTGAAAAGATTTTTGCCCTATTTGGTTAATATTGATCAATATTAGTGTTATTTGAGGTTGAAAAGTGAAAATAATGTAATTTCGGTATATTTCGGAGTATAGGGGCAAAATCGTAATTTTTTTATCCCGGGGGCAAATAGGTAAAATTTTCACCCCAGCACTTGTCAAGACCAAGGGATTTTATTCCTCCTGGGAATGGATAAATATGAAATTTAATTGTGGTGGAAAAATTGGAATAAAAGTCAAAAAGTTGAAAAAAATGGACTAATGGCATTTTGCCATGTGGCAAGCCATTTATTTTATGATTAAACTAATAAAATCAGCACATAACCCTCACTTTCTCTCATCAAATTTGGCACAAACCTGCAGCAAAGGAAAACAAAAGAGAAAAGGAGAAAAAACAAGAAAAACAAGCCAAAAATTCAAGGAATTTCAAGGTTTTTCAAGATTCAAGCCAAACAAAGGTGAGATTTCTTTAGATCTACTTTAAACCTAGCTTACCCATGCTTTTGTTCTTAATTTCCATGGTTGAATATTGAGTTATCATGATGAATTCAATTCTGAAAAATGGGTTTAGAAGAGAAATTAAGGTTGGATTGGCTTGATTTTAGACTATATTGATGTTTAGAGGTAGTTAGTCGTGTTTAGGAAGAAAAATTATGGAAAAAAATTAGGTACTCTATGAAAATCCATTTTAGCCGAATATTCAAGGAAGAAATTGATGCCCAATTTGTGACATTTCAAGGTACTTAGATAGTGTTTGATGATTAGTAGTGTTAGAAATTAAATTGGAAGAATTGGATATGAAAATTTAGCAAGAAAGTGAATTGTTCACCATTGAACCTTATGTGGCCGAATATGAGGAGTGATAATTTGATGATGTATTGATTTCATTTTTGGGTGAAATCTTGTGTTATTTGGTTAAGAATAAATGGTTTGGAAAATGAGAATCAAGCTTGAACAATTTGATTATTGGTGAACCCTTCAATGGCCGAATTTAGTATATGGAGTGTTGATAATAAACTTTATTTTACTTCAAGTGAATTAAATGGGAAATTAAAGATTTATGGTGAGAAAATTAAGCTTGAGAAATTTTAATATTAGTACACCTTATGTACTGAATTTTCCTTGGAAAATATGAGAGTGATTTTGATCATATTTCGAGTTAATTAAAATGAGTTTCATGATTAGGAATATTGGAAGAAAAAAAAATAGATTATTTGGAATTAAATTGGATATATTGGCCAATTAATCAAGTAATCGACCGAATTAGGTGAACACCGCGTTTAAGCGATTGACCGAGAATTCTATGCATCCGTATAGAAATTAGGTTAATTTTATACCTAATTAACACCAATAGAGTAATTAAATTATTGTGCAATTTGTCAAGGTGCTGAGCCCTCGGATAAAGGCAAGAAGATCACATCCGAGGATTATCAGTCGAAGCGCTAGTATTCGACACCCGAAAACCTGTGAGTGAATCTGCATTGCAAAATGGTTTTGCGAATGTGAACGTACTTGAATAAAATGCTTAAATGATTTTATTCAACTTTCTTTGAAAAGAAAGGTTACCTAGGAACAAGCCTTTAGTGAAAAATATTTCTGCGATGTTAAATATGATTGCGATGCACCTGTGCATATCTGTATGATGCCTACATGTATTGTTGAGAAATTTATGTGAAATTTGAATGTGTTGAATCTGTGTACTTTCATATTATGCTGATATGCATTTTTAATAAATGTTGTGAAATTGATGTAACGGCGCATGTGAGGAGTGGAAAGTGAAACACTAATAATGATGTGCGAGTAGGGAGTGCACACATGGTTAATTGTTATATGCGAGTAGGGAGTGCACCAGAGTTGAAGACAGTGGGATGGTGTGTGGTGCAAGTAGGGAGTGCACCAGAGTTGAAGAAAATGAGGTGGTGTATGTAACTGGACGTGATTTTATATATATGCGTGATATAATGTGCATGATGGAAAAATGTGATTTGTATGGTATGTGAAACCCTTTGTTCGGTGACGGTTTGTGATAAACCATTAATTGTGCTATCTTGCTAGACTGATCAGCATAAATTCATGAATGTTATTATTGAATGTTTTAGAATTGTGTTAAATTGAAGAAAAAAGGTTTAACACGAAACCCTTATATAGTTAAGCGAACACCTCGTTCAGTGACGGGTTACGATTACACTTCGCTGCAGTAGAAATTCAATTGTAGCAAGAATGCCTTCCCGCTGCTGCGATAATTGTTGATTTTGCTATCTGATTAGAATAAATTCCAGGCTAAGTGGAAAGGGTTTAAATATTAGTTAGATAAAAAACTGTCTCATTTTCAACCGGTGCATCATGATTGTCAAATTTCCTAATTGAGATTGCTTGTTCCCTTCTAATATTCACTCACTGAGTTTCGTACTCACATTTTATAAAAATTCATGTTTTTAGATCAGGAGATTATTGGACCCTAGATCGAGGAGTTCCCATAGTGCATCTTCTGGGTATGTGTCTGGCATTTGATAGTGATCCCTTTTATTGTAAATGTCTCCGCTAGAAGTCATGGGTCCTTTTGTATTGTGAATACGCTCAAACAATGTAAATATGAGTATGTAATGTAATTGCTAAATACATGACTGGTATAGTGCATGTATATTATTATTGATAATGCCATTGTGTTTTGGCTATGTTCACACCTGGGAAAAGGTGTGTTTGTATGCATGATATGATAATATTTGTTAAGTAAGAGTAAATGGATAGGCTTGCTTGGGCTTAGTGAGCTATGCTCATTGAGCTCATGCGCCGGTCATGGCCTAGGAAATTGGGTCGTGACACCCATAAACCCCCATCTCCTTCATAAGGTTCGGCCAAAGCAAGAGGAAAAGGAAAACAATAGCAAGAAAGAAAGAACAAAACCCCAAGTGGAGAAATTCAAAGAGAAAGTGTGAAAATTCAACGAATCAAGCAAGATAAGGTAAAATTTCTTTATTTTTACTTGAGATCTACAATACCCATGCTTTATTTTCTCATTTCCATGGCTGAAATCAAAGTTTGCAAATGGGTATTATGCTGACTGTACATGAGGAAAGAGAATTTGTGCTTGAATTTAGTTAAATTTCTTGCTAGATTAGTGTTTTTGGTTAGTTAATGATGTGTAGTATGAAAACAAGTGAAGAAAATCACATAATCTTTGGTATCCTTCAATAGCCGAATGTACATGTTGAATATTGATGGTGAATTGATTTGTATCAAATGAATTGGTTGAGAATTAAAGGTTTGTGGTGTAAAAATCAAATAGGAAAAATTTTAGTATTGATGCTCCACCATGGCCGAATGTCCAAGGAATAATATGATGATGATTTTTGTGATATTTCATGATATTTATCTAGTGTTTGATGATTTGGAGTATTGAGGGAAAAATGGAATTAATTAAAGTTGAATTGGGTATATTGGCCAATTAATTGGGTGAAAAATCAATTGAGGCCAATACCGATTTAATTTAAGTACACAATGGGAATTTGGAAAGGATACCATATTTAGATAGTTACGCGAGTAGTGCGCATCCCATTTCATGCATATATATCGAGCCTGATTTGGTTTATAACGATTTAGCATCAATTCAGTGAATTGTTTACTATGCATTGTGGATAGGTGGTGAGCCATCTAACAGGGATAAAGACAGTGTATCAAAGAACTGAGAAAAGGAGTATTTCGAACTCCTAGTACTGTGAGTAACCTTACTATCATTTTAATTATCTAAAGTGGTTTTTATCTGAATTAGTGATTTTTTGAAAAAATTATTTTAAATGGTGAATTGCTTGTTGTATGAGAAAAATGTGAATTTATACAATAAATTGAATTTTTATAAATTGAATTGGAAATTGGATGACTGATTTGAAAATTAGAGTAATTGGAGACTGCCTGTTTGTATTACAAATTTATGATTTCAATTGAATGGCTTATGGTAAATATGGCATGATTGGCTGATTTGGTAATTGTGCTGAGAAATACGAACTGTCTGCTTTGTCTTCATAAATGGATAATAATGAAATTGCCATGCCATTCTATTATGATTTTATAGATATTGTGGGGTTTATTCTACACTGCAGTGGCGGGTTTCCGTGGGCCAGCCTATTTAGAGGGGGCACGGTAAACCCGACTGATTCTTACTTAGATGGGAGAAGCGTGTTGATTCCATTAGTTTTTGATGATAATAAAACATTCCCATGTCATTTGTGTCTAACATTTCTAACTAAGTGTGCAGGGGAAATAACTACAAAGAAATAATATTTCAATCTTCCTATTGAACACCCAAAGATGTGATTTGGATAAATAACAAGGAAGATCAATATTGATGGAGTCCCCTGATATGTTAAGGAAGATCAGTTGCTGAACAAAGGTCAAAGTGGAGAAGTGAAAAGGTAAAGCTTGGGGAGAAACAGAATCAAGTTAGTCGACCAAGATAATAGGGTTAGTCGACTAAGCGATCACTAGAATCTGCATCAAAAATAGAATCAACTTAGTCGACTGAGGGAAAAATTTTAGTTGACTAAGTGCTCTCTGTCTGCTATATCCGTCAAGCCACTACAAGACAAGAAAACGGCTAGAATCTTCCCTAAATTGTTTCTAACGGTCATAAACGTCCCAACAGCTACAAGACCGGCTTCTCTAACTATAAAAGGATCTTCAAATGCCAAAAGACATGCTTCTTAACAACTTTGGCTTCACACTAAAAGACACCATCACATTCAAGCCAAGAAGAGTAACAAAACCTAAAAATCCTTTGTACTCTTCATTGAATCTCAACGTCTATTCTTTGTATCTATGTTTGGCACTTCAACTTATACCATATAGATCGACCGTGTGATCACTAGGTACCTTCTTTTTCTATCTTTGCATTCTTAGAGTGAGTGTTTCACTTTCAGTGTTTGCATCAAGCAAGGTTTGCTTGGATGCTTGTAGGTTCCAACTTAGCCTTGAAAAGTTGGGGTTGGGTTCTAGTTTAGCTCGTGAAAAACTAGAGTTAAAGGTTGTGGTTAAGCCTTGCAAAACCACATTGGGTTCTAGTTTAGCCCGTGAAAAACTAGAGTTAAAGGTTGTGGTTGAGCCTTGGAAAACCACATTGGGTTTTAGTTTAGCTCGGGAAAAACTAGTGATAGGTTGTGGTTGAGCCTTGGAAAGCCATATTGGGTTTTAGTTGATTCAATGAAAAACTAGTGTAAAGGTCTCTGAATATAAGGTCTAACACCCTTAGAGAGGATCCAAATGGCTCAACATAGATCAGTTGTAGCTGAGGGACAATCACCAAACAGACCACCACTGTTTGATGGCTCTAATTACCCTTATTGGAGCACTAGAATGTCAATTTTCATTAGGGCCATAGATTATGAAATGTGGGATGTCATCACTGATGGTCCCTTTAGTCCCTCAACTGTGAATATTGTCATAAATGAGTTGATGCCTAAGCCAAGGACTGAATGGACCGAGGCTGAAACTAAGAAGGTGCAAACCAACTTCAAGGCAATCAACACCCTGCATTGTGCCTTAACTACTACTGAGTTCAATAAAGTCTCAACCTGTACAACAGCTAAGCAAGTGTGGGATAAGTTAAGAATAATTCATGAAGGGACTTTTCAAGTTAAGAGTCCAAAATTGCCCTCTTGACCCACAACTATGAGATGTTCAAAATGGAACCTGGTGAGGACATCACCAGCATGTTTGATAGGTTCACAAACATTACAAATAAGCTTAACCAACTAGGAAAACCTATCCTTGAGCATGAGCTTGTAAAAAGACTTCTTAGAAGTCTGCCTAAGTCTTGGAAGCCAAAAGTGACTGCCATCCGAGAAGCCAAAGACTTGAACATCATCACACTTGATGAAATCTGCAGATCACTCCTCACACATGAGCTGGAGCTCAAGGAATAAGAAGAAGAGGATAAAAGAGAGGCAAAAGAGAAGAAGAAGAACATAGCACTGAAAGCCAACATCCTTGAAGATGAGCTGGAAGAACTCTCATGTGATGACAATGATGAACTTGCACTTGTTGTAAGAAGATTGAGAAAACTGATAGGAAGGAAAAATAAAAAATTTGTAAAAAAATTCTTTAAAAGGGATCAAGGTCATTCATGGAAGAAAAATAAAAATGAAAGCAGTAACAAGGAAAAAGTAATCTGCTATGAATGCAAAAAACCAGGACACTACAAATCTGAATGTCCATTGCTGAAAGAAAAAACTCCAAGGAGAATCAGAAAATCGAAAAAGGCAATGGTTGCTGTAGCCTGGTCAGACAGTGCTTCAAGCACAGAATCAGATGAGGAAAGCTCAAAAGAAAGAGCAAACATCTGCCTGATGGCAAAGGATGATGAAACAGAGGTTGAGCTGCACCTAAAGAAAGCATGCTCAAAGGCTCAACACATAAAGAAACAGCCATGGTACATGGATAGTGGCTGCTCTCGACACATGACAGGAGATGAAATGCTGTTTGCACAGCTGAAAAAGAAAAAGGGAGGCACCGTATCCTTTGGAGATAATTCAAAAAGAAGAATTCAAGGTATGTGAACGGTTGGTAAGAACTCTTGCACACAAATTAGCCATGTGTTATTTGTTCAAGGTCTAAAGCATAATCTGTTAAGCATAAGTCAGCTATGTGACAAAGGGTTTAAGGTTTGTTTTGATTCCAACAAATGTGAAATAATAGACATAGGCACAAACAAGACTACCTTCATAGGAAATAGATTGAAAAACATGTATGTAATCTTCCTTGAAGATCTAGAAAAGGATAATGAAATGTGCCTAGTAGCCAAGGCTGAAAATGATAGCTGGTTATGGCATAGGAGAGTAGGACATGTTAGTTTGAACACTATGTCGAAACTAATTAAGAAAGATCTAATTATTGGACTACCTAGCATTAGGTTTGAAGTTGATAAAGTATGTGAAGCATGTCAGTTAGGAAAACAAGTTAGAACAACATTCAAAGCTAAGAATGTTGTGTCAACATCGAAACCTCTTAAAATGCTCCACATGGATCTCTTTGGTCCAATTAGCACCACAAGGCTAGGTGGTAAATCCTATGGTTTAGTGATTGTTGATGATTACTCGAGATTTACTTGGGTTTATTTCCTTGCTCACAAGAATAATGCATTATCAGCTTTCATAGGATATTGCAAGAAAATTGAGAATGAAAGAGGTACATCCATTATTAGGATTAAGAGTGACCATGGAGGTGAATTTGAGAATGATGAGTTCGAGAGATATTGCAATGAAAAGGGGTTGGAACACAACTTTTCAGCACCTAGAACACCCCAGCAAAATGGAGTTGTGGAAAGAAAAAATAGAACATTAAAAGAGATGGCAAGAACTATGCTTTGTGAAAACAACCTCCCTAAATATTTCTGGGCTGAAGCTGTCAATACAACAGCTTATATACTTAATAGAGTTTCAATTAGAGCAATCATGTCAAAACCCCATATGAGCTGTACAAAGGAAGAAAACCAAACATCTCTCACCTTAGGAGCTTTGGCTGCAAATGCTTTGTGTTGAACAATGGAAAACAACCATTAGGGAAGTTTGATGCTAAAAGTGATGAAGCAATATTCTTGGGATATGCCATGAACTCAAAACCATATAGAGTTTTCAACAAAAAGACACTAACTGTTGAAGAATCTGTCCATATAGTTTTCGATGAATTAATCCATGTTGAAAAAGAAGTTCATGAGGATGATGAAGATTTTAAAAATCTAGGAAAACACATGGATGAAATAAGTCTAAATGATAGCAAGAACAATGAGGAAGACTCATCAAGAGAAGAAACCGTAGTTCTACCTCTTGAAAATCTACAAGGACAAGAAATCCAGCATAGTGACTTATCTAAGAGCTGGAGATATGTGAGAGATCATCCACAAGATCAAATCATAGTAGACATATCTCATGGAGTTAAGACTAAGAAATGAACTAGGGAAACTTGTGAATTTTCAGCTTTCATTTTTCAAATTGAACCTAAAAGCTTTGAGGAAGCTGAAAAAGAGGAAAGCTGGATTTTAACCATGCAAGAAGAGCTAAATCAATTCGAGAGAAATAATGTGTGGTCACTAGTGCCTAAGCCTTCAAATCACCCTATTGTTGGCACTAAATGGGTGTTTAGAAACAAAATTGATGAACAAGGAAATGTTGTGAGAAACAAAGCAAGATTGGTAGTAAAGGGGTATAATCAAGAAGAAGGAATAGATTCTGAAGAAACCTTTGCTCCAGTAGCAAGAATGGAAGCCATAAGATTACTAGTTGCCTTTGCTTGTCATATGAACTTCAAATTATACCAAATGGACGTGAAGAGTGCATTCCTAAATAGAATTATTCAAGAAAAAGTATATGTTGAATAGCCTACTGGTTTTGAAGATTTCGAAAAACCAGATCATGTCCTTAAGCTTCATAAAACCTTATATGGATTGAAACAAGCTCCTAGAGCTTGGTATGAAAGGCTTTCAAAATTTCTGGTAGAAAAAGACTATGCTAGGGGTAGCATTGAAACCACATTGTTTATCAAGAGATACCTAAATGATCTAATCATAGTTCAAATCTATGTTGATGACATAATATTTGGTGCTACTAATGAATCTCTTTGCAAGAACTTTGCTAAGGAAATGTAGGGAGAATTCGAAATGAGCATAATGGGAGAATTGAAGTACTTTCTTGGCCTTCAAATTAAGCAATGCAAAGGAGGAACCTTTGTCAGCCAAGACAGATACATTCAAGGCATGCTTAAAAGGTATGACATGTTAAAATTGAAATCCATCAGCACACCAATGAGTACATCTTCAAAGCTTGATGCTGATGAGAAAGGTAAAGATGTAGATCAAAAGCTCTATAGAGGTATGATTGGATTTCTTCATTATTTAACTGCAAGTAGACCGGATATTCAATTTAATGTGTGTTTGTGTGCAAGATTTCAGTCTCAACCTAAAGAAACACAGCTCACTACTGTAAAAAGAATATTTAGATATCTCATTGAAACTCAAGGCCTAGGATTATGGTATTCAAAAGAATCACCATTCAGCCTTGTAGGATTTTTAGATGCAGACTTTGCTGGAAGTAAAATTGATAGGAAGAGCACCAGTGGAACATGCCAGTTGCTAGGAAACATGCTTGTATGCTGGTAGAGCAAAAAGCAAAATTCTGTTGCCTTGTCCACTGCTGAAGCAGAATATGTGTCCTTAGGAAGTTGTTGTGCACAGGTTTTATGGATTAAGCAACAATTGAGAGACTACGGGTTGTCCATGAATAACACACCCATATATTATGACAACACCAGTGCCATAAATATTTCAAAGAATCTTGTGCAACACTCAAGAACCAAGCACATTGAAATTAGACATCATTTTATTAGAGATTATGTAACTAAGGGAGAAATCAACATTGAATTCATAAGCATATTGCACCAATTAGCTGATATATTCACAAAGTCCCTTAGTGAGGATAGGCTCTGTGAAATCAGAAGGAATCTAGGAATGTGTTGTCCGGAAAGTTGTAGAAAGAAGTTTGGAATAAACAGAGGAAAATAGAAGAAACTTAGTTGACTAAAGTGTGAAATTTAGTCAACTAAGAGCACTCTGTTTTATTAAATCAAAGAACTGATGATTGAGTAATAAATGATTAAAGTAAGGAGATTTTGTGCCTACCGGGTGACAAAATAGAAAGAGGGAAACCTGATGCAGTAAATAGTAAAAACATGAGAAGGAGTTTTGAAATTTGGCAAAATGAGGCATTAGTTAAAGGGGGAGACAGACGGTTCCTTGAGTTAGAAACTGCCATTCACTCCCCATCTCTCTGAAAACTGACTCTCTCATCTTTATCAGTCTTAGTTACTTCTCTCTATCATCTGAAATCAACTGAGAACCCTATTTCTGACCCCATTGAACCCTAAATCAAAAACATCTTCAGAAGTCACAATGGCCAAGTCGACCCTTCTCAAGGATTTGCTTACAAAGAAAAAAGGGAAGAGATCAGCAGAAGAAAACCCCGAGGCTGAGCATCCAGGAAAGAGACAAAAAGGTGCATCAAGTTCTACAACAAAAAAGACTGTGAAAGGGTCCGAGAAGAAGAAACAAAAAGAAATGAAGAGGAAAACTGAGAAATTAGGAAAGAAAGGCAAATGAGAAAAAGGTACTTCATCTGGCTCTTCTATGAAATTTAGAAACAAAATTCATGAAGAAAGATTTAAGAAAATAAAAAATGCCCTCATTACATGCCGGAAGTTCATTGACTGGGAGAGTTTCAGTGAAACTCCTGAACTCCAAACAAGCCTGACAGATTATTTCAATGAACTAAGCATTAAGGAATATAGCTCTTTCAAAGACAGAACATATAGTGCTAGCTTAGTTAAAGAATTTTATGCTAACATTGCATATAGTGAAATGGAGCTTGATGACTCAGAGGACTATTATGAAGATAATCTGAATGTTTTTCTGAATGGTAAGGAATTCTTAGTTACAGCCTCAGACTTAAGTAACCTGCTAGGAATAGAAGGAGAAAGAGGAGAGTATGACATGCCTGACAAGTATAATCCTACTTCTGTGTGGGAAATTATCACTAGAAAGAAAGAGAAATTCTCTTCAAAGAGCAATGCAAGACTGATTATTAGTCCACAATTTAGAATCCTGCATTACTTTCTTGCTGCTAACCTGCATGGTAGGAGTGGAAGTCTAAGCTACATCAGCCTTCAAGACTTTTGGCTGATGGAGCATGCATTCACTGGAGAAGTTCTGAACCTTGGACGGTTCATGATTGGAAGAATGAGGGCAGCTTGTAAACTGGAAAAGATTCATTTGCCCTACGGGAATGTTATCACATCCCTTGTCAAAAAGAAAAGAGTGTGGGCAAAGAGGTACGATACAGATATGGTCAAGAGTAGAAACCAACCAATCTACCTGGGAAGTCTGATCAAAATGGGATACAAAGTATATGGAGACACCTTTAGCAAGACCTCTAAGATCACCTCAGTTCAGACTCAACTAGAGACAACCCCCACACAACCCGAAACAACAGCCCTTCCTCTCTCCAATGAACTGATGTTTAATCTGTTAATGAGAATGGATGCCAAGCTCACTGATCAAGAAGCTAAGCTTGTTAAAATTGAAGAAAAAATGAGTGAAATTGAAGCAAGCCTGAAAGCTAGATCTGAAATGCCAACGGGACCTGCAAATGCTGACTCATCTGCTACTGAGAGCATGGCACCAAAAGGACAAGGTGCTGAAGGATCAACATTGAAACCAGAAGGTTCTGAATTTCAAGATGCAAGCCCTGAATTTCAAGCTGAAGGATCAGCCTACCAGAGTGCAAGTCCTGGTCATCATAACCTTGAACCAGAACCCGAAGAACCACACCAAACCACCTCAGCAAGCAAGGAAATATCTAATCAAGGGACTGAGGTAGTTGGTTCACCACTTGGTTCTCCTAAGCACCAGCCTCCACCTCAACTCGAACATGAAGCATCCCCTCCACATTCTGAAGAAATATCTGTTATGGGACTTTTCTATGAAATGGTCAGAGAAGAGCAAGCAGAAAAAGAGGCAGCAGCAGCTCAAGCTGCTCAAGCAATGACCTCAGAATAGGGAGTTGCAGAACAAGGGAAGAAGAAAGGAAAAACAAAAGCAAAAGACACAGCTCTTGCTTTTAAAACTCAACCACCTGCCATGAGACAGAAAAAGACAGCAAGAAAACCAGTTCTTCCAAGAATAAGGAAGTCTTCAAGATTGGTAGAAAAAGCAAAGTCACCTCCTACAAGCACTCCTTAAGCCCCAATAGAAGTCTCTGATTAGGCAATTCCAGAAAAGGCTACAGAAACATCTCCTCAGCAGACTCCAAAAGCAACCTTTCAAGCCCCTCTGAGACCACCCTCTCCTTTTCCTCTAAATCCTTGGTGGGAATAGATTATGTCCCTTGAATCTACACCATCTCTTTCTGAAAACTAATTCCTCAGCCCCCCCTTCCTAATGATGACAAAAAGGAGGAGTAGTATTTACAAGGAAAAATAAAAAAATCTGAGGATAGAGGTACGAGACCTTTAGGGAGAATATCAAGAAAAATAAAAATCTAGAGAGTAGAGGTACCAGACTTCTAGGGCAAATAGGTAGCAAAAACAAGACTAGGGGTATTTTTGGAACAGTTTTTCTGGTTGCTGTTTTGTTGGATATCAATGCCAAAATGGCATTCAAACAATGCTTTTAATTTTAGCTGACTTTATGAATGCGTAGAATATGCTTATGAATGATTGTTTGAAATGCTTAAACTGTGAAAATGATATCTATGGGATTTTAAAGCATGCTTGGAAATTTATCTGATGACATTGTGCAAAACTACTATAATTTTTTGATATTGTGCTGTTATTGAGTTATTATATTGTTAAATCATTTCTGAGACAATAACGCAAAGTAAAACATGTGCTTGAGTACATATGAATGATGATTCACAAGAGCTAAGCTGGAAAATGATGGTGTGAATGAAATTTGGAAATTACAAGCAATTGACAGATATCTGCAAAAGTAGAAAATATGATGAAATCTGTCAACATGTCATTTGCTCTAAAAATCTGCATATGTGAATAGCTTCTGAAAAGAGTAAGTACGTACAAAGTCATTAGGAATATAACCAAGATAAAAACTTGCTGGAAAAATGAAAGATATGCACACACTTAGAGGGAGAATGAACTTAGGGGGAGCAATCCTCATTCTCTGCAGAAGCTGAAAAAAGAGCTGAATAGACACTATATTGTTAATCAAGGGATGTTTTGTCATCATCAAAAAGGGGGAGATTGTTGACTCCATTAGTTTTTGATGATAATAAAACATTCCCATGTCATTTGTGTCTAACATTTCTAACTAAATGTGCAGGGGCAATAACTACAAAAAAATAATATTTCAATCTTCCTATTGAACACCCAAAGATATGATTTGGATAAAGAACAAGGAAGATCAGTATTGATGGAGTCCCCTTATATGTTAAGGAAGATCAGTTGCTGAACGAAGGTCAAAGTGGAGAAGTGAAAAGGTAAAGCTTGGGGAGAAACAGAATCAAGTTAGTCGACCAAGATAATGGGGTTAGTCGACTAAGCAATCCTTGGAATCTACATCAGAAGCAAAACCAACTTAGTCGACTAAGGAAAAAATTTTAGTCGACTAAGTGCTCTCTGTCTGCTACATCCATCAAGCCACTACAAGACAAGAAAATGGTTAGAATATTCCCTAAATTGTTTCTAACAGTCATGAACGTCCCAACAGCCACCAGACCAACTTCTCCAACTATAAAAGAATCTTCAAATGCCAAAGGACATGCTTCTTGACAACTTTAGCTTCACACTAAAACACACCATCACATTCAAGCCAAGAAAAGTAGCAAAACCTAAAAATCCTTTGTACTCTTCATTGAACCTTAACGCCTATTCTTTGTATCTATGTTTAACACTTCAACTTGTACCATATAGATCAACCGTGTGATCACTAGGTACCTTCTTTTTCTATCTTTGCATTCTTAGAGTGAGTGTTTCATTCTAAGTGTTTGCATCAAGCAAAGTTTGCTTGGATGCTTGTAGGTTCCAACTTAGCTTTGAAAAGTTGGGGTTGGGTTCTAGTTTAGCTTGTGAAAAACTAGAGTTAAAGGTTGTGGTTGAGCCTTGGAAAACCACATTGGGTTCTAGTTTAGCCCTTGAAAAACTAGAGTTAAAGGTTGTGGTTGAGCCTTGGAAAACCACATTGGGTTTTAGTTTAGCCCAAGAAAAACTAGTGATAGGTTGTGGTTGAGCCTTGGAAAGCCACATTGGGTTTTAGTTGATCCCGTGAAAAACTAGTGTAAAGGTTGTGGCTAAGCCTTGGAAAAGCCATTGTAAAAGCTTGGTGGAAGCTTGTGAATTCCACCCTTCAGTGTTTGATTTGAAAATCCTTGGTTGGATAATCAAGGTAGTGGATGTAGGTCTTGGACCGAACCACTATAAATACCTTGTTAATTGTTTTCATTGCCTTATCTTCCTTAGTTTGAGATTAACTCTCAATCCCACCAAAAAGAGCCGAGATAGTGCTATTCACCCCCCTCTAGCACCTATATTTGGGACCAATAAGGCGCGTAGGGTATCTCCTGAGGTGAGGTTTGGGTTCACTTCATGCCTAACCACCACGTGAAAATGAGACTCAGCCAACGTTAAGGAATGGCTGTGGTTTGAGTATTTATGAAATTTTCACATCCTTGGCGAACTCGAACGGATGCCTCGATCGGGGTATCCCCAAGAATGATTTTGGCATAAGCCAGGTTTTCAGGGAATTCATAAGCCATGTTGAGTAATTGTGATGTAACATAATTGTTTACATGGGTTAAAACGAATTTTCATGTTATGAATCACGTGTTGAGATAAGAAGTTTTCATTATCTCCATTTACTCGACTTTAGATATTTTTGGATGATGTCTGTTTACTCACTAGGATTTTATAATCTCACCACCCTCCTTTCCACAATTTCAGGCTCAGGATAGTTTGTAATTAGCAAATTTTGTCAAGGATAACAGTTGGACTTGAATTATCAAGAATTGTAGGTTCACAGCTTCGAACACTTTTGATTAGTCGTGGGCCCACGTGTCACTATACATTAAATTTTAAACTCTAATTATCTGTATTATAGCATGTATAAATATATTTAGTTTTTACGATACAAAAATTATTTACCGACGACTCTATAAAAATTCTCTTATAAGAAAATATAATATTTTATTCAATATTTTTATTTTATTCTAAAAGTTTTAATTTCACTTTAAATGAATGTTTTAAACATCCAAACTTATTTTGACTACGAAATATGTGATCTTCACTCACATACTGCCTTTTTAGCTGGTTTCGATATTTTGGAAGGAAAATGACCAAAATGACATTGTGAGGTAAAAATTATTTTTCTATTGTTCTGAGTTGGAAAAAGCATAAAATCCTTTAAGACGTGAAGTCGGAAATGATTGCTTACAGGAGAAATGAGAAAAAAACTGATATGTAAGCCTTACGAGAATTCGGTTGGCATTCGGGGTAGGAATGTCTATCGAGACATCGCGGCAGTTGTCACAGGCTCGATAGGAGTTCCGGGTCGTGACAAATTCCACGAATTTTTCAATAGTTTTTGAGCTTTTATCCTTTGCAAAGTTCTCAAGGGGTCATCTATCGATAGTTAGTAGAATCTATCAATAGATTTTCATCCAAATTACCTTCCATGCTAAAAACAAACCTATCACACAATGCCCATCAACTAGGCACACGCTGCCCTATACCTTAGTAGTCACGCAATAATCTATCAACTTGTCACGTAATGCACTTTGATATAAGGTAATTTTGTTTGCAAATCTATTGATAAATTTTGTGGATTTATCGATAGTTTTTGAGCCTCTTTGCTTTGTAAAGTTCTTGAGTGATTATCTATCAATAGTTAGTATACTCTATCGATAGATTTTCATCCAAATTGCCTTCCATGCTTCATATAAACTAGTCACGTAATGCCCATTGACTAGGAACGTGATGCCCTATACCCTAGTCTTGCAGTGACTAAAAACCAGTCATGCAATGACTAAGTCACGCAATGCCCTCTTAATTAATCATGCAATGCACTTTGATCTAAGGTAATTTCGTTTAGTAAACTCTCAATAGATTCTGTGAATCTATCAATAGTTTTTAGGCCTCTTTACTTTGCAAAGTTCTCAAGTAGTCATATATCAATAGTTAATGGAATCTTTTAATAGATGTTCATCCAAATTGCCTTCCATTGCTTCATACAAATCAGTCAATTAAAGCAATTTTGTGTTGAAGTGATATGCCTAAGACAATGAAGTGTTAATTAGATAAAAATTCCATTAACCAGTTATAGTATTAGGTCTATTAAGGTATGATTAGAATAAAATTAATAAATTATTATCACATTAGGTGAAATAGATATAATTGAGATAAACAATAATACCAAATGTAATTTTTTCATAATAATTAATGTAGCTTTATAAACTTATGTTTGAATCAAAAAATAAACAAATTTACAAACTTAATTTTCAACACTATTAGCAAAAATCTCTAGTGCATATCTTTTCCTTAAGCCTTCAATGGCGATTGTCTTTAAAGTCTGGTCACGTGTATCAATCAGCCGATCAATAACAACAATTACCTAATTCGCAAAACTATGCCCATCTTTCTATGTCGGGGTTTCCTCATTTAATTGCTAGCTCATCTGTGTCTAAGGTTGTTTTTTATGATGCACATAATCAAAATGTATGGATTGGTGGCATATAATGGGCAACAATGTGGTTATGGGACGCATCTACTACTCATGCAATCCGAATAAAATTGCATCCTAACGACCATATAAGGAGTCCACCAGCATTATGCCTCATTTAACCAAGTTGATATGAACTAAAACTTAGTGGCCTTTAAAATGGCACGACACCAAAATCAAGTCTACCTCATGCCATGGCTTCCCCATGATGGACTCACACCCCTAGCATAACCAAGTAGATGTTAAGGCAAAAGCACTTTTATCGACTTGAATTTCTGATTAGATGGTTAAGGATCCATTTCATAGCACAGGCCAAGCAAAATCAACTATCAATTAAGTTTCGCTCAATAGTTAGACTCTGTAAAGTAAAACCGTAAATAAATATTTTAATAATTAAAACACATTATAATATACTTACATAGAAATATGAGTCAATAATGCATATTGTCATGTTGTACAATAGGGAATGGTGCTCACTTGTGTGCTTACATATGATGCTGATGCATGTGTCAATGTGTTAGTTCTCCAGCCATGCCTCTGTCTTTTCCAAACTCATGAAAAATTCAAGGCCCTCATACCCTTCAATGTCCAAAATGTTAACCCTACACATATAAAATACTGACGTCAAAAGGTCACTTAATTTAATAATTTTGAGCTGTTTCGCCTAATATCGTATAATGTTTTAAGTTTACCTAGGATTTTCATTTTTCTTAACGCGTTTGTATTTATCCTTTAAGGTATCCTTCGCTTTGCATTAGACTAATAATGGGTTAACATATGGGCTTCAAAGGTATTTGCTAACCATGCTCAATTATTCATCTTCAACCCAAGGCAGAGGTGAAGCCTTAGGAGAAAGGGTGCTCTGAGCTTGATGTATGGCCTCAGGTGGAGTTAGGCTACAAGCAGGATGTGGGGCTTCAATTGGAGTTGAGATATGAGGAGTTGTGTATGAGTTAGAAGGAGGTGAGTTATGAACCAAACCGATTAGCTCATTAATACCAGTTGGCTCATCAAGATCAATCCCACAAGCATCGACCTCTTTGTTGCACACACCATCTTGTTGATCGCTAGACCGACTTGACACATTGACAAAAATTAAATACATTGAAATGTTAAATAGATTCCGCATGCTATAAAGTTAGGCAATGAAAAAAGCTAGAAGCTCTTACCTCAACATGGTCGAGCAACCGACATATAATCCGATCCTTCAACCCTTGCATCTCTCGTTAGATCTCTAATTGCATTGAATGCATCTGCATTTCTTATTTTATCTCCAGTTGCATTGACTACATTTGCATTTGCATCTTTTGCTACATTGATTGCATCTACAGTTGTATCTCCCATTGGCTTTCTAGTTATAGTGACTAAAGGTTCTTTTTTCACTACATCTTTATCCATTTCAACTTACACTTTAAAGCTGTATGCATCTGAAGACACAACATCGGGTTGCACGTTTAATCATCATCTGATAATTAAGCAATGGACCCTCAAGAGTAGTATGAGAGGTATTGACCTCTTTATCTGTGATGGGCCTTCACTTAATAGCTTCCATTACCCTTTTCTCCTTTTACCCTAAGATATTCCTTTTTTGTTTAGGACTGAATTTTAGTCAACCCTCTAATTGTAATAATAGAACATATTGATTCCTCTAGGATAAAGGGACATCAATGTAAACACAATATGCCTTTAAAGTCTCATCGGCATTTGGCTTCAAGGTCCTTGATGCGCGCAACTACATTCGACTCTATAGTTAGACACCATACGTAGGTGCCTTATGGGAATGCCTTCCATTGCTCAATGTTCTTGACCAACGACATCAACCAGAAGCTCACGTTTCGTTTGTAGTCTTGACTGAACAAGATATTGTTCATGATTAAGAGTAGGGCCATATTTGTCATGTCTCCATCTTGATCAAACTACCTTCTCTTAACTGCATCTAACAAATGTTGGAGCTTCACTTGGTTCTCTACTTGTCACGACCTGGAACTCCCATCGAGCCCATGACAATCGCCGCGACGTCCCGATAGGCACTCATTATCCGGAATGCCGACCGAAACCCCGCAAGGCTTAGCATCAGCTTTCGCACTTCCCCAGTGAGCAATAGTTATCAAATATCATAATTTAAAAAGGTTACGAGTCATTTCTAAATCAAAACATTAAAATGTTACTTTTCGGCTCATAGGGGCATTTTCGTCATTTTTTTCTTCAAAAATCTCAAAACTAGCTAAAACAGAGTAGGTAAGTAGAAAACATATATATCATGCTTAGAAATAAGTTTAGGTGTCTAAAATGTTCGTTGAAAGTAAAATTTTGACTAATTTAATATAATAAAAATATTCAATAAAATAAGTTAATTTTCTATAAAACAATTTTTATAAAACTATCGGTAAATAATTTTTATAGCGTAAAAGTTAAATATATTCTTACATACTATAATATAAACAACCAAAGTATGAGATTTAAATTACAGTGACACATGGGCCACAACTAACTAAAATGCATCGGGAACTATGAACCTACAGTTCTTGTCGATTCAAGTCCACTGTGGTCCTTGATCGAATCCGCTAACTACGGGTTATTCTGAGCCTGAAATATGAGGAAATGAAGGGGTTAGATTATAAAATCCCAGTGAGTAAATAGATACCATCTAAACTATCTAAAGGCAAGTAAAAGGAGACAATGAAAACTGTCCATCTCAAAAGGGTTTCATATCATGAGAATTCTTTTAAATCAGTTTAAGTAAATTCATTTCACCCAAACAATTGATAAGGCTTATGATTTTCTTTAAAACTCGGCTTATGCCAAAGCCAATACTCGAGGACACTTGATCGTTATCAGATTCCGACCGAGTTCGCCAAGGTTATAAAAGTTTCATATGTCTATGAAACACATTTTTACTTTTGAAAATATAGCCGTTCCTTGGCGTTGGCTGAGTTCATCCTCACGTGGTGGTTTGGCGTGGAGAGAACTCTAATTGTTACCTTGAGAGTTACCCTACTTGCCTCTCTACTGAGGTATAAATACATATACGTATGTTTACCGATTCCGTGCCCCTCTAATAGGCTAGTCCACAGAACCCGCCACTGCAGTGACCATTTAATAATCCACCAATTCAATAAAAGTTCAATAGCACGACTTGGCAATATAATTGCTAACCAATTTATCAATACAAAGTAAACAGTTCACAATTTTCAATTCAATTAACAAGTTAGCCGATCATGCTATAAATATCATAAGCCATTTCATTCAAATTGTAATTTACAATAAAGCATGTGGTCTCCAATTACTCTAATTTCAAACCAATTGTCCAATTTTCAAATCAATTTATAAAATTTCAATTTATTTTATTTATTCAAAATTTTCACATAAAACAAAGCATTTTACCATTTAAAATTCATTTTTCACAAAACACCAAATTGAATAAAATCTACTCTAGATAATTAAGACGATAATGAGTTTACTCACTGTTTTCGAGAATCAAATTAGGGTTCTCCAACTGTAAATCCTCAAGTGCAATTCCTTGCCTTTCTCGGAGGATTCACCACCTTGACATAGTACAAAATTGAGAAATTTACTTCTTTGCCCCTAAATTGTAATAAACTAATTTAGACTACTAATGCATGCTATGAAATGCAAAAATTGTCCGAATCTTGCTTAAATGCAGTGCTAACCTAATTCGACCTATTACCCAATAAAATAGCCATTATGTCCAATTTGACTCCAAATTGCTTCATTCCTTTTCTAATACCACAATTCACCAAATATCAATCAAATGGCACAAAATTCAGCTGAATTACCCTCTCATTGCTTCATGTAAAATTCAGCTATAATGGGGCATTATCACTAAAATTTTTCCTACATCATTTTCTCACATTAATTCATCATATCCTAACCCATTTTCCTTGAAACAAAATCAATCCACTATCCACACACAACATGGGATATTCGGCCATTGAAGGATACTTGAGATTTTGTAATTTTCTTCACTTGTTTTCATCCTACATGTAACTAACTAACTGAAAACACTAATCTAGCAAAAAATCTAACTAAATTCAAGCCTAAAATCCTTCCCCCATGTACAGTCAGCATTCATACCCATTTTCAAACTTTGATTTAAACCATGGAAATGAGAAAATAAAGCATGGGCAGTGTAGATATCAAAGAAAAATAAAGAAATTTCACCTTACGTAGCTTAATTCCTTGAATTCTCACACTTTCTCTTGAATTTTCCTTTGGTTGTTTTCCTTATTTCCTTTCTTTCCCTTCTTGTTTTCTTGCTTGGCCAACTCTTAGAGTGAAAATGGGCTGATTTTTATGCTTTTATAAGGAAAATAATAAAATATTAAAAGTTGGACACACGGCATGTCATGATTGGTCCAAAATTTTAAATTCTTATTCTTTTCTCTTTATTTCTCCACCACACAAATGTCATATTTATATAAAATCCACAAATTTTGACAAGTGTTGGGGGTGAAAATTACCATTTTGCCCCCGAAATGATAAAATTATGATTTTGCCCCTATACTCCGAAAAGTATCGAAATTACATTTTTTTTCTCTTTCCAACCTCAAATTACACTTCAATTGATCAATCTTAGTCAAATGAGGTTAATATCTTTTCTAAAAATTCCCATGTTATTCTCAAGTGGTAAAATTACCGTTTTACCCCTATGCTCTAAAAATACTGAGAATTAAAATTTTTTACTGCTAAACCTCATATTATACTTCAAATGATTAATCTTGGTCAAAATTTTCATTAAATAACCAAATTTCAACTTTAGGTGGCAAAATGACCATTTTGCCTCTAATCGGTCAATATTCTCGATTTACTCCAAATCAGCCTTCGAACTCCGAATCGCTATTTAAAGTCTTCCCTGGATTGTGAAATTCTTCAATTTCATCTTAAAATCCTATTTCAATTAGTTCAAGGTTTAAATCGACTTAGTCGTACCTTTAGTTATAATATCAACCTTTAATACTTTTCCGAGGCCTTCAAGTATACAAACATTTCATCCAGCACATGGATAACATGGCATATATATTTTATATAGCCAGGTTTTACAGCACTACCCCCTTAAAATAAAATTTTGTCCACAAAATTTCATTAATCAAACTCGGAGAGAAAACGAGGGTATTAGTCCTTTACCTAATGCTCAGTTCTCTATATCATCACCTTTCATAAGAATTTCGATTCGTTTTCCTCATTTACTTCCAGTTCGACTTGTATTTGTATTTCACTTTGGTCTAACATTGTCTTTTAAAATCATATCTGCAGTATCTTTCACAGCCATGATCTCTGTTACCATCATTAAGTTTGAACCATAAGTCTATCTCAATCATACCAATTTTGATCTCCTTTTATACCTATTTATGTATATCTATTTCCATCTTATTTCTTCATTCCTTACCGACCTTTTAGTATTCATTCCTTCCCATCCTCACACATTATTATATAGCTTGTAGCATCATTAGTATGCTATATTCATTTCTGTACGTATTCTCAATCCTTAAAGAAAATTAATATTCTTAATTATTTCCATATACTTCGCATTTGTCTCACATTTATATAACTTCCACCTTCTTAATCATATTAGTCCATCTCATATGGCTTGATCCTGTCATAAAGTACATTTCTTTAATTATTTCCCAAAATTCCCTTAGGTTGCTATAATTCTGCTTCTGATAAAACTTCTGATCATTTTATTTTCTATATAACTCATTAAATATATCTAGTTCAATTTCTGAATCTCTAAGAGTAATTTTTTACCCTAGTTGATTATATTATTGGCTCTATATGTACGTATGTGCATACACATCTGGATATCCACATCCCTCATAACTTCACATCATTTACGTGTTTATACTCATTTCTTATCGTTTCCAATCATACACTTAAGTTTCATTGTATTATATGTCCTTGCATTATAATATCATTTATACTTCAAAGATGTGCCTTAACTTGATCATTCGTGTCATAAATCGCACTTTGAACTAAATAGACTTTTAACTTGATCCTTCAAGTAATTCATGTATATCAATCTTAATTATATAACCCTATATGGCACCTAGACTAGATTTGACATTTCTGAGTCATTTAATCTTAAGCTGTCAATTCCACATGTGGCATTCCCCTCGAAAGACTATCTCTCCAGGGTATTGTTATGTCTGGGTCCCCATCCCTCCCACTCGGTCTTCCTTGCAGTTTGCAGCCTGCAGTTTGACAAATGAAGGTTCAAACCCAAGACTTTTTCTTACCTTGAAAGAAACGTCTTTAACCATTTCACCACATCTAGTCTTTTAATCTTGTAACTCCTCATACTATGTATAGCCAAAATTCAAATTTACCATTAAAGTAAATTTATTCATTAACTTTTTACTTCATGACCATACATCAATTATAGTAGTCATTGATGTTCACTCTTGAGTTAATTCATGTGCTTATATCCATAAACCATAATAGATACAATCAATTCTTGGAATCTTACAATCGTTTGATTGAAATCAACACCAGTTTCCTCCAAGCTACTATACATACTCAACACATATTCACATATAAAATATTTTAAAATTTCAACACCATCTATATATAGACATAACATACTTAATTAACCTAGTGCACTTTCCTTCATGCACATAAGTGTTGGTTCACTTGTGTTGTTATCAATCCCTTCCTTCCAACAGAGTCAAAATGATATTTAGAAATTTCCATTCACACTTAAGACTCCAAATGTCAAAACTTAGCATCAAAACCAATAACTATATTCCAACTTATGAGTCCAATCCTTATGCCGCTCACAGTTGGCTCATACTTTCTAACCATAAGGAGTTCTTTAAGCGACAACATTCGATAGTCGGTACTGTGGCATTACGATTATTAAAATTTACTTTATCCAACCAATTCTTCTACCTTTAAGGCTACTACCACAATCATTCACAATCGTGTGGTTTCCCTCTAGTCTATACCACAATCAAAAAAATTGACTTTCCATTACAGGTTCACGATCAGATCATTGATTGAACATATTTATTTTGCCATTAACATTCATACATTTATATCATAACATTTAGTACAAGTTCAGTTAAGCAAAAATCTCCAAATAACTCCTAAACACATAATTATCGATTTATACAGATAACTACCATTTCCTTATTAATCCAAATTTTATCTTTCTCCCTGTCTCGGTTGTATCTAGAGGAATCTTTCCTCTGTATATCTGTATGAGCTGATGGAGATGGAGCAGCTACCGGAGCCTTTCCTAAGTATGGGCAATCACTCCTAATGTGACCCGTCTGACCACAATAAAAAGATCGTACAAACCCCTAACACATCTAGAAATGATATTTCCCACACTTTCTACATCTATCAAGGCCTCCAAAACTCTTTCCAGAAATAGTCTTCTTAGACCTATTAGATCTTGGAGGCATCTGCTGTGTTTGTGAAAATAGGGGTTGAGGTGATGTCATTACAACAGAAGTAGTACTTCTTGAAACAAACGAACCTTTACCTCTTTTTGGTGGCTGACTGAAAGACACACTGGAATTCCTCATCTTTGCAAACTCAGTTGACATTCTCCTATTTTCATTTGCTAGCTTCTCAGCCCTTAAAGCCATTTGTACTTCCTCCTTATGCGGCTCCTTACCAGTCATCGTCATTCGGTCTCTAATCTCATTACGGAGCCCTTTCTAAAAATAACTAGCTTGATCTTGGTCCGTTCTTACCAATTCTGAGATGTACAACATTAGCATTTTAATGTTGGCTCCATTAGTTTTTAATGATAATAAAACATTCTCATGTCTTTTATGTCTAATATCTTTCCTAAGTGTGCAGTGGAAATGTCTGCAAAGAAACAATGAATCAATCTTCCTAATGAGCTCTTAAAGATGTGATTTGGATAAGGAACAATGATGATTGTTATAAAGGAAGTCCCTTGATATGACAAAGAAGATCATTGGTTGAACAAAGGTTAAAGTGGAGAACTGAAAGGCTAAAGCTTAGTGAGAAATAGAATCGAGTTTGTCGACCAAGAAAATGGGCAAGTTAACTAAGTGTTTTCTACAATCTGCGTCTGAAACAGAACCGACTTAGTCGACCAAGGAAAAATTTTAGTCGACTAAGTACTCTATGTCTGCAACATGCACCAGACCACTACAAGACAGAATAACGGTTAAAATCTTCCCCAAACTATTTCTAACAGTCATAAACGTCCCAACAGCCATCAGACAAGCCTCTCCAACTATAAAAGGATCTTCAAATGCCAAGGAAACAACTTTTGATAGATTTTAGAGAACTTTGAACATCCTTTGGCTTTATACACAAAGACACATTCATATTCAAGCCAAAAAAAAAAGTAGCAAACTTGAATATCATTTGTACTCTCCACTGAACTTTAACGTCCATTCTTTGTATTTGTGTTTAGCACTTAAACTTGTACCACATAGATCAACCATGCGCTTATTAGGTACTTTCTCTACTTTTCTTTGTATTCTTAGAGTGAGTGTTTCACTCTAAGTGTTTTCTTTAAGCAAGGTTTGCTTGAATGCTTGTAGGTTCTAACTTAGCCTTGAAAAGTTGAGTGTTGGGTTTTAGTTTAGCTTGGGAAAAACTGGTGATAGGTTGTGGTTGAGCCTTGAAAAACCACATTGGGTTTTAATTGATCCCGTGAAAAACTAGTGATAGGTTGTGCTTGAGCCTTGAAAAACCACATTGGGTTTTAGTTGATCCTGTGAAAAACTAGTGATAGGTTGTGGTTGAGCCTTCAAAAACCACATTGGGGATTTAGTTGAGCCTATGAAAAACTAGTGTAAAAGTTGTGGCTAAGCTTTGGAAAAGCCATTGTAAAAGCTTGGTGGAAGCTTATGAATTCCACCGTTTTAGTGATTTGTTTGGAAATCCTTGGTTGGATAATCAAGTTAGTGGATGTAGGTCTTGGACCGAACCACTATAAATACTTTGTCCATTATCTCTTTTGTTTTGCGTCCATTGTTTTGAGATCAAGTCTCAATCTTGCAAGAGAGCCGAGATAGTGCTATTCACCCTCCCTCTAGCATTTACTTTGGGACCAACAATGGGTATCAGAGATAACTCTCTGCATACAAGGTCTAACACCCTTAGAGAGGATCCAAATGGCTCTACAAAAATCAATTGTAGCCAAGGGACAATCTACAAGCAGACCACCTCTGTTTGATGGCTCTAATTACCCTTATTGGAGCACTAGGATGTCAATATACATTAGAGCCATAGATTATGAAATGTGGGATGTCATCACTTATGGTCCCTTTATTTCCTCAACTGTAAATATGGTTACAAATGAGTTAATGCCTAAGCCAAAGTCTGAATGGACCGAGGCTGAAACCAAGAAAGTGCAGACCAATCTTAAGGCAATCAACACCTTGCATTGTGCCTTAACTCTTACTGAGTTTAACAAAGTCTCAAGTTGTACAATAGCTAAGCAAGTGTAGGATAAGTTAAGAATAATTCATGAAGGGACTTTTCAAGTTAAGGAGTCCAAGATAGCCCTCATGACCCACAATTATGAGATGTTCAAAATGAAACCTGATGAGGACATCACTAGCATGTTTGATAGGTTCACAAACATTACAAATAAACTTAACCAATTAGGAAAACCTATCCCCGAGCATGAGCTTGTAAAAAAACTTCTTAGAAGTCTACCTAAATCATGAAAGCCAAAGGTAACTGCCATTAGAAAAGCCAAAGATTTGAACATCATCACACTTGATGAAATTTGTGGGTTTTTGCTAACATATAAGCTGGAGCTCAAGGAAGAAGAAGAGAAGGATAAAAAAGAGGTAAAAGGGAAGAAGAAGAACATAGCACTTAAAGCTAGCATCCTTGAAGAAGAGTTGGAAGAACTCTCGTGCAATAATGATGATGAACTTGCATTTGTTGCAAGAAAATTTAAAAAACTGATGGGAAGAAAGAACCGTAGATTTGTAAGAAAGATCTTTAAAACAGATCAAGGTCATTTATAGAAGAAAAACAAGAACGAAAGCAGTAACAAAGAAGAAGTGATCTGCTATAAATGTAAGAAACCAGGTCACTACAAATCTGAATGTCCATTGCTGAAAGAAGAAACTCCAAAGAAAAATAAAAAATAAAAAAAGGCAATGGTTGCTGCAGTTTGGTCATATAGTGATTCAAGCACTAAAACTGATAAGGAAAGCTCAGAAGAAAGAGCAAACATCTGTTTAATGGCTAGAGATAATGAAACAGAGCTATGCTCATTGACTTGTAATATTTCTATGAATGAGTTACAAGATGAGTATGATAATTTATGTGATGAGTTTGAAAGCCTGTTTTTAAAGTAAAAAAACCTGAAGAAAAAGGCTGCATCACTTGAAAAAGATTTGGAGAAAATAAAACATGAATTCAACTCTGTTTTTGAACAAAGAAATTTGCTTCAAACTGAACTAGAACACTCAAAAACATATTTTAAAATCATGAAAGTAGAGCTGGAAGATAAATCTACTGCTTTGCAAAAGTCTCTTGATGAAAATACAACTCTCAAGTGTTTAAACAATGACACTTTAAAGAAAAATTCTTATGGTAAGAAAAATTATCATAATGCATCATCTAGATGCTACTGTTGTGGAAAATTTGGCCATTTGTCCTATGATTGTGCCAGAAATATGAATGTGCAGAAAACTAGAAAAATCTGAGTGCCAAAAGGTTCTCTCATTGCCACTAACACTTAAGGACCCATCAAAATATGGGTACCTATCAAGAAGAACTGAACCATGTTTTTGTAGGTTGAGCTACACCTGAAGGAAACATGTTCAAAGGCTCAGCACAGCAAGAAAAGCAGCCTTGGTATATGGATAGTGGTTGCTCTCGACATATGGCAGGGGATGAAATTCTATTTGCACAGCTAAACAAGAAAAAAAGAGGCATCGTATCCTTTGGAGATATTTCAAAAGGAAGAATCCAAGGTATAGGTACGGTTGGTAAGAACTCTTGTGCACAAATCAGTCATGTATTATTTGTTCAAGGTTTAAAGCATAATCTGCTAAGCATCAGTTAGTTTTGTGATAAAGGATTCAAGGTTTGTTTTGATTCCAACAAATGTGAAGTAATAGATATAGGCACTAACAAGACTACCTTCATAGGAAAAAGATTGAAAAATATGTATGTTATCTTTCTTGAAGATCTAGAAAAGAAAAATGAAATGTGCTTAGCAGCAAACATTAAAAATGATAGCTGGTTATGGCATAGAAGACTAGGACAAAGCTGATCAAGAAAGATTTAGTTGTTGGACTACCTAGCATTAAACTTGAAAATGATAGAATATGTGAAGCTTGTCAATTAGGAAAACAAGTCAGAACTTCATTCAAAGCTAAGAATGTTATGTCAACATCTAGACCTCTTGAAGTGCTGCACATTGATCTCTTTGGTCTTATTAGCACCACAAGTTTAGGTGGAAAATCTTATGGTCTAGTGATAGTTGATGATTATTCTAGGTTTACTTGGGTTTGTTTCCTTACCTATAAGAATGATGCATTATCAACCTTCATAGGTTATTGTAAGAAAGTTGAGAATGAAAAAGGTACACCCATTGTTAGGATTATGAGTGACCATGGAGGAGAATTTGAAAATGATGAATTTGAAAAGTTTTGCAATGAAAAGGGGCTGGAACATAATTTTTCTGCACCAAGAACATCCTAGCAAAATGAAGTTGTAGAGAGAAAGAATATAACATTGAAAGAGATGGCTAGAACTATGCTTTGTGAGAACAACCTTCCTAAGTATTTTTGGGCTGAAGTTGTAAATACAACAGCTTACATTCTTAATAGGGTCTCAATTAGGGCAATCATGTCAAAGACCCCATATGAGTTGTACAAAAGAAGAAAACCAAATATCTCTCACCTTAGGAGCTTTGGCTGCAAATGCTTTGTTTTGAATAATGGAAAACAGCCATTAGGAAAATTTTATGCTAAAAATGACGAAGCAATATTTTTGGGATATGCCATGAACTTAAAAGTGTATAGAATGTTCAACAAAAGGACACTAAATGTTGAAGAATCTGTCCACATAGTTTTTGATGAATCAATCCATGTTGAAAAGGAAGTTCATGAGGATGATGAAGATCTAGAAAAACTAGAACAACACATGGATGAAATGAGTCTAAATGATAGCAAGAATAATGAGGAAGACTCATCAAGAGAAGAATCTATAGCTCTTCTTTTAGAAAACTTGCACAGACAAGAAATTCAGCGTAGTGACTTACCTAGAGGCTAGAGATATGTGATAGATCACCCACAAGAACAAATCATAGGTGACATATCTCATGGAGTTAAGACTAGGAAAGGAACTAGAGAGACATGTGAATTTTCAGCATTCATTTCTCAAGTTGAACCTAAAAGTTTTGAAAAAGCTAAAAAAGAGGAAAGCTGGATTTTAGCCATGCAAGAGAAGTTGGATCAATTCAAAAGAAACAATGTATGGTCACTAGTGCCTAAGCCCTCAAGTCATCTTATAGTTGGCACTAAATGGGTATTTAGAAATAAAGTTGATGAACAAGGAAATGTAGTAAGAAACAAAGCAAGACTGGTGGTAAAGGGATATAATCAAGAGGAAGGCATAGATTATGAAAAAACCTTTGCTCCAGTAGCTAAAATAGAAGCTATAAGGTTATTAGTTGCCTTTGCTTGTCATATGAACTTCAAGCTATACCAAATGGATATGAAAAGTGCATTCCTCAATGGAATTATTCAAGAAGAGGTATATGTTGAACAACCTATTGGTTTTGAAGACTTTGAAAAGCCAAACTATGTGTTTAGACTTCACAAATCCTTATATGGATTGAAGCAAGCTCCTAGACCTAGGTATGAGAGCCTATCAAAATTTTTGGTAGAAAAAGACTATGTTAGGGGTAGCATAGACACCACACTGTTTATCAAAAGATGCTCAAATGATTTGATCATAGTTCAAATATATGTAGATGACATTATATTTAGTGCTACTAATGAATCTTTTTGCAAGAATTTTGCTAAGAAAATGCAAGGAGAATTCGAGATGAGCATGATGAGAGAATTGAAGTACTTTCTTGGCCTTCAAATCAAGCAATACAAAGAAAGAACCTTTATCAGCCAAGATGGATACTTTCAAGACATGCTCAAAAAGTTTGATATGTTGAAATTAAAATCAATCAGCACACCAATGAGTACATCTACAAAGCTTGATGCTGATGAGAAAGGTAAAGATGTAGATCAAAAGCTCTATAGAGGTATGATTGGATCTCTTCTTTACTTAACATCAAGTAGACCAGATATTCAGTTTAGGGTGTGTTTGTGTGCTAGATTTCAGTCTCAACCTAAAGAAACACACCTAACT
This sequence comes from Theobroma grandiflorum, assembly GCA_036013995.1. Classification (NCBI taxonomy): domain Eukaryota; kingdom Viridiplantae; phylum Streptophyta; class Magnoliopsida; order Malvales; family Malvaceae; genus Theobroma; species Theobroma grandiflorum. The sequence goes on from CP142131.1 coordinate 17,399,822, forward strand.
GCTATGAAAAGAATATTTAGATATCTCATAAAAACTCAAAGCTTAGGAATTTGGTATTCAAAAGAATCACCATTCAACCTTGTAGAATATTCAGATGCTGACTTTGTAGGAAGTAGAACTGATAGGAAAAGTACTAGTGGAACGTGTCAGTTCCTAAGTAGCATGCTTGTAAGCTAGTCAAGCAAAAAGCATAATTCTAGAGCATTGTCCACAACTGAAGCTGAATATGTATCCTTAGGAAGTTGTTGTGCATAGGTTTTATGGATTAAGCAACAAATGAAAGACTACGGGTTGTCCATGAATAACACTCCCATATATTGTGACAACATAAGTGCTATAAATATTTCAAAGAATCCTGTACAACACTCAAGAACTAAACACATTGAGGTTAGACATCACTTTATTAAAGATTATGTAACTAAGGGAGAAATCAATATTGAATTCGTGAGCACATTGCATCAACTTGCTGACATATTTACAAAACCCCTTAGTGAGGATAGATTCTGTGAGATCAGAAGAAATCTAAGAATGTGTTGTTTGGAAGAGTTATAGGGAGAAGTCTGGACTAAAAAAAGAAAAACATAAGGGATTTAATCAACTAAAGTGTGAAACTCAGTCAACTAAGAGCATTCTGTTTCATTAGAATAAAAGAACTGATTGATGAATATTAATGGATTAAAGTAATGGAATTTTATGCTTACCGGGTAATGAAATAAAAAGGGAAAACCTAAAGCAGTAAATAGTAAAAATATTAGAGGGAGTTTTGAAATTTAGGAAATGAAGCAATTAATAAAGGGGGAGGCAGACAGTTTCTAAGTTAGAAACTGTTAATCACTTTCTAATCTTAAAATAACCGGCTCTCTCAACCCTAGCAATCTCATTTGCTTTTCTTCTTCTTCTGAAACCAATCGAGAACCTTCTTCTGTCACATCTTGGAACCCTAAGTAAAAATTATCTTCAGAAATCGTAATGGCCAAGTCGACCCTGCTTAAGGATTTGCTAGCAAAGAAAAATGGAAGAGACCAACAAAAAAAGATCCCAAAGCTGAGCACCCAAAGATGAAACAAAAAGGAGCTTCAAGTTCTGTAATAAAAAAGACTAGGAAAGATTCTGAGAAGAAGAAACAAAAAGAGAAAAAGAAAAAGATTGAGAAACTAGGAAAGAAGAGCAAAAGAGAAAAAGGTACATCATCTGCTTCATCCTTAAAATTTAAGAACAAAATTCATGAAGAGAGGTTTAACAAAATTGAAAATGCTCCTATTACATGCGAAAAGTACATTGACTAAGAGAGTTTCAGTGAAACCCCTAAACTCCAAACAAGCTTAACAGACTATTTTAATGAATTGAGGATTAAAGAGTATAACTCTTTCAAGGACAGGACGTATAGTGCTAGTTTAGTTAAAGAATTCTATGCTGTCATTGCATTTAGTGTGAGAGAGCTTGATAATTCAGAAGATTTTTTAGGGGATAACTTGAATGTGTTTTTAAATGGGAAAGAGTTTTTAGTCACAGCTTTATATTTGAGTAATCTACTAGGAATTGAATGAGAAGATGGAGAGTATGAAATGCCTGACAAGTATGATCCTGCATCTGTGTGGGAAATTCTCACCGAAAAAAAAGAAAAATTTTCTTCAAAGAGCAATGCAGGATTGATCATTAGTCCACAATTTAGAATCTTGCATTACTTTGTGGTAGCCAATCTACATGGTAGAAGTGGAAGCCTAAGCTACATCAGCCTCCAAGATCTTTGGCTGATGGAGCATACATTCACTGGAGAAGTTCTAAACCTTGGAAGGTTCATGATTGAAAAGATGAGAACTACTTGCAAGCTGGACAAAATTCATCTGCTATACGGGAATGTAATCAAATCCCTTGTTAAGAAAAAAATAGTATGGGCCAAAAGGTATGACTTGGACATGGTGAAAAGTAGAGATCAGCCCATCTACTTAGGAAGTCTGATCAAGATGGGATATAAGGTATATAGGGACACTTTCAGCAAAACCTCCAAAATTACCTCAGTACAAACTTAGCCAGAGGTAGTCCCCACATAACCAGAAACAGTAGTCCCTCCCTTCTTAAATGAAGTAATGTTAAATCTGTTGATGAGGATGGATGCTAAGCTCACTGATCAGGGAGCAAGGCTTGTGAAAATTGAATAAAAAATGAATGAGATTGAGGCCAGCTTGAAAGCAAAATTTGATATACCATCTAAACCTGCTGATGCTGACTCTTCTGCTACTAAGAGCATAACACCAAAAGGATAAGGTGTTGAACGATCAGCCTTGCAACCAGAAGGTTCTGAATTTCAAGATGCAAGCCCTGAATTTCAAGCTGAAGGGTCTACTTACAAGAGTGCAAGTGTTGGACATCAAAGCCCTAAACCAAGAATTGAGGAGCCCCTCAAAACCACCTCAGCAGAAAAAGAAACATTTGACCAAAGAACTGAGGTAGTTGGTTCACCACCTGGTTCTCTTGAGCATCAACCCTCATCATAGCCTGAACAAGGAGCATCCCCTCCTCACTTTAATAAAGTGTCTGTCATGGGACTCTTCTATCAGATGGTAAGAGAAGAGCAAGCAGAAAAAGAGGCAACAACAGCTCAAGTTGCCCAAGCAATGACTTCAGAAAAAAAAGCTGCAGAAAAAGGCAAAGGAAAAGGAAAAAGAAAAACAAAAGATGCAACTCCAGCAACTAAGCCTCAGCCACCTGCCATCAGATAGAAGAAGACAGCCAGAAAATCTGTGGCTTTAAGAACAAGGAAGTCTTCCAGACTGGCAGAGAAAGCAAAACCACCTCTTACAAGCTCTCCTCAAGCCTCTATAGAAGTCTCTGATCAAGCTACTCTTGAACAAGCTACACAGACACCTCCACAGTCCTTTCAACAACCTCCTGAATCATCCACTCAACCACCTCCAAAACCACCATCTATTCTTCTTCTGAATCCTTTCTGGGAACAATGGTTAGATTCCCCTGAATCCACACCATCTCCCTCTGAAGAATGATGCCTTAACCCCCCTCCCTGATGATGACAAAAAAGGGGAGTAGAAAAACTAAAGAAAAATAAAAAATCTTAAGGGTAGAGGTACTGGACTTTTAGGAAAAACATCAAGAAAAATAAAAAATCATGAGGGTAGAGGTACCAGACTTCTAAGGTTGCTAAGAAGGAAATTTGACTTAAGGGTATTTTAGGAACAAATTTGTGGTTACTGTTTTAATGGTTATTTCGTGCCAAAATGGCATTCAAACATTGGATTTTAATTTTGGTTAACTTTATGGATGTTTGGAACATGCATGCTGATAGTTGTTTATGGTATTTGAATTCTGAAAATGGTGTTTACGGCATTATGAAGTGTGCCAGAAATTTTCTATTGATATTGTGCAATGCTGTTGAAAATTTTCTGATGCTGTGCTAATATCGAGTTGTTATGCTGTTAAAACATTTCTAACATGATAATACAAAGTTGAAAATGTGTTTGAATACATATGGATGATGATTCATAAATAGTTTGCTTGAAAATGATGATTTGAATGAAATCTGGAGCTAACATGATGAAATCTGGAAATTACAAGCAGTTGACAAAAAATTGCAAAAATGAAAAATTGATAATAATCTGTCAATTTGTCATTTGCTCTTAAATATGCATTTATGAACATTTTCTAAGTTAAACAAGAATGCACAATGTCACTATGAACATAACTTGGATAAAAACTTGCTAGAATGGATGAAAAATGCACACACTTAGGGAGAGCAATCCTCATTGACTACAGAAACCAAAAAGGAACTAAAAAGACATTATGCTGTTAACCAAGGGATGTTTTGTCATCATCAAAAAGGGGAAGATTGTTGGCTCCATTAGTTTTTGATGATAATAAAACATTCCCATGTCTTTTGTGTCTAATATCTTTCATAAGTGTGTAAGGGAAATGTCTACAAAGAAACAACGAATCAATCTTCCTAATGAGCTCTTAAAGATGTGATTTGGATAAGGAACAAAGATGATTGTTATAAAGGAAGTCCGCTGATATGACAAGGAAGATCATTGGTTGAACAAAGGTCAAAGTGAAGATGTGGAAAGCTGAAGCTTAGTGAGAAATAGAATCGAGTTAGTTGACCAAGAAAATGGGTTAGTTGACTAAGTGCACTCTGCAATCTACGTCTGAAACACAACTGACTTAGTCGACCAAGGGAAAAATTTTAGTCAACTAAGTGCTCTTTGTTTGCAACATGCACCAGACCACTACAAGACAGAATAACGGCTAGAATCTTCCTCAAACTGTTTCTAACGATCATAAACGTCCCAACAGCCATTAAACAAGCCTCTCCAACTATAAAATGATCTTCAAATGCTAAGGAAACAAATTTTGATAGATTTTAGAGAACTTTGAACATCCTTTGGCTTTATACACAAAAACACCATCATATTCAAGCCAAAAAAAGAGTAGCAAACTTGAATATCATTTGTACTCTTCACTGAACTTCAACGTCCATTCTTCGTATTTGTGTTTAGCACTTAAACTTGTACCATATAGATCAACCGTGTGATCATTAGGTACTTTCTCTACTTTTCTTTATATTCTTAGAGTGAATGTTTCATTCTAAGTGTTTGCTTCAAGCAAGGTTTGCTTGAATGCTTGTAGGTTCCAACTTAGCCTTGAAAAGTTGAGTGTTGGGTTCTAGTTTAGCTTGGGAAAAACTAGTGATAGGTTGTGGTTAAGCCTTGAAAAACCACATTGGGTTTTAGTTGATCTTGTTAAAAACTAGTGATAGGTTGTGGTTGAGCCTTGAAAAACCACATTGGGTTTTAGTTGATCCCGTGAAAAACTAGTGATAGGTTGTGGTTGAGCCTTGAAAAACCACATTGGGGTTTTAGTTGAGCCCGTGAAAAACTAGTGTAAAGGTTGTGGCTAAGCCTTGGAAAAGCCATTGTAAAAGCTTGGTGGAAGCTTGTGAATTCCACCGTTCTAGTGATTTGTTTAGAAATCCTTGGTTGGATAATCAAGGTAGTGGATGTAGGTCTTGGACCGAACCACTATAAATACTTTGTCCATTGTCTCTTTTGTTTTGCCTTCATTGTTTTGAGATCAAGTCTCAATCTTGCAAAAGAGCCGAGATAGTGCTATTCACCCCCTTCTAGCACCCACTTTAGGACCAATAGTTAAAACGAGCCTCGTACTCCTCTATTGTTAAATTCCCCTATTTCAAGTTCAGAAATTCTCTTTTTTTTTCTGATGGAAATGAGTGAAATACTGATCATCAAACTCTCTTATAAAGTTTGACCAGGTCAGTGGAGTGGTGAAACGGGACTTCACCGAATTCCACCAAGTAGAGCCTTCTTTTTCAATAATCTCCTAGCCACCATCAATTTCATATCATCGTTCAACCTCATATCCGAGAATGTCTTTGAAACTTGAATAATCCAATCCTTTGCTGTGGTGGCATCTAATTCACCCGTGAAAGACACACAACCAAGTCGCCTAGCCTCTTTTAGCTTCTTGGAAATAGGTACATCCTGTACTGATGGTGAAACTAAAGGAGCAGCTAGAGGCATTGTAGGTGGAGCTTGACCAGCCTAAGCCTAGCCAACAATAGTGGTAAAAAGGGCTACCAATGTATGAATCACCTCAGGGGACATGGCAGGCATACTAGTAGGTGGCGGAGGAGGTGGAGGATGTGGAGGAATCTCGGACTGCTCTGCAGCAGGCGTTGCCCGAAAAGAGAATGCAGTAGATCCCCCTTTTACCTCATCTAATTGACGATGATGAGAATGACCTCTTCCCCTCCTAGCCAACCTAGTATGAGATGGGTGTTCTCGTCTATGAGGCATGGCGATCTAGAAAAAGAAACGAGGCAAATTTCATCAACCTTAGACTCTATATGCAGACTTATGCATTCCACTTGACCTAGCCAAATTCAACTCGGGGCAACACTGACACTGTAAATTTTAAAATAACTTTAAAATCAAAATTTCGATCTTTAAAACTAAAAACCATGATCTTTTAACCAAAAGCTTTGATACCACTTGAATTGTCACGACCTGAAACTCCCATCGAGCCTATGACAACCGCCGCGATGTCCCGATAGGCACTCATTACCTGGAATGCCGACCGAAACCCCGCAAGGCTTAGCATCAACTTTCGCACTGTCTTAGTGAGCAATAGTTATCAAATATCATAATTTAAAAAGGTTACGAGTCATTTCTAAATCAAAACATTAAAATGTTACTTTCCGACTCATAGGGAAATTTTCGTCATTTTTTTCTTCAAAAATCTCAAAACTGGCTAAAACGGAGTAGGTAAGTAGAAAACATATATTTCAGGCTTAGAAATAAATTTAGGAGTCTAAAATGTTCATTTAAAGTAAACTTTTGACTAATTTAATATAATAAAAATATTCAATAAATTAATTTAATTTTCTATAAAACAATTTTTATAAAACTATTAGTAAATAATTTTTATAATGTAAAAGTTAAATATATTCTTACATACTATAATATAAACAGCCAAAGTATGAGATTTAAATTACAGTGACACGTGAGCCCACAACTAACCAAAATGCATCAAGAATTGTGAACCTATGGTTCTTGTCGATTCAAGTCCACTGTGGTCCTTGATCGAATCTGCTAGCTACGGGCTATTTTGAGCTTAAAATATGAGGAAATGAAGGGGTTAGATTATAAAATCTCAGTGAGTAAACAGATACCATCTAAACTATCTAAAGGCGAGTAAAAGGAGACAATGAAAGCTGTCCATCTCAAAAGGGTTTCATATCATGAGAATTCTTTTAAATCAGTTAAAGTAAATTCATTTCACCCAAACAATTAATAAGGCTTATGATTTTCTTTAAAACTTGGCTTATGCCAAAGCCAATACTCGAGGACACTTGATCGTCATCAGATTATGGTCAAGTCCGCTAAGGCTATAAAAGTTTCATATGTGTATGAAACACATTTTTACTTTTGAAAATATAATCGTCCCTTGGCGTTGGCTGAGTTCATTCTCACGTGGTGGTTTCGCGTGAAGAGAACTCTAATTGTTACCTCGAGAGTTACCTTACTCGCCTCTCTACCAAGTTATAAATACATATACATATATTCTCGGATTTCGTGCCCCTTAATAGGCTGGTCCACAAAACCCGCCACTACAGTGACCATTTAATAATCCACCAATTCAATAAAAGTTCAATAGCACGACTTGGCAATATAATTGTTAACCAATTTATCAGTACAAAGTAAACAGTTCACAGTTTTCAATTCAATTAACAAGTCAGCCAATCATGCTATAAATATCATAAGCCATTTCACTCAAATCACAATTTACAATAAAGCACGTGGTCTCCAATTACTCTAATTTCAAACCAATTGTCCAATTTTCAAATCAATTTATAAAATTTCAACTTATTTTATTAATTCACATTTTTCACATAAAATAAAGCATTTTACCATTTAAAATTCATTTTTCACAAAATCACCAAATTGAATAAAATATACTCTAGATAATTAAGACGATAATGAGTTTATTCACTGTTTTCGAGAATCAAATTCAAGTTCTCCAACTGTAAATCCTCAGGTGCAATTCCTTGCCTTTCTCGAAGGATTCACCACCTTGACACAGTACAAAATCAAGAAATTTACTTCTTTGCCCCTAAATTGTAATAAACTAATTTAGACCACTAATGCATGCTATGAAATGCAAAAATTATCCGAATCTTGCTTAAATGCAATGTTGACTGAATTCAGCCTATTACCCAATAAAATGGACATTATGTCCAATTTAACTCCAAATTGCTTCATTCCTTTTCTAATACCACAATTCACCAAATATCAATCAAATGACACAAAATTCAACTTAATTACCCTATCATTGCTTCATGGAAAATTCAGCTATAATGGGGCATTATCACTAAAATTTTTCCTACATCATTTTCTCGCATTAATTCATCATTTCCTAACCCATTTTCCTTGAAACAAAATCAATCCACCATCCACACACAACATGGGATATTCGGCCATTGAAGGATACCTGAGATTTTGTAATTTTCTTCACTTGTTTTCATCCTACACATAACTAACTAACCGAAAACACTAATCTAGCAAGAAATCTAACTAAATTCAAGCCTAAAAATCCTTCCCCCATGTACGGTCAGCATTCATACCCATTTTCAAACTTTGATTTAAACCATGGAAATGAGAAAATAAAGCATGGGTAGTGTAGATCTCAAAGAAAAATAAAGAAATTTCACTTTACGTAGTTTAATTCCTTGAATTCTCACACTTTCTCTTGAATTTTCCTTTGGCTAGGGTTTGTTTTCCTTATTTCCTTTCTTTCCCCTCTTGTTTTCTTGCTTGGCCGACTCTTAGAGTGAAAATGGGCTTATTTTTATGCTTTTATAAGGAAAATAATAAAATATTAAAAGTTTGACACATGGCATGTCATGATTGGTCCAAAATTTTAATTTCTTATTCTTTTCTCTTTATTTCTCCACCACACAAAAGTCATATTTATCCATTCACACAATAGATAAAATCCATAAATTTTGACTAGTGTTAGGGGTGAAAAATTACCATTTTGCCCTCAAGCGACAAAATTACCATTTTACCCCCGAGAAGGGCAAAATTAATATTTTGCCCCTATACTATGAAAAGTACTGAAATTATAATTTTTTTTCACTTTCTAACCTCAAATTACACTTCAATTGATCAATCTTAGTCAAATGAGGTTAAAACTTTTCTAAAAATTTGCATTTTATTCATTGGTGGCAAAATTACCTTTTTTCCCCTATGCTCCAAAAATACTGAGAATTAAAATTTTTCACTACTAAATCTCATATTATATTTCAAATGATTAATCTTGGTCAAAATTTTTATTAAATAACCAAATTTCAACTTTAGGTGACAAAATGACCATTTTGCCCATAATTGGTCAATATTCCAAATTGACTCCAAATCAGCCCTTGAACTCTGAATCGCTATTTTAAGTCATACATGGACTGTGAAATTCTTCAATTTCATCTTAAAATCCTATTTCAATTAGTTCGAGGTTTAAATCAACTTAGTCGTACCTCTAGTTATAATATCAACCTTTAATACTTTTTCAAGGCCTTCACGTATACAAACATTTCATCCAGCACATGGATAACATGGCATATATATTTTATATAGCCGGGTTTTACACTACTCCTCAATATTGATTGTGAAGTCCTTCGTGGATAGCCTCGTAAGGACTAGAAATAATGTCCTGTGTTGGGCTTTGGTATTGCCTATGGCAAACCATAACTCAAAGTTGTTGGCCTCAAGTTGATTGATTTTGTGCAATAGTATATTGTGCAAGAGATTGGCACAAAATAAACTCTTCTTTGATTCGACGTCTATCAACATCTCAAAGCACGTTCTTTTCATTACATCTAACTCATTTTTTTCCACAACACCTCACGTATGACATGCTGCTGTGTTGTGAGATCTTGTCAAGCCCAACATTATAAATTATTTGCCATGTCATTTATGTGCTTGATATAATGCTTGCAAACTTGAATACCATAGAAAAATTATTGAAAATCGGTAATGTACCTAGTGGTACAACTATGTGAATTAAGCCTCGAACTAGTCCAAATAGAGATTTTAATATGAAATTGAGAATTTTAAAACCCTAGAATGACTCAGTATGGTGATTCGGAGTTCGAGGATTAATTAAGAGTCAAATTGGAATTTTTATGATGTAGGGGCAAAATGGTTATTTTTGCCACCTGAGGTTAAAATTGGGGTGTTGGATGAAATTTTTGACTAAGATTGATCGTTTAGAACATAATTTGAGTTTGAGAAGTGAAGAATTTTAATTTCGACGTTTTTTCGAGCATAAAGGTAGAATAGTCATTTTGCCGCCTAAGGGAAAAGTTGTAATTTTACACCACCCAACACATGTCCAGCACATGAATTTCACCCACTATCATCATGAATAATTGAGGAAATTTTAAGTGGTGGAGAGAGAATACTTAATGAGTAAGTATGGCACATGCACCAATTACATGGTGACATGTGTCAAATTTTCATCCATGCATACTTGGCTTTAAAAAGCAACCCATAACCCTCCCATATCACTCTCATATGGTCGGCCAACTCAAGGAAGAAAGGAAAAATAAAGAACAAAAACCCTAGAGTGAAAATTCAAAAGGAAATTGGTGGATTTCAAGTAATTAAGCAAGTAAAGGTAAAATTTCTTAATTCTAGCTTGTGATATACCTTTCCTATGCATTATTTTTCATTTTCCATGGTTGAGAACTAAGTTTGTATGAAGGATTCATGGCTGACCGAACATATAGAGAGAGAATTTCATGGTGGATTTGATTAGATTTTAAGATATGTCAGTGTTTTTAGTTAATTTGTCATGTTTGTAATGGAAACAAGTAAGAAAAATCGCATGTTCTTCACCCACCCACTGTGGCCGAATTTCATGAGGAACCTAGAAGTGATGATTTTGTGATATCTTGTGTTATTTAGGTAGGATTTAATGAATTGAGGTGATGAAAACCGAAAATGGTGATGGAAACCAAAAATGGTGATTTTTAAGTATAATGCCTTTAGTAAACAAGTTGAATCACAATGAGAAAGTCCAGCTTATTGAGGCACTTTGGTAGAATTGAGATATTGGAAATGTAATGAGTATATATTTGGAATCAATTTGGGTGATTTTATTAGGAATGAATAATTTATGGTGTAAAAACCAAGCATGAAAAATCATAATGTTCATGCACTCAACATGATCGAATTTTTCAAGAGAAAATGTCAGGACGATTTTGTCATATTTCAAGTTATTTAAATTGTGTTTGATGATTTGGAGTATTAGGAGAGGAATGGAATTATTTGGAGTTGAATTGGACGTATTGGCTAATTAATCAGGTGATAAACCGAGTTAGGCCAATACCATTTTATTCTGATCACAATTGATCCAACGTGTAGCATCGTATTTACGTGACTGTCCGAACAACCTCATGTATTCATATAGAGTCTGAAGTAGATTTATAATGGTATGACACAATATATTGAATTATGTGTTGTGAATTGTGTATAGGTGGTAAGCCCTCTAATAAGGGTAAATTGTGTATAAGTGGTAAGCCCTCTAACAAGGGTAAAGACATTGTGCCAGAGGACTAAGAATAGGAGTATTTCGGACTCCTAATACTGTGAGTGAACTTGCATTTCAAATTATTTTGTGGATTTTAATTGAGTTGAGATGAAATGCTTGAAGGATTTATATCCAACTTCTTATTTGAAAATGAGTCCTAGGAACAAGCCTTTGACAATTATTTTAATGTTATGAGTGTGTACATTGTGTAAAGAAATTGAATACATGCTCATTTATTGTGTTGATAATGATATGAATGAATGGATAATGTGTATTAATGACCATGGGATTACGGGAGTAGAGAGTGCACACATGGTCATATTGCTATGTACAAGTGAGGGATGTACATATGATGACCGGGGGATGTGCGAGTACAGAGTGCACACATGGTCATATTAATATGTGCAAGTAGAGAGTGCAAACATGATCTTATTGCTTGGTGCGAGTAGGGAGTGCACCAGAGTGAAGGAAAAAATGGGATGGTGTATGTAATTGCACTTGATTATATATATATATGCGTGATATGATGTGCATGATGGAAAAATGTGATTTTATGGTATGCGAACCTTGAGAAATTCTCCTTTATTGCAAATTTATTTAAATTGAAGAAAAGGGGTTTTAATGTTAATTGAATCTAAATTGTCTCATTCCAAATCAGTACATCATGGTTCTCAACTTTCCTTGTTATTATTGCTTGTTCCCTTCTAATGTTCACTCACTGAGTTTTGTACTCACTGTTTTAAAAATTCATGTTTTCAGATTAGGAGACTATTGGATCCTAGGTCGAGGAGTCCTCGTATCTCATCTCTTGGGTAGGTGCTTGGCATTCAATAGCTACCCTTTTTTTGTAGTTTCTCCACTTGAAGTCACAGGTCCTTTTGCTTTGTGAATATGTTCATGTAATGTAAATTATTGAGTTACATGTCTTGAACAGTATATATATATATATATATATTTAATCAATACTGCCATAGTGAGTTGGCTATGTTCACACCCGTCGGAATGCATGTGGATGCATTAGTTGATAAAATGTTAAACAACATAAATGGGATAGGCTTGCTTGGGCTTGGTAAGCTACGCTTATTAGGCCCATACGCCGATCATGGCCTAGAAATTAGGTCGTGACAAAGTTGGTATCAGAGCCCTAGGTTGTTTAGGTCCTAAGATGTTCTTGTTTGGTTTAGCAGAGAGTCGGGTGTTTATGTGGGATCTTTGATTATGAACTGTGAATCGCAGCACATCTCATAATCAAGGAACTGCATAAATTCCCTATCTTAGAAACCACCTTATTTCATTAGCTGTGACTATGAAATGTGTTGAATAATAGGTGTTTGCTTTTGTCTAGGTAAGAATGCCGCCTAAGACACGGGCCGCCTTAAGACGGATGGGGGAACAAGATGCTCCCACTAAGAAGACTGATAGGCCATTGGTATCCATCCTGAGGGGGCGAGGTAGACGTGGCAGGGCCACTAAGTCAGTGTGGGCGAATACGCCTAAAAGTAAGAGAAAGGAGAGACAGCCTTTAGGTGAGGCAGATAGGCCACCAATTGGGGGCATTACTGTTGAGGATTTGGCGACAGGTCTACAGGAAGTTAATCGAGTTGTAGAGATGATGGTAGCCCGTATGGATGATATACAGAAAGTAGTAGAGGGGAGACATGTAGCGCAAGCGTCCCCTAGTTCACAAGGCTAGACCGACCGCCAACCTCCAAAGGGTGAAAAAGGTCAAGTAGAGGTTTCACTCACTAACTTTTTGAAGCTTAAGCCTCTATCGTTTACTAGGTCGGATGCATCGGAGAAACCCCAAGGTTTTTTTGGACAAGATGGAAAGATTTGTAATGCCATGGAATGTTCTAACATTAGATCAGTGGAGCTAGCAGCTTTTCAATTGGATGATGTAGCATAGGAATGCTATGACTCTTTATGAAGGGGTAGGCCGACAGATGCTGCACTGTTGACTTGAAATGAATTCAGTACAGCTTTCTTAGATCAATTTTTATCACATAGTGTACGAAATGCCAGAGCTAGAAAGTTTGAATCGTTGGTGCAGACTCCGAGTATGACAGTGTCCAAGTATGATATAAAATTCACGCAGCCGTCTCGATATGCACCTTATTTAGTTTCCACAGAGGAGATGAAGATCCAAAGGTTTGTGGATGGGCTGGTGGAACCATTGTTTAAGGTTGTGGCCTCTTGAGATTTTAATACTTACTCTGTGGCAATGGATTGTGCTCAACGAATTGAGATGAGAACCAGTGAGAGTAGGGCCACAAGAGATAGAGCAAAAAGGGCTAAGACAGAGGGTTCTCAATGTCGCAGAGATTTCGGCAATGGGATTTCATCTTCTAGCCGTCAAGGCCTACAGAGGGAATCAAGGTTACCCCAACAGGGGAGTGATGTGATGAGTGCCAAAGTTGTGTAAAGGCAAAGAACTTTTAGTGGAAGGAGGTAGCAACAAGATTCAAGGTAGAGTAGTGTCACGACCCAATTTCCGGGCCATGACCGGCGCAAGGACCCAATGAGCATAGCTCACTAAGCCCAAGCAAGCCTAATTTCACTTACTTTATCCCATACATGCTCGTGTGAGGCATCCACACGTAACACACCCAGTGTACATACAATGCCAACTAACAGTGACATATCCAATCACACATACACACACACACCCTTTCCGGGTGTGGACACAGCCAATTCACAATAACATTATTAATCACAGTATACATGCACTATTCCAGTCATGTATTTAGCAATTTACATTGCTCACACACTTACATTCATACCAGTCAGAAACAGACTTTAACAGTGTACATTACATGTACATAACCATCATACAAAACCCAAGACTTCCAGCGGAGACATGTACAATAAAAGGGTATCATTATCGAATGCCAGATACATACCCAGGAGATGCTCTACGAGGACTCCTCGATTTAGGGTCCAACAGTCTCCTGATCTGAAAACATGAATTTTATAAAACGTGAGTACGAAACTCAGTGAGTGAATATTATAAGGGAACAAGCAATCTCGTCTAGGAAATTTAACAATCATGATGCACTGGTTGAAGATAGGCCATTTTTTTTTTCTAACTACTATTTCAAACCCTTTTTCCCTTACCCAGGAATTTATTACGCATTCAAGGATTAAACATTCTTGAATTTACACTCATCATTCTATCAAAGTAGTAAATCGACGGTTGTTTACAAACCGTCACATAATAAGGGTTTCACAACCCGTACAATTTATATATGCATATGTACCACGTACAATTTAATTCACCAATCATTCTATCTCATTCATTATCCCATCTTTTCCTCCACTCTGCTATACTCTCAACTCATACATCATTACCGGCATTGCACTTCCCACTCCGCACATTCACGGTAGTAATTATCACAACCTTTATCAATAGACCGGCATTGCACTTCCCACTCCGCACATGCACGGTCGTAATTATCACAACCTTTATCATTAGACCGGCATTGCACTTCCCACTCCGCACATGCACGGTCGTAATTATCACACTCTTTATCATTCAACCGGCATTGCACTTCCCACTCCGCACATGCACGGTTGCATCAATTTCACCATAATTTATTAATAATGCATATCAGCATAATACAAGGGTACACAGATTCAGTACACTCAATTTCACATAATTTCTCAATAATACATATAGGCATCATGTTGATATACACATATGCATAACAATCATATTTAACGTCACTGAAATATTTTCATCTTCAGTTTCAAACAATTCACATACCATACAATCACATATATACACAAATACATAAGCAATCATATACACTGCTAATATTCACTATCCTTAGTGGAAAAACATTTATTAGGGAACTTGGCAAGCAGTATCACTCAACTTTGCCGCCAAGTACCTGGGCGAACATCACTTGGTAAGGGGTATCACTTAGCATCCCTTCCAAGTTTTCGGGCGAGAATTTCTCGGTGAGGGGTATCACTCAGCATCCCTCTTTACACACCATATTGCCGTATCCAAAATCATCGACATGTGTTTCCCACATATCGTACACATGTACATATATATATCAAAACAATTAAATATCAATGCATTGCACGTATTTACACATGTGTGACAACACGTTATAAGAACACAAAATTTCGTGCCTTCAAGCATGCCACATAATTCCATGCCTTCAAGCATATCACCTAATTTCTATGCCTTCATGCATAACGCATAATTTTATGCTTTCATGCATAACTCATATTTTTATGCTTTCATGCATAACACATATTTTCATGCTTTCATGCATAACACATATTTACCACATAAAATCATTTTTCTCAAAGGCTTGTTCCCGGCACGTATTTTTAAAAACTTTGGATAAATCATTTAATTATCCTAATCAATACAATGTGCATTTCCCAAATAATTTGAAATGCAAATTCACTCACCGTCTCACAAATCTGGATTCCGGATGCTCTCGGATTAAAAATCCTCTATCGCGATTCCCTTGCCTTTCTCGGATTTCTCACCACCTTAACACAGAATAAAATTAAGAAATTTACTAAATTGCCCAAACTAACATAAACTAATTTAAATTGCTAACGTATGATGCACAAAGGCAAAAATGCGTCCGATTATCGCTTTAACACGGTATTGCCTAATTTCGACCGCTCAGCCGATAAATTGGCCAATAAGCCCGATTTGATTCCAAATTGCACAATTCTTTTTCTAATACCTTAATTCACCACAAACCATTTAATTAATGCCAATTTCAGCCTTCATTATTTTCCATTTCTTTATGGAAAAATTCGGCCAATACAGTGCATTAGCACTGAAAATTTTTCTACTTCATTTTTCACTCTAAATTGTCATTTTCTAATTTCTTTCATTTCAAATGAAATCATTTCATTTGAAATGACCCAATTTCCTCATACACTCTCCACCCTAGGTTCGGCCTAACAAAGCACAACCATGAGATTCAATTTCTTTCTTCCATATTTCTTCATAATCATGCTTAACTACCTCTAACTACTAACATAGTCTAAATTCAATCCAATCCAACATCAAATCCCTACTCATACCCATTTTTCAGAATCCATTCCTTCATGATATCTCCATATTTAACCATAGAATTCAAGAACAAAAGCATAGATAAGCTAGGGTTAGAGGAAATCTAAAGAAAAGTTACCTTTGTTTTGCTTGAATCTTGAAAAACACTTGAAATCTATGGATTTTTGGCTAGGTTTTATGTTTTTCTCCTTTGTTCTTCTTTTCTTCCCTTCAATCGGTTTTTGTTCCAGAATTTAGAGAGAGAAATGAGGGCTAAGGCTGATTTTTATGGCTTAAATAATAAAATATAAAAGCTTGCCACGTGGCACCATGTGATTGGCCCATTTTTTTGACTTTTTGACTTTTTCTTCCATTTATTCTCCACCATTTGATTCATCAAGCCCAAATCTGATCCAAGGATGATCATGGCTGGAAAAATTTATTCTGGTAGTGAAAAATTACCGAAATGCCCCCGGGATGGCAAAATTACGATTTTGCCCCTATACTCCGAAATGTACCGGAATTTCATTATTTTCACTGTCCAACCTCAAATAACATCAATATAAATCAATATTACCCAATTGGGGCAAAATCCTTTCAAAAAAATTCACATTTAGCACTCCGGTGGCAAAATTACCATTTTACCCTTGTGCTCCAAAAACACCGAAAATCACCATTTTACACTGCTAAACATCATTCTATAATTATGGGATCATAACTGTATGTCACATAATTATTTTTAGTCCAATGTGATCAAATCTTGGTCAAAAATCTCCATAAATCAACAAATGAGAAAATGACCGTTTTGTCCCTAACCGGTCAATTTTCCCGATTGACTCCAGACTGGACCTTGAACTCTGAATCACTATTCTGAGCTATTCTGTGGGTCTCAGAATTTAGAAATTCCTCTTAGAATTTCTATTTAAACTAGTTCAAGGCTCGATTTAACTTAGTTGTACTACTCGGTACAACATTGTCTTTTAATCGAGCTTGACAAGGTCTCACAAGTAGTCAGGCTATTCCTTCCTGTGATACTTGTAGAAAACGACATAGAGGACGATGTAATCTTACTACAGGAGCTTGTTTTAGTTGTTGCCAACCTGGACATATTTGGAGGAACTGCCGCAATGGCTCAACAACCGCAAGGTTCTGTTCGCAGTTCTACTCAGCCAGCTTTGTCTGCTCCTTCGACAGCTATCTCAACTGGCCAGGAGGTTAGCAGGACAAGAGATAGAGGTGCCGGTGCTTCCTCTGGGGGTAAACCATCTGGGTCTGGGCATCAAAGTTTTGCAGGGAGAGGCCAAGCAAGGGTATATGCTTTAACTCCCCAAAAGGCTCAAACATCCAATGCAGTAGTCTCAAGTACTCTTTCCATTTGTAATATGAATGCTCGGGTATTGTTTGACCCTAGATCGACCCACTCTTTTATCTCTTCATGTTTTGCACATCAGTTGGGTAAGAATCGTGTTAGGAGAGAAGAACAATTAGTGGTATCTACTCCTTTAAAGGAAGCATTTGTGGCTGAATGGGAATATAAGTCCTGCGTAGTTCAAATTAAGGATAAGAACACCTTAGTGAATCTAGTGGTGTTAGACAGCTTAGATTTTGATGTGATCTTGGGAATGGATTGGCTATCGCCTTGCCATGCTAGTGTGGATTGCTATCATAAGTTGGTTAGATTTGATTTTCCAAGTGAGCCATCGTTTAGTATTCAGAGGGATAAAAGCAATGTTCCAACCAACTTGATATTAGTTATGCCTACTAGAAGGTTGTTAAGACAGGATTGTCAAGGTTACTTGGCTATTGTGAGGGATACCCAAGCAAAGGTCGAAGATATAAACCAAGTGTCGGTAGTGAATGAGTTTGTGGATGTATTTCTCGAGGAGCTACCGGGTTGTGAGGCCTCGACCTCTATAGACCCGTTAATAGAAGTTGTCAAGCCCAGCCCTACAAAATATTTGCCATATCATTCATGTGCTTGATAGAATGCTTGCATACTTGAAACACCTCGAAAAAATTTTCAAAGGTCGGTATTGTACCAAGTGATACAATTAAGTTGAATTAAGCCTCGAACTAGTCCAAATAGAGATTTTAAGATGAAATTGAGAATTTTAAAACCCCAGAATGACTTAATATGGTGATTTGGATTTCAAAGCCTGATTTGGAATCAAATTGAAATTTTCACTCCGTAGGGGCAAAATGGTCATTTTGCCACTCGAGGTTAAGATTGGAATGTTGGATGAAATTTTTGATTAAGATTGATCATTTGGAGTATTGTCACGTCCCGGAACTCTCATTGGGCCCATAATAACCGCCGCGACATCCCGATAGGTACTCATTACCCAAAATGTCAATCGGAACCTCACAAGGCTTAGCATCAGCTTTCGCACTTCCCCAATGAGCGATAGTTATTAAATATCACATTTCAAAGAATTTCAATTCATTTCCCAATCAAAACATTAAAATATTATTTTTTGGCTCACAGGGGTATTTTCGTCATTTTTCGTCGAAAATCTCAAAACTAGCGAAAAATGTAGTAGAAACGTAGAAACACATATTTTATGATTAAAAATAAATTTCAAGGTCTAAAACTTTCGTTTGAAGTAAAAATTTAATTGTTTGAATAAAATAGAAATACTCGATAAAATAATCTATTTTCTTATAAAACAATTTTTATAAAGCTATCAATAAATAATTTTTGCAGCGTAAAAACTAAATATACTTTTACATACTTTAATACAAATGACCAAAGTATGAAATTTAAATTACAGTGACACGTGGGCCTACAACTAACCGAAATGTATTGAAAACTGTGAACCTACAGTTCTTATCGATTCAAATCCATTGTGGTCCTTGATCGAATCCGCTAACTATGGAAATCTCTGAGCCTGTAATTTGAAGAAATGAGGGGGTGAGATTATAAAATCCCAGTGAGTAAACAGATACCAGCTAAATTATCTAAAGTCGAGTAAATGGAGATAAATTCAAACTTATTCTACTTATCACATTTTACCTTATCTCAACTCATTTAAATCGAGTAGAGACAAATAAAATATTATATCGAGTAAAATAGAATTATTTTACTCGAATAATTAATATTTAGTTTGTCTTATGCATCTTTTAAATACTTGGCTCACGCCAAAATCATTCTCAGGGATACTCCGACCAAAACATCTAACCGAAACCGCCAAGGCTGTTCAGTGTAGTACACACATGAACATATTTTTATATTTTAAAATCTAGCCATTCCTTGGTGTTGGTTAAGTTTCACTCTCACGCGATGGTTCACATGAAGTGCACTTAAACTTTACCTCCAAAGATACCCTTCACACAGCTCTCCGATTAAGGTAAGGTATATATATATATATATATATCTGATCCTGTGCCCCTTCTCATAGGCTGGTCCACAAGACCTCCATTGCAGGGATTACGAATTATTTGATTTACCACCTAATTTATAAAAGTTTAACTAGCATGGCATGGCAATTTATTGAAATCTAGCCTCTAAAGGCTGAATACACAGTACGTATAATTCTAGCACAAAAACCAGATTAGCCATACATGCTCATATATTGTCATAAGCCATTAAATTTAAACACAATTTATAATACAACAAATAAATAATCTCCAATTACTCTATTTCCCAAAATCATCATTTAATTTTTGAAAAATTCATAAAATCATTTTATAAAATTACAATTTCTCCTAAAACATAAGAATTTACCATTTAAAACCCATTTTTCTATAAAATCACACAATTGAATAAAAACTACTCTAGATAATTAAGATGATAATAAGTTTACTCACTATGTCAAAATTTCAGATTTTTCGAGGCACTCTGCCTACTGATTCTCCAGCGCAATCTCCTTGCCTTTTTTTTTTCAAAGGACTCACCACCTAAACACAATGTATAATCAAAATATTTACTACATTGATGCTAAATTAAAACAAACTAACCTAGACTCTATGCTTAAGCATGATATGAAATGCAAAATGTCTAAATTTTGCCTAAACACCGTATTGTCCTATTTCGGTCTTTTACTCGATAAATTGATATACACGTCCGATTTAGCTCCAATCAACTCCATTTCTTTTCTAATGCTTCAAATCACCAATGTCAAGCCAAATACCTTAAAAATTAGCAAAGCCACATTCATATTCCTTCTTGAAAAATTCAGCCAAAATGGTGCACTAACACCGTAATTTTTCCTATTTAATTTTCTCTCCATAATTATTAATTTTCTAACTAATTCTCTTGAAATAAAAATCAATCCATCACTCTCATACTCCAAGAAAGGTTTGGCCATTAAAGAACACTAAGGAAAATCAACTTTTTTCTTGTTGTTTTGCTTACTAACACTCTAAACTAACTAAATTCACTAACATAACTCAAAATCAAATCAATCTAACATCATTTCTCTCCCCATACCCATTTGACCAGCCATGGTTTCCCCATCAAAACATGCATTTTAACCATGGAAAATAAGGGAAAATGCATAAAGAAGATAGATTTCAAACTTAACCTAATAAATCTTACCTTTTTCACTAGAGTTTTCTTGAAAAATCACACTTTTTCTTGAATTTTTGGCACCTAGGGTTTATGTTCTTATTTTCTTTCCTTTTCTTCTCTTTTTTCCTCTCTTGGCCAACCATGATGAGAGAGAAATGGGATGATTTGTGCCATTTTATAAGAAAATAATAAAATATTAAAAGTATAACACATGGCATTTTTTTATTGGTTCAAATTTTAAATATTTGACTTTTATTCCATTAATTCTCCACCACACAAATCTCATATTTATCCATTGCCATGTTGAATAAAATCCCTTGGTCTTGACAAATGTTTGGGGCGAAAAATTACCGATTTGCCCCCGATGTGGTAAAATTACAATTTTGCCCCTATACTCTGAAATGTACCAAAATTACATTTTTTTCACTTTCCAACCTCAAATTACACTCCAATTGATCAATCTTAATCAAATGAGGCCAAAATAGTTTCTAAAAATTCTCGTTTTGTCCTCTAGTGGTAAAATTACCATTTTACCTTTATGCTCCAAAAATACCGAGAATTAAAAATTTTCACTGCTAAACCTCATATTATGCTTGAAATGATCATATTATACTTCAAATGATTATTCTTGGTCAAAATTTTCATTAAATAACCAAATTTAAATTTTAGATGGCAAAATGATCATTTTACCCCCAATCGGTCAATTTTTTTGATTGACTCCAAATCGGCCTTCGAACTCCTAATCACCATTTTAAGTCATCCCTGGACTATGAAATTCCTAATTTCACCTTAAAATCTCTATTTTAATTGGTTCGATGTATAAATCGACTTAATTGTACTTTTAAGTACAATACCAGCTTTTATCCATTTTTTTGAGATATTTTAATATGCAAGCGTACTGTCAAATATATAAATATCATGACAGATATTTTAGGGCTGGGTTTAACAAGTATAATTTGAGATTAGAAATTGAAAAATCTTAATTTTGATATTTTTTCGAGCATAAAGGGCAAAATAGTCATTTTACCATCTCAAGGGTAAAATTGTAATTTTGCACCCCCAACACTTGTCAAGCCCATAAAATGCAGCCATTAGCATTTTACATCATGGATAATTGAAGGATTTTATGTGGTGGAGAATGAAAGCTTAATTATTAAGTTTGAAAAAAATAGGCTAATAGTAAGGCGACAAGTGTCATGCTTTTATTTGTTTATTATTTTCCTTATAAATTAGTATAAAACCAGCCCATTTCTCTTCATTATGGTTGGCCTCACCAAGGAAAAGCAAGAAAAAGAAAGAAAAAAACCCTAGATAGCAAAATTCAAGAGAAAAGTGTGAAATTTCAAGGAATCAAGTGACAAAAGGTAAGATTTTTCAATTCTAGCTTGTGATTTATCTTACCCATGCATTCTTTTGCATTTTCCATGGTTGAATCACAAGATATCATGAAGGATTCATGGCTGACCGAACATGTAGAGAGAAGATTTGATGATGATTTAGATAGATTTTTAAGTTATATGGATGTTTTTAGTTGGTTATGGTGTTAAGTGTAAGAATCAACTTGGAAATCACACATTCCTTTTGAGTTCATCATTGGCCGAATCTTCCTTGTGGTGTGTTGATGGTGGATTTGATTTCATTCAAGAGATTTGGTTAGGAAATAATGAATTATGGTGTAAAAATTAAATATGAGAAACTATAGTTTTTATGCACCCATCATGGCCGAATTTCATAAGGAATTTAGTGATGGTGATTTTTGTGATATCTTATGTTATTTAGTTAGAAATTAATGAATGGTGATGATGAAAACCGAAAATGGTGATGGAAACCGAAAATGTTGATTTTTTTTAAGTATAGTGCTTTTAGTAAATAAATTGAATCACAATGAGAAAGTCAAGCTCATTGAGGCATTTTGGTGTGTTTGAGATATTGGAAGTGTGATCAATATAATTGGAGCTAATTTGGATGTTTTCGCCAAATCGAAGGTGGAAAATTTGAATTAGGTCGAAAATCGATCCATTTCTATCACAATTGAATTTACGTATAACACCGATTCCAAGTGACTATCCAAACAACCTCATGCATTCATATAGAACCTGAAATAGATTTATAATGGCATGACACAAAATATTGAATCATGTGTCATTTATTGTGTATAGGTGTTGAGCCCTTTAACAAGGGTAAAGACATCGTGCCAGGGGGCCGAGAATAGGGGTATTTCGAACTCCTAATACTGTGAGTGAACTTGCATTTCAAAATTGTTTTAGCAATGTGAATGTATTTGAACAAAACGTTTGAATGATTTTATCCAACTTTTCTTCAAAAGGAATGGGTACCATGGGAGCAAGCCTTTAGTGAAATATTTTTGTGATGTAGAACATGATTGTGATGAATCTATGTACCTCTATATGATGCTGATATGTATTGTTAAGAAATTTTTGTGAAATTGATGTAACCATGCATGTGCGGAATGGGCAGTGCACATGTCGATTGAATGACAATGTTGTAATGATTACTACCGTGCATGTGCGGAGTGGGTAGTGCACATGCCGGTAATGATGTGCGAGTAAGGAGTGCACCAGAGTGGAGAAAAATGGTGTGGTGGATGTAATTGTACGTGATCTTTTATATATATGTGTGTGTGTGTGTGTGTGAACTCGAAAACTCTCTATCTCAATTCAAATTGATTTGAATTGATGAAAAAAAAAAGGTTTTGATATTAACTTGACCTAAATTGTCTTGTTCCAAATACGTGCATCATGGTTCTCAACTTTCTTAGTTATTATTGCTTGTTCCCTTCTAATGTTCGCTCACTGAGTTTCGTACTCACAATTCTAAAAATTCATGTTTTCAGATCAGGAGACTGTTGGATGCTAGATTGATGAGTCCCCATAGTTTGTCTCCTGGGTACGTGTTTGGCATTTAATAGCTACCCTGTTACCATAATTTCTCCGCTGGAAGTCACGGGTCCTTTTGTTTGTGAATGTATGCATGTAATGTAAATTACTAAGTTACATGTCTTGAATAGTATGTGTATATTTTAATCGATAATGCCATTATGAATTGGCTATGTTCACACCCATTGGAATACATGTGGAAGCATTAGTTGATAAGATGTTAAGCAATATAAATGGGATAAGCTTGCTTGGGCTTGGTAAGCTACGCTCATTGGGCCCATGCGTCGGTCATGGCTCGAAAATTGAGCTGTGACATGGGTTTACCTCTAAAGCGAGAGATTGAATTCTGTATAGATTTGATTCCTGATACTAGACCCATATCCATACCCCCGTATCGGATGGCACCGGCAAAGCTTAAAAACCTTAAGGATCAGTTGGAGGATCTGCTAGATAAAGGTTTCATTCGCCCAAGCGTCTCACCATGGGGAGCACCGGTGCTATTTGTAAAGAAGAAAGATGGGTCACTTAGACTATACATTGACTATCGACAACTTAATAAGGTAGCGGTGAAGAATAAGTACCCACTCCCAACAATAGACGACCTGTTTGATTAGCTACAAGGGGCACAATGTTTCTCTAAGATAGATCTGCGATCTGAGTATCATCAATTGAGGATCCGAAAGGAAGACATACCCAAGACTGCATTTCAAACAAGATATGGACATTATGAGTTCTTGGTGATGTCGTTTGGGCTTACTAATGCCCCTGCAGCCTTTATGGATTTGATGAACCGAGTGTTCAAGCCCTATTTGGATAAGTTTGTAGCAGTGTTCATTGATGATATCTTGATCTACTCGAGGAGTCGAGAGGAGCACGAGCAGCATCTTAAGATAGTGCTCCAAACTTTGAAAGAACATCAATTGTATGCCAAGTTCTCCAAATGTGAGTTCTGGCTTGAAAGTGTTGCATTCTTGGGACATGTGGTATCTTAGGATAGGGTACAAGTCGATCCAAAAAAAGTCGAGGCAGTGGAAAAGTGGTCAAGGCCAACATCAGTTACGGAGATTAGAAGCTTTTTAGGGTTGGCAGGCTATTATCGTCGCTTTGTCAAGGATTTCTCAAGAATAGCCACCCCTCTAACCAAGCTGACGCGTAAAGATACAAAATTGAATGGTCAAATGCTTGTGAGGATAGCTTTGAGAAGCTTAAGACATGTCTCACCACAGCTCCAGTGTTAAGTTTACCACAAGGCATAGGGGGTTATACAGTATTTTACGATGCATCGCTGGTTAGTTTAGGGTGTGTGTTAATGTAGCATGGGAAGGTGATCGCATATGCATCAAGACAACTTAAAAGGCATGAGCAGAATTACCCTGCACACAATTTGAAAATGGCAGCAATCGTGTTTGCCTTAAAAATATGGAGACATTACTTGTATGGTGAGACTTGCGAAATATATACGGACCACAAAAGTCTGAAATATATATTTCAATAGAGGGATCTTAAATTGCGTATATATTTTGTATGTACACACTCATAACAAAAGTCTGAAACATACACAATGTACACACTCATAACAAAAGTTTGAGTTTTGTACTCACTGTTTTAAAAATTCATATTTTCAAATCAGGAGACTGTTGGATCCTAGGTCAAGGAGTCCCCGTATCTCGTCCCCTGGGTAGGTGTTTGGCATTCAATAGCTACCCTTTTTCCGTAGTTTCTCCGCTAGAAGTCACAAGTCTTTTTGCTTTGTGAATATGTTCATGTAATGTAAATTACTGAGTTACATGTCTTGAACAGTATATATATATATTTTTAATCAATAATGCCATAGTGAGTTGGCTATGTTCACACCTGTCGGAATGCGTGTGGATGCATTAGTTGATAAAATGTTAAACAACATAAATGGGATAGGCTTGCTTGGACTTGGTGAGCTACGCTCATTGGGCCCATGCACTGGTCATGGCCTGAAAATTGGGTCGTGACATGTGTCCACTTATAGTGGATGTTAATGTTAGCATTGAAACCCCATCAATCCCTCGGCACACAAAGAAAATCTTCCATGTTCTCCTGCTCTATTTTTGTTCTGGCCATCTGCAGCAAAGAATATATAACATTTCCATAGAGCAAATATGATCATGGGAGATTAAAAAAACAATAACTTACTAGAGCAAATATGGTCATGGAAGATTAAAAAAAGCAATAACTTACTATCTTTGCATACATAATAGAAAATAATTGAAGCACTTGTGAAGTATAGATTATTTAGTAAATAAAGAGATACATATTAAAGCATTCAAGTTAAGTAAAAAAACATGAAATCCAAGCAATGACAGTCACGCAATGCCTTATAGATAATAGTCACACAATGCCTTATAGATAACAGTCACGCAACGCCCTATCAAGTAGTCGCGTAATAACTTAAACTCAATCACGCAATGTCTTATCAACCAGTCACCAATGAGCTATCAAGTAGTCACGCAATGCATAAAACCCTTAAACGCATTGCCTAATCCAATCACGCAAATCCTAAATCACGTCATGCCTAAAACCAATTATGCATTAGGTTTCAACCAGTCATGTAAACCCTAGGTCATGCAATACCAAAAACCCCAAAACCCAATTCCTATCAACCAATCACGCATTCCTTATCAATGTTCAAGCCAAACACCACCAACACTACCATATTCAAATTTATATTCAACAACTTCAAACAACAAGAATATGAACAATATGCCTATGTTTATGCTCAAAAACAATAAATGAAGAATATGCCTACCTTTTTGGACATGGTTAAAAATAAAAATATATGCAATTTTATGTTAATTAACTCAATGCATGAAATGTGAACTTCCTCTCAGCTCTAAAATCTACCTACCTTTATGCTCAAACCACTCTAAAATGCTTTTATAACTACTCAAAATGCTCGAAAGTTGACTTGGCTAGAGGATGCTTTAGAGGGAGATGGATGGTTTGTCGAGAAGTATTGAGGAGTTACAAAGATTATAAACTAACTTGACCCAAACATATGGGTAGAGTTGAGGCGTGGATCCAAACATATGGGTTGGTTTTATTAAAGGCAAATTTGTCCAAAATTTATTTCTCTTGACTAAAAACAATTAAAATTATAAAAGGGCTATTTTCAAAAATGCTTTATGCATGAGGCTTATTTTTGAAAAGTACTCTTTATTATATCAATAGATAATGTATTTTTGTTTAATTTTAATTTTAAAATATATTTTAACTAGATTAAACCATGTGCTCTGTACTAGATCTGCTAAATTTTACAAACGCCTTATCTAAAATTTTTTGCGAAAGAAGATAGTGCAAGATAAGTTGGTGTAATATTGATGTTTTTGTCAAAAAATAATTAAAAGTTTTATATGATTCATAAAATAAAATAGCAAACTTAATACAAAACTTAATATCAATAAAAAAAAACTATGCAATGATATGGCTTTATAATAATTTTTTAACTATAATCGATTGATATGGTTTTATAATTGGTTTTTAACTATAATTGATTGTTATATGGATGATAGTTTGGTTTAAATAAATTGCCAACATTCTCATTATTTAATATTTGATGTCAACAATGGTATAAAATGGAAGAATGTGTAACATAAATAAACAAATTATATTGATTTATAGTTTAGCAAGATTACACCATCTGTATCACAGTTTTCCAATTTGCATGTATTTAACAACACAATATCACAATGATAATATATAAATATTATGAGAAGAAATGTAAAAATTCTTCGTTAACTATTAATTATGATGTTATTGTCTAAAAAATAGTGCAAACTTAGTTTCAGCAATAATGATTCAAAAATACACTTCATCTTTTTTTGGGACAACATCCATCATGTAATAAGTTACACATCAACAAATCACAATCAATTTTATTATATCATTTTCATAGCCCTATGATTAGAAAGGTGCATGTCGTTGTACAATAGTTAATTTCAAAAATATGTTTGAATTGTTTGCAGACAACAGTGTCAAGAACAAGATGTTACATAGTTTTGAACAAAAAATTGAACTAGCAGTAGTGGATGGATATCTTGATCAATAATTTCTTTATACATAGTCAGCTTTGCAACATAATAAATATATTGTCATGAGTAAACTGAAGCAAGAATTAAAAAAAGGGTAAAATACCCTCACCTCTTAACTTTTAATCATAATTCCAAATTGGTCCATTAGTTTTTTAAATGAACACTCCGCCCTAAAAGTATAAACACAGTCTATAGGAATAATGAAATGACTAAAATGCCCTTTATTCTTTCTCTCATTTTTTTCTCTCAAACAATATGGTCGGTTGGTGACACTCCCATTCATCAACTGACCACCCCACGACAAGTGCTCCCTAAGGAAGGGCACACAGAAGGGGGCACCCCTTGGGAGCTCTGATCTAGTGCTCCCCAAGAGAGAAGAGCACTAATTGATGCTCCTTTTTGAGGAACACTGATTTTTTTTTACAACAAAAAATTATATAACAGTAATTTTAAAAATTAATAAAGGGTAAAATTATCTTTTTCATATTGCCACATCATCAAATAAACGAAAATACAAACGGTTGGCTAACGGTTGGACTTATGTGTCTAGTGAAAGATATTTTTTAAAGCAGAGTATCCATTTCCAAAAGTAATAGGACTGCTTTGAATTATGACTAAAAGTTAGGAGGTGAGAGTATTTTACCCTCAAAAAAAGAAACAATGAATGTAACAACGGTTGAAAGCTTTTCCCACGTTTACAGTTTTACAAAAATCTTCCACTCAACAATAGCATTTTTCAATTTGCCTAAAAAGATTAGATAGACATATATAAATGAAAACATCAACAATAACCTTATCAAATATATCAACAGAAACAATCATCAAAAAGTAACAAATCTCATTTTGCAAAATAAATAACAAAAGCAAATTGCATGCAATAAATCTAAAAGTACAAAGGAAAAGAAAACAATCATACACAAACAATAGTCAATGCAATAAAATAAGTAGTCAAACAAAAACAACAATCAATCGAATAATCATCATCTACCATAAGAATGTTTATTTTAATCAATACCTTCATTGAAGGAATCCACGATAAAAAGCTTCAGTACCTAACCAACCTCAAATGGAACATCAAAGAAAAGGATGAAATCATGCCCAACACACAGAACAAAGCATTTCTACATAATTGGTTGCATATTTGCAGAAAGATTTATTAAGAGTGATTACCATTACAAAAATTTATCTAATAGTGTTGATTTGAGATACTCAAGGTTGTTTAGTCCTTCCTCAACTAGCACTTGAACATTATAAGAATTATTTTTTAACTATGTCATAAAATGATCATTATCGAAAAATATCACAATAAACATAAAATGAAAACTAAGTATATAATTTTAAAACTTTGTTTATTACCCAATCTTGAGTCTTTTATGCGGTGATTGTTTTGGGAAAAGGTCTTGTTCTATTTGCGTTAATAAAGGAGATTCTTATGTTGCTGGGCTACTTTTGTTTTTCCAAACATTAAACTTTATTCGTAGCCAGATGATTGTCTGTCACGACCCAAATTTTCGGGCCATGACCGGTGCATGAACCCAATGAGCGTAGCTCACCAAGCCCAAGCAAACCTATTCCATTTATTTTACCAAACACTTTGTCAACCAATACCACCATACGTATTCTCAATCAGTATAAAAATGACCAATCCACAATGGCATTATGAACAACAATATACATGTACTATTCAAGACATGTATTTTAGCAATTTACATTGCATACACATATTCACAAAGCAAAAGACTCGTAACTTCCAGCGGAGACAAAGGAAAAGAGGAAAGCTATCGAATGCCGAGCACCTACCCACGAGACGAAGTTCGAGACTCCTTGACCTAGGATCCAACAGTCTCCTGATCTGAAAATATGAATTTTTTAAAATCGTGAGTACGAAACTCAGTGAGCGAACATTAGAAGGGAACAAGCAATAATAGCCAAGAAATTTGATAACCATGATGCACTGATTAGAAACAAGACATTTTTTTATGTAGTTAATATTAAAACCCCTTCCACTTAATCCGGAGTTGTTTAACATTCAATAATAAAGCAACTATGAAATTACATCAATCATTCTAGCCAAGTAGCAAAAAGTGACGGTTTATCACAAACCGTCACTGAACAAGGGTTTCACATATCATACAAATCACATTTTTCGTCAAGCACATTATATCACACATATATATAGATAAAATCATGTGCAATTACATACACCGCCTAGTTTTCACCATCCTTGGTGGTAAAAGAAATAACTATCAAAGCACTCGGCAAGTGGTATCACTCAATGTCGCTACCAAGCTCCTGGACAGAGACCTCTCAGAGCACTAGGCAAGGGGTATCACTCAGCATCCCTTCCAAGCTCATGGGCGAAGAACTATCAGAGCACTAGGCAAGGGTTATCACTCAACATCCCTTCCAAACTCTGTTTCGCCTCTGTTCACATGCTAGATTTCCCAAGAATTGTGAGCGTATGTATCACCGTCCCCACTTTACTCAACTCTGAGTTTCCAGGAATCGTGGGTGTTACATATCACCGTCCCCACTTGCACACCATTACAGGCATGCGCATTACCCACTTCGCACGTGCACAGTTACATTAATTTCATAAAATTTTCTAAACAATACATATTAACATCATATAAAGGTACAGAGATTCATCACAATCATGTTCCACATCACAAAAATATTTCATTAAAAGCTTGTTCCCATGGTACCCATTCTTTTTAAA
This sequence comes from Theobroma grandiflorum, assembly GCA_036013995.1. NCBI lineage: Eukaryota > Viridiplantae > Streptophyta > Magnoliopsida > Malvales > Malvaceae > Theobroma > Theobroma grandiflorum. The sequence continues at coordinate 17,430,153 of CP142131.1, forward strand.
TAAAAGTTGAATAAAATTATTCAAACATTTATTCAAACACATTCACATTCCCAAAACAATTTTGAAATGCCAGTTCACTCACAGTATTAGGAGTTCAAAATGCTTCTATTATAAGCCCTCTGGCATAATGCCTTTACCTTTGTTTGAGGGTTCAGCACCTATACACAATACATGACACACAATTTAATATATTGTATCATACTATTATAAAACTAATTTAAGCTCTATATGGGTGCATAAGGTTATTCGGATAACTAATTAAAATTGGTATTCTACACAATTTCAATTGTGCACCTAAATAAATCGGTATTGGCCTAATTCGATCTGTCACCCGATTTAATGGCCAATACATCCAATTCAATTCCAATTAACTCTATTTCTTTTCCAACACTTCTAATTCCTCAAACACAAGTCAAATAACATAAAATTTAGCATGATCACCTTTACATTTTCTCATAGGAATTTCAACCATGGTGGATGCATCAACACCATGATTTTTCCTACCTGGTTTCTACACCATAATTCATCAATTTTCAATCAATTCACTTGAAATAAAATTAAGCTCAACATCAATATCTCACATAGAGAATTCGACCATGAAGGGTGGGTATTGATCATGCAATTTTTCTCACTTATTTTCATACTACACATCATTAATCATTTAAAAACACTAACATATATTGAAATCTAACCAAATTCAAGCACAAAAACCCTCCCCCCATATTTGGTCAACCATGATACCCATTTGCAAACTTTGATTTCAGCCCTGGAAATGAGAAAATAAAGAATGGGTATTGTAAATCTCAAGTAAAAGTAAAGAAATTTCACCTTACCTTGCTTGATTCTTTGAATTTTCACGTTTTCCCTTTGAATTTCTCCACCTAGGGTTTTGTTCTTCCTTTGGTTTCCTTTTCCTCTTGCTTGGCTGAATATGGGAGGTGTGTTGGGGAAGATATGGGCTGATTTTTAAGTTAAATATTAAATAAATCCAAGCTTGACACGTGGTACTTTCTTATTGATCCATAATTTAAATATTTTTCCTTTAAACCTTTAATTCTCCACCACATATAATTGTCATATTTATCCATTCCATAAATGAATAAAATCTATAAGCTTAACCAGTGTTGGGGGTGAAAAATTACCATTTTAGCCCAGGGGTGGTAAAATTATCGTTTTGCCCCTATGCTCCAAAAATACCGAGAATTAAAATTTTTTCACTATTAAACCTCATATTATAATCCAAATGATCAATCTTGATTAAATGTGGTCAAAATCTTTTCTAAAAATTCCCATTTTATCCTTGGGTGGCAAAATAACCATTTTGCCCTTAAGTAGTCAATATTCTCGATTAACTCTAAATGGGACCTCGAACTCCGAATCACCCTTTTAAATCATTCTGTGGGTTTTAGAATTCTTAAATTCATCTTAGAATCTCTATTAAAACTAGTTCGAGATTTAGATCCCCTTGATTATACCACTAGGTACAATACCGATCCTTTTGAAAATTTTTTCAAAGTGTTTCAAGTAGGCTAGGATTTTATCTATAGGTCCATAGAGGTCGAGGCCTCACATTGTCTTATTGACAATAGTAGTTTCTGCACTTCATCAAGAGTTTTATAATGCTGAACTCTGAAGCTGAGGTGTCATTTTCCACAATGGTGAAAAGTTTAAAGATGAATTCAATGTTAAATGAGTTTTCAAATGTATCTACGCTATGCAAATATATATACTATGCAGTAGTTTTAATGCATGGGGACAAGCACTTTCAAATATTTTTTTCTTCAAAATGGTCTATGATGATATGCTAGATATGTGAATGAGAACATACATGAGTATGATGCATTGTTGAAAGAGAAATGTTGAATCCCCTTTTGAGTACACATATGAATATTGGTTTGTTCTTGTTTGTGTAGAAGTCTCAAAAAGTAAAATACCAAGATAGGGTATTTAAAAATTTCTTTGAAAATCTAACTATAGAAACTAAAACTTTTTCACCCAAAAATATTTTCTAGTATCAAAAACAAGCTTTGAACAATAAATTACTAAGTATGAAAATAATATACCAAAGTAAAATATTTTTCTCAATTAAATGCCAGCCATGAACAATAAAGTGAAAATATTATTCTGAGTGTAAAACAATAAATCAATGTAAAACTATTTCCCTCATGCAAATATAAGCATTAAAAAATAGTGAGAAAAATTAAAAATAACACTAAGATTTTATAATGGTTCAACTTTTTCAATGCTTACATCCGCTCCTTTGCCAAGGAATTTCCAATCTACTAGAATGATTCTTGCTTTTTAACGAGATGAAGCGATAACCCTTACACAATCCACAAAAGGATTCTTTCTTTTTAATGGGATCAAGTAGTAACCTTTACAACAGCTTTTCCACGAAATTAAGCGGTAACCCTTACAACAATAATTTTTCAAAAGCTCAACCACAAACCCACAAGTAATTTTTCAAGGTTAAGCTAAAACTTTACAAGATGAGCATAAGGTATAGAAAGATTGCCTCTATAAAGATTGGATGCTAGAGATTTTAGCTTTGGTATAGTGATAAAAGAAATATTAGCTCAAATAAAGCAAGTATTCAATTTTGTAAGGTTGATGGAAGACAAAAACGAAGCTAAAGAGTAAGGATCATCTTTTGGAGATCTCTTTAAGGTTTAAAGCTTTGGTTCAATTCTTCTCTTGCTTCTAAATAGCTCAAATGATGCTATTTATAGATGAGATGAAGTTTCGAGCTGTTAAACATAACTTTGAATCAAATCTAATCATTAATGAAGCTTGTTATAGCTGGGATGAAGTTTAGAGCCGTTAGACATAACTTTGAATCAAATTTAACCATTAATGAAGCTTGAGGGTCCACTACAATGCTCATAAGTCAATTACATTTTTCAAATTTCTCAAATTAGGACTCCATAGTCAAGTATAACCTTTCTCTACTCAATCTTTCTCCCAAAAAACATGTATTTTGCAAATTTAAGTTTCTATAGTTGACTATGTCTCCTATATAATTGACTAGTCTATATAAAGTCAACATTTTCATGCTTTTGACTTTTCAGGGTCGACTATGCTTGGGCCAAGGTCAACTATGTCTATTCAAAACTTAAGTTTCTTCAGCTTTCTAGAATAAGGTCAACTACGACATTATAATCTTCATGTTTTGCACATTTCTTGCCTTTGGATTCACTCAAGTTTCTCTAGGATCAACTCTTGACTTGTGTCTTGAGGTTTTCTTAGCTTTTTGGCACTTTTCTTAAGCTATTTCTTCCTTGCCTAATTCTTACATTCAAATGGCATTTCAAGACATATTTGCTTTAGCATTCTTAGCTGAATATGTATTGCTTGAAAGCTTATAAAATGCTTTCTAATGATACATGGCTTTTCAAACAACTATGTAACCTTAAGGGATTAAAAATATATTTAAGACAATTTCAAATTCTTTACATTAAGTTCAAGATAACATGTAATTTTTTTCAAATCAAAACATGATATAATTTAAGGCTAACAATTCTATTGGAATAAACATGTGTATTTGTGCATGAAAGGTAATGTTGAAATAATATTAGTGGATAAATTATAATAGGCATCGTGATTGGAAGTGTGCAAAGAGATGACCATGTGTGTGTTGACTCCATGTGTTTTTTACAATAACAAAACATTCCCATTCTAATTACTTTATTTAGGTGTACAGAACAAAGTTTAAATCCCTTAATAGAATTGTTGATCAAAAATAAGTCAAAAAGCTTGTTGTGTTATAAGATAAGTTAATTAGTTAAAGAAGCAAAAAGGAGAGAACTTAGTGAAGAAAAAATGTTGTTAACTAATTAACATAAAGCCTTAATTAGTTAAGGCCATTCAAGGTGCTACATCAAAGGAAGGAAGAAAAGCCTTAATCAGCTAGCACAATGCATAATTGATTAAGAATATACTAAGTGCAAAATAAAAGCCTTTTAATTAGTTAACCACAAGAGTTAATTAGTTAAAGGTCAAGCTTGAAGTATTAAGAAGTGTCAAATCCAAATTCAAAATGTGAATGACAGTTCAAAGGCACCAAACCAAGAAATTCAAAGTTGAAAATTTTCTAATCAATTGAAAACTATTTCAATCAGTTAAGGATGAAAGAAAAGAAATTTTAATTAGTTAAAGGAAACATTAATTAGTTGAAAGAAGGCTAGTGAAAAATAGTATTTGAAAAAGTTTGGAAACAAAAAGTTATTAATCGGTTGAAATTTTCTTTAATTGGTTAACACAAAAAAGCAGAATATAAATCAAAGAGGGCTTAATTAGTTAAAACCTATCTTTAACTATTTAAAGGTTTACCACCAGCACATTTGAAGTTAATCACTGGAAGATAAAATAACGGTTTGAAACTATCTCCAATAGCCAAAATCAGTATGCCAAGTATTTAAAGGCTCTCCAATGGTCATAAATGCATAAAATAAGCTACTAAGAATTTGAAAGAGCTTAGAAGAGTAAAAATATTTTCTTTTACATTTGTATTCCACTCTTATCTTTATTAAAATGTTTGAGCTGAAGTTTATACATTTTAAATCAGCTAAGTAATCAATTGTCCTCCATCTTTTCTTCATTTCTTGATTGATTAAAGTGTACGAGGCACTCTAAGAGTTGTTGTAAGTAAATATTAGGTTAGAAGCTCACCTTGTAAAAGCTTGATGAAAGTTGTTAATTCTATTAGTTTTAGTGGAGTTAGGTTGAAAATCCTTGATTGGGAAGATCAAGGTAGTAGATATAGGTCAAGTGGACCGAATGATTATAAATATTGTGCTTTGTCCACTTCTCTTAATGTGAGACCCTGTCAAATCTGTTAAAAACCGGTATTGTACTTAATGGTACAACAAAGTAAATCGAACCTTGAACTAGCTCAAATAGAAATTCTAAGAGGAATTTGAAAATTTTGAAACCCACAAAATGACTTAGAATAGTGATTCGAAGTTCAAGGTCCAGTTTGGAGTCAATCGGGAAAATTGACCGATTAGGGACAAAACGGTCATTTTCCCATTTGATGATTTAATGGAGATTTTAGCCAAAATTTGATCACATTGGACCAAAAATAATTTTATGAAATACAGTTATGATTATTGGATTATAAAATGATGTTTAGCAGTGTAAAATTGTGATTCTCGGTGTTTTTGGAGCACAAAGGTAAAATAGTAATTTTACCATCGGAGTACTAAACGGGCATTTTTTTAAACAATTTTGTCCCATTTGGTTAATATGGATTAATATTAGTGCTATTCGAGGCTGGACAGTGAAAATAATATGATTCCGGGACATTTCGGAGTGTAGGGGTAAAATCGTAATTTTGCCATCTCAGGGGTAAAATCGTAATTTTACATCACCAGAACATATTTTAAAGCCATGATCATCTTTTGATCATATATTGACTTAGACTAATCAAGTGGTGGAAAAGAAATGGAAGAAAAAGTCAAAAAGTAAAAAAAAAGGGCCAATGGCATTATGCCACGTGGCAAACTTGTTTATTTTATTATTAAAGCTTAAAAAAATCAGCCATTTCAACCCATTTTCTCTCTCTAATTTCGGCACACACCAGATTTAAGGGAAAGGAAAGAAGAACAAAGGGAAAAACTATAAAACCTAGGTGGAAATTCAAGACAAAGTGTGATTTTCAAGGAAAATCAATTGAAAAAGGTAATAATTCTTCACTTTGGCTTATGATCTACAATACCTATGCTTTTGTTCTTGATTTCCATGGTTAAATATTAAGATATCATGATGAATTGAATTCTGAAAAATTGGTATGGATGAGGAATGATTGTTGGATTGGCTTGATTCTAGACTATGTTAGTGTTTGGAGGTAGGTTAGCATGTTGGTAAGCAAAACCGTAAAAAGAAAAATTGATTTCCCCATGAATCACTCAAGGCCGAACCTAGTGTGTTGAGAAACAATGAGGAATTGTTTCATTTCAAATGAAATGATTTCATTTGAAATGAAATAAATTAGAAAATGACAAATTAAAGTGAAAAAGTCTAGTAGGAAAAATTTCAATGATAATGCACTGTGATAGTTGAATTTTTCCATGAAGAAATGAAAAAGTTAAATGCTGAAAATTTGGTATTAGAAATGGTATGTGGTGAATTAAGGTATTAGAAAAAAGAATGGTGCAATTTGAAATCAAATCGGACGTATTGGCCAATTAATCAGGTAATCGGTCGAAATTAGGCAATACAGCATTAAAGCGATAATCGGACGCATCTTTCATTTGCCTATCATGCGTTAGCAATTTAAATTAGTTTTTATTAGCTTAAGGGCAATATAGTAAATTTTCTAATTTATTCTGTGTCAAGGTGGTGAGACGTCCGAAAAAGGCAAGGGAATTGCGCCTGAGGACTATTAATCCGAGTGCACCCGAAATCCGGATTTTGACACTGTAAGTGAACTTGCATTTCAAATTATTTTGGGAAATGCACAATGTATTGAAAATGGATAATCTAAATGATTTTATCCAAATTTTTTAAAAATGTGTGCCGAGAACAAGCCCTTGAAAATAAATGATTTTATGTAGTGAATTGTGGTATGCATGAAAGCATGAAAATTATGTGGTGAATTGTGGTATGCATGAAAGCATGAAAATTACGTGGTGAATTGTGGTATGCATGAAAGCATGAAATTATATGGTGAATTGTGGTATGCATGAGGGCATGAAATTGTGCTATCATATATATGTAAATATGTGAGATGTATTGATATTTAATTGTGTTGATATATAAATGTACATGTGTACGATATGGGGGAAACACATGTCGATGATATTGGATGCGGAAATATGGCAAGTGATATTGTTTATGCACGAGGTGCACACGATAACTCCAGCTATGTGCGCGATGTGGGGGTTGCACATGAGCTGGCGAGATTGAGTGATATTGTTTGTGCATGAGATGCACATGATAACTCCAGCTATGTGCGCGATGTGGGGGTTGCACATGAGCTGGTGAGATTGAGTGATATTGTTTATGCATGAGATGCACACAATAACTCCAGTTATGTGCGCGATGTGGGGGTTGCACATGAGCTGATGAGATTGAGTGATAGTGTTTGTGCATGAGATGCACACGATGACTCCAGTTATGTGAGCGATGTGAGGGTTGCACATGAGTTGGTGAGATAGTGGTGATATTGTGTGTTTGTGTGTGAAATTGAGTATTATTTAATTATAAATTAAATTGAAGTGAAGGGAAGGGTTTGATAATAAATTGGATCAAAATGAATGTGTTCCAAATGTATGCATCATGTTTTATTAACCCTTCCTGATATTATTGCTTGTTCCTACCTAATGTTTGCTCACTGAGTTTTGTACTCACCGTTTTCAAAAATTCATGTTTTCAGATCAGGAGATTGTAGATTCCTAAATCGTGGGATCATTGTAGTTCATCTCCTAGTATGTGTTTGGCATTCATTAGTTGCCCGTTTTTATTTTTAATGTCTCCGCTGGAAGTCATGGGCTTTTGTATGGTGGTTATGTACATGTAATGTACACTGTCAATGTTTATATTTGACTGGTATGAATGTAAATGTGTAAGCAATGTAAATTGCTGAATACATGACTGGTATAGTGCATGTATATTAATGTCGATAATGCCATTGTGATTTGGCTGTGTTCACACCCAGGGAAAGGTGTGTGTGTATGTATGATTGGATATGCCATTGTTAATTGGCTTTGTATGCACACTGGGTGCATTACGTGTGGATGCCTCACACGAGCATATATGGAATAAAGTAAGTGGGAATAGGCATGCTTGGGCTTAGTGAGCTATGCTCATTGGGTCCTTGCATCGGTCATGGCCCGGGAATTGGGTCGTGACACTTAACCTCTCTTTACTTGGTGTTTACTAACCTCAACAAGTTTTTAACCATTAATCTTAAATCTTCCAAATAGTTTTCAAATTTCTAGATTTACCTTCAACATTTTTAAAAGTGCTATTCACCCCCGCTTTAGCACTCATTTAGGGACTAACAAGTGGTATCAAAGCCTAACTCTTGGTTTTAAGGCTTAACATTCTAAGAGGAAGATCCAATGACTACTCAAATTTTGATGTTGCTAAAGGTCAATTCATAAATAGGCCTTATTTATTTGATGAAACTAATTACCAATATTGGAGCACTAGGATATCCATTTATATTAAAGTTGTTGACTATGAGATGTGAGATGTCATTATCGAAAGTTTCTTCATTCCCATGAACACAAATTAATAACTAGTGAGAAAACTCCCAAAAATAAAGATGAGTGGAATGAAGCTGAAATGAGGAAAGTGAAAATAAACTTCAAAGCCATGAACACTCTTCATTATGCATTAAGCCCTACCGAGTTCAACAAAATCTCTTCATGCACCACCACCAAGAAAACTTGAGAGAAGTTAAGAGTCATTCATCTAGAGATTTCATAAGTCAAAGAGTCTAAGATCACACTTTTCACTTATAATTATGAAATGTTCAAGATGGAACCCAAAGAAGACAACACCACCATGTATGATTGATTCACAAAAATAGCCAACAAGCTTAAGCAACTTGGGAAGGTCATCCTAGCAATTGAATTGGTAAAAAGGCTACTTAGAAACTTAGCAAAAGCTTAGAAGCCAAATGTGACTATAATTCGAGAAGCCAAAGATCTTAATGTCATCACCCTAGATGAAATATATGGCTCACTCCTCACATATGAGCAAGAGATGAAGGAAAAAGAAGAAAAGAAAGAAAATATGGAAGAAACAAAAGTAAAAGCCAACTTTTGCTTGATGGCCAAAAATGAAGAATTAGAGGTAATTTCCTATTTATCTAATATTTCCTATGATGAATTTCAAGATGAGTATGATTGTTTATATGCTAAATTTGAGAAGTTAGCTTTAAAGTATAAGGTTTTGAAAAAGAAAACTTTATCTTTAGAAGATGAATTAGAAAAGATTAAATGTGATTTCAAATCTATTTTTAATCAGAGATATGTTTTTCAAACTGAGTTGGAGTATTCCAAAATAGAGTTTGAATCTTTGAAGTTGGAACTAAAAAGCAAACATGAGGCCTTGCAAAAGGATTGGATAAGAATGTTGCTCTCAAAGCTTCAATAGAACAGAGATCTAAACTGAAGTTGAACAAAAAAGAAATGCTATTTTTAGGAGGAAAATTGATGCATCTTCACTCCATTTTTATGCTTGTGGCAAGGAAAGTAATCTCTCTTATGATTGTTATCATAAAGGTAATAACCTCTTTAAAGCCAAGATGGCTTGGGTGCCTAAAGGTTCTTATATGCTTACTAACCTCCAAGAACCTATCAAAGTGTGAGTACCTTTGATAAAGAAATGAAAATTTTTTTGTAGGTTGAGCAAAAACAAAACAAACAAAATTTGAAAGCTGAACTAAAGGAAAAGTAGCCTTGGTACTTAGGTAGTGGCTACTTAAGGCACATGACCAAAAATGAAAAGTTATTTGTCAAGCTTGATAGAAAAGCGATAATGTTTTTTTTTATTATAACTCCAAAGGTATCATCCAAGGAATTATAATCATCGGTAACACTTCTCAAACTCAAATCAAGAATGTTTTATTTGTTGAAGGTCTAAAGCATAACTTATTAAGCATTAGTCAACTTTGTGATAAAGGATATAGAGTTTGCTTTGATTCTCATATATACCATGTGATTGACATTGATATTAACAAAGTTGTATTCATTGGCAAATGATATGAAAATGTTTAAGTGATTTTTCATGATGAAATTAATATTCAGAAGGAGTTTTGTCTTGTGGCCAACGATGTTTGCAATAGTTAGTTGTGGCATAGAAGCCTAAGACATACATTGGTTATTGAACTTTCAAAGATTTCTTTTTAAAATGATAAAATTTGTGATGCATGTCATTTTGGAAAACAAGTAAAAAGTTCTTTTAAATCAAAGAAAGTGATTTCAACTTCTAGTCTACTTGAACTATTGCACATTGACTTGCTTAGGCCTATTGATGTTATTAACATGGGAGCAAGTCATATGGAGTTCTTATTGTTATTGATCACTCTATGTATATATAGTTGTATTTCCTTACTCACAAAGAGGATGCATTGCCTATTTTTGTTAAACATAGTAAGAAAGTGCAAAATGAGAAAGGACTTACCATTATTAGCATTAGAAATAATCATGGTGGTGAATTTGAAAGTGATGATTTTGAAATTTTTTACAAGGAAAATGATTTTGACCACAATTTTATAGCCTTTAGAACTCCACAACAAAATGGAGTTGTTGAGAGAAAAAATAGAACTTTAAAGAAAATGGCAAGAACAATGCTTTGTGAAAATAATTTACCAAAATGTTTTTAGACTGAAGTTGTAAACACATAAGCCTATATTTTGAGTAGAGTTTCCATTAGAGCCATGGTTTCTAAGACACCTTATGAGCTTTACAAAGGAAGAAAACCAAACATTTCACATTTAAGGAGTTTTGGATGCAAATGCTTTGTTTTAAATAATGGAAAAGATGCCTTAAGAAAATTTGATGCTAAAAGTGATGAGGTTATTTTCTTAGGATATGCATTGAACTCTAAAGCTTGTAGAGTGTTTAACAAAAGAACTTTAGTCATTGAAAAGTCAATGCATATTGTTTTTTATGAGACTAATACTGCACAAAGGAAGGTTGAGTTTGATGATGATGATGACACAGATGATGTTGAAAAGAAAATGGAAAAAATGAGCTTGGAAAATAAAAAAAAATGATGAAGACAACTCAAAGGAGAAAAATGAAGTAGAACCAATGCTAAATGACTTGCAAATAGTTGAAAATAAGCACAATGATCTTCCTAAATACTAGAGATTTGTAAGAAATCATCCTTAAAAGCAAACCATTGGTGATCTCTTAGAAGGTGTCAAAGCTATAAGAGGACTAAGGGAAGCTTGTGAATATTTAGCATTCATACCATAAGTAGAACCCAAGAACTTTGAGGAAGTTGAGAAAGAAAAGCATTGGATGATTGCTATGTAAGAAAAACTTGACCAATTTGAAAAAAACAAGGTGTAGACCTTATTTCCAAGGCTAACCAATCATCTATTTGTTGGTACCAAATGGATATTTGGAAACAAATTGGATAAGTTGGGAAATATGGTAAGAAACAAAGTAAGGTTAATTGTTCAAGGCTACAATCAAGAAGAAAGTATTGATTATGATGAAACTTTTGCTTTTGCAGCTAGTTTAGATGTAATTAGACTCTTGCTTGCATATGCATGTTATATGAATTTTAAATTGTTCCAAATGGATGTTAAAATTGCATTTCTAAATGGTTTTTGTCACGTCCCGGAACTCCCCATCGAGCTCGTGACAACTGCCGTGAAGTCTCGACAAGTATTCACACCCCGAATATCGACCGAAACCCCGTAAGACATTCGTATCAGTTTTCGCACTTCCCCAGTGAGCGACAGTTACTAAATCTCACATTTTGAGAAATTATAAGTCGTTTTCAAATTAAAACAATAAAATATTATTTTTCGGCTCACAGGGGCATTTTCATCATCTTTCTTGAAAACCTCAAAATCCAACGAAAAACGTAATAAATATGTAGAAGACACAAATTCCAAAATTCGAAAATAAATTTAAACGTCTAAAACATTAGTTTGAAGCAAAAATTTTGAATATATGAATATAATAAAAATATTCAATAAAATAACATTATATATATTTATAAAACAATATTTATAGAAACGTCGGTACATAATTTTTATAACGTAAAGATTGAGTATATTTATACATACTAAAATGCAAATAACCAAAATATAAAATTTCTTTTACAATGACGCGTGAGCCCACTATGTACAACTATGTACCTTAAATGCACTGGATTCTGACTCCGCCTAGTTCTTGATGCCATAGCTATCTAGTGCTTATCTAAAGCCTAAAATGGGTGGAAGAGAGGGTGGTGAGATTATAAAATCCCAGTAAGTAAACAAATACCAGCTAAATTATCTAAAGTCGAGTAAAAAGAGACAAAATTTCAAATTTCTTTCTTTGTACTACCATTCGTCTTATCTCAACTCAGTTCAATTCAGTAGAGACAAATAAAACATTCTATCGAGCAAAATAGAATGATTTTACTCGATTAAATTAATATTTAGTATGGCTTATGTATTTATCAAAATCTCAACTTGGCTCTTGCCAAAAATCATTCTTGGGGATACCCCTGCAAAGGCATCTGACCGAGACCGCCAAGACTATTCAGTGTAGTATACAACTGAACATATTTTTACATTAAAAATAATATCTAGCCATGCCTTGACGTTGGTTGAGTCTCACTCTCACGCGGTGGTCCACTTGAAGTGCACTAAAACTTTACCTCCAGAGAAACCCCCCCCCCCCCCCCCCACACCTGGCTCTCCAATAGAAGTAAGATAAGTCTAATTCTGTGCCCTCTCTCTTAGGCTGGCCCACAGAACTGGTGTCACTGCAGCGATTATTTTATCTACCACCTCATTTATAAAATCTTAACTAGCATGATATGGCAATTTATCACAGTCTAGCCTCTTAAGGCTGAAAACACAGTATATATAATTTTTGCATAACTAGTCTAGCCATTCATGCTCATATAATGCTATAAGCCATATAATTTAAAACACAATTTATAACAAAATCAAACCGTCTCCAATTACTCTAATTTCAAAACCAATTGTTCCATTTTTTGAATCAATTTATAAAAATTCAATTTATTTAGTAAATCCAATTTATTTTATAAATTTCACATTTTTCTCGTAAAATCCATAATTCACCCAATACAATAATTTTTCATACAATTATTAAATTTAATAAAATCTGCTCCAGATAATTAAGACGATAAATTGTCCACTCACCTCGTCACAGGAGTGCATGATACTCTTGTTTTAATTTCCACTACACCTTAGTCTTTCCCGCGTCCGGGGGACCCACCACCTCTGTGTTACGCGTGACACCAATTTTAATAAATTGTGTCAATTAACCATAATCAATTTCAGGCTCTATGTGATGCATGAAATGGGGTAAAAATGGTCCGAACAGTCGTTTTCTTACGGTGTCCGACTGTCTCGCCTACACGCGTCTAAATTGCTAAAATCTTCATTTTAACTTCGATTTGACCCATTTCAGTTTCTAATTGTTCGATTACATTCCAATTTCTCAATGGTAGCATCTACGGGTCAATTTACCAGTCCTAGACTAAAAATTATGATTTTCACGCCTAGCGGGTAAAAATTTTGATTTTTACTCTAAAAATTCTCAAAATTTCCTCTAGCCATAATTCATCATAATTCACTTAAATAACATGAAATCTCATCATTTTCAGCAGCAATTTCACTCCTGGAAATTTAGCTTAAATGGGTTTTAATGGAAGAAAATTATTTTTCTAGCTAGGTTTTGATATATTTAATTATAACCTAACTAAACAACATTAATTCAACCCAAAATCACTCAAAATAATTCCTCAAAATCCTCCCATGAGATTCTTTCAGCAGGGGAAATTCATACCCACAAGAGATTCAAGCATCAAAATAGAAAAATAAAGGTTGGGCAATGAAAATCAACATGAAAATTCATGAATTTACTTTTTAATGGCTTGAATTCTTGATTTTTAGTGTTTTCCCCTTTGAATTCTTGGCTAGGGTTTGGGGTTTTTTTTTTTCCTCTTTCCCTTGCTTGCATGGCTTGAAGAAGAAGATGAATGCTGAATTTTGACTTTTTAAAGCCTTAATAAAAATAATATTATTTTATTCATTTTTTTAGTATTTTATTAATTTTTTTTTTCTAGCCATCCATTTTATTTCAAATTTCCACCATAAGCTTCCTCACTTATCCATTCAGCTTTCCTGAAGTTTCTGGACCATTCTAAAAATTTTGGTGATGTAATTTTACAAAATTTACACTTTTGCCCCCGAAAAAGTGCAAAACTACATTTTTGCCTCAAAAACTGAAAAATTGCCCACAGACATATTTTTCACCCCTCATACTCATACCATTCTCCAATTTGTCAAATTAGATCTAAATTCTCTCAAAATCTTAAATTTTGTCTGCGGGTGGCAAAATTACGATTTTGCTCCTACACTCCAGAAATCACCGGAATTAAACTTTTTCACTGCCAAACCCTCTAATTGTACTCTAATACTCATATCATATTCAAATATGTCAAATGGGGCTAAAATATTTTCTAAAAATTCTCGTTTTGATCTTTAATGGTAAAATTACCATTTTGCCCTTGTATCCTAAAAATATTGAGAATCATAATTTTTCACTGCTAATATTCATTTTATGCTCCAATAATCATATTATATTTCATATAATTATTCTTGATCATTTGAAATCAAAATCTTTATTAAAAATCCCCATTTTGTCTTGAAATTGAAAAATGACCGTTTTGTCCCTAATCGGTCAATTTCCCCGATTGACTCCAAATTTGCCCTCGAACTCTAAATTACTATTTCGAGTAATCCCTGGATTGTGAAATTCCTTATTTCACTTTAAAATTCCTATTTTATTTGTTCGAGGTATAAATCAACTTATTTGTACTTCTAAGTACAATACCGGCTTTTTATCAACTCTATCGGGCTATTCAGATATGCAAGCATGATGTCACATATGTAAATGTCATGTCAGATAATTTAGGGTCGGGCTTGACAGTTTTATTCAAGAAAAAGTATATGTGAAACAACCTCAATTTTGAAGATTTTGAAAAGACTGATCGCGTTTATAAATTGCATAAAGAATTATATAGATTGAAGCAAGCTCCTAGAGCTTGGTAAGAAAGGCTTTCAAAATGCTTGATTGAAAAAGATTTTCTAAGGTAGTGTAGGTATTACACTCGGGGTTATTTATAAAATTTTTGTGAGACTTTTGTTAAGAAAATTGTCAAGCCCAGCCCTAAAATATCTGTCATGTCATTTATATATTTGACATCATGTTTGTATACTAGAATATCTCGGGAAAATAGATAAAAGTTGATATTGTGCTTAGAAATATAACTAAGTCAATTTATACCTCGAACTAGTAAAAATAAGAATTTTAAGGCGACATATCCAGTCACACATACACACACACACCCTTTCCGGGTGTGGACACAGCCAATTCACAATGACATTATTAATCACAGTATACATGCACTATTCCAGTCATGTATTTGGAAACTTACATTGCCTACACATTTACATTCATACCAGTCAAATACAAACTCTGACAATGTACATTACATGTACATATCCATCATACAAAAACCCATGACTTCCAGCAGAGACATGTACAATAAAAACGGCCACTACTGAATGCCAGACACCTACCAGGAGATGGACTACTGTGATCCCGCGATCTAGGAATCTACAATCTCCTGATCTGAAAACATGAATTTTTGAAAACGATGAGTATAAAACTCAGTGAGCAAACATTAGATAGGAACAAGCCATAATACCAGGAAGGGTTAAAAATATGATGCATACATTTGAAACACATTCATTTTTATCCAATTTATTATCAAACCTTTCCCCTCACTTCAATTTAATTTATAATGAAGGAATAATCAATTTCATACATACGCACACAAATAAATACAACATTCCATTGTCTCACCTGCTGAAGATATCGTGTGCACCATGTGCACTCACCAGCTCATGTGCATCCCCCCACATCGTGCACATAGCTGGAGTCATCATCATGTGCACCATGTGCACTCACCAGCTCATGTGCATCCCCCCACATCGTGCACATAACTGGAGCTACAGTGTGCATCCCCCCACATCGTGCACCAACCACATTTTCCACATCCAATCTCACCGACATGAGCATTTCCCCTCATCACACACATGTACATTTACATATATACATCAACAATATCAAATGTCCATACATCACACATATTCACACATATGTGACAACAGGTTATAAGAACACATAATTTCATGCATACCAAATAATTCCATCACGTAAAATCATTTTTATCAAGGGCTTGTTCCCGGCACACATTTTAAAAACTTTGAATAAATCATTTAATCATCTATTTCAATACAATGTGCATTCCCCAAATAATTTGAAATGCAAGTTCACTCACCGTCTCACAAATCCGAATTCCGGATGCTCTCGGATTAAAAGTCCTCAATCACGATTCCTTTGCCTTTCTCGAACTTCTCACCACCTTAACACAGAATAAAATTAAGAAATTTACTATATTGCCCCCAAACTAATATAAACTAATTTAAATTGCTAACGTATGATACGCAAAAGCAAAAATGCGTCCGATTATCGCTTTAACGCGGTATTGCCTAATTTCGACCGATTACCCGATTAATCGACTATTATGTCCAATTTGATTCCGAATTGGTCCATTCTTTTTTTTCTAATACCTTAATTCACCACAAACCATTTAATTAATGCCAATTTCAGCATTCACCATTTTCCATTTCTTTATGGAAAAATTCGACCAATACAGTGCATTAGCACTGAAAATTTTTCTACTACATTTTTCACTTGAATTTGTCATTTTCTAATTTCTTTCATTTCAAATGAAATCATTTCATTTGAAATGAACCAATTTCCTCATGCACTCTCCACCCTAGGTTCGGCCTAACAAAGAACAACCCTGAGATTCAATTTCTTTCTTCCATTTTTGTTCATAATCATGCTTAACTACCTCTAAACACTAACATAGTCTAAATTCAATCCAATCCAACATCAAATCCTTAATCATACCCATTTTTCAGAATTCATTCCATCATGATATCTCAATATTTAACCATAGAAATCAAGAACAAAAGCATAGGTAAGCTAGGGTTAGAGTAAATCTAAAGAAAAGTTACCTTTATTTTGCTTGAATCTTGAAAAACACTTGAAATCTATGGATTTTTGGATAGGTTTTATGTTTTTCTCATTTGTTCTTCTTTTTTTTTCTTTCAATTCTGGTGGGTACCGAATATAGAGAGAGAAATGAGGGTTAAAGGCTGATTTTTATAGCTTTTATAATAAAATAACCAAGGTTGCCACGTGTCATCACGCCATTGGCCCATTTTCTTTACTTTTTGACTTTTTCTTCCATTTATTCTCCACCACTTAATTAATCAAGTCAACATCTGATCCAAGGTTGATCATGGCTGGAAATAATGGTTCTGGTGATGGAAAATTACGGTTTTACCCCAGGGATGGTAAAATTACAATTTTACCCCTATACTCCGAAATGTACCGAAATTTCATTATTTTCACTGTCCAACCTCAAATAACACTAATATAAATCAATATTACCCAATTGGGGCAAAATCATTTCAAAAAAATTCCCGTTTAGTACTCCGGTGGTAAAATTACCATTTTACCCTTGTGCTCCAATAACACCGAAAATCACCATTTTACACTGCTAAACATCATTTTATACTCCAAAAATCATAACTATATTTCATATAACTATTTTTGGACCAATGTGATCAAATCTTGGTTAAAAATCTCCATAAATCAACAAATGAGAAAATGACCGTTTTGTCCTTAACCGGTCAATTTTCCCGATTGACTCCAAACAGGACCTTGAACTCTGAATCACTATTCTGAGCTATTCTGTGGGTCTCAGAATTTTGAAATTCCTCTTAGAATTTCTATTAAACTAGTTTGAAGCTCGATTTAACTTAATTGTACCATTAGGTACAATACCGGCTTTTCAACCAATTAGACAGGGTCTCACAGAGCATTCCTTGCATTCATATAGAAATTAGGTTAATTTTATACCTAATTAGCACAAATGTAGTGATTAAATAATTGTGCAATTTGTCAAGGTGGTGAACCCTTTGATAAAGGCAAGAAAATCGCACCCAAGGATTTATAATCGAAGTACCCGAATTCGGTTTCCGAAAACAGTGAGTAAACTTACTATCGTCTTAATTATCTAGAGTAGTTTTTATTAAATTTTGAAATTTTATGGTAAAATGGGTTTAAATGGTAAATTGCTATGCTTTATGAATAAATGTGATTTTATAAAATGATTTTATGAATTTTTCAAAAATTATATGATGATTTTAGAAAATAGAGTAATTGGAGATTGTTTTTTGTTGTATTATAAATTGTGTTTAAACTTAATGGCTTATGACAATATATGAGCATGAATGGCTAAACTGATTTTCATGTTAGAATTACAAGTACTGTGTATTCAGCCTTGAGAGGCTAGGTTGCAACAAATCTCCATGTCATGCAGATAAAGACTTTATAAATCAGGTGGTAGATAAAATAATCCATAATCCCTACAGTGGAGGTTATGTGGACCAACCTAAGAGAGAGGGCACAGAATCATATATACCTTACCTCGATCGGAGAGCCGTGTGTGGGGTGTCTCTAGAGGTAAAGATTTGAGTGCACTTCACATGGACCACCGCGTGAGAGTGAGACTCAGCCAACATTAAAGAATGGCTAGATTTTCAAATGTAAAAATATGTTCATGTGTGTACTACACTGAATAGCCTTGGCGATCTCGATCAGATGCTTCGATCGGGGTATCCCTGAGAATGAT
Source organism: Theobroma grandiflorum (assembly GCA_036013995.1). Lineage (NCBI taxonomy): Eukaryota > Viridiplantae > Streptophyta > Magnoliopsida > Malvales > Malvaceae > Theobroma > Theobroma grandiflorum. Next base: position 17,448,642 of record CP142131.1, read on the forward strand.
TTCGGCAAGAGCCAAGTTTGGTTTTTAAAAGATTCATAAGCCATATTAATAATTCAAGTAAAATGATTCTATTTTACTCGATTGAAATGAGTTGTGATAATATGAACTGTATTACAAAGAACAAAGTTTGAATTTATCTTCATTTACTCGACTTTAGATATTTTTAATGGTGTTTGTTTACTCACTAGGATTTTATAATCTCACCACCCTTCCTTCCTCACATTTCAAGCCCAGAATAGTAGTAGATAACTGATTTTGCTGAAGACTGAAGTTGGGTTTGCAACCTCACCAACAGTAGGTTCATTGTCCTCTATTCTTTTGTTCATTGTGGGCCCACTTATTGTTGTAAATGAAACTGTATATTGTGGTTAACTTTATTATTGTATATAAGAATTTATTTTACTTTTACATCCCAAAAATTGTTTACTGATAATTCTATAAAAATTATTTTATAAGAAATTAGTATATTTTCTTGAATATTTTTATTATATTTTAATAGTTATAATTTTACTCAAAAAGAGTGTTTATATATCTAAATTTATTTTAATTTATGAGCTATGTGTTTTCCATTCGATTACTACATTTTTAGTCAGTTTCGAAAGTTTCGGAAAAAAATGATCGAAATGCCCTTGTGAGGCGGAAACCATTTTTCTATTGTTTTAAATGGGAAAAAGTTCAAAATCTTTTTAGATAGGATGTTTGGTAATGATTGCTCACATGGGAGGTAAGAAAACTGATATGAAAGCCTTGTGGGGTTTCGATCGGTATTCAGGGTATGAATGCCTGTCGAGATGTCGCGACGGTTCTCACGAGCTCGATGGGAGTTCCATGTCGTGACAAAAATGCAAGGTGAGTTTGAAATGAGTATGATGGGAGAATTAAATTTCTTCATTGGTCTACAAATCAAGCAATGTGAGGATGAGATTTTCATCAACCAAGCAAAATACACTAAGGAAATGCTAAAGAAGTTTAGTGAGATGAATGTAAAGTTAATTGGAATATGTGAGACCCTATTGAATTTGTTAAAAGCTGGTATTGTACCTAGTGGTACAATTAAATAAATCGAACCTTGAACTAGCTCAAATAGAAATTCTAAGAGGAATTTGAAAATTCTGAAACCCACAGAATTGCTTAGAATAGTGATTTGGAGTTCAAGATCCAGTTTGGAGTCAATTGAGAAAATTGACTAGTTATGGACAAAACGGTCATTTTCCCATTATATTGATTTAATGGAGATTTTAGCCAAACTTTGATCACATTGGACCAAAAATAATTTTATGAAATACAGTTATGATTATTGGATTATAAAACGATGTTTAGTAGTGTAAAATTGTGATTCTCGGTGTTTTTGGAGCACAAGGGTAAAATGGTAATTTTACCATCGGAGTACTAAACGAGAATTTTGTTTTGAAAGGATTTTGTCCCATTTGGTTAATATGGATTAATATTAGTGTTATTTGAGGTTGGACCATGAAAATAATATGATTTCGAGACATTTCAGAGTATAGGGGCAAAATCGTAATTTTACACCACCAGAACATATTTTTCCAGCCATGATCATCTTTTGATCATATCTTGACTTAGACTAATCAAGTGGTGGAAAAGAATGGAAGAAAAAGTCAAAAAGTCAAAAAAAAAAAAGGCCAATGGCATTATGCCACGTGGTAAACTTGTTTGTTTTATTATTAAAGCTTAAAACTCAGCCATTTCAACCCATTTTCTCTCTCTAATTTTGGCACACACCAGATTTAAGGGAAAGGAAAGAAGAACAAAAGGAAAAACAAGAAAACCTAGGTGGAAAATCAAAGAGAAAGTGAAGAAATCAAGGAAACAAGCTAGGTAAGTTAGATATTCTTTAAATCTCCTTGATACCTAGCTAATCTATGCTTTTGTTCTTGATTTCCATGGTTAAATATTGAGATATCATAATGAAATGAATTCTGAAAAATGGGTATGGATGAGGAACGATTGTTGGATTGGCTTGATTCTAGACTATGTTAGTGTTTGGAGACATATTAGCATGTTAGTAAGCAAAACCGTACAAAGAAAATTTGATTTCCTCATGAATCACTCAAGGTCGAACCTAGTGTGTTGAGAAACAATGAGAAATTGTTTCATTTCAAATGAAATGATTTCATTTGAGATGAAGTAAATTAGAAAATGACAAATTAAAGTGAAAAAGTTTAGTAGAAAAAATTATAATGCTAATGCACTGTAATGGCTGAATTTTTCCATAAATAAATGGAAAAGTTTTAATGCTGAAATTGGCAATATTTAAATGATATGTGGTGAATTAAGGTATTAGAAAAAGAATGGTGTAATTTGGAATCAAATCGGACATATTAGCCAATTTATCGGGTGAGCGGTCGAATTTAATCGATACCGCATTAAGGTGATAATTGGACGCATTTTTGCATTTGCGTATCATGCGTTAGCAATTTAAATTAGTTTATATCAGCTTATGGGCAATATAGTAAATTTCCTAATTTTTATTCTGTGTTAAGATGGTGAGACATCTCAAAAAGGCAAGGGAATCACGCCTGAGGGCTATTAATCCGAGTGCACCTGAAATTTGGATTTTTGACACTGTGAGTGAACTTGCATTTCAAATTATTTTGGGAAATACACAATGTATTGAAAATGGATAATCTAAATGATTTTATCCAAATTTCTTAAAAATACGTGCCGAGAACAAGCCCTTGAAAATAAATGATTTCATGTGGTGAATTATGGTATGCATGAAAGCATGAAATTATGTGGTAAATTGTGGTATGCATGAAGGCATGAAATTGTGCTGTCATATATGTGTAAATATGTGAGATGTATTGATATTTAATTGTGTTGATATATATATATGAACATGTGTACGATATGGGGGAAACACATGTCGATGATATTGGATGCGGAAATATGGCAAATGATATTGTTCGTGCATGAGATGCACACGATAACTCCAGCTATGTACGCGATGTGGGGGTTGCACATGAGCTGGTGAGATTGAGTGATATTATTTGTGCATGAGATGCACATGATGACTCCAGCTATGTGCACAATGTGGGGGTTGCACATGAGTTGGTGAGATTAAGTGATATTGTTTGTGCACGATGTGGGGGGATGCACACAATAACTCCAACTATGTGCGCGATGTGGGGGTTGCACATGAGCTGGTGAGATAGTGGTGATATTCTGTGTTTGTGTGTGAAATTGAGTATTTATTTAATTATAAATTAAATTAAAGTGAGGGGAAGGGTTTGATAATAAATTGGATCAAAATGAATGTGTTCCAAATGTGTGCATCATGTTTTTATAATCCTTCCTGACATTATTGCTTGTTCCTACCTAATGTTTGCTCACTGAGTTTTGTACTCACCGTTTTCAAAAATTCATGTTTTCAGATCAAGAGATTATAGATTCCTAGATCGTGGGATCATTGTAATTCATCTCCTGGTAGGTGTTTGGCATTCAATAGTTGCCTGTTTTTATTGTAAATGTCTCCGTTGGAAGTCATGGGCTTTTGTATGGTGGTTATGTACATGTAATGTACACTGTCAAAGTTTATATTTGACTGGTATGAATGTAAATGTGTAAGCAATGTAAATTGCTAAATACATGACTAGTATAGTGCATGTATATTAATGTCGATAATGCCATTATGATTTGGCTGTGTTCACACCCGGGAAAAGGTGTGTGTGTGTATGTATGATTGGATATGCCATTGTTAATTGGCTTTGTATGCACACTGGGTGCATTACGTGTGGATGCCTCACACGAGCATTTGTGGAATAAAGTAAGTGGGAATAGGCTTGCTTGGGCTTAGTGAGCTATGCTCATTGGGTCCTTGCGCCGGTCATGGCCCGGGAATTGGGTCGTGACAGAATACCTATGCATCCTTCTCCAAAACTTGATAAAGATGAAAAAGGAAAGAATATGGACCAAAAGCTCTATAGAGGTAAGATTGGTTCACTTCTTTATTTAACAACGAGTAGACCTAATATATTGTTTAGTGTATGTTAATGTGGAAGACTTCAATCATGTTGCTGAAGCTATATACATTTTACTAGGTAGTTGTTGTTTACAAATTTCATGGATTAGGCAACAATTGAATGACTTTGACATGTCCATGCATAACGTTTCTTTTTTTTTTTTTTACCATTCAAGTGCCATTAACATTTCAAAGAATCTTATTCAACATTCTAAAACTAAGCACATTGGGATTAGACATCATTTTATTGGAAATCATGTGCTTAAAGGAGAAATTCAAATTGAACTTGCGGATATCTTGCATCAATTAGTTGATATCTTCACAAAATCATTGATGACCAATTTTGTAGAATTAGAAGAGAATTAGGAATGCTTGATGTGCATAAGCTTGAATTTGCTGAATTGATTATGTTTTTGATGATACATTATGTGAAATTTGGCTTTATCTCTTGTTTCAATTGGTTAAGATTATGTTTTGATAAATTAGAGAAGGTTTAGAAATTAAGATAAAAACTTAGCTTGATCAATTAAGAGTTTCTTTAAACAATTAGAGTGATTCTATGTGCAAAAGGTAAGCCTAAACTAATAGAGTTTAAATTAGTTAAAAATCTTGTAAACCAATTAAAACAGTTATGTTCACCAAAGTTAGAACAAAGCTCTTAAGTCAATAAATCTTTAATCAATTGAAGCTTACTTTAATCGATTAAAGCACTAGGGTTGGGAGAAAAACTGCAATGTGCCTTGTTTAGGTTTAAGAAAAAAAAGGAAAATGAAAGGGAATAGGAACGGGAACCTGACACTTAAAACATGGGTTAACCAATTATAACCCATGTTCAAAACCTTTCTATTTTTCAAAAACTAACTCCCTTTTCAAAGCTTTAAAGCCAAAAACCTAGATTGACTTTTAACTTTTTACCTCCCTTTACTCCTAAAGAATCTAATAAACCTTAACTTCTCAAAACCTACGAAATCCATGACAAAAAAAAAAACTTTGTTGACTAGTAAAGAGATTAACAAGGGAAAAGGAAAAAGACTAGTTAAAAAATCTCCAACCCTTTCAACTCAGAAGAAAAGAAAAATAAGTCTAAAACCGCCATCAAAGAAAAAGAGTTCAAGTCTAAAACCAAAGGGGATGAAAACAAAGGAATCTAGAACAAAGGGAATCTTTATTGGAAAAGGTCTTATAGTCTTACCCTTGTTAGGGAGTTTTATTCTAGCATAGTTCTGGAAAGGGATGAGTTAGAAAATCTTAAGGATTTCATGAAAGATAGGCTGAATGTATATTAGAGTGAAAAGGATTTTATAATCACTATAGCAAACTTCCATTTGGGAATTAATCACGAGTAAGAAAGAAAAATACCCATCTAAGAGTTATGCTAGTGAAATAAAAAATGCTCAAATGAGAATATTCCACTATTTTCTAGCTTCCACACTTCATGGCGAGAGCAATAGGTTTAGCTATATAAGTACTCAAGATCTTTGGCTCATAGAGTTTGCTTTGATAAAGATTTCTATGAATATTGGGAGATATATAATTCAAATAATGAAAAGAGCTTGTACCAATGATAGTCTACCATTTGGAAATATTATCTCTTCTCTTACTAAGAAAAAGGGAATTCGGAGCATTAAGTACCAAGCTGATTGGACAAAAAATAAAGATAAAGAAATCTTTCTAGGAAGTTTGTTGAAGATGTGGTATAAGCTAAAAGGAAAAGATTACATCAAGTTCCTCAAAAGTGCACCAACAGCCCTTAGTGATGAAATTCCTACAACACCCCCTCAAGAACAAGTGAACCTTCAATTATAAATGAGATGATCTTCAATCTACTGATGAGGATTAATGGTAAATGGACTAAACAAGTAGAAAAGTATAGACAAATGAAAGAGAAGATTCTAAAGATTGAAAAGAAACTTCAAATTATTAAGCACTCCATTCTCAAAGAAAAAAAAGTTAAAATTCTTGCACCTAAAGGAAAAGTTGTAGTTGATAGTCTTACATCTTTAGCTGAGAGGATTGCCATAAAGGAATTTGAGGCACATGCTTCTTACCTTAAAGTTAGAATTGCAAAGAAGACTACTGACATAAATCCTCTTGAGGTTTTGCACCAGCACTTGAAAGGAGAAACAAAATGATGAGATAACTGATGAAGCTAAAGTAAAAAAGGATACTAGTAAGGAAACAAAGCAAAAGAAAAAGGTGACATATCCTCTAAAGCTATGAAAGCAGCAACAGTAGAAACCTAAAGCTTTTTTGAAGAAATACTCCTTTGTAATTTTATTAATGAACTGGTAAGGGAAAATGCTACAAGAGTAGCAATTGCTACAAAGAAAATAATAGCTAAAAGAATAGAGATAAAGGATGAGATTGAAATAGAAAAAGAGAAAGGTACCAGAAGAAGGAATGATCAAGATAAAGAGAAAATAATGGCATTTAAATTAGTCCCTACAAAACCTTTAACAAGAGAAAGAAAGATAATGGTCACCAAAACTAAAGTATTCGAAAAAAGAAAGTCTACAAGGATAGTTGAGTTTACTATTAAGCAACCCCTCAAACTTACATCTCCTGAAATTATATCTTCATCCCTTGAACCTCCTACCTCATCAGAACTTGAATCTCTTGAACCCATCCATATCGACCTTTTTTTTTGCTGATGCTAAAGAACAGGAAAGAGGAAAGAAGATAGGAAGAAAAAGAAATACGATGCAATGGTTTCTATTTTATTTTGCTAAACAATTTCTTGAGTTGTGATGAACAATTGCTGAATGTTTATATCTATTTTTGATAAATTGGCTATGTTTATTTCTATGTTTGATGGTTGTGACTAATGTTTAAATAATCATATCGTTCATGTTTAATGCTGAAATATCTACATATTGATATACATTAAATTTGTAAGAAAAAATTGAATTTTTTATCATTTATTTGCATATATTAAAGGGCAGCATACCTTTAAGGGAAGTAATCCCTCAACTACATATAGATGTATAGACTAAACAAATATTGCACTCTTGATTGAGGAGTGTCTTGTCATCATCAAAAAATGAGGAGATTGTTGACTCCATGTATAACAATAAAAGAAATAAAGCAACAAAATTTTGTTTCTTGCAAAACCAAGACACAAACATGTTTCTAAGGAATTGAAAAGTACCACTTGTGCTTTTCCAATCAGTTTTTCTACCAGCAAAATCAACATCAGAGTAGCCAAAAAGATTAAAAGATGAACTTTTTGGATACCATAAGCCTAAGCTTTGAGTATCCAAGAGATATCTAAAAATCTTTTATACAACAGTCAAATGTGATTCCTTGGGACATGATTGAAATCTTGCGTATAGGCATATACTAAATAAGATATCAGGTCTACTTGCACTAAGATAAAGAAGTGAACTAATCATACCACTATAGTGCTTTTGGTTCACATCTTTCCCTTTATCATCTTTGTCAAGCTTTATAGAGGGACTCATAGGAGTTCCAATGGACTTCATATTCATTCCACCAAACTTTTTCAATATTTCTTTGGTATACTTCTCTTGGTTGATGGATATTCCATCCTCACATTGCTTGATTTGTAGACCAAGAAAGAATTTTAGTTCTCCCATCATGCTCATTTCAAATTCTCCTTGTATATCCTTAGCAAAATTCTCACACAACCTTTCATTAGTAACACCGAATACTATCTCATTTTTCTTAATAAACAATGTATTATCTATACTTCCCCTAGAGTATCCTTGTTCAATTAAAAACTTAGAAAGTCTTTTATACCAAGCTCTATGAGCTTGTTTTAATCCATAGAGTGCTTTATGTAGTTTATAAACATGATCAAGTTTATCAAAAACTTTAAATCCAGGAAGATGTTCTACATAAACCTTTTCTTGTATAAAGCCATTGAGAAATGCACTTTTAACATCCATTCAAAATAATTTAAAGTTCATAAAGCATGCATACACAAGTAAAAGTCTTATAGCTTCTAATCTAGCTACTGGAGCAAAGGTTTCATCATAATCCATACTTCTTCTTGATTGTAGCCTTGAGCAACTAACCTTGCCTTATTTCTGTCACGACTTGGAACTCCCATCGAGCCCGTGACAACCACCGCAATGTCCCGATAGACACTCATCTCTCCAAATGTCGATCAAGACCTCGCAAGGCTCTTGTACCAGTTTTTCCACTCCCCTTGTGAGTATTTAGTTACAAACTTTCATATTTAAAAGAATATAAACCATTTTTGTGTCGAAAACAATCAAAAAGCGATTTTCACTACACAGGGGTATTTTGGTCATTTTTTCCTCAAAAATGTAAACTTTGATAAAAATGTAATGAATGGGTAGAGAATACATATTTCACGATCGAAAATGATTTTGGATATCTAAAATATTCATTTACAGAGGAATTTTAACTAATATAATAAAATAAAAATATTCATTAAAATATTATGTTTTATTGTAAAACAATTTTTATATTAATATCCGTAAACAGCTTTTCGCACATGAAAACAAAATATATTCATACATACTATAATACAACTAGCCAAAGTATGAAATTCAATTTACAATGACACGTGGGCCCACAATAGAGAGGTATGAACTAGGAGATAAACCTTTGATATCTAAGGTTGTCACTCCAAGCGTACTCCTTAACAAAATTCACTATCTACGGATGCCTTTGAGCCTGAAAGGGGTGGAAATGAAGCTGGTGAATTTTACAACTCAATTAGTAAACAATTACTATCTACAACATCTAAAGTCAAGTAGATGGAGACAATATAAAAACATTTAATCACAATGTTATTTATAACACCAAATTTATCTCAATCCATAGCAAATAATTTCATTCCATTAAAAATGGCAAAGCTTATGATTATCTCATAAAACTAGGCCCATGCCAAATCTCATACTCATGGATACTTGATTAGAGCATCCAATCGAGTCCGCCAAGGCTGTTAAAAGTCAGATGACATCTAGAAACACAGTCGTTCCCTGGCATTGGCTACGTTTACTCTCACGTGGTGGTTCAACATGGAGTGAACTCAAATCTCACCTCAAGAGATCCTCACCCATCGCTCCGATAGAGGTAAGCACATCATCAGGTTTTTGTGCCCCTCCTAAAGGTTAGTCCACGGAACCCCCATCACTGCAGTGATCATAACAAAATACCACCAAACCCAAAAATTTAAATTGCATGACATGGTAATTTATTTCTACCCGGCCTATCAAGGCCAAACACACAGTTCAGATGATTTCCACACAAATATAAATTTTGCCAATCATGCCACCATAATGTCATAAGCCACAAATTTCAATTCATGTATAAATAGCACAAGTCACAGTATAGGTCTCCATATACTCAATTTTTTTTTTAAATCACCATTTAATTTCAGAATAGTTTATAAAACTCATTTCAATCATAAATCATAGTGATTTACAATTTTGAAAACCATCATTCTTTAAAAGCATAAAATCAAGTAAAACTACTCTAGATAGTTAAGATGATAATTTGTCCACTCACTGTTTCAAGAGTGCAAAATACTCCTATTCTCGGTCGTCCGACACAATTTCTTTTCCCTTGTCAAATGGTTCACCACCTATACATCATGCGTGACATAAAATTCAATAAATTGTGTCTAATTATTATAAACTATTCAGGCTCTATAAATCTAAATGAATGCACAAAATGTGATGCAAAATGTCCGAATAACCGTTTAAATACGGTATTCGACCTAATTCGCACTACACTCGGTTTAATTGGCTAAAATCTCCAATTTAACTCCAAATCAAATTCTGTTCACTTTCTACACTCCAATTATACCTAAATTACCTCAATGGCCATGAATGTGGTTCAATTTATCAGTCTGAACCACAAAATACATCGATCTATACACTAGGCAAAAATTCATATTTTTATGCCAAAAATTCCCATTTAATTTCTAGTCTCACCAATCATCAAATATCACCAAAATATCATGAATTATCATCATGTCCAGCATCAATTCTCCCCCTAGAAAATTCGGCCAAAATGGGTTAAATAAAGGACAAGTATTTTTCTTGCTAGATTTTCACACTTAACATTACTAATCAACTAAAAACACCAAATTCCATTGAAATCTAGCAAAATCAAGACTCAAAACTCCTCCATGAATGTTTGGCCAACATGGGTTCAGCATACCCACTTGAGTTTTAAGCATGGAAAATGAAAAGAAATGTAGGGTAAGGTAGATCACTAGCAAAATCAAAGAAATTTTACCTTTGCTTGATCAAATCCTTGAATTCCAATAATTTTTTTTCTCTAATTTTCCACCTAGGGTTTTTTGTTTTTCTTCTCCCTCTTTTCCCTTGAAATGGCTGGCCAAAAAATGAATGAATTCTAGAGAATTCTAGTGTTTTTATATTACCATTAAAGTATTATTTTAACTTGACACATAGTACATTTTTATTGGTCCATGTGTAATTACTTAAAAATCAAGAATTCTTTCTCCACCAAACATTCTTTCTCACTTATCCAAAACATTAAATGAATTTTGTGTGGTTGACAATTGTCATGGTGGAGTAAATTTTCAAAATTTCCAATTTTACCCTCATAAATATACAAAATTATAATTTTGCCCCTAGTACTCCAAAAATGTCAGAATTTAAATTTTTCACCTTGTAACCTCACATTATACTCCAATGAGTCAAATGTGGTCAAAATCTTTTCTAAAAATTTCAATTTCATCCTCAGGTGGCAAAATTACCATTATGCCCCTAAAATGTGAAAATTCTTGTTTGTCTCCAAATCAGCCCTCGAACACCGAATCACCATTTTAAGACATTTCAGGGGTTTTAATTTTCTCAAATTCATCCTCAAATCTCTCTTTAGATTAGTTTGAGGCTTTATCAACTTAGTTGTACTAATAGGTACAATACTAACTTATAAAAATTTTCCTGAGGCATTTCAATATGCAATCATACTATCAGGCACCTGAATGACATGTCACATATACAGTAGGGTCGGGCTTTACAATTTCTCACCACATTTCCCAACTCATCCATCTTGTTCTTAAATACCCATTTTGTACCAACAATTAAATGGTTGGTTGGCCTTGGAACTAAGGTTCAAACCTTATTCCTTTCAAATTAACTCAACTCTTCTTGCATAATAATTATCCAACTCTCTTCCTTTTTAGCTTTTTCAAAGTTCCTAGGTTCCACTTGTAATATGAATGCAAGAAACTCACAAGTTTCCTTTAATCCCCTTCTAGTTTTGACATTTTTTGAGAGATCACCAATGATGAGTTCTTGAAGATGATTCCTTACGAATCTCAAGCTTCTTAGAAGATCATTGTGCTATTCTTCAGTTTTTTGCAAGTCTTCTAAAGGTGGTTTATTATCATCTTTCTCTTTCGACCTTTCTCTATCATTTTCTTTGTTGTCCAAGCTCATATTCTCCATTTTCTTCTCAATGTCATCTACATCATCATTATCAAGCACTACCTTTTTTTGTGCAACATTAGTCTAATCAAAAACAATATGAATTGATTTTTTATAACTAGAGTTCTTTTGTTAAACACTCTATATGCTTTAAAATTTGATGCATAGCCTAAGAAAATTGCCTCATCACTTCTAACATCAAACTCTCTCAAAATGTGTTTCCCATTATTTAAGATAAAACATTTGCATCCAAAACTCCTTAGATGAGAAATATTTGGCTTTCTTCCTTTGAAAAGCTCATAAGGGGTTTTAGAAATCATGGCTCTAAAGGAAACTCTATTCAATATATAAACTGCATTGTTTACAGCTTTAGCCCAAAAATATATTGGCAAGTAATTTTCACGAAGCATTGTTCTTGTCATTTTTTTTAGAGTCCTATTTTTTCTTTCAACAATTCCATTTTGCTGAAGAGTTCTAGGAGTAGAAAAATTATTATCAAAACCATTTTCATTGTAAAAGATTTCAAAATTATCACTTTCAAATTCACCACCATGATCACTTCTAACACCAACAACTGTGAAACTTTTGTCATTTTAAACTCTTCTACAATGTTTAATAAAAACTAGCAATGCATCATCTTTATGAGCAAGAAAATATACCCATGTAAACCTAAAGTAGTCATCAACAATAACAAAGTCATATGACTTGCCTCCTAGATTAGCAACAATGATTAGTCCAAACAAGTCAATGTGAAGTAATTCAAGTGGCCTAGAAGTTGATATGACTTTCTTTGATTTGAAAGAACTTCTAACTTGTTTTCCAAATTGACATGCATCACAAATTTTATCATTCTCAAATGATATCTTTGGAAGTCCAATGACTAAGTCTTTTCTCAAAAGTTTTGAAATTGTGCGCATACTAAAATGTCCTAACCTTCTATGCCACAACCAACTATTACAAACATCATTTGCAATCACATGATTCACAAGTCCTAATTTCATCAAGAAAAATGACCTACATATTTTTAATTCTTTTGCCAATGAATGCTACTTTGTTAGTGTTAACATCAATTACTAGACATGCATGAGAATTAAAGCATACTCTAAAACCTTTATCACAAAACTGACTAATGCTTAACAAATTATATTTTAAACATTAACAAATACGACATGTTTGATTTGTGTTTGAGATGTGTTACCAATGGTTCCAATTCCTTGGATAATACCCTTAGAGCCATCACCAAGGGAAACACTACCACACTTCTTCCTATCAAGCTTAGCAAATAAGTTTTCATTGCCAGTAATGTGTCTTAAACAGCAACTATCCAAGTACCAAGGCTACCTTTTTTTTTGTTGAGCTTCAAAACATTGATCCTTTTGTCCTCGCTCAACATACAAAACATATTTTTAGTTTTTCTTTAAAGGTACCCATACTTTGATGGGTCCTTGGAGGCTAACAATCACATAAGATCCTTTTGAAACCTAAACCAATTTCGTTCTAGGAAATATTCTACTAGAATGAAAACATTCATAAGACAAATGTCATTTCTTACCACACAGATAATAGTGACAGAAACAACATTAACTTTCCTTCTAAGGCTTGTTTTTTTTTTAAACTCTTCTTCTTCTTTTTATTTCAACTTTAGTCTTTCTTCTCCATCAACTTTAAGTGTAGCATTTTCATCAAGAATTCTTTGTAATTCTAAACGTTTGCTTTCTAATTCAAGCTTCAAGAATTCAAAATTAGTTTTGAATTGTTCTAATTCAATTTGAAACGTGTTCCTTTGATCAAAAACAGAGTTGTACTCATGCTTGGTTTTCTTTTTTAAGTATTTATTCAATGCAACAACCTTTTTCTTCATAGTCTTATATTTTAAAGAAATTTTTCAAATTTAGCATATAGACAGTCAAATTCATCTTGTAATTCATTATAAGAAATATCACATAAATTAAAAGTTACCTAAATGTCTTTTTCCCTTGCCATTAAGCAGAAATTGGCTCTTTGTTCTAATTTTCTTCTTTTTCTTCTTCTTCTAAACTTGATGAATCACTGTCAAACCATGTTACCACCACCGTTGATTTTTATTATTTCTTTATTTACTTTGAGGTTCCTTATTTGAGTAATGGGCATTCTAATTTGAAGTGTATTGGTTTTTGGCATTCTAAACACATCATCTCATCATTCTTACTGAAATCACCTTTGTTCTTATTTTTCCAAGAGGGACCTTGATGCTTTTTCTAATTTTTTCTTCCAAACTTTTTTCTTTTTTGTCTTATTAGCTTTCTAAATTGTTTAGCCATCATGGCTTGCTCTTTATTATCATCACTTGATAGCTCATTAAATTCTTCCTCAAGTAAACTAATCTTAAGTGCCAAATTTTGTTTTTCTTTTTGGCTTTTCTCTTTCCTCCTTTTCTTCTTCTTTCATTTCAAGTTCATGTATGAAGAGTGAATCACAAATTTGATCAAATCTGACCACATTAAGATCTTTGGCCTTTCAAATAGATATGACTTTGGGTTTTCAGCTTTTAGGCAGACATCTAAGTAATCTTTTTAGTAACTCACGTTTAAGGATAGTTTTTTCGAGCTGATTGAGCTTGTTTGTAATATTAGTAAACCTATCGAACATGGTAGTGACATCTTCACCCAATTCCATTTTAAACATTTCATAATTGTGGTTGAGTAAGGTAATTTTGAAATTCTTTACTTGAGAAGTCCCCTCGTGAATGACTGTAAGCTTTTCCTAAATCTCTTTAGCTGTAGTACAGCTAAAGATTTTGTTGAATTTCAAAAAAGTGAGTGTACAATGAAATGTGTTGATGCCTTTAAAATTTGTTTAGACCTTTTTGACTTCATCCTCAGTCCACTCAGCTCTAGGCTTATGCATTTTCTTACCAGTGACAAAATTAAGTGAGGTGGGAATATAGGGTCCTTTCATAATAACACCCCACATTTCGTAGTCAATAGCTCTAATGTATATAGACATCCTAGTACTCCAATAGGCATAATTTGATCCATCAAATAGAGAAGTCCTATTTGTGGATTGTCCCTCAACAACAATTGACTTTTGCAAAGCCATATAGATCTTTCCTAAGGATATTAAGCCTTAAATTTGAGGGAATGGCTTTAATACCACTTGTTCGTCCCGTTTGAGTGCTAGAGGGGGGACGAATAGTACTAATAATTTTCTACTCAGCCCTTTAGAGCTTGAAGAGCATTTAATCAACTAAATGAAGGAAAAAGCTAGAACTTGTTAAAATTACAAGGCACTAAATAAGGAAGGGTAAAGAGAAGTGGACAATGCAAGAGTATTTATAATGGTTCGGTCCCCTTGACTTACATCCACTACCTTGCTCTCCCAATCAAGGATTTTAACCCATCTTTACTAAACTAGTGGAATTAACAGCTTCCACCAAGCTTTTATAAGGTGAACTTCTAACCCAAGCTCTAATCCTTTACAACAAGTTTTAGAGTGCCTCCCATATTCTAATTGTCAAGCCCAACTCTATAATATACTTGCCATATCGTATATGTACTTGATAGAATGTTTGCATGCTTGAATGCCTCGAAAATCGTTAAAAGATGGTATTGTACCTAATGGTATAATTAAGTTGATTTAAGCATCGAACTAGTCCAAATAGAGATTTTAAGATGCACTTGAGAGTTATTGAACCTTGGAATGACCTAATATGGTGATTCGGAGTTCGATGATTTATTTGGAGTCAAATTAGAATTTTCATAACACAGGGCAAAATGGTCATTTTGTCACCTGAGGGCAAAATCGGAATGGTGGATGAAATTTTGATCAAGTTCTACTGTTTGGAACATAATTTGAGTTTGAGAAGTGAAAAATTACAATTTTGACATTTTTCGAGTATAAGGGCAAAACAGTCATTTTACGCGACCATGAAGACGTAATTGGAATTTTACACTGCCATGACACTTGTCAAGGTCATGAATTTCATCTATTATACTTTGGATAATTGAGGTATTTTAAGTTGTGGTGGGAGAATGCTTAATTATTATGTTTTAATTATGGACAAATGATATGGTGACACATGGCAAGTTTACATCTTTTTATAATTTTCCTTATAAAAGCCAACTTAAACTCTCTAAACTCACTCTTCATGGCCGACCAAGTGAAGAACAAAGAAGAAAAGAAAAGAACAAAACCCTAGCTAAGAAAATTCAAGGGAATATTGGTGGATTTCAAGGAATTAAGCAAGCAAAGGTAAAATTTCTTAATTCTAGCTTGTGATCTACCTTTCCTATGCATTATTTTTCAATTACCATGGTTGAAACTCAAGATCTCATGAAGGATTCATGGCTAACCAAATTTAGAGAGAGAAAATTTGATGATTTATTTCGTTAGATTTCAAGATATCTTAGTGTTTTTAGTTGTTTGGTGATTATTAGCATGAAAAACAAGCAAGAAATTTCATGCCCTTCACCCACACTCATTGGCTGAATTTTTCAAGAGAGAAATTGGATAATAGCCGTTAAGCTATTTAGGTGTTTTTAGTTGTTCTACGATGTTAGGTGTAAAAAAAATCAAGCATGAAAATCACATGATCTACACTAAACCTTCAATGGTCGAATTTTCCAAGAGAAAATGTTGATGATGATTTTGCTATATTTCATGTCATCTAATACATATTTGATGATTTGGAGTATTGGGAGTGGAATGAAGCTATTTGGAGTTAAATTGGATATATTGGCCAATTAACCAGTGTATAGATCGAATTAGGCCAAGACCATTTTATTTCGATACACAATTGAACTTACATAGAACACCATATTTAAATGATTATCCGAACAATTCGCATCCCATTTCCCATATTCATATAGAGCCTGAATTAGTTTTATAAATGTTTAGCACAAATATAATAAATTGCTTGTGGTGCATTATGTCTAGGTGGTGAATCTTCTGATAAGGGTAAAGAAATTGTGCCCGAAGCCCGAGACTAGAAGTACATCAATTCTCAAAATTGTGAGTAACCTTATTAGCGTCTTAATTATCTAAAGAAGTTTTTATTCGTTTTTGTGATTTTATAGAAAAATGAGTTTAAATGGCAAATCCTTATTTTTTATAAGTAAAATGTGATTAAATGAAATGAGTTTTATAAATCATTTTGAAATTGAATGATGATTTTAGAAATTGAGTAATTGGAGACTGTTTGTTTGTGTTGTAAATTTATGGTTTGAATTGAATGGCTTATGGCAATATTGGCATGAATGGCTGAATTGGAAATTGTGTTGAAATTATATGAACTGTTTGTTTTGCCTTGACAGGCTGGGTAGTAATGTAATTACCATGCCATGCTGTTGCAATTTTTATTGATATGGTGGGTTAATTAATTAGCCACTGCAGTGGCGAGTTCCGTGGACCAGCCTATTAGAGGGGCATGGTAAACCCGGTTATATCTTACCTCGGTAGAGAGGCACGTATGGTATCTCCTGAGGTGAGGTCTAAGTTCACTTCACTCCAAACCACCACGTGAGGGCGAGTTCAGCCAACGCCAAGGAACAGCTATGTTAAAACGTAAAAATGTATTTTATGCGTATATGACTTTTAACAGCCTTGGCGGGCTCGGTCGGATGCCTCTGATCAAGGTATCCCCGAGAATGAGTTTTGGCATGAGCCAAGTTTTAAAGAAATTCATAAGCCATATTGATTATTTGAGTGAAATGAATTTATTTATTTAGTTGAAATGAGTTTGAAATGTTATGAATCATAGTACGATGAGTTATTTTAAGTTGTCTCCATTTACTCGACTTTAGATATTTTAGAAGATATTTGTTTACTCACTGAGTTTATAAAAACTCACCCTTTTTTTCTCCACCCATTTCAAGCTCTGAGTCATTTGTAGATAACAGACTTTGTCGAGGGTTGCGTGTGGAGTTGCATCCTTTAAGATAGTAGGTTTACAGTCCCATTCACTTTTGTCATCCGGGGACCCACATGTCATTGTAAATTAAATTACATGCTCTGGTTATCTGTGTTACTATATGTATGAATTTATTTTGTTCTTACGCTATAAAAATTATTTACGTAGCTTTCTATAAAAATTGTTTTACAAGAAAATAGAATATTTTATTCAATTTTTTTATTTTATTCTATTAGCTACAATTTCACTCTAAATGAATGTTTTAGACATTAAAACTTATTTTTAGTAATGAAATGTGTATTTTTCACTCATATACTACATTTTTAGCTAGTTTCAAAATTTTTGAGAAAAATGACCAAAATATCCCTGTGTAGTAAAAATTTCTTTTTGATTGTTTTTGAATTGAAAATGGTCCATATCCCTTTAGAACATGATTTTAGTAACTAATACTCACAGGGAAAGTGAGAAAACGGATATTAAAGCCTTGCGAGGTTTCGGTCGGTATTCCGAGTAATGAATGTCTATCGGGACATCGCGACGGTTGTCATGGGCTCGAGGAGAGTATCAGGTCGTGACACTAATTTTCCAAGAAAATGAAGAAAAAGAAGTATAACTAAGTACCCTTACAAGTCTAGACAGATTACAATCAAGCTCAAACACTTTTTTCAACTTTGGAATGAAGAATAACTGTTTTTGATGAAGAATATTTGGCTTTTTGCTCAAAGTAGCTCTTTTCTTCACAATTATTCAACTCTCTCTCTTCTTTGATAGTTGGAGCTTCCTTTTATACTTAGGGAGTCAAATTTTTTTGTTAGAAACAATTTCTAGCCATTAAGAACAACTCAGATGCACTTCTAGCTGTTATTTTTTCTTTTAGTGTTTAAATTCAAAAAGGAAGACAAACTTCTACTAATCAGTTACAGATAGCTCTAACCGATTACAACTTTTCTGCCTTGCATTGTCCTACTACTATGTTCTCTATTTTAGCCGATTACAGGAAGATTTAACTGATTAACAATTCTCTACATTCAAACTCCTCTTCTTCAGCAAACTTCCTCTAACTAGTTACGGCAGGCTCTAATTGATTACAAACTTTCTATTTTCACTTCTCTACATAACAATCTTCCTCTAGTTGGTCAGCACTTCCCTTAAAAAATTGAGGCTTTACTTCCTTTAGCCATAACTAATTAAAATCAGCTTTAATCGACTAGAAGATTTTCAAATTTTGAACTTCTCCATTTTGGCTCCCTTCAACGATCAACAATATTTTCAAACTTGTTTTTGACACTTAAAGATACTAGGACCTTATACACTAACCGATTAACTAGACCGTTTACCAATTAGCATATTTCAGTTTTACTTTAACTTATTACACAACCATGTCTTAGTTCATAAAAATACCTTGATAATTAGTTACGAAGATTCTGTTTTTATTCATTACTTGCTCTTTTCCTCTTAACTGATTAACTCTTCATTAACTTAGCAAGCTCCTTGACTTGCCTTTAACTAACAACTTTGTTATGGGTATAAAATTAAATCTTGCACACTTAAATACTGAAGTTAAACATTAATGAACGAAGAATATTTTGTTATTATCCAAAACATATGGAGTCAACACATTTGTCTTAGGAAAATCGTTTACTTTATTTTTGACACTAAAAGAAATTTTGGCTGATAAAAGTCTTGATTTTTATATTTAGTTTTCAAGAAATATCTTAATACCAATTCACCCCTTTTTAATAAATTGGGCATTGAGCTTAGTACACAAACATCTTACTCCCCTTGAACCCCTTGAATGTAACTCATTATTTTATATACTCTAGAAGATAGAGAACTAAGTTGCTACGAAGACACTAAGGAAGTTGTGACCAAGACTTGTGAAGACTTATGAATGCAATTACCTAGGATGTGACTGACTAATTTCCTTTTAATGGGTCAAGGAAACTAGATTAGATAAAATTCCATAATAATCCAAAGTAATATTCATGTGATAAATTTATTATATGCAATATTTAAATTCTATGAATGCATGTATGATGAGACATATAATATGTGTTGGCTCCATTAGTTTTTGATGATAATAAAACATTCCCATTCATTTATGTCTAATATTATTACTTGAGTGTGCAAGACAAAAATATGCATGCAAATAATAAATCAATCCCTCAAAACAGTATATCAAAAATCACATGATTAAAGAGACATGATTGATCAACAAGAAGAAAGATCTTTAGTTGAACAATAAAGAATGTTGGTTGGCTAAAATTCAAATTGGAGAAATGGCAGGCTGAAGAATATTGAGAAGCAAAACCAACTTAATTGACCAAGAAATAAGTTAGTTGACTAAATGCTCTCTGCCAAAATCTGTGACCAGAAAACAGAACCAACTTAGTCGACCAAGAAAGAAGTTAGTCGACTAAGAGCTCTCTATCTGCAATTTGAACCAGAGTACTAGAAGACAGATTAACAACTAGAATAAACTCTCAATTGTTTTCAACGGTCATAAACTACCAAATTGCCATCAGAGCTATTTCTTCAAGTATAAAAGGATCTTCCAATGATTAGAAATCAATTTTAGACAATTTTAGAGAAGTTTTGAGAGAATTGAAGGCTTTCAAGTTACAAAAAGCTAAAAAATCAGAAAATCCTCTTTGCACCTTACTGCACTTAAACGCCCATCTGTTGTAATTGTGTTATGCACTCAACCTTGTACCATTTAGCTCAACCTTGTGATCATAAGTACTTTTTTTTTACTTGTCTTCTTGTATTTTTAGAGTGAGAGAGTCACTCTAAAGGTTGTTTTAAGTTAGGATTGCTTGAATGTGTTAAGGTTTTAACTTATCTTTGAAAAGTTAGGTGTTTGGGTTTTAGTTGAGCCCGTGAAAAATTATTGTGAAAGGTTTTGGCCAAGCCTGGTGAAAGCCATTGTAAAGCTTGGTGAAAGCTTGTGAATTTCACTAGTTCATAGTGGATTAGTTGAAAAATCCTTGGTTGGATAATCAAGGTAGTGGATGTAGGTCTTGGACCGAACCACTCTAAATTATTACGCATTGTCTACTCTGTTTTTATTTTCTTTATTCTCTAAATTAGTTCCTCATCTTGTCAAGAGCTGATTTGTGCTATTCACCCTCTCCTCTTGCACATATAATTGGGACCAACAAGTGGTATTAAAGCTAGTTCTTTATTTTTTTTTTAAGGTCTAACACCCTTTGGGAGGATCCATGGCTCTTCAAAAATTTGTAGTTGAAGGACAATCAATAAACAAACCACCTCTATTTGATGGCTCTAACTATCCTTATTGGAGCACTAGGATGTCAGTATATATTATAGCTATAGATTTTGAAATGTGAGATGTCATAACTGATGGACCCTTCTTTCTCTCAGCCTTAAACATAATGACCAATAAAATGATTCCTAAGCCAAGGTATGAATGGACTTAAGCTAAAATTAAGAGAGTATAAATTAATTCTAAGGCCATGCATACTCTCATTTGTGCACTTGATTATAGAGAATATGATAAAGCTTTCATGTGCAAAAATGCCAAGGAAATTTGGCAAAAATTAAAAGAGTTATATGGAGAAACATCTATAGAAAAAGAATTAGAAGACAACTCTTACGAGAATCAATACTCAACAAGCAACATGGCAAATACAGACAAGGAATCAAATAAAGATAAGTACTCAATTCAAATTGAATTATGCTTCATGGCTTTTGAAGAGATAAAGGTAACTTTTTCATCATGTGAACTTAATTCATATGCATTTGATGAATTACATGATGCTTTTGAGGATTTAGCATTTGAGCTTGAGAAAATGAATATGAAGAACAAGAAAATCATTTCCACACTCGATGTTGAAAATGAATTTTTTAAGAAAACAAAGATTGACTTGGAAAAAGAAAATGAAAATTTAAAAAAAGGTTTTAAAGCTTACCGAAAGAAAATTGATATTTTGGAAAAAGGAAATTTTGATGTGAGAATAAAATTTGAAAATTTATTAAATGAGAAAGTAGATAAAAGTGCAAGCTTATGTTTAATGGCAAAAGATGATGAATTTAAGGTATCTTCAACTCCTTATGATATTTCAATTGATGAAATGCAAGAAGAGTATGAATGTCTTTATGATGAGTTTGAAAAGCTTGCATCAAAATATAAAATTTTGAAAAGAAATTTGCATCTCTTGAGATTGATCTACAAAAAATAAAACACGAGTTCAATTCTTTTTTTGAGTAAAGAAATTCTCTGCAAATTGAATTAGAACATTCAAAAATAGATTTTGAAGTTATGAAATTGAAGCTGGATAACGGAACTGAAGCCTTACAAAGAGCAGTTGATGAAAATGTTGGCCTTAAGAATTTAAGAAAAGAATCAACAAGAAAGAACATTAATTTCAGAAGAAATGCTAATGACTTTTCTCCTAGGTGTTATATTTGTGATAGAATTTGTCATTTACCCTATGATTGCTATAGAAAAAGAAATGTGTAGAAAATTAGAAAAATTTGGGTTCTAAAAGGATCCTTTATTGCAATTAACACTCAAGGATCCATCAAGGTATAGGTACTTATAAAGAAAAACTAAAAATCTATTTTATAGGTTGAGCTGCACTTAAAGGAGACATGTTCAAGAGCTCAACTCAAGAGGAAGCAGCCTTGGTACATGGACAGTGGCTGTTCATGGCACATGATAGGAGATGAAATGCTATTTATTCAGCTGGACAAAAGAAAGAGAGGTACCGTATCCTTTGGTGATCATTCAAAAGGTAAAATTCATGGGATAGGTACGGTTGGCAAAAACTCCCAAACTCAAATTAGTCATTGGTTGTTAGTTAAGAGTTTGAAACATAACTTATTGAGCATTATTCAATTATGTGACAAAGGATTTAAAGTATGTTTTGATTCAAATAAATGTAAAGTAATAGACATAGGTACAAACAAAGTCTCATTTATAAGAAAGAGATTGAAGAATATGTATGTTGTATTTCTTGAGGATCTTGAAATGAATAGCGAAATATGTTTAGTGGCAAATGCTGAAAATGATAGTTGGTTATGGCATAAGAGATTAAGACATGTAAGCTTGCATACCATGTCAAAGTTGATTAAAAAGAACTTAGTTCTTGGATTGCCGAATCTAAAGTTTGAAAATGATAGAATATGTGACGCTTGTCAACTAGGAAAACAAGTTAGAACATCTTTTAAAACTAAGAAAATTATGTCAACATCTAGACCTCTTGAATTGCTACACATTGATCTATTTAGTCCAATAAGTATACCTAGTCTAGGTGGAAAATCTTATGGCTTTTGTAATAGTTGATGACTATTCTAGGTACACTTGGGTTTATTTTTTTGCTTATAAGAATGATGTTCTACCAGCATTTATAAGTCATTGTAGGAAAATTGAGAATGAAAAAGGACTAGTTATAGTTAGTATTAGGAGTGATCATGAAAGAGAATTTGAAAGTGATGAATTTGAGAAATTTTGCAATGAAAAAGGGTTGGATCATAATTTCTATGCACCTAGAATACCCCCAGCAAAATGGAGTTGTAGAGAGGAAAAACCAAACCTTAAAAAAAATGGTTAGAACTATGCTATGTCAGAATAACCTTCAAAATATTTTTAGGTTGAGGCAGTGAACACAACAGCCTATATCCTCAACAGAGTATCAATTAGAGCCAAGATATCGAAGACTCCTTATGAACTATACAAAGGTAGGAAACCAAACATTTCTCACCTTAGGAGCTTTGGTTGCAAATGCTTTATTTTGAACAATGGAAAATTTTCACTAGCAAAGTTTAATGCAAAAAGTGATGAGGCTATATTTTTAGGATATGCATTGAACTCAAAAGCTTATAGAGTTTTCAACAAAAGGACATTAAGCATTGAAGAATCAGTCCATGTAGTTTTTAATCTATTGCCATACAAAAGAAAATTCATGATGATGATGATGATGTAGAGAACTTTGAAAAGCAAATGGAAGAAATAAGCTTAGAGAACAATAAGAATGATGAAGAAGGCTCACCTAGGAAAGAAAATGAAACTTTACCTTTAGAAAATTTGCAAAGAACAAAATTCGCAATGTGATCTTCCAAGAAGTTGGAGATATGCAAAAGATCATCCACAAGAACAAATAATAGGTGACATCTCTCAAAGAGTTAAGATTAGGAGAACAACTAGAGAGACTTGTGAATCTTCAGCTTTCATATCTCAAATTGAACCTAAAAATTTTGAGGAAGCTGAAAAAGAAGAAAGCTGGATTTTAGCCATGCAAGAGGAACTTGACCAATTCATGAAGAATTGTGTATGGTCATTGGTACCTAGACCTTCAAATCACCCCATTGTTGGCACAAATAGGTATTTAGGAATAAGGTAGATGAGCAAGGGAATGTGGCTAGAAATAAAGCTAGGTTGGTAGTACAAGGATACAACCAAGAAGAAGGAATAGATTATGATAAAACATTTGCACCCGTTGCTAGGATTGAAGCCATAAGGTTGTTGGTAGCTTTTGCATGCTTTACGAATTTTAAATTATACCAAATGGATGTAAAAAGTGTATTTTTAAATGGATTCATTCAAGAGAAAGTGTACATAGAACAACCACCAGGTTTTGAAGATTTTGAACAACTAGATTATGTGCTCAAACTCTATAAAGCCTTGTATGGATTAAAACAAACTCTTAGAGCTTGGTATGAGAGTCTTTTAAGATTTTTGGTTGAAAGAGATTATGTTAGGGGCAGTATTGATACAACATTGTTCATTAAAAGACATTCAAATGATTTAATTGTTGTTCAAATATATGTGGATGATATTATTTATGGTGCAACTAATGAAGCTTTGTGAAAAAAATTTGCTGAAGAAATGCAGGGAGAATTTAAAATGAGTACGATGGGAGAACTAAAATTCTTTCTTGGACTGCAAATCAAACAAAATAAAG
Source organism: Theobroma grandiflorum (assembly GCA_036013995.1). Taxonomy (NCBI): domain Eukaryota; kingdom Viridiplantae; phylum Streptophyta; class Magnoliopsida; order Malvales; family Malvaceae; genus Theobroma; species Theobroma grandiflorum. Next base: position 17,472,837 of record CP142131.1, read on the forward strand.
AAAGGATCTTCATCAGCTAAGAAAGATACCTTCAAGACATGCTCAAAATGTTTGACATGCTAAAGCTAAAGCCAATCAGCACACCAATGAGTCCATCCACCAAGCTTGATTTAGATGAAAAAGGAAAAGATGTTGATCAAAAGCTCTATAGAGGTATGATCAGTTCACTACTTTATTTAATAGCCAGCAGGCCTGACATTCAATTCAGAGTATGTCTCTGTGCTCGTTTTCAATCTAAACCTAAAGAATCACACCTGACTGCTGTTAAAAGAATCTTTAGATACCTCATAGACACTCAAGCATTAGGCATATGGTATTCTAGAGAGTCAACCCTTAGCTTAGTTGGATATTCGGATGCTGATTTTGCTGGCAGCAAAATAGATAGGAAAAGCACTAGTGGAACCTACCAATTTCTAGGTAACATGCTTGTTTCATGGTCTAGCTATGAGACCCTATTGACTTTGTTAAAAGACAGTATTGTACTGAGTAGTACAACTAAATTAAATCGAGCCTTGAACTAGTTTAAATAGAAATTCTAAGAAGAATTTCAAAATTCTGAGACCCATAGAATGGCTCAGAATAGTGATTCAGAGTTCAAGGTCCAGTTTGGAGTCAATCAGGAAAATTGACCGGTTAGGGACAAAACGGTCATTTTCTCATTTGTTGATTTATGGAGATTTTAGCCAAAATTTGATCACATTGGACAAAAAGATAATTATATGATATACAGTTATCATTATGGAATCATAAAATGATGTTTAGCAGTGTAAAAATTGTGATTTCCGGTGTTTTTGGAGCACAAGGGTAAAATGGTAATTTTGCCACCAGAGTGCGAAATGTGAATTTTTTTGAAAGGATTTTGCCCCAATTGGGTAATATTGATTTATATTAGTGTTATTTGAGGTTGGACAGTGAAAATAAAACAATTCCGGGACATTTCGGAGTATAGGGGCAAAACCGTAATTTTGCCATCCCGGGGGCAAAACCGTAATTTTTCACCACCAGAATAATTTTTCCAGCCATGATCATCTATGGATCAGATTTTTTTCTTGATTAATCAAGTGGTGGAGAAAGAATGAGAAGAAAAGTCAAAAAAGTAAAGAAAAACGGGCCAATCACATGGTGCCACGTGGCAAGCTTGTATATTTTATTATTTAAGCCTAAAAATCAGCCTTTAACCATCATTTTCTCTCTCCAAATTCTGGAAAAGAACCGATTGAAGGGAAGAAAAGAAGAACAAAGGGAAAACCATAAAAACCTAGGCCAAAATCCATAGATTTCAAGTGTTTTTCAAGATTCAAGTAAAACAAAGGTAACTTTTCTTTAGATTTCCTCTAACCCTAGCTTACCTATGCTTTTGTTCTTGATTTCCATGCTTGAACATTGAGATATCATGAAGAGTTTAATTCTGAAAAATGGGTATGAGTATGGATTTGATGTTGGATTGGATTGAATTTAAACTATGTAGGTGTTTAATGGTAGTTAAGCATGATTATGGACAAAAATGGAAGAAAGAAATTGAATCTCATGGTGGTTCTTTGTTAGGCCGAACCTAGGGTGGAGAGTGCATGAGGAAAATTGGTTCATTTCAAATGAAATGGTTTCATTTGAAATGAAGGAAATTAGAAAATGACAAATGCAAGTGAAAAATGTAGTAGAAAAATTTTCAGTGCTAATGCACTGTATTGGTCGAATTTTTCTATAAAGAAATGGAAAATATTGAATGCTGAAATTGGCATTAATTACATGATGTGGGATGAATTAAGCTATGAGAAAAAGAATGGTGCAATTTGGAATCAAATTGGACATAATAGCCGATTAATCGGGTAATCGGTCGAGATTAGGCAATACCGCGTTAAAGTGATAATCGGACACATTTTTGCCTTTGAGTATCATATGTGAGCAATTTAAATTAGTTTATATTAGTTGGGGACAATATAGTAAATTCCCTAATTTTATTCTGTGTCAAGGTGGTGAGAAGTCCGAGAAAGGCAAAGGAATCGTGATTGAGGACTGTTAATCCGAGTGCATCCGGAATCCGGATTTTTCGACACCTGTGAGTGAACTTGCATTTCAAATTATTTGGGGAATGCAAATTGTATTGATGTGGATAATTAAATGATTTATCCAAAGTTTTTAAAAATACGTGCCGGGAACAAGCCCTTGATAAAAATGATTTTTATGTGGTAAATATGTGTTATGCATGAAAGCATAAAAATATGTGTTATGCATGAAGGCATAGAAAATATGTATTATGCATGAAAGCATAAAAATATGTGTTATGCGTGAAGGCATAAAAATTATGTGTTATGCTTGAAAGCATAAAATTATGTGTTATGCGTGAAGGCATAAAAATTATGTGTTATGCTTGAAAGCATGAAATTATGTGGTATGCATGAAGGCATGAAATATTATTTTATTGATGTGAAATTTGAGTGTGATAAATGTGTACATTGTGATGATGTTTACATGGATGGTTGAGAAGTGTTGTGAAAGTGTTACCACCGTGCACGTGTGAAGAAGGAAAATGCATATGCCTGAATGGTATGCATAGTGGGGACCGCGAGACGTAACGCCCACTAATTCCTTGAAATTCAGAATTTAGTAAAGTGGGGATCGCGAGACGTAACGCCCACTATTTACTAAAAGAAATTCTGAAAGCTGAGTATAGTGGGGACCGCGAGACGTAACGCCCACTAATGCCTTGAAATTCAGAATTTAGCATAGTGGGGACCGCGAGACGTAACGCCCACTAATGCCTTGAAATTCTGAATTGAGCAAAGTGGGGACCGCGAGACGTAACGCCCACGATTCCTGGAAATGTTCACGCATGAACTGTGGTAAAGCGTGATTTGATGTCCAGGAGCTTGGCAGCGACGCTGAGTGATACCGCTTGCCGAGTGCTCTGATACTCCAGCTATGTGCACGATGTGGGGGGATGCACATGAGCTGGTGAGATTGAGTGATATTGTTAGTGCACGAGGTGCACATGATGACTCCAGCTATGTGAGCTGGTGAGAAAATGGTGATAATTGTGTGATTTCGTGTGAAATTGAATGTTAATTCAATTAATAATTAAATTAAATGAGGGGAAGGGTTTGATAATAAATTGGATCAAAATGATTGTGTTCCAAAATGTGTGCATATATGTATATATGTTGTGCATTGATAGATAATGTTGTGTAATGATTATAACCGTACGTGTGAATGATGATTTGGGGCTCATAGAGGATAGGATTGCTGTGTGATCTCCTATCCATGAGCGAATGATGATAAGGGACTTATAGATGGAAGGGATGCTGAGTGATACCCCTTACCAATTGATTTCTGTCTATGAACTTGGAAGGGATGCTGAGTGATACCCCTTACCAATTGATTTCTGTCTACTAATTTGGAAGGGATGCTGAGTGATACCCCTTACCAAATGATTTCCGCCCATGAGTTTGGAAGGGATGCTGAGTGATACCCTTTATCAAATAATGTTTGCCCAAGAACTTGGCGGCAAAGCTGAGTGATACTGCTTGCCAAGTTCCTTGATAAATGTTTTTCCACTAAGGATAGTGAATATTAGCAGTGTATATGATTGCTTATGTATTTGTGTATATATGTGATTGTATGGTATGCGAATTGTTTGAAATTGAAGATGAAAATATTTCAATGACGTTAAATATGATTGTCATGCATCTGTGTATATCAACATGATGCCTATATGTATTATTGAGAAATTATGTGAAATTGAGTGTACTAAATCTGTGTACCTTGTATTATGCTGATATGCATTATTAATAAATTATGGTGAAATTGATGCAACCGTGCATGTGCAGAGTGGGAAGTGCAATGCCGATTGAATGATAAAGAGTGTGATAATTACGACCGTGCATGTGCAGAGTGGGAAGTGCAATGCCGGTCTAATGATAAAGGTTGTGATAATTTCGACCGTGCATGTGCGGAGTGGGAAGTGCAATGCCGGTCTAATGATAAAGGTTGTGATAATTTCGACCGTGCATGTGCGGAGTGGGAAGTGCAATGCCGGTTGAATGATAAAGAGTGTGATAATTACGACCGTGCATGTGCGGAGTGGGAAGTGCAATGCCGGTCTAATGATAAAGGTTGTGATAATTACTACCGTGCATGTGCGGAGTGGGAAGTGCAATGCCGGTAATGATGTATGAGTTGAGAGTATAGTAGAGTGGAGGAAAAGATGGGACAATGAATTAGATAGAATAATTGGTGAATTAAATTGTACGTGGTACATATGCATATATAAATTGTACGGGTTGTGAAACCCTTATTATGTGACTGTTTGTAAACAACCGTCGATTTACTACTTTGATAGAATGATGAGTGTGAATTCAAGGATGTTTAATCCTTGAATGCATAACAAATTCCTCGGTAAGGGAAAAAGGGTTTGAAATATTAGTTAGTTGAAAATGGTCTTATTTTCAACCAGTGCATCATGATTGACAAATCTTCTGATGAGATTGCTTGTTCCCTTCTAATATTCACTCACTGAGTTTTGTACTCACGTTTTCAAAAATTCATGTTTTCAGATTAAGAGACTGTTGGGCTCTAGATCGAGGAGTCCCCATAACGCATCTCCGGGGTATGTGTCTGGCATCCGCTAGTGATTCCTTTTGTGGTAAATGTCTCCGCTGGAAGTCTGTGAGACCCTGTTGACTTTGTTAAAAGACAGTATTGTACTGAGTAGTACAACTAAATTAAATCGAGCCTTGAACTAGTTTAAATAGAAATTCTAAGAGGAATTTCAAAATTCTGAGACCCACAGAATGGCTCAGAATAATGATTTGGAGTTCAAGGTCCAGTTTGGAGTCAATCGGGAAAATTGACCGGTTAGGGACAAAACGGTCATTTTCTGATTTGTTGATTTATGGAGATTTTTAGTCAAAATTTGATCACATTGGACAAAAAATAATTATATGACATACAGTTATGATCCCATAATTATAAAATGATGTTTAGCAGTGTAAAAATTGTGATTTCCGGTGTTTTTGGAGCACAAGGGTAAAATGGTAATTTTGCAACCGGAGTGCGAAATGTGAAGTTTTTTGAAAGGATTTTGCCCCAATTGGGTAATATTGATTTATATTAGTGTTATTTGAAGTTGGACAGTGAAAATAAAACAATTCCGGGACATTTCGGAATATAGGGGCAAAATCGTAATTTTGCCATCCCGGGGGCAAAACGGTAATTTTCCACCACCAGAATAATTTTTCCAGCCATGATCATCTATGGATCAGATTTTTACTTGATTAATCAAGTGGTGGAGAAAGAAAGGAAGAAAAAGTCAAAAAGTCAAAAAAACGGGCCAATCACATGGTGCCACGTGGCAAGCCTTTATATTTTATTATTTAAGCCATAAAAATCAGCCTTAGCCCTCATTTCTGTCTCTAAATTCTGGAACAAAAACCGATTGAAGGGAAGAAAAGAAGAACAAAGGAGAAAAACATAAAACCTAGCCAAAAATCCATAGATTTCAAGTGTTTTTCAAGATTCAAGCAAAACAAAGGTAACTTTTCTTTAGATTTACTCTAACCCTAGCTTACCTATGCTTTTGTTCTTGATTTCCATGCTTGAACATTGAGATATCATGAAGAGTTTAATTCTGAAAAATGGGTATGAGTATGGATTTGATGTTGGATTGGATTGAATTTAAACTATGTTGGTGTTTAATGGTAGTTAAGCATGATTATGGACAAAAATGGAAGAAAGAAATTGAATCTCATGGTGGTTCTTTGTTAGGCCGAACCTAGGGTGGAGAGTGCATGAGGAAAATTGGTTCATTTCAAATGAAATGGTTTCATTTGAAATGAAGGAAATTAGAAAATGACAAATGCAAGTGAAAAATGTAGTAGAAAAATTTTCAGTGCTAATGCACTGTATTGGCCGAATTTTTCTATAAAGAAATGGAAAATATTGAATGCTGAAATTGGCATTAATTATATGATGTGGGATGAATTAAGCTATGAGAAAAAGAATGGTAAAATTTGGAATCAAATTGGACATAATAGCCGATTAATCGGGTAATCGGTCGAGATTAGGCAATACCGCGTTAAAGTGATAATCGAACGCATTTTTGCCTTTGAGTATCATATGTGAGCAATTTAAATTGGTTTATATTAGTTGGGGACAATATAGTAAATTTCCTAATTTTATTCTGTGTCAAGGTGGTGAGAAGTCCGAGAAAGGCAAAGGAATCGTGATTGAGGACTGTTAATCCGAGTGCATCCGGAATCCAGATTTTTCGACACCTGTGAGTGAACTTGCATTTCAAATTATTTGGGGAATGCAAATTGTATTGATGTGGATAATTAAATGATTTATCCGAAGTTTTAAAAAAAATACGTGCCGGGAACAAGCCCTTGATAAAAATGATTTTTATGTGGTAAATATGTGTTATGCATGAAAGCATAAAAATATGTGTTATGCATGAAAGCATAAAAATATGTGTTATGCATGAAGGCATAGAAAATATGTGTTATGCATGAGAGCATAAACTTATGTGTTATGCGTGAAGGCATAAAAATTATGTGTTATGCTTGAAAGCATAAAATTATGTGTTATGCGTGAAGGCATAAAAATTATGTGTTATGCTTGAAAGGATGAAATTATGTGGTATGCATGAAGGCATGAAATATTATTTATTTGATGTGAAATTTGAGTGTGATAAATGTGTACATTGTGATGATGTTTACATGGATGGTTGAGAAGTGTTGTGAAAGTGTTACCACCGTGCACGTGTGAAGAAGGAAAATGCATATGCCTGAATGGTATGCATAGTGGGGACCGCGAGACGTAACGCCCACTAATTCCTTAAAATTTAGAATGGAGCCAAGTGGGGACCGCGAGACGTAACGCCCACTAATTCCTTGAAATTCAGAATTTAGTAAAGTGGGGACCGCGAGACGTAACGCCCACTATTTACTAAAAGAAATTCTGAAAGCTGAGCATAGTGGGGACCGCGAGACGTAACGCCCACTAATGCCTTGAAATTCAGAATTTAGCATAGTGGGGACCGCGAGACGTAACGCCCACTAATGCCTTGAAATTCTGAATTGAGCAAAGTGGGGACCGCGAGACGTAACGCCCACTAATTCCTTGAAATTCAGAATTTAGTAAAGTGGGGACCGCGAGACGTAACGCCCACTATTTACTAAAAGAAATTCTGAAAGCTGAGCATAGTGGGGACCGCGAGACGTAACGCCCACTAATGCCTTGAAATTCAGAATTTAGCATAGTGGGGACCGCGAGACGTAACGCCCACTAATGCCTTGAAATTCTGAATTGAGCAAAGTGGGGACCGCGAGACGTAACGCCCACTAATTCCTTGAAATTCAGAATTTAGTAAAGTGGGGACCGCGAGACGTAACGCCCACTATTTACTAAAAGAAATTCTGAAAGCTGAGCATAGTGGGGACCGCGAGACGTAACGCCCACTAATGCCTTGAAATTCAGAATTTAGCATAGTGGGGACCGCGAGACGTAATGCCCACTAATGCCTTGAAATTCTGAATTGAGCAAAGTGGGGACCGCGAGACGTAACGCCCACGATTCCTGGAAATGTTCACGCATGAACTGTGGTAAAGCGTGATTTGATGTCCAGGAGCTTGGCAGCGACGCTGAGTGATACCGCTTGCCGAGTGCTCTGGTACTCCAGCTATGTGCATGATGTGGGGGGATGCACATGAGCTGGTGAGATTGAGTGATATTGTTAGTGCACGAGGTGCACATGATGACTCCAGCTATGTGAGCTGGTGAGAAAATGGTGATAATTGTGTGATTTCGTGTGAAATTGAATGTTAATTCAATTAATAATTAAATTAAATGAGGGGAAGGGTTTGATAATAAATTGGATCAAAATGATTGTGTTCCAAAATGTGTGCATATATGTATATATGTTGTGCATTGATAGACAATGTTGTGTAATGATTATAACCGTACGTGTGAATGATGATTTGGGGCTCATAGAGGATAGGATTGCTGTGTGATCTCCTATCCATGAGCGAATGATGATAAGGGACTTATAGATGGAAGGGATGCTGAGTGATACCCCTTACCAATTGATTTCTGTCTACTAATTTGGAAGGGATGCTGAGTGATACCCCTTACCAAATGATTTTCGCCCATGAGTTTGGAAGGGATGCTGAGTGATACCCTTTATCAAATAATGTTTGCCCAAGAACTTGGCGGCAAAGCTGAGTGATACTGTTTGCCAAGTTCCTTGATAAATGTTTTTCCACTAAGGATAGTGAATATTAGCAGTGTATATGATTGCTTATGTATTTGTGTATATATGTGATTGTATGGTATGCGAATTGTTTGAAATTGAAGATGAAAATATTTCAATGACGTTAAATATGATTGTCATGCATCTGTGTATATCAACATGATGCCTATATGTATTATTGAGAAATTATGTGAAATTGAGTGCACTGAATCTGTGTACCTTGTATTATGCTGATATGCATTATTAATAAATTATGGTGAAATTGATGCAACCGTGCATGTGCGGAGTGGGAAGTGCAATGCCGGTTGAATGATAAAGAGTGTGATAATTACGACCGTGCATGTGCGGAGTGGGAAGTGCAATGCCGGTCTAATGATAAAGGTTGTGATAATTACTACCGTGCATGTGCGGAGTGGGAAGTGCAATGCCGGTAATGATATATGAGGTGAGAGTATAGCAGAGTGGAGGAAAAGATGGGATAATGAATGAGATAGAATGATTGGTGAATTAAATTGTACGTGGTACATATGCTTATATAAACTGTACGGGTTGTGAAACCTTTATTATGTGACGGTTTGTAAACAACCGTCGATTTACTACTTTGATAGAATGATGAGTGTGAATTCAAGGATGTTTAATCCTTGAATGCATAACAAATTCCTGGGTAAGGGAAAAAGGGTTTGAAATATTAGTTAGTTGAAAATGGTCTTATTTTCAACCAGTGCATCATGATTGACAAATCTTCTGATGAGATTGCTTGTTCCCTTCTAATATTGATAATTCTATTTTATAGAATTATTTTATTCCAATTTTGTTATTAAATTTTAGCTAAGTCCTTAGTTTTTAATTATAATTTACTTAATTTTTAGTTATTTTTATATTTAGTTTATTTTTAAGTAAGTTATTTAATTTTATGTTATTTCCTTTAATTTGATTAATATTTATTAGTTTTTATATTTTTGGTAGGACCTAAAGTCATTGGGTTTAATTTTGGAAAGTAAAGTGTTGAAAGATCCAGAAATCTGCTTGCATATGCTTCAGTGTTTTAGCCATATCTCGAGCTACAGAACTTCAATTGCTGCGATTCTTGACCATTGGAAAGATAAGAGATAGAGCTACAACTTTCATGAAGATCACTTTGCCCAGTTCTGCCTCGAAGATGGAGAAAATCGCATCGGAATGTTGCTGGACGTCCTGTGCCGGGAATGGAAATTTGTAAAGATGGTTAAGTGATTTCTTGGGCCTCTCATTATGTGTTAAGCCCAATTAAACCCTAGGTCAACTTAAGGAAATTTAGGTTAAGTTTGTAGTATAAATAGGATGTTTTGGAAGAACTTAAAAGGTGGGGGAAGAACTGAGAGAACCTTTGGGAGATTCAAGAAGCTAGAAGTTGAAGCGGAAACCCGGAGATCAGAGCTGCAATTATTTTGTTTTCTTCTTTAGCTTTTATTCTTCTTGTTATTTTCAATGGTTGAATTTTATACAATGTTATTCGATTTTACAATTATGAGTAGCTAATTTTCCTTTTCTAGGATTGCAATTGAACTCACATGTAGTTTAAGTTTTTAATCTCTTTCTTACTTATTTTCAATGGAATTTGAATTGTTTATTCCAATTTGTTCTTAATGCTTTTAATTGCCTGATCACCAATTAAATTGATTTGGGAACCTAAACAAACTTGGGAGAGGAAGTTTAGAGTAAACTAAAATTGGGATAGCATATGATCAATTTAATTGATTTGCGTATAGGATAGGGATATACCTATAGGCCATATGTAGCCAGATTAGAGCCTGAACTTAATGAGTCTGTTTTAATTTCAATTCACATAGGGATATGATGTTTTGGTTAAAATAGATATTTTTATAGGACGAGTCGGGAGACCCTTATAAATAATTTAGGACTCTAGGTTAGCAATTCAACCCATTGAAATAAGTCAAGGAAGAGAGGTAAAATTTAGATGAAGTGTGAGGGATATTGTAATCCTAGGCTTGTTTAATTTAATATTTTCTCCAGTTATTATTATTTTGATTTTTTGTTAGTTTAAATTCTAGTTTATTAGTTTTAATTAATTAATTAATTTGGATCATTTGGATAAAATTAAATTGTTTTAATTTTAGTAATTAGTAAAGTTTTAGATCAATTCTCCGTGGGAACGATACTCTACTTGCTGATATACTGTTATTCGATACGTATACTTGCGTAGTGGATTTTTAACTGACAAGTTTTTGGCCCCGTTGCCGGGGAATTGTTTCTAGAATTTTTATTAATACTAATACCAAGCAATTTAGTCTTATTTCAAATTTTATTTTTCTTGTTTTTAATATTTGTTTTTGTTTGCTTGCAGTTATCGTTGGTCATTGTATGCAAAGAAGAAACAACTTGAATCTTGTTCCTTTTGATCCTGAGATAGAAAGAACTTTCAGAAGGCGTCGAAGGGAGAATTCACAAGTTGCAGCTTTAAATCAGACAATGGCTGAGGATAATAATAACGATGGCAATAATGCCATTAATCTGGTTCCTGAAGCAAATAGAGCACTGAGAGATTATGCTGTTCCTCTATTGCAAGGTTTGCACCAAAGTATTAGGAGACCGTCCATTAATGCCAACAATTTTGAAATTAAACCAGCTTACATTCAGATGATTCAGTCTTCAGTCCAGTTTGGTGGGTTACCCAGTGATGATCCTAATTCTCATTTGGTAAATTTCTTGGAGATTTGCGACACTTTTAAATATAATGGAGTAACTGACGATGCTATCAGATTGAGACTGTTTCCGTTTTCTCTGAGGGATAAAGCAAAAAGCTGGCTTAATTCACTACCTAATGGGTCTATCACCACATGGGAAGACTTGGCTCAAAAGTTTCTTGCAAAATTCTTCCCCCCTGCAAAGACTGCAAAGATGAGGAACGATATTACCTCCTTCACACAATTTGATGGTGAGTCCTTGTATGAAGCTTGGGAAAGGTTTAAGGAATTATTGAGAAGATGTCCACATCATGGGATTCCTGATTGGTTGCAAGTTCAGACATTCTACAATGGGCTGGTTGGGTCAATTAAAACTACAATTGATGCTGCTGCTGGTGGGGCATTAATGAGTAAGAATGCTGCAGATGCCTATAACTTGTTGGAAGAGATGGCTTCCAATAATTATCAATGGCCCTCAGAAAGGTCGGGATCGAGAAAAGTGGTTGGAGCCTATGAAATTGATGCACTTGGCAACTTAACTGCTCAATTAGCTTCACAAGTAGATGCATTGACCAAAAAGATTGACACACTGGGAGTCCATGCAGTTCAAAATTCAGCAGTGGTTTGCGAGATGTGTGGAGATGGCCATTCACATGATCAATGTCCATATAATTCTGAATCAGTCCAGTTTGTGGGGAACTTCAATAGACAGCAGAATAATCCTTACTCCAATACCTATAATCCGGGTTGGAGAAACCACCCTAACTTTTCATGGAATAACAATGCAGGGCCTTCCAATCCAAAACCCATCATGCCTCCTGGTTTCCAACAACAAGGCAGACCACCAGTTCCTGAAAAGAAATCCCACTTGGAAGAACTTCTCTTGCAATATATGTCCAAGAATGATGCTTTAATTCAAAGTCAAGGAGCTTTGATTCAAAGTCAAGGAGCCTCCTTGAGAAATTTTGAGATCCAATTGGGGCAGCTTGCGAATTCCATCAACAATAGACCCCAAGGTGCCTTACCAAGTGATACACAAATCAACCCCAAAGGTAAGGAACAATGCCAAGCAATCACTTTAAGGAGTGGAAAAGAGATTGAAAGGGTGAGTGAAAAAGCAGTAGAACCTGAACATGAACTTGTTGAGAAAGAAAGATTATGTGAGAGTGAGAAGTTAAGTGAACAGCGAGAAGATGTAAAGGTTGAAGATGAAAGAACCTCGCAAGTCATTCACCCTCCACCGCCTTTTCCACAAAGGCTCCGAAAGCAAAAGCTTGAAAAGCAGTTTCAAAAATTCATCGATGTCTTCAAGAAATTACACATAAATATTCCTTTTGCTGAAGCTTTAGAACAAATGCCAAGTTACCTTAAATTCTTGAAAGACATCCTGACCAAGAAGAGGAAATTGGAAGAGTTTGAGACAGTTGCACTTACTGAAGAGTGTAGTGCTATAATCCAGAATAAGCTGCCACCAAAGCTTAAAGATCCAGGGAGTTTTTCTATTCCTTGCACTATTGGTAGTTTTAAAATTTCTAAAGCTTTATGTGATTTAGGTGCTAGTGTTTCAATAATGCCTTTTTCTATTGCTAGGAAACTTGGATTTCAAGAGATACAACCTACTACAGTTACCTTGCAATTAGCAGACAGAACAATTAGGCACCCAGTTGGGATTATAGAGGATGTTTTGCTTAAAGTTGGGCATTTATACATTCCAGTGGACTTCATTGTGCTTGAGATTGAAGATGATGTTGAAATTCCTCTTATTTTGGGAAGACCATTCTTAGCTACAGCTGGAGCAATAATTGATGTGAAGAATGGCAAAATAACTTTCAATGTTGGCGAAGAGGAAGTGGTATTTAATTTGTTCAATTCAACTCAGTATCCCTATACAGATAGTTGTTATAAAGTGGATTCAGTGAATAAAGGTAAAGGTAAGCCTATTCCATTACCTTCGCCTGTGAGACCCAAGCAATTAGCACCTGACCATCCTCCACCACCACTTAATTGTCCTTTCGAGATTGGACAACAAGTAATGATGCTTTCTCGATCATACTTCAAGCTTTTTCCATGGAAACGCAAAGAAAAATGGTGGGGTCCTTTCAAAGTGGTCAAGGCTTATCCGTGTGGAATAATTGAGATTGATGGTGAGGATACGGGCACATTCATGGTTAATGGGTTGAGCCTTAGACCATATTTCGAAGATGAAGAACTGAAAAAGGGGGTGCTATAGTCAAGCTAGTGACTGTAAACGAGCGCTTCTTGGGAGGCAACCCAAGTTCCTTAACTTTAATTATTTTCATTATTTTTTTTCATGAGTTTTTATTTTATTTTATTTTACTACTTATTTATTTAGTAGTTATTTTTATTATTTATTCTAATTTTTTATCTCCTTTTGCAGATAATTGGTTTTCAAAAAAAAAAAAAAAAAAAAAAAAAAAAAAACATAGCCGCGCCCCTCAAATGTGCTGCCAAAGCAGCACAAACAGAACGTTTGAGCGCCGCGGCCCTCAAATGAGAGCCGCGGCGCTGGATGAGGCTGTAAAAGCAGTGCGGGTACTGTAGAAACAGTACCAAACAGTACCAAAACAGTGCTGAAACAGTGCCAAACAGTGCCGTGAACAGTGCCGAACAGTGCCAAAACAGTGCACAGTGCGGTAACACTGTAGAAACAGTATAAAAATACTGTAGAAACAGTGCAGTAGGGCCCAGCCCTAACCCTTTTATTTTTTTTTTATTTATTTTTTTTCAGCAGCACAATTTCATTTTTTTCATTTTTTATTTTGCTTCTTTCTCTTGTCTTCAGCCACACATTTTTATTATTATTATTATTATTATTATTATTTTCACTTTTGTCTTCCTTCAACCACACCATCATTATTATTATTATTTTTTTTTATTATTTCTTTTCTTCTTCTACAACTTCTTCCTCTTGAAATTTTTGTTTCTCTCTTTTCCTTTTCAATTTTTTCACATTAATTTTATTTTATTTTATTTTATTTTATTTCATTTTTTCACTCACCACATTCACTCTTCCCTCAAGAGTATTTAGGCTGCATCTTAAAGAATGGGATGGATGTCCACTTTTCCTTCGTTGCTTATGGATTCCGACACTGAGGATGATTTTCGTGGTGACGATGCAGAGAATTCATAGTCTTCCATTCCGGAGTTAGGGGAGTATTCTTGTCTTTTTTCTTTATTTTCTTTTATCACATTGAGGACAATGTGCAATTTAAGTTTGGGGGAGTGGTTTACAATTCAGTGGTTTTGAATTTTATTGATTTAATTTTTTTATGTTTAGTTAGCTTTGGTTTAGAATTTGTTTTGCATGTTTATTTATATTTTGCATGTTTCATTTATGAGTAAAAAAAAAAAAAAAAACTTTTGAGATAGTTGCACCTTATTCATGATTGTTCCAATCCTAGGATGATATGTTAATTATCTTTTGATTCTTAGCTTTTGGGAAGCATATAGTTATGATTTAATTTTATGTGATATTCTTGTGTTAATTTTATTTTAGAATGTGACTTCCAATAATTTGAGCACTATACTATTTTACTTAGAATTTTTATGTGATTCAAATAAAATTTATGTTGATGAAAAAGTATAGTGAAGTCATGAATTCTAGAATTTGTTTGATTCTCTCTCGAGGCGAAATCTTAGATAACACTTAGGATAGGAAGTGATTTAGGCCATCTTTGGACCGTTTGAGCCTTTTTGAGCCTACCTTGTTATATTTATCCTTAGTCACCCTTTTTGAGCCTAATTTACCTTTTCTTTGTAATTACCTAATTATGTTAGCCATGGCCTGTCTATTTAAATCCAACAATTTGAACCTTCCACCCTCTAAGTATTTTAATCTTTCTAAGGAATGATTTGAGCTTAAAGAATAAATTGAGGAGAAAGGTGAAAGAAAGAAAAAAAAAATATTTTTGATGAAGGTTGTTGGAAAAATTACCCCTTGTTATAATTGTCAAAAATAAGTTTGGGGGTTGAAAAAAAAAAAAAAAAGAAAGAAAAGAAAGCAATGTGTGTTACAAATGAAAGTTTATTTTAAGTTTGAGGGTGTTAAAAAAAAAAAAATTTTTTTGAGCTCTTTATGTGTCCTAGATTGATTAAGTGCTTAGGGTGAATTTAAGCCTAAATATATCCTTTATCATACCTTGACCCTAGCCTTACATTACAAGCGTGATAAAGACCTATTGATTCTTGAATAAGTGTTAATCTACATTAGTGGAGAGAGAGATGAAAAGCAAACTTATGAGATCCAAGTACTAATCTATGCTTAGATTTGGCATGAACTAATTTGAACTGCATGATATTCTTTGTAAAAGAGCATTCACACACACACGGAAGTCTATTCGAAAAATAAAGTTTCGCTTGAATTGATGCATGAATTTAAGGATTAACTGTATGTTACCTTAAGCTAGAATTTGAGTTAATTTCTGAGGAAAAATTGAGAAATCATGATTTGGTATTTCTATCTCTCGTTCAAGGATTTTCATGTTTGCATTTTCTTCTTTTCTTTTGCTCGAGGACTAGCAAAATCTTAAGTTTGGGGGTGTGATAATTCTATTTTATAGAATTATTTTATTCCAATTTTGTTATTAAATTTTAGCTAAGTCCTTAGTTTTTAATTATAATTTACTTAATTTTTAGTTATTTTTATATTTAGTTTATTTTTAAGTAAGTTATTTAATTTTATGTTATTTCCTTTAATTTGATTAATATTTATTAGTTTTTATATTTTTGGTAGGACCTAAAGTCATTGGGTTTAATTTTGGAAAGTAAAGTGTTGAAAGATCCAGAAATCTGCTTGCATATGCTTCAGTGTTTTAGTCATATCTCCAGCTACAGAATTTCAATTGCTGCGATTCTTGGACCATTGGAAAGATAAGAGATAGAGCTATAACTTTCATGAGGATCACTTTGCCCAGTTCTGCCTCGAAGATGGATAAAATCGCATCGGAATGTTGCTGGACGTCCTGTGCCGGGAATGGAAATTTGTAAAGATGGTTAAGTGATTTCTTGGGCCTCTCATTATGTGTTAAGCCCAATTAAACTCTAGGTCAACTTAAGGAAATTTAGGTTAAGTTTGTAGTATAAATAGGATGTTTTGGAAGAACTTAAAAGGTGGGGGAAGAACTGAGAGAACCTTTGGGAGATTCAAGAAGCTAGAAGTTGAAGCGGAAACCCGGAGATCAGAGCTGCAATTATTTTGTTTTCTTCTTTAGCTTTTATTCTTCTTGTTATTTTCAATGGTTGAATTTTATACAATGTTATTCGATTTTACAATTATGAGTAGCTAATTTTCCTTTTCTAGGATTGCAATTGAACTCACATGTAGTTTAAGTTTTTAATCTCTTTCTTACTTATTTTCAATGGAATTTGAATTGTTTATTCCAATTTGTTCTTAATGCTTTTAATTGCCTGATCACCAATTAAATTGATTTAGGAACCTAAACAAACTTGGGAAAGGAAGTTTAGAGTAAACTAAAATTGGGATAGCATATGATCAATTTAATTGATTTGCGTATAGGATAGGGATATACCTATAGGCCATATGTAGCCAGATTAGAGCCTGAACTTAATGAGTCTGTTTTAATTTCAATTCACATAGGGATATGATGTTTTGGTTAAAATAGATATTTTTATAGGACGAGTCGGGAGACCCTTATAAATAATTTAGGACTCTAGGTTAGCAATTCAACCCATTGAAATAAGTCAAGGAGGAGAGGTAAAATTTAGATGAAGTGTGAGGGATATTGTAATCCTAGGCTTGTTTAATTTAATATTTTCTCCAGTTATTATTATTTTGATTTTTTGTTAGTTTAAATTCTAGTTTATTAGTTTTAATTAATTAATTAATTTGGATCATTTGGATAAAATTAAATTGTTTTAATTTTAGTAATTAGTAAAGTTTTAGATCAATTCTCCATGGGAACGATACTCTACTTGCTGATATACTGTCTATTCGATACGTATACTTGCGTAGTGGATTTTTAACTGACAAATATTCACTCACTGAGTTTTGTACTCACGTTTTCAAAAATTCATGTTTTCAGATTAAGAGACTATTGGGCTCTAGATCGAGGAGTCCCCATAGCGCATCTCCTGGGTATGTGTCTGGCATCCGCTAGTGATTCCTTTTGTGGTAAATGTCTCCGCTGGAAGTCTTGGGTCCTTTGTATTGTAAATACAATCTAATTATGTGAATATGTGTATGTAATGTAAATTGCTAAATACATGACTGGTATAGTGCATGTATATAAATGTTGAAAATGCCATTGTTAAATGGCTTTGTATGCACACAGGATGCATTACATGTGAATGCCTCACACGAGTATACGTTGAATACAGTAAGTAAAGTAAGAGAAAATAGGCTTGCTTGGGCTTAGTGAGCTATGCTCATTGGCTCCTTGCGCTGGTCATGGCCCGGGAATTGGGTCGTGACAAAGTCTTGGGTCCTTTGTATTGTAAATACAATTTAATTATGTGAATATGTATATGTAATGTAAATCATTAAATACATGACTGGTATAGTGCATGTATATTAATGTTGATAATGCCATTGTGATTTGGCTGTGTTCACACCCGGGAAAAGGTGTGTGTATGTATGGTTAGTTATGCCATTATTAATTGGCGCTGTATGCACTTTGGGAGCATTACGTGTGAATGCATCACACAGTAGTACGATAAGTAAAGTAAGAGAAAATAGGCTTGCTTGGGCTTAGTGAGCTATGCTCATTGGGTCCTTGCGCCAGTCATGGCCCGGGAATTGGGTCGTGACAGACTTGGTATCAGAGCCCTAGGTTGTTGGGTTCTAGGGTGTTATTGTTGAGTCCAGCAGAGTTGTTGGAGTTAATGTAGAATCTTGTTTATGGCTTGTGACTGCAGCACAAGTCATAAATAGGAGACTGTATGAACTCCTATTTCTAGGACCTACCCTCTTGTTAATGTCATGTAAAAGTCATAAGTGGTGCTGTTGTCCGGGTTTGAGATGCCACCCAAGACACGAGCCAATGTTAGAAAGATTTTAAAACAATTGCTTTTAATGCAAGGTCAATGTAATGGTATATTCCTCCGATTAAGGATGGAAGATGGTAAAGTTGGACTGTTAGGTCCGTAATGAATTGGTCATTTGGTGGAATTATGATTTGAACCCATGGTTGTCAATGGGAAGTAAATCCTTGAGGTCAGGGGTTCGAGGAGTGCTACAGACACGTTGGGACTCGAACTGCCTGAGTGCCTGGCCCTAGGACAATACCTAGATGTGGGAAGTGTGCCCCGAGGGGACGTTCTTCACAAAAAGATGTATATGAACTAGCTTAATTGTAAGCTAGAAAATTGACAGGCTATTATGAAGTACGCAAATAGAAAAGTATGCTAGGGATTTTAGTCCCTAAAGACTAATAGAATAAATGCTTGAATGTTGGGAGGTTGATGAAAGATCAAGGTAGAGAAATTGTGGTTGGATAAGTAAACATGCATAATTGATGAATTAAAGATGATTCGAGTTAGTTGTGACCGGAACTAAGGGTATATTTGAGTTCCCTTCATGAAATGAAGGATGATATTTGCTTTGATCAAACAAGAGTAGTACCCATGATTATATATTATTGTTGTTGAGTTTTGTGTAAAAGTTGAAAGTGGGTATGATGCATAAATCAGGATTCTATGTTAAGAATACCTGACAAAAATGGGATGTAGCAGAACTTTGGAACTTCGATTATTCATCTTACATCGATTTGAACTCGAGGACGAGTTCATTTTAAGTGGGGGAGAATGTGAGACCCTGTTGACTTTGTTAAAAGATAGTATTGTACTGAGTAGTACAACTAAATTAAATCGAGCCTTGAACTAGTTTAAATAGAAATTCTAAGAGGAATTTCAAAATTCTGAGACCCATAGAATGGATCAGAATAGTGATTCAGAGTTCAAGGTCCAGTTTGGAGTCAATCGGGAAAATTGACCGGTTAGGGACAAAACGGTCATTTTCTCATTTGTTGATTTATGGAGATTTTAGCCAAAATTTGATCACATTGGACAAAAAGATAATTATATGATATACAGTTATCATTATGGAATCATAAAATGATGTTTAGCAGTGTAAAAATTATGATTTCCGGTGTTTTTGGAGCACAAGGGCAAAATGGTAATTTTACCACCAGAGTGCGAAATGTGAATTTTTTTGAAAGGATTTTGCCCCAATTGGGTAATATTGATTTATATTAGTGTTATTTGAGGTTGGACAGTGAAAATAAAACAATTCCGGGACATTTTGGAGTATAGGGGCAAAACCGTAATTTTGCCATCCCGGGGGCAAAACCGTAATTTTTCACCACCAGAATAATTTTTCCAGCCATGATCATCTATGGATCAGATTTTTTTCTTGATTAATCAAGTGGTGGAGAAAGAATGAGAAGAAAAGTCAAACAAGTAAAGAAAAACGGGCCAATCACATGGTGCCACGTGGCAAGCTTGTATATTTTATTATTTAAGCCTAAAAATCAGCCTTTAACCATCATTTTCTCTCTCCAAATTCTGGAAAAGAACCGATTGAAGGGAAGAAAAGAAGAACAAAGGGAAAACCATAAAAACCTAGGCCAAAATCCATAGATTTCAAGTGTTTTTCAAGATTCAAGTAAAACAAAGGTAACTTTTCTTTAGATTTCCTCTAACCCTAGCTTACCTATGATTTTGTTCTTGATTTCCATGCTTGAACATTGAGATATCATGAAGAGTTTAATTCTGAAAAATGGGTATGAGTATGGATTTGATGTTGGATTGGATTGAATTTAAACTATGTAGGTGTTTAATGGTAGTTAAGCATGATTATGGACAAAAATGGAAGAAAGAAATTGAATCTCATGGTGGTTCTTTGTTAGGCCGAACCTAGGGTGGAGAGTGCATGAGGAAAATTTGTTCATTTCAAATGAAATGGTTTCATTTGAAATGAAGGAAATTAGAAAATGACAAATGCAAGTGAAAAATGTAGTAGAAAAATTTTCAGTGCTAATGCACTGTATTGGCCGAATTTTTCTATAAAGAAATGGAAAATATTGAATGCTGAAATTGGCATTAATTACATGATGTGGGATGAATTAAGCTATGAGAAAAAGAATGGTGCAATTTGGAATCAAATTGGACATAATAGCCGATTAATAGGGTAATCGGTCGAGATTAGGCAATACCGCGTTAAAGTGATAATCGGACACATTTTTGCCTTTGAGTATCATATGTGAGCAATTTAAATTAGTTTATATTAGTTGGGGACAATATAGTAAATTCCCTAATTTTATTCTGTGTCAAGGTGGTGAGAAGTCCGAGAAAGGCAAAGGAATCGTGATTGAGGACTGTTAATCCGAGTGCATCCGGAATCCGGATTTTTCGACACCTGTGAGTGAACTTGCATTTCAAATTATTTGGGTAATGCAAATTGTATTGATGTGGATAATTAAATGATTTATCCAAAGTTTTTAAAAATACGTGCCGGGAACAAGCCCTTGATAAAAATGATTTTTATGTGGTAAATATGTGTTATGCATGAAAGCATAAAAATATGTGTTATGCATGAAGGCATAGAAAATATGTATTATGCATGAAAGCATAAAAATATGTGTTATGCGTGAAGGCATAAAAATTATGTGTTATGCTTGAAAGCATAAAATTATGTGTTATGCGTGAAGGCATAAAAATTATGTGTTATGCTTGAAAGCATGAAATTATGTGGTATGCATGAAGGCATGAAATATTATTTTATTGATGTGAAATTTGAGTGTGATAAATGTGTACATTGTGATGATGTTTACATGGATGGTTGAGAAGTGTTGTGAAAGTGTTACCACCGTGCACGTGTGAAGAAGGAAAATGCATATGCCTGAATGGTATGCATAGTGGGGACCGCGAGACGTAACGCCCACTAATTCCTTGAAATTCAGAATTTAGTAAAGTGGGGATCGCGAGACGTAACGCCCACTATTTACTAAAAGAAATTCTGAAAGCTGAGTATAGTGGGGACCGCGAGACGTAACGCCCACTAATGCCTTGAAATTCAGAATTTAGCATAGTGGGGACCGCGAGACGTAACGCCCACTAATGCCTTGAAATTCTGAATTGAGCAAAGTGGGGACCGCGAGACGTAACGCCCACGATTCCTGGAAATGTTCACGCATGAACTGTGGTAAAGCGTGATTTGATGTCCAGGAGCTTGGCAGCGACGCTGAGTGATACCGCTTGCCGAGTGCTCTGATACTCCAGCTATGTGCACGATGTGGGGGGATGCACATGAGCTGGTGAGATTGAGTGATATTGTTAATGCACGAGGTGCACATGATGACTCCAGCTATGTGAGCTGGTGAGAAAATGGTGATAATTGTGTGATTTCGTGTGAAATTGAATGTTAATTCAATTAATAATTAAATTAAATGAGGGGAAAGGTTGGGAAATAATTGGATCAAAATGATTGTGTTCCAAAATGTGTGCATATATGTATATATGTTGTGCATTGATAGATAATGTTGTGTAATGATTATAACCGTACGTGTGAATGATGATTTGGGGCTCATAGAGGATAGGATTGCTGTGTGATCTCCTATCCATGAGCGAATGATGATAATGGACTTATAGATGGAAGGGATGCTGAGTGATACCCCTTACCAATTGATTTCTGTCTACTAATTTGGAAGGGATGCTGAGTGATACCCCTTACCAAATGATTTCCGCCCATGAGTTTGGAAGGGATGCTGAGTGATACCCCTTACCAAATGATTTCCGCCCATGAGTTTGGAAGGGATGCTGAGTGATACCCTTTATCAAATAATGTTTGCCCAAGAACTTGGCGGCAAAGCTGAGTGATACTGCTTGCCAAGTTCCTTGATAAATGTTTTTCCACTAAGGATAGTGAATATTAGCAGTGTATATGATTGCTTATGTATTTGTGTATATATGTGATTGTATGGTATGCGAATTGTTTGAAATTGAAGATGAAAATATTTCAATGACGTTAAATATGATTGTCATGCATCTGTGTATATCAACATGATGCCTATATGTATTATTGAGAAATTATGTGAAATTGAGTGTACTGAATCTGTGTACCTTGTATTATGCTGATATGCATTATTAATAAATTATGGTGAAATTGATGCAACCGTGCATGTGCGGAGTGGGAAGTGCAATGCCGGTTGAATGATAAAGAGTGTGATAATTACGACCGTGCATGTGCGGAGTGGGAAATGCAATGCCGGTCTAATGATAAAGGTTGTGATAATTACTACCGTGCATGTGCGGAGTGGGAAGTGCAATGCCGGTTGAATGATAAAGAGTGTGATAATTACGACCGTGCATGTGCGGAGTGGGAAGTGCAATGCCGGTCTAATGATAAAGGTTGTGATAATTACT
This sequence comes from Theobroma grandiflorum, assembly GCA_036013995.1. Lineage (NCBI taxonomy): Eukaryota > Viridiplantae > Streptophyta > Magnoliopsida > Malvales > Malvaceae > Theobroma > Theobroma grandiflorum. The sequence goes on from CP142131.1 coordinate 17,495,166, forward strand.
ACCGTGCATGTGCGGAGTGGGAAGTGCAATGCCGGTAATGATGTATGAGTTGAGAGTATAGTAGAGTGAAGGAAAAGATGGGACAATGAATGAGATAGAATAATTGGTGAATTAAATTGTACGTGGTACATTTGCATATATAAATTGTACGGGTTGTGAAACCCTTATTATGTGACGGTTTGTAAACAACCGTCGATTTACTACTTTGATAGAATGATGAGTGTGAATTCAAGGATGTTTAATCCTTGAATGCATAACAAATTCCTGGGTAAGGGAAAAAGGGTTTGAAATATTAGTTAGTTGAAAATGGTCTTATTTTCAACCAGTGCATCATGATTGACAAATCTTCTGATGAGATTGCTTGTTCCCTTCTAATATTCACTCACTGAGTTTTGTACTCACGTTTTCAAAAATTCATGTTTTCAGATTAAGAGACTGTTGGGCTCTAGATCGAGGAGTCCCCATAGCGCATCTCCTGGGTATGTGTCTGGCATCCGCTAGTGATTCCTTTTGTGGTAAATGTCTCCGCTGGAAGTCTTGGGTCCTTTGTATTGTAAATACAATTTAATTATGTGAATATGTATATGTAATGTAAATCATTAAATACATGACTGGTATAGTGCATGTATATTAATGTTGATAATGCCATTGTGATTTGGCTGTGTTCACACCCGGGAAAAGGTGTGTGTATGTATGGTTAGTTATGCCATTATTAATTAGCGCTGTATGCACTTTGGGAGCATTACGTGTGAATGCATCACACAGTAGTACGATAAGTAAAGTAAGAGAAAATAGGCTTGCTTGGGCTTAGTGAGCTATGCTCATTGGGTCCTTGCGCCGGTCATGGCCCAGGAATTGGGTCGTGACACTAGCAAAAAGCAAAATTTAGTGGCTTTGTCTACAGCAAAAGCAGAATATGTATCCCTAGGTAGCTGCTGTGTCCAAATTTTATGGATTGAACAACAACTGAAGGACTATGGTTTATCAATGCATAACACACCAATATATTGTGATAATACTAGTGCAATTAATATTTCAAAATATCCTATGCAGCATTCTAGGACTAAGCACATTGAGATTAAGCACCATTTTGTTAGAGACCATGTAGTGAAAGGTGATATTAAGATTGAATTTGTAATACTTTGCATCAATTAGCTGATATCTTTACCAAACCTCTTAATGAAGATAGATTTTGTGATATTAGAAAGAATTTAAGGATGATTAGTATGCAGGAATTATAGAAACACTTTTCGCTCATACACAGAAAACAGAAGGCACTTAGTTGACTAAAGTGAATCTTAGTCAACTAAGAATGTTTTGTCATCTTAAATAATAAGACTCAGTCAATTAAATGAAGAAGGAATAAAATAATAAAAAAAATGTATTTACCTGGTAATAAAAGAAAGAAGAAAAAAAAACCACCTAGGCAAATACCAAATTTAGAGGGAAACCTTGAAAGTTTTAAAAAGGGGAAGTTACTGAAAAGATTAAAAAGGGGAGACAGATGGTTTTTGAAAGATTAACTGCTCTCAGATCATCTTTCTTTCATCTTCTCTCTTTTGAAATTGAGACCTCTCTCTCTTAACCGTACGAAACCCTAAGTCTGAAATCCCTTGAAAAACAAAATGGTAAAATCCTCTCTGATCAAATAACTTCTAGAGAAGAAAAAGGGGAAATGACCACTAAAAAGGAGCCATGAAGCTAAAATCCAAAAGAAAAAGAAAAAGACTCTATCTAGTTCTGGAATGGAAAAATCTGAAAAAATGCCGACAAAGAAGAAACACAAGTCAGAGAAAAAGAAAGATAAGGGAAAATAGTCTAAGAAAGGTACATCCTCATCTTCTAAATTAAGAAATAAGGTACATAAAGAGAGATTTAAAAAAATAAAAAATGCACCTATTACTTGTGGAAAATACATTGACTAGGAAAGTTTCAATGAGATGCCCAAAATTTAGACAAGTTTGTTAGATTATTTTGAGGAGTTAAAGTTGAAAGAGTTTAGTTCATTCAAAAACCGATCATACAGTGCAAGTGTAGTTAAGGAATTTTATTCTAATATAGCAGTTGACAAGGAAAAACTTGAAAAGCCTGATGATTATACTGATGTTGGACTGAATGTATTTTTTAATGGGAAAGATTTTACTGTGACTACTCCTGATCTGGGCAATTTGCTGAAAATCAAGTGTGAGGAGGGAGAATTTGAATTCCCTGAAAACTATGGCCCCTCCTCCCTGTGGGAAATTATTACAGGAAAAAAGGAAAAATACTCTTCTAAAAGTAATGTTGGCCTCATTACAAGCCTTCAGATTAGGATTTTATATATTACTTTGTTGCTGCCAACATTTATGGCAGAAGTGGCAGTTTAAGTTATATCAGTCTTCAAGATTTATGGTTAATGGAGCATGCCTTTAATGGCACTCCACTCAATGTTGGTCAGTTTATTATTGAAAGGATGAGGAATGCTTGCAAAGGGGACAAGATAAATCTGGCTTATGGAAATGTTATCACTACACTGGTCCAAAAAAAGGGTATTTGGAGTTCAAGGTATGTTTTGGATCAAGTTAAGAGCAAAGATTAGCCTATTTACCTAGGAAGTTTGCCTAAAATGGGGTACAAACTTGATGGAGAAAGGTTCATCAAAACCCCCAAGGTTGGTCAAGGAAAAAAATCCTCCTTACCTACTCAACTAGAAGCAGCATCATCTCAATTCTCAAATGAAATAATCTTTAACCTTTTTATGAGAATTGATGGAAAGCTCACCTACTAGGAAGCAAGGATGCTGAAGATTGAGGAGAAAGTGGTTGAACTAAAGAATGTGATGAAAAAGAAAGGAAAAATACCATCGAAACCTACTACTGCAAATACCTCTGCCATTCCTAGCATTGCACTAATAAGACAATGTTGAAGCCTCTGACCAGTCCTCACCCAAATCTTCCCCACCTGAACCCTCTCCTTTTTCTCTAAATCATTTTTATGGCACTGAATCCACTCCCTCTCGCTCTTCAGAAAAATGAGGCCTTCCTTATTTGATGCTAACAAATAGGGGGAGAAGTAGAAGATAGGAAGAAAACTAATAACAAAGAAAATGGTTAGGGAGAAGGAACTAGAAAAACAAACAAAAAAAAATGTTAAAGTAGAGGTACCATAAGTTCAAGGAAGAACAAGTGTCACGACCCGAAACTCCCCATCGGGCCCGTGACAACCGCCGCGACGTCCCGATAGGCACTCTTTACCTAGAATGTCGACCGGAACCCTTCAAGGCTTAGCATCAGCTTTCGCACTTCCCTAATGAGCAATAGTTATCAAATATCATAATTCAAAGGATTTCGAGTCATTTCCAAATCAGAACATTAATATTATTATTTTACGGCTTATATGGGCATTTTCATCATTTTTCTTTGAAAACCTCAAAACCGGCTAAAAATATAGTAGATGAGTAGAAAACATATATTTCGCGCTTAAAAATAAATTTAAGTATCTAAAACGTTCTTTTCAAGTAAAAATTTTAACTATTTGAATATAATAAGATTTTTCAATAAAATAATTTATTTTCTTATAAAATAATTTTTATAAAGCTATCGGTAAATGTTTTTCACAGCGTAAAAGCTAAATATATTCTTCAATACTATAATATAAACTACCAAAGTATGAAATTTAAATTACAATGACACGTGGGCCCCACAACTAAATACATTGGGAACTGTGAACCTATAGTTCTTGTCGATTCAAGTTCACTGTGGTCCTTGATCAAATCCGCTAATTACGGGCTATTTTGAGCCTGAAATGTGAGGAAAAAAGGGTAGTGAGATTATAAACTCTCAGTAAGTAAATAGATACCATCTAAACTATCTAAAAGAGAGTAAATGGAGACGAATAAATAAATCCTCATAAAATAGTTCGTAATATTTCAATTCTTTTCACTAGGTAAAATAAATTCACTTTGCATGAAAAATTATTATAATGGCTTATGAATTTCTGAAAACTTGGCTTATGCCAATAAAATCATACTCGATGACACCTTGATCAGAGGTATCCGATCGAGACCGCCAAGGCTGTTTAAATTCCACAATTTCTCAAATTTCAACCATTCCTTGGCGTTAGCGGAGTTCACTCTCACGTGGTGGTTCGTCGTGATGTGAACTCTAACCATACCTCGGGAGATACCATACGCGCCTCTACAACCGAGGTATAAAATAACTGGGTTTATCGTGCCTCTCTAATAGGCTCGGTCCATGGAAAGCCGCCTCCTGCAGTAAGCTAATTGCTATCCCACCAATCAGTATAAATTTTAGCAGCATAACTAAACAATTTTAATACTAACCAGCCTGCACGGCAAATAACATTTCATATATATTTACAACACAATAACCGATCAGCCAATCATGCACAATTGTCATAAGCCATTCAGACCAAAATACAATTTGTCAAGCAACAATTTGCAGTCTCTAAGTACTCTATTTTCTAAATTATTATCGATTTTGAAACAATTTACTCAATAATTTTATTTTAAACACATTTATTTCTAAAACATAAGAATTTTCCTTTTTTTCTAAATCCATATTCCATAAAATTCATAATAATAGACAAAAACCACTTGATAATTTAAACAATAGTAAGTTTACTCACAGTTTTCGGAACCCGAATTCAGGTACTTTGACTAGTGATCCTCGGATGCAATTCCTTTCCCTTTCTCGGAGGGCTCACCACCTCGACACAGTACAAAGTCAAGAAATGTACTACATTGCCCCTAAATTGTAATAAACTAATGTTGACCCTATACTAATGCATGATATGCAGTGCAAATTGTCTGAACAACGCCTAAACGAGATGTTGACCTAATTCAGCCTATTACCCGATAAAATGGTCATTGTGTCCAATTTAACTCCAAATCAATTCTTTTCACTTTCTACACTCCAATTATACATAAATTACCTCAATGACTGCGAATGAGATTCAATTTATTAGTCTGAACCACAAAATACATCGATCTATACACTAGGCAAAATTTTAGATTTTTATGCTAAAAATTCCCATTTAATTTCTAGTCTCACCAATCATCAAATATCACCAAAATATCATGAATTGTCATCATTTCCAGCATCAATTCTCCCTCTAGAAAATTCAACCAAAATGGGTTAAATAAAAGACAAGTATTTTTCTTGCTAGATTTTCACACTTAACATTACTAATCAACTAAAAACACCAAATTCCATTGAAATCTAGCAAAATCAAGACTCAAAACTCCTCCATGAATGTTCGGCCAGCATGGGTTCAGCATGAGATCTCAAGTTCCAAGCATGGAAAATGGAAGGAAATGCATGGGTAAGGTAAATCACTAGCAAAATCAAAGAAATTTTACCTTTGCTTGATCAAATCCTTGAATTCCAACACTTTTTCTCCAATTTTCCACCTAAGGTTTGCTTGTTCTTCCTTTCCCTCTTTTCCCTTGCAATAGCCGACCCTTATGGGAGGAATGGGCTGATTTTTTATGCCTTTTATAAGAATAATATTAAATAACTAAAAGATTGACACATGGCATGTCATGATTGGTCCAAAATTTTAATATTTATCTTTTTCACCTTTTTTCTCCACCACACATTATGCCATATTTATCCATTCCCACAATAAATAAAATCCATAAATTTGACAAGTGTTAGGGGTGGAAAATTATCATTTTTCTCCCGATGTGGTAAAATTACGATTTTACCCATATACTTCGAAAAGTACCGGATTTACATTTTTTTTTCACTTTTCAACCTCAAATTACCCTCCAATTGATCAATCTTAATCAAATGGGGTCAAAATATTTTCTAAAAATTCCTATTTTGCCCTCGAGCGGTAAAATTACCGTTTTGCCCTTATGTTCCAAAAATATCGAGAATTAAAATTTTTCACCGCTAAACCTCATATTATACTTCAAATGATTAATTTTGGTCAAAATTTTCATTAAATAACCAAATTTCAACTTTGGGTGATAACATGACCATTTTGCCCCCAATCGATCAATATTCTCGATTAACTCCAAATCAGCCCTTGAACTCCGAATTACCATTTTAAGTAATCCCTAGACTGTGGAATTCCCAATTTCACCTTAAAATCCTTATTTTAGCTAGTTCGAGATTTAATTCCACTTAGTCGTACCTTTAGGTTCAATATCGACTTTTGACTAATTTTTGGAGCTTTCCATATATGCAAACATGTTGTCCATTAAATGTATGACATGGTCAATATTTTAGGACTGGGTTTGACAACAAGGGCCAATTTAGAAATATTGACTGTTGTTTAACTAACGTTTTCAATCTACTATTGTTTCTGCTCTAAAAGTTTAGCAATTAAACTTAACCTTGCTGATAGATGCTAGACTGATAGACATTGTTGTGTATGTTTGTGGATGTTGACAAGTTAATGGTTGAATGTGTAGATCTGTTTGTGAGTTTCTGTTATTAAGTTTCTACTACTATTTGTAAATTTGGTAATGACATTGCTATGATATGCTGTCAATGCTTCTGACCGATCTTTAATATGATAAAATGAATGGAAAATGTGTATGGTATTTAAATGCTGATGATTGAATATCTGATGATGTTATGGCATTTTAACTGCTGTTAATAATCCGATGCTATACTAATATTGGGATAATATGATGATGACTGGTTTTTATTATGACATTGTGACTGTGAATACATATAGATGTTGTGTATAGTATATTTGTTGAACGATGAATGGTATATAGACATAATCTGATAACAATACATTGTTGGAAACTACTGAAATCCTTATGATAATCTGTCAACATTCACCTACTGTAAATTACTTTATATTTTTGGATTTATATATATGTAGCAACCCCTCTCCGATCACTACCGACATCCGAAACTCCCAGGAAAAACCCGTCAAGTCTCGAATAAGCCTGTCTCGAATCGCTTGTTAAACCATTACATTTAACCCCCATATGATAATAAAACTTTCATATATTGAATTAAGTCATAAATATAAAAATCAGTACAAACTTTTTCTTTTTTTATCCATAAATATAAATACGCCAAAATCTATAGTTTTCAAACTAATGCTTATATAAAAATTTAAAATTTGAGTTACAACTTAATAAATAAAGTATTTCGTTTTGACCTCTAACATTAATCTCTACACAGCGGAGCGACTCAGAATAAATTGCTAGGAGATGCCTTTACCTATGCACAGGAAACTCAACTCACCAATGATTACATGTTAGGACGATCCATGTCTGCAAAAATGGAAATAAAAAGGGTGTGAGTCTCATAGACTCAATGAATATCACCGATTTAGCGAATATCATCGACTCAGTGAATAGGGAGTAGATAGGAAATAAGCAAATGGCAGATTATTTGAATATAAAATATAAGATAATAAAATAATTTATCCAAACGGGGTTTTGTGCCTTATAACCATTTTTCGAATCAAACCAATAAAATAGAGTCAGCTCTCATGAAGTCAGCTATTATTTAAAATTATGCACAAACATGACTCGCCTATACACGAGAAATCGTTGATTCACTTTACGGAAAACAAATTGAGGAGCTACGAAAACCATTTAATTTCATTTCTCACCATGCTAAGAAACATAATTCAAAAGGGTTAAAACTTAATTCAATCCATATGAAACAGATATACTTTGTCAAAAGTAAATAGCAAGGCTTATGACTTCGAAAAACTTGGCTCGTGCCAAAAACTCATATTCGATGATACCTTGCGCCAGGGCATCAAACCGAATCCGCCAAGGCTGTGAAAAATCATATATGCATAAAACCATTTTTTTTTATCTTAGAAAACGGCAGCCGTTCCTTGGCGTTAACGAAGTTCACCATCACATGGTGGTTCAGCATGATGTGAACTCTAACCATACCTCAGGAGATACCCTCCGTGCCTCTACAACCGAGGTATGAACATACCTAGGTTTACCATGCCCCTCCTAAAGGCAGTCTACGAAAACCTGCCACTGCAGTAACTATCCTATAACCCACCAATTCATAAAAATTTAACAACATGATATGGCAATTATATTTCTATCTCGCCTATCAAGGCAAAACAATAATTATTGTAGTTTCAATACAAATATTAATTCAGCCATCCATGCTAATATCGCCATAAGCCATCCAAGTTCAAAACAACTTTAGGAATCTCGTTTTCTTTATGAAAGCTATTTTAAAACTCATTTATTTCTTAAAGTATTGTCCAAATTTATTTGTCAAACGTTCATTATGAAAGTCATAAAAATTTATCATATGTTCACAAAATGAAATTTAACACATGATTCATAAAATACCATACATAGAGAAATTTAAATTTCTAAATTATGTATGCATATTACACAAATATATAAGGCACAATTTAGGAACTAAATCAAGTTAAAGAGCTTGTTTCTCATTTTTAAAACACTTTACATATAAGGTATATATATATATATATATAAAACAATTTCAAAAAATTTCTTACATTCACAATTTCATAAATTTCCATCGATTCATACTTTTCGTAATTTATACGCAAATTAAATCATATATATATATATATCCATGCATATATAATTAGGAATAATTTAAAATCGACACCCCCTACTCACCTCATAATAGTAGGATTTTTCCTTACTATTTATTCGTTCACGTATCGATAATTGTTCCTATTTATCGATCATGTACTTCGCTCGATACGCCTTCACGACAATTTTCCTAACATCAAATTTAAATTCAACATGCTTAATCGCACATTTATATGGGTAGTAACTAAATTAAATTTCCTTCATCAATTTGTATATTTTTTTTATCTAAAATATGCACAATATTAATAAACTACCCATAACCTTAAAATTTTACATTTACTTACCAATGGGCTTTTGCCATTTCTTTGTGACCTTGGGCCTCTCCATGGCTTTTCCATTTTTCTCCTATTGGGCTAAGCTTATTTTTATTTTTCTATTGAGCCTTGCCCATCTAATTTTCATTGGGTCATGCCCATATTTTATTTATATTTTCTATTTTCTTTTTTTTTCTTTTTTTTCTCTTTTTTTTTTCTTTTTCTCTTTTTCACGTTTTTTTTTCTTTCTTTCTCCACCCGTGGCTTTCCTTTACCATGGTAGCCTTCCTCCGTCGATGGTGGCTCCTCCGTTTACCACCGTACAGAACTTTTCTCCTCTCCAATTTACAGCCAATCTCTTCCTTTTCCCCTCTCAAACCGATCATCACCAAGCTTCCTTCCATGGCAACTAAACCTCCAAAATTTAGCAACCATACTACCCAAAAATTATTCTTTCAAAGATCAATTAACTCCAACAGCATCTTTAATTCTAAGCTTCAATTATATTTTCCAGTAAACTCCTTCCTCCATTTTCTCCATGGTTTAACACATTTAAAATGTCAATTCCAGCAACTTCTCTTTTCTTCCCAAAGCCATTGCAGCAACACATACAATTTGTAAGTTTGAAACTAAATAAATAAATAAAGGTTGGTTTCTTTAACCTGTAATTCACCAAAGGAATTTCACAAGAACTAAACCTTAATTTACCTCTTCTTGTGAATGGTTTAGTTCCTTTGAAACTTGTCTTTAACACTTGCCCATCCAAGTGCTTCAAATCGTCATGAAGTTTCTAGCATAAATCTCCCGTTTAGAAAGCTTAAACTCTCATGGCGTGGGCTCTTTGCATCGGGTTTCCAAGGAAACAGAAATTCTTTCAATGCCTTCCATCTCTTTAAAAATTTCTCTCTTGCTTCCTCTTGTTTTTTTTTTTTTTTTTGACTCGAATGTGTGATTTTAACCGCTTTAACACTTACCAAATTCTTCAAGGCTTAAGTTCAAAAGAGACAACTGATGCAAAGGCTGACTAAAAAAAAAATGAAAAGAAAACCATTCAATGCACCCTCAAGGCAGGCAGGATTACCAAGTCTGAAACTCTTTGCATTAGTCATTTCTATGCCTCCATCCTGCAAACTTCTTTGTATCATCACATGGTGCGGGACCCATATGTCCCCCACTAACCCATATTTGTTGATTAACACAAGTTCCTGATGGGTATTAACCCACAGTTTCATGCTTGAGTCCCCTTTCATCGGTAAAATTTCAAGTTTTCTTTCAACTACATTTAGTTAACCTTGCAAATGGTTTATTTATACAAAAACTCTCCTACTTCAACTAATATAAATTGCCTTATATTATTTGTATTATTATACATTACTAAAATATTATTTTACTTCTCATGTCACCACCTTCAATTAGCAAAATAATTTTCATCTATTTTCCTTTGTTTCTTTTATTTTGCCTTACTTTCCTTCTTGTCTTCATGTAACCATGCATTCACACCAAAATTATTTTGACTTTTCAACACTTTTATTTCATTATTTTATTATCCATTTCATCTTATAAATATTCATTTAAGCCTTTAATTAACCTAGGATTTAATTAGGCTTAAAAGTGTAATAAGGGACCCAAAAATTTAATTGTCAATCCTTACAATTTTTCATTCCCGAGATAATCACATCCAACCACTTTCTAACATAATTTTCTTTATGATAGAGATAGAACTAGGCAAAGTTATCTTCGTCAAAGTTGTAGCTCTGTATCTTTTCTTTCCAATGGTCTAAGAATTTCAGCAATTGGAGTTCTATAGCTTCAGATATGGCCAAAATACTCAAGCATGTACAAGAAAATTTTTGAGTTCTTCAACACTTTGCTCTCCAAAAATTAAGTCCAATATTTTTAATTCTTATCCACACTTATTAAATTTCAATTTCCTTCTATTCTTCTTTCTTCACATATATATAATCAAAATATTGAGATCGTATTCCAACGCGATGTCACCATAATATTTAAATATTTACTTACCGCGTTAACTCGATTTAATAAAAATCGTGCGGTCTCACTTACGGCATTTCCTTCCAAAAATTCATTCTTACTTCTTCTCCCCCACTTAAATTAGTTATATTTCGTTTTTGATAACTAATTTCGACAACATAATAAATATTAATATTTTAATATTATTTTATTCCAAAAATTTTTACTTGCCTTCTTTGGTCCCGAAACATATTATTATGTGTTGGTTTACCTCCGAATCATCCTTTAACTCACTAATTCATCTCCGAACAAAAATATTATTATTTAATTTCTGCTTCTGTGCGTGTGAAACATTTTACTCTTGAGCATTCCTTAGCACGCCAATTCACATCAATTGATCATTTCTTTGATCAATAAGATCTTATTTGTGTCCAGTGAGGATACAGGACATTACAATATATATACTCTGAATATATAGTGTCATTTTTTATATGACATAAATAAAATTTGCTGAAATGAATAAGCAAATTAAGCACACACTTAGGGGGAACAATCCTCATATTCTGCAGAACCAAAAAGGATAAAAAGACAATGTGCTATTAATCAAGGAATGTTTTGTCATCATAAAAAAAAAGGAAGATTGTTAGCTTCATTAGTTTTTGATGATAATAAAACATTCTCATTCATTTGTGTTTAATATTTTTACTTGAGTGTGCAGGACAAAAAAATGCATGCAAATAATAAATCAATCCCCTAAAAAAGTATATCAAAAATCACATGATTAAGAAAACATAATTGATCAACAAGGAGAAAGATCTTTATTTGAACAATAAAGAATGTTGGTTGGCTAAAATTCAAATTGGAGAAATGGAAAGCTGAAGAATATTGAGAAACAGAACCAACTTAGTCAACCAATAAATAAGTTAGTCGACTAAATGCTCTCTGCCAAAATCTATGACCAGAAGACAGAACCAATGTAATCGACCAAGAAAGAAGTTAGTCGACTAAGAGCTCTCTGTTTGCAATTTGAACCGGAGCACTAGAAGATAGATTAATGACTAAAAACAACTCTCAACTGTTTTCAACGGTCATAAATTGCCAAACTACCATCAAAGTTGTTTCTCCAAGTATAAAAAGATCTTCCAATGATTAGAAATCAATTTTAGATAGTTTTAGAGAAGTTTTGAGAGAATTGAAGGGTTCCAAGTAACAAAAAGCTGAAAAATCATAAAATCTTCTTTGCACCTTACTGCATTTAAACGCCCATCTATTGTAATTGTGATCTACACTCAACCTTGTACCATTTAGATCAACCTTGTGATCATAGGTACTCTTTTTTCACTTGTTTTCTTGTATTTTTAGAGTGAGAAAGTCACTCTAAAGGTTGTTTCAAGCTAGGATTGCTTGAATGTGTTAAGGTTCTAACTTATCCTTGAAAAGTTAGGTGTTTGGGTTTTAGTTGAGCCCGTGAAAAACTATTGTGAAAGGTTTTAGCCGAGCCTGGTAAAAGCCATTGTGAAGCTTGGTGAAAACTTGTGAATTTCGTCAGTTCATAGTGGATTAATTGAAAAATCCTTGATTGGATAATCAAGGTAGTGGATGTAAGTCTTGGATCGAACCACTTTAAATTCCTGTGCATTATCTACTTTGTTTTTATTTTCTTTGTTCTCTAAATTAATTTCTCATCTTGTCAAGAGTCGATTTATGCCATTCACCCCCCCTCCCTCTAGCACATATAATTGGGACCAATAATATAAGTATGTCAAAACCTTGTAAAGTGTTACAAATATTTAAATTCATCATAAACTATATTAAGTACATGTTCAAAACATGGATCATTTGTCTACCATTTTCATATGCAAAAACCAAAGTTCTTTTTATTGTTAACTTGTTAAGTAACTCAAGGTCATTTTTAACAAGAATTCGTTTATGATATGATAATCGGGTCCTACTTAACTAACTTATATAATTTGGATGATTACATTATGTTAAAAGTAATGTTAGGTAACACATAAATGATATGTTTGGATAAGTAATTGTCACCTAACAAATTTCAAAGTCATAATGGATGTTATTGTTAAACTATGTTATCTACCTAATTCAACATATTGTGTTTAGTTGAGTCACTCAAGGATGTGCTATATTAAACAAGATCCTAGCTACTAAGAAATTAAGAATTTCTCGATTTAATAGCAAGAGCTATTATTTTGAATAAATAGTGATAGTGATCAATAAGATTAAAAACCTTATCTTATTGTGACAAGAATGCTTAAAGCCAATACATATCCTATCTCTAACTATAGGTTTGTAGAATGAGTAATAATGTATCAATATGAGGCATACTAGATGCCAACATGCTCACTAGGCCAAATTTCTTGAATTGGTATTATAATTTGAGAATGGTTCTTAAACAAGAAAAGAAATTGTATCTCATTAATAATGTTATACCACCAATCATTATTGAAGATAGTTCTGAGGAAGTATGGGAAGACTATCATATTCATGGAGATGATAATGAAGAAGTCAAACATATTACGTTGGAGCGGCTTTAATGCATGGGAAAGGTCGACAAATGGCAAAAGGAGAAAACTCATGCAAAGGGATAGAGGGCCAAGACGAAAATCCACCTACTCAGGAGTTTGCTGCGAGTAAGTGCAAGTATAATAAAGAATTGAGGATAATTTCAGATGCCAAGGATGTAGAATTGGAATTTCATCTGGGGAAAGAGATAAACGACCATAAGGAACACTTGCAAAGGGCAAGAAGCAAATCAAAAGATCAAAACGAGTCAGGGGATAATTTAGAAGGCAGTGAAGAGCACAACCCAATGGGAGAACAGAGTGCCAGTCAGACCAAGAAAACAGGTGAAAAAAATCAGACTACCTCACCAGCTGAAAGCCCACTGGACCCCCCACCCAAGAATCAGCTTCGGGTAAGTGCAAGTTGAATAAAGAGTTAAGTGATGTTCCCTTAGCTTCAGGACCTAACTTTACAGAGCTGGAAGTCCACCCGCGAGAAGTCCCTTTAGCATCAAGTTCCAACTCTGTGGAAATAGAATTTCACCCTCTGGTAAGGCGCAGAAGACACTCGGACACGAAAGCCTCAATTAGAAAAATATTCACTCCAACATCAGAAGAAGCAGTGGACGTAGGAGAAAATGATGGATTCTCTGATGACGATTCCATCTCAATGAGTTTCACAGCCAAATTCGTAATCTTTAGTGCTCTCGTAGTAAATGAAAGGGGTACCTCCAGTGTACTCGTGTTTGATCTCGATGACTGTAAATGGCTTAGTATCTCAATGTAACAGTAAGGAATATCCTTTCTTCTGTAGCATCACAAGTTATGCACGTAGGATGGATATCTTTACTCTAGGTACTTTTACGACTTTTCTTATGTTCATGCAATCTTGGAGGTACGGTGTTTGGCCCCCCTTCTTTGTACTTCTATTTCAAGTTTAATAAAATTTAACAGGGTAGCTGGGCCCTGCGTGAATTTCCAGTATTAAAAAAAAACATATTACGTTAACTAGTATGTCTCCTAAGCTACAAAAAAAGCATAAGAATATGGATGCTCATAACATGATTTTATGCTTAAAAGAAAGGTTTTATAAGAAAAATCATATTGCAAGGAGTAAAGATGATTTTTTGATTAGTTTGAACAAAAAAAAGCTTATAGATTTTCTACTTCAAATATTTTAATGATTGAGCTAAATATGTTAACTATTTCTACGACATCATGAGTATTGGATACTAGATGTGGTTTACACTTATGTAATAACATAAAGGAACTTAAGAACAATGGAAAATTGGCAAAAGGTGAAGTATTTTTAGGGATGGGCCATGGAACAAGAGTTGTTGCACTTATTGTGGGAACAAGTTACATACCATTGCCTTAACGTCTTGTTTTAGAACTGAAGGAATGCTATTATGTCCCAATATTGACTAGGAAGTTAATATCAATTTCTTATTTGGACATCAATGATAATTTTGAATTTAGAATAAAGGACAATTATTATTTCTTTTATCTAAATGAGATTTACTATGTTTGTGGGGTATTTGCAATTGGATTATATGTCTTAGAACATGATAAACAAATGCTCAATATCATAGTTAAGAAAGCTAAATTAGATTGTCCATCTCAATCTTATATTTGGCATTGTAGACTTAGTCACATCAATGAAATGAAAGTCACAAAGCTTCATAAAAAAGGTTACTTAGAACTATCTGATTATGAATCATACGAAACTTATGAATCTTGCTGTCAGTTGAAAATCCACTACGCAAGTATACGTATCGAATAGACAGTATATTAGCAAGTAGAGTATCGATCCCACGGAGAATTGGTCTAAAACTTTACTAATTACTAAAATTAAAACAATTTAATTTTATTCAAATAATCCAAATTAATTAATTAATTAAAACTAATAAACTAGAATTTAAAATAACAAGAAAAATCAAAATAATAACAACTGGAGAAAATATCAGATTAAACAAACCTAGGATTACAATATCCATCACACTTCATCTAAATTTTACCTCTCCTCCTTAACTTATTTCAATGGGTTGAATTGCTAACCTAGAGTCCTAAATTATTTATAAGGGTCTCCCGACTCGTCCTATAAAAATATCTATTTTAACCAAAACATCATATCCCTATGTGATTTGAAATTAAAACAGACTCATTAAGTTCAGGCTCTAATCTGGCTACATATGGCCTATAGGTATATCCCTATCCTATACGCAAATCATTTAACATGATCATATGCTATTCCAATTTTAGTCTACTCTAAACTCCCTCTCCCAAGTTTGTTTAGGTTCCTAAATCATTTTAATTGGTGGCCAAGCAATCAAAAGCATTAAGAACAAATTGGAATAAACAATTCAATTCCCATTGAAAATAAGTAAGAAAAAGATTAAAAACTTAGACTACATGTGAGTTCAATTGCAATCCTAGAAAAAGAAAATTAGCTACTCATAATTGTAAAATTAAATAACATTGTATAAAGTTCAACCATTGAAAATAACAAGAAGAATAAAACCTAAGGAAGAAAACAAAATAATTGCCGCTTTGATCTCCGGGTTTCCGCTTCAACTTCTAGCTTCTTGAATCTCCAAAGGTTCTTCTTTTTAGGTCTCCAAATATCCTATATATACTAACAAACTTAACCTAGATTTCTCCAAGTTGACCTAGGATTTAATTGGGCTTAAAACATAATGAGAGGCCCAAAAAATCACTTAACAATCTTTACAAATTTCCATTCCCGGCACAGTACGTCCAGAAACATTCCGATGTGATTTTATCCACCTTCCAGGCAGAACTGGGCAAAGTGATCTTCATGAAAGTTGTAGCTCTGTCTCTTAACTTTCCAATAGTCTAAGAATCGCAGCAATTTGAGTTCTGTAGCTTGAGATATAGCTAAAATACTGAAGTATATGCAAGCAGATTTCTGGATCTTTCAGCACCTTACTTTCCAAAATTAAACCCAATGACTTTAGGTCTTACCAAAAATATAAAAACTAATAAATATTAACCAAATTAAAGGAAATAACATAAAATTAAATAACTTACTTAAAAACAAACTAAATATGAAAATAACTAAAAATTAAGAAATTATACTTAAAAACTAAGGACTTAGCTAAAATTTAATAACAAAATTAGAATAAAATAACTCTATAAAATAGAATTATCACACCCCCAAACTTACGATTTTGCTAGTCCTCGAGCAAAAGAAAAGAATCACAAAAAGAAAATGCAAACATGAAAATCCTTGAATGAGAGATAGAAATACCAAATCATGATTTCTCAATTTTTCCTCAGAAATTAACTCAAATTCTAGCTTAAAGTAACATACAACTAATCCTTAAATTCATGTATCAATTCAAGCGAAACTTTATTTTTCGAATGGACTTCCGTGTGTGTGTGAATGCTCTTTTACAAAGAATATCATGCAATTCAAATTAGTTCATGCCAAATCTAAGCATAGATTAGTACTTGGATCCCATAAGTTTGCTTTTTATCTCTCTCTCCACTAATGTAGATTAACACTTATTCAAGAATCAATAGGTCTTTATCAAGCTTGTAATGTAAGGCTAGGGTCAAGGTATGATAAAGGATATATTTAGGCTCAAATTCACCCTAAGCACTTAATCAATCTAAGACACATAAAGAGCTCAAATTTTTTTTTTTTAGCACCCTCAAACTTGAAATAAACTTTCTTTTGTAACACACATTGCTTTCTTTTCTTTCTTCTTCTTTTTTTTTTTCAACCCCCAAACTTATTTTTGACAATTATAACAAGGGGTAATTTTTCCAACAACCTTCATTAATTTTTTTTTTTTCAAACCTTCTTCCTCAATTTATTTTTGAAGCTCAAATCATTCTTTAGAAAGATTAAAATACTTAGAGGGTGAAAGGTTCAAATTGCTAGATTTAAATAGAAAGGTCATGGCTAACATAATTAGATAATTACAAAGAAAAGGTAAATTAGGCTCAAAAAGGGTGACTAAGGATAAATATAACAAGGTAGGCTCAAAAAGGCTCAAACGATCCAAAGATGGCCTAAATCACTTCCTATCCTAAGTGTTATCTAAGATTTCGCCTCGAGAGAGAATCAAACAAATTCTAGAATTCATGACTTCCCTATACTTTTTCATCACATAAATTTTCTCTGAATCACATAAAAATTCTAAGTAAAAGAGTATAGTGCTCAATTTATTGGAAGTCACACTCTAAAATAAAATTAACACAAGAATATCACATAAAATTAAATCATAACTATATGCTTCCCAAAAGCTAAGAATTTAAAGATAATTAAAATATCATCCTAGGATTGGGACAATCATGAATAAGGTGCAACTATCTCAAATTTTTTTTTTTTGGTTAAAAAGAAAACACAAATGAAACATGCAAAACATGCAAAATATAAACATGCAAGACAAATTCTAAACCAAAGCGAACTAAACATTAAAAATTGCGATGCTACCCCCAAACTTAGAATAAACATTGTCCCCAATGTGATAAAAGAAAATAAAGAAAAAGGAGAATACTCCCCTAACTTCGAAGCGGAAGACTACAAAGTTTCTGCATCGTCACCTCCAAGATCATCGTCAGAGTCTGAATCCGTAGGAGCGAAGGAAAAGTAGACATCCATCCCACTCTTTAAGATGCAGCCTAAATACTCTTGAGGGAAGAGTGAATGTGGTGAGTGAAAAAATAATAATAAAATAAAAGTACAACTAATGTGAAAAAAAAAGAAATTGAAAAGGTAAAGAGAGAAACAAAAATTTCAAGAGGAAGAAGTTGTAGAAAAAAAAAATAATAAGAATGATGGTGTGGTTGAAGGAAGACAAAAGTGAAAAAAAATAATAATAATAAAAAAATGTGTGGCTGAAGACAAGAGAAAGAAGCAAAAAAATAAATAAATAAAAAATAACAAAAAATGGAATTGTGCGGCTGGAAAAAAAAATTTTTAAAAGGGTTGGGGCTGGTGCACTGTTTCTACAGTATTTTGCACTGTTTTTTACAGTGTTACCGCACTGTTTCTACAGTGTTTCTGCACTGTTTCTACAGTATTTCTGCACTGTTACGACACTGTTACAGCACTGTTATGGCACTGTTACAGCACTGTTACGGCACTGTTCTGGGACTGTTTGCTCCATTCAGCGCCGCGGCGCTCATTGCTTCTGATTGTACTACTTGGGCAGCACATTTGAGGGCCGCGGCTCTCAAGCTTTTTTTTTTATTATTTTATTTTTTTTTTTTTGAATTTTTTTTTTGATTTTTTTTTTTGAAATTTTGTTTTGAGACCAATTTCCTGCAAAAGAGACATGAAAAAGAAAAATTAGAATAAATAATAAAAATAACTACTAAATAAATAAGTAGTAAAATAAAATAAAATAAAATAAAAACTCATGAAAAAAAAAATAACGAAAATAATTAAAGTTAAGGAACTTGGGTTGCCTCCCAAGAAGCGCTCGTTTACAGTCACTAACTTGACTTTGGTTGAGGTCTTCATTCACCCTTTAAGGAGGTTTGAGTTTGCATGGAAAAAGTTTGAGGTGTGAAAGTAGTCTCCTCCTAAGATGAGGTTGTAGTGGCTTTAACTCAAGATTTGGTGCTTGCTCAACCCAAGATGGTGGAATAGGCTGAATTTTACCCGACTTCTCAAATTAAGTTTTACTTGGATAATGCACTTTCGGTGTAGCTTTCAAAACATATGCAACATTTGTAAGTTCTTCATTCTGGTCCTTGGTTGTTGCATCTTGAACCAAACAAGCTTCAAGAAACTTATTTGAATTTTCCATATCAATAGCCTCCTTAGGTAACTTATCAACTATATCTAGAAAAGGAATGAGAGGCCTATATGGCTTGACTTGTGGTGGTGTAGATACTTTCTCCTCTTGCTTAATTTTTTCATCTTGAACTTGATTGCTAGAAGTATTTTCTTGATCTACTTTATCTCCATCATCTACAACATTCTTGCCATTTACCTCATCAAGATGCTTACCATATTTTTCTTTTCTAGGATTAGGCTCAATGTCATTTGATAAAATTTCTTGAGGCATATTGTTGATGTAATCGACAAGTTGACCCACTTGAGTCTCAAGATTTCGAATTGATTCTGCTCGACTTTGAATTATGGCATCATTCTTTGTCATGAATTGCATTAACATATCCTCCAAAGTTAGCTTCTTCTCAAGAATAGGGGCTCTAACTTGTGATTCGAAATCATGTTGGAAAATAGGCTATGATAAATATGTAGGACCCTGATCATTACTCCATGAAAAATTTGAGTGATTCCACCATGAGTTGTAACTGTTGGAGTACGAATTGTTTTGCTGCCCATTGAAGCTTCCATCAAATTGTATTGATTCTTAATAAATTGGACAACAATCACTTGAATGCCTATCTCCAAAAAGCTCACATGCCACAAAGGGATTTTGAAAACCATTAACACCCCAAGTGTCAATTTTTTGAGACAAAGCATCTACTTCAACAGCTAAAGCATTGATGGCCAATTCAAAATCACTAGCAACCCTCTTAGGCACAAATTGTTCAGATGTCCACTGATAGTTACAATAATTCATCACCTCAACCAAAAGTACCTGAAAATAAAATAAAAAAAATTGAATTAAGACTAAATTTGCTTGGTATTAGTATTAGTAAAAATTCTAGAAACAATTCCCCGGCAACGGCGCCAAAAACTTGTCAGTTAAAAATCCACTACGCAAGTATACGTATCGAATAGACAGTATATTAGCAAGTAGAGTATCGTTCCCACGGAGAATTGATCTAAAACTTTACTAATTACTAAAATTAAAACAATTTAATTTTATCCAAATAATCTAAATTAATTAATTAATTAAAACTAATAAACTAGAATTTAAAATAACAAGCAAAATCAAAATACTAATAACTGGAGAAAATATCAGATTAAACAAGCCTAGGATTACAATATCCCTCACACTTCATCTAAATTTTACCTCTCCTCCTTAACTTATTTCAATGGGTTGAATTGCTAACCTAGAGTCCTAAATTATTTATAAGGGTCTCCCGACTCGTCCTATAAAAATATCTATTTTAACCAAAACATCATATCCCTATGTGATTTGAAATTAAAATAGACTCATTAAGTTCAGGCTCTAATTTGGCTACATATGGCCTATAGGTATATCCCTATCCTATACGCAAATCATTTAACATGATCATATGCTATCCCAATTTTAGTCTACTCTAAACTCCCTCTCCCAAGTTTGTTTAGGTTCCTAAATCAGTTTAATTGGTGGCCAAGCAATCAAAAGCATTAAGAACAAATTGGAATAAACAATTCAATTCCCATTGAAAATAAGTAAGAAAGAGATTAAAAACTTAAACTATATGTGAGTTTAACTGCAATCCTAGAAAAAGAAAATTAGCTACTCATAATTGTAAAATCAAATAACATTGTATAAAGTTCAACCATTGAAAATAACAAGAAGAATAAAAGCTAAGGAAGAAAACAAGATAATTGCTGCTCTGATCTCCGGGTTTTCTCTTCAACTTCTAGTTTCTTGAATCTCCAAAGGTTCTCCTTTTTAGGTCTCCAAATATCCTATATATACTAACAAACTTAACCTAGATTTCTCCAAGTTGACCTAGGATTTAATTGGGCTTAAAACATAATGAGAGGCCCAAAAAATCACTTAACAATCTTTACAAATTTCCATTCCCGGCACAGTACGTCCAGCAACATTCTGATGCGATTTTCTCCACCTTCCAGGCAGAACTGGGCAAAGTGATCTTCACGAAAGTTGTATCTCTGTCTCTTAGCTTTCCAATGGTCTAAGAATCGAAAAAATTGGAGTTCTGTAGCTCAAGATATGGCTAAAACACTGAAGTATATGCAAGTAGATTTCTAGATCTTTCAGCACCTTACTTTCCAAAATTAAACCCAATGACTTTAGGTCTTACCAAAAATATAAAAACTAATAAATATTAACCAAATTAAAGGAAATAACATAAAATTAAATAACTTACTTAAAAACAAACTAAATATGAAAATAACTAAAAATTAAGAAATTATACTTCAAAACTAAGGACTTAGCTAAAATTTAATAACAAAATTGGAATAAAATAACTCTATAAAATAGAATTATCACTTGCTTACTTGGAAAGATAACCAAAATCCCTTTTACAAGAAAATGTGAAGTGTTAGTGCATTACTAGGCCTTGTACATACAAATATATGTGGCCCATTGAATATAAATGCCAAATAAGGTTTCTCTTATTTCATCATGTTTATTGATGACCATACAAATATAGTTATTTATATTTGATGAAATATAAATCTAAATCCTTTGAAAAGTTTAAAAAATTCAAGAATGAGGTTGAGAAATAGATTAGTAAAAATATTCTCACACTAAAATTAGATTGAGAATGAGAATATTTAAGCAAGGAGTTTATGGATTATCTAAAAGTGAATGGGATTCTCTCACAATGTGTCAAGCCCGACCCTAAATTTACCTGACATGACATTTATATATATGTGACATCATGTCTGCATATCTGAATAGCCCAGTAGAGTTGGTAAAAAGCCAATATTGTACTTAGAAGTACAAATAAGTTGATTTATACCTCGAACTAATAAAATAAGGATTTTAAAGTGAAATAGAAAATTTCACAGTCCAGGGATTACTCGAAATAGTAATTTGGAGTTCGAAGGCAAATTTGGAGTCAATCGAGGAAATTGACCGATCAGGGACAAAACGGTCATTTTTCAATTTCAAGACAAAATGGGGATTTTTGATAAAGATTTTGATTTCAAATGATCAAGAATAATTATATGAAATATAATATGATTATTGGAGCATAGAATAAATTTTAGCAGTGAAAAATTGTGATTCTCGATATTTTTGGGACACAAGGGTAAAATGGTAATTTTGTCATTAAAGGACAAAACGAGAATTTTTAGAAAAGATTTTGGCCCCATATGATTAAGATTGATCAATTAAAGTGTTATTTGAGGTTGAAAAGTGGAAATAATGTAATTTCGGTACATTTTGGAGTATAGGGGCAAAATTGTAATTTTTTCTCTCCGGGGGTAAATCGGTAAATTTTTCACCCCGGCACTGGTCAAGACCAAGGGATTTTATTTAACTAGGGTATGGATAAATATGGGATTTATTTGCAGTGGAAAAATTGGAATAAAAGTCAAAAAGTTAAAAAAAATGGACTAATGGCATTTTGCTATGTGGCAAGCCATTATAATTTATTATTAAACTAATAAAATCAGCCTTAACCCTCACATTTTCTCTCAAAACTCGGCACACACCTGCAGCAAAGGAAAAACAAAGAGAAAAAGGAGAAAAACAAGAAAAACAAGCCAAAAATTCAAGGAAAATCAAGTTTTTTCAAGATTCAAGCCAAACAAAGGTGAGATTTCTTTAGATCTACTCTAACCCTAGCTTACCTATGCTTTAGTTCTTGCTTTCCATGGTTAAATGATGAGTTATCATGCTGAATTTTTTGAGGCCAAGTGGGTATGGATGAGGATTTTATATGGGAATTGCTTGAATTTGAACTATGTTGTTGTTTGATGATGGTTAAGCATAGTTATGAACAAAGTTTTAGGAAAAACATTCAATTCCCCTAGGGTTCTTTGTTAGTTGAACCATGTGGGTTGAATATCAAGGAGGAATTGTTTGAATTTCAAGGAAAATGGATTGGAAAAATAAAGAATTAAATGAAAAATGTGACTAGGAAAAATTACGGTGTTAGTACACCGTAATGTCTGAATTTTTATGTGAAGGATTTCAAGGATTTCAAGTCTGAAATTTTAATTATTTAGAAGTGTGTGTGATGAATTAAGGTTTAAAAGATAAATGGATCAATTTGGAAGTGATTTGGACATAATTGTCAATTAATCGGGTAATCGGTCGAAATTAGTCAATACTGCGTTTTAGTAAAATTCATACGTGTTTTGCATTTGCATATCACACATTAGTCATTTAAATTAGTTTATATCAATTTAGGGATAAATTAGTAAATTCCTCAACTTTATTATTTGTCAAGGTGGTGAGGCGTCCGAAAAAGGCAAGGAGATCACACTTGAGGACCACTAACGCGAGTGCATCCGAAAATTCAGATTTTCGAAAGCTGTGAGTGAACATATTATCACTTAAATTATCTAAAGTGATTTATGTCTATTTTTGGTGAATTTTATGAAAAAATGGATTTTCCTGATAAAATTATATATTTTGAAAATAATGGATTTAAATAAAATTATTTCATAAATTGTATGAAAATCTATTGTGATTTTGAAAAGTAGAGTACTGGGAAACCACTATTTGTTACATGATAACTTGTATTTTGAATCAATTGGCTTATGATACTATAGCATGATTGGCTGTCTAGTTAATTTTGTTGAAAATTGTGAACGGTTTGTTCTACTTTGATAAATTACTTAGAAATGAGAATGTGCCAAATCATGCTATTAAATGTTTTATTTAATTGGTGGATTGAAATTTGCTGCAGTAGATGGGTTTCCGTGAACCGGCCTAATTAGATGTGGTACAGTAAAACCCTTATATATATACTAATATCTCAGTTGTAGAGGAATACAAGGTTATTCATTTAATTTTCCTGAGATATGACAGAGTCACTTCACGTAAACCACCACGTGAAGATGAACTCAACCAATGCCAAGGATTGGCCATATTTTTGGTAAAATTATAAATTTGAATGACCTTGGCGGACTCGGTTAGATGCCTCGGTCAAGGTATCCCCGAGTATGTATTTATGGCACGAGCCACGATTTTGATAAATCATAAGCCTTATACTTATATGTATTATTATAATTATTATCATCTTTGTTACTATGTGAGTGAATTAAAATTACTCACACTGGATTAAATAAGGTTTCATGTTATGAAACCCTTTGATATAAAAAAGTTTTCTTTGTCTCCTATTACTCGCCTTTAGATATTTTAGAAGATATTTGTTTACTCACTGAGTTGTGTAAACTCACCACTCTCCCTTCCAACATTTCAGGACCGGACTAGTTGTAGATAGCTGCATTTGCAGAGGACCACAGTTGGTTTTTGCAACCTCATTCCGCAGTAGGTTTCTGATCTTCTTACTTATGTTCATTTTGGGCCCACGAGTCACTGTAAATATACTTATGTAATCTGCTTAATTGTGTTGGTCCCAAATATAGGTGCTAGAAGGGGACGTGAATAGCACTATCTCGGCTCTTTTCGGTGAGATTGAGACTTAATCTCAAACTAAGGAAGATAAGGCAATGAAAACAATTGACAAGATATTTATAGTGGTTCGGTCCAAGACCTACATCCACTACCTTGATTATCCAACCAAGGATTTTCAAATCAAACACTAGACGGTGGAATTCACAAGCTTCCACCAAGCTTTTATAATGGCTTTTCCAAGACTTAGCCACAACCTTTACACTAGTTTTTCACGGGATCAACTAAAACCCAATGTGGCTTTCCAAGGCTCAACCACAACCTATCACTAGTTTTTCCCGGGCTAAACTAAAACCCAATGTGGTTTTTCAAGGCTCAACCACAACCTTTAACTCTAGTTTTTCACGAGCTAAACTAGAACCCAACCCCAACTTTTCAAGGCTAAGTTGGAACCTACAAGCATCCAAGCAGACCTTGCTTGATGCAAACACTTAGAGTGAAACACTCACTCTAAGAATACAAAGATAGAAAAAGAAAGTACATAATGATCACACGGTTGATCTATATGGTACAAGTTAAAGTGCAGAACATAGATACAAAGAATAAGCGTTGAGGTTCAATGAAGAGTACAAAGGATTTTCAGGTTTTGCTACTCTTCTTGGCTTGAATGTGATGATGTCTTTTTGTGTGAAGCCAAAGTTGTCAAAAAAGCTTGTTCTTTGGCATTTGAAGATCCTTTTATAGTTGGAGAAGCTGGTCTGATGGCTGTTGGGATGTTTATGACCGTTAGAAATAGTTTAGGGAAGATTCTAGCCGTTTTCTTGTCTTGTAGTGGCTTGGCAGATGTAGCAGACAGAGAGCACTTAGTCGACTAAAATTTTTCCCTTGGTCGACTAAGTTGGTTCTGTTTCTGATGCAGATTTCAGTGATCGCTTAGTCGACTAACCCCATTATCTTGGTCGACTAACTTGATTCTGTTTCTCCCCAAGCTTTACCCTTTCACTTCTCCACTTTGACCTTTGTTCAGCAACTGATCTTCCTTAACATATCAGGGGACTTCATCAATATTGATCTTCCTTGTTCTTTATCCAAATCACATCTTTGGGTGTTCAATAGGAAGATTGAAATATTATTTCTTTGTAGTTATTTCCCCTGCACACTTAGTTGGAAATGTTAGACACATATGTCATGGGAATGTTTTATTATCATCAAAAACTAATGGAGTCAACAAATTGTATCTCAGCATGTAAAATTTTATCTTGTATTTACGCTATAAAACCTATTTACTAAATACTTTGTAAATATTATTTTATAAGAAATTGTAGTATATTGATAAATATTTTATTGTATTTATATTCGATGATTTTTATTTCATTTAAAATATGCGTTTTCCAAGTATTTGCGATGAAATTACTGAAATTTGAAATTTTTGATAAAATGACGAAAATGCCCCTGTGAGTCGAGAATCGTTTTTTGGTCACTTTGGTTTGAAAGTGGCTAGTAATTATTTAAATTATGACTTTTGAAAATCGTCGCTCACAAGAGGGGTAAGAAAACTGATACGATAGCCTTGCGGGGTTTCAGTCGGTATTCGGGGAATGAATATCTATCGAGACGTCACGGTGGTTGTCGCGGGCCTGATGGGAAGTTTTGGGTCGTGACACAATGGACTCCACTGAGAACTCCTCAACATAATGGTGTCTCTAAAAGGAGAAATTGAGCATTGTTGAACATGGTTCTATCAATGATGAGCAAAGCTGACTTATTTATTTCTTTTTGGGGCTATGCCTTTGAGACTGTTGCAATGCTCTTAAATAAGATTCCAATAAATCAGTTAACAAGAGACCATATAAGATATTAAATAAAAGACTGAACTTTTCATACCTTAAGATTTTTGGTTGCACAGCTTATATGAAGCATGCATCTTCTGATAAGCTTTGAATGAGGTCAAATAAGTGTAAGTTTATGGGATATCCCAAAGAGTTTTCTAGAGATTACCTTTGCAATCCACCCAAAAGGTGTTTATCTTTAAGCATGCCACTTTTCTAGAGAAAAAAGTTCTTACTAAAAAAAACGATAAGAATAAAATTTTCTTTGAAGAAGTTCAAGAGCAAATTTTCTTTGAAGAAGTTCAAGAGCCACAAACCAAATTACATTTATAAGCTAAGCCTGTAACTAATGCATTAGATACGCATCTAGAAACTCATAGTACACTATAACTCTATAGATCTAGTAAGATACATCAAGTTTTGGAGAGATATAGATTTCTTGTGGATAGGGATGTATTGCTAATAGATGATGAGCCTATTACATATTAGGAAGAAATGTTGGACATTGATTCCCTTAAATGGCAAGAAGCCATGGAAACAAACTAAGGGTGGACTTTGGTTTGCCTACCTCAAGGCTTAAAGCCTATTGAGTGCAAATGGATCATTAAGAGAAAAATTGACATGGATGGCAATTTACAGACATATAAGGCTCAACTAGTGGCGAAAGGTTTATAAACAATGAAAAAAGTTGACTTTGATGAAACATTTTCACTAGTGGTCATGCTTAAATCCATTTAGATACTGCTTTCTATAATTACATATCATAACTATGAGATATGATAGGTAGATGTGAAAATTGCTTTTTTAACAAGAATTTACAAGAAGATCTATGTATGACACAATTGGATGGTTTCATATCCAAGTAATATGCCAATAAGGTATGCAAGCTTCAAAAGTCTCTTAATGGACTTAAGTAAACATCTAGTAGTTGGAACATTTGTTTTGATGAGACAATCAAAAAGTTTGATTTCACTAAGAATAAGGATAAGCCAATTATGTGTATAAGAAGATAAGTGGGATTGTAGTCATTTTCTTAGTACTATATGTAGATGACATACTATTATTATGGGAATGACATTCTTATGTTGCAGTCTACTAATATATGGTCTTTTAAGAAATTCTCCATGAAAGTTATTGGAGAAACAACATATGTACTAGTATTAATATTTTTATAAATAGATCTAAAAGACTGTTTGGATTATCCTAATCCACATACATAGACAATGTGCTAAAAAGGTTTAGCATGGGAGAGTTCAAGAGAGGAAACTTACCTATGTTGAATTACATATTTCTTTCTAAGGAGATGTGTACCAAAAACATAACAAGAGAATAGTCAAATGGATAGAATACCATATGTTTCGATCGTAGGATCTATCATTTATGCAATGTTGTGCACTAGACCAAATGTGTCTTGCATTTAAGTGTTACAAGCATATACCAAGTCAATTGTGATGAACATCACTAGATTGCAATAACGAATACTTTAAAGTACTTAATAAGAACTAAGGATCTTTTTAATGGTTTATGGAAGCGATGTTGACTTACGAGTGCAAGGTTACAGTGATGTAAGCATTCAATTTGATAAAGATGATAGAAAATCACAAAGTGGTTATGTCGTGACTCTAACTAGCTGAGTGGATAATTGGAAAAGTTCTAAACAAGAAACAACCATAGACTCTATAATTGAGGTCGAATACATCTCTATGTTTAAAGTGGTAGATAAGCTATTTGGATCAAGAATTTCATGACAAAACTTGGTGTGGTTCCTACTATTGTGATAAAAATGGAGCCATTGCATAAAAAAAAAGAGCCAAGGTCTCATCATATATCCAAACATATATTAAAGCGTTATCACTTGATCAAGGAGATCATAAAAAAAGGTGATATAAATATTAAATGTGTTCCCCATAAATAAAAATCTAGCAGATACATTCACGAAGCCTCTACCTCAATAAAAAAATGATTGTCATTGAAGAATCTAGTATTAGATACATAAATGGTTGACTTTAGTGCAAATGGGAGATTAATAATGTTATTATACCTAGCAAGCGAATTGGATTTGTTATACGAAGATACTTATTGTCATTAAGCATTTATTATTTATAAAAGGCACTTTTTACTTATTAAATCCTTATGCATGTTGATTTGCATGGAATATTACATGCTTTGCAAAAGGTATTATAAATAATTATAATTATGATAACCTTATTGCATCAATTCATTATCCTTAAATTAATTCCTATTGAAAGCCTTATCAAGAAACATAGATATTGATAAGACATAGAGATTGAAACATGGTTGTGTTCCTCACTTAGATTAAAGCTTGAGGATACTTGAATTAACATGTGAATGCTTGTTACAAGAACAAGTTCACTAAACATGACCCACCATGAGAATTCCATTTGATATATCACTCAAATATATACGGAGTATGCTTTTTTGTCATAGTTATGTAAAAGATCCTTAAACTTAAGATCATGTAATTACCTAATTTAAGGAGAGTTATACCTTGATACTATCTAAAATGGTATTAGCCAAGGATGCTAAAAAAAGGATAGATATTAGGTATAGCATAAGACATATGAAGGTAAGACAATGATCAATATAAGATTTATCACTTTAAGTGCAAGTAAAAGGAATATCCTATTATAACTTGCTAAGTAATAACTCATGGAAGCGTTAGGCTTAAGCAATTTGAGATGTTGACAAAAGGTTTGTCCACAATCTCAAGATGAGTTCGATTATTGGGATCAAGTACTAAAATGGTAAAGACAAAATTAGAGTAGAAATAGCACCATTCTCTAAGTCTTGTTGAGATATTAAATGATGAAGGGACATTAATTACACTATGAGATTGCATATTCAAAGAGTGAGTCAAATCATTATCACTAATCTTAATATTTGGGTGATTATGATACATTGTTAGATGCTAATTTTGATTTATAAATATGAACTCATGAATTGAGAATTGATGATGAATGCAAGGGAGTTTAATTCATCTATTTCTAGTTTGACTTGTGTTATAATTTCTATTTATTATCAACATGTTAAGAACTTGATAGGTCACAAACATTAAAGAATGTTAATTGAGAATGTGGAAAAGGGGTTAATTAAGTTTGACTTAATTGAAAGAAGTTGAGAACTTTAGGGATTTAATTAAATAGTTCAATTAGTCTTGGTAATTTTGCAATTAACATGAAGGTTAAGCAAAATCCATCGAGGTTTAAGATTAATTATTACCTAAAAATATAGAGCTTATGCTATATTTTGAGGGGTATGACCAACACTATTAAACTACTAGAAATCATCCACAAAACCTGAAAGCATTGTGAGTGAAATTTTAAGGACTTTTTATCCATTAGAATCGACCTAACTATCTTGTGACGTTGTAAGCCATCAATCATCACTTTCAACCAATTGGGGTATTGTTTTCTTCTTCTTCTTTTTTTTTTTTTTTGAGTGTGATTCATGTATTATTGTTCGCTAATTGAGGTTTAAACAATAGTTGTTTGAAACCCCATGGGATTGGTTAAGGAGAAGAAACCATGTGGATCACATTTAACTTGAAGACTTGGTGCCTTCATCGTCAGTTGATGAACTTTGAAGTTCTTGGTTCTGTTTTGATTTTTTTCTGATGAAAAGAAAGTATTGATTGCCTTCTTCTAGCTAGCACTAGACTTTGCAAGCATGAGTAACACCATTCTCCATTAAAGTTATTGTCAATTGCAATTCTTATGGATCATTATCAAAGACTATATATACACTTGGATAACTTGTGGTTTGCTGCAATCTAGCTTGGTGTAAGATGATTGAATTGTGTTAGAACCTTATAATTTTGACTCCAAGGCTTTAATGTACTGTAACCTTTATCCTTTAATTAAGATTAGTCTATGATAAATATCTATAGTTTGATTCTGCCTCTATTTAGCTTGTATGACCTTGCTCCTCCCTTATTGCTCCTTGCTTGATCATTTCCCTTTTATCTCTATCTCTCTTTTCTCGCCCCTTTTTTCTTCGTTTCTCTTTATTTCTTTTTTCTTTTCAACAAAAAAGTCAACTTCAAAGAAGAAGAAAAAAAACAAGTACATAGATTATAATTTTTTTCGTGTGTGTGTAAATCATGTACTATGCTTAGAAAAATGAGAATAAGCCCAAACAAACTAGTTCATGATTATTGTGTAGGTAACCTTTAAAATTGCTTAAAGTTTGAAGCCATTTGCATATCCTTAATTTCATATGATAGGTTGATTAATAAGATGATATAAGAGAAAGTTAGATAGGTGAAATGCATATTTAAGCAAAGTTTGAGGACATATTTCTAATGCATAATTAGCTGTTATTTGATAAATTGAAAAATTAAGTATTGAACTTGTATTATAAAAATTGTTTGATATGTTGTTGAGAAATTAAGTGCTAAATATAATTGCTATATTATTTGATAAATGTAAATGTTAAATGATAAAAATTATTTATTTTACATATTTACTCTTATGCCGTTATATTTTATAAACCTTTGCTAAAGTAAGATTATGATATTAGGTAATATTTTTCGTATTCATCACATTAATTATCAATTACTATATTTTATATAAAAATATTATTTATAAATAATAACTTAACTAATCATAAACGAGTGCCCATTGGGACTTTTAGAATAACCCTATTTTGTATTGTTCAAAATAAAATAAAATTTTTAATGACATATTTTTATTTTAATACTACTATTAAATAAAAGGTATAATATGTAAAAAAATCTCTAAATTATTTTAAAAAATTCAAATAAGTTCTTATTTTTTTATTTACGTTTAATAAAAGCTCTCCTCTTTTATTTTGAATCAAATAAGTTCTTATATTTTTATTTTGAGTCAAATAAATCCTATTATGATAGTTGATTTAGTCAAAATATCATTTATTATTTTTATCATGTGACATGTCAGCATGTCATAATTGATAGCATAACATGCTAACATATCATAATTAATAATAATATAACATATGATATTTTTTACCTTCCATGTTACCGTTACATCAGTGCGACGTGAATATAAAATGACAAATACATTTTGATTAATAATAATTAACCAACTATTAATTATAAATGATTTATTTGATTTAAAATAAAAATACAAAAGTTTAATTGAATGTAATAAAATAATAAAGATTTATTTGACTTTTTTTGAAAAGTTGAAATTTTTTCTATCATTAAATCTAAATAAAAGAGGAAATTGTGAGAAATGGACACCAGAGTAACCACACTTCAAAAATAACCCTACATATAATTTTAACTGTTTGTAGACAATTTTTGGGTCGACTTGACAAGAATACGCTTTAGACCAATTAATCCAAATGAAGGAGGGGCGTCTCGGTCTCTTTCTCCTCTCCCGCCATTTTAAAATTCCAAAATTAAATCTCGATTTAGCTATCCCTCCGTCCAGCTCTCCCAGGCCATTGGGGTATATATCTCGCCGTCTAGTTGTCACCATCGAGGTCTATATCGCCAGCGAACTTTCTGAGGTTCCCAAAGTGTGGAGATGGAATCAAGGTATGTGTTATGGCTTCTTGGTTTTATTTATGGTTATTCATAGAACGCAATAGCTGATGGGTAAATTGTATGAGTTTCGAAACTGAAATCTGGCTAGCAGTAGCGAAAATCAATCAGTTTATAGCTGATGCGTGAATATTTGTTAGGCATCGTGTCACTGGATATTAGGGTGTGTGATTGGATATTAGGAATCTTAACTTGTTTAATGGGTAAATTATATGAGTCTGGAAACCTAAATCTGGCTGCGAGTAGCAAAATCAATCAGTTTATAGCCGATGCGGGAATAGTTGTTATGTATTGCGTCACTGGATATTAGGGTCTATGACTGGATTCTGGATATCAGTAATCGTAACCTGCTTATTTGGCATTAGGTGCCTGAATATAACGTGACTGAATATTTGTTGAGCATTGCGTGACTTGTCTGTACGCATTACGTGACTGAATAATGCATGGTTGGATATTACGTAATACTCAGTCACGTAATGGCTACAAACAAGTCACACAATGCTCAACAAATATTCAGTCACGTTATATTCAGGCACTTAATGCCATATATCAACATAACCAGTCACGTAGTGAAGTCACCCAATACATAACAACAGGTCACGCTATATGGAATACACCAGCCACGAAAACCCTTAAAACTAGTGTCCAAAGGCCTCAAAAGTCAAAATTAGAGATAAATTGCAGAAGGCAGTCACGCAATGGCACTCTCGCAGTACCTAATAATAAGTCACTCGATGCCTAATATGTACCCACGTTATGCCAACATAACCATCAACCGATCTACGTACTGTCCCAACGTCCCGCAATACATAACAACAGGTCACCATATACATACAATCTACTCACGCAATGTCTTGCATGAAGATTTGCATTACACAATTCACGCAGCGCGTATAACCCAGTCTCACAATGGCTAATAATACTTCACGCAATGCCTAACATCCACTCACGCAGTTATTATGCATAATACTATAACTTAAACGAATATAAGACATAACCATAAGAAAATATATGCTCAAAGAAAATTTCATAAAATTTTATTAATATTAAGATTCTCCGAAATACAAGAGAAAGGAAATGATGCAAAACACTTTATTTTTTTCCATCGTCTCCTTCTCCTTCCTCTCACTGTATTTCCTCTTTCTTCCTCCTGTACTCCCTCCACCCTCTGCCCTCCGCCTGTACTCCCTCATTGCTCTTTCTGTACTCTATCTTCCTCAACCTAACTGCGTGAGGGGAAGAGAGAGTACAGGAAGAGAAGGAGGGTATACAGGCGCAGGGCGGAAGGATGTTGCCCTTTCGCCAATATCCTAAGTTAGATCCACGGAAGCCTTTAGACTTTCTAAATTATCCTACATTGTTTAAGATAATTGATTAAAATGCTTACTGGTTCCCTGTATTTATAGGCATGAATGATGACTCTCCGTCTTCTACACCCATATCCCCATATAAGTACAATTAATGGGGGCGGCACCTGTTCGGCCTAGCGTTTCATCTCCTCATCTGTATCTACC
Source organism: Theobroma grandiflorum (assembly GCA_036013995.1). Classification (NCBI taxonomy): domain Eukaryota; kingdom Viridiplantae; phylum Streptophyta; class Magnoliopsida; order Malvales; family Malvaceae; genus Theobroma; species Theobroma grandiflorum. The sequence goes on from CP142131.1 coordinate 17,528,538, forward strand.
TCTTAAAACCAAAAGCCAGACCAAACATCATAACAGGCCGAACAGGTATAGCCTCCCCAATGCAGTCGCCCATAATTGCACCTATACAGGGATATGTTTGTGACAAATGAAGAGTCAGCATTGATGCCTATAAATAAAGGGAACCAGTAACCATTTGAGTCAAATTCAATTATCTTAAAATTCTCAGATAATTGAAAATGGAGTCCAGAAAAGGTACAGAAGAGAATGGTCACGGAGGGTAGCCTCCAAGGAGGATGTGAGGGCCCTGGTGGACAAACTGGAGACATTCGAGCAGGAGGTGCGAGTCCTCTTCGACAGGTTGATGGATAGGGCTCATGACCTGGAGTGTTCCATCCTGTTCAATGAGAAGGCGCGGTCTGAGATAGATGAAAAAGTAGATGAAATTAGGAAGAAATGAACTACGGTTCATTTTTTTGTTTTGTTTTGTAATATCTTCGTTGTCGCATTCTGATTAATGAAAAAACATTTAAGAATTTTTCTCCCATGTTGCGAGTGTTGGTTTTGAAATATTACGTCACTGGTTTTGACATAGTTCGTGACATGTTGTTAAGTATTGCGTGACATTAGTCAATTACGTGACTCTTTATGTTGGCATGAGTGAGTGGATATCACGCATTGAGTGACTTAGTATTAGGTATTGCGAGACTAGTGCTGCTAGACTTGAGTTATTCACCTGTTGTATTGAGCATGTTGTTCACTACTTTTCAGGGTTTGCGTGACTGGTTTTTTAGAATTGTACCTGTTTGCCCAATACCATTGATTGACTTATTCTTAGGGTTCAGCGAGACAAGGCATGTTCGTGACTGACTTGTTCAATTTATCTCGTTTTGATGCTTTTGGTCACGAGTATTTGGGCATCGCATGATTGGTTTTTTTATATATAGCGTGACTTGTTTTTGTATATAGCGTGACATGTTGTAATGCGTGACTGACTTGTGAAATTTATCTCGTTTTGATGCTTTTGGTCACGACTATTTGGCATTGCATGACTGATTTTTATATATAGCGTGACTGGTTTTTATATATAGCGTGACATGTTGTAATGCGTGACTGACTTGTGCAATTTATCTCGTTTTGATGCTTTTGGTCATGAGTATTTGGGCATCGCGTGACTAGTTTTTATATATAGCGTGACTGGTTTTTATATATAGCGCGACATGTTGTAATGCGTGACTGACTTGTGTAATTTATCTCGTTTTGATGCTTTTGGTCACGAGTATTTGGGCATAGCGTGATTGGTTTTTTATATATAGCGTGACTGGTTTTTATACATAGCGTGACATGATGTATTGCGTGACTGACTTGTGCAATGCACATCTTGTAACGAGGCTTACATTAACTGGTTTTTAGGCGTGGCATGAATGTGTATTATACATTGCAACACTTATTCTGTTAAATTTCATCCGCCGGCCAAATGTGACTTAGGCATTGCGTCAGTTTTTTTTTTTTTTTTTTGCATTCTTGGGAACTTATGTTTAAAAAAAATTGACTGATTGTGACAATTATTTTTTGACAAATTTCAGCAGCGTGCCAAATGTGAAGGTTATGATTACATACGGTGGTTAGTGGGTCGATGACATTTACAAGGGTGGTGATACACGAGTTAGGGTTGTTAGGAGTGATTTGTCATTATCAAGCCTAGTGAAGCTGGTTGAAGAAGTTGTTGGGGTCGACGCACAGAAGAATGATATTGATCTACATGCATCGTTGAGACATGCTGCAGGGGTTTCCCGCATAGTTATCAGGGATGATGAAGATGTAGCAAGTATTCTGCGAGATGAGAGGGCAGTTGTTATGTTTGTGACAGTTAAGGCAGGAAAGGGAAACGATATTCGACATGAACATGGTATCCAACATAGTCATCGCCTACAACAGAATGGTAATTATTCTGACATACCACAGCACGCATTTCCTAACATACAACCATGGCAATCACGTTTGACGTATCGTCGAGAGTTTGAGCAGGCCGGGACACACCTGAGGTGTCTGCAAATGATGTCTGCACAATTTCGATCAGAATGTGCATCAAATGAATTTCATGGTACACTGCAACAAACAAATCTATCAAATGGAAATTTAGTTGGTCAATCACCGTTCGTAAAGGACACTATGATGGTTGTGAGCGATGTCGATGCATCTGATGAGATTGAAGATGATGTTGAAGAGGATGACATGGCGGATACGCATGATGACTTGCACGATGCATGTTCAGATGATGACGGGGGTGAGCACATTGACCTCCCTGCTTTCAATCGTGCAGATGGCAGCACAGGACATGCCACAACTGTTGTGTTAGAAGATGTGCAGTTCGAAGACCATGCCACAACTATTGCGTTAGAAGGGGTTCAGTTCGAAGACCATGCCACAACTGTTGCGTTAGAGAATGTTGAGGGTGCCGAGCCTATTAACGACGACGGCATCGCCCAAAGGAACGGCATTTGTTCGCCAGTGGACAGTGATGAAGAGAGGGTAAATACAGGGGTATCTCGTCTATGGGTCATTCCCGTGGTAGATATGATATCCTTCCAAACAGTTGCGACAGAGGAATCTGGAGCACACGTCGACCACTTATATCGCGGACAAGTGTTTCGATCGAAGTCCGATTTGAAACGTGTTTTGAGCATGTTGGCAATAAAAGAGCATTTTGAGGTAAGAGTTAAAAAGTCATGCCACGCTCGTTTTGAGGTGGGTTGTAAGGAGAAGGCATGCAAGTTTGCTTTGCATGCAACGAAGTTGCTTAAAGGAGATTACTGGCAAATTCAGACGTTGCATAAGGTACACACGTGTACTGTTGATGTTTTGCAATGTGGATACCGAACTGCGAGCGCAAGGGTTATTGGTGAGCTTATCTCGACCAGGCTGCAAGGAAATTATGTTACCCCATTGAGACCTAAGGAAATAATGGAAGAGATGAATCGCAAGTGGGGATTGCAATGCCTTTATGGAAAGGCATGGCAAGCAAAGCAGTATGCTGAAAATCTTGTGTTCGGTCCCCCGGAAGAGTCATTCCAACTCATCCCTTCATATTTCCACATGTTGGAACGTGAAAACCCCGGTACGCTCACGAGTGTCGCTACAGATCTGGAACGCCGATTCAAATATTGCTTCTGTACAGGTCATGTATCCAGGGGTTTCGTTCTGTAATGCGGCCTGTACTTGCTATCGATGCCACACATCTAAAAGGTAGATTCAAGGGTATTTTGTTTGTTGCAGTTTGCAAAGATGCGAACGAGCAGATATATCCAGTTGCATTCGGCATTGGCGACGTCGAGGACGAAGAGTCTTGGTCGTGGTTTCTTAACCAATTGCATCATGCAATTGGTTGTCCCGAAAACCACATGTTAATTTCTGACCAGCATCTTGCGATTAAGAAGGCAGTTGAGAATGTGTACAACGACGCACATCACGATCTATGCAGTTACCACTTAGGGAAAAACATTAAAAACCTGTTCAAGCGCACCGATGTTGCGGCCATTTTCACATTGGCTGCAAACTGCTATAGGCTGTTCGATTTTACCAAACACATGACTGAGCTGGAACAGATTTGCAAACCTGCTTATGACCGCCTTATGAGAATAGGACCTGATAGATGGGCACGTGCATGGTCATTGGCAAGGCGATACAAGCTGATGACATCCAACATTGCGGAGTGTATTAACTGCTGCCTCAGGCATGCAAGGAAAATGCCAATAACCTTCTTGATCGAGTGCATCAGAGGCATGTTCCAACGTTGGTTCCATGACCGGCACAACAAGGCATTGAATATGACCACACCACTCAGCCCTTGGGCTACCGATCTGTTGAACAAACGATTGAATGCAGCATGTCATTTCTCCATCCAACCAATCGATCTGGTGGAGTTCCAAGTTATAGGCGGGAATACGGATGCAGTCGTCAACCTATGCACGAAGACTTGTTCATGCGGTGAGTTCCAGAGTGATCTACTCCCCCGCACGCATGCAATGGCGGCAATAAGGTGTGAATAATCATGTTTTCTTTTCTTATTTAGGGTATTGCTCATTGAATTTTTTACATGTTTACATTGTTCCCCAACTGAGATTTCATTGCCTTCGCAGTAAGTGCAATCGTTCACCCATTGAATTCTGCTCGCACTATTACACGACTAGCTCTTGGGTGGAGGCATATTCAGTTCCCATTCACCCAGTTGGCCATCCCAGTGAATGGGACGTCCCCCATGAGGTTAAAAAAATTATCGTTTTGCCATCAACATGTCGAGGTCAAGCGGGGAGACCTAGGAGGAAAAGGATTCCATTGACTGGGGAAGGCATTCACCAACGTAGATGTTCACAATGCAAGAGCTATGGTCATAATAGACAAAATTACCGGACGTCGTTTACAGGTCCATCCACACCCGGGGAAACATCATATGCTCATCCTCTGGATGGACGACGATGACGACGGAAGGCATGTTCAATATACAGACAACCCGAGCACACACGAAACACCTGTCCATTGCAGATAACAAACAGTGATAACATTACAGATGTCGTACCTGAAGATTGTGGAACTTCACACCTCAGTTGTTAGGGTTTCGTTCGAACTGGTTCGAAATGGCCAGACATTTTCATTGAATAATGATATTTGAATTTGAGTTTGCCAAAGTCTGGAGGTGATAAGATGATACTGTCGGATCATCAAATGCCTTGTACTCCATCATAATTGATGATAATTTCTATCTCTTTGTAAACAATTAAATTCTTATTTGAAATATACCAATAATACTCATAATTATAATTACATTTGAAATAGAGCATGCAGTCAGAAAAGCCATCATGATGGTGGTGCGAATTGAGAGAAAACTATATCCTCCAACTGTTGTTGGCGCTGCAACAGCTCACGATTCTGCCCCTCCAACAATTCTAGTCGAGCATTCAACCTTGCGTCCATTGTTTCCATAAATGAAAGGAGACGAGCGAATGCTGGATCAACATCAACTGGCTCGTTCCTAACCCATGTGTTGTTCCTGAACTCAAAACCTAGCTGTTTAATACTGTGCTCATTGATGTGATCGAACAAAGCATGGTTTATTGGCGGATCACAACCGCTGTCGACATTGAAGTAGTCTATTATCTCACTGATCAACATGCCATAATGCAGGTTTCTGTTGAGACCGTCAATTGTCAGAAGCATGTCATCCATTATGAATTTAGTAAGGTCGATACGACGGGACAATTTGATGTTATTTAAGAACCAGAGCCCCTCTGTCCTGATATTCACATACATCGCTTGGCGAGGACGGATAGTGTGAGCGATGATGAGATGCAACACTTGATCAAAGAAAGACATCCTTGTCCAATTAGGACTTTCACTCTGTCTTGAAGGAGGGCGGATAAATGCGGACACAAGGTTCCCACCGTCACTGACACGGCACAGATCTGATTGCATCGAAGTCAGGTGAAAGATGCGTTCTATCAATTCGCGCGTAACAACGATACGTTGTCCCATGAGGTGAGTGACAAACGAATCGTCATGGTGCACAGCCCTAGATGTTTCCGACTCAGCATATTTTTGTCTTGCATTGAAGTAAAAAATCCAGACCAAATTCTCGTAATATGGCCTCTTCAGTTGTAAGTATCGTGTCCATCCTAAATTTTCAAAGTTCGCAATGTATGGGAAATCGATTGACCTTAAATAATCAAAGTCAATTATACGCCCGGGCATTACCTTTCTTTTGGCCCATTTGACGTTGAATTTCGCAGCATGCGACAGATGGGTGAAATTTTGTATAAAGGAACTGACAGCCGATCCGGACGATGTTTCCGCATCACCGGCGCTGCCTTCACCACTGCTTGAAGTCACCTTTGTGAGTTCGCTTCTGTGACTCATCTTAGATATCTCCGAAGTTAGGATATTTGGAACTTGAAACAACAACTCTAATGCGGTTCCAATAACCGAACAACTTGATATCAACTAATAATATCAATTGACGATTCCATACTAACCACACACGCGATATTATACATTACTGACGCGATTAGAGATCAACTAGTCACGCAGCTCCATAACAACCACTAACGCAACTCCAGTTTTCCAGTCACGCGATTCCCATGACAAGTGATGCAACCGCAGATCACTGACGCGATTATGGATCAACTAGTCACGCAGCTCCATAACAACCACTAACGCAACTCAGTTTTCCAATCACGCAATTCCCATGACAAGTGACGCGACCGCAGATCACTGACGCGATTATGGATCAACTAGTCACGCAGCTCCATAACAACCACTAACGCAACTCAGTTTTCCAATCACGCAATTCCCATGACAAGTGACGCGACCGCAGATCACTGACGCGATTATGGATCAACTAGTCACGCAGCTCTATAACAACCACTAACGCAACTCCAGTTTTCCAGTCACGCGATTCCCATGACAAGTGACGCGACCGTAGATCACTGACGCGATATGGATCAACTAGTCATGCAGCTCCATAACAACCACTAACGCAACTCCAGTTTTCTAGTCACGTGATTCCCACAACAAGTTACGCCACTCCATATCAGATGTTGCCAGTCAATATCAACTACTGACGCGATGCTAAATCTTAAAGGTTCATGCCATCCATATTTAGTAGTCACGACATCCAAGTCGATTACTCACCCGATTCCATAATAACTACTGTTTCTCAAATACTAACGCGAATCAATATAAACTTGGGACTCGATTGTTAGTGCGTTGAGTAACCCAGTTCAATATCAACTGGTTATAACTTTGTGTCACGCAATGCAATTCAACATGTCATATATGCTGTAAACTAAGGGGGGTTGGCACATGCGGAGGCAATCACGATGCCATGTAAATACTGTAATAGACTAAGACTAAGAGACTTTACGATGCGAATAAAAAACAAAGGAAAGAAGAAACAATGTTGTTCTTATTGCAGCCGTATGCGTATAACAGCAATGAATACATAACTGTTCTTGTTGTTAATTGAAACAATAAAGAATACAAAGAATAATATGTAAATGATAGAACAAAGAATAATATGGACATGATACGGAACAATGTTATTTGCAGATTGAAAAAGAATAAACAAATAAAAAAATTTAACAACCCGAGCTGTTTGTAAAAATCTCTATGGCAAATTTATTTCGAATGCCTTCTATGGCGTTTGCCTTCAGCGCTGGAGGATCCGACTGGATGAACCACTCCAACAAGGCGATAACCCAATCCCCGCAGCTCACTGAATCTTTCTGTACCGGGGTCTTTGTCTTAATTTATACCTCATTGGCCTCAAAGGTCGCGTTTGACGACGCGATTTGGTAAAGTACCCCGACTAGTGGCATATAATGAGAAACAATGATGTTAGTGGACTCATCTACTTATCACGCAAGCCAGACTTATGTGCGTCGTCCCGACCGTACGATGTGTCCACTAACATCATAGACCAACTTCGCAAGTTAATGTGCACTACCACCCAGTGTCCGTCAAAATAGCACGGTGCGAGAATTGAGTCAACCTTATCCCAGGCCAAACCCCATGGAGGACTGAAACCTCTTGCATAGTCTAGCAAATGGTCTGGAATTACCGCCTCACTCGGGTTGAATGCATTATCGTTGGGGGAAGGCTCCATTTCTTTGCTCAAACCGAGCAAAATAAGCTGGCAATTACGTTACGCACAATAGTTAAATAAATAAAACTAACTAATACACAGACCTTACATTTGAATAATTACAACTCACTAAAATATTATATACGTACATAGAATGTGGTGTCAACAATGCATATTCTGCTCTTGTAGTGTTGTGGATGGTGCTCATGCGCCCGCTTGCACAATACACCGATGCATGCATCAATATGTTGGCTGTCCATCAACTCTGTCGGCGTCTCCAATTGTCGAAAAAAATCAGGGCCTTCTTGTCCTTCGATGCCCAAAATGTTAACCCTGCATATTTATTTCATAATAACACCAATGTCAAAAGACTATGAAATGAATACACTAGAACCATAAAGACAGAAGGCTTGATTGTTTACCTGGCTTGATCGTTTTTCATGAAGACCTCATATCTGGCCTTCAATTCGTTCTTCGATTTGCGCTGGATCAACAGTGGGTTAACGTACGGGCTTCGAAGGTATTTGCTGGCTAAGGTCACACGTGCATCTTCGGGCTCAAGTTGAGGTGGAGCCTCGGTAAATACAGGTGTGATCTCACCTTGCCATACCACTAATTCTGTGGCCTCTGGTTGAGTTGGGACAAGAGCAGGAGCTTGACGCGGGGAAGTTGTGGCTCCACTAATTGCACGAGAAGGTATGTCATGAGGAAGCTGGGCTGCCTTTGTTGGGGATGGGATAGCCACAAGCTGATGTTCGATTGGGCCAGCGGGAGGTGACATTCGAGCTGATGCAATTGACTTATTTATGACACCCGTATCCTCGACATCAACCCCAATCCCACTACCATCTTTCTCGCGCGCACCATCATCTTCACCCATAAATCGAGCCTAAACGATTCAAAAAATCAAACATATTAGAACACTGTATATATCATACATGTTATAACCCATGTAATGAAAAACATAAACGTGCATACCTCAAAATGGTCGATCAGCCGACCAACAATCCGATCCTCCGCCCCTTGCATTGACTTCTTGATATGCTGATGCAGTGGCTGGATCTCCAACTGCATTGCCTGCTGGATCTCCAATTGTATTGCTTGCATCTGCATATGCATATCAGTCTTCAAGGACTGTAGGTCTTTCTTCCACTGTGTCCGCATCCGTTGTAGCTCTCGCTTAATGCTCATAGTCTTTTGCGGATGCAGCGGTGGGTTGCGCGCCTCAACAGATGGGGAAGCAACAGAAGCAGGAGGAGGTGCAGCATGATGGGCAGCATGAAGACACGGAGGAGGAGAATCAGAGGCTTCAGCAGCATCGAAATGGGGAGGGACCTCCTCGTCCACGCGGCGTCTCCGCTTAACGCCTCGTGCTGCCTTACTTTTATCTTTGCGGTCCATTATCCTCCTCTTTTGCTGGGGACCGAATTCTGGCCGACCTTCCAACTTCCATAATGGAACGTATTGCTGCCCCTAGGAGATGTTGACCTCAATGTCGGCCCAGTACGCGATCAACATCTCTTCTGCAGTTGCCTCCAACGTCCTCAGCGCGCACAACTGCACCAAAACATGAATTACCATTAGGTATAACCCTCGCTAGCTTATGTCAATCAAAATTAAATTTTATTAAATACAAAATTATGGTTTATTTACTCACCTTCCCTTCTTCCTTTAGATTTGCAATGCTGGCGTGGAAGCCTACAGGCCTTTCGTCACATTGCCATTTTAGCATTCTTGGCCAAACCTGTCCCGACTGGCGCTGCCTTCCAAATAGGCTTCGGATTACAAGAATTGCTTCTAACGCCCAAAACTGCACATCAAACGTAAAACATTTTTTACTCACCTCCTAAATTCTTATGCGAAAAGATTTAACCTCATTAAATCTTATGTGACAAGAATAATGATAAACAGTGTATGGCACACTACTTGAAACGCCCAAATAAATCCGTAGATGTGGTAGCGACTTTTCTCCGCTACTTCTGCAGTAGGAGGTTCGAAGCCCCTCGTCATGTAATCTACGGTCAGACTCCAAACATAAGTGCCCCATGGGAATGCGTTCCACTCCTCGATGTTCTCCACAAGTGACAGCAACCATGGAACCACTGATCGTCTGTAGTCTTGACCGAATAAAACATTTTGGGCAATCAAGACGAGGGCCATCTTCGTCGCATCTCCCTCCTGCTGAAACTAGCCTCCCTTGAATGTATCTAAAACTTTTTGAATTTTCACCTCGTTCCCCTCTCCCCAGTAACGCAGGTGAATTCCTCCAGGGATGGCCTCGTATCGATTGACAATAAGGCCCGGTATGGCACCAAATTTAAGCCCTGTCACGAGGCAGAACTCCCTTTTTGAGAACCGGGCCTTTGTTATCCCTATGGCGAACCATAGCTCGCCCTCGATGGCGGCCGATTCATTTATTCTGCGCAGCATTAGGTTGTGCACGAGACTGGAGCAGAATAAATTCTTATCAGCTTCGACGTCCATCATGTGCCCAAAGCATGTTCCTTTCAACCTCTCCAACTCGTTCACTTTGGACATCATCTCCCGTATCATATGTAGCTGCGGCCACTTGCAGTGGATGTTAATGCTCGCGTTGAACCCTCACTACTGCCTCGGCACACAAAGCATAGATTCTACATTATCATGCTCTGTTCCTGTGCTGGCCATCTGCAACATACAACAGATCACCTTCCATTTAGTCATGTTAATACCATCATTGTAGATTAACATAAAAACAATAGGCATTTCTCAAAAATAGCCCTCCTCATAAGTTAACTCATAAAATAACCCTCTCCATACTTTTAACTGTTTTTAGACAGCCCTGGACCAGCATAATTAATGCAAGTGCCGTGCATGGATTGTTAAGCAAATCAACATATACAAATTAAAGCATTACAGTTGATCCATAATAATACATAACGGTTCCAATTTCTTTCACTCAGTGCCATACGGATAAATTTCATGCAGTTATGACACTTGTGCCGTTCAATATAAAACAAGTCACGCAATGACTTTTAATTAGTCACGCAATTACGAACATTAATCACGCAACCATCTATACACAAGCGACGCACCAATATAAACCCATCGACCATTCGCGCAATGTAAACCTTATTACAATCACGCACACCCTGACCCCATGCCATTTACTCGTGCTGTCACGCACTGACCTATCAGTATGTCACGCAAAGTTAAAGCCTAATGCAATCACGCAAACCCTAACCCCATGCCATCCACTCGTGCTGTCACGCAATGACCTATCAATATGTCACGCAATGTTAAACCCTAATGCAATCACGCACACCCTTAGTGACCCCATGCCAAAATCCAGTCACGCACAGCGGGTACGTAAGCCATCAATCACCCTAAATGCCAATTCCTACCAAAGTGTCTGGACGCATACATATGAACCAGTCACGCGACGCCGATCACCTTTCGACCCCATCAACACCAACAATACCACATTCACCTCGCTATTCAACCATTTCAAACGATAACCAATATCAATATGAACAACCAATATGTATAGGTTTATGCTCAAAAACCAAAACCCTCAACATGAAGAATAACCATTTCGTCACACGGTTCAAAATTTTAAAAAAAATAAAATACTTTCCTTAACTAAAATAAAATAAATATTATACCTTTCTCCTCGTACTGTCAACTTCCTCTCACTACTGAGTATGTGAAGCACCTTTATGCTAATAACAACCACTCTAAAATGGTCCCACTGTGAAAATGCTCCGAACTTTGACTGCCGACTAAGTATCGATAAAATTGCTTTGGAGGAGATGTACGGTCTGTCTCTGAGAACTGAGTGGTAGATCACATATAAACAGACTTTACCCGTTGCAACGTTTCGAGTTGAGGCGCGGACCCAAAAGGATGCGTCGGTTTCATTAAGGACATTTTCGTCCGAAGGTGACTTCTTGTGTCTAAAAATACTTAAAATTATGGAGAGGTCCATTCTCAGAAACGCCTTATGGATTCGGCCTATAAAAAAAAGTCGTCTAAATAAAATTAAGTAATAGAGGAGACCAAATCTCAACCGTTAAATAAAAGGTACAACAGCCGTCCGATTTAGGGCATCCTAGTCATTCCCGAAGCTTTAACTTGCCATCTTCGCTGCAAACAAAAGCCCTTCCAGTCTCCGCCTCCATCCACAGAGAGAGAGAGAGAGAGGGAGAGAGTCATAAAAGTGGGAAAAAATGGTTCAACGGCTGACATACCGGACGCGCCACAGCTACGCTACCAGGTCCAACCAGCACCGTGTCGTCAAAACTCCTGGTAGATAGATACTTCAATAGTTGGTTTATACAGTGATATATATATATATATATATATATGCATTTGCTTATTTTTAATTTTTAACTTTGCTTATTTGTGTGGGCATTGGTTGAAATTTAAGGTGGGAAACTTGTGTACCAGACCACCAAGAAGAGAGCTAGCGGACCCAAATGTCCTGTTACCGGCAAAAGAATCCAAGGGGTATGTTGTTTAATTTTCTAAATATTTCACTTTCTTTTTAAATAACCAATTAATTCAAGCTTATGAGCTCTTGCATTGCATCAACATTGAACTTTTCGTATATTTTCACGTGTATAAGGAATTCAAGCTTCTTTAGTTGAATTTAGCTTTATTAATGTTGAAAATGGTTAGGGAAGGGAAAAGAAAAAGAACGCTTCAGACGTATAAAAAGGTTTGAATTGCTGGGGTAGTTATATTTTGGAGGAATGAGCTTGGAATGTTGATAATATATTATGCTAATAAGTCGTCAAATACAGGCAAAGTAGCATTTTTATAAACAAGTTAGTTAAATTTAGTGCTGGAAACAATTGGGGCAGCTCTTTGTAGTTTGTTTTTGTTATATAAATTGCCCTATCTATCATAGATGCAAAACACTTTGTGAATTTTACTTTCATACTGTAAAGGAAATACCGCATCACCAATGCAATTTTATGTTTTGTTGGGGCATTTCTCCCCCGTTATATTGTGTTTCTCCAAGATGGGGATGAAGTTTAGTTTGGGATTAAAACTGTACTTCATTTTGAATTTAACATTTTGTGTTGGATTGCAATGTTGGCCTTCACCTGCTCGCTTCCTCCACAGGATTGAGTTTTATTTTGCTTTTTATTTTTCATCTGTCTTGGGGACAGGTCGAGCTTAATGTTGTTTGATTATTTTCAGAGCGCACAAGTTATTTTGCCTTTGTTAAACTTAATTATTGTATATGATATGTGCTGATTATGCTAGTTGACTGACTGCTTCATGTGGAAATAATCTTCCTGTTATGCGACATTGCTCTATGTGCAGATTCCTCACTTGAGACCTGCCGAATACAAGAGGTCTAGGTTACCTAGGAATAGGAGGACTGTGAACCGTGCCTATGGTGGCATGCTATCTGGTGGTGCAGTCAGGGAGAGGTGTGCTTATATCTATTTGCCAAAATTATTAATTTTGATATCCTATTCACATGGAAGTAACTGTTTTTTAACTTTTGATACAATGACAGATATAACTTCAAATGTGAAGTGCTTGAGACTGTTCTTTCGTAATATGCCAATGAATAATTCTTGGAAATTCTAATGTTTCTGTAGGATCATACGGGCCTTTTTGGTTGAAGAGCAGAAGATTGTGAAGAAGGTTTTGAAGATTCAGAAGACCAAGGAAAAGCAGGCATCAAAGAGCTAAAAGATGAGACAGGCTTTTTCAATTTTACTTTGTTTCAATTAAATTTTGACTTGAAGAGATGATGATCATGCGCATTATTATTGTGATTTGTTTGTTTAAACGTGAATGAGCATTTAATTTTTTGTTGGAATCTTTATCCTCTACTCTCTGGATCGCTCCAACTCTGGTGCCATACACTCATGCCCATCAAGATAAGTTATTTGCATGCCATATTAATTAGTAACGAGTCTAATTGCTGTAATTGACTGAAATTAGTGGAGGGGTGGCTTGCTTTTTCCTCTTTTTCTAGAGTTTGGGTTTTCTTTTTTTTCATATTTTGGTTGGAATGAAGTAAAGACAACCAATTAAGGTATCAGTAACTCATAGGAATTAAGAAATAGGATTGACTCCTAATTAACAACACATAGAACACGGGCAATACAGAAGTTGCAGTAGAAAAAACACATATTGCCAACAGGCTTTATTCCTAGTCTAAACAAAGGTCTAAACAAGAAAAAGGAATCATTCCTCAAATTTATTTTAGTTCGCCAGGCTTCATATTTGCAACTTCGATGGGTTATCAAGATTGGGAAGTGGAAGATTTGAGGGCATTTTGTCTAACAAATTGAAGAAGTGCCAAAAGCTTCTCGTGAGGAGGGGTTGTTTCTTTCATCACAGGCACCTCGTTCAAATTTGTCACCCACAAGTATATAAACGGATGCCTTTCCGGATCTAGAATTTTTACACCAGCGGCTTCCTCTTGAGCTTTGTAGGGGCCAAATGTTGCACAAACTAGAATGTCCAGGAGCCCTAAGTTGTCATTTCGGATTCATCGAATGCCCTCAGGGTAAAATTCTTTCATCGTTTCTTCGAATACATCCATTTGTTGAAGCAATTCAACTGTGTTTTTCTCGTGCTTCTGCATTGCTTGTGATAATCCGACCAATGGCCTCAAACAGCTGCAGGCATAAACGATTGGTGCAAATCTTAGTCATCGACAGTTTGACGTCATTTATATCATTGCTCTTGTAATGAGGACAGTTCGGTTCCTTATTCTATCGCCAGTCTTCTTAAGTTTCCTCTAGAACGTTCGAATTCACAAAGTCCATGGTTCTGTTCTGCGCTAATCTATAACAAAAGTATTACAACTGCTCTTTTCTATCCTTTCTTTGTAGACATCTCCTGGTCAATAATACTTGACGATCAATTATTTTGAAAGGAAAAAAAAAAATGAAAGGAAGACGATTTTTTTTTTATAGACCATATGCATAAGGTATTTTTGATAATAGACCTCTTTATAATTTTAACTGTTTTTAGCCAAGAGAATTAAAATTTAGACAAAATTACCCTTAATGAAATCGACTCATTTATTTAGCTCCGCGTCTCAACCCGAAACTTATTAACGAGTCAAGTATGTTTAGTTCTGTGCTTCAAACAAACTTATATTCATTGAGCTTTTTTCGTCAGACTATTCATCTCTGGAGTATTGCGTGACTAGTTTTTAGACATTGCGTGACTATTTTGTCAAGGGAAAGAAAGACGAGCCCAAGAGCATCACATTCCAGATCGACGAAGGGCAAGAGTAAAACCTTCATCGAAGAAAACAACATCAAATACAGATTTCTCCCGCCACCAAGGGAGAGGCAGATCGTCATGTGGGAAGAATTTTTGACTCAGAGGTAAGGAAAAACACGTAAATCAGTAACCGAAGACAAAGGAGTAGGGGAAGCCCTCAAAACTCACAACCGGAAATATAAGACACTAACACAAACAAGAACTCTGAAAGAACAAAACATAGCCAAAAAAGAAGACTCCTAAGACCCAACCAGAAACCAAAGTCACGCAATGCCTTACTAACAAGTCACGCAATGCCTATCCACTAGTCACGCAATGTTTTACAAAAAATTAGTCATATAATGCTTAAACACTAATCACGCAATGCCCAAAGTCAATCACGCAAGTGTGACTGACTTTGGGTTGCTTGAGACATTAACACAAATAAGAACTCTGAGGGAACAAAACATAACAAAAAAAAAAGACTCTTAAGACCCAACCAGAAACCAAAGTCACGCAATGCCTATCCACTAGTCACGCAATACTTTACTAAAAATTAATCATATAATGCTTAAACACTAGTCACGTAACTCAAAGTCAGTCAAAGTCAGTCACGCTTGCGTGACTAGTGTTTAAGCATTATATGATTAATTTTTAGTAAAGCATTGCGTGACTAGTGGATAGGCATTACGTGACTTTGGTTTCTGGTTGGGTCTTAGGAGTTTTTTTTTCTGGTTACGTTTTGTTCCCTCAGAGTTCTTGTTTGTGTTAATGTCTCACGCAACCCGCGTGATTGACTTTGGGCATTACGTGACTAGTGTTTAAGCATTATATGACTAATTTTTAGTAAAGCATTGCGTGACTAGTGGATAGGCATTGCATGACTTATTAGTAAGGCATTGCGTGACTTTAGTTTCTGGTTGGGTCTTATGAGTCTTCTTTTTTGGCTATGTTTTGTTCTTTCAGAGTTCTTGTTTGTGTTAGTGTCTTGTATTTTTCGTTGTGAGTTTTGAGGGCTTCCCCTACTCCTTTGTCTTCGGTTATTGATTTATGTGTTTTTCCTTACCTCTGAGTCAAAAATTTCTTCCACGTGACGATCTGCCTCTGCCTTGATGGCGGGAAAAATCTGTATCTAATGTTGTTTTCTTTGATAATGGCCTTGCTCCTACCTTTCGTCGATCTGGGATGTGATGCTCTTGGGCTCGTCTTTCTTTCCCTTGACAAAATAGTCACGTAATGTTTAAAAACTAGTCACGCAATATCTAAAAACTAGTCACGCAATACTCCAAAGATAAATAGTCTGACGAGAAAAGCTCAAAGAATATAAGTTTGTTTGAAGCACAGAACTAAACATACTTGACCCGTTAATAGATTTCGAGTTGAGACGCGGAGCTAAATAAATGGGTCGATTTTATTAAGGATAATTTTGCCTAAATTTTAATTCCCTTAACTAAAAACAATTAAAATTATAAAGAGGTCTATTATCAAAAACACCTTATGCATATGGCCTATAAAAAAAAAGTCATCTATTTTTTAATGTGAATTTTTCTGACTTCAAGCCCAAGGCTATCGACCAATCCAATGTCTTGGTTGGCACGAAACCCATGAATTAGAGCCCTATTTGAAGGCAAAAGTGAAATCTGGAGACTCTCTACAAGCACATTTCCATTTCTTTCTGTAAGTTTTGTTTCGTAGTCAATCGAAGCCTTCTCTTATCTTTGAATTATGTTAACCGACTACCTGTGTCTCCATTAGAGAAGCAGATCACTTTGTTTGTCAGAATTGAAGCCCCAAGTTTCTGGCTAAAATTAGCATGGAAAAACCACGGTTGATCTATGTTCTTGTAAACCGCCCCTCTTGTCAAAATCAATGTAACAAAAAAAAAAATCAGTTTAACGTCCTAAGAAAATTTATTATTGAAACCAAGATTTTGGTAAACATGTAGAGGTGAAAGCTCTCTGTAAAAGAAGCTAGCGAAAAGGTGGCTTAAGTTCTATTTAGTGCTGCCAATCATATAACACACATGTCAGGGCCTCAAAGGCAAACACCAAAGCATACTAAGCTGAAGAAGACTTGAAAGCATTCTCTCTCATAAACTTAAGAAATGCCACCAACTTATCATGAGGAGGAGTCAACTCTTTCACCAGAGGGCAGCTGGTTTATAGCTGTCACCCAGGAGAACAGTAATGTATTCTTTTCTGGATCTATGATCTTTATGCCAAGAACTTCTTCTCCAACTTAGTGCAGTCCAAACGATGTGAAAAATACAAGGTCAAGGAGTCCCACATTTTCACTATCAATGGATGGATTTCCATCTGGGAAAAACTCTTTCATTCCCTATTCCAACACCTCTAATTTCTCCAACAGTTCCTTGATGGCTTTCTCTTGTGCTTCTCCATCAGTTTTGATCACTGTGATCAGTGTCTGAAGCAGCTGCATTCAGGACAAATTCCTTGTATTAGCTTCATTTTGCATAGCATCGTATCATTATTGTCTTATATTATGTATGCAATGACAATCATGTAAAACAGAGCAACTCTGTTCGAGTAGTGGGTGAAGCATGAATATTGTCTAACCAGTTGCTGGATAAAGCTTGTCCAGAAGCGAACTCTAGCTCGTTCGTATGGATCCTCAGGAAGGAGTTGATGGCTATTCTTCCAGGTTTCATCAATATATTCCAGGATGATGAGAGATTCAGCTATTGGCTTTCCATTATGAACAAGAATAGGAACCTTCTTGAAAACAGGACTGCACTAGAGGCAGGGGCGGAGTTAGCCAAAGTTTACTGGGGAGGTCAAACACGGTTCAATAAAAGTTAAAAATTTTAAAAAATTAATATATTAAATTCGATCAACAATAAAAATATTAATAATAGAAATATGAAATTAAATATAAAACTATAATTTGTAAAATATAAATAGTTAAAAAAGATATATAAAATTAATAGTTTCTTCATATATAATTAGAATTATTTAAATACTATTGATTCAAGATAATTTCATTTCAATTAAATATAAAACGAAAGCATATGAAAAATATACTCAAATTAATTTTTTCTTATATAATCAAGATTAATAAAAAAAGATACATTAATGAAATTTTAAGTAACAATGTAACACTACAACTTATATTTGATAATTATATAATAATTTATTAATTTTTAAATATTAAAATGATATAAAATAAAATTTACGTAAAATAAAAAAGAAGAACATGACAAGTAAAAGGTGAGTACCACATATTATATAACAAAAAAGAAAAAAATATATAGTTAATGGTTTGTAGAAATTAAAAAAAAATTATTAAAACTTATAACATATGACTAAATAGAATAAAAATAAATAAATAAATAAATAAAAATAATAATAATAATATAAATTGAATAACAAAATTTAAAATTGGATGAGATATGTGAAACAATTTTATTATTTTTTATTTATATTAATTATTAAATAAAAATTATTTTAAAAAAGTCATTAATAGAATATATAAAAAAATTTAAAAATTTTTATATGTTATGAAAATATTTTTAAAAGTTTTGGGGGGGCCATCACACAAGGAGGCTCTGCCCTTGACTAGAGGAGCTGTGGGGTTTTGTTCCTCAAATCTTCTTCAATGTGTTAGGGGCGGAGCTAGATAATTTTTCAAAAGGGATTAAAGACAAAGAGAAATAAGAGTTAAAAATTTTTTAAATTAATATTTTGAATTTAATTAATAATTAAAAAATTTATAATAAATAATAATTTTATATAACATGTAAATGAAAGAAATAGAAAAAAATACTTACAATATTCTTTTAGGAAAATTATGTTCTATAATATTTTTTAGATTCATATTTATCAATTATTGACTCTATATTAAAAAAATTAACAATATTTTTCTCAATATAAACAACTAAATTATTTATAAAAAATTCATCATCTAACTTATTTTGAAACCTTATTTTCATAATTTTTATTATTAAAATGACTAATTTTGTAGTTATTGTAAAAACTGAAACAGTCAAAACATGACAAATTAATCTATCAATCAATAATAATTTCTTGACTTCTCTATTTTTTCTAATCCCTTGCACAATTCGTATACTTATAATAATGATATAAATTAATATTTTAAATATATAATATAAAAATATTTTAAAAATTTTGAGATTAAATATTTTTCTTGTATATTCTCATGATAGTGTTAATTAATGTTTAATACATTAAATATGTTAAAAAAATTTTAAGCTAAATATTTTTCTTATCTATTACGATATGAATTAATGTTTCTTGCACCCTCTTAACAAAAGGGCTAGCTCACATCCCCGTGTAGTGTTCTTCTCCCATCTCTCTTCTTTCAACAACTTGGCCAATTATCCCAACCAAAGGGCAAATGATCACTTTGTAGTTGCCGGTTTGATTAAGCAATATATAGAGTTTAAAGTTTAAACAATCTAGCTTTAGTGATTTGTCAACATTTTGCTTACTCAGCCATCAAGTTAAAAAATAACAAAATAGGGGAAAAAATGGTTTTCGGAGTTGTACTAAGCCACGAGTCAGAAGTGATATGATAAAAAATTGAAGAAGAGATAGTTTAAGGTATTCTAACTATGTCATACACATTAACGTATTAATCTGTAGCCCCGTTAATGTTGAATGGACCACGTGAATTACATCAGCCACGAGCTTATAACAAAGTAATGGGTCAATTCCTTCTTACTCAAGGCAATCAAGGTCAAAGAATATTTGTTTACTTGAGTTACTGAAAGGGAACGAGTTCAACTTAATTAGCAGTAACTCACCCAATCATAAAGGAGAATAACATTGTTATTGCTTCTGGGTTTTAGTGAAAATTTGAAATAACGGTTTAATGATGTGAATTTGATGAGTTAGGCAAGTATTGATCATTGGATAATAAGCTAGTTAATTGATCTCTTAATGAACCCGTACGTTTCTGTTTTGCCTCTTTTGATGTTGTTAATGTTATTATTGTTCATCCAAAAACCCTTTTGCCTTGCTCCTGACTACAGTCTCGTACTTGCTGACATTGAAGCTCAACCTCAAACCTCAAAGTTTCCGGCTAAATTTAGCCTGGAAAAATGACTGTTGATCTATGTTCTTAACAATTGTGCGCCTTTAGTTGAAATCAATGTAAAGAGTAATATAAAAATTTTACTTAGCTTGTTAACAAAAATTATTACTGAAACCAAGATTTAGTAGACAAAAAAAAAAGAAAAAAAAACCAAGATTTAGTAGACATGTAGAGGTGATAAACAGAGCTCTCTGTAAAAAGAAGCTACAGGAAAAGGGGCTATATATTAGCTAAAGTTCTATTTGATTAAGCACACATAATAAGGCCTTACAGGCAACTTTTTCACAACAAAAGCGGGCAAACTTGGAGCCATATTAATAGAAGATCAAGTCGAGGAAGAAACTTTGAGGGCTTTTTCTCTGACAACCTTTAGCAGGGCTACCAGCTTGTCATGAGGGGGGTATAGCTCTTTCACCAAAGGCAGCTCGTTCAAGGCTTTCACCCAGCAGAATACCAATGGGTTCCTTTCTGGGTCTAATATTTTTACTCCCAAGGCTTCCTCATAAGCTTTGTAGGGACTGAATGTTGAACAAATCATAATGTCTAACAATCCTAAATTATCACAATCAACGCATGGAGAACCTGAACCTGGAAAGACATCCTTCATTCCCTCTTCCAGCACCTTCATTTTCTCTTGTACTTCATCAATTGCTTTTGCTTGAATTTCCCCATCACATGTTACTACTCTAGTCATGGCCTCAAACAACTGCACTTTCAAAAGATATCAAGTTATTTTCTAGCTGTAGGGTTCTATATCAACGTTTCTAAGAAACAGTACTGACAATTCTTTACCTGTTGTTGAATGTAACTTGTCCAGAAGCGAACTTTAGCTCTTTCCAATGGATCATCAGGCAACAGCTGAGGAGTGTTTTTCCAAGTTTCATCAATGTATTCTAAAATGATAAGGGAGTCAACGACTGGTTTTTCATTGTGAACAAGTACTGGGATCTTCTTGTAAACAGGATTGGACTTGAGGAGCAGTTGACTCTTATTGCTCAGATCTTCTTCTATAAACTCATAGGGTATGCCTTTAATTCTAAGGCCCAGTTCCACCCTCTTAGAATAAGGATTAGCCCCTATCCCATGCAGCTTCAGTATGTTTGCCTCTTCCATATTCTCCCCCTATTACTTGGTGTTTTTTTTTTTGTCTCTATTTTGATCAAGTTCCTGGCTGTAAAACTTAGAAGTAGATACTAAAATGGCTTTTATCCTAGTTCCAGCTTCTCGACCAGCTGCTTTTCCATGGTCGTATGCATGACTTTGAATCAGAAAATATTTTATTCAAGGTTAATAAGAGGTGTACCCTCGCTGATGCGTAGGCTAACTTTAGACAATTGACTCCAAAATTTTCTCTGAGTATTTTGTGTATATAGACAATGCCATCCATTCTTTGTCTTCTTCTCTACCAAATATATTCTTTTCTCTATATAAAAGTGATGGACCTAAATACCTTAATAATTTAATCAGTTATCAAATTTAATTATCGATTATCTTAATTTCTTCTTAAACAAAAAATGCCAACTCCAAATCTGACTATTAAAATCCATTTAATTATTTATACTAATATATATATATATATATATCATTTTATCTAAGTTGACATAGATCAATAACAAATTTTCTCACTTTTTCTTTTTTTAATTTGCTGTAATAATCAGTATCTCCTATTGAATTTTTATTGTTATATGATAAATATCATTATAAATAAAATTAGATGAATTTATATTCTCAAAAGAAAAAGAAAAATCTTTACTATTTTTAAAAACGACCAAAACTAGTTATATTTTCAAGTGTTGAACGATATAATTTTTAAAAACAAAAATTAAAGATAATAATTTTGTAACACATATTTGAGTTTTCAAAAATTGATGAAAAAGTATCAAGTATTTGATTCAGATTGATAATTTCATAGTTTAAAAATAATTTAAATTAATTTTTTTCTTAAATAAAAAAAATTATGAAAGTTTTATATAATACACTTTTTTTGATTTGATTTTTAATTATTGTTAACAATTAAACTCTATAAAGACTCCATAAAAAAAATACAACATTTTCTTACATAAATAGTAAAATCTAAGCCCTAGCCGCGTTGGAAATTTGGTATGGACTTTGGGGTTGAGACGAATTTCCTGTCTAGGGCGCAACCGCATTTAGCTGTAGTAGTACTACATATATATATATAAGTTGCCTTTGTTTTCTCTCTCTCTTGCTCTCAACATAAGAATTGAGAGAATAGAATATTACTAGTATTATTATCGGACTGCGCTCACAAGCAAACAAATTCCAGCCTCTTCTTCCAGGCGATTCCCCTCAGGTTTCTCTCTCTCTCTCTCTCTCTCTCTCTCTCTCTCTCTCTCTTAGTCTAATTCTATCTATATTCAAAGCGTGCTTTGGATTTTTGCTTTTCCTACTTGATCTCGGTCTGATTTCTGATTCCATCAGTTATCCAAGACGAAGCGACTTCGGGGATTAAGTATAAAATTATATCCCTCAATTTATAAATATTATTTCGATTTAATACGATTGCTTCCAATTTCAGTTGTTTTCTTCAATTTCGTTTTGAAAAGTTGGTCTTTTAACATAAGACAGCTTATTCTTCACAAGTAACAAGAATAGATTTTTTAATATTTTCTAGTATTATTATATATATATATTTTGGCGAATATCTATTACAATATAATATAATATATTAAAAAGGAACCTATTAATATTATTTTATTGGAAGCAATTAAAATAGTATGTTAGCAGGAAAGGAATCTACTAAAATATCTTGCTGAGAAGCCTTTCTGAAGTATTTCTTCCTGTTTTTATTATATATTAATTTAACATCTTTGTAACTTTTTTTCGATATGTTTGGATTTTCTGTAAAATCAGTAGAAGATATTTACGAGTGTATTAGTACATGCTTTGATGGCTACTTTAAACGATTAATTAAGATCTTGTTTGTTAGTATTACCAATTAGTATGCGCCGCGTGTTTTTTCTTCTTCTTTTTTTCATTTTTTTGGCCTCCTGGCTTTTTTAGTTTATTTGAAGTTGCTTTTGGCACTTTTATATCTGAAAAAGAAGGTGATTCTTTTCCTGTTATTATTACTAGATTTGAGATGGCTCTTTGAAGAATTACTAGACTAGACAATAGTATTTTGTCTCGATTTCTTTAGGTTATTGGAACTTGCTTTTGTTAGTACAACGAACTTCGATGTGTTGCAAGTGAAGGTACAAAGATGTGGTTATG
Source organism: Theobroma grandiflorum (assembly GCA_036013995.1). NCBI lineage: Eukaryota > Viridiplantae > Streptophyta > Magnoliopsida > Malvales > Malvaceae > Theobroma > Theobroma grandiflorum. The sequence goes on from CP142131.1 coordinate 17,551,663, forward strand.
ATAATGCCTATGATTTGATGCTTACTTTCTTTTTTCTTTGGCAGTTTATGATATTTTATTTGTTAATATTCATGTTCTTTTGGGTCTTTTGTTTGATTGATTTATTATCTTGAGAAAAGTTTCAGGTCTAACATGCCCTTAGTGCTAGATTTGAATACTTGTGAGTTATAGTTTGTTAATGTTTTGCTGGCTTTTTAGGTAATTTTATAGCTTCCATTTTCTGCAATTATTACTTTACCTAGCGATGGCAGACGGACACGAGACCGATAAAAATATTGAGATATGGAAGATCAAGAAGCTGATTAAAGCACTTGAAGCTGCTAGAGGCAATGGAACCAGCATGATATCTCTCATAATGCCTCCGCGCGATCAAGTATCTAGGGTTACAAAGATGTTGGGAGATGAATTTGGAACTGCTTCAAATATCAAAAGCAGAGTCAACCGTCAATCTGTGTTGGGTGCAATCACTTCTGCTCAGCAGAGGCTCAAACTTTATAGTAAGGTTCCTCCCAATGGACTTGTGCTCTACACAGGAACAATTGTGACTGAAGATGGGAAGGAGAAGAAAGTCACAATTGATTTTGAGCCTTTCAAGCCTATAAATGCATCACTCTATCTCTGTGACAACAAGTTTCACACGGAAGCACTGAATGAACTTTTGGAATCAGATGATAAGTTTGGTTTTATTGTAATGGACGGTAATGGGACTCTTTTTGGAACATTAAGTGGTAATACCAGAGAGGTTCTTCATAAGTTCAGTGTTGATCTTCCAAAGAAGCATGGGAGAGGAGGACAATCAGCTCTTCGTTTTGCTCGACTTCGAATGGAAAAGCGGCACAACTATGTGAGGAAGACGGCTGAACTTGCCACACAGTTTTTTATCAATCCTGCCACCAGCCAGCCTAATGTTGCTGGATTAATACTGGCTGGATCAGCTGATTTCAAAACTGAGTTGAGTCAATCAGATATGTTTGATCAGCGGCTTCAGGCTAAGATCCTGAACGTGGTTGATGTCTCTTATGGAGGAGAGAATGGTTTTAACCAGGCAATTGAGCTTTCATCAGAAATCCTTTCGAATGTGAAATTCATACAGGAGAAGCGCTTAATAGGGAAATACTTTGAGGAAATCAGTCAAGATACAGGGAAATATGTATTCGGTGTGGATGACACATTGAAGGCCTTGGAGATGGGAGCTGTTGAGATCCTTATTGTGTGGGAAAATTTGGACATCAATAGGTATGTGCTGAAGAACAGCAGTACTGGTGAAATTGTCATAAAACATTTGAACAAGGAGCAGGAAGCTAATCAGAACAACTTCCATGATTCAGCCAGCTCTGCTGATTTGGAGGTTCAGGAGAAGATGCCACTTTTAGAATGGTTTGCTAATGAATACAGGCGGTTTGGTTGTAATCTTGAGTTTGTTACCAACAAATCACAGGAGGGTTCTCAGTTCTGCCGGGGGTTTGGCGGGATTGGAGGCATCCTTCGATACCAGCTTGACATGAGATCATTTGATGAACTTTCTGATGATGAAGAAGTCTATGATGATTCTGAATAGCAATCAATCAACTCTACCCCATTAATGGTGCAAGATGATGGGGTTACACACAAAACTTGCACCAGCGCACGAGCTATCGCGCATAATACTGCTGCTCAGAATGCCCCAAAAGTTTCCCATACTTCTAAATAAGGTTTGGGTTTTGAACTGTTTTATTTTTACTGTGATAAAATTGTTGGTTACTTAACCAAAAAAAGCTAACTTGGCAGGTCGAATTATAGTCAATTTGTTGTAGAGTGTGTGGTGTTGTGTTTTATGAGGCATTGTTCGGTCATTTGAATGTGTGCGTTGTACAACTGCTATTCCCTTCCCCTTTTTAGTTCCATACTAAATGCCATTATCCGATTTACAACAGGCTTTACGTGGTGATGTTGCATGGGTGGAATGATGGAGCAGCTAAAATGGTTTGAAGGCATGGCTGGAAAGATTCTTTAAACTTGCTGGGAATTGGATGGAGCTTCCTTTCTATTGTCTTGGACCAGGGCCTTGCGTATATTAAGTCGGGAACTTGTTATTCATATGTTTGTGGTTTAACATTGCCTTGGTTACAAGGCTGTGGTTGTCCGGAGCTATTAGGATAGTGTTATGCCGTTGTTGGCTTTGGTTGAAAGACTGGCTTGACTTATTTTATGCTACAGGTAGCTTATCTCCTGGACGTTGTAATTTGTGGCTGCCTTGTATAAGAAGTCTATCTTATCCCAAGTAGTAACAAGCTTATATATGGTTTATCACCCACTATAGAGGATTGCTGCCCCAAATTTAAACTACAGATCTTAATATTCATATTTTCTTGCTAATAGATTATAATCACATTTTCTTAAATAATGAAATAAAATTAAAATTAAATATATTGAGAGTAATTATTTATAAACTGCATAATTTTTGTCATAAACAAATGGAGATTTAATTGATAGATCGTTGCTTCTTTAAAAAATATTTATATTTTGTTGTATAACTTAACATATATTATTTTTAATGGTATCAAAAAATATTATTAATATTAACTTTCTCAAATTATTTCAATGATATCAGTTTAATTGTAAATAAAATCATTGTTGAAAACATAATGTTAAAAAGGAAATTATTTTATTAAAAGGTTTTGATTCAATTATTAATAATAAGGATCATAATTTGTATCAAATCTTAATTATATTTATTTAAATAATTGTGTATGAGCATATTATATTTGTAAGATAGCATAGAACACAAATTTAGGTTTTAAAATCATTCATCATATATATGTTTTAGTAATTAACATTAATTGAATTTTTTTATTCACATTATTATATTGTTGCTCATATAATTTTTTAATATATCAATATTTTTTTTGCTAATGAAATTATTATTTAATAAATTACATAACCATTTTATTTTTTATGGACTATTATACCCTAATTTACCAATCGTCCAAATTTTTTATTTTTTCTTTTCCTTATTCCACGCTTTTAATCAATTTCCAACAATAAAATTTAATTATTTTTATAACAAAGACGTAAAAAATTTTAAATAAAACAAAACAAAAAAAAAGAATAATACAACAAATTAAAAAGTAAAATTATCATACAAATTTTTGGGAATGTAGTGGGAACTCTAAGAAGAAATTCATAAGTACTGTGGAGGTGTTAGAGGAAGAAGAAAGAGGTACCCAGGTCTAAAGGAATAGAACAGGTTGTGGGTGTAGTATTATATCGTTTAAATGATAGTTTTTACATGGAATGTTTATGGTTTATGTAGAGATAAGAAGAGGAGAGTTGTTCGAACAGTGATTAGGAAAGAAAATCCTATGATTATGTCATTTAGTGGAAGAGCAGAGTAATGGGGTGTAGTGTGGAGGATAAGGGTTTGTTAGGGGTTATTATTACTATGTGGAGGGATTTCATTGAGGAAGAACACCTACTAAACAAAAATTTTATACTAGTAACTAAAAGTCCATGGTCTAAATAAGCAGTGTGGTTTTATCAATGTATATACACCAAATTATGAAGAATGACAAGCAATTTTATGGGAACTATTACTAAATGAAATGCACAAAAGGGACGTGTGGTGGTGTGTGGGATGTGATTTTAATTCAATAAATCAATGGAAGAAAGGATTCGGAGGACTAAGAATATTAACTCGATTTCTGCATTTGCCAACTTCATACAAGATACAGCATTAGTGGATTTCTTTATGGTGAGGGATTGTTTACTGGCACAGTAGGTGTGCAGAGGCAACTTTCTTGAGGTTGGATAGAATTTGATCGCTACTGACTGGTTAGATTGTTATTCGGATATGTTTCAAATTGTTTGTCCAGTTCCTTGTCTAATCATAATCTTGTAGTATTATGAGGTGTGAATACTAATTAAGGTTCTAAACCTATCAAAGCTTTCAATTATTAGATGGAGAATGATAGCTTTCACACTTTGATAGCAGACAATTGGAAGAAAGCAGTGGTTGAGACTAGTCATGGACTTGCAATATGGAAGGGATCGAGAAATTTACAACTAGTTATTTGAGATTGGCATAAAAATAAATTTAGGAAAATGGCTTAGAAAATTAAAACCTTAGAAGGAGAATTGCATAAAATGGATGTGGAATGATAGATTTTTGAAGGGAACTTTGATTTAAGAGATGTCGTGATGAAGAAAAGAAGTGAGTTGTGAAGTCTGTACCAAATCTAAGAAGAAAGGTGAAAACAAAAGTCAAGAAACAAATAGGTTTGTGAAGGTGACAAGAACACTAAATATTTTCATGCAATAACTTCTGAGACAAGAAGAATGAATAGAGTGGCCAGTATACATGTGAATAACCAACAAATTGATGACCCAAATCCTATTAAAAAAAAGGTTTTTAAACATTTGCAAAAGCTTTATAATTAGAGAAAAACGTTGAAATTGGAAGACATAAATTGTGAAATCCATGTTTTATTTGAAGAGATTGTATTTGAATTGGAATCCCCTTGTTTAGAAGATGAGGTGTGTTAGATGTTAATGCCTGCATCCCCAAGACAGATGTCTCTTTTGTATTATCACACTTTGCTTCGTTGTACTGGTACTAGTGTAAGCTTACTATGTTGTGTTGGTGTCACATACGTGTTGCCATTCTAATGTCTTGACTGCCATAAGCTTGACACCTGTTAGTATTAGGAACCGATACAATGTATGACACAGTACTATATAACTCTGTAACCAAATCGTTTTTTTGCTGATGATATACACAACTTTGTTTTATAAGCTGATAACCAAGGCTTCTCTCTTTACTCTGTTTTAGTGACCAATAACAGAAGCTGCATAACAACAGCTTATTACTTTCCTTCTCTCAAATTATAACATGGTATCAGAGCTGTATTGATCCCTGTTGGACCCTGTAACACCTTCTTCTGCACATAAACCTCAAAAAAAAAAAATCTTCACTTGTCTCATTTCAAATGTCTACCTCAACTCTTAATATTTCTCATCAACCTCCACCGTTGTTTGATGGTGATAATTATTCATTTTGGACTGTCAAGATGAAGGCCTACTTAAGAGGGTACAATCTTTGGAATGTGGTGGAAAATGACCCAGAGATTCCACCATTAAGAGATAATGCATCTGCAGCTCAAGTCAAGCAATATGAAAAAGACGTAGCCAAACGCTACAGAGCATTGTCATTCCTTCATTCAGTCGTGTTTGAGACTATATTCAATAGGATCATGGGTTGTGAAACAACTAAAGAAGCCTGGGATACTCTTCAAGAAAAATTTCTTGGTAATACTAGAACCAAGCATATGCAGCTCCTTAATCTCAGGCGAGAGTTTGAACTGATGAGAATGAAAGAAACTCAAACGGTCAAGGAATATGTAAATCAAGTTATGAAGCTTGTCAACCAAATCAGGATGTTAGGAGAAAAGTTATCTGAGACTAGTGTTGTGCAAAAAATTCTGATAAGCATACTAGAAAAATTTGAAGCTACTGTTGCTTCCCTTGAGCAATCAAAGGATCCTATCAAACTCACAATCACTGAAATAGTGAGTGCCCTTCAAGCTGCTGAGCAGAGACGACCAGCACGCCAAAATCCAAGTGTAGAAACTGCATTTGTTGCAAAACATCAAGGCAAAGGTGTAACTGACAGTGGGAATAAGAAAAGCTTCAGAGAAAAGGACAAGAAAGCCTTCAATTCCAGCCAATCTTCCAACAAAAAAGGCAAGTTCAAAGTCTGCATGTATTACAAAAAACGCAATCACTCTGAAGATAATTGTTGGTTTAAACCTGATGCCAAATGCAAAATTTGCAATGAACTTGGACGTATTGATAAATTGTGTAAAAACAAGCCTTCAGCATTTGAGAAAGCAGATCAATCAAGTGAGAAAGCTCAAGTGGCAGAAGAAACACTATTTATGGCATTGACTGCTCTTAACAGTGATGTTGATAATAATCAATGGTTGCTTGACAGTGGGAGTTCCAACCATATCACACCACTGGAAAGGATGTTTGTTGACTTGGATAAGGATTATAAATCCAAAGTTAAAATTGGCAATGGACTCTATCCTGATGTTATTGGAAAAGGAACTGTCAATATTTATGCATATGCCAGAACCAAGTATATTTCTGATGTGCTTTTAGTTCCAACAATTACTCAAAATTTATTATCTGTTGGGCAATTGGTGGAATGTAAATATACTTTGATCTTTAAAGATAATGCATGCAGAATACTTGATCCATCTGGTACTTATTTAATGACCATTCCAATGAGAAAAAGATGCTTCTCAATAAGCACAGATCAATTGTGTTTACATGTATCACAAATAAATGAATCTGATGAGAATAATATAAGTCTTTCGCATAAGAGACTTGGGCACTTCAATCATCGATCATTGCAGTAGGTAAGCTCTTCTGAGTTAATTCCTAAGCTTCCAAAGTCTATTGATAAAGGCTCATTGTGCAGTGTTTGTCAACTGGGGAAATTATCAAGGAAACCCTTTCCAACTTCCTCTAGCAGAGCCAAAGGAAAACTTAATTTGGTGCATTATGATGTGGTTGGTCCAATGAGTATTGAGTCTCTTAATGGTAGCAAATATTATCTAATATTTATTGATGATATGTCGAGAATGTGTTGGATCTTTTTTATCAAGATGAAGTCAGAAGTGTTTTAGTTATTCCTACTTTTCAAAGCAAGGGTTGAACTAGAAGTAGGTGCCAAGATCAAGTGCCTTAAAACAAACAATGGGGGAGAATATACATCTAGGGAATTTGCTCACTACCTGTCAAGTGAAGGCATTAATCATCAATTTACAGCTCCATATACTCCACAACAGAATGGGGTTTGTGAGAGGAAAAATAGGACAATCATGGAAATGTCAATGTGCCTTTTGATTCAAAATAATTTTCCAAAGAGATTCTGGGCAGAAGCTGCAAATACTTCAGTGTATTTGCTTAATGTCTTACCTACTCAAGCAGTGAATGATATGACCCCGTTTGAAGCTTGGTTTGGCCATAAACCATCTCTTAATCATTTAAGAGTGTTTGGGTCTATTTATTATGTTCATGTACCAGAATCTCAGCGTGACAAACTTCAGCAAAAAGCTCTTGCAAGCATCTTTCTCGGGTATAGTTCTCATTCCAAAGCTTATAGAATTTATCTACCTGAGTCTAACAAGTTGATTGTTAGTAGAGATGTTTCCTTTGATGAAACTTTAAGCTAGAGCTGGGAATCAGAACTGGAAACAACAACAGGAGGTTAGTTGGTCCTATCAATTCAGAATCTATTTTTCAGGAAGATGACAATGTCCTGGAATCAAATGATAATCAAAATGTGGATGATATACCTGTCAAAGGTACACGGTCAATTGATGATGTATATCATAAGAGTTTGGCTGTTATAGAAGAGCCAACTACCTTTGCAGAAACAACAAAATGTCCTGAATGGAAAGTTGCCATGCTTGAAGAACTCAATATGATCAACAAAAATCAGACCTGGAGTCTTGTAAATAGGCCAAGCAATCACCATGTTATTGGGGTTAAATGGATCTTCAAAAGAAAACTCAATCCAGATGGTTGTGTGAATAAATTTAAAGCTCGGTTGGTCGTCAAAGGCTTTAATCAACTACTTAGGATTGACTATATGGAGACATTTGCTCCAATAGCACAGTTTGATACAATTAGATTATTGCTTACTCTGTCTGCTGCATTTTGCTGGAATATGTATCGTCTCGATATTAAGTCGGCATTTCTTAATGGTGTCCTGGAAGAAGAAATATTTGTGGAGCAGCCCGATGGTTTCATTTAGAACCCAAATGAAGATAAGGTGTTTAAGTTACACAAAGCCCTGTATGGCCTTAAACAGGCTCCTCATACCTGCTACAGTAGAATGGATGCATATTTATTAAAGCAGGGGTTTGTCAATAGCTGTAATGAAGCCACTTTATACGGATATAGCTAAGCTAAACCTTCTATGATTATTTCTCTGTACATTGATGACTTGTTGGTTACAGGAGGAGACAACATAGCATTGTAGAGGTTTAAAGAAAAAATGCATTGTGAGTTTGATATGACTGATCTGGGTTTGATGAGCTATTTTCTAGGGCTAGAAATTAATCAATCAGCTTATGGGATTAGATTTTCATAGAAAAAATATATTGCAGATGTTCTAAGGAGGTTTCACATGGAGCAATGTAAGCCTGCTGTTACTCCATTGCCTGTGAATGAAAAATACTCTGGTAATAAAGGTATCAAGCACCAAGATCTTTTGATTTATCAAAGTATGGTTGGATGTCTGTTATATATATGTTTTTCTCATCCAGACATTATGTTTTCTGTCAATATGCTATCAAGATTTATGCAAGAACCAACGAATCTTCATCTGACAGCTGCAAAACATGTGTTGAAATATTTGAAAGGCATTTAAAATCTTGTGATTCACTTTACTAGAATTACACAAGCAAGCATCACAGGATATTTTGACAGTGACTGGGCTGGAAATATTGATGATTTTCGCAGCACCTCTGGTTATGTTTTTACCATGGGTAATGGTCCTTTCAGCTGGAGCTCTCATAAGCAAACATTGGTTGCTCAATCTTCTGCTGAGGCAGAATATATTGCAGCATCAGCTGCCTCTAATCAAGCCATCTGGTTGAGGAAAGTCTTGGCAGACTTAAGACTTTCACAATGTCATCCCACTCCATTGTTGATTGATAATAAGTCAGCCATTGCAATTTCAAAAAATCTAGTGTTTCATGGCAAGACAAAGCACATTCAGGTCAAATTCCATGCCATTCGTGATGCTGAGAAGAATGGTGATGTCAATGTCCAATATTGTTCTTCAGAACTGCAGCTGGCAAATATATTGACCAAGGCTTTGTCTGGTCCACGGCTTGAATATCTCAAAAGCAAACTCAACATTTATCCAACAGGCATTAAGAAGAAGTGTTAAATGTTAATGCCTGCATCCCCAAGACAGATGTCTCTTTTGTATTATCACACTTTGCTTCGTTGTACTAGTACTAGTGTAAGCTTACTATGCTATGTTGGTGTCACATACGTGTTTCCATTCTAATGTCTTGGCTGCCATAAGCTTGACACCTGTTAGTATTAGGAATCGATACAATGTATGACACAGTACTATATAACTCTGTAACCAAATCGTTTTTTTGCTGATGATATACACAGCTTTGTTTTATAAGCTGATAACCAAGGCTTTCTCTATTTACTCTGTTTTAGTGACCCATAACAGAGGCTACATAACAGTAGCTTATTACTTTCCTTCTCTCAAATTATAACAAGGTGTGTGGGGGTTATCAAGGAGTGTGATAGGGATAAAACTCCTAGTCCAGATGAGTTTAATCTCACGTTCTTCAAATCACAATGGCAAATAGTGAAAAAGAAAGTGATGTGCTTTATAAATGATTTTTTTCCATACTGGTAAATTAGGGCTCGAAGTTAATGAAAGTTTTATTACATTAGTTCCCAAGGTGAAAAATCGAAATAAAGTATAGGCTGATCAGTTTAGTAGGAAGCCTATATAAAATAATAACGAAAGTGCTAGCAAACCGCCTCAGAAAAGTTGTTAGAGAGATTATCGACAGTTACCAATTTGCATTTGTTAAAGGAAAGCAAACTTTAGATGCACAATTTTCAATCCAACTGGTAGTGAACTATTGACTATTGAAATGAGAAACAATTGTTATCCTCTTAACTTAGCATACGCTAAACACTTGGCACTGTATAGTGAATGTGATACCTCTAGGCTTTAGCATAGAAGGCTAGGACATGTGAATGATAATTCACTGTCATACATGTCATCTAATGAACTAGGAGAAGAATTGCCAACAGTAACAAAACTAGAAAAAAACTGCAAAATATGTCAGTTTAGGAAACTAACTAGAAAACCTTTTCCTAAGGTAAGTAAGTGGAAGGCTACTCAGAAATTGAAACTTATTCATACTGATATTAGTGGGCCAATGAAAATTCTCTTTTTGAATGGAAGTAGATACTATATTTTGTTCGTAGATGATCTTACCAATTAATGTTGGGTATATTTCATGAAGGTGAAGTCAAATGCCTTAATGCAGTTCATGAAGTTTAAAGGACTTGCAGAAAACTTTGCAAGCTTGAGTATTAAAACAGTAAGAAGTGATAATGGCATAGAATACACTTCAACTGAATTTGAGAGTTTTTTAACCACTTTTGGAGTTCAACATAAGTTCACAATAACATATAACCTTCAACAGAATGGCAAGTCAAAAAAGAAGAATAGAACAATGGGAGAAATAGAAAGATGCCTACTATATCAAATGAACTTACCCAAGAAATTCTAGGCAGAAGCTATGAATACAGCCAACCACTTGCTTAATAAAGCATATACAAGGGTGTTGAGTTAAAAAAACCCCTTATGAGATGTGGTTTAGGCATAAACCAACTATCTCACATTTAAGAACCTTTAGCTATGTATGTTATGCCAAGTGCCTGAAGAAAGAAGAACAAAGTTTGATTTTAAGTCAATTGTAGCTGTGTTTATTGGTTACAATAAGGTGACTAAAAGCTACAAGTTATATAACATCGAGTCTAATAAAGTATTCATGAGTAGAGATATGACTTTTGATGAAGGGCAAAGTTGGAATTCAAACAAAAGTAATGTAGAAAAATCAAATAAAGTGACTGTAGCTAATGAGAATCTTATGCAAGTTATTGATGATGAAGTATCTGATATTGAATATGAATCCTTTGCTGTTAAAAGAACTAGAACTTTGCATGATATATATAATAGATGTCATGTAGTTGTAATTGAGCCTACAAATTTTACTACAATAATGTCAAACAAGAACTGGAATGCTGCCATGGATGTTGAAATGAATATGATCTTGAATAACAATACCTGGATCCTTGTTGATAGACTTATTGAGCAACATATGATTGGAGTCAAGTATGACATTTGCCCTAGTTGCCAAGTATGACACCATCAGAGTACTTATAGCTCTATCTGTTAAAGAAAACTGGAAGATTTTTCACCTAGATGTTAAATCAGCCTTCCTTAATGGTGTATTGTTAGAGAATATATATGTAGAACAACCTAAAGGGTATGTGAAGAAAGGCTCAGAAGGAAAAGTTTGCAAACTTGTCAAGGTTCTTTATGGATTAAAACAGGTTCCCAAGGCCTAGCATGAGAAAATTTATGAGCATTTTAGTGATTAAGGCTTTGTCAAAAGTGTGACTAAGTACACTTTATACATCAAAAAATCAAATGACTCTGTGGTGTTGATTGTGGCCCTATATGTTAATGATATGTTGATAACAAGTCCTGACAAGGCCTATCTAGAAGACTTCAAGCCTCAGATGTTAAGTGTGTTTGAGATAACTGATCTAGGACTAATGTCTTACTTCTTGGGAATGGAAATACTGCAATTGCCTATTCAGATTATTCTACATCAGACTAAGTATAAAGGTGACATATTAAAAAAGTTCAGAATGGAATCACACAAAGATGTGAATATCCTACTTTTAACTAGGTGTAAGTTGAGCAATGATGATGAGTCTATTAAGGCAAATAGAATGCTTTACAAGAGTATCATAGGATCTTTGCTATAAATGTTTACAACAAGACCAGACTTAATGTTCGCCACTAGTTTTTTCTCCAAATTTATGTAGTCACCTTCAATTGAGCATTTTACTACTACATAAAGACTTCTCAAGTATGTGAAGGGTACAATGAATTATGGTTTAGTGTATGTGAAGGATGAGAGCAGTGATTTACAAAGTTATTGTGATAGTGATTGAGCAGGGTCTATTATTAATTCTAAGAGTATAGGTGGGTTTTGTTTCACATTTAATAGTGGTGATTTCTCCTAAAACTCTAAAAAGCAAGAAGTTGTGGCTTAATCTTTAACTGAAGCTAAGTATATAGAAGTTGCTGCTGCATCAAACCATGCCAAGTGGTTAAAAAAATTATTATCTGATCTTGGATTTAAGCAAGAGATAAGCACACCAATTTATGTTGATAATCAATTAGCCATTGCTATTGCTAGAAACCTTGTACTGCATGGTGGAACAAAACACATCAGGGTTAAATACCATGTATTGAGAAAGGTTGTGAAGGAAAATGAAATCAATTTACTACATTATCATATTGATCAACAATTAACTGATATATTCGCCAAGAGCTTGAGCAGGGAAAAGTTTGAAATGCTGAGATCATTGTTTGGTGTTCACAAGATTAGGAATCAAAGGGTTGTGTTGAAGAACCGATTCCCAATCTAGTTGACGGTTTGAAGGGAACCAATAGAAAGTTGAAGATTGAAGAATAGTGTTCATCAAACGATGTCGTTTCTTTTTTTATGTTTCAAGTTTAGTGTCTAAACATTGTGTAGCTTGTCATTTTGCTTATTTATTTCTTTGTGTATTGAAACGATGGGTTCATGTGGCATTTTCTTTTTTTATGTTTTAAGTTGTACGACACTCCTTGTGTCATTTAGGTCTTATTACTTTGCTCTTCTTGTACATACACTTGTGCAGTTGTTTTGATTCTTTTCTATTAAAAGCTCAATAGCCATGTTTGCTAATTTGTTTTAGTTACCGTTGGCACAGCTGTGCTTAACTGATTCCCTTCTGATTTTGTCTTATAAGGTTGAATTTAAGGATCTTATTTACTTTGAGCATAAATATGAAAATGCAACCGCTATTCCTTGGTTGCTTATGATTATCTGATATACTGCCTCTTCATTCTTTTTTTGTTCCCTTATTCTTCAAGTGTTTGATAACTCTATTATATAAAGTTATTTTGACACATTTTGGGGGTTTTAATAACTAGATTCTTGAGATTTTAAGTTCGGATCTTACGCATTTTAGATGTTTTCTAGTCTAAGTTAAATTACATGTTAAGTAGTTAATTTAAGTTATTTTAGTTTAGTTTTACTTTATTTTGCTTTAATTTACTTTAAAGATAGTTATTGTTGATTTGCTCCTTGGTTTTTGTAAGATATTTGATGAGAAAAGTTTATGGGATTTAAAATCGCACAAATATAGTGAAGGCTTTATTTGTATATGTTGTAGTATTTTAAAAATAACTTGAGGTATAGAAGTCTAATTGATACGATTCTTCATCTATTGGAAAGATAAGAGAACAGGCTACAACTTTTGTTTTTACCACTTCACCCAATTCAGATTTGATTGAGGTAAAAACTACATTGGAAAACAATGGATGGGTGCAATTTTACATAAGACAGCATGTTGACCGGAGGCCACGGCCTTGAGTTACTCAAGGTTGCAGCATTGAGGAAGTTAAGGTTGCAACACTAGGAAGAGCATGGCCACAGCACTGGATGAATGGAGTGCATCATACCAACTCTCGAGGCCAGAGCGCCACAGCGTTGAAGAAGTAACGTCATGACCCCACAAACAACAGCATGGCACCACGGTGCCAAAGAAGCATGGTTGTGACACCACACTAGTTTCTAAAAATAAATTGCTATGCAGGAATTTGGAAATTAGGTTAATTTAAACCTATAAAAAGAACCTTTTTCAGAGCATTGAAGAGAGAAAACGACAATAGCTTTTTTTGGAGATTTTGAGCTAAGAATCAAGTAAGAAAACAAGAGTAATTAAGAAAGATTCAAGAACACAAAGCTTTAATATTAGTTTCTTTCTCTATTTTATGTTAATCTTACTTTCTTTGACTTGAATTTCATCGCTAAATTTCTTTGGACAATATTTTCTTTAGATATTATGAACTAATTTTTTTTTTAGGATTATAGTAAATTTTAACATGCAGTTTGAATATTAGTTTCTCTTTTATTTATCATGAATAAGTATAGTTTTGCTTATTCAAATCTGTTTTTATTGCTGTTAATTGTCTAATCAACAATTAACTGATCTAATTTGAGACTCGACAAAGAAATTTTAGATTAGACTAAAATTTAAATAATGTATATTCACGTCACTTAAGTTACCTAATTCATGATTCAGACAGACATACGCCAATTGCCACACATAGCCAAATTAGGACACTAGCTTAATGAACTTAATTTTGTTAATTTCTACAGATATATAGTAGACTAATTAAGTTAGATATTTGTACAAGTATTTCAACAGAGACTTGTACATAATTTTGGAACTTAGGTTAGTAAAACCACCTAAGAAGGTAAATAATTAGAAAAGCTGATATCTGATGAAATGTTGAATGAACTCATAATTCTAAGTCTTAGTCTATTATTTTTCTCAAGTATATTTAATTTCTATTGGTTAATTTAATGTTTATTTTAAATTTTGTTTTAATTAATTTTTTACAAAGTTTGGTTACTTAAATAAGATTGATTTGCTATAATATTTTAATACTTAGTAAAAATTTAGAAATAAATTCTTACGGAAACAATACTCTACTTATCATTATATTACTTGTTTGCAATTACGTGCACTTATGTGAAAATTAGACAACAATGTTCATCATTTTTCCAGAATTAGTTTTCTTAAAAACTTCTTCACAATATTATGATGAAAATTCATCTTGAATAAATATAAAAATATTCCAACCAAATTTATTAAGTATCAAACAATCTACCACAAAGATGATATGGCCTTTACTGCCGCTAATTTGAGGCATATGAAAGGAACTTAAAGCTAGACAATGCCTAATAACATCAAGAAAACACCATCTGATACTAAGCTGAAGACTTGAGGGGATTCTCTCTAAGAAATTTAAGAAGCGCCACCAACTTGGCATGAGGTGGAGTCGACTCTTTCACTACAGTCAGCTGGTTTATAGCTGTCAGCCATGAGAATATCAATGGAGTCTTCTCTGGATCGATGATCTTTATGCCAAGAATTTCTTCTTGAACTTTGTGGGGGCCAAATAATGATAAGATTACAATGTCAAGGAGTCCAATATTCTGGCTATCAATGCGGGGATTGCCATTTGGAAACAACTCTTTTATTCCCTCTTCTAGCACCTGCAATTTCTCTAAAACTTCCTTGACCGCTTTCCCTTGTGCTTCTCCTTCTGTTTTGGTCACTGTGAACATTGTATCAAACAGCTGCATTTAAGAAAATAAGCATTAGTCCTTATATTAGCTTGAACATTAATTTCAATAACATCATATTTTTAGTATTTTCTCCTATTAAGTATCAAATATAATTCATTCCAACAAAACCAGAGCAACTCTGTTTCAGTAGTGAGTTTAAGCGATGTCCCCATAAACTATAAAGACAGAAATGCAAAGAACATTCGCTAACCTGTTGCTGGACAAAGCTGGTCCAGAACCGAACTTTGGCTCTTTTAAATGGATCCTTGGGCAGGAGACGAGGGCTGTTCTTCCAGGTTTCATCAATATATTCCAGGATGACGAGCGATTCAGCAATTGGCTTTCCGTTATGAACAAGAACAGGAATCTTCTTGTGAACAGGATTGTACCGGAGGAGCTGTGGGCTTTTGTTCTGCAAATCTTCTTCAACATACTCAAAAGGTATGCCTTTAAGCTTCAGAGCCAGTTCCACTCTCTTGCTGAAAGGGCTAGCCCACACCCCATGTAGTATCACTTTGTTTTCTTCTCCCATCTCTTAATTTCTCTTTCTCTCAAAAGCTTTCCTTGTCTATCTGATAATCTCTTTCATGGCTATATATAGAGTTTAAGCAAACTTCTATAGAGATTTTTGTCAACCTTTTCCACATCTAACCACCAAATGAAAGATAAAAGGGAAAGCCAAAAAAGGTTTAGTCCATGCCTTTAGCCAGTCACAGGCCAAAAGTCAAATAACCATAAAAAAAATGCTAATTAGCTTAAAGTATTCTCGGTCCTACCCACAGCCCTTTAAAGAATTAAGATCAATGAAGCGTTCATGTGATTTGCATCAGTGATGAGCTCATTGACTAAGTAATGGATCAAAGGATCAGTTACTTGTTATTCAAGGCAGTTATATTTAACTATACATGTGAGACAGTCTGCCTATTTGTGCTACCAAAACTGAGATTTCAGTTAAGTACCTTATCATTTAAAAACAGAGGAAAAAACACATCATTAATCTCATTTTTCAAATTTTGTAATATCATGGATAATTCAGATCAAATGAAGTTTTGTGTCATCTGCTTTTCACCAACCTCTGAAAGCTATGTCTAATTTTCTATTTTATGTGACAGAGTTGTACTAGGTACTTTATTCTTTAATATGACAATGTGACTGGCGGCTTACTCAGTCCAGACCATCGACTTTTTTGGATGAGTGAGCAAAAGACTTGATGTTCACTGCAAGTTAAGGACGATGGCTTCACGTCTGTAGAGTGCTTCCACAAAGATGAACATAAGATCCAAGTGGAGACATGGATTTGGAAAAGGAAAACAAAGTGACCCTCCATGGAATATGATGTACTCCTTATGCTGGGAGGGTAGAATTGGATCTCAAGCTTTAAGGCATACCTTTCGAGTGTGTGGAAGAACATTTTAAGAACAAAAGCCCTTTGCACCTAACGTACAACCCTGTCCACAAGAAAGGTCCAGTTCTTGCTCACAATGGAAATACCCTTTGCTGAATCGCTCTGGATAATCGATGTAACCTGGATGAATATCCCTCAACTCTTGCCTGAGGATCCTTACAGAAGAGCCAAAGGTCGCTTCTGGACCAACTTCATCTATCAACAGGTTAAAAGCTAATTTGTGCATTACTGATTTTTTTTTTTTCCTTTTTTATGCATTTCATTTAATGTAAGATGATAAATGTGAATTGTTCACACCAGTTAACATAATAGCTTATATAGTGGAATATTGTTAAGCTAATGAAAACAAGATGCCACTAAAACTTTAAGCATATTAAAACAGGTAGACTAACTCAGCAGTCTTATGTGCAGCTATATGAGACTGCTTACAGTGGTGAAAACTAGTGGAGAGGTACAGGAAAAAGCCATCAAGGAACTGTTGGAGAAAGTACAAGTGCTTGAAGAGGGAATGAAGGACTTTCTTCTGATGGAACTCTTTCGATCAGCAATGAAAGCATGGGAATCCTAGAAATTTTTTTTTTTTTTTGAAAGGCAGGAATCCTAGAAATTATGATTTGTTCCTTGCTTTTACCCTACAAACTTCAAGAAGATGTTCTTGACATGAAGATTATAGACCCAGAAAGAACTCCGCTGATATTCTCCTGGTTGAGAGCTATCAACGAGCTGCCTTGGTGAAAGAGTTGGCCCCTACTCATGACAAGGCAGTAACACTTACTAAATTTGTTAGAGAGAAGGCTCTTAAAATCTTCTTTGGCTTGACTTCTTAAAGCAGCAATACAATTTTGATGTTTCCCTCCCACTATGGGGTTTGGTTTCCATTTCATGGCTCTCTTTATTTGTCTTAAATAAGTGCCAGACAAATGAATCCTCTTATATTTATCTTCCAAAGGCTGAAGACGGCTATGAATAAGATAAACTTTTTGCATTCATTTCTGTTACTGAGAAAACTAATCTTTATTTCTGCAATTACAGAGCCATATCCTTTCCCCGTCCGACTGTGTTGCTTTCATGTCAATAAAGTAAAGAGGTTTGGTACAAAGCCATTGTTTTTTTTTTTTTTTTTAAGTTCAATTGTATTCATAACAGAGGGAACCAACATTCGCCTCTGGTCAATGATTTTGCTCTAATATTCTTAGATTACAGAAGATCATAACAATATCCTTACAAAAGAGAAAACCCTAAACTCTATACAGTTGATACATCCCCAGCTGCAGCAACACCCCAGACCCTAAACATCATAATCACAACACACTCTGCACATTCTTAAAATCGTCCTAACATCTTAAACCCGGGACAACAACCCCAAAAAACCGGGCGGCATCCTTGTTCAAAGCGCTGAACCAACACAAACATTTTTTATCTTAAAAACAAAAGTGGATCCTGACAAAAAGAAAAACATGACCTGTACAAAGCTCAACGTAATGCACCTATACAAAGACATTATTAATGTAGATTTGAATGAGCTTCATTTAAATTGTCTTAAATGATTTTGATTTTGTTGTTAAAAATATCCCCCTAAAAACCTATATCATTATTTTTATTTATTTTAATTATTATTTCACATATATTATATTTTAATGAAAATTGTATCTATTTATGACATATATAATATCATCATAAATTATTTGATGACATTATAAAAAAAAATTATGCTAATAATTGAGGAATTATTAAGCAGGAGTTTCAGTTTCTCAGTACATTATTTATCAAAATTGTTCTTTGTTTAATATGTGTCAAAAGATTTTAAAGCCTACGCTTGAAGTAGTGACCTTAAAACAAATGACTAACTAGTCATATCCGTTAAGCAAATGACCTTAATGGATTTCACCTTAAACTTTAAAAAATTACAATCAGCTATTTTACTGTATGGAGATTAATACTGTTAATCAAATGACTAACTTGTCAAAAAAGCTAACCAATAAGAACACCTTGCTTGCCTCAAAATGAGGCATTACAGTACATAGATATTGCAGACAACTGATGAATACGCCTTTACCAAAAAAATAAAAAATGGGAGACGACATTATCTTTGTTTAATGTTGATCTGATTCGCTTGAGTGACAATAAAATTGTCTGTAAACAACCACAGATTGCAAGACGTTTATGAACATCATGAACTAACCTTTGCCAGACATGCAAAAACATGGTCCTGCAGGTACCACCAGACAGGTGTAACTACACACACACACACACACACATATATATATATATATAGATTCATTCAAGTTAGCTAAATAGAGTATAACCACTTTTGCATTTGAAGATAATTTGGCTCCCAGCAGCTTAGCATGTTCTTTGCAGCTTTTTCTCCTTGGTTTCAACATACTCCAAGCGCCTTTAAGACTGATGGTTGGAATCAAAAGCTATCATCAAAATGGCATTATCAGGATGAAACATTGCCCGTTTAATTTCACTTGTGGACCAGAATAATTTGACAAGTTTTACAACTTTGAGTAATTGATGTCGGTGAGTAGGCACCTCGTGCATATCCATTCCATACAAGAATTCCCAGAAACTAGCTGAAAATAAAAATGAATACAGAAGTCAGATAGGAATACATTCCCCTCAGACAAAAATAACTAAAGATGTGAAGCCGTCGCAGGATATAGTGATTAATGATGCTATGGGCTGTATTTTGTTCAGATGATACTTTTCATTTAATAACATTGATTCTTTCGCACCCCCAGTCCCCAAAGATTAATAGAGTTGAGCATATGCAAGATGGCTACCAGTAATCAAAACATCTTCGATGCCATGACAAGTTCAGAGAAGAAAGCAGTAATTTTTTTTTCCAATTGATCATGATTATAAACACAAATGCTGGTCAATGATAGGCCAGAAGAGGATGTAACAGAGAAATCAGAGAGAAAAATTACAGGATTATGCAACGGTAACATATACAAAAATTAATGACCATGATTTTCTCCTTTGACATAGTTGTGACTTTCCATATGCTGACATCATGTTCATTTGGTGAGGAAATTATTTTTGCAAAATGAAAACCAAAGATAGTTTCTATGTACAGATTGGAACACTCTGGAACAGTAAACAACTAATCCACTTGTGGAGTGCTAGTGTTATAGTAGTAGTGTGGTGGTTGAGGGTATGACAACTATATACTTGCAAAGCCATCAGAGTCATTTCCTATCTCACTAATTTCAGATGAAACTGTCAATTTAACTTCTAGGAATATTGCTTTAGAAAAATCATTCCAACAACAAACAAAAAAAGTTACAAGTTAAACATTTAACCCTTCTTTTAAATGTGATACTACTATGGAAGTCTTTCTCTCTAATGAACTATGATACCCCATCCCACATCGGACGTGAATGTGATTTTTAAGGCTTATATTTCAAGAAAGCATGGCTTTATTTTCTTGAGAATAAGTCAATTTCTGGGAAGCTGTGGAACTTCAGTTCAAATAACACTAAACAGCTAACAAAGAATAAAGCCTCATCTGTACCAAAAATTTTTTTTGGAGAAAGTCAAAAGATTTTGGTCAAGCCAACTAACCTCTTCATGCAAATCCAATATTAGGATTACCACATGCGAATAACATAGAAAGTAATCAAATATGGTCAAGCCAACTGACTTCTCCATGTAAATGTAGCGAGTAGCTTCACCTTTGGGAGAATGAAGAAACGCGACAAATTTGTTTGAGCCAAACTACATCTCAATTCAAGTCGAGTGTTAGCATTCATCAAATTTCAAATGTCTTTCCTTGCGTAAACCTCAATTATTCTCCACTGTATGTATCGCTGATGAGGAACTACAATATGTTGGGCTGCTGATTAGGCTCAAAGCTGCCTGACTTATAAGAAAACAACCACTGTTGCACAGGGTAACTGAAGCCAAAGATCAAATAAGACTCACAAATCAAGGAATAATTGAATTTCACATAAAACTCCAACCAGGTTCCTTCCTCACCCCAGTTCCATTCATCAGGCTTCTAATCTTCAGGACTCCTTCCCACTGACCTATGTCTGCACAGATATTTGACAAGGAGACATAAGCTCCCGAATGGCATGGTTCTAACTCAATAATCTTTTTTGCTGCTAGCCTTCCAAGTTCAACATCTCCATGTACTTTACATGCAGAAAGTAGTGTTCCCCAAATGAAAGCATTAGGTTCAATAGGCATATTGTTTATAAACTTTTCAGCCTCTCTCAATTTCCCCAACCGACCAAGAATATCAACCATACAGGCATAGTGGTGGTAACCAGGCTGAATTCCATATTCTTTAGCCATTGAGTTAAGGTGGTAGTAGCCTTCTTCGATCAGCCCATTATGACTACAGGCAGATAATATCCCAACAAAAGTTACTGAGTCAGGGTTGATTTCTTCTTTCCTCATGAGCTCATAGGCTCTTAAGGCTTCTACACCTTTTCCATGCTGAGCATAGCTTGAGATCATAGCTGTCCAACCTATCAAATCTGGTTTATCAATCTCATCAAATGCTTTTTCAGAATCTCTAATGCTCCCACATTTAGAGTACATTGTAACAAGTGAACTTCCAACAGAAACTTCTGAATCTAAACCCAATTTCATAACAAGAGCATGCAGTTGAGTCCCAACACCTGATTTGTTTGAAAGTGCACTAGCCCCTAGAATGGATGAAAGTGTGTAAGAGTTTACTGCCAAATTAGACTTCATCATTGCACAAAAAAGCAACATTGCCTCTTCAATTAAACCAGTTTGTGCATACCCAGTAATCAAAGAAGAGTATGATACAAGATCTTTTTGGACAAGCATGTCAAATACCCTTCTTGCTAATCCTAGTGCACTACATTTAGAGTATAAAGTTATAAGTGTGCCACAAATAAGTGTTTCATTCCCAAACCCTGCACGAATTGCATAACCATGGATTTCCTTGCCTTTATGCAAACAATGAAGAGAAGAACAAGCAGAAAGAGTTGCAGTTAGAAGCATTTGATCAGGTCTGGTTTCTTCAGATAACATGTCTCTAAAGAGTTGAACAGCTTGTTCTGCATAGCCATGTTCTGTAAACCCAGCAATCATTGAAGCACATGAAACATTGTCATGGACAGGAATATTCTGAAATACTTTTAAAGAGTCCTCTAAACTACCACATTTTGAGTACATGGTAAAAAGAGAACTCTCAACAGAAAGATAAAAGATCAACCCAGTTTTAAGAGTGTAACAGTGCATCTGCCTCCCCAGGTTTATGCATTCTATCACACTAAAGACACTAGAAGTACAAAACCTATCTGGTCTCAGACCCTCTTTTAACATTGTCCGTAACAATTCAATTACCCGTTGAAAACTTTGCTTTTGAGCAAAAGAAGAAATCAACACAGCCCATGTATTTGGACTCCTTATGCTTTCCATCTCCTTAAAGATGATTTCAGCCAAACCAATTACCCCTATTTTTGAGTACATGTTTACCAAGGCCGCTTGTATCACTGAATCCATACAAAATCCACTTTTAATAATCCACGAATGGATTTGTGTTGCCTCTTCAATCATGTCTGGTTTAGCACAAGCAGAAATTACACTGGTAGCAGTATAGTTGTTTATTTCCACTTCCATATATCTCATTTCTTTAAAAAATTCAAGGGCATTGAGCAAATCATTCTTCTGCACAAATCCAGAAATGATAGCAGTCCAAGAAACAACATCTCGTGTAGGCATCCATGAAAACATATTCACAGCTTCTTCCATGTTTCCACACTTGACATACAAGTCAGTCAAGGCAGTTCCCACAAAGACATCTACCACACCACATTTAATGATCCACCCCTGAACCTCTTTTCCAATCTCAAGCTCTTTGAGTGCAGCACAAGCAGACAAAACACTTGAGAAAGTAAAACTGTTTGGCATCAAAAACTGTTTTCTCATTTGAACAAAAAGATCCAAAGCAACCCAATTTTCTTCACTCTTAACAGCTCCAGATATAATAGCATTCCAACAAATCACATTCTCACGACATGAAACATCATAAAACACCCTCAAAGCATCCTCAAAGACACAACATTTTGCAAACAAATCAATCATTCCAGTACGTACATATCCATTTGAAAAGAACCCATTTTTCATTGTAACTGAGTAAAGCTGCTTGCCAAAGCTAATACTTCTCATAGCAACACAAGCTGAAAGCACACTCCTATAAGAAATCTCATCAGGTTCAAAACCCGAAAACCGCATTTTAAGAAACCATACCCAAGAACCCTCAAACAGATAGTTGTAATTATAACCAGAAATCATAGTATTCCATGAAATTATGTTTAATTCAGACATTTTATCAAACAACTTGATTGCTTCGTCCATAGAACCACATCTGCAGTACCCATCAAGCAAAGAATTTGCAACAAATATATTGGATTGAAGTTTTGATGTTTTTAGCAAATGGGCATGTAAAAGTTTGGTACTTTTGATAGTATACTGTCTCAGTCTTTTGTAATCAATGAAAAAGTTAGAAATATTAAAAATAGTGGGATTTTTGTCATCATTTTCTACTCTGTAAATGGATGGGTTTTCAATGGCAGCTAGACTTGATATAAATTTATAAGAAGAATAATAGAGTTGGGTGTGGATTTTTATGTTGAAAACAGAACGCATTTCAGAGGGTGAATTTGCGGATGATCCTTTTCTTCTTCTGAGACCAGGCTTTTGAATAAGCGCCAACACGTCAAACTTTGAAGCTGTAGTCAGTACAAATAAAGGATAAGCAACAAGCTAGCCAAAAATGTCAAGATGGCCGAGTTGGTCTAAGGCGCCAGTTTCAGGTACTGGTCCGAAAGGGCATGGGTTCGAATCCCATTCTTGACAAAAATAAATATTTATTTTAAATTTGTTTTAAAATGTAAAAGGTTAATATTTACAGCTTTTTATCCAAACTTCATTTGCAAACAAGATATCAAAAACCTACAATCTTTAGTGCCAATCCTTACAAAAATCAGGTCAATTCTAAAAGAATAAAAACTCAAAGGGTCTTTATCATTCACTCTATAGTATTAAGTATATGTTTTTCTAACTCTCATTTCCTCTCTTCCATTACCAAATACGAGGATTGATATTGAAAACAAAGTAAGTTTTGAATAAATAATCTGTAACACTAAATATAAATTAAAATATTCTAATCGATTTATGACCTTCAAACGTTCTAACAATACGATCTAATTAATGTCAGACTCTTCTAATTCTATACCATTACTATAGTAAATTGTCACGAAGATCCATGTAAATTGTCACAAAAATCTGTGCTACAAAGGTACAATGTTAAATTATGTAATGATATTACAATTGGTAATCAATTTCATGACATTCTAACGCAAAAGATCCATCGAAATAACAGCAGCAAAACATACAACTCATATCATTACTTTAGTGTGAACTATGATTTTACATTAACCTACTAGCCTTAGCAGAACGTATTTTTATAATTCTCAAAAGAAAATTTTCAAGGTAAGGTGATGAAACTGAAAACATACAACATCGTTTTTTATCAAAACTATTGTACTCAACCAAGAAGAGATTGACAATTGCCATGACCAAGCTCCTTGAGCTTTGAATAAGTACTAAGAAATACATGGAAATGTCGAATTATCGAGCAGGTTCTCAGGCATTGTTGTACATTTTTTTACGAAAGTAAAATGCTCACAAGAATCTGGATGTCTTGACTTCAAAGAACTCTTTTTATGAATCTTGCCATTGTAAGCAGCTGACAAGAGGTACACTCACTCAGTTTGACATCCATGGCAATCAAGTGTTCTGCCTTTTTATTCGTCAGTCCTTCTGGTACAAACAAAACATTGTGCCAAGTCATTATTACAAAGGATGCACTTTTAAATTTTTCTTTGATCCACATCGTCTCTTAATTATTGTAATGCACTTTACAGACATTCTTGTGACCAAAAGACAAAGAAACCAAAAAAAAAAAAAGCCTCTATTCTCCACAGTTTAGTATAACTTCATCTGCAAGCTTTGAAGGACTTATTTGGACTTGAAATCTCGGGAGCCCTGGTTCTGAATCGTGGACTCGCAGCTTCTTCAAGTCCAATTCACTAGGAAACTAACCATCAGAGAAGATCATGTACAAAGAGTAAACACTGGAAAGAACTGGTGTTTCCACCTTTAATTTCATTGACATACAATCAAGTGTCTTGTTTGCGGCATAAAATATCCACTATTAACCCAGAAACAAGACATTGAACAATTTGTAACAATATAATACAAGTCATGAATAACATTGAAGTGAACCTATGACAAGAAAGATGACGTGATTTCAATAGTGTAAACTCGTGCAAATGAAGAGCCAAATATAGCAGCTTGTCAGCATGATCCAAATACTAGGCAAATGTAAGGACTTAAACCAGCATTTACAACAACACAGCAATGTACTGCAAGCCTACAGCTAATTCATTGATGAGGCTTACCTATATTATTAACTTTTAAATTTAAACTAACATAAGGTAATATAATGAGGTTTTGGGAGGAAAATGCTAATTGCATGCTGTCACCTTAATGATCATCACAAACACTGACAGGCTATGTAAGCCACTTGCTTATGTTAGAAGCATGATGAGCTAAACATTTTCAGTGTCCGACAACAAATGCACCAGCACCACCATATCATGGATGTTTAGAAAGTTCGAACTAGAATCGAAGTGCAATGATAGCATGCAGAATGGCTACTCTTGATATCTTAAGAAAAGTGGTTGCCAATATCTGGTTTTATCCTTTTTGCTTAACCCGAACAGCCAAGACAACATTTATCACATTGACTGAGAAAGATGTGCACACTTGAAGTAAGAATTGATGGGATTGAAGCAGAGTACTAAACGCTCCTGTGACTTCTTTTCAGCTGCCACAAGCTTTTCCACTTTCTAATCACAAAACTGATTTATCAACATAATACAAATTCCTCTTTGAATTATGAGATTACCTACTTCGATGCTTCTTTAATAGCTTCTTATCTCTAACTCCATCATAAAGAAGCTCATAAGAATAATAAGTTATGTGTCCCTTTTTCAACAAATCTTCTACAACAATCTTAGGAGCAGCAACAATCTTTTTATCTGACTCAAAAATTGTGTTCACAACCTCAGGAACTATACCCTTTCCTACCATCAGGTGGATGAGACCAACTGCATTATGAACTTTATTCTCTACACAAAGACAATTTATAACCTGTCCAAATGTTGTTAATGATGGAATGAACCCTTTCTCAACCTTTTCCAAAAGGAAATCATAACCAGAATCAATTTTTCCTGTTTTGCAGAAGCCATCAATCATGACGCGATAAGTGTAACTATCTGGGGCAATCCCATTTTCACCCATTTCATGGAAAAGATTTTCCGCCGTTTTAATCTTTAGCTTCTCAGAAAAAGCATTAATCATGATATTGTATGTCGCTTTTGTAAAAGAAACCTTGTATCTTTGTCCCATTCTTCTAAACAGCTTATATGCACCATCCAAGTCTCCATTACTGCAAAAGCCATGGATCAGTGTACCAAAACTAACAATGTCTGGAGCCAGACCCTTTTTTCCAATTTCCTCAAGTAAGTTCAATGCTTCATTACATTTCCGAGCTTTACAGAGGCTCTCTATAAGTATATTATAAGTGATTACATTCGGAATGCACCCCTTCTCCATCATAGCTTTAAATGTTTCCATCACATCTTCTGACTTAGAAGTTTTGCAGAGACCATTCAACACACAGTTATATGTGATCACATCAGGAGTGACACCATAGTTCCACATTTGATTTAGAATCTCAATTGCATTTTCCATTTTCAACTGCTTGCAATAACCATCAATCAAAGTATTGAATGTAAAAATGTCAGGAAGGTAGCCTTTGGCAATCGCATCATTCAGCAAATTATTAGCATCAAAGACACAGCCAATCTTGCATAATCCATTTATAACTATATTGTAAGTCCATATGTTGGGACTACAACCATTTTCTGACATCTCATTCATCAGCTGCAAAGCCTGTAAAATGAGTCCCTGCAAAGACAACCCCTTGATGAGAATGTTATACATAATAATATTAGGCTTTAATCCCTTTCCCAAAGCCTCATTAAATACAGCCACAGCTCGGTCTGTCCTACCATTCTGGCATAACCCGTTAATCAAGGAACAATAGGTGAACTCATCTGGAACAAAACCCTTAAAAATTGCATCAGTGAGAATCTTATCTGCATATTGTATCATCCCCAATTTGCAACATCCATCAACTACAGCGTTGTACGTAAAACCATCCGGCTCCAAGCCTTCATTCACCATTTTATGCAAAAATCTTTCAGCTTCTGCAACCTTGCCATTCTTGCACAAGCCACATATCAAGGTATTGTACGTAACAACATCTGGTATTAGACCTTCCCTAGTCACACCACCCAACAGACTAACAGCCTCACCAAGTGCACCTTTTCTGCAAAGCCCTTGGATAAAGATATTAAGTGTAAATAAATTTGGAGATACTCCCCTCTTCATAACCTTGTTCAGCAGCTTTTCACTTTCTTGAACAGCCCCCTTCTTGCAAAGAATATGTATAAGCTTGTTAAATGCAGTGATATTTGGACAAATTCCCAGCCTAAGCATCTCATCAAACAACTCATATGCCTCCACATGATGGTTCTCTTCAAAAAACCCTCCTACTATTGTACAATAACCAACTGCATTTATCTCACATCCCTGTAAAGGCATGCTTCTAAGAAGCCTCAGAGCAGCACGAGGCCTCCTTGCCTTACAAAATGACTTTATCCTAATTGTGAAAGTGTACACATCAGGAACAATCCCTTTATCTCTCATTCTCATATACACCTTGTGGGCTTCATTAAAAAACCCATAGTCAATCAAAATATTCATTATGGCATTATATGATAGAACCGTCAGCTCACAATTATAAAAATCCATCCTCTCAAACACATCAATAGCTTCTTGAACTTTCTGTTTCCGTCCATAATTTCTCATGCACCCGATATAAATTCCTTCAAGCAGACTGCTATCGACATTCATTCTCATCTCTACAAGCACATTCTCCATAGCCTCAAATTCCCCATGACACCCAAGCTTCTCAATCATGCACTTATAGGTTAACAAAGTGTGCTTGAACCCAACTTCTTTCCTTACCGCATTGAAAATTTCAAGCGCTTTGAGCGGATCTTTTTGGTATTTTACAACTGCAGCTACATGTTTAGGAAGTAAAGCAGGACTCATTCCAAAACCAAAAATCTAACACCATGTAAACACATTACACCAATTGACATTTGAAGGTCTTCTGCTCTTCTTCTCACTTTGTGCTTCGAGTTGTCCTAATACCAAAAAAAAAAACCCAAAAAAGTATGATCATTTGTCTGCAATTTGAAAAACCAATAATTGAAAAGCAAACTCCTTTCAAAAGTGAAAAGCTCTAAACTTCAATATTTGGCAAATAAAAAAAGACAACTTCATTAACGCTAACTCTTGGATAATATTAGAAACAAGTAAAATGAATTCACAAATTCTCATCTTTTCTTCCCTTTTCTCAGCAACCAAATAAAAGCGCCAAGGCCATAACAATTTCATAATTGCGAGGACTATCAAAAAGACGGTACAAATATCAGAAAACGAATACCTGAAAATACCCAGAAAAAGTTACTGCTTTGCAACGCAATCCCAATAAAACGTACACAGAGTCTGACCTCCAATTTGAATTTTTTTGGTGTTTTCTCTAGGGTTTTGGGATAGGGAGGCATGCTAGCAAAGAGAAAGCAGCTAGAGTTTCATATTTCTACCCAGTAAATGACTCAGATTTTGCCATGTCAGCTTTAAACAACTCGTTTTCTCAATGTAATGGCTGATCAAAATTATATAAATTCTTTGTTTTTTCTTTTAGAACAGAACTCCCAATCAAAAATTTTTGTCCGTTGTTTCTTATTTCATTTTTTATGTTAACTCTCTCAAATTATCACATGTTTATTTTTTGAATAAAATATTTATTTTTTAAAATTTTAATCAAAATTATATAAAATTTTATTAATTTTAAAAATAAATATTTCATTTTAAACGTGTAAACAACGTTAATATTAAATATAAAATATCTAAAATAATTTTTTTATTATTATTTTTCTCTTGGGTCAGTCGATGACTTTTTGCACCAATTGACCACTCATGGAAAGCACCAGATTGATGTCCCTTGAAAACACGGATGCTCCCTTGGGAACATGATCAAGGCTTTCTCTCTTTTTTTTTTTAAATTAATAAAATTTTAATAAAATTATATAATAATAATTTTTAAAATTAATAAAAGATAAAATTATCTTTTTAATATTATCATGTCATTAAATTAACAGAAATACTAATAATTAACTAACGACTAACATATGTGTCCAACGAAAGATATTTTTTTTACGAAGTATCCATTTCAAAAATAAATAAATTTTCATGTAATTTCGATTAAAACTTAAAAAATAAAAGTATTTTATTCTTATTATTAAATTAATTTATATTTAATTTTAATATTTTTTATTTTTTCCCTCATAATTTTTTTCCTCTCCAACCATGACAAACAAGGTTTACCCATCATTTAAACCAATAGCAAATTGTAGCAACATACTAATCACCATCGGTAGCCCTTCTTTTTCAACCATTAAAGTTCAATTTTACGACATGAAAAGTTATAAAAAAAATTATATTTATTAAAAAATAAAAAGAATAAAGAAGGAAAATGAAGAGGTCAAGCCTAAGAAAAGACAATAAAATTGTTGTAATTAGTTTTTTTAAATATGAATTATATATTCACAATAACCAAAAAATAAAAAAAAATTGTGGATTAAATAGACGATGGACATGCACCTAAAAAATTAGATGCATATAAAAAGCAAAAACGAGTTACACAATGAAAGTTATAGCAAAGACTTAGACAATCAATCGAAATCGACGATTTTGGCTCCAAATGGGTTGGTTATTCAATGTTGATTATGACACCAGTTGTGGCAGTCGATTTCTTCAACTGATCGATTCGATTGCCTAAGGGGACTTTTCCCTTCTAAATCGATTGAAAAATCGATGTATTTTTGTAATTACTTTTTATATATGGGTAGAGGGAATTCCTATGATAGGTTTCATTAAATATCTACCCCTTCCTCGTTTCCATTATTTCCCCTGATCGGCACCATTTCCTACTTTCAAATCCTAAACAGAGCCTTTAAAATTAAAAACCCTCCTCCCATTTTCACTTGCCTTCTGCTACTCTACTATTATCGCGTTGCATTTGCCCTACCCACTAGCCACCTTTACCTTCCTCATTGACTCTCTCAATCTTACTTAGCCATTTATTTACAAGGTTCTTATTTGCACTTTACTATATGTTTGTACCCACTGTTTGAATCTTTCTCTCTTTCTTTTTTTGTTTTAGGCATAGTGTTTTTTTTACTAAAAAATAAATTATATAGTGTTTAATTTTTTTACTAAAAAATAAATTATGTGATGTTTAATTGTTTTTTTTTTACTAAACAATAAATTATATGGACTAGACTACTTATTTAAACAAAATGAAATTGTCAAATTGATCCAATTAAGCTCAAATCCTCATATAAATAATAGAACGGGCAACTGGTTATTTTTTAGCTTGGGCCATTTAAGCCCAAAGCTTATAAAAATCTATAACTGATCGAAACCGATCAAACCATGGTTGGTTCAATCTTATCGGTTTTCCAGGATGATCGACCGATCATCTTAGAGCATTGGTTTGGTCAATTTTGGTCTCCCCTAAATTGAAACCACTCAAAACCAACCGATACTCACCACTGGGTAAAAAAGGGGATTGCTTTCAATGTTGTTCTTTTTTGGATAATGCAAATCAATTTTATTACAATCTTCAAGTTGTTAGTTTATACCCTGATAACGAAAAGTAAAATTTTATCTGAATATAGTTTTAGGTAAACGATGATGTTCGTAAATACAAAAAGTATTTCATAAATATAAATACATATCTTAACACTTTTATTCAAATCTTGATGTAAAATAATATTTATAGACATTCCATTTTATCTAGGGTATTTTTTTTTTTGTAAAATTTGAAATTAGATTAAATGAATACCATTTTTTATAATTAACCAATATTTTTAAATACAAAAAAAATTGAAGTCAAATTTTAATAGAATTTTCCTTTGAAAAAAGTAAAATTTTAGTGCATATTAATGTCAAACCCGACCCTAAAATATCTGTCATGTTATACATGTAACTGATAGAATGATAGTATATTTGAACAGTTGGAAAAATATTTAAAAGGCAGTATTATAACCAGAAATATGACCAAAATGATTTAAACCTCGAATAAGCTCAAATATGGATTTTAAGAGTGAAATTGGAAATTACACAGTACAGAGATTACTCAAAATAGTGATTCGGAGTTTGAAATCCAATTTGGAGTCAATCGAGAAAATTGACCGATTAAGGACAAAACGATCATTTTGTCATTTAAGGACAAAATGGAGATTTTCATAAAAGAATTTAATCACAATTGACCAAGAATAATTATATGAAGTATAATATGATTATTGGAGCATAATATGAAGTTTAGCAATGATAAATGTAATTTCTCGGTAGTTTTGAAGTACAAGGTAAAATAGTAATTTTGCCATTAAAGGACAAAACGAGAATTTTTGGAAAAGATTTTGACAACAATTGTTCAAGATTAATTATTTAGATTATTTAGAACATAATTTGAGGATTTAGCAGTGAAAAGTTTCAATTTTTAGTACATTTTGAAGTATAGGGCAAAATGGTAATTTTACCACCAGATGACCAAATTTAATTTTTCGAGAGAATTTAGATCAAATTTGATAAATTAGAGTGTGGTATGAGTTTGAGGAATGAAAAATATGCCTTGTGGTAATTTTTCAATTTTTAGGGTAAAAATATAATTTTTGACTTTTACAAAGGCAAAAGCGTAATTTTCAAAAATTTCTCCACCAAGACTTTGGATAAGTCTGAAAGTTTTATCTAAGCTGGGGATAAGAGAGATAAATACATGGTAGAAATTTGAGAATAAATGAATGGCTAGAAACTAATAGATTAATAAAATATTAAAAAATGAATAAAATAATAATATTTTATTATATCTTTAAAGAAGCTGATTTTTCAGCCAATGACCCTTAGGAGGGTCGGGTAGAACCAGGCAAAAGAGGGAAAGAAGGAAATCAAGAACCCTAGGGGAAAATCAAAGGGGAAAAGTGTAGAAATCAAAAATTTATCAAGTAAAAGGTAAAATTTCTTTAATTTCCTTTGATTTCTTCATTACCCACCCATTTTACTTTAATTTCCAAGCAAATTTAGAAAGTGGGTATGCTCCCCACATGCTGACCGAATTTTTTGGAGTGATTTTGAGTCTTGATTTGGTTGAATTTTAACTTGATTTAATGTTTTTAGTGAGTTTAGTAAATGTAAAAATGAGAAATAGCAAGAAATAGAATTTTTTCATATTGAAACTCATTTATGTAGAATTTTAGAGAGAGAAATTGGTTGTTGAAATCATGTTTATTTGTGGTATTTAAGTGAATTATGTTGAATTATGGCCAGAGGAAAATTTTGAGAATTTTCAGAGTAAAAATTAGAATTTTTACCCGCTAGGGGTAAAATCGTAATTTTCAATCTAAGACTGGTAAATTGACCAGTAGATGCTGCCATTGAGAAATTGGAATATAATCGAACAATTAGAAATTTAAACGGGTCATATCGGACTTAAAATGGAGATTTTAGCAATTTATACGTGTGTAGGCGAATTAAGTCAAAAACCATGTTTAGACGGTTATTCGGACAGTTTGTAGGACATTTCATGCATTTAGAGCTTGAAATAATTTATGATGAATTGACACAATTTATTGAATTTTGTGTCATGGATTATGGATAGATGGTGAGTAAATTGGTTCGGGTAAGAGACTGCACCCAAGGACGGAGGTTAGGAGTATCTCTACTCCTAGAGCAGTGAGTAAACTTATTATCGTCTTAATTATCTAGAGTAGTTTTTATTCAATTGTGTGTTTTATAGAAAATGGGTTTAAATAGTAAATTATCATGTTTTAAGAAAAATTGTGATTTTATAAAATAATTTTTATAAATTTTTTTGAAAAATTGAATAGCGGTTTCAAAAATAGAGTAATGGGAGACCGTTTACTTGTATTGCAAATTATTGTTTGAATTGTATGGCTTATGATAAATTGTGGGCATGACTGGCTATTTTTATGAAATGATAAATATGTGAACTGCTTTGATTTGCCTTAATTGGCAAAATAAGAATTGTGGGCCATGTTATGCTATGATAATTTTATTTAATTAGTGGGATAATTGTGGTCGCTGCAGTGGTGGATTCCATGGACCAACCTTTAGGAAGGGCACGGAAACCCAAAATTTTATTGTGCTTACCTCGATAGAGAGGCATGTAGGGTATCTCCTAAGGTAGGATTCGAGTTTACTTCACGCCTAACCACCTCGTGATAGTGAACTCAACCAACGCCAAAGAACGGCTGAATTTCGATAAATATGAAATTTTACAGCTTTGGCGGACTCGAGTGAATGCCCTCGTACAAGGTATCCCCGAGTACAGATTTTGGCATAAGTCAAGTTTTTAAAGATTATGCATAAGCCAAGTGAATTATTGGAATAAAATTGAGTATTGATGTTGTGAAAAATATATTGGATTTGAATATTTTATTTGTCTCCTTTTTACTCGATTTTAGATACTTTAGATAGTGTCTGTTTACTCACTGGGATTTTATAATCTCACTCTTTTTTTTTCCACACCTTACAAGCTCAGAGCATTCATAGTTAGTTGATTTGATCAAGGACCATAGTGGATTTGAATCGACGAGAACTGTAGGTTCATAGTTCTTGAGACATTCTGGTTAGTTTTGGGGCTCACGTATCATTGTAATTTAATTTTAATATTATAGTCTTTTGCATTAAAGTATGTAAAAGCATAATTAATTTTTACGCTGCGAAAATTGTTTATCAATAGTTTTATAAAATTTGTTTTATGAGAAATTATATTATTTTATTAAATATTTTATTATATTCAAATAATTAAATTTTATTTCCAAATATATATTTTAGATACTTAAATTTATTTTTATCATGATAAATGTGTTTTATACGTATTTACTACATTTTTAGCAAATTTCAAAATTTTCGATGAAAAAAGATAAAAATGCCCCTGTGAGCTGGATAAAACTATTTTAGTATTTTTAAATTGAAAATGACCGGTGGTATTTAAAATGTGACATGTTGTAATCGTCGCTCACTAGGGAAGCGTGAAAACTGATACGAAAGCATTGTGAGGTTTCGGTCGGTATTCGGAGTGTGAATACCTATTGAGACTTTGCGACGGTTGTCATGAGCCCGATGGGGAGTTCCGGGTCGTGACAATTAATCACTTTTATTCAAATCTTGATCTAAAATAATATTTGTAGATGCCACAGTTAGTCCAAGATCATTTTGCAAATTTTGAAATTAAATTATATTAATGTCGCAACGTACGGGTGCGGGAACCCGTCCGCTAGACGTGAATAACTTGGGGAGTCGCCACCAATCTTTTTTGTTTAGGTGTGATTGGCCACCCATTCAAATTTGTCCTATTCGACGAAATACTAAATTAACTTTAGGTCCGTCGAAAGAACGAGAAACTGGTCTACGTGTTTTTTTTAGAGTTTGGGTTCGGGAGTACGGTTATGCACGGGGAAGGATTCGCACCCTCATGACGCCCGTTCCACGAACGGTACCATTTAATCACTTATTGTCTTCACCCTTTTATTTTGTTTTTGTGTTTCTTTTGCTATCATTTGTTTGATTTATCTTTCATTATGTTGATTGAATATTTTACGGCCTAAGCGTACATGTAATGCAATTATGAAATGCGTGGCATAAAATCGAAATAGCACTAAACGAAAACCTTTTATTGAGTGTACTTTCCGAATCCGCCCATCATACTGGTGGGATTCGGGAGTATCCTCGCACCTAGAGAGTTTACCAATGAAACTCGCCTTCGCAAGCTTCCTCGGAAAGTCCCATCATCGGGGTAATCTCTTGTGAAAGAAAACAGGGTTTTCGTGAATGCAAAAATCCTAATACGGGTAAAAACCTTTTATTAAAGATATCTCTCCGAACCCTCCCATCATACTGGTGGAGCTCGGAAGTATCTTTTCACCTAGGGAGTTTACCAATGAAAACTCGCCTTCGCAAGCTTTCTCGGAAAGTCCCATCATCGGGGTTTATATCCGTATACAAAATAAGTCTATATGCCATGACAGTTAACAATGCAAGCATGATACGCGTTAATTCCGTATTTATTTCATGTTTGTTATTTTTCTTTTATGCTTACTTTTTGTTAATGAAATTCCTTTACTTATTATTTTTATGTTATTATGACTTGATGAATTTATTATTGCCATTTATTGATTTTTATTTATCTTATTTGTTTTTATTCATGGTTTCTTTTCATATTACATATGTTTAAAGGTTATTTATTTATTTATTTATTTTATATTTTTTATTCATATATATTTTTTTATTTTATTTTTTTATTAGAACCATTTGGAATTTTGAATTAGGACCCTCCCATCATACTGGTGGGATCTTAATTAAAACTCCTAACCTAAGGAAATTCACTTGGAATTGCGACTTCTCCCGTTCCGGATGAAAATCCCATCATCGGTCTTGATTCTAAAATAGTTGTTTAATTTTTCAAAATCATTCCTTTTTTTGCCATTATTTATTATTATATATTTATATATATTTTATTTATTATTATTTATTTATTTATTTTTATATTTCATTTTTTATTTTTTTCATTTTTTATTTTTTTTATGCTTATTGCTAACATAAATACCTACTTTTTTTTTACATATATTTTTATCCTTTCTAATAAAATTTAAACCAAATTAAAATAAATAAAAAAACATTATAATTAATTGAAACAAAATGCTAAACCCATAAATACTGTAAACAAAGCCCAATAATAAAAAAAAAACTATACCTATTTGGGCTTTGGACTAGCCCAGCTCGACGGCCCGTATGAGGCCCAAATTTATCGCAGGTGGTCCGCTCAGCAGGCCCGCAATGCAGCAGTCCAAAATGCACCGTTTTTGGCCCTGGTATGCTCTTCAAAACGGCGTTGTTTTGCTTCAGGCCCTTCAGCTCCTCCCCATCTCCAAAACAACGTCGTTTGGCTTTTGTCCTTCTACTATAAAAGCATTTTTTTTTTATTTTCCCTGCTGCCTTCTCTCTCTAAACCCTAAACACTCTGCCTTCTCTCTAAAAGCCACCGATCGGATTTCCTCACCGGCGCCGTCCGCCGACCACCCCCTCTCTCTCCGATCTGCCCCTTTCACTGGCCGACCCTTCTTCTCCCCCTTTCTTTCTCCCTGCTTTAGATCGGCAGATCTAGCCTGGACCTCCCCTATCCGACACCAACCGTTCAGCCTTCAGATGGCTACCCAAATGACCAGATCTAGCCTCCCCTCTCACTCCGATCGGACCAAGATCATCGGCGAACCCCCTCTTTTTATTTTTGATTCGATTTTTTGCTTTCTATTTGTGGTTTTTTTTTTTGCTGCTAGGTTTTAGGATTTTTTTTGGTTATCTGGGTATCGTACCGACTATTAGAGACATTTAGGGATTTTTGTTTTTGGTTTGTGATTTTTTGGTTTTTTTGTTCTTTTTCTCCCGAATGCCCCCTCTCCCCTTTTAGCACTCGGATTGTCCAAAATTTTGGACAATCCGAAATGGAGCTCTGACAATGGAAAGGGGGGGCTGGCTGCTTGGGTGTCAGTCACCGGATTTGGGGCAATCCCCCAAAATCTGGTGATTGCAGGGATGATGATTGCTTCCTCCCCCCCCCCCCCCCTTCCCTTTTTTGATTTTTTGATTCTTTTTTGATTTTTTTATTATTTATTTATTTATTATTATATTTTTTTATTTTTAGGTGTCTACAATTAAGATCTTTTTTTATAGTTAACCCAATTTTAACATTACAAAACAAATTGACTTTTTTCGACAAAATTCCAATGAAGAACTCAGTCGCTAAAAATACAATAAGTAATGTCAATGGTAGAAAAATTCAAAAATTTTGTTGATAAATCTTTGAAATTTTCAATGGAAAATTCAACTGAGAAAGGTGAAAAAATGGATAGACAAGTAGGCTAATGTGTCAATAATTATAGTATCAAATCTATCAAAAATAGTAATTGACTTATGGAATTCCATTCGTTATGAAAGAATTACCTATAGAATTCAATCAATTTTTCCATCGATAAAATTAATAAAAATCATTAAAAATAATCTATTTTCTCATCTCAATTCACAATTCAATCCACAAGTAATAACAAAAGTAAATATTGAAATATGAAACTAAAATTCAAATTAAAATACATAATGTTGATTTGAGTCTACTGTCATAGATGATCCAACTGCAGACTTGATGCAACATTACAGTTACATGTGTAGATTAGATCCATAATCCAATTTTAATTAGGTTATTCTTTCTTTGTCTATTGCTCATTCTCCATATGTAATAATCTTCACTTATTTTTTCTTAATTTAATGTGTTCATTAGAATTCCTAAGAAACGTATATAATTAAGAGTTTATGCCCATTAAGATTTGATCAAGTGGAATATTTATAAATGCTATTAAAGCTGAAATCTCTTTAAGATATTTATAACGTCTTCCTTCCATTTACCTTATAAATGAACATTTTCCTAGCAAATCAATTCTTGTAGCAGTACAAAGTATTCTACCAACAACAAAAGCAAGAGAAGTTAGTATTCCTTGGGTGTAATGGCAAGTTTCAACATTTATATTGCTTTCGGTATTTTAATGATTATGACAAGTGGAATGGTCATGGCTCGTGATGTTGATCTGATCAAAGCAAACAATTGTGAAACTAAGATGACAATGCATTGTGTTATTGAGGTTTTTGCCAGTATTTTCAAGACCGGAATCGTTTCTAATAATTGTTGTCATGAACTTATAAGACTTGGCCAACTTTGTCATAATGCATTAGTGAAGAAAGCTCTTCAAAATCCTCTATTTAAAAATAATGATACATCAGTGATCTTATCAAGAGCTGCTCAAGTATGGAATAAGTGTTCTCTGGTTGGAGAGAATATTTCTCCCACTCCTTCTCCCTGAGAAGGTTTATAATTTATTTTATTAATGAAAATTCTAAAAATTTAATATTTTCAATGTTGTTCTTCTTTGAATAAATGCATATCAATTTCATTATAATCTTTATTTTGTTTATATCATGATAACGAAAAGTAAACTTTAATATAATTTCGAATAAATAATGATATTTGTAAATATAAAAAGTATTTAGTAACATACAAGGAAAGAGCCAAACCTAAATTATTGAATTGCTACCAAACCATTTTATCCCAATACGCCAAAACATTGATGACTACCCAATATTCCTTAGAAAATTCTTAAAATAGAGCAAAAATGAAGAAATTTGTTGAAGCTTTTTAACAATAAACCATGTGAGGACCAACCCTTTTTAGCAAATGGGCAAGCAATTGCCAAGTTTGGAACAACCCTGTGTTGTTTCCATTTCTAAATGTAGAATTTTAAGAGAGTCTGTTCTAGGTTGAGAATTTTCTATAAAGTCCTGATGTTTTGCTTGAAAAAGAAAATGTTAACTCAACACAATAACCCTTGTTTCTACCCTAGATGATAGAAAACTCAAGTAAGAAGTAAATTTAATGTCTTTATATAAAAATAAAAAATAGAGCTAGCCAAATTTTATTGAGAGATTAAAACAAAGAGGAATAAAGGTTAAAATTTTTTTAGATGACCATTAAGAGAACAAATATATAATATATACAAAATTTTAAAAATTTTGAAATCCTCCTCACCCCCATAATTACATAAGGCCCCACCCCTATTGAAAATTAAAGAATTATGCAAGGTTTTTCATTTCAACAAACAAGTTGTCCTTAACTTTGTTGATGGAACACTTGACTTTAGCCAAGTAATTGTGCATTTTTTAATTTGACATTTTTAATTTAGTTAATTCAATTAAACAAAAAAATTTTAAAGCCTTAACCAACAATAAATTAATCGAATTAACCTCTCTCATTAACTGAATTAATTGAATTATTTTTAACCAAAATTTTTCTATTAATTCAATTAAAATTGAAAATTGCTCACCCTAAAAAGTCGTTACCAATGCATTTCTTTCCAACCAATGAGCAAAATTAAGGTTGATAGACTGAAAATGATTTGCTTTACATTTTTGCAAATTAATCGTGCATTATATTCCAATCAGAAAAGTAGTAAATGTAAATCAATTTCATTATATATATATATATATATTCTATTGGATAGAAGCATGTTCTTTGGTATATGTAAGGATATTAGCTTATATATTCCTTTTTTATTCTTGGTGGGTACTAAATTTTTTAATGAAATTCAAAAAACTCCTTTTTTTTCTGAGTCTTCATTATACTTTGACCAAAGATTTCCTTGAGTTAAGAAATGCTAATAAACAATTAGATATCTCTTTTAAAATTACTTAGGGTGATGTATCATTTATTAATTATTTATTTATTTTCATGTACTTCATATTATACCTAATATCAACCTCATCGTTCATCCTTGGTACGAACTACCTAAGACAGTATCAAAGTGTAGTAAACCACACATAAAATAACCTAATAATCTCAAATGTAAGGATTATTTACACAATTAACACATGAGAATATATTCTATAAACATTTAAGTGAATTACGAAATGAAATTCTCTTGTATATAATTAATGAAAATCTATCATTTTCCCTTTTAGACCCTCAGAATAATTTTTTTTCATGCACCTTTTTGCCATTGTCTCTATGGTGAGAAGGGTTGAATTTCGTAGAACTTGCATTCGAATAATATGTTTAAACACAAGAAGAATCAATGACTTAACAATTTTTCAATGGATCAACTCACAACACATAAGCTCAATAAGATTATCATATCATAAATTTTAAATTGCCAAAGAATCATGTCTAGGTGAGAGACAACCAAGCAAAATTGAACATCTTAGCCAAGATTGTGGTTTTAGGATATGCCCTCTATTTTGTTAAGTAATGGCAAAGTTCTTTTAGTCTTCACATTTAAGGATCTTTATATAATGATGAACTTCTTGTGATGAATGGTGAACTTAATTCTTAACCTAAGTGTTATCTTTACTCCTAAATGAGTAAATATTTAACTATTCCCTAATTCTTCATACATGTAACTTAAATTAAAGATTCAAGCAAAAGTTCCATACCTCGCCTCATATATGTGGTCTAACTGATTAACATCAAAACTGCAAACCATAGCAATTTAAAGATTGTTTAGTGATACCACCAGACCAAGGCATGAAATAAACATATAGTGGGTCTTGTTCAATGAATTTGTTCTTCTAATAAGCATCTACATATTAATTGCAAATATCATTATACTTCAATCTATGAAACCAATTGCCTACTTTATAAGTAAAAAAAAAATAATATGTGTTAATCTCTCAACTTCTATCAATGTCTTGTCTTGGTAAAGCATGTATTAGGAACTATTTAACAATAATGTTTTGGTGTATTAAGGATTTCATAATTATAACTCGTTATAATTCTTTTTGCAAAGAATATTCATTCTAAGGACTTTATCTTATTAAGTTAACATCAATTATTCCATAAACTCATAGGTAAAGTAAACCTTTATTAGGCTACATGCATAAATCAACATTAATGTATCTTTACGACCAATTTAATTGACTTGTGGGGCATACGTCCACATTACCAATCTCTCACTTGCAATAAAACTAATCACCTATGTATCTAATACCTATGACTTCAAGGTAGCAATCATGTTTCTATTAGGACAGAGCATTAGTAAAAGGATCTGCTAAGTTATCCTTTGTGGGCACTTGCTCAATCTTTATGTCACCTCGTTTAATAATCCTTTTAATCAAGTGGTAATGCATCAATACATGTTTAGATTATTGATGACACATTGGTTCTTTTACTTCACAATATAGGGGGTATTAATTCAACAAATGCTAAGAATCGCACTTGGTTTCTGTGATGAATTTTGATCCAAACTATCTCTTTCATTTTCTTAGATGCAAACATGTATTTAGCCTCAATTGTAGAGTTTATGGTTGTCTCTTGTTTGGAACTCTTACAACTAAATGCACCACCATTTAGAGTGAACAACATCCTCCCTACGATTTGTTATCATCTTTGTCAATTTGAAAGACTACATCACCGAAACCCATTACATTAAGTTCAACTCCTTTATAAACCAAAATGATATCCTTAGTCCTTCTCAAGTACTTAAAGATATTCTTCACTGCTATCTAGTGATGTTTATCAAGATTAACTTGACATATGCTTGTAACACTTGGAACATATAATACATCTGGTCTAGTGCAAAGCATTGTGTACTTGATTGATCTAATTGCCAAGGCATATAGGGTCCTATCCATGCGATTTCTCTTTTTATTTATTTATTTTTGTGTATAGTGTAAATGTATGCCTTGTAAACCAATGTATTGATTGTACAAAGATACATCTTGTATTTAAGCATTTACTATTTATGCAAAACATCCTTTATTTTCAAAAGGTCTATAAATGTCGATTAGATGAAATAAAGTCCTTGGAATGTTGTATGCTTTGCATAAAAGCGTTATGAAAAGTCATAATTATGAGAATCTTATTACATTTCAGCATTATTCTTAAATTGTTTCTAGTCAAAATTTTATTAAGAAAAATGAATATGAATAAAATACAGAGACTGGCACATGGTTATATTCCTCACTTGTAAAATGGATAATCAATCTCATAGATTGAAATATAAGTATAATTAAACTAACATGTGAGTTTTAATATATTATGTTATGTTTTACTTTGTGTGCTAAGACATGCCATATTTTCAAGGGTAAAATACCTCACACCTCTAAGTTTTAATCAAAATTCTAAACGAGTCTATTAGTTTTTGAAATAAACACTTCACCCTAAAAGTGTAAATACCGTTAATAGAGATTATGAAAGAACTAAAACATCTCTTTTTTTATTAATTTTAAAAATTATTATTATATTTTTTATAAAAAATAAAAAAAGAGAGCATTGATCGGTGCTTCCTAACTCCCCAAGAAAAGGGAGCACTGTCGATGCTCCTTTTCCTTTTTAATTAATAAAAAAATTAAAAATATATATAATAGTAATTTTTAAAATTAATAAATGATAATATTATTATTTCAATATTACCATGCCATCAATCTAATGGAAACACTAACGGTTAACGGAAGATTTTTTTTAAAACAGAGTGTCTATTTTAAAAACTAATAGACTTGTTTAGAATTTTAATTAAAATTTAGTAAGCTTTTCAAACTTGATTTAAGCCTTTTAGCATTTTAATGATTATTGGTAATATGTGATTATTTTGATAGTATGTTTTGTTGAAGTAGTGAAGTTAAATGATAAATATTCTTGTTCATATATGGAATTCGATCATTTACATGTTACCTTAAATCAAATTTTCATATTTTAGAGGAATATGATGATTGCGTGAAGATAGACGAAATGGGACAAAAAGAAGATGGAAAGAAAGCCAATTGAGTATTGGAGTTTTGATTCATAGGTAATATTATTTTATTATAATTGTTTTATTATTAATAGACACTTTAGCATGCTTGATGGTGGTTTAGGGTTTAGGATTTAGGGTTATAGGGTTTTAAATTTGAGTAATAGAGATTAGTATAATTTTATTTTAATATTATGTTTAAACTTAAATTAAATGGTTAGTAAAAAATTTTTTTTTGAAATTAAAAAAAATTCAATCTTTATGCTTTTAATAAAGAGATAATGTATCAACTAATAAGTCAAATATTTAAATATAAATAAGTTATTTCTTAAATAAAAGAGGTTTATTGTATTGATCATGTTAAATTTGGTTTATTGTATTAAATCGTATCGTATTAAATTCGATCTCTTTAATAAACATATTAACCAAGTGTGTAACATAATAAATGTATCCATCTGTATATGTATTTAAATTCATGCGTATTGTGTGTAGCGTTGATTTTTAATTATATATAACTGATAGTACTCTCTGATTATAACACGCCAACCTGAATAAAATTTGGTCTTGTTTGATCCCTGATCCCTGCTTGTCTTCTGAATCCAACAGCTGATCAAAATCATATAAGTTTCCAGCTTCATCCTTTACTAGTAGTATTTTTTTCCTTTTGGAAACCCTAGTTGTCTGCTGCTCTGCAGAGAGAGAGAGAGAAGAACAAAGAATGGAGACACCAGGGGAGTGGCTGGAGAAATCTTTGGTGGAATTGTGTCAGAAGATGGAGACGGGTTTGGGTTTGGATTTGGATAGGGAGATCATATCTGGTTTAGTCTCTTATTGCGAGATGGCTCAGCCCCTTGATGCTAAAGAATATCTTGATGTAATTCTTTCCTCTCTCTCTCTCTCGTTTTCCTTAATCGTTTTCTTCTGGTCAAATTACAAGTTCTGGGTTTGTTGGTTCTTTTGTTCATTTATTATTTTAATTTTTCTTTAGCTTTTAATTAGAAGAATGGATAGTGGTTGAGGTTTCTGTTGATCTGGGATTCAATCTTTTGTTAATAGAGATGTTGTTAGATAATTTGAATGATCCACCGAAGTACTTGGTTATGATTAACCTTTTGGATTAACCATTGATGAATTATGACAAATTTTGATTGATTATCCTTACATTACATTATAGAATTTTTAAAGTCAAATTCTAACGAAGGATTAGCATGTCGAGTTTCTTAATTTAATTGAGAAAGATTGGTGTGTGACTTTGAGTTAAGTACCCTTTTCAAACAATTTTAATATTGTCGCTTCCAGTTTTTTGCTTGTGATCATACTACATCAATGTGATGCTAGTGCTAATGCTCTCATTCTAAAATTTTAATAGTTAGTGCTTTTCTTTCTCCTCCCTTTTTTCCTTTAGGGGGTTTTAGCTATGTTTAAGCATAAGGTTTTCTATGGAGCATTGTAGGTTTAATTCAAAAGGTCACCATTTTATCAATAGTTCTTATGTTAAGCTCTACTGTCTTAATTCTATACCTTCATTGACAGTTCTTTTTCTCAGCAGCCATAGCAAGTATTCCATGTGTTAAATTCCATTTGTTTTTTTTCAGAATTTTATTGGCCAGGAGGCAGGGAAAAGTGTGACTGAAGAGTACTTGCAGCGGAGAGGTCACACAGATCTCTGCAGTGGCAGTTCAGCCATACCAACTTCAAAATTACAAGCCTATGTCAAACCACCTTCATGTGAAAGCTCTGTCAGTGGAACTAAGAAACAATTTAAAACTCCAAAAGAGGCCACGGGCTCCAGTTATCAGGCTGAACCTAAAAAGAATGCCATTTCTGGTTATCAGGAAAACAGAGTCCTGAATGCTGCTAGCGATTCAAGAAATAATCATAAAGGAAACCAAGGTAATTCTAAAAAGAAGAAAGCTGGTAAAGTTGTTTCACTTGCTGAGGCAGCCAAAGGGTCAATTGTCTTTCAGCAGGGGAAACCGTGCTTGTGCCAAGCTCGTCAGCACAGACTGATTAGTAACTGTCTTTCCTGTGGTAAGATAGTATGTGAGCAGGAGGGAGAGGGGCCTTGCAATTTCTGTGGTGCTCTAGTGCTTAGAGAAGGGAGCGCATATGCTGGTTTAGAGGGAAGCGTCACTCCCTTATCGGATGCTGAAGCAGCAGCTGAAGCTTACGCAAAAAGGCTTGTTGAATATGACAGAAACTCTGCTGCACGAACAACGGTTATTGATGACCAAAGTGACTACTATGAGATTGACAGTAACAGCTGGCTGTCAAAAGAGGTGCCTAACTTGTTTTCAAACTCTAATTCTTTGAAATTGAGGGTAATTGCTGTGTGAATTTGATTGAAATTTGCTTGGACTGCTTTTTTGTCTCCCAGGAGAAGGAACTTCTGAAGAAGAAACAAGAGGAGATTGAAGAGGCTGAGCGCTTGAAACGAAGTAAAGTGGTTATGACTTTTGATTTGGTTGGGCGCAAGGTATTGGCTATTCCAATGGTCTATTTTACCTGTAAAGTTTTTTCCTTTTTTTTTTTTTGAATCCTTATAAGTTACATTTGACCATGCAAGTTGCAAAAGAACAGAGGCATTTTACTGACAA
Organism: Theobroma grandiflorum; assembly: GCA_036013995.1. Taxonomy (NCBI): domain Eukaryota; kingdom Viridiplantae; phylum Streptophyta; class Magnoliopsida; order Malvales; family Malvaceae; genus Theobroma; species Theobroma grandiflorum. The sequence goes on from CP142131.1 coordinate 17,596,289, forward strand.
ATTTCAAAGCTTTCCTTTTTGCTTAGCCATTTCAATTGCATTGACTCTTCCCCACCCCATCCTCAATCTCCCTTTTTTCTTGTAGTCACTTTTGTCTTTAATGCTTGTAAAGTTCGCTTTATCTGACTTCTTCTGAAAAATTCTTCCTCAGTAGTTTTTAACTGCTTCGATTTTTTCTTTTGCCCATTAATTGTTGTTGGCCACATATAGATATTTACCATTTTCGGTACTTATATTTCCAGGTCCTATTGAATGAAGATGAAGTTTCAGAACTAGAATCAGAGAACAGGATACTTCGGCCACCAGATGAAAGAGAAATGAACAGAATTAAACCTAATCCAAACCTTAGAGTGCAACCAGTCTTTCTAAATCCAGCCCCCAGCAAGAAACCTTCTAAGAGTAAACAGCCAAGTAAGAGCCCAGCCAATGGCTTGTGCTTGGAGATTACTGGAAGGGTGCAGCATGACAGCAATGAACTGAAATATTTTATGACGGAAAAACAGATAGAAGCAGCTTGAAATGGAAGCTTAGCAAGGATGCTTTAGTAGACAGCTAAAGGGTGGTCTGCATGCAGCAGATGATGGTGAATATTTTCTAGATTACCATTTAGAGCACATCTTGCTGTATTGCAATGTTTATTTCAATGCTTTATATATCTCTCTTGATGATGAATCGAAACCACATTTTGTTTTTCAAATAGTAAATCAATGAATTAGCCCTGGGCTTTTGGGAAAGGAAATTAAATGAAGCACAAGAGTTGAGAAGAGTTAGAGCCGATCAGCTAAGTGCACTGTTAAAATCCAAGCCATAATCTTAACTGATGCAAAGCTTACTGGAGAGAGAGACTCCAACTTGCCAACTAGATGACTACAATCAAAGTGGTAAGTCAGGTAAATAGCATATGCCTAATGCATGTAAAACAAAGCAGTGTGATATTTGTTAAAGGACCGAGGCAAACAACTAGGGCAGTGCATGAGAAATGAGATAGAACAAAGAGCGGTTAAGTAGTTGTTCTTTTTCTACGTGGCGTACTTGAAACATGTATTGCATTTAGATAAGCCATTCGGCTGTTGAAGCAACAAACTTTCTCAAGTCGCTTGAGATTAGCAATCCTATAATCCAGTGATTCTGCCTTTAAGCAATTACTAGCTAAAATAATCGCTAATCTTCTTCTTCGGATTATTCCCTCTGCTTCTACCATCATTGGTCTCAGGACTTTCTATTCACATTGAGAAGCCAAAAAATAATAATAATAATAATGATTTAACAACGTAAAAGCTATTTGTAGCCTTATAAATATATGTCAAAATCAGATCCTTTCAAGGTGGTGGAGATGGCCGAGTTGGTCTAAGGCGCCAGATTAAGGTTCTGGTCCGAAAGGGCGTGGGTTCAAATCCCACTCTCCACAATCAAATTTTTGGTCCCCAAATTACAAACTAGTATGATTTCCAAAATTAATTACGAATTTCTTAATTTTTTAAAACCAAGTTAATTACGAATTTCTTAATTTCAAACCAAAAAAAGTGGGCTATTCTAATTGAACAGGACAAGTTCGTAGTTTCCTCCGAAAAACAGAGAGCGAGATTCTCAACGAACTAACTTAACCCACAAAACTCAAAACTACAAACAACCCAAACCAGCAACAAATTCAGGGAACTCCTTTTTCGTCTTCCTAGGAATCTCCTCCCACACTGCAACAAACCCATATGCTATAAAAAGAAAGACAGAACCAACGATCATGATTTAATCACAATTGGATTCCTCTAAGTCCCATTTTCATTCTCTTCTTCTGTTCTGTGATCTGTAAGAACTTTGGCTCCTTAATATTCTAATCTCTTTACATTTTCGCTTTCTAACAACATGTCCATTCAATCATTTTCGTTTCGGGTCTTTGTTTTTGTTAAAAAAGTCAGTGCATTGTTGAACTAGTCATAATTGTGAACTTTGATCCATTCAAAAGCTTCAACCTGTGTTTTTTAATGCCATCAAAGCTTTGACTTTTCATTCAATCTCTCCAAACCCACTTGATCACTTTGATCTTTTTGGAGGTACGTATCTAATATGAATGATCACTTTTGCTTGTGGGCTGATAACTACTTCTTTATATGCTTAAATTTTTCAACATTTAGATTAGATAATCAAGGATTTTTGAGTATGTTATCTTGTTTGATCAAATCCATATCTTTTCATGGCTGATTGTTTTGTTTCTTTCCATCTTACTTATATCTGTAACAATAAGACTCTAATTGTATTTCAACTGTCATGACGTGTAACCTGGGATTTAATTGTATTCTTTTTATGTTTAGATGTAGTTTTATCTAGCATTTATTGAGGTTTTTCTACCTTTTTTCTTTTTTTTCCATTGTAGGTAGCAGTCATGGCAACTAAAGGGAACACCGGGGAACTGAAAACCAGGAGCTCGGTGTCTATTTTTATGGTGGTTGGTTTATGCTGTTTCTTCTATATATTGGGTGCGTGGCAGCGAAGTGGTTTTGGCAAGGGTGACAGGATAGCCTCAGAAATCACCAGACATACTGATTGCAGCATCCTTTCCAATCTTAATTACGAGACTCATCATGGTGGTGATACTGGGACGATTGATGGTTCAGACTCTGCAGCCAAAGAGTTCCAGCCTTGTGATGATAAGTATGTTGATTACACGCCTTGTCAAGATCAAATGAGAGCAATGACGTTTCCGCGAGAAAATATGAACTATAGGGAACGGCATTGCCCTCCTGAAGAGGAGAAACTGCATTGCCTTGTTCCAGCACCTAAAGGATATGCAACCCCATTTCCATGGCCAAAGAGTAGAGACTATGTGCCCTATGCAAATGCTCCTTATAAGAGCTTGACAGTTGAGAAGGCTGTACAGAACTGGATTCAATATGAGGGAAATGTCTTTAGGTTCCCAGGTGGAGGAACACAGTTTCCTCAAGGAGCAGATACATATATTAACGAACTTGCATCTGTGATCCCAATAGACAATGGGATGGTCAGAACTGCATTAGATACTGGATGTGGGGTAAGTTAAATTTTACATCAGGTTTCATTTTTTTTTAATGCTCTCTTCTATTTTTCAACTAACATGCTACTTGTTGTAACAGAAAAATTAGCATTAAAGAAATTATGTGTTGAATTGTTAATCATGACTACTATAAGCTTTGAAATCAGATAATAAATATTGTACAGTGTACCGAAATTTAGGAATGAAATTCACTTAAATTGTTTGATGACTGCAAATATTGGATTTTGAAACCATTCGATTTCTAATTTTTCCTTTATAATACTCAAATTGTACATAAATTATGAAATAATAATAGGATGTATATCAAAAAGGCTAGAAAGCCATGTTCAATAGTGTTATTTGAGCAATAGAAATTGTTATAATGGTTTGGGCTGAATTTTTTTAGCAGTTTTGAACTAAGTAGATTTTCTTCTCACTTTTCAGTTCACAACACTTTTTAACTCGAAATATTGTGTCAACTATTCACATATGTGAATCAAGGAGTATGCTGAAAAAATTAAATCACAGAAACTTTTATCGTTTTACAATGTCTACTATTATCAAACTGCAGCTAGCCAGCAACAGCAATTTATAATCTTGACTGTCTTTGGTGTATGAAACCACTCCGAACCTTTTGTCTTTTTACCTATTTGTCTAGTTTTCTAGGTTGATCATCTATGTTTGTGAGCAGCTCTTCCTCTGACCATAGAGTTCTTATGCATTTTCAGTTTACTTCTTTTTTGTTCTTCTCTATGAAATATTTGGATAGATAGCTTCTATCTTTTTTTGTAGTAGTAAATTTATTTCCCTGGTATGGTGTTCAGGTTGCAAGTCTGGGTGCATATCTATTCAAAAAGAACGTTATAACAATGTCCTTTGCACCAAGAGACTCTCACGAAGCACAAGTTCAATTTGCTTTGGAAAGAGGCGTGCCGGCTGTTATTGGAGTTCTGGGAACTATAATGATGCCATATCCTTCAAGGGCCTTTGACATGGCTCACTGTTCTCGTTGTTTGATTCCATGGGGTGCAAATGGTGAGGATAAAAATTGATAAAATGTTTTCGACTTCTGACTTTTAAGGTGTTCCTTAAGAAGCCTGTGGCTGGCTAGGTGCAACACATAATAATTTTTCTCTTGGTCATTAAATATGTTAATAACTGTATAAAGTATGGTCCAGCTGGATCAGCTTAGACTTTCTAAAGTTGGCTTCTTTTGTCCAATAGTTGAGTCAAGTATATACCAACTTTTAAGTTAATGCTGGTTAAATTTTTTTTTTAAAAAACAAGTTAATGTTGGTTTAAAGGAAGTCATATGCTTACATCTAGTTGTAACAATTTTGACTACCAGATTTGTTACTAGTGATATAGTTTTTATTTTTGTTCTTTTTTCCTATACCAATGCAGTTCGCGTTTAATGGTTTCTTTTTTTTCTTTTTATTTAACAATCATTATATTATATCTATTAGGTTAATAATATCATCTATAGCATTGTGATTGGATGTCTTTCTGCAGATGGAATTTACATGATGGAGGTTGATCGAGTTCTTAGACCTGGTGGTTACTGGGTGCTTTCTGGTCCTCCCATCAACTGGAGGAATAATTACCAATCATGGCAGCGCCCTAAAGAGGAATTGGAGGAGGAACAAAGGAAGATTGAAGAGATTGCAAAGCTCCTTTGCTGGGAAAAGAAGCATGAGATGGGTGAGATTGCCGTCTGGAGGAAAAGAACAAATTATGATTTATGTCGCCAGCAAGATACTAAACTTACTGCATGTGAAATGAGATATCCAGATGATGTCTGGTATAGTTTTCATTCCATTAACTCACCAAATTTATTTTATGCTTATTGGCTGAATATAAATCATACTTTCTGGAAAAGTTAGGTGCACCTGCTCTTGCTGCAGCAAGTCAAAGCTTGCTATGACTTGAGCACAAAAATCTATGGGCCCAAGTTTCCTCTGCTTGTTACTCGCAGAATTGCTTCATGCTATTCTTCAAATAATATGAGGCAGAAATGTTATTTGTCCCATTATCCCTTTCATTTAGTTTCTAGTCATCACTTGCCTATCCCTGGCCGTAAAGTTTGTTTACTTGTGATTTTGGAGAGGAAGCAAATGAAACATATCAACTTAAATAATATTTGAATATGGCATTATATTGCATGTTTAGAAGAATCTTTTTATTGTTTTCCTGGAACATAGGTACAAGAAAATGGAAGCATGTGCAACTCCTTATCCTGAGACAAGTGAGCCAGATGAAGTTGCTGGTGGAGAATGGAAGCAATTTCCTGAGAGACTTAATGCTGTCCCTTTCAGAATATCTAGCGGATCCGTCCCTGGAGTATCTGTTGAGACATATCAGGAGGATGTGCGGTTATGGAAGAAACATGTTAATGCTTATAAGAGGATTAACAGTATCATTGACTCAGGGAGGTATCGCAACATCATGGACATGAATGCTGGTCTAGGAAGTTTTGCTGCTGCCCTTGAATCTCCAAAATTGTGGGTTATGAATGTTATGCCAACAATAGCTGAGAAAGATACACTGGGTATTATTTATGAACGTGGATTGATTGGCATATATCATGACTGGTAACTCCCGTGACATTAATTTCTCTTTCATTTTTCAATTGCTTTGCTATTATTATTTCTTGAACTGGGTTTGATGTGAATAATCATTAAACTCACTATGGCAAAACTTATTATCAACTCGAAAATATCTCATCTAAACTCTTTAGAGCTGACAAAAGGAATATGTTTTACCATTCTGCTCTATAAATGCTAGCTTTCGATGAAATATGTAAGCATTTATTCCCTTGCTAGTTCAATTATTCTTATATTTTTGGTTTTCCCCTTGCCTTTCTGGCATTTTCAACTCAGATCCTACTTGAGACTGGTACTGGTTGTTGTTTCAATTTTTCTGATCATTTTCTAATTTCGTCCTGCTCATTGTTTCAGCCACTATTAACTTATAAGTAGGTTTTTTCTTACCTATCCTTCCTGCAGTCACATTAGCAATCACTGTTATATGTCTGGCTTCCAAATGTTCTCTCAGTCCCTTTTCCCTTCACCTAAACTGTGATTATTTTCATCTCTTCTCTTACACAAGCTGAAAATTCAATAATGCTACTCCTCAAAACACATTATTCCCTTCCTTTTTCCCTTGGGCAACATTTGAATCTGAGCCCAACCAGTCACTTTCTTATTCTTTTATGGACTGAGCTATTTCCCGAAGTACAGTCATTCTAAGCAGTAGTGTATTGGAAATACTACAGATAAAAGAAGAAATCTAATCTATCAATCATGGTTTCTCTTTCTGTTAATGGTGCTTTGAATTCATAGTGCATTTATCTGGTGCCGGAGAATAGTGAATTTAACTGCAATACTTGGATGGCAAACCTGTGATTTAAATTGTTGACAGATTGCAGAACTAGGAAAAATTTATTTCCTTTTTCTTTTCTATTTCTTTTCCATGTTCATTTTGTCTGGCCTGTGCATTAAACAGAAGGAAGAAGTAGAAAAAGTTGAAAAAGTACAGAGGCAAAAGAAGAAATGGTCTTTTTCAGTTTTATCCCATTTAAAACTCTAGTAGCCTTTCAAACTTTGTACCTCTTGTTTATCTTTGTAATAAGCAGGAAGATAGAGGAACAGGTTCAGATTTTAATTTCACTAATCTTTCTCAGCCAGGATCCAGCAGGCTGTACCATCCATGGTAGCTTGTGCTTGTCATTGTCTTGACAGGAATGCCTAGAATTTCAAGTGCATGGCATTGAAAAGTCATTTAAGTTCTTCATGAAATGAATCGCTGACAACCTGGCTCTTGGTTCTTAAAATATTATCTTTGAAAAAGATCATGATTGAAATGAATGTCAGTTGTTTTGGAGGGTGCCTCCAACCTTGTATGTAATTCTGAGATTATGCAACCTAAACCATGCAAACTTGGTCTACATGCCTGAGTTAATGTTTATCAATATTTCTGTTTTTATGTGCCCAACTGCCCATGAAAGTTCATGTCCTCGTTTTTTTTCTGATGCAAATTAACCTCAACTTTGTGAACCTTTTTTTTATTGAAGTGACTTTCTTTACTATTTTTTAAGGGATTCAACTTTTGATATGATTCACCTTGCAAACTACATTTTCATCCTTCTAGGTTGATGTGTTGGATTCTTTATGGAAGATTTGGGAACTGAAAAAGGATTTATTGAAGTTTAAATCAAGTTACTACAGCTTTGACATCTATTCTTCTGTAAGGTTTTCATTATTGTATAATTAATGGTGTCTTTTATGATAGGTGTGAAGCTTTCTCCACATATCCTAGGACATATGACCTCATTCATGCGAATAGTATTTTCAGCTTGTATAAGAATAAGTAAGTCTTCGCTAACACTAGACCTCACTCTGTTCTGATAGACAATAATGCATTTTTATTAGTACCAATTGAAGAACTCAGCAGTTGGGATATGCATTTAAGGGAGCATCTTAACTCCACTGGATTTTCAAATGGCTTTGCCTCGAAAGCATCTTCAGTCCATATTTTGCTGTAAATTGAATTCATCTATGCACATGCGCACCATTTTTATGGCGGCAAAGAACCTTCTAACTTCTTTGGGATCTTATACGTGCATGTTACTGTTGCAGATGTCACGTTGAGGACATTCTTCTGGAGATGGATAGAATTTTACGGCCTGAAGGGACAGTCATAATCCGTGATCAAGTGGATGAGCTAATCAAGGTAAAGAAAATTGTGGGAGGAATGAGATGGAATACACGAATGGTGGATCATGAGGATGGTCCTCTTGCCTCAGAAAAGATACTATTTGCAGTCAAAAGGTATTGGGTTGCTGGCGAAAATAATACGACATCCATGGAGTGAGCGGATTAGTAAATTGAGGAAGCTCTAGATTGATCTTATTTGAAATACAATTGTTTCTAGTTAACCCAAGAAACTGATGGCATGCATCTCAGCAAGTGACAGGCGGGTTGTGATCCAGCATCAGTATCTGACCATTGATTAGCCTATTTTCTTCTCATAATAGAAAAAGAGGTTTAGATTGGGCCACCCTCTTTCAGAAAGCTTCATAGCATGGTTCTCATTTTCTTTTTTTCACTTATGTTTTCTCTGGTCAAATAGTATATCTTTTCTCTATGTACTCAATCCAGGCTTCTCTGAATGTGGACTGTAAACCAATTTTGAGGTTTTCCTCATTTCAGTTTTTTCCCTTCATATATTTTTCATATATCTTTACTGTTTTTGGTCAACTCCTTGTAACACTTTGCTATTATCATCAATGAGGCATGTTGTCAAAATGTGCTCTGCTCTGGACCTTTTTGGAGTGGTGACCTTTAGCGTCTGGTCAGTGCTACTTTTTTAAGTTTTTAATCAAAGCCTTCCCACATTTCCATTTAGACATGGAAGGCCTGAAGGGAAAGTTTGTGAGACACAAGAAGTAGCCATGAATTGTGAGGAAATGAGAAAGTAGGTTGGGCTATAGTACAATAATTGAACCCATTTCTTGTAGGGGTAAACAACTGATTCCAAATCCTGTAGCAGGATCGGATGGCTAAAACTCATTTATCAGCTAGCACTACAATGTTACCAATGAGAAGAGTTGTTGTTACAAATATCAGTGTCATTATCTAGACAAGCAAGAGCCTCCTTTTTTCTTTTTACTTTCAACTCTATTATTATCAATCTCTAGAGTTTTATGTTGAGTCACTTCATTAAGGAAGTTGTCTTGCCCCTTAAAGGGCGCCCGGTTTTTCTTTCTTCCTTTCTTCTGTTTTTTCTCCTTTTTGGATATTTTTTGCAGAAAAGAAAATTTTATTCCCTTTTATGAAATGTGATTACCAATTTGTAAAGAAGTAAATGCTGTTCCCTTGACGGACTGATGATGAGGAGGACATTTTGCTGCCAATTATTGCGAGCATTCATGACTTGTAATTCACCTCCCATAAAATCTGGATTCTTCTTAACTACTTCTCTGGATGATTATATATAGGATACTTGGTTGCTTAATTCTGCTGCATATTATTGTTTCATGCATCAGATCAATCTATCATCTGTTTGTTGTTCGCCACACTAGCACCACCATTTTCAGCCAGCCAGCCAGCCAGCAGTGAAACAAAACTTTTCAGATGAAGAAACACAAGCAAAGTTCGCTGTCTGACAATTATTCATGTGAAGTACAACTTTAAATTCTTAAGTTGTGGGGTTCCTTTAATAAATATACAATCATGTACTGTGGGTAAACAATCACTCACATTGTTGGACCTTTGAAACCCAAAAAATAAATAAAAATGGCATGAATGAAGCAACAATTTGGAGTTGTATTTAGATTGATGCTTTTCTCCAATGGATGGCAAAGACTTTAAACTGCAGCCACGTGCCACTTGTCACCACACCATCCATAGATAGCAAGCAGAGTCTGAAGATGAAACAGTGTAGAATATACGTGCATAGTGCTGAAAGAGTAAGGGGGATAATTCCCCATATCAGGAAAGCAGTTGGAGAATGAAAACTACAAGTACATGTAGCGAGAAAAATGTGATGAATTGTCAATCAAGCCCCAGGCAAGTAGGACCTCATTAAAACATGGAAAGTTGCAGCCCTACAGGTCTACATATACATAATCTGCTTCTCAATAAGCCAAGTTATCTCCAGTCCTTCCTCGAATAAAAAATTCCTGTTAAATCAATTTCAACACCCCCTGCTATCTTCTCTAGTTTGTCCCAACCTGGATATCTTGAAACTTGAAAGGTCACTTTGTCAAGTTGAATCCCTCTCCCCCCGGTTCCTGCTTCTCTCAAGTTTCACAGCACCAATTCTCTGCCCTGTAGTTCTCTTCTTTTTTCTTCTTCTTCTGAAAAGTCTGTAGTCCTCTGTTTGTGTCTAATTTAACTGCCTCATCTTATAAACTTGCTTATAGAGCTTCTCTAAAGTTCAAACACACCTTCCTGTACCTGCATGTCTTAGATAATGGATGGTGAGAAGAGGAACACCGGTCTCGGCGAGGTCTCATTTTCTTCTTACCTTAGCACAGCAGAAGAAATCTTTGTGCATAAGCTTGCAGAACCTGCAATTCAGCAGCCCCATCCTGCCATTGCTCCAAATATCGGGACTCATACTCCTGCACGCTTAGAGAGAAATAAGACTGAAGAGGGTGAAATTAGTGTCTTTGGAGCTGAAAAATACTTCAACATGAAACTGGATGATGACAGTCCAAAGCTTGATGATAAGTATGCAAATAAGCGTTGTCTTCAAATGGAAAACCAAGTTGATCTGCATCAGATGACTCCAAGGCGCTGGCCTGGAACTCCAAGTGTAAGTTCTGAAGCAAGTTGGAACAGCCAAACTGCTTTATTACGAAGTTTTATGAGAAATCGATCTGAAAACAAGCAAAAGAAGGTAGATGGAAGGAGCTTTTTCTCTAATCTTAGCTGCACCGGGTCTTGTTCAGATGGGAAATCTGTTTATGTCAATCAAAATCTTGATCATGGAAGGGTTCATGGAAAAGAGAAAAGAAAAGAACCCATTCAAATCAATCACAGGTATACCAATATGGATAGAAGGAAGCTGCCTCAAGCACAATTTCAGGTGAAAGATGAGTTTGACAGCCAGAGTTTTGATAAAATGAGTGTCGGATCAAACAGAGAAGTGTACTTTGGACCGCCAGTTCTGAAACCTGGGCTTCACAATGTGACCGTTAAAACACAATTGGATGATCCACGGAAGTCCTTGGAAGCGTTTGGCTCCAGTGCAGTGAAGAAGGGAGACATAGCCAAGAACCTTGAGAGGAAACTGTCCATGTTAACTTGGGATGCCATTCCAAATGCCCCAACCATTTCATCTATTTCCAGAAGCAGCCAGGTATGCGATGATATTGAGAGTGATGCTAGCTCAGATCTCTTTGAGATAGAAAACATATCCGGCAGTGGTCAAGCCTTGTTCACAAGGCAAGTATCTGATGGCATGTCTAGCTGCATGACCCCATATGCACCGAGCGAGACCAGCATTGAATGGAGTGTTGTCACAGCCAGTGCAGCTGACTGCTCATTTGTTTCAGATTATCATGAAAAGAAACCAGCAGAAAAGAGTAGAGCTACGGGATCACAAACAGCCAGTAGAGTGGCCAACGCCAAAGTTTTACCAGACAAAGAGGCACAAAAAGGCCGAACAGGTGGGATATTGGGGTGCAAGAGTCACAAAGCAGTTATGGTTGCTGAAACTGCATACAGAAGTGATGAGAAGTCAAAGCCTTCTCACCTTCACCCTCTTCCAAAATCAGCCACCCCCATGTCAGCAAGACTCTTACAAGCTGACATTAAGGTGAAAGATCTTGATTTCCCATGAGAAAACTCACAATTGCTCTTCTGCACATGCATTAAAGCCTCTGCATATGCGGCAGGGCTGGGGTAAACCAAGGTTGATTATGGAAGAAGCTAGCTGAAAAGTTTTCCGTTTAACATATATTTTTTTTTAATTATGTAATTTCTCCTAAATATTGCATATAAATTTCAACCTGGCTATATTCTTTTTCTATATGCCTTGTAAGTACTGATTTTCTCTCTGGTAAATTTAGCACAATGGTCCTTAATAGTTTGTGTCACTGAAATGCACAACATCCCGGAAACATAAAAGGAGAATCTGAATTTGTCTAGGCAATTGGACCCAAAACAGGGGTAATAGACCACATATAACTGACCACCCTTGTCTAATCAATTACCTTTATTCATTAGTTCAAGTTTTATTCTTGTTCTCTTGATTTTCAGCTGGGGGGGCATTCATGTTTTGGAGCTTCTTTCCAACTTTTAAGTGAAGTTGCTTTTTAACAAGCCATCTTTGCCTCACTTCAGAGCCTGCAAACATAGAGCTTTGCGTTGGCATTTATTCCTCTATTCCAAAACTGAAGGATCCTAAAACATGAAGACACATGCTTCAGAAAAGTGGCATATGTTCTAGAATGCAACTCCCACGTTTGCCATGTAGCCCTGTCGCATTGTTGAATTATACTTTATAATGCAACCCGTCTGTGCCATAGTGACAAGATTTTTCTATTTCTTTGCTGCTTATAGTTATTAGAAAATAAAAAAGAAACAGTTAGTCCCATCCAGGATCTTAATTGTTTGAAAGATGGATAACCCTGCTTTCAAGTACTGATGGCACAGATGCAAGTGCAAACAATGGGATGAAAAGGCGCCACAAGTTCAAAAACTGTGGCATCAAGTTTCAATGGTTTTATAATTTAATGATGGAAACTACCAGGAATGTTGTCCACAATGACATGCTCTACTGATGACAGACAGTCGCACAGATATATACTGCAGCAAGTTGGGTTGCTACAATAAATTCCATAACCATCTTAAATTAAAGGTGGATGTTGGGAGTGGATCCCATGCTCTCTTCTCTCCCTTTCGTCTCATGGAAACTAGGTTGGGAATCTAGTAAACACAATCCATTCTAGATTTTGGAAAATCCTATCAGATAAGTAAAGAAAGTAATTAGGCCATAACAGCAAAATCTCTGTACTTGTTGACTTGAGACCGAATGGTGAAAATCACCCTGTCAAACTGAGAAAGACAGATGAACTGCAACCATATCCATGAGCAAGCTATTAGTTTTGCAACAAACTATAATTGGACTGCTATTAAAGATATATTGTGCAACAACTGCTGATGGCTACACATTAAAAAGTTATCTCGCCTGCTCCTGGAGATATTGCTACTCACCAATAACTTATGTGGTTTTCACAACTCCTAAAACCATAACGATGTTTTCCACAGACGAATATATTATGTTTTTCTTTTACAATGCATGAAACCTGCCTTAGGTAAATGTGCCTTGAAAAACACTCATTGCATAGGTAACATAATCATAACAATTATACATATTATAGTTTAAATTAGTGTGAGTTTGTCATATTAGGATGCTGACTACGATATTGTCAGCTAGATTCTCTCTTAAATCTTTGAAAATTTCTTATATATATACACTTCATTAGTCTCTTGTAAAGCACACAACTCAAAATATAAAATTTTTCTTTTATTACTATGGTATCAAGAGGCTTCTATTTACTTTTTATTCTCTAGCACCTTATCTCCATACTGTTTACTCTATGGATTGATATATTTGTTTGTTACATCATCTGTCAATCAATTGTTATGTGTCAAGTTATTTATTTATTACGTCATTTTGTCACATTATTTGTCAGATATTTTGTTACGTGTTCTATTACGTCATTTATCGTATTTTTTGTCATGTCATCTACCTGTCACATGTTCGAGCACATCAGATGCTATTCAAAATAACTGTCATGTGTTCCGTTATATTATTTATCAATTAACTGCTTACCAAGTGATCTATCACGTTATCTACAAATCAACTATCTACCATGTGTTCTGTTACGTCATCTGTTTATCATATATTCTGTCATATCGTCTACTAATAAACTGTTTGTCTAGTGATTCATTTTGTCATTTGCAAGTCAACTGTCTGTCACATGTTCTGTCACATTATATATATCTACCATGCGTTCTGTCATGTTATCCTGCCATCTATTCCACCATGTTAGCTTATCACATTAACTAAAACACGTCATCCCACACATTTGCATTCCTATAAAATCACTAATTCTACTAATTTTGACATTCTAATTTCAACCTCTATTTTTGTTAAATCTAATTGTAAGATGGAGAACTTTGAAGTTTTTGAACCAAGTATAAACATTTGACAAGAAACAATAATTAAATATGAGGGTTTAAGATATGAAGAGTTTTATGATTGGATGCAAATTTTGATGTATTGTCACTGAAAATCGTTGTGCAGTCACTAGCTGGTTTCAAGATTTAGTTTCCAAATTCAAATTAGTATCTATCATTCCACTCTAAGTTTGAGAAAACGATACTATAATCAAATATAATTATATTAATTGTATAGATTATAAAGTAAATTAATGTAATTTTGTTAGATTACGATACGGTTACCATATTTATAATAATTGAAATTTTTCTTATCATCGAGAATCTTTATTATATATATATATACCTCTTTAAATTCTTTATGAAATATATAATTTACAACACAAAATTTTTGTTTTACTATCATGGATGATTTGACGAAGCGTGAATGTTAAGCCATAAATCTAGAGGAAAGAGGGAATGGGGAGGGGGAAGGGGAAGGGGAAGGAGGGGTTGTCCATCACATCCAATCTTAAAAGATGAACATTAAGCGAAATTATTTGTAATAGTTGTTATGTAATAAATCAAGGCACAGGTTGGCTAAGGAATGTTGTGAAGGGACCAATAGGATTGAATGACATTAATTTGAATACAATAGTTGTCATGGACCACTTAGAATAGGGAACCATATATGTATATTTCATGGTTCAAGGCTACATATCTAAAAGCAGAATGCATATCCAGTGACTAATGATTATTAAGCCTCAGAACTCTGCTGGAACCACAACATGATGGTGTTTAAAATCCCACTGCAACTGTTGTTATCTGATTCCAACATCAGCATAAACCCAGAAAGCAAAACAGTGAGGAAGGGTATGTCGGCGAGGCACAACAAGATTAGATATTAAAGGCGAAGTGGAGTGCCTCGGACAAGGTACAAACTCAAGGCCTCAAAAGTTTTATGTGAACCATCGGCAAGATTGACCCACTTCCTCCCATCTGAAAACGAAGCATAACTAATGGAATTAATTATTAGTGCAAGAGTTAAACCAAAAAATTTCAACTTGGTTTTGGGTTCATTATTACCCAATAAATTAAATATTGTACAACTTGCCACATCAATCGAATAACATGGCTATATATATATATATATATATATATATATATCATCAATTTAACACTCCAGGTTTTCAATTTCATGGATTTTAATTCTACCCTACATCATTTAAACCATTTTGTTGATATTTTTTTTTATTTTATATATCTCCAATAAATGACTCTATTGGTTATTATTGAAAGTTAACGACCCCTTTTAAGTTAGAATAAATGTTTGTAGAGATTACAACTATATAAAGGGGCCTAGCTTCGGTACAGGAAATATGAAAATTTGAGAGAAAAAGAAAGGAAGATAAAGTTTAGACTGACTCTGAACTAAAGAGATAGATAAAGAAATAAATCTATGCATGGTAAAATATATTCACAACTGTTGCAAAAAGTATGATTTATGGAGAATTGTTGTGGTGATCCACTACGATTTGGACCCTCAGCCAATGGGATTAAGAATTGGCATAAAAACTAGCATTCTTTCCGGTTTTGTTCGTTCTATTACGAGATTAATCGTGATCATAATCATCTTAATGGAAAGTTAAATATCGAAATTGAACATTTAATGTGAATTGATTATCAAATGTTGATGCTATCGAATTATTAAATTATTGATTTTGATAATATATTTTTTATTTAGTCAAATTCACAAATCACATTTTCAATCTGTAAAATGATGAATTTTTTTTTTTTTTGTAAAAGGGAAATTCAATTAATCAAAACATTAACTTACACTATTCTAGTCCATGATATGTCTAGTTTATCTGTTAATAAAACAGAGGAAATATTTAGAGGTGGAACATTAAAAATATGTAAACCTATTGGAAATAAAATGTTTTGTCCCGTACTTGATGCACCTAGTGGTGGTTAGTAGCCTCCTCAACCATCAATGTTGACCGTTTTTATTAATATTTTGTAGGTTTTCCGATTCATTTGGGGAAAAATGAGTATTAGAAAGTTATATTGAAATTAGATCTCTAAAAGTTGTCAATTTTCTTAAAAATATTAATAACCCCATATCTTGGAGTTGTTACAGACTTATAAAATTTACTTTCAGCTGTAATAAATTTGAAGTTATTTATCATAAGGGTGATTAAATTTTAAATGGTGTAATTTAGCCGTGCATATATATATATATTTATATATATCAAAATAATAATAATAATAATAATATGGAAACTAAATGTGCCAAAAAAAGGTTGAAATGGTTGCATTTGGTAAAGTAAGAGTAAGCGGACCATCTACTTGAACTTGAACCCATCATGAGGTGTGACTTTGGGCTCAAGATCTTTAATTTCTAGTCCGAATAAATACTCCTATTGGGCCTTAGCATTTTAGCAACGAATGGGCCTCATTCGCTCATTTTCAATTTTTTCTTTTGAATTGAGCAGGAGAATATTCCAATTTTATTTTTTAAATAAAAAAAATTGCACACATTTATTATTGAATCGCATATTTATGTGCAATTTTCAACCCTATCTTCCAAATATTACGTAATAATATTTCCAATTTTGATAAAAACTTGTTCCATTTACTCATTTTTTAACTTACTTATGTATTTTGCAAACCCGAAAGTATTAAGGACAAAATGAATTTGAATCTAATCCTTAAGTCAAAAAACAAAAAAAAAAAGTAAATAAATATTTCGAAAATGTTATGAATATTTTTGTAAATATCTATTTATGTTATTTATATTTAGATTTGGATGTAAATTATATTGGATGAATATTAGTATTTAATCCATCTAATCCCTTAATATTATCTTCATCTTGTAAATTCAATTTAAATAAGGAGTTATTAGTCTATAAATAGGTCCCTTAACTTCATTTGTAAAGATACATTTGAATAAGATTTTTTACTCCCTCTAAATACTTTTTCTTATATATCTTTTATAATTATTCTTTTATATTTATTTCATAACATATTATCAACACGATTTCTAATCTCTCAAGTTTTAAAATTATTATGCTTCATCATTTTCAAACTTCAAAAAGATTTCAATAATTGGGTTTTAATTTTTAGTTTTAAAAAATCATGTAAGTGACTTGATATATTTTAAATATTTTTATTCCCTAAAAACCAACCTTAATATGAATTTTACTATCATGTTGTACACATTATATTTTGTTTCTTGATTGGAAAGTGAATTTACTATTATATAGCTATTAATGAAAAACCATGAATGTCCATTCCCTGCAGTGAATGTGACAAATGAAATACTAATAAAAAATTATAAATGTTCATTCCCTGAAGTAAATACAACAAACAAGCTACTAATAAAAAATTGTAAATCTATCCATTCTTTGAAGTGAATACGACTTCATTTAATTATTATAGTCATAATCATGAATCCATCTAGTCCTTAAAGTGAATGCAATATCATTTAATTATAATGGCAATAACAATTTACACTATCACTATTTTAATTATTATTTTATTACCAGAAATTAATAGATAATTTTATCATTTGAATTTAAGAATAATTTTACCACTAGAAGTGGATAGATAATTTTACCATCAAAAGTAGATTGATGCCTTACCTCACTAAAAAAAAATAGATAATCCATCAGAAGTGGACAACCCATCATATGTGGATCACCCACAACAAGTGGATGGATAGTTGTAACCTACCACAAATAGATAAATACTTTCAACGCACCAAAAGTATATGGATACCTTAACCTGCTAACCCACCAGAAGTGGATAACCCATCAAAAAGTGGATGAATACTTGTAACCCACCAGAAGTGGATAAATAATGAAAAGAATAAAAAGAATATAGAAAACGTATTGTTATTGATGTGGCATGAAAGATCATTGGTGATGTACCTGTTGTACGTCTTAAATTTTATCAAGTATCATTGAAAATTAAAACATTTTGTGATAATTTTAATCATGGCCAAGTTAATATAGCACATCAAGATATTTGTCCACCCTGAAAGAGGAATTGATTACATGATTGGTAATAGAAATATCTATTATTGATTTTCTTATCCTAATAAAGAAATTGATCATTCGATTGCTAATAGAAATATCTGAGAATGAATTTAATAGTAATTAGTATAGTTAGTATAACCTTATTATGAAGATGTTTTAATATGTTTTTATTGTATTTAAATGATATGTTCTTATTATGTGTTTTAATTCTATATTTAATATTTTTTTATATTAACTTGTAAATTTCTTATTGTATATATTTTATTTTATTGAAAAAAAATATAGATATTGATCTTGTTGGATCTAAGATCAATAATGTAAATATATGTCTAGTAGATATTGCTATAACACATACTAGATTTAAAGATAAGAAATATTTTTCCTACTTGACAACAACCAAAAAAAAAAAAACATCAATGTTAATTCAATATCTGATAGTACAAGATTAATTGAAGGCTTCAGAAGAGCTAATATTTTACTACCTTAAGAAATAAAGTAATAGAGAAAGTAGTATCTTTTATTAAGTCTCAAAGAGGTTTATTAAGTTTTAAAGATTTTCATTTGAATAGATATCATATTGAAACAACGAATGAAAGAGACACTTAATACCTCTATATCACACCTATTATAAAGGGTAGAAAGTGTGTGTTGAAAAAAAATTACTCGCTCTGTTCTCAGAATTAACTATACAAATATTAGAATAATTAAAACCCATAGTAAACAATAAGTTTACTAATGATTTTAATGTTTGGCATGACCGGTTGGACCATCTCAGATTAATAATGATGCAAAAAAAAGACTAAAAATTTATATGATCATTAATTGAAAAACTAGAAGATTTTTCAATCTAATGAATTTTATGTGCTGTCTGCTTTGAAGGCAAATAAATTATAAAGCTATCACTAGCTAAAGTTGAGATTGAATTCCCTATGTATTTGAATAATATTCAAGGTTATATGTGGATTCATACATCCACCATGTGAACCACTTAGATATTTTACAGTTTTAATCGATGTATCGACTAAATGGTCACATGTGTGCTTATTATTAACTTGCAATTTGACATTTGCAAGCACATTTTCCTAGTTAAATAATCAATATTATTTGTCCTGACAATGTTAATGGATCTACATCTCAAGCCTTTATTATTGTATATTAGTTGAAATAACTATTGAACAACCTATTGCTTATATTTATACACAAAATGGTCTAGCAAAATTATTTATTAAATACTTTCAACTGATTACAAGGCCATTATTTATAAAATTCAAATTCCCACTGATTGCTTGGGCCATGCCATTTTGGATGTAGCAACATTTATATGCATCAGGCCAAACAAGTTATTACAAATTTTCCCAATACAATTAGTTTATGGTCAGGAACAAAATATTTCTCATCTAAGAATTTTGGATGTGCAGTATGCATTTCAATTGCTCCACCATAATGTACAAAAATGGGTCCTCAAAGGAGGTTAGGAATATATGTTGGATACGAATTTTTATTTGTAATTAAATATCTAGAATTATCAATAGGAGATTTGTTCATGACAAAGTTTGTCAATTGTCATATTGATGAAACAATTTTTCCAACATTAGGGAAAGAAAAATAAGCAACTGCAAAAGAAAACTTCTTAAAATGAATTATTATTATTTAATTTTGATCATCACACAAATCAATATGAATTTGAAGTTTAAATGATAATTCTTTTGTAAAATATAGTAAATCAGTTGCTAGACGTTTTTACTGACCAAAAAGAATAACTAAATCTTATATACCAGCTACTAAGGGTGTGCATTTTCGATTTCGGTCGGTTTTGGGTCGGTTTTCTTAAAAATCGACCAAAAATTTTTACTCTTCTAACTGATCGAACTGCACCTGCCACTCGATCGGTTTTGGTCGATTTTTTCGATAGGCGGGTTCGGTCGATTTCGATTGGTTATTTTTTGATTGTGGGCTTAGTTTGGTTTGGGCTTGGGCTGTGAAAATTGGGTTGGGTTGTGAAAATTGGGTTGGGATAACTTGGGCTGTAAAAATTCAATAGGCAAACACAATATTCATACAATAAAATTTATTGAAAAAATGATGACATTAATTTGTTCATGCCATGGGCTGTAATTTGTAAACACAATCTTCATACAATCTTCATGCAATAAATTCCATGGGTAAACACAATCTTCGTACAATAAATAATTCCATGGGTTGTAAAATGTAAATGATTAAAGATCCCTTGAAATCAAATGATTAGCAATCCATGGATCATGGCCAAACACAATCTTCATACAATAAAATTTATTGAATAAATAATGACATTAATTTGTTTATGCCATGGGCTGTAATTTGTAAACACAATCTTCATACAATCTTCATGCAATAAATTCCATGGGCAAACACAATCTTCGTACAATAAATAATTCCATGGGCTATAAAATGTAAATGATTAAGGATCCCTTGAAATCAAATGATTAGCAATCCATGGATCATGGCCAAACACAATTTTCATACAATAATATTAATCTTCATGCAATAAATACACATTAACCTTGATATAATAAATAAACATTAGTTTAAAAAGTTCTACAATTAAATATGATCTCAAAGAAATTAACATTAATCTTCATACAATAAATAAACAAAGAAAAGTTATGCAACTTAAAGTTTAATGACATAAATTACTAAATTTCAAAATATGGATCTCCAAGGCTCCAACTTCAATTTTTAATGATTTTGCAGAACATGATCCTAAAAAGGTTAAAAGCAAATATATAATTAGTATAAATTTTTGTGGTAAGATAACCTAAATGAATTATAAATAACATATAAATATTGCATAATACCGAATGATAACATTACCTGAAAATGTTAGTCTGACTCAGGCTCAGACTCAGCTATTGTCTTAAACGCAATAGTAGCCAATTCTAAAAAATAACATAACAAATATGGTATATTAATTTTTGACAAATCAAATAAATTTAATTATTAATAACACTATAAAAATAAATAAAATAGTTACCAAAATCAAGTTTATCAAACTCATCCAAATCATCTTCAATCAAATCCGGATCACCACGTGCCAATCCACGTAACCAATCTTGAGCATAAATAAGTGCTTGCACTACCTTAAGAGTCAAAGAACTCCTATATGCATCAAGCACAAGTCCACCGATACTAAAAGCAGATTCCGAAGTAACTATTGATACAGGAACAGCCAAAACATCACGTGCAACAGCGGCAAGTACAGGAAACCTAAACTGATTAAGTTTCCACCACATGAGAACATCAAACTCTTCATCTTCGAAACCCTTGTCTTCCACAGGCTCAGATAAATATTTCTCTAATTCCGTTTTCAGTTCTTTTGATCCAGTGTTTAACCGGTGCTTTTTGAACCTATCCAATCTTTTTTTAGTTCGTTCTGTATCCTTGCCAATCAAAGTCGAAGCAACACCATCACTACAACCTCCACTAGTGCCTTGACCCATGGACGTTGGACACTCTTGACGACTTTCACCACCATCACGAGCTGGAGGTTGTAACATATTTCTATAACAACGAAACAAATCATCCATTGTTTGTATCACCAAAGAAAACATCATTGAAGCTTGAGTAAGAGGATACATGTCTCACAAAGTGAATTCAACATAGGGAAACTTTTTCCTCGGATCAAGTATAGCAGCAATAAATAAAACCAAATTCATTTTCTCCACATTCCCTCAATACTTGTCAAATTTCTCTTTCATCTTAATTGCCATAGATTGTAAATCAGCATCATCACCATTTTGCCATTCAATCAAAGTAGTATACACATCAGAAATGGAATCCAAAAAAGAATTAGCAGTTATGTAAAATCTGCCTGAAACAATCAAAGTCAAATCATAAAATTCACTCAAAAAATGAGAAATCCTCATAACATTTGCCCAATCTCTGTCATTGGGCACCCCATCTCCCAACCTCATGAGCTCAGGTATGTAGCTATTATCACATAATTCAAATGATGCAAAAGCTCTCTGAAATTTCAAAGCTGTATCCAACATAAAAAAAGTAGAATTCCATCTAGTGCTCACATCTAAACACAATAAACACTTACTCTCAACTCTTGCACTAACAGCACACTCCTTAAATGAAGCTAATCTAGCAAGGGATTGTCTAATATATCTCACTGCCCTTCTAACACGAGCAATTGACATATTCATTTCCTTCAATCCATCAGAGACCACAAAATTAACAATATGAGCAATGCATCTCACATGAAAAAATCTACCCCTTAAAATGCTAGTTCCAGCAACATTATATTTTTTCTTCAAATGTCCTACTGCAACATCATTTGAACTCGCATTATCAACAGTGATAGAAAAAATCTTTTGGATCCCCCAATCCCCCAAACACTTACTAATTGCCTTGCCAATGGCCTCACCTTTGTAACTTGTGATCGGACAAAAATTCAAAATTCTTTTTTGCAACTTCCAATCATTATCAATAAAATAGGTAGTTAGACACATATAATTAATT
Organism: Theobroma grandiflorum; assembly: GCA_036013995.1. Taxonomy (NCBI): domain Eukaryota; kingdom Viridiplantae; phylum Streptophyta; class Magnoliopsida; order Malvales; family Malvaceae; genus Theobroma; species Theobroma grandiflorum. Next base: position 17,618,509 of record CP142131.1, read on the forward strand.
CTTTGAATTGAAGTCCATGTGACAGTGGTGAGACACATTCTACCTGGACATGATCTTAACAATCTTCTCATTTGAGTTTTTTCATCAGTATAAACCTTATAGTAATCTTTAGCAACAATCCATCGTGAAGGTATGCGAAATCTAGGACATGCTTTGTATATGTGTTTTCTATATCCTTCATTTTCAACAAACCTAAAAGGTAATTCATCTAAAATAATCATCTCAGCTAAACTCTTCCTAATTGCCTCTTGATCAAACTTCCAATTACCCAACCTATCCCCTCCTGAAGTCAAAACTAATTCCATCTGCTTTTTCTCTTCACTATCACGCACCGATTTCAACTTAGGACAAACTTTAATATGATTTTTCAAAGAAGATGTTCCATTCTTTTTTGTATCAGCACACAATTCTTTACCACAATGAGAACATTTAGCTTTCTTATTACCTTTTTTATCAACAAATTTGGTGAAGTGATCCCACACAATCGATGTAGATTGAGATGGCTCCCTTTGCTTCCGCACCTTGCTTACAACTTCACACGTTTTGTTAGCTTCGGTAGAACTGGCAATAACATGAGGTGTAGATGTTGATGGTGTTAGTGTTGGTGTCTCATTAGTTGCGAAATTTGTTTCCTCATTAGTTGACATCTACAAAGAAAAAAAAAGTAATGGCCAAATATCAATGAGAACATTTAATTCATGCATATTACAAATCATTTTAATTAAAAATCCAAATAATAATTCTAAACATTAATTCTAAAATAAAATTTCCAAATATTAATGAGAACATTTAATTCATGCATATTGCAAATCATTTTAATTAAAAATCCAAATAATAATTCTAAACATTAATTCTCAAATAAAATTTTCAAATATTAATGAGAACATTTAATTCATGCAAATTGCAAATCATTTTAATTAAAAACCCTAAATAATAATTCTAAACATTAATTCTCAAATAAAATATTTAATGTTTAATGAGAACATTTAATTCATGCAAATTGCAAATCATTTTTATTAAAAATTCAAATAATAATTCTAAACATTAATTCTCAAATAAAATATTTAATGTTTAATGAGAACATTTAATTCATGCATTTAATCCATAAATCTGTTTCAAGAATATTGGAAATTTTTAGACAATATCAAAAACCAACCTATCCATCACACTACTTAGTAGCTGCAAGTTAGAAAAACATCAGGAAAAAGCACAATTCCCTTCTAAATAAACCCTCTTTAAACTCCATTGAAACCCAAATCAAAGTCAAAGTAGATGCCCCCATGCCTCTTAAACATTAAGCAACCCTTTCATGCCTAAAAATTCATAATCCCTCAAACTTTCTCTTTCTTCTGATTTTAACCAAAAAAAAAAAAACTATGGTTTACCTTGCAGACCGTGAATGGGAGTGGCCGAGTGGTTGCTAGATGGACTGTGGGACTGTGGGAGTGGCAGTGCTTGCTACTTTAGGGTTTAGGTGGTGAGTGGGACTGTGGAAGGGTTGGCAGCGGCGGAATGAGGGAAACAATTTAGGGGAGTCGGGTGAAGCTTGTCTGAGGAAAGCTAAAAGGGTTATTTCTTTTCGAAATTACCCTTAAGGCCATTGGTTGGTAGTAAGGGAGAGGGGTTTAATGAGGGGCATTTATGTCTTCTTCCCCTTCCTGAAAAAAAAAAAGATAGCAGATCGGTTATTCGGTCGATTCGGGGGGGAATAAGTCCCCCCCGATGACCAAGTTGATCGGCCGACAAGGCCTATCGGAACAACCGACGGTTGCTACTGCAACTGTCGGGTGTAACCGTCGGTTACTTTAACCGACGGTTTCGGTCGGTTGCCCGGTTGCAACTGACCGGTGCTCAGTCCTACTAGCTACAAATGCTCTTATTAACATTAATGTCATTGTAAGACAAGGCACGCCAAAAGTGTTAAGACCAATCGGTTTCAAAGATAAAATTTTAGCAAAAAAATGAGCAAATATTTAAGATGGTAAAAAAAAAAGAAATAGAAACTCTAGAAGAAACCCTTGATATAACTGAGAAAAATTTCAGAAAAAACTCAGGTACCTGAAAATCAGTGAAAATAAAGAGATCTCAATAAATTATGTCATGATGGGACAAGATGGAACTGACAAATAAACGTCAACGATATTTTATATATAATATAGAGCTCAATATTATGAAAGAAAAACGAGGATCTTGAACTTATATTTATTGAAGAATATAGACATATAAATGATTGGCTAATGTGGAAAGATGTAATCAAAGTGAAATTGAATTTAATTGCAAAACGTGAAGTTTTTAGACTTGTAGTCTATACATCAAATGATATAAAACTAATGAGATATAAATGGATATTTATGTGAATATGAAATGAGAAAAATGAGATTATGAGATATAAAGCATGGCTTGTCGCAGAAGGTTTTCTCTAAAGATATAGTATTGAAGATGAAGAGATATTCTTTGTGGTGGATATAATTACAATTCTATATTAACTAGTCTAGCAATAAATGAGAAAATTAAAATGCATCTAATGAATGTAGTTACAGCTTATTTATATGGCTCACTAGGTAACGATATCTATATGAAAATCCCTAAAGGATTTAAGGTGCTTGAAGCACAAAATTTGAATTCTCGAGGAACTTATTCGATTAAATTAAAAAAATAAGTATATGGATTAAAGCAATCCAAACACATGTGGTATAATCATTTTAATGCATATTTGTTGAAAGAAGACTATAGAAATAATCCTATATGCTCATGTATGTTATAAAAGGTTTTAGATATGAATTTATTATAATTGTTGTCTATGTTGATGACTTGAATATTATTAAAATTCCTAAAAAGTTATTAAAAGTTGTAGATTACTTAAAGAAAGAATTTGAGATGCAAGACCTTGAAAATATAAAGTTTTATTTGAGTCTTTAGATTGAACACTTGACAAATAGAATTCTTGAATGATTTAAGTTGCCTGAAGCATAAAATTTGAATTCTCAAGAAATTTATTCGATTAAATTAAAAAAATATGTATATAGATTAAAGCAATCTAGACATATGTGATATATCGCCTTAGTGCATATTTGTTGCAAGAAGGCTATAGAAATAATCCTATATGCCCATGTATGTTATAAAAGGGTTTAGATATGAATTTATTATAATTGCTGTCTATGTTGATGACTTAAATACTATTGAAATTCCTAAAGAGTTATTAAAAGTCATGGATTACTTAAAGAAAGAATTTGAGATGCAAGATCTTAAAAATATAAAGTTTTATTTAGGTCTTTAGATTGAACACTTGACAAATAGAATTTTTGTCCATCAATCTAATTGTATAGTAAAATTGCTAAAACAATTTTATAAGAAAAAAGCTTATCTATTGAGTTTACTAATGGTTGTAAGGTCACTAGATGTAAAAAAAAAAAAAACTTTTCTGACCTCGTGAGGATAATGAAGAACTTATTAGTCTTGAAGTACCGTATTTTATTGCAATTGGAGTACTAATGTATCTTACTAGCAATATATGACTTGATATATCAATTGCTGTGAACTTATTTGCAAGATATAATACTTTTCCAACTCGAAAATATTAGAATGGAATTAAACATATACTTCGATATCTCCGAGAAACAATGGATATAGGTTTATATTATTCAAAAGCATCAAAATAAAATTTAATTGGTTATACAGATGCAAGATATTTATTTGATCCACACAAAACTCGATCCCAAATAGATTACTTGTTCACATACAGAGGTGCGGCTATTTCATGACGTTTTTTAAAACAAACTATAGTTGTTACTTCTTCTAACCATGCAGAAATTTTAGCAACTTATGAACAAATTGTGAATGTGTCTGGTTAAGATTTGTAACTTAAGCTATTTGAGAAACAAGTGGTTTGTCAACCAAGAAAGAAATTTCAAAAATGTTATATGAGAATAATACTGCTTGCATAGCATAGCTAAAGGAAGGATATATTAAAGACGATCGAACAAAATACATAGTTTGCCAAAACTCTTCTTCACTCATGATCTCGAAATAAGTGTTCAACAAATTCAGCCAAGTGACAATCTAGCAGATTTGTTCACTAAAGCTCTTCTTACTGCAACATTTGAAATGTTCGAATGCATCATTTTAAAGATCTCTATAATGCAGTTATCAGGAGGAGTAAAATATACACTATACTATTTTCCTTCATCAAGGTTTTTCCCATTGGGTTTCTCTTAATAAGGTTTTTAATGAGGTAATATTTCTAAGGCATATTCTTGAAAAGATTGTGTACTATTTTTCCTTCACTCAGATTTTTTCTCATGAGGTTTTTTCTTGTAAGGTTTTAACGAGGCATATTCTTAATACAATGGATATTCAAAAGGGAGTGTTATGAATATTTTCGTGAATATCCATTTATGTTACCTATATATAGATTTAGATGTAAATTAGATTGGATGAATATTAAGATTTAATCCATCTAATCCCTTAGTATTATCTTTATTTTGTAAATTCAATCTAAATAAAGGGTTATTAGTCTATAAATAGGTCACTTCACTTCATTTGTAAAGATACACTTGAATAAGATCTTCTTACTCATTCTAAATACTTTTTCTTATATATCTCTTGTAGTGGTTCTTTTATATTTATTTCATAACAGAAAAAAAAGACATAAGTATATTTTGAGATAAGCGATCGGTTTAGTCAGTTAAATCAGTTAAAAAATTTCATTAATCGATTTAATCTATTTTTTTAAGATATTTAACCACAAGGATTGATTTTGGCTCTTAATTGACTTAATTGCATTTATTTTATCCTCTAAATGCTTTTAACTTTTCAATTTACGTAATAGTTTTCTTAGGAATATTATTGGCATCATATCTTCTTTTATGGTCAATATAAACTTATTTTGGAAAAAAAATTATAAATATTTGCAAATTCAACAAGCATTATTTTTACACGGTGTTCTAATTGTCTCAAAAAAAGAAAAAGAAAAAGAAGTAGCAAATGAAATAGGAATTTTTTTAAAAAGAGATTATTATAGAAACTATTAAAGTGTCTAATTATAAGTATTATTTGGTCTATTAATTTAAAATTTTAATTCTTCATTTAAGATTAAAATTATTCTAATATAGATTATGGTGAACTTAGTTTAAAAGATTGAGAAATAATAAGAATTGAATAAATAATTCTTAATTAGTTAACTACTCATTTAGATTTTATGTAAGTGCTTTATAATTTTTGTAAATGATTTGCTTAAATAAAAGAAAATGAGTAATAAAAAAGTCTTTCATAATTTTGAATAAATAAGTGAGATTATGATCACATATTTGTAAACAAATAAACTTTGATAAAAAAAGCTATGTAAATAATTTTATGAGGACTAGATTTGCATTATATTTAATTTTTTATGAGTGTTTTACATGATTATATCAATGATATTAATATTTCAATAAAGATTTATAAAAATATAAATTGATTTTTTGTTACACTTTGAAAGTTGAATATTGATATGAATTTTATATTTATAAACATAAAAATAAATAAATAAATAAAATTTCTAATCAATCGAAAATAGTAATGAGATTACGTTTATTTGTTATTTGTTTGATGCAATTGATCCCTTAATTTAAATGTGAGTATGAAGAAGCCGTGAGGTTGAATCACAAGCAAAACTTGCCTTACAAATTAATAAATACAAAATTCGGGTAAATGACTTGACTTGACCGAACCCCTCTTAATCGACTTAATTGTTTTAGTGCATGTTTGGCTTGGTTTTTTTTTAGCTTATTCACCTCTTAAAAACAAAAACCAAGCCAAATAAGAATTTGGAGAAGCTTTTAAAAAAATAAGTAGCTTTTTTTTAAAAAATAAAATTTTGAAAAACAGAGTTTTAAAAAAAGCTCCAAAGAAGAGTTTTCTCTCCTCTTTTTTTAAAAACACGCCTATTTTTTAAAAAAACTTTTCTTTTTGTTCCAAAAACATCCTCATCTATTAAAAATAATTACAATATTATTTGTTTTCATTTTTATATGATTTATTAATTATAAAATTTATGTTATATAAAAATAATTTTTATATTTTTTATAAATAAAAAAAATAAAATTAACACTTTTTTATTATGAACAAAGGAATTTGTGATTAATAAAAAATTATTTATTAAATACTCTTTTGGTAATTTTAATCAAAATTAGAACTTATATAAATTATTTTTAAAAACAGCTTATTTATAAAAAAAACTTATAAAAGTGAATTTATCAAACAGATAGCTTAATTTTAAAAACTATTATTTTTTATAAGAGCTTCATAATAACTTTTAAGTTAAAAAAAAGTCAGACTAAATAGGCTCTTAGTCAATTTAGCCTAATCAAATTAACTATTTTTTGTCAATTAAGTAGGATAAATTGGTTTTGGTACATCTCTAATTTTGTACATTATATATTTTGTACTTTAAAAAATAAGTTATTGTAATTAAAAAATAAAACTTTCTTTTTTTTAAAAAAAAATAATAAATAATAAATCAAATAGACGTAACAATAATTGTAATAAGAAGAATAAAAAATAATTTTCAAGAAACAGATAATAACAATGAAAAAGAATTGTTGAGATTTGTAGTTAGTGAAATTTCAATGGAAGAGAAAAAAAGAAGATAACAAGTTTAGAATTTTCTTTTTTTTTTTAATTTTTGCTCTCAAAATTCAAAAAGCAAATTCAATATTTGTAGTTATAGAATTTTTGCAAGTGCTTGTTAATGCTAAAATTATCTAAAGCAAGCCTCGGCCCTTTGGCTGAAGTACATGGAAGACTCTGTGTCCAAACATAGCCGTCCTTGACTTTCCCATGCTACCCCTACCAAAAACGATCAAATGACTATAACACCATATATTGTCCAGCTGTCATGCTCGGATTGATCCATTTGTATATCCCCAAAATATCCCCAACGGAGCAGATATAAACTCCCAAAACCCTAGCATTTTGTCCTCTCACTCTCTCACTTCTCTCTGTAGTAGGTATCAAAGGAGAGAAAATACTAGGGTTTTAGAGAGAAGAGAAAACAGAGAGAAAGAGAGCACAGGAGAGAGAAGAGGCAAGTTTTTAGGGTTAGGGTTTCCTTTTTGTTTGTATTAGAAAGAAAAATGGTGGCAGACAAAGGAAAGAAGATGAAACTAGCAGAGAAAGGAGAAGAAGAGAACTCTGAACAAATCGATGGAGACCTCGTCCTTTCCATCGAGAAGCTTCAAGAGATCCAAGACGAGCTTGAAAAGGTCCATTTTTAATTTACATTTTACTTTCTTATATATATATATTTTTATTTATAATATATCCATGCATATCTATGCTGGTTTTTCTTTTTTGCTTGTTTAGGGTTTATATGAAAAATCCAGGAATATAAGCTAGCAAAATTTGGATTATTTGTAAATTTTTTTTATTTCCTTGTGCTTTGCTGGGATAGTCTTAATTGAACGTTGTTTGAAGTGCCTAAATATTGAATTTGTTTTGATCTCAATTATGGGTCAATGAGATAAATGTTAACAATATTATTTCTGTGATTGTTAAATTCTGTACTTGATCGGCTTTGTTTGTCATTTATATGTTGGATACATCTGAATTTGATTAGAAAGCTTGAGTCCTTTAATTGTTCTCTGCCGTGTGTCTTAGTGTCCCCCTTGCTTCCTTCAACACCTCTTTTTTTTGTGGGGGTGGGGGTGGGTTTGCTTCAGGTTGTTATGTTTTTATGTCCTATTGTGGAGAAGGTGACTTATGGATATGTTTGCTTATGAGCTTAACAGTAAAGTGGTAAATCGTTACATGTGGTGTTTCTGTATTTAATTTATTTGTTCTGTTTCGGTATGTTGTAGATCAATGAAGAGGCAAGTGAGAAAGTCTTGGAAGTGGAGCAGAAGTACAATGAGATACGCAAACCAGTCTATGATAAGCGGAATGACATCATCAAATCGATTCCTGATTTCTGGTTAACAGCTGTAAGTGATTCTGTTCTTTGTATTAATTTAGGGGATTTTTTTAAAGCCGTCTCCATGTTTAGAGTTTTAATTTGATGTGATTTTTTCACGTGCAGTTCTTGAGTCATCCTGCTCTTGGTGAACTTTTGACTGAAGAGGATCAGAAGGTTTAACTCACTTCTTTCCCAAACTGGAATTGATTCTGCACTTGTTTTACTTTGCAAAATCGATTTTTTGTTTGAATTTTTTTTAAAGATGTATTTGGATGTTTGCCTGTTTTATAAATTTAGTTAACTGCTTTCTTATAACTGTATCTTCTTCTTTTCAATTATTATTGCGTGGTAGATATTCAAGCACATTAGCTCGCTTGAAGTGGAGGATTTTAAAGATCTGAAATCTGGATACTCGATTACATTTGTAAGTTCATCTATGTTCGTTTTCTGACCTATTCTGCAGGCAATTGAAATTGCTCTTACTTTCTTTTCTTGTGCTCAAATGTTGGTGGAAGACAAAGTAGTTCATGCTTTACTCTGTCCTGATGATTTGTTGACCAACTTCTATTATATGTTTTCAGAACTTCAATCCCAATCCATATTTTGAAGATACAAAGCTTACAAAGACCTTTACCTTCCTTGATGAGGGAACCAAAATTACTGCCACCCAAATCAAGTGGAAAGAGGGCATGGTGAGGGCTTCTCCTCTTTTGATGTCTAATCATCTGCTTGTTATATATTTCATTGGATGTTGTAATTAATTACTTTCCTAAATGTGAAGGGCTTGCCAAATGGAGTTAACCATGAGAAGAAAGGAAACAAGCGTCAATTTGCCGAAGAAAGGTTTGTTTATCATACCTGCAATCAATTTTGTCTCAGTGTCAGGACTTCAGCAATAACATAAAAATTCATTTGTTGTATTTTAGCCTAGCTTTTTTAAAGAATCTCATATTTGTACAAGTCATTTTCCTTCTGTTTTATTGGGCCAAACCTTGTTTGATTGAGTGTCCTTTTTGGTCTAGACAAATGATCGTTTAACATAGATTATGTATTACTTAGCCCTGGTCTAGTGGAGCTTATCTATTGCAATTTCTTGGCAAATATTGTATAGTGTGCATATAAATGGTATATATGTATACATATTTTTTAATTTGTTATAAGTTGCATTATAACTATGACATAATGTTTGCATCCATCCATGCTAGTGTCTTGTATTTGATTCTTCATTTCTCACTCTGTCACTGCAAATCAGCTCTATATTCTGCTAAATTTCTTACCCATGAATGCAGCTTCTTTACCTGGTTTACCGATGCTCAGCAGAAAGATGATATGGATGAGATTCATGATGAGGTAAATTCTATTTTCTTTTACTATTCTATCTGGAGTTTTATGTTTTTTTTTCTCATTCTGTTATTTACTCATTTAGTAACAGAGCTGATCTAAGCATTCACTTGTTAAACATTACAGGTAGCAGAGATTATCAAGGAGGATTTATGGCCCAATCCTCTCACTTATTTCAACAATGTAATATATTTTTCTTCTGGAATTTTCTCCTGATTTTGTTATATACTTGTTGCCTAAGGTCATGTTTTGTTTCCTTTGCTAATTATTATTGGTAATTTCTTTAATTTAGGAGGCTGATGAAGAGGATTTTGATGGCGAAGAAGGTGATGAAGAGGTACATGGATCTTTTTAGTTTCTTTGAGAAGCTTAATACACTCATTTCGTGTGCATTTTACCAGAAGTATTTCTTTTGAGAACAAATATGCATGGCTGTAGGTTTCGTGGTCGTTATTTTAATGTTCTTTGTGATTATTTTCACCAAAGGTTGAGCACTTTGTCCAATTTTGTGCTAGACCTCACTACATATTGTCATTTCGAGATGGAAGATATTTGGGAGAAGTATATTTACTAGAGTTTTGCTTGCATTTCAATTGTGAATTTATTTATTTTACCAGGGATGGTAAAAACGGAAATGTGAACATAGATGGTAATTACTATGGTTTTAAGGGTTTATCAAATGGTTCAAAAGGATGAATCCTTTTACTTCAAAGTATATGTTGATGAGGATTTAAGTTTTCATTTCCTTTTGCTGCAGTGGTTGTCAATTATGGTGACACGTGTAAGATACATTCGTTAGTACTTGCTGTATACGTTTCTTACATTTGCCTTGTGTGGCTTTGTTATTCATAGTTATATCTGGTTCTTGTAATAAGCATATGCTACTTAGATGTGTTTGTAGATGTTGTGTCACACAAGATGATTTATTTTAAGTTGTAAATAACGATTCTTTTCTTTACAATAGCAGTATATTAACCCGAGTATCCTTACTACTCTACTATGTAGTGGATGCTGTAAGGTGCTGGTTTCTTTTGATAAAATCTTATAATGTTTATACTAAGTGCGGCAGAAGTAACCAATTGCCATCATGTAAATAAATTACCATGCCAATATTTGCCATATTAATCCTGGAGAAGCCCTCTGAAACAGGATTGTAAGAGGAGCTTGGTTCATGTTTCTACTTCTTAACACACTGCTCTACAGTTTGGTCTTAAAATACTTGAGTGCCTCATAGACACATATGTGGGCAAGCATCTTATCCTACTGATGTAAATCAGTGGGATTGGATATGAGGTTTTTGTCTTGTATGCGTGCATGGCTTTTAGATTATCTTGCATCAGTTTAGCTCTAGAACTCTTCACCCAGTTCAGCATGGTTGAAATCTTACATTGGATGAAGCACTTTGAGATTGCGGGTGGCAGGTATCTCATAGTATAATTTGTGATGCTTAAGGTAGTTGTTTGGAACACATGTCCTGTAGAGAAAGTTTAGTTGAGAGATGAATGATCATGGACCAAATTAAAGATTCATATTTCAGAATGAAGATACTAATAGTTTGGTATGTTGATCTGTGAAGTCCTTGATTTAATGATATTATGAAAGTGTGGGAATGAGGTTGAAATAGTAATAATGGAAATTGCAGTGATTTGAGAAAGCATTGGATGCATTTTCTCTTTATTCTAGGGAAGCCTTACGTCTAGGTATCTGTTTAGATATAGCTCTATTGGAATTAGTAACTGCTTTTGAATTTGTTGAATCTTGTCAGACATAACAACATTATGGTTAAATGCCAACTGGTTAAGTATCTACTCTCCTTAAAGATGGTAAAATTTCAGACACAAACATTACACTTATCATGGTGATGCATTATTTGTTTATATCATTGTTTATACACACATTGTTAAGTCAGATGGAATCTGTTTGTACTTACATAACTAGACATCTTTCTTTCTGATGGTATCAATTTTGTTTGAAGTTTGCAGCAAGCACCCCTATGTGGAATAGTACATTTACTGTTGAGCCATACTCATTGCCTATGAGATAGAATTTTGTTGGTGGACCCAGTTAAATTACAGGCAAAATATATTTCTGCTGTATTTTGTTCTCTTATATTTGTTCATTGACAGGGAAAAGATGACGATGACTCTGATGATGACGATGATCCAGACGATGAGGATGATGATGACGGTGATGATGATAACTAAAATCACTTATGGCCTTAATTATATCAGTTGCTTGCCTTGGTTTGGTAAGAACTTGTGTAAAGTTGTCCCGTAGTGGTTGCTAAGTAAGGTAATGGGGAGGATAACCATCTTTAAGATAGCTTTCTCTGCTGTATAAGCAACTGGCATTATTGTCAGCATAGCTCTGACTCATTTCTTTTTGCCTTATCTCTCTTCTACCATTTTGATCTTTTTCTATGTTTTTGTTTTTCTGGTTTACTCCCTGACGGTGACATGGAAGTTGCTACATGATATTGGAATGCTGGCTTTTTTATCTATAGTTTTTGTTAAAACTCTGTCAATTAGAAGAGAGAGCTAAATTATATTGTGGTATGTAAAATGCAGAATAGATTGTAGTTGTTGGCATTGAGCTGACATCTCTATGAATTCAGTCCTGTTTAGTGATTGTTTCTATAATCCAAGTGTTGTTCGCGATTAAGGTGGTTTAGAATGATCAGGGGTAGCTGGGGGTAACCATTTTGTTGGGCAAAAATACTGGGAGTGGACAAACCCGCTATCCTCCCCTTCTCTCTCTTTCAGAGTTCCACGCTCGCGTCTCGGAACTGATGTCTGCGTAGCAGAAAAAGTATAACAAAACGAAGATAAAGGGGTAAGAATCATTGGTGGAACTTGGAAGTAAAATTGGTCGTAAGAGTGGATGTTCCAGACCCCTTTTTCCATAATAAAACAATGCTTTCTTCCTTCTGCCTGGTCAACAAATAGTCAGTTGTTATTTTTTCATTTTTCAACTCTCTACCAATCATTTTGTTCAAGAAGGAAGGTATCTGGTCCACTCACCCCAAAGCACACAGACTCAAAAAGACAAGGCCGGTGGTGGATTACTAAAAGCATGCCGGCAAAGAATTGGAGTTACTTGAATGCTTATATTATTGTTCTTTTGGTTTTTGAATGTTTTTCTCTTTAATTTAATAAAAATTTTGATTTTAATATATTTTATATTGAAGTTCCAAAACATTAAAAAAAACAAAAAAACGATAGATAGATAAAAATAAAATAAAATTGACAAAAACATGACAGTGCCTCGGTTCAAAAGGAATCCTTGAAGCCAGTGGAAATAAACCCTGGTATGGCTGATCCTCTCATTACCACTGTAGATCTCTCGCCTTTCTTTACAGAAGATGATGAGGATGGCAAGAAGAAGGCCATGGAAGTCATTTCCAAGGCTTGCTCCGAGTATGGTTTCTTCCAAATTGTGAACCATGGTCTGCCCATGGAGTTGCTGCAACGGGCGCTTGAGCTCTCCAGGATTTTCTTCCAGTACCCAGCGGAAGAGAAGCTCAAAAGTAGTTCGGTGTCTGATGCACCTCTTCCGGTAGGATACAACACGCGGGCTCAACACTCGCCTGACAAGAATGAGTATTTTCTGATGCTTCCACCAGGGTCTAGCTTCAATGTTTTCCCTGATAACCCATCCGAATTCAAGTATGTTTTTCTCTATGCTCATTCATTCTTGGTTATGTTTTTTAACAAAACATTATCTATCTTTCAACCCTATTTAGGGGTGGGCGGCGGTCGGTTGCAACCGGGCAACCGACCGAAACCGTCGGTTGCAATAGCAACCGTCGGTCGATCCGATCGGCCTCGTTGGCCGATCGGCTCTGCTCTCGGGAGGACTCCTTCCCCCCCCCCCCCCCCCCCCCCCCAACCCAAACGACCGGTGATGTTCTTTTTTTTTCAAGAGGGAAGGAAATACAGAAATATTCCTCGTTAAACCACCCTTCACCGCCCCCCTAAGCAGAATTCTCCTCCAAAAGATGCCGTTTATTAATTGCCAAACCTAAGTATAAAAACTCTTTTTTTTCCATTCTTCTCTCGTTTTGCCTCTTCGCTTTCTCTATTTAGTCGCAACTCTCTCTAACCTCTCTCTAAGATTTTCAGCCTTCCCTCTCTCTCAAGCTTCTCTCCGTTGTGCTCACCCTCACCGTAGGCCTACCCCATCAACCACCCCTCTCCTCTCTTGATTTTAACCTTACTCGCACCAAAAGCACCAACTTTCTCTCCCTCTCACACTACCCGAACTTTCCTTTCACTCCCACAATTTTTTTGCCACAAAACCCATTTTTCAAAAATTTTTCTTTTGTAAATAATGGTTTTGGTTATTTTTATTGTTTTTGATAGTTTTTGTTTTTTCTTTTGATTGTAGTTTCTGGTTGGTAAGGGTGGACGACGGTCGGTTGCAATCGAGAAACCGACCGAACCGAACTTTTCAAAAACCGATCAAAATCGATTTTGGGGTGCGGTTCGATCGGTTAAAATACTTTCAAATTTTTGATCGGTTTTCGAAAAAACCGAACCAAAAATCCACCGAAACCGATTTTGCACATTCCTAAGTCCCTGTTAACGAAATATTTAACAAAAATAGCTAAATCATTCGCTTCTTCGTCTCTGCTAGGCAAGTTTTGGAAGATGTTTTCTCCTACTTGACCAAAACAGGTCGGCTTGTAGAGAGCATTGTGAATCAGTGCTTGGGTCTCCCTCTCAACTTCCTCAAAGAATTCAATCATGATAGGAGCTGTGATTTAATGGTAGCACTTCGTTACTTTCCAGCTACTGAAACTGAGAACAATGGATTAACGGAACATGAAGATTCCAATTGCATCAGCTTGGTGTTCCAGGACGAAGCTCGTGGTCTACAAGTTTGCCAGGACGGGGAATGGATTCCTGTAATCTCTACAGAAGGCACATTAGTGGTCAACATAAGCGATGTTATTCAGGTACAACATTACTTATCCTTTTAATGTTATTCCCTCGCAGTTTTCCAGCTTTTGATCAATTCAAAGTTACCATATAAGATTGGGCTTGCCATTTTCAACCTTGAGAGCTAGCATATAATTTCAAAAATGAATTTGTAACCGTTGATTGACTCTTTTGGTCCTGGAAACATTTTGGCAAAGGTATTGAGCAACAATAAATTCAAGAGCGCAACTCACAGAGTGGTGAGGCCTAAAGGGAGAAGCCGCTACTCGTTGGCCTTCTTCTATAACTTGCAGGGAGACAAATGGGTTGAACCACTGCCACAAGTCACTAATGACATTGGAGAAGCACCCAAGTACAGAGGGTTTCACTACAAGGAGTACATGCAGTTGAGAGTGAGGAATAAGACTCATCCCCCAGCTAGACCTGAGGATGAAATTCGCATCACCCACTATAAAATTACTACCTAGCTAACTGCAACCACACTAATATATCCATCCATGTTCATTCTGTAATGATCTTTTCAATTTGCATCGCCTAGGTAATACAACTTGGAAATGTGAAATGTGGACATTGTGTGATGTTGTCATCTGGCATGTATAATGTTTCAATTTGGAAAAGTAAGATTTTTGTCATACCCCTTGGCATAAATTTCATCATCTGCAAACTACAAAATTTCATTAACCATGTTCTTTAAATCAAAACATATAGATTTACAAACACATAGTAAACCAAATCTAAATCCATAGTTCCAAACATATATAGCAACAAAACAATTATGAATCACAATAACCTTGTGACTCGTGACAATCTGTCTACACTTTAAGAATGAGTTGTTCTATGAACCAATGAATAACAATCAAGGACCTCAAATATTTGTCTGTAAGCGAGGGGGATCTTTAAGAATTGATCCCTTCCCTAGGCATATGTATTTTTCATTGTTTTTCCAAATGGATTACATTTATTGTCTGTGTTCCCAAGTTGACAGCCCAACAAATTAATTTATAAGCATCACCTTAAAGTCTCAAAATCATGGGCTTAACTGCAACAATTAAAAGCTTGTGGACTAAAGTGAGAGCTTTAAATGCCCAGGAAATTTTCTTTTTTAATTTGTCTTTTTCTGTATACTTGGTCTATTTTTTTTTATTAAACTTCATTGCATGTTAAAGAAAATTAAGAGTAAATTACATCCATGACCCTAAAGTTTAAGTCGCATATCATTTTGATCTTTACAGATTAAAAACTCACTTATTGATACTTATATTTTCAATGTCATAATGAAAAATCCTTTTGTTAGTGTTTTCGTTAGCCTAACTGCTAATTGACAACGCATGACACCTAATATGTCAGCTGACATGCACAAAAATGTTGAAAATATTTATTTAATTTTAATACATCTCTAGTTCCTAAAATTTGGGTTGCATAACAAATTAGTCTCTATTGATCAAAACAGATAAATATTCTTTTTAAATTTGATTTTTTTTATACTTTGTTAGTTTTTTAAGTTTTACTTTTAATATTTTATATTGATTCTTTTTTTTTTCAAATGTTATTGGGGTTTTTTACATTTTGTACACACACATAATAATAACATAGATTTTATAAAAAACTTAATATTATAATTTAATTCTTTTTATTAAAAGATGATATTGTAAATAATAATTTACCAATAAATAATATTGCCAAAAGGAAAATTGGATAAATTTTTTATTATAATTTTAATTAATTTCATTAAAAATTAATAGATTGGTTTTGAACTTATTTTTGACATTTTGGATTGCTTTTTGGATTTTTTTTAAATAATATTTTTCATTAATTCATTTTGGCATTATTAGTAAATTATTATTAATAATATTATCTTTTATAAATAAATTTACATTATAATATTATTTATATATATTATTGTTATTATTATTTTTTTTTTGATACCATTATTGTTATTATTATTATTACTATAAAAAATTTAAATCGAATATAGAAATATTAAATAAAACTTAAAAAATGATTAAACACAATATAAAAAGTCAAAGTAAGATTTAAAAAATTATTAATTTAACACTCAAGAATAAAATGTTAAAAAATATTTATTTAAATTTTTTTAAATAGTTCAAGAGTTTTTTCAAGAATTATGTCTTACTATTTTCAATTAGTTTTTTTTATTTATTATGAATTCTCTTCTTGAAATCTGTTCATCTATCAATTTTTATGTCAAAAATCATTTTTAAATTCTGAAAATTAGATTTTGGTTTTCTTCTTTGAGACTATAATTAGCTGTTGTGGGAAGGGTTCAATCGTTTGGCTCATTGATCACTGTGCATTCTTCTCATTTTGTTTTGTAGGTATCAACATTTTAATTGCATCTTATTTTGATGGCTCAGGTTATTATTACAAGTTAAGTTTGTTTTCCTTTTCCAATTTCTTTATGTTTTGTTTGTGATTTTCCTTTTTATACAAGAATTTTGATTTCTTGATACTGTTTGAATATATCACATTGGCAATGGAAGGAAATGCTCATGTTCCAAAGTAATAAATTAGGATCCATACGAAAGGAGTTTATTTTGGATTATTCTAATAATTACATCAAATATCAAATTTAGCAAAGTCTCATTAAATACTATCAAACTAAAAAAATAAAAAATAAGAATGAAAAACACTTTTTCAATGCATAGAAAATTTGGGAGGTCCTAAAGAATTGTTGTAGGAACAAAGCTCTCAGGTCAGACGGTTATAATATAAGTTTCGTTAAAAATCAGTAAAGGAAGGTAAAAATGATGTGTTGGCTCTTTTTAATGAGTTTTTTTTTCTTATTGTTTTGATGATAAGGATCAATTCCTTTTTTATTTCATTGATTCCAAAACGTCCTAACTAGGAGGGGCTTAAATACTATTGACCTATAAGTCATGTGGGGAGCTTATAAAAATTGGTTGAGAAGGTTCTTATCAAGAGATTGGGACGTGTTATTGGCGGTCATTATGCAGAATCAATTTGTTTTTATGAAGGGAAGACAAATTCTTAACTGTGTTTTTGGTTGCAAACAAGATTATTGATTAGCTTAAACAAGATTATTGATTAGCTTAAGAAAGATGGACGAGATGGTGTGTTTCTTAAGGTTGACTTTGAGAAGGCCTTTGACAGTGTTGACTGGCTTCCTCAACTTGGTCACGTACAAAATGAGGTTTGGTCTTAAACGATGAAAGTGGATGAGAACTTGCATCTCCTTAACATCAGTGTCTATTCTCGTTAATGGTACTCCCACCTAGTAATTCAAGATGTGAAACATTCTTTGTCAAGGCTGTCTCCAATCTCCCTTTTTATTGCATGGTGGTAGAAGCCTTCAGTGTTATCATTAATAAGACTGTCTCTTGAGGGTTGTGACATGGAATGGCAATTGGGAGTAATGGTTTGGTTGTATCCCATTTTATTTTCGCTTATGATATTATGTTATTTTGTGAGCCAAATTTTGATAATTTGCTTTGTTTTAAGAGAATTTTATATTGCTTTCGGATGATTTCAGGTTTGAAAACCAACTTTAACAAAAGCAATTTGTATGGTATTGGTGTTGAGAGCAATATTCTCAAGGGGTGGGCTTAAAGGATTACTTGTAAAACCGACACTCTCCCTACTACCAATCTTCGATTGCCTTTTGGAGTGAAACTTGGGTCCAAAGCCCCATGGAGACCTATTATGGAAAATTTTGAATTGCGCCTTACTAGGTGGAAAGCAAATCACCTTTGAATCAATGGTAAAGTTACTTTTATTAAGTCTGTTTTATAAAGTTTCTCGATTTATTTTATGTCCTTGTTTAAGATTCCTTCTATAATCAAGGAAGAACTCCATAAAATCCAAATACGATTTTTATGGAATGATGCCAACTTTGGTAGGAAAATCCATTATGTTGATTGGCCTTTGATTTGCCACTACAAGGAAAACGAAGGTTTAGGCCTTGTTGATATTTATATTAAAAACACAATTTTATTAAATAAATGAATATGATGTTCTAGGGAAGATAAGGAAAACCCTTGGAGGATAATTATTATTAAGAAAAATAATATGAATTTAAACTGTTTGCTGCCAATTTGTCCTGTCATTAGAAATATGTCCATGATTTGAAAGAATATTGTGAGCACCCTTTCTTCCACTAGTCACATTGTGCATCAGGTTAGAGCTGGCATTAGCATGATTCCTGAGAAACGTGATAGTATTAGTTTTTGGTACGATGAATGGGTGGAGAATCTGCCTCTCAATGTTGCCTTAGGTGTATTTTTGCCTTGACTACTAATAATAACAATATCTTGATTGATTTTGATGATTAGTGATACTTGGTAGTGGAATATTCTTTTAAGGAGAATGTTATTTGACTGGGAAAAAGAACAGAGGTAGAATTTGATGACGGTTATGGGGAATTTCTACCTCAATAAGGATTTACTAGACAAATTCATATGGAAAAGGAGCTCTAGTGGTCTTTACTCGACTAATTCTTTCATAGGTCAATTGTTCGTAATTCTGGAGGTGAACAAAGTTTTGGAATATGGTTTGGTCTAATCTCACTCTTAAAGTTAAGGTCTTCTGTTGGCAAGTCTTGAAAGGAGTAGGTTGTCTTATTGATCTTTTATAGGTTTACAACAACTAATTCTCTTTATTGCTATTCCTTGCACTTGGTTCTTTGCTCTTTTGATTTGTTTTTTTCTTGTTTCTGTTCTGTCTTTTCTTTTCTCTTTTTAGTTGTCTGTTGGTGTCTATAAATTGTTGGGATTTTGTTGATGTTGTTTAGATTTTGTTATCCCTTAGGGAGGTTTTTGGCTTTGTTGTGCATTTGTGTATGATTTGTTATTGCCTTGCCTTACCTTGATTCTTTGTTTATCTGGTTTGGGATGTTGTTGCAAGCTTTTAACTCACGCTTCTATTGTTTATGTTTTGGAAGGATCTCATTGCTTTGTTGTGACTTTGTCTCTTTATTCAATATATTTTGCCATTCAAAAAAAAAAAAAACTAGAGTAAAATATCTTGACTCTTCTAAGTTTTAATCATAATTCTACACGGATCCATTAGTATTTAAAATTTATCAATCCATCATAAACGTTTAAACACATTAACAAGTAACATGAAATGTCTAAAATACCCCTCTTTTCCTTTTTTTCTCATCATTTTTCTTTTTCTCAAATTGATTGACGATGCTTCTTTATGCCTGCCAACCACACTGACTGTGGAATGCTAGATCTAATTAGATATCTTTAGAGGGAGTGCGATTTGGCTACACTCCCCTGAGGGAGCTTGATTTGGCAAGCTTTAGATTCGGTCTGATCTGGCTAGATCCATGTTCCCCCAAGGGAGTGCGAGATCGTGTCGGTGCTCCTCAGATTTAGTCGGACTTGGCTGAGAAGTGCCGGATCCAGTTAAAGGTAGGGAGAGATTTTTTTTTTTTTTGGATAAGAGAGAAAAAATTTTTAAAATGAAAAATTACAATTTCGTTATGAAAATAGAACTTAAAAGAACCAATAAAAATAACTTGAAAAAATAACTAAAGAAAGAGAAGAAAGAAAGTATTTAGAGTAACAAAGAAGATGTTATTGAAGTATGTCTTTATAAATGATATGGAGAGTTTATTTATAAGCAAATAATCGTTTATTTATATAAAATTTACAAGATGAAGATAATATTAAGGGATTAGATGGATTAAATCCTAATGTTGATCCAATTTAATTTACATCCAAATCTAGATATAGATAACATAAATGGATATTCATAAAAATATTAATAACACTCCCCCTTGAATATCTGTTGTATTAAAATTATGTATCATTAAAACCTTATAAGGAAAGAACTTCATAGAAAAAAAATCTGAATGAAGGAAAAAAAGTACTTAATTCCTTTCAAGAATACACTCTTAAAATACTACCTCAGTAAAAACCTTATCAAATAAAATTCAATGGGAAAAACCTTGATATAGGAAATGAGTACAGTGCGTATTTTACTCCTATTGATAACTACATTATAGAGATCTTTAAAACGATGCATTTCAATCTTTTGTACCGATTTTTCAAATGTTGCAATAAAAAGGACTTTGATGAATAAATTTGCTAGATTGTCACTTGAACAAATTTGTTGAATACTAATATTACCATTTTCTTAAAGATCATGAATGAAGAACAATTTTTTTGGTGAAATATGTTTTTTTTATTACCTTTAATGTATTCTTTCTTTAACTGGGTTATGCAAGTAGTATTATTTTCATATAATGTTGGTAGCATTTTCTTCTTAGTTGACAAGTTACACGTTAAGTTACATATTTTAACCAAACACATTCATGAATTGTTAAAATTTCTACATGGTTAGAAAAAGTAACAAATATAGTTTATTTTACAAAACACTTGAAATAGTTATATCATTACATATGAATAAGTAATATGTCTGGAATTGAGCCTTGTATGGATCAAATAAATATTCTACATTTGCATAACCAATTAAATTTGATTTTAATACATTTAAGTAATATAAGCCTATATCCACTATTCCTCAAAGATATTGAAACATATGTTTAATTTTATTCTAATATCTTTGAGTTGAAGAAAAACTATATCTTGCTAATAAATTTATAAAAATTGATATATTAGGTCATGTATTACTAACAAGATACATTAGCACTCCAATTATACTAAGATATGATACTTCAAGTACAAAAAGTTCTCCATCATCCTCATGAGGTCGGAAAAGGTCTTTTTTCATATCTAGTGATCTTACAACCATCGGTGAACTCAATGGATATGCTTTGTCTATATATAATTGTTTTAGCACTTTTGTTATATAATTTGATTAATGGACAAAAATTTTATTTACTAAATGTTCAATTTGAAGACCTAAACAAGATATTGCATTTTTAAGATTTTTCATCTTAAATTCTTTCTTTAAGTAAATAACAACTTTTGATAATGCTTTGGAAGCTTTAATAATATTCAAGTTATCAACATAAATAACAATTATGACAAATTCATATCTAAATCCTTTTATAAAATACATGAACATATAAGATTAGTTTTATAGCTTTCTTTCAATAAATATTTACTAAAACGATTATATCACATGCGTCTAGATTGCTTTAATCCATATAAGGATTTATTTAATTTAATTGAATAAATTTCTTGAGAATTAAAATTTGTACTTCAGACAACTTAAATCCTTCAAGGATTTTCATATAAATATCATTATCAAGTGAGCAATATAAATATGCTATAGTTATATTTATTAGACGCATTTTAATCTTCTCATTTATTGCTAGACTAGTTAATATAGAATTGTAATTGCATCCACCACAAAAGAATATGTCTCTTCATAATCAATACTAGATCTTTGGGTAAAACGTTATGCAACATATTGTGCTTCATATATCATAATGTCATTTTTCTTTTTTTGTTTTCACAAAAGTACCCATTTATATCCCATTGGTTTTATACCATTTGGTGTACAAACTACAGGTCCAAATACTTCAAGTTTTATAAGTGAATTTCATTTGGATTGCATCTTTTCACATTGGCCAATCATTTCTATGTCTACATTCTTCAACAGATGTACATTCAAGATCCTCATTTTATTCTATAATATTAAGTGCTATATTATATATAAAACTATCGTCAACGTTTATTTTATTTTGGTTCCATTTTCTCCTTGTCTTGACATAATTTATTGAGATCTCTTCATTTTCACTAATTTTAAGTAGTTGAATTTCTTCTAAAATTATGTCAATTATGTCAGGGATTTCTTCTAGAGTTTCTGTTTCCTCTTTCCAACCATCTTGACTATTTACTCTTTTCCCTTTTTGAGGTTTTTTATCTTTGAAACCGATTAGTTTCCCATTTCTCTAGCATGCCTGGTCTTACACGGACATCAATTCTAATAGAAGCATTTGCAACTAATATATGAGATTTAGTTATTCTCTTTAAGTCAATAAATACGTCTGGCAACTGATTTACTTTATTTTGTAAAAGAATTATCTTTTGAACTTCAAGTTCATATTGATTTGTGCAAGAATAAAAACTAGATAATGATAATGCATTTCAAGATATTTCATTTTTCAGCTCATTATTTTCTCTCCTTAATATTGAAAATATTGTTTCATCAAAATGACAATTGACAAACCTTGTCATAAATGAATCTCCTGTTTACGATTCTAAACATTTAATTACAAATAAAAATTTATATATAACATATATTCCTAACCTTTTTTGAGGACTCATCATTATGCGTTGTGATTGAGCAAGTAGAACATATTTCGCACATCCAAAATTCTAAGATGGGAAATGTTTGGTTGCTAACCATAAATCAATTGTATAAAGGAGAATTTATAATCACTCGTTGGCCTAATACGTACAAGTTCTACTACATGCAAAATAGCATGACCCCAAGCAAAAAACAAAAGTTTAGATTTCATAAGTAATGGCTTTGCAATCAGTTAAAAGTGTTTAATAAACGATTTTATTAGACCATTTTGTGTATGAACATAAGCAACATGTTGTTCAATAGTTATTCCAACTAATATGCAATATTAAAGGCTTGAGATGTAAATTCACCAATATTGTCAAAACAAATTATCTTGATTGGATAATCAGAAAAATGTGCTTCCAAACAAATGATTTGGACAATTAATCTTGCAAGTGCCAAAGTGAAAGTTGATAATAAGTACACATTAACCATTTAGTTAATGCATTGATTAAAACCATAAAGTATCTAAATGATCTGAATGGTGGGTGTATAAATCCACATAAATAACCTTGAATATGTTTAAAAAATGTAGGGGATTTAATTCCAACTTTAGCTAATGATGGCCTTATAATTTATTTGTCTTAAGAGCAAACAATATATGAGTATTTCATTAGATTGAAAAATCTTCTGGTATTTCAATGAATGATCATATTAAATTCAATAATTTTTTCGCATCATTATTGATTAGGGATGGTCCAACAGGTCATGCCAAACAATAAAATTATTAGTAAACTTCTAGTTTATAATCATTCTAATATTTGTATAGTACAATATTTTGAACAAAATTGGTAATTTTTTTTATTATTATACACTTCTTACCCGAAATAATAAATGTAATATAGAAGAATTAATTATCTCTTTCATTCGTTGTCTCAATATGATATCCATTCAAACAAATATCTTTAAAACTTAATAAATTCTTTTGAGACGTTGAAAATAATATATTCTTTATTATAAACTTCATTCCTTAAGGTCATAAAATATTAACTCTTTCAGAGTCTTCAATTAATCTTGTATTACCAGATATTGTATTAACATTGATTTCTTCTATTGTTAAGTGAGAAAAATATTTCTTATCTTTAAATATAATGTGCATTGTAGCAATGTTTGTTAGACATATTTACATCATGGATAATGATTCTAACAAAATGAGTATCCATATTTTTCTTCAGTAAAATAAGATATATATAATAAGAAATTTACAAGTTAACATTAAAGAAAATTAAATACATAATTAAAACACACAATAAGAACAAATCATATAAATATAATAAGAACATATTAAGGCATCTTCATAATATAGTTACATTAAAATATATCAATTACTATTAAGTTCATTCTCGAATGTTTCCATTACCAATCATATGATCAATTCTTTTTTCAATATGGACAAACATCTTGATGTGCTATATCAACTTAGCCATGGTTAAAATTATCACAAGATATTTTAGTTTTCATTATGCTTGATAAAATTCAAGACGTACAACAGGTACATGACTAATGGTCTTTCATCCCATATTAATGTCAATACGTTTTCTATATTTCTTTCATACTTTTTATTTTTGTCTTTTCATTATTTATCCATTTTTAGTGGGTTACAATTATCTATCCATTTCTTGATAAGTGATCCACTTATGATGAGTTATCTATTTCTGGTGGGCTGGATTAATGGGTTAAGACATTCATCTATTTTCGATAGTAAAATTATCCATCCACTTCTAGTGGTAAAATTACTATTAGATTCTGATGGTAAAATTATCTATCCACTTCTAGTGGTAAAATTTTTTTTTTGAATTAAAATAGTGATAATGTAAATTATTATGGCGATCATAATTATTAAATGATATTGCATTCACTTTAAGGAATTGATGGATTCATAACTATGAATATAATTATTAAATGATGTTGCATTCATTTTATGGAATGGATGAATTCATGATTTTTTATTAATAGCTCATTTGTCACATTCAATTCAGAAAATAGACATTCATGATTTTTTGGAGAATGAAAACACCAAAAAAATATCAAGTCACAAACTTGATTTGTAAATTTGCTAAAACCAAAAATCAAAACCCAATCATTGAAATCCTTTTGAAGCTTGAAGTGTTGATAACATGTTATGGAAATGTAACTTAACAGAACAAATAAAGATAACTTGAAAAAAACAACTAAAGAAAAAGAAGAAAGAAAGTATTTAGAGAAAGAAAAAAGATGTTATTGAAGTGTATCTTTACAAATAAAGTGAGAGACCTATTTATAGGCATATAACTCCTTGTTTAGATAGAATTTATAAGATAAAGATAATACTCAAAGATTAGATAGATTAAATCTTAAGGTTGATCCAATTTAATTTACATCCAAATCTAAATATAGATAACATAAATAGATATTTACAAAAATATTTATAACAAATTTATATAGTATGATAATTTTAAAATTAATAGAGCATAAAATAGTTCCAGAAATATTGTTATGGCATCTAATTAATAGAAACATTATCGGTTGACTAACGATAACAATTATGTATTGGATAAAAACTATTTTTTTGAGATGGATTGTCTATTTTGAATACTAATAGATTCGTGTAGAATTATAATCAAGTTACGGAGATTTGGGTATTTAGAAAAAAGAAAAACCTTTGAAAATTTTCTTTAATATATAACTTATCAAATTCTATGCATTTATGAGTGAGCACTTTACATCTAGAAATCAATTTTTATTTAAAAAATTATTATAGTACACATTTGAGAGACAAAATCAATCAAATTCATATTTTATAATGCAACTTATGCAAGTAATCTATGTAGGTAATCAATTTTTGTTCCTCTCATTCTCTTTTTTTTTTTGTTAAAATCCCCCTTTTTTTTTCTCTAAATATAAAAAAGTTTAAACTAAAAAAAAAAAATCAATCACTACACTTTTTCATCAGAGACCCCTTTTTCATCTATGTCTCAACCTCCCCTCTCTTTTTCACCAATTAAAATATCTAAAAACCTCCAAAATCTTTTAAAATCAAAACTCTCATTCTTTTTTTGTGATTATTATTGTTGTTATTGTTATTGCTCCTGCTGCTGCTTTAGGCTGTGGTTGTTTTGTTACTGAAAAATTTTTGAAAAAAAAAATTGTAGTTTTTGGTTGTGGTGTTTGCCGTATTGTGTTTACAAATCCCACTCTGGTCTTTGATTTTTGGTTTGAATATTTTATAATTAGAGGGAAAAGGTTTGGAATTTTTTAAAATTGATTTTGGTGAATGAGGATTTTGGAGGGTTACTGTAGATGATAGCACTGATTTTTTGGTTGGAAGAGAAAGATGTTGAGCATTCTATGTTTTGGGCTTGTGGAACCTGCTGAAAAGTTTTGATCTTTGGGTTTTGCTTATTTTGTGGTGAAGGTAAAATAGGTGAAAATTTGAGGGAAAAAATAAAGCTGAAAATGAGGTGACAATCTGGGTGGAAGGGAAAGTGAAATTTGGGAATTGGTTTTTTTAACATATATATTTTTATTATTTCTTTTTTTTTTTTTGGTGTGTGTTGTGTTATTTTTATATTCCATGAGCTTGAATTAGTTTTGGGCTACAAAAGCCCAAAATGATCATAATCATAATTGGATTAAGATTTCAGTTTATGTAAAGTTAAGCCCAAACATAAGGAATCTAAATAAATTAAAAATATATATATATTTAATTTAAATTTAGAAAAAATTAAAATCCAATTAAATCTCATGATCATTTCATCATAATCTTAAATTATCTCGGACAAAATATGGTGTCTACACTGACATAGATGAACACTCTCACGCAATCACTACAAACCCTAGCCGAACATTAAATATTCACATTTATGAGTACTCTCTTAACCACATGAAGTGTCTACAAACCCAACCTTGTAAAGTCTATAACTCTACTTGCATCTTTCTCTTGTAACTCACTCTTTCGAGGCTTCCTTCTATTTATAAGCCAACTACCTTAGTTGATTACCAAGAAATATCTTCCAACTAATCGATTTTTTTTCTTTTTTTGGATTTGAATCACAATTTCTAACAAGACCGACTTTAAGTACTGCTATTGACAGGTGAACAAGGAAGAGTGAAATTAACTTGTCTGTAAACTAATAAGTTGAGAGCTAATATGTTCTCTTTGACATGTACCTAATTACTCAGCTCTTTGATTAGGTATTAGACCAAATATATTCGTGTGTGGTTTCAAGTATGGTTAACTCAACTAGAAATTGTGTTATGTTTTTTCAGGAAAGAAAGAAGCAAGCATCGGATGCACGCCGATGAGTACAAGAGAGATGGGGACAATGGAAATGACATCTGTATACCATGTTACTGGTTCTTCTGTGAGGCAAAGATGAGAGAGATGCAGGCAGGGGATCTCAAGGGCTATGAATGAGAATAACAAGCCTTTTCCATCAGAACAACAAGATATGGAAATTACATAAGATGTGGGGAGAGTAGGCTTCAAGCATATGCTGCAAAATGCTATTATATTTCTTTAATTAAACTCAATTAGTTGTCCACAAAGGTAATTAAAAAAAGCTTTTAGGATAAGAAGTAACATGTCAACTGCCATATGCAGTTGATTGCTGACTAACTGTTTAACTAAATACAATGAAAAAATAAAAAAATTTTTAAATAATTTTGAAGTTTTTAAAGTATTATACCAAAATAATTACTATACACAAAATTTGAGCACTATTTATTGACCGGTGAAAACTCTATTATGGTTTGCAATAAAAATACATATTTTACAAAAAATCAATATTTTTTAAAATTATATACAATTGAGTTATATAACAAGATTTTCCACTTGTTGATAGGATTTTGATTTTAGTTTTTATATAATCATTTTTAAGACAGAAAAAAAAAACTTGTAATTGACCTTAAAGACCTTACATAATTCTTGTCCAAATCACTCAAAATTGAAGAACTAACTGGCCGATTAGCAAATTTGATGTTGTTGCTTTTCATATACCCTAAGCAAAAATGTTGAGGTTTTTCAGTTAAAACTGTCAAATAATCCAAAACCATGGTGATGGTGTGGTACCTAGCTATTTCCTTTCATCTATGTTAAATCACAAAATAAGCTAAAAGGGGATGTGAGGAATTAGATTTGAATACAGTAGAGGGGAAGAGAGAAGTCATCACTTGATGGTTTGTTCAACTTTTTTTGCACACAAGAGACTAGTATGTTGATAGCATTGGGCAATCATTACAGGGGAGCTTTTCAGTGTCCCAAAGCAAAAGCAAGCAGAAATCTTTGGTAAAAGATATCCACTGATTTGACTAGCTAAAATTGCTTTCTGCAAACAAAATAAGATGCCATTACTTTAAACGTAAGCCATGAATCTTTTCCAACTTTTATTTATGTACAGACTATACTCTATTAGTGTGTGTGTGTGTGTCTGTGTGTGTGGAGGGGAGGAGGAGAGAGAATTACAATAATAAAATAATAATAAGTTTTGGATAAGAAGATGGGAGGGAATATATGGATTTCTTCCTCTTTGTTTTTGCACAGCTTAGTTGGTGTCTTTTGATTGGATTCCATTGTATTTTTCGGGATAAGAGTTTTGCACAAGATTTTGTCGCGCCACGCAATGAATTAAGCCAACATGGGAAAATGACTTCGTCACACAACTTTTCTCTTCTTCTTTTTTTTTTTCTCTAATGGAAAACCATACATTTCTGTCACATTTTAGTTACACTCACATTTTTGACCAATCCAATCCAACAAATAAAAATATATAAATGAAAATTAAAATAAGTTTTCTTCCTCCCTTTTTTATCTTTTTTCTTTTTAAAAGAAATTAAATCAAAATTTTTAAAGAATAAATTTAAATATTTAACTGATTAATTAATACATAATCTTGTTACTTAAAAGTAAAATTTAAATTTCTTTTCTCTAATTAAATTAAAGTAACAAAAAATAATATTATCAACGTCACGATTATGTGATTGGTTATGAAATGACATAATAAAAAAGAATTAAAAAAATCAATACTGTGTTTGGTACAAACCAAAAGGCGCGTGGGGAAAAAGTCTTTTGAGCTCTAATCCAAACATCCAATTGGAAAAAAGACAAATACAATAATTCCCTCATATTTAATTAAAAAACAAATGTAGCTTCTTTAAATTGAAAAATATCATTTTACCTCTCTATAATTTGATAGAAAACACACTCTCTCTTACGAAAATAATGATATTATTTGTTATATTAATTTTAAGTGAAATGACAAACATGCTCTCTGTTAATTTTTTATTTTTGTTTTGTCTTTTACACAAAATTTTTTAATTATAAAATTGTGAGATTTTATTAGTTTTAATTTATCTTTAATCACTATGGTACTAAATTTTAATTAATTTATGTTCAAATTTAATTACATACAAAAAATTTTAAATTTATATTTAATTCAATGACATATTATTTTTGAGAGTGAATGTATTAACTCCTTTTTAGTTAAAATAAATTTATTACCATTAGTATTACTTTGAAGTTGCTACTTTTTCAAGAGAAATAAAAACTCATGGATGGTAATTGTTTTTTAAAATTGAATTATATATAATTTATATAATAATATAAGTCAATCACCATTAATAATTTGAATTTAAATTTTTTAAAGTCACACGATTTTGGTTTTAAAAGTTATTGTGTTAAGGATGCTTGGACCTAATTCGTTAAATTAATTATTAATTAAATTTAATTTGATGACAATTAAAAAAATTTTAAAATTAAATTAAATCTTGAACACAACAGATAAAAATAAAAAAAAAATATGAAATAAAGAAATAAATAACAAAGGATATACTTGTCTTCCAATTTAAAATTAATTTCACAATTAACGTCATTACTTTTATTTTTTAAAAAAAACTGTATTTTCAACTTAATAAAAAAAGAGTATTTTTTTAAACTAATAAAAATAAATATATTTGCAATCAAATGAAATCTTAAAAATCTTATATTTTACCATAAAAATAGAGAAATGGGTCGGATTAGAACAGGAGTAACCCAAAAAAAGGTGAGGGACCCATCTGCTTTGTTCCTTCAAAGAATTTTCTGGGAATGGCTTCAGCCAAGCTAAGAGCCTTCTCCTTTTGTCCCCATGAATAGAAAGATTCCAACTGTCTTACTTTGCTCACACCCTCGGCCTCGGGGTTGGGTTTTGATGGGGATTTTCTTACATCCTTTTTCTCTACTTTATTAAGTGTAATCTCAAAGCCACAAAAAGGAAAAATAAAATAAATTCGTAGTATTACTGAAAAAATTGCTAAAAAAAAAAAAAAGTCTTTGATGAATAGGTCTTTTATATCCATTGGTTTTTTTATATCCCATTGATGAATGGGTTTTTTTTTTAATTGTAAAAATACAACTAGATGCGAGGACATTCAAGCCTCCATCCACCAAGAAACAAGACTATAGAAAACAAAAAATACATCTATAGAAATTAAATCAACTTGCTTACCTTAGAAAGTCATCATTCACAACCCCCCAACAAGCACAAAAGATTAGCATAAACTCACTCAAACAATAAGAGCATCTAGCCATTAAAAAATAAACAATTGAGACCCTTGTACAAAATGCACAACTCATTCACAAACATTCATCAATATACCCATAAGTCAAAGTTTTGAATACTCCCTTGTACATTTCAGCCATCCATTCATCTCATGGTTTTTGGTGTAGCATTCAAACATAGCATTTCATTTGTAGCATTACATCACATTGCACCCATAGTAAACCTGCATATATAAAAACAAAAGAAAATTGTGAGAAATGACATTTGTAGTAAGGACACTTCAAAAATGACAGTTTTTATAATTTTAATTATTTTTAGACTATTTTTTACAAGACTTGATAATAATACCCTTTAAACAATTTCAGACAAATTAAAATAGTTTTAGTTTTCTTTATCTCGTCATCTAGATAAAAATTTTAAAATTAAATATTGCTTTCTCTCTCTACTCAAATACTATTTGTCTTGTCATCTAAAGAGTAGAGATGACATCAAGCTATTTCTTATTTTATTTTTTTTTAAATGGTAGATCTTAGTGTTCTCAAGGGCGATGAACAATGATTTTGTTTAGAAATTTAAAATTTTTTTATGGGATTTTAATTTGAAATTGTTTAGGGAATATTTTGTAAAGGGAGTATATTTTTTTTTTGCATTAGGGGAGTGAGCAAAGCCCTTCCGATAAGGATATATTTTGTCTTACTTTGGAGGGTTATGGAGTTTTGTAACTTATCTTTTATGAAATGCACAATTTCATGGTTTAGCAAAAAAAAAGTATGTATTTTAGGTTTTTGAGTTTATTGGTTTATTCATAAAACCCCAAAGTTGAAAAGTTGAAATTGATTAGACTAGTTTTTAAGTATTACGTGACTAGTTTTTAAGCATTGCGTGACTGATTTTTAGGCATTACGTAATTAGTTTTAGGTATTGCGTGATTATTTTTAAGCATTGTGTGACTAATTTTTAAGAAATACCTAAGTCACACTATGCATTAGGAGCTAGTCACGCAATGCCTATCAACTAGTCATGCGTATCAATTAGTCATGCGAGTAAGTAAAAAAATAAAAAAAAACAAGAAAGAAAGACAGAGGCAAAAAAAAAAAATCGAGCACAAATCCTAGTCTTGTTATTCTAGCAACCGAAAAATACCCAATAAATCACAAAATAAAAAAACCTAGAAATCTAGTAGCAAAAACCTCAATCCATAATCAGAAAAAATAAAAAAATAAATGAAGAAAAAAGAAACGAAAATGAGAGAGGTAGTGAGTAGTTAAAGGTCTTTGGTTTGGGTTTCTTCTTAAGGGAGAGGCTGACAGTTTTGGGGTGGAATCTTTGAAGTCATGGTTAGTTCAATGCCTTGTAATGATAGATCACGCAACCTGATAAGGATGAATTGAACCATATTGAAGTACCCTTTCAACTTACAATTCTCCTCAGCACACAAAAAAGGGTCAGATTGACAAGTTCAGTGACGCCGGTAGATTGTACAAACTCATGCTGGAACACTGCCTAACGTGGGTTCTTGGTGTGCACTACCCATTCCTGGCACGTGCTAAGCAGCTTGACTGTTGGGGGTAGCTTTCTATGGGCCAAAACCTTCCTTGGTAAAGGTTATCTCTAGGCTCTTTTTGCACTAGGGACAGTTGACTGGTTAGCAAAGGAAGAATGGGAGAGAAAGAGAAAAGGCAACTTGAAGGTTTAGAGAGAAGGGAAAAGATCGGTGACATTAGAGAGAGAAAGTGAGAGAGAAAATTGAAGAGAGAGAAAAAAAATAAGCCTATCAACTAGTCACGCAATGCCCAAAGTTAGTTGCGTAATGTTTAAAATTAGTTACGCAATACTTAAAAACTAGTCACACAATACCCAAAAACTATCAAAACTACTGAATTCCATTCAACAAAATCAACAATTTCAAACGATACACCATATTCCATTTAACAACAAAATTAACGAATATGGCTATGTCACGACCTGGTACTCCCTTTGAGCCTGTGACAACCGCCGCGAAACCTCGACAGACATTCCTTCCCCGAATGCCAATCGAAACCTCGCAAGGCTTTCGCACCAGTTTTCTCGCCTCCTCTGTGGGTCTCAATTACTGAAAACATATTTTAACAAAATATAAATCATTTTCGATTCAAAAACAGTCGAAAGAAATTTATGCCTCACAAAGGCATTTTCGTCATTTTTGTCGAAATTTTCAAAATTTGCAAAAATGTGGTAAGTGAGTAGAAAACATATATTTCAAAATTAAAAATAAGTTTTGCTATCTAAAATAGGCATTTAGAACCAAAAATGTAACTGTTTGTTATAATAAAATATTCTTATTTCTTATAAAACAATTTTTATAGAGAAATTCATAAATAAGTTTTTACAGTGTAAAAGCAAAATAAATTCTTTTATACAATAATATAAATAGCCAGAGTATGAAATTTCATTTACATTGACACGTGGGCCCTTCAATTGACCACGGAAGTATAGGATTACAAACCTTTACTTTCTCAGATGCCACTCCAAGATTTTCTTCTCGATGCAACTGATGGTCTATTACCTACTCTGAGCCTGAAAAATGTTTAGGAAGAAGGGGTGAGATTATATAATCCTAGTGAGTAAATAGATACCATCTAAAGTATCTAAAGCCGAGTAAAATGAGACAATGAAAACTTCCCATCACAATAGTTTTCATAGCATGGAAATTCCTCCCAACCCATTTAAATAATGGAATTTAATTCAACTCCTCAAAACGGCTTATGAATTTTATGAAAACTTGGCTTATGCCAAAACTCATCCTTGAGGACACATTGGCCGAGGCATCTAACCGAGACCGCCAAGGCTGTCAAAATGACATATTCATATAAAACAGTCGTTCCTTAGCGTTGGCTAAATCTCACTTTCACGTGGTGGTAAGGCGTGAAGTGGACTCAAACCCCTCCCCAGGAGATACCTTACGCGTCTCTCCTATAGAGGTAAAATAAATTAGCAGGGTTTACCGTGCCTCTCTAATAGGCTGGTCCACGGAAACCCGCCACTGCAGTGTACATCAGCCCCACCATAATCATAAAATAATATCAACCGCATGACATGATTGCACGATATTCCCTCGCTTATTAAGGAGAGTCAAACAATTTACAGATTTAACAGATTATAAAACCAGCCATTCATGCGAAGGTTACCATAAGCCATTCAAATTAAAAATAAAATTTAATTCACAACATATAACCGTCTCTGATTACTTTATTTTAAAACTATTATTCAATTTTCCAGAAATTTTATAAAATCATTTTATGAAATCACATTTTCGTATAAAATACAATAATTTTCCATTTAACCATTTTTCATAAAATCACAAAGTTTAATAAATCTACTCTAGATAATTAAGACGATATAAGAGTACTCACTGTACTAGAAGTAGATATACTCTTATTTTCGGTCCTCGGGTGTAGTCTTTTACCCGTATCAGATACTTCACCACCTATCCAAAATACATGACACAAAAATTCAATAATTTGTGTCAAATCATTATAAATTATTTCAGGCTCTTATCCATGCGTATGCACTAGATAGGGTTTGAAATGTCTAGATAATCGCTTAATTGCGGTGTCCGACCTAACTCACCTATACATGGTGTAAATTTCTAAAATCTCCAATTCAACTCCAATTCCATTCATTTCAAATTCAATTATCCAATTATATTCACAATACCTCAATTACTGTAAATTTGGTCCAATTTATCAGTTCGGACTATAAATTACGCTTTTACCCTTAGTGGGTAAAAATTTTAATTTTTACACCGAAAATTTCCATTTAATTTCCAACCTCATAATTCATCATTTTTCCATCCAATTCTCTTAAAATAAAGTCAACCTATCCTCACACACCATTGGCTAGATTCAGCCTAGAGAAATTCATGGAGAAAATGAATATTTTTCTTGTTGTTTTACTCATAAACATGCTAATCTAACACTAAACACTAACATAGTTCAAAATCAAATTAATCTAACAACTTTTTCTCTCTAAACCCATATGATCAGATTTGAATCCTTCATCAAAACACATAATTTAACCATGGAAAATGATGGGAAATGCATGGGAAAGGTAAAACACAAGACAAATTTAAGAAATGTTACCTTTTTCCACTTGATTTTTGAATTTCCACCAATTTTCCCTTTAAATTTCTTGGCTAGGGTTTTATTTTCTCCTTTCTCTCTCTTGTTTATTGCTTGGGCGAATGTTGAAGAAGAAGAATGGGTTATGGGCTGATTTTTTATGCCTTTTTTGTCACAACCCGAAACTTCTCATCGGGCCCGCAACAACTGCTGCGACATCTCGATAGACATTCATACCTCGAATATCGACCGAAACCCTGCAAGGCTATCGTATCAGTTTTCTTACCCCTCATGTGAGTGTCGATTTCTGAAAGTCATAATTTAAATAATTACTAGCCACTTTCAAACCAAAGTAACCAGAAAACGATTCTTGACTCATAGGGGCATTTTCGTCATTTTATCAAAAATTTCAAATTTTAGTAATTTCGTCGCAAATACTTAGAAAACACATGTTTTAGATGAAATAGAAATCATCAGATATAAATACAATAAAAATATTTAATAAAATACTGTAATTTCTTGTAAAACAATATTTACAAAATATTTAGTAAATAGGTTTTATAGCGTAAATACAAAATAAAATTTTACATGCTGAAATACAAATAGGCAGAGTACATAAGTATATTTACAGTGACTCGTGGACCCAAAATAAACATAAGTAAGAAGATCAGAAACCTACTGCGGAATGAGGTTGCAAAAACCAACTGTGGTCCTCCGCAAATACAGCTATCTACAACTAGTCCGATCCTGAAATGTTGAAAGGGAGAGTGGTGAGTTTACACAACTCAGTGAGTAAATAAATACCTCCTAAAATATCTAAAGGCAGGTAATAAGAGACAAAGAAAATCTTTTTATCTCAAGGGTTTCATAACATGAAACCATATTTAAATCAGTGTGAGTAATTTTAATTTACTCACATAGTAATGAATATGATAATAATTATAATAATAAGACTTATGATTTATCAAAATCGTGGCTCGTGCCATGAAATACATACTCGAGGATACCTTGGCCGAGGTATCTAACCGAGTCCGCCAAGGTCATTCAAATTTATAATTTTACCAAAATATGGCCAATCCTTGGCGTTGGCTGAGTTCGTATTCACATGGTGGTTTGCGTGTAGTGACTCTGTCATATCTCAAGACAATTAAATCAACCTGCACGCCTCTACAACTGAGATATCAATATATAGGGGTTTTATCGCGTCACCTCTAAATAGGCTGGTCCACGGAAACTCATCTACTGCAGCAGATTTTAACCCACCAATTAATAAAATTTTAACAATATGACTAGGCTATTTTATTACTAACTAGCCTACACGGCAAACAACAATTCATATAGATTTCCACACAATAAACCAGCAGCCAGTCTTACCACATTTTCATAAGCCATAATAATTTAAGAAATACCATTTATCAGGCAATAAACAACAGGGTCTCCAATTACTCAATTTTTTCAAATAATTCATAAAATCTTCAATTCAATTTATAAAAATCAATCTTATTGTAAAAATTCAATTTATTTAGAAAATTCATATTTTTCTTATAAAATTGACATTTCACCAATTCAATTAATTTTCATCATAAAATCATCGAATTTAATAAAATTACTTTAGATAAATAAGGTGATAAATAATTTACTCACTGTTTTCGAAAATATGAATTTTTGGATGCACTCACGCTGGTGGTCCTCAGGCGCGATTTCCTTGCCTTTTCTGGACGTCTCACCGCCTTGACAAATAATAAAATCGAAGAATTTACTAATTTGTCCCTAAATTGATATAAACTAAATTTAATGACAAATGCATGATATGCAAATGCAAAACACGTCCGAATTTCGCTAAAACGCGGTATTGACTAATTTCAACCGATTACCCGATTAATTGACAATTATGCCCAAATCACTTCGAAATTGATCCATTTCTCTTTTAAAACCTTAATTCACTAATCACATATCAATTAACTTAATTTCAGCTTTGAAATCCTCCAATTTCTTCACATAAAAATTCAGACATTACGGTGTACTAACACCGTAATTTTTCCTAGTCACATTTTTCACTTAATCCTTTATTTTTTCAATCCATTTTCCTTGAAATTCAAACAATTCCTCCTTAATATCCAACCCACATGGTTCATCCAACAAAGAACCCTAGGGGATTTGAATGTTTTTCTTAGATTTTTGTTCATAACTATGCTTAACTATCACCAAACAACAACATAACTAAAAATCACACAATTCCCATTATTAAATCTCACTCATGCCCATTTGGCCTCAATAAATTCAGCATGATTCCCCTTCATTCAGCCATGAAAAATGAAAGCTAAAGCATGCTTAAGCTAGGGTTAGAGTAGATCTAAAGAAATCTCACATTTGTTTGGCTTGAATCTTGAAAAAACTTGAATTTCCTTGAATTTTTGGCTTGTTTTTCTTGTTTTTCTCCTTTTTCTCTTTTGTTTTCCTTTGCTGCAGGTTTGTGCCGAGTTTGATGAGAGAATGTGAGGGTTAAGGCTGATTTTATTAGTTTAATAATTAATTATAATGGGTTGCCACATGGCAAAATGCCATTAGCCCATTTTTTTAACTTTTTGACTTTTTCTTTTCAATTTTCCACCAAAATAAATTCCATATTTATTCATTCCATAGTTAAATAAAATCCCTTGGTCTTGACTAGTGCCGGGGTGAAAAATTTACCGATTTGCCCCCGGGATGAAAAAATTACGATTTTACCCCTATACTCCGAAATATACCGAAATTACATTATTTCCACTTTTCAACCTCAAATAACACTTTAATTGATCAATCTTAATCATATGGGGCCAAAATATGCTCTAAAAATTCTCGTTTCGTCCTTTAATGATAAAATTATCATTTTGCCCTTGTGTCTGAAAAATATCGAGAATTACAATTTTTCACTGCTAAAATTCCTTCTATGCTCCAATAATCATATTATATTTCATATAATTATTCTTGATCATTTGAAATCAAAATCTTTATTAAAAATCTCCATTTTGTCCTGAAATTAGAAAATGACCGTTTTGTCCCTAATCAATCAATTTCCCCGATTAACTCCAAATTAGCCTTCAAATTTCGAATTACTATTTCGAGTAATCCCTGGACTGTGAAATTCCTTATTTCACTTTAAAATCCTTATTTTATTAGCTCGAGGCATAATTCAACTTATTTGTACTTCTGAGTACAATATCGGCTCTTTACTAACTCCACCGGGCTATTCAGATATGCAGACATGATGTCACACATATATATATATATATAAATGTCATGTCAAATAACTAGTTCAACATTTTCTTCCATACAAAGCTTCATATGACGCCATGCCAATACTGGAGTGAAAATTATTATTGTATGCAAACTCCACCATAGGCAAGTGTCTGTCCCAACTTCTAGTGAAGTCGATGACACAAGCCCGTAACATGTCCTCTAGAGTCTGAATAGTCCTCTCAGACTGACCGTCAATTTGAAGATGAAAGGCTGTAATGAATTTCAAATTGGTTTCGAGAGCTTCCTAGAATTTTGGCCAAAATCGAGATGTGAATCAAGGATCCCGGTCTGACACAATGGAAACTGGGACTCCGTGCAGTCTCACTATCTCGTTTATGTAAAGCTTGGCCAACCTTTCAATAGAGTATGTACTATGGATAGCTAGAAAATGAGTGGACTTGGTTAATCTGTCAACAATCACCCAGATGGCATCTTTCCCGCTCTGTGTCCGTGGCAAACCTAACACAAAATCCATAGTTACATGTTCCCACTTCCGCTCAGTAATCGGTAAAGGTTGAAGAGTACCTGTTGGCTTTTGATGTTCTGCCTTAACTAGTTGACATACGAGACATTTTGCTACAAATTCCGCTATGTCCCTCTTCATGCCTGGCCACCAATAGTTCTCCTTAATAGTTCGATACATCTTGGTTCTACCGGGATGCATGGCGTAGGCGGATGAATGTGCTTCCTCTAAGATAGCTTGCCTCAACTGTCCATCACTTGGAATACAAACCCGGTCTCTCAGCATCAGCATACCATTATCTCCGAGTCTGAATTCACTAACTTCCCCATCTTACAGCTTTTGAGCTATCTGTTTCAACTCATCATCAAATTGTTGCAACTCTTTAATCTGATTCAACAATGAAGGCTTTACCAAGAAACTGGCAAATAAAGATCCATTTTCACCATTATTCAACTGGATCATTAAGGACTTCATTTCCATTAGCATAGAGAGATAAAAACTATGAAATGCTGCTACTGTCGACGACGAAGATTTACGACTTAAGGCGTATGCTACTACATTCGCCTTTCCAGGGTGATAGTCAATCACTAAGTCATAATCCTTCATTAACTCCAACCATCTTCTTTGTCTCAAATTCAGCTCCTTTTGGGTGAGCAGATACTTCAAACTTTTATGATCAGTAAAAATTCGACAACGTTCACTATACAGATAGTGTCTCCAAATCTTTAGTGTAAATACAACTGCTGCTAATTCAAGATCATGGGTAAGATAGTTTACCTCATGCTTCTTCAACTGTCGGGAAGCATAGGCTATCACCTTTTCATCTTGCATCAGCACCCATCCCAAACCCAATTTAGAAGCATCGCTATATACCACAAATTCTCTTCCATTCACCGGAAGTGTTAAAACGGGAGCGGAGGTTAATTTATTCTTTAGCTCTTGAAACCGACTTTCACAAACATCGTCCCAATCAAACTTAACTCCCTTACGAGTTAAGCGAGTCAATGGAATAGCTATTAGGGAAATCCCTGAACAAACCTCCAATAATAAACAGCTAATCCGAGAAAACTACGAATCTCCGCGACTGCTCTCGGTTGCTCCCATTGTAATATTGCCTCGATTTTCTTAGGATCCACATAAATTCCAGCACCCAACACTATATGTCCCTAGAAATTCACTTCCTTCAGTTAGAATTCACATTTAGAGAATTTGGCGTAGAGCTGTCTCTCACGTAAAGTCTGCAACATAATACATAAATGGGCAGCATGATCATCATTACTCTTCAAATATACCAGGATGTCATCAATAAAGACTAATTACTCTTCAAATATACCAGGATGTCATCAATAAAGACTATCACAAACTTGTCTAAATACGGATGAAACACCATGTTCATGAGATCCATAAATGCTGTCGGGGCATTAGTCAATCCAAACGGCATCACCAGAAATTCATAATGCCCATACCTAGTCCTAAATTGTGAGACCCTGTCTAAGTTGTTAGAAAACCGGTATTGTACCTAATGGTACAATTAAGTTAAATCGAGCTCCACTTAGTTTAATGGAAATTCTAAGGGGAATTTCAAAATTCTGAGACCCACAGAATAGGTCAGAATAGTGATTTGGAGTTCAAGGTCCAGTTTGGAGTTAATCGGGAAAATTGACCGGTTAAGGACAAAACGGTCATTTTCTCATTTGTTGATTTATAGAGATTTTTAACCAAGATTTGATCACAGTGGACTAAAAATAATTATGTGGAATACAGTTATGATCCCATAATCATAAAATGATGTTTAGCAGTGTAAAATGGTGATTTTCGGTGTTTTTGGAGCACAAGGGCAAAATGGTAATTTTGCCACCGGAGTGCTAAATGTGAATTTTTTTGAAAGGATTTTGCCCCAATTGGGTAATATTGATTTATATTGATGTTATTTGAGGTTGAACAGTGAAAATAATGAAATTCCGGGACATTTCGGAGTATAGGGGCAAAATCGTAATTTTGCCATCCCGGGGGCATTTCGGTAATTTTCCACTACCAGAATAAATTTTTCCAGCCATGGTCAACCTTGGATCAGATGTTGACTTGATGAATCAAGTGGTGGAGATCAAATGGGAGAAAAAGTCAAAAAGTCAAAAAAATGGGCCAATCACATGGTGCCACGTGGCAACCTTGGTTATTTTATTATAAAAGCTATAAAAATCAGCTTAAGCCCTCATTTCTCTCTCTAAATTCTGGAACAAAAACCGATTGAAGAAAAAAAAGAAGAACAAAGGAGAAAAACACAAAAACCTAAGGGAAAATTCAAGACAAGTGTGATTTCAAGGAGGATTCAAGTGAAAAAGGGTAA
This sequence comes from Theobroma grandiflorum, assembly GCA_036013995.1. Taxonomy (NCBI): domain Eukaryota; kingdom Viridiplantae; phylum Streptophyta; class Magnoliopsida; order Malvales; family Malvaceae; genus Theobroma; species Theobroma grandiflorum. Next base: position 17,658,673 of record CP142131.1, read on the forward strand.
TAAATCTCTACTTTGGCTTGTGATCTCTAATATTTATGCTTTTGTTCTTGAATTCTATGGTTTAATATGGAGATATCATGATGGGAAGAATTCTGAAAAATGGGTTTGAGTATGGATTTGATGTTGGATTGGATTGAATTTAAACTATGTTAGTAGTTAGAGGTAGTTAAGCATGATTATGAAGAAAAATGGAAGAAAGAAATTGAATCTCATGGTTGTGCTTTGTTAGGCCGAACCTAGTGTGGAGAGTGCATGAGGAAATTGGTTCATTTCAAATGAAATGATTTCATTTGAAATGAAAAAAAATAGAAAAATGACAATTTAAAGTGAAAAAATGTTGTAGGAAAATTTTCAGTGCTAATGCACTGTAATGCCGAATTTTCCATGAAGAAATGGAAGAATATTAAATGCTGAAATTGGCATCAATTACATGATATGGGATGAATTAAAGGTATTAGAAAAAGAATGGATCAATTTGGAATTAAATCGGGCTTAATGGCCAATTTATCGGCTGAACGGTCGAAATTAGGCAATACCGCGTTAAAGCGATAATCGGACGCGATTTTGCCTTTGCGCATCATACGTTAGCAATTTAAATTAGTTTATATTAGTTGGGGGCATTATAGTAAATTTCTTGATTTTATTTTGTGTTAAGGTGGTGAGAAGACCGAGAAAGGCAAAGGGATCGTGATTGAGGATTTTTAATCCGAGAGCATCCGAAATCCGGATATTTGTGAGACGGTGAGTGAACTTGCATTTCAAATTATTTGGGGAATGCAAATTGTATTGATGTGGATAATTAAATGATTTATCTAAAGTTTTTAAAAATACGTGCCGGGAACAAGCCTTTGAGGAAAATGATTTTATGTGGTAAATTATGTGTTATGCGTGAAGGCATAAAAAGTATGTGTGATGCTTGAAAGCATGAAATTATGTGATATGCATGAAGGCATGAAATGTTATTTATTTGATGTGAAATTTGAGTGTGATAAATGTGTACATTGTGATGATGTTTACATGGATGGTTGAGAAGTGTTGTGAAAGTGTTATCACCGTGCACGTGTGAAGAAGGAAAGTGCATATGCCTGAAATGGTATGCATAGTGGGGACCGCGAGACGTAACGCCCACTAATTCCTTCAAAGTCAGAATGGAGCAAAGTGGGGACCGCGAGACGTAACGCCCACTAACTCCTTGAAATTTTGAATTGAGCAAAGTGGGGACCGCGAGACGTAACGCCCACGATTCCTGGAAGTGTTCACGCACAAACTGTGGTAAGACGTGATTTGAAGTCCGGGAGCTTGGCAGCGACGCTGAGTGATACCGCTTGCCGAGTGCTCTGATACTCCAGCTATGTGCACGATGTGAGGGTTGCACATGAGCTGGTGAGAAATTGGTGATATTTGTGTGATTGCATGTGAAATTGAATGTTATTCAATTAATAGTCAAATTAAAATGAGGGGAAGGGTTGGGAAACAATTGGATAAAAATGTATGTGTTCCAAATGTTTGCATCATATTTTTATAACCCTTCCGGACATTATTGCTTGTTCCTATCTAATGTTTGCTCACTGAGTTTTATACTCACCGTTTTCAAAAATTCATGTTTTCAGATCAGGAGATTGTAGATTCCTAGATCACGGGATCGTTGTAGTTCATCTCCTGGTAGGTGTCTGGCATTCGGTAGCTGCCTGTTTTATTGTACATGTCTCCGCTGGTAGTCATGGGTTTTGTATGATGGATATGTACATGTAATGTACATTGTCAGAGTTTGTATTTGACTGGTATGAATGTAAATGCGTGAGCAGTGTGAATTGCTAAATACATGACTGGAATAGTGCATGTATATTGTGATTAATAATATCATTGTGAATTGGCTGTGTCCACACCCGGAAAGGGTGTGTGTGTGTATGTGTGACTGGATATGTCACTGTTAATTGGTATTGTATGCACACTGGGTGCATTACGTGTGACTGCCTCACACGAGTAAGTATGGAATAAAGTAAGTGAAATTAGGCTTGCTTGGGCTTAGTGAGCTATGCTCATTGGGTCCTTGCGCCGGTCATGGCCCGGGAATTGGGTCGTGACAAAGTTGGTATCAGAGCCCTAGGTTGTTTAGGTCCTAGGGTGTTATGGTCAAGTCCAGCGGAGAGTCGGGTCTTTATGTGGGATCATTAATTATGAACTGTAAGCCGCGGCACATTTCATAATTGAGAAACCGCATAAATTCCCAATGATAGAAGCCACCTTATTTGTAATTGTGTATAATAATTGGTGTTGCTCTTGTCTAGGTAAGAATGCCACCTAAGACACGAGCCACCTCGAGACGAGTGGGGGAACAGGATATCCCCATTGAGATGACCGATAGGCCACGGGCACCCACCCGCAGAGGTCGAGGTAGACGTGGTAGGGTCACTAGGCCAGTGAGGGCAGATACGCCCGAGAGTGGGAGAGTGGATAGACAGCCTGTAGGTGAGGCGGATAGGCCACCTACTAGAGGCGTTACCGTTGAGGATTTGGCGACTGGCCTGCAGGGAGTTAGTCGGGTTGTAGAGATGATGGCAGCCCGAATGGATGATATGCAGAAAGTAATGGAGGGGAGGCGTGTGGAGCCAGAGTCCCCTAGTTCCCAAGGCCAGACAGACCGCCAACCTCCCGAGAATGATAGAGGTCAGGTTGAGGTTTCACTCACTGACTTCCTGAAACTCAAGCCTCCATCGTTTACGGGGTCAGATGCATCGGAGAAACCCCAGGTTTTCTTGGACAAGATGGAGAAGATTTGTAATGCTATGGGATGCTCTAGTTCCAGATCAGTGGAGCTAGTAGCTTTTCAGCTGGAGGATGTGGCACAGGAATGGTACGACTCCTTGCGAAGGGGTAGGCCGACAGGTGCTGCACCGTTGAGCTGGAATGAATTCAGTACAGCCTTCCTGGATCGATTTTTATCGCACAGTGTGCGAAATGCCAGGGCTAGAGAGTTCGAGGCATTGGTGCAGACTTCAGGCATGACGGTGTCGGAGTACGACATCAAGTTTACACAACTGTCTCGATATGCACCATATCTGGTTTCCACCGAGGAGATGAAAGTCCAAAGGTTTGTGGATGGACTGGTGGAACCATTGTTTAAGGCTGTGGCTTCCCGAGATTTCCATACGTACTCTGCGGCAGTAGACTGTGCTCAAAGGATTGAGATGAGGATGAGTGAGAGTAGGGCCGCAAGAGATGTAGCAAAAAAGGCCAAAACAGAGGGTTATAAAGGCCGTAGAGATTTCGGTGGCAGAAGTTCATTTTCTAGCCATCAAGGACCACAGAGGGGATCAAGGTTTCCCCAACGAGGAGGTGATATGGATGCTAGAGTATTATTTGATCCTGGATCTACTCATTCTTTTATCTCTCCATGCTTTGCATTTCGATTGGGTAAAGACTGTGTTAGGAGAGAAGAACCATTAGTGGTATTTACTCCTCTGAAGGAGGCATTTGTGGCTGAGTGGGAATATCAGTTTTGCATAGTGAGAATCAAGGATAAGAACACCCTAGTGAATTTAGTGGTGTTAGACACCTTGGATTTTGATGTGATATTGGGAATGGACTGGCTATCACCTTGTCATGCCAGTGTAGACTGTTACTATAAGATAGTTAGATTTGATTTCCCGGATGAGCCATCATTTAGCATCCAAGGGGATAAAAGTAATGTTCCGACCAATTTAATATCTGCCATGTCTGCTAGGAGGTTATTGAGGCAGGGCTGTTAGGGTTACCTAGCAGTGGTGAGGGATAACCAGGCAGAGGTCGGAGATATAAGTCAAGTGTCGGTAGTGAATGAGTTTGTGGATGTATTTCCTGAGGAATTGCCAGGATTACCTCCGGAGCGAGAGATTGAGTTTTGCATAGACTTGATTCCTGATACTAGACCCATATCTATACCTCCATATCGGATGGCACCGGTAGAGCTCAAGGAGCTCAAGGATTAGTTGGAGGACCTGCTAGACAAAAGGTTCGTCCGCCCCAGTGTTTCACCATGGGGAGCACCGGTGTTGTTCGTAAAGAAGAAAGATGGGTCACTTAGATTATGCATTGACTACCGACAGCTTAATAAGGTAACGGTGAAGAATAAGTACCCACTCCCAAGAATAGATGACTTGTTTGATCAGTTACAAGGGGCACAGTGTTTTTCTAAAATAGATCTGCGATCTGGGTATCATCAATTGAGAATCCGAGATGAGGATGTGCCAAAGACAGCATTTCGGACTTAACTGCACTTCTAGGGCAATATCGTCTTTTGTCGATTTCTTGGGCTTCCTCAATATACAAACATTCTATCAAACCTGTGAATGTCATCATAATTATTTTACAAAGCATGGTTTGACAGGCTACTTGACAAAAAATGCTCAAAATGTTCAAAAGTTTCTCTTTATATATAAAAAATCACTCAAAAATGTTTAAAAATGCTCAAAACACTCAAAAGTTTTTTTCATGTACCAAAAACTACTTTAAAATGCTCAAAATGTTTAAACGTTTTCCTTTCTGGTAAAGAATACTCCAGAGATGTCACGATCCGGAACTCCCATTGGGCCATGACAATCGCCACGACGTCTCGATAGGCACTCATTACCCGGAATGCCAACCGAAACCTCGCAAGGCTTAGCATCAGCTTTCGCATCACCCCGGTGAGCGACAGTTATAAAATATCATATTTCGAAGAATCACATATCATTTTCAGATCAAACATTAAAATATTATTTTCTAGCTCACATGGCATTTTCGTCATTTTTCTTCAAAAATCTCGAAATAGGCCAAAAACATAGTATGTGAGTTAAAAACCCATATTTCATGATTAAAAATAAATTGAAGAGTCTAAAACGTTGGTTTGAAGCAAAATTTTGACTATTTAAATATAATAAAAATATTCAATAAAATAAACTATTTTCTTATAAAATAATTTTTATAAAGCTATCGGTAAATAATTTTTATAGCGTAAAAGTTAAATATATTCATTTATACTATAATACAGATAACCAAAGTATAAAATTTGATTTACAGTGACATGTGGGCCCACTACTAACCAGAATGCACCAGGAACTGTGAACCTATAGTTCTTGATGATTCAAGTCCAACTGTTGTCCTTGATCAAATCCGTTAACCACGGGATATTCTGAACCTGAAATGTGATGAAATGAGGGTGGTGAGATTATAAAATCCCATTGAGTAAACAAACATCATCAAAAATATCTAAAGTCGAGTAATTTGAGACAAATAAAATATCCCATCACAGTACGTTTTTCATAACTTAAGGATTCATTCCCACTCGTGTAAACCATTGTATTTCATAAAATTTTAACAAGGCTTATGACTTCTAGAAAACTTGGCTCATGCCATCACTCATACTCGAGAATACTTGATCGTCATCAAGCATCTAATCAAGTCTATCAAGGTTGTTAAAAACTCATATACATGTAACACATATTGTCACATTAGAAAATATAGTCGTCCCTTGGCGTTAGCTGAGTTCACCTCCTCGTGGTGGTATCTGAGCGAAGTGGACTCTAACCTTACCTCAGGAGTTACCCTCCGCACCTCCTTACCGAGGTAAGAATAAAACGGGGAACCGTGCCCCTCAAAATAGGTTGGTCCATAGAACCTGCCACTGCAGTGACCCCTCTATCTACTACCAAGTCAATAAAATATCCACAGCATGACATGGCTAATATTGATAGGTTTGGGTCCCCATCACCTGACTTACTCCTCTGCCGCCTTACCGCGCCAAGGACAAGTCCAGCAAAACCTCCTCGGCAGGCTTCGAATCCCTAGTTTTTTTTTATTTATTTTCCCCCGAAAAGAACACTTTTAATCATTTTAAATCTAGCCTCAAGGCAAAACAAGCAGCGCACATAATTCCAACAAAATTACCAGTTGGCCATTCATGCTCACATTTTGCCACAAGCCATTCAATTTAAACACAATTTATAACACAATAAGTAGACAATATTCAATTACTCTATTTTCCCAAATCATCATACACTTTCTTGAAAATTTCATAAAATTCATTTCATTAAATTACATTTTTGTTTATAAAACATAAAGATTTTTCCATTTAAACTTATTTTTATAAAATCACAAATATGGATAAAAACCTACTTCAAATAATTAAAATGATAGTAAGATTACTCACTATTTTCAAAAATCAAATTTCGGTACTTCAACTATAAATCCTCGAGTGCAATTTCCTTGCCTTGGTCAAAGGATTCACCACTTTAACACAATAGGAAATCAAGAAATTTACTGCATTGCCCCTAAATTGTAATAAACTAATTTAGACTACTAATGCATGATATGAAATGCAAATTGTTCGATTATCGCTTAAACGCAGTGTTGACCTAATTCGATCTATTACCTGATTAAATGACCATTGTGTCTAATTTAGCTCCAAATTACACCATTTCTTTTTCAATATTTCAAGTCACCTAATACAATACAAATAACTTAAAATTCAGCACAATTACCGTCCCATTTCTTCATGGGAAATTCGACCATATTGGTGCATTAACACTAAAAATTTTCCTATTCCATTTTTTTACCATAAATCATCATTTTCTAACCAATTTCTCTTGAAACAAAATCAATCTACCATCCACACACAACATGGGACATTCAACCATTGAAGGATATCAAAGATTATGTGATTTTCTTCACTTGTTTTCATACTACATATCATTAACTATCTTAAAACACCAATATAACTCAAAATCAAACCAATTCCAACATCGTTTCCTCTCCATACCCATTTGGCCAACCATGAATCCCTTATGAAAACATGCAATTCAACCATGGCAATGAGAAAATAATGCATGGGTAATGTAAATCTCAAGTAAAAGTAAAGAAATTTCACCTTATCTTGCTTGATTCTTTGGATTTTCACAATTTCTCTCGAATTTCTCTTGGCTAGGGTTTGTTCTTCTTGTTTTTCTTTCTTTCCTCTCTTTGGCCGACCCTTATGGGAAGAAACGGGCTGGTTTTATGCCTTTTTATAAAGAGAATAATAAAGAAATAAAAGCTTGACACGCGGCACTTTATCATTGGTCCATAATTTAAATATTTAACTTTTAATCTTTAATTCTCCACCACATTTTATGTCATATTTATCCATTCCCATAATAAATAAGATCCACAAATTTGATAAGTGTTGGAGGGGTGAAAATTATCATTTTGCCCCCTGGATGACAAAATTACCATTTTGCCCCTGTACTCCAAAAACACCAAAAATTAAAATTTTTCACCGTTAAACCTCAAGTTATACTCCAAATGATCAATTTTAATCAAATGAGGTCAAAATCTTTTTTAAAAATTTTCATTTTGTCCTTGAGTGGCAAAATTACTATTTTACCCCTAGATAGTCAATATTCTAGATTGACTCCAAATCAGCATTCGAACTCTGAATCATCATTTTAAGCTATTATTAGACGATGAAATCTTCAATTTCATCTTAAAATCTTCATTTGAACTTGTTCGAGGCTTAGATCGACTTAGTTGTACCCATAGGTACAATACTGACTTTTAACTATTTTTCGGTGCTTTCCACATATGCAAACATGTTGTCCATTAAATGTATGACATGATCAGTATTTTAGGATTGAGCTTGACAAGAGATGAATAGTCTGACGAGAAAAACTTAAAGAATATGAGTTTGTTTGAAGCACAGAACTAAACATACTTGACCCGTTAATAAGTTTCGGGTTGAAACGCGGAGTTAAATAAATGGGTCGATTTCATTAAGGGTAATTTTGTCTAAATTTTAATTCTCTTGGTTAAAAACAATTAAAATTATAAAAGAGGTCTATTGTCAAAAAAGCCTTATGTATGAGGCCTATTTAAAAAATGAACTCTAAAAACAAAGCAGCAACTACCATAAATCCAGATAATCACACAACAAAATAACCATGAATTAGATGGACTCCAGTCCTTACATTCCTTCATCATCATCATCATTAACAATCCATATTAGTTCATCCCTCATTTCCACACCACTTTTGGCTAACGAATCATAAATCTCATATGTAACTCTTGGAATTTTCTTGAGACTCCATAGTAGCTCTCATTTTCCAAAAGGCTATTGATGGCTCTTTTGTCCACTTCACAACATTCTTTGAATCACTTTAAAAAATAACATTGCTTCTATTAGCCTATCTCAATGCTTCCACTATTTGGGGAGCCTTCCTAATAACCATAATCTCAACCTTATTAGCATCCATTACACTAACTGACAAAGAAAATTGGATTAACATTCCACCGACCTCATCCTTTAAGACTCCCCAAAAATCCCAACCTCTCCTGAGTTGTCTTTCGAAGCCTCATGCACATTGAACTTAACAAACTTGTGAGGAAATGGTTGCCATGCCTTAATAGTTTTTTATGCTTTAATTTTCATGGGGACAACACCAATATTCAACATTTTCTCCAAGTCCATAATTGAAATATTAAGTCTAGGCCTCTTTACGTTTGCCCACCACATCACCCAAAGCTTCAAATTGTCATAAACTTGTGCACAATCCTAGATTTTGCTTTTAAAAAAAACATCGTTCCTCACCAACCAAATGGACCATAGGATTACCTTAAAAAACATTCACCAAATATCTCCATTACTTATCAACTTCACAACCATATTCCAAGTAAAAAACACGCAAGTGGATCATTATGACTTACCCACTTCAATCTCCAACTTCCAACCCATTTCAGCCTTCAATTTCCAATCCACTAGTTGCAAAACCCGACCCTATAAATACATGTCATGGCATACATGCAATGAATAATGTGTTTGTATGTTAGGAAAGTCTCAAAGAATAGCTAAAACCCGGTATTGTACCAAATGGTACACTTAAGCTTATTTAACCTCGAATTAGTTCAAATAGGAATTTTAAGATGAAATTTAATATTTCACAGTCCAGGAATGACTTAAAATGATGTTTTGGAGTTCGAGGGTTAATTTGGGATGAAACTGAAAATTTTGATGTCTAGGGGCAAAATCGTCATTTTGCCACCCGAGATAATAAATTGAACATGGAGTGAAATTTTTGATCAATATTGACTATTTGGAGTATAATTTGATGATAGGAAGTGAAAAATTTCAATTCCGGCAGTTTTCGGAACATAGGGGCAAAACGGTAATTTTACCGTCTTAGGGGTAAAATCGTAATTTTCACCACTCAAAACTTGTCAAAATCTTAGGATTTATACATTTTTGGTATGAATGATCATGGTATTTCATGTGGTGAAAATTTGAAGTTTAAAAGATGAAATTTTAAAAACGGGTCCCACGGGAAGTGACACGTGGCATAGTTTTAAATGAAATAATAATATTTTAATCCAAAACAGCCCATTTAAGCTTCAGCTGATGAGGGGCACGACCCAAAGGAGGAAATAAGAGAGAAAATAGAGAAAAAAAGGAAGAAAGGAGAAAAACCAAGGAAAAGCTTGAAATTTGACAGAAGATTCGCGGTTTTCGCCTGTTTTCGCGCCTAACGGTAAGATTTTTCGACTTTGGTTTGGTTTCTACCTTTCCCATGCTTTTGTTTTCATTTTCCATGCTTCAAGAGAGAGATCACAGAATAGATCTAAGTGCTGGACCGAATTTAAGGGGAGAGATTTTGGATTTTTCAAGTTTCGATTCTTAGCTAAATCGGTAGTTTTGGTTAGTTAGAGTTGCTTAGAAATTAAATTGGACTCGAAAGCAGGAAATTTTCACAATACCCACTCTAGGCTGAACCTTCAATGCTGTCCAATGGTGATGAATTGATTTTTATTCAAATGGATTGAAGGGAAAATGATGAAAAATGACTAATTGTGCTAGAAAAACAAAGTAGAAAATTTACCGGGTGAATGTCCCATTTTAACCGAATTTTTCAAGGAAGAAAGTGACCTGAATTTAGTGATTCCAGAGGGTTATAGGCTGGTATTTGATGGTTAAAATGTTGGAGAGAGAATGGGACGATTTAGAGCAAAAATGGAGCGCTTTAGCAATTTATCGGGTAAAGTACCGAAAATAGGCTAGCACCACGTTTAAGCCGTTTTAGGCCGTTGCATTTCATACCATGCATTAATATAGGATTTAAATCAATTATATAGTGATTTAGCATAAATGTGTTGAATTGTGGAATTTTTACAATGTGTCTAGGAGGAGAGCCTTCTGGTAAAGGCAAGGAAGTTGTGCCCGACGAACAGTAATCGGGGCACCTAAAAAGCATTAAATTTGTGCAAACGGTGAGTAAACTTATTATTATTGTAAATTATCTAAAGTCTATTTTAATTGTCATTTGTGAATTTTATGCAAAAATGACTTTAAAAAGAAAATTTTTGCTATATGCAAATAAATAGATTTAAATGTTAATATGTGATTTTAGTCAAAAATTGAGTAGTTTGGAGGCCATAAATTGTATTACAAATGATGTTTTCATTCAATAGGCTTATGAGTATGTGTATATATGTCGCTATGTTTGAAATGTTATTGGGAATAAATGTAAGTTGAGTTTTTACTATGCAGGCTAGGTAAATAAATATAAGCCACGTTATACTGTCGAAATTTTATTAAAATTGGTGGGTTTAGTCACTGCAGTGGCGGGTTTCTGTGAACCGCCTATTAGAGGGGCACGGTAAACCCGGTTATATAGTTACTCCGGTTGTAGAGGCGAGGAGGGTAACTCCCGGGGTAGTGTTAGAGTTCACTTCACGTAGAACCCACATGTGAATGTGTATCTCGGCCAATGCCAAGGAACGGCTTGTTTTAAAAACTAAAACGTGTTTAATGTGTAAATGTTTGACAACCTTGGCGGACTCGGTTAGATGCCTCGGCCAAGGTATCCCCGAGGATTAGTTTTGGCTTGAGCCATGATTTTAATAAAAGTCATAAGCCTTAACAATTGTTTTGATAAATCATAAATATTTCTTGATTTAAGAAATAAAATGAAACTTTATGAAATGGTTTGTAATAGCTATTTAAATTTGCCTCCATTTTACTTACCTTTAGATGTTTATGATAATGTTTGTTTACTCATTGGGATTGCAAAATCTCACCCACCTCCTGTCCAAACATTTCAGGCCTGTGGTAGCTCGTAGATACCAGATTTTGTCGAGGACCACCGTAGATTGTCTTCCCACGACAGATAGTAGGTGTACTACCATTGTCGTATCTGTATAGTTATGGGCCCACCGGTCATTGTAATTATTATTGTACATTATGACTTTGTAACTTAATGTATGTATGAATTTATTTTACTTTCACGCTATAAAAATTACTTATATGCGTGTCTATAAAAATTATTTTATAAGAAAATGGAATATTTTTATCAATATTTTTGAATAGTAAATTATGACTTTAAACCCTTGAAAAAGAAGGTTTCGGACTTCCGATTTCAAATCCGATTTCAGATTATGTTTTCTAGATGCATAAACTATATTTTTACCAGATTTTAATATTTTCGTCAAAAAATGACTAAAATACCCCTGTGAGTCAGATTTTATATTTTGATTTATTTAAGCTAGAAATGAGTTGTAAACCTTCAAAAGGGGATGTTTGGAAAGAATTACTCACAGGGAAGGCTAAAAACTGGTACGTAAGCCTTACGGGGTTCCGGTTGGCATTCCGGATAACGAGTGTCAATTGGGACGTCGTAGCGATTGTCATGGGCCCGAGGGAAGTTCCGGGTCGTGACACTAGTGCCATATTTTCTATGTGTAATCACATGAAAAAATAAATGACCCATAAATTTCAACTCTTTTGTACACAACAAGCAATAAGTAGAGTTAACTCTACGGACTTTTTACCTCAATAACACCTCCCTAACCCCAATTCTCCCTTTGATCAACTGTCACCCAAAAATTTCCACTTTAAATGAAGTTAAGCCCTTCCATAACTCTTTTCAATAATGCTCTAGCCCATGATTTTTTTCTAACACACACCTATAGAAGGGTTTTGTGGTATACATACCACTAAAGGTTTCCATTCCATATAAGTTTATCCACGAAATTCTTCTTTATCACTTGATTATCCAATAGCTTAGTGAAATCCAACCATTGTTCTTGTTCCCAACTAAAGGGAATTCTTTTTAGCTCGATTCGCCATTGCCATTCTTCTTTCACCCATTCCCTAAATCTTTCAATAGTCCCGTTTTTGGTAGTTGCCAAAGCAAACACCCTAGGGAATATTTCTTTTAAAATTACCCTCACAATCCACTACTCATTCCAAAAATCAATTTTGTTAACATTCCTAACCAAACAACCCATATCCTCTTTGACCACATTTGCCATGCTATCTTTTAAAGACAATAGATTTGTAATATTTTTCTAAATAGTCAAGGTTATCCTCTATTAGTGTAGTAAGTTCAATGAGATAAAATATAGAAAGGAGGATGAATTAGTATTTTAAAATTTTCTTTGCAAGCTTAATGAAAAATAACCTTTTTCTAAAAAATAATTTTTCTTATTGTGTCAAAAACGAAACAAGTGATTTTTCTTTAAAGCAAGCATCAACAAAAAATCGTAAGGCATAAAAAGTAAATCAAGATACAATAATTTTATAGTGGTTCGACTTTCTCAAGTGCCTACCTCCACTTCTTTGGCTTGTCAATGAATTTTCAATCCACTAAAAAGATTTTTATTTTTTAACAGAATTAAGCGATAACCCGTACACCAATTTTTTCACAGAATCAAGCAATAACCCTTACACAATCCATAAACGGATTCTTGTTTTTTAACGGGATCAAACGATAACCCTTATACTAACTTTTCAAGATTAAGTTAAAACCTTTACAAATACATGTACAAAGGAGTAATAGCAAAGATTTGCCTCACAAAGGTTGAGTGCTAAAGGTTTAAGGTTGGGTTTGAAGAGAAGAATCAATCTCACAAATATTAGCTCAAGGATTTGCAAGTAAGTGAGCTTGAATGACTTTTGAAGGCATTGTTAGTGTTAAAATATTAGTAGAAGAAGAAAAGAGAAGATAGTAGGCTTGAGGTGTGCTGTAACACACTTTCTTTAAAGAGTTGTTGCCTACTATGGGGATTAGCAGACAACGACTCTCCAGGATACAACAAGCCTTTTGTGCAAAATGCTTTGATTGAATTCTGGAATTAATTATGGCTTAGAAGTAAGTTCTTTTATAGACAGTAAGAAGTTGTGTCTGTTATCTTTCAACAGATGCGTCTGTATTTTTTTTTTTTTATAGATATGTCTGTTGTATTTCAACAGACGTATCTACAATTTTCAATAATTCTATCTGTTGTAAATACTTATCTCTTTTCTTTTTTTTTTATTTTTTAAGAGTTATATTTATTTTTAAACAGTTACACCTGAATAATTATCTTCTAATAAAAATTACAAACTATTCAACAATCCCCCACTAGTTTGTAATATTAATAATACTATGCATAATAGAAAGTATCTTGAAGATTTGAACTTTCCATTAGTGTAAAAATTTTAAAGTTAAGATGAAGTTACTTGTATCATAAGGATTGAACCTCAACTCCTTATGTCATAACCAAAAATATCACACACAAAGTATTATTTAATCGTTTTAAGATTCTACTAATTGCTTTAGCACTTATATGGCCTTGTACAAATCCTGGTTTCATGAATATTTACAAGAATAAACCCTTTTAATTATTGTTTGACGCGGCACCACTCCAATATTCATATAAGTGGAATTTGTAATTATGCCCTTGTTACTACAGGCATTTGACGTTTCCATTAAAAGCTTTTTGCTCATCTTCTTCTCGTAACAATCGTACTGAATAGTATAAAATAAAACTATTTGAATATTCTAGAATGAGGTTATTTAATATAAAATTCAGTGTATAATGATAGTGTATAGTAACTTGTTATTACACATTAAACTTTAATTGTTGGTTTTGCTAACTCAAAGTTGGGTTTCCATTACTAATACTTTTAAGTCTAGGGTTTTAACCCCATTCCACTAAAATTTGACTTTATAGCCTCTTTTGGCAAAACTTTGGTAAGTAGATCAGCTAAATTCTTGCAAGATTTAACATAAACTATTGTTATAATGCCATTTAAGATTAATTCTCTTATATAAACATGTCGTAGATTTATGTGTTTAGACTTTCCATTATAGATCTTATTATGGGCTACACACATTGTAGCCTCACTGTCACAATATATAGAAATGGCTAGCATCGGTTGTGGCCACAACTTTATATCTAATAACAAATTTCTTAGCCATTCTACTTCTTTTCCAGTAGCTGCTAATGCTAAAAATTTCGATTCCATTGTGGAATGTGTAATACAAGTCTACTTCTTAAATGCCTAACTAATGGCACCACTTCTTAAAGTAAAAATCTATCCTGATGTGGATTTATTGTCATCAATACTGGTTATCCAACTAGCATCAGAAAATCCTTCTAAAGTACTAGGAAAACCATTGTAACAAATTTTTAAATTTTTTGTTTTCTTTAAATATCCAAGTACTCTAGTAATAGCCTTCCAATGATCCTTACTAGGCTTACTTGTAAACTTTGAAAGTTTGCAAACAGCAAAGCTTATATCTAGTCTGGTACAATGCTCAACATACATAATGCTGCCTATGACACTTGCATATTCTAATTATGCCATAACTCTTTCACAATTCTTAATAATTTTATACTCGAATCATAAGAAGTATTAAATTCTTTGATTTCCAAATGACTATATTTGTTAAGAATTTTCTCTATGTAATGTGATTGATCTAATGAAATCACATTTTGATCTCTTTTGACCTTAATTCCCAAGATTGTGTCAACTTCATTGAGATCTTTCATTTTGAAAACTGAAGTCAAATATTTCTTGATTTCAACAATTCCAAGTATATTTGTACTAAAGATCAACAAATCATTTACATAAAGACATATGATTACACCATAGGCTTTTGTAAATTTAGAGTAAATGCACTTATCTACATTATTATGTACAAATCCGTTTGAAAGTATAGTACTATCAAACTTTTCATGCCATTGCTTTGGAGCTTGTTTTAGTCCATAAAGAGATTTGATTAGTTTACAAACCTTCTTTTTATTTCCAGGAAGTATAAAACCTTCAGTTGCTCCATATATATTTTTTTCATTAAGATCTCTATTTAATAAGGCAGTTTTAACATTCATTTGATGTACATGTAATTTATGAATAGATGCCAAAGCCAAAAGTGTTCTTATGGATGTTACTCTTGCTACCGGGGCGTAAGTATCAAAATAATCAATGCCTTCTTTTTGCGTGAAACCTTTGGCAACTAGTCTAGCCTTAAAGGTTTGCATTGAATCATGTGTTATATTTCCTTCTAAATACCCATTTACAATCTATGGGTTTTGATCCAGGAGGAAAATCAACCAAAACCCATGTTTTGTTTGCTAAGATTGAATCCATTTTATCATTTATTGCTTCTTTCCACAAAGCTACATCTCTTGAAGACATAGCTTCTTTAAATGTTTTTAGATCATTTTCAAAATTTAACAAAATAGATGTCTTTTTACACATTTTGGTTCTACTTCCTTCCACAAGGAATGCTAATGCTTGCGAGTCAACGAAATCTGGATCTAAGTGCTTTCTTTTTATGGCTCTTTGACTTTTTCTTGGCTCAATTTGAGTATCATCCATTTTTCTTTTACTGGATGTATTATGAGAAGTCATATCACTTTGGTCACAACTTGGAATCAAGATATTTTAATCACAATCTTTATTAGAGTTATACATAAAATTATTTTCAACAAATTCAACATGTATAGACTCTACAATAACATTTGATTGTAAATCTAAAATTCTATAGGCTTTAGAATGTTAGGCATAGCCAACAAAGATGCCTTTCATTGCTCTTGGTCCAAACTTTATTCTTTGTGGTTAAGAAACTCTATAAAAGGCCAAGCACCCCCACACTTTATAATATTTCAAGTTTGATTTTCTTCCATTCCAAGTTCATAAGGTGATACCTTAATACTTTTGGAAGGAACTTTATTCAGTATATGACATGTTGTTAATAAGGCTTCACCCCATAAATCATGCGATAGATGTGCATTCAATAACATAGCATTTGTCATATCAACCAAAGTTCTATTCTTTCTTTCAGCTAATCCATTTTGCTGTGGTGAATAAAGAGCACTTTGTTTATGTATCAAACCATTTTCTTCACAAAAATTATCAAATTCTGTAGGAAAATATTCTCATCCTCTATCACTTCTTAGAATTTTGATTTTCGTACCTTTTTGGTTTTCCACAGCAAATTTATATTCTTTAAATTTATGAAAAGCTTCATCTTTGGTTTTAATTAAATAGACATAAGTGAACCTAGAATAATCATCTAAGAAAGTTATAAAATATCTCTTTCCTCCTTTAGTGAATTTTCCATTTAATTCACATATATCAAAATGTACAATATCTAATAATTGTGAGTTTCTTTTTTCCCTACGAAAAGGTTTCTTTGTCATTTTTGCTTGTATACATATTTCACATTTTTCTAAGTGCTCATGTTTACATGCAATATAACCATTTTTAGACATAAATCTCATGGAACCAAAATTTAAATATCCTAGTCTAGCATGCCATAATAAAGAATTAGACTCAACAGTATAAGCATAAATCATATTTATTTCATCAATACTGAACTTGTACATACTATTACAAAAGTATCATTTTCCTACAAATAGGTCACCCTTGGATACTATTACATTATCAGATTCTATTACAATTTTAAAACCTTTCTTTGCAAGCAAACTAGCAGAAACTAAATTCTTTCGAATTTCAAGAACATGGAATACATTGAGTAATGTCAGTTTTTGTCCAGAAGTGAAATTCAACTCAACAGTCCATTTTCCTTCAACTCTGGCTGTAACATGATTTCCTATAAAAACATTTCCTGGTCTATTAACTTTTATGTATGTCTTGAACAAGTTTCTGTCATTGCATACATGAATTATAGCACCAGAATCTAGCCACCAATCTTTACTTTTATGGGAATCAATAGCCATATTCAATTCTGTTACCATTCCAATATTCATTGTAGAAACCATGGCAACCAATTCATTAACAGTCTTTTCTACTATGTTTGCTTTTTCAGGATTTTTAGAACCAAAATTCCTTCCTACCTTCCTTGATCTGCACTCACTAATCACATGAATTTTTTTTCCACAATGGAAACAATTTATATGTTTCTTATCTTTTTTCTCAAAGTCCTATCTTGAAACTTTTAGTGCAGATGACTTGAATTTTGTAGAATTCTTTCCAAAATTTTTGAAATTCTGACCTACAAGATTCACCTTCGAATCATATGTTTGAAATAGTGCATCACGAGAACGTGTTTCACACTCTATTTGCAGCTGAGTCATGAATTGTTCTATTGATAAAGACTCCATAGAATGCAAAACCTTTTTCCTATAATTATTCCAGGATTGAAGTAGTTTAGAAAGAATTGCACCTATTTGTAGCGCATCAAGAACCTTAACCTCAAGGTCTTTTAGTTTTGAAACTAAAACTTATAAATCACGTACTTGATCCATTATAGGCAGATTGTTATTTATCTTGAACTTAAAACATTTTAAAGATAAAAATTTATCAGTACTATGTTTTTCGTTTTTATAAGTAGTCTCCAAGGCTGCCCAAATTTCTTTTAGAGTCTTTAGATTGAAGTAGAGATCATATAGACGATCTATCAAAATGTTTAAGATGTGTCCACGACATATCAATTCATCTTCTTCACGTTTTTTCCTCTTGGCCTTTTTGTGCATCAGAGTCTTCAACAATCGGTTCTGGAAGTGTAGTAAGAGTTGGATCTAGAACATAATAAACCTTCAAGGCTGTGAGCAAAAACACCATCTTATCTCTCCGACGGGTGAAATTGGTTCCATCAAATCGGTCAAGTTTGATGAATTCTTGATTCATGAGTTGAAATCTTAAATTTGGATTAGACTCCATTGATAACAACTCTTTAAAATTGTTAGAAAATTAATAGAAGAAGAAAAGAGAAGAGAGTAGGCTTAAGGCGTGCTGTAACACACTTTCTTTAAAGAGTTGTTGCCGACTATGGGGATTAGCAGACAAAGACTCTCCACGATACACCAAGTTTTTTGTGCAGAATGCTTTGAATGAATTCTGGTGTGGAAGTACGTTCTTTTATAGACAGTGAGAGGTTGTGTCTGTTATCTTTCAACAGAAGTGTCTGTATTTTTTTTTATAGATATGTCTGTTGTATTTCAACAGACGTATCTACAACTTTCAATAGTTGTATCTGTTGTAAATACTTATCTCTTTTTTTTTTTTAAGAGTTATATTTATTCTTTAACAGTCACACCTGAATAATTATCTTCCAATAAATATTACAAACTATTCAACAATTAGAAGACTAAGATGAATGCTAAAGAGAAAAAATAAGCTTAAAGGTCTCTTTAGGGTTTTTCCACTTTGGTGCAGTCTTTTCTTACTTTAAAATGAGTTAAGGATGGCCTTTTATAGCTTCAAAGATGTTTCGAACCGTTAGACACAAGTTTAAAATAAATCTACCTGTTGTTGAAGTTTAAGGGTCAACTACGACATTCTTAAGGTTGATTATGGTTCTTTAAAATCATGAATTAGGTCTTCCATTGTTGACTCTTGAAGTCTAATACTCGATCGTCTTCTAGAAGCTCATGATTTTGAAGTTTGCCCAAATGTAGTCGACTATGGTGCCTTCATGGTCGAATATGGCTTTTTAAATCTTCAAATTTCTCAAGTGTTCTGCCTCAAGATGGACTATAGCCTCCTCAGGGTCGATTATGACTAGCATTGTCAACGGGTCGGGTACCCTATAATTTTGAGGTACCCGAACCCTAACCCTATTAAAAATCTACTATCCTAACCCTATTAATTACCCATATAATTTTAAAATCACTACCCTAACCCTAACCCTATTATATTTTTATTACCCTATAATTACCCTAACCCGTTTAAAACCCGATTAGATTAAAAAATTATTAAAATCTATTTCATGACTATCCAATTTCTTAAACCCGTATACATATACAATAATATTTCATGATTATCCAATTATAATTTTTATAATGTTAATATAAAATAAAAAATTAATATATATTAAAAGTATTATAGTGTATCTACAAAATAGTATTTATATTTTTAATACATGAATCTAATTTATATAAAGTATAGATAGTAAAAGATATTACAATTTAATTAATAATTATAATTTTATTAATTATATAAATTTGTTTTTAGTTACATGAAATTTTATAAAACATAATTAAATTTTAAAATTATTCTAATATCACAACTTCTTTTTAGATAATTAACTTTATATATTATAAATTTATATAAATAAAGGTATATATATTATTTAGTTATATATATTGTTAAATTGAATTTTTTCCTTTATGCTCTAATTTTTATTAATTCTATATTATGGTATAAAATTAATACTATTTCCTTATATTGAAATATTGCATGTCATTATTTTATAAGAGGTTGATATTATTTTATGGTATCATTGGCTTCAATAATTAATACTTGTAGTTGTTGCACATTAATTCTTCAATATAGAATTTAGTACTCAATGTGATGAGTTAAAAATTATTTTTAAATAATTTAATTAATAATCCTAATTTTATGTTTTTCAATTAACATGACGCACAAACACATTATTTTAGAGGAGGTTGATATCATTTGATATCATTTTATGGTATAATTGGCTTCAATCATTAATACTTATAGTTATTGCACATTAATTCTTCAATATAAAATTTAAGGCTCAATGTGATGAGTTAAAAATTATTTTTAAACAATTTAATTAATAATCATAATTTTATGTTTTTCAATTAACATGAAGCACAAACACATTATTTTAGAGGAGGTTGATATCATTTGATATCATTTTATGGTATCATGGGCTTCAATCATTAATACTTATAGTTGTTGCACATTAATTCTTCAATATAGAATTTAGGGCTCAATGTGATGAGTTAAAAATTATTTTTAAACAATTTAATTAATAATCATAATTTTATGTTTTTCAATTAACATGAAGCACAAACATATTATTTTAGAGGAGGTTGATATCATTTGATATCATTTTATGGTATCATTGGCTTCAATCATTAATACTTGTAGTTATTGCACATTAATTCTTCAATATAGAATTTAGTACTCAATGTGATGAGTTGAAAATTATTTTTAAACAATTTAATTAATAATCATAATTTTATGATATGATATTCGTATTAATATATAAAACATAATTAATAATTTAATAATTTTTTATTTATATATATTTATATAGTTGTATTAGTTATTTAACTAACTATATTTTAAATATAATATTTTGTCTATATATACTAAATGGAACAAGTTGGCTGGATGGTGGAAGCTGTGGGTGTTTTCATGAAGCGCCAAGGTTCGAGCCACCACGTTACCATTTTACTCCACTATTTGACTAACTAAACGGGTTAAATGGGTAATTAATCGGGTTTTAATGCGGGTATCCGTGAAACTCGGTAAAAAATTAAATGGATAATTAATCGGGTTTTAATGCGAGTACCTGCAGAACCCGATAAAGGATTAAACGGATAATTAAATGGATAACTAAACGGGTTTAGATATGGGTACCCGCGAAAACCGGTAAATAACTAAACCGGTTCGGGTAACGGGTATCCATAGTATAATACCCGAACCCGAGTCGGGTAGTAAAATTGCTACCCGAACCCGCCCCTAATCCGATTATACGGTGCCCTAACCCGGTTTAACCGGGTCGGGTAACCACGGGTACCCTATAATAGGGTACCCGTTGACATCCCTAATTATGACTATTTAAAACTTGAATTGTGTTTGCATTATGCCTCAAGGTCGACTATGGCTTCATGTCTTCGTGATTTTTCATCCTTTTTGCCACAAGTTTGACTATGAAGCTCATAAAGTCAACAGTGTCTTCTGTTTTTCACAATTCTTCAATCGTTCATCAACCATTCTGCCATAGGATTAACTGAAGCTTCTCTAGGGTTAACTCTTACCTTGTGTCTTCAAGATTCCTTGACTTTTTGACTCTTCACTTCAACTATTTCTTCCATGCTTCTTTTCTATAATCAAGTGTCAATCAAAAGCATGTTTGCTCTATATTTACTCAGCTAAAGACTCGATGTTTTGGAAACCTTTGTGATGTTTTCTAATCATGAATTTGCTTTTCAAACATTTGTATAATCTTAGGAGGATCAAAACATGATATTAGACAATTTCAAATGCTTAAGATCAAAGCCTAGATATCATGCTATTTTGTCAAATCAAAACAAAATATTCAATGCAAGCATCCTTGTGTTTCCTCCTATGGACTACAAGTTCTCATTATTACCTCTCGTTTTCTCAACAACTATTCTTCTCCATAGACTTTTCGACTCACTTCCAAATTGCCAAATCCATTTGTTTAATAATGCTCAATTTTTAAGGCACAAATCAATAACTCCAAGACCCTCTATGTCTTTATATAAACAAATGGAATTTCAATCGAAGTGGTGAATTTTTCTCTTATTCTCCAAATCTCCCCAAAGAAAATGCCTTTGAATTTTTGTCTAATTTTTGTTTGATGCCAACAAGAATATGAAAAATAGACATAAAAAAATTAAGGAGACTCCCTAACACTGATTTCAAAAGTGTTACCCTCTTACCATGGATAATAACCTTGCAAGTCTAGCTTCGAATTTTTCAACCACTAGGTACCACATTTTGATTGACTTAACCATCCCATAAAGGTAACCCCAAGTATGTATTTGGTAACTTTCCAACTTTGCACACAATTATTGTTGTGTTTGTTTTAAATTTCTTTTCTTCAATTTTGGTTGGATTTAACTTTTTTTTTTTTTTTGCAAAGGTGAATTAGGATAAAAATTAACATGAGAATTAGGATGAGGATAAGACTTTTTTTTAACATTATCTTTTTCTTTGTATTTTTAATTTTTTTATTTTTTTCAACAATTGACAAGACATCCCAAACAAAATTAAGTGTTTAAAACTATTACTTTTAAATTTCAAGTCGATGATACTTTTATATTTTATTTTTACCTTTTGCTAGTTTTTATTTTTTATTCATTTTTTGTAAAGTAAAAAGCAAAAAATGCAAACATCAAAGAAACAAGCTTGTACAGATGTTCACGGGCCATATGAGGTTAAGTTGACATCACTAAAACTTAGGTTCGAGCCTAACCCGACTACCTAATTAAATTATATTAATTATTAAAATGTATAAAATCTTTTATGTTAATATTTGGTTAAATTATGCAATTGGTCTACTACATTATAAAAAAAATAAATTTAGTCTTTATATAATAATTTGCATAAATTGAGTCATTGTATTTTGTTAACTTGTTAATTTCAAACCCTAACCTCAACAAGGTCAAATTTCACCATTAGATATGTTGACATAGCATTTTGACTAAGCTGATGTGGCACTTCTGACTGACGTGATGGTTAAGGATAACAACGAATACTCTATTACAGGGTTCCTGCAGGTACTTGATCTAGTTATATGGGGTTAGGATACTATATAATTGGGTTTAAGACAAATTCGGATAGTAATTTCACTACTCGTGTCAAGTTCAAGTACCACCCTTTTGGTACCTGATACTTGAACTTTTTTTTTTTTTAATTTCATGTAATTAAAGACAAACTCATATTGTTAATTAAATTATTAATTAACTTGTAATGTTTTTTAATATATATACTCTATTTATTGTGTTAATTTGTAAAGAATATAATTACTATTATATATATACTTACATACTCAAAATATAAACATATTTATTTTCTATTTTGTATTAATGTTACAAAAATTATAACTTATAAAATTATTAATTATAATATATACCTAAAGAGAAGTTATGAGATTAAATAGTTTTGGAATTTAACTATTTTTTTTTAATTTCATGTAATTAAGGACGAACTCATATAGTTATTTAAACTTGTAATGTTGTTGTCTTGTTGTAAACTTGTAATATTGTTTAAGTTGTTGTTTGGATATTTGTTTTTGATCATTTAAGTTGATATTTGAGATATTTATTTTTGATTATTTAAATTTAAATTTTATTGTTTGTGTATTTTTATAAATTTAATTATTAGTGAATTATATGCAATATGTATGAGAAATATTATTGTATACGGATACAAGTACGGATTCGAGTTTGGGTACTCCTGAAGAGCATTTTAATAATTTTTTTATATAATCGAGTTTTAAATGAGTTCAAGTAATTCTCAGATAGTGGGTATATATTAAAGTTCAGATAGCAAATTTAATAAATATTGAGATAATTGTAGTCAGATATCTCATTTATTAATGTTGACATCTCTAGTGATGTTGACTATGTACTGATGTGGTGAGACTGCTGACGTGGCAATTGCTTAATTAAAAAAATTGGCAAAAAAGCAAAGAAAGAAACGAGAAGCTGAGGCAAAGACCGGCAATGGAAATGGCAGCTCAACCACGTACCCTTGTTCTTCCTTGTTCATCCTCCCACACTACAACGACATCCAGCTCCATAATAATCTCATTCATTTCCCATTTTTCCTTCTCTCTCACTCCCATTTACACCGCCATCTCAGCTTGTATGCAGGCAGTGATAATAGTAGCATCAGTAGAAGAAGAAGAAGCAACTGGGACTGTAATGTTGAGACAATCCGTGCCAAAGGTTTTAGCTTCAACACCCAAAACAATGACTGTGGGAGATTGATGAGAATTAATCTGATGAATGAACGTGGCTGTGCAAGGGTGATTCTGGTGGTGCAGATTGTTTAGGGGCGGTATTCTTCTTAATCTGGTAACGTCTGTATAGGGAATTATGTTAAATGTGGTTGTGTTTGAACGGGGGTCTTTTGTTTCTGTTTTTGATGAGGCCTTGAGTTAGTTGTGAACGATGTTGTGCTTGTATGGGGCTCTAAACTACTTTTGAGTTTAGTTGTTTAGTCGGCCTCTAATTGACAGATGAGGTTGTGCTAACCTTTCGGTTGGATTGGATGGGGGATGTATACGTTGTTGCTGGGAAATCGGGGGTGATTAAACAGTGCAGATTTTTCTCTTCTCCTGCAATACTGCTGCGGTGTGGAGGCCTGGTTATCCTCTTGTAATCTTGTTATTTTTGTCAAATATGCATAGAATAGTGGAGGTTTCTCAATTTTTTTTATGTTAATTCAACAATTGCCATGCCAGCATTTGTCACGTCAATATTTTGCCATGTCAGCACATAGTAAACATCACGTCAACAAAAATACAACATCAATTTGATCAAAATACTAAATCAGTGTACTTAATGGTGAAATTTAATGGTGTTAGAGTTATAGACTAAAAGTAATAAATTGACAAAGTGTAAAAATCAAATTTATACAAATTATTATACATAAATTAAATCCACATTCCTGTAGAGTATAGGACCAATTATATAATTTAACTTTAATATTTTAATAGTTTAAAATACATTTTAAAATAAAACTAAATAATATCTTGAAAATTTTATGCTGAAAGTCAAGTCCATGGACCTGAGCCAGTGGACGGAGCCGTATATACTTACTGCCAATATAGGGTCGTGTATTAACAATTAAGGTGAAGAAACAAGGCTTATAAGTTAAAAGTAGAATCAATAACAAGGCTGGTTGAGGCCTAATTTGGTGGAATTGAATTGAGCCCAAACTTAAAAGTATATAGCATCACTTGCAATGGGCTACTCTGGCAGTGGCACTACTACCTTGTACTAATTTCTTTTGGCTTGTTGGAATAATTAAAAAAGAATGGATATATATATATATATGATGAGCGTAAACATCTTCCATCAGCAACCAATTTTGGTCCCCAAAGAAAAAAAAGAAAGAAAAAGAAAACAGAAGACCTGTTCAGAAAAGCAACTGTGATATAACAACATAACTATATGACAAAATAGCCTGATTTAGGTTGACCTGAAAACATAATTCAACATCAGCATCCTGACCTAGTTGTAGTTGGAGACTAGGATTTGCTGAACTAATCCCACTGATGTTGGCCTCGTCTACAGCATACCAAATGCAAGTCAAGTGTCAGGACTGCTAGCAGCCACCTTAGTTTGCCATTTAGACAAGCAAAGAATAGAAAAAAAAAATAAACTATTCACCATGATGGGTTTAGAAATTCACACCCCATCATTACTGCATCTGGGACCTTCATTTCTTCTTGGATCCCAACCCCAAATACAAGAACATTTTGCTACGAGAGGAGAGCTTTGCAAGAAGAGCAGGCAGCAGCGGATACGAAATCAATCAAATCAGAAAGCGGTCCATGCGAAAAAATTTCAGCTCATCATGTTTCTATATCGCGTCCAGATTAATGTCTGTTGGTCCAGCTCCCCAGCAGATGACTACTCTGCTCACTAGCGAAAGCTAACCAGTTGGAGCCTGGAGGTTAAACTGTCTTCTTCAGAGGCATACATCCATAAGTGGCAAGGCATGTGGTCTCAGAAAAGGCAACATTGGGCAAAGCCACCTCGTCCTGTAGCCCTTGGTGAAAGGTCCAGAGTGCAGACTTGGTGGGACACTGAAAACAGCCAACTGCTACATCATCCTCAACTCTAAACTCTAAACACATGTATGTATGTATGTATCCACACACACACGCATTTGGCTCACATCTTACTCACTGCGCCCTACGGGCGGGGTGGGACACTAAATTCAGCACTAGATTACAAACAGAGACTGCTATTTATTACTAATATTTTTCTTTTATATTGTGCTTGTCATGTCTTATGGGCCAGAATATATATTCTTAATTTTACGAGTATTTCTTTTCCCTTTTAGTTTTTTTTCCCTCTCTAATTTCCCCCTGCAAAGGGCAGAGGACAAGAACACTTTACTTGAGGCTGCAAGTTTGCGCTGCCCTATATATGTTGTTGCATTTGCATACAGCACCAGCTCATTTGTCCATTTTAGAAAGTATTTTCAGGGCAGGCCAAAAAATATAAGAGAAAGGGACAAAAAATATCTCATAGTGCATGCATGGTAACTTTCTTTTCTTTCTTTTTTTTTTCACACGAAATTACATAGACAAACAAAAAATTTCTACTATCCGTATATATGACAAAATTATTATTAAATAACAAATTAATCAACATAAAATTAAACGAAACTTATACGTAATATTGAAACTTGAACCCAAATCAAGAAACAAATATGGCAACTAAATTAACACTGATAAATAAATTGATTAATTTTAATACCATTGCGTAATGTGAAATTACAAACTAAATCAGAATTTATGATAGTACGGACGAAAAAAGTTTGTAATAATTATAAAGCATGTGAAAAAGCCAAGAAGCAATTATCATTAAATTCTTAATGTATACTGAGCTAATTATCTTAATCCAGAAGGTGCTGCTTGCTACTTACGCGTCAAGTTATAATTACTAATTTATTAATCCTCTAACTATATATAACTTCTCCTAGCTAAAAACGTTTACGTAACTGGTTTTATTCATGAACTTAAGCTTGGCACGTGTCTATTACAATTTATCAATGTTCAACCATATCTATTTATTTATATTTATATATATATACACATACGTATATATATATATATATATAATAAAGTCTATAGAGAAAGAAAAGTTATGAATTGTTTGTATTTAGAATGTTAATTTCTAGTAAATCCCATGCACTTATATAAGATTAATCAAAATATACCCACTAGCATAATTAAAGGCAAAGTTGTTTACTAATTGTACCTAGGGTCGAATTCGTATTTCATTACACATATAAGGAATGAGAGAATTATCTCGTTATATGTAACCAAATTATCAGGAGATATTAGAAGAAAAGATTCATTAAAGATTAGCCAAAACACAAATTCTTTATATCCTCAAGTAAAATTTAATTTAAGGACTATGCTCTAATAAGTTATATATATATATATATATATATAAAGCATTTTACTATAATGGTAGTGTTGTTGGTAAAAGCAACAAAACTTGCTTTGGCACTCCTTTTGGGAAAAATTGGATTATCCGACCAACAAACCAAAAGGCGAGAATTAGTCGAATTTTATTGAAAGAAGATGTGTGCTTTTGGAATGACCAAAAGAAAGAAAATAAAAGAATGAATTAATTTCAATGCACAACCGGAAACGAGAAAATGTAAAGCAGAGGTTGATCCCTTGAGCTTGAGCACACAAAGAGAAAGAGGCCTTTTGAGTTGATTCCGCACAATGACAGGAGCAAAAACTTTTGATCTGGTTTTGCAGCCGGGCATTGGCATAGGCATGGGCATAGGCATAGGCTTGGCTAAACGTTTTGCTTTTCTTCACTTAAAATAAAGCTGCAATCCCAAACTCTCTTGGAAGTCGAAAAAACAACTAACAAAAAGAAAAGGCCCCACCTTTTCGTAAAGCATAATCTCAACTGTATTATATAAGTCCAATCTGCGATTTTGTACTAGCGCAAGCCTCTTGTGTTACATCAAATTATTTTTATTTATACTAAAGCTAGGTATCTAATATGGACACTAAATGGGGCAAAGACATTGCCTGGTGAA
Organism: Theobroma grandiflorum; assembly: GCA_036013995.1. Lineage (NCBI taxonomy): Eukaryota > Viridiplantae > Streptophyta > Magnoliopsida > Malvales > Malvaceae > Theobroma > Theobroma grandiflorum. The sequence goes on from CP142131.1 coordinate 17,686,199, forward strand.
AACCTTATTACCTACAAATTGTCCGGCTTGCTAAATGAAGTAAAGGAGAAGACAACTTTCAACCACAAATAGGGTCATGCAGGTAACGGCTTTGGAAATAATGGCAAGGGACAGGCCTACATTTAAAGAAATAAAACCAGTCCACTCTCGAGAAGACCACACTCGTACTGGGTTTTGGGTACTCAGTGTACATGTAATTTACAGCATATATACTACGTACGTTCAGTCTCCATGTGGATGGTCTAATAATTAATTAAGAATTGAAAGAACAGAAGCATGCTAGCTAGCTAGGTCCTTGTACGTTTTTTATATCAAGTTATATGTCCAAGTGTTGAATATCTGTATAGTATGTGGACAGAAAAAATGAACAAAACCTAACGAATTAAAAGTAGCGATGTTGAAATTAAATCGTTTACCTGGGTTCTCAACCTGCAGCAATAATGATCATGCAAAAGCCAGGTTTTAACCTGCCAACAAGTACAGAAAGGAAAGGGATAAAAATCAAAAAGGGGGGCTTCTTCTTATCGATCTTGTTTCAAATGAATGAAAGAGAGGAGCAGAGAGGGGCTTAAAGGAGTTCCAACTAATTAAAATGATTTAGCTAGATTTGGGCACCAGAAAAAGCCTAGCTGCCTGCTTACATGCATGCAGTAGGAGCATCATTGCATATATATTTATCTCAGGTTTAATTTTCTGGAAAAGCGAAAACACGAGATTGAATCCATTGCCATGTATCAGCTTCGATGTTTATGGGAATAACACCAATGTTTACACAGGCCTTTTACATTTGGGGTTGAGAGTAAATCCAAACTCTCAATTCCCTCAATGTGTTAATTAAGATAAAAAAAAATTAAACTATATATATATATATGTATATAGTAATGTTTCTTGTTCAGAGGCTTCTGCTTAATTCTGGTTGTGCCAGTTCTGTGTATGGGTTGCTGCAAGTTTTTAAGTTGGTTGCTGTGCTGGAGCAGTAGTTGATCCAAATGATGAACAAGTGAAATTTCGAGGGTGGAATTTTATTGTTTGGTAATTATATATTTTTCTTTCATATATATATATATATATGTGAATAATAAATATTTTGGACGTGTGCTCCTGGCCTCAAGAAAAGCACTATGTAAGTCAAGAAAATAGAAATTGGCAATGATTAAAGGGGGAAGATTGATATTCCCTCCATTAGAGTCCAAATTAATCAATGTTGTTAATACAGAAAGCCCTAGTATCCAAAATAAAACTTGTTCACATGTATCAGATAAATCCAAGGATAAATAATCCAAAGTAAAAACAATGTGAATCCAAGAATTAACGGAAGGTGTATGGAAATCCTAAACCCTAACTAAGACCTAACCCTAAGCCAAAGGAGAAGGCAGGCCCAACAAGGGGAAGGGGAAGGGGAAGGGGAAGGCAGGCATACTTGAGGAATCCCAAAGTTCCCCAGCAAAGGCGCAGAACAAAGGCAAAGGCCAAAGGCAAAATGAAATGATTACTTGAATGAGATGGGTCCCATCTGATAATCTTTCCTTTCTAAGTCTCTCAATTTTTTGACTTGGGATCGGGGCCCACCTCGGCCACCATTGTCTTTATGGATTGAATGATAAAAAGAGCACCTCACGTGGAGTCTGAACCAAAGGGGCTGTCCAACCACAATAAAAAGGAGCCCCAGATTCACATATATTAAAATTATATGAAATTTTCCAAAATTAAATTATTTATTTATTTTCAAAAATAAGAAATGAATACCCTCTACAAAGCCTCTTCTTTTCTAAAAAATTTTGCTTTTTAAAGCTCACCCATATAATTCCCACTCATTATCTTTGTTGCTTAAAGCTTGCCCTCTTCCCTTATCCTCTCTCCCAAAACACATCAATTCTCAAAGGAATTCCAGGCAATCCCAACCCCAACCCCAACCCAAAAAAAAAAGAGATTTTCATGAAAGAAAACACAATCAAAAGACTCCCTTCCCCTCTCAACATTTAGTCTACACACTCGCACAAAGAAAAAGATCAAAAGACCCACCAAAAGATTAAATTAAAAGACTCCCCATCAGTCATCTCCACCGCTTACTACTCCCTCAACAAAAACAAAAGCAAGCCATTAGAGAAACAACCTACTACTTTCATGCCATCATGGAAGGAGGAGGTAGTGATGATCATCACCTCCACCACCACCACCACCACCTCCATCATCACCACCGCCCTAATTTCCCATTCCAATTACTCGAAAAGAAAGAAGAAGATAACCAGCCTTGTTCCTCCTCTTCCTCCCCTCCTTTCCCTTCCCTCCCAACCTCTTCCTCCAACGATCAACCCAACACAACTCGTCCCATTTCAAGCCTCCAAATCTCCCCTGAACCTTCCAAAAAACCACCCCCTAAACGGACTTCGACCAAAGACCGACACACCAAGGTCGATGGACGTGGTCGTAGAATCCGCATGCCAGCTCTTTGCGCAGCTAGGGTTTTTCAACTCACTCGTGAACTAGGCCACAAATCCGATGGTGAAACAATCGAGTGGCTGCTCCAACAAGCTGAACCAGCGGTGATCGCCGCCACGGGTACTGGCACTATCCCCGCAAACTTCACTTCCCTCAACATCTCCCTCCGTAGCTCAGGCTCAAGCATGTCAGTTCCTTCTCAGTTACGATCCTCAGGTTTCAACTCCAACTTCTCTATGCAACAACGTAGAAGTTTGTTCCCCGGAATTGGACTAGAAACAACCCCAGCATTCCTTAACTTCCAATCCAGTAGTAACTTGAATTCCATGTTCCAAGCTAAGCAAGAGTTGCGTGACAATAGTACTTCGTTGGAAATATCAGAAACTGAAGAAGTTACTCTAGGAAGGAAAAGAAGACCCGAGCCAGATTTATCTTCACAACATCAAATGGGGAGTTACTTGTTGCAGTCAAGCACAGGGGCAATCCCAGCAAGTCACGGTCAGATTCCAGCTAATTTTTGGATGGTAACTAATTCTAATAATCAAGTTATGAGTGGTGACCCGATATGGACATTTCCTTCGGTTAATAACAGTGCTTTATATAGGGGCACTATGTCTAGTGGGTTACATTTCATGAACTTTCCAGCTCCAATGGCCTTGTTGCCAGGCCAGCAATTGGGTTCAAGTAGTGTTACTAGTGGTGGTGGGAGCGGTGGAAATAGTGGTATAAGTGAAGGACATTTAAACATGTTAGCCGGATTGAATCCTTATCGGCAAGTCTCTGGCACCGGTTTATCGGAATCACAAGCGAGTGGGTCTCATTCACACCATGGCGGGGGTGGTGGTGGAGGAGGAGGTGGAGGCGGCGGTGATGACCGACATGATACAACTAGTCATCACTCATAGGAGATGATCATCACCATGCATCATCCTTGCTTCTTTTGATCAGTTGTGTAGTTTGATGTGTAACACACGTGAGGTTTGATTGCTCTTTCTTTGAAAAAGAAAAAAGAAAAAAAAAAGAAGGAAGAATTGAGTTTTTATTATTCCCAAAACGAAGAAGGAATTTTTTTTTTTAGTGTGATTAATATGGGGTTCTTCTAGGGTTTGAGAGAGTAAGAGACAGAGAAGAAGACACTATTTTTAACATTGGTATTGGCTGGTTTGGCTGAAAAAAGTCTCAATTTTTTTTGGGCTTCTTTCTTATATTTATTATTTCACTATACAATATCAATTTCATTGCATCATTTGTTTGTGCAAATTTTTGTTGTGGGGATAGGCCAGAAATGCCCTGTTTATGCAATTTTTATGGAAAAAGAAAAATGGGGTAGTTACATGCAATATGGTAAGTCTCCTACCTAACCAGCCATTGAATTTCCTTCTCTTTTTTTCCTTTGCCCTTTTCCCATCTCTCACTTTCTTTTCTCCCTGTGGCGGTGAAAAGGCCACAAAGTTTGTGTAGGAGTTGTATAGGCAGTGAAAGTGATGAAACAGTGTTTACGGCCCTTTCTAGCAACTCTATTATCGTTTTTACAACAACAACAACTTTTCCTTTTGTTTGTTTTTCCCTCTGGTCTAATCTCTCTGCCATGAATCTCAAGGTTTTACTGCATCAATGATTAAGATTTTCAGAGGAACGGGGAGGGGAGGGGAGGGGAGGGGAGGTAAGGGGGGTAATAGGGCCGTGGGGCCCACACCTTATCAGTTCCAGGTGTTGGCTCAGGTGGTGGGTCCCAGCTGCTGCTCATTGCCCGAACCAATGTACATTGTCACTGACAAACAGGTGGATCATTCCTCCTCTCTTTTTTGTGAGAGAAAAGAGGAAAAGGAAAGGGAAAATAAAAGAAGGGAGGTTTTTTGCTGGCACCATAGAGATCGGTGGTGGGTGTTACTGACCCCACCGGGGACAGTGGAAGGGGGTCCCATCATAGAAAACTCATTAATCTGGACCGTTCGATTCTGGTCTTGGTTGTGGGGCATTCCCTTTTTGATGGGCAGCATTGAATGATTGGGTCTGATGAGTAATAGTTTGAAGATAAAAATGTGGAATCTGGAGTTTCTTTTGGTATGCCTAAAACTATTCCCTCTTCTCCCCCATCTTGTTGCTGTCTTCTAAATTGCTTCAAAACGCCTTCTCTTCCTAGTTGCCAAATGGAGCTTTCTTTCTCGGAGTATATACACTAACACTGTCTTAGATGCCATTGCCCCCCACCCTGGCCCCAACCCCATCAGCCTCTTAGTCTTCAGATTAGGAAAAGGGGAAGAAGAAGAAGAAGAGGAAAAGGAAAACCTTTCCTTCAATTCTTTCAAATTATTATTACTTTTGAGTTACATATTTTTTTTTCCCCTTTTGACAGCAACAAACAACAATCTGTATGTGTGTTGATGTCATGATATGAGATGAGGTGTGGAGTGGGAGCGAGAGTGAGAGTGAGAGTGAGGGCAATCAGATTATGAAAAGATGGGAGCACCTTTCTCTCTATAATATATCTTCATATACGACCGACACCCATCATACAAACAAAATATCTCATGCTAATGCCATGATCATGTGGAAACCATGTAAAAAATGGAGAAAAAGTAAACATAAGAAAGATATGGTATTTATCAATTATTGAAAGCAAATGTAAGATTTGAATTTGGTCCTTGATGAGTTGAGTAAAGCCAAACTTCTACTTGACATGGTTTTATTTTTTACTGGTTTTGTCGTGATGCATTAATGCATAAGCTCAACAAACTCAAATCCAAAATCAATAAAGCTACCGCTATAATCAACCCACCACTTTGTGAAGAGATTAATCAAATCATTAGGCCTTTGGGTTATTATTAGGGAAGAAAAAGGAAAAGATAAAGAAAGTTATCACATATCTATCTATCTACCTATCTATATCAATATATATATATATATATATATATATATATCTCCATCAAGTCTACAGGTAAGATAGAAAAAAGAGAAGGAGAAAGCATATAGGTCCAGTTGCGAATAATCTGTGCTATTTCAATCATTGCATGCAATACAGAGAAATAATTAAGATTACATCACTTCCGAAAGTCATCAAAAACAATATTTTCCATGTATTCCACTACTATAGCCCTATCTATTTGTTCCAATGCTGGGGCCAAAATAACTAATAAACTAATCTCGTGAATAATGTAATTGCACCGTACTGGGAAATTAATACCAATTTGTTCAAATCTGAGATTAAATGTTTGTTTTTTATTTAGTTTGTACTATTTACACTAACACACTTATTACATTGCTATATTTTTACTACTACATGCATCGGCATCTTTGTTTATTCTAAAAAAATAAAAAGACACTAAAATTAGCTAACCCTAATTAAAGAACATTAAACAAAGCTTACATAAGTGGTTTAGACTTAATGTAAGTGGTGAATTGTTGAGATGAGATTTGAGTAAAAATTATTATAAGGTGAAATTGCAACTTGCCTCCTTATTAAGATGAGATATGGATCATGCATGACTGATTTTGTCATAACATCAAAGCAAAGACCTCATAATTAGCTTCAACTTCAACATTACAATATTATTCAATATCAATTGCATCATATAGATACAATATACGGCAGAGTTTGCAAAGAAATTTTCAATTTTTATTAGGATTTGATGTGTGGTTGCTTGAGCAATTGGGTTGGATAACCAAATCAAAAGAGAAATAAAACAAAAAATATTACATGTATGTATGTGTGTATGTATATACGTTACATACGAGGTTACTCTACATTTACTAGATGATGATGCATGCATGGTAAAAGTAAAGGGCTTAGAGGGGAGCATTCAAAATGTTGATCCAATTTAATACAAGCACATGTTTTGGCATTTATTAAGCAATGGGTGTAGGGAAATGGTGTCAAAAACCATGATCGAGTAATGGAAGCGGTCTGGATCGTACACAAATGGAGCACATGGAGATGAACCCCATTTGGTACAATCACAAGAAGAATGGCCCCGCCACCAAAATCTTGTATCCCCAAAATGGTATGATTAGACCATCTCAACCCCTCTTGGAGGTCTCAATAACAACCAGTCGGTAAGCATTTTGGCATTGCAAATTTCTCTGTAGTGTTGCTTAGCAGTTGATAACAATCAGCAGAGATTATTCTTTTAAATTTTGGCCCAGGATATCCCTTAATGCCAGTTTTTGAATGCCTTAGTTGGGCCCAGCAGATCTCTTCCTCCCTCCTCCATCATTCGGTGATGATGCTGATTTTTTCTGCATAACTTACTGCTTGGATCACCTCTACCTGCTGCTAATTTGGCCTGCTTGGATCACCTCTACCTGCTGCTAATTTGGCCTGCAGCAGGTTTGTGGTTAGCACGTAGAGGCAAATATGTCAAGACCCACCCACCAACAAATTAATCAACCAAACTTAATTGTTGTGTGAGCTTGAGACCCCTTTTTTTTCTTTTTTTTTCCCCATCAGCAACAGGTTCGGTAAAACCAAAACAAAAAGATTTAAGACATTAATTTGAACAGAAAGAAGTTAAAAATTTAAAGGGATATAATTCGACCTGACAGCATTCAAAACACAGCAAGAGCTATCACCTTTAATTCATCTGCTGTTTTGTTGTCTGACAATATAATAGATGGCCTTGACAGTGGTCTCATGGTAGGGACATTGGCTTTAGCTCCTACATTTGGCACTTTAGAAATTAGAGCTCCAAAAAACACTGGTTGTTAACACTGTTTCATCATACAACTTGTTAATGACTGCATCTTTTTAACCCCAAACATCATACCCTGATACCCTGACAACAATTAAATTTTTGAGAAATCACAAAACCAAAGGGTACAAGAATTGAATAAGTTTTACTGTTTTTTGCAATACAATGGTTGGCGAGTGAAATCTGATCCTTTGAAACTTTGCCAAATTTACGTGTGTGAATCATGAAGTCATTACTAACTGAAAGCAAGTGGATCCAAGACAAAAGTTATTGCTGTAAATCTTAGTGTAGAGTCTATATATATATATATAATCTCCAAACAAAAAGAAAGGAGAAGACATTTCACGTGATGTAAAGTGGTAGTAATGAAAAGGGGAAGCTGGCAAAAAGTGAAGCCTAGTTAAATTGATTTTGCATGTGTTATGTTTGCATGGTGATGCCCTGTTGCCTGTTGCCCCCCTAACCCAATATTGAAGATCTGATCATGGTACCCTTGTTTTGCCAGAAAATACGTGCGGAAGGATGTTTTAATGTGTTTATAAAATTCTGTGTGTAAAAACAGGTATGTGTTTGATAGGCCTTAATTAAAGAGGTGGCTGCAACCATTTTCTGCGCAATCTCTATTGCTATCTGGTACCTAACAACCAATAAGTAGTTCTAACAGTAGCACTGAGGATTTTAAGAAGCCGGCGGTTTTCAAACTTTTGGATCTGTACCTTCCAACGCATTCTACGTTACCAAAATTTCATGTGCTTGTGTCGCGCATTTTCCATTAATAAAAAATCAAATAAGTTTTGAATTTATAAAAAGAAATACAAATTCCACGTTAATAAATCTTGAGTATATAAATATAAACTTTTTATCATGGTATATTTTTCAAATTAAAAACATGCCCCTGACAAATGATATTAAAATAAATCTAAAGAAAATCATGAAAAATACAATAAAAAATACAAGAGTCAAAGTAACTCTGAACTAATGTAAAGATCCCTATGCTTTTCTTGCGTGTAATTGGCAATAAAGAGTATAACTCTACGCTTTTCTTGGGTTGCAGGCCAAACGCAAAAGCACATGGACATATGCTTCTATGTATGTTTGGGCCATAGCCTGAAAAGCAAGTGTTTGGTTTTACACAGCTACTTAAAACTTAAATCAATTCAACACAATTCTTTTAACTTGAAAAAAAAAATCAATTGAGGGATATTATTTAATTAAACTTTAATTGTAAAAATAATATTTGTTTTATTAATGAAATCATATTATGTGTTAATATTAATGTTAGTGTTAACAAAGAGCATGATTTATAAAAAAGAAATTTTAGAAAAAATTACTTGAAATGTCATCACAACAAATACAATTATGTATCAATTTTAATTATAAATTCATTTCAAATTTGATAAAAGGGCTCATGCAATCTCCTTGTCCCCTTGTCAACACTAAAAGCTTAAGGTAATTTTTGTATTATAGATCCCACGTTAATAAGTAAAAACTTTCCTCTACTTAATAGATATGTCTTTTGGATTAAGAATTTGAGTCCACAACAAGTGATATTAGAATCCACTCCCTACTCTTCACTATTATGAAACCATTTATGAAAGATATTAGGTTAAGTAGATCAAAACGAGTCTTGCTTTTTTTATGGATTTCTTTATGGGTGAAAGAATCAGTGCAACAAAAGTATTGTACAGTTAATTGAATGAAATATAATGCTATAGATCTCATTTAAGCAAGAAATGAGATAATCTTAGTCTTATGAGCAAAAATTTTCTTGTATTTTTTTTGTTGAAAGGGAGAAATTTTATTAATTACAAGCAGATTCTCAACATGTCATTAGACAAAATAAGGAATACACATTGATTTCCAATAATAAGTAAACTCTTGGAGTATTTAAATTGTGAGATAAGAAAGATTACAAACATTATTTAATTGAATATTTCTTCAAAAAATAAAAACATTGTATTTTAAAATTGTAAAATGGTTGACCTTTATATTTGTTTGTCATGTGGCCTAGTCACGATTAGACAGCATGAAAGAGAAGAAAAAAAAGTAAAGTAGAATCCAACGACACAAGACATGGTTAAACGTACAGACCTGGATTTTCCACAGTCCTATTTATGTCTCAACCATGAACCAAATTACGACACAAAAATATTTTGTGTTTGCATAAATCCCATTTTGATATAACAATACACTTACTGAAAAGATTATTAATTTTTTTTATTTTTAATTTCCAACCACCATTTGTTTCTGATACAAAGCAAGTCAGTGAGTCATGTTGTTGTTAAGACCTTTTAAAAAGATTATTCATTATTCAATCATTTTGTGTTCGATTTCTATACACTATTATTTTAAGCATGTTTAGCCTTGACTAGCATTATGTGGGTGTGTGTTTTTTCTTCTTTAGAGACACACAAGTGAAAAGTGAAAAAGTGCCACGAATTAATCCACTTCCTTATTACAGAGAGACGTACTTGTTTTGTGGGATGTTGTGACAATTAACCAACCCACAAATGCTTTAGAGCGAGAATGAACAGTTTATTTGTCCCTGCGACCAAGACAGGACAATGGAAAGAAATGTAAGTGCAGCCTGTAGGCATCCTAGTGAAAAGCTAAGTTAAGGGCCCAAAAGTCCATGTGAAAGACCTGACCTTGTTTCTTGATTCTTTTTCAGTTTTTTTTTTCACCCCTTACTGAAACTTCTACATAGAAATTGTCAAAAAGTACCCATGTACCGATCCCTTCTCCAGTAATGGCATCATCCGTTCATTGGGTGCAAATTTAAGAAACAAAAAGAAAAGAAATGGTGATGGGTAGAGTTAGAAATTGGTGGAACCGTTCAAAAACTGTTGCTTTTATCTGGTTCTTCTCTCTCGCTTTGTTTTACTCTCTCTTCCAAATGGCCCTCCAGAATTCCACTTCCCCGTCTTCAGGTAGTCTCTGCCACTTCTTTCTTTCTCTGGGAAGGTATTAATTTCTTATTGCATATTCATTTCTATGATTTCTCAGTAGTTAAAGGTGATGAAAATAAAAATTGACAACTTTGGGATCTTGTAGCGACCAGTGATTGTTATCGGCAGTTTAGTTTACTATAATAGATGAAAAGCTTGGTTCTTTATCATGAGATCCTCATTATAGTTTCCATATTTGCTACTAATTTATCCTTGTTGCTGCTGGGTCTGATGAAAAGTGTAAATGTTGTGTTTTTAATTGATTGAGAAGGGAAACAGAAGATCTTTTTTCCCTCTTTCTTTGTACTGCTCAACAATGCTTTTATACTTTGCACTGAACTCTTAGGATGTGTATTTCAGTAACCTTGATACCACGTTCTTTTCATGATTTGAAGTCTAAAATCCATTGAACACCATTGCCAATTGATGGGATCAATTCATCATGTTAGCCCATAGCTTTAAGAACCCTAATTTTATAAGATTTCTATCGGACTCTTGATCGAAAATTATTACCGCTATGTTTTCTAACCAGAGCTTTGCATGATTTAGGCAAGAGTATTTCTAAGAGTTACTTGAAACATATTCTAGACTCGAATATGCTAACTTTATTAGGGATAATTGTATCAGATTCTGGTATTTCAAATAACCAACAAAGATCAATCCTGTATGATAAAATGGCAAGGGATTTGGACGAGCGTGGAGCAGCTTTTCTAAAACACGGTGAAACTTCTCAATCATTGTCACTTTCAGATCTCTTTACTTTGAAAGATGGATCTGTGAAACCTGTACTTAAGGTGATATATGCATCAACTGAGCTGTAGTCAATCATATTGTTGATGATTTGAGCTGTGAATAATGGCTTTTCTCCTTGTTGCAGGCAGCAAATCCTCCTGTACGAGCCAACGTTTTGTATATGAGCACAGAATACTCAGTGCCCATTTCGTAAGAATTTTGTTTCCTTTTGGAAACTGTTCTTAATTCGGTATTTTATTAAATTTGTGGTCTAGGTTTTTCTTGACAAAACATAGACCTCAGAACTAAAATTCCCATACAAATAATTTTTATCTGATCGCAGTTCTGTGTGATTTCCCATCATGCCACATTAGCATAAGATTAACGAAAACACCTACAATTAGTAGGGCCATTTAAGAGGTCAGTTTCAATGGCTTGATGAGCTCAGCTTTTTGAGATGGATACCTTTTAAGACATGCTCAAAGGCTTTCTATAAAATATAGGCCTTCAAGATAATTGATGGGAACTTCTGTTTAGCATCTATCTTTTGTGCTTACCTTTTTTGTTTGGGTCGGTTCCTTCTTTAGAGTTTGATGCTTATGTCATACATGCGTGCTTTGCTTGTCTCAGGGAGGCTGTAAAACAAGTATTTGATCCATACTTTGATAAAGGTAAGATATTGTGAAGAAATATATATTTACACAGATATTTCTTTCTTAATTTTTTGTTATCTTTTTAATTTATTTTATTTTTTTCTTAATAACAAGAACACTTCAGGTCCATTTATCTGCTTATTCCTTTAGTTATTTGACAATTTTTTCTTTTCTGTTTATTCTCATGTGTTTGCATGCGTACATATATTTTGGTTAGCGATCTGGTTTCAGAACTCTAGTTTGTACCATTTCAGCATGTTCCACGCCTCGCATCACATTGCACCTGTCCCTGCCTCTGAAGTTGAGGTAAATTGACTGTTGGAGTTATTTTCTGCCTCTTTGTGCTGCTTGTTAGATGTGGGGTTTAAGTTTTGAACCCTTGTATCTTTTGTCAGATTGAAGCTGAAGCAGCTACTGTTAGAGCTGTTGCAGAGGGGCTATGCCCTTTAGAAATTGTCTTAGACAGGGTAATTTTAACTTCAACTGGTGTGCTTCTTGGTTGCTGGCAGGTTTTCCTTCAACTTATACCCTCCTTTTCTCCTTCATGATTGCTCCCAAAAAAAGATGTGGTAGTGCCCAAATTAACACTTATTTATTCTTTTTTCTGTAGGTAATTTCTGGAACAGATCCCATAAGCATTCGTGCTTTGTTGAGAACTGCACTTCCACAAGCACCAGAGAAGCAACTTGTAAGATCCTTGTGAAGATCTTAATTTTTATTAAACTAGCGAATATAAATGGCAATATTGTGGATTTCAGGGCTATACATTTTATGGAAATATCTTGGCTTCCTAATCTTAATTGATGGTTTTGGCATCATTGCTAAGTTCTGTCAATGAGAAGAAAATAATGAACATGTGGTTGCCTATAAAAAAGAAGGTTTTTATTTTAACACTTATCTGGTAATTGTTGCAGTATGATGCTGCTATTCTTCACACATCTTTTGCAAGGCTTTTGGGTCATCCTAAAGCTTCACTCATGGTATTGTTTTGGAAGTTACATTTTGTTACATCAATTCATCTTCTTTGTTTCATCTTTTGGTTGTTTTCTTGAGTATAACAGCTGGCTTTAAAATAAGCCTGCAGAATAACATACCAATTTATGCTTCAGAGAATTAAATGCCTTCTTTTTCTTTTTTTTTTTTTTGCATGAATATTAAAAGTTCCTCAACGTCCCTGTATTGCTAGTCTTATATAGGATTTTTTGTTATAATTACTTATATTGCACCAAAATTTCTTGACTCCTAAGTTATTGTTTCTATTCTTGGGATAGCTGTCAATGTCCTTTTTGAGAGTTTCTCTGTGTTGTAGTTTGATTCATGTCCAGAAGTCACTATCTTCTGAGCCATGCAATCGTGCTCTACAGTTTCTTTTTTTTTTTTGACAGATTTTGCAACTTGTCTGTAATCTACCAATTTTATTCAACAACAGCTAGGTATTTTCATGCCTTTTCAAAATGCCATGATAGTTGAACCATGAAATGACGAAATGGTAACTTCTTTAATTATTTGGGGGAAAGCCATTTGTATTGGTATGGCACAATGCGGTTTGCTAGATGGATGATTGCCTCTTTGGAAAATATGCTGTGACTTAATGGACTTGAGCATCATAAGGTTCCCCTTGACTCTTGTATGAGTAAACTGTGACTTCATGCCACATTACCCGGCATGTAAATTTCTGGCAAAACTGGTTATATTTAATGTCCTTGTTCTAGATCAAATGGCAAATAGAAGTTTTCATGAATCATCTGATGGGTTTCAAGTACCTATTCTTAAATACATGTATACCATTCATGTTTTATGCAGGACCCTGATAATACTTCAAAGCAGGTTGAACTCTTCCATAAACTAGTCACTCAACTAAACGATAAAATCCGTGGATTTAAGGCAAGTTGTTATCCTTTGTATCATTACTTGTCATGTGCATTTTCATGTGTTTGACTAGCTGCATGCGCAGGAAATCATCACATGCTACTGTTCATGATCCAACACATTTAGAGGCACCTTTAACTTGACAGTCATGGTGGTTCTTCTGAGTGTTGACAATCAACCCTTCTGGCTTTTTCAAATCTCAGTTTTACCTTTCAAGTTTTCCCCATTTTGTAGTTAATTCCACCCCTCTAATTTCTCAGAAATCACAATTTGACACTTAAAAAGTTTTTTACTTTTGTTTATTGCTATAATTGCTCCCCATAACTTTCGTATCAATTGTAATTAGCATCAAAGCTTTTCAAATTTGTCACTAAATTCTTGAATATTCCTTTATCCAAAAAGAAAAGTAAAATAAAATCTCGAGTGCTTTCAATTTTTTCCATGTATAAATATTTTACTTTTCACAAAATTCTTTTTCCTAAGTAGTCTAATTGATTTCTCTACTATAAGTTTTTCGAAATTAATTTTTTCCATGGTTTGCCCATTATTATTTTTAATACAAATTTTTGCTTCTTAATTACAACTTTTGCAATGAGGAAATAGAATCCAAATTTCCATGTTGAGAAAATCATGTGCCAACCACTGTGTCAAACACTCCAAAGCACCAACTTACGTACTTTTCATATTAAAGCTCATTGTTGAGTTTTTAACAGAGTGCCTGGTGGGAAAATAAATGGACTTAAATTCTTGGTTTTCTCCAAAAGCCAATTGGAGCTCCTTGGTGGTATTTGGATGTTTTGGTAGGAAAGTCGTCTAATGGTAACTAAAATTGTTTCGAAGTCAATATAAAGCATATATATGATAGAAACACAGCATGATTTGTTTCTTCCTCTGCAACATGATGTAAATTGGTTTGTAAAACTGAAGATGAAATTGTTTTTATCGGGAATGCGAGGTCCTTGTTCCATGGCACTTGGCTGCCTTGGGAATGAACCTTTTTAACTTTTCCCAAAGTGAGGCAATGCCTGCTTTGTCAAGTACATTCAGATAAATTGTGTTCTGTTCCTGCATGTCTAAGCACTTAGATATTAAGCTGTGGCAACTGGATGGCACAGTAGGCCTTTTTACAGTTAAATTCTGGAAGAATGCAAAGAGAATTCTTTTCTGCTCTTTTGTTTAGTCAGCATGTGATTCATTTCTCTTAGGAACTAGCTGTGAAAAATATTGTGGAGGAACATAAATAAAGCATGCACAAATAATGATGTTGTAAGCATAGCAGTAGGGTACCTGGATTGTATGCAAACACATGCTTGTGTTTCTGTGCACATGTACATATGTGATGTGTATGCATTTGACGTGGCGATATGATTCAGGCGGTGGTGTCTCAACTGTGGTATGTGGAGGAATATGATGTATTGGCCCTTGCCTTGAATGGAAGAATGAAGGTGCGTAGGTTCCAGCTGGGTTGCTCATGAGCCTCAGCCATGAGGTTCCAAGTTCAGATGCACATTTCTTCTTTGACAGTAATTTAATTTGCACTATACTTACCATGTATAAACTTGAAAGGCAACCCTCCCTATAGTTGTAATGTCTATAGATATTGGCAGATACCAGACTCCATTTGTACAATTCATGGTTTGAGTGATGTTGCACTCTGCCACAAGATTTAATCTTAATGTGAGATCTCTCAACGTCTGAAATCTGGTCTTCCACAAACGGGTTTACAATATTTTCATTTGTCTATTTTATTATAATTATTTAAATAAAAATATGAATAAATTAACACGATTGTTAAATGAAAACAAATTTTCTTTTGTAAAGTTTAAAACCCTTTATTTTATTTTATTTGTATCTTCTCTAGGGGTGAGTATTCCAACAGTTTGATGTTAAAATTTCAAAAATTGAATTAACCAAACTCTCTTAAAAATAATCAAAACCGATCAAATTATAATAAAAATATTATCTGGATTGGTTTGATTAATTTGGTTGGTCCGTTCAATTTTTTTGTC
Source organism: Theobroma grandiflorum (assembly GCA_036013995.1). Classification (NCBI taxonomy): domain Eukaryota; kingdom Viridiplantae; phylum Streptophyta; class Magnoliopsida; order Malvales; family Malvaceae; genus Theobroma; species Theobroma grandiflorum. The sequence goes on from CP142131.1 coordinate 17,701,537, forward strand.
TATATTTTAAACTATTAATATGGCATAATGTTTAAAAAAGTCTATGAATTATTCAAGAAAATTTTTAATTTTTTATTTTGTTCAATTAAGTTTTTATATTTTTATTTTTGGTCAAATAAACTTTTATGATTAATAGTGGACTAATTGCAATTAACCAAAAATTCATTATCATTTTATGTCGATGTGGCATTGACGTGATGTTGATATAAAAAGTGAAAAATGTCACATTGTTATGTCAAATTACCATATCATCAATTATCATATGTCAATGTAACATATTATAAATAATTATGATATGTTAGTATGTCATGTGACATAAAATGATAAATGATATTTTGATTAAGTCAATCATTAATTATAAGAGTTTACTTGGTTCAAAATAAAAATATAAGGACTTGATCAAATGCAATATAAGAACAAGGGTTTATTTAAATTCTTTTAAATAATTTAAAGATTTTTTTGAGATATTTTACTTTATTAATAAAATATATTTAATAATATTTATGTGTGCAATGTAAAAGATTAGTTTTTGAATTTATTAAATCAGAAATTTTAAATATAGAAAATGAATTGAAATAAGAGGATGAATCACTCACGTCTGAATCAATTAATATTGATATCGAAATAAAAAAGATCAAAATTGAATTGATTTTGATGAATTATTTGGATTTGTATCCATGATTAGTCACTCCCAATATTGTGTACAAGTATATATATTTACAAACTGAGGAATGAAATCACATCCGGTCGAATGGAAGACTTTGTCAAATCCCACGAACCAAAGATTTATGGTCAGCTTGGTCGTGGAGGCACACGCGTCTTCACTAAAACAGACCTAGTCTTTTTCAATCCTTCACCCACGTCTGCTTTCTTGTGCCCGCCACGCGTTTCTCCATTTCCAAACTGAGAAACCCTTACTCTATTTCTCATTTTTATTAATACTCTATTTAATACATTAATAATAATAATAATATATTAAATTATACGGATAGCCATATTTGTAGAGTTTATAAACTCTATCAACCATATATAAAATATTAGTCCTTTACTTTTTATCGTACAATTATATTTTAGATGTTGTCAAAATTCTTTCCCTTTTTTCACAACATTAAATCAAAATGCTTTTTCTTTGTTTGCTTTTAGCAATTTATGCTTTATGTTTATGAGATGAGATCATTCTTTTGTGTATAAAAGATAAAATTGGTCATGACAAGCTATTTGTCTAATGTTAGTTAATTATTATCTTTTACAATTTGAATAAAAAGATTGAGATTGAATTTTGAGCTAATTATCTTGTATAATTCCATGAAAAATGAATAAATTAAGCGATTTTATAAGAATAAAAAAATATGTAAAATAAAATGAAGTGTTTTCGTTATTGAATGTGTCACCCCAAACACTTCAAGGGAAATACACCACATGTTTCAATCCCCCGATGAATAAGTAAAAAGATCTTAAAAAATCTATAAGCATGAATGCTGCTATAGACCCCAACAAGTTAGCCTTTTGAGGAGTGCTAATAGTTCTGTGATAAATGATTTTAGAATGGACTTGACCTAAACCTACGCCAAGCTCCTCCATATGAAGACAAGTAGGTGACTAATGATGACAAGAGCATCATTGAATTGGGGTGGGAAAGATTGTTACGTCAAGTGCTTCGAAAGAACTAGAAAAGGTGCTTCAATTCTATATCAAGCAGGAAAGACATCTTGAAAAACTTATAAGCATAGTGCTGCACACCCATAAGGTTAGTCTTTTAAGAAAAGGTAATAATCTAACGACAAATACACCTAATTTAAAATGTAATACCCTAAAAAAAAATATCCTACTTAATTAATTATATAAAAAATTATAATATATATTAAAAATTAAATAAATATAATAAAAGTTCAACTTGTTATAATTGTAATTATGATTTTGGGTTTATCAATAAAAAGAGAATAAAATAAAGATATTTAAGTAAATGAAAAAGTTTAATTAAAGTCAGTTTTTTTATCACATTTAAGTTAGTGGAGGTTAAAGTCTGTTTACTTGTTAACTTTAAGATAATGGGGTTAGGAAGTTTATTGAACAGACTCAATCAATAAGCAGTCAGAACGGCTTAATACCAGGGAAGAAGAAAGACAGAGGAAATAGAAAGAGATTGCTGATTAAGATATGTTGGGATTATATTTTCATAGTTTGGGGTACAAAAACCCTAAATTAATTAAACTTTTTTATATTTTATTTAAATCCGACACTTTTCTAATGACTTTCCGACGGCATGATGGGTACCAACGGAAAGGTCTTGAAAAGATTTTTCCAATGGTTTTCGTAGCATCTCGTTTGGCCTCGTGGTTAAGAAGATACAAATTTTTGAAGTTAATTAAAAATATGATTTTCAACAGTTTTGGCAACTCAACTTTGGGTCACCGGAACTCCATATTTCGGTAACATTTTTGGTCATTTCTTTGAGAATTTTTGTAGTATGAAATGAGATGTTTAATTTGGCATCAATGGCTTGATTAGAGACTTCCTGTGTTAAGAGAATTAAAGCGTCAAATTAGGTTTGTTGATACTGTAAACTCATAAATCTGGATATTTTTGTGATGATTTCAAGAAATTTGATTTTTAAAACTTAGAAATTTTGTATTCTTTTTAATCGAAACAAACTTTGGTGTTGTAGTATGATATGAATACTTCATATTAGTTTTGATTTTATCACTGGAAGTAATTCGGGTTAGAAGTTATGAGAGCTTGAAGTAAGCCAATGACCATTCAGATTTTAAAAATTTCAGAAAATAAAAAATTCTTTTTAAATTTATTTTAAAATTTAATTTTAATTAATATGTGATAAATCCTGTTGTAATCTTCTTAAATGTTGGATATGTGATTTCTATTGTATTTTTATGTCAAAAAGTATGTATTTTTATATTTTATAAATTTATTTATTAAATTAGTAGATTTTATTAAAATATCAAAAATTTATGAAAAACTTTAAATATGATTTTTATGAGTGAAATTAGTGTTATTTTTTTTCTATCTGAAATTAAAAATCCTTACTGATTTTATGATTTATGTTTAATTCTCAACCTTAGTGAAAATTTTGTTTAATTCAAACATATATATAATAATAATATATTATCTTATTAATCGAAAATGTTCCTACAGTGTAATTGAAGTCGCTATACACCAAGTACTTAGGATAGTCAACGAAAAGTCGCCTTGTAGGATCTGTTTGCAAATTTAGTTCTGATTTTTGTATGTGTTTCTTGAAATATTAAGTTACTAAGAGGATTTTCGGATTTATTACTTGAAAGTGAAAATAACAAGATAAGGTAAATGACTGATATCCTTTTGGTGTTTTCATACCCTAAAATTAGCCTCAATGTGAATTTGTATATGAGATACGATATTTTGTCCTATGATTTATTAAAATCGGATTGAGCATGCAAACGTATATGTATATAAGTTTATATGTTGGATTTAGAATATGGCTTATGCAAAGCGTGATTTCTGATTTCGAAATTTGTATATGACTTTGTATAATGTATGCATATATGTTTTCGTGAATATAAACATAAATATTTAGTATGAAACGAATATGATTTTGAGGTGTATGAGATATGCTTAAGAAAATTTGATGTACTGTTTTATGAAATTCGGGTAATTTAAAAATATATATTTCTGTTTTGTCTCCTAATATGGCTATGCTCTGACCTTGCTAATGGGGTTTAAATGTTGGCCGTGTCGACATATATTATGTGATTAGAGATCGATCTCCCAACCGCACCACCGGTTATAGAATAGTGATATTTGTGATATCTGTTCAGTGCAGCCAATGGCTGCTTTTGATATATTTTTGATCCGTGCCACCGGGGTTAATTATAGATTTATTTCTGACCTATGCCACAGGGGTTAAGTGTGGTCGTAGCATGTTACAAGAAACCATCAAAATCTAGATATTCATGAAATATGTTTGTTCAGTCATTTGAAACTAGAAATTTAAAAACATATGATTCTAAATAAGATTACCCAATATTTGTTTTGATATTTATATTGATGACATTTTAGCCTAAATGTTTTAAGTATGCTTAATCAGGCTGAAGGAATGTTAGTTACTTGCTGAGCTGTTGAATTCATTCCTTCCTTCAATTTTTTTTTTTAGGTTGTGATTTGGTCAACTACGGGGGGATTTCGGAGAATGAGGTTTAATCTAGTAGCATTTAGATTGTCTAGACTTTATTTAAATATTATGAACATCAAACTATCTTAATTAGTATTCAGACTTTTATCTTGACATAGTAGCTTTATGGATTTTAGAGATTAAATTCTGAATGTTGTTGAATTATAATATTTGGAATTTCTATCGACAGAATTAGTTATATGAATTACTATATTCTTCAAGTATATCGGTTCCTTTTAGTAATTGGCATAAAATATATGTTTTTGAGCCTTGCATGTCTGTAGGATTATATCTTACAAGTATGCGACGTTTGTCATGTCTCGGGTTTGGGGCATGACATAAAAAGATGGAAACAATCTAATCCATAATTATTTGAATCGGACTATACAACAATTCATTGACTGCACCTTTGGTTCAAGGAATAGTTAAGCTATTCCTTGTCTATTCCCATATTTTTGCTTTACCTTTGTTTGGTACAGCAATACCATAAGGAATAGCTATTATCTAGTAATAGTTATTTCTTAAAATGGGGTAAAACTCATGCATAACTACACCCAAGCTTTCCCATGGGTTTTGCTATTCCATGATTGAGGAAATAGTTCTAAAATGTGATAAGACTAAAATACCCTTTATAACTTAAAAATATTACAACCTTAGACTTATAAATTTTTTTTCTTTTTATTTTCTCTTCTTCTTTCTCTCTTTTCTCACATTCTTTCCTTTGTCATTCTCTTTGTAACTAGCACTCAACATTGGAGATGATGTTGGCGGCGGCGGTGATGGCGGTTTCACGACCGAATATGGTCGGAAAGCGTTGATTTAGTCCTTTCCAACAAGATTCAACCGAGATCTAGCTAGATCTGGTTATGGGAAGCACTAGATTTGGTGCTTCCTGACCAGATCCCACAGTTGGATTTGACACTCCATAACCAGATCCAACTGCAAGAAGCGCTGATCTGGTGCCCTAGTGGCCAGATTCGGCCACATTGTGCGTCAGATCGGCATTTCATTACGCCGGTCGCCTTTTCGCCGACTGGCCCATGAAGAAGAAAAAGGAAAAAAGGAAAAAACTAGAATAAAAAGGAAAAATTTATTTGTAAATTTTAAAATATTAATATTTTATATATAATTTAAACATTATTAATATTAATATTTTAAAATATATTAAAATTATTAATATATTAAATTTTTAATGAGTACAAATTAAAAATAAAAATTATTAATATTGTAATCATAATAATATTAAATTATAAATAAAATATTAACAGTTAAATTATACTAAAATATTAATATTTTAAATTATTAAAATTTTAATTAAATCATAAATTATTCATATTTAAAAAAATAAAAATAAATAATTATGTATAATAAAAGGTATTTTTGTTTTTTTATTTTTTATTTTTTTCTTATTTTAAAGTTATTGTTACCAACCAAACACTGTAATAAGTCATAATAATTATTCCTACTGTATTACATTCATCATACCAAACTACGTAAAACTTATTCTATTCTATTCCCACCTCATTCTATTTCCATGTAATAATTATTCTATTCTATTCTTATCTATTCCGCGAACCAAACATGCTATGAATACTTTAAGTCATCAGGTTAATAGTTCAATCATTGGATTATTTAGGTCAATATTGGATTAATAAGAATATCATAAAATATTATGAATAATATTATATATTATGTAAATATTCTACATGACTACATAAATGATAATTTTGATATAAAAATTAAAAATATTGATTATCATTAAAAAATTACAAAGAAAGTTAAGCTTATAAAGATTATTTTTACTTTTTTAGTTTTGTATAATACATTTTCATTTTTTTAATGAAAATGACAAAAAATAATAATTAATATACAAAAATTAAGTTAAGCAGAATTTTTAAAAATTATTTTAAAAAGTCAATTTTAATTTATAAGAATTTATAAAATCTCATAAGATTTCTTATTTTTTCATAAACTCATCGAGTTAATGTGAACTCTTTAGAATCAATTGCAGAAATAATCCAATTACAAATTGACCTACATCAAGGATCGAATCATCAGATTGATCGATCGAGTCAAATTGGTTTCTAATAACATTATCTAATCATTTATACTAACTTTAAAATCCTACAATACAAAAAGATTTTATTTCATTAAAAACATTGAAAAAAAAAGAAAAAAATGATAAAAGTCATGAATTAGTAAAAAGTATTAATATAGTAATTGAATACCACACTTGAAAGGAAGTTTTTGTATGTTTGTTAAATTGAATTGAATTCATGTGAAATGAAAATAGCAATTGTTTTCCTTTTCCTTATGAGAAAAACAAATTCTTTGTTTGCAATAAATTATTAGATTAGTGTATTCTAACGCATAAATGGTAATAAGTTTGGTTGGATGGAGACTATAACATGTGTTTCCACAACATGCATAAGTAGAGTAGCACTTCTCATTAATTTAACGAAGTTACTATGCAATCATACATACTAATATGGATAAAATTTTATTATATAATCTATAATTAACGCTATAGAAGGACTTTATATTACAATTCATCCTTCTAATAATATTTTTATATGCATAATAATATAAGAAATATATATAGATAAAATATTCTTACTTTCTTAATTTTCAATTGAAATTATACGAAAATCTATTAATTTTTAAAAAAGACGTTCAATTCTAAAAAAATATTTTTCATTAGATATATAAACTAACCATTAATTAATGTTAGTATTTTAATCAAGTTGTTGATGTGGTAAGGATAAAAAAATAATTTTATCTTTGATTAATTTTTATAATTATTATTATATTTTTATGTTAATTAAAAAAAAAAAAGCTCTCCATGTGGGAGCACCAGAGCTCCCCTTGGGGCTCCCCAATCCCTTCCCTTGGGAGCACTAGCCAATGCTTTCCTTTCTTGGTAAGCTAGGCAGTACCGATAGTTGCTATTTATTTTTATTTTATTTTTTTAAAAATATAATAATAAAATTTTAAATTAATAAAAAATATTAATTTTTTTATAATTTTTGTTAACGGTATTTGTATTGTTAGGGTGAAGTATTTATTTACAAATTAATATATTTTCGTGTAATTTTAATTAAAAAAATATTTTACCTAATATATGTTACTAAATTGCATTTATTTTCCTTGAGTCTCATCTAAAATAGGAAGCTGAGGCGTGGAGCATGTGATAAGCAAATGGCATGGCACACAGCATAAAGGAACAAGACAAAAGTGAAAGGCAGAAGGGCACGTGTCAAACCCACGTGTCTTGGTTCAATGCATCATTTGTCAGTTGCTGGCCACGCGCTTCCCTGTGTACTCTTTTCTCCCGCCACACACTCTCTCTCCCCTAAGAAACACTTTTACAAGGGCTTTCCTCATTAGCCCCAAAATTTCCTCTCTTTTAGACAACTCTTTCATTCTTCGAGGGGTTGTTTCACACCTGGTCTTAGCAGCTATGTCTCTTTTGGGTCTCTAACAAGTTGCTCTTGAAGTGGGTTTTGGTGGGTCTTTACACTTCTTTTGTTTTTTTTTTTTGGTCTTAAATCTTTTATGGCTTTGGTTTTGATCTGGGGTCATCTTTGTTCTTGTTTTATTATTTATTGAGATGGTTGATTTTGTGACTCTAAAGTTGCCCTTTTTGATTGATAACAAAATGTTGAAACTCTGTATGAAGCTTATCTGTTTGCTTGATCAAGCTTTTTCCGGTAAATTAGATGGAATTTGAGCCTTTTTATTATTTTTTTTGGGGGGGGGGGGGGGGGGGGGGGGGGGTTTGTTGGGGGTGGTGGCGCGGCGGTGTAAATCAACTTGACTTATGAAGAAAACGGTTTAATTGGGCTGCAAATCAAATATGTTTGGGTGGGAAAATGCTTCAAGTGGCTAGTTGTGATGTTCTAGGAAACACTTTTGGCAAAAGAGAAAAGGCAAAATAAAAAAAAAGAAAAAGAAAAGAAATTGTATGGTTTCTGCTAAAAGGTAATTCTTTGATTTGACTACTATTCAAACTCAACTTGCTTGGTTGCAAAGTAATACCCAATTTCTGTAATGCAAACATTTTTTTCCCCTTTCTAATCGGTGGTTGATTTGGTTTCATAAATCATCAATAAAGGGATAAAGAACTTATGAATTGTTATAGTCTTGATGTTTATAGGGAATTTCCGGTGGTGTTCAATTTGTTGAAATAACATGGGCTCTGAGGCTCCAGCTCCGTTGGTTGAGAAGACAATTGCAGCAGTGGAGACATCTGCAGGCAGGTTAGTCTTGGAAGATCTTAGGAGCTTTGCTTACCTGTCTTCTGTAATTGCTGGATTGTGTTTAAATTTATGGCTTACATTTTAAAACCATACGCTTCAATGTTGTGAGCCCTAACTCATAATGATCATATGCTTAGTCAGTTTAAAAGGGGACAGTAGAGAAATGACTGATCGTAGTTTTGAGGCTTTAAACTTATTTAGCAAATTAATACATCAGTGTCTGATATGATTTTCCAGCTGATTTCTGAGGTTATTAATCTTTATTTATGTACTAGTTTTAAACCTTTTGATGCCTTTTAGTTGTGCAACTTGCTATTTGTCCATGCGCCTTTGTCTGATGTATGGGATGCGTCAATTCCTTCGCTAAGTAAGCCTTGTGTAGCTAATCTTCCATAATTGTTCTGCATAACTGCATATTTTATTTGGAATAATATTAGATTATCTTGATTTTCTTAGTTTATAGTATGTAGATGACGTATCCATTTAAACATTTCCAGAAGCATCTGCTTCTGGCTGCAATTAAAATATGCATTTTGAGTGCCTGAATTGTCGAAGAGAGCAGCAAGTTTTTCTGTCTGAAAACTGTTTTTGATGCAGGTCTTGTGCTTCAAAGACCAAGGGAAAGGTTCCCAGAAGAATTCACAAGGCTGAGAGGGAGAAGCTCAAGCGTGAGCATTTGAATGAGCTCTTCGTTGACCTTGCAAATGCTCTTGGTAACTTAATTTATGCTCCTATTAATTTCCTGTTTCAGCTAATCCATCTTTAAGACTTAATAGAATTTTGTTTCAATGCTATCATAGAAATGATTATCATTACTGATTGGCATTGGTTTTGATTTTTAGGTTCAGTCCTTTTTTGAGGTGTTCAGAGATTGTATTATTTCTAACTTAAGGAAATTTCTGTGCAGATCCGAACCAGCCGAACAATGGGAAGGCCTCTATTCTGTGTGAAGCAACTCGACTGTTAAAGGACTTGTTTGGTCAAATTGAGACCCTCAAAAAGGAGAATGCTTGTCTATTATCCGAATCTCACTATGTAACACCCCTAAACTTGTCATCGATAATTTTGCTGAATGTAGAAAAAGGGTCCCCTATCTTACTGATGCATGTTTTTGTACAACCACTTGGTCATTGGAAATGTGGACAGGTGAGCATTGAGAAGAATGAGCTGAAGGAGGAGAATTCCACCCTGGAAACTCAGATTCAGAAACTGCAAAGTGAGATAGGGACAAGGGTGGCCCAATCTAAACCTGACTTGAACGAACCTCCTCTTGGCTTTCAGCAATCAGAATTGTCATCGCATTTTCGTGGAGATCATCCTGGTTTGCCTGCTGTAGAACCTGCTTTGCAACAAGCATCTGCTCTCCTTGTTGTTCCCATTCATCCAGATATCCAGGCCTATCCTGTGCCTGATACCATGCAGCCTACGGCTAAGACTAACTCCATTGTTAGCAAACCACATGCTCGGTATCCCACTCCGGCAGATTCATGGCCTTCTCAACTTCTTGGGAAGCAGTCGGCAATTAGGAATGAGTTTGGACTTGATGACATTAGCAGAAGTGGGGGTAGAGGCGCAGCTAACTTGTAAATTTTACTTGATGCAAAATTTCCACACCTTTGCGTTGGGTTAAACAAGGATTGCCCCCCTTTGGAAAGCTTGTACATGTGAATGAATTTTGATGAGTCAAATAGTATTTTATCCATGCTACGCTACCCCATAAACTTACAAAAGTAACATTTTCAAGGCATTGAAATAACTGAACATGAAAGAGTTATCTGACAAATGCTGATTCAAATGTGAAAGTGAGAGGAGTTAATCTGACAACAAAATCAATTACCACCTTTTTGGTGTAACAAAACTGTTTCTGTTTTGCGAAAAATTGAATTAAGGTTGGGTCACTCCTGTGGGGTAAAGCCTCACTGAATTCCAAGGCTTTCTGGCTTTTGCTTTCAGAACTTGTCAGACTAGGCAGGGGAAAGTGTCGACTCCGTGATTCCAAAAGGAAGTCCCTTGATTGTAATTTCGCTGGGGTAGAGAAAGAGAACTGTCAGCCGTCCGATTTATTCACTGTGAATTATGCTCCTTAAGATCATTACACCACACCCCCAATCTACCCGAAGCAAAGAATAATTATCTTGCAACCAGCTACTTCTTTTTATACGCTTGTCCCCACTTCTTACTGTGTTTGCTCCATGATCTGCTTTCTTACACAAAATACACATCACTTCCAAAAACAGAAACACAGCCCAACCCTACTCTTTTTTAAGGTTTGAGATCAGACAGCACAAGGAACAAAAAAAAAAAAAAAAAAGGGCATTGGAGATCACTCATGGGATCTGGGGCTGCAAGTTTTCTTAAGGTTCTTCTTAAGAACTTTGATGTTCTTGCTGGGTAATTCCTCTTTGCTCTTCTTCTTCTCTCTCATCAGCTTTACCTTTTTTTTTTTTGCTTCAACAAAGAATAAAACACCTAGTGAGCAAATAAGCGTCGAAACTTTACCCTTAGTCTCCAGCCATTGTATTTTGTTTCCCTTTTGGGTATGTATTTTGCTACTGCTTTAAGAATATTAAAGGAAAATTATAAATTTAATCAATGAACTAAGTGAAAATCAGATTTTGAGGCTTGGTGTTTACTTCCAATTAATTTGACACATCCAAATTTGTATCTTTAATTTATGAATTTTTTTTATTTTGTTTGCTAATTTCGTTTTTGGTTTGATTTTTCAGGCCAGTTATTAGTCTTCTGTATCCTCTGTAAGTGTTTTTCATTTTTTTTTTTGGGTTTAATTTGTTTTTGCTTAATGTGTTTCAGTAGTTGCCTGAATGTGAGATTTTCTTGGATTGATTTAATTGCTCTGTGGTGTTAAATTCAGATATGCCTCTGTTAGGGCAATCGAGTCGGAGTCTCGTGCCGATGACAGACAATGGCTTACATATTGGGTTCTCTATTCCATGATTACGTTGCTGGAGCTCACCTTTGCCAAAGTTATTGAATGGTAAATTTATTTGCAAATTAATGATCCAGTTTATATCTGCTTTTAGAGAGAAAATCTGTGGCTCTAAGACTACCCCTTTTTTCTTTTTTTGTTTCTTTTTCCGGAATCTGAGTTACTTTCTCCTTTTGTTTTGGGGTGAGAGAGAGAGAGAGAGAGAGAGAGAGAGAGAGAGAGAGATTGGGGGTGGGTGGGGGGAGCCTGAATGTTTCATTTTGATTTAAAAACTATTGTTCTAGTTGGCCAACTCAAAACAATTTGGTTATTAAGCTTATACAATTGGCAGTTTAGGTGACCAAACTTGTTGTATTCTTCAAATTGCTTCTCATCCACCAGAAGAGGAGCTCATTGTTTAATGTAGCTGTTATAGCTTCGCAAGAGTTCAACCGGCTTCTAGCAGGAAACTGATTTCATAGAAAAAGTGGGAACCCATTGTGAAACTACATGAGATTCTTGTTTTTGGGTACAGAGTTAAGCAAGAAACTAAATCAGACTTGGGTATTTTGAATTTGAAGTTACTCCAAGGTGTTAAATGGTTCTGTCTATTCTTTTTCCTGGTTTAGTTATTCTGGTAGTTCTGCAAGAACCTTCTGATTATTTTATTTCTTTGATGAAGGGATGGCTAATTTATAGGTAAATATGATAGTCTTATGCTTTAATCATGTCAAGGACTCTAAAGAGCATGGAACCTACACATTTTACGAATATAGAAACTACTATACTGTGCTGAAACTTTCTAAAACTGCACTGCAGGATTCCCATATGGTCATATGCAAAGCTGATTTTCACCTGTTGGCTGGTTATCCCATACTTCAGTGGTGCTGCCTATGTTTATGAGCATTATCTGAGACCTTTCTTTCTCAACCCACAACAGACAATTAACATCTGGTATATTCCAAGAAAGAAGGACTTCTTCAGTAAGCCAGACAACATTTTAACTGCTGCGGAGAGATACATTGAAGAGAATGGAACTGAAGCATTTGAGAAGCTCATTCATAGGGTATACCATCAACCACGATTGGTTCTACTCTGTCATTTATATGCATTTGAGGCTGTCATGTTTGCTCATAGAAGTTTGATTTAGTAGTATCCTTATGTTCAGATTGGACAGTCATTCTTGTTTTATTGATAAGGAAGCAGGCAAGTAACTAATAATAGCTCTTGAAAAATTTTGACAATTGTTTAAGCCTTTTTATTCCTCCCTTGTTTTGCAGGCTGACAAATCCAGGAGTAGCGGTTACATATATGATGATGATGGCTACCGACATTGATCCTTTATAGCTCCAGTATGTATGTTTTGCTGTGTGGAAGAGAGAGTCACATGTGGTGGTATCATCCGAAAGAGACTTTTGGTTCTTGTGAAGAACTCTGGATGCCTGTGTAATGTTATGTAATTATCTTAGGTTGCTTCTGGAACTTGCTCGAAACTTTGTTATGGTGGATAGTGCAAGTTTCTAAGCATTTTTTCATATTTGGCATAGCTTCTGTTGATTCTGGTCTCCCTGCTAGTTTTGAGGCGTGTTTTTGTTAGAGTTGCTGGTTTAGTTAACTGTCTGGGATTTGGCAATGCTTTGTGATATCATGGTCACGTGAGTTTATTTAAAGATGAAAGTATAGTTTAAAGATGTATTAAGGAAACATATTTACTAATATTTTAGTCGTTAAAGTTTAGGGAAGTTGGAGCAAAGGAAATGATTAGGCTAAAGCACAATAGAGAAGTGATATCATTTCAGGAAACAAAGAATTATTGAAGCATCAATCAATTGCCCCTTCATAGTTTGGATTTATTCCATGTTGAGGCCTCCTATGCTTCAATTGATCCCCGCTTAATCTCTTCCTTCTCGCTTTTTAACATTTCTTCATTGTTAAAAGTTAAAAGAATTTGGCTTTTTTATGTGAAATTTTAAAAAATACCATCAAATTAAAAAAAAAATTTAAGCAAAAAGCTAAAAAAAATATTATTCTTTTTTTTTTTTAACAAAATGAAAATATAAAAATTGAAAGGTGAGGTAGGCTTAGTTTTCATAAATTTGGTGGAACAAAAGGACAAAAACACAGGCAAGCATCCCACGAATCCCTTCCAACGGAGTCATTAGCTGACGTGGCTCTAAGGAATCAGAATCTTCAAATTGCAACAAAAGAAAAAAAGTGTGTTTATTTTATTCTTCAAAGAAATACAAAAAGCAGTTAAACAAGGAGGAGGGAAAATATAGAGAAAACAAAGAGAGAAGCTCGCGCTAATTCCCTTCAATTTTTTTACATTTTCATGTATATATTTTATAAATATATATTTAATTTTCCAAAAAATTCAAAGTTGTTAATGCCATTTGATCCGTTTCTGATCCTGAATTTTAAAGTGAATCGAATCCTGCTGGGCAAAAAATTGGCCTTCTAATTGCCTTTTTATTCAGGTAAAATGTTTTTCATTTGTATGCTAGAATTTTGTTAAGGCTTAATCAATGTCTAATATTGTATGGTAATTGAGAAAAAATAGAATGAAAAAAAAAAAAACAAGCAATTTTGAATAGTTGATTTCAAATGATTCAAAATTTTTAGGGTTGAATTTATTTCTTGCTTATTCATTTGGTTTGTTATCGTAATTGCTTCAAATGCAGGTAAGCCTGATCGAATAGGTGCTGTGGTGTGGAATATTGGGGAATTCTACAATTTAGTTTTAATATTATGTTATTGGAAACTCATAGCAATTTGAGATAGGACATTCTCATGAGGATACATTCATATCAGGCTTCCTCAGAATGGAATAGTATGAAGTGCATTCTGGTAATAGAATTACGGAAAGGTTTTATATGGGGCGGATACGGGGATTCTTCCATCATTTTCTAGAAGTTTGCTGTCGTTCTATGCAAGGGTTGGACTGGATATCGCTAGCTGAATGGCTGACTTCAACAGGCAGATTCTTTCCGATAGGGATTATGAGCAGGTATTCCTCCTCTTTTTTTTTCTTTTCTCTATACTTGACTGTCATTCTGGTTTTTTTTTAAATGAATCTATGTTACTGGTGCAACTTGTTCCGAGTAATGAGCTTTTCTAGCTGTGACTGTTGCAAGGAAATTGAGTTAGATTATTCCAGCAGCATGCGATCTACAACATTGACGGCATTGCCTTTCAATGTAGAATATTTCTCTGCCAAGAATGAGTTTATACATGTTATAGGCTGAGTTCAATGTCTTTATGTGACCTTCTTTACATGTCATTGTCTTCTTTTCTTTCAATTTAAGAAGGTTGTCTCTTCATGCTACTTTGTACCCTTTATTCAGTTTAATAAAAGTTGCACCCTTACTCGTACCTAAATGGTTCTATCAACCTCTCAGGATTCAAGATTCTTGCTCCTTTCCTCAAATTTGTGTTTTTTTTTTTTCATTAGATTTTCTTTTCAAAAGGTAATTTGGTGCTGCAAATGGGTCACTGTCTTTAGGTCTTCCATTTTCCTCACATATAAGTACATGTCTTACTTTGTTTTGCAGGCTATAGCAACCCTTAAGAAAGGGATGTATCTTCTGAAGTATGGACGTCGGGGAAAGCCTAAATTTTGTCCATTCAGTCTTTCAAATGTACGTTGCCTTGAATCTGCCTCTGTATGAATTACTAGTATCTTTGTTTCCTTAAATGTTTTCCTCACCGAAATTGCATTACATATCATGTTACCCAGAGAAGTCTTATTATTCCCTCTTTTTCTTTATTTAAAAAAAGAAAGTAACACATGTAAGTAATGAATTAGTGATCATCAAGCAGTAAAAAGATTGTCATCTAAACTGATGTAGCCTGCTTTGAAGTACCCTCCTATCAAAGGCTTTTATCATGGATTGTGATCAGTTCATCTCCAAACCCAAAAATTTACACTCTCATTTTTCTTTTTAGTTTTACTTTAAGAGTTAAGCTCTTTTCAAAATGATAGGTCAAAAACAGCTTTTGGTCCTATCATGGCTGGATGTCATACGGGTGATCTAAATATGGCTTTCTCCTTAGAATTCTCTACTAAAGTGGCTGCTCTGGAGTCTGACCTGTGCACATCTGCATGAATCTGGTGCTCTTGTGCTTCTTTAAGCCTTAAACCATTTACGTCCATAAACATAACCTCTTTTGTGCACATATAAGAAAGGAAAAAAACCAAAAATACATCTTTAAAAGGGGATCAAGGAAGATAGCTGCATCAGTTTTTTATGAAACAAGCTTAACCTGATAAATTGCCATATCTAGCAACATTGTAGTAGTGTACTCTTAATCCTTGGGGCCTCGGGAAGCTATATGCTTTGTTCTGTGTCTCTCAATACTAACTTGTTATCATGCAAATATTATTTAAAATACTTTCCCATTTCATGACACTTGTGAGTTGTCATGTTCAACCTTTTTATTAAGCTAATGTATTGTATTTCAGTTTGTATCATGAAAAATTTAAGGATTATTTAGAGAACTGACAAGGGGTTGAATTTTTGTTAAGTTCAAAGGTAGGCAGAGAATCTAACTTTGTGTGCAATTCATTTGTGTTCTAGTTGGGATGGCTTTTGCTCTCAATAATGTGGAACTGGACTCTACTATAAGTAATTGGAGCCGAAGACCTTTTAAATATTATCAAATTTTAAATATATCAGTTAAGCCAGATTGTAAGAATGTCCTTAAAAGAACATTAGAACAATAATTGATAGCAGTTTTTTTATTTGTCTATGAGGTTTTCCACCACCTTGTCTTTCTGTAAAGCATATATTGCTATGTGAATTGGACAAGCTGTGCAAAATCAGACAAACCTTGTGTACAAGATTACAAATTATTATGCATAATTCTGTTAGGGGTTATTACGATGAGTTAAGACATTTTTTCTACATGCCAGGATGAGAAATCGCTGATCTGGTACTCTGACAAAGAAAAGAAACAACTCGAACTAAGCCATGTTTCAAGGATTGTACCTGGACAGCGTACTGTAAGTCTGTACCACCCTTCACATAACATAGTAAAAGTTGCCGATATTGTCAGTATTTGCCTCCATTAATCGTGGTATGTGTGAGGCTGGATTCCCATATTCTGGTCATCTTACATATATGCATAAGTTTAATTTATTGTAATACATGCATTCAGGTATTGTGTGACATAAAACTTGGTTTTATCTAACTACATGCAGAATACAGTGCATAAAAATATGCCAATCTCTTCTATTCCTAGATGGGTTTAATTACTGATCAGTTAATCAGCTTAATGGTAGTTTAAGACAAATGTGCCAGTTTATAGGGGAATTAGTTATTTTCTTTCAGATTTTGGTGATTTTGTTTTGTATTGTGAGCTCTATGGAAGTTGAAGATACCATATTTGAATGCGAAAGATTAGGAATGACTACACAATGTTTTAATAAAAGATGAAGGCTGAGCATGTATGCTAACTTTGTCTATCAACCATTCAAATCTCCTTTAATAATCAGCTTCATTTAGGTCTACATTCATCACCATTTAGGGGTTTGCCACACAGTCTGCATCCTTCAATAGTCAAAGTGGAAGTGGTTTATAAGGAGCTGAATGACAAAAGTTAATCTGTTGTTAGCCAACAAAAGATAAGATGAAACCATTAATTTGTGGCTTCAGCTTGATAAGGATTTATATTTCATGTCATGCATGTTTAAAGTAGACATCGGTCAGCATTGACCTAATCTTAACAGTGTTAATATATTTATGCACCAAAGAAAAAGGAGTTTTAGCATAGTCTTAATATCAAACCAACATTTATGGACAAAACTAAGTTTGACAATTGAAGCTACTGACTGGAATTAGATTCCAAGCATTGACCTAATCTTAACACTGTTAATATATTTATGCACCAAAGAAAAAGGAGTTTTAGTATAGTCTCAATATCAAACCAACATTAAAGGACAAAACTAGGTTTGACAATTGAAGCTACTGACTTTAGGAGCATCTAATCAATCTAACATTTTCTATTAAGGAAGTAATGTCTTCCGCTGTTGATCCATACTTTTTTGTAGTTGCTTCTAGTCATATGACCTGATTTTTACAGTGTTAATATGTATCCAAAAAAAAGTGTTAACATATTTTTTAATATCAAACCAACATTCTTGGACAAACTAAGTTTGACAATTGAAGCTGCTGACAATTCAGGAGCTCCTAATGAATCCTATAATTTCTATGAACTGTTCCAATATCAGAAAAATCTGAAACATGTGCCTGATTTTCCTGAAATGCATTTGTTAAGACTAGAGCAGGCTCAACTGGAGGCAAAAGTAACAAAATTTTTCTTGCATGGTTTTGCAGGCAATTTTCCAGCGCTACCCTCAGCCTGATAAAGAACATCAGTCATTTTCTCTTATTTACAGCAATAGATCCTTGGATTTGGTTTGTATCCTCTCTTGCTTTTGACCTAGCAATAGCCTCCTTTTAAATTATATTGACCATGATTGCACTGTCTGTCAACTTTCAGTTTCAACTGTACTGCTTACTACATGCATTACAGAAGTGCATCTTCGTCCCATTCAACACAGTCCAGGATTCATATTAAGCTAGTTTTGAACTTACGAATGTTGTCTTCGTATTATTTTTACTACTATTACTGTTTTTGAGTGTTTGAAATTTGCAGTTTCAGTCCTGAACAGTTTAATCTCGTTAGTGGCCTTGAAGCAAGAGTCCTTATGTGTGTACAAAAGTCTACCATTTTTGTAATTTGGTTTCAGCCCTCATTCCCTGAAGCAATCATTTGGATTTTGTAGAAAGGAGAATTTAGTTTCTTCCTTTTATTCTTTTCCTCACCTTTTGTCTCAGCCCTCTTTCCCCAAGCAATGATCAGGATCGTGTAGAAAGGAGAATTTAGTTTGTTGCATTTTATTCTTTTCCTTACCTTTTTTGCTCATAAGGAACAGAAGAAAAGTGTTGCTGTATTTTGCTGGTGGTTGGTGAATTTTTATATTTTGTTTCACTTAGATTTGTGAATGGTCGTTAGTTCTTTTCCTTTTGCTTTCTTTTTTATGGTTGGGAGAATATATGAAGAAACTTCTCGTGTACGTTGGTTTACAACTCACATTTTCCAATTTTTGCCTTTTAATATAGCATAATATTTTGATTTTGAACATTGAGTTTATCATAACCTTGATCATAACACTAGCAACTGCCTCTAATTGCTGATACTGTTGATAGATATGCAAGGACAGGGATGAAGCTGAGATCTGGTTTACTGCTCTTAAAGTCTTAATTTGGGGAGGTGATGATCGCAGGCCAAAAAGTGATGCAATAAATGATAATACATCATCAGAAAGTCCATGTACCCATACACAAAGAAATTGCCTATCTGATGTGTCATCTACAAGCTGTGACATCATCTCTAAGGTTTCCCCCTATGAATTGCAAGAAAACCCAATCCTTTGCTATTTTCTTTTATTCTATCTTTTGATGTCTTGCTTATTATAGGATCCCAGAGATATCCAAACTGCTTCAGTCCCATATGAGAGCTCTCAACAGTGTAGGTTGGGAAAAGCTTTTTCTGAGGTTTTAACATACACTTCTATAACAAAGGCCTTAACTCAGACTGACTCAGTTGCCAAGCATTTTAGTTCTTTATCATTGGGGGGGTTAGATAACCCACATGGATGCTCCTCTGTTATTGATTCATTTCGAAGTAGTTTATCCAGTGCAGTGAGTTCATCCAGCCAGGGATCTTCTTTTGAGGATTTTGATGCATTAGGTGATGTTTTTATCTGGGGAGAAGGAACTGGTAACGGACTGCTTGGTGGCAGCATGCACAGAGCTCAAACTAATTCTGTTACCAGAGTAGATGCACTTTCACCAAAGGCTCTTGAATCAAATGTACTCCTTGATGCTCACAATATCTCTTGTGGGAACAAGCATGCTGTTTTAGTCACAAGACAGGGGCGGATCTTTAGTTGGGGTGAGGGAAGTGGTGGCAGGCTTGGGCATGGAGTTGAAGCTGATGTTTCTCAACCGATGCTCATTGGTGCTCTCAGTTGGTCAACTATTGGATTAGTTGCCTGTGGTGAATTTCATACTTGTGCTGTAACACTTTCAGGGGACCTTTATACTTGGGGTGATGGTTCTTACAATCTTGGTCTATTAGGGCACGGTACTGAAGCTAGTAAGTGGACGCCTAAAAGGGTAAGCGGTGATATGGAAGGTATGCATGTATCATATATCTCTTGTGGGGCTTGGCATACAGTTGCTGTTACATCAACAGGTAAATTATTTACATTTGGAGATGGTACTTTTGGAGCTCTAGGCCATGGGGACCGTAGTAGCACAAATATGCCTAGAGAAGTTCATGCTCTTAGGGGGCTACGAACACTGAGGGCATCTTGTGGAGTTTGGCACACTGCTGCCATTGTTGAAGTGCCTACTGAGACTTCTGGTGCGTTGTCATCTGGAAAGCTGTTCACCTGGGGGGATGGGGAGAAAGGCCAGCTTGGACATGGTGATAAAGAACCCAGATTAGTTCCTTCTTTGGTAGCACTGTCAGACACTACAAGCTTTTCTCAAGTGGCTTGTGGCCACAGTATCACTGTTGCTCTAACTGACACAGGGAAAGTGTATTCCATGGGGAGTGTTGGTCCTGGACAACTTGGGAGCTCTGGAAGTAGCAAGCTTCCAACTTGTGTCAAAGGAAATATCAAAAACAGCCGAATTGAAGAGATAGCATGTGGTTCTCATCATATTGTGGTTCGCAGTTCAGATGCTAAGGTTTACACCTGGGGAAACGGTGCAAATGGTCAATTAGGTCATGGAGACAATGCAGGCAGGAATGTTCCTACACTTGTTGATGCTTTGCAAAACAAACGAGTAAAGAGAGTGGTATGTGGCTCCAACTTTACTGCTGCGATTTGTCTCCATGACTGGGCACTAGGTGCTGATCATTTTAATTGTTCTGGTTGTCGGAATCCATTTAGTTTCATCAGAAAGCGTCATAACTGTTACAACTGCGGGCTAGTCTTTTGTAAAGCTTGCAGCTGTAAGAAATCTCTAAAAGCTGCTTTGGCTCCTAATATGAACAAGCCTTATCGGGTCTGTGATGATTGTTTTACCAAATTAAATAGGAAAAAGGAGTCTAGATCAACACCTGATTTCAGTAAGAATTCAAGGGAAAGCTTAAATCAGAGTAGTAATGAGTTGCCAGAGAAAGATACTCTGAATTCAAAATCTCTTCATAAGCTTGCCAGGCTTGCCTCCTTTGATTCATTCAGACAGACCAGGAGCCAAAATTCCAAACATGATAGGAGAGTATTAAAAGAAAATTCTCAATGGGAATCAACCTCTTTATTTGGAAATTCTACGAGAATATCAGCTTCTTCTTCTGGTTCAAGAATGGTTTCTCAAGGTTCATCTCCTCCCTCAAGGAAGTCGAGTCCAGCTTATTATATTACAAGAACTTCAATTCATACTGATCTTGCAAATCCAGAATTCCTTTTCAATGGCTCAAAGCACTCAGTTGAGAGCCTCACCCAAGAGATAGGTGTATTAAGAGCACAGGTGAATATCTGTGGCTTCTCAAAAATCAGAAATATGCTTTAGTAAATAGTGAAGAAAGAATAAAGATACAAAATACATTCTTATTTGTTATGTTCGATAAATGATAACTAAAGAATAAAGAAAAGTACCATGATAGCTTACAACATTTTATGTCATACACTTGCATACCATGTGACAATTGATAACCAATTCTGATATGGTGATTATGACTGCTTAGGCATGCAGAAATTTTGATTTACTTTTGTAGATGTGTACATGAATTTATTTTGCATTTATCATTTACTCACCTTTAGGGTTATCATTTTTATCTTTGGTTTTTTTTTTATTCTATAATTTATTCCATAAAGTAATTTGTTGACAAATATTTTAAAACATGCTCTCCTTTTTCCATTTCTGACACTTAATTTAGCAGGATAGAGGTTATTCTAAAAGTCATTCTTGTTCCTGTACTTTTTAAACATCTTAAAATATTCATCAGTTACTGAAAAGGATTATATTGTCAAAGAAGGGAAAAAAATGAACCATGGTACTTTCATATTAATAATCAATAGATACCCTGCACTGGCTGCAGATGTTCCTAAGAGCCAATAGCATGACTTGATTCATATGAGCCAAGAGTTGTCACTAGTGCTTGTCTTGCAATTTATGTCAAGACGCCCTTCCATTTTCCATGGCAGGAAACTATGCAATAGCTGCATTGAATTATGATGGTAATACGGCTTGCAGGTTGAGGATCTTACTGTCAAATCCCAAGTTCTAGAAGAAAACCTTGAAAGAACATCAAGGCAGTTGAAGGAGGCAATGGGTACAGCACATAAGGAAGCTGAAAAGAACAAGGCTTCAAAGGAAGTAATCAGATCTCTAACTTTGCAGGTACGAAAAAAGAATCTGGGTTCTGCTATTGCATGCGTTTAAACTGGAAGTAAGCTTATAATGTTATACCCATTCATGAATTTAATTGAACTTGTTCTTTTATATCATTTTGAAAGGCATAGTTTGTTCATGGTTGGGATTAGATATATGGAGGAAAGTATCTGGAGAAACAGTACCTGAAAGGATTACAAATTACAAGAACTCGTACAGGCTGTCTTAGTCTCTTAAATGTTCTTTGTGAACCATGCGTGGAAATTTACATGCGCACACCGTACTAGTCTTTGCTTGTAGAGATGTGGATTGCATGCTGCCTTTTCTAACCCTCATACTGGAAGCTTTTATGCAAGTAAATACAGTTGGATTCTTGACAGTATGCATTTATAACACTAAACATGCTTTCTTTGGGGAGGTTTCAATGAAAAAGCATGTATGAGATGCACTAAGAATAGGAGGAGCAGGGAGACCTCCACGTATGGTTCTTTGGACCTTGTAGGCCTTGCACCCCTCCCTTCTGCCAATGAACTATTCTGCCTTGTATTTATGGGGTGACAGGGTGTTGCATTCCAATCTAGAAAAGTAATGACTATTATTTTGGAGAAAATGAAAAAAAAAAAAATTTACTTAACAATTTTGTTGTTTGGTTTTTGAGCAAAAAAAAAAAAAATTTATTGTTTGGTTACTCTAACATATGAACCCAGCCTCAGAACAGGACAAACATGGAAATAGGTACTCAAAAAATGGTTGAAGAAATTTTGTTCTTCCTCAAAGAGAAGATATTTCTTTCAATTCATAAAACATACCTGATAAAAATAGATAAAATTCTAGTAAGGCACGTACAGACAGACCAAATATATTCCATTGTGAAAGTTTAGATGGCACTGATTTTTATCCTGTTTTCTTTATTGAATGTGTGTGCATACAAACAGGTTTATCAACACATAAGCAGAGGTCTTGACTTCGACTATGCCGATCCAATGCTTGTTGGTGATGGCAAGTCGGATAGTATTTAATGATTCTTAAATGCCATCAAGGCTCTATTAGATTTTTAGTGTAAATGACTTGAGCTAAGAAGAGAATTATGAAATACAATCATTACGAGATGCTTTTATTTAATATTTTGGTATTATGTTTGCTCAGTACAACCATAATGGATATTGATTAATCCTATCATTTGACAGTTGAAGAAAATGGCTGGAAGAGCACCTGACAATCAACTGCACCTTGGAACTGAATTTCACTCACTGAATTCACATTCTTGTTCAGAGTTGAAGATATCTCAGAGGCATGACTAGCCCAAATAGAACGAAAAGCCTTTTGACATGCCCAACGTCTTGAGTAAGGATCTAATGGCAAAGTAAACAGCACTGAGAGATAGGATGGCAAATAGAGGATAGTCTTTTACAAACAGGGTGCATATAAAAATGCTTTCCTCTTACTCAGTAGTGAACTATATGAGACCTTCTCCACTCAGGTACAAGCATCGTCTTTTTATTTAAACCATTTTATTTTATATATGTCTGAACTGGAAAGGCTATGACTCACAAACTTGTCTTGCTTTAAGAATTCAAATATAGAATAAAACCTAGTTTTCTTTTCAAATACAAATACTTAAACATTCTTTTTCATTTTGAAAAGTTTTCAGTCTAAGCAGGAAAATTTAGCATTTTGAGGAAATTATTTATGTATTATTATGCTTGGGCCTATATAAGGAAAAAAAAACCCCCACTACTTTTGCACCTGCACAAGATCTTTTGTCATATCCCTGTGACCTGTTGCATAAGCTTATGCTTACCAATGTGAACTTCAATTTTCTAGTATTACTTGGAAGTTAAACCGAGATGTGCTGAAAATATTTGTACCAATATTGGCTTGTCATCATGAGACAAGAATTCTTCGGAGTGTAGTGGCACCATAATGATGATGTATCAATTATTCAGGCATCCCTTTTAACTATACTAGAGTATGACCCGTGTGCAACACACGGGCCTCTTTGCACCCCCTCTCTTTGCTTCAACGTCTTTTTTCTTTCTCTCTATCTGCCCTGCACGTGGTTTACTCTGACCTCTTTGCACCCCTCTCTTTGCTTCAACATCTTTTCTCTTTCACTTTCTCTGCCCTCCACGTGGTTAACTCTGGGAGCCCCATTGGGGCTTCCTTTTAAATATGTTATAGATTTTACTGGTAACCCTAGGAATAGAATCAGATATTTCTCATAACAGGGATGTCATTGATAAAATCTAAAATTTGCTCTCATTGTAGAGTGAAGGCGTATCTGATAACGAGTTGGGCCAGTTCTTATGGGTAACCTGTTTCACAATCACCAATTTCTGTTTGGGTGAATGGTTTTCCTCAAGGCTTTTCTACAGTGAGAATCATAGGGAGAACAATCAAGGAAGGTATTTGAGCACTGCTTCTAAGGAAAGAATAAATTCTGTCTGCCAATGTCAACATGAAAGGAGGGATAGTAAGATTCCTTCTCCCACAATCTTCCACCTGAAAATGTATTGTATTTTCTTCATTTGTTTTTGTGGGTTTGCAGTATCATACAAGTGCAGGCCTTCAAGAAAGAATTGTCTTCATAAGATATAACACACACAGGCAGGATGAGAATTCTAGAAACACAGACAGTCAATAGGAAAGAAATTTGTACAAGTAGAAAAAGAAATTTGATATGTTTTCATTTTTCTGCTACAAGTCCTTTTGTGTTGGTGGGGGTATAGGTCGGGGGAGGGAGGTTAGCTCCTGGTAATGGTGCCAAAACACTTGGCGGTGGCAGAAGGGTGGTCGGAACTTGGTACTGTTTTAAGTCTGAGTTTTGAATTTCTGTGGCTGTCTCCTTGGGTTTATAGATGGAGTGTGTATATATTTTTGACTTGAAAAGATTGATAGGTGGGCACAACATAGCAGCAGTGAGAAAGCATGCAAATTATTTTCAGCCTTGTAGAGTTTGGCATACAATCATGTCCTTCCAAGGTTGCTGCCTGGCTTTATTAACCTCTTCTGGCTTTCTGTTTCCTGATAAACAAAAGAGAATTACTGGCCAAACTTGGGACTTTGTTGGGCTTTAGTTGCAGATTCTGTAATAAGTATTATTTTGAGTAAAATTGTTTTAAAGTAGTAGTCTAAATAAATTATTTTTTTTTATGCTGAAAGTTCTTGCGAGCCCAGCTACCTTATTAAAATTTTATTGATGAAAATAAAGGTACAAAATGGAAGGGGACGTAAACCGTACCTCTAAAATTACATAAAAAACATAATAAAAAAGGATAAAGCTTACTTATTAAAGATATTATTTCTCATGCATAATGATTTAGAATGTAATTAGAAAGTAATATTACTTTAGTATAGGATTTTGTGAAAAAGGAAAAATTGTAAATTAAGAGTACTATTGCTTTATATTTATTTAAAACGAACATAAGGTAAATTTAATTTGTCTAATTTAAAAAATCCTTAGAGCTCATCTTGTACTTTAGAAAATATTTGAAGATTTTGGTGCGTATACCCATGATTAGAGAGAGAGAGAGAGAGTCTGTAGCGTGGTTCCTTTCTTTATGAATGTGCGAAATGCGGAAAGACATGACACTTATCATTTTTTTATGGATTCCAACAAATAGAAAATTTGGGAGGAACCTTAATGCCCTTCCTGGATCATTTGTACAACCACCTTAGCATTCATTTCTATCCATATTGGAGACACATTGTACTCAATGCATAGGAGCAAATCGCAATGTAATGCCATTAATTTTGCCTGCAATGAGTTATGTGGTTCAAAATTTTAAAAAAGTCAAAAATAATAATACTTGTATGGTCCCTAAGAACTCCTCTAGCAGCATTCTGAAAATCATCTTTGGAGCTATAATCAACATTCAACTTTAGTTCTCCTATCAATGGTTTAGTCCAGTAAATAATTTTTGGTGGTTCATGGCTCTCTTGCTCAAAGCGGAAGCCCCAATGTGCAGCAATGTCAAGATCTCCTTTCCATTGCCATTTATGTAATAAATTCAACTAAAAGTACTATCTTAACATTTTCATAATTCGCCATATTACTCTATGAGGATACATTCCAAGTCCTTTATGCTTTGCATCATTGCTTTCAACCCATAGGAACTAAAAAATTAATAAAGGTAATAATATCTGAATATGACTAAGTTTAGTATAATCCATTGAGTAGTACCAAGAGTGGAGAATATGTATAACATTTTAAGGATTATGATCATAAATTTGAAAGAATTTTGCAATAAAATTCCAAACTTGTTGTGCAACTAGACTTCCTCCTAAGACATGTAATATTGTTTCCTCTGATTGGCAAAAAAGAAACTTAGATGTTAGATGGAAGCCTTTTGTTTTCATCCGTAACTCCACAAGAATCTAATTATGCCCCAGGCGCCACAAGAAAAAAGACACAATCAGTGGAATGCTCTGGTGCAAAATAAACCTACTGAATGGATTTATAGGTTGTCTTTGGCGAAGCAGTTCTCATGCACTTTTAGTAGTGAATTCCCCATTTGGTGTGAGAGCCTACTATGCCAAATCCTCCTTGCTACTACTAATAGGAATCCTCAAGATCTCATCAACAATTATGGCGGGTAATACAGCTTTGAGCTTATCCAGGTCCCATTCATTATCATGAAAAAAAAATTAACTTTAATCATGGAATGAAGATATGAAGGGAAAGAATTTACCAGAGGCTTGTCACCTAGCCAAGCATCATGCCAGAAGAACAATTCTTCTTTACCTAACCTTCATCGTATTTGCTACCCAATTATATCTCGACCATCAATCAATTGCTTCCATGTTGGGAAATCATGTGGCTTAGTAGTAATTGTATGAGGAATTCGCCTAGTGCAATATTTGACTCGCATATATTGTGCCCACAAGCTTCTGCATGTTTGAAATCTCCATCAAAGCTTTGCAGTAAAAGCCTCAAAAACATCTTTCAAATTGCGAATGTACAGACTACCTTCTGAGCTAGGAAAAGTAATTTTATTCCAAGATGTCCAGTGTATTCGTTTGCTGTCCATGGAACCTCCCCATAAAAAATTGTTAAAAAGTTTGTTTATTTTTTCAAAAACATTCACCGGGGGCTTGAGAACTTGCAGCAGGTATATTGGCAAAGAAGCGAGAACGCTCTGCAATAGTGTGATACGGCCTCCAGGAGAAAGAACTTTATTTTCCCAACTAGTGATCCGTTCACGGATTTTAATAATGAGTGAGTCAAAAAGCATTACCTTCTTAAGACCTTTGTGAGGATGTGCACCCAGATATATAATTGACAAAGTCTTGTGAAGAAGCCCTGTGATTTGAGAAATAATTTGCCTTATGGAGTTAGGCATATTATGAGTTGCAAGAAAACAACTTTTTTGATAGTTTACTCTCTATCTCGAAATCTGCTCATATTCTTGTAAAAAGCAAAGAGTTTTCTCCAAAGTTGATTTGCTTCCATTAGTAAATATCATAATATCATTTGCAAAGACAAAGTGGCTAATATTCATGGAACGGTCGGAATGAAAGTGTAATGAACCATATTGAGCAAATAAAGAATTGAGGCCTTTAGATAAATATTCAGCAGCCAATGTAAACAATAGAGGTGAGAAAGAATCACCTTGTCTCAAGCCTTTCTCCAATTTGAAGTATCCGACCGAATGCCCATTAATTAATAAGGAAAACCAACAATTAAAGTAGCTTTTAACAACTTTACTTTCAAATAAACATGGCTTGGTTTTTTTTTTTCTTTTGCAAACTTAGTGCAAAATTAAGTTAAAAGTTATCTGATACTATTTTAATTTATTTTTAATAAACAAAAATAATTAAAAAATAAAAAGATTAAATCATAAATTTAAGAAAAACAGGAATAAAATAAAATAATTTTGTATTAGTTAAAATTAATAATATAAAATTAAATGAATAGAAAATGATTAAACTAAAGTAAAATAAAAAGAAAAAGAAAAAGAAAGATGAATGTGAAAAAAACAATTGTGTTATAATTTTATGAATTAATGGAAGGTAAAATGAGAAGATAGAAAAATCTCATTAAATATTTGTAACTAACTATATGTTAATACTTTTTAAAGAACATTTGATTGGTAAATGAAATAGATTTTGTGCATAAACAAAATTTTAGAACCCCTATTATTGTTTGTAACCATTGTTGACCTAAATCTCTTAATTACGACCACCATTTCTAATGAAAACATAGGTGTAAGTTTATTTTAAATTTTAAATGATGTGCAATTAATCCATCTATCAACACAATTAAATGGATCCTTTTATTAGAACCTAGATTAGTTTTTCCACACAAAAGAAGATGATGATGATGATAGTTGATTGATAGTTTGTCATCCATAGTTTCTATCTATGCACCTTTGATTTTGAGGTTGTTAACATTTTCCACAAAAGAAGTGGCAATTACTGTTGGATCAGTTAGCTCATTGCTATCAACTAGGGTTAGCATTAATCAGTCCAAACCGAAATAATTTATTAAAACTGAATGAATTTGATTGATTCCATTTATTTTTTCTTTCATTTTTTTTCCCGATATTAATTAGTTAGGAGAGATGTTTTATTCAACTATTTCAGTCCATCTTTAGTGTTCAAAATTTACAATCTAATTGATCGAATAACTGATCATTAATAATATATTTTTTAAAATATATTATATGTATAAATATTATTAACATTTTTAAAATGCATATGATTAAACTAAAGGCATATAATTTTTTTTTTGTATTAGGGGAAAATAATAAAGAAACCTTGTTACACCATTCTAGGCCATGATATGCTTAAACCGTTTGCATAGAACAAGAGTAAAAACTAACCAAGGAGAATAAAAAATATGTAATCCCAAAAATAGGTTATCAGGATGTATAACCTTCCAATGGTTGGCTTTACGATGTATGTGAAAAATAGAACAATCTCAATCTTGTTGAAGCAACTCCTTTATAACTCTCAACAGCTACGCATTCGGATCCAACAAGGAAACTTGAATAGAAACTTTGTAATGCTAACTGTGAGTCAGTCTCCACTTGGACTTTCCTAAAACCCCTGGTCCATGGGTTGACTTATGCTAAGGTGAGTGGTGTCACATGACACCATTCGTTTATCAAAATTTTTTACTTTGTATACTACTTATCTAGAGTTTTATATAATTAATGATACTAATGAATCTACTATTTGTTTTTAGTAATTGTGTAAAGAATGGGGGTCAAAGACTTCAAGTGTAAATTTATCAAAAAGTAATTTATATATTAATATTTAAATATTACATTCTTTCTATAATTTAAGATTCTATTAAAAAAATTCAAGTCAAATTCTTGAAACTTGCAATGACAGTGATTACAAATATGGATACCACATTTGTATTTTGAGGAAGGTCAAGATGCAAAGTCCCATAAGTATCAAATTTTCATCGTTATCATTTTGATATAACAAATGAAGTTTTAGATTTGTAACTTGAGAAGCTTAATAATCGTTTTATTGAATTGGACATAAAGCTACTTTAGTGTATTCTGTGCTTACATTTTGACAATTCATTTTTTACCTTCAACAAAGAAAGATTGATTCGCATGACTCAATTGTATCCTTTTGATTTTTCAGTAGTGGATTTAGTGGCACTTGAAAATCAACTTGAAAACTATATTGTATGCATGTGTTTGGATGAGGAGTTTTTGAAGTCAATGGAATCGGTGAGATGGTCGAGACAAATAAAAATATTTTGTATCTTTTGATTTATTTATCGGTAAAACTTGAATTGATTTTACTAGTTACAACAATGTCAATTGAAAAAACTTTTTCAACAATGAAATTTGTAAAGCATAGATTACACAATTGAATGAGTAATGAATGGATGAATGATTGCTTGGTGACATATATTGAAAAAGATGTATTTGATAGTGTTTCTCTTGATGTTATTTTGCACCGTTTTCAAAATATGAAAACTCATTGTGGACAATTATAATTATCTTAAAAATTTTTACTTTGAAATATTAAATGAACGTAGTGAATTTACATTTTCTTTAATTTAATATAAAAATATTTAGCTTATAAATTTTAACATATTTATATATTTTTAATTATTATTATTATTATTATTTTAATTATGACATCACTCAGAAAAATTTTTAAATCCGCTCTTATGCTAGTCCAACATAATTTCAAACTATGGTATATGCCCCATAACTTAGTTGACAAGGAAAAAGCAATACCAATTTTATGACTAAAACTCAATCCAATTTCCATACTCATCCCTAATCACACCACCAGATGCCGCCATTCCTGGTTGCCTTGTTGCGTTACCATCAATATTCAGTTTGACATAACCCTTCTTAGGCTTCTCCCAACCCAAGCTTTTAGAATTTTTTGCTTAATTCGATGATTTCCTCTGCCCAGTATATCCCATGCCTCCTTTGCTTTAGTCCAAATCTATTGCTGCATGTTTAGAGGCCAAGTGAAAGAGTCATCAAATAGCTCCATGGAATATTATCAAAGGACATTTGATTCGCTATATATATATATATATATATATATATATTTCAGCACCCTCTGTTTCAGATCTTCATCAAAGAAATCATCTGTGTATAAATCTGGGAGGATTTGAAGCCACAAATTCCTTGACTTGCTTCAATCCCTCATGGCATGCACTAAAGGCTCAACCGTAGCATCACAACGAGGACATGACACAGACGATCTCAACTTCTGATTCAAAAACCACTAACGCCTCGTACAAAATGCGCCAAATAAATATACCAACCTCTCCGGGGCTGGCTAAACTCCAAACTTGTTTCCAATGACTTGCTTTAAGAAAAGAGTTTGCCACTTGTACCTCATAAGCCATGTATCCAACCAAGATTTTGTGGTATGTCCATTCCCACTCCCTTGCATATTGCATCCCTACTTTTCAAAGTACTTCTCTACACGTGTGAATCTGATGATTTTGCCTTAGCAAACATAAAATCTTGAGATCTGAGGTAATTCTTTTTCAACAGTTCCATTCACAAACAATACTTACGTTTCCATAAGTTCGACCCAAGTTTTGCAAGCAACGCCTAATTAAATTTTCTGGAGTCTCGGATTTGTAAACCACCTTCATCCTTTGGCGAATAAGTTCTTTCCCAGTTCAAAGCATGAATCTTTCGTGAACCTCCTACATGGCCCCAAATAAAACACCCGTTTAAACAATGGATCTCCTTGATAACATCTTAATGAGGGAAGTTGTTTGCATTAGATATGTCGCCATTGTGCTAGTTACTGATTGCACTAATGATATCCTCCCTGCCATCGATAAATATTTATTGCTCCAGCTTTCCAACCTCAGCTTGACCTCATTAATCAGTTCTGAATAGGTGGTTTGAGTTATCCTTTTATATATCGTTGGGACTCCAAGATACTTTCCAAAGTCTTTTGTCGGGGTGATCGTGGCTATGTTACTTAGATTTTTAGCCTCTGCAGGGGATACATTTGAAGGAACAAGCAACCTTGACTTGGAAAGACTAACCTTTTGACCAGAAACGAAGTAGAATCTGTCAAGAGTCTTCATCATAACTTGAACTTGTTTTGTCGAAGCCACTCCAAATAACACTAAATTGACAACATAACAAACATGAGCTAAGAAACGGCCATTCTTTGTCAAAAGGAGTGGTCTCCAATTTCCCAACCATGCCTTATTATCAATCAATTGAGACAATTTTTCTAGGCAAAGAACAAACAGATAAGGGGATAATGGGTCTCCTTGTCTAATTCCCCTTGTGGGAGTAAAAGTATTCGCATGAGTGCCATTCCAAATGATAGAAAAGGTTGGAGTTCTCACCATAAACATAATCAAATTAAACGAGGCAGCAGCAATTCCAACCTCTTCCAACACATCTTACAAGAAACTCCATTTCACACAATCATACGTTTTCTCTAAGTCGCTTTTGATGGCAAGGGCCCCCACTCTTCTCTTCATATTCCTCATGGAATGAATCGCCTCTTCGACAATAATGATAATATCCGTTGCTTGCCTACTCGGAATGAAATTGCATTGAGTCTTCTCAATCAATTCTTTAAAAAACAGTCTCAAACGGTCTATAGGAACTTTGCTAATCAACTTCAATAAGACACAACACAAACTAGTTGGACGAAATTGTGAAATTTTTTCAGGCCCTTCAATAGTTGGTATTAGAGTGATCAAAGTATGATTCAATTCTACCGGGGGATAACCCATGCTATATACTTATTGCACAAACCTTACAACATCCGAACCTATGCTCATCCGATTTCTTTGGAAGAATCCTGCTGGGAACCCATCAAACCCAAGGCTTTTATTAGGACTCATGCTAAATAAAGCATCCTTCACTTCTTGGTATTAGCCATCTCCTTAACTGCATCTGCATTTATTTTCCATTGATCATTCCTTGGCAAAGACTCCACAATGCCATCATCTGCATATAATTGTTCATAGAATTGAATCACCATTCTCTCCAGTTGGGTTTGATCATTGCACTAGGAACCATCATCTCTTTTAAGTGCAGAGATCTGTTTCCTCCTTTGTCCCCCTTTAACTAAAATTTTGTATTACCATCCCTGTTTTTTAGCCAATCAGTTTTGATCTTTTGCCGCACATCAAATCTTCCTTTTTTTTTTGGAAAGTTCATAGGTTCATTAGAAATAGAGGGAACAATTGTTTCACCTCTGTAAGGAGCTTCAGATTTTGTCCTGTTACACTTCCACTCAAGTACAACAACCAAAATCTACTCAAAAATTATAACACTTTCCCTACATACATTTTAGCACTCATCAATCCCCTAATTACCTAAGTCAAAAACCCAGAAGCCTCAGAACACAAGAGGCCATGCCCAAAAGAACAAAAAACAGAGGGTCAATATCAGCCCAGCTATACATCAATCGCAACCCTTCCCTGTACATTCCATAGCCAAAATGACAAGAACATCACATGCACAACCATCCAGAATCATTCACAACCATAAGCATATTGAAGTAATGCTTGGCTGCACACTGTAACATGCCATTCACCAGCCTTCCCAACATCCCTACACTGAGGACGTAGCCACACACACAAGGGGCAATTGCTTACTCGAAAGCTTTAACAAGATCTCCTCGTCTTTGGACACCTTCTTTAGCTAAGTTGTCAGCCAGCAGGTTGCTCTTCCTACATACATGCTTGATCTCCCACCCTTTTATCTCCTTCTTCAGTCTTTCGATATGAAGTACCCACTTCCTCATCGTCCATGAGGTGTCGCTTGGCTTGCTTGTCCATTTAACCGCATTTCTCGAGTCACTCTCAACAATTAGCTTGTGAGAATGGCTCCATTTGGTAGCAGCACAAAGCAAGAATGCTTCCCTAATGGCTTTAGTTTCCACCACACTCGAATCCTTCACCCTGATAGCTTTGGAAAAGATAATTTTTATTAGGCCATTCTCATCCGTCATAACACCCCCTATACTAGCCTTTCCAGGGCACCCTGGAGCCACTTCGTCTACATTGAATTTCATTATC
The DNA here is from genome assembly GCA_036013995.1 of Theobroma grandiflorum. Classification (NCBI taxonomy): domain Eukaryota; kingdom Viridiplantae; phylum Streptophyta; class Magnoliopsida; order Malvales; family Malvaceae; genus Theobroma; species Theobroma grandiflorum. The sequence goes on from CP142131.1 coordinate 17,734,799, forward strand.
TTGCTCGGTGGTTTCCTCCACTGTTTTTCCCTTTTACGTTTTTCCAGCCCTCTCAGAACCGTATTCATGGTAGGAAATCGGTATGTATTCAGTATTGCCCCATAATCTGAGGGCCATTTTGCTTTCTCCCATATACCAACTCGGAGCTTACTCATTTCGAAAACCTGTTCAGCATTCCACACCACTCCGCGAAATATTTTCTCGTTCCTCACCGCATCAAATCTTCTTGATACAGGACCAAATTAAATTCCTCCACCTCAAGAAAGAGTCAAACCGCCACTTATTCAAAGCTGCAGCAAGCAAGATTACTCAACGTGGCAGTAATATTTGTTCCTTACTAGGCTGCAATTGTGTTTAATAAACTCTGCAAAGCCTAGATGCGCCATCCATGCTTCCTCAAATCGAAATTACAATCAGCTTGCATTTTTGGGGTTACTTGTTGACAACGAACTAGTAAGGGATGATGGTCTGAACGTATGCGAGGTAAGTTGACAACTTCAAGGCTGCATTTACCAAAGCTCTATCCAACCTTACCCGTGTATAAGCCAAACCCTCTCGTTTATTGCACCAAGTATATTTTGGACCAGAAGCGCCCAAATCAAACAGATTACAATACACCCATCGAATTGATCGAAATCAAACAGTTTCAGTTATTCTCTTTTTTTTTGTATAATTCGATCAAATGTTTATCGTTACCATCAACAATTGTTGTCAATTCATCCATCACTCCATCGACAGCCAAAATTGCTGCCCCAACATCAATTGTTAATAATAAAAAAAGGGGTAGAGATGCATTTTGCAGCGGAGGAAATGTTAACAAGGATTAAATAAATATCAAGTCAGATGGATTATACATATAAAAGCTAACAAGGAGCACAAAAGCCTCAAAACAGCTGCTTTCTTACCACTATTCACTAGTAAGTTATTCATAATCATCCAGCACATATGAGACAGCAGAAATTGCTACATTCTTTTGTCTTAAGGTACACTTTCACAGTTCCCTTGTCTAGCATTTCATAATCAACACAAGGACTAAGGTGGTTTCTTCAGTTCCAACACCTTCTTTTGTTAGTCAAAGCTCATTTGTCCTTTCACGCTTCTGTTTCACCCGATTCAGCAGATTGGCTAATATACTCCTGAGCTTCTTCAAGTGCAGATTCTTTTGCATCCGCAGCATACAGTATTTTCTTTATTGCTACCGCCATCTGCAATTTTCAATAAGCTTGCAAATCAGAAAAATGGGTTTAAAAGAAATACTTTGACCCACCCACTACAACTTCACTTTGATTATCATGACAAACAATATACATCATATCCACGACACAAAACACAAGCCTATAATAAGAACAATTATGCTGTATTTCTGACTTTTACCTCAACATCCTTCCACATCATCATACTGAGAGAGGATGCCCACTTGGATGAGTGATAAGGAAAATGTAAGTATTGAAAATCAAAACAGAGCCCAAAGTCCCATAAAATATCAATAACCAAGCAACTCCTTATATCACAGGGTGCAAAGGGTTGACATAGTTGGCCAACGTATAAACTATACTATGAATTGTCAAACATCATATTAACACATTAAAATATATGAAACTGCCGATGGCCTTGTAGGATAATAGCACCTCTCTTCTTGTCCAGGGTTTGAACACAAGCAACTAGAGCTAGGCAAAAATCCACCTTTGGGTAACTCAGCCAATGGATATGCTCTGTGAACTTAAGATGGTAGTGGTAAAAGCATCCATAATGAAAGCACAGGCATGCATGCATGTATGTACACAGTTCAGAAAATGTGAAGAAGGGCTTAAAAGGAACCGTTACCGGGAGATTCTCCACTTCAGGAGTCTGACAAAGTATCTCAATATCACGTAATTTAGCAAAGTAAAAATCTCTTTCCTTCTCCAAAAGGTCCACAGAGAGCTTAAGATCAGCAATCTGTACAAGAGAAACATGAAGGTATTAAATCTCAGCACAAGACAAAATTACAACAGAATATAATTTCATTGTTCACTCAGTGAATTGTTCAACTTTCCTAACAGCAACACGCATACATGACTTAAGAGAAGTGGGGAAAAGCATCCAAGAGATTAAAAAATGTTTAGAACAATAAGCTCAGAGTCAACCCATGGCAAATTTACAGAGTGCAATGCACCTAATCACCAAACAATTATGAAAGGGGGAACAAACTGAAATTTTAGTCAGAGAGCCATCATAAGCATGAAAAGCATGGGATGTCAAGCTTAAATGTTAAAAAATTAAACAAATGACAAAAGAACCTAAAGTAGAGCTTAAATGCTAATACCTCCTTGGACAAAGCCTGGACATCCCCTGAAGTTGCTGCTACACCTGTCTTCCCTTGCTTGGAAACTAACACAATAAGAAGCAAACAACCATTAGGAGAGTCAGTGGTAAGCATGAACAATCATAAGTAGAATGCAAAAAAATGCAAAAGAAATTGCATAGCACAAGCAGACCAGAGTTTTTATTAATGCCGGCTATATCTCCAGAAGCAGAGTTATGGAGATTGTTTGCTTGCAAAGATTTTGAGCTCTTATGAGAACCCTTTGAGTTCCGCTCCTTTCCACCTTTAACTCTTCGCTCAACAGGATTATAATTCCTAGGAGGACACAAGAAAATGTGATATCACAAAAGAAATGAAACAATTCAACTATAACAAACTAATATGGTAAGTTCTAGAGGAGGGGAAGGAGATGAATATAATGACAGGAAAAATAGCTTACTCGTTCATAATTCCACCATTCACAGAATCACAATACCGTTTCAACCATTGTAAGAACTCCAAATTGTCCAAAGGTCTGCCTTTAACAAGCCTATTGACTTCAATATGCTGCATATGACAAAATTATAGGTGACTCATTTGAAATAGCTTTTATCTACATAATGGAATAAAACTACCAAATGAGTATTACTTTATGTTCAAGTTTAAGATTCAGAAAAACCAATGACAAACTAATTTATAGACCTATTCATGTGCTGGCATATACTATATTGCTCATGGCAGAGAACAACACAGGACTGAGATCAAATCTTAATTCATTTGAAGTTTAACCTTCACTTCCTAGAAAAGCACCTAAACATATGACACCAGCCATTGTTATGCCAATAAGCAAGTGAGGCCAAAAGCAAATTGCTGGTTCTCATTAAAAACCACACCAATGACATCATATCTCTTGTATATTTTTTATTAGCATTCAGCCACAATTGCATTTTGGCCTACCAACCAAAAGAACTGCAACTCACATGCGAGCTTATCAGATGAAATGTCATTGAATTTTCTAAATGCCATTAATTAACTCAACTTTATGCTTGCTTTATTAGGTTTTCAATGACACATATGCAACCACATGGGATGAAGCATCCACATGGTTTTTCTTCTTTAATTCTTTTAAAATGTGTGCAGTAAATGAAAGGATGAAAACTCAAATGGTAGGCACTGGAAAAGAAAATGCACTGTAAATAGAGAGGAAATTACCTTTTCAATTTTCAACTTGTTGAACACTTCTTGCAGAACTTTGTAATTTTGAATCATATCATATTCTGTCTTTGCATCAAAATTCACCTGCATTTTAATTAAAATCAGGAAAATCATTTCATGATGAAAACTCATTGAGCAAAAGACACAAGGAGGATGAAACGAAGACAAGTCGGCTAATTCAAACCTTGTGCATTGGGACAACTCCAGGATAGGTCATATCTATCATCTGACACTGCACAGCACCAGATGCAGCCTGGCAACAAGTAGTTAAAGTGAAGAAAAATAATGAACATCAATATTTTAGAGAATAAACCTAAAAGCATAGTGCAATTATATCAGCGAATGACAATGACTGCACCAGTGTTCAACCAGCCATTTTTCAGTGGAGAAAAAATAGGAAACAAAGGCATAAAGCCGAAGCAAAAGTCCTCACATGAATATTACACATCTCCAATAGAATATATGAAAGCTAAACAACAATAGACTACTTCACTAAACCAAACAATCTCCTAGGGCCATTATTGCAGATGCAAAACTGCAAATGCTTTTGAGTCCCAAGAGTAGCCACATTAAAGTTTAAAAAATACTAGGATAGCACAATGTCACAATCAAAACCTTACCAGGGACAAGGAGGCTGAACGCAACGGATTGAAATATTAAAAATATGCAAATTAATACCCACTTTTGGTCCTAATTTACATTCCATGTGCACCCCATGTTACACTTATCATGATCCCATCTAGCAGGACAGAGTAAATCTTTCACAATAGACATAGCAAAACGGTTCTCTCCCCTCAAAATTACCCTTATCTACAAAAATGAGCATAGGAAGAATGTCTCTGAAAATATATCTCTGTTTCTGGCTATATCAGTGGAACGACTGGGTAACACATTAAGTGTCCATCCATAATGATGGATAATGTCTCAAATCACATGAAGAAATGGGATGCATTATATAGGAACAAACGAATCAACAATGAAGTTGAAAAATGAAATTATTAAAATACTAACGGTAACATTTATCTATCAATGGCAAAAAAGGAGAAAACCAACACTCTTAAAGAAAATCAAAGTAGCTTACAAAAAAAATTTAAACATCAGCAAACTTTTAAAAAATATGTTACCTTGCACATTATACATCAACAATTTTTTTGCAGGAAAACATTATAAAAATTCATTAACATGGCCCCAAAGAAACCCATTTATACATCAAAAAAATTCTCGTTCTCGTTTCATAAAGTTCTTAGCCAAAACTGATTTAATTAAAAACAAAACCATAAACCATAAACCCATTTCAAAGCAATCCCTGTTCTTTCCGTTCAAATTTTTTAAAAAAAAAGGACAATTAATTAACCATTTCCAGTAAGAAGCAACATTACCACCAAAAAACAAAAACCCAAAACAAAAGAGATCCTACACTTGCTTATTGATTGTAAAACAAAGCCATAAAATTCAGTAAAAGTAAGAATCATTAATAAAAAAAACAAGCATTACCCATCAAAAATTAAAGCACGAAGAAAAGAAAGAACATAATTTTGCATGTGCTATTAATATTTATAGGAAAACAAAAAAAAAATTACTTCTTCAATACGAGAGAGATTAAGCTGAAGCCTGTTGTTGATCCACGTTAAAATCTCATTCCTTCCAACAAAGTAGGCACTGTCCATCATTCCTATGTTGGATGCCATTTTTTTTTCTTTTCTTCGTTTTTCTTTATTTTTACGATTATACTTCTCAAATACAAAAAGATCTCTGTGATAACAAACAAAGAAGCGAAGAAACCCAAAAGGGAAGGAGAGAAAGAGAGGATAAATGTGGGTACTAAGAGGAAAGATTAAGGCGTAATCCAAGGAAGGGTTTTCGAAAATGACTTTCAATTTTGGATTTTGAATTTATTATATCATTAGAACTGAAAAAACTGAAAGGAATGGACGGCTGAATTCTGAAGAAGAAAAGGAAACCGAGAGAAGGAGGACTGACTGCCTGGCTGGCACCGACCCTTAAACCGTTGCAATTTTTTTCTCTTTTTATCAATAATCTAATTTACAAATTAATTAAGTTTTAATAATAACATAATCCTTGACTTTTTCTTTGGTTTTTTTCCCTTGACTTTTTCTCTTTCTTTTTTTCTTTTATTTTTTTGTTTTCAATATGTTAAGGAAAAAAATAAAATATAAGCATGTATTTTGAAATAAAACATATAAAATCATATGTTTATTTTGAAAAAAAATAAAAAATATTTAAAATTTAAAATTTGAATAATAGAGCAAATAGTTTTATGATGATAATTTTATTTGATTTTTCAATTTATAAAATAATGCTTTTAATTCAATTTTTTTAAATCTACACCTTATATAAAATTTGTCCCGAGACGAGTGTTCGGTCGACAACTATCTGGAACATTAGTTTTATTGTTCTTTTGTCTTTTGTATGTTACATTAATATTAATAAGGAGGAAAAATAAATTAAATTTTTGAATTTGAAAATTTGAAAAAAAATAATAAAATGTTTATGAGATTTTCATTTTTATTTTCTCAAAAAGAAAAAAAAAAGGTAATTTTCTTGTATTGTAGCAATGCTAGGAGTGGTGAAGAAGTGGGAGTAAAGAGAGTTGTGATAAGTAGGAGTGTCTTAGTTGGGATGTATTGATTGATTGGCTACCATTACTTCACATTTCAAAAACCAAAAGATTGATTAGATAGAGAGGGATGAGACCTAAGACCTTGGTGGTTTGGTGGCCCAACCTTGCCCCAACATTCTTCATATGTTCAATCATGCCCTTTTCTAATCAAAAGATGCCACTACCATTATCCTTTCTAATTAACATTTTCTTACTATGAGTGTTTATTAAATAAATAACTCAAACATTTAATGTATTTAACAATCTTTTTTAGTTTTTTTAATATTTTACATCGTAAAAATTTAAAAATATTAAATAATTGATATTCGTGATCCCGTTATTACAAAGAAAAGTTACGAACGATCAAAAGAACAATTTTAGATTTCAAATTAGAAAGATTCTATTAATATGATTTCTTTTTATTTTTTACTAACATAATATAGAATTTAACTTTACAAAAGTTTGAAAAACTTCTATCAATTCCCTGTTATTTAAGCTTAACCAATGTAATAAATTAAGGTGGTATCAGATTAAGATAAAGATTTTAGATTAGAATTGTGATACAAAAAAAAAAACCTTTATAGACCTATTTTTATTTGGTTCTTTTGATTTATTTGAATTGAGAAACGAGGAAAGAGAGAAAGAGTGGTTAAGTTGTGTTATATTTATTCCAAATGTTTAGTATGCATGAGGCAAGCACATCAATCATAAGTTTATAACACATAATATAATTTAGAAAATCAATATAATTACAATTTTAGACAACCATTAAATTTTTATTTCCATGTTAAATTGGTAATGTGATTGCAAATCTACAGAGAATGAGTTGTATATTACAATGTAATAACTTATAATGAGTTGTATATTATAATGTAATAACTTATTGGTATAGTTGATCAATAATCACTTTAGAAAAGGGTTGTCAAAAACTCAAGCCGGCAGTTTAATTGATTTGTAAACAAACATCCCTATTTATATATTTCAGTTTTCTCAACAAATTAAATAAATATTAAAATTTGTAGTTTGTACCATATATGTTCAAAATGTTTTGTTTAAAGTTATATTTTATGTGAATGCATTCTTAAAATTATTTAACAAACAAAAGTCTCAGTCCCAAGCATGTGTGTTGCCAAATTTACTCATATTTGTTTTAAGCAAGTAGATTTAATTAGGATGGATACAATATTAAACTAAATTCAACTCAATTTGAGAAGATATTCAATCTCAGCTTGATTCAGCACACAGAACATATATATACAAACATAAGGAGAGATGAAGTTATATTGGTGTACTTTAACTATTGGAATGTTTTTCAAAATAAAGTGAAAGAAAGGAATAAAAGATTAATTGATTAAATTTCATAAGTCACTTGATTAAGTTGAAAATTATGAAGGATAGTCGACTAAAATTTTGTCTTAGTCGACCAACGTGATAAAAAGCCAAATTTGAAAACCTCCAAGACCAAGTTAGTTAGTTGATTAAAGCTTTCAAAATTCCATTATCAGTAAATCTCAAAACATGTGTTGTTCGATTAACAAGACGATGCTAGTGTTTGTTTGGCTTGAATTTTTTTTAGCTTATTTACTTCTTAAAAGTAAAAGTTAGACCAAATAAGATTTTGAGGGAAGCTCTTAAAAAAGGTATTTTTTAAAAGTAAAATCTTAAATAAATCCTTTCAAAAAAAGCTCAAGAGAAGAGCTTTTTTTTTCTCTTTTATTTAGAAAAAAAACATGCTAACTTCTCAAGAGATTTATTTTTTTCGAAAAAGATCCTTTTAAAAAAAACTCCCTCCGTCTTTTCTTATTGATCACTCTCTCCTCTCCCCCACTCTTCAAATCATCCTTCTAGGGATTTTTTTTTTGTTCTTACAAAGATTAAAAGAAAAGAAGACGTAAAATTCTAAATTGTATTCATGTATTATTTTTTTATTTTTTATGATTTTTTTAGGCTTGGAAAACTCTTTTTATTGTTTGATATTTCTCATTTTATTATTTAATATAACAATTATGTGTGTTTATTTGTTCTTAACTTCTTCCAAGTGTATATAATATTTACTGATTATGATTGAAATGGTTAGTCAAATAGGTTAATGGTTGCTAAGATAAATTGGACGAAATTTGAGAAATCAATATTTATGTTCATTTGTGGTAATTCAATTTTGGGGAATTTTTTCTCATAGGCATAACAATAGGCGGCACTACAAGAAAATTGAAATCTGCTCTCATTGAACCCAGGAGAAACTTAAACCCTTATTTGTTCCGCATCCCCTCTTTAAAAGGTGGGCCCTTATGTTAAACCTCTCATTTTTGTTTTCTTTGCTTCACCATTGATTTTTTGCAAGCAAAGCTTGAAAGTTGTTGAAAGATGGCAAAAACAAAAGAAAAAACATTAATATAAACATATAACGTTCAAGAATAAAATCTATGATTATGAGTTATGTTGTGAAGTGGGATTTTGACGTTTGGTGATTCTAATTTCTAAGTATCGATAGTTGCGTGTGGTTAAGTTAAGGTGTTAGTGATCATGCTTGGGAATCCAAGGTTAATTGTGAAGTTAGCGACATACTCTTACTGTCAAAACAGGCTATCCAAAAAAGGCCCCAAGATTAGAGGGGTACAAAATCTTCTAGCAATTTAGGCAATTACCCAAGTTCCAATGATGATGCTTAGTGCATGTTTGGCCTAGCTTTCTTTTAGCTTATCCCTCTCTTAAAAGCAAAGCTAGGTCAAATAAGAATTTGAAAAAGCTCTTAAAAAAATAAACAGTTTTTTTTTAAAGAATAAAATTTTGAAAAAAAGAGCTTTAGAAAAAACTCCAGAGAGGAGCTTTCTCTTCTCTTTTTTTAAAAACATGTATATTTTTAAGAGAATTTTTCTTTTTTTTTCAAAAATATCCCTATCTATTAAAAATAATTTCAACATTATCTGTTTTCATTTTTATATAATTTATTATTAATTATAAAATTTATGTTATAGAAAAATAATTTTTATACTTTTTATAAATAAAAAAAAAATTAACATTTTTTCATTATGAACAAAAAAATTTATGATTAATAGAAAATTATTTATTAAATACCTTTTATGATAATTTTAATCAAAATTAGAACTTATATAAATTATTTTGTCAAACAACTTATTTATAAAAAAGAACTTATAAAAGTAAATTTACCAAACAAATTTAACTTAATTTTAAAAGCTATTATTTTTTATAAGAGCTTCATAATAGCTTTTGAGTTAAAAAAAAGCTACTCTTACTACTTTTTCCCTTTTAGCCCTTTTAGCAATTCAGACTTATTTCACCATATTTCAGACTTGAAATTTGTATAATGGATTATTGTATGACATAGGCCTTAATGGCTTGGACTAATTATTAGCTTTCTCTAAGATTCTTTTCTTGTTATCTGAAAATCCTAATTCAAGCTAGACAGCTAAAACAAAGGGCCGATTTAAGTAAGAAAAAGGGGAAAAAAACCAAAGCCAAGTCTATCACACTCACATCAATAAAAGAAACCACTTAATTCAAACAAAGCCCAAAACTCCAAGTTTTCTTACAATCATTCCCTACAGTAAAAACTACAAACATAACACCAAAAAAAAAAATTACTTTTATTTAGTAGAGCTTCCACTATTGGAGTTTATTGAGGAAATAGAATCACTTGCAAGGATGTAAAACACAAATAATAATTCTATTGATGAATGATTCAAGTTAAATATTGTTTGAGATTGCATCATAAGTTTAGGTGCCTTCTTGTTTGAGTGATGACATAATATTTATTGATTTATATGTTTTGTTGCAATTTATGCCTAGCTAAGAAATGCCTCCACCTAATTTTGAAATTTCAGATAAACCAAAACATAATGTAAAGTGGGATTTGTTCATTATCAAACTTTTATTTCAAGTTTGTACGAATGAGATTCGTAAGTGTAGAAAATCAAGAATTTCATTTAGAATTAAAAGATTGGAAGTTGTAGTATAGGAATTTAATACTTGTGCTAATAAAAAATATACCCAAAGCAATTGAAATATAAATTGGATAGTTTAAGAAATGAATGGACTTATTTGAAACAACTGAAGGGCAAAGAAACAGGTTTAGTTTAGAACCATAATACAGGAACCATCAAAGCTGATACCACATGGTGGAAGCCAAAATAAAAGTAAGTATTTTAAATTTTCATCTACTATAAATTATTTTACATATGCTTGTTATTTAAAAGTTCTTTTCTCTTTGATATTTGTACAGGCCAATCCAAAATATGGTAGATTTTGGTATCACGAGTTGGAATATGTTGATGAATTGGAATTTATCTTTGAGGATACTGTAGCCACTAGTCAAAATGCATGGACATCAGTGATGAATGTATCAACTGAAAATACTGTCAAATCTGTAAATCCAACTCTGTTACAAGACAGTGTTGAATTTGATGTTGAAGAAATCAGTTGTGATAAAGATGACAGTCCTATGGTAAATGCCAAATCAAGATGAAATGAATGGTGTAAAAAAAAAAAGGAAAAAAAGTGACAAAGGGTAAAGTAAAAATTAAGACTACAACAAGCCCGCAAAGAACATTGGAATGATTGTGTGAGATAGTAGAAAGTCATAACATAGCTGAAAGTGTTGAAATTTTAGTGTTATAGCAAGCCACAAGACAATATAATATTCTAGAGGGCGTTTGAGCAATGAAATCTTTATAAAACGAGGGGAGATTGAGTGCAGATGAATTTAATTCTATATTACAATTTATTAAAAAGGAAGAAAATATACTTATTTTTATTCCTTTGCCAGATTTGAGTGAAAAGATAAATTGGATTCAATATAAGCGTAATTTATCAAAAAACTGTGGTGGGAGTAGTTGATTGGTTTAGGATTTGATTTGTTTATTTTATATTGATGATGAACTTTAAACTACTTTCTCTTTGTATTTGTATTACTTGTAATGTGTAATTGAATTAGTGTTTGAAAGAATTTGCCATTGTCCATATTATATTTATTTGAATTGTTATTTGTACTATTTGATTTGTTTGAAATAATATTTGTCTTTTTAATTGATATATTTGGATTTCTACTTATGCATTTTGATATTATCAAACAAATGTTTCCTATTGAAGTCAAAGCATCAATACAAGTTATAAAAAGGTGAAATGGTGTAAGGTTTTATCAAAACATGTATGGAAGAGCTGCTATTGTAATTACATATTACATGAAATACTTAATAAAATAAGGAAACATATTCAATTATTCTGATGAGTGGAATTAGGTATGTGAAACTTTACAAATTTCGAGTGAAAGTTATAGAATATTTAAGATGGAATCACATGATGTATTACAACTTATAGATATATTGATAAATAGGGGATGGTTACATCCATTTAAAGACACGACAGCATTGGGAACGGTCGTTATGTTTCTTTGGACTTGTGCACACAACGAAACAAATCGTAATGTCAAAATAAATTTGGAAAATAAAAAAACATTATAAGTAGGAAGTTCGGTGAAGTATTAGATAATTTATGTTTACTAACCAATAAAATTGTCAAGACTCCAGATTTTCAATTTGCAGAAGTTTCATTCAAAATTAAAAATGATCGTAGATATTGGCCTTATTTTCAAGGGTGCATTAGCGATATAGATGGATCACATGTTCCTGCTATTCTTCCTGCAAATGATAAATTTGTTTTATTATTAAAAAGGAATATCCTATACACAACGTCATGTTAGTATGTAATGTTGACATGTTATTCACTATTGTGGTTGTTGGTTGGCCTAGCATTGCATATGATACCTGTATCTTTCAATCGTGCTCGAAGAAATGAAAAGTATGTTCCCTCACCCTTTGAAAGATACAACTTATAATTTTTATGATATAAAGTTTGCCATTCTATATATTTATCTCTTGAATTTTTTTTAAAGAACTAATACTGAAACCTTTAACTTTTTTCTTATATAAATATTAAGTAGTGGATGCTAGTTATCCTAATACGAAAAGGTATTCAGTACCTTATAAAGGTAAAATATATCATATTCCTAATTTTAGAGGTTGTAGTCAACCAGAAGGTGTAAAAGAAACATTCAACCTTGTACATTTTTTATTAAGAACTATCATTGAACGAACAATTGGAGTTTGGAAGAATAGGTGGCATATTTTACGTGATATGAAGCCATTTTTGTTGATAAAATGAGAAAAGATTATTGTTGCAACAATGACACTTCATAACTACATTGGACAATGCGGTGTCATAAATGAGGAGTTTGATAGATGTGATCGTAATCCCAATTATATTCTTAAAAGTCAAGAGGAAAGAAGTAATGATCAAGAAATGGGTTCATAAACTTATAAAAGAGCATTGGATGATAGCTACATAGGTAGGGTTCACAACCAAATAGCTACTGTATTGATGGAAAATAGAAATCAATGATTTATGAGTTATTTATAAATTATGTGTTACTTATAAATTATTTGTGAAACTCTTTTTTTTATGATTTATTATTAGTTATAAACTTTATGTTACATAAAATTGCTTTTTATATTTTCAAAAATTTATTTTAAATAAGTAAAAAAATAAAGTTAACTTTCTTCATTTTAAACAAAGGAACTTGTGATTAATAGAAAGTTATTTATTAAATACCATTTATAGTAATTTTAACCAACATTAGAGCTTTTATAGATTGTTTTGCTAAACAGCTTATATATAAAAAAGAGATTATAAAAAGTAAATTTACCAAATAGTTTAGCTTAAATTTAAAAGCTATTATTTTTCCTAAAAGCTTCATAATAGCTTTTAAGCTGAAAAAAAAAAAAAAACCAAGCCAAATAGGCTCTTAGTTGACTTACCATTTGTGTTATTCAATTAATATGAAAAAATGTAGAATTCAAAATTTGCAACTACTAGTTTTGCTTCATAACTATTTAAGTCCTTCAAAAGATCATTTTTTTTTATAAAAAGGATGCCAATTACATTTATTTAGATCAAAAAGAAAATTCCTTAACAATTACAATTTGAAAAGTCAAATTGATTGATTTAATAACCATTAGTCAAGAAATGTGTCTTTTGGTGAAAATCTTTATAAATATCTAAGATGGTAATCATTCCAACACAAAAAAAAAAAACCCAAATAACAATCCTCTCTTTGATATATATCAAGTTTACACATATTTTATTGTACAAAATCTTATATAAGAAAAATAATTTCGCTTTTTATCAAGAAGTGTTTAGTGATTTTGATTTCGCTAATGCAAAGTGTAGTTAAACATGACTTTATTATACCCTAAAGCTATTCAACATAACTTGTTTTGTGAATAATTGGTGTGGACAAAATAAGCCTAAAAGAAAGTGGTATATCCTACATACCTTTAAGCCATTTTTTTCATATTTCGACTTTCCGTGCACTTATCAAAGAACAAATCTTTATAATTAATTTATAGTTTTCTGAAAATGATGGCAAGTTAAAGTTCTTTGAGAGAGATAGCTATAGATTTGTAAAAATTAAAATACTTTTATGGATGCAACTTTTTACAATGGCAAAAGAAGGTGAACACTCTCTTTACCACATTAAAGTTTGTCTATGCTCTAACTCTTCCAAGGTTAGAAGAGAAACATAATGAAGCTGTCACTGAAACTTGTGAAAGGCAAAAGTATGACAATGATGATTATTTTTCTAAAGGATGCATCTTGAATGGTATGTGCTAATAATTATTGCTAAAGAGTTATGTGATAAATTAAAAGTACGGTATATGAAAGAAGATGCAACAAGCAAAGCATTTCTTGTGGCAAGGTGGAACATGTATAGGATGATTGTTAACAAATTTGTCATGCAACTCAAATTGAAAACATCCGTAATAAATTCAAGCAATATAAAATGGATATGGATGAGTCTATTATTGTGTCTTAAATTATTGATAAACTCCAATCAACATAAAAAGACTTCAAGAGAATTTTAAAATATAAAAAGAAAGACAAATCTTTTGAAGAGCTCATGAGTCTTTTTCGAATTAAAGAGAAACATTGCACATAACTTGATGAAAAAGATGAGGCTTTTATGCTAAAAGTCCATGTAATGGAGGAAGTAAACTCCAGCAAAATACAATGAGAAAAGAACTTTTTGCCAATTAATGCCTATAAATTCAGGAAGAAAAATGGTGCATGTTTCCATTGTGGAAAATAAGGACACTTCAAGAAAGATTATTACTTCTTCAATAAGAAGAAAGGTGTACCACCAACAACAAAAGGTAACATTGTTATGGTAATTATTGAGATCAATGTCATGGAAGACAATAAAGCATGATGGATTGATTTAGGTGCTACAATACATGTTTGCATAATAAGATTTTGTTTAGAACATTCTAACAAGAAGAGGAAAGAAATGTGTCATACATTGGGAATTCCTCTACAATTAAAGTCAATGGCAAAGGCATTATAGATTGGGAATTTACTTATGAAAAAACTCTTACTCTTACTAATGTGTAGTATGTTTCAGAAATTAAGAAGGCTATTGTATCAACTAATTTGCTTAATAAGGTTGCCTTCAAGTTATTTGAGCTAGACAAGTTTGTTTTATTTAAAAATGAAATATTTGTAGAAAAGCTTTATATCAATGAAAGCATGTTCAAATTGAATGTTACTTTTGATAGTTTAAGATGATTGATTTTGCTCATATAATTGATTCATTTTATTTATGATATAATCGTTTGGGGCATGTTCATCATTATAAAATGCTTGCTATGTCTAAATTAGAATTAAGTCCTACTCTTGATAAAAAAAAGAAAAATTTATAAAATTTGCATGCTTACTAAGATTACTAGGAATTCATGTCCTAAAGTTGAAAGATGTTCTAAAATGCTTGAATTGGTGCATAGGGATGTATGTGATTTGCATAACATACCTTGAATAGGGGGAAAGACATACTACGTGACATTCATTGATGATTATTCAAGATTTTGGTATGTTTATTTGATGTATTGAAGATAATCTAATCTTTAGTTAAGTTTAACATGCATAAAACTTAAAATTGAATTATATTCTAATACTAAAATCAAGTGTTTAAGAACTAATAGCAGAGGTGAATACTATAATCGAAATTATTTTGAGTCCATTGGAATTGTTTATCAAACAATAATGCCATATTTTCCCTAACCACATGGTGTGGTTGAACCTAAAAATAAATTATTAATCAAAATGGTTAATGCCATGTTATCTAATCCCAATTTAGGACAAGGATTTTGAGGTGAAGCTATGTTGAAAGCATGTCATTTTCGAAATAAAAATCGTCATAAAAGTAACAAAGTTACTCCATATGAGTTATGGGGAAAAAAAAGAAAGAAAACCCAACTTAAATTTTCAAAAGGTTTGGGGTTGTAGAGCAATTGTAAGAGTTCCAAATCTAAAAAAAATAAATTGAGAAAAATAGGAATAGAGTGCGCATTGATTGGCTATGAACATAATAGTTAGGCATATAAATTCATGATTATTGAACTTATTGATTTAATTGCAATTAATATGGTCATCGAATAAAGGTATACTATTTTTAAAATAATAATTTTAAACCAATTCTTCAATCCAATGTATTCAAGGAGGTTCATACGAACTCCAAATGAATTTTGAAGAAATTAAAAAGAATAAAGACCTCGTACTAAAAGAAGTAAAAGGTTAAAAAAGCAAAAACATGTGACTCAAATTTCTTTATCTTTCTTATTGAAAGAACAAAGGAGGTTGCAGATAAACTTATAAAGTATTGCTTCAATATGGAATCTAATCATACTATCTTTGATAAGGTAATGAAATCTCAAGATTCTGCATTTTAGAAAAAAGCTATAAAATACAAAATTGACTCAATCATGAGTATAATATTTGTATTCTAATAGGCCTACCTCCAAATTCCAAGTGGATATTCCAAAGGAAAATAAAAGTTGATAGAAATATAGACAAGTTCAAGGCTAGACTTGTTGGCAAGGGATTTACATAAATACAATGGAATCAATTATTTTGATAAGTATACACTAGTAGTAAGAATTGATGCAATTATTAGAATGTTTATAGTAGTGACTTCAGTATATAAATTAGTAAGTCACTAAAAGTATATGAAAATCATATTTTTAAATAGTTAATTAGATGGAAAGGTGCACATGAACAACCTGTAATGTTTGTGATTCCAAGGCAAAAAAATGACTCTGTAAATTAATCAAGTCCCTCATATGGACTTAAACTAGCTCTTTCATAATGGCATAAAAAATTGATGATGTGGTTCTAGCAAATGGTTACAAGATTAATAAATCTGATAAATATGTCTATAGTAAGTTCAACAATAGAAAAATAAGTCATTATTTGCTTATATATAAATGACATGTTAATTTCTTGTACCAATCTAGAACAAGTTGAAAATACCAAACGGTTCTTGTCTAGCAACTTCACTATGAAAAATATGAATGTTGTGGATGTGATTTTGGAAATAAAAATATAATGGGTCAATGATAAATTAATTCTTTTTAATCTCTATATAATGAAAAGATCCTAAAAAGAATAACTTCATGAACAATTAATACTTTAACAAGCCAACGTTAGATCTAATCATCCACTAGTAACTAATTGTCATGCATGTAAAGTTTTAAATTAATATAATATTTATGTCAAATCGATTAATAATATATATTTTTTCAATATATACCTATACATTTAATGGTTAAAATTTTATTGTTATCAAATAAATATTTAAAAAATTTCAATTAATTTAAATATTGACATGTATAATTTATGTGAGTAAAGCATGAAATCTGAAGATTAGATTAACAAAATATTTATCATATGAAAAAACCTCCTCATATATATATATATTAGGCATACGTAATATAATTTGAATGTATAATGATAATCATAAAAGAATTGTTTTTGTTTTTAAGTTTTTGATAAAAAAATCAAATAAGTAAAACAAATTAGGACCCGAAAATGTAACATTTGGAAGTCGAAGGATACCCAACTGAGATACGGATACGAAGATTGCGCTTGGACTTCATTTAGGTTTGTTTTTTGGGCTGGGCCTAAACAAAAATGACTCTCAACTCAAATAAAATCCGTGTGTTTGGCAACAACAAGTTTGGAGTTCCAGGATTAGGGTTTTGCATTATTAGGGTTGCCTTATAAGCTTGCCATAGCCTCATTTGCTACCTTACTTGGCCTACGACAGCAACTGAGCCAGTGTTAAAGAGACAAGGCGCCTCCGCGCAACAACCATGGTTCACGTCTCCTTTTACCGCAACTGTGAGCTGTCTCTCTCTCTGGTTAAAAAAATCTTTCTTTGTCTTTGATCTGCTTTAGATGTTTTGTATAGATCTTATGTTACCTTTTGTCGTGTCTGTGTTTTAATTTTTTGGCCTAATAGCTTGTTGGCTTTTGTTGTTTATGGGAAAAAGAATTTGGTTTTATTTTATTTGTGATTTCAGTTTAGATGTGCTTAGTAAATGGAGAGCTGATTAGGGGAGGGTAAAGGGGTTTCTTGGGTAGCTGATAAGCCAGATGGGAAAAGAAAAAAAAAATGGAAATATGGGTATTAGTATATTTATTTTATTATATTGATCATGAAAAACAAAAGGTGTTGCCTTTGTCCTAACAAAATGGACTCATTGAGTGTTCTGAGCTGAAGTGTGTATGTTCGTTTGGTAAATGGTTTGTTGGTTTATGATTATTTTTTTCCCTCATTGTATGTAAAATCATGAATGATAACAGATGGGAAGACATTTAAGAAGCCTCGTCGTCCTTATGAAAAGGAGCGATTGGATGCTGAGCTGAGGCTAGTGGGAGAGTACGGGCTGCGATGCAAGAGGGAACTCTGGAGAGTTCAGTATGCTCTAAGCCGCATTCGAAATGCTGCAAGGGACCTTCTGACCCTTGATGAGAAGAACCCACGTCGAATCTTTGAGGGTGAGGCTCTTCTTCGCAGGATGAACCGATATGGGCTTTTGGATGAGAGCCAGAACAAGCTTGATTACGTCTTAGCCTTGACTGTGGAGAACTTCCTTGAGCGCCGCCTTCAAACTCTTGTGTTCAAGGCTGGAATGGCTAAGTCTATCCACCATGCCCGAGTGCTTATCAGGCAGAGGCATGTTAGGTGAGCTTATATAGTGTTTTGATGCAAGTTGAGCATGCTTGCTATTGATTTCAACCGTTCACAATTATGTTTCTGATGTATTCTTCTCCGGACGATTAGCTTTATAAGTTGCTTTTGCTTGATCCTGTATGACTACTAACTGGTTAAACTGTAAAATGAAGAAGATTTGGTAGTAAAATATGGGTTAGTATATCTTTTGATATAGGAAGTACGCAAGACAAATTGCTTACCTTTTCTTTTGAAGGGGGACAATTTTTTTCCTCAATTACTTGAATATTGGATAAATATTGGGACAATCTCATGTGTTCTATTGCTTCTAGTTCTGCATACTGCAATAAGATTGTAGCTCTATTGTATTGACTTTTTTCTAATGATCAAGGTGTAGACATTAGAAAGCTTTAGCACTATTTTCTTGGTAGATTACTCAATCCTATTCATTTTTTGTATGTACCAACACATATTTTTGTTTTTATTTGATGTGTTATCTAGTTGGTTTATCCAATTTTGTTCAATTCTTTTCTGTTGTGTGATTGTATTGCAGTATAATTATCATTTGTCCATCAATGAATCAATAGTCTGCTCAATTTTTTCTGGCCGTACAGGGTTGGCAGGCAGGTAGTCAACATTCCTTCTTTTATGGTGAGGGTTGATTCACAAAAGCACATTGATTTCTCTCTCACTAGTCCATTTGGTGGTGGGCGTCCTGGAAGAGTAAAGAGAAGGAATCAGAGGGCAGCTGCCAAGAAGGCTGCTGGTGCAGATGGAGATGAAGAAGATGATGAATGAGTAATGGGGTTTGATCTTTTTGCGGATAGTTATAGTAGGACTATCTCATCTAAGCTAGTTTTACATGACTTGAAAAGTGATGTCTTGGTGTTTATTTGGATAAAATTTTGATTGCTATATTTTGGACAACGTGTTTTACTGAATTTTGTTTTAGCTTCCAATATAATGTGGTTCCGTTTTTGTCTTACTTGTATACTGGATATCCTTCCCTAGCTTGAAGAATATGAATATGGTGTTAAATTGTAGTTTCTCTCCAAAGTGGGGCAAATATTAGTTTTAGATAGACCAGTCAATATGAGCTAGTCAGCACTTGTGGGCTGTAAAAATAAAGGACGGGTCGGGTCGGTTCATATATTATATGAATTGAAACTTTTTTAATTCAACTCACCTTTTGTTGGGTTTGAAATTTTTTAGTTTTTTTTTTAAAATTTTTTTAAATTTTTTATATTTTATTAATTAAATTATGTTATGATTTAATTTATAAATTGAATAATAAAAACATGTTACAAACAAATAAATTATATCAAACTTAAATAAGTAAATACATTAGATCAAATATAAATAAAAATTTAATATTTAACATAATTATACAAATTAATGATGTTTTGTTCAATTTTCATTTTCAATTAAAATATTTGAGTCTTGTTTGGACAGTAATGATGTCTTTAGGTTTTTATTATCATTATCTAATATTTATTGTTATAAAAAAATGAGTTTCAATTTTAATTAAAATTATTAATTTAACAAATAAAGATTAAAGATATTAAAATATATAAAATAAATAATACCATCGGTAGCTAAAGAAAAATCATGCAATCGATTTTTCGTGCAAACAAGCATTTAAACATTTTCATGGCAGAGGAAACTTCTAAACTTGTGAGAACATGACCATTAATACTAAAAGCAAACTTAGATGTTACCGTAGTAATTAGAATGCTCAATACATCTCTTGCCATAATAGAAAGATCAGGAAAGCCTTTAGCGTTATTCTTTCAATAATTAAGTATATCAAAATCTTCAAACATTTCGTAATCAAGCTTTGCCTCATCTAAATAAACATCCAATTCAGACTTTCCAATAATAGAAATTGTTTCATTTTGAAATATTTTGAATTCCTATAAGTTTTAAATACATAGACAAAAAAATAATTATCAAAATATAAATAAAGTAATATAAATTCTCATGTAATAAGATGAAGGGAAGACAAAAAACTTATACTAAAAATCTTTGATCTATTGGATTTAGTTCCTCTTTCGACTTGCCTTGGCAAGTTACTCATTGACTGAGAAGATGAACTTGACACACGAGTGTTGCTTGCATATTCTTCAAAGAGCACGTACAACTTTGTCTTCATATTTTTTAACATTTCATAACAAGTAGAAGCATCAATATTAGAATAGCAAAATTTTAAAAAATCAAGCTTCATCTTTGGGTCAAGAATAGCTCCAAATGCAAGCACTACACTATAATCTTTCCAATACTTATCAAATTTCATTTTCATCCTTTGAGACATATTCTTGATAACCGTATTTTCATTAGCAAATTTTCATTTAAAATCAATTCAAATTTTCAAACTTGCATGAAATACAAGTTGAAAGTTGGATAAGATGAACCAGATATCAAGTTTGTAGTCTCATAAAAGGGCTCCAAGAATTCACAAATTATCGTTGCTCTCTCCCATTCCTCATCAGATGGATTATATTTATAAGTTTTATCAACAAATTGGAGGCTAGCTAAAGCTTTTTGATATTTGATAGCAATTTCAAGCATCAAATATGTTGAATTCTATCTTGTTGACACATACAAACGCAACCCAACACCTGCGGTAATACCAACATGCTGAACACATTCTTGAAATTTTTTCATCCTTCCATCTGATGCCTTTACATATTTCACATTCTCTCTAATTTTAAACAATACTTCATTGACTGCTTTCAAGCCCTCTTGAACAATCAGATTTAATATATGAGCACAACAATGCATATGAAAAAATTCACCATCACAAATCAAGCTACTTTGCAAATGAAGATGGCCTTTCAAGATACCTTGCATGTTATTATTAGCATAGGCATTATCTAAAGTTAGAGAGAAAACTTTTCTATCTATTCCCCGTTCTTTCAAACAATCAAATACAGTAGCAACTAATTCAACTTAGTATGTGGAGGAGGCATACGAAAAAAGTTGAGTAACTTGCTACATAATTTCCAATTTTCATTGACAAAGTGAGCAATCAAGCAAATATAGCCCTTAGAAGTAGATGCTGTCCATACATCAGAAGTCAAACATCACAAGCCTTTTTCAGTAATCATGTTCAACATTTCATAAATCTTGCATTACCATTCCTAAACCACAATTCGTGATTCACAACTCAATGTATTTCAATACATAACATGTATACCACATATTTATATTTGCATTATCTCAAAGTATTGTCATTCATTGCCATCTCATAGAGGCATCATCAATCCAACATATATATATATATATATATACTTCATTTATAACAAGACTCCTAGTAGTTACATTACATATACTTGTACACAAACAAAGATTTGACCGTTAGCAGGGTGACTTTGAATAAAGGCGCAGCTACTGAGATGCTATAGTACCTACCAAAAGACGAGCATGCGAGGACGACTTGGTCTAGGTTCCAATTGCCTCTAAATCTGAAAATATGAAGTTTAAAAACGTGAGTATAAAACTTAGTGAGTGAATATAGGAAGGGAACAAGCAACGATAAGGAAAATTTGAAAATGATGCATTTGTTTTGAAAACAATGCAATTTAATTTAACCTCTTACTAAAACTCTTTATTTCAAATATCAATTAGTAAACTCTTAGTGTTGCAAAAACCCATGCTCAATCATGAAGATAAAAGGCTGAAAGAAAATTATATTAGAACTAAGCAAGGTAGCAACGTGATAGCATGTTTCTTGCTGTAGTGAAAAGCATTCTTGGTTTTTCAAGAATATTTCTCACTACAGAAGTCCAATTGACATTATTTTTGGACCATTAGAAAGCTAAGAGGCTGGGCTACATCTTTGGTGTTGACCACTTTGCCCAGTTCTAACTGGAAGGTGGTTAAAATATTTTTCAAAGTGAAAGCACTCTCACTGTAGCTGAAAGGTATTATGGGTTTGCATATGGTTCAGTTTTTCAAGCATATCTCATACTAAAGAGGTCCAATTCACATTATTTTTGGACCATTAGAAAGCTAAGAGACTGAGCTACAACTTTCGTGTTTATCACTTTGCCCAGTTCTGACCGAAAGATGGTCAAAAAATTGTCAAACTAAAACTAGGGCATAGGACATTGGAACCACTTGAGAGTTTCTGGCTGCAGCCAAAAACAGTCTTGCTGCAGCCAAAAATAGGGCATAAAAAAAAAAGAATTTTTGTTGAACACAAAGGAAACCATTTTTGCTGCAATAAACACAAATTAAAATATTTAGCATTTCTCAAGGTACAACATGCATGATTCACATACATTACAACCATAAACCATAGTTATAAACTTTCTATTTCATACATATATTTACACATATATAACCACAAATATCACCACCACATTATCAGCTCATGTGCAACCCCCACATCGCGCACAACTAATGTCATCCTCCACACTCCCACACTTTGCCATCACCGACATGTGCATCCCCCCACATCGTGCACACGCATGGTTATATTTAGTCATCTCCGGCATGTGCATCCCCCCACATCGTGCACATGTACGATTACATCAATTACACAAAATTAATTAATAATACATATCATATACTCTTATATACATATGAGCATCATATAGAGGTATATGGATTCATCACAATCATGTTCCACATCACAAAAACATTTCACTAAAGGCTTGTTTCCATGCATTTTTATAGAAAAATAATTAAAATGTCTCAATCAACGAAATAGGCCTTAATCCTAAAACATTTTATGCAAGTTCACTCACCGGTTTTGTTGATTTTTTTACTTGACTCTCTAACTTCAAGTAATGTTTCAAATGGGCATATGAGGTCTTGTTGGAACCTATCACACACAATGGCATCACAAACCAACTCAATTCACATAACCATAATTCTAAAAGCTATTGCCTAAATCATGTTCTACTAGTTATTCCTAACTAGCTTCCAACTACCATTAAGTGGTTATCTATTCTCTCCACCCTAGTATCACTAGAAATAAATAAACAAACCTTAATAATAAAACAACTCACAACTCCAATTACTAGCCATTATCAACAACTTAAAAATTCAACTCAATTTCATTACTCACCTTGATAATTTGGTAATTGAATCCCTTCTCAAGAATACTTAAGCTATCAAGGAAAATTCCTCTTTCTCTCTCTAAATTTCCAACTAGTGAGAGAAAGTATTGTGGAAAGATTTTTAAAGGTTCTAAGGGGAAAGAGTAAGAGAGCACAAGAAGTTTTATGGAAAAGTGCATAAAAGCATGAAAATTTGGATTAACTTGAGAAAATCTATGGAAGTTTGGAAGCAAGCTCCCATGGAAGGTTAGAAAACGTAAGAAAGGAAGAAGAAGAAGAAGAAGAAGTGTTGGAAATTTGAAGAAGCTGTTGGAAGAAGGAGATATTTATAGCTAAAGTTGATTAAAGTTTCACTTATTTACAAAAATGCTATTCACTTGTTGACTTTGCCTTCTTTCTTTCCTTTGATTCAACTTTTTACTCTTTTAACACTGAGACAAAGTTCATAATAGTCTAAAAATACTCGAGTTTACGAAAACTTAAAAATTTAGATCCGAGATGAAAAGTGACCATTTTGCCAATGTCGTGGAAATTATCACTATTTCTATTTTCTTCATTTATTTTATCATTACAAACATCATTCATTCATTCCTTAGGCTTATTTAGATCTTAATAACATAAAAAAACCCACTCGTAGGAGCTTACCAAGAGAAATGACAAAATTACCCCTAGTCTGCATTATCACGTCTACTTCTAGTTACGTGTTTATTTAGGTCGAGATTTCACAGGTTCACTTCTGAATTACCCTTTTTAACTTGATAATTAATCTCAATTGGCATTCATAAACTTTATTAGCCACCATATCAAAATACGGGGTACTACAGTTCTGTGTTATTGAAACATTGGGCAGAAACATAAACAAAACAAATAGCTTGAGTTTTACACTGACCATGACTTCACGTAGCAATAATAACAAAGTTCAAAACTCTTACACAGAACATCTTAATTTAGTCAAATATCTGATACAAATGCCCATATATTATAGAAAAGGTAGCACTGCCTAGCAGCAACAACAACATCACAAATCACAAAAGATATGAAAATGTCCATCAACAACAACATCACAATTGAAAATGTCCAGCAACAACAATATCACAATTCAGTAATTCACAAATGGCCAACATCACAATTTACAAATGTCCAGCAACAACAACATCACAATTCACAAATGTCCAGCAGCAAGCCAACAGCAACATCAATACATCACAATTCACAAAAGTTAAACCATTTCTAACATTTTTAATTTTTTATACAAAATTATTGTTAAAATTAATCAGAGGTTTACCGAGATGCGTGATTGGAGATCGAGAGACGATAAGGCGGAGTTGGGGAGCTTGCTTGGGACTTAGATGGTTGGACCACTTGGCTTGGGACTAGATCTGGGGGAGCCAGGGAGTCGGGAGAATCGAGTGTCGGTGCCGAATGGGAGGACGATAGGCGAATGTCGGATCGGATGCCGAGTCGAGGAGCTTGGGACTTGGTTTGGGAGTTGGGACTGATTGGATCTAGGGGAGTAGGGGAGACGGGAAGTCGGGGGAATTGGGTGCCAGTGTCGGATGGGAGGATGATGGGCGGATGTTGGACTGGATGCCGAGTCCGGGAGCTTGGGACTTGGCTTGGGAGTTGGGATTGGACCTGGGGAAGACGGGAAGTCGGCCAGTCGGGAGAATCGAGTTACTGGGTTAGGCAGATTAGGATTTAGGGATTTTTTTTTTCTTTCTTTTGACTCGTCGAGCTGGCCCGCCCCAACCTGAGTCAGTCCTTAAGCAACCGAGCTAGCCTATTTAGGTCCGGTTGCAATGTGAGCCTTAATTTTTTTGACCATACCTGCCTCATATTTAATAAAAAAGAGTTGACCCAAATGGGCCTAGCCCATTTTGACAAGTATAGTATTAGAGCTAGGGGATTTTCCAAGATGAAAATGTTATTTATGAGCCAAAAGGGTTTTTCCCAAACCGAGTATGATGCAGTTGCGGGGAGGCATGTGATGTTGTACCTTAAGTTGTGAATTGATGATGACTCTGTTTACCTAGCTTATCGATTTTGGGATTGAATTAGCCAAAGTATTCAGCTGCAATTCTGTATCACAAAATGTAAAATAATAAAAAAAAAAGAAACATTCCCATGGCTGGCTGATTGTTTGGAATTTGTCTGTGCACACAGAGTTGTAGACCAGCAGCTGCTGCCCGCTGGATTAAAACTCGCGTAAATACCAAATGGAAAACTTTGGTCAAATCATATTTGACCACATCATTATTTCCTTCCAATCAACAGATCCATTGCCATTCAACCCCAAAAACACGCAGCTACCTTTGTGTCCCGAACCTAGCATCAGGACAAAGCAAGACAGGAGAAACTCACCATGGATTCCGTCAACTTCTTCAGAGGCTATGACAAAGTAAGCCACCTCGAAAACCAAAACCCATCCCAAAAGCCTGTCTCGACCGCCATAACCATCCCTGCCATCCTCATCTTCACTTTGGTCATCGGCTTAACACTTGCCGCGTTGATGCTGGAACCCATCAAAGAACCAGCTGACCCAGCCTCACCCTCACTTTCTTCTAACTCCGATGAGTCTATCAGGACGATCTGCAACGTGACTCGGTTCCCTGAGTCCTGTTTCACCACTCTATCGTCCCTCAGCGCCTCTACCAAACCTGACCCAGAAAGCATCCTTCACCTCTCTCTCCAAGTGGCCATCGACCATCTCTCAAACCTCTCTTCATCACTCAAATCCCTCAATGATCTCCACTCTCAGCCTGCTTTAAAAGATTGCGTGACCCTGTTTGATGACGCACTGAGTCGACTCAATGACTCAGTGTCAGCAATGCAGGTGGGTTCTGGGAAGGAGCTACTTTTGACTAAGGAGAAGATTAGCGATATCCAAACTTGGATTAGTGCTGCAATGTCTGATCAGGAAACGTGTAATGATGGGTTGCAAGAGATGGGATCGACGGTTGCTTATAAAGTCAAATCTCAAGTTAAAAGCTCTAAAGAGTCTATTAGTAATAGCTTGGCTATTGTTGCTAATATGCAAAACCTCCTACAGAAGTTTGGTCTCACCATGCACTGAGTTTTTGAGTTAATCTTTTTTTTTTGCCTCATTATGCTAGGTTAGGTTGTTTTGCTATAAGTTTCTTTGTCATAATATGTGGGTTATTGTTTTGCATTTGTAAGGTGATGCAAATATAATTGTGCAAATGTTACTGCTATAAAGATTCTTGCTATCCAAAATTGTGTCTTGAAATTTATTTTAAATTGTTGCTCATCTTATGAATTTTAATGGGTCTTAGAACTTTGATGCTGTTTCCTTTGAGTTTCCTATAACATCACACTGCTAATCATAGAGATGCTCTTTTGTCTCAAATTTGCTAATGATAATGATATTGCCAGAAGCATGTTGGGATGTCCCACTGATGATAGAAACCGGCATTTCTTTGGAAACTACACTTGTGATTTACGTCTTGATAGTTGATAGTTCTGAAGATGCCCAGAATGTGTTGAGGGGTAGTACCCTAGCCCGACTGTCTGGTCTTCTCTTGGTGACTCTCTAGTGCCATTATTCTTTGGACTAAATGACTCTTTTGCTTGGCTTGAATCAGATCGTAGTTGCACTTTCTGATCTTCTTGGAATCTGATTTGAATTTCTTGCTGGTGCTAAACATGAGCCTTTTTGAAGGAAAACTGCTTGATGCTATAAGCATTCTTAAGTCCTCTCTTAATATTGCCGGAAATCTAGAAAAAGGATTGTCTTCCTACAAATTTGCTAAATAAAATCAGATGGCTCTTCTTCAAGTAGTCCAGAGCTTGCAGGTTCTGGAGGAATATAATCAGAGATGATTTTGGGGAGATGATAAAGGGTTAACACATGAGGTTTGGGATTAGCACCTAGTCTACCAGCTGGGCGATGACTATGGGGTTAAGCAGTGGGCTTTCCATAGCTGAAGGTCTTTGCATCACTTTACTGAAAGTGGAAGTGGATAGGACGTTAATTGCAGTTATAGAATTGCTTTAGAATCCTATATTTGTAATCCTATAACCCTTTTAGGGAATTATCACTTCCAAAAAAGAAGATATTAACGTGGGCACTCGCCCCTTTTAAATTCTAATTGCTTGTTGTAGATAGTTCAATTGTCAATTACAGAGCACATAGCCACTTCTTTATAGAAGAAATGATGCAGCTGATCTTCTGGGCAGAACAGAAAACCAGTTAAATTCACGAAGTTCCCTTTTAAGGCAAAATTGGTTAAAATAAATCAAATTCTAAACTATTGTTAATGTCAAGCGAGTATTGTGTGAAGGTGGCGGAATTAGGGTCTTGTTCAGGTCCGTTGCTTCCATTCCTATTAGATAATGCTTATGTTTACCAGGCGGACAAATCTAGTTGATCTAGGACTACGGCAATCATCAATCTTGATCTGAGCATTGATCTGGGGGCCCAACTGGCCAAATCCAATAGATTTTTCATAAATATACAAAAAAAGGGGGGGCTAATTTGATCAAAAAGTTCAAGGCAGCTGCAGCAACTATTTGAGTGAGAAATGGAGAAGAAATAGGGTCCTGTTCAGATGTGTTGCTTCTGTTTCTTTTAGAAATTTTTTAGAATTTTAACGCCAAGTGTATGTAGTGGATCTTCTCCAATCATCATTACAAACCACAACTTTAATTTTAAGATTCTGATAAGGCCTCAAAGTCACCACTTAGAAAAGGGAACTAAATCCCACATTGATGTTTTTTGACTTAACTGATTTGTTTATATACAGCATAAGCAGCCTTCCTGTGCACCGAGCTTGGTGGCGCAAGCTTATGACCCAAGTGGGGGTATTATGGTGATGGAACATCGGTTCGGGTAACAAAGCTGGATCTCTTGTAGGCTCATATCTGGTCTGTCCATTCTAAGCGAGGAGTTGAGCTATGGGACTTGAGCGAAGGCTCCTGAGTCCCGTGGCTCTTAGAGTGGAGGGTAACGCGTGAGGCTGGCTTCACAGAGCAGCGACGACTTCCCGCTCTTGGCAGTGGAAGGATAACAGGCCGGTGCCGCTCGGATCCAAAATAGCTATGTGGGCTGATGCTAACTGGACCATCACTTTTTTTCTTGATAATTTTTAACCCTATTTTACTCAAATTTTAGCTCTTGCTTTCGCAATTCACATGCCTTGACAATGTGTGACTGGATGGAATCTATCTGTCACTTGAGGGCAATGAGAGTGGATGCTTCACTAATATATATATATATATATATATATATATATATATGCAAAATGGATCAATTTATTAGGTGGCTTCTGTTAGAAATGTTTGAGAAGAAAAAATAGTATCATTTTGAGGACGTGAATTAATATTTTCTTTAAAGTATTTTCTCAACCTTTAGGGTACAACAAAGTCCTTAATGTACTTATCAAATTAATGAAACTGACAAATATATAATAAGCCAACATATATGACTTTTAATGAAAAAACTTTTTTTCTTTTATAATACAATTATTTAAAATTTATGTCTAATAACCTTTCATAAAACAACTATTAAAAAGTTATATTAATAAGGTAATTATTTAAAACTCTTTAGTCATAATTTTCATTAATAAGACTAACATTAACAAACTATTTAACAATCTTTCACTAATTTGAAATGTTAGTTTTTTCAATAAAATGTGTATATTTATTTATTTAATTATTTTTGCCTTTCACACAAACGAATATTACGTATACAAGAAGGTATCTCTCGATTTGAACCATCAATTAGCAAATGCATCTCAAAACCTTAATGAAGTAGATGGATGATGTTCACATATTAAACCTCGACTCCCAGTGTTATAATCAAAGATACATCACACATAATATTTATTTATATTTTTGTAAATGGTTGTACACTTTTAGCACCATAATGGCAATGTGCTTATTTGTTCATAATAAACATTTACACGACAATTCCTTAAATTCTTCTTGTTGAAGTGACACCACTTCTTATGTTTATGTAGGTGGAATTTTCATTAGTGTCCCCATTACTCTAGACATTTTCTTTGCAAAATATAATATTCAAACTCCATTAAGAATATAAACTCAACCTTTACATACAATGGACTGCATTATTTTCAAATAAGATTTTGAGGAATGGGTTCTAATAGTGCATTACAGATACATTACAATAACTTGTTTTTACACATTTCACTTTAACTAGAGATTACTAACTAAAAGTTGAGTTACTTCTCTTGGTATCTAATAGGAGTCTTACATCCATTCCTTTTGTGGTATTACTTACCAAATCCCTTGGTAAACTTTTTGTTGCCAAATTACTTGTAGATTTAACATATGTTATGGTAATTACCTACTAGAGATTAATTCTCTAATATAATCATGTCTTAAACTAATATGTCTAGATTTTCCATTATAAACATCATTATATTTTCTAGACGTTGTAGCAGCACTATCACAATATATGGAAATGGTTAAACTCAGTTGTGGCCACAACTCGATATCTAATAATAAGTTTCTCAACCATTCCGCTTCATTTCTTACTACAACTAAAGTTATAAACTTAGACTTGAATGTTGAATGTGAGATGCAAGTTTGTTTCTTAGATCCCTAATGAATGGCATCGCATCCTAGTATAAAAATCTAACCTAAAGTAGATTTATTATCATTTGTACTAGTAATCCAACTTGCATCAAAGTATCCTTCTAATACTCTTAGATAGTCTGAATAAATGTAAGCCAAAATTTTTAGCTCATTTAAGATATCCAAGAACTCTCTTAATGGCTTTCCAATGAATTTTACTAGGCCTACTTGTATATTTTGATAATTTGCAAACTACAAATGCAATATTTGGCCTAGTGCAATGCATAACATATATAATACTTCTAATAGCACTAGTATATTTAAGTTGTGCAATTACTTAGTCACCATTCTCATGCATTTTCATGCTTGAGTCATAAGGAGTACTAAATTTTTTTATATTGAGATATTTAAATTTATTAATCAATTTCTTTATATAGTGACTTTGAGTAATAACATAACCATTATTATGTTTCTTTACTTTAATACCCAAAATGGTATCAACCTCATTCAAATCCTTTATTTTAAATTCAAAGGTTAAATATTTCTTTGCTTCATTTATGTTGATCATGTTATTGCTAAATATTAGCATATCATCAACATAAAAATATATTATTACTCCATAATTTTTGAAAAATTTTGAGTAAACGCACTTGTCAGTCCCATTATGTTTAAAACCATAAGACAATATGGATGAGTCAAATTTCTCATGCCATTGTTTAGGAGGTTGCTTTAGTCCATAAAGTGATTTAACCAATTTACAAACTTTTTTCTCATTTCCAAGAAGTATAAAATCTTTTGGATGTTCCGTATATACTTATTCCTTTATATCAACATTTAAAAAGGCCATTTTAACATCCAGTTGATGTATATGCAATTTATAGATTGAAGCTAATGCTATTCGTGTTCTAATGGATGTTATTCTAGCTACAAGAACATGTATATTAAAATAGTCCATGCCTTCCTTTTGTTTGAAACCTTTAGTAGCTAATCTTGCTTTAAAGGTTTGTACAAAACCATCAGTATTATATTTTCTTCTAAACACCCATTTACATCTAGTTGGTTTAGAACTTGAAGGTAAATCAACTAAGACCTATGTATTATTAGACATTATTAAGTCCATTTAACCATTTATAGGTTCTTTCCAAAAAACTGCATCTCTTGAAGACATTGCTTCACTAAAAGTTTTGGGGTCTTCATCTACACTTAATAAGATTGATGTTTTATTTAGTATATTGGTTTTATCTCCTTCAACTAGAAAAACAATTGAATATGGAGAAACATGATTAGAATCTAAATGTTTCTCTTTCCTCAATTTTTGACTCTTTTTCGACTCAAGAGATTCATTAATTTCTTTTCTGTTTTCACTAACTATTGGAGCCAATTCAATTTATTTTTCTTTTTCAAAATTATCAGAATTATAAACAAATTTATTTTAAAAGAAATCAACTTGTATAGATTCAACTATAACATTAGAATTTAAATTAAGTAATCTATATGCTTTTGAATTTTGTGCATAACCAACAAAAATACTTTTGATGCCTCTAAGTCCTAATTTTATCTTATGAAGATCCATGACTTTATAATAAGCTATACAACTCACACTTTAAAATAATTCAAATTTGGTTTTCTATCATTATTTCATAATTCATATGGTGTTATAAGTAATTTCTTTAAGGAACTCTATTACTTATATGACATTTTGTCAAAAGTGTTTCTTCCCAAAGATTAAAAAGAGTCTTTGCATTTAACAACATACTATTTATCATACGAACCAATGTTTTATTTTTTCTTTTGACTAATCTATAATGTTGGGGTGCATAAGGAGCTATTCTTTGATGAAGTATTCCATTCTTTTTACAAAATAGAGAAACGAGTTTGAAAAATATTCTCTTCTTCTATCACTTCGAAGAATTTTAATATTTTTTTTAATTTTCAACAATAGTTTTAAATTCTTTGAATTTGTCAGATGCTTCATCTTTTGTTTTCATCAAATAAATATGAGTGAAGTAAGAATAATCATCAATGGATGTTACAAAATACCTTTTCCTTCCCCTTGTTAGTAAACCATTTCATTTACAAATACTAGAATGTGAAAGTTCTAATAATTTTGATTTTCTTTCAACTCTGGAAAAGGTTTCTTAGTCATTTTTACCTCAATACAAATTTCACATTTTTTCAAAACTATCTTTTTGACATGAAATATAAACATGCTTTGACATAAATTTTAAAAATTGAAAATTTAAATGACCTAGTCTAGTATGTCATAAACTAGAAGAATTCTCAATAATATAAGCACAAGAATTATTCATTTCATTGATACTGAGTTTGAACATTCCGTCACGAGAATATCCTTTTCCAACAAATACAACATTTTTTGATATTACAATTTTATTGTATTCTAGTACAGTCTTAAAACCATTCTTACACAATAAATGTGTAGATAAATTTTTTTTTTCTAATTTCAAGAACATGGATATGTTAAGTAAAGATAATTTATACCTTTAGATAAATTTTAACTCAACTATTTTTTTGCCAAGCACCTTAGTAGGATTATGGTTCTCTATTAAAATTTCTTATGGTCTCTTGAGTTTTTTATAACTCTTGAATTGCCTTTTGTCATTGCAAACATGAATGGTAGCACTAGAATCTATCCAACATTTTGAATGTTTTGTTATAGTAGCCATGTTTACTTCAGTAACCATTCCAATATGCATTTTAGTCACCATTGCAACAAGCTCTTTAGCATCATGTTCAACAAGGTTTACCTTGTTTTCAGAACCAAAAGCAACAATCTTATTTTCAAGATTTCTAGAATTTCTGAACTTGCACTCCTTGATAAAATGTCATTTCTTTCCACAATGATAACACATTATATCACTCTACTATTTCTTGGATTTCTTGAAGTCAATTTTTTGGACTCTACTTTTTTTTTTCAATCTTCTAGAACCTTTTTCTTTTTCATTAACGAGATTTATATTTGACCTAAGAATGAGTGCATCTTTAGCATGATTTTTTGCCTAAATATGCTAACAAGTTTGAAATTCTTCAATAGTAAAACTTTTTGGAGAATGAAAAATTTTCTTCCTATGTCTATTCCAAGAAGGTGAAAGTTTGGATAGAATTTCTTGCACTTTAAGTGAGTCAAGAATTTTGACTTCTAGTTCATTTAATTTAGAGGGTAGAATTCGTAACTCATGTACTTGATCCATAATTGGTTAGGTATCCATCATGGTAAACTCGAACTATCTTAATGCAAGAAATTTATCCGTACTATTTTTCTCCTTTTTGTACATTTCCTCAAATGCAATGTAGATTTCCTTTGCTAAAATCTTATGTTTGAAGAGATCATACAATCGATTAGTGAGAGAATTAAGAATGTATCCACAACATATAAACTCATCATATTTTCGTTTCTCCATGTTAACATCAGTATTGTTTGCAGTAGTAATTGTTGTTGTAGCAATGTTTTTAAAAGGTGTTGCTTCTGCTGACGTGATCTCTTTTGGATTTTGTGGTTGATCTATCTCAAGAATATAACAAATCCAACAAACCTATTGAGTTTGATCACCTCTTAATTTTGGAAGTGAACCTTCACACTTGAATCCAACCCAATCTCTATCACAAATTAATTACGAAAAAAGTTTTGAGAAAATACCTTAAGATTGTTAAAACTGTTTAAGAAGAATGAAGAAATTCTGAGAACAAAGAAAAGTGAGACTTTGAGGGTGTGAATTACACTTTCCTTAAGGTATTTTCTCAACCTCCAGGATGCAACAAAGTTCTTAACACACTTATTAGAATAGTGAAAGTGACAGTGTAATAATGTTGTTTATATAATAAGCCAATGTATACGTCTTTCAATGAAAACTTATTTCCTTTCATGATATAACTTTTCAAAAGTTATATTTAATAACCTTTCATCATACAACTATTAAAAGTTATATTTAATAAGGTAATTATTTAAAACTCTTTAGTCACAACGTTTCATTAGTAAGACCAACATTAACAAACTATCTCATAGCTTCACATGCAAACACTTGCTTTCTTAATTGGTTACAACTCATAAATAATGTTTTTTACTCTTTTTGATGCAAAGACTTAAACTAGTTGACTTTTGTTGAGCTTGGATCTGGAAATCTAATTAAGAAATTTTCTTGGGAAAAAATCATGTAAAGAATGTAAACAATGAAGGTAATAAGAGTGGATGATTCACTAATTGGTTTACATGAGGATGGTTCCCTTACATGGTTTTTAAGTCTTTTAAAAGATGATCCTTTTTGAAGGGAACCATTTTAATTCATGCTACTTTACATTGTTTACATGATTTTAGGCAATTGAGGAAATTTTACAAAAATGGTGTATTTTAGTTTACATGAATAATGAATTTATCCTAACTAAAATGGTTGCTTTCATGATGAGGAGAACCAACAAATTGTACATGAATCATGTAAAGAATGCAAAAGACTTAAAAACCATTTTAAAAAGTTGACCCTTTAAGCACGATCATCTTTTGCATTGTTTAATGTAAAAATACAATGATTGTGAGAAGAATTGTATACTTTCATGATCTTTGATGTCAAAATTAAGAGATCACCAGTTTGAATCACTAAATTCTTTACCTCACAAGCTTTGGTTGTCAAAAACCATAAGTTGTCAAATAATACAACCTCTAATGATAACCCAAACGAATGACCAACGAAAAAAATTCCAAGATGATATACTTATATGAGAAAGCTAGGGTTAACTTAACTATTAAGTTATTTTACAATTACCCGTATGATTTAATTGACCATTTCAATTAAACTCTTGAAGTTCATAATTTTAATGCAATTAAGTCTAACTTAATTTCCTCATTTTACTTTACCTTCTCATTATGTCATTCTCAATGTCATTAGGTTCTTAACATGTTGGTGATAAATATAAATTATATTTTGAAGTATACCAAGACTAGATGAATCAAACTCCTTTGTATTCATTATCAATTTTTGAATAGATTTGTTTAGACATAATATCTAAAAAACCCCTAAACTATTTAAGAAAATTCAAATAAGCCCTTATAATTTTATTACATTCAATCTAGCCTTTGTACTTTTGTTTTTAGCCAAATAAACCATTGTATTTTTATTTTAAGTCAAATAAATCCTTACAACTAATGATTGACTTAATAAAAATGCCATTGGTCATTCTATGTCATGTGGTGATAACATGACATATTAATATATTATAATTGATGATAATGTGGCATGTTGATATATCATAATTGATGATGACGTGACATGCTAATTAGGGATGATAACATGACCATATGACATTTTTCACACTTCACATCAATGCCATGTCGGTGTCATGTGAATATAAAATGATAAGTGGTATTTTAACTAATGTCAATTAATCAATCATTAATTATAAGAAGTTATTTGACCTAAAATAAAAGCATAGGGGCTTGATTGAATGCAATAAAAGAATAAAAACTTATTATAATTTTCTTGAATAATTTAGGGGCTTATTTAAGCATTATGCCATTTGCTTATATTTATAAGTCGACTAGCAACTAGTAATGCATTATCACTACCCAAATGTTAGAAAGAGTCATAATGGTGTGATTTAACCTTTTAGTGAATAGTTTTCTTGTGTTATTAATATACCTTCATTTACTAATATCTTGACAAAACATAAAGAATGGCTCGGTATCTATTTTTTGATGTCTATAATTAGCTTTTGCTATTTGTGATCAACTCCTTTTAATGAGATTTGAAAAACTCCTTTTTTGAATCCTTATTTTGACTTGGCCAACAACTTTTTGAGTTATTACTTATCATGATCCAATTAGGATATTCTCTTTATTTTCTTTCTTTTTTATTATCCATTTACTTAAGATATTAAATATAAATAAGTAAACAATCCCTCATTTAGATTCAATAAAAATAAAAAAAAATCAAATTCCTAGGAATAAAAATCTAAATTTTGGTTGTAAGAACAAAATTGAAAAGATTCAGCCAAAACTAAACTTTGGGCTCTCAAATACCATGGCAAGCATACTTATAAAATTAAAGAAAAATCATTTTAGGTTATTTCAATATCAAAGTAACCAATATCAAGAAATTTTATTTCCATTAGGTTGTTTTATAAAAATCACATATTCTGTTTTCTCCCAAACTTAGAAAAATTTCTACATATGAAAGTGATAACCGACCAAGGTATTAAGGCCATGAAAGATAGGAAACATGAAAAAGACTATAATCAATAACAAAAATCATGCATGGTAGATGATAAAAACTCATCAAGAAAGTACTAGTTAACCTATGGTCCATATAAAAAACTCTTATGCTAATCTACACACGTGTCAAAAATTATGGTCATTACAATATCTAATATTAGACCTTTCCCTGTGGTGGCTATTTTACTATAGGGATAAGGCCTTAGTAAATAACCATATTAGTTTATCGTTTGTGGGTACATGTTCAATATTTATGTTACCTACTTTATATGATCTCTCTAATCAAGTGATACCATTGTAATACATATTTTGATCTTTGATGGGACATTGGTACCTTTGCTTGCTCAATGGCTCCATTATTGTCATAACATAAAACTATTGGTTCAATAATGCTAGGAACCACACCTAGTTCAAAGATGAACTTCTTAGTCCAAACTACCTTTTTCACTACTTGAGACTTAGAGATGTATTCTACCTCGATTGTATAATCATTAGTCATTTCCTACTTGGAACGTTTCCAGCCAACTATTCCACCATTCAAAGTGAACACACATCTAACCAAGATTTGCTATCATCCTTGTTAGACTAAAACCTTTAACATGGAGTTTGACTTCTCCATAGACCAAGAAGATATTTTTGTTCTTCTTAAGTATTTAAGGACATTCTTCATTACTGTCTAGTAACACTCACCTAGATTAGACTAGTATATGCTTGTAACACTTAAAGTGTATGATATATATGGTCTAATGCACAACATGGTGTACATGATGGATCCAATTACCAAGGCATATTGTATCTTACCCATACGATCATTCTTTTCTTTTGTCTTTCTTCATGTCCTTAGAAAGACATATGTTAGGTGTGTCATGATCCAAATTTGAGGACCATGACAAGCTGTGAGACCCTGTCTAAGTTGTTAGAAAGCAGGTATTGTACCTAATGGTACGATTAAGTTAAATCGAGTTTCAAACTAGTTTAATAGAAATTCTAAGAGGAATTTCAAAATTCTGAGAGGAATTTCAAAATTCTGAGACCCACAGAACAGCTCAGAATAGTGATTTGGAGTTCAAGGTCCAGTCTGGAGTCAATCGGGAAAATTGACCGGTTAAGGACAAAACGGTCATTTTCTCATTTATTGATTTATGGAGATTTTTAACCAAGATTTGATCACATTGGACCAAAAATAATTATATGAAATATAGTTATGATTTTTGGAGTATAAAATGATGTTTAGCAGTGTAAAATGGTGATTTTTGATGTTATTGGAGCATAAGGGCAAAATGGTAATTTTACCACCGGAGTACTAAACGGGAATTTTTTTGAAAGGATTTTGCCCCAATTGGGTAAAATTGATTTATATTAGTGTTATTTGAGGTTGGACAGTGAAAATAATGAAATTTCGGTACATTTCGGAGTATAGGGGCAAAATTGTAATTTTGCCATCCCGGGGGTAAAACCGTAATTTTCCATCACCAGAACCATTATTTCCAGCCATGATCAACCTTGGATCAGATGTTGACTTGATTAATCAAGTGGTGGAGAATAAATGGAAGAAAAAGTCAAAAAGTAAAAAAAATGGGCCAATGGCGTGATGACACGTGGCAAGCTTTTATATTTTATTATTTAAGCCGTAAAAAAATCAGCCTTTAACCCTCATTTCTCTCTCTATATTCGGCTCACACCAGAATTGAAGGGTAGAAAAGAAGAACAAAGGAGAAAAACTCAAAACCTAGGTGGAAATTTAAGGAAAAGTGTGATTTTCAAAGGAAATCACTTGAAAAAGGTAATAAATCTTTACTTTGGCTTGTGATTTACCATATCTATGCTTTTGTTCTTAAATTCTATGGTTAAATATGGAGATATCATGATGGAATGAATTCTGAAAAATGGGTATGAGTATGGATTTGATGTTGGATTGGATAGAATTTAAACTATGTTAGTGTTTAGAGGTAGTTAAGCATGATTATGGACAAAAATGGAAGAAAGAAATTGAATCTCGTGGTTGTTCTTCATTGACCGAACCTAGGGTGTAGAGAAACCATGAAGAAATTGTTTCATTTCAAATGAAATGATTTCATTTGAAATGAAGGAAATTAGAAAATGACAAATGCAAGTGAAAAATGTAGTAGGAAAATTTTCAATGCTAATGCACTGTATTGGCCGAATTTTTTCATAAAGAAATGGAAAATGGTGAATGCTGAAATTGGCATTAATTGAATGATTTGTGGTGAATTAAAGTATTAGAAAAAGAATGGGCCAATTCGGAATCAAATTGGACATAATAGCCGATTAATCGGGTAATCGGTCGAAATTAGGCAATGCCGCGTTAAAGTTATAATCGGACGCATTTTTGCCTTTGCGTATCATACGTTAGCAATTTAAATTAATCTGTATTAGTTTGGGGGCATTATAGTAATTTTTAATTTTATTCTGTGTTAAGGTGGTGAGAAGTCCGGAAAAGGCAAGGGAATCGTGATTGAGGATTTTTAATCCGAGAGCATCCAGAATCCGGATTTGTGAGACGGTGAGTGAACTTGCATTTCAAATTATTTGGGGAATGCACATTGTATTGAAATAGATGATTAAATGATTTATTCAAAGTTTTTAAAATGTGTGCCGGGAACAAGCCCCTG
This sequence comes from Theobroma grandiflorum, assembly GCA_036013995.1. Classification (NCBI taxonomy): domain Eukaryota; kingdom Viridiplantae; phylum Streptophyta; class Magnoliopsida; order Malvales; family Malvaceae; genus Theobroma; species Theobroma grandiflorum. Next base: position 17,773,471 of record CP142131.1, read on the forward strand.
ATAAAAATGATTTTACGTGATGGAATTATGTGGTATGCATGAAATTATGTGTTCTTATAACCTGTTGTCACATATGTGTGAATATGTGTGATGTATGGACATTTGATATTGTTGATGTATATATGTAAATGTACATGTGTGTGATGTGGGGAAATGCTCATGTCGGTGAGATTGGATGTGGAAAATGTGGTTGGTGCACGATGTGGGGGGATGCACACTGTAGCTCCAGCTATGTGCATGATGTGGGGGGATGCACATGAGCTGGTGAGTGCACATGGTGCACATGATGATGACTCCAGCTATGTGCATGATGTGGGGGGATGCACATGAGCTGGTGAGTGCACATGGTGCATAGGACCACTCCAGCTATGTGCACGATGTAGGGGGATGCACATGAGCTGGTGAGTGCACATGGTGCACACGATATCTTCAGCAGGTGAGACAATGGAATGTTGTATTTATTTGTGTGCGTATGTATGAAATTGATTATTCCTTCATTATAAATTAAATTGAAGTGAGGGGAAGGGTTTGATAATAAATTGGATAAAAATGAATGTGTTTCAAATGTATGCATCTTATTTTTAACCCTTCCTGGTATTATGGCTTGTTCTTATCTAATGTTTACTCACTGAGTTTTATACTCACCGTTTTCAAAAATTCATGTTTTCAGATCAGGAGATTGTAGATTCCTAGATCGCGGGATCACAGTAGTCCATCTCCTGGTAGGTGTCTGGCATTCAGTAGTGGCCGTTTTTATTGTACATGTCTCCGCTGGAAGTCGTGGGTTTTGTATGATGGTTATGTACATGTAATGTACACTGTCAAAGTCTATTTCTGACTGGTATGAATGTAAATGTGTAAGTAATGTAAATTGCTAAATACATGACTGGCATAGTGCATGTATATTAATGTTGATAATGTCATTGTGAATTGGCTATGTTCACACCCGGGAAAAGGTGTGTGTGTGTATGTGTGATTGGATGTGCCATGGTTAAGTGGAATTGTATGCACACTGGGTGCATTACGTGTGGATGCCTCACACGAGCATGTATGGAATAAAGTAAGTGACAATAGGCTTGCTTGGGCTTAGTGAGCTATGCTCATTGGGTCCTTGCGCTGGTCATGGCCCAGGAATTGGGTCGTGACAATGTTGGTATCAGAGCCCTAGGTTGTTAGGTCCTAGGGTGTTATGGTCGAGTCCAGCGGGGAGTCGGGTTTTTTATGTGGGATTTTTAATTATGAACTGTGAGCCGCGGCACATTTCATAATTGAGAAACCGCATAAATTCCCAATGTTAGAAACCACCTTGTTTGTAATTGTGTTTATTAATTGGTGTTGCTCTTGTCTAGGTAAGAATGCCACCTAAGACAAGGGCCACCTCGAGACGAGTGGGGGAGCAGGATGTTCCCATTGAGATGACCGATAGGCCACGGGCACCCACTCGTAGAGGTCGAGGTAGACGTGGTAGGGTCATTAGGCCAGTGAGGGTAGATACGCCCGAGAGTGGGAGAGTGGATGGATAGCTTGTAGGTGAGGCGGATAGGCCACCTACTAGAGGCGTTACTGTTAAGGATTTGACGACGGGTCTGCAGGGAGTTAGTCGGGTTGTAGAGATGATGGCAGCCCGAATGGAGGATATGCAGAAAGTAATGGAGGGGAGGCATGTGGAGCCAGAGTCCCCTAGTTCCCAAGGCCAGACAGACCGCCAACCTCCCGAGGGTGACAGAGGTCAGGTAGAGGTTTCACTCACTGACTTCCTGAAACTCAAGCCTCCATCATTTACGGGGTCAGATGCATCGGAGAAACCCCAGGTTTTCTTGGACAAGATGGAGAAGATTTGTAACGCTATGGGATGCTCTAGTTCCAGATCAGTGGAGCTAGTAGCTTTTCAGCTGGAAGATGTAGCACAGGAATGGTACAACTCTTTGCGAAGGGGTAGGCCGACAGGTGCTGTACCGTTGAGCTGGAATGAATTCAGTACAGCCTTCCTGGATCGATTTTTATCGCACAGTGTGCGAAGTGCCAAAGCTAGAGAGTTCGAGGCATTGGTGCAGACTTCAGGCATGACGGTGTAGGAGTATGACATCAAGTTTACACAGCTGTCTCGATATGCATCATATCTGGTTTCCACCGAGGAGATGAAAGTCCAAAGGTTTGTGGATGGACTGGTGGAACCATTATTTAAGGCTGTAGCTTCCCGAGATTTCCATACGTACTCTACGACAGTAGACTGTGCTCAAAGGATTGAGATGAGGACCAGTGAGAGTAGGGCCGCAAGAGAAGTAGCAAAAAGGGCCAAAACAGAGAGTTATAAAAGCCGTAGAGATTTCGGTGGCAAAAGTTCATTCTCTAGCCATCAAGGACCACAGAGGGGATCGAGGTTCCCTCAACGGGGAGGTGATGTGACGAGTGCCAGCGTCGGATCGAGGCAGAACACTTTTAACGGAAGGAGACAGCCGCAGGATTCCAGGCAGAGTAGTCAACCTATTCCGCCCTGTGATAATTGTGGGAGATCACACAGAGGACAATGCTATCGTCCTGTAAGGACTTGTTTTAACTGTGGCCAGCCTGGACACATATGGAGAAACTGCCCGACAGCTCAACAACCGCAAGGTTCGGTTCGCGGTTCTACTCGACCAGCTTTGTCTACTCCTTCGGTAGCTGTCTCAATTGGCCAGGGGGTTAGCGAGATGCGAGGTAGAGGTGCTGGTACTTCTTCTCGGGGTAGACCAGCTGGGTCTGGACAACAAAGTTCTGCAGGAAGAGGCCAGGCAAGGGTATATGCCTTAACTCATCAGGATGCCCAGACGTCCAATGCAGTTGTTTCAGGTACTCTTTCCATCTGTGATATGGATGCTAGAGTATTGTTTGATCCTGGATCGACTCATTCTTTTATCTCTCCATGCTTTGCATTTCGATTGGGTAAAGACTGTGTTAGGAGACAAGAACAATTAGTGGTATTTACTCCTCTGAAGGAGGCATTCGTGGCTGAGTGGGAATATCAGTCTTGCATAGTGCGAATCAAGGATAAGAACACCATAGTGAATTTAGTGGTGTTAGACACCTTGGACTTTGATGTGATATTGGGAATGGACTGGCTGTCACCTTGTCATGCCAGTGTAGACTGTTACCATAAGATAGTTAGATTTGATTTTCCGGATGAGCCATCATTTAGCATCCAAGGGGATAAAAGTAATGCTCCGACCAACTTAATATCTGCCATGTTTGCCAGGAGGTTATTGAGGCAGGGTTGTCAAGGTTACCTAACGGTGGTGAGGGATAACCAAGCAGAGGTCGGAGATATAAGTCAAGTGTCGGTAGTGAATGAGTTTGTGGATGTATTTCCTGAGGAACTGCCAGGATTACCTCCGGAGCGAGAGATTGAATTTTCCATAGACTTGATCCCTGATACTAGACCCATATCTATACCTCCATATCGAATGGCACCGGCAGAGCTCAAGGAGCTCAAGGATCAGTTGGAGGACCTGTTAGACAAAGGGTTCATTCACCCCAGTGTCTCACCATAGGGAGCACCGGTGTTATTCGTAAAGAAGAAAGATGGGTCACTTAGATTATGCATTGACTACCGACAACTTAATAAGTTAACGGTGAAGAATAAGTACCCACTCCCAAGAATAGATCACTTGTTTGATCAGTTACAAGGGGCACAGTGTTTTTCTAAAATAGATTTGCGATCTGGGTATCATCAATTGAGAATCCGAGATGAAAATGTGCCAAAGACAGCATTTCGGACCAGGTATGGTCATTATGAGTTCTTGGTAATGTCGTTTGGACTTACCAATGCCCCTGCAGCCTTTATGGATTTGATGAACCAAGTGTTCAAACCCTACCTGGACAAGTTTGTAGTGGTGTTCATTGATGATATCCTGATCTACTCGAGGAGTCGAGAGGAGCATGAGCAGCATCTTAAGATAGTGCTCCAGATTTTGAGAGAACATCGATTGTATGCCAAGTTCTCCAAATGTGAGTTTTGGCTTGAAAGTGTTGCATTCTTGGGACATGTGGTATCTAAGGATGGGGTACAAGTGGATCCAAAGAAAGTCGAAGCGGTGGAGAAATGGCCAAGGCCAATCTCGGTTACGGAGATTAGAAGCTTTTTAGGGTTGGCAGGTTACTATCGTCGCTTTGTTAAGGATTTCTCCAGAATAGCCGCCCCTCTGACCAACCTGACACGAAAGGATACAAAGTTTGTGTGGTCAAATACTTGTGAAGATAGCTTTGAGAAGCTTAAGACATGTCTCACCACAGCTCCAGTGTTGAGCCTACCACAGGGCACAGGGGGTTATACAGTATATTGTGATGCCTCGTTGGTTGGTTTAGGATGCGTGTTAATGCAACACGGAAAGGTGATTGCATATGCATCAAGACAACTTAAAAGGCATGAACAGAATTACCCCGCCCATGATCTGGAGATGGCAGCGATTGTATTTGCTTTAAAGATCTGGAGACATTATTTGTATGGTGAGACTTGTGAGATATATACAGACCACACGAGCTTAAAGTATATATTCCAGCAGAGGGATTTGAATTTGCGGCAATGCAGATGGATGGAGTTGCTGAAGGATTATGATTGTACTATTCTTTACCATCCTGGTAAAGCTAATGTGGTGGCGGATGCCTTGAGCCGAAAGTCGATGGGTAGCCTAGCACATATCTCCATAGACAGGAGATTGTTAGTTAGAGAGCTGCATAGCTTGGGAGACATGGATGTGCATTTGGAGGTTTCTGAGGCAGATGCACTGCTAGCTCATTTCAGAGTGAGGCCTATCCTAATAGACAGAATTAAAGAGGCCCAAGGTAAAGATGAGTTTGTAACTACGGTCTTAGAGGATCCTCAAGGAAAAAAGGAGAAAATGTTTACCAGAGGCACAGATGGAGTGTTGAGATATGGAACCAGACTCTATGTGCCAGATATTGATGGGTTGAGGAGAGAGATATTGGAGGAGGCTCACATGGCAGCCTATGTGATACATCCAGGTGCTACAAAGATGTATCAAGATTTAAAGGAAGTGTACTGGTGGGAAGGACTTAAGAGAGATGTGGCTGAGTTTGTTTCCAAGTGCTTAGTGTGTCAACAGGTTAAAGCAGAACACCAAAGGCCTGCAGGATTACTACAGCCATTACTAGTTCTCGAATGGAAGTGGGAGCATATTGCCATGGACTTTGTGACAGGTTTGCCTCGAACTAGTGGGGGTTATGACTCGATTTGGGTCATAATAGACCGGTTGACGAAGTCAGCTCATTTTCTTCCGGTCAAGATCACTTATGGGGCTGCTCAGTATGCCCAGCTTTATGTAGATGAGATAATACGGTTGCATGGCATTCCTGTTTCTATAGTGTCGGATAGAGGGACACAGTTTACTAGTAGATTCTGGGAAAAGTTACAGGAAGCATTGGGCACTAAGTTGAATTTTAGTACAGCTTTCCATCCCCAGACTGACGGACAGTCTGAATGAACCATCCAGACCTTGGAAGACATGTTGAGGGCATGCGTAATAGACCTTGGAGTCAAATGGGGTCGGTATTTACCTTTAGTGGAGTTTGCTTACAATAATAGTTTCCAGACTAGCATCCAAATGGCACCATTTGAAGCACTGTATGGAAGGAGGTGCAGATCGTCCATTGGATGGCTAGAGGTGGGTGAGAGGAAACTGTTGGGGCCTGAGTTGGTGCAGGACGCCACTGATAAAATCCGTATGATTCGTCAACGAATGCTTACAGCCCAGAGTAGGTAAAAGTCTTATGCTGATAACCGACGCAGGGATTTGGAGTTTCAGGTGGGAGACCATGTGTTTCTAAAAGTCTCGCCAACCAAAGGGGTAATGAGGTTTGGTAAGAAAGGGAAGTTAAGCCCTCGGTACATAGGACCCTTTGAGATCTTAGAGAGGGTCGGAGCAGTGGCATATCGATTGGCATTACCATCAGACCTTTCGAGTATTCACCCTGTGTTCCATGTGTCTATGTTGAGGAAGTATAATCCAGATCCTTCTCATATGATACGGTATGAAACCGTTCAGATACAAGATGATTTGACTTATGAGGAGCAACCAGTAGCTATTCTGGACAGACAAGTCAAAAGGCTCCGATCAAAGGATGTGGCTTCAGTGAAAGTGTTGTGGCAAAATCACACCAGTGAAGAGGTAACGTGGGAAGCTGAGGAGGAAATGCGGACGAAGTATCCACACCTCTTCGATATGTAAAGGTAAGCCACTCTACTTTGGATTTAAATTCGGGGACCGAATTTCTATTAGTGGGGGAGAGTGTGAGACCCTGTCTAAGTTGTTAGAAAGCCGGTATTGTACCTAATGTTACGATTAAGTTAAATCGAGTTTCAAACTAGTTTAATAGAAATTCTAAGAGGAATTTCAAAATTCTGAGACCCACAGAACAGCTCAGAATAGTGATTTGGAGTTCAAGGTCCAGTCTGGAGTCAATCGGGAAAATTGGCCGGTTAAGGACAAAACGGTCATTTTCTCATTTGTTGATTTATGGAGATTTTTAACCAAGATTTGATCACATTGGACCAAAAATAATTATATGAAATATAGTTATGATTTTTGGAGTATAAAATGATGTTTAGCAGTGTAAAATGGTGATTTTTGGTGTTATTGGAGCACAAGGGCAAAATGGTAATTTTACCACCGGAGTACTAAACGGGAATTTTTTTGAAAGGATTTTGCCCCAATTGGGTAAAATTGATTTATATTAGTGTTATTTGAGGTTGGACAGTGAAAATAATGAAATTTCGATACATTTCGGAGTATAGGGGCAAAATTGTAATTTTGCCATCCCGGGGGTAAAACCGTAATTTTCCATCACCAGAACCATTATTTCCAGCCATGATCAACCTTGGATCAGATGTTGACTTGATTAATCAAGTGGTGGAGAATAAATGGAAGAAAAAGTCAAAAAGTAAAAAAAATGGGCCAATGGCGTGATGACACGTGGCAAGCTTTTATATTTTATTATTTAAGCCATAAAAAAATCAGCCTTTAACCCTCATTTCTCTCTCTATATTCGGCTCACACCAGAATTGAAGGGTAGAAAAGAAGAACAAAGGAGAAAAACACAAAACTTAGGTGGAAATTTAAGGAAAAGTGTGATTTTCAAAGGAAATCACTTGAAAAAGGTAATAAATCTTTACTTTGGCTTGTGATTTACCATATCTATGCTTTTGTTCTTGAATTCTATGGTTAAATATGGAGATATCATGATGGAATGAATTCTGAAAAATGGGTATGAGTATGGATTTGATGTTGGATTGGATAGAATTTAAACTATGTTAGTGTTTAGAGGTAGTTAAGCATGATTATGGACAAAAATGGAAGAAAGAAAATGAATCTCATGGTTGTTCTTCATTGACCGAACCTAGGGTGTAGAGAAACCATGAAGAAATTGTTTCATTTCAAATGAAATGATTTCATTTGAAATGAAGGAAATTAGAAAATGACAAATGCAAGTGAAAAATGTAGTAGGAAAATTTTCAGTGCTAATGCACTGTATTGGCCGAATTTTTCCATAAAGAAATGGAAAATGGTGAATACTGAAATTGGCATTAATTGAATGATTTGTGGTGAATTAAAGTATTAGAAAAAGAATGGGCCAATTCGGAATCAAATTGGACATAATAACCGATTAATCGGGTAATCGGTCGAAATTAGGCAATGCCGCGTTAAAGCGATAATCGGACGCATTTTTGCCTTTGCGTATCATACGTTAGCAATTTAAATTAATCTGTATTAGTTTGGGGGCATTATAGTATTTTCTTAATTTTACTCTGTGTTAAGGTGGTGAGAAGTCCGGAAAAGGCAAGGGAATCGTGATTGAGGATTTTTAATCCGAGAGCATCCGGAATCCGGATTTGTGAGACGGTGAGTGAACTTGCATTTCAAATTATTTGGGGAATGCACATTGTATTGAAATAGATGATTAAATGATTTATTCAAAGTTTTTAAAATGTGTGCCGGGAACAAGCCCCTGATAAAAATGATTTTACGTGATGGAATTATGTGGTATGCATGAAATTATGTGTTCTTATAACCTGTTGTCACATATGTGTGAATATGTGTGATGTATGGACATTTGATATTGTTGATGTATATATGTAAATGTACATGTGTGTGATGTGGGGAAATGCTCATGTCGGTGATATTGGATGTGGAAAATGTGGTTGGTGCACGATGTGGGGGGATGCACACTGTAGCTCCAGCTATGTGCACGATGTGGGGGGATGCACATGAGCTGGTGAGTGCACATGGTGCACATGATGATGACTCCAGCTATGTGCACGATGTGGGGGGATGCACATGAGCTGGTGAGTGCACATGGTGCATAGGACCACTCCAGCTATGTGCACGATGTGGGGGGATGCACATGAGCTGGTGAGTGCACATGGTACACACGATATCTTCAGCAGGTGAGACAATGGAATGTTGTATTTATTTGTGTGCGTATGTATGAAATTGATTATTCCTTCATTATAAATTAAATTGAAGTGAGGGGAAGGGTTTGATAATAAATTGGATAAAAATGAATGTGTTTCAAATGTATGCATCTTATTTTTAACCCTTCCTGGTATTATGGCTTGTTCCTATCTAATGTTTACTCACTGAGTTTTATACTCATCGTTTTCAAAAATTCATATTTTCAGATCAGGAGATTGTAGATTCCTAGATCGCGAGATCACAGTAGTCCATCTCCTGGTAGGTGTCTGGCATTCAGTAGTGGCCGTTTTTATTGTACATGTCTCCGCTGGAAGTCGTGGGTTTTATATGATGGTTATGTACATGTAATGTACACTGTCAAAGTCTATTTCTGACTGGTATGAATGTAAATGTGTAAGCAATGTAAATTGCTAAATAGATGACTGGCATAGTGCATGTATATTAATGTTGATAATGTCATTGTGAATTGGCTATGTTCACACCCGAGAAAAGGTGTGTGTGTGTATGTGTGATTGGATGTGCCATGGTTAAGTGGCATTGTATGCACACTGGGTGCATTACGTGTGGATGCCTCACACGAGCATGTATGGAATAAAGTAAGTGACAATAGGCTTGCTTGGGCTTAGTGAGCTATGCTCATTGGGTCCTTGCGCCGGTCATGGTCTGGGAATTGGGTCGTGACACAAGCGCAAGGGTTTAATGGGAATAGAGATGTAAACGGGTAGGGTATCTGTTATTTTCTAGGTACTTGACCCTAAAATCGATTAAATATTACGGTACCTAAACTCCAGAAAAACTCAAATAAAATTAAAAAAATACTATCCAAAGCCAAACTCTATTATTATAGCACTACCTCTTAATAATATGATTCCTTTAATTACTTGATTATTCAAAGCAAATTTTTAGTATTTGGATATCCATTTAATAACTCAAACCCAAATAAAAAATATTTTATATTTTTTTGAAAAATAGACAAAATGTCAATAATAACAAGGAATAATTTTTAGAAGGGAGACAAGAAAGCCAGCCCAAAGTTAAGTATAACCTCAAAGGAACAACCAACAAAACCATTGAAATGTCTTCAACAAAACTAGAAAAACAAATAGAAAAAAAACAAGCTTAAAGAAGCAAGCACACAAAACAAGTAGTAGTCAGTAGAAGGCAAGTCAATGCAAAATAGAAGCACCAGCAGAATCATAAGGAACCTGTCACGACCCAAATTTTCGGGCCATGACCGGCGCATAGGCCCGATGAGCGTAGCTCACCAAACCCAAGCAAGCCTATCTTATTTTTATTTCTTAACGTCTTATCGATTAATGTATCCATACGCATTCTGGCTGGTGTGAAAGTAGCCAACTCATGATGGCATTATCGATTAAACGTATACATGTACTACTCAAGACATGTAACTTAGTAATTTACATTACACGAACATATTCACAAATAAAAGGACCCGTGACTTCCAGTGGAGAAAATTTCTATAAAAGGATTTCTATTGAATGCCAAACACCTACCTAAGAGACGAACTACGGGGACTCCTCGACTAGGATCTGACAATCACCTGATCTGAAAACATGTATTTTTAAAACAATGAGTACAAAACTCAGTGAGCAAACCTTAGAAGGGAACAAGCAGTAATAATTAGGAAGTTGAGAACCATGATCCACTTATTTGGAAACAAGACAATTTCAATCAAGTTAATATTAAAACCCATTCCACTTAACCTGAAGTTATTAAACATTCAATGATAAAGCAACTATGAAATTACATCAATCATTCTAGCAAGATAGCAAAATCGACGGTTTATCACAAACCATCACAGAACAAGGGTTTCACTCAAACATACGAGGGTTTCGTGTTAGAACCTTTTTTCCTCAATTTAAAACAATTTGCAATAAAGGAAAATTTCTCAAGGTTCACATACCATACAAATCACATTTTCCATCATGCACACTATGTCACGCATATATATATATATATATATAAAATCATGTGCAATTACATACACCACACCATTTTCCTCCACTCTAGTGCACTCCCTACTAGCACATCATTACCGACATGTGCACTGCCCACTCCGCACATGGATGGTTGTAATTATCACAAAATTATCATTCAAATGACATGTGCATTGCCCACTTCGCACATGCACGGTTGTAATTATTACATAATATTGTCATTCAACCGGCATGTGCACTGCTCACTCCGCACACGCACAGTTACATCAATTTCATAAAATTTCTTAACAATACATATAATATATTCTTATACATATATCAGCATCATATAAAGGTACATAGATTCATCACAATCATGTTCCGCATCACCAAAATATTTCACTAAAGGCTTGTTCCCATGATACCCATTCTTTTTAAAGAAAAGTTGGATAAAATCATTCAAATGTTTTGTTCAAATACATTCACATTCCCAAAACAATTTTGAAATGCAAGTTCACTCATAGTATTAGGAGTTCAAAATACCCTTATTCTCGGCCCCCTGGCATGATGTCTTTACCCTTGTTAGAAGGCTCAGCACTTATACACAATACACGACACATGATTCAATATTTTGTGTCATACCATTATAAATTTATTTCAAGCTCTATATGAATGCGTGAAATAGAATGCAAATTGTTCAGATTATCGTCTAAACATGGTGTTCTACACAAATTCAATACCTAAATAAATTGGTATTCGCCTAATTCGATCTGTCACCCGATTAATTGGCCAATATGTCCAATTTAACTCCAAATAACTCCATTTCTCTTCCAACACTTCTAATTCATCAAACACAAGTCAAATAACATAAAATTTAGCAAGATCACCTTCACATTTTCTCATGGAAATTTCGACCATGGTGGGTGCATCAACACTATGATTTTTCCTACTTGATTTCTACACCATTATTCATTATTTCCTAACCAAATCACTTGAAATAAAAATCAATTCCACCATCAATACACCATGGGAAAAATTTGGCCAATGATGGGTGTCAAAGAGCATGTGATTTTCTCGCTTATTTTTCCTTCCAAACATGTCAAACTAACCAAAAACACTTAGATCTCTTAAAATCTAATCAAATTAGCCATCAAATTCTCTCTCTAAATGTTTGGTCAGCCATGAATCCTTCATGATATTTTATGATTCAACCATGGAAAATGCAAAAGAATGCATGGGTAAGACAGATCACAAGCTAGAATTGAAAAATCTTACCTTTTGTCACTTGATTCCTTGAAATTCAACACTTTCCTCTTGAATTTTGCTATCTAGGGTTTTGTTCTTTCTTTTTCTTACTTTCCCTCTATGAGGCCGACCATAATAAGAGAAATGGGCTAGTTTTATGCTGATTTATAAGGAAAATATTAAATGGACAAAAATTTACCATGCGTCACCATTCCATTGGTTCATGTGCAAATACTTAATAATTAAGCAATCTCTCTCCACCACATAAATTTTCTCAATTATCCATAGTAAAAATGAGTGAAATTCATGTGCTGGACAAATGTTGGGTGGTGTAAAATTACAAATTTGCCCCTGGGGTGATAAAATGACTATTTTGCCCCTATGCTCAAAAAAATGTCAAAATTACAAATTTTCACTTCTTAACCTCAAATTATGTTCTAAATAGTCAATCTTGGTCAAAAACTTCTTCCAACATTCAAATTTTAACCTCGGGTGGCAAAATGACCATTTTACCCTTACGAAGTGAAAATTCCAATTTGACTATAAATCGATCCTTGAACTCCAAATCACCATACTGAGTCATTCTAGGGTTTTAAAATTCTCAATTTCATCTTAAAATCTCTATTTGGACTAGTTCGAGACTTAATTCAACTTAATTGTACCACTTGGTACAATACAGACATTTGACAATTTTTTGAGGTGTTTCAAGTATGCAAGCATTCTATCAAGCACATGAATGACATAGCAAATATTTTATAGGGCTGGGCTTGACAACTTCTATTTACGGGTCTATAGAGGTCGAGGCCTCACATTTTCCCCCACTAATAGAAATTCGATCCCCGAATTTAAATCCAACTATAAGGTAACTTACCTTTATGTATCAAAGAGGTGTGGATACTTTGTCCGCATCTCTTTCTCAGCTTCTCACGTTACCTCTTCACTAGTTTGATTCCGCCACAACACTTTCACTGAGGCCACATCTTTTGATCAGAGCTTTTTGACTTATCTATAAAGGAAAGCTATTGGTTGTTCCTCATAAGTCAAATCATCTTGCAACTAAATGGTTTCATACCGTATTACTTGAGAAGGATCCGGATTATACTTCCTTAACATCGACACATGGAACATGGGCTGATTATTAGAAAGGTCTAGCGGTAATGCTAATCGATATGCCACTGCTCCAACCCTCTCTAAGATCTTGAAAGGTCTTATATACTGAGGACTTAGTTTTCCCTTCTTGCCAAACCTCATTACCCTTTTGGTTGGTGAGACCTTTCAAAATACATGGTCTCCCACTTGAAACTCCAAGTCCCTCTGTCGGTTATCAACATAAGATTTTTGTCTACTTTGTGCTGTAGACATCCTTTAACGAATCATACGTATTTTATCAACGATGTCCTGCACCAACTTAGGCCCCAAAAGTTTCCTTTCCCCTATCTCTAGCCATCCAATGGGTGACCTGCACCTCCGTCCATATAATGCTTCAAATGGTGCCATTTGGATGCTAGTTTGGAACTATTATTGTAAGCAAACTCCACTAAGGGTAGATACCGATCCCATTTGACTCCAAGGTCTATTATACATGCCCTCAACATATCTTCCAACGTCTGTATTGTTCGTTCAGACTGTCCATCAGTTTGGGGGTGAAAAGCTGTGCTAAAATCCAACTTAGTGCTCAACGCTTTTTGTAACTTTTTCCAAAATTTGCTAGTGAACTGTGTCCCTCTGTTTGACACTATAGAAACAGGAATGTCGTGCAACAGTATTATCTCATCTACATAAAGCTGGGTATACTGGGCAGCCCCGTATGTAGTTTTAACTGGAAAGAAATGAGCTGACTTCGTTAACCGATCCACTATGACCTAGATCGAGTCATAACCCCTACTACTTTGAGGCAAACTCGTTACAAAGTCCATTGTAATATGCTCCCACTTCCATTTGGGCACTGGTAATGGCTGTAGTAATCCTGCAGGCTTTTGCTGCTCTGTTTTAACTTGTTGACACACTAAGCACTTGGAGACAAACTCAGCCACATCTTTCTTAAGTTTTTCCCACAAATACACTTCTTTTAAATCCTGATACATCTTTGTAGCCCTGGATGTACCACATAGGTTGCCATGTGCGCCTCCTCTAATATCTCTCTCCTCAATCCATCACTATCCGGCACATAAAGCCTAGTTTCATACCTCAACACTCCATTTGTGCCTTTGGTAAACATCTTTTCTTTCTTTCCCTGAGGATCCTCTAAGGTCTTAGCTATGAACTCATCTTTACTTTGCGCTTCTTTAATTCGGTCCATGAGGACAGGCCTTACTCTAAAATGTGCTAGCAATGTATCTGCCTTAAAAACTTCCAATTGCACACCCATATCTCCCAAGCTATGCATCTCCCTAATCAAAAATCTCCTATGTCAAGCCCAATCCAAAAATACTTGCCATGTCATACATGTGATGGACAACATGTTTGCATATTTGGAAAGCCTTGAAAAATTTTCAAGAGTCGGTATTGTACCTAGAAGTACAACTAAGTCGATTTATGCCTCGAACTAGTTAAAATAGGAATTTTAAGATCAAATTGAGAATTTCACAGTCCAGGAATGACTTAAAATAGTGATTCGGAGTTTGAGGGCTGATTTGGAGTCAAACTAGAATTTTCAAACTCTAGGGGTAAAATGGTAATTTTGTCACTCGAGGGCAAAATGGGAATTTTTAGAAAAGATTTTGATCACATTTGACTAAGATTGATCATTTGGAGTATAATATGAGGTTTAGCAGTGAAAAATTTTAATTCTCGGTATTTTTGGAGTATAGGGATAAAACGGTAATTTTGCCTCCTTAAGGGTAAAATTGTAATTTCTACCACCCAACACTTGTCAAATGTCTGAATTTTACATGTTTTTGGTATGGATAATTATGGAATTTATGTGGTAGTGAATTAAAGGTTAAAAGATAAATATTTAAAAAGTGGACCAATAACATGGTGACAAGTGTCAAGGTTGATTATTTTAATATTTTCTTATAAAATCAGCTTAAAAACCAGCCTATTGTCTCCATAAGGGTCGGCCAAGCAAGAACACAAGAGGGAAAGAAAGAAAAGAAACCTTAGGAGGAAAAATTAAAGAGAAAGTGTGAGATTTCAAGTGATTTAACAAGTAAAGGCAAAAATTCTTGGTTTTTACTTGTGATCTACTTTCTCTATGATTTCTTTCTCGTTTTCCATGCTTAGAACTCATGTTTGCATGATGAACTCATGCTGACCCATTTTGGAGAAAGAGGATTTGATGATTAAGTTAGTTAGAAAATATGTGAATCTAGTATTTTTATGTGTTTAGTGATATGTAGTATAGCAATCAAGCATGAAAAACACATTTTCTCCATGAATCCCTTAATAGTTGAATATATGGGGAGAGGATTTGATGATGAATTTGAATGGATTACATGATATTCAAATGTTTTTGGATGTTTAGTGATGTGTGGAATAAAATGCAAGCAAGAAAAGTTCATGATCATACCTAACCATCATTGGCCGAATTCTACAAGTGATGTGTTGATGTTGAAATTGATTTTATTCCAAGTGAATTTGGCTAGGAATTAATGAATTATGATGTGAGAATAAAGCTTGAAAGATTTTATTGATAGTGGACATCTCATCGGTCGAATTTCCAATGTGGTTTATTGATGGTGGAATTGATTTTAATTCAAGTGGTATGATAGGAAAATAATGAATTATGGTGAGAAAATTAAATAGGAAAAATTCTAGTGTGAATGCACCACCATGGCTGAATGTCCAAGGAACAATGTGATGGTGATTTTTGTGATATTTTATGATATTTATCTAGTGCTTGATGATTTGGAATATTGAAGGAAAAATGGAATTAATTAGAGTTGAATTGGGTATATTGGCCAATTAATCGGGTGAAAAATTAATTGAGGCCAATACCGATTTAATTTAAGTACACAATGGAAATTGGGAAGGATACCGTATTTAGATAGTTACTCGAGTAGTGTGCATTCCATTTCATGCATATATAACGAGCTTGATTTGGTTTTATAATGGTCTAGCATTAATGTGGTAAATGGTGTATTGTGCAATATGGATAGGTGGTGAGCCATTTGGTACGGGTGAGAGATTATACCCGAGAACCGAGAATAAGAGTATTTCAAACTCTTAGTACTGTGAGTAACCTTACTGTCATCTTAATTATCTAAAGTAGGTTTTTATCTGATTTTGTGATTTTGTGGAAAAATGATTTTAAAGGGTGAATTGCTATTGAATGGCTTACAGCAATATGTGAGCATGATTGGCTAAATTGGTTTGTATTGAAATTATATGTACTGTGTACTTAGCCTTGAGAGGCTGGATTTAAAATGGTTAAAAGTGTTCCTTTCGGGGAAAGTTTAAAAAAATCTAGGGTTCGAAACTTGGCGAGAAGGTTCTGCGGGACTTGTGGCGTTACCAATAAGTCCAATAAGTCAAGTGATGGGGACCTAGACCTAGCAATAATTGCCATATCATGTAGTTGGAATTTTTATTAATCTGGTGATAGATAAAATAATCCTTGCAGTGGAAGGTTCTGTGGGCCAGCCTATGAGAGGGGGCATAGAATCAATTATATCTTATCTCGATCGGAGAGCCGTGTGGAAGGTATCTCCGAAGGTAAAGATTTGAGTGCACCTCACGCTGACCACCACGTGAGAGTGAGACTCAGCCAACGCCAAGGAATGGCTATGTTTTCAGATGTAAAGATGTGTTAATGTATATATGACACTTAATAGCCTTGGCGGTCTTGGTCAGATACCTCGGTCGGGGTATCCCCGAGAATGATTTTGGCAGAAGCCAAGATTTTAAGAGATTCATAAGCCATATTAATTATTTGAGTAAAATGATTCTATTTTACTTGATTAAAATGAGTTGAGATAGAACGAATTTGAATTTGTCTCCATGTACTCGACTTTAGATATTTTTGATGATGTCTGTTTACTCACTGGGATTTTATAATCTCACCACCCTCATTTCCTCACATTTCAGACTCAGGATAGATTGTGGATAGTTGATCATGTCGAGAAATAATCTCGGAGTTACATCCTTAGAAAGCAAAGGTATACAGGCTTATACCTTCTTGGTCATCTGGGGGTCCAAGTGTCATTGTAAACGTAATTGCGTACTCTGATTAGCCATATTACAGTATGTATGATTTTATTTTGCTTTTACGCTATGAAAATTATTTACGGATACTTCTATAAAAATTGTTTTAATAGAAATTAGAATATTTTATTTAATATTTTATTTTATTCTAAATGTTATAATTTTACTTTAAATGAAGGTTTAAGACATTTAAATTTATTCTTGGTTATGAAATACGTGTTTTCCACTTAGATACTACATTTTATCTGCTTTCGAAAATTTTTGTGAAAAATGACAAAAATACCACTGTGTAGTAGAAATTTCTTTTCGACCGTTTTCAAATTAAAAATGGTTTATGTCCATTTAAAGCATGATTTTAGTAATTGTTGCTCATAGGGGAAGTGAGAATACTGATACGAAAGCCTTGCGAGGGTTTGATGGATATTCCGGGTGAAGAATGTCTATCGAGGCTTCACGACGGTTGTCACGGGCTCGAGGGGAGTACCGGGTCGTGACAATGACATCCTATCTGTAGAGATATGTGCCAGGCTCCCCATCGATTTTTGACTCAAGGCATCAACTACTACATTTGCCTTACCGGGATGGTAAAGAATAGTACAATCATAATCTTTTAACAATTCCATCCACCTACATTGCCGCAAGTTAAGCTCCCTCTGCTGAAATATATATTTTAGACTTTTGTGGTCCATATATATTTCGCAAGTCTCACCATACAAGTAATGTCTCCATATTTTTAAGGCAAACACGATTGCTTCCATCTCCAAATCGTGTGAGGCGTAATTCTGCTCATGCCTTTTAAGTTGTCTTGATGCATATGCGATCACCTTTCCATGTTGCATTAACACACACCCTAAACCAACCAACGATGCATCGCAAAATACTGTATAACCCCCTGTGCCTTGTGGTAGGCTCAACATTGGAGTTGTGGTGAGACATGCCTTAAGCTTCTCAAAGCTATCCTCTCAAGCATTTGACCACTTAAATTTTGTATCTTTACGTGTCAGCTTGGTCAGAGGGGCAGCTATTCTTGAGAAATCCTTGACAAAGCGAAGATAGTAGCTTGCCAACCCTAAAAAGCTTCTAATTTTCGTAACTGATGTTGGCCTTGACCACTTTTCCACTGCCTCGACTTTCTTTGGATCGACTTGTACCCCATCCTTAGATACCACATGTCCCAAAAATGCAATACTTTCAAGCCAAAACTCATATTTGGAGAACTTGGAATACAATCGATGTTCTCTCAAAGTTTGGAGCACTATCTTAAGATGCTGCTCGTGCTCCTCTCGACTTCTCGAGTAGATCAAGATATCATCAATGAACACCATTACAAACTTGTCCAAATAGGGCTTGAACACTTGGTTCATCAAATCCATAAAGGTCGCAAGGGCATTAGTAAGCCTAAACGACATCACCAAGAACTCATAGTGCCCATACTTGGTTCAAAATGCGGTATTTGGCACATCCTTATTCCGGATTCTTAATTGATGATACCCAGATCACAGATCTATCTTAGAGAAACATTGTGCCCCTTGTAGCTGATCAAAAAGATCATCTATTCTTCGGAGGGGGTACTTATTCTTCACCGTTACCTTATTAAGTTGTCTGTAGTCAATGCATAGTCTAAATGACCTATCTTTCTTTTTTACAAATAGCATCGGTGCTCCCCATGGTGAGATGATGGGGCGAATGAAACCTTTATCTAGCAGATCCTCCAACTGATCCTTAAGCTCCTTAAGCTCTGTCGGTGCCATCCGATACGGGGGTATGGATATGAGTCTAGTATCAGGAATCAAATCTATATAGAATTCAATCTCTTGTTCTGGAGGTAAACCCGGTAGTTCCTCAGGAAATACATCCACAAACTCATTCACTACCGACACTTGGTTTATATCTCCGACTTTCGCTTGGGTATCCCTCACAATAGCCAAGTAACCTTGACAACCTTGCCTTAACAGCTTTCTAGTAGGCATAACTGATATCAAGTTGGTTAGAACATTGTTTCTATCCCCCTGAATACTAAACGATGGCTCCTCTGGAAAATCAAATCTACCCAACTTATGATAGCAATCCACACTAGCATGACAAGGGGATAGCCAATCCATTCTCAAGATCACATCAAAATCTAAGCTATCTAACACCACTAGATCCACTAAGGTGTTCTTATCCTTGATTCGAACTACACAGGACCTATATTCCCATTCAGCTACAAATGCCTTCTTTAAAGGAGTAGATACCATTAATTGCTCTTCTCTCCTAACACGATTCTTGCCCAACCGATGTGTAAAACATGGAGAGATAAAAAAGTGGGTAAATCCAAGGTCAAACAATACCCGAGCATTCATATTACAAATGGAAAGAGTACCTAAGACTACTACATTAGATGTTTGAGCCTCTTGGGGAGTTAAAGCATATACCTTCACTTGGCCTCTTTCTGCAGAACTTTGACGTCCAGACCCAGATGGTCTACCTCAAGAGGAAGCACCAGCACCTCTATCTCTTGTCCCGCTAACCTTCTGGCCAGTTGAGACAACTGGCGAAGGAGCAAACAAAGTTGGCTGAGTAGAATCGTGAACAGAACCTTGCGGTTGTTGAGCCATCGGGCAGTTCCTCCAAATATGTCCAGGCTGGCCACAACTAAAACAAGTTCTTATAGGAAGATAGCATCGCCCTCTGTGTCGTCTTCCACAATTATCACAGGAAGGAATAGCTTGACTACTCTGCCTTGAATCTTGTTGTTGCCTCCTTCCACTAAAAGTTTTCTACCTTGACTCAATGTTGGCACTTGCCACATCACTCCCCCGTTGGGGTAACCTTGATCCCCTCTGTGGGCCTTGACGGCTAGAAGATGAAATTCCACTACCAAAATCTTTACGACCTTGATAACCCTCTATCTTGGCCCTTTTTGCCCTATCTCTTGTGACTCTACTCTCAACTTCTGGAGGTTGACGCTCGGTCTGGCCTTTTGAACTAGGGGACGCTTGTGCTACATGTCTCCCCTTTACTACCTTCTGTATATCATCCATACGGGCTGCCAATATTTCTACAACTTGATTAACTCCCTGCAGACTTGTCATCAAATCCTCAATGGTAATGCCTCCAATTGGTGGCCTATCTACCTCACCTAAAAACTGTCCCTCCTCTCTCCTACTCACAGGCGTATCTACCTTACCCCCTAAGGGTGGATACCCGTGGCCTATCAGTCATCTTAGTGGGGGCATCTTGCTCCTCCATCCATCTTAAGGTGGCCCGTGTCTTAGGCGGCATTCTTGCCTAGACAAGAGCAACACCTATTATTAAACACATTTCATAGTCATAGCTAAGGAAATAAGGTGGTTTCTAAGATAAGGAATTTATACGGTTCCTTGATTATGAGATGTGCCGCGGTTCATAGTTCATAATCAAAGATTCCACATAAAGACTCGACTCTCCGCTGGACCAAACAAGAACATTTTAGGACCTAAACAACCTAAGGCTCTAATACCAACTCTGTCACGACCCAAATTTTCGAGCCATGACCGGTGCATGGGCCTAATGAGCGTAGCTCACCAAACCCAAGTAAGCTTATCCCATTTTTATTTCTTAACGTCTTATCGATTAATGTATCCATATGTATTCCAGCTGGAGTGAAAATAGCCAACTCATGATGGCATTATCGATTAAAAGTATACATGTATTGTTCAAGACTTAGTAATTTACATTACACGAACATATTCACAAACAAAAGGACTCGTGACTTCCAATGGAGAAAATTTCTGTAAAAGGATTTTTATTGAATGCCAAACACTTACCCAGGAGACGAACTACGGGGACTCCTCGACTAGGATCCAACAATCTCCTGATTTGAAAACGTGAATTTTTAAAACAGTGAGTACAAAACTCAGTGAGCTAATCTTAGAAGGGAACAAGTAGTAATAATCAAGAAGTTGAGAACCATGATGCACTTATTTGGAAACAAGACAATTTACATCAAGTTAATATTAAAACCCCTTCCACTTAACCCGGAGTTATTAAACATTCAATGATAAAGCAACTATGAAATTACATCAATCATTCTAGCAAGATAGCAAAATCGACGGTTTATCACAAATCGTCACGGAACAAGGGTTTCACTCAACCATACGAGGGTTTTGTGTTAGAACCCTTTTTCCTTAATTTAAAACAATTTGCAATAAAGGAAAATTTCTCAAGGTTCACATACCATACAAATCACATTTTCCATCATGCACACTATATCACGCATATATATATTGTCACGACCCGAAACTCCCCATCGGGCCCATGACAACCATCGTGACATCCCGATGGGCACTCATACCCGAAATGCCAATTGGAACCTTGTAAGGCTTAGCATCAGTTTCCACATCTCCTTGGTGAGTAGCAGTTATTAAATATCACATTTCAAAATCGAAAGTTATTTCCGATTCAAAAATGAAAATATATTGTCTCCCAGCTCACAAAGGCATTTTTATCATTTTTTTTGTTCAAAAATCCTGTAACTGACTAAAATATAATAAAAGAGTAGAAACACCTGTTCCATAGTTTAAAATAAGTTTAAATGTCTAAAACATTAGTTTGAAGCAAAATTTTTGAATATATGAATATAATAAAATATCTAATAAAATAATTAATTTTCTTATAAAATAATATTTATAGAAACATCGATAAATAAATTTTTATAGCATAAAAGTTAAATATATTCATACATACTAAAATGCAGATAACCAAAGTATAAAATTACTTTTACAGTGACACGTGGGCCCTCAATTGACCACAAAGATATGGGATTGTAAACTCTTACTTTCTAGGATGCACTCTGAGATTAATTCTTATCTTAATTGGCTATCCACAAATTGTCCTAAGCCTGAAATATGGATAGGAAGAGGGGTGAGATTACATAATCCCAGTGAGTAAACAGACACCATATAAAGTATCTAAAGCTGAGTAAAAAGGAAACAAATAAAATATTCAAATCTAATATATATATTTTTCACAGCATCAATACTCAGTTACTCAAATAATTCACTTGGTTTATGCACAATCTTTAAAACTTGGCTTATGCCAAAACCTGTACTTGGAGATACCTTGTACAGGGGCATCCGTTCGAGTTCACCAAGGCTGTAAAAATTTCATATTTCTCAAAATTCAACTGTTCCTTGGCGTTGGCTGAGTTCATTACCATGAGGTTGTTAGGCGTGAAGTGAACTCAAATCCCACCTCAGGAGATACCCTATGAGCCTCTCTACCAAGGTAAGCACAATAATTGGGTTTTCGTGCCCCTCTTATAGGCTGGTCCATGGAACCCGCCACTGCAGCGACCACAATTATCCCACCAATTAAATAAAAATTATCATAGCATAACATGTCCTACAATCTTTATTTTGCCAATCAAGGCAAATCAAAGCAGTTCACGTATTTATCAATTCATAAAAATAGCCAGTCATGCCCACAATTTATCATAAGCCATACAATTCAAACAGTAATTTGCAAGACAAGTAAACAGTCTCCCATTACTCTATTTTCGAAACCATTATTCAATTTTTTTCCAGAAAATTTATAAAATTATTTTATAAAATCATAATTTTTCTTAAAACATAGTAATTTACTATTTAAACCCATTTTCTATAAATCACAAAATTGCATAAAATCTACTCTAGATAATTAAGACTATAATAAGTTTACTCACAGTATTAGGAGTAGAAATACTCCTATTTCCAATCCGCGAGTACAGTCCTTTACCCATATCTAATGGCTCACCACCTATACATAATTTTCGACACATTTTCAATTTTTTGTGTCAAACCACAATAAATGATTTCAGGCTCTACATGATGCATGGAAATGAGATAAAATGGTTCGGACAGTTGTTTAATCACGGTGTCTGATCGACTCGTCTACACATTATCTAAATTACTAAAATCCTCAATTTAACTCCGATTTGACCCATTTCAATTTATAATAGTCCAATTATATCCACAATACTCAATTACTGTAAATGTGGGTTAGTGTATCAGTTCTAGACCACAAATTATGCTTTTACCACTATTAGGTAAAATTTGTATCTTTGCACCAAAAATTCCCATTTAATTTCTAACCTCACCAAACATCAATTATCACCAAAATAGCATTAAATATCACCAATTTCAGCATCAATTCTCCCCCTAGAAAATTCGGCCTAAATGGGTTAAATGAAGAACATATTGTGTTCTTGCCGATTTTCACACCATTTATCATTAATCGATTTAAACACTAACATTCTTAATTCTCTTACCATAATTCATCCTGGCTTAACCCATTTCACTTGAAATGAAATCATTGCATTCTCAACACACTCACTATGAAATTCAGCCTATGAAAGATTATGGAGGAAATGAAATTTTTCTTATTGTTTTGCTTCCTAAACATGATTAACTACCTCTAAACATCAACATAGTTTAAAATCAAGCCATTTCCATAATCAAATCTCTTCCATACCCATTCGGTCAGACCTTAATTCCTCATGAAAACATGTCATTCATTCGTGGAAATAAAGAAATGATGCATGGGTAAGTTAGGTTTCAAAGAAAATTAAAGAAATTCTAACTTACCTAGCTTGATTATTTGATTTCTCTCACTTTTTCTTTGATTTTCCACCTAGGTTTTTGGTTTCTTCCTTTGTTCTTCCTTTCTTCTTGTCACGACCCGAAACTCCCCATCGGGCCCATGACAACCGCCGCGATGTCCCGATAAACACTCATACCCGAAATATCGATCGGAACCCCACAAGGCTTAGCATTAGATTTCGCATCTCCCCGGTGAGCAATAATCATTAAACATCATGTTTTAAAGAAATATAAGACATTTTCAAACCCAAATATTAAAATATTATTTTTCAGCTCACAGGGGCATTTTCATCGTTTTTTTTTCAAAAATCTCGAAAATCGACTAAAATGTAATAAGTGAGTAGAAAACACATGTTCCATAGTTTGAAATAAATTTAAATGTCTAAAACTTTCATTAAAAATGAAAATACAATTATTAGAATAAAATAAAAATATTGAATAAAATATTTGATTTCTTATAAAACAATTTTTATAAAAATACCGGTAAATAATTTTTTTAGCGTAAAAGTTAAATATATTTATACATGCTATAAAGCAAATAACCAAAGCATAAAATTACTTCTACAATGACACGTTGGCCTCCAATTGACTACAAGGATATGGGACTGTGAACTTTTACTTTCTAGGATGCAACTCCGAGATTAATTCTCGTCTTAATCGACTATCCACCAACTGTTCTGAGCCTGAAATATGGATAGGAAGATGGGTGAGATTATAAAATCCCAGTGAGTAAACAAATACCATCTAAACTGTCTAAAGTCGAGTAAAAGGAGACAAATTCAAATTCGTTCTTTGTATTGCAATTCACCTTATCTCAACTCATTTCAATTGAGTAGAGACATTTAAAATATTCAATCGAGAAAAATATAATTATTTTACTCGAATAATTAATATTTAGTATGGCTTATGTGTCTCTTAAAAACTTAACTTGGCTCTTGCCAAAATCATTCTCGGGGATACCTTGCAGAGGTATCTGACCGAGACCGCCAAGGCTGTTCAGTGTAGTGTACTCATGAACATATTTTTATATTAGAAAATCTAGCCATTCCTTGGCATTAGCTGAGTCTCACTCTCACGCGGTGGTCCACGTGAAGTGCACTCAAACTTTACCTCCGGAGATGCCCTTCACACGGCTCTCCGATTGAGGTAACGTAAATCTAATTCCGTGCCCCCTCTCTTAGGCTGGTCCACAAAACCGTCCACTGCAGGGATTATGGATTATTTTATCTACCACCTTATTTATAAAATCTTAACTAGCATGACATGGCAATTTATTGCAATCTATCCTCTCAAGGCTGAATACATAGTACGTATAATTTCAACACAAACCAGCCTAGCCATTCATGCTCACATATTGTCATAAGCTGATTAATTTAAAACACAATTTATAACACAATCAGGTAGTCTCCAATTACTTTAATTTCAAAATCACTATTTAATTCCTGAAAAATTCATAAAATCATTTTATAAAATCACATTTATTCATAAAGCATAACAATTTACTATTTTAAACCCAATTTCTATAAAATCACTCAATTGAATAAAAACTACTCTAGATAATTAAGACGATAATAAGTTTACTCATAGTTTTTTGGAAATCAATTCCGGGTACCCCGACTACTAATCCTCCGGTGCGATTTTCTTGCCTTTACCAGAGAACTCACCACTTTGACAAATTGTACAATAAAGTAATTACCACAATTGTGCTAATTTGATATAAACCTAACCTAAATTCTACATGAATGCATGAACTACTCGGGTAACCGTTAAAATACGGTGTCGACCTAATTTGACCTATTACTCGATAAAATAGCCATTGTATCCAATTTAACTCCAAATTGTGTCGTTCCTTTTCTAATACCATAAATCATCAATTATCAGTCAAATGACACAAAATTTAGCTTAATTTCCTTTTCATTGCTTCATAGAAAAATTTGGCTATAATGGGGCATTATCACTAAAATTTTTCCTACATCAATTTCTCACCATAATTAATCAATTTCTAATCCATCTCACTTGAAATGAAATCATTTCATTGCACACAAACCATAAGGCATTCGGTCATGGAAATTTGGTGGGGGAAATAGAATTTTTCCTTGTTGTTTTACTTCTAAACATACTTAACTATCTCTAAACATCAACATAGTTAAAAATCAAGTCAATCCAACATCAATTTCTCTCCCATACCTATTCGACCTTCATGATTTCAGCATGATAACTCAATATTCAGCCATGGAAAATAAGAAATAAAGCATGGGTAAGCTAGGTTTAAAGCAAAAGTTAAAAGATTTTACCTTTATGTTGCTTGATCTTTGAAAAGTCTATGAAATCTCTTGATTTCTTGGCTAGGTTTTTGTTTTTCCCCTTTGTTTTCTTTTCTTTCCCTTTGGTTCTGGTTTAGGCCGATTATGGTGAGAGAAAATGAAGTTTATAAGCTAATTTTTATGGTTTAATAATAAAATAATGTGACTTGCCATGTGTCACATGCTTATTAGTTTAAAATTTTAATTATTTGACTTTTTCTCTTTATTTCTTCACCACACATTTGTCATATTTATCTATTTCCATGATGAATAAAATCCCTTGGTCATGACAAATGTTGGGGGTGAAAAATTACCGATTTGCCCTCGGGGTGAAAAAATTACAATTTTACCTTTATACTTTGAAACGTACTGAAATTATATTTTTCTCACTTTTCAACCTCAAATAACACTTCAATTGATCAATCTTAATCAAATGGGACCAAAATCTTTTCTAAAAATTCTCGTTTGTCATCTAGTGGCAAAATTACCATTTTGCCCTTGTGCTCCAAAAATATCGAGAAATTAAATTTATCACTGCTAAACTTCATATTATACTTCAAATGATTAATATTGGTCAAAATTTTCATCAAATAACCAATTTAAAATTTTAGGTGACAAAATGACCATTTTGCCCTTAATCGATCAATTTTCTCGATTGACTCCAAATCGGACCTCGAACTCCGAATCACTATTTTGAGTCATCCCTGGACTGTGAAATCTTCAATTTCACTCTTAAAGTTCTTATTTGAACTTGGTTGAGGTTTAAATCATCTCAGTTGTACTTATAAGTACAATACCGACTTTTAAATACTTTTTTTGGCTGTTCAAATATACAATCACTCTATCAGTCACATGTATAACATGGCAGATATTTTAAGGTTGGGCTTGACAATTCTTGTTACTGGTTGCTTTGGCCAAATATGGTGAGAGAAGATAGGTTTTATAGGCTGATTTTTTATGCTTTAATAATAAAGTAATAAACTTGCCACGTGTCACAACCTTATTAGTCCATTTTTCTAAATATTTGACTTTTTCTCTTTATTTCTCCACCACAATTATTCTTATATTTATCCAATTCCATGATGAATGAAATCCCTTAGTCTTGAAAAATGTTGGGGGTGAAAAATTACCGATTTGCCCCCGAGGTGATAAAATTACGATTTTATCACTATACTCCGAAAAGTACCAGAATTGCATTTTTTTTCACTTTTCAACCTCCAATAACACTTCAATTGATCAATTTTAATCAAATGGGGCTAAAATCTTTTCTAAAAATTTCTGTTTTGTCATTTAATGGTAAAATTACTGTTTTGCCCTTGTGCTCCAAAAATATCGAGAATTAAAATTTTCACTGCTAAATCTCATATTATACTTCAATTTATCATATTATACTTCAAATGATTAATCTTGATCAAAGTTTTCGTGAAATAACAAAATTTAAATTTTGGGTGGCAAAATGACCATTTTGCCCTCAATCGGTCAATATTTTCGATTAACTCCAAATCGGACCTTGAACTTCGAATCACTGTTTTGAGTCATCCCTAGACTGTGAAATCCTCAATTTCACTCTTAAAATCCTTATTTGAACTTGTTCGGAGTTTAAATCCTCTCAATTGTGTTTCTAGGTACAATACTGAGTTTTGAATACTTTTCCGAGCTATTCAAATATACAATCACTCTATCAGTCACATATATGACCTGACAAGTATTTTTGGGCTGGGCTTGACATATATAAAATCATGTGCAATTACATACACCACACCATTTTCCTCCACTCTGGTGCACTCCCTACTCGCATATCATTACCGGCATGTGCACTGCCCACTCCGCACATAGACGGTTGTAATTATCACAACATTATCATTCAACTGACATGTGCACTACCCACTCCGCACATGCACGGTCGTAATTAGTACACAATATTGTCATTCAACCAGCATGTGCACTGCCCACTCCGCACACGCACAGTTACATCAATTTCACAAAATTTCTTAACAATACATATAATATATTCTTATACACATATCAACATCATATAGAGGTACATAGATTCATCACAATCATGTTCCGCTTCACAAAAATATTTCACTAAAGGCTTGTTCCTATGGTACTCGTTCTTTTTAAAGAAAAGTTCGATAAAATCATTCAAATGTTTTGTTCAAATATATTCACATTCGCAAAACAATTTTGAAATGCAAGTTCACTTATAGTATTAGGAGTTTAATTTGTCAAGAGTTTAATTTGAATATATCTATATTTATATATATTCAAGTAATATAAATTTATTTTACATTTAGTAGTTTACAAGTTCAACAAATATTAAAATTTTATATATTTAAGTTTGCATCATAGTTCAACAAATACAAAAATTTTATATATTTAAGTTTGTATTGTAGTTCAAGTAATATAAATTTATTTTACATTTATTAGTTTACAATTTCAACTAATATAAAAATTTTACATATTTAAGTTTGCATCATAGTTCAAGCGATATAAATTTATTTTACTTTTATTAGTCTACAAGTTCAACTAATAGTTTTATATTTAAGTTTGCATCAAAGTTCAAATAATATAAATATATTTTACTTGTTATAATTTACAAAATAAAAGTTGGTTGAGATGGTTATGTTTGTTAAGAATGTAAAGAGAATAAAAGTTCAAGTCTCACTAGTTACAAAATTTTATAACATTATATATAATATAAGTATAATCGAGTTATATGAGCACTTGATAATACTTGAAATAAATATAATTGGGTTCGGGTTTAGGGTACCCTAGGGATGATACTTGAATTGTACCCGAGCTTGATTTGGGCACTAAAAGTAATACTCGAACCCGCCCCATAATTGATTATGTGCTACTCGAACCCTATGTTATCAAGTTGGGTACTGCAGATACCTAATTACTAATTACACATTTATATCGCTAAATAGGAAGAACCTGTTGGTCCCAAAGTGAGTGCTAAAGAGGGGTGAATAGCACTATCTCGGCTCTTTTGCAAGATTGAGACTTGATCTCAAAACAATGGAGGCAAAACAAAAGAGACAATGGACAAAGTATTTATAATGGTTCGGTCCAAGACCTACATCCACTACCTTGATTATCTGTCACGACCCAATTCCCAGGCCATGACCGGCGCAAGGACCTAATGAGCATAGCTCACCAAGCCCAAGCAAGCCTTTTTTGATAATCATGTTTGACATTTTATACATCTTGCATTACTGTTTCTGAATGAAAATTCTTGATTCACAATTCAATATATTTCAAAACATAACATGTATACCACATGTTTACAATTCATTATCCCAAAGCACCGTCATTCAATGCCATCTCATCGAGGCATCATTAATCCAACATATATATATACATGTACATAGACAAAAACTCTCAACCATCAGCGGAGTAACTTTGAATAAAGGCACAGCTACTGAGATGCCGTCGTACCTACCAAAAAGCGAGCCTGTGTGGACGACTTGATCCAAGTCGCAATTGCCTTTAAATCTGAAAACATGAATTTTTATAAAACTTGAGCATGAAACTCAGTGAGTGAATATTAGAAGGGAACAAGCAATCTTAACTAGGAAATTTGACAAGCATGATGCACTGGTTGAAAATAAGGCCATTTTCATCTAACTACTATTCCAAACCCTTTTTCCTCTATTTAGATCAATCTACGATAAAGGAGAATTTCTCAAAATTCACACATCATACAGTCATATTCTATCAGCATGCACACTATATCACCCACGTATATATATCAAATCACATGCAAGTACATACATCACGTTATCGTTCAATCGATATGTACACTGCACCCCTCTGCACAACCATATGACTCGGCAAAGGGTGCACTTCACCTCGCACAGGGGTCCCCTTTGCGAGCAGTCCCTTCTTTCCTCTTTTGAGATTTCTATTAGAGCACTCATAGGGTGGGGGATCACACAGCACCCCATCATCTATAAGTCCCTTAAAATCATTCGCTCATGGATAGGAGATCACATAGCAATCCTATCCTCTATGAGCCCCAAATCATCATTCGTTCATGGATAGGAGATCACACAGCAATCCTATCCTTGGAGATCACACAACAATCCTATCCTCTATGAGCCCCAATCATCATTCGCTCATGGATAGGAGATCACATAGTAATCCTATCCTCTATGAGCCCCAAATCATCATTCGCTCATGGATAGGAGATCACACAGCAATCCTATCTTCTATGAGCCCCAAATCATCATTCACACGTACGGTTATAATCATTACACAATATTATCTATCAATGCACAACATATATTCATAGGTATATAGATATATATACCCATATAATGTAATGACACCCAAATTCACAACAGCCACCTTTCACAATATAGAGACAATTTATCAAGGGCTTGTTCTCGGGACTTATTTCTAAATAAGAAATTGGGTGCAATTCATTCAAGCAATTCAATTAAAGTCCCCAAATCGATGGTTGTTTACAAATCGTCACATAATAGGGGTTTCACAACCCGTACAACTCATATATGCATATATCACATACAATTTCATTCACCCATCATTCTATCAAGCCGGATAGCACAATTAACGGTTTATCACAAACCGTCACAAACAAGGGTTTCACATATCACACAATCACACATATATACACAAAGACCAGAACAATCATATACACCACCAAGTCTTCACTGTTCTTGGTGGCAAAAGCGACATTTATCAGAGCACTTGCAGGCGTTACAAATCGCCGTCCCTGCAAGCCCCTGGACGGATAATCACGCTTCACCAAAGTTCACGAGTGAAAATTTCTAGGAATCGTGGGCGCTACGCCTCGCCGTCCCCACTTTGCTCAACTCTAGATTTCTAGGAAATTGTGGGCGCTACGCATCGCCGTCCCTACTTTGCACACCTCTGTATTTCTAGGAAATCATGGGCATTACGCATCGTCGTCCCCACTTTGCTTAATTCTAAATTTTTAGGAGATTGTGGGTGCTACGTATCACTATCCCCATTTTGCTTAACTCTGAATTTCTAGGAAATTGTGGGCGCTACGTATCGCCATCCCCACTTTGCATACCATTACATCAATTTCACATAAATTTATTAACAATACATGTAAGCACCATATAAAGGTACACAAATGCATCGCAAACATATAGATGAGCAATATTCAACACAATAAAAGTTCACATCAATAAAATAATATTTCATGAAAAGCTTGTTCCCATGGTACCCATTTTTTTTTAATGAAAATTGAATAAAATCATTGAAGCATTTTATTCAATAAATTCATATTTCCCCAAAACTATTTTTTTGAGATGTAAATTCACTCATAGGTGTCGAAAATCCGAATTCTGGGTGCACTCGGACTAATAGTCCTCAGACGCAATTCCTTTGCCTTTTCCGAACGTCTCACTACCTTGACAAATAACAAAGTCGAGGAATTTACTATACTATCCTTAAATTGATATAAACCAATTTAAATTACTAATGCTTGATATGTAAATGCAAAAATACGTCCGATTACCGCCTAATCGTGGTATCGATTAAATTCGATCGATCACCCGATTAATTTACGATTGTGTCCAAATCACCTCCAATTTAATCCATTTCTCCTCTAATACCTTAATTCTCCACATGCCATTTAAATAAAGCTAAATTCAGCATTAGAACCCTCACATTTCCTTATAGAAAAATTCGATCATTTGGTGCACTAGCACCGAAATTTTTCTACATAACCGTTTCACTTTAATTCATCATTTTTCAATTCATTTCATTTCAAATGAAATCATTTCATTTGAAATGAAAACAATTCCTCATTGATTCTCAACACACTAGGTTCGGCCAACAAAGAACCCTAGAGAAATTGAATACTTCTTTTGTGTTTTTGTTCATAACCATGCTTAACTACCTCTAAACATCAACATAGTCTAAAATCAAATTATTCCAACAACAATTCCTCTTCCATACCCATTTTTCAGAATTGAACTCATGATGATATCTCAATATTCAACCATGGAAATCAAGAACAAAAGCATGGGTATTGTAGATCATAAGCAAAAGTGAAGAAATATTACCTTTTTCACTTGATTTTCCTTGAAAATCACACTTTTTCTTTGATTTTCACCTAGGTTTTCTTGTTTTTCTCCTTGTTCTATTTTGTTTTCCTTTGAATTGGTTTTGTGCAGAATTTGGAGAGAGAAAATGGGTTTTATGGCTGATTTTTAGGCTTTAATAATAAAATAAACTAGTTTGCCACATGGCATAATGCCATTGGTCTATATTTTGACTTTTTTGACTTTTTCTTTCAATTCTTTTTTACCACATGATTAGTCAAAGTCAAGATATGATCAAAAGATGACCATGGCTGGAAAAATATGTTCTGGTGGTGGAAAATTACTGTTTTACCCTTGAGATGATAAAATTACGATTTTACCCCTATACTCCGAAATGTACTGGAATCACATTATTTTCACTTTCTAACCTCAAATAACACTAATATTGATCAATATTAACCAATTGGGGCCAAAATCTTTTCAAACAAATTCCCGTTTAGTCCTCCATTGGTAAAATTACTATTTTGCCCTTGTGCTCCAAAAATACCGAGAATCACAATTTTCACTACTAAACTCCATTTTATACTCCAATAATCTTAATTATATTTCATATAATTATTTTTTGATCTAATGTGATCAAATCTTAGCTAAAAATCTCCATTAAATCATCAAATGGTAAAATGACCATTTTGTCCCTAATCGGTCAATTTTCTCGATTGACTCCAAACTGGACCTTGAACTCTGAATCATTATTCTAAGTCATTCTGTGGGTTTCAGAATTTTTAAATTCCTCTTAGAATTTCTATTTGAACTAGTTCAAGGCTCAATTTAACTTGGTTGTACCACTCGGTACAATACCGTCTTTTAATCGAGCTTGACAGGGTCTCACATTATCCAACCGAGGATTTTCAAACAAATCACTAGAACGGTGGAATTCACAAGCTTCCACCAAGCTTTTACAATGGCTGTTCCATGGCTTAGCCACAACCTTTACACTAGTTTTTCATGGGCTAAACTAAAACCCCAATGTGGTTTTTCAAAACTCAATCACAACCTATCACTAGCTTTTCACGGGATCAATGAAAACCCAAGGTGGTTTTTCAAGGCTCAACCACAACCTATCACTAGTTTTTCCCAAGCTAAATTAAAACCCAACACTCAACTTTTCTAGGCTAAGTTGGAACCTACAAGCATTCAAGCAAACCTTGCTTGAAGCAAACACTTAGAGTGAAACACTCACTCTAAGAATACAAAGAGAAGTAGAGAAAGTACCTAATGATCACACGATTGATCTATGTGGTACAAGTTTAAGTGCTAAACACAAATACAAAGAATGGACGTTGAAGTTTAGTGAATAGTACAAATGATATTCAAGTTTTCTACTCTTTTTTTTTTTGGCTTGAATATGATGGTGTCTTTGTGTATAAAGCCAA
The DNA here is from genome assembly GCA_036013995.1 of Theobroma grandiflorum. Lineage (NCBI taxonomy): Eukaryota > Viridiplantae > Streptophyta > Magnoliopsida > Malvales > Malvaceae > Theobroma > Theobroma grandiflorum. The sequence goes on from CP142131.1 coordinate 17,806,645, forward strand.
AAGATGTTCAAAGTTCTCTAAAATCTATCAAAAGTTGTTTCCTTGGCATTTGAAGATCCTTTTATAGTTGGAGAAGCTTGTCTGATGGCTGTTAGGACGTTTATGACTGTTAGAAATAGTTTAGGGAAGATTCTAGCCATTATTCTGTTTTGTAGTGATCTGGTGCATGTTGCAGACAGAGAGCACTTAGTCGACTAAAATTTTTCCCTTGGTCGACTAAGTTGGTTCTGTTTTAGACGTAGATTCCAAAGAGCGCTTAGTCAACTAACCCATTTTCTTGGTTGACTAACTCGATTCTGTTTCTTACTAAGCTTCAGCCTTCCACTTCTCCACTTTGACCTTTATTCAACCAATGATATTCCTTGTCATATCAGGGGACTTTCTTTATAATAATCATCCTTGTTCCTTATCCAAATCACATCTTTAAGAGCTCATTAGGAAGATTGATTTATTGTTTCTTTGTAGACATTTTCTCTGCACATTTAGGAAAGATATTAGACACAAAAGACATGGGAATGTTTTATTATCATCAAAAACTAATGGAGCCAACAATCTCCCCCTTTTTTATGATGATAAAACAACCCTTTGTTAACAGCATAGTGTCTTTTTAGTTCTTTTTTGGTTTTTGCAGTCAATGAGGATTGCTCCCCGTAAGTTCATGTTTCCCCTGAGTTTGTGCATATCTTTCATTCATTCCAGCAGGTTTTTATCCAAGTTATGTTTATAGTGGCATTGTACATTCTTCCTTTGGATTGAAAATGTTCATATATGTAGATTTAAAAGAAATTGACAAGTTGATAGATTGTCATTAGTTTTTCATTTTTTCATGTTTCTGTCAACTGTTTGTAATTTCCAGATTTCATTATGTTAGTTCTAGATTTCATTTAAACCATCATTTTTCAGCAAACTCTCTGTAAATCATCATCCATATGTACTCAAACACATATTCAGTTTTGCCTTATCATGTCAGAATTGGTTTATCAACATGATCACTCAATATTCGCATGATTATCAAAAAATTACAACAGTATTTCACAGATATTAGTAAAAAATTTCTAGCAATGCTTCACAATGCCATAAATATCATTTTCAGAGTTCAAGAAGCATAGATAGATGTCAACAAGCATATTTCATACATCCATAAAGTCAGCCAAGATTAAGATTCAATGTTTGAATTCCATTTTGGCATAAATATCCAACAAAAACAGTAATTGCAGATTTGTTCCTAAAATGCCCTTAAGTCAAATTTCCTTCATAGTAACTTTAGAAGTATAATACCTTTACCCTCATGATTTTTTGTTTTTCTTGATGTTTTTCCTAAAAGTCCAGTACCTCTACCTTCAAGATTTTTTTATTTTTCTTTGGTTTTTATACTCTCCCTTTTTGTCATCATCAGGGAGGGGGTTAAGGCATCATTCTTTAGAGGGAAATGGTGTGGATTCAGGGGAATCTGACCATTGTTCCTAGGAAGGATTCAGAGGAAGAGGAGATGGTGGTTTTGGAAGTGGTTGAGTGGATACTTCAAGAGGTTGCTGAGAGGACTGTGGGGGTGTCTGTGCAGCTTGTTCAGGAGTAGCCTGATCAAAGACTTCTATAGGGGCTTGAGGAGAGCTTGCAGGAGGTGGTTTTGCTTTCTCTGCCAATCTGGAAGACTTCCTTGTTCTCAGAGCCACAGATTTTTTGGCTATCTTCTTCTATCTCATGGCAGGTGGCTGAGGCTTAGTTGCTGGAGTTGCATCTTTTGTTTTTCCTTTTCCTTGGCCTTTTTCTATAGCTTCTTTTTCTGAAGTCATTGCTTGGGCAGCTTGAGCTACTATTGCCTCTTTTTCTAATTGCTCTTATCTTACCATCTGATAGAAGAGTCCCATGACAGACACTACATCAGAGTGAGGAGAAGATGCTCTTAGTTTAGGCTGTGGTGAGGGTTGATGCTCAAGAGGACCAGGTGGTGAACCAACTACCTCAGTTCTTTGGTCAGATGTTTCCTTTTCTACTAAGGTGATTTTGAGGGGTTCCTCAATTCCTGGTTCAGGGCTTTGATGTCCAACACTTACACTCTTGTAGGTAGACCCTTCAGCTTGAAATTCAGGGCTTACATCTTGGAATTCAGAACCTTCTGGTTGCAAGGCTGATCCTTCAGCACTTTGTCTTTTTGGTGTTATGCTTTCAATAGCAGAGGAGTCAGCATCAACAGGTCCAAATGGTATCTCAAATTTTACTTTCAGGCTGGCTTCAATCTCATTCATTTTTTCTTCAATTTTCACAAGCCTTGCTCCCTAATCAGTGAGCTTGGCATCCATCCTCATCAGCAGATTGAACATTACTTTATTTGAGAAGAGAGGGACTGTTGTTTTTGGTTGTGTGGGGGCTGCCTTTGGTTGAGTTTGTACTGAGGTAATTTTAGAGCTATTGCTGAAAGTGTCCCCATATAGCTTGTATCCCATCTTGATCAAACTTCCCAAGTAGATGGGTTGATCTCTATTATTCACCATGTCCAAGTCATACCTCTTGGCCCATGCTTTTTTTTTCTTAACAAGGGATGTGATTACATTCTCGTATGGCAGATGAATTTTGTCCAGCTTGTAGGTAGTTCTCATCCCTTCAATCATGAACTTTCTGAGGTTCAGAACTTCTCCAGTGAATGTATGCTCCATTAGCCAAAGATCTTGGAGGCTGATGTAGCTTAGGCTTCCACTTCTACCATGCAGATTGGCTGCCACAAAGTAATGCAAGATTCTAAATTGTGGACTAATGATCAATCCTGCATTGCTCTTTAAAGAAAATTTTTCTTTATTTCTGATGATAATTTCCCACACGGATGCAGGATCATACTTGTCAGGTATTTCATACTCTCCATTTTCTTTTTTAATTCCTAACAGATTACTCAAATCTGAAGCTGTGACTAAAAACTCTTTCCCATTTAAAAACACATTCAAGTTATCCTCTGAAAAGTCCTCTGAATCATCAAGTTCTCTCTCACTAAATGCAATGCTAGCATAGAATTCTTTAACTAAACTAGCACTATACATCTTATCCTTGAAAGAGCTATACTCCTTAATCCTCAATTCATTAAAATAGTCTGTTAAGTTTGTTTGAAGTTTAGGGGTTTCACTAAAACTCTCCCAGTCAATGTACTTTTCGCATGTAATGAGAGTATTTTCAATTTTCTTAAACCTCTCTTCATGAATTTTGTTTTTAAATTTTAGGGATGAAGCAGATGATGTACCTTTTTCTTCTTTACTCTTCTTTTCTAGTTTCTCAGTCTTATTCTTTTTCTCTTTTTGTTTCTTCTTCTCAGAATCTTTCCCAGTCTTCTTTGTTACAAAACTTGAAGCTCATTTTTGTTTCTTCTTTGGGTGCTCAGCTTCGGGGTCTTTTTCTGCTGGTCTCTTCCCTTTTTTCTTTGCTAGCAAATCCTTAAGCAGGGTCGACTTGGCCATTATCATTTTTGAAAATGATTTTTACTTAGGGTTCCAAGATGTGATAGAAGAAGGGTTCTCGATTGGTTTCAGAAAGAGAAGAAAAGCAAATGAGATTGCTAGGGTTGAGAGAACTGGTTATCTGAAGATCAAGAAGTGATTGACAGTTTCTAACTTAGAAACCATCTGCCTTCCCCTTTATCAATTGCCTCATTTCCTAAATTTCAAAACTCCCTCTAATATTTTTTCTATTTACTGATTTAGGTTTTCCCTTTTTATTTCATTACCCGGTAAGCATAAAATTCCATTACTTTAATCCATCAATATTCATCAGTCAGTTCTTTTATACTAATGAAACAGAATGCTCTTAGTTGATTGAGTTTCACACTTTAGTCGACTAAGTCCCTTCTATTTTTCTTTATTTAGTCTAGACTTCTCCCTATAACTCTTCCAAACAACACATTCTTAGATTTCTTCTGATCTCACAGAATCTATCCTCACTAAGAGGTTTTGTAAATATGTCAGCAAGTTGATGCAATGTGCTCATGAATTCAATATTGATTTCTCCCTTAGTTACATAATCTCTATTAAAGTGATGTCTAACTTCAATGTGTTTAGTTCTCAAGTGTTGTACAGGATTCTTTAAAATATTTATAGCACTGGTGTTGTCACAATATATGGGAGTGTTATTCATGGACAACTCGTAGTCTTTCATTTGTTGCTTAATCCATAAAACCTGTGCACAACAACTTTCTAAGGATACATATTCAGCTTCAGCTGTGGACAATGCTACAGAATTCTGTTTTTTGCTTGACCAGCATACAAGCATGCTACCTAGGAACTAACACATTCCACTAATGCTTTTTCTATCAGTTTTACTTCTTGCAAAGTCAGCATCTGAATATCCTACAAGGCTGAATGGTGATTCTTTTGAATACCAAATTCCTAAGCTTTGAGTTTCTATGAGATATCTAAATATTCTTTCATAGCAGTTAGGTGTGTTTCTTTAGGTTGAGATTGAAATGTAGCACACAAACACACACTAAACTGAATATCTGGTCTACTTGATGTTAAGTAAAGAAGATATCCAATCATACCTTTATAGAGCTTTTGATCTACATATTTACCTTTCTCATCAGCATCAAGCTTTGTAGATGCACTCATTGGTGTGCTGATTGATTTTAATTTTAGCATATCAAACTTTTTGAGCGTGTCTTGAATGTATTTATCTTGCTTGATAAAGGTTCCTCCTTTGCATTGCCTGATTTGAAGGCCAAGAAAATACTTCAATTCTCCCATCATGCTCATCTCGAATTCTCCCTGCATTTCCTTAGCAAAATTCTTGTAAAGTGATTCATTAATAGCACCAAATATAATGTCATCTACATATATTTGAACTATGATCAAATCATTTGAGCATCTTTTGATAAACAGTGTGGTGTCTATGCTACCCCTAACATAGTCTTTTTCTACCAGAAACTTTGATAGCCTCTCATACCAAGCTCTAGGAGCTTGCTTCAATCCATATAAGGCTTTGTGAAGTCTAAACACATAGTCTGGTTTTTCAAAGTCTTCAAAACCAGTAGGTTGTTCAACATATACCTCTTCTTGAATAATTCCATTGAGGAATGCACTCTTCACATCCATTTAGTATAGCTTGAAGTTCATATGACAAGCAAAGGCAACTAATAACCTTATGGCTTCTATTCTAGCTACCGGAGCAAAGGTTTCTTCATAATCTATGCCTTACTCTTGATTATATCCCTTTGCCACCAGTCTTGCTTTGTTTTTTTACTATATTTCATTGTTCATCAACCTTATTTTTAAATACCCATTTAGTGCCAACTATAGGATGACTTGAGGTCTTAGGCATTAGTGACTATACATTGTTTCTCTTGAATTGATCCAGCTCCTCTTGCATGGCTAAAATCTAGTTTTCCTCTTTTTTAGCTTCTTCAAAACTTTTATGTTGAACTTGAGAAATGAATGCTGAAAATTCACATGTCTTTCTAGTTCCTTTCCTAGTCTTAACTCCATGAGACATGTCACATATGATTTGTTCTTGTGGGTGATCTCTCACATATCTCCAGCCTCTAGATAAGTCACTATGCTGAATTTCTTGTCTGTGCAGGTTTTCTAAAGGAAGAGCTATGGATTCTTCTCTTGATGAGTCTTCCTCATTATTCTTGCTATCATTTAGACTCATTTCATCCATGTGTTCTAGTTTTTCTAGATCTTCATCATCCTCATGAACTTCTTTTTCAACATGGATTGATTCATCAAAAACTATGTGGACAGATTCTTCAACATTTAGTGTCCTTTTGTTGAACACTCTATAAGCTTTTGAGTTCATGGCATATCCCAAAAATTTTGCTTCATCACTTTTTGCATCAAATTTTTCTAATGGTTGTTTTCCATTATTCAGAACAAAGCATTTGCAGCCAAAGTTCCTAAGGTGAGAGATATTTGGTTTTCTTCCTTTGTATAGCTCATATGGGGTCTTTGACATGATTGCTCTAATTGAGACCCTATTAAGAATGTAAGTTGTTGTATTTACAGCTTCAGCCCAAAAGTACTTAGGAAGGTTGTTCTCACAAAGCATAGTTTTAGCCATCTCTTTCAATGTTCTATTCTTTCTTTTTACAACTCCATTTTGCTGGGGTGTTCTTGGTGCAGAAAAATTATATTCCAGCCCCTTTTCATTGCAAAACTTTTCAAATTCATCATTCTCAAATTCTCTTCCATGGTCACTCCTAATCCTAACAATGGGTGTACCTTTTTTCATTCTCAACTTTCTTACAATAACCTATGAAGGCTGATAATGCATCATTCTTGTGGGCAAGGAAATAAACCTAAGTAAACCTAGAATAGTCATCAACTATCACTAAGCCATAAGATTTTTTACCTAAACTTGTGGTGCTAATAGGACCAAAGAGATCAATGTGCAGCATTTCAAGAAGTCTAGATGTTGACATAACATTCTTAGTTTTGAATAAAGTTCTGACTTGTTTTCTCAATTGATAAGCTTCACATATTCTATCATTTTCAAGTTTAATGCTAGGTAGTCCAACAACTAAATCTTTCTTGATCAGCTTTGTCATGGTGTTTAAACTTACATGTCTTAGTCTTCTATGCCATAACTGGCTGTCATTTTCAGTGTTTGCTACTAAGCACAGTTAATTTTTCTTTTCTAGATCTTCAAGAAAGATAACATACATATTTTTCAATCTTTTTCCTATGAAGATAGTCTTGTTTGTGCTTATATCTATTATTTCACATTTGTTGGAATCAAAACAAACCTTGAATCCTTTATCACAAAGTTGACTGATGCTTAGCAGATTATGCTTCAAACCTTGAACAAATAACACATGACTAATTTGTGTACAAGAGTTCTTACCAACCATACCTATACATTGGATTCTTTCTTTTGAATTATCTCCAAAAGATATGGTGCCTCTTTTTTTCTTGTCCAGCTGTGCAAACAGCATTTCATCCCTTGTCATGTGTCAAAAGCAACCACTATCCATATACCAAGGCTACTTCTTCTTATTGTGTTGAGCCTTTGAACATGTTTCCTTTAGGTGCAGCTCAACCTACAAAAACATTGTTCAGTTCTTCTTGATAGGTACCCATATTTTGATGGGTTCTTAAGTGTTAGTGGCAATGAGAGAACCTTTTGGCACCCAGATTTTTCTAGTTTTCTACACATTCATATTTCTGGCACAATCATAGGATAAATGGCCAAATTTTCCACAACAATAGCATCTAGATGATCATTATGATAATTTTTCTTACCATAAGAAGTTTTCTTTAAAGTGTCATTGTTTAAACACTTGAGAGCTGTATTTTCATCAAGAGACTTTTGCAAAGCAGCAGATTTATCTTCCAGCTCTACTTTCATGATTTCAAAATCTATTTTTGAGTGTTCTAGTTCAGTTTGAAGCAAATTTCTTTGTTCAAAAACAGAGTTGAATTCATGTTTTATTTTCTCCAAATCTTTTTCAAGTGATGCAGCGTTTTTCTTCAGGTTTTTGTACTTTAAAAACAGGCTTTCAAACTCATCACATAAATTATCATACTCATCTTGTAACTCATTCATAGAAATATCACAAGTCGATGAGCATACCTCTGTTTCATCATCTTTGGCCATCAGATAGATGTTTGCTCTTTCTTCTGAGCTTTCCTCATCAGTTTCAGTGCTTGAATCACTATCTGACTAGGTTACAGCAACCATTGCCTTTTTCGATTTTCTGTTTTTCTTTGGAGTTTTTTCTTTCAGCATTGGACATTCAGATTTGTAGTGCCCTGGTTTCTTGCATTCATAGCAGATCACTTCTTCTTTGTTACTGCTGTCATTCTTGTTTTCTTCCATGAAGGACCTTGATCTCTTTTAAAGATCTTTTTTACAAATCTAGGGTTCTTTCTTCCTATCAGTTTTCTGAATTTTCTTATAACAAGTGCAAGTTCATCATCATCATTGCACGAGAGTTTTTCCAGCTCTTCTTCAAGGATGTTGGCTTTAAGTGCTATGTTCTTCTTCTTCTCTTTTGCCTCTCTTTTATCCTTATCTTCTTCTTCCTTGAGCTCTAGCTCATGCGTTAGTAGAGACTCGTAAATTTCATCAAGTGTGATGATGTTCAAATCTTTGGCTTCTCTAATGACAGTCACCTTTGGCTTTCATGATTTAGGTAGACTTCTAAGAAGTCTTTTTACAAGCTCATGCTCGGGGATAGGTTTTCCTAATTGGTTAAGTTTATTTGTAATGTTTGTGAACCTATCAAACATGCTGGTGATGTCCTCACCAGGTTCCATTTTGAACATCTCATAATTGTGGGTTAGGAGGGTTATCTTGGACTCCTTAACTTGAGAAAACCCTTCATGAATTATTCTTAACTTATTCCACACTTGCTTAGCTGTTGTATAGCTTGAGACTTTGTTAAACTCAGTGGGAGTTAAGGCACAATGCAAGGTGTTGATTGCCTTAAAATTGGTCTGCACTTTCTTGGTTTCAACCTCGATCCATTCAGACCTTGGCTTAAGCATTAACTCATTTGTAACCACATTTACAATTGAGGGAAAAAGGGACCATCTGTGAAGACATCTCACATTTCATAATCTATGGCTCTAATGTATATTAAAATCCTAGTGCTTCAATAAAGGTAATTAGAGCCATCAAACAGAGGTGGTCTGTTTGTAGATTATCCCTCGGCTACAACTGATTTTTATAGAGCCATTTGGATCCTTTCTAAGGGTGTTAGACCTTGTATGCATATAGTTAGCTCTGATACCAATTGTTGGTCCCAAAGTGAGTACTAGAGGAGGGGTGAATAGCACTATCTCGGCTCTTTTGTAAGATTGAGACTTAATCTTAAAACAATGGAGGCAAAACAAAAGAGACAATGGACAAAGAATTTATAGTGGTTCGGTCCAAGACCTACATCCACTACCTTGATTATCCAACCAAGGATTTTCAAACAAATCACTAGAACAGTGGAATTCACAAGCTTCCACCAAGCTTTCACAATGGCTTTGCCAAGGCTTAGCCACAACCTTTACACTAGCTTTTCACGGGCTAAACTAAAACCCAAGGTGATTTTCAAGGCTCAACCATAACCTATCACTAGTTTTTCTCGGGCTAAACTAGAACCTAACACTCAACTTTTTAAGGCTAAGTTGGAACCTACAAGCATTCAAGCAAACCTTGCTTGAAGTAAACACTTAGAGTGAAACACTCACTCTAAGAATACAAAGAGAAGTAGAGAAAGTACCTAATGATCACATGGTTGATCTATGTGGTACAAGTTTAAGTGCTAAACACAAATACAAAGAATGGATGTTGAAGTTCAGTGAAGAGTACAAATGATATTCAAGTTTGCTACTCTTTTTTTTTGGCTTGAATATGATGGTATTTTTGTGTATAAAGCCAAAGGATGTTCAAAGTTCTCTAAAATCTATCAAAAGTTGTTTCCTTGGCATTTGAAGATCCTTTTATAGTTAGAGAGGCTTGTCTGATGGCTGTTGGGACGTTTATTACCGTTACAAACAGTTTGGAGAAGATTCTAGTAGTTATTTTGTCTTGTAGTGGTCTGGTGCATGTTGTAGACATAGAGCACTTAGTCGACTAAAATTTTTCCCTTGGTCGACTAAGTCGGTTCTGTTTCAGACGCAGATTCCAGAGAGCACTTAGTCAACTAATCCATTTTCTTGGTTGACTAACTCGATTCTGTTTCTCACTAAGCTTCAGCCTTCCAACCAATGATATTCCTTATCATATCAGGGAACTTCTTTTATAATAATCATCCTTGTTCCTTATCCAAATCACATTTTTAAGAGCTCATTAGGAAGATTGATTCATTGTTTCTCTGTAGACATTTCCCCTGCACACTTAGGAAAGATATTAGACACAAAAGACATGGGAATGTTTTATTATCATAAAAAACTAATGGAGCCAACAGAACCTATTTGACTCAAGTAAGTCTTAAATAATAGACAAAATTAGATATTTAGATATTAAACCGTGCGACGTGTCACCATGTAACATATATATAAATTCAATTTTAGAAATCTAGATGCATTGTCTTGTGCACAAATGTGGAAGCAAATCATCTTTTTGAAATATAATAAACATATGCCAATTTTGGGCTACAATCCAAAAAATATCAATACTTCTTCCAAAATATAAAACAAAGTTCAATAATCCATTAACAGATTGACAAAGACTAGCAGAGTACAACTCAAAGGAAAGGAGTTGACGTTTATCGGATGTCTTATTAATCACTTACCACAAATAAAAGTAACTCTCTCGAAAGGACAACGAGCGAACAAATCTAGTAATATGAAAATAAATGCATTTTACATGTGTGAGTTATAAATAACTCCGTGAATAAAGATGAGAAGAGGGAACAAGCTAAATGGAAGAGTGTTAATAGAAATTACATTTTTATAAAAAATGTAAACAAGTAGGTTTCAAGTCATTTCAAGTTTCGCTTTTTAAGCACAACTAAACCATTTCAAAGTGTTTCAACATAAACATAATCCTTAAAAATCATGTTTGGAAATATCCAAGTCAAGTGTATCTCAAAATAATTTTTAAAGAGTGGAAAGTTCACACATTAGCCTTAAGTATCAATACTTTCGTTTGGGCTATCAATACTTTTCAAACAAAATTGTTTCTGCGGATTCTTGGGCTCAAGGTATTGATACTTATGCCATAAGTATCGATACTTTTGACATGGAATGTCTCATGATCTAATACTTTTCAAACAAAATGCAATTCTGGAATGTTTTAAAGAACAAGTATAGATACTTCCTCTCAAGGTATCAATACTTTCTTCAAAGAAGCCCATATTTTTAGCCAAAAATCAATATTCTAAGTTCCAAACAAATCTTTAGTCATTTCATTTCAATTTCTCAAAGTGCAAATACCAAAAACAGAGTAACATCAAAGTTATAATTGGTTTTCCCTAAACCAATAATGGGATCAACAATGATCAATGTTTCAATTTTGAAATCAATTCTTAACTTGTTTTTTCAATCCAAATGTCAAATAACATAGTAAGCATTCATGGATCACTAACTTGAGAAGAACTAATAAAGACATAGGATAGGGTTTCATCCCACTATCTGGACACTAAAAAGTGTCATAAAACCAAAGTACAGTCTGGTACATATAATCACCGACCCTCAATAATAGAGGGTAGGGTTTTGTCTCTCTGTTTGGAACATGTAGAGTTGTGCCGTAGCACTAATAGATAGTCTGGTGCATATAGCCATCAATTTTCAGATAAACAGAAGGTGTCATCGCATCTAAATGGTCTAGTACATATAGTCATCGACCTCAGAGTATACATATCATTGTCAATAATGGTTAACGTCTATTGTCGCTAACTACATGTCCTTAACATAATAGGCTGGACATTTTCAAAATTAGATTTTTGTCAATCTTTAAAATGGAAATAGAGTGTGAATCATTCACCAACAGAAATCAAGATGTTGAGACATCTCTAATGTCATCAACTCAGTCTATTATGTCAAAAGCAAAGTGACTCGATGCTAAAGTCTTTTTCTCAAAATCATTTTTATTACAAATTTTCCAATATAATGTCATATCAATTACATACACAGTGTAAAAATTTGAGATATCAAATCATTCAAAGTACTTGTTCGCCATGCACAAAACTAAGTACATAATAGGTATATTTACGTAGCATATACATAGCTTTCATCAAACTCATTCAAAACTCATCATTCAACATCTCAATCCTTGAAATAATCCATGCTTCATTGAAAATACATTTTAATATGAAATCGTAGACAAAACATGCTTAATTATATCCAAAAAAATTAAAAACACCGTATCTACCCACCTATTTCAAGCGTGCCTTCCCTTTTAGAACCTTTTGACAAAAACTTTACCTTTACAAAATACTACTTTTTCCAATTGCACCTAACAACACAATTTCTATTGTTAATACCTTGTTTTCTAACCATATCTTTAACAAATAATCGTTTATCCTTTCATAAACTTTTTCACTTAATCTTTAATCCAAAATCAGTGGCTAAATTTAATCCAAACTATGAGTTTAAACTTCAACTAGTTAGGATTTATAGCAACTTTACCTTGGTGAGCTTGACAATATGAAAATCACTACAAAAACCTAAGTTTTAGAGAGAGAAATGAAATTTTAGCAAATCAAAAGTTATGGAAATTGAACCTTAAGTTTGAATGTTATAAATGGCGAAACCTTACCTCCAGAAGTCCCTAAAACATAAATTTGATCTCAAATCTAAAATTTGGAGGCTTTAAATGGTTTGGAAGAATGAGAGAGAAAAGAGAGAAAAAAGGGGCTGAGATATAGAGAGAAACATTTTAACCATTTTAGGAAATATATGAGGGTTTAAGGCTTTAAAATAAAGTTGTAAAGTCTAATTTTCCTTTATGTTTTTCAAATTTGAGATAAAGGTATCGATATTTTTGGAGTAAGCATTTATACTTTTGTTCTGGGTTTACAAGTACCAATACTTGTTCATTTAGATGCATATCTGGGTTTTAAGTATAAATAACACATGAGCAGGTATGGATTCTTTTGGTCTATAATGCAATTTTAAGTTTAAAACAATATCCTTTAACCTTTTCCAGGTCCCGCCTTTCAAGTAAACTGATTTGGGTATCAAAATTCACATTTTTCTAAGTTGTAAATATTCAAAATATCTTTCAAAAATATAATTTACTTGCTTACCAAGCTAAGTTACCTTTCTAACCTTAAATCCAAAAGTTGGGAGTTCACAATGTGACATAGGCAATTATCCTCTCTTCGATTCTTCCATGCTAAACTTTTTTAGCACTATGTCTATGTATATGGATTGGGAGAATCCTAACAACTTTTTATTGGGGGAAAAGGCATGCAATCACATTACAATACACGATAGAAATTTAAAACTTTTCCCTTAGGCAAATCATACTTTGGTTATTTAGCATAGATAAACCTAAAATAAAGGATAAAGATTACACCTAATTTCCTTGGAGTCAAAATCACAAGGATTCATCAGAATAATAATAATCCTGTTCACCAAGTTGGGTTGTAGCAAACTACAAGTATCCAATTGTCTAGCCTCAATTGGTGATCCACTGTAATGGTAATTGCAAATAACTCCAATGGAGATTGTGGTTGCTAATGCTTGTAGAGCTTATTGCAACCTAAGGGAAAGGCAATCAAAACCTTGCTTTCACAAAAAGGAGCCAATATACAACTAAGAACACCAATGTACACCAATCGGTGGCAAGGACACCATGTCTCTAGGTATGTGCAATCCATGTGGTTTCTTCTTATTAGCTAATTTGTAGCGTTTTAAACAAATATTGTTTAAACCTTAATTAGTGAATGATTTAGCAAGAGTTGCACTCAAGAAAAGAAGAAAAACAATGATTAAATAGTTTCAAAGAAGAATTAGTGGCTATAGGGTTTGGAAAACCAAAAATAGATTCTCAAGATTTTGAAACCTTCTTAAAATTTCCTTTGCAAGTCTCTCAAGGTTTTGTGGATGATTTTTAGTAGTTTTGTAGTGCCAGTTGTGTCCCTCAATTTGTAGCATAAGTCTCATATTTATAGACAACTGAATGAATCCTAATCCCTATAAGATTTTGCATAACTTTGATGCTAATTGCAAAATTGCCTAAGACTAATTGAACTATTAAATTAAGTCCCTAACGTTATCAATTTCTTTCAATTAAGCTCAACTTAATTAACCTCTTTTTACATTCTCAATTGACATTCTTTAATGTGTGTGAGCCATTAAGGTCTTAACATGTTGACAATAAATATTATCTATGAGCCACGTTAAACTAAGATTAGATGAGTCGAACTCCTTTTCATTCATCATCAATTCTCTATTGATTAGTTCATATTTATAAATCAAGATTAATATCTAGCAATGTATTATGACTATGCAAATGTTAAGAAGACTCATAATAGTTTGACTCAATCTTCCAGTGCATAGTCTTGCGATGTAATTATTTTTCCTTCATCATCTAATATCTCGACAAGACCTAAAATATGATGCAGTGTTTACTCTAATTTTATCTTTGCCATTTTTTTACTTGATTCTAGCAATTAAGTTCATCGTAAGAGTATAGACAAACTCCTTTATCAATACCTCTAAATGTCAAGGCCCAAGAATACATACCATTAAAAAAAAATAATGATGTGAATCAAACTCTTGACGGTCAGCTAATAATGGTGCCAGATTTTTTAAATTGTAATTTATTTAAAAAGGATGTACATTTTTTATTTTTTTATATACTAGGTTGGACCAGCTTCTTGGGTGGACACATAAGCACTTGTTCTTGGTTAAGTATACCTGCCCAAACAAAAAGAAAAGGTGATTCTGAAATCTGAAAGTTCCATCCTTTTATTGTTTCGTTGGAAATGTAACTTTTGAATTGTTGTGACAGAATTTTATTTACTTTGGTTAAGATGATGCAAATATGGTCGCGTAAAGTTTGATAGTTATAAAGATTTTCAATCCTAAGTATCTTGAAATTGACTTAGTGAGAAGTGTTGCTTCTGTTTCTATTAGAAATTTTTTAGAACGCCAAGTGTACGTAGTGGATCTTCTCCAATCATCATTACGAACCACAACTTTAATTTTAAGTTTCTGGTAAGGCCTCAAAAGTCACCACTGAGAAAAGGGAACTAAATCCCACATTGGTGCTTTATCAAGACACCTATTTGTTTATATACAGCGTAAGAAGCGTCTTAGCACGCCGAGCTTGGTAGCGCTAGCTTGTAACCTAAGTGGGGGTATTACGGTGATAGAACATTAGCTCTGCTCACTGAATCGGATCCTGTGTGGTGTAACATCTTGCCTGCCCATTCCAAGCGAGGAGTTGAACCATGGGTCTTGAGCGAAGGTTCTGAGTCTCGTGGCTCTTAGAGTGGAGGGAACGGCGTGAGGCTGGCTTAACAGAGCAGCGAAGACTTCCCGCTCTTGGCAGTGGAAGGATAACAGGCTGGTGCCGCTTGGATCCAATATGGCTTAGTGAGCTGATTCTAACTGGACCATCACCCTTTTTCTTGATAATTTTTAACTCTGTTTTACTCAAATTTTAGCTCTTGCTTATGCTATTCACATGCCTTGACAATGTGTGACTGGATGGATCTATCACGTCTTATGGTCTGTATTTGGCCATTTGTGCAGAATCAAATATCAAAGAAAGATGGTCCGTCACTTGAGGGCAATATGAGGCCACCAAAGAAATTGGTTCATTTTGCAGACCCCACACGCTTTGGTTGTCTCCAAATTCACGGGTGAGTGTTACCTCTTTGTATGATCTCTCTTATCAAGTGATATCATTGTAATCCTTGTTCGGATCTTTGATGAAATTTTGGTTCATTTGCTTGCGTAATAGCTTTATTATTGCCACAATACCATATTATTAGTTCAACAATGCTAGGAACTACCTTTAAAAAAAAAAAACAATGCTGGGAAACTGACCTAGTGTAGAGATGAACTTCCTAATCTAAACTTCCTCTTGCTTTGCTTGAGATGTAGTGCTGTATTCCACCTCAGTTATAGAATCAATAGTCATTTCTTGCCTGGAACTTTTCCAACTAACCACTCCACCATTTAGAGTGAATACATATCCAGCCTAGATTTGTTATCATCTTTGTCAAATTAAAAGCTTGTATCATTAAAACCCATAACTTAGAGTTTGGCTCCTGCATAGACCAAGAAGATATCTGTAAATGGAGTTCTTGTGATAAGAAGAGGAAGCATTGCAAACAAATAAAGGATATACTGGAGGTGGCGGAGAGGAAGATTGGAGTAGTTCCTATAGTACTAAATGTTGTGGCAGGTGGAAGAGAACAAGAAGAGAATAGGTGTTTTGAGTGAGAATAAGCTAGAGAAAAAAGCTTTGGGTGAGAGTCAAGTATTTTTTTTTTTTTAAAGTTAAAGAGCCCTTTTTTATTTGTGAAGGCTTTATATATAGTGCCAGAAGTAATGGTTACATGAAAAGGTTTTAATACACGTAATGAATGATAGCATTAAGGAGAATTTTAATGTTAGGTAACCGTTACTGATAGTTAATATTGAGTAATGATTAGAAACTTATTATGTAACTATTGAAGTAATTATATTTAATAAGACTTGTTCTCGAGTGGGAGTTAATAGAGAAGAGTTGCATGTGAATAGGTATAAAGGAAGAAGCTGTATGTGAATAGGCAGAAGAGAAGAAGTTGTGCATGAACATGCACAATAAAAAAAACTATACGTGAATAGATACAAGAGAACAAGGTAAAATCAGAAAACACTTATACATCAAGAAAAGGTTAAGAGAGACCTCTTAACTACCTCTAGATTTGAGCCACCAAGCCAAACTCTCTGGAACATCCCAATATGAAAATAACCTATGAACCTTGTTACCTATTTTAGATTACTTTCACTATCATCTGTGTGAAATTGTTATTTTGTGCAAAGAAGTAGTTCTATTTGAATTAATTGTTCCACATGGAGTAATGCTCCACTTATTCTAGTTGTTCTGAGTGAAGTAGTGCTTCACTTGTAATGGTTGTTCTCATTATCCTTTATGTAATGTTACGCGATAAAATAATTTTTTTACAGAATAAGTATTAACCAAAATCGACTATCTACATTTTGCCCCCTGCATAAGAATTCATTGTTAAATCTAATTCTTATGTATTAATTTAAAATGTAAAAGTTTTATTTTTTGTACTATAACATATTGTATTGTATCACTTTGAATAGTAACGCCTTGGGTAGTACTGCCTTAGACAGTAACACCTTAGCTAGTAATGCTTTGGGTAGTAACATGTTACTATCTTGTGTAAGGTGTAATGCTAATATTTTTTTTTTGTAATATTTGATTGATTACGCAATAATATTTTTCTATATAAAATAAGATTTTCAAGATACTAATGGTAAAAGGAAAGTTAATCTTTTTCATAAAAACCTTGATTTTGTGTGCTTTATAAACATGAATGTACTTCTTCATTCAGATTCAAAGTAAAGTAAAATAAAATTCAGAGCAAAGTTGGCTTTTTTAAGAATCTTTTCAAGCAAGTAAGTTTTTCTTATTCTTGTAATTTTTTGTTTAATTTTTTTTTAAAATTGAATTTCTCTTACTTATTGCCCCCTGCATAAAATTTTTTTTTATTGAAATATGGGGAAAAAATAATTTCATGCACGAGATAATTTTTTTTTTAATTGACTCTTTGTCTTAAAGCTTGTTATGATGTTTCTGTTTGTTTTTGAAACTCACGGCTTGGAGTCATAGGCTTCTTGTTTTAATTTTTTTGAAGTATAGTTTATTATTTTATTTTGATGTATAGTGTTTAATAGAAAAGAGAAATATTAGAATAAAGAAAACAAGAAAAGGCTAAAGTGAAAGAAGCAATAAAAGATGTCTAACTTGTCAATTTTTTCTTTGATTTGTTGGCAGCAAAAGTTGCAAGTTATAGCTCTCTTTGCTTTTGTTTATATACGGAAAAGGGTTTTTCTAACATTGAAAGACACAAAGCTGTAGTACCCTTTTTTTTTATAATATATATATTGTTCTTCAAACATGCTGCAGCTCCACTTTCTTGTTTTAGAGGGTTTTTATTTTGTAGCTTGCGGTACGTACCACGAGCTCTTTCAATTAGAGCCTGCGGTATGTGCCGCGAGCTCTTTTAAGTGAGCTTTTTTTAATTTAATTAATAATATATTTTTTTGGTTGACTTTTTATTTTATTTTATTGTCTCTTTTTTTAATTTTATTCATTTGTTATTATTATTTTTATTATATATATTAATAATAAAATTTATAATTTTGATAAATTTTATTGTTCTACTTTGTAGATTATTATTATTATTATTATTGACAAATACATAAATAATAAAAATTATTGTGCATGTATACTTATCTTTTTTTCCATGATTATGTTTGTAGGCTTTTTTTCCATCTTCCCTTATGCCTAGGACACGTCTCCCTTCGAAGATCCATTACGATGAGCCCGGAAGGGCTGTAACAAGGCAAAAGACTACTGCACAAAAAAGGAAGGATACTGATTCTGAATTAGTTGCTCCCAAGAAAATTAGAGTAAGAAAGAGTGGTGAAGTTCCTCTTGTCCCTGAAAATTGAGAAGATGAAATTATTAGAGAA
The DNA here is from genome assembly GCA_036013995.1 of Theobroma grandiflorum. Classification (NCBI taxonomy): domain Eukaryota; kingdom Viridiplantae; phylum Streptophyta; class Magnoliopsida; order Malvales; family Malvaceae; genus Theobroma; species Theobroma grandiflorum. The sequence continues at coordinate 17,824,725 of CP142131.1, forward strand.
CGAGGAGAAGATCATTTTTGGGAAGAAGTTCATGCTAGATAGGTTGCTGAACCCTTTGAGCCTGTTGGATATGATTGGAATCGTCTATGCTTAGAAGCACCTCCTCATAAAAGAAGTGGTATTCCGAGATTATTTATTTTGAAGTTTAGGTTTGAACGTGGTGACTTTCCCTTTTCTGCTACTAAGTTAGGCTCTAATTCTCAATATGTTCATGGTTGGGATAAGTGGGTAAATAAGGTGTTGAAGAATCTTACTTATCTTAAACTTCTGTCTTCTGCTGGGATACTTGATGCTATACGTGTCACTTCCAAGCTTAATATTGGTAGAAAAAAAAGAATGGATATATTGTGTGCTATTCTTGCAAGGTGGAGCACTTTTCCTCATATTATGATTATAGCATGGGGGGAATTTACATTCACTCTGGAAGATGTATGTGTTCTCTTGGAACTTTCTTGTATAGGAAAGGATGATTTTCACTCTATTAAGCTTTTTGAAGAAGAAGTAGGTGTTCGAGACTATTTCTTTGATCTACTTAAGAGTTTGAGTAAAACTTCGAAAGTTGCACGATTCTCCAATTGGATAGGGTTTTTTTATAAAAAGTTCAATGCTAAGGGAATTGAAATTGGTTCTCTTGAGTACCTAGATCATAAGCATGAGCTAGTGGCTTTAGTAATTTTTTGGTTGGCATGACATATGCTCCGAAGGTGTCCAGATGATGGTATCTCTTCAACAGTTGTTCTTTTAGCAATAAAAATTGTTAAGGGAATACACTTTCTTCTTGCTCTACTGTATTAAGGATTTTTATATAAGAGATTAGACTTGTACCAACTCAAAACTGTTAAGTCAGCTGGGCGTTACAAAGTTTTGACTTATGCGCATGCTTCCTTCATTCAGATGTGCTTATGGGAAAGGTTTGGTACTTGTGCTCCCATGCCTAATGCATATCTTTTTGTATCTTTTTCTGTGAATAACCTTTCATCCAGAGACAACTATAAAGCTTGGGCATGGCATGATCAACTACCAAGGGGTAATGTTCTTGAAGTGTTGGATGTTACAAAAGAATTCAATCCTAGATTTTATATGCAGCCTTTAAATGGATTTGGTGATCCTACAATTTATTATCACCTTCATCCTCTACAGTTTGGAAGAATGAGCTCACGAGATATTAACTTTTGTATATGGGCTCATAATTCCCAATTGCCTTCTATGATTGAGAGTTCTATTGTTGGTGGAGAGAGAACTTTCGTTCTGTCGAAGTGAATTCTCCTTATAGAGTGGCACGTCGATTTGGATTTGACCAACTAGCTCTAACTGACTCTTCTTCATCTATTAGCTTTTCTTCTTATGTTTCTTCATTTCTCATGATAGGACTTCTACTCCGTTTAGATAAACTTAAGAATTGTATTATCCCAGCTTTTGATAGAGTTGGTATCCATACTTCTGGATGGTTTGCTTATTAGAGAGAGTGTCTTAGAGAATAGAGATCTTTTACTATACGAGTAAGTAATCCCATAGCTCATATCTACACTCCTCATGTAAGTTATTCAAGATGAGGTTGTTCTTGACACTGAGGCTATTCCTGTTGTTGAAGTTGTCCCTGAAGCTACTCCAAATGTTGAGGTTATTCAAGATGTTGGAGTTGATACTGATGATGCTAGAGCTATTCCAATTAATCTTCATGCTTTTTCCTCCCCGGTGCCAAAATACAGAGATGTAAGTAATGCTTCTAGCACTTAAGTAGCACATATTGAACAAAGTGGTAAGAAAGTTAATTTCCATGGTTTTCAAGTTTCATTGGAGTACGTGGCATACTTGGAGCATGTTTTCAATATAGAGGGAGAGTTTTTGAGTACCTCTGTAAAGAACGTAGATATCAATTGCTTATGATGAAAGTGTTGGGTAGAGCTTTAGCCATTTCCCATGCTCCACTAATGAGTACTTCACTAGAGGAATTACAACAGATTTTATAGGATTTTGATGATTCTTGTAACTTTGGATTCAAGCTTGAATGCCTCAGTGATCGTAGATCTAAAGCCAAGATTTTTCTCAATAAGTTTGTCTTGGAAAATGAGTTAGAAGACATTGCAGTGAAGATAGCTTCACTAAAAAAACATGAAGCTGAAGTACGAGAACAATTAGATGTATTTGCCAATAATAACTCTTCTCTATGGAGTATGTAATTGGCTAGTCTTTTGCTTTTGCTTGACTCTTTTTGAAAGCTCATTTAAGCTAGTACTTTGCTATTAATATATCATATTTTTTTTCTTTTGCAATAATAATAATAATACTATTTGCTTATTACGTACTTATTCACATTTCATATTATTGTACGCGACCAAAGGGTAACTCTCAACTTTTCATCAAGGAGATTAACTTTAACTTGACGTGAAAAAGATTATTTCATCCCTTTAAATAAGCAAGCGTAAGAGTTGCAACCAATTTATGAGTATTAAGCTAAGGCCAAAGATGAGCGAGGAAGCTTGTGGCCAATAACATAATATCATTGCAGCCAAATTATAAGCGATAAACCTAGTGGCTGAAACGTTAATGATAAATTATGGTCAAAGATTAAACGATATAGCTTGCAACCAAGAATATAATATAATTGTAGCCAAAATATAAGCAATGAAGCTAGCGGCTAAATTATAAATAGTAAAACATAGCCAATATAAAAGCGGTGAAGCTGTGGTTGGAATGCTTTTCATTGCGAAAAAGTAAATCATGTATTTTGTATACAACAAAGAGTGGAGTTAGAATCTTAGACATGATACTTCTTTATATATTGAAAATTGATCGAAGTAGTGATGGCGTTGTTCTTCGGATTTATCAATTTGCAATATCCACTCTCATTCACCTCATGAACAATGTATGGTCCTTCCCTGTCACGACCCAAATTCTCGGGCCATGACCAACGCATGGGCCCAATGAGCATATCTCACCAAGCCCAAGCAAGCCTATTAAATTTGTTTTGCTTCACATTTAATCATCCAATGCATCCACACGCGTTTCAATTTGTGTGAATATAGCCAACTCACGATGGCATTATCGATAAAAATATACATGTTCTGTTCCAACATGTAACTCAGTAATTTGCATTACAGGTACATATTCACAACAAAAGGACTCGTGACTTCCAGCGGAGACAAAGGAAAAGAGGAAACCTATAAAATGCCGAACACCTACCCATGCGACGAATTTCGGGACTCCTTGACCTAGGATCCAATAGTCTTCTGATCTGAAAACATGAAAATTTTAAAACCGTGAGTACGAAACTCAGTGAGTGAACATTAGAGGGGAATAAGCAATATTAGCTCGGAAATTTGATAACCATGATGCACTGATTCGAAATGAGACAATTTTAATCTAGCTAATATTAAAACCCCTTCCACTTAACCCGGAGTTATTAAACATTCAATGACAAGGCAACCATGACATTTCACCAATCATTTTAGTAAGATAGCAAAAATAACTAGTTATCGCTACAGTGGGAAGGCATACGCTGCAGCAAGAATGAATTTCTGCTGTAGCGAAGCATAATCACAACCCGTCACTAAACGAGGGTTTCGCTCAACCATACGAGGGTTTCATGTTAGAACCCTTTCCCTGAATTTAAATTAGTTTGCAACAAAGACACATTTCTCAAAGTTCACATACCATACAATCACATTTTTACATCATACACATTGTATCACACATATAAATAAAATCATGTGCAATTTCATTCACCACACCATTTTCATTCACTCTGGTGCGCTTTCCATTCGCACATCATTACTGGCATTACATTTCCCACTCCTCACATGCACGGTAGTAATTATCACAACCTTTGTCATTCGACCTGCATTGCACTTCCTACTCCGCACATACACGGTCGTAATGATCAATTTCCCTTGTCATTTAACCAGCATTACACTTCCCACTCTGCACATGCACGGTTACATCAATTTCACCAAAATTTATTAATAATGCATATCAGCATAATATAAAGGTACACAGATTCAGTACAATCAAATTTCACATCACTAAAAATATTTCACTAAAGGCTTGTTCCCATGGTGCCCGTTCTTTTTAAAGAAAGTTGAATAAAATCATTCAAACATTTTATTCAAATACGTCCATATTCCCAAAACCATTTTGAAATGTAAATTCACTCACAATTTTTCAGGAGTTGAATTCGAGCACTTCGACTGCTAATCCTCGGGTGTATTTTCTTGGCTTTATCAGAGGGCTCACCACCTTGACAAATTGCACAATAATTTAATCACTACATTTATGTTAATTAGGCATAAAATTAGCCTAATTTCTATATGGATACATGGAATACTCGGTTAACCGCTTAAACGTGGTGTTGACTTAATTCGGCCTATCACCCAATTAAATTGCTAACGCATCCAAATTAATTCCAAATTGCTCTATTTCTTTTCTAATACCTCAATTCACCAAAAACCATTTAAATAACACCAATTTCAGCATCAAAACCCTCCCATTTCTTCATGGAAAAATTTGACCATTATAGTGCACTAACATCGTGATTTTTCCTACTTAATTTTCTCACCATAATTCATCATTTTCTAAGCCATTTCTCTTGAAATAACAACAATCCATCACACACACACTACAAGGTAGGTTTAGCCAATGAAGAATGGTGGGGAAAATGAATCTTTTTCTTGTTGTTTGGCTTCCAAACATTATTAACTAACTCATAACACTAACATAACTCAAAACCAACCAATTCCAATATTGTTTCTCTCACTAAACCCATTCGACCAGGCATAAACTCTCTATGAACACATGCAATTCAGCCATGGAAATGAGAAAATAATGTATGGGTAGTGTAGATCTCAAGAAAAATTAAAGAAATTTCAACTTACCTAGCTTGATTCCTTGGATTTTCACACTTTCCCTTTGATTTTTCTCCACCTAGGGTTTGTTCTTGTTTTCCTTTCTTTCCTTTGTCTTGGCCGAATATGGAGAAGAAGAATGGGATAAATATGGGCTGATTTTTATAGAAAATAATAAAATATTCTTGCTTGACACGTGTCATATGCTTATTAGTCCATTTTTCTTTTTATACTTTAAATATTTGACTTTTTCACTTAAGTTTTCCACCACATCTTTATGCCCTACTTATCCATTCCACCATAAATAAAATCCCCAAATTTGACAAGTGTTGGGGGTGAAAAATTACCGATTTGGCCCCCGAGCGATAAAATTATCGTTTTTCCCATATGCTCCAAAAATATCGAGAATTAAAATTATTCTTGATCAAATGTGATCAAAATCTTTTCTAAAAATTCCCATTTTATCCTTGGGTGGTAAAATGACCATTTTACCCCTACATAGTCAATATTCTTGATTAACTCCAAATTGGACCTCGAACCCTGAATCACCATTTTAAGTCATTCTAGGGGTTTCAAAATTCTTGAATTCATCTTGGATTCTCTATTAGAACTAGTTCGAGGTTTAAATCCACTTGATTGTACCACTAGGTACAATACCGATCCTTTTAAAATTTTTTCTGGGGTGTTTCAAGTAGGCAACCATTCTATCTACGGGTCTATAGAGGTTGAGGCCTCACATTCCTATTTTGGGCTGAATTTAGAAGATGGGGTTCCTTTTCTAATATACTTAGCTACGCGTAGTATTGATAATTCTATTTTATAGAATTATTTTATTTCAATTTTGTTATTAAATCTTAGCTAAGTCCTCAGTTTTTAATTATAATTTACTTAATTTTTAGTTGTTTTTATATATAGTTTATTTTTAAGTAAGTTATTTAATTTTATGTTATTTCCTTTAACTTGGTTAATATTTATTAGTTTTTATATTTTTGGCAGGACCTGAAGTAATTGGGCTTAATTTTGGAAAGTAAGGTGCTAAAAGATCCATAAGTCTGCTTGTATATACTCTAGTGTTTTAGCCATATGTCTAGCTACAGAACTCCAATTGCTACGATTCTTGGACCATTGGAAAGCTAAGTGACAGAGCTACAATTTCATGAAGATCACTTTGCCTAGTTCTACCTCAAAGATAGACAAAATCGCGTTGAAATGTTGTTAGACGTATTGTGCCGGGAATGGAAATTTGTAAAGATTGTTAAGTGATTTTTTAGGCCTCTCATTATGTTTTAAGCCCAATTAAACCCTAGGTCAACTTGGAGAAATTTAGGTTAAGTTTGTTAAGTATATACAAGATATTTTAAGACCATTGAAAAGATACAACCTTTGGAGATTCAAGAAGCTAGAAGTTGAGGCTGAAACTCGAAGATCAAAACAACAATCATTATTTTGTTCCTTGGCTTTTATTCTTCTTGTTATTTTCAATGGTTGAATTTTGTATAATGTTATTTGATTTTGCAATTATGAGTAGCTAATTTTCTTTTTCTAGGATTGCAATTGAACTCACATGTAGTTAAAGTTTTTAATCTCTTTCTTACTTATTTCAATGGGAATTGAATTATTTATTCCAATTTGTTTTTAATGCTTTTGATTGTTTGGCCACCAATTAAACTGATTTAGGAACCTAAACAAACTTGGAAGAGGGAGTTTAGAGTAGACTAAAATTGGGATAGCATATGATCAATTTAATTGATTTGCGTATAAGATAGGGATATACCTATAGACCATATGTAGCCAGATTAGAGCCTGAACTTAATGAGTCTGTTTTAATTTCAAATCACATAGGGATATAGTGTTTTGGTTAAAATAGATATTTTTATAGGACGAGTCGGGAGACCTTATAAATAATTTAGGACTCTTGGTTAGCAATTTAACCCATTGAAATAAGTTAAGGAGGAGAAGTAAAATTTAGATGAAGTGTGAAGGATATTGTAATCCTAGGCTTGTTTAATTTGATATTTTCTCTAGTTATTATTATTTTGATTTTTCTTGTTATTTCAAATTTTAGTTTATTAGTTTTAATTAATTAATTAATTTGGATTGTTTGGATAAAATTAAATTGTTTTAATTTTAGTATTTAGTAAACTTTGTAGATCAATTCCTTGTGGGATTGACATTCTGCTTGCTTATATACTATCTATTCAATACGTATACTTGCGTAGTAGAATTTTAACTGACAAGTTTTTGGCGCCGTTGATGGGGAGTTGTTTCTAGAATTTTTATTAATACTAATACCAAGCAATTTAGTCTTACTTCAAATTTTAGTTTTCTTGTTTTAATATTAGTTTTTGTTTGTTTGCAGGTATCATTGGTCATTGTATGCAAAGAAGAAATAACTTGAATCTTGTTCCTTTTGATCTTTGAGATAGAAAGAACTTTCAGAAGACGTCGAAGGGAGAATTTGCAAGTTGCAGCTTTAAATTAGACAATGGCTGAGGATAATAATAACGATGGCAATAATGCCATTAATCTGGTTCTTGAAGCAAATAGAGCACTAAGAGACTATGCTGTTCCACTTTTGCAAGGTTTGCCCCAAAGCATTATAAGACCTTCTATCAATGCGAATAATTTTGAAATTAAACCAGCTTACATTCAGATGATTCAGTCTTCAGTCCAGTTTGGTGGGTTACCCAGTGATGATCTTAATTCTCATTTGGTAAATTTCTTAGAGATTTGTGACACCTTTAAATACAATGGAGTAACTGACGATGCTATCAGATTGAGACTGTTTCCGTTTTCTCTGAAGGATAAAGCAAAAAGCTGGCTTAATTCACTACCTAATGGGTCTATCACTACATGGGAAGACTTGGCTCAAAAGTTTCTTGCAAAATTCTTCCCCCTGCAAAGACTGCAAAGATGAGAAACGATATTACCTCCTTCACACAATTTGATGGTGAATCCTTGTATGAAGCTTGGGAGAGGTTTAAGGAGCTATTGAAAAGATGTCCACATCATGGGATTCCAGATTGGTTGCAAGTGCAGACATTCTACAATGGGCTGGTTGGGTCAATTAAAACTACAATTGATGCTGCTGCTGGTGGGGCATTAATGAGTAAGAATGCTGCAGATGCCTATAACTTGTTGGAAGAGATGGCCTCCAATAATTATCAATGGCCTTCAGAAAGGTCGGGACCGAGAAAAGTGGTTGGAGCCTATGAAATTGATGCATTTGGCAACATAACTGCTCAATTAGCTTCACAAGTGGCTGCACTGACCAAAAAGTTTGACACACTAGGAGTCCATGCAGTTCAAAATTCATCAGTGGTTTGTGAGATGTGTGGAGATGGCCATTCATATGATCAATGTTCATACAATTTTGAATCAGTCCAGTTTGTGGGGAACTTTAATAGACAGCAGAACAATCCATACTCTGATACTTACAATCCTGGTTGGAGAAACCACCCAAACTTTTCATGAAATAACAATGTAGGGCCTTCCAATCTAAAACCCATCATGCCTCATGGTTTCCAGCAACAAGTTAGACCACCAGTTCCTGAAAAGAAGTCCCACTTGGAAGAACTTCTCTTGCAATATATGTCTAAGACTGATGCTTTAATTCAAAGTCAAGGAGCCTTATTGAGAAATCTTGAGACCCAAGTAGGACAACTTGCAAATTCCATCAACAGTAGACTCGAAGGTGCCTTACCAAGTGATACTGAATCCAACCTAAGAAAAGAAGGTAAGGAACATTGTATGGCAATCTCTCTCCACAATGGAAAAGAGGTAAGCAATCAAGCTTTAAATTTTGAGATTTCAATTCAAGTTGATGAGAAAGAAATTGAAAAAGAAGCTAAAAAAGAAATTGTGGTTGAAAAACTTGTTGAAAATTCTAAAGATAAATCACAATCTACGTACACACCTCCACCACATTTTCCTCAACGTTTTCAAAAGCAAAAACTGGACAAACAATTTCAAAGATTTCTTGAGGTATTTAAAAAACTGCACATTAATATTCCTTTTGCTGAAGCATTAGAACAAATGCCAAGTTATCTTAAATTCTTGAAAGACATCCTGACCAAAAAGAAGAAATTGGAAGAGTTTGAGACAGTTGCACTTACTGAAGAGTGTAGTGCTATAATCCAGAATAAGCTGCCATCAAAGCTTAAAGATCTAGGGAGTTTTTCTATTCCTTGCACTATTGGTAGTTTTAAAATTTCTAAAGCTTTATGTGATTTAGGTGCTAGTGTTTCAATAATGCCTTTGTCTATTGCTAGAAAACTTGGATTTTAGGAGATACAACTTACTACAATTTCCTTGCAATTAGCAGACAGAACAATTAGGCACCCAGTTGGGATTATAGAGGATGTTTTGCTTAAAATTGGGCATTTATACATACCAGTAGACTTCATTGTGCTTGAGATTGAAGATGATGTTTAAATTCCTCTTATTTTAGGAAGACCATTCATAGCTATAGCTGGAGCAATAATTGGTGTGAAGAATGGCAAAATAACTTTTAGAGTTGGAGAAGAGGAAGTGGTATTTAATTTGTTCAATTCAACTCAGTATCCCTATACAAATAGTTGTTATAAAGTGGATTTAGTCAATAAAGGTAAAGGTAAGCCTATTCCACCACCTTCAATTGAGCAAGCACTAATCTTTGAGTTTAAGCCACCACTTCCGCCTATAAGACCCAAGCAGTCAACATTTGAGCATCCTCCTCCACCAGCTAATTGTCCTTTCAAGATTGGACAACAAGTAATGATGCTTTCTCGATCATGCTTCAAGCTTTTTCCATGGAAACGCAAAGAAAAATGGTGGGGTCCTTTCAAAGTAATGAACGCTTATCCTTGTGGAATAATTGAGATTTTTAGTGAGGATATAGGTACAATCATGGTTAATGGATTAAGCCTCAGACCTTATTTCACGGATGAAGAATTGAAAAAAGGGGTGCTTTAGTCAAGCTAGTGACTATAAACGAGCGCTTCTTGGGAGGCAACCCAAGTTCCTCAATTTTATTTATTTTCGTCATTTTTTATTATTTCATGACTTTTATTTTATTTTATTTATTTTGCTACTTATTTATTTAGTTATTTTTTTATTATTTATTCTAATATTTTTTTATGTCTCTTTTTGCAGGTTAGTGGTTTCAAAAAAAAAAAAGTCAGAGCCGCGGCCCTCAAAGGGAGCGTCGCGGCTCTGAATGAAGCTCCTAAAAGCAGTAGAAACAGAATAGTTGAGCACTGCGGCGCTCAACCTTCAAAGCCATGATGCTTAAACCCAAAGCGTAATGCTTTGGGTGTCATACAATCCCTGTTGATGTATTTTATTCTACTACTTTCACTCTTTCACTTTTATCTTCTTCCAATGTTCCATCCCCCCTTTTTATTTTTTTATTTTTTTACTCTTTCACTTTTGTCTTCTTCCAACATCCCATCTCCCCTTTTTACTTTTTATTTTACTTTTTCACTCTTGTCTTCTTCCAACGTCCCATTTCCCTTTTCTTTATTTATTTTTTATTTTATTTTTCTTTTTCTCTTATCTTCTAATCGTCCATCCCTCCCTTTATATTTTTTTTTCTTTCTAATGTCTTTTAGCCATCCCATGCCTACTTTATTTATTATTTGTTTTATTTTGGTTCTCTTTCTTTTGTCTTCAGCCGCACAAAACCCATTTTATTGTTTTATTTTGTTTTTTTTCCTTTTTGCATTCTTTAGCTGCACCAACCCCCATTCTTTTTTTTTTGTTTCTTTCCCTCTCTTGCCTTTAGCCGCACATTCTTTTTCATTTTTTATTTTATTTTGCTTCTTTCTCTTGTCTTCTCCAGCCCCCAACGCACACACTATTCTGTTCATTTTTTATTTTTTCTGCTACTTTCCTACTTGTTTTCTGCAACCACCAACATCACTATCCTCTCCAATTATTTTTTCTGCTCCTATCACTCTTACTTTCTTTTTCAGTCGCACTTATTTTTGTTGAAATTTTTATCTCTCTTTTACCTTTTCACTTATTTTTTCTACACATTAATTTTATTTATTTTTTATTATTTTTATTTTATTTTATTTTATTTTGTACTCACTACATTCACTCCTCCCTTAAAATTCTGATTTTGATAATAATTGTAGAGGTGACGATGCAGAAGATTTGTAGTCTGTCGCTTCGGAGTTAGGGGAGTATTCTTGTCCTTTTTCTTTATTTTCTTTTATCACATTGAGGACAATGTTTATTCTAAGTTTGGGGGTAGTTTAGAATTTAGTGGTATCGGATTTTTTTTAATTTTTTTTATGTTTAGTTAGCTTTGGTTTAGAATTTGTCTTGCATGTTTATTTATATTTTGCATGTTTTATTTGTGGGTTTCAAAAAAAAAAAAAGCAAAATTGAGATAGTTGCACCTTATTCATGATTGTCCCAATCCTAGGATGATATTTTAATTATCTTTTTACTCTTACCTTTTGGGAAGCATATAGTTATGATTTAATTTTATGTGATATTCTTATGTTAATTTTATTTTAAAGTGTGACTTCCAATAATTTGAGCACTATACTCTTTTACTTAGAATTTTTATGTGATTTAGAGAAAGTTTATATTGATGAAAAAGTGTAGCGAAGTCATGGATTCTAGAATTTGTTTGATTCTCTCTTGAGGTGAAATCTTAGATAATACTTAGGATAGGAAGTGATTTAGGCCATCTTTGGATCGTTTGAGCCTTTTTGAGCCTACCTTGTTATATTTATCCTTAGTCGTCCTTTTTGAGCATAATTTACCTTTTCTTTGTAATTATACAATTATGTTAGCCATGGCCTATCCATTTAAATCCAATAATTTGAACCTTTCACCTCTTAAGTATTTTAATCTTTTTAAGGAATGATTTGAGCTTAAAGAATAAATTGAGGAAGATAGGTGCAAAAAAAAAAATGATGAAGGTTATTGAAAAAATTACCCCTTGTTATGATTATCAAAAATAAGTTTGGGGGTTGAAAAAAAAAACAAAAAAGGAGAAAGAAAAGAAAGCGATGTGCAATACAAAGGAAAGTTTACTTCAAGTTTGGGGGTGTTAAAAAAAAATTGATTAAGCTCTTTATTTGTCCTAGATTGATTAAGTGCTTAGAGTAAATTTGAGCCTAAATATATCCTTTATCATACCTCGACCCTATGCTTACATTACAAGCTTGGTAAAGACCTATTGATCCTTGAATAAGTGTTAATCTACATTAATGGAGAGAGAGATGAAAAGCAAACTTATGGGATTCAAGTACTAATCTATGCTTAGATTTGGCATAAACTAATTTGAATTGCATGATATTCCTTGTAAAAGAGCATTCACACACACACGGAAATCTATTCAAAAAATAAAGTTTCACTTGAATTGTTGCATGAATTTAAGGATTAATTGTATGTTACCTTAAGCTAGAATTTGAGTTAATTTCTGAGGAAAAATTGAGAAATCATGATTTTGTATTTCTATCTCTCGTTCAAGGATTTTCATGTTTCCGTTTTCTTTTTACGATTCTTTTCTTTTGCTCGAGGACTAGTAAAATCTTAAGTTTGGAGGTGTGATAATTTTATTTTATAGAATTATTTTATTCCAATTTTGTTATTAAATCTTAGCTAAGTCCTCAGTTTTTAATTATAATTTACTTAATTTTTAGTTATTTTTATATTTAGTTTATTTTTAAGTAAGTTATTTAATTTTATGTTATTTCCTTTAATTTGGTTAATATTTATTAGTTTTTATATTTTTGGCAGGACTTGAAGTAATTAGGCTTAATTTTGGAAAGTAAGGTGCTAAAAGATCCAGAAGTCTGCTTGTATATGCTCCAGTGTTTTAGCCATATGTCGAGATACAGAACTCCAATTGCTGTGATTCTTAGACCATTGGAAAGCTAAGAGACAGAGCTACAACTTTCATGAAGATTACTTTACCCAGTTCTACCTTGAAGATAGACAAAATCATGTTGAAAAGTTGCTAGATGTACTGTACCGGGAATGGAAATTTGTAAATACTGTTAAGTGATTTTTTGGGCCTCTCATTATGTTTTAAGCCCAATTAAACCCTAGGTCAACTTGGAGAAATTTAGGTTAAGTTTGTTAAGTATGTATAGGATATTTTAAGACCATTGAAAAGAGACAACTTTTGGAGATTTAAGAAGTTAGAAGTTGAGGCTGAAACCCGAATATCAAAACAGCAATCATTATTTTGTTCCTTGGCTTTTATTCTTCTTGTTATTTTCAATGGTTGAATTTTGTATAATGTTATTTGATTTTGTAATTATGATTAACTAATTTTCTTTTTCTAGGATTGCAATTGAACTCACATGTAGTTTAAGTTTTTAATCTCTTTCTTACTTATTTTCAATGGGAATTGAATTGTTTATTCCAATTTGTTCTTAATGCTTTTGATTGTTTGGCCACCAATTAAACTGATTTAGGAACCTAAACAAACTTGGGAGAGGGAGTTTAGAGTAGACTAAAATTGAGATAGCATATGATCAATTTAATTGATTTGCGTATAGGATAGGGATATTCCTATAGGCTATATGTAGCCAGATTAGAGCCTAAACTTAATGAGTCTATTTTAATTTCAAATCACATAAGGATATAGTGTTTTGGTTAAAATAGATATTTTTATAGGATGAGTTGGAAGACCTTTATAAATAATTTAGGACTCTAGGTTAGCAATTTAACCCATTGAAATAAGTTAAGGAGAAAAGGTAAAATTTTGATGAAGTGTGAAGGATATCGTAATCGTAGGCTTGTTTAATTTGATATTTTCTCTAGTTATTATTATTGATTTTTCTTGTTATTTTAAATTTCAGTTTATTAGTTTTAATTAATTAATTAATTTGGATTGTTTAGATAAAATTAAATTGTTTTAATTTTACTATTTAGTAAACTTTGTAGATCAATTCCCTGTGGGATCAACACTCTGCTTGCTTATATACTATCTATTCGATACGTATACTTGCGTAGTAGAATTTTAATTGACAAGTACTAGATCACCCTTTTCAAAATTCCTCCTTTTTGCTAGCTTGTCATAAGCTCTACTTAACCTTTTATTGATAGACTGATAAATTGTTCTTTGCTCTATCTCTTCTTTCCTCTCGCGTTTCTATTTCTAACATCCATAAATTATCATTATCAAGTTTAGCATCTAAAGCTAATCTTATAGACAAAACTAGAATTTTTGCAAGTAGCACCACCTCTGTTCCATATAATAGTGAAAAAGGAGTAGCCTTCATAGGTCCATGCTTGGAAGTCTTATATGCCCATTATGCTACAAGGAGTGCGTCATGCCACATCTTTGGTTCTTCATGCACCATTCTACTAAGCACTCTAAGTAAAGTCTTGTTAGTAGCTTTAGCTTGACCATTTCCTTTCGGAGAGTAAGGAGTAGACTTCACATGATCCACATCTTAAAAGGTAAGTAATTCCCTTACACTGGCATTAATGAACGAGGTACCATTGTCTGAAAGAATATGTCTAGGTATGCTGAATTTGCAAATGATGTTTTCCTTGATGAAACTTGCCACAGCTTGGCTAGTCGCATTCTTCAAAGAAATAGCTTCCACCTATTTATTAAAGCACTCTGTTGCCGTTAATATCCAAGTATATCCTTTAGAAAGAGGATTGATAGGTCCAATCAAATCAAATGCCCAAGTATGGAATGGCCATGGAGTGATGATGCTTTGAAGTTGTATAGTCGGAGCATGTATAGCATTCCCAAAAATTTGACACGGATAGCATTTCCTTGCATAATTCACTGCATCCACTTCTATAGTAAGCCAATAATACCCAAGATCCAAAAGCTTTTGATAAAGTTTCCTTCCATCTTCATGTTCTCTGCTATTACCTACATGCATTTCTTCTAACAATGGATTAACATCAGCTGGAGAAACACATTTCAATGGTGTTCTTGCAAATGAGAGTCTGGACAAGTCATTTCCTTTGGGGAAGAAACGTTGGGCTTTTCTTTTGAGTTGTCTTGTATCTTGAAAGTTAACTGGTAAAATTCCATTTTGGAGAAAATTAATACAAGGCTTACGCCAATCACCAGCACTTACTACAAAATTGCATTCTTGTATACTGGTGGTTCAGAACATCTAGTGCAAGCCTTTTGAAGGTATAAAGCATCTTTGGACATAGATGGCCAAAAACATCCTACCCTTTGGAGTAAGAGATGTAAAGGTGGTCCTTCCTTTCCACACCATTGTTCATGGGTTATTCTCAATCTTTTTTTTTTGCCTCTTCCTCAGAAACACATCGTGCTAGAACTCCATTACTTCTTTTGTGGTAAAGTGTACCATGAATCAAAATGTAGTGCTTTAAGAACGGAATAGTAGTAGAACTAGGATTAAGCAGCCTTTCCATAATAGGTTTTCCCCAATCCTTTTTCTCATAAATTAGAGGCTTCAATAGCTCACTAGATGGACATGGGATAGTCTTCTTGAATATAGCTACAAGAATACTTTGTTCTTTCTCCAGAATATGGATTTTAGAAGCTAAAGTAGCAAGAGCATTTGCATAATGGTTTGTTGTTTTTGGA
The DNA here is from genome assembly GCA_036013995.1 of Theobroma grandiflorum. Classification (NCBI taxonomy): domain Eukaryota; kingdom Viridiplantae; phylum Streptophyta; class Magnoliopsida; order Malvales; family Malvaceae; genus Theobroma; species Theobroma grandiflorum. The sequence continues at coordinate 17,840,103 of CP142131.1, forward strand.
GAATGTTCACATTTCATCGCTTGAAATTTCTCTAACAAAACTAAACAAGAGTATTGTAAGAAGCAAGCATTGGTTCTTTCAAGGAAAACTAACCATTAGTCTACTTTACAATAAGATTAGAATCTCCATGAATGCAAAGATTGCTTACTCTAATCGTTGCTGCCTCATACAACCCTTAAACTAATGCCTTATATTCAGCTTGATTATTTGTGCATGGGAAATCTAGCTTGAAAGCTAAAGAGATCGGTTCTGTACTTGACTTTAAGGAGTTTAACTCTAAACTTGGTGGAATGAGAACTATTACAACACTTTTTTCAAAACTGTTTGAAGAACGATCAAAGTATAAACTCCACTTCCATTCTTCTATATTTATTGCAAATACATCTTCATGAAATTTAGCTGGAATGGCATCAGAAATAACCTCTTCAAATTGAGATGGAAAATATGTTAACAAATTTGAAAGTACTTGAGACTTGATAGCTTTTGGCTGAACAACTGATATATCAAATTCTCCCAATAAAAGAAGCTGTTTTGCTATTCTTCTAGATAGAGCTGGCTTAGAAAGTAAGAACTTGATAGGATCTGACTTTGTCACAATTATAAGCTTGTGTGCCAAGAAATAGTGTCGAAGCTTTTGAGTTGCGCACACTAAAGCGAGATAGTACTTTTCCATAGGTGGATAATTCCACTAACTTCTGTGTAAGCATCACTAAGGTAGTACATAGGTTTTTCTTCTCCATCCATTTCCTGTACAAGTAAGGCACCAATTGAATATGAAGTAGAAGTCAAATACAACATCATTGGCTTTCCTTTGATAGGCATGATCATCAGTGTAGGAGAAGTAAGAATTTTCTTAATCTTTTCAAATGCTTGTTGTTGTGGTTCACCCCATATGAATAAAACATTTTTCTTAAGCAAGACTTGAAAAGGCACAATGATTTCTCCTAAAGTTGGAATGAATCTCTTAATATAAAAGACTTTTCCCAACAAGCTTTTGAGTTGTTTTGGATTCATCGGAGATGGCATGGATTGAATAGCCTTTATTTTTGCAAGATCAACATCTATACCTTTTCTGTGAACCACAAAACCCAAGAATTTCCCAGTTGTTACTCTAAATGCACACTTTAAAGGATTCATGTGGAGATTATACTTTCTACACCGTTCAAATACCTTTTTTAGATCTTCAGAGTGATTAAAAGCCTTCTTGGATTTCACCACTATATCATCCACATAATCTTCCATATAGTCATGCATCATGTTATAGAAGATAGTTGTCATGGCGCGTTGATAGGTTTCACCCAAATTCTTTAATCCAAATGGCATTATAATGTAGTAAAAATTACCAAATAGAGTTCTAAAAGCCGTTTTCTCTGCATCTCCTCATGCCATCTTTATTTGATTATATTCACCAAACCCATCCATAAAGGAAAACATCTCATGACCAACTGTAGCATATACTAAAGTATCAATATTAGGAAGAGGAAAATCATCTTTTGGGCATGCCTTGTTCAAATCTTTGAAATCTACACATACTTGAATTGTTCCATTTTTCTTTTTCACCGAAACTACATTTGCTAGCCAAGTAGGATAATGCATGGGTTTGATGAATCCAACCCTGAAAGCTTGTTAATCTCCTTTTTTATCTAGCTCTTTATCTCATGATGAAATACACAAGCATGTTGTTTCACTAGTTTACTTTGTGGAAAAATGTGTAACTTATGAGTAATGAGATTCTGATCCAGTCCAAGCATCTGCTCATAAGTCCAAGCCAACACATCTTGGAATTTTCTTAACAACTCAATTAACATAACCCTTTGTTCACTAGAAAGACTCTTGCTTATGAAAAGTGGCTTAGTTGTCTCTCCTTCTTCCACCATATTTATTTTTTCCAACTCATCACCTTGAGGCTTAGGTTGATCTGGAAGTTGTTCTTTCACTGGTAATACTTCTTGTACTTTTTCCTTTTCTTCTTCTACTTGAAAACATGATGGTGATGTATCTGATGGCATCCAAAGTTTGGAACCAGGAGTAGATGCTTCCTTAGACTCTACGTCTTATCATAAGCAATTCACAATTTTTCCATCTTCACGTGCATAGGAAGTTACCCCATTAGACATCTTTTCTTCATTTACTTTTTTTTATGTGGAAATGTTTTCCCTTATTCTCTTCCCGCCTCGCTGCTTCTTCTTACCACTACTCTCTGCCTTATTCCCAACATACTCTTCCCATAGCAGAAGTGGAACACTGATAGATCTAGCAATAGCTATTTCTCCATCTTTTGCTAGATCTTTAAAGAAAGAAGCCTCTGTATAACTTACTTCATGTCGTTCAAATGGAGCTTTAGTGGTAGGAATGAAAATCTCCTTCCCTTTCCAATATCTTTTAATACATTGATGGCATGAGGAAGGAATGATATTGTGCATGTGCAGGAATTTTCTTCCAATTAGAGCATGATAAGCCACATTTGCATCAAAAACATGGAAACTTGTTTGATTTTGAATCGGCCCCATCTTGAAGTTCACTGTCATTTGCCCTAAAGTCATAATCTCCTTGTTATCAAAGGAAGTGATGGCCATAGGATGATGTAAACTCTTCAAATCCATGTTTATAACTTTCAAAGTAGATAAAGGTATGAGATTCATAGACGAACCATCATCAATGAATGTTATCTTAATAGGATATCCATTGATAGTACTTTCCACATAGAGGGGTTTATTATGATAAGGATGAGGTGTACACATGTCTGCCTCTATAAACACAATAGTGTTATGATATGCACCAACCATCTTCCTTATAAGTCGTCCTATTAAGTTACATTCTCCATACTGTTCTCTAGTTATCTAAGCTAGTGATATAGCTGCTTCTTTTCGTGCTTATTCTAAAAACCTAAGTTGGTCAAAGAAATGCTTGAAGCTAGGTGTCTTCATGAGTGAATTAGCAATCGAAGAAGTAACCATAGTAACTTCACTTATATTATTGAATTGGGTGTTTGAAGAGGAAAGGTTTTTAATGATGAACATGAATTATTGCACTTACTTGCCCTTGAGGATTTGGATGAATGGGAAGAGGGTTGTTCTAGACTCTGTTATTTCCAATCAATACTTCTCCTGCTTGCACTCGCCGATGGAACATTCTCTAAAGGTTTTTGCATTTAGCAAGTGGATGACCAACTGCTCGATGATAATCACAGTACCTTGGATTAGCTTTTTCCTTCACTATTGGTGGTCGTGGAGTGAAATGTAAGTTTTTTTGTCCATCCCTAACCCATTTTTAGAGAACAGCTCTCACTCTATCTAAAGGTACTAAGAACAGTGGAGAAGAGTCATTCTCTTCATTTGGCTTTCTCCTTGGGACATCTTTTCTGGGACGTAACTTTGCTCGGGCTGGAGCCCTTCTTTCTCTACTTCCTCCTTAGATGGAATTCACTGTTGCGATATTCATTCTACTTGTAATACCTCGTACTTTGATATGGTGACTAATAAAGCTTATCGAATGCCAATTGAGGGTAATTATAATGTTTAAAATTGATGGAAGATGAAAGGCATAGTTTTGGATAAAATATTCCACACGTGACAAAATAATAATATTTTTATCAGAGAAGAATTTACAAGATAAAAAGTGATTCGAAAGTCAATTGAGGCATAATAAGGTATTTTGGGTATGTCAGTTAAAAATCCACTACGCAAGTATACGTATTGAATAGACAGTATATTAACAAGTACAGTATAGTTCTCACGGAGAATTGATCTAAAACTATATTAATTACTAAAATTAAAACAATTTAATTTTATCCAAATAATCCAAATTAATTAATTAATTAAAACTAATAAACTAGAATTTAAAATAACAAGAAAAATCAAAATAATAACAACTGGAGAAAATATCAGATTAAACAAGCCTAGGATTACAATATCCCTCACACTTCATCTAAGTTTTACTGCTCCTCCTTAACTTATTTCAATGGGTTGAATTGCTAACCTAGAGTCTTAAATTATTTATAAGGGTCTCCTGACTCGTCCTATAAAAATATCTATTTTAACCAAAACACTATATCCCTATGTGATTTGTAGTTAAAACAGACTCATTAAGTTTAGGCTCTAATCTGGCTACATATGGCTTATAGGTATATCCCTATCCTATACGCAAATCATTTAACATGATCATATGCTATCCCAATTTTAGTCTACTCTAAACTCCCTCTCCCAAGTTTGTTTAGGTTCCTAAATCAATTTAATTGGTGATCAGGCAATTAAAAGCATTAAAAACAAATTGAAATAAACAATTCAATTCCCATTGAAAATAAGTAAGAAAAATATTGAAAACTTAGACTACATGTGAGTTCAATTGCAATCCTAGAAAAAGAAAATTAGCTACTCATAATTGCAAAATCAAATAACATTGTATAAAGTTCAACCATTAAAAATAACAAGAAGAATAAAAGCTAAGGAAGAAAACAAAATAATTGCCGCTCTGATCTCCGGGTTTCCGCTTCAACTTCTAGCTTCTTGAATCTCCAAAGGTTCTTCTTTTCAGGTCTCAAAATATCCTATATATACTAACAAACTTAACCTAAATTTCTCCAAGTTGACCTAGGGTTTAATTGGGCTTAAAACATAATGAAAGGCCTAAAAAATCACTTAACAGTCTTTACAAATTTCCATTCCCGGTACAGGACATCTAGCTGCTTTCCAACATAATTTTCTCTATCTTCGAGGCAGAACTGGGTAAAGTGATCTTCATAAAAGTTGTAGCGCTGTCTCTTAGCTTTCTAATGGTCTAAGAATCGCAGCAATTGGAGTTCTGTAGCTCGAGATATAGCTAAAATACTGAAGCATATGCAAGCAGATTTCTGGATCTTTTAGCACCTTACTTTCCAAAATTAAGCCCAATTACTTTAGGTCCTACCAAAAATATAAAAACTAATAAATATTAACCAAATTAAAAGAAATAACATAAAATGAAATAACTTACTTAAAAATAAACTAAATATAAAAATAACTAAAAATTAAGAAATTATAATTAAAAACTAAGGACTTAGCTAAAATTTAATAACAAAATTAGAATAAAATAATTTTATAAAATAGAATTATCACACCCCAAAACTTAAGATTTTGCTAGTTTTCGAGCAAAAGAAAAGAATCACAAAAAGAAAACGTAAACATGAAAATCCTTGAACGAGAGATAAAAATACCAAATCATGATTTCTCAATTTTTCCTCAAAAATTAACTTAAATTCTAGCTTAAGGTAACATACAATTAATCCTTAAATTCATACATCAATTCAAGCGAAACTTTATTTTTCGAATGGACTTCCGTGTGTGTGTGAATGCTCTTTTACAAAGAATATCATGCAATTCAAATTAGTTTATGTCAAATCTAAGCATAGATTAGTACTAGGATCCCATAAGTTTACTTTTCATCTCTCTCTCCACTAATGTAGATTAACACTTATTCAAGGATAAATAGGTCTTTATCAAGCTTATAATGTAAGGCTAGGGTCAAGGTGTAATAAAGGATATATTTAGGCTCAAATTCACCCTAAGCACTTAATCAATCTAGGACACATAAAGAGCTCAAATTATGTTTTTTTGTAGCACCCCCAAGCTTGAAGTAAACTTTCTTTTGTTACACACATTTTATTTCTCTTTTTTTTTTTAACCCCCAAACTTATTTTTGACAATTATAACAAGGGGTAATTTTTCCAACAACTTTTTTTTTTCGCACCTTTCTTTTCAATTTATTCTTTAAGCTCAAATCATTTCTTAGAAAAATTAAAATACTTAAAAGGTGAAAGGTTCAAATTGTTGGATTTAAATAGACAGGCCATGGCTAACAGAATTAGGTAATTACAAAGAAAAGGTAAGTTAGGCTCAAAAAGGGTGACTAAGGATAAATATAACAAGGTAGGCTAAAAAGGCTCAAACAGTCCAAAGATGGCCTAAATCACTTCCTATCCTAAGTGTTATCTAAGATTTCGCCTCGAGAGAGAATCAAACAAATTCTAGAATTCATGACTTCACTATACTTTTTTATCAACATAAACTTTCTCTAAATCACATAAAAATTCTAAGTAAAAGAGTATAGTGCTCAAATTATTGGAAGTCACACTTTAAAATAAAATTAACACAAGAATATCACATAAAATTAAATCATAACTATATGCTTCCCAAAAGCTAAAAATCAAAAGATAATTAAAATATCATCCTAGGATTGAGACAATCATGAATAAGATGTAACTATCTCAATTTTTTTCTTTTTTTTTTTTATAAAACACAATTGAAACATGCAAAATATAAATAAACATGCAAGACAAACTCTAAACCAAAGCTAACTAAACAAAAAAAAATTTTGATACTACCCCCAAACTTAGAATAAACATTGTCCTCAATGTGATAAAAGAAAATAAAGAAAAAAGACTAGAATACTCCCCTAACTTCGAAGCGGCAAACTACAAATCTTCTGCATCGTTACCTCTAAGATCATCTTCAGAATCAGAATCTGTAGGCAATGAAGGAAACGTAGTCATGTCCATCCCAATGTAGGCACTATAAGCTCTCATCATCTGTTCAATTGCTCGATTTTGCCTTTCTTGACGATCTAATCGACGATCAATACGCTCCATCCATTGAGAGATACTGCGTGTGGGCATTGCTTGTGAGGTTGCAGGAACAGCTTGTGAAGATGAAGGGGAGGCCTGAGAAGAACTACCAGCGATCGGTGCAGATTGCTCGAATCTTTTCAGAATGCTCATGGTGATTGGAAGCTTTGGTTGTTGCAATTCTTCTTTATCGCTCCAAGGCACACCAGCTTTCGCACATAAAGCAGTAATTAAGGAAGGAAAATCAATACCATCTCGTTTTGTGCGGCCCGTATGTAAGATGGCATACAAGATAACCTTACCAATATCAATAAACTTATGTGTGATAATGGCATAGATAAGCACTGCACGATCCCTCGTGACATCACTGATATGAGTGGAAGGGAGCAACCGTGCCGCTACAAAATGCAACCAAGCCTTGGACTCTGTTTTCATGGCACTGCGTTTAAATGACACTGGCTCCCTATGTGATGTCTTCCATTGAGCTCCCTCAACACACAATGTTGATATAATCTCATTATAGTCTTGATGATCTCCCAAATATTGCTCATATTCATCATTCTCGATATTTGGGGCCCAAAAAATGCATTGATAGCCTGGCTGTGAAATGGTATTCGTTTACCATAGACAAATGCTACATGATCAACATGCTCGACCGCATTGGCATAAAATTCTCGAACTACAGGTACAACTGCGACTTCAGGTTGAGCACTAAATTTGTGCCAATGTCTATCAAAAAGCATGTCAAAAATCGCCTGGTAGGGTAAAGGAGGAATATCGATTCCTCGTTCAGGAATGGGCACTTTGTTGATCAAGGACGTGTGATATCGTTCCGAGGCTTCAGCAGAGACAAATTTCGATCTATCAAAAGACCCACTGGAACTTGCTTTGGATCTTTTTGGTGCCATTCCTAAAAAAAAAAAATTAATTCTCAAAATAAGTCCAGAGGAAAAGAATAATAATAATAATAATTGCAAGTACTGTTGCATAATCATGTAAATGTAAAGGTCGCACAATCACTAAGTGAATTACTTTCTGTCCGATTTAACAACCTAAATTCCAAAAGTGCATTGACAACCTCACTTGTTAAGATGCAAAACAACATTCAAGCAGTCTTCTCATAATCATATTTGACACAATGCAACAAGCCAACATAAAAATAAAAAGAATTCTTTGATAATGTACGCATCCAAAATGATCAACCATGGCATGTGTTGCACCAACAACTCCAGAATTTATTCCTACTTTCTGATCCAAACATCAAAAATTAAACACAACATTAAACCATAGGTTCCCTCACCAACCAAGCATTTAACAATTATAGTGGCAGCAAATAAAATCCAGGAATTCATGAAATGGGTAAAAAGAATTAAGCATCAATCATAAAAAACTTCTACACTCAAAGCATAAATTAATAGGAAATAGAAAAACCCATCCATAAGCTTGCACAATGGAAACATTAAGTGGGCAAAGAGTACCAAAAAAAAAAATTTTTATCACAAATATTGTAGAGAGAGAAAGATTGTGTGTGTGAGAGAGAAAGAGAGAGAAAGCTCACCTAGAGGGATGAGTGAGTGTGGTGGGTGCAAGAGTTGAAGTGAAACTAAAAAAAAAACTAAGTAGAAATAATGTGTAAAAAAAACTTGAGTGAAAAGGAGAGAGAGAGAGAGTGAGAGAGTGAGAGAGAGAGAGAGAGTTGCAGAAAAAAAATAATGGAAGGAGAAGGCGGAGTAGGAGGCAGAAAGAGAGAAAAGTGAAAAGAAGAGAAAAATAAAAAAAATAAGAAAAAAAAATAAAAAAATAGAATTTCAAAGGGGTTAAGGCTATGCCCTAACCCAGCGCTGCGGCCAAGGCTGCGGCGTGCAAAATTTTTTTGCACCCGAAGCTTTACGCTTCGGGTTTGAGCGTCGCGGCGCTAAGCATTGAGAGCCGCGGCGCTCAATGCTTCTGTTTCTCGCTTTGTTTTGTCATGCTTCTTTTAGCGCCGCGGCTCTCCATTTGAGGACTGCGGCGCTCAACCTTTCTGTTTGTGCTTCATCTGCAGCATGTTTGAGGGCCGCGGCTCTCAATTTGAGGGTCGCAGCTCTGACGTTCTTTTTTTTTTTTTGAATTTTTTTTTACTTTTTTTTTGAATTTTTTTTTAAAATCAATTTCCTGCAAAAGAGACATGAAAAATAAAAAATTAGAATAAAAAAATATAAAATAAAATAAAATAAAATAAAATTCATGAAATAGAATAATGATGAAAATAAATAAAGTTTAGGAACTTGGGTTGCCTCCCAAGAAGCGCTTCATTTATAGTTTTCGGCTGGACTGTAGCGGAGTCTAGGCCGTGTCAAGCAAGTGAATTGAGGACTTGTGACGATTAATTTTGCCTCCCCAATAATGCTTCAATCTTTATCCGTTGACTTTAAATTTTCGACCATCTGTCCCTTGAACTTCAATTGCTCCATGTGGAAATACCTCATTGACAATAAACGGACCAGACCACCTTGATTTGAGCTTTCTCGAAAATAGCTTCAAACGAGAGTTATAAAGCAACACTGATTGTCCCGGTTCAAAGCTTCTTTCCACTATCTTCTTATCATGCCATTGTTTTGTTTTCTCTTTGTAGAGTTTGGCATTCTCATAAGCTTGAAGGCGAAATTCATCAAGTTCATTTAATTGCAATAACCTTTTCTCACCTGCTGCTTGTAAATCAAAGTTCAACTTCTTCATAGCCCAAAAAGCATTATGCTCAAGTTCCATCAGTAAGTGACAAGCTTTGCCAAAGATCATCTTATAAGGAGACATGCCAATCGGAGTCTTATAAGCCGTCCTATATGCCCACAATGCATCATCCAATCTTTTTGACCAATCTTTTCTTGTGGGACATACAGTTTTTTCCAAAATCTTCTTGATTTCTCTGTTTGATACCTCCGCTTGGCCACTAGTTTGAGGATGGTATGCAATTGCAACCTTGTGTTTAACTCCATACTTCGCTAAAAGTGCATCAAAATACTTATTGTAAAAGTGACTTCCTTCATCACTAATAATTGCCCTCGGAGTGCCAAATCGAGTGAAAATATTTTTCTTCATGAAATTGATCACCACCTTTGAATCATTATGCGGAAAAGCTGCCGCTTCAACCCACTTGGAGACATAATCAACAGCAAGCAAAATGTATTTGTTGTTGTTTGAAGATATGAAAGGACCCCTGAAGTCAATACCCCATACATAAAAAATTTCAATCTCCATGATGTTGTTGAGAGGCATCTCATGTCGCCTTGAGATGTTGCCCACTCTTTGGCACCTGTCACAATGCAAAACAAAATTGTGAGCATCCTTAAATAATGTAGGCCAATACAAACCTGATTGGAGGACTTTAGCAGCAGTCCTTGTCCCTTCAAAGTGTCCTCCATAATCTGAAGAATGACAGTGGTGAAGCACACTTTGAATCTCTTATTCTGAAACACATTTTTTGAAGATCTGGTCTTTACACTGCTTAAAGAAGTAAGGCAAAAATAAAATTTGACATCATGCAAAAATTTCTTTTTCTGATGAGAATTTAACTCAGGGGGAATAATATTGCTTACTAAATAATTCACAAAATCAACATACCAAGGAAGGGATTTCTTACCAATTTGAAGGATTTGTTCATCAGGAAAAGTCTCCTTGATTAAGGTGGAATCCTTACCTTGAGCTTTAATTTCCAATCATAAGAGGTGGTCAGCCACTTGATTTTCTATTCCTTTTCTATCATGAATCTTGAGATCAAATTCTTGAAGCAAGAGAATCCACCTTATCAATCTTGGTTTCGCATCCTTCTTGGCAATCAAATATTTGATAGTTGAATGGTCAGTGTGCACTATCACCTTTGTCCCCACAAGATAAGAGTGAAATTTGTCAAAAGAGAAAACTACAGCCAAGAGCTCCTTTTCTGTTGTGGTATAATTTTTCTGAGCATCATTCAAAGTCTTGTTAGCATAATAGATGGAATGAAAGACTCTATCCTTTCTTTGTCCCAAAACAGCTCCCACCGCATAATCACTCGCATCACACATTAGTTCAAAAGGGAGAGTCCAATCGGGACTAATTATAATAGGTGCAGATATTAATCTTTTCTTCAAATCATCAAAAGCAACAAGACACTCATTATCAAACTTAAATGGCACATCTTTCTCTAATAAATTGCAAAGTTTTTTAGAAATTTTTGAAAAGTCTTTAATAAATCTTCTATAAAAACCAGCATGACCAAGAAAACTTCTAATACCTTTGACATTTATTGGAGGTGGTAGTTTTTCAATTGCTTCAATTTTTGCTTTATCTACCTCAATGCCCCTACTAGAGATCTTGTGCCCAAGGACAATACCTTCTCGCACCATGAAGTGACATTTCTCCCAATTAAGCACCAAATTTGTTTCTTCACATCTCTTGAGTACCCTAGCTAGATTCAAAAGACAATCATCAAAATTATTCCCAAAAATAGAAAAATCATCCATAAATACCTCCAAGTAATTTTCCACCATGTCTGTGAATATGGCCATCATACATCTCTGAAAGGTGGCAGATGCATTACATAATCCAAATAGCATTCTTCTAAAAGCAAAGGTGCCATAAGGACATGTAAATGTAGTCTTCTCTTGATCCTTAGGAGCAATAGCAATTTGGTTGTAACCAGAATAACCATCAAGAAAACAATAATATTCCTTACCGGCCAAGCAGTCCAACATTTGATCAATGAATGGAAAAGGGAAGTGATCTTTCCTTGTAGCTTTGTTGAGCTTACGGTAGTCCATGCACACTCTCCATCCAGTCACAGTTCTTGTTGGAATGAGCTCATTATTATCATTGGCAACCACAATCATTCCTCCTTTTTTAGGAACACATTGAATTGGACTTACCCATGAGCTATCTGAGATAGGATAAATTATCCCAGCATCCAACCACTTGATAATTTCCTTCTTAACTACTTCCTTCATAATAGGATTCAATTTTCTTTGCTGCTCAATTGTGGCTTTGTGATTTTCCTCAAGGAGAATTTTGTGCATGCAAATAGAAGGGCTAATTCCCTTTATATCAGCTATGGTCCACCCAATTGCTTTCTTGAATTCTCTAAGTGTCCTTAATAACTTCTCTTCTTGCATGTTAGTAAGAGCAGCCGAAATAATAACTGGAAGAGTAGAAGATTTTCCAAGAAATGCATACCTCAAGTGATTAGGCAGAGGTTTAAGTTCCAAAGTAGGTGGTTCTTCAATGGAAGGCTTAGAAGCTGGCATCAAAGAAGCTGAAACATCTAAAGACTCAAATTGATGATTAGTCTTAAGTCCTGAGTGAACATTTAGCAAATTAGAATATTCAACAAACTCATCATCATCCCTGTTAGAATTAGCAACTAAACATGCTTCAAGAGGGTCGTTGGGATTTTCTTTTATGAAAACATCATGTGTAAACTTATTTACCACACTCACAGCAAAACAGTCTTCAGATGTTACAGGCAATTTTAGAGCTTTGAAAATATTAAATGTTACCTGTTGGTCTTGAACTCGCAAAGTGAGCTCACCTTTTTCCACATCAATCAAAGCTCTAGCAGTTGCCAAGAATGGCCTCCCAAGGATGATTGGAATTTGCCTATCTTCTTCCATGTCAAGAATTATAAAATCAACTGGAAAAATAAATTTATCTACCTTGACGAGAACATCTTCAATGATTCCCCTTGGGTACATATAAGAACGATCAGCTAATTGCAAGGTAACAGAAGTGGGTTTACATTCCCCTAAACCAAGTTTCTCAAAAATTGACCAAGGCATTAAATTGATACTTACACCCAAATCACTCAAAGCTTTTGCAAAAAATAAATTACCAATAATGTAAGGAATAGTGAAACTACCTGGATCTTTGAGTTTTGGTGGCAGTTTATTTTGGAGAATAGCACTACACTCTTCTGTAAGGGAAACAATTTCAAACTCACCTAGCTTTCTCTTTTTGGAGAGGATGTCCTTCAAGAACTTGACATAACTAGGCATTTGTTCCAACGCTTCAGCAAAAGGAATATTTATGTGTAATTTCTTGAAGACATTGATGAATTTTTGAAACTGCTTTTCAAGCTTTTGCTTTTGGAGCCTTTGTGGAAAAGGTGGTGGAGGATGGATGACTTGAGAAGTTCTTTCATCTTCAACCTTTACATCTTCTCTCTGTTCACTTACATTCTCACTCTCACATAATCCTTCTTTCTCAACAAGTTCATGTTCAGGTTCTACTGTTCTTTCATTCACCCTTTCAATCTCTTTTCCACTCCTTAAAGTGATTGCTTGGCATTGTTCCTTACCTTTGGGGTTGATTTGTGTATCACTTGGTAAGGCACCTTGTGGTCTATTGTTGATGGAATTCGCAAGTTGCCCCATTTGGGTTTCAAGATTTCTGAAAGAAGCTCCTTGACTTTGAATTAAAGCATCAGTCTTTGACATATATTGCAAGAGAAGTTCTTCCAAATGGGGCTTCTTTTCAGGAACTGGTGGTCTAACTTGTTGTTGGAAACTAGGAGGCATGATGGGTTTTGGATTGGAAGGCCCTGCATTATTATTCCATGAAAAATTTGGGTGGTTTCTCCAGCCAGGATTATAAGTATTGGAGTAAGGATTATTCTGCTGTCTATTGAAGTTCCCCACAAACTGGACTGATTCAGAATTATATGGACATTGATCATGTGAATGGCCATCTCCACACATCTTGCAAACTACTGATGAATTTTGAACTGCATGGACTCTCAGTGTGTCAAACTTTTTGGTCAGTGCAGCCACTTGTGAAGCTAATTGAGCAGTTAAGTTGCCAAGTGCATCAATTTCATAGGTTCCAACCACTTTTCTCGATCCCGACCTTTCTGAAGGCCATTGATAATTATTGGAGGCCATCTCTTCCAACAAGTTATAGGCATCCGCAGCATTCTTACTCATTAATGCCCCACCAGCAGTAGCATCAATTGTAGTTTTAATTGACCCAACCAGCCCATTGTAGAATGTCTGAACTTGCAACCAATCAGGAATCCCATGATGTGGACATCTTCTTAATAATTCTTTAAACCTCTCCCAGGCTTCATACAAGGACTCACCATCAAATTGTGTGAAGGAGGTAATATCGTTCCTCATCTTTGCAGTCTTTGCAGGGGGGAAGAATTTTGCAAGAAACTTTTGAGCCAAGTCTTCCCATGTAGTGATAGGCCCATTAGGTAGTGAATTAAGCTAGCTTTTTGCTTTATCCCTCAGAGAAAACAGAAACAGTCTTAATCTGATAGCATTGTCAGTTACTCCATTGTATTTAAAGGTGTCGCAAATCTCCAAGAAATTTACCAAATGAGAATTAGGATCATCACTGGGTAACCCACCAAACTGGACTGAAGACTGAATCATCTGAATGTAAGCTGGTTTAATTTCGAAATTATTCGCATTGATGGAAGGTCTCCTAATACTTTGGTGCAAACCTTGCAAAAGTGGAACAACATAATCTCTCAATGCTCTATTTGCTTCAGGAACCAGATTAAGGGCATTATTGCCATTGTTATTGTTATCCTCAGCCATTGTCTGCTTTAAAGCTGCAACTTGCAAATTCTCCCTTTGACGTTTTCTGAAAGTTCTTTCTATCTCAGGATCAAAAGGAACAAGATTCAAGTTGTTTCTTCTTTGCATACAATGACCAAAGATACCTGCAAACAAACAAAACTAATATTAGAACAAGAAAAATAAAATTTGAAGTAAGACTAAATTGTTTGGTATTAGTATTAATAAAAATTCTAGAAATAATTCCTCGGCAATGGCGCCAAAAACTTGTCAGTTAAAAATTCACTATGCAAGTATACATATCGAATAGACAGTATATTAGCAAGTAGAGTATCGTTCCCATGGAGAATTGATATAAAACTTTATTAATTACTAAAATTAAAACAATTTAATTTTATCCAAATAATCCAAATTAATTAATTAATTAAAACTAATAAACTAGAATTTAAAATAACAAGAAAAATCAAAATAATAACAACTGGAGAAAATATCAGATTAAACAAGCCTAGGATTACAATATCCCTTACACTTCATCTAAGTTTTACCTCTCCTCCTTAACTTATTTCAATGGGTTGAATTGCTAACCTAGAGTCCTAAATTATTTATAAGGGTCTCCCGACTCGTCCTATAAAAATATCTATTTTAACCAAAACACTATATCCCTATGTGATTTGAAATTAAAACAGACTCATTAAGTTCAGGCTTTAATCTGGCTACATATGGCCTATAGGTATATCCCTATCCTATATGCAAATCATTTAACATGATCATATGCTATCTCAATTTTAGTCTACTCTAAACTCCCTCTCCCAAGTTTGTTTAGGTTCCTAAATCAATTTAATTGGTGATCAGGCAATTAAAAGCATTAAGAATAAATTGAAATAGACAATTCAATTCCCATTGAAAATAAGTAAGAAAAATATTGAAAACTTAGACTACATGTGAGTTCAATTGCAATCCTAGAAAAAGAAAATTAGCTACTCATAATTGCAAAATTAAACAACATTGTATAAAGTTCAACCATTAAAAATAACAAGAAGAATAAAAGCTAAGGAAGAAAAAAAAATAATAAAAGCTAAGGAAGAAAACAAAATAATTGCCGCTCTGATCTCCGGGTTTCCGCTTCAACTTCTAGCTTCTTGAATCTCCAAAGGTTCTTCTTTTTAGGTCTCAAAATATCCTATATATACTAACAAACTTAGCCTAAATTTCTCCAAGTTGACCTAGGGTTTAATTGGGCTTAAAACATAATGAGAGGCCCAAAAAATCACTTAACAGTTTTTACAAATTTCCATTCCCGGTACAGGACGTCGAGCTACTTTCTGACATAATGTTTTCTATCTTTGAGGCAGAACTGGGTAAAGTGATCTTCATGAAAGTTGTAGCTCTGTCTCTTAGCTTTCCAATGATCCAAGAATCACAGCATTTGGAGTTCTTTAGCTCGAGATATAACTAAAATACTGAAGCATATGCAAGTAGATTTCTGGATCTTTTTGCACCTTACTTTCCAAAATTAAGCCCAATTACTTTAGGTCCTACCAAAAATATAAAAACTAATAAATATTAACCAAATTAAAGGAAATAACATAAAATTAAATAACTTACTTAAAAATAAACTAAATATAAAAATAACTAAAAATTAAGAAATTATAATTAAAAACTAAGGACTTAGCTAAAATTTAATAACAAAATTGGAATAAAATAATTCTATAAAATAGAATTATCAGGGTACCAAGGAGGAAAAAAGAGACGACGAAATTTTCAGGATAAAATAATACTTTATTAATAAAATAATGTTAAAATATTATTATTTTATTCAGTGTCAAAATTTTTTATGAAAAAGGAGTATATGGTTAATCTAAGTGAGGGAGAGGAAGAATGAGGAAATTTTGAAAAAAAAAAAATAGTGGGACCCACGCATTGTGATTAAATAATGACAACGCGGGTAAATAAATATTTTAAATATTATGGAGACACTGCGTGTCACGACCCAATTCCCGGGCCATGATTGGCGCAAGAACCCAATGAGCATAGCTCACTAAGCTCAAGCAAGCCTATTTTCATTTACTTTATTCCATGTATGATCGTGTGAGGCATCCACACGCAAAGCACCTAGTGCACACAAAGCCAATTTCCAATGGCATTATAGATAAAATATGTACATACATACTAGTCAAACATAAACTTTGACAATGTACATTACATGTACATAACCACAATACAAAAGGCCCATGACTTCCAGCAGAGAAATTACAAGAAAAACGGGCAACTATTGAATGCTGGACACCTACTAGGAGATGAACTACAATGATCTCACGATCTAGGAATCTACAATCTCCTGATCTGAAAACATAAATTTTTGAAAACAGTGAGTACAATACTCAGTGAGTGAACATTAGGTGGAAACAAGGAATAATATCCAGGAAGGATTTTAAACCATGATGCACACATTTGGAACAAACATTTTGATCCAATTTAGTATCAAACCCCTTCCCTTAACTCAAATTAATTTACAATGAAGGAGTATTCAATTTCATACATATACAAACACAGATGAATACAATATCACCACTATCTCACCAGCTCATGTGCAACCCCTACATCGCGCACATAGCTGGAGTTATCGTGTGCATCCCCCCATATCGTGCACATAGCTAGTTATTGTGTGCATCCCCCCACGTCTTGCACATAACTAGTTATCGTGTGCATCCCCCCACATCGTGCACAAGCAATATCATTCTCCATATCTCCGCACCCATCATCACCGAGATGTACGGTTATAATTATCACACAATATTATTTGTTAATACATATCACACATCTACACATATATAGCAGCATATTATAGAGCACATGAATTTATGCCTTTATGCATATCACAATTCACATATCAAAACATTTTTATCAAAGGCCTGTTTTCAGGCACGCATTTTAAGAAATTCAGATAAAATCATTCAGATTATCCATTTCAATACACGTACATTTCCCAAATTAATTTGAAATGCAAATTCACTCACTGTGTCGAAAATCCGGAATCCGGGTGCACTCGGGTTAATACTCCTCAAGCATGATTCTTTTGCCTTTTTCGGACATCTCACCACCTTGACACAGAATAAAATTAGGGAATTTATTATATTGGTGTTAACTAGGTATAAAATTAACCTAATTTCTATACGGATGCATAGAATACTCGGTCAATCGCTTAAACACGGAGTTGACCTAATTCGGTCGATTACCCGATAGATTGGCCAATGCGTCCGATTTGATTCCAAATTGCACCATTCTTTTTCTAATACCTTAATTCACCACATACCATTTAAATAGTGCCAATTTCAGCATTAAAACTTTTCCATTTCTTCATGAAAAAATTCAGCTATTACAGTGCATTAGCACTGTAATTTTTCCTACTTAACTTTTTTACCTTAAATTGTCATTTTCCAATTCATTTCATTTAAAATGAAATCATTTCATTTAAAATGAAATCATTTCATTTAAAATGAAATCATTTCATTTAAAATGAAATCATTTCATTTTTCAAACACAACCTATGATATTCGGACTTGAAAGATTCATGGGGAAAATCAAGTTTTTTCTTACGGTTTTGCTTACTGACATGTTAACCTATCTCTAAACACTAACATAGTCTAAAATCAATCCAATCCAACATTAATTCCTCTTCCATGCCCATTTTTCAGAATTGAATTCATCATTATAACTCAATATTCATCCATGGAAATCAAGAACAAAAGCATAGGTTAGCTAGGTATCAAGGAGAATTAAAGAATTTCTAACTTACCTAGCTTGTTACTTTGATTTCTTCACTTTCTCTTTGATTTTCCACCTAGGTTTTCTTGTTTTTCCCTTTGTTCTTCCTTTGTTCTTGTTGCTGGTTGCTTAGGCCGAATATGATGAGGAAATTAGGGATTTAATGGGCTGATTTTTATAGAAAATGATATAATAATCAAGCATGCCACGTGTTAATGCTTATTTCCCATTTTTTGACTTTTTTGACTTTTTCTTCTAAATTTTTCCACCACATGATTAGTCAAAGTCAAGATGTGAATAAAAGATGACCATGGCTGGAAAAATTTGTTCTGGTGGTGGAAAATTACCGTTTTACCCTCAGGATGGTAAAATTATGATTTTGCCCCTATACTTCGAAATGTACCGAAATTACATTATTTTCAATTCTTAGCCTCAAATAACACCAATATTGATCAATTTTAATCAAATGGGGCAAAACTCTTTTCAAGAAATTTCCCGTTTGGTCCTCTAGTGATAAAATTACCATTTTACCCTTATGCTCCAAAAATACCGAGAATAATAATTTTTCACTGCTAAGCATCATTTTATCCTCTAATAATCTTAATTATATTTCATATAATTATTTTTGGTCCAATATGATCAAATCTTGTCTAAAAATCTCCATTTAATCATCAAATGGAAAAATAATCGTTTTGTCCCTAATCGGTCAATTTTCCCGATTGACTCCAAACTGGACCTTGAGCTCCGAATTACTATTCTAAGCCATTTTATGAGTTTCAGAATTTTCAAATTGAATTTCTATTTGAGCTAGTTCAAGGTTCGATTTAACTTAATTGTACCACTAGGTACAATACCGTCTTTTAATCGAGATTGACAAGGTCTCACATTCTCCCCCACTAATAAAAATTCAGTCCTCGAATTTAAATGCAAAGTAGAGTGGCTTACCTTTACATATCGAATAGGTGTGGATTCTTTGTCTGCATTTCCTCCTCAGCTTCCCACGTTACCTCTTCACTAGTGTGATTTTGCCACAACACTTTCACTGAGGTCACATCTTTTGATCGGGACCTTTTAACTTGTCTGTCAAGGATAGCTACTGGCTGTTCCTTATAAGTCAAATCATCTTGCAACTGAATGGTTTCATACCGTATTACATGTGAAGGATCTGGATTATACTTCCTCAACATTGACACATGGAACACATGGTGTATATTAGAAATGTCTGACGGTAATGCCAATCGGTATGCCATTGCTCCGACCCTCTCTAAGATCTTGAAGGGTCCTATATACCGAGGGCTTAATTTACCCTTCTTGCCAAACCTCATTACCCTTTTGGTTGGCAAGACTTTTAGAAATACATGATCTCCCACTTGAAACTCCAAATCCCTCCGTCGGTTATTCGCATAGGACTTTTGCCTACTTTGGGCTGTAAGCATCCTCTGGCGAATCATACGGATTTCATCAGTGGCGTCTTGCACCAACTCAAGCCCCAAAAGTTTTCTTTCACCCACCTCTAGCCATCCAATGGGTGACCTGCACCTCCTTCCATATAGTGCTTCAAATGGTGCCATTCGGATGCTAGATTGGAAACTGTTATTGTAAGCAAATTCCACTAAGGGTAAATACCGACCCCATTTGACTCCAAGGTCTATTACACATGCCCTCAACATGTCTTCCAAAGTCTGTATTGTTCGTTCCAACTGTCCATCAGTCTGAGGGTGAAAAGCTGTACTAAAATCCAACTTAGTGCCCAGTGCTTCTTGTAACTTTTTCCAGAATCTGCTAGTAAACTGTGTCCTTCTGTCCGACACTATAGAAACAAGAATCCCATGCAACCATATTATCTCATCCACATAGAGCTGGGCATACTGAGCAGTCCCATAAGTGGTCTTAACTGGAAGAAAATGAGCTGACTTCATCAACCAGTCTATTATGACCCAGATAGAGTCATAACCCCCACTAGTTCGAGGTAAACCGGTTACAAAATCCATTGCAATATGCCCCCATTTCCATTTGGGCACTGGTAATGGCTGTAGTAATCTTGCGGGCCTTTGGTGTTATGCTTTAACCTGTTGACACACTAAACACTTGGAGACAAACTCAGCCATATCTTTTTTAAGTCTTTCCCACCAGTACACTTCCTTCAAATCTTGATACATCTTTGTAGCTTCTGGGTGTATCACATAGGCTGCCATGTGAGCCTCCTCCAATATCTATTTTCTCAATCCATCGCTATTCGTCACATAGAGTCTGGTTCCATACCTCAACACTCCATTTGTGCCTCTGGTAAACATCTTCTCTTTCTTTCCCTGAAGATCCTCTAAGACCTTAGCTACGAACTCATCTTTACCTTGTGCCTCTTTAATTCGGTCCATTATGACAAACCTCACTCTAAAATGCTCTAGCAATGCATTTGCCTCGAAAAACTCCAAATGCACATCCATGTCTCCCAAGCTATGCATCTCCTTAACCAATAATCTCCTGTCTATGGAGATATGTGCTAGGCTACCCATCGACTTTCGGCTTAGGGCATCCGCCACCATATTAGCTTTACCGGGATGGTAAAGAATAGTACAATCATAATCCTTTAGCAACTCCATCCACCTACGTTGCTGCAAGTTCAAATCCCTCTGCTGAAATATATATTTCAAACTTTTGTGGTTAGTATATATCTCACAAGTCTCACCATACAAATAATGTCTCTAGATCTTTAAGGCAAACACGATTGCTGCTATCTCCAAATCGTGTGCAAGGTAATTCTGTTCATGCCTTTTAAGTTGTCTTGATGCATATGCAATCACCTTCCCGTTTTGCATTAACACACATCCTAAACCAACCAACGAGGCATCACAATATACTGTATAACCCCCTGTGCCCTATGGTAGGCTCAACACTAGAGCTGTGGTAAGACATGTCTTAAGCTTCTCAAAGCTATCTTCACAAGTATTTGACCACACAAATTTTGTATCTTTATGTGTCAACTTAGTCAGAAGGGCGACTATTCTTGAGAAATCCTTAACAAAGTGACGATAGTAGCTTGCTAACCTTAAAAAGCTTCTAATCTCCGTAACTGATGTTAGCCTCGACCATTTCTCTACTACCTCGACTTTCTTTGGATCCCCTTATACCACATCTTTAGAGACTACATGTCCTAAGAATGCAACACTTTCAAGCCAGAAACTCACATTTGGAGAACTTGGCATACAATCGATGTTCTCCCAAGGTTTGGAGCACTATCCTCAGATGCTGCTCGTGCTCCTCCCGACTCCTCAAGTAGACCAGGATATCATCAATGAACACCATACAAACTTATCCAAGTAGGGCTTGAACACTCGGTTCATCAAATCCATAAAGGCCGCAGGGGCATTGGTAAGCCCAAACGACATTACCAAAAACTCATAATACCCATACCTGTTTCGGAACGTAGTCTTTGGCACATCCTCATTCTGGATCCTTAATTGATGATACCCAGATCGTAGATCTATCTTCAAAAAACATTGTGCCCTTTGTAACTGATCAAACAAATCATCTATTCTTGGGAGTGGGTACTTATTCTTCACTGTTACCTTATCAAATTGTCGGTAGTCAATGCATAGTCTAAGTGACCCATCTTTCTTCTTTACAAATAGCACCGGTGCTCCCCATGGTGAGACATTGGGGTGAATGAAACCTTTGTCTAGTAGATCCTCTAATTGATCCTTGAGCTCTTTGAGCTCTGCCGGTGCCATCCGATATGGGGGTATAGATATAGGTTTAGTATCAAGAATCAAGTCTATGCAAAATTCAATCTCTCGCTTCGTTGGTAATCTTGGCAGTTCCGCAAGAAATGCATCCACAAACTCGTTCACTATCAACACTTGACTTATATCTCCGACCTGTGCTTGGCTGATATCTTGATAATCTTGATAATCTTGATATCAATCCTCACGACAGCCAAGTAACCTTGATAATGTTGCCTCAATAACCTTATGGCAGATATGGCTGATATCAGGTTGGTCAGAACATTACTTTTATCCCCCTGGATGCTAAATGATGGCTCATTCTGGAAATCAAATCCTACTATTTTATGGTAACAGTCTACATTGGCATGACAAGGTGACAGCTAGTCCGTTCCCAATATCACAACAAAATCCAAGGTGTCTAACACCACTAAATGCACTAGGGTGTTCTTATCCTTAATTTGGACTTCACAGGATTGATATTCCCATTCAACGACAAATGCCTCCTTCAAAAGAGTAGATACCACTAATTGTTCTTTTCTCCTAACATAGTTTTTATCCAATCGAAATGCAAAGCATGGAGAGATAAAAGAATGAGTAGATCCAGGGTCAACCAATACTCTAGCATCCATATTACAGATGGAAAGAGTACTTGAGACTACTGCATTGGACGTTTGGGCATTTTGGGGAGTTAAGGCATACACACTCGCTTGGCCTCTTCTTGCGAAACTTTGATGTCCAAACCTAACTAGTCTACCTCGAGAAGAAGCACCAGCACCTTTATCTCGTGTCTCGCTAACCTCTTGGCCAGTTGAGATAGCTGTCGAAGGAGCAGGCAAAGTTGGCCGAGTAAAACCACGAACCGAACCTTGCGGTTGTTGGGCTGTCGGGCAGTTCCTCGAAATATGTCAAGGCTGGCCATAATTATAACAAGTCTTTACAGGACGATAGCATTGTTCTCTGTGTGGTCTCCCACAATTATCGCAAGAAGGGATAGCTTGACTACTCTGCCTGGAATCCTGCGATTGCCTCCTTCCACTAAAAGTGTTTTGCCCTGACCAAGCGTTAGAACTCGTCACATCACTTCCGCATTAGGGAAACCTTGATCCCCTCTGTGGTCTTTTACGGTTAGAGAATGAAATTCTACCACCGAAATCTCTGCGACCTTGATAACCCTAGATTTTGGCCCTTTTGCTCTATCTCTTGTGGCCCTACTCTCACCAGTCTTCATCTCAATTCGTTGAGCACAATCTACTGCTGCAAAATACGTATGGAAATCTCGAGAAGCCATAGCCTTAAACAATGGTTCCATCAGTCCATCCACAAACCTTTGGACCTTCATTTCCTCGGTAGAAACCAAATATGGTGCATATCGAGATAGCTGCGTAAATTTTATGTCATACTCCGACACTGTCATGCCTAGAGTCTGCACCAATGCCTCAAACTCTCTAGCTCTGGCACTTCGCACACTGTGCAATAAAAATCGATCTAGGAAAGCTGTACTAAATTCATTCCAGGTCAGTGGTACAGTATCTGTCAGCCTACCCTTTCGCAAGGAGTCATACCATTCCTGTGCTACATCCTCCAACTGAAAAGCTACTAGCTCCACTGATTTAGAACTAGAGCATCCCAGAGCGTTACAAATCTTCTCCATCTTGTCTAAGAAAACTTGGGGTTTCTCCGATGCATCCGACCTAGTAAACGATGGAGGCTTGAGTTTTAGGAAGTTAGTGAGTGAAACTTCTACCTGATTTCTGTCACCTTCGGGACGTTGGTTGTCTATTTGGCCTTGGGAACTAAGGGACTCTTGCTCCACATGTCTCCCCTCTACTATTTTCTGTATATCTTCCATACGGGCTGCCATCATTTGTACAACCCGATTGACTCCCTGCAGACCCACTGCCAAGTCCTCAACAGTAATGCCGTCAGTCGGTGGCCTAGTAGTCTCACCTACAGGCTATCCATCCTCTCTCCTACTCTCGGGCGTATCTGCCCTCACCGGCCTAGTGACCCTATCACGTCAACCTCGCCCCTTATGGGTGGGTGCTCGTGGCCTATCGGTTATCTCAGTAAAGGCATCTTGCTCCCCCACTTGTCTCGAGGTGGCCCGTGTCTTAGGTAGCATTCTTACCTAGACAAGAGCAACACCTGTTATTAAACACAATTTAAAAAAATAAGGTGGTTTCTAATATTAGGAATTTATGCGGTTCCTCAATTATGTAATGTGCCGTGGCTCACAGTTCATAATTAAAGATCCCACATAAATACTCGACTCTCCGTTGGATTCGACCATAATACCCTAGGACCTAAACAACCTAAGGCTCTGATACCAACATTGTCATGACCCAATTCCCCGGCCATAACTGGCGCAAGAACCCAATGAGCATAGCTCAGTAAGTTCAAGCAAGCCTATTTTCATTTACTTTATTCCATGTATGATCGTGTGATGCATCCACACGCAAAGCACCTAGTGCACACAAAGCCAATTTCCAATGGCATTATAGATAAAATATGTACATACATACCAGCCAAACATAAACTTTGACAATGTACATTACATGTACATAACTACAATACAAAAGGCCCATGACTTCCAGGGGAGAAATTACAAGAAAAACAGGCAACTATTGAATATCGGACACCTACCAGGAGACGAACTACAATGATCCCGCGATCTAGGAATCTACAATCTCCTGATCTGAAAACATGAATTTTTGAAAATGGTGAGTACAATACTCAGTGAGTGAACATTAGGTGGAAACAAGCAATAATATCCAGGAAGGATATTAAACCATGATGCACACATTTGGAACAAACATTTTGATCCAATTTAGTATCAAACCCCTTCCCTCAACTCAAATTAATTTACAACGAAGGAGTATTCAATTTCATACATATACACACATAGATGAATATAATATCACCACTATCTCACCAGCTCATGTGCAACCCCCACATTGAGCACATAGTTGGAGTTATCGTGTGCATCCCCCCACATCGTGCACATAGCTAGTTATCGTGTGCATCCCCCCACATCGTGCACATAACTAGTTATTGTGTGCATCCCCTCACATCGTGCACAAGCAACATTATTCTCCATATCTCCGCACCCATCATCACTGACATGTGCGGTTATAATTATCACACAATATTATTTGTCAATACATATCACACATCTACACATATATAGCAACATATTATAGAGCACATGAATTCATGCCTTTATGCATATCACAATTCACACATCAAAACATTTTTATCAAAGGCTTGTTTCTAGGCACGCATTTTAAGAAATTTAGATAAAATTATTCAGATTATCTATTTCAATACACGTACATTTCCAAAATTAATTTGAAATGCAAATTCACTCACTATGTTGAAAATCCAGATTCTGGGTGCACTCGAATTAATAGTCCTCAAGCACGATTCCTTTGCCTTTTTCGGATGTGTCACCACCTTGACACAGAATAAAATTAGAGAATTTATTATATTGGTGTTAATTAGGTATAAAATTAACCTAATTTCTATACAGATGCATAGAATACTCAGTCAATTGCTTAAACGCGGTGTTGACCTAATTCGGCCAATTACCCGATAAATTAGCCAATGCGTCTGATTTGATTCCAAATTGCACCATTGTTTTTCTAATACCTTAATTCACCACATACCTTTAAATAGTGCCAATTTCAGCATTAAAACTTTTCCATTTCTTCATGGAAAAATTCAGCCATTATAGTGCATTAGCACTGTAATTTTTCCTACTTAACTTTTTTACCTTAAATTGTCATTTGAAATGAAATCATTTCATTTGAAATGAAATCTTTTCATTTTCCAAACACAACCTATGATATTCGGCCTTGAAAGATTCATGGGGAAAATCAAGTTTTTTCTTACGGTTTTGCTTACTAACATGCTAACCTATCTCTAAACACTAACATAGTCTAAAATCAATCCAATCCAACATTAATTCCTCTTCCATACCCATTTTCAGAATTGAATTCATCATTATAACTCAATATTCATCCATGGAAATTAAGAACAAAAGCATAGGTTAGCTAGGTATCAAGGAGAATTAAAGAATTTCTAATTTACCTAGCTTGTTTCATTGATTTCTTCACTTTCTCTTTGATTTTTCACCTAGGTTTTCTTGTTTTTCCCTTTGCTCTTCCTTTGTCCTTGTTGCTGGTTGCTTAGGCCGAATATGATGAGGAAATTAAGGATTTAATGGGCTGATTTTTATAGAAAATGATATAATAATCAAGCATGCCACGTGTCAATGCTTATTTGCCCATTTTTTAACTTTTTTGACTTTTTCTTCTAAATTTTTCCACCACATGATTAGTCAAAGTCAAGATGTGAATAAAACATGACCATGGCTGGAAAAATTTGTTCTGGTGGTGGAAAATTACCGTTTTGCCCTCGAGATGGTAAAATTACAATTTTACCCCTATACTCCGAAATGTACCGAAATTACATTATTTTCACTTCTTAGCCTCAAATAACACCAATTTTGATGAATTTTAATCAAATGGGGCAAAAATCATTTCAAGAAATTTCTCGTTTGGTCCTCTAGTGGTAAAATTACCATTTTGCCCTTGCGCTCCAAAAATACCGGGAATCAGAATTTTTCACTGCTAAACATCATTTTATGCTCCAATAATCTTAATTATATTTCATATAATTATTTTTGGTCCAATGTGATCAAATCTCCAGTTAATCATCAAATGGCAAAATGACCGTTTTGTCCCTAATCGGTCAGTTTTCTCGATTGACTCCAAACTGGACCTTGAACTCCGAGTCACTATTCTAAGCCATTCTGTGGGTTTTAGAATTTTTAAATTCCTATTAGAATTTCTATTTGAGCTAGTTCAAGATTCGATTTAACTTAATTGTACCACTAGGTACAATACCGTCTTTTAATCGAGATTGACAGGGTCTCACACTGTGTTGGAGTACAAACTTTATATTTTATTAGTACATGTGTAATAGAAGAGAATAAAATGAAATTAGAGTTAAAAGAGTGTTGGGAAGACTAAATTAAAAAGGAAAGAAACTTGGAGGGTAAAATGGTATTTTTGCCATAAAGCTTGGTCAAAGCTTCCAAAAGAAGCTTTGACTTTTTCATGTTTATCCCATGGTCGGCCCTCATTTTCAAGAGCAACACCTTTCTTCTTCCTCATTTCCCAACGCCATTTTCATGGTGGAAAGAAAAATTTTGATTTTTCTTCATTTTCTTGCCTTGTTTTCTTTTCCTTTCCTTTCTTTTCTTACTTCTTTCTTCATCAAGCTTCTTGAGCACTAAATTTGCAGGCTTTAACCCCAATTTCTAGCATCTTTAAAACCCTAGGAAAGGAAAAGGGATAAAGAGAGAAAGGAAGAAAAGCTTGGTTTTGTAATTCAAGCAAGCAAAGGTAAGGATTTTTGTGTTTTAAGCTCATGGTTGGTTAAATCTTTGGAGAAATAATGTGTGAATCATTTTGGCAATTGGATGATAAATGTTTTGAAGGAATATTGGAGTGCAAGTATGGGTCAAACAACCATAAAGGTAAAAACAAATGATGTTTTAGGTGTAGTTGAGAAATCTTGAGAAAATGGATATTGTTGTGTAGTTGACATTTTAAGTGGCATATTGTGAAGAATTATGATTGTTGTGGAAATAATGGTTGAACATGATAAATATCCTTAGAAAGGATTAATATATGGGTTAAAGTCATAAATAAGTTACCGGTATCTTTAATCCAAAGAATTTCGCAAGTAAAGGATAAAGGCAACTTTGGAAAAAAAAATGTGTCAAGATGTAAGTTAGTTGAATGAGGATTCATGATGGAAGGAAAAAACGAAGTAGCAATGATGTACACTAAAGGTATTGCATTCGTATTGTTGCTAGGAAGTGCAAAGGTAAAGTTAGAGTACGGTGGTGGTGGTGCCGGGGGAAATAACGAGCGACCGACAAGTAGGAATAGCTAGATACACCTCCGAACAAATAACGATGTAATATCCCACTATCGTAAGGTGAGTGAAGTTGCATTAAAATTGCTTGAAAAATAAACGCATGTATGTTGATTGTATCACTTGAAATGTTTTAATTGTTTTAGCTTCAAAATGTGCACGGAAACAAGCTTTTATTGAAATGTTTATGTGTTATGAAATGTGATTCTAATGAATTTGCAAAATCCCTTTATATGTCGATACGTATATATATATATATATATATGTATTGTACATTTATGGATGATATTGTGTAATGAATATGACCGTGCGTGTGCACGATGTGGTGGGATGCACATGCCGGTGATGACTAAGTATGACCGTGCATGTGCACGATGTGGTGGGATGCACATGCCGGTGATGACTAAGTATGACCGTGCATGTGCACGATGTGGGGGGATGCACATGCCGGTGATGACTAAGTATGACCGTGCGTGTGCATGATGAGGGGAGATGCACTCGCCGGTGATGATAGGGTGTGGGAGTGTGGAGGATGACATTAGTTGTGCACGATGTGAGGGTTGCACATGAGCTGGTAATGTGGTGGTGATATTTGTGGTTATATATATGTAAATATACTTATGAAATAAAAAGTTTATGAATATAGTTTATGGTTGTAATGTATGTGAATCATGCATGCTGTAGCTTGAGAAATGCTAAGTATTTTAATTTGAATTTATTGCAGAAAAAATGGTTTCCTTTGTGTTCAACAAAAACTCTTTTTTTTTATGCTCTGTTTCGAGCTGCAGCAAGACCGTTTTTGGCTGTAGCCAGAAACTCTCAGGTGGTTCTAGAGTCTTGTACCTTGTTTTTACTTTGAAAATTTTTTTGACTATTTTCTGGTCAAAGTGGTAAACACAAAAGTTGTAGCCCAGTCTCTTATCTTTCTAATGGTCCAAAAATCATATCAATTGGACCTCTTTAGTGTGAGCTATGATTGAAAAACAGAACCATATGCTAACCCATAATACCTTTCTATTGTAGTGAGAGTGCTTTCAATTTGAAAAATATTTTAACCACCTTCCAGTTAGAACTGGGCAAAGTGGTAAACATCAAAGATGTAACCAAGCCTCTTATCCTTCAAATGGTCTAAGAATAATGTTGATTGGACTTCTGTAGTGAGAAATATATTTGAAAAACTGAAATATATGCAAACCAAGAATGCCTTTCGTTGTAACGAGAAATGTGCTGTCATGTTGTTACTTTGCTTAGTTCTAATATAATTTTACTTTCACTCCTTTATCTTTATGATTGAGCATGTGTTTTTGTAACACTAAGAGTTTGCTAATCAATGTTTGAAATAAAGGGTTTTAGTAAGAAGTTAAGCAAAATTGCATAGTTTTCAACATAAGTGCATTATGTTTTCTAAGTCTCCTGTCTTTATGCTTGTTCCCTTTCTATGTTCACTCACTGAGTTTATACTCTCGTTTTTAAACTTCATGTTTTAGGTTTTTCGAATTGAAAGAGGATTGGATCCTAAAACAAGGCGCTCTTCCTTATCCACTGTTTGATAGGTTTGTTATGACACTAATAGTATGCTTGGTTCAATAGAAAGAATAGAATGGGAATAGAATAGCCATTCCAAGGGAATACAATACAGGAAGAATAACTATTATGTGGATTGGTTTATGGGAATGGAATAGGATAGAAACTGCTATTATTACTTATTCCATTGTTTGGTTGGTAGGAATACTTTTAAGAATAGTTAAGGAATAATAGGTAAATGATAAAAATGCCCTTTACTAAAATTTAAAGATTGTTTAATTAAAAAACAAAAATACTATGACGAGAAAAAAATACTCTTATTAAAATTAAAGAATTTATTTTATTAAAAGATAAAAATATTCTAAGCAATAAAATCAAAATAACTTTTACTGTAATTAAATAATATTTTCACCAAAATACAAACATATTTTTATTATAATTCAATAATATTTTGTCTTAGAAGATAATTAAACCTTTTAATTTAATTAAATAATATTTAATATTAAAAGATAAAATATATTCTTCATTAAATTTAAATAATAATAAATAATATTCTTTATTACATTTATTATATTCAAATAATAATATTAAATAATATGCTTTATAATATTTATTATAGTTAAATAATACTTAAATATTTTTATTTCCTTTTTTTTTTTGAAAATGAAGTAAAAAATTTTGTGTCTTTTGTGCTTTAGAGAGAGAATGAGTGAAGAAGAGAAAGAAAAAATAGGTTTAGGTTTTTTTTATTAGGTAGTTTTTTAAATTGTAAAAGGATATACTTGTCTAATCAACTTCTTTCTTATTCCCAACAATTTGGAATAGCTATTACCAAGGGAGGCCTTGGTAATGGCTATTCAGGCTTCTCTTGGAATGGTTATTCCGAAGAATAGCCATTCCATTGAACCAAATGCAACTTTATCTTAGGAATGAGAATAGGGGAAGAATGGCTATTCCATTCCCCCCAACCAAGCATGCCTTAAGTGTTAGCAACCATGCCTAGAGTCACTCTGTTGACGATCAGAGTCTTGAATGTGTGCATGTAAACTAGATGGAAAAAAAAATTGTTAAGAGTCATTTGACAAACTATTGGTGTATATTATAATTAAGGAGTATCATTATGAATAATGAATGATGGATTTCAATGAAGTTATTATTTGAATATTATGATTTATAGGTCATAAAGGGAACATGGATGATAAATGGGCTAATGTGCAGGTGTATGTAAATAGGCTTGCTTGGGCTTAGTGGACTATGCCCATTGGGCCCTTGCGCCGGTCATGGTCCACCAAAGCGAGTGAGTCCTTTTTGTCTAAGAACTGTATTATTGGTCCTTCGTGTAGTTTCCACCATGGTAGTAAAGGTTGGAAGAGGTAAATTCTCTAATTGTAGTATGTATTCATCACACATCTCTTGAATGCATACTTTTTACCAACTCCTTTTCATCATGAGATTCTTGTATTGAACACTCTCTCTCTAAAATGTTGAATGTACTCCATGAGATCCTCCATAAACTTTTGAAACTCTCTTCCAAGATCAATGAGAGTAACTTTCTCTTGAGTAGAGAAAAACTTTTCTCCAAACATCTTACACATCTGATTCCAAGATTGAATAGAACAAGGAGTGAGGTTAACATACCACGTATAAGCCTTTTCAATGAGAGACTTGGAGAACTCTTTTAGCTTTAGGTCATCATCCAATCCAGCAACTCCAAGAGTTTCAACAAATTTCATGACTTGTTCACGTGCATCTCTAATCTTCCCATTAAATTGTTTGAACTTGGGGCTAGTATAGTCTTTAAGGTATGGTTTTGCAGCTACATTGGTGAAGTAAGGCAACTTGAGATCAAACTCACAAAAATTCAAGCTCTTATTCTTCTGATCTAACAGCTTTTGGAGCTCTTCCATTGTCACAAATCCTTAAGTAGGAGTAGGTGGGATTACTGTAGTAGAGGTAGTTGCTAGGGTAATTGTAGTAATGGTGTTGGTAGGATTAGGGTTTGCAGCAACTACTACATCAATTGCACTTTTTCCATTTCCTCTATTACCCTCAGTATTTGTAACTAGATGAGTGACTCCGTCAGGTGCATTCTCATTCGGGTGCATAGGTTGGGCTTGAAAAGTGGTGACAATACAAGATGTGAGTTGAGGTATAATGTCCATCATTTGCCTATTATTGTCCTCTAATGTTTGAATCCTCTCTTAAGAAGCTTGGATCATTCTCATCAGATCTTGAATATAAGAATGAATAGGTGCATCTTGGTTGCCAGTGAAATTCTTCATCTTTTTCGATAACAAGAAATTGTAGTAGTAAAAGTTTTACTTAATGCAATCATTCTTCCCTAGTGGAGTCGTCAAAATGTAAATAAGGCTCTTTCACTAAAAAGAAAACAATACTAGACTCTCACTCAAAGCTTTTCTCTCTAGCCTATTCTCACTTAGAACACCTATTCTCTTCTTGTTCTCTTCCATTTTCCATGACACTTAGTACTATAGGAACTGCTCCAATCTTCCTCTCCGCTACCTCTGGTACATCCTTTATTTATTTGCAACGCTTCCTCTTCTTATCATAAGAACCCCATTTACAATATCCTTAGTTTTTTTTAATTACATAAGAATATTTTTCACTGCTAACTAATAACATTTACGAAGATTAGACTAGTATCTATTCGTAGCAATTAGAGTTTATTATATATTTGGCCTAGTGCATAGCATTGCATACATGATAGATCCAATTGCCAAGGTATATAGTCTATTACACATGTGTCTTTCTCTTCTTGTGTCATTGGACACATGTACATGGAGAGATATATATCAAGTGATATAGGTAAGCATCCTTTCTTGGATTCTTTCATAGTAAGCTTTTTTAGCACCATGTTTATGTACGTGGATTGGAAAAGTCCTATCAACCTTTCATTGGGAAAAGGGCATGCAACCTTATTATAATACACAATGAAAATTAAAAACTTAAACAAAATCATTACTTGTTTTGTAGCATAGAAAAACCCTAATTAGAGGATAAAATCCATTATACCTAATGTCCTTGGAGTTGAAATCACAATGATTTAGCATAATTTCAATTGTCTTCACCAAGCTTGGTTGTAGTAAACCATAAACTATCCAAATGTCGAGCTTTTAATTGTAATCCATACAAATGACATTTTTTTTTGAGAAGTATGCAATTTTTATTGCTGAATACTAAGATTAAAAATAATCTTAGACTTTATGATTGCAATGATAAGAAAAATAAATACCAAATAGCTAAATAAAAAGATAAAAATAACCCCCTAGGTATATTATCTTCGGATATAGGGATGTCTGAAGCCTAGCAAAATCACACTGTCTGAATCTAGATGTAGATATTAGTCCAAATTCAGACATAATAAACACAGTTGCCTTTAATTTTTGAGGTGAAATGCAGCTTCCTTCCATGTCCAAAGCCAAACCAAATAATGTTGTCCAAATAACACTGCCTAAACTAATTTCATACCTAAATTTCATGACATCTTTTAATGTCTAAACAAAATCCATGTTTGAAAGTGTGAGATCTTGTCAAGCCCAACACTATAAAATATTTGCCATGTCATGCATGTGCTTGATAACATGCTTGTATACTTGGAAAGCCCTAAAAAATTGTCAAAAGTTGGTAGTGTACTTAGTGGTACAACTAAGTTGAATTAAGCCTCGAACTTGTTCAAATAGAGATTTTAAGATGAAATTGAGAATTTTAAAACCCCAGAATGACTTAATTTGGTGATTCAGAGTTCGAGGACTGATTTGGAGTTAAATTGGAATTTTCATAATGTAGGGGCAAAATGGTCATTTTGCCACTTGAGGTTAAGATTGGAATGTTGAAAGAGGTTTTTGACCAAGATTGACTATTTAGAACATAATTTGAGTTTGAGAAGTGAAAAATTTTAATTTCGGCATTTTTTCGAGTATAGGGGTAAAATAGTCATTTTGCCGTCCGAGGGTAAAATTGTAATTTTACACCACCTAACACATGTTCAGCACATGGATTTCATTTTATACCATGGATAATTATGTGTGGTGGAGAGAAATTGCTTAATTATTAAGTATTTGCACATGGACCAATGGAATGGTGACACATGGCAAATTTTTGACCATTTAATATTTTCTTTTAAAAACCCATTTAAACTTTAGCTATTTCATTTCTCTTGCCCGGCCATAGCAAGAACAAAAGGGAGAAAAGAAAGAACAAACCCTAGAAGGAAGAATTCAAGGGGAAATCATTGGATTTCTAGGAAACAAGTGATTAAAGGTGAGATTTCTTAATTCTAGCTAGTGATCTACCTTTCCTATGCATTCTTTTGCATTTTCCATGAATGAAATTCATGTTTTCATGATGGAACCTTTGCTGGTCAAACTTTAAGAGAGAGGATTTGATGATGAATTTAGTTAGAAAACATGTTATTTTAGTGTTTTTAGTTGTTTGGTGATGTGTAGTATGAAAACCAAGCAAGAAAAAAATTCATGTCCTTACATTACCCTTCATAGCCGAATCTTCCATGTGGAATATTGATGATGAATTTGATATTATTTCAAGTGATTTGATTAGGAATTAATGATTTATGGGGTGAGAATCAAGCATGAAAAATTATATTGTTAGTGCATGCACCATGGCTAAATTTTCCAAAAGAGAATGTGAGGATGATTTTGTCACATTTCAAGTTATTTAAATTGTGTATGATGATTTGGAGTATTAGGAAAGGAATGGAATTATTTGGAGTTAAATTGGACGTATTGGCCAATTAATCTAGTGATAGATCGAATTAGGCCAATACCGTTTTATTTAGGTACACAATTGAATTTATGTAAAACACTGATTTTAAATAACTATCCGAACAACCTCATGCACTCATATAGAGTCTGAAGTAGATTTATAATGGTATGACACAATATATTGAATTATGTGTCGTGTATTATGTATAGGTGGTGAGCCCTCTAGCAAGGGTAAAGACATTGTGCCAGAGGACCAAGAATATGAGTATTTCGAACTCCTAATACTGTGAGTGAACTTGCATTTCAAATTGTTTTGGAAATTTTAATTGAGTTGAGATGAAATGCTTGAATGATTTATGTCCAACTCCTTATTAAAAAATGAGTCCCGGGAACAAGCCTTTGACAATTATTTTAAATGTTATGAGTGTGTACATTATGTAAAGAAAATGAATACATGCTCATTTATTGTGTTGATAATAATATGAATGAATGGATAATGTGTTATAATGACTAGGGGATTGTGCGAGTAGGGAGTGTACACATGGTCATATTGATGTGATGACCAAGGGATTGTGCGAGTAGGGAGTGCACACATGGTCATATTGATGTGATGACCAGGGGATTGTTCGAGTAGGGAGTGCACACATGGTCACATTGTTTTGTGCGAGTAGGGAGTGCACACATGGTTATATTGCTTGAGCAAGTAGGAGCCCACACATGATCTTATTGCATGGTGCAAGTAGAAGCGCACCAGAGTTGAAGAGAATGGGGTGGTGTATGTAATTGTACGTGATTTTATATATATATATATATATATATATATTTGTGTGATATAGTATGCATGATGGAAAAAAGTGATTGTATGGTATGTGAACCTTGAGAAATTTCCCTTATTGCAAATTGTTTGAATTGAGGAAAAAAGGGTTCTAACACGAAACCCTTGTTCCATGACGGGTTGTGATTACACTTCGCTACAACAAGAATGCCTTCTCGCTGCAGCGATAACTCGTCGATTTTGCTATCTTGCTAGAATGATTAATAACTCAGAGTTAAGGGGAAAAGGTTTTAATATTAACTGGATCCAAAATTGTCTCATTTCAAATCAGTGCATCATGGTTCTTAACTTTCCTTGTTATTATTGCTTGTTCCCTTCTGATGTTCACTCACTGAGTTTTGTACTCACTGTTTTAAAAATTCATGTTTTCAAATCAGGAAACTGTTGGATCCTAAGTTGAGGAGTCCCCATAGTTCGTCTCCTAGGTAGGTGTTTGGCATTCAATAGCAACTCTTTTACTGTAGTTCTCCGCTGGAAGTCACGGGTCTTTTTGTTCTGTGAATATGTTCATGTAATGTAAATTACTGAGTTACATGTCTTGAATAGTATCAGTATATATTTTTATCGATAATGCCATCATGAGTTGGCTACGTTCACACCAGTGAGAATATGTATGGATGCATTCGTTGATAAGACGTTAATCAATATAAATAAGATAGGCTTGCTTGGGCTTGGTGAGTTACGCTCATTGGGCCCATGCGCCGGTCTTGGCCCAGAAATTTGGGTCGTGACAAAAAGTTGCTTTTAAAGGATGCAATATCAAATACAAATATGCTTTATCCTTATACATGTCCTCTAACGATAAATCACTAGGGTCCAACTTTACCCATAATTCATTTAAAGTCAAACTCCTCCTTAAACATATAACAATCTCTACTAAATCAAACACTAGACTTCATAATTTAAAAGAGTCCTTCTTCCTGGCTAACACCATATTTAGCAAGTTTATTCACATTGTCATTCCTTGTTTTCTTAATATGGCTGATTTTCCAACACTTGACTAACGTTTGCAAATTTGAAGTCTAAATTAAACATTACCTACACTGCCATGGAGCTGTCTCATAATTATTAATCCATGAAACAACATTTGAATAATCACTTTTTATCTAGAGTTTTAACATTAAATGTCTCATGTAACTAACAAAGAAACAAGAAGCCTCATTGATAGCTTATAACTTAGAAAAATTAGAGTCACAATCACTGATTAAATGTGAAAATTTCATTAGCATAATCTCGTTATTATCTTGCAGTACTTCACTAATACTAGTTGGTCTCGAGTTACTTGAATAAATTTAACCTAACCTTTTGAAGGGGCTATCCATTGAATTTCTATGTGCCTTGGATTAATTTTGTGTGACATCACTAGTTTATAAGGTATTCCAACCATATCATCAATCCTTTTAGCTATGTTTGGCCATCTTGCTTTAGACCAAGTGGCCACTCATATTTTAATGAGATCATAGAGTTGCATATTATCCCATGATTTCCCATGAAACAAGATCTCATTATGAAAAAGTCAAATTGTCCAAAAAACAGTATAACAAGACAATAACCATGCCTCACGATTATCCCCAGATGCACATAGGGATCTCCACGCCAAAAAGAAATGACTTGGACTTTTATGTGTAATCCATTGAATCTCCCATTCTCGGCACCATAGACTCCATATTTTCCGTGTTATTTGGCAAGTGAAAAGTAAATGAGATATAGTTTCAGGTTCAGCTTTACAAAGAACATAATTCACTTGGTTGTCAACAATTTATTTTCGCCTAGCCAATTCAAATTTGATAAACACTCTTTGCCACATTAATTGCCAGACGAATACCTCAACTCTATATAGAGCATAACCTATCTAGATTTTCTTCCGTTGTTATTTGTTTATAGAATACTGGTTTCAAGTAAGATGGCACAAGGATTTAGATGTGAACATACAGCTCGGAGTAGGTTTTTAGATAATATTGTCTTTAAAATTATTTTCAAGTGTAAATTCTATGATAATACTCCATATCCTTGTCTATTGTTGAAACTCCTATCCAGAAAGTTGTCTTCGAAGTTCAATCTGCCACTGCCATCCACCATTAGTCCAACTTCCATAGTCACAAAGCTTCCCATCTTTATGTATTGCCAATGCATATATCCTTGGAAATTCGTTTTTCAAAGTCTCATTTTCTGCCCATGGATTGTGTCAGAATTAAATGAATTTCCCATCACCTACCACAAATCCCAAATTAACTGTTACCTGAAAAATTTATCAGTAGGCATTATAGGAGAAATGACATTTTGCCATATGTTAGAGCATTCACGAGTAACAATAGGGTTGGGTAGGACATACGAATAGCAATTGACCAAATGATGTCGTGTTGTTAACGAATAAAAATAAAAATTTGTAAGGTCTTTAAAATAAATATTAAAAATTTTTAATGATTAATTAAACAAAAAATAAAAATTCATTTTTTCTCTTCAAAACGTGAAAAAGAATTGTTTTTCCCTTGTCATGTTGAAAAGATCACGTCCGTTAAGAACAAGAAAGGGAAAGAACAAAGAATTGTCTCATTTAGAGGTTGGGATTAAGAAGGAACTATCAACGAATGTGATGTTGCGGAGGCAAGGTGGCAGTGGAAGTAATAATTTGACAGACGCAAAGGTATTGATGGGATTAGATGAATTTGAGATGAGACTAAAGGATTTGTTGATGGACAAACGAGAGCTATTTAGTGAATTTCAGAAGGAAAAATTTGAAAATTGAAAGGGAATCAAAAAGTTTGGTTTGTGAAGAGTGTGAGAATGCTATGGTTGTTGGAAGAGATTTTAGGTATCATTGGTGTGTTCACGGCATTGTTAATTTCCTGTTCCTGTCACATACTGATTCAGTTTCCTAACTCGGAAAAAGTTTCAATTAATTAAATATATATATTTTGGTGAAAAAGTGAAGAAATAAAAGTATTAGTTCACAAGAAAATAAACCCTAATAGAAAGACAGTGTTGAAACCTTAAGAAATAGAGTCTATGTGAGGAATTTGGTAAGGGAATTTTTTTTTTTGAAAGAATAGGAATTTAAATCAAAATGCAACACCACTATCGTGTAGAGGCTTTCACAATTGTATGCATTAGTTGATACCACTGCTATTGCAAACCTTTATAACAAGTCATTTTCTACCAATGTGGGTATGTTGGAGAGCTATTTACATTTAATTGTTTATTGTAATTGTACTTGTCATTTGAGGCTTTATGTCACATTTAGTTTAAAAGAATTTCCTTAATTTCTAAATATTTACTTCATTTGCCATTTTGTGGCTACTAATACAACGAAGATGTTTTTTTGCTTGATGGTGAAATAATGACTTTCATTTTCATCTATCTATGATGGTTTATTCTTATTGCCATTAGTTTTATCATTACCCAATCTTGGGCCATGACCAGTGCAAAAATCTAAGTGGGCAAGTCCATTAGGCCTAAACAAGCCTTATATGTATTAATTGTAAGATCCTACCATGTGTGATATATTCTCAAATGTACAACCCTCCACACAATTTACATGTTCATACAAAGCTCTTTTTGTGAGAATATAAATATATTCATTTCATTTAAGTCATCGTTTACACATTCATAATTGTATTGTACATTTTTATGCTTAACCTTAGTCGTGGTGTCATAACCACTCATATCACGCATATCGTATACGCCCATCTAGTGCTTGTTAATAACATTAATCATATATACTTGCACACACACACACACACACACACACATATAAACATGTGCACAAAGTATAAGTAGTGTCATCCCATGGCTACACATCATCTATATCCCTGCATAATAAATGACATAACAAAAAAAATGGATTGGACGTAACAACAGAATGTGACTTACGACATGGGTGGCTTCAAGAATGCCTGCTAAACTTACCCACCAAAAGTATTGTTGACGTACCTCTTCTACTGTAATTATTCTCTCTTGTCACATTCCATTTTTTGGATGGATAGTGATTGGCGATAAACCTACGTAGGTATAGTCCACTAGGTTTAGGCAAGCCTAAATCAATAATGCATGGGCTAGTCATCCATCGCATTCATACATTTTCATTCACAATAAGGATGTGCGAATAATCCATCAAGTCCACCACATTATGGAACTTCTCAACATAAAGTGTGGTTTCTATCACATTTCATTCAAATATTCATAATGTTATGACAACTGTGGTTTGGCACGCATTTCATGTCTATATTGCTATGTTGCATCCACCATAATCTCGACCTTTAACATGCACCCATATTTGGTGATCAACACAATATGTGGAAGCATAAACAAGTATGAGTATATCAACATTTATTTACAAAACCAAATTCATTATTGACATAGTAGTTTAAAGACTTGACTCGACACATTGCAGAGTGTAACGACAGTAGAAGGTTGGAAGGAAGTCTCTACCACACCTACCATGAATGAGTTGGGCTATTACTCTACAAATTACCTAGCCAAGAAAGTTATTGATTTATAAAACAAAATAAGGGAAAATAATGGGTGTGTCACAAAGATTATGTAAGTGAATTCGATGAAGGGGATAAGCCAAAGGGAAGAGTTTTTATAATATACTAAACTTTATAAAAACACATGATAATCATATAAATCATTCCAATGACACTATTCTCATTTCAACATTTCCATAAATGCATTGAAACTCAAATTGCATAATGAGGCAACAACATATAAAGCACAACTTATAAAACATTTGCAAGGAGAGATCGGAAAAGAGTTCTCAGACTCACGTGTTCAACATTATTCATTTATATCATGAATGTATCATCCAATCATGACTCACATCATCATTCCCACATAAGCACAATAATCATTAAGTCACCAATCATAAGTGTTACAATATCCATTATACGATTAAGATATCAACACATAATATCAACAACATAAAGGGAGAATGAGTATTTTCACCCTATTCATCCCTGTGGTAATCTTACTCGTACATCAAGCTAAAGAGGGGAAAAGTGGTACGTTTACTTAACTTGACCTTATGGTATTCTTACCCCCACACCGAGATTCATAAAGGCAAAAGATGGCATGTTTGCCAATCTTGACGTTATGGTATTTTTACCCCCACATTGGGCTTTTATAAGGGGAAGATATGGTACATTCACCAATCTCAACCTTGTGGTATTCTTACCACTACACTAGGCATAGATCAACATATCACACAATTAAACATTCATACAAGCTCCTATTAAGATCAAGCATTAAATAGCAAGTTATGACATTCACATGAATCTTGAAATGGTGGAAACCTACTATTCCACATTCACATATCTCACATCTAGTGAGCATTGTATCATCCACATTCACATATCTCACATCTTGTGAGCATTGTATCATCCACATTCACTTACAGAACGAGATGTCTTATTACCTACACTAACCTATAGGTCAGAGTAATTGAAGAACTTTGAACAAAATCATTTGAAAAGGCTTTTCCCTCCTTTTTGAAAACTAATATTTAATAAAGATATTTACTTACATAATAGATTCGAAAACCTTGTCAAAATCATTTGTGCACAACCAATTAGATTTATTGATTTTATCACAACATTCAAATAAATGCAAATAAAACCAATTGATAAATCGTGCTAACTTTGTTGTATAATGTACTTAAAAAGGTGCACCCATTCACCTTGAAAAAGTTGATTTCTATCAATACATGAAACTTTAATCTAGTAAACTTCTTAGATTTTCCATCATCCCTCAACATCCAATAATCAATATTTAGTCTAGAAATTGCATAATAACCGTTCTAGGCTATTTCAAAACTGTTCAAGTTCTTTTGAAACTAGTTTTTTAGAGTAAATCTACTGCTCTTCCAATACTCATGTATTTTAAATCCATAAACTCATCATCCTTACCTTCAGTGAGCTTTAATGCTTAGGAAGATACAGAACCTTGAACTTTATTAACCAATAGAAAACTCTAGGCACCAAAACAACATCTTTTGTTTTGAAAATTCAAGATTTAATGGTTTCAAAGTTGGAAATTACCATTTTGTTCATAAAAACCTAAAACCAAGCTCAAAATCATCAAAAATGATGATTTTGGCCAAAAATGGGTTGAGAGAGCTTAAGAGTTAAGGGTTTACCTTGCAAAAATGGTTAAGGGTTGAAAATCTTCAAAAAATGTGACATATTTATAGATTGAGGTGTGAAAATACATTTTTACCCTTTTTATTTTTCTAAAATCAACGAAATGTATTGATACATTCATTTTTGGAAAAATTTTATCAATACATTTGGCCATATATCGA
Source organism: Theobroma grandiflorum (assembly GCA_036013995.1). Taxonomy (NCBI): domain Eukaryota; kingdom Viridiplantae; phylum Streptophyta; class Magnoliopsida; order Malvales; family Malvaceae; genus Theobroma; species Theobroma grandiflorum. The sequence continues at coordinate 17,881,065 of CP142131.1, forward strand.
TAAATGTCCATTGAAACCTTTTTGAAAAGCATTTTGTATAAAATCTATCGATACATTTAGGCCATGTATCGATAGATTCTCTTCTGGATGAAATCTATCATTACATTTGGATAATGTATTAATAAAGTTTCTCTTATAGCCAAAAATCAAGTTGAAAACTAGTCTATTTGAACTCCAATTCATGCCATACTTTATAAATCATCTTAGAACATCCAAACATGAAAAATGTAAGTTAAAAACTTAGTTTAAATGTTCAAAACATAAAACATGCATGCTCACCTAAGGATTTTTCTTAACCTATACTTTTACTTAAGGTGAGATTTCATAGCTGAACAACAACAAATGAAGAGTGAGAATAAGACTTAGTGAGCAAACATACGGAAGGGGACAAGTCAAGAAGGAAGAGTGTTTTACACAAACAAATTTTCCTCAAACATGCTCCTTTAAGAGATAAACCAAGAATCTCGTTAACTCATATAAAAATGGTGTTTTAATAGCTCAAGTTATTGAGCTTAAATGTACATAAAGTCTCCCAAAGATTCGTATCCAAGGGGCTAAGTGAAAGTGCCCAAAAATCCTTGTTAAAGGATGTATTTTTTGAAAATATTGTGTAGGGATCAACCTTTTTGAGTAGAGACAAAACACTTTCTCAAGGTTTTATCTTCCAAGGATAAACCTTTTTTTTTGGGAAGGGTTTATCCTTAATGTCTAGAAAGCTTACCAATGGCTTCTGGCTTTAGGGATCGATCATTTTTCCTTTGAGGGTCAATCCCTCATGTCTAAAAGGCTTTTAAACAATCATTGGTTCACGGAGATCGACCTTTTTTTCTTTAAAGGCTGATCCCATGTTCCTATACTCCCAAGCTTGGGTTTTCAAACTTTAAAATACACACTTCCATGGTTTTCTAACATCATTATATAAACATTCAGTAATCATGAATATATTTCCACAAACAAACAAGTTCATGGCAACATCTTATACCAATATTCAGTCTTACAAGATTTCTATTCAAGCATTTAAACAAGGCTTTACATGAAACCTTTCCAAGAGTGCATTCCCATATTACAAACCTCACATGGCATTTAATCTTGCTTGATCTTAAAGATTGAAGTCTATAACTTGACTTATATGATAGAATTTCTTATAGTACTTAATTTCATAACTCAAGTCAAGTTTGATAATAACATATATTGTGTGTTGAAATGGTTGAAATTTATTTTGAATATGCATTTGAATGTTAACTTTGTCTTCCATTAAGCCTTAATATTTTACATAATCTAAAGATTTTATGTGCATCCAACTTTAGCTTAGAAGTTACCTTAAATAACTTGACATATCATATGAAATATGGCCTATAGCTTTAGTTAGCAGAAAATGTCTAATGTGCTTTGATTTAATTTTTTTCCTTTGAATCTTGATAGTTGGTATCCATTGATGATTGAATGTTCACTTTGAATATATTCATGAGTTGAGTGCTTTACTTTTCAATATTTCATAACAATTGATATCACTCATGAATCATGAATTATTGAGAAATAACATGTACCTTGAATTTCAATACTTGCAAATGTTTGAGTAGCATATGTCTATATAATTTTTTTTAAAAAATTATTATAGCCATGCTTGCATTTCATTAGACAAATTAGATTCATGATTAATGAAGATAGGCATATTTTTTCTTGTAATCATGCTTGTGCTTACTTGATCATAGTGTTCTTTTACATGATTGCTATCAAACCTGACCCTGTAAAATATTTACCATGTCATTCATGTGATTGATAGAAGGCTTGCATGCGTGGAGGCTCGGAAAAGATCGTTAAAAGTCAATATTGTACCTAGTGGTACAACTCAGTTAAATTAAGCCTTGAAATAGACCAAATAGAGATTTTAAGATGAAATTGAAAATTTTAAATTCCTAGAATGACTTAATATGGTGATTCGGAGTTCAAGGACTAATTTAGAGTCAAATTGGAATTTTCATGACCTAGGGGTAAAATAATAATTTTGCCACCTGAAGTTAAAATTGGAATATTGGATGAAATTTTTGACTAAGATTGATCATTTGGAGTATAATTTGAATTTGGGAAGTGAAAATTTTTAGTTTCGACATTTTTTCAAGCATAGGGGTAAAATGGTAATTTTACCACCCTATGGGCAAAATTATAATTTTACACCACCCAACACTTGTCAAGCCCATAAATTTCAGCCATTAGCATTTTATATCATGGATAATCGAAGTATTTTATGTGGTGGTGAAAGAAAGCTTAATAATTAAGTTTTTACGTATGGGCCAATAACATGGTGACAAGTGTCAAGCTTGTAATATTTTATTATTTGCTTTAAAAACTAGCATATAAACCCTCCCAACCCATTTATCTTGGTCGGCCAAAGAGGGAAATAGAGAGAAAGGAAGAAGAACAAAACCCTAGAGAGAAAAATTCAAAGGGAAAGTGTTGGATTCCAAATAATCAAGCAATCAAAGGTAACATTTCTTAATTCTAACTTGTGAACTGTGAGACCTTATCGAATTTGTTAAAAGCCGGTATTGTACCTAGTGGTACAATTAAGTTAAATCGAACCTTGAACTAGCTCAAATAGAAATTCTAAGAGGAATTTAAAAATTCTGAAACCCATAGAATGCCTTAGAATAGTGATTCGGAGTTCAAGGTCCAATTTGGAGTCAATCGAGAAAATTGACCGGTTAGGGACAAAACGGTCATTTTACCATTTGATGAATAAATAGAGATTTTTAGCCAAGATTTGATCACATTGGACCAAAAATAATTTTATGAAATACAATTATGATTATTGGATTATAAAATGATGTTTAGCAGTGTAAAATTGTGATTTTCGGTGTTTTTGGAACACAAGGGTAAAATGGTAATTTTGCCACTGGAGGACTAAACGGGAATTTTTTTAAAAGGATTTTGCCCCATTTGGTTAATATTGATCAATATTAGTGTTATTTGAGGTTGAAAAGTAGAAATAATGTGATTCTGGTACATTTCGGAGTATATGGGTAAAATCGTAATTTTGCCATCTTAGGGGCAAAACGATAATTTTTCACCACCAGAACATATTTTTCCAGCCATAGTCATCTTTTGATCATATCTTGATTTAGAATAATCGTGTGGTGGAAAATTATGGAAGAAAAAGTAAAAAAAGTTAGAAACATAGGCAAATAAGCATGCGACACGTGGCATGCTTGATTATTTTATTATTAAGGCACAAAAATCAGCCCATTAAATCCCTAATTCCCTCACATATTTGGCCTAAGCATCCAGCAATAAGAACAAAGGAAGAACAAAGGGAAAAACAAGAAAACCTAGGTGGAAAATCAAAGAGAAAGTGAAGAAATCAAGGAAACAAGCTAGGTGGTGAGATTACTGATAAAGGCAAGAAAATCGCACTTGAGGATTAGCAGTCGAAGCGCTCGAATTTGACTCTCAGAAAACCTGTGAGTGAATTTGCATCTCAAAAATGGTTTTGGAAAATATGAACTTGTTGAATAAAATGCTTGAATGATTTTATTCAATCTTCTTTAAAAGAATGAGTACCATGGGAACAAGCTTTTCGTGAAATATTATTTTATTGATGTGAAATTTTATTGTGTTAAATATTGCTCATCTATATGATTACGATGCGTCTGTGTACCTTTATATGGTGCTTACATATATTGTTAATAAATTATGTGAAATCGATGTAATGGTATGCAAAGTGGGGACGGCGATACGTAGTGTCCACAATCTCCTAGAAATTTAGAATTGAGCAAAGTGGGGACAACGATGCGTAGTGCTCACGATTCTTAGAAAATTTGAGATGAATAAAGTGGGGACGGCGATATGTAATGCCCACAATTTCATAAAAAAATTCAGAATTGAGCAAAGTGAGGACAGCGACACGTAACGCCCACGATTTCTTGAAATTATCACGCCGAACTTTGGTAAAGCGTGATTCACTGTTCAGGGGCTTGCAGGGACGACGATACGTAATGCCTGCAAGTGCTCAGATAAATGTCTTTGTGTATATATATATATATATATGATTGCTCATGTCTTTGTGTATATATGTGATTGTATGGTATGCGAATTGCCTTAAATTGAGAAAAATGGGTTTTACACAAAACCCTCGTACAACGACGGGTTATGATTTCGCTACACTGCAGTAAGAACGCCTTCCCACTATAGCGATAATTGTCGATAATTGTATTTAGCTAAAAAAAAATCTCGAGGTAAATGAAAAGGGTTTAAATATTAGTTAGAAAGAAAAATTGTCTCGTTTTCAACTGGTGCATCATGATTGTCAAATTTCCTGACTGAGATTGCTTGTTCCCTTCTAATATTCACTCACTGAGTTTTGTACTCACGTTTTATAAAATTCATGTTTTCAGATCAAGAGACTGATGGACCCTAGATCGAGGAGTCCCCGTAGTGCATCTCCTGGTTAGAATGTGGGCATTCAGTAGCAACCCATTTCTTTTATTTTAAATGTCTCTGCTGGAAGTCATGGGTCTTTTTGTATTGTGAATACAATCTAACTATGTGAATATGTGTATGCAGTTTAAATTGCTAAATACATGACTGGTATAGTGCATGTATATTCTATTGATAATGCCAATGTTAATTGGCTTTGTATGCACACTGGGTGCATCACGTGTGTTTGCATCACACCGTCGTACGATAAGTAAAGTAAATGGATAGGCTTGCTTGGGCTTAGTGAGCTATGCTCATTGAGTCCTTGCACCGGTCATGGCTTGGGAATTGGGTCGTGACATGAACTATCTTTCCTATGCTTTATTTTGCATTTTTCATGGTTGAATTACATGATTTCATGAAAGATTCATGGCTGATCCATTTTAGAGAGAGAAGATTTGATAGTTGATTTGGTTAGATTTTAAGTTATTTAGGTGTTTTTAGTCAATCTATCATGTTTAGAATGAAAACAATTAAGAAAAATCACTTGTCCTTTACCCACCCACAAGGCTGAATTTCATAGAGAGGATATTGGAGATGAATCTTGTGATATTTTATGTTAATTAGTTAGGATTTAATGAATTGTGGCGATGGAAACCGAAAGTGATGATGTCTAGCATGAAAACCACAAATTCCACATTAAACCCTCATTGGCCAAATTTCCCATGTGGATTATTGGTGATGAATTTGATTGAATTTCAATTGATTTGGTTAGGAATTAATGGTTTATGGTATAAAAATCAAGTATGGAAAAATTATAGTGTTAGTGCACTCACCATGGCCGAATATTCCAAGAGAAAATGTGAGGGTGATTTTGCTAAATTTCACGTCATTTAAATTGTGTTTAATGATTTAGAGTATTGGGAGAGAAATGGAATTGTTTGGAGTTGAATTGGACGTATTGGCCAATTAATCGGGTGATAGATTGAATTAGGCCAATACCATTTTATTTAGGTACCCAATTGAATTTATATAGAACACCGAATTTAAATGGTTACCCGAGTATTTCACACCCCATTTCATGCATTAGTATAGAGCTTGAATTGGTTTTATAATGGTTTAGCACAAATATAGCAAATTGCTTATTGTGCATTATGTCTAGGTGGTGAGCATTCTGGCAAGGGCAAAGAAATTGTACCTGAGGATCAATAGTCGAAGTACTCCACAATTTGATTTCCATTACAGTGAGTAACCTTATTATCGCCTTAATTATCTAGAGTAAATTTTACTCAATTTTGGTGATTTTGTGGAAAAATGAATTTAAATGGTGAATTGCTTTGTTTTATAGGCAAATTGTGAATCAATAAAATAAAATAAATTTTTATAAATCGATTTGAAAATCGGATGATGGATTTGAAATTAGAATAATTGGAGACCATGATCTGTTGTAGATTATGATTTGAATCGAACGGCTTATGATAATATGGCATGATTAGCTGAATTGATATTTGTGTTGAAAAATACGAACTGTCTGCTTTGTCTTGATAAATTAGATAGCAATGTAATTGCCATGCCATGCTATTGAGATTTGATGGATTCGTGGGATATCGATTCGCTTACTGTATTGGGCGGGTTTCGTGGACCATCCTATTAGAGGGGCATGATAACCCCGTTATATTTTTACCTCGGTTGGAGAGGTGCGTAGGGTATCTCTTGAGGTATGATAGAGTTCACCTCACACCGAACCACCACGTGAGGGTGAACTCAGCCAACGCCAAGGAACAACTATGTTTTCAAAAGTAAAAAGGTATTTCATATGTACATGAAATTTTTAACAGCCTTGGCAGACTCGGTTGGGATTGCCCCAGGCCAAGGAATCCCTGAGAATTGAGTATGAGAATGATTTTGGCACGAGCCAAGCTTTTTAGGAAATCATAAGCCTCGTTGTTTATTTGGGTGAAATGAATCTCTTTTATCTTATTGAAATGAGATCGAAATGCTACGAATGATTTTATGCCAATCTATTTTAACTGTCTCTATTTACTCGACTTTAGATATTTTAGACGATATTTGTTTCCTCACTAGGATTATATAATCTCACCACCCTCATTTCCACCCATTTCAAGCTCAAGATAGTTAGTAGATAGTCCATTTCATCGAGGATCTACTTTTAGACTTACATCCTTCGAAATCGAAGGTTTACCTTCTAGTACATATTTATCTACTATGGGACCCACATGTCATTGTAAAATATTTTGAATACCTGGCTACGTGTGTCACTATATGTATAAATTTATTTTGCTTTTACGTTACAAAAATTATTTACGGATAACTCTATAAAAATTGTTTTATTAGAAAATAGAATATTTTATTTAATATTTTTATTTTATTCTATTAGCTACAATTTCATTCTAAATGAATGTTTTGGACATGAAAACTTGTTTTTAGTTATGAAATGCGTATTTTTCCCTATGTATGATATTTTCAACGAGTTTCAAAGATTTTGGGAAAAATGACCTAAATGCCCCTGTGAGACAAAAAATATCTTTTTATTACTTTGATGGGGAAATGACTTATGATCTTTTAAAATATGATATTTAGTAACTATTGCTCACCGGGGAAGTGGAAACTAAAATTAAAGCCTTGTGAGGTTTCGATTGTCATTCTGGGTAATGAATGTCTATTGGGACATCGCGACGGTTGTCACGGGTTCGATAGAAGTTATGGGTCGTGACAATTAAAGTGGTATCAGAGCATTTGGTTTTAAAGATAAGAGCTTTTGGTTTTAAAGATTAGAGTTTTTGGTTTTAAAAGTTGTTTTAAAAAGCTACAATGTCAATGTGGCCCCGAGTTAAGTTAAGTTAGATTAGATTGAATAGAATGTACGCATCTGCATATAGAAACCTACCAGATTTTGGGATACATAAACGAGTAAGTAATTATTGTTTGGTTACGTATAGGTTTTGAGGCACGCTGATTATATGCACACCATGTCTAGGAGAGATGATAACCTTGATGTCTCTCATAGTGCTAGCGAGGGATCATTAGATTCCACGGCTAGGAGTCGATGGCGTTCTGAGCCAAGTAGTCCGAAAGGTGATTCATTTAGGACTCCACCGGATTGGGAAAAGTGGCTTCGTGAAAAGAAAAGTCTTAACACTAGCGAGACCATTGAAAGTGAAGATAGCAATGACCTTAAAATAAGCGTAAGAAATTTCCTCGTGAAATAGTTTGAGGAATATGCTAAAAAATGAGAGAATGTGGCGATAGCTGAATGAAGGTATCGTCCTAGGAAGGTGGCTGTTGTACGACATTTTCCTCCCGGTTGTGGAAGAAATACTACGCTGATGAGTGATGAGGAATGTAGGAGGATACAACAGGCTTGGATTGAAAAACAAAAAGAGAAATCTCAAGAGATAGAAGAAGACTTGGAAAAGGATGATCATAATGATACTTAATAGTATCGTTTGATTTTGTACTACTTTAACCTTAGACAGAGGTAGTGTAAGGGAATTATGGTTATCTGTACAAATCGATAATTATGTATTTAAGAGTTATTTTGAGACAATTCCTTAATCAAATTTGCACTAAATGCTATGGTAAAAGTATATCAATGTTAGTATAGAAAGGTATCCAAGGATGATTTTGACATACTATCAAGGGTAAATTAAATATGTTGAAATTAGTGTTCTAATGAAGTGCATATAATAGAAAGCTGGTTTTGTAAATTGTAGTTTTCATGATCATGAAATTCTTGAACTAATAATAAGAAAAGCATAAGATGTTGATTCAGATGGACTAAATTTCATGACGATTTTAAGTTGAAGTGATTGGACTACATGAGTTGCAAGACAAAGAAGATCTGTCAAGCCCAACCCTTAAATACTTGCCATGTCATACATGTGATGGACAACATGTTTGCGTATTTGAAAAGCCTCGAAAAAATAGATAAAAGTTAATATTGTATCTAGAGGTACAACTAAGTTGATTTATGTCTTGAACTAGTTAAAATAGGGATTTTAAGATGAAATTGAGAATTTCACAATCCAAGAATAACTTAAAATGATGATTTGGAGTTCGAGGGCTGATTTGAAGTCAAACTGGAAATTTCGAAATCTAGGGGTAAAATGGTAATTTTACGACCTAAGGACAAAATGGGAATTCCTAGAAAAGATTTTGATCACATTTGACTAAGATTGATCATTTGGAGTATAATTTGAGGTTGAGAAGTGAAAAATGGTAATTTCAGTATTTTTTGGAGCATAGGGGCAAAATCATAATTTTGCCACCTTAGGGGCAAAATGGTAATTTTTTACCCCTAACACTTAGCAAAACCAAGGATTTTGTTCATTATTAGTGTGGATAAATATGACAATTTATGTGGTGGAGAAATAAAGTATAAAAGATAAATATTTAAATTTTGGACCAATGGTATCATGCCATATGTCAAGCTTTGATTTCTTTAATATTTAACTCGAAAAATCAACCCATAATTTCCTATTTCACTCACCATATTTTGCCAAGCAAGGGGAAAAGGAAAACAAAGGAAGAACAAAACCCTATGAGGAGAAATTCAAAGGGAAAGTGTGAAAATTCAAGGAATTAAGCAAGATAAGGTAAAATTTCTTTATTTTTACTTGAGATCTACATTACCCATGCATTTCTCCTTATTTTCCATGGTTGAATTACATGTTTTCATAATGAATTCATGGCTGGCTGAATAGGTATGAAGAGGAAATGATGTTGGAATTGATTTGATTTTAAGATATGTTAGTGTTTATAGTTAGTTTATTATGTGTAGTACGAAAACAAGCGAAGAAAATCACATAACCCTTGGAAACCCATGATGGCCGAACCTTACATGTGGAGTTTTCATGGTGGATTGATTTTGTATCAAGTGAATTGGTTGAGAATTGATGATTTGTGGTGTAAAAATCAAGTAGGAAAAATTTTAGTGTGAATGCACCACCATGGCCAAATTTCCCATGAAGGAATGTGAATATGGTTTTGCTGAATTTTGTGTCATTTGGCTTGTGTTTGGTGATTTGAAGAATTGGAAAAGAAATGGAGTTAATTGGAGTTGAATTAGGTGTATTGGCAAATTAATCAAGTGAAAAATCAAATGAGGCCAATACCGATTTAATTAGGTACACTGTTGAACTTAGGTTAAGCACCGTATTTAAGTGGTTACCCGAGCAGTTTACATCCCATTTCATGCATATATATCGAGCCTGATTTGGTTTATACCGATTTAGCACCAATTCAGTGAATTGTTTACTATGCATTGTGGATAGGTGGTGAGCCCTCTAATCGGGATAAAGACAGTGTGACAGAGAATTAAGACTAGGAGTATTTCGAACTCTTAGTACTATGAGTAATCTTACTATCATCTAAATTATCTAAAGTAGGTTTTTATCCGATTTTGTGATTTTGTAAAAAAAATGATTTTAAAGGGTGAATTGCTTTGTTTTATAAGCAAAGTGTGAATTTATAAAATAAAACGAATTTTATGAATTTTTCAGAAATTAAATGATGATTTTGGAAAATAGAGTAATTGAAGATTGTTTATTTGTTGTGTTATAAATTGTGTTTAAATTGAATGGCTTATAGCAATATGTGAGCATGATTGGCTGAACTGGTATTTATGTTGGAATTATATATACTGTGTATTTAGCCTTGAGAGACTGGATTTGAAATGGTTAAAAGTGTTCCTTTCAGGAAAAGTTTGAAAAGATCTAGGGTTCGAAACTTGGAGAAAAGGTTCTGGGGGACCTGTGGCGTTACCAATAAGTCCAGTAAGTTGTCATGACCTCATTCCCGGGCCGTGACCGGCGCATGGACCCAATGAGCATAGCTCACTAAGCCCAAGCAAGCCTATTTTCATTTATTTTACTCCACGTATGATCGTGTGAGGCATGCACACGCAATGCACCCAGTGCACACAAAGCCGACTCATAATGGCATTATAGATAAAATATACACATACATACCGATCAAACATAAAATTTGACAATGTACATTACATGTACATAATCACAATACAAAAGGCCCATGACTTTTAGCGGAGAATTTTCAAGAAAAACGGACAACTATTGAATGCCGGACACCTACTAGGAGACGAACTACAGTGATCCCGCGATCTAGGATTCTACAATCTCCTGATCTGAAAACATGAAATTTTTTAGAAATTGTGAGTACGAAACTCAGTGAGCAAACATTAGGTGGGAACAAGCAATAATATCCAAGAAGGATTTTTAAACCATGATAAACACATTTGGAACAAAACCATTTTGATTCAATTCAGTATCAAACCCTTTCCACCAATTCAAATTAATTTACAATGAAAAGGTACTCAAATTCACACATATACTCACATAGATAAACACAAATATCACCACTATCTCACCAGTTCATCTGCAACCCCCACATCGCGCACATAGCAGGAGTTATCATGTGCATTCTCCCATATCGTGCACAGGTAATATCATCCTCCATATATCCGCACCCATCATCACCGACATGTGCTCCACCACATTGTGCACATGTACATTATACTTATCACACAATATTATTTGTCAATGCATATCACACATATACACATATATAGCAGCATATTATAACGGCACATGAATTTACGCCTTTATGCATATCACAATTCACACATCAAAACATTTTTATCAAGGGCTTGTTCCCCGTCACGCATTTTAAGAAATTTGGATAAAATCATTCAGATTATCCATCTCAATACATGTATATTTCCCAAAACAATTTGAAATGCAAGTTCACTCACAGTTGTCGAAAATCCGGATTCCGGGGGCATTCGAACTAATTGTCCTCAGGCACGATTCCTTTGTCTTTTTCGGACGTCTCACCACCTTGACAAATAACAAAGTCAAGGAATTTACTATATTGTCCCTAAATTGATATAAACTAACTTAAATTACTAATGCATGATATACAAATGCAAAACATCATCCGATTCTCGCTTAAACGCGATATCGATTAAATTCGACCAATCGCACGATTAATTGACGATTGTGTCCAAATTACCTCCAAATTAATCCATTTCTCTTCTAAAACCTTAATTCAACACACACATTTCTAATAACTAAATTTTAGCATTGAAATCCTTCAATTTCTTCACGTAAAAATTCGGTCATTACGGTGTACTAACATCATATTTTTTCCTAGTCACATTTTTCACTTAATTCTTCATTTTTCCAATTCATTTTCCTTGAAATTTAAACAATTCCTCCTTGATATTCAACCCTCATGGTTCGGCCAATGAAGAACCCTAGAGAAATTGAATGTTTCTTTTGTATTTTTGTTCATAACCATGCTTAACTATCACCAAACAACAACATAACTAAAATTCAACTAATTTCCATTATCAAATCTCCCTCATACCCATTCGGCCTCAAGGATTTCAGCATCATTACTTAACATTCAGCCATGAGAATTAAGAACTAAAGCATGGGTAAGCTAGGATTAAAGTAAAACTAAAGAAATTTTACCTTTGTTTTGTTTGATTCTTCAAAAACACTTGAAATCTCTTGATTTTTGGCTAGATTTTTGCTTTTCTTCCTTTGTTTCCTTTCTTTTCTCTTCAATTCTGGTTCATGCCGATTTTGGTGAGAGAAAATGGGTTTTATGGCTGATTTTTATGCTTTAATATTAAATATTAAGGTGTGACACATGGCATAAAGCCATTGGTCCATTTTTTTAATTATTTGACTTTTTCTATTGAATTTTCCACCACAATTATTCTTGTATTTATCCAATCCTACCATAAATAAAATCCCTTGGTCTTGACAAGTACTGGAGTGAAAAATTTACCGATTTGCCCTCGGGGTGAAAAAATTACGATTTTTGCCCCTATACCCTGAAATGTATTGAAATTACATTATTTCTACTTTTCAACCTCAAATAACACTAATATTGATCAATTTTGATCAAATGAGGCCAAAATCTTTTCAAAAAAATTCTCGTTCGGTCATCTAGTGGTAAAATTACCATTTTACCCTTATGTCTAAAAAAAATCGAGAATCGTAATTTTTCACTGCTAAACTTCATTTTATACTCCAATAATCATTTTATATTTCATATAATTATTCTTGGTCAATTGTGATCAAATTTTTGCTAAAAATCCCCATTTTGTCCTTAAATGGTAAAATGACCGTTTTGTCCCTAATCGGTCAATTTTCCCGATTGACTCCAAACTGGACCTTGAACTCCGAATCATTATTTTAAGTCATTCTGTAGGTTTTAGAATTTTCAAATTCCTCCTAGAATTTCTATTTGAACTAGTTCAAGGCTCGATTTAACTTAGTTGTACTACTCAGTACAATACCATCTTTTAATCGAGCTTGATAAGGTCTCACATTCTCCCCTACTAATAAAAATTCGGTCCTCGAATTTAAATTCAAAATAGAGTGGCTTACCTTTACATATCGAAGAGGTGTGGATACTTGACCGCATTTCCTCCTCAGCTTCCCACGTTACCTATTTACTAGTGTGATTTTGCCATAACACTTTCACTGAAGCCACATCCTTTGATCGGAGCCTTTTGACTTGTCTGTCAAAGATAGCTACTGGTTGTTTCTCATAAGTCAAATCATCTTGCAACTGAACGATTTCATACCGTATTACATGTGAAGGGTCTGGATTATATTTCCTCAACATCGACACATGGAACACGAGGTGTATATTAGAAAGGTCTGGCAGTAATGCCAATCGATATGCCATTGCTCCGACCCTTTCTAAGATATCGAAGGGTCCTATATATCGAGGACTTAATTTACCCTTCTTGCCAAACCTCATTACCCCTTTGGTTGGCGAGACTTTTAGAAATACATGGTCTCCCACGTGAAACTCTAAATCCCTCCGTCGGTTATCCGTATAGGACTTTTGCCTATTTTGGGCTGTAAGCATCCGTTGACGAATCATACAGATTTTATCAGTGGCATCCTGCACCAACTCAAGCCTTAAAAGTTTCCTTTCACCCACCTTTAGCCATCCAATGGGTGACCTGCACCTCCTTCCATATAACGCTTCAAATGGTGCCATTTGAATGCTAGTTTGGAAACTGTTATTGTAAGCAAACTCCACTAAGGGTAGATACTGATCCTATTTGACTCCAAGGTCTATTACACATGCCCTCAATATATCTTCCAATGTCTGTATCGTTCATTCCAACTGTCCATCAGTCTGGGGGTGGAAACCTGTACTAAAATCCAACTTAGTGCCCAATGCTTCCTGTCACTTTTCTCATAATCTACTAGTAAACTGTGTCCTTTTGTCCGACACTATAGAAATAGGAATGCCATGCAACCGTATTATCTCATCCACATAGAGTTGGGCATACTGGGCAGCTCCATATGTAATTTTAACTGGAAGAAAATGAGTTGATTTTGTTAACCGATCCACTATGACCCAAATCGAGTCATAACCCCTACTAGTTTGAGGCAAACCAATTACAAAATCCATTGCAATATGCTCCAACTTCCATTCGGGCACTAGTAATGGCTGTAGTAATCTGGCAGGCCTTTGGTGTTCTGCTTTAACCTGTTGACACACTAAACACTTGGAGACAAACTTAACCATATCTCTCTTAAGTCTTTCCCACCAGTACACTTCCTTTAAATCTTGATACATCTATGTAGCTCTTGGATGTATCACATAGGCTGCCATGTGAGCCTCCTCCAATATCTCTCTTCTCAATCCATCGCTATCGGGACATAGAGTCTGGTTCTATACCTCAACACTCCATCTATGCCTCTAGTAAACATTTTCTCTTTCTTTCCCTCAAGATCCTCTAAGACCTTAACTACGAACTCATATTTACCTTGTGCCTCTTTAATTCGGTCCATTAGGACAGACCTCACTCTAAAATGGGCTAGCAATGCATCTGCCTTAGAGACTTCCAAATGCACATCCATGTCTCCCAAGCTATGCATCTCTCTAACCAACAATCTCCTGTCTATGAAGATATATGCTAAGCTACCTATCGATTTTCAACTCAGGGCATCCGCCACTACATTAGCTTTACTGAGATGGTAAAGAATAGTACAATCATAATCCTTTAACAATTCCATCCATCTATGTTGCCGCAAGTTCAAATCCCTCTGCTGAAATATATATTTCAAACTTATGTGGTCCGTATATATCTCACAAGTCTCACCATACAATTAATGTCTCCAGATCTTTAAGGCAAACACGATTGCTGCCATCTCCAAATCGTGTGCAGGGTAATTCTATTCATGCCTTTTAAGTTGTCTTGATGCATATGCAATCACCTTCCCATGTTGCATCAACACGCATCCTAAACCAACCAACGAGGCATCATAAAATACTGTATAACCCCCTATGCCTTATGGTAGGCTCAACACTGGAGCTGTGGTGAGACATGTCTTAAGTTTCTCAAAGCTATCTTCACAAGCATTTGACCACACAAATTTTGTATCCTTACGTGTCAGCTTGGTCAAAGGGGCGACTATTCTTGAGAAATCCTTAACAAAGCGACGATAGTAGCTTGCCAATCCTAAAAAGCTTCTAATCTTCGTAACTGATGTTGGCCTCGGCCATTTCTCCACTACCTCGACTTTCTTTGGATCTACTTGTACCCCATCCTTAGACACCACATGTCTCAAGAATGCAACACTTTCAAGCCAGAACTCACATTTGGAGAACTTGGCATACAATCGATGTTCTCTCAAAATCTGGAGCACTATCTTAAGATGCTACTCATGCTCCTCTCGACTCCTCGAGTAGACCAAGATATCATCAATGAATACCACTACAAACTTGTCCAGGTAGGGCTTGAACACTCGGTTCATCAAATCCATAAAGGCTGCAGGAGCATTGGTAAGCCCAAACGACATCACTAAGAACTCATAATGTCCATACTTGGTCCGAAATGCGATCTTTGGCACATCCTCATTCCGGATCCTCAATTGATGATACCCAGATCGTAGATCTATCTTTGAGAAACATTGTGCCCCTTGTAACTGATCAAACAAGTCATCTATTCTTGGGAGTGGTTACTTATTCTTCACTGTTACCTTATTAAGTTGTCGGTAGTCAATGCATAGTCTAAGTGACCCATCTTTCTTCTTTACAAATAGCACTGGTGTTCCCTATGGTGAGACACTAGGGCGAATAAAACTTTTGTCTAGCAGATCCTCCAACTGATCCTTGAGCTCCTTGAGCTCTGTCAGTGCCATCCGATATGGGGGTATGGATATGGGTCTAGTATCAAGAATCAAATCTATGCAAAATTCGATCTCTCGTTCTGGAGGTAAACCCGATAGCTCGTCGGGAAATACATCCATGAACTCATTCACTACCGACACTTGACTTATATCTCCGACCTCTACACGAGTATCTCTCACCACCACCAAGTAACCTTGGCAACCTTGCCTCAATAATTTTCTAGCAGGTATTACTGATATCAAGTTAGTCGGAACATTACTTTTATCCCCCTGGATGCTAAATGATGGCTCATCTGGAAAATCAAATCTAACTATCTTATGGTAATAGTCTACACTGGCATGACAAGGTGACAGCTAGTCCATTCCCAATATCATATCAAAATCCAAGGTGTCAAACACTAATAAATTCACTAAGGTGTTCTTATCCTTGATTTAGACTTCACAGGACTGATATTCCCATTCAGCCACAAATGTCTCCTTTAAAGGAGTAAACACCACTAATTGTTCTTCTCTCATAACACAGTCTTTACCCAATCGAAGTACAAAGTATGGAGAGATAAAAGAATGAGTAGATGTAGGGTCGAACAATACTCTAGCATCCATATTACAAATGGAAAGAGTACTTGAGACTACTGCATTGGATGTCTGGGCATCTTGGGGAGTCAAAGCATATACCATCGCTCGACCTCTTCTTGCGAAACTTTGACGTCCAGACCCTGCGGGTCTACCCCAAGAACAGGCATTAGCACCTCTATCTCGTGTCTCGCTAACCTCTTGGCCAGTTCAGGCAACTGTCGAATGAGCAGACAAAGCTGGCTGAGTAGAACTGTGAACTGAACCTTGCGGTTGTTAGGCCATCGGGCAGTTCCTCCACATATGTCCAAGCTAGCCACAATTAAAACAAGTCTTTACAGGACGATAGCATTGTCCTCTTTTTTGGTCTCCCACAATTATCGCAAGAAGGGATAACTTGACTACTTTGCCTAGAATCCTGTGGCTGCCTCTTTCCACTAAAAGTGTTCTGTCTTGACCCAGCGTTGGCACTCGCCACATCACTTCCCCGTTGGGGAAACCTTGATCCCCTTTGTGGTCCTTGACTGCTAGAGAATGAAATTTTACTATCGAAATCTCTACGGCTTTGACAACTCTCTGTTTTGGCCCTTTCTGCTTTATCTATTGTGGCCCTACTTTTACTGGTCTTCATCTCAATTCGTTGAGCACAATCTACTACTGCAGATTACGTATGGAAATCTCGAGAAGCCACAGCCTTAAACAATGGTTCCACCAATCCATCCACAAACCTTTGGACCTTCATCTCCTCGGTGGAAACCAAATAAGGTGCATATCGTGACAGCTGCGTAAATTTTATATCATACTCCGACACCGTCATGCCCGGAGTCTGCACCAATGCCTCAAACTCTCTAGCTCTGGCATTTTGCACACTGTACGATAAAAATTGATCTAGGAAGGCTATACTAAATTCACTCCAAGTCAATAGTGGAGCATCTGTAGATCTACCTCTTCGTTAGGAGTCAAGCCATTCTTGTGCTACATCTTCCAATTGGAAAGCTATTAACTCCACTGATCTAACACTAGAACATCCCAAGGCATTACAAATCTTTTCCATCTTATCCAAGAAAACTTGAGGTCTCTCTGATGCATCTGACCCAGTAAACGATGGAGGCTTGAGTTTCAGGAAGTCAGTGAGTGAAACCTCTACCTGACCTCTGTCACCCTTTGGAGGTTGGCGATCGGTCTGGCCTTGTGAACTAGGGGACTTTCGCTCCATATGTCTCCTTTCTACTATTTTCTGTATATCCTCCATACGGGCTACCATCATTTCTACAACCCGATTAACTCCTTGCAGACTTACCGCCAAGTCCTCAACAGTAATGCCCCCAGTTGGTGGTCTATCTACCTCATCTAATGGCTGTCCCTCCTCTTTCCTATTCACAAGCGTATCCGCTCTTACCGGCTTAGCGACCTTGCCACATCTATCTTGCCCCCTACGGGTGGGTGCCCGTGGCCTATTAGTCATCTAAGTAGGGGCATCTTGTTCCCCCATTTGTCTCGAGGCGACCTTGTCTTAGGTGGCATTCTTACCAAGACAAGAGCAACACCTATTATTGAACACAATTAAGGTCATAAAGTGGATTCCAAGATTGGGAATTTATGCGGTTCCTCAATTATGAAATGTGCCGCGGCTCACAGTTCATAATAAAAAATCCCACATAAAAACCCAACTCTCCGCTGAACCTGAACATAACACCCTAGGACCTAAACAACTTAAGGCTCTAATACCAACTTTGTCACGACCCAATTCCCGAGCCGTGATCGATGCTTGGACCTAATGAGCATAGCTCACCAAGCCCAAGCAAGCGTATTTTCATTTACTTTACTTCACGTTTGATCGTATGAAGCATCCACACGCAATGCACCCAGTGCACACAAAGCCAACTCATAATGGCATTATAGATAAAATATACACATACATACGATCAAACATAAAATTTGACAATGTACATTTCATGTACATAATCACAATACAAAAGGCCCATGACTTCCAACGGAGAATTTACAAAAAAAACGGACAACTATTGAATGTCGGACACCTACCGGGAGACAAACTACAATGATCCTGCGATCTAGGATTCTACAATCTCCTAATCTGAAAACATGAATTTTTTTAGAAACTGTGAGTACGAAACTCAGTGGGAACAAGCAATAATATCCAAGAACGATTTTTAAACCATGATGCACACATTTGGAACAAAACCATTTTGATTCAATTTAGTATCAAACCCTTTCCCCCAATTCAAATTAATTTACAATAAAAAGGTACTCAAATTCACACATATACTCACATAGATAAACACAAATATCACCACTATCTCACCAGCTCATGTGCAACCCCCACATCGTGCACATAGCTAAAGTTATCGTGTGCATTCCCCCACATCGTGCATAGGTAATATCATCCTCCATATATCCGCACCCATCATCACCGACATGTGCTCCCCCACATCGTGCACATGTATGGTTATAATTATCACACAATATTATTTGTCAATGCATATCACACATATACACTTATATAGCAGCCTATTATAGGGGCACATGAATTCATGCCTTTATGCATATCACAATTCACACATCAAAACATTTTTATTAAGGGCTTGTTCCTCGTCACGTATTTTAAGAAATTTGGATAAAATCATTCAGATTATCCATCTCAAAACATGTACATTTCCCAAAACAATTTGAAATGCAAGTTCATTCACAGTAGTCGAAAATCTGAATTTCAGGTGCACTCGAACTAATAGTCCTCAAGCGCGATTCTTTTGCCTTTTTCGGACGTCTCACCACCTTGACAAATAACAAAGTTGAGGAATTTATTATATTGTCCCTAAATTGATATAAACCAATTTAAATTACTAATGCATGATATACAAATGTAAAAATGCGTCTGATTATCGCTTAAACGCGGTATCGATTAAATTTGACCAATCGCCCGCTTAATTGACGATTGTGTCCAAATCACCTCCAAATTAATCCATTTCTCTTCTAAAACCTTAATTCATCACACACATTTCTAATAACTAAATTTCAGCATTGAAATCCTTCAATTTCTTCACGTAAAAATTCGGTCATTACGTTGTACTAACACCGTAATTTTTCCTAGTCACGTTTCTCACTTAATTATTCATTTTTCCAATTCATTTTTCTTGAAATTTAAACAATTCCTCCTTGATATTCAACCCTCATGGTTCGACCAATGAGGAACCCTAGAGAAATTGAATGTTTCTTTTGTATTTTTGTTCATAACCATGCTTAACTATCACCAAACAAACAACATAACTAAAATTCAACTAATTTCCATTATCAAATCTCCCTCATACCCATTCGGCCTCAAGGATTTCAGCATGATTACTCAACATTCAGCCATGAAAATTAAGAACTAAAGCATGGGTAAGCTAGGATTAAAGTAAAACTAAAGAAATTTTACCTTTGTTTTGTTTGATTCTCGAAAAACACTTGAAATCTCTTGATTTTTGGCAAGGTTTTTGCTTTTCCCCTTTTGTTTCCTTTCTTTTCTTTTCAATTCTGGTTCATGCTGATTTTGGTGAGAGAAAATGGGTTTTATGGCTGATTTTTATGCTTTAATATTAAAATATTAAGGCTTGACACATGGCATAAAGCCATTGGTCTATTTTTTTAATTATTTGACTTTTTCTATTGAATTTTCCACCACAATTATTCTTGTATTTAGCCAATCCTACCATAAATAAAATCCCTTGGTCTTGACAAGTACTGGGGTGAAAAATTTACTGATTTACCCTCATGGTGGAAAAATTACGATTTTTGCCCCTATACTTCGAAATGTACCAGAATTACATTATTTTTACTTTTCAACCTCAAATAACACTAATATTGATCACTTTTAATCAAATGAGGCCAAAATCTTTTCAAAAAAATTCCCGTTTGGTCCTCTAGTGGAAAATTACCATTTTGCCCTTGTCCTCCAAAAATACCGAGAATCATAATTTTTCATTGCTAAACTTCATTTTATACTCTAATAATCATTTTATATTTCTTATAATTATTCTTGGTCAATTGTGATCAAATCTTTGCTAAAAATCCTCATTTTGTCCTTAAATAGCAAAATGACCATTTTGTGCCTAATCGGTCAATTTTCCCGATTGACTCTAAACTGGACCTTGAACTCCAAATCATTATTCTAAGTCATTATGTGGGTTTTAGAATTTTGAAGTTCCTCTTAGAATTTCTATTTGGACTAGTTCAAGGCTTGATTTAACTTGGTTGTACCGCTCGGTACAATACCGTCTTTTAATCGAGCTTGACAGGGTCTCACATAAGTCAAGTGTTAAGGACCCAGACTTAGCAATAATTGCCATATCATGCAGTTGGAGTTTTCATGAATCTGGTGGTTGTTAAAATTATCCCTGTAGTGGAAGGTTCTATGGGCCAACCTATGAGAGGGGGCATAGAATCAGTTATATCTTACCTCGATCGGAGAGCCGTGTAGAGGGTATCTCCAGAGGTAAAGATTTGAGTGCACCTCACGTGGACCACCGCGTGAGAGTGAGACTCAGCCAACGCCAAGGAATGGCTATGTTTTCAGATGTAAAAATGTGTTCATGTGTATATGACACTTAATAGCCTTGGCGATCTCGATCAGATGCCTCGACCAGGGTATCCCCGAGAATGATTTTGGTAGGAGCTAAGTTTTTAAGAGATTCATAAGCCATATTAATTATTCGAGTAAAATGATTCTATTTTACTCGACTAAAATGAGTTGAGATAAGTTGAATTGTAAGACAAAGAACCAATTTGAATTTGTCTCCATTTACTCTACTTTAAATTATTTTTGATGATGTCTGTTTACTCACTGGGATTTTATAATCTCACCACCCTCTTTTCCTCACATTTCAGGCTTAGGATAGATTGTGGATAGTCGAGCACATCGAGAAATAATCTCAGAGTTGCATCCTTAGAAAGCAAAGGTATATAGGCTTCTACCTTTTTGGTCATCTGGTGTCATAGCTCAATTTCCGAGCCATGACCTACGCATGAGCCCAATGAGCGTAGCTCACTAAGCTCAAGCAAGCCTATACTATTTATTTTAATTAACAATTAGTTAACTAATGCGACTATACACATTCTCAAACAGTGTAAAAATAACCAATTCACGATGGCATTAATGATTTAAAACATATATTCATACATTGTTCATGATATGTAACTCGATAATTACATTATATGAACATATTCACATAACAAATAGGACCTGTGACCTCCAGCAGAGAAATTACAATAAAAGGATTGCTATTGAATGCCAGACACATTCCCAGGAGACGAACTACCGAGACTCCTTGATTTAGGATCCAACGGTCTCCTGATCCTGAAAGCATGAATTTTTAAAACTATGAGTACGAAACTCAGTGAGCGAATATGTCACGACCCAATTTCACGAGCCGTGATCAGCGTATGGACCCAATGAGCATAGCTCACCAAGCCCAAGCAAGCTTATTTTCATTTACTTTACTCCACATATGATCGTGTGAGGTGTCCACACGCAATGCACCCAGTGCACACAAAGCGAACTCATAATGGCATTATCAATAAAATATGCAAATACATACTGTTCAAGCATGTAACTTGATAATGTACATTACACGTACATATTCACAATACAAAAGACCCATGATTTTCAGTGGAGAAATTTACAGTACAAGAAATGGGTTGCTACTGAATGCCCACCTTTTAACTAGGAAATGCACTACGGGGACTCCTCGACCTAGGGTCCAACAATCTCTTGATCTGAAAACATGAATTTTTGAAAATTGTGAGTACGAAACTCAGTGAGTGAATATTAGAGGGGAACAAGCAATATCAACCAGGAAATTTGATAACCATGATGCACTGGTTGAAAACGAGACAATTTTGTCCTAGCTAATGTTTGAAACCCCTTTCATTTGACCCGAAAGTATTAAACACTCAATGATAAGCAACCAGGTAATTACACCAATTATTCTAGCAAGATAGCAAGTCGACGATTTATCACAAACCATCACAGAACAAGGGTTTCACAGCCCATACAATTCACGTTTGCAATCATACATATTATACCACGCATATATATAAAATATATGCAATAACACCCACCATTCCATTTTCCTCCGCTCTGCTGTACTCTCAACCCGCACATCATTACCGGCATTGCACTTCCCACTCTGCACATGCACGGCAGTAATTATCACAACCTTTGTCATTCAACCAGCATTGCACTTCCCACTCCACACATGCACGATAGTAACTATCACAACCTTTGTCATTCAACCGGAATTGCACTTCCCACTCTGCACATGCACGGTTACATCAAATTCGCCAAATTTTATTAATAATGCATATCAGCATAATAAAAAGGTGCACAGATTCAGTACACTCAATTTCACATGAATTTCTCAACAATACATGTAGGCATCATACAATTATACATAGGTGCATCGCAATCATATTTAACATCACAGAAATATTTTACACTAAAGGCTTGTTCCCAGGTACCCTTTCTTTTTAAAGAAAATTGAATAAAATCATTCAAGCATTTTATTCAAGTACGTTCATATTCCCAAAACCAATTTGAAATGCAAATTCACTCACCTCATCAGGAGTGTAAAATACTTCTGTTTTCGGTTTTCACTATACTGAATTTTTTTTTCTCTCGTCCGGAGGACCCACCACCTATACCAAAATTTTGACACATTTTTTAATTATTTGTGTCAAACTACTATAAATTATTTCAGGCTCTACATACATGGAAATGGGATAAAAATTGTTTAGACAGTCGTTTAATCACAATGTCCGATCAATTTGCCTGCGCCCGGCTTAGTTTGCTAAAACCCCCAATTTAACTCCAATTTGACCCATTTCAATTTTTAACAATCCAATTATACCCACATTAGTCAATGACAGCAAACACGGGTCAATTTATCAGTCTTGAGTGGTAAATTACGCTTTTACCCCTATTAGGTAAAAATTCTAATTTTTTTGCACCAAAAATTCCTATTTAATTCCTACCTTCATAATTCATCAAATATTACCAAAATGCCCTAAAATCTCATCAATTTCCTCAATTTCCAGCAGCCAATTTCTCTCCAAAAATTCGACTATAATGGGGCATTATCACTAAAATTTTTCCTACATCAATTTCTTACCAAAATTGATCAATTTCAAAACCATCTCATTTGAAATGAAATCATTTCATTTCACACACATATCCTAAGGCATTCGGTCATGGAAAAATGGTGGAGAAAATGGATTCTTTTTTTGTTGTTTTGTTTCCAAACATGCTTAACTAACTCTAAACACCAATATATTTCAAAATCAATTCAATCTAACCTCTTTCTTTCTCTAAACCCATTTGACCGGCCCTTGATTCACTATGAAAACATGCATTTCAAGCATGGAAAAATAAGGGAAATTACTTAGAAATGAAAGATCTCAAGCAAAACTGGAAAATCATACCTTTTTCACTTGATTTCCTTGAATTTTCCACACTTTTTTTTTTGAATTTTCTCACTCTAGGGTTTGTTTTTGGTTTTTCTCTCTATTTTCTGGTTTGGCTGAATATTTTGGGGAAGATGGGTTGATTTTTTGACTTTTTATAAAGAAATAATAAAATATTCAAAGTATGCCGCATGGCATTTTTCCATTGGTTCCAATTCTAAATATTTAACTTTTTTTTATCCATTAATTCTCCATCACACTTTTGTCATATTTATCTTATTCCATGCTGAATAAAATCCCTTGGTCTTGACAAGTGCTGGGGTAAAAAATTTACCGATTTGCCCTTAGGGCGAAAAAATTACGATTTTGCCCCTATACTTCGAAAAGTACCAAAATTTCAATTTTTTCCACTTTTCAACCTCAAATTACACTCCTATTAATCAATCTTAATCAAATGGGGCCAAAATCTTAGACTTAGAGATGATAGTATGTTGATGTTTAAAGACCGAGTTTGTATTCCAAAGGATGATCAATTAAGACAAGCAGTTTTAGAATAAGCATATTCTTCCGCCTACGCTATGCACCCCGAAAGCACCAAGATGTATTGGATTATTAGGTAAAATTATTGGTGGCCGGGTATGAAACGGGACATAGCAAAGTTTGTAGCAAAATGTCTCATATGCCAACAAGTTAAGGCGGAACATCAGAAGCCGTCAAGTACTCTCCAAGCTTTGCCAATTCCCGAATGGAAATGGGAGCACGTGACTATTGATTTTGTATTAGGTTTGCCGCGGACATAGAAGGGGAGTGATGCCATTTGGGTGATTGTTGATAGACCGATAAAGTTCGTCCATTTCTTAGCTGTCCATAATACATACTCTATTGAGAAGTTGGCTAAGCTTTACCTATACGAGATAGTGAGACTACACGGAGTACCAGTTTCTATTATGTCGAATCGAGATTCCTGATTCACATCTCGATTTTGGCCAAAATTTCAGGAAGCTCTCGGCACAAATTTGAGATTAGCACTACCTTTCATCCGAAGACCGATAGTCAGTCTGAGAGAACTATTCAAACCTTAGAAGATATGTTATGGCATGTGTCATTGACTTTACTGGTGTCATGACCCGAAACTCCCCATCGAGCCCATGACAACAATCGCGGCGTCCCGATAGGCACTCATTACCCGAAATACGAACTGGAACCTCGCAAGGCTTAGCATCAGCTTTCGCACTTCCCTGGTGAGCGACAGTTATTAAATACCACATTTCAAGTACTGCAAGTCATTTTCAATTCAAAAACACTAAAATAATTATCGTCTGGCTCATAGGGGCATTTTCGTCATTTTTCATTGAAAATTTCAAAATTTGCTAAAAACATAGTAAACGCGTAGAAAACACATATATCATGATTAAAAATAAATTTAAGTATTTAAAACGTTTATCTGAGGTAAGAATTCAATTATTTGAATATAATAAAATAATATATTTTCTTATAAAATAATTTTCATAAAATTATCGATAAATAATATTCACAGTGTAAAAACTAAATATATTTTTGCATACTATAATAAAAACTACCAAAGTATGAAATTTAAATTACAGTGACATGTGGGCCCACAACTAACCAATATGCGTCTGAAGTTGGGAACCTACAGCTTCTGCAGAATCAAGTCCAATTAGTGGTCCTTGATCAAATTCGCTAACTACGGAATATTCTGAGCCTACAATGTGAGGAAATGAGGGGGTGAGATTATAAAATCCCAGTGAGTAAACAGATACCCTTTAAACTATCTAAAGGCGAGTAAATGGAGACGAATAATTAAATCCTTATAAAATAGTTCAAATGTTTCACTTCTTTTCATTGAGTAAAATAAATTCATTATGTACGAAAAATTATTATGGCTTATGTATTTATGAAAACTTGGCTTATGCCAACAAAATCATGCTCGGTGATACCTTGATCAGAGGTATTCAACCGAGTCCGCCAAGGTTGTAAAATTTCAAATTTCTCAAAACTTCAGCCGTTCCTTGGCGTTGGCTAAGTCTCACTTCTACGTGGTGGTTAGATGTGAAGTGAACTCTAATTATTACCTTGGGAGTTACCCTACTCGCCTCTCTACCGAGGTATAAATACATATACATATGTTCCCGGATTCTGTACCCCTCTAATAGGTTGGTCCACAAAACCCGCCACTGCAGTGACCATTTAATAATCCACCAATTTAACAAAAATTCAATAGCACGACCAGGCAATATAATTGCTAACCAATTTATTAGTACAAAGTAAACAAATTCACAATTTTCAATTCAATTAACAAATTGGCCAATCATGCTATAATTATCATAAGCCATTTTATTCAAGTCATAATTTACAATAAATCATGTAGTCTCCAATTACTCTAGTTTCAAAATCAATTATTCAATTTTCAAATCAATTTATAAAATTTTAATTTATTTTATTAATTCACATTTGTCACGTAAAACAAAGCATTTTACCATTTAAAATTCATTTTCACAAAATCACCAAATTGAATAAAATCTACTCTAGATAATTAAGATGATAATGAGTCTACTCACGATTTTTGGAAATCAATTCCGAGTACTCCGACTACTAATCCTTCGGTGCGATTTCCTTGCCCTTTTTGTCAGATGACTCACCACTTAAACACAGTGTACAATCAAAATATTTACTACATTGATGCTAAATTAAAACAAACTATCCTAGACTCTATGCTTATGCATGATATGAAATGCAAAATGTCTAAATTTTGCCTAAACACTGTATTGGCCTATTTCGATCTTTTACTTGATAAATTGATATACGCATCCGATTTAGCTCCAATCAACTCCATTTCTTTTCTAATGCCTCAAATCACCAATGTCAAGCTAAATACCTTAAAATTCAGTAAAGCCACATTCATATTTCTTCTTGGAAAAATTCAGCCAAAATGGTGCATTAACATCGTAATTTTTCCTATCAAATTTTCTCTCCATAATTATTCATTTTCTAACTAATTCTCTTGAAATAAAAATCAATCCATCACTCCCTCACTCCAAGCAAGGTTCGGCCATTGAAGAACACTAAGGAAAATCAATTCTTTTCTTGTTGTTTTGCTTACTAACATGCTAAACTAACTAAATTCACTAACATAACTCAAAATCAAATCAATCTAACATCATTTCTCTCTCCATACCCATTTGACCAGCCATGGTTTCCCCATGAAAACATGCATTTTAACCATGGGAATAAAGAAATAATGCATGGGTAAGCTAGGTTTCAAGGAAAATTAAAGAAATTTCAACTTACCTAGCTTGATTCCTTGATTTCTCTTATTTTCCCTTTGATTTTCCACCTAGGTTTTCTTGTTTTTTTCCTTTCCCCTCTTTGTTCTGGTTCTTGCCGACCCTTAGAGTGAAAATGGGCTGATTTCTTATGCTTTTATAAGGTAAATAATAAAATATTAAAAGTATGCCACATGGCATTTTATAATTGCTCCAAAATTTTAATATTTGACTTTTATTCCATTAATTCTTCACCACATAATTCTCATATTTATCCAATTCCATGATAAATAAAATCCCTTGGTCTTGAAAATGTTAAGGGTGAAAATTACAGATTTACCCCCGAGGTGAAAAAATTATGATTTTGCCCCTATACTCTAAAATGTACCGAAATTATATTTTTTCCACTTTTCAACCTCAAATAACACTTCAGTTGATCAATCTTAATCAAATGGGTCTAAAATCTTTTCTAAAAATTCTCGTTTTGTCCTCTAGTGGTAAAATTACCATTTTACCTTTGTGCCCCAAAAATATCGAGAATTAAAATTTTTCGCTGCTACACCTCATATTATGCTTTAAATGATCATATAATACTTCAAATGACTAATATTGATCAAAATTTTCATCAAATAACCAAATTTAAATTTTTGATGGCAAAATGACCATTTTGCCCTTAATTGGTCAATTTTCCCGATTGACTCCAAATCGGCTCTCGAACTCTAAATCTCCATTTTAAGTCATCCTTGGACTGTGAAATTTCTAATTTCACCTTAAAACTCCTATTTTAATTAGTTCGAGGTTCAACTCGATTTAGTCATGCCTTTTGTTATAATACCAACTTTTAATACCTTTAAGGGGCATTCAAGTATATAAACATCCCATCCATCACATGGATAACACATCATATACTTTATAGAGTCGGGTCTTACAATTGGAAGTTGGGACAGACACTTGCCAATGGTGGAGTTCGCATATAATAATAGTTCTAGTCTAGCATTGGCATGGCACCATACGAAGCTTTGTATGGGAGAAAATACCGAACTTTACTATGTTGGGATGAAGTGGGTGAAAGGAAATTGGTTAATGTGGAATTGATTGATTTGACAAATGAAAAGATCAAAATCATCCGAGAGTGATTAAGACGGAGCAAGATAGGTAGAAGAGCTATGCTGATAGAAGGAGGAAAGATTTAGAATTTGAAGTGGATGATAAAGTCTTTCTTAAAGTCTCTCATTGGAAAGGTAACAATATGAAAATTTTGAAATATTAAGTCTTGTTCGATTTCACTATTATGATTAATGAAAGGTCTATTGGGTAATGAAAGGTGTAATTCGATTCATGAAGCGAGGAAAGCTCAACCCAAGGTATATTGGACCTTTTCGGATTATTAAAGGATTGGGCCAGTGGCTTACAGACTCGAGTTAGCCCCAGAGTTAGATCGAATCCATAATGTCTTCCACATCTCGATGTTAAAGAAGTACGTACCTGATCCTTCCCATATCCTCGAAGCACCTCCGGTTGAGTTGCACGAAAGTTTGAAGTTCGGGGTGCAACCAGTACGCATTCTAGATCAAAAGGATCGAGTATTGAGGAACAAGAGCATAACCATGGTGAAAGTGTTGTGAAAGAATGCTCGAATGGAAGAAATGACATGGGAAGTCGAACAACAGATGAGAAGCAAATGTCCATACCTTTTCTTGGAATCGGGTAAGTTAAATTTTAAGGTCAAAATTTTATTTTAAGGGGGGTAGTGCTGTCAAGCCTAGCCTGAAAATATTTGTCATGACATTTATATATGTGACATTATGCCCGCATATTAAAATATCTCAAAAAAATGGATAAAAGTCGATATTGTACTTAGAGTACAACTAAGTCGATTTATACCTCGAACTAAATAAAATACGGATTTTAAGGTA
The DNA here is from genome assembly GCA_036013995.1 of Theobroma grandiflorum. NCBI lineage: Eukaryota > Viridiplantae > Streptophyta > Magnoliopsida > Malvales > Malvaceae > Theobroma > Theobroma grandiflorum. The sequence goes on from CP142131.1 coordinate 17,909,916, forward strand.
AAATTGAGAATTTCACAGTCTAGGGATGCAGCGACCCCTCTCCGGTCATTACAGGCATCTGAGACCTCCAGGAGATCCCGCCAAGTGCCGAACAAGCCTTTACGAAATTGTGAGACCCTATCCAAGTTGTTAAAAGCCAGTATTGTACCTAGTGGTACAATTAAGTTAAATCGAGCTTCAAATTAGTTTAATAGAAATTCGAAGAGAAATTTCAAAATTCTGAAACCCACAGAATAGCTCAAAATAGTGATTTGGAGTTCAAAGTCCAGTTTGGAGTCAATTGAAAAATTTGACCGGTTAGGGACGAAACGGTCATTTTTCCATTTGATGATAAAATGGAGATTTTTAACCAAGATTTGATCATATTGGACCAAAAATAATTTTATGAAATATAGTTATGATTATTGGATTATAAAATGATGCTTAGCAGTGTAAAATTGTGATTCTCGGTGTTTTTGGAGCACAAGGGCAAAATGGTAATTTTACCACCGAAGTACTAAACAGGAATTTTTTTGAAAGGATTTTGTCCCATTTCGTTAATATGGATTAATATTAGTGTTATTTGAGGTTGGACAGTGAAAATAATATAATTCCGGGACATTTCGGAGTATAAGGGCAAAATCGTAATTTTATCATCCCGGGGGCAAAACCGTAATTTTACACCACCAGAACATATTTTTCCAGCCATGATCATCTTTTGATCATATCATGATTTAGAATAATCAAGTGGTGGAAAAGAAATGGAAGAAAAAGTCAAAAAGTAAGAAAAACGAGCCAATGGCATTATGCCACGTGGCATACTTGTTTATTTTATTATTTAAGCCTAAAAATCAGCCATTAACACTCATTTTCTCTCTCTAAATTCGGCACACACCAGAATTAAGGGGAAGGAAAGAAGAACAAAGGGAAAAACCATAAAACCTAGGTGAAAATTCAAGACAAAGTGTGATTTTCAAGGAAAATCAAGTGAAAAAGGTAATAATTCTTCACTTTGGCTTATGATCTACAATACCTATACTTTTGTTCTTGATTTCCATGGCTGAATATTGAGATATCATGATTAATTGAATTCTGAAAAATGGTTATGAATAAGGATTTGATGTTGGAATAAGTTGAAATTAGACTATGTTAAGTGTTTAGAGATAGGTTAGTATGTTAGTAAGCAAAACAGTAAGAAAAAAATTTGATTTCCCCATGAATTTTGCAAGATCGAATATCATAGGCTGAAATTGGAAAATGAAATGATTTCATTTCAAATGAAATAAATTAGAAATGACAATTTAAAGTGAAAAACCTTTAGTAGGAAAAATTACAGTGCCAATGCACTGTAATGGCTGAATTTTCCATGAAGAAATGGAAAAGTTTAAATGCTGAAATTGGCACTATTTAAATGGTATGTGGTGAATTAAGGTATTAGAAAAAGAATGGTGCAATTTGGAATCAAATCGGATGCATTGGCCAATTTATCGGGTAATTGGCCAAATTAGGTCAACACTGCGTTTAAGTGATTGATCGAGTATTCTATACAGCTGTATAGAAATTAGTTTAATTTTATACCTAATTAACACCATTATAGTAATTAAATTATTGTGCTATTTGTCAAGGTGGTGAGCCCTCGGATAAAGGCAAGAAAATCGCACTCGAGAATTAGTAGTCGAAGTGCTCGAATTCGACTCCCGAAAAACCTGTGAGTGAATTTGCATCTCAAAAATGGTTTTGGGAAATATGAACTTATTGAATAAAATGCTTGAATGATTTTATTCAATCTTCTTTAAAAGAATGAGTACAATGGGAACAAGCTTTTCGTGAAATATTATTTTATTGATGTGAAAATTTATTTTGTTGAATATTGCTCATCTATATGATTGCGATGCATCTGTGTACCTTTATATGGTGCTTACATGTATTGTTGATAAATTATGTGAAATCGATGTAATGGAATGCAAAGTAGGGACGGCGATACGTAACGGCCACGATTCTTAGCAAATTTGAGTTGAATAAAGTGGGGATGGCGATACGTAATGCCCAGAATTTCCTAAAAGTTTTAGAATTGAGCAAAGTGGGGACGGCGATACGTAACACCCACGATTTCTGAAAATTATCACAGTCGAACTTTGGTGAAGCATGATTCGCCGTCCAGGGGCTTGCAGGGATGGCGATATGTAACGCTTGCAAGTGCTCAGATAAATGTCTTTGTGTATATATATATGATTGCTCATGTCTTGTCTATATATGTGATTGTATGGTATGCGAATTGCCTTAAATTGAGAAAAATGGGTTTTACACGAAACCCTCGTACAGATGAGCGAAACCCTCGTACAACGAAGGGTTATGATTTCGCTACACTGCAGCAAGAACGCCTTCTCGCTGCAGCGACAATTGTATTTAGCAAAAGTAAATAAATAAATAAATCTCGTGGTAAGTGAAAAGGGTTAAATATTAGTTAGAAAGAAAAATTGTCTCGTTTTCAACTGGTGCATCATGATTGTCAAATTTCCTGATTGGGATTGCTTGTTCCCTTCTAATATTCACTCACTGAGTTTCGTACTCACGTTTTATAAAATTCATGTTTTCAGATCAGGAGACTGTTGGACCCTAGATCGAGGAGTCCCCGTAGAGCATCTCCTGGGTATGTGGCTGGCATTCGATAGTGATTCCTTTTATTGTAAATGTCTCCACTGGAAGTCTTGGGTCCTTTTGTATTGTAAATATATTCAATAATGTAAATGTATGTATGCAATGTAAATTGCTAAATACATGACTGGAATAGTGCATGTATATTGTGATTGATAATGCCATTGTGATTTGGCTGTGTTCACACCCGGGGAAAGGTGTGTGTGTATGTATGATTGGATATGCCAGTGTTAATTGGCTTTGTATGCACACTGGGTGCATTACGTGTGGATGCTTCACACGAGCATAAGTGGAATAAAGTCAGTGGGAATAGGCTTGCTTGGGCTTAGTGAGCTATGCTCATTGGGTCCTTGCGTTAGTCATGGCCCGAGAATTGGGTCATGACAGAAATTCTCAAAATATTTATTAAATATGCTAACAAATAGGCAAATGGTTAATAATAATAATAATTGTACTATTAATATTCTATTTCCAATAATAGCAATTAAATTTAAAAATACAAAATTTTAACTATACATATTTATGGATTTACAATACTGATAATATAAAAAATTTTCATGCGACTAAACTCTAGACAGCGGAGAGACTCGAAGTAAAATGCTAGGAGATGCCTTTTACCTATCCGCAAGTAATTGAGCGTATCGATGACTACGCACTAGATCGATCCCTATATGCAAAAAAGGAAAAAATGGGGTGTGAGTCTCATAGATCAATGAATATCATCGGCTTAGTGAGTAGGGCGTAGATAGGAAACAAGCAAACGACAGATCATTTGAGTATAAAAATGCAAGATTATAAAAATAATTTATTTCAAACGGGGGTTTTGTGCCTTATACAAAAGTTCAAGAATTTCTGATAGTCATCAACAATTACGGTAATTAAGTTTTTTGCATCAAAATACGTAAATAACCATCTTCGAATCAAATCGATAAAATTAGGCAAGCTCCCATGAAACCAAATATTATTTCAAATCATGTACGAATCATAGCTCGCCCATATGCGAGGAATCACTGATTCATTTCACAGAAAATAAATAAGGGAGCTATGAAAAACCATTTAATTCCATTTCTCACCATGCTGAGAAACATATTACATAATGTTAAAACTTATTTCAATCCATATAAAACAATTAAATTTTATCAAAAATAAACCATAAGGCTTATGACTTCTTAAAACTTGGCTCATGCCAAAAAACTAATATTCGGTGATACCTTGCACCGAGGTATCCAACCGAATTTGCCAAGGCTGTTAAAATTTATTAATCGTTCAAAACATAGCATATCCTTGGCGTTGGCTGAGTTCACTCTCACGTGAGGGTTCGGCATGAAGTGAACTCTGTTATACCTCAGAAGTTACCCTCCGCGCCTCTCATCAGAGGTATAATATAATGGGTTTTACGATGGCCCTCTAAATAGGTCGGTCCACGAAAACCCATCATTGCAATGAGAATTAACACCACCAATTAAATAAAATTTTCTAACAGCTTGATATGGCAGTTATTGATAGGTCTGGGTCCCTATCACTTGACTACTGGCCAGCCGCATTATTGCGACAGCTCCATAGCCCCCAGCAGGGACACCTCGCCAAGCTTCGAATCTCGGACCATTTTAAAACTTCCCCCGAAGGGAACATTTTGAACTATTTCAAATCCAGCCATTCATGCCAATATTGCCATAAGCCATTCAATTTCAAAACAAATTAGGAATCTCATTCCATTTATAAGAATTGTCTTAAAAAAATCATTTATATCCTTGAAGTACCGTTCCAAATTTATTCTCAAAACATTCGACATAAAATATAATAAAATCAATTGTCACTTTCATAAAATAAAATTTCGTGCATGAATTTCGAAACGTAATTCACATGGTAACCAGGCATCTAATCATGAATGCACACTACACAAGTATAAGGCACAATTTTGAATGTAAATCCTATTAAAAAGCTTGTTTCCCGATTTAAAAAACACTTTACGTATATAGTCTATCTATAGATATATCCAAACCAACTTTCAAAACAACTGGCATCCACAAAATACCTAAGATTCTACTAGCTCATACTTTCCACAGATGTGATTGTGTGATAAATCATGGGTATACATATATATAGATAATTATGAAAATTTTAAAATAGACACCCCTACTCACCTCACAATAGTGGGATTTTACTTCACTATTTATTCGTACGCGTATACCTTTATTCCTATTTATCGATCGCGTACTTCGCTCGGCATGACTCCATGATAACTTTTCTAGCATCAAATTTAAGTCCAATATACTTAATTATCCATTTGTATGGGTAGCAACTTAATTAAAAATTCCATAAACAACTTGCATATTTTTCATCCAAAATATGCACAATATTAATAAACTACCCATAAACCTTAAAATATAACATTTACTTACCATTGGACCTTTGCCTTTTCTTTATGACATTTGGGCCTCTCCATGGGCTTTTCCAAATCTTCCCATTTGACTAAGCTCATTTATTTTTTTCCTATTGGGCCATGCCCAATTTTATTTATTTTTTTTCTCATTTCTTTTTCTTTTCTTTTTCTCTTTTTCTTTCTCTCTTCTACGTTTCTTTCTTCTTTCTTTTTCAACTTGTTTCTCTCTCTTTTTCATCCTCTCAAAATCAGCTTCACAACCCCTCTTACTTCCATTTTCCTGCACTCAAAATCAGCAACAAAACTCAACAATTTCAGCCACCAATTCAGAAATTTTTGTGAGACCCTGTTGACTTTGTTAAAAGACAGTATTGTACTGAGTAGTACAATTAAATTAAATCGAGCCTTGAACGAGTTTAAATAGAAATTCTAAGAGGAATTTCAAAATTCTGAGACCCACAGAATAGTTCAGAATAGTGATTCAGAGTTCAAGGTCCAGTTTGGAGTCAATCGAGAAAATTGACCGGTTAGGGACAAAACGGTCATTTTCTCATTTGTTGATTTATGGAGATTTTAGCCAAAATTTGATCACATTGGACAAAAAGATAATTATATGATATACAGTTATCATTATGGAATCATAAAATGATGTTTAGCAGTGTAAAAATTATGATTTTCGGTGTTTTTGGAGTATAAGGGCAAAATGGTAATTTTACCACCGGAGTGCGAAATGTGAATTTTTTTGAAAGGATTTTGCCCCAATTGGGTAATATTGATTTATATTAGTGTTATTTGAGGTTGGACAGTGAAAATAAAACAATTCCGGGACATTTCGGAGTATAGGGGCAAAATCGTAATTTTACCATCCCGGGGGCAAAACGGTAATTTTCCACCACCAGAATAATTTTTCCAGCCATGATCATCTATGGATCAGATTTTTACTTGATTAATCAAGTGGTGGAGAAAGAATGGAAGAAAAAGTCAAAAAGTAAAGAAAACGGACCAATCACATGGTGCCACGTGGCAAGCTTGTATATTTTATTATTTAAGCCTAAAAATCAGCCTTTAACCATTATTTTCTCTCTCCAAATTCTGGAAAAAACTGATTGAAGGGAAGAAAAGAAGAACAAAGGGAAAACCATAAAAACCTAGGCCAAAATCCATAGATTTCAAGTGTTTTTCAAGATTCAAGCAAAACAAAGGTAACTTTTCTTTAGATTTCCTCTAACCCTAGCTTACCTATGCTTTTGTTCTTGATTTCCATGCTTGAATATTGAGATATCATGATGGAATGAATTCTGAAAAATGGGTATGAGTATGGATTTGATGTTGGATTGGATCGAATTTAAGCTATGTTGGTGTTTAAAGGTAGTTAAGCATGATTATGGACAAAAATGAAAGAAAGAAATTGATTGTCATGGTGATTCTTCATTAGGCCGAACCTAGGGTGTAGAGAATGCATGAGAAATTGGTTCATTTCAAATGAAATGATTTCATTTGAAATGAAAGAAATTAGAAAATGATAAATTCAAGTGAAAAAAATGTAGTAGAAAAATTTTCAGTGCTAATGCACTGTATTGGCCGAATTTTTCTATAAAGAAATGGAAAATATTGAATGCTGAAATTGGCACTAATTACATGATGTGGGATGAATTAAGCAATGAGAAAAAAGAATGGTGCAATTTGGAATCAAATTGGACATAATAGCCGATTAATCGGGTAATCGGTCGAGATTAGGCAATACCGCGTTAAAGTGACAATCGGACGCATTTTTGCCTTTGAGTATCATATGTGAGCAATTTAAATTAGTTTATATTAGTTGGGGACAATATAGTAAATTCCCTAATTTTATTCTGTGTCAAGGTGGTGAGAAGTCCGAGAAAGGCAAAGGAATCGTGATTGAGGACTGTTAATCCGAGTGCATCCGGAATCCAGATTTTTCGACACCTGTGAGTGAACTTGCATTTCAAATTATTTGGGGAATGCAAATTGTATTGATGTGGATAATTAAATGATTTATCCAAAGTTTTTAAAAATACGTGCCGGGAACAAGCCCTTGATAAAAATGATTTTTATGTGGTAAATATGTGTTATGCATGAAAGCATAAAAATATGTGTTATGCATGAAGGCATAGAAAATATGTATTATGCATGAAAGCATAAAAATATGTGTTATGCATGAAAGCATAAAAATATGTGTTATGCATGAAGGCATAGAAAATATGTATTATGCATGAAAGCATAAAAATATGTGTTATGCATGAAGGCATAGAAAATATGTGTTATGCATGAAAGCATAAAATTATGTGTTATGCGTGAAGGCATAAAAATTATGTGTTATGCTTGAAAGCATGAAATTATGTGGTATGCATGAAGGCATGAAATATTATTTATTTGATGTGAAATTTGAGTGTGATAAATGTGTACATTGTGATGATGTTTACATGGATGGTTGAGAAGTGTTGTGAAAGTGTTACCACCGTGCACGTGTGAAGAAGGAAAATGCATATGCCTGAATGGTATGCATAGTGGGGACCGCGAGACGTAACGCCCACTAATTCTTTGAAATTCAGAATGGAGCCAAGTGGGGACCGCGAGACGTAACGCCCACTAACTCCTTGAAATTTAGAATGGAGCAAAGTGGGGACCGCGAGACGTAACGCCCACTAACTCCTTGAAATTCTGAATTGAGCAAAGTGGGGACCGCGAGACGTAACGCCCACGATTCTTGGAAACTATCACGCGTGCACATTGGTGAAGTGTGATTAGTTATCCAGGGGCTTGCAGGGACGGCGATACGTAACGCCTGCGAGTGCTCAAATAAATGTGTTTGTGTACATATATGATTGATTATGTCCTTGAGTATATATGTGTGAAACTGAATATTATTTAATTATAAATTAAATTGAATTAAGGGGTAGGGTTTGATAATAAATTGGATCAAAATGATTGTGTTCCAAAATGTGTGCATATATGTATATATGTTATGCATTGATAGATAATGTTGTGTAATGATTATAACCGTACGTGTGAATGATGATTTGGGGCTCATAGAGGATAGGATTGCTGTGTGATCTCTTATCCATGAGCGAATGATGATAAGGGACTTATAGATGGAAGGGATGCTGAGTGATACCCCTTACCAATTGATTTCTGTCTATGAACTTGGAAGGGATGCTGAGTGATACCCCTTACCAATTGATTTCTGTCTATGAACTTGGAAGGGATGCTGAGTGATACCCCTTACCAAATGATTTTCGCCCATGAGTTTGGAAGGGATGCTGAGTGATACCCTTTACCAAATAATGTTTGCCCAAGAACTTGGCGACAAAGCTGAGTGATACTGCTTGCCAAGTTCCTTGATAAATGTTTTTCCACTAAGGATAGTGAATATTAGCAGTGTATATGATTGCTTATGTATTTGTGTATATATGTGATTGTATGGTATGCGAATTGTTTGAAATTGAAGATGAAAATATTTCAATGACGTTAAATATGATTGTCATGCATCTGTGTATATCAACATGATGCCTATATGCATTACTAATAAATTATGGTGATAATTACTACCGTGCATGTGCGGAGTGGGAAGTGCAATGCCGGTAATGATGTATGAGTTGAGAGTATAGTAGAGTGGAGGAAAAGATGGGACAATGAATGAGATAGAATAATTGGTGAATTAAATTGTACGTGGTACATATGCATATGTAAATTGTACGGGTTGTGAAACCCTTATTATGTGACGGTTTGTAAACAACCGTCGATTGACTACTTTGATAGAATGATGAGTGTGAATTCAAGGATGTTTAATCCTTGAATGCATAACAAATTCCTGGGTAAGGGAAAAAGGGTTTGAAATATTAGTTAGTTGAAAATGGCCTTATTTTCAACCAGTGCATCATGATTGACAAATCTTCTGATGAGATTGCTTGTTCCCTTCTAATATTCACTCACTGAGTTTTATACTCACGTTTTCAAAAATTCATGTTTTCAGATCAAGAGACTGTTGGGCTCTAGATCGAGGAGTCCCCATAGTGCATCTACTGGGTATGTGTCTGGCATCCGCTAGTGATTCCTTTTGTGGTAAATGTCTCCGCTGGAAGTCTTGGGTCCTTTGTATTGTAAATACAATCTAATTATGTGAATATGTGTATGTAATGTAAATTGCTAAATACATGACTGGTATGGTGCATGTATATAAATGTTGAAAATGCCATTGTTAAATGGCTTTGTATGCATACAGGATGCATTACGTGTGAATGCCTCACACGAGTATACGTTGAATACAGTAAGTAAAGTAAGAGAAAATAGGCTTGCTTGGGCTTAGTGAGCTATGCTCATTGGGTCCTTGCGCCGGCCATGGCCCAGAAATTGGGTCGTGACAATTTTCCAGCTCAATTTTTTGCTCATTTTCTGTGCCATTTTCTGCACCATCTTCTGCACATTTTTTGCACTATTTTCTACACCATTTTCTAGTAGATTTTTAGCTCAATTTCCACCTCAAAATTCTTGAATTTTCAGCACCAAAATCCCTTCAAAGTGCAACCAAAAAAATCAACTTCTTACCTCAAAAATTTTTAGCTTTTTCCCTCCTAAAATTAGTAGCAAAATCGTCCTCCTTTCTCTTCCTCAAGGTGCAAAATTTTTGGTCTTATTCTTCCCCTCCTTCATAGTTTGTCTTTTCCTCTTTTTGCTAGGTTTTTCTTTGCTTCTTTTCCATCCTTTCTCTCTTTTTTTTTTCTCTTTCTCGGGTCTTCTTCAGTCGAACCTCACCTTTCTTCTTTCCTTTTTCCCTTGTCTTCTTCTTGGCTTTTTCTTTGTTTCTTCCTTCCTTTATCCTTTTTCTTCTTTTGACCGAGCCTCCAATCTTTTCTTCTTATCTATTTTATTTCTTCTACCCCTCATCATGTGGCTGGCCCTCATATTTCTTTATACACTCTTCTCTTTGTTTTATTTTGTTTTGTCTTCATTCTTATCTTAATTCCATTATTGGTTGACTAATTCAACCAAACTAAAAAAATTTTGGTTGCTTGTCTTTCATTCTTAACCGACCTTGGCTTCATTCTTTTCTTTCTTTGTTTGCTTATTATTTTGTTATTTCATTTATTTCCTCAAACTAATAAAATTTACATTTTATCTCTTAACGTCATTGTCTTTGATACACCGTTCTTTAATTTTCATGTTTTAAAATTAATTTTCAAACACGTGTAAAAATTCTAATTTCCTTTTGTCTTCGTACTTGTACACATGTACAACCAAAATATCGAAATCACATTTTAACGTGGTGTCACCATAATATTTTAAATATTTTCTCATCCGTGTTAACTCGATTTAATAAAATGCGCGGTCTCACTTACGACATTTATTTCCAAAAATTCATTCTTACTTCTCCTCCCCTACTTGAATTAGTCATATTTCATTTTTCATGACTAATTTTGACAACATATAAATTATTAATTTTGTAATATTATTTTATTGAATAAAATATTATTTTATTCTAAAATTTTTCACTTGACTTCTTTGGTCACGAAACTCATTAATATGACTCGATTTACTTCACAATCATCCTTTATCGTTCTTTAGCACACCAATTCGCATCAAATGATCCTTCATTTAATCAACAAGGTCTTATTCGTGTCCAACGAGGGTACAGGATATTACAAGGGATGAATTAAAATGGGAATTCAAAGTTCGAGGGTCGATTTGGAGTTAATAGGGAAAATTGACCTATTAAGGGCAAAATGGTCATTTTGGCACCCAAAATTTAAATTTTGATATTTGATGAAATTTTTAGCCAAGATTAATCATTTGGAGTATAATATGAGGTTTAGTAGTGAAAAATTTTTAATTTTCAGTATTTCTGGAGTGTAGGGGCAAAACGGTAATTTTACCATATTAGGGGTAAAATGGTAATTTTGCACCACCAACACTTGTCAAATTTGTGGATTTTAATTATGGTGGGAGTGGATAAATATGGCATGAAAATGTGGTGGAAAATTTAAGTGAAAAAAGTCAAATAATTAAAATTATGGACTAATGACCTTGTGCCACGTGTCAAGCTTGAATAATTTAATATTAAACATGAAAAATCAGCCCATAACTTCCCAAACACACCTCCCATATTCGGCCAAGCAAGGAAGAAAAGAAACCAAAGGAAAAACAAAGAGAAAACAAACCCTAGGTGGGGAAATTCAAAGAGAAATTGTGGAAATTCAAGGAATCAAGCTAAGTAAGGTGAGATTTCTCAATTTTTACTTAAGAACTTCAATACCCATGCATTATTCTCTCATTTTAATGGTTGAATTTCATGTTTTCATAGTGATTTCATGGCTGGCCGAATGGGTATGAAGGGAAATTTGTGTTGAAAATGGCTTGATTTTGAGTTATGTTAGTGTTTAGAGTTAGTTAATCATGTTTGGAAGCAAAACAACAAGAAAAGGATTCATTTTCCTTACAATCCTTAAATGGCCGAACCCTAGGTGAGGTGTGGAAATAATGAATTGATTTTGTAACAAGTGAATTGGTTGAGAAAATGATGATTTGTGGTGTAAAAATCATGTAGGAGAAATTCTAGTGATAATGCACCGTTATGGCCAAAATTTTCAAAAAGAATTGTGGAGCTGATTTAAGCTGAAATTTGGGTTATTTGGTTTATGTTGAGTGATTTGAAGTATTAGAAAAAGAATGGAGCAATTGGGAATTAAATCGGATGCGTTGGCTAATTTATTAGGTAATAGGTCGAATTAGGTCGACATCGCGTTTAAGCGATAATCGGATAAATTACACTGCATATCATGCATTAGTATAGGATCTAAATTAGTTTAATTCAATTTAGGGGCAATGTAGTAAATTCCTTGATTTTGTACTGTGTCAAGGTGGTGAAACCTCTAACAAAGGCAAGGAAATTGCACTTAAGGATCACTAGTCAGAGTACTTCGAAATTCAAACTTCTGAATATTGTGAGTAAACTATTTATCGCCTTATTTATCTAAAGCAATTTTTATTCAAATTGATGATTTTATGATAAAATTATTTGGCATGGTGAAATGCCTATTTTAAGAGAAAAATGTAAATTTTCTAAATAAATTGAATTGAGAACTGTATGATTGATTTGAAAATTTGAGTAATTGGAGACCCCCGTTTTATTGTAAAGTATGATTTGATTCAATTGGCTTATAATATTGTGGCGTGATTGGCTGACTTGTTAATTATATTGAAAAATGAGAATTGTATGTTTTATACCGATAATTGCTTAGCAATAAAATTGCCAATTCATGCTATTGAAATTTTTATTTAATTTATGGATTATTATCTACTGTAGTAGACGGGTTTCCGTGGACCGACCTATTTAGAGGTGGCACGGTAAAACCCCCCTATATACTTTTATCTCAATTGTAAAGGCGTAAAGGGTTGTCCTAAGGTATGACAGAGTTCACTTCACGCCTACCCACCACATGAAGGTGAACTTAGCTAATGCCAAGGAACGACTACGTTTTGAAAAAATTATGAAATTTTAACAGCCTTGACAGACTCGGTTAGATGCCTCGGCCAAGGTATCCCCGAGTATGATTTTTATGGCATAAGCCACGATTTTTAAGAAATCATAAGCCTTATTAATAATTTCTGTGAAATAAATTTACTATAATTGATCGAAATGAATAATTATAATATGAAACCTTTCTGGAAATAAACAATTTTCATTGTCTCCTGTTACTCGCCTTTAGATATTTTAGGTGATAATTGCTTACTGATTGAGTTGTGTAAACTCACCACTCTCCTTTCGACCCTTTCATGTCAAACCCTGCTCTATAAAATAATTACGATGTCATTTATATGCTCAATAGAATGTTTGTATATTTCGAAAATTCAAGAAATCGTTAAAAGACGATATTGCCCCTAATGCTACCATTAAGTCGATTAAACCTTGAATGAGTTCAAATAAGAATTTTAAGAGTGAAATCGAGAATTTCACAATCTAGGGATTACTCAAAACAGTGATTCGAAGTTCGAGGTTCAGTTTGGAGTCAATCGAGAAAATTAACCGATTTGGGACAAAACGATCATTTTGTCATTTAAGGACAAAATAGAGATTTTTATAAAAGAATTTGATCACATTTAACTAAGATTAATTATTTGAAGTATAATGTGATTATTGGAGCATAAAATGAAGTTTAGCAATGAAAAATTATGATTCTCGGTTTTTTTGAAACACAAGGGTAAAATGGTAATTTTACCACTAAAAGACAAAACAAGATTTTTAAGAAAAGATTTTGGCCCCATTTGACTAAGATTGATCAATTGAAGTGTTATTTGAGGTTGAAAAGTGGAAAAAATGTAATTTTGGTACATTTCGGAGAATATGGGCAAAAACGTAATTTTTCTACCTCAGGGGCAAATCAGTAAATTTTTACCCCAGCACTTGTCAAGACCAAGGGATTTTATCCATCATGGGATTGGATAAATATGAGAATATTTGTGGTGGAAAATTCAATAGAAAAAGTCAAATAATTAAAATAATGGACCAATGGCTTTATGCCATGTGTCAAGCTTTAATATTTTAGTATGTGTTTACTGAGGATGACGGTTGATTTTGCAACCTCCTCAACAGTAGGTTTCTATCCTCTTTACTTTTGTATATTCATGGGCCCGCGTGTCACTATAAATGTAACTACGTACTCTGTTTATTTGTATTACAATATGTATGATTATGTTTTGTTTTTACGCTATAAAAAGTATTTACCATTAGCTTCATAAATATTATTTTATAAGAAATTGTGATATTTTATTAAATATGTTCATTATATTCTGAAAATTTCTATTTCATTTAAAATGAACGTTTTAGATAATAAAATGCGTTTCTGATTTCAAAATACGTGTTTTCTCATAATTGCTACGTATTTATTTGGATTCAAAATTCTTTAGGGAAATGATCGAAAAGTCCTTGTGAGTCGAAAATCATTTTATATTTGTTCTAGATTGAAAATGATTGGTAAATTATTAAAAACATGATGTTCGACGATTGTCGCTCACAGGGGAGGTATGGAAACTTATACAAAAGCCTTGCGGGGTTCCGGTGGGCATTTTGAGAGATGAATGTCTTTCGAGACATCGCGATGTTTGTCATGGGCTCGATGGGAGTTCCGGGTTGTGACACATTTTTATGCAAAAGATTTTGTCACCTCGATTATTTATACTTTATAAGAAATTCTCGAGTTTTATATAAGGCACAAACCCCCGTTTGAAACAAATTGCTTTTATGATCTTGCATTTTTGTATTCAACTTATTTGTCATTTACTTGTTTCCCATCTACGCCCTACTCGCTGAGTCGATGATATTCACTGAGTCTATGAGACTCACACCCCTTTATTTCCCTTTTTGCAGACAAGAATCAATCTAGCACGTAATCATCGGCATGCTTAGTTTCTTGTGGATAGGTAAAGGCATCTCCTAGCATCTTATTCTGAGTCACTCCGCTGTTAGAGGTCAAGCTGTAGTACTTTATTTATTAAGTTGTAAACGGATTCCAAATTTTAATAGAAGTATTAATTTAGAGATTATAGATTTTAGTGTATATACTTGCAAATAAAAAAGAAAAAAAATTTTGTATGGATTTTTTTTGTACATATGATTTAATTTAGTATATGGAAGTACCAATATAATATGATGATTGTATTCAGTTAGCTGACGGGCAATACGAGATAGGTTTGTTTGGGATTTGACAGGTCTTCTCGGAAGTCTCGAACGTCTGTAGTGATCGAAGAGGGGTCGCTGCAATGGTGGTATCAAAACTCTAGGTTTAGTTGAGTCCTAGGATACTCTTGTGTCAAATAGCAGAGTAGTGGAGTCGACGTAGAGTCTTGTTTATTGTCAGTGACTGCAGCACCGATTATAGACAAGAGGCTGCATAGACTCTTTATCTTAGAAAACCACCTTGTGTAATTATAAGTGACAATTAAATAACGAGAATTAATTATCGACGTCCAGGTTTAAGATGCCACCCTAAACATGAACTACTGTTGGAAATATTTTAAGCAGATATTTTTAATGAAAGGTTAATACGGTGATATACCTTCCAACCAAGAGTAAAGGAAAGTGAAGTCGGACTAATAAGTCCGTAATAGCTCATTTAACTGGTGGAGTTAAAAATTTGAGTCCATGATTGTCAATGGGAAGAAATTTGATGACTATGGACAATATTTGAGGTTGATATAAAGGAGGACCTACGGTAATGATAATAAGGGGTATAATTTGACTGAAATAAACAATGATTATTGAGATCCACTCGAGGTTTATAAATTTAAGTAGTTAGGAGATGTAAACTGATACTCACATGCACGGAAGTTAGTGCACTGTGTTAATTAAGTTTGTTTTGCCTATATATGAATGGCGCTAAACTTTCGAAATATTTTAAATGCAAATATGTGCTAAATAGGTGTATAACAGCTTAAATGGAGCTAGTTTTGAATTCAATTAAGCGACGATGAGATCCCAAGGTTTGATGGAACTATGCTAAGTTGTAGTTATTAGAGCATGAATTAGCTCAAGGTTGAAATTAGATATTGGCGATAATGTCGAGGGACATTTAAGTAAAATCTATATTAAGTTTTGTAAATATCAGAGTTAAATGTGTAGACGTTGAAGGAATTGTGATATTGAATAAGATCTAGTAATCCTATAAAGATGAACCTAAAGGGTCAATAAAATCATAAAGCATATGCGAATATCAGATTGTGATTGGATGAACAATGAGAGAAATATGAATGTTGTTGTATCGCGCTTGAGAAGCTTAAGGATAATTAATGTAATCATATTAAGCTAGTTCTATATGGCCCTGATTATGAACATGGACACTTAAGGAGATTTTAAAATAATGTCCATTAAGAACAAATGAACTAAAATGTTAATAAGCATATGTTGAAATGTTAAGGTTATAAAAAGGCTTTAGAGATTAGCCTTTGATTATTCAAATTTTCAACAAAATTGTGTTAAAGTAAGTGTTTAAGTGTTTTGTAAATGTATGGAAAAGTGTGAGAATGCACTAGTTGACTATTTATAAGAGTTCAAATTTGGATGGTTATAAATGGCTGGTGAGCAACCAAGCAATGTGTAAGTAAATGAACAAAGAGAGTTACGATTGGTAGGTAAAAGTAGAATTCTAATGATAAGATTGTATACACTGCTTTAGGCATTGAATTATAAGTTATGGACTTGAATCCACTCTGTGAACACCTTGATGACATAGTTCGAAAGATTTTTACTATGAGAAACATTAAAACTCAAGGAGTAAAAAGGCTATATAGTCAAGTTGGGACTCATGACTGATATGTCACATTAGTATGGCGATGGACTGCAGACATACAAGCATATCGATACATGCTTGTAGATATAAGACATAAATTGTGAAATGTGCCTCCCCCATCAATTTCAATTTATTTGATTAATTATCAAGGCAAAGTGTCTGATAAAGACAAGCGAATGTTGAATTATGTTACGAATATTTAAAGAACGAAGGTGATATGTTTAATTTCTCTTTATAAGAGGAAGAATAATGTTGATTTAATTGAAGAAGTGTGGAATTCATAATTAAATGCAATATGACATTGTCGAGTTGTCTACAAAGATTAGAAATTGATATGACTTATAAGATGGAGATCATATATCGGGAATGTCCAAAGGAAGTGATGTAGAAGAATTTTGGAATTTTGGAATATGACATTGTCGAGTTGTCTACAAAGATTAGAAATTGATATGACTTATAAGATTGTAATACCCCGTACCCTTGTTGGACACAAATGAGATCTTATTGATCAAACGAACAATCATTTGATGCCAATTGATGTGCTAACGAATGATAAAGGATGATTCGAAAGTAAACCGAGACATAATAATGTATTTCGGGACCAAAAAAGATAAGTGAAAATTTTTGAAATAAAATAATATTTTATTTAATAAAATCATATTAAAATATTAATATTTTATATGTTATTGAAATTAGTCATGAAAAATGGAGTATGACTAATTTAAGTGGGGGAGAAGAAATAAGAATGAAATTTTGGAAAGAAATGTCGTAAGTGAGACTACGCATTTTTATTAAATCGAGCTAACGCTGTAAGTTAATATTTAAATATTATGGTGACATCGCGTTGAAATACAATTTTGATATTTTGGTCGTACACGTGTAAGAGAAGGAAGATATAAAGAAATTAGAATTTTTACACGTGTTGAAAAAATTAATTTTAGAACATGAAAATTAGAGAGCGGTGTATCAAATAAAATGAAGTGGAGTGATGATATAAAAGTTTAAAAGATTGTATGAGGATTTGATTAAAAAGGGATGAGAACTTGGAGGATTAAATAGTAAATTTTCTAATGACTTGATAAAAGTTTCCAAAGAAAAGTCAAACAAATATTATTTTTATGTGAATGAGTGGTATGACATGTAAAGTAAAAAGAAGAAATGAAGAAAGAAAAGTGTGTGTGTGGCGGATGGAAAAATTGAAAAGGTGCATAAGCTTTGACTTTCCATTTCAATCCCATGTGAGTAAAAAACAAGCAAGGCAAAAGCAAATGAAAGAAAGAAAAAAAATGAGATATGGGGGCCGGTCAAATGGAGATGAGAGAAAAGATAAAAGAGATAACAAGAAAAAAAAATCTAGAATGGTCGGCTAAAGAAAGAGATAAAAAGACAAGAAAAAAAATAAAAAGAAGAGAAAGGATAAGAACGGTGGAAAAAAACCAAGAAAAAATGATAAAAGAGATAGAATAAAGTCAAGAAGGGAGGCTCGATTATGAAGGGGAAGGAAGAGGAGAAAAGCCGAGCCAAAGAGGGGAGAAAAAGATGAAAGAAGAGAGGAGAGAAAGATATTGTGAAGAGAGAAAGAAAGCTGAAAAAAACTATGCACTTTGAGGGAGGTTTAGGTGCTGAAAATTCAAGGGTTTTACTGCCAAATTTTTGAGGTAAGAAAGCTGATTTTTTTTTTTTAGGTTTTCATGGCTGTAATTGTTGAGATTTTTCTACTGGAAATTGAGCTGAAAATTTTTTGATTTTGGGGCTGAAAAACACAACTTTGGTTGCTAAAAATTGAAGCTTTGTGTTGCCAAATTGTGCAAACAAGGTGCAGAAAAATAGTGCAGAAAATGGTGTAAGAAATTGAGCAAAAAATATAAAAAATTATGCAGGAAATTGAGCAGAAAATTATGCAAGAAATTGAGCAGAAAATTGTGAAAAAAAGAGAGAGTTGGCTGCAAGTTGAGAGGAGGAAGAAGAGAGAGTAACCGGCTGGAAAGAAAAAGAAGGAAGAACGTAAAAGAGTAAAAAAAAGAAAAGAAAAGAAAAAAGAATGTGAGCATGGCCCAAGTAGAAAATAAATAGGCTTGGCCCAATAACTATTAAATAAATGGGATTGGCCCAATAGCTATTAAATAAATGGGCATGGCCTAATAGTTATTAGATAAGTGGGAATGGCCCAACAAAAGAAATAAATAGGCTTAGCTCGAATAAGAAAGAAATTGGAGAAGCCTATGTAGAGGGGCCCAAAGGAAATAAAGAAATGGAAAATGCCCAATGGTAAGTTAATGTTATATTTTAAGGTTTATAGGTAGTTTAATATTGTGCATATTTTGGATGAAAAATATGTAAGTTGCTACCCATACAAATGTGTGATTAAGTATATTGGATTTAAACTTGTTGCTAGGAAAGTTTGTCGTTGAGGCGTGCCGAACGAAGTATGTGACTGACAAATAGGAAAAAGTATATACGCGTACGAATCAATAGTGAAGTAATATCCCACTATTATGAGGTGAGTAGGGGTGTCAATTTTAAAATAATTTTGTATATATACATGTACGTATATTTTACGTGAAGTGCAAAATTTGTGAAAATCATGCATTGATGGAATTTTAAGATATTGTGAATGCAAGTTATTTTTAGAAATTGTTTTGAATATACGTATATAAATTATACGTAAAGAGATTAAAACCGGAAAACAAGCTTTTCAACCTAAGTTATCTCTTAAATTGTGCCTTATATATTTGTGTAATGTGCATACATGATTACGAGGTTTAATTTTCCTTATGCTCAGTATTTTATGAATCATGCATTAAACTTTATTTTGTGAGCGTAGCAATAGATTTTTATGACTTTTATATTGAATGTTTGATAATAAATTTGGAACGATACTTCAAGGATATAAATGATTTTTAAGACAGTTTTTATAAATGAAATGATGGTTTAAATTGAATGGCTTATGATAATGAGGGCATGAATGGCTAAATTGGAAATTGTCTTGAATTATATAAATTGTTTGTTTTGCCTTGAGTGACTGGATTTGAAATGGTTAAAAATGTTCCCTTCGGGGGAAGTTTAAAAAGGTCTGGGGTTCAAACTTGGCAAGAAGGTTCTGCGGGACTTGTGGCGTTACCAATAAGTCCATTAAGTCAAGTGATGGGGACCCAGACCTATCAATAGTCTCCATGTCATGCAGTTGGGATTTTTATTGATTGGTGGTAGATAGATTAATCACTACAGTGACGAGTTCTGTGGACCAGCCTATGAGAGGGGGCATAGAATCCAGATATACCTTACCTCGATCGAAGAGCCATGTTGAGGGTATCTCCTGATGTAAAGTTTGACAACACTTCACGCGGATCACCGCGTGAGAGTGAGACTCAGCCAACGTCAAGGAATGGTTGTGGTTTCTAATGCAACAATATGCGTTACATGAATATAATACTATAACAGCCTTGGCGGACTTGGTTGGGATAGCCCCAAGCCAAGGTATCCCTGAGAACCGAGTATGAGAATGATTTTTATGGCACGAGCCAAGTTTTTAAGAAGTCGTAAGCCTTGTTGTTTATTTTTGACAAAATGTAATTGTTTTATATGGCTTGAAATGAGTTTTAAAATTATGAATCATATTTCCTTGCATGGTGAAAAATGGAATTAAATGGTTTTTTGCAGCTCCCCTATTTGTTTCATGTGAAATGAATCAATGATTCCTCGTGTATGGGCGAGCTATGATTTGTACACGATTTTGAATAATATTTGGTTTCACGGGAGCTTGCTCAATTTTATCGACTTGATTCGAGAATGGCTAATAACACATTTTGATGCGAAAGATTTTATCGCCTCGATTATTTATACTTTATAAAAAATTCTCGAGTTTTATATAAGGCACAAACCCCCGCTTGAAACAAATTGCTTTAATGATCCTGCATTTAGTATTCAATTGATCTATCATTTACTTGTTTCCCATCTACGCCCTACTCGTTGAGTCGATAATATTCACTCAATCTATGAGACTCACACCCTTTTATTTTCCTTTTTGCAGATAGGAATCAATCTAGTGCGTAATCATCGACGTGCTCAGTTTCCTGTGGATAGGTAAAGGCATTTCCTAGCATCTTATTCCAAGTTGCTCCGCTGTTAGAGGTCAAGTTGTAGTATTTTATTTATTAAGTTGTAAATGGATTTTAAATTTTAATAGAAGTATTAATTTAGAGATTATAGATTTTAATGTATATACTTACAAATAAAAAGGAAAAAAAGTTTGTAAGGATTTTATTTTGTACTTATGATTTAATTTAGTATATGGAAGTACCAATATAATATGATTATATTTGGTTAGCTGACGGGCAATACGAGATAAGCTTGTTCAGGATTTGATGGGTCCTCCCTGAAGTCTCAAACGTCGGTAGTGACCGAAGAGGGGTCGTTGCACTAGAGAGAAAAATTCAAAGGGAAAGTGTTGGATTCCAACTAATCAAGCAATCAAAGGTAACATTTCTTAATTCTAGCTTGTGATCTATCTTTCCTATAATACCCCATACCTTCGTTAGACGCCAATAAGACTTTGTTGATTAAACAAAGGATTAATTGATGCAAATTAGCATGCTAAAGAACGACAAAGTATGAAAGAAACACTCAAAAGAAAAATATTTTGCACTCTCAGAAATAACAATTTAAATAATAATATTTTTGTCGGAGGTGAATTAGTAAGTTAAAAGATAATTCGGAGATAAACCGAGACATAATAATGTGTTTCGGGACCAAAGAAAGTAAGTGAAAATTTTTAAAATAAAATAATAGTTTATTCAATAAATTAATATTAAAATATTAATATTTTATTTATTATTGAAATTAATCATGAAAAATGAAATATGACTAATTTAAGTAGGAGAGGAGCAGTAAGGAAGAATTTTGAACAAAAACGACGATAATCGTACTATGTGAATTTTTAGTCGAGCTAACGCAGTAAGAAAATATTTAAACGTTATAGAGACACCGCGTTGAAGTGCAATTTTAATATTTCAGTCATACACGTGTAAGAGAAGAAAGATAGATGGAAATTGGAATTTTACACGTGTCGGATGAATTAATTTTAAATTATGAAGAAGTTGAAGGAGGTGTATTGAATAAAATGAAGTTGAAAATTTATATGTGAATTTTAATATTTTGGAGAAGTAAGAATAAAATGAAAATAAAATAGGTGATTAAATAATAAATAAAAGAGGTTGAAAAATCAAACAAACATTTTTTATGTAGAGGAGTGGCATGACATGTAAAGTAAAAAGAAGTAGGAAAAGTCAATGAAGACAAAAATAATAAAAAGGAAACAAAAGAAAGTAAAAGAGATAAAGTGGCCGGTCAAATAAGGAGGCAAAGAAAGAAATAAAAAAAAGATGGAAGAAGGACCTAGAAGGGTCGGCTAAGGAAAGTAGAAAAGATAAGAAAATAATAGAAAGAAGAGAAAAGAAAGAACGGTGAAAGAGAAGAAGAAAAATCGTGGGAAGAGAAGCAATAGAAGCAGAGCAAAAAGAGAGAAGAAAAATCGTAAAAGAGAGGAAGAAGAGGACAGAAAAACAAAGAGATAAGGAAAGTCGAAAATCCTGCACTTTGAAGGAGGAAAGACAATTGATTTTTTACTGAATTTAGAGGAGAGAAAGAGCTTATTTCTAGAGGTTTAAAGGTGTAGCTTTGGTGCTGATTTTTGGAGGCTCTTGCTGTCCGAATTTTGAAGGTTTTCTAGCTAGAAATTTGTGATTTTTGGTGCAGAAAATTGAAGTTGTTTGGTGCTGAAATTTCAAGGTTTATGTTGTCCGAAATTTGTGAGTTTTAAGGCTGAAAATTCTACACTTTTAAGGCTGAAAATTTTGCACTTTTAAGGCTGAAAATTCAAGAGCTTTTGTTGTAATTTTTTAGGTTAATTACTGTTTGAATTTTTGTGAGTTTTCTAGCTGAAAATCTGCTGGTTTTAGAGGCTTAAAGGTGCGATTTTGATGGCTGATTTTTGAGCTATTGGTGACCAGTTTTGGGAGGAAGAAAGGGAGGAGAAAGGTGTTGCCACGGTGGAGGAGGAAGGGCTGTCACGGTGGTGAGGGAGTGACGGGCTGAAATGGAAGAAAAAAGGAAAAAAAAAGATGTGAAAGAGAAAGAAGAAAAAGAAAACAAAAAAAGAAGAAAAAAAGAAAAAGAAAATGAAAATGGATGAATAGAAAAAATAAAAATGGGCCCAAGTAGAAAAATAAAAAAGGGCAAGGCCCAATAGAGAAATAAAATTGGACAAGGTCCAATAGTTAGAAGGAAAAGAAAAGGCCCAATGAAAATGAGGAATAAAAAAGCCCAATTGAGGGGAGGCCCAATGGTGAGTTTACTATAAAATTTTAAGGTTTATGGGTAGTTTATTCATATTGTGTATATTTTTAGATGAATTATATGCAAGTTGTCTAAGGAAATTTAATTAAGTAGCTACCCATATAAATATGCGATTAAGCATGATGAATTTAAATTTGTTGCTAGGAAAATTGTCGTGGAGGCATGCCGAACGAAATAGGTGACCAAGAAATAGAAATAATTATATACGCGTACAAAAATAGTGATGTAATATCCTGCTATTTTGAGGTGAGTAGGGGGTGACGATTTTAAAATTTTCATATATCTATATATATGTAAATTCGTATGATTTATTGCACATGAACTACTGTGAAAAGCACACGTTGGTGAAATTTTAAGAAATTATGAGTGCAAATTGTTTTTAGAAATAATTTGGAATATATGTATATATTATATGTAAAGTGTTTTTAAACCGGGAAACAAGCTTCTCGACATGGTTTACATCAAAGGAAAGCGTGCCTTATTGTTGTGTGGTGTGCATTCGTGGAATTTATTACGTATTCACCATGTTATTTCACTATAAAAATATCATGCAAATATTTACAACGAACATTTATGAAAAGAAAATTTTAGCGTGGTACGAGAATCGATATTTTGAAAAAGATTTAAATTATTCCATTGAAAATCATTTTGAAATTGAATGATGATTTTAGAAATTGAGTGATTAGAGACTGTTTTCCATGTGTTGTGCATTTATGATTTGAATAAAATGGCTTATGGTAAATATGGCATGATTGGCTGATTTAATAATTGTGTTGAGAAATACGAACTGTCTACTTTGTTTTGATAAATTAGATAATCATGAAATTGCCATGCCATGCTATTGTGATTTTATTGTTATGGTGGGGTTAATTAGTCGCTGCAGTGGCGAGTTTTCGTGGATCAACCTATTAGAGGGGTACAGTAAACCCAATTATTATTTTTACCTCGGTACTAGAGGCGTGGAAGGTAACTCCTGAGATAAAGATTGAGTTCACTTCACGTCGAACCCCCACGTGAGAGTGAACTCAGCCAACGCCAAGGATCGACTGTGTTTTGAAAAAATAAGAAATTTTAACAGGCTTGGCGGATTTGGTTGGATACCCTGGCGCAAGGTATCACCGAATGTGAGTTATTATGGCACGAGCCAAGTTTTTAAGTCATAAGCCTTGTTATTTATTTTTGACAAAATATAATTATTTTACATGGATTGAAATAAGTTTTAACATTTTAAATTATGTGTCTTGGCATAGTGAGAAAAGTGAATTAAATGGTTTTCGCAGCTCCCTTATTTGTTTTCAGTGAACTAAATCAGTAATTCCTCGCGTATAGGCGAGCTATGATTTGTATATGATTTTGAATAATATTTGGATTCACAGGAGCTAGCTCAATTTTATCGATTTGATGTGAAAAATGGTTATAAGGCACAAAACCCCCATTTGAAATAAATTGATTTTATAATTCTGTATTTTGATATTCAAATGATATGCTGTTTGTTTGTTTCCTATCTATTCTCTATTCACCGAGTCAATGATATTCACTGAGTCTATAAGACTCACACCCTATTTTTCCCTTTTTGCAGATAGGGATTGATCTAGCGTGTAGTCATTGGCATGCTCAGTTGTTTTCAAATAGGTAAAAGCATCTCCTAGCAATTTACTTCTAGTCTCTCCGATGTCTAGAGTTTAGTCGTATGAAAATTTTTCACATCATCAGTATTGTAAATTCGTAAATATGTATTTTTAAAATTTTATATTTTAAAATTTAATTGCTATTATTGGAAATATAATATTAATAGTATTATTATTATTATTATTATTAACCATTTGCTTATTTGTTAGGATATATAATAAATGTTTTGGGAGTTTCGTAAAGGCTTATTTGGGATTTGATGAGCTCTCCCAGAGGTCTCGGATGCCGGTAGCGATTGGATAGTGGTCACTACATTTCTTATGCTTTATTTTGCATTTTTCATGGTTGAATCACATGATTTCATGAAGGATTCATGGCTGACCCATTTTAGAGAAAGAATATTTGATAGTTGATTTGGTTAGATTTTAAGTTATTTAGGTGTTTTTAGTCAATCTATCATGTTTAGAATGAAAACAATTAAGAAAAATCATTTGTCCTTCACCCACCCACAAGGCTGAATTTCATAAAGAGGATATTGGAGATGAATCTTGTGATATTTTATGTTAATTAGTTAGGATTTAATGAATTGTGGTGATGGAAACCGAAAATGATGATGTCCAGCATGAAAACCATAAATTCCACATTAAACCCTTATTGGCCGAATTTCCCATGTGGATTATTGGTGATGATTTTGATTGAATTTCAAGTGATTTGGTTAGGAATTAATGGTTTATGGTATAAAAATCAAGTATGAAAAAATTATAGTGTTAGTGCACTCACCATGGCCGAATATTCCAAGAGAAAATGTGAGGGTGATTTTCCTAAATTTCAAGTCATTTAAATTGTGTTTAATGATTTAGAGTATTGGGAGAGAAATGGAATTATTTGGAGTTGAATTGGACGTATTGGCCAATTAATTGAGTGATAGATTGAATTAGGCCAATGCCATTTTATTTAGGTACCCAATTGAATTTGTCATGACTCGGAACTCCCTTTCGAGCCTGTAACAATCGCCGTGATGTCTCGATAGGCATTCAAACCCCGAATACCGACCGAAACCCCACAAGGCTTTAGTATCAGTTTTCGTACTTTCTCGGTGAGCGACGGTTATTAAATCTCACATTTCAAGAAATTATAAGTCGTTTTCAAATTAAAATAATAAAATATTATTTTTCGGCTCACAGAGGCATTTTCGTCATCTTTCTTGAAAATCTCAAAACCCAGCCAAAAACGTAATAAATGTGTATAAGACACAAATTCCATAATTCAAAAATAAATTTAAACGTCTAAAACATTAATTTGAAGCAAAATTTTGAATATATGAATATAATAAAAATATTCAAAAAAAATAACTTTATTTTTTTATAAAACAATATTTATAGAAACATCGGTAGATAATTTTTATAACGTGAAAGTTAAATATATTTATACATACTAAAATGCAAGTAGCCAAAGTATAAAATTACTTTTACAATGACACGTGGGCCCCCAACTGACCAAGAAGGTATAAATCCATATACCTTTACTTTCTAAAGATATAACTCTGAATTTATTTCTTGTTGTGATCGACTATCCACAGTCTATCTTGAGCCTGAAATGTGAATAGGAAGAGGGTTGAGATTATAAAATCCTAGTGAGTAAATAGATACCAGCTAAATTATCTAAAGTCGAGTAAAAGGAGACAAATTTCAAATTCTTTCTTTGTACTACCATTCGTCTTATCTCAACTCATTTCAATTGAGTAGAGATAAATAAAATATTCTATCGAGCAAAATGGAATTATTTTACTCAATTAAATTAATATTTAGTATGGCTTATGTATCTCTTAAAAACTTAACTTGGTTAATGCCAAAATCATTCTCAAGGATGCCCCGGACGAAGCATTTGATTGAGACCGCCAGGGTTGTTCAGTGTAGAATACAACTAAACACATTTTTACATATAATTATCTAGCCATGCCTTGACGTTGGCTGAATCTCACTCTTACGTGGTGGTCCACATGTAGTGCACTCAAACTTTACCTCCAGAGATGCCCCACATACGGCTTTTTGATTGAGGTAAGATAAGTCTGATTTTGTGCCCCCTCTCTTAGGTTGGCCCACAGAATTGGTGTCACTGCAGTGATTATTTTATCTACCACCTTATTTATAAATTTTAACTAGCATGATATGGCAATTTATCACAGTCTATCCTCTCAAGGTTGAATACGCAATATATATAATTTTTGCACAAACCAGTCTAGCCATTCATATTCATATATTGCTATAAGCCATATGATTTAAAACACAATTTATAACACAATCAAACAGTCTCCAATTAGTCTAATTTCAAAACCAATTGTTCAATTTTCAAATCAATTTATAAAAATTCAATTTATTTTGTAAATCCAATTTATTTTATAAATTTCACAATTTTCTCGTAAAATCTATTTCTTGATACAGTGAAAAGGAATTCTTGTTGTATCGAGAATCCATTTCTACTGTAGCAAGATTCAGGGCAGATGAAAATTAAGGGGTTTTCACATGCCACAAAGTCCATTCTTGCCATATTGAACATCAAATTGAACACAATGACAATAATCAAGTGTTCTCAATATTCAATGCACTCACATATCATGATCATAAACTTTTTATCGCATATACATATATGAACATACAAAAACTAGTATACCACCCGCCTCATTCAGCTCATGTGCACTCCCTACACGCACAAGGCAATATCATCATGTGCACTCCTTACTAGCACATTTCAACATCATCACGTGTGCACTCCCTACTCACACATTTCATCATTATCATGTGTGCACTCCCTACTCGCACACTTCATTATCATCACTCAATATTATTCATCAATACACAACATGTATTCATATACATATATATATACCAACATAATACAAAAGCACATGGGATCATCCTTTTATACATTTCACATTTTCACCACATCAAACTTTTTATCAAGGGCTTGTTCCTTGGCACACATTTTTAAGGAAAAGTTGGATAAAATCATTTAAATGTTTTATCCAAATACATTTACATTTCCAAAAAGAATTTTGAAATGCAAGTTCACTCACTAGTCTTTGTTGATGTTTTGATGGGCTCTAACTTTGACTAATGCTCTGAATGGAGATATGGGGTTTCGGTGGAACCTATCACACATTAGCATCACAAATCAACTCAATTCACATAACCATAATTCTAAAGGCTATCTCCTAAGTCATGCTCTACTAGTTATTTCTAACTAGCTTCCAACTACCATTAAGTGGCTATCTATTTTCACTATTCTAATCACACGAAAATGAATAAACCACCTTAACTACAAAATACTCATAAATCTAACCACTAGCCATGCTCAACAACAAAAAAAATCAACTCAATTTCAATACTCACCTTCCTAGGTTGGTAATTGGATTCCTCTTTAAAAATTCTCAAACTTATATAAAAAGTCTCTCTTTCTCTCTCTAAAACACCTAGCTATTGAGATAAAGCAATGGAAGTAAGACTTTTCAAGTGTTTTAAGGTGAGAGAGTGAAAAAGCATAAGAGGTTCTATGAAAAAAGTGCACAAAAGCATGGAAAATGAGGCTAACTTGAAAGAGTTATGGAAGCTTGAAGGGAACTCCCATGAAAGATGAAGAAATGTGAGGTGGAAGGAAGAAGAAGAAAAAAAGAAGTTGTTGGAGAAATGAAGAAGCTACTGGAGAAATGAAGATTTTTATAGTGAAAGCTTATCTAATTTCTCATGCAATTACAATAATGCCCTGAACAAGGCCACTTGTTTTCCTCTTTTTCTTGTGTAATCTTTTTACTCTTTTGACATTGGGAAAAGGTCCAAAATCTTTTAAAAGAGGTCTTTTAAGTAGCCCTCAAAAGCCCTAGCTTCAAAAATCCCAAAATATTGTTATTTGTGGAATTTACGGTGAGGGTCGTGGCTCTCAATTTCCAGCCTGTGACACTTAAATGTTCTGTCCAAATCTATTCTTTTGTCACAATACTTTCACTTCAATAAAGATTTTTACTACCTTCCCGTTAGAATTGGGTAAAGTAGTAAACAGAAAAGTTGTAGCCCTGTCTCTTAGCTTTCTAATGATCTAAAAATTATATCATTTGGACTTTTGTAGTGGGAGATATACTTGAAAAACCAAAACATATGTAAATAGAGCAACAGTCCATTATGTACCTTTCTTCACCAATGGAAATTATGTTTGATCCTACGCCTATAAAAACATAAACTAAATATAAATAACATAAAACTAGCATTATTAGCCACCATATCAAGGTACAGGGTATTACAGTCTCTTCCACTTAAAATGAATTCGTCCTCGAATTTAAATCGGTGTAGGGCGAACAATCAAAGTTCTAAAATTCTTTTATATCACTTCCATTGGCCATTCTTAACATAAGATCTTGGTTTTTGCATCATATCAATTTCCAATCTTTATAGAAAACTCGACAATGTCATAATATATAATTATGTGTACTACGCTTGTTGGATCAAAACAATATCATTCTTCATCTTATGAAGAGAATTTGAATATGCTATTAATTCTGGTCACTCCTCAATCAAATCATTCTTAAATCATCAATTGTGCTTGTTTACTTGACCATCCACAATTTGTCTACCTTGATCTTTTATCAAACCTTCCAACATTCAAACATTTATTCTACCATTGACTACGGATCTAAATCGCCAACCAACTTCTATCCCGTTTTACATACTTCCATTCACATTGCATTCAAGCATTTCATAATACATAAAGATCAAACACTCTTTACTTATTCATATATGTCCAACATCACGAATGATTCAAATCTGGTAACCATTAGTAACCATATTCTCAAAAACAAAACTCTAGTACTTTCATGATCGAGCTCTCACTAGATAAATCTAAACTTATACCACGAGGCATTTCAATAAATCATGACATTCACATACCTTCTTATGATCTTAACCAATCTCTTTAATCAATAACTCAACCTCTCAAGGTTAAAGTTGCTCAAAATTTTCCTTTAAAGTTCTTTTCTAAGTCACATCTTGATTACTAATCATTTCTATATTTCCAATATCACAGCTAATTTGTTCATCATCAATCGCATACAACATATCTAACTTCAATTTTCTCAAATTTACTCCAATTGTCACATCTCATAGCTCATTAGTTTTTCAATCTGAAGATGAAATTAGACATTTATCTTTCCTTAAGTGCACTTTAGAATCAAGGAATCATTTACTAAGACCTTTTTGAAATTAACTTCTTTAGCCCTTTTTACCTTAGAAAATTAAATCCATAATCATTTATTTTGAATCATGGGCTTTATGCCAATTAAGGTAGATTTTACACTTTTAATTACATGAATTCAAATGCACACCTCCGCACATAAGCTATAAAATTTTCCCCAAATCTTCATATATCAAAACTACATATTGGAGCTATTCCAAAACTGATACATCATTTTCCATTGCTCCTTAGGATATTAAATTCACGTCATACTTCTCTATTTGTGTACTTCATAATAATCTAACAATTTTTAGCTCACAGTGAAGTTAGTTCATATGCCAAGCCTCTCAGGCTATATTAGAACACCAAGTTTGATCATGATAGAATAGAATTTGATGAGCTCATACCGAAAGTATAAACACTTACTTTTAAGCTAACAACATTATAATCAACTTATTCACTACCAAAATCATGAATAAATTATCTTAGTCATTATCTAGCACTATAACCATTAATAGAATATCATCATCAAATCAAATTATAACTAACTCCGCATGAGCTTTTGTACCAATATAAAACATATATATCCACACATATATATATTTCTAAACAATTTTAACTTTGAGTAGTCTTAGGCATAACCAGTGCAATAAGCCATTTGTAATAATAAAATAACCATCAAATTAAGTTTGGAATAATCTTTTCTTATGTTTAATCAAATCATGCTCACTATCATGGGATGATTACACAAAGCCAATTTCAATATTTTATTTTACGTGCAAAAGTCAATCGTTAATTGTAACCATCCCTGGATGCCATGTGTCTTAAAGATTGATTTTTCTTAGCCAAAATTCATATTGTAGTGTTCCATCTTGTCACGATCCAATTCCGGGGCTGTGACCGGCATATAGACCCAATGAGCATAAATTACTAAGCCCAAGCAAGCTTATTTTCATTTACTTTACTTATCGTACGACCGTGTGATGCATACACACATAATGCACCCAATGTGCACACAAAGCCAATTCACAATGGCATTATCAATAAAATATGCAAATACATATTGTTCAAGCATGTAACTTGATAATGTACATTACATGTACATATTCACAATACAAAAGGCCCATGACTTCCAGCGGAGAAATTATAGTAAAAGAAATGGGTTGCTACTTAATGCCCACCTTCTAACCAAGAGATGCACTACGGGGACTCCTCGATCTAGGGTCGAACAGTCTCCTGATCTGAAAACATGAATTTTTAAAACGATGAGTACAATACTCAATGAGTGAATATTAGAAGGGAACAAGCAATCTCAACTAGGAAATTTGACAATCATGATGCACCGGTTGAAAAAAAGATAGTTTTTGATCTAACTAATATTTAAACCCTTTCCACTTACCCTAGGATTTATTCTAGCTAGATAGCAAAATCTATAATTATCACTGCAGCGATAAGGCATTCTTGCTGCGGTGAAGCGTAATCATAACCCGTCACTGAACGAGGGTTTCTCTCAACCGTATGAGGGTTTCATATTAACCTTTTTTCCTCAATTTAAAGTAATTCGCATACCATACAATCACACATATATTCACAAAAACAAGAACAATCATATACACCGCCAAGTCTTCACTATCCTTGGTGGTAAAAGAGACATTTATCAGAGCACTTACAAGCGTTACGTTTCGCCATCCCTACAAGCCCCTGGACAAAGAATCACGCTTCACCAAAGTTCACGCGTGAAAATTTCCAGGAATCGTGGGCGTTACGTGTCATCGTCCCCACTTTGCTCACCTATGAATTTGTAAGAAATTGTGGGCGCTACATATCGCCGTCTCCACTTTGCACACCATTACAGACATGTGCATTTCGCACTTCATACATGCATGATTACATCAGGTTCACATAAATTTCTTAACCATACATATAAGCATCATATAGATGAGCAATATTTAGCACAATCAAATTTCACATCAATGAAATAATACTTCACAAAAAGCTTGTTCCCATGGTACCCGTTCTTTTTAAAGAAGATTGAATAAAATCATTCAAGCATTTTATTCAATAAGTTCATATTTCCCAAAACCATTTTTTAAATGCAAATTCACTCATTGGTTTTCAGGTGTACTCGGATTAATGGTCCTCAGGCACGATCTCTTTGCCTTTTTTAGAAATCTCACCACCTTGACACAAAATAAAATTAAAAAATTTACTATATTGCCCCTAAGCTAACATAAACTAATTTAAATTACTAATGCATGATATGTAAATGCAAAAATGTGTCCGAATATCGCTTAATCGCGATATCGATTAAATTCAACTGATCACCCGATTAATTGACAATTATGTCCAAATCACCTCCAAATTACTTCATTCCTCCACTAATAACTTAATTCACCAATCACATTTCAAATAACTAAATTTCAGCATTGAAATCCCTCAATTCCTTTAGGTAAAAATTTGATCATTATAGTGCACTAGCACCATGATTTTTCCTAATCACTTTTCTCACTTAACTCATCATTTTTCCAAGCCATTTTTCTTGAAATGAAAACAATTCCTCATTGATATTCAACCTACATGGTTCGGCCAATGAAGAATCCTAAAGAAATTGAATGTTTTTCTTATATTTTTGTTCATAGCCATGCTTAACTACCTCTAAACATCAACATAGTCTAAAATCAAGCCAATCCAACATTAATTTCTCTTCCATACCCATTTTTCAGAATTGAATTCATCATGATAACTCAATATTCAACCATGGAAATAAAGAAATAATGCATGGGTAAGCTAGGTATCAAGGAGAATTAAAGAAATTCTAACTTACCTAGCTTGTTTCCTTGATTTCTTTCGCTTTCTCTTTATTTTCCACCTAGGTTTTCTTGTTTTTTCCTTTGTTCTTCCTTTGTTATTGTTGCTGGTTGCTTAGGCTGAATATGGTGAGACAAAATGGGTTTTATGGCTGATTTTTATGCTTTAATATTAAAATATCAAAGCTTGACACATGGCATTAAGCCATTGGTCCATTATTTTAATTATTTGACTTTTTCTACTTAATTTTTCACCACAAATATTCTTGTATTTATCCAATCCTACCACAAATAAAATCCCTTGGTCTTGATAAGTGCTGCGGTAAAAAATTTACCAATTTGCCCCCGGGGTGAAAAAATTACAATTTTGCCCCTATACTTCGAAATGTACCGAAATTACATTATTTCCACTTTTCAACCTCAAATAACACTAATATTGATCAATCTTAATCAAATGGGGCAAAAAATCTTTTTCTAAAAATTCTTGTTTGGTCCTCTAGTGGCAAAATTACCATTTTGCCCTTGTGCTCCAAAAATACCGAGAATCATAATTTTTCACTACTAAACTTCATTTTATACTCCAATAACCATAATTATATTTCATATAATTATTCTTGCTCAAATATGATCAAATCTTTGCTAAAAGTCCCTATTTTATCGTCAAATGGCAAAATAACCGTTTTGTCCCTAATCGGTCAATTTTCCCAATTGACTCCAAATTGGACCTTGAACTCCGAATCACTATTCTAAGTCATTCTGTGCGTTTTAGAATTTTCAAATTCCTCTTAGAATTTCTATTAAACTAGTTCGAGGATCGAATCAACTTAATTTTCCACTTGGTACAATACCGGTTTTTAACAAATTCGACAAGGTCTCACACATCTCTTGGTCATGTCTCATTACCCAATCTTTACTCATATATGAGTACTTCAATTCTCAAATCATCATCTCTTTTCTAATTAGATATCTACAATTCCCGTAGCATATTTCTATTCCCTCACCCGTAGTAGTAGTATCATTTAATCAAATTGTATCACCCTCGTTCTTTAAACATTTGAAACACACTTCCACCTTTGTCTATCCTCATCAAGCATTTTACCTTGATAATTACTTGGAATAAATTGGAACTTGTGGGGGAAACACATTTCACAATTTATGCCTTGCGTCTACAAGTATATCGAGACCATAACCTCATCAGGTCTACATAGTGGCAAGATAATCATTGCCTTAAACCAACATTTCTAAGTATTCTTATATTTACAACATATTTTTATACTCATGTAACATATCTGTTACAAGCCCCAACTTAATTGTATAGCCATTTGCTCTTTGAGCTTTATTGTTTTCTCATTGTGAAATATCTCTTGAATTTATCTCACCAGGGTGTTCACAAGGTAGATACGT
Organism: Theobroma grandiflorum; assembly: GCA_036013995.1. Lineage (NCBI taxonomy): Eukaryota > Viridiplantae > Streptophyta > Magnoliopsida > Malvales > Malvaceae > Theobroma > Theobroma grandiflorum. The sequence continues at coordinate 17,943,644 of CP142131.1, forward strand.
GTTTGTAACTTACAATTCGATGCCTAAAGTAGTAAACATAGTCTCATCATTACAGTTTTACCCTTATCTACCAATCATAACTCTCATACACATTTACCTATACATTGCTTAGTTACTCGTAAGCCACTCATGGCCATCCCAAATTGGACCTCTTATAAGAAGTTAAGCTAGTATATTCTCTTGTGCTTTTCCATACACTTCCAAAACACTTAAACTCTTCCTTTAATAAAATTTCATTGAGGACTTAAACAATCAAAGTTTTATCTTCAAAGCTACGCATAACTTTAACAATTCAATATATGCTCGATAGCTTTCTGCTCATTGGCCCCATTAAACATTATTTGCAAATCTCCCAAGGTGTTTTTGTCCTTAATCTAAACCATATAGAACTAACTTAGTATGTTTGTATTGATTATCCTTAGGCTTTTTATGCTCGTCATATCAACATCCATATTTCCCCATCATTCATGTTACTGACCTTGTTAGGGTATATATGGCTTTTCGACTTTTTACAATACATTCCACATTTATGCCAGGGCATTCTCAAACTCATGCCAAGGTTATAGTCATGTAACCACCAATCAAGCTAAACTCCCTTATGGGGTATCTCCTTCCATATGATACATGGGGATTACAAAATGTATACCTCCAAGTGTATGCCTACGTATTGATAACCTCCATATATTTCATGATCATGAAACCCACAATTTTGCAAAACTAGCTTCTAACTTAAGTTCACAATCAGAACATTAATCTCAACATATCTATTCCATATTTGGTGGTATGTCAAAATCACTTTTTGAACACATTTCACTACTAACATTCATGTACCTTTACCATGACATTTAGTGCAATTCTGATTAAACAATGATCTCTAAATAACTCTTAGGTACATAAATGTCAAAGTGTACATCACCTCGCATAGCGATCTTAACTCTACTCATCAGTCCTTAATCGTTAACATTGATAAGATGGACAATTTACTTAATTGTTGCATCTAGCCTTTGCGGCCATAAGATCCAAATTCGTAAACTTAGGATGCAGAAGCTCCTTCTTCGAGCTTATCCAATAGTCAACATTTTCTAAATCTCTTACTTTTGAAGAAATCAAATTCAAGACTAATCACTTACATCATATGTGGTATACTAAACTATATAAACTTTTAAATTGATCTTTAAAACAACTTGTATACTAAGCTTAAACATAAAACTCCATGTGGCACTTATACTAGATTCGACATTTCCAAGTCATTTAACCTCAAGCTGCCAGATCCACATCTAGTCTTTTAATCCCTTGGGTCCACGCTATGCATAGCAAAATTTAAGCTCATATTTAGAGCATATTTGTTTACTAACCTTTTACTTCTTGACCACACATCAATTACAGTCATCATTGATGCTCTCCCTTGGGTTAATTCATGTACTTATATCTATAAACCATAATAGGTCCAATCAACTCTTAAAATCTCACAGTCACTTAATTGAAATCAAAACCAACTCCCTCTAAGCTGCTATACACATTTTCAACACATATTCACATATAAAATATTTCGAAAGCCCAACACCACTTATATATGGGCATAACAAGCTCAATTAACGTAGTGCATTTACCTCCATGCACATAAGTATTAGTTTGTAGCTCCCTCAATACTCAAAGTTATAAACTTCAAGTGAATTTGTGAAACCCTGTCAGATTAGTTAAAAGCCGGTATTGTACCTAATGGTACGATTAAGTTAAATCGAACCTTGAACTAGCTCAAATAGAATTTTTAAGAGCAATTTGAAAATTCTGAAACCCACAAAATGCCTTAGAATAGTGATTCGGAGTTCAAGGTCCAGTTTGGAGTCAATTGGGAAAATTGACTAGTTAGGGACAAAACGGTCATTTTACCATTTGATGACTAAATGGAGATTTTTAGTCAAGATTTGATCACATTGGACCAAAAATAATAATATGAAATACAATTATGATTATTGGATTATAAAATGATGTTTAGTAGTGTAAAATTGTGATTTTCGTTGTTTTTGGAGCACAAGGGCAAAATGGTAATTTTACCACTAGAGGACTAAACGAGAATTTTTTTTAAAGGATTTTTGCCCCATTTGGTTAATATTGATCAATATTAGTGTTATTTGAGGTTGGACAGTGAAAATAATATAATTTCGGTACATTTCAGAGTATAGGGGCAAAATCATAATTTTACCATCTCGGGGGCAAAATCGTAATTTTCCACCACCATAACATATTTTTCCAGCCATGGTCATCTTTTGATCATATCATGATTTAAAATAATCATGTGGCAGAAAAGAATTGGAAGAAAAAGTCAAAAAGTTAGAAAAAAATGGACAAATAGGCATGCGACACGTGGCATGCTTGATTATTTTATTATTCAAGCTTAAAAATCAGCCATTTCAACCCATTTTCTCTCTCTAATTTTGGCACACACCAGATTTAAGGGAAAGGAAAGAAGAACAAAAGAAAAAACAAGAAAACCTAGGTGGAAATCCAAAGAAAAATGAGATTTTCAAGGAAAATCAATTGAAAAAGGTAATAATTCTTCACTTTGGCTTATGATCTACAATACCCATGCTTTTGTTCTTGATTTCTATGGTTCAATATTGAGATATCATGATGAGTTCAATTCTGAAAAATGGGTATGGATGAGGAATGATTGTTGAATTGGCTTGATTCTAGACTATGTTAGTGTTTGGAGATAGGTTAGCATGTTAGTAAGCAAAACCATAAAAAGAAAATTTGATTTCCCCATGAATCACTCAAGGCCGAACCTAGGGTGTTGAGAATCAATGAGAAATTGTTTCATTTCAAATGAAATAATTTCATTTGAAATGAAATAAATTAGAAAACGACAAATTAAAGTGAAAAAGTTTAGTAGGAAAAATTACAATGCTAATGCACTGTAATGACCGAATTTTTATCCAAAGAAATTGAAGGGTTTAAATGCTGAAAATTGTTATTTAGAAATGGTATGTGGTGAATTAAGGTATTAGAAAAAGAATGGTGCAATTTGGAATCAAATCGGACGTATTGGCCAATTAATCGGGTAATCGGTCGAAATTAGGCAATACCACGTTAAAGCGATAATCGGACGCATCTTTCATTTGCCTATCATGTGTTAGTAATTTAAATTAGTTTATATTAGCTTAAGGGAAATATAGTAAATTCCCTAATTTTATTCTATGTCAAGGTGGTGAGACGTCCAAAAATGGCAAAGGAATCGTGATTGAGGACTATTAATCCGAGTGCACCCGGAATTCGAATTTTTGACACTGTGAGTGAATTTGCATTTCAATTTATTTTGGGAAATGTACGTGTATTGAAATGGATAATCTGAATGATTTTATCCGAATTTTTAAAAAATGCGTGCCTGGAAACAAGCCTTTGATAAAAATGTTTTGATGTGTGAATTATGATATGCATAAAGGCATGAATTCATGTGCTCTATAATATGCTGCTATATATGTGTGTTGATGTGTGATATGTATTGACCAATAATATTGTGTGATAATTCTAACCGTACATGTGTACAATGTGGGGAGTACATGTCGGTGATGATGGGTGCAGAGATATGGAGAGTGATATTGTTTGTGCACGATGTGCACCTTATAACTCCAGCTATGTGCATGATGTGGGGGTTGCACATGAGCTGGTTAGATTGAGTGATATTGTTGTGCACGAGGTGCACACGATAACTCCAGCTATGTGCGCGATGTGGGGGTTGCACATGAGCTGGTGAGATTGAGTGATATTGTTTGTGCATGAGATGCACACGATGACTCCAGCTATGTGAGCGATGTGAGGGTTGCACATGAGCTGGTGAGATAGTGGGATATTGTATTCATCTGAGTGCATATGTATGAAATTGAATACTCATTTGTTGTGAATTAATTTGAGTTGAGGGAAGGGGTTTGATAATAAATTAGATCAAAAATGTTTTGTTCCAAATGTGTGCATCATGGTTTAAAAATACTTCTTGGATATTATTGATTGTTTCCACCTAATGTTCACTTACTGAGTTTCGTACTCACAATTTTCAAAAATTCATGTTTTCAGATCAAAAGATAGTAGAATCTTAGATCGCGGGATCACTGTAGTTCATCTCCTAGTAGGTGTCCGGCATTCAATAGTTGCCCGTTTTTATTGTAAATATCTTCGCTGGAAGTCATGGGCCTTTTGTATTGTGGTTATGTACATGTAATGTACATTGTCAAAGTTTATGTTTGACTGGTATGAATGTAAATATGTGTGTGCAATGTAAATTGCTAAATACATGACTGGTATAGTGCATGTATATTATTATCTATGATGCCATTGGGAATTGGCTTTGTGAGCACATTGGGTGCATTACGGGTGTATGCATCACACAATCGTACAGTAAATAAAGCAAATGAAAATAGGCTTGCTTGAGCTTAGTGAGCTATGCTCATGGGTTCTTGCGTCGGTCATGGCTCGGGAATTGGGTCGTGACAGAATTAGAACATTCACTATTCGTTCCGGTCAAAGTATGCCCCTTATTACCTTTAGCATGCAAGCTCCTTTATATCGACCTTAAATACAATCCATAGTTATCTAATTTTCTTCCCATTGACAATTATGGGCTCAAGTTAAAACTCCACTAAATGAATAAGTTATTATGGACCTATTAGTGCAACTCCACTTCCCTCCATCCTTAGTCGGAGGGATATGTCATTATAGTAACTGTTCATTTGGAGCATTTACTTTAAAATCTTTCCAACAACAGCTCGTGTCTCGAGTGGCATCTCAAACCCGGATAACAACACCACTTATGACCTTTATATTACGCTAGCAAAAGGGTAGGTTGCTAGGAATAGTAGTTCATATAGCCTCCTGTCTATGACTTGTGCTGTAGTCACAAATCATAAACAAGACTCTACATTAACTCTGACAACTCCACTGACTGACACAAGAATCTCTAGGACTCAACTAAACCTAGAGCTTTGATAAAAAGTTTGTCACAGCCTAAAACCCAGGCCATGACCGGCGCGTGGACTCAATAGACATAGCCCACTAAGCCCAAGCAAGCATATTCCTGTGATTCTGCTCATCAATTTCTTCATTCATTCATAAGACCACATTTCATAATTCTCAACAATAAGTATCTCAATATTATACTATGAAAACCAAATGTTTACATTTGTATTATCCCAAAATAACATCGCCTATTGCCAATTCATGGTGGCAATATTACTCAAAATAAACATATTGTTTATGACATGTATCTTAGCAGATCACATCACATATATCTATTCACAGTGCAACTGACACTTAACTTTCAATGGAGTGACCATGGAGAAGGTACAACTACTGGATGCTATGATACCTACCAAAAAAGAGGATTCTACGAGGACACCTCTATTTAGGTCCCAACGGCCTCTAAATCTGAAAACATGAAGTTTAAAAATGTGAGTATAAACCAAATGAGTGAACATAGGAAGGGAACAAGAATCAATACGAGAAGTTTAGAAAACATGATACACTTATGTTGAAAACAATGCAATTTAGTTCTATTCTTATTAAAAACCCCTTATTCAAATGCTTGGTTGTTTGATCACTTGATGATGAAGGATCCATGATCAGTATAAAAAAGAGAAAGAGTGAAAATTTCAGCAAATATTCATATAAGGAAACATAATAGTTCGTTTCTTGATGTAGTGAAAAGGAATTCTTGTTGTATCGAGAATCCATTTCTACTGCAACGAGATTCAAGGTAGATGGAAATTAAGAGCTTTTCACATGCCACAAAGTCCATTCTTGTCATATTAAACATCAAATTGAACACATTGACAATAATCAAGTTTTCTCAATATTCAATGCAATCACATATTGTGATCATAAACTTTTTATCGCATATACATATATAAACATACAAAAACTAGTATGAAAAAACGCTCTCAACTTCTCCCATCTGCCACCACCTTCCCACCTCCACGAGATGGCTGCCGGCAGGTCGCCGGAGCCATCCAACACCCCCCTCTGGTTGTTACAACCCCCCCTCCAATCGCCCACCACCCAATGACAGCCAGCCGCCACCCCACCAGAACCTCACACAAGTTGTTCCAGCAGGAAACCCACATCCCCCATCCCCTAGAGCTCTTAAAAAATCATTTCTGACTGTCGCAGCAAGGGAAAAACCACTAGTTTTCCCGACATCAAGAGACCCAAGTGTTTACAAAGACAGACCAGCAGCCATGTTTTTTGAGGATGAGATTCAGATCCTTGCTTGTCCTTTCTCTCATTCTCTTGTTAGAAAGTTCAGCAGTATGCCTAAACTGCAAGACATCCGCCAAGCATTCAGAGGAATTGGTTTGTCAAGTAGCTATGAAATTCGCTGGATGGACTACAAGCACGTTTTGATTCACTGCTCGAACGAGCAAGATTTCAATCGTATTTAGGTCAAACAACAATGGTTTATTGCTGGCCAAAAAATGAGAGTTTTCAAGTGGACTTCGGAGTTTGAAGCAGAAGAAGAATCAGCTATGGTTCCGGTTTGGATTTCCTTCCCTAATCTAAAGGCTCATTTATACTAAAAATCTGCTCTGATGCTAATTGCCAAAATAGTTGGGAGGCCTTTGTATGTTGATGAGGCAACAGCAAATGGATCTAGACCAAGTGTCGCAAGAGTTTGCGTGGAATTTGATTGCAAGCAGAGGCCTATCGAAGAGATTTGGATAGTGATACAGAACAGAGAAACGAAAGCTATTTCGGGGGGATATGCTCAACGAGTAGAGTTTGGGAAGATGCTCGAATATTGTGGCCACTGCTGCCATGTTAGTCATAGAGAAACAAACTGCATGGTGCTAGGGAATAGACCAAAGCAAATGGGTTCGGGTCACTCACATCTACAGGGTAATGGGAAGCAGACTCTCATACCACCAACTCGAACAGAAGCTGTAGAGAAGTCAACAAGGGAGGAAGAAAGTACGAGTTTAAATCCAGAAAAGGAAAAAGAAAAAGATTTGGAAAAAGAAAAAATATTGCGGCTAGGGGAACCAGCAAAACCATCACAGCAGTGGCAGATAGTGAAAGGAGGAACCAATAAAGACAATGAGCCACAAACTAGGGCCATGACATCAAACCCAGGTCGTAATAATGTCTGTCCCCCATTATCAAACAGATTCTATCCAATTACAGGAGAAGAAGAAGAACCGCAAGTCCACATGGAAGAGCAGGGGCAAAAAGAAGGAAATATTAAGGCTCCACTATGAGGGGACAAACCCTCTGATCAACAAGAGAGACCGAGGATAGAGCCAATGGAAAAGGAAAAAGATCGGAGGAAGGTCGAAAATAGCCTGCGGAATAATGAAGAGCAATCGGGTGCAGTAGAAAAGGCGACCAACAGTTTCGCACAGCAAACAACACCAAGTCTCTCGAATGACGAAAGAAGTTTGAAAGATCATGATTTTTGGGACCCTAAAGGGCAAGAAAAATTAAAGGTTAGGATGCTGGAGAATGAAAGGAAGGAAGAAGCGCAAAAAATAGAGCAAAAAATAGTAGAAAAGAGAATGGCGATAATTCTGCCGGCGTCGGAATCGGATAAACTTTCAGCCACCATTCAGGAGAGATCGGACGAAAAACGAGAAAAGATGGACCGGACTCAACCATGTAACGGTGCAAGGAGAGATGGCGCTGAGCAGTTTCACGCAAATGGAAAGAGAGAGAGCCATGCAACGATATGTGGAAATTCGGGTGGCAGCCAAAATAACGAAAATGTAAAAAGTCAAGGCAAGATGGCAGAAGAGATGACAGAACAAAGCCTGCAAGAAACATGCATACGTCGCCCAGAAAATAATTTTTTAAACCAAAACCCCTTGGAAATCGTGCCAACGCCTGTCGATATTGAGGGAGAGAAAGAGAGGATAGAAACTCGTAAGTCTAATGAACAGGCCACATTGATGACCGCACAACACTGGAAAAAACTCAAAAAATTCCATTCCGCAAGATGAACACCAGCAAAGGGCAGAAAGCAAGTCAAAAGGCCAAAACGAGTCAGAGGATAATTTAGAATGCAGTGGAGAACACAACCCAATGGGAGAACAGGGTGCAAGTCAGAACAAGAATTTCAATGGAAACAACCATGTTGTTTCCCTAACTGCAAGCTTGCAAGAAAAGATGGCAACTCACATTGATGACCCCTCCACCCAAGAGTCCGCCTCAGGTAAGTGCACGTACAACAAAGAGTTAAGTGAAGGTCCGGTAAATTCAGCAACTAATATCACAAAATTTGAAGTACATCTAAGGGAGAGGCGTAGAAGACATTTAGACAATGAAGCTTCAATAGGTAAAATTCTCTGTCTAGCCTCGGAAGAAGCAGTTGATATTGGCGAAAGTGATGATTTCTCTGATGATGAGTCCATTTCAGTGAGTTATGCTGCAAGAACCCAATTAGGATCAGTGCACTGGTTTGGAATGTGAGAGGTATTTCTTGTTCTGGAATTCAACGGAGAATCAAGAAATTGAAACATTCTATTGTAGTTACTCCTTTTAAGTTTTCTCGAGCTCATGTAATTTGGGTAGTACGGTTTATGTCCCCTACCCTTTTGCGTTTTACTTTTAAGGTTTTTAATAAAATTTTAACAGGGTAGCTGGGCCCTATAAAAAATTTTTCCAAAAAAAAAAAAAATACAAAAACTAGTATACCACCCGCCTCATTTAGCTCATGTGCACTCCCTACTCGCACATTTCAACATCATCACATGTGCACTCTCTACTTGTACATTTCATCATTATCATGTGTGCACTCCCTACTCGCACACTTCATTATCATCACACAGTATTATTCATCAATGCACAACATGTATTCATATACATATATATATGCCAACATAATACTAAAGCACATGGGATCATCTTTTTATACATTTCACATTTTCACCATATCAAACATTTTATCAAGGGCTTGTTCCCCGACACACATTTTTAAGGAAAAGTTGGATAAAATCATTTAAATTGTCACGATCCAATTCCCGGGCCATGACCGGCGCAAGGACCCAATGAGCGTAGCTCACTAAGCCCAAGCAAGCCTATTCCCACTGACTTTATTCCACTTATGCTCATGTGAGGCATTCACACGTAATGCACCCAGTCTGCATACAAAGCCAATTAACAATGGCATATCCAATCATACATACACACACACCTTACCCCAGGTGTGAACACAGCCAAATCACAATGGCATTATCAATCACAATATACATGCACTATTCCAATCATGTATTTAGCAATTTACATTGCTTACACATTTACATTCATACCAGTCAAATATAAACTTTGACAACGTACATTACATGTACATAATCACCATACAAAAGCCCATGACTTCCAGCGGAGACATTTACAATAAAAACGGGCAACTATTGAATGCCAAACACCTACCAGGAGATGAACTACAATGATCCCACGATCTAGGAATCTACAATCTCCTGATCTGAAAACATGAATTTTTGAAAATGGTGAGTACAAAACTCAGTGAGCAAACATTAGATAGGAACAAGCAATAATATCAGGAAGGGTTAATAAAACATGATGCACACATTTGGAACACATTCATTTTGATCCAATTTATTATCAAACCCTTCCCCTCACTTCAATTTAATTTATAATTAAATAATACTCAATTTCACACACAAACACACAATATCACCACTATCTCACCAGCTTATGTGCAACCCTCACATCGCTCACATAGCTGGAGTCATCGTGTGCATCTCATGCACAAGCAATATCACTCAATTTCACCAGCTCATATGCAACCCCCACATCGCGCACATAGCTAGAGTCATCATGTGCATCTCATGCACAAACAATATCACTCAATCTCACCAGCTCATGTGCAACCCCCACATCGCGCACATAGCTGGAGTCATCATGTGCATCTCATGCACAAACAATATCACTCAATCTCACCAGCTCATGTGCAAACCCCACATCACGCACATAGCTGAAGTCATCATGTGCATCTCATGCACAAACAATATCACTCAACATATTTCCACATCCAAGATCATCGACATGTGTTTCTCCCATATCGTACACATGTATATATATATATATATCAACATAAGTAAATATCAATACATCTCACATATTTACACATATATGACAGCGCAATTTCATGCCTTCAAGCATACCACAATTCACCACATAATTTCATGCTTTCATGCATACCACAATTCACCACATAATTTTTATGCTTTCATGCATACCACAATTCACTACATAAAATCATTTTATTTTCAAAGGCTTGTTCTTGGCACTTATTTTTAAGAAATTTGGATAAAATCATTTAGATTATCCATTTTCCATACATTGTGCATTTCCCAAAATAATTTGAAATGCAAGATCACTCACAGTGTCAAAAATCTAGATTCTGAGTGCACTCGGATTAATAGTCCTCAGGCGCAATTCCCTTGCCTTTTTCAGACGTCTCACCACCTTGACACAAAATAAATTATAAAATTTACTATACTGCCCTTAAGCTAATAAAAACTAATTTAAATTGCTAACGCATGATAGGCAAATGAAAGATGCGTCCGATTATCGCTTTAACGTGGAATTGCCTAATTTCGACCGATTATCCGATTAATTGGCTAATACGTCCGATTTGATTCCAAATTGCACCATTCTTTTTCTAATACTTTAATTTACCACATACCATTTCTAATACCAAATTTTCAGCATTTAACTTTTCCATTTCTTCATGGAAAAATTCAACTATCACAGTGCATTATCACTGAAATTTTTCCTACTAGACTTTTTCACTTTAATTTGTCATTTTCTAATTTATTTCATTTCAAATGAAATCATTTCATTTGAAATGAAACAATTCCTCACTGTTTCTCAACACACTAGGTTCGGCCTTGAGTGATTCATGGAGAAATCAAATTTTCTTTTTACGGTTTTGCTTACTAACATGCTAACCTACCTCCAAACACTAACATAGTCTAGAATCAAGCCAATCCAACAATCCTTCCTCACCCATACCCATTTTTCAGAATTCAATTCATCATGATATCTCAATATCCAACCATGGAAATAAAGAACAAAAGCATAGGTATTGTACATCATAAGCCAAAGTGAAGAATTATTACCTTTTTCACTTGATTTTCCTTGAAAATCACACTTTGTCTTGAATTTCCACCTAGGTTTTATGGTTTTTCCCTTTGTTCTTCTTTCCTTCCCCTTAATTCTGGTGTGTGCCAAATTTAGAGGGAGAAAATGAGTGTTAATGGCTGATTTTTAGGCTTAAATAATAAAATAAACAAGTATGCCACGTGGCATAATGCCATTGGCCCGTTTTTCTTACTTTTTTACTTTCTCTTCCATTTCTTTTCCACCACTTGATTATTCTAAATCATGATATGATCAAAAGATGATCATGGCTGGAAAAATATGTTCTGGTGGTGTAAAGTTACGGTTTTGCCCCCGAGATGGTAAAATTACGATTTTACCCCTATACTCTGAAATGTCCCAGAATTATATTATTTTCACTATCCAACCTCAAATAACACTAATATTAATCCATATTAACCAAATGGGACAAAATCCTTTCAAAAAAATTCCCGTTTAGTACTCCAGTGGTAAAATTACCATTTTGCCCTTGTGTTCCAAAAACACCGGGAATTACAATTTTACACTACTAAACATCATTTTATAATCCAATAATCATAACTGTATTTCATAAAATTATTTTTGGTCCAATGTGATCCAATCTTGGTTAAAAATCTCCATTTTATCATCAAATATAAAAATGACCGTTTCGTCCCTAACCGGTCAATTTTTTCGATTGATTCCAAACTGGACCTTGAACTCCAAATCACTATTCTGAGCTATTCTGTGGATTTCATAATTTTGAAATTCCTCTTAGAATTTCTATTAAACTAATTTAAAGCTCGATTTAACTTAATTGTACCACTAGGTACAATACCGGCTTTTAACAACTTGGATAGGGTCTCACATAAATGTTGCATCCAAATACATTTACATTTCCAAAAAGAATTTTGAAATGCAAGTTCACTCACTAGTTTTTGTTGATGTTTTGATGGGCTCTAACTTTGGCTAATGCTCTGAATGGAGATGTGGGGTTTCGGTGGAACCTATCACACATTAGCATCACAAATAAACTCAATTCACATAACCATAATTCTAAAAGCTATCTCCTAAATCATGCTCTACTAGTTATTTCTAACTAGCTTCCAACTACCACTAAGTGGCTATCTATTTTCACTATTCTAATCACACCAAAATGAATACACCACCTTAACTACAAAATACTCATAGATCTAACCACTAGCCATGCTCAACAACAAAAAAAATCAACTCAATTTCAATACTCAACTTGCTAGGTTGGTAATTGGATTCCTCTTTAAAAATTCTCGAACTTATATAGAAAGTCTTTCTTTCTCTCTCTAAAACACCTAGCTAGTGAGAGAAAGTAATGAAAGTAAGACTTTTCAAGGGTTTTAAGGTGAGAGAGTGAAAGAGCACAAAAAGTTCTATGAAAAAAGTGCACAAAAGCATGGAAAGTAAGGCTAACTTGAGAGAGTTATGGAAGCTTGAAGGGAACTTCCATGAAAGATGAAGAAATGTGAGGTGGGAGGAAGAAGAAGAAGAGGAGTTGCTGGAGAAATGAAGATATTTATAGTTAAAGCTTATCTAATTTCTCATGCAATTACAATAATGCCTTTAACAAGGCCACTTGTCTTCTTTCTTTTTTGTGCAATCTTTTTACTCTTTTGACACTGGAAAAAAGTCTAAAATCCTTTAAAAGAGGTCCCTTAGGTAGCCCCCAAAAGCCTTAGCTTCAAAAATCCAAAAATATTGTTATTTATGGAATTTACGGTGAGGGCCGTAGCTTTCAATTTCCAGCGCCGTGGCACTCAAATGTTTTGTCCAAATCTGTTCTTTTGGCATAGTACTTTCACTTCAACAAAGATTTTGACCACCTTCCCTCTAGAACTAGGCAAAGTGGTAAACATAAAAGTGGTCGCCCTGCCTCTTACTTTCTAATGGTTCAAACATCATATCATTTGGACTTCTGTAGTGGGAGATATACTTAAAAAATTGAAACATATACAAATAGAGCAACAGTCCATTATGACCTTTATTCACCAATGGAAACTATTTTTGATCCTACGCCTATAAAAACATAAACTAAATATAAATAACATAAGACTAGCATTATTAGCCACCACATCAAGGTAATGGGTACTACATATACGTGGCAAGGCCATAAGTTGATATATATGGCTAGGCCACAAGTTGATATACGTGGTTGCAACCACATGATTTCTCTTATGTTAGCCAACATCGTTTAGACTCCATGGTTGTGGGAATTCAGTTAAGGGGGGCCTTTTGGATGTTATTACATGGAAAATGGTCTACGGGTTGATTATTTATGATTACCTACTTGAGAGTGATATCTTTTTGAGTTTTTAAATATGTATTCTCTCGCATGGTGAGAAATATTGGTTTTTTCACAACTCTTTTATTTATACGATGGTTTTGTGTTTAATGCCTCTAGAATGAGTTCATTTATATTCTTGTGTATAAGCATCGACATTGTTTGATTTTACGGGACTGTGCGCACTTATGTTAGTTCGATTTTGAGTAAAGGGCATCAAATGATTTCAACGGTAGAAATCTTTTAATTGCACCGGTTTTAATTTATTACTTGAAATGGTTACTTTGCATCACAATTCTTTGGTATATATGTAAGGCACAAATGTTCCATTTGATTTTAAACGGTTTATATATTCATATGCTTTTAATATTCAAATTTTCTATCCTTGGCAAGTTTCCCATTTTCGCCTTGCTCACTGAGCTGATGATCACTAAGTTTGTGAGACTCACCCTAATATTCTTATTTTGCAGAGAAGTGATTAGTTAGTATGCTTTTCATCAGCATATTATGGTCCACTGCGATGTAGGTACAGGCATTTCCTAGTACCAATCTAAGTCGCTCCACTGTTAGAGGTCAAGTCATTTATAGTATATTTTGTTTCGAAAGTAAATAATTGTGTACATTGTAAACATATATTTATATGATGACGAAACATAATGTAATGAGAGAATATTTGCCATTAGTGAAATTGTGATGGTTATGAGATTTCCAAGGGATGTGTTATGGTTCGATAAATGAATAATTGTGGAAGATTGTTCGGGATTTGGCAAGTTCTCCCATAAGTCTCAAATATCGGTAACAATCGAGAAAAGGGTCGTTACAGATAATGCTTGATGAACATTGAAAATACTAAATGATGCTGGATGATGTTTGAGAATGATATCTTGGACATGAACTGCCTTACACATATTTTTTGAAAATATGAGTATTTGATGCATATGTTGAACATTTATTTAAATACTCATACTAATCTAGTTCTATGAATACTTGAGTATTAGATGAACATGTTGAATATCTACTTAAATACTCATTTATTCTAGGCTCATGATTTCTCTCCTAACAAATGGTCCTTTAACAATTGGTAACTTATTGGTTTCATGATTTCTCTAAAGGGGAGTAAGATTATGCTTTAAAGTGATTATTTTCTTTGTTCTTTCTCTTTTTATTTCATGATTTCCTTTACTAACAATTGGTATTGACCTAATGATTTCTTAAGGGTGAGTCAATCATTGATATATATGTTTGCATGAATTCTTTCAAACAAAATTGGTGTCATTAGCACTTAGTATCTTTGACAACAAGTTATGGTGAGAATCGAATGTTTGGTGTTTTTTGCTTTGGGTAATATTTTTTAAACACCAAATTGATATTGTACTTTACATTGCTTCTCACTTATGCTTGAATGTTGAAATCAACAATTGATATCAAGTTTCTTAGTTCATTCTAAATATTGATATCAAGTTTTAAGTTCATACAATTCACATCTAGCTTTAAATTAATATCAAGGCTTGTATGGTGTTTTTTCACCTGAGCTTTCAAATTGATTAAATCTTTCTTAAATGTGTTTTGCAATTAACATATTGATATGCTTGGTATGCTTAATGTCTTTTAAAACAAGGGAGTGTTCTCTAATGGTTTGCTCATTAGTATAATAAGTTTTAAAATGATTTTATCCCTCACAATTGATTTTGTGCTTATTTTTTTTTACCGGGGTGAGGGGGTGGGTGTGAGATCTTGTCAAGCCTAACACTATAAAATATTTGCCATGTCATTCATGTGCTTGATAACATGCTTGCATACTTGGAAAGCCTTGAAAAATCGTCAAAAGTCGGTAGTGTACCTAGTGGTTTAACTAAGTTGAATTAAGCCTCAAACTAGACCAAATAGAGATTTTAAGATGAAATTGAGAATTTAAAAACCCTAGAATGATTTAATATGGTGATTCGGAGTTCGAGGACTGATTTGGAGTCAAATTAGAATTTTCATAATGTAGGGGTAAAATGGTCATTTTGCCACCCGAGGTTAAAATTGGAGTGTTGGATGAAATTTTTGACTAAGATTGATCATTTGGAGTATAATTTGAATTTGAGAGGTGAAAAATTTTAATTTCGATATTTTTCTGAGCATAAGGGCAAAATTGTAATTTTACACCACCTAACACAAGTCCAGCACATGGATTTCACCCATTATTATCATGGATAATTGAGGAAATTTTAAGTGGTGGAGAGAGAATGCTTAATAAGTATGACACATGCACCAATTACATGGTGACATGTGTCAAATTTTCATCTGTGCATACTTGGCTTTAAAAATCAGCCTATAACCCTCCCATATCACTCTCATATGGTCGACCACCTCAAGGAAGAAAGGAAAAAGAAAGAACAAAAACCCTAGAGTGAAAATTTCAAGAGAAAATCACTAGATTTCAAGGAATCAAGCAATCAAAGGTGAAATTTCTTAATTCTAGCTTGTGATCTACCTTTTTTATGCATCATTTTGCACTTTCCATAGTTGAATCACATGATTTCATGAAGAATTCATGCCTAACCGAATTTAGAGAGAGAAGTTTTGATGGTTGATTTGATTAGATTTCAAGGTATCTTAGTGTTTTTAGTTAATTTATCATGTTTGGAATGGAAACAAGTAAGAAAAATCACATGTTCTTTACCCACCCTTCATGGCCGAATCTTCCTTATGGTATATTGATGGTGGATTTGATTTTATCTCAAATGATTTGGTTAGGAATTAATGACTTATGGTGTGAGAATCAAGCATGAAAAATTATATTGTTAGTGAGCCTTCCATGGTCGAATTTTTCCAAGAGAAAATGTGAGGATGATTTTACCATATTTCAAGTTATTTAAATTGTGTTTGATGATTTGGAGTATTAGGAGAGGAATGGAATTATTTGGAGTTGAATTGGAAGTATTGGCCAATTAATCGGGTGATAAACTGAATTAGGCCAATACCATTTTATTCCTATCACAATTGATCCAACGTGTAACATCGTATTTAAGTGACTGTCCGAACAACCTCATGCATTCATATAGAGCCAGAAGTAGATTTATAATGGTATGACACAATATATTGAATTATGTGTCGTGTATTATGTATAGGTGGTGAGCCCTCTAACAAGGGTAAAGACATTGTGCCAGACGACCAAGAATAGGAGTATTTCGGACTCCTAGTACAGTGAGTGAACTTGCATTTCAAACTGTTTTGGGAATTTTAATTGAGTTGAGATGAAATGCTTGAATGATTTATATCCAGCTTCTTATTTAAAAATGAGTCCCGAGAACAAGTCTTTGACAATTATTTTAATGTTATGAGTATTACATTATGTAAAAAAAATGAATACATGCTCATTTTATTGTGTTGATAATGATATGAGTGAATGGATAACGTGTATTAATGACCAGGGGATTGTGCGAGTAGGGAGTGCACACATGGTCATATTGCTTTGTGCGAGTAGGGAGTGCACACATGATCATATTGCTTTGTGCGAGTGGGGAGTGCACACATGGTCTTATTGCTTTGTGCGAGTAGGGAGTGTGCACACATGGTCTTATTGCTTTGTGCGAGTAGGGAGTGCACACATGATCTTATTGCTTTGTGCGAGTAGGGAGTGCACCAGAGTTGAAGAGAGTGGGGTGGTGTATGAAATTGCACGTGATTTTATATATATATGCGTGATATAGTGTGCATGATGGAAAAATGTGATTTTTATGGTATGTGAATCTTGAGAAATTTTCCTTTATTGCAAATTATTTCAAATTGAGGAAAAAAGATTCTAACACGAAACCTTCATGTGGTCGAGCAAAACCCTCGTTTCGTGACGGGTTGTGATTACACTTCGCTGCAGCAACGATAACCCGTCGGTTTTGTTATCTTGTTATGATGATTGCTGTAAATTTCTTTTGTCAAGCCCAACCCTAAAATACTTGTCATGTCATACATGCAATGGACAACATGTTGGCATACTTCGAAAGCCCCGAGAAATAGTCAAAAGCCGGTATTGTAACTAGAGGTACAACAAAGTCGATTTAAACCTCGAACAACTTCAAATGAAGATTTTAAGATGAAATTGAGAATTTTAAAGTCTAGGAATCACTTAAAATGATAATTCAAAGTTCGAGGAAGAATTTGGAGTCAATCTGAAATTTTCGAGATCTAGGGGTAAAACAGTAATTTTGCCACTCGAGGACAAAATGGAAATTTTAGAAAAGATTTTGACCATATTTGATTAAGATTAATCATTTGGAGTATGATTTAAGGTTGAGGAGTGTAAAAAATTTTAATTTCGATATTTTTCAGAACATAGGGGTAAAATGGTAATTTGGTCACCTCGATGGTAAAATTGTAATTTTCACCACCCAACACTTGTTAAATATCTGAATTTCACACATTTTTGGTATGGATAATTATGGAATTTATGTGGTGGTGAATTAAAGATTAAAGTATAAGAATTTAAAAAGTGGACCAATAACATGGTGACAAGTGTCAAGTTGATTTTTTTATTAATTTCCTAATAAAATCAGCATAAAAACCAGCCCATTCTCTCCATAAGGGTCGACAAAGCAAGAACCAAAGAGGGAAAGAAAGGAAAGAAACCCTAGGAGGAAAAATTAAGGACAAAGTGTGAGATTTCAAGGAAATTAACAAGTAAAGGAAAAATTCTTGGTTTTTACTTGTGATCTACTTTCTCTATGGTTTCTTTTTCATTTTCCATGCTTAGAGCTCATGTTTGCATGATAAACCCATGCTGACCCATTTTGGAGAGAGAGGATTTGATGACTAAGTTAGTTAGAAAACATGTTAATCTAGTGTTTTCATGTGTTTAGTGACATGTAGTATAACAATCAAGCATGAAAAACACATTTTCTCTATGAATCCCTTAATAGCCGAATATATGGGCTGAGGAATTAATGGTGAATTTGAATGGATTACATGATATTCAAGTATTTTTGGATGTTTAGTGATGTGTGGAAGAAAATGTAAGCAAGAAAAGTTCATGGTCATACCTAACCATTATTGGTCGAATTCTACAAGTGGTGTGTTGATGTTGAAATTGATTTTATTCTAACTGAATTTGGTGAGGAATTGATGAATTGTGGTGCGAGAATCAAGCTTGAAAAATTTTATTGGTAGTGGACACTTCATTGGCCGAAATTCCAATGTGATTTATGGATGGTGGAATTGATTTTAATTCAAGCGGTATGATAGGAAAATAATGATTTATGGTGAGAAAATGTGAGGCCTCAACCTTTATAGACCTGTAGATAGAATGCTTGTATACTTGAGACCCTTCAGAAAAGTTTGTAAGGGGGTCGGTATTGTACCGAGTGGTACAACCAAGTTAATTCGAGCCTCGAACTAGTTCAAATAGAAATTCCAAGAGCAATTTGAAAATTCTAAAACCCACAGAATGACTTAGAATGGTGATTCGGAGTTCGAGGTCCAGTTTGGAGTCAATCAGAAAAATTGACCGATTAGGGACAAAACGGTCATTTTACCATTTAAAGACAAAATGGAGATTTCTATAAAAGATTTTGATCACATTTGACCAAGATTAATTATTGGAAGTATAATATGATTATTGGAGCATAATATGAAGTTTAGCAGTGATAAATTTAATTTTTTGATACATTTCGGAGCATAGGGGAAAAATAGTAATTTTTCTACCCCGAAGGCAAATCGGTAAATTTTTCGCCTCAACACTTATCAAGACCAAGGAATTTTATTCAGCATGGAATTGGATAAATATGACAAATGTGTAGTGGAGAAATAAAGAAAAAAAGCCAAATAATTAAAATAATAGACCAATGGCTTTATGCCATGTGTCAAGCTTTAGTATTTTATAATTAAAGCATAAAAATCAGCCATAAGCCTTCAGTTTTCTCTCATCATGGACGGCTTTCACAAGGGGATGAGAGGAAAAACAAAAATAAGAACCCTAGGTGGGAGAAATCAATGGAAAACGTGTGATTTTCAAGGAAATCAATGGAAAAATGTAAGGTTTTTCATTTCTAGCTTGACTTCTACCTTACCCATGCATTTTCCCTTACTTTCCATGGTTGGATTGCATGTTTTTATGGTGGATTAAAACCTGGTCAAATGGGTATGGAGAGAGAAAATATGTTGGAATGATTTGATTTTGAGTTATGTTAGTATTTTTAGTTAGTTCATTATGTTTAGGAAGCAAAACAATAAGAAAAAGTTCATTTTCCCCATTAATCATCATAGGTCGAATCTTCCATGGTGTGTGAGGATGATGGATTTGATTTGTTTCAAGTGAATTAGTCAAGGAAATGATGATTTATGGTGGAAAAAAATTAAATAGGAAAATTTTATGGTTAATGCCCACCATGGCTGAATTTTATGGAGAATGGGTTGATAATGAAATAATCTCATTTCAAGTGAAATGGAGGAAAATTGATGATGAAATTGGTTTGATTTTGAAGTATTAGAAAGGAAATGAAATTAATTGGATATTTTAGTTGTTTGTGGTGGGAGAAACTGAAAGAGATAGTGTTTATTATGGAAAAAATTTCATGTTGTTTAAGAACCCATATATGGCCGAATTTTATAGTGAAATTAGTGTTAATGATTTTGTGATGTTTTATGCTAAATGGATAGAATTTAATGGACTGTGGTAATGGACAATGAAATAGGCAATGGAAACAGAAAAATAGTAAATTTTAAGCATGGTGTCTTTAACAAGCAAATTGAAAAAAAAAATCCAATGGGAAAGTTAAGTGCATTAGAGCACTTTGGGGCATTATAGGACACTGGGAGTATGAGAAATATATTTGGAGTATAGGAAGTGAAAGAAATCGATTTGGAGTTAAATTGGGCGTATTGGCCAATTAATCGGGTAATGGATCGAAATAGGCCAATACCGATTTATTGAGGTACATAATTAAATCTATAGTGAACACCGAGTTTAGATAATTACCAAGCATTGTGCATCTTATTACATGCATCAATGTAGAGCCTGAATTAATTAATAATGGTTTGACACAAATTATTGAATTCTGTGTCATGTACTATGGATAGGTGGTGAGCTATTTGGTACGGGTAGGAGACTGTACCCGTAAACTGAGAATAGGAGTATTTCTACTTCTAATACTGTGAGTGAGATTGCATTTCAAATTGTTTTGGGAAATGTACATGTATTGAGATGAAATATTTGAATGATTTTATCCAAATTTTTAAAATACGTGTCAAGGAACAAGCCTTTGATAAAAACATTTTGATGTTGTGAACTGTGAGATGTATAAAGGCATGAATTCATGTGCCCCTATAATATGCTGCTATATATGTGTAGATGTGTGATATGTATTGACAAATAATATTGTGTGATAATTATAACCGTACATGTGCACGATGTGGGGGAGCACATGTCGGTGATGATGGGTGCGGAGATATGGAGGATGATATTGCCTGTGCACGATATGGGTGGATGCACACGATAACTCCAGCTATGTACGCGATGTGGGGGTTGCACATGAGCTGGTGAGATAGTGGGGTGATTTGTGTTCATTTATGTGTGTATATGTGTGAAATTGAGTACTCCTTCATTGTAAATTAATTTGAATTGAGGGAAAGGGCTTGATATTGAATTGAATCAAAATGGTTTTGTTCCAAGTGTGTGCATCATGGTTTTAAATCCTTCCTGGATATTATTGCTTGTCCCACCTAATGTT
Organism: Theobroma grandiflorum; assembly: GCA_036013995.1. Lineage (NCBI taxonomy): Eukaryota > Viridiplantae > Streptophyta > Magnoliopsida > Malvales > Malvaceae > Theobroma > Theobroma grandiflorum. Next base: position 17,964,788 of record CP142131.1, read on the forward strand.
CGCTCACTGAGTTTCGAACTCACAGTTTTAAAAAAATTCATGTTTTCAGATTTAGAAGAAATTACGACTTGGACCAACTCGTCCACGCAGGCTCGCCTTTTAGTAGGTACTACGGCATCTCAGTAGCTGTGCCTTTATTCAAAGTTACTCCGCTGATGGTCGAGAATCTTTGTCTGTGTACAAGTATATATATACACACATGTTGGATTGATGATGCCTCGATGAGATGACATTGAATGACAGTGCTTTGAGATAATGCAATTGTAAACATGTGGTATACATGTTATGTTTTGAAGTATATTGAGTTGTGAATCACGAATTTGGTTCAGAAATAGTAATGCAAGATTTATAAAATGTCGAACATGATTACCAGAAAATGCTTGCTTGGGTTTAATGGGGTATGCCCATTAGGCCCATGCGTCTGTCATGGCTCGTAAAATTGGGTCATGACAAAAAATTAAGTAGGAAATATTTTAGTGTTAATACACCAATATGGCCGAATATTGCCAACATGGAATGTGAGGATGATTTTGCAACATTTCATGGTAATTGACTAGTGTTTGATAAATGGGAGAATTGGAAGAACAATGGAATTTATTTAAAGTTAGATTGAGTATATTGGCCAATTAATCGAATAGTAAATCGAATTGGGCCAATATCATTTTAATAGGGTGTACAATTGAGGCTACATTGAGCACCATGTTTAGATAGTTACCTGAGTTGTGTGCATCCCATTTCATGCATTTATACCGAGCCTGAACTGATTTTATAATGGTCTAGCGTTAATGTGGTAAATTGTGTATTGTGCGATATGGATAGGTAGTGAGCCATTTGATAAGGGTAAGAGACTGTACCCGAGAATCGAGATGAGGAGTATTTCGAACTCCTAACACTGTGAGTAAACTTATTATCGCCTTAAATATATAGAGTAATTTTTACCCAATTTGGTGAAATTGTGAGAAATGAATTTAAATGATGAATTGCCTTGTTTTTATGAGAAAAATATGAATTTATAAAATAAAAATGAATTTTAAAAATTGATTTGGAAATCGGACAATGATTTTGAAATCTGAGTAATTGGAGACCGTTTACTGTGTTATATATTATGATCTGAACTAAATGGCTTATGATAAAATGGCATGATTGGCTGAATTGATATTTATGCTAAAAAGTATGAATTTTCTGCTTTGTCTGAATAGATTGTGTAATGAATTAATTGCCATATCATGCAATTGGAGATTTGATTGATTGGTGGGTTATAGAATTTTCACTACAATGATGGGTATCCGTGGACCAACCTATTTAGAGGGGCACAATAAACCCCATTATATTATACCTCTGATGAGAGGCGTGGAGGGTAACTCCTGTTGGTCCCAAAGTGAGTGCTAGAGAGGGGGCTGAATAGCACTATCTCGGCTCTTTTGGTGGAATTAAGATTTAATCTCAAGACAATGAAGGCAAAACAAAAGAGACAATGGACAAAGTATTTATAGTGGTTCGATCCAAGACCTACATCCACTACCTTGATTATCCAACCAAGGATTTTCAAACCAAACACTAAAATGATGGAATTCACAAGCTTCCACCAAACTTTTTACAATGGCTTTTCAAGGCTCAGCCACAACCTTAACACTAGTTTTTCACGGGCTAAACTAAAACCCCAATGTGCTTTTTCAAGGCTTAACCACAACCTATCACTAGTTTTTCTCGGGCTAAACTAAAACCCCAATGTGGTTTTTCAAGGCTCAACCACAACCTATCTCTAGTTTTTCACGGGCTAAACTAAAACCCACTAGCATCCAAGCAAACCTTGCTTGATGCAAACACTTAGAGTGAAACACTCACTTTAAGAATACAAAGATGGAAAGAAGAAAATACCAAGAAGAAATATCTTCTTTTTCTCTTTTTGTTTCTTCTTCTCAGACTCTTTCCCAGTCTTCTTTGTTACAGAACTAATGCCCCTTTTTGTTTCTTCTTTGGGTGTTCAGCTTCGAGGTTTTCTTCTTCTGGTCTCTTCCCTTTTTTCTTTGTAAGCAAATCCTTGAGTAGGGTCAACTTGGCCATTGCAATTTCTAAAGATGATTTTCACTTAGGGTTCCAAGATGTGATAGAATGAGGGTTCTCGGTTGATTTTAAAAGATGAAAGAAAGCAAATGAGGTTGCTAGGGTTGAGAGAATCGGTTATCAAAGGGTTAAGAAGTGATTGACAGTTTCTAACTTAGAAACCGTCTTCCTCCCCCTTAACAAATGCCTTATTTTCCCAAATTTCAAAACTCTCTCTCATACTTTTACTATTTATTGCTTCAAGTTTTCCCTTTTTATTTTGTCACCCGATAGGCACAAAAATTTCATTAATTTAATCCTTTATCATTTAGCCATCAGTTCTTTTGATCTAATAAAACAAAATGCTCTTAGTTGACTGAGTTTCACACTTTAGTTGACTAAGTCTCTTCTGTTTTTCTCTATTTAGTCCAGACTTCTTCCTAAAACTCTTCTAAACAACACATTCTTAGATTTCTTCTAATTTCACAAAATCTATCCTCACTAAAGGGTTTTGTAAATATGTCAGTAAGTTGATGCAATGTGCTCACGAACTCAATATTGATTTCTCCCTTAGTTACATAATCTCTAATAAAGTGGTGTCTAACTTCAATATGTTTTGTTCTTGAGTGCTGTACAAGATTCTTTGAGATATTTATAGCACTGGTATTGCCACAATATATTGGAGTGTTATTCATTGACAATCCATAGTCTTTTAATTGTTGTTTAATCTATAAAACCTGTGCACAATAACTTCCTAGGGACACATATTCTGCTTCAGCAGTGGACAATCTACAGAATTTTGCTTCTTACTTGACCAGCATACAAGCATGCTGCCTAGCAGCTGGCATGTTCCACTTGTGCTTTTCCTATCAGTTCTACTTCCTGCAAAGCCAACATCAGAGTATCCTACAAGACTGAATGGTGATTCTTTTGAATACCAAATTCCTAAGCTTTGAGTTTCTATGAGATATGTAAATATTCCTTCATAGCAGTGAGGTGCGTTTCTTTAGGTTGAGACTAAAATCTAGCACATAAACACATACTAAACTAAATATCTGATCTACTTGCAATCAAGTAAAGAAGAGATCCAATCATACCTCTATAGAGCTTTTGATCTACATCTTTACCTTTCTCATCAGCCTCAAGCTTTGTAGATGTACTTATTGGTGTGCTGATGGATTTTAATTTCAGCATATCAAACTTTTTGAGCATGTCTTGAATGTATCTGTCTTGGCTAATAAAGGTTCCTCATTTGCATTGCTTGATTTGAAGGCCAATAAAGTACTTTAATTCTCCCATCATGCTCATCTCGAATTCTCCCTGCATTTCCTTAGCAAAGTTCTTGCAAAAAAATTCATTAGTAGCACCAAATATAATGTCATCAACATAAATTTGAACTATGATTAGATCATTTAGGTATCTCTTGATAAATAGTGTTGTGTCAATGCTACCCCTAACATAGTCTTTTTCTACCAGAAATTTCGAAAGCTTTTTATACCAAGCATTAAAAGCTTATTTCAATCCATACAGAGCTTTGTGAAGTTTAAGGACATGATCTGGTTTCTCGAAATCTTCAAAACTAGTAGGTTATTCAACATATACCTCTTCTTGAATAATTCCATTAAGGAATGCACTCTTCACATCCATTTGGTATAGTTTGAAGTTCATATGACAAGCAAAGGCAATTAATAATCTTATGGCTTCTATTCTAGCTAGCGGAGCAAAGGTTTCTTTATAATCTATCCCTTCCTCTTGATTATATCACTTTGCCACCAATCTTGCTTTGTTTCTCATTACATTTCCTTGTTCATCAGCCTTATTTCTAAACACCTATTTAATGCCAACTATAGGATGATTTGAAGGCTTAGGCACTAGTGACCACACATTGTTTCTCTTGAATTGATCCAACTCCTCTTGCATGGCTAAAATCCAGCTTTCCTCTTTTTCAACTTCTTCAAAACTTTTAGGTTCAGTTTGAGAAATGAATGCTGAAAATTCACATGTCTCTCTAGTTCCTTTCCTAGTCTTAACTCCATGAGATATGTCACATATGATTTGTTCTTGAGGGTGATCTCTTACATATCTCTAGCTTCTAGGTAAGTCACTATGCTGGATTTCTTGTCTTTGCAAATTTTCAAGTGGTGGAGCTACGGGTTCTTCCTTAGATGAGTCTTTCTCATTATTTTTGCTATCATTTAGACTCATTTCTTCCATGTGTCTTTCTAGATTTTCTAAATCTTCATCATCCTTATGAGCTTCCTTTTCAACATGGATTGATTCATCAAAAACTATATGGACAGATTCTTCAACATTTAGTGTCCTTTTATTGAAAACTCTATAAGCTTTTGAGTTCATGGCATATCCTAAGAATATTGCTTCATCACTTTTAGCATCAAACTTCCCTAATGGTTGTTTTCCATTGTTCAAAACAAAGCATTTGCAGCCAAAGCTCCTAAGGTGATAGATGTTTGGCTTTCTTCTTTTGAATAGCTCATATGGGGTCTTTGACATGATTGCTCTAATTGAAACTCTATTAAGTATATAAGCTGTTGTATTGACAGCTTCAGCCCGAAAGTACTTAAGAAGATTGTTCACACAAAGCATGGTTCTTGCCATCTCTTCCAATGTTCTATCCTTTCTCTCCATAACTCCATTTTGTTGGGGTGTTCCTGGTGCTGAAAAGTTATGTTCCAACCCTTTTTCATTACAATATTTCTCGAACTCATCATTTTCAAATTCTCCTCCATGGTCATTCCTAATCCTAATAATGGATATACCTCTTTCATTCTCAACTTTCTTACAATATCCTATGAAAGCTGATAATGCATCACTTTTGTGAGCAAGGAAATAAACCCAAGTAAACCTAGAATAGTCATCCACTATCACTAAGCCATAGGATTTTCCACCTAAGCTTGTAGTGCTAATAGGACCAAAGAGATCTATGTGCAGCATTTCAAGAGGTTTTGATTTGACATAACATTCTTAGCTTTAAAGGAAGTTCTAACATGTTTTCCTAATTGACATGCTTCACATACTCTATCATTTTCAAACTTAATGCTAGGTAGTCCAACAACTAGATCTTTCTTAATTAGTTTCGACATGGTGTTCAAACTAACATGTCCTAGTCTCCTATGCCGCAGCCAGCTATTATTTTCAACCTTGGCTACTAAGCACATTTCACTATCTTTTTCTAGATCTTCAAGAAAGATGACATACATGTTTTTCAATCTTCTACCTATGAAGGTAGTCTTGTTAGTACCTATATCCATTACTTCACATTTGTTGGAATCAAAACAAACCTTAAACATTTTATCACATAGTTGACTTATGCTTAATAGATTATGCTTTAAGTCTTGAACAAATAACACATGACTTATTTGTGTACAGGAGTTCTTACCAACCGTACCTATACTTTGGATTCTTCCTTTTGAATTATCTTCAAAGGATACGGTGCCTCCATTTTTCTTGTCCAGCTGTGCAAATAGTATTTATCCCTCGTCATGTGTCGAGAGCAGCCACTATCCATGTACCATAGCTGCTTCTTCTTGTGTTGAGCCTTTGAACAAGTTTCTTTTAAGTGCAGCTCAACCTACAAATGGATGGTTCAGTTCTTCTTGATAGGTACCCATACTTTGATGGGTCTTTGAGTGTTAGTGTCAATAAAATAGACTTTTGGCACCTAAATTTTTTTGGTTTTCTCCACATTTATATTTTTGACACAATCATAAGATAGATGACCATGTTTTCCACAACAATAGCATCTAGATGATGCTTTGTGATGATTCTTCTTACCATATGAATTTTTCTTTAAAGAATCATTGCTTAAACACTTAAGAGCTGTATTTTCATCAAGAGCTTTTGTAAAGCAGTAGTTTTATTTTCCAGCTCTACCTTCATGATTTCAAAATCTGTTTTTGAGTGTTCTAGTTCAGTTTGAAGCAAGTTTCTTTGCTCAAAAACAGAGTTGAATTCATGTTTTATTTTATCCAAATCTTTTTCAAGTGATGCAGCCTTTTTCTTTAGGTTTTTGTACTTTAAAAACAGGCTATCAAATTCATCACATAAATTATCATACTCGTCTTGTAACTCATTCATAGAAATATCACAAGTCGATGAGCATACCTTTGTTTCATCATCATTTGCCATTAAGCAGATATTAGCTCTTTCTTCTGAGCTTTCTTCACCAGTTTCTGTGCTCGAATCACTATCTGACCAGGTTGTAGCAACCATTACCCTTTTTGATTTTTTGTTTTTCTTTTGAGTTTCTTCTTTCAGCAATGGACATTCAGTCTTGTAGTGTCCTAGTTTCTTACATTCTAGTAGATTACTTCTTCCTTGTTATTGTTGTCAATTTTGTTTTTCTTTCAAGAAAGACCTTGGTCACTCTTAAGGATTTTTCTTGCAAATCTTCGATTCTTTCTTCTCATCAATTTTATAAATTTTCTTGCAACAAGTGCCAATTCATCATCATCATCGCATGAGAGTTCTTCCAGCTCTTTTTCAAGGATGCTGGCTTTAAGTGCTATGTTCTTCTTCCTCTATTTTGCCTCTTTTTTATCCTCCTCTTCTTCTTCCTTGAGCTCCAGCTCATGTGTAAATAGAGACTCGTAAATTTCATCAAGTGTGATGATGTTCAAATCTTTTGCTTCTCTTATGGCAGTCACCTTTGGCTTCCAAGACTTTGGTAGACTCTTAAAAAATCTTTTCACAAGCCCATGCTCGGGGATAGGTTTTCCTAATTGGTTAAGTTTACTTGTAATATTGGTGAACCTATCAAACATGCTGGTGATGTCCTCACCAGGTTCCATTTTGAACATCTCATAACTGTGGGTCAAGAGGGTTATCTTGGACTCCTTTACTTGAGAAGTCCTTTCATGAATAATTCTTAACTTATCTCACACTTGCTTAGCTGTTGTACAGCTTGAGACTTTGTTAAACTCAGTGGGAGTTAAGGCACAATGCAAGGTGTTGATTGCCTTAAAATTGGTCTGCACTTTCTTGGTTTCAGCTTCGATCCATTCAGACCTTGGCTTAGTCATCAACTCATTTGTAACCACATTTACAATTGAGGGAATAAAGGGACCATCAGTGATGACATCTCACATTTTATAATCTATGGCTCTAATGTATATTGACATCCTAGTGCTCTAATAAGGATAATTAGAGCCATCAAACAGAGGTGGTCTGTTTGTAGATTGTCCCTCGGCTACAACTGATTTTTGTAAAGCCATTTGGATATTCTCTAAGGGTGTTAGACCTTGTATGTAGAGAGCTAGCTCTAATACCAATTGTTGGTTCCAAAGTGAGTGCTAGAGGGGGGTGAATAACACTATCTCGGCTCTTTTGGTGGAATTAAGATTTAATTTCAAAACAATGAAGGCAAAACAAAAGAGATAATGGACAAAGTATTTATAGTGATTCAGTCCAAGACCTACATCCACTACCTTGATTATCCAACCAAAGATTTTCAAACCAAACACTAAAATGATGGAATTCATAAGCTTCCACCAAGCTTTTTACAATGGCTTTTCAAGGTTCAACTACAACTTTAACACTAGTTTTTCACAGGCTAAACTAAAACCCCAAGGTGGTTTTTCAAGGCTCAACCACAACCTATTACTAGTTTTTCACGGGCTAAACTAAAACCCCAAGGTGGTTTTTCAAGGCTCAACCATAACCTATTACTAGTTTTTCCCAGGCTAAACTAAAACCCCAATGTGGTTTTTCAAGGCTCAACCACAACCTATCTCTAGTTTTTCACGGGCTAAGCTAGAACCCGCTAGCATCCAAGCAAACTTTGCTTGATGCAAACATTTAGAGTGAAACACTCACTCTAAGAATACAAAGATGGAAAGAAGAAAGTACCTAGTGATCACACGGTTGATCTAAGTGGTACAAGTTTGAGTGCTAAACACAAATACAAAGAATAAACGTTGAGGTTCAGTGAAAAGTACAAAGGATTTTCAGGTTTGTTACTCTTTTTGGCTTGAATATGATGGTGTCTTTTTGTGTGAAACCAAAGTGTGCTTAAAGTTCTCTTGAGTTATCAAAAGTTAGTCCCTTGGCATTTTAAGATCCTTTTATAGTTGAAGAAGCTTGTCTGATGACTGTTGGGACGTTTATGACTGTTAGAAACAGTTTGAGGAAGATTTTAGCCGTTATTCTGTCTTGTAGTGACTTGGTGAGTGTTGTAGACAGAGAACACTTAGTTGACTAAAATTTTTCCCTTGGTCGACTAAGTTGAATCTGTTTCAAACGCAGATTCCAGAGAGCGCTTAGTCGACTAACTGGATTCTGTTTCTCACCGGGCTTCAGCCTTCCACTTCTCCACTTTGACCTTTGTTCAACTAATGATCTTCCTTGTCATATCAGAGGACTTCCTTTACATTGATCATCCTTGTTCCTTATCCAAATCATATCTTTAAGTGCTCATTAGGAAGATTGAAATATTGTTTCTTTCTAGTTATTTCCCCTGCACACTTAGTTAGAAATATTAGACACAAATGACATGGGAATGTTTTATTATCATCAATTGACATGGGAATGTTTTATTATCATCAAAAACTAATGGAGCCAACAACTCTTGAGGTATGACAGAGTTCACTTCACGTCGAACCACCACGTGAGAGTGGACTCTGCCAATGAGAAGGAATGGCTGTGCTTCGAGAAATTATGAAATTTCAGCAGCCTTGGCGGTCTTAGTCGGACACCTCTGATCAAGGTGTCACCGAGTATGACTTTTTGGCATGAGCCAAGTTTTCAGTAAACCATAACCCATATTAATTTTTTGAGCAAAATGAATTTATTTTATCTAGTGAAAGGAACTAAAATGTTATGAACCATTTTATGATGATTTATTTAACCGTCTCCATTTACTAGACTTTAGACAGTTTAAATGGTATCTGTTTACTCACTGAGATTTTATAATCTCACCATGTCACGACTCGGAACTCCTATCGAGCCTTTGACAATAGCTGTGACATCTCGAGAGGCATTCATACCCCGAATACCGACCGAAGCCTCGCAAGGCTCTTATATCAGATTTCTTACCTCCCTTGTGAGCATTCATTGCCAAACCTCACATCTTGAGGGATTTTAAACTTTTTCTAACTCAAATCAGTAGAAAAATAATTTTCGCCTCACAGGGACATTTCGATCATTTTCAGCGAAAAATTTCAAACTCAGATAATTGTGTAGCGTGTATGTGGAATACACATATTTCGAAATCAGAAACGCGTTTTTCTATCTAAAACATTCATTTTAAATGAAATAGTAACTATTAAAATATAATAATAATATTTAACAAAATATTACAATTTCTTATAAAATAATTTTTATAAAGTTATCAGTAAACAATTTTTATAGCGTAAAAGCTAAATATATTCATACATACAATAATAAAGGTAACCAAAGCATACAGTTTCATTTATAACGACACGTGGGCCTCTGAATAAACAAAAGTAGAGAGGATAGAAACCTACTGTTGATGAGGTTGTAAGGTCAACTGTCGTCCTCAGCAAACACAACTATCTACAAACTAGTCTGGGCCTGAAATGTGGAGAGGAGAGTGGTGAGTTTTCACAACTCAGTAAGTAAACAAATATCTCCTAAAATATCTAAAGGCAAGTAAGAGGAGACAATGAAATCTTCACAGCTAAACAGAGTTTCGTATTACGGAATTTCTTTTCAAATAGTTAAAATAATTTTTCATTTCATTCAAATAGTTAATTAGGCTTATGATTTCCAGAAAACACTAGCTCTTGCCAAAAATCATTCTCGAGGATACCTTGGCCGAGGTATCTAACCGAGTCCGACAAGGTTATTAAGATTTCATAATTACTCAAAATGTAGCCATCCCTTGGCGTTGGCCGAGTTCACTACCATGTGGTGGTTCGGCACGCAGTGAACTTTGTCATACCTCAAGAGTTACCTTTCGCGTCTCTCATCAGAGGTATAATATATGGGGTTTACCGTGCCCCTCTAAATAGGTCCGGTCCATGGAAACTCGTCTACTGCAGTAGCTACTAAATATCCCACCAAATTAACAAAAATTTTAGCAGCATGACCAGGCCATTTTAATACTAACCAATCTGCACAGCAAATAGCATTTTGTATAGTTTCCAACATAATAACCAATTAGCCAATCATGGCACATTTTCATAAGCCATATCAATTTAAAAGTACAATTTATTATGCAACAAACAGCAGTTTCCAAGTACTCTATTTTTCAAAATTACAATAGATTTTGAAACAATTTATGAAATAATTTCATTTAAACACATTTATTTATAGAATATAAAAATTTATCTTTCAAATCCCTTTTTCATAGAATTCACCAAAAACAGATAAAAATCACTTCAGATAATTGAGGCGATAGTAAGTTCACTCACCGTTTTCAAAAGTTCGAATTTCGGTTGTACTTGGACTAGTGATCCTCAAGCGTAATTTCCTTGCCTTTGTCGGAGGTCTCACCACCTTGACACAGTATAAAATCAAAGAATTTACTACATTGCCCCTAAATTGAAATAAACTAATTTAGACTACTAATGCATGATATGAAATGTAAAAATTCGTCCGAATATTGTCTAAACGCGATGTTGACCTAATTCGACCTATTACTCGATTAAATGACTAACGCGTCCAATTTAATTCCAAATTGCTCCATTCTTTTTCTAATACCTCATTCACCAAACATCATTCAAATTACACCAATTTCAACATCAAAACCCTCTCATTTCTTTATGGAAAAATTCGGCCATTGTGGTGCAGTAGCACCGTGATTTTTTTTCTATTCTATTTTCTCACCTTAATTCATCATTTTCTAAGCCATTTTTCTTGAAACAAAAATCAATCCACCAACACACACAACATGGGGCATTCGGCCATTGATGGATGGAGGGGAAAATGAATCTTTTTCTTGTGGGTTTGCTTCTAAACATGATTAACTATCTCTAAACACTAACATAACTCAAAATCAAGCCAATCCCATCATGATTTCCCTCCATACCATTTGGCCAGCCATGAATTCACTATGAAAACATGCTTCTCAATCATAGAAAATGAAAAGAAATGCATGGGTATTGTAGATCTCAAGGAAAAATAAAGAAATTTCACTTTACCTAGCTTGATTCCTTAGATTTTCACACTTTCCCTTTGATTTTTCCCACCTAGGGTTTTGTTCTTCCTTTCCTCTTGTTTGGCCGACCATGAGGTTGAAAATGGGGATTTATGGGCTGATTTTTCGTGTTTAATATTAAATTATTCTTAGCTTGACACGTGGCAAATTGTGATTGGTCCATACTTTAAATATTTGACTTTTTCACTTAAATTTTCCACCACATATTTATGTCACTTTTATCCATTCCCACAATAATTCAAATCCACAAATTTGACAAGTGTTGGTGGTGCAAAATTACCCTTTTGCCTTCGGTATGGTAAAATTACCGTTTTACCCCTACACTCCAAAAATACCGAGAATTGAAAATTTTTCACTACTAAACCTCATATTATACTCCAAATGATTAATCTTGGCTAAAAATTTCATCAAATATCCAAATTTAAAGTTTGGGTGGCAAAATGACCATTTTGCCCCTAATCGATCAATTTTTCCGATTGACTCCAAATCGGCCCTCGAACTCCGAATTGCCATTTTAAGTCATCCTTGGACTGTGAAATTCTCAATTCCACCTTAAAATCTCTATTTTAATTAGTTCGAGGTATAAATCGACTTAGTTGTACTTCTATGTACAATATCGACTTTTATCCATTTTTTAAAGATATTTTAATATGTAGGCATAATGTCAAATATATAAATGTCATGACAGATATTTTAGGGCTGGGCTTGATAGCACTACCCCCCTTAAAATAAAATTTTGACCTCAAAATTTCACTAACCCGATTCGATGAATAAATACAAGCATTGGTTTCTCATTTGTTACTCGACTTCCCACGTCATCTCTTCCAAACTAGCATTCTTCCACAAGACTTTCACCATGGGAATGTCCTTGTTTCTCAATACTCGATTCTTTCAATCTAGAATGGGCATTGGTTGCACCTCGAACTTTAAATCTTCATGCAACTCGATCGAAGGTGCTTTGAGGATATGAGAAGGATCAGGTATATACTTTTTCAGCATCGAGACGTGGAAGACGTTATGGATCCGATCTAACTCTGGAGGTAATTCGAGTCTGTAAGCCATTGGCCCAATCCTTTCAATAATCCGAAAGGGTCCAATATATCTTGGATTGAGCTTTCCTCTCTTCGTGAATCGAATCACACCTTTCATTACCCAATAGATACCACAAATTATCATAATAGTGAACTCAAATAAGACTTAATATTTCAAAATTTTCAGATTGTTACCTTTCTAGGGAGAAACTTTAAGAAAAAACTTTATCATTCATTTCAAATTCCAAATCCTTCCTCCTTTATCAACATAATTCTTCTACCTATCTTGTGCCGTCTTTAAATGCTATCGGATGACTTTAATCTTGTCATTTGTCAAATCAATCTGTCACGACCCGAAACTCCCTATCGGGCCCGTGACAACCTTCGCAACGTCCCGATAGGCATTCATACCCGGAATGTCGACTAGAACCCCACAAGGCTTAGCATCAGTTTCCACATCTCCCCGATGAGTAATAATTATTAAATGCCATACTTCGAGGAATTATAAGACATTCCCCAATCAAAATATTAAAATATTATTCTTCAGCTCATAGGGGCATTTTCGTCATTTTTTTTTTGAAAACTCGAAACCAGCTAAAAATGTAATAAGTGAGTTGAAAACATATATTTCATAATCAAAAATAGTTTTAAAAGTCTAAAATGTTCGTTTGAAGTAAAATTGTTACTATTTTATTTTAATAAAATAAATTGTTTTCTTATAAAACAATTTTTATATAGCTATCGGTAAATAATTTTCGCAGCGTAAAAGCTAAATATATTATTACATACTATAATACAAACAACCAAAGTATGAAATTCAAATTACAATGACACGTGGGCCAACAACTAACCAAAATGCATCGGGAATTGTGAACCTACAGTTTTTGTCGATTCAAGTCCACGTGGTCCTTGATCGAATCTGCTAACTATGGGCTATTCTGAGCCTGAAATGTGGGGAAAAAAGGGTGGTGAGATTATAAAATCCCAGTGAGTAAACAGATACCATCTAAACTATCTAAAGGTGAGTAAATGGAGACGATTAAAACATATCATCATTAAATAATTCATAATATTCCAATTCCTTTTCACTTGATAAATTAAATTCATTAGGCTCAAAAAAATTATATGGCTTATGATTTCCAGAAAATTGTCGCTCGTGCCATAAAAGCTCATACTCGGAGATACCTTGATCAGAGGTATTCAACCGAGTTCGCTAAGGATATTAAAGTTCTCATAATTATTAAAACAAGCCATTCCTTGGCGTTAGCTAAGTTTGCCTTCACGTGGTGGTTTGGCGTGAAGTGAACTCTGTCATACCTCAGGACAGCCCTTACGCCTTTACAACTGAGATAAAGATATATATGGGGTTTTACCGTGCCACCTCTAAATAGGCTAGTCCACGAAAACCCGTCTATTGTAGTAGATCATAATCCACCAAGTAAATATAAATTTCAATCGCATGAATTGGCAATTTTATTGCTAAGCAATTTATCAACACAATGCATACAATTCACATTTTTCAATACAGTAAACAATTCAACCAATCATGCCATAAATATCATAAGCCAATTGATTTAAATCATAATTTACGATAACACATGTAGTCTCCAATTGCTCTAGTTTCAAAATCATTTGTTCAATTTTCAAGTCAATTTATAAAAATTCAATTTACTTTGTAAATCCAATTTATTTCATAAATTTCATAATTTTCTCATAAAATAAGCAATTCACCAAATAAAATGATATTTCATAAAATCATCAAATGGAATAAAAACTACTCTAGATAATTAAGGTGATAATAAGTTTACTCACTGTTTTTGGAAACCAAATTCCAGGTACTTTGACTAGTGATCCTCAGGTAAAATTCCTTGCCTTTCTTGGAGGACTCACCACTTTGACACAGTACAAAATTTGAGAAATTTACTACATTGCCCCTAAATTATAATAAACTAGTTTTGACTACTAATGCATGCTATGAAATGCAAAAACTATCTGAATATTGCTTAAACGAGGTGTTGACCTAATTTGGCCTATTACTCGATTAAATGGCCATTGTGTCCAATTTAACTCCAAATGACACCATTTCTTTTATAATACTTCAAGTCACCAAATACAAGCCAAATATTCCAAATTTTAGCATTCACACCCTCACAATCCCTCATGGAAAATTCATCCAAGATTGGTGCATTCACACCAAAATTTTTCCTACTTGATTTTCACACCACAAACCATCAATTCTCAACCAATTTACTTGCAATAAAATGAAATCCATCTTTCCCACACAACATAGGATATTCGGCCATTGAAGGACACCAAAGTTTATATAATTTTCTTCACTTGTTTTCACTCTACACATAACTAACTAACCGAAAACACTAACATAACTCAAAATCAAGCCAAACCAATCATTAAATCTCCACCATACATATTCAGCCAGCCAAGAATTCACTATGAAAACATGCTTCTCAACCATAGAAATGAGAAAATAAAGCATGAGTACTGTAGATCTAAAGGAAAAATAAAGAAATTTCACCTTACCTTTCTTGATTCCTTGGATTTTCACACTTTTCCTTTGATTTTCTCCGCCTAGGGTTTGTTTTCTCTTGTTTTCTTTCTTTCCTCCCTTGTGTTCTTGTTTGGCTGACCCTTATGGTGAGTATGGGCTGGTTTTATGTTGATTTTTATAACAAAATATTAAAATAATCTAATTTGCCACATGTCACACCATAATTGGTCCACACTTTAAATATTTGACTTTTAATTCTTTAATTCTCCACCACACAATTCTCATATTTATCCATTTCCATGATGAATAAAATCCTTTGGTCTTGGCAAATGTTGAGGGTGAAAAATTACCGTTTTGCCCCCGGGGTGACAAAATTATGATTTTACCTCTATACTCCAAAAAGTACTAGAATTACAATTTTTTCACTTTTCAACTTCAAATTACCCTCCAATTGATCAATTTTAGTCAAATGGGGTCAAAATCTTTTCTAAAAAATTCCATTTTGTTCTTAGGCGATAAAATTACCATTTTACCCCTATGCTCTAAAAATATCAAAAATTAAAATTTTTCACTACTAAACCTCATATTATACTTCAAATGATTAATCTTGGTCAAAAATTTCATTAAATAACCAATTTTCAACTTTGGGTGGCAAAATGACCATTTTGCCCCTATTCGGTCAGTATTCTCGATTGACTCCAAATTAGTCCTCGAACTCCGAATTACCATTTTTAGTCATCCTTGGACTGTGAAATTTTTAGTTTCACCTTAGATTCCCTATTTTAGCTAGTTCAAGGCATAATTCCATTTAGTCATACCTCCATGTACAATACCGACTTTTAATACCTTTCCGAGGCATTCAAGTATACAAACATCCCATCCAGCACATGGATAACATGATATATATTTTATAGAGTCGGGTCTTACACAATCAATTCCACATTAACCAATCTCCTTTCGGCCACTTCGTCCCAACATAGTGGAGTTCGACACTTTCTCCCATACAGAGCTTCTTATGGTGCCATTCCATACTAGACTAGAAATTGTTGTTATATGTAAACTCCACCATTGGCAAGTGTCTATCCCAACTCCCAAGGAAATCTATGACACAAACCTTTAACATATCCTCCAAGGTCTGAATAGTTCTCTCAGACTGACTATCGGTCAGTGGATGAAAGGCAGTATTGAATCTTAAATTCGTTCCGAGAGCTTCTTGAAATTTTGACTAAAATTGAGATGTGAATCAAGGATCTCGATCTGACACAATAGAAACTGGTACTCCGTGTAGTCTCACTATCTCGTCTATGTAAAGCTTAGACAACTTCTCAATAGAATATGTGCTATGGACAGCCAAGAAATGGGCTGACTTCGTCAATCTATCAACAATCACCCAGATGGCATCACTCCCCTTCTGTGTCCATGGCAAACCCAATACAAAATCCATAGTCACGTGCTCCCATTTCCATTTAGGAATTGGTAAAGGCTGAAGAGTACTTGACAGCTTCTGATGTTCTACCTTAATTTGTTGACATACGAGACATTTTGCTACAAATTCTGCTATGTCTCATTTCATACCCAGTCACCAATAATTTTGCCTAATAGTCCGATACATCTTGGTGCTTCCGGGGTGCATAACGTACGCGGAAGAATATGCTTCTTCTAAAACTGCTTGTCTTAACTGATCATTCCTTGGAACACAAACCCGGTCTCTAAACATCAACATACCATCATCTCCGAGTCTGAATTCATTAACTTCCCCATCTTGCAGCTTTTGAGCTTCTTGTCTCAATTCATCATCAGATTGCTACAATTTTCTGATTTGGTCCAACGATGAAGGTCTTACCATAAAACTAGTGAGTAGGGACCCATTTTCACCATTATCCAACTAAATCCCTAAAGGCTTCATCCCAATCAACATAGGGAGATAAAAACTCTGAAGTGCTACTAATGATGACTAGGATTTACGACTCAAGGCGTTTGCTATTACATTAGCCTTTCTAGGGTGGTAGTCGATCACTAGGTCGTAATCCTTTATTAAATCTAGCCATCGCCTTTGTCTCAAATTAAGTTCCTTCTAGGTGAGCAAGTACTTCAAACTTTTATGATCCGTAAAAATTTGACAACGCTCACCATACAAGTAATGCCTCCAAATCTTTAATGCAAATACCACTGCTGCTAACTCCAAGTCATGGGTAGGGTAATTTACCTCATGCTTCTTCAACTGTCAGGAAGCATAGGCTATTACTTTCTCATCCTGCATCAACACACACCCTAAACCCAACTTAAAGGCATCACTATATACCACAAATTCCTTTCCATTCATAAGAAGTGTTAGAACGGGAGCGGAGGTTAACCTGTTCTTTAGCTCTTGAAATCGACTCTCACAAACATCGTCTCACTCAATCTTAACTCCCTTACGAGTCAGGCGAGTCAGTGGAGCAGCATTTAGTGAAAATCCCTGAACAAACCTCCTATAATAACTAGCTAATCCGATAAAACTACAAATTTGTTACTGTCTTTGGTTGCTCTTGTTGTAATATTGCTTCAATCTTCTTGGGATCTACATAAATTTCAGCTCCAGACACTACATGTCGCAAGAAAATCACTTCCTTCAGCCAGAACTCATATTTAGAGAATTTAGCGTAGAGTTGTCTTTCACGTAAAGTCTGCAACACAATACGCAGATGGGCAGCATATTCATCATTATTCATTGAATAAACTAGGATGTCATCGATAAATATTATCACAAACTTGTCCAAATACAGATGAAACACCATGTTCATGAGATCCATAAATGTTACCGGGGAATTAGTCAATCCAAACGGCATCATTAGAAACTCATAATGCCCATATCTAGTCCTGAAAGTAGTCTTAGGTACATCTTGCTCCTTAATCTTCAATTGATAATACCCAGACCTCAAATCAATTTTGGAGAATACCATTGCACCTCTCAATTAATCAAAGAGATCATCGATCCGGGGTAGGGGATACTTATTCTTGATGGTCACTCTATTCAGCTGACGATAATCTACACACAATCGAAGAGTGTCATCCTTTTTTTTGACAAATAAGATCGATGCTCTCCAAGGAGGAATACTAGGGCGAATGAAACCCTTGTTTACCAAATCTTGCAACTGAACCTTTAGTTCCTTTAATTCTATTAAAGCCATCTGATAAAGGGGAATAGAAATAGATACGGTACCCAGAAGTAAATCAATAGGGAACTCAAGCACTCGATCCGAAGGTAGTTTCTATAATTCATCAGGAAATACATCTAGAAACTCACTTACTATCGAGACATCCTCTATCTTAGGTTCCCATATTGAAGTATCAATTACTTGTGCCAAATAAGCTAGGTACCCTTTCTGCACTAATTTAAAAGCTTTAATAGTCGAGATTACACAAGACAGTAATACTCGACGTTCTCTCACAAATACAATATCTGCTCTTTCAAAATTCTGAAGTACAGCCTCTTTTCTAAAACAATCCACACTCGCCCGATGTGTACTCAACCAGTCCATACCCAATACTAAATCAAAATCTCAGATCTCCAAAGGAATCAAATCACCCCTAAATTCTTCCTCATCGACTCTTATTTCACAGTCTCTATAGCAATTGTTTTTAACTAATTATTCTCCTAGAGGGGTGTGAACTATGATTTTTTCTTTCAGTGGTGACAAGTTTCTATCTGCAAATGATGCAAAAGTTGTACTGATAAATGATCTATTTGAAACAAAATCTATTAAAACATATGCATCTCTATCGAATAAAGACATAATACATGTCACTGTGCTAGGTGGAGCACGCGCTTCCTCTTCTATTACCTCGAAAACCCTCGTTGGAGTACGAATTGGTGCTCTAAAAGGTGGATGTACTGGAGCGTTACTCTCTACACCGGATCGTATGGTCACACCTTGCCTCTGTTGTGGCCCAACCATATCTCTCCTCTGTATATCTGTACGGGGCTGATGGGGATGGAGCAACTGCAATAGCCCTTCTGAACTGTGGGCAATCGCTCCTAATGTGACTTAGCTGACCACACTGATAACATCACACAGGCTCTCTCCATGGTCCAACGTGAGTTCCACCATAGTTTCTGCATTTATTAGACCCTCCGAAGCTCTTTCCAAAACAAACCATCGCAGACCTACCGAATCTTATAGGCCTCTATCGCGACTGTGAAAATGGGGGTCGAAGAGACGTCACTGAAGCAAAAGTGGTACTCTTAGAAGCAAATGAATCTTTGCCTCTTTTCGATGGTTGACTGGAGGATACATTCGAATTCCTCCTCTTTGCAAATTTAGCTCGCATTCTTCTATTTTCATTTGCGAGCTTTTCGACCCTTAAAGCCATCTGTACTATTTCCTTGTGTGGCTTCCTGCCAGTTACAGTCATCCGTTCTCTAATTTCATTACAGAGCATTTTTTCAAAATAACTTGCCCGATCTTGCTCCGACCTCACCAAATCTGGTACATATAATATCAATTTATTAAATCGAGCCTCATATTCTTTTATTAATAAATTTCCTTGTTTCAAGCTCAAAAATTCTCTTTTCTTCTCCTTCTAATGGAAATAAGTGAAGTAATAACCATCAAATTCTCTGAAAAAGTCAGACCAAGTCAGAGGAGTAGTGGAATGGGACTTCACCGAATTCCACCAAGTACGGGCCCTCTTTTCCAATAACCTAATGACCACCATTAACTTTATTTCATCATCCACTATCATATCAGTAAGTGTCTTTGAGACCTGATTAATCCAATCTTTGGCTACAGTGGCATCCAACTCACTCGTAAATGAAACACAACCTAGCTGCCTAGCCTCCTTTAGTTTTTTTGAAATGGAGACTTCCGGATTCAGTGATGGAGCAAGATGCGGAGGTTGTGGCACTGTAGGTGGAACTTGACCAATCTAAACTTGACCAGCCATGGCAGTGAAGAAAGCTGCCAATGCTTGTGCCACCTCAAGAGGCATGGTAGGTATGCTAGTAGGTGGCAGAGGAGGTGGAGGATTCTTAGGTCGCTCAACAGCAGGCGCTGCTTGAAAAGAAGATACAGTCGATTCTCTTCTACTGCATCTAGTAGTCGAGGTTGGGAATGACCTCTTCCTCTCCCGGCCTACTTAGTAACAAGCGGGTGCTCGCGTCTAGAAGGCATAGTGATCTATAAGAGAAACGATGCAGGTTTAGGCAACCTTAGATTCTATATGCAAATCATCCTATTCGACCTAACCTGATTTAACCTAACCCGAGGCCACACTGACAATGTAAATTTAAAAAAGAATGACTTTGAAATCGAAAACTTTAAAACCAAAGGCTCTGATACCAATTTAATTGTCACGACCCAGAACTCCCATCGAGCCCGTGACAATGGCCGCGACATCTCGATAGGCATTCCTACCCCGAATACCGACCGAAACCTCGCAAGGCTTTTATATTAGATTTATTACCTCCCTTATGAGCATTCATTGCCAAACCTCACATCTTGAGGGATTTTAAACTTTTTCTAGCTCAAATCATTTGAAAAATAATTTTCGCCTCACAAGGACATTTCCGTCATTTTCAACGAAAAATTTCAAACTCGGATAATTGCGTAGCATGTATGTGGAATACACATATTTTGAAATCAAAAACGCATTTTCCTATCTAAAACATTCATTTTAAATGAAATAATAACTATTAAAATATAATAATAATATTTAATAAAATATTACAATTTCTTATAAAATAATTTTTATAAAGTTATCAATAAACAATTTTTATAGTGTAAAAGCAAAATATATTCATACATACAATAATAAAGGTAACTAAACCATACAGTTTCATTTACAGTGACACGTGGGCCACCGAATAAACAAAAGTAGAGAGGATAGAAACCTACTGTTGATGAGGTTGTAAGGTCAATTGTCGTCATCAGTAAACACAGCTATCTACAAACTAGTCTGGGCCTTAAATGTGGAAAGGAGAGTGGTGAGTTTTCACAACTCAGTGAGTAAACAAATATCTCCTAAAATATCTAAAAGCGAGTAAGAGGAGACAATGAAATCTTCACAGGTAAACAGAGTTTCGTAGTATGGAATTTCTTTTCAAATAGTTAAAATAATTTTTCATTTCATTCAAATAGTTAATTAGGCTTATGATTTCCAGAAAACTCTAGCTCTTGCCAAAAATCATTCTCGAGGATACCTTGGTCAAGTTATCTAACCGAGTCCTCCAAGGTTATTAAGATTTCATAATTACTCAAAATACAGCCATCCCTTGGCGTTGGCTGAGTTCACTACCACGTGGTGGTTTGATGCGCAGTGAACTTTGTCATACCTCAAGAGTTACCCTCTGCGCCTCTCATCAGAGGTATAATATATGGGGTTTACCGTGACCCTCTAAATAAGTCTAGTCCACGAAAACTCTTCTACTGTAGTAGCTACTAAATATCCCACCAAATTAACAAAAAATTTATCAGCATGGCCAGGCCATTTTAATACTAACCAGCTTGCACGGCAAACAACATTTCGTATAATTTCCAACATAATAACCAATCAGCCAATCATGCCACATTTTCATAAGCCATATCAATTTAAAAGTACAATTTATTATACAACAAACAACAATCTCCAAGTACTCTATTTTTCAAAATTACAGTAGATTTCAAAACAATTTATGAAATAATTTCATTTAAACACATTTATTTATAGAACATAAAAATTTATCTTTGAAATCCCTTTTTCGTAGAATTCACCAAAAACAGATAAAAAACACTTCAGATAATTGAGGCAATAGTAAGTTCACTCATCGTTTTCAAAAGTTCAGATTTCGAGTGTACTCGGACTAGTGATTCTCAAGCGTAATTTCCTTGCTTTTGTCAGAGGTCTCACCACCTTGACACAGTATAAAATCAAGGAATTTACTACATTGCCCCTAAATTGAAATAAACTAATTTAGACTACTAATGCATGATATGAAATGTAAAAATTCATCCAAATATTGTCTAAACGCGGTGTTGACCTAATTCTACCTATTACACGATTAAATGACTAACGCGTCCAATTTAATTCCAAATTGCTTCATTCTTTTTCTAATACCTCAATTCACCAAACATCATTCAAATAACATCAATTTTAGCATCAAAACCCTCCCATTTCTTCATGGAAAAATTCAACCATTGTGGTGCACTAGCATCTTGATTTTTTCCTATTCCATTTTCTCACCTTAATTCATCATTTTTTAACCCATTTTTCTTGAAACAAAAGTCAATCCACCAACACACACAACATGGGGCATTCTGCCATTGATGGATGGTGGGGAAAATGAATCTTTTTCTTGTGGGTTTGCTTCTTAACATGATTAACTATCTCTAAACATTAACATAACTCAAAATCAAGCCAATCCCATCATGATTTCCCTCCATACCCATTCAGCCACCCATGAATTCACTATGAAAACATGCTTCTCAACCATATAAAATGAAAAGAAATGCATGGGTATTGTAGATCTCAAGGAAAAATAAAGAAATTTCACTTTACCTAGCTTGATTCCTTGGATTTTCACACTTTCCCTTTGATTTTCCTACCTAGGGTTTTGTTCTTCCTTTGTTCTTCCTTTCCTCTTGTTCGGTTGACCGTGGAGTTGAAAATGGGGATTTATGGGCTGATTTTTCATGTTTAATATTAAATTAATCTTAGCTTGACACGTGGCAAATTGTGATTGGTCCATACTTTAAATATTTAACTTTTTCACTTAAATTTTCCACCAGATATTTATGCCATATTTATCCATTCCCACAATAATTAAAATCCACAAATTTGACAAGTGTTGGTGGTGCAAAATTACCATTTTGCCCCCGGTATGGCAAAATTACCGTTTTAACCCTACACTCCAAAAATACCGAGAATTAAAAATTTTTCACTACTAAACCTCATATTATACTCCAAATGATTAATCTTGGCTATAATTTTCATCAAATATCCAAATTTAAATTTTGGGTGGCAAAATGACCATTTTACCCCTAATCAGTCAATTTTCTCGATTGACTCCAAATCGGCCCTCGAACTCCGAATTACCATTTTAAGTCATCCCTGGACTATGAAATTCTCAATTTCACCTTAAAATCCCTATTTTAATTAGTTTGAGGCATAAATCGACTTAGTTGTGCTTCTAAGTACAATACCGACTTTTATCTATTTTTTTGAGATATTTTAATATGCAGGCATAATGTTAAATATATAAATGTCATGACAGATATTTTAGGGTTAGGCTTGACACACCACCCTCCTTTCCTCACATTTTAGGCTCAGGATAGTCTGTGGTTAGCGGATTTGGTTAAGGACCACAATTAGATTTGAATCGTCAAAAACTGTAGGTTCATAACTTCTGATGCTTTTGGTTAGTCATGGGCCCACGTGTCACTGTAAATCAAATTGTATACTTTGGTTGTCTGTATTGTATTATGTATGAATATATTTAACTTTTACGCTACAAAAATTATTTACCAATAACTATATAAAAATTATTTTATAGGAAAATAGAATATTTTATTGAAAATATTTATTTTGTTCTAATAGTTACAATTTTACTTCAAATGAAAGTTTTAGATAGCAAATTATAATCTTTGATTTTGAAATATGTGTCTTCTACTTATGTACTACATTTTTAGCTAGCTCCGAGATTGTTAGGAAAAAATGACAAAAATGCCCTTGTGAGCCAAAAAATAATATTTTAATGTCTTAATTTGGAAATGACTTATGATTCTTTGAAATATGATATTTAATAACTATTGCTCACCGGGGAAGTGCGAAAGCTGATGCTAGGCCTTGCGGGTGTCGATTGGTATTTCGGGTAACGAGTGCCTATCGGGACATCGCGGCGATTGTCACGAGCTCGATGGGAGTTCCGGGTCGTGACAATTTAATTGGTATCAAAGCTTTTGGTTTTAAAGATCAGAGCTTTTGGTTTTAAAGCTTTTGGTTTTAAAGTGTTTTAAAAATTTACAGTGTTAGTGTGGCCCCGGGTTAAGTTAAGTTCAGCCAGATTGGATAAAGTTAGATGCATGCATCTACATATAGAAATTTACTTACTCTTACGGTGCATAAATTATTGAGAAATTATCATTTGACTACGTATAGGTATTATGGTGCGACGTATACTTACACATCCTGTCTAGAAGGAATGAAGAATCTGATACCTCCCGTAGCATTAGCGAAGAATCATTAGACTCTACCGCTAGAAGTAGATGGTGCTCGAAACCGAGCAGTCCCGAAAGATATCCGTTTAGAGTTCCTATTAATTGGACTCCATCAGATTTGAGAGCAAGGGTTTGGAGCCTGGAAAGCTCTAGCGTTAGTGATATTGATGAAAGTGCTAGCAATAATGATGTTAATGTAAGTATAAGGAATTCCCTTCTGAAAGAGTTTGAGAGATGTGCTGAAGTGAGGGACAGAATGAGAATGACAGGAGAAGATTTCCTTAAGAGGAGGGCATCTACGTTGGTTGTTAGACATTTTCCTCCTGGGTGCGGAAGAAACACAACACCGGTGAGTGACGAGGAATGTTGGAGGATCCAACAAGCTTGGATTAAAAAACAAAAAGAAAAATCTCAAGTGATGGAAAGGGATTTGGAAAAAGATCCTGAGGAAAAACGGGAGTAGAATTTTAACACTTTCATTAATTTTGTACTAACTTGACCTTACGAAGTTGTAGTGAAAATGGAAATAGCAGTAGTTATCTGTATAAAAGAATTAAAAGTTTGTTTTTTTTTGTATGACTTGTGCGGACTGTAAGATAGCTGTTTTAATGGTTTGACCTGTATAGTAACTTTTTGATATGACAAAAATAGATTGGTAAAATCGTTATTGCGGAAGAATACATATCTTAGCGGTATGATTGATCATTTTACATAATTATGATAGACTGATGAAGGAAGTCAATAATGAATTAAGCAACTACAAAGTCTGACAATGAATTATTTATTTTATAAACGTAATTAGTCAAGAACTGATGAGTAAGATCAAGCTCCTGATGATAAATGGTATGCAATCTGATGTATACCTAGCTAAGAATAAATTTGGAGATCATGATTTAATAAAATCGTATTGAATACTGCGATGGAAATATATGAATATCAGTAGTGAATTATATTCAAAGCAAGATATATGGAGACTAAGGTTCTGATCGAAAGTTAGTTTTGCAAATTGCGGTTTCCATAATCATAACATGTATGGAGATTATCAATATATAAACATACGTTGAATTGTTAAAGTTATAAATGGAGGTTATCAATATATGATGAAAACATAAGAGAATATTACGTGAATTGAAAAGCTTCTTCGTGAATTGAGATATTGGGAGTGGCATAAAGATAAGACTCACAATTTGAAATATGATCATTGGTTTGGATGCTAAGTTTCGTTATTTGGAGTCTTCAGTGCATTATGGAAATATTAAGATAAAGATGATCCATGATGGATGATGGAAATAGAGGTATACCGTAAGTAATAAGTAATTATGCGTATGATGATGTATATATATAAAGATTATCAATATGTGGACATACACTTGGAGTTGTAATTTACAAATCCGAAGTATTTAAGATATGATTAAATGGAATTAGTATTAGTCAAGGTACGTAAATCTTTTAATTAATCTCTATGGAGTATGCATGATAATAGAATGGAGAAACATAGTGCCATGATAGTAGATGGTAAAATTACTATACATTATGGAAATAATATTCTAAAGAGGAATTTGGTTATTGTTGACAAGTGTTATAGGATAATATGAATTTGAAAATATTGATCTTACCTATTATTTGTGATAAGCACAAGGGAATATAAATGGTTATAGAAATTGTGAAGTAAGCTTGGAGGAAAATCAAACGGTTAAGGATGATTAAGGTAGTAATTTTAAATTTGGATGAATAACCTTGATTAAGTAAACTCCAACAGCCACCGTACCACGGTGCTAGGAATATTTCAAGTCTAAAACCTGGTTGGGACACATGAATAAAATGTGGCAGATATGAAATTGAACTTATGAGTGGAACTAAAGTCATTGAACTTGATTCAAATCTTATTAATTGGAGTTTTAAGGTTTTTGAAACGTATCGATGCGAATGAATGGAAAAAATTGTCTTTATTGCCTTATATATTGGCATATAAGAGAAGGAAAGTTAGAGAAGTCGAGAGATGGATACGTAAAGATAAATTAATATATGGAGAGTCGAGACGAATAATATGTGATCAAAGTCAAATCCTAAGAAATAAAGGATACAAGAGATTAAATTTTATTAAAGGTTAAACAGAAAGAGAAGGAAAGATTAGATAAATGTATGAGAAATTGATAAAAGATGCTGATACCAAGTGATGAAGGTATGAATGGAGATTTTGAGAACGATATATTAAATGAATTTATATAGAATATGGCTATGAAAATTTATAAATATTGTTTTGATTTTGTCAAAAAAAAAGGGTTAGAAATAACATAAGTAAACTAAGTGACATGCTAGAAACATTTGGAGAAAAATTAAAGCATGAGTAGTAGGTATGCAATTAAATATTTTGGTGAACAAGTGCCTGCCTTTATGGAGATGATATGCTCGAAGTATGAAAGAGCAAATAAATGATTAAGTGTCTCAAGAATATTTAAGCACCCTTAAGAGAAGAATTATAAATTATACGCAATAAGTATAAAGTGTATGATTTGAAACTGACTAAGGAGCCAAATGGCTAAATTACGGATTAAGTGGTCACATGCTTGTTTCCACGAGCATTAAGACATGTGGATATAAAAAGGAAACTGTGAGCTGAAAGCGATATCCGTATTGACATTGAAAAAGTATTTGAGGAGAACTTAGTTTCAAGTCTTGCAATTTCGAAAGCAAATTGTAGATTGGCCAGGGGAGAAGGATGCTATATCTATATGAAGGAATGAAACAATAGATTATTGAAGTGAAAATTGATAAGGAAGTCAGATAATGAGACAATCTTAATATATTACGGGAAATTAGAATTTGAAAAGTATTTGGGGTATGCCTGACTCAAATGAGTTTAAGTCTTAAATGACAAATCAATATAGGAATACAATAAAGATACAAGAGAATGTAGATGAGTGGAAGATAATCGAGGGAAAAGAATGATTCTTAAGAATTGTGGTATTGCATGAGATGCAATGATCAAGTCAAGGTAAATATGAAGTATGTGGAAATGATTGAAACCGTAAATCTTCTCTAAAACTGAGAATATGAACATGAATGAATATTGAGAAGTTGAAAGGAATGAAGTAACAAGATGATAATCGGTATACATGAATAAGTATAAAATACAGTAGAAATCGATACGATTGATATGAAGTTATGATCCAAATTTAATGATAGTAACAGGGACATGCTTGAAGTTTCGATCTAAGAGATTATGATTGAGGAGGTTATTGTTGATCAGATTTTAAAGGATAATACTAGAAATAAGTGAAGTATTCAAGCTAAACTGGAGGTAAATAAAGTAAACAAATTGAAAGAACCTATAAAGGAGTTAAAGTGGGAAATCGAACGTCTGATGAGAATACAATACCTCCACTTATTCTCATAGTTTAGTGATTGAAATTTTGAAGTCAAAATTTTATTTTAAATGGGGTAATGCTGTCAAGCCCAGCCCTAAGATACTTGCCATGTCATACATGTAATGGACAACATCTTGGCATACTTGGAAAGCCTCGAGAAATAGTCAAAAGTTGGTATTGTAACTAGAGGTACAACAAAGTCGATTTAAACCTCGAACAACTTCAAATGAAGATTTTAAGATGAAATTGAGAATTTCAAAGCCCAGGAATCACTTAAAATGATAATTTAGAGTTCAAAGAAGAATTTGGAGTCAATTTGAAATTTTCAAGATCTAACGGTAAAATGATAATTTTGCCACCTGAGGATAAAATGGAAATTTTAAAAAAGATTTTGAACATATTTGATTAAGATTAATCATTTGGAGTATGATTTGAGGTTGAAGAGTGAAAAAAATTTTAATTTCGGTATTTTTCATAACACAAGGGTAAAATGGTAATTTGGCCACCTAGGGGTAAAATTGCAATTTTCACCCCCCAACACTTGTTAAATGTCTGAATTTTACACATTTTTGGTATGGATAATTATGGAATTTATGTGGTGGTGTATTAAAGATTAAAGGATAAGAATTTAAAAAGTGGACCAATAACATGGTGACAAGTGTTAAGTTAATTTTTTTATTAATTTCCTTATAAAATCAGCATAAAAACCAGCCCATTCTCTCCATAAGGGTCGACCAAGCAAGAACCAAAGAGGGAAAGAAAGGAAAGAAACCCTAGAAGGAAAAATTGAAGAAAAAGTGTGAGGGAAATTAACAAGGTAAAATTTCTTGGTTTTTACTTGTGATCTACTTTCTCTATGGTTTCTTTTTCATTTTCCATGCTTAGAACTCATGTTTGCATGATGAACCCATGTTGACCCATTTTGGGGAGAGAGGATTTGATGACTAAGTTAGTTAGAAAACATGTTAATCTAGTGTTTTCATGTGTTTAGTGACATCTAGTATAACAATCAAGCATGAAAAACACATTTTCTCCATGAATCCCTTAATAGCCAAATATATGGGGTGAGCAATTAATGATGAATTTGAATGGATTACATGATATTCAAGTGTTTTTGGATGTTTAGTGATGTGTGGAATAAAATGTAAGCAAGAAAAGTTTATGGTCATACTTAACCATTATTGGCTGAATTCTACAAGTGGTGTATTGATGTTGAAATTGATTTTATTCTAAGTGAATTTGGTAAGGAATTGATGAATTGTTGTGTGAGAATCAAGCTTGAAAAATTTTATTGGTAGTGGACACTTCATTGGCCGAAATTACAATGTGATTTATGGATGGTGGAATTGATTTTTTTTCAAGTGGTATGATAGGAAAATAATGATTTATGGTAAGAAAATTAAGTAGGAAAAATTTTAGTGTTAATACACCAATATGGCCAAATATTGCCAACATGGAATGTAAGGATGATTTTACAATATTTCATGGTAATTGACTAGTATTTGATAAATGGGAGAATTGGAAGAACAATGGAATTTATTTGGAGTTGGATTGAGTATATTGGCCAATTAATTGGATAGTAAATCGAATTGGGCCAATATCATTTTAATAGGGTGTACAATTGAGGCTACATTGAACACCGTGTTTAGATAGTTACCCAAGTTGTGTGCATCCCATTTCATGCATTTATACTGAGCTTGAATTGATTTTATAATGGTCTAACGTTAATGTGGTAAATTGTGTATTGTGCGATATGGATAGGTGGTGAGCCATTTGATACGGGTAAGAGACTGTACCCGAGAATCGAGATGAGGAGTATTTCGAACTCCTAATACTGTGAGTAAACTTATTATCGCCTTAATTATCTAGAGTAATTTTTACCCAATTTGGTGAAATTGTGAGAAATGAATTTAAATGATGAATTGCCTTGTTTTTATGAGGAAAATATGAATTTATAAAATAAAAATAAATTTGTATAAATTGATTTGGAAATCGGACAATGATTTTGAAATCAGAGTAATTGGAGACCATTTACTATGTTATATATTATGATCTGAACTAAATGGCTTATGATAAAATGGCATGATTGGTTGAATTGATATTTGTGCTAAAAAGTATGAATTTTTTGCTTTGTCTAAATAGATTGTGTAACGAATTAATTGCCATATCATGCAATTGGAGATTTGATTGATTGGTGGGTTATAGAATTTTTACTACAGTGACGGGTTTTCGTGGACCAGCCTATTCATAGGGGCACGGTAAACCCTATTATATATACCTCTGATGAGAGGCGTGGAGGGTAACTCTTGAGGTATGACAGAGTTCACTTCACGCCGAACCACCATGTGAGAGTGGACTCAGCCAACGCCAAGGAATAGCTGTGTTTCGAGAAATTATGAAATTTCAACAGCCTTGGCTATCTCGGTCGGACACCTTTGATCAAGGTGTCACCGAGTATGACTTTTTGGCATGAGCCAAGTTTTCAGTAAACCATAAGCCATATTAATTTTTAGAGCAAAATGAATTTATTTTATCTAGTGAAAGGAACTGAAATGTTATGAACCATTTTATGATGATTTATTTAATTGTCTCCATTTACTTGACTTTAGATAATTTAGATGGTATATGTTTACTCACTGGGATTTTATAATCTCACCACCCTCATTCCTCACATTTCAGGCTTAAGATAGTTTGTGGTTAGCGGATTTGGTCAAGGACGACAATTAGATTTGAATCGTCAAAAACTGTAGTTTCACAGCTTCTAATGTTTTTGGTTAGTCATGGGCCTACGTGTCACTGTAAATCAAATTTTATACTTTGGTTGTCTGTATTATATTATGTATGAATATATTTAACTTTTACGCTACAAAAATTATTTACCGATCACTATATAATAATTGTTTTATAAGAAAATAGAATATTTTATTGAATATTTTTATTTTATTCTAATAGTTACAATTTTACTTCAAACGAAAGTTTTAGATAGCAAATTATAATCTTTGATTTTGAAATATGTGTCTTCTATTTATGTACTACATTTTTAGCTAGCTCTGAGATTGTTGAGAAAAAATGATGAAAATACCCCTATGAGTAAAAAAATAATATTTTAATGTTTTAATTTGGAAATGACTTATGATTCTTTGAAATATGATATTTAATAACTATTGCTCACCGGGAAAGCTGATGCTAAGCCTTGCGGGGTTCTGGTCGGCATTTCGAGTAATGAGTGCCTATCGGGAAGTCACGGCGGTTGTCACGGGCTCGATGAGAGTTCCGGGTCATGATATCTTTTCTTCTCAACTTATGTTGAACATGGTTGGTTTATCATTGAATGTTTAATAATTTAGGGTTAAGTGAAAAGGGGTTTTCATATTAATTGGATCTAAATTGTTTCGTTTCAAATCAATGCATCATGGTTCTCCACTTTTCTCGTTATTATTGTTTGTTCCCTTCTAATGTTCGCTCACTGAATTTTGTACTCATTGTTTTAAAAATTCATGTTTTCATATCAGGAGACTATTGGATCCTAGTCAAGGAGTCCCCGTAGTTCATCTCCTGGGTAGGTGTTTGGCATTCAATAGCTACCCTTTTATCGTAGTTTCTCCTCTAGAAGTCACGGGTCCTTTTGTTTAATGAACATGTTCATGTAATGTGAATTACTAAGTTACATGTCTTGAATAGTATATGTATATTTTAATCGATAATGCCATCATGAGTTGGCTACTTTCACACCAGTTGGAATGTGTATGGTCGCATTAGTTGATAAGACGTTAAGCAATATAAATGGGATAGGCTTGCTTGGGTTTGGTGAGCTATGCTCATTGGGCCCATGAGCCGATCATGGTCCATAAATTGGGCTGTGACAGTGGGGGCTTTTATTTATATTTGTCAATTGGTTTATATAGCCTAATATTGATTTCTAACAATTAGTATATTCCTTAATGTGCTTATTGCGGTTTGCAAATTCTTATGCATATTGTGCTTTTATCTTTTTTTTTTTGGGTATAACAAAAAGGGGGAGAGATATGGGAAATTTTGCATCTTCAACGAGAAATATTTGACCTTGTAGTTTTAATCAAGTTTTGAACCTTGCAACTATTGAAGGGGAGTTTTTTAAATCCTTAAATATTTTATCATCTCTCATATTCTTTATAAAAGCTTGACATTTCAAATCAAAGTACTCCATGATTAAAATTAAAGGGAGTATTTTTACAAGTAAATTTTGCTCAAAGTTTTTTTCATATCAAAAAGGGGAATATTGTTAGTTTTAAATTAATTATAGTTTTGACATGACAAAAATGATCAAAATTGCTTGTATGTGTTTGGCACTTAAATTATTCATGTTCAAAACTCCCGTGCATTTGCTTTTGAAATGTTTAAGTAGTTAACATACTTTTAAAGTCATTATACTCTTAAATTTAGGGGTGTTTTGTCATCATAAAAAAAATAGTGATTGTTGACTCTATATGTTTCTGATGATAACAAAACGTTCTTCATTCTTTAAGTCTATCTATGTTGCTTATGTGTGTTGAGGTAAAATTGGTATATTATTGTTTATTTAACACCCCAAATTCCTTAGGATAAGTTTCAAGTTTAAAGAAAGTAATTCAAGCAAGTTAGAAGACATTTTGTGAAGTTTAATTGATCAATCAAGTTTAAACGAGAGGACTAAAAACTTCAAAAGAAGATTTTAGTTGATTAAAACAAGGTTTAATCAGTTAAAGTAACATTGGAAGGCATATTGAGACAAATAGAAAGATTTTAATTGATTAACACAAGGTTTAATCAATTAAAATAACACTAAAAGGCACATTAAGATGAAGCAAAAAGATTTGAATCGATTAAACCATGCAACTATTGAAAGGGAGTTTTTGAAATCCTTAAATATTTTATCATCTCTCATATTCTTTATAAAAGCTTGACATTTCAAATCAAAGTACTTCATGATTAAACTTAGGGGGCGTATTTTTACAAGCAAATTTTGCTCAAAGTTTTTGTCATATCAAAAAAAGAGAAATTGTTAGTTTTAAATTGATTATAGTTTTGAAATGACAAAAATGATTAAAATTGCTTGAATGAGTTTGGCACTTAAATTATTCATGCTCAAAACTCCCATGTGTTTGCTTTTGAAACGTCTAAGTAGTTAACATAGTTTTAAAGACATTACACTCTTAAATTTAGGGTTGTTTGCTCATCATTAAAAAAAAAAAAAGTGTTTGTTGACTCTATATGTTTTTTATGATAACAAAACATTCCTCATTCTTGAATTCGAACTGTGTTACTTGAGTGTGCTTGAATAAAATTGGTATATTATTGTTTATTTAACACCCCAAATGCCTTAAGATAAGTTTCACGTTTAAAGAAAGTGATTCAAGCAAGTTAGAAGACATTTTGTGAAGTTTAATCAGTTAATAGTTTAGTTTAATTGATCAATCAAGTTTAAAAGAAAGGACTTAAAACTTCGAAAGAAGATTATAATTGATTAAAACAAGGTTTTATTGGTTAAAGTAACATTGAAAGGTACATTCAGACAAATAGAAAGATTTTAATCGATTAACACAATGTTTAATTGATTACAATAACACTGTAAGGCACATTAAGTAGAAAGATTTAATTGATTAACAAGGATCTTTAATCAGTTAAGATAGTAATAAGTGCTATTCTAAAGTCAGGCAGAAAAGTTTTAATTGGTTAATATAAGGCTTAATAGATTAAGAGGGTACTAGCTGCAAAACAGAAGCATGCTAATCGATTAATCAAATGTGTTAATCAATTAAAGCTTAAGCTTGGAGTACTTGAAAGTGTCAAAATTCAAATTCAAAATGATCTAGATCGCTGAAAGGCACTAAATAAAGAAATTCACATTCGAAGATATTTTAATTGATTAAAGCTTACTGTAATGAGTTAAAGTTAAAGGAAAAGAAGCTTCAATCAATTAAAGAGAGGATTAATCAATTAGAATAAGGCTGATGAAAAATGTCACTTAAAGGTGTTTGAAGACAAAGAGGTTTTAATTAGTTAAAGTCCCTTTTAATTGATTAACATTATGAAGTAAACTACCAGACAGAAAAGCTTTAATTAGTTAAAGCTCATTTTAATCGATTAAAAAACTATTACCAGAGATTTGAAAAAGACTACTGGAAGACAAAATGACAGCTATGATTGATTCAAAACTATCTCTAACAGTTGGAAATAGTATAAGTATAAATAGAGGTTCAAACAGTGATAAATGCAAAAGGGAAAACCATCCAAGAGCAAGAATTAAGCTTAAAAGTGTACTTTAGAACATTAATTCCTCCAAGTATACTTTACTCCAAATTTATTCTTACAGCTCCAACAAAACCTAGAATAATTAACATCCAACATTAATTCCTCAATTTAATCTAAAAGTTTTGGAGTTAAAACTAATCCATTAAAACCCTAGCTCAAACTTCACAATAAACCCATTTTGAACCTTCAATCTTCCTTCGATCTTATACCCCATACTTGCAACAACCTAAATTTAGTGGGTTCTTACCTTGGTGAGCTTGGAGAAGAAGAAAACAATAAAAGCCTTAATTTTTATAGTGAAAAAAAGTTCAAAATTTGAGAGAGAAAGTTTAACCTTTTGAAACCCATGAGATTAAAGAGCTAAGTAGATAAAATCTTGATAACTTTATTATATAGAGTTATTTTGACACATTTTGAGGACTTAAGAAGCTAGATCTTTGACATTTTAAGTTTGAATTTTAGCATTTTACGTTTGATTAAATTTTGAGTAGTTAATTTAAGTTATTTTAGTTTAATTTTATGTTATTTTATTTTAAATTACTTTAAATGTAGTTATTGTAGATTTTTGTTATTACTTTTGTAGGAAATTTGATGAAAAAGACTCATTTGATGAAAATCCATGCAAGTATGGTGATGGCTTCATTCATATATGTTGTGGTATTTGACCATACTCTCTATACAGAACTCCAAATAAGGTAATTCTTAGACCACTAGAACGATAAGAGGAAGGGCTACAAATTTTTTGTTTATTTCTTTGTCCAGGTTTGATCGGATTATGGTCAAAACCTTTGTCTAAGTAGAAACACTGCAGCAGTATGCATAAACTGAACATCATTTGGTATTCAGAGCATATCTTTCACTCCAGAAGTCCAATTGATGTGATTATTGATCTATTTCAAATTTAAGAGATAGATCTACAACTTCTATGTTTACCACTTTACTTAGACTACTACAATTTTGCGCAAGGTAGCATGTTGAGTAAAGGCTGTAGCCTTGAGTTACTCAAGGATGCAGTGCCAAGCAAGCCAAGGCTACAGTGTTGAGCAGAGCAAGGCTACAGCACTGGTGAAAAAAAGGGAATCATACAAATTTTTAAGGCTAGAGCATTGCAGTGCCAACGAGGGGAAGGTCATGGTGCTATTGTAGCAAATGGGGTAAGGCTGTGACACCAAGGAACCTAAAGTCGCATCGCTAGAGGATTTTTCAAAAATTTCAATTCACCTATCATACTCATTTCAAACTCACCCTGATTTCCTTGGCAAAATTCTCACATAAAACTTGTTAGTAGCACCAAATACAATATCATCCACATAATTTTGAACTACAATCAAATCATTCAAGCATTTTTTTAATGAACAACATTGAATCAACACTGCCTCTAATGTAACCTTTTTCAACCATAAATTTTGAAAGTCTTTCGTACCAAGCTCTACGATCTTGCTTCAGTCCATATAAAGCTTTGTGAAATATATAAACATAATCAAATTTCTCAAAATCTTCAAAACCAGGAAGTTGTTTGACATAAACTTCTTCTTGAATAAGACCATTTAAAAAAACACTTTTTATGTCCATTTGGAATAGTTTGAAATTCATGAAACATGCATATGCAAGTAATAATCTTATAGCTTGTAATCTAGAAATAAGAGCAAAAGTTTCATCATAGTTAATACCTTCTTCCTGATTATAACCTTGAGCAACTAATCTTACTTTGTTCCTTATCACAATACCTTGTTCATCTAGTTTGTTCCTAAACATCTATTTTATACCAACAATTGGATGATTAGTTGGCTTTGTGACTAATGTCCAAACTTTGTTTCTTTCAAATTGTCCAAGTTCTTCTTTCATTGTTAACATCCAACTTTTTTCTTTTTTTGTTTCTTCAAAATTTTTAAGCTCTATTTGTGAGATAAAGGCTAAATATTCATAGGTTTTTTTAGGCCCTCTTCTTGTTTTTACAACTTCTAAAAGGTCACCAATAATCTACTTTTGTGGATGATCTTTGACATATTTCCAGCTTTTGGGAAGATTATTGTGTTGGCTTTCAACTCTTTGCAGATTTTCAAGAGATGGAACTTTTACTGCTTTTTCTTGAGAATTTTCTCCACTGTTCTTATTTTCCAAGCTCATCTTTTCCATTTGTTTATCAAGATCCTTTGCATCATCATCATCATCAAATACAACTTTTTTTTGCACAACATTAGTTTCATAAAAAATGACATGGATAGATTCTTCAATAACTAAAGTTCTTTTATTACAAACTTTATATGCTTTCGAATTTAATGCATATCGTAGAAAAATGGCTTCATCACTCTTAGCATCAAACTTTCCAAGATTGTGTTTTCCATTATTCAAATGAGCATTTTCTTCCAAAACTTCTTAAATTAGAAATATTTGGTTTTTTCCCTTTGCACAATTCATAGGGAGTTTTAGAAATCAAGGCTCTTATTAAAACTTTTTTTAAAATGTACGATGTTATGTTAATAGCGTTTGCCAAAAAATACTTTGGCAAGTTGCTTTCACAAAGAATGGTTCATGCCATTTCCTTTAAGTTCAGTTTTTCCTTTCAACAACACCATTTTGTTGTGGTGTTCTGGGTGTAGAAAAGTTGTGATCAAAGACATTTTCATTGCAAAAGATTTCAAATTCATCTCCTTCAAACTAACCACCATGATCACTTCTAATCTTTACAACAAGGAGTTTTTTTTCTTTTCAAACCTTTTTACAGTGATTGGCAAATGTAGGCAATGCATCATTTTGTAAGCAAGAAAATAAACCCATGTGTATCTAGAATAGTCATCAACTATAACGAACCCATAAGATTTGCCTCATAAACTAGTTATGTCAATTGGACCAAATAAGTCTACATGCAATAATTCAAATGGTCTAGAGGTTGGTATGACCTTTTTAGCTTTGAATGAAGACTTAACTTGTTTTCCAAACTAACATGCATCACAAATTTGATCATTTTCAAAACAAATCTTAGGAAGTCCAATAACTAGATCTTTTCTTATTAATTTTGAGATGGTATGCATACTTGCATGCCTAAGTCTTTGAGGACATAGCCAGCGATCATTCTCATCATTTACCATGAGACATGTTTCACATTCTAGTTCAAGATCTTCAAGAAAATTACATACATGTTTTTAATTATGTTTTCGATGAATGTAGTTTTGTTGGTGCTAATATCTATAACTTCACATTTATGAGAATCAAAACATACTTTAAAAACTTTGACACATAGTTGACTTATACTCAATAGATTATGCTTTAAACCTTTGACAAAGAGAAAATGATTAATTTGAGCTTGAGGTTTTTTGCCAATTGTTTTTACTCCATGAATTCTACCTTTTGAGTCATCTCCGAAAGATATTGTACCTACCACCTTTCTTTTTGTTAAGTTGAGCAAACAGCATTTCATTCCCTATCATATGCCTTAAGCAGCCACTATCTATATACCAAGGTTGCTTTTCCTTAACTTGAGCCTTTAAATATCTGTCTTTTTGGTTTAGTTCAACTTACAAACTAAATTTTCTATCTTTTTTTATAGGTACCCATACTTTGATAGGTCTTTGAAGGTTAATTGAAACATGGGTGGCTTTTGGCACCTAGATCATTTTTGTTTTGGGAAGACTTTTTCTTTTATGATAACATTCATAAGAAAGATTACCTTGTTTGCCATATGTATAGCACCTAGATGAGAAATCATGAGAATTTCTTTTAAAGTTTATATTTCTTCTTGGTATTTCTTTTGTTAGGACTTTATAAGCAGCATTTTCATCAATTGCCTTTCGCAAGTCTTCATTCCAATTCTTAAGTTCCAGCATCAAAATTTTAGAATCTGTTTTTAAATGTTCAATTTCAATTTGAAGAATATTTCTTTGTTAAAAAATAGAATTAAAGTCATGTCTTAACTTCTCTAATTCATCTTCAAGAGATGTAGTCTTTCTTTTTAAGACTTTATACTTCAATGCAAGTTTTTTAGGTTTAGCATATAAACATTCATATTTTTCATGAAATTCATCAATTGAAATTTCACAAGGATTATAGGATACCTCGGATTCATCATCTTTGGCCATCAGGCAGAGGTTTGCTTTTTCTTCCACTTTCTTTTCATCAACTTTTGAACTAGATGTGTCACTTCAGACCAGGTTACCGCCACCATAGCTCTCTTTGATTCTTTATTTTTCTTTTGAGTTTTTTCATTAAACAATTGGCATTTTGTTTTAAATTGACCAGGTTTCTTGCTTTCAAAACAAATTACATCATCCTTTTTGTTAAAGATCATTTTTGTTTCAGACTTTCCATTGAGAACCTTAATTTATTTGATAATTTTTCTTGGCAATTATTCTAATTCTTTGTCCCATAGGCTTTCTGAATCTTCTAGCTACCATGGCCAACTCTTCATCATCGTTGCATGATAGATTTTCCAACTCTTCTTCAAGAGTGCACTTTCAAGACAATACTTTTCTTTCTCTCTTTGGCTTCTCTTTGTTCTTCTTTTTCCTCTTCTTTGAACTTTAGCTCATAAGTGAGAAGTGATCCACTGATCTCATCAAGAGAGATAACATTTAAGTCCCTAGTTTCTCGAATAGTAGTATGGCTTTCAATTCTTAAGTAGGTTTTTATGAAGTCTTTTGATAATTTCATGTTTAGGGATTGGCTTACCAAATTAACTAAGCTTGTTGGTGATATTAGTGAATCTATCGAACATGCTAGTGATATCTTCACCATGTTTTATTTTGAACATTTCATAGTTGTAGGTTAAGAGAACAATTTTGGACTCCTTGACTTGTGAAGTCTCTTCATGAATGATTTTAAGTTTATCCCAAACTTGTTTGGCAATGGAGCAACTTTACACTTTGTTAAATTCAGTGGAAGTCAAGGCACAATACAGAGTATTAATAGCCTTGAAATTTGTTTAGACCTTTTTAGTTTCAGCTTCAGTCCATTTAGCTATCGATTTAGGAATTGTTTTATTCGTCACAACATTTGTGGTTGAAGAGATAGAAGGTCCATTGGTGATAACATCTCACATTTCATAATTTATAGCTCTTACGTAAATGGATATTCTAGTGCTCTAACAAGGGTATTTTGATCCATCAAATAAAGGTGGTTTGTTTGTAGATTGTCCTTCAGCGACAATTGATTTTTGTAGAGCCATTTGGATCTTCCCTAAGCACATTAAGCCTTAAACAAAGAAGGTTAGGCTCTTATACTATTTGTTGGTCCCAAAGAGCATACTAGAGAATGGTGAATAGCACTTTTGGAATGTCACTAAAACTTGGTTCCTAGTTATGAGCTTGTAAAGGACGATGAAGAAAAAAGTCTGAAGGTTGTTAGAAGAAAAACAAAGAGATGAAAAAGAGTAGACAATGTTTAACAATTTATAGTGGCTTGGTCTTCTTGACATACATCCACTACCTTGATATTTCAATCAAGGATTTTCAAACTAATTCACTAAAATCGGTGAAATTTCAAAGCTTTCACTAAAATCTTACAATGACTTTTAACAGGCTTAGCCACAACCTTTAACAATGGTTTCTTTTTTGGGATCAACCAAAACCCATGTTAACTTTTCTAAGGCTGAGTTAGAACCTACAACAACAACCAAGCTATCCCAAGCTTGATCAACCCCTTAGAGTGCTTCACATGCTCTAAGTAATCAAGGAACACATATATGATGTCATGCCCCGGAACTTTCCATCGAACCCGTGTCAAATACCACGATGTCCCGACAGACATTCAATTCCCCGAATACCCCTCGAGACCTCGCAAGGTTTTCGTATCAGTTTTTCATTTCCCTTGTGAGGAACCTTTTGTGAAAATTTTTTTTTTGAATCCGATTAAAAATGTAACACGCGAGTGGAAAATACATATTTCATGGTTAAAAATAAATCTAGAGGTCTAACACATTTATTTGAAGTAAAGTTTTATCTATTTAAATATATATACAAATATTCAATAAAATGTTCTAATTTATTATAAAACAATATTTTCAGAAATATTTAAAAATAATTTTTACAGCATAAAAACAAAATAAATTTACATATACTATCATACCGTGAACCAAGGTATGAACTTTAAATTCCAGTGACACGTGGGCTCCCACCACTGACTAAGAAGATGTAGGGCTACGAACCCTTACTTTCTAGAATGCAACTCCGAGACTAATTCTCATCTTAATCGGCTATCAACAAATTGTCCTGAGCTTGAAAAATGTATAGGAAAAAGGGATGAGATTATATAATTCCAGTGAGTAAACAAATACCACCAAAACTGTTTAAAGGAGAGTAAAATGAGACAAATAAAATACCCATCCCAACACGTATTTCATAATTTGAAAATCTATTCCAACCCACGTAAACAATCGTATTTTATTCAATTGTTCATAAAAACTTGGCCTCTGTCAAAAATATTTTCGCCGACACCTTGATCAGAGGTGTCCACTCGAAGCCGCCAAGGCTGATAAGATTCTCATAATTGTTCAAAATCAGCCATTCCTTAGCGTTGGCTGAGTCTCACTTTCACGTGGTGGCTAGCGTGAAGTGTACTCGGATTTGCTCACCTCGGGAGTTACCCTACACGCCTCTCCATATGAGGTAAGCACAATAATTGGGAATCGTGCCCCTCTAAGTAGGCTGATCCACGAAACCCCCGTCACTGTAGTGCCCACATTCTATATATATATATATATATATGTTATACACATATATATATTCCACCAGTCAATGAAATCTCACTAGTATGACATGGCTCACAATACTTTATTTCACATAACACATTCAATTGAAAGCAATTTAAATATTTTCAACACATTATAAAAATAGCCAGTCATACTCACCATATCACAAACCATTTTATTCAAATCACAATTTGCAATAAATCACGTGGTCTCCAATTACTATAGTTTTAAATCCAACATTTGATTTTTAAATCACTTTATAAAAATTCAATTTATTTTATCAAATCATATTTTTCACATAAAACAAGAATTTCACCATTTTAAATAATTTCCACAAAATCATCAAATTGAATAAAATTGCTCTAGATAATTAAAGCGATAAATTGTCCATTCACTGTATTAGGGGTAGAAATACTCCTATCCTCCGTCTTCGGGTGCAGTCTCTAACCCGAATCAATTGGCTCACCTCCTATCCATAATCCATGACACAAAATTCAATAAATTGTGTCAATTTATCATAAATTATTTCAGGCTCTACATAATGCATGGGAATGGGGTAAAAATGGTTCGGACAGTCGTTTAATCACGGTGTCCGACCGACTTACCTATACGCGATCTAAATTGTTAAAATCTCCAATTTAACTTTGAATCAATTTCTTTCAATTTCTATACCTCAATTATACCCAAATTGACTTAATGTCCATAAATACGATATAAATTATCAGTCTAGGTCATAAATTACATTTTTACCCCTAGTGGGTAAAATTCTTATTTTTGCACCAAAAATTCTTATTTAATTTTTTTTAACTTCATAATTCATCAATTCCCAACAATTTTCACTTGAAATGAAATCATTTCATTTTCCACCTATCCATTATGAAATTCGACCTAAATGAATTCTCATGAAATAGGTGATTTTCTCACTTAATTTTCTTCCTACACATGACTAACTAACTAAAAACACTAACATAGTTAAAATTCAAATAATTCCATCAACCTTCTCTCTCTAAACCCATAAGAACAGGTTTGAATCCACCATAACAACATGAAATCTAACCACGAAAACTAAGGAAAAATGCATGAAAATGATAGATTATAAGCTAAACTTGAAAAATCATACCTTTAAACACTTGAATCCTTGAAAAATCACACTTTTTCTTTGATTTTCTTCCACCTAGGGTTTTATTTTTATTTTCTCTCTCTTCCTTGCTGGTTTGTCTGAATGTTAGGGATGATATGGGCTGATTTTTTTTGTTTAAATAATAAACCTTTAAAGGCTTGGCACGTGGCACTCTCCTATTAGCTCAAATTTTGAAAATTTAAAATTTTGACTTTTTCATTTTAACTTTTCCACCACACATTTATTCATACTTATCCATTCTCACCACAAATAAAATCCCTTGGTCTAGACAAGTACTGGGGTAAAAAATTTACCGATTTGCCCCCAAGGTGAAAAAATTACGATTTTACCCTTAGACTCCAATAATATCGAAATTAAAATTTTCTTTCACTTTTCAAACCCAAATCATACTCCAATACTCAAATCATACTCCAATTAATCAAATTTGATCCAAATCCTCTCGAAAAATTCAATTTCTGTCCCCGGATGGTAAAATTACCATTTTGCCCCTATACTCCAAAAATATCGAGAATCACAATTTTTCACTGCTAAAATTCATTTTATGCTCCAATAATCATATTATATTTCATATAATTATTCTTGGTCATTTAAAATCAAAATCTTTATTAAAAATCCTCATTTTGTCCTTAAATTGAAAACTGACCGTGTTGTCCCTAATCGGTCAATTTTCTCGATTGACTCCAAACTGGACCTCAAACTCCAAATCATTGTTTTGAGTAATCCCTAGGCTGGGAAATTCTCAATTTTGCTCTTAAAATCCTTATTTGAGCTCATTTAAGGCTAAATCGACTTAATGGTACCATTAGGGACAATATCGTCTTTTAACGATTTCTTGAACTTCTTAAATATGCAAACATTCTATTGAGCATGTGAATGACATCATAATTATTTTATAGATCAGGGTTTGACATATGAAGTTGTACCTATGATCACTAAGCTGATCTAAATGGTAGAAGATGAGGTGCTAAACTCTATTACAATGATTGGAGTGAAATACAAGAAGAAATGAGAGGATTGTTACTATTTTTGGTTCTTTTAAGTTCTTGAAAAGCATCTCTTACTAATTTGAGCCATTGGGAATGTCTTTTTTACTTGAAAAAATTAGCTTTGATGGATTTTGACAGCTTTTGATCGTTGGAAATAGTTTAGGAACTAGTCTGCCCTTTATTTTGTCTTATAACATTCAAAATTGAATTTCCTGATAGTGAACTTTTAACTAGTTAACTATAGGACTTAGTCGATTAATTTTTCTCTATCTTATAGATCGCTTAACTGTGTTAACCGATTAAAAAAAGTTTTAATCAATTAAGAGTTTACTATTTTCAAGTAACCAACTCCATCAACCTTTTTTTGTTTTACTGATTCTTATTTTAATTTATTTATGTTGATCTTCCCCCAGTCTTAGTCAATCATAAAATTTGTTAAGCCACCGAAGACTTCATCAATTGTTGTTCAGAATTTTGACTTGTAGAGCTTCCTTTAGACCTTCACTTTTGAATTTTAGTTGATTAACTCCCCTAGTTAACTGGTTAAAAGCCTTCTGTTTATGACTCATTTTATGGCCCCTTCTCTTGATTA
Organism: Theobroma grandiflorum; assembly: GCA_036013995.1. NCBI lineage: Eukaryota > Viridiplantae > Streptophyta > Magnoliopsida > Malvales > Malvaceae > Theobroma > Theobroma grandiflorum. The sequence goes on from CP142131.1 coordinate 18,007,716, forward strand.
ATTTTAGTGGTTATTTTCAAGTGATTATTCTATTAAGTGATTTATATTTTTATCCCACACACTCAAGTAATATAAGTAGACATCAATGAATGGGAACGTTTGGTTATCATCAAAAACTCATGGAGTCAACACTTATGGAGTTCAAATGCTAATTTAAAATTTTGCATTGACATAAACTCATATGGATAAGTATGATATTTTTTGTAAAAGATTGCATACACACAAAAAACCATTCGAGAATGAGCATTCATCTAAATTGAAACATGGACTTGAATAATATCTATATTTTATTTTGAGCTGTAGATTTATAGATATACTTTTGAAGAAATCATGGAGACCATTGAGTTGGTGCTAATTGTCTTTAGTTAGTTTATTTAACTTATTTTCATCATTTAAGTTGTTTTCAATTTTAGATTTTCTTTTATGTTCTGCTTAAGGAGTAGAAAAATCTTAAGTTTGAGGGTGTGACAACTTTATTTTATAGAGTTATTTGGTTATAATTTTGGGTGATTTTTTTTAAGTTCTTGAAATTTAATTTAAGTATTAATAATTTTTAGTCATTTATTTAATTTAATTTAAATATGTTGGGTTCAATTGTGTTAAGTTATTTTATATTATTTTGCTTTAAGTTCAATTATTATTAAAGTTAAGCTTTATGATTTTTATAGATGTGCTTTGAAAAAAGGTCATATTTTGTGAAGGAGATGTATTTTAGGTGTAGACTTTAACTGCACATGTTGTAGTTATTTAAGCATATCTTTCACTATAGACGTTTAATTGACCTAATTCTTAAACCATTGGAAAACTAAGAGGTAGAGCTACAACTTTCATGTTTCCCATTTCACCTAGTTCATCCTAAAAAAGGGCTAAACATTTTATACAAGCCATGGTGCCCAATAAAGGAAAGAGACTTATGGTGCTTTATGACTTCTATTTTGCCTTGGACTCAAGCTTTATTTAATTCCTCTTTCAAGAGAACAATTCAAGAAGTTGGGAGCAAGGTTTTTCTAAAGAAAAAGAGGTACTGCAGCTAACAAGAAAGCAAGGAAAGTAAGGAAAATTACAGATTGAAGGCTTGATAAACATTAGAGTTCTTTCTTTTCTTGTTATATTTATACTTTCTTGTTTAGTTTTGATGGTTAAAATTTCTTTTCTAGATAATGTTTTTAGGAATTATGTTGAACTAAGTTTTTAATCTAGAATTGCAATTGAACCCAATGCGTAGTCTAAATTTTTGGTGTTCTTTCTTGCTTATGATTGATAGTATTGAGTCGTTTATTTTAATCCTATTCTTAATACGTCAATTTGCCTAACCACCTATTAAGTTGATTTGGAAACCTAAATATCATTGTAAGAGGAAATTTAGAGTAAGCCATGGAGGAAATAGCATATGTTCAATATCAATTGCATGAAATAATTGATTTGATTCATGTGTAGGTTAGGAATACACTTAGATGTTATATGTAGCAAATATTAGAATCTAAGCTTAATGAGTCTTTCTTGATTTCAATTTGCATAGTAAATTGGTTAAGGAAGATATTTTTATAAGAACAGCGAAAGAGACTTATAAATAAATTAGAACTTCAAGTTAACAGCTCAAGCCTATCTAGTAAGTAAATGGAAGAGATTCAGATGACACATTGAGGGGATATTGTGGTTCTAAACTTTTGGTTGATTCATTAATTAATTAAATTGATATTTTTATTTTCAGTTCTAGTTTTAATTTTAGTTTCTTTAATTTTTAGTAGTTTTAAATTTAGTTGTTTGGATAAGATTGAGTTGTTTTAATTTTAGTAATTAGCAAAAAGATTTGGTCAGTTCTTCGTAAGAACAACCTTACTTTCATTATATTATTTGTTAACAATACATGCACTTGCATGGTAAATCTGACAAACATTAATCACATTAGCCACTTCATATGCCATCAATATCAAACTTTTTATGCTTAAAATTGTGCTAAAAATCATATTTCCTCAAGAACAATGATATGAAATCAATTTCACAAAACTTGAGGAAATTAAATCAAATCAATTTTCCACAATCAAGCTAAATCAATAAAACTCAAATATATAAGAAAAACAAGCAATTCTCTCAATCAAAATATTGAATAATTTTTGGCATACGCATGAGGACATATTCAAGATCAAAAATAACCGCATACTCAATCTTTAGGTTTATACTTCCTTCTAAATCATGCAATTTATAACATGTACCACATTTAAATCAATTTTTCTTGATCAAAATTTATCAATAAAAGCTCAAAAGAAAGTAGACAAAGAATTATGCACTTAATTTTCAAGCGAGAATAGACAATCAAAATTTTCAAAAAAAAAAAAAGGCAAACAACTTTAGAAACCAAGCTAAACCAATCAATCTCAAGAATCACGCAAAATTCTCAAATTTAAAGAACAAAAAGATTTTTTTTTTTTTATGAAGATCACCCATTTTCCATTGTGTGCCTAAAAAGCATCTAATCTTTAAGTTATTCTCTCTTACTCCAGCACACCTACAAGAGACTTTCTCATTTGATTTTTGGTATCTAAATTGCTTTGGATCCTTGAAGGTTAGTCTAATCACACAAAGTTTCTTTTAGAACCCACACTTGTTTAATCCTATAAGATAAACGTTTTCTATTTGGACAAGTGCATGAATAATGACCATAAAATGAACCATGATTGCATTTGTCAATCTATAAACTAAGGGATTCATGAAAACTTTTTGTTTTTCATTTGTCAAAGCTTTAAGCTTCATTTTCATATCTAAATTCTCCTTTTCAAAAACATCAATTTTCTTTTGACAAGCTTCAAAATTAATTTTCAATTTTTCATTTTCTTTTTCCAAATCATATTTTGCCTTCAACAAAAATTAATTTTCAACACTAAGTTTTGAAATCATTTTCTTGTATTTCAAATTCATTTTCTCAAATTCATAAACTAATTCTTCAAAGACTTCTTGCAATTCATCAAATGAATATAAAATGGTTCACAAAGTAAGGAGTATACCTTAAGCATTTCAAGAGCCATGAGGCATGATACAAATTGGATTGAGGATTGAATTTCACTTTATTCCTCATTTTTAATTGCCTTGTTACTTGTTGAGAATAGCTTTCATAAGGCTTTTTTTCTAATTCCTCTTCCTTCTATGTTTCCCCATACAACTCTTTTGATTTTCCCCAAATCTCTTTAGCATGTTCACACTTGGAAACTCTCTCGTAATCATAATCATCAAGTGCAAGAAGAATATGCATAACCTTGGCTTTGAGTTGTGCCATATATATGTCACTTGTATCCCATTCTCTTTCTTCCTTGGTTAACTTGTATAGTATGAGACAAATATTGGCCAACATAAACCGTATCAAACATTAATTATAAGCGTAAAACCGACTTCAGTTGCTCCCAAAGTTTTACCATGTCTTTCCAACATAATAATACATCATATGTAAAGTTTTGAAAGCCAAACAAGCGAGAAAAGTGGCCAAATTAAATCAAAACAGAAACTATTTAAAATTCTAGAACAATATGAAACAAAATTTCTACACATTACTCTTCAATTTCAACTTCACTTTAAGTAGTCATAAACAACCCAAAAAATTCACAAATTTGACCTAAATCTTGACAAAATGGTCATTCATCATATGCATAAATATGAATGCCATAAGAGTTGTTGGCTCCATTAGTTTTTGATAATAATAAAACATTCACATTTGTTTGTGTCTAATGCCTTTATTTAAGTGTGCAGGACAAAGATTGGGAAAAAATAATAATCCAATTCTCCATAAGTATGTACCAAAAATCAAATGAATATGGAGATAAGATTGATTAACAAGAAAGAAGCTCCTTAGCTGAATAATGGAGAATATTAGTTGGCTAAAATTTAAATTGGAGAAATGGCAGGCTGAAGAGTATTAAGAAACAAAACCAACTTAGTCAACCAAAATGTAAGTTAGTTGACTAAGAGGCTACTGCCAAAATCTAGACTTCAAGACAGAACCAACTTAGTCGACTAAGAAATGGGTTAGTCGACTAAATGCTCTCTGCCAGAATCTGCGACCAGATAACAAAACCAACTTAGTTGACCAAGCAAGAAGTTAGTCGACTAAAAGCTCTTTGTCTACAATTTGAACCAAAGCACTAAAAGACAGATTAATGGCTAGAACCAACTCTTAACTGCTCCCAACCGTCATAAACTGCCAAACAACCATCAGACTTATTTCTCTAAGTATAAAAGGGTCTTCAAGTGATTAGAAATTAGTTTTGAAAAAGCCTTAGACATTATTGAAAATTTCTAAGAGAGAAAAAGGTCAAAACTAGCAAAATCCGTTGTATTCCCACTGCACTTAAACGTCCATCCTTTGCATTTGTATTCAGCACTCAACCTTGTACCATCTAGATCAACTTGTGATCATAGGTACTTTCTTTTACTCTTATCCTTGTATTCTTAGAGTGAGGGATTCACTCTAAGTGGTTGATTCAAGCTAGGTTTGCTTGCATGTGTTAAGGTTCTAACTTAGCCTTGAAAAGTTAGGTGTTGGGTTTTGGTTGAGCCCTTGAAAAACCATTGTAAAGGTTGTGACTAAGCCTGGTAAAAGCCATTGTAAAAGCTGGGTGGGAGTTTGGTAATTCCACCGTTTCTTAGTGAATTTTGGTGAAAATCTTTAGTTGGATAATCAAGGTAGTGGATGTAGGTCTTGGATCAAACTACTCTAAATCCTTGTCCATTGTCTACTTTGTTTTATTTTCTTTTTTATCTAGATTATTTCCTCATCTTGTTTAAGAGCCAAACTGTGCTATCACCCCCCCTCTAGCACATATAATTGGGACCAACATGAGTAAGAAAAGTAATTGAATTAAATAAAAATTTGAGACTATTCAGAACAAGATAGTTTCTAAAAATTTTTTCTTCAAGCCATTTTTTGCATCAAATCAACATATAATCATTTATAAATTAAAAATAAATAATATTTAAACATTAAAATTATATTAATTAAGTCAATGGAAGTTCTAACACCCTGTTGAGGTGAAAAATAAAATGACTCAAAAGAATGAAGTAAAAAAAACCTTACTTTTCATTAACAATATGAAGACATATATATATACAAGGCTTACTTGGAGTGCAAGTAAAGTAAATAGTATAAAAGGAAGTATTCTAATCTTAGACTTCTTTAGAATGCAAGTAAAGAAAAAGGTTAACAAGGAAAGATTATATAAAGAATAATCCTCATAAATAAAAGATCCTTCAATACTCCTTCTCAAGTTGGAGCATGACGAATAGAAATGCCTAACTTGACCAACAGTTTATGAAGTCGATTGTATCCAACTGCTTTAGTGAATATATTAACCAATTGGTTTTGTGAAGATATAGTTCAAGTAATAATAGTTTGTGGCTAAATATTCTGCTACATGAAATGGCAATCAATTTCTATGTGCTTCGTTCATTCATGGAAGACCGGATTGGTTGTGATGTGAATAGCAACTTGATTGTCATAAAACAAGAGAGTTGGTGTAGTGCGTGTCACTCTAAGATCTCGTAAGAGTCGTATTAGCCAAATGATCTCACTAGTGGTGGTGGCCACAGCTCAATATTTGCCTCAGCAAAAAAATGAGAAACTATAATTTGTTTCTTAAACTGTCATGAGATAAGAGAAAACCCAAGAAAGATAATATAACCAGTAGTAGATCTGTGTGTCGTCGGACATTCTATCCAATTTGCATCACAATATGCTTCCAAAGACAATAAATCATTTGAAAGAAGCAAAATACCTTGTCTTGGGGTTCTTTTAAGATAACGCAACACCTTATGAGCAACATCAAGATGTAGTTGTCATGCTGCATGCACAAGCTGGCTAAGATTATGCAATGCATATTTGATATCTGGATCGATGATGGTGAAATAAAAGTAAATAACCTACTAGGCCACGATAATGCTCTAGATCAATGCAAATTTCACTTGAGTCGAGTGAAAGCTTCTACTGTTGCTCTATGGGAAAGTTAGCCGGCTTGTAGCTTGTGAGACCATCCTCAGCTAAGAAATTAAATACGTACTTACATTGGCTTAGTGCAATCCTTGTTAGAGAACATGCCACTTTAATTCCAAGAAAATACTTAAGTTTGCCAATATCCTTGATGTGAAATTTTGTGTCTAAATAAAGTTTCAACTTAAAAATGCGATTGAAATCTATTCCCATGATGATGACATCATCAACATATGTGAGAACTACACTGGAAGATTCTCACATACGAGAAAAAATGAACAAAGAGTGCTCCATGTCTAATTGGAGAAAACCAATGGCAAGAAGAAAAGTGGTAAACTTATGATACCAATTTCGAGATGCTTAATGGAGTCTGTATATAGATTTTTGTAATTAACAAACCTAATGCTCCTCTTGTTTAGCAAACCCTTATGGGATCTTGATGTAGATTTCTTCTTCCAAGTCACCATGTAAAAAGGCATTATTCACATCTACTTGGTGTAATTCATAGTGCTTAATCAAAGCAAGTGCTAACAAACAACACATAGTGACTAATTAGGCAACAGGAGCAAATGTCTCGTGAAAGTCAACACCTTTAATTTGAGTGTAACCTTTAGTGACAAGTAGCACCTTAGCGCTCAATACTTCCATCTAGTTGATATTTGACTTTGTAAACCCATTTTGAATTAGTAGCCCATTTACCAAAAGGTAAGAGTTGCAAAGTCCAAGTATGATTTGCCTCCAAAATGGAAATTTCCTTCACCATGGCTTCCTTCTAATGTGCATGTTTGTCTACTTGAAAAAATTATTTTAGCTCATTAATGGATGAGATGGTCGCTAAGAAGGCAATGTGATTGGAAGAAAATTTAAAGTAAGAAATAAATTATGAGAGATGATGTACCACTGAATTGGCCAAAGAAGGAGATGAAAACAACATGATGCTTAGAGGAGAAAGATAGGGGGATAAAATATAATCATAACTATATAAGGAGCGTGAAACTTGATATTGTCATTTTCATAAAATAAGAAGAGCTTATGAAACAATATTTTCGAACTCATTGACAAAGTTAAAACCAATTGGGTCAAATGAAAAGGCTGTTGTGGTTGACAAATTAGATCTAATTGACTTAAACCTCATACTGACAAGTGAAAAGGACTCGTGTGGATTGGTGAATGAGGTGGACCTAGTCATAATAGACTCATTTGCAACAGTTGGCGACGTGGGATCCTCTATTGTAGGTCTGTTATTATGAGACATAGGTCCAATTGTGTGTGTTGTTGGGTTGACGCTTGTAAATGACTTGCTAAGCCCAAGTTCAGTGACATTGGGCACTACATGGTTGAATGGACTATCCAATTCAGTAGTCCGATTGAAATCAATTAACTGTACAAATTTTGTTATTGAGGAATATGCAAATGGAAAAATGTCTTCCAAAAAATGGACATCCCATGAATCATAAATCTTCATCTTTTCAAGATCATAAATTTTGTAACCTTTTTACCCACTAAGATGCCTAACAAAAACACTAGGTTTAACATGTGGAGTAAACTTGTCACGCAGCTTGTTATTTATATGTGCATAACAAAGACATCCAAAGCTTTTTAAATGATCATATGTGGAACTCTTTCCAAGTAAAACTTCCTATGGACTTTTATTTTGTAAAACAATGAATGGTATGTGGTTGATCAAGTATACGACAGTAAGAACATGTTCACTCCAAAACGGAAATAGGAAGATGAGCTTGAAATCATAATGCTCGCGCGACTTATAAAATATGATTATGCTTTCGTTCAATAACTCCATTTTTTTTGCAGTATGTCTGTACAGCTAGATTAATGTTTCATGCCATAATCAAAATAATGAATCATTAAATCATTATGAGTAAATTCTAAGTCATTATCTATTCATAAAATTTTAGCTCACAAGTTAAGTTGTATATAACCCAATTAAAAAATTACAATAAATGTGTTCAAGTTGTTTACTTGTATTTGATGAGAAAGACCTATGGTGGTCGATCGAAATCATTCACTATGGTTAGAAAATAGTTAGATCCAAAAAATGATTTTGTTTTGTACATACCCCAAATATCACAGTGTACTAAGTCAAAGGCATGTATAATCTTATTCATACTAATAGGAAAAGATAATCGTGTTTGTTTTGCTTTATAACAAGCATCACAAAATAAATTTTTACAATCAAAAGAAATAGACAAATTAGAGACTTGACAAATGCGATTTACTAGTAGATGCCCTAAGTGTTTGTCACGGCCCAATTTCCCTGGCCATGACCGGCACATGAGCCCAATGAGAGTAGCTCAACAAGCTTAAGCAAGCCTATCCATTTACGTTGCTTAACAGATTTATCAAATCATGCATACACACACATTTCCTCGGGTGTGAACATAGCCAAATCACAATGGCATTATTAGCAACAATATACGTGTACTATTCCAGTCATGTATTTAGCAATTTACATTGCATACACATATTCAGTGAGTGAATATTAGAGGGGAACAAGCACTAACCACAGGAAGAGTTAAGAACCATGATGCACTAATTTAAAAACGAGTCAATTTTCATCAAAACCCATTTTTCCTTAACCCAAAATTTATTATGCATTCAAGGATAAAGTATCCTTGAAATTTCACCAATCATTCTAGCAAGAAAGCAAAATTAACGGTTTATCACAAACCGTCACAGAACAGGGGTTTCACATACCATACAATCCCATATATGCATATATATCACGTACAATTTCATTAACCAATCATTCTAAAAAGATAGCAGAATTAATGGTTTATCACACCGTCATAGAACGAGGGTTTCGCTCAACCATACGAGGGTTTCATGTTAAACCTTTCTTCTTTAATTTAAAACAATTCGCATACCATACAATCACATATATATATATATAAAATCATGAGCAATTATATACACCACTAAGTCTTCACTGTCCTTGGTGGTAAAAAGAGACATTTATCAGAGCGCTTGGCAAGCGAAGACCACTCAATATCGCTACCAAGCTCCTGGGCAGAGACCTCTCAGAGCACTAGGCAAGGGGATCACTCAGCATCCCTTCCAAGCTCCTGGGCGAAAAACTATCAGAGCTCTAGGCAAGGGGGTCACTCAACATCCCACTTTGCACACCATTACAGGGGATCACTCAGCATCCCTTCCAAGCTCCTGGGCGAAAAACTATCAGAGCTCTAGGCAAGGGGGTCACTCAACATCCCACTTTGCACACCATTACAGGCATGTGCATTATCCACTGTGCACACCATTACAGGCATGTGCATTATCCACTCCATTACCAGCATTGCACTTTCCAATCCACACATGTGCTGTTACATCAAATTTGTCAAAACTTATTAATAATGCAATCAGCATAATATAAGGGTACACAGATTCGGTACACTCAAATTTCACGTAAATTTCTCAACAATACATGTAGGCATCATACAGATATACATAGGTGCATCGCAATCATATTTAACATCACAAAAATATTTTTCACTAAAGGCTTGTTCCCAGGTTCCCTTTCTTTTTAAAGAGAGTTGAATAAAATCATTCAAGCATTTTATTCAAATACGTTCATATTCCCAAAACCAATTTGAAATGCAAATTCACTCACAAATTTTTGAGAGTCGAATTCGGGCACTTCGACAGCTAATTCTTGGGTGCGACTTTCTTCCTTTTATCCGAAGACTCACCACCTTGACAATTTGCACAATAATTTAATCACTACATTTGTGTTAATTAGGTAGAAAATTAACCTAATTTCCATATGAATGCATTAAATGTTCAGGTAACCGCTTAATTTCGACGGTAACCTAATTCGGTCGATTACTCGATAAATTAGCCAATGCGTCCAATTTGACTCTAAATTGCTCCATTCTTTTTCTAATACCTCAATTCATCAAATACCATTTAAATAATGCCAATTTCAGTATTGAAACCTTTCCATTTCTTCATGGAAAAATTCGACCATTTGGTGCACTAGCACCGTAATTTTTCCTACTTAACTTTTTCACCTTAATTCATCATTTTCCAAACCATTTCCTTTGAATTAGAAACAATCCCTCACACACACACACAACATGCTAGGTTCGGCCAATGAAGGATTCTAGGAAAAATGGATTCTTTTCTTACGGTTTTGCTTCTAAACATGCTTAACTATCTCTAAACATCAACATAGCTCAAAATCAACCAATTTCAACATCAGTTCTGTCTCCATACCCATTTGACCAGCCATGGTTTCTCCATGAAAGCATGCTTTTCAACCATGAAAATTAAGGGAAAATGCATGGGAAAAATAAATCTCAAGCTTAATCGGAGAAATCTTACCTTTTTCACTTGATTTTCTTGAAAAATCAATGAAATCTCTTGATTTCTTAGCTAGGTTTTAGTTTTTCCCTTTTGTTCTTCCTTTCCTCTTGTTTTTCTTTCCTTTGGCCAACCAACTTAAGTGATTAGGGAGTGTGTGGGCTGATTTTTGTAGTTTAATAATAAAATATTATAAACTTGCCACGTGTCACTTTCCTATTCGTCTAAAAATTTAATTATTTGACTTTTTCACTAAAATTCTCCACCACATATTTATGCCATGCTTATCCATTCCCTCTATGAATAAAATCCATAAATTTGACCAGTGTTGGGGGTGAAAATTTACCGTTTTGCCCTCGGAGCAGTAAAATTATCATTTTGCCCCTATGCTCCAAAAACATCGAGAATTAAAATTTTCCACTGCCAAATCTCACATTATACTCCATATGATCAATCTTGATCAAATGTGGTCAAAATCTTTTCTAAAAATTCTCATTTTGTTCTTAAATGGCAAAATGATCATTTTGCCCCTAATCGGTCAATTTTTCCGATTGACTCCAAATTGGACCTCGAACTCCGAATTGCCATTTTAAATCATTCTATGGATTTTATAATTCTCAAAATTTTCTTAGAATTTCTATTTGAACTAGTTCGAGGCTCGATTTAACTTGGTTGTACCACCCGGTACAATACCATCTTTTAACGAGCTTGACAGGGTCTCACAGTGTCAATGCAATAAACTTGCATTAACTAAATTGTTGGCTATCAACGCCTTCTCCCCTTTCATCATTTCCAAGTAATAAAGAGCATTATGCTATCTACCCACTCCAATCGGCTTCTTCGAGGGTAAGTCCTGAATCAAAAAAAAATTCAACCAAAAAGTTATTGTACAATGTAAATCATGTGCAATTTACTAACGGGCAATAAATTGAAATAAGAATAAAGGACCTCAAAAACTTGTTCAATGATTAATCTTTTTCTAAGAGCAACTTAGCCTAAAGCATGAACCTCTATTGTTTTACCATTTAGAATTTGTACTAGTCGTATATCGAGTCGAGATACCACATTTGATAAAGAGTCTATATTGTGGGTTATACGATTTGTAGCTCCTGTATCTACAACCCATTCATCGTTTCTCTTATCAAAAAAAGTATAGGCTGCCACGTTTGCAGATGGGTTACCTGTTAATGCTCCATGACTACCTAACAAAGCTAGCAACTGCTAATGTTATGCAAAAGTCAAACCTATGATTGGCGATCCAACTCCATCGACATTAGTGGAACAATAGCTCTTGAAGACATGCTTGTCGCAATGTCGCCATCCCATTAATTTCTTTAGGAATGCAATTGATCACTATTAATTTGTTGATCACTCCTCTTTCTAGATTGTGGCAATCTAGATAACCAATCACCTTGTAACAATATTCTTTGCTATGGTTTACCTTCCCACAGTGGATACAAGATGGAAATCAGCCACGACTCCCATCATCATTCTTCTTTTGTTGCAATTCATTTTCTTTAGTCAATAAGGTGGTAGCTTCAATGATGGGTGTAAGAGTTATAACAACCAAATGCTACTTCTCTTCTCGTGTTGCATTGGCGTAAGCTCTTCTAAGATTATACAATGGGTCAACACTCAATATTTTGTGACTGCACAATTGAATATACTTCATCAAGTCCCATAGAAAAATTAAAAACCTTTTCTTCCTCACACATAGATTGCATCCTTTCACTGCACCATTGGTACATCCACATTTACATGATGGACTAGATTGAGACCCTGTAACTCACCCTGAATAGTTTTTAATTTACTATAATAGCATGAGACAAGGATTTTTCTTGTTGTAAAAGAGCATATGGTGTGCTTGAACTCATAGACTCTCGACACAATTCCTTGAGTAAATATTTCTTCTCAATCTACATGTATTTCTCTTACAGTTTCAACATAAACAGCACTACCTTGAAGTTCTTTAGCAAGTGCATTTGTAGGCCATGAAAGAACCATTGCTTTGCATTATATACATGATTGTAAATCTAGAGAATCAACATTTGGTTTTTTTATTGTTCCATCTGCAAAACCTACTTTGTTTTTAGAATAGAACGCATTCATAAAGATATGCCTCCACATGAAATAATTACCTCCACTTTCATTGAAAGGGTGCATCAAAAAAATCAAGCCTAGATGATCAGTCGAATGGAAGTAGTATGGAGAAGTGGCATTAATAACCTTGCTTTGATTAGCAGTTGCACTCGCTATCAATTCTTCAATACTCTTGCTTTTTTCATTGTTCGCATCATCTCCTGCCATTTAAAAAAAAATGAAGATTTCGCAACCTGCTTTGATACCATGAAAAATAAAATGACTTAAAAGAATGGAGTTAAAAAAATCGTATGCAAGGCATACTTAGAGTGTAAGTAAAATAAATAGTATAAATGGAAGTATTCTAATCCTAGACTTCCTTGGAGTGCAAGTACAGAAAAAGGTTAACAAAGAAAGATTATATAAAAGAATAATCCCCATAAATAAAAAATTCTCCAATATGAGGAAAAATCATGCAAAGATCATAGTAAAGCAATGGACATTAACAATTTTACTTCATGCAAGATCATCATTTACTTTATTTAATGTAAAAACACAACACTTAGGAGAATAATTGTAGACCTTTATGATCTTTGACGTCGAAATCAAGAAATCAACAAATTGCATCACAAAATTCTTCAATCCACAAGTTGCTCACTTGTACAATCTTTAGCGTTAATCCAAACAAATGGCCAGTGAGGAAAACTCGAAGGAAAATAGGGAATTCTTGGGTTGATCAAACCTGGTATTTACGGTTTTCGTATTTCGCAAGGTAAAATCTGAAATTGAAAAGCAAAAGTGGGAAAAGAAAAATAATTACTGATTTGAAAGGGAAGAAGGTGTGTCACTGGTTGGGTTCCCTCTTAGGAATATCGCACCTCTTCACCGCTTGTTTTTCTGAACACTTAGTCACTTAGGTCAACTTATAACATTATATTTATATGAGCAAACTAGGGTTAACTTCATTATTAAGTTATTGTAAAATTGCCTCCATGATTTAATTGACCATTTCAATTAAATTGTTGAAGTTCATAACTTTACTGATTTGAAAGGGAAGAAGGTGTGTCACTGGTTGGGTTCCCTCTTAGGAGTATCGCACCTCTTCACCGCTTGTTTTTTTGAACACTTAGTCACTTAGGTCAACTTATAACATTATATTTATATGAGCAAACTAGGGTTAACTTCATTATTAAGTTATTGTAAAATTGCCTCCATGATTTAATTGACCATTTCAATTAAATTGTTGAAGTTCATAACTTTAATGTAATTAAGTTCAATTTAATTTCCTTATTTTACTTTCTCACTAAGTCATCTTTAATGTGTGTGATTTATTATGTTCTTAACATGTTGACAATAAATGCAAACTATAATCTAATGTAAGCCCAAATTAGATAAATCAAACTTTTTTGCATTCATCATCAATTCTCAAATTGATTAGTTCATTTTTATAAATCAAGATTGGTATCTAACAATGTATCATTAATACCCAAATGTTAAAAAAAACTCCCAATAGTTCAACTTAATCTTTCAATGAATAGTATTTTCATATAATTAATATCCCTTCTACTAATATATTGACAAGACATAGAAATCGACGTCTACTCTATGTTCTCTATACCATGTTAGCTTTTTATATTTGTAATCAACTCCTTTTAATAAGATTCCAAAAAATCCTTTTCTGCCTCTTCATTCTGCATTAGCCAAGAATTCCTTTGAGTTATAACTTATCAATATGCAATTGGGATATACCTCTTAGTATCACTTAAGGCAATGAAACTTTTACTAATCATTCACTTGCTTTCATGTACTTCATACTATAGCCAACATCTAACTTTTATAAGCATCCTTGGTTATAGTCATCAAAGATAGTATCAAAGTATAGCACTCCATATATAAGGCAACCTAATGATCACAAGTCTAAAGACTACTTACACAACTGTCATGAAAATTTAATCTATAGACAGTTGAGTGAAATACATATAGAATTCTCAATGTAGGCCATGTTCAATGAATTTGTTCATATAACAAGCACTTATATGTTAGTTCCACTATTCTCATACTTCAATTTATAAGATCGATTGCTCATTTCACAAGTGAGAAACATAATCATGTGGTGATTTTTTGACTTTATCATTTCCAATCTCGATAAAGCATCGACTCAAAACAATGTTAAGAATAATACTATGATGTAATAAGAATCTTAAAATTATAACACTTTATAATTTCTTTTGCTTAAAGATAATAATTATAATAACAATTATAAACAAAAAGACTTATTAAAGTCAAAGTTTAAAATAACATAATGTATCTCTACAGTTAACTGATTGACTTATAAGACATATTAACACTTTCAAACTTAATGTGTGAATTTTTGGGGTCAATGCTATAACCAACTGTTAATCTCTTCAAAGACTATCATTTATGATCATGAGTCAAAACTTGTAAACTTTAGGCTATACTTGGTAAGAAGGATGGAAAGATAAAAGGTGAAAGTGGGCCTAATATCTTTAAACGATACAGATCTAGAAGCAGAAGCCACTGATCCTATGGATTAATTATTGCAGATGACGGTGGTGAATGCCAATGAAGGCGTTGTGTGCAATGGACAAAAGTAGTTGGCTTTTGAGATTGTTAAAAGAATAATAATGCAGAATGAGAGTGCATCTGATGGTAAAATATCAATAAATTACTTTATGTTGCTAGCTTCTGCGCATTGCAGGCAATTTTTCAGAATACTGGGAGTACTTGAATAGATTATAGGAAGGCTTTATAGATTTCTGCCTTCTGAGTCTTCTTTCCAGCAGTTAGTTTTCAGCAGATCGGTATACTGACTGAAATGAAATATAAATATGCTTTTATATGCTGGTAGGCAGGCATACACCTCTTTGATGTGAACCGAGGAAATAGTTACCAATTCCCCACCTCTGTTTTTATTATTCTATACTTAGAAATCTAATGCTTTCTTAATTCTTTGAAATTGGTGATGTAAGTATCACTATGACTACCCTTCTCTTGTTTCTTCTCTTTTAGGATGTCATTAGGCCTATTTCAGATTGCCTGTTACGGTTTACTGCTGAAAGACCTTGAACTACATATCTGTCAAAAATTAGAAAAAAAAAAAAGAACAGAAACGGAGAGAAGCAAATCTAACTGAATGGTTCCCCGGCATCCCCCTTTACATTTTTTATGTTGTGTGTCATGTTGTGAATTAATAGAAATTTTCGTCAGGACCTAGACCTATGAAGCGGACAACCTACTTCAACTCGCATCAACAACATGGGAGGAGTCCGGATGAATAAAATTTGTTTATTTAATTTTATTGCACTATTGAAATCTGGATGGTTCCGTGGATGTTAGCATCAAGGGCATATGCTTTTCATGAGAGAAAGGAACATTTAGTAAAGAAATATTGGAACCAACTTCTGCAATTCGTGCACTGTCTCTTGGTCACAATATCGTTTGTTGCATTATGCCTTAATTTGTTGAGTGTTGGCAGCGTCTTAAAGCTCTTCATCCTTTTCTTTTTATTTCTTTTTCAATCAGTTGTTTATAAATCTTTAAATAGATTATTAGTTTTAATGCTGTTTTGGGGATAGAAGGAGTGTTATGACTTTGAATAGATAATCTCTTACCAAACCTGTCAAAGCCCCCAACAACCTGAGCTAAGGCCCAAATGGCATTTTTTATTAGTTAATTGAGACACTCTTAATTTGCATTCCTCATCTCATAGGATAATAGAGATAGTCCCACTCCCATAACAGTATCTCAGATTCAGTGATTGCATTTGCATGCAGGAACTGTTAGCTATATATATAATATGACTAGAACCAATGGAGCAACTGGGGAATTGCAAAAATTATTGTCGGTCGGATTAAGAACTCCAAGGAAAATGCTTTTGGCAGTGCATAATTTTAAGTAAAACGGGGGCCCCAAGACCAAAATTTTTTTAGTTTAATAAAGACAAAAAAGGAAGAATGAGATGAGACAGATACAATGAAACATGGAAATACTAACATTAGACATACATAATTTATACTCTTAACTGCTCTCCAAGTCCCAATCAACTTGGAAATAATTAAGAAACAATGGCAGTTGCGCAGAAGATAAACAACATATTTTTGTCTGTTGTTGAAACTTCAGACAAATTGAGGAAGGGGAGAGGAAAGAGTACTGGGGCTTTACTGCTGCAGCAAATTTCTAAGAATCTCCGCATCTAAACTAGTTATATCCATGGAACCTATACATTGAGATAGTCTCTCGCTCAAATCATCGATCTCTGATTGTAATTTTCTGATGTAACTGCATGTTTCGCTCAGAACCTTTGCTGCTGATACCTACAAAATAAAATCATAGAAATAATGCTTAGCAATGGAAGAGCTTCATAAGCAGAGACATGACAATATATGAACTCAAAGTCCCACAGCACAGCTTTATTCTATCGCTGCCACTGTTTTCATGATTTGCCCTCCCTGTTGGAAGGGTTTTCTGAAGCTACTTCTTTTTATTTTTTACTTGTGCTTGGAGTATCAGAAAATCATATTATTGTTATTATCATTTGGAATTCAGTCCAGCAGGTCTGCGCATGATCATTGCAATAGATTCCGAGTTAAAATAAGATTTCTCCACGATGCAGGCTCCCTGTTGATTACTGTCCAGTATTAATCAGAATAGTCTCATCATGAAGAGCCTAGCTAAACATATTCGGTCACTTCACCCTTGTCAATGACAGGACAAAACTATTAGTATAAACAAGCAAACAGCATTACGGTACCAAGCTTTGATAAAGTGAAACAAGAAAGAAGAATTTAAAGAAAAAGGGAGGGAGAAAATCTTAGGCTCTACCCTGCCATTGCGGCCTTGATTCAGCTGTGGCAGCAATGTTTGTAGATTTAAGATGAGAGCAGTGAGCTCATCATCTGTGATTTTATTTGAAGCTCTTGATCCTTGGCTAGACATGAAGAAACCTAGCTAGCTTCTTGCTCTCTTTAACACTCTCTTACCACTAGTAGTGGGGAGTTTGAAAATGGAGGGCACAGGCAGCTTATAAAGAGACTTTGAGGATGGGAATTGCAGGACAAGGTAGTTGATAAGAACATATACAACCAAAACATTGTTGATTTACATATAACCCAACAGGACCCCATTTGTCACATATTTCTGCATTATATAGGCCCACCAACTATGTAGGCCATGGTCAATCAAGTCCGCAAAAATGCCCTTGATTTTTGTTAATGCAAAGCATCTATATCTTAAATCGCCACGTGTCCCAATCTAGCTGTATGTTGTATATAGAGGGCGAGACAACATTACAATTCCAAGTTACGATCATGCTAACAGGGACTTCGTAGGAAAGAAAAAAATAGAATGGCAAGAAAAAAATTTATAGGATCTGTTCATTGGATGTAACTAATCAGGATTTAAATATTTTCAAATTTATATAAAGTACAGATGTTTACGTCTTACCAATTGATACCTTTGTCTCTTGTGCGTTTAATGAAGGCACATCTCTTTCTGTTTGTCTCTTGCATTTGCATTCTCTAGTGTCTATTGTAGAACTTGTGTTATGATTTACACTCAAATTTAAACCTCTTTTATTTTTTCTAGAAAGGTAAAATCTCACTGCAAGTTGGCCCATCAAAATCTAATCGAGATATGGTAGGATCTAGACAACTGTTGGTGATGGAAGGATAGCCTTGCTCAGACTGACATAGGAACAAAAATGGATCACCTCCATATTTCTTTATGAGGTTAAGAAAACCGAACTCATGAGTTAGCGTTGCCCTTTGAGAGCTAAGCAACTTTAGACCATGGTGTCAATTGTCAGTCCGTATAAAACGCAAATTACAATAAAATAGGGGAGTTGCTGAAAGAAACCCCTACACCAACAGCATTCGAAATTCGTGCAGGAGTACAACACCTTACCGAGTCTGTGAGTATGCACCGAGCTATGTAGACAACGCCTTTTTCAATTATTTTTCTAGGCACGCAGTTGTTGTACATTTAGCCCTTATGTCAGTCTCTTGCCGCCTCAGCTAGCTCGGTCCCCTGGCTATCTCAAATTGCCTAATGCAAACGTGTGGGGTTGGAATAGGTTTGGCTGCAATCGTTAAATTTAATAGCAAACGCAAATATCAAAAATAATATATCATTTTGTTAAAAAATTTTAATTGGAATAAGATTTGTAGTTACGAGTGCTTTCAATTGCAATTTTTAATCGGTGTGATAGTAATTGCTTTCAATTGCAAATTTTAATCGTAATCACCAATTCTCACAATCACAATAACCAACTTATTAGAGTTTGACAATCAAATCTCAAATATTTGAATTAGATTTTTTATTGATTAAAAGATATTGTTTAGTAATTATGTTTATTAGGTTGACAAGTTTGCTTGATGGAAAAGTAAACTATAAACATAGGAGATTCTTGGTGTGTAAGTTCGTGGGGTATAAATATAGGAGAGTCTAATAGGGTGAGGTATGAGAGAATGATGTAAGTAGAGTGTTAAAGTTTATAGAGTTGACATGTGTTGACATTTCATGTATAAGTGTGAGTTTGAGTGAGTTTTTTATTGTTAATGTTGATATGTTTGTAATTTTTTATAATTAGTAAATTTTTTTATCATTTGTAAATGTAGATAAATTAAAATGTCAGATCACCTTAAATTCTTATTTCTTTTTATGAATGATTTTATCCCTGGATTACATTTTTGCTTACATAACTACTAATTGATATTTAGACGTTTGTAATAACAAATCCAAAGATAACCTTAGTGCATCCATGGCAAGAAATGCGAGTGCATGACATGATGTGACGATGCATTGAGGAAGAAGGTGAGCAAATTCAACGTGACTAAACTTAGAGGAGGGACAATAGGCAAATGAGGGAAAAAAAACAATAATTTGGTGTTTGCAAGTGTTTTGTCTTCATTTACCAACCTCATAATTTGGCCCTAAATTTCCGGTCGCTGACCGTACTGTTTAACTTAAATGGTGTTGTCTGCATGGCCACGTGGCACAGTGGAAATAGGCATGTAGGCATGGAGGCATCGAAGGCTTGAGGCCTTTCTACCCTTTGTGATCGAAATTCATAGGGGGGCACTTTCGTTGTCTTTGGACCCTGAGTCCTGACTTCTTCTCTCCAAAAGTTGGAGCAAAGATAGCTACTTTAACGGTTTTAATTGTAAAGTAAGACTGCTGTTAAATTAGAAAGAAAAGCCAACAAAAGTTTTAAAAGGGGTAGGGATCTATAGGAGATGTTGTAAACTTAGAGATTGGATTAAGAGGTTCTTAATTAAATCTTAAATTCGAAAGATATTGGAGTTGGAATTTAGTAATGATGCGTTTAAAATTAAACTTAGAGGTTGTTTGGTTTGATTTTTTTTTATTTTAAAAACTATTATGAAACTTTTATGAAAAATAATAATTTTTAAAATTAAACTAAAGTTGTTTAATAAATTTTTTTTATAAATTTTTTTATATAAATTATAATTTTGATTAAAATTATTTTATAGGGTATTTTTTTTAAAAAAAAGATAATATTGTAATTATTTTTAATAGATAAAGATATTTTTAAAATAAAAATAAAAAACTTTCTTATATTTTTTAAAGAAGAGAAGAAAAAACTCCTTACAGGAGCTTTTTTTGAAACTCTTTTTTTAAAAAATTTACTCTTTAAAAAAAATTATTATTTTTTTTTAAATTTATGTTTGGTCTGGTTTTTGCTTTTAAGAGGTAAATAAATTGAAAAAAAATTAAGCCAAACATGCACTTAGACAATGACTGAAAAAAGATTAGTCTTGAGTGCAAGCGCGTGCCATGCACTTTCAAAGGTCAACAATTAAGGTTTAGGAGGATCAGTGTTTCCAACAACTCTTAGATACGATCTTTTACCTTAGATACGATCTTTTAACTGACATATCGTCTATCTAAATTCCTCCTCATCAGCCTGGAAATTCCCTTTAATTTTGCACAACGTGATTGCTTGGACTTTGAGTTCAATTCGTTATACAACTCCACCACAATATTCTATAAACAAGAGAAACACGAGCAGAAATTCTACCAATCTCCTTAAGCAAATGTTTAAGTCTGACATTGAAATCTAGCTGTTTTGGATTCTTGGATGTTGTAATTTATAGCTTTTGAGTCTCAGAAATACATGAATACCGAAAGTTAGACCTTCAATATAAAAGTTCAGCTCAAGCTTTTATAACCAAGGAAATATATGCAGCACTAGAGTCTAAGGATTAGCATATTTCCATTAAAAAACAGAATGTAAGTGAGGGATTTTAAAATATGTTAAATAAATATTATTCTTTCTTATTGATAAATCTTATATTTAACTCCAGACTTGCTCTATTTTTTACTCTCATTTATAGTTTGTGATTGTACCATCTGATCTAAAATGTATATGAAGTACCGATAATATAATTTTTTTTTTTTGAATGGGTAGATAATCTAAATTTGGATAAAATTTTTTCACTTCTTTAAGTTGTAATCAAAATTATACTGAGATTTATTAGTTTTTGAGATGGACACTCCGTCTCAAAAAAATATTTTTCGTCTGACACATAGGTAGAGTCGTTCGTCAATGGTTAATGTTTTCATTATTTTGATGACGTGGTAAAAGTAAAAAAGCAATATTACCCTTGATTAATTTTTAAAATTATTATTATATAATTTTATTAATTATTTATTTTTTATTAATTAATAAAAAACTACCCATCCAGGGAGCACCGGAGCTCCCCTAGGTTGCCCTGATCGAGCTCCCTTAGCTTAAATCCAAATCTCAAATCTAGGATTTACTAAGCTTAAGCTCAACTTCATTTTTCAACAAATAGTTTCCAAATCTCAAATCCACAAACTCCAATATCAAGATATTTAAACTCTTACCTTGGTGGCTAGATCAAAGCCAACCGAACTCCAAAATCCTCCAACCTAGGGGGCGTGCAGTTTAGCTAAAGAATAAACAGAAACAAAGTTATAAACCGATTAAATTGAAGCTTAAGCCACAACGAAGCTCAACCTCACCTTTGTTGCCAATTGCCAAGCTCCCAATTGAAGATTTGGACGCCTAAAGATCAAGGGAGAAACTTGGGAGCATTCGACCAAAAAGAACTCTAATTTTGCTTCAAGTGAAATAAGCTGGCAGACCAACCAAAGTTGGCTTTAACACCCACAAGGATCGACCTTTTAATTTAAAAGGATAGATCCTGACAGTCACAAAAAGCTCCCAAATGCTTTGCTGGACATTAAGGATCAACCTTATAACTCAATGGGGTCGATCTTGTCTCTCATACAAACATTTCTAAGTGTTTGGAAGCTAAGGATCGACTTGCTCTCTTCAAAAGGTCGATCCTACATTTGCAGAAAGCTCACCAAGAGCGACTGGATGCCAAAAGTTTGACCTCTTCCTTTTGGGGTTAATCTTGGAAGAAACAGAAATCAAATTTATTCTTGCCTCAACCTTTCTTTGGTTTTTTTTATACTTCATATGTTCTTCTCTTTCAATTTACTTAGCAATTTGATTTTAAACCCTTAAAAACTAAGCTTAAAATTTATTCTCTCCATCGTTCACTAGGCACGTTTCTTAATTGTCCTAGTGTGCTGAAAATAAGGATATTACAAGTGCGTAGCTATATAGCAGCTCATGTCACAAAGCGGTGATCCATTCTTTCTTGGCAAGTGTTTTAGCAGTTGCTTGCAACCTAGAGAGTCAAGTCATGTTCCACTTGTTAGCTTTAAAATGATTATAGTTTTGAATATCACAAATGTGAGGCCTTGACCTCTATAGACCTATAGATAGAATGCTTGCATACTTGAAACACTTCGAAAAAATTTTCAAAGGATCGGTATTCTACTTAGTGGTACAATCAAGTGGATTTAAACCTCGAACTAGTTCTAGTAGAGATTTTAAGATGAATTTGAGAATTCTAAAACCCACAGAATGATTTAAAAAGGTGATTCGGAGTTCGAGGTCTAATTTGGAGTTAATTAGGAATATTAACCGATTAGGGGTAAAATGGTCATTTTGCCACTCAAAATTTAAATTTGGTTGTTTGATAAAATTTTTAACCAAGATTGATCATTTGGAGCATAATATGAGGTTTAACAGTGAAAAATTTTAATTCATGGTATTTTTGGAGCATAAGGGCAAAATGGTAATTTTACCATCTCAAAGGCAAAACGGTAATTTTCACCCCCAACACTTGTCAAATTTGTGAATTTTATTTATTGTGGGAATGGATAAGTATGGCATAAAGATGTGGTGGAAAATTTAAGTGAAAAAGTTAAATGGACTAATAAGCATGTGACACGTGTCAAGCAAGAATATTTTATTATTTTTTATAAAAATCAGCTCATATTTATCCCATTTCTCTCACCATATTTGGCCAAAGGAAAAAAATAAAGAAGAAAAAGGAAAAACAAAGAGAAAACAAAAACCTAGCTAAGAAAATCAAGGAAATTCATTGATTTTTCAAGGAATCAAGCAAGATAAGGTATGATTTTTCATTTTTTGCTTGAGATCTAGCATACCCATGCTTTATTTCTCATTTCCATGGCTGAATTACATATTTTCATGGTGGATCTAGGCTAGACCGAATGGGTATGGTGAGAGAAATGATATTGGAATTAGTTGATTTTGAGTTATGCTAGTGTTATGAGTTAGTTAATCATGTTTGGAAGCCAAACAACAAGAAAAAGATTCATTTTCCCCACCATTCTTCATTGGCCGAACCTACCTTGTAGTGTGTGTGTGATGGATTGTTGTTATTTCAAGAGAAATAGTTTAGAAAATGATGAATTATGGTGAGAAAATTAAGTAGGAAAAATCACGGTGTTAGTGCACAATAATGGTTGAATTTTTCCATGAAGAAATGAGAGGGTTTTGATGCTGAAATTGATTTTATTTGAATGGTGTTTGGTGTATTGAGGTATTAGAAAAGAAATGGAGCAATTTGAAATTAAATTGGACGCGTTAGCAATTTAATCGGGTGATAGGCTGAATTAGGTTAACACCGCGTTTAAGCGGTTAACCGAACATTCCATGCATCCATATAGAAATTAGGTTAATTTTATACCTAATTAACACAAATGTAGTGATTCAATTATTGTGCAATTGGTCAAGGTGGTGAGCCCTCTAATAAAGGCAAAGAAGTTGTACCCGAGGATTAGCAGTCGAAGTACCCGAATTCGACTCCCGAAAATTCTATGAGTGAATTTGCTTTTCAAAATCGTTTTGGGAATATGAACGTATTTGAATAAAATGGTTGAATGATTTTATTCAACTTCCTTTAAAAAAAAACATGGGTACCATGAGAACAAGCCTTTTGTGAAATATTTTTAGTAATGTGAAACTTGATTGTACTGAATCTGTGTACCTTTATATTATGTTGATATGCATTATTAATAAATTTTGGTGAAATTGATGTAACCGTGCATGTGAAAAGTGAGAAGTGCAATGCCGGTCAAATGACAAAAGTTGTGATAATTACTACCATGCATGTGCGAGTGGGAAGTGCAATGTCGGTAATAATGTGCAAATGGAGAATGCACTAGAGTGAATGAAAATGGTGTGGTGAATGAAATTGCACATGATTTTATATATATGTGTGATACAGTGTGTATGATGTAAAAATGTGATTGTATGATATGTGAACTCTGAGAAATGTGTCTTTGTTGCAAACTGATTTAAATTGAGGGAAGGAGTTCTAACACAAAACCCTTGTTTCGTGACTGGTTGTGATTACGCTTCGCTGCAGCAGAAATTCATTCTTGCTGCAGTGTATGCCTTCCCACTGCAACGATAACTTGTCGGTTTTCCTATCTTACTAGAATGATTGGTGAAATGTCATGGTTGCCTTGTCATTAAATGTTTAACAACTCTGGGTTAAGTGGAAGGGGTTTTAATATTAGCTAGATTAAAATTGTCTCATTTCGAATAAGTGCATCATGGTTATCAAATTCCCTGGCTAATATTGCTTATTCCCTTCTAATATTCTGTCACGACCCAATTCCCGGGCCATGACCGGCGCAAGGACCCAATGAGCATAGCTCACTAAGCCCAAGCAAGCCTATTTTCACTTACTTGATTCCATACACGCTCGTGTGAGGCATCCATACGTAATGCACCCAGTGTGCATATAATGCCAACTAACGGTGACATATCCAGTCACACATACACACACACACCCTTTCCGGTGTGGACACAGTCAATGCACAATGACATTATCAATCACAGTATACATGCACTATTCCAGTCATGTATTTAGCAATTCACATTGCTTACACATATTTACATTCATACCAGTCAAACATAAACTCTGACAATGTACATTACATGTACATACCCATCATACAGAAACCCAAGACTACCAGCGGAGACATGTACAATAAAGCGGCAACTAGTGAATGCCAGACACCTACCAGGAGATGGACTACTGTGATCCCGCGATCTAGGAATCTACAATCTCCTGATCTGAAAACATGAATTTTTTGAAAACGGTGAGTATAAAACTCAGTGAGCAAACATAAGATAGGAACAAGCCATAATATCAGGAAGGGTTACAATATGATGCATATATTTGAAACACGTTCATTTTTATCCAATTTATTACCAACCCTTCCCCTCATTTCAATTTAATTTATAATGAAGAAATAATCAATTTCATACAAATATACTCGGAGAAATGAACAATCACAAATGTATACAACCACATATATCTGAGCACTCGCAGGCGTTACGTATCGCCGTCCCTGCAAGCCCCTGGATAACAAATCACACTTCACCAATGTTCACGAGTGATAGTTTCCAGGAATCGTGGGCGTTACGTTTCGCCGTCCCCACTTTGCTCAATTTTCAGAATTTATAGTAAATAAGTGGGCGTTACGTATCGCCGTCCCCACTTTACTGAAATCTGAATTTCTAGGAAATAGTGGGTGTTACGTATCGCCGTCCCCACTTTGCACACCATTTCAGGCATGTGCATTTTCCTCTTTACACGTGCACGGTGGTAATAATTTCACAATACTTCTTAACAACACATATAAACATCATAACAATGTACACATTTAACACAATTAAATTTCACCTCAATGAAATAATAATTCATGCTTTCATGCCAAACACATAATTTTATGCCTTCATGCATAATACATATTTTCATCACATAAAATCATTTTTATCAAGGGCTTGTTCCCGGCACGTAATTTTTGTTTTAAAACTTTGAATAAATCATTTAATCATCTATTTCAATACAACGTGCATTCCCCAAACAATTTTGAAATGCAAGTTCACTCACCGTCTCACAAATCCGGATTCCGGATGCTCTCGGATCAAAAATCCTCAATTACGATTCCCTTGCCTTTTCTGGACTTCTCACCACCTTAACACAGAATAAATTCAGGAATTACTATAATGCCCCCAAACTAATACAAATTAATTTAAATTGCTAACGTACGATACGCAAAGGCAAAAATACGTTCGATTATCGCTTTAACGCGGTATTGCCTAATTTCGACCGATTACCCGATTAATCGGCTATTGTGTCCAATTTAATTCCGAATTGGTCCATTCTTTTTCTAATACTTTAATTCACCACAAATCATTCAATTAATGCCAATTTCAGCATCCAATCTTTTCCATTTCTTTATGGAAAATTCGGCCAATGCAGTGCATTAGCACTGAAAATTTTCTACTACATTTTCTCACTTTAAATTGTCATTTTTCTATTTTCTTTCATTTCAAATGAAACCATTTCATTTGAAATGAACCAATTCCTCATGCATTCTCTACACACTAGGTTCGGCCTAACAAAGAACAACCATGAAATTCAATTTCCTTCTTCCATTTTTTTCCATAATCGTGCTTAACTACTCCTAAACACCAACATAGTTTAAACTCAATCCAATCCAACATCAAATCCATACTCAAACCCATTTTTCAGAATTCTTCCCATCATGATATCTCCATATTAAACCATAGAATTCAAGAACAAAAGCATAGATATTAGAGATCACAAGCCAAAGTAGAGATTTATTACCCTTTTTCACTTGAATTCTCCTTGAAATCACACTTGTCTTGAATTTCCCCTACGTTTTGGTGTGTTTCTCCTTTGTTCTTCTTTTTTTTGCTTCAATTCTGGTGGGTGCCGAATTTAGAGAGAGAAATGAGGGTTAAATGCTGATTTTTATGGCTTAAATAATAAAATATAAAAGCTTGCCACGTGGCACCATGTGATTGGCTCGTTTTTTGACTTTTTGACTTTTTTCTCCCATTTGATCTCCACCACTTGATTCATCAAGTCAACATCTGATCCAAGGTTGACCATGGCTGGAAAAATTTATTCTGGTAGTGGAAAATTACCGAAATGCCCCCGGGATGACAAAATTATGATTTTGCCCCTATACTCCGAAATGTCCCGAAATTTCATTATTTTCACTGTCCAACCTCAAATAACACTAATATTAATCCATATTAACCAAATGGAACAAAATCGTTTCAAAAAAATTCACGTTTAGCAGTCCGGTGGCAAAATTACCATTTTGCCCTTGTGTTCCAAAAACACTGGGAATCACCATTTTACACTGCTAAACATCATTTTATACTCCAAAAACCATAACTATATTTCATATAATTATTTTTGATCCAATGTGATCAAATCTTGGTTAAAAATCTCCATAAATCAACAAATGAGAAAATGACCGTTTTGTCCCTAACCGGTCAATTTTCCCGATTGACTCCAAACTGGACCTTGAACTCTGAATCACTATTCTGACCTATTCTGTGGGTCTCAGAATTTTGAAATTCCCCTTAGAATTTCTATTAAACTAATTTGAAGCTCGATTTAACTTAATTGTACCATTAGGTACAATACCGGCTTTTCAACCAATTAGACAGGGTCTCACACTCTCCCCCACTAATAAAAATTCGGTCCCCGAATTTAAATTCAAAGTAGAGTGGCTTACCTTTACATATCGAAGAGGTGTGGATACTTCGTCCGCATTTCCTCCTCAGCTTCCCACGTTACCTCTTCACTGGTTTGATTTTGCCACAACACTTTCACTGAAGCCACATCCTTTGATCGGAGCCTTTTGACTTGTCTATCCAAGATAGCTACCGGTTGCTCCTCATAAGTCAAATCATCTTGTATCTGAACGGTTTCATACCGTATCACATGAGAAGGATCTGGATTATACTTCCTCAACATAGACACATGGAATACAGGGTGAATACTTGAAAGGTCTGGTGGTAATGTCAATCGATATGCCACTACTCCGACCCTCTCTAAGATCTCAAAGGGTCCTACATACCGAGGGCTTAATTTCCCTTTCTTACCAAACCTCATTACCCCTTTGGTTGGCGAGACTTTTAAAAACACATGGTCTCCCACCTGAAATTCCAAATCCCTCCGTCGGTTATCAGCATAGGACTTTTGCCTACTCTGGGCTGTAAGCATCCGTTGACGAATCATACGGATTTTATCAGTGGCGTCCTGCACCAACTCAGGCCCCAACAGTTTCCTCTCACCTACCTCTAGCCATCCAATGGGTGATCTGCACCTTCTTCCATACAGTGCTTCAAATGGTGCCATTTGGATGCTAGTCTGGAAACTGTTATTGTAAGCAAACTCCACTAAGGGTAAATACCGACCCCATTTGACTCCAAGGTCTATTACACATGCTCTCAACATGTCTTCCAAAGTCTGGATGGTTCGTTCAGACTGTCCATCAGTCTGGGGATGGAAAGCTGTACTAAAATTCAATTTAGTGCCCAATGCTTCCTGCAACTTTTCTCAGAATCTACTTGTAAACTGTGTCCCTCTATCCGACACTATGGAAACAGGAATGCCATGCAACCGTATTATCTCATCTACATAAAGCTGGGCATACTGAGCAGCCCCATAAGTGGTCTTAACCGGAAGAAAGTGAGCTGACTTCGTCAACCGGTCTATTATGACCCAAATCGAGTCATCACCCCCACTAGTTCGAGGCAAACCTGTCACGAAGTCCATGGCAATATGCTCCCACTTCCATTCGGGAACTGGTAATGGCTGTAGTAATCCTGCAGGCCTTTGGTGCTCTGCTTTAACCTGTTGACACACTAAGCACTTGGAAACAAACTCAGCCACATCTCTTTTAAGTCCTTCCCACCAGTACACTTCCTTTAAATCTTGATACATCTTTGTAGCACCTGGATGTATCACATAGGCTGCCATGTGAGCCTCCTCCAATATTTCTCTCCTCAACCCATCGATATCTGGCACATAGAGTCTGGTTCCATACCTCAACACTCCATCGGTGCCTCTGGTAAACATCTTCTCCTTCTTTCCCTGAGGATCCTCTAAGACCGTAGTTACGAACTCATCTTTACCTTGTGCCTCTTTAATTCGGTCTATTAGGATAGGCCTCACTCTGAAATGAGCTAGCAGTGCATCTGCCTCAAAAACCTCCAAATGCACATCCATGTATCCCAAGCTATGCATCTCTCTGACCAATAATCTCCTATCTGTGGAGATATGTGCTAGGCTACCCATCGACTTTCGACTCAGGGCATCCGCCACCACATTAGCTTTACCAGGATGGTAAAGAATGGTACAATCATAATCCTTCAGCAACTCCATCCACCTGCGTTGCCGCAAATTCAAATCCCTCTGCTGAAATATATATTTCAAACTTTTGTGGTCCGTATATATCTCACAAGTCTCACCATACAAATAATGTCTCCAGATCTTTAAAGCAAATACAATTGCTGCCATCTCCAGATCATGGGCGGGGTAATTCTGTTCATGCCTTTTAAGTTGTCTTGATGCATATGCAATCACCTTCCCGTGTTGCATTAACACGCATCCTAAACCAACCAACGAGGCATCACAATATACTGTATAACCCCCTGTACCCTGTGGTAGGCTCAACACTGGAGCTGTGGTGAGACATTTCTTAAGCTTCTCAAAGCTATCTTCACAAGTATTTGACCACACAAACTTTGTATCCTTTCGTGTCAGCTTGGTCAGAGGGGCGGCTATTCTGGAGAAATCCTTAACAAAGCGACGATAGTAACCTGCCAACCCTAAAAAGCTTCTAATCTCTGTAACCGAGGTTGGCCTTGGCCATTTCTCCACCGCTTCGACTTTCTTTGGATCCACTTGTACCCCATCCTTAGATACCACATGTCCTAAGAATGCAACACTTTCAAGCCAAAACTCACATTTGGAGAACTTGGCATACAATCGATGTTCTCTCAAAATCTGGAGCACTATCTTAAGATGCTGCTCATGCTCCTCTCGACTCCTCGAGTAGATCAGGATATCATCAATGAACACCACTACAAACTTGTCCAGGTAGGGCTTGAACACTCGGTTCATCAAATCCATAAAGGCTGCAGGGGCATTGGTAAGTCCAAACGACATTACCAAGAACTCATAATGACCATACCTGGTCCGAAATGCTGTCTTTGGCACATCCTCATCTCGGATTCTCAATTGATGATACCCAGATCGCAGATCTATTTTAGAAAAACATTGTGCCCCTTGTAACTGATCAAACAAGTCATCTATTCTTGGGAGTGGGTACTTATTCTTCACCGTTACCTTATTAAGCTGTCGGTAGTCAATGCATAATCTAAGTGACCCATCTTTCTTCTTTACGAACAACACCGGTGCTCCCCATGGTGAAACACTGGGGCAGACGAACCCTTTGTCTAGCAGGTCCTCCAACTGATCCTTGAGCTCCTTGAGCTCTGCCGGTGCCATCCGATATGGAGGTATATATATGGGTCTAGTATCAGGAATCAAGTCTATGCAAAACTCAATCTCTCGCTCCGGAGGTAATCCTGGCAGTTCCTCAGGAAATACATCCATAAACTCATTCACTACCGACACTTGACTTATATCTCCGACCTCTGCTTGGTTATCCCTCACCACCGCCAGGTAACCTTGACAGCCCTGCCTCAATAACCTCCTGGCAGACATGGCGGATATCAAGTTGGTCGGAACATTACTTTTATCCCCTTGGATGCTAAATGATGGCTCATCCGGGAAATCAAATCTAACTATCTTATGGTAACAGTCTACACTGGCATGACAAGGTGACAACCAGTCCATTTCCAATATCACATCAAAATCCAAGGTGTCTAACACCACTAAATTCACTATGGTGTTCTTATCCTTGATTCGCACTATGCAAGACTGATATTCCCACTCAGCCACGAATGCCTCCTTCAGAGGAGTAAATACCACTAATGGTTCTTCTCTCCTAACACAGTCTTTACCCAATCGAAATGCAAAGCATGGAGAGATAAAAGAATGAGTAGATCCAGGATCAAACAATACTCTAGCATCCATATCACAAATGGAAAGAGTACCTGAAACTACTGCATTGGATGTTTGGGCATCTTGATGGGTTAAGGCATATACCCTTGCCTGGCCTCTTCCTGCAGAACTTTGTTGTCCAGACCCAGCTGGTCTACCCCGAGAAGAAGTACCAGCACCTCTACCTCGTGTCTCGCTAACCCCCTGGCCAGATGAAACAGCTACTGAAGGAGCAGACAAAGCTGACCGAGTAGAACCGCGAACTGAACCTTGCGGTTGCTGAGCTGTCGGGCAGTTCCTCCATATGTGTCCAAGCTGGCCACAGTTAAAACAAACTCCTGGAGCACGATAACATCGTCCCCAATGTCGTCTCCCACAAGTATCACAGGACGGGATAACTTGACCGCTCTGTCTGGAGTCTTACGGCTGCCTCCTTCCACTAAAAGTGTTCTGCCCCGATCCAACGCTGGCACTCGTCACATCACTTCCTCGTTGGGGAAATCTCGATCCCCTCGGTGGTCCTTGATGGCTAGAGAATGAGCTTCTGCCACTGAAGTCTCTGCGGCCTTTATAACCCTCTGTTTTGGCCCTTTTTACTACATCTCTTGCGGCCCTACTCTCACTGGTCCTCATCTCAATTCTTTGAGCACAGTCAACTGCCGCCGAGTACGTATGGAAATCTCGGGATACCACCGCCTTAAATAATGGTTCCACCAGTCCATCCACAAACCTTTGGACTTTCATCTCCTCGGTGGAAACCAGATATGGTGCATATCGAGACAGCTGTGTAAACTTGATATCATACTCCGACACTGTCATGCTCGAAGTCTGCACCAATGCCTCAAACTCTCTAGCCCTGGCATTTCGCACACTGTGCGATAAAAATCGATCCAGGAAGGCTGTACTGA
This sequence comes from Theobroma grandiflorum, assembly GCA_036013995.1. NCBI lineage: Eukaryota > Viridiplantae > Streptophyta > Magnoliopsida > Malvales > Malvaceae > Theobroma > Theobroma grandiflorum. Next base: position 18,039,299 of record CP142131.1, read on the forward strand.
ATTCATTCCAGTTCAACGGTGCAGCACCTGTCGGCCTACCCCTTCGCAAGGAGTCGTACCATTCCTGTGCTACATCTTCCAGCTGAAAAGCTACTAGCTCCACTGATCTGGAACTAGAGCATCCCACAGCGTTACAAATCTTCTCCATCTTGTCCAAGAAAACTTGGGGTTTCTCCGATGCATCTGACCCCGTAAATGATGGAGGCTTGAGTTTCAGGAAGTCAGTGAGTGAAACCTCAACCTGACCTCTGTCACTCTCGGGAGGTTGGCGATCTGTTTGGCCTTGGGAACTAGGGGACTCTGGCTCCACATGTCTTCCCTCCATTACTTTCTGCATATCCTCCATTCGGGCTGCCATCATCTCTACAACCCGACTAACTCCCTGCAAGCCAGTCGCCAAGTCCTCAACAGTAACGCCTCTAGTAGGTGGCCTATCTGCCTCACCTACAGGATGGACAGCCTCTCTCCTACCCTCGGGCGTATCTGCCCTCACTGGCCTAATGACCCTACCACGTCTACCTCGACCTCTGCGGGTGGGTGCCCGTAGCCTATCGGTCATCTCAATGGGGACATCCTGCTCCCTCACTCGTCTCGAGGTGGCCTGTGTCTTAGGTGGCATTTTTACCTAGACAAGAGCAACACCAATTATTATACACAGTAAAAACAAGGTGGTTTCTAACATTGGGAATTTATGCGGTTTCTCAATTATGAAATGTGCCGTGGCTCACAGTTCATAATTAAAAATCCCACATAAAAACCCGACTCTCCGCTGGACTTGACCATAACACCCTAGGACCTAACAACCTAGGGCTCTGATACCAACATTGTCACGACCCAATTCCCGGGCCATGACCGGCGCAAGGACCCAATGAGCATAGCTCACTAAGCCCAAGCAAGCCTATTTTCACTTACTTGATTCCATACACGCTCGTGTGAGGCATCCATACGTAATGCACCCAGTGTGCATATAATGCCAACTAACAGTGACATATCCAGTCACACATACACACACACACCCTTTCCGGTGTGGACACAGTCAATGCACAATGACATTATTAATCACAGTATACATGCACTATTCCAGTCATGTATTTAGCAATTCACATTGCTTACACATATTTACATTCATACCAGTCAAACATAAACTCTGACAATGTACATTACATGTACATACCCATCATACAGAAACTCAAGACTACCAGCGGAGACATGTACAATAAAGCGGCAACTAGTGAATGCCAGACACCTACCAGGAGATGGACTACTGTGATCCCGCGATCTAGGAATCTACAATCTCCTGATCTGAAAGCATGAATTTTTTGAAAACGGTGAGTATAAAACTCAGTGAGCAATCATAAGATAGGAACAAGCCATAATATCAGGAAGGGTTACAATATGATGCATACATTTGAAACACGTTCATTTTTATCCAATTTATTACCAACCCTTCCCCTCATTTCAATTTAATTTATAATGAAGAAATAATCAATTTCATACAAATATACTCGGAGAAATGAACAATCACAAATGTACACAACCACATATATCTGAGCACTCGCAGGTGTTACGTATCGCCGTCCCTGCAAGCCCTTGGATAACAAATCACACTTCACCAATGTTCACGAGTGATAGTTTCCAGGAATCGTGGGCGTTACGTTTCGCCGTCCCCACTTTGCTCAATTTTCAGAATTTATAGTAAATAAGTGGGCGTTACGTATCGCCGTCCCCACTTTACCCAAATCTGAATTTCTAGGAAATAGTGGGCGTTACGTATCGCCGTCCCCACTTTGCACACCATTTCAGGCATGTGCATTTTCCTCTTCACACGTGCACGGTGGTAATAATTTCACAATACTTCTTAACAACACATATAAACATCATAACAATGTACACATTTAACACAATTAAATTTCACCTCAATGAAATAATAATTCATGCTTTCATGCCAAACACATAATTTTATGCCTTCATGCATAATACATACTTTCATCACATAAAATCATTTTTATCAAGGGCTTGTTCCCGGCACGTAATTTTTGTTTTAAAACTTTGAATAAATCATTTAATCATCTATTTCAATACAACGTGCATTCCCCAAACAATTTTGAAATGCAAGTTCACTCACCGTCTCACAAATCCGGATTCCGGATGCTCTCGGATCAAAAATCCTCAATTACGATTCCCTTGCCTTTTCTGGACTTCTCACCACCTTAACACAGAATAAATTCAGAAATTACTATAATGCCCCCAAACTAATACAAATTAATTTAAATTGCTAACGTACGATACGCAAAGGCAAAAATGCGTCCGATTATCGCTTTAACGCGGTATTGCCTAATTTCGACCGATTACCCGATTAATCGGCTATTGTGTCCAATTTAATTCCGAATTGGTCCATTCTTTTTCTAATACTTTAATTCACCACAAATCATTCAATTAATGCCAATTTCAGCATCCAATCTTTTCCATTTCTTTATGGAAAATTCGGCCAATGCAGTGCATTAGCACTGAAAATTTTCTACTACATTTTCTCACTTTAAATTGTCATTTTTCTATTTTCTTTCATTTCAAATGAAACCATTTCATTTGAAATGAACCAATTCCTCATGCATTCTCTACACACTAGGTTCGGCCTAACAAAGAACAACCATGAAATTCAATTTCCTTCTTCCATTTTTTTCCATAATCGTGCTTAACTACTCCTAAACACCAACATAGTTTAAACTCAATCCAATCCAACATCAAATCCATACTCAAACCCATTTTTCAGAATTCTTCCCATCATGATATCTCCATATTAAACCATAGAATTCAAGAACAAAAGCATAGATATTAGAGATCACAAGCCAAAGTAGAGATTTATTACCCTTTTTCACTTGAATTCTCCTTGAAATCACACTTGTCTTGAATTTCCCCTACGTTTTGGTGTGTTTCTCCTTTGTTCTTCTTATTTTTGCTTCAATTCTGGTGGGTGCCGAATTTAGAGAGAGAAATGAGGGTTAAATGCTGATTTTTATGGCTTAAATAATAAAATATAAAAGCTTGCCACGTGGCACCATGTGATTGGCCCGTTTTTTGACTTTTTGACTTTTTTCTCCCATTTGATCTCCACCACTTGATTCATCAAGTCAACATCTGATCCAAGGTTGACCATGGCTGGAAAAATTTATTCTGGTAGTGGAAAGTTACCGAAATGCCCCCGGGATGGCAAAATTACGATTTTGCCCCTATACTCCGAAATGTCCCGGAATTTCATTATTTTCACTGTCCAACCTCAAATAACACTAATATTAATCCATATTAACCAAATAGAGCAAAATCGTTTCAAAAAAATTCACGTTTAGCAGTTCGGTGGCAAAATTACCATTTTGCCTTTGTGTTCCAAAAACACTAGGAATCACCATTTTACACTGCTAAACATCATTTTATACTCCAAAACCATAACTATATTTCATATAATTATTTTTGATCCAATGTGATCAAATCTTGATTAAAAATCTCCATAAATCAACAAATGAGAAAATGACCGTTTTGTCCCTAACCGGTCAATTTTCCCGATTGACTCCAAACTGGACCTTGAACTCTGAATCACTATTCTGACCTATTCTGTGGGTCTCAGAATTTTGAAATTCCCCTTAGAATTTCTATTAAACTAATTTGAAGCTCGATTTAACTTAATTGTACCATTAGGTACAATACCGGCTTTTCAACCAATTAGACAGGGTCTCACATATTCACTCATTGAGTTTCGTACTCATGGTTTAAAAAAAATTTCATGTTTTCAAATCAGGAGACTGTTGAATCCTAGGTCAAGGAGTCCCGAAATTTCGTCGTTTGGGTAGGTGCTCGGCATTCGATAGCTTTCCTCTTTTCCTTTGTCTTCGCTGGAAGTCATGAGTCTTTTGCTCTGTGAATATGTGTATGCGATGTAAATTGCTAAGATACATGTCTTGAATAGTACATGTATATTGTTGTTGATAATGCCATCGTAGATTGGCTGTATTCATACTAATTGAAAATGCGTATGACCGCATTAGTTGATAAAATGTGTGGTAAAATAAGTGAGCTAGGCTTGCTTGGGCTTGGTGAGCTATGCTTATTAGGCCCATGCGCCTGTCATGGCCCGTGAAATTGGGTCATGACAACAAAATGATCCTAATTTGTTTAAATATTATTGGAATGATTCTTGACATGTTCTTGAAATAATTTAGCTCTCATATATTATTCTTACATAATTACAAGCTTTATTTTTTGAAGTAATTGAATTATGTATATAAGCTTGTATGACTTAGTTGTATGAGTTCATGATCCTTATAACATTTATCCTTGAGATATTGAAGTTGCAAGATAGGTTCACAAATGATGGAGCTTATCTCAATGCACTCAAAAATCATCAATCTACACAACACCAAGGCTGTCTCAAGTCAAGAAATTCATTCTCAACTCAACATTTGATCACAAGAAAGATATGGCCAAAGTTACATACTAAAATGTCAAGGAATCTTGAAGAAACATAGTTCCAATTGATCCTAAACCAAGGCAAGTCAATCTTATGGAAGAACAAGCAAGAACGGACAAGAAAACTTGAAGAACACAAAGCTATAATCGACCTTAGCACACCTATAGTCGACCTTGAGGTAGAAAGCTCATGGAAATGAAGTTCTTCAAAGCCATAGTTGACCTTAACAAAACTATGGTGACCCTCTAAGCTCTGATGTCAAAAATACAAGCTTTCTAGAAATGGATCGACTAGAGAATTTCTATACTTGACTATAGATGTCCATTAGACATAAAATTCAAAAAGAAAATGGCTAGTTTCTTACTTTAATCACCTCTAATGGCTCCAAGACTTCTTTAACTATAAAAAGGACTATTTGGAAACATTTCAAAGTGAGGAAGAAGAAAGAAAATGGGTTAAACTCTTAAAGATCATGGTTTTGAAAAAAAAAAAAGGAGAGAAAACCAAGCAAAACCAAGCCTACTTAAGCTAAACCTTATTTGTGCTTGCACTCTAATCTTTATATCCAATCTTTTTATCCATTGGTAGGCATTCTTTCTTCATTGTATCAAACTAGCAAAATGCACCTATTTTAAGCACTCTTACTATTCCTTATAAAAGTTCTAACTCATCCTTAAAAAGTTAGTATAGGTTGGTGGTTGAGCCCGTTAAAAACCATAGGTTGTGCTTGTTTCGGTAAAAAGCATTGTATGGGTTAAGCCTATCCCTGTGAAAAGGAAATTTGTAAGGTTTATGGTTGAACCTGTTAAAAATCATGGGTTGTGCTTGCTCCCATTAAAAGGCATTTGTAAGGGTTGTTGGTTGATCCCGTGAAAAGCCGTTGTGAGGATTTAATGCTTGATCTCGTAAAAAGCACATTTTCTTAAGTGCATTTGAAATTCCTTTTTGCAAGAGAGTGGATGTAGGCATTTAAGAAAATTGAACCACTGTAAAATTATGGTGTCTTTATTTACTTTTGTGCATTTGAAAACTAGTTTTTAGAAAAATCATTTACTTTGAACCATTATAACTTCAAGAATCAAGTTTGTAATTAGGTAAGAGCAAACGTACAAAAGCTGAATCATTTCAAGAATTTATCAAGGATCACTCAACTAATGTTCTAGCAAATTATGATATTTTGTCATTATTAAAACAATAATCATTTTAAATGTGAAAAATTTTTGATTATGTAAAATTCTTCTTTGAGTTTTATTGACAAATCTTAATTATGTAAAATTGATATAAATGCGATAAATATTATAAATTGCATAATCTTGAAGAAAGCATGAACTTATGAGACTAAAACTGTGCATTTATATTTGAAACTTGACTATATCATCATTTTCTTTATTTATTTTGCTTCATTGCGAAAATTTGTTTGATAAAATTTCCTCATGTTTTGACAATTTGATTTCATATTATCTCTTTGAGAAAAAATTATTTTTGACCATAATCTTGAACATTATTTATTTGTATTCACATCTATTCTAATAGTCTAAACAAGGGAATTTTAGCTTGAAAGGTTGACTTTTTTATTTCCTTGTGATCAAAATGTTTTAACCATTTGGATGACTTTGATTTGCATTTTAGAACTTGATTGAAAAATGGTTAAGTTTGAGCATGACAAGTTTCGACTACTTGAATCGATATTTCTAAAGCAAAATGAGCTCATATAAGAAAAATACTAGCCATCCTTGAGTCTATAATAATTTATCAACAAGGTTGTTGGATGATGAAAATACATTTTGACTTGTTCTTATTAGATGTGCATGTTTGCTTGCAAGCTTGAATAATCATAAGGGCATTTGTGGTACATAATTACACATAACTTAGAAATGATCCTTAGTATGCTTAAATATGATTTATTATACTCGCTACACATTTCATTGATCATTTATAGCATAATTGAATTAGATTAAATGACTTTGAGCTCAGGATTTTGTACAAAGCACGTCTAACTCAAATTTTATATGTCTCATGTGTAAAATTTTTGAAAAGAAAAATTAAATCTTTGTTAAATGATTTTCTTGCAAAATCTTCTTGATTTCATTTGATTGAGTTTGATTTATTCTTGATTTTGATAGCTTGGTTGAACTAATTGTTTTTGATACATGTATATAAATTCCATTTTCATTGGTGATTTTTCTCATGCTTTGTGAAATTGATTGAAAGTATTTTCTTGAGCATGATCTTGAGCATTATAATTTGACATTGATGACATTTTTCAAGGAAATGAACAAACATTCTTGAGATAACAATGATTTTAATGATATAAAACTTGAACAAATATGCTTTTTGTTGAAACTGCTATCATGACATGTTCTTGTTATAAATGATTGCTTGAATGACTTCAAGTGCATTTTTTTTCCATATGTTGAGAAATGTTGAGAATGTTAAAGCTTGATGCTTATTATGCTTGAATTTATTGTTTCTCATGTGCCTACATTGAATTATCATTTCTTGAGGATTGGAATATTCAAACACTTAGTCTAAAATCAATTCTTGAAATATGCTTCATTTTTGTGCTTAAATGATTGTTTCAAGATTGAATTATTGCCTAAGCTTATAAATTTGATTATGATGAACTCATTGAACTTCATGAAGAATATGTTTAATTCATATATTGTTGTTGGTCAAGTTACATGCTTACATGATATCCAGTCTTGCTTGACCTTAATGTTTAAAGTCTAAAACTTGACTTTAGCTATACATTTGAATATGAATTTAATTGTCAAATTTGATCATGATATATATTGTGATGACATAGTTGAAATATTTTAGAACATGCATTTAAATGTTAACTATGCCTTCCACGAGCTTAAACGTTTTGCATAATCTAAAGAATTTGTGTGCATCCAACTTGAGCTTATAGGTTACCAATTGAATGCTCATTTCTTGAATTTTTACAATTAGTATTCATTGATACTTGGATGCTTACTTTAGATATATATTCATGAGTTGACAGCTTTATTTTCATCACTTCATAATAATTGGTATCATTCATGAATTATGAAACATTGAGAAATAATGTATAAATTAAGCTTCTAATGCTTGCTTCTTTTTAAATTAGTATATGTCTAGATATTCTTGGAAAAATGATATAATGGTTTGGTTTTCTCCAATGTCTTGATCCACTCCCTTAGAACACCAAGGAATTTGAAATTCACTCAACAAAATTTGCTTTTTACGAGATGAATCATTAAACCCTCACAGCGTTTTTTCATAAGAGTAAGTGGAACCCTTCAATAATGGTTTTTAACGAGCTCAACCACAAATCCACAAATACCTTTTCAAGGTTAAGCTATAACATTTACAAGAAGAACACAAAGTATAATACGAATTCTTTTACAAAGGTTGGATGTTAGAAGTTTTAGCTTAAGTGTGAAGAGAAGAAATATCAACTCAAATGAAGTAAGTGTGGAACCTTTTTATGTTTAATAAAAGACTAAAATGAAGGCTAGAGAGGAAAAATAAGCTTTGGAGTCTCTTTAGGGTTTGTAAATGTATCTCTAGTCTTCTCTTGCTTCAAAATAACCCAAAGGCCGTCTTTTATAGTCACAAGGATAATTGGAGCCATTAGAGATAAGTTTGAATTAAATATGCCCATTACTAAACTTTAAGGGTTAATTACAATGCTCCTATGATCAACTATGTTTTTCAAAATTGCTGAATTAAAGTTTCATAGTCAAGTGTAAACTTCCTCAACTCAATCCAATTCCTGAAAGCTTACATTTTTCAAATCTAGGCTGAGGTAGTCAACTACGATCACTTGAGCATTAACTATGGCTTTGAAAAATCCTCTTTTAGAGCATCAGATTCCTCAAAGTTGACTATGGCTTTGAAAAACTTCATTTCCATGAGCTCTCTATCTCAAGGTCGACTATGGCTTTGTATTATTCAAGTTTTCCACTTATTCAGCCACTAGATCAACTTAAGCTTCTCTAGGGTCGATTTTTACCTTGTGTCTTCAAGATTTCTTGACTTTTTGGCATCTCTATTTAACTATTTCTTCCTTATCATTAAATACTGAGTGATGACTAAGTTTCTTGACTTGAAGCAAGCTTGTTGTTGTGTAGATTAATGATTTTTGCATGGTTTGAGATAGACTCCACCACTTGTGAACCTAACTTGCAATTTTAACATCTCAAAGATAAATATTAAAAAGATCATAAGCACTCATATAGCTAAGTCAAACAAGCTTATAGATATAGTTCAATAACTTCAAGAATCAAGCTTGTAATTATGTAAGAACAAATATATGAGAGCTAAATCATTTCAAGAATTTATCAAGGATCACTCAAGTAATGCTTAAGCAAATTATGATATTTTGTTATTATCAAAACTATAATAATTTTAAAGCTAACACAAAATACTATGAAATTTTTGTGCCTTAATTTACTTTTGTGCATTGTGATTTATTTTTGAAAACTTGTTTTAGAAAAATCATTTACTTTGTTTTTGGCACAAGTAGGAAAATTATTTTGAAAAAGATTTGACTTTTAATTAGTGTCTTCGTTCTTATTATTTCTTTGTTTTGCTACATCTCATCTCAAGAAAATTCATTTCATAAATTGCTTGTATGTTTCATCCTCATTTTTCATATATTGATTTGCTTCTTTAGTAAATCTTTTTCAACCCTCACTACTTGTTTATTTTTTGTTGAAACGATTTCTTGAACTGTTCTTCTCAAGTTGTTTTTATTTGTTCTAAATTTGGAAAACATTTTTCTGATAGAAGATTAACAATAACTTTAGTATAGTCAACTATTCCCAGTTGATTTTCATTTTTGAAAATTTTTTAGCATCCAATTCACCCTCTCTTGGATATTCACTTTTTGATCTAACGTTTCTAACACCACTAATGAGTTAATCTTTACATTTTTATTTATAAATACTTGACTATGTTTTGAATGTGAAGCCATTAAATGGCATTACACTTAAATGAAATTATACAAATATGATAGATGATGGCGTAAGCATCAACATGAGCACCGAGGAGTGCATGTAAATGCCAATATGAAATATATGTTATAAGAATGTTGTTAATGAAAGAAAGCGTTTTCGCACCTTATGTTGAGAAATTCCGTAACTATGTGATAGCACTTATGTATGGATGATTCTATTTGTGTCGAATGCTTGTATGAAAGATTATAGTAGATAACAAGTCTTCGTATATATGTTGAATGAAAGGCTTACTAAGGCCTAGTAGGCCAGTACCTAATAACTCTATGATATAGAGTTATTTGAGTTTAATTTGATAATAATTTAACTTAGTTCTTGTGATAATGCATAGAAATTAATAGGTTTTATTTAAATAAATTTAAATTAGTTAATTTAGTGAGTCAATCTAATTTTAGTTACTTTTATACTTAATTTGGTGTTAATGTGACTAAGATAAATTGTTATTGATTTAATTGTGTTTTTATAGGTGTTTAATGAAAGAAGAATTTTAATGGAAGCAGAAGAGCAATTTTGAGGTCTAGATTTTCATTACACATGTTTTGATATTTCAATCATAACTCTCTCTATAGAGCTCCAAATGAGATAATTCTTAGACCATTGGAAAGTTAAGAAGAAAAAGCTACAACTTTCATGTTTACCACTTCTCCCAGTTTAGCCTAAAAAATGGCAAAAAATTATGTCAAATTTGAAGCACTGCAGCAGTCTTAGAGCAATTACTATTTTTGCTAATTAATGGGTCGAGACCGCGGCTCACATAGTCTGTTGAGGAAATTTTGATTATAATGGACTTCTTTCTTCATCCAACTTGGCCTAACTTCAAAACTCTATAAAACCAACCTTTTGGGAGACTTTTATAAAAAAAAAACACCAGATTGACCGTTAAGAATCAAGCTACAAAGTCATTGAAGCTAAGAAGAATTTAAATGATTCAAGAAGAGGATTTGGAAGATCAAGATTATAGCTCTTAAGTTTTATCTTTTTGTTATTCTTTTATTTTTCTTAGTTTCATACTATTGATTAAACTTTATCTGATGATGATATGTGACTGGATAAGGAACTAAATTGTTTATCTAAGATTATGATTGAACTCAATATCTAGTCTACTTTATTTATCTCTCTTTTGCTTATATTTGATGGATTTAAGTTGTTTATTTTATTCGATTCTTAATACTTCTAATTGCTTGATCACTAATTAAATGGAATTGGAAATCTATGTTAAATCTTAACAAAGGAGATTTAAGTAAGCTTTAAATAAAATAGCATATGATCGAGTACACTTAGTTGATTAGGTGATTTGATTTACATATAGGGTAGATATACACTTACAAGCTATACGTAGCCTAAATTAAAGCATGAGCTTAATAAATCTTTCTTCAATTTAATTTGCATAGACATATAGTAAATTAATTAGGAGAGGTATTTTTTATGAGAAACTTGACAAAGGCTTACAAATAATTTAGGACTCTAGGTTAACAACTTAATCCATTAGACTAAGTTAAGAGAAAGAGAGACAATATTCAAGTGAAGTATTTAAGGATATTATAATCTTAGGTCTAGTAGTCACTCTAATTTAATAAAATAATTTTGTTGATAAATTTTAGATTAGTTTTAGTTATTAGTTTCAATTTTTCTTTTTAATAATTAGGTTGTTTGGATAAGATTGGGGTGTTAAAATTTTAGCAGTTAACAATTATGAATTAATTCAATTCTTGTAAGAACGAATTCTACTTACTATTATATTACTTGTTAACGACACATGAGTTTATGTGAGAAATCAACAACAATACCCACATAGGACCTAGTGCCAGTCATGAGTCCCTAGAAATAGGTTATGATAGTTTAGGATAACAATAGTCAAAATATTATTTTGAGGGATGAATACCAAGGGTCGGTACTCAAAGGAAGATGAATAGTCAACCTCACAAGGTTTGAGAAAAAGTCGATTCACGAGGTTTGCTCCTCACTTGACAATTTCCTCATCTTTTGTCTCATAAGATTTTAGTTATCTGTAGAATGTTTTCATTATCTCTCAAGTGTAGTATAAGCCTTATTCTTATGTTAATCTTAATCCTAGTAAAATTTACACAACTTTTATGCTAATTGCAAAATTGCCTCTAGAGTAATTGAACGATTTAATTAACCCTTTGAAGTTCTTAATTTATTTCAATTAAATCCAAGTTAATTTATCCATTTTTACATTCTCAATTAACATTCTTTAATGTGTGTGGCCCGTTAAGTTCTTAACATGTTGGTAATACATATAAACAATAATTTGGGGCAAAACTTGGATTAAATGAATCAAACACTTTCGCATTCATCATAAATTTTTGAATTGATTAGTTTATATTTATAGTCAAGATTGGCACGTAGCTATGCATCATAACCACTCAAATGTTAAGAAGAGTCTTATTAATCTTACTCAACCTTTCAATGCACAATCTTACAATGTAATTAATATCCTTTCATCAATTTATATCCTGGCAAGACATAGAGCATGATTTGATGTCTACTCAATATTGCCTTTGCCCTATTCGCACTTGAAGATAGTAAATAGCTGTGAGACCCTGTTAAGTTTGTTAAAAGTCGGTATTGTATGTAGTGGTACAATTAAGTTGATTCGATCCTCGAACTAGTTTAATAGAAATTTTAAGAGGAATTTAAAAATTTTAAAACCCACAGAATGATTTAAAATGGTGATTCGGAGTTCGAGGGTCAATTTGGAGTCAAATAGGAATTTTGACTATCCGGGGGTAAAATGGTCATTTTGCTACTCGAGGATAAAATGGGTATTTTTGATATTTTTGCACCATTATTGCCCGAAAATTTCAAGAAGAAAAGTGAAGATGGTTTTGCTGAATTTTAAGTTAATTGACTTGAAATTGGTGAATTGAAATTTGTGAATTAAAGCATTAGAAAATAAATAGAATTAATTGCAGTTAAATCGGACGCGTGTATCGATTTATCGGGTAAAAGACCAGAATAGGCCAATATGGTGTTTAGGCAAAATTTAGACATTTTGCATTCTATATTCCGCATTAATGTAGAGTCTAGGTTAGTTTATTATAATTTAGCACCAATGTAGTAATTAAATTATTGTGCAATTTGTCAAGGTGGTGAATCCTCCAGTAAGGGCAAGGAAATTACACCCGAGGATCGGTGATCGAAGTGCTCTAAATTCGATTCCCAAAAACTGTGAGTGAATCTGCATTTCAAAATTGTTTTGGGAATATGAATATATTTGAATAAATGGTTTGGATGATTTGCATCCAATTTCTTATTAAAATATAAATAGTCCCGGGAACAAAATTTTGGAAATATTTTATGCTATGATTATGTACTATGTGAAAAGAAAATGGATACCTGCTCGTTTAACGTGTTGATAATTATATGAATGAAACTATATTGTGTGTTAATGACCAAAGGTTGTGCGAGTATGGAGTGCACACATGGTCATACTATTAAGTATAAATGGAAGATGTACACCCGAGACCCAGGGGCTTGCAAAGACGATGATACGTAATGCTTGCAAGTGCTTGATAGCAAAGTGGGGACGACGACACGTAACACCCACGACTCCTGGAATCTCACGAGTGAATTGTGGCAAAGCGTGGCTCTCCGCCTAAAGGCTCGCAGGGACGACGATACGTAATGCTTGTGAGTGCTCTAAGGGGTAGGGAGTACACACGTGGGTTCCTTGTTAGGTGCGAGTGGGAGATGCACTAGAGTGGTGGATGTAATTGCAATGGATTTAAATATGTGTACGTGTGATATGGTGTGCATGATGAAAATGTGATTGCATGGTAGGTGAACTATTAAAAATTTACTTTCCTTGCAAATTGATGTAATTTGAGGAAAGGGGAGGGTTTTCGATATTAAATTGGATCAAAAATGGTTTTGTTCCAATTATGTGCATCATGATTTTAAATTGTCCTAGTTATTATTGCTTGTTCCCTTCTAACATTCGCTCACTGAGTTTCGTACTCACAGTTTTCAAAAATTCATGTTTTCAGATCAAGAGATTATAAAATCCTAGATCGAGGGATCACTGTAGTTCGTCTCCTGGTAGGTGTTCGGCATTCAATAGTTGCCTATTTTTCTTGTAAATTCTTCGCTAAAAGTCATGGGCCTTTTGTATTGTGATTATGTACATGTAATGTACATTGTTAAATTTTACGTTTGAACGGTATGTATGTGCATATTTTATCGATAATACCATTTTGAGTGAGCTTTGTGCACACCGGGTGCATTGCGTGTGTATGCCTCACACGATCATACGTTAAGTAAAGTAAATGAAAATAGGCTTGCTTGGGCTTGGTGAGCAATGCTCATTGGGTCCATGCACCGGTCACGATCATGGAATTGGGTCGTGACAATAACTCTTTAATGAGATTCGAGAAACTTTTTTCTTGAATCCTCAGTTTGCCTTGCCCAAGGACTCCCTTGAGTTATAACATGTCAAGATGCAATGGAAATTACCCTTATTATCACTCAGGATGATATATCCTCTATTGATCATTCACTTGCCCTCAAATGCTTCATGTTATACCTGATGTCTATCCCTCTATGAGCATCATTGATTAAGACATATAAGACAACCTGATGATCTTAAGTCTACGTATCACTTAAACAATTAGCACATGAAAATTTATTTCATAAACACTTGAATGATAATACCAAATAAAATTGTCATTGTAGGTCATGTTCAATGAACTTGTTCATGTAACAAACACCTACATGTTAGTTCAAGTATCCCTATACTTCAATCTACGAAATCAATTTCCTACTTCATAAGTGAGGAAAATAGTGTTGTGTCAATCTTTGAACTTTATCAATATCTAGTGCTTGATAAAACTAACTAAGAGCCTTGTACAAATTATACTTTAATGCAATAAGAATCTCTAATTATAGAACTTTATAATTCCTTTTGCAAAGCATACATTATTTCGTGGATTATATTTAATCTTAGTGGAGTATATATATACAAGTGAAAATAAAGAATACCTTTTATTAAATATAAATGCTTAAATACAAGAATGTATCTATGTTCATCCAACTGATTGGTTTGCAGGGCATAGTCTACATTATCAATCTCCAACTTACACTAAAACTAATCACTTATGTATCTTATATTGATCCCTTCCATGTGGCAATCATGTTTCTGTTGGGATAGAGTCTCACTAAATGGATCTACTAGAATATCATCTTTGGGAACACATTCAATCTTTATATCACTTATTTGTAAAATCTCCCTAAATAGGTAACATTGCTTTAATACATGTTTGGATCTATGATGAAAGCTTGATTCCTTTACTTGCACAAACGCTCTATTATTGTCAGAATACAAAGGTATTGGCTCAACAATGCTAGGAACCATACCTAATTTAATGATGAACTTCTTCATCCAAATAGCCTCTTTCGTTGTCGCAGACACATGATGCCATTATCCTTATAAATTTTGATATGCTATGTCTCTTGTTTGGAAATTTTTAAACTTTGGTGTGCTTGTGGTAATTTCCCCAATCATCCTTTTATAAGCATCCTTGATTAGGACCACTTTAGATAGTATCAAAATATAATAATTCACATATAAGGCAACTGGATGATCTTAAGTCTATAGATCACGTACACAACTGCCACATAAAAATTTATTCCATAGAAACTTGAGTGACAATAACATATGGAATTTTCATGGTAGGTCATATTTAATGAACTTGTTCATATAACAAGCACCTACACGTTAATTCAAGTATCCTTATACTTCATTCTATGAAATTGATTATTTACTTCATAAGTAAGGAACATAACATTGAGTAGTATCTCTATTTTATTAATATCCAATTCTTGACAAATAAACTAGAAACAATTTCAGGATTTTGCTTTGATGCAATAAAGATCTCATAATTATAGCATTTTATAATTCTTTTTGCAAAGCATAAATTATTCCATGAATTTTATTTCATCTTAGTCAACGACACACACACACACACACCCACACACATATATATAAGTGAAAATAAAGAATGTATTTTATTAAATGTACATGTTTATATACAAGAATGTATCTTTGCACAACCTAGTGATTGGCTTGTAAGGCATACATCTACACTATCATCCACTTCATAACCTACTGAGGCCAATGTTACAAATTCTACATCCATAGTAGGATCTGTAATACATGTTTGTCTTTTAGAAACCCAAGATATAACAATCCCACCAATCATGAAATTTCACCCAATTATGGATGAATGATCTTCCAAATTAGCTATCAAACTTGCATCGATATACCCCCTTTAATCCTAAAGGTTCTCCACAATATGTGATGTCATAATCAATCGCTTTCTTTAAGCATTTTTAATACGATGTACACAATAACCTAATGCAATTTATTTTAGGTTACTTGTATACCTATTAAGCTTGCCAACTATAAAAGTAATGTCCAACTTTGTGAATGTCATAGCATACACCAAACATCCAATTACTCATGCATATTCAATTGTGCAACTGGCATATCTTTGTTTGATACTAATTTCTTATATAGATCATAGATATTGCGACTATTGCGCAATCAATTAGATTAAACATTTTGAAAATCTTCCAATATAGTGAGATTAGAATTAATTTATCATTTTCTCTACATATTCTTATTCCCAAAATCAAATCTGCAACACCCTTGTCTTTCATTGTAAAATTACTAAATAATAATCTTTTGGTACTTTTAACTTGTTCTAAATTTGTATCAAAAATTAACATGTCATCCACATATAAGCAAATGATGACACCTTTTTTATTATTTGAAGTTATTATATCCATATTTATTGGATTCATTAATATGATACCTATTAGCCTGAACAATGTCATCAAGTTTTTAATGTCATTGTTTAAGTGTTTGTTTATTCCATAAAAAGACTTAATTAATTTACCTACTTTAATTTATTCCCTTCAAGTTGTTCCATTTAAGAATGTGGTTTTCATATCCATTTGATGTATTACCAATTTTATGTTGAAGTCAATGCAATAAGCATTCTAATTATAGCAATTTTTAATACCAATGCATATGTATCAAAATAACTAGTCTTACCCTTTTGTGTAAATCCTTTAGCTACAAGTCTAGCCTTAAACTTGTCTGTAGTCCCATCAATTTTTATTTTCATTTTAAATATCTATTTGTAATCACTTGGTTTGCAACTAAGAGGTAAGTCTGCAAGAATCCAAGTGCTATTACCCATAATTAAGTTCATTTAATCATTTATGGCTTCTTTCTAAATGCAACATCCTAAGACTTCATAGCCTCATCAAAAGTAATAGGACCAAATCTCATATTTGAGACAATATTTTACAAGTTTGATTGCAACCTCCCTTGTTCCATCAATAAGAAACATATAGAAATCTCATTCATATATTTTTGCTTTTCTAACTCCTTTATTTCTCCTAGGTACAAGGTTTTCATTCTCTTCAACTTCTAAAAAATTCTTCTCAAGTTCATATGAACTTTCTTAAGCAATTTCGTTTGACCAAAGACTTGATTTAAATCTTTTTTTTTTCTGGAAAGTTTTTAGGGCCTAGTTACCCTGTTAAAATTTTATTAAAAAAACCTTTAAAGTAAGGTGCAAAGGGAAGGGGGACATTAACCGTACCTCCCAATTTACATGAGCTCGAGAAAACTTAAAAAGAGTACCTAAAAAGATGTTTCAATTTCTTGAATCTCCATTGAATTCCAAAACAAAAGGTACCTCTCACAATCCAAACCAGTGCACTGATCCTAATTGGGTTCTTGTAGCATAGTTCACTGAAATGGAGTCATCATCAGAGAACTCATCACTTTCCCCCATATCAACTGCTTCTTCCGAGGCTAGGTAGAGTATTTTACCTATTGTAGCTTCAGTGTCTGAATGTCTTCTACGCCGCTCCCTTGGATGGACTTCGAATTTTGTGAAATTAGTTGCTGAATTAACTGGACCCTCACTCAACCCTTTGTGGTATGTGTACTTACCTAAGGCAGACTCTTGAGTGGAGGGGTCATTTATGTGAGCTTCCATATTTTCTTGTGAGCCTGCAATTGAGGAAGCAACATGGTTATTTCCATCTAATCTCTTGTTCTGACTTGCATCCTGTTCTCCCATTGGGTTGTGTTCTCCACTACCTTCCAAATAATCCTCTGACTCATTTTGGCCTTTTGACTTACTTTCTGCCCTTTGCTGGTGTTCGTTATGGTCATTTATCTCTTTCCGCGGATGAGTTTCCAGTTCTGTACCCTTGGCATTTGAAAGGGAAGGCACTTCAATCAATTCTTTATTATCCCTGCACTTGCCCGAAGCATACTCATGAGTAGGTGGATTTTCATCCTGGCCCTCTATATCTTTCCGTGAGCTTTCTCCTTCTGCCATTGGTTGACCTTTCCCATGCATTAAAGCCGCTCCTTGTGATGTTGGCTTTGTAAAGCATTTTTTTTTTAATTTTATACCCTGCATGTGCTTGTTTGAATTCTTGCATTACTGTCACGTCACCTGCAGTAGTGGCCATTATTAGTCCTATTTCTTCACCACTTTTGTTGTCATTCAATGGGCCCCGCTGGACATGCCTTGTCAAGAAGCAAGAAATTCCCGTTGGAGCTGTCACGGGTTCCTCAGCCCAGACAGCTGTCGCATCCTCGTGATCCCGGTCAACTCCCATGTCAGGCTGCCCGTCTTTTCCGTGCAGGTTGTCTGCATCCTGGGCTGTCTGTTGATGCTCGTTTTTACCTTTTTTTTGGCTTCCTTTAGCTTCCTTGTCCTCCCACGACATTTTGTGATGCGCTTGGGTCTCTTCGCAGACCTCCCATGCTACGGGTTCCTTTTCCCTTCCATCCAGGTCGTTGTTTTGGTCCAGCTGGTCAATCAAGAGGAGTGGAGGGCATGTGACGTGCCAACTTGATGCTGGGGCCCCTGACCCGTCGATTCCACCATGAGCTGGAGCTGCAGGCATCATCCCCCGGTCCGTGGCATGATCCTGCTGCTGCTTTTCTTTTCCCTGTAGAGTGGGTTCCACAGCTCGGTGTGCCAGCTTTTGCCCGTTTGTTCCTTGTTTTTTTATTCGTTTAATAACCTTTTTCTTACTTTTCTTTGTGCCTGACCTATTGCCCTCGATAGTTGCCCTTGGGCTGTTTCCGTTTCCATGCAACAAAATCTATGCTTCGCTTTGCAGGAGTTGCAAATTAGCAGGTGGCTTTGCCCCTTTCGATACTTTTTTCTGTTTGTGTCTGCCTTTTGGTTCTTCTTTTTCGAACATCTGCTCCTCCGTCCCTTCCCCGTATTTCTTTTCTTTGTTGTTATTTTTTTCTTTTTTACTTGCTTGTTCTGACAGCCCATGCAGGACCTGCTCTCCTTCTTTTTCGCTGCAAATTACCTACGTTAGAGGACTAAAAGTAGAATTATTTGAATTCTTTTCCGTGCTTTCATGCGCTTGTTCATGCCCCTCGAACCCAGTCACTCCCATCTGTTGTCCGTTCCCATGCGAAGGAGAAGTTGCCTGCATTGGAAGCTTAATCAAAATATTTTTTGAATTGTCTCCTGTTTCCCCTTGTACCAGTTTCGGCTGTAGTGTCCCATCACCTGCAGCTACCTCAGATACTTCTGCTGCCATTGATTCCTCAGACCCCGTACTTCCTTTTTTGGTGTAATCCGCGGTCAACTTTCTATCATATTTGGCGTTGCTCGTTTGCCCATGCATCCCATGCATTCTTGCATTTGCCTGTTTTTTGCTTGTGCGAATAGTTAACTTTCTGCTCTTCTCCTCTGCGCAGACTTGTGAGTCAAGCCCCGTGGTCTCTGTTCTTTCTCTTTCCTTCTCGATTGTTCCACTTTGGTCTTGCATGCTATTTTCATGCAACATCCCTTGTTTCTCGTTCTCCAACGCCTTCAGCTTTGCAACGAAATCTGCCACATTTTCCGCTCCTCTCAGTTCGTTGCGTCCAACCATCATTTCCCGATGTCAGACTTCCGCGTCGACCTGAATTTCGTCGGTGTCCGTTCCTTCATCCGGCATGCTTTGTTTTTTGCCAATGACACAGTTTCCTTCTCCCGTTGGTCTCTCTTCTTCTATTATCACCTGGATTCTGTTTGAAACTAGGATGCTGTCACCTTGAATGCTTTCTGTTACTACCTCCCTTCCTTGTAGGTCCTTTGTTCCGCTAGGCTCTAGGTTCCTCACGGGCTGCCATCTCTGACTGGTTGGTTCCTCTAGGCTCAGGATTTTGTCTTTTTCTAAATTTTTTCTTTTTTCTAAATTTTTTCCTTTGACTTGCTGCTTCCCTTTCCCACCTTCCTGACCCGAGGCTACCATGCTGGTATGCTGTAATCTACCTGGGACTAATTGTTTGTCTTTGTTTCCCAAAACAATGCAATCCACCTCCTTATGACCTACGTGACAACAATAGTCACAGTAAGCTGGCATCTGTGTAAATTCCACCCTTTGAGAATAGCCATTCATGACCACTCCTGTTTCCCTGTTTTGAACCACTATCCAAATTTGGTCCACTGGAGGAGTCCTGCAATCGTACTCAATGCATACTCGGGCCACACTTGGTCTTGACCCATTAGCAGTGGCTTCATCCACAAATAGCGGTCTTCCTACTGTTTTAGCAATTAGCAAGAGGGCAGATTTTTCAAACAAGTGAGCTTTCAGATTTGGAAAGGAGATCCATACCGGTACAATAGCAGATTCTTTCTCTGGTTCAAAATCTGGTGACCACTTGAAAACTCTCATTTTTTGGCCAGCAATGAACCAAGCTTGCTTTGACCAGATCCGGTTGAAGTCTTGTTCATTGGTCAAATGGATGAGCACATGTTTGTAGTCTAACCATCTGATTTCATAGGTTCCTACTAAACTGATCCCCTTGAACACAAGTCTGACTTCTTGCAATTTTGGCATCCTGGAGAATTTGCCCACAAGGGACATCTTGAAGGGCTGTGCCAAGGAAATTATTTCATCTTCAAAGAAGGCAGCAGCTGGTCTATCTTTGTAAACACATGGTTGACGGTTGGTTGGAATCACAGGGGGTTTTCCTCCGATCACCACTGACAAAAATGAATCTATATGCCTTACTATTATGTGCATATCCAATAAATATACACTCAATTCCTCTTTTTCTAGATTTGCTTCTTTTCAGTTCTAGAACCCTTAAATTGCTCTATACTACCAAACCTTCAAATAACTTAGATTGGATTTTCTTATCTTCCATAAGTCATATGGGGTAACTGTGAGACCCTGTCTAATTGGTTGAAAAGCCGGTATTGTACCTAATGGTACAATTAAGTTAAATCGAGCTTCAACTAGTTTAATAGAAATTCTAAGAGAAATTTCAAAATTCTGAGACTCACAGAATAGCTCAGAATAGTGATTCAGAGTTCAAGGTCCTGTTTGGAGTCAATCGAAAAAATTGACCGGTTAGGGACAAAACGATCATTTTCTCATTTGTTGATTTATGGAGATTTTAATCAAGATTTGGTCACATTGGACCAAAAATAATTATATGACATACAGTTATGATTATGGGATCATAAAATGATGTTTAGCAGCGTAAAATGGTGATTCCCAGTGTTTTTGGAGCACAAGGGTAAAATGGTAATTTTACCACCGGAGTGCTAAACGTGAATTTTTTTGGAAGGATTTTGACCCATTTGGTTAATATGAATTAATATTAGTGTTATTTGAGGTTGGACAGTGAAAATAATGAAATTCCGGTACATTTCGAAGTGTAGGGGCAAAATTGTAATTTTGCCATTTCGGGAGGCAAAACCGTAATTTTCCACTACTAGGATAATTTTTCCAGCCATGATCATCCTTGGATCAGACTTTGACTTGATTGATCAAGTGGTGGAGAATAAATGGAAGAAAAAGTCAAAAAGTAAAGAAAATGGGCCAATGGCGTGATGACACGTGGCAACCTTGGTTATTTTATTATAAAGGCTATAAAAATCAGCCTTTAACCCTCATTTCTCTCTCTATATTCGGCACCCACCAGAATTGAAAGAAAAAAAAGAAGAACAAAGGAGAAAAACATAAAACCTAGCCAAAAACCCATAGATTTCAAGTGTTTTTCAAGATTCAAGCAAAACAAAGGTAACTTTTCTTTAGATTTACTCTAACCCTAGCTTACCTATGCTTTTGTTCTTGATTTCTATGGATAAATATTGAGATATCATGATGGAATGGATTCTGAAAAATGGGTATGAATATGGATTTGATGTTGGATTGGATTGAATTTAGACTATGTTAGTGTTTAGAGGTAGTTAAGCATGATTATGAACAAAAATGGAAGAAAGAAATTGAATCTCAGGGTTGTTCTTTGTTAGGCCGAACCTAGGGTGGAGAGTGCATGAGGAAATTGGTTCATTTCAAATGAAATGATTTCATTTGAAATGAAAGAAATTAGAAAATGACAAATTCAAGTGAAAAATGTAGTAGAAAAATTTTCAGTGCTAATGCACTGTATTGGTCGAATTTTTCCATAAAGAAATGGAAAATGGTGAATGCTGAAATTGGCATTAATTAAATGGTTTGTGGTGAATTAAGGTATTAGAAAAAAAAAAGAATGGACCAATTCGGAATCAAATTGGACATAAAAGCCGATTAATCGGGTAATCGGTCGAAATTAGGCAATGTCGCGTTAAAGCGATAATCGGACGCATTTTTGCCTTTGCGTATCATACGTTAGCAATTTAAATTAGTTTATATTAGTTTAGGGGCAATATAGTAAATTTCTTAATTTTATTCTGTGTTAAGGTGGTGAGCAGTCCGAGAAAGGCAAGGGAATCGTGATTGAGGACGGTTAATCCGAGTGCATCCGGATTTGTGAGACGGTGAGTGAACTTGCATTTCAAATTATTTGGGGAATGCACATTGTATTGAAATAGATGATTAACTGATTTATTCAAAGTTTTTTTTTAATATGTGCCGGGAACAAGCCCTTGATAAAAATGATTTTTATGTGATGTATGGACATTTGATATTGTTGATATATATGTAAATGTACATGTGTGTGATGTGGGGAAAAGCTTATGTCAGTGAAATGGGATGTGGAAAATATGGTTGGTGCACGATGTGGGGGGATGCACACTGTAGCTCTAGCTATGTGCGCGATGTGGGGGTTGCACATGAGCTGGTGAGTGCACATGGTGCACATGATGATGACTCCAGCTATGTGCGCGATGTGGGGGTTGCACATGAGCTGGTGAGTGCACATGGTGCACATGATGATGACTCCAGCTATGTGCGCGATGTGGGGGTTGCACATGAGCTGGTGAGTGCACATGGTGCACAGGATAACTCCAGCTATGTGCGCGATGTGGGGGTTGCACATGAGCTGGTGAGTGCACAAGGTGCACACGATATCTTCAGCTGGTAAGACAATGGAATGTTGTATTTATCTGTGTGCATATGTATGAAATTGATTATTCCTTCATTATAAATTAAATTGAAGTGAGGGGAAGGGTTTGATAATAAATTGGATAAAAATGAATGTGTTCCAAATGTATGCATCATATTTTTAACCCTTCCTGATATTATGGCTTGTTCTTATCTAATGTTTGCTCACTGAGTTTTATACTCACCGTTTTCAAAAATTCATGTTTTCAGATCAGGAGATTGTAGATTCCTAGATCGCGGGATCACTGTAGTCCATCTCCTGGTAGGTGTCTGGCATTCAGTAGTTGCCGTTTTTATTGTACATGTCTCCGCTGGAAGTCGTGGGTTTTTGTATGATGGTTATGTACATGTAATGTACACTGTCAAAGTCTATTTCTGACTGGTATGAATGTAAATGTGTAAGCAATGTAAATTGTTAAATACATGACTGGCATAGTGCATGTATATTAATGTTGATAATGTCATTGTGAATTGGCTATGTTCACACCCGAGAAAAGGTGTGTGTGTATGTATGATTGGATATGCCACTGCTAATTGGCATTGTATGCACACTGGGTGCATTAGTGTGGATGCCTCACACGAGTATGTATGGGATAAAGTAAGTGAAAATAGGCTTGCTTGGGCTTAGTGAGCTATGCTCATTGGGTCCTTGCGCCGGTCATGGCCCGGGAATTGGGTCATGGCAGTAACTTTGTTCCTTTTATTAAGAACTCTATTTTGAATATGGTATGCTATTAGCATGCTTTACCCCAAAAATGTTGTCCTAAACTAGAGTTAATAACATGACATTAACCATTTCAGTTAACACTATTTTTTTCATTGTACCATAACATTTGATTAAGGACAATATGATGATGTGTTTCATATATAATTCCAATGGATTCAAAATAATTAGGATCGTAATATTCACCTCCTCTGTTTGTTCTTAAATATTTGATTTTAGTATCATAATGCAGTTACAACATAGGTTTCATACACCTTTAATTTTTTTGCTTAATGCTTCATCTATTGTATGCAGCAAATAAACATAACAAAATGTAGAATAGTCATAGAAAAAGTCACATAATATTTGTTTTCTCCTATGGGAGGTGTATTGTGCTAATGATATACATACTGACTTAAGCATTTTAGAACGTCTTTCAACTTTAAAAAATGAAATTTTAGTAATCCTAAAAAGTATGCGAGTTTTACACTTGTTTTCATTTTTATTAAAAAGTGTAAATTAATTCTGATTCAGACATAACAAGCATTTTATTATAGTAAATATGTCCTAAACAATTACGCCATAAATCAAAAGAATCAACCATACAAGTCATCGCATGCTAGTGCATTTCTTCTTTTCCAAAAGGAGTATTCATTATTTAACAAAAAAAAAAAAGAAGTAGCGGTCTTTCTTTAAGTGAGTTTGTTTTTTTCCACAATGAAAACATGGACTCTTTTTCTTCCTGAATTTCTATGTTTTGGTAGAAAGTTCTTTCTTCTTTGTGGATTTGTTGGACTTTGCTTCCTTTTATCACATGAACTTTTGACATATGAGCCTCTTGTTATTCTCATGTTCCTTGTGGTCTTGTTGTTCAATTCGAAGATGATCTCATAAGCTCTTCAAGAAATAAATTTTTCTTTCTTATGTTTTAAGATTTTTTTGGAATCTTTCCATGATGATGGTAATTTATCAATAATTAAAGACACAACAATAGAGCTATCCATATTCATTGTAGGTTGTTTGAAACCATTGAAAATATTTTCAATTTCATCAGGACGTTTCATTTTCAGTGAAAGAAAGAAGCCTCAAGATTGTTTTTAGGAATTTTGTGCATGGAAAGTCATTAAAACAAAAGCAAGAAATGAATTCGAGACATGCTGCAATTGCCACTCTCTTTCAGTCCTATTTCACCTCCACCAATCTTGGTATGCCATGGGTTTAATCTAATAGCCTCAAGATACAATGAAGTCTCGATGGACTGCACTTTGTGCTAGTAAAATCAAATCACTGAACACTTCTAAAGGAGTGATGAAATAATCAATCTTATGCAAGATTCTCTACAGTAAGCAGTGCATACGAGATTTTATCTTCATTGGAGATAGTGAGGGATTTCTGACTTTTTCCTTTTGTGACTTCCAAAGTTTTCCAACGTGGTTATTTGTAGAGATTTTCTCCAAGAGGTACATGTCTCTAATCAGCAGTTATTTCACCGATCATTTGAATATCAAATTGTACTTTTTGAGGACATATCTTTTGGACCTCCACAGATGCCTTTGGCACCACTTGGTGAAAGAAAGATGACTCTTGCCAAAAATTCTAATCACTAGACGTTAGAATTTTAAATTTGCATATCAATTAAGTGCTGAAATTAATTAGACTCGCGAAGCAAATTATTAGATTTGGGTTTCCATCGATCAGTTGTGACTTTTCATTCAAATTAATAGATTAATCTTACGTTTTCTTTTATCCTTGTTTAATCAGTCAAAAGGCCAATTTGCTAGGGTATGCTAGCTAGCCCTACTTTTTATTGAGCTAAAAGCCTAAAACCAGAAAGAAAAAAGAAGAAAAAAATCCTCCTTTTCGGTCCAACAAATTGCTTTTGACAGAAATCAATAGATTTCATGCACTCCTGGCTAATTGATGTTTTAAAGAACAGTGTTTGAATCCCCTTTCCCCAATTCCAAGAAAAGGAAAATAGAAAAGAGTTAATCCATGTGATAAGATTCTAGTCTCAAGGATTAGGCACTTGCGTTTAGTCAATCGCAAAAGCAGTCATTTTGGATTTATTTATTACACTAGTAAAAGAATTTGTATAATTTTAATGCTAAACTTCGCCTATCTGGTTTAGGAGTAAGAATGTCGATTCATAAAAAGGTAAATACTATCTACCTATAAATATAATATAATAAGAGGATTAGGACATTAACTGTTGATTCAGCAACGGGTTTAAGGCATTCCAAGACCATTAGACAACCAAACAAAAAGATCAAAGCTAAACAGGATTATCATTGATAGAAGAAAAAGGAGATTGAAACAGGACAAACTTAGCAATGTTGATGATCTACAACAACCTGATTTAGACAGAGCAGCAGACAAAAACCAGATAATCTGCTGCATACAAAAGTAGGTACATTTCAATTCTTATGACAACAAAGTTAGTAATATACCTCAACAAGTTTCAATCTGCATTTACAATTAATAACAACCGGTGCTTAAGATAAACAAAACAATTTCATTTTTTATTATTGTATTGTTTTCTGAAACAAATGGGTTAATCCAAGAGGTAAAGAGCCAATGTAGAACACAAGCCTAACCTCTCTGTTCTATGTCCAAGTCCACCGTCTACTCAGCTACAATGATATGATGAGAACCAAAATTCAACGGCTTTTTACTTCGTAAATACTCTGTTCTTCCTGATCTTTTCTACCTCAGCTACACTCAAATGCCTAATTCCATTGTCCTTCATCCATTTCTCCCCAACTGCCAGGCCATCTTGAAGATGCTTCTTTTCCATCTTCAACAACTTCAAGCCTTCACTTGCTTTAGGGAAGAAACCTTCAGGCCTCAAACACCAAGCCCTGAAAACTCCAAATAGGACCTCTAAATCATACCCGAATCTCTCCACTCCGTTATCATGGAATTTCACATTGCTAATAAAAATGCCATTAAAAATTAATCGATCCACCCCGGCTGCCAGACTCCTCCAGATCCCAGCAAAGTCTAGCCTGTTTAAATTCTCTTCTATTACTGACATCTTCCCCTGCAAATAATCCAGTGCCCCAACCAATGTCTTGGATACAGTCCAACCTTCACTCTTTTCCTGCCATTGTCTCCTGTTTTTAATGTAATCTCTGCATCGAGCATCAAACCCTCTCAAAACAACAACTGATATCTTCTCAACCCACTCAGTTCTGAAATCCTCAAACTTGACAATCTCCTCATGGAAAATACCATTTCCATACTCTTCAATTGGGATCTCACTACCACTATTTTCAGTAACAGATGCTCCAAGTTGATCACCTTGATCCAATCCCATCTCAAGAAAAAAAACATCCTCACACCATTCTTTTAAAATAGACTCAGCAAAGTGAGCTGCATTAATGGATTTTGTAACTTTGATTAGGGCATCATCGTCTGCTAAGGCAGTCAACCCTTCGGCTTCTTGGCATCTGAGAAGCAAGCAATCCAAAAACTTTTTTACAAGTGGTGTTCCAGCTAATCTCAAAAACCTTGACCTCAAAGAAACTGTAGGCAATGACCGACATCTGTCAATCAAAGATGATAAACACCAAAAAATGCTGCTGCCAACTGCAGGAGATTTATAATCATCAGAATTAGAGAGAACTGCCCCTTGAACTTTCTTAGTCCACTTTTTTTCTTCATCCATCTCTGATTTTAGTTTCTCCAGTGTTTCAGCTAGCTCTATTTCCGCCAATAAATCAAGCCAGTCAGGTCGATCACAGAAGACAGATAGAGATGAAATCTTGCGAAGGGTCCCATCTTCCTGAAGGGAAAGAAAAATCCCAGACTGTTCTACAAGAGACTTTATTCTTTTGTCAAAAGAGACCATCAAGTCAGCAAGATGGAGCCAAGATGTCCTAGCCTGTGACCGAATTCCAGTCATACTCTCTTCCTCCAGTTGACCGACATAAATAGGGAATAGCTCTTTTGCCAAGTATGTTGATAAGGAGGCTACCATTGCTGAAATCCATTCTTCTCTACAACTGTACCCAGTTAGCATTGCTTCATCAACCAATGGTTGCAATAACTCGTCCATAGAATCAACATAATCCCGTGTGATTTTATATACCAGAGCAAAAATGAATTCCGGCTTATCAATCCATTTTGAAAAGTGGCGTTGGGATGCAACAGATACAGGATTGACAAGCTCCTCAATTGCCCAAAGTGGTTGGTGAAGAGCAACCTCCCGATTATGGCCCTCAAGTTGCCGAGATTTTCTTTGTCTCTGCAACTCCTGCAGGCGGCACAGGGCCAGAAAGTTTTCACAGTACTGGTGCTTGAGATCGCCTTGCATCGTAAAAAGAGGATTTGGGACCTCATTTGATTTCCTTGTATCCAGACTTGAGGAAGTCAAATTAGATAGGGGTGGTGGCCATCTAAGGGATGAGAGAAGGGTCCGATGGTCTGCAATTGCCAGGGGTCGTAATATCGCTAGAGCTCGATCTACTCTGTGATCAACAGCTGAGACTAGGCGTACCCATTGAGGGCGTGTCTTTGTGACTGAAGTTAATAAGTCTTCTGTCAGTTTAAGTGTTTTAATAGCCACCAGGCGTGTTTCCTGCAACATTAAGAAAGAAAAAGATTTATGTAAGAAAATAATTTCCATAAGGGCATCATTTTTTTTTTTCTAATGGAGGTGCTTACTTCTGAATTCCGTGTAGAAGGATCGTTTCTTAAATTTTTGTTCATAGTAGAAGAGACAGCATCTTCAATATCACCAACTAAATTATCAAGCTTTGACGCTATCTCTGAGAGATAAAAGAAAGTTTTGAAGGAAAAGAAATGAGAGTATTTAAATCACAATTCTATACCCAGGCAACAGAAGGAAAAAACTAACTAAAACTGAAAACAGAAGAAAGATTTAGCTACACTATTTTGAAGATCTTGCTAATTAGTTTCTTTTCCAATCAAAGAAATCCTCTTCATCCAATTTCATGAAGAAATGGTCAAATCTTTAGCATAAGATTATGTCATTTTGAACTCTAAAAGCAAGAAAGAGCCTAGCGGGAAGAAAATTCTTAACAGGAACAATGAGCATCTGTAGTTAACACTGCACAAAGATATTTAGCTTCATTGAACCAAACATTATGTACCACTTCACTATAATAACTAGCCTCAAGGTTTTTAAGTCTAAAAGGAGTCTGTATTTGGACAATTATCAAACGATATCATATCATAATGCATAGAATATAAATCAATAAGGGACAAGACATGATCGTGTGTTACATAGAGTCTAGGGTTAATTACACATTTGGTACCTAAACTATAATTAAATGTTTGATTTGGTAGCTAAATTTTAAAAATTCACAATTAAGTACTTGAACTTTGCTCCCATCAAATAGTCCGCACCTAAAACTAACTCTGCAAGTCAAAGGGGTGACACGGAAAAAAATAGCCAATAGTAATATACCACATGTCTAACTCCTATTGGTTGTCTTTTGCCACGTTACCATTTTGCCAACGGAGTTAGTAACATACGCATCTTGGGAGTACTTAATTGCCAATTTATTTCCTTAGGTACGAAACTGAGAATTCACAATAGTTCCGGTACCAAATGTGCAAATAACCCTAGATTCTGCTATAGTTCACAAATGATGCCTACAACACAGATAATCAAAGATCAAACAGCCAAATTAAAGTAAGGTGAATGTAGCCCTGGATAAGCACCTCTGCATAATCAAATTGAAACACAAACAACATTAAGGGGAAAACAAGGCTACCTGGCTTATATAAACAAATGCTAACATTCACTGCAATTAATACCATTTTCGTTGAAAGAAAGCGATCAGCAGATCCAAATCAGCAGCTGCAATAGTGATATCTATATTACTAGACCATCCTAACCAAGCTCTTAGTGGCAAAAGGTCCATTTATGACACAACAACTCTAAAAGCAGCATAGTGCTCAATCTATTATACAGATGGATTCTATGAGGAGTATGCACAAATAAGACTACAACCTATGCCACCATTATATGATTTTTCCCAATTATCCGAATTGCTATATTGTGCTGCAAATAGATATAAGCAGACTGTTCGACTATTCTTGTGAAACTCTTCTTTTTTTTTTTTTCAAATGGAATTATATGTATCAATAGAAATTACAATTATAATGAAAAAATTTTTGACATACATCAGTAGAAGAAACTAATAAAGAAGCCAAACAAACAAACTAGCGAACCATCATAAAGTTAGGAGAAAGGCACAGACAGGACTTAAACCTAGGAACTAAAGTTTATAGAACCTCCCCCTTGCTTTTTTGACAATGCATTATTGCTTCATATAACTTATTTACTAGAAGAGAAGTAAGAAATTATTTTTAATGATTGGTAATAGGACCAAAGTTTAGCACAATTTCACCCATTGAACAGCAAAATCACCACTCTTTTATATTGAAACACAATAACTGAAATATCGGAAACACATAAACAATAGTTATAATTCATAAGTCATCTAAAAAGATTAAAATGTAGCGCCTTTTTGTAAATTCAATAAGCATTTCAGAATTCCAACAAGCTATGATCTTTTAGAACCCTCACCCGCATATTCTCTAACCGTTTCCACCCTCGCCACCTCCTTCGCTAATGCCGGCAGCTCCTCTCCCAATCCTTCCTCATCTATTGCACATCATTTTCCGCAAAGAAAAATAATGAAATAAAATTAATGCTCTCCATGCACAAATTCCAAACACGACTAAACTTTCCAACAAAAATACACAAAATCAATCCCAAAAAAAAAAAACTTTGCGCTGATTCGAACCTGAAACGGAGCTTCGAGAACAACCGGAGGATCCGAGATCGGTCAACTTCGAATTTACATCGCCGAAACGGTCGCCGATGCGATCGGAGAAGGAAGCGTAAGATGCTAAGCTTGATTCGAGGGTACGATTGAGGTGGATTAGGGTTCGGTCCAGATCATCGCACTGAGTCAGCAAGTCGGAGACCAGACTCGGTGCTCGAGTTAGGTCGTGGTCGGTGCCGAGTTTAGAGTTCAGGATGGCGGAGGCAGAGGTGGATAGAGTCGAGAGTGGAGGGAGACTTTGCAGAGAGTCCATTTGGGTTGGGCTTTCGGGTCAAGCCATAGAAGATTTGGGCGGAAAGGGAAATTTGATAGGGAATGGAGGGTATATTGGGAATTTTAAAGTTCCGGATTGGATTGAGCAGAGGGAGAAAGTGGACCAGGACCGGCTGATTCGTTGCTTCCATGGAGGAGATACTGAGTCCGATCCTTAGCCATAAAAGCAAAAGTCGAATTCGGGTTGGTATCGGGTCAACCCAAGTCTGATGGACCTTGAAGTGGGCGTGGACTTGGGCCCGTCACAAAGCATTGAAGTAAATGCTCTAGTTTCTCTTAAATAGGAATTTTAGTACCTTTGAGTTTGAACAAAGTAGAAGCAGCAGAGTGTATCCAATTTCTCCAAACTTGTTGGTCACAATTTATAAATACACTTTTAACTTTTATATAAGCAGAGTACAATCAATCTTTTCCATTTTTTTTCTAGTAATTTTGACAAAAGACAAAATCGGTGTCATTCTACAACAAAATGTTTTTGTCTTGCTCTTATTTTTTTTCTTGTCAAAAGGAGAGAGATAAAAATTAACCATAATAATAATAATGCAAGTCGAATTTTATTATATATATATATATAATTTATGTTACATAAATAATAAATATCTATTACTACATATAAAAGTAGCTCCATTTGCTATTATTGCAATTGGACTATGAATGGGTGACATTTGTCATTCGATTGGAAAGATTATTCTGTTTTTTTCTCGCGTCTCTCAAAATGACATCATTTTGGTGAAGTTGGGGTTTTTTTTCTTCTTCCGTCTGGCCCTAAACGATGCCGTTTCTACTATGGCATTAGGTTTTTTTATTATTATTGTTGGTTGTTTTCTGTCTTTTGTATCGCTTCCATTTCACTGTGTCACTCAAGTTGTTTGGTCTGTGCCACATGTACAGTTGTGGTTCATTCTTTGGGTTTTTTGGTGTTTTTTTCTTAAGGTTTTGTGGATTAAGGGTGGTTTGTTTTTTGGGTTTTTGGAATTGAAAGTTTGATTTGTAGAAGAAGATGTCTTTTGTGTTGTTTTTGCTTTTGGTTGTTACTATGTTATCGCTTTTGGTTTTGGTTGGTGAAGGAGGTGAGCAGTTTGAGTGATGTTTTTATAAGTTGGTTTTAGGATTTGCTGTAAGGTGGAGGAATGTAGAGGACAATAGGTGCTCAAGTCGTTAGGAGTGGCAGTCATCAAGTTAGGTTTTGGAAGGTAGAAAACGATGTCATTTTGACATAGTTAAATGTGAAGGGACAAGAAGAGGGATGCCTGGGTTGTTCTAGATTGATTTGTTACTTTTTTCTTGGTTTTTCTATGCAAGGGAGGCTATTATTTGGTTATTAGGCTTGCTTGTTATTTGTCCAGTGGTTACTATTATTGTTCCATTAAGGGCACAATACCTCTGTATTGGTATGTTATTTGAGTATTTTATGCTTTTTTGCCTTCCAGAATACTCTTTTCATATTGTGGTTCTTTGAGCTTTTGGTTTTTCTGTCTCCTTTCTTTTTTTTTTTTTTTATTCATTGGTTTAAGAGGTTCTGATTGTATTTTACCATTTTTGTTTTTTCTTTTGTATTCTGTTAGTTTGGTTGTATCATGGTTCAATATTTATTTTTGGCTTTTGATTTATTTGTTTATTGTCCTCTTACTTGTTAAGGTTTTATTCTTTTAGTTTTTTATTTATTTTCGTTGATACTCTGTTCTATTCTTTGCATTTATTGTGTCGATCATGGTTTTTTTTTTTAATTTTGATTTATTTTGTTATTCTTGATTTAGTGGTTTGGGTTTATGATTTGTTTTGATATGTTTACAGTTATTGAAATAGTAGTGGTACTCAGTTTTAAGTTTTTGGTATTTTATTTTAGATTTTGCCTTTATTGTAACGATCATAGTAATTTTTTTTACTCTTGTTATGAAATAAATATAAATGAATGAATAAAGATAATTGGAAAGAATAATTAAAAAGAAGAAAGAAAGTATTGAGGAGGAGAAAAGAGATCTTATTGAAGTGTGTATCTACAAATGAACTGAGGGGGTCTATTTATAAGCAAATAACCCCTTATCTTGATAGAATTTACAAGATGAAGATAACACTTAGAGATTAGATGGATTAAATCCTAATCTAATCTAATTTACATCTAATCTAGATATAGATAGAATAAATGGATATTCACAAAATATTCATAACACTCCCCCTTGAATATCCATTGTATCAAGAATATGCCTCGTTAAAACCTTACAAGGAAAAAACCCCATGGGCAAAAAAATCCAAGTGAAGGAAAAAGAGTACATAATTCTTTTCAAGAATACGCTTATGAAATACTGCCTCATTAAAAACCTTATCAAGAAAAACCCAGTGGGAAAAACCTTGATGAAGGAAAAGAGTACAGTGCGTATTTTACTCCCCCTAACAACTGCATTATTTAAGATTTTTGAAACGGCGCATCCCAATCTTTTGTACCAACTTTTCTAATGTTGCAGTTGGAAGAGCTTTAGTAAACAAATCTGCTAGATTGTCACTTGATCGAATTTGTCGAACAATAATATCACCATTTTCTTGAATATCATGAATGAAGAAGAATTTTGGCGAGATATGTTTTGTTCGATCGCCTTTAATGTATCATTCCTTTAACTGTGCTATGCAAGCAGTATTATCTTCATATAATATTGTTGGAATTTCTTTCTTGGTTGACAAACCACACGTTTCTCGAATATGTTGAGTTACAAATCTTAGCCAGACACATTCACGGCTTGCCTCATGAATTGCTAAGATTTCTGCACGGTTAGAAGAAGTAGCAACTATAGTTTGCTTTACAGAACGTCATGAAATAGCCGTACCTCCATATGTGAATAAGTAACTTGTTTGGGATCGAGCTTTATGCGGATCTGATAAATATCCTGCATCTGCGTAATCAATTAAATCTGGTTTTGATGCATTTGAATAATATAAGCCCATATCCATTGTTCCTCGAAGATATCAAAGTATATGTTTAATTCCATTCCAATGTCTTCGAGTTGGAGAAGAACTATATCTTGCTAATAAATTCATAGCAAATGATATATCAGGTTGTGTATTGCTAGCAAGATACATTAATGCTCCAATTGCACTAAGATATGGTACTTCAGGACCAAGAACTTCTTCATTATCTTCACGAGGTCGAAAAGGATCTTTTTTCACATCTAGTGATCTTACAACCATTGGTGAACTCAATGGATGTGCTTTGTCCATATAAAATCGTTTTAGCACTTTCGCTATATAATTAGATTGATGGACAAAAATTCCATTTGTCAAGTGTTCAATCTGAAGACCTAAACAAAACTTTATTTTTCCGAGGTCTTTCATCTCAAATTCTTTCTTTAAATAATCCACGG
Organism: Theobroma grandiflorum; assembly: GCA_036013995.1. NCBI lineage: Eukaryota > Viridiplantae > Streptophyta > Magnoliopsida > Malvales > Malvaceae > Theobroma > Theobroma grandiflorum. The sequence goes on from CP142131.1 coordinate 18,073,309, forward strand.
TTTTTGATAACTCTTCAGGAGTTCCAATAATGTTTAGGTCATCAACATAAACAGCAATGATCACAAATTCAGATCTGAATCTTTTTATAAAAACACATGGGCATATAGGATTATTTTTATAGCCTTCTTTCAACAAATATTCACTAAGGCGATTATACCACATGCGTCCGGATTGTTTTAATCCGTATAAAGATTTAATTAATTTGATTGAATAAATCTCTCGGGAATTCAAATTTTGTGCTTCAGGCAACTTAAATCCTTCAGGGATTTTCATATAGATATCATTATCAAGTGAGCCGTATAAATAGGCTGTAACTACATCCATCAAATGCATTTCAAGCTTTTCATGCACTGCCAGACTAATTAAATATCGAAATGTAATTGCATCCACCACAGGAGAATATGTCTTTTCATAATCAATACCAGGCTTTTGGGTAAAACCTTGTGTGACAAGCCGTGCTTTATATCTCACTATCTCATCTTTCTCATTTCGTTTTCACACAAATACCCATTTATATCCCACTAGTTTTACGTCATTTGGCGTACGGACTACAGGTCCAAAAACTTCACGTTTTACAAGTGAATTTAATTCCACTTTGATTGCGTCTTTCCACATTGGCCAATCATTTCTATGTCTACATTCTTCAACAGATGTAGGTTCAAGATCTTCATTTTCTTTCATAATATTGAGTGCTACATTGTATGCAAAAATATCGCCGACGTTTATTTCATTTCGGTTCCATCTTTTTCCCGTCATGACATAATTTATTGAGATTTCTTCATTTTCACTAATTTCAAGTACCTGAATTTCTTCTGAAATTATGTCAGGGGTCTCTTCTGGAGTTTTTGTTTCCTCTTTTTGACTATCTTGAATATTTGCTCCTTTTCTTTTTCGAGGATTTTTATCTTTGGAACCGATTGGTCTTCCACGCTTTTGGCGTGTCTTAGACTCATTAACAACAGCAGGTTGTCCTACTTCAATTCTTATTGGAGCATTTGCAGCTGGTATATGAGATTTAGTTACTCTCTTTAGGTCAGTAAATGCATCTGGCAACTGATTTACTATATTTTGCAAATGAATTATCTTTTGAACTTCTTGTTCACATTGATTTGTGCGAGGATCAAAACTAGATAATGATAATGTATTCCAAGATATTTCCTTTTCCAGCTGCTTATTTTCTCCCCATAATGTTGGAAAATTTGTTTCATTAAAATGATAATCAGCAAACCTTGCAGTGAATAAATCTCCTGTCGAAGGTTCTAGATATTTAATTATAGATGGAGATTCATATCCAACATATATTCCTAACCTCCTTTGAGGACCCATCTTTGTGCGTTGTGGTGGAGCAATTGGAACATATACCGCACATCCAAAAATTCTTAGATGGGAAATATTTGGTTCCTGACCATAAACCAATTGTATAGGGGAGAATTTGTGATAACTTGTTGGCCTGATGCGTACAAGTGCTGCTGCATGCAAAATGGCATGTCCCCAAGCAGAAATTGGGAGTTTGGATTTCATAAGTAATGGCCTTGCAATCAGTTTAAGGCGTTTGATAAACGATTCTGCTAGACCGTTTTGTGTATGAACATAACTAACAGATTGTTCAACATTTATTCCAATAGACATGCAATATTCATTAAAAGCTTGAGACGTAAATTCACCAGCATTGTCAAGACGAATTGTCTTGATTGCATAATCAGAAAAATGTGCTCACAAACGAATTATTTGTGCAAGTAATCTTGCAAATGCCAAATTGCGAGTTGATAATAAGCACACATGTGACCATCTTGTTGATGCATCGATTAAAATCATAAAATATCTGAATGGTCCACATGAAGGATGTATGGGTCCGCATATATCACCCTAAATACGTTCCAAAAACGTAGGGGATTCAATCCCAATTTTAGCTGGTGATGGTCTTATAATTAATTTACCTTGAGAGCATGCAGTACATGAGAATTCATTTGATTGAAAAATCTTCTGGTTTTTCAATGGATGACCACATGAATTTTCAATAATTTTTCGCATCATTATTGATCCGGGATGGCCTAACCGATCATGCCAAACATTAAAATTGTCAGTAAACTTCTGGTTTACATAACTTTCAATCATTTTAATTTTTGTGTAATACATTCCAGAGGACAAATAGGGTAATTTTTTCAATACATATTTTTTTACCCAATATAATAGATGTAATATAAAGATATACAATGTCTCTCTCATTCGTTGTCTCAATATGATATCCATTCAAACGAATATCTTTAAAACTTAATAAGTTTCTTTGAGACCTAGGAGAAAATAATGCATCCTCTATTACTTTATTCCTCAAGGTAGTAAAATATTAACTCTTCTGGAGCCCTCAATTAATCTTATACTACCAGATATTGAATTGACATTGATTTTTCTTTCGTTGTCAAGTAGGAAAAATATTTATTGTCTTCAAATATAATGTGTTGTAGCAATGTCTGCCAGACATATATTTTCAACATAGATCTTAGATCCAACAATATGAATATCTCATTTTTTTTTTCAATAAGATATATACAATAAAAAACTTGCAAGTTATCATAAAAGAATATTACATATATAATTAAAACATATAATAAGAACATATCATTTAAATATAATGAAAACGTATTAAAATATCTTCATAATATAGTTATACTAAAATATACCAATTACTATTAAGTTCATTCTCGGATATTTCTATTACTAATCGAATGATCAATTCCTTCTTTAAGATAAGAAAATCAATAATAGATATTTTTAATACCAATCATGTAATTAATTCCTCTTTCAGAGTTGACAAATATATTGATGTGCTATATCAACTTAGCCATGATTAAAATCATCACAAGATGTTTTAATCTTTTGGTGATACTTGATAAAATTTATGACGTACAACAGGTACGTAACCAATGGTCTTTCATGCCACATCAATGACAACATGTTTTCTATATTCCTTTTATTCTTTTCATTATTTATCCACTTCTGGTGGGTTACAAGTATTCATCCACTTCTTGGTGGGTTATCCACTTCTGGTGGGTTAGTGGGTTAAGGTGTCCATCCACTTTTGGTGCGTTGAAAGTATTTAGGTTACAAGTATACATTCACTTTTGGTGGGTGATCCACATATGATGGGTTATCTACTTCTGGTGGATTATCCATTTTTTTTAGTAGATTACGACATTCATCTACTTCTGGTGGTAAATTATCCATCCACTTCTGGTGATAAAAAAATTATTTATCCATGATCATAATTATTAAATGATGTCATATTCACTTTAGGGAATAGATAAATTCATGACCATGACCATAATTATTAAATGATGTCATATTCATTTCAGGGAATAAATTCATAACCATGACCATAATTATTAAATGATGTCACATTCACTCCAGGGAATGAACATTTATAATTTTATTAGTAGTCAGTTTGTCACATTCACTTCAGGGAATAGACATTCATGACTTTTCATTAATAGCTATATAATAGCAAATTCACTTTCCAATCGAGTGACAAAATATATACTACGTGATAGTAAAATTCATATTCAGGTTGATTTTAAGAGAATGAAAATACTAAAGAGATATCAAGTCACTTACCTGATTTTTTAAAATCAGAAATCAAAACGAAATCCTTTTGAAGCTTGAAAATGATGAAAACATTATAATTCTAGAACTTGAGAGATTAGAGAATCGTGCTGATAACGTGTTATGAAATAAATATAAATGAATGAATAAAGATAATTGGAAAGAATAATTAAAAAGAAGAAAGAAAGTATTGAGGAGGAGAAAAGAGATCTTATTGAAGTGTGTATCTACAAATGAACTGAGGGGGTCTATTTATAAGCAAATAACCCCTTATCTTGATAGAATTTACAAGATGAAGATAACACTTAGAGATTAGATGGATTAAATCCTAATCTAATCTAATTTACATCTAATCTAGATATAGATAGAATAAATGGATATTCACAAAATATTCATAACAACTCTGATTTATTTTGTTATTCTTGATTTAGTGGTTTGGGTTTACAATTTGTATTGATATGTTTACAGCTTTTTTCATTTTTTTTTTGTTTTGCTTTTGTATGTTAAAAATGGGGTTTAATTTAGCATTTATTTGTTTATTATTTTGGGTTTAAGATTTGTTTGATTTGATTTCTTTATGTTCTCTTATGTTTTGTTGTCATATGTTGTATATGAGGCTCATTTTAATATTCTTTTGTTTAGGATTTTTAGTTTATTATTTGTATGATTTTTTTTTGACAAACTATGATATTATTTGTTTTAGAATTCTCCTACAATTTTTAGCATTTTTATGTTTATTATATGGCATTCTTTTTTGATTTTATATGCTTTTTTTATTCTTAAAGCTACTGTAAATATTTTCAAATTTATGTTTCATGATTTTAATGTCTTTTTTATTTTTATAGGTTGTTCACATTATTGTTAAGAGTTCTTCAGTTGTGTTCATAGATTATTTAAATATTTACAGTTCGGTATCATTTATTATTTGTTTCTTATCTATATACAAATTTGTTTGGGATGTCTTGCTTTGTTGTTTGCTTTATGCATGATTTTGTTGCTTTAGATAACTATGCAAGATAGATTAGATTGTTTAATATTGTTTATTGAAGGTTATATAATATAAAATCTATCACTATATATAAAAGTAGCTCCCTTCTCATATTGTTGCGATTGGCTTCAATTGACCAATTATTGGACAACTATTACCTTCTTTGATATCTTGTTGTTTTAATTAGGTTGAACTTGAACATTGATTGTTGTTTTATATAATAGGAGTAGTTTAATTCAAAAATAGTTTTGTACGGATGATGTTTTGTGCTGTTAATACATCTAATAAGCAGCTACTTTTCTTCCTTCTAATTTATGTATAGTCTATATTATACAGATTGAGTGTCAAACAAAGGTATGAGAAAAAAGACAAGACCTGAAAAAAATTATTGAATCTTCAAACTATAGTTATCATTTTTCTGATCAGGTTTATGATGTCCCTTTTATTGATCATCAATCTTTGTCGTCCAGTTTGGATCAAAGTTCTGTAGTAAGAAATAATGATGTAATTGAAGTGTTAGCACTAGAATTGTTCATGATGATTTAAACAGTAAAAGTTCAATATGTTATAAATTGACTAGTAGAGAATATAATATTGATTTTAAAAGCCTATATGATGTACTAGTAATCTATATTAATTATCGACTATAGATTGTGAGTTGGTATAGTGTGTTCCTTCAGCCACTTTTTGGAAGGGAAAAGATAATGTTGAAGGTAAATGTACAATTTCATAAACTCTTGTCTAAAATGTCTTTTTGTCTTATGATTATTTAAGTAATTTGTTGTTAGAATAATATCTGTGAATTTGTATTTTGTTTATTTGCGATATATAAAGGCAATGATAGAATTGTAGGTTTTGAGGTCCAACGAGATGAAACGAATATTCAAAGGTTAAACCTATTAATATATAGTCAATATACAAGTAAGTAATGTTTAAATTGAAAGAAATTTTTATTAGAGTGATTTGTTGTGTGATTTCGGTGACTAGTAGTTTGCTATTTTGTACATATGTAATAGGAAAGTACTAATAAATATTTAATTGTGGAGGCCCAAATCATGTTTGTCGTTTTTGTCTGGTTATGTGGTATGAAGAAATAGTTGATACAAGTCAATAAAAGGTTTTGTACATTTACATTGTGCTGTCAACAAGGTATGGTTTGATTACTATTCCCAATTTAGACACACAAGTATACGTATCAAATAAGTAATATAGACAATAAATAAAAAATGTATCTCACAAGGATTTCCTTTTAATTTTTCACTAAATACTAAAATTATAACAAATTACTTTTATTCAAGTAACTCAATCTTGTAGAAAAGTAATTGCAACAAAATTTAGTTAAACACTAAACTAATTAACAAAAACTAAAAATTCACTAAATAAAAGAAATAGATTAAAATCTAGGATTATGGGTTCATTCAACATTTCATCTAATATCTATTTCTCTCAACATTTACATTTTTAGGTGGTTTAGCTAGTCTGGAATCCAAACTTATGCACAAGTCTTTGTCGAGGTATTTGTACAAATACCTAACTTAATTAAGTCACTATATATTTATAGTAATCAATTAAATAAGGTTTATTAAGTTAGGGTTCTAATTTGACTATGTATGGTATTTAGGCATATATCTACCTTAATTACGAATCAGATCACTTAAGTGACGTAAATATACACTATTTAAATTTCAGTTTAATCTAAACTTACTCTATCGAGTCTTATATAGATTAACAAATCATTCAATTATTGGTGGCCAGACAGTTCAAAGCATTATGAACAAATTTGAATAAGCAAAACTATACTCATTCATTGTAAATAAAAAAGAAATATTCAAATTACATGCTGAATCCACCATAATCCTAGAAAAAACAAATTAGTTTAGATTATCTAATAAAAACATCATCCAAAGAAAATTAGCTATTAATCCAAGTCAAAGAAATAAAAGAAACACAAAATTAGAGAGAAACTAATAGTTTGAAGCTTTTTTATTTCAATTCTCACTCGAATTCTTTTGTTTTCTTGCTTTGTTTTTTACTTTTATTCTCTAGAATAGTTGCTTTCTATCTCCCTTTGAAACCTTTGAAAAATGTCCCTTAAATAGTCCACAAAACCCTAGTTTACAAAAATCTCGTAAAAGTTTTATTTTTAGAAGTACGTCTAGCACCACGGCACTACCTTCCTTAATGTTGTAGCACCTTAGCCTCGAGTGCCAATATGTGCCCATTTTTCTTTTGATGCTATGGCCTCACTACATCAGCACTATGGCACTCTGCTCGTAGGTCCTGTTATGGGACCTTGCTAAATCCTAGCGCTGTAACCTTGAGCAACTCAAGGCCACGACCCTCATTCCATTTTACTGCCTTTGTGTAGAATTGTAGCAGTCCAATCTCTTCCAATACAATTTTTCCTTGATTAGATTTGAAATGGATAAAGTAATAAACATAAAAGTTGTAGCTCTATCTCTTAGCTTTCCAATGGCTCAAGAATCACATCAATTGGACCATTGTAACTCAAGTTATCCTCAAAATATTGTAGTATGTATGAATAAAGCCATTATTATACTTGCACAGATTTTCATCAACTAAGGTCTTTTCATGAATTTCCTACAAAAAGTAATAAAATAAATCAACAATCACTAAATTAAAGTAATTTAAAGCAAATTAACATAAAATTAAACTAAAATACTTTAAACTAACTAATCAACATGTGTTAAACTAGATTAAGTAAAAATGACTAAAATACTTAAATTCCAAAAATACAATCTCAAGACTTAACTATTGAAGCCCCTAAAATGTGATAAAATAACTCCATATAATAGAGTTATCAATTACCTGCGTTTAGGTGTACACCAGATTTCTTGCATCATTTATTAGACTATCAAGGAGATTCTACGAGCAGTAAATTTAGAGAGAACATTAGTATTTATAATTTTACGTTTCAATTTACTTCAATTGGAGGAAAAATAGATAATACTATAAATACTAATTAAAGTCCATATATCTTTAGAATTAATGGTCAAAACCATCATGGAATTGGTTCTTTGATTCCTACAATAGGGCATAACCTAAATTTGCACAACTTTATATATATGATACAATAAAGTTTTTAGTAGAATGTCTATTTTCCAAGATCAGAATATGAGAAACATTGTTGATTCATTTGTAGTAGAAAATTTAATAAAAATGCTTGATGAAACTAATAAAATAGTTCAAGTATTTAGAATAGCAGGAGACAGGTTTAGAGATTCAATTAATCTTCCAATTCGACTTAAATTACTTGGAGCACGAAATAGGCAAGAGGGAAATTATGTAAACTTTACTAGATCAAAAGTTACTGGATTAATTGTTGGAGATATAGAGGCATCTGACAGTTATGTTATAGTTGAACACCAAACTTATGGATTAAAGTGAATAAGCAAGTTTTATTCTTTTTATATGGCAATGTAGTATCCATTGTTATTTCCTTACAAGGAAGATGATTACATGTTAGATATCAATTATGTTGATTCTTCTATGAAATAAAGACTAAAAGAAAGCATGCAACAACAAGGGAGTATTATGCTTATATTATTCAACAACACAGTCCAATAAAAAGGAAATTATTAAGAGATGGTAGGTTGTTTCAGCAACTTATTCTTGATGTGTTCTTTCCAGTAGAAAAAATGAGACTATCGTTCATAAGGGGTTATCAAAAGAGCTTAACATTTGAAATTTATAAAGGTTTGAGAGATGTTGTGTCAAGAGGTGATCAACAGGGTAGTATAGTGTCACGACCCAATTCCTGGGCCATGACTGGTGCAAGAACCCAATGAGCATAGCTCACTAAGCTCAAGCAAGCCTATTTTCATTTACTTTATTCCATGTATGATCGTGTGAGGCATCCACACGTAAAGCACCCAGTGCACACAAAGCCAATTTTCAATGGCATTATAGATAAAATATGTACATACATACCAGTCAAACATAAACTTTGACAATGTACATTACATGTACATAACTACAATACAAAAAGCCCATGACTTCCAACGAAGAATTTACAAGAAAAATAGGCAACTATTGAATGTCGGACACCTACCAGGAGATGAACCACAGTGATCCCGTGATCTAGGAATCTACAATCTCCTGATCTGAAAACATGAATTTTTGAAAATGGTGAGTACAATACTCAGTAAGTGAACATTAGGTGGAAACAAGCAATAATATCCAGGAAAGATTTTAAAACATGATGCACACATTTGGAACAAAACATTTTTGATCCAATTTAGTGTCAAACCCCTTCCCTCAACTCAAATTAATTTACAACGAAGGAGTATTCAATTTCATACATATACACACACAGATGAATACAATATCACCACTATCTCACCAGCTCATGTGTAACCCCCACATCACGCACATAGCTCGAGTTATCGTGTGCATCCCCCCACATCGTGCACATAGCTACTTTTCGTGTGCGCATCCCCCCCACATCATGCACATAGCTAGTTATCGTGTGCATCCTCCCACATCGTGCACAAGCAATATCATTCTCCATATCTCCGCACCCATCATCACTGACATGTGCTTCCCCACATCGTGCACATGTACGATTATAATTATTACACAATATTATTTGTCAATACATATCACACATCTACACATATATAACAGCATATTATAGAGCACATGAATTCATGCCTTTATGCATATCACAATTCACACATCAAAATATTTTTTACCAAAGGCTTGTTTCCAGGCACGCATTTTAAGAAATTCAAATAAAATCATTCAGATTATGCATTTCAATACACGTATATTTCCCAAAATAATTTGAAATGCAAATTCACTCACAGTGTCGAAAATCTAGATTTCGGGTGCATTCGGATTAATAGTCCTCAAACGCGATTCTTTTGCCTTTTTCGGACGTCTCACCACCTTGACACAGAATAAAATTAGAGAATTTATTATTTTGGTGTTAATTAGGTATAAAATTAACCTAATTTCTATACGGATGAATAGAATATCCGATCGATCCCTTAAACGCGGTGTTGACCTAATTCGACCGATTACCCGATAAATTGGATAATACGTCCGATTTGATTCCAAATTGCACCATTCTTTTTCTAATACCTTAATTCACCACATAACATTTAAATAGTGTCAATTTCAGTATTAAAACTTTTTCATTTCTTCATGAAAAAATTCAGCCATTACAATGCATTAGCACTGGAAATTTTTTTTTTTTAACTTAACTTTTCACCTTAAATTGTCATTTTCCAATTCATTTCATTTCAAATGAAATAATTTCATTTGAAATGAAAGCATTTCATTTTCCAAACACAACCTATGATATTCGACCTTGAAAGATTCATGGGGAAATCAAGTTTTTTTCTTACGGTTTTGCTTACTAATATGCTAACCTATCTCTAAACACTAACATAGTCTATAATCAAGCCAATCCAACAATCATTCCTCTTCCATACCCATTTTTCAGAATTGAATTCATCATTATAACTCAATATTCATCCATGGAAATCAAGAACAAAAGCATAAGTTAGCTAGGTATCGAGGAGAATTAAAGAATTTCTAACTTACCTAGCTTGTTTCCTTGATTTCTTCACTTTCTCTTTGATTTTCCACCTACTTTTTCTTGTTTTTCCCTTTGTTCTTCCTTTGTTCTTGTTTCTGGTTGCTTAGGCCGAATATGGTGAGGAAAGTAGGGATTTAATGGGCTGATTTTTATAGAAAATGATATAATAATCAAGATGCCACGTGTCACATGCTCATTTGCCTATTTTTTAAACTTTTTTGACTTGTTTTCTTCTAATATTTTCCACCACATGATTAGTCAAAGTCAAGATATGAATAAAAGATGACCATGGCTGGAAAAAAATGTTCTGCTGGTGGAAAATTACCGTTTTGCCTATAGGATGGTAAAATTATGATTTTATCCCTATACTCTGAAATGTACCGAAATTACATTATTTTCACTTTCTAACCTCAAATAACACTAATATTGATTAATATTAATCAAATGGGGTAAAAATATTTTCAAAAAAATTCCCGTTTAGTCCTCTAGTGGCAAAATTACCATTTTACTCTTGTGCTCCAAAAATGTCGAGAATCACAATTTTTCACTGCTAAACATCATTTTATGCTCCAATAATCTTAATTATATTTCATATAATTATTTTTGATCCAATGTGATCAAATCTTGACTAAAAATCTCCATTTTATCATCAAATGGCAAAATAACCATTTTGTCCATAACCGGTCAATTTTCCCGATTGACTCCAAACAGGACCTTGAACTCCGAATCACTATTCTAAGTCATTCTGTGAGTTTCAGAATTTTCAAATTCCTCTTAGAATTTCTATTTGAACTAGTTTAAGGCTTGATTTAACTTGATTGTACCACTCGGTACAATACCGTCTTTTAATCGAGCTTGACAGGGTCTCACATATAGTTAGGAAAAGAGTAATATTACATGCAACCTTTACTAGAAGCTCTCGATATTTGTTCCAAAACTATCAAGATGCAATGGTAATATGTCAGTATTATGGTTGTCCAAATTTATTCATCACATTTACTTGTAATGCCAAGTGGTCAAATATTGATGAAGCTTTATTTGTTATTCCTGGTCAACGGTCACAAAGTAAGCTTAATATAGTTTCTAGAGTGTTCAAGCTAAAGCTTTGTTATTTCTTGGAAGATTTGATCAAGAGGAAACACTTTGGACTTGTATTTGTAGGTAATATCTTTTTATTTGTGAAGATATTGTGCTTATACTTTAATTCTTAACATAAATTTTTAATAATTATTGTTTTCTACTAACAATTTTATTTTGCCTATAAACATTTTTCATTTTCATCCACAAATAGAATTTTCTATCTGTTAAAGCTGGTAATTGCACAGTTCATTGTTAATTTTTATTTTAAGTTAATATAATATCTTACTAACAATAGTTTTCTTTTTCTGTTATTATGTGTTAAAGTAACATATACAATCGAATTTCAAAGTGTGGCCCTCCACATGTTTATATATTACTTTGATTAGATTTTGCTGCAAAATGTTTAAATGCCAATGATATTAATAAGATAATCTTAGCTAAGATACCAACTAAAGAATACGATCCAGTTGGATATGAGGCAGTCACAAATTTAATGATACATGGGCCATATGGTACTATCAATCTTTCTTCCCCATGTATGGTTAAAGGTAAGTGTTTAAAATTTTTTCCCAAATAGTATTAGTTGGAAACAACAGCTAGTGAGGATGGGATTGATATTTTCTTTTTTAATAATTGAGGGAAAGGGGATTCGAACCCTGCTTCTTAGGCAGTGAGATTATGCACTAACCAATGAGTCAAATACTCAGGTGTAAGATGGGTTTGCTATTTATAGGTGTGAGACCCTGTCTAAGTTGATTAGAAAACCGGTATTGTACCTAATGGTACAATTAAGTTAAATCGAGCTTCAACCTAGTTTAATGGAAATTCTAAGGGGAATTTCAAAATTATGAGACCCACAGGATAGCTCAGAATAGTGATTCGGAGTTCAAGGTCCAGTCTGGAGTTAATCGGGAAAATTGACCGGTTAAGGATAAAACGGTCATTTTCTCATTTGTTGATTTATAGAGATTTTTAACCAAGATTTGATCACAGTGGATTAAAAATAATTATGTGACATACAGTTATGATCCCATAATCATAAAATGATGTTTAGCAGTGTAAAATGGTGATTTTCGGTGTTTTTGGAGCACAAGGGCAAAATGGTAATTTTGCCACCGGAGTGCTAAATGTGAATTTTTTTGAAAGGATTTTGCCCCAATTGGGTAATATTGATTTATATTGATGTTATTTGAGGTTGGACAGTGAAAATAATGAAATTCCGGGACATTTCGGAGTATAGGGGCAAAATCGTAATTTTGCCATCTCGGGGGCATTTCGGTAATTTTCCACTACCAGAATAAATTTTTCCAGCCATGGTCAACCTTGGATCAGATGTTGACTTGATGAATCAAGTGGTGGAGATCAAATGGGAGAAAAAGTCAAAAAAGTCAAAAAAGGGCCAATCACATGGTGCCACGTGGCAAGCCTTTATATTTTATTATTTAAGCCATAAAAATCAGCTTAAGCCCTCATTTCTCTCTCTAAATTCTGGAACAAAAACCGATTGAAGGAAAAAAAGAAGAACAAAGGAGAAAAACACAAAAAACCTAGGGGAAATTCAAGACAAAGTGTGATTTCAAGGAGAATTCAAGTGAAAAAGGGTAATAAATCTCTACTTTGGCTTGTGATCTCTAATATCTATGCTTTTGTTCTTGAATTCTATGGTTTAATATGGAGATATCATGATGGGAAGAATTCTGAAAAATGGGTTTGAGTATGGATTTGATGTTGGATTGGATTGAGTTTAAACTATGTTGGTGTTTAGGAGTAGTTAAGCACGATTATGGAAAAAAATGGAAGAAAAAAATTAAGTGTCATGGTTGTTCTTCATTGACCGAACCTAGTGTGTAGAGAATGCATGAGGAATTGGTTCATTTCAAATGAAATGGTTTCATTTGAAATGAAAGAAAATAGAAAAATGACAATTTAAAGTGAGAAAATGTAGTAGAAAATTTTCAGTGCTAATGCACTGCATTGGCCGAATTTTCCATAAAGAAATGGAAAAGATGGGATGCTGAAATTGGCATTAATTGAATGATTTGTGATGAATTAAAGTATTAGAAAAAGAATGGACCAATTCGGAATTAAATTGGACATAATAGCCGATTAATCGGGTAATCGGTCGAAATTAGGCGATACCGCGTTAAAGCGATAATCGGACGCGATTTTGCTTTTGCGTATCGTACGTTAGCAATTTAAATTAATTTGTATTGGTTTGGGGGCATTATAGTAATTCCTGAATTTATTCTGTGTTAAGGTGGTGAGAAGTCCGGAAAAGGCAAGGGGATCGTAATTGAGGATTTTTGATCCGAGAGCATCCGGAATCCGGATTTGTGAGACGGTGAGTGAACTTGCATTTCAAAATTGTTTGGGGAAATGCACATTGTATTGATTTGGATAATTAAATGATTTATTCAAAGTTTTAAAAAAATATGTGCTGGGAACAAGCCTTTGATTAAAATGATTTTATTTGATGAATTATGTGTTATGCATGAAGGCATAAAATTATGTGTTATGCATGATGGCATAAAATTATATGTTATGCATGAAGGCATGAAATGTTATTTTATTGAGGTGAAATTTAATTGTGCTAAAAATGTACATTGCTATAATGTTTATATGTATTGTGGAGAAGTGTTGTGAAATTATTACCACCGTGCACGTGTGAAGAGGAAATTGCACAGGCCTGAAATGGTGTGCAAAGTGGGGACGGCGATACGTAACGCCCACTATTTCCTAGAGATTGAAAATTTAGTAAAGTGGGGACAGCGATACGTAACGCCCACTATTACTATAAATTTTGGAAATTGAGCAAAGTGGGGACGGCGATACGTAACGCCCACGATTCCTGGAAACCATTACACGTGAACAGTGGTGAAGTGTGATTGGTTATCCAGGGGCTTGCAGGGACGGCGATACGTAACGCCTGCGAGTGCTCAGATATGTGTGTTTGTGTACACATATGATTGTTCATTTCTCCGAGTATATTTGTATGAAATCGATTATTCCTTCATTATAAATTAAATTGAAATGAGGGGAAGGGTTGGTAATAAATTGGAAAAAAAAATGAATGTGTTCCAAATGTATGCATCATATTTTTAACCCTTCCTGATATTATAGCTTGTTCCTATCTTATGTTTGCTCACTGAGTTTTATACTCACCGTTTTCAAAAAAATTCATATTTTCAGATCAGGAGGTTGTAGATTCCTAGATTGCGGGATCACAGTAGTCCATCTCCTGGTAGGTGTCTGGCATTCACTAGTTGCCGCTTTATTGTACATGTCTCCGCTGGTAGTCATGGGTTTTTGTATGATGGATATGTACATGTAATGTACATTGTCAGAGTTTATATTTGACTGGTATGAATGTAAATATGTGTAAGCAATGTAAATTGCTAAATACATGACTGGCATAGTGCATGTATATTGTGATTAAAAATGCCATTGTGTTTTGGCTGTGTCCACTCCCGGAAAGGGTGTGTGTGTGTATGTGTGATTGGATGTGCCATGGTTAATTGGCATTGTATGCACACTGGGTGCATTACGTGTGGATGCCTCACACGAGAATATGTGGAATATAGTAAGTGAAGTAAGTGACAATAGGCTTGCTTGGGCTTAGTGAGCTATGCTCGTTGGGTCCTTGCGCCGGTCATGGCCCGGGAATTGGGTCGTGACAATAGGAAAAGATAAGTAACAAAAAAATGTGTCTTGTTGTTAAAAGTGGTGTGGAATTAAATAACAGATTTGTTGTATCTCACAATGTTGATTTAGTTATGAAATATCAGGCCCATGTTAATGTTGAACTGTGCAGTCAATCGAAAGCTATCAAATATTTATTCAAGAACATTAACAAAAGGTCTAGATAGAGCTAGAGCTATAATTGTGAGTAACAGTAGTAATAATAATGTAGAAGATCATAATATTGGAATTGATTTTGATGAAATTAAGATGTATTTGGATTGTAGATATTTATCAACATATGAGTCTTATTAGAGGATTTTTGCATTTGACATTCATCATCATGAACAAGCAATAAAAAAGTTATTCATTTACCTGAAGAGCAATATGTGACTTTCAATGATATTGACAATCTCTGTAAAGTGATACAGAAACCTAATGTGTTGAAGATAATGTTTATAGAATGGATGTCCATAAATTAGGTTTATACAGATGCAAGAGAATTGATCTATGTTGACTTCCCAATGAAATGGATTTGGTCAAAGTTTGAGCCACTTGGAAAAAATGCAAAAAAGGTAAGTCAATAGAAAGGATTACATATATTCATCCATCAACAGGTGAACTTTATTATATAAGGTTACTGTTGAATGTTATCAAAAGTATAAGAAATTTTGAAAAAATCAAGACAATGGAAGGTGTAGCGTACAACACATTTTCAAGCAATGTGTGAGGCACTAAGTTTGCTTCGAAATGATCAAGAATGGATAGATGCTATTTTCCAGGCTTTAAAATGGGTAATAAGTGAATAACTACTACAACTGTTTGTTATGATTGTCATGTTTTACGAAGTTGCTAATCCATTTTCATTATGGGAAAATAATTGGAAAGTTTCTAGTAAAGATATTAAGTATAGATTAAGGCAAGCTTTTGGTGCTACACATTACCAAATTCTAGAGAATGACCTTAAAACCTATGCCTTGGTTGCTTTAGAGAAGCTTTTCAATAAAAACTGCACTTTGTTTTCGGAGTTTAATCTACCAGTGCCTACAAAAGGTTCAATGTACACAATGCAAAATAGATTGATTCATGAAGAGATCAACTATGATTTATTAGAATTGCAGCAACAACATTTATAGTATTTGGTGAACCTTAACCTAAAACAATTGTAGGTTTATGAAGTTATGAAACAATCTATTAACAACAATGAAGGTTGAATGTTGTTTGTTTATGGCCATAGTGGTACAAGCAAGACATTTTTATGGAATGCTATAATCTCAGGAATTAGATCAACAAGAAAAATTATTCTTGCTGTTGCTTTATCTGGAATTACATCTTTAGTGTTACTAGGAAGGAAGGCTACATATTCCAGATTCAAAATTCTTTTAGACATTAATGCATGCTCAACTTACCAAATAAAATGGGGTACACAACTTGCTAATTTAATTCAAAATACCAATTTTATTATGTGGGATGAAGCTCCTATGATACATAGGTACTGTTTTGAAGCTTTAGATAAAACTTTGCAAGATATACTTAATAATGATGGTAATGAAACTATGGAGATGCCTTTTGGTGGCAAAAACATACTGTGAGGAAGAGATTTCAGGCAAATTTTACCTATTGTGGAAGGTGGAACAAAGTAAAAAATTCGCAATGCATAAATAAGTTAATCTACGTTATGGAAATATTATCACATCTATCAATTGATAATAAAAATGAGACTTTTACAATCTTATGTTAGTGAACAAACTCAGTTTGAAATTTATAACTTTTGCTCAGTGGTTGTTAAATGTAAGAGATGGTAAAATTAGTGTTATTAGTTATGATCTTGAAGAAAAACCATGTTGGATTCAAATACTAGAAGATTTGTTGGAACCATTCATTGAAAATCCAATATAGAGTATTGTGTCTATTGTATGTGATAACCTTTAATAAAATTTTACTGACTTAGATTGTCTAAAGCAAAGATCAATAATTACTCCGTATAATGAAATTGTAAATTTGATGAACTTATACATTGTTGATCTTATTCAAGTTCATTTAAGTCTTATTACAACATTGATCAAATTTCAAAAGGTTTAAATCATTCTATAGAACATGAACTATTATATTCGGTAAAATTCTTAAACTTGTTTAATTTTCATGGTATTCTTGATCATCAACTTAATCTGAAGGTAAGTACAGTTATTATGCTTTTAAGGAACATAAGCCAAATTTCTAGATTATGTAATGGAACTAGAGTTTTGATTACTCAACTAGTTTCTAATGTGATAGGGGAAAAAATTATATTTGGAGTTTTTACAAGTAATATAGTATTTTTTTAAAGAAAAATGATAGCAGTCAAACATCAAAAATTACTTTTTATTTTCCAAAGAAACAATTCCTTGTTAGGTTATGTTATAGTATGACCATAAACAAAAGCTCGGGATAAACTCTTGATATTGTTGACTTGTATTTGCCAAAACCTGTTTTTACACATAACCAATTATATGTGGCTTTATTAAGAGTTACGTCTCGATAAGTATTAAAGATTCTAATTCTCAATAAAAATAAACAATAGTTAAATGAAACAAAAAGTAAAATGTACAAAGAAATATATGAAAATATACTAACAGGTTATAGTAACTTCTTGTTCTGCTTCATAGAATCATGTGTGGTCAAAAACAATTACTTTGTTTATTAGTATGTTAAGCCTTATGGATTGATATTGTCTTATGTTTACATTATCTGATGTTCTTTTTGATCTTATGTTTTGTTTTGTTTAAACTATGTTGCTCCAAACTAATATTAGCTTATTGTCTTATTTTGTCTTTATATTATTTCAATGTATGTAATATTAAATCCTTATGTTTCAACTTACAAATAAAGGCATCGAATGATTCTTCTCTATATAGCTGTTACTATTTTACAATTTAATATCAACATCTGTATATATATAAATAGCAATAACTATAATAATCCAAATTTTTAATAGTATTTATAATGGGATTAAATTAATGTCCTTTAATGTTTTGGATTAGGTATAAATGGATCAACACTATTCGAGTGACTTCCAATTGTTCAAACCACTAAGTGCAATATAAGACAAAGTGTTAAGAATTTGATAGTCAACAACTCTTGACAACATAAAAAACCTTCTCAGCCTTGATCTTTTGATTGCAGATTTAAAGGTAATTTGTACAATAATTTCACTTTCACATTATTGTAAAATTTGATCTAATTGTTAAATAATACAAAAGTAATCACCTATTTTTTTTTTTGTCCTTGTAGAAAAATGTAATACAAATAATGATCAGAGGTTCAAATGCACCAAAATTTGCACCTATGCTGAAGGAGAAATCTATTTATGTGATTGATAAATTTCAAGTGATGAAAGCTAAGAACAATTTTAACATCTTTCCTGGAGATTTAATGATTTTTTTTTCAAACTAACTAAACTCAGAGATGTCCATGGACATATCTTTGGATAGTTGTGAGATCTTGTCAAGCCCAACATTATAAAATATTTACCATGTCATCCATGTGCTTGAAAACATGCTTGCATACATGAATACTTCAGATTAGTCGGTATTATACCTAGTGGTATAACTAAGTTGACTTAAGCCTCGAACTAGTTTGAATAGAGATTTTAAGATGAAATTGAGAATTTTTAAATCTCAGAATGACTTAAAATGGTGATTCGGAATTCGAAGATTAATTTGGAGTCAAATTAGAATTTTCATAACGTAGGGGCAAAATGGTCATTTTATCACCCGATATTAAGATTGGAATGTTGGAAGAGGTTTTTGAGCAAGATTAACTATTTAAAACATAATTTGAGTTTGAGAAGTGAAGAATTTTAATTTCGACGTTTTTTCGAGCATAGGGGCAAAATAGTCATTTTACCGTCCAAGGGTAAAATTGAAATTTTACACCATCCAACACATGTCCAGCACATGAATTTCATTTTATACCATGGATAATTATGTGTGGTGGAGAGAAATTGCTTAATTACTAAGTATTTATACATGGTCCAATGATATGGTGACACATGGCAAGTTTATGTCCGTTTAATATTTTCCTTTATAAAGTCAATTGAAACCCTCCCAAACTCACTCATATGGCTGGCCAAGTGAAGAACAAAGACGAGAAAAAGGAGAACAAACCTTAGAGTGAAAATTTCAAGAGAAAATCACTAGATTTAAGGAATCAAGCAATCAAAGGTGAAATTTCTTAATTCTAGCTTGTGATCTACCTTTTTTATGCATTCTATTGCATTTTCCATAGTTGAACCACATGATTTCATGAAGGATTCATGGCTGATCAAATTTAGAGAGAGAAGTTTTGATGGTTGATATGGATAGATTTTATGGTATTTAGTTGTTTTTAGTTAATTTATCATGTTTGGAATGGAAACAAGTAAGAAAAATCAAATGTTCTTCACCCACCCACCATGGTCGAATTTCATGAGAAACCTAGAAGTGATGATTTTGTGATATCTTGTGTTATTTAGGTAGGATTTAATAAATTGAGGTGATGGAAACTAAAAATGGTGATGGAAACCAAAAATGGTGATTTTTAAGTATAGTGCCTTTAGTAAACAAGTTGAATCACAATGAGAAAGTCTAACTTATTAAGGCACTTTGGTATAATTGAGATATTGGAAATGTAATAAGTATATATTTAGAATCAATTCGGGTAATTTGGTTAGGAATTAATGAATTATGGTGTGAGAATCAAACATGAAAAAACTATATTGCTAGTAAACCCTTCATGGCTGAATTTTTCAAGGGAAGATGTGAGGATGATTTTGCCATATTTCGAGTTATTTAAATTGTGTTTGATGATTTGGAGTATTAGGAAAGGAATGAAATTATTTGGAGTTGAATTGGACGTATTGGCCAATTAATCGGGTGATAAACCGAATTAGGTCAATACCATTTTGTTCCAATCACAATTGATCCAACGTGTAACATTTTATTTAAGTGATTGTCCGAACAACCTCATGCATTCATATAGAGCATGAAGTAGATTTATAATAGTATGACACAATATATTGAATTATGTGTCGTGTATTATGTATAGATGGTGAGCCCTCTAACAAGGGTAAAGACATTGTGCTAGAGGATTAAGAATAGGAGTATTTCAGACTCCTAATACAGTGAGTGCACTTGCATTTCAAACTGTTTTGGGAATTTTAATTGAGTTGAGATGAAATCCTTGAAAGATTTATATCCAACTCTTATTTAAAAATGAGTCCCGGGAACAAGCCTTTGATAATTATTTTAATGTTATGAGTGTGTACATTGTGTAAAGAAAATGAATACATGCTCATTTTATTGTGTTGATAATGATATGAGTGATTGGATGATGTGTATTAATGACCAGGGGATTGTGCGAGTAGGGAGTGCACACATGATCATATTGCTTTGTGCGAGTAGGGAGTGCACACATAGTCATATTGCTTTGTGCGAGTAAAGAGTGCACACGTGATCATATTGCTTTGTGCGAGTAGGGAGTGCACCAAAGTTGAAGAGAGTGGGGTGGTGTATGGCGCGAGTAGAGAGTGCACCAGAGTTGAAGAGAATGGGATGGTGTATGTAATTGCACGTGATTTTATATATATGCGTGATATAGTGTGCATGATGAAAAATGTGATTGTATGGTATGTGAACCTTGAGAAATTCTCCTTTATTGCAAATTGTTTTAAATTGAGGAAAAAGGGTTCTAACATGAAACCCTCGTATGGTTGAGTGAAACCCTTATTCCGTGACAGTTTTTTATAAACCGTCGATTTTGTTATTTTGCTAGAATGATTGATGTAAATTTCTTTTCTTCTTAAATCTTGTTGAACATGGTTGCATTATTATTGAATATTTAATACCTCAGGGTTAAGTGGACAGGGTTTAAATATTAACTTGCTGTAAATTGTCTTGTTTCCAAATAAGTGCATCATGGTTCTCAACTTTCCTCGTTATTACTGCTTGTTTCCTTTTAAGGTTCGCTCACTGAGTTTTGTACTCACTATTTTAAAAATTCATGTTTTCAGATTAGTAGACTGTTGGATCCTAGTCGAGGAGTCCCCGTTGTTCATCTCCTGGGTAGGTGCTTGGCATCCAATAGCAACCCCTTTATTGTAGTTTCTCCGCTAGAAGTCACGGGTCCTTTTGTTTTGTGAATATGTTCATGTAATGTAAATTATTAAGTTACATGTTTTGAACAGTATATGTATATTTTAAATCGATAATGCCATCATGAGTTGACTACGTTCACATCTGTTAGAATGCGTATGGATGCATTCGTTGATAAGACGTTAAGCAATATAAATGGGATAGGCTTGCTTGGGCTTGGTGAGCTACGCTCATTGGGCCCATGTGCCAGTCATGGCTCATAAATTGGGCTGTGACAATATCCTTCCAACCATTTTAACTTTGTAAAGTATAACACTCTTCATGACAAGATATAACAGAAGAAAATTTTGACAAGTGTTACAAATAAAATTCTTAACAATAATAGTTTATTTTATAACAAACTCTTTAACATTGATGGGTTGGCATTTGCATCGAAATATGATATATGTTATTAAACTATTTACAGCAATGAACCTAGTAACAAAAGTTCAACTTAACAACAAAGATGTGCCTGTTCAAAAATTGGACATATAAAATCAAAATTCAAGGTAAATACAAAACACATAAAGATACTTATTTTCTTGCTTATTATTCCAACTAACAAGCATTGATTATTGATCTTGTCAATTTCTTTAAATAGTTCTAATAGTTTAAAGGTTGTTTGGTATGGGGATCTTACTTTGAACATATAAGAAGAGCAATTATTGTACCAAAGGATGAATGTTGTGTTGAACTTTGCTGGAGTTGTGGTTAAAACATACATGCGTAAGCACAATTTATAAATTTTTTTTGCTTATGAAAATAAAATATGTAGATGTAACATATTAATGTTTAATAATATTTTTTTTGGTAAGATTATTATTTGCCTCCTTCTATTCTACCACAAGAATCTACATTGCTCCTGACATTCCAGATGTCAATGAAATGAAAGTAAGGTAATATCTAGCAAAACTGTGGTATTTTATTGTAAATAAGAAGAATTTGTTGTGCTATTGTTTACATTACAAATTTATCACTAAGAACCAAAAAGAGCCTATATAGCCACATCTCCAACCATTAGACAATCAAACAAAACTCTAACTTAGTTAATCGATGAAAACCTTGAAGGTGATAGTGGCGACATACTAGCAATGGACCCAAGAAAGATAATGGTAAAACATTTCCTTTCTTTCTCTATAACAATAATAATAAATACTATTGATGGATTTTTAATAAATATTATTGATCATATTTGTTTGTTATAATGCCAAGTTTGAAGTTATAGGAACTATTGTCAATGTGGAAATGTCAGGCCCCGGAACTTCCCATCGAGCCCATGACAACCGTTGCGACGTCTCGACAGGCATTCCTACCCCGAATGCATATCGAAACCCCGCAAGGCTTTCATATCAGCTCTGGCACTTCCCTGGTGAGCGACGATTATTAAATACCATATTTCAAAAGAATTATAAGTCGTTTTCAAATTAAATTAATAAAATATTATTTTTCGGCTCATAGGGGCATTTTCGTAATCTTCCTTGAAAATCACAAAACCCAACCAAAAACGTAATAAATGTGTAGAAGACACAATTTTCATAGTTTGAAAATAAATTTAAACATTTAAAACATTAGTTTGAAGCAAAATTTTGAATATATGAACATAATAAAAATATTTAATAAAATAACATTATATATATCTATTTATAAAACAATATTTATAGAAACGTCGGTACATAATTTTTATAACATAAAAATTGAATATATTTATACATACTAAAATGCAAGTAATCAAAGTATAAAATTACTTTTACAATGACACGTGGGCCCACTATGTACAACTATGTACCTTAAATGCACTAGATTCCGACTCTGCCTAGTTCTTGATGCCACAGCTATCTAGTACTTTTCTCGAGTGTGAAATGAGTGGAAGAGAGGGTGGTGAGATTATAAAATCTCAGTGAGTAAACAAATACCAGCTAAATTATCTAAAGTCGAGTAAAATGAGACAAAATTTCAAATTTCTTTCTTTGTACTTGTCACGACCCAATTTCCCGGGCCATGATCGACACATGCACCCAATAAGCATAGCTCACCAAGCCCAAGCAAGCTTATTTTTATTTACTTTACTCCACGTATGATTGTGTGAGGCATCCACACGCAATGCACCCAATGCACACAAAGCCAACTCATAATGGCATTATTAGCAACAATATACATGCACCATACCAGTCATGTATTTAGCAATTTACATTGCATACACATATTCACATAGTTGCATTGTATTCACAATACAAAAGGACCTATGACTTCCAGCGGAGACATTTATAATAAAAGAAATGAGATGCTACTGAATGCCCACCTTCTAACCAAGAGATGCACTATAGGGACTCATCGATCTAGGGTCCAACAGTCTCCTGATCTGAAAACATGAATTTTTATAAAACGTGAGTACGAAACTCAGTGAGTGAATATTAGAAGGGAACAAGCAATCTTAACTAGGAAATTTGACAATCATGATGCATCGATTGAAAACGAGACTGTTTTTGATCTAGCTAATATTTAAACCCTTTCCACTTACCCCAGAAATTTATTATGCATTCAAGGATTAGACATCCTTGAATTTACACCGATCATTTTAGCAAAGTAGTAAAACTGACAATTGTTTACAAACCGTCACTAAACGAGGGTTTCATGTTAAACCCTTTTTCTTCAATTTCAAACAATTCGCATACCATACAATCGCACATATATACATAAATATCAAGTACAATTTCATTCACCAATCATTCAATTTCATTCATTATCCCATCTTTTCCTCCACTCTGCTGTACTCTTAACTCATACATCATTAAACCGGCATTGCACTTCCCACTCCGCACATGCACGGTCGTAATTATCACATCCTTTTTCATTCAACTGGCATTGCATTTCCCACTCCGTACATGCACAGTTACATCAATTTCACCATAATTTATTAATAATGCATATCAGCATAATACAAGGGTACACAGATTCAGTACTCTCAATTTCACACAATTTCTCAACAATACATGTAGGCATCATACAGATATACACAGATGCATCGCAATCATATTTAACATCACAGAAATATTTTCACTAAAGGCTTGTTCTCGGGATTCATTTTTAAATGGGAATTAGATATAATCATTCACATATTTCATTTCAAATTAATTAGAATTCCCAAATAAATTTTGAAATGCAAATTCACTCATAAATTTCTCCGGGAGTCAAATTCGAGCGCTTCACCTGCTAATCCTCGGGTGTGATTTTCTTGCCTTTGTCTGAGGGCTCACCACCTTGACAAATTGCACAATAATTTAATTACTAAATTCATGCTAAATTATGATAAACTAACCTAGACTCTACATTAATGCGGAATATAAAATGCAAAATGTCTAAATTTTGCCTAAACACCATATTGGTCTATTTCGGTCTTTTACCCGATAAATCGATACACGCGTCCGATTTAGCTCCAATTAATTCCATTTCTTTTCTAATGCTTTGATTCACCACATATTACTCAAATAAAGCCAAATTCAGCATTAGAACCCTCACATTTCCTTATAGAAAAATTCGATCATTTGGTGCACTAGCACCGAAATTTTTCTACATAACTGTTTCACCTTAATTCATCTTTTTTCAATTCATTTCATTTCAAATGAAATCATTTCATTTGAAATGAAAACAATTCCTCATTGATTCTCAACACACTAGGTTCAGCCAACAAAGAACCCTAGAGAAATTGAATATTTCTTTTGTGTTTTTGTTCATAACCATGCTTAACTACCTCTAAACATCAACATAGTCTAAAATAAAATTATTCCAACAACAATTCCTCTTCCATACCCATTTTTCAGGATTGAACTCATCATGATATCTCAATATTCAACCATGAAAATCAAGAACAAAAGTATGGGTATTGTAGATCATAAGCAAAAGTGAAGAATTATTACATTTTTTACTTGATTTGCCTTGAAAATCACACTTTTCTCTTGAATTTTTGGCTAGGTTTTCTTGTTTTTCTCCTTGTTCTCTTTTGTTTTCCTTTGAATCGGTTTTGTGCAGAATTTGGAGAGAGAAAATGGGTTTTATGGCTGATTTTTAGGCTTTAATAATAAAATAATCAAGTATGTCACGTGTCACATGCTTATTGGCCCATTTTTTAAACTTTTTGGCTTTTTTTTCTAAATTTTCCACCACAATTATTCTTGTATTTATCCAATCCTATCACAAATAAAATCTCTTGGTCTTGACAAGTGCTGGGGCGAAAAATTTACCAGTTTACCCCCGAGATGGAAAAATTATGATTTTACCCCTATACACCAAAATGTACTGAAATTACATTATTTCTACCTTTCAACCTCAAATAACACCAATATTGATCAATTTTAATCAAATGGGGTAAAAATCTTTTCAAAAAAATTCCCGTTTAGTCCTTTAGTGGCAAAATTACTATTTTACCCTTGTGTTCCAAAAATATCGGGAATCACAATTTTGCACTACTAAACACCATTTTATACTCCAATAATCATAATTATATTTCATATAACTATTCTTGGTCAAATTTGATCAAATTTTGGCTAAAATCACCATTTTATCATCAAATGGTAAAATGATCGTTTTGTCCCTAACCAGTCAATTTTCCTGATTGACTCCAAACTGGACCTTGAACTCCGAATCACTGTTCTAAATCATTCTGTGGGTTTCAAAATTTTCAAATTCCTCTTATAATTTCTATTTCAGCTAGTTCAAGGTTCGATTTAAATTAATTGTACCATTAGGTACAATACCGGCTTTTAATAAATTCGACAAGGTCTCACACTTTTCCCCACTAATAGAAATTCGATCCCCGAATTTAAATTCAATGAAATATAGCTTACCTTTATGTATCAAAGAGGTGTGAATACTTTGTCCACATCTCTTCCTCAGTTTCCCACGTCACCTCCTTTAAATCTTGATACCAACATTGTCACTAGGGGTGGCTCCACCCTTCAGGGCAGTCTTTTCCTCTTTAGCGACGGACAACAAAAGGTACCTATCAGAGCACTTGACAAGCGGTATCACTCAGCCTTGCTGCCAAGCTCCTGGATGTACCACATAGGCTACTGTATGCACCTCCTCCAATATCTCTCTCCTCAATTCATCATTATCCGGCACATAAAGTCTATTTCCATACTTCAACATTTCATCTGTGCCTTTGGTAAGTATCTTTTCTTTCTTTCCATAAGGATCCTCCAACTGATCCTTAGGCTCGTTAAGGTGTCTAATACCACTAAATTCACTAAGGTATTTTTATCCTTGATTCGAGCTATGCAGGATTTATTTTCTTATTCAATCACAATAATTTCTTTTAAAGGAGTAGATACCACCAAGTGTTCTTTTCTCTTAACACGATTCTTATTCAATCGATGTGCAAAACATGTAGAAATAAGCGGATAGGTTAAATCAGGCTCAAGCAACACCCAAGCATTCATATCACGAATAAATAAATAAATAAATAAAATACCTGAGACCACTGCATTGGAGGTCTGGGCCTCTTGGGGCGTTAATGCATACACTCTCGCTTGGGTCACTCCCACTGAGCCTTGACGTCCCGACTCATATGGTCTACCCCGAGAAGAAGCACTAGTGCCTCTACCTCGTGTCTCGCTAACCTCCTGGCCAGTTGAGACAGCTACCGGAAGAGCAGACAAAGCTGGTTGAGTAAAACCGCGAACAGAACCTTGCGGTTGTTGGCCCATGGGTAAGTTCTCCAAATATGCCCAAGCTGGCCACAATTAAAACAAGTTTTTATGGAAAAATAACATCGACCTTTGTGTCGTTTTCCACAATTATTACAGGGAGGAATAACCTGACTAATTTGCCTTGAGTCTTGTTGTTGCCTCTTTCCACTAAAAGTTTCTTACATTGACCCAATATTGGCACTTGCCACTTCACTCCCTTGTTAGGGTAACCTAAATTTCCTCTGTGGGCCTTGATGGCTAAAAGATAAAATCCCACTGTCGAAATCTCGACGACCTTGACAACCCTCCGTTTTAGCCCTTTTTGCTACATCTCTTGTGGCCTTACTCTCACTGGTCCTCATCTCAATTCGTTGAGCACAATCCACAGCCGCAGAGTAAGTATTGAAATCTCGGGAAGCCACAACCTTAAACAATTGTTCCACCAGTCCATCCACAAACCTTTGAACCTTCATCTTCTCGGTGGAAACCAAATATGATGCATATCTAGATAGTTGCGTAAATTTTATGTCATACTCCGACACCGTCATGCCCAGAGTCTGCACTAATGCCTCAAACTCTCTAGCTCTGGCACTTCGCACACTGTTCGATAAAAACGGATCCAGGAAAGCTGTACTGAATTCATTCCAGGTCAGTGGTACAACATCTATCAACCTACCCCTTCGCAAGGAGTCATACCATTCTTGTGCTACATCCTCAAACTGAAAAGATACTAGCTCCACTGATCTAGAACTAGAGCATCCCATAGCGTTACAAATCTATTTCATCTTGTCTAAGAAAACCTGGGGTCTCTCTGATGCATCGACCCCGTAAATGAGGGAAGTTTAAGCTTTAGAAAGTCAGTGAGTGAAGCCTCTACTTGACCTTTATCACCTTCGGGATGTTGGCGGTCTATTTGGCCTTGGGAACTAAGGGACTCTTGCTCCACATGTCTCCCCTCTACTATTTTCTGTATATCTTCCATACGGGCTGCCATTATTTCTATAACCCGATTGACTCCCTACAGACCCGTCGCCAAGTCCTCAACAATAATGCCCCCAAACGGTGGCCTAGCAGTCTCACCTACAGGCTGTCCATCCTCTTTCCTACTCTTGGGCGTATCTGCCCTCATTGGCCTAGTGACCCTACCACGTCTACCTCGCCCTTTATGGGTGAGTGCCTGTGGCCTATCGGTCATCTCAGTAGAGGCATCTTGCTCCCCCACTTGTTTCGAGGCGACTCATGTCTTAGGCGACATTCTTACCTAGACAAGAGCAATACCCATTATTAAACACAATTACGAAAATAAGGTGGTTTCTAAGACAGAGAATTTATGCGGTTCCTCGATTATGAAATGTGTCGCAGCTCACAGTTCATAATAAAAAATCCCACATAAAGATCCGAATCTCCGCTGGACCCGACCATAACACCCTATAACCTAACAACCTAGGGCTCTGATACCAACTTTGTCAAGACCCAATTTCCCGGGCCATGACCGACCCATGGACTCAATGAGCATAGTTCACCAAGCCCAAGCAAGCCTATTTTCATTTACTTTACTCCACGTATGATCATGTGAGGCATCCACACGCAATGCACCCAATGCATACAAAGCCAACTCATAATGGCATTATTAGCAACAATATACATGCACCATACCAGTCATGTATTTAGCAATTTACATTGCATACACATATTCACATAGTTAGATTGTATTCACAATACAAAAGGACCCATGACTTCCAGCGGAGACATTTACAATACAAGAAATGGGATGCTACTAAATGCCCACCTTCTAACCAAGAGATGCACTATGGGGACTCCTCGATCTAGGGTCCAACAGTCTCTTGATATGAAAATATGAATTTTTATAAAACGTGAGTACGAAACTCAGTGAGTGAATATTAGAAGGGAATAATCAATCTTAACCAGGAAATTTGACAATCATGATGCAATGATTGAAAACGAAACTGTTTTTGATCTAGCTAATATTTAAACCCTTTCCACTTATCCCATAAATTTATTATGCATTCAAGGATTAGGCATCCTTGAATTTACACCGATCATTCTAGCAAAGTAGTAAAACTGACGGTTGTTTACAAACCGTCACCGAACGAGGGTTTCGTGTTAAACCCTTTTTCTTCAATTTCAAACAATTTGCATACCATACAATCTCACATATATACATAAATATCAAGTACAATTTCATTCACTAATCATTCAATTTCATTTATTATCCCATCTTTTCCTCCACTCTGCTATACTCTCAACTTATACATCATTAAACCGACATTACACTTCCCACTCCGCACATTCACGGTAGTAATTATTACAACCTTTATCAGTAAACTGGCATTGCACTTCCCACTCTGCACATGCACGGTAGTAATTATCACATCCTTTTTCCTTCAACTGGCATTGCACTTCTCACTCCGCACATGCACAGTTGCATCAATTTCACCATAATTTATTAAGAATGCATATCAGCATAATACAAAGGTACACAGATTCAGTACTCTCAATTTCACACAATTTCTCAATAATACATGTAGGTATCATATAGATATACACAGATGCATCGCAATCATATTTAACATCACAAAAATATTTTCACTAAAGGCTTGTTCTCGGGATTCATTTTTAAATGGGAATTAGATATAATCATTCACGTATTTCATTTCAAATTAATTAGAATTCCCAAATAAATTTTGAAATGCAAATTCACTCATAAATTTCTTCGAGAGTCGAATTCGAGTGCTTCGACTGCTAATCCTCGGGTGTGATTTTCTGACCTTTATCCGATGGCTCACCACCTTGACAAATTGCACAATAATTTAATTACTAATTCATGCTAAATTATGATAAACTAACCTAGACTCTACATTAATGTGGAATATAAAATGCAAAATGTTTAAATTTTGCCTAAACACCATATTGGCCTATTTCAGTCTTTTGCCCGATAAATCGATACACGCGTCCGATTTAGCTCCAATTAATTCCATTTCTTTTCTAATGCTTTAATTCACCACATATTACTCAAATAAAGCCAAATTCAACATTAGAACCCTCACATTTCCTTATAGAAAAATTCGGTCATTTGGTGCACTAGCACCGAAATTTTTTTTACATAATTGTTTCACCTTAATTCATCTTTTTTCAATTCATTTCATTTCAAATGAAATTATTTCATTTGAAATGAAAACAATTCCTCATTGATTCTCAACACACTAGGTTCGACCAACAAAGAACCCTAGAGAAATTGAATATTTCTTTTGTGTTTTTGTTCATAACCATGCTTAACTACCTCTAAACATCAACATAGTCTAAAATAAAATTATTCCCACAACAATTCCTCTTCCATACCCATTTTTCAGAATTGAACTCATCATGATCTCTCAATATTCAACCATGGAAATCAAGAACAAAAGCATGGGTATTGTAGATCATAAGCAAAAGTGAAGAATTATTAACCTTTTCACTTGATTTGCCTTGAAAATCACACTTTTCTCTTGAATTTTTGGCTAGGTTTTCTTATTTTTCTCCTTGTTCTCTTTTGTTTTCCTTTGAATCGGTTTTGTGCAGAATTTGGAGAGAGAAAATGGGTTTTATGGCTGATTTTTAGGCTTTAATAATAAAATAATCAAGCATGCCACGTGTCACATGCTTATTGGCCCATTTTTTAAAATTTTTGACTTTTTCTTCTAAATTTTCCACCACAATTATTCTTGTATTTATCCAATCCTATCATAAATAAAATCCTTTGGTCTTGACAAGTGCTGGGGCGAAAAATTTACCAGTTTGCCCCCGAGACGAAAAAATTACGATTTTATCCCTATACTCCGAAATGTACCGCAATTACATTATTTCTACTTTTCAACATCAAATAACACTAATATTGATCATTTTTAATCAAATGGGGCAAAAATCTTTTCAAAAAAATTTCTGTTTAGTCCTTTAGTGGTAAAATTACTATTTTACCTTTGTGTTCCAAAAATATCGAGAATCACAATTTTTCGCTACTAAACACCATTTTATACTCCAATAATCATAATTATATTTCATATAATTATTCTTGGTCAAATGTGATCAAATTTTGGCTAAAATCACCATTTTATCATCAAATAGTAAAAAAACCGCGTTGTCCCTAATCAGTCAATTTTCCTGATTGACTCCAAACTGGACCTTGAACTCCGAATTACTATTCTAAGTCATTCTGTGGGTTTCAAAATTTTCAAATTCCTCTTAGAATTTTTATTTCAGCTAGTTCAAGGTTCAATTTAAGTTAATCGTACCACTAGGTACAATACCGGCTTTTAACAAATTCGATAGGGTCTCGCAGTACTACCATTAGTCTTATCTCAACTCAGTTCAATTGAGTAGAGACAAATAAAACATTCTATCGAGCATAATAGAATTATTTTACTCGATTAAATTAATATTTAGTGTGGCTTATGTATTTCTCAAAATCTTAACTTGGCTCTTGCCAAAAATCATTCTCGGGGATACCTCTGCAGAGGCATCTAATCGAGACTACCAAGGCTATTCAGTGTAGTATACAACTGAACATATTTTTACATTAAAAATAATATCTAGCCATGCCTTGACGTTGGCTGAGTCTCACTCTCACGCGATGGTCCACGTGAAGTGCATTCAAACTTTACCCCCAAAGAAACCCTCCCCCCCCCCCCCTCCCCCCACACCTAGCTCTCCAATAGAGGTAAGATAAGTCTAATTCTGTGCCTCCTCTCTTAGGCTGGCCCACAAGACTGGTGTCACTGTAGCAATTATTTTATCTACAACCTCATTTATAAAATCTTATCTAGCATGATATGACAATTTATCACAATCTAGCCTCTTAAGGCTGAAAACACAATATATATATATATATATAATTTTTGCATAACTAGTCTAGCCATTCATGCTCATATAATGCTATAAGCCATATAATTTAAAACACAATTTATAACACAATTAAATCGTCTCCAATTACTCTAATTTCAAAACCAATTGTTTCATTTTTCAAATCAATTTATAAAATTCAATTTATTTAGTAAATCCAATTTATTTTATAAATTTCACATTTTCTTCGTAAAATCAAAAATTCACCTAATACAATAATTTTTTTTATAAAATCATTAAATTTAATAAAATCTACTCCAGATAATTAAGACGATAAACTGTCCACTCACCTCGTCTCAAGAGTGCACGATACTCCTGTTTTAATTTCCACTACACTTTAATCTTTCCAGCGTCTAGGGGACCCACCACCTTTGTGTTACATGTGACACCAATTTCAATAAATTGTGTCAATTAACCATAATTAATTTCAGGCTCTATGTGATGCATGAAATGGGGTAAAAATAGTCCGGACCGTCATTTTCTTACGATGTCCGATCGTCTCGCCTACACGCATCTAAATTGCTAAAATCCTCATTTTAACTTTGATTTGACCCGTTTCAGTTTTTAATTGTTCGATTACATTCCAATTTCTCAATAACAGCATCTACGGGTCAATTTACCAGTCCTAGACTAAAAATTATGATTTTACCCCTAGCGGGTAAAAATTTTGATTTTACCCCTAGCGGGTAAAAATTCTGATTTTTACTCTGAAAATTCTCAAAATTTTCCTCTAACCATAATTCATCATAATTCACTTAAATAACATGAAATCTCATCATTTTCAGCAGCAATTTCACTCTTGGAAATTCGACTTAAATGGGTTTTAATGGAAGAAAATTATTTTTCTAGTTAGGTTTTGATATATTTAATCATAACCTAACTAAACAACATTAATTCAACCCAAAATCACTCAAAAATAATTCTCAAAATCCTCCCATGAGATTCTTCTAGCAGGGGAAATTCATACCCACAAGAGATTCAAGCATCAAATGGAAAAATAAAGCTTAGGTAGTGAAAATCATAATGAAAATAAAAAATTTTTACCTTTTTTCAAGTTAAATTTCTTGATTTCCCTTGTTTTCCCTTTGATTCTTGGCCTAGGTTTTGAGTTTTTTTTTTCTTCTTGCTCCCTTTGATGGCCAGCCATGAAATGAAGAAGTTCTAGAAATTTGAAGCTTTTTATAAGGCTAATTAAAATATTATTTAATTTTTTTAATACATGACATTTTTTATTAATTTATTTTTTTCAATCCTTATCTTTGACTTTCTTTTCAGCCGCAATTTCCTTCCCTTATCCTCAGTTTTCATGAAATTTCTGGACCATTTCAAAAATTTTAATGGTGTAATTTTACAAAATTACACTTTTACCCTCGAAAAAGTACAAAATTACATTTTTGCCCCAAAAACTGAAAAATTGCCCACAGACATATTTTTCACCCCTCATGCTCATACCATTCTCCAATTTGTCAAATTAGATCTAAATTCTCTCAAAATCTTAAATTTTATCTGTGCGTGGCAAAATTATGATTTTGCCCTTGCACTCTAGAAATCACCGAAATTAAACTTTTTCACTGCCAAACCCTCCAATTGTACTCCAATACTCATATCATATTTAAATATGTCAAATGGGGCCAAAATCTTTTCTAAAAATTCCCGTTTTAATCTTTAATGGTAAAATTACCATTTTGCCCTTGTATCCTAAAAATACTAGGAATCATAATTTTTCACTGCTAATATTCATTTTATGCTCCAATAATCATATTATATTTCATATAATTATTCTTGATCATTTGAAATCAAAATCTTTATTAAAAATCTCCATTTTGTCCTGAAATTGAAAAATGTTCGTTTTGTCCCTAATCGGTCAATTTCCTCGATTGACTCTAAATTTGTCCTTGAATTCCGAATTACTATTTCGAGTAATCTCTGGATTGTGAAATGCCTTATTTCACTTTAAAATCCCTATTTTATTAGCTCGAGATATAAATCAACTTATTTGTACTTCTAAGTATAATACCGGCTTTTTATCAACTCTACCGGGCTGTTCAGATATGCAAGCATGATGTCACATATGTAAATGTCATGTCAGATAATTTAGGGTCAGGCTTGACAGGAAACACCAACAAGATGGTACTATAATGCTTGCAACCAATGTGTAACCGGATTACGATACTGTGCTAGCAAATTTTGGTGTTCAAATCATGATGAAAAGACACCTGTCCTAATATGAGTATACTCAAATTTATTTATTATCAAATTAACTAGCAAAAAGCTATTACAAACAACACAGTAATGATTACTGAAATATTCCTTGTAAAATGATTTTGTAGGTTGCACTACAAGATAAAACTAGAAGAATTTAAATGCTAGCCTTTGGTCAGCAAGTAGATAAATTGATTAGTGCAACAATTACTAAGCTAGCTACAATCAAATCTATCAACAAGATGGTTTTCCTAGCACTTATCAAATCATTGATTAACACACAAAAAGTCTTAAGAGTAATATTGATAGGAAAAGCAATTGACTAGGGTTTAATAGTTTACAAGATTTTTTTGCTGTAACACTGTCAAGCAAAGCTTGCTTGAGGACCTTAAGTTTGAAGGAGCAACAAGTTTCAGCAGCCAAGAACCAACAGTTTCTAAGACGCTATTATTCACTATGGGAGAACCTGAAAGGAAAGTACCACTGTCGTCGTTAATTGTGAAAATTTCTAAAGAATTATTTCCAGAAGAGTCATTGGGGAAAAAAATGAAAACCAAATAGGTAAATTACATTAACGCATATCCTTTTCATTAAAATTACAATACAAAGAAACCATTATATTAAAACAATTCTATGATTTCATGTAAACAACAGATGCAACCCAACAACAATAACATGAAGAACAAGAAGATAGCTTTCGTTAGAAGGAAGCAGATAATTTTTATCACAGATGGAGTGTATTTTTTGTAACTTCATTGTATTATATTGTTTATAGTAAAAATGGCTGAACAATGGAACAATGGTAATATTTTGTATAATGACAGTTATTGGCATTTTGTTATTAAAACTTGGACAATCATAACTTGCTTGTATATTCCATATACACCAAGCCATGCAGAACATGTTTTTTTAGTTTGATATCAACCATAAACTCTCCACGTATGGTGTTGTGAAAACAACGTTATATAAATTTCATCTTCATGCAGATAAACAATAACTTTTAGGTTTATATTTTCAATATGTTGAACATTATTGTCTTTACTTTTCAATGTATACTTCTGAAAAATCTGTTGGTACCTTCTTGGTTGTTGTTTAGATTTTTCTAACATAGATAACCAATTACTTTTGTTCATGTATATTTACATTTTTGGATGAATATAAACACTTTTGTTTTGCAATTCGATTCTGTAGACAGACCTTCTATACAAAGTATATATATTAAATTGATTATCAATAATCCTTTACTCTTTACAGTAATTTTTATAATCAAAATTAACAATTAATTCTGTGCACAACTTTCCTACAAAAATTCATATATAAAATTGACCACCTATTGCACTCTACCTTTTACAGTAATACTTATAATTAAATAAAAAAGTCTCAAAACATTTGTTATAAATTATATTTTACAAGATATATTTTAAATACTCCTAATAAACGTAAATCCTTTAATAGTATAAACAATTTTTAGAAATCTAAACACCTACGGTAACACACGAGTCAACTATCTAGTATAAATTGAAATTTGTAAATTTTGATTAGACTTGCAACCCAATTGAATTAAGTATTAAATGAAATCAGACTCAGCTTGACTTGTTACTCAAATAACATGATCTCAAGATCAATTCCATATTAAACTAGTTGAACTCGATTATCTAATGAAATGGACTTAGTAGCTCATAAATAGTACAACCAGTGATGGAGTCAAGAGTTCACATTTGGGAGTGACCAAGAGATAGGTTAGTCATAGTGACTTGAGACAATAGTGCTTGGAGAATAATTCTACTATAATAAGTTTTACTTTAATCGTTAAGTCTACTAAAATTAGTTTTTCACTAATTGTTGTGGAGCATTTTACCAAACAAAAAATTATTGTAAGCACAAAACTATAAAATTCTTAAAAAAAAAAAAAAGCAAAGATATATTATGAAATTTTAAAATTTTTGAAGGATGGGAACTTGTGCTAGCCTCATTCCCTCTACCATTGTATGACCCTTTACACTACCCAAGTCAAGGTGTTTGAAGTGATTGTATTTCCTTCATAGTTTATTATTGTTGATTTTTTATGAAAGTGCACATATCGTTAACAAGTAATATAATATAAAGTAGAATTCGTTCTTATAGAAAATTGAATTAATTCTTAATTGCTAACTACTAAAATTATAATACCTTAATCTTATCCAAACAACCTAATTATTAAAAAGAAAAATTGAAACTAATAACTAAAACTAATTTAAAATCTATCAGCAAAATTATTTTATTAAATTCGAGTGACTACCAGACCTAAGATTATAGTATTCCTCAATACTTTTTCTAATTATTGTCTCTCTCTTAACTTAGTTTAATGGATTAAGTTGTTAACTTGGAGTCCTAATTTATTTACAAGTCTCTGTCAAATTTCTTATAAAAATATTTCTCCTAATTAATTTATTATATGTCTATGCAAATTAAATTGAAGAAAGATTCAATAAGTTTATGCTCTAATTTTACCCATATGTTGTTTATAGGTATATGTCTACCCTATATGCAAATCCAATTAGGGATGTCAACGGGTACCCTATTATAGGGTACCCGCGGGTATCCGATCCGATTATACAGGGTTAGGGTACTCATAAATGGGTTCGGGTAGGGTTAGGGTAGTGATTTTACTATCCGAATATTAATAGGGTAGGGTTAGGGTACCACCTATTGGGTACCGGGTACCCGTTACCCGAACCCGGTTACTATTTATAAATATTTTGTTATTATTTTAATAATTAAATTAAAAATTTATAATTTTTACCAACTTTACAAGTAAATTTTTTTTGTTAAAAACTAACAAATATATAAAAAGTATGGTTACTTTTATTATTAATATGTTGACATTATTATATTTAAATTAAAAAATTATTAGATTGTTATTTATGTTTAAGTATAATTATTCTAATTATTAATATGAAGACATTAACACTTTTATGAATACCTGTGTGTATATATTATGCATTTTAAATATAAATATATTTACTTTTTCTTTTGTATTAACATTATAAAAATTATAATTCATAAAATTATTAATTACAGTATATATATGTTTATTTATGAGATTAGAAAAGTTAATTGGGTAATTGGGTTCCCATGAAGAAAATTTTAATAATTTTTTTATTTAATCGGGTATTTAAACGGGTTAGGGTA
This sequence comes from Theobroma grandiflorum, assembly GCA_036013995.1. Taxonomy (NCBI): domain Eukaryota; kingdom Viridiplantae; phylum Streptophyta; class Magnoliopsida; order Malvales; family Malvaceae; genus Theobroma; species Theobroma grandiflorum. The sequence continues at coordinate 18,110,321 of CP142131.1, forward strand.
ATTATAGGGCAGTGAGAATGTATTAGGGTTAGGGTTAGGGTAGTAATTTTAAAATTAAACGGGTAGTTAATAGGGTTAGGGTAATTGATTTTTTATAGGGTTAGGGTTCGGGTACCTCGAAATTATAGGGTACCCGACCCGTTGACATCCCTAAATCCAATCACCTAATTAACTAAACGTATTTAATCATACGCTATTTTATTCTAAGTCTATTTAAATCCCCTTCGTTAAGGTTTAACCTAATTTCCAATTCAATCTAATTGGTAGCCAACCAACTAGAAGTATCAAGAACAGAATAAAATAAATAACTTAAATCTACAAAACATAAGCAAAAGAGAGATAAATAAATCAGACTACGTATTGAGTTCAATCATAATCATAGATAAACAAATTAGTTCCCCATCAAGTCACATATTATCATCAAATAAAGTTTAAATATTAAAAACAAAACCAAGAAAATAAGAATAACAAAAAGATAGAAAAATCCAAAAATTGTATTCTTGATATTCAAATTTCCTTGAGCCCTTCAAATTCTTCTTAGTTTCAATGATGTTGTGGCTTGATACTTAGCTTTCAATCTAGTGTTTCTTTATATCCTAAAAGTCCTTCGAAAAGTTGTTTTTATGGGGTTTTAAAATTATGTCAAGTTGAGTGAAGAAAGAAGTCAATTCCAATCAGAATTTCCTCATCATACTACTTGCGCCGCAGCCTACCTCTTTGCAAGCTACGACCTTGACCATTTAAATAGCAGAAATCGTAATTGTTCTAGGACTACTGCAATGCTCCAATTTCGAAAAGATGTTTAACTACCTTCCAAGTCGAACTAGGCAAAGTGGTGAAATAAAAGTTGTAGATTTTTTTTCTTAGCTTTCCAGTGGTCAAAGAATCATCTCATTTGGAGCTTTGTAGCGGAGGTTATGGTGGAAATATCGAAACATGTACAGTGAAAGTCTAAACCTCAAAATTGCTCTCTTTTTTCTATTAAAACTCTTTCTTCATTAAACAATTACAAAATCACAAATAAATCAACAACAACCTATCTTAATCACATTAACATCAAATTAAGTATAAAATTAACAAAAATTAGATTGACTCACCCAAATTAATCAATTTAAATAAAAATTATTAATTTCTATTCATAACTATAAGAACTAAATTAAATTACTATCAAAATTAAGTCTAAATAACTCTATATCAAAAAAGTATCATTTATACTATTATTTTTTTAATAATAACTACTTCTTATAAAATATACTGGTATTGAAGTGTCATTATGAAAAATATACAAAGTTGACTTGTTGATGAGTCAAGGAGTATAATTTTGAGAATGAATCTTGAGATAAAGGAGTATGGACAATACTCGTAGCCACACTAAGAAACTTGACCATGGCTCTTCCGATTATTTTAAAATTAAGTTACTATAGAATTTGACTCCAACTACTTTGGACCGACTTTTTATTTATTTATTTTTCTTTATTTTAATATATTTTAATTATTTAAAAATAAATTTTATATAAAACTTTTATTATATGATATTTTCTCATATAAAATCTAAAGTGTTTTCTTTCAAATAAAATCTTATATTTTATTTCTGTTCTCGTAAGCGATAACATGTATATGTGAGAACATATCATACTACAGAGGATTTATGTGAAATTTGAGTTTTTTTAAAATAAAAATAGTACAAATAATATAAATCTGTACATGAAATATTATAAAAATATCAAAATAAAAAATTTAGATCTAGTATTTATATTACAAATTACGGTTTCATTGTTTGTTTTCCACATTATATTGTGAGCATTGATTTTTTTTTATTTTTCAAAATTATAAATTTTTTTATAAATATATGAGTTTCAACATATTGTAAATTATAAACCTTTTTTATAAAATTTTTAAAACAAAAGGAAGAAAAAATAAGAACAGCACAAAAATCAGACATTTTGACGAAATGATTTTGATCTGAATTTGAATTTTTTTTTTTTGGTTTTCATATCATTTTATATTTTGTTATTTATTTTTTATTATTATATTTTTTTAAGATTTTAAGTTTTTTATTTAATAATAAAAGGAAACTTTTATATTGAAATTTTTTAAAACCTTCTTAATGCTTTTCTTTTTAATTTTAAAAATTTGTATTCAACTAAAAATCTTCAATAAATTTATCATTTACAATATTTTTAATTGAATCACTTACAACGACTATTGCTTTTTTTCTTAATGCCATATGGCAATCAATTGGCAGCACAATTGATGGGGTGCCCCTCGATAAAATGTTCTTCCCATTTTTGGACAACTTTAATAGTATGTATATGTATATTATTTTAAGGGATGCGACAAATCTTTATTAAAGATTAAAATTTTGGATTTTCCATTTCCTAAATATTCTACATACAAAAACTTTCAAACAAAAAAAAAGCAAGACACTATGTTAAAACCTTTATATAAAAAATCTTTGATCTAATTTTATATTAGTCCACAGGTTAATTGTTATTTAGATGAGCATTATGAATTAATTTAGCTTTGTATATTATTCACATGCAAGGATTTTAGGTTTAACTATAATGTAACTGTGTTGGTAAAGGCAGAAAAGGAAATCATATGACCTTGTTAAGGTTATCCTTTGAGCAGGACCTAACTTTTAGAAACGATGTACCATCTTTTTTTCTAGAAAGAGAAGATGAAGTTATAAAAACTCCAAAAATTGTCAACAATAAGAAAAAGAAAAAGATAGTATCAGCAAAAAGTTGTCAGTCTCTTTTGGTTGGGCTCTTCATGGAATTGCTAACACTGAATCATCAAAGTACAGATTTAACATTCATTCATGTTAAACAGCAACTTCACGACCAGAAAACAGCAGAGATGCGTTAAGGCAGCATCATGCAGAGCACCATCCACGTGAGCCCCCCCTGCCCCTGCCCCTGCCCCTGCCCCTGCAGCCGCTGCTCACAATTCACAAACAACTAAACAAGCCGTTTTCCTCTGCTGTACTAAATTGTACTGTTTCTCTTGGGGGCCAGCTAAAGATTCATCTTTTTTTCTTTTTTTTCTTCTTTTTTATCTTCTTTTTTTCCCCCTATCTTGCAGGTGTATAGAGAGAGAGAGAGAGAGACTTACTTTGCTTCAAAAGCCAGCAAGTACAACTAAAAAGGGTGTTTCTTACTTGGTGGCAACTTAGAACAGTGAAAAAGAATTTGGTCACCGGATCATAAGCCATATTTGGATATTTTGTGTTTCTTCTTTTTTTTTTTTTTGTTTTACTTCATTGGCAAAGGCAAACAGGATCATGGAGAAACCCTATGGCAACCCAGCAGAGCTGACGAGCAACTGGGGATTGTGTTTTTCAGCTCACTGACCTGGTTTCTAACCTTGCAACTACCCAAAAGTTCATATCAACTGATGCATGAAGAATTAGAGGGGCATGGTTATTGCTAATTACTTATCATGGTTGCGGATCCCTAATTATCATAATTAGAACTTAACCTCAACAACTAATGCAGAAACCAGAAGTAAAGTAGAAGAACCTTCACCAAAAATAATAAAACAGCATAGGGGAGAAACACTGAATAATGTATCGGTACCAAACTTAATAAAACAGCATACTGAATCATATATCTGGACCATACTTAATAAAACAGCATACTGAATCATATATTTGTACCAAATATATTGAAACAAAAAATCCTGCAGATTCTAAGATTTCGAAACCATAGCCCAAAAAGCTTTTATTAATAGACAGAAATTTTCATTCAATAGCCATAAATGGGAGCATGAAAAATTGGAAATTTTCCATCATATCAAATCAACTGGAAACCTTGATATGTATAAGACAACAGAACTTTCATTCTTGGCAGTTTCTCTTCTCATGAGCATTAAAATACTATCCAACCAGCCACATATGCCAACTTTTCTACTTTGTTCTTGCGTACATCTGATGTCCTATATTGAGATATGAATCCAGAAAATGCAAATTAATGCCATTTTTGGTGATGTACAAATGAATTGCAGCACAAAGGCAAAAGGAAAATTGTGATCTACTTCGTAGGATGTTGATCTTCTCGCTCATTTTATTCCCCCTGAAATATGCAGAAATTACAGGTAAATTGAGAAAGAGACGACACCAAGCCCTTCTATCGCGCAAGCCTGTAACAGAAATTTTGTTATATAGATATCATTTTGCAGTTATTTTTGCATTCTTTACCATGTTGGTCCTGTAAAGTTCCTACTTATTCTAACTATAACTTTGAAAAAAAACAAACAGATGATCTGATTTTTCAATCCATAGAACAGAAACAAATGATCTGATATCTTCAGCATATTGACAAATCTGAAGCTTTGATATGCTACAGGAAAGTAAAAAAAAAAAAAATCCTAGCATCTCATTTCAATGCTCCAAAGCAAACTCACAAAAGGTAAAAAGAGGCTTTAACAAGCAAATAAATAAAGAGTTACAGACATCTAGAAAAGTTTTTCAGATTAGATATGGCTAAGGATCGGTTATGCACGGCAATTGCTGTCAGATGCATCCTTCTGGAAATGAAAAAGTTTATGTCGAAAGAACTTAACTCATAAATCTAAGATGTAAGAAATGCATAATATTTTTGCTATCAATTAAGGATAAAGAATAATGCAACCTAATCAAAAATTAATGAAAAGTGCAAATTTGTTAGGATGTGAAGTGCAACATCACGAGGTATTATCATCCAAATCCATCTAATTTGCAACCAATGTGCCGACGGAGTCACACATATATGAAAGTGATAGTTGCCCCAGGCATCTAAATTCCAGAGAAAATTGATCGATAAGACAAAGGTAAACTCTTTCCAAACATGTCCCACCAACATATTCACAAAGGATAATTTGCTTATTGCCTGAGGCTCATACATTTGCAAGAAATTCATGAACATATGTCATTTATTTTTCTGATCCAATAAAAACAGCCAAACAAAGGCATTGAACTTCACTCAAAACTAACATGTAACAAAGTGACGTTAGAGATTGAAGCCCAATGAAAATTTCTTCAAGCTCCAGCACTGGAAAAGCCAATTAAGTTATTAAATGCAAGAAAGCAAGACGTTAAAAATTGCATATTGTACACAGAAAAAAAATGGCACAATAGAAAATTTCCTCAGCAAATACCCTCTGAATGCTGAATATGAGAATGAATTATATGAATTGACCCAAAATTTTCATTCAAGAGCTAGTGTCCCTCCCTAATGTAGTTTGATCTCAAAGAAGTTATGGCGGGTTGATTTACGCTTGTCTCACTGAATGCAAAACTATTCACTCCCACACATTTAATACTATTGAGAGATCCTGGGTTAAGTGGACAAAATTCATAGGTAGCCTTCCTACACCAAAGCCAACAAGGTTATCCATATCGTATTGACCAAATTTTCATCCCTGTTTTTCAAAGTAACCAACCCTGCTGTATTTATTGATCTTAGAAATATATTTCTTCTTTCTAGACTTTTACTGATACATAAATATCTTCGATACTAAATTATATCTACTCTGTTCTGGTTTTTTTTTTTTTGGTGAAATTTTCACGTAACTTGATTAATGCGGAAAATTAATAATCTCTTATTTCTTTTCTATTTTCAAATTTGTTCTCAGCAAGCTCTTAAAACTAACCAAAAAATATTAACGTACCATACGAACCAAAGTAGAGAATAAGTCCTTTATCTTCTCCTATTAAGTATGTTTTGTCAAATTCCTGCTAATTAGGCTTGTACACTAAACTGTAGGGGGCAGGTATTGGAATGCAGTAGTTAGTTGCAAACCACAATTTTGTCATGAACAACAAAGCTATGTAAACCACAATCTGCAGTAACATTGTCATTAATGCAATAATGTAATGAGTGTAAAATCTACTAATCTTGCAAGAATCCAAAACTGAAATATGGAGATGTGTATACTGCATAAAAGAATTATAAAAAAAAAAAAGCAGTAGTTAGTTGCAAACTAAGAGGTTAAACTTTTTTACGTAATAGGATCTTTCTACCTTTTTCTTTCCCCTTTTTTTTTTTTTGGGATGGATCTTTTAAAATATTAGCTAGGTAATTGATCAACATGAGAGAATTAACATTAGACTGAAAGAAGCTTTTTGAATATTGAAAACAACCTAAAATGTACTGGACTTGACATTATTGAACTGTGCATGTTCTACATGTCACCAACCTCTGACAAACACTGATTGTAACCAAATAAAAGAACAACTCTCTGACCCAACAGCAGGAAAAACAAAAAAAGGCAAGGGAAAAAGACCCAAAGCAATAAAACATGATCAAACTAAAAAGACTGAGAGATCTCCAGACCTCCTCCTATAACAGTATCTACCATCTAATTTAAAACATGAAATTTCCCCCAAAAGGAAGGCAGAGATTACCCACTCTCCAGAACCCTTTCTCCTTGAGGCCACAGCTGTAAGTTCCGGTAAAAAAGGACTTCATACAGCACACATGTTACCACCAAAACTGGATGCACATTTCAGCATCCCATCACAGCACAGTTATACACAAAACTGCCAGAGGGCTTGCTTGCAAGCAAGTGCCATTGTGGTGAGCCCTCATTTGGAACCCATGAGTTAAGCTCAATCATCCCTTCACCTAAAGCCCTAGGTCCGCCAATAACAATTAGCCGATCCCCACACGCCCTAAATGCTAACCCCCAGCCATTCATTGAGACTGCTCGCTCAGGTAATTGCCCCAGAGCAACCCACAAGTTCTTCTCTTTGTCATATTTCCTCACTTCTTTTAGTGCACAATCAGCTGCATACAGCTCATTATTCACAACTGCCACTAAAGGAGGTGCCTCAGCTGCAGAAGGTGCTTCAGTTGCTCCAGCCCCCCCATTTCGTGCAGGGAACATGTTAGGTATCTCACGCCACATCTTTGTCTTCAAATTATACACCTCCCCACATGTCAGTGTCTTTGAACTGCCAACCCCAATTCCACCAATAACATAAAAATTCCCATCCATAAATACACCAGAACACATTTTTCTTGCTTTATTCATGCTTGGAATGGTCACCCACTTACCAGTTTCTGAATTATAAAGCTCTGCTGAGCTCAAAATATTTCCACATGGATCAGAACCACCAGCTAGAATTGCAATTTCACCCAGACTGGCAGATCCAAACAAGCACCTGGGCGTATTCATCTTCATCCCAGATGACCACGTGTTCGTCAAAATGCTATATCTATATATAACATGGGACGTTATTTCCTTTCCAAAAACAAGAAGTTCGGTCCCAACTGCCAACGACTCCTTATCTGAACACATGAAACATTCATTGGAGGTCATTCTAGGCAAATGCATCCATCGGTGACAAATTGGATCAAAAGCATCCCACTCCAGAAGGTTGCAAGAGAAGTAAACCCAATGTTCAACAATTCCCATTTCCCGCCTCAACCTGTACAGCTCACCACTCCGTATAAGAGAGCAGAAACCCTTATTCAAAGACGCAATGGCACCATAATCAGACCTTGAGCAGCGTAGGAGACAGTTAATCGAAATGTCTCGCCCAAGCTGGTGGATCAGTAAACTTGATTCTGAATGATCCCCAGCATGGCGCTGGGTACCTGGTTCATCAGTTTGGGCGAGGTACATATCCTGCTCTATTCCCTCATCCTCATCACCTTCGAGTGGCTTGAGAACCTTTCTTGCCATCTGGTCTTCTCCATCTTCCATCCGGTGCTTGCTTCTTGAGAGCTCGATGACACAAAAAGTATTGTAAATCCACTTGCTCTCGTGCTCGCAGGAACTTGGCAAATCCCTTGAGACAAGATATGATGGGCCCTCCAACATGATCTTGGGATTATATAATCTGAGCACCAGATACCTTTCCTTTCTTCTTCATCATAATGAAACGCAAAACTGATCAGTCAATAAGGAAAATGACATCCCTCAGTTACTGCATGTACAAAGATAAACTTATTTAGCTAAACATATAATTTTTGAAGGATGATAACACCACCAATTCACATATCAGAGAATTCCTTAAAATCCAACGAAGAAAGGAAGTATAAAAACCTGACGAAACCAACGGGTAGAGAGCTGATAACATCCTATTCATATATAGCACAGTGAATACCAAAAAGAACTCAATTCAAAAGACAAAGCACAGGACACTTCTATCAACCCAAAACTAGGCAAAATCAAAACTAACAAAGAAATAAGACAAAACAATGCAACTATTTCCATAATGACAGATCACAAGCCTTGTTTATCATCAAAAGCAACATGCATAACAAGAACAATCTTGTAATCAAAACCAAGAATCCAAAAAAAAATAAATAAATAAATAAAACTTACAAATTGATATTCTTTGAAAAGCTGAACAGGCAGAGAAATCCATTCCATTAATGCGCAATGACAATTATCCAAAAACCAGATCTTTTAAATTCACACTTACAAAGATATACAAAGATAAAAAGTAGAAAAAGAAAAGAAATTCATCAAGAGTCAATCATATGCCACACTTTTAGCAAATCAACAGTGAAAACCAAATCTAAATTTGGCTCCAAAAAGCCAAAACAAAGATCTACCCTTCACTGAAAGCAATAACATTTCACAAAAAAGCTTCAGCTTTATTTGAAAAAAATGAGAAGTACCCAGAAAAGAAAATCCAACAAAAAATAAAAATAAATAGAAAAAACGTGAAGCTTTAACAATGGAAATGAGAAAGTTAAAAAGAACCCAGAAATCATCACAAAAAAGAAGAAGAAAAAAAGGCTTACTAATTGGATAAAAAAGGCTGAAGCTTTTAGCTATATTGCCCTTCAATTCTCTTCAGGAATCAAATTAAATTAAAAATAAAAAAGAGCTCAATTTGCTGCAGATTCTCTCTCAGAGGATAGTTTATATTCGCTTTGAGAGAGAAAGCTAATAAAAAATGGGCTAAGAGAAGTGGATTTATACAAGTAAAAAGAAAAGGGACTAAATTTTATAATAAAAAATTTTAACAGAAAGACAAAGAGAAGAAAAGGTGGGGTCCACAACGGCTAAGGAGGGAGTCGCCGTTTAGGAATTGCGGCCCCAAGGAAGCGAAACCGCTAACGGCCGTTTCTGCACGTGTTTCAACTCCAACCCACGCTTTGGACAAGTACTCGCCCTGCGTGCGTGGCTTCCTTTGTTCTTTCCTCTTTCTCCCTACTTTTGTTTTGATTTTTTTTTTTTTTTGTTTCGAAGTGATTTTGGTTTAAGACCTTCCTACTTTCATTTTTTACCTAGGATTAAAACTAATGAAGGAATGAACATACATGGCCATCCATCATCATGCCATTTTTTAGTTCAATGCATTTCATGACATAGCAAATGTCCTCACATCTCATTGCAAGATGATGATAATGTAGTCATTTTGGAGATTAAATACATTAAAATCCATATATACCTAAAAATATTTTAGTATTCTAATTACTTGTTTATGAGTAAAAATTGATTTCTGATATCAAAATTTTATTAAAATGTATCTAAGAATATTGAAGTATTTGACAATGAGAGATTGTTATGATAGAGTTATAAGTAAGTTAAATTGAATGAAAGAAAATTTTGTTTTATTCGATAAATTTACGCGTGTCAATATTCTTCGAGATAAAGTTTCTATTTCTATTATTTCACTTTATCATAATATAACGGTATCTATAATTTGTCATTTTTTATAACGATCAGATCAAGATCGATGCTTTTATCTTCTTTTAATTATGTTTAAAGAAAAAAGGGGTTAATACTTTTCTCATTAAATATCAATAAAAATAATCATCTTAAATATTTTAACATATATGTATATCTATGAGTAAGTTTAAAAATATTTTTTCCTTCAACTTAATTGACTTTGAAAGCTTTAATGCCGATTCAAATTAGGGTTGTAAACTAATCAAATTAAACACATAGTATGATAAAATGACATAAAGTATAAAAAAACTAAAATTTTATCTTATAACAATATTGACATGCGTAAATTGATTGAGTAAAACAATATCCTTTTTCATGCAATAAAATTTACTTATAATGTCATCCGTAATTATAATATAAAAAGTTAATTTCAAATCTATTTGCAATTAATGTTTGGAATTGAGCTTTGTACACCAAAAACTCAAGTTTATATCATGTTACTCGGAACAAGAAAATAAGTTTGATTGGGCTGACTACACAAAAAAGAAACAAAAATTGTCAAACAAGTACTTGGCTTGACTTTTGTCTTGGGTACACGCCCCTAATTAACCTTTTTCTTTTATGTGGATGAATGATGATGTTTCACATACCAATACCATATCATAGTCCATAGTATTTTTTCCCCCTTTTTTGGCAACATGGCATAGCAATACCGTAGTTAAACCAAACCATGGAAATGAGCATTTATAAAAAGAGATTACAGTTGTGTTTTTACCCAGAGAAGAAGAAGAGAGTTAAGAGGTTGATTTGCTGCGGAGTTGAATACTAGGATTGGGATGAGAGAATCCAAAGAGGATAAAAAAACCGTCTAAGTTGGCCTTTTTCTTTAAATGCCATAAGGAGTGCATGCGCAAGAGAGGAGTGTTGATTTTGGATTTTTCTGCACCGGTGGCTTTGTCTCCTTGCGTTCAAAAACTCATACCCCTTTTGTCTTCTTTTTACTGCTTTCTCTCTTTTCCTTTGGGTTATTTTCATTTTCTTTTCCTCTTTTTTCCATTTCATTTATGTGAGATTCCCTTGCACTTAATGCCCCTTATTATCTCACAAAGCTTCAAAATTTGCCCATCCGCATCTCTTAAACCTCTTCAATTTTAACGACACCCCAAAAACGTGACATATGTGATACACTAACCTTCCTTTCTCTTTAATCATTTTTGTTTTCCGTTCTATCTGATTCTGATCTATACGAAGTAAGTAATTAATTCTCCTTAATGGGATGTTACTGTAGTTAAAATCCCAAACTCTCTTTCTTTTATGGTATGGGTTTAATTCTTTAAATGGAAAAGCATGAGAGGAGATTAATGCCTAATCATATAAGGTCATGAATAGAATAAGAATAAAAATTATTCATTTTTGAAATAAAATAAAATTATAACATAAAACTAAAGAGTGGTGGCCATCATTAGTGGTGGAATTAGAATTTTATGTTTGAGGTGAAAACAAAAAGTTCAATGCCTGTAAGGATAAAATTATAAAAAATAAGAATAAAATTATAATTTTTTTTTTTAAAAAAAAAGACTTATAAGATTTTAAAACTTTGAGAGGCAGGGTTCTTTCTAGCCCCCCTCCCTCCACCTTTGGCCGTCATCACCTTCGATACGTTCCTTGAACCACTTTAATGTATATACTCTAGAATTATATAGGTTAAAACATAACAAATGAATATATAATAAAAATTCAATATAAAGTTAGATCAAACTTATAGATGTTAGAATTTGAACATTAAACCTAGAGATGACATGATTTGCTTCTTACAATTGAAATGAGCACTCATCGGCATTTTAATCGTTAAGATGTTCACTTAGCTCTTTGGGACCTTTTTAATTTTTATATGTGGCACCAAGAAAAACTTAATTAGGCTCCATTTCATTATTACATTTACTGTTTCTTTTATTTTTTTTAAAAAGTAGTAAACGATTATATTTAAATAAGAAAATAAATAAAATTTGTTTGATAAATTAAAATTAAAAATTGAGTTTTATTTATAAAAAAAAAATCATGATTTATATATGTTTGAACTAGTGTTATTATTTTTAACTTTTACTCATTTCTAATCAAATATGATTGCGTTTTAGTTTGAACAGATATCCCCTATCCCCAATTCTTGTCTCGTTCTTTACCCAACTTCTAAAAAGCTCATGTTTTCTCTTATTAATATTTTAGTATGTTTGGTTAGGAGAATGGAATAGCCATTCTCCCTTATTTCTAATCTTTCTTTAACCCCTTATTTGGTTAAAAGGAATGATTATTCAAGAGATGGGAGAATAGCCAATACTAATGCCTCTCTTAGTATTGGCTATTGGCTTCCAATAAACAAGGAATAGAGTATAAAAATTAATGGACAAAATACTTTTCATTAATTTTAAGAATTATCATACTATATGAAATGTAATTTATTTATTTTTTACAATTTCTTTCTCTCTCTACCCAATTGCCACTTTCTTTCTCTCATTAAATTAAAAAGAATTTAAAATTAAAAGAAAAAAGGAAAAATAAAATGAATTTAAAATAAAAAGGTTTAAATTTTAATTATAAATTATTAAAAAGTTAATATTTTAAACTTAGAAATTAAATAATATTTTTAATTATAATTTTTTATATTTTAATATTTTGAAAATAAAGAATAAAATAAAATAATAAAAAAATGCTTTAATTATAAATTATTAATATTTTAAATGAAATATAAATTATTAATATTTTGTAAATTAAAATAAATAATCATATTAACATTTAAATAGCAATTTATTAATATTTTTAATAAATTATTAAAATGTCACGACCCAAATCTAAGGGTCATGACTACCACAAGGGTATCGATGAGAGTGACCCTTTTATCCCATGCAAGCCTAAGATGAACAAATAAATAAAATGTTTGGAATTTCCTCATAGAACTTATCACCATGGAACCATATATCGAACATGCATGAATATATTATACCACATAGGAATCTGTTATATTAGTTTGCACGCTAGCTTGTTCAAAATACGAAAGCAACACATATCAAGTAACATATATAGGCCATTTTGTGGTAAATACAAAGTGTAGTTATCCCATGGCAATTTTTAGAATACATATCATTAGTGCAAGACGTAGCAAAATATTATCTATGATAGTCAAACATAAAGGACTTAACCAAATAGGACTAGTCAAGTACGACTTGAAATAAAAGGGTTGATGTTTACTAGATGCCTTACTGAGCACCTAACAATGCTAATTATGGAAGTAGCTCCTTCCAAAGAACAGCAAGATCAAGCAACTATTGATCTGCAAAACAAATCCATTTTACATGTGCGAGTTATAATTAACTTCAAGAACATATACGGGAAAGGGGAACAAGACAAACGAGAGACTGTTTGTTAAAGATACTTTTAAAATATATACAAGTAATATATTTCAAATAATATCAAGTTTGCCTTTTAAACATATCAAATATTCAAAGAGTTTGAAAATTCAATCCCTGAACAAGATCAAACATCTCAAGATGTGAGTTATGTGCCAACTAGGATCATGTGTCAAAGAAAACTTCAATACCATAATCTCAACACTTACAAACTCGTTTAAAAAATTTTTATAAGATTTTGTTTAAATCCCATTCATAAGCCTTAGAAATGAGAATAATAGTTTATAAAATGGTCAAGTATTTTTAAGGAAACAATTTATAAGTATCGGGTCTAAATGCTTTTGTAGAAGATGTTAAGGAAAACAAAGATTTAGTTTCCAAAAAAGAGAATGAAATAATGTTGTTGTCTTTAGAAAATTCTTAAAAGAAAACAAGTGGTTTTCAAAAATAATATAGTTTGTATTAAATTAAATAAATCAAGTCTAACACCAAAGATCCAATTCAAAGATCAAGGTCGAGAAAAATACCAATTCCAAATGCTAGAATCGAAACAAACAACAAACTCAAGCACTATGGTTGAAACAATAGCCAAATCCAAGGACCAACGTCTAAGCAAATACCAAAACCAAAGCCCAAAGTCGAAACAATATCAATTCCAAGTCCAAAATCGAAACAAATATCGAATCCAAATTCCATAGTGTCAATATCAATTCAAATAGACTGTGGAGCATTAGATAGCATAGACAATCGAATCAAACTGTGTTGTAGCACGTAAGTAGTCGGATATATGATAGTCATCAACCATATATCAAAGGAGGTAGGATTGTATCAACTACTAAACGAAACCAAATCAAAAGGGGTTAGGACTCCGTTAGTTATTGAATCAAAGGTAAGCATTGTGCACAATGACTAGTGGCTACTGTCACTAGCTACAATCCATTGCTCAAGTAGGCTCCACTAAAACATTTTATGTTATGTTCCAAATATCCAGATATTCATTTCCAAATAAAATGGTGAATCCATTCACCATCTAAGATTAAAGGGTTCAAAGTCAATTTCCAAACAAAGGATCAATTTAATCATCTACACAATAAAAGTTCGAAGTAAAGACTAAATCAAATTCATCAATCTCAAAGACAAATTCACCTAGTGCTAAGGTTTATGCAAAACTAATCATTTTTCATTCCAAATTGTCAAATCATCAACCAAGCAATTAACCATAGAGAAATATCAATTTTTTGAGGCATCAAACAATTAAAAGGCTTATTCCCCATGCTTAAAAATAAATACATAATAACATATCTACATAATATACATAGATTCATAAAATAAACTTGAAACCATTGTTCACATCACAAAGTTTGTCAAAATACGTTTTAAAGCAAGGTTTAGAATAAACATGCTTAATTATATTAAAATAGTTAAAAAAGCTATATTTATGTACCTATTGAAGTGTGCCTTTTCCTTTTGGCACTTTTTGTCAAAAGCTCGACTTCTTCAACAAACTCAAATTACTCCAATGGCACTTAAAATGATGTTAAATCATCAATATTCTCTAAAACTCATAATAATTTTAGAATATATTGAATACCCATTTCTAACTCTATTTAATTGTCACTTATTCTTAATAATTTTTATAAATCTTTCATCTAAACCTCATACCCAATAAATAAATAACTTATTTTACCTTATTTTTCCTTCTTGGTGAGCTTCTAGTGGATGGATCTATCCAAATTTTGAAAATCTAGAAAAATTTCTAACTTTTAGAGAAAGAAAACAAAAATCATCAAGACTAAGTTTTAGGGGTGAAAATCCTTACCTTTAGCACTTAGAATTCAAGATTTGTTGATGAAGTTTAAACGTTTTGAAATATGTGAAATTTGAGAGAAAATTGGTGGAAGAATAAAGAGATGTGAAAAAAATGAGGAAATCTCAAGTTTTAGGGCTTTTGAGCCTATTGAAAGTTGTCTAGGTAGTTTAGGATCAACTATAGGGGGATCAAGGTCGATCTTTTACTAGAAGGTTCACATTTCTTCCATTTTCCCTTCATAGGATTGACTATAGAGTGTCTATAGTTGATCTTGGATCAGAATGCGTGAACTCCCTTTGTTTTTACTTCACGGGATCAACCCTCTATGCACTGGGGTTGACTTCTTTAGTCCAAATTTGTAAAAATTGTTCCTTTTAAGGCCTAATCCCATTCTAAATCGCTTCCACAACCTCCATAACCTTTAGTTGTGAATTCTCAAAGATGAAATTAAGGTTCTTTTGCTAGTCTTTGAATTTCTTAAGCTCACCAAGTTAATTGTCCAATTTATCCAAGTAATGAAAACTACGAGTTTCATATAAAATAATAAATATTTTAATATAAAAATTGTTAGCTCAATAGTATTCAAAACAATTTTATGTTTTGAAATAACAAAAAGAAATGACCAAAATTCATTCAAGTCTTCAAATGTCAAGTTTTCAAATCTCAAATGAATTTGAAAAAAGAAAAACAATGAAAAAGGCTTTGATAAATGCATTCTGGTCTAAATCCATCGATACATGTTCTTTATGTATCGATACATTTGGACAAGTATCGATAGATTTCAAAATATATCAAACATGTTCTTGAAAAAGTCAAAAACTAAAAAGTCAAACTTAAGTTATCAATACATTGACAAATGTATCTATAGAAATGTGAAACTAATTTATCAAAACACATATCAAAATAGAAGAATTAGTAAAAACTCATTCAAAAGCTATTGTACTCTTCTCGAATCCTCAAAGTCTTCTAGGTTAGCATTTATTAAACTCTCACCTCTTCATTAAACACTGTACCAAATTCTTTATTTAGCCTTTAAAAGGTATATTAACTACACCTATATTCCTTTTGTTGCACTTTCTTAAGTGGTTATATCTTAACTAATAGAAAAGGAAAAGTGGTTGTGCTTTAATCATAACAGGGCATTCTATTGAAAGGTTATGCTTGATTCATAAAAGGCATTGTATTGAACTTTGATCAAATAGTGAATTTAAAACTCTTTAGTGAATTTAAGAAAGAGGTGTAGGTAAGGAGGCCAAACCTCTATAAAATACTTGTGTCAATTTTTCAACTCTTACTTTTACTTGGAATTTAAATTTCTCTCATTGATCAAAAGGCCAATTGTCTTGTTTCTCTTCAAATTGAGCATTTAAGTTAAAAAAAGGATTTTACCTTGTTGAAAATTCAAAAAGGTTCTTCAAAATTTCGAAACAATTTAATTCACCCTTTTTTGGTTTTATCCATATTGAGCTTATTAATTTAACAATTGGCATTAGAGTTAGGGCTCAATTCTAGAGGTCTAATAGTCTTGAGTGATCCAAAAAACAAAGCTCAACACATCAAGATGGAATCCACCTCAGTTGTTCTTATTGAATGATTTTCAACTCAAAGACCTTCATTCTTTTCAAGTACGAACTATCCTTATTGGAAGAAAGAAATAAGATGTTCATTTAATCAGTTGATCCTGATGTTTGGAATGTTATTTTAGATGGTCTTTATGTCCCTACTAAAATATTAGAGGGAAAATAATTTCAAAAACTAGGAAAGAGTGGGATGAAAGAGAAAATAAGTTAATTCAAACAAATTGCTAGGCTTTCAACACATTTCTTTATTCTCTAAGCATTAGTGAATTCAATAGAGTATTTATATGTGAAACTGCTAAACAAATTTGAGATACCTAAGAAACAACCAATGAGGGAACAAATTAGGTTAAGGAATCCAAGATAGGACTTCTCACATATTATTATGAGCTATTTAGGATGAAAGAAAATGAGACCATAAATCAAATGTATGAGAGATTCACAAACATAGTTAAAAAATTGAAAGTCTTAGGAAAAGACTTCCCAAATGCTCGATTAGTTAAAAAGATACTTTATAGTCTATCATGGAAACCAAAAGTGACAACCATAGAACAAGCAGGAAACTTAAGTGATTTAAATCTAGAGGAACTTATAAGGTCTTTACTTACTTATGAGATGATAATAAAATATAAAAATGCTCTAAATGATGAAAATAATGAGGACAATAAAAAGAAAGGAATAACTTTAAAGTCTAAAATTGAACAAGATGATAGAAACATAAGAGATGAAAGTAAGGAAGATAAGGACATAGCCATGCTAGCCAATAGGTTTAACAAATTTATGAGCAAGAACTATAAAGGTAAGAAACTTCCTAGAAGAGACATGCCAAAGGGGAACATAGCAAAAACCACTTAATATGCTATGACTGTAGGAAAATAGGACACACTAAATATGAATGTCCAAATAAGAAAAGTGCCTCAAAGAACTTTAGGAAGAAAGCCATGGAGGCCACTTGGATCAATAATGACAACTCTCAAGATAAAGAAGACGAAGTTGCCAACTTATGCTTTATGGCATTTAAGGATTCCAAGGTATGCTATACTTCTCATGATTCAAATTCATACACCTTAGATCAAGACTCATACTCATTTGATGAACTACAGGATGCATATGATGACTTAGTATTTGAATTTGAAGAAAAGACACTGAAATATAGGAACATTGTATCCAAGCTTAAAGTAGAAAATGAGTTACTACTTAAGGCAAAAGTAAAACTAGAAACAATAGTCAAAGACTTGGAAATTGAGAGAAATGAGCTGAAAATGAAGAATGAGAATTTGCATGCTACATTTTCAATGTTTAACATGAGTCAACCAAAATTAAATGATATGTTAGAAACACAAAGAGCTTTCTTTGATAAAGAAAGAATAGTCTATGATAGGACTTAAAAGGAAACTCATTTTAAAAAATTTCTTTGTTAAAAAAATTTTAAAATTTGGGTTTTCCATCAAATGCATCTATTATCATAACATAGGACACTCTACCTACACTTGTCCTTTGAGAACTACTAAATTTAGAGGTAAGAAAATAAAAAGTGTATGGGTTCCAAAAAGAACAAAGCCTCCACATGGTAAGGTAGTAACATTGGAGTGGGTTTCAAAAGGAACCAAAGACACTAACACATATGGACCTAAGAAAATTTTGGTATCAAAATCAAACGTTTGTTTTTGTCTTTGTAGGAGGAGCTCACTTGCTAGAAGTCAAGAGCATAAGAAAAAGGAAAGTGTTATCTTGAAAGTGGGTGCTTTAGACACATGATTGGAACCAAGGAGTTCTTCAAGGAATTAAAACCAAAGAAAAGAGGGAATATAACTTTTGATGACAACTCAAGAGGTCACATAGAAGGTATTGGCACAATTGGTAAAAATTCCTCCTCTCATATTGAAAATGTTCTATTTGTAACTGGTCTTAAACATAATTTGTTAAGTGTGAGTCAATTTTGTGATAAAGGCCTTAGAGTCATCTTTGAATCATTAATATGTCATGTTGTTGATATTAAAACAAATGAAACTTTAATCGTTGGCAATAGACAAGGTAACATATATGTTGTTTTCTTGGATGATTTATCATCTAACGATGTATGTTTCATGGCTAAAAAGAATAAGGATAGTTGGCTATGGCATAGAAAACTAAGGTATGCTAGCATGAACACAATTTCAAAACTATTATATCTAGATTATGTAATAAGACTCCCTAAGCTAAATTTTGAAAATCATCAACTTTATGATGCTTGTGCCAAAGGCAAACATAGAAGAAGCTCACTTAAATCTAAAAAAGATGTAACCACCATTAAAGCCTTGCAATTACTTCACATAGATCTTTTTGGACCAACTAGGACCACTAGCTTAGGAGGAAAGAGTTATGGCTTAGTAATTGTGGATGACTATACTAAATTCTCTTGGGTTATCTTTCTTGCACATAAGGATGAAGCCTTTATAATCTTTACTTTTTTTTGTAAAAGAGTTGAAAATGAGAAAAGGTATAAAATAAAAAATGTTAGAAGTGACCATGGAAAACAATTTGAAAATCTAGGTTTTGAACAACTTTATGATGAAAATGGATATTGACATAATTTTTTAGCTCCTAGGACACCACAGTAAAATGGAGTAGTGGAAAGAAAAATAGGACTTTAGAAGAAATGGCTAGAACTGTGCTATGTGAAAACAACTTAATTAGATACTTTTAGGTCGAAGTCGTTAATACTTCTTGTTATATCATAAATAAAACAATGGTTAGACCAATCTTAAAGAAAACCCTATGAACTTTACAAAGGAAAAAAACCTAATGTAAATTACTTCCATCTATTTGTTACAAATGCAATGTTTTAAACAATAGAAAGGATAATCTAGGTAAGTTTGATGCCAAAAGTGATGAAAGAATTTTTCTAGGATACTTTTTAATCTCCAAAGCACATAGAATATTCAATAAGAGGACATTAGTTGTTGAAGAATCTATTCATATGTTGTGTGATGATTTTAACCCTCCTTATAGAAAAGAGCATTATGATGATGATGTAGGTATCCTTTAAGAACAAATTGAATAGCTTGATCTCAACATTTAATGATCTAAAGTAAATGAAAAGGCATCATAAAAAGATGAGCTAAACATTGAACCAATGATTGAAGAAGGTCAGCCTAGGTATTTATTGGTAAGAAAAAAGTTTATGAGAGAAAAATCATTGGTGATCCTTATCAAGGGGTAAAAACTAGATCTAAAGTCCAAAATGTTTGTGAATATGTCACTTTTATTTCATATATTGAACCCAAGAACATTGATGAAGTGTTAAATGATAGCTATTGGACATTAGCTATGCAAGAAGAATTAAATCTATTTAAAAGATGTCAAGTGTGGGTGCTAGTTTTTAAGCTAAACGATTATCCAAATGTAGGTACAAAATGGGTCTTTAGAAAAAAAATGGATTAAAATGCAATCATAAGTAGAAACAAAGCTAGGTTAGTTGCCCAAGGATATAGTCAAGAGGAACGAATAAATTATGATGAAACCTATGCTCCGGTAGCTAGACTAGAAGCAGTTAGAATGTTGTTAGCCTTTGCCTGCTATATAAACTTTAAACTATATCAAATGGATGTTAAGAACGCTTTTCTAATTGGGTTAATTGATGAGGAAATATATGTTGAACAACCACCCAGCTTTGAAAGCCTAACTTTTCCAAATCATATCTTTAGGGTAAGAAAAGCTTTGTATGGTTTAAAACAAGCTCTTAGAGGTTGGTATGAGACACTATCAAAATTCTTGATCAAAAATGAATTTAATAGAAGAAATGTTGATAAAACCTTTTTTTTTAAAAAAAAAAAACAAAGGCAGAAACATACTAATTGTACAAGTTTATGTTAATGATATAATTTTTGGTGCGACTAATGAGATTCTCTATCAAAAGTTTGCTAAGACTATGCAAGGAGAATTTGAGATGAACATGATGGGTGAACTAAATTACTTTCTTAGACTGCAAATTAAACAAAAAAAAAAAAGGATGAGACATTAATAAGTCAAGCCAAATATACAAAAGATATGCTCAAGAAGTTTGGTATGGACATCACAAGAACATATCACTCACCAATAAGTACTTCAACAATGCTTAAGAAGGATGAGAAAGGTACATGTATTGATCAAAAGTTTTATAGATCTATAATTGGTTTCTTGCTTTATCTCACTACTGGTAAATCAGATATAAGCTGTCACGACTCGGAACTCCCATTGAGCCGGTGACAACTGCCGTGATGTCTCGATAGACATTCCGACCCCGAATGCCAATCGAAACCTCACAAGGCTTACATATAAGTTTTTCTCATCTCCCATATGAGCAATCATTTCCAACATCACATCTTAAAGGATTTTAAGTTTTTTCCAACTCAAAACAGTAGAAAAATAATTTTTGCCTTACAGGGGCATTTTCGTCATGTTTCTCCGAAATTTTTGAAACCATCTAAAAATGTAGTATGTGAGTAAAAACTCATATTTCATAACAAAAAAAAAAGTTTTGTTAGCTAAAACCTACATTTGAAATGAAATTTTAGCTATTAGTATATAATAAAAATATTTAATAAAATATTTCATTTTCTTGTAAAACAATTTTTATAGAACAATCCGTAAATAATTTTTGGAACATAAAAGCAAAATAAATTCTTACATACTGTAATAAAGTTAACCAGAGTATGCAGTTAAATTTACAATAACACGTGGGCCCCGAACGACAAAATTGAACTAAGGCTATGAGTCGATAAATCTTTGATTTCCAAGGTTGCAACTCCAAAATTTGTCTCTTGACGATATCGGCTAACTACTGACTATCTTGAGCCTGAAATGAATGGAAATGAGGGTGATGAGATTTTATAATCCCAGTGAGTAAACAAATATCACCCAAAATATCTAAAGTCGAGTAAATTGAGACGATCAAAACATTCTATCGTACTTTGATTTATAACATTCCAAACTCATTTCAACTAGATGAAATAAATTCATTTTTACTCAAATAATAGTTATGGCTTATGAATTTCTTAAAACTTGGCTTATGCCAAAACTCATACTCGGCGACACCTTGATCAGAGGCATCCATCCGAGCCTGCCAAGGTTGTTAAAATTTTATATACATGTAAAACATATTTTTACGTTTGAAAATACAGCCGTTCCTTGACGTTAGCTGAGTTCGTCTTCACGTGGTGGTTTGGCGTGAAGTGAACTCCATTATACCTCAAGACAACCCTTTACGCCTCTACAATTGAGATAAAAGTATATAATGGGGTTTACCATGCCCCTTCTAAATAGGCTGACCCACGAAAACCTGTTTACTGTCAAGCCCGACCCTAAATTATCTGACATGACATTTATACATATGTGACATCATGTCTGCATATCTGAATAGCCCGGTAGAGTTGATAAAAGCCGGTATTGTACTTAGAAGTACAAATAGGTTGATTTATGTCTCGAACTAATAAAATAGGGATTTTAAAGTGAAATAGAAAATTTCACAGTCTAGGGATTACTCGAAATAGTAATTCGGAGTTCGATGGCCGATTTGGAGTCAATCGGGAAAATTGACCAATTAGGGACAAAACGGTCATTTTTCAATTTAAGGACAAAATGGAGATTTTTAATAAAGATTTTGATTTCAAATGATCAAGAATAACTATATGAAACATAATATGATTATTGGAGCATAAAATGAATTTTAGTAGTGAAAAATTGTGATTCCGGTATTTTTGGAGCATAAGGGAAAAATGGTAATTTTGTCATTAAAGGACAAAACGAGAATTTTTAGAAAATATTTTAGCCCCATTTGAGTAAGATTGATCAATTCAAGTGTCATTTGAGGTTGAAAAGTGGAAATAATGTAATTCTGGTACATTTCGGAATATAGGGGCAAAATCGTAATTTTTTCACCCCGGGGGCAAATCGGTAAATTTTTTACCCCAGGACTTGTCAAGACCAAGGGATTTTGTTTAACTATGGAATGGATAAATATGGAATTGATTTTGGTGGAAAATTGAAAAGAAAAAGTCAAAAAGTTAAAAAAATGGGCCAATGGCATTATGCCATGTGGCAACCCATTATATTTTATTATTAAACTAATAAAATCAGCCTATAACTCTCACATTCTCTCTCCAAAATCAGCACAAACCAGATTCAAAGGAAAACAAAAGAGAACAAAGGAGAAAAACAAGAAATTTAGCCAAAAATCAAGAGATTTCAAGTTGTTTTTCAAGATTCAAGCAAAACCAAGGTAAGATTTCTTTAGATTTACTCTAACCCTAGCTTACCCATGCTTTAGCTTTCATTTTTCATGGCTGAATGATGAGGAATCATGCTGAATTGAGGAAGGTCGAATGGGTATGAGTGAGATTTAATAATGGGAATTGCTTGATTTTTAGTTATGTTGTTGTTTGATGATAGTTAAGCATAGTTATGAACAAAATTTCAAGAAAAGTAATCAATTTCCCTAGGGTTCTTTATTGGCCGAATTGTGTAGGTTGAATGCCAAGGAGGAATTGTTTGAATTACAAGGAAAATGGCTTGGAAAAATGAGAAATTAAGTGAAAAATGTGACTAGAAAAAATTACGGTGTTAGTACACCGTAATGTCTGAATTTTTATGTGAAGAAATTGGAGGTTTTCAAAGCTGAAATTAAGTTAATTGATATATGATTAGTGAATTAAGGTTTTAGAAGAGAAATGGATCAATTTGGAAGTGATTTGGGCATAATTGTCAATTAATTGGGCAATCGGTCGAAATTAGTCAATACCGCGTTTTAGGGAAATTCGGACGCGTTTTGCATTTGCATGTCATGCATTAGTCATTTAAATTAGTTTATATCAATTTAGGGACAAATTAGTAAATTCGTCAACTTTATTATACGTCAAGGTGGTGAGACGTCAGGAAAAGGCAAGGAGATCGCGCCTAAGGACAATTAGTCTGAGTGCATTCGTAATCTAGATTTTCGAAAGCTGTGAGTGGACAATTTATCGCCTTAATTATCTAAAGGAATTTTATTCAGTTTGATGATTTGATGATTTTGTGAAAATTATTTTAAATGAAAAATTTCTTGTTTATTGAGAAAAATACGAATTTATGAAATAAATAGAATTTATCAAATAATCGAATTTTTATCAATTGATTTAAAAATAGAATATTTGATTTGAAATTAGAGTAATTAGAGACCCTGAATTCTATTGCAAATTATGTTTTAAATTATTATGGCTTATGAAAATGTAGTATGACTGGCTGCTGGTTTATTGTGTTGAAATTCATATGAACTGCTGTTTGCTGTGCAAGTTGGTTAGTAATAAAATAGCCTAGTCATACTGTTAAAATTTTGTTAATTGGTGGATTGATATCTGCTGCAGTAGATGGGTTTCCGTGGATCGGCCTAATTAGAGGTGGCACGGTAAAATCCCTATATACCGATATCTCAGTTGTAGAGGCATACATGGTTATTTAATTATCCTGAGATATGACAGAGTCACTTCCCGCAAACCACCACGTGAAAGCGAACTCAGCCAACGCCAAAGATTGACCATATTTTTGGTAAAATTATAAATTTGAATGACCTTGGTGGACTTGATCAGATGCCTCGGCCAAGGTGTCCCCGAGTATGTAATTTATGGCACGGGCCATGATTTTGATAAATCATAAGCCTTATTATTATTATCGTATTTGTTATTGTGTGAGTGAATTAAAATTTCTCGCATTGGTTTAAATAAGGTTTCATGTTATGAAACCCTTTGATATAAAAAAGATTTTCTTTGTCTTCTATTACTTGTTTTTAGATATTTTAGGAGATATCTATTTGCTCACTGAGTTGTGTAAACTCACCACTCTCCCTTCCAACATTTCAGGACCAGACTAGTTGTTGATAGCCGTATTTGTGGAGGACGACAGTTGGTTTTTGCAACTTCATCCGCAGTAGGTTTCTGTCCTTCATTACTTTTGTATATCTGTGGGCCTATGAGTTGTTGTAAATTTACTACACATTCTACTTATTTGTATTTTAGTGTGAAAGATTTTATTTTGTATTTACGCTATAAAACTTATTTACTGAACACTCTGAAAATATTGTTTTATAAGAAATTACGGTATTTTGTTAAATATTTATATTATATTTATATTTCAATGATTTCTATTTCATTTAAAATGAAAATTTGTTAAAACGGGGTGTTCAATGATTGTCGTTCACAAAAGAGGCTAGAAAACTGATACGATAGCCTTACAGGGTTTCGGTCGGTATTCGGGGTATGAATACCTATCGAGACGTTGAGGCGGTTGTCGCAGGCCCGATGGGAGTTTCAGGTCGTGACAACTGCAGTAGTGAATAATCCACCAATTTAATAAAAGTTTCAATAGCATGAATTGGCAATTTCATTGCAAATCAATTTATTAGGATAAAGCAAACAATTCATATTTTTCAATACAATTATCAATTCAGCCAATCATGCCATAATATCATAAGCCATTTGATTCAAATCATAATTTACAATACAGCGTGTGGTCTCCAATTACTCTAATTTCAAATCAATCATCCAATTTTTCAATTCAATTTATAAAAGTTAAATTTATTTTATAAATTCACATTTTTCTCATAAAACAAGCAATTCACCATAAAAATCATTTTTTTCCACAAAATCACCAAATTGAATAAATTACTCTAGACAATTAAGGGGATAATAAGGTTACTCACAGTACTAGGAGTTCGAAATACTCCTATTCTCAATCCTTAGGCGCAATGTCTTTACTTTTACCAATATAATTTGCTCACCATCTGTCACGACCCAATTCCTGGGCCATGACCGGTGCAAGGACCCAATGAGCATAGCTCACTAAGCCCAAGCAAGCCTAATTTCACTTACTTTATTCCATACATGCTCGTGTGAGGCATCCACACGTAATGCACCCCGTGTGCATTACAATGCCAACTAACCGTGACATATCCAGTCACACATACACACACACACCCTTTCCGGGAGTGGACACAGCCAAAGCACAATGGCATTTTTAATCACAATATACATGCACTATGCCAGTCATGTATTTAGCAATTTACATTGCTTACACATTTACATTTATACCAGTCAGAAATAAACTTTAACAGTGTACATTACATGTACATAACCATCATACAAAACCCAAGACTTCCAGCGGAGACATGTACGATAAAACGACAACTAGTGAATGCCAGACACCTACCAGGAGATGGACTACTGTGATCCCGCGATCTAGGAATCTACAATCTCCTGATCTGAAAACATGAATTTTTGAAAACGGTGAGTATAAAACTCAGTGAGCAAACATAAGATAGGAACAAGCCATAATATCAGGAAGGGTTATAAAACATGATGCACACAATTGGAACACATGCATTTTTTTTTTCCAATTATTTCCCAACCCTTTCCCCCATTTTAATTTAATTAATAATTGAATAATATTCAATTTCACACACAAACACACAAATATCACCAATATCTCACCAGCTCATGTGCATCCCCCCCCACATCGTGCACATAGCTGGAGTATCAGAGCACTCGGCAAGCGGTATCACTCAGCGTCGCTGCCAAGCTCCTGGACTTCAAATCACGCTTTACCACAGTTCATGCGTGAACCTTTCCAGGAATCGTGGGCGTTACGTCTCGCGGTCCCCACTTTGCTCAATTCAGAATTTCAAGGAGTTAGTGGGCGTTACGTCTCGCGGTCCCCACTTTGCTCCATTCTGGCATATGCATTTTCCTTCTTCACACGTGCACGGTGGTAACACTTTCACAACACTTCTCAACCATCCATGTAAGCATCATCACAATGTACACATTTATCATACTCAAATTTCACATCAAATAAATAATATTTCATGCCTTCATGCATACCACATAATTTCATGCTTTCAAGCATAAAACATAATTTTTATGCCTTCACGCATAACACGTAATTACCACATAAAATCAGTTTTATCAAGGGCTTGTTCCCGGCACGTATTTTTTTTTAAAAAACTTTGGATAAATCATTTAATTATCCACATCAATACAATTTGCATTTCCCAAATAATTTGAAATGCAAGTTCACTCACCGTCTCACAAATCCGGATGCACTGGGATTAATTGTCCTCAATTACGATTCCCTTGCCTTTTCTGGACTTCTCACCACCTTAACACAGAATAAAATTAAGAAATTACTATAATGCCCCCAAACTAATATAAACTAATTTAAATTGCTAACGTATGATACGCAAAAGCAAAATCGCGTCCGATTATCACTTTAACGCGGTATTGCCTAATTTCGACCGATTACCCGATTAATCGGCTATTATGTCCAATTTGATTCCGAATTGGCCCATTCTTTTTCTAATACTTTAATTTACCACAAAACATTCAATTAATGCCAATTTCAGCATCCAACCTTTTCCATTTCTTTATGAAAAAATTCGGCCAATGCAGTGCATTAGCACTGAAAATTTTTCCTACTACATTTTTCACTTGCATTTGTCATTTTCTAATTTCCTTCATTTCAAATGAAACCATTTCATTTGAAATGAACCAATTTTCCTCATGCACTCTCCACCCTAGGTTCGGCCTAATGAAGAATAACCATGACAATCAATTTCCTTCTTCCATTTTTTTCCATAATCATGCTTAACTACCTCTAAACACTAACATAGTTTAAATTCAATCCAATCCAACATCAAATCCATACTCATACCCATTTTTCAGAATCCATTCCATCATGATATCTCCATATTTAACCATAGAATTCAAGAACAAAAGCATAGATAAGCTAGGGTTAGAGGAAATCTAAAGAAAAGTTACCTTTGTTTTGCTTGAATCTTGAAAAACACTTGAAATCTATGGATTTTTGGCTAGGTTTTATGTTTTTCTCCTTTGTTCTTCTTTTTTTTCTTTCAATTCTGGTGGGTGCCGACTTTTGAGTGAGAAATGAGGGTTAAAGGCTGATTTTTATAGCCTTTATAATAAAATAAACAAGTTGGCCACGTGTCATCACGCCATTGGCCCGTTTTAGTCTTTTTTTGACTTTTTCTCCCATTTGATCTCCACCACTTGATTAGTCAAGCCCAAATCTGATCCAAGGATGATCATGGCTGGAAAAATTTATTCTGGTAGTGGAAAATTACTGAAATGCCCCCGGGATGGTAAAATTACGATTTTGCCCCTACACTCCGAAATGTACCAGAATTTCATTATTTTCACTGTCCAACCTCAAATAACATCAATATAAATCAATATTACCCAATTGGGGTAAAATCCTTTCAAAAAAAATTCACATTTAGCACTCCGGTGGCAAAATTACCATTTTGCCCTTGTGCTCTAAAAACACCGAGAATCACCATTTTACACTGCTAAACATCATTTTATACTCCAAAAATCATAACTGTATGTCACATAATTATATTTGGCCCAATATGATCAAATCTTGGTTAAAAATCTCCATAAATCAACAAATGAGAAAATGACCATTTTGTCCTTAACCGGTCAATTTTCTCGATTAACTCCAGACTGGACCTTGAACTCTGAATCACTATTCTGACCTATTCTGTGGGTCTCAGAATTTTGAAATTCCTCTTAGAATTTCTATTAAACTAGTTGAAGCTCGATTTAACTTAATTGTACCATTAGGTACAATACCGGCTTTTCAACCAATTAGACAGGGTCTCACACCATCTATCCATAATGCACAACAAACAATTCACTGAATTGGTGCTAAATTGATATAAAACCAAATAAGGCTCTATTCTAATGAGTAAAATGAAATGTGGAATACTCGGGTGACTATCTAGATACGGTATCTTTTCTAAATTCCATTGTATACCTACATAAATCGGTACTGACTTCATTTGATTTTTCACCCGATTAATTGACCAATATACCCAATTCAACTCTAATTAATTCTATTTCTCTTTCAATACTCTAATTCATCAAATACTAGTCAATTAACATGAAATGTGGCAAAACCACTTTCACATTTCATTTTGGAATATTCAGCCAAGGTGTGTCCACTAATACTAAAATTTTTCAAGCTACATTCTTACACCATAAATCTTTAATTCCCACACCATAAACCATTATTTCCCTATCAAATCACTTGAAATTCAATCAATTTCATCACCAATAATTCACATAGAAAATTTGGCCTATGAGGATTTAATATGAAATTTGTGGTTTCATGCTAAATGTCATCATTTTCAGTTTTCATCACCACCATTTATTAAAACCATTAAATCCTAACCAATTAATATAAAATGTCACAAAATTCCTTTCCAATATTCACTCCATAAAATTCGACCTTGATGGGTTACCAAAGAACATGTGATTTTCTCACTTAATTTTCTTTCCAAACATAACAAACTAACTAAAAACACTAACATCTATTGAAATCTAACCAATTCAAGCATCAAAACCTCTCTCTAAAGCTTTGACCAGCAAGAACACCATCATGAGATCTTGATTCTCAATCGTTTAAAATGGAAAATAATGGACAAGAATGATAAATCACTTGCCAAAATCAAGAAATTTTACCTTTTTCACTTGTTTCCTTGAATTCTCACACTTTTCTCTTGAATCTTGGTGGCTAGGGTTTTTGTTCTTCTTTCCCTCTTTGCGCTTAGCTATGGCCGGCCAAATGAAGTGAAGAAAATGGGTTTTAATTGGCTTTTTAAAGGAAATATTTAAATGGACCAAAACATGCCACATGTCACTTTTTTATTGGTCCACTTTTCATAACTTAATAATTACGTATTCCATCTCCACCACACATAATTTCTCACTCATCCACAATAATAATAGGTGTAATTCATGTGCTGGACATGTGTTGTGTGGTGAAAAATTATAATTTTACCCCTAGGGTGGTAAAATGATGATTTTGCCCTTATTCTTCGAAAAATACCGAAATTATAATTTTTCACTTCTCAACCTCAAATCATACTCCAATAAGTCAAATGAGATCAAAATCTTTGCTAAAAATTCCCATTTTATCCTCGGGTGGCAAAATTACCATTTTACCCTTAGACCATGAAAATTCCAATTTCATTCCAAATCAGTCATCGAACTCTGTATCATCATTATAAATTATTCCTGAATTTTAAAATTCTCAATTTCATCTTAAAATCTTCATCTGAACTTGTTCGAGGCTTAAATCGACTTAATTGTACCTCTAAGTACAATACCGATTTTTAATGCTTTTCCGAGGCATTCGAGTATGCAAACATTCCATCCAGCACATGGATAACATGACACATATTTTATAAAGTTGAGCTTTACATAAGCTTTAGTGTAAGTCTATGTGCTAGATTTTGATCATCTCCTAAAAAACCACACTTAAATGCTATCAAAAGTATTTTTAGATATTTAAAAGACACATCTAATTTGGGAATATAGTATCTGAAGCGTTCCACCTTTGATCTCCACTCATACTCGGATGCCGATTTTGATGGGTGTATAGATAGAAAGAGCACATCTGGTACATGTCAATTTCTAGGTAGTATGCTGATCTCATGGTCTTTAAAGAAACAAAATAATGTAGCTCAATCGACTATTAAAGCTGAATATGTGGTTGCCGAAAGTTGTTGTGCTCTAGTACTATGGATGGAACAACAATTAGAAGATTATTGACTAGTTATGGAAAAAATTCCCACAAAATGTGAGAAGACTAATGCTATAAATCTAACAAAAATCCCATCCATCACTCTAGAACCAATATACATAGAAATAAGGCATAACTTTATTAGAGATCATGTTCAAAGAGGATATATTATCCTTGAATATGTTGATACAAAAGATCAATTGGCTAATATTGATACAAAAATACTTGACAAGAAACAATTCTGCAAGATCAGAAGTGAACTAGGTTTAATAAACCTAATATATAAAAAAAAAGTGTGGTCGGTAGCTACCTTTGATTCTTGGTCTTCTTTGCTGGATGAGTGGTACATCAAGCATGTACAAATCTTTTTTTATTTTTTTGTTGATGTTGTGTTACATTAAGTTTTCTCTCAACATACTTAGTGCAAGTTAATGAAGATGTTCGAAAAGACCTCATCCATGATGCTTGAATGCTCTTTGTGCATTAACAAACTCACCTGTACATGACATTGCCCCATATGATTATCATTCAGTTGCATAAAAGCATGTTGCTCTATAAACACATATGCATTCATACCATGGCCATCTAATTCTCAAGGTTTGTGGAAGTGTTAAGCGAACCAAGATTTTTCTTCTTTTTTTCCAAAATTCTCAATTTATTATTGAAATTTCACTTGCATGGATTCCATACCTCTTTTTAAATGTTTTCCACTTAAAATATCACATTATTTGCTTGCACCAAGTGTCTAGACCAAACCACAATTTTTTAAAGTCAAAATCACTTTACCCAAGGCTACAAAGGCCCATGGTAACACCCCGTACCCTCGTTTAGTCATCAATAAGATTATATTGATAAGACGAAAGGTCACTTGATGTAAATTTAAGTGTCGAAGAGTGATTACGGGTGAGAAGAATATTTTAAAATAAAATAATATTTTATTTAATAAAATAATATTAAAATATTAATATTTAATTGGATGTTGAAATTAGTCACGAAAAAGGATCATATGGCTGATCCAAGTGGGGGAGAAGAAGTACAAATGAATTTTGGAGAAAAATGATGTAAATGAGAACCACGTGTTTTTGTTAAGTCAAGTTAGTGTCCGTGAGTAAATATTTAAATATTATGGTGATACTGTGTTGAAGTACAACTTTGATATTTTGATTATACATGTGTAAAAGAAGAAAGATAGATAGAAATTAGAATTTAAAACGTGTTAGAAGGGTCAAATTATAAGAGAGGAAAGTTGGAGGATTTATACATGAAATTTTAATATTTAGAGGAAATAAAATAAATTAGTAATAAAATAAATAATAAAATTATAAGGAAAAATGAAGAATTAGGAGGTGGTGGATGGGAATGAAGAAAAGTCAAAATAGAGGTAAAATGAGATAAAGATGAGAGGAGAAAAGACAAAAAAAATGTGACAAAAGGTGATAAATAGGCAACCACCCATGTGGCAAATAAATAAGTTAAAAATATATTTTTAAGTGATGAATTAAGTTAGTAAGGGCCGATCATTTAAGGAAGAAAAAGGAAGAAAGATGGGGGTCGACCAATTCAAGTAGTGAAAGAAGAAATGAAATAAATAAAAGAAAGAGTGATGTGACAAGACATGTTGGCTCCCCCCCAACAATGTAGCCCATATATATATATATATATATATTTCATTTGGCTTTATTTTGCTTGCATCAGCTAGTTTAGAGACAAAATAAAGGAACAAGGAAAGTTTGCCAAAGTTGAGAAGAAAAGAAAGAAGAAAGGAGAAAGGAAAGAAAAAGAAGAAAGGAAAGAAAAAGAAAGAAGGAAATCCGGCCAAACCAATGAGAGAAAAAAGAAAGAAGAAAGGAAAGAAAAAAAGAGAGAAGAAAATTCAGCCAAAACCGAGAGGAAAAGAAAGAAAGAAAGGGAAGAAAAGAAAAAGAGAAAGTTGGACTTATGGTGACCGGTTTTTGGAAAGGGAGAAAGAGTTGATTTGCTGCCAGTTTAAGGAGGAAAATGGGGCTGAGTTGCTGTCGGTTGAAGAAGGAAGGATAAAGGCTGCAGTAAAAGGTGAGAAAGAGATCTAGTGAAGGAAGAAAAAGAGAAAGAAAAGAAAAGTGGAGACTTGGGCCAACCTAGCCCAATTTTGTAAAATTGCTTTGCTCTTTTCCATGGGCTTGTTATGAAATTAGATTGTTTGAGGGCTAGCCCATCTTGTTTAGCTAAATTTTGGTTATTGATGATATGAAGTAAATTTAAGATGCTTTAATACAATATTTAAAAAAATTCTTTTATGATATCTCATAGGATTAAAGTAAAGAAGAAAATATGAAATGAATGAATAGTATTTTAAGTATAGTTACGAAATTTTGAAATGGTTTATTGTGAGGAATTATTGTTGTCGGAGGAATCTATTTGCATAAGTTAGTTGGAAGTGTTAAGTTGCATTGTATATTAATTGGAGGAAATAAGGAAGAATAATGTGGATGAAAATCGAAAAATAATAGAGTAGATTTGAAATGATTGTGGTTGCCGTAAATATGGTTAATATTATGAAAATATAAGATGGATTTGAGTGGAAGTTACTTAGAAAGGTTGAAGTAGGCATTTAACATCATAAATAAGTTGCTAGTGCTATAATATAAAGAATTACGTGAGCAAAGGATATAAGTAATTTTAGTAAAAATGCATTAAGATGTGAGTTAATTGAAAATGGGTTCATAATAGAATGAGAAATAGAAGTGGAATTGATGTAGTAAATATATTGAGTTTGGATTGTTACTAGGAAGTGTTAAAGTAAAGATAGTGCACTATAGTGGCGTGCCAGAGGAAGTAACGAGCAACTGGCAAGTAAATATAGCGATGTAGTATCCTACTATTGTGAGGTGAGTAAAGGGTGTCAATTTTAAAATTTTCATAAGTATATATATATATATATATATATGTATAATTTATTTTAAATGCAAAAATTGTGAAAAGCATGTGTTGGTAGATCTTTTAGGAATTTTGTGATTGCTATGTTGTTTGGATGCGTTTTAAATACTTATGTATAAAATTATATACGTAAAGTGCTTTGAAAATCGAGAAACAAGCCTTTCACACTGGTTTGCCTTAACAATCTATGCCTTATATTTTGTGTGATATGTATAGATAAATGCATTTGCTAAATGATTTATATGCAAACCTTTGAGAGCCAGTTTTAGTCCGATTTTTATACAAGTATTTACACCATGCCTTTTTAATGAGAAAATCAATTTGAATGGTTGTCGAACCTTATTTTCAATTGATTTAAATAAAAGCTTCGAAAAACATGGATTTGGTTTTGAAAAAATGTTTTTGACAAACCAAGAGCGTGGAGAGTAGGTCGGTTGTCACTTTTGTTAAGTGTGACCCTTGTGCACGAGTGAGCTTTAGCTAGAGGATCTTTGGGTAATCGACAGGCTATTAGGCATGGTGAGGGCCACGACCTATGATATATGTATGTGTGGCTAGGCCATCAGTGATATGCGGTTGCGACTGCTTGATTCTCTGATGTTGGCCAACATCGTTGAGATTGCCATGGCATGTACGAATACGGTAAAAGCGATGCTCTCGGATTGTTAGTATGTGGAAGTGGGTCCATGTGTTGATATTATATTTTCCTACTCGAGAGCCTTGTGAGGTTTCGACATGATTCTTTTATCGGTGAAAAGTCGAGATTTTCTACAACTTTCTTTGTTTTTTTGAACAAAAGCTTTTAAACTCTTATGCAATAATTATGAGATGGTTTATGTGGCTGATCACGTTGTTTTCTTTACACACCACATGTTTGGGAGCATGGATACCTTTATATTAATATTTGTATCTTGACGGTAAATCATATTTTTGATGATTTAACACTGAGTTGCTACCCTTGTTTCGGCATCGTTTTGCCAAATTAAATATTACATTGTGATTTTACAGCATCATTTCTATAAGGCATAAACTTCTCTTTCAAATAAATTTGTTTTTGATAATCTTGTATTTTAATATTCAAATTATCTGCTATTTGCTTGTTTTCCATCTACACCTTACTCACGAAGTCGATGATCATTGAGTTTGTGAGACTCACACCCCTTTGTTTTCCCTTTTGTAGACAGGGATAGGCCTAACGTGTAATCATCGGCACATATGATCCACTGCAGATAGGTAAAGGCATCTCTTAGCCTTCTATTCCGAGTCACTCTGTTGTTAGAGGTCGAGTAGTAGCATTTTGTTTATTAAGTTGCAAACAGATATTGAATTTGATATAAGTAAATAATTGGAGATTGTGGATTTCAATGTATAAACTTGTGATTAAATGGTTTAAAGGTTGAATCAATTATTATATTTATGGTTTAAGTCATGAGATGAAAGTATATTGTTTTAAGTATCCATATGGAATGGTGATTGTATATAATGAACTAACGAGCATTTTTAGTAAGGATTGTTCGGGATTGGGCGGGTTTTTCGTGGAGGTCTTGAACACCAGTAGCGACTGAGGAGGGGTCGTTACATCCATGTATCGACATATAAGCTCGTGTATTGATACATGAAAAACATGTATAGATACATCTCATCGTTGTATCAATACATTTAGTCTAGTAGCCAAAATTAAAATCTTGTGCTTCATTATCGATACATGCAAGAACATGTATCAATGCATCCCTTTATGTATTGATACATTTCATCTAGTACCCAAAAAAAAAAAAAACATTTTGGCTCAAATGTATTGATACACGACTACATGTATTGATACATCCTAGGGTTTTAAAAGTCTGACGACTCATTTTCACCTTTTTTCTCGGTTCCCTTTTTCCCAAAATTCTCTAAACTTTCCGAATCTTTTTGTTTTTCTTTCAAAATCTAAATCGTTTAAATTGTTTCTTCCGTCCTTCTTTTGATTCAAACACTTTTTCTTTTCTCCCCAAATCTCAGTACATTGCCCAAAATCGCAAATCCCCGATTTCAAACCATAATTTCCTTTTTCTCCAGATTCGACAAATTGGTTGTAATTTTGGCCCAATTGACCATATTAAACCCTTTCTTTAGCCTAATCTCCACCTTTCACCAATTTCTTTTTGCTTTAAATCTCTTTTTTGATGGCATCCTAACCAAAAACACCAAGTCAACTGCCAACTAGAATCAGGCTTCCACCTCCAAGGCATCTCCCACCTCTCAAACCTCATCGTCGCTGACTTCACGCCTCGATAACAGTTACTTTAAGCAGATCTTCTCTCATCCTTCACCGGAGCACAAATTCAACAAGGATTATGCTAAGCATGATGTCAAGTTGGGTCGGGTAATTGATTTCAACTATCTTGCCAACATTAATTTTTCATATATAGATAATCTTCGAGAACTAGATTGGCTTAATTATCTGTCGATGAACCACACCTATTATGTTGACCTAGTTCGAATCTTTTACTTTAATGCAACCACCAAATTTCAAGACTATGAGGATAGTGGAACCATAGATCACAATGGTAGGTTCTGTACTTATGTCATGGACAAGAAAATTGCAATTGCATAACACACCCTAGACACAATTCTAGATCTTGATATCTATCAGGGTAATTTGAACTATGTTGAGGGAGTCATGTCCAATGAGGTCCTATCCACCATCTATACCTATCCCCTCTTTAATGAGAAGAGGACGACGAGTGTCAAATGTTTCTCATTCTATGATCGTATTATTTATCTCACAGTGTTTCATACTCTTTGCCCTTATGGCACAAATTACTCCATCATCAAGAGTGAGGATTTCTAGTTTTTGTATCGCATTAAAACTAACCAGCCATACACACCAAAACTTGCAAACTTATACACAAGCTGAAGGTCTCCTCAAAGGTATCCTGAGATTAGATAGAGCTAATTTACCTTATGTTCGCTTTAAATCTTTGTAAGGGAGTAGTGCTCCTTATTTATTTCTGCTCTTTCCTTTTTCCTTTAATAGTTGAATCTTGTAATATGGAAGTGTTTCAATTTTATGACGATAGTAAAAAATTTTGTCATAAAATGAAACACTCCATCCTAGGTACTTTTTTCGATATTTCTCTATCTCTTGTAACTTTGGAGGTACGGTTTATGCCCCCCTCCCTTTTGTACCTCATTTTCACGTTTATTAATAAAATATATACAGGATAGCTGGGTCCTGCGAGAACTTCCAGCATTAAAAAAAAAAAAAAAACTAACCAGCGTGTCAACCTAGCCAATTTCATTCTTGATGACATGTGAAAAATCATAAACAAGTTTAAGAAGACTATTCTATATGGTATGGCCATTAGTGTTATCATCGACTTCGTGGACATCAACACTAGGTGTGATCCACCTAAGCAACATGCCATGCACATGAAAATCAATGGGCACGCTTTCAATAAGCTTGGTTTTGTTTATGTCAATAACTCCTAGGTCCAAAAAGAAACTATCCATTAACCTGAAATTGTTAAGGATGAAGGTGATTAGGGTACTTTTGTTTAGCCTAATGCCATTCCTAGTGCAACCCCTAGTGTCGGTTCGAGTTTTGGTCCTAGCTGTCGACCCATGTCCACCGTTTTTGATAATGAGCAGGCCTATTCCTTATTATTATCTTTTATGGAATCTATGGATGCTTGTGTCAATCACAAGCTAGACACATTGGACACATAAAACCCGAAGTTGCTTCACCGTCAGTAGCTGCTCAAGGAGCAATTTAGTGCATTCCATGCTCATTTTCCTCCGCCTCATTGAGCTTCTCACATGAGACATTGGCTTTTCTCTTTCTCTTCACTTTCCTTGCCTGTGTTGGACTAGATGGCCATATTGTCATTCATTTTCATCATTGTCGATTCCTAACATTTTATTCTTTATTATTTCAAATTTTTATTTCTTGTTGTCACCTAGTCGTTGATGATCGATTTTGGCTTGTAATTTGCTTTTTGTGACCTTCTGCTTATGGATACAAGCTTACCTTTCTATTTTGCTAAGTTCAATATCCTACTCCTTTATATTCCTTTGCATGACTCCTTTTGATGAATTATTATTTATGTCTTTATATGCTGCCTATTGATTTATGGTTGATATCCTTATAAGTTATCTTGCACATCTTCCTTTAAATTTTCTCCTTATGTCCGTTACTTTTTCATTCTTTTCAATATAATAAAAAAAGAGAGAATAGAGAGCAATTTTTTTACCAATCTAATCACTTTTTAAATTTTCTTAATAAGACCTTAAATTAAAGGGGAGGACTCAAATTTACAAACAGATGTCAAATCTTCAAAAGTCAAAAAAGTCGATTTTTTACAAACTTTGCTCATTTTTTTGTCATATAAAAAAAAAGGTGATTGTTAGCTCAATAGTATTCAAATCAATTTTATGTTTTGAAATGACAAAAAGAAATGACCAAAATTCATCCAAGTTTTCAAATGTCAAGTTTTCAAATCTCCAATGATGTCAAATGAGTTTGAAAAAGAAAACCAATGAAAAAGGCTTTGAAAAATGCATTCTGGTCTAAATCTATCAATAAATGTTCTTCACGTATCTATACATTTTGGACTAGTATCGATACATTTCAAAATCTATCGATACATGTTCTTCAAGAAAGTCAAAAACTAAAAGGTCGAACTCAATCTATCAATACATTGACAAATGTATCGATAGAAATGTAGCAAAATGTCTATTGCCTTAAAAGTATCGATACATGAAACACATGTATCAATACATTTTAGGCAAAATGTTAAAACTCTTATGGGCAAAGTTAAATGTATCGATACATATACAAATTTATCGATAATCTTAGTGGGAATTCAAAAATAAAAAAAAGACTATATTGATGCATTCACATACGTATCGATACAATATGACTATTGGAGCCTTGAAAAAAGAGAAGAACGACTACTTTCGCATTAAATACACTCCCAACTACCTTTGAAGCTTCAACAATTATAAATACAAGCTACCTCAGAATTAATGAAGGTTGGAAGACTTCAAAACACATTTCAAGAGAGAAAAATCAACAAAAACTCATTCAAAACCTATTGTTCTCTTCTTAAATCCTCAAAGTCTTCTAGTTAAGCATTTATTAAGCTCTCTCCTTTTCATTTAACACTGTACCAAATTCTTTATTCCGCTTTTGAAAGCATATTAACTACACCTATATTCCTTTTGTTGTACTTGCTTAAGTGGTTATACCTTAACCAATAGAAAAGGTACAGTGGTTGTGCGTTAACCATAAAAAGGCATTGTATTGAAAGGTTATGCTTGATCCACAAAAGGCACTGTATTGAACTTTGATCAAATAGCGAATTTCAAACTCTTTAGTAAATTTAAGTGAGAAGACGTAGGCAAAGAGGCCGAATCTCTACAAAATACTTGTGTCAAATATTCAACTCTTACTTTTACTTGGAATTTAAATTTCTCTCATTGATTAAAAGGTCGATTGTCTTGTCTATCTTCAAACTGATCATTTAAGTTAAAAAGGCATTTTACCCTATTGAAAATTCATAAAGGTTCTTTAAAATTTCAAAACAATTCAATTCACCTTTTTCTTGGTTTTATCCATATTGAGCTTATTAATCTAACAAAAATTAACTATTATAATAAATGATATTTTTGTCACCTATCATTTATTCCTTAATTATTGTTAAAACTATTCTTGTCAACTAAACATTAAAATAATTCATAATAACAATTTCTATTTTATTCCATTCCTATGAACTAAACTGCATAATAGTTATTAATCTATTATTCTATTTTTACAGAATGACTATCTTATTTCCACTTTATTTCTTCTTGTGAACCAAACACACCCTAAAGGTGCATTTGGTTCGCAGAATGGAATAGGGAGGGAATGGAATAACCATTCCACAAGAACAAAATAAAAGAAGAATAGTCATTTTATAGTTTGGTTCATGAGAATAAAATATGACATGAATTGCTATTGTGATTTATTTTAATACTTGGTTAGCCGTAATAGTTTTAGACATAATTAAGAAATAAGTGATAAATGATAAAAATATCTTTTATTATAATATATAATTATTATATTTTTTAATTTTAAAATATTAATAATTTATAATTAAATTTTAAATACCATTTTTTATAATTAAAATTTTAATTTAATTTTAAAAAATAAAGTATTAATTTTTATTTTTTTCTATTTTTTCCATTCTAATATTTTCATTTTTTTTGATTCTTTCCTTCTTTTCACTGGCAGACTGCAAAAGATGTGGTCAGTGTAATGGAGTGTCAATATAGCGCTTCCCATGGCCGACTTTGGTTGCTAAAGTGCCAAATCAGTGCTTCCTACGATTGGATCTAGCCAAGAAGTGCTAGATTGACATTTTTTGCGGTTGGATATGGTGAGGGAACGCCAATCAACGTTTCCTACAACCAACATGGTGCCACTATTGCCCTCATTTGAAGGATTTTAGAGAGAGAATGAAAGAGGTAGAAGATGGGTAGAGAGAAAAAAATGTGAAAAATTAAGAAAATCTATGCTATGATAGTAATATAAAATTTATTTAAGGGTAATTTTATCTAAAAATTTTTTTTACCTATTCCTCACTCTTGGAATAACTATTACTAAGGTCTTCCTTGGTAATGACTATTCAGGTTTTTTCAGGAATAACCATTTTGAGGATGACAATTCCTATGAAGCAAACAAGTTATTATAGAAGGGGTTTAGGAATAGGAGGAATGACTATTCTATTTCCCCAACTAAGCACGTTGTTAGTGTTAGGACTTGTTTGGATTTCACATTTATTCAATTATTTATATGAAAAATAAATAAAAAAATAAAATAACCTTGAAATGAAAAACACACCACTAAAAAGGAAAATTTATTCTTTCCATTCCATTCCACCATTGAATCTTTTTTTAATTCAAAATTTTTTCCTTCTTTTCAATTGCAAAAGGAAAAAATAAAGGTTTTTTCCCTTGTAAAATAGATTCAGAAAAAAAAAATGAGCTCGTACAATTGTAAAGGGAAATTTTCTTGAAAAATACTTCGACCATTTGGTTTTGCTAAGAGAGAATGAACAATGAAATTTGTCTAGAGTGAAGTAGTTAGCCTCATACAACGATGCAATTTGTCTAGAGTGAAGTAGTTAGCCTCATACAACGATGCCTAAAGAGAAGGGATAGTCAGAGCTCTTGTAACTCAAAGTATTAAAGATTTGTTATATATATAAAAAATTAGGATTAGTGAAAATTGGAAGCAACAAAAATCAATTTAAATTTAAATTCTTCTTTTTTTTTGAGAAAAGTAGGGCTTAAAAAATTAAAAAATTATACAATAAGAAACAAAATTTAATACTTTAAAATAAAATAGTAATGCATGTGAATATATGGCTTCTCTTTCCGGTATTTTAAGCATTAACATAATTTTTTATTTTTTGACGAAAAATTTATATTATGAATATTAATGAGAGGACACATGACGTTATTTGGAAGTTGGATCACAAAGAGGAGTAGGAAGTGAGGACTGAGTATTTGCATTCATTTTAATATCTATTTTTGCTTCAGTAATACCCTGCTAGCTATGAGGAAGAATAAAAATGAAAAAAAAAAGAAGAAGAAATCAATTAGCGAAAGTAACAACCATTAATGTAACTTTAACTTTAACTCTGCTTATTTATTTCATTTTTTTTTATGATTTTAATAAGTCTTGAGTATCTTTGTAAGACTCAAAAATTAATATCACCTAATTCCAATTATTTGTATTTTCTTTAAAAAAAAAACTGAAAAAAAAGGAACTATAGATATAGGAGTAGAATCTCAACTAGTTGTGCAGGATCACAACTTGCCCCAATTCAAATTGTTCCCTCCTAAGCTAATAAGTAGAGGGTAATTAATTAATAATTAAAAATTCCCTCTCATGTTGAATTGGTGTTTCATATATTATTAGTCTACCATCTCACCCCAACAAATATATCTTTTGTATT
Source organism: Theobroma grandiflorum (assembly GCA_036013995.1). Classification (NCBI taxonomy): domain Eukaryota; kingdom Viridiplantae; phylum Streptophyta; class Magnoliopsida; order Malvales; family Malvaceae; genus Theobroma; species Theobroma grandiflorum. The sequence goes on from CP142131.1 coordinate 18,151,215, forward strand.
ACTGATTTAATAATCATTAGATCTCTAGTTCTTGTAAAATCAGACTGCTGGGAATTGTCAAAAGCATATTCCTATTGTGATAATGTCTAGTCATCTTTGATTCGTGGAATTAAGCTAACCACAGGAATAATTTGACTTTTAATCTTTTTTTTTTTCTGTATAAATTATAATTTGTATATAACAGGCCTAGCTGTGCTGTCAATTAAATAAAACTTATTATAAATATTTCATTGACAATGACATAAGACAATAGAATAAAGAAAAACCATCAGTTAAGAATATATAAAAGCATCCTTCCCATTTCTCTGTCTTTCCCTTTCCCTTTCCCTTCCTACGCTCCAAATTCAACATGCCCAGAATCTTAATATTTGTATGATGATGCGTGTTTTTGGATACTGACACTATCTTTTGTATGTTGTGGTGCCTGATACAAACTTAATTAGACCAAACTGCATCTATTTCCAAATTGGAAGGGGCTCATGGAATTCAAATAATCTCATCAATCATGACATATACCTTTTTTTTTTTTTGAATATATGTATAAACAAGAGATTAACTCAATTGATAAATAGTTTTTGTCCATAGTACGTAATATCTGATTCGAGTTTTCATTGGTTTCTTTTTGGATGTTCATTTATGCTTCTTCTTCTATGGTTACCGTAAATGATATCTTAGTCGTCTAACCTCTTATTGTTGGTTTCTCATTAACACTATTTTTGAATGTCCATACTTCTAGTCTATGCTTATGGTACATCATCTCTTAGTCTAACCTTAGCTCGAGGAAATAAATAATTTATCTATTTCAGATTTTTTTTAAAAAAAAAAGGAAAAAAGAAGAAGAAAATATACTTTCAAATTCACCTTTACCGAACTACTAAAAGTAGATGAAAAGTTTCCAAAAGGAAGTAGAATGGTAAAGCTTATCTTAAAAAGGCATTAGGATATGTATCAATGTTTTTCGATGTCATTAAAGCTGCTAGATAGCATGGACATGAGTTGGTATTAAATTGCAAGGACCACATGGATTTAATTGGACATGTTTTGTTGCCAACAGAGAATTGACTTGAAAAAAAAAAAAAATTGGTTGCTGCCAACCAAGTCTAGTATTAGGAGGTTAATTCTTGGGAACAGGGCTATTCCAAGAATACTATCATCATCAATAACAGAATCTCTCTTAAATATATATATATATATATATATATATATATTTACACTGCATCAGATGCTGCAAATATTGGATTGGTTTCTTGGATATTGTTTTATCACCAATGCCTTTTGGGATTGATAATAACCCTAATGCTAAAAGAATAAAAATACAACTTTTTAGCTGATATTTCTTCTTTAAAAACATGAAATATTTAGCAGACACATGATTAAGTTCAATACTATATATAAGAATTCTTCCACAATAAACTAATCCATGTGATCAAATCATGACTTTGTTTTTTAATTAATATTACATAAATCAGTGGATTACTGTATTATATCTTTGATATTATCAATTTCTTTCTAGCCAAATAAAAAAAATAATAAAATGATCCTACAAATCTATTTAACTTTATCCTAATTCTTAATTTTTTTCTCAACTCTTTTAAGTTTCTTCATACCTCTTTCCATCTCTTTCTTTTTCTCTTTCTATTCTCTTTCTATTCTCTTTTGTCCCTTCATTGTGAAATTACAAAGAAGTAAATTTTTTTTTATCTTTATTTTTGTATTTATATTTTTTTTTCAATTCTATTCTATTTGGTCATATATTCTAAGTTTCTATAAATTTTCTTATCCAAATTTCTATGAACCAATACCCATATATTTTTTTTCTTTTTTGTTATATAGTTTTATCTTCTACTTGTCATGTTTTTTTTTTTTTGGTTATTTGTTCTCAATGATTTTAGTCTTTAAAAATTTAAAAATTAGTATATAATTTTTAAATATGAGTTGTAGCGTTACATTATTAATTGTTGTTTAAAATTTCATCAATATATTTTTTTTATTAATCTTGATTATATAAGATATTTGTTTATGTGCTTTATTTTTTATATTTAGTTAAAAAGAAATTATCTTTAAGTATTTAGTCTTTAAACAATATTGATTATATAAGAGAAAATTATTAATCTTGTATATCATATTTAATTATTTATATTTTCTGTATTATTCCTTTTTGTCTTTGACCCTCTAATAAAAGTTGACTATCTCCACCCCTGTTTGGTACCACATACTTTATAAAAAAAGTTATTCGATATCACATAATTTAAGTGTTATTTAATTACGATTGTAATTTTTATTTATATTTATTTCATTAAAATCAAAATCATAATAAATCACTTATGATTAAATCTTTGGGTTTTATTTGCATATGAATAAATCTTTGTCGTGGGTTTTATTTACTTTTATTGAGTAAATAAAAAGAAACAAAAAAAGAAAAAACCCAATACTCAAACTTTGTATGCTCTCTTTGTCTCATAATTGGTGTTTGAATTTGTTTTCTTTCAGTGACATAATATTTTAAAAAATTTCTAAATTATTTAAAAAACTTTAAATAAACCCTTATTATTCTATTGCCTTCAATTAACTTCTTTTATTTTTATTTTGAGTCAAATAAATCTTTATGACTAACGGTTGACTAATTGTTTTTAATCAAAACTCCATTTGTCATTTTATACCACGTGGTATTGATGTGATATATTACATATCATAATAGATAATGAAGTGATATGATAATGCAACATGATAATATGACTATGTAGTATTTTCACCTTTAATGTTAACATCATGTTAGTACCATGTGATATAAAAAATGATAAGTATTATTTTGACTAATGACAATTAATCAACAGTTAGTCATAAAGATCTATTTAACTTAAAATAAAAATATAAGAGCTTGATTGTACACAATAAAAAAAAAGCACTTATTTGAATTTTTTTGAATAGTCAAGGGGCTTTTTAAAGCATTATACCTTTTTCAATTAAGATTTTTCAAATTTGATCGTTTTTTTATCTATAAATCATTAATAATTAAAATTTATAAAAAAATTTTCTTCAAAACCTTCAGAAAAGTAGTTTTAAATATTTATATATTTGTTAAAATCTAATATCAAATATTTAAAATAATTAAAGTCAAAGTTAAAAAACAAATAAAAAAAATCAAAAGAAGATAGTATTTATGGAATGTATGGAGTATTTAATTTGCCACCTCCTAACTCCAAGGGCTTTGCTTTGATATAGTCTCCAACCAAAGCATTCATGGCACCACTCCTTGTGCATATGTAGCAGGTGAATTTTCACTTAAAAGGAAAATTTTTAACTCTGGAATTGCTTCACCTACTTATTTTGGTTTTTCTTTAGTTCGTGAATAAACTTTGAAGTTCTCAAAATATAATAGGACAATTAATTTAGGTGCCATAAATTGTATCAAAATGTACTGGTAAGAGTTCCTCAAATAAAATATAAATGAAAACCTAACTAATTTGAATTTTTTTTCCTTTTTCTATAAAACAAAATTGTTGTTTCCAACCAATGAGAAGAGACAGAAGCAGCAATAAATATTCAAAACAGTTTGGTATGAATATTCAATAAAACCAACTATGAGCCTGTGGTCCCCCGATTTATATATACTATAGGGAAATTAATGAAAATAAATAATGCAACCAGGTTCACATTAACAAACCAGAAGAAAAAAAACCAATTATATCACAATCAGTTTGAGAAGTCATAATCCTTAATTGTTTCAACCGCCACTGATGCAAGCCCTCTTTTCTTAAATATTGGGTTGATTCGATCATCACCAATCTGAAAATAATTTTCTATATATATGTATATATGTGATATAATTATGTAAGTTATCACATTTGAAAAAATCTTTGCATTATTCAAAAAATTTTAAATAAGTTTTTTTTATTGCATTGAATCAAGCTCTTATATTTTTATTTCGAACAAAATAAACTTTTATAATTAACAGTTGACTAATTGTCATTAGTTAAAATATCACTTATCATTTATTTCCATGTGACGTTGACGTGAAGAGTGAAAATTGTCACATGATTCATATCACTGTGCCAGATGATCATCCATTTTGACGTATCAGCATGTCATATCAGTGTCACGACACACGTGGTGTAAAATGACAAGTGATAACAATTAGTTCACTATTAATCATAAGAGTTTATTTGATTTAAAATAGAAGTAATTAAAAGGGTTTGATTAAACATAATAAAAAAAATAAAAACTTATTTGAATTTTTTTGAATATAGTTGAGTTTTTTTAAGTTCCATGTCATTAGTAATTATTCCATTGATTTACAAGAAAAAAAAATATAAATAAAGGGATAACTTAAGTAAAACTAGAACGAATTCACAAATGGTTAGATTGTAACCTCAAAACTATAAATTACCAGGGAAAGGTCTCGTAATTCACATAAACCTTCATATAAATACTAGTTTTGCTCTCAAAAAGTGTATCATTAGTTTAGTCTTGCTTGCAATGCATATTCGCCTGAAAGAATTGCTGCAGTTGAAATTAGGTAGATAGATAAAACATGACAAGAGCAAGATCTGTGTCCTTGTACGATCTGAGACAATATTATATTTGTCTATTCACAAAGTTGAAAGTTTAATTACAAAAGGTTTTGAATGCTAGCATTTAGTTCCTGTGTTCTAGCAGCCGATGCTGGTCACTTCACTTTTTTGTGCCAACAAAATAATACACCTAGTACAACAATGTTCGTCAAGCATGAAAAGACTGAAACGGAAATATACTAGTCAAAAATTTAGGCAAGAGTTCAATGCCAGCTGGTAGTAATTATATATGATTTGCCTCCGGCACGCCACATGAATTGATACCAAGATTATGATTTACAGGTACGTACATAGATTGATGGAATTTACATGCAGCCCCTTGAATGAATAAATGAATGGAGTAAATATATATAGAGATTTGGTAGCCTTTTTGAAGATTACTTGGCTACAAGGGAAAAGGGGTTTCTCATTTAAAAAATTGGCCCTGGATGTAAACTACATGTTGCACTATATAATAAATCAGCTTATCTCTTTTTTTCTTTCTTATTATTGGATCAATCAGTTTATGATAAGATGCTACCAATTATTGGCCTCCGCTAATGATCACATTATTGCTCAAGGGAAAAGCTAGATATATATGTCCCCAGTATGTACCTGCCAGTCTTTTTAGCCCTTATTTCTTCAAATTAATGAAGGTATTACTTCATGCTCATCAGCAGCAATGTGCATGTATATGTCAACTCTTTTGCTTTCATTTTATCTGCTTGCACATTGAAGAAGAGTTAGCATCAAGTATGTATTCAACTTGGATTTGCCTTTCAACTTTTGAATATTTTGACAATTTCTAGAGTGAAAAGGCAGCCTTCAATTAAAGGTTATGCTATATGTTGTCAAATTAAAAAAAAAAAAAGGGGGGGGGGGGGGGGGGGGTGGGGGTTTAGAGCAAGTACAATACCATAGGCAATTTAGACCAGTAGATCTATTTGGACCATCCATTGCGTTCTCGGTGTTATATTATCGACACTCAACTAACATGGTTTTGAATAATTAGTTTTCATTTCAAACTTTTCTATCTACCTAGACACTATTTGCTTTTATTAGCGTTTTATGGTTTAGACAATTCAAAATTTGACCATTTTGAATCTTCTCCACCATTATTTCTCCAGTCAATAAGTTTTAGGTGTAGTAATTAAGAATATCCAGCGGCGAGACAGAGATCCACCAATAAAGTATGGTTTTAACAGGTAATCTAAAACTCATGGGCTGGAAACGTACTAAACAGGTGTCGCTCCCGTGCATGTCCCAACCTAATTTGCTCTTCTCTTACTATAGAGCATTAGGAAACATCGGGCCCAGTCACTTACCCGTCCTCGGAGACTTGATTAGGATGTGGCTATGTATATATGTATGTGTACATACATACATACACACACTTCTTCAGCGTGTCATTATTCTTGTGTTTTAAATCAAAGAAATGATAAGGGCCTTGCCTTTCTTTTTCCTGTTTATATATATATATATATATATATATATATGAAGACTTGAAAATAATGCAGCAGTTTACCAAATAAATTCAGAAACTAGCTAGTTACTACCATGATTAGTCTTCTGTTATCATTCTCCTCATGAAATATTACAAAATAAAATCCTAATCTAGTTGTTTATTAGTTACTCTCTTAACTATAATTGCTAAAGACTTGGTTTTAATTTGAGGTTAAATGTAAAAGGGTAAAACTTCTGATACAGCTAGCTATGATCTAAATTACCTAGGTGGCATCACCACAACTAAGGTAATTTGATGAGTGCAATTATACTAGTTAGATGGATATTGTTGTGTTTTGGTATATTGACAGTAAACCAAATTATTAGCTACTACAAAAACATTGCCGGCCATTAATTCTTTGGGCAGCAAATCCTAAATGAGAAGGTTTTTGTTTCACCAGCCATGCCATAAATACAGTCACTCTCTCAAGTCTGATATGTATAAGTCAACATAATAATATGCCAGTTTAATTGGTATCATTCGATAATGGTATGTTTGTGTATACGAAAAGGAAAAGGGGGATCAATTAGTGGTTCAATTTAGTTTCGCAAAGCGCCAGTAAACTCTTGCAACAAAATCAAATGTTCGACTGTATGAAGAAGTGGTGTAAAGTGTAAACATATTCACATAATATTCCCCTCTCTACATCTAGAATTAAATATGCATTTTGTTTTTTTTCCCCCTAATTTTTCACAAGTGAAAAACTATGTTAAGCTTTCTCATATTATTCAATTAAGTGATGATGGAAAGTGACTCCAAAAAGTGTAGCAAAGGCTGCTGCATACCTCTGCGTTAACTCCATACTCAAAAAATATTTGCTTGCCAGTGCCAGGCTCATGCTTTCTGTAAAGAAGTTATAAAATAAAACGAAGGGAACATTCTATTTCCAACATCAGGCAGTAATTTTCGGATCCTACTGCCCGCATAATTTCTTCGAAACAATCGGTGGTTTTATTTTATTTTTTTTTATGGTTTCAATCTTTCAAAAATGAATGAAAACCAGGCAAAATGGACTTTGCAGACATCAAATCATGTTATATTTGGAATATGATTCATTATTCTGCAGTTCCAAGGTACTTTCTTTTCCTTGAAAATTCACAACTCATTTGAGTTCCAAGTTATCTATTTACAGAAAAGAAAGATTCTTGGATGCTTGTTCAATTGATCTGTAATGTAATCAGGCAATTGGAAACTACATTCTTCTGCAAAGAAAGGACAATGTTAAAGGCTTGAAATGACCCAGGCCACTTGCAAATGTGCAATGAGGGTTCGGCTTCGGCCAATAAAGATTCTTCCACAGTGGGCTTTGGGTCCAGTTTTCGATTTTTTTTTTAAAACGGCTTGTATCTCCATTACTATTTATTTCTTCTTGACATGAAGAGCGTAGGCTATTAAGTCAAATTTACATTTGATCAAAATACCCACAAAATCATTGTTCTTATTTATTTTGTTTAATTTAGTCCATGCACCCAAAATCGAAATAATTTAGTTAATTAATTTTCAGAATTGTTCTAATTTAATCATTCTTTCTAATAGCCTCTAATTTTATCATTAACAGTTTTGATGTCAGCCTTGACGTGACATTTTTGATGGTATAACACTACCATGTGGCACTGATACGATGAAGTGGCGCTAACACGATGACATAACAATGCTGATGTGGCACTGATATGCTGACGTGTCGATGCCACGTGATAAATTGATCAAATTCTTTTTAAAAATATCCATGACATGTCATAGAGATTAAATTGAGCAAAATTGAGGTGTTTATGGACCAAATTGAAAAATATTTTAAAAATACAAATATTTCAGTAGATAATACATATACTTATTAATAAATCAAATGTTTAAGTGTAAAAGATTTATGCTATTAAAATATAAATACAAAAATGTTCTTACTTAATTATTTGACTTCAAAACAAATATATTAATTAATCTTCTTCGCAAAAATTAAGTTTGAATTCCTCTTCTATAAAAAAAAATTCAAATATTTTATCTTGGATATATATTTATAGAAGGACAGCATCGTTATTTACACAAAACCTTAAAAACAATTAGAATTAGGATTTCGTTTTTGTAGTTATAAAAGACAATAGCTACTCTTCTCCTTGACCACCCCCGAGTTTTCTTTTTCCTTTTTTGTTTTTCTTTGTTTTTCTCATTAGAAGTTTAATTTATCAATTAATTATTATGAAATTAGGACAATGATGATAGATTTACGTTTTTCAATTTTGACTTATTTTTTTCTTAAATTCTTTTAATTTAAAGATCAAACAATTTTCTGATAACGACGTTTGTGTGTGTTTGAATCTCACTGTTTTTTGTTTTTGTTTTTTTTTTTGGTTTTTTCCTTTTTAACAATGATTTTAAAAATAATTTTTTGTTCCAACTTGCTCAATTTGAGCATAATAGACCTTTTATTATACCCATAAAATTTGAGCAACTTACCTTTTCAATTATTTATTTATTTTTATATACTTTTTTGTTTAATATTTCAAGTTACGTTTTTTTAGGTTGGAATTTCTTAAATTAAAGACTATATTCATAGTTGACAGAGTTAAATATAATTGTAAATATTTGTACCAATTTATTTTGTATTTATGAATTTTCTGTAGATCCAAATGAATAATTTAAATTTAAATTTAGTAGAATTTGATTGTGAATTTTGAACTTAAATAAAATCTTTTTATAAGAAACTTTGAGTAAATTTAAATAAAAGGTAAATTGGGTAAGGGTTGAATAATTTCAAAAGAATGGGTATATATAAATTGTGAAAGTTGTAACTAAATTAATTTATTTTGCCAATTTAATTTCAGCTCAAGTAGAAAACTAAGTCAAATTAGAATATAAATTTTAAATTTTTATACCATTATAAATATAAGAACAAAAGATTTTATTTAACCTTTTTATATTATTTTATTCCAATATAATGGAAGTTATTCATTGAAATCTAACTTTAGGTGTGAAATTTTTTTTTATAAGAGAGGAATTCAAACTTAATTTCTACAAGGAAGATAAGTAATGTTCAAGTAAAAATATATATATTTTAACATCATAAATTTTTTATACTTAAACATTTGATTTATTAATATGTATCTTTGACTCAAAGATTTGCATCTACTCAAAAATCTATCTCCAAATGTCAAAGTTCCTCCATGCCCCAAAATAAATAAAAGAAGAGTGAGGCTATTGGCATTCCTAATTGTCTATTAACAGTCCCTACTAACAACTTATAATTGTAATTTCCTAAATTACTCTCATTTGAATAATTTTTTATTTAGGTCAAATTTTAATTTATTATGTTACTATTTATCTATTCAAACTCTTAGTTAATCTCAATTACTTTCATGTTTTGTTTACACATCCTTTTAACTCTCCATAGCTTCTTTTATTTCTTGTGACTCTTCATTGCTTTCTTTCTTCTCTATTACTATCCAATTTATTAATTTTAGATGAATCTAACAATGGAGCAGCAACAAATTGATGATGAAAGCATGAATTTCAATGAAATCCCCTAATGACAAAAATAACTTAAAATCAAAGTTAAATTCTTATCTTGGCATGCTTTCTTCTAGTAGGTTCTTTCTTTTTTTATTTAAATAATTTTTTTATTTAAAAAAATTCTGCTCAATATAAACTTTGTTTTTTCTAAATTTATTTGTCTAAATAGTTGTTTCGTATCTGCTAATTGAGCATTGTTGACATACTTGTCCAAAGAAAGCTAAGGGCGCTCCTTTAGCCAAGTTGAAGGAGTGAGAATGGGGAATAACCTTGACTTAGGAAGTTCATCCTCTACTATCATGTGAGATTAAAAAAATTCTTAGGTATGATTCATTTAAATTTTGTAACATTTCTTATATATTACAAAATTTATAGTGATATTCAGTAACAATATATTGTTATCTTTTCTTCTTTTTTGCAGGCTTCTATTTGATTTTGAAGGCAATGCATCTTGGAAACAACACTTTGATATTCACTTTTTTTTTTTTTTTATGAGTACTACTTTGTACTTTTTGATTGATGCACTTAAAGATGTTAAATTTTTAGTTTGCCATTTTGAATGGTGGAGATGCCTGATTGTCGCAAGACAATAATCTTACTTTAATTTATTATGATTGTGATTAACTGTAGTTGGTATCTTCCTGTGTGTTTTCTTCCAGACGAGAATATTATACTATCTTGAGGGAGTTAAATTGTTACATAACATTTTATTAAGACAGTTAATTTGTTGTGGTAAATATGTGATGGGAATAAGAGTATGGATTGGTTTGTTGCAACTTTGTCTTCCATAAAACATTGAAAGTTCATAGTAGTAGCTGAAAATGAGATTTGTAAACTTGGAATATATAGCATGCTTGAAGTTTTGGCTTCAATAAGGGACATTTTCACTTGTAAATGGTTTTGGTTAAAATATGTGCGTAAAGATTGTTAAATGATAAATAAGTATGCTATTTGTATTTTTTCTTAAGTTGTTTCTACGAATATGCTATACAAATTTGCTTCTGCATATGGACCTATGCGTTTCTTATAAAGGAATACTCCCCTCTTGCTTTTGGAAGTTGTGATTATAATAAAATATTGTAACGATTTCAACAAATGAGTAAAAATACAAATAATAAAAATTGTGGAGTGTGAATAGACAAACATTAATATATTTAATTAAAGTTTAATTTTAATAAAAAGAAGTTATTTAAGTGAAGGTAATTTAGAAAATTACAACGTTAAGTTGTTAGTGGGGTTTTATATATATATAAAAAAAAGAAGTTGTTAGTGGAGAGAGTGAATAGATGATAGGAAGTGCCAATAGTCTCTCCCATAAAAAAATTAGATGATAAAGTTTCATTTAATCGAAGTTTTCTACTTGCTTTTTAATACTTTTTTACTTTTTAAAAGTTCTTATAAAATAAAAGTAAAAAAATAATATCATAATAGTTAAAAAACAGACAAATTAATATATAATGTGATACTAGTTATATCACAATTAGTCTATTTAAAAGTAAAATTATATTTTTCTTCGTATAAAAGAATTACATATTTTATATATAATATTATAAATATGTTATTTGCTTTTGTATCCAAAACATGGTTTTGTGTTTTTTGCTTCAAAAGCAAAAGAGTGAATTGAGAAAAAGAGAATGAAAATGCAAAAAAGAAATAAAAATATAAAAGAATCAAATATTTGAGAAGAGACTATTGTAAATAAAATGGAATGGAAAGAGAAAAAGAAAGAAATTAAGAGAAATAATTAAAGAAATAAAAATTATAGACGATTGTAATTAAAGATGATTGTACATCATGCAAGAATCATGGCAAAGTGTAATCTTTTGACTAAGGGCTTGCAGGGATGTTGGTGTTGTCTTGCCTATAAGTACTTTGAGGGGTATCTTAGTTGCTATTGGGCAAGGATGGTAGTAAACGAGAACAAGGCATTAATCCTGTCTGTGATTCCCATTTGTGTCGAGCATAATAAAGTACTCATAAAGTTAGCAAGTGTAACATCCCGACCCTCAGTATACTAGAACGATTGAGATCATCCACTTGGTATAGGTGTGAGAACAAATTTTGAGCCAAGTATATTGGAGTTTAAATTTAAGTGGCCAAGTAAATTGAAAGGAAAAGTATTTATGAGGATCAAATTGCAAGAACAAAAATATAGAAAATAAAAGAATGGAGATGGAATGGAAGGAAGAATAATGTAATTGCAAGAGTAAGGATGCAATTGCATGGAATAATAATGTGATTAAATGGAATAAGGATTAAATTGAAAAAGAGAAAAATGTTGGAGGATTAAATTTAAATAGAGAAAAATATTAAAGGACTAAATTGAAAAGAAAAAAAGTTGGAGGATTAAATTGAAAAAAAAAGTTGAGGATCTAATTGAAAATAAGGAAAATTAAAAAAAAAAAAAGAAAGATAAGGTGGGGGCTTGATACCATGGTTTGTTTGCCCATGGTATCAAGCCATGGAAACCTTATACTTTCTCTTGCACATTGGGCAATCCACCCATTTATTTTGATTGAAGACAAAGCTCCATTTCTTCTGCTTGTGCACTTCAAGGTCTCTCTTTTGATCTTTGAGTTTTCTTAACAGTAGATTGAGCTAGGGAAGTGGTAACCAAGGTGAGCTAAAGCTTCCTTGCACCTTGAGTTTAAATTTAACCGATTGTAACTTTGGTTTTGGATTACGTTTCTGTTGAGCTGTGTATCCTTGGTTGGAGTGCTTTTAGAGTTTTCCTTAAGTTGATTCTAGCGACAAAGGTAAGGGTTGAAAGCTCAAGTGTTAAACATGTGAATTGAGGCACTAAGTTGTTAGCTAAATACATAGAAAGATAATGTAAGCTTAGCTAATATATACTGAAAATTTGATTGCTAGGAAGTGTAGGAAGAATCTGTTTGAAGCTTAAGTGAATTATGAAAAGCTGAAAAAAGGTATTTGGAGCATGAGAAATTATTTGAAGTACAAGAATCTGCTAGTGAAAACGATAAGTAAATAACTAGTTAGTGGAAAGTCATACAATCAAGGTGAGTGGGTGTGCCTATTTCAAATTATATTTTGATACAAAAACTATCTTGCTATATATAATTAACATGAAAATCATAATTTATTGAATTTGGTTTATTTGAGAAGCATGGTCTTATTGCCCATTGAGATTACAAGAGCTGGTTAGCTATGAGAAAGATTTATATGCTGAAGTTGATGCTTTAAAATGTGTTGAGCATGGTTTTAAATGTTAGTTTCAAATGAGATTTGGCAAGAATATTAGTATGTATAACTATTACTACGTATAGTGATTTTAAACCCGAGAAACAAGCACTTGAGTTGATTTACTCCTCAAAAGGATTTCAAAGAAAAATGTTGACATATGAGCCACATTGTGGTTGTTTCAATGTTTCATACTTTGTTTTGAGAGAAATAAAGGATTTCTGATTGTGCTTGCTATGCATGTATAAACTCTATGGTCTATTGAGCTTAACATGTTGCATAATAATGATTTTAAATGCTGAGAGCATATATGTTTTAGAAATCATGGCATGCTTTAAGTGTTATTAAACTTGAAAAGTATTATGAACCCGCTGATTTTATTGGTTGAGATTTTTATGAGAATATCTCGAGTTTAGGTCTTGTAGTTACGACAGTAGGTGTAACCTTTATGCACAAAGACTTGACTCTAGTTAGAGGAAGGATTGTATTTCTGGTAGTTGAAGGATTCCTACCAATGGTTTTCAATAGTTAAAGGATTCCTACAACAATTTAATTTATTTGACCTACCCGAGGTTTAGTCTTTTACTATAGATTTTGGTTTATTGATGAAATGATTAGCATGATTGCTTAAATTGATGTAAACCTATATTTATCATGGCTTGAATTTATATACATATTGATATTAGCATTGCAAAAGGCATGGCACTAGTTTTAAATGAGATTATAATAGCATGCCTTACATATTTAAATGGCCATATGATCTTTTTAGGCCATGAGTTGATTTTACTAAGCATTTCAGTTGAAATGAACTTTGGAAATGCCTTGTAACAGGAGGAAGACTTTGTAAATTGCACAAACAAGGTTTCTAGCATTTAAAAGCCTTTAGATTTCATTTTGGAAAACATAGGATCGACCTCTTTTTATGCATAGTCGGTCCTCTCTGTACAAGAAGCCAAAAGTTGGATTTTTAAAGGCACAGGATCGATTTTGTTTCATGGCATGGTCAATCCTGCCATACTTGGGTAGAATAGCCTGTTTTCCATTAGCAAGGATCGACCCTTCTCTTCTAGGGATCGACCTTAAGCCCTTGTTTTGAGAAAATAAATATTTTGAAATGGTTTTCAAAGGTGTTTTTACTTGATATTTTCAAAAATGAAGTATGCATGCCATGTGCACCGATTGTACTAAGGATTTGGTGCAAATAAGGTTTTCAAAGTGCATTATGTCTTTGCTTGGGTTGGGTCTTTATTTCTAAGCTCTTTTTTTATAAATATTCAGCCTTTATGCTTTTTTTCCTTCTTCACTCACTCATTGAGTTTGTGAGATTTACCCAAATTAATTAATGTGTAGATAGTTAGCTTGTTGGGGCCTCTATTGAGGAGTGAGTGGTTTCTTTTAGCTTGATAGGTGTTCATGGCATCCAATAGCACTTCATTTCCTGTGTTTACTCCGCTAGTCAAGTTTTGGGTTTCGTGTGGGTTGTTTAGAGCCAGTTGTATCAAGTTAAGGCCTATGGTGAGTGTTAATGTGTGGCAAATGTAACCTGATGATCTTGAGTTTCAAGATCACTTCCGCAACTGACATATAAGAATATCTTCATAGACACTTGATAGAGATACTAAATGAAATTATCACCGTGGGTCATATTCAAGGAACTTGTACTTGTAACAAGCATCCATATGTTAGTTTTAAGTATCCTAATATTTCAATCTATGAAATCGATTGCTTACATTATAAGTAAGAAATACAACAAATGCTAGTCTCTTGACTTATATTAATGTCCTTTGTTGATAAAGCATCGATTAAAAATTGTTTAGGAATAATGCTTTGATACAATGCGGATTTCATAATTATAACATATTGTAATTCCTACGCAAAGATATTTACTTTAATAACTTTATCTTGTAAGTAATAAACATATAAAAACATATAAATTCATAGATAAGGGAAACCTTTTATTATTTCAATGCATTAAATCAAGAACAATGTTTCCTACAAAACATGTTGATTGACTTGTAAGACACACATTTGTTGGGAAAAAAAACAGGTAATTATATTATCATGCGCAACAGATTTAACAATTTTTTCTTAGAAGTAGAATCTTATTTTTTATATTTATCATAGATACACCGTAACTAGAGGATAATGGTCATAACGCAATGATTCCTTGGAGTCGAAATCACAAGGCTATTGGCATGATTATATCCTTTTCAAAAGCTGAGTTGTAGCAAACCACAAGTTGTCCAAGTGTCTAGCTTCCAATGGTGACCCATACAAATGGCAATTGTGAATAAATCCACAAATTGTCCAAGTGTTTAGCTTCCAATGGTGATCCATACAAATGGCAATAGTGAATAAATCCACAAGTTGTCCAAGAGCCTAGTGCTAGCTAGGGGAGTGGGATACAATATAATCTTTCTTTTCATCAAAATAGATCAAAACTCAATCAAGAATAACAAATTACAACAAATGGCGATAAGGGCACCAAGTTTCCCAGTGAGGTGCAATTTATAAGGCTTTCATCTTTTAATCAATCTACAAGGTTTCCAACAACAATTAAGTAAACCTTGATCAGTGGATGAGATAGCATGAGTTGCACTCAAGATTGAGAAGAAAACAATGGCTGAATGGTCAAGAAGAAACAATATTAGCAACTTACAAGGATAAGATGCAAAAACTAATTTTCAAGGTTTTAGAACTCTTCCAAAATTAGCTCACTTGTCTTTCAAGGTTTTGCGAATGGATTTTAGAGGTTTTTTGGTGCCAATAATTCCTCATATATTGGTCTCAATGTGTAGCATAAGCCTAATGTTTATAAGCAATTAATCTTATTTCTAATAGGACTATGCATAACTTTTTATGTTTATTGCATAATTGCCATTAATCTAATTGAACTTTTCAATTAAGTCTCTAAAGCTTTTAACTTCTTTTAGTTAAGTCCAACTTAATTAACCTTGTAACGATTGCTCTTCAATCGCTATCGATATCCGAGCCTTGCGGGAGAACCCGCTAAAGTCTCGAACAAGCTTTAATTGAAACTTTGGTTATTACTTCATATTCATGCCATCAATCTATGAAATTACCTTGAATCGTATAACTTTATGTAATAAGATTTGAACATCAATCGTAATAAGCCATTTTAACCTTATTCATCATAATTGTAATAATACATTATAGTCTAAAATCTTTAATTGAACATTTATATTGAGACTAATGTTGGCTCCATTAGTTTTTGATGATAATAAAATATTCCCATGTCATTTGTGTCTAATATTTCTACCTAAGTGTGCAGGGAAAATGTCTACAAAGAAACAATAATTCAATCTTCCTAATGAGCACTTAAAGATGTGATTTGGATAAGGAACAAGGAGGATTAATATAAAGGAAGATCCCTGATGAAACAAAAAAGATCATTGGTTGGACAAAGCTTAAAGTGGAGAAGTGAAAGGTTAAAGCTTAGTGGAAAACAGAACTAACTTAATCGACCAAGAAAATGGGTTAGTCGAGTAAGTGTTCTCTGCCAAATCTACATTTGGGACAAAACCAACTTAGTCGACCAAGAGAAAAATTTTAGTCGACTAAGAGCTCTCTGTCTGCAACATACACCAAGCCACTACAAGACAGATTGATGGCTAGAACCTTCCCCAAACTGTTTCTAATGGTCAGAAATGTTCCAACAGCCCTCAGACAAGCCTCTCCAACTATAAAAGCATCTTTAAATACCAAGGAACCAACTTTTGAAGATTATTGAGAGATTTCATTATATTCAAGCCAAAAAGAGCAACAAACTTAGAAATTCTTTGTATTCTTCATTGCACTCAAACACCTATCTTTTGTTATTATGTTTAGCTCTAAACCGTGTACCACTTAGATCAATTTGTGATCATAGGTACTTTCTTTTCTACTCATCTTTGTATTCTTAGAGTGAGGGTTTCACTCTAAGTGTTTGATTCAAGTAAGGTTTGCTTGAATGCTTGTAGGTTACAACTTAGCCTTGAAAAGTTGAGTGTAAAGGTTGTGGTTGAGCCTTGAAAACCACATTGGGGTTTTAGTTTAGCCCGTGAAAAACTAGAGTAAAGGTTGTGGTTGAGCCTTGAAAAACGACCTTGGGGTTTCAATTTAGCTCGGGAAAAACTAGTGATAGGTTGTGGTTGAAACTTGAAAAACCAACTTGGGGTTTTAGTTAAGCCTGTGAAAAACTAGTGTAAAGGTTGTGGCTAAGCCTTGGAAAAGCCATTGTAAAAGCTTGGTGGAAGCTTGTGAATTCCACTGTTTTAGTGTTTGGTTTGAAAATCCTTGGTTGGATAATCAAGGTAGTGGATGTAGGTCTTGGACTGAACCACTATAAATACTTTGTCTATTATCTCTCTTGTTTTGCTTTCTTTGTTTTGAGATCAAGTCTCAATCCCACCAAAAGAGTTGAAATAGTACTATTCACCCCCTTCTAGCACTCATATTTGGGACCAACAACTAGTGTTTATTTGCAAAGAAAACAAAGTACATTACAATGACTCAAACTCTAACAGTGGAGTGACTCGGAATCAGGGCTATGAGATGGCTTTACCTAGCCGCAGTGGTCAATAGATGTCGATGAATGCACGCTAGGCCGATCACTATTTGTAAAAAGGAGATAAGGGGGTGAGTCTCACAAACTTAGTAATCATCGGTTCCTTCAGTAGGGCATAGATGGGAAACAAGTTTGAGCAAATAATTTGAATAATAAAACTAGAATATAAAATGATAATCTTATAAAACCAAATCACAAGTAGGGTATTTGCGCCTTGTAAAAATGATGTTGTAAAATCATAATGCAATACTTTCCTTGGCAAAAAAATGCAAAAAACAAGCATAGCAAACTAAATTTCAATTATCAAAATCATCTCTTTCCATCAAAAATACAAATAATCATATAAAAGTACTCACGCTCCCAAAATGAGTGACATGTCAAAATCGATGTTTACATCAACATAAATCAACTCATGATCACATATAAGCATTAAAAGCTTTCATTCAAATAAGGGAGTTGTAGAAAAACATTAACTCTTCACCATGCAAAAGAGTACAAGTATAAAATTTCTCAAGGCTTTTGAGTGGGTAATCATCATAATAATCAACCCGTGGACCCATTTCCACGTAATAACAATCTGGGAGGCCCTTTTCCTCCACCAGATTCCCATAGCCATGGCAATCTCAATGATGTTGGCCGACATTAGAGAAATCAAGTGGTTGCAACCACATATATCAACTTGTGGCCTAGCCATATATATCATCCTGTGGCCTTGCCACATATAATCACAGACCATGGCCTAGCCACGTCTAATAGCCCATCGGCAATCCAAAGTTTCTCTAGCTAGAGCTTACTTGTGCACAAAGGTCACACTATTCCGATGTGACATTCGACCTACTCTCGATGCTTTCGGTTTATCAAAATCATTTAAAAACTAAATCAATCAAGGTTTCCAAGTCTTTTGTTTTAAATTATTTGAAAACAAGGTTTAATAACTTTTCAAATTGCTTTTCACATTAAAACGCATGGTGTAAGAATTTGCACAAAGATCGGACTAAAACTGGCTCTCAAAAATTTGCATTTAAATCATTTAACAAATGCAGTTAACTATGCATGTCACACAAAAATACAAGGCATAGATTTGATGCAATACATTGCAGACTTGTTTCCCGGTTTCTAAAACACTTTACATATATGTGTATATATATAATATACTCAAACAACTTCCAAATCACTTTGTATCCGCAATTGCCTCTGATTTCTACCAGCTCATGCTTTCCACAAAAACATTGTATAAATTATTCCAAATCAAATATTCAAATCGCAAATCACTTATCATTTTCTAGCAACTCATGCTTTCCACAAAGGCATTGAATAAATCATTGACAGATTACTATACATATAACATTATATAATATGGAATATTTTTGAAATAGACACCCCTTACTCACCTTATAATGGCGGGATATTACTTAGCCACTAATGTTTTGTAGCGACTCCTCTCCGGTCACTATCGGTGTCCAAGACCTCCGGAAGATCCCACGAAGTCCCGAACAAGCATTTACAAAATTCCCAAAATATTTATTAAACATACTAACAAATAGGCAAATAATTAATAATAATAATAATTATACTATTAATATTCTATTTCCAATAATAGCAATTTAATTTAAAAATACAAAATTTTAACAACACATACTTATGGTTTTACAATATTGATAATACGAAAAATTTTCATGCGAGTAAACTCTAGACAGCGGAGTGACTCGAAGTAAATTGCTAGAAGATGCCTTTACTTATCTGCAAATAACTGAGCACGCCGATATCTACGAGATAGATCGATCCCTATCTGTAAAAAAAGGGAAAAATGAGGTGTGAGTCTCATAGACTCAGTGAATATCATTGACTCAGTGAATAGGGAGTAGATAAAAAACAAGCAAACGACAGATTGTTTGAATATAAAAATACAGGATTATGAAATCAATTTATTTCAAATGGGGGTTTTGTGCCTTATATCCATTTTTCGCATCAAATCAATAAAATCGAGCCAACTCCCGCGAAACCAAATATTATTCAAAAACATATACAAATCATAGCTCGCTTATACGTGAGGAAAAACTGATTTAGTTCACTGAAAGCAAATAGGGAAGCTACGAAAAATCATTTAATTCAATTTTCTCACCATGCCAAGAAACATAATTTATGTTATTAAAACTTATTTCAATCCAAATAAAACAATTATATCTTATCAAAAATAAATAACAAGGCTTATGACTCTTAAAAACTTGGCTCGTGCCATAAAAACTCATATTCGGTGATACCTTGCGTCGGGGTATCCAACTGAATTCGCCAAGGCTGTTAAAAGTCATATATGCATAAAACCATTTTTATTTTAGACAACATAGCCGTTCCTTGGCATTAGCGGAGTTCACCCTCACGTGGTGGTTCGGCATGACGTAAACTATAACTATACTTCAGGAGATACCCTTCGCGCCTTTCGTACCAAGGTATGAATATAATTGGGTTTATCGTGTCCCCCCTAAAGGCAGTCCATGGAAACCCCCATCACTGCAGTGACTAATTAATCCACCAATTAAATAAAATTTTCTAACAACATGATATGGCAATTATTGATAGATTTGGGATCCTATCACTTGACTACTGGCCAGTCGCATTATTGCGACAGCTTCACAGCCCCCGGCAGGGACACCTCACTAAGCTTCGAATCCCGGACCCCTTTTTAAAAACTTCCCCCGAAGGGAATATTTAATATTATTTCAAATCTAGCCACTCACGGTAAAACAAACAATTTATATAAATTCAAAATAATTTCTAATTTAGCCATTCATGCCATATTATCATAAGCCATTCAGTATAAAAGTCATAAAAATCTATGATTATGCTCACGAAATAAAAATTAATGCATAGAAAAATTAAATCTCGAAATAATGTATGCACATTACATAGATATATATAAGGCACGGTTTAAGAGATAAATCGGGTTGAAAAACTTGTTTCCCGTTTTTGCAATGCTTTACTTATATGGCATACTTATACATATCCAAAACAATTTCTAAAATAATTTACATTCACAATTTTCTTAAAATTTTACCAACGTGTGATTTTCACAGTAATTCGCGTGTAATAAATCATACGAATATATATATATGTATAGATATAGGAAAATTTTAAAATTGACAGTCCCTACTCACCTTGTAATAGTGAGATTTTTCTTCACTATTTATTCGTTCGCGTATCGATAATTGTTCCTATTTATCGATCACGTACTTCACTCGGCATACCTTCACGACAATTTTCCTAACATCAATTTAAATTCAACATGCTTAATCGCACATTTATATGGGTAGCAACTTAATTAAATTTCCTTAAGCTACTTGCATATTTTTCATCTAAAATATGCACAACATTAAACTACCCATAAAACTTGAATTATAACATAATCTTACCAATGGGCCTTTGCCATCTCTTTGTGACCTTGGGTCTCTCCATGGCTTCTCAAATTTTCTTCCCATTAGGCTAAGCCCATTCACTTTTCTCCTATTGGGCCACGCCCAAGTTTAGTTCTTACTGGGCCTTGCCCAATTATTTTTATTTTTTTTTGTCATGGGCCATGCCCACACATTTTTTCTTTTTCTCTTTTTCTTTCTCTCTTCTACGTTTCTTTCTTCTTTCTTTTTTTTCCAGCCCATTTCTCTTTCTTCTTCCTCATCCCTTCACCACCGTGGTCTCCTCCCTTCACCACCGTGGCTCTTCTCTCCCCCTCCCATTTTTCAATCACAAAATCAGTCACCACAAGCTCAACTTTTCCATGGCATGAATCTGAAAATTTTCAGCAACTATGCTGTCTCCTTTAACTCAAATTTTCAGTAGTCAAACATCACCATTTTCAGCCACCAAAACTCTCAAAATTTCAGCAACTGCAAGCTTAATTTCCAGCATCAATAATCTGGAATTTTCAGCACCTAAATCCTTTCGAAGTGCAGCCAAAACAGCCCCCACAAAGTGCAAAATTTTTTTGATTTTCTTACCTCCTTCAAGAACTGAATTTTCTTCACTTTTCTTTCCTTTTTTGCTACCAATTTCCTGCACCTAAAACCAACCTTTTCCTCCTCCAAAAGTGCAAGAAAATTAGTCTTCTTCCTCCCACCAAATTGCCAAATTTTTTTGGTTTCTTTCTCTCCTCCTTCACGTTATTTTTTTCTTTCCTCTATCTCTCGATTTTTCCTTTGTTTCTTCCTTTTTCTTCTTTCCATCTTTTTCTTGTCTTTTCTACCTTTCTTAGCTGAGCCTTTCTAGACTTATCTTCAAAGTTCTTTTGTCCCCTTTTTGGTTTCCTTTAACTGAACCTTCTCTCCTTATCTCTTTTTCCTTTTATTTCTCTTTTCATTTTAGTTCTTTTTCTTACATGACCGGCCCCCATTTTCCTTTTATTTCTTTGTTTTATTTCACTTTTCTTCTTTCATCTTTACCTCATTTTCCTTTCCTCTCTTGCCTTGACTTTTCTTTTGTTTTCTTTCTCATTTCTTTCCTTTGTCTTTGGTGGCCGATCATTCATTTCTAAATTCTTCCTATCTCTTTTTCATCTTTTATTTCTTTTTTTTTATTTCTTTTTGTCTTTTTTTCCATTATCTATTTCTTTTATTCTTTTCTTTCCTTTTTGTCTTCATGCTTACTTTATTCCCTCATTATTAATCATCCAATTCATTCTCATAATATGTTTAATCCTTCCAATTAATTTAATTTCACTTATTATACCTTAAACTTTATTTTATTTAACATATCTCCATCGAATTCTCATAATTCAAAAATTTATTCATCCGACATGTGTAAAAATTCTAATTTCTATCTATCTTCCTTCGCTTACACGTGTATAACCAAAATATTAAAATTACATTTCAACGCGGTGTCTTCTTAATATTGAAATATTTTCTTACTGCGTTAACTTGGCTAAAATGCGCGTCGTACGATTTTCGCCCTTTTTGCTCAAAATTCTTCTTTACTGCTCCTCCCCCACTTAAATTAGTCATATTTCATTTTTTATGACTAATTTCGATAATAAATAAAATATTAATATTTTAATATTATTTTATTTAATAAAATATTATTTTATTTTAAAATTTTGCTATTGTCTTCTTTGGTCTCGAAATATATTATTATGTCTCAGTTCACTTTCGAATCATTCTTTATCGTTCATAAGCACACTAATTCGCATCAATTAATCCTTCGTTTAATCAACAAAGCCTTATTGGCGTCTAACGAAGGTACGGGGTGTTACATATTTCCTTAAATGTTTACTTTATGCTTGCAGCAATAATCCTTGTTTTGTCAACTTCCTAACATCATTTCAATTTAATACCGTTAATAAGCTTTGCTTTCAATATACTCTACATTTTCTATTCGCATTTAATTTTATATTCTCGTCTTTTATTCTTAAAGAGATAGCTGTTTACACTTAATTTTTAGTGTAAACTTTGATTTACATAGACCCGACAATTTGTTTATGACTTCAAACGCCCATATCAATCTTTCTAATGATATTCATCGCGTTCAAACTATTATTTTCATACCATTAATCATGCATATTGCAACAACTATAAATCCAATTTCACCAAGTAATTTCTAAGCTTATACATACCATTATTTACATTTAACATGTTGCCACTAAGCACAACATCAATTTCCATTCATGTTACACCAACATTCTTAACCTTTTAAATCTTTTAAAACAACACATGTCCACAAATTTCATTTTTCAAGCTTTCAACTAGCATAATTGTTTCCCAACCGTACTCAAGGCATCACACAATTATTTCACATTGCATGCCTTACCTTTGTGATGAATTAGATCTTGCATGTAACCTCAATATTCTTCCAATGCTCCAATCACCAAGCTGTCAACATTATGCACAATTATTTCTTAAAAAATTTTACCAATCGTAGGCCTTAAAACATAGTATTATGCTCACCAATTTTCTTTCACTTCGAATCCATCATTCATCCACGGGTTTGATGGCTTGCATGTCACTAAATCCTCTCCAATCAAGCCAATCTTTGCTGCCACAAGACGTTTCTTATAGTTACCAACCCATTTTCATAGATCATTCAAGCTAAAACCATAATCCTTAATTTATTTCTGTTATATCTTGAAACCAATCTTTACAACTCTATCAACACTCTACAACTTCTTTCTTGAATGTTGAAGACTCTTTGGATGATAGAATAGCACAATCTACAAGATAAAGGAAGGAAACCTCACGGTTTCTCTTGAACCCTCATAACTTGAGCCTTTCCTACTTTTCTCTTTTTCCTTATCTCGGGTGGAACTTCTCAAGCTTTCTTTTTTTTCTTTTCTTTTAAGGGTGTGGTCACTACCAATGGGTTTACCATTATTTCACAAGGTTTATTCAACTTTGACACGAAATTCAAGGAAACAAAAGAATGGGTAGCTCTAGGGTCAAATAAGAGTAATGCTTCAAAATCATAAATTAAAAGAGTAACTGTCACCATATCATTAGAAGTAGGCTCATCTTGCGAACCCATGGCAAATACTCTCGTTTGTCCTTCTCTGAAAGTACCCTATGGCACTGACTCAGTAGGTTGAGATCGGGAGGTGGAAGCTATTTCTTTGCCTTCATCTGGTCAACTTCTTGATAATTCAATTTTATAGAATTATTTTATTCAAATTTTGTTAATAAATATTAACTAAGTCCTCAGTTTTCAATTATAATTTACTTATTTTTTAGTTGTTTTTATAGTTAGTTTATTTTTAAGTGAGTTATTTTAATTTTATATTTTTTTTTTAATTTGATTGATATTTATTAGTTTTTATATCTCTTGTAGGAATAAAAGATATTGGGCTTAATTTTGGAAAGTAAGGTGTTGAAGGACCTTGAAGTCTGCTTGCATATACTTCAATGTTTTAGTCATATCTAGAGCTATAGAACTCCAATTGCTTTGATTCTTGGACTATTGAAAGCTAAGAGATAGAACTACAACTTTCATGAAGATCACTTTACCCAGTTTTACCTTAAAGATAGAGAAAATCGTATCAAAAAGTGGCTAGACGTTCTATGCTGGGAAAGGAAATTTGTAAAGACCGACAAGTGATTTTTGGGCCTCTCATTATGTTTTTAAGCCTAATTAAACCCTAGGTCAACTTAATGGAATTCTAGGTTAAGTATGTTAGTATAAATAGGATATTTTGAAGAACATTAAGGGAGAACCTTTGAAGATTCAAGAATTAGAAGTTGAGGCTGAAACTTGGAGATCAATATGGCAATTATTGTTTTGTTTTCATCCTTAGCTTTTATTCTTCTTATTACTTTCAATGGTTGAATTTATTATAATGTTATTTGTTTTTGCAATCATGAGTGGCTAATTTTCTTTTTTTAGGATTGCAATTGAACTCACATGTAATCTGAATTTTTAATCTTTTTCTTACTTATTTTTAATGGAAATTGAATTGTTTATTCCAATTTGCTCTTAATGCTTTTAATTGCTTGGCCACCAATTAAATTGATTTAAGGACCTAAACAAACTTGGGAAAAGGAGTTTAGAGTAGACTAAAATTGGGATAGCATATGATCATATTAATTGATTTGCGTATAAGATAGAGATATACCTATAAGCCATATGTAGTCAAATTAGAGCCTGAACTTAATGAGTCTATTTTAATTTCAATTCACATAGGGATATAGTGTTTTGGTTAAAATAGATATTTTTATAAGATGAGTTGGGAGACGCTTATAAATCATTTAGGATTCTAGGTTAGCAATTCAACCCATTGAAATAAGACAAGGAAGAGAGGTAAGATATAGATGAAGTGTGAGAGATATTGTAATCCTAGGCCTGTTTGATTTGATATTTATTATTATTTTGATTTTTCTTGTTAGTTTAAAGTTTAGTTAAATAGTTTTAGTTAATTAATTAATTTTGATTGTTTGGATAAGAGTACATTGTTCTAATTTTAATACTTAGAAAAATTCTAGATCAATTCCCTATGGGATCGATACTTTGCTCGCTAATATACTATTTATTCGATACATATACTTGCATAGTAGAATTTTAACTAACAAGCTTTCTGGTGTCGGAAGTGAAACTACAAATGCTACCACTGATGCTGGTTGTACATACCCACGACTAGTTTTTTGTGATCTCCCATCATAAGGGCAGTCTTTTCGCATATGTCCCGGTTGACCACAGTTAAAGCATACATCATATGACTGAGCACATGGCCCCACATGCCTAGTACCATAACGAGCACAATAAGGACTCTTCTAGCCCATCTGTCAATTGTTAGAGCTAATCATTTCATTACTAGGTCATCGGCGGTTACCTGTTCTAGAAAAATTCCCACGATGAGGTGGACAGTTGAATTGGGGGTTTCTCCTTAGCCCTTGAGATCCAGTTAACACTTGCCTTTTATTTTGAGTAGTCTCCTTATGACCAGGTCGACTTAACCTTCCAAAGGTGGTTTCTCGACTAGTGTTTCTTTGACTAGTCTACCTTTCAGTCTTAGTCTTTCTAGTGCTTTTGTGAAGTGCCTTAGCCTCCATACTACGACTTTCTATTAGCCGAGCAAATCCACTACATTAGAATAGGAATCAAACCTTTGCGGAGCAACAATTCTAAATAAATATTCAAACAACCCAGCCATGGACCGATTCACTCTCATTTTTTTTGAAGATACTAGGTATGAGGCGTATCTAAACAATTGTGTAAACTACACATCTTATTCAAATACCATCATCTTGGGTGTTTGCTTTAAAGCCTCAAAGTCCCGAGCCTTAGCCGCTCGCACACTACAAGGCGTAAATCTATCCATAAAGGCTTTATCAAATTCCTTCTAGTCAAGTAGACCGATATCACTGGGTCTACCCCACATGTATGATGCAATTCGCTATTGTGCTATATCCTTAAGACGAAAACTAGCCAATGTTATTAACCTCGTGCTCAAATACTTTCCATAGTATCCAAAAATCTACGTGAGTCCTCTCCCATAGTGGAACCAGTGAATGATGGAGGTTTTAGCTTCATAAATGCTGATAACGAAACTAAGTCATCTCCTTTGGCATCATTGGGATCATTCTCATCCTTCCCCTTTAACCCTTCCTTCTCTATCATGTCCGTATTTGGGTCATAATCTAGATCTTGTGAACTTAAACCCTTGTACTATCCTGCTGCACCAGTGCATTGCCTAGTAAATTCTGTAAATTGTTGGGTTAAATTTTGTAATCCAGTAGCTAGTTTGTCTAAGATAGTATTCTCTAACGTAGGTCCACCAGCTCCAGTGCTGTTCGTACTAGTACTCCTTCGATCACTTGAATGTCGAGAACTCCTCATCCTCTTTGTTCTAGCACAACCTCGCCCTCGAGAGGCAGTAACTCATAATCGCTCATCGATCTCTCTAGGTGCGTTTGACTCACCTGCAACCTTCAAAGACGTTCTTGTTTGAGGCGACATCTCAAACTTGGACATCGGTAATCAATTCTCGTTATTTAATCATTTCTTATAATTACACAAGATAGTTTTCTAAGATAAAGAAGTCTATGTAGCCTCGTGCCTATAATCAGTGCTGTAGTCACTAACTATAAGCAAGACTTTACATCGACCCTACTACTTTGCTACTTGACACGAGGATTCCTAATACTTGACTAAACTTAGGGCTCTGATACCAAGTCTTTAATGACCTCTACCCAATCGTTACCGGTGTTCGAGACTTACGAGTAAACCCATCAAATCCTGAACAAGCTAAAGTTGAGATTCCTGTTATTTTCATCAAATAGACTTTTACGTATATATCGACTAGTAATAATGATACTATCATTTATTTAATCTAGATAAACATTTGTAATTGATACTTCGCTACTAAATGTCAATATCCAAATGTCAATAAACTTTCAACAAATTTAACGTTACTCTTAATGTTCATTACACAACCACAAAGTCTTTAGCAAAAACATATTTGTTGGATTAATAATTTTACAAGTCTAGCTATTTACACTACACGACCTTTATGCAGTGGAGTGATTCAGAGTGAAAGTTTAAGAGATGCCATTACCTATGTCGTAGTAAACCAAGATACGCTGGACAACACGCTTGCGTTGATCACTTATCTGTAAAAGAAGATAAAGGGGTGAGTCTCATAGACTCAGTGATCATTAACTCCGTGAGTAGACTATAGATAGGAAACAAGCTAAAGGCAAAGAATTTGAATGTGAAAAATATAAGAATATATAAACAATTTAACTTAAAGAGGGGATGTGTGCCTTATATGTAAAACCAAGAATTTTTAATATAAGATAATTCTTTGAAACCATATATATCAAATCCAATGCGAATAAAAGTTTCTACCGTTGAAACCCTTTTATAACTTTACTCAAATCAAATCCGAATATACATGCATGCTTCCATAAAATTTAACATTTTGAAAACTTATAGATAAATCTACAAATCGCCTCGTACACGAGGAGTTAAATCCACGTCATTGTATAAATAAGGTAGCTGTTGAAAATCTTATAGTTCTCACCATGCATAGGAATACGAGTTAAAAACTCCAAAGAGATTTCACTTTCGAGTAAGTGATTAAATAAAAAACTTGTGGACCCATTTCCATGTAATAATATTCAAGAGCCTTGCTCTACCGGATCCCATAGCCATGGCAGTCTCAACGATGTTGGCTGACATCGGAGAAATCAAACAGTCACAATCGCATATAATATCTTGTGACCTAGCCACATATATACAACACAGACCATGGCCCCAGCTATGTCTAATAGCCCGTCGGTGACTCAAAGGTTCTCTAGCTAAAGCTCACTTGTACACAAGGGTCACACTTGTGCACAAGGGATGTAGCCATGTCTAACAGCTCGTTGGTGACATTCGACCTATTCTCACATCTCTCGATTTAGTAAAACCATTTAAAAATCGAGTTACTTTCTCAAAAGCTCATTTCAAAACCTTTTTCCGAACATTCAACATGGTAATACGATGAAATCCTTTACAGAACTTTCTAACATAAAATCATTGCAAGAGGTTAGAGTATAAATTAGCATGGTGAGTATGTGTTTTATTTATGAATGAACACCACACAAACTATAAGCCACATTTAGATAAGAATCGTATTAAAACGCTTGTTTCTCGGTTTAAAAATCTTTTACGTATATAGCTTATATATACATAATCAAAATAATTTCAAACATTTAAGAATCCACAAATACCTAGGATTACAACCAGCTCATGCTTTCCACAAATTTGCATTTAAAATAAATCATCATGTGTATATATATATAGTTATGGGAATTTTAAAATAGACACCTTCTACTCACCTCACAATAGCAGGATGCTACGTTGCTATTGATTCAAGTGTGTATATAACTAATCCTACTTGCCGGTCACCTCTTACGTCGTCCGACACACCACCACAACACACTTCCTCTACTTATACGCTTCCTAGCAACCATTCAAGCCCAATTCACTTAATTGTACTTATGCATGGCAGCAAATCAACTAATAAATTCTTAACCAAATTTCATAGTTAATCCCATGCTTACACAATCATACATGGCAACAACTTTACCAAAGAAATCTTAAATATTTGCATGTATAATTCTTATCCTTTATTTTCTTCAACCTTACATCCTCAGAACATCAAATCTCACAACTATTATAGACATTCTTTCTAACCGACAATCATTTAGTATAAACAATCAAGGATTAGGCCGCAAATGTCTTACCTTTCCTTAATAATTCAACTTGATCTAAAACCAAGAAATCTCAAGCTCTTTGGTAGCAAAAATCTCACATTCCTTGTGATTCACCAACATGTACAATTTTCTTGGCACCCATACGGTATTCTTTTACTGCCACAAACATTTCACACATTATAATCCAATAAAAAGCATGCATTCTATCAAACTAATAATTTTTTCCTTCTTTACCTTGAAATCTTTAAGCCAAACCACCAAGCTCTCCTTAAATTTCAACAATGGCGTGTGGGTGGGAGGAAAAACCTCTCGGTTTTTCTCTAGCTTCTCCAATCAAACCTTCTTTCTTTTCTCTCTTTTTCTTTCTTTCTTCTTCTTTCTCTTTTCTTCTTTCTTTCTTCTCTTTTCTCTTTCTTCTTGGTTATGGGTGGACTTCTCAAGGCCAAAGCCTTCAAAATGGTTTTCATTTTTTATTTTTGCCCACATATGGGCAGATTGCCCA
This sequence comes from Theobroma grandiflorum, assembly GCA_036013995.1. Classification (NCBI taxonomy): domain Eukaryota; kingdom Viridiplantae; phylum Streptophyta; class Magnoliopsida; order Malvales; family Malvaceae; genus Theobroma; species Theobroma grandiflorum. The sequence goes on from CP142131.1 coordinate 18,180,706, forward strand.
AAGCCACACCTTTTCCATTATTTTATTTTCTTTTCTCCTTACTTTTCTTGCATGGGTGAATTGCCCAAAGCTTGATGGCTTTTTGGCACATATCCTTTTATTTTATGTGGTAAAATTACAAAGCAAAAAGCTTTTTGCAACCTTTCCATCTGCCACTTTGCATTTCCATTCTTTTTCCTTGATTTTTTTATTTGATGCACTGCATTCACTTTATATTTTATTTAATCCTTCTTTGACCCATTCAAGTCACATGTAACCCATTTTCTTCTTTCTTCATTTGACTACCAATGCACCAATCACATTACATGCAAATAAATTTTAGTCTTATTCTTTCTTTTACTTCACATGGTGGGGGTCCCACATTCCCCTACTAACTTTTCCTTTTTGCACACCATAGTTTGCATGTAATAGTAACTTTCACATGTATATCTCATATTCCTCATAATCTAATCTTCCTTAAGTTAGGAAATTCCCCTTTTTAACTTCAAATATTGAAATTGCAAATGAGTCCTTAAATTTTCCTTATTTACCATGTGACTCCCTAAACTTTCATCCTTTACAATTATGACTTTTTAATATTTCTTAAACTCCAATTTCCTTATATTTTCCTTTCTTTACACGTGTACAAACAAAATATAAAGTTTACACTTCACCATGGTATCACCATAATATTTAAATATATACTTACTACGCTAGCTTTATTTAATAAAGACACATGGGCACGACTAACGTCGTTTTTCTTCAAAATCCTTTTTTACTTCTTCTCCCTAAGTTAGATTAATCATATAACCCTCATTTCATATTAACTTCAACAATAAATAAAACATTAATTTTTAATATTATTTTATTCATAAAATATTATTTTATTTTAAAATATTCTTTTCACCCGTTATCACTCTTTGGCATTTAAATTTACATCAAGTGACCCTTGGTCTCATTGTTAAGGTCTTATTAGCTTCTAAACGAGGGTATGGGGTATTACAAATTTGGTTTATCTTCGAATGCCATAACAAAGTTAATTTTCATAAGCACATCATAGTTGCCAAAGCATCAGGTCAAACCCATTTTATCTCTACCTACTTGAGGGTATGTCATATCACTCATAATTCAAATCATAATCATAGAGCGTTCTTTCTTGGACGTAATCAAATCCCGCATGGTAGCCAATCGATGGAATCAAATCACACTCAAGGCTAAATTGCTGGTAGAGCATCAAATCATGCACATGCTGAAGCAATAGGCAGAAGGTCATGCTTAAAGTCAAACCATCCAATGGAGAACAAATCATGCTTAATGTCGTAGCAACTGGTAGAAAATCAATGTCATCATCTAGAGGTACTCGATGGATGGCATCAAAGCACTACAATCAAGACTAATACCACAGCCCTAGCTTACCCATAACCTTGTAGGTACAGAACAAAGTCACAAGGAATAAGACTCCACTCAACCTCAAATTAAATCAACATTTAGAATTTTCATCATCGATTGAATACTAATCATAAGTGAGGCCATCATGCTACTAATATCACATATATACCATTCACTACATAAATCACACTTAATGAGCTTCAGACATTAATAAGCTCAATATAGTTCTAAGTGTCCTTAACTCTTTAAGGCATCAAATATACATAATCCTCCGAGAGATCAATTCTCTTGAGTAAGCTACTCTTAGATGCTCATCATAGTCACTAGACCTCATAGTTTAGGCTCATACATAGGCCACTATGTGGCTCGCACTAAGAAACACATACACACATATATATTTAGATAGTTTACTAGCCTAAGCACATTCTGTTGGCTTCATTAGTTTTTGATGATAATAAAACATTCCCATGTCATTTGTGTCTAATATTTCTACCTAAGTGTGTAGGGAAAATATCTACAAAGTATTAATATTTCAATCTTCCTAATGAGCACTTAAAGATGTGATTTGAATAAGGAATGAGGATGATTAATATAAAGGAAGTCTCCTAGTTGAATAAGGAAGATCATTAGTTGAACTAAAATCAAAGTGGAAAAGTGGAAGGCTGAAGCTTGATGAGAAACAAAATCGAGTTAGTTGACCAAGAAAATGGGTTAGTTGACTAAGTGCTCTCTGGAATCTACGTCAGAAACAAAACCAACTTAGTCGACCAAGGGAAAAATTTTAGTTGACTAAGTGCTCTTTGTCTGCAACATCCGCCAGGCTACTATAAGACAAAATAACGACCTAGAAGCTTCCTCAAACTGTTTCTAACGGTCATAAACGTCCCAACAACCATCAGACAAGCCTTTTCAACTATAAAAGGATCTTCAAATGCCAAGGAAATAATTTTTTTTTGATAATTTTAGAGAACTTTGAACACCCTTTGGCTTCATACACAAAGTCACCATCATATTCAAGCTAAAAAGAGTAGCAAACTTGAATATCATTTGTACTCTTCACTGAACTTCAACATTCATTCTTTGTATTTGTGTTTAACACTTAAACTTGTACCACATAGATCAACAGTGTGATCATTAGGTACTTTCTCTACTTCTCTTTGTATTCTTAGAGTGAGTGTTTCACTTTAAGTGTTTGCTTCAAGCAAGGTTTGCTTGAATGTTTGTAGGTTCCAACTTAGCCTTGAAAAGTTGGGTGTTGGATTCTAGTTTAGCATGTGAAAAACTAGTGTAAAGGTTGTGGTTGAGCCTTGAAAAATCACATTGGGGTTTTAGTTTAGCTCAGGAAAAATTAGTGATAGGTTATGGTTGAGCCTTGAAAAACCACATTGGGGTTTTAGTTGAGCCCGTGAAAAACTAGTGTAAAAGTTATGGCTAAGCCTTAAAAAGCCATTGTAAAAGCTTGGTGGAAGCTTGTGAATTCCATCGTTTTATTGTTTTGTTTGAAAATCCTTGGTTGGATAATCAAGGTAGTGGATTTAGGTCTTAGACCGAACTACTATAAATACCCTGTCCATTGTCTCTCTTGTTTTGCATTCTTTGTTTTGAGATTAAGTCTCAATCTCCAAAAAGAGCAAAGATAGTGCTATTTATCCCCCATCTAGCATTCACTTTGGGACCAATAATTGGTATCAGAGCTAGTTTTTTGCATACAAGGTCTAACACTCTTGAGAGGATCCAAATGGCTCTACAAAAATCAGTTGTAGTTGAGGGACAATCTACAAACAGACCACATCTGTTTGATGGCTTTAATTACCCTTATTGGAGTACTAGAATGTCAATATACATTAAGGCCATAGATTATGAAATATGGGATGTCATCACTAATGGTCCCTTTATTCCCTCAACTATAAATGTTGTTACAAATGAGTTGAGGCCTAAGCCAAGGTCTGAATGGACCGAGGCTGAAACTAAGAAAGTGCAGACCAACTTTAAGGCAATCAACACCTTACATTGTGCTTTAACTCCCACTAAGTTTAACAAAGTCTCAAGCTGTATAACAACTAAGCAAGTGTGGGACAAGTTAAGAATAATTCATGAAAAGACTTCTCAAGTTAAAGAGTCCAAGATAGCCTTCTTGACCTACAGCTATGAGATGTTCAAAATGGAACCTGGTGAGGACATCACCAGCATGTTTGATAGGTTCACAAACATTACAAATAAACTTAACCAATTAGGAAAACCTATTCCCTAGCATGAGCTTGTGAAAAGACTTCTCAAAAGTCTACCTAAGTCATGGAAGCCAAAGGTGACTGCCATAAGAGAAGCCAAAGATTTGAACATCATCACACTTGATGAAATTTACAGGTATCTACTTACGCATGAGTTGGAGCTCAAGGAAGAAGAAGATGAGGATAAAAGAGAGGCAAAAGAGAAGAAGAAGAACATAGCACTTAAAGCCAACATCCTTGAAGAAGAGTTGGAAGAACTCTCATGCAATGATGATGATGAACTTGCACTTGTTACAAGAAAATTTAGGAAACTAATGGGAAGAAGGAACCGTGGATTTGTAAGAAAAATCTTCAAAAGAGATCAAGGTCTTTCATGGAAGAAAAACAATAATGATAGCAACAACAAGGAAGAAGTGATCTGTTATGAATGCAAAAAACTAGGGCACTACAAATCAGAATGTCCATTGCTGAAAGAAAAAACTCTAAAGAAAAACAGAAAATCGAAAAAGGCAATGGTTGCTGCAGCTTGGTCAGATAGTGATTCAAGCACATAATTTGATAAAAAAAGCTCAAAAGAAAGAGCAAACATTTGCGTAATGGAAAATGATGATGAAACAGAGGTATGCTCATCAACTTGTGATATCTCAATGAATGAGTTACAAGATGAGTATGATAATTTATGTGATAAGTTTGAAAGCCTGTTTTTAAAGCACAAAAACTTGAAGAAAAAAGCCGTATCACTTGAAAAAGATTTAGAGAAAATAAAACATGAATTCAATTCTGTTTTTGAGCAAAGAAATCTTATGCAAATTAAGTTGGAACATTCAAAAATAGATTTTGAAATTATGAAGGTAGAGCTAGAAAATAAATTTGCTGCTTTGCAAAAATCTCTTGATGAAAATACAGCTCTTAAGTGTTTAAACAATGATACTTTAAAGAAAAATTCATATAGTAAGAAGAATCATCATAAAGCATCATCTAGATGCTATTGTTGTGACAAATATGGTCATCTATCATATGATTGTGTCAAAAATATAAATGTACAGAAAACCAGAAAAATCTAGGTGCCAAAAGGCTATTTTATTGCCACTGACACTCAACGACCCATTAAAGTATGGGTTCCTATCAAGAAAAACTAAACCATGCTTTTGTAGGTTGAGCTGGACTTAAAGGAAACATGTTCAAAGGCTCAACACAATAAGAAGCAGCCTTGGTACATGGACAGTGGCTGCTCTTGACACATGACAGGGGATGAAATGTTGTTTGCTCATCTAGACAAGAAAAAAGGAGGCACCGTATCCTTTGGAGATAATTCAAAAGGAAGAATCCAAGGTATAGGTACGGTTGGTAAGAACTCTTGTACACAAATCAATCATGTGTTATTTGTTCAAGGTTTAAAGCATAATCTATTAAGCATCAATTAGCTTTGTGATAAAGGATTCAAGGTTTGTTTTGATTCCAACAAATGTGAAGTAATAGATATAGGCACTAACAAGACTACCTTCATAGGGAAAAGATTGAAAAATATGTATGTTATCTTTCTTGAAGATCTAGAAAAGAAAAATGAATGTGTTTAGTAGCAAACACTGAAAATGATAGCTGGTTATGGCATAGAAGACTAGGACATGTAAGTTTAAACACCATGACAAAGCTGATCAAGAAAGATTTAGTTGTTGGACTACCTAGCATTAAACTTGAAAGTAATAGAATATGTGAAGCTTGTCGATTAGGAAAACAAGTCAGAACTTCATTCAAAGCTAAGAATGTTATGTCAACATCTAGACCTCTTGAAATGCTGCACATTGATCTCTTTGGTCCTATTAGCACCACAAGTTTAGGTGGAAAATCTTATGGCTTAGTGATAGTTGATGACTATTCTAGGTTTACTTGGGTTTATTTCCTTGCCCACAAGAATGATGCATTATCAGCCTTCATAGGCTATTATAAGAAAGTTGAGAATGAAAAAAGTACACCTATTGTTAGGATTAGGAGTGACCATAGAGGAGAAATTGAGAGTGATGAATTTGAAAAGTTTTGCAATGAAAAGGGGCTAGAACATAATTTTTCTACACCAAGAACACTCCAGCAAAATGGAGTTGTAGAGAGAAAGAATAGAACATTGAAAGAGATGGCTTGAACTATGGTTTGTGAGAACAACCTTCTTAAGTACTTTTAGGCTGAAGCTGTAAATACAACACCTTATATTCTTAATAGGGTTTCAATTAGAGTAATCATGTTAAAGACCCTATATGAATTGTACAAAGGAAGAAAACCAAACATCTATCACTTTAGGAGCTTTGGCTGCAAATGTTTTGTTTTGAATAATGGAAAACAACCATTAGGAAAGTTTGATGCCAAAAGTGATGACACAATCTTTTTAGGAAATGTCATGAACTTTAAGGCTTATAGAATTTTCAATAAAAGGACACTAAATTTTGAAGAATCTGTCCATATAGTTTTTGATGAATCAATTCATGTTGAAAAGAAAGTTCATGAGGATGATGAAGATTTAGAAAATTTAGAGAAACACATGGAAGAAATGAGCCTAAATGATAGCAAGAATAATGAGGAAGGCTCATTTAGAGAAGAAACCGTGGCTCCACCTCTTGAAAACTTACAACGACAAGAAATCTAGCATAGTGACTTACCTAGAAGCTAGAGATATGTGAGAGATCACCCACAAGAGCAAATCATAGGTGACATATCTCATGGAGTTAAGACTAGGAAAAGAATTAGAAAGACATGTGAATTTTCAACATTCATTTTTCAAGTTAAACCTAAAAGCTTTAAAGCAGCTGAAAAAGAGGAAAGCTAGATTTTATCCATGAAAAAAGAGTTGGTCAATTCAAGAGAAACAATGTATGGTCACTAGTGCTTAAGCCCTTAAATCATCCTATAGTTGGCATTAAATGGGTATTTAGAAATAAGGTTGATGAACAAGGAAATGTAGTAAAAAACAAAGCAAGATTGGTGGCAAAGTGATATAATCAAGAGGAAGGCATAGATTATGAAGAAACCTTTGCTCCGGTAGCTAGAATAGAAGCTATAAGATTATTAGTTGCCTTTACTTGTCATATGAACTTCAAGCTATACCAAATGGATGTGAAAAGTTTATTCCTTAATGGAATTATTCAAGAGGAGGTATATATTGAACAACTTATTGGTTTTGAAGACTTTGAAAAACCAGACTATGTGTTTAGACTTCACAAAGCCTTGTATGGATTGAAGCAAGCTCCTAGAGCTTGGTATGAGAGGCTATCAAAGTTTCTGGTAGGAAAAGACTATGTTAGGGGTAGCATAGACACCACACTGTTTATCAAAAGATGCTCAAATGATTTGATCATAGCTCAAATATATGTAGATGACATTATATTTGGTGCTATTAATGAATCTCTTTGCAAGAACTTTCCTAAGGAAATGCAGTGAGAATTCGAGATGAGCATGATGAGAGAATTGAAGTACTTTCTTGGCCTTCAAATCAAGCAATGCAAAGGAGGAACCTTTATCAGCCAAGATAGATACATTCAAGACATGCTCAAAAAGTTTGATATGCTGAAATAGAAATCCATCAGCACACCAATAAGTACATCTACAAAGCTTGATGCTGATGAGAAAGGTAAAGATGTAGATCAAAAGCTCTATAGAGGTATGATTAGATCTCTTCTTTACTTAACATCAAGTAGACCAGATATTCAGTTTAGTGTGTGTTTGTGTGCTAGATTTCAATCTCAACCTAAAGAAACAAACCTAACTGTCGTGACAAGAATATTTAGATATCTCATAGAAACTCAAAGCTTAAGAATTTGGTATTCAAAAGAACCACCATTCAGCCTTGTAAGATGTTCAGATGCTGACTTTGCAAGAAGTAGAACTGATAGGAAAAGCACTAGTGGAACGTGTCAGCTCTTAGGTAGCATTCTTGTATGCTGGTCAAGCAAAAAGCAGAATTCTGTAGCATTGTCCATAGTTGAAGCTGAATATGTATCCTTAGGAAGTTGTTGTGCACAGGTTTTATGGATTAAGCAACAATTGAAAGACTACGAGTTGTCCATGAATAACACTCCCATATATTGTGACAACACTAGTGCTATAAATATTTCAAAGAATCTTGTACAACACTCAAAAACTAAACACATTGAGGTTAGACATCACTTCATTAGAGATTATGTAACTAAGGGAGAAATCAATATTGAATTTGTGAGCACATTGCATCAACTTGTTGACATATTTACAAACCCCTTAGTGGGGATAGATTCTGTGAGATTAGAAGAAATCTAGGAATGTATTGTTTGGAAGAGTTATAGTGAGAAATTTAAACTAAATAAAGAAAAACAGAAGGGACTTAGTCGACTAAAGTGTGAAACTTAGTCAACTAAGAGTATTCTGTTTCATTAGAATAAAAAACTGACAACTGAGTATTAATGGATTAAAGTAATGGAATTTTGTGCTTATCGAGTAATGAAATAAAAAGCGAAAACCTAAAGCAGTAAATAATAAAAATATTAGAGGGAGTTTTGAAATTTAAGAAAATAAGGCAATTGATAAAAGGGGAGGCATATGGTTTCTAAGTTAGAAACTGTCAATCATTTTTTGATCTTCTGATAACCGATTCTCTCAACCCTAGCTATCTCATTTGCTTTTTTTTTCTTCTAAAACCAACCAAGAACCCTTCTTCTATCACATTTTGGAACCCTAAGTAAAAATCATCTTCAGAAGTCATAATGGCCAAGTTGACCCTACTTAAGGATTTGTTTGCAAAGAAAAAAGGGAAGAGACCAGCAAAAGAAAACCCCGAAGCTGAGCACCCAAAAAAGAAACAAAAAAGAGCATCAAGTTTTGTAACAAAGAAGATTGGGAAAGATTATGAGAAGAAGAAACAAAAAGAGAAAAAGAAGAAGACTGAGAAACTGGGAAAGAAAAGCAAAAGAGAAAAAGGTACATCATCTACTTCATCCTTAAAATTTAGGAACAAAATTCATGAAGAGAGGTGTAAGAAAATTGAAAATACTCCCATTACATTCGGAAAGTACATTGACTGGGAGAGTTTCAGTGAAACCCCTAAACTCCAAACAAGTTTAACAGACTATTTTAATGAATTGAGGATTAAGGAGTATAGCTCTTTCAATGACATGACGTATAGTTCTAGTTTAGTTAAAGAATTCTATGCTAGCATTACATTTAGTGAGAGAGAGCTTGATGATTCAAAAGACTTTTCAGAGGATAACTTGAATGTGTTTTTAAATGGGAAAGAGTTTTTAGTCACAGCTTCAGATTTGAGTAATCTGATAGGAATTGAAAGAGAAGATGGAGAATATGAAATGCCTGACAAGTATAATCCTGTATTTGTGTGGGAAATTATCACCAGAAAGAAGGAAAAATTTTCTTCAAAGAGCAATGCAGAATTGATCATTAGTCCACAATTTAGAATCTTGCATTACTTTGTGGCAGCCAATCTGCATGGTAGAAGTGGTAGCCTAAGCTACATCAGCCTCCAAGATCTTTGGTTGATGGAGCATGCATTCACTAGAGAAGTTTTGAACCTTGGAAGGTTCATGATTGAAAGAATGAGAACTACCTGCAAGTTGGACAAAATTCATCTACCATACGAGAATGTAATCACATCCCTTGTTAAGAAGAAAGAAGTATGGGCCAAGATGTATGACTTGGACATGGTGAAGAGTAGAGATCAACCATCTACTTGAGAAGTCTGATTAAGATGGGATACAAGGTATATGGGGACAGTTTCAACAAGAACTCCAAAATTACCTCAGTACAAACTCAGCCAAAGGTAACCCCCACACAACCAAAAACAACAGTCCCTCCCATTTCAAATGAAGTAATGTTCAATCTGCTGATGAAGATTGATGCCAAGCTCACTGATCAGGGAACAAGGCTTGTGAAAATTGAAGAAAAAATGAATAAGATTGAGGCTAGCCTGAAAGCAAAATTTGAGATACCATCTGGACTTGCTGAAGCTGACTCATCTGCTATTAAGAATATAGCACTAGAAGGACAAGGTGCTGAAGGATCAGCCTTGCAACTAGAAGGTTCTGAATTCCAAGACGCAAGCCCTGAATTTCAAGCTGAAGGGTCTACCTACAAGAGTGCAAGTGTTGGACATCAAAGCCTTGAACCAGGAATTAAGGAACCCTTCAAAACCACCGTAACAGAAAAAGAAACATCTGACCAAAGAACTGAGGTAGTTGGTTCACCACTTGGTTCTTCTGAGCATCAACCTTCACCGTAACTTGAACAAGGAGCATCAACCTTCACCACAGCCTGAACAAGGAGCATCCCCTCCTCACTCTGATGAAGTGTCTATCATGGGACTCTTCTATCAGATGGTAAGAGAAGAGCAAGTAGAAAAAGAAGCAACAACAGCTCAAGCTGCCCAAGCAATGACTTCAGAAAAAGAAGTTGCAGAAAAAGGCAAAGGAAAAGGAAAAACAAAAAATGCAACTCTAGTAACTAAGCTTCAACCACCTGCCATGAGATAGAAGAAGACAGCCAGAAAATCTGTAGCTCTAAGAGCAAGGAAGTCTTCCAGGCTGGCAGAGAAAGCAAAACCACGTCCTGCAAGCTCTCTTCAAGCCCATATAGAAGTCTCTGATCAGGTTACTCCTGAACAAGCTGCATAAACACCTCCACAGTCCTCTTAGCAACCTCATGAAGCATCCATTCAACCACCTTCAAGACCATCATCTCTTCTTCCTCTGAATCCTTTCTGGGAACAATGGTCAGATTCCCCTAAATCCATACCATCTCCTTTTGAAGATTGATACCTCAGACCCCCCTCTGATGATGACAAAAATAGGGAGTAGTGATTACAAGAAAAATAAAAAAAATCTGAGGGTAGAGGTACTGGACTTTCAGGGAAAACTTCAAGAAAAACAAAAAATCATGAAGGTAGAGGTACTAGACTTCTAGGATAGATAGGTAGCAAAAACAGATCTAGGAGTATTTCTGGAACATATTTTTTATTACTGTTTTGTTGGATATTTATGCCAAAATGGCATTCAAACATTGGATTTTAATCTTGGCTGACTTTATGAATGTATGAAATATGCTTGTTGACATCTATCTATGCTTCTTGAACTCTAAAAATGGTATCTATGGCATTGTGAAGCATTGCTGAAAATTTTTTACTGATGTCTGTGAAATTCTGCTGTGATTTTCTGATGCTATGCTGATATTGAGTAATTATGCTGATAAATCATTTCTGACATGATAAGACAAAGTTGAATATGTGTTTGAGTACATATAGATGATGGTTTACAGAGAGTTTGCTGAAAAATGATGGTTTGAATAAAATCTGGAGCTAACATAATGAAATCTGGAAATTACAAATAGTTGACAGAAACTTGCAGAAATGAAAAACTAATGATAATCTGTCAACTTGTCAATTGCTTTTAAATCTACATATATGAACATTTTCTATCCAAAGCAAGAATGTATAATGTCACTATGAACATAACTTGGATAAAAACCTGCTAGAATAAATGAAAGATATGCACAAACTTAGGGGGAGCATACACTTATGGGGAGCATGAACTTAGGGGGAGCAATCCTCATTGTCTGCAGAAACCAAAAAGGAACTAAAAAGACACTATGTTGTTAACCAAGGGATGTTTTGTCATCATCAAAAAGGGGGAGATTGTTGGCTCCATTAGTTTTTGATGATAATAAAACATTCCCATGTCATTTGTGTCTAACATTTCTACCTAAGTGTGCAGGGGAAATATCTACAAAGTATTAATATTTCAATCTTTCTAATGAGCACTTAAAGATGTGATTTGAATAAGGAACGAGGATGATTAATATAAAGGAAGTCCCCTAGTTGAATAAGGAAGATCATTAGTTGAATTAAAATCAAAGTGGAGAAGTGGAAGGCTGAAGCTTGATGAGAAACAGAATCGAGTTAGTTGACCAAGAAAATGGGTTAGGCAACTAAGTGCTATCTGGAATCTACGTCAGAAATAGAACCAACTTAGTCGACCAAGGGAAAAATTTTAGTCGACTAAGTGCTCTCTATCTACAACATCTGCCAGGCCACTACAAGACAGAATAACAGCTAGAATCTTTCCCAAACTATTTCTAACGGTCATAAACGTCCCAATAGCCATTAGACAAGCCTCTCCAACTATAAAAAGATCTTCAAATGCCAAGGAAACAATTTCTTTTTATAATTTTAGAGAACTTTGAACACCTTTTGGCTTCATACACAAAGACACCATCATATTCAAGCCAAAAAGAGTAGCAAGCTTGAATATCATTTGTACTCTTCACTGAACTTCAACGTGTTTTCTTTGTATTTGTGTTTAGCACTGAAACTTGTACCACATAGATCAATCATGTGATCATTAGGTACTTTATCTACTTCTCTTTGTATTCTTAGTGTGAGTGTTTCACTCTAAGTGTTTGCTTCAAGCAAGGTTTGCTTGAATGCTTGTAGGTTCCAACTTAGCCTTGAAAAGTTGGGTGTTGGGTTCTAGTTTAGCCCGTGAAAAATTAGTGTAAAGGTTGTGGTTGAGCCTTGAAAAATCACATTGGGGTTTTAGTTGAGTCCGTGAAAAACTAGTGTAAAGCTTGTGGCTAAGCCTTGAAAAGCCATTGTAAAAGCTTGGTGGAAGCTTGTGAATTTCATTGTTTTAGTATTTGTTTTGAAAATCCTTAGTTGGATAATCAAGGTAGTGGATGTAGGTCTTAGACCGAACCATTATAAATATCCTGTCCATTGTCTCTCTTGTTTTGCATTCTTTGTTTTGAGATTAAGTCTCAATCTCCAAAAAAAGCCGAGATAGTGCTATTCACGCCCCCTCTAGCACTCACTTTGGGACCAACACATTCATCTAGGTAGACATACATCATTCAAGCACCATGGTAGTGCATTAATAATGCATGAAGCATCACATAGTTTTATTCAAATAATTAAACCCACTCATAGTAATAGTTGAAGGCACTTTTCCACAACCAAACTCCACGTTTAGCTTCTAACCATTCTCTGACTCTCTAATACATCAATAGCTTCAATTTTCCCTTGAACAAATCAAAATAATAATTATTTTTAGCTTTCGAAGGTGTCCAACTTTTTTTTAACTAGGCTTTATTCCAATTAGCACTAGATATAAAACTCAGGTTCTAAATCTTGAATTCAAAAAGCTGAAATCCTTACCTTTAGATGTTAGGTTACTCAAATCCAAGCTCTAAATCCTCTGGCAAAATCAAAGGGGAAAATTTCTCTAAAGCTGGAGCAATAAATTTCTACATCATTAACCAATTAAATAAAAAATAAATCAATAAAAAAGTGTAATCTTACCTCTAGAGCAGTTTTCCAAGTTCCAATCCATTTCAATTAAGGCCAAAAATCAAGTTGGGGCCTTAAGATTTTAGTGGCTAGAAAGAGAAAGGGTTTGGGTTTTGTGTTAAAACGGGTGAAATGCTCAAGACTTTTTTTATTTTGCAATTTTACAGGGATGTATCGATACATTTAGGAATGTATCGATACATTTGCATGATTTTCCCTCAAATATATCGATACAAAAGGGCCATATATTGATAGATTTCAAAAAGAATGCTATTTGCTTGAAATCTATCGATAGATTTGAGAATCTATCGATACTTTTCCCATTGAATGCCTTCTGTTTCAATTCCATCGATACATTTGGATAATGTATTGATAGATATTCATCTTAGTTCAGATCTATCGATACATTCTCGAATGTACCAATAGAAAATGTCCAGATTGCTTCATATTGTTCATCCTACTAAGAATGTATCGATGAATTGATGAATGTATCAATACATTTTCCCTCATAAGCACACTTCTAACTCTTCCAACTTCCAAAAATCTAAATCTTAACACCCCAAATCATTCTTTGTTAAAGTCACACTTCAAACCAATTATTTTAACTCAAATTCCCCTACGTATATTCTCAAATATAAGATCAAACTTATATTAAAACCTCAAACTTTAAGATTTATCACATATTTTCATAAAAATTGCCTAAACGTCATAATATAGGCTTTATACACTTAACATATTCTACACATCATCATAGGTCCTTAAATACACAATATATTTCAAAACCATTCTCTACATACATATAGGCATATTATCAAATCTTTAGACATACGCATCAAAATTTAATCTAAGTCCTAAATTTACCTAGCTTGCACCACATAGTTTATATTAAAAGTCGAGGGTGTTACACCAGCAAACCCATTTATTTGAAACTAAGTGAGTAAACCCATATTTTTGTTTCAAGCCAATAATCCTCAATACTTTAACCCAAATCATATATAATGAAACTTTAATCATTCTTACCTCTACAACCTTGTGGAAGAACTAAAGCCCTAAATTCTTAGCTCAAATTCAAACTTGAAGAGCTAAAATTCCAAAACCCTTAAGTTAGGTTGAATCTTTACTATAGAATCCTAAAAACACCAAACCTTAACTTAGATTCGAGTTTGGGAGGTTGAATCTTGTCCAATGGAGTCTTGAGAGGTTGGGAGAGGTTTTGGAGAGTGTTTAGGAGTGGTTGGAGGTTGAGGAAAGTGAGAAATGAGAGAAAATCATAGTTTAGGGCTTTCATTTTTGAATTTGCAATTCCATAGTTGACCCTTTATCCTTAATAGTTGACTACTGGCCTTGTGTAGTCAACCCTACTCTAGAATGTTGATGTTTTTTGAGCCCTAAGTCACTAGGGTCAAGTCTTAACCATTGGGGATCAACCTATTAAGTTTGTGCTTGTAAAAATTCATCTCTTGGGTTTCTTTTTTCAACCAATCTTTTAACTGTTGTTCATCCATGAATATATTACAATAATATGGAGAGGTTTACATCAAATGTTAAGGAATTCTCATGGATAATTGTCACCAAGGAAAAATTAAAAGTTCAATTTTTTACCAATTTCCATAATATGTAAATATGGGGTTTGCACATTCTTCCCCTTTTAGGAAACTTCGTCCTTGAATTTAAAAACTTACTTGTCACTTATCCATATACATCATATGACTCCTTTCGAAGCTCTCCAAATTGTCTTCTTGAGACATTTCCCTATTCCATATATCATAATATCAAAAGCGTTATATAGCATGGGCTTTGTTGTCTTCACTTGCCAAACTCGAGGTGGCATCTCTCTAAATAATATATATCATTTACAAGCTTACCATTTCCATCATGAATTTTTATATGATCTCATCTTTCGTAACGTAGCTTAGCCTGGTTATTTATGCATTTCTTAATCATTTACTAAACTCGTCATAACCCAATTGTTAAATTTCATGATTCAATTATGTCCTTAACATTTCTCAACATCAACCATTACTTATGCTTCATGCATACTCATACACCTCTAAGTTCGATGATAGTACAAAAGTATAGTTGACACTTTAGTACTCACAAGTATATTTATCAAACAAATAATATAGACAATAAGTCCAAAATCATATCCCACAAGGATTTGCTCCTAATTGTTCACTAAGTACTAAAGTTATGACAAATCAAACTTATTCAAGTAACTCAATATTGCAGACAATTAATTAAAACTAAATTCAATAAAAAACTAACTAATTAATGAAAACAAAAAATTCACAATAGAAACGCAATAGATTAAAACCTAGAACGATGGGTTCATTCACCACTTCATCTGACATTTGTTTCCCTCAATATTTACATTCATGGGTAGTTTTACTAACCTAGAATCCAAACTTATGCACAAATCTTCGTCGAGATGCTTATACAAATACGTAACTTAATTGGGTCACTATATGTTTATAATAATCAATTAATTAAGTTCACTAAGCTAGTGTTCTAATTTGGCTATGTATGGCATTTAGTTGTCTGTCTACCTTAATTGCGAATCAGATCACCTAAGTGACATGAACATGCACTATTCAAAACTTAGTCCAATCTAAAATCACTTTGTTGAGTTTTATGCAGATTCACAAATCATTCAATTGTTGGCCAAACAATCAAAAACATTAAGAACACATCTAAATAAACAAAACTATACCTATTCATAATAAATTAAAGAGAAATAAATATTTAGGCTACATGTTGTAATCCACCACAATCCTAGAAAAATAGTTTAGCTCATGATAATTGAAACAAACAACATAATTTCATCAAAACAATTCATGTTCACAGTAAAAGGAAAAAAGATAAAACTAAAGTGAGAAAAAGTTTTCTATTAAATCCAATCTTCACTTCTCTCGCTTTCATCTCATTTTTCTCTTGTGTAAATCGCTCTTTTTCTCTAAAAAGGCTACTGCTCATCTTCTATTTCTTAGTTAAAATGGCCTATTTATAAGCCATCAAAAAGCCTTAGAAAATCAAAGCTTGAATGCAAATAGAGGAAATATAGCCGCTTTGGCATCACGACGTTGGGTGGCTAGCACCAATCATTTTCTCTGGGTGCTCTTGTCATAGCCCAATTTCAGGGCCATGACCGGCGCATAAGCCCAATGAGCATAGCTCACCAAGCCCAAGCAAGCCTATCCCCTTTTTAATTTACTTATCGTTTGTCAACTAATGCATCCACGTGCATTTTCGACCGATGTGAAAATAGCCAACTCATGATGGCAATATCAATTAAATATACATATACATTTCAAAACATGTAATTCAATAATTGACATTACATGAACATATTCACAACAAAAGGACCCGTGACTTCTAGTAAAGGACTACGGAAAAAGGTAGCTATTGAATGCCAAGCACCTACCCAGGAGACGAACTACGGGGACTCCTTAACTAGGATCCAACAGTCTCCTGATCTGAAAATATGAATTTTTAAAACTGTGAGTACGAAACTTAGTGAGCGAACATTAGAAGGGAACAAGCAATAATAGCCAGGAAATTTGATAACCACGATGCACTGATTGGAAACGAGACAATTTTTGATCTAGTTCATATTAAAACCCATTTTTCCTCAATTCAAGTCAATTTGCAATGAGGTAGAGAGTTCTTGAATTTACACACACACATATATATATATAAATATATATAATCACGTGCAATTTCATCCACCACACCATTTTCATTCACTCTGGTGCACTCGTTACTCGCACATAATTACCGGCATTGCACTACCCACTCCGTACATGCATGGTCATAATTATCACAATATCGTCATTCAACCGACATGTTCACTGCCCACTCTGCACACACACGGTCATAATTATCACAACATCGTCATTCAACCGACATGTGCACTGCCCACTCCGCACATGCACGGTTACATCAACTTCGCAGAAATTTATTAACAATACATATCAGCATCATATAGAGGTACATAGATTTATCACAATCATGTTCCACATCACAAAAATATTTCACCAAAAAGCTTGTTCCCATAGTACTCGTTCTTTTTAAAGAAAAGTTGAATAAAATCATTCAAACATTTTGCTCAAATACGTTCACATTCCCAAAATAATTTTGAGATGCAAATTCACTCATAGTATTAGGAGTTCGAAATGCTCCTATTTTGGCCGTCTGGCACAATGCCTTTGCCCTTGTTTGAGGGTTCACCACCAATTCACAGTACATGACACATAATTCAATATTATTTCAATTGTATACCTAAATAACATGGTATTGGCCTAATTCGATTTATCACCCGATAAATCGACCAACACATCCAATTAACTCCAAATAATTTTCATTTCTCATTTAATTTTTCAATTCATCAAATACTAATCAAATAACATGAAATATTACAATTTCAGTCTCACATTGTCTTTTGGAAAAATTCGGCCATGATGGTGCATCAACCATGAAATTTTCCATACTTGATTCTCACACTATAAATCATTAATTTTCAACCAATTCACTTAACATAAAATCAAATTCAACATCAATATCCCACATAGAGAATTCGGCCTATGAAGGGGTTCCAAGAGCATGAAATTTTCTCACTTGATTTTCATGCTACACATCACTAATCAACTAAACACACTAGCATATGTTGAAATCTATCTAATTCAAGCATCAAAACCTCTCTCTAAGTGTTTGACCAGCAAGAGACCCATCATGAAACCTTGATTCTCAACCGTTTAAAATGGAAAATAATGCATATGAATGGTAGATCTCAAGCTTTAATTGAAAAATCTTACCTTTTTCACTTGTTTCCTTGAATTTTCCATACTTTTCTCTTGAATTTGGGTGGCTAGGATTTTTGTTCTTCTTTTTCCTTTCCTCCCTTGCTATGGCCGGCCAAATGAAGTGAAATAATAAAGTTTATGGGCTGATTTTAAAGGAAAATATTAAATGGTTATAAAGGTGCCAAGTGTCACCATTTTATTGGTCCACTTTTCAAAACTTAATAATTAAGCATTCTATCTCCACCACACATAATTTCTCACTCATCCATAATAAGAATGGGTGTAATTCATGTGCTGGACAAGTGTTGAGTGGTGTAAAATTACAATTTTGCCCCCGAGGTGGTAAAATGAGAATTTTGCCCCTATGCTCCGAGAAATACCGAAATTACAATTTTTCCCTTCTCAACCTCAAATTATACTCCATATGATTAATCTTAGTCAAAAATTTCATCCCACATTCAAATTTTACCCTCGGATGGTAAAATGACCATTTTGCCCTTAGATAATGAAAATTCCAATTTGACTTCAAATTAGTCCTCGAACCCCGAATCACCATTTTAAGTCATTCTGTGGGTTTTAAAATTCTCAAATTCATCTTAGAATTTCTATTTGATCTAGGTCAAGGCTTAATTCAACTTAATTGTACCACTTGGTACAATACCGACCTTTGATAATTTTTTCGAGGTGTTTCAAGTATGCAAGCATTCTATCTACGGGTCTATAGAGGTCGAGGCCTCACAGCTCTGTTGTATTCTGGCTCTGTGGCACTAGCCTTTCGAGGCTACGACACTAATTCCTCTATCTCCCTTCCATGTAGACTGCTGTAGTGCTCTAAATTCAAGAAGGATTTTGACCATAATTCAACTAGAACTGGGCAAAGTGATAAATATTAAAGTTGTAGCCTTTCCTCTATGCTTTCGAGTAGTCTAAGAATCTCATCAATCAGACTACTGTAGTGCGAGTTATGCCTATTATACCATAGCATATTTAGTAAAATTCTACATTTAGCCATCCTTGCATGGCTCACTTTCATGACACTTTATGTGCTTAAGTATCTTTAAAACAAAGACTAAATCAATGACAACTAAAAATAGGAATTTTGGCATTAAAATGAGCTAAAATTACTCAAATTTAAATAATTTAACATGCATTAAACTTAATAATGAAAAACATAAAAACTACCTAAAATTAACTTAAAAACACAAGGACTTAGCTATTTTCATTACTCAAATGTGGCAAAATAACTTTATATGATAGAGTTATCAGGTACCATTATTCACATCATTCTATATATCTTAAGGCCATCAAGGCACATGTAATTTATACCATCCATAGTGAAATCAATACTATACATAACTCATGTGGGCATTGGTGTTCTTTCTATTATTTCGACATAGGTTGAGCAACATATTAGCCTAAACTCAAAGTTTTATACCCATGTGATAATCGCCTCATATTTGGCTTTCATAATCATAAAAGATTAACACATCCATAATTATAACATCATTAAGATGTATTTTTACTCTATCATATGCGTTCGTTACATGATCTTAATGGTGGGTATCTATCCATCCACACTTATTTCATTTAGTGATAGAAATTGGGCTTATCCACACTTAAACTTTCAATATGCGGGCTTTTTATCATTCACTCTCACTTTTTCATAAAAGGTCACTCTAGTCATTCACCTAGATTACACGTAAATGTGACTTTCCAACATTTTTACAATCATTGCCTCATGAATGGTATTCATTTTTTCTCTTAAGCATTTTTTCTCTAGACATGCGCTATTTAAACATCATGCATCTTAATTTATCTTTATGGTCTACCCCACTTCAACATTAATATGCTCATAACATCATATATATGGTTAGTACTATACTTAATCAAACTATAATTGTTCTTTGCTTTTTGGGTATATATATCAACTATGGATTCACAATCACAAATATGTAATTCATTCACAATGTATTGATGACTCATGAGTAGCCTCAAGGTCTTTTCTACCTATCATTTTAAACTTGGCCAACTACGGTCTTATCATTGTTTTTCATTCTATGATTCAATTCCATCATGTTATTCGACCTCTTTGTATACATCCATATTTTAATTTCCCACCATGAAGGGTAACATCTAATAATGCTTATTTATCCATATCCTTCTATAATGATTCTAACTTCCATCACTTTATCTCTAACTTCACTTGATCGTGGGTTCACTGAATTCATGGATCATTTCTCAATTTCACCTAAGTATCATTACTCTCAATTCCATAGACTAATTTGCTATGTAGCTAATGGTTGACTCTCTAAACTTGAAATCATCAAGTATTCAAAATTCATCATTAACCAATTATGTCATTATTCATCTCTAGTCGAATCGACTTGCCACAACCAACATAGACTATAAGTAATATAACTCGGCAAGAATTTTATCCCATATGGACTACATACACTTGACTATGTGTCAAACATAAAATCATGTAAGCACTTATTAATGGTACCCATTAAGATCGTGGATTTTCCTTGAATCCTGCATAATATTTCTATCATTCGACACTTGCAATCATACAAGCCACCAATCTAACCTTGCACTTTACCATAGTAATTTAGTTCAACAATGCCATTATTGGTGGACATATTCTCATTCATCTCAATTACTAAGTCAAGAATTAACATTCCATAATTCATTCCTATGCTACAGGAAATCATAACTATCAACAACAAATTTGTTTCTAATTAACTTTCGAACTATATGTCAACTAGTCATTAACATCACCAAGTTATCATCTTGTCATTAATAACTTATGGCACTTTAGTACCCCCATTATAATATCTAAGCTTCAAAAAACCACTACAAGTCTCAATTCTAATGACTTGTGCTAAAACAAACCTATAATCACAACTTAAAATATCTCATCCCTTGTTAGTGGTGGTGCCACATACCAAACCATAAAATGAGCCATTACAACTTATTGGGTTCTCTTATTAAGACATCACTCACCGATCCAAGATAGTTATTGCAAATCTTCTCCTTTTGTGAGAACTTTCCATATTCAACCTTAGTCTTTACTTACAATTCCATGACCAGTCCTTACACGAGGTTATTAAGTTAAGGAGTCTTACGTTGTCTCCTAAATAAATAGCTACAATCAAAGTCAATTTGCATGTTGTGATCTTCAATATCTAACTTAAGTACTTTCCCAATAAAGTAAATCATACCATACAGCGATTTCCTTTTCCAATTGTCATAAAGCTAACCGATTGTAATGCATGGTTGGAAATAAGGTTGTACCATGGCACTATGATACAAATTCCCTTTAATAATCAAGATTGTTAAGTATCCTCTATTGTTGATCCCAACATATCATGCTCAAACTCCTGGCAGACATGGCGGATATCAAGTTGGTCGGAACATTACTTTTATCCCCCTAGATGCTAAATGATGGCTCATCCGGGAAATCAAATCTAACTATCTTATGGTAACAGTCTACACTGGCATGAGAAGGTGACAGCCAGTCCATTCCCAATATCACATCAAAATCCAAGGTGTCTAACACCACTAAATTCACTATGGTGTTCTTATCCTTCATTCGGACTACGCAGGACTGATATTCCCATTCAGCCACAAATGCCTCCTTTAAAGAAGTAGACACCACTAATTGTTCTTCTCTCCTAACACAGTCTTTACCTAATCGAAATGCAAAGCATGGAGAGATAAAAGAATGAGTAGATCCAGGATCAAACAATACTCTAGCATCCATATCACAGATGGGAAGAGTACCTGAAACTACTGCATTGGACGTCTGGGCATCTTAATGAGTTAAGGCATATACCCTTGCCTGGCCTCTTCTTGCGGAATTTTGTTGTCTAGACCCAACTGGTCTACCTCGAGAAGAAGTACCAACACTTTTACCTCGTGTCTCACTAACCCCCTGGCCAGTTGAGACAACTGTCGAAGGAGCAGACAAAGCTGGCCGAGTAGAACCGCGAACTGAACCTTGCGGTTGCTGAGCTGTCGAGCAGTTCTTCCACATGTGTCCAGGTTGGCTACAATTAAAACAAGTCTTTACAAGACGATAACATTGTCCTTTGTGTGGTCTCCCACAATTATCGCAGGACGGGATAGCTTGATTACTCAGCCTGGAATCCTGCGGTTGCCTCCTTCCACTAAAAGTGTTCTGCCCCGATCCAGCGCTGGCACTCGTCACATCACTTCCCCGTTGGGGAAACCTTGATCCCCTCTGTGGTCCTTGATGACTAGAGAATGAACTTCTGCAACCGAAATCTCTGCGACCTTGATAACCCTCTATTTTGGCCCTTTTTGCTCTATCTCTTGCGACCCTGCTCTCACCGGTCTTCATTTCAATTCTTTGAGCACAATCTACTGCCACAGAGTATGTATGGAAATCTCGAGAAGCCACAGCCTTAAACAATGGTTTTACCAATCCATCCACAAACCTTTGGACTTTCATCTCCTCGGTGGAAACCAAATATGGTGCATATCGAGATAGCTGTGTAAATTTAATATCATACTCCGACACCATCATGCCCGGAGTCTGCACCAATGCCTCAAACTCTCTAGCTTTGGCACTTTGAACACTATGCGATAAAAATTGATCCAGGAAGGATGTACTGAATTCATTCCAGCTCAGCGGTGCAGCACCTATCTGCCTACCCCTTCGCAAGGAGTCATACCATTGATAATTCTATTTTATAGAATTATTTTATTCCAATTTTGTTATTAAATCTTAGTCAAGTCCTCAGTTTTTAATTATAATTTTCTTAATTTTTAGTTATTTTTATATTTAATTTATTTTTTAAGTAAGTTATTTAATTTTATGTTATTTCCTTTAATTTGGTTAATATTTATTAGTTTTTTATATTTTTGGTAGGACCTAAAGTCATTGGGTTTAATTTTGGAAAGTAAGGTGCTGAAAGATCCAAAAAACTGCTTGCATATGCTTTAATATTTTAGTCATATCT
Source organism: Theobroma grandiflorum (assembly GCA_036013995.1). Lineage (NCBI taxonomy): Eukaryota > Viridiplantae > Streptophyta > Magnoliopsida > Malvales > Malvaceae > Theobroma > Theobroma grandiflorum. The sequence goes on from CP142131.1 coordinate 18,203,390, forward strand.
CGAGCTACAGAACTCCAATTGTTGCGATTCTTAGACCATTGGAAAGCTAAGAGATAGAGCTACAACTTTCATGAAGATCACTTTGCCCAGTTCTGCTTCAAAGATGGAGAAAATCGCATCAATATGTTGTTGGACGTACTATGCCGGGAATGGAAATTTGTAAAGATTGTTAAGTGATTTTTTGGGCCTCTCATTATGTTTTAAGCCCAATTAAACCCTAGGTCAACTTGGAGAAATCTAGGTTAAGTTTGTTAGTATATATAGGATATTTGGAGACCTAAAAAGAGAGAACCTTTGGAGATTCAAGAAGCTAGAAGTTGAAGCGGAAACCCGGAGATCAAAGCGGCAATTATTTTGTTTTCTTCCTTAGCTTTTATTCTTCTTGTTATTTTCAATGGTTGAACTTTATACAACGTTATTTGATTTTGCAATTATGAGTAGCTAATTTTCCTTTTCTAGGATTGCAATTGAACTCACATGTAGTCTAAGTTTTTAATCTTTTTCTTACTTATTTTCAATGGGAATTGAACTGTTTATTTCAATTTGTTCTTAATGCTTTTAATTGCTTGATCACCAATTAAATTGATTTAGGAACCTAAACAAACTTGGGAGAGGGAGTTTAGAGTAGACTAAAATTGGGATAGCATATGATCATGTTAAATGATTTGCGTATAGGATAGGGATATACCTATAGGCCATATGTAGCCAGATTAGAGCCTGAACTTAATGAGTCTGTTTTAATTTCAAATCACATAGGGATATGATGTTTTGGTTAAAATAGATATTTTTGTAGGACGAGTCGGGAGACCCTTATAAATAATTTAGGACTCTAGGTTAGCAATTCAACCCATTGAAATAAGTTAAGGATGAGAGGTAAAATTTAGATGAAGTGTGAGGGATATTGTAATCCTAGGCTTGTTTAATCTGATATTTTCTCCAGTTATTATTATTTTGATTTTAAATTCTAGTTTATTAGTTTTTATTAATTAATTAATTTGGATTATTTGGATAAAATTAAATTGTTTTAATTTTAGTAATTAGTAAAGTTTTAGATCAATTCTCCATGGGATCGATACTCTACTTGCTGATATACTGTCTATTCGATACGTATACTTGCGTAGTGGATTTTTAACTGACAACCATTCCTGTGCTACATCCTCCAACTGAAAAGCTACTAGCTCCACTGATCGGGAACTAGACCATCCCATAGCGTTACAAATCTTCTCCATCTTGTCTAAGAAAACTTGGGGTTTCTCTGACGCATCTGACCCCGTAAATGATGGAGGCTTGAGTTTCAGGAAGTCAGTGAGTGAAACCTCAACATGACCTCTGTCATTCTCGGGAGGTTGGCGGTCTGTCTGGCCTTGGGAACTAGGGGACTCTCGCTCCACATGTCTCCCCTTTACTACTTTCTGTATATCATCCATTCGAGCTACCATCATCTCTACAACCCGACTAACTCCCTGCAGACCCGCCGCCAAGTCCTCAACAGTAATGCCTCTAGTAGGTGGCCTATTCGCCTTACCTACAAGCTGTCCATCCTCTTTCCTACTCTCGGGCGTATCTGCCCTCATTGGCCTAGTGACCCTACCATGTCTACCTCGACCTCTACGGGTGGGTGCCCATGGCCTATCGATCATCTCAATAGGGGCATTTTGCTCCCCCACTCGTCTCAAGGCGGCCTGTGTCTTAGGTGGCATTCTTACCTAGACAAGAGCACCACCCATTATTATACACAATTAAAAACAAGGTGGTTTCTACAATTGTGAATTTATGCGGTTCCTTAATTATGAAATGTACAGCGGCTCACAGTTCATAACCAAAAACCCCACATAAAAACCCGACTCTCCGCTGGACTCAACCATAACACCCTAAGACCTAATAACCTAGGGCTCTAATACCAACATTGTCACGACCCAATTCCCGAGCCATGACCGACGCGAGGACCTAATGAGCATAGCTCACTAAGCCCAGGCAAGCGTATTTTCATTTACTTTACTCCATACATGCTCGTGTGAGGCATCCACAAGTAATGCACCTAGTGTGCATACAATGCCAATTAACAATGGCATATCCAATCATACATACACACACACGCACACACCTTTTCCTGGGTGTGAACACAGCCAATTTACAATGGCATTATCGACATTAATATACATGCACTATATCAGTCATGTATTTATCAATTCACATTACTTACACATATTCACAAAATTAGGTTGCATTCACAATACAATAAACACCCATGACTTCCAGCGGAGACATTTACAATAAAAACGGGCAACTATTGAATGCCGGACACCTACCAGGAGATGAACTACAGTGATCCCGTGATCTAGGAATCTACAATCTCCTGATCTGAAAACATGAATTTTTGAAAACGGTGAGTACAAAACTCAGTGAGCAAACATTAGATAGGAACAAACAATAATATCAGGAAGGGTTATAAAACATGATGTACAGATTTGGAACACATTCATTTTGATCTAATTTATTATCAAATCCTTCCCCTCACTTTAATTTAATTTATAATTAAATACTATTCAATTTCACACACAAATACACAATATCACCACTATCTCACCAGCTCATGTGCAACCCCCACATCGCGCACATATCTGGAGTTATCATGTGCATCCACCCACATCGTGCACATATCTATTTTTATCGTGTGCATCCACCCACATCGTGCACATATCTAGATTTATCGTGTGCATTCACCCACATCGTGCACAACCAATATCATTCGCCATATTTTTCGCATTTAATATCATCGACATGTATTTCCCCATATTCTACACATGTACATTTATATATATCAACACAATTAAATATCAATACATCTAACATATTTACACATATATGATAGCACAATTTTATGCCTTCATGCATACCACAATTCACCACATAATTTCATGCTTTCATGCATACCATAATTCACCACATAAAATCATTTATTTTCAAGGGCTTGTTCCCGACACGTATTTTTAAAAACTTTGGATAAATCATTTAATCATCCATTTCAATACAATGTGCATTTCTCAAATAATTTGAAATGCAAGTTCACTCACAGTATAAAAATCTGGATTCCGAATGTATTTGGATTAACAGTCCTCAATCACGATTCCTTTGCCTTTCTCGGACTTCTCACCACCTTGACACAGAATAAAATTAGGGAATTTATTATATTACCCCCAAACTAATATAAACTAATTTAAATTGCTAACCTATGATACGCAAAGGCAAAAATGCGTCCGATTATCGCTTTAACGCGGTATTGCCTAATTTCGACCGATTACCCGATTAATCGGCTATTATGTCCAATTTGATTCCAAATTGATCCATTCTTTTTCTAATACTTTAATTCATCACATGCCATTCTAAATAACTAAAATTTCAGCCTTGAAATCCTTAAAATTCTTCACATAAAAATTCGGACATTACGGTGTATTAACACCGAAATTTTCCTACTAAACTTTTTCACTTTAAATTTTCATTTTCTAATTTATTTCATTTCCAATGAAATCATTTCATTTGAAATGAAACAATTCCTCATGCATTCTCTACACCCTAGGTTCGGCCAATGAAGAACAACCATGAGATTCAATTTCTTTCTTACATTTTTGTTCATAATCATGCTTAACTACCTTTAAACACTAACATAGTCTAAAATCAATCCAATCCAACATCAAATCCTTCTCCATACCCATTTTTCAGAATTTATTTCATCATGATATCTCAATATTTAACCATGGAATTCAAGAACAAAAGCATAGATATTGTAGATCATAAGCCAAAGTGAAGATTTATTACCTTTTTCACTTGATTTCTCCTTGAAATCACACTTTGTCTTCAATTTTTAGCTAGGTTTTATGTTTTTTCCTTTTGTTCTTCTTTTTTTCCCCTCAATTCTGATGTGAGCCGAAATTAGAGAGAGAAAATGAGGGCTAAGGCTGATTTTTATGGCCTTTATAATAAAATAAACAAGTTGCCACATGGCATTATGCCATTGGCCCATTTTCTTTACTTTTTGACTTTTCTTCCATTTCTTTTTCCACCACATGATTATTCAAATCAAGATCTGATCAAAAGATGATCATGGCTGGAAAATATGTTCTGGTGATGGAAAATTACGGTTTTGCCCTCGAGATGGTAAAATTACGATTTTACCCCTATACTCTGAAATGTACCAGAATTTCATTATTTCCACTATCCAACCTCAAATAACACTAATATTAATCCATATTAACCAAATGGGACAAAATCCTTTCAAAAAATTCACGTTTAGTACTCTGGTGGTAAAATTACCATTTTGCCCTTGTGTTCCAAAAACACCGAGAATCACCATTTTACATTGCTAAACATCATTTTATAATCCAATAATCATAACTGTATTTCATAAAAATATTTTTGGTCCAATGTGATCAAATTTTGGCTAAAATCTCCATTAAATCATCAAATGGGAAAATGACCGTTTTGTCTCTAACCGGTCAATTTTCCCGATTGACTCCAAATTGGACCTTAAACTCCGAATCACTATTCTGAGCTATTCTGTGGGTTTCAGAATTTTGAAATTCCTCTTAGAATATCTATTTGAACTAGTTCAAGGTTCGATTTAACTTAATTGTACCACTAGGTACAATACCGGCTTTTTAACAAATTAGACAGGGTCTCACATTTCTACTATGCTATGAACACAAATTATCTACTTTATAATAGATCAAGTAGGCAAATGTAAATTCTTCATCGCCATGCAAGCTTTTCAATTTTCCACAACTTTTAAACAAGTACCTTTCCCTCAAGGAGATGGTTACTTCAATCTTCGAAATCATTAACATAATTCTAATTCTTTTCATATCTAAGGTAATAGCAAAGTATTACGTATCTCTCGTATATGATATCAATCGCTAGTTTGTGTTAATCCATGTTTTCATGCCTTAATCAACTATCCATAATTCTTATTTCATCATTTGGGTTTGCACCTAACTTGATGATCATCTATCACAACATGAAAATAACATACCTATCATTGTCTTTTATTGTCTATGCTTTAACATCTCTAATAACTTTACTTTTTCCATTAGGGCCACTAGGATTTAAACACACGATCTTGTTATTTTCTCATTAAGAGTCTCTTGCTCCAAAGTTTTCTTTTAATCATGGTCCAAGTCCTAAACGACACTCTTGCCTAGATTAACACACATTAAACATAGGTCCCGCTTACAAGGAACATAAAATCATCACAATCTCTACTATAGGAGGATAATCTCCGCATGTTTGCCAATGGGCATTTCTACCCTTGCTAGTCTTGCGTCTTAATTACACTTGCCACGTCCTTTAATTATGCGAGTACTGGCCTAGTAATAATGTCCACATGAGCATCTAGCTCTATTACATTTGCCATGACCTCAATCTATAAGCGTATGTGGTCTTACTATAGTCTTAGCATGAGTATCTAGCTTTACTATGCTTTCACGATCCTTAATAGTGGGTGTCCATGGTGTAGCCGTAACATTGCTGAAAGTCTCTAACTCAACCGCGTATCTGGAAATCACTCAAGTTCTAAGCAACATAATCACAAAACATTAGTAATCACATGATACAAGACTCATCTCTAATCACTCATTCCAATACTAGACACAAACACTTATACATAACTTGGGTGGGTAGACATATAAGGAATCATATGTGGGTCTCTTGTTTTCAGTTTGTGCTTGGGTACATAAACAAAAACAAGATTCCAACACATAACGCTAATGTTCCACTTAACAAACAAACCAGGTGACCTTAGGACTTTATAACTGAGAGCTTTGATACCAACTTTGTCACATTTCAATTTTTAGAGGGATTGTGATTTACATTAGGACCTATATTGGTATGGCCCATTATACTTTAGTAAGCCTCTTAACATTATTACATCATCAATCAATCATATTTGGCTTATTTGCCATCATCATCATCATACATGCATAGCATGCGACATATAATCATAAACATCTGTACATAAGTGAATCACACAATTATGGACTTTGAAACATAAAAAGTGTGAATGCTTTCATTCATAGTAATTATACCCAGCACATTTCATATAGATTCTGTGCATTGGCACCTTAGGTGCTCATAAGGCCTCAAGCCATTATTCATAGCATTTACATAACATCATAAGAAATATCTTGCCATTCAATGGATAATCGTCATCCATAAACAAACATTTATAAATGAAAATTTAAAGATCGATTCGTCACACGATACATGACCCAATTCTTTAGGTTTCAAGAAGTTTGCTATATCACTTACCAAGAAAGTAGGATGAATCACATCTCTGTGACTTGGGTGATTGATGAGCTATTATTGATCCATAACAAAATTATAAAGGGAAACTAAAATGTAATTCACAAAGATTCCATGAATGAATATGGGAAGAGGACAACCTAATAGGGAGAGTTTTTATACAAATTACATCTTTAATGTAAACATGATCTTGAGATAATCATACTTCATTTTCAAATCTTTCATAAAACAGAGTAGTCATAAACGTGTCCCAATTTCATAGTGAAATCAATATTTCATAAACATGTAGCTCATTAAATAGGTTGAACATTTGTGAAAATACTTTAGGAAAAACAAGAAATTCATAATTTACTTTTGGTATCGGATCTTTCCTAAGCGAAATGATATTTAACCACATAAACCCAAGTTAAAGGTAGTTTTCTCCATTTTTTTCATAAATCAATTGAGTTGCTCATGTATTCAAGATTCTCCACGTGAAACCAATCATAACATTTAGTTATCATTGTTCAACTCATATAACTCAAGAAATCAATGTTCAATAATCAATTCATAAAACTCAAGTGGCCAATCTTTCTTTATAATCGATAAACTCAACCAATGTATTGGGACTTGTTCTATCTACTAATCTATCTTAGCTATCTTACAACTGAGTTTATAATCTACCACTCACTTAAACATCTTGAGCATACTAAACGTTTACAAAAAAAATCACAATAACAATAGTAACATGCAATAATCATGAATGTAGGATACGTATTAGATCTTGTCCCACATCTAGGTATCCCATATTTGGGTTGGTGAATGGCACATCAACCTCACCCACGTGGAGCGTAGCCACCATGTAGTGAAATTTTGCCTTACCATCTATAAGTATTGCTCTACTCATATCAGTGTGTGTTGCCACCATGTGCAGAATGTTTCCTTACACTGCGTGGAGCACTATCATCATGATCATACCCGACGCAATTCGCCATGTGTGCAATTTTATCTCACATTATGTGAAAGCTTTAGGAAACAATTACATACAAAGTATTATCTTAATCTATCATCAATACATAATCAAAGTAGACTCATGTTTTACGTTTAAATCTCTTATAAGGTATATGGGAACTACATCACATATTATCCCAAGGAACCATGATGTTAATGTTATAATATTCCTCATATAAATTGTATCATAAGCTTAAAGGTGGGAACATCTACCTCCACCGAAGTGTTCATTGTTGGCTCAATTAGTTTTTGATGATAATGAAACATTCCTATGTCATTTGTGTCTAATACTTCTAACCAAGTATGCAGGGCAAATGATCACAAATAAGACGATATGACAATCTTCCTATTGAACATCTAAATATGTGATTTGGATAAATAACAAGGAAGATCAGTATTGATGAAGCTCCCTGGTGAACCAAGGAAGGTCATTGGTCGAATAAAAGTTAAAATGGAGAAAGTGTAAGGGTAAAGCTTGGGGAGAAACAGAATCAAATTAGTTGACCAAGATAATGGGGTTAGTCGACTAAGCGATCACTGGAATCTGTATCTGAAACAGAACCAACTTAGTCGACCAAAGGAAAAATATTAGTCGACTAAATACTCTCTGTCTACTTCATCTGCCAAGCCATTACAAGACAAGAAAACGGCTAGAACCTTCCCCAAACTGTTTCTAACGGTCATAAACGTCCCAACAACCATCAGACTAGCTTATCCAACTATAAAAGGATCTTCAAATGCCAAAGAAAAGACTTTTGGCGTCATACAAAAAGATACCATCATATTCAAGCCAAAGAAAGTAGAAAACTTGAAAATCCTTTGTACTCTTCATTGAACCTCAACGCCTATTCTTTGTATCTATGTTCAGCATTTCAACTTGTACCATATAGATCAACCGTGTGATCACTAGGTACTTTCCTTCTTCTATCTTTGTATTCTTAAAGTGAGTGTTTCACTCTAAGTGTTTGCATCAAGCAAGGTTTGCTTGGATGCTTGTAGGTTCCAACTTAGCCTTGAAAAGTTGGGGTTGGGTTCTAGTTTAGCCTGTGAAAAACTAGAGTTAAAAGTTGTGGTTGAGCCTTGGAAAACCACATTGGGTTTTAGTTTAGCCCGAGAAAAACTAGTGATAGGTTGTGGTTGAGCCTTGGAAAGCCACATTGGGTTTTAGTTGATCCCGTGAAAAACTAGTGTAAAGGTTATGGCTAAGCCTTGGAAAAGCCATTGTAAAAGCTTGGTGGAAGCTTATGAATTCCACCGTCTAGTGTTTGATTTGAAAATCCTTGGTTGGATAATCAAGGTAGTGGATGTAGGTCTTGGACTGAACCACTATAAATACCTTGTCAATTGTTTTCATTGCCTTATCTTCCCTAGTTTGAGACCAAGTCTCAATCCCACCAAAAAGAGCCGAGATAGTGCTATTCACCCCCCCTCTAGCACCTATATTTGGGACCAACACTCATCTCTATTTTCATAGCAACAATTTAGGTACTAATTTACCATGGATCATATTCTTCCAAAAATACTCAATCACCATGCTTATCATCAAGTATAAAGGTGGAAATTTACATCCACTTGTCATCCATAAGTCCATATGCATTTCTCATTTCCTATTCATAATGGAATTGAAGTTTTTGAAGTAAAACATTTAAAAGAGCTTGTCCCCCATAGTAGTGATATTTACATACATATATAGATTCTAAAACTCTTTAAAAACATTTGGATATCATTTGATTTAATATTATAAACATGGTATTCAAATCATACAAGTCAAACAATTCAGTAAAACAGGCTTAGTTTTATCGTATTAAAATATTTAAAAGGATGCATCCACTCACCTTAACAATTTCGCCTTGTATAGTCAACCCTACTCTAGAATGTTGATGTTTTCTGAGTCCTAAGTCACTAGGGTCGAGTATTAACCATTAGAGGTCGACCCTTCAAGTTTATTTTGGCAAAAAATCATCCGTTTGGCTTTTTTTTTTCAATCATTCTTTCAACCATCATTCATCGATGAATATCACACAATATTATGGACAGATTTACATTGAATGTCAAGGAATTTTCATGGATAATCGTTAATAAGGAAAAATTCATAAAAGTTTAAATTTTACCAATTTTTACAATATAAAAAGATAAGGTTTCACAATTGCACAAAGGATGAATGGTAAATTACCCCATCCCCTTAGGGTTTCGCCTTAATTCATCTTGGATCCATTAATATTGAAAATGGACAATTGCCCCAAATTAATATATGTTGCAAGAAAATCTAGGATCCATTAGTATTAAAAATGGACACTTGCTCCAAATTAATATATGTTGCAAGACACATAAATCTTGTTGTTACTTCACCATTTGAGTTTTCATTTACTTAAATGACGTGGCATGAATTTTATACCCATTTTACCCTTCTTGCAATCTAAGTTACACCGATTGAAATTTCTCCCTAACTCACTACTAGAGAATAGAGAAAACATGGAAATGAAAAATGATTCAAATGGAGAAGAGAATGAAAGAGAAACTTACCAAGGCTTGGAAGGCAACTTATCTTTGCTAGTGTTTTGTTCCAACCATAACCACCCGATTCCTACCTTCTCCTTCGGTCCCCTATTTTTTTCCTTCACACCACTAGAAAGGAAATCAAGAAAAACAGGTTCAAATTTTCTTTTTCTTTTTCATTTGGAAAGCATTTGCGAGAGTAGTCTGCTGGAAAAAGGGGAGGATTTGGTTGAAATAGTTTAAAGGGTTTAGGCTTTTGCGTGAAGTGTCCATTTCTGGTAATTTATCCGAGGATGAAACAGGCCAACGTATCCGAGCTCTGTTAAATTCCGTCAAGATCATGTTAAAGCTTTATTATCATAATTTTGCCCAATTTAATCTGTAATTAGATATTTGTTCTCCTAAACGTAGCCCTTCTGTTCCATCCTCCCAATTCTTTACAAGGTTGTACTTTCTAACATTCTCCAAGTATTATATTTGTTTCACTAGCAATGAAGGCCTTGTTAATTATTCTCTTGAGTTAATGTTATGTTTTCACTTTCTAAGAAACAGACGCTTGCAAAGGTTGTGTTCTTTCTCCTTTAGCTACCTCCCTCCATTCTAGTAATCGTCTAACCTCGTAGCATGCCTACTTCTGTTGTTTCACCATTTGGGCCAAGTTTCCTTATGGGCTAAACTTGAGCGGAAACTTGAGCCCGAAGACAACGGAGGTGGAAACCATCCTTATCCCAGCAACCCATGTTTCTCTCACTGGCGACTCCATCTAGTATTCTACTAAGCACGATGTCATTCTCATCAATCCACCTCACTTACACTTCATCCTTCCCTAAAATTCTACCCAACGACAGTTTCTCATTAAAATTATGAGCAACATTGTTCTATAGAAATGAAATCACAATATATATTTTTTTACATTTTTAACGTATTGTGTTATCATATCCAATGATTTATGTATTAAATTAAAAAAATATATGGAAATAGAAAGTCAAAAATATAATTATATTTAAAAATTAAAAAAATAATTTAGAGCAATAGAGTGGAGACTTCAAGACCATAACTTGAAGCTTTCTAATTTTTTACATGGTGTTTTAAATTGTGAAAAATGAAAAGGTCTAAGCTAGTAATGCTAATTATTTTGGTACCTAGCAATTTTCAAAGAGAAGAAGCTTGTAGAATGTAATAGATAAAAAAGGTCGGTTGGAAAAGAAAAAGATCCAGAAACTTGAATATTTGTCAATTTGGTTTTAGTTACTATATTACTCATATACTTAAATCTATATGTTTGTGATAATATAGTGATGAAAAGTCTAATAATCTTGCAAGTTTAACTTAAAAATCATTTATATGAGTAAGCCTACTTAAATTGTTGTAATTTTAGTAACCTTTAGAAAAAATTCATTCTTGTTACTACATATTCAACCATGAGAGCTTTAAACATAATGAATATGAACACATTATGTTAATTTTGGGGGCTCTACTAATTTATTTAGACAAAATTTTCAAAATCGATAAGAAAATAACATCTATAAATCTAGCGATGATATTGATGCTAGTGACGCTATTGATGGTAGAGATGATATGGATTGTATGAACCCCTACTCCTATATTAAGATTTGCCCCTACTTACATGAAAAAACATAGCCAGATAAAATATTGTTTTTTCATTAAAAATTATGTATAAGATTAAGACCTTAAATTATGTCTTTTGTTTTTTTGTTTTTTGAGGGCTTCATCATTGTCATGCAACCCAACAATGTCTCCCATAAATAGTTTCTATAATTATTAATCATAGAAGTTTGCAGAATAGCATGTGGTTGTCTTGTAGGGTAAGGGAGCAATATGAATGTTTCCATGTAAGAGTCGTTCCATTAGGTTTTAAAAAACTCTGGAGAAATAACTATGAGATTCAGGAGAGCCAATCATAATTAAAATGCCAGGCTATATACTATCAATTTAAATTACTAGAATAACACAACTTGCAATTAAGTCCAATTACTGCTTCCTAATAACCCCTACTTCTGCATATAGGCTATGCCCTATTTGGCGATTAATTAAATACAACAAACCCTCTAAATTCTAACAAAATTGCTCCAAATTAAGTCTTCAACTTGCAAATTTATATGGAGTTGAGCACTGGCTCTAAAAATAAACAAATAAATTATCATTAAGTCTAGAGACCTCGTACCTTGATTAGCTTAATTTATTTGATTATTTTGGAAACTTATTCGCAGTTGATCATGGTCGGACGGGGATGAATTGATGAGTACCAATCCCTAAAGGAAGACCCTTTTCACAATTACCTGATTTGCTACTAAAAGTTGACCTGATTGCAGCTACTAAATGATTAACTTTTATATTTGGCTGTGGGCGCGAAATTAATTAATACTCTAATTGTCCATGACCCTGTACCTTAATAAATGTTTAGATTATATTAAGAGGCACACATTATCTTAAGTTAGCACCGCAAACATTCGATTCAACAGTATATGTATCTCCTGTTTAATGAATTTTTTTTTTTCAAACAAAAATAAAAAAAGTATGATATATTTTAAAAAAAGACACTATTGTTAAAATTTATAAGTTTATTTATAGATTTTAAATTCGAATTTAAAAAAAGAAAACAGGAAAAGGTTTAGGATATTGAATATCTCTCTTTGTGCAACTCAAATTTAGATAGCTCTTCTACGTACCAAAATGAATATAATCCTTTAGCATCCCTATGTGATGGGATTATAAATGAAGCACAAGTTATTACAAAACCCAAGGATAATTTTCCACAAATATTGACATTTTTTATTACGAAAATAGAGCTTTGTGGCTCCACCTTCACCTTGAAACTTGTCATTTCATTTGGCCTGAAGTTTTGTTTGTTTCCTTCGCATCATCGGTGGAATCATCAACGCAAAATGTTGCTAGTTTTATGTTTTAGTAATTTTAAATCCATTATTTTTGTTTTTGTAATTGTTAATTTTGTCATACTTTTCTCTCCCCCTAAATGCATGGGATGAAGGCAAGATGTTGCTTTAAAGCCCTATACGTGCACTCCTTTTTCAACTCTTTTGTAACTCCTTAAACGACCAAACTAATCCTCCCATTATTGCATTGCTGGCTAGACCTAATTATATATATAAGCACCAAGACACTTGCAAATTATATTAGTAATTAACTTCATATTAGGGTATACTAATTTCAGATCCCAATTCAATGTGTTTGGTTAATTAGTCTTTGCCAAATCATGATTTAATTATCTTTCCCATTGGCATATAAAGTTTTACTGTTTTAGGAACGGAAACATGTCAAGTTGTTCATGACTTTGATTGCAAATTGATGGTAATTATAATGATAAAACTCATGTGGAATTGCTGGTAGTCCATCCCAAATTGTTGCTAAAATATAATTGCAGAGGTAGAAACTCCCTCAGTACCTTGGAAAGCTACTCAAAAATGCATGTATATATCCAAATCTCAAAATTATAAACCTGATATACCCCGTAGACATATTTATATACTTTAACATGTAAACAAGTTACCTTGATATAAATAAACAAAGATTTAATTAGGTTTTCACAGGTGTATATAATTATAAATTTTGTTCTACTATTTCAGGAAAGGAAACCTGTAATGATATCAAGTTTTTTTCATATATTTGAGGAAGAGGGATTCGAACCTTACTCTTTTTGAGAGGGAGATTATGTATCAACTAATGAGTTAAATGCTCAAGTGTAATCTTATCATTAATTTTGTCATGATATCAAGTTGTTCACACATCAATTGCCATTTTAAGGTTATTATATTTCATGTGGAATAATTAATTGCTCATATCCCAAATTATTACTAAATTATAAGATAAAGTTGAACACCTCCCTCTTCCCATCTCTATGCTTACCCATAGACAGCTACCCACATATGCATGTATTCAAATGCTCAGGCATGATAAGGAATGATTAAGGGTTTTCTGAATTCTCATAGAATGAGTTGATTACTAGCTTCAAATGCTAAAATAAAAAAGTCAATATAAAGTAAATATTAAACCATGTTCAATGTCTTGATAGGATAATAGATGATGAAAGGATACTAATTACACAGGAAAATTGTGAATTGAAAGGAGAAGTCAAACCACTCTTTCTTAATATTTATTTTTTTGAAAAAATTCTTTCTTAACATTTGGGTAGTCATGATATATTACTAGATAACAATCTTGATTTATAAATTTGAATTAATCAATTTGGAATTGATGATGAATGCGAAAAAGCTTGATTTATCTAATCTTATTTACCTTGGGATTTAATTCAAATTTTCTATCAACATGTTAAGAACCTAATAGGTTACACACATTAAATAGTGCCAATTGAGAATGTAAATATGGAAATTAAGTTTGTTAGCTTTGAAATGACTTATGTTTTGATTTGAGAAAATACATTTGATTTGAATTTAATCACAAGCATCTAAAATGTTTTGAATCATACTAATCTCTTGAGGTCTTAGAAAATGTTTGACAAGTGATTCATATGTAGAAAATATCAAAAAATTTCCAAACATTGAGTCTTTAACTAGAACAAACAAAAAGCATACATCTCACTGTTTAAGGGTCATGAAGAAATGAAGAGAGATTGAAGAAAAACCTTGGGTTTAGGATCGACTACATTTCACCAAAACTTGACCCCTTAGCAAAACGCATGAAAATTGAAGGATGCTTGCAAGGGTCGACTACACATAAGCAATACTTGACCTTACAGGCAAAAAAGAAGAAATAAAAGAAGCCTCGAGAAAAGGCGACTGCACAATTAAATACTCGACCCACAAAACCAGATTTCGAGCAAATTCAGAGTAAGGGTCAACTTCTTCATTCCTATACTCTACCTTGATGACATGGGAGCTCATCATTAAATTCTCTCAACAGCTATTTTTAGATCAAATGTGTGTTTAACGGCTTTAATCTTTCAAGAGGGTTTAAAAGTGTGTTTCCCATTCATTTGACACAAGATAAGACTTTGAAAAATTTGCTCCAACACTTGAGAAAGCTTCAAAATCTTTTATTCCTCTCTACTTTTCATTTAAGTTTTCTCCTCAAGCATTCAAAGCAATTATTGAGCTAATATTCTTGATATTCATTATATTTATTTTATTCAAAGTGTAAACACTTAGCTTACCAACGTTTAAGAGGTATTGATTGCTATCACTCATTCTAAACATTCTTGTAAAAGTTCTAATTTAACCTTAAAAAGTTAATGTGCTTACTTCTTTTAAAAAGCATTGTAAAGGTTGTGCTTGCTCTCGTTAAAAAGCATTGCGAGGGTTATGCTTACTCCTGTTAAAAGGTATTGTGAGGTTTATGCTTGAGCTTGGAAAAAGGAATTGTAAAAGTTTGACTTGATCCTATAAAAAGCATTTTTCATAGTGGATTTGAAATTCTTTAGTGAACCAAACGAGAGGACATAGGCATTTGAGAAAGTTGAACCTCTATAAAAATACTTGTGTCTTTGTTATTAGCTTTGTTTTCATTTTCATTGCTATAGTTTACTTTAAGAAAAATCATTTTTCATTGCTATAAATTTGTTTGAAGAAAATCAACTCAAGAAAATTTAATTTTCACTAAGTTTACAAAAATTTGTCAAAAAACGCAATTCACCTCTTCTTGGTCTTAGTTATTTAAACTTACAACACTAACAAAATTGGAGTTAATTGAACAAAGTTTGAAACTTTAAGGATTTAATTGAATCATTCTATTAAACAATAGGCAATTTGGTAATTGTCATAAAAGTTATATTAAACCTATTAGGATTACAATTATCTATAAATATATGTTTACGTTGCAAATTAGAGGAATAACTACTTGAACATCCAAACCTAAAAGGCAAACTTGAAGAGCAAGGAGAGAAATTGGTAGCCCATAACTCCCAAAACCCATAATCAACATCTTTTATCGTAGTATTCCTAGATAAAGATTTTGAATCCATTTTTCCTAGATATTAACTTTTTGTTTATCCTCTTAGTTCTAGGTTGTTTCAAGTTTCCCTTGGAAGTGAGAATGTGAGAATGCCTCCCCTAGATGGCAATTAGCCTTGCAAGCATAGGTAATCCAAACATTCTTTAAAGTTGTTTGCAATTACCATACGTGTGAGCTCCATTAGAGGCTATGTTTGGTAGTTTGTAGTTTGCAAAAATCTGAGCTTAGTGCAAGAGGAAATCAATTATATTTGATCACTTTGTGATTTTGACTCCGAAGTTTTAAAGGTATAATAACTTATCTTCTATAGTTAGAGCTTTCTACATTAATAAACTAAAACATGATCTTACTAAAGAAAAAATTTTTTAATATTTCCCTACATTTTATAATATAGTTGCATGGCTTTTCCAACAAGATATGTGGAACAATTAGGGTAGATATGACACAGTCTATGATGATGCCAAATGTCAAGTGGGAGGTCTATTATATTTTTAATGATTGAATGCTCAAAATAATAACATCTATATATGATGATGACCAATACATTATTTTTCAAAGTTGATAAACCAAAATAAAATAATCTCATAATAAATGAAAAAAAATAACTTACTTAAATATTAAAGTAATTTTTTTTTGCTCAATCACAAAATCTATTAAATACCAAGCCAAGGTACAAAGATACCTAATTACCATTACTGATTCTGGCAAACTAGCAAAGGTTTAAAGCATAACAGAATGCTCAATAATACATCAAATCTTGGAACAGAAATACATCACCATAGCACATATCTAATTAAGAAAGTAGGCTTTTCCCTTTTTCCATTATGCGGATAGCATATCACCATAGCACAAAAAACAGTCTCTAGATAGCCTTCATAGTTTGCTGTGTGTGACCATATGTGAAGACCATCTGCACATTGCAATCTATTTCCTTAGAGAAACATAGGCTTGACATGATAGCAACCAAGCATTACCACTAAGCAAAAAACATCTCTTGTCTCTCCACACCAAATTTATCAAGCTCATCAGCAAAGGAATTAGCTTCACTCAGAGTATGCCTAAACTCATAGTCACTAATCAATCTCATTAAAGATTTTTTGATAAGCCCATGGCTTCTTTTATGGCTCCCTAACCCATGATAAAACCACTCTTGAATCAAATTCAATCACCAACCTCTTAATTCCAGCATAAGGAAATGATGCAAACAATTGCAATGCATATCTAATAGTCATTAATTCTGCAAAGTTTTTTTTATTCCATAACACCAAAAGGGCTGAAGAAAAGTCTTACTACCATCCATTATCATTTCGCAACACACCACTACATCTTGCCAATCTTAGTTTCCTTTGCGTGAATCCATTCACAACAAATTTGAGTTCTTTGGCTTCAAAGGTGTCTGTTCCACTCCAACTCTACAATCAATGATTCTTACCTTTGAGTAAAATCCAAAGAATCCCCTCAAAACACCTTAAAAAGACATTTTGGTCTTGTTTCAAAATGATGTTTTTGGGTCCTTTGACTATTAGCATTGTTAGTCAATGCTTAAAAACGTTCACTTAATATTACATAAATATTTTAGAAAATAAATACTTTTTATATTATTTTTTAATTTAAGCATATTCTATTTTTTTAAAAAATCTATTCATCTTTCTCTCAAAAACCTTAATCAGGAAAAAAAACCTAAAAAATTTTTATTTGAAGGTTTGGAAACTTGAAGTTGTATCTACCTTGAAAACCATAAACATTTTTCTTGAGGTAAGATCTATTGTCATCAAACTCTTTATTTCTCCAACGGTTTGAATTTTTTTTCATTGAAAAGAATGTATTAAAAGAAAATCTTTTGTTAAATGATGGATAATTCAAATTTGATAGTATCGGGTCAAGAGATTAATTTCTTACTCATGATTACTAATTTTGTTGAAATTTTTTTCCCAAAATTTGTTATTTAAGACTGGCTAAGACTAGGGTTTAGGATGACACAAAAATATTTTAACTTAATCACTATATATCAAAAGTTTTAAAATTTTTTCTATCAAATATTGAATTTTATTAAGTATCAAAATGAAACAAACTACCGCATTTACAAATCCCATTTTAGAATTTTATTAAGTTTTAAGTTTTTTCTTCCTTGTCAAATATTAAATTTTATTAAATATCAAAGTGATTTTTTTAAAGTTTTGAAGGGAATATGAGCAAAATATTTTGTAAGAGGACATTTGTATCCTAAAATATTTATGTAATATTAAGTATAATTTTTTTTAACAATTGACTAGTGGTGTTAAAAATTAAGGATCAAAAACATCATTTTGAAATAAAAGGGACCAAAGTGTCCTTTTGAAGTGTTTTGAGGGGATTTTTTGGATTTTACTGTTTGTCTTCCTCCCACATTTCCAAGACTTAATCAACCAACCAATGTCATCGACCATTTTATCACTCTGACAAGCCTCCACCGAAAACAAAGATCTCATTTTGATTAAAAACAAGATCTCTCCCCTATCCCATGCTTTATTGTTAAAGATCATGTCATTATAAGCTAACCAAATTGACCAAATAGTCACCCTACAAACGATAGTCCACCGTTTTCTAGATGCTCCCCACCGATAATATTCATCCCAAAATTGCATAAGAGTTTTTATAGAGTTAGGACACACCTATTGTAATCCCCACCACCTTAATACATAGCTCAAAATGCTCCACGAAAAGTTACAATGAATTATATATGTACATAATCCTCATTTACCAAATAGCACCATGCACAGAAGTAAGAATTGTTATCCACATGGATTCCTCTAAACCTTAAAAAACCTGTAGTAGGAGTACTATAAAAAATAGCCATCCATAAAAAAAATTGGACTTTAAGTGGAACATTTAATTTTCAAAGGAAGAAAAATCATACCTTTCGACTACCCTCATTAAGAATAGAGTCCATGATTGATACAAATCTTTTAACCAATAAGCTTCCTTCAGGGTCATTAATCCAAATCAATCTATCTATCTAATCTTGCACAATAATCATATCTTCCAATTTTGACAACCAATCTCAAATGATTGTCTACTCCCATGCAAATAAATGGCGTCGGAAAAGGATATCCTAATATCCATCATCCTAAACTTCGATTACCTTCATGTACACCATGCACACAATCAAGAATTATTATCCACATGGATTGCTCTATAGCTTAAAAAACCTTTAGTAGGAGTACTATAAAAAATAGCCATCCATAAAAAACATTGGACTTTAAGTGGAACATTTAATTTTCAAAGGGAGAAAAATCATACCTTTCAACTACCCTCATTAAGAAAGAAGTCCATGGTTGATACAAATCTTCTAACTGATAAGCCTCTTTTAATCCAAATCAATCAATCTATCTTATCTTGGACAATAATCATAACTTCCAATTTTGACAACCAATCTCAGAGGATTGTCTCCTTCCATGCAAATAAATGGTGTCGAAAAAGGATATCCTACTATTCATCATCCCAAGCTTTGACTACCTTCATGTCTTTATTTTAAGCTATAAGGAAAAGTCTAGGATAAACCATATATAATGGGGATTCCAATAGCCAACTATCAAGCCAAAAAAATACATTTGCACCACTACTAACTACCAACAACCCATCTACAAATATCAAATCCCACAAGTCTTTCAACACCACTACCTTTTGGGAGATTGATGATATTCCTCCATATTATAGACATTTTATGCTCAAGCTCAAATGATGGTAGCCATTTTAGCTTTCCTTTTCGATATTTTTTAACAAGAAGTGTTCTCCAAAAGGCATTCTTTTCATTGTTTATCGTTCACTACCATTTTCCTAAAAGTGCCATGTTTTTATGGCAACTTGGAGATTTCCAATCCACTTTAAGCTTTCAATTTGCTCACAACCGATGTCATATACCATATTTGGGGACATGACCAATGTAAAGACCTAGATAGGTATAGCCCATTAGGGCCCAGTAATTTTTTTACTTATTACACATATGCGGTTCATCATACATCATATAATCATTTAATCTAATTTACTTTCAATTATATGCCCCACCACATAATATGGAATCTTATATCATAAGTGTGGAAATCCTTTCATTCATGTAATAACATCTATAAAACATATAAACTTATGTAACATATCATATAAACATGCATACTCACCTTCAGGTGTTCATATAAGCTTTGCATCACATAAAATTCATTTGCATAAACCATGTAATTATAATGCCAACTTTTAGCTACATATTCATAAACATGTTCAACAATATATAAACATAAATATAAAGATCAATCATTAGTGGAACGTGACTTGACTATTTAGGCTTTAAGTTGGCTTTTAGAACACCTACCAATAAAGACTAGGAGCTTATTTCCACGACAAGAGTGGTAAGTTAATCACTTATTTAGAAAACAAGTTCATCTTGCATGCAAGAGTCATAAAGACTCTATAAGCAGATATGGAAGAGGATAAGCCAAAGGGATGAGATGTTACATAAGCCATATTTTAACATAAACATGAATTTAAAGAGATTTATACAATTCTTTCCAAATCCTTGAAAATAAGTTATGCAAGACCATTTCATATGAATTTAGTTGAAACTGACATTATGTGAAAAAACTTAGACTGAAATTGAAAGTTGACTACATGTGAAAAACTTTTAAAAAAGATGAAGAGATTGTTATGTACTTGATCAATACCTCTTTATGGGGTACTGTGAGATCTTGTCAAGCCCAACACTATAAATTTTTTGTCATGTCATTCATGTGCTTGATAACATGCCTGCATACTCGAATACTTCGAAAAAATCATTAAAAAATCGATATTATACCTAGTAGTAGAATAAAGTTGATTTAAGCCTCGAACTTGTTCAAATGGAGATTTTAAGATGAAATTGAGAATTTTAAAACCCTAGAATGACTTAATATGGTGATTCAGAGTTCGACGATTAATTTGGAGTCAAATTAGAATTTTCATGATGTAGGGGTAAAATGGTCATTTTGCCACCTAAGGGCAACATTAGAATTTTACACCACCTAACACTTGTCATGCCCATGGATTTTATCCATTAACATTTTATATTATGGATAATTGAAATATTTTATGTGGTGGAGAAAGAAAGCTTAATTGTTAAGTGTTAAATGTGGACCAATGGTATGGTGACAAGTGGCAAGCTTTCATTTTTTTATAATTTATATTAAAATCAGCACATGACTCTCTCATTTCACTCCCATATGTTTGGCCTCACCAAGGAAAAGAGGAAAAAGGGAAGAACAAAACCCTAGTTAGAAGAATTCAAGAGAAATTCACTAAATTTCAAGGAATCAAGTAACAAAAGGTAAGATTTTTCAATTTTAGCTTGAGATCTATCTTTCCTAAGCATTCTTTCTCATTATCCATGGTTGAAATTCATGATTTCATGATGAATCCCTTGTTGACTGAACCTAGAGAGAGAAGATTTGATGATGAATTTAGTTGGAAAACATGTTATTCTAGTGTTTTTAGTTGGTTGGTGATGTGTAGCATGAAAAACAAATAGGAAAAATCCATGTTCTTCCATCACCCTCATTGGCTGAGTCTTCCTTATTGTATGTTGATGGTGGATTTGATTTTATTTCAAGTGATTTGGTTAGGAATTAATGATTTATGGTGTAAAAATCAAGTATGAAAAACCATAGTGTTTATGCACCCACCATGGGCGAATTTCATAAGGAACCTAGTGATGATGATTCTTGTGATATCTTATGTTATTTAGTTAGAATTTAATGAATGATGGTGATGGAAACCGAACATGGTAATTTTAAAGTATAGTTCTTTTAGTAAATACATTGAATAACAAAAAGAAAGTCAAGCTCATTGAGGCACTTCGGTGTATTTTGGGACATTGGAAGTATGATGAATATATTTGGAATCAATTTGGATGATTTGATTAAATCAAAGGTGGAGAGTTCAAATTAGATCAAAAATTGATCCATTCTGATCACAATTGAACCAATGTGTAACACCGTCTTTAAGTAACTATCCAAACAACCTCATGCACTCATATAGAGCCTAAAATAGTTTTATAATGGTATGACACAATATATTGAATTATGTGTCGTGTATTATGTATAGGTTGTGAGCCATTTAACAATGGTAAAGACATTATGCCAGGGGACCAAGAATAGGTGTATTTTGAACTCCTGATACAATGAGTGAACTTGTATTTCAAACTATTTTGGAAATTTTACTTGAGTTGAGATGAAATGCTTGAATGATTTATATCCAACTTTTTATTTAAAAATAAGTCCCGAGAATAAGCCTTTGACAATTTTTTTAATGTTATGAGTGTGTACATTGTGTAAAGAAAATGAATACATACTCATTTTATTGTGTTGATAATGATATGAATGAATGGATAATGTGTATTCATGACCAGGGGATCGTGCGAGTAGGGAGTGCACACATGGTCATATTGCTATGTACGAGTAGGGGATGTATACATGATGACCAGGGGATGTGCGAGTAGGGAGTGCACACATGGTCTTATTGCTTTGTGCGAGTAGGGAGTGCACACATGGTCTTATTGCTTGGTGCGAGTAGGAAGTGCAGCAAAGTTGAGGAGAATGGGGTGGTGTATGTAATTGCACGTGATTTTATATATATGCATGATATAGTGTGCATGATGGAAAAATGTGATTGTATGGTATGTGAACCTTAAGAAATTCTCCTTTATTGCAAATTGATTTAAATTGAAGAAAAAGGTTCTAACACGAAACCCTTGTATGGTTGAGCAAAACCCTCATTCCGTGATGGTTTGTGATTACACTTCACTGCAGCAAGAATGCCTTCCCGCTGCAGTGATAACCTATCGATTTTGCTACCTTGCTAGAATGATTGATGTAAATTTCTTTTCTTCTCAACTCATGTTGAACATGCTTGTGTTATCATTGAATGTTTAATATCTCAAGGTTAAGTGGAAAGGGTTTTAATATTAACTTGATTTAAATTGTCTTGTTTCTAAACAAGTGCATCATGGTTCTCAATTTTCCTTATTATCATTGCTTGTCCCCTTCTAATGTTCGCTCACTGAGTTTTGTACTCACTGATTTAAAATTTCATGTTTTCAAATCAGGAGGCTGTTGGATCCTAGGTCGAGGAGTCCTTGTAGTTTGTCTCCTAGATAGGTGTTTGGCATTCAATAGCAACCCTTTTACCGTAGTTTTTTCCTTGGAAGTCACGAGTCCTTTTGTTTTATGAATATGTTCATGTAATATAAATTACTAACTTACATGTCTTGAACAGTATATATATATTTTAATCGATAATGCCATCATAAGTTGGCTACTTTCACACCAGTTGGAATGCGTAGAGATGCATTAGTTGATAAGACGTTAAGTAATATAAATGAGATAGGCTTGCTTGGGCTTGGTGAGCTACGCTCATTGGGTCTATGCACCAGTCATGGCTCAAAAATTGGGCTATGACAAACTTGGTATCAGAGCCCTAAGTTGTTTAGGTCCTAGGATGTTCTTGTTTGGTCTAGTGGAAAGTCGGGTCATTATGTGGGATCTTTGATTATGAACTGTGAACCGCAGTACATCGCATAATCAAGGAACTGCATAAATTCCCTATCTTAGAAACCACCTTATTTTCTTAACTGTGACTATGAAATGTGTTTAACAATAGGTGTTTGCTCTTACATGGGTAAGAATGCCGCCTAAGACACGAGCCTCCTCAAGATGGATGGGGGAGCAAGATGCCCCCACTAAAATGACTAATAGGCCATGGATATCCACCCCTAGGGGGTGAGCTAGATGTGGCAGGGCCACTGGGCCGGTGAGGGCAGATACGCTTGTGAGTAGGAGAGATGAGGGACAACTTTTAGGTGAGACAGATAAGCCACCAACTGGGGGCATTACTGTTGAGGATTTGACGGTAGGTCTGTAAGGAGTTAATCGGGTTGTAGAGATGATGGCAGCCTGTATGGATGATATACAGAAGGTAGTAGAGGGGAGACATGTAGCACAAGCATCCCCTAGTTCACAAGGCTAGACCGACTGCCAACCTCCAAAGGGTGAAAAAAGTCAGGTAGAGGTTTCACTTACTGATTTTCTGAAGATTAAGCCTCCATCGTTTACTAGGTCGGATGCATCAGAGAAACCCCAGGTTTTCTTGGACAAGATTGAAAAGATTTGTAATGCCATGGGATGTTTTAGTGTTAGATCAATGGGGCTAGAAGCTTTTCAATTGGTGGTTGTAGCATAGGAGTGGTATGACTCCTTACGAAGGGGTAGGCTGATAGATGCTACACTGTTGAGTTGGAATGAATTCAGTACAGCTTTCTTAGATCGATTTTTATCACTTAGTGTACAAAATGCCAGAGCTAAAGAGTTTAAGGCATTGATGCAGACTTCAAGTATGATAGTGTCGGAGTATGATATAAAATTCACGCAGTTGTCTCGATATGCACCTTATTTAGTTTCCACAGAGGAGATGAAGATCCAAAGGTTTGTGGATGGGTTGGTGGAACTATTGTTTAAGGCTGTGGCCTCTCGAGATTTCAATACTTACCCCGCGATAGTGGATTGTGCTTAACGAATTGAGATGAGGACCAGTGAGAGTAGGGCTGCAAGAGATAGAGCAAAAAAAGCCAAGACAGAGGGTTATCAAAGTAGCAGAGATTTCGACTTTGGGATTTCGTCTTCTAGTCGTCAAGGCCCACAAAGGGGATTAAGGTTACCCCAACGGGGGAGTAATATGGCGAGTGCTAGCGTTGGGTCAGGGTAGAAAACTTTTAATGGAAGGAGGCAGCAACAAGATTCAAGGCAGAGTAGTCAAGCTATTCCTTCTTGTGATACTTGTGGAAAACAACACAGAGGATGATGCTATCTTACTACAGGACCTTGTTTTAGTTGTGGCCATCCTGGACATATTTGGAGGAACCGTCTGATGGCTCAACAAACGGAAGGTTCTATTCGTGGTTCTACTCAGCCAGCTTTGTCTGCTCTTTCAGCAGCTATCTCAACTGGCCAGGAGGTTAGCGAGACAAGAGATAGAGGTGCTAGTGCTTCCTTTGGGGTAGACCATCTAGATCTGGACGTCAAAGTTCTGCAGGAAGAGGCCAAGCGAGGGTATATGCTTTAACTGCCTAAAAGGCTCAAACATCCAATGCAGTAGTCTCAAGTACTCTTTCCATTTGTAATATGAATGCTCAAGTATTGTTTGACCCTAGATTTACCCACTATTTTATCTCTCCATGTTTTGCACATCTGTTGGGTAAGAATCGTGTTAGGAAAGAAGAACAATTAGTGGTATCTACTCCTTTAAAGGAAGCATTTGTGGCATAATGGGAATATAAGTCTTGTGTGGTTAGAGTCAAAGAAAAAGATACTTTGGTGAATCTAATGGTGTTAGACAACTTAGATTTTGATGTGATCTTGGGAATGGATTGGCTATCACCTTGCCATGCTAGTGTGGATTGCTATCATAAGTTGGTTAGATTTGATTTTCCAAGTGAGCCATCGTTTAGTATTCAAGGGGATAGAAGTAATGTTCTAACCAACTTGATATCAATTATGCCTACTAGAAGGCTGTTAAGTTAGGGTTGTCAAGGTTATTTGGTTATTGTGAGGGATACCCAAGCGAAGGTCGGAGATATAAACCAAGTGTCGGTAGTAAATGAGTTTGTGGATGTATTTCCCAAGGAATTACCGGGTTTACCTCCAGAGCGAGAGATTAAATTCTATATAGATTTGATTCTTGATACTAGACCCATATCCATACCCCCGTATTGGATGACACCGGTAAAGCTTAAGGAGCTTAAGGATCAGTTGTAGGATCTGCTAGATAAAGGTTTCATTCGCCCCAGCGTCTCTTCATGGGGAGCACTGGTGCTATTTGTAAAGAAGAAAGATGGGTCATTTAGACTATGCATTGACTATCGACAACTTAATAAGGTAACGGTGAAGAATAAGTACCTATCCCAAGAATAGATGTCACAGCCCAAATTTTCGGGCCATGATCGGCGCATGGGCCCAATGAGCGTAGCTCACCAAGCCCAAGCAAGCTTATCCTATTTATATTGCTTAACGTCTTATTAATTAATGCATCCATACACATTCCAACTAGTGTGAAAGTAGCCAACTCAAGATGGCATTATCGATTAAAATATACATGTACTGTTCAAGACATGTAAGTTTATATTACATAAACATATTCACAAAACAAAAAAGACCCGTGACTTCCAGCGGAGAAACTATGGAAAAAGGATAGCTATTGAATGCCAATCACCTACCTAGGAGACGAATTACGAGGACTCCTCGAATTAGGATCCAACAGTCTTTTTATTTGAAAACATGAATTTTTAATGCCGTGAGTACAAAACTCAATGAGCGAACCTTAGAAGGGAACAAGCAGTATAATAAGGAAAGTTGAGAACCATGATGCACTTATTCGAAAATAAGGCAATTTACATCCAGTTAATATTAAAACCTTTTTTTCACTTAACCTTGAATTATTAAACATTCAATGATAAAGCAATCACGAACTTACATCAATCATTCTAGCAAGATAGCAAAATCGACAGTTTATCACAAACCATCACGGAACGATGGTTTCGTGTTAGAACCCTTTTTTTCTCAATTTAAAATAATTTACAATAAAGGAGAATTTCTCAAGGTTCACATACCATACAATCACATTTTTCCATCATACACACTATATCACACATATATATAAAATCACGTGCAATTACATACACCACCTCATTCTCTTCAACTTTGGTGCGCTCCTACTTGCACCAAGCAATAAGACCATGTGTGCACTCCCTACTCGCACATAGCAATATGACCACGTGTGCACTCTCTACTCGCACAATCCCCTGGTCATCACATCATATGACCATGTGTGCACTCCCTACTCGCACAGTCCCGTGGTCATCACATCAATATGACCATGTGTGCACTCCTTATTCGTACAATCCCCTGGTCATTAATACACATTATCCATTCATTCATATTATTATTAGCACAATAAATGAGCATGTATTCATTTTCTTTACATAATGTACACACTCATAACATTTAAAATAATTGTCAAAGGCTTGTTCTTGGGACTCATTTTTAAATAAGAGTTGGATATAAATCATTCAAGCATTTTATCTTAACTCAATTAAAATTCTCAAAACAATTTGAAATGCAAGTTCACTCACAGTATTAGGAGTTTGAAATATTCTTATTCTTGGTTCTCTGTCACATTGTCTTTACCCTTGTTAGAGGGCTCACTACCTATACATAATACACGACACATAATTTAATGTATTGTGTCATACCATTATAAATCTACTTCATGCTCTATATGAATGCATGAGGTTATTCAGACAGTCACTTAAATACGATGTTACACGTGGATCAATTGTGTTCAGAATAAAATAGTATTGGCCTAATTCGGTTTATCACCCGATTAATTGGCCAATGCGTCCAATTCAACTCGAAATAATTCCATTCCTCTTTCAATTCTCCAAATCATCAACACAATTTAAATAACTTGAAATATGGCAAAATCATCCTCACATTTTCTCTTGGAAAATTCGGCCATGGAGGGTTCACTAACAATATAATTTTTTCGTGCTTGATTCTCATACCATAACTCATTAATTCCTAACCAAATCACCCAAATTGATTCCAAATATATACTTATTACATTTCCAATATCTCAATTGTACCAAAGTACCTTAATAAGCTAAACTTTCTCATTGTGATTCAACTTGTTTACTAAAGGCACTATACTTAAAAATCACCATTTTTGGTTTCCATCACCATTTTCGGTTTTCATCACCTCAATTCATTAAATCCTACCTAAATAACACAAGATATTACAAAATCATCACTTCTAGGTTCCTCATGAAATTCGGCCATGGTGGGTGAGTGAAGAACATGTGATTTTTCTTACTTGTTTTCATTCCAAACATGATAATTTAACTAAAAACACTAACATATCTTAAAATCTAACCAAATCAACCATCAAAACTTCTCTCTCTAAATTCGGTCAGCCATGAATCCTTCATGAAATCATGTGATTCAACCATGGAAAATACAAAAGAATGCATGCAAAAGGTAGATCACTAGCTAGAATTAAGAAATTTCACCTTTAATCACTTGTTTCCTTGAATTCCAATGATTTCCCTTTGAATTCTTCCTTCTAGGGTTTGTTCTTTCTTTCCTCCCTTTTGTTCTTGCCATGGCTGGCCAAGAGAAATGAAATGGCTAGAGTTTAAATGGGTTTTTAAAGGAAAATATTAAATGGTCAAAACTTTACCATGTGTCACTTTTCCATTGGTCCATGTGCAAATACTTAATAATTAAGCAATTTCTCTCCACCACACATAATTATCCATGCTATAAAATGAAATCCATGTGCTGAACATGTGTTGGGTGGTATAAAATTACAATTTTACCCTTAGGTGGTAAAATGACTATTTTACCCCTATACTCGAAAAAATGTCGAAATTACAATTCTTCACTTCTCAAACTCAAAGTATGTTCTAGATAGTCAATCTTGGTCAAAAACCTTTTCCAACATTCCAATCTTAACCTTGGGTGGTAAAATGACCATTTTGCCCCTACGTTATGAAAATTCCAATTGACTCCAAATCAATCCTCGAACTTCAAATCACCAAATTGAGTCATTTTGGGGTTTTAAAATTCTCAATTTCATTTTAAAATCTCTATGCAAACTAGTTCGAGGCTTAAATCAACTTAGTTATACCACTAGGTATAATATCTACTTTTTCGAAGTATTCATGTATGCAAACATGTTATCAAGCACATGAATGATATGGCAAATATTTTATAGTGTTAAGCTTTACAAGATTTCATAATAGATGACCTGTTTGATCAGTTACAAGGGGCACAATGTTTCTCTAAGATAGATCTGCGATCTGGGTATCATCAATTGAAATCTGAAAGGAAGACATACCCAAGACTGCATTTCAAACAAGATATGGACATTATGAGTTTTTGGTGATGTCGTTTGGGCTTACTAATCCCCCTATGGCCTTTACGGATTTGATGAACTGAGTGTTCAAGCCCTATTTGGACAAGTTTGTAGTGGTGTTCATTGATGATATCTTGATCTACTCGATGAGTCGAGAGGAGCACGAGCAGCATCTTAAGATAGTGCTCCAAACTTTGAGAGAACATCGATTATATGCCAAGTTCTCCAAATGTGAGTTCTGGCTTGAAAGTGTTTGTGAGACCCTGTCTAATTGGTTGAAAAGCCGGTATTGTACCTAATGGTACAATTAAGTTAAATCGAGCTTCAACTAGTTTAATAGAAATTCTAAGAGGAATTTCAAAATTCTGAGACCCACAGAATAGGTCAGAATAGTGATTCAGAGTTCAAGGTCCAGTTTGGAATCAATCGAGAAAATTGACCGGTTAGGGACAAAACGATAATTTTCTCATTTGTTGATTTATGGAGATTTTTTAACCAAGATTTGGTCACATTGGACCAAAAATAATTATATGACATACAGTTATGATTATGGGATCATAAAATGATGTTTAGCAGTGTAAAATGGTGATTCCCAGTGTTTTTGGAGCACAAGGGCAAAATGGTAATTTTGCCACCGGAGTGCTAAACGTGAATTTTTTTGGAAGGATTTTGACCCATTTGGTTAATATGAATTAATATTAGTGTTATTTGAGGTTGGACAGTGAAAATAATGAAATTCTGGTACATTTCGAAGTGTAGGGGTAAAATTATAATTTTGCCATTTCGGGGGGGCAAAATCGTAATTTTCCACTACTAGGATAATTTTTCCAGCCATGATCATCCTTGGATCAGACTTTGACTTGATTGATCAAGTGGTGGAGAATAAATGGAAGAAAAAGTCAAAAAGTCAAGAAAATGGGCCAATGGCGTGATGACACGTGGCAACCTTGGTTAAATTATTATAAAGGCTATAAAAATCAGCCTTTAACCCTCATTTCTCTCTCTATATTCGGCACCCACCAGAATTGAAAGAAAAAAAAGAGGAACAAAGGAGAAAAACATAAAACCTAGCCAAAAATCCATAGATTTCAAGTGATTTTCAAGATTCAAGCAAAACAAAGGTAACTTTTCTTTAGATTTACTCTAACCCTAGCTTACCTATGCTTTTGTTCTTGATTTCTATGGTTAAATATTGAGATATCATGATGGAATGAATTCTGAAAAATGGGTATGAGTAGGGATTTGATGTTGGATTGGATTGAATTTAGACTATGTTAGTGTTTAGAGGTAGTTAAGCATTATTATGAACAAAAATGGAAGAAAGAAATTGAATCTCAGGGTTGTTCTTTGTTAGGCCGAACCTAGGGTGGAGAGTGCATGAGGAAATTGGTTCATTTCAACTGAAATGATTTCATTTGAAATGAAAGAAATTAGAAAATGACAAATTCAAGTGAAAAATGTAGTAGAAAAATTTTCAGTGCTAATGCACTGCATTGGCCGAATTTTTCCATAAAGAAATGGAAAAGGTTGGATGCTGAAATTGGTATTAATTAAATGGTTTGTGGTGAATTAAGGTACTAGAAAAAGAATGGATCAATTTGGAATCAAATTGGACATAATAGCCGATTAATCGGGTAATCGGTCGAAATTAGGCAATATCGCGTTAAAGCGATAATCGGACGCGATTTTGCTTTTGCGTATCATACATTAGCAATTTAAATTAGTTTATATTAGTTGGGGGCATTATAGTAAATTTCTTAATTTTATGTTGTGTTAAGGTGGTGAGAAGTCCGAGAAAGGCAAAGGGATCGTGATTGAGGATTTTTAATCCGAGAGCATCCGGAATCCAGATTTGTAAGACGGTGAGTGAACTTGCATTTCAAATTATTTGGGGAATGCACATTGTATTGAAATAGATGATTAAATGATTTATTCAAAGTTTTTTTTTTAAAATATGTGCCGGGAACAAGCCCTTGATAAAAATGATTTTTATGCGATGGAATTATGTGGTATGCATGAAATTATGTGTTCTTATATTATGTTGTCACATATGTGTGAATATGTGTGATGTATGGACATTTGATATTGTTGATATATATGTAAATGTACATGTGTGTGATGTGGGGAAAAGCTCATGTCGGTGAAATGGGATGTGGAAAATATGGTTTGTGCACGATGTGGGGGGATGCACACTGTAGCTCCAGCTATGTGCGCGATGTGGGGGTTGCACATGAGCTGGTGAGTGCACATGGTGCACATGATGATGACTCCAGCTATGTGCGCGATGTGGGGGTTGCACATGAGCTGGTGAGTGCACATGGTGCACAGGATAACTCCAGCTATGTGCGCGATGTGGGGGTTGCACATGAGCTGGTGAGTGCACAAGGTGCACACGATATCTTCAGCTGGTAAGACAATGGAATGTTGTATTTATCTGTGTGCATATGTATGAAATTGATTATTCCTTCATTATAAATTAAATTGAAGTGAGGGGAAGGGTTTGATAATAAATTGGAAAAAAAATGAATGTGTTCCAAATGTATGCATCATATTTTTAATCCTTCCTGATATCATGGCTTGTTCCTATCTAATGTTTGCTCACTGAGTTTTATACTCACCGTTTTCAAAAAAATTCATGTTTTCAGATCAGGAGATTGTAGATTCCTAGATTGCGGGATCACAGTAGTCAATCTCCTGGTAGGTGTCTGGCATTCAGTAGTTGCCGTTTTTATTGTACATGTCTCCGCTGGTAGTCGTGGGTTTTGTATGATGGTTATGTACATGTAATGTACACTGTCAAAGTCTATTTCTGACTGGTATGAATGTAAATGTGTAAGCAATGTAAATTGCTAAATACATGACTGGCATAGTGCATGTATATTAATGTTGATAATGTCATTGTGAATTGGCTATGTTCACACCCGGGAAAAGGTGTGTGTGTGTATGTATGATTGGATATGCCACTGTTATTTGGCATTGTATGCACACTGGGTGCATTACGTGTGGATGCCTCACACGAGTATGTATGGGATAAAGTAAGTGAAAATAGGCTTGCTTGGGCTTAGTGAGCTATGCTCATTGGGTCTTTGCGCCGGTCATGGCCCGGGAATTGGGTCGTGACAGTGTTGCATTCTTAGGACATGTGGTATCTAAGGATGGGGTACAAGTCGATCTAAAGAAAGTTGAGGTAGTGGAAAAGTGGTCAAGGCCAACATCAGTTATAGAGATTAGAAGCTTTTTAGGGTTGGTAGGCTACTATCGTCACTTCGTTAAGGATTTCTCGAGAATAGCCGCCCTTTTGACCAAGCTGACATGTAAAGATACAAAATATGAGTGGTCAAATGCTTATGAGGATAGCTTTGAGAAGCTTAAGACATGTCTCACCACAGCTCTAGTGTTGAGTCTACCACAAGGCACAAGAGGTTATATAGTATTTTGCGATGCATCGTTGGTTGGTTTATGGTGTGTGTTAATGCAGCATGGAAAGGTGATCGCATATGCATCAAGACAACTTAAAAGGCATGAGAAGAATTACCCTGCACATGATTTGGAAATGGCAGCAATCGTGTTTGCCTTCAAAATATGGAGACATTACTTGTATGGTGAGACTTGCGAAATATATACGAACCACAAAAGCCTGAAATATATATTTAAGCAGAGGGATCTTAACTCGTGGCAACGTAGGTGGATGAAGTTGTTAAAAGATTATGATTGTACTATTCTTTACCATCCCAGTAAGGCAAATGTAGTGGCTAATGCCTTGTGTCATAACCCAGAACTCCCTTCGAGCCTGTGACAACCGCCGCGATATCCTGATAAACATTCTTACCCCGAATGCCAACCAAAACCTCTTAAGGCTTTTACATCCGTTTTCCACTTCCATTGTGAATATTAGTTGCTAAAATTATGATTTAAAGGGATAAGGATAATTTTCAAGTCAAAAACAGTCAAAAATAAATTTCTACTACACAAGGGTATTTTGGTCATTTTTTTCAAAAATTTCGAATCTAGCTAAAAATGTGGTATATGAGTGAAGAATACACATTTCATAACCGAAAATAAGTTTTAATGTCTTAAATGTTCATTTAGAGTGAAATTGTAGCTAATGGAATAAAATAAAAATAATGAATAAAATATTTCATTTTCTCATAAAACAATTTTTATAGAACGCTATATAAATAATTTTTTACAGCATAAAAGTAAAATAAATTCATACATGCATTGGCACATGCAGCCAGGTATTCAAAATACTTTACAATGACATATGGGCCCTATAATAAACAAATATGTACAAAGAGTAGACCTTCAGTTTCTAAGGATATAAGTCCAAAAGTATATCCTTGACGAAATGAACTATCTACCGACTATCCTAAGCCTGAAATGGGTGGAAAGGAGGGTGGTGAGATTATATAATCCCAATGAGTAAACAAATATCATCTAAAATATCTAAAGCTGAGTAAATGGAGACAAATTTAAAATATTCCATCCCAACATGTGTTTCATAACATGAAGATTTATTTCATTCAAATAATCAACATGGCTTATGAATTTCTTAAAAGCTTGGCTCCTGCCAAAATCATTCTCGAGAATACCTTGGCCGAGGCATCTAACCAAGTCCGCCAATGCTGATAAAAGACATATACGCATAAAACATGATTTTATTTTAGAAATATAGTCGTTCCTTGGTGTTGGCTGAGTCTCACTCTCACATGGGGGTTATGCGTGAAGTGCACTGAAACCTCACCTCAAGAGATTCCCTACCTGTCTCTCCAGCCGAGGTAAGAATATAACCGGGTATCGTGCCCCTCTAATAAGCTGGTCCACGGAACTCGCCACTGCAGTGACCAATCTATAACCCACCAATTCAATTAAAGTTCAATAGCATGACATGGCAATTAAACCACTATCCAGCCTCTCAAGGCTAAATACACAGTTCATATATTTCAACACAAATACCAATTCCACAATTCATGCAAATATTGCCATAAGCAATTCAGTTCAAAATATAAGTTTACAACACAAGCAACGGTCTCCAATTACTCTATTTTCAAAATCATCATTTAATTTCAAGACAATTTATAAAATCATTTATGTGGCATCCTCTTCGGGGCCCACTCCAAGGTATTATTATGTCTGGGTCCCCATCATCTCCTGCAGGACCTCTTCGCCAAGCTTCAAACCCCAGACCTTTTACTCCCTTCAAAGGGAACGCCTTTAACCATATCAGCTGACAATTTCATTTAATCACATTTTGCTTATAAAACATAAAGCTTTACCATTTAAACACATTTTCCATAAAATCACAAAAACATATTAAAATTTACTTTAGATAATCAAGATGATGATAAGGTTACTCACTGTAATGGGAATTGAGTTCGGGATATTTCGATTCTTGATCCTCGGGTACAACCTCCTTACTCTTGCAAGAATGCTCACCACCTAGACATATTGCACAATAAGCAATTTGCTACATTTGTGCTAAACCGTTATAAAACCAATTCAGGCTCTATACTAATGCATGAAATGGGATGTGAAATACTCAGGTAACCATCTAAATACGGTGTTCAATATAAGTTCAATTATGTACCTAAATAAAATGGTATTGGCCTAATTCGATCTATCACCCGATTAATTGGCCAATACGTCCA
The DNA here is from genome assembly GCA_036013995.1 of Theobroma grandiflorum. Classification (NCBI taxonomy): domain Eukaryota; kingdom Viridiplantae; phylum Streptophyta; class Magnoliopsida; order Malvales; family Malvaceae; genus Theobroma; species Theobroma grandiflorum. The sequence goes on from CP142131.1 coordinate 18,237,730, forward strand.
ATTCAACTCCGAACAATTCCATTTCTCTCCCAATACTCCAAATCATCAAACACAATTTAAATAACTTGAAATATGGCAAAATCATCCTCACATTTTCTCTTGAAAAATTTGGCCATGGAGGGTTGTCACGACCCAATTCCCGGGCCATGACTGGCGCAAGGACCCAATGAGCATAGCTCACTAAGCCCAAGCAAGCCTATTCCCACTGACTTTATTCCATACATGCTCGTGTGGGACATCCACACGTAATGCACCCAGTGCGCATACAATGCCAATTAACGATGGCATATCCGATCATACATACACACACACACCCTTTCCGGGGGTGGACACAGCCAAAGCACAATGGCATTATGAATCACAATATACATGCACTATTCCAGTCATGTATTTAGCAATTTACATTGCTCACACACTTACATTCATACCAGTCAAATATAAACTCTGACAATGTACATTACATGTACATATCCATCATACAAAAACCCATGACTTCCAGCGGAGACATGTACAATAAAAATGGCAACTAGTGAATGCCAGACACCTACCAGGAGATGGACTACTGTGATCCCGCGATCTAGGAATCTACAATCTCCTGATCTGAAAACATGAATTTTTGAAAACGGTGAGTATAAAACTCAGTGAGCAAACATTAGATAGGAACAAGCCATAATATCGAGAAGGGTTAAAATATGATGCATACATTTGGAACACATTCATTTTTATCCAATTTATTATCAAACCCTTCCCCTCACTTCAATTTAATTTATAATGAAGGAATAATCAAATTCATACATACGCACACAGATAAGTACAACATTCCATTGTCTCACCTGCTGAAAATATCGTGTGCACCATGTGCACTCACCAGCTCATGTGCAACCCCCACATCGCGCACATAGCTGGGATGGACATGTGCACCATGTGCACTCACCAGCTCATGTGCATCCCCCCACATCGTGCACATAGCTGGAGTCATCATCATGTGCACCATGTGCACTCACCAGCTCATGTGCATCCCCCCACATCGTGCACATAGCTGGAGCTACAGTGTGCATTCCCCCACATCATGCACCAACCACATTTTCCACATCCAATCTCACCGACATGTGTTTTTCCACACATCACACACACATACACTTACATATATATTAACAATATCAAATGTTAATACATCACACATATTCACACATATGTGACACATATATAACAGCACAATTTCATGCCTTCATGCTTACCACAATTCATCACATAAATCATTTTATCAGGGGCTTGTTCCCGGCACACATTTTAAAAACTTTGAATAAATCATTTAATTATCCACATCAACACAATTTGCATTCCCCAAATAATTTGAAATGCAAGTTCACTCACCGTCTCACAAATATCCGGATTCCGGATGCTCTCGGATTAAAAAACCTCAGTCACGATCCCTTTGCCTTTCTCGGTCTTCTCACCACCTTAACACAAAATAAAATCAAGAAATTTACTATAATGCCCCCAACTAATATAAACTAATTTAAATTACTAGCGTGTGATACGTAAGAGCAAAATCGCGTCCGATTATCGCATTAACGCGGTATTGCCTAATTTCGACCGTTCAGTCGATAAATTGGCCATTAAGCCCGATTCAATTCCAAATTGATCCATTCTTTTTCTAATACCTTAATTCATCCCATATCATGTAATTGATGCCAATTTCAGCATCCTACCCTTTCCAATTCCTTATGGAAAAATTCGGCCAATGCAGTGCATTAGCACTGAAAATTTTTCTACTACATTTTTCACTTTAATTTATCATTTTCCAATTTCTTTCATTTCAAATGGAACCATTTCATTTGAAATGAGACAATTCCTCATGCATTCTCTACACACTAGGTTCGGCCTAACAAAGAACAACCATGAAATTCAATTTCCTTCTTCCATATTTCTTCATAATTATGCTTAACTACCTCTAACTACTAACATAGTCTAAATTCAATCCAATCCAACAATCCTTCCTCATCCATACCCATTTTTCAGAATTAAACTCTTCATGATATCTCCATATTTAACCATTGAAATCAAGAACAAAAGCATTGGTAAGGTAAACCACAAGCCAAAGTAAAGATTGATTACCTTTATTTTGTTTGAATCTTGGAAAAACACTTCAAATCTATGGATTTTGGCCTAGGTTTTATGTTTTTCTCTTTTGTTCTTCTTGTTTTTCCTTCAATTCTGGTGGGTGCCGACTTTGAGAGAGAAATGAGGGTTTAAATGCTGATTTTTATGGCTTAAATAATAAAATAAACAAGGTTGCCACGTGTCACCATGTAATTGGCCCGTTTTTTGACTTTTTTGACTTTTTCTCCCATTTGATCTCCACCACTTGATTCATCAAGTCAACATCTGATCCAAGGTTGACCATGGCTGGAAAAATTTATTCTGGTAGTGGAAAATTACCGAAATGCCCCGGGATGGCAAAATTACGATTTTGCCCCTATACTCCGAAATGTCCCGGAATTTCATTATTTTCACTATCCAACCTCAAATATCACTAATATAAATCAATATTACCCAATTGGAGTAAAATCCTTTCAAAAAAATTCACATTTAGCACTCCGGTGGTAAAATTACCATTTTGCCCTTGTGCTCAAAAAACACTGAAAATCACCATTTTTCACTGCTAAACATCATTTTATACTCCAAAAATCATAACTGTATGTCACATAATTATATTTGGCCCAATGTAATCAAATCTTGGTTAAAAATCTCTATAAATCAACAAATGAGAAAATGACCGTTTTGTCCTTAACCGGTCAATTTTCCCGATTAACTCCAGACTGGACCTTGAACTCCAAATCACCATTCTAACCTATTCTGTGGGTCTCAGAATTTTGAAATTCCCCTTAGAATTTCTATTAAACTAATTTGAAGCTCGATTTCACTTAATTGTACCAATAGGTACAATACCGGTTTTCTAACAACTTAGACAGGGTCTCACAAGGGTTCACTAACAATATATGTCACGACTCAGAACTCCCATCGAGCCCGTGACAACCGCCACGATGTCCGGATAGACATTCCTACCTTGAATACCGACCAAAACCTTGCAAGACTTTTATATCAGTTTTCTCACCTCCTTTGTGAGCGACAGTTGCCGAATATCATGTTTTAAAGGATTATAAGCTGTTTCCAAACCAAAACAATCATAAAATAATTTCTATCTCACAAGGGCATTTTGGTCACTTTTCTCTGAAAATTTCGAAATCAGCTAAAAACGTGGTACATAAGTGAAAAATATATATATTCCATAGTCGAAAATATGTTTTGCTATCTAAAACATTCATTTTAAGTGAAATTGTAGCTATTAGAATATAATAAAAATATTTAATAAAATATTCCATTTTCTTGTAAAACAATTTTTATAGAACTATTCGTAAATAATTTCTGTAGCGTAAAAGCAAAATATATTCATACATACAATATTACAAATAGCCAGAGTATGTAATTTAATTTACAATGACATGTGGGCCCCCGAATGACTAAAAGTAATGAAGGCTGTGAACCTACAATTTTTGAGGATGTAAGTCCAACTGTAGCCCTCAACGAAATCTGCTATCTACTGACTATTCTGAGCCTGAAATGGGTGGAAAAGAAGGTGGTGAGATTATATAATTGTCACGACCTAATTCCATGACCATGACCGGAGCAAGGACCCAATGAGCATAGCTCACTAAGCCCAAGCAAGCCTATTTCCACTTATTTCATTCCACATATGCTCGTGTGAGGCATCCACACGTAATGCACCCAGTGTGCATACAAAGCCAATTAACAATGGCATAACCAATCGTACATACACACACATTTCCCTGGGTGTGAACACAGCAAAATCACAATGGCATTATCAATAATAATATACATGCACTATACCAGTCATGTATTTAGCAATTTACATTGCTCACACATATTCACATAATTAGATTGTATTCACAATACAATAAACACCCACGACTTCCAGTGGAGACATTTACAATAAAAACGGGCAACTATTGAATGTCGAAACCTACCAGGAGATGAATTACAGTGATCCCGCGATCTAGGATTCTACAATCTCCTGATCTTAAAACATAAATTTTTTTTTAAAACGGTGAGTACAAAACTCAGTGAGCAAACATTAGATAAGAACAAGCAATGATATCATGAAGGGTTAATAAAACATGATGCACATATTTGGAATACAATCATTTTGATCCCATTTATTATCAAACCCTTCCCCTCACTTCAATTTAATTTATAATTAAATGATACTGAATTTCACACATAAACACACAATATCACCACTATCTCACCAGCTCATGTGCAACCTCTACATCGCGCACATACCTGGAGTTATCGTGTGCATCTCATGCACATACCTCTACATCGCGCACATCACTCAATCTCACTAGCTCATGTGCAACCCCCACATCGCGCAGATAGCCGGAGTTATCGTGTGCATCTCATGCACAAACAATATCACTCAATCTCACCAGCTCATGTGCAACCCCCACATCGCGCACATAGCTGGAGTTATAGGGTGCACATCGTGCACAAATAATATCACTCTCCATATCTCTGCACCCATCATCACCGACATGTACTCCCCACATTGTACACATGTACGGTTATATATCAACACAATTAAATATCAATACATCTCACATATTTACACATATATGACAGCACAATTTCATGCCTTCATGCATACCACAATTCACCACATAATTCCATGCTTTCATGCATACCACAATTCACCACATAATTTCATGCTTTCATGCATACCACAATTCACCACATAAAATCATTTATTTTCAAGGGCTTGTTCCCAGCACGTATTTTTAAAAAATTTGGATAAAATCATTAAGGTTATCCATTTTCAATACATTGTGCATTTCCCAAAATAATTTGAAATGCAAGTTCACTCATAGTGTCAAAAATTCGGATTCCGGGTGCACTCGGATTAATAGTCCTCAATCACGATTCTTTTCCCTTTTTCGGAAGTCTCACCACCTTGACACAAAATAAAATTAGGGAATTTACTATATTGCCCCTAAACTGATATAAACTAATTTAAATTGCTAACGCATGATACGTAAATGCAAAAATGCGTTCGATTATCACTTTAATGCGGTATTGCCTAATTTCGACCAATTACCCGATTAATTGGCCAATACGTCCGATTTGATTCCAAATTGCACCATTCTTTTTCTAATACCTTAATTCACCACATACCATTTCAAAATAACAATTTTTCAGCATTTAAACCCTTCAATTTCTTTAGATAAAAATTCGGTCATTACAGTGCATTAGCACTGTAATTTTTCCTACTAAACTTTTTCACTTTAATTGGTCCTTTTCTAATTTATTTCATTTCAAATGAAATGATTTCATTTGAAATGAAACAATTTCTCATTGTTTCTCAACACCCTAGGTTCGGCCTTGAGTGATTCATGGGGAAATCAAATTTTCTTTTTACGATTTTGCTTACTAACATGCTAACCTACCTCCAAACACTAACATAGTCTAGAATCAAGCCAATCCAACAATCATTCCTTATCCATACCCATTTTTCAGAATTGAACTCATCATGATATCTCAATATTCAACCATGGAAATCAAGAACAAAAACATGGGTATTGTAGATCATAAGCCAAAGTGAAGAATTATTACCTTTTTCAATTGATTTTCCTTGAAAATCTCACTTTTCCTTGGATTTCCACCTAGGTTTTCTCGTTTTTCCCTTTGTTCTTCTTTCCTTTCCCTTAAATCTGGTGTGTACCGAAATTAGAGAGAGAAAATGGGTTGAAATGGCTGATTTTTAAGCTTTAATAATAAAATATCAAGCATGTCACGTGTCGCATGCTTATTTGCCCATTTTTTTCTAACTTTTTGACTTTTTCTTCCAATTCTTTTCCACCACATGATTATTCTAAATTATGATATGATTAAAAGATGACCATGGCTGGAAAAATATGTTCTAGTGGTGGAAAATTACCGTTTTACCCCCGAGATGGCAAAATTATGATTTTGCCCCTATACTCCGAAATGTACCAAAATTATATTATTTTCACTGTCCAACCTCAAATAACGTTAATATTGATCAATATTAACCAAATGGGGCAAAATCCTTTCAAAAAAAATTTCCGTTTAGTCCTTTAGTGGCAAAATTACCATTTTACCCTTGTGCTCCAAAAACACCGAGAATCAAAATTTTACACTGCTAAACATCACTTTATAATCCAATAATCATAACTGTATTCAATAAAATTATTTTTTGGTCCAATGTGATCAAATCTTGGCTAAAAATCTCCATTTAATCATCAAATGGCAAAATAACCGTTTTGTCCCTAACCGGTCAATTTTCCCAATTGACTCCAAACTGGACCTTGAACTCCGAATCACTATTCTAAGCTATTCTGTGGGTTTCAGAATTTTCAAATTCCTCTTAGAATTTCTATTTGAGTTAGTTCAAGGTTCGATTTACTTAGTTGTACCACTAGGTACAATACCGGCTTTTAACAGATTTGATAGGGTCTCACAATAATCCCAGTGAGTAAACAAATATCATCTAGAATATCTAAAGTCGAGTAAATGAAGACAAATTCAAATTCGTTCATTGTATTACAGTTCATCTTATCTCAACTCATTTCAATCAGATAAAATAGAATCATTTTACTCGAATAATTAATATGGCTTATGAATCTTTTAAAAACTTGGCTCTTGCCAAAATAATTCTCGGGGATACCTCGGTCGAGGCATCTAATCGAGATCGCCAAGGCTATTAAAATGTCATATACACATAAACATATTTGTACGTTAGACCACACAGCTGTTCCTTGGCGTTGGCTGAGTCTCACCCTCACGTGGTGGTTGAGCGTGAGGTGCACTCAAATCTCACCTCAGGTGATACCCTACACGCTTCTCCAACCAAGGTAAGCACATAAATGGGTTACCATGCCCCTCCTAAAGGCTAGTCCACGGAACTCGCCACTGCAGTGACCACTCTATAACCCACCAATTCAATAAAAGTAGTGTTATGTCTGGGTCCCCATCACTTGACTTACTCTTCCCATGCCCAACGACGATGTGACAAGTCTCTTGCAGGACTTCCTTGCCAAGTTTCAAATCCCAAACTCACACAAATACCAATTCAACAGCATGACATGGCAGTTATTTTACTACACAGCCCTACCAAGGCAAAACAACAGTTCATATATTTTTAGCACAATTATCAATCCAACCATTCATGCCAATATTACCATAAGCCATTCAATTCAAACCATAAATTTACAACACAACAAGGAGTCTCCAATTACTCTATTTTCAAAGCCATCACTCAATTTCAAGACAATTTATAAAATCATTTCATTAAATCACATTTTTGCTTATAAAAGATAAAAATTTATCATTTGAACTCATTTTCCATAAAATCACAAAATCGGATAAAAACCACCTTAGATAATCAAGATGATGATAAGGTTACTCACAATATCAAGAGTTCGAAATACTCCCATTCTTGGTCTTCTGACACAATGCCTTTACCCTTGTTAGAGGGTTCACCACCAATCCACAATACATGACACATAATTCAATAAATTATGTCATACCAATATAAATCGATATTGGCCTAATTCGATCTATCACCCGATTAATTAGCCAATACGTCCAATTTAACTTTAAACAATTCCATTTCTCTCCTAATACTCCAAATTATTAAACACAAATCAAATAACTTGAAATATGGCAAAATCATCCTCACATTCTCTCTTGGAAAATTCGGCAATGATGAGTGCACTAACAATATTATTTTTCATGCTTGATTCTCACACCATAAATCATTAATTCGTAACCACATTACTTGAAATAAAATCAAATTCATCATCAATATTCCACATGGGAAATTCAGCCAATGAAGGGTGGGTAAGAACATGTATTTTTCCTGCTTGGTTTTCATACTACACATCACTAAACAACTAAAATACTAAAATAACATGTTTTCTAACTAAATTCATCATCAAATCCTCTCCCTCAAAGCTTGACCAGCAAAGGTTCCATCATAAAATCATGTGATTCAACCATGAAAAATGTAAAAGAATGCATAGGAAAGATAGATCACAAGCTAGAATTAAGAAATTTCACCTTTAATCACTTGTTTCCTTGAAATCCAATGATTTCCCCTTGAATTATTCCTTCTAGGGTTTGTTCTCTCTTTTCTCCCTTTTGTTCTTGCTATGGCTGGCCATATGAATGAGTGTGGGAGGGTTGCGGACTGATTTTTAAAGCCAAATATGTATGGATGAAAATTTGACACATGTCGCCATTCCATTAGTCCATGTGTCATACTTACCCATTAAGCAATCTCTCTCTGCCACTTAAATTCCCTCAATTATCCATGATAATAATGGGTGAAATTCATGTGCTGGACATGTGTTGGGCGGTGTAAAATTACAATTTTGCCCCTATGCTTGAAAAAATGTTGAAATTAAAATTCTTCACTTCTCAAACTCAAATTATGTTCTAAATAGTCAATCTTGGTCAAAAACCTCTTCCAATATTCAAATCTTAACCTCGGGTGGCAAAATAACCATTTTACCCCTAGGTCATGAAAATTCTGATTTGAGTCCAAATTGATCCTCGAACTCCGAATCACCATATTAAATCATTCTGAGATTTTAAAATTCTCAATTTCATCTTAAAATCTCTATTTGGACTAGTTCGAGGCTTAATTCAACTTAGCTGTACCACTAGGTACAATATTGACTTTTGACAATCTTTCTGAAGCATTTACTTACGCAAACATTCTATCAAGCGTATGAATAACATGGTAAATATTTTATAGAGTCGGGCTTTACAATATAATTTTTCATGCTTGATTCCGACCCTATAAATCATTAATTCTTAACTAAATCACTTGAAGTACAATCAAATTCATCATCATTAAACCAGATGGTAAATTCGACCAATGAGGGTTATGGAAGAGCATGAATTTTTCTTGCTTGTTTTTCATTGCACACATCACCAAACAACCAAAACTCTAGAATATCATATATTCCAACTAAATTCATCATCAACTCCTCACTTGGGAAATTCGGCTATTAAGGGTTTAATGTGGAATTTGTGATTTTCATGCTAGACATCATCATTTTCAATTTCCATCACCACAATTCATTAGATCCTAACTAAATAACATAAGATATCAAAAGATTTATCATCAACATATTCTTTATGAAATTCGGCCATTAAAGGATTTATGAAGAAATTGTGATTTTCTCACTTGTTTTTCCTTCCTAACATGGTAAAACAACTAAAAACATTAAGATACCTTAAAATCTACCCAAATCAACCATCAAAACTTCTCTATCTAAATTCGGTCAGTCATGAATCCTTCATGAAATCATGTGATTTAACCATGAAAAATGCAAAAGAATGCATAAAAAAGGTAGATCACATGCTAGAATTAATAAATTTCACCTTCGATTGCTTGATTCCTTGAAATCTAGTGATTTTCCCCTGAAATTTTCACTCTAGGGTTTTTATTCTTTCTTTTTCCTTTCTTCCTTGAGTTGGTCGATCATATGAGAGTGATATGGGAGGGTTATAGGCTGATTTTTAAAGCCAAGTATGCATGGATGAAATTTTAACACTTGTCACTATGTAATTGGTGCATGCGTCATGCTTACTCATTAAGCATTCTTTCTCCACCACTTAAAATTTCCTCAATTATCCATGATAATAATGGGTGAAATCCATGTGTTGGACATGTGTTGGGTGGTGTAAAATTATAATTTTGCCCTTGGGCGGCAAAATGACTATTTTTCCCTTATGCTCAAAAAAATACCAAAATTAAAATTTTTCACTTCTCAAATTCAAATTATAGTCCAAATGATCAATCTTAGTCAAAAATTTCATCCAACATTCAAATTTTAACCTCGAGTGGCAAAATGACCATTTTGCCCCTACGTTATGAAAATCTCCATTTGACTCCAAATCAGTCCTCGAACTTTGAATCATCATATTAAATCATTTTGGGGTTTTAAATTTTCAATTTCATCTTAAAATCTCTATTTGGACTAGTTCGAAGCTTGATTCAACTTAGTTGTACCAATAAGTACAATATTGACTTTTGATGACTTTTCTGAGGTATTTCAAGTATGTAAGCATTCTATCAAGCACATCAATAACATGGCAAGTATATTATAGGGTTGGGCTTGACACCTTGAGTTGAGAATCGATAGGGAGCCTGGCACATATCTCTACAAATAAAAGATTTTTTATTAAGGAGATGCATAGCTTGGGAGACATAGGTGTGCATTTCAAAGTTTTCGAGGCAGATGCATTGCTAGCACATTTTAGAGTGAGGCCTGTCCTAATGGACCAAATTAAAGGAGCGCAAAGTAAAGATGAGTTCGTAGCTAAGACCTTAGAGGATCCTCATGGAAAGAGAGAAAAGATGTTTACCAAAGGCATAGATGGAGTGTTGAGGTATGAAACTAGGCTTTATATGCTGGATAGTGATGGATTGAGGAGAGAGATATTGGAGGAGGCTCATATGGCAGCCTATGTGGTACATCTAGGAGCTACAAAGATGTATCAAGATTTAAAAGAGGTGTATTGATGGGAAAGTCTTAAAAAAGATGTGGCTGAGTTTGTCTCCAAGTGCCTAGTGTGTCAACAAGTTAAAGCAAAGCACCAAAGGCTTGCAAGATTACTACAGCCATTACCAGTGCCCTAATGGAAGTGGGAGCATATTGCAATGGACTTTGTAATGGGTTTGCCTTGAACTAGTGAGGGTTATGACTCGATCTGGGTCATAGTGGATCGGTTAACGAAATTAGCTCATTTCCTTCCAGTTAAAACTATATACGGGGCTGCCCAGTATGCCCAGTTTTATGTAGACAAGATAATACAGTTGCACGGCACTCCTGTTTCTACAGTGTCAAACAAATGGACATAATTCAGTAGTAGATTTGGGGAAAAATTGTAGGAAGCGTTGGGCACTAAGTTGGATTTTAGCACTGCTTTTCACCCCTAGATTGATGGACAGTCTAAACGGACAATATAGAGTTGGAAGATATGTTGAGGGCATGTGTAATAGACCTTGGAGTCAAATGGGATCGACATCTACCCTTAGTGGAGTTTGCTTACAATAACAATTTCCAAACTAGCATCCAAATGGCACCATTTGAAGCATTATATGGAAGGAGGTGCAGGTCACCCATTAGATGGCTAAAAGTGGGGGAAAGGAAACTTTTGGGGCCTCAGTTGGTGCAGGACGCCATCGATAAAATACGTATGATTTGCCAAAGGATGTTTACAACACAAAGTAGACAAAAGTCTTATGTTGATAACCGACGGAGGGATTTGGAGTTTCAAGTGGGTGACCATGTATTTTTAAAGTTTTCACCAACCAAATGGGTAATGAGGTTTGGCAAGAAAGGAAAATTAAATCCTCGGTATATAAGACCCTTAGAGATTTTAGAGAAAGTTAGAGCAATGGCATATCGATTGGCATTACTGCCAGACCTTTCGAATATTTACCTTGTGTTCCATGTGTCGATGTTGAGGAAGTATAATCCGAATCCTTCTCATGTAATACTGTATGAAATCATTCAGTTGCAAGATGATTTGACTTATGAGGAATAACCGATAACCATCCTTGATAGACAAGTCAAAAAGCTTCGATCAAAGGATATGGCCTCAGTGAAAGTGTTGTGGCAAAATCACACTAGTGAAGAGATAACGTGGGAAGCTGAGAATGAGATGCGGACAAAGTATCCACACCTCTTTGATACATAAAGGTAAGCTACCTTACAGTTGGATTTAAATTCAGGGACCGAATTTCTTTTAGTGAGGGGGAATGTGAGATCTTGTCAAGCCCAACACTATAAAATATTTTCCATGTCATTTCTGTGCTTGATAACATGCTTGCATACTCGAATACTTTAGAAAAATCATTAAAAAATCGGTATTATATCTAGTAGTACAATTAAGTTGATTTAAGCCTCAAACTAGTTCAAATAGTGATTTTAAAATGAAATTGAGAATTTTAAAACTCCAAAATGACTTAATATGATGATTCGGAGTTCGAGGATTAATTTGGAGTCAAATTCGAATTTTCATAATGTAAGGGCAAAATGGTCATTTTGCCACCCAAGGGCAAAATTGGAATTTTACACCACCCAACACTTGTCATGCTTATGGATTTTATCCATTAACATTTTAGATTATGGATAATTGAAATATTTTATGTGGTGGAGTAAGGAAGCTTAATTGTTAAGTGTTAAATATGGACCAATGGTATGGTGACAAGTGGCAAGCTTTCATTTCTTTATAATTTATATTAAAAATCAGCACATGACTCTCTCATTTCACTCCCTTATGTTTGGCCTCACCAAGGAAAAAAGGAAAAAGGGAAGAACAAAACCCTAGTTAGAAGAATTCAAGAGAAATTCACTAAATTTCAAGGAATCAAGTGACAAAAGATAAGATTTTTCAATTTTAGCTTGAGATCTATCTTTCCTAAGCATTCTTTCTCATTATCCATGGTTGAAATTCATGATTTCATGATGAATCCCTTGTTGGCCAAACCTAGAGAGAGCAGATTTGATGATCAATTTAGTTAGAAAACATGTTATTCTAGTGTTTTTAGTTGGTTGGTGATGTGTAGCATGAAAAGCAAATAGGAAAAATCCATGTTCTTCCATCACCCTCATTGGCCGAATCTTCCTTACGGTATGTTGATGGTGGATTTGATTTTATTTCAAGTAATTTGGTTAGGAATTAATGATTTATGGTGTAAAAATCAAGTATGAAAAACCATAGTGTTTATGCACCCACCATGGTCGAATTTCATAAGAAACCTAGTGATGATGATTCTTGTAATATCTTGTGTTATTTAGTTAGAATTTAATGAATGGTGGTGATAGAAACCGAAAATGGTAATTTTAAAGTATAGTTCTTTTAGTAAATACATTGAATAACAATAAGAAAGTCAAGCTCATTGAGGCACTTCGGTGTATTTTGGGACATTGGAAGTGTGATGAATATATTTGGAATCAATTTGGATGATTTGGATAAATCAAAGGTGGAGAGTTTGAATTAGATAAAAAAACTGATCCATTTCGATCACAATTGAACCAATGTGTAACATTGTCTTTAAGTAACTATCTAAACAACCTCATGCACTCATATAGAACCTAAAATAGTTTTATAATGGTATGACACAATATATTGAATTATGTGTCGTGTATTATGTATAGGTGGTGAGCCCTCTAACAAAGGTGAAGACATTGTGCCAGAGGACCAAGAATAGGAGTATTTTGAACTCCTGATACAGTGAGTGAACTTGCATTTCAAACTATTTTGAGAATTTTAATTGAGTTGAGATGAAATGCTTGAATGATTTATATCCAACTTCTTATTTAAAAATGAGTCCCGGGAACAAGCCTTTGATAATTATTTTAATGTTATGAGTGTGTACATTGTGTAAAGAAAATGAATAAATGCTCATTTTATTGTGTCGATAATAATATGAATGAATGGATAATGTGTATTCATGACCAGGGGATTGTGTGAGTAAGGACTGCACACATGGTCATATTGCTATGTACAAGTAAGGGATGTACACATGATAACCAAGGGATGTGCGAGTAGGGAGTGCACACATGGTCTTATTGCTATGTACGAGTAAGGGATGTACACATGATAACCAAGGGATGTGCGAGTAGGGAGTGCACACATGGTCTTATTGCTTTGTACGAGTAAGGAGTGCACCAGAGTTGAGGAGAATGGGGTGGTGTATGTAATTGCACATGATTTTATATATATATATGCGTGATATAGTGTGCATGATGGAAAAATGTGCTTGTATGGCATGTGAACCTTGAGAAATTCTCCTTTATTGCAAATTAATTTAAATTGAGGAAAAGGGTTCTAACACGAAACCCTCGTTTTGTGATGGTTTGTGATTACACTTCACTGCAACGGGAATGCATTCTTGCAAGAATGAATTTCTGCTGCAGTGATAACACGTCGATTTTGCTGTCTTGCTAGAATGATTGATGTAAATTTCTTTTCTTCTCAACTCATGTTGAACATGGTTGCTTTATCATTGAATGTTTAATATCTCAAGGTTAAGTGGAAAGGGTTTTAATATTAACTTGATTTAAATTGTCTTGTTTCCAAACAAGTGCATCATGGTTCTCAATTTTCCTTATTATCATTGCTTGTTCCCTTTTAATGTTCCCTCACTGAGTTTTGTACTCACTGTTTTAAAAATTCATGTTTTCAGATCAGGAGGTTATTGGATCCTAGGTCGAGGAGTCTTCATAGTTCGTCTCCTGGGCAAGTGTTTGGCATTCAATAGCAACCTTTTTACTTTAGTTTCTCTACTAGAAGTCGCGGGTCCTTTTGTTTTATGAATATATTTATGTAATGTAAATTACTAAGTTACATGTCTTGAACAGTATATGTATATTTTAATCGATAATGCCATCATGAGTTGGCTACTTTCACACCAGTTGGAATGCATAAGGATGCATTAGTTGATAAGACATTAAGCAATATAAATGGGATAGGCTTGCTTGGGCTTGGTGAGCTATGCTCATTGGGCCCATGCGTCGGTCATGGCTCGAAAATTGGGCTGTGACAAGTACCAATATTTGTCTCATAAAACTCAGACTTTTAGGCTATTTTCTACATTTTACAATATTGCTTAATTTTCTATCCTTAGGTTCAATCATGCAACCTAAGATTCCACTAAGACTTAACTATATAACAACAAGCACCATTTACTTAACACATAATTCAATCCATAACTTAGACTTAGTCTTTCTATCAATCTATCTTGTCTATTAGTAGTAATATCCTCATGAAACCTACCAAGGAAAATAGTAAAATCCCCATTATCTAGGACAATTAAGGATAGTGGTACGATCCCCACTATCTAGGACAACTGAGGATAATAGTATGGTCCCCATTATCTGTGACATATATTAAATGGTATTTCGCCCCAACTTTTGGCTATATATAGTTGTGTGTGGTACGACGCCCCACATCATGACCCTCAAAATCATATAGAATATAACATATTTGTAATATGTAACATCATATGCTTATCATCATATTTCACTTAACTCATAATCATAATCATGTTTATACCATTTTGTACATAGTACTACATCATATACTAAACTCATAATAATTATATACATACTCATGTGCATATAACATGTTCATCTCATTTTCATATAAGTGGGAATGCATACATCCACCTTTGCATCCATCTATACATACATAGAATCCATATTCAACATACTATTGTGGATTTGTTTTGAAGGAAACCATTTGAAAGAGCTTGTTCCCCCTTATTAAAAACTACTACATAATAGAGATATTAACATGCTACATAAATATGTGTAACCCATTCTAAAAAATATTGAATTTAGATTTCAAAAACATAAAGTATTTAAAAAAAATTGGATTTAGAGTTCACAATCATAAAGATAACATTTAAATCATACAAGTCGAAGAACTTCATATACTATGCTAGCATTATGTATTAAAATACTTAAAACAGTTTATCTCCTCACCATGAAAAAAGGCATTTTTCTTCTAACTTTCAATTCACCAAGCTTTGCTCAATCAACTACCCCTAAGCTCCAACAATACCTATTATAATTAAATCTCATCACGAGTTTCCTAGGTTTTTTTTAAATCCATTAATTCAAAACAAGTAGAGTAAACTACAAATCCAAATGGAGAAAAAATATAAAAGTTGTAGAGAGAGAAAGTTAAAACTAAATCCATTGAATTAAAAGTCTAATAATGCTAGATCTTACCTTAGATTCAAGTTTGGAAGCTTAATCCTTAATAAAAATGGATATGGGTTGAAAGGAAAAAGTTAAAATAGTGAAGGGAAAAGAAATAAGGTTGTAAGATGCTGAAATGAAAAAGAGAGGCTCGAGTAAGGGTTTTTTTTTTCCACATTGGGCTTTAGGGATCGACACTTTTGCTTCAGTGATCGATCCTATTTCCTTAAAGATCAACCTTTTTTTCTCTAGAGAGTTGAAAATCATGTTTTGTATTGTAGGGATCAACCTTTTAATGCTCAAAGGTTGATCCATGAGTTCCTGAGAGCTAAATATAGTGTTATGGGATACTGGCATTTACCTTTATTCCTTCAAAGGTCAATTTTTGAGTTCCAGAGAGCTAAAAATGAACCTTTAACCTCTAAAAATAAACCTTTCATGCCTTAGCTTGCAAAAATTGACTATTTTTTGTTTCTTTTCTCTCAAATTCTTCCAATATCCATTCTTTTGAATGAAAACACTTTATAAGAAGGGAAATTATAAATATTTTGGTTAGGAAACTCATACTAATAGCTCATAACAAAAAGGCTCATTATATTTCTAGAAAAATTACTAATTTACACTTGAATTAAAAGTTGAGGTTTCACATTCTCCCCCCTCAAGAAAATTCGTCCTTGAATTTACAATAAAGTACTAACCTATATTACTAAAAAAGTATAGATACCTCATTCCCATCTTATCCTTGGTCTCCCACATCACCTTCTTGCTAAAGTGATTACGCCATTATACTTTGATCAAGGCTACCTCCTTAGAGTGAAGTTTCTTCACTTACATGTTTGATATGGCTATTGGCTTCTCCTTGTAACTCAAGTCATCCCTCAACTATATGGCTTCGTGCTAAATCACATAAGATGGATCATGGTTAAACTTTCAAAAAATGGATACATGGAACATTGGGTGGACAAAAAAAGGTTTGAGGGTAGTGCCAATCAATATGCTATTGCACCTACTCACACTAGGATCTCAAAATGGTCAAATGTACATTAGGCTTAACTTGCCCTTCCTGCCAAATCTCATATTCCCCTTGGTCCATGAAAACCACAAAAACACATAATCACACACATAAAACTCCAAGTCTCTATTTGTAGTCGACATATGACTTTTGACGGCTCTAAGCAATCAACATCCTTTTTCTAATCTTCTAAATTTTGTTAATGGTTTCTTGAACCATCTCCGATCCAAAGAGCTTCCTTCACCAACCTCAAACCAACAAATGGGTGATCTACACTTTCACTTATATAAAGCCTCATACAACGCCATCTATATGCTTCCTTGAAATTATTATTATAGGCAAATTCCACCAAAGGTAAGTGTGGGTCCCATGTGTCTACAAAATCAATGACACAAGCTCGTAATATATCTTCCAAAGTCTAAATGGGCTTCTCGGATTGTCCATCTATCTGTGGGTGGAAAGCAGTACTAAAATTCACATAGCTCCCAATACTTCTCAAACTTTCTCCCAAAATTAACTAGTAAATTGATAACTTTATTTGAAACTATGGTGACAAGGACTCCATGAAATTGCACAATCTCGTCTACATACAATTTAGTTTACTATGCCACTCCATAAATGGTCCTTACCAATAAAAAATGAACAGACTTAGTCAACCTATCAACTATCACCTAAATAGAGTTACATCCCTTACTTGTACAGTGTAGACCTGTCACAAAATCCATCATAATATGGTCCTATTTCCATTTAAAAATAGGTAAAGGATGTAGTAATCCTGTAGGCCTTTAATTTAACTTGTTGGCATACTAAGCACTTAGCTATAAACTCCGTTACATCGTTTTTCAAACCTTCTTACCAATAAATCTCTTTCAAGTCATGATACATCTTAGTGGTTCTTGGATAAACCACATAGGTAGCCATATGTTCCTCTTATTAAATATCTCTTCATAATCCATCAATTTCCAACACATATACTCTAGATCCATACCGTAACAATCCATTTATGCCTCTAGTAAAGTTTTCCCTTTTCCTCCCTTAAGAATCCTCTATGGCTTTAATCACAAAATTGTCTATGCCTTAGGCTTCCTTGATTCAATCAATCAAGGTTCGCCTCACTCTAAAATGGGCTAGCAATGCCTCAATGTGAACAATCTCAAATTTACTACCATATCACCCAAGTCATGCATACCATGCACTAAAGATCTCTTATCAACTAAAATGTCTGCTAAGCTCCTTATGGACTTTCAACTTAAATCATATTCCACTACATTAGCTTTAACAGGATTATATAAAATGGCACAATCATAATCCTTAAGCAACTCCATCCATCTACATTGCCTAAGGTTGAGGTCCCTTCGTTCAGAAATATACTTGAGACTTTTATAATATGTGTAGATCTCACACGTCTTATTATACATGTAATGCCACCAAATCTTCAAGGAAAACACTATAACAACCATTTTTAAGGGATAAATGGGATACTTCTGCTCATTTTTCTTGAGTTGTCTACATGCGTACATAATCATTTTCGTATGTTGAATCAACACATAACCAAGTCCAACTCGTGATGCATCGCAACACAACGTGTATCCTCTTATATCCCATTACAAACTCAATACTAGAACTATTGTAAGACAAGTCTTGAGCTGCTCAAATCTTTCCTCGCATGTTTACGAGCAAATGAAATTTACATTCCTATATGTCAACTTAGTCACATGTGTCAAACCCTGATCTATAAAATAATTCAGATGTCATTTAGATTATCAGTAGAATGTTTGCATATTTGGGAAGTTCGAGAAAATCGTTAAAAGACGATATTGTCCCTGATGGTACCATTAAGTTGATTAAGCCTCGAATGAGTTCAAATAACGATTTTAAGAGTAAAATCGAGAATTTCACAGTCTAGGGATTACTTAAAACAGTGATTCGGAGTTCGAGGTCTGATTTGGAGTCAATCGAGAAAATTGACCGATTAAAGACAAAACGGTCATTATGATATTTAAGGACAAAATGGAAATTTCTATAAAAGATTTTGATCACATTGGACCAAGAATAATTATATGGAAATTAATATGATTATTGGAACATAATATGAAGTTTAGCAGTGGAAAATATGAGTTTTAGGTATTTTTGGAGTATAGGGGCAAAATGGTAATTTTACCATCCGAAATCGAAAATTGAATTTTCGAAAGGATTTTGATCAAATTTAATTATTTCGAGTGTGATATGAGTATGAGGAGTGAAAATTATGCATTATGGCAAATATTTAATTTTTGGGGCAAAAATGTAAATTTTGAAAAGTTCGAGGACAAAAGTGTAATTTTAAAAAATTTACCCCACCAAAACTTTGGAAAAGTCTGGAAATTTCATCTAAGACTTGGATAAGTCAAAGGGAATGCATGGTGGAAAAAGTGGGACAAGTGGATGGCTAGAAAAAAAATGAATTAATAAAATATACAAAATATGAATAGAATAATATTATTTCATTAAACTAATAAAAAGGCATAAAAAATCAGCCCATAACCCATTCTTCATCTTCAACATTCGGCCAAGAAAGAAGCAAGAGAGAGAAAGGAGAAAATAAAACCCTAGCCAAGAAATTTAAAGGGAAAATTGGTGGAAATTCAAAAATCAAGTGGAAAAAGGTAACATTTCTGAAATTTGTCTTGTGCTTTACCTTTCCCATGCATTTCCCATCATTTTCCATGGTTGAATCATGTGATTTGAGGATGATTTCAATTCTGGTCATATGGGTTTAGAGAGAGAAAGTTGATGGAACTAATTGATTTTGATATATGTTAGTGTTTTTAGCTAGTTTAGCATGTATATAAGCAAAACTAGAAGAAATAAATTTGTTTGCCATAGTAACCATCCATGGTCGAACCTAGTGTTGTGTGTGTGGTGCTGGAATTGATTTTATTTTGAGAGAATTGGATGGAAAAATGGTGATATATGATGTAGAAATCAAGTAGGAAAAAAATAACGGAATGTAAAATTTAACTAGAAATGAAATGTTCTTCACTTTATCTATTTAGGCCGAATTTTCAAGGGTGAATTTGATTGCTGGAAATTGAGCAAATTGTTGAGATTTGGTGGCATTTTGGTAATATTTGATGAATTATGGGTGTAGGAATTAATTGAGAATTTTTTGTGTAAAAATTGAAATTTTTTTACCCACTAGGGGTAAAATCATAATTTTTCATTCAAAGATTGATAAATTAACCCATATTCATTGTCATTGAGTAATGTGGATATAATTGGATAGCTAGAAATTGAAATGGGTCAAATCGGAGTTAAATTGGAGATTTTAGCAATTTAGATCGCGTGTAGGCTAGTCGGTCGGAGACCGTGATTAAACGACTGTCCGAACCATTTTTACCTCATTCCCATGCATTATGTAGAACCTGAAATAATTTATGATAAATTGACACAATTTATTGAATTTTGTGTCACGGATTATGGATAGGTGGTGAGCAAATTGATTTCGGCTAATAGACTG
This sequence comes from Theobroma grandiflorum, assembly GCA_036013995.1. Taxonomy (NCBI): domain Eukaryota; kingdom Viridiplantae; phylum Streptophyta; class Magnoliopsida; order Malvales; family Malvaceae; genus Theobroma; species Theobroma grandiflorum. Next base: position 18,258,071 of record CP142131.1, read on the forward strand.
CACCCGAGGACGGAAGATAGGAGTATCTCTACTCCTAAAACTGTGAGTGGACAATTTACCGTCTTAATTATCTAGAGTAGATTTTATTAAATTTAATGATTTTATGAAAAATTATTGTATTGGGTGAATTATTGATTTTACGAGAAAAATGTGAAATTTATAAAATAAATTGGATTTACTAAATAAATTGAATTTTTATAAATTGATTTGAAAAATGGAACAATTGGTTTTGAAATTATAGTAATTGGAGACGGTTTAATTGTGTTATAAATTGTGTTTTAAATTATATGGCTTATAACATTATATGAGCATGAATGGCTAGACTAGTTTATGCAAAAATTATATATATTGTGTTTTCAGCCTTAAGAGGCTAGACTGTGATAAATTGCCATATCATGCTGATAAGATTTTATAAATGAGGTGGTAGATAAAATAATTGCTACAGTGACACCAGTTCTGTGGGCCAGCTTAAGAGAGGGGGCACAGAATTAGACTTATCTTACCTCTATTGGAGAGCCAAGTGTGGGGGGGTTTCTTTGGAGGTAAAGTTTGAGTGCACTTCACGTGGACCACCGCGTGAGAGTGAGACTCAACTAACGTCAAGGCATGTCTAGATATTATTTTAATGTGAAAAAATATGTTCAGTTGTATACTACACTGAATAGCCTTGGTGGTCTCGGTCAGATGCTTTGACCGGAGCATCCCCGAGAATGATTTTGGCATAAGCCAAGTTGAGATTTTGAGAAATTCATAAGCCATATTAAAATTAATTTAATCGAGTAAAATAATTCTATTTTGCTCGATAGAATATTTTATTTGTCTCTACTCAATTAAAATGAGTTGAGATAAGACGAATAGTAGTACAAAGAAAGCAAAATTTGAAATTTTGTCTCATTTTACTCGACTTTATATAATTTAGCTGGTATTTGTTTACTCACTTGAATTTTATAATCTCACCACCCTCTCTTCCACCCATTTCAGGCTCGAGAAAAGCACTAGATAACTATGGTATCAAGAAACTAGGCGGAGTTGGAATCTAGTGCATTTAAGGTACATAGTTGTACATAGTGGGCCCACGTGTCATTGTAAAAGTAATTTTATACTTTGATTACTTGCATTTTAGTATGTATAAATATATTCAATTTTTACGTTATAAAAATTATGTACCGACGTTTCTATAAATATTGTTTTATAAAAATATATATAATATTATTTTATTGAATATTTTTATTATATTTATATATTCAAAATTTTGCTTCAAACTAATGTTTTAAATGTTTAAATTTATTTTCAAACTATGAAAATTGTGTCTTCTACACATTTATTACGTTTTTGGTTGGGTTTTAAGATTTTCAAGAAAGATGACGAAAATGCCCCTGTGAGCTAAAAAATAATATTTTATTGTTATAACTTGAAAATGACTTATAATTCTTTTGAAATGTGGTATTTAATAATCATCGTTCAACGAGGAAGTGCGAGAGCTGATACAAAAGCCTTACAGGGTTTCAATCGGCATTCGGGGTAGGAATGCCTGTCGAGACGTCGCGGCGGTTGTCATGGGCTCGATGGGGAGTTCCGGGGCATGACAACATGAGCTGTAATCTTAGAGAAATCCTTAATAAACCTATGATAGTAGCTAACCAATCCTAAAAAACTATGGATCTCTGTCATTGATGTCAATTTTGGTTACTTTTCCACCACCTTAATACTCTTGAGGTTTACTTGCACTCTATCCTTAAAAATTATGTGATCCAATAAGCTAACACTATTAAGCAAAAACTCACACTTGAAGAACTTGGCATACAATTGATGATCCCTTAAATTTTAAAGCACAATCTTCAAAAGCTTTTTATGCTCTTCTCGACTCTTCGAGTATTTCAATATGTCATTAATAAACACCACCACAAACTTATCTAAATATTATATGAATACTCTATTTATCATGTCCATGAATGTTATAGGGGAATTAGTAACTCTAAATGACATCACTAAAAATACATGATGACCATACCTCATGCGAAAAATAGTCTTAGGTGTTTCTCCTTCTCTAATCCTCAACTGATGATAACTTAACCGTAAGTTGATCTTAGAGAAATGTTTAGCCCCTTTGTAACTAATCAAACAAGTCATTTATACATGGGAGAGGATATTTGTTCTTTATAATTACCTTGTTCAGCTGTTTATAGTTAACAAACAACCTCATTAACTTGTCATTTTTCTTTACAAATAACATTAGTGCACCCTATGGTGAGACAATAAAGTGAATAAAGCCCTTGTCTGACTAGTCCTTTAATTAATCCTTGAGCTCTTTGAACATTGTTAGGGTCATCTAGTATGGTGAATTAGAAATCGGACTGGTGTCATGCACTAGGTCTATATAAAACTATGTTTCCCTCTTTAGAGGTAATTTGGGTAACTCTTCTAAAAACACGTCTGGAAACTCTCCCATTAGAGGCACGTCTACCACACTACCTACTTCCACTTAAGTATCCAACACTATTGCCAAGAATCCTTGGCATCTTTGTCTTATTAATGTCCTAGCAATCATGACCGAATTACATTGCTTAGGGCCATAATGTGATCTCTTTGAATATAAAAAGATGGCTTTCTTAGATAATCAAACTTCACCCTCTTATCGTGAAAATTTACACTTGAATAGTTTGGAGATAACCAATTCATACCAAGAATCACTTCAAAATATAACATGTCTAATATCACAAAGTTCGCTTAAGTGTTCTTTCTCTTAATCCAAACCATGTAAGCTCTATATTTATACTCAACCACAAACACCTCTTTAAAAAGTATGGATACCATTAGACCCTGCTCCATCTTAGAGTGCTAGATACCTAATTTAAATGCAAAATAAGGAGATGTAAAAAAAATGTTGCACTAAGGTTATACAATATACATGCATCAATAATACAAATGAGTAGTATATCTGTAAAAACTACATTGAATGCCTATGCATTTTGTGGAGTCAAAAAATGGACCTTAGCCCGCAATAATCTGAGCTCTAAATCGTTTATCTTGAAATGAGTTACCAACAGGTTTACCTTTAGCTTTTCGACCTCTTTGATAAGTTGTGAAGTAATTAGAAAAGATGTTAAGGTTGATTGAATAGATCCGTGAAAAACTCCTTGAGACTATCGACCTTTCAGACAACCCCTATTGAGATGTCTAGGTAGATCACAAGAATAACAAGAGTTGAAATCTCATAGGCACTATCCTCAATACCTCTTACCATAAGTAGAACATGACAAAAAAATCTAATATTCCTACCTAAAAATCTACCTTCTCAGAAGAATGGTGACTTTTTGATCTCATCTAGTACCACTGCCATTAAAACCACTCCCCTGGTGGGATGTTTGTACCTTTCTACTGGCCTTGGTGGCCTAAGGAAAAAGAATCTCTATGGGCTAATGACCCTCAATCTTTGTTCTTTAAACTTGTCTCAGCCCACTTGATCCTCCAAAATTTTCATCTCAAGCATTTAAACATAGTTTACTATTGAGGTATAATTACCATAGTCTTGAGGCATTATGGCCTTGTATAGAGGTTGTATTAGTCTATTCACGAACCTTTTCACCCTCATCTCTTCGGTAACCACTAGGTGTGGTGCATACTAAGATAACTTTGTAAATTAGATACTGTTGTCACGACCCAATTTTTCAGGCCATGACCAGCGCATGGACTCAATGAGCATTGCTCACCAAGCCCAAGCAAGCCTATTTTCCTTTACTTTACTCCACGTATGATCTTGTGAGGCATCTACACGCAATGCACCTAGTGCACACAAAGCCAACTCATAATGGCATTGTCAATAAAATATGCATATACATACTGTTCAAGCATGTAACTTGATAATGTACATTACATGTACATATTCACAATACAAAAGACTCACGAGTTCCAGCGGTGAAATTTACAATAAAAGGGATAAGTTGTTACTGAATGCCCACCTTCAACCTAGGAGACACACTACGGGGACTCCTCGATCTAGTGTCCAATAGTCTCTTGATCTGAAAACATGAATTTTTAAAACTATGAGTATGAAACTCAATGAGTGAACATTTGATGGGAACAAGCAATAATATCCAATAAAGATTTAAAAAGAATGATGCACACATTTGGAACAAAACCATTTTGATCCAATTTAGTATCAAACCCTTTCCCTCAACTTGAATCAATTTACAATGAGAGAGAGTTCTCAAGTTCACACATGTATACAAACATAAACAAAATCACGCACGATTACATCCACACCTTCTTTTATTTTTTAACTTTTCCATTCTAATGCACTTCAACTTGCACCCCATTACTGGCATGCGCACTGCACTACTCTGCACATGCACGGTCGTAATCATCACCACGATATCAATCAACCGGTATGCGCACTGCACTACTCCGCACATACACGGTCATAATCCTCATATCCTTGTCACTCAACCGGCATGCGCACTGCACTACTTTGCACATGCACGGTTACATAAATTTCACAAATTTCTTAACAATACATACAGTATTGCATAAAAAATACACAAATCAATCACAGTCAAATTTCACATTACAACAATATTTCACTAAAGGCTTGTTCTCGAGATTCATTTTTTTTTCAAAAGCTAGATATAAATCATTTAGACAATTATTCCAGCTTAGTTAACATTCCCAAAACAATTTGAAATGCAAGTTCACTCACCTCGTCGGAGTGTAAAATACTCATGTTTTCGAATTCCACTATACTGAATTTTTCTCGCTTTCGGGGGACCCACCACCTATATCAAATTTTTGACACATTTTCAATTATTTGTGTCAAACTACTATAAATTATTTCAGGCTCTACAAGCATGGAAATGGGATGAAAATTGTTCGGATAGTCGTTTAATCGCGATGTCTGACCAATTTGCCTACGACTCGCCTAATTTGCTAAAACCCCCAATTTAACTCCGATTTCACCCATTTTAATTTCTAACAATCCAATTATATCCACAGTACTCAATGACAGCAAACACGGGTCAATTTATCAGTCCTAAATGATAAATTACACTTTTAACCCTATTAGGTAAAAATTTTAATTTTTACACCAAAAATTCTCATTTAATTCATACCTTCATAATTCATCAAATATTACCAAAATGCCCTAAAATCTCATCAATTTCCTTAATTTCCATCAGCCAATTTCTCTCAAAAAAATTCGACCATGGTTGACATTAACCACAAAATTTTTCCTATTTAATTTTCTTTCCATAATTCTTTGATTTACACGCTAAAAATCATTATTTCTAACCAATTTACTTGAATCAAAATCAATCCACCATCAACACTCAACATGCATAATTCAGCCCTTGATGCGTACTAAAAATTGGGTGGTTTTCTTCACTTGTTTTCAAGCTACATATGGTTAATCACCTAAAAACACCAACATACTTCAAAATCAAATCAATCCAACATCTTTCTATCTCCATACCCATTTTGACCAGCCATGGTTTCCCCATGAAAGCATGCTTTTCAACCATGAAAATTAAGAAAAAATGCATGGGAAAAATAAATCTCAAGTTTAATCGGAGAAATCTAACTTTTTTCACTTGATTTCCTTGAAAATCCACACTTTTCTCTTGAATTTCTTTCGACCTAGGGCTTGTTCTTCTTTTCCCCTTTGTTTTCTTCCCAAGGCCGACCCTTATGAGAGAGAAATGGTGGTGTGGGCTGATTTTTATGCATTTTTATAAAGAATATATTAAAATATTCAAAGTATGCCACGTGTCACAAGCTTATTGGTCCATTTTTCTTTTTCTACTTTAATAATTGACTTTTAATCTCCACCACACATTTCTCATGTTTATCCATTTCCATGATGAATAAAATTCCTTGGTCTTGACAAGTGTCGGGGGTGAAAATTTACAGATTTGCCACCAGGGTGGTAAAATTATAATTTTGCCCCTATACTCCAAAAATTCACCAGGATCATAATTTTCCACTTCTCAACCTCAAATTATGTTCTAAATAATCTAAATAGTCAATCGTATTCAAATGTTGTCAAAATCTTTTCTAAAAATTCCTATTTTACCCCTGATTGGTCAATTTTCTCGATTGACTCCAAATTAGATCTCGAACTCCGAATCACCTTTTTAAATCATTCTGTGGGTTTTAGAATTCTCAAATTCCTCTTAGAATTTATAGTTGAACTAGTTCGAGGCTCGATTTAACTTGGTTGTACCACTCGGTACAATACCGTCTTTTAACGAGCTTGACAGGGTCTCACAATTGTACTCTACAATTATTATACTAGTTGTTTACACTAACATCTCAAACTCTCGAGCTCTCGCCTCCCGTACACTGATCAACAAAAATCAACATAAAAATGCCATGTTAAACTTTTCCCAAGTCAATGGAGTAGCATTTGCTAAAATACCTCTAAGCACAAAATCATAACACTGTTGGGCTATTTTACCCAATCTAAAATCGACTAATTGTATTGACCTACTGCTGGAGTGGTTAAGTGCTTTACAAAGCCTGTCAATCTCATCCAAGTGCTCTTGTGCATCTTTCGATACATTTGACCCTAAGAAAGAATAATGTTTCAACTTCATGAACTTCAACAATTTAACCTTATACGTAACTTCAATTAGCACAAACTATTACTAATCATCTTGACTCTGCGAATTAGGAAAGGCCCGTACAATGGGGTGATCCTCACTTTGTCACCTTTACCCTAATAACTCTTGAGCTATGATCTCCACAGTATGACTGACTCCTTGTAAACCAACTACAAGGTCTTTTAAAGTCTCACCCTGAGTTATGGATATTGTCTCAACCTCTAGAGCCTGGACCTCTATTTAAACGTTAGTGGTTGTGTCTATCCTAATTGAACCTATAGCCCTACCGTGTGTGCCATAACCTCTGATGGTAGGCATACGTGGTTTAACAATAGTCTCTATAAGAGCATCTAGCTTTTTCTCACTTTTGGCATTAGCTCATATCTTAGTCAACATACCTATTTAAATTAGAGTAATCATATATAATAAGACTTATTTCTAATGACATATAATAATACTAGACATGGTACATAAATATAACTTGAAAGACAAACAAGGAATCATATGTTAGTCTCTCGTTCTCGATTTATGACTGAATATACAAATCAAAGACAAGATTCTTACATATGACCCTAACATCTCACATTCAAACAAAAAATACCTAAGACATTAATAAACTTAAAGCTTTGATACTAACTTAGTCACATACCATTTTTGGGGACATAACCAACACATGGACCTATGTGGGTATGGCCCACTAGGCCTAAGCAAACCTTTTACTTATCATTCACATGTAACTCATCATCTATTCATTCATATAATCATTTAGTTTAATTTACATTCAACTGTATGCAACACCACACAATATGAAATTTTACATCATAAAGTGTGGACACACTTTCATTCAGATACCAAGATCTGTATAACATATAAACTCATGTATCATATCATATAAACATGCATACTCACCCTTAGCTGCTCATATAGGCTTTTGAGCCATCATATTAAATTCATTTTTATAAATCATGTAATTATAATGCCAACTCTTGGCTACATATTGATAAACAAGTTCAACAATATATAAACATAAATATACAAATTGACTCATCAACAGAATGTGACCCGACTCTCTAGGCTTCAAGTTGGCTTTTAGAACATCTATTAAGAAAAATCAAGAACTCCTCTTTGCAACAAAGGTGGTAAGTTAATCATTGATCTGCAAAATAAGTTCATTTTACATATGTGAGTCATAAAGACTCCATGACCAGATATAAAAGGGGGTAAACCAAAAGGGATGAGCTATTACGTAAACCATAGTTTAAAATAAACATTAATTTAAAGAGATTCATACAATTTTTTCCAAATCCTTGAAATTAGGTTGTATAAAAGCATTTCATATGAATTTAGTTGAAATTGATGTTGTGTAAAAGCTTAGAATGAAACTGAAAGTTGAATACATGTGAAAAACTTTTAAAAAAGATGAGGAGGTTGTTTTGTACCTAAGGTATTAATATGTCTCTATGAGGTATTGATATTTATCTCATAAGACCTAGACTTTTGGGCTACTTTCTACATTTTATAATACTACTTAACTTTCTATTCTTAGGAACAATCATGTAGCCTAAGATTCCACTAGGACTTAGCCATATAACACCGTGCATCATGTACTTAACACATAATTCAATCCATAACATAGACTTAGTCTTTCTATCAATATATCATGTTTATTCAAATTAACTTTCTCATGAAACCTACCAAGGACAATGGTATGATCCCAACAGTCTAGGATAACCGAGGATAATGGTACGATCCCCATTATCTAGGACATAGATTGAGTGGTATTTTGCCCCAACTCATGGCTATATATAGTTGTGTGTGTTGTTGAATTTTCACATAAGTGCACATTATCACAAATAAGTAATATAGGAATAAGTAGAGTATCGTTCCCACAGGGATTTGTTTCTAAATTTTTATTAAGTACTAAATTTTATAACAATTCAATCTTATTTCAGTAATCGAAATTTTCAAAAAATTAATTAAAATGAATTAAAATAATGACTAAATCAACTAACTAAAATTAAATTTGCTTGAGAAAGACAATAGACTAATGACCTAGGATTATGTGTTCATTCAACACTTCATCTGATACTTGCTACTCTTATTATTTATCTTCTTGGGTGGTTTTACTAACCTAAAATCAAAAGCTATGTACAAGTCTATGTCGAGATACTTGCACAAATACCTAACTTAATTGGGTCACTATACGTATATAGGAATCAATTAAATAAGGTTCATTAAGCCATTGTTCTAATTTGGCTATGTATGGCAATTGGCGTATGTCTACACGAATCGTGACTATTCAAATCTTAGTCTAATCTAAAATCTCTTTGTCGAGTTACAATTAAATTCACAAATCAATTAATTGTTGATCAGGCAATCAAAAATATTAAGAACAAATTTGAATGAGCAAAACTATACCCATTCATGATAAATAAAAGAGAAACTAATAATAATCCACCATAATCCTAGAAAAATAATTTAGTTCATGATATCTAAATAAAACATTATCCAAAGAAATTTATCCATGAATTCAATTCAAACAAAATAAGAATAACACAAAATAAAGAAAGAAATTAATATCAAAGCTTTTTGATCTCGAATCTCTCGCAATTGCTTTTGTTCTCTTGCTTGATTCTTAGCTCAAAATCTCTAGAAAAGTTGTTGCCATTCTCCCTTAAAGTTATTTGAAAAAGTCCCTTAAATAAGCACAAATTAACCTAATTCCAAAATTTCTCATTAGCTAAGTTATTTTTGGAAACAAGCATCCAATGTCATGGCTTTCCCAAACGCATTCTGTCTTGTGTTACTATCTTAGTGCAATACTCTCTTTTTCATACATATTTTTAACCATCTTCCAATCCCAACTCAGCAAAGTAATAAACAAAAAAGTTGTAACCCTTCCTCTCAGCTTTTTATTAGTTTAAAAATCACTTTATTTGAAGTTCAGTAAAGAAAGTTATGGTAAAAAACTGTAACGTGCTCAACAAATTCTACACCTAACCACCTTGCATATTTCACTTCCATGAAGTTCTTTACATTAGAGAACTTTCAAAATAAAGACTAAATCAGTAATTTCTCAAATTAAGACTGTTGATATAAAAATGAACTCAAATTACTCAAATAAAAATAATTCAAATGCATTAAACTAAATAAAAGAAAATATAAAAACTACCTAAATTAACTTGAAAACATAAGGACTTATCTAATTTTGAATATCAACATGTGGTAAAATAACTCTATGATACTCTATATCATAAAGTTATTGTTGTGTGGTATGATGACCCACATCATATGGCCCTTATAATCATATAGAATATAGCATATCCATAAAATGCAACATCATAAACTTATCATCATATTTCACTATAACTCGTAATCATAATCATGCTTATATCATCTTGTACATGGTACTATATTACATACTAACACATAATTATTCTACACATGCTCATGTGCATATAACATGTTTGTTTCATTTTCATATCGATGCGAATGCATAAATCCACCTTGTATCCATCTAGACATGTAAAGATTCCATATTCAACATATTATCATGGATTCATTTTAAAGGAAACCATTTCAAAGGGCTTGTCCCTCTTGTTAAAAACTACTACATAATAGAGATATTTACATATATATATATATATATCCATTCTAAAAAACATTGGATTTAGAGTTCACAAACATAAAGATAACATTTAACTCATATGAGTCGAAGAACTTCATAAACCATGCTAGCTTTACGTATTAAAATACATAAAATGGTGTATCTACTCACAGTGAAAAAAGGCATTTTTCTTTTAACTTTTGATTCACCAAACCTTGCTCAATTTATGACCATTGAGCTTTTAATAATACCTATTATAATTAAATCTCACCATGAGTTTCCTAGCTTTCTCTCAAATCCATTAATTCAAAACAAGTTGAGTAAATAACAAATCCCACTATTCCTTACCAACAAGCTTATAACTTCAAACCCATAATCTATGCTACTCAACCATGAAAGTTCTTACCTTAGTGAGTCCCTTAGAAGATAAATAAAAAAGAGAAAGTTAGCACTAACACATGAATTTAAAAGCCTAATAATACTAGATCTTACCTTCGATTCAAGTTTGAAAGGTTAATCTTTGCTAAAAATGGATGAAGGTTGAAGGGAAAAGGTTAAAAGAGTAAAAGAAAAGAAATGAGGCTATAAGATGCTGAAATGAAAAAGAAAGGCTTAGGGTAAGGTTTTATTTTTTCAATGCTAGGCTCCGAGGATCGATCTGTTTTCCACAAGGATCAACCTTTTTGCTTCAAGGATTGACTTTTTTCTCCCAAAAGCTGAAAATTGTGTTTTGTTTTAAAAGGATTGACCTTTTAATGCTTAGAGGCCGATCCTTGAGTTCTTGGGAGTTGAATATAGTATTCTGAGATGCAAGGATCGATCTTTCTTCCTCCAAGGTTGAAAAAAATGAACCTTTAGCCTCCAACGATCGACTCCTTCTTGATAAAGATTGACCTTTCATGCATTAACTTGCAAAAATTAACTACTTTTTGTTTCCTTTCTCTCCCATTCTTTCAATATGTATTCCTTTGTATGAAAACACTATATGGGGAATGAAATTGAGAACATTTTGGTTAGGAAACTAATATTAATAGCTAATAAAGAACAGGCTTGTTAAATTTCTTGAAAAATTACCAATTTACACGTAAATGAAAAGTTAGGGTTTGACAATCGACCACCTCACTCTCACCATTTTCATATTTTCTTCATCCCTTCCCCATAAAAAAGTTCTTTGAAGTTGTTCAAGTTTCCTTAAAACACCAATTAGAGCTTTGTAAATAGACAACTAGAAAAGCAAAAAGGAACAAACTTGATTAAAGTAGCTTTACCTCTAAATGATAGATATTTCTTTTGCCAAAGTGTTAATATACTTCGAAAATTGTTAAAAATGGGCTCCCAAGTGTGACAACCCCTCAACTTAGCTCTGAGTGGAATTCTAAGATAAAGAAATATTAACTTACCCATATTAAGCCTAAACACAACAACCATATCCTTTGCCAGCTCTTCCGTTACCCCTACTAGATAGAAACATGACTTGAAGAAGTTGATCTAAAGCCTAGGATTGGCTCAAAGCACCTTAAGATTCTCATAATGTTATTAAACCCCTTGCCTTTACGAAAAGGATGGTGTCATCGAAAAATTGGAAATTGGTGATCTTTAAGCCCTTATTTATGATTGAAACGTCTTGAAACATATTTAAATCTTCGACACAAGTAAATAAAAGATGCAATGCTTCCACCACCATAAGGAATATAAATGGTGATACTAGATCATTTTGTGAAAGGCATTTTCTTATCGAGAATTTTGTAGTTAGAGAGTCATTAACCAACACTGCCACATCTATAGTAGAAATACACTCATACATCTTACTTTCCATTTTTCTCAAAAACTCATCTTACTCATAACAAACACCAAGCATCCCAAATATACATAATCATATGCATTTTTGAAATCAAGTTAAATGATAAAACCCCTATCATTTACTATCTTCCTTTTCATGCTTTGCATAATCTCGTTAACTAGCAATTCACCATCCAAAACTTGACAACCACCAACAAAAGCACTTTGATTGTCACTAACAATGCGATGCATCACCTGTTTTAATTGATTAGAAATGAATTTTGCAATGATTTTTTTAGAGGGAATATATCAAACTAATAGGACAAAAAACCTTTAGTTCCTTAAGAATGTCCTTTTCCGAAATAAGAACAATAAGAGAGGAATTAAGTCCTTCTCAAGGTTTACAATCACCTAAAATCCACAACAATCTCAAAATTTTGTTACCAATCAAGTGCTAAGATTGCTTGAAAAAATTGAAGTTGAAATCATTAGATCTCGAGGCACATTCTCGTAGTGTATCCCTCATTTCTTCCATCATCACCATACCTTCCAAGTTCATAGCTAAGTCAACATGAAGCTTTTTAAACTTCATTCCCTTAAAGGTTGGACTTCCCTAATTATCAGCTTGGAATAATCCAATAAAGTATTCCCCTATTACATGTCCAATCTCTTTTAAATCCAAAATCCAAATACCATTCTTTTTTGGCCACCCATTTGGTTACGATGAGCTCTAACTTTCACTTTACCATGAAAGAACTTAATATTTTTATCCTTCTTTCAACCACTAGATTCTTAAGTTTTCTCTCTATATAGTGTTCTTTTTCGCATGACTCTTTCCATAATGCCATTGTGGTTCTTTTCTTTAAAGTTTTCTCCTGTTTATTAAGCCCCTTAACATTGCCAATCATATCAATTTTTTCAATTTGGTCTTTAAGGAGTGAAATAGAAAATCCACATCACCAAACACCTTTTTTATTCCATTGCTTCAAATATGCTTTCAACTAGTTAAGCTTCACCTAAGACAAAAGCCCAATCTCCCAAGAATCTTTATTGTTTTCCTTCTTTCTACTACCACTTCACCAAATTCCTTGTCTTTGAACTAACAATCAATGAATTTAAAAGGTCATGGTCCCTAATCAACATCTTCCATCTCCCAAATAATTGGGCAATGGTTAAAATGTGCTCTTTTAAAGTATTTTCTCTCAAGTTCTTGAATTGATCAAGCCCATAACCTTCGTGTTTCATCCTTTCCATTCCTCTAGTTTTCTAACTGTGTTAAAATCCCTTAATATGCGATTTTCTCCTCGATTTGAGTTGAACTAGGCAAAGTAGTAAACATGAAAGTTGTAGCCCTATCTCTTAGCTTTCCAATGACTTAAGAATGATGTCAATTGAACATCTAAAATGTGAATTATACTCAAAATACCGAAACATGTATGAAAAAAGCACTAGTTATTCATGCATTCTTCACCAATTGAAGATTTTTATTTGTATACCTATAAAAGCATAAAACTAAATCAATATTAAACTAAACCAAAAGAAATTTAATATGAAACTAAAATATAACAACTTAAATTAAAACAACTCAACATGATTTAAACCAAACTAAGAAAAACAACCAAAATCTCAAGACCTTAACCAATTTAATACTCAAAATATGACAAAATAACTCTATTAAATAAAGTTATCAATTAGCTAAGCCTTTTTCCTTTACTAGGCTTGAAACCTATTTTTCCATCTCCTTGAATCCATTAAGCTCCTTTCCATACTTTAGGCTTGAGTTTGGTGGCCTATAATTTTCTAACCTATCACTTACCAATTGTCTTGATCCAAGCTTCAAGTTATTATCATCATTGGGCATGTCCAACACTACTATCTCCATGGCCCATGTTTCCTCACAACCCAACCTGAGAAGTCCCTTTTCTTCTTCAACAATGAGCATTGCTTTCATTTTGCCATGGGTTGGACTATATATCAATGTTGGCCAATTTTTGACATATTCATCAAGCTTTTGGTTTTCAAGTGACATCAAAACCTCATTCTCTTCTTGTCTCATCACCTCCAAAAATCAAAGAACATTTGTTCTTCATTATGATTCATTACTCTCATGGCGTAAACTCCTTCAAGACCCCTTATTCTCCTTGGATTTAGTGACATTAATCCCTTCCACCTGAGTGTCCATGGATGAGGATGAATTGGTCATCCATTATTGCACCTTTCTAGAGCCAGAGCATTCAAGGATATTATAAGCTAGAAATTTAGAGACACAAACATGAAAATTAGAGTTTTCCTCTTCCAACACTATCTTTTCACATATGGGTTTCATATTAATGAGTAGAATCTAAAATATCTATGTCAAAAGAATTAAACTTTAAGGTCTCTTCCCCTATTTTTATAATATAGCTTAAAGCATTACCAATACTTTGGAATGTTTTTAAATTCCATAGATGTAAAGGTACCCCATACATGATACCCAACAAGTCCTTGTTTTAAAACCCAAATTAGAAGACCAATTATCAATCTCCTTAGAATTTTGACAGCCCTCTCCAATTATCTACCCTCAATTTTTCCTTCAAAATCTCATCTAGGAAAGAAGAAATTGGATGCAATCTTTTTAATTTCAATGCCCTCACCTAGTGTAGTCTTCACCAAACCCCTTACACATTCGGATTCCAAATCTTCATGAACTCACCTTCAATAAAGGCTCGACATCTTTTCAATCCCCTTACATGAGCATCCACCCTCATAGTTGACGTCTGTCCCTACCATAGCACCCAAAATATATTATTTTTCTAGTTCTTGCATTTTGACAGGCACTTTGTCAATTGTTTTCCCATTTTGAAAGCTCTTACCTTTATCCTACATCCTTCCACCCCAATCGTTCTCGTTTTCCAATATGCACTTCTTGGATTAAATCTAGCCATATTCACTCCAATCCTGTTATTTTGTAAACAAAAACCGTTAAGTCTCCATATAGCCCTCTGTGCTTCATGAACATTTTGAAACCTCACAAACCTAATACATTTCCCAAGTTTAGATCTCTTGTTCGGCATAAAAACATCTATCTAGCGCTTCCCCAAAATCCTAACATATTCTCCTCAGCCGTCTTCATCCAACTCTTTAGCGAAGGTTGTTGAAAAAGATCATAACTAGGTTTCAGGTTTGTCTAGTCTATCGTCGAGTGTGTCTATCGATTATGTTCATTGATTTACTTATTTATTTAGTAGATCTTATTAAACTACTCCGGCATTATCACAAAGTGCTAAGATAAACTAAGCTTGTTTTCCTAGCTCCTTTGGTAGTTTATCTTAGTCACAATATTAAAGTAATATTAAAAGCGATGACAAGTTTTCAAATGGTTAGCCTTGAAGGTAATTAATCTAAATTTGATAGAAAAGCAATATCGTTGTGAGTTAATGAAAAGAGAGCTAATCAAAGACTTGGTCGACGCAAACTTTTAGAAGATAAATTCTTCCACGAATTTTCTAGTTTTTGACATCATATGGGTTGCCACAATAAAGGTAGTCTTGTCGGTTGACCGAAATCTCTCCGAGGCAAACAAAATTTTGGTAGCTAGTGGCCGATCTCTCTAGCTAAGGATCCCACGTTTCTGAAGCTCACGTGTCAATCAGTTAATTTCGATGGCTAAGAAGTGGCTTTATTAATCAGTAAGCTGATCACCATTCTGAGGTCTCCCATCCCTTCACCGACTTAAAGATGAAAGAAATTAAGACAACAGGCAGAAAAAGAGATCTTTCATTAATGTCTGCCACATCCAAGAAATGCATGTTACGTTTAAGACAATTGAGTCTATAATAAAATATATATAAACAAAACTGCACAGAGTTGCATATGATGAGAAGTAAGAAGATCGCTCTACATCTTTCTTGGAGTCTCAAAAATTTAGTCTAAACTCAATATTCTATTTCTAACGGAGGAGAAACACTGGATTTGAAAGAAATAAAGAAATGGAGGGTCCTCGTGACCTTGAGCGCAGTCCTCGCTGGCCATTGGATCAAGCTCATGTGCGCCGAGATGCACGCTGAGCACCTCTCTATCCCCTCCATCACTGCACACTACTATTTAACATCTGAGACTGATCAGATCCTTTAATCATCAAAGACATAGCCTTAGTTACTCTTTTGTTTATTTTCATTCATTGATTGAGAAAGAATCTTGTTTTGTAGTATATTATATATATATATATATATATATAACATGCATTCGAGTATTTGACTCATTAATTGGTGCATATTCTTTTACTTAGAGAATAAGATTCCAATCCCCCTTCTTCCAATTAAATATATATATATATATAACATATACATATATCTTTGATTTGAATTGGTTAATTAAGCTACTGATGAATCGACTTGAAAGTCACCAGACCAGAGTGATAATATAACGCTCGACCTGTTACAAAATTTCGCTATCAGCCTGCTTGCACTAATTATGTTATAGTTTGTGTTATATTTTAACTATTTATGTATTTAAAATCAATTATGATATTCTGTTTTACTTTTTGTTTTTACTTCTTCAAAAAAAAACTAAAATAAAAATAACGATAAGCAAGTAAAAAGAGTACCGAAGAAACCGAGCTTAAAAAATTTGATTATCAAAAGGTTTCAAACCTTCAAGTACTTATTTATTTTTCCTGTTTGGAATGCAAAAGGGAATTAATTAAATATAGATATATTCGTATAAACTTAGATATGCATAGCCAAATTAATAATTTGATTTTTCTAAATTAAATTAATCGAATCTCCACCCTTTACGATTATTGGCGGGTCACAAGCATGTTTTTATGGAAAAATCATTTCCACGCAGGCAAAGCATAACGAGGTTTACTCAAGATTGGATCAATCTTACATATGTTTAAAATTTATAATTCTCACTAAACATAATTTCATCCTAAAAGATGGTACGAAACTCTTGCTGATTAATCTGCCAACGTGTTTAGTATTAAATTATTAGCAATATTTTGATTAGTTAATATAGAGTAAATCATGGAGGTACCGCTGCCTTAATTAATTAAGAGAGTTTAATGAAATATTTAATTAATTAATGTTCATAGATATTAACAGGTTGGCATCAAAGAATTAATATACAGTTACAGTTCATGAAGATATTCTTATTGTCATGCCAATTAGATAATGCATTCGGAAAAGTAATAACTAACCCTACAATGACAACTAATTAAAGTAGCAACCCTAGAATTTCCCAAATTAATTAATTCTCAATGATAAGGGCTTGTCCCACGAATCCCTTGCCTTGCCCTAACCCGCAACAATGGGGAAGAGGGGAGAAAAACACTTATTGCCTATTTGGTCTAATTTTTTTTTTTAACTTGTTTAGCTCTTAAAAGAAAAAGTCCATGCAAATAAAGATTTTGAAAAATTCTTTAGGAAAAAAAAGGTTTTTTTTTTCAATGAACAAAATTAAAAAAAAAAACTTCACGAAAAACTTTAGAGATGAGTTTTCTTTTTTCTTCTTTTAAAAACATGTCAATTTTTTAGAAAAATTTTACTTTTTTTTTTCAAAATGTTCTCATCTATTAAAAATAATTTCAACATTATTTATTTTCATTTTTGCATGATTTATTATTAATTATAAACTTTATGTTATATAAAAATAATTTTTTTATTTTCAAATTTTTGTTTTAAATAAGTAAAAAAAAGAAAGTTAACTTTTTTCTATTGTGAATAAAGGAATTCATGATTAATAGAAAATTATCATTAAATACCTTTTATGGTAATTTTAATCGAAATTAGAGTTTATATAAATTGATTTTCCCAACAGCTTATCTACAAAAAAAAAAACTTATAAAAGCAAATTTACCAAGTATATTTTTAATATAAACTTAATAACAGCTTTTAAGTTAAAAAAAATAAAGAAAAAATAGGACCAAGTAAGCTCTTAATAATTAAACTATTAATTTTTATCTTTTTTTTTCTGATATTTAACCTTAAACATTTTCTTGACGGAGCAAACTTTATCATGATAAATACCCTCTCGGAAACTTAATTATTCTTTCTTTTTTTCATTGTATCAAGCTTCATGGACAAAAGGCTTTAACTTTTTCTTAAGCAATCTTTTCAACAAATAGCTTCTAAAGATTTAAATAAATAAAGAAACTTATTATACAATCTACTTGACAGCATTTTGAATTCCTTTATATATTGAATAAAATACACCTTAGGTAATAAATGAAATTTTCTCTTTTGCGATGAAAGTCGTTACTCTTTTTTTTTTTTTGGTAATTCTTTAAAACGAAGCATCTTAAATTTCAAATCATCAACAAAAAATTGCCATCCAATTTATCTAAAAATTTTAATTTTTAAGAAATTATATGTACCAGTAAAATCACAATCACAATGAAATAACATTAAACATATAACACGTACACACCCAATAGAAGATGAACACACAAATGAATCAATTAGTACTCCCTCTGACTCAATAATTTGTCCATCTTTTAAGTTCATGGAGTTTAAGAAAAAAAAAGTTAATTTCAGTGTATGTTATATTAAAATTTGATTTTTTTTCTATAAAATTGATGCTATATGTTTTTGAATGCAAAAAAGCAAAAAGAAAAATTCAATACTACTACTCCTTCCTTTCTATTATATTTTTCGTTTATTTATTTGTTTTCAAACAAATTCAATAAAATTATAAAAAATTTTAAAAATAATATTTGAAAATTTTGAATTTTAAAATTTTCAAAATATATTTTTGAAAATTTAATTTTATATATATTTTATAAAGTAATGATGAAAATTGAAATTATTTAATAAAAAAATCTAACAGAAACAAACAAAACGAGACACAGTATTTAAAATTCAAGTGCCCAAGAGAAGAAGATACTTGAAATATTGGTTTAACCGCCATTCACCGCACAATGCAGGGAATTGGAACTACGAGAACCACAAAATCATTAAAAAATTTGGATAAATTAAAACCATAGTTTTAGTTTTGTGGTGATCAGAGAGAGATGAGAATATGAAGACCTAGTGCCCTGGAAAAGGGTCGGTGTGAAGGTTTTGGGTCTCCAAGATAACACGTGCGGTGAGGTGCATCCGGTTGGGGCAAAGAACATGGTGTGTGCTGCTTTTCCTAGACTTATTGACCAGTCAACCTCATAACCAACCCTACCTTAATGTAGAGTAAGTTACTCTACCCTACTTTACATGTTCTTGCTTATTTTTCTTAAATTTTTTTCCCTTTCCCGTTATTTGTTTTAAGACATATTATTAAAACTTCAATCAACAAATACAAAGTGTTTGCAAAGCTGAGATCCAATATCAGGTCCTATTTCTTCTTGGGATAACCTTATGATAGAAGAAAATTCATAAATTACACAAATGAAAGCTTTTTCCTTTTTTTTTTTTTTTGAATTTACCTTCTCATAGTTCAAGATTAAAAATTCTTTTATAAAAAATTAAACTAAACATTATTGAATTACATAATCATGTGTAACTGATTAGCTAGCTTAATTGTTTTGTATTGACATCTCAAGGAAACCAGGTTTAACAGTGATGAAAATAATAAACTTACATGGTATTGCGTGTGGACTGACACGCACTGATCAGCTGGCTTAAAACCAAGCAACTCTCTCTTTCTCTTTCCCTCTCTCTTTGTGGGTGAAAGAAAGAGCAGTTTTTTAGATGAAAATAAAGTGGAATCAAATTGGGAACAGACCCAAAGAAAGACAGTATGGCGTATCCAGAGGGAGTTGATTCTTTCTCTCTCCAAAACCCTATTTAAATTCAAGCTTTAGCAACTCCTTTCTCCCATGCAATTGTCTCTTCTCCACTCCCCAACACCCACACCAACACCACTTGTTTCCTACTTGCTTGTGTGTATTTTCCTTCTTCTGCTTTCTCTCTCCTTTACTCAAAGCACACCATTATTTCTTCCTCCATAACTTGTCTTCCCCACTCTCCCTCAACACCACTACTTTGTGTTCCTCTGCTCTTCTCTTTTAAAGTTGTATTCCACCCTAAGAGATATACAGTATTCACATCTTCTTCAATTCCTAGCAATACATATAGACATATATACATATATATATATATATATATTTGTCTGTGTTTTAAGTAATTTCATCAGCTATATATCCTAAGATGTCTAGCAGAAGGTCAAGATCAAGGCAATCAGGAAGTTCAAGAATAACCGATGATCAGATCAATGATCTTGTTACCAAATTGCAGCAACTTCTTCCTGAGATTCGTAACAGACACTCCGATAAGGTATTTTCAACTCCCTCCTAGAGGTTTTCTTAATTTGTCCTTGATATCTATATGTATAAGTTACATGTATAATTTAATTTAATTAATTACCTTTGGTTCACCCAACTTCCTATTAAGACCTGAAAAAGGATTTTCATTCTCTAATTAAGGAGAAAGGACCAAACCTTGTTTGC
The DNA here is from genome assembly GCA_036013995.1 of Theobroma grandiflorum. NCBI lineage: Eukaryota > Viridiplantae > Streptophyta > Magnoliopsida > Malvales > Malvaceae > Theobroma > Theobroma grandiflorum. The sequence continues at coordinate 18,278,472 of CP142131.1, forward strand.
CTATTTCTAGCAATCTTTAACTGGAAACAAACAAAGAAGGCGTTTGGAAGTAACTGAAGAATATGACTTAATTTTGGTATATCTATTATAACAATTTCCCACGCATATATATTTTATATAATCGAGAAAAGGAAGAATAAATTGCTATCATGTTTGTAGTTTCTCAAGGCTTTCTTTCTGCCACTTTGCCAACAATGTTGAAGAGAACAACTTCAGAAGAGTAGGAGGTGCAGTTTTGTTAATTTTAAGTAAGATTTCGAAAATAGATTGGTTTATCCAGTGAAAGTTTAACATGAAGAAGTTAATTTTGTTCATATATATTCATTAATTCCTGCTATTTAAAGACTTCTTTCTTTTCCTTTGCACTGCATATATATATATGTATATATATACATATATATATGTATATATATGTATGTACGTAGAGTCTTCTTTTCATAAATTTACTAGTGATTAATAAAGAAAACCCGGCTCCTGTTTTCGTTTGCTTTGCTAATTAACTAAGATTTAATAATATTCTTGACAGGTTTCAGCTGCCAAAGTCTTACAAGAGACTTGCAACTACATTAGAAGCTTGCATAGAGAGGTTGATGATCTTAGCGAGAGACTATCTGAGCTACTAGCAACAACTGACAGCGCCCAAGCTGCCATAATCCGCAGTTTACTTATGCAATAGAGTTAAGGCTAATCAATATTATTAGGGTTCAGTACGTTTTGTAATAGGGTGCTTCGCTGTCTTTTTCTTATCCCTTTGCATTTCTCTTTGTCCTTTTTAATCTTAGGGCTTTGTTACTAGCTAAGAACCTAGTTGAAGTTGAATGACTAGATAATCTCTGTGCAAAGCTGTGTTAATTAAAGGGAACTAATAATATAATAAGAGAAGTACTCTTGCACTCAACTAGCCTCTCAACGTGCAAACGTGATGAACTCACCAATTTCAAGATGTTAAACTTACCAAGCTTTTTTATGCCAATTAATTAGTTGAATGCTAATTGTTACATAATTAATTAAATCAAATTAAGGGCTAAAAGAGCTCTTGCTCTCAAATAGGTATGCCTTATTAGTTAAAATATTCAGCAAAATCTTAAGCAGCAATCATTTTATATAGTTACCAGTTTAAGTTTAAGATACTTCAGAAAAAATACTGCGGTTAGTTACAAAAAAAAAAAAAGATTACTTCAGAGACAATACATGGGTTAATTGCAAAATATTTACAGCAAAACCAAAATACTTTCTTGTTTGCTTGTGATTAAGATCGGACGAGAATTGTTAACAACGTGTCTTGAATATCATTTGCCTGACAAAATTAAATTTTTCAAGACATGATAATTAACTTGAATTTCACTATTAGTATGTATTATTAGGCTCAACTGTTTCCATATAATAGATAGGCAAATATACATTTAAAACACACATTCACTTTAAAGTTTTGATTCTGAAACTATACACTGTATCCTTAACAGCAAGAACACCCTCATATAGCAGCATGCAAGGGGCAGCTAATATAACTTTTGTTTGCACAGTGACTAACCAACTAAAATGAGTCCCAAATCTGCTCCTTTTGAAAGTTTGCTCTGTTAGTTCTCTTTCATTGTTGGGAGTATAGGTGCAATATTGCTTCTTTCTTGTTTCTTGTTGGGCATGGGTAGCCCCAGGCTCACGCACTCAAAATAAGCATAAAAGCTGCATGGGGATAAGCAGCTTTGACTTTGTGTTTGTCCTCCACTATGATTTATAATGCAAACACAGGATAACAAAACTATATACTATATAGGGTTTTCATGCGTGAACACCGTTCCATCAATAGATATATTGTAGTAGTTAATTTGCAAAAATTTGTGGTATCGAAGCCATAGGACAACATTGACTCTCGAACGTATGATATGATAGCAAATTGAACTCATTCATAGTTACTAATTAACGTGAATAATGTATGTATTTATCTACCTTGATGATGTAGATTAAATAAAGGGAAATGGAAACTAAAAATTTTCTTTTAATTCTTAATGTAACTGATCCTTTGGGTATATGGGAAGAGGATTAATGTTGCAAGTTGCAAAAGAATGAATTGGGAGAAGTAGGGGTAGCAAGAAGGAAGACTGAATATATACAAAGTGTGTGTCTTTAAAAGAGATAAGTGTCATAACCTGAGTTCGAAAACTCAACCGTTCAATATAAAAGAAAAGTCACCATTAATTTTTGTATTTAAATGGATCACCTAAGTAGACTTGTCAATATGGGCCGACTCGGCCCAGCCCGACCCAGGCCCTTGTGGGTTCAAAAAATATGGGTCGGGCCTGGTCAACCCATATTTTATATAGGCTACTAAATCCCTAACCCAGCCCACCCCTTGTTAGCTTATGGGTCGGGTTGAGCTAGCCTATATTGACAGGTTTAAATTCAAGCCCCATCCTCTTACGGTTCCATACTCGTTAGAATCTTTCTCAACAGGCACAAGCTAAGGAGTTTCACAGTTTGATCAAGTTGTAGAAAGAAGAAAAAATGTCTCTGGTCACTGATGAGATCAAAGCCAATGCGTTTGAAATTTACCATGGAGATGAGATTTGTCAAGAGAAATTCAAGTTTTTGCTTGAAGAAGTTGGCATGCCCAAGGGGCTTTTGCCCCTGAGAAACATTGAAGAATGTGGGTATGTGAAGGACACTGGTTCTGTGTGGCTCAAACAGAAGCTATGAAACTCCCACTTCTTCCTTTCCTCCTGAACAAAACCCAAAGTAAATCTTCAGTAAAAGAAAAAACCCAATCAACCATTTCATTAGAAAATTTGAAAAAACAGAGCAAAATCGAGATAGGGTACTAAGTGATGGATGATGATACAAGAGGCTATGAAAGATTTCTTAGATATGCAGATTCCACTTGGGAAGCTCCATTAAGTGAGCCTCAGTCATGTTAAAAACCTAAGGGGTTTTGAGTAGAAAACTACAGAATCCTAAGGGTTAGGACTTGGGAGTCGAGACTCGGGTCTTAAGCAGGAGGTTAAGGTTTTTTTTTTCTTTTGGCCCATCGGGCTGGCCTGTCCCAACTCGGGTCAACCTCCTAAGCAACCAGGCTAGCCCATCTAGGCCCGATTTTAATATGGGTTGAAATTTTTTTAATCCAACCCACCCTATATTTAATGAAAAATGGGCTGACCCAATGGGCTAGGCCCATTTTGACAAGTCTACACCTAAGTGAATCTATTTTTCCTAATGAATTTTTATGCTTGACTTAATTTGATTAAAAATGATAGATTCTGGTCTATGAAACAAACTAGATTTGAGAGCACAATTATGTGTGAGAAAAGTATTAACACCCTCACATGCCTATTAGAAGCAACACCTAATTAATCGTGTGTCATCTGTTAGAAACAACACCTAATTAATCATATATCATCTGTTAGCCTTATTAAATAAATTCTAATTCTATACATAATTTTATTTCCCTAAATTGTTATACAAGATTGTTACTAAAGTTTTAGCTAATCGCTTAAGAAGGGTGATTGTGGAGGTTATTGGTCAGAATTAGTTCGCTTTCATCAAAGGCAGACAAATCTTCGATTATGCTTTGCTTGCTAACAAAATTGTGGAAAACATGCAAAAAGATAGTAATGGAGGCCATATTTTTAAAGTTTATTTTGAAAAGGCACTTGATAGTATTGATTGGGGTTTCATGGATCTTGTTACGAAGAAAATGAATTTTGGAGAAAGATAGAGGAAGTGGACTGTTTTTGTGTTTCTTTGGCAACTATTTCGGTTCTTGTCAATAGTTCTCCTTCGCGACAATTTAAGATGGGTAGAGGGTTGAGGCCTCTCTTTTTAATTTAGTTATTAAAGCTTTTGGCATTCTTATGAATAAGGCGGTTGATCTTGAGATGTTTAAAGGTGTTGTCATTGAGAGGAATGGAATTTTTGTTTCCCATCTGAAATACACAAATGATACTCTTATCTTCTTCAGACTTAATTTTGAGGACATCGTCAACATTAAAAGGGTTTTTAAGATGTTTTGAAGTCATGGTTGGTCTTAAAATCAACTTTCAGAAAAGTCTTTCATATGGAATTTGTCACGACCCGGAACTCCCTTCGAGCCCGTGACAACCACCGTGAAGTCTCGATAGACATTTTTACCCCGAATGCTGACCAAAACCTCACAAGGCTTTCATATCAGTTTTCTCGTTTTCCCTGCCAGTGATAGTCACTAAAATTATGTTTTAAAGTGGTATTGACCATTTTCGATTCAAAAATAGTCAAAAAGAAAATTCTACTACACAAGGGTATTTTGGTCATTTTCCTCGATAATTTTTCGAAATCGTCTAAAAATGTAGTAAATGAGTAGAAAACACCTATTTTATGATTAAAAATAAATTTATGTGTCTAAAACGTTCGTTTAAAACTAAAACGTAACTATCTGAATAAAATAAAAATATTTAATGAAATATTCTAATTTCTTATAAAACAATTTTTATAGAAGTATCGATAAATAATTTTTGTAGCATAAAAACAAAATAAAATCATACATACTGTAATATGGATAATCAGATATGCAATTACATTTACAATGACACGTGGGCCCCCAGATGACCAAGAAGGTATAAGCCTATATACCTTTGCTTTCTAAGAATGCAACTCTGAGATTATTTCTCGACGTGCTCGACTATCCACAGACTATCCTGAGCTTGAAATGTGAGGAAATGAGGGTGGTGAGATTAAAAAATCCCAGTGAGTAAACAGACATCATCAAAAATATCTAAAGTCGAGTAAATGGAGACAAATTCAAATTCGTTCTTCGTATTACAGTTCATCTTATCTCAACTCATTTCGATCGAGTAAAATAGAATCATTTTACACAAAATATTAATATGAATATTCAGTTTACTCAAATAATCAACTTGGCTTATGAATTTTTGATAACTTGGCTCCTGCCAAAATCATTCTCGGGGATACCTCGGTCGAGGCATCTGACCGAGACCGCCAAGGCTATTAAGTGTCATATACACATGAACACATTTTTACGTCTAAAAACATAGTCATTCCTTGGCGTTGGCTGAGTCTCACTCTCACACGGTGGTTCGCATGAGGTGAACTCAAACTTTACCTCAAAAGATACCCTCCACACGGCTTTCGATCGAGGTAGGATATAACTGATTCTGTGCCCCCTCTCATAGGCTGGCCCATAGATCCTTCTACTACAGGGATTATTTTATCTACCACCAGATTCATAAAATTTCAACTGCATGACATGGCAATTTATTGCAACCTAGCCTCTCAAGGCTGAATACACAATAGATATGATTTCAACACGAAAACCAGTTTAGCCAATCATGCTCACATATTGGTATAAGCTATTCAATTTAAACACAATTTATAACACAACAAATAAACAATCTCCAATTACTCTATTTTCCAAAATCATCGTTTAATTTGTGAAAAATTCATAAAATTCATTTTATTTATAAATTCACACTTTGCTTATAAAACAAAGCAATTCACCCTTTAAAATCATTTTTCCACAAAATCACAAAATCGGATAAAAACCTACTTTAGATAATTAAGATGACAGTAAGGTTACTCACAGCACTAGGAGTTTGAAATCCTCATATTCTCGGTTCTCGAGTACAATCTCTTGCCCGTATCAAATGGCTCATCACCTTTTCATAATACATGACACGAGATTCAATAATTTGGATTAAACTATTATAAACTATTTCAGGCTCTTATCTATATATATGCATGATATGAAATTCAAATTGTCCGAATATCGCTTAAACGTGGTGTTGACTTAATTCGGCCTATCACCCAATTGAACAGCCAACGCATCCAATTCAATTCCAAATTGCTTCATTTCTTTTCTAATACTTCAAATCACCAAACATAAGCCAAATAACACAAAATTCAGCAAAACCATCTTCACATTTCTTCTTGAGAACTTTGGCCATGGTGGTGCATCAACACTAGAATTTTTCTTATGTAGTTTTCTCACCATAATTCATCATTTTCTAACCAATTCACTTGAATTAACATCAATTCACCATCAATACTCTATATGTGAGGTTCGGCCATTCAAGAGTACCAAAGATTATGTGATTTTCTTCACTTGTTTCCATACTACACATCATTAACTAACCAAGAACACTAATCTAGCAAGAAATTTAATTAAATTCGAGCACAAAATCTCTTCCCCCATGTATGGTCAGCCATGATACCCATTTGCAAACTATGATTTCAGCCATGGAAATGAGAAAATAAAGCATGGGTATTGTAGATCTCAAGTAAAAATTGAAAAATTTTACCTTATCTTGCTTGATTCCTTGAATTTCCACACTTTCCCTTTGAATTTCTGCTCCTAGGGTTTTGTTCTTCTCTTGTTTTCCTTTCCCCCTTGTTTGGCCGAATATTGTGAGTGAAATGGGGAATTATGGGCTGATTTTTTAAGTTAAATATTAAAGAAATCAAGCTTGACACGTGGCATGATATCATTGGCCCATAATTTAAATATTTATCTTTTAACCCTTAATTCTTCACCACACAAATTGTCGTATTTATCCACACTAATAATGAATAAATTCCTTGGTTTTTGACAAGTGTTGGTGGGGTAAAGTTACAATTTTGCTCCCAAGGTGGCAAAATTACGATTTTTCCCTTATGCTCTAAAAAATACCGAAATTAAAATTTTTCTCACTTCTCAACCTCAAATTATACTCCAAATGATCAATCTTAGTCAAATGTGATCAAAATCTTTTCTAAAAATTTCCATTTTGCCCTCGAACTCCGAATCGTCATTTTAAGTTATTCCTGGACTATAAAATTTTCAATTTCACCTTAAAATCTTTATTTGATCTCTTTCGAGGCTTAAATCAACTTTGTTGTACCTTTAGGTATAAGACCGACTTTTGTCAATTTTTCGAGGCTTTCCAAGTATGCAAACATGTTGTCCATCACATGTATGACATGGCAAGTATTTTAGGACTGGGCTTGACAGCACTAACCTCAAAATTTCACTTATCGAATTCAAAGCAACAATAGGGGTATTGTCTTCTCATCTGATGTTCAACTACCTATGTTATCTCCTTTATAGGAAATTTTTGATTTATTCACCTTATTTACCTCCAGTTCAACTTAAGTACTTCACTCTTATCTACCATTGTCCTTTAAAATTATATCTGCAGTATCTTTCACAGTCATGATCTCTTATATCGAGATTTCAAGCATGTCTCTGTTACCATCATTAAGCTTGAACCATAACTCCATCTCAATCATACCAATTTTGATCACATTTTATACCTATTTATGTATAACAATCGCCGTCTTATTACTTCATTCTTTATTAGCCTCTCAGCATTTATTCATTCTTATCCTCTCACACTATTATATAGCTTGCAACATTATTAGCATGGCAAATTCATTTCTGTACGTATTCTCAACACTAGAGAAAATTAATAGTCTTAATTATTTCCATATACTTTGTGTTTATCTCGCATTTATATAACTTCCACCTTCTTAATCATATTAGTCCACCTCATATGACTTAATCTTGCCATAGATTACATTTCCTTAGTTATTTTCCCAAACTTCCTTAGGTCACCATAAATCAACTTCTGATAAAATTTTTGATCGTTTCATTTTCTATACAACTCATCAAATATATCGAGTTCAAATTCTGAATCACTATGAATAATTCTTTACTCTAGTTGATCATATTATCGACTCTATATATACGTATGTACTTGCACATCTGGATATCTCCATCATTCATAGCTTCACATCATTTACGTGTTTATACTCCTTTCTTATTGTTTCCAATCATACACTTAAGTTTCATTGTGTTATATATATCCTTGCATTACAATGTCATTAATGCTTCAAAGATTTTCCTTGACTTGATCATTGCATAAGATGCAATTCCACAATTCCTAAGAGTCATCTTTTTTCTTCGATCATCCTTCATGCCTCTAAATTACTTTGTATCCTTCTTGTATTCTGATATTAATTTGTCATTTAAGACTTAAACTCATTTAAATCATGTATACTCCAAGCATTTTTGAGTTTCAATTTCCACAATATATTAAGAAATTTTCATAGCAATATTCTATATAAACTTATTTGCTATATTATTCTTGAAATCCTTATTTACACTTTCATCACTTAGTATTGATATATCTTATCACTAGCTCACACCTTCATCAACTTTTCACTCACTCTCTCCAGGTTGGACTCATGCTTCATCTTTTGTTACAGCAAAAACTCTTGTTGAAGAACGAGTCTGTGGTCTAGAAGGTGGATATGCCAGGTTATTACTCTCTACATCAGATAGTATAGCTATTCCTTATCTCGGCTGTAATCCAGAGGAATCTTTCCTCTGTATATCTGTATGAACTGGTGGAGATGGAGTAGCTACAGTAGCATGTCTTAGTTGTAGGCAATTACTCATAATATGACTCGGCTGATTACAATGAAAACATCATGCAGGCCCCCTACACAGCCTGACATGATAATTCCCACACATTCTGCATTTATCAGAACCTCTGGAACTTTTCCCAGAATTAGTCACAGCAGATCCGCTGAATCTCATAGGCCTCTACTGTGTCTGTGAAAATGAAGGTCGGGAAGATGTTACTAGATCAGAAGTATTACCTCCTGAAACAGGTGAATCCTTGCCCTTTTTTAATGGCTGACTGGAAGATACATTCGAATTTCTCCTCTTTGTAAACTCAGCTCACATTCTCCTATTTTCGTTTACGAGCTTCCATCCCTTAAAGCCATTTGCACTACCTATTTATGCGGCTCCTTACCAATCACTATCATTCGATCTCTAATCTCATTTTGGAGCCCTTCTTCAAAATAGTTGGCCTAATCCTATTCAGTTGTCATTAAGTCAGGCACATAAGACAACAGCTCATTAAAACAAGCCTCATACTCTTCTACTGTCAGACTTCCCTGTTTCAAACTTAGAAATTCCCTCTTCTTCTCTTTTTGATGAAAATGAGTATAATATTGATCATCAAATTCTTTTAGAAAGTCTAACCAGGTCGGTGGGGTAGTGGAACGAGACTTTACCAAATTCCACCAAGTGTGGGCCCTCTTTTCCAATAACCTTGTGTCCACCATTAATTTCATATCATTGTCTATCCTCATATCAGCGAGTGTCTCTAAGACCTGATTAATCTAATCCTTGGCTGCGGTGGCATCTAATTCACCCGTAAAAGATATGCAACCAAGTTGCCTAACCTCTTTCAGTTTCTTAGGAACAGATACGTCCTGTACTGGTGGTGGAACTGAAAGAGCAACTGGAGGCATTATAGGCGGGACTTGACCAGCCTGAGTCTAGCCAGCAATAGCAGTAAAATAGGCTGCCAGTGCCTGAACTATCTCAAAAGGCATGGTAGGAATACTCGTAGGTGGCGGAGGAGGTGGAGGATGTGGAAGGGTCTCTGTCTGCTCAGCAACAAGTGCTGCTCAAAACGTGGATGTAGTCAATTCCTCCTCTATTGCCTCTCACTAACGAGATTGGGAGTGACCCCTTCCTCTCCTAGCTGATCTAATTAGAGGTGGGCATTCGCGTCTAAGAGGCATGTTAATCTATAAAAGATAACAAAGCATGTTTAAGCAACCTTAGACTTTATATGCAGATGCATCCTATTCAATCTAACCCGTCTTAACTTAACCCGGGGCCACACTAACACTGTAAATTTTTAAAACAATTTTAAAACCAAAACTCTAATCTTTAAAATTAAAGGCTCTGATACCAATTTAATTGTCATGACCCAGAACTCCTTTCGAGCCCATGACAACCGCCACGAAGTCTCGATAGACATTCCTACCCCGAAGGCCGATTGAAACATCGCAAGGCTTTCATATCAGTTTTCTCGTTTTCCTTATGAGTGATAGTCACTAAAATTATGTTTTAAAGTGGTATTGAGCATTTCGATTCAAAAATAGTCAAAAAAGAAAATTCTACTACACATGGGTATTTTGATCATTTTCCTCGATCATTTTTTGAAATCGGCTAAAAATGTAGTAGGTGAGTAAAAAACAACTATTTTGTGATTAAAAATAAATTTAGGTGTCTAAAACGTCCGTTTAAAACTAAAACGTAACTATTTGAATATAATAAAAATATTTAATGAAATATTCTAATTTCTTATAAAATAATTTTTATAGAAGTATCGGTAAATAATTTTTGTAGCGTAAAAACAAAATAAAATCATACATACTGTAATATGGATAATCAGAGTATGCAATTACATTTACAATGACATGTGGGCCCTCAAATGACCAAAAAGGTATAAGCCTATTTACCTTTGCTTTCTAAGAATGCAACTTTGAGATTATTTCTGGACGTGCTCGACTATCCACAGACTATCCTGAGCCTAAAATGTGAGGAAATGAGGGTGGTGAGATTATAAAATCCTAGTGAGTAAACAGACATCATCAAAAATATCTAAAGTCGAGTAAATGGAGACAAATTCAAATTCGTTCTTCGTATTACAGTTCATCTTATCTAAACGTATTTTGATCGAGTAAAATAGAATCATTTTACTCAAAATATTAATATGAATATTCAGTTTACTCAAATAATCAACTTGGCTTATGAATTTCTGATAACTTGGCTCCTGCCAAAATCATTCTTGGGGATACCCCGACCGAGTCATCCGACCGAGACCGCCAAGGCTATTAAGTGTCATATACACATGAACACATTTTTACATCTGAAAACATAGCCATTCCTTGGCGTTGGGTGAGTCTCACTCTCACACGGTGGTCCACATGAGGTGCACTCAAACTTTACCTCAAAAGATACCCTCCACACGGCTCTCGATCGAGGTAACATATAACTGATTCTGTGCCCCCTCTTATAGGCTGGCCCATAGATCCTTCTACTACAAGGATTATTTTATCTACCACCAGATTCATAAAATTTCAACTGCATGACATGGCAATTTATTGCAACCTAGCCTCTCAAGGCTGAATACACAGTACATATGATTCCAACACAAAAACCAGTTTAGCCAATCATGCTCACATATTGCTATAAGCCATTCAACTTAAACACAATTTATAACACAACGAATAAACAATCTCCGATTACGCTATTTTCCAAAATCATCGTTTAATTTGTGAAAATTCATAAAATTCATTTTATTTATAAATTCACACTTTGCTTATAAAACAAAGCAATTCACCCTTTAAAATCATTTTTCCACAAAATCACAAAATCGGATAAAAACCTACTTTAGATAATTAAGATGACAGTAAGGTTACTCACAGCACTAGGAGTTCGAAATCCTCATATTCTCGGTTCTCGAGTACAATCTCTTGCCCGTATCAAATGGCTCATCACCTATCCATAATACATGACACGAGATTCAATAATTTGGATTAAACTATTATAAACTATTTCAGGCTCTTATTTATATATATGCATGATATGAAATTCAAATTGTCCGAATATCGCTTAAACGTGGTGTTGACTTAATTCGACCTATCACCCGATTGAACAGCCAACGCATCCAATTCAATTCCAAATTGCTTCATTTCTTTTCTAATACTTCAAATCACCAAACATAAGCCAAATAACACAAAATTCAGCAAAACCATCTTCACATTTCTTCTTGAGAACTTTGGCCATGGTGGTGCATCAACACTAGAATTTTTCTTATGTAGTTTTCTCACCATAATTCATCATTTTCTAACCAATTCACTTGAATTAACATCAATCCACCATCAATACTCTATATGTGAGGTTCGGCCATTGAAGAGTACCAAAGATTATGTGATTTTCTTCACTTGTTTCCATACTACACATCATTCACTAACTAAGAACACTAATCTAGCAAGAAATTTAACTAAATTTAAGCACAAAATCTCTTCCCCCATGTACGGTCAGCCATGATACCCATTTGCAAACTATGATTTCAGCCATGAAAATGAGAAAATAAAGTATGGGTATTGTAGATCTCAAGTAAAACTTGAAAAATTTTACCTTATCTTGCTTGATTCCTTGAATTTTCACACTTTCCCTTTGAATTTCTGCTCCTAGGGTTTTGTTCTTCTCTTGTTTTCCTTTCCCCCTTGTTTGGCCGAATATTGTGATTGAAATGGGGAATTATGGGCTGATTTTTCAATTTAAATATTAAAGAAATCAAGCTTGACACGTGGCATGATATCATTGGCCCATAATTTAAATATTTATCTTTTAACCTTTAATTCTTCATCACACAAATTGTCATATTTATCCACACTAACAATGAATAAATTCCTTGGTTTTTGACAAGTGTTGGTGGGTAAAATTACAATTTTGCCTTCAAGGTGGTAAAATTATGAATTTGCCCCTATGCTCTGAAAAATACGAAAATTAAAATTTTTCTCACTTCTCAGCCTCAAATTATACTCCAAATGATCAATCTTAATCAAATGTGATCAAAATCTTTTGTAAAAATTTCCATTTTATCCTCGAGTTGCAAAATTACCATTTTACCTTTAGATTTCCAAAATTTCAGTTTGACTCCAAATCAACCCTCGAACTCCGAATCATCATTTTAAGTTATTGCTGGACTATAAAATTTTCAATTTCACCTTAAAATCTTTATTTGATCTAGTTCGAGGCTTAAATCATCTTTATTGTACCTTTAGGTACATGATCGACTTTTATCGATTTTTCGGGGCTTTCCAAGTATGCAAACATGTTGTCCATCACATGTATGACATGGCAAGTAATTTAAAGGCTGGGCTTGACAGAATTGGTGTTGATGATTCTACTTTGAATTCTTAGCCTTCTAGAATTTTCAATAAGGTTGGTTGTTTGTCAACTATGTACTTAAGACTCTCACTTGGTGCCGGGGCTAATTTTGTGAATATGTGGCTTCCAATGCTTAACCAAGTTAAAACTAGACTTGTTGGGTGGAAATCAAAGTTACTTACTTTTGGTGGTTGTCTTACTTAGATCATATTTGTCCGTTCAAGTTTGTTAGTTTATTATGTCTTTGTTCCAATTATCGATGATGGTTATGAATGAGCTTGATAAAATTCAAAGGCAATTTTTATTGGGAGAATTTGATGGGAAAAAGAACGAGTCTATCTGTAAGCCCATAGTTTGTGGTGGATTGGGTATCACTAACCTTATGCTTAAAAACAAAGCCTTACTCAATAAATGGGTGTCACGACCCAATTTCATGGGCCATGACTGGCACATGGGCCCAATGGGCATAGCCCACTAAACCCAAGCAAGCCTTTTTCGGTAATCATGTTCGACATTTTATACATCTTACTTTACTATTTCTGAACCAAAATTCTTGATTCACAATTCAATATATTTCAAAACATAATATGCATACCACATGTTTACAATTTCATTATCTCAAAGCACTGTCATTCAATGCCATCTCCTTGAGGCATCATTAATCCAACATATATATATATATACTTGTACACAGACAAAGACTCTCAACCATCAGCGGAGTAACTTTGAATAAAGGCACAGCTATTGAGATGTCGTAGTACCTACCAAAAGGTGAGCCTGCTTGGACGACTTGGTCTAAGTCGCAATTGCCTCTAAATCTGAAAACATGAATTTTTATAAAACTGTGAGTACAAAACTCAGTGAGCGAACCTTAGAAGGGAACAAGCAATATCAACCAAGAAATTTGATAATCATGATGCACTAGTTGAAAACGAGACAATTTTTGATCTAGCTAATATTTAAAACCCTTTCCACTTGACCTGGAATTATTAAAACATTTAATGATAAGGCAACCATAAAATTTCACCAATCATTCTATCAAGCAAGATAGCAAAATCAACGATTCATCACAAACTGTCACAAACAAAGGTTTCACATACCACACAATCACATTTTCCATCATGCACAATATATCACGTACAATTTCATTCACTAGTCATTCAGTTTCATTCACTATCCCATCTTTTCCTCCACTTTGGTGCACTCCCTACTCACACGTAACAATATAACCATGAGTGGACTCCCTACTCGCACATCATTATCCTTTTTGCACACCATTACAAGCATGTGCATTATCCACTTTTCACACCATTACAGGCATGTGCGTTACTTACTTCGCACGTGCACGGTTACATTAATTTCACAACATTTATTAAAAATGCATATCAGCATAATACAAAAGTACACAGATTCAGTACACTCAACTTTCACATAAATTTCTCAACATTACATGTAGGCATCATATAGATATACGCAGGTGCATCACAATCCTATTTAACATCACAGAAATATTTTGCACTAAAAGCTTGTTCCCAAGTACCCTTTCTTTTTAACGAAAGTTGAATAAAATCATTCAAGCATTTTATTCAAGTACGTTCATATTCCCAAAGCCATTTTGAAATGCAAATTCACTCACCTCATCAGGAGTGTAAAATACTCCTGTTTCCGAGTTTCACTATATTGAATTTTTTTTCTCGCTTCCGAGAAACCCACCACCTATACCAAATTTTCGACACATTTTCAATTATTTGTGTCAAACCACAAAAAATTATTTCAGGCTCTATACGATGCATGGAAATGAGGTAAAAATGGTTCGGACAATTGTTTAATTACGATGTCCGACCAATTTGCCTATGCCCGATCTAATTTGCTAAAACCCTCAATTTAACTTCGATTTGACCCATTTCAATTTCTAACAATCCAATTATATCCACATTACTCAATGACAGTGAACACGGGTCAATTTATCAGACTTAGACTATAAATTACATTTTTACCCCTATTAGGTAAAAATTCATATTTTTGCACCAAAAATTCCCATTTAATTCCTACCTTCATAATTCATCAAATATTACCAAAATGCCTTAAAATCTCATCAATTTCCTCAATTTCCAGTGGCCAATTCCTCTAAAAAAATTCAGCCAAAAATGGTGCACTAATACCGAAAATTTTCCTATTTAATTTTTTTCCATAATTGATCAATTTCAAAATCGTTTCATTTGAAATGAAATCATTTCATTTCACACACATTCCCTAAGGTATTCAATCATTGAAGATTCATGGGAAAAATCAATTTTTTTCTTGTTGTTTTGCTTACTAACATGCTAAACTATCTCTAAACACTAACATAGCCCAAAATCAAATTATTCCAACATATTTTTCTCTCTAAACCCATTTGACCAGCCCTTGATTCACCATGAAAACATGCATTTCAAGCATGGAAAAATAAGGGAAATTGCTTAGAAATAAAAGATCTCAGGCAAAAATGGAAAACCATACTTTTTTCACTTGATTTTCTTGAATTTTCTCACTCTAGGGTTTGTTTTTGGTTTCTCTCTCTATTTTCTGGTTTTTGGCTGACCAAGGGGATGAATGGGCTGATTTTTATGGCTTTTTATAAAGAAATAATAAAATATTCAAAGTATGCCACATGGAATTTTTCTATTGGTTCAAACCTTAAATATTTGACTTTTTATCCATTAATTTCCCACCACAAAATTCTCATACTTATCCTATTCCATGCTGAATAAAATCCCTTGGTCTTGACAAGTGCTGGGGTGAAAAATTTACCGATTTACCCCCGAGATGAAAAAATTACGATTTTACCTCTGTGCTCCAAAAATACCGAAAATTAAATTTATCACTGCTAAACCACATATTATACCCCATATAATTATTCTTGGTCAAATATTATCAAAATCTTTTATAAAAATCTCTATTTTGTCCTTAAATGACCATTTTACCCCTAATCGATCAATTTTCCCAATTAAGCCCAAATCGGACCTCGAATTCCGAATCACCCTTTTAAATCATTTTGTGGGTTTTAGAATTCTCAAATTCCTCTTAGAATTTCTATTTGAACTAGTTTGAGGCTTGATTTAACTTAGTTGTACCACTCAGTACAATACCGTCTTTTAACGAACTTGACAGGGTCTCACAATGGGTATGGAGATATGGGTCTGAAATTGAAAGTCTACGGAGGCAGGTTATGGTTGAGATAAATGGAGAGAACCTTTCTGAGGTTGTATCAAAAGTTAGGAATAGAAGAGTGTCAAGCTTATGGAAAAATATCAGTCCCATTTCCCCCTCTAACCGTTACTTTGATATCATTTCTATAGGTCTGGGTTTCTCTTTTGGAGATGGCAAGTTTTTTTTCTGTTGGCATGATTGGTGATCTAATGAATCATCCTAAAAAGATTTGTTTCTACGTATTTTTGCCTTAGCCATCAATAAAGATGGAAATATTAATGATTTTGGCAAATGGGAGAACAATGATTACAAATAGGATGTTAAACTAAGGAGAAAAACCTTTGGTTGGGAAGACAGCCAAGGGCAACATTTTAATCATTTTCCTGTTGAGTTGCTGTTTTACTCAATTATGAAGGATAAGTTGATTTAGAAATTCTCTCACAGTGAAAACTATATAGCCAAAGACTTTTGTAGACTTGTTTATGGTTATGAATGGGTTCACAAAGCTTTATGGAAAAACATTTGGTGCGGTCGCTCCCCACCACCCCAAAGTCGAACTTTTGTGTTGGCTTATTATGAATGGAAGACTTATTGTCAAGGATGATTTCCAAAGGTGCTGTTATTTGCTCATTATGCCATAAGGAGATCGAATCAATTAATCATCTGTTTTTCACTTGCATCAAAAGCTAGAAAATATGGTTTATGTGGTGTAAGGTATGGGAAATTACATCGGTCATTCCTTGTTCTGCGATTAAGTATTTTTATGCTTGGAATAATGTTATCTCCAATAATGAAACTGTTAACTCTAGAAGATGGCTGATAACTTTATGATATAGAGTTATTTGGGCTTAATTTTGATTGTAATTTAGCTTAGTTCTTAT
This sequence comes from Theobroma grandiflorum, assembly GCA_036013995.1. NCBI lineage: Eukaryota > Viridiplantae > Streptophyta > Magnoliopsida > Malvales > Malvaceae > Theobroma > Theobroma grandiflorum. The sequence continues at coordinate 18,295,272 of CP142131.1, forward strand.
AGTAATGCATAGGAATTAGTAGATTTTATTTAATTATTTTAAATTAGTTAATTTATGTGAGTCAATCTAATCATGATTAATTTTATGCTTAATTTGGTGTAAATGTGTTTAAGATAGGTTGTTACTGATTTAATTGTGTTTTTGTAGGTGTTTGATGAAAGAAGAATTTTAATGAAAAAATGAGAGCAATTGCAAAGTGTAGGCTTTCACTGCATATGCTTTGGTATTTTCACTATAAACTTCTCTACAGAGCTTCAAATGATGTTATTCTTGGATCATTGGAAAGATAAGAGAAAAATTTACAACTTTCATGTTTACCACTTCACCTAGTTCGGCCTGGAAGATGGTCAAAAATCATGTCGAAGTTAATGCACTACAACAGTTCTGACCAATTACGATTTTTATTAATTAATTGGGCAAGGTTTCAACTCACATAAGTCTGATTGGAATTGACTTCTTTGTCCACCCAATTTGGCCTTACTTCAAAGCTTATAAAAATAGCCTTTTAGAGGATTTGAAGGATATGAACGAAAGAACGAAAGAACGAACAAAGAAACACCAGATTAAAAGTTGAGAGTCAAGCTGCAGAGTCATTGAAGTTGAAGCTAAGAAAAATTTGCAAAATTCAAGGAGATTGAAGATCCTGAATATAATTCTTGGGCTTTTCTATCTTTTTTTATTTTTCTTATTTTTTTTAAGGTGATTGGAATGTTTAAATTTTATTTGATGATGTTGTGTGACTTGATAGAGAACTAGATTTTTAATCTAAGATTATGATTGAACTCAATATATAGTCTAACTTATTTATCTCTCTGTTGCTTATGTTTGATAGATTTAAGTTGTTTATTTTATTCTATTCTTAATACTTCTAGTTGATTGGCCACTAATTAGATTGAATTGGAAACCTAAGTTAAACCTTGACAAAGGAGATTTAGGTAGACCTTGAATAAAATAGCGTATGATCGAATACACTTAGTTGATTAGGTGGTTTGATTTGCATATAGGGTAGGCACACACCTATAAGCCATACATAGCTAAAATTAGAGCACAAACTTAATGAATCTTTCTTCAATTCAATTTGCATAGACATATAGTAAATTAATTAGGAGATATATTTTTATAAGAAACTCGACAGAGACTTATAAATAATTTAGGACTCTATGTTAGCAATTTAATCTATTAAACTGAGTTAAGAGAGACAGATAATAATCAGATAAAGTATTGAGGGATATCATAATCTTAGATCTGGTCATTATTAAAAGTTAATAAAGTAAATTTGCTCGTAGATTTTAGATTAATTTTAGTTTGAGTTTTTAGTTTATTAATTTATATTTTCCTTTTTAATTTTAATTGTTTAAATAAAATTAATGTGTTTTAATTTCAGTAATTAACTGTAAGAATTAATTCAATTCTTCTTGGGAACGATACTCTACTTCATCACTATATAACTTGTTAATGATACGTGCACTTGCGTTAGAAATCGACAACAAGTTTTTGGCGTCATTGTCGAGGAATTGATTTTTAATTCTTTCTTGTTAATATTAATACTAAGCATTCTTAATCTTAATCTAGACTTTTCTTTTCTTTAATTTTTCAGGTACTTTTGGTCGTTGTATGCGAAGTGCTCAAAATTTGGAAATTGTTCCTTTTGATCCAGAAATCAAGATAACTTTTCACAAACTTCGAAGGAAATAGAAAAAAATTTTTGCACCAAGTAAAACAATGGCTGATCAACAAAAGGAAGAGACCAAGCCTTTGAGGGATTATGCAGTCCCACAATTACAAAATCTCCACTCTAGTATCCGAAGACCTCCTATTCAAGCCAACAATTTTGAAATTAAGCTATCAATCATTCAGATGATTCAAACTACTGTTCAGTTTGGGGGTTTGGCTAATGATGATCCGAATGCTCATATTGTAAATTTCTTGGAAATCTGTGATACATTCAAAGCCAATGGTGTTACCGATGGTGCCATAAGATTAAGGCTTTTCCTTTTTTCATTAAGAGATAAGGTAAAGAGTTGGTTAAATTTGCTTCCTACTAGTTCCATTAATACTTGGGATGATTTAGCTCAAAAATTCTTAGAAAAATTCTTTGCACTTTCCAAGTCAGCAAAGATGCGGAATGATATTACTTCTTTTATGCAACTTGATTCTGAATCACTGTATGAGGCTTGGGAGAGGTGTAAGGATTTGATGAGAAGATGTCCTCACCATAGATTACCTAAGTGGCTACAAGTTTAGACTTTTTATAATGGTTTGCTTGGACCTTTTAGAACTACCATTAATGTTGATGCTGAAGGTGCACTTATGAGTAAATCCATTGATGAAGCTTATGATTTGCTCGAAGAGATCTCTTTTAATAATTACCAATGGCCATAAGAAAGATTAGGTACAAGAAAAATTGCTGGAATTCATGAATTAGATATGTTTAACACTATTTTTACACAATTGGCCTCTCTTACAAAGAAAATAGATAAACTGAGTGTCAATACAGTTCAAAACTCTTTTATGACATGTGAAGTTTATGGGGAAGGACATTCCAATGACAATTGTCCCATCTATTATGAGTCTTGTCAATTTGTTAGAAGTAGGCAACAAAACAATCCCTATTCCAACACTTATAATCCTGGTTGGATGAATCATCCTAATTTTTCAGGGAATAACAACCAAGGGTCATCATCAATAGTTAAGTCAAACTTTCCTCCTAGATTTCCATCTAGAGCCCCTATGCTAGAGAAAAAGCTTTCAATGGAGGATATGTTCATGCAATTCATAACGAAAACCGATGCCTTCATTACAAAGACTAATGCATTAATGACAAAGACTGATACCTCAATTAGAAATCTTGAGATGCAAATAGGCCAACTTACCAGTGCTTTAAATTCTAGACCTCATGATACCTTACCAAGTAATACTGAACCCAATTCGAGAAGAAAAGGTAAGGAACATTGTAAGGCAATCCATCTTCGTAATGGAAAAAAGGTAAGTAATGAGGTAAGTAGTAAAGATTTAAATTCTGAAATTTCAATTCAATCTAATGAAAAAGAAATTGAAAAAGATGCTGTAAAAGAAATTATGGTTGAAAAATCTGTTGAAAATTCAAAAGAAAAATCACAATAAAAAATTTCTCCTACACCCCCACCATCTTTTCCTCAAAGATTTCAAAAAGAAAAGCTAGACAAACAATTCCAGAAATTTATTGATGTATTTAAAAAATTACATATTAATATACCCTTTGCTGAAGCTCTAGAACAAATGCCAAGATATGTTAAATTCTTGAAAGACATTTTGTCTTAAAAAAGGAAATTAGGTGAGTTTGAAACTGTTGCACTTACTGAAGAGTGCAGTGCCATCTTTCAAAATAAGCTTCCTCTAAAGCTTAAAGATCTAGGTAGTTTTACTATTCCATACGTTATTGGTACTTTTTGTTTTGCTAAAGCTTTATGTGATTTAGGAGCAAGTATAAATTTGATGCCCTTTTCCATTTATAAAAAATTGGGTTTTGAAGAGATTAAGCCAACTTCTGTGACTTTACAACTTGTTGATAGATCTATCACCTATCCTTATGGTATTGTGGAAGATGTTTTGGTAAAAGTTGATAAATTTATTTTTCCAGTATATTTTATTATTCTTGATATAGAAGAAGATCGTGAAATACCAATCATTCTTGGGAGACCATTCTTGAGAACTATTCGAGCTTTAATTGATGTAGAAAAAGGTGAGCTTACTCTAAGGGTTGAATACCAATAGGTAACATTTAATATTTTTTGAGCTTTAAAATTTCCCAATGAACATTATGAATGTTTCACGATTAATATGGTGAATGACATAACGAATAATGTGTTTATTGAAAATCATCAAGATCCACTTGAAACTTCTTTAAATTCTTCATGTGATATCATTGATGAAAAAGTTCTTGAATATGCTAACCATCTTGATGCCTATTCACGTCTTCTAAGATCACAATTTGAGTCTTTGGACTTATCAATTAAAACTTCACCAGTCAAACCTTCCGTTGAAAAACGTCCTTCACTTGAGCTCAAACCATTGCCTAAACGTTTAAGGTATGCTTTTTTGGGAAATTCTTCTACACTACCAATAATTATTTCTTCTTCTCTTTCTAAAGAATAGGAAAATAAACTCCATCTAGTTTTAAAAGATTATAAAAAGGCAATTGGGTGGACCATTGTAGACATCAACGGAATTAGTTCATCAATTTGCATGCACAAAATTCTTTTAGAAGAAAATCATAAAGTAACCATTGAGCATCAACGAAGACTGAATCCAATCATGAAAGAGGTAGTAAAGAAAGAAATTATCAAGTGGCTTGATGCAGGTATTATCTATCCTATTTCTGATAGTTCATGGGTAAGTCCAATCTAATGTGTTCCCCAAAAAAGAGGTATGATTGTAGTTTCTAATGAAAATAATGAGCTCATTCCTACTAGAACTGTTACTGGATAGAAAATATGTATGGACTATAGAAAATTAAACAAAGCCACGAGAAAAAATCACTTTCCATTACCTTTTATTGATCAAATGCTTGATAGATTAGCAGGTAAGGATTTTTATTGCTTTTTGGACGGTTATTCTGGTTATAATCAAATTGTCATTGCTCTTGAAGACCAAAAAAAGACTATATTTACTTGTCCTTATGGAACTTTTGCTTTTTGTAGAATGCCTTTTGGACTTTGTAATGCTGCAGCTACTTTTCAAAGATGTATGATGGCAAATTTTTCTAACATGGTTGAAAAGTTTTTAGAAGTATTTATGGATGATTTTTCAATTTTTGGGGATAATTTTGATGATTGTCTATTTAATGTTGCTAGAGTACTTAAGAGATGTGAAGAAACTAATTTAGTTTTAAATTGGGAAAAATGTCACTTTATGGTGTAAGAAGGCATAACCTTAGGCGATCGAGTCTTTAGTAAAGGTTTAGAAGTAGATAAAGCAAAAATTGAAATAAATGAAAAACTTCCACCTCCCACCTCTGTTAAAGGCATTCGTAGTTTTTAAGAACATGTTGGATTTTATAGAAGATTCATTAGAGATTTTTCAAAAATTTCTAAACCACTATGTAATTTGTTAGAAAAGGATATTCTTTTTAATTTTAATGATGCTTGCCATGATGCTTGTGTTGAATTGAAAAAGAGATTAATTTCTGCTCCTATTATCACTGTTCCTGATTGGAATATTCCTTTTGAATTAATGTGTGATGCTAGTGATTATGCAATTGGTGTAATTTTGGGACAAAAAAAAACAAAAATTTTGCATCTTATTTATTATGCTAGCAGAACATTGAATGATGCTCAAGCAAATTATACCACAACCGAAAAGGAGTTGCTTGCTATTGTTTTTGCTTTCGATAAATTTAGCTCCTATCTTATTGTTACTAAAGTTATTGTCTATACTAACCATGCAGCCATTAAATATCTGATCGAGAAAAAAGATGCCAAACCATGCTTGATAAGATGAGTACTGTCAAGCCCAGCCCTAAAATACTTGCCATGTCATACATGAAATGGACAACATGTTTGCATACTTGGAAAGCCCCGAAAAATAGTCAAAAGTCGGTATTGTACCCAGAGGTACAACTGAGTCGATTTAAGCCTCGAACAAGTCCAAATAGAGATTTTAAGGTGAAATTGAAAATTTTACAGTCCAGGAATAACTTAAAATGATGATTCGGAGTTCGATGACTGATTTGGAGTCAAATCAGAATTTTTGAGATCTAGGGGTAAAATGGTAATTTTGCCACTCGAGGACAAAATGAGAATTTTTAGAAAATATTTTGACTACATTTGACTAAGATTGATCAATTGGAGTATAATTTGATGTTGAGAAGTGCAAAATTGTAATTTCGGTATTTTTCGGAGCAGAGAGGCAAAATTGTCGTTTTGCCACCCCGGGGGCAAAATGGTAATTTTACACCACCAGCATTTGTCATGCTCATAGAATTCATTCATTAACAATTTATGTGGAGGAGAATTAAAGTGTATTATGTGGTGGTGAATTAAAGGTTAAAGGATAAGTATTTAAATTTTTGGACCAATAATAAAATGACAAGTGTCAAACTTTTATTTTTTTATTATTTTTTCTATAAAAGATCATAAAACCACCCTATTTCTCCCAATAAGGGTCGGCCAAAGAGAGGAAAGAAACAAAACAGGAAGAGTAAACCCTAGAGTGAGAAAATCAAAGAGAAATTATTGGATTTCAAGCAATCAAGCTAGAAAAGGTAAAATTTCTTGACTTTGGCTAGTGATCTATCATTCTTGTGCATCATTTTCCATTTTAAACGGTTGAGAATCAAGATCTCATGATGGTGTTCTTGCTAGTCAAAGCTTTAGAGAGAGGTTTTGATGCTTGAATTGGTTAGATTTCAATAGATTTCAGTGTTTTTAGTTAGTTAGTAATGTGTAGTATGAAAAAGAAACCAAGAAAAATTCATTTTCTCTTATTACCCATTAAGGCCGAATATTATGGAGTGAATATTGGAAAGGAAATTTGTGACATTTTATGTTAATTGGTTATGATTTAATGATTTTAATAAATGGTGGTGATAGAAACCGAAATTGATGATATTTAGCATGAAACCACAAATCTCACATTAAACCCCATAGGCCGAATTTCCTATGTGACTTATTGGTGATGAATTTGATTGAATTTCAAGTGGTTTGAGTTGGAATTAATGATTTATGGTGTAAGAATGTAGCTTGAAAAATTTTATTGGTGGTGGACATTTTATGGCCAAATATTCCAAAATGAAATGTGAGGATGATTTTGTCACATTTCAAGTTATTTAAATTGTGTTTAATAATTTGGAATATTGAAGGAAAAATGGGATTATTTGGAGTATTGAAAGAGAGATAAAAGTAATTGGAGTTGAATTGGGTATATTGGTCAATTAATCAAGTGAAAAATCAAATGAGGCCAATATCGATTTATTTAAGTATACGATGGAATTTAGAAAAAAGATACCATATCTAGATAGTCACCCGAGTATTTCATATTTCATTTTATGCATTAATATAGAACTTGATTTGGTTTTATATCAATTTAGCACCAATTCAATGAATTGTTTGCTGTGCATTATGGATAGGGGGTGAGCAAACTATACTGGTAAAAGTATAAAGATTGTACCTGAAGATCGGGATTAGGAGTACATCGACTCCTAGTACTATGAGTAACTTATTATCGCCTTAATTATTTAGAGTAATTTTACTCAATTTGATGATTTGTGAAAAATTATTTTAAATGGTAAATTTCTTGTTTTATGAGAAAAATGTGAATTTATAAAATAAATTGAATTTTTATAAATTCAATTGAAAATTGGATAACTGATTTGAAATTAGAGTAATTGGATACCACATGCTTTATTGTAAATTATGATTTGAATCAAATGGCTTATGATATTATAGCATGATTGGCTGACTTGTTAATTGTATTGAAAAATGTGAACTATTTGCTTTGTACTGATAAATTGCTTAGCAATGAAATTGCCAAGTCATGCTATTGAAATGTTTTATTAAATTGGTGGATTATTCACTACTGCAGTAGCCGGGTTCCGTGGACCAGCTTATTTAGAGGTGTTACAGTAAAACCCACTATATATATACTTTTATCTCAGTTGTAGAGGCGTAAAGGGTTGTCCTGAGGTATGACAGAGTTCACTTCACGTCAAACCACCACGTGAAGGCGAACTCAGCTAACGCCAAGGAACGACTGTATTTTCAAATGTAAAAATATGTTTTACGTGGATATGAAATTTTAACAGCCTTGGCGGGCTTGATAGGATGCCTCTGATCAAAGTGTCGTCGAGTATGAGTTTTGGCATAAGTTAAGTTTTAAGAAATTCATAAGCCATATCAATTAATTGAGTAAAAATGAATTTATTTCATCTAGTTGAAATTAGTTGAATTGTTATAAATCAAAGTACAATGGAATGTTTTAATCGTCTCCATTTACTCGACTTTAGATATTTTGGGTGATGTTTGTTTACTCACTAGGATTATAAAATCTCACCACCCTCCTTTCCATCCATTTCAGGCTCAAGATAGCCAGTAGTTTGCCAATATCGTCGAGAGACGAATTTTGGAGTTGTAACCTTGGAAGTCAAAGGTTTTTCTGACTCATACCCTTAGATCAATTTCGTCGTTCGGGGGCCCATTGGTCAATGTATATTGAATTATATACTCTGGTTATCTCTATTACAATATGTAAGAATTTATTTTGCTTTCACGTTACAAATTTTTTTACGTAACTTTCTATAAAAATTGTTTTACTAGAAAATATAATATTTTATTCAATATTTTTATTATATTCAAATAGTTACCATTTCACTTTAAATAAAGGTTTTAGACATCTAAACTTATGTTCGATTATGAAATATGTGTTTTTCACCACATACTACATTTTTAGCCAATTTCGAAAATTTTGGAGAAAAATGACGAAAATACCCTTGTGTAGTAGAAATCTCTTTTCGACTGATTTTGACTTGAAAATGATTACTATTCCTTCAAAATATGATTTTAGTAACTGTTGCTCACAAGGGAGATAAGAAAGCTGATATAAAAGCCTTGCGAGGTTTCGATCGGTATTCGGGGTATGAATACCTATCGAGACATCGCAGCGGTTGTCACAGGCTTGATGGGAGTTTCGGGTCATGATAGGTACTTTTGCTTCAAGAATTTGACTTGGAAATTCGAGATAGAAAAGGTGCAAAAAATCATGTGGCTGATCATTTATCGAGATTGGAAAATAATGAGCACATTGGGAATTCAACAATGATCAAGAAGACTTTTCCTAATGGGCAGTTGTTTCAAATAAGGAAGTAGAAAAATTTACCATGGTATGCTAATGTTGTGAATTATCTAGTGAGTAAAGTCTTCCCTCCTGATTTTAATTCTCAACAAAAGAAAAAATTCTTGCGTGATGTCAAATACTACATGTGGGATGAGCCTTTTCTTTACAAGCATTGTGGAGATCAAATAATTAGAAAGTGTGTTCCTGAAGAAGAATTTGAAAATATTCTTTATCATTGCAATTCATCTGATTATGGAGGACATTATGGTGGAAAACGAACAGCTACTATGGTTCTACAATCAGGTTTCTATTGGCCTTCTCTTTTCAAGGATGCTTACAAATTAGTTGAAAGATGTGATAGATGTCAAAGAATAGGTAATATATCAAAAAGACATGAGATGCCTCTAAACAACATCTTGGAAGTTGAAATTTTTGATGTGTGGGGAATTGATTTTATGGGTCCATTCATTCCATCATTCAATAATGAATACATCTTGGTTGCTGTTGATTATGTCTCTAAATAGGTGGAAGCTATGGCATTGCCAAGAAACGACTCTAAGACAGTCATAAACTTCCTACAAAAGAACATCTTCGCACGTTTTGGTACACCTAGAGCCATAATTAGTGATAAAGGGACTCACTTCTGCAATAAAAATTTTGAGGCAATCCTAGCCAAATATAGAGTCAAGCACAAAATAGCCACTACTTATCATCCTCAAACAAGTGGCCAAGCTAAAGTTTCAAATCCAGAAATTAAATGAATTTTGGAGAAAATTGTTTGTCGTTCTAGAAAAGATTGGTCGAAAAAGCTGGATGATGCTTTGTGGGCGTATAGAACTGCATATAAAACTCCAATTGGGATGTCTCTGTATAGATTGGTATTTGGCAAAGCATGTCATCTTCCAGTCGAGCTTGAACACAAGGTGTATTGGGCAATTAAAAAGCTTAATTTTGATCTTCAAGCAGCTGTAGAAAAACGTCTTTTACAACTCAATGAGATGGATAAATTTCGTCAGGAAGCTTAAGAGAGTGCAAGAATGTACAAAGAGAAGACAAAACGATGGCATGACAAGAAAATCATAAACAGAAGTTTTGAATATGGCCAACATGTTCTCTTCTACAATTGTCGTTTGAAATTATTTCTTGGAAAATTGAAATCTCGTTGGTCTGGACCTTTTATTGTGAAGAAAGCATAACCTCATGAAGCAGTGGAGATAGTTAACGATAAATCAATCTTCAAAGTAAATGGGCAACGATTAAAGCATTATTAGGGTGGTGATTTCAATCGTCAAAGATCCTTAATCACACTTATTGACACAATTTAAATCAGAGAAAGTCAAGCCAACGACTATAAATCAGGCACTTCTTGAGAGGCAATCGAAGCATTTTAACTTACCTTCTTTTGTTTTTATTTATTTATTTATTTATTTATTTTTATTTATTAATGTTTTTTTTAATTTTACAGTTAAAAAAAATTTTTTTTTGGTGGGGTTAGCAGCAGCTTCCTTAAAGGGAGGCCACGAGCTCGCAACCTGTAAGCACGTAGGCCGCGGCTCCCCTAACTCTAGGCCACGGCCCCTCAAAAAAAAAAAAAAGAGCAGCCCAACAACCATTCAAATTTTCCATTCACACGTGACTTTTTCCCACCAACCATTCAACTTTTTGTGCAGCCACTAAACATTCAAGTTTTTGTCTTCTGCCATAAAGTCCCTCCTTTCAGCTCACCTACCCTTTTCTACAATTTTCTACACTTTGCTATTCTCTTCTCAACCATTCCTCCCGTTTTTTCTCTACGCTTCCTCTTCCCATTCGTCTCCTTAAATATTTCTTTCTCCATATCAAGTACCCACACCCATTATATCCTTCCACGCTTACTTTCAACATTTATGCACTAAATATCAAGTAAGTTTCAATATCTTTTTTTTATTTTCTTCTTTTATTTTTAATATTGATGACTTGCCTCTTACTATTATTTTGTTGAAAATTTGTGTTGAATATTAAAGATTCTTGAGACATTGTGCTTAATTATTTTCTGGGTGTGGTGGTTGGTTTAGATTTGTGCTTTAAATTTCAAACATAAGTTGAAAAAGAGGAAAATATGGGTAAGTTTCTTGACTTTAAATTTTTATGTGCCTAGTAGTATAAAAATATTTTAATTGTAAGATTTTTATTTAATATTATGGGTATTGTTTTAAGATGGGAGAACATATGAATTACTATTGTTGATGGTCCATTGTGTGTTGTTGGTATTTTTCTGTTCCTTTGGTTGAGAATTAATTGTAGGATATTCGAGAATGGCACTCAAATGATCAAGATACAATTACAGTGGTTCATTTAATCATACTAAATTTGTGTCAATTGATGCTGTGGATAGACATGCAAGTTCTCTTGCAAACAAAATTACAATCCCTGAACGAGGACTGGACCAAGGGTTGATCACACACCTTGACCTTCAACCAATGATTGATGGTTGTTATTAGCACAAATTTTGTGCTTCCCCAGCAGCTGCAAGTATCCCTTTGGTGAGAGAATTTTATGCTAATGCTATTAAAGCTACTAATGATCTTGTTTTTGTGTGAAGAAAATTAGTTCCATTCTCAAGCCATGCCATCCACGCATTTTATGGAACTTCTAATATTGAAAACGATGGTTATGATCAATATTTTACTGAACATGAAAATTGGGATGATATCATTAAAATAATCTGTGATGAAGGTGCTCAATGGCAATTCTTTAATAATGCACCAGTTTCATTCAAGAGGACTGTGATGAAACCAATTTCTAAGATATGGTTATATTTTGTGGCTTCCAAACTAGTTCCTACAACACATACTAGTGGTGTCACAAAAGATCGAGCTATCCTCATTTATTCAACCATGACTGGACTCACAATTGATATTGGTCGCATAATTTACAAAGCCATGACTCACACTACACAATCAAAACATGAAGGCTTATGGTTCCCTTCTCTGATTATAGCTATGTGCAAACAAGCTAGTGTACATTGGGATTCTAGTGAGGAGTTGTTGCACCCTAAACTTCCAATTGATCTTAATCTCATTCTCAGACAATCTCAAACTTCTATTGGAGGTAGTTCTTCTTCTACACATCATCCTCCACCCCTCGACCAAAGACATCAACAATTGTCAATGACCCAAAGGATTGAGAACCTTGAGCACCTAGTTGAGAATCTTGGGCACCAATTTGAGCAACACATGACTTATCAAACTCAATGCAATCAACATATGGACCACATGTTTCGAGTTTATGGTGATTTTATGAGAATGGATATGTCTACTTTTCCACTTGCACCTAAACCTCCTAGGGGTGCTAATGAGGTAGAAAACAATAAAGACAATGATGCAGAGGATGATAGATACGAGGAAGAGGATAAGACATTCTCTAGAATTATTCAACCATTAGAGGAGTATTCTTTACCTTTTCTTTATCTTTTTCTAACATTGAGGACAATGTTTAGTTTAAGTTTGGGTGGGTGAATTTATTTTTCTGATGGCAAATATTCTGTTGAAATTTTAGATCTAAATTGCATGCATGTTTATAAATAAATTAGGATTAGTTGGTAAAAGAATGAATTTTAGGAATCTAGAGTAAAATTGTGCCAAATTTTTGAATGATTTTTTTATCCAATAATGATAACTAGTTGTCTTGAATTTCTAACCTTTGGTGAATAAGGTTTTTATTTAGGTTCAAGCTGAATTCTATTATTAAGTATCATTGTTAGGATGTGGTTTCCACAATTTTGAGCACAATATCTTTTACTTTGAACTATTATGAATATTTAGAGAAAGTTTATATTGATGTGAATTTTAGATTATTTCATGAATTCTAGAATTTGCTTGATTTTCTCTCGAGGCAAAATCCTAGGCAATCCTCAGTTGGGGAGATGATTTAGGCCATTTTTGGACCGTTTGAACCTAAAAAGCCAACCTTGTTAAATCTTTATCTTTAGTATACCCCTTTTGAGCTTAATTTCCTTTTTCTTTGTGTAACTACATGATATTGAGCTTAGCTTTAAAATTAAAATTTCTAATTTTGCAACCCTCACTCCTAAGCATGTATATTGTTTTAGGAAATATAAATTGAGCTAAATGTTGAAAAAAATAGAAAGGTGATGTTGATGTGAAAACAAAAAAAAAAGAAAAAAAATAAAATATGAAAAATAACCCCACTACCTACAATACAATGAAAATAAGTTTAAGGGTATGAAATTGTGAGGAAAAAAAAAAAGAAGTATGTTGAATGAAATAAAAGTTCAAATGTGGAAGAAAAGGTGTAATAAGAGAAGGAAAATAAAGCTCTCTATATAGGTCCTAGAATAATTATGTGCTTAGGGTGATTTGAGCCATATTAAAATCCTTTATCATACCTTGACCCTAGCCATACATTACAAGCTTTATAAAGTCCTATTGATCCTTAGCTTTGTATTAACCTACATTAGTAGAGAAAGGGATGAAAGGTAAACCTATGGAAATCTAGTACTAATTTGAAATTTGTGTTGGTATAAACTCAACTAGATATCATGATATTCTTGGTAAAAGATTTTACACACACACACGAAAATCCATTTGAAAATGTGCTTGCATTAGAATTGAAATATGAATATGAATTAGGCCTATATTTTTCCTTAGATTAAAGATTGATAGACATACTTTTGAGAAAATTAAGAAAAATCATTGAGTTGGTGCACTTTATCTTTAGTAATAGTTGTAGTAGTATAGATTACATTTATTTTATTTTTTATTGATTGAATTTGATTTTCATAAGTTAGGTTCTTTTCTATATCTAGTTGGTATAAACTCAACTAGATATCATGATATTCTTGGTAAAAGATTTTACACACACACGAAAATCCATTCGAGAATGTGCTTGCATTAGAATTGAAATATGAATATGAATTAGGCCTATATTTTTCCTTCGATTAAAGATTGATAGACATACTTTTGAGGAAATTAAGAAAAATCAATGAGTTGGTGCACTTTATCTTTAGTAGTAGTTGTAGTAGTATAGATTGCATTTATTTTATTTTTTATTGACTGAATTTGATTTTCGTAAGTTAGGTTCTTTTCTATGTTTTGCTCGAGGACTAGCAAAATCTTAAGTTTGGGAGTGTGATAACTCTATGATATAGAGTTATTTTGGCTTAATTTTGATAGTAATTTAGCTTAGTTCTTGTAGTAATGCGTAGGAATTAGTAGATTTTATTTAATTATTTTAAATTAATTATTTTAGGTGAGTCAATCTAATCATGTTTAATTTTATGCTTAATTCGGTGTTAATGTGATTGAGATAGGTTGTTACTGATTTAATTGTGCTTTTGTAGGTGTTTGATGAAAGGAGAATTTTAATGAAAAAAGGTGAGCAATTTCAAGGTGTAGACTTTTACTGCATATGCTTTGGTATTTTGACTATAACTTTCTTTACAGAGCTCCAAATGATGCGATTCTTGATCATTGGAAAGATAGGAGAAAAATATACAACTTTCATGTTTACCACTTCACCTAGTTCGGCCTGAAAAATGGTCAAAAATCATATCGAAGTTAACACACTGCAATAGTCCTGGAGCAATTACGATTTTTATTAATTAATTGGGCAAGGTTGCAACTCACATAAGTCTGATTGGAATTGACTTCTTTCTCCACCCAATTTGGCCTTACTTCAAAACCTATAAAAGCAGCCTTTCCGAGGACTTGAAGGACACGAACGAAAGAACGAACGAGGAAACACCAGATTAAAAGTTGAGAGTCAAGCTGCAGAGTCATTGAAGTTGGAGCTAAGAAGAATTTACAAAATTCAAGGAGATTGGAGATCCAGAATATAATTCTTGGGCTTTTCTATCTTTTTATTATTTTTCTTATTTTTCTTAGGGTGATTGAAATGTTTAAATTTTATTTGATGATGATGTGTGACTTGATGGGGAATTAGATTTTTAATCTAAGATTATGATTGAACTCAATATATAGTCTGACTTATTTATCTCTCTATTGCTTATGTTTGATAGATTCAAGTTGTTTATTTTATTCTATTCTTGATGCTCCTAGTTGACTGGCCACCAATTAGATTGAATTGGAAACCTAAGCTAAACCTTGATGAAAGAGATTTAGGTAGACCTTAAATAAAATAGCGTATAATCGAATACACTTAGTTGATTAGGTGGCTTGATTTGCATATAGAGTAGACATACACCTATAAGCCATGCGTAGCCAAAATTAGAACACAAACTTAATGAATCTTTCTTCAATTCAATTTGCATAGACATATAGTAAATTAATTGGGAGAGGTATTTTTATAAGAAACTCGACAAAGACTTATAAATAATTTAGGACTCTAGGTTAGCAATTTAATCTATTAAATTGAGTTAAGAGAGAGAGACAATAATAAGATGAAGTATTAAGAGATATCATAATCTTAGGTCTGGTAATTATTAAAAGTTAATAAAGTAAATTTGCTAGTAGATTTTAGATTAATTTTAGTTTGAGTTTTTAGTTTAT
The DNA here is from genome assembly GCA_036013995.1 of Theobroma grandiflorum. Taxonomy (NCBI): domain Eukaryota; kingdom Viridiplantae; phylum Streptophyta; class Magnoliopsida; order Malvales; family Malvaceae; genus Theobroma; species Theobroma grandiflorum. The sequence goes on from CP142131.1 coordinate 18,310,589, forward strand.
TAATTTATATTTTTCTTTTTAATTTTAATTGTTAGATAAAATTAAGGTGTTTTAATTTTAGTAATTAACTGTAAGAATTAATTTTTATTTTTCGTGGGAACGATACTCTTCTTCATCACTATATTACTTGTTAACGATACGTGCACTTGCGTGAGAAATCAACAACAATGGTATTTATTGGCATTATTTGGTCTTTTTATTTATACAAGAATGACATTGTTTTTAATGGTAAACAATGGGATAGCTTTGAGGTTATGGATATTATCAAAATCAGGATCGTATGGTGGGTGAAATCTAAATGGTCAGACTTGAATGTGTCTGTGGCTGATCTGTTTTGTGATGCTATGTTAGGTGCTTATTGAATAAATACTAAGTGTAAAAAGAAATTAGTCGGTTGGAAACGTCTTCTTTTGAGTTAACTTAAGTTCGATGTTGATGGTCCTGTTAGGAGAAATCAAGGGAATTTGAGAATCTGAGGCGTTCTAATAAAAATGTGGTAGAATTCTTATGCAGTTTTCTAAAGATACTAGATGTTGTGATCTCTTACAGCTAAACTATTAGCTATCAAAGAAGCCTTCTTTCTGTTTGCTACCTCCTTTTGGGTGAACTCTCATGAGTTAGTTATTGAATCTGCCTCTACAATTACGATTACATGGTCTCTTCATCCAAAGGAAGCCCCTTGGAAGGTTAGAAATATTGCTCTGCAAATTGAGAATTTAAAATCTAAAATTGATAAGTGGCAGATTGTTTTTTCTCCTAGATCCGAAAACAGTTTCACTGACTTACTCGCTAAAGAAGGTGTTGGGAGAAGTCAAGACTTTATCTCATTTTTTCCTTGCGCCTCTATTGATGCAATTAATTGATTTTCTGTTCCCACTAGTTCTAACTTTTTGAGGCTGTGAAGTCTGCTGTTATGTTTGTTTTCTGGTGGACTCCTGTTCACTTTGATTCAATGTTTTTTGGTTACAGTTTCTGGGTTCGTTCTTCTTGTTGGGTTGTTCCTCTGATTGTTGCTCATTTTTGCCACCTACTTTTGTTGCCGTAGCCTTTGATTTAGATGGTGTTTTCCTTTACTGATATTTACAGCAGTTGTCCTCATTTTGCTGTCTGGCTGTGAAGGTTACGTTTGGTTTTTTATTTTATGGTTTTTCTTTTTTTAGTTTCTTGTTTCTTTGTTTATTTCTTGTTCTTATTTTGTTCACTTGGACGCTGGTTTATTTGCTTCCAAGGATTTTTTGTTCCTTGTTGATTAATGATATCCTTATCTTTCAAAAAAAAATTCTCTAAATTATTGTTATTCATTAATGTTTTTTTTTACATTTAAATCTTTTTTGAATTTTCCCACTATTTTGCTGAAAATTCAAAAATGTTCAAATGAAGAAAACTTTTTATGACTTTCCCAAAGCTTTGGCAAAAATTCAAAAATTTTAGAATGAAGAAAACTTTTCTTAATTTTCCCAACACTTTGGCAAAAATCAAGACATTTTTAAAAAAAAACTATTTTCCCAATATTTTGGAGAAAATTGAAAAACTTTAGAAGGAAACTTTTTTTTATTTTTTCAACGTTTTAGCAAAAATTAAAAAATTTTTAAAAAAAAACCTTTTCTTGATTTTCCTTACATTTCTAATGTAAATTGAAAAATTTTTTAAAAACTTTATCATTTTGTTAATATAATTTTTCCTATAAAAAGGTTTATCTTAAATAACTATAAATAGCCATTTAAGATTGATTTTCCTCATGATTTAAACCTATTTTGTCCTACTCTATTGTTAAGATTTATCATTTTATGACTTTTAAAATTTATTTTCCGAATTAAAATTCTACATAATAATGGAAAGAAAATAAAATAATTGTAACAAAGAGTAAATAAGAAAAACAAATAAATAAACAAGTACATGAATAATAGAAATACAAGTAAAGAACTTAGCATTACATTTTATTTTTCCCTTTTTTTATCTTTTAATATCTAAATGCATATGCATATGTAAAATAATTAACAATTTATTTTAACATTAAACTAATTTTTAATAAATAAAAATATGAGAAAAAAGAAAACAATCAAAAATAAAAACAACTAAAAGAAACCAAAAACCTTACCTTAATGGACATAAAGAAACCCAAATAGAAAAGCCCAATCTATTGGGCTTTAAAACCTGTGTAGTAATACCGCACGAGTCAAGTCTATTGGATCTAGCTCTAAAGACCATTTTTTGTTTTTCTTCACTTTGATGCAAAAGGACCTCGTTTTGAGGCTTAATGCGCTCCCTCAAAATGGCGTTGTCCTGATCCTTGTATATAAACACCTAACTCCTTTCTTTCTCCTTTCTTTTTTCTTCTCTCACTCTCTTTAAAAACTAAACCTCTTCTCTCTAGAATTTACTCCCTCTATTGTGGACTTGGAACTTTAGCCTAGAGCCAAGTAGCCTTAACCTCGTTGGTGAAGGCTAAGTAAACCTAACTCTTAACACAACGAGAAAGTGATAACTCTATTATATAAAGTTATTTTGAGCATAATCTAAAGACTTTAATGGCTAGACTTTTGAGTTTAGGATCGGATTTTAACCTTTTTAATCTATTTTTCTAGTGTAAGTTAGATTTTATATTTATTAGTTAAATTAGTTGTTGTTAGTTTAATTTCACTTTAATGGTTTTGTGTAGAATATGATGAGTAAGGTGAAAGAAAGATATGATAGTATAAGGGAGAAAAAAGTGTCACTCGCACATGTTGCAGTAATTTGAAGATAACTTGAGCTATAGAACTCCAATTAAGGTGATTTTTCATTCATTGGAAAGATAAGAAAATGGGGTGCAACTTTTGTGGTTACCAATTAGCCTAGTTTGAACTAGATCAGGTGAAATCATGTTCAAAGTTGGTGGACCGATACAGCTCTGCACTGAAGCAGCATGACTAGAGCACCACAACACCAGAGACTAATGGTCGTGGTACTGCAAGTGATACTATCATAGCATCAGTGAACAATGGCCACAGCACTGTGCATCTAGGGATAATCATAAAAAAACTCGAGAGCCTAGCACCATGGCTCTACCAAAGTCTGTCACGACATTGTAGCATGAAGAAATCATGGTCGCGGCACTACCCTGATTTTTCAAAAATAAAAATTTGGTGGGATTTTAAAAATTAGGTTATTTTGAGCCTATTTAAGGGACCTTTTTTCAAAGGTTTCAATGGGGAGCCAGCGAGCAATTATTCTAGAGATTTGGAGCCAAGAACAAAGCAAGAAAATAAGAGAATTTGAGAAAAAAATTGAGATTGCAAAGTTTCAATAATTAATTTCTTTCTCTACTTTTATGTTTTTCTTATTTTCTTTGATTTGGATTCATGGCTAAAATTTTTTAGATATTGTTTTTACTAGATATTATAAGCTAAATTATCTTTCTATGATTATGGTGGATTTCAACATGTAGTTTAAATATTAGTTTCTCTTTTATTTATCATGAATAGGTATCGTTTTGCTTATTCAAATTTGTTCTTAATGCTTTTAATTGCTTGGCCAACAATTAGTTGATTTGTGAATCTAATTGAAACTCAACAAGAGAGATTTTAAATTGGACTAAGATTTGAATAGTGTATGTTCACGTCATTTAGGTGATCTAATTCGCGATTTAAGTAAACATCCACCAATTGCCATGCATAGCTAAATTAGAACACTAGCTTAATGAACCTTATTTAGTTGATTCCTATAGATATATAGTGACCCAATTAAGATAAGTATTTATGCAAGCATCTCAATGGAGACTTGTACATAGCTTTGGACTGTAGATTAGTAGAACCATCCATGAGTGTAAATAATAAGAAAAGCTAGTATCAAATGAAGTGTTGAATGAACTCATAATCCTAGGTTATAATATATTGCCTTTCTTAAGTAATTTTAATTTCTATTAGTTAATTTAGTGTTTATTTTAATTGTGTTTTACTTAATTTTTTACAAATTTCGGTTACTTGAATAAGATTGATTTGTTATAAGATTTTAGTACTTAGTATAAATTTAGGAATAAATCTCTGTGGGAACGATACTCTACTTCATTACTATATTATTTGTTCAATATGTATACTTGCATGTGCAAAATTGACAACAGGAAGCAAGAATAAAGAAGAAAGAACTTAAGAGAAACCTTCATGCGCAAGCCCTTACGTGTGTGGGCCTTACGCCTTTAACTTGTTGCTCTACACAACCCATCTCTCTACACCTCACATGGGCAACCCAATCTTGCTAACATCTTACACACATAATAACCGCCATTCGCTACTAGCCCAATGGTTGTTGGGGTTGAACTCTTGTGACGTAACATTCTCCCCCACTTGACTTCAGCAACGCTCTCGTTACTGCGTGGAACCATTCCACCACAAGTCTTTTGCTGGTCCCCAACTAGCTTCGATTTCCCTTCCTAGCCTTGGAATGGCATAAGCATGTCTTACTCCTCGCATATCGTCACTAACATTAGTTTTATGGGGTTTATTTGAGGTAGTTCCTCATCAGTTGTTTCATGAACACCTCCAACATTGGTAGAGTTAATTGATGCGTATCTTGGGCTTGCATCTCACCTTCAAATCCATTGTTGACTTTGGTACACATTGCTATCTCTAGTGTGCTCAAATTTTGCATCAAACTATCTCGACACTCTCGATCATGTGCATGCTCACCTTAAGCACCCTTGCCTTGTACTCGAATATCAATGCATAGTCTGTTGACACCATCCGATATTGACCTTTGGCTTGTACTCCCCATAGTTGCCCAACCCCCATGCGACTTGCCCAGCTGCACATATATTTGAGAGTTGTCTGGCCATGCTACTAACTTGAACATGAACTCTGTCTCCCTTCGTTTTGCCTTGACCCGCACTTGAGTCCCATACCTTGAAGCTCTAGCTTGGTTGTCTATTTTCCCATGGTATGCTTGCATTGCACCCATATGGAACACAAGATAGTTCCATCGTTTTGGTAGCAAGCTCAAATCATAGATGTTCACTCCCTTGTCGATGCTTGGTTAACCAAGTTACCCTCACTCAGTTGCATAGTCGCATGGCATTTCTTACCTATGCTCGTTTGTCATAGGCAACACCATCTCCTCGAGATTTTGGACATACTCCCCAAGTCACCAAATTTCATGTTGCATAGACACCATAAACTCCACCAGCCTTACATCTCGATGGTTTAGCATATCCATCGATTTGTCCAACTTCGTGCAAAGCTCATTACTATTGGACCTTAGCTACCCGATGCCGGTATTGACCCCTTCAAGGATGTCTTACATTACCGTAATGGCCATCTCCATGTGAGATACTTAGCCATCAAGTGTGGACAAGACGTCTTTAGACTTGCCATGCTTTGCTACACCTATGGACTTTCAAAGCCCCTAGTTTGACATAGTTTGGTCAACCATTGATGTCATTTTCATTCTTCACCTCGCATCACGACCTAATTCTAAAGGTCTATGAAGCAGGCCTCTTACATTTATTCATAAATCATACAATCATGTAAAGCATTAATCATTCATCTCATAAATCACAAATTGTCTATTGTGCTTTCACTTCATTATTGAATGATACCTCATAACATGTGGGAACACTTAGAAAGATATTTCATAGTATTTCAAAACATTCTTTAAAAATCATCTCTTTAAACATGTACTTGCACCTTGGCACTCATTTGGGCCTTTGGCTATGAAAACATAAATCAGTAAAATATGCACAATGCCATGAAGACTACAAATCCATAACATGTTCAACATCCATTACATAAACATAAATAAAAACTGACTCATCCACGAAACATGACATAACCTCTAAGCTGCAAGTAGCTAGTAGATCACCAATTGAAAAAAGAGGAATGGATCACATTTTCGTGATATTGGTTGCTAGTAAAAGAGCTATCACTACTGATCTACAACAAAAATATGAGAAACTAACATGTAAGTCATAAAGACTCCATGAGTGGATATGAGAAGAGGACAAGCCACAAGGTTAGAGCTTTTGCATGATTAAATCTTTAAATAAGCATACATGTATGTTGGTCCCAAATATAGGTGCTAGAAGGGGGTGAATAGCACTAGCTCGGCTACTTTTAGGTGGGATTGAGACTTGATATCAAAACAAAGAAAGTATATCAATGAAAGCAATGGACAAAGTATTTATAGTGGTTCGGTCCAATTCCTACATCCACTACCTTGATTATCAAACACTAAGACGATGGAATTCACAAGCTTCCACCAAGCTTTTACAATGGCTTTTCCAAGGCTTAGCCACAACCTTTACACTAGTTTTTCACGGGATCAACTAAAACCCAATGTGGTTTTCCAAGGCTCAACCACAACCTATCACTAGTTTTTCCCGAGCTAAACTAAAACCCCAATGTGGTTTTTCAAGGCTCAACCACAACCTTTACTCTAGTTTTTCACAGGCTAAACTGGAACCCACAAGCATCCAAGCACACCTTGATTGATGCAAACACTTAGAGTGAAACACTCACTTTAAGAATACAAGGATGGAAAGAAAGAAGTACCTAGTGATCACACGGTTGATCTATGTGGTACAAGTTTAAGTTCAAAACACAAATACAAAGAATAGACGTTGAGGTTCAATGAAGAGTACAAAGGATTTTCAAGTTTGCTACTCTTCCTTGGCTTTGAATATGATGGTGTCTTTGTGTATAAAGCCAAAAGTTGTCAAAAGTTGTTTCCTTGGCATTTGAAGATCCTTTTATAGTTGGAAAAGCTTGTCTGATGGTTGTTGGGACGTTTATGACCGTTAGAAATAGTTTGGGGAAGATTCTAGCCGTTTTCTTGTCATGTAGTGGCCTGGCGAATGTAGCAGACAAAGAGCACTTAGTCGACTAAAATTTTTCCCTTAGTCGACTAAGTTGGTTCTGTTTCAGATGCAGATTCCAGTGAGCGCTTAGTCGACTAACCCCATTTTCTTGGTTGACTAACTCAATTCTGTTTCTCACCAAGCTTCACCCTTTCACTTCTCCACTTTGACTTTTGTTCAACCAATGATTTTTCTTATTTCACCAAGGGACTTTCTTTGTATAAATCTTCCTTGTTCCTTATCTAAATCATATCTTTAAGTGTTCAATAGGAAGATTGCAATATTGTCTCATTTATGATCATTTGCCTTGCACAGTTAGTTAAAAATATTAGACACAAATGACATAGGAATGTTTTATTATCATCAAAAACTAATGGAGTCAACAATCTCCCCCTTTTTGATGATGACAAAACATCCCTTGATTAATAGTATGGTGTCTTTTTAATTCCTTTTTCCGTTTCTGCAAAGAATGAGGATTGCTCCCTCTAAATTCATGCTCTCCCTAAGTGTATGCATACTTTTCATTCATTTCAGCAAGTTTTTAACCATGTTATATTCATAGCCATATTTTGCATTCTTGCCTAGGTCAGGAAATGTTCACAAGTGCAGATTTAAGAGGCAAATGGCATGTTGACAGATTTTATCAAATTTCCTACTTCTACAGATTTCTGTTAGTAGTTTGTAATTTACAGATTTCATCATGTCAGCTCCATATTTCATTCAAACCATCATTTTTCTAGCAAACTTTTTATAAATCATCATCCATAAGTGCTCAAACACATATTTTACTTAGCATTATTGTCTCAGAAGTGATTTATCAACACACTAACTCAATATCAGCACAATATCAAAAAAATATAGCAGTATTGCACAATATCAGCAGATAAATTTCCAGCCATGCTCTAAAATCCCATAGACATCATTTTCACAATTCAAGCATTTCAAACAACTATCAACAAACATATTCTAAGCATTCATAAAGTCAACCATGATTAAGATCATTGTTTAAATGCCATTGTGGCATGAATATCCAAAAAAACAATAATCAGAAATATTGTTCCAGAAATACCCCTAGTCCTGTTTTTGCTACCTATCTTCCTTAGAAGTTTGGTACCTCTACCCTCAGAATTTTTTATTTTTCTTGAAATTGTCCCTAAAGGTCTAGTACCTCTACCCTCAAATTTTTTTTATTTTTCTTGTAAATACTACTCCCTCTTTTTGTCATCATCAGGGAGGGGGCTGAGGTATCAATTTTCAAAGGGAGATGGTGTAGATTCAGGGGACATAGTCTGTTCCCACCAAGGATTTAGAGGAACAAGAAAGGGTGGTCTGAGAGGGGGTTGAGAGGTTGTTTTTGGAGTCTACTAAGGAGATGTTTCTGTAGCTTTTTCTGGAGTAGCCTGATCAGAGACTTCGATTGGAGCTTGAGGAGTGCTTGCAAGAGGTGATTTTACCTTTTCTTCCAATCTTGAAGACTTCTTTGTTCTTTGAGGAACTGGTTTTCTTGATGTCTTCTTCTGTCTCATGGTTGGTGGCTGAGACTTAGATACAAGAGCTGTGTCTTTTGCTTTTGCTTTTCCTTTCTTCTTCCATTTTTCTGTAGCTTTTTGTTCTGAGGTCATTGCTTGAGCAGGTTGAGCTGCTGCTGCCTCTTTTTCTGCTTGCTTTTCTCTTACCATCTCATAGAAAAGTCCCATGACAGACACTTCATCAGAGTGAGGAGGGGATGCTTCATGTTCAAGCTGAGATGGAGGCTGGTACTTAGGAGAACCAAGTGGTGAACCAACTACCTCAGTGCCTTGATCAGATGTTTCCTTTCTTGTTGAGGTGGTTTAGTGTGGTTCTTCAGGTTTTGGTTCAAGGTCATGATGACCAGGACTTGCACTCTGATAGGCTGATCCTTCAGCTTGAAATTCAAGGCTTGCATCTTGGAATTCAAAACCTTCTGGTTGCAATGCTGATCCTTCAGCACCTTGTCCTTCTGGTGTCATGCTCTCAGTAGCAGATGAGTCAGCATTAGCAGGTCCCGTTGGCATTTCAGATCTGGCTTTCAAGCTGGCTTCAATTTCATTCATTGTTTCTTCAATTTTAACAAGCTTAGCTCCCTGATCAGTGAGCTTGGCATCCATTCTCATCAACAGGTTGAACATTGCTTCATTGGAGAATGGAGGGCTTGCTGTTTCTGGTTATGTGGGGGCTGCCTTTGGTTGAGTCTAAACTGAGGTGATCTTCGAGGTCTTGCTAAAGGTGTCCCCATACACTCTGTATCCCATTTTGATCAGACTTCCTAGGTAGATTGGTTGGTCTATACTCTTGACCATATCCATATCATACCTTTTTGCCCATATTCTTTTCTTCTTGACAATAGATGTAATCACATTCCTATAGGGCAAATGGATCTTTTCCAACTTACATGCTGCCCTCATTCTTTCAATTATGAACCGTCCAAGGTTCAGAACTTCACTAGTGAATGCGTGCTCCATTAGCCAAAGATCTTAAAGGCTGATATAGCTTAAGCTACCACTTCTGCCATGCAGATTTGCAGCAACAAGGTAATGCAAGATCCTAAATTGTGGACTAATGATCAGTCTTGCATTGCTCTTTGAAGAGAATTTTTCTTTCTTCCCAGTGATAATTTCCCACATAGAAGTAGGATCATACTTGTCAGGCATTTCATATTCTCCATTTTCACCTTCAATTCCTAGCAAGTTACTTAAGTTTGAGGCAATAACTAGGAATTTTTTCCCATTAAGAAAAACATTCAGATTTTTTTCAGAATAGTCATCTGAATCATCAAGCTCTCTTTCACTAAATGCAATGCTAGCATAGAATTCTTTGACTAGACTAGCACTATATGTTCTGTCTTTGAAGGAGCTAAACTCCTTAATACTTAGTTCATTGAAATAATCTGTCAGGCTTGTTTGGAGTTTAGAAGTTTCACTGAAACTCTCCTAATCAATGAACTTTCCACATGTAATAGGGGCATTTTTGATTTTCTTAAATCTCTCTTCATGAATTTTGTTCCTAAATTTCATGGAAGAGGCAGATGATGTGCATTTTTCTCCTTTGCCTTTCTTTCCCAATTTCTCTATTTTTTTCTTTTTTTCTTTTTGTTTCTTCTTCTCGGACCCTTTCTCAGCTTTCTTTGTTGCAGAACTCGATGCCCCTTTTTGTTTCTTTCTTGGGTGCTCAGCTTCGGGGTTTTCTTCTGCTGGTCTCTTCTCCTTTTTATTTGCAAGCAAATCCTTGAGAAGGGTCGACTTGGCCATTGCGACTTCTGAAGATGTTTTTCACTTAGGGTTCCAAGGGGTGACAGAATGAGGGTTCTCGATTGATTTCAGAAGATGGAGAGAAGCAAATGAGATTGATGGAATTGAGAGAGTCGGTTATCAGAAGATTAAAAGTGAATGACGGTTTCTAACTTAGGGAACTGCTTGCCTCCCCCTTAACCAATGCCTTATTTTCTCAAATTTCAAAAACTCCTTCTCATATTTTTATTATTTACTGCATCAGGTTTTCCCTTTTTTATTTTGTCACTTGGTAGGCGCAAAATTTCCTTAATTTAATCCTTTATCACTCAGCCATCAGTTCTTTTGATTTAATAAAACAGAATGCTTTTAGTTGACTGAGTTTCATACTTTAGTTGACTAAGTTTCTTCTGTTTTTCTCTATTTAGTCCAGACTTCTTCCTATAACTCATCCAAACAACACATTCCTAGATTTCTTCTAATTTCACAGAATCTATCCTCACTAAGGGGTTTTGTAAATATATCAACAAGTTGGTGCAATGTGCTCACGAATTCAACATTGATTTCACCCTTAGTTACATAGTCTCTAATGAAGTGATGTCTGATCTCAATGTGTTTTGTTCTTAAGTGTTGTACAGGATTCTTTGAAATGTTTATAGCACTGGTGTTGTCACAATATATGGGAGTGTTATTCATGGTCAACCCGTAATCTCTCAATTGTTGCTTAATCCATAAAACCTGTGCACAACAACTTCCTAGGGACACATATTCTACTTCAGCAGTGGATAAGGCTATAGAATTTTACTTCTTGCTCGACCAGCATACAAGCATGCTTCCTAGCAGCTGACATGTTCCACTTGTGCTTTTCCTATCAGTTCTACTTCCTGCAAAGTTAGCTTTTGAATATCCTACAAGGCTGAATGGTGATTCTTTTAAATACCATAATCCTAAGCTTTAAGTTTCTATGAGATATCTAAATATTCTTTTCACAGCAGTAAGGTGTGTTTCTTTAGGTTGAGACTGAAATCTAGCACATAAATACACACTAAACTGAATATCTGGTCTACTCGCAGTCAAGTAAATAAGAGATACAATCATACTTCTATAGAGCTTTTGATCTACATCTTTACCTTTCTTATCAGTATCAAGTTTTGTAGATGTACTCATTAGCGTGCTGATGGATTTCAGTTTCAGCATATCAAACTTTTTGAGCATGTCTTGAATGTATCTATCTTGGCTGACAAAGGTTCATCCTTTGCATTGCTTGATTTGAAGACCAATGAAGATCTTCAATTCTCCCATCATGCTCATCTCGAATTCTCCTTGCATTTTCTCAGCAAAGTTCTTGCAAAGAGATTCATTAGTGCCACCAAATATTATGTCATCAACATAGATTTGAACTATTAATAGATCATTTAGGTATCTCTTGATAAATAGTGTGGTGTCTATGCTGCCCCTAACATAGTCTTTTTCTACCAGAAATTTAGAAAGCCTTTCATACCAAGCTCTAGGAGCTTGTTTCAATCCATACAGGGCTTTGTGAAGTTTAAGTACATGATCTGGTTTCTCAAAATCTTCAAAACCAGTAGGTTGTTCAACATATACCTATTCTTGAATAATTCCATTAAGGAATGCATTATTTACATCCATTTGCTATAGCTTGAAGTTCATATGACAAGCAAAGGTAACTAGTAATCTTATGGCTTCTATTCTAGCTACTAGAGCAAAGGTTTCTTCATAGTCTATTCCTTCCTCTTGATTATATCCCTTTGCCACAAACCTTGCTTTGTTTCTCACAACATTCCCTTGATCATCAATCTTATTTTTGAACACCCATTTAGTGCCAACTATAGGATGATTTGAAGGTTTAGGCACTAGTGACCATACATTATTTCTCCTGAATTGATCCAGCTCCTCTTGCATGGCTAAAATTCAGTTTTCCTCTTTTTCAGCTTCTTCAAAACTTTTAGGTTCAATTTGAGAAATGAAGGCTGAAAATTCACATGTCTCCCTAGTTCCTTTCCTAGTTTTAACTCCATGAGATATGTCACCTATGATTTGTTCTTAAGGGTGATCTCTCACATATCTCCAACTTCTAGGTAAGTCACTATGCTAAATTTCTTGTCTTTGTAAATTCTCAAGTGGTGGAGCTACGAGTTCTTCCCTAGATGAGTTTTCCACATTATTTTTGCTATCATCAAGACTCAATTCATCTATTTGTCTTTCAAGATTTTCTAAATCACCATCATCCTCATAAGGTTCCTTTTCAACATGAATTGATTCATCAAAAACTATATGGACTGATTCTTCTACATTTAGTGTCCTTTTGTTGAAAACTCTATAAGCTTGAGTTCATGGCATATCCCAAGAATATGCTTCATCACTTTTAGCATCAAACTTCCCTAATGGCTGTTTTCCATTGTGCAAAACAAAACATTTGCAACCAAAGCTCCTAAGGTGAGAGATGTTTGGCTTTCTTCCTTTGTACAACTCATATGGGGTCTTTGACATGATTGCTCTAATTGAAACTCTATTAAGTATATAAGTTGTTGTATTGAGAGCTTCAGCCCAGAAGTACCTAGGAAGATTGCTCTCACAAAGCATGGTTCTTGTCATCTCTTTCAATGTTTTATTCTTTCTCTCCACAACTCCATTTTTTTGGGGTGTTCTAGGTGCTGAAAAGTTGTGTTCCAATCTCTTTTCATTGCAATATTTCTCAAACTCATCATTTTCAAATTCACCTCCATGGTCACTTCTAATCGTAATAATAGATGTACTTTTTTCATTCTCAACTTTCTTTCAATATCCTATAAAATCTGATAATGCATCATTCTTGTGAGCAAGGAAATAAACCCAAGTGAATCTTGAGTAATCATCAACAATCACTAAACCATAAGATTTACCACCTAGACTTGTGGTGCTAATTAGACCAAAAAGGTCAATATGAAACATTTCAAGAGGTTTCGATGTTGACACAACATTCTTAGCTTTGAATGAAATTCTGACTTGTTTTCCTAGCTGACATGCTTCACATACTCTATCATTCTCAATCATAATGCTAGGTAATCCAACAACTAGATCTTTCTTAATTAGTTTCAACATGGTGTTCAAGCTAACATGTCTTAGTCTCCTATGCCACAACCAGCTATCATTTTCAGCCTTGGCAACTAAGCACATTTCATTATCCTTTTCTAGATCTTCAAGAAAGATAACATACATGTTTTTCAATCTATTTCCTATGAAGGTAGTCTTGTTGGTGCCTATGTCTATTACTTCACATTTGTTGGAATCAAAACAAACTTTAAACCTTTTGTCGTATAGCTGACTTATGCTTAACAGATTATGCTTTAATCCTTGAACAAATAACACATGGCTAATTTGTGTGCAAGAGTTCTTACCAACTATACCTATACCTTGAATTCTTCCTTTTGAATTATCTTTAAAGGATATAGTGCCTCTCTTTCTCTTGTCCAGCTGTGTAAATAGCATTTTATCCCCTGTCATGTGTCGAAAGCAGCCACTATCCATGTACCATGGCTACTTCTTCTTGTGTTGAGCCTTTGAACATGTCTCCTTTAGGTGCAGCTCAACCTACAAAAATATGGTTCAGTTCTTCTTGATAGGTACCCATGCTTTGATGGGTCCTTGAGTGTTAGTGTCAATAAAATAAATTTTTGGCACCCAGACTTTTTTGGTTTTCTGCACATTAATGTTTTTGACACAATTATATGATATATGACCATATTTTCCACAAGAATAGCATCTAGATGATACTTTATGGTGATTTCTCTTACTATATGAATTTTTTTTAAAGATTCATTGTCTAAACATTTAAGAGTTGTATTTTCCTCAAGAGCTTTTTGTAAAGCATCAGTTTTGTTTTCCATCTCTACTTTCATGATTTCAAAATCTGTTTTTGAGTGTTCCAATTCAGTTTGAAGCAAATTTCTTTGTTCTAAAATAGAGTTGAAATCGAGTTTCATTTTTTCCAAATCTTTTTCAAGTGATGTAGCACTTTTCTTCAGATTTTTGTACTTTAAGAACAGGCTTTTAAATTCATCACATAGCTCATTATACTCATCTTGCAAATCATTTATAGATATATCACAAGTCGATAAGCATACCTCTGTTTCATCATCTTTTACCATCAAGCAAAGGTTTGCTCTTTCTTCTGAGCTTTCTTCATCAGATTCTGTGTTTGAGTCACTATCTGACCAAGTTGCAGCAACCATTGCCCTATTTGATTTTCTGTTTTCCTTGGAGTTTCTTCATTCAGCAATGGACATTCAGATTTGTAGTGCCCTAGTTTTTTGCATTCGTAGCAGATTATTTCTTCCTTATTATTGCTTTCATTATTGTTTTTCTTCCATGAAAGACCTTGATCTCTTTTAAAGACTTTTCTTGTAAATCTTTGATTCTTTCTTCCCATCAGTTTTCTCAATCTTCTTGCAACCAATGCAAGTTCATCATTATCATCACATGAGAGTTCTTCCAGTTCTTCTTCAAGGATGCTGGCCTTGAGTGCTATGTTCTTCTTCTTCTCTTGTGCCTCTTTTTTGTCCTTTTTTTCTTCTTCTTCGAGCTCCAGCTCATGTGTGAGGAATGACCCGCAAATTTCATCAAGTGTAATGATGTTCAAATCTTTGGCTTCTCGGATGGCAGTCACCTTTGGTTTTTAGGACTTAGGTAGACTCCTAAGAAGTTTTTTTACAAGCTCATGTTCAGGGATAGGTTTTCCTAATTGGTTAAGCTTATTTGTAATGTTTGTTAACCTATCAAACATGCTGGTGATGTCTTCACCAGGTTCCATTTTGAACATCTCATAGTTATGGGTCAAGAGGGCAATTTTGGACTCCTTAACTTGAGAAGTCCTTTCATGAATTATTCTTAACTTATCCCACACTTGCTTGGCTGTTGTACAGCTTGAGACTTTGTTGAACTCAGTGGGAGTTAAGGCACAATGCAAGGTGTTGATTGCCTTAAAGTTGGTTTGTACTTTCTTAGTTTCAGCCTCAATCCATTCAGACCTTGGCTTAGGCATAAACTCATTTGTAACCATATTTACGGTTAAGGGAATAAAGGGACCATCTGTGATGACATCCTACATTTCATAATCTATGGCTCTAATGTATATTGACATCCTAGTGCTCCAATAAGGGTAATTAGAGCCATCAAACAGAGGTGGTATGTTTGTAGATTGTCCCTTGGCTACAACTGATTTTTGTAGAGCCATTTTGGATCCTTTCTAAGGGTGTTAGACCTTGTATGTAGAGAACCAGCTCTGATACCAATTGTTAGTCCCAAATATAGGTGCTAGAGGGGGTGAATAGCACTAGCTCTACTATTTTTAGGAGGGATTAAGACTTGATCTCAAAACAAAGAAAGTATATCAATGAAAGCAATGGACAAAGTATTTATAGTGGTGCGGTCCAAGACCTACATCCACTACCTTGATTATCCAACCAAGGTTTTTCAAATCAAACACTAAGACAATGGAATTCACAAGTTTCCACCAAGCTTTTACAATGGCTTTTCCGGGGCTTAGCCATAACCTTTACACTAGTTTTTCACAATATCAACTAAAACCCAATGTGGTTTTCCAAGGCTCAACCACAACCTATCACTAGTTTTTCCCGGGCTAAACTAAAACCCCAATGTGGTTTTTCAAGGCTCAATCACAACCTTTACTCTAGTTTTTCACGGGCTAAACTAGAACCCACAAGCATCCAAGCACACCTTGCTTAATGCAAACACTTAGAGTGAAACACTCACTCTAAGAATATAAGGATGGAAAGAATGAAGTACCTAGTGATCACATAGTTGATCTATGTGGTATAAGTTTAAGTTCAAAACACAAATACAAAAAATAGATGTTGAGGTTCAATGAAGAGTACAAAAGATTTTCAGGTTTGCTACTCTTCCTTGGCTTTGAATATGATGGTGTCTTTGTGTATGAAGCCAAAGTTGTCAAAAGTTGTTTCCTTGGCATTTGAAGATCCTTTTATAGTTGGAGAAGCTTGTTTGATGGTTGTTGGGACGTTTATGACCGTTAGAAATAGTTTAGGGAAGATTTTAATCGTTTTCTTGTCTTGTAGTGGCCTAGCGAATGCAGCAGACAGAGAGCACTTAGTCGACTAAAATTTTTCCCTTGGTCAACTAAGTTGGTTCTGTTTCAGATGTAGATTCTAGTGAGCGCTTAGTCGACTAACCCCATTTTCTTGGTCGACTAACTCGATTCTGTTTCTCACCAAGCTTTACCCTTTCACTTCTGCACTTTGACTTTTGTTCAACCAATGATCTTCCTTATTTCACCAGGGGACTTCCTTTGTATAAATCTTCCTTGTTCTTTATCTAAATCATATCTTTAAGTGTTCAATAGGAAGATTGCGATATTGTCTCATTTGTGATCATTTGCTCTGCACACTTAGTTAAAAATATTAAACACAAATGACATGGGAAAGCTTTATTATCATCAAAAACTAATGGAGTCAACAATGTATGTACTTCAAATGTTCATTCATTAAATTGTTGAAAGTTGATGTAAACTAAGCTTTGAATGCATTTTAAAAAACACTTGAATGAATCATGTTAACATACAAATCATTGAACATAGATATAAATCAAACCTTTGGATACTTTCTAAAAAAATCTTTAGAAGTCATATAAATTTTTAGATTAAAGCTTAAGTGTGAAAGCATTAAGAACACAATAAGAAACGGCTAAATTTACTATTCTGGAGTTTAAGTATCAATACCATTAGGGGAGGTATTGATATTTTTTAGACATAATGTTTACCAAGCCTTCTATTTAACAAGTATCAATACTTTTTCAGAAAGTGTCGATACTTCATTCATGAAAACCTACAATTTAGGTTTTTTCCTAATTTTAAAAATCTCATTTGACTATATATACTAAAGAATAGTCTTTTCGTTCATGTATATTCATTAATTGAGTGTTATTTAAACTTTTTTGGGTTATTGTTGACAGGACACATTATTTATTGTCAACTCCCCATACAGGCTGTTTATAACTTTTTTTTTTTGGTAAAATAGAACTTTGACAAAACAAAAACTTATAACACAGCATAGCTCATATAATATTTTTTGTAATAGTGATATGCATATATCAGAGTTCTAAATTTGTTTGGAACCTTACAAAATGCTTTGAAATTTTTTGTTAAGCTACCTGTGAGGCCTCAACCTCTATAGAACTGTAGATAGAATGCTTGCTTACTTGAAACACCTCAAAAAAATTTTCAAAGGGTCGATATTGTACCAAGTGGTACAATTAAGTTGAAGTAAGCCTCGAACTAGTCCAAATAGAAATTCTAAGAAGAATTTGAGAATTCTAAAACCCACAGAATGACTTAAAATGGTGATTCGAGGTACGAGGTCCAATTTGGAGTCAATCAGGAATATTGACTATGTAGGGGCAAAATGGTCATTTTACCACCCAAGGACAAAATGGGAATTTTTAGAAAAGATTTTGACCACATTTGATCAAGATTGATCATTTGGAGTATATTATGAGATTTAGCAGTGAAATATTTTAATTCTCGATATTTTTAGAGTATAAGGGAAAAACGGTAATTTTGCCACCCGAGGGGCAAACTGGTAATTTTTACCCCCCAACACTTGTCAAATTTGTAGATTTTATTCAATTATGGAATGGATAAATGTGACAATATATGTGGTGAAAAATTGAGAAATCATGATTTGGTACTTCTATCCCTCGTTTAAGGATTTTTTGTGTTTTCTTTTTGTGATTCTTTTCTATTGCTCGAGGACTAGCAAAATCTTAAGTTTGGTGGTATGATAATTCTATTCTATAGAATTATGTTATTCTAATTTTGTTATTAAATATTAGCTAAGTTCTCAGTTTTTAATTATAATTTACTTGATTTTTAGTTCTTTTTATATTGAGTTTATTTTTAAGTGAGTTATTTTAATTTTATGTTATTTCCTTTAATTTGGTTAATATTTATTAGATTTTATATTTTTGGTAGGAACTAACGTAATTGGGCTTAATTTTGGAAAGAAAGGTGTTGAAAGACCCATAAGTCTGCTTGCATATGCTTCAGTATTTTAGCCATATCTCAAGCTATAGAACTTCAATTGCTACAATTCTTAAACCATTGGAAAGATAAGAGATAGAGATACAATTTTGATGAGATTACTTTGCCTAGTTCTATCTCGAAGATAGAGAAAATCACATTGGAAAGTTAATGGACGTACTGTACCGGGAATGAAAATTTGTAAAGACTGTCAAGCGATTTTTTGGGGCTTCTCATTATGTTTTTAAGCCCAATTAAACCCTAGGTCAACTTGGGTAAGTTTAGGTTAAGTTTGTTAGTATAAATAGGATATTTTTCAAGAACATTAAGAGACAACTTTTGGCGATTCAAGAAGTCAGAAGTCGAGGCTGAAACCCGAAGATCAAAACAGCAATCATTATTTTGTTCCTTGGCGTTTATTCTTCTTGTTATTTTTCGATGGTTGAATTATATACAGTGTTATTTGATTTTGCAATTATGAGTAGCTAATTTTCTTTTTCTAAGATTGCAATTGAACTCACATGTAGTCTAAGTTTTTAATCTTTTTTTTACTTATTTTCAATGAGAATTGAATTGTTTATTCCAATTTGTTCTCAATGCTTTTAATTGCTTGATCAATAATTAAACTGATTTAGGAACCTAAACAAACTTGAGAAAAAGAGTTTAGAGTAGACTAAAATTGAGATAGCATATGATCAATTTCATTGATTTATGTATAGGATAGGGATATACCTATAGGCCATATGTGGCCAGATTAGAGCCTGAACTTAATGAGTCTGTTTTAATTTCAAATCACATATGAATATAGTGTTTTGGTTAAAATAGATATTTTTATAGGACGAGTTGGGAGACCTTTATAAATAATTTAGGACTCTAGGTTAGCAATTCAACCCATTAAAGTGAGTTGAGGAAAAGAGGTGAAATTTGGATGAAGTGTGAGGGATATTGTAATCCTAGGCTTGTTTAATTTGATATTTTCTTAAGTTATTATTATTTTGATTTTTCATGTTAGCTTAAATTTTAGTTAATTAGTTTCAATTATTTATTTAATTTGAATTGTTTGGATAAGATTAGATTATTTTAATTTTAGTACTTAGTAAAGTTTTAGATTAATTCCCTATGGGATCGACACTCTGCTTGCTAATAAACTATATGTTCGATACGTATACTTGCGTAGTAGAATTTTATTTGACAATGTGTAATAGACCTTAAAGTCAAATGGAATCAGTGTTTACCCTTAGTAGAGTTTGCTTACAATAACAGTTTCCAAACTAGCATCCAAATGGCACCATATGAAGCATTATATGAAAGGAGGTGCAGATCACCCATTGGATGGCTAGAAGTGGTGGAAAGGAAACTGTTGGGGCCTGAGTTGGTGCAGGAAGCCACTGATAAAATACGCATGATTCGCCAGAGGATGCTTACAGTACAAAGTAGGCAAAAGTCCTATGTTGATAACCGACGAAGGGATTTGGAATTTCAAGTATGAGACCATGTATTTCTAAAGGTCTCACCAACCAAAGGGGTAATGAGGTTTGGCAAGAAAGGAAAATTAAGTCCTCGGTATATAGGACCCTTTGAGATCCTAAAGAGGGTTGGAGCAGTGGCATACTGATTGGCAATACTACCAGACCTTTCTAATATTCACCCCGTGTCTCATGTGTCGATGTTGAGAAAGTATAATCCGGATCCTTCTCATGTGATACAATATGAACCATTCAGTTGCAAGATGGTTTCACTTATGAGGAACAACCGATAGCTATCCTTGATAGGCAAGTCAAGAAGCTCCGATCAAAGGATGTGGCCTCAGTAAAAGTGTTGTGGTGGAATCACACTAGTGAAGAGGTAACATGGGAAGCTGATGAGGAGATGCGGACAAAGTATCCACACCTTTTTGGTACATAAAGGTAAGTTACCTTTTAATTGAATTTAAAATTCGAGGATCGAATTTTTATTAGTGGGGGAGAATGTGAGGCCTCGACCTCTATAGAACTGTAGATAGAATGCTTGCTTACTTGAAACACCTCGAAAAAATTTTCAAAGGGTCGGTATTGTACCAAGTGGTACAATTAAGTTGAAGTAAGCCTCGAACTAGTCCAAATAGAAATTCTAAGAAGAATTTGAGAATTCTAAAACCTACAGAATGACTTAAAATGGTGATTCGTGGCTCGAGGTCTGATTTGGAGTCAATCAGGAATATTGACTATGTAAGGGCAAAATGGTCATTTTGCCATCCAATGATAAAATGGGAATTTTTAGAAAAGATTTTGATCACATTTGATCAAGATTGATCATTTGGAGTATATTATGAGGTTTAACAGTGAAAGATTTTAATTCTCTGTATTTTTGGAGTATAGGGGCAAAACAGTAATTTTGCCAACTCAGGGGCAAAACAGTAATTTTGTCAACTCAGGGGTAAAATGGTAATTTTCACCCCCCAACACTTGTCAAATTTGTGGATTTTATTCATTTATGGAATGGATAGATATGACAATATATGTGGTGGAAAATTAAAGTTTAAAAAGGAAAATATTTAAAGTATAGACCAATTATGGTGTGACATGTGGAAAATTTAGAATATTTTATTATTTTGTTATAAAAATCAGCCCATATCTTCCCAAGCACACCTCCCATATTCGACCAAAGGATTCAAAAGCAAGAGGAAAGGAAAGCAAACCCTAGCCAAGAGAAATTCAAAGAGAAAGTGTGGAAATTCAAGTAATCAAAGGGAAAAAGGTGAAATTTCTCAATTTTTACTTGAGATCTTCACTACCCATGCTTTATTTTCTCATTTTCATGGTTGAATGACATGTTTTCATGATGAATGAGTGGCTGGCCAAATGGGTATGAAGGATTTTGTGCTTGAAATTAGTTAGATTTCTTGTTAGATTAGTGTTTTTAGATGATTAGTGATGTGTAGTATGAAAACAAATAAAGAAAATCACATGCTCTTGGAAAACCTTCATAAGCCGAATTCTCTATGTGAGATATTGATGTTGAGCTTGATTTTATTTCAAGTGAATTGGTCGAAAATTAATGATTTATGGTGTAAGAATCAAGTATGGAAAATTGCATGGTTAATACACCACCATGGCCGAATTTTTCCAAGAGACAATGTGATGATGAAATTTCAATCTTTCATGTTATTTGACTTGTGTTTGAGGAATTTGAAGTATTAGAAAAGAAATGAAGCAATTTGGAATTGAATTAGACGTGTTGGCCATTTAATCGGGTGATAGGTCGAATTAAGTCAACATTGCGTTTAAGCGATATTTGTACAAATTGCATTTCATATCATGCATTAGTATAGAGTCTAAATTAATTTATTACAGTCTAGCACCAATGTGGTAAATTTCTTGACTGTGCAATGTGTATAGGTGCTGAACCCTCAAACAAAGGCAAAGGCATTATACCAGAGGGCCGATAATAGGAGCATTTTGAAC
Organism: Theobroma grandiflorum; assembly: GCA_036013995.1. NCBI lineage: Eukaryota > Viridiplantae > Streptophyta > Magnoliopsida > Malvales > Malvaceae > Theobroma > Theobroma grandiflorum. Next base: position 18,332,159 of record CP142131.1, read on the forward strand.
TCCTAATATTGTGAGTGGACTTGCATTTCAACTGTTTTGGATTTCTCGTTAAGTTGAAATGAAATGCTTGAATGATTATATCAAATTCTCATTTTAAAATGAGTCTTGCGAACAAGCTTTTAGTGAAAATATTTCTGTGATGTTGAATATGATTGTGATGAATTTATGTATATCCATATAATGCTTACATGTGTTGTGAAAATATTTTTGCAAAATTAATGTAACCGTGCATGTGCGGAGTAGGTAATGGACATGCTTGTAATGGTGTGCAAAGTGAGATGATGAGTGATACCCCCTTGTTGAGTACTCTGTTAAGTCTTCGCCCAAAAGCTTGGAAAGGATGCTGAGTGATACCCCTTGCCAAGTGCTCTTATAGGTACTCCCCGCCCAAGAGCTTGGAAGGGACGTTGAGTGATACCCCTTGCCGAGTGCTCTGATGGGTACCTCTTTTTGCCACCGAAGACGAAGAGGACTTGATGGTGTATATAATTGCACATGATTCTATCTATATATGCATGATATAATGTGCATGACGGAAAACATGATTTGTATGGTATGTGAAACCCTTGTTCTGTGACAATTTGTGATAAACTGTAAATTTTGCTATCTTCCTGGAATAACTAGTGTAAATTTATGGATACTTTATCCTTGAATGCATAATAAATTTCGGGTTAAGGGAAAAGGGTTTAAATATTAGTTAGATCAAAATTGCCTTGTTTCCAATTAGTGCATCATGGTTATCAAAATTTCCTGCTAATATTCCTTGTTCCCCTCTAATGTTCACTCATTGAGTTTCGTACTCATGGTTTTAAAATTTTCATGTTTTCAGATCAGGAGACTGTTGGATCCTAGGTTAAGGAGTCCTGAAATTTGTCTCCTGGGTAGGTGCTCGTCATTCGATAGCTTTCCTCTTTTCCTTTGTCTCCGCTGAAAGTCACGAGTCTTTTGTTCTATGAATATGTATTTGCAATGTAAATTGCTAAAATACATGTCTTGAATAGTACATGTATACTGTTGTTGATAATGCTATCGTAGATTGGCTATTTTCACATTGGTTGAAAATGCGTACAGTCGCATTAGTTGACAAATCGTGAATTAAAATAAATAGAATAGGCTTGCTTGGGCTTGGTGAGCTACGCTCATTGGGCTCATACGTCGATCATGGCCCGAAAATTTGGGCTATGACACTACCGGTTGAAATGTTTTTGTTTGTATATATGTTTATTACATAATTTTATATTCAAAGCATTTTCATACTATTATTTTTATATATAAAATCTTCATCGTATTGCTTTAGTTAAAGCCTATAACATAGCAATGTCTCGTTTATGCAACGCACGAGCACCACATTAATTTTTATAAATTATTACTTTATAATAATGAAATGGAGAATTCTGTTTGATTTATTTTTGTCTATTTAGATAAATTTTAATTTTCATGTAATTACAGTATAACTTTTATAAGTTAATACTCGATAAATTAATAATCTCGATTAAATAATATTTTTTGCCTATCTCACTTGGGACTAATGTGATAAATTAATAACTTGCTAAATTTATAAGATAATACATTTTTAAAAAATACATAGGTCCTACTTGATATATAAATTAATAATTTCTTTATACATCAAAATTATTTATATACATGACTCAATTATAATGCCTTTGTAAAATATGACTCAAATGTTACTTGTTTCCTCTTAAAATTGATATCTCCTTGGACTTCATCTCGAACTTTTCTTAATACATTAAAAAATTTTAGTGTAGTGTTCTTGTATTGTAAAAAAAAAAAAAAAATTATGCACAATACATGTATTAAGTTCAATATTTTGAAAAAAAAAATAAAGAATACCTTGATAAATTAATTTTTCTTATTAATTGATGTATAAATTAATAAATTATTAATTTATCAATTAAATAATATCTCAATTAATTGATAAATTTTTAGGGTCCCAAGGGTATTAATTTATAGAGGTTTAACTATACATAAAATAAATATAAAAATTAGAAAAAAAATTAAAAATATAATATTAGAAAACTAATATTGACTATTTTCTATAGATTTTCGATGAAATTTACTAATTATATAAGATGAAATTTAATAATATACAAAGTTTATTACCGATGAAATTTTTCATCGGTAATGATTGAACCCTTAATGATTTAATTTTTCATTTCCAACAAAATGTATTACCGACTTCAATATTTTGAATGAAATTATTTCATCAAAAAAGTATTTAAATACCAAATAAGCTCCTAAATTATACTAAAAAGGTCATTTAATGACATTATTATCACATGGCAAATGACTTGACATTGATGTTATTGATTAAGATTTGTGTGTTTATCTTGTTGTCCAGTTACATGTCCAAAATCATTGACTTAAGATTTAAAACAAAAAAAAAACAATTACTTTCTTCCCTAATTTGATAGAACAAACCTTTTTTATGCTTAAACAAACTAAATCATCTCATTCAAGACTTAAATCCAAAACTTACTAAATCTTCTTAGAGACCAAAAATCAAATAAATCTTTATAACCGATTAGAGCCATTCTAATCCTTTACTGTCCAAAGAACAATTTTGAGAAAACATCAAGATTCTTACGTAAAAAGGGTAGAATCTATCACTTGAAATATACTTGAAAGTCAATTATGCATCACTCAATCACAAAACAAATTACTGAGAGAAAAAATCAATCATGCCGGTGGTATAATCCATGTAGTTGTTAAATAGCTTGTGGAAAACAATGTTCTTGTCTTTTAAATGGGACTTGCTGTGAAAAATATTGCAGTTGAGCTATTATTTCTCAAGCTAAATTGTGTTAAAATATTTCATACATACATTCCTCAATCCTTATCAATTTTTGCTGTTTGGATTTCTTATATCTTCATATGGATTTTGTGTTATCACATTTGCATTGATGATGTCTTGATGTTGATGCATAGGGAATGCATTGACGATGTCTCGTTGTTGATGCATGTTTTCTTTCTATTGATATTTTTTTGTTTATTATAGATGTCCAAAGAATAGCAAGAATCAATTTAGAGGTTGTCATTGATCGAAATAAAGGATTAGAACGGATTAAAATGCAATAATTTTGGTCTTTTCCCAAAATCATTCTTCTAGAAATAAAAGATTTATTTAATTTTTTATTTCTAAATCATCTACTTTAAGGCTTAAATCTAAAACATTTGTTCTATTAGATTAGGAAAAAAATTAATTACATTTTTTTAAATCTATAAATCAATCATTTTTAGAAATGTGGCTGAGTAAAAAAGTAAATACATAAATCCTAATCAACAACATTTAGGTAGCGTTTGGTAACCTATTTTTTTTTTCTAAGTAAAAACAAAAACATTGTTTTCGTTTTTTTTTTCTTAAAAAAAGTAGAAATAAAACATGTTTGATAATATTCCTGTTACAAGAAGCTTTTAAAACTAAAAACATAAAAATATATTTGGTAATATCATATATTTGTTTTTGTCTTATACTTACTTAAAAAAGATAGCTAAATAAAAAATAATTAAGCCACATAAATCATCCAATATGCAAAATAACATTCATGTAATTGTTTTACCAAGTTCAAAACTTGCACCAAGAGGTAAGAATACAACCGAAGACATAAGATTCAAAGAAAAAAATGACAATTAGAACAATGACTTTCAAAATTAACATTTAAACCAGTATCTGCCATGTACACTCGACTAAATCTGGTTCGCAATCTCATCTCTTACATGAGCCATTTGGCAAAGTAGACCACAAGATATATCAATGTCAACGGGATTTTGTGAACTGTCACCACCAACATAGCTTTCTTCCTCCACTATCATGTCTTCATTAGCATAGTGATCAAAAAATTGATCACTTCATCCATTCATCCAAATACAATGGTGCACTACACAACATGTAGCTAGAAGATACTTCTAGGTCTTCATTTGATATGGAAGCATTATCTTAAAAAAATTTTAAAATGAGCTTTTAGCACTCTAAAGCACCGCTCTATGACATTGCGCAACGATGAATATCGATAGTTAAATAGTTTTTCCTTTCCCTGTGGTTCTCAACCACTACTACGAAAATCATACAAGTGATATCTATCTCCATGTAACACCTCGTACTTGATATGTTAGCTAATAAAGCTTATCAAATGCCAATTAAGGTTAATTAGAGTGCTTAAAGGTGATGAATGGTGAAAGGAATAGTTTGGAATAAAATATTTTGCACGTGAGAAAATAGTAATTAAATAATAATATTTTAATCGAGGATAAATTAGTGAGTTAAAAGGTGATTTGGAAATGAACCAGGGTAAAGTAAGATGTTTTGAAGCCCTAGAAGGCTAGTGAAAAATTTTAAAATAAAATAATATTAAAATATTAATATTTTATTAATTATTGAAATTAGTCACAAATGAGGAGTATATGACTAATCCATGTGGGGGAGAAGAAATAAGAAAGAATTTCAAAGAAAAACAACGTTGGTGGGGCTCGCGTGTTTTATTAGATAAAGCTAGCTCGAGTAAATTTATATTTTAAATAATAAGGTGATACTGTAATGAAGAACAAACTTTATATTTTGTTTGTACACATGTAAAGGAAAGAAAATAGAAGAACATTGGAGTTTAAGAAATGTTGGAAAAACCCAATTGTAAAGAATGAAAGTTGGAAGGGTCACACGATAAATAAAGAACAGTTAAGGACTCATTTGCAATTTTAATATTTGGAGTTAAAAAGGGAAATTTACTAACCAAGAAAGGTTAGACTAAGTGGAATATGTGATGTATATGTAAACGTTACTATTACATGCAATCATAGCATGCAATAAGGAAAAGTTAGTGGGGGACATGTGAGACCCCCACTATGTGAAGTAAAAGAAAAAATAAAATTAAAATTAGTTTGCAGGTGATTGGTGCAATGGTGGTCAAATGAAGGAAAACTCAAGTGAGGTGAATGTGTTTTGGATGGGACAATGAAGGAATTAATAAAACATAAAGTAATCAATGTGCAAAGAATAAAGAAATGAAAAATGATGAAAAGTAAAGAATGAAAGGTGAGTGGTAAGTGGAAAAAGCTTCAAAGTTTTGCTTTGTGATTTTATCACATAAAATAATTGGAAAAGAAAAGTAAAAAAGCTATGGACCTTGGGCAATCGGCCCATGCAAAGGAAATAAATGAGAAAAAAAAGAAAAAATAAGGAAAAAGGAAACATTGGGCAATCCGCCCATGCAAAGGAAATAAATGAGAAAAAGAAGAAAAAATAAGGAAAAAGGAAACATTGGGCAATCCGCCCATATGGGTGCAAAACAAACAAAAAAAGCAAAACATTTTACAAAAGTCAGCCTTGAGAAGTCTGCCACAACCAAGAAGGAAAGGGAAAGGAGAAAGAAAGAAAGAAGAAAAGAGAAAGGAAAGGAAAGAAATGAAGAAAGAAAAAGAGAGAAATAGAGGAAAAGGCACAAGTTTGCACAAGTTAAGATAAAACCGTGAGGTTTCCTCCCTCACCTTGCAAATTTGAGTTGTTTCATCAATCAAAGAGTCTTCAATGCTCAAAAAAGAAGCCGCAGAGAGTCAATGAAGGAATAAGCTCAGTTTTAGTGGTTTAAGCAAGGAAAGGTAAGGATTTTGGTTTTTAGCATGAGTAATCTTTGGAAATGAGTTGGTAATTGTGTGAGAATGTTTGTGGCAGCAATGGTGACCATGGGTGTGAGAAAATTGTGAACTTTGTGTGTGGAACCCAAGCTAGAACGAAGAAGTAAGCATGCAATGTGATTATATTGTGTTGTGCAAGCTTTGGTTGGTTAAAGTATATGGATTGTATGTTAAATGCTTATGATTGAGGTTCATGGAAAATATGAAATTAAGTAAGAATTTATTGATTGAAGTGTTGCTCGTATTCGAGTATGATTAATTGAATTGAATTTGAATGGTTGCTAGGGAGTGTATAAGTAGAAAAGTTTGCCGAGATGGCGTTTCGGGTGAATTAACGAGTAACCGGCAATTAGAGTTAGCTAGATACGCACTCGAATCAATAGCGATGAAGCATCCCGCTATTGTAAGGTGAGCAAAGGGTGTCCATTTCAAACTTTTTGTACTGTATATATAAATATGTGTTGGTTTACTTTAAATGCAAAATTATGGAAAGCATGAGCTGGTAGATTCTTAGGTATTTTGTGGATGCAAGTTATTTTGAAAGTTGGTTTGGATATATTTATAGATAAACTATACATGTAAAGTGTTTTAAAACTAGGAAACAAGCCTTTTTACGATGTTTCCATCAAAATTCGTCCCTTGTGTTTTTATGTGATATGCATAGCTAAGTGCATTTATCAAATGATTTAAAATGCCAGTTTTGATCACCGATTTTATTCTGGTTTTTGTACAAGCGTTACACCATGCCATTTAAATGTGAAAAGTAATTTGAAGGTGTCATGTCCTGGAACCTCCCTCGGGTCCATGACAACCGTCGCGACGTCCCGATTAACACTCATTATCAGGAATGCCAATCGGAACCCCGCAAGGCTTACGTATCAATTTCTTGCCTTTCCTGTGAGCAATCGTTGTTAAACATTCCGTTTTAAACAATTACTAGTCATTTCTGACTTAAGTAAAACAAAAGACAATTTTTGCCTCATAGGGGCATTTTGGTCATATTTCGGTAAAAATATCAAAATTTGGTAAAAATGTAGTTTATACGTTGAGAATACATAATTCGAAATCGAATTTGAAATCGAAAGTCTGAAACATGTTTTTTTAAAGGGTTTATAGACAAATATTACTATTCAAAATATTGATTAAAATATAACATTTTTATATAAAACAATATTTATAGAAACACGTGTAAGTAATTTTTTTTTTTTGTAACGTGAAAGTAAAATAAATTCATACATACAATAATTTACAAAGTTATAATGTACAATAATAATTACAATGACAAGTGGCCCATAAATACACCAAGTGTTGGTGATAATAACCTATTGTTTGTGAGATAGAGGGGTCAACTAGAATCCTCGACAAAATCGAGTATCTACAAGCTACCACAGGCCTGAAATGTTTGGAAAGGAGGTGGGTGCGATTTTGCAATCCCAATGAGTAAACAGACATTATTATAAATATCTAAAGGTGAGTAAAATGGAGGCAAGTTTAAACAACAAATCACAAACCATTTCATAAGGTTTTCAATTTATTTCTTAAACTATAAAATATTTGTAATTTACCAAAACAGTTGTTAAGGCTTATGACTTTTATTAAAAACATGGCTCAAGCCAAAACTAGTCCTCGGGGATACCTTGGCCGAGGCATCTAACCAAGTCTGCCAAGGTTGTAAAAATTTACATGTTAAACACATTTTAGTTTTGAAAACAAGCCGTTCCTTGGCGTTGGCCGAGTTACACATTCGCGTGGGGGTTCGACGTGAAGTGAGCTCTAACATTACCCTGGGAGTTACCCTCATCGCCTCTACAACCGGAGTAACTATGTAACCGGGTTTACCGTGCCCTTCTAATAGTCAGTCCACGAAAACCCGTCACTGCAGTGACTAAACCCACCAATTTTAATAAAATTTCGACAGTATAACGTGGTTTTTATTTATTTACCCAGCCTGCATAGTAAAAGACAGCTTACATAAATTCCTAATGCAATTATAAAATATAGCCACATACACTTATATATCATAAGCCATTCATAGGAAAATATATTTTTCAAGACAATTGGCAACCTCCAATTACTCAATTTCATAATCAAAAGTTTCTTATTCCATAAATCAACACAGTATATTTATTTGTCACATTTATTTCTAAAACATCAAAAGTGCCGTTTTAATCTCATTTTCGTTTCATAAAATACATAAAGAGAATTTAAAATTAAACTCTAGATAATTTACAATAATAATAGGTTTTCTAACCGTTTGTACAAATTAAATGCTTTCTAGGTGCCCCGATCACTGTTCGTCGGGTACGACTTCCTTGCCTTTACCGGAAGGCGCTCCTCCAAGACACATTGCAAAAATTACAAAATTTACCACATTGATGCTAAATCACTATATAATTGACTTAAATCCTATACTAATGCATGGTATGAAATGCAATGGCCTAAAATGGCTTAAACGCGGTATTAACCTATTTTTGGCACTTTACTCGATAAATTGCTAATGTGCTCCATTTTAGCTCTAAATTGTCCCATTCTCTCTCCAACATTTCTAACCATTAAGTAACAGCCAATAACCCTCTAAAATCACCAAAATCAGCTCACTTTCCTCCTTGGAAAAATTCGGCCAACAATGGGACATTAACCCGGTTAATTTTCCACTTTGTTTTTCTATCACATTTAACTATTTTTCATCATTTTCTCTTCATTTCTCTTAGAATAAAAATCAGTTCATCATCATTGTACATCATTGAATGTTCAGACAAGGGTGGGTATTGTGAGAATTTCATGCTTTCTTACCCAATTTGATTTCTAAACACATTTAACTAACTAAAACTACCAATTTAACTAAGAATCAAAACACAAAAATTTCAAAATCCTTCCCCTTGAAATTCGGCCAGCCCTTGGTATCACTTTTTGATCTCTCTCCTCAAGCATGCTAAATGGAAACAAAGACATAGGAAAGGTAGAAATCAAGCTAAAGTAAAAAAATCTTACCGTTAGACGCGTAAAAGGACGAAAAACGTGAATTCCCCTTTGAATTTTCTAGTTTTTCTTTGGTTTTTCTTTTTTCTTCCTTTCCTCTCTATTTTCTCTCTTGTTTTCTCCTTATGGCTGACCATCACCTGATGTGGGGTTGAAATGGGCTGATTTTCCTTTAAAATAATATTAAATCATTAAAAAGTGCCATGTGTCATTTTCCCATTGGCCCATTTTTTAAAATTTTGTCTTTTAAACTTCAATTTTTCACCACTTAAAATACCATAGTTATTGATACCAAAAATAAATAAATCCTATGATTTTGACAAGTTTTGGGTGGTGAAAATTATGGTTTTACCCCAAGGGTGACAAAATTACCGTTTTGTCCCTATGTTTCGAAAATTGCTGGAATTGAAATTTTTCACTTCCTATCATTAAATTATACTCCAAATAGTTAATCTTGGTCAAAAATTTCACTCCATGATCAAATTATTATTTTAGGTGGTAAAATGACGATTTTACCCCTAAACATCAAAATTTTCAATTTTACCCCAAATGAACCCTCGAACCCGGACAATCATTTTTAGTCATTCTTGGACTGTAAAATATTAAATTTCATCTTAAAATTCCTATTTGAACTAGTTTGAAGTAAAATCAACTCAAGTGTACCGTTAGGTACAATATCGGGTTTCATCTATTCTTAAGGGCTTTCCTAGCGTATAAACATGCTACTCAGTGCATGTATGTCATGACATGTGCTTATAGGGTCGGGTTTTACAACTCTACTCCCCTTAAAATAAAATTTTTACCTCAAAATTTCACTTACCAGATTCGACGAATAAATGTGGGTATTGGTTCCTCATCTGATGCTCTACTTCCCATGTCATTTCCTCTATTCGAGCACTTTTCCACAACACCTTGACCATTGGAATACTCTTGTTCCTCAGTACTCGATCCTTTCAATCCAAGATACTCACAAGTTGCACCTCGAACTTCAAATCATCATGCAACTCGATCGGAGGTGCTTCGAGGATGTGAGAGGGATCTAGTACATATTTCTTAAGCATGGAGACATGGAAAACATTGTGGATCCGATCTAACTCCAGAGGTAGTTCTAACCGATAAGCCACTAGTCCAATTCTCTCAATGATTCGAAATGGTCCAATATACCTCGGGTTAAGCTTTCCTCGGTTCGCAAATCGAATCACACCTTTCCACGGAGAAACCTTAAGAAAAACTCTATCATCGATCTCAAACTCCAAGTCTTTTCTCCGTTTATCTGCATAGCTCTTCTGCCTATCCTGGGCTACCTTTAGCCGCTCTCGTATAACCTTGATCTTGTCATTAGTTAGATCGATCAATTCCACACTAACCAACTTTCTTTCACCCACTTCATCCCAACAAAGTGGAGTATGACATTTCCTTCCATATAAAGCTTCGTACGGTGCTATATCGATGCTAGACTGGAAGCTGTTGTGGTAAGCAAATTCCACTAATAGCAAGTGTCTAACCCAATTCCTAAGAAAATCCATGACACAAGCCCTCAACATATCCTCCATAGTCTAGATAGTCTTCTCTGACTGACCATCCGTCTGTGGGTGAAAAGCAGTGCTAAATCTCAATTTGGTTTCGAGAGCTTCTTGAAATTTTGACCAGAATTGAGAAATGAATCGAGGATCTTGGTCTGACACTATAGAAACGGGAACTCCATGTAGCCTCACAATCTCATCTATATAGAGCTGAGCCAGCTTCTCAATAGAGTATGTACTATGGATAGCTAAAAAGTGAACGAACTTAGTCAACCGATCTACGATCACCCAAATTGCATCATTTCCCCTCTGTGTCTGTGGCAGTCCCAAAACAAAATCCATAGTTACATGCTCCCATTTCCACTCGAGAACAAGTAAAGACTGAAGTGTACCTACTGGCTTTTGATGCTCCGCCTTAACTTGCTGACATACAAGACACTTTACTACAAATTCTGCTACGTCTCGCTTCATACCCGGCCACCAATAATTCTCCCTAATAGTCCTATACATCTTAGTGCTTCTGGGATGTAATGCATAGGCAGATGAATGGGCTTCTTCCATGATCACCTGTCTCAGCTAGTTTCCCTCAGGAACATAGACTCGGTCTCTAAACATCAAGACGTTATCCTCTTTGAATCTGAACTCATTGACTCCCCCATCGGTCAATTTTTGAATTTCCTTCCTTAACTCATCATCAGACCTCTGAATGTCCTTGATCTGATCAAGTAACGAAAGTCGCACAATGAAGCTTGCCAATAAGGATCCATCCTCACTATTTCTCAACTGGACCCCAAGAGATTTCATCTCTAATAATGTTAGAAAATAACAACTCTGAAGTGTTGCTAAAGACGATGGAGACTTATGACTTAAGGCATCAGCTACAACATTTGCCTTTCCCGGATGATAGTCTATCACCAAGTCATAATCTTTTATCAACTCCAACCATCGCCTTTGCCTCAAATTAAGGTATTTCTGAGTGAGCAAATATTTTAAACTCTTGCGATCCGTAAATATCTGACAATGCTCACCATACAAGTAATGCCTCCAGATTTTTAAAGCAAACACCACTGCTACTGACTCTAAATCATGGGTAGGGTAATTTGCTTCATGCCTCTTTAGCTGTCTAGAAGCATAAGCCATAACTTTTTCATCCTACATCAGTACACACCGTAACCCCAACTTTAAGGCATCACTATATACTACAAATCCCTTACCACTCACAAGAAGTGTCAATACTAGAGTAGATGTTAACCGGTTCTTCGGCTCCTGAAATCAACTTTCACACACATCGTCCCACTTGAACTTAACTCCCTTACGAGTTAGACAGGTCAAAAGAGCTACTGTTAAGGAAAACCCCTGAACAAACCTCCGATAATAATCGGTTAATCCGAGGAAACTACAAATCTTTGTCAATGTCTTAAGTTGCTCTCATTGTAAAATTGCCTCTATCTTCTTGGGATCAACATATATTCTAGCTCCAGATACTACGTGTCCCAAGAATACCACTTCCTGTAACCAAAACTCACACTTCGAAAACTTTGCATACAACTATATTTCTCACAAAGTTTGTAATACTATACGTAAGTGGGTAGCGTGCTCATCATTATCTCTCGAGTAAACCAGGATGTCATCAATGAACACAATAACAAACTTGTTCAAGGATGGAACACCTTGTTCATGAGATCCATAAAAGCTGCTGGTGCGTTAGTTAACTCGAAAGGCATGACCAAGAACTCATAATGATCGTACCGAGTCTTGAATGCTGTCTTAGGTACATCTTGTTCTTTAATCCTCATCTGATGATACCCAGACCTCATATCAACCTTAGAAAACACTGTAGCTCCCTGTAAGTGATCGAAAAGATCATCAATCCTCGGCAACAGATACTTGTTCTTAATGGTCATTCTGTTAAATTGTCAGAAATCTATACATAACCGAAGTGTACTATCTTTCTTTTTCATAAATAAAACCGGTGCTCCCCACGAAGATGTACTAGGGCGTATAAAACCCTTGTCCACTAACTCTTGCAGCTGTTCTTTCAACTCCTTCAACTCTACCGGAGCCATTCTATATGGAGGAATAAAGATAGGGGTAGTACCCAAAAGTAAGTCAATGGTGAACTCAAACTCACGATAGGAAGGAAGTCCTAGTAATTCGTCAGGAAATACATTAGGAACTCACTTACTACGGGGACATTCTCTAACTTAGGTTCATTCCTCAATATATCAATCACATGAGCCAAGTATGCCGGATATCCCTTTCGTACCAATTTCAAAGCTTTGAGGGCAGACATTACATAGGACGGTAATACTCGACCCTTTCTCGTAAATACAACTTCTACTCCCTCTGAACTTTGGAGAATCACTTCTTTCTTAAAATAATCTACCTTTGTTCGATGAGTGGACAACCAATCCATACCCAAGATCAAATCAAAGTCCCGAATCTCCAAAGGGATTAAATCACCCATAAATTATTCTTCCTTAACTTTAATACCACAGTCTCTATAATACGTATTTCTCACTAATCACTCGCTCAGAGAAGTATGCACTACAATCTCTTCCTCTAATAGTGACAAGTTCCTATTTGAGAATGATGCAAATGATATGCTCATGTATGATCTATCGGAGCCCGAATCTATCAAAACATGTGCATTTCTATCAAACACAATCATAGTACCTATCACTGTGCTAGGTCGAACCCAAGCTTCATCCTCAATCACTGTAAAAACCCTTATCAAAATCTGAGGCTGCGGTCTGGAAGATGGCTGCTCTAGGGTATTACTCCCCATGCCTGACTGTATCACTGGGCCCTGTTTGGACTGTGATCCCGAAGTGTCTCTCCACGGTATACTAGGACGAGTCGGAGGAAAAGAAGTAACTATTATACCTCGTCTCAACTAAGGACAATCTCTCTTGATATGCCCATGTTGGCCGCATTGAAAACACTTTACAGGCTTTCTACATGACCCATCATGAAATCTTCCACAATTATGACATTTGTCCAATCCTCTTGAAGTTCTCCCCTAACTACTCATCACTGGTCGACCAAATCTAGAAGATCTCGACTGTGACTGTTGAAATAGAGGTCTAGTGGATGCCACAGACGCTGAGGTAGTACTTCTCGCAGTAGATGTCGAATCTCTACCTCTCTTTGAAGACTGACTCGAGAACGTAAGCGGATTCCTTCTCTTTGCAAACTCAGCTCGGATCCGTCTATTCTCATTGGCGAGCTTCTCAACCCATAAGGCCATCTGCACAACTTCCTTATACGGCTCCTTGCCAGTCACTATCATATGCTCCCGTATCTCATTACGGAGTCACTCCTCAAAATAGTTTACCTGGTCTTGCTCCAATCTCACCAACTCAGGTACATAAGACATCAGCTTGTTAAAAAGAGTCTCATACTCCTCAATGGTCATGCTCCCTTGTTTCAAGCTCAGAAACTCTCTTTTTCTCTTTTTGATGGAAATAGGTGTAGTATTGACTATTAAACTCTCGGAGGAAATCTGTCCAAGTCAACGGTGTAGGAAAGCGAGACTTTACTAAACTCCGCCAAGTACGAGCTCTCCTCTCAAGTAACCGTGTAGCCACCTTCAATTTCATCTCATCATCTAATCCCATATCTGCTAGTGTCTCCGATACCTGAATAACCCAATCCCTAGCTACGGTTGCATCCAACTCACCATTAAACGAGACACAACCTAACTGTCTAGCTTCTGTCAATTTCTTAGAAATGGAGACGTCTGGTGTCTAGGGTGGAATAGGAGGTGGTGATGGTATTGGGGCTGTTACAGGGGGAACAACGGGTGGAACTGGACTAGCCTGAGCCTGGCCCGTAAGAGCAGCGAGAAAAGTCGCTAATGCCTAAGCTACCTTGGGTAACATGGCAGGTACGCCAGGAGCAGCAACAAGTGGTGGAGGAGGTGCAGGAATGTTGGTAGACTCAGTAGTAGGAGCTGCTCTAAAAAAAGACGCAGCCGACTCCTCGTCTATGAAATCCGATCGACTCTGTCTGGGGCGACCTCTTCCCCTACCGGTAGATCTAGTGATAGGTGGTAGCTCACGTCGAGGAGGCATAATGATCAACAAAAAAAAACGGAATTGGTTTAGACGACTTAAGACTCTATATGCTACTACATGCAACTAACTAATCTTAACTGGGCCACACTGACATTGTAAATTATTTAAAATAACTTTAAATCCAAGAACTTTAAAAATCAAAAGCTTTTTTCAAAACCATAAGCTTTTAAACCAAAAGCTCTGATACCAACCGAATTGTCACGACCCGGAACCTCCCTCGGGCCCATGACAACCGCCGTGACGTCCCAATTGACACTCATTACCAAGAATGCCAATCGAAACCCTGCAAGGCTTACGTATCAGTTTTTTGCTTTTCTTGTGAGCAATCGTTGTTAAACATTTTGTTTTAAACAATTACCAGTCGTTTTCGGCTCAAGTAAATCAAAAGATAATTTTTACCTCATAGGGGCATTTTGGTCATATTTCGACAAAAATATCAAAATTTGGTAAAAATGTAGTTTATACGTCGAGAATACATAATTCGAAATCGAATTTAAAATCGAAAGTCTGAAACATGTTTTTTTAAAGGGTTTACAGAAAAATATTACTATTCAAAATATTGATTAAAATATAATATTTTTATATAAAACAATATTTATAGAAACACGTGTAAGTAATTTTTTTTTGTAACGTGAAAGTAAAATAAATTCATACATACAATAATTTACAAAGTTATAATGTACAATAATAATTACAATGACAAGTGGCCCATAAATACACCAAGTGTTGGTGATAGTAACCTACTGTCTGTGAGATAAAGGGGTCAACTGGAATCCTCAACAAAATCGGATATCTACAAGCTACCATAAGCCTGAAATGTTTGGAAAGGAAGTGGGTGAGATTTTGCAATCTCGATGAGTAAACAAACAGCTTACATAAATTCTCAATGCAATTATAAAATATAGCCACATATACTCATATATCATAAGCCATTCATAGGAAAATTTATTTTTCAAGACAATTGGCAACCTCCAATTACTTAATTTCATAATCAAAAGTCTCTTATTTCAGGTAATCAACACAGTATATTTATTTGTCACATTTATTTCTAAAACATCAAAAGTCTCGTTTTAATCTCATTTTCGTTTCATAAAATACATAAAGAGCATTTAAAATTAAACTCTAGATAATTTACAATAATAATAAGTTTGCTCACCATTTGTACAAATTAAATGCTTTCTAGGTGCCTCGATCACTGTTCGTCGGATACGACTTCCTTGCCTTTACCGAAAGGCTCTCCTCCAAGACACATTGCAAAAATTACACAATTCACCACATTGATACTAGATCACTATATAATTGACTTAAATCTATACTAATGCATGATTTGAAATGCAATGGCCTAAAACGGCTTAAACGCGGTATTAACCTATTTTTGGCATTTTACCCGATAAATTGCTAACGCGCTCCATTTTAGCTCTAAATTGTCCCATTCTCTCTCCAACATTTCTAACCATTAAATATCGGCCAATAACCCTCTAAAATCACCAAAATCAGCTCACTTTCCTCCTTGGAAAAATTTGGCCAAAAATGGGACATTAACGCGGTTAATTTTCCACTTTGTTTTTCTATAACATTTAACTACTTTTCATCATTTTCTCTTCATTTCTCTTAGAATAAAAATCAGTTCATCATCATTGTACATCATTGAATGTTCCGCCAAGGGTGGGTATTGTGAGAATTTCATGCTTTCTTGCCTAATTTGATTTCTAAACACATTTAACTAATTAAAACTACCAATTTAACTAAGAATCAAAACATAAAAATTTCAAAATCCTTCCCCTTGAAATTCGGCCAGCCCTTGGTATCACTTTTTGATCTCTCTCCTCAAGCATGCTAAATGGAAACAAAGACATAGGAAAGGTAGAAATCAAGCTAAAGTCGAAAAATCTTACCATTAGACACGTAAACGGACGAAAAACATGAATTCCCCTTTGAATTTTCTAGTTTTCCTTTGGTGTTTCTCTTTTCTTCCTTTCCTCTCTATTTTCTCTCTTGTTTTCTCCTTATGGCCAACCCTAACCTAATGTGGGGTTTAAATGGGCTAATTTTCCTTTAAAATAATATTAAATCATTAAAAAGTGCCATGTGTCACTTTCCCATTGGCTCGTTTTTAAAATTTCATCCTTTAAACTTCAATTTTTCACCACTTAAAATACCATAGTTATTGTATCAAAAATAAATAAATCCTATGATTTTGACAAGTTTTGGGTGGTGAAAATTACGATTTTACCCCAAGGGTGACAAAATTATCGTTTTGCCCCTATGTTTCTGCCACGACCCAATTCCCGGGCCATGACCGGTGTAAGAACCCATGAGCATAGCTCACTAAACTCAAGCAAGCCTATCTTCATTTATTTTACTCCACGTATGATCGTGTGAGGCATCCACACGCAATGCACCCAGTGCACACAAAGCCAATTCCCAATGACATTATAGATAAAATATGTACATACATACCAGTCAAACATAAACTTTGACAATATACATTACATGTACCTAACCACAATACAAAAGGCCCATGACTTTCAGCGGAGAAATGACAAGAAAAAAGGGCAACGATTGAATGTCGGACACCAACCAGGAGATGAACTACAGTGATCCCGCGATGTAGGAATCTACAATCTCTTATCTGAAAACATGAATTTTTGAAAACGGTAAGTACAATACTCAGTGAGTGAACATTAGGTGAAAATAAGCAATAATATCCAAGAAGGATTTTAAACCATGATGCACACATTTGGAACAAAACCATTTTGATCCAATTTAGTATCAAACCCCTTCCTTCAACTCAAATTAATTTACAATGAAGGAGTATTCGATTTCATACACATACACACAGATGAATACAATATCACCACTATCTCATCAGCTCATGTGCCAATTTCAATAGTGCCAATTTCAGCATTAAAACTTTTCCATTTCTTCATGGAAAAATTCAGCCATTACAGTGCGTTAGCACTGTAATTTTTCCTACTTAACCTTTTCACCTTAAATCGTCAATTTCTAATTTATTTCATTTGAAATGAAATCATTTCATTTGAAATGAAATCATTTCATTTTCCAAATACAACCTATGATATTCGGCCTTGAAAGATTCATGGGGAAAATCAAGTTTTTTCTCACGGTTTTGCTTACTAACATGCTAACCTATCTCTAAACACTAACATAGTCTAGAATCAAGCCAATCCAACATTAAATCCTCATCCATTTCCATTTTTCAGAATTGAATTCATCATGATATAATGCCTCTCAACCATAGAAAATGGAAAGAAATGCATGGGTATTGTATATCATAAGCAAAAGTGAAGAATTTTTACCTTTTTCACTTGATTTTTCCTTGAAAATCACTTTTTCTTGAATTTTTGGCTAGGTTTTCTTGTTTTTCCCTTTGTTCTCTTTTCCTTTTCCTTGAATCTGGTTTGTGCCGAATTTAGAGAGAGAAAATGGGTTGAAATGACTGATTTTTAGGCTTTAATAATAAAATAAATACTTGCCACATGGCATAATGCCATTGGCCCATTTTTTAAATTTTTTTGACTTTTTCTTCCAATTCTTTTCCACCACATGATTAGTCTAAGTCAAGATATGATTAAAAGATGACCATGGCTGGAAAAATATGTTTTGGTAGTGAAAAATTACCGTTTTGCCCCCGGGATGGTAACATTACGATTTTACCCCCACACTCCGAAATGTACCGGAATCATATTATTTCTACTTTTTAACCTCAAATAACACTAATATTGATCAATATTAATCAAATGGGGCAAAAATATTTTCAAAAAATTTCCCGTTTAGTCCTCTAGTGGTAAAATTACCATTTTGCCCTTGTGCTCCAAAAATACCGGGAATCACAATTTTTCACTGCTAAACATCATTTTATACTCGAATAATCATAATTGTATTTCATATAATTATTCTTAGTCAACTGTGATCAAATCTTGGCTAAAAATCTCCATTTTATCATCAAATGGTAAAATGATCGTTTTGTCCCTAACCGGTTAATTTTCTCGATTGACTTCAAACTGGATCTTGAACTCCGAATCACTATTCTAAGTCATTCTGTGGGTTTTATAATTTTCAAATTCCTCTTAGAATTTCTATTTGAACTTGTTCAAGGCTCGATTTAACTTAATTGTACCACTATGTACAATATCGGCTTTTAACAAATTCGACACGGTCTCACACTTTCGAAAATTGCCGGAATTGAAATTTTTCATTTCCTATCATTAAATTATACTCCAAATAGTTAATCTTGGTCAAAAATTTCACTCCATGATCAAATGATTATCTTAGGTGGCAAAATGATGATTTTGCCCCTAAACATCAAAATTTTTAATTTTACCCCAAATGAACCCTCGAACTCCGAACAATCATTTTTAGTCATTCTTGGACTGTAAAATATTAAATTTCATCTTAAGATTCCTATTTGAACTAGTTTGAGGTTAAATAAACTCAAGTATACCGTTAGGTACAATACCGAGTTTCGTCTATTCTTAGGGGCTTTCCTAGCGTATAAACATGCTACTCAATGCATGTATGTCATGACATGTGTTTATAAGGTCGGGTTTTACAGAAGGATTATCAAACTTGGATTTTAAATGTTTTACAAGAACAAGTCTCAAAAAACTTGATTTGGTTTTGAAAACAGTTTTGACAAATCGAGATTTTCGAGAGTAAGCAGGATGTCACTTTAGTTAAATGTGACCCTCGTGCACGAGTGAGCTCTAGTTAGAGAACTTTTGCGTTGCTGACGGGCTGTTAGACATGGCTGGGGCCATGGTCTGTGATATACATGGCAAGGCCATGGGTTGTTATATGTGGCTAGGCCACCAATGATATTCGTGGTTGCGACCGATTGATTTCTCCGATGTCGGCCAACATCGTCTAGATTGCCATGGCATTTGGGAATCTAGTGGAAGCGATGCTCCCAATGTTATTACATGGAAGTGGGTCCATGTATTGATATTATGCTTTCCTACTAGAGAGCCTTGTGAGTTTTTGATGCGTATTCTTTTGCATGGTGGAGAGTTAAGATTTTCTTTGCAGCTCCCTTTATTTGAATAAAAGCTTTCAGCGCTTATTTAACAATCATGAATTGGTTTATGTGGCTTTATAAGTTGATTTGTTTTCGTGCCACACATTCTAGGAGCGTGCATACTTTTAAATTGTTTCTCGTACTTTGATAACAAGTGATGTTTCCTATTATTGAACCTTATTTTACTACGATTGTTTTTGGCATCGTTTTGCCAAGTAAAATATTGCACAATGATTTTACAGCATCATGTTTACAAGGCACAAGCACTCTACTCGTGATTTAATTTTTTCTAAGATCATTACTTATATTTCAATTTTATCATTCAATTGATATGCATTATGTTTGTTTCCCATCTACTTTCTGCTCACGGAGCTGATGATTACTGAGTCTGTGAAACTTGCCCCCCTTATTTCCTTTTTGTAGATAGTGATTGGTCTAGCATGCAATCATCGGCACTTACAGTTCACCGCGAATAGGTAAAGGCATCTCATAGCATTTCATTCTGAGTCACTCCGCTGATAAAGGTTGAGTCAATTATAGCCTACTTTGATTGTAAATAGTGTTAGTGTAAATGCATGATTGGATATTAAACACCTTGATGTACTTTTACAATCATGTTGAATAAAAGTTGAGTTGATTGATCATAGTTATTGTTCAAGTTATGTTACATAAAAGATGTATGGTTCAAATAATTAAATAGATCGGCGGAATGGGTTCATTGTTTTACAAAGATTTGGAATAAGGCTTGTTTAGGACCTAACGAGTTCCCCCGCAAGGCTCGGATGCCAGTAGCGGCCAAGGAACGGTTGTTACTCTCCATGAATAAGTGCTAAGAATCCCCAACATATTCGTGAATCTAGAATCAACAAGATAATATTTATCTATCCAAAAGAAAAACCAAAAAATCTACATGTAATGCTTTATTAGGAAAACAAAAATAAATAACACATAACTTTAGATAGAATAATACCTCCTGTTAGCAATGGAAATTTATTTTTTGGATTAGTAACACATTCAAGAAAAACTTGAGTCATTAGCAGTTCCTTCCCAACCACCAGGCACAAATGTGAAGTGCAAGTCAAATGAACATGCAACAAACACGTTTTGAGTCAAGTCAACCTTTGTACCACGATATGGTATTTGATCTTCAAGTGGTATATAAACTTCTATATAAGTTCCATCAATTGCTCAATGCAATCCTGCAATTAAATGAAATTAGTAACCTACTTTACAATCAACAAATTCAATGCAGTATAAGATTTAGTATATTTTACACTAAAGAATGGAAAATATTTGGGATTATGTCGAATCTCTGGACAAACCTCATCAAAATTAGGAGTAATAATCTTAACTTCTAATCCACAAACAGTCTTTAACACACGATGAAAAACTTTGGATTTAGTTTCTTCAGATTGTTGAAATCTTTGGGAGGTTTGACAATTAGTTTGACCATGCAAAATGATGAACTGAAAAATGGCAACTT
This sequence comes from Theobroma grandiflorum, assembly GCA_036013995.1. Lineage (NCBI taxonomy): Eukaryota > Viridiplantae > Streptophyta > Magnoliopsida > Malvales > Malvaceae > Theobroma > Theobroma grandiflorum. The sequence goes on from CP142131.1 coordinate 18,352,907, forward strand.
GCTTTTGAGTAGATAAGTATCTAGAATTCTCTAAACCACATTCATCCTTCAATTGATTACAAAATGCAATGAACACATCAGAAGTCATTCTAAACATGTCGTAACATCGAACTGGATTGCCATTCAATAGTTCTATGACATTGTTATGGCCTTTCAACCTAGAATTTTAACATGTTCTTTTTAACCAATATAAACGAGCATATTCTTCTAAACTGGATAACATTAAAAATATCATCATAACATTTTCTTCAAATTGTTTGATCTCTTCAAGGATGTCATAATGTACCAATGATAATAGATCCATGATAATCCCTATCAAACAAATTAACTAAAATGAAATACTTTTGTGTTATAAGATTACCCACAAATTCATAGATAAACTCTAACTACATACATAATATCCGTTCAAACAAGCATTACATTTAACCACTAAAGCCACAACTAATTAGTTAAATAACAAAAGGTCACATCTAATCAAGTTCATTGTTTAGAAACATAAATCCAAACATAACAAAGTAAACCAAAAGTCACACGACAGAGCTACCATTGAAATATTAGTTAGTCAAATATTAGTAACTAAATCACTCTTCCTACTATCTGGCAATTGGATTAATATCTCCCTCCAAGATGGATCATCATGTAACAACTTCAAAGCCTTTGCATATGAAGGCCCATCAATGTCTTTTAGACTATAAAAGGCAACTATGCACTTATTCAACAATTGTCGTCCCTCATTAGACTTGGTTTTTTTATCACAAACATTATCATCCCAAGATCCCCAAGACCCTTTAGTAAATGTAGGTGACCTAGAAAATAATCTTCGAGTCAACAATTTTGTCATCTTTCGTGAACTTTCTATGAAAGAGCTCATAATGCCAATAAGAGAAGCTCAATATCCTTCTCTCTTTGGTTTTGAATTCTTAGGAGTGGAAGATTTAGTTTAGTGACGTTTAACTTGTCTAGCAAAACTCTTATCATCATCATCTTCATCATGGGTTGGTTGTTCTCCATTAAGAGTATACACTAGGTCCTCTGAGTCTATTTCATCATCTAATGGAGGCATTGTTGATGGATGGGCATGTTCTCTAGTTGCTGTGGTATCCCCTTATATAGTACATAACTTGTCATAGTGAGAACACCTCTTTTTCCTAAATTGTCTTGCATGTTTGTTGACCTGCAAATGTAAAAAATGAACTTAAGATATTGTCTACCATAAAAATAAATATTTATTGAAATAAAATGAACAAAGGTAAAGAAATAACAAAGTAAAAGCAACTAACCGAGTAAAGCTTTTTCTAAGTCTCCTCTTCAACTATTGTATTCCCAGGAATTGGATCTTGTGATATTCTTGTCTCTTTAAGTAACTGAATGAAATCCTTATAAACACTCCTCAAGGAATTGAACTTATTTCTAAGTTGCCCATGCGTATAGGGATAGCCAGTTTGCTTTGCCATATCATCCTTAAGAATTTTCCAACTCTCTTTTAAGAATATCGTAGTGGGCCTATTTCTTTTTAACATTTCATCATGCATTAGATTAACAAAAATTGAAAGCGATTTATCATGCCAAGACACACAATCCTTCTTGTTAATAGGTGCAATCTCGACAACATCATCTCCAACACTACCATGGTCTACAGTAGCCATCTACATTATAATAATGCCTATTATCATTGGCAAAGCAAATTCAATCAATTCAATCAATTTCATCTAAATTACTAGATGTAAATGTTACACACAATTTTGACAAGAGAAAAAATAAAGATCAAAGCTAGTCGAAAGCTAGCTATCAAAATACAACCTAGAATAAAAATGAACAAGCAATATAAATCCTCATATTTGGCATAGACTGTTGCTGCCTAGCTTAGTTTGACCATATAACTGACATTGAAACTATTAACAATACTTCGATCTCTCTCAAGTCTCAAAAACATTTTTATCAATACTCCTCTATAACTAACAGTTTCACTATGCAAAATTTCCAGTTCCATCTTTGTCTTAAATGCTTGGACCTAACAAGGAAACGTGAACATGGCTATCATAACTCACAAAGAAAATGACATGAAAAAAGAAAAAGCATTGTTCTATCCAGGTGTCAAAAGTCTTTAGAAACAATAAATCCAATTCGAAAGATAAAATAAAGTCAAAAAGAAAAAGAGAGGAAAAGAAAAGAAAAAAGAAACTCGCTTGCGGTCGATCAAATCTAAAAAAGCTCGCCTAAGGTGAAAAAACAAACGAAGTAAACAAAAAAATAAAAAAAGATTTAAGGTGTGGTCGTTGGAAGAGAGAAAGAGAGAGAGAGAGAAAGGGAAACAAAGAAAAAAAAAAGAGAGGTGGTTTGGTGTTGATCTAAATGGGAATGAGGTGGTTTAATGTGTTTTTTTTTTGTTATGAAAACAAAAATAAAAAATGTAAAACACTTTGTTTTTGTTTGTGTTTTTTATCAATTTCAAAAACGTTTTCAAAAAAGGAAAAACAAAAACAAGGTTATCAAATACATATTTTGTTAGTGTTTTCATAATTCTGCAAACAAAAATAAAAAAAAAGGCAAACACTTGCGTTATCAAACGGGGCCTTAATATCATGTCATTTGCTATGTAATATTGATGTCATCAAAATAACATGTCAACCTACAATATGATACAGTACTAATTGTACAATTAACTAATAGAAGTTAATTAACAGTTAATAAGAGAGACTTATTTGACTCAAAGTTCAAGAGCCCAATTGCATGCAATATAAAAATATAGAAGCTTGTTTGATAATATATATATATATATATATATATATATAGAGAGAGAGAGAGAGAGAGAGAGAGAGAGAGAGAGAGAGAGAGAGAGGTATTCCTTTTCTCTTATTAGTTGAAACAGGCTGAAAATAAGTTGCCAAAAATAAACTTTTATCAAGTAACAGAGTATCCAAAAATATTCTGAATCCCGAAAAAAAAGTCTAGAAATGTGCCCCTTAATTCCTTATTGGAAAGCAATTGAACCGAAACCACTTAATCATGTTGTCAATGTAACACGTGTGAAACATAAAAAAAAAAAAAAGTGTTATCTTTAATTAGTGTGAACTTTAATTCTTTTTTTTTTTATGTAAAAAAGTTTTACTTGAAACTCAATAGGAAATACATTAATTGCAATTCAAAAACATAACAATCTAAAAACAAGATCAAGAAAAATGAACTAAAAATATACAACAAACTAGACCAATTATTAAGTTTTTCCAAAAAAGATTTTAGTCTTTTTCATTGTTTGAAAGGACGAAACCTTTTACGAATATAAAATATTTTGCAAAGCAACAAAAATAATTGTAATAACTAACGTAAAATGTCTTACACTTAAAAAAATGTAAAACATTTTTCATTTACCTTCTCCTCTCTATGGGATCTATCCAACGTGGAAAATATTGTCTCTCCCTTCTTATGGGATACATCCCACAAAACAATAAAATATTAATGTATAATTATTTTCCTGTTTTCATCACTTTATTTATTATTCTTTTTCCAACAAAGTACTATTAATTATTTTTATTCACGTATTTAGTAAGGATCTTATCACTTTAATTATTTTTACTAAAACACTACAATCTTTATTGTAATACAAACACTACAACATTTGAGACTTTAGCTACATTTTTTTAGTTACACTTAGATTAATGCATTTAAATTTTTTTTTAAGTAACACTTAAATAATTTCATTTAACTACATTAATTAAGTGTATTAAGAAAACAACGTATGATTTTTTTTCTTATGTTAGTGGCAAATGAGGGGTTTAACAAAAAAATTCATTTTCGATTCTATTTTTGGCCAAAAAAGTTCTCTATACTCTTTCCCCCAATTTTAAATACTCATTCTTTTGTCACCAAAAAATTTTTTGAATTTTTTATTTGTATCCCCTTTTTTCAAATCACAATTTCTTAAAACCTCTCAAAAATTTGATCTGCCTCTAGATTTTTCCCAATCATATTCTCTTCTCTTCTCTCTTTCTCACTCTAGCGTTTTTGAATTTGAGAGAAATTTCATTGTGAACATGAAGATAGAGATTCCTTGGAGTGTGAGGAAAATCCTTTTATCATATCGGGTTTGGTTTTGTTTTCTTTGGCTATGTAATGTTTTTGATATAGGGAAAAGATTTTTGAGATCTGTGGTTTCTTTTCCACCTTGTTTAAAGTTGCTATGAGTGTATAACATTTAGGCTTGTCTTATTAAATAGTTCTTTTGCAACACTCTTTTCCAAGAACTTAAAATTTCCTCGATCTCTTTGTAAGTGAATCCAAAGGAGTCGGTGGACAATTCCAAGAGATTGAAGGCAAGACATAACTCTGTAAGGCCACAAATAGTAATTTTCTCAAAAGAATTTTAGAGATTTAAATATAAGTGATATAGATCTATCGTGTTTGGGTTCCAATTTCAATTGAAACTTCTTGTAATCAGTACACATGGTTAAATGTCAAGAGTCCATTGTTCTAGAATTTCATTAACATATTTCATTGACTTAGATATAACCTTCTTGAATGATAGACAATTTAGCCAATATCTGTGGAATGCTTTATGGAGTTAGGTATATATTGTCCATTAATGAGGGATTGCCTTTACATTATAAACATTGCAGTGCCAATTCACCTATGGAAATATATGATGGTGTTTTTTTTCCTTTTCTTCTTTTGTTTTTTTTTTTTTTAAATTTTGCAATCTTATGTGAGAAATATTTGTAACTTTGTTAGAGCTGTAGAGGAGAATTGCTGCCAGAACAACAGTTATGTGTATAGTTTTGTATGTTAGTTTTTTCTTGAGTTGAAAAGAAATATTTTAAATATTTGAGATGTTGAAAATGTTTCCTCTCTCTTCTCCCATTGTGACGTGTTCAAGATTTGTTATTTGGTATTTGTGTGTGCAATTGCAGGAACAAATGATATAAAACTCAATCATTGTTGTCAACTGATGGAATTGGCTTTTGAACTGCTATTAATAAATTCTTTATTTGTTTATTGAATTATTTTTGTGCTTAATTAGCCTTTGCTTTTTCTAAAAAAAAAAAAAGATGATGTACTCTCTACAAAATGTTTTATCTAGTAAATCTGAACCATGTTTTTCTAATAAAAGAAACGTCAAATGGTCAAGGATTATGGTTTTAACATTGTCCCAAGCTCTATTGGGAAATGGGTGCTAATCATTATGGGGTCAAACTACATGTGCCTGTAACCTACACAAAATCAGCAATCATAAGCATGTCTCATTTTCTTATCTAGATGTAAGTCTATGAGTGAAGTAGTCCTTGATGAATGAAGCACCTTGTTTTAATTATGACCATCACCGTACAACACAATCATCTTTCTTTTTCCATTAAAATGAGGGTTTGGTTTAACATTATCTTTTTCTCTTTGGTTGTGGAATGTTTTTGCTATGGGGAAAAGAATTAAAAAATGATGTGTAATTTTTCTATAATTCTTGAAAATATTTGATTTGGATATGCCTATTTTAAAATATAGATTTTATTTGTTTTTCTAATTCATTGAAACTTAACTTTATAGGCATATGATGTGGTATTTCTTACTTTCACAAATTTAAGACCCTTCAGGGATACAAGTACTAGCTCATCTGCCTCACTTTACCAGGTAATTAAATTGTTTAATATAGATTTGGGTTCAAGTTTTCGAGAATCTTAAATTCATAATATAGACTCATCATCTATCCTTCCACATAATTATTTTGGTTCTTTGTTCTATGTCCTACTTCTATTCTTCTAATTAGGCAGAAAATAATTATAGTAAATGAAACCTAAAAATAAGTTATTCTATGAATATAAGTTAATCTGTTGTTCTAATAGAAGCCAATGCTGAACTATATGTTAACTTTTCCCTCTTACTCTTTTTAATGTTTAGTAGTTACTGTTTTTAGGGAATGAATATGAACAGTTTTCAATATGAATACTTTGTCTTGTGCTTTTTGCTACTGTTTTAATGCCAGTTATTTTTTATAGTACTGTTATATATTTCTGTCTTCTGCTTTTTATCTTGTTCATGGCTAGACATATTTAGATTGTTGTGTTGCTTTTTGAATTATTAGTTAATTAAAATTCTTAAAGTGTTGCAGAATTTACACATGAATGGAGTTATAGGTTTTTTAAAAAAAAAAAACAAAATGTGGTTTTGATTCATCAATGAGAGATGTATAAAGGATTGAAACAAACATTGTAGTAAGCAAGATATCGATCAAAATAGTAATCTAGAGAATATTCACTATTATCTGCTGCATGCAGAGCACTATTCTAGTCGTTTACTTAAGTGTCCTTGCTAAGCTTCCCTTTCAAGCTACTTCTATCTACTTTTCCATTATAAAATATTTCAATTCATTGTTGTCATGTTGCACCCTCCAATAATCTCCAAGCACAAGCCATTGGTAGGGCTCTTGTTTGGCTGTTTTCTCTTAGAAGGTTTCTTGTTGGGGGCTAGATTTAGAAAGATTGGATTCATAGGATATCTAATATAGTTACTTTAGAATCATTGAGATAGCATGCATTCAAGCTATATTTGATTCATAAGAAGCCTTATCGTAAATGTTAAAACATAAAGACACCTTTGGTACATAAAATCTGGTTCAAAATGTTGTTAATGTTTCCCCCATTGCATATTTGAGAATTCTTTGTTTGGTTTGGTGGCATGAACGAACTCGTCATCTTTGGCGTCATTTGGACACATGATGGGTGTTTGGAGCTACACTTGGCTCCTTCTAGTTGCGAAAAGTTGGGGGAAGCTCTGTCACAGCCCAATTTCTAGGCCATGACCGGTGCATGAGCGCAATGAGCATAGCTCACCAAGCCTACGCAAGCCTATCCCCTTTATGTTGTTTAACATTTTATCAACTAATGCATCCACATGTATTCCGACGGGTGTGAACATAGCCAACTCATGATGGCATTATCGATTAAAATATATATATACTGTTCGAGATATGTACTCGGTAATTTGCATTACATGAACATATTTACGGAGCAAAATGACCCATGACTTCCATCGGAGAACAACGAAAAAATTTGCTATTGAATGCCATACACCTACCCAGGAGACGAACTACGGGGACTCCTAGACTAGGATCCAACAATCTCCTGATCTGAAAACATGAATTTTTAAAACTATGAGTACGAAACTCAGTGAGCGAACATTAGAAGAGAACAAGCAATAATAGCCAGGAAATTTGATAACCATGATGCACTGATTGGAAACGAGGCAATTTTTTATCTAGTTAATATTAAATCCCATTTTTTCTCAATTCAAGTCAATTTGCAATGAGATAGAGAATTCTCGAATTCACACACACACACACACACGCACACACACACACACACACACACACACACACACACACACACACACACACACACACATATATAAAATCACGTGCAATTACATCCACCACACCATTTTCCTCCACTCTGGTGCACTCCCTACTCGCACATCATTACCGACATGTGCACTACCCACTTTGCACGTGCACAATCGTAATTATCACAACATTGTCATTCAACCAACATATGCACTGCCCACTCCGCACACGCACGGTTACATCAATTTCACAAAAATTTCTTAACAATGTATATCAGCATCATATAGAGGTACATAGATTCATCACAATCATGTTCCACATCACAAAAATATTTCACTAAAGGCTTCAAACGTTTTAAGAAAAGTTGGATGAAATCATTCAAACGTTTGTTCAAATACATTCACATTCCCAAAACAATTTTGAAATGCAAATTCACTCACAATTTTCAAGAGTCGAATTTGGGTACTTCGACTACTAATCCTCGGGTACAATTTCTTTGCCCCTATCAGAGGATTCACCACATAGACATATTGCACAATCAAACAATTACTACATTTGTGCTAAATCGTATTAAAACTAATTTAAATTCTATATGAATGCATTAATTGGGATAAAAATCCTCGGGTAACTATCTAAATCCGGTATTGACATAATTTAATTTATTATCCGATTAAATGGCCAATACGTCCAATTCAACTCTAATTAATTCCATTTCTCCTCCAACACTTCAATTCATCAAATACTAGTCAATTAACATGAAATGTGGCAAAATTACCTTCACATTCCATTTTGAAATATTCAGCCATGGTGGACTTACTAACACTAAAATTTTTCAAGCTAAATTTTTACATCACAAATCATTCATTCTCATCCAATTCACTTGAAATAAAATCAATCCACCATCAATACTCCACATGTAAGGTTCGGCCATGAAGGATTACCAAAGAATATGTGATTTTCTCACTTGTTTGTCCTTCCAATCATGACAATCTAACTAAAAACACTTAAATTGCATAAGATCTAATCAAATTCAAGATCAAAATTCATCCCCCTATATTCGGCCCTCATTTATACCCACATGCAAACTTGCTTCTCAACCATGAAAAATGAAAAAGAATGCATGGGTATGGTAGATCTCAAGCAAAAATTGAAAAATCTTACCTTAGCTTGCTTGATTCCTAGAATTTCCACAATTTCTCTTGAATTTTCTCTTAGCCAGGGTTTGTTTTTTCTTTGTTTCCTTTTTCAATTGTTTGGCCGACTATGGGAAGTGAAATGGGGAAAATATGGGCTGATTTTTAAGTAAAATAATAAAGAATTCAAGGCTTGACACTTGTCACAACTTCATTGGTCCATAATTAAATACTTATCCTTTCAACTTTATTTCACCACCACATAAAATGCCATAATTATCCATACCAATAATGAGTGAAATTCATAAATTTGACAAGTGTTGGGTGGTGAAATTTTCAATTTTGCCCCCAGGGTGGCAAAATGACTATTTTGCCCCTATGCTCCGAAAAATATCAAAATAAAAATTTTTCACTTGTCAACTTCAAATCATACTCCAATAACTCAAATTTGATCTAAATCTCATTTAACATTCCAATTTTTAACCTTGGGTGGCAAAATGACCATATTGCCCCTACGAAGTGAAAATTTCAATTTGACTCCAAATCGATCATCGAACTCCGAATCACCATACTGAGTCATTCTGGGGTTTTAAAATTCTCAATTTCATCTTAAAATCTCTATTTGGACTAGTTCAAAGCTTAATTCAACTTAATTGTACCACTTGATAAAATACCGACCTTTGATAATTTTTTCGAGGTGTTTCAAGTATGCAAGCATTCTATCAAGCACATGAATGACATGGCAAATATTTTATAGGGTTGGGCTTGACAACTTCTATCTACGGGTCTATAAAGGTCAAGGCCTACAAGCTCCTTGGATTCCTATCATGGTTTTCTGATTTATTGTTCTCTATTGGGAGCTTCCTTGTTTTTTATGACTTGTGATCCTAAGGGTCTCTTTTATAATGTTCTGGTGGTAGTTTCTATTAGTGAAATGCAGCAAGGTCCCAAGGTTTGTTGGTTTGGCTCTAATTTTACTTTTGTAACAGGAGCATTTATTTATTACCTTACTTTTGGCTCTTGATGTTTTCAGTCTTCCTTTTGATCTTGTCCTTGCTAAACTTAGCCATTTCGTAGAGATTTTATTGTAATTGTACAACTCTCTTACCACACCAATTTTTATGCCATTAAAGTATTGGGCTAATAAGACAAAAGACTTGCCATGGCATCCATTGGTGATGGATTAATATAATTATGCTTTTTTAAAAAAAATATTACCTATTATTTACAATTAACTGGATATTATCTTGCTTTGTCTCATATTATATTATGAACTACTTGCAAATGAATATTATCTTGCAACTTAATCTTTGCAGGTAAGGAAGGCTAGGAACTGCAGTATCAACTGGTTTTGTTAGGTTAGAGAATGGATAAACAAATATGTATAGAGAGGAATTAGAGAGAAAAAGAGAGAAAAAGAGAGATTATTAAAATTAGTTGAAGAAACCTATACTGTACATTCTAGCATTCAACCTCATGCTCAACACATGAAAATAATCAATAAATAAAATTATAGCGTAGCAAAATAATAAACTATTATTAAATCAGAAAAACAGTCGAATCCTACAAGATCAATGTTTGTATTTTCATGTAACTTTCAAATTAAATATGAACACTCATAAGTTTAAGAATTACATACCTTACTCTAGATATCGTAATCAAGAGCCAATTAAATCAAAATCTTTACTTCTTCACCTTTAGGATTTGTCAAATCTTCAGCCATCCAAGTGTTTGGCCTCTAACAGTAATCCACACAGTGACTAAATAAGACCTTTTCAAAGGTAGGATTTTCTTATGCTAGCAAGTTTTGTTTCTTAAAAGAAAAAGATCAAAAATTCCTGTCAAATCTTTTTTTTTCAAACAAAGAAAACTATTTTTCTTTTCTTATTTTATGAAAAAGCTGAAAAGTGGTTAGAGGCTTCAAGTTTTTAGTTTGCTAATATAGCATATTTATATAGCCAAACTAAGTTGTAATTCTAAATACAACAGTTGTATTTTAATTTAATTAAGTCTTTGAGAACTTAATTAATTTCTTACTTTATTTTAGTCTCTTTTAATTAAGTCCAACTTAATTAATTATCCTTATTTAATCCTAATCATGTCACTTAATGTGTATGACCTATTAGGCTTCTAACATGTTGGCAATAAATATAAATCATAATCAAATATTAATTTGATAATTAATTATATTTATAGATCATGAGCGGCATCTAGCAATACATCATGACCATCCAAATGTTAAAGAGTTAATTAAAGAATTTGACAAAGCCCTTCAGTGATAAGCCTCTTAGTGCAATACGGTTCTTTCATCAAATATCACAGATATATCATTAAGCATGGCTCGGTGTTTACTTATGACATTCCATATTAGTTATCATAATTCATGACTAACCTTATGAATTTAAGAAACTAAATTTCCTCAAATTTATCATGATTTGGCCAAAGAGTTTATACAAGTTAATCAAGAATTAAGAACAAGTGAGATATATCCCCTCATATCACTTAGAGTGATGAATCCTACTTTGACCACTCATTCACATTCACATGCTTCATGGCATACCCAAAAGCACCCTGTTTAAGCATCTAGTTGCTTTCAAATCCGTAAAGGTGAAATCAAAGTATGTCATTCTTCATACAAGTTAACCTGGTGTCTCAAGTCCAAGGACTAGTTGCACGACTATCACATGAGAACATTTTCCATAAACACTTGAGTGAAATACCAAATGGAGCTCTCATAACGGCTCATGTTCAGTGAACTTATTCTTTAACAAGAACCTACATGTTATCCTCAACTATCCCGTATACTTCAATCTATGAGATCGATTGCTTACTTTCCAAGTAAGGAGACTTAACATGTACCAATCTTTGAGCATCGTCAATGCCCTGTCTTAACAATACAATGACCAAGAACAATTTTAGGAACATGGCTTTGATGCATAGTGATCTCATAATTGCAACAACTTTACAATTTTCTTGCAAGGCCTTTATGTTTCATGGGTTTCATCCAATTAGTACTTAATAACTCCTTATTATTGTACTAACATGAAGGAAAACCTCTATCACATATAGTTATGTGATTAAGTATGCATTAAATGGCAATATATATTTCTTGATCAATCCAATTGGCTCAAAGGCATATACCAACAGTACACATTGTAAACACCTTTGAAAATGGTTTTTTAGGCATTTTATTTTTGAGGCATTAGTTCTATAATTTGATTTTAAAGGCACTTTATGATTTGTGAGCATGCGTTTCTATTATTTCACAATCCGAAACTCCTATCGAGCCCGTGACAACCGCCACAATGTCTGGATAAACATTCCTACCCCGAATACCAACCGCAACCTTACAAGGCTTTTCCATCAATTTTTACACTTCCCCTGTGAGTAATAGTTACTAAAATCATGTTTTAAAGGGATATGGATCATTTTCAATTCAAAAACAGTTAAAAAGAAACTTCTACTACATAAGGGTATTTTGGTCATTTTTCTCAAAAATTTCGAAACTTGTCAAAAATGTAGTATATGAATGAAAAATACACATTTCATAAATAAAATAAGTTTAGATATCTAAATCATTCATTTAAAGTAAAATTATAGCTAATACAATAAAATAAAAATATTAAATAAAATATTCCATTTTCTTATAAAACAATATTTATAGAATTATCCGTAAATAATTTTTGTAGCATAAAAGCAAAATAAATTCATACATACAGTAACACATATAATCAGGGTATGTAAATTAATTTACAATGACGTGTGCGTCCCTGAATGACCAAAAGTGAATGAGATTGTAGACCTACTATCTCAAATGATGCAAGTCCACACGCAACCCTCGACAAAGTCTGCTATCTACAGAAGACCCTGAGCCTGAAATGGGTGGAAATGAGGGTTGTGAGTTTATATAAACCCGTTGAGTAAACAAATACCGTCTATAACATCTAAAGCCGAGTAAATGGAGACAATCAAAATATCTCATCGCAACATGTGTTTCATAACATGAAAATTCATTCCAACCCATGTAAACAATTGTATTTCATCCAATTACTCAATAAGGCTTATGACTTTCTTAAAAACTTGGCTCATGCCAAAACTCATACTCAAGGACACCTTGGCCGAGGCATCCAACCGAGTCCACCAAGGCTGTTAAAACAACATATATTCATAAAACACTTTTTTATGTTAAAACACAGTCTTCCCTTGGCGTTGGCTGAATTCACCCTTATGTGGTGGTTTGGCTTGAAATGAACTCAAACCTCACCTCAAAAGATACCCTCCGCACCTCTCGTATCGAGGTAAGATATAATCGGGTTTACTGTGCCCCTCTAATAGGTTGGTTCACGGAACCCGCCACTGCAGTGACTAATCAATTAACCCACCATATCAATAAAAAGTTCAGTAGCATAACATGGCTAACATAACATTATCCAACCTGTCAAGGCAAATCAAAATAGTTCACATATTCAACATATCATAAAACCGGTCATTCATGCCATCACAATGTCATAAGCCATCCATTCAAGCCATATATCAATTTCATATATCATAAACATACAGTCTCCACTTACTCAATTTTCAAAACAGCATTCAATTTCAAAACAAATTTATAAATCAGATTTCATTTCACTAAGTCAAACTTCAATTATAAAACATAACGATTGACAATTTAAATCCATTGTTCTTTATAAACATAAGAACTAACAAAACCACTTTAGATAGTTAAGATGATAATGTGTTTACTCACCATTTCGGGAGTAATCCTACTCCTGGTCCTCGGGTGAAATCTCTTTTCCCTTAACAAATGGTTCACCACCTAAACATAATACATAACAAGTAATTCACTATATTTGTACCAAATGGTTATAAAGCTATTTCAAGCTCTAACTAAATGCATGAAATGGGATATAAAATGTTCGAATCATCATTTGAAGACGATGTTCTACGTAAGTCCAATTGCGTATGGGACTGAAATGGTGTTGACCTAATTCGAACCATACGTTGTTTAATCAATCAAAACATCCAATTCCACCCCAAATAAATTCATTATGCTTCCTATACTCCAAATACATCCAAGGTGCTTTGATGCACTTAATCTTCTCATTTCCAACAAACGGTCACTAAAGGAATTATACTTTGCATTCACCATTTTAAATTTTCATCACTATAATTCATCAAATTCAAGCCAAATGACATGAGATGTCACAAGATTCACCATCAATATCTCTCTTGAAAAATTTAGTCAATGAGTGTGGGTGAAGGGCATGAAATTTTCTTACTTATTTTTCATGCTAAACATCATAAAAGAACTAAAAACACTAAGATATCTTGAAATCTAACCAAATAAATCATCAAATCTTCTCTCTCTAAATTCGGTCAGCAATGAATCCTTCATGAGATCTTAAGTTTCAACCATGGTAATTGAAAAAGAATGCATAGGAAAGGTAGATCACTAGCTAAAATCAAAAAATGTTACCTTTACTTGCTTGATTCCTTGAAATCCAACAATTTCTCTTGAATTTTCTTAGCTAGGGTTTGTGTTTTATGTTTTTCTCCTTTCTCTTGGTTTGGCCGGCCATGAAGAATGAATGTGGAAGAGTTTAAGTTGGTTTTATAAAGGAAATATTAAAAGAATTAAAGCTTGCCACTTGTCACCATTTAATTGGTCTAAAAATCAAAACTTAATAATTAAGCATTTCATTCCCACCACATATAATTTCTCACTTACAAAAATGATGGGTGAAATTCATAAGCTTGACAAGTGTCATGGTGATGAAGAATTCCAAAAATTTCAATTATGTCCCTATGGACATGTAAAATGACATTTTTGCCCTTATGCTTGGAAAATGTCAAAATTGAAAATTTTCACTTCTAAAGCTTAAATTATGTTCCAAATAGTCAAACTTGATCAAAATTTCATCCACCATTCCAATTTTGCCCTTAGGTGGCAAAATGACCATTTTACCCCTATGTTATGAAAATTTCAGATTTGACTCCAAATCAATCCTCGCACTCCAATTCACCATATTAAGTCATATTAAGATTCAATAACTCTCAAATACATCCTAAAATCTTTATTTGAACTAATTCAAGACTTAATCATCTTAATCATACCACTAGGTACGTTACCAACTTTTAGCGATTTTCGAGGTATTTAAGTATGCAAACATACTTTCTAACGTATAAATGGCATAATAAATATATTATAGAGCTGAACTTGACATATTACATGTTAAAAGGTTATATGCGTCTCTATTTTATACTTTTTAGCTACACATTTTATATGCTACCATATGATTTAAGATTGCAGTCATATAGCATACAGTTGCACTTTAATTTAGCTGTTGAATCCCATAAATAAGTGCAACCATATTTTTCCATACATTAGCTAAGGCTACACTTACAAAAACTATAGTCTTGACCTAAGGCTGTGTATTTTTCACCTAAAACTGTAATTTTTTTCCAATCAAAGGTAAAAAATGTTGTAGTAAAAATAATTAAGATCAATTAAAGGAAAAAAATATATAAAATAGGAAATAAGTTTTTCACATATGAAAATCTTTCCTATCTTTGAATTTCTAATTTATGATTTATTAACTTAACAAACTAGCCAATAAAACAATATGATAAGAAATAAATAATAGAAAGAATTAAATATTATTTATATATAATATTTTAATATTGAAAAAAATGTTTTAGATGTATCGCATTTGATGACTTTTAACATTTTTAAGGTGTTGTGGTAAAAATTTATTGAAGATAGGTCATGACGGAAAATATTTTTACAAAATATTCTAAACAACTGAAAATATTTTTGACAATGTATCCAAATAATAAAAGCTATTATGAATATTTTTGTGAATATCTATTTATATTATCTATATTTCGATTTGGATGTAAATTAAATTGGATTAAAATTAAAATTTAATCCATCCATCTAATCTTTACCTTGTAAATTCTATTTAGATAAGAAGTTATTAGTCTATAAATAAGCCATCTAATTTCATTTGTAAATATGGACTTGAATAAGATTTTCTTATTCCTTTTAAATACTTTCTCTTCCTCTAAATACTTTCTTTTATTGTTGTTCTATATTTCATAACCAAATATTTTTTGACAGTGTATCTAAATAATAAAAAACATTAATTTTTTTAAAAAATATTTTACTTAAAAAATATATTTTATAAATAAATTATTTTACAGTTACTAAACAAAATCCAAGTATGCGCATTTATCAAATAATATGCTAAGTGCTTAAACCAAAAATTTTAGTTTCAACATAGATCTAATTTAGGAAACGTTACGAACCATTGAGTCTTTTTGCTTCTAAAGAACTGTTAGATCAAAAAAGGAAAAAGGAAAATAAAATGAGAATGTGTGTTTAGAGATGTCAACGGATACTCTATTATAGGCTACTCGCAAGTACTCGATCTGATTATACTAGGTTAGGGTACTCCATAAATGGGTTTTGATAGGGTTAGGATAGTGATTTCACTATCCGAATTTTAATAGAGTAGAGTTCGGGTACCACCCCTTAGGTACTCATTACCTGAACCTGATTACTATTTATAAATATTTTATTATTATTTTAATAATTAAATTAAAAATTTACAATTTTTACCAATTTTACAAGCAATTTTTTTGTTAAAAACTAACAAATATATGAAAAGTATGTTTACTCAAATTATTAATATGATGACATTAATACATTTAAATTAAAAAATTATTAAATTGTTAATTATGTTTAAATAATTTGAATATTATATCATATTATAAAAGAATATAATTACTATTATATATATACTTTTAATATAAATATATTTACTTTCTATTTTGTGTTAACATTACAAAAATTATGACATATAAAATTATTAGTTATAATATATATACCCTTATTTATATAATCTTATAATATATATACTTAAAGAAAGTTTTTGAGATTATAATAGTTTTGAAACCTAAATGTTTTTTTTTAATTTCATGAAATTAAGAACAAATCCTTATAATTAATTAAATTAATTCATGAAACTATTATTATTAATTAACTTGTAATGTCTTTTAATATATATAGTTTATATATTGTGTTAATTTATAAAGAATATAATTACTATTTTATATATTAAAATATTTTTTATATATGAGTGTGTGTGTATATATATATATATATACTTTAAATATAAATATATTTACTTTTTATTTTGTATTAACATTATAAAAATTATAACTCATAAAATTTTTAATTACAATATGTATACATTTGTTTATATAAACTTATAATATATAAATTTAAAGGGAAGTTATGAGATTAAAAAAGTTAATTGGGTAATTGGATACCCATGAAGAAGATTTAATAATTTTTTATTTAATTGGGTATTTAAAAGGGTTAGAGTAATTATATGGTAGTGGGAATGTATTAGGGTTATAATTAAGGTTAGGGTTAATGTAGTAATTTTTAAATTACTAAGATAATTAATAATGTCACAACCCGGAATCTCCCATCGAGTCCGTGACAACTGTCGCAACGTCCCAATAAGCACTCAATCCCTGAATACTCTATCGAGACCCCATAAGGCATCTCGTACCAGTTTTCCATCTCTCCTGTGGTTAATAATTTTCGAGAAATATTTTTTTAAAAGAATAAAATTTATATTTTAGATTAAAACAGTCGAAATACGTAATTAACCACACAAGAGCATTTTCGTCTTTTGTTTTGTTCAAAAATTTCGAAATCCAGTTTTTTGAACGTAAAGGTAAAATAAATTTATACATAATAACATGTAAATAACTCAATTATACAAATCAATTTACAATGACACGTGAGCCCTACTATGTACAACTATGTACCTTTGTATGTTAAGGACGCGGCTTCAATCAAGCCTCTATATGCACTCCGAGTGCTTACCAATGATCTCGAGTCTGAAAGGGGGAGGAGAAGGTGGTGAGTTTTACAACCCAATGAGTTAGATAATTACCATCTACGACATCTAAAGTCGAGTAGATGGAGAAAAGTACAAATATTGAGTAATAACACCTTTCATAGCACATACTTGAATTCTATTCAAGCAATTTATTTTCAATTTCATGAATTATCATCAAAATTACCAAAATCATCACAATTATAAAATCATTAGGACTTATGATTTTCCTTAAAACCAGGCTTATGCCAAAATCGTTTACTTAGTGATGCCTTGGCTCGAGGCACCCCAATCTGAGTCCGCCAAGGCTGTTATAAACATATTTCATTTAGAGATACAGTCGTTCCTTGGCGTTGACCGAATTCATCTTCACATGGTGGTTTAGCGTGAAGAGAATTTTAACATTACCTCGGGAGTTTCCCTACGCGCCTCTCCGACCTAGGTAACAATTTATCAGGTTTTACCGTGCCTCTCCTAAAGGCAGTCCACGGCAAACCCTCACTGCAGTGTTTTATTACTCGTAATCCATCAAATTTCATACAAATTTAACAGCATAGCATGGCTAATAAAATTATATTAAATCGTCAAATCAATAGACAATTCATATTACTCATAAAAATATACAACTTAGCCAGCATGCTTTCCAATGTCATAAGCCACAGATTTCAATTCATGTATACATAATACAATTCATCAAATAAGTCTCCATATACTCAATTTCATAAAATTGACATTTAATTTCAAAATCAGTATTTCATCGAAATACATTTCCGTTGAAAATCGAAATATTTTATACTTTCAAATTCATCATGCTTTAAAAAGCATAAATTCATCATAAAACTCCTCTAGATATTATAGACGATAATTAATCCACTCACCTTGTCACAGGAGTGCCCGATACTCCTGTTTTCAATTTCCCACTACACTGCCTTTTTCTTGTGTTCGAGGACCCACCACTTATGTGTTCCGTGTGACACTAATTTCAATAAATTGTGTCAATTAACCATAATCAATTTCAGGCTCTATGTGATACATGAAATGAGATAAAAATGGTCCAGACAGTCGTTTTCTCACAGTGTCCGATCGACTCGCCTACATACGTCTAAATTGCTAAAATCCTTAATTTAATTCCAAATCAATTTTTTTCAGTTTCTATACCTCAATTGCATCCAATTTGACTTAATGTCCCTCAGTGTGATGCAAATTATCAGTCTCGATCACAAATTACGAAAATACCCCTAGTGGGTAAAAATTTTGATTTTTCTCTAAAAATTTCTAAAATTTTCCTCTAGCCATAATTCACCATTATTCATCATAATTCCTCAATTAAACATCAAAATCAGCAGGTCCTAACACCCTAGAATATTCGGCCAAATGGGTTTCAATATGGAAAAATTCTATTTCTTGCTAGGTTTTAATATATTTCCATATAACCTAGCTAAAATCACTTAATTCTATTAAAGTCAACCAAAACTCAAGCTCAAAACTCATCCATGGAGGTTCAGCCAGCATGGGTGTTCATACCCACTTTCTAATTTTGTATGAAAATGAGAAAGAAAACACATGGGTAATAAGGAAATCAAAGAAAATCAAGTGATTTTACCTTTTCAAGCTAATTTTCTTGATTTCTCTCACTTGTTCTTTGAATTTTCAGCTAGGGTTTATATTTTCAGCTTTTCCCCTCTTTTCCTTGCTTGACCGGCTAAAGAAAATGAAAATTCTGAAAATTTTGACCTTTTTAAAGGCTAAAATTAAAATAATATTATTTTATTTATTTTTTTAATGTTTTATTAATTCCTTAAATTCTAGCCATCCATTTGTTTCCAAAATTTCACCATACACTTGTCTCACATATCTATAGCTTTCCTGAAGTTTTTGGACCATTCCAAAAATTTTGGTGGTGTAATTTTGTAAAATTATACTTTGCCCCTAAAAAAGTATAAAATTACATTTTTATCCCAAAAATTGAAAAATTACCAAAAAGTATAGTTTTCACTCCTCAAACTCATACCACACTCCAATTTATCAAATTTGATCTAAATTCTCTCAAAAAATTAAATTTAGTCATCTGGTGGTAAAATTACCGTTTTGCCCCTATACTCCAAAAAGTATTGAAATTTCATTATTTTCACTTTTCAACCTTAAATTACACTTAAATTGATCAACCTTAATCAAATGGGGCTAAAATATTTTCTAAGTATTCCCATTTTGTCATTTAGTGGTAAAATTACTATTTTACCCTTATACTCCAAAATTACCGAGAAATTAAATTTATCTCTGTCAAACCTCATTTTATATTCCAATAATCATATTATATTTCATATAATTATTCTTGGTCAAATGTAATCAAAATCTTTTATAGAAATCTCCATTTTGTCCTTGAATGACAAAATAACCATTTTGTTCCTAATCAGTCAAATTTCTCGATTGACTCCAAATTGAACCTCGAACTCTGAATCACTGTTTTGAGTAATCCCTGGACTATGAAATTCTCAATTTCATTCTTAAAATCCTTGTTTGAACTTATTCGAGGTTTAATCGACTAAATGATATTACTAGGGGCAATATAGTCATTTAATTAGTTTTTTGGGGCAATTCAATAGGCAAACATGCTATCCAATGCATGTGAATGACATGTCACAGACAATTTAGAGTCAGGTGTTACAAATAAGATTAGAGTTCGAATATTTCGAAATTAATAGATACCTTACTCGTTGACATCCTTACGTGTGTGTTAGACCGCATGCCTTTTTTAAAACGTTCATTGCAAGGTAATTAACAGTACTTTCGTACTTCCCAATCAGAAATGTTCAAGTGTTCTCGAGTCCATTTAGAGATAAATAAATGTCTGCTATTTATCGACTTTTGTTTTTCAAGGTCTTCGCAGAATGGAGAAAATATTTAATTCCCACAAATCGAAATAGAGCCTATCATGGAATGGACCTCACAATGGAATTGGCATCTGTGTCCGAATCAACCTCAAGTGGGCCATTTTTGGGCTTCGTTAGGAAAAAGGCGAAATTTTGTGGGCCCAAAGCTATGAAGAAGTTCATAATTGCTGTTTTGGTTGGGCAGTGACGAAATGAGATGACGGAGTATGTGACGTTAATCTTAAGGATTCACTAAAGTAGACTGATTGTCAATTTTACCCTCCCCTTGGCCCATATGTATCCAATACAACGCGGCACATCAGGGTTATAAAAGTCCAACAACATGTAGCATATGAAATATTATAGTAATTACCTTCTTTCCGCACGTTTGGTTCACGGAATAGGCAAGAATAGAATAGAATAGGTATTCTGTGAAAATAGAATAAAGTGAGAATAGAAAAGAATAATTATCACTTTGTTTTGTTCAGTGAATGAAATAGAGTAAGAATGGCTATTACTACTTAATGTAATGTTTGGTTGGTAGAAATAAGATTGGAATAAGAAAAGAATAAATGATAAAAAGACAAAAATACCTTTTATTATATATATATATATTTATTATTTTTTAAATATTAATAATTTATAATTTAATTAAAATATTAATAATTAATAATTTAAATATTATTATCTTAATATAATTTAATTATTAATATTTTAAATATTAATATTTTATTTATAATTCAATATTATTATGATTAAAATATTAATATTTTTTATTTTTATTTATATTCATTAAAAATTTAATATATTAATAATTTAATAAATAAAACATTAATATTTTAATATTTTAATAATATTAAAATTAATAATGATTAAATTATATATATAAAATATTAATATTTAAAACATTAATATTTTAATATTTATAAATAATTTTTTTCTTTTTTTTTCTTTTTTCTTTATTCTTCACCATGGTCCGATCGTCAGAAAGGTGATCGATGTCATTTTACGCCGATCTGGCACACTATGTAGCTGGATCTGGCCACTAAGACGCCAAATCGACGTTTCTAACGGTTGGATTTGGCCGTGGAGTGCCAGATCCAACAGCGGGATCTGGTCGGGAAGCACCAGATCCGGTGCTTCCCGCCGCAAGATATAGCCGTTGAGGCCAGATCTCGGTGGAATCTGGTCGAAAAGGTATTCTGTGGACACTTTTCGACCACATTCGATCATGAAAGAGGGAGGAAGAGGGAGGACGATCGGCTTAGACTCGAGGAAGCTCGATTGAGAGATAGAGGGAGGAAGAGGAAAAGCGCGAAGAGAGAGAAAATTTTTATTTTATATGGACACATTTATAATTTTTAAAAAATGAAGAGAGTATTTTAGTTATTATACTTTCTTCAACTATTCCTTGAGTTGTGGAATAGGTATTATTGGGGGAGGAGCCGGTAGTAGCTATTGTTGTATTTTTACCTATTACAAGGAATAGAAATTCCTCAAGAATTCCTATTTCCCTTGCTCTATTTGAACCAAACGTGGGAATGGCTTGCCATTCCCCATCCAAACGTGCGGTCTGTTTCCGATGTATTTCCTCTTCCACGTTTGTATCAAAAACACAAAAAAGCAATAGTATTAAAAAAAGAAACCTCGTTTTTCTCTGCCTTAATGTTCGTTCTCCTTGAAGAGAGCGAGAAGAAGCAGAGCCCTCTCCACCAGATCACGTTAGCATGGTCCAGGCACCATCTTTTTAAGGTTTTGAGACAAACAGACACACAGAATATTAGCTTTTTTTGTCTTTTTTGGCTTCCATTTTTTCTTCTCTTGTTTAGCATTTGAATTTAAGGAAAGGGAGATAGTGACATGGGCAATTGCATTCGAGCTCGTTCGAAAGTGGACAACTCTCTGAGCTCTCAGGCAACTTCGGGTAATGTTTTTATGGGGTCTTTTCATGTCATGCAATCGTTTTTTTTTCCTTGAAAGGTTTCATTCATCTTTGGTTTGCAGTGAGGACTTGGTCTTTGGCTTTGGTGGTTTTCAGGGAAATGGGGCTTCTTGGAAAGGTTTGATTGGGTTTGCAAGTGAGGATTCCATGTGGCATTTGTTAGAATTAACTTTGTTTCTGCTTCGATATGTGATCGAGATTGATGTTCCTTCGTTTTGCATTTTGTTTTCTTTTGTACTTCTTTTTTAGTTTTTTTTTTTGTTCTTTTACATAGTAGTAGTGATTATTTCATCTAATGCTTCAACTTAGAAGTCGAAATAATTGGTCTTTAAATAATAATTCTCGTGGGATTTATATGTTTTCTTTCTTTTTTGTTTTTGAAACTTTTAAAAGCAGGCATTTTTTTTTGGGTTCGAAGGAAGAGTCATAGCTTCTGTTTTTGGCATGTTATTGGGTTGTTAATGCTCTGTTTCATGAGGTTTATAAGATCATAGGTTCTCAAGTTTGGAACAGGTTTCATCACTTTGAAATTTATGTACATTGCTCTTAGAAATAAATGGTTTTCATGGATGGCTTTCTTTGGCCTTTATATCTTTCAGGTTACTTGTGTATGTTAATGTTTATCTAGTATTATTACACATTTGCATCCAATTCATTCTTGGTATTTTTTGGGCATCGTACCCCCTCTGCTGTTTTTGTTGTTGTAGAATTTGTATATATCTGCCTCATTTGGGTTTAAGGATAAGAGGGCTCTGAGAATATTTGGGTTCAAAAGCTGTACAACTGTTATCCCATAACATTTTTTATTTTTGTTGATTTCTTTAATCCGGGTAGACATGTTAAGTCTTTCACCTAAATATCCACCCTTTGGTGTTCCTTGAAAAAGAAGGCTTGGTTGCTTGGGTCTCTATTGTTAATCACATGAAGTTGCCTTACTTTTCCAAAAAAAAAGTCACATGAAGTTGTCTTTTAAACATGTGGAAACATATACTAGTGCTTGCATTATTAAATGTTAGGCGTTGTTAATCACATGAAGTTCTCTTTTAGACATGTGAGCAGATATGGTAATGCTTGCATTGGTAAATTGCCAATTGGAAGGTCATAATTGGGGAGGCATGCCATGGTAATCTAGAAATTTATCTTTTCTTTTTTTTTTTTATAAAAAAAAAAACTTCTGTGCTGGAAATTCCTTGAACCTTTCTTTTGTTAATGCTATAAATGACTTCAATTATGATAATTAGCAATATATATTCTGATTGATATGCTTGTTATCTCAGTCAGATAACGACAATGTTTCTTGTCAGTGTAGTGTTCTTAATTACAATCAGGCAAGGATAAGCTAATTTGTCTACTTGGACAAATGCCACTTAACAGATCTCAGTCACATGATAGCTACTACATGATTACTAAGATAATTAGCTATTACTTCAATTTGTGTTTGTGGTTCTGTTTTAAGTAGTCAACAAGCTCCCATGGCAGTCTGGTTCACAAACATGGAATTGGAGCATGTCTCTTAAGAATTTGTCTAATGTCCTACATTAAAATCGTATCATCTTCAAAGATGTAGATTATTCTGTTTCGTGGTCCACTTGGGTGCTCCATTTGGTTCAAAGCCCAAGTGAACGTCCTGTGTATGGAAAGAATGTGTGTTTGAAGTCATGACTGAGCTGTTTCTTGATATCTTGTTCATCAATGAAATTTTCTGTACAGTTGGCTACACACCTAAGTGCTATTATTTTTATATTGGCTAGTTTGTAGAGATTTACTCAAAATTGAGATGTAGACGTGTGATAAATGATTATAATTTACTTTAATTCATATGCTCAAGTTGCTCTCTTACGTGTAACACTGTACAAATCTTGTGGCTGAGTTTAACTGCTATAAATAGCATTTAAGGTTATCCTTGTTATACAAGGCCAAAATCAAGGTTTTGTTTATGGTTAGAATTGTATAGTCACATACATCACTGGGCTGTTTCTTAATAGTTAGTTCATCGATGCATCATTCTGTACAGCTGACCTCAAAGCTAAGTACTGATATTTCAGCTCAGCTAAATTTATAGCTTAGCATAAAATTGAGACGTAGATGCATTCTGATTGATGAGATTATTAAAATTTGTAATATATGCTGTTTGCTCAGTTTCCCCCTTCCAATTAATAATATACACAACTTGTGGCTAAATTTAACTTCATAGCTAGTATTTAAAAATATTATTACACCCAAAACATGTGTGCTTGGAAATTTTCTTTGGCCGGCCCTGCTATTTTTTATATTTTATTCCAGTATATGCCTAGATGTTTGGTACTATTTACTCTGGTAAAATTTATATTATTTGAGCCTATAGAGAAGAAACTATTTGTTAATAATTCACACCTCTACAAGATTGCAATTAAGTGCTAGATAATTTGAAGTTGATGCAATTTCATACACCTTGCAATTATAATTGTATTTTATTTTTGGCCATGTTGTACAATGTGCCATTTGTTACACCTCTAATGATCCTGCATGTAATCAGCTTTGATTTTGACATATCTGCATTTGTCTTCCTATGTTGAATTCTCTGGCTACATGTTTTGCTCCTAGTAAATTCCTCTTAAATCTTAAAAGTCTCATAGCAGGGAACTAGTTTTCTCTTTCAGGAGCTTCAAAACTTCCAAATAGAGAATATTTTTCTGCTTCTTCAAGTGTGATTAAAGCTGATAGCGGAAAAAGTGTACCTGGAAGTCACTCTGCTGCAAAAACTGAAAGTGATATATTATCATTCCCCCATCTGAAAGCATTCACATTTACTGAGCTCAAAAATGCCACTAGAAACTTTCGTTTAGACAATCTCATTGGGGAAGGTGGGTTTGGTTATGTTTACAAAGGGTGGATGGTTGAGCAAACCCTTGTAGCTGCAAGGCCTGGATATGGAATGGTTGTTGCTGTGAAGAAGCTTAAACCTGAAGGGTTTCAGGGTCATAAGGAGTGGCTGGTAGGTTTCTTCCTTCATCATGTTAACTTTCTCCTTTTGTTGGAAAATTTTCTTGTCTCATGTATAGGTTGTTTTGATTGTAGAGTGAAGTTAATTACCTTGGTCAGCTCCATCATCCAAATCTGGTCAAACTTATTGGATATTGCTTGGAAGAGGAAAATAGGCTTTTGGTCTATGAGTATCTATCCAAAGGCAGCTTGGAGAATCATCTTTTCAGAAGTAAGTCAATGCCTTTCTCAATATAACTTGTAAACTTAATATCCTAGCTAGCTGCCTATTTAATTTCTTTCTTCTTTTTCTGAGGTATGCTTATTGCATACCTACCAACACCTTATGAAAAATCATCAACAAGTCTCCTGAAAAATAAAAAAGTTACCAAGTGAATTTTCTTCTATTTTTAATCTGTGCTTGTTTGGATATTATGGTTGCTTTTCCTATTATGCCAAAAGATGTCTGTTTGTCCATTAAATTTGAGGCTGTCGTAATTTCAGGGGGTGCTCGACCACTTTCATGGGCTCTAAGGATCAGGGTTGCCATAGATACTGCTAGAGGCCTTTCTTTCTTACATGATTCTGAACAACCAGTTATATACCGAGATTTTAAGGCATCAAATATCCTACTAGATTCGGTATGTTGGCTAAAAACTTAATACCAGTATGTTGATTGTGCTGGACTGGATTAGTCAATTCAGCAAAGGTTCTAGAGGTCTGTAAATGGAACCAGTTAAAAAAATTTTCTTAAATGGAGCCGGTAAAAAATCTTTCTGAAAAATTTTTAAAAAACATAGAAAAAGGTTTAATACTCTATCCTTAGTGTTTTTCCTGTTTTAAATCAGCCTATCTTTTATGTATGTTAATAGTAACATTCATGATTAATTTGCTTAATCTTGTAGTCAATCTTTGGATCATGGCATTGGAAATTTATTCAGTTCTACTATGCCAAGTTTTCCAACAGCTAACAGCCTGTGCATCATTTTTGCAGGAGTTCAATGCCAAACTTTCAGACTTTGGCTTGGCAAAAGCAGGCCCTGTTGGTGATAATTCTCATGTTTCTACTCAAGTCATGGGTACTCAAGGATATGCTGCCCCTGAATATATTGCTACAGGTTACTTTGTTTGCCCAACTTATGAAATTTTTGTTTACCATAGTATTTAAGCTTGTACTATTCAATTCATGATTTCCTATAAACTTCTTTGGTTTAAATGTCTTCAGAGATTGTTTTTAGTGTCGTCACCATCAGAGTAACTAGACGTATTCATTAACTTCAGATTTATATGTAGCGTGGCACAATGGGAAAAGGTCCCTACTAGTCTAGGGTCATTTTAAGTGTTTTCATTGAAACTCTTACTGCAAGTTTGGTTCTCATTTACTATTTGCTACCTTGTTTGGTTGGTAATTTGGCAAGGAATAACAATTCTCCTATTTTACCCTTTCCTTAAAATTACTAAAAAGTCCTCTTTAACTACACCCAACCCCCTTGGTATTAACGATTCTATGTTTGATGAAAATAATTTCAAAATTATTAAGACTAAATTACCTCTCCTAATTTTAGAAATTTACAACCTTAGCCATATTAATATTTTAAAATATTAATTATTAAATTATAAATAAAATATTAATATTTAAATGATCAATTATTAATATTTTAAATAAATTATAAATAATTAATATCTAAAAAATATTATAAATAAAAATAAATAATCATAATACCATTTAAATTATAAATAAAATATTAATATTTAAAAATAAATGAAATAAAAATAAATAATCATAATAACATTTAAATTATAAATAAAATATTAATATTTTATAATGCTAATGATTAAATTATAAATAAAATATTAATATTTAAATTATCAATTATTTATATTTTAAATAAATTATAAATTATTAATATTGAAAAAATAAAATAACAATAAATAATCATATATATATATATAATAAAGGGTATTTTTTCTTCTTATCCTTTATTCTTTTTTTATTTCAAAGTTATTTTTACCAATCAAACAGTGCAATAAGTCATAATAACTATTCTTGCCTTAGTCCATTCATCGTAACAAACTATTTAATAATTATTCTATTCTTTTCTCACCTTATTTTATTCTCACAAAATACCTATTCCATTTCATTCTTGTCTATTCTGCGAACCAAAAGTGCAGTTAATCTTTTCCTAATCTGTGCAGAACTGATAATGGCACTTTGCTTTCTAGAAAGCCATTCTACTGAGAAAAAGTTTTGTTTGAACTTCATATTTCATACGTAACATATAACACTTGAAAAAGGCATCACTGAGTCTGGATGGTGTTCTATGAAAACACAGAATCCCTTCCCAGTTCCTATGGGACTAATATTATCACCTTCCCTCGAATGAAAACCATGGAGTGACAGCCCATGGCATTCCTAATTTTCAATCCCGTAATAACAATTTTTTTTTTGGAAAAGCCTTATAATAACAAATTCTAGATGAGGCATAAGCATACTGATTTCTGAGTCAATAGTGCTGCTCTGCATTTTTCATTTGCCTAAATAACCTTCATAAGGAATTCCTGTTTGGCAAATGGTAAGTGCCCTGGGAGAATTGGTAAAGGTATGATCCTTTACCTTTTGTATTTAATGCATTCATTTTTTCCTTCAATAATGTGAGTGCATTAAATATATCCTAAGAAAGTACCTTATACTGGCCTTGGGCACTTGTTTTCTAATTCTTTTTATGTGTCTTCTAAACAGAACTTGGATTGACATAGTGTTATTTAGTAATATAGCTTGGACTTCTTTCTATGAGGTTGTGACTTTAACTGATTACTTGAGTTACTTGCCAAGTGAATTTTTTACTGCCCCTTTTTAAGAAAAAAAATAGTCTTATTGTTTGAGTTTATAGCCACATAACTCACTTTCATCAATTTGGGATGTTGAACCTATAAGAAAACCTCTGAAGTTTAGTATTTGCAGCACTATGTGAATTAATTAGCTCTTCTAATGTTGGGCAGGACGGCTAACTGCAAGGTGTGATGTCTACAGCTTTGGAGTTGTGTTACTGGAACTGCTTTCAGGACGTCGTGCTGTTGATAGAACAAAAATTGGAGTGGAGGAGAATCTAGTGGATTGGGCAAAACCCTATTTGAGTGAAAGGCGCAGGTTATTCCGAATTATGGATACCAATTTACAGGGTCAGTACCCTCAGAGAGCAGCTTATACTGTTGCACTCATTGCATTACAGTGTATAAGTGAAGCCAAGGTCCGACCACGTATGGCTGATGTTTTATCTTCCCTAGAACAGCTTCCTATCCTTTCTTCCCCAAGAGTTGTTCATGCCTCCCCACACTCAGAGGCACAAGCAGTAGCTAGTCCTATACCAAAGTCCCCGTTGAGAAAAAGTTATCCTACCTCAGCTGCCGATATGCCCCACAGAGGCTCTTCACTGCCAGTTGAAATGAAATCTTCTAGCCATGTGCAATCCCCACAGGAACGGCAGTCATTTGAAATGAAATCTGCTCACAATGTTAAATCCTCACAGGAACTACAGCAATTCGAAATGAAATCTCCCAGCCTTGTGAAATCCCCTCAGGAAGAATTGTTATCTGAAATGAGATCCCCTCGCCATGTGAAATCACTGCCATCTGGAAAGAAATCCCCTCACCATTTGCAATCTCCACAGAGATAGTGAGCCTGGTCCAGTTTTCCTCCTGCTTCTCACTTTATATCCCCTTTCTCCCTTGTTGTCACCCTTTAGATGGTAGTTTGTTCATATAAAAAAAAGAAACAAGAGGTAGTAGTATCTTGCGGCAAATTTTGTGGTTTTAAACAGATCCTATAGTGACAGGGATCTTTGTATTGTACAGAAAATATACCAACAAATTTGGTCATCACCATAAGTGCAAGTTTTCATTCACTGCTCACCAACATGCTAACAGTGTCTGACACCCGCCAAAAGATGCCTTTGAAGGACATGTTATGGAATTGATTTCAGTTCGTCTGGTCTGCATATCCTAGAATAATTGAAAGAAAATAATTTCTGGGCTCTAGCATGTGAAAATATATAATTTTTTTGGTAAGATAAATTGATTGTTTGGCCTGGGATTGGCTGGGAGGGTGTGTAGATGGAGAAAAAAATCATGAACCAATTACATGTCGCCATATGGATTTGATGATATCATAATCATGTAATTAATTATAAATAATTAATTTATTGGTTGGATTATTTTAAAGACGTATAGTTGAACAATTCACTTATTGGTAAATAATATTCATATTTTTAACCAATCAAAATTTAGTTATCGATTGTACAATTTATCTCTAAATAAATCATTATAATTTAGAGATAATATTCATATTTTTGACCAATCAAAATTTAATTATTGATCATTTAATTTATCTCTAATACTTATACTAATTTAGAGATAGAAATTAAATTTAATTATTTAATTTATCTCTAAATAAATTAAGATAATTTAGAAATAATATCTAATTTCGGCTAATCAAAATTCAAGGACTCAAGGTCCGGTCAATCAAAAAATGTTTGATAAGTCATCATGATTTATCTCTAAATAAATTAAAATAATTTAGAGATAATTTAAAGAGATTATATTCTCATCAAAGTCTCCCACTAAACATTATAAATAGAGGGCTCCTCCAAGCCATTTGATTCATTCAGAGGCTTTCGAAGGCATTGGGAGGCATTCAAAGATTGAGAGCATTTCAGAGATCGAGAAGAGTAGAAGATTTCTGAAGTGAAGATCAAGCAGCAACGAAGTTCGTGATCAAGATATTAAGTGAAGTTCGTGATGAAGATCAAGTATTCGTGATCAAGATTAAGTCATAAAGACCCTTGAAGCAAAGATCAAGTGTTCGTGATCAAGATTAAGTCGTAAAGACTCTTGAAGCGAAGATCAAGTGTTTGTGATCATGATTAAGTCGTCAAGACCCTTGAAACGAAGATCAAGTGTTCGTGATCAAGATTAAGTTGAAACGAAGATCAAGTGTTCGTGATCAAGATTAAGTCGTTAAGACCCTTGAAGCGAAGATCAAGTGTTCGTGAACAAAATTAAGTCGTCAAGACCCTTGAAGTGAAGATCAAGTGTTCGTGTTCAAGATTAAGTCGTCAAGACCTTTGAAGCGAAGATCAAGTGTTCGTGATCAATATTAAGTCGTTAAGACCTTTGAAGCAAAGATCAAGTGTTCGTGATCAAGATTAAGTTGTCAAGACCCTTGAAGCGAAGATTAAGCAAGTTCATAATCAAGACTAAGTCTAAGTTTGTGCCTCTTGAAGACGTAGTGAAGAAATTAATCAGAGGAATTTTCAGAGATTATTACTCACATTATCAAATATTTGTATTTGTCTCATAATTTTCAAGTCAAGAAATTTTGACGAGAAATTTGTGTGCACAAATTTCTGGCACGCCCGGTGGGACCATCTCTGCCTCTCATCTTTTTTCTTCCAACAAATCTCCAAATATTTTCAAGTTGAAATGACTCTTAAGAAAAATCTCGCCAACAAACCTACTACCAAGCCTACTAGAGCGAATCTTGCAGTCTTCCCAACCTTATCATCAAGCATATATGTTCCAACACATCCATATGGTACTCGGAGAAAGACAGAAGCTCTTTCTAAATTGTATGAGCA
Source organism: Theobroma grandiflorum (assembly GCA_036013995.1). NCBI lineage: Eukaryota > Viridiplantae > Streptophyta > Magnoliopsida > Malvales > Malvaceae > Theobroma > Theobroma grandiflorum. Next base: position 18,383,685 of record CP142131.1, read on the forward strand.
AACTCTCCCAATCTTCAATCAAAATCCTCTATTTGATGCTTCTTCCTCAAACTCTGAAGAAGTCTCAACTATGCAACTTGCTTCCTCCAAAGGATCAAGTACCAATCAACTCAAAGAGCATGATAGCTACTCAAGCAATAGCTCTGTTTCATCATCCCCTCGTAAAAGTTCTTCGTCAAAAGTAGATTTTGGAATGATGGTTGTCATGACAACTGGAATAGCATCTCTAGAAGAACAAGTTGCGCTTCTCGCAAAGACTGTGGAATCTCTGACAACAAGCATTAGAGAAAAAGATGAACAAATTGCCTCAATGATGGCAAAAATTAGTAGTTTTATCGGAAAGGCACCAATGGACCTTGGCCAAAATCAATGCCAAGATAATGAGGAGAATTCCACTAAGGAAGTGGAAAATAATCTCCAACAAAAATCTAATGAAGTGGTCACTGCTAACCAATTGAAGGAATTCATCAATAAGGCCATTAAGGAACAAGTGGAAAGTGTCACTCAACCTTTGTACACATATGCCAAGCCATACTCTCAAAGGATTGATCGCATGAGGATACCACCAAACTATCAACCACCAAAGTTCCAGCAGTTTGATGATAAAGGAAATCCTCGTCAACATGTTGCACACTTCATAGAAACTTGCAACAACGCTGATACTTATCGTGATCTCATGGTGAAGCAGTTTGTTCGCTCTTTAAAGGGCAATGCCTTTGATTGGTACACAGACTTAGAGCCTGGAATGATTGATAATTGGGAGCAATTAGAACGTGAGTTCCTTAATCGCTTTTATAGCACTCAACGTGTGGTAAATATGATTGAACTCACAAGTTCGCACCAATGGAAAGATGAGCCTGTGATTGACTATATCCACAAGTGGAGAAATCTTAGTCTTAATTGCAAAGAGCGATTGTCTGAGTCCTCAGCTCTTGACATGTGCATCCAAGGGATGAATTGGGGATTACGTTATATTCTTCAAGGCATTAAGCCTAAAACTTTTAAGGAATTAGCTACTCGTGCTCATGACATGGAATTAAGCATGTCAATGGCTGAAAATCAAGGACTTCTAGTGCAAGAACCACGAAAGGGTAAACAGGATGTCCGTAAAGGGGGAAAAGTTTTGGCAGATAAAGGTGAAGGAAAACAAGCTATGATTGTAAATACCAAACCCATCAAAGTGACTACCAATTCAAAGAAGATGAAAGAAACGAAGCTTGATCCATCACAAGATAGAAAGAAGGTGTCTTTGAAAGAAAGACGAGAAAAAGTATCCTTTCCCTAACTCAAATATTGCAGGAATGTTGGAAGAACTTTTGAAAGCTAAGCTCATTCAATTGCCAGAGATGAAACGACCAGAAGAAGCTGATCAAGTAAATGACCCCAACTACTGCAAGTACCATCGTTTAATTGGTCACCCCATAGAAAAATGTTTTGTCTTAAAAGACAAAATCATGGGTTTATACCATGATGGGAAATTTGAGTTTGAAGAAAAAAAGGCTACAGCAAATGTAGCATCAACAACCAACATACTTTCCCCACTTAATGTAGAGAGTAAGATAAAATTTGGATCCTTCGACTATATAATGTTGGCTCCAAATATAGAGAAAATTTATACTTCTCAAGGTAATAGGGGCAAAGCTTGTGGTGGGGACTTAGACAATGAAGGATGGATTCTTGTTACTCGTCAGAGAAAAGGAAAGAAAAGTCCTCCCAAGAACAAGCAAGCGTCAAGAAGATCCAAAATGGCGAAACAACCATCTAGGGAGATGATGCGAAAGGTAATGCCAAGAAATATGAATACGGGCCAATGTGAATATTCAATGGTGCAAAATACTAAACGACCAATCACCTTGAATGATTTCATGCCAATGCAATTCAAAAATCAAAATCCAATTCCCACATCATGTTTCCAAATTGATGACGATGTTGGGAATGAAGAAAAAATTAAGTTCGATTCTAATTCCTTTTATGGTGTAGAAATTATATTTTCTGATGAAGATTTATTATTGGGGTCAACCCCTCATAATCGGCCTCTTTTTGTTTCGGGATATAGTCATGAATAGAAGATCAATCGAATTCAAGTAGATGATGGATCTGTTATTAACTTACTCCCACTAAAAACAATGAAAGAGCTTGGAATTCCTCTCGACGAATTATCAAAAAGTCGCTTGATGATCCAAGGTTTCAATCTTGAAGGGCAAAGAGCTATCGAAAAAGTTAGACTTCAACTTGTCATTGACGATATGGAATCTAATCCATTGTTTCATGTGATAGATGCTAACACAACATACAACATGTTGTTAGGACAGCCTTGGATACATCAAAATGGTGTAGTATCTTTAACATTTCATCAATGCTTCAAATATTGTAGAAATGGACAAGTGAAGACAATCATAGCAGATGCTAAGCCATTAACTACAGCAGAAGCACATTTGGCCGATGCCAAGTTCTATTTAGAAAGCACTTTTGTGGAAGAGGTACAATCTAAAGGCGATCAGGCAAATGATGAAGGAAAATCATCAAAGGAAAAGAAATTGTCTTCCTTTACAAAGGAAAATGATGATCTTATTGAAGGCTTAAAAAATTTGACTTTACCACTAATTAGTCTGGAAGAGTCAAAATACACTAAGTCTCCATTGAAGGGATTTGTAAGGCCAATAAAAGGGCTATTGGTTGAACACGATGATCTTCCCTCTCAAAGAGCTAATGGTTTCGACCCTAATGCTTATAAGCTCTTAATAAAGGCTGGCTACGAACAAGAAGAAGTTTCTAAGTTGGTATACGAGCCTCGCGAGCCAACTAAAGAAGCTCCACAAGATTTTTCTAAGAATCGTAAAGTTTGGCAGAAATAAATAAATGTTGTAAAAGCTACAAAATCAGGGCTGGGATTTACACCTTTAAAATTGAAGATTCATAAAGAAGTTTCAAGATATATAACGACTGAAAAAGCCAACGATGATGAAGAAATCCGAGTGGAGTCATCCAGAATTTCAGTTTTTGATCGCTTGGGCACAGCCACAACTCGAACATCAATTTTTGATCGATTAAGCATGCCTTCAAATCGAGGTTCAGTGTTTAATCGTATCAAGAAAGATTATACAAAAAGGACTTCAGGAGATTCCATCAGCTCAAGACTAAAAGGAAAAACCTTCATAAAAGAGGAATAAAAAAAGCCTCGTGACACATGAATTAAAAGATTTTCATAGCATCATCCCTTCACGAATGAAAAGAAAAAGTGAATGGATTGTAACAAATGATGAAACATTAAAGGCTAGAAGGTGCACTGTGGTTGTGATTAAACAAGCCTCATCTTCAGAAGAGGAAGAGTAATAAGAAATGGAGATCTTCACATGTAATCACGTGTCTATAGTAGAAAGTGATGAAAACTCTGAAGAAGAAGATATCCAAGAAGCTTTTCCATCATTAAAGGAAGAAAATCAACTTACAATTGATGAATTAAAAGAAGTTAACACAAGCATTACAGAAGATCTTCGCTCAATCCTTATAAGTGCTAATTTAACTTTTAAAGAAGAAAAGTCTTATCTTGACCTTTTGACAAGGTATAGAGACGTCTTTGTATGGACTTACAAAAAAATGCCAAGATTAGACCCCAAAGTTGCTGTGCATCATCTAGCAATAAAGAAAGGCGTTTGACCAATTAAACAGGCTTAACGACGTCTTCACCCTAACTTGATTCCCTAAATAGAGGTTGAGGTCAATAAACTCATTAAGGCTGGCTTTATTCAAGAAGTCAAGTATCCTACTTCGATCTCAAATATTGTTCTAGTTAGAAAAAGAATGGCCAAATTTGAGTTTGTGTGGATTTTCGAGACTTGAACAATGCTTGCCCAAAGGATGATTTTCCTCTCCCTTTGACAGAAATAATGGTGGATGCAACAACTAGCCATGAGGCTTTATCTTTTATGGATGACTCATTTGGTTATAATCAAATTCGCATGAATCCAAAAGATGCAGAGCTCATTGCATTTCGAACTCCTAAAGGAATATATTGTTACAAAGTTATGCCTTTTGGGTTAAAAAAATGTAGGTGCCACTTATCAAAGATCAATGCAAAAAATATTCGATGACATGCTACACCAGAATGTTGACTGCTATGTTGATGATTTGGTGGTTAAGTCTCAAAAGAGGGTTGATCATCTTGAAGATCTTCACCAAGTATTCGATAGATTACGTCGATATCAATTGAGGATGAATCCTTTAAAATGTGCCTTTGGAGTATCTTCGGGAAAGTTTTTAAGATTCATAGTATGCCATCGTGGGACTGAAATTGATCAATCAAAAATAGATGCAATCATGAAGATGCATGAACCAAGCAATCTCCATGAACTTAAAAGTTTGCAAGAAAGATTGGCTTATATTCAAGGCTTCATATCCAATTTGGTTGGTGGATGTCAACCATTTAGTCGATTGATGAAGAAGGATACACCTTTTGTTTGAGATGAATCTTGTAGTAATGCTTTTAAAAGCATAAAGTCTTATCTACTACGGCCTCTAGTTTTAAGGGCTTCTACGCTAGGACGTCCATTGATCATTTATATTGCGGCACAAGAATGCTCTTTAGGAGCACTTTTGGCACTACAAAATGATGAAGGAAAAGAAAGTGTGTTGTACTACCTTAGTAGAACTCTTAATGACGCAGAATTAAATTATTCTCCTATTGAGAAAATGTGCTTGGCATTAATGTTTGCAATTAAGAAATTAAGGCACTATTTGCAAGCTCATTCTGTTCACTTAATTTCATGAGCAGATCCCCTCAAGTATCTTATGTCAAAATCGATGCTTAGTGGGAGATTGGCAAAATGGGCTCTTTTGCTATAAGAGTTCGACATCACATATATCCCTCAAAAGGCTGTCAAAGGACAAGCACTTGCAGATTTTCTTACAGATCATCCAATTCTAGACGATTGGAAATTCTCTGAAGATCTCCCTGATGAAGACGTTCTCTACATTGAAATCTCTAAGCCATGGACACTATACTTTGATGGAGTAGTTAGATAAGATGGGGCAGGTGCATGAGTCATCTTTATCACCCTAGAAGGAAAAGTATTGCCTTACGCATTTACTCTTATGGAAAATTGTTCTAATAATGTAGCAGAATACTAAGCCTTGATCATAGGTTTGGAGATGGCGATCGATATGCAAACCACCCAACTTAAAGTGTTTGGAGATTCTAAATTGGTTGTAAACCAAATTCTTTCACTTTATGAAGTTAAAAAGCCTGAACTTTTGCCATATGTCAACTATGTTAAGAAACTTTTGAAGTGGTTTGACAAAGCTAGCATAAAACATGTGCCTAGAAAAGAAAATAGGCAAGCAGATTCTTTAGCTAATTTGGCATTAGCAATTGCATCACCAAATATAGAATTAAAAGTGCATCTTTGCAAGCGATGGATTGTTCCACCAATCACTTGAGGTGAAGAAGTTGATGTAGAGAATAATGTCATCTTAGTCCTTGAGGTGGGAAAAGAAGATTGGCGACAACCATTAATTGACTACTTAGAGCATGGGAAGCTTCCTAATGATCCAAGACATAAAACGGAAATAAAACATCGAGCCCTTCGATTTATTTATTTTAAAAGTACACTCTATCGTCGTTCCTTTGATGGAATCTTAGGAGATGAAGAAGCATACAAGGCTTTACAAAAAGCTCATTCAGGAATTTGTGGAGCGCATCAATCTGGAGCCAAGTTACACTTCCAAATAAAAAAAATGGGGTATTATTGGCCAACAATGGTGAAGGATAGTATGGATTATGCTAAAAGATGTCAAGCATGTCAATTTCATGCTAATTTCATTCATCAGCCCCCTGAGCCACTCCACCCAACAGTTACATTGTGGCCATTTGATGCTTGAGGACTTGACTTGGTTAGACCATTACCTAAGAGTTCCGCAAGGCATCTCTACATACTTGCAGCCACAGACTACTTTTCAAAATTGGTGGAAGTAGTATCTTATCGGGAAGTAAAGAAAGCAACTGTTGCTACTTTTATTAGAACAAACATCATCTATCGTTATGGTGTGCCAAGATGCATCATAACAGATAATGGAAATCAGTTCGCAATGGAGAAGTTATGTGCACAATTTAACTTCAAGCAATATAATTCTTCCATGTACCATGCACCGGCAAATGGATTAGCAGAAGCTTTTCAACAAGACTTTATGCAATCTTCTCAAGAAAGTTGCTAATCGCGCAAAGAAAGATTGGCCAGAGAAAATAGGGGAAGCTTTATGGGCTTATCATACGACATTTCGTATGCCTACTCAAGCTACTCCATATTCACTTGTTTACGATGTGGAAGCTGTTCTCCCCTTAGAGCGTCAAATTCCGTCATTGAGAATTGCCATTCAAGAAGGTCTTTCAAATGAAGATAATGTTCGCCTACGCCTCGAAGAACTTGAAGCGTTGGATGAGAAGAGGTTGGAAGCACAACTACGCTTTGAATGTTATCAACCTCGATTATCTAAAGCTTTCAACAAGAAAATTAAACTACGATCATTCCAAGCGGGAGAGTTAGTCCTTGCATTGCGAAGGCCCATAAACACTACACAACGCATGGGTAACAAGTTCCTCTTAAAGTGGGATGGACCATATGTTGTTCAAGAAGTCTACACTAATGGCGCATACAAAATTGTTGATCAAGATGGAGTAAGAGTTGGCCCAATTAATGGCAGACTCTTGAAACGCTACTATACTTGAAGGTCAAATGCTCCTTGGCAAGAGCTTAATCTTCATATTAGGAGGTACGTAGGCAGCTTGGTCTCATTGCCAAGTTCAGTCACACCAAAAAAAGAAAAAAATCTCTTGCATCAAGCATGGCTCCATTTTTTATGATGATGAAGCTACCAAGATAGAAGATTGAAGAATAAATTATGTGCTTGATGAAAGAAGAATTTTAATGGAAAAAGAAGATGGTCAAAAATTGCGTTGAAGTTGACGCACTACAACTATTTTAAGGTGCAGACTTTCACTGGATATGCTTCGGTATTTTAGCCATTACTTTCTATACAGAGCTCTAAATGATGTAATTCTTGAACCATTGGAAAGATAAGAGAAAATTATACAACTTTTATGTTTACCAATTCATCCAGTTCAGCCTGGAAGATGGTTAAAATTTGCGTCGAAGTTGACGCACTACAACTATTTTAAGGTGCAGACTTTCACTGGATATGCTTCGGTATTTTGGCCATATCTTTCTCTACAGAGCTCCAAATGATGGGATTCTTAATCCATTGGAAATATAAGAGAAACATATACAACTTTCATGTTTACCACTTTACCTAGTTCAGCTTAGAAGATGGTCAAAAATTATGTCGAAATTGACACACTGCAGCCATCCTGAGGCAATTATGTTTTTTTAATTAACTAGGCAAGGCTGCAACTCACATAATTCAAATTGAACTTGGATTGCAAGTATACAAAGACATATTAGGATTTTAAGAAGTCCTAAAAAAATTTTTAAAACTTCAAGACTTGTCCATTTGTCACATTCAAAATAATGTGTGAACAAGTCTTGAGGGGGCATTTGTAGATGGAGAAAAAAATCATGAGCCAATTACATGCCGCCACATGGATTTGATGATGTCATAACCATGTAATTAATTATAAATAATTAATTTATTGGTTGGATTATTTTAAAGACATATAGTTGAACCAATTCACGTATTGGTAAATAATATTTATATTTTTGACCAATCAAAATTTAGTTATTGGTCATACAATTTATCTTTAAATAAATCATTATAATTTAGAGATAATATTCATATTTTTTACCAATAAAAATTTAATTATTGGTCATTTAATTTATCTCTAATACTTATACTAGTTTAGAGATAAAAATTAAATTAAATTATTTAATTTATCTCTAAATAAATTAAGATAATTTAGAAGTAATATCTAATTTCGGACAATCAAAATTCAAGGACTCAAGGTCCGGTCAATCAAAAAATTTTTGATAAGTCATCATGATTTATCTCTAAATAAATTAAAATAATTTAGAGATAATTTAAAGAGATTATATTCTCATCAAAGTCTCCCACCAAACATTATAAATAGAGGGCTCCTCCAAGCCATTTGATTCATTCAGAGGCATTCGAAGGCATTGGGAGGCATTTGAAGATTGAGAGCATTTCAGAGATCGAGAAGAGTAGAAGATTTCTGAAGTGAAGATCAAGCGGCAACAAAGTTCGTGATCAAGATATCAAGTGAAGTTCGTGACGAAGATCAAGTGTTCGTGATCAAGATTAAGTCGTAAAGACTCTTGAAGCGAAGATCAAGTGTTTGTGATCAAGATTAAGTCGTCAAGACCCTTGAAATGAAGATCAAGTGTTCGTAATCAAGATTAAGTTGAAACGAAGATCAAGTGTTCGTGATTAAGATTAAGTTGTCAAGACCCTTGAAGCAAAGATGAAGTGTTCGTGATCAATATTAAGTCGTAAAGACCCTTGAAACGAAGATCAAGTGTTCGTGATCGAAGATCAAGTGTTCGTGATCAATATTAAGTCGTAAAGACTCTTGAAACGAAGATCAAGTGTTTGTGATCAAGATTAAGTCTTTAAAATCCTTGAAGCGAAAATCAAGTGTTCGTGATCAAGATTAAGTCGTCAAAGATCAAGTGTTCGTGATCAAGATTAAGTCGTCAAGACCTTTGAAACGAAGATCAATGTTCGTGATCAAGATTAAGTCGTCAAGTTCCTTGAAGCGAAGATTAAGCAAGTTCGTGATCAAGACTAAGTCTAAGTTTGTGACTCTTGAAAACGAGGTGAAGAAATTAATCAGAGGAATTTTCAGAGATTATTACTCACATTATCAAATATTTGTATTTATCTCTTAATTTTCAAGTCAAGAAATTTTGACGAGAAATTTGTGTGTACAGGGTGAGTTACCAGAATCTGATCATGCTTTGACGAATGTGCATGTGGTGAGCAGCATTCCAGACTCCACACCGCCTTGAAAGAGCTCTTCATTCCAACAAAGCAAAATGAGTTTCCAAATATACCTATGCTTTTTGCCTTTTCAATTTTTATGGTGTTTAATTTTTTTCAATGGAAATTAGAGTTTCATTTTTGTGTTGTGTTATTGTGCTTTACATATCATCTCTTCAAAAAAATGTTTAAAAAAAAAAGAAAGAAAAAGAAAACAAAACAAGAGTTACTGTATTTTTTGTTACCCCTCAAATTTAAACGAGGTCGTTTAGAACCGTACTTCCCATCAATAAACAAAACTGGTGTGGCAACAAGCCACCTAACAGTCTGAGAAATCAATCGTCAACGAGGGAAAGACGAAAGAGTTGTAAAGAGCCTTGTCTATCTTGATGTGCATTTCCGGGCCTCCTCCCAAGGATTCAATGGAAATCTCTCCCTGGCGATAAAAGAATTCACACCATTTCCCTTTTTCGTGTTCATGTTTCCTTGTTGGGTTCCTTTTTAAAATAAATAACTTCTTTCCTTCTTAACTGTGCTTGGTAGATAGCAGTATTTGTTGAAGAAGATGGTGCTGGTCTTGGCTCTGGGGGATTTGCATATACCCCATCGGGCAGCTGATCTCCCTCCAAAGTTCAAGTCCATGCTGGTTCCTGGCAAGATCCAACACATCATTTGCACTGGCAATCTTTGCATCAAAGTATCCCTCTCTCTCTATCTGATTTTTAATTTTTTATTTTCTTTTTGGTTATTTTGTTACTGAAATCTAGTCAAATTTGGGTCTACTTGTTTGGCATTTTTGTTTTATGCTTCTCTGCTGAGTCTTAATCGAAGAGATTGACCAATGTTAAATTTCTCTATTTTTGTTGCAAAATTGAATCTTTAGCAATGATCAAATTCTAGGGCGTTATACTTTTATTCTCATAAATCCAATGGAGGGATCCTCCTCTTTGTGATAGTTGTGGATTTTTTTCGCTCCTTGTGTACCAATGCTAAATGTAAGTCTAACTTGATCTGGATTCCAATATATTTGCCATACATTTGTTGATGTTGAATTTATTCTTTTTTCGATAAGCTGCAAATATAGGAGGGTTCATTATTTGTTACCTTATGCATTCCAACTGAGTATCCAAGTATACATAAGATTCTCCTTGTTTTTTCATGTTTCTAAATTGAATTTCGAAGAAGCAACAGAAGGTACCATCCCATAATCGCAGAGTTACTATTCTAAATTCCTGTTTCATCTGTTTCCTAGATCATTTGTAATTTTTACTCCCTTCTAGCCTGATATCCTGCACTGCCTTGCCTGCCATATGTAGTTTTTAGCATTTCTTATCTAACTCTATTTCCACTGCTAACAATAATACTCTCTTCTCCTTTCATCTTTGGTATCAAATGCATATAAGTAGTCATCAACTTTCCTGTGGCCTTTTCTCAACTATTTAAAGGTTAAAGTAGGATTGAAGTTGATATACGGTTTAAACTTAGAAATTAGCAACAAGTTAATAACTCATGTTCTACCTGCATGTCTTTCTCTTATTTGAATAGTCCATGAAGAATTTGAATAAGTTGATTTGTTAGCTTTATGAGTCAAATCGGAAATTATAGAGAAAGAAAAAGATGGATGTAATGTGACTTCTGTTTGTCATTTTTCTCTCTTTGGGAACCACCCCATAGAAATTGTAAATTTCTAACATTTCACTTTTGTATCTTTTCCATTTTTCTTATTAAATTTCCACTGGCTCAGCAAATTCTGACTATAATTTCAGGAAGTTCAAGATTACCTGAAGTCCCTTTGTCCTGACTTGCATATTACAAGAGGTGAATATGATGAAGAAACAAGATATCCCGAGACCAAAACACTAACTATTGGGCAATTCAAGTTGGGATTATGCCATGGTCATCAGGTATGATACTTCTGTCACTTTGAACAGAGAATCTCTTGGTATCAGAGAATATCTCGAAGGGCTTTTAAATGTTTTTATGCATTTTAAATCAGTAATTAGTTTGCTAGAGATGTGGATTATAATGAACCATGCATCTCCTGCTGCTGTGAAATAATATCTGAATTCATTACTTCATCTGTGTGTTTCAGCCTACACTAATCAGTCTTATTGTGACTTGATGCTTTAAGGTTATTCCATGGGGTGACCTAGACTCACTATCCATGCTACAGAGGCAGCTGGATGTCGACATTCTTGTGACAGGGCACACCCACCAGTTCACTGCTTACAAACATGAAGGAGGAGTTGTTATAAACCCAGGGTCTGCTACAGGTGCATACAGCAGCATCACTTATGATGTGAACCCTAGCTTTGTCCTCATGGATATTGATGGGCTACGTGTCGTGGTCTATGTCTATGAACTCATTGACGGGGAGGTTAAAGTTGACAAAATTGATTTCAAGAAGACAACTGCTACAGCTCACTCTGCTCATTGAACTTATGGGTTTACAATGTGCTATTGTTAACATTTTCCATGGATTCATCAAAATGCAACCGGTTTGTAGTACATGAGATCCAATCATTTGTGTACGTGTTGAATGATAGAAATTTTGGCATGAGGGATGGTTTCTTGTCTTGCTGTCTACGGTGAGTTATGTCCTGTTTTGAGAACCATTGTTTTGGACAGGCAATCTCTGTATCTTCTTCTCCTGATTACACTTTCAAAATGACAGTACTGCATGCGAACTGCAACATTATATTTGGGAATCAGTGCAAACAAAAATCACGATAAACCGATGCCTTAAGCCAAAAGTAAGGTGAGCTTCGGGCAGCAAACTAGTCGACCCTGAAATCTGGATGGATTCTTTTTCTGAAGTAATGTGTGCCTATCACAATCTCCTTCACAAAGACTTAAATATTGCAAAAACCTTAAATTATTTTGTTTATGTAAATTTTTTTATGTTTTTATTTTATTAAAAAAGACGTTACTTTTGTATTTATATCCACACACAAGTTCCTAAACTTTAATGAAAAATTAATAGCAGTCAATTTTAACGTTAATTAATATTTTTATTTATGTGATATATAATATGATTTGATAATATGATTATATGACGAATCGAATCAAATCAAAAGTCATGTTATAACTTGATATCATGATTCTGTAATAAATCAAATTAAAAGTTTTAAATTTTCTATTATAATGAAAGATTTGTATGAACACAAATCAAAAGATAAAAGATTTTTTAATATAATAAAAAAATATGAATTTTTTCATATAAAATGAAATAATTTGCAAGCACAAGTTAAAATTATCTTGAGATTTGAACAATTTTGTCATATTTAATTTTAATGGAAGAAAAAGGGGAAAAGAAGATAATAGAGTTAGAGAGGGTTAAAAAAGAGTAGAGTTTTAGAGAGAGAAAAAATAATTTTTTTGTTTTTTATGTAACTAATTATTAAAAATTTTTAGTATTTAAGTTTAAGTTCTTAAGATTTTTAGTTTTACCTAATTAATGAGATGGTGGCATTTGGTAAGCTGATAGTGTATGGAAACTATATATTGTTAATGCATCAAATATTAATTTTTTTTAATATTTAAACTCATTTGATAAACGAAAGAAATTAATATATATGAATTGTAGCTTTGCATTTATTAGTGGTTAGAAGAAAATTTGTTTTATGTGTACATTAGTTTGTGTAGTATTTTACTTTTGAAAATAATATGATCAAATTGAAATAATAATGCTCTTTTTCACTATTTTTCTTGTGTTTGGCTCTAGGATAAATTTTGCTTTTTTTTTTTGTTTTTATTGGAAAAGAAAATTCAAGTTTATCTCAAATAGAGAAATATATGTATATACTTACTATTGGGTCAAGGTAATTTCGTTTAGTTTAGTTTAGTTTAATTTGACTGTTAAGAAAGTTCTAACTGATCAAATGAAAATTCTAACTTGTTCAAAAACATAGACTAATGGCAAATCAAATGAAAAAAAAAGAATAAGGATAATGAGGTGACAGTAATGTTAAAGAAAATAGAAAATCTTTGTGTTGGATCAAGGCGTGTTTAAAACAATTTGTTTGTATTCCAACTAATGGTAGGAATGTTGTCCTCTTCTTCAATCCTTGATGCAAGACAATTAGAAAGCTCAACTGTCCTAACGAAGTTAATACCTTCTATTTTTTAGCTTCCAAGTCACTTCTTTCCTAATGTTTGTTGTGGAATATCTACTTTGCTGAGCACACATAAATAATCAGCAACCACCCAGCATTCACTCAAGACCAAAATCATTAAAGCCTTACTCTTTCCCTACGATGTTGGTTGAATTGCAAATCTTACACATTAAGTTCCATTAAGGAAACATACACCGACTCTTCATAGCTTTAGGTAAATAAGCATCAAGTCACCCACCCAACATATATATATTTATCAGGGTTTTCTTTGGTCAAGTCTCCTCGATTTCATAAACTTTTATTTTTTATACAAAAGACAATGTCTTACTATCAATGTGTGGCATGGCAGATTGAGGCCGAAGATGGTGAACGTGATCATCTGATGCAACTGGAAGATTCCTCACCCTTCCCTGTGTTTTCTATTGAAATCTTTGCAAACATTGTTTCTCATGAACCAACCATTATGCAACAGCTTTTGGTGCCACAGGGCCAGTTGATGCAGTCCAGAACTTCCTGGTCAGCTATATCTAGCAAGCTTTCGCAGATGCATGTACCCTTTAGCCTTCATGCAACGGTGACGCAAAAGATCATAGAATGTGCACGTTCGGCAGCGAACGAGGTACATAACAAGAACCGCAAGAACATACCTATTGTTGTGACTCTTTGTCCTGTAAGACTAATGGAAGAGGAAGCACTACTTTCTGAGCACGAGGCTTCTGCAGAATCCTTCGATGTGCAAGTTTTCGGGCTGAGGGGTGTAAGCAAGGGAGCTATTGAGGCATTGGAGAAGGTTAAAGTTGAAGGATTTACAGGACAGTGTGTTATTTGTTTGGAAGAGATTTTGGATGGAATGAAAGCTTGTGGAATGCCTTGCTCCCATGTGTATCATCACGATTGCATCGTCAGCTGGTTGGAGAAAGCCATTGTTTGTCCACTTTGTCGATTTCAGATGCCTACTTGATCCGTGACGTACTCATGTTGGATCTTTGGTATTAATTGGAGATGGTTCCATTCATACAATTTTAATTTTGTCTATTACAAAGTGGCGTCGGATATGTAACTCGGTAATGTTGACAGGATTTCAGCTTACTTATTGTTTAACTAATTTGGTTTGCTTCTCACATATCTCATTTCTTTTATAGAGATTTGAAAGGATATATGTGAATCATATTTAATTTCTCAGATAATTGGATAAAGATTAAATTAGATTCTAATTAATTCAACTTGCCAACTTGAGCATTCTTATATTATGTAGTTAGGAAAGTAATCATAAATCACACTAATCAAGTAAAAGCAAGTTTAAATATATAGTGAAATTAGTAGATACAAATAAATCAAACATATATTCATAAAAGATAACTATTTAAAGTTGTTCAATACTCTTTAATTTGCTTACATTCGTTGGACGATGGAAAAAAATTATTTATAATTGTAAAAATTAAAAAAAAAATTATACCACATATAACAACACCAAACTCAAACCCAAAATCTAGTACCTATCAAATTCCTATCATTAGATGTCTTTTTCTTACTAATCCTTGCATTTCTCTTGTATTCTCCACCAATTGAGAGTCCTTTGTGAAGTCATTTTTAAGAATCTCTTTACCAGTAGTTGGAGTTGAAAGGAAAAAGCTTATGGCAAGTTTCTCCGCATAATAACACTAGCCGGCTTGCCCTTCCTTTGTTAAGGAGCAGAACAGAGAATCATGTGGTTGAATTCTGCTACTAGATAGTCCACAACAAGCACTTGGTAGCCATAAGACACGAGCTAGAGAAGCTGGACTGACACAGATTGATTAGGTTTCAACAAAACACACATGTATAAAATAGCATGCATGGCAATCCTGGAAGGGTACCTATAAAATAGGGAATTAGTTTCGGGGATCTTCCTTCTTTTCACTTGAGCACCAAATTGTCTTTAATAATAATTTATTACGATTTCTTTAATTGATACTTTTCGAATTTTTTTATTAAATTATGTAACTAGTTTTTTTACTTTATTAAAAATGTAGATTTAGTCTCCATATAATAATTTGGATAAATTAAGTTTTTATATTTTTTTCAATTTATTAATTTCAATCTAAATTTAACATTTTGACTTGATTGATTGAGATAGTGTATTATGTACTGGCATGACATTTATCATGTTCATATAACATAAAATAAATTGACAAAAATTTATACTGCCGTGACACTTGTTAACTAACATGACATTTATTAACTTGACTACCATGTCAGCAAATAATGGATCAAACCTAATTTAAGTAATTAAAAAATTGAGTGTTGTGATCATTTATTTTCCACTTGCAGCTTCACCAAGCAAATTAGGCAGCATATATATTTTGCTACGGGCTAAAAAGAAGCTCAAGGAGAAGGCTCTACTCCCTGTTATCCTAAGGATGGCATGAGTTTCATGTTTACTTTGTTTGGAAGGAGAGAGACGACAGAATTTGTGGCAAGGCATGATCTTCTTCTGGCATCCTTCAATGCAATATTGGAACTATCAGATTTAGACTCATTGGAATTCAGAATATTGCCGATGATCATATACTTTGGGGACGGCCTCATCATGTTTTTACTTGATACTTTCATCGTTTCCTGGTTTCTTTGTAGCTGCTCCGCTCATGCTTTTCTTTTGGATAAATTAAATCTAAATTATCTAAAAAAAATATTCATTGTTACCAAGAATTATTGCTATAGAATTCCTTTTTACAAAGAAGTGTTATCCATAAAAATAGCTGACACACAAACTTATTCTTTAAACAATAGAATGCAAATATGACCCTAATTGGGATTTGAATTGAAATTCCAAATACCAATCCACTTCTTAACCGCATTTAGTTGTGATAAACCATTAATTAATACAGTTTAAAAATTTTGACTTGGACTCAATAAGTCATGACTTATTGATCAACATGCACAATTAAAGCCTTAATTCATATCCTTACAAACCAGTGTGAAGTAAAAGAATAATCTGAATCTTCAATGATAAAATTGGGCATATTATGAATCAAGTGAAGTTGCAAAAAGAGAATTCCAAAAAGAAAAGAAAAGAAAGCTTGCTCCGAATTCTACTTTGATGGACATACTATAATGGCCTAATTAGCAGTAAACCTGAAAACCATAAAGTGCTTGTAAGTTTCTCCAGGATTTACAATCTGAGAAGGAAAATTGGGGTGATTCACTGAATCAGGGAAGCCTTGAGTCTCCAAGCAAAGTCCTGCATAAGTTGAATAAACAAATCCATCTTTACCCTTCTCACTCTTCAACATGTTACTTGTATAAAACTGCACCCCTGGCTTGTTAGTCCAGAGCTCCATTTTTCTACCAGACTTGCTTTCATGTACCGCTGCCACCTTCCTCAGATGTTGAGGACTGGATTTGTCTAGCACATAGTTTACATCGTATCCATGAGGCAACTGGTCCAACATGCTGCCAATCTCATGGGGTTGGAGAAAATCATAGGGGGTTCCTTGAACAGGATCGATTTTTCCTGTTGGAATCAGCTCATCATCAACTGGGGTGATACTAGAGCCAAAGAGCTGGAGAGTGTGTGACAGGATGTCCCCACTGCTGTGGCCACCAAGGTTCCAATAGGTGTGCAGGGCTAAATTCACTGGGGTGGCCTTGTTCAGAGGCTTGGCCTCCATTTTCACGCCTAGCTTGTTCGTACCTATGATCATATATGTCACTGACACTTGAAGATTGCCGGGAAAGCCTGCAAAATTGAGAGAAATATTCCTGGTGTTAGCAAGAATAACTTAAATTTTCAAGTTACTATAAGATTACTTAAATTTAATTAAAAACAGTGTATATATGCATACCTTGTTCGCCATCAAAACTATAGTAAGTAAATGTTACATGGCTATCTTGTTTGTAATTTTTTACATGCCAGATAACGTCTGCAAATCCTTTGCTGCCACCTGAGATTAAAAATGGAAAGCTCAACAAATATATTGAAGGATTGCGAGAATTGCAACTTGATTAGCAAGATATCATAAGCCCTACCATGAAGTGTATTTTTGCCTTCATTAGCTACTAGTTTATAAGATACACCATTTATACTAAATTCAGCCCCCTTAATTCTGTTAGCTACACGCCCGACAATGGCTCCAAAGTAGGTTGTATCATTCTGCAATACATTCAAAATCTCATCATATATGATTACCAAAAGGGATTCAAGTATTGTTGATACTGACAGGTCTAACGAATGCAAATAAACGAAAACAGGAAGAAGAATGAATACTACCTTGTAATCCTCTACCGAGTCATATCCAAGAACGATATCATCCAATTTCCCTGATAAAAGGAAAAAAGGATTAATGGTTATACATACCTATGTATGCACCTCTTTCTGAAATCTTCTAAAAGGACAGAATAATGTCAGAAAACGCGCTCAGATGGCAACATACCTGTTTTATCCGGGAGAACAAGAGAAAGCATAACAGCACCATAGTTGGTGAAGTTAGCAGAGAAATCTCCCTTCTTCAGTTCATACACACCAATTTCTTCATATTGTGCTTCACACAAACACAACAAAGCAAGCAAAAGAAGAGCAGGGAGGAAATATATCTTGGCCATGGTTTGATCAATCAAATCAAATTAATCATCAAAGTAACATGTAACGGAGTATATAAATAAGCAAGATAGGGGCCGGTTTAAATATTTAAAGTGGATAAATCAGTAGATAAGGATAAAATAGCACAGATAAGATAAGGAGTAGAGTTTAGAAGGAAGATATTCTCTATATTTGTTTATGAAAAAGTAAACATTCAGTGAAATCTGTAGATTGTGAAGAATCATTATTCCGTTTTAACTCAAATCTTTTTACGGATCCATGCATTGAATTCAGTCTTTATTTGGAGAAAGAAACAGAGATTTGGTTATAGCGGATATCCAACTTTCTTGAACAAGTTTTCTTTAGCATATATATATATATAGTAAAACAGATATACCCGATGCCTAGTCATCTGCCTCTTTTCTCTTACTTGTGTTTTCAACTTGTTGGGATTCTCTCTTTCTATTCTGTTTTTTCTCAATGCAAGTAAAATATATTATCAACGTCAAAGAAATATGGTAAAAGGTGGTTCACAAGCTCAGATTTGTGTTGCCTAACAATTTTCCTAAGCTGGTATTGCTTTATAAAAGATAAAATATTCAATGCAATGAAAGCATATCGGTATGCAGGGAATGGTTTATATTGGAGAGAAACTATTACACAGGGAACCACTCCAACTGAAGCCTGTGATAAAATATCGCTGTATCATTGAAAAGAGATACGGAATCACAACAAGAGGGAGTTTTGTGTTGGGAGATCATTTCATTTTTTTTATTTACTTTTTAAATGTTCAATTGAATTACAAGTTTTACACATCAATGCTTGTGCAACATCTCCTTAATACCTTTGAGCAGATGAAAATTTAGATTAATTGAAGAAATACAGCTTTGCAATTTTTGTAACACAAGCAGAGAGTCTGACTTAACTTGTATTCTTCTAAAGCCCATACTCCAACATAACTTCAGCCCCTGAAACAAAGCCCATGTTTTCTGCTGTACGTGAAAAAGAAATACCAATATTATGCTCAAAACCAGCTAACCTTAATGCACGTTTGACTTAACTTTTTTCATCTTATCTACTTCTTAAAAGCAAAAATCATATCAAATATAAATTTTAAAAAACTCTTAAAAAAAAGTAACTTTTTTTATAAAGTAAAATTTTTAAAAAAAGAGTTTAAAAAAATACAAAAAAAATTTTTATTTTTGTTTCAAAAATATCTTTATTTATTAAAAATAATTACAATATTATCTTTTTTTTAAAAAAAATACCTTCTAAGATAATTTTAATCAAAATTATAACTTATATAAAAAATTTATAAAAAAAATTTACCAAACAATTTTAATTTAATTTTAAAAACTATTATTTTTCATAAGAGCTTCATAATAGTTAAACTAAAAATACCCAGACCAAAAATCTTCTTACTCCATCTTTATCTCTAATAACTCTTTCAGGGGCTGTAACTCCTGGTTGGCCTTTAACACTACCATCTACATTAAGTTTGACAAAAGCGCTCTTTGCCTTGTCCCAGCGAATCATCTTCTCATGCTTCAGACTAAAAGCACCATAAGATAGAACATCCCAAGCCTCCTTAGCCCTTGACCAAATAAAAGGCATTTGAAGGCCAAATAAAAGAATTGTCGAACAGAAGAGAATTTCGCCAATGCCAAATATACCACACGGAGTGAATGAAAATTGAGCTCCACGGTAAAATATCAGTCCTCAAAGAACTTGACATATTTTTTAATACCCATTGTTGAATATTTAGTTCCATAAAAAAAACATTGGACAGACCAGGACTGAACTGAAGCCACAACTCTTTGGATTTTTTACAATCTCGCAAAGCATGAATCACTGTCCCACTAGCCAAACCACAACATGAGCAAACTGCTGATGAACGCAGCTTTCTCTTTACCAACCCAGTCGAAGTCGGCAATGAGTTATGAAGAATTCTCCAAATAAACAGTCTCACCCTGCTAGACGATTTAAGTTGCCATATCGTTTTCCAATAACGAGGTTCAGGCGCAGCAGCATCAAATTGTATCTCATAAGCAGACTTGATAGAAAAATCACCACTGCTTGCAAGGATCCAGTAAACTGAATCTAGCTCTAAACTGGAGCAATCAACCTAAACCGCAGCTACCATAAGAGCTTTGTTTTGAGGCAAAACATGCATAAGTAGTTCTAAATCCCATTCTCCAACCTCGTTACAAAAGCTAGCTACTGGCAACCCTGCTTCTATTTTAAAATTTCTGAGCTTGCAAAGTTTATCAAAGGACCACACGGTAGCCACGAACTGTCCAAAAATAAGTGGACTTTCCATTCATAATGTTTTTTCCGATCCTCTTCACTAAGACAGGTCCGGCTTTCAACATTCCTCTCCAAATATGCGAATCTGAAGACTTGGCAACAGCTTTCTTAAAATTGAACTTTCTAAGACACTTCCTTTTTATAATTTCAATCCAGAGGCTATATGATGATATATGCCAATTGGATTAATCAAGAAATATATATTGTCATTTAATGCATACTTAATTGCATAACTAAATGTGATAGAGGTTTTACTTCATGTTAATGCAATAATGAGTTATTAAGTATTAATTGGATGAAGCCCATGGAATATAAAAGCCTTGCAAAAGAATTGTAAAATTATTAAAATTATGAGATCACTACGCATCGAAGTTATGTTCATAAAATTGTTCCTGGTCATTGTATTGTCAAGACAAGACATAGACAATTTTCAAAGACTGGTACATGTTACGCATCTTTACTTGGAAAGTAAACAATCGATCTCATAGATTGAAGTATATGGGATACTTGAGGATAACATGTAAATATTTGTTAAAGAACTAGGTCATTGAATATGACCAGTTATGAGAACTCCATTTGGTATTTCACTCAAGTGTCTATGGAAAATGTTCTTATGTGATAGTTATGCAACTAGTCCTCATACTTGGGAGACTAGGTCATCTTGTATAGGGAATGATATACTTTGATTTCACCCCTATAGGTTTGGAAGCAACCAAATGCCTAAACAAGGTGTTTTTGGGTATGCCACGAAATATGCAAAGATGAATAAGTGGTTAAGAGAGGATTCATCACCCCAAGTGATATGAGGGGATGTAGCTCACTTGTTCTCAATTCTTGATTAACTTCTATAAAATCTTTAGTCAAAGTATGATGAATTTGAGGAAAGTTAGTTTTCTAAATTCATAAGGTTAGTCATGAATTATGAAAACTAATATGGAATGTCATAAGTAGACACTGAGCCATGCTTAATAACATATCCAAGATATTTGATGAAAGGACTGTATTGCATTAAAAGGCTTATCACTAAAAGGCTTTGTCAAATTCTTTAATTGACTCTCTAACATTTGAGTAGTTATGATGTATTGCTAGATGTTGCTCATGATCTATAAATATAAATCAATTATCAAATTAATATTTGATTAGGATTTATATTTATAGCCAACATGTTAAAAGTCTAATGAGTCACACACATTAAATGACATGATTAGGATTAAATAAGGATAATTAATTAAGTTGGACTTAATTGAAATAGACCAAAATAAAATGAAAAATTAATTAAGTTCACAAAGACTTAATTAAACTAGAATACAACTGTTGTATTTAGGGTTATAACTTAGTTTGGCTATCTTATGTTAGCAAACTAAAACTTTAAGCCTCCAACCACTTTTTAGCCATTTCATAAAATAAGTAAAGAAAAATAGTTTTCTTTCTTTGACAAAAAAGATAAGATTTTGCAAGAAATTTTGGTCTTATTGTTTTAGTAGCAAAACTTGCTAGCACAAGTAAAAATCCTACCTTTGAAAAAGTCTTATTCAATCACTATGTGGATTACTATTAGAAGCCAAACACTTCGGTGGTTGAAGATTTGACAAATCCTAAAGGTGAAGAAGCAAATGTTTTGGATTTAGTTAGCTATTGATTATGATATCTAGAGCAAGGTATGTAACTCTTAAACTTATGAATGCTCATAATTAATTTGAAGGTTACATGAAAAACACAAACATTGATCTCGTAAGATTCGACTGTTTCTCTGATTAAATACTAGTTTTTTTTTGCTGCGTTATGTTTTTAATTTTTTGATTTCTTTCATATTTGAGCATCAGGTTGAATCCTAGCACTATCTTCATTACACCATAATTTCTAGCCGAGCTTAGCTAATAATGCGATATTAAATTTCTTTAAATCTCGAATTTGTGAGCCCTCGTTCCCTTTATTACTGCAAAGCTTGATCCAACTCAAACCATGAGATTTTTTTGGATCACCCTAATGACCCCAAATGAAGTCTTTATGCAACCTCTCAATCTCATCAATAACATTATTTGACAACAATACAATATGTATTAAGTAAAATGGTATAACACTTGTTATCGATTGGACCAACGATATTCGGCCTGCCATGGGAAGCTTCTTGTTACTCCATGTCTCCAACTTCAACTTTACTTTATTAATCAAATCTGAATAAATATTCTTTGTAACTCTCCTATGAATTAAAGGAGTAACAAGATATTTACCTAAAACTTTTGTGAGAGGAATTCCAACTATCTGGCTCAATGCTTTAGCCTTGTAGATGCTAATGTTTAAAGAAACTAACATTTTAGATTTAGTCAGACTCACCTTCTGACCGAAAGCTTTGCAAAATTTTTCTAATGTCTCCATCATAACTTGCATTTAACAAATTGAAGCTTCCCCAAATAATAGAAGATCATCAACAAAACAAATATGTGAGAGACTTGGACAACATCTTGTGATTTAGAGAGGTTTCCACCTACCTTTTTGTTAAACACATACTTGTACCTTAAATCATTGCCTAAGCAGCTCAACAATGGCAAAAAGATCGAGTTGAAGAAAGAATCAGCTACAAGAAAGGAAGAAGTTTAGCAGCAAAAATGCACTGTTTAATAAAGATGACTTGAACAAAAGAAAGAAGCCATAAAGAACTTTATAAATGCGCTGTTTCAATAAAAGAAACAGGGACTTTTAGTTATCTACCAATGCACACTGTTTTGACTAACATCCTTGTTGAAAATTAGTTAAATACTAATAATTAATTAGTTAGTTTAGCAACTTTACTCTTTTTGGTTAACAACCAAAACCTTCTGTATATAAACTCTTGTATTCTTTACTTTTTCTTCAATAAGAATCCCTAAAATTCTCCCATATTATTGTGCCATCTTCTACATTTTTTGGCATGGTATTAGAGCAGGTTACAGTGCTTGCAAATTTTGTCCCTCGAATGACGCATGGAGTATGCTGATTGGTGCTAAGGACTCATCAATATTCTCTATTTTTCAATTATTCAATAAGTCCTTTCTTCATTTACTAGGTCTTCTTAGCTGGCTTTTGTTGAATCTAAACACCTTTATCTTCGAACCTGTCATGTATGAGTCTGCAGAAACAGTCATAAATCTTACCACAAAGTCAAACTGCTCAAAATCAAGCTCAAGTCTCAATAATAGAGGACCCTCAATTACTCTATTATCTTCACCACACAGATTACCCTAGCTCAATAATAGTGAATCCTAAGCATACCACCAATAATTATGTTGCATGGAGTAGGTCATTTTTACTAGCACTCTCGATTGGAAGCAAGTTGGGCTTTATCAATGGAACAATTACCAAGCCTGCAATTATAGAACTTTGTTTCCTTTATGGACTAGATGTAATAACCTAATTGTTGCCTAGCTGTTAGACTCAATGTCACCACCCATAACTTCCATAGTATTTTACATGGATTCTACATAAGATCTTTGGAATACTTTGAAGAACAATTATGCACAACCAAATGACACTAGCATTTGCAAACTCTAATACACCTTGGGGAATGTGACTCAAGGTACTAGATCAGTGGACTCATACTTTGTTGAGCTAAAAAGTATTTAGGAGGAAATGAGAAATTACAGACCTTTACCACATTGTGAATGTGGAAAATGCAATCCAAGTTACTTTAAAAAGTGCATAGATCAACACCAAAAGGACATAGTGTTCAAGTCCTTGAATGGCTTAAATGACTCATTTTCAACTGTTAGATCATAAATTATTCTTATGGACCCTATTTCAACTCTTGACAAAGTCTATAGTCTTGTTTTGAGAGAAGAAGCACAGAGGAATATGTATTCCAGGTTCAACCAACACTTGAATCACCTACCATGCTTACTACCACTGATGGAAAGAAAAAGTATAAGAAGGACATCACTTACAGCCATTACAAGAAGAAATGGCATATAAATGGAAAATGCTATAGACTGATAGGGTTTCCTATTGACTTTAAGTTCACTAAAAGGAAAAGCAATGGTAAAAAAGGGGAAACAATAGCTAATAATGTCTCAGCAATAAATGATGTGTCAATTGAAGAGTATCAAGCAGATTAAGAAGAAAAGATTTACAATATTGGTTCCATGTCACAAATGCCTGTCATTAAGCAATAGTTCAGTAAGTTAATGGAACTATGAGAATGGTTTGATCAGTTCAGATGGTAAAGGCCTTTTGCCAAACACTTTACAAATTAAGCCTTCTTTGGTAAACTCAGCATTTACAAGTATAATCTTAGGCCATTCCTGTTTTAATGCCTTCAATAATATGCCCTCTAAGTTTAGAAACGTTAATTCTCACAAAATAAAACAAAATTTTTGGTTCATGGACTCAGGAGTTATTAATCATATATCATACACTTTAAACAACTTTGTTTCAGCTAAACTAGTTACTGATTGCTTTGTCCAATTACCAAACAACAAAGGAGCTTTAATCACATACATGGGAATGATTAAGTTAACATCACTGTTGATTCTCAAAGATGTGCTTTATGTACCAAGTTTGAAGTTTAATCTAACATTAGTAAGATAACTTACTAGCTCTAAAAAGACCTGTGCTCTCTTCACTGACAATTATTGCATTGTTTAGGAAATACCTTCATGGACAGTGACTGGGGTAGCTAGGGCCTCTTCAAGATTATTTGTGATGCAAGATAGAAAAGATAAGCAAAAGTTATCCAAGTTTGGTTTTGAAAAATTAGTTAAATTTCCTTTTGTTTTATTAGTCAATGATTGTAATACAGGACATAAGTATTTTGATTTGTGGCATTTCAGACTTGGTCATGCACTTTTTGAAAGAATTAATGTAATAAATCAACAATGTTCTGATGTTAAGTGTTCTAGCAAATTGCTTTGTGAAATCTATCTTTTAGCAAAACAAAGAAAACTTCTCTTTCCAACCCATGTTCAAAATACCAAAGTTGCATTTGAATTGATTCATATTGATATATGGGGACCATATGAAGTCCCAACTTGGTCCAATCAACATTATTTTTTAACAATTGTAGATGATTTTACACGTTTTACTTGGATCTTTCTCATGAAAAATAAATATGATGTTTTAGTAATCATACCTTTTTTTAACAAGTTTTTCAAAAACAGTTTAATATGCCAATTAAATGTATAAGGTTAGACAATGCTAAGGAATTTAGAATGATAGAATTTTTTGCTAAAAATAGCATCACTCATAAACTATCATGTGTGGAAGATCACCAGTAGAATGGTGTTGTCAAGAGGAAACACCAACACATTCCGATGGTAATAAAAAACCTAATGCACCAGTCCAAGGTTCCTATCCATTTTTAAGGTGATGTTGTCCTTAGTGCAGTACACATTATCAATAGTACCAACAAAAGTCTTTCTAAACAAATCACCCTATGAACTTCTTCACCATAAACTTCCTTCATATGACCACCTAAGAGCCTTCAAATGTTTATGTTTTATGTCTACATTAGCACAAAACAGAAAGAAATTAGACAAAAGAGCTAGTAAGTGTGTATTTTTGGGCTACCCTAACCATGTTAAAGGATATACAATATATGATCTTACTGCCCATAAAGTCCTAGTATCTAGAAATATAGTTTTTCAAGAAGTAGTATCTCCGTTTCAAACATCACCGCACACTATACATTCACCTACATTTCATCAAACACCTAGTGTGTATGACCATTTTTTTGAATACATAGACCTTTTTTCCACACAACCAACTCACCAAGATAGTCCTGCAATTGAATTAGATTCTCCTACAACCATATCCATAGAATTAGCCCCTACCATGTCAAATACCAATGACATAAATGTTGACTTTCAACCATTTGATAGTTTGCCTGCAATAGCCAACACCAATACCCTAGAAACCAATTTACCTATTAATCCACCAATTACACTTAGAATAAGTACAAGACTTAAAAGCACTCTAAAATATCTTGATGCATATTATGTTGATATTCCCACTCAAACAAATGCTGGAACAGCCTATCCAATGACACAATACCTGTCATTAAATAAACTGTCATCCACACATAAAGCTTTTACTATAACACCGTTGACCTTGATGGTAATGAGGCTCAATGTATGTTAAGCTATTTGAACGAGCTAATGATATTTTTGATGTATGATCCTGCAGCGTCTCGTACCCTTGTTTAGAAGCCAATAAGACCTTATTGATAAGACAAAGGGTTGTTTGACGTAAATTTAGGTGCCGAAGAACGAAGACGGGTGAAGAGAATATTTTAAAATAAAATAATATTTTATGAATAAAATAATATTAAAATATTAATATTTTATTAATTATTGGAATTAGTCATGAAAAAGGGTTATATGACTAACCTAAGTGGGGGAGAAAAAGCAAAAATGATTTTGAAGGAAAACTGATGTTAGTGGGGTCGTGCGTTTTTATTAAATCGAACTAGCGTAGGTAAATTATATTTTAAATAATACGGTGATATCGTGGTGAGCTACAAACTTTATATTTTGTTTGTCCACATGTAAAGGAAGAAAAATAGAAAGAAATTAGAGTTTAAGAAATATTGGAAGGACTAATTGAAAAGGATGAAAGTTGAAAGGTTACACAGTAAATAAAAAAAAGTTTGAGGACTTATGTACAAATTTTAATATTTGGAGTTAAATGGGAATTTATTAGCCAAAGAAGGTTAAATTAGGTGAAAATGTGAGGTATACATATAATTTGAATGGGTCAAAGCATGGTTAAATAAAATATTAAGTAAAGATAGTGTATAGAATAAAGTAATCAAGGTGTAAAGAATAAAAAAATAAAAAAATGATGGAAAGTAAAGAACAAAAATGTGAGTGGCGGGTGGAAGGTTGTCACGACCCAATTCCCGGGCCATGAACGGCGCAAGAACCCAATGAGCATAGCTCACTAAGCTCAAGCAAGCCTATTTTCATTTACTTTATTTACTGTACGACTGTGTGACGCATACACCCGTAATGCACCCACTGTGCTCACAAAGCCAATTCCCAATGGCATCATAGATAATAATATACATGCACTATACCAGTCATGTATTTAGCAATTTACATTGCACACACATATTCACATTCATACCAGTCAAACATAAACTTTGACAATATACATTACATGTACATAACCACAATACAAAAGGCCCACGATTTCCAGCGGAGACATTTACAATAAAAACGGACAACTATTGAAGGCCGGACACCTATCAGGAGACAAACTATAGTGATCCCGCGATCTAGGATTCTACAATCTCCTGATCTGAAAACATGAATTTTTGAAAACTGAAGACAAAACTCAGTGAGTGAACATTAGGTGGAAACAACCAATAATATCCAGGAAGGGTTTTAAACCATGATGCACACATTTGGAACAAAACATTTTTTGATCCAATTTATTATCAAACCTCTTCCCTAAACTCACATTAATTTACAATGAAGGAGTATTGAATTTCATACATATGCACTCAGATGAATACAATATCCCACTATCTCACCAGCTCATGTGCAACCTTCATATCGCGCACATAGCTGGAGTTTTCATGTGCATCCCCCCCACATCGTGCACAACAATATCACTCAATCTCACCAGCTCATGTGTAACCCCCACATCGCGCACATAGCTGGAGTTATCGTGTGCACATGTGCACAAACAATATCACTCAATCTCACCAGCTCATGTGCAACCCCTACATCGCACACATAGCTAGAGTTATCGTGTGCACCTGTCAGTCAAAAATCCACTACGCAAGTATACGTATCGAATAGACAGTATATTAGCAAGTAGAGTATCGTTCCCACGGAGAATTGATCTAAAACTTTACTAATTACTAAAATTAAAACAATTTAGTTTTATCCAAATAATCCAAATAATTAATTAATTAAAACTAATAAACTGGAATTTAAAATAACAATAAAAATCAAAATAATAACTGGAGAAAATATCAGATTAAACAAGCCTAGGATTACAATATCCCTCACACTTCATCTAAATTTTACCTCTCCTCCTTAACTTATTTCAATGGGTTGAATTGTTAACCTAGAGTCCTAAATTATTTATAAGGGTCTCCCGACTCGTCCTATAAAAATATCTATTTTAACCAAAACATCATATCCCTATGTGATTTTAAATTAAAACAGACTCATTAAGTTCATGCTCTAATCTGGCTACATATGGCCTATAGGTATATCCCTATCCTATACGCAAATCATTTAACATGATCATATGCTATCCCAATTTTAGTCTACTCTAAACTCCCTCTCCCAAGTTTGTTTAGGTTCCTAAATCAGTTTAATTGGTGGCCAAGCAATCAAAAGCATTAAGAACAAATTGGAATAAACAATTCAATTCCCATTGAAAATAAGTAAGAAAGAGATTAAAAACTTAAACTACATGTGAGTTCAATTGCAATCCTAGAAAAAGAAAATTAGCTACTCATAATTGAAAAAACAAATAACATTGTATAAAGTTCAACCATTGAAAATAACAAGAAGAATAAAAGCTAAGGAAGAAAACAAGATAATTGCTGCTCTGATCTCCGGGTTTTCTGCTTCAACTTCTAGCTTCTTGAATCTCCAAAAGTCTCTTTTTTAGGTCTCCAAAATATCCTATATATACTAACAAACTTAACCTAAATTTCTCCAAGTTGACCTAGGGTTTAATTGGGCTTAAAACATAATGAGAGGCCCAAAAAATCACTTAACAATCTTTACAAATTTCCATTCCCGGCACAGTACGTCCAGCAACTTTGCGATGCAATTTTCTCCATCTTCGAGGCAGAACTGGGCAAAGTGATCTTCATGAAAGTTGTAGCTCTGTCTCTTAGCTTTCCAATGGTCTAAGGATCGCAGCAATTGGAGTTCTCTAGCTCGAGATATGGCTAAAACACTGAAGCATATGCAAGCAAATTTCTGGATCTTTCAGCACCTTACTTTCCAAAATTAAACCCAATGACTTTAGGTCCTACCAAAAATATAAAAACTAATAAATATTAACCAAATTAAAGAAAATAACATAAAATTAAATAACTTATTTAAAAATAAACTAAATATAAAAATAACTAAAAAATTAAGTAAATTACAATTAAAAACTAAGGACTTAGCTAAAATTTAATAACAAAATTGGAATAAAATAATTCTATAAAATAGAATTATCAGCACCTCGCGCACAAACAATATCACTCAATCTCACCAGCTCATGTGCAACCCCCACATCGCGCACATAGCTGGAGTTATCGTGTGCATCATGCACAAACAATATCACTCTCCATATCTCTGCACCCATCATCACCGACATGCACTCCCCACATTGTACACATGTACGGTTATAATTATCACACAATATTATTGGTCAATACATATCACACATCAACACACATATATATCATCATATTACAGAGCACATGAATTCATGCCTTTATGCATATCACAATTCACTCTTCAAAACATTTTTATCAAAGGCTTGTTTACAAGCACGTATTTTTAGAAATTCAGATAAAATCATTCAGATTATCCATTTCAATACACGTACATTTCCCAAAATAATTTGAAATGCAAATTCACTCACAGTGTCAAAAATTCAGATTCCGGGTGCACTCGAATTAATAGTCCTCAAGCACGATTCCTTTACTTTTTTCTGACGTCTCACCACCTTGACACAGAATAAAATTAAGAAATTTACTATATTACCCCTAAACTAATATAAACTAATTTAAATTGCTAACGCATAATACGCAAATGCAAAAATGCATCCGATTATCGCTTTAACGCGGTATCGATTAAATTCGACCGCTCACCCGATAAATTGGCCAATACGTCCGATTTGATTCCAAATTGCACCATTCTTTTTCTAATACCTTAATTCACCACATACCATTTCTAATAACAAATTTTCAGCATTTAAACCCTTCAATTTCTTTCAATAAAAATTCGGTCATTACAGTGCATTAGCACTGTAATTTTTTTTCTACTAAACTTTTTCACTTTAATTTGTCATTTTCTAATTTATTTCATTTGAAATGAAACAATTCCTCATTGATTCTCAACACCCTAGGTTCGGCCTTGAATGATTCATGGGGAAATCAAGTTTTCTTTTTACGGTTTTGCTTACTAACATGCTAACCTATCTCTAAACACTAACATAGTCTAGAATCAAGCCAATCCAACAATCATTCCTCATCCATACCCATTTTTCAGAATTGAACTCATCATGATATCTCAATATTCAACAATGGAAATCAAGAACAAAAGCATGGGTATTGTAGATCATAAGCAAAAGTGAAGAAATGTTACCTTTTTCCATTGATTTTCCTTGAAATTCACACTTTTCCTTGGATTTCCACCTAGATTTTCTTGTTTTTCCCTTTGTTCTCCTTTCCTTTCCCTTAAATCTGGTGTGTGCCAAAATTAGAGAGAGAAAATAGGTTGAAATGGCTGATTTTTAAGCTTTAATAATAAGATAAACTAGTTTGCCACATGGCATAATGCCATTGGCCCATTTTTTTTGACTTTTTTGACTTTTTCTTCTAATTCTTTTCCATCACTTGATTAGTCAAAGCCAAGATATGATCAAAAGATGACCATGGCAGGAAAAATATGTTCTGGTGGTGGAAAATTACGATTTTGCCCCCAAGACGGTAAAATTACGATTTTACCCCTATACTCTGAAATGTATCGAAATTATATTATTTTCACTGTCCAACCTCAAATAACACTAATATTGATCAATATTAACCAAATGGGGTAAAAATCTTTTCAAAAAAAAATTCCTGTTTAGTCCTCCAGTGGTAAAATTACCATTTTACCATTGTGCTTCAAAAACACTGGAAATCACAATTTTACACTGTTAAACATCATTTTATAATCCAATAATCATAACTGCATTTCATATAATTATTTTTGGTCCAATGTGATCAAATCTTGGCTAAAGTTCTCCATCTAATCATCAAATGGCAAAATGACCGTTTGTCCCTAACCGGTCAATTTTCCCGATTAACTCCAAACTGGACCTTGAACTCCGAATCATTATTCTAAGCCATTCTGTAGGTTTCAGAATTTTCAATTTCCTCTTAGAATTTTTATTTGAGCTAGTTCAAGGTTCGATTTAACTTAATTGTACAACTAGGTACAATACCGGCTTTTAACAAATTCGACAAGGTCTCACAAAGGTGATAATGCCTTTTGCCATGTGATGTAACACATAAATAAGTGGAGAAGAAAAGTCAACAGTTATCAACTCATGAGCAATCCGCCCATGCAAAGATAATGAAGAGAAAAGTAAATAGTAAAGACAAAAAGGTGATGTGATTTGAAGAGAAAAGGCATAAATATAATATTAAATAGAGAGAAACAAACAAAGATAATTGAATGGCATGGCATGTAGATAAGAGATGAAAAAGAATGGACAATGAAAAGTGAAGGACGAGTGGAATGATTTAAAGGCCTTTTGACTTGCAAATTTTACCACATAAAAGAGAAAAAAAAAGAAAATAAGAGAAAAAGATGAATGACTAAGACAAGCTGCCCATGTGTGGATAAAGATGAGAAGTGAAAGTCATTTTTTAAGACTTATACCTTGGGGGGGCTCCAGCCATAAGAGAAGAAAGAAAAGAAAAAGAAGATTTGACAAGTACTATTCTTGTGATTATCCATCCACATCAAAAGAATGACAAATATCCTTGCCTTGAGATAAAACCACACCATTGAGACAAAAAGGAAAGATAAGATCGGCTAAGAAGCCAAGGAGAAAGGAAAAAAAGAAAGAAAGAAAGAAAAAAAGAGAAAGAAGGAAAGGCACGGTTTGCACAAAAATGAAGAGAAAACCGTGAGGTTTCCACCCTCACCTTAAAATTTTGTGTTGCTTCATCAATCAAAGAGTTTTCAAAGCTCAAGAAAGAAGCCGCAGAGAGTCAATGAGGGAATAAGCTCGGTTTTGGTGGTTTAAACAAAGAAAGGTGAGGATTTTGCTTTTTTTTTAGCTTGAGTACTCTTTGAAAATGAGTTGATGACTAAGAGGAATGTTTTGTGGCGGCAAAGATCAATTAGATTTGGAGGCTATTTGGTGACATGCAATCCACCAAACCGTGGGTACATGGTCGATTTAAAGTGAAAGCATAATGGTAAGTTTAATGCTATATTTTGAGATCCATGGTTAGTTTGATATTGTAAGAAATAATTGTGCAATTGTTGACAACTTGGTGAGCTAAATATTGGAAGAGTATTGAAGTTATGAATGTTAGTGAACTTGGATGAATAATGATGTTGTGCATAGTGGTAGCATATGAATATAAGTTGTGGTGCACACAAACCTAGAAAAATAATTGATAAAAATAGATTTATAATTGTTGCCATGCATGAGTACATAAGAGAATTGTGTTTGAATGGTTGCTAGGAAACGTGTAAAAAAAGGAAGTGAGCTATGGTGATGTGTTGGACGAAATAAGAAGTAACTAGCAAATAGGATTAGCTATATACACGTACAAACCAATGTGACGTAGAGTCCTACTATTGTGAGGTGAGTAAGAGGTACCTATTTTAAAATTTTCATACCTATAAATATATATATATATATATATATGATTTACTTAAACGTAAAATTATGAAAAACATGAGCTGGTAGAATTCTAAGAACTTTGTGAATGTTAAATGGTTGGAAATGATTTGATTATATGTATATAAGCCAAATACATAAAGCGTTATCAAATTTTGAGAAACAAGCCTTTATACAATAATTTTTTTATCAAATGTGCCTTGATGTTTGTGCAGTGTGCAATCATGAAATAAACATGTGTTCACCATGCAGATTTATGCATTAACTTCATACAATGATTTTACATTACACAGCTTATAAGGGTTTTGAAATGAGCTTTAGAAAATGTAATTCGATTTGTAAATGGTTTCACTAAATTGGGAGATTCAAGTGTAGGTCGAGTGTCACTTCGGTTAAGTGTGACCCTCGTGCATGAGTGAGCTCTAGCTAGAGAACCTTTGGGTCACCGATGGGCTGTTAGACATGGTTGGGGCCATGGTCTGTGATATGTACGTGGCTAGGCTACTAGTGATATACGCGGTTGCGATTACTTGATTTCTCCTATGTCGACCAATATCGTTGACACCGCCATGGCTATGGGATTTGGTGGAGCAAGGCTCCCAGATGTTATTACGTGAAAACGGGTCCATGAGTTTTATTTTATCTTCTACTCGAGACTAAAATCTCTTTGGGTTTTTAAACTCGTATTTCTACACATGGTGAGAACTATATAATTTTCAATAGCTTCCTTATTTATACAATGATACAGATTTAATGCCTCGTGCACCAGATGATTTGTGGACTTGCCTTATAAGTTTTCAAAGGTTTAATTTTTCGGGAGCATGCATGTTTACACTAATTTGGTCTGAGTAAGCTATAGAAAAAAAGGTTTCAATGGTCGAGACTTTTATTTGCATTAGTTATGATATGTGTATATTGATGGTTTTAATTAATTATCTTGTATTCAATTTCTTGGTTTACATGTAAGGCACACAACCCTTTTCTTTAAGTTAAATTGTTTATACATTCTTATGTTTTTAATGTTCAAATTCTCTGCCTTAGCTTGTTTCCCATCTACACCTACTCACGAAGTTGTTGATCATTGAGACTGTGAGACTCACCCCCTTTTATCTTCTTTTGCAGATAAGTGATCATTGCAAGAGCGTTGTCCAGGGCATTCTGTTTTACTGCGACATAAGTAATGGGATCTCTTAGCCCCCACTCCGAGTCGCTCTGCTACCTAAGGTCGTGTCACATAAAACTGTTAGATGTTATAAAGTGTCATTAACCTTACAAATATGTGTTGTTAAAGACTTGTGGCTGTGTAATGAATGTTAAATGTGACGTTAAATTGTGGACTTTAATCTATCGACATCTGGTATATTGTCATTTAGTAATGAAGCATGAAATTTCCAAATGTTTTTCTGGATTAAGTAAAGGACAACATCATTAAAATTAGTCGATTGTATTCATACACGTATATCTAATGTAATTAATAGGAAGCTCAACTTAGGCTTGTTTAGGATTTGACAAGTGTACTCTCAAGTCTCAAACGTCAGTAACGATCGAGATAGATGTCGTTATAGAGCCTATGAATATAAGGAGTGCCTATGTCCGTAGGGTGATGATTATGAAAATGTTTGAGTATGTAAAGACTCAAATGATGTTGTGCATATGTTTGGCACATGAATGAGACAGTGCATATGTTGGCACTTAAATGAGGACGCTATGAAAGCAATTATGCTATGTTTGATTTATATGCTATGTGACATGAAGTACAGATGAGTAATTGAAGTATATGATGAGTTATGAGACTAATGTTAAAAGAATTATAATGAGATGAGGCAAGAATGTAAGTTAGAAATGGAATGGGAGTTAGAAAATGAGGCTAAAAGCTTTAAGTGTTGAAGAAAAAGCAATCTGAATGAAAAGTATCAATACATGGGTCCTACATTTCGATGAATTCAAGACAATAAGCACACAATAGAGGTATTATGGAAAAGGTTGATAACTCTATAATATAGAGTTATTTGGGCTTACGAATTCTGTTAATTAATTGGGCAAAGCTGCGACTCACGTAGTGTGATAAGGAAATTCCAATTGAAATTGACTTCTTTCTCTACCCAACTTGGCCTTACTTCAAAGCCTAATAAAACAACATTTCGGAGGACTTAAGAGAATTTTTAGAGATTCAATAAGCTAGAAGTTGGGGCTGAAACTTGGAGATCAAAGCGACAAATATTGTTTTGTTTTCTTCCTTGGCTTTTATTTTTCTTGTTACTCTCAATGGTTGAATTTATTATAATGTTATTTGTCTTTGCAATCATGAGTGGCTAATTTTCTTTTTCTAGGATTGCAATTAAACTCACATATACTCTAAATTTTTAATCTCTTTCTTGTTTATCTTTAATGGGATTAGAATTGTTTATTCCAATTTGTTCTTAGTGCTTTTAATTGCTTGGCCACCAATTAAATTGAATTAAGAACCTAAACAAACTTGGGAAAGGGAGTTTAGTGTAGACTAAAATTAGGATAGCATATAATCATGTTAATTGATTTGTCTATAGGATAGGGATATACCTATAGGCCATATGTAGCCAGATTAGAGGTTGAACTTAATGAATCTATATTAATTTCAATTCACATAAGGATATAGTGTTTTAGTTAAAATAGATATTTTTATAAGATGAGTCGAAAGACCCTTATAAATAATTTAGGACTCTAGGTTAGCAATTCAATCCATTGAAATAAGTTAAAGAAGAACGATACGATTTAGATGAAGTGTGAGGGATATTGTAATTCCAGGCTTGTTTGATTTGATATTTATTCAAGTTATTATTATTTTGATTTTTCTTGTTAGTTTAAATTTTAGTTAATTAGTTTTAGTTAATCAATTAATTTTGAGCATTTGGATAAGATTAATTTATTCTAATTTTAGTACTTAGTAAAATTTTATATCAATTCTTTGTGGGATCGATACTCTACTTGCTAATATACTATCTATTCGATACGTATACTTCATAGTGGAATTTTAACTAACAAAGGTATCGATACATTGCCTCATGTATCAATATATTCGAAGAGGAGAGCATTTTATGTCATATCTATCGATACATTGTCCAACTGTATCAATAGATTTGAAGCAGAGAGCAGCTCATGGGAAAAGTATCGATACATTGCCCTATGTATCTATAAATTTAAAGTTAACTCGTGGAAATGTATCAATACATTGTCAAATGTATTGATACATGCATGTAGATTTGCAAAAAATATAAAGCTTTGGGCTATCTGCCCATTTGAAATAAGAAAAAAGGAAAATAAAGGCTCTCTTGCTCTCTCTTGAAACCCCCATCCCTCTTGGTGAATTTGAGGTTGATAAAAGGCACTTGGATGCTAAAAAATCGATCTAAAGGTAAGATTAAAGCTTTTCACCATTTAGTTTTCAAATTAAATGGTTGATAATGTAGAAATTCTATGTTTTAGCTATGGTCGCTATTGGAGTTGAATATGGCTAAAGATTGAAGTCTAAGTGAGCCAAATTCATGCTCAACATATTTATCGGAGAATCATTAGTGACTTGGAAATCCAAAAAGCAATCTGTGGTGGCTAGGAGTTCAGCAGAGGTTGAATACCATTCAATGTCAACAACATGTTATGAGATTATATGGTTGAAGAATTTATTAGCAGAGTTTAGGATTGAACAGAAAGAAGCTATAATACTCTTTTTAGACAATCAATCAGCAATTCACATTAACAAAAATCCATTATTTCATGAAAGAATGAAACATATCAAAATGGATTGCCATTTCATTTGAGAGAAGGTGTAGATGGGACAATTAATCCACTATATATTGCAACAAATTAGCAAATTGCAAATGTGTTAACAAAAGCACTATAGCCTAGACAATTTCATTGTCAAGCCCGACCCTAAATTATCTGACATGACATTATATACGTGTGACATCATGCCAGCATATCTGAATAGCTCGGTAGAATTGATAAAAGCCGGTATTATATTTAGAAGTACAAATAAGTTGAATTATGCCTCGAACTAATAAAATGGGGATTTTAAAGTGAAATAGGAAATTTCACAGTTCAGGGATTACTCGAAACAGTAATTCGGAGTTCGATGCCAATTTGGAGTCAATCAGGAAAATTGACCGATTAAGGACAAAACTGTCATTTTTCAATTTAAAGACAAAATGGAGATTTTTATAAAAGATTTTGATTACATTTGACCAATAATAATTCTATGAACTATAATATGATTATTGGAGCATAAAATGAAGTTTAGCAGTGAAAAATTATGATTCTCGGTATTTTTGGAGCACAAGGGTAAAATAGTAATTTTGCCACTAGAGAACAAAATGAGAATTTTTAGAAAAGATTTTGACCCCATTTAATTAAGATTGATCAATTAAAGTGTTATTTGAGGTTGAAAAGTGGAAAAAGATGTAATTCGAGTATATTTCAGAGTATAAAGGTAAAATCGTAATTTTACAACCCACGAACAAAATTTGAATTTTCGAGAGGCTTTAGATTAAATTTGAAAAATTGGAGCATGGTATGAGTATGAGGAGTGAAAAATATGCATTTTGGTAAATTTTCAATTTTTGGGCCAAAAATGTAATTTTTTTACTTTTATGGGGGCAAAAGTGTAATTTTACAAAATTACTCCACCAAGACTTTGGAAATGTCTAGAAATTTCTTTAGATGAATGGATAAGTAAAGAAAGCTTAGGGTGGATAAAAAAGTCAAATGGAAAAGAAAAAATAATAAAATAAATTAATAAAAAATTTAAAAGTATAATAAAATAATATTATTTTATTAAAACTATAAAAAATCAGCTTATAACTTCATTTTCTCTCACCAAATTTGGCACAAACCTGAACCAAAGGGAAAGGAAAGGAAACAGAGGGAGAAAAACTAAAGATTAGCCAAAAACCAAGAGATTTCAAGTTGTTTTTCAAGATTCAAGCAAAACCAAGGTAAGATTTCTTTAGTTTTACCCTAACCCTAGCTTATCCATGCTTTAGTTCTTATTTTGCATGGTTGAATGATGAGTTATCATGCTGAAAACGTTGAGGCTGAATGGGTATGGATGATGATTTGATGTTGGAATTGCTTGAATTTAAACTATGTTAAGGTTTAGTGATAGTTAAGCATGATTATGAACAAAATTTCAAGAAAAATATTCAATCTCTCTAGGGTTCTTTGTTGGTCGAACCATGTGGGTTGAGTCTCAATGAGGAATTGTTTGAATTTCAAGAGATAAGGTTTAGAAAATGATGAATTAAGGTGAAAAGGTTAAGTAGGACAAATTTCGGTGCTAGTGCACCAAATGACCAAATTTTTCTATAAGGAAATGTGAGAGTTTAAATGCTAAATTTGGTATTATTGGAATGATATTTTGTGAATTAAGGTATTAGAAGAGAAATGGAATGATTTGGAAGTGATTTGGACACAATTGTCAATTAATCGGGTGATCGGTCAAATTTAGTCGATACCGCGTTTAGGCGACATTCGGATGCATTTTTCATTTGCATATCATGCATTAGTAATTTAAATTAGTTTATATCAATATAGGGACAAATTAGTAAATTCTTCAACTTTATTATTTGTCAAGGTGGTGAGACATCCGAACAAGGCAAGGAGATCGCGCTTGAGGACCACTAGCGCGAGTGCATCCGAAAATTCAGATTTTCGAAAACAGTGAGTAAATTATTTATCTAAAGCAATTTTATTATATTTGATGATTTTATGATAAAAATGAATTGAATTGGTGAAATGCCTATTTTATAAGAAATATGTGAATTTTCTAAATAAATTGAATTTTTACAATAAATTTGATTTTTATAAATTGAATTGAAGATTTTATGAATTATTTGAAAAAAAATTCAGTAATTGGAGACCCTGTTGTTTATTGCTTGATATATGGTATTTCTTAAATTATTATGGCTTATGAAAATGTGGTATGACTGACTGCTGGTTTATTGTGTTGAAATCTATATGAATTGCTGTTTGCCATGCAGGCTGGTTAGTAATAAAATAGCCTAGTCATATTGTTAAAATTTTGTTAATTGGTGGATTGATATCTGCTGCAGTAGATGGGTTTCTGTGGACCGGCCTATTTAGAGGTGGCACGGTAAAACCCCTATATATGGATATCTCAATTGTAGATGCGTGCAGGGATATTTAATTGTCCTGAAATATGACAGAGTCACTTCACGCTAAACCACCATGTGAAGGCGAACTCAACCAACGCCAAGGAAAGGCTTGTTTTGAGAAATTATGAGAACTTTAACAACCTTGGCGGACTCGGTTAGATGCCTCAGCCAAGGTATCCCCGAGTATGTATTTCATGGCACAAGCCATGATTTTGGTAAATCATAAGCTTTATTATTATTATTATCGTATTTGTTATTGTGTGAGTAAATTAAAATTACTCGCATTAGTTTAAATATGGTTTCATGTTATGAAACCCTTCGATATAAAAAAATTTTCTTTGTCTCTTATTACTCGCCTTTAGATATTTTAAGAGATATCTGTTTACTCACTGAGTTGTGTAAACTCACCACTCTCCCTTCCAACATTTCAGGATCATACTAGTTGTAGATAGCCATGTTTGCAGAGGACGACAATTGGGTTTTTGCAATCTCATTCCACAGTAGGTTTCTGTCCTCCTTTCTTTTGTATATCTGTGGGCCCACGAGTCGCTGTAAATTTATTGCATACTCTATTTATTTGTATTTAAGTGTGAAAGATTTTATTCGGTGTTTACACTATAAAACTTATTCACTGAACACTCTGTAAATATTGTTTTATAAGAAATTATGGTATTTTTTAAATATTTATATTATATTTATATTTCAATGATTTCTATTTCATTTAAAATGAAAATTTGTTAGAACAGGGTGTTCAGTGATTGTCGTTCACAAAGGAAGCAAGAAAACTGATACGACAGCCTTGCGAGGTTTCAATCGGTATTCGGGGTATGAATACCTATTGAGATGTCGCGGCGGTTGTCGCGGGCCAGATGGGAGTTCTGGGGCGTGACAATTCAATTGGTATCAAAGCTCTTGGTTTCGAAATTTGATTTTAAAGAGTTGGTTTTAAAAAGTCGATTTAAAATTTACAGTGTCAATGTGGCCCGAGTTAGGTTAAGTCAGGTTAGGGTTACTAGGATGCATTTGCATATAGAACTTGAGGTCGCTTAAATTTGCATAAATTTTCTTTATAGATCGATATGCCTCCTAGAAGCGAGCAACTGCCCGTTATTCGATCTGCCGAGAGAGGAAGGAATAGTTCCCAACCTCGGTTGTTAAAGGCGGTAGAGGAGGATACAGCTGCATCTACGTTTCAAGCAGAACCCTGCTGCTGAGCAAGCAGAGAGTCCTCCACATCCACCACCTCCCCCACTACCTACTAGCGCTTTTGCCATGCCACCCGAAGCGGCACATGCATTGGCAGCATTCTTTACTACGATAGCCGGTCAGGCAAAGATTGGTCAAGTTCTACCTCCCATACCTCCCGTTATACCTACAGTACCACCACCGACGTTAGAAGTTTCCATTTCGAAGAAGCTGAAGGAAGCTAGACAGCTTGGCTGTATTTCTTTTGTCGGTAAGTTGGACGCAACAACGGCAAAAGATTGGATTAATCAGATATCCAAGACCTTTGTGGACATGAGACTGGATGACGAGACGAAATCAATGGTGGCCACGAGGTTGTTGGAGAAACGAGCTCATACTTGGTGGAGCACAGCAAAATCTCGTTCCACTATGCCATTGACTTGGGTAGATTTTCTTAGATAGTTCGATGGCCAATACTTTATGCACTTCCATCAAGAAAAGAAAAGAAAAGAAGAGAATTTCTGAGCCTTTTGCAAGGGAATTCAACGGTGGAAGAGTATGAGACTCGTTTTAACGAGTCGATACTGTATGTTCCGGAATATGTGAGAACGGAGTAAGATCAAGCAAGTCATTTCGAGGAAGGGCTCCGCAACGAGATTCGAGAAAGGATTACCGTAACTGGTAGAGAGCCTCACAAGGAAGTGGTACAGATGGCCCTAAGAGCCGAAAAGCTAGTTAATGAAAATCAAAGAATGCGGGCTGAGTTCACTAAGAAGAGGAACCTGAGTGTATCCTCTAGTCAGCCACCCAAGAGAGGTAAGGACACATCTGCTTCTGGGAGTACCACCTTTGTTTCGATGACATCTCCTCGACCTCAATTTTCACAATCGCAGTAGAGACCTCCGAGGTTCAGTAGATCGGGGATGACTAGTTCGGGAAAAAGTTTCGAAGGTTCAGACAAATGCAGAAGATGCGAGAAATTTCATATTGGGCTATGCAAGGTGCCTGTACAATGCTATCATTGTGGACAGATGGGTCATATTAAGAAGAATTGTCTGCAGTTCGAATAGGGTACAGTAGCTACCCCATCTTCACCCGTCTACCCGGATGTACAAAGGAGAGAGTCGGTCAGACCACAGCAAAGGCAATGAGTGGTCATACGATCTGTTGTGGAGAGTAACACTTCAGTGCATCCATCTTCTAGACCACTAGTTCTCACTCCGACGAGGGTATTTACAGTTACAGAGGAGGAAATGCATACTCGACCTAGCACCGTGATAAGTACCATGTCTTTATTTGGTAGAGATGCATATGTTTTAATTGACTCTGGCTTTGATAGGTCTTATGTCAATACAACATTTGCATCATTTGTGGATAGAAATCTGTCACCATTAGAGGAAGAAATCATAATTCACACTCTTATAGGAGAGCAACTAGTTAGAAATAGTTGCTATAGAGATTATGGGGTAAAAGTCGATTAGGAAGAATTTAGGGGTGATTTGATTCCTTTGAAGATCAGGGATTTTGATTTGTTATTGGGTATGGACTGGTTGAGTGCCTATCTAGCAAATGTAGATTGCTTTAGAAAAAACAATTGTAATTTAAAAATTCAGAGGGAGCAGAGATTGTGTTTGTAGGGGAACGCCGGATATTATTGTCTTGTGTAATTTCGGCCATCAAAGCCTTGAAATTGGTGCAAAAAGGGTACCCAGCTTATTTGGCCCATGTGATTGATACCTCAGTAGGGAAACCTAGATTAGATGATGTCTCGATAGTGGGAGAGTTCCCAAATGTATTTCTAGATGACTTACCGGGACTACCTCCAAATCGAGAGCTTGAGTTCCCTATTGATTTACTTCCGGGTACTGCGCGTATTTCTATTCCCCCATATTGAATGGCTCCCGTGGAATTGAAAAAATTAAAGGTTCAATTGCAAGACCTGGTAGATAAGGGTTTCATCTGCCCTAGTATTTCTTCTTGGGGAACACTGGTCTTGTTTGTTAAAAAGAAAGATGGTACTCTTCGACTGTGTGTCGATTATCGACAACTGAATAGAGTGACCATCAAGAATAAGTATCTTTTACCCTAGATAGATGATCTCTTTGATCAGTTGCGAGGTACTAGGGTGTTCTCTAAAATTGATTTAAGGTCTGGGTATTATCAGTTGAAGATTAAGGAGTAGGATGTACCTGAGACTGCATTCAGGACTAGGTATGGGCATTATGAATTTTTGGTGATGCCGTTTGGATTGACTAATGCCCCAGCAGCATTCATGGATCTCATGAACAGGGTGTTTCATCCGTATTTAGACAAGTTTGTGATAGTCTTTATTGATGACATCCTGGTATATTCGAAGAGTAATGATGACCATGCTACCCATTTACGTATTGTGTTGCAAACTTTACGTGAGAGACAACTCTACGCCAAATTCTCTAAATGTGAATTCTGGTTGAAGGAGGTGAATTGCTTAAGACATATAGTGTCTGGTGCTAGAATTTATGTAGATCCCAAGAAAATCGAGGCAATATTACAATGGGAGCAACCGAGAACAGTCACAGAGATTCAGAGTTTTCTTAGATTAACTGGTTATTATCGGAGGTTTGTTCAGGGATTTTCCCTAATAGCTGCTCCATTGACTCGCTTGACTCGTAAGGGAGTTAAGTTTGATTGGGATGATGTCTGTGAGAGTTGATTCCAGGAACTAAAGAATAAATTAACCTCTGCTCCCGTTTTAACACTTTCGATGAACAGAAAGGAGTTTATGGTATGTAGCGATGCTTTTAAATTGGGTTTGGAATGTGTATTGATGCAAAATGAAAAAGTAAAAGCCTATGCTTCCCGATAGTTGAAGAAGCATGAGGTAAACTACCCTACCCATGATCTTGAATTAGCAGCAGTGGTTTTCGCACTAAAGATTTGGAGATACTATCTATATGGTGAACGTTGTCGGATATTTACTGATCATAAAAGTTTGAAGTATCTGCTCACCCAAAAGGAGCTGAATTTGAAACAGAGAAGATGGTTGGAGTTAATAAAGGATTAAGACTTAGTGATTTACTATCACCCTGGGAAGGCGAATGTAGTAGCAGACGCCTTAAGTCGTAAGTCATCATTGTTGACAGCAGCAGCATTTCAGAGTTCTTATCTCTCTATGCTAATTGAAATGAAGTCTTTAAGGATCTAGTTGAATAATGGTGAAAGTGGATCTTTACTTGCCAAATTCTTGGTAAGTCCTTCATTGTTGAATTAGATCAAAGAGTTGCAGCAGTCGGATGATAAGATGAGACAAGTAGCTCAAAAGCTGCAAGATGGGGAAGTTAGTGAATTCAGACTCGAAAATGATGGTATGCTGATGTTTAGAGATCGAGTTTGTGTTCCAAGTGATGGACAGTTAAGACAAGCTATTTTAGAGGAAGTACATTCATCAGCCTACGCTATGCATCCTGGTAGCACCAAAATGTATCAAACTATTAAGGAGCATTATTGGTGGCCAGGTATGAAGAGAGACATAGCAGAATTTGTAGCAAAATGTCTTGTATGTCAACTAGTTAAGGCGGAACATCAGAAGCCAGCAAGTATTCTTCAGCCTTTACCGATTCCCGAGTGGAAGTGGGAACATGTAACTATGGATTTTGTGTTGGGTTTGCCACGGACATAAAGCAGGAAAGATGCCATTTCGGTGATTGTTGACAGATTAACCAAATCCGCTCATTTTCTAGCTATCCATTGTACATACTCTATTGAGAAGTTGGCCAAGCTTTACATAGACGAGATAGTGAGACTGCACGGAGTACCAGTTTCCATTGTGTCAGACCGAGATCTTCGATTCACATCTCGATTCTGGACAAAATTTCAAAAAACTCTCAAAACGAATCTGAGATTTAGTACAACCTTTCATCCGTAAATTGACAGACAGTCTGAGAGGACTATTCAGACCTTAGAGGACATGTTACGGGCTTGTGTCATCAACTTCACTGGAAAATGGGATAGACATTTGCCTATGGTGGAGTTTGCATACAATAATAGTTTTCAGTCCAGTATTGGTATGGCACCGTATGAAGTTTTATATGGAAGAAAATGTCGAACTCCACTATGTTGGGATGAAGTAGGTGAAAGGAAACTAGTTAATGTGGAATTGATTGATCTAACAAATGAAAAGATCAAAGCCATCCGGGAGCGACTAAAGACAGCACAGGATAGGCATAAGAGCTATGCTGACAGAAGGAGAAAAGATTTGGAATTCAAAGTGGATGATAAAGTTTTTCTTAAAATTTCTCCTTGAAAAGGTAACAACTTGAAAATATTGAAAATATTAAGTTGTATTTGATTTCACTATTATGATATATTGTGGTATCTATTAGGTAATGAAAGGTGTGATTCGATTCACGAAGCGGGGAAAGCTCAACCCCAGATATATCGGACCCTTTCGGATCATTGAGAGGATAGGGCCAATGGCTTACAGACTTGAGTTACCCTCAGAGTTAGATCGAATTCATAATGTCTTCCATGTTTCAATGTTGAAAAAGTACGTACCTGATCCTTCTCATATTCTTGAGACACCTCCGGTTGAACTGCATGAAAATTTAAAGTTCGAGGTGCAACCTATTCAAATTCTAGATCGAAAGGATCGAGTACTGAGGAATAAGA
Source organism: Theobroma grandiflorum (assembly GCA_036013995.1). Taxonomy (NCBI): domain Eukaryota; kingdom Viridiplantae; phylum Streptophyta; class Magnoliopsida; order Malvales; family Malvaceae; genus Theobroma; species Theobroma grandiflorum. The sequence continues at coordinate 18,428,144 of CP142131.1, forward strand.
GCATTCCCATGGTGAAAGTCTTGTGGAAGAATGCTCGTGTGGAAGAGATGACATGGGATGTCGAACAACAGATGAGAAACCAATACCCACACTTGTCCTTGGAATCGAGTAAGTTAAATTTTGAGGAAAAGATTTTATTTTAAGGGGGGTAGTGTTGTCAAGCTCGACCCTAAATTATCTAACATGACATTATATATGTGTGACATCATGCTTGCATATCTGAATAACCCGGTAGAATTGATAAAAGCCGATATTATATTTAGAAGTACAAATAAGTTGAATTATGCCTCGAACTAATAAAATAGGGATTTTAAAGTGAAATAGGAAATTTCACAGTCTAAGGATTACTCGAAACAATAATTCGGAGTTCGAGGGCCAATTTGAAGTCAATCGAAAAAATTGACCAATTAGGGACAAAACGATCATTTTTCAATTTATGGACAAAATGGAGATTTTTATAAAAGATTTTGATTACATTTGACCAAGAATAATTATATGAACTATAATATGATTATTGGAGTATAAAATGAAGTTTAGCAGTGAAAAACTATGATTCTCGATATTTTTTTAACGCAAGGGTAAAATAGTAATTTTACCACTAAAGGACAAAACAAGAATTTTTAGAAAAGATTTTGACTCATTTAATTAAGATTAATCAATTAAAGTGTTATTTGAGGTTGAAAAGTGAAAAAAGATGTAATTCTAGTATATTTCGGAGTATAGGGGTAAAATCGTAATTTTACCACCTGCGAACAAAATTTGAATTTTCGAGAGGATTTGGATCAAATTTGACAAATTGGAGAATGGCATGAGTATGAGGAGTGAAAAATATACATTTTGATAAATTTTCAATTTTTAGGCCAAAAATGTAATTTTTCACTTTTATGGGGGTAAAAGTGTAATTTTAAAAAATTACTCCACCAAGACTTTGGAAAAGTCTAGAAATTTCTTTAGATGAATGGATAAGTGAAGAAAGCTTATGGTGGATAAAAAAGTCAAATGGAAAAGAAAAAATAATAAAATAAATTAATAAAAAATTTAAAAGTATAATAAAATAATATTATTTTATTAAAATTATAAAGAAATCAGCTTATAACTTCATTTTCTCTCACCAAATTCGGCACAAACCTGAACCAAAGGGAAAGGAAAGGAAACAGAGGGAGAAAAACCAAATATTAGCCAAAAACCAAGAGATTTCAAGTTGTTTTTCAAGATTCAAGCAAAACCAAGGTAAGATTTCTTTAGTTTTACCCTAACCCTAGCTTATCCATGCTTTAGTTCTTATTTTGCATGGTTGAATGATGAGTTATCATGCTGAAAACCTTGAGGCTGAATGGGTATGGATGATGATTTTATGTTGGAATTGCTTGAATTTAAACTATGTTAAGGCTTAGTGATAGTTAAGCATGATTATGAACAAAATTTCAAGAAAAATATTCAATCTCTCTAGGGTTCTTTCTTGGCCGAACCATGTGGGTTGAGTATCAATGAGGGATTGTTTGAATTTCAAGAGATAAGGTTTAGAAAATGATGAATTAAGGTGAAAAGGTTAAATAGGAAAAATTTTGATGCTAGTGCACCAAATGATAAAATTTTTCTATAAGGAAATGTGAGAGTTTAAATGCTGAATTTGGTATTATTGGAATGATATTTGGTGAATTAAGGTATTAGAAGAGAAATGGAATGATTTGGAAGTGATTTGGACACAATCATCAATTAATTGGGTGATCGGTCAAATTTAGTCGATACCGCGTTTAGGCGACATTCAGACGTATTTTTTATTTGCATATCATGCATTAGTAATTTAAATTAGTTTATATCAATTTAGAGATAAATTAGTAAATTCCTCGACTTTATTATTTGTCAAAGTGGTGAGACATCCGAAAAAGGCAAGGAGATCGCGCCTGAAGACCACTATCGTGAGTGCATCCAAAAATTCAGATTTTCGAAAACAATGAGTAAATTATTTATCGCCTTATTTATCTAAAGTAATTTTATTAAATTTGATGATTTTATGATAAAAATTAATTGAATTGGTGAAATGCCTATTTTATGAGAAAAATGTGAATTTTCTAAATAAATTGAATTTTTACAATAAATTCGATTTTTATAAATTGAATTGAAGATTTTATGAATTATTTGAAAAAAATTGAGTAATTGGAGACCTTGTTGTTTATTGCCTGATATATGGTATTTCTTAAATTATTATGGCTTATGAAAATGTGGTATGATTGGCTGCTGGTTTATTGTGTTGAAATCTATATGAACTGCTGTTTGCCGTGCAGGCTGGTTAGTAATAAAATAACCTAGTCATACTGTTAAAATTTTGTTAATTGGTGGATTGATATCTGCTGCAGTAGATGGGTTTCCGTGGACCAACCTATTTAGAGGTGGCACGGTAAAACCCTTATATATTGATATCTCAGTTGTAGAGGCGTGCAGGGTTATTTAATTGTCCTGAGATATGACAGAGTCACTTCACGCTAAACCACCACGAGAAGGCGAACTCAGCTAACGTCAAAGAAAGGCTTGTTTTGAGAAATTATGAGAACTTTAACAACCTTGACGGACTCGGTTAGATACCTCGGCCAAGGTATCCCCGAGTATGTATTTCATAGCACAAGCCATGATTTTGATAAATCATAAGCCGTATTATTATTGTTATCGTATTTGTTATTGTGTGAGTAAATTAAAATTACTCGCATTAGTTTAAATATGGCTTCATGTTATGAAACCCTTCGATATGAAAAGAGTTTCTTTGTTTCCTATTACTCGTCTTTAAATATTTTAGGAGATATCTGTTTACTCACTGAGTTGTGTAAACTCGCCACTCTCCCTTCCAACATTTCAAGATCAAACTAGTTGTAGATAGCCATATTTGCAAAGGACGACAATTGGGCTTTTACAATCTCATTCCACAGTAGGTTTCTATCGTCCTTTCTTTTATATATCTGTGGGCCCACGAGTCGCTGTAAATTTACTGCATACTCTACTTATTTGTATTTCAGTGTGAAAGATTTTATTCTATGTTTACGTTGTAAAACTTATTCACTGAACACTCTGTAAATATTGTTTTATAAGAAATTATGGTATTTTTTTAAATATTTATATTATATTTATATTTCAATGATTTCTATTTCATTTAAAATGGAAATTTGTTAAAACGGGGTGTTCAGTGATTGTCGTTCACAAATGAGGTAAGAAAACTGATACGATAGCCTTGCGGGGTTTCGATCGGTATTCGGGGTATGAATACCTATCGAGACATCGCGACAGTTATCGCGGGCTCGATGGGAGTTCTGGGGCGTGACATTCATAAACTTTTAGGCAAGATGAAAGTTTGCAACGTTCACAGTTCCTCAAAAGGGGGAATGTTAAACACATACCTGTACCTTAAATCATTACATAAATGGCTCAGCAATAGCAAAAAGACCAAGTTGAAGAAGAATAAACTGATAACTCTATTATATAGAGTTATTTTGACACATTTAAGGGGTTTCAGTAGCTAAATCTTTGAGATTTTGATAACTCTATTATATAGAGTTATTTTGACACATTTTTAGGGCTTAAGTAGCTAGATTTTTAAGATGTTAGGTTCGGATTTTAGCATTTTAGGATGTTTAATCCTTGAATGCATAATAAATTCCGGGCTAAGTGATAAGGGTTTAAATATTAGTTAGATCAAAAATTGTCTCGTTTTCAACCGGTGCATCATGATTGTCAAATTTCCTGGTTGAGTTTGCTTGTTCTCTTATAATATTCACTCATTGAGTTTCGCACTCATGTTTTATAAAAATTCATGTTTTCAGATCAGGAGACTATTGGACCCTAGATCGAGGAGTCTCCGTAGTGCATTTTCTGGTTAGAAGGTAGGCATTCAGTAACAACCCATTTCTTTTACTGTAAATGTCTTCGCTGGAAGTCATGGGCCTTTTGTATTGTAATTATGTATATGTAATGTACATTGTCAAATTTTATGTTTGACCGGTATATATGTGCATATTTTATCTATAATGCCATTATGAGTTGGCGTTGTGTGCATTGGGTGCATTGCGTGTGGATGCCTCACACGATCATACGTGGAATAAAGTAAGTGAAAATAGGCTTGCTTGGGCTCGGTGAGTTATGCTTATTGGGTCCTTGAGTCGGTCATGGCCCGAGAATTGGGTCGTGACAGTATACCTTGTACTCTCATTGCTACTAGAAAGCTATTCACAATTTGTGTTGAACTCAACATGAACAAGATTGAGGTAACCTTATCGGGCTTATTGAATATGCTCATATAGGCTGAGAATACCATTACAAAAAAGAAGCCTTCAGTTCATCTTATCTCTTTTAAGAAAAATAAAAATAACAAAAGAATATTTTTTTAAGAAAGACAAGGATGAAAATACATCAACTTTGAAAGGTATGAACCCTACTAAAGGAGTGAAGAAGGACAAGGACAATAACAAATGCTATTTCTACGGCAACCTAGAGTATTAGAGGCGCAATTGCAAAGATTATCTTGAATCCATGGAAGGGAAGAAACAAAATGAAGCTTCCACTTTAGGTATGAATCACATAATGATTTATTTTTCACAATCTAGTATATCATACCTTACTCTTTATTAATGGTTTTAATGTGTACAACATATTGAAGGAACTAATGACAAGGAGCAGTGAAGAATAGTATCATGAAAAGGACAGCCTTAGTTAATGGTGATCAAGCTTGTCAACGTAGATTAGATTATGGAACAGTGAATAATTTTAGAGCATTGAATGTTTTCATGACGTGATTGTCAAGATGAGATGTTTTGGTTTTAAGGCTAAGGTTGGATATTTTATTTTATGTTCAGGAAACATAGATTTATATTTTGCTAGCATGAGATGCTTAGCTTATATGTATTTATAAATTTACATTACATCTCATTTTATTTTGAAATTGTTTTAAATTATTTATCCTTAAGTATAACCTTGCATATATGATAATCAATACTAAGTCATAATGATAAGATCATTGTCAGATTATTTTTCTTTTGATTATGAATCAAAATGGAAATTAATAAAATGACTTAGATAAAATTGAGTCTTAACTCAATGAATTCATAATAGGATTATGAACATATTTAGTCAAGGAGCATTCTTATTGAAATTTTAGATCTAAATTAAGATTGCTTAAAACTAAATAACAATTAATTATCATATTGAATTCATAATAGATGAATCACAAAGCATTCCAAAACCAGTTAATCACGTGAACTAACCTTTGAGAAGATTTCTGTGAGACCTTGTCAAGCTCGATTAAAAGACGGTATTGTACCGAGTGGTACAACCAAGTTAAATCGAGCCTTGAACTAGTTCAACTAGAAATTCTAAGAGGAATTTGAAAATTCTGAAACCCACAGAATGACTTAGAATAATGGTTTGGAGTTCAAGGTCCAGTTTGGAGTCAATCGGAAAAATTGACCGGTTAGGGATAAAACGGTCATTTTACTATTTGATGATAAAATGGAGATTTTTAGCCAAGATTTGATCACATTTAACCAAGAATAATTATATGAAATATAATTATGATTATTGGAGTATAAAATGAAGTTTAGCAATGAAAAATTGTGATTCTCGGTATTTTTGGAGTACAATGGCAAAATGGTAATTTTGTCACTAGAAGACCAAACGGGAATTTTTTTGAAAATATTTTTGCAAAGAGATCGCACTCGAGGACCATTAGTCCTAGTACACCCGAAAACTTGTGAGTGAATTTGCATTTCAAATTGTTTTGGGAAATGTACATGTATTGAGATGGATAATCTGAATGATTTTATCCAAATTTCTTAAAATGGGTGCCAGGGAACAAGCCCTTGATAAAAATGTTTTGATATGTGAATTGTGATATGCATAAAGGCATGAATTCATGTGTTCCTATAATATGTTGCTATATATGTGAAGATGTGTGATATGTATTGACAAATAATATTGTGTGATAATTGTAACCGTACATGTGCACGATGTGGAGGAGCACATGTCGGTGATGATAGGGGTGGAGATATGGAGAATGATATTGCTTGTACACGATGTGGGGGGATGCACACGATAAATCCAGATATGTGCACGATGTGAGTAGATGCACACGATAAATCTAGATATGTGCACGATGTGGGGGGATGCACACGATTACTCTAGCTATGTGCGCCATGTGGGGGTTGCACATGAGCTGGTGAGATAGTTATGCATGAGGATATTGTCTGTGCACGATGTGGGGGATGCACACTATAACTCCAGCTATGTGCATGATGTGGGGGTTGCACATGAGCTGGTGAGATAGTTATGAATGAGGATATTGTCTGTGCACCATGTGAGGGATGCACACGATAACTCCAACTTTATGCGCGATGTGGGGGTTGCACATGAACTGGTGAGATAATGGTGGTATTTGTGTTTATATATGTGTTTATATATGTCTATGCGAGTAGAGAGTGGACTAGTTTGAAAGAAAAAATATAAAAGAAAAGGTGTGGTGTATGTAATCGTGTGTGATTTTTATCTATGTGTAAATATGCGGTGTATATGATTGTTTTTGTCTTTGTGAATATATGTGTGATTGTATGGTATGTGAATTGTTTGAAATTGAAGAAAAAGGGTTTAACACGAAACCCTTGTTCTGTGACAGTTTGTAAACAACCGTCGGTTTTACTACTTTGATAGAATGATTGGTGTAAATTCAAGGATGTTTAATCCTTGAATGCGTAATAAATTCTGGGTAAGGGAAAAAGGGTTTGGAATAGTAGTTAGACGAAAATGGCCTTATTTTCAACTAGTGCATCATGATTGTCAAATTTCCTGGTTGAGATTGCTTGTTCCCTTCTAATATTCACTCACTGAGTTTCGTACTCACGTTTTATAAAAATTCATGTTTTCATATCAGAAAACTGTTGGACCCTAGATCGAGGAGTCCCCATAGTGCATCTCCTAGTTAGAAAGTGGGCATTCAGTAGCATCCCATTTATTTTATTGTAAATGTCTCAGCTGGAAGTCATGGGTCTTTTTGTATTGTGAATACACCCAAACAATGTAAATATGTGTATGCAATGTAAATTGCTAAATACATGACTGGTATTGTGCATGTATATTATTATCGATAATGCCATTGTGATTTGGCTATGATCACACCCAGGAAAAGGTGTGTGTATATGCATGATATGATAAAGTTGTTAAGCAAGGGTAAATGGATAAGCTTGCTTGGGCTTAGTGAGCTATGCTCATTGAGCTCATGCACCGGTCATGGCCCGAGAAATTGGGTCATGACAATTTTATCCCATAACCAATGATGAATGACTAATGAAATGTAAGTACACATAAAAGTTATGGATATAACGCCCCAAAGGAAAGTAAATAAGTTTACTTGGTAAGATTTTTATACATGATAGAAATAGTAGGAGCTAATGACATTTTAAAGGTCGAGGGTCATGAAATTATAAAATCCAATAGATAAGATTTATGCATAAAGACTGATTTAATGAGATGCATAAATATGCATAATTCATCCATTAAACACAAACCCTTAGTATGATGCATATTGATGCACTACTCATATAAAATGAGTCTACTAAATAATCCATCATGAATGATTAGATAATAATTTTTATTCAATGTAATAAATTCAAAATAGTTGAGTACATTGAATAAAATAAACATATTTTGTGCACTTCATAAAGTTAGTGGAAGTAAGATAAGTTACTAATTAAAAGTGTATAAGATACATTTGCTAGTCTAAGAAAAACAAAATAGGACTAAAGAGTTAGAGCCTAAAATGGGACTTAACAAAAAAGTTTAGGATGACATGTTAAAAGAGTTTAACATAGAGAAAATCCTAAATGTTAAAAGTGACATAAAGTCATGATTGAGCAGTTGTATTGGAATGGTTCCAAAACAAGAGATAACTGCATGATTATATCTATAATCGAATACAAACATTTTGTTTAGGCTACAAAGGAAAAGATATTTGGATCATTGGTTTAATGAACCAAAAAATGATTTTGAGTTGTTAAAGTAACAACAAGAGCCATAATAATGGAATCAAGGTTCGTTGTGATCTAAATTAGTATTTCGATTATGACAATAGAGATTGTCAAACATATAAATTAACATATTCTCAAATATTGCAATTTGAGTTGTCCTAATAGAGACACAATTGTTAAACAAAAGAGTTTGATATTTGATACGTTAACAATTGACTCAAGTGCAAGTGGGAGATTGTTGGTATATACCCTTGAGCCAATTAGATTGATCAGGAAATATAGATTGTCATTTAATGCATCTTTAATCGAATAACTATATGCGATAAAGGTTTTCCTTCATGTTAATGCAATAATAAGGAGTTATTTAAGCACTAATTGGATGAAGCCCATGGAACATAAAGGCCTTACAAGAGAATTATAAAATTGTTACAATCATGAGATCACTATGCATCAAAGCCATGTTCCTAAAATTTTTCCTGGACATTGTATTGTCAAGACAGGGCATTGACAATGCTCAAAGACTAGTACATGTAAAGCCTTTTTACTTGAGAGGTAGGCAATAAATCTCATATATTGAAATGTATGGGATACTTGAGGATAACATGTAGGTGCTTGTTAAAGAACAAGTTCATTGACCATGACTTGCTATGAGAACTTTATTTGGTATTTCACTCAAGTGTTTATTAAATATGTTCTCATGTGAGAGTCATGCAACTAGTCCTTGGACTTAAGACACCAAGTCATCTTATATAGAGAATGACATACTTTGATTTCACTCCTACAAGTTTGAAGGCAACTAGATGCCTAAACATAGTGTTTTTAGGTATGCCATGAAGCATGTGAAGCTGAATGAGTGGTCAAGAAATGATTCATTACCCCAAGTGATATGAGGGAATGTATCTCACTTGTTCTCAATTCTTGATTAACTTGTATAAAGTTTTTGGACAAAGCATGATGAATTTGAAGAAAGTTAGTTTCCTAAATTCATAAGATTAATCATGAATTATGAGAACTAATATGGAATGTTATAAGTAGATATTAAGCCATGCTTTATGACTTATCCGAGATATTTGATGAAAGGACTATATTGCACTGAGAGACTTATCAATGAAGGGCTTTGTCAAATTCTTTAATTGACTCTCTAATATTTGAGTGGTCATGATCTATTGCTAAATGTCACTCATGATCTATAAATAAATATAAATCAATTATCAAATTGATATTTGATTAGGATTTATATTTATTGCTATCATGTTAGAAACCTAATGAGTCACACACATTAAGTGACATGATTGAGATTAAATAAGAACGATCAATTAGGTTGGACTTAATTAGAATAGACCAAAATAAAGTGAGAAATTAATTAAGTTCACAAGGACTTAACTGAATTAAAATACAACTGTTGTATTTAGGGTTACAATTGTTGTATTTAGGGTTACAACTTAGTTTGGCTATATAAATATGTTATGTTAGCAAACTAAAACTCCAAGCCTCTAACCACTTTTCAAATGTTTCATAAAATGAGAAACGAAAAATAATTTTTTTTTGTCTATCAAAAATAAGATTTGGCAAGAATTTTTTATCTTTTTGTTTTAGAAACAAAACTTGGTAGTACAAGTAAAATCCTACCTTGAGAAGGTCTTATTTGATCACTATGTGAATTACTGTTAGAGACCAAACACTTGGGTGGTTGAAGATTTGACAAATTCTAAAAGGTGAAGAAGTAAAGACTTTGGTTGCAGGATTTTAAACCATCTTATTCTCTTTTTGGGGTTTCTTGCTTCATCACAATTGTTTTTTATTTAATTGGCTCTTGATTGCGATATCCAGAGTAAGGTATGTAACTCTTAAACTTATGAAGGTTCATAATTAATTTGAAAATTACATGAAAAAAACAAACATTGATTCTGTAGGATTCGGCTGTTTTCCTTATTAAATGCTAGTTTATTATTCTGTTATGTTATTTTTTTAATTTCTTGATTATTTTCATGTTTGAGCATAAGATCAAATCTCAGCAAACTTAACTTCAAAGCTTTATAAAAATAACCTTTCGAAGGATTTTTGAAGAAGAACGAAACACCGGATTGAAAGCTGAGAATCAAGCCACAAAGTCATTGAAGTTGAGAAAAAGTTACGAGATTTAAGAAAATTTGGAAGATCAAGATTATAATTCTTGAGTTCTATTATCTTTTTGTTATTCTTTTATTTTCTTAGTTTGATTTTATTGTTTAAACTTAATTTGATAATGATGTGTGACTTGATTGGAAACTAAATTATTTATCTAAGATTATGATTGAACTCAATATTCATCTGATTTATTTATCTCTCTTTTGCTTATGTTTGATAGTTTAAGTTTATTCTATTTTGTTCTTAATGCTTCTAATTGCCTGATTATCAATTAGATTGAATTGAAAACCTAAGTTAAACCTTGACAAAGGAGATTTAGGTAGATCATGAATAGAATAGCGTATAATTGAATGCATTCAGTTGATTAAATGGTTTGATTTGCATATAGGGTAGACATACACCTATAAGCCATATGTAGCCAGAATTAGAGCACAAACTTAATGAATCTTTCTTCTATTTAATTTGCATAGATATATAGTAAGTTAATTGGGAAGGATATTTTTATGAGAAACTTTATAGAAATTTATAAATAATTTATGACTCTAGGTTAACAACTTAATCCATTAAATTAAGTTAAGAGAGAGAGACCAGAATCAAATGAAGTATTGAGGAACATCATAATCTTAGATTTAGTAGTCACTCGAATTTAATAAAGAAATTTTACTAATAGATTTTAAATTATTTTTAGTTATTAGTTTTAATTTTTCTTTTTAATAATTAGGTTGTTTGGATAAGATCAGGGTGTTATAATTTTAGTAATTAGCAATTAGGAATTAATTTAATTCTTTGTGGAAACGAATTTTACATTTTATTATATTATTTGTCAATAATACGTGCACTTGTGTGAAAAATCAACAACAATAATTCACTAAACTTTTATGGAGAGAAGCTAGGTAGTACCGCTAAACACATTAATAAATCAAGAATAAAAAAGCATTAAAATTAATTTGAAATATAAAACATAAAACAAGAAAAGAATATAAACTCACATTTTTTATATAATAAATACAATATCTGAAAAGTGCAACCTTTCCAAATGGTTATTAACTTCTAAAACTCCATGCTCCAAACTATGCGTCCTGCTTCCAAGTTTATTACATAAATATAGAGGTGTAGTTTGATCAACTTGGAAGCAATGTTGACATATATAGTCACGTGGCTGGAGGAAGGAGGGAGAGTAGAGGGGGATTAAGGATTAGGGATTAGGGATTTGGTCTCTTCAGTTGGAAATTTTTCCAATGGAAGATCAAATTAAGAACCCCAAACTACCCAAATTGTTATCACCAAACTCCTAGAACACCATTCTAACCAAATTGAAAAAATCAAACTCATTTCGGTTCAATGTGATTTTACTCACCCCTAATCCTATATATTGTTAATAATAACATCTAGTATTATTGTTGAATCATATTAAATATTATATAAATAATAGTAGTTAGAATTTATTTACTATTTTATATATTAAATATATTGTTTATTTGTTCTTTTTATTCAATTCTTATAATTTTATTTTGTTTATTGAATTATATGGTTGCAACAATTTCTAGTTCTTCTTCTCAACATGCAACTTCGTTACTTTTACCAACCATGTTTTATGTTTTCAAAGTTTTGGCAACAAAACATAAAATTGTTTTTTGAAAAGCAACAAAACATAATCTTTTGAAAACAGAAAATAGGAAGCGATACCAACTAGACTTTAATTAGTTAATTGCAATTTCAAACTGATATAATATATGAAAAATCTTTCTATTTATTTAGTTTGGTCAAAATTCTAGTTTTTAAGATGGTTTATATTAAATTAATAAATTTGTAGAATATTAAATTAAAGGATAAAATTGTTGACGACCTACCTTTCTTACATCCAATTTGTTAACCTACTATTATTGTTGCTTAACTATTGAAAAAATTATAATTAAAAATTAAATGGTAGAAAGAAATTAACTTGGTTGATAACCACAATGCATTGATGCTAGCTAGTAATGATAACAAAAAAAGTTCGATTATAATAATAAAACATTCTATTAATTGAACAAATATACTACATACATGCGTATGTATTTATATGTTGATAAATTGATAAGAAAGAAGAGATCAATCACATGTTAACACTTTTATATAGAAAGAAGAGAAGAAATGTAAGTAAGAAATAAACTAGTATTACTACGAAAGGGAGGGAAAAATGAACAGCAGCAACAAAATAGTTGTGAAAATTACGTGTATGAAACAATATGAACTACATACTATCTGCACAAGTAATTAATGCTATTAAAAAACAAAAATGACTGATTTACGTAAATAAAAGTTATTTATTTATTTATATATCACAGGAAGATATCTGAGAATCATGACAATATATTGACTGCCTGCGCCCCACGAGCAACCTTGATGAAGACATCCTCAAGAGTGGTGTCAGCCAAACCCCATGCGAAAACTGTGAACCTGCTCTTTGCATTCTCAACTGCTTGGAATACATCTGCAATTCTGACCTCTTGCTTTGGCAGCTCAAACTTCTGCGTTCCCGATATTTGGTATATCTTGTTAGCACTTGGTGAGAGATGTCGTACCATGTTCTCGACTTCTTCCTCATGATTTGCGGATGTTGTCATGGTAAATACATAAGATCCTCCGTATCTACCCTTGAGCTGTCATACCATATGAACAACAAGCTTAATGTAAAAACAATTTGCACCCATCATTGAGTAACATAGCCTTCTGACTTGAAATAGTATAATATTAAGAATAAATTTGATTGAAAAATCATTAAAAAAAACAGTAATAAGAATAAATTTTATAGGGAAAGACTTGGTGTTTGGCACACATCTGACAAGGAGAATCAGGTACAAAAGAAGCCGTTTTGATTGCAATCTTTCCTGACTTTGCTATTTTCATGAAATTTAAATAAAGTGGCTTAATAATTTAGAATGAAATTATATGACTGTACGGGTTCCTCATTAATTAAGATGGAAAAGTTTGGAGGAGGAGTTGAGTAAAAACAATTTATTACAGTTACTAATTAACAAGGTTTCTCACTTGAAACAGCTAAAGAAAGACGACTTGAAATATTACAGTCAATTAGAAGATAGGCTGATTTCAAAGGTGAAGGACTGTGGTGCATGTTTTAACAGCATAGAGCACAAAGTAGCCCCCCCTCCCCTCCTTTTTTTGTAATACAGTTAGCCCACATGTTCTTTACTTCCCGTATACATGCCATCAAGTATGCCCTGAAAAAAAATGGTTTTGCACCTTTCCTCCCAGATGAATTTATTATTATTATTATTATTATTATTATTATTATTATTATTAATAAAAAGATAGTACATAGATATCTTGATGATAATAGAGAATAGAATTCCCCAAAGAAGAGTTCAATTCGCAAACTCTAGTCTACAATAGGGTCTGTGAGAACCACCATGCAAAAGATGCAAATGAATCTACTGTAGAATATAACTAGAACACAAATTCATGAACGTGAGAAGATAAGAAAACTTACCTCCTTAGGATTTCCTATGCACTGCAAGCTGCCATCTACAAAAATCCCTAATCGATCACATAACACCTCTGCCTCTTCCATTGAATGCGCTGCAATCATTCAGATAATATTTGTTGGTACAAAAGGGAAAAAAGTTCTCACCTACCATTAAAAGAAATGTTACAAACACCATTTTCTTCTTTTTATGTAAAAGTGCAAAAGGGAGAGTGAAGCATGCAGAATAGGTTTATATCTATAATCCTGAGTCTAGGGACATTGATTAAATTAGGCACAGAGAAAGAGAGAGAGAGAGAGCGATACTGGTGAGAATAATTGCCCTGTCCTTTTTTGCACGTTTCACAACACTCCACAAGCTGTTTCTTGAAGCTGGATCTAGTCCGGTACTGGGTTCATCCATATAGACAACCTTGCAAAATCTCAAATGATTAAGAGATGAACAGCACTGACGATAGATGTTTATTAAGGTCTCACATAGAAAAGAGGAGAGAATACAAGGCAATTGTTGACTCTTACCTTGGGATCCCCGATTAGGGAAATGGCAACACTGAGCCTCCTCTTCATACCTCCACTATATTTCCCAGCTTGTTTGTCAGCAACCCCTCCATGAAATAGGTTGACACTCTTAAGAGATTCTTCCACTGCCTGAAGCAAAAACAATGGAATGAAGAAAAAGACTTATAACTTTTATGTGATGATACCATTACAACTACATTGGCCCACATCAACCTAGCTTTCTGTCCTGGACAAACTTCAGCTGTGCAATCAAATTTCAGTCCAAACAAATGGCTAGCTAGATTCAAATTTAACAAGGTCCACACTTGACACTTTTAATTAAATATTGGAAAAGATTATATGAAGTTCTAATAGAAGAGTCTCTAGAGTTTACAGTTAAAATTAACCCATAAGCGTCAAATTCTCCAAGAAAAATCCATGACAAGCACAAAATATAGATAATTTTGACTTACTTGATTCAACGCAGAACCTCTGAGGTTCTTCAATCTGCCATAAAATAGCAAGTGCTCCCTCCCTGTTAGGGTTTCCCAGAGCAGGCTGATTTACAAATAATAAAACAAAATAAGAAATTTAATCCTTTCCAGGGAAAATAATTTGTTTCTTGGCAAAAGGAAGTGTTATATCCTACTCATGCTGCGGGCAAACACCCATGCTTGTATAGATTGTATCCATATAAGTCCGTATATCCAGACCCTGAACATATGCTGCCCCCGAGGTTGGTTTTGTGAGCCCAATCATCTGACAACAGAATAACATTTAAATATTGCAAAGAAGGTACCAGTAAATCAGGTTCTAGCTTTAAAAGATACAGGCAGGTGTAAGACCAAGTAAATATCACTATCATCTTAGATAGCAATAATCCCCATATAGAAAAATTTTGGCTAAAATTACTTTTGGGAAAAGAAAGTAGATCCTAACACAGAAGATTTCATTTTCAGCCCCTCATTTTACAGAACAAGCATGCGAGCCTGCAGTCAGATGTGTGCATAAAAGAGCTATTTTGAAAGCATAAAAGTTCTATTTTTTTAAAATAAACTAATCATACACTACCATATTGATTAAAGAAGTCTTGCCAGCGCCATTGGGTCCCAGCATGCCAAAGCACTCCCCTCTAGGCAAAGCAAGAGACAATCCTCTTACTGCAAATTTCTCAGGATTTCCATCCCTTGCAGGATATATCTTTTTAAGGTTGTCGCAAATGATGGGATGACTAGTGCTTGGTTCAAGTAGCAACTGCTCAACCTTCTCCCTCTGGCAAAAACAAAAAAAAAAAAAAAATTCTTCATGCAAGTTAATGAATCATATCACATTGACCTAAACACATAACACTTTGAAACACAAATACTAAGCTACAGCTGCACAATGCTTAATGATTGCATAATGAAATAGTTTTATTTTGAGATGGACCCACATCACATTAGATAAAAACATAAAAAGTAGAATGACACTCTTAGTAAGCATATCTGGAGAAAATTACTAACATTAGCTGCATGAAAATTACAAGAGTTAGAACCCAAAGCCTCAGGTAGACATTTTCTACTCCATAAAGGCATAAAAAGTCCAACAGTATAGCCACCCTTTCTTGCACATTATATTAACTAGTTAAAGAAGCATAAATAGTTATGAGTGGAGGTTAATGAAAATAGCAAACGAATTACAACTTCCTCAGAAAGATGTGGATGGTCAAACTGTTTTCTTTTCTAACATAAGAAATAATCATGTTAATAGCATAAAATAAATCCCTCTGCTAGTGAGTGAAAACCAGTCTTTTGGCAGACTATCCATCTATTAAGTGATTGGTGATCACTAACCCGTTCAAAAAAATCTATCCTTAAATGAGAATATGCCTTCAAAAAAGCCAAAGAAAAAAAAGATGTTACCTCCTGATTAACATCAGGTTTGTCCATCTGAACAAAAACTTTTGATCCCTGCCTTTGCAAACTAGGCCTCCGAAAAGATGATGGAGGCTTTCTCCGGAAGTTTTGCAAGAAAAATAGAGGACTCTTCCCAGCACCGGAAGATGAAACCTGATCTACATAATAAGCAACAAAAAGTACCACCAACCACTCGATAAAAGTGATAATCAAAACCTCCCTCATCCCATTTGTGCTATCACTCAAATCCCCCCACCGCATCCCATCTGTCCCCATATAATTTCCCCTGAAAGAATATTGTCCAAACTCATATAATCCACGATACAAAGAGAATCCAGGATATAACTCCATTGTGATTATCCAGCCTCCTACAACAAATAAAAAATGAGTCTTGCAGTAAGTAGGGTGAAGGTACAAGTGAAGATGACAGAAGTTGAAAGACCAAC
Organism: Theobroma grandiflorum; assembly: GCA_036013995.1. NCBI lineage: Eukaryota > Viridiplantae > Streptophyta > Magnoliopsida > Malvales > Malvaceae > Theobroma > Theobroma grandiflorum. Next base: position 18,444,591 of record CP142131.1, read on the forward strand.
TGATGATCAAAAGCAATTCCAGCTTATCAACTATGCCTAAACCATGCACTAGATTAAGCAGGTGACTATATTTGTACACCCTTTCATCTGAAAGAATTAAAAATAAATAAAACAAGATTACCTCCAACAATGTAGCCTTTATTTTGAGAAACAAGGATTTCAACCCACACAAAACCTGCCTATTTTTCCACATTAAGTTCAACTATATGACAACTACAAGTAATCTATAAGTGAATAACCTCTTTGAATCTTAGTTAAATGAAAACAATGATAAAATTTCTAAAATGCATTCCAACTCTTCTAAGTTTATAAAAGCCTAATTTATGATTAGCCTGGGCCCTGGGGTTGAATTCATTTCTTGATTCCTCACTAATAATCACTACTTCCCACATTCAGTAAGTCCACAATGGTGTCTACTCATATGAGGATGCATCAATGAGCAGTATTCGTGTCAAAGGAACTGGGTCTCCCAATGTATTTTTTCTTTCCTACTGCCATCTCCTTTCCCAAAAATTTTCCAGGAACAAAATTAAGTGCTAAAAGTAGTTTTTCCTCTGGCTGCAAAACATTAGCTTCTTTAAAAAGTCATCTAATAAAAATACATAGTTTCCTTTGACAAATAGTTCCTGTGGTCTAAACAGAGAATGACAAAGCTTGCAAACATAACAATTTCACTTTTTATAACTTCTTAAACTTACTTGGGAATGATTCATCTTCAATGAAGGGCTGGAAGAGAAAGCCACCTAAAAGTCCCGTTCCAAAGACAACTATGTATCCAATTACTGTAATCATTGACAAGCAGTCATGAGAAATAAGTCAGTTAACTAACCTTTAAAACAGAGTAGAGGTTTGCCAACTAGCTCAAGTAAATCAGAGAGCTAAGATAAACCTGAAGCAGTCTTAACATTTGAAAACATTGCAGCTACAAGGAATGCCATGGAAATTTGCAGGTTTATGTAGATGAAGTAAAACACAAACTGGATACTGTAATCGTTGAGCGTGAAGAACTTCAACCCTGGAAGGAAGTCAAAAAAATTAAAGAGCAACTTGAAGTATAGATAATTAAAGAGGAGTTCAATGACTAGACTAGTACCTATGAGTGAGCCAAATATCACAAAACATAGCATGTACAGCAAAGAGATGACAAGAAAATAAGCATAAGATATCATCCAATAAGGTCCATCACCAAGCCCATGCATTTTCATCATGACTCGTAGTTTCTGTTGTTTCTCATATACTAGTGAAGTCAACACCACCTACATTGAAAACCAAAATGTTCAGACATAAATAACACAATATACTATAAAACCATCAAGATATTAACCAAAGGAGACCATAACCAACCTCAAGAGAGGAAAATTGCTACCATAGACCTTTCTAGATCAAATTTGGCACTATGTTTACACTTATCATATAAAGTTTGCTCCTAAGTTTATGAGGCAATGCTGAAAGTCCATGAGTAAAACATAGACCTGTTATCCAAAAGTCTTAGTATAAAGAAGAAGTAAACAGGAAGGAATCTTGCATAAAGAACAGCCTGATTAGATTTTTCTCACTTAGCGTATGCCTTCATACGAAGAAAAGTGGGGCACTGACTATAGTACTCCATGTCAATTTGCAAAGAGAGCCCTTTATATATTCTGTTTATAAAGCAACACTAACTAAATATTCTCTCAGCCCTTCTGTCTAGAAACAGAATATAATCTTACTGCACATTTGTTGTATAAATTATCGCTTAGAATTGCAGATGTCTGCATATTGCGCATGTTTATAACTACTATAACCAGTGAATTTATGGTATGACTAAGAAGTCAACAAAATAACTGATCTAAATATATTACAAAAGAACTGCAATTTTTTAATCTTAGAAACAGAACATAATCTTTCTGCATTTTTGTATTCCAATTATTGCTTAGAATTGCAGATATATGCATATTGTGCCTCAAAAATAACTGCTATAACCAGTGAATTCATACGATGACTCAGAAGTAAATCAAAGAACGAATCCAAAGATATTTCAAAGAAATTCTTCTACCCAAATTAGAATTTAAATTTGATTACAAAAATTTTACTATCAAATAATTATGCCAAGAATGTGTGATGATTTTAATGATGATCGACTTGCTATAGAAGTCATAATATTAGGAAATTTGCAACCATGGACACACTATACTGTAGTTAGAGAACCGACACCAATGAAGAAGAAATAAATACTTACAGGGAATAGTTGTAAAACAACCCAAGTAAAAAAGAGTGTTCCAAGAAGAGATGACAAATCAATCCTGAGTTTAGTTTCAGGTTTTGGCATTTCTTTGACAAACTCTAATAGCATTTTTGTAGCAGGCCCTCGCAGAAACTGAAGGTAGGCATTGGATGCCTGTAAATGTGACAATAGAAAAATATCAATCTCTACAAGCTTTTGATCAATAAGCAAATTAATAGATAAATTTGTCAAAACACAGGCTGCAAGAAATAAGTAAGAAATTTTATAAAGAGGAGCACATTAAAATGCAAATTGTATATCATATTTGGACCATTGAGGCAACCCTATTCTTTCAAGGCATTGATTAAACCAGAATGCAAGGTGCTTTACATAGAATATAAAGTATACAGCATCACAGAATTCAAAAAGTCAAATATAATGTATAAGGATTCTATTAGTGCCTGGAAGGAACCAACATAAGCCAATTACATGATTTAAGATATTTCTTTGTAAAAACATTTGTCATGTTTTGCCACAAAAACAGGTAAGATGAAGGCTCTCTAACAACTGCATCAGAAGTGCCAAATAATTATGGCTAGAAGATATTCCAATAGAAACTCATGGGAATGCATTCCACCCTTGTCTCCAGAAGATGAATGATTACCTACAATTACTAAATAGAGTGGAACATGTTCTACTATCCAATTAAGAAAGCATGCAAATATTCTAGAAAAGAAAACAATAATGAAACAAGAAAGTGAAAAACAACTAAAAATAGCGACTATGAACTATTGATCTCTCAATCCTAGTCCAGGTAAGAGCCATATGTGGAGCACAATTGAACCTGTATAATAGTTCCTAGTTTCCTAACTGCTTAGTCAAAATAAATTTATCCAGCTAAACATTTCCTGCCAAGTGATATTGGTAGATGATTGCAACAATCTTATCTACCAAGACTGTGCAGAGTATTACAAGGAGATACAACCTCTGGTGTGCTTGAGAAACCAAACCACAAACATATCAAAGAGTATAGTCTTCTGTCTATATTTTAATATGGAAAGTTCTGATGTATGGGATTAAGATTCTGCCAAGATATTGATGGTTTAGAATGGTTCTTATAGGTGCCTTCATCCTAACTCCTAAAATCTTTTCTATCACTCCTTCAATATACAATTTTCTATTTTTCAGGTAAACAAGCTTAAAACTCTAAAATCCTACCCCAACCCTTTTCTTTACTAATCTAGAGAATCATTTTTTCAGAACCATTTTAAAGATACATGAGATTCTAAGATTAATTCCCCACTGTAAGCTTAGTAATAACAAAGTAATATGACAAGGAGGAAAGCTAACTTCATCAAGTTCAAAATACATACCAGATTTACAGATCGGGGGATCCGCAGCAATGACGTTGGACTGCCAGTTGAGTAATTCCTATAGGTAGAATTGTACCAGACGCTCACATTAAAATTATTGCCATCTGAGTTCAAGAAATCATATGCTGTGGAAAAGATAAAAGCGTCAGTATTTTTCTCTATCATATGTACTTTTATGTAAATTAGATGATATGATACAATTAATTTTTGAATTTTCGGCTAGACCAACCTGCAACAAACTCATTTATCTTCTCTTCTGGGTTCCCTTTTCGGTAACCTTTATACAGCTCAGCATTCACCTCAGAAGAACTATTGCGCCAGAGGTATAAACCTTGTACGCATCTTATCTCTACAGTCAATGAAAAATTAACAAGATAAGCAAAAGATTCAGAATCTTCCTGAAATAATATTCTAAGTAACGTTGTAGTTTACTTTTAAATAAAAGGTAATATTTTATGGTAGAACATGGAAGAGCCATCAACGATTAGATTTTATGGTAAATCAAGGTAATATTTTTGGATAAATTTCAAAATTGAATCTCTAAAATAAATGAGCCATTCTAAAACATTAGATTTGGAAAAAAAACTCTGGTTTGGGATAAACTTGAGGTTTGCTGACTATCAATTAGATAATAATAATAATAATAAATTAGGCAAAAAGAAGTTAAACTGGCAGAGTTTGACCTATGAAACCTCAAAGCAATAATGTAGTATAAATTACAGCATCTGTCAATGAGTTTTTCATAAACCGCATAATTTAAATTACTCTGCAATGGAGTCAAAATGATTGACACAAACATATGAGTCTAGAACCTGCCTACCACTGTAACAAATTTGTACTTGGTAAAATTAAGAAAAGCATATGAAAAGTGCACTAGCCATACAAAAATAAAAGAATCGTAAAGTTAACATAAAAATGACCTATAACTCTTTCAATTAAGTTGATGACATTGGATGTCTGACAGTAATTGAAGGTAATTAGCTTACATATTGATAATTTCTACTAGGCTTGCTTCATGTGCATAACGTCTATTTCAATCAGTACGTTCGAATCAGATACTGTACATTTAATCAATATATGTTTAAAGTTTGGGACATTTAAATACCCACATCCAGAATTTTTTGCATTAGGTTTTTTTGATTCTACATGACCATGCCCAATATTCTTGAAAGTTTTCATTATTCCAATTCAACTAGTCCATTCATGCAATCTCATCCATAGAACAAGAAAGCAACTTGCATTTAATTTGAGAAAGTTAAGATTCCTTGAGAAAAAGCATATTACCTATTTCCCTTGTTATGGATGGTTGATTGATGGGAATAGAAAATGTTGAGTTCAATGAGCACTGGCTTTGAACATTATAAATGGGAAGAGCTGAAGCGAAAGCAGGATCAATATAATTGTAAACCTCAGGATATGTTTCTGTACCCTGAAACATTTTGGGAAGCCAAGTAGCAGACAAATTATAAAACCAAAAGAGGAGAAGCAATATTATGATTTCAGATTCTAAGTCCTTGCCAAAAATCATAAACAGAAAATTCAGCAATTATATGAAAGTGGAACAGGAAGAAAAAAGATGAGAAAAACTTACCAGGACATTGGTGGCCAAACTGCGTAAAAGATCAGAGGAATTTATATTGAAAGAAGTTGAGAACATACTCCCCGTCAAAACTGCCAAAATGAGCAGGAGAATTTTATCTGATTTTCATCTACCACTGTAGTAGTTTAGTTTAAAGCCAAAGAAACTGAATTCTAAGCTTAAAATACAGGGAAAGAGAAGAAGCAAGATGCATACTTTCTCCAAGCGATTGATTATTCCCTGTGAAAAATGTAGTTGCAGGACAAGACCCTGTACTCCTGCAAGACTCATTTGGCAGGTCTGCAGACATAACTAAATCAGTTCTCACTGCACGATAGTTTGGCCCTGGAATTTGTAAAAGTGCAGGCCATCCCGGAGGGTTAGGAATTGGACAACTCGATGCTTGATCCATTGTTGAGTACTGTAACCCACATTCTCTCCTCTGGCATTGACCATTTCCACTTACTTCAACACAAGCACACCCACAGCGATTATCCGCATTGTTTAGTTGACTGTCCACCAAATTTTGCAACAAAACAAACAGTACGCAGAAAAAAAGTGGGAAGGAAATCAGCCGAATATTTGTCCACATGTTCCTTTTCTGCAAAATAGAACAGATTATATAATTATCTAAATATATAAATAACAAGAGCCATTGAATAATTTTGGAAAATTCATTCCTATTTGATAATTACATCTCTCTTGAAAGAGTAAACTTTCAACTTTATAGTAAACGCACGTCAGAATTAATGATTCTCATAAGGGTTCATATAAAACATACACACACATACACACAGAGGAAGATGAAAAGAGGAAGAGAAGAAAGTATTAGCCCAAAAAGCCTATAAAGTGCGTAGGCAAATGAAGCACTGACCATAAATAATCAATTAGTGATCTGATTCCATAAAGAAACATTGAGAAATAATTAGGAAAAAGAAATCAGTAATCACCCCACCAAATAAAACCATCCCATAATCAACAAATGAAAAAGCGATCCCAACGAGAGATACAAAGCACACCCCGGAAAAAGAAAAAATAAAAAATAAAAATGGCATAAAATTTACTCCGACCCAGAATTTGTTTCTCTTCATTTTCCAAGTTCCATTAGGAAAAAGAAAGTTCCATTTTCTCAAAAACAAAACCAATACATGTTTTAAAAAATAAGTCGAAAAGGAGAAAACTTGAGTGAGACCCACCTGGAAAGTTAAGTTCTTTCTGAGAAGAGCGTTGGCCTGAACCCAGAAACTGGATGGACCAAGTGTCGGATGATGATCCGCCATTGATACAAGACAATACGTTAAGTTTTCCCGCCAAGATTGAAGTTTTATAGTTCTCTTTTTCTTTTTCTTTTTTGGTGTTGGTTTTATTGAAATAGAAGTCTCAAAATTCTTACAAAAAAAGAGAACAATCTCCTTTGCTGTGCTTTGAATAAATAGGAGCCCAAGCCTTAAGGCCACAGCAAGGCATCATATATATAGGCCTTCGTTTCTCTGCTGTTTCGCTTTTCCGACTGTTCAGCAAAGAAGCACTGACTTAGGACTAAATTACTGAATTGTCCCCATTTTACTGGATTATAACAATTTCCCGGCATTTTTAAAACTTTCTGCCGAAATTACCCGTGGTTAAATGACTATTGCACCCTTAACGTGTTTTGGCTCTTCCATTAGGTTGCTCGTTCAAAGTCCAAAATGGCGTTGGTCCAAGAAAATAAGGGGGTGGTCCTGAATTAAATTTTTTGGACATGTAAGCCATTGGTTCAACATGATATCTTGTTCATTACGTAAAGATTAAAATAATAATATAAAAAAAAGAAAAGAATTAATCAATTGATTATTTTAATTAGTATGATATCATAGAGTGGTCAATGTTATATGAATTTCAAGTTTATGAATGTTTTCCATCACCCCCACATAATTAACTTGATATAGTACCATATGGTCAAAAGTTGATCAAGTATTAAAATTAAATTAATTCCACATTCAAACTTAGAAACACATTTAAAACCCTCCAATAGCAACCTTTAAACCAGTCAATTCCCTTGAACAGTGTGAAATTTGACGGGGAAATGCATGCAGCTTCTTGGAAGGCATTCATCATGCAAAGCCTAAGCACTCAGGGATAAGACAATGACACGGGAAAATCCAAGTGACTTTTACAAAGAACCTGAAAACCAGGCCAAACATCACTAAGCAAGTATCTACAGCATTGTTATCAATATAATAATGAGATAATGGTTTAGAGCTCAAAGTTCGAACTACAAAATACAAGCAAGGAAAGATAACATATATATAATCAAAATTTTTCCTTCCCATGACATCATCTCTCAGTTTTAAACTTTTAAGCATTTTGAACAATGTAATGAGGTGTTCATTTGAATTTGACATTTTCAAAAACAAGTGTATTCTTTACTTGCGGCACAGATAATGTCAAAGGTTCCAATGACAACTACTTTTACATGTTCTTGTATACCTGAAACGTATGTCAAACGTCATCTACGCCATACAAAAAGATGGTCCAAAACCATAGTTGGAGTCTAAGCGTTTTTGCAATCCAAATGCTACACTTACACACCGTTCTCACATATAGCATGCGGAAAAATCGTATGTACTAAGGATCTGCAGCTGAAACAAGGATGTGAGTTCATAATAGGAAAATCAAAGATAGTATCAAAGTCACTTCAATCCCAGGTCTCAAAACATGTACCTAAACGTGGAAGAAAAACATAGGAAAGTTAAGCATTTACAGAAGCAGAGATAGCATCACATAGGGCAAAACTGATACAGGGATGATTCCAAAGGATTATTCATGGTATTAGCACATTAATCCACTGCTTTAGGCCTCAGCAAGTTCATTCTATGGTGAACGACTGGATTTTAGGATGCATTTTTTCTGATGAATTATATTAATACTCGAGGAGATTGACTTCAGAAATACATCAGCACACTGTCTTGATAGGAAATTGTAATAAACGAATTTCAAGCATAAACTTTCATTTAAAATAATCTCAACTGTTTAATGACAAAAGGAAATTACTTTTACTGGTGGAAAAGCCAGTAATTCAAAATCTCCAACATCATGTGAAAAAGAAAAGTATTATCCCAAAATACAAACATGATTAGTACCAAAGTTTTAAAAAGGATAATTATCAAGTATTAAGGAAACAGAATTTCAAAAAAGGAGAACACGCAGAAATCTCTCAATAGAAGAAGCCAAGTACTTTTCTGCCGACATTCTTTCTTCTTGCCTCTTCATGGTCCATGATCCCGGTGGATGTTGTGAGCACATTATACCCAAAAGAAGAACAATAAGATAATATTGATTGTACTAGTAATTACTATAATAAAAGGCGATCCAAACCCAAAAAAGGTTAGCCACTATTATATTATGGTTAAATAAAGTGATCATATTAAAGAGAAGGGGGAACGGGGGCAGGGGATTTGTCAACAGCAAAAAGGGGCCTTGAACTATTGCAGCATTAGCAAGCATTCTGTAAAATTCTTGAGAAATCTATCAGAGTGAAAAAGAAGGGGCACCTCCAGCTTGGTAGTGAAGCTTCTGCCTTTCATACGACTCGCCACTAGTTCAAATACTCCTGCCACCACTTGCACTGATGCTTGTACAAAAATAATCTGAGAGAAAACTTGAACTCTTTCAATAACACAAAATAATAATCACTTGTATTATTACAAGCTGCATTTATCCAACTCCTCTAGGATGGGGAAATTTTCAACCAAAGCAGTATCTCTTATAGTCATCAACTGAACCATTTCAAGAATTAGTTCTGCTTAACATGGTGAAGAACTACTAATTGTCAAGTTAATGACACTACTTCTAGAAAGTTGGATTTCAATATAAATATTAAAAGATGTCTATTGCATCTCAGGTGTCCTAATCAGGACTTACCAAAAGCAGACACCTCTTCTTGTTGCCAGGTCAAGAAGCCCCTCACACACCTTTGTCTGTACTGGCATTATCTTTTATTTCAATTTGTCCACAAAGATGGTCAACCAATCAAGACCCTCTTTCAATTCCCTTTCAGTCTGTTTCTTTTTTAGGAGGGACAACCAAATCAAAGAATGTCCTAAAATTTGATGAAGTACAACCCGCAACAACTATAACAGTTTCACTAGCAGGCATCATCTGATTAGGAAGAGAATCACTAGAAGTCTAAGGTAAAATCTACATCAGAATGTGCATATATTGACTGTACTGCCAATCCATCAACAATGCTGCAGACCTCACTAGATCTAGGATGAAATGTGTCACCAACTAAAAATTTATGTACTGTGTTATCCAGTTCTATCCAACTATAAGCAGCCACTTTCTGCACTCTCTCATTCTTCATCAAGTTTCGCACTTCCAATGCTGCTTGCCATCTGCCCAAACTGGCATATATATTAGAAAGGAGAACATAGTGCCCAGAATTCTCAGGCTCGAGCTTTAGTAACTTCTTAACACAGAGCTCAGCAAGCTCAACGTTCAAGTGGATTCTAGAAGCACTTAACAACGTGCCCCATATCACCACATTGGGCTCCATTTCCATTCTACATACCAACTCATAAGCTTCATTTAATCTTCCAGTTCTACAGAAGAGGTCTACAATGCAGGCATAATGTTCTATCTTTGGTTCAATGCTATAATGTAATTCCATGCTTCTAAAAAATTCAAGACCCAATTCAACAAGGCCTGTTCGACTGCAGGCTGTTAATAACCCCACAAATGTTATACCGTCTGGTTTTACTTCACTTTCTTTCATTTTCTCATAAAGCAATATTGCATCCTCTGCAAAACCATTAACTGCTAGACCAACAATCATTGAATTCCAACTAACAATGTCTCTCTCAGGCATCTTATCAAATACTTGACGAGCTTTAGCTATGTTTCCAAACTTGGAATACATATCCAATAATGCTGAGGCCACATAAACATTTGAGGCCAGATCTTGAGTTTCTATGTAGGCTGCAAGGCACTCACCAGCTTCTACAGAACCCAGCTGAGAACAAGCTGATAGAACACTAACTAGTGCAACATCATTCGGTCTAATCTGCTCTTTTTTCATGCACTCGAAAAGCTCTATAGCCTCTGTTGCTCTCCTATTTTGTGCATAACCAGAAATCATGGCACTCCAAGCAAGAGCATCTCTTGTATGCATCCGATCAAATTCTTCGCGGGCTTCATCAATAGCCCCACATTTCACAAACATTTTCACTATTGCAGTTAAAACTATAGTATTTACACAAATGTTGCTATCAGCAATAAGCTTCTTAACTTTCAATCCCAGTTTCAAATCTCTGAGCTTAGCAGTCAGAGAAAGTAAAGTCACCAAAGTAATTTGACTGGGAGGGACGTTGTTAGCTTGCATTCTTTCAAAAATTTCCAAAGCTTTGTCATGATAACCATTGTTCACATAACACGAAATCATGGAATTCCAAGACGCAACAGTTTTCTCTTTCATCTCATCAAACAAACACTCAGCTGCCATTACATCACCAACCTTAGAATACCCAGAGATCAAACAATTATAAAAAACAGGATCCTTAACCAAAATCCCATCAAAAATTTTCCTTGCCGAAAAGAAATCACCTTTCTTTGCATAAAAATCCATCAAAGCACTCTGAACATAAACGTCTAAATCAAACCCATAATTTACCACTAAACCATGAACCTGTTTCCCCACAGAAACACCTGAAAACCCCGAACACGACTTAAAAACAGCCAAAACAGCACGACTACTCATCTGGGTACGACTGCTACGCATCGAAGCAAATAGTTTTATAGCTTCTTTGTTAAAAGAAAGCTTGGTGTAACTTGAAATGAAAGAGATATAAAGAGCATGATCTGGCAGAGGAATTCTATCGAATACTTCACGAGCGTAGCCAAGAAAAGACGAATCAATGAGTTTTTGGACGAGAATGCGAGTTAGAGCGGCGCAATTTACGATGATTTGAGAGTGGATTTGCTTGAATTGGTTAAGTTTGACGGAAGAGTGAAGTAAAGTAAGCAAATTTGGATTCATTCGGTTTTTTTTCTAAAGAGGAGAAGTGAGGTGGGTTTTAGTAGGATTTTATGGGTAGTTGGTTAATGACTAGCCGTTGCCCAAAGAGCCGAAGACCATAAAACAAAATGGCGGGAATTCCAGTTGTGAAACGGAGTAAGTTCTCACAGAAATAGTCAAAATACGTATTTATCTTTGATATGGCAAAATACGTGTATTTATCTTAAAGCACTACAATAAGGTTGTAATATTTTAACAAAATTTTGAATTATTTAAAAAACTTTAAATAAATAATTTATTTATTTTAAATCAAATAAGTTTTTAAAATTAATAATTATCAATTGTTATTAATTAAAATATTATTTATCATTTTCATATCCAAACGTAAATAATGAAAATATTATTTTAGTATTATTATCATATCACGTCAATACATCATATCATTTATTATAATATATTAATACGATACATTAATATTACATAATATAAATATCGATAAAAATTTTAAAATAATAATAATTAATTGATTTTAGATTATAACAAAAAAATTTAATTTTTTTTAAATTGAAAAATATTTTTATATAAGAGTGTAGTTAACCTATTGATGGGGTAACACGTGATGACTAAAGCTATGTCAAAAGTTTTTGACCAAACCTAAAGTAAAAGAACCTAAGCAACTTCATGTAAGTTAGGTCCAAATTTAATAATAATAATCAAAGTGGGTAGTTACAATTAATTAAGTGCTCAAATTCTTAGTTAATAATAATAATAATAATAATATGAACAATCTTATCTGAAAAATCATTCTCAAACATTCATAAATTTTAATTCTAAATTTTATTAATCAAGTTAAGAAAATAAAAAGTTTTAAAATATTTTATCCATCAAATACCAAAAACTTAAATTTCAATGCTTATCTATTAACACCAACATTAGATTTCCTTTAAATTTTTTCTTTTGCGCGATTTAACTTTCAAAAAAAAAAATAATAATAAAGACTCAAACAAACCTTTGTGGTGTGGACCATTTTATTTGTCTGCATACGGTGTGGCTTTGTTTGATAAAGCCATTGATTTGATGCAGGCATTTCCCGGAACGCTTCTCCTCCAATTTCAACAGTCCAATTTGCCAACTGTTGCGTTGTTTTGTTTTACTTTGTGGAGTGGACCATTTTATTTGTCTGCATACGGTGTGGCTTTGTTTGATAAAGCCATTGATATGATGCAGGCATTCCCCGGAACGCTTCTCCTCCAATTTCTACAGTCCAATTTGCCAACCGTTGCGTTGTTTTGTTTTACTTTGACAAAACGATTAGGACAAATAAAATTAAATTTTGGGCAAACGGTTGGCTTATAGCACAAGTAATTATAATTCTTTCAAAAAATATAAATAATGATAATTTGACCGTGGTCCCATTTTTTTGCTAAAGCGATTTTTCCCTACAAGTCCACTTTTCTCCGTTTCTTCGATATGACCAAACTGCCATTTTTGAATGAAATTGTCTTTGACCAGACTACCCTTTTTGCCTTGAAAGCGATGCCGTTTGAAAGGAGATGGTTCTGTTCCCACTGTCCGAAGCATAGAACAATCCCATTGTCTATAAGGCGAAAGCAATATTCGTGCAATTTTGGTATGTTAATAACGTGAATTACTGGAATAAGCTTGTGAGAAAATGCGTATTCAATTTTTTTCAACAACTGTATAATATTTTATTTGAGATTAATTAATTTATTTGCTTAATTTAGACTATCGTTTGAATTCCAGTTAATCAAGCAACTTAACCCATTAATTAAGTGGACAGAAGGATGTCAAATTTACCAAGCACAAAGATTTCTCCTGCACAAACTTCGAAGTTGATTCCTTCAAATAAAAAAATTTAAAAAAAAGGGAGAAAAATTCCAAGAAATTCAGACAGTGGCAAAACCGAAAATATCTTAAACTCTAAGGCCATTTATCCTCCCTTTACTCCATTACATAACTTCCAAAAACCGCGCTTTCCTCGGCTGTTTTATAAATCCGACAAGCCTAACAAGATCACATAAAAATAAAATCCAAAACCAAAAAATATTAAAATTAAATTTGTTTTCAAAAGAAAAAGGCCATGAATTTGCAGAGAGGATTTGCTCTGCTTTACCAGCAATTCAAAGCTTTGTTAAAGAAGAATCTGTTACTCTCATGGAGGAACAAGAGAGCGACGTTTCTCCAGCTCTTCTCTTCGCTCTTCTTCATTTTCCTCATCTTCTGTATCCAGAAATCCACCGATGCTCAAAACGCCAACTCCACGGCGTACGAGGTGCTTCGAGACCCCAAGCCCTTGGTGGCTCCGGCGATCCCTCCCTGCGAGGACAAGTTCTTTGTCAAGCTACCTTGCTTCGACTTTGTCTGGAGTGGGAATGAGAGCCAGACTTTTGGCAGGATTGTTAGAGCCATTAGAGAGAATAACCCCGGCAGACCCATTCCCGAGAGTAAGGTATAGTATGATTCTATATGCTTTCAATGAATAATAATTATGTAAAGATTACAATTTGAACGGAAAGGAAATGCTTTTGGCAGTCCAAAAATGAAGTGCGTGGTAACTAAACAAATAAATTTACTTTGACTTCTTATCTTAACTGGTGATTTATCAAGTAGGGAATTTAATTAGGATTGTGTTCTCTTTTTTGCAGGTTAAATCGTTTAGGACAAGTGGTGAAGTTGATGAATGGCTTTTCAATAATCGAATGCATGTCCCTGGAGCTTTGCATTTTGAACAAGTCAATGCAAGTGTTATAAGCTACGGCTTACAGACTAATTCTACTCCACTTGCAAAACGTGGGCAATTTGAAGATCCCACACTAAAATTTCAAGTTCCACTTCAGGTTGCTGCAGAGCGTGAAATCGCTAGGTCATTAATTGGAGGTACTAAGTGCTTCTTTTAATAAATTTTAATTTGCGTAAGGTGATTTTTTTTTCTTTTTAATATAATAATGTTCTTGGTATTTTCATTTTTCTGAATGCTTGTACAGATCCAAACTTTAGGTGGACTTTTGAACTCAAGGAATTTCCCCACCCTGCAATGGAAACACTTTCTGCTTTGGCTCTTGTTGGACCAACTTTTTTCCTTGCGATTGCTATGTTTAGTTTCGTTTTTCAGATTGGTTCGTTGGTCTCAGAGAAAGAGCTCAAGCTTCGACAGGTCTTGAATTACTATTGTTTAAATTGAGATTAGCATTGCGGTTTTCTTACCAGATATATGAATGATTCTCTTTTTTGACTTTCTGTTTCTTCCCAACAGGCTATGACTATGATGGGTCTTCTTGATTCTGCCTATTGGTTATCATGGCTCGCATGGGAGGGAATCATGACACTTCTTTCATCACTCTTTATAATTCTCTTCGGAATGATGTTTCAGTTTGATTTTTTCTTGAACAACAATTTTGCCGTTATCTTCCTTGTTTTCTTCCTTTTCCAACTCAACATGGTAAAAACATGTACCTTGATCTTTCCTGAACGTTGTTCTTGTTTACACTTTTCTATGTTTGTTTTCTACTCGTAGTTGAGTAAATGTAGTTTTAACATATTAACTCTTAATTTGTCATTTCTGATGCTTGATGGCAGGTTGGTTTTGCGTTCTTGCTGTCACCCTTCATTAGCAAGTCATCTTCTGCCACGACAATCGGTTTCTCCATTTTTATTGTTGGCTTTTTTACTCAGGCAATGTTCCTACTCTAAACTTCTAGAATCGGAATTATAAGTTCGATTATATTTATGGATCTTCGTTTCTTATTGCAGATTATTACTTCAAATGGATTCCCATACGATAAAAGCTTCAGTCAAGGTCTTCAAAATGTCTGGTCGTTGTTCCCACCTAATCTTCTTGCTCAAGCTCTAAAGCTTCTATCTGATGCTACTTCCACTCCTGAAGACATTGGAGTTAGCTGGAGTAGACGAACAAAATGTGCACCAAATGATGAGCAGTGTGTGATAACAATTGTATGTACACAGTGCAAAACTGAAAGTTTACTGCTGACAATGTTTCACATTACATCTTCCATAGACCAGTCACTTCCTTGTTCTTTTTGTCTTCTTTGTTCCCCTTTTCAGTTTCCTTCTTTCTTCAGGCTGAAAATTTTCACAAAAGTTTTTGGATAGTTGAATCATTGTCATTTATTCCATCTACTTTTCATGTTCTTGACAGAATGACATCTACATATGGTTGGTGGCTACATTTTTAGTGTGGCTTGTTTTGGCTATCTACTTTGATAATATAATTCCAAACGCATCTGGTGTGAGAAAATCAATGTTTTACTTTTTGAGGCCTGGATATTGGACAGGGAAAGGTGGAAAGGGAAAAGGTATTTGGATTCTAAATTTGACCTATAGTCAATAATTTTTCCTATTGAACTAATGTACCTAACTTAAAGTTTTATTGCCTTCTCTTCATAGAGGGTGGCATTTGTAGTTGTATAGGTTCAGCTCCACCAGTGGAGCATATTACTCCTGATGATGAAGATGTCCTTGAAGAGGAAAACCTTGTTAAAACACAAACAAGGGAAGGTGCAGTTGATCCAAATGTTGCAGTGCAGATACGCGGTCTTGCAAAGACATATCCTGGATCTAGGAAGATTGGTTGCTGCTGTAAATGCAAGAAGACTTCACCATACCATGCTGTTAAGGTAAGCAATCCCCTTTTCGGCCTTAGTATTCTGCACAGACTAAGAAGGTTTTCTTTCTTCGCCCCATGTTGTTCAAATATTAGTGCCAGAACCTAAAAGGTCTTGCTCTTTCAATGCGCTATTTTTCCTAACATACTTTTTAAAGGGGCTTTCTTGGCCCAGTGGCGTGATGTTGGGTCATCTCTGCTGTAGGATGGTAAGAGTAATTTAATTTGTTCAGATTTAGGCTGCTAGGGCCCTTTTTGAGAATTGCTTGAGTCAGAAGTCATGCAGCACATCACTGTGGCTCCTAAGGGCTGTTCTTCCCAAACTATTTTTTTTTCTTTTAATATTTTCAGCAAGTTCTCCTTTTCCCAGTATAGCAACAGTTACTGAGTATCAGCAGTAAGGCAAGAGATGGAAAACGAATGTGGATATGCATATAGATTTATGCCTATAAGTGGATATTTACTTAAAATCCGCTGCTTACTTTGTAAACTTGTCTTCAGGGCTTATGGGTGAACTTTGCAAAGGATCAGTTATTTTGTCTTCTTGGGCCCAATGGTGCTGGAAAAACCACAGCAATCAATTGTTTGACTGGCATAACACCAGTGACTAGTGGCGATGGTAAGATGCCTTGTTCCTCAACTCTTTCCCTTCGATCATACTATTTCTTGGAGTGTTTTGTCAAGGGATGTAAACAATGTCATAAAATGCATTGTAAACAGCTCTGATCTATGGTTATTCCATTCAAAGCTCCGTTGGCATGTCAAATATTCGGCGAATCATTGGAGTTTGTCCTCAGGTGCCTCTCTCTCTCTCTCTCTCTCTCTCTCTCTCTGTGACATGTGGACGGTTGTAGCCTGCTTGTGTGTCACAGCATGCCATTTTCAGCATTTATAAATAAACATAGTTTTCAATAATAGCAATGTTCGTTCAGTAAGGATCTTATTTGTGCTTTAATTTTGTGTTTTCTTTATAGTTTGATATCCTTTGGAATGCTCTGTCCGGTAAAGAGCACCTCGAGCTGTTTGCTAGTATCAGAGGCCTACCTCCAGCTACAATCAAGTCGGTATGTACCACATAAATTCAGTGGAACAGATCTTTACCTGACTTTCTTTTTGCATTTGTTTCTTCCTAAACAGGCCTTGTTATTGATCAATATTCACATTCTATGATATTTAACCATATAGATATTTAGTTTTATGCCAGATAAAATCTTTTGCATCAGAAAGACTCTTTGGACTACCCTACCCTAAAGATTAATTCTTTTGCTCAAATGCCAGGTAGTTCAGAAATCATTGGCTGAAGTCAGACTCACAGAGGCCACCAAAGTGAGAGCTGGGAGTTACAGTGGAGGAATGAGGCGTCGTCTCAGTGTTGCAGCAGCCCTTCTAGGGGATCCTAAGTTAGTCATTCTGGATGAACCAGTATGTTAATCGGACCTTTTAATTTCAAAATGTTGTTCTCAATTTACTTTGCAAGTGCTTCTTTGTTTTTTTTTTGTATAAACGAAGTGCTTCTCTTTGCCCTGGTATTGTGTATTTATTTCCTTTCCAATGACTGCAGACTACTGGTATGGATCCAATAACAAGAAGGCACGTATGGGACATAATAGAGAGTGCAAAGAAAGGTCGTGCCATTATCTTGACAACACACTCCATGGAAGAAGCCGATGTTTTAAGTGACCGCATAGGAATCATGGCAAAGGGTAGGCTCCGCTGCATTGGAACCTCAATCAGGTTGAAGTCACGATTTGGTACTGGTTTCATTGCTAATGTTAGCTTCACTGGAAGCAACAATGGACTTAGCCCTCCCAATGGAGATGCAGTTGCCCCAGCTTACCACCAGGAATCTGTGAAGCAGTTCTTTAAAGATGTATGATGTATAATTCAACTGATTTAAATATTTCATCAAGTTGCAAAGAGTTGGTTTCTCATTTGGACTTCATTTTTTCAGCATCTGGATGTGGTTCCAAAAGAGGAGAACAGAGCTTTTCTAACTTTCGTCATTCCCCATGACAGAGAAAAACTCCTGACAGTGAGCACTTTCTAATCTCTTATGGAAGAATCTGTTACATTTGATTTTTGCTTTGCCTTATTAAGTGTTCTCTTTCTTTGCACTTATAATCCTGAACAGAAATTTTTCATGGAGCTGCAAAAGAGAGAAGAAAAATTTGGTATAGCAGATATACAACTTGGACTTACAACCCTTGAAGAAGTTTTCTTGAATATTGCAAGGCAGGCAGAGTTAGAAAGTGCTGCAGCTGAGGGACGACTAGTCACTTTGACGATAACATCTGGAGCATCAGTTCAGGTAAGTGCAATTTGATTATAGATTTATTTGTTTATATAAAATTTGGAGCACAGAAGGAAAATTTTAATAATCTTAAATAAATCTTAAAATGCAGATACCTGTAGGTGCAAGGTTTGTGGGGATCCCAGGAACAGAATCTGCTGAGAATCCTAGAGGTATCATGGTTGAAGTGTACTGGGAGCAAGATGATTCTGGGGCACTCTGCATTTCAGGGCACTCTGCTGAAATTCCGCTGCCTCCTAATTCTCAACCATTAGCTTCTCTGGCAGCTACTAATAGAAACTCCTTAGGCCGTAGAGGACCTATTCATGGAATTGTGATCAGCCCTGATGAAACTTTTACTCCTAGTTCTTAGTTGTACACCATAAATCCTATTATCTTTACGATCCTTGTACATGTTTGCTTAAAACCACTTACAGTCTTCTGTCAAGTTTTGAGTTTTAGTTCATTTTATTATTCTATTTTTGTGTTAATTCATAATGTTTTCTCCATAGTTGAGGCCTTTTTCTTTGATACTCTCTGTCCTTTGCCATCAAATTCTTATGGAGGCTTGTGACTTCCTTCAACCCATAATGTTTTCCTAATGCATTGTTGCAATGTTCTCCTTCATTTTGGGTTATATTCTCTTACTAATTCACATTTAAATTTGCTTAGTTTCTATGCAGTTGTTACCTTTGTTACTTTTTCTTCTTCTTTTTTTCTTTTTATTTTAAAAGCAAAACGTTTAAATGTAACTAATGATTTGAAGAATTAAAATGTAATATCATACTTGTATAAATGAAAATTTATGATTTTACTTTTATAAAGGAACAATTATATTTAAACTAGTGTGTTACCTGGACGTTGCTACAGGAAAAAAATGATATTTTATGAGTATTAATTGAAGTGATGTAAAGAATTTGTTATATTAATAGTCATAAAAGTTAAATAAAAAGTTGAAATATGAGTACGAAAGTGTCTAAACTATCAAAGTAGTGAGTAATGTTCACAAAAAATATAAAAACATATTTAAAGCTTATAGACAGACGAAATGCTTGAATAAAAGCACATTAATGTTACAAAAAATTAGCATAAACTATTTCTTGGGTATTAATTGTTTGTTTTGCAATGCTGCTTTTGTCAAAAAATTAAAGACAACGTAATTAAATAAAAGAAGAAATTGTGAAAAATAATCCTCCTCATAAAGTAATTTTAGAAATAGCCTTTATATAAAGTTATTTATTTTTACCCAAAAACAAGCATGAGTAGACCAAAATGCCCTTAAAAACATCTTAGCAAATTATCTCCCGATATCTCCCTCCCGCCATAAAGAAAATAAAAATAAATGCTCAGTTATTTCAACTCACTCAACTCTCTCTCTCATCTCTCTAAACCATATCAACTTTGTCAACTATCTGTTGAGCATCATTGTCATCAGCTCTTTGAATTGTATCAACTCTTTGTTGAGCACTATCGTCATCGTGCTGTGGTCTATCTCTCGACATCTACCCATATTATTGTCGATAAACAAACCCTAGAGCAGAGATGACATCAAGGTATGTTATTGGGTTTATTACTGCAACACATTAATTTTTGAAACTTTTTTGTGTAAATTAGAACATGGATTAAAAATATTGCCCAGAGTTGTTACACGCCATGTATCTCTAATGCACATGGCGTGTAAAAAATATATTAAAATAGCATGTGTTAGCACATGACGTGTAACATTTTTATTGAACATGGCAGGTAACATGTTGTGAACATGGCGTGTAACAATTTTTGAACTTGCGTGTAACATTATTGAACATGGCATGTCACATTTTTTGAATATGACGTGTAACAACATGATTGACAAATTTTAGAACGCGGCATGTAATGTGTAAAATGATTGACAAATTTTTTGTTTTCAAAATTTTAGTTGGGTTTCAATTGTGAAACTTGTGATAAGACACGGTGGTCAGTGGGTGGATGGCATCTACAAGGGTGGTGAGTCACGAATGTGAGAATGTGAGGGGTTAGGAGTGATTTGTCATTTGCGTGCTTAGTGAAGCTAGTTGAAAATATTGTTGAGGTAAACCCAGAAATTCACGAGATTGAGTTACATGCATTGATTAGTATACCCGAAGAGCTATCACGCCCAATTATCAAGAACGATGAGGATGTTACATTAATTCTGCTAGAATAGAGGAATGTTTCGGCTATATACGACACCATTAAGGAATGCCATACAAATGTTATGTCACATGAAGAAACTATGCAACATGGTATTCAACTCAATCAAAATGAGATTTACAATGCTTCACATATACCACAGCATTCGATCCATAACCCACAACAATGGCAATTGACGTATGCACAAGATTTTGTGCAACCGGGTAGATGCATGACATTTACAGAATAGTTGGCTGCACAATTTCGATTAACATGTGCTTCGAACCAATTACTTGTTTCTATCCAACAAATGCAACGATCGGGTGATACTATATGGGGTGTAATGCCATTTTCAAATGAGACTACGATACTTGAGGACAACCCTGCAACGTTGGAGGGTGACACTGCGATTCTCGAGGATAATACTGCATCTGATAAGGGAAATGAGGATTTGTTCCCTACCGATGAAGATAGATTTGATGACAGTTCAGATGATAGGCATGATGACAATTTAGACGATGACTGGCTTTTATGAAAGTGACATTCCAATTTGCAATAATGTTAAAGGTGAAACGAAACTTGTTGGAGGTGTTGATGTAGGAGATGTTTAGTGTGATGACCGTATATACAATAACCCTATCATTTTTGAAAACGGGAAGGGGAAATGCAGGGATATCTTATACGTGGCTAATTCTAGGTGCAAGAAGGTTATCCTCCAAAACAATTACCATTGAGGAGTCAACATGTGCCGATGATCGCTTATAAAAAAGAAGAATGTTTTCCTCGAATGCTGAGTTGAAACGAGCTTTGAACATATTGGCTTTAAAAGAGTAGTTTGAGATAAGAGCAAAAAAGTCATGTAAAGGTCATTTTGAGGTTGGTTGCAAGAACAAGTATTATTGATTTCTTATGCAAGTGCACGTATCATTAACAAGTAATATAGTTATGAAGTAAAGTATAGTTCCCACACAGAATTGTTTAATGCTTACTGTTAACTACTAAAATTATAACACTTAATTTTATCCAAACAATTTAAATAAAAAAAATTAAAACCAATGAACTGAAACTAAAATTAAATAGTAAATAAAACTCTCTTAACTACCAAACCTAAGATTATGATATCTCTCAATACTTTATCTGAGTATTGTCTCTCTCTCTCTTAACTCAGTTTAATGGATTAAGTTGTTAATCTAGAGTTTTAAATTATTTACAAGTCTCTGTTGAGTTTCTCATAAAAATATCTTTTTCAATTAATTTACTATATGTCTATGCAAATTATATTGAAGAAAGATTCATTAAGTTTGTACTCTAATTTTAGCTATGTATGGCTTATAGGTGTATGTCTACCCTATATGCAAATCAAACCACTTAATCAACTAAGTGTATTCGATCATATGCTATTGTATTCAAGGTTTACCTAAATCTCATTCGTCAAGGTTTAACTTAAGTTTCCAATTAAATCTAATTGGTGGCCAGTCAACTAGAACCATAAAGAATAAAATAAAATAAATAACTTAAATCTATCAAACATAAGTAAAAGAGAAATAAATAATTCAGATTACGTATTGAGTTCAATCATAATATTAGATTAACAATTTAGTTCTCCATCAAGTCACCCATAATCATTGAATAAAGTTTAAACATTCAAATCAAACTAAGAAAAATAAGAAAATAACAAATGGATAGAAAAACCCAAGAATCGTATTCTTGATCTCCAAATTTCCTTGAATGCTTCAAATTCTTCTTAGCTTCAATAACTTTGTGGCTTGACTCTTAACTGTCAATCTGGTATTTTTTTTCCCTCCTTAAGTCTTCCGAAAGGTTGTTTTTATAGGGCTTTGAAGTTAAGTTAAGTTGGGTGGAGAAAGCAGTCAATTTCAGATGGAATTTCCTCACTAGACTATGTGAGTCACAACTTTGCCCAATTAACTAACAGAAATCATAATTGCTTTAGGATTACTGTAGTGTATCAACTTCAACAAGATTTTGACCATATTACAAATCGAATTAGGAAAAGTGGTAAACATGAAAGTTATAGCTTTTTCTCTTATCTTTCCAATGGTTTAAGAATTACTTCATTTAAAGATCTGTAGAGAGAGAGATATGGCCAAAATACTGAAACATATGTAGTGGAAGTTTGCACCTCAAAATTGCTCTCCTTCTTTCATTAAATTTTTTCTTTCATCGAACACCTACAAAAGCATAAATAAATTAATAATAACCTATTTTAACCATATTAACACCAAATTAAGCATAAAATTAGCTAAGATTAGATTGACTCACCTAAAATAACTAATTTAAAATAATTAAATAAAACCTACAAATTTCTATGTATTACTACAAGAATTACGTTAAATTACTATCAAAATTAAGCCTAAATAACTCTATATCATAGAGTTATCAACAAGGCATGTAAGTTCGGTGTGCATTCAATGAAGTTACGTGAAGGAGAATATTGGTAAGTTTAGGCATTCCACAAAGTACACACGTGTATTGACGATGGTTTGCAAGGGCGATTTTAAACCGCGAGTGCGAAGATAATTGGTGAACCTATGTCACACAAGGTTCAGGCTAATGGAGTAGCATTGAGACCTGAGGACGTAATTGGTGAGATAAGGGTTCAATGGGGATTGGAATGCTTATTTGGTAAGACTTGGCAAACGAAGGAGTATGCGAAAAGGTTTGTTTGCGATCCTTCAAAGGAGTCATTTCAACTAGTACCCTTATATTTTTATATGTTAAAACAGGAAAATCCCGGCATGGTGATTGCAGTGGCTACTAATGAGGCATAAAGATTTAAATATTGTTTCTGATCATATGGGCTTGTATTCAAGGGTTTAGAGATGTAATGTGTCCTATGGTTGCAATTGTTGCGACACATCTAAAAGGCAAGTTTAAGGTTATTTTGTTTGTTGTTGTATGCAAAGATATGAATAAGTGCGTATATCTAGTTGCAATTGGCATAGGCCATGTTGAGGACGAAGACTTGTGGACATGATTTCTTAGCAAGCTGTGTGATGCAGTTGGTTGTCCTAAAAATACTATGTTCATTTTTGATTAACATCTCAACATTAAAAAAGCGATCCAAAATGCATACCTAAAAATGCACCATGGTTTATGCGATTACCACTTGAAGAAAAACTTTAAAAACAAGTTCAAGTGCGACGACGTTTCCATGATTTTCACCCTTGCTTGAGATTACTATAAGGTTTTTGATTTCAGACATATGAACCAGCTCAAACAGATTCACGCGAGAGCTCACTTTGACCTTATGAGAATAGGTCCTAAGAGATAAGCATATGCACGCTCACTGATAAGGCGATACCAACTCATAACATCCAACATTGCAGAATGTGTTAACTCATACTTGAAGCATGCAAGACAAATTGCCAATCACTATTTTGATGGAGTTCATCAAAGACATGTTTCAGCATTGGTTCTATCATCGGTACAAGAAGGCCGTCAAGGTGACCACGCCCCTCAACTCTTGGATTGACAAGCAATTTAGCAAACGGTTCAATGATGTACATCACTTTGTAGTTAAACCTATCAATCAAGTGGAGTTCGAAGTTAAAGACGGGAATATGGACGAACTTATAAACCTGTTTAGAAAAATGTATTCATGTTGTGAGTTTCAAACAGATCTACTACCATGTAGCCCTACCATTACGATAATAAAGTCAGGATATCTTTATTTCTTATTTGAACCCTAATTAACATAGCATTTACATTGTGCTTGAACATTGAATTCATTGTATTTTTAAATAAATGCAAATGTGAAGCCATTGAATTATGCACAAACTACTACAAGACAATCGTTTTAGTGAAGGGTTATGTCACGACCCAATTTCACGGGCCATGATCGACGCATGGGCTCAATGGGCATAGCCCACTAAACCCAAGCAAGCCTTTTTCGATAATCATGTTTGATATTTTATAAATCTTGTATTACTATTTCTGAACCAAAATTCATGATTTACAACTCAATATATTTCAAAACATAATATGTATACCACATGTATACAATTGCATTATCTCAAAGCACTGTCATTCAATGCCATCTCATCGAGGCATCGTCAATCCAACATGTGTATATATATATATATATATATGCTTGTACACAGACAAAGACTCTCGACCATCAGCGGATAACTTTGAATAAAGGCACAGCTACTGAGATGCCGTAGTACCTACCAAAAAGCTAACCTGCGTGGACGACTTGGTCCAAGTCGCAATTGCCTCTAAATTTGAAAACATGAATTTTTATAAAACCGTGAGTATGAAACTCAATGAGCGAACCTTAAAAGGGAACAAACAATATCAATCAGGAAATTTGATAATCATGATGCACTGGTTGAAAATGGGACAATTTTTCTCTAATTAATGTTTAAAACCCCTTCCACTTAACGTGGAAGTATTAAACATTCAATGATGAAGCAACCATGTAATTACACCAATTATTCTAGTAAGATAGCAAGTCGACAATTTATCACAAACCGTCACAGAACAAGGGTTTCACAGACCATACACATCACATTTTTCCATTCATGCACACTATATCAAGCATATATATAAAATCACATGCAATTACATACATCACCCACTCTCTTCAACTCTGGTCCACTCCCTACTCGCACCACACACCATCCCACTATCTTCAGCTTTGGTGCACTCCTTACTCGCATCATGCAATATGATCATGTGTACTCCCTACTCGCACATTTCAATATCATCACCATGTGCATTATCCACTCTCTCGTGGGCGTTACATCTCGCTATCCCCACGTTGCACACCATTACAAGCATGTGCATTTAACACTCTCTCGTGGACGTTACGTCTCGCTGTCCCCACGTTGCACACCATTACATGCATGTGCATTATCCACTCTCTCGTGGGCGTTACGTCTCGTTGTCCCCACGTTGCACACCATTACAAGTATGTGCATTATCCACTCTCTCGTGCACGGTTACATCGATTTCACCAAAATTCATTAATAAGGGATATTAGCATAATATAAGGGTACCCAGATTCAATACACTTAAATTTCACATAAATTTCTTAACAATACGTGTAGGCATCATACAGATATACACAGATACATCGTAATCATATTTAACATCACATAAATAATTTACACTAAAGGCTTGTTCCTAGGTACCTTTTCTTTTTAAAGAAAGTTGAATAAAATCATTTAAGCATTTTATTCAAGTACGTTCATATTCCCAAATAAATTTTGAAATGCAAGTTCACTCATAAATTTTCGGGAGTCGAATTAGGGCACTTCGACTGTTAATTCTCGAGTGTGACTTTCTTGCCTTTATCCGAGGGCTCACCATCTTGACAAATTGCACCATAATTTAATCACTACATTCATGTTAATTAGGTATAAAATTAGCCTAATTTCTATATGAATGCATTAAATGTTCGGGTAACCGCTTAATTTCGACGGTGACCTAATTCGGCCAATTACTCGATAAATTAGCCAACATGTCCGATTTGACTCCAAATTGCTCCATTCTTTTTTTTCTAATACCTCAATTCATCAATTACCATTTAAATCATGCCAATTCAGCATTATAACCCTTACACTTTTTCATAGGAAAATTCGATCATTTCGGTGCACTAACACCGTGATCTTTCCTAATTAATTTTCTCACTCTAATGCATCATTTTCCAAGCCATTTTTCTTGAAACAAGAATCAATCCATCAACACACACAACACACTAGGTTCGGCTAATCCTAAGGGAAATGAATATTTTCCTTGTTGTTTTGCTTATAAACATGTTTAACTATCTCTAAACATCAACATAGTTCAAAATCAAGCCAATCCAATATCAATTTCTCTTCCATACCCATTAGGCCTCCATGATTTCAGCATGATAACTCAATATTCAGCCATGGAAAATAAGGAATAAAGCATGGGTAAGCTAGGTTTCAAGGAAAATTAAAGAAATTTCAACTTACCTAGCTTGTTTCCTTGATTTCTCTCACTTTTCCTTTGATTTTCTACCTAGGTTTTCTTGTTTCTCCCTTTGTTCTTCCTTTGTTCTTGTTGCTGGTAGCTTTGGTCAAATATGGTGAGAGAAAAGGGGTTTTATGGGCTGATTTTTATGTTTTAATAATAAAAGAATATAGCTCGCCATGTGTCACAAGCTTATTGGTCCATTTTTCTTTTTCTACTTTAATAATTGACTTTTAATCTCCACCACACATTTCTCATGTTTATCCATTTCCATGATGGATAAAATCCCTTAGTCTTGACAAGTGTCAGGGGTGAAAATTTACCGATTTGCCCCCGGAGTGACAAAATTACTATTTTACCCCTATACTCCAAAAATTCACTGGGATCACAATTTTCCACTTCTCAACCTCAAATTATGTTCTAAATAACCTAAATAGTCAATCTTATGCAAATGTTGTCAAAATATTTTCTAAAAATTCCCATTTTATCCTTAAATGGCAAAATGACCATTTTGCCCATGATTGGTCAATTTTCCCGATTGACTCCAAATTAGACCTCGAACTCTGACTCACCATTTTAAATCATTTTGTGGGTTTTAAAATTCTCAAATTCCTCTTAGAATTTCTATTTGAACTAGGTCGAGGCTTGATTTAACTTGGTTGTACCACTCGGTACGATACCGTATTTTAACGAGCTTGATAGGGTCTCACAGGTTATGCAAAGTCCATTCGATCGGTAAGGCATCCTAGTGATTAAGACATCCCCCCACATGTTAAACTAATTGTCATTTTGCCACCACCTTGGAGAGGCTAAGTAAGAAGACCTAGGAGGAAAATGATTCCATTGGCTAGTGAAGGCAATCAAGCACGGAGATGTTCACAATGCAAGAAGCATAAGCATAATAGATAGAATTGCCTATCCTCATTTGCAGTTTCATCCACAAATTTAGCACCATCTCTAAGTTAATCGACGCCTTTTAGAGTGTGACGATTGAAATCATGTTCAACTTGCAAACAAACTAGTCACACACACAACACTTGTCCAATACGAAGGACAATGTCTGAAAATGTAAGGTGTCTTATAAATAAAGACAGTTTGTCAACCTAACTAAATGTGTGAGCCATGTGCAATACCTTTCTCAAAATTTCCTCTTGCAATTTCTTACATTCATTCATATTTTGTGTTTGTTAGTTAATAATGGACTAAGAAAAAATGTTGTTGTTGTATCTATGGGCAGACCCACGTTGGAAGGAGTGGTGTAGATATATTATGAGTCTTTTATTTTTTTTGATTTATTTTGTAGATATATTATTTGATTATTTGAATTTTGTATTTAGTTTTGATCAATGAATAGAAAATTGTCATATTGTTTGTTACTGAACCTGATAATTTGTTATGTAATATAATATATTATTTAATTTTTGTCGATGGGTATAATTTTTAACAAGTTTTATAATTAATTTTAGATAAATATGTCATGGAAAGATATGGTATGAAAAAATGATCTCACTAGACTTAGATTTCTAGCAACAATAACAAATAACATTCTTTCCATCAAACTACGTCGTTTTGGACCTTCTTCTTTTTCTTATTTTTCCCATTCTTTCCATAAAACTACATCATTTTGAGAAAAAGGTTCCAAAGGGTTTTTATGGTTATGATTTTTGAGAGTATAAGAAAGTTCCAAAAAGATGTAGTTTTATAAAAAAAAAAAAGACAGAAATAAAAAAAAAGAAAGAGGAAAAGAAATTCAAGAAAAGTATTATTAAATGTAAGAGTTTAAGTGTAAGGGTAAAGACTCTGGTTTATTTGTTAGAGGTCTTGGGTTCGAACCTCAGCAAGTGCATCTTTTGAAAAATAAATTGTCACATGTCAACGTCTAAGAATGTCACATGGTAGCCTCTTGACGTGCCACATGGCAACTTGAACCCATAAATGCCACATCAGCAATCTATGTCCAAAAGTGTGACTTGGTAGTGCCACATCATCATGATGGTGACATGCCATTGCCACATCAGCCACACACCCTAATTGTTAGATGTCAATGACATCTTGTGGTGACATACTAAGTGGTTGTAGCATTTTGGGGTGACACAACCCGGCCCAATTGTTAGATATCAATGACATCTTGTGGTGACACACTAATTGGTTGCAATATTATGGGGTGACACGTCATGCTCCAATTGTTAGATGTCAATGACATCTTGTGGTGACACGCTGAGTGGTTGCAGTATTATGGGGTGACACGCCATACCCCGATTATTATATGTGGATGACATTTGGTAGTAACACACTGAGTAGTTGCAGTATTATAGGGTGACACGCCACACTTACTTTCTAAGGCAGTGTTGGTAGTGTTGGACAACGCTACAGCGTTGGAAGCTTGGTGCTACAACGGTGAAGCTTCTGTTTGGTAAGAGGTTTGTGCTAAAGGGGATAGTTACTACAATTAATCTACTTATAATATGATTTTGACTATGTTTAGATTAGAATTGGGCAAAGTGATAAATATGAAAGTTATAGTCCTTCCTTTTAGCTTTCCAGTGGTCTAAGAATCACATCAATTGAAGTTCTATAGCTTGAGTTTTGTAGCTTGTTACATGTCATTTACTGCTTGTTGTGACTCTCCATCAGTAAACAACCCACAGGTTGAAGGTAAAACAACCAATTATTTTAATTTACATAAGCTTCTGATCATTATAGGCACTGTTTTTGAATTGAAAAATTAATGTATAAAATGTACGAATATTAAAATTAATTGTATCTACAAAAAAAAATCTACATATAACTCCAGATATGTTTATGGCACAGAGTTTAGGGTTTATTCTCACAACTATTGCTAAAAATTTCCAAAACGTATTGGCAATGCATATTAACAATCATATTTTGCTTAACTTTGATCGGTTTTAATAGCAAATCGTTAATGTACATTATGGTGAACATACCGCAGCTAACACTATCATTTTAAAGATGTACTAATGCTTTTGGCAAATGAATTTCTAATGGCATTGTCGTGGAATCTCGTGTTTTACAGCGCGTTTTATTGAAATAACTAAATTAGTGGCAGATGATGGGCATCATCCTCGTAAGGGATGTTATTTGAGTTACACGCATTCTGTTATCCTTAATAGTTGAAGTTCTTGTGGAGTCCACTACCTTGATCATCCATTTGACTAAGTCAATCTTTGCAACCACCCAGTGCCCACCCACATTGCAAGGTGCAAAGATGAAATCAACTTCTTCCTATTGTTTTTCTATATGTCGACTTATCACCCTATATGTACCCATACAACTCATCTAGAATTTCCATAGTAGACCATCCATCTTCAGTTAGATATACGATGTAGAGCATACAGATAGTGTCATGTGAAAGATTTATATATTAGCTTACACTTCATGCAATCCAAAACTTTAGTATTTTCATAATTGAAAAATATGGAAATAAACTTACGAAGAATATTGTATCAACCATGCATGCACGGATGTTGTACAACTTGGACTTCGACCCTACCATTCGCTTACACAGTATGCGGAGGTATGTGTCAATTTGTTCACTTTCATTTCTTTTTTGGGATCCTCTAATATTGTGAAAAAGTCAGCCCCTTGATCTGATAATATCCTTATATTATGCTTGCACATGTAACAGAATAAATTTCAAAAGGCTTGGTGGATTAATATTTCATTCAAAAACAATATTTGCAATGTTATTTATGAGCTTACCTCGCACACTCGACTTTCTTGAAAACTTCTTACGCTTCCACCATTGAGTTATTCAGATCCCAGTGGCTCACCAACGAGTTGACATACTAGCTTGCCATGTATTTGGTAGCCATTTTGACCTATGCTCATTTAGTTAGGTCTAAAATGAGTGCTTCATGATGATGGACATCAGACAACGCTAGTGATGACAACCGTGACGCGTTACCTTCAAGAGTGCTCTAAGGAACATGGTCTCCTTCAGCCTGAACTGATGCAAGGTTCCCATATTCTCCCGCAACTGTCTCGACTACTGCATCAACCTGAGGAACATGGTCTTCTTCAGCCTCAACTGAATTAAGGTTCCTTTTCTTTCCTGTAGATGTATCGATAACCACATCGACCTAAAGAATATGGTTTCTTTCAGTATCAACTGATTGAAAGGTCACATCCCCTACCACAACATCATCGACGATGTCATCGACATGAGTTACATTCTCTTCGTCAATACCAACAATGTCATGGTGAATGTAAACACCAGGTTCATCATGTTGCCCATCATTAGCATTATCATGGTGCTCACCATCATGGTGAGATCAAGTATTGCCCTACAAAAAGAGACAAATGAGAAAACCCATAAACTAATAAAATACCATAAACCATAAACCAAGAACAAAAAATAGGACTACACTTGCTAAACGTAAACCACCAATATATGAGCGAAAATAGAATAACGTACTTATGATTTTAGGCCGTCTAAAATTCAACCAACAATACAGTCCTCAAAATTCTACATTGCGAGAGTCAATGACTGAATTGAAGCCTTTAGCTCCAACATGTCTTTTTTATGCTTGCGTATGATCTGTGGCAGTTAACATTTGGTGACTACACCATCATTGAATCTCATTGAATGGGTCAACTGCAATAACATATATTACTATGTTATTCAATAATCATATATGGAATTGTTGAACATAAATCATTAGAACTTTAATATCCTTACCAACAGCTCATTAGCACTATGTTGCTGAATAGGACCGATCGGTGGTTGAGGAGCTATCGTCACCTCCGTCAACTACAATAATAAAAATTACTGCATTATTCGATAAACATATGTGAAAATGTTGAACACAAACTATTAAAATTGTTTTTACCAGTAGCTCGTTAGCATTGTGCATCTGAATAGGACCTCTCGTTAGTTAAAGAGTTGTCATCGCATGCGTCAACTGCAAATATAGATATCACTATGTTTTTCGATAATCACATATGAAATTGTTGAACACAAACTGTTAGAACTATCCTTACCGATTGTTCACTGACATTGCCATGGTCGTCCCATTCCTCCATCAACCTAGGGCCCGACAGCTCATCATTTCCAAAAACGGCAATGCGTCTCCATTTGATGGGACCAGTGACTCTTTTCTTTTTTAGGTTTCTCCTATTTTCCTTCTCATCTAAATCTTAGTCCGCTCTATCCTCCATGTACCTTATTGGCACATATTGATACCCCTCAAATAATGGGACATCAAGGTTCACCAAATACTCCGGTATGGCCTCATTTGGGATGGGCTCGAAGATTTTGAGTGTCCACAACTACAAAATATGTATTTTGATTAAATTTTATGATAATTATTATACAAATTCACAACACAAAATTAATAGTTATTCATTCACATGTGGAGATGACTCAAACTTTTTAACTGCTTTGTAGAAGCCTTTCGGCTTTTGATTGCATTGCCATTTGCACATACGTGGGTAGTGTTGTCCTTCGAAGTAGAGCGGGCAACTATTTTTGAAAAGGTTGGAATTGCCTCCATTGCCTAAAATTACAAGTCAAATGTAACCATTATCAAACCGTAAATGATAAACGAGTGCAACAATAAATTATTTTGTTAAAAGGAAACTGAAAAATATTACGTGACATTACTTGTATCACCCATGTGAATTTGTAAATATTGTAGCGTAAACGATTATCCTTCTGCAAGTTTGGGGTAAACACCTTAAACCCCTTCAATAGGTAGTCCTCGGTCAACCTCCAAATATAGTAATCCTAAGGGAAGACATTCCAAGTGTCGATGTCTTTCACCAATGACAAAAGCCAAGTCGTCACTTGTCTATGGTAGTCTTGACCAAATAAAATGTTATTCGCAAATAAGACGAGTGTCATCTTGGTCGTGTCTCCTAGTCGCTGAAAGTTGGCTCCTTAAAATGTATCAAGCAATGCCTGTAGCTAAACGCTCTGCTACCCATTTCATTATCTCGCATGAATTTCGTTGAAAACAACCTTGTATGGCCATGTGAATACATCGGGCATTGGGCCAAACTTGAGTATGGTGATAAGGCAAAACTCATGTTTTCATATATGCGCCTTGCTCTTGCTAGTGACAAACCATAACTCATGGTCCATTGACTCTATCTAAGTGATTTGATGAATCATGATGTTCTACAAGAGACCAATGCAAAAGTAGCATCATGAATATACGTCCAGTGGCATTCCGAAGCATGTACACTTGACTGCATCATACTCCTCTTTCTCTTAGAGAGTATTGCTGATGTAATTCAGTTCCAATCACTCACAATGGGTGTTAATGGAGACCTTGAACACCCATTTCTCCCTTAACACAACAAGTAAACTGTCAAGATCATCATACTGTCTAAACTACATTTGCAAAACATGGCACACATGCACATGTGAGTTAACCCATAATGTGCAACACGGTATACTGAAGAAATAAATAAATGTTGTTACATGCTATGCATACCAAGTCAAATGTTGTTACACGCTAACCATAACAAGTCAAATGTTGTTACACGCCAACACTGAGCCATGTCATGACACGTCAACCATGCCATGTCATGACACACCAATCACAATAATTATTGTCTCATTACACGAACTATCCTAAAATACCCAATGTGGTAACACGCCAACCATGCCATGTTGTGACACGTTAACCATGCTATATTGTGACACACCAATTACTATAATTACTAACTCATTACATGAACTACCTAAAATACCCAATAATGACATGCTAAAAACCAAAAAAAAAAAAAAAACTAAAAACCCTAAAAACTAGTTAATCCATTACACGTTAGATCAAATGTTGTAGTTCGTGTTACATGATATGCAGATGTAGACTACCTTCAAAACTTTGGTACGGCCATAAACCATGTCAACAAAAAAATGTTGTAGTTCTCTCTCTCTCCATAATTTACCCAAAAACTATAAAACTAGGAAGAAAACAATTAAAACATTACAAATGCAAAAACATGAACATATCCAAGTAACCCAGCAAAAAATGAACTAACAAAAGAAAGTTTTAATTTGAGACTGACTGACCTCTTCACTGATAGCCAACATTGTTACTGTGGTATCATTAAGCTTGCAAAGAATGAAATTGAACAATCTGGTCCCTTTAGGAATGACGAATGAATCAAACTCTCTTAGTTCCTTCACACAGATGTTTGTGAATTCTGAAAAATATATAATAAAATGTGATGGCTTTATAATATTCATTCACTAGAAGTTCAAACAGTTTCTTTGTTATTTGTCCGCATTTTTTTTTCTATTTCAAACCATGGTATGTTACATATTCAAGCCATGGCGTGTCAAATATATGCTCACCATGCCATCACAAATTCTCACCATGCCGTCTCACACGATTTCAATTTGTCATGTCATATATTCTCACCATGGCATGTCACTAACTCTAAACCTTGCCGTGTCACATATTCTCATCGTGTTGTTTCTTACATTCTGACCTTGCTGTGCCATGATTCCCTCCATGACATGTCATAAACTCTAAACCCTGCTATGTCACATATGCTCACCATGTTGTCTCACATATTCTCACCATGGCTTGTCACATATTCACACCACGACATGTCACATTCTCACACCACGGCGTGTCACATTCTCGCATTGGCATGTCATATATTCTCACCATGTCGTCTCACATATACCCTCCAAGTCGTGTCACATATTCTCACTTTGCCATGTCACATATTCCTTCCATGGTGTGTCACAAACTCTAAACCCTGTCATGTCACATATTCTCACCATGACATGTCACACATTCCCACCATGCCCGTGTTAAACATTCCCACCATTGCATTTCACAAACTCTAAACCTTGCCATGACACAACCGTGTCACATATGTCCTGTTGTATTAGGGATTTCTAGTTTCACATCATTCTCAAAGCTTTGGATTCATCACGACCTATTCCTCGTTCGGTTTAATATCACCCTTCTTGTACTATCTGAACATCATGTTCAAAATATTTGAAAAACCATTTCCTACAACATGATTTTGTTTTGCACAAGTTTCTCGAAAAAAAATGGATGATTTGCACAAAATTAGAAGGAATAAATATGTGCAAATTTATTTTTCCCAATATGCGCGTGTATGAAGTGCACATCAATGAAGATGTCTCATTAAGGGTATTTTTGTCCCAAAATTTATTCTCTTGGCTTAAAATAGTTAAAATTATTTGAAGGATTATTTTCAAAAACACCTTATATTTTAAGGCTAATGAAATTTTTTTACCATTAGATAAGTCACATTAAGTGTTGTATCTTGTTAAAAGCTATAGAAAAATTGTACACAACACTAAATCGATAATCATTCTTAAACTAAAAATTTTTTTGCAAGTTTGAGCGAATCTTAATAGATTTTCTTTGACACCACGCTGTAGCAGAATAAAACAGTAAATATATAAGAGGCTAACTTTAATTTGTATTTAATCAATAGTAAGCAAAAATAAATAAAAAAAAAGCTAGTCAAGTAAACAACATATTTATGGTAAATATTATATGGTAGCATATTTTTCATGACTGCATAAGTCATGATAGAATGATATGTCATGCTGCCATCATAGTACAACAATTTTGTTATATTATAATAATGAATTTACATAATATATCAGTATGATGATTCTAATAATGATATGCATGTATATGACATATAATCTTTCTAGCACATACATATTTTAGTGTTTTATTTTATTTCATATTTTTTAATTTTGAGTAAAAAGACAAAAATGAAAAATAGTAATGATTGATATGTACCTCTATTTGTTAATTAGTCATTTTTGAGCCCTGTGTTGGTTTCCACACCAAAACTCTTTTTTCAAAACCACACTCAAACCTTTTTCCAAAACCACACCCAAACTCTACCTACCACCTTATATAAATATTTAAAAAAAATTAATGGATTAATTTTTTTCTTTCTTTATCTTCAGAAAACTAAAAAAATCACAAAAAAAAAAAATATTCGTTGTTATCTCCATCACCCACAACATCTAAGCCATCGCCAAAGTCCAAAGAAACAAACCCAATTCATGGCTAAGCTCTACCAAGTCTAATAAATCTTGTAATTTTTAGATAAAATAAATAAACAACAAAAAAAAAACCAAAAAATTGAAGCTTTTATAAATAAAATGAATCTCACTATTTATCGGTTAGATGGAATTCAAACTCCTCAACTGCCAAAACCAATAGCAAAACAAAAAAAGCTGCAACACAAAAAGTAAAATCCAATGACAAAAGATCCAAGCAAAAAAACCCAATTGATGATGTGCATTACATTCACAAATAGAAAAAAAATAATAATGCAAACAATGTAGAAAAAATTAGTGAAAATACAAAAATAAAAAAAATCAACAGCTAAATAGAAGAAGGAAAAATGAGAAAAAAATGATAAAACTAAAATACCTAAAACTATAACAAAGAAGACTAAAAACACAAAAAAGTAAAAAACAATGGCAAGATATGTCAGTAAATACACCGAATTGATGATATACAAAAGAAAAAAAATAATAAAAGCACAAACAATGCAGAAAAAATAGGAAAAAGATCAACAACCAAAAAGAAGAAGAAAACTTATGAAAAATTAAGAACCAAAAAACAAAGACAAAAGATAACCTGTGAATAAGCCAGAATAATATAGCAAAACTAAGTTAAAAAAAAGCAAGAAAATAATCAGCAAGGAAAAAAAAGGGAAAGATAATAAGAGAACTTGAAGAAAGAAATTGAAAATGAAAAATCTAGGTGGATTATGGCCAAAAGTCAAAATTGCCATGAAAATTTAATAAAAATCTAAAAATACCCCTCCAATCCTTCACCTCCAAGAAAATGAAAAACCACAAAAATCTTCACCAAATCAATCAATACCCAAGACAAGTGTCACTCAATTGGATGCCTCAATTGAAAGTCTAACCACCTAATTGGAGGCCCTCAAGCAACAATACACAGCTCTTATCTCAATTCCCTTCATTCCCAATTGAATATAACGTGTCACTCAGTTAAGGCAACTAGATGTCAACCAATTGCTCTAAATTTGAACTCAAATTTAATATATAGTATAGATTGCTATAATGATTTTTGCATAGTTTTAGAAAATATTTTGTAATTAGACTTTAATGATAAGTGAATGTTTCTCTAAATAAAAAGCATTTGGTTAAATAATTAGTGCATGTTTTTTTCTATAAATAGTAAGATTTGCACCTTGATTCCAAAAGATTAAAAAAAACTGTATTGATAAAATGATAAAAAAAAGAAAAGAATACTATTATTTACATCATATTTTTACCTAGCTCATGATTATTAACACATGGTAAGAGGGTGTCTTTAACCATTCAAAAGTTTAAGGATTTATGAAACTGAATGAGTAAAATAGTTCTACCAATGATGGGTGGTGAAACAATGGCACATGAAAAGTCATGGCTGCTTATGAATT
Organism: Theobroma grandiflorum; assembly: GCA_036013995.1. Lineage (NCBI taxonomy): Eukaryota > Viridiplantae > Streptophyta > Magnoliopsida > Malvales > Malvaceae > Theobroma > Theobroma grandiflorum. The sequence goes on from CP142131.1 coordinate 18,481,222, forward strand.
TTGAGTAGGATCTTCAATTGATAAAGGGTGGCATAATATTCAAAAAAACTCTTGAACAAATTAAAAAAAATTCAAATAAGCCTTTATTCTTTATTTGTGTTAAATCAAGGTTTTATATTTTTATTTTTGGTCAAATAAGCCCTCATAACTTGTCAAACCCAGTTATACAATATGCTCACTAAGTCATTTATATACTCGACAGTAGGTTTATATATTGGAGTGCTCTAAGAAATCACTAAAGGTCAGTATTGTACCTAAAGGTACAATCAAGTTGATTAAAGCCTCGAACTGATCAAAAATAGAGATCTGAGGTGAAATTGAGAATTTTAAAATCTCAAAATGTCTTAAAATGATGATTTAGAGTTCGAAGACAGATTTGGAGTCAATCGAGCAATTTCATGTTCTAGGGTTAAAATGATAATTTTGCCATTAGAGGATAAAATTTGAAATTTTAGGGAGAATTTTGATCAAATTTGATTAATTGGAGTATGATATGAGGTTGAGAGGTGAAAAATCATAATTCTGACAATTTTTGAGCACAAGGGTAAAAATGTAATTTTTTAAGTTTACAGGGGTAAAATTAGAATTTTGGAATTTTACTCCACCATGACAATTGTCAACCACACAAAATTTATCTAATGCTTTGGATAAGTGAGAAATTATGTGTGGTGGAGAAAGAATGCTTGATTTTTAAGCAATTACACATGGACTAATAAAAGCTTACCATGTGTCAAGTTTAATATTATTTTAATGGCATTATAAAAAAAGCTTAGAAATCTCTAGAAACTCACTCATTTGGCCGGCCATTGCAAGGGAAAAGAGGGAAAGGAAGAACAAAAAAACCCTAAGTGGAAAATTGGAGAAAAAGTGTTGGAATTCAAGGATTTGATCAAGCAAAGGTAAAATTTCTTTGATTTTGCTAGCGATCTACCTTACCCATACATTTCTTTTCATTGTTCATGCTTAGAACTTGAGATCTCATACTAAACCCATACTGGCCGAACATCCATGGAGAGGTTTTGGTTCTTCATTTTGCTAGATTTCAATGGAATTTAGTATTTTTAGTTGTTTAGAGATTAATGGAATGAAAATCTAGCTAGAAAATGAATTGTTCTTCATTTAACCCATTTTGGCTGTGTAACAACCCTTTCTCGGTCGCTACCGACTTCCGAAACTTTCGAGAAAGACCCGTCAAGTCTCGAACAAGCCTGTCTCAAATCACTCAATAATCCAGTATATTCAATCATTATATAGTATTATTACTTTTATATATTAAATTGGATCATAAATATAAAAATCAATATAAAATTTTTTTCACAAGTATATACGTGAAAATATAATAAGTTTCGCATTAAAACTTATATGTTAAAATTTAGAATCTATATCCACTTAATAAATAAAGTGCTACGATTCAACTTCTAACGCAACAGCAGAGCGGCTCGGAATAAATGCTAGGAAATAAACCTTTGATCTCTAAGATTGTAACTCCAAATGTAATTCTCGATAGTGTCAAATATCTACGAACTATCCTGAGCTTGAAAAATGTATAGGAAGAAGGGATGAGATTATATAATCCCAGTGAGTAAAAAGATACCATCTAAAATATCTAAAGCCGAGTAAATGGAGACAAATAAAATACTTCCCAGCACAAAACATTTCATAGTATGGAAATTTATCCCAACCCATTTAAATAATTCTATTTCAACCAATTTCACAAAAAGGCCTATGAATTCTTTCTTAAAAAAAACTAGGCTTAGGCCAAATCGCATACTCGTGGACACTTAATCAGAGCATCCAATCGAGTCTGCCAAGGCTGTTTATTATCACATAGTCATAATCATCTTTTTACATTTAATAACATAGCCATTCCTTGGTGTTGGCTGAGTCTCACTTTCACGTGGTGGTTAGACGTGAAGTGCACTCAAAAAGCCTACCTCAGGAGATACTCTACGCCCCTCTATGACCGAGGTGAGAATATAATGAGGTTGACCGTGCCCCTCCTAAAGGCAGTCCACGGAACCTGCCACTGCAGTAGCTAATCTTTATCCCACAAATTAATCAAATCTCAATAGCATAGCATGGTAATTACTTTACTAACCAATTTATCAAGGCAAAACAGACAATTCGTATTTTTCAACCCAATAATCAAATCAACCAAGCATGCCATATTTACCATAAGCCATTCGGTTTAAACAAAATATAAATTTGCAACTCTAGTAAGCAGTCTCCAATTACTCAAATTTTCAAATCTAACATTTTATTTTCAAATTAATTTATAAAAAAATTCAATTTAATTTATAAATTTGATTTATTTTATAAAATGTCCATTTTTCTGATAAAACAAGTAATTCACCCTTTAAAATCATTTTTCACAAAATTACAGAGTTTAATAAAAACTGCTCTAGATAATTCAGACGATAATAAATCTACTCACCTTATAATAGTGGGATTTTACTTCACTATTGACTCGTACACGCATCTATTTATTTCTAGTTGTCGGTCGCCTATTTCGTCTAACACACCTCCGTGACGACTTTCCTAACAATAATTTAATTCCGACATACTTAATCATACATTTGTGTGAATAATAATTTAATTAAAATTCCTTAAACACTTGATTATATTTTTATCAAAATATACAAAACATTAAATCACTATAAAACCTTGAAATATTGTACTAATCTTACCATTGAACCTTGTCCATTTCTTATTGGTCTTTGGGCCCCCTTCTTTGGGCTTCTCAAATTCTTTTCTCACTTGGGCTAAGCCCATTTACTCTTTCTCCATTAGGCCATGCCCAATTCTATTTTCTATTAGGCCATGCCCAACTATTTTCTATTTTTTTCTTTTTCTTTTTCTTTTTTTTTCCTTCTCTTCCAGCCCGTTGTTCCTCCTTATTTTTCTTTCCAGCCGAGCCTCCTCCACCACCATGACATCCTCCTCCTCGGGTGGCAGCCTCCTCTCATTCTCACTCTTTTCTCTATCGTTTAGCCACCTTTTCTCCTCCATTTTCTGCTCCAAATCAGCCTTCAAACTAGTAGAATTTTCACCCAAAATTTTAGCAGCTTTGCTGCCTCATTTCTGCCCAAAAATCAGCAATAATAACTTAAAAATTCTACACATAATTGGCAGCAAACACAGCTCAAAAACCAGTCATGAAAATAGCACTTTAATCCTCAATTTCTCAATAAAAATTCTGCTCTTCTTTTCCCCTTCCAAGTGCAGAAATTTTAGCTAGAAAACTCACAAAATCAGACAGCAATTTACTTGGAAATTTTTGGCCTTTTTCTCTTCTCCTTCACGCCATTTCTTTGCTTTTTTTTTTCCTTTTGGTTTTCTCTCCTCTCTTCCATCCTTTCTTTCTTCCTTTTTCAACTACGTGCCTTCCTTTCCTTGGTCTTTCTCCTTTTATTTCCTTGTCCTTTAGCTCTTCTTTCTTCTTTCATTTATTCATTGGCCGGCCCCCACTTTCTTTTAAATTGCCTGACTTTTCTTTGTCTTATTTGTCTATTCTTCATTCCTTTCTTCTTTTCAGCCGGCCTTATCTCTTCCTTTATCTTTTTCTTTCTTTTTCTTCATTTGTTTTGTCTTTATCCTTGCTTTGTCCCCATCATTTGTTGACTAGTTCAACCAACTAAAAAAAATTTGGTTACTTGTCTTTCATTCCTAACCAACCTTAACTTCTTGCCTTCATGTCCATACATCTACACTTAAAAATTCTTTTGATTTTTCAACATTTCATGTCATTATTTTATTATCCATTTCATCTTCTAAATATTCATTTAAGCCTTTAATTATCCTAGGATTTAATTAGGCTTAAAAGTGTACTAAGAGACTCCAAAAATTTAATTGTTAATCCTTGAAATTTTTATTCCCAACATATGACACCTTATCACTTTCTAACATGATTTTCTCTATCTTAGAGATAGAACTGGGTGAAGTGATCTTCTTCAAAGTTGTAGCTCTATCTCTTAGCTTTCCAATAGTCCAATAATTTCTACAATTGGAGTTCTGTAGCTTGAGATATGGCTAAAATACTCAAGTATATACAAAAAAAATTTTTGAGTTCTTCAATACTTTGCTCTCCAAAAATTAAGTCCAATATTTTTAATTCCAATCCACACTTATTAAATTTCAATTTCCTTCAAAATTATTCTTTATTTCTTCTCCCCCACTTGAATTAGTCATAGTCTCATTTTTCATGACTAATTTTGACCTCTAATAAAATATTAATATTTTAATATTATTTTATTAATAAAAATATTATTTTATTCTAAAAGTTTTCACTTGTCTTCTTTAGTCTCGAAATGCATTATTATGCATCGATTTATTTCCGAATCATTCTTTAAACTCATTAATTCATCCCCGATAAAAATATTATTATTTAATCACTATTTTTGATCGTGTGAAATATTTTATCCTTGATCACTTCTTTCATCCTTTAATCATTTTTTAGCGTGCCAATTCGCATCAATTAATCCTTCGTTTAATCAACAAAATCTCATTGACGTCTAATGAAGGTACAGGGTATTACAGGTTGAATTTTCTAGGGAGGATATTGTGGCTGAAATTGATGATATTTCATGATATTTTGGTGATATTTGATGTTTTGTGAGGCTAGAAATTAAATGGGAAATTTTGATGTGAAAATCTAAATTTTTACTCAATGTATAGACATGCGTGATTATTGACCTGGGACTGATAAATTGATTCTCATTCACAGTTATTGAGCTAATTTAGGTATAATTGGGGTGTAGAAAGTGAAAAGAATTGATTTGGAATTAAATTGGAGATTTTAGCCGATTAGACCAAGTATAGTGCGACTTAGGTCGAATATCATATTTAAGCGATTAATCAAACATTTTGCATCCCATCGCATGCATTCATTTAGATTTAGAGAGCCTGAAATAGTTTATGACAAATTGACACAAATTATTGAATTTTGTGTCATGTATGATGTATAGGTGGTGAGCTATTTGATAAGGATAAAGAGATTACACCAAAGATCTGGACTAGGAGTATTTCTACTCCTGATGCAGTGAGTAAACTTATTATCGTTTTAATTATCTAAAGTAGTTTTATTAAATTGTGTGATTTTATAGAAAAATGGATTTTAAATGGTAAATTATTATGTTTTAGGAGCAATTGTGATTTTATAAAATGATTTATACAATTCTTCTGGAAAATTGAATCAGGGTTTCAAAAATAGAATAATTGGAGACTGACTGCTTGTTTTACAAATTAATTGTTTAAATTAAAAGGCTTATGACAATGTGGGTATGACTGGCGGGTTTTATAATTGTGTTGAAAATATGAACTGTTTGGTTTGCCTTGATAGGCTATGTAGTAAAATAAATGATATGTCGTGTTATCGAATTTTATCAATATGGTGGTTATATGTATAATGCGGCCATTGCAGTGTGCGGGTTCCTTGAACCAGCCTTTTAGAGGGGTATGGTTCCCAGGAAAATATATATTTTTACCTTGTAGGAGAGGCGCGTAGGGTAACTCCGGAGGTATGATTAGAGTTCACTTTGTGTCGAACCACCATGGGGCAGTGAACTCTGCTGACGCCAAGGAACAAATGTATCTTCTATCATGAAAATATGTTTCACGTGCGTATGAGATTTTAACAACCTTGGTGGACTTGCTTGGATGCTTTGATGACGATCAAGTATCCCCGAGTATGAGTTTTGGCATGAGCCAAGTTTTTATAAGATTCATAAGCAATGTTGATGAATTGAATGAAATACAATTATTTTACATGGATTGGGACGAACTTTCACGTTACGAAAAACATGTTGGGATGGGGTATTTTATTTGTCTCCATTTACTTGGCTTTAGATACTTTAGATGGTATCTGTTTACTCACTGGGATTTTATAATCTCACCCCCTCATTTCCATCCATTTCAGGTTCAGGATATTCTGTAGTTAGTAGATTTTGACAAAGACAACTGTCAGACTTGAATCGCCAAAAGCTGTAGGTTCCTAGCTTTCGATGTTTTTGGTTAGTCGTGGGCCCACTTGTCACTGTAATTTAAACTTTATACTTTGGTCGCTTGCATTATAGTATGTAAGAATATATTTAGCTTTTACGCTGCGAAAATTATTTATCGATAGCTTTATAAAAATTGTTTTATAAAAAAATAGATTAATTTATTGAATATTTTTATTATACTTAAATAATTACAATTTTACTTCAAATGAACATTTTAGACTTCTAAATTTATTTTTAATCATGAAATGTCACGACTCGGAACTTCCCTCGGGCTCATGACAACCGCCACGACGTCTCTATTGACATTCATTATCCGGAATGTCAACTGGAACCCCGTAAGGCTTACGTACCAATTTCTAACCTTCCCTGTGAGTAATTATTTCCAAACATCCCATTTTGATGGTTTAGAACTCATTTTTGACTTAAATAAATCAAAACATAAAATTTGACTCACGGGGGTATTTTGGTCATTTTTCGATAAAAATATTAAAATTTGGTAATAATGTAGTTTATGCATCCAGAATATATAATCTGAAATCAGATTTGAAATCGAAATTCCGAAACCTTCTTTTTCAAGAGTTTAAAGTCAAATTTTACTATTCAAAAATATTGATTAAAATATTTCATTTTCTTATAAAATAATTTTTATAGACAAGCGTGTAAGTAATTTTTATAGCGTGAAAGTAAAATAAATTCATACATACATTAAGTTACAAAGTTATAATGTACAATAATAATTACAATGACCGGTGGGCTCATAACTATACAAATACGACAATGGCAATAAACCTACTATCTATCGTGGTATGACGAACTACGGTAGTCCTCGACAAAATCTGGTATCTACAAGCTACCACAGGCCTGAAATGTTTGGAAAAGAGGTGGGTGAGATTTTACAATCCCAATGAGTAAACAAACATTATCATAAACATCTAAAGGTAAGTAAAATGGAGGCAAATTTAAATAGCTATTACAAACCATTTCATAAAGTTTCATTTTATTTCTTAAATCAAGAAATATTTATAATTTACCCAAAACAATTGTTAAGGCTTATGACTTTTATTAAAATCATGGCTCAAGCCAAAACTAGTCCTCGAAGATACCTTGGCCTAGGCATCTAACCGAGTCCGCCAAGGTTGTCAAGACATTTACACATTAAACACGTTTTAGTTTTAAAAACAAGTCATTCCTTGGCGTTGGCCGAGTTACACATTCACGTGGGGGTTCGACGTGAAGTGAACTCTAACACTACCCCGGGAGTTACCCTCATCGCCTCTACAACTAGAGTAACTATATAACTGGGTTTACCGTGCCCCTCTAATAGGCGGTCCACGAAAATCCGTCATTGCAGCGACTAAACCCACCAATTTTAATAAAATTTTGACAGTATAACGTGGCTTTTATTTATTTACCCAGCCTGCATAGTAAAAATCCAGCTTACATTTATTCCCAATATAGTTTATAATACAACCACATATACTCACAATCTCATAAGCTAATTTCATCAAAATGTCATTTATAACATAAGTGAAGGCCTCCAAGCTACTCAATTTTTTAACAAAGATCAAATATTCACATAATCCAAAAATGTTTTCATTTAAATCTATTTATTTGCATACAGCCAAAACTTCTCTTTTTATAATCATTTTCTTTGGATAAAATCCATAATTAACATTTAAAAATAAACTCTAGATAGTTTACAATAATAGTAGGTTTACTCACAGTTTATATAAATAAAATTCTCTTAAAAAAGCGTCCCGATCATGATTCCTCGAGTATGACCTCTTTGCCTTTATCGGATGTCTCACCTCCTTGATAAATTACAAAAATCACACAATTCAATACATTAATACTAAATCACTATATAATTGATTTAAATCCTATACTAATGTATGATATGAAATGCAACGGCCTAAAACGGGTTAAACGTGGTATTAGCCTACTTTCGACACTTTACCCGATAAATTGCTAACACGCTCCATTTTTGCTCTAAATCGTCCCATTCTCTCTCCAACATTTTTAACCATTAAATACCAGCCCACAACCCTCTGAAATCACCAAAATCAGATCACTTTCTTCTTAAAAAAAATTCGGTCAAAATGGGACATTAACCCGGTAAATTTTCTATTTTGTTTTTCTAGCACATTTAATCATTTTTCATCATTTTCTCATCAATTCCATTTGAATAAAAATCAGTTCATCACCATGGCACAGCATTGAGCATTCGGCCTTGAGTGGGTAATGTGAAAAATCCATGCTTTCATGTCCAATTTCATTTCTAAACGCATCTAACTAACCAAAACCATCGATTTAACTAAGAATCGAAACTTGAAAAAATTCAAAATCTCCCCCCTAAAATTTCAGTCAGCCCTTAGATCCATTTTGTGATCTCTCTCTTGAAGCATGTTAAGTGGAAACAAGAACTTAGGAATGGTAGAAATCGAGTTAAAGTCGAGAAATCTTACCGTTTGGCGCAAAAACGGACGAAAACCGCGAATCCTTCGTCGAATTTCAAACTTTTCTTTTGTTTTTCTCTTTTATTCCTTATCTCCCTATTTTTCTCCTTCTTCTTCCCCTTATGGCCGAACCCTTCTATGGCTGAAGCTTAAATGGGCTGATTTGATTAAAATAATATGATTTCATTAAAAAAAATACCACGTGTCACTTTCCCGTGGGACCCGTTTTAAAATTTCGTTCTGAAAATTTCATATTTTCACCACTTCAAACACCATGTTCATTCATACCAAAAATGAATAAATCCTTTGATTTTGACAAGTTTTGACTGGTGAAAATTACGATTTTACCCCGAATGTGACAAAATTACCATTTTGCCCCTATGTTCCGAAAATTACCGAAACTGAAAATTTTCACTTCTTATCATCAAATTATACTCCAAATAGTCAATATTGATCAAAAATTTCACTCCATGATCAATTTATTATCTTAGGTGGTAAAATGACGACTTTACCCCTAGACATCAAAAATTTCAAATTTACCCCAAATTAACCCTCGAACTCCAAAACATCATTTTAAGTCATTCCTGGACTGTGAAATATTAAATTTCATCTTAAAATTCCTATTTGAACTAATTCGAGTTTAAATCCACTTAAGTGTACCATTAGGTACAATAACGGGTTTTTAGCTATTCTTTAAGACTTTCTTAGCATACAAACACGTTATTCATTGCATGTATGTCATGACATGTATTTATAGGGTCGAGGTTTACATGAAATATGTGTTTTCTATTCACTTATTGCATTTTTAGCCGATTTTCAAATTTTTGAAAAAAAATGACAAAAATGCCCCTATGAGCCAAAAAATAATATTTTATTATTTTTGATTTGGAAACAACTTATGATTTCTTGAAATGTGAGATTTAATACCTATCGCTCACTGGGGAAATGCGAAAGTTGATGCTATGCCTTGCGGGGTTTTGGTCGACATTCTGGGTAATGAGTGCCTATCGGGACGTCGCGGCGGTTGTCATGGGTCCGATGGGAGTTCCGAGTCGTGACATAACTAATGGTTAACTAATTTTTATTAGTCAACTATTCCACTTGTCATTTGATGTCACGGCCTGGAACTCCCTATCGAGCCTGTGACAACCGCCTCGAAATCTTGATAGGTATTCATAACCCGAACATCGACCGAAACCTTGCAAGGCTTTTGTATTAGCTTTCTTACCTCCCCTGTGAGCAATCGTCGCTAAACATCCTTTCTCAAAGGATTTTAAACTTTTTCCTACTTGAAACAGTGGAAAAATAATTTTTGCCTTATAAGGGTATCTTGGTCATTTTTTTTCTCAAAAATTTTGAACTTGACCAAAATGTAGTACGTGAGTGGAAAACACATATTTCGTAACTGAAAATAATTTTAAATGTCTAAAATCTTTATTAAAAGTGAAAATGCAACTATTATAATAAAATAAAAATATTAAATAAAATAATCTAATTTCTTATAAAATAATTTTTATAGAATAGTTCGTATACAAATTTCAGGACGTAAAAGCAAAATAAATTCTTTCATGCAATGCTATAGATAACCAGAGTATGAAGTTTCTTTTACAGTGACACGTGGGCCTTCAATTGACTACGAAGATATAGGATTATGAACTCTTACTTTCTAGGATGTAACTTCGAGATTAATTCTCGTCTTAATCGACTATCCACCAACTGTTCTGAGCCTGAAATATGGATAGGAAGAGGGGTGAGATTATAAAATCCCAGTGAATAAATAGATGCCATTTAAACTGTCTAAAGTCGAGTAAAAAGAGACAAATTTAAATTCATTATTTGTATTACAATTCACCTTATCTCAACTCATTTCAATTGAGTAAAGACAATTAAAATATTCTATCGAGCAAAATAGAATCATTTTACTCGATTAATTAATATTATGGCTTATGAATCTCTTAAAAACTTAACTTGGCTCTTGCCAAAATCATTCTCAGGGATACCCCTGCAGAGGCATCTGACCGAGACCGTCAAGGTTATTCAGTGTAGTACACACATGAACATATTTTTACATTTTAAAATTTAGCCATTCCTTGGCGTTGGCTGAGTCTCACTCTCACGCGGTGGTCCACGTTATGTGCACTCAAATCTTTACCTTCGGAGATACCCCACACACGGCTCTCCGATCGAGGTAAGGTAAATCTAATTCTATGCCCCCTCTTTTAGGCTGGTCCACAGAACTTTCCCCTGCAGGGATTATGGATTATTTTATCTACCACCTTATTTATAAACTTTTAACTAGCATGATACGACAATTTATCGTAATCTAGCCTCTAAAGGCTGAATACGCAGTACGTATAATTCTAACACAAAAACCAGTTTAGCCATTCATGCTCACATATTGCTATAAGCCATATGATTTAAAACACAATTTGTAACACCCTGTACCTTGGTTGGACACAAATAAGATTTTATTGATCAAATGAATGATCATTTAATGCGAATCGACGTGCTAAGGAATGCTCATGAATAAATTGTTTCGTGCGCGCAGAACCCACAATTTAATATTAGTATTTTCGTCGAAGAAGAATTAGTGAGCTAAAAGATGATTCGGTGGTAAACCGAGACATAATAAAGTGTTTCGGAACCAAAGAAAGTAAGTGAAAATTTTTGGAATAGAATAATATTTTATTCAATAAAATAATATTAAAATATTAATATTTTAATTATCGTCGGAATTAGTCATGAAAAATGAAATATATCTAATTCAAGTGGGGGAGAAGAAATAAAAAATAATTTTGAAAGAAATTGAAACTTAATAAGTGCGGATAGGAATTAAAAATATTGGACTTAATTTTTGGAGAGTAAAGTGTTGAAGAACACATAAATTTTTTTGTACATACTTGAGTATTTTGGCCATATCTCAAGTTACAGAACTCCAATTACAGAAATTCTTAGACCATTGGAAAGATAAAAGACAGAGCTACAACTTTGATGAAGATCACTTCATCCAGTTCTGTCTCTAAAATAGATAAAATCACATTGAAAAATGACGAGGTGTCATATCTTGGGAATAAAAATTTCAAGGATTGACAATTAAATTTTTGGAGTCTTTTAGTACAATTTTAAGCCTAATTAAATCCTAGGATAATTAAAGGGTTAAATGAATATTTAGAAGATGAAATGGATAATAAAATAATGACATGAAATGTTGAAAAATGAAAATAATTTTTAAGTGTAGATGTATGGACATGAAGACAAGAAGTTAAGGTTGATTAGGAATGAAAGACAAGAAGCCAAATTTTTTTTAGTTGGTTGAACTAGTCAGCAAATGATAAGGACAAGGTAAGGATAAAGACAAAACAAAAAAAATGAAAATGAAAATGATGATAGGAAAAGTCAAAATAAAACAAACAAAGAAAAATTATAGGAAGAAAAGAAAGGACAAAGAGATACAAGGGGCATGGGGCTGGTCATTTAATAAGATAAGATGAAAAAGAAATGAAAAACAAATAAAGGAAGGAAAGAAGCAAAACAAAGCTCGGTCAAAAAGTCAAGGAAAGAAAATGAGATAAGAATGAGAGAAGAAAAGACAAGAAGAATAAAAGAGAGAAGGAATGTCTAGAAGATAAAGACAGTTAAGGAAGAGAAGAAAATAAAAGAAAGAAAAAATCAAGCAAGAAAGCAAAGAGAGGCCGAGCAAAGGAAGAGAAAGAAAAGGGAGAAAGAGACGAACACCAGCAAGAAAGAAGCCGAGCAACAAACAAGAAAAAGGAAGAGGAAAAAATATCGTGAGGTGAGGAAGAAGAAAGCATAAAATTCTGCTCTTTGAGGGAGAAGAAAACATATTTTTTTTATGCACTTTGAGGGAGATTTTGAAGATGAAGATTTAAAGAATTGTTGCTGGAAATTTTGGCTGAAAATTTGTAGGATTTGAGGCAAAAATTTGAAGCTTTATGCTGCCCAAAAATTTGAAGAAAATGGGCTGAATTTGAGGAAGAAAATCAAGGTAAGTTTGTTGAAAATTGTGAAGGTTTAGTTGCCATGGAAGGAAGCTTGAAACTGCCACCGGAAGAGGAGGAAAAGAGTGGTCAACAGTGATGGAGAGAAGGAGCCACCACCGATGGAGGAAGGCTACCACGGTGAAGGAAAGCTTGGCTGGATGAAAGGAAGAAGAAAAAACAAAACGTGAAATAGAAAGGAAAAAAAAAGAAAAAGAAAAAGAAAAAAAAGAAAATAGAAAATAGAATTAAAATATGGGTATGGCCCAATGACAATTAGATGGGCAAGGCCCAATAGAAAAATAAAAATAGGCTTGGCCCAATAGGAGAAAAACGGAGAAGCCATGGAGAGGCCCAAGGCACAAAGAAATGGCAAAAGCCCATTGGTAAGTAAATGTAAAATTTTAAGGTTATGGGTAGTTTATTAATATTGTGCATATTTTAGATAAAAAAAATATATGCAAATTGATTAAGGAAATTTAATTAAGTTACTACCCACATAAATGTGCGATTAAGCATGTTGAATTTAAATATGATGTTAGGAAAATTGCCGTGAAGGTGTACCGAGTGAAGTACGTGATCGATAAATAGGAACAATTGTCGATACGCGAACGAATAAATAGTGAGGAAAAATCCCACTATGACGAGGTGAGTAAGAGGTGTCGATTTTAAATTATTCCTAATTATATATGCATGGATATATATATATATATATGATTTAATTTGCGTATAAATTGCGAAAAGTATGAATCGATGGAAATTTATGAAATTGTGAATGCAAGACATTTTTCGAAATTGTTTTATATATATATATATGTATACCTTATATGTAAAGTGTTTTAAAAATGGGAAACAAGCTCTTCAACTTGATTTAGTTCCTAAATTGTGCCTTATATATTTATGTAATGTGCATACATAATTTAGAGATTTAAATTTCTCTATGTATGGTATTTTATGAATCGTGTGTTAAATTTCATTTTGTAAACATAAGATAAATTTTTATGACTTTCATAATGAACGTTTGACAAATAAATTTGGACAATACTTTAAGAAATAAATGAGTTTTAAAATAGCTTTCATAAAGAAAACGAGATTCCTAAAGTTGTTTTGAACTTGAATGGCTTATGGCGATATTAGCATGGATGGCTGAATTAATATGTGTATTGAAACTACAAGAATTGTTGTTTTGCCTTGATAGGCGGGATAGAAATATAATTGCCATATCATGTTGTTAAATTTTTATGAATTGGTGGGTTATAGGATAGTCACTGCAGTGACGAGTGCCGTGGACTGCCTTTAGGAGGGGCACGGTTACCCGGTTATATTCATACCTCGGTAGTAGAGGCACAGAGGGTATCTCTTGAGGTATGGTTAGAGTTCCTTTCGATCGACCCATCACGGGAAAGTGAACTCCGCTAACGCCAAGGAACGGCTGTGTTTTCTAACGTAAAAATATGTTTTATGTATATATAAATTTTTAACAGCCTTAGCGGATTCGGTTGGATACCCTGGCGCAAGGTATCACCGAATATGAGTTTTTATAGCACGAGCCAAGTTTTAAGAATGTCATAAGCCTTACTATTTATTTTTGATAAAATGTAATTATTTTATATTATTCAAAATAAGTTTAATATGACGAATCATATTTCTTTGCATGATGAGAAAAGAAATAAATGGTTTTTGCAACTCCCCTACTTGTTCTTTGTGAAATGAATTTGTAATTCCTCACATATGAGGCGAGTTACGATTTGTATGTAATGTTAAATAATATTTGACTTCTCGGGAGCTTGCTAAATTTTATTGATTTGATTCGAAATTGACTATTAACGTATTTTGATACGAAAAATCTTATTTCCTCGATTGTTGATGCTTTATAAGAAATACTCGAATTTTTAATGTAAGGCACAAAAACCACGTTTGGATAAATTGTTTTATGATCATGTGTTTTTATATTCAAATGATCTACCGTTTACTTGTTTCCTATCTACTCCCTATTCACTGAGTCGATGATATTCGTTGAATCGGTGATATTCACTGAGTCTATGAGACTTACATCCTATTTTATTTCCCTTTTGCAAACACGGATCGTTTTAGTGTGAAGTCATCGACGTGTTCGCGTGTGGTTTATCGAGAATAGGTAAAGGCATCTCCTAGCACACTATTTCGAGTCGCTCCGCTGTGTCCTGTACCTGTTATGTTAGAAGTCAAGTCGTAGTATTCTACTTATTAAGTTGTAAATAAATTTTAAATTTGTATATAAGTATTAGTTTGAAAATTATAGATTTTGGCGTATATATAATTATGGATAAATAAAGAAAAAGTTATTATTGATTTTTATATTTATGAATTAATTTGGTATATGAAATTATAAATATTATATGATTATTGAATGTGGTGAATCATCGAGCAATTTTGGTCAGGCTTGTTTGGAACTTGGTGGGTCTTTCTCGAAAGTTTCAGACGCCGGTAGCGACTGGGGAGTGGTCGCTACACAATTTATAACACAAGCAAGCAGTCTCCAATTACTCTAACTACAAAACCAGTATCAATTTTCCAGGAAATTTATAAAATCACAATTTCTTTTAAAACATAGCAATTTACTATTTAAACCCATTTTCTATAAAATCATACAATTAAATAAAACTACTCTAGATAATTAAGACGATAATAAGTTTACTCACGGTTTTCGAAAATCAATTCCGGGTACTCTGACTACTAATCCTCCGGTGCGATTTCCTTGCCTTGATCAGAGGACTCGCCACCTTGACAATTTGCATAATAAATTAATTAACACAATTGTGCTAATTTGATATAAACCTGAAATAAATTCTACATGAATGCATGAACTACTCGGGTAATCGTTAAAGTACGATGTCGACCTAATTTGACCTATTACCTGATTAAATTGTTAACGTGTCCAATTTAACTCTAAATTGCCCCATTTCTTTTCTAATACCTCAATTTACCAAACACAATTCAAAGAACCTAAAATTCAGCCTAACAACCCTCACAATTCTCTATGGAAAAATTCGGCCATTACAGTGCACTAACATCGTGATTTTTCCTACTTAATTTCCTCACCATAATTGATCAATTTCTAACCCATTTCACTTGAAATGAAATCATTTCATCACACACACACACCATGAGGCATTCAGCCATGGAAGATTGGTGGGGGAAATGGAATTTTTCCTTGTTGTTTTACTTTTAAACATACTAAACTAACCTTAAACACTAACATAACTCAAATTCAAGCCATTCCCATCATTAAATTTCTTCCATACCCATTCGGCCTCCATAATTTCAGCATGCTAACTCAATTTTCAGCCATGGAAAATAAGAAATAAAGCATGGGTAAGCTTGGTTTTAAGCAAAATTAAAAGATTACCTTTTTTTATTGCTTGATCTTTGAAAAATCAATGAGATATCTTGATTTCTTGGCTAGGTTTTGATTTTTCCTCTTTGTTTTCTTTTCTTTTGCCTTGTTTCCCTTTTGGCCGAATATAGTGAGAGAAAATGGGATTTATGGGCTGATTTTTATGACTTAATAATAAAATAATGTGACTTGCCACGTGTCACGTGCTTATTGATCCAAAATTTTAATTATTTGACTTTTATCCTTTAATTCTCCTCCACACATTTGTCATATTTATCTATTTCCATGATGAATAAAATCCCTCGGTCTTGACAAGTGTTTGGGGAGAAAAATTACCGATTTGCCCTCGAGGTGAAAAAATTATGATTTTACCCCTATACTCCGAAATGTACCAAAATTATATTTTTTTCCACTTTTCAACCTCAAATTTCACTCAAATTGATCAATCTTAGTCAAATGGGGCCAAAATATTTTCAAAAAAAATCTCGTTTTGTCCTCGAGTGGTAAAATTACCGTTTTGCCCTTGTGCTCTGAAAATACCAAAAAATTAAATTTATCACTGCTAAACTTCATATTATGCTTCAAATGATCATATTATACTTCAAATGATTAATATTGGTCAAAATTTTCATCAAATATCCAATTTAAAATTTTAGGTGGCAAAATGACTATTTTACCCATAATCGGTCAATTTTCCTGATTAACTCCAAACCAGACCTCGAACTTCGAATCACTGTTTTGAGTCATCCCTGGATTGTGAAATCCTCAATTTCACTCTTAAAATCCTTATTTGAACTTGTTCGAGGTTTAAATCATCTCAATTGTACTTCTAAGTACAATATGACTTTTAAATACATTTTCGGGCTGTTCAAATATACAATCACTCTATCAGTCACATGTATAACATAGCAGATATTTTAGGGCTGGGCTTGACATTTGATATTCACATGGTGTTGATGTGAAAGGTGAAAAATGTGGAAAACGTTCCCCCTCGGGAAGCACCCACTCCAAGGTATTGTCACGTCTGTTTCGAGCCCTTTGGCTTTCGGGTCCTGCAAAACCCCATACACCAAGGCTCGAACCTCAAACCATTTGCTCCCCCCAAAGGGAACACCTCCAACCATTTCAGCTGCTCTATTGTAGCAACCACTCTATGATCGTTACCGACGTCCGAAACCTCCGAGAGATCCCGTCAAGTCCCGAAACAACCTTTATGAAACTCTCAAAACATTTATTAAATATGATAACAAATAAGCAAATGGTTAATAATAATAATAATTGTACTATTAATATTCTATTTCCAATAATAGCAATTAAATTTAAAAATACAAAATTTTAAAAATACATATTTACGAATTTGCAATATTGATGATGTGAAAAATTTTCATACGACTAAACTCTAGACAACGGAGCGACTTGAAGTAAATTGCTATGAGATGCCTTTACCTATCTGTAAATAACTTAACGCGCCAATGACTACGCTCTAGATCGATCTTTATCTGCAAAAGGAGAAAAATGGGGTGTGAGTCTCATAGACTCAATGAATATCATTGACTCAGTGAATAGGGAGTAGATAGGAAACAAGCAAACGATAGATCAGTTGAATATAAAATATAGAATCATAAAAATAATTTATTTCCAACATGGATTTTGTGCCTTATAAACCATTTTTCGCATCAAATCGATAAAATTGAGCCAGCTCCCGTGAAACCAAATATTATTCAAAATCATACACAAATCATAGCTCCTCTATACGTGAGAAATTACTGATTTAGTTCACTGAAAACAAATAGGAGAGCTGCGAAGACCATTTAATTCAATTTTCTCACTATGCCAAGAAACATAATTTCAAATGTTAAAACTTATTTCAATTCATATAAAATAATTATATTTTGTCAAAAATAAATAACAAGGCATATGACTACTTAAAAACTTGGCTCATGCCATAAAAACTCATATTCGGTGATACCTTGCGCCTAGGTATCCAACCTAATCCGCCAAGGATGTTAAAATTTTCACAATTTTCAAAAAAACAACCGTTCCTTGGCATTGGTCTAGTTCACTACCATGCGGTGGATTGGCGTGCAATGAACCCTGCTATACCTCTAGAGTTACCCTCTGCACCTCTCATAGAGGTATAATCTAAGGGGTTTATCGTGCCCCTCTAAATAGGTCCGGTCCATGGAAACCTGTCTACTGCAGTAGGTATTAATCCACCAATTATATAAAAATTTAATAGCACAACTTGACAATATATTTGCTAACCAATTTATTAGTACAAAGCAGACAATTCACAATTTTCAATTCAATTAACAAATCGGCCAATCATGCTATAATTATCATAAGCCATTCAATATCAAAGTTATAAAAATCTATGATTTTGCTCAGAAATAAAACTTAATGCATGATTCATTAAATAATGAGCATAGAAAAATTAAATCTCAAAATAATGTATGCACATTACATAAATATATATATAAGGCACAATTTAAGAGATAAATCGGGTTGAAAAGCTTGTTTCTCGTTTTTAAAACGCTTTACGTATACGACATACTTATACATATCCAAAACAATTTCTAAAATAATTTACAACCACAATTTTCTTCAAATTTTATCCATGTAAGCTTTTTACAGTAATTCGCATGTAATAAATCATGCGAATATATAGATATGTATAGATATAGAAAAATTTTAAAATCGACACCCCCTACTCACCTTGTAATAGTGGGATTTTTTCTTCACTAGCTATTCGTATGCGTATACCTTTATTCCTATTTATCGATCGCGTACTTCGCTTAGCACGCCTCCACAACAACTTTCCTAACATCAATTTAAATTCAACATACTTAATCGCACATTTATATAGGTAGCAATTTAATTAAATTCCCTTAAGTAACTTACATATTTTTCATCTAAAATATGCACAACATTAATAAACTACCCATAAACCTTAAAATTTAATAGTGTAACACCTCGTACTCTCGTTGGATATAAATAATACCTTTTTGATCAAACGAGTAATCAATTGATGCAAATTGGCATGCTAAGAAATGCTCAAGAATAAAATGTTTTGCACGCGCAAAACGCACAAATAAATATTAGTGTTTTTGTCGAAGACGAATTAGTGAGCTGACGGATGATTCGGAGGTAAACCGACACATAATAATATGTTTCGGGACCAAATAAGGCAAGTGGAAAATTTTGAAATAAAATAATATTTTATATAATGTCAGAAAATTAGTCATGAAAAATAGAATATGACTAATTTAAGTACGGGAGAATAAATAAAGAATAATTTTGAAGGAAAACGGTGAAAAACGTACGATGTGATTTTTATCGAGTTAATGCGATAAGTAAATATTTAATTATTATGAAGACACCGCGTTGAAACCCGATTTCGATATTTCGGTTATACACATGTAAGAGAAGGAAAATAGATGGAAATGATAATTTTTACACATGTTGAAATGATTAATTTTAAATTATGAAAAATTTGAGGGAGGTATGTCAAATAAAATGTAAATAAAGAACTATGTGTAAATTTCATTTGTTTGATGGAATAAAAATAAAATGAAGATGAATTGAACAATAAATTAATGAAATTTGAGTGTTGAAAAGTCAAAGAAACAAAAGAAATAATAAAGAAAGGTGGTGGAAAAGTCAAACAAATATTTGTGTATATATATGAATGATCACATGGATATGAGACAAGAAGAAAAGTCAAGCAAATATTTTATATGTACATGCATGCTTACATAAGGACAAGGCAAACAATTTTTTTAAGTGTGCAAGATGGGACCGGTCACACATGAAACAAATGAGAAAGAATAAAAAAAAATGAGATAAGGATGAGAGAAGAAAAGACACAGGAAAGTAAGTGCTTAGTCAAAGGAAGAGAAAGAAGATAAAAGAAATGAAAGAAATGAGAAGGAAGAGGAGAGAATAGTCTAGAAGATGAGGTGGGCAAAGAGAGAAATAAAGGAAGAAAAATAAGACAACGGACAAGAGGGACGTACCCAAGGGAAAAAGAAGAATAAAAAGAAGAAAAGAAAGGCCGAGAAAAGGAAGAAATAAAAGAAGAGAGAAAGGGGTGGACAAAGGAGTGAAATAACCAAACAAAAAGAGAAAAAGAAAGTAATGGAAAGAAAGAGGAAAGAAAGTGCCGTGAGGTGAGGAAAAAGAGAGTTGAAAATTTCTAGGTTTTTACTGTAAATTTTGAGGTAAGGAAAGTTGGTTTTTGTTGAGGTTTTAAGGCTGAAAATTTTGTACTTTTAAGGCTAAAAATAATGAGGATTAGGTGCTGAAAATTCTACATGTTGATGGCAGATTTGTGAGTAGAAAATTGAGTTGGAAGTTTGAGATTTTGTGGCTAGAAAATTGAGGATTAATTGCTGAATTTTTAGGTGGAAAAAAGGGTAGTAATGCTACTGGAAATTGGAGCCAAAAAGAGCTAAAATTAGGCTGCTACGATGAGGGAAAATAGAGGAGAAAAGAGGAGGAATGGAAGAGCCACCATCGACGGAGGAGGGCTACCACGGTGGTGAGTGGGTGACGGGTTGAAAAAGAAAGAAGCTTGGTTGGAGGAGAAAGAAATAAGAAGAAAAAATGTGAAAAAGAAAGAAAAAAATTGACAAGGCCCAAGTAGGAAACAAAATTGGGCTTGGCCTAATAGGAAAAATTAGAAATATTCATAAACAAGGTCCAATAGTAAAAAGAAAAAGAGAAGTCTAATGGTGGTGAGCATTTGAGCGAAAGTAAGAAAAAAAAAACATTGTGTTTAAGGGTTGAGCAAAGAGTATTTTGAACTCTTAACACTATGAGTACTCTTATATCACCTTAATTATCTAAAGAAATTTTTATTCAATTTGATGATTTTATGAAAATTATTTTAAATGGTAAATTCCTTGTTTATTGAGAAAAATACGAATTTATGAAATAAATGGAATTTATCAAATAAATTGAATTTTTGCAAATTATGATTTGAAAATCGAATATTGGATTTGAAATTAGAGTAATTGGAGACCCCGTGTTTTATTGTAAATTATGTTTTAAATTAATTGGCTTATGATGTTTATGGCATGAATGGCTAATTTTTTATTGTATTGAAAATGTATACAATATGCTTTGTACGGATAAAATGTTTAGCAATAAAATTGCCAATTCATGCTATTGAAATATTTATTTACTTGGTGGGTTATAAGCTATTGCAGTAGATGGGTTTTTGTGGATCGGCCTATATAGAGGTGGCACGGCAAAACCCCCTATATATTTTTATCTCAGTTGTAGAGGCGTGCAGGGTTATTTAATTATCTTGAGATATGATAGAGTTCACTTCACGTCAAACCACCACATGAAGGCGAACTCAACTAATGTTAAGGAATGCCTAATTTTGAACAATTATGAGAATTTTAACAGCCTTGGCGGGCTTGGTTGAATGCCTATGATCAAGGTGTCATCGAGCACGAGATTTTATGACATGAGCCACTATTTTACGAATAATCATAAGCCATGTAAATTTTCAAGTGAAATGAAATTAATCCACCTAGCAAAAGGAAATATAGTGTTATGAACATTTTACACTAGTTTATGTTAATCGTCTCCTTTTACTCAACTTTAGATAGTTTTGATGGTATATGTTTACTCACTGAGATTTTATAATCTCACCACCCTCATTTCCACACATTTCAAGGTCAAGATAGTCGATAGACACTTGATTGCATCAAGGACTGCAATTGAATTGCATCCTCAGAAAAAGTAGGTTCACTACCTTGTGCACTTTTGTCAATTGGGGCCCACGCGTCATTGTAGATTTCAATTTCATATCATGGTTATCTGTAGTGTAGTATGAATGAATATATTTAGCTTCTACACTACAAACTTTGTTTTGTAGGAAAATAGAATATTTTAATCAATATTTTAATTTTAATTTCAAAATTGTAATTTTGCATTAAATGAATGTTTTAAACATTTAAATTTATTTTTGATTATGAAATATGCATTTTTATTTGTATATTGCATTTTTGACTAACTTCGAGATTTTTGATGAAAAATGACCAAAATGCCCTTGTAAGGTAAAATATCATTTTTTTACTGTTTTAAGTGAAAAAAGTTTAGAAACTCTTAAAACATGGTTTTGACAACAATGGCTCACATGGGAGATGAGAAAAATGGTACTAAAGCCTTATGGGGTTTCGGTTGGCATTTTGGGCGATGGATGTCTATCGGGACGTCGCAACAGTTGTCATGGGCTCGAGGGGAGTTCCGAGTCGTGACAAATAGTAAACTCACCATTGGGCCTCCCTTCCATGGGCTTTTCCATTCTTCCCATTGGGCTAAGCCCATTCATTTTACTCCTATTGGGCCATGCCCAATTATTTTCCATTGGGCTATGCCCATTTTCATTTTTATTTTTTTTCTTTTTCTTTTCTCTTTCATGTTTCTTTCTTCTTCTCTTTTCTTTCCATTTCAGCTTGTCACTCCCTCACCACCGTGGCAGCACCTTTCTCCTCCCTTTCTTCCTCCTCTCAAAATCAGCTTCACAACCCCTCATACTTCCATTTTTCTACACTCAAAATCAACAGCAAAACTCAACAATTTCAACCACCAATTCAACAAATTTCCAACTTAATTTTTTGCTCATTTTCTGCACCATTTTTAGCACCATTTTCTACACATTTTTGCACATTTTTTGCATTATTTTCTAGCAGATTTTTAGCTCAATTTCCTGCACCATTTTCTACACTTCTCTACTCAATTTCCTGCACCATTTTTTACACTTTTTTGCTTAATTTTTCTGCACAAAATCGACAACAAACACAGCTCAATTTCAAGCAGTAAATTCATCAATTTTTAGCAGCCAAAAACCTTCAAATTTTTCAGTAATTAACCTAAAAAAATTAGCTTTCTTACCTCCAAAAATTGTAGAAT
Organism: Theobroma grandiflorum; assembly: GCA_036013995.1. NCBI lineage: Eukaryota > Viridiplantae > Streptophyta > Magnoliopsida > Malvales > Malvaceae > Theobroma > Theobroma grandiflorum. The sequence goes on from CP142131.1 coordinate 18,503,978, forward strand.
TTCGACCTCATTTCTCTCACTTTTTCCCATCCTTTTTCCTTCCTCCTTTTGGCTCGATTTTTCTCTCCTCTTTTCCATCCTTTCTCTCTTCTCTTTATCTCCTTCTTTTTCTTCTCTTTCTCAGTTCTTCTTCAACCGAACCTCACCTTTCTTCTTTTTCTTTTGCTCGGCTTTTTCCTTTCTCTTCTATCTTCTCTCTTTCTCTTCTTTTTGACCGAGCCTTTTAATGTCTTCCTCCTTTATCTCTTTTATTCTTTTGTTTTGTCTTCATTCTCTTTGATTTAATAACCGGCCCTTCCATGTCATTTCTTTCTTTATTCATTTCACCTTTATTTCTTTCCTTTTTGTTTTTCCCCTCACATGGCCAGCCCTTAAAACCATGTTTTCTTTCTTTTCTTTATTTACTTTTGTCTTCATTGACTTTTCCTTCTTCTTTTTACTTCACATGTCATGGCACTCTTCCACATAAAAAAAATATTTGTTTGACTTTCATTTTGCATGCTTAGCCGACCATGGCTACTTTCTTTCTTTTCTTTGTTTGTTTATCATTTTATTATTCATTTTATCTCTTCTAACTATTAATATATATATATATATATATCTCTTAACTTTGTTTTATTTAACACATCACCTTTTAATTCTCATATTTTAAAATTAATTCTTCCGACACGTGTAAAAATTCAAATTTCTTTCTATCTTCATATTCGTACACGTGTATAACTAAAATATAAAAATCGCATTTCAACGCGGTGTCTTTTTAATATTTAAATATTTTCTTACCGCATTAACTCGACTAAAATGCGCGTCGTACGATTTTCATCGTTTTCGTTCAAAATTCTTCTTTACTGCTCCTTCCCCACTTAAATTAGTCATGTTTCGTTTTTATGACTAATTTCGATAATAAATAAAATTTTAATATTTTAATATTATTTTATTAAATAAAATATTATTTTATTTCAAAAATTTTCACTTACTTTCTTTAGTCTCGAAACACATTATTATGTCTCAGTTTACCTCCAAATCATCTTTTAGCTCATTAATCCATCTCCGACGAAAATATTATTATTTAATTATTATTTTTACATGTGCGAAATATTTTTCTTTTGAGCGTTTCTTTCATATTGTGTCATTCTTTAGCACGCTAATTCGCATCAATTGAACCTTCGTTTAATCAACAAAGTCTTATTGGCGTCTAACGAAGGTACGGGGTATTACAATCTTCCCCCACTTAAAAATAAATTCATCCTCGAATTCAAATCAACGTACAGTGGGTAGTCAAAATTCTAAAATGCCTCCACATCACTTTCGCTGGACATTCGTCATATAAGATCTTGACCTTATAAATCATATCAGTTTCCAATCTCTATAGATAACTCAACAATGTCATATTACATTTAATTGTAATACTACACTTCTTCAATTAAATCAATATCATTCTTCATTTTATAAAGAGAAATTAAATTTATCGTTAGTCCTAGTCACACCTTTATCAAATTATTCTCAAGTCATCGATTATGTATATTTACATAGCCATCCAGAATTCCTCTATCTTGATATTTTATCAAGCTTTCCAACATTTGAACATTTATCCAACCATTTGCCACCGATCTAACTCGTCATTCCATCTTTATTTCGATTTGCACATATCCATACCCTTTTCATTCAAGTATTTTATAGTACATAAGAATCAAGACATCCTTTATTTGTTTAAGAAATATCTAACATCATAGAGGGTTCAAATCTAATAACTATTAGTGACCATATTCCCAAAAATAAAACTCCAATACTTTCATGGTCAAATGCTCACTAGATAATTTCAATTTATACCACAAGACAATTCCGATAATTAACGATATTCTTGCACATATCCTTATAATCTTAATCAATCTTTTTAATCTATAACTCGATCTCTAAAAATTAAGTTGCTCAAAATTTTTCTTCAAAGTTTCTTTCTAAGTCTAGTCTTGATCATTGATCACCTCTTCTCACGTTTAGTCTAATTATATTCACCATCATGTGATAATTACACCAAGCCAATGTTGATATTTTATTCCCATACAAAAGTTAGTCATTAATTGACTCCATCACTAAACATCACGTGTCATTAAATCAACTTTACTTAACCAAAATTCGTATTCTAATGTCATGTCTATAGATCATGGCTCATTACCAAAGTCTTTACTGGTGTATGAATACTCGAAATCTCAAATTTTCATCTCTTCCTAAATAGATCTTCATAATTCCCGTAACGTATTTTCATTCTTTCACTAAGGGCAATATTATTTAATCAGACCACATCATCCTCATCTTCAAAATGCTTGAAGCATAATTTATCTTTTACCTATCCTTATCAAACACTTTGCCTTGATAATTAATCAAATAATTTGAAACTGATGGGGGAGGTACATTTCACAATTTATGTCTCGTATTTACAAACATGTTTCGATATGCTTGTATGTTTGCAGTCCATCACCATACTTATGTGACATGTCATTAACGAATCCCAACTTGACTATATAACCTTTTCCTCCTTGGATTTTAATGTTCTCTTTGTGAAAAATCTCTTGAACTATATCATTAAGGTGTTCACAGAGTGGATACAAATCCATAATTCATAGTTTAATGCCTAAAGCAATAACACAATCTCATCATCAAAGTTCCACTCTTACCTATTAATCGTAACTCCCTTTTATTCATTTACTTGCACATTGCTTGGTTACTTACCAGTCATTTATAACCATCAAATTTCAAACTTTTATAAATAGTCAAATTAGTGCATTGTCACACCTTTCCATACATTTCCAAAACACTTAAACACTTCCTTTTATACAATTTTGTTGAAAATTTAAATAATCAAAGGCTTATCTTCAAAGCCTTTCATAACCTTAACATTTCAATGTATGCTTATTAACATTCCAACTTATTGGTTCCTAATAGACATTATTTTAAAATCTCCCCAATGTGTCTATGTTCTTAATCCAGGCCATATAGAATTAACTTAATATAATCACATTAATTATCCTTAAACTTCTTAGGTGCGATGTAACCACATCCATATTTTTCCCATTGCTCATCCAATCACAGTCTGATATCTACATATGCTTAATGATCTCACTCACCCTTTAGGTTAATCTTTACGGGATCACTGGATCTTGTACAATATCACAATTCTTAGAAGTCATACTCGTTTTTCATTTACCGTTTGTACTTCCATCGAATATATCCTTATTTATTTCAATATTAATTACTCACTTAAGACTTAGACTCATGTGAGTAATATGCAAGAGGTGCATATTGGAATTACCTACAATCATCCTCGTATTATCCCTTTACACCAATATATATCATTACTTTTCTTTTAACGTCTACACAGTCAACTTTGATATTTATAAAACTTAATATAAATTTTTCATAAGCGTCCCTCAACATTATCATCAATATTTATTTTTAGCCTTGAGCTAATTCATACATTCATTACTACAACTCAGCACAATCCCATCAAACCTTGATATTTCATCGTCACTTTATTAAATTCAAAACCAGCTTCATTTGAGCTGCTATACACCTATTTGGCACATATTCGCATTTAAAATATTTCAAAAACTCAGTACCATTCATATACGGGTAGGGTAACTTTATTAACACAGTGCACTTACTTCAGTGCACGCGAGTATCAATTTTCATCTCCTTAATACTCAATTTATAACTCACTAGTGGATTCCAATAATCATCATTTATTCCAATCAAAATATACCCCATAGCCATCAAATTTCCTCCCATAGCCAATCATGGCTCAAATTTTAACTCCACAAAGCGAAGAAATTATTATGAACTTATTAGTCCAATCTCACTTTCCTCCACTTTTGGTCGAAGGGGTAAATCCACCGTATCAACTTTTCATTAGAAGTATTTACTTAAAATATTTTCAACAGTTGCTCGTGTCTAGGGTGGCATCTCAGACCCGGACTATGGTAATCAATTCTCATTATTTATTTGTTGCTTATAATTACACAGGGTGGTTTTCTAAGATAAAGAGTTTACGTAGCCTCATGTTTATAATCGGTGCTGCAGCCATTGATTATAAACAAGACTCTACGTTGACTCCACTACTTCGTTGTTTGACACAAAAATATTTTAGGACTTCACTAAACCTAGAGCTCTGATACCACTATTGTAGCGACCACTTTCTGATCGCTACCGACGTTCGAGACCTCTTGGAGATCCCGCCAAGTCCTGAACAAGCCTTTACGAAACTCTCAAAACATTTATTAAATATGCTAACAAATAAGCAAATGGTTAATAATAATAATAATAATAATAATAATAATAATTGTACTATTAATATTCTATTTCCAATAATAGTAATTAAATTTTAAAATATAAAATTTTAAAAATACATATTTACGAATTTGCAATATTGATGATGTGAAAAATTTTCATACGACTAAACTCTAGACAACAGAGCAACTCAAAGTAAATTACTATGAGATGCCTTTACTTATCTACAAATAACTTAACACATCAATGACTACACTCTAGATCGATCTCTATCTGCAAAAAGGGAAAAATGGAGTGTGAGTCTTATAGACTCAGTGAATATCATTGACTCAGTGAATAGGGAGTAGATAGGAAACAAGCAAACGACAGATCAGTTGAATATAAAATATACAACCATAAAAATAATTTATTTCTAACAGGGGTTTTGTGCCTTATAACCATTTTTCGCATCAAATAGATAAAATCGAGCCAACTCTCGTGAAACCAAATATTATTCAAAATCATACACAAATAGGGGAGTTGCGAAAACCATTTAATTCAATTTTCTCACTAAGCCAAGAAACATAATTTCAAACGTTAAAACTTATTTCAATTCATATAAAATAATTATATTTTGTTAAAAATAAATAACAAGGCTTATGACTACTTAAAAACTTGGCTCGTGCCACAAAAACTCATATTCGGTGATACCTTGCGTCGGTGTATCCAACCGAATCCTCCAAGGCTGTTAAAATTTTCACAATTTCAAAAAAGGCAGTCGTTCCTTGGCGTTGGCCGAGTTCACTACCACGTGGTGGATCGGCGTGCAGTGAACCCTGCTATACCTCTGGAGTTACTCTCCGTGCCTCTCATCAGAAGTATAATCTAAGGGGTTTACCATGCCCCTCTAAATAGGTCCGGTCTACGGAAACCCGTCTACTGTAGTAGGTATTAATCCACCAATTATATAAAAATCTAATAGCACGACTTAGCAATATATTTGCTAACCAATTTATTAGTACAAAGCAGACAATTCACAATTTTCAATTCAATTAACAAATCGGCCAATCATGCTATAATTATCATAAGCCATTCAATATCAAAGTCATAAAAATCTATGATTTTGCTCACAAAATAAAACTTAATGCATGATTCATTAAATAATGAGCATAGAAAAATTAAATCTCGAAATAATGTATGCACATTACATAAATATATATAAGGCACAATTTAAGAGATAAATCGGGTTGAAAAGCTTGTTTCTCGTTTTTAAAACGCTTTACGTATATGGCATACTTATACATATCCAAAACAATTTTTAAAATAATTTACAACCACAATTTTTCTCAAATTTTACCCATGTAAGCTTTTTACAGTAATTCGCATGTAATAAATCATGCGAATATATAGATATGTATAGATATAGGAAAATTTTAAAATCGACACCCCTTACTCACCTCGTAATAGTAGGATTTTTTTTTCACTATTTATTCGTACGCGTATACCTTTATTCCTATTTATCGATCACGTACTTCGCTCGGCACGCCTCCACGACAACTTTCCTAACATCAATTTAAATTCAACACGCTTAATCGCACATTGATATGGGTAGCAATTTAATTAAATTCCCTTAAGTAACTTGCATATTTTTTATCTAAAATATGCACAACATTAATAAACTACCTATAAACCTTAAAATTTAATAGTAAACTCACCATTGGGCTTCCCCTCCATGGGCTTTTCTATTCTTCCCATTGGGCTAAGCCCATTCATTTTTCTCCTATTGGGCCATGCCCAATTTTAGTTCTTATTGGGTCTTGCCCAATTATTTTCCATTGGGCTATGCCCATTTTCATTTTTATTTTTTTTTTCTTTTTCTTTTCTCTTTCACATTTCTTTCTTCTTCTCTTTTCTTTCCATTTCAGCCCGTCACTCCCTCACCACCATGGCCTCCTCCCTTCACCACCGTGGCAGCTCCTTTCTCCTCCCTTTCTTCTTCTTCTCAAAATCAGTTTCACAACCCCTTATACTTCCATTTTTCTACACTCAAAATCAACAGCAAAACTCAACAATTTCAACCACCAATTCAAAAAATTTTCAGCTCAATTTTTTGCTCATTTTTTGTACCATTTTCAGCACCATTTTTTGCACATTTTTTGCACATTTTTTATATTATTTTCTAGCAAATTTTTAGCTCAATTTCCTGCACCATTTTTTGCACTTTTCTACTCAATTTCCTACACCATTTTCTGCATTTTTCTGCTCAATTTTTTTGCACAAAATCGATAACAAACACAGCTCAATTTTCAATAGTAAATTCATCAATTTTCAATAGCCAAAAACCTTCAACTTTTCCAGCAATTAACCTTTAAAAAAAATTAGCTTTCTTACCTCCAAAAATTACAGAATTTCAGCCTCCTTTTTCTCTTTTTTTCTCGTCTTTTTTCTTTCCCCCTTTTGGCTCGATTTTTCTCCTCTTTTTCGTCCTTTCTCTCTTCTCTTTCTCTCATTTTTTTTCTTCTCTTTCTTGGTTCTTCTTCAGTGGAACCTCACATTTCTTCTTCCCTTTCTTTTTCTTCTTTTGCTCGGCTTTTTCCTTTCTCTTCTATCTTCTCTCTTTCTCTTCTTTTTGACCGAGCCTTCTAGTGTCTTCCTCCTTTATCTCTTTTATTCTTTTGTTTTGGCTTCATTCTCTTTGATTTAATGACCGACCCTTCCATGTCATTTCTTTCTTTATTCATTTCACCTTCATTTCTTTCCTTTTTGTTTTTCCCCTCACATGGTCGATCCTTACACCATGTCTTCTTTCTTTTCTTTATTTGCTTTTGTCTTCATTGACTTTTCCTTCTTCTTTTTACTTCACATGTCATGGCACTCCTCCACATAAAAAAAATATTTGTTTGACTTTCATTTTTCATGCTTAGCCGACCATGGCTACTTTTTTTATTTTCTTTGTTTGTTTGTCATTTTATTATTCATTTTATCTCTTCTAACTATTAATATACATATCTCTTAACTTTGTTTTATTTAACACATCACCCTTTAATTCTCATATTTTAAAATTAATTCTTCCGACACGTGTAAAAATTCTAATTTCTTTCTATCTTTGTACTCGTACACGTGTATAACCAAAATATAAAAATTGCATTTCAACACGGTGTCTCCTTAATATTTAAATATTTTCTTACTGCGTTAACTCGACTAAAATGCGTGTCGTACGATTTTCACTGTTTTCGTTCAAAATTCTTCTTTACTGCTCCTCCCTCATTTAAATTAGTCATATTTCATTTTTCATGACTAATTTCGGCAATAAATAAAATTTTAATATTTTAATATTATTTTATTGAATAAAATATTATTTTATTTTAAAATTTTTCACTTACTTTCTTTGGTCTTGAAACACATTATTATGTTTCGGTTTACCTATGAATCATCTTTTAGCTCACTAATCCATCTCTGGTGAAAATATTATTATTTAATTATTATTTTTGCACGTGCGAAACATTTTTCTTTTGAGCATTTCTTTCATACTCTGTCATTCTTTAGCACACTAATTCGCATCAATTGATCATTCGTTTAATCAACAAAGTCTTATTGTCGTCTAACGAAGGTACGGGGTATTACAAAAAATGTCACATAGCTATGTCATTGATAACTCTATGATATAGAGTTATTTGGGCTTAATTTTGATAGTAATTTAGCTTAGTTCTAGTAATAATGCATAGAAATTATTAAGTTTTATTTAATTATTTTAAATTAGTTATTTTAAGTGAGTCAATCTAATCATGGTTAGTTTTATGCTTAATTTGGTGTAAATGTGGTTAAGATAGGTTGTTACTAATTTACTTCTGCTTTTGTAGGTGTTTGATGAAAGAAGAATTTTAACGGAAGAAGGAGAGCAATTTCACGATGTAGACTTTCACTGCATATATCTCGATATGTTAGCCATAACGTTCTTTACAGAGCTCTAAATGAGGCTATTTTTAGACCATTGGAAAGATAAGAGAAAAATATACAACTTTCATGTTTACCACTTCACCCAGTTCAGCTTGGAAGATAGTCAAAATTTTATTGAATTTGATGTACTATAGCAGTCCTAGAGCAATTATGATTTCTATTAGTTAATTGGGCAAGGCTGCAACTCACATAGTCTGATTGGAATCGACTTCTTTCTCTGCCCAACTTGGCCTTACTTCAAAGCCTATGAAAACAACCTTTCAAAGGACTTGAAGAAAAAGAACAGAGAAAAAACATGAGATTAACAACTAAGAGTCAAGCTACAGAGTCATTGAAGCTAAGAAGAATTTGTTGGCTCCATTAGTTTTTTATGATAATAAAACATTCTTATCCTTGTGTGTCTAACATTTCTACCTAAATGTGCAGGGTAAAGGTCTACAAAGAAACAATATTCCAATCTTCCTAATGAGCACTTAAATATGTGATTTGGATAAGGAACAAGGAAGATTAATATAAAGGAAGATCCCTAATGGAACAAGGAAGATCATTGTTTGGACAAAACTCAACGTGGAGAAGTGGAAGGCTAAAGCTTGGTGAGAAACAAAATCAACTTAGTCGGCCAAGCGAAAAATTTTAGTCGATTAAGTGCTCTCTGTCTACAATATATACCAGGCCACTTCAAGACAGATTAACAGCTAGAACCTTCCCCAAACTATTTCTAACGGCCAGAAATGTTCCAACAGCCATCAGACAAGCCTCTCTAACTATAAAAGCATCTTCAAATGCCAAGGAACCAACTTTTGGCAACCTTTAGAGAGAATTCATCATATTCAAGCCAAGAAAGAGTAACAAACTCAGAAATTCTTTGTACTCTTCATTGCACTCAAATGCCTATCTTTTGTATTTGTGTTTAGCACTTAAACTTGTACCACTTAGATCAACCGTGTGATCAATAGGTACTTTCTCTACTCATCTTTGCATTCTTAGAGTGAGGGATTCACTCTAAGTGATTGATTCAAGCAAGGTTTGCTTGGATGCTTGTAGGTTCCAACTTAGCCTTGAAAAGTTGAGTGTAAAGGTTATGGTTGAGCCTTGGAAAATCACATTGGGTTTTAGTTTAGCTCGTGAAAAACTAGTGAAAGGTTGTGGTTGAGCCTTGAAAAACCACCTTGGGGTTTTAGTTTAGCTCGGGAAAAACTAGTGATAGGTTATGGTTGAGCCTTGAAAAACCATCTTGGGGTTTTAGTTGAACCCATGAAAAACTAGTGTAAAGGTTGTGGCTAAGCCTTGAAAAGCCATTGTAAAAAGTTTGGTGGAAGTTTGTGAATTCCACTGTTTTAGTGATTTGTTTGAAAATCCTTTGTTGGTTAATCAAGGTAATGGATGTAGGTCTTGGATCGAACCACTATAAATCCTTTGTGCATTGTCTTCTTTATTTTAGTTTCCTTGTTTTAAGATTAGTTCTTCATCTTGACAAAAGAGTCGAATTAGTGCTATTCACCCCCTCCCCCCTCTAGCACTCACATTAGGACTAACAGAATTTATTGGATTCAAGGAGATTTGGAGATTAAGAATACAATTCTTGAGTTTTTATATATTTTATTTTATTCTCTTATTTTCTTGGTTTTGTTCTTATTGTTTAAATTTTGTTCAATGATAATGTGTGACTTGATGGGAAACTAAATTTTTTTTTCTAAAATTATGATTGAACTCAATATATAAGTCTAAATTATTTATCTCTCTTTTACATATGTTTGATAGATTTAAGTTGTTTATTTTATTATGTTCTTAATGTTTCTAGTTGACTGGCCACCAATTAGATTGAATTAGAAACCTAGGTTAAACCTTGACGAAGGAGATTTAGGTAGACCTTGAATAAAATAGTGTATGATCGAATACATTTAGTTGATTAGGTGATTTGATTTGCATATAGAGTAGACATACACTTATAAGCCATACGTAGCCAAAATTAGAGTGCAAACTTAATAAATCTTTCTTCAATATAATTTGCATAGACATATAGTAAATTAATTGAGAGGGATATTTTTATAAGAAACTCGACAGAGACTTATAAATAATTTAAGACTCTAGGTTAGCAACTTAATCTATTAAACTGAGTTAAGAGAGAGAGACAATAATCAGATGAAATATTGAGGGATATCATAATCTTAGGTCTGGTAATCACTAAAAGTTAATAAAGTAAAGATTTTAGGTTAATTTTAGTTTTAGTTATTAGTTTATTAGTTTCAATTTTTCTTTTTAATTTTAATTGTTTAGATAAAATTAAGGTATGTTAATTTTAGTAGTTAACAGTATGAATTAAACAATTCTTTGTGAGATCGACACTCTACTCATCTCTATATTATATTTGTGATACGTACATTTGTGTGAGTAGAAATTGAACAATAGTCATCATGCGATATTAGTATGTCATGACAACATTAATTATAATATGTTAATATGTCACATCATCATCAATTATGATATTTAAGCATGTCACTTCAGTATCACTTGGTATAAAATGATAAGTAGTAGTTTGACTAAGTCAATCATTAACCATAAGGACTAATTTGACTCAAAATTAAAATATAAAGGTTTATAGAAAGTTGATTGAACACAATAAAAAATAAGAGCTTATTTGAATTTTCTTGAATAGTTATGGGTTATCTTAGGTATTATGCCATAAGGAGTCCAATTAGAAGTGGAATTTTAACTGTAGAGGGGTGAAACTATCTTCACTTGGTTGGCAAACTGATTCATTCTTTGATGGTGGAAATTTGGTTGTTATTATCTTAATGACTAATGGACTACCTAATCATTGTAAGTATTTATGCAGCATATGAAATGTCAGTGAAAAGTAACAAAATGGATACAGAACATTTCTTCATTGAAATTAAGATATTGAATCCCGAAATTAAATGAGATTGAAGATGAGTAATTAATTACTACTTTTCTTTTTTGGCAATTTCTTACCATGAACTTTTTTGGCAAGTTTACATTTTAGTTTTTAAGTGAATGCAATAGTAGGATAAGTTTTTTAATATAAGGTAAATACCTTAGATAATTACATAATTTGATACCAATATTTAATATATTTTATTCTTAAATGGTTTTTTATGCATTTTTGTTTATTTGTAGGTACTTTTTCATGCTTTCGGTTTTTGTCTTATAATGGATCTTGTTCAGCAAGCGAGACAAGATAAGTTTAAAAAAGTTAAAATATTAAAATCTAAAGATTATGTAGAAATAATTATTATATGAATATTTGTACATCATCATGAACAAATTAAGGTTGCTTTGTTTGATCTATATATAATACTAATTATCAGGAGAAAAATAAAGTAATGCATTCAATGAATTTTGTAAGGTTGAATACATGTTGTCCACTAAATATATATACCTTTAATCTTATTGAGATACTTGTTCAAAATAATACATCAGATCATTCAATCTTAATATTAAAATAAAACTACAAAGCATATTTGTTGAACCTATTACAATATTTGTTGATAGACTGGCGATCAAGCCTTTTAGTAAGAAAAGAAAAGTTTACACAACTAGTTTAGATAGAGAATGTGAGTATGTTGATATTTCTATATCATTATCTATAGATGAAAGTGAACTTGGTTTAAAAACGAATAATGGTGATGCTAAGCATATGAAAAAAAAATTTGTATTTAACAAATGTTGCAATCTTAAGTTCAAATTGTCTTGTAAATATAGCTACATATAATCTTATTGACATGTTTGTCTGAAAACATATGTCGGTTCATTCAACTGTTGAGGAGAATTACAAACTATCTCTATTAAACCTATTACGAGTTGTGCTTTTGGAGTTTCAACTGATTTTCTTAGAAACAAAATGCAATTTCAATCTTCATTTGATCATTCAGCAATTACGTATTACAATCAAACAATTGATTTGATTAATGCATTTATTCTTAACTTGCTATCAAGATGTACAAGAACATAATAGTGATACAATATCACAAGTCACTGGCCATATGTCAAAACATGATTTGCTTTATCCACTACAATTTTTAAACTCACTCAAGTTTCCAAGTATACCTCATCATGAGCTTAATTTACAAGTAGGTTCTGTCATCATATTATTAAGAAATATAAACCAAAATTTAGGTTTATGTAGTGGTATTAGACTTTTAATTACATAATTAGCTTCAAATATAATAGAAGGGAAACTTGTTTCTGGTGCTCATATTGAAAACAAATACTTTATTTCTCGAATTGTTTTGACAATAAAGCATTGCAAATAGCCTTTCATTTTTAATTGAAAGCAATTTTCAGTTAGATTGTCTTATGATATGACTATCAACAAAAACCAATGTCAAACACTAGATAAAATTGGTTTGTACTTACCAAAGCATGTATTCACATTTGTACAACTATATGTAGCTCCTTAAAAGTAACATCATGACACGGACTCAAAATTTTAGTAATTGATGATCATGAACAATTTTTACATAAAACCGAGAATATTGTTTACAAAGAAATTTTTGATAACCTACCTTCAAGTAAATTTCATATTTTATAAAGTTTTCTCTTTTTCCATTACCTATATACTAGAAATTTTTTCTTTATAAATACAATGCAAATTTAGTAGATATATATAAATATTTTATTATCATTTCGTAACTAGTTATGTTGTGTAGGTTTACAATTTCAATCGAGCTTAAAATACTTTATATTAGACACTGCAAAATTACTAATATCTTCTTATTATATTATTTTATCAATATACAATTGACCATATTGTCATCATCTTCACAAACAAAGAAGAAAGTCAGCATAAAACAGTACATTCCACACCTACTTATAATATTTTCATTACACCTTTTTTTATTTAAAATTTTATTTCCAATTTATTTTTCTTTTATTGTTAATGTCTTTCATGTTTTATACTTGTTACTTGCATTAGAGTGAACTGAATAGTAAATAGTACCAAACACAACACGTGAGTAGCACTGGTTTTATTTGAATTGTGTAGAAACACAATTTCAAATTAATTTTTCTAAGGTGGGGAATTGATTAGGACTACACCAAAGAGTTCAAAGAGTTTCCTAAAATTTTATTCCAATATTAAATTAAACCAAATAATAGTTAGTAATTAAAAAGTTATTTAATTAATATGGATAAAAATAATAGTAATTAAATAAAAAATAATATAATTATAATGAAAATTAGAGAAGTGAATAATAAATTAGTAAGAAAATAATAATAAATAATAAATATGTTTCTTTTAAAAATGATAAAAAATAAAAATATTATATAATGTAGTTTTTTAAATATATGTTATATTTATGCTAAATAAATTGATTGTAGTAAAAGAGTAAAAAAATGTATTTTTTTAAAAGATATACAAGGGATATAAAAGAAATATACATTTACATATAAAATAAATAAATAAAAAATAATAATAGTAAATTAATTTACTTTGAAAATCAAGAATTATATAAAGAAAATATATAGAAAATAGGAACAAATAGAGAGTAATGAAACATATACATTAAAAAATATATCAGTAAAAAAAGGATTAAAAATATTTAAAATATAACAGATAAATAAAATTTTTTTGCATCATTAGCATTCATTACTTATTGCATTGCATTTATTTGAGATATTTATTTCTGCAAGTGGATGAAAATCCTCAATGATGAAATTTGCTAGAGAAAATTGTACATACAAATTTCTTGAAAATTATTTAGATGATGAGATATTACTAGATTCTACCGAACCATTGGGAGAATTTAGAAAATTTTCCAATACAAAGATTTTTGTCTGCTATTTAATAAAATTAGAAAATCCCATCATTAATTCTATGATTGCATCAAGTGCATCAATAACATTACTTCGGCTCATAAATGAAATCTCTTAAGACGAGATTTTCTTAAGAGTATTGCAGAGACAAGTTTCTTGAGAAATTCCCTAAGTGAGGAAAATTTCTCTAGATTTCACCAAAAAGTTAGGAGAAATTAAAAAAAGCTTTAGTATAATAGATTCATTTATTTATTAAAATCAATAAGTATTGCAAAATCATAATAATAAGAAATTAAATTAATAATAATAAATTTTAAAAATATAACATCAAAAATTGAGACTTACTCTCGTAAAAAATCAAATAAGTCCGATGATGAAGCTTTTTCAAGAAAATAAGTGTGTTTTCTTGAATACTCTCAAAGTGATGAAAATTTTTTAAGTCCCACTAAAAAGTTGGGAAAATTTAAGAAAAATCTCCAATATTTAATAATGCATAAAAATTGAAAATAAATAATAGATAGTAATTAGCAAAAATATAAGTGTGAAATCAAGAATTATTAATTAAGACTAAAATAGGATAACATACAATAAATTAATATTATTCTTTGAATCTGTGAAATTAAGGCTTTGTTGATGAGTCAAGGCTAAATGGCCTTTGGACAATCTTACGATTCTAGGCATGATATGAGATCCTATTTGTATTAAAGTTGCTAAGATTGATAAAAAGGTTAAGCTTGATGTTATTTGGACTTTTCGTCTGCGTGGTAGTTTGAAATTCAATGTTGATGGGCCTGCTAATGAATGCTTAGGGGAATCTAGCATCGGAGATGCTTTAAGAGATTATAATGGTAATGTTAAAATTTTATTTTCCAAATCTCGAGGGCTTGGTGACTCAAACTCTACAGAAATTAGGGCCATTAAGGAAGCTTTCTCGTTGTTTGTAACTTTTTCCTAGGCTTCCTCCCATTGTTTAATTGTGGAATCCGACTCCTCCAATGTTGTCATGTGGTGCAAGCAACCTTCTTCCGCTCCATGGAGGTTTAATCAAATTTGGATTCAAATTAAATTTTTGATGAAAAAAATTTCAAATTGGTCGATTGTTTTCTTCACCGCATTCCTCAAATCAATTAGCTCACAGTCTTGCCAAGGCTGGTGAGGGTAGAAATTCTGATCTTTTGTAGGTTTTTGGATAATTGCTCTCTTTTTCTTTTCTCTTTCTAGGTAGTGTTTTCCAAATTTTTCTAATTTTTTTCCTCTTTTTATGTTTTCCCTATTGCTTCTACTTAAGTTTGGCCTTTTTGGAGCTTTGCTTTTTGTCTTTTCTTTTTATGAGCTTAATGTGCTTTTGTGATGCTTGGACTATGCTCCTGTTGGATTTACTTTTTTTATAAGATGATGCTATTCAAAAAAAAGTATTATTCTTTGAACAGGTGTCACAGTAGTGCAAATACTTTCCTCATGCATTTGTATTTTCAAATCCTAACTCAATTACTTAAACCAAAGTCTATCTTTTTTAATAAACCTAAAATGAGTTTAAGAGCTTAATTAGATGGATAGATCTAATAACTAATCACACATAAACAAAAAAGACTGGTGGCAAGATATTCAGAGTCTCGAATTTGCACAATGTAGCGACATGAATAAACTTAAGTTTACCATAATTTTTTCTCTTTAAAGTTTTATTTGATGCTAGCTAAATGCCTTAGGAAATGTGTTAAATAGGGTGGAAGTCGTGAAGAAAGAGATTTTGTTAGTTAAATATGCAAGATAGCAAGGTAAACTTGTTCCATTGCTAATGGCTTTGCAAATTAACATTGATAAAAAAACAAGTTATAATTGCATTGTGATATCTTATATGCTAGCCGATTTCTTTTTTCAATGGCCTTGAGGTGGTAATAGTCACATTGTGTGAAGGTTGGATGATCTGTTGGAAGATGGTGCATATGTCACAATTTTTTTGAAGAAGTAGACTAAAATGCTTCAATCTCAAATTGGACAGGCAAAGGTATCCTGAAACACTTATAACCATGGGTGTTACACACCCTATCAAGTTAGTCTTTTGGAGAGAAAGTAATGACCTCATGACAAATTGGTATTAAAGTAGACTTGACCTTAACGATGAAGGTGTCACCTGATTAAGTGGGAAAAAGTGTCATGCCCAATTCTTCAAAGGAAGTAGAATTGGGTGCTTTGATCCCACATCGAACAAATGGGGATCTTAAGACACTTATAAATGTGGATGTTGCACACTTTATAAAATTAGTCTTTTAGAGAGAGAACAATTATCATGTGAGACAAGCTAACCTAGATAAAAAGTTAAAGGGGTTAAAGGATGCATTTTTTCTTGATAATGAAAGATGCAATTTTTTACAAATTATTAGTATGAAACTACTTAATATAATATATGTTATATGTAATCGAGTATAAAATTAGAAAAAAAAAAGTTCAAACATGTAACAACCCAAATTCTCACTATTGTAGTAGGCTTAAAAGAATAAAATAAGTGAAACAAAGAAATAAAATAATTACGATAATAATATTCTTGGACTCAATTAATTCAAATTTCACCTTTAGCGTACTAAATTGAAAAGAAAAGTATGCATAAGGATCAAATTGCATGAATGAGAAAAAAAATATGAAAGAATGGAGATGGAGTGGAAGGGAGAATAATGTAATTACAAGAGTAAGGATGCAATTGCATGGAATAGTAAGATGATTGAATGGAAGAAGGGCGAAGCTACAACAAAATGACAGTAATAAAATATTTGAGGATTAAATTGAAAAAGAAAAAGGTTGAATTGTAAAACAAAAAAAATTGAAAATTAAAAGGTAACAAGGAAAGAAATATATTGAGGGACCTAATTGGATGAAAACAAAGGAAGGTCAACAATAATAAAAGAAAGAAAACACTTGGGGACTAGATTGAAGAACCTAGGAAAGTTTTTAAAAAGGGTACAGTAAAAAAGTAAAGTAAAAATGATTATTAAAGTAAGTGGACAAACCAAAGTTGTCTGTTGGTTGTCCACCCACCCAAGGAGGAAATGACCCTTTAATTCATCTGTTTTGCAGACACATTGGAGTGTCCATGTCACGACCCGATACTTCCTTCGAGCTCGTGACAACTGCAGTGAAATCTCGATAGGTATTCATACTCTGAACATCGACCGAAACCTCGCAAGGCTTTTGTATCAGTTTTCTTACCTCCCCTATGAGCAATCGTCCCCAAACATTCGTTCGCAAAGGAATTTAAACTTCTTTCTACTCGAAACAGTGAAAAAATAATTTTTTCCTCACTGGGGTATTTTGGTCAATTTTTTTTTTTGAAAAATTTCGAACTTGACCAAATGTAGTACATGAGTGGAAAACACATATTTCGTAACCTAAAATAATTTAAAATGTCTAAAACTATCATTTTAGAAGAAATTATAACTAGTTGATTAAAATAAAAATATTTAATAAAATATTTCCTTTTCTTATAAAACAATATTTATAGAAATATCCGTAAATCATTTTTACAGTGTAAAATCAAAATAAATCCTTCCATATAATGCTATAAATAACTAGAGTATGAAGTTTCCTTTACAGTGACACGTGGGCCCCCAATTAACTACGGAGACATAAGACTGTGAACTCTTACTTTCTAAGATGTAACTCCGAGATTAATTCTCATCTTAATCGACTATCAACAAACTGTCCTGAGCTTTAAAAATGGATAGGAAGAGGGGTGAGATTACATAATCCCAATGAGTAAACAATTACCATCAAAAGCATCTAAAGCCGAGTAGATGGAAACAATATAAAATAACGTTATATCTCAATAATATTCATAACTCAAAATTCGTTTCAATCTATACCAAACAATTTCTTTTCATCAAAATTTCTCGGCTTATGAATTTCTTAAATTTGGCCCCTGCCAGAATCATTCTCGCGAGTACCTTCGTCAAGGTATCCCACTAAGACCACCAATGCTGTTAAATGTCCCATACCCATAACCATATTTTCACCACTGACACCTAGCCGTTCCTTGGCGTTGGCTGAGTCTCACTCTCACGTGGTGGTTCGAACGTAAGGTGCACTCAAATCTTACCTCAGGAGATACTTCACCCAACATCTCCCCCGGAGGTAAGTATATAATTGGGTTACCGTGCCCCTCTCATAGGCAATCCATGGAAACCCCTATCACTGCAGTGACCGTTTAATATGCCACCAAACCCATAAAATTTTCAGTAGCATAATATGGTGAATAAAATTTAATACAGTCTACCGAAACCAAACACAAACTGTTCATATATTTCATGTCAACCCCAAATTTAGCCATCATGCTACCATAGTGTCATAAACCACAATTTCAATAACATATAAAATCATAAATTCAACACTGTCTCCATATACTCAATTTTTCCAAAACAATATTTGATTTTAAAACCAATATAAATCTCATTTTTATTAAAAGACATTTTGTTGACTCCATTAGTTTTGATGATAATAAAACATTCCCATGTCATTTATGTCTAATGCTTCTAACAAAGTGTGCAGGGCAAATGTTCATTAATGAGAAACTATTTCAATCTTCCTATTGAACATCCAAAGATGTGATTTGAATAAAGAACAAGGAAGATCAGTATTGATGAAGTCCCCTGATATGTTAAGGAAGATCACTGGTTGAACCAAAGTCAAAGTGGAGAAGTAAAAGGGTGAAGCTTGGTGAGAAACAGAATCAAGTTAGTTGACCAAGATAATGGGGTTAGTCGACTAAGCGATCACTGGAATCTGAGTCTGAAACAGAACCAACTTAGTCGACCAAGGGAAAAATTTTAGTTGACTAAGTGCTCTCTGTCTACTTCATCCGCCAAGCCACTACAAGATAAGAAAACGGCTAGAACCTTCCCTAAATTGTTTCTAACGGTCATAAACGTTCCAATAGCCATCAGACAAGCTTCTTCAATTTTTTACAAATTTTGACAACTTTGGCTTCACACAAAAAGACACCATCACATTCAAGCCAAGAAGAGAAGCAAAACCTGAAAATCCTTTGTACTCTTCATTGAACCTTAACGCCTATTCTTTGTATCTATGTTCAGCACTTCAAATTGTACTATATAGATTAACCGTGTGATCACTAGGTACTTTCCTTTTCTATCTTTGTATTCTTAGAGTGAGTATTTCACTCTAAGTGTTTGCATCAAGCAAGGTTTGCTTGGATGCTTGTAGGTTCCAACTTAGCCTTGAAAAGTTAGGGTTAGGTTCTAGTTTAGCCCGTGAAAAACTAAAGTGATAGGTTGTGGTTGAGCCTTGGAAAGCCACATTGGGTTTTAGTTGATCCCGTGAAAAACTAGTGTAAAGGTTATGGCTAAACCTTGGAAAAGCCATTGTAAAAGCTTGGTGGAAGCTTGTGAATTCCACCTTCTAGTGTTTGATTTAAAAATCCTTGGTTGGATAATCAAGGTAGTGGATGTAGGTATTGGACCGAACCACTGTAAATACCTTGTCTATTGTTTTCATTGCCTTATCTTCCTTAGTTTGAGATCAAGTCTCAATCCCACCAAAAAGAGCCGAGATAGTGCTATTCACCCCCTCTCTAGCACCTATATTTGGGGCCAACACATTTTAATTAGAAAACATAATATTTTATAATTTAAACTTACCATTCAATAAAAGCATCAAACAAGTATATTTACTCTAGATATTTAAGACGATAAATTGTCCACTCATAGTATTAGGAGTAGAAATACTCTTATTTTCAGTCCGTAGGTACAGTCCTTTACCCGTATCCAATGGCTCACCACCTAGCCATAATCCATGACACAAATTCCAATTAAATTGTGTCTAACAGTCATAAGCTATTTTAGGCTCAATATATATACATGATATGAAATGAAAAATGGTTCGAACAGTTGTTTAATCACAGTGTCCGATCGACTCACCTACACACTGTCTAAATTGCTAAAATCCTCAATTTAACTTCGATTTGACCCATTTCAATTTCTAATAGTCCAATTATATCCACAATACTCAATTACTATAAATGTGGGCCAATGTATCAATCCTAGACCACAAATTACTCTTTTACCCCTATTAGATGAAATTTGTATCTTTGCACCAAAAATTTCCATTTAATTTCTATATTCATAATTCATCAAATCTCACTTAAATACCTCAATTTAGCATCAATTTCAGCAGCCATTCATCCCCTAGAAAATTCGACCATAATGGGTTCAAGGTGGAAAATTTGGTTTTCTTGCTAGATTTTGCTATATTTCATTTCTACCTAACTAAAAACATTAAATCAACCTAAAATCTATCAAAATAATTGCTCAAAATCCCTCCATGGAGGTTCAGCCAGCATGGGTTTGGTATGCCCACTTGAGATTCATGCATGGAAATTGAAAAAAAAATGGGTGGGTAAGGTAGATTTCAAAGAAAATAAAAGAAATTTTACCTTTAACTTGATAAATCTTGAATTTCCACACTTTTCCCCTTAAAATTCAGCCTAGGGTTTATTGGTTTTCTTTTCCCCTTTCTCTTCTCTTACTGGTTGGCCTAAATGGGTAAGAATGCTGAAGAAATTTGGCTTTTTATAAGCCATTAAAATATTATTTCTTTACTTGACACATGGCACCATTTTATTGGTCCATGTGTAATTGTTTAAAATTTATTCATTCTTTCTTCACCACACATTATTTCTCACTTATCCAAGACATTAATTGAATTCCATGTGTTGTCAAATGCCATGGTGGAGCAAATTTTTAAAAATTATAATTTTACACTCGTAATTATGCAAAATTATAATTTTGCCCCTAATAATCCAAAAATTGTAAAAATTCAAATTTTTCACCTTTCAACCTTAAATAACACTTCAATTGATCAATCTTAATTAAATGGGGCCAAAATCTTTTCTAAAAATTCTTGTTTTGTCCTTTAGTGGTAAAATTACCGTTTTGCCCTTATGCTCCAAAAATATTGAGAATTAAAATTTTCACTGCTAAATCTCATATTATACTTCAATTGATCATATTATACTTCAAATGATTAATCTTGGTCAAAGTTTCATCAAATAACCAAATTTAAATTTTGAGTGGCAAAATGATCATTTTGCCTTTAAATTTTGAAAATTTCAAATTGACCACAAATCGGACCTCGAACTCCAAATCACTGTTTTGAGCCATCCTTGGACTATAAAATCCCCAGTTTCACTCTTAAAATCCTTATTTAAACTTGTTCTAGGTTTAAATCATCTCAGTTGTACTTCTAGTTATAATACCGACTTTTAAATACTTTTTCAGCTGTTCAAATATACAATCACTCTATCAGTCACATGTATAACATGGCAGATATTTTAGGGCTGGGCTTGACAATCCACCCATAGAGGGCACCTTGGAACGTTCACTCATGCGAAGGACACATTGAAGTGCCCACCCGAGGGGGGAAAGGCATCTGACCTCCCTATTTTGGTATTTTTTTCCTTTTTTTCTATAGGAAAAATGCCAAGTCTTCAAAAATAGATGGAAAACAAAGTTTTTTTTTTTTTGTATTTGCTTCACTTTGTTTCTTAGGTGAAGCTTGAAATCATTCTTTCTCCTTTATATTTCATTAATTAAGCTACACCGTTGAGCCACCAAGTAAATTTGGCATAATTGAAGTTATGGAAATTGAAATTTAAGTGAGGTTGTTGAAATTTGGGTCTCCTGAGGTGAGCTCATCAAGGTAAGTTAAGTTGGAAATGGATTGTTTATAAGCATGAAGTGAATTGCTGGAAGGGTATTAAGCTTAGTCAAGCTAGAACATGGGAATAATAGTTAAGTTGAAGTTGAATGTGGTAATAAATTGCCAAATGAATTGTAAATGGCATTAAGTTAGAAAAAAACATAGAGATTTGAGCACATTAATGATTGTTGTGCATTGATTTAATACTAGATTGCATTGGAGCCCTAAGTGTCGTAATTAAAGAGCTTGAATAGTTGGTTGACTATTATTTTAGCCGAGATACTGTGCTAGTGGTATTCGAGTGAATGGATAAGCATTCCAAATGTTTTGATAAAATGCATGAAAAGATTTAAATGTGAGTGTGCTCAATGTTTTTAAAAGAAATTTGCATGGGAGTAAACTTTTATTTATTGTAATACTTGCTACTGTGTATGTGTAATTGACCTATTGTATTAACCTAATGAGTTGGGTACTTATAAATGAACATGATATGTTGTGTATAAATATTATTGTGATGTGATGTATGCATATATGCACAATTAAGATGATATGCAGAATGTGATATTTTGTAAACTTAAAAGTACGTTGTCAAACTGCCATATGAGTAACTACGTGGACTTGTGCTAGATTAATATGTTGTAAGCATTTGTAATTGGTTATGAATTGATACATATATAAGTATATTGGTGTGAACTGATATGTTATACACTGAACAGCATGGTAAATAAGCTACATGTCATGTGGATATATTGATATAAATAGTTATTGTTGTGCATTAAGGAGCATGGTAACTGAGCTACATGTCATGTGTATATATTAATATGAATTGTTATTGTTATGCACTAAAAGGCATAGTAAGTGAGTTACATGTTATGAGGATATATTGATATGAATTGTTATTATGGTGCAATGATGTCATATCCCATTTTTTGAAGGGATTGTGACCAGTACTAGGACCTATATGGGTATAGCTCACTAGACGTTAGTAAAGCCTCTTTCATCATTTTATCATCAATCAATCACATTTGGCTCATTTGCCACCATCATCATTTATATGTAAAGTATTCATTATCATAATCATAACATTTATACACAAGCGTAACACACAATTATGGACTTATTCACATAAACTGTGTATGCATATAGCCATTCATGATAATTGTACCCATTACATTTTCATATAAATTCTATATATTGGCACCTCAAGCACTCATAAGGCCTCATGCCATTATTCATATCACTACATAACATCATAAGAAATATTTTACCATTCAATGACTTAACAATCATCCATAAAGAAACATTTATAAACAAAAATTACAGACCAACTATTCAAACGAAACATGATCCATCTCCCTAGGCTTCAAGGGCTGTCATGTCACCTATCAAAGGAAGAATAGACCACACTTCTATGACACAAGTGCTCAACAGCAATCACTGATCTACAAGAAAAATGGAAAAAACTAACATAAGTCATAAAAACTTCACGAGTCGAGATGGGAAAGGGACAAGTGAAGAGGCTAAAGCTTTTGCATAAATAAACATTTTATATAACCATACATGTATGATCTTTCAAATATGAATATTAAACTTGTAAGAGAATAATCATGCTTTCAAACAAGTTTTATATATCTTTTGTAAATATGTACCAAACCTTTAAATCTTTGAGTATCGTATTCAACAACATGGAAAATACTTTTCATATATTTTGGAGTCTCATAATCCATTAAAACTCATTTAAGCATCAAAATATTTGAATGGCATCCGAAAAAGGGCTAACTCATGAATTCATCATTTCAATTAAGGCATCGAGACTTACCTTCTAGAGCTCGATAACCTGCTCATGAACTTGAGTAATTTGGACTCATTCGATCTCATTCTCATAACAATGTTACCTCTAACTTTCTTTCATAATAAACTAAGGAACCTTGTTCCAACATTGCTCATATATCACATATAAAATCATTACTCAACACTCACATATATAATCAATCTTGTGATGGTACAAACCCCATCAACCTTGGGCTAGCAATGTATAAACCCCATTGCACTTTGGACCGATAATGTATAAACCTCATTGCACCTTGGGCATAAATGATACATCATAGGAGTGGAATCATCACCTCATTCCAAGAGTGGAATTTATACTTTACTCCAAAATAATGGTAAAGCTAAAACGCACAAAAACTCTGGGTTAACAAGCAAACATATCTTAACTTATATTAACATGTACAGATAGTCATAACATGTAGTATGTGGAACCTACATCACATACTTGGCATTATAGCCATCAACAAGTAATCTTTATCATTTCATATGGTATATGCAATCTATTTCACATACTAAACATCATGGCTTTCAACATGCATTTTTCTCATATCACAGGCTATGTGGAAACTACTTCGCATGCTTTAACATAATTCACATTATATGCCAATTCTCATTCATGTGGTATGTAGCAATGATATCACCTACAACTCAATACAGATACCTCATATGTTCATTCATAACTCATCTAACATGTGGAATTACCATCACATGATTATAGGATTTTATCATGCTTTAAGCATTTCATACATATCTCATTGAAATGGTGATTTTGGTGTAAACACTTGAAAAGACTTGTCCTCCATAGTTAAAAACTAATACATAATAAAATATTTACTTATTCATAGTAGCTTTGAGAACCATTTTAAACAATTTATCATCCACAAACACATTTTCACTTAGCAAAATATTTATGAAAAACCATACTTAACAAAAATTATGCTGCAACTTTACACACCAAAATTGTTTGAAAGTGGTGTATCCACTTGATGTGTGCATTAAATACATATATTTCATGAGAGATTAAATACCTAATTAGGCTAAGATAAACTAGATTCATGACTGAATTTAGGTGTTTTAGTTATTTTATTAGTTAATTTAATATATATTTTAATGTTTATTTTAAGTTAATAATGTTAGTTTTATGTTATTTATGTTTGCTTTTATGTTTTGTAGGAGTAGAATTGAAAATAACTCCAATTGGTGAAAAAAGGTGCAAAATGGATTGGTGCTTTGTTCATATATGTTGTCGTATTTCAAGCATAACTTCAATTCAAAGGTCTAATTGATGTGATTCTTAAACCATTGGAAAGATAAGAGGCAGAGCTACAACTTTCATGGTTACCATTTTGCCTAGTTCTACATCAAAAAAGGAGAAAAATGTATCACAAGGCAACACCGTGGTGTTATAGTTTGTAAAGATGCCTTTTCGAAGATGGGAGTTTGAATTGGACCAAAATTATGTTTGTGAGCCCTATAAATACATCTTTATAAAGCTAAATTGAAAGGAGGCTAGAGGGAATCAATTTTAGGTTATTTTAGGAGGAGATTAGCCACTAAAAACTCAAGAAAATAAGATTAACCATGGAAGATTAAAGATTACCAATTTCTAGTTCTCTTTCTTTCTCTAGTTTTCTTGTTTATTTTGTTTGAGATGGTTAAACTCTATTTTTTTATTCTCTGTATTTGCAATTATGAGTAGTTAATTTCTTTCCACTAGGATTGCAATTGAACTCACATGTAGTTTAAATTTTTAATCTCTTTCTTGCATATTTTCAATGGAATTGAATTATTTGTTCCAATTTGTTCTTAATGCTTTTAATTACTTGATTACCAATTAAAATTGAATTGGAAACCTAAACATAACTTGAGAAAGAGAGTTTAGAGTAGTCTAAAATTGGAATATCATATGTTCATATTTATTTGCTTGAATGAATAAATTAATTTGTGTATAGGATAGAAATATACCTATATGTCTTATGTAGCCAGTATTAGAACTTGAACTTAATTAGTCTATTTTAATTTCAATACATATAGATTTATAGAGTTTTGATTAAAATAGATTTTTTGTAAGAGTTTCAAGAAAGTCTTATTATAAGTAATTGAGGACTTTAGGTTAGCAATTCAACCCATAAAAACCCATGAAGAGAAAGAGGTAAGATTTAGATGAAGTGCAAGAGATATTGTGATCCTAGGTTTGTTTGAATTGATTTTTCTCTTATTATATTATTGCTTTGATTTTTAGTTTAGTTTATTGGTAATTAGATTTAGTTAATTTTTAATTTAATTAATTATTTGATTTTGATTGTTTAGATAAAACTAAATTGTGTTAATTTTAGTACTTAGTGAAATTTTAGATCAATTCTTTGTGGGATCGACATTTTGCTTACCATTATATTATCTGTTCGATACATATACGTGCTTCTAAGCCTTACTTCATAAAACCTTGCTTGTTCTACAAACTTAAGCTCTAACAATCACCTATCTACATAAATCTTAACATAAGTTTTTAATTTCCTTTTGAAACCAGTAGATTTATTGAAAAATCCTTTCATTAAGTTCTAATAAATTTCCATACTTCAAGTCTAATCCATAAATGAACAAACTTAACTTTCCTTACCTTTACAACCTCCTTCAAAAGCAAAACCCCTCAAAATTTATAGGTCAAAAATAGATTAAAATGAGTTGAAATTGGAAATTCCTAGTATTAGGTCATACCCATGAGATTTAAACTCAAAAATACCAAATCTTTTCTTAGATTTGAGTTAGAATGTTGAATCTTTGTCCAATGGGGTCTCAGGAGGTTAAGAAAGGTTTGGATGGTGTAGGAATGTTGACTCCATATGTTTTTTATGATAACAAAACATTCCTCATTTATTAATGTCTAACTTCACTATTTAAGTGTGCAGGATTTAATTTAATACCCCTAACAAAGCTATTAATTAAAAGCAAGTCAAGGAGCTTGCTAAATTTAATAAAGAGTTAATCAGTTAAAAGGGAAAGAAAAAGTAATGAACAAAAACAGAACCTTAGTAGCTAATTATCAAGGGACTTTAATCAGTTAAGGCATGACTATGTAATAAGCTAAAGCAAAACAGAAATATGTTAATCGGTTAAGAGGTTTGGTTAGTCAGTTATAGCATAAGGTCTTAGTACCTTCAAGCACTAAAAACAAGTTTAAAAATATAGTTGACCGTTAAAAAGAGCCCAAATAGAGAAATTCAAAATTTTAAGATGCTTTAGTCAATTAAAGCTTATTTTATTCAATTATGGTTTAAAGAAGTAAAGCTTCAATCAATTAAGGGAAAAGCTAACCAATTAAAGGAAGACTGATGTGTAGAAAAAAGAAAATAGAAAGCTTGTAATTGGTTAAAGCCTACCATAATCAGTTAGAGGAAATCCGCTAAAGAAGAGAAGTCTGAAAATAAAGACCTCTTAATCGGTTAGAGCCTCTTGTAATCGATTAGAGTAGAGAACACATGCGATACCCTGTACCCTCGCTAGACACAAATAAGACCTTATTGATCAAACGAATGATCATTTGATGCGAATTGGCGTGCTAAAGAACGACAAAGGATGAAAGGAACGCTCAAGAATAAAATGTTTCGCACGCGTAGAAACAATAATTAAATAATAATATTTTCATCGGGGATGAATAAGTAAGCTGAAGGATGATTTGAAAGTAAACCGAGACATAATAATGTATTTCGGGACCAAAGAAGACAAGTGAAATTTTTTAAAATAAAATAATATTTTATTTGTTGTCGAAATTAGTCATGAAAAATGAAATATAACTAATTTAAGTGGGGGAGAAGAAGTAAAGAAGAATTTTAGAGGAATATGACGACAATTGTACAGTATAGTGCAATTTTAATAAATCGAGCTAACACGTTAAGTAAATATTTAAATATTATTGTTACACCGCGTTGAAATGCGATCTCAATATTTTGGTTATACACTATAAGAGAATGAAGATATAAGAAAATTAAAACTTTTACACGTGTTCGAAGAATCAATTTTAAAATATGAAAATTAAAGAGAAGTGTATAAAATAAAACAAAGTTGAGGAATGATATATAAATTTTATTATTTTGAAGAAATAAAAATAAAATGAAAATAAAATGGATGATAAAATAATGAATAAAAGATGTTGAAAAGTCAAACAAAAATTTTTAAAGTGAATGGCTGGCCACAAAAATCAAAGAAAGAATGGAAGAAAGACAAAAAGCAAAAGAAAACAAAAGAAAGAAAAGAAATGATGTGTGGGGCCGGTCAATTGAGATAAAAGAAAAGAAGAGGAGAAAAAGCCGAGAAGGAGAAAGGAAAAAGGAGAAGAGAGGAAAAAAGAGAGAAAGAACCGTGGAAGAAAAAGAGAAAAGAAAGAAAATTTTGCATCTTTGGGGCGGTTTTGCTGCCAAAATTTTTTAGTGAGAAAGGAAGCTAGTTTGCTGCAAATTTTAAGAAGAAAAAAGAGAACATTTGCTGCAATTTTTGGAAGAAGGAAAAGCTGAAAATATTTAAGGTTAGTGGTTGAAATTTTTGAGGTTTTTGTGGCTGAAATTATTGAGGTTTTGTTGCTGGTTTTGGAGCTGAAAATCTGCTGAAATTTAA
This sequence comes from Theobroma grandiflorum, assembly GCA_036013995.1. Classification (NCBI taxonomy): domain Eukaryota; kingdom Viridiplantae; phylum Streptophyta; class Magnoliopsida; order Malvales; family Malvaceae; genus Theobroma; species Theobroma grandiflorum. The sequence continues at coordinate 18,532,109 of CP142131.1, forward strand.
GGTCATGTTGTTGGAAATTCTTGGAGGTTTTTGCTGCCATTGAAGGAAGTTTTTGATGACCGATTTTGAGGGGGAAAAAGAAAGAGTTTGGTTGCAAGTTTGAGAGGAAAACAAAGATATGAGCTACCGGTTGTGAGTGAAAAGAGAGAAAAGGGAAATGCTGCCACCGAAGGAGGAAAAAGACGAGCCAAAGAAGAGAAGAAAAAGGGAAAGCTCGACTGGAAAGAAAAAGAAAAAGGAGGACGGGTTAGAGGGGAAGAAAGAAAAAAAAATAGAATATGGGCATAGCCCAAATAGGAAATAAATGGGCATGGCCCAATAGAAAATAAAAATAAGTGGGCATAGCCCAATAAGAAATAAATGGGCTTAGCCCAAATAGGAAAAAAATGGAAATAGCCCATGGAAAAGGACTAATGACAATAAGAAAAAGAAAAATCCAAAAATGAAAAATAAAAGTGAAGACTTGGGCCTACTTAGCTCAATTTAGAAGTGCTAAAGTGACAATAGTGCACTACAGTGGCGTGCCGGAGGAATTGACAAGCGATCAGTAAATAAAAAATAGCGATGTAATATCCCATTATTTTGAGGTGAGTAGGAGGTGTCAATTTTAAAATTTTCATATTATCTATAGATATATATATATTTACGCATGATTTATCGAGCGCGTACAATTGTGGAAAGCATGCGTTGATAGAATTTTAAGAAATTGTGGGTGTAAGTTATTTTTAGAAATTATTTAGAATATATATATATAAATTATACGTAAAATGTTTTAAATCGGGAAACAAGCTTTTTGAAACGATTTACATCAAAGAAAAATGTGCCTTATTGTTTGTGTCATGTGCATTCATGAAATTTATTATATATTCACCATGCTACTTTGATATAAAAATATCATGCAAATATTTACAATGAACATTTTACGAAAAGAGAGTTTTAACGTAATACGGAGATCGATATTTTGAGAAGGATGTAAAATATCCCTTTGAAAATCAAATTTGGATTCTTTTAAAAGTGATTTTATTTAATCAAGAGATTCAAGAGTAAGCGAAGAATACATATTTGTATTATATATATATATATATGTGGTTTAAACTGATGGCTTATGACAATGTAAGGGCATGGATGACTGGAATTGTGTTTGTATGGATTATATGAACAGTTTTGTTTTTACTTTGACAGACTGGGTAAAATAATATTAGTCATGCCATGCTATTGAAATTTTTATTGATATGGTGGGTTAATTAATTAGTCACTGTAGTGGCGGGTTCCGTGGACCAGCCTATTAGAGGGGCACGGTAAACCCCATTATATTTTACCTCGGTACGAGAGGCGCGGAGGGTAACTCCTGAGGTAAAGCTTTAGAGTTCACTTCACGCCGAACCACCACGTGAGGGTGAGCTCAGCTAATGCCAAGGAACGGTTATGTTTTCAAAAGTAAAAACATGTTTTATGTGTATATGACTTCTAAACAGCCTTGGCAGACTCGGTTGGATGCCCTAGCGCAAGGTGTCACCGAGTACGAATTTTTGGCGTGAGCCAAGTTTTAGGAAAGTCATAAGCCTTGTTGATGATTTTTGATAAAATGTAATTGTTTTATATGGGTTGAAATAAGTTTTAATATTATGAATTATATTTTTTTTGCATGGTGAGAATGGAATTAAACGGTTTTTCGTAGCTCCCCCTGGTTTTATTGTTATATGAATTTTACCCTCGCATGCGAGGCGATTTGTGAATAATGTATCCACCCGATTAATATTTGGCTTAGTGGGAGTTTGCTGAATTTTATTGATTTACTCTGAGCGGTACATGAGATAATTTCGACTGCAAAGATCTTTTACGAACATGAGGTTTAGAATGATATTGTATTGATTTGGTTTGAAAATGGTTATTAACCTTCTCAATGCACAAATTTTAATTACTTGATTTGATATGCACCTTGGTTGATTACACCTTATAAGAAATTCTCGATTTTTATATAAGGCACAAACTTCCGTTTGAAATAAATTATTTTTATAATCCTGCATTTCTATATTCAACCGGTATGCTGTTTGTTTGTTTCCCATCTACACCCTACTCACTGAGCTGATGATCACTGAGTCTATGAGACTCACACCCCTCTTATTTCCCCTTTTGCAAACAAGGTTCAGCCTAGCATGTAGTCATCGGCGCATTCGGTCCACTGAGAATAGGTAAAGGCATTTCTTAGTATTTTATCTCGAGTCACTTCGCTGTTAGAGATCAAGTCGTAGTACTTTATTTATTAAGTTGTAAAAGATATTGATTTTCTTATAAGTAAAGAATTGAATGCCGTGAATTTCAATGTATCAACTTGTGATTAAATGCTTTAAAGTTTGAAAAAAAAGTATGGGCATGTTTCAATTCATTGTTATGAAAGTATAATGTTTGCACATTAATATGAAATGGTAATCGTATATAGTTGATTGACGGGAAATTCTAGATAGGCTTGTTCGGGACTTGACGGGTTTTCTAGAAGGTCTCGGACGCCGATAGCGACCGGGAAAGGGTCGCTACAACACAACAGCAGGATAATGCAAGACAAAGAAGCTATAATCGATTAGAGCTGTAATTGATTAGCGAAAGTCTGTCTACCTTTTTGAATCTAAACACTAGAAGACAAAATAGCGGCTAGAAGTGCATCATAGTTGTTTCTAATAGATAGAAACTATCTCCAACAGAAAAATCTAACTCTCTAAGTATAAAAGAAAGCTCCAACAGTCAAAGAAAGTAGATTTAAAAGAGAAAAAAACTACCTTGAGCAAAAAGCCAAATATTCTTCACCAAAAACACTTGTTCTTCGTTCCAAATCCAAAAAAAGTGTTTAAGGTTGATTGTAATCTGTCCAATCTTGTAAAGGTACTTAGTTGTACTTCTTTTTTTTCTTTTTTTCTTGAGAAATTAGAGAGTGGGAAGCACTTTAAAACTTGTTGTAAAGAATTAGAGCTTGGGTTAGAAGCACATTTTGTAAAAGCTTGGTGGAAGTTGTTAATTCCACTAGTTTAGTGAAGTTGGGTTGAAAATCTTTGACTAGGAGATCAAGGTAATGGATATAGATCAAAGGGACCAAACCACTATAAATAGCTTTGCATTGATCACTTCTTTTTACCCTTATTTACTTAGTGTCTTTTAGCCACTAAAAGCTTTATATTCATTTTCCTTTACTCAGTCAAAAGCTTTAACTTTCAAAAAGGGTTGAGCATAAAATTTTTAGTACTATTCACCCCTATCTCTAGTACTCCATTAGGACCAACAAGGAAAAGAGTTAGAGGTTAGAAAAGTGTAAAATGAATTTTAGGGCTTGAGTTGGGTTTTATATTTTTTTTTTCCATGCTGGAGCCCAAGAACCGACTTCTGGATTCCTAAGAATCGATTATTTGGGTTCCCAAACTTGCAAAAACCAACTTCTCAATTTTTTGGAATTGATTCTTCTAGTCTAAAAGCTTTTCTGACTTGCAAAAATTGATTTCTCAATTTCCAAGAATCAAATTCTTTTACTTCAAAAGCTATTCTAACTAACAAGAATCGATCTTTCTTTACTTAAGGTCGATTCGTGACATTTCCAATAGATATCTAAGGTTCATATACACCTTGGAATCAACCTCTTTTATCGTAGAATCGATTCTCCAAACTTATATTTGTAAAAATTACCTTTATTTAGCCATCATTTCATATCATACTCTCATCCAATCAGGTTACATCAACTATAACATTATCATAGCAAAAATTTCACACCAATATAGTTAGGAGAACTCATCTAACATCTAATATTGTACGAAATCATAATTCATTCACATAAACTATATGCTATCATATTAAAGCATAGTCTATATCTTTGGTTTCCTTTTCATCTATTCTTACAACCATCATTTATCCATAAATATAACACAAAAGTATGGAGAGATTTAGATCAAATGACAAAGGACTTTCTTAGATACTCGTCATCAACATATAAATCATAAAATTTCGAGATCTCACCAAATTTTCACAACATGTAAAATTAAGGTTTCACAAGTGAGAGGCATGGTAGTTGAACTATGATGCCACATGTGCACATGAATTGGTGCATAAGAATTATATGTTATGAACTTGTAAGGCACAAGCATGTTGATGGCACGGTGGACAACCACATGGCCACATGAATAGTCAATAGAACGAATGTCATAGAATTGTGTAGTTTAAGAGGAATTCCCTTGATAGTGAAGGGGAAGTATCACTATCCCATGATTAAAGTCATGGGCTGATTACGCTGGATCGTATTCCCTTACTAATGAAAGGGAAATATCATTATCCTATTATAAAGATCAGTGGCTAAATGCACTAGACCATATTCCTTTGATAGTGAGGGGGAAATATCATTATCCTATGATTAAGATCAATGGTTGAATGCACTGAACAATATTCCTTTGGTAATGAAGAGGAATTATCACTATCCTATGATTAAGGTTAATGGTTGAATGCACTAGACCATATTCCCTTGATAGTGAAAGGAAAATATTACTATCCTTATAAATAAGGTTAGTGGCTAAATGCGCTAGATCATGTTTCCTTGATAGTGAGAGGGAAATATCACTATCTCGTGCTTAGAAATCTCTTGAATATGTGTGAAATTTATGAAAATATGTTCCATTAGGCTATTAATGTGAACCCTTAATCAAATAGCAAGTTTAGAAGTGTTGCCATTATGATTGTGGTAGAGCGATAAATATTATTGGATGTGTGAGCATGTGTTGTGTTAACTGAAGTTTCACCTTAGGTGACATGTTGTAAACAGCCTCTAGTAGCAAGTTTAAAAGTATCCCTTTAGATAAAGATTGAAAAATAAAAGTAAAAATAGCAAGCTTGTTAATATTTCCCTTGTTGGATATTGAATGAGAAGATGAATTATTCCACCAAGCTATGAGTGTGGGAATAAGTTGATTGATATTGAAATACTAGAATGAGGGTTCACAAGCTAGAGTTTGAAATAAAAAAAGGAGTTTGAATAGCTAAAAATTGAAAAAAACTTGCAGATTGATGAATAAAGTATCGATAGATTGGAGAATCTATCAAAATGTGTCTAATTGGATATGCCTCAAGGACATTCTGTGTCAAATCTATCAATATTTTGGCAACTATATCAATACTTATGCTCTGTCTTTGATTGAATGATGGCTAATGTTTGGTTGGTGTTAGGGAATGCCTTGTCAAACCCTGCTCTATAAAGTAATTTCAATGTCATTCACATGCTCAATAGAATGTCTACATATTGAGGAAGTCCTGAGAAATCATTAAAAGACGATATTGCCCTTAGAAGTACAATTAAGTCGATTAAACCTCGAACAAGATAAAATCGAGATCTTAAAGATGAAATTGAGAATTTCACAGTCCAGGGATGACTCAAAATGGTAATTCGGAGTTCGATAATTAATTTGGAGTCAATCAGGAAAATTGACCGATTATGGGCAAAATGGTCATTTTCCAATTTGAGGACAAAATGAGAATTTTTAGAAAAGATTTTCTTAGCCCCATTTCACATGTTTGAGTATGATATGAGTATTGAAGTATAATTGGAAGATCTAGCAATGAAAAATATGAGTTTCCAGTATTTTTGGAGTATAGGGGCAAAATGGTAATTTTACCACTCGAAATCGAAAATTGAATTTTCGAAAGGATTTTGATCAAATTTAATTATTTGGAGTGTGATATGAGCATGACGAGTGAAAATTATGCATCATGGTAAATTTTCAATTTTTGAGACAAAAATGTAATTTTTGAAAAGTTCGAGGGCAAAAGTGTAATTTTAAAAATTTTACTCCACCAAAACTTCGAAAACATCTGAAAATTTCATCTAAGACTTGGATAAGTCAAAGGGAATGCATGGTGGAAAAAATAGGACAAGTGGATGGCTAGAAAAAATGAATTAATAAAATATTCAAAATGTGAATAAAATAATATTATTTCATTAAACTAATAAAAAGGCATAAAAAAATCAGCCCATAACCCATTCTTCATCTTCAACATTTGGCCAAGCAAGAAGCAAGAGAGAGAAAGGAGAAAATAAAATCCTAGCCAAGAAATTTAAAGGAGAAATTGGTGGAAATTCAAAAATCAAGTGGAAAAAAGGTAACATTTCTTAAATTTGTCTTGTGCTTTACCTTTCCCATGCATTTCCTATCATTTTCCATGGTTGAATCATGTGATTTGAGGATGATTTCATGGCTGGTCCAATGGGTTTAGAGAGAGAAAGTTGATGGAAATAATTGATTTTGAAGTATGTTAGTGAATTTAGTTAGTTAAACATGTCTAGGTAGAAAAACAACAAGAAAAATTTCGCTTCCCCCTTAATCCTTCATAGACCAAATTTCATAGTGAGTTTATTGAAAATGAAATGATTTCATTTCAAGTGAAATTGTTGAGAATTGATGAATTGAGGGATGAAAAATCAAATAGGAAAAATTTTAGTGAAATTCCACCTAGTATAGCTGAAATTCCCATGAATAATTTTGAAGGTAATTAAGCTGAATTTTAGGTTATTTGGCATGTATTTGGTGATATTTGATGAATTATGGAGTTAGAAAATTAAATAAGAATTTTCAGTGCAAAAATTAAAATTTTTACCCACTAGGGGTAAAAGCGTAATTTTTGGTCCGGACTGATAAATTGGACCAAATTCATAGTCATTGAGGTATTGTGGATATAATTGGATAATTGAAATTGAAATGGATGGAATTGGAGTTGAATTGGGGATTTTAGGAATTTACACCGTGTATAGTCGAGTTAGGTCGGACACCGCAATTAAGCGATTGTCCAAACATTTCAAACTCCATCTAATGCATACGCATGGATAAGAGCCTGAAATAATTTATGATAAATTGACACAATTTATTGAATTTTGTATAATGGATTATGGATAGGTGGTGAGTCAATTGTTTCGGGTAAGAGACTGCACCCGAAAACAGAGGATAAGAGTATTTCTACTCCTAATACAGTGAGTAAACTTACTATCATCTTAATTATCTAGAGTAGTTTTATTTAATTGTGTGATTTTATGAAAAATGGTTGAATTGGAAAATTATTGTGTTTTATGGGAAAAATATGATTTTGTAAAATAATTTTATAAATTTCTGAAAAATTGAATAATGATTTCAAAAATAAAGTAATTGGAGACCCATACTGTGATTTGTGTTGTTTATCCATGATTTTAAATTTAATGGCTTATGATACATGTGAGCATGACTGGTTGTTTTTATGATTTGAAAAATATGTGAACTGCTTTGATTTGCCTTGAATGTGTTATGTGCGCCATGTCATGCTATTGTGATTTTCATTGATTGGTGGATAATTAAAATGGGCACTGCAGTGACGGGGGTTCCGTGGGCCGCCTATTGGAGGGGCACGGTTCTCATTTATTGAGCTTACCTCGTTCGGAGAAACGCGTAGGATAACTCCCGAGGTAGGATTTGAGTACACTTCACGCTAGCCACCACGTGAAAGTGAGACTCAGCCAATGCCAAGGAACGGCTGTGTTGTCAGAAGTAAAATATGTTTGTGTGTATGTGACAATAAACAGTCTTGGCGGTCTCGGTAAAGATGCCTCCGCGAGGTATCCCCGAGAATGGGTTTTGGCATGAGCCAAGTGGCAGGAAACTTGGAAGAGGAAAGCAGAGAGCCTTCGCAAGGCGAGGCGAGATGCACCTCTAGCTGAGTATTCTGATAAGCCAAGTGTTTGAAAAGCGCATAAGCCATATTGAGAAATTAATTGAAAAATAATTGTTTATATGGGTTGGGATGAATTTCCAAGTTGTGAAATGTGATTTGTGAAGGGATATTTTTATTGTCTCCTATTACTCGGTTTTAGATTATTTTGATGATGTCTGTCTACTCACTGGGATTATATAATCTCACCCCTTCTTCCTAAACATTTTTCAAGCTCAGAGTAGGTAATAGAGCATCAGTTGCATCGAGAAGAAAATTTTGGAGTGGCATCTGAAAAAGTAAAGGTTCGTAGTCTTATACTTTCGTGGTCAATTGGGGGGCCCACGTGTCAATGCAAAATGAAATCTTATACTTTGGTTATTTATATTACAGTTTATAAAAATTTATTTTGATTTTACACTGCAAAAATTATTCATGGACTTCTCTATAAAAATTGTTTTATAAAATAATAGATATTTTATTCAATATTTTTATTATAAAAAAATAGTTACATTTTTGTTTTAAATACCGGTTTTAGATAGTAAAACTTATTTTTTATTTTGAAATATGTGTTTTTTTACTCACTTACTACGATTTTTGCAAATTTTGAAATTTTCTACAAAAATGACGAAAATGCCCCTATGAGGTGAAAATTATTTTCTACGGTTTGAGTTGGGAAAAAAGGTTAGAATTTTCTAAAACATGATTTCAGTAATGGTTGCTCACAGGGGAAGTGAAAAAGCTGATATGAAAGCCTTGCGAGGTTTCGGTCGATATTTAGGGTAGTAAATGTCTATCGAGGCTTCGCGGCGGTTGTCACGGGCTCGAAGGGGAGTACCGAGTCGTGACATACCTTTTCTATATGGTTAGCACTTTATTGAATATGAAAAGCTTGGTTTTCAATCAATGTAACAAGTCAAAGAGAAGTATTGATATTGCATCACAGATTTGGATAGAAAAACATATTTGATTTCAAAGTGAATGTGCATTGTTTACAAACCCTCTCTTGGTTATTGCTTGTTCCCTTCATTATCTTTCATTGAGTTTTTACTAACTATTTTTAACTTGCCTGTTTTTAGATCCGGAGCTAGCTGAATCGTAGTTAATTCAAGGGGGATCTTCATACACTTTTTGGTAGGTTCTAGATCATGGCATTCGGTAGTCATCTTGTTACCCAAGTCGCTTCGCTGGTCATCTGGTCATTGGTCACTTGGTTGCTTTGTGTGTGTGTGTGTGTAGACAGACAGACAGACACACACACACACACACACACACACACACACATCCATGTGTATTGGTTATGGAATATGCCGTAGTTGTTATATATCATGAATTAGTCGCGAGTTGGCGAATATGTTATGATTTTTTAAAATATTTTTAAATACTAACATTTATTTATATAATATTTACAAATTTTTACTAAATTATAAATGATTAATATTTAAAAATACAATAAAATTAAAATTAAAAATTATATAACAAAAGGTACTATTCTCTTTTTATCATTTATTCTTTTGTTATTTTAAAATTATTTTTACTAACCAAACATTGTAAGAAGTCATAATAGCAATTCCTACTTTATTTCATTTCGTCACCTAAACTATATAATGACATTTTCATTCTATTCTTATCTTATTTTATTTTCACAAAATATCTATTCTATTTTATTTTCAAATGGTAGAGCGCTGCTTTGCATGCAAGACTACAGGGTTCGATCCCCTTCATCTCCAGCTCTTTTTACTGCTAGCAAGTGGCATGCATTCTTTGCTCACATATTATATTTGATTATAATACCATCTTACATTATTATAATTCCTTGCTAATTTTTGTTCATTTTGCCGACATAATATTGAACTTTGAACTTAATTATTGGTTCTACACGAATGGAATGGATAAGAAGGAATAAAGTAAGCGTATAATTATGTAGTTATATACATATATTCATTATCTATTTCCGTAGAGATAGATGACATTTGTATGAATACATATCAACAAAGGACTCCACTGCATGGAATCTTTCCAATAATCAAGCAACCAATTCCTAGTTAGGATTTATTCTCTTCATCAACTGGTACATGACATTATCTCTCCCTCCACCACACCATCCACTTTCAAGGCATCTATATCTAAATTACTATTGGATTCTAATTTTTTCTTCTTACTTTATACTTTTAATGCATACAGTTTTAGATTATATCTATAGAGATAATTTTTTTTTCTCTCGTCTTATAAATTTTATCCTCAATTTTTAAAAAATGAATAAATCAAAAATGTTGCATCCTAATTTGAAATTTGAAATTAAGAAATAATAGATTAAATCTTAAAATGAAAATTTTTATAAAAATTATATCTTAAAATGAAAGAGTATTTAGCCTCTAGCTTTCCCTTTTAACTTCGAATTTGTGGTAAAGAAATAAGTATAAAATTTGGATGTAGAAAGCAAAGCCTAGGGAAAATTTTTTATCTCTTGCACTAATTACTCGATTCATAAGATTAGACAAAAGAAACTGCAAACAACATTTTCAAGATGATGAGGCCAACTATTTTATGTTGATAGAAAATTCAAAGTAAACATCGGATAAGTTGTTGGTGTTTGCTTCCATTTTATCATGCAATCCATATGGATAACTATTCTATTTATGTAATTATCAACAACATAATAACATAATAAAGACATTGTTTATCAATTATATTATTGAGATTAATCCTCGAAAAAAAAATTTGACTTTTACCCACTCAAACACTAGTTAGGTTTTGTCATAAAATTGAAACCTTTTGACATTATGTTCATAGTTCAAACCAATTTTCAGAAAGTCCATTTCTTAGGACTAAAGTATGATGATTAATATGTTAATTTTCATAGTATATTTTCTCTGTCATTACAAAAATAAATACTTTTTAAAAAATAAAAATTATAGCATTATTGAATTGATTCTAATTGTTTGATTCCGTGATAGAAATTCCACATATCAACTTGTTTATGTGTAAGGCAAAATGAAGATGCATTTTTTTATGTCAAATATATATATATATATATATATAAGAAATTGTCAATAATATGAGAGAATCAAACTAAGAGTATCATAATTATAGTCTAATAGAATTGTAATGGTATATAATTATGTTAAGACAACTCTTCAAATTCAAGGTGATAGGATAAATGTTAACTTGAGATTGGAAATTAAGTCTTAAAAATTAATTAGTGGCTAAACAATGGTCTTCCATGACAATAAGCTAAAGTTTGTTTGCAATCAAGAAGATTGATTGATTTAGTGGGGGGTGGAACAAATAGTTTTAATTTTAATGAAAAAAAATACAATTTTTTAAAAAATAAAATCAATTTAAAAAGACTCAAGAGCTTATATATTAATAAATTTCAGTATTAATATTTTGTTATGAATTTGTAGTAAATTCACGAGATTGAGTTGGTATCATTTCTTATCCCAAATGAGTTAATATCTCTTTATCTCGTTATACAATGAATAGTATGGATTGGCAAGCCTTGTAAAACAAAATACGTACTGTATATGATTTAATACAAAGGTAAAATACAATAAAAATACAGATAAAGAGAGAGAGAAGAGTGGGGACAAGGAGGAGCCTGAGGCCGCAGCCTCCCCAGAAGAATTTCCTTCTTGGCAGATTCTTTCTCTCTCTAACTTTCTCTTCTCCTTTTTTTCCTCTCCACTCATCCCCTCCATTTTTTCCCCATTCTTTTTCTTTTCCCTCATATTTATATCGAAATTCAATCGATCAATTGCAGCTTCAATTCAAACCCTAACTCCCTGTCTTTCTGTGGTTTCCAATCTCCTCATTTAGCATTTGCTTCCAGGTAAAATTTGTTTGGTGAAATCTTTTATGAACTTAATTTGTATAAGTTGTTATTCGGTAGATCCAGGTGAGGAAAATATGTTAATTTTATTTTTGGCTTTGGGATTTGTGTGTTTGGATGTAAACCATGAATTTCTTGCTTTTGTTTCCTTTTCTTTTTGGGTAACATTTTTAGTTTTAGGTTGAATTGAGAAAAAGGTTTCTTTATTTTAATCTGAAAACTTGAAATTTAAGTAAAACAATCAAGATGCTTGATATCTTAAGTGACAAAGTTTGCCCCTTTAGCTTCAATTAAGAGTTGAATTCGCTTAGAGATGAAAGAAGACGCCAGTTTTTTTCCCTTGTATTGTTTGTAATTTAAAAGCTATTTTTGTTTTCAGTGGTTGTTATCGAAGAAGATGCAAAGAATAATCAATTGGATTGTAAAAGTTCATTGCTTAGAAGTTTTATTTTTTGTTTGTAGGTGGTGACAATGTCAACTCCTGCAAGGAAGAGGCTAATGAGAGATTTTAAGAGGTTGCAACAAGATCCACCGGCAGGTATCAGTGGAGCACCTCAAGACAACAATATAATGCTTTGGAATGCAGTTATATTCGGGTTAGTTTGCGGAAAAAAATGACCTTTTCTTTACTTTCAAGTTTGCTTAGAATATTTATTTTACCTCTTTTCATTTATCAGTATATTAAGTATGGTACGATAAGCTATTCTGGTTTCTTGTCTGATTTGGATTGCAGTCCAGATGATACTCCATGGGATGGAGGTGAGTAACCCTTGTGCCCAAACTTATACTTAAAGAACATGTACTGTGTTTTTTACCGCTCCAGATAGATTTGTATATAGGATCTCATGTTGTTTGTTACGCATACTTTTAGATGACTTCATTACCGATGTGATATATGGGTTTTTAATAATTATTTTGTATCTCCACTGTGACCTTATGGCATATTCTTAATTCTTATTACAGAAATAAATTTCTGATGCAAAATGGTGTAGTTTTATTTTCTGGGGTGTGGTTGTTACTCCAACTTCTGATGCTGTGACTCAGTACAAATGTGAGACACGGTTATGCATCCAGCACGAATAGGTCTCACTTCAAGGAGTTGATGTAGAAGAAGTAGGGGAAAGAGATAGAAAATAGAAATTTAGAGGAAAAATCAGAAATAGATAGAAGCAATTTGGGAGGAACTGAGGATATCAGGGGAGAAAAATATGAAGAATCAATAAAGAGATAAAATCTCAATAATTAGTATCTCAAATATTCATTTTCCAAAACTTCCCTAAAACTAAAATAACTTAGGTATTTATAACTGAACCAAAACCCTAATAAAATGCAAAATACCAGATATGATCCTAAAACCCTAATAATTGAAAAAAAATTGTACTAATTAATATAAAATAACGAAATATATGTAAGATTACAGTCAAATTTGTAAGTACAAATACAAAGTCCTAGATAACTCAACCCCTTAACCAGCATAATTGCATCCTTCATCGTTCTCCCCTGGTTGGAGAAAACTCAACCTTGAGTTTTGAAAAATTGAAGTCGAAGAAATTTCCAGCAAGTCAATGTAATCTCATGAATCGGAAGAATAAAGTCAGCAAATGAAGGATCTTCACTAGACAGCACTTGAACAAACTCTTTAGTTGCCCGGACAGCCACAAGTTTAATTTCGAAAGCTGTAGATCCAGCACTCTCATTCTCCACATTTTCAACTTTAAGAAAATCATGTTCAAATAACTCAGCAGATTATACCTCATGTATCTCATCTCTTAATCCCTCTTCAACAAGATTGCTCTTTTTGGCCTAAAACAGAGGGGATGTTTCCACAACTTTAACATATTCAATATGTTTTTACTCAACTTCCTTTTCGACAGGTACAATTGTAATTGTAATAGGATCTTTCTTCTGAGACACATTTTAGGAACATGTTTGAGAAAATGAACTTGAAAAAGAATCAAAAGATTTTCAACTCTTTCCCCGATTGATTAAATACTATTCCAAATTCAATTTTACTCCCATCAATTCTTCATATGTAAACTTTAATCTCCAATTTTCAAATATTTGTTTGGTATATAATCTTTGAAATTATGATATTCATAAAAGACTGAAGGATAAAGTTTCTCAAAGCCATATCTATCTCTCAAAGCAATCAACTCTTGTAAGTGCAAAGTAGCTTCATAAATATCTTCTTCCAACCTCTCAATTTGCTCCAAAGTAATTATGTCAGTTCAAAATAATGATTTCTGAAATCAACCCATTAAAATCTGACCTTTAGACGCTGAATCTTGGAAATCGTACATCAAAATTGGAATCAGGATGTCAAAATTAGCAAATCTAGAGGTTCTGAAAAAGTGGTGATGCGGCACAGTCAAAGCTGATGTGGTAGAAGACTGACAAGTGGCACTGACATGGCAGAATTCTGACTGGTGGTGCTGGCATCACAGAAGGTGGACAAATGATGCTGAGGTTACAGGATGGTGTTTGTGAAGGTGAACAAATGATGCAGATCTTGTCCTGCCCTGATACCAATTGATGTAGAACAAGTAGGGGAAAGAGATAAACAATAGAAATTTAAAGGGAAAATAAGAAATAGATAGAAGCAATTAGGGAGGAACAGAGGCATAAGGGGAGAAAAACCAAAAGAATTAATAGAGGGAGAAAATGTCAATAATCAATATTTCCAATATTCATTGTTCAAAACCTTCTTAAAACTAAAATAACATAGGTATTTATAACTAAATGCAAAACCCTAATCAAATGAAAAAATATCAAATATAACCCTAAAACCAATAATTGAAAAATTAAAATACTAATTAATATAAAATAAAGTAATAATCCAAAATTGCCTAAATATATGTAAGAATCACAATCCATTCAGTAAATTCTAATATAAAGTCCTAGATACCTCAATCCCTCAACTAGCAAAATTGCATTCTCCATCAGGAGTCTAATATGTGTCTTGACATGGGTATTTAGGAAAAATGAAGAGTGGAGCAACATAGCTGCTTTCCATATGGTGATTCTGATTTTCTTGTACTTTTTTCTTCTTTGTGCTTCCCAAGTGTATGCATTCAAACTGTTAGCAGTAATGAATCTGTGCCATTGCCATAGCTTTCTAACACATGCTTCATTGAGACCAATCAGCAATGTTAAGCATAGATTGTGGTCTGGATGGCAGCATAGTAGTTAATATTACCAATCCCAATGGTGTACGGCTGTGTCATCATTAAAATGGTGAAAAGGTTTGTTTATTGCAAGTTTCTCTGTGGATTTTTATTCTGAACATGCATGGTATCATTGTGTTTCAAGTACCTGTATGTTTTTCAAAGTAAAAGCAACAATGTATTGATGACTGTACAGATTTGGGATTTGTGTTCATGTTTGCTTTTTTTTTTTTTTTAATTTGGAATGCTGTTTCTGCCAAGGCTATGACGGTGCTTGTAATGGGGCACTCTCCATTGCTAGTCTTGATATGAGATAGGTTGAAGTAGTTTGATAAGGAAAAAATGATAACTTTAGCTGAAAAATCATTTCCCTGTTAATTTTTCACTCACGGTCTTCTACTGAGGTGAAAATAAAGGGATCAGATAATAGCATCAACATTTGTTGAAGGTTTAATTGGAAGCTGGAAGGTGATGGGGGTCTTTTCTGTTAATTTACATCTGGAGGCCTTTCCCTTTAGCAGTATTACGATGACTGCAAAATCTAGTTGGAGAAGGCTGGGCAACTTGTTTGTTTATAACAGATGATAGAACCACAGACCACTGGCATTCTATTATTGAGTGATTGCATCTTGAGTGTTTAATAATCCTAATGTCATTTTAACACTCTTTGGACCTAAGTGAAATGACGTATCTTTTGAGTTCTTCAGGCACGTTCAAGTTGACTCTTCAATTCACTGAGGATTATCCAAACAAGCCTCCAACAGTGAGATTTGTTTCCCGAATGTTTCATCCAAATAGTAAGTTCTAATTGGAACTTTTGTAATATTTTTCTTCTATAACAGTCAATATTGTTCCATTTATGGTTTCTGACTGAAACCTTTTCAACCTTTTTAGTTTATGCCGATGGAAGTATTTGTTTGGACATTTTACAGAACCAATGGAGCCCTATATATGATGTAGCGGCTATTCTCACATCCATCCAGGTATAGTGGAAAACCTATTCACAGTATGGATATAATTTTCATTCATCCATTATTATGAGACTATTGAAGGAAGAAGTGCTACTGCATAGATCATTTAAAATGAAAAAGTTATTTGAAGGAGGAGCATGCTGCCTTCGCTGCTTTCATATTTTTAGATAAGATGAAGATGATGAAATTTGTTTATAAAGCTAAATGTTTTTGTTTTTCATATGTTCATATTTTCGGATGAGAAAATTTTGGAGGATTTAGAATCAATTCATCACTTAGGATCCATGAAATTTACCAAGCCGGTTTTGAAACAGACTTGTAATGCCTGTTCATTGTGATTACAAATAACGAGTTTTGTTGTATGATTAAAGTTTTAATAGTTGAAAGAACAATAATTAACAGCTAGCAATCTATCATAATAATATATTAGATTAATATTTTTTATTAAACCAGTGAGCTTAAATTCAATTTTGTGATTTACCAATAAATCAAGTATAAAAATTGTTTCACCATGCACCTGACTGCCCTAGTTTTGGTTCCTTAAATGCAATCAGGTTTACTCTTGTTGCTGCTGTCAATCCTTAGGTTGTTTAATTTTTTTTTTTGCTGGAACATATGTTGTGTAATTTTTGTAGATTCTTCGGAGCTTTTCGAAGCTTCCAACTGCCCATTTAACATTTTTATGAAATTAATGTCCTAAGCCTATGTGAGATAAAGAAACAGAATAGTAGAAACCAAGTTTGTCCTCTTTGTAGGAGGACAGTGGTGATTTGTAAAGTTCTGGTGTGCAAGAAGCAAGGTTTTCCTGGCAAATCAATATTCAGATACATGACAGTATATGCAATTGTTGCTGGATTGGATTATTATATCTCAATTCTCAAACTTGCCCTGTTTTGAGGGCTTAAATTATAGCTATGTGGGATGCAGCAAAAGTTGTTTGCATTATCTTTCTTTTTCCCCCTACATTTCTTTTCTTTCAGCCAAGATTAGTTCTGGTTTAATGGTTTTTTTTTTTATTTGGACAAATAATTGTTTGAACTGGTGATCTTGAGTAAGGGATTCAATATTTACTCTGTGGTTTTGCATAAGCTTAGAACGAAATGGTGCTTCTTTAACTTTTCATTTACATTCATTAAAATAGGTGAATTTAGCTATGTTTGTGTCTTTGTGTGTGTGTGTGTTATGAACTACATGATTGAAACTATCATTCCTTTATTGCAGTCATTGCTGTGTGATCCCAACCCAAACTCACCTGCAAACTCAGAAGCTGCTAGGATGTTTAGTGAGAACAAGCGTGAGTACAACCGAAGAGTAAGGGAGATTGTGGAGCAGAGCTGGACAGCAGACTAACTCCATGCAGTAGTTGGGCAGTGGGGTTTTAAGGTTTGATGTTATGGTAGAATTGCTGTCAGGACCCATCAACTTTATCCTGTACCCCCACTCATGTTCCCTTTAGAAATGGATGTTAGGGGTATTTGATCAACATCATGCTCAAGACATTTTGCTTCGTGTGTCCTTAAGCTTGTGTAAAGTAGCATTTATGTATCTATTTGCATTGAACCATCATGAACTTTATGCTTCTATATAAATGACTGGTTGATTTTGTCCCAAACGCAAGCATTCTACTCATTCTGGCATTTTTAGTTGGGAGAGAAGCATGATGCTTAGCGAGCTTATTGATTGTCATCGGTAATAGTTGCAGACTAGCTTCCATATTTTTATTGTGGGGCTGGATGCTCACATAGCAGTTATTTATGGTAGTCACGAGAAACGTATGAGAGGTGCATATTCCTTTTCTCGCATACACGGAAGGTAAAATGAGTAAATGAGAGGTAAAGCATTTTATTTGTATCACATGTTACTTTACCTGATGCCTATAATGTGCTGCTGCTTAGAAAATGATGTTAGGGTTGCATGTTTGAAAAATAGTTTCAGCAATTCGTGCTAATCTAAAGGAGATATGGTTTTTGATAGGACGAATTCCAGGATAGGGTCATCTTCTGCAACTCTTCTCACATGCTATATATGTTTATCAATCAGTTTTCAGTTCATGGATTATAATTGGACAATGAAGAGGATTATTTATTGGTCAAACCAAGTAGTACCCATTCAGAGGGTTCAATTCCCTCAGGACTTTCGGATGGTGTACCCAAATCATAATTTTAGGAGTTGCAGCTGCAGCTGATACTAGATGCAGAAATGAATTGTTTGTACGAGAAAAGTAGGAAAAATTTAAGAGCAAACAGACGATGATGTGAGATGATAACACATGAAACATATTACAAGGAAACAAGCCTCTACTTTTAATACTGGGTTCGTCGCCGCTAATTGTAACAGAATGGGTAATCATAATACGACGTAGTTTCACTCTTTTATGAACAAAGTAGTAACAAACAAGTCATATAAAGACCAGAGAGAACAAAATAAGACAGAAGGGTTGGCTCAAACCCGAGACGGGAAAGACAAAAAAAAGAAAGAAGAGAGAGAAAAGGATGGTGTTAAACAGCTCGGTGGCGTTGACAGTAGCCAACGTGTCAGCAAACGTATGCCAATACATAGCCTGTAACCCAGAGCGCTTAAGCAGCGACCAAGTCTTGCATCCTCTGCCTTCCGCTGCGTCATCTTTGCCGCCTTGCAGACTCTTTATGGCTCTACCTGTGCTTTGATCCTCCCAATCACCCTCTCTCTGATTCCAGCGACGACGATGCCTCTCACTCCGATTGAAATTCCACCCACACTTGGTTCGTTTTCTTCCTCTACTATGTATTCCTCCTGTAATTTTCTCTCATTCATACCTAATTCTTTTTTCTTCTAGTCTTTTATGTTATTATTACTGTTGGCCTGGGCACTCGTTTCTTGTAAATATTGGGACTGAATTATTGCTAAATCGTAAATCTCAGATGCCGTTGGCTTAATTAATGGGTTTGTTTTGTATCCTTTGGTTTTAGGTTAATGGGTTTGACTTGGATCTTTTGTCCTCTTGGGACTTGGATAGTTACTGCTTGCCAATGGATCACGGTAATAATTCTGCGTGCCTTGAACAGATTCAGATCAAACAAGCTTTTGTGTCAATCATATCCTTGAAAACAAATAAGTTGGAATGATTTGATACCATTTTGTATCCCAAGTCATTGTATAATACTAGACAGACAATCCCAGTTTAAAGCAACAACCCAAGAAAAAACACAGGAGGTCTTGACTTCACACCAGATTGGAACACTTCACTTTAATTTAACCCCTATACATATGAAATCACAACCACAATTGACAAAAAAGAACCCAGCTGAGGATGGAAACAAATATGGTTCAGCACATTTGCACACCACACTACCTACATCTCTCCAGTCGCGCTGATTTCTTCTGTCAAAGGAGCATCCTGTAAAGGAAGGAGATCGATAGTAAGTAGCATGTGAAGGTAGAAATCAGGCATCATTATCACTGCCCTCCAAACTTGTTCAAACCTTGCAAATTTGGGGCTATAACAAAATTAAAGAGCGTAGGGCGGTATGCTCAATATATTAGTCTGTTCCGACAAGAACTCTTACCATATTTTCTTTGTCCTCTTCAACAGTCTCAGCTGCGGCCGTAGGGCTAACTTGACCTGTAAATAAAATTGCGAATGCGTAAGTCATGCACCCAAAGGCACAGATGCTAAACATGAAATTTATCTGCACACTTGCCTTCCTCGTTAGCTGATTTGATCCCAAGTCTCTTAGTCCTGTCCCTCCCTTTAACAAGCTCTTGCCTGGTTGTCTTCTGAGTTTTCGTCTGTACCTTACGACTCCCAGTGTCAGAAACAGAGCTTGAATTTGAACTGTTCTTATTCAAAGCCCTATTCCTGGTTACAGGATTATTCTTTGGGGTAGCCTCTTTTGCTGATTCGGCAACTGATGATACTTGAGCAGCATCAGTATTCAAGGACTTGGGTTTCAGTTTCCTAGATCCCACTACAGAAGAAACGCTGTGAACCTCGTCATCAGATGACCGAGTCCCCTCCTCAGGCAATTGAGAACAGGTTTCGGACACCTGTGGTTGATCTGAATTTTCTGAAACATGATAGCTTTTAAGTAGTTCCATTATAGCTTCATCATTTTCACCAAGATTATGGCGACGTAAATAGGATCTAAGCTCATCACGCATTCTCTGAAAGGGCTGGATTCGGAGTTGCAATGAGAAAGAGAAAATACAGAGATAGGTTAGAATTCAATCCAAAGAACTTTTATTGCATCTCCAAATAGACAAAAGTAAACAATAAATCTAATATATTGAAGTGCATAAGCCACTATGATTATACTTTTATATGTGCGACCAGAGAAACTTACAACAATAGCTAAGGATGTAGGCTGAAAAATAAAATCAGAAACATGATAAATAACAAAAGCCAAAAAAAAAAAATAGAAATAGTTGAATCAGAAGCACCGAATACAAAAGATGACGCAATAATTTTAGCAAGAACTTTGATGCAGCAAACCAACAAACCCCAAATTCAAAGCACAAGCATGCAAAGTGAATTGAAGAAAGCATATGAATCAGCACACCTCACAACCAGCTTCCAAGGCAAGTTTGAAAAACCCAAGTGAGACTGAGTGCTTCGAAGCTGATTCAGAGAGCTTAATCTGCGACAGCCAATATGAAGCTGATGACAGCACACTGAACCTCCTTCGAGTTGCTGATCTAGAAGCGTCAGAAAGAGGTGTGTCGTTTTTGCCCTGAACATTGGTAGATTTCTTGGCTCTAGCCTCAGAAATAGGAGTGATTGTCCCAACAAATTTTGGAGATGGAGTGACGGTGGATTTGGTTGGGATAGAGAGCCTTCTGGGTGGCTTAGCAGATTTCTCCTTGGAAAGATCAAGAACACCCACACTCTTACTTACACTTGGTGTTGCTCTCCCCCTAAGAATGCCATACAAATAAAACCCAAAACAATTTACAAATAAAACCCAAAACAATTTAGCACTTGGAAGGTAATAAAAATAAAATAGTAGCGATTGCCAGTAACAGTAACTACTAACTAATTGCCAATCGTAGAGACTATTAAGTAACTGCAGGCAACATAGCATAGTGCCATTCAATGATAAATGGGTAATGAACTTATTTTTTATAGTGCCATTCAATGATAAATGGTAAATGAACTTCTTTTTTATAGTGCCATTCATAGATAAATGGGTAATGAACTTATTTTTTATGCATAAAAAATTAATGCGAATGGCAATGGCACTTATCAACCATATAGGCAAGTCCGTCTCGTCTTTCAATCCCTAGAAAAAAGGCAATTAATAAACCTAGAAACCAGATTGAATCACAGAATAGAAAACTTTGTATTTTCAAAGGAAAAGATTACAAACTTATTCTACAAAACCCATATTCAATATTAACTTTCTTTCTTCATTTCACCAAACATATCAAGTTATTTCGCACCTAACCCTTCTTTTCTTTGCATGAAATTTTAATGGCATATTAAATCTGGAAGTGCGACATAGAATTCTACGGAGATGAAACTGAGAATTATAGAATTTGAATACCTTCTGGATGAAGAAGAATTGGACAAATCACCCGCCAGAGGCTTCTCCTCCTTTGATTTCATCGAGGATCGAAGAGGATACCGTAGCTTCGACTTCCCTGCACTCCCTGAAATATTCCCAAAAAAACAAAAAGAATTAAAATCCATAAATAAAAAAAAAAAACACCTTTAAAAGCCAAGGAAAACCTAAAGAAACTGAGGCAGGAATGAACCAGCAAAAGGAGCAGAAGGTGGTTGCTCTTTGACAGGCTCCTCCATGATCGATTTGTCTCTTAGAAGATTTTTCTCAAACGGAAATTCTTCAATTCTTGGTTTTCTAAGGCACAAAGAAGCCCAGAATTGGATTTTATAAGGAATTTTTTTTCCCTTTCTTTTAACCTTAAAGATGGTTCACTGCTATCCTTTTGACTCTCCTCTTTCGAGCGGGAAAATTTAAGTAACCAGAAAAACATTAAAATAAAATTTAAAAATAAACCTTTAAAATGTTCGAAACATCGCCGTTCAACCACTCCCTGGGATCCTATCTGTAATGTACTCGCTCTATTTGTGCGACACCTGTCCCTCTCCACGCTCCTCGTCCGATAATATGAGAAAACCGCTGTTCCAACTGCTGTTTTAGACACAGGTGGCAATGATACAAGGAGAGTAACAGTTGTCAGCAGTATTGAGAGTGGGGTTAGAATGAGGATGATGAGTGATCGGAGTGGGTACTTTGAACGGCAGGGCCCAGGGGGAGCTGGAAATGGGACCCACGCGCCACACCCAAACAGGGGAAAGAAACGATCGCAAATTCGAATTTCAAAATTCAAAAAGAAAAACAACCTTAAGGCCATGTTGGAAAACCGCTATGAACGGCTAAGATGGGATGTTAATGTTAAAATTATTTGTGGGTCCAATCCTCAAACTTTTGTCTTCACTCCGCATGGGCACCAGACATGTTTCTATGTGGACCATGTAGGCCCAACTTTCGTTAATGCTTGTTGGGCTTAGCGTTTGGGGTTTAGTCTCATAGCTTCAGGCATCGACACAAGACCCTTTCGATGAAACTTATCAACAAATTACCAAGTTGTCGAATGGAATGTGATCTTACTGTAATCCATAGATATAATATCTACAACAGAATCTCTAAAACTATTTTAAAATATTTAAATAACTCATTCTTCTTTTATTATGCTCAATTAAAATCTTTAGATGATGTTTGATATGTTGTATGTTACATTCTAAATAAATGTAATCATGTTATAACGATTGTTTTGTCTAAAACATATGGTAAAGTCTTCCCGTTGTAATGTGATTACAATGGGCAAAGGGAATGTCATTCCCTTCTATCATCAGGGGAAAGTAAGTTTCCTTTTGTATAGGGAAAATTTTTTTTCCCCAAATTGTCTCGACCCTCTTTGATCTTATTCCTTTCAAATCAAATATTATAATGTAATCTTTCAAATAATCGCATTCTCTACAAGCATAATTTTTTCATGTATTATCAAATGTTGCAAAGTCAATAAAGTACCAAAAGCCTTTTTATTCTTTAATTTTGAGCCTAATAAACCTTTATCACTAATCATTAATTGATTAATGTTAATCAAAATATTATTTATTATTTTATGTCATATGATATTGATATGGTATGTCGAAATAATATAATGACATATTCAGTGACATTTTTCACCTTTTCACTTTGGCATCATGTGTGTATTAAAATAGCAAATTATATTTTGATTAATGATAATTAATCATGTTATATGAACCTACCTATTTACTTTAAAATAAAAATACAAAAACTTGATTGAATTTTATAAAAACCAATGACTATTTTTAAGTAAGTCATTCTTCTATTATTACGTTCAATCAAAATCTTTTCATTTTATCTAGAACACATGGTATAGTCTTCCTGTTGCAATGACGTTATAGTGGGCAAAGGAAATGTCGTTCCCTTCCATCACTAGGGGAAAGTAAGTTTCCTTTTACAAAGGGAAACTTTTTTTCCTCGAATTGTCCTTACCCTCTTTAGCCTTATCCTTTTCAAATCAAATATTATAAAGTAATCTTCTTAATTATCACATTCCCTACAATCACCACTTTTTCATGTATTACCAAATGTTGCAACGGTAATGAAATATCAAATGCCCCTTTACACTTTAATTTTAAACCCAATAAACCTTTATTAGTAATAATTAACTAACTAATATTAATCAAAATATCATTTATCATTTTAAGCTATGTGATATTGATGTGGTATGCTGAAGTAGCATAATAACATGTCAAGTAATATTTTTTACCTTTCACATCAGTATCATGTGAATATTAAATTACAAGTGATATTTCGATTAATAATAATTAATCAAGTATTAGTTATATGGGTCTACCTATTTACCTCAAAATAAAAAGACAAAAACTTGATTAAATTTAATAAAAAACATTGACTATTTTTAAAATTTTTAAATAATTCAGATACTTTTTCAAGTATTATATCCTAAACAAAATAATGAACCCATAAAGATTCCATTACATTTACTTACTGAAATTTCATCAAATTTTACCCTTTTCAACAACTACTCCGATATTAAAAGATGTTCATAAGATGCTTAAATATGAGATTCGAATTTTATTCAATTCGATTCATTGCTTGTTGAATCTTTTCAAATTTCGCTCATTTCAACCTTGAAAGCAATGTTTGAAGACGTCCACAACCACCGACAGACAATCACTTTTGTTTTTACATTATATTTTTTTTTTGTTTTTCTTTGTATAAAATAATAAATAATAAAAATATCAATTAAACAAAGCTTTTGGTTATTTTTAATTGCATAACAATAAACCTATTTGAGTATATCTGTAAAAGTAAGTTTATTAGAAGTGAGATAGCTTTGAAATGGATGGAAACAGGCAACAATGTGAAGCAACTAAAAACAGCATTTGAATGATTTGGCTCCGTAGAAAATGACAGATATTGAGTTGGCCAAAAATTGTTAAAGGTTTTTGGTTCCTTTTTGCCCAAAGGATGGTTTGATGTATGAGCCAAGTAATGAGTAATTATATAAATCAATCTTAGATAATTGGGAAATGGCAACACCTAACTAGTTCGTGATAACCAATGTTTGTTGAAGAGCCCACACTACCTAACTCATCAAAACCTTTACCTGCTGCTGCACGGAATTGTTATTTGCCCAATTATGTATACATATCCATCAATATTAGCATTTTAACTCCATTTGGTTGGTAGATATTCGAGGCCAACCAAAAATCAGAGAAACCTAAGCAGGATTGACACTTTGTAATTAATAGCCGACAATAAGGGTATAGAGGGAAAAAAATTCATAAATCATTGTCAAATAACCAAAACAAAATAAATAGGAAAAACGTCAACCGGTCAATCCCATCTTTTCCATCATTTTAACTCTCCTTTGCCTATTGCTTTTTGCTTACCTACTTTTATTTATTTACATTTTGAATATTTATGTACTTATATTCTGGACATGACGTCAATATTGAACATTAATCAATTTTCTTATATTCTTTTAGCAGTGAAAATCATTTATCACCTTCTCAATGCCCCTTAATTCCATAATGTAAAACTTATTCTTCGAAAATACAAAGTTTAAAAAAATTCATGAATTGTTTAAGGAAATTTAAATGAATTTTTATTCTTTTGTTGTGTTCAATCAAGATTATATATTTTTATTTTAAATTAAATAAGTCTTAATAATTAACAATTGATTAATTATCATTAGTCAAAATGTTACTTTTTATTTTTCTACTTATGTGATGATAATGACTTATTTACTTCAAAATATAAATATAAGTATTTGATTAAATGTAATAAAAAATAAAAATTTATTTAAATATTTTTAAATAGTTCAAAAAAATTGTTTATACATTATGCTAATTAAAAATGCCGTTCAATGGGGTGAGACTTTGAAGTGTTAATAGTCTCACACATCTATTAAAAAATAAAATAAAATGTGCTACCATTTCGGAAACATCTTTCCAATGGTAAAGGTGTAGTATTTAGTAGTGTACTTAAATGATTCATCAACAACTTGAGGTTTAACTTTTCTTAATGTGGTTGCTTATATATTTGAATGAAGTACTATGGAGAAGGTGAGGTGTATTATCCGAAGGAGTGGTGGGATATTGACTTGTGAAGCTAAGGGCTTACTAAGATTATTAATTACACTTGCTAAGCTTGTTAATGATAATAATTGAGGTTGTACAAACCACAAGGTTAGATTCACCCATCACATTGTATTAAATCCAAAGAAAAGGTTGGCCAGTTAATAAAGAAGAAAGAAAAGCACAAAAATGGAATGAAATTGGAAGGAAGATACTTAGGAAAATATCTATACTGTATATTATATAAAATTTGTCTCCAAGGGAATTATTGATTGACATGTGAGAAGTTTTTTGCTCACCCCATGACAGCTAATAACCCCTTTTTGGGAATAATTTTTTTAATTTTATAATAATAAAAAATTATATATATCTATATACACTATGTATTAAAATTAACTCAAGTGATATTTTTGAACTTGACAACTTTTTTAGTCTCTACCTATGGCATCGTGTTGAATTTTTTCTTGTGGATTTTTATTAATAATATTGGATTTAAGTTAGAGTTTTTATTTGTTGGTTTTTAGTAGTTATGGACCCATTGGATCTTTATCTTTATAATTGTTATTTTTGTGATAAACTTTATAATATGCCCCAAATGCATAACACAAGCTACAACCTAATAATATTATTATTTTTGTCTCTTTATTTTTAAATTTGTACCGTATAACATGTCCTTAATAGAAAAAGAAACTATGGAAGTTACCCAAGAAACTACAAGACCGACAAAAGACAACTGTCCGCAAGAATTTTTAAGCAACCTACTTGCGAGTCGCCTACCTCCCTGGACGAAACCAGTGGCATGATTGTGCTTTGTCCTGGAACATTGAACAACTTATTACAACTTGTAATTCAAAATTTATGACCCCGGTGGCCTTTATTTATTTATTTGTTTGTTATTATTTTTTGAGAAAGAATGATTTGAATTCTGTTTTTTTGAATAAAGAGATTATGTGTCAATTTTTAAATTAAGTATTTTGATTACTCATCAGGCTACTTTGCTACCACATGAAGTGAGTTTTAGATTATATGGTATGATTAAAACGAGATATAAATATCTCGTGGCCCTTTTCTTTCTTTTTACCTCTTTTGGGAAATAATGAGTCAAATTGTTCCTCAAGAAATATGACTTTGGAAGAATGATTGCTCCAATATAAAAATAAAATAAAATAATCATTGCTTAGAATATGCTTATATTTTTTAAATGGGTAAATTACCCCACTTTCATAGAGTTTCACTTTAATTCATTTTAGGTCTATTAGTTTTAAAAATAAATACTGTAAAACTTTGACTTTGTTAGTATGAGCCCTGCAAGCCAATCTCTGATCGTATGAGAATTACATTTTGAGTTATTTATGTATAACATTTTATTAATTTAAAATAATTATGCGGTAGTTCTTTATTCATAAGTTGTGACTTAATTACTTTTTGTACTTATGTAGATAAAGCCCATAGAACTATATATGTCTTGCAAAAGAATTGTATTGGGATACAATTATGAGATCTTTATACATCAAAGCATTATTCCTAAAAGTTCCTGATTATTGTATTATTGAGACAGGGCATCAATAATTCTCAAAGATCAGCATATGCAATGTGCCTTACTTGTGAAGTAAGCACCTGCTTTCATAGGTTGAAGTATAGAGATACTTGGAACTAACATGTGGGTGCTTACCATAGGAGAGCAAGTTCATTAAATATAACTCGTCATGAGAAGTGCATTCACTATAGTGTCTATGCAATATTTCTCATGTGTCAATTGTGTAACTACTTCCTAGAATTGAGACAGCAGGTTATCTTGTATGTGGAGTACTATGTTTTGATTTCATCCTTACGAGTGCCTAACTAAGGATACCAAAATAAGATGTTTTTGGGTATAGTATGAAGCATATGAAGGTAAATAAGTGGTCAATATAGGAATCATCACCCCAAGTGATTTAAGGGGAAATATCTCATTAATTCTTGGTTAACATTAACTTAATCCAATCCTTGGCTAAGGTGATTATGAGATTATGAAATGAGTTTCATAAGTCTCCATAAAACTAATGATTTAATTGCAAGAACAAATATGGCTGTTAATAAGAATAGGCACTACATCAAGCTCTTATCATTTTTGAGATATATGATGAGGGGTTGAATTACACTGATAAACTATACACTGAAAGGTTGTAAAAAAATCTTTTGACTCTCCTAACAATTGGGTGGCCATGATACATTGCTAAATGCCAATTTTGGTCTATGAAATTGAATTAGTTAATTTGAAATTGAATACGATTCATTTAAATTAATTAATTAATAAAATTATAATTCAATTTCATTACCAACATGTTAGGAACCTAATGGGTCACACATAAAGGTTACAATTTGAATTAAATTGAGAGTATGATGATTTAAGTTAGGTTTAAATTAAATTCTAGGTTTTTAACTACTAAGGACCTAATTTAAAGAGTTTAATTAGGCCTTAGTTAAATATTATAATTTTTATAATATTAAGGACTTATTTTGAAAATATTAATAAGTCTAATAATAAAATTCAATCTGGATATAAATATCACATTATAGCCACTCTTTTCTGAGGCAACAAAAAAAATAGTAGTTTTCTCTTGAGTGTCGCCACTCTTGATAAGGGTTTTTCTTTATTGAAACTTCTTCATTGATTCTTTGCTAGAAATCAAGGAAGAAAAGAGGACAAATTGTTGTCCACTTGCTATCACAAGCTCGTGGTATAAAGCTCTTTTCTTGAGAAGGATCAATTGTAATTGTGTGTGCAACATTGGAGGCCAAGCATTTGAGTGGCTAAGATTCTTTCACACAAGAAGGTGTTCACGTTTTTCAACACCAAAAGGAATCAATTTGATTACGATATAATTTGGAAAGGTAAAAACCTTTTTATAATTTCAATGATATTTAACTTTGCATTAAACAATCAAGGTAATCCAAAGGTAAAAGTCATGGTTCGTATTTTGTTTCAATTTTTGTTATTTCACTGCATTGATGCTTTAGTCATGTCGTTTTTAGCAGACTTTTAATAAAGGATAGAATATAAAAATCCTTAGTTGAGCTTGTAAGAATTTTTGTTTTTGAACTCATAATTAATGTTTATACCTTAGAAAGATGTTGGAAATTGAAAGTCAAGATGATTTGATAAGTATACGGGTGAATGGAGTACATTTAGACAAGTTTTCAACCTATTTCTAACATTCTGGAGTAGAAGTATTGGGACTTGAAAGAAATGTATCGATACTTTCTATCTAGAAGGCTTTTTGAAAGGTTTTGATAAATGAAGTCTCGAGACATTAAACCTAGAAAAAAAGTATCGAGACTTTTTGTAGTCTTTCGAAAAATAAAAAAGGCAAAACGATATTTTTACACTTAAAATATAAATATTGCACGTTTTTCTAGGGTTTTAATGTTCAATCTCATTTTACAACTCTTCCTTAAACTTTCAACCCTTTTTTCCTCTTTTATCTCTAAATGACCCCATATTTGCAGACTCAAGCTTGGTTTTGATTGGTTTCGAATTTTAGAAAACACAAAGGTAAAGATTCTTGCCTTTAAACCCTTTAAGCTTAGTTTCAAACTTCTGACTTAAGTCTCTTTCAACAAATTTATACTTTTCTTTTTAAGGCTTTTGAACCCAAGTTGGTTTTCCTAGTCTATAAGCTCACTAAGGTAAATGAAAACCTAGATTTCAACAATTGTGATATAAGTTTAATAGTTGACAGTGGATTTACATGCTGGAAACTAGATTAAGAGAGATTCAGTTAAAATTTAAGTTAGCCTAACATTGAACTATGGGATTGTTGGATTAAACAGAAGTTAATGTGTTAGTGGTTATTGTTTTAGGATCGTTTGAAGCTCCAAGAGTTTAGCATAAGCAAAAATGTAGCACTTTGATTGCGTATGCTGATAACTCCAATTTATAGAGTTATTTAGTTATAATTTTGGGTGTATTTTGTCTAAGTTCTTAAGATTTAGTTTAAGTATTAGTGTTTTTAGTCATTTATTTTGTTTAAGTTAATTATATCGGGTTCAATTGCTTTAAGTTTTTCTATGATATTTTGCTTTAAGTTTAGTTATTATTTAAGTTACTTTGTTATTTTTGTAAATGTGCTATGAAAATGGTAACAATTTGTGAAGATGAATACATTCAAGGTGCAAGCTTTCACTATACATGTTTTGGCATTTTGAGTATATCTTTTACTATAAAAGTTCAATTGACATGATTCTTAAATCACTAGAAAGATAAGAAGTAGAGCTACAATTTTCATGTTTACCATTTTGCCTAATTCAGCTTTGAAGAAGGAGAAAATTGCATCACAATTTGTAGTAGAGTAGCAAAACTTGAATTTTCAAGACAAGAGTTTGGAGGGCTGCGGCCATGGAAGCAATCTGCATCGTGGCACCTTAAGAAGACAAGTTTACTTCAACCATCTAGTGGAGTCAGCGCTGTAGCCACCAAAGAGGCAATGTCGCAGTGCCAAAAAGAAAAAGTTGAAGAAAATAGTAAAAGGCCACAATGCCGCAATTGGCCATTCATTTGAAAAGTCTTTTAATGTGTTTGGACTTTTAATTGGGACAAATTCGAGCTCTATTTAATCCCTCTTTCAGAGCAAGTTTAAAAAACAATTAACCAAGGCTTTTCTAAAGAAAAAACAGCTTGGAAACTAGCAAGAAAGTAAGGAAAACAAAGAAGATTGCGAATCGAAGACTTGACAAATCTTGGAGTTCTTTCTTTTCTTTTGTTTTCTTAATACTTTCTTGCTTAGTTATGATGGTTAAATTTCTTTTTTGGATGATGATTTTAGGAATTATGTTGAACTAAGTTTTTAATCTAGAATCACAATTGAACCCAATGCGTAGTTTGAATTTTTAATATTCTTCCTTGCTTATGATTGATAATGTTTGAGTTGTTTATTTCAATCTTGTTGTTAATGCATCTAATTGCTTAATCACCATTTAGATTGATTTGGAAACCTAAATGGAATTAGAAAAAGAGTTTAGAGGAAACCATGGATGAAATAGCATATGTTCAATATCAATTGAAAGAGATGATTGATTTGATTCGCATGTAAGGTAGGAATATACTTGCATGTCATATGTAGCCATAATTAGAGTCTAAGCTTAATAAGTCATTAGTAATTTCAATTTGCATAGGAATATAGTAAATTAGTTAAGCGATATATTTTTATAAGAACATCGAAAGAGACTTATAAATAAATTAGAACTCGAGGTTATCAATTTAAGCCTATCTAGTAAGTAAAGAGAGAGTATAAGAGATTCAAATGAAACATTAAGGGGATATTGTGGTTTTAGACTTTTAATTGATTGATTTTGGTTAAATTGTTACTTTCGCTTCTAGTTTTAGTTTTAATTTTAGTTTCTTTAATTCTCAATAGTTATATATTAGGTTGTTTGGATAAGATTGAATTATGTTAATTTTAGTAGTTAGCAAAAGATTTGGATAATTTTTTGTATGAATGAACTCTACTTTTCATTTTATTACTTATTAATGATATGTGCACTTGCTTGGTAAATTCGAGAACAAATTCATCAATGACTTAAACAAAGTAGGTAGACATCTTGTTTTTAAAGTATTTTATGATATGTAAAGGGCAGCATGTTTTACGAGATCACTAGTTGATATGCATTGAATGATACTACTATGATGATTGATGCCTTGTGTTGCATTGAAAGTCTTTGAAAATGGATTTCGAAAAGTATATGCTATATGTAGATATGAGTACTATATAGTAGTTTTGAACAGGGGAGCCCTTTTAAATGTTTTTCATTTAAAGAATCCTTGATTGAATAGATAAGTAGAATGATGCATGATTAGGTCATTGTCTATATGGATATATGATGGCCCACTTCTTGTGATTGAAGTGTGGATGATAATTGCCCACCTTTTAAAATGGATACTAATGGATGTATTAATGCCCACACATAATGAGTATGTAAGTATGGATGGTTATGTGCACATGTATAAGCATGAGATAGCCATGATGTAAGAACATGGCCAAGGTGATGCTAATTGATTATGATTATGAGTATGAAGATGCATGTATTGATATGAATGATTCTATGTAAGTATGTTGGCCTTGATATAGGGCGTTGTACCACATGATATGAATATGTGATGCTTTTGCTTGGTGACAATGATGAATGATGAAAGTTGACTTATGAGTCTATATTATAATTTATGTGAAGATGATTGTGCATATGAGCATAAAGCCATATGTAGGGCACTATTCCACACATATGGAAGCCAAGATAGGGCATCTTACCACACATGTATAAGGGTCATGATGTGAGGCATCGTATCGCACAATATTAAGTAAAGGTGTCAATATGGGCTGACTCGACCCAAGCCCTCGTAGGCTGAGAAAATATGGGTTAGGCCGAGCCAGTCCATTTTTTACATGGGCCATCAAAATCTTAGCCTAGCCCACCCCTTGCAAGCCCATGGGCCAGGTTGGGCCAGCCTATTTCTCTTTTTTTAAAAAAAGAAATCATTTTTATAATTCTACCTAACAAATTTTCTATCAATAAAATTGTTCAATGATTTAATCCATAAATTGAATAATAAAAACATATTACAAACAAATAAATTACACCAAATATAAATTGTCACGTCCCGGAACTCCCTATCGGGCCCATGACATCCGCTGCAACGTCTCGACAGGCATTTCTACCTCGAATGCCGATCGAAACCTTACAAGGCTTTCGTATTAGCTCTTACACTTCCCCGGTGAGCGACGATTATTAAATATCACATTTCAAAAGAATTATAAGTCGTTTTCAAATTAAAACAATAAAATATTATTTTTCGGCTCACATGGGCATTTTCGTCATCTTTCTTGAAAATCTCAAAACCCAGCTAAAAACGTAATAAATGTGTAGAAGACACAATTTTCATAGTTTGAAAATAAATTTAAACGTCTAAAACATTAGTTTGAAGCAAAAAATTTGAATATATGAATATAATAAAAATCTTCAATAAAATAACTAATTTTTTTTATAAAACAATATTAATAGAAACATCGGTAAATAATTTTTATAGCATAAAAGTTAAATATATTTATACATACTAAAATGCAAGTATTCAAAGTATAAAATTACTTTTACAATGACACGTGGGCCCACTATGTTTAACTATGTACCTTAAATGCATTGGATTCCGACTCCGCCTAGTTCTTGATGCCACAGCTATCTAGTGCTTTTCTCAAGCTCGAAATGGGTGGAAAAGAGGGTGGTGAGATTATAAAATCCCAGTGAGTAAACAAATACCAACTAAATTATCTAAAGTCGAGTAAAAGGAGACAAAATTTCAAATTTCTTTCTTTGTACTACCATTTGTCTTATCTCAACTTATTTCAATTGAGTAGAGACAAATAAAACATTCTATCGAGCAAAATAGAATTATTTTACTCGATTAAATTAATATTTAGTATGGCTTATGTATTTCTCAAAGTCTTAACTTGGCTCTTGCCAAAAATCATTCTCGAGGATACCCCTGCAGAGGCATCTGATCGAGACCGCCAAGACTATTCAGTGTCATATACACATGAATATATTTTTATATCTGAAAATCTTTTCTAGCCATACCTTGGCATTGGCTGAGTCTCACTCTCACGCAGTGGTCCACGTGAAGTGCACTCAAACTTTACCTCCAAAGAAACCCCCCTTTAAATACTTGAATACTTTAAAAATCACACTTTTTCTTTGATTTTCTTCCATCTAGGGTTTTATTTTTGATTTCTCTCTCTTCCTTGCTGGTTTGGACGAAATTTAAGGAAAAAAGACTGAAAATTTGGCCTTTTTAAGCCATTAAATAAAATTATATTATTTTATTATACTTTTTAATTTTTTATTAATTTTCTTTTTCAATCTTTATCTTTTGACTTTATTTTCAGCCACCAAATTTCCTTCCCTTATCCTCAGCCTTCATGAAGTTGCTGGACAAATCCAAAAATTTTGATGGTGTAATTTTGCAAAATTACACTTTTACCTCCGAAAAAGTGTAAAATTACATTTTTACCCAAAAATTGAAAAATTACCACAAGGCATATTTTTCACTCCTCAAACTCATACCACACTCCAATTTGTCAAATTAGATCTAAATTCTCTCAAAATCTTAAATTTTGTCTGCGAGTGGTAAAATTACGATTTTACCCTTACACTTTAGAAATCACCGGAATTAAACTTTTTCACTGCCAAACCCTCTAATTGTACTCCAATACTCATATCATATTCAAATATGTCAAATGGGGCCAAAATCTTTTCTAAAAATTCCCGTTTTGATCTTTAACGGTAAAATTATCATTTTGCCCTTGTGTCCTAAAAATACCGAGAATCATAATTTTTCACTGCTAATATTCATTTTATGCTCCAATAATCATATTATATTTCATATAATTATTCTTGATCATTTGAAATCAAAATCTTTATTAAAAATCCTCATTTTGTCCTGAAATTGAAAAATAACCATTTTGTCCTTGACCGGTCAATTTCCCCTATTGACTCCAAATTTGCCTTCGAACTCCGAATTACTATTTCGAGTAATCCCTGGACTGTGAAATTCCTTATTACACTTTAAAATCTCTATTTTATTAGTTCGAGGCATAAATCAACTTATTTGTACTTCTAAGTACAATACCGGCTTTTTATCAACTTTACCGGGCTATTCAGATATGCAATCATAATATCACATATGTAAATGTCATGTCAGATAATTTAAGGTCGGGCTTGACATAAATAAACAAATAAATTACATAAATAAAGTTTAAATCTTTAACACAAATGATCATCCCATAAACATAAGTTTATAACCAAATAATTGAAACTTCAAGACTTATTTATTGTTAGGATGAGCTCTGCAGCTAATTGGGATTAGTTAAGGCTTGATTCCAATCATGCAACAATATTATTCATGTTGAATGATTAGAGGTTTTCCTTCATCAATAAAACATCAATTATAATGAGTTATAAGTCTAATTAGATGAAGTCCATGAGATTAATATGCCTTACAAGGAAACTTTAATGGGTTGCAGTTATGAGATTTCTATGCATCAAAGCATAATCTCAAAATGTTCCTAGTCAATGTATCATTGAGACTGGACATCAATGATGCCTAAAGACTGGTACATTTTATGTTCTTTACTTGAGAAGTAAGCAACTGATCTCATAGGTTGAAGTATAGAGATACTTGAAACTAGAATGTAGGCGCTTGTCTAAGAAAGCAAGTTCATTGAACATGACCCGCCATGAGAAGTGCATTTGGTATTTCACTCAAGTGTCTATGTAATACTTCTCATGTGTCAGTTGTGTAAATACTTCTTAGACTTGAGACACCAAGTTGTCTTATGTATGGAGTGCTATGCTTTGATTTCATCCATACAGATGCCTAACCAATGATGCCAAAACAGGATGCTTTTGGGTATAACATGAAGCATGTGAAGGCAAATGAGTGGTCAAGATAGGAGTCATCACCCCAAGTGATGCAGGGGACATATCTTAACTGTTCTTGGTTTATATTAGCTTATTGAAGTCCTTGGCCAAAGCGACTTGAAGATTATGAAAGGAGTTTCATAAGTCTTTATAAAGCTGATGATCAAACTTTAAGAACTAATATGGAGATCAATAAGAGTAGACATTGCACCATGCTCTTATCATCTTCGAGATATATGATGAGGGAATGAATTACACTGAAAGGCTGATCACTGAAAGGTTGAGTCAAACCATCTTGACTCTTCTAACATTTGGGAAGCCATGATAGATTGCTAGATACCAATCTTGGTCTATGAACTCTAGGTAGTTAACTTGATTAATAATAAATTTAAAGTAGTTTAAATTTATCTAATTCTAAGGTTAACTTAAGAATTATATGTTGAGTTCATTGCCAACATGTTAGAAGCCTAATGGGTCACACATATAAAATGATGTTGAAAATAAAATGAGAGAGGTGATTAAGTTGAACTTAATCAAATTAGAAGTTATGAGCTTCTCAAGCACTTGATTAAAATTGTTTAATTAAGTTGTGCCTAATTAATTAAATTGTTTAATTAATTATTGGGCCTAATTAATTAAATTGTTTAATTAAGTCATTGAGCCTAATTAATTAAATTAAACAATTAAGTTATTGAGCCTAATTGATTAAATTTGTTTAATTAAGTTATTGGGCCTAATTGATTAAAATTGTTTAATTAAGTTATTAGGCATAATTGATTAAAATTGTTTAATTAAATTGTTGGGCTTAATTAATTAAATTATTTAATTAAGTTATTGGGCCTAATTGATTGTATTAAACAATGAAGTTAATTGGGCTTCTAAAGGACTTAATTAAATTATTTATTAAATTATTGGATTAATTGGCAATTACAAAATAGTTTTGTAATTAGGGTTAAAAATTAATCCAAGGTATAAATACCTTGCTATAGCCTCCAAAAAAAATTGGAGAAAACGGTTGAATGCAAAAAAAGGCGAACGGCACATTAGAAATTCTTTTGCCTTGTCATTCCTTGTGTGTAGAAAAAATAGTTTTTCATTCACTTCACTTTTTGTGTGTTCAACCCCACAATTTTGTGTGGATTATGAGTTT
Source organism: Theobroma grandiflorum (assembly GCA_036013995.1). Classification (NCBI taxonomy): domain Eukaryota; kingdom Viridiplantae; phylum Streptophyta; class Magnoliopsida; order Malvales; family Malvaceae; genus Theobroma; species Theobroma grandiflorum. The sequence goes on from CP142131.1 coordinate 18,568,002, forward strand.
ATGAAACTCATCTTTGCTAGCACATTGTCAAGGCATATCACTCCCAATTTTTAAAGAAGGATTTTTCTCATTCATTGGTGTGGATCACCATTAGAGACTGCACAAGGATTCCTTGGATAGCTTTGGTTTGCAACAACCGGGTTGAGGTGGTTGAGCTTTTTGAAGGTTGAATTGGTGGTTTAACAAAGCGTTCATCAACCTTTGTTATTTAGGTAAAGTGATATGATCATATACTTTCAATTTCATTTAATTTTGTACTTAATTTGGCATGAAAGTGATCCTAGGTAGGTGAGGCAAAATTGATTTTTTTTTTAAATTTATTTTCGCTACGTTTTATTTGCATTTGATGCATGATTAGCCCTCACCCAACATTTATATCCTCCTCAATCCTTATCCTCAAGCAAAATATTTAAATCTTGTTTAGACAATAATGATGTCTCAAGGTTTGAGTCATTATCAATTTATCATCTAATATTCATTGCCATGAAAGAAAAAAAGATAATAAGTTTTAATCTAAATTAAAATTATTAATTTGACAAGTAAAGATTAAAGACTTTGAAATATATAAAATAAGTAATACCATTGGTAACTAACTTATTAATTTTATATAGTTACATTAATAAAATTATTAAATTAATTAAAATTATTAATTTATATTTTTAGCCCATAAGGCTGGCCTCGCCCAACCCATCCCACTAATAAGATGGGCTAGCCCATTTAGGCCCGATTCTAATATGGGCCTAAATTTTTAAGCCCAGCCTACCCCATATTCAATAAAAGATGAGCCAGTCTAATGAGCCAGGCCTATTTTGACAAGTCTAATATTAAAACTACGATGTAGAGCATTGTACTACACAATTATATAGCTTTGAGTCAGGGCGGATGTACCACTCTATGATTGCATTCATTAGCATGTTAACACATGAATGCGTAATGATTGTTAATATGTGAAGCATATGATGTTAACATTAATATGAATGCATTGAAATGCATTATGGATGCATGCATGAGCTTGTGTACTTGTATTTTGAATGATTTTGATAGAAGGATGACAAATATGGATGATTAGATGAAATTAGAATCTCAATTGTGCTGAAAAATACCCAAATTCTGGGTTTGTATGAATAAGGTATTAAGACTTAAAGTATAAGTCTGAATATATTGGAAATAGAATGCTGGAAGAGCATTTTGTGATGAAAGTTTATATACCTTTGGTAAAGGTATCGAAACTTGAAGGAAGGTATCGATACCTATACCTCTGAGAAGGTATCGAGACTTCGTGTACAAAATAATGTAAATACCTTTTTTTAATGGCAGTCACTTTTTAAGTCTCCAAATTAGTCTTAGTGACTAAACGACATGAATATTGGTAAATTTCATGAAAAAGGTACATGAATAAAATCATTACAAGCATTTGAAAGGAATGTGTTGATTATTCATGAAATGCATGTGGTTTGCAAAGTAATGGTTTATTATAAACACTCTCCCCTTATAACTTGTCCCTTTCACACATTTGCCTATTGAGTTTTATAGCTCACCTTCCATTTTTTGTTGATTTTCATATCAGTAGCTCGCTTGGCTCACCATTTGAGGGAAGAGTAGTGTAGCTTATACTTGGTAAGTGTGATAGTGCATTCCTTCAAAACCTACCATGTGACATACACTTTGTAGTATGTCGAGTAGAGTCTTGGATTTGCTTTATATTATGTCGATGACATGTTATGTAATAATTGAGAATATCTTAGTTATGATACTCATGATAGGGTTGTTTATGTTGAATACTAAGAAAGGTGATTTACATATGTATAGCCCAAGGAGATAAGACCATAGATGGAATTGAGCACTAAGGTGTGCATACAAAGAGCACGAGATGTGCCTAAAATGTTATTGTGATATGTTGCATGATTTATAATATATGAATTTCTAAAGATGATAAATATGTTTTAGCCATACCTTATAAGGTAGACTTTCCATGACGTATGATGAATCACCTAATGAATTGTGCTTTAAATATGAAAATGTGTTTGTATGATTGATGGATATAAAGTTTGTTTGGGCCTAATAGGCCATACCTTTGTAGGTCCTTACACTGGTCATGGTCCTTAAAATATAGGTCATGACAAATACTCAACCCTAAAACCCAAATGTTGTTAATGGATGTTAGAAAATGATTAAACTACTTATGAAATAAAAACACCAAAACACATATTTTGAAACCAAAGTACACGATTACTTGTGTAGTACCCCGTATTTTGATATGGTGGCAAATAAAGTTTACGGATGCCAATTGAGGTTAATTACTGAGTTAAAAAAGATAATTCAGAAGTGAACCTATGAAACCTTGACCTCTAGAGACACGTAAATAGAAGTAGACGCGATAATGCGGACCAGGGGTAATTTCATAATTTCTCTTGGTAAGCTCATACAAGTGGGTTTTCTAATGCTATTAAGGTCTACATAGGCCTAAGGAATGAATGAATGATGTTTATAATGGTAAAATAAATGAAGAAGATAAAAATAATGATAATTTCCATGATAGGGGCAAAATGGTCATTTTACATCTCGGGTCTAAATTTTTATGTTTTCGTGAACTCGGGTATTTCTGGACTATTATGGACCTTGTCCTAGTGTCAAAAGAGTAAAAAGGTTGCACAAAGGATGAGAGAAAGACAAAGTCACCATGTTAAGGGCATTTTGGTAATTTATGTGAGAATTGGATAAAATTTAGATATAAATATCTAAAGTTCTAGCAATTTCCAGCAGCTTCCAGTAACTCTTTTTCTTCCTCCCTTTTATTCTCTCCATCCTCCATGGGAGGAAAACCTTGATTCTTCCGTAACCTTCTCATAGAAAATCCAAATTTCATGTTTTTTCCCACTTTTTCATAAGGTTTTTCATATTCTCACTCTCTCACCTTAAAACCTTTAAAAAGTCTTACTTCTATACTTTCTCTCACTAGTTGGAAGTTTAGAAAGAGAAAAAGAGATTTTCCATGATAGCTAGAGTATTCTTGACAAAGAATTCAACTACAAATCCATCAAGGTGAGTATGACTTAAGGTTAATTCCTTTAGTTGTTGATGAAGGTCAATAAGTTGATATATGTGGGCTATTTTATTGTGGAAGGTTATTTGTTATTTCTAATATGATTAGAGTAGTATAAAGGAATGGCTAGTCAAATAGCAATTGGAGACTAGTTAGGAATAACTAGTAAAGCTTAATTTAGGAAATAGCTTTTGAAATCATATTAATGCCAATTGGGGTTCATTGTGATGTTGTGTGTGTGATAGGTTCCAACAAGACCACACATGCCCATTTGGAACATTACTTGAAGTTAGAGTCAAGCAAAAGAATCAACAAAATCGGTGAGTGAACTTGCATTTCAAAATTGTTTTGGGAATGTGAATGTATTTGAACAAAACGTTTGAATGATTTTATCCAACTTTTTTTCAAAAACGGGTGCCTTGGGAACAAGCGCTTGATAAAATGTTTGGATGTTGTGAAATGGGAAAAAAGATGAATCCATATGCTCCTCTATTTTGTGGATATATATATATATATATGAGTATACGTTGTACCTTGATAAAAAAAAATTGTGTGATGATGATGACCCAGCTATGTGCGAGTAAGGAGTGCACATGAGCCGATGATGACCCAGCTATGTGCGAGTAGGGAGTGCATATGAGCTGATGATGGCCCGGCTATGTGCGAGTAGGGAGTGCACATGAGCTGAAGATGTTGAAATGTGCGAGTAGGGAGCACACATGACGGTGAATGAAGTCGAGTGGTGTACTTGTTTATATGTGTTTATATATGTATATGTGATAGCAAGTTTATAACTATAATATATGATTGTTTTGAATGTTGATAACTTGATTATTGTTAATGTGTTCACTTTGATGTGCAATATGGTAGGGACGGATTTTGTGGCATGTGAAAATTAATGGTCATTTGTCCTGAATCTCGTTTCAGCAAGAATGGATTCTAGTTGCAGCCAGAAACTCTCAGGTGGTTCCAGATTTCTGTGCACTGCCTTTACTTTAACAACGATTTTGACTACCTTCCGGTCAGAACTGGCCAAAGTAGTAAACATCAAAGTTGTAGTCCAACCTCTTACTTTTCTAATCTAAAAATCATATCAATTGGACCTATGTAGGTGAGATATACTTGAAAAACCGAAATATATGTAAACCAAGAATACCTTTCCGCTATAGTAAGAAAGTGCTTTCAGTTTGACAAATATTTTAGCCATCTTTCGATTAGAACTAGGCAAAGTGGTCAACACCAAAGTTGTATCTCATCCTCTTATCTTTCTAATGACCTAAAAATTATGTCAATTGGGCTTCTTTAGTGGGAGATATGCTTGAAAAATCGAAACACATGTGAACTAAGAATGTTTCTCGCTACAGCGAGAAACTTGCTGTCATGCTTGTTACCTTACTTGATTTTGATATATTTTTACCCATTTAACTTCTTAGATTGCTCATGGGTTTTTCAACACTTTTGAAGATATTAATTAAAGTTTGAAATGAGGGGTTTTTAGTAAGAAATTAACTCAATTGCATTGTTTTTGAAACAAATGCATCATGGTTTCCAAGTTCTCCTTATTGATTGCTTGTTCCGTTCTTATGTTCACTCACTGAGTTTTATACTCACAGTTTTAAATTTCATATTTTCAGATTTAGAAGCAGTCGGGACCTAGACCAAGTTGTCCACGTGTGCTCGTCTTTTTGTAGGTATTATGGCATCTTAATAATTGTACCTTTACCCAAGGTCACTCCGCTGACGGTCAAAAGTCTTTGTTAGGGTATATGTACATGTAACATAAATCATTAAGATTCATGTTATAAATAAAAATGTGTGCAATAGATTAATAATGCCACTATGAATTGGCAAAAAGGGTGACATTATTTTGGTATAATACGAACATGAGTATTTGATTACCATAGTTTATCATTGAATATTTTTATAGTCAAGAAATACGAAATGTAACTTTAGAAATGATGGTTGAAATGATGAACAAGATCACATAAATAAGCTTGCTTGGGCTTAGTGGGCCATGCCTATTGGGCCCATGCACCGGTCATGGCTTGGGAAATTGGGTCGTGACAACTTGGTTGTTTAAGGTTTTTTTTATTTTCATTGCTTTTTGTTGACTTGCATTGCTTCACATTTGACTCTTCGTTTGGTTCATACACATGGAAATAGATAATTATTGATTTTTAACAGAAAAATTCTTTATAAAATCTACAATTGGAATTTTGAAAGTTGAAGTCAGAACTCTTTCAAATTTATACCTTTACAGCATTTGTTGATAAGGACGTTGAAGTTTTGTTTGTTTTTGTCTTAGGAACTACCTTTTTTTTCCTTGAAGTCGAATCTTTTGAAGCATTTAGACTAGGATCAACCTCATTAAGTTTCCCAAATTGGGAAGCTTCTCTTTAACCAAACTATCTTCTTTTTTTTTTTGAAGGTCTAGATAATTTGTCTTCACATTGCCAAAGATTTATAAGACTCAAAAGATTTTGGTTTAATTAAGTCACATTTAAAACAAAAAGGGCTAATGGGTTTGATGTTGTTTGATGATGATCTATGCAAGATGGTCTAGATCTTGCCTTTTTAGATCATATAAAAGTAAACATAGAGAAGTTAGATACAAGTTGAATCTCGCTAAATGATATTAGGTTCGTTTTAATCAAACTTGGTTGACTTAGCTATCGTATTTAGTGCTATCAATTAAGCTTGCTAGAGATGGTATTGACAACCATGGAAAGAAAAAAAGAACAAAAAAAAATGAACAAAAGGAAAAGGAAAAAAATAGAAAAGGTTTTTTTGTTTAATATGAGAGAACTTATAAAGCCAGTGGAAAGTGAAGATGAATTGCATTATTTGAAAGGTTTAGATGATGAGGGAGGAGAAAACTATCCTATATACCATGCACTTAGGGGTATGTCAAAAGTGGAATTGGAAAAAGGTATGGTCAATAATGCAGTTTAGGTTGGCCTTAAAGAATTGGGTAGTAGATAAAAGGTATGCCTCATGACCCAATTTTGGGCCATGACCAGCATAAAGACCAAGTAGGCGGAATCCACTAGACCCAAGCAAGCTTTATACATACCAACCATACACATATCTTCACATAATCAATTTCACATTCATAAAAATGTACCTTCATATACCATAGCAAACATACATCATAATGTATAAATATACTTTTGTTTGATCATTGAATACCAAGTTTACATTGGTTGTTCAATTGCACATACCATGTGCTCATTCATATTCAACCAAAATAGCCATTCACATACATATATACATATATATAATGAGTGCCAATCCTTGGCTACATTCAATATATCTAAACACTAACTATACATGACAAAAGTGGACATGACAATAAAACGTGACTTGACGCATTAAGGCTTTAGGTATGGGCCTTTAGGTACATCTATCCAAAATAAGGCTTGGAGATCCCTCTAAAGATAACGATCCAAGCTAATCACTAATATGAAAACACAACAAGAATTAAAATGGATGAGTTTAAAATTCAGTAAGTAGATACGAGGAAGGGGACAAACTAGGGCATGACTTTTTGACATAAACAATATTTTCTATTCAAGTATGCCTTTTGAAGATAAATCCAATGCTTCATTTAACTCATGTGTAAGGATGTTCTCATGCTTCTTTAAGTAGAGTTTAATGAGTATAAAATTATCTTAACATTTGATTTATAGTGGTTAAATGTTTTAGTAAGGAAAATGCTTTAAAACAAGGTATTTTAGGGAAAACTAGTTGTAGTTGAGGTATCGATACTTTTAATACAAAATGCCCTTTAGGGAATTTTGGTTGCTTGGTGTTGATACCCTTCCATAATGTATTCATACATCTTACAGAAAATGCCTCTTGAGGCATTATATTGGCCAAGTATCAATACCCTTCCGTAAGGTATTAATACATTATACATGGAATACCTCTTGGGGCATTTTGTTGGCTAGGTATTAAAACCCTTCCTTGAGGACTACTTGACATGTCAATCCCATATTAGCACTACACCATTATCATTAAAGGCCAAATTGGATGGAGTTACTCATAAAGATCCAATTACACATAATGTTAAAGTATATGGACTAAATTAATCATATTTTGGGTAGAGGGACTAAATTGAACAAAATGTTATACCACAAGGATTTATTGGGTCCCTTGACTAGGGAAACACTACAAAGAAGAATGAGGAAACAAAGGAAACAAATACAATTTGCAGCAATAATAGCTGTTATTTCTCAAAACGCCATATCTCATAACTTTGTTACAAATGTTTTATCAAGTTTATCTAGGCTTTAACGGTAATGACCAAAACTTATTACTAGACTTTTATTAATCTACATCATTAATGTATTTTTATTTTTACTTTTTTATTTTTGAATTGTAATTTCTAAGTTAGCCAATTAAATGGGCAAAAGCACAAGCTACAATGCAAGCTTTGACAACACAAGTTGTATCACATAATGGCAATAGATAAGCTTCTTCCATAAGAATGATGATTCTTTCATAAAAATTAAGAATATACTTATTCAAACAACAAATTATTAAATTGTTTTTCCATAGTTAAGTAGCCTTATATTCCAACACATCCCTTATCTTCAATTCAATCTTTATCATTTACTTCAATGCAGATCACAAGATTTAAAGCATCTAAAGTATTATTTTATAAAACATATTTTTTGATCACATCTTTTCTTTTTCATATTAAATAGCTTATCTTTAATTCCATAACTAATGTTAGAAACATTAACTCAATGAATAACCATAAATAATTTCCAAGAAAGGGGTGAATTAGACTTTAAAAAATTTTGAAAAATGAAAATAGAGTAGCTATAGTTGACTATGATGAGCAACTAGTCGACTATGGTTGTATCTTGTCTTTATAAATACTTTTTAAAGCTATTTGATTAAGTCTATAGTTGACAATACAAATTCAATTGTCAATCCTGGTGTAGAGATCATTTTGAAAACTTGTAAAAATGATCTCTTGAAAACTTTGATAATCATGCCAATCATAAGTAAGTCTACACAACCAAATATAAATTAAAGATTATTTTTGAAATACATAAACAATTTTTAAGTTTGAATAAAACAATGCAACTCAAGAACAATATTTCAAGGAATCTTTTCAATAAAAGATAGAAAAATGTTGATGATTGAAAAAAGTTTAACAAAAAGCTAAATCAATATGTGACAAATATAAAACAAAACACAAGTAATTTATGAAGTGGGTTTTTTTAAAATAAAATGCAACAAATCAAAGCAAAAACAAAATTGAAGACATTAGGTAAAATCAAACCTTTTTCAAAATGGATTTCCTATTTGTGTTAAAATCAAAGTAAGTGATTTTCTAAAATAGAATTTTAACAATAAATTATAACTCATAAAAGTAAATTAAGACATAAAGATTTTATAAAAGTTCAGCTTTCTGAAATGCTTATATCCACTCCCTTGACTCATCAAGGAATTTCTAATCCACTAAAAGTATTTTTACTTTTTAACTGGATGAAGTAGTATCTCTCACAATGATCTTTTTCATAGGATCAAGTGATAACTCTTATAATGGAAGCAACCATAACCCTTACAATGCCTTTTACTAGAAGCAAGCTTAACCCAAGGTTTTTAATGGGCTCACCATAAACCCACATTAACTTTCAAGGATGAGTTAGAACTTTTACAAAAAATAGTAGGAGTGCTTCTAAAAGGTAGATTTCGCTAAGTAGATACAATGGAGGAAAAATGTCTAACATTAGATATGAAGATAGGATATAAAGATGGGAGTGAAAACATAAAGAAATTTTTGCTCAAGAAGGCTTGGTTTCTCTCATTTTCTTTCAAGACTTTAATATTCAAGAGTTTGGCTTTTTTTTTTCATCTTCCTCAACTTGAAATGCTTTCAAATGTTTTTTTTTATAGTTGAAAGAGTCTTGAAACTATTGGAGGTGATTAGAGTAAGAAACTAGCTGTTTTCCTTTTGAATTTTACGTCTAATGGTTATTTATACTCAAGTATAGAAGTTCTTTAGTCGATCTACTTCCAGAAAGCTTGTATTTTTGAAGTCTGGCTTAGTGTAGTTAACTATGACTTCATCAAGGTCGACCATCGCTTCATTAGGGTCGACTATGGCTTTTTGATTCTTCAAGTTTTACAAGTGTTTTACCTTAAGGTTGACTATAGGAGTTATAAGGTTGACTATGGCAGTGTATTTTTCTAGTTTTCTTGTCCATTCTTGCCCATTTCGCCATAGAATCAACTTACCTTGCTTTAAGATCGATTGGAGCTTTATTTCTTAAAAATTCCTTGACATTTTGGCACTTAACTTTAGCTACTTCTTCCTTGCTATACCTTGTGATCAAGTGCTGAGTGATGATTAAGTTTCTTGACTTGAAGCAAGCATGGTGTAACGTAGATTGATGATCTTTGAGTGCTTTGAGATAAAGTCCACTTGTGAACCTATCTTGTAACTTTAACACCTCAAAAATAAATGTTAAAGGGATAATAAATAAAGCTTATTCAAGTAAGTTTATCATTTATGCAATTTAGTCATTCAAGCTTGTAGACATTTGCAAAGCAAATGTATGAAAGTTCAATAGTTTCAAGAATCCACACAAACTAAAACAATTAAGCATGTAATTATGTAAGAACAAATATATGTAAGTTAAATCATTTCAAGAACTTGTCAAAAATCAATTAAATAATATTTATGCACATTTGATCATTTTGTTATAATCAAAACTATAATCATTTTAAAGCTAATAGCTAACTTTGTGTTTAAAATGCAATCACAACCTTTGATACTAACAACCAATGCAAGGAACTTCAAAAAGCTAGTTAGCTTTGATTAATTGACAGTTAGCTAATTGTGACATTTTTCGTATAGAAGTTGTGACTTATAATAGTTGTATGGTGGGTTTTGTCTAGATAATTTTGTATTAGATAAGAAATTGAGTTTTTGTATGTCCAAAGTGATATTACTTACATAGGATGATGATAGTATGCTTACCCAACACCTTTTAAGGTGAATTTTGTGTACATCTAATACTTTTAACATAATGTAAGACCTTTTTTTGATTAATTCATTATATGATGAATTTTTAAGGTATATAGAAGAACTAAGAATTGTTCAATCCAAGGTATTATTATATTGTGGCTTGCTTACCTTTGAAATGCATTTTCATTTAAAATTTCAAGCCAAAATATTCTTGTAGACATCTCATTTGTTCTTTTGATAGTTATGTATATTAGTTCTTTAAGCATCACAATTTGCAATTTTTTTGTGTGCAAATGCAAGTGATAAGTTTGAATATTATTTAGCTCTGATAATTACAATAAGTTTATAACAATGGAAAACGTTTGCTAGAAAAAATGTTTCTTTTGTCTTTCGGAAAACAGAAGCACATAAAGAAATATTATTGTCAACTAAGTTGAGTGACACAACAATCATTACTAGTTCCAACACATGCATATATTAAATTTTTTTCTCCTTTCTAGTAAATGCTCGTACAAGAGAATCTATTTCACAAAATGATGTATTTGAACGGTATTTTTTTTAGCCTCAATTGTGTGAACAAGATTTAAGGTTCAAATGTAAGAAATAAGGTTTTTTAAATATAAGGGTTTTATTACTTTTTTAGTAAATATTTAATATTGTTATCCTTGTGAGAACAATAGTAAAATATAAAATTTTATCTAGGAAAAATAAATCCTTAGGGTATTATGTGAAAAATTATCATATTAAAAGGAATTTATGTAAAATTATCTTTTTTTTAATTATTATCACAATTTATTGTTCATACCTATTATTGTAGTAAAACGAGCTCTCCATTGTGTAATTTAAACTATTATAAATCCTTTTAATCCAATACAACATTTAAAACGAGATGAACAAAAGAAAAAGTTTTATAAACTTAAATAATTATTGACATAGTTTATTGAACAAAAATAATTTTGTGTTAATTATTCTTGTAACCCCCATGAGTTTGATTTTCATCTGTAACTTTTGCATAATAATTTTTAATTAAAATCCTAATGTCACAATAATAATATCATCAACAACATTTAAATATATTAAAAAAATAACAACAAATAATATAACTGCTAATAAAATATAGTCATAATATTAATACTTTAAAACCCAATTACTATCCACATGCAAGCAAAACAAAACAAAATAATTTAAGAGCATTCTACTTAAAGTGATAAATAAAAATTTTGATTAATTTTTTAATGGATGTAATTTGATCAGTAAAATTTTTAATTTTAATTAAAAAAAGTAAAAATTAGAATATTTTATAAAATAAATTTTATTTTCTCACAAAGTATTTTTCTTATGGATAACTTTTTAATCAATTTTGAACTAAATCAAAAGGTATAGAGCTTGTTTGACTTGATTTTTTTTAACTTAAAAACTATTATAAAGTTCTTATGAAAAATAATAATTTTTAAAATTAAGCTAAATTTGTTTAGTAAATTTACTTTTATAAACTTTTTTTTATAGATAAGTTGTTTGGTAAAATAATTTATATAAGTTATAATTTTGGTTAAAATTACCATAAAATGTGTTTAATAAATAACTTTTTATTAATCACAAATTCTTTTGTTCACAATGAAAAAAGTTAATTTTATTATTTTATTTATTTAAAATAAATTTTTAGAAATATAAAAAGTAGTTTTACATAACATAAAATTTATAATTAATAATAAATCATGTAAAAATGAAAATGGATAATATTGAGATTATTTTTACTAGATGAAGACATTTTTGATATAAAAAAAATTTTTAAAAAAGGAGGAGTCTTTTTTTTTAAAAAACTTTTTTCTAGAGTTTTTTTTGAAATTCTTTTTTTTAAATTTTATTCTTTCAATAAAAATTATTTTTTTAAAAACTTTTCAAAATTCTTATTTAGTTTAGTTTCTGATTTTGAAAAATAAATAAATTAAAAAAAAGCTATACCAAACAAACACATAGCAAGAAAATTACATACACTAAGAAATGATTGATAAAATGGATCAGTAATAAAATGAAACTTATCTCCGACAAAATTATATGTTTAATGTGCAATAAATTATGGAGAAAGGGGTGAGGGTTGCGACCGAAGAGGCAAGTGTGGGTACATGATGGCTATAATGACCACATTGAACCTCTCGTGGGTTCTTTGGCAGTCATTTAGATTCACTTCACTCTTCTGCTTGCCGCAACCTGCCAGGCTCGCTTCACTCACTCGTCCACTCCAGCGTGGCTCTGATGCACCACCTTCTCCACCAACGCGCTCTTTCGTCCACGCTCCTACCATGTCCTCTCCCTGTGAATCGGCCGCTATGCTCAAGTCTCCACGCGATATAACACCCGCGTATGCCAACAAGTTTCTGGTAGAAGGGCAGATGCGTAATTTGAAAATGCGTCAGAATAAAGAAGCTGGACACTTGTTCCCGAAGTAACTGCAGTTTGGGACACCCAACCCAACACTACCTCCTGCTTTTATTCATCCCGAATCATCGACAATTCCAATGCCTAGGTCTCCTCTCAATGCCAGCCGCCAAATCCCACTGATGGTCACAATCTCGAAAAACATTATTTCCATCAACGGTCATAAGCATCCTACCCAAACTTATTCCGGTAAAATCGGTTGCACCAGATTAGGTACCGTTATTTTTATTCATAATTTCCAAATTCAGGTATTTTTTTTGGACTTGTCTACTACAGAGCAGCAAAAGCAAAGCAAAAGAAATCGAAGCTACTTTTTTGATATACCCCTTTTTCTTTTCTTCTTCTTGATTTGGTTGCAAGCGCTCTCTCTCTCTCTCTCTCTTTCTCCTTTTTTGGGCAAGCTTCCTCATGGTACATTTTGCTTTCCCTCTTCTTCATTTTCGTATAAATATTTTCAGTGTTTCTTCCTCTGATTTGAAAAATAAAATATGAAAAAGAAACTCATGGTTCGGTGTTTGGTTTCGTGTTTTTGAAAATCAGGAATGCTAGATTTGAGCTTCGAAAGTGTCACATTTGCGAGGTAAGTATCAGATCTAATGTAAATTTGTTTCTCCTAAAAAGCTTTCTTTGTTTATTTTCTTTTGGCGCCACATTTGTTGCCTTTCAATTTCAATTTTCGGCAGATCGTAAATACTAGGCGTACTTACTGTATTTTCTTCAAGTGTATGAAATTTGGCTTTGAATTTGTTAGATCATTGGATTTTTTGTTAGCTGATTTTAGTTGTTTGCAGTGTTGGATAGTTTTTTTTTTTTTATGATATTTGTTATATTTAACTTCTATTTTCGTTTTGCATTATTTTGTTTGCTATTTTATTGAATCTTGAATTTAGGATTTATGTATGCTTAAGCTGTTGCCACGTAGAATGATGCTGAAAGTGGATTACAGGTATTTGCAGTTTCGCGTGATCTTCGCGTTATGGGAAAATCACCTGGAAAATGGATTAAGACTGTGCTTTTTGGAAAGAAATCTTCCAAATCTAGTTATCCTAAAGGAAGGGAGGTAATGCTATTACTAATTACTATTAAACTTCATTTATCATGTTATAAAATAGATTTTTATTTGCAATGCTATGATATACTTCAAGCGTGTCTCCTTTAGACCATTTGGGCATAAGGTCAATGCGTGTTCTATTAAAAGAACTTGATATTGTTACCTAGGATTCCATTTCTTGATGCCATGTTATTTTTTGAGTTTCACTGATTTTGTGGAGCACTACATTAAAGACCTTGATCTAGATATTTCTTTCAGTGGTCCCCACACTTTGCCTCATAGCTTATTAACTTGTGAGATATTGTCCCATCTTAGATTCAGAGGTAGTTGTCAAACTACGCCATCCAATGATGCAAACTCTGTTTTTGAGTTTCCAACTTGTGATATATTGTCCCATCTTAGATTCAGAGCTAGTTCTCAAACTATGCCACCCAATGATACAAACTCTAGTTCTGAGTTTCCAGTGTCTTATGCTGTCGTTTAAAAGCTGTCTTGTTTCTCCCTTGAGCTTATCTCTGAATAATGTTGAAGTTATGGATGGTTCCTCTCTCGGTCTTTTATCCTTGGTTCTGTACTTCCCTCTACTCAGGAAGTTTACTCTAAAGCAATCGTAAAGGAAAAGGATTGACTGATTCAAATGTTAGCTGCCTGGAAAAGTTCTTCAGGAGTTTTTATTTTTACCATGGCCATATTGATGCTTTGAACTTGAGAATATATGATTCTTTCCTGGAATTATGAAATGAGCTTTAGCATTCCTTTCTATTTGGTACTTGCTGCTATTTTTATCTGTGGTAATCTCAATGCAACTTTATTCTTCTTCTATGAGTGCTACTATTCACTCTTTAGCACTGACTAACTAAAAGAATAGTGATTTGGTATCTTTATCCCACCTATCCTAAAATGATTAATAACATATGCTTTCTGTTCTTTGATTGGACTATCATTTACAGAAAGTTGCAGATGAGAAAGAAGTATTGGTTGTGGACAGAGCATCAGAAACTGATGACCCTGTGGCTCCTTCCATCACGTCACGGCTGAATCCATATGCTACTGAAAGAGATGAAGGGAAATTAGAACTGGAGAACAAGGAAGCTGCAAATATCTCGCATGATGATGGGATGTTACTGCCAGTGAGTGAAGGCAGAGATTCTCAGAAGTCCACTCTTCAAGATTCACCATATGATCCTGAAAGGATGAAGCGAGAACAAGCTGCAACCATGGCACAGGCTGCTTTTAGGGGTTACCTGGTATTTGTCTGCTGTTATTTTTGAGGTTTTACTATCAATTGTGTAAAGTTTATATAGTCTATGAAGAACATTTAGTTGATATTATACCTACACTAATATCAGTTCATTATGTGAAGGCTCGCAGGGCATTCCGGGCCCTCAAAGGCATCATAAGGCTGCAGGCACTTATTCGTGGCCACTTGGTTAGGAGACAAGCTATTGGTACTTTGTGCTGTATGATGGGAATTGTCAAATTACAAGCACGTGTTCGCGGAGTAATGGTCAGGCATTCTGATAGTGGTCTTGAAGTGCAGAAAAAATGCAATCAAATTAACCTTCTGGTAAGTTCATTGAGAACTCTATTGTGGACCAATTACTAGTTATGACTCATCTGGTTAGTTCTTTTAGCAAATGCACTCATCCTGGTTACTAATAATTGAAATTTATCTGACAATCACTATGTCATTCAAATGTATTAGGTGTACCTTATTTACTCCTTTGCTACTTTCATTCTTTTACATATTCAAAATGGTGTCAGGCTCTTAGGCGGTCCTTATATAAAAAAAATACATGCCCATCATCAACCTAGTTTAGTGAGAATGAAAAAGGTCTTTAGCCTGAAGTTGTTTTAGCAAATTTGAAATCGTTGCGCTTTGTGTTGTCATATAATTTGAATAGTGAAACTATTGTTGAAGTTAACCCATTTTCATTTTTTTGTAGTCAATTACTTCCAGTAATCACAATCTGCAGGATATAATAGCATATACGAATTTTCAAATGTAGAACATGTATTTCAACTTTTTTCCTCACTCTTCCTGTATTAAATCTGTACTCATTCAAGAAAAAGGTAGGCTAGCTTATTTTCAAAGTCTGATCTTTGTATCTTTGTTCAGCAGGAGAGCAAGCTTGTGGTTTCTCTTGGAGTTAATATGCCTGCACGCATTGAAAAGTTGTCTGCAAATGCTTTTGTTCATAAGGTATGTCTGGTGTCATGCTTACAGTATTTCTTATTTATAAAATTGAGAGTGAATATAATTCACCTTGATATTGCACCACATCACTAGAGATGGCTCCATGTGTCGGCAATTATACGTAAATGGATTTATCCTTATGCTATAAGCACCTATGATGGGGAACACATAACTTGCCCTAGCTGTTCTTATCCATAATATCACAATACTGCATGGTTACTTGCTGTGCAAGAAGCAGTTCCAAATGTTTTATTCAGGCATTCATATTGTCATTTGCTGAGCTTTCAAGATTGATTTTTGAGTAAACTTCATTTTGCTTCATGAATTGAATTGATTGGTGGAATCACATGGATTTAAAAGGCCAAACAACCAAGATGAAAGCTAATATATCCTATTAAATGAAGCTTCAATATCTAACTTGCCTTCTTGCTCGCACATAATCTTCCATTGAGTAATTTTAGGTAGGCCCAAAAATGTCATCTACCTTTCATGGCACCCAAAAGTATTGGGCACTAGAGATGTTTGGCTGTTTGATTGATGATTATCAGTCAGTATATCATGCATAGGTATTTCTCATAGTATTTTAAGGAAATCTGATGTGGCACCCAAAAATATTTAGCAGCAGAGACATTTGGCAGTATGCACACGTAAAGCTGTCTTGTTCTCTCATGGCACCTAAAAGTATTGGGTGTTAGAGGCATTTGGAAGTTGACCCTATAGTTAGCTATCAATGATCAATAGATATGGTTTTTCTAAATTGGAATGTCATTTGATTTTTGTCCCCTTCCTTTTACCTTCTTTTTCTTTCAAATTGGGCAAGTGACTGGTGGGTTTGTTACTATAGCTTGTTGCTTCATCACCTACTGTAATGCCTTTGCGCCTCCGTTATAATGCTGGAGAATCAAATTCAGTCTGGAACTGGTTAGAGCGCTGGTCAGCATCCTGCTTCTGGAAACCAGTTCCTCAACCAAAGAAAGCCTCTGACGCTAAATTGCAGAGGAAGCCAGTTAATTGTCAAGCTGTTGAAACAGAAACAGGTAGACCAAAACGGAGTGTCCGCAGAATTCCACCTGCTAATCTGGATGGTACTGTTCAAGCAACCTTGGAATTTGATAAGCCTAAGCGTAACCTGAGGAAAATTTCCAGCCATCAAGCTGAGTTAGTGCAGGAAAACCCACAAAATGAGCTTGAAAAGGTTAAACGCAACTTGAGAAAGGTTCATACTCCTGTGGTAGAAAATTCACTGCAGTCAGAAGTTGAATTTGAAAAGCCAGAGCAAAGTTTGGAAAAGGTCTCAAACACTATGAATCTTAATATTGTAGAACAGAGCCTGAACGGTTCGGCTGAGAAGACAAAGAAAGAGATGGATGTGACCATAGATAGCTCAGCTGAGAAGATGAAGAAAGAGACGGTCATGACAGTAAATAGCTCAGCTGAGAAGATGAGAAAAGAGACTGCTACAGTAAATAGCTTGGCTGAGAAGATGAAGAAAGAGACGGCTTTGACAGTAAATAGCTCAGCTGAGAAGATGAAGAAAGATACGGCTTTGACACTAAATATCTCGGCTGAGAAGATGAAGAAAGAGATGCCTGTGACAGTGAATGGCTCATCTGAGAAGACAAAGAAAGAGATGGCCTTGGCAGTTTCCATATCACCTGACATTAAAACTATGCCAGGGCCATTTGGGGTAAATGAAACATCGGATTTATTGCATGCTGATTCTTTGGGTGTTGTCTCGAAGCCTTTGATAGATGGAACTGTTAAGGATGAGAATACTCCCATTACAAATGGGGAGTTGAACAGGAAGGATGATTCAGCTAATAATGAGAATCAGAAGTCAGGCAGGAAAGCTTCTTATCCTGCAAAACAAAATCGGGCAGAGAATGGGCCTCAGAACAGTCCTGCACTGCCAAGCTACATGGCAGCAACTGAATCTGCCAAGGCTAAGCTGAGACTACAAGGCTCTCCTAGCTCTGGCCAGGATGCAGGTGACAAAAATAACCTCACTCGTCGCCAGTCTTTGCCATCTTCAGCCAATAGTAAAATCAGCTCACAGTCACCAAGGACACAGAAACTGGTTCATGCAGGGGGGAGAGCAGGGAACAAAACTGACAGATCTACGTTGTCATCCAAAGATGGAAATGGTATGAAAGGCTGATTCTTGATTAGAACTTCTTACCAGTTTAACCCATAGGTTGTCTTGAAGTTCACATGTTTCATCATATAGATTCCCTAAAGGGTGCCTCTGTATTGGTCTACTTAGTAAACATATTTCAGCTATGTCTGTTAAGAGATAAGTCATTCCTTTGTCGATATTATAGACTTTCCCTTGTCCATGCTAAACGAGTTGTCATGGGTCTGGACAGTATCTGTTCCCTATAGATTCTGTCACAATAAGAAGCCAAAGAATGCTTGCCATCTATTTTACTCAGAATGATTACCTTTTTCCCATGTTACTAAATACCCTTTTTTGTCTTTGATTTTGCAGCAAAGGCAACCCAAGTAGAGTGGAGGAGGTGATGTTGTGGAAAATTGTGATTTGTGGAGTTAGCATAAGGGGTTCAAGAATTGTTTGCCTTGTGGATTTATATATCTTTATTTCTTTTGGTGTAAGATTAATAGAATGGGCTGCAAAACTTAAACTGGGTCTATAGATGAAGGTGTGTGCAGGCTGAGTGCCTTTTGAAAAAATATGTGTATGCTGGGTGTTTGTGAGTGTACATGGATAGGTTTTGGAACTTTCTACAAGCCAGTTATCATTATTATATAAAATTTCATTTCGTTTGCTCCTCAAATTGCCTTCCCACTGATGTTATATTGTTGCTATTTGTAGCTGTTGGTGCGTATTGGAGTTCTTCCGCATTGTTTGAGTAAACACATAAGGTACTCGTTCTTGACATTTATGCACATCAGCAAATCTTCTGTCCAACTTTTAAGCTGTCTCGTTTGTGTCGCATAACATCCTTTTGGCATGATATCATATGACATGAGGTACCACTCTATTTTCTGACATGTGGTGAGGTAGGTCACAAAGAGGCGAAATAAGATGAATTAGGAGCGGGCTTTGTTTATCTCTAATTAATAAGTCTCCAAACCATTTAACAATTCAAAAAAAAAAAAAAAGAAGATTTTGACGACCCAAACTTCTCCAAAGTCTTAAAAATCATGTTCTTAAGAATTGAATAAATTTCGAATATAAGTCTGTATTTAGGCTCCGAATTTTTTTTAAAAAAGTTGCTTTTTGATCTTGTTCTAGCGAAAGGGAAGCGATCATTTCTGTTTGTTCAGCACCTTTTTTCGACATCAAGTTATCAAGGCCTTTGAGCGGGCTTTTGTTGAAGAAAAATATCTGAAGATTGTTCTTTTATTTTAAGAATTTTAAAAAAGTTTACTTTCACGTCCTATTAATAAAATTGTCTTATTTAATGCTCAAAATTTGTGTGTACAAATTTCTAATACATGGTGGGACATTCTCTGCTTCTCATCTTCTCTTTGAACTTCAAGTTTTCAAGTTGCAATGCCTCCCAAGAATAACTCTACTAGCTAGCCAGCTTTCAAGCCTGGTTGAACGGAACTCACAGTCTACCCGAATTCATCATCAACTATTGATTCTCCTAGCTACTCGCCCTTATGACATTAAGAGAAAGATTAAAGCTCTTGCGGAACTGTATAATCAGACTCTTCCAATGCTTAACCAAAATCCTCTTTACTATGACACTATTTTCCCAACTCAAAATTTAGAAAAAAAATTTTATGCTTTGCAACTTGCTTCCTTTAATGGATCAGGCACAAGACATCAGCTATTGTTCAAAGAACAAGATAGCTATTCAAGCGCTCTTTCTCCCATCATCACCTTGCTAGAGTTTATCTTCCAAAGCAAGTTCTGGAATAATGGCTTTCATGGCAATTGGTGAAATATCCTTGGAAGAATAAGGTGCATTTCTTGAAAAAGTCTGGAATCTCTTTTTACAAGCATTAGAGAGAAGGATGATCAATTTGCCTCAATGATGAAAAAAATTAATAATCTTACTGAAAAAATTCAGTTGTTTCAAATCAAAATAAACACCTAATCATTCAAGAAGACAATGAAAATTCCACCAAAGGAGTTGCAAAAGATCCTCAACAAAAGGCAAATGAAGTGGTCACTGCCAATCAACTCAAGGAATTCAATTAAGATGCCATCAAAGACTAAGTTGAACGTGTTACTCAACCTTTTATGTCGGGGAAGGCCACTCAATCAAGTTACAAGTGCAGTGAAAAATTAAAACTTTTCTCTAAAGTAAGATCATGCTTTGGTTGTTTAATATTGTTAATATGAGCTTTGCAAACAAATCTCTATTCGTATGGGAATTACATTTTGAATTATTCATATATGACATTTTATTAATTTATAATCATTATGAGATAGTTCTTTATCTATAAATTGTAATGTAATTACTTTTTGTATTTATGTAGATAAAGCTTATGAAACTATATATGTCTTGTAAAGGAATTGAATTGGAATATAATTATGAGATCTTTATACATTAAAACATTGTTCCTAAAAGTTCTTGATCATTATGTTATTGAGACGGGGCATCAATAATGCTCAAAGGTCGGCACATGCTACGTTCCTTACATGTGAAGTAAGCAATTGCTCTAATAGGTTGAAGTATGGAGATACTTGAAACTAGCATATGGGTGTTTGCCATAAGAGAGCGAGTTCACTGAATATGACCCACTAAGAAGTACATTTGGTACCTCACTCAAGTGTCTATACAATACTTCTCATGTGTCAGTTGTGTAATTACTCCCTAAACTTGAGACACCAAGTTGTCTTGTATGTGGAGAACTATGCTTTGGTTTCATCTTTACAGGTGCCTGACTAAGGATGTCAAAACAAGATGTTTTTGGGTATAGTATGAAGCATATAAAGGCAAATGAGTGGTCAAGATAGGAATCATCACTCCAAGTGATTCAAAGCGAAATATCTCATTAGTTCTTGGTTGACATTAGCTTAATCAAATCCTTAGCCAAGGTGATTAGAAGATTATGAAATAAGTTTTGTAAGTCTTTATAAAGCTAATGATTTAATTGTAAGAACAAATATAGAGGTCAATAAGAATAAGCATTGTGTTGGTCTCAAATAATTGTGCTAGATGGGGGATGAATAGTACTTTTTGACTCTTAACTAGATAAGGGAATAATTAAAAAGGCAACAAAAATAAAAACAAAGTAGACAATGCGTTGTAATTTAGAATAGTTCGGTCCAAGACCTACATCCACTATCTTGATTATTCAACCAAGGATTTTTCAAATTAATCCATTAAGAATTGTGAAATTCACAAGCTTTCACCAAGCTTTACAATGTCTTTTACCAAGCTCAGTCAAAATCTTTACAATGGTATTTCATAAGATCAACTAAAACCCAATAACTAACTTTTGCAGGCTAAGTTAGAATCTATACATACAATCAAGCTATCCAAGCTTGAACAACCCTTTAGAGTGACTCCCTTACTCTAAGTATACAAGAAGAAAAGAAATAAGTGTGTACCTATGATTACAAAGTTTATATAAGTGGTACAAAGTGAAGTGCTAATCTCAAATTAAATGATAGAGTGAAGTGCAATAAATGTGCAGAGGATTTTTGTTATTTTGGAGCTCACTTTCACTTGGAAGCCTTCAACAATAATTTTCTAGCTGTTGAAAGTCCCTTTTATACTTGAGAAATCAGCTTTGATGAGTTTTAGGCAGTTTCTGACCGTTGGGAGCAGATTTGTACTAAATTTGGCCGTTAATCTGTCTTCTAGTGCTCATTTCAAATTTTCAGACAAAATGCTTTTAGTCGACTAATTCGTCTCTGTTTCTCGGTTGTAGTTTATGGCAGTGAGCACTTAGTTGACTAACTTACTTCTTAGTCGACTAAGTTGGTTTTGTCTCGAAGTCCAGATTTTCGGCAGTAGGCTTGTAGTTGACTAACCCATTTCTTGGTCGACTAAATTGCTTTTGTTTCTTAAATATTCTTGAACTTGCCAACTTTCAATTTGAACTTTAGCTGACTAATACCCTTTAATATTCGACTAAAAGACTTCCTCTTTGTTGATCAAATGTGGCTCCTTATTTATAAGATTTTTGATATGTGCCTTTGAATGGTTTATTTATTATTTGCATACAAATCTTACCTTGCACACTCAAGTAGGAATATTTGATACAAATGAATGTGAATGTTTTATTATCATAAAACCCTAATGGAGCCAACAATCTCTCCCTTTTTGATGATGACAAAACATTCATTAATTGAAAGCACAATGTCTATTTGTTCATTTCAATTCTGCAGTGAATGAGGATTTCCTCCCCTTAAGTTTATGCTCCCCCTTAGTATGTGCATATTTTAGTTATTCATTTCAGCAAATTTTTTGTTTATATCATACTAATAGCAACATGATATATTCAAACACTTGTCAACATGTATATATATAAGCAAACTCATATCATGATTGGCAATGCGTGACTGATTGACAGAACAATTTTCAGTTAAGTGTCTGTCAACAGCATATTACTTCTAGATTTCATCTGTGCTAATTATTTTTCAGCTGATATGGTAAGATTAACATTCGTATGCCAATTATTACTTCTAGATCAGGGGCGGAGCTAGTCAAATTTTATTAAGGGGGCCAAACACAGTTGAATAAGAGTTAAAAATTTTAAAAAACTAATATGTTAAATTCAATCAACAATAAAAATATTGATAATAGAAATATGAAATTAAATATAAAACTATAATTTGTAAAATATAAATAGTTAAAAACAATATATAAGATTAATAATTTTTTTATATAATCAGAATTATTTAAATACTATATATTCAAGATAATTTCATTTTAACTATACATAAAACGTAAAGCATATATAAAAAAATACTCAAGTTAATTTCCTCTTACATAATCAAGATTAATAAAAAAATGATACGTTGATGAAATTTTAAGTAACAAATTAACACTACAACTTATATTTGAGAGTTATATAATAATTTATTAATTTTTAAAGATTAAAATCATAAAAAATAAAATTTATGTAACATAAAAATGAAGAACATGGCAAGTAGAATGTAGATACCACATATTACATAACAAAAAAGAAAGAAAAAGAATATGATTAATGGTTTGTAGAAATTTGGGAAAGAATATTTATAGAAACTTATAACATATGAACAAATAGAATAGAAATGAAAAAAATAAACAAATATAAATAAAAATAATAATATATATTAAAAAAATTAAAGTTGAGTGAGATAAGTGAAATTATTTTATTATTTTATTATTTATATTAATTATTAAATAAAATATTATTTTGAGGGAGTTAGTAATAGAATATATAAAAAAATTTAAAAATTTTCATATGTTATGAAAAAAATTTTAAAAGTTTTCACATAAGGAGGCATCTGTCCCTGTTTTCAATCATAAATCAACCTAAATTGAGTGGAGTATCGTTAAAGGCATGCTCTAGCAATCACAAGTTTTGAAGACTAATGTAGCTTAAACTGCCACTTCTGCCATGAAAATTAGCGGTAATGAAATAATGTAATATTCTGATTTGTGGACTTGTGATTAACCCAGCATTACTCTTAGATGAATATTTCTCTTTCTTCCCAGTAATCACTTCCTATAAGGAAGATGGGTCATAATTCTCTTGAAACTCAAACTCACCTTCTTCACATTCAATCTTAAGCAAATTTCCTAGGTCAGCAACAGTTATAGTAAATTCCATACCATTCAAAAAGACATTCAGACCATGATCAATGTAATCAACCAAATCCTCAAGTTCATTTTTGTCTGTGACTATACTTGCATAGAATTCTTTCACTAAACTTGCACTGTAAGACCAATTCTTGAAAATACTAAATTCCTCCAGTTTTAATTCCTCAAAGTAATTTGATAAACTTGTTTGAATTTCTGGGGTTTCATTGAAGCTATCCCAGTCTATGAATTTACCACAAGTTATTAGGGCATTTTCAATCTTCTCAAGCCTATCTTCATGTGCTTTGTTCCTAAATTTAGAGGATGAGATTTTACCTTTCTTGGAGGAATCTTTTTTTTTTCTTCTTCTTTGAGTTGTGACTCTTCTTGGTCAGTGTTTTTCTAGTTTCCTGGATTTCAGAGGTGTACTGAATCTTTTTCTTCTTTTTCTGCATTTCAGTTTGTGAACTTTCCTCCAAGGGCTGTTTTCCCTTTTTCTTTTGTAGAGGTCCTTTAGATTATCCCGATTTAGCCATTTGGTATGAGAGGATTATTGACTTAGGGTTTCAAAAGTTTAAGAGGAAAAGGTTATAGATTCAGATGGGTCAGTTTCAGAGGAAAGAAGATGTAGAGAGAGTAAGTTTTGAGAGCAGTTTAATTTTTTTAAAAAAAACTGTTTGCCTTCCTCTATTTAAATACAATTAGTAACTTTCATCTTTCAAAATTTCCCTCTAAACTTGGTTATTTGCTTAGGTGATTTTTCTTCCTTGTTTTGTCACCCAGTAGATATTTTCTTTTCATTATTTTATTCCTCCTTCCCTTAACTGACTGAGTCTTATTATTTAAGAAAACAGAATGCCCTTAGTTGGCTAAATGCGTTTCTTAGTCAACTAAGTACCTACTGTTTTATGAGACAAAACTCAATAATATCTTAAAGTTCCTACACACTAACCATACCTAAATTTCTTCTAATCTCACAGAATCTTTCCTCATTTAGAGGTTTTGTAAAAATGTCAGCTAATTGGTGTAGAGTATTCACAAACTTAATTTTAATGTCACCTTTCACTACATGATCTCTAACAAAATGGTGCCTAATCTTTATATGCTTGGTTCTAGAATGCTGCACAGGATTTTTAGAAATATTAATTGCACTTGTATTATCACAATATATTGGTATATTATGCATTGACATTCCATAGTCTTTTAGTTGTTGTTGGATCCACAAGATTTGAGCATAACAACTACCTAGAGAAGCATATTCTGCTTCAATAGTAAAGAGAACAACTGAATTCTATTTCTTGCTTGACCATGACATAAGCATACTACTTAGAAACTGGCAGGTTCCACTAGTACTCTTCCTATCAGTTTTGCTGTGAAAAAAATTTGCATCAGAATATCCAACTAGACTAAAAGATGATTCTCTAGGATACCATATGCCTAAAGTTCGTGTGTCTATGAGGTATCTAAAAATTCTTTTAACAACAGTTAGGTGTGATTCCTTGGGTTGAGATTGAAAACGAGCACACAAACATACACTGAATTGGATATCAAGCCTACTGGCTGTTAAATAAAGTAATGATCTGATCATACCTTTATAAAGCTTTTGATCAACATCCTTTCCTTTTTCATCTACATCAAGTCTAGTGGATGGACTCATTGGTGTGCTGTTTGACTTCAGCTTTAGCATGCCAAACCTTTTGAGCATGTCTTGAATATATCTTTCTTGGTTGATGAAGATTTCTTTCTCATTTTGTTTGATTTGGAGTCCAAGAAAGAATTTTAGTTCACCCATCAAGCTCATCTTAAACTCACTTTACATTTATTCAGCAAATTTCTTGCGCAAAGCTTCATCAGTTGCACCAAAAATAATATCATCCACTTAAATTTGAACAACAATTAAATCATTTAAGTGTTTTTTAATAAACAAGGTTGTATCTATACTACCCCTATCATAACCGTTTTCTACAAAAAATTTTGAGAGCTTTTCATATCGAGCTCTAGGAGCTTGTTTCAATCCATACAAGGCTTTGTGAAGTTTGAAAACATGGTTTGGTTTTTCATAGTCTTTATATCCTGGTGGTTGTTCAACATAGACTTCCTCTTGAATGGAACCATTTAAAAATGCACTCTTTACATCCATTTGGAATAGTTTAAAATTCATAAAGCAAGCAAATGCAAGCAGCAACCTTATGGCTTCTATCCTTGCAACCAGTGCAAAAGTTTCATCATAGTCTATGCCTTCTTCTTGGTTGTATCCTTGTGCTACCAACCTAGCTTTATTTCTAACTACATATCTTTGCTTATCTACCTTATTCCTAAACACCTAATTTGTACCAACAATAGGGTGGTTTAATGATCTAGAGACTAATGACCACACATGGTTTCTTTTGAATTGATCAAGTTCCTCTTGCATGGCCATTATCTAGCTTTCTTCTTTTTCAACTTCTTCAAAGCTTTTAGGCTCTATTTGAGATATGAAAGTTGAGAACTCACATGTCTCTTTTATACCTCTCATAGTTTTGACTCTTTGAGAGATATCACCAATAATTTGCTCTTGTGGATGATCTCTTACATATCTCCAACTTCTTGAAAGATCACTATGCTGAATTTCTATTCTTTGCAAGTTTTCTAGTAGTGGAGATTCGGTTGCTCTTCTAGGTGAGCTTTTTTCCTTGTTCTTATTGCTCTCTAAGCTCATTTCATTCATTTGCTTTTCTAGATTTTCTACATCATCATCATCAACATGAATTTCCTTTTGTAAGGCATTGGATTCATCAAAAACTACATGGACTGATTTTTCAATAGTCAAAGATCTTTTGTTGAATACTCTATAAGCTTTTGAGTTTAATGCATATCCTAAAAATATTGCCTTATCACTTTTTGCATCAAACTTTCCTAGTGAATATTTTTCATTGTTTAAACAAAGCATTTACAACCAAAGCTTTTAAGGTGAGAGATGTTTGGTTTCCTGTCCTTGTAGAGTTCATATGGAGTCTTTGATATCACGGCTCTAATTGAGACTCTATTAAGGATATAAGCAGCAGTGTTCACAGGCTTAGCCCTAAACTACTTAGGTAGATTATTCTCACAAAGCATAGTTAAAGCCATTTCCTTCAATGTTCTATTTTTCCTCTCTATAACTCCATTTTGCTAGGGTGTCCTAGGTGTAGAAAAATTGTGGTCCAACCCCTTTTCATTGTAAAAGTTTTCAAAATCATCTCCTTTAAACTTCGCACCATGATCACTCCTAATGCTAACTATAGCTAACTTTTTTTCATTCTCAACCTTCCTATAATGATTTATGAAAGTTGATAGTGCATCATTCTTATGGGTAAGGAAGTAGACCCAAGAATACCTAGAGTAGTCATAAACTATCACAAATTCATATGATTTACCACCTAAACTAGTTGTGATAATTGGTCTAAACAAATCAATGTGTAACAACTCAAGAGGTCTAGAGGTGGACACATTTTTTTTACTTTTGAAGGATGTTTTAACTTGCTTTCCTAATTGACAAGCATCGCATATTTGATTATTCTGAATCTTAAGATCAAGCAGTCTAGCAACTAAATTTTTTCTAATCAACTTTGAGATTGTATGCATGCTCACATGTCTTAACCTCCTATGCCATAACTAGCTATCATTGTCTTCATTTGCTATAAGGCATGTTTCACAATTTTTCTCAAGATCCTTAAGGAATATAACATACATGTTCTTAATCCTCTTTCTTACAAATGAAACTTTATTTATGCTTATGTCTATCACTTCACATTTATTTGAATCAAAACATACTTTAAATCCTTTATCACATAATTGACTGATGCTCAATAAATTGTGTTTCAAACCTTTAACCAGCAACACAT
The DNA here is from genome assembly GCA_036013995.1 of Theobroma grandiflorum. NCBI lineage: Eukaryota > Viridiplantae > Streptophyta > Magnoliopsida > Malvales > Malvaceae > Theobroma > Theobroma grandiflorum. The sequence continues at coordinate 18,595,295 of CP142131.1, forward strand.
GACTAATTTGAGCTTGAGAGTTCTTACCAACTGTTCCTATGCCATAGATTCTACCTTTTGAATCATCATCAAAGGATACGATTCCTCCCTTTTTCTTGTCTAGTTGAGAAAACAACATTTCAATTCCAGTCATGTGCCTTGAGCATCCATTATCCATGTACCAAGGCTGCTTCTCGTTTAGTTGAGCTCTTGGATGTGTGTCTTTTAGGTTCAGCTCAACCTACAAAACAAAATTTCAACTTTTCTTAATAGGTACCCATATCTTGATGGGTCATTGAGATTTGGTTGCAATGTAGGATCCTTTTAGTACCCAATTTTTTTTTTGTTTTCTGCATGCTTCTGTTCCTAAAACAATCATAAGACAAATGTCCAAGTTTTCCACAACTATAGCATCGAGATGAAGTATTGTCAGAAATTTTCTTCTAATATGTGTTCCTCTTTAATGTTTATTTTTCCAAACATTTGAGAGCTGTGTTTTCATCAGGTGTTTTTTTGCAAAGCTTCAAATTTATTGTCCAACTCTAGTTTTAAAACTTCACAATCTGTTTTTGAATGTTCTTGTCACGACCCGAAACTCCCATCAAGCCCATGACAATCGCCACGAAGCCTCGACAGACATTCTTCCCCCAAATGCCCCTCGAGACCTCGCATGGCTTTTGTACAAGTTTTTCCACTCCTCTTTTTTTTTGAATAATAAAATAAAATAAAAATATTAATTAAAATAATCTATTTTAATGTAAAACAATATATATTTTTGAAACATCAAAAATTAAATTTTCCGCACATAAAAACAAAATAAATTTATACTTACTGTAATATAGAAAACTAGAGTATGCAATCTAAATTATAATGACACGTGGGCCCCCAAACAACTGAGAAGGTTTAAGTTTATAACTTTGCTTTCTAGGATGCAACTCCAAAATTTACTTCTCGATGCAATTGACAGTCTACTGCCTATTTTGAGCCTGAAAAATGTATAGGAAGAAAGAGTGAGATTATATAATCCCAGTGAGTAAACAGATACCATCTAAAGTATCTAAAGCCGAGTAAAAGGAGATAATGAAAATATCCCTTCACAAAACATATTTTTCCACTTGGAAATTCATCCCAACCCATATAAACAATTGTATTTAAATCAATTTCTCAATATGTCTTATGCACTTTTCAACACTTGGCTTATCAGAGTACTCGGCAAGAGGCGTACCAAGAAACCTCAACTGGAGGCTCTCTGCCTGCCCTCTTCCAAGCTCCTTCCACTTGGCCTATGCCAAAAATCCATTCTCGAGGATACCCTGCGGAGGCATCTTTACTAAGACTGCCAAGGCTGTTTATTGTCACACACACGCACAAACATATTTTACCTCTGACAACACAGCCGTTCCTTGGCGTTGGCTGAGTTTCACTTTCACGTGGTGGTTAGACGTGAAGTGCACTCAAATCTTACCTCGGGAGTAATCCTACACGCCTCTCCAATCGAGGTAAGCTCAATAATTGGGAACTGTGCCCCTCTAATTAGGCTGGCCCATGGAACCCCCGTCACTGTAGTGCCCACTTTAATTATCCACCAATTAATAAAAATCACAATAGCATGACATGGCCCACATAACACATTCAAGGCAAATCAAAGCAGTTCACATATTATTTAAATCATAAAAACAACCAGTCATGCTCACATTTATCGTAAGCCATTTAATTTAAAATCATGGATAAACAACATAATCACAGTATACGTCTCCAATTACTCTATTTTTAAAATCATTATTCAATTTTCAAAAATTTATAAAATTATTTTATAAAATTATATTTTTCCCATAAAACACAATAATTTTCCAATTAAACCATTTTTCATAAAATCACACAATTAAATAAAACTATTCTAGATAATTAAGATGATAGTAAATTTACTCACTGTATTAGGAGTAGAAATACTCCTATCCTCCGTTTTCGGGTGTAGTCTTTTACCCGAAACAATTGACTCACCACCTATCCACAATCCATGACACAAAATTCAATAAATTGTGTCAATTTATCATAAACTATTTCAGGCTCTTATCCATGCGTATGCATTAGATACGGTGTGAAATGTTTAGACAATTGCTTAATTGCGGTGTCCGACCTAACTCGCCTATACACGGTATAAATTCCTAAAATCCCCAATTCAACTCCAATTTCATCCATTTCAATTTCAATTATCCAATTATATCCACAATACCTCAATGACTTTGAATTTGGTCCAATTTATCAGTTCGGACCAAAAATTACGCTTTTACCCCTAGTGGGTAAAAATTCTAATTTTTGCACCGAAAATTCTCATTTAATTTTCTAACTCCATAATTCATCAAATATCACCAAATACATGCCAAATAATCTAAAATTCAGCTTAATTTCCTTCAAAATTATTCATGGCAATTTCGGCTATATTAGGTGGAATTTTACTAAAATTTTTCCTATTTGATTTCTACACTATAAATCACCATTTTGCCATCCAATTCTCTCAAAATAAAATCAATTCCATCACCACACACATAACACTAGGTTCGGCCATGGATGGTTACTATGGCAAACAAATTTATTTCTTCTAGTTTTGCTTATATACATGCTAAACTAGCTAAAAACACTAATATATATCAAAATCAATTATTTCCATCAACTTTCTCTCTCTAAACCCATTGGACCAACCATGAAATCGTCCTCAAATCACATGATTCAACCATGGAAAATAATGGGAAATGCATGGGAAAGGTAAAGCACAAGACAAATTTAAGAAATGTTACCTTTTTTCCACTTGATTTTTGCATTTCCACCAATTTCCCCTTTAAATTTCTTGGCTAGGGTTTTATTTTCTCCTTTCTCTCTCTTGCTTCTTGCTTGGCCAAATGTTGAAGATGAAGAATGGGTTATGGACTGATTTCTTTATACCTTTTTTATTAGTTTAATGAAATAATATTATTTTATTCATATTTTGAATATTTTATTAATTCAGTTTTTTTTCTAGCCATCCACTTGTCCTACTTTTTCCACCATGCATTCCCTTTGACTTATCCAAGTCTTAGATGAAATTTTCAGATTTTTCTAAAGTTTTGGTGGAGCTAATTTTTTAAAATTACACTTTTACCCCCGAACTTTTCAAACTCAAAAATTGAAAATTTGCCATAATGCATAATTTTCACTCCTCATACTCATATCACACTCCAAATAATTGAATTTGATCAAAATCCTTTCGAAACTTTAATTTTCAATTCCGAGTGGTAAAATTATCATTTTGCCCCTATACTCCAAAAATACCAAAAACTCATATTTTTCACTGCTAGATCTTCCAATTGTACTTCAATACTCATATTATACTCAAACATGTCAAATGGGGCTAAAAAAATCTTTTTTAAAAATTTCCATTTTGTCTTCAAATTGAAAAATGACCATTTTGCCCCTAACCAGTCAATTTTCCTAATTGACTCCAAATTGATCCTTAAACTCCGAATCACCATTCTAACTAGATTTTGGGGTTTCAGAATTCTCAAATTCTTTTTAAATTTTTCATTTGAACTAGCTCAAGGTATAAATCAACTTCATAGCACCTTTAGGGGCAATATCGTCTTTTATCGTTTTCTCGGGCTTCCTTAATATACAAACATTCTATCGAGCATGTGAATGACATCATAATTATTTTACAAAGCAAGGTTTGACAGTTCTAACTCAATTTGCAGAAAATTTTTTTGCTCAAAAATAGAATTGAATTCTTTTTTTATTTTTTCCAAATCATTTTCAAGAGATGTTGCCTTTTTCTTTAAAGTTTTGTATTTTGAAAAGAGTTTTTCAAATTCACCATAAAGGCACTCATACTCATCTTGTAATTCATCAATAGCAATATCACAATGAGATGAAGATACCTCGGATTCATCATCCTTTGCCATCAAGCATAGGTTAGCTCTTTCTTCCACCCTCTCATCCTCATCACTAGAGCTTGAAGCATCATTGTCTGACCAAGTAGCAGCCACCATTGCATTATTTGATTTTCTATTTTTCTTAAGAGTTTCCTCCTTTAGCAGGGGGCATTTTGACTTGAAATGGTCAGGTTTCTTGCCCTCATAACATATGAGCTCTTCTTTCTTGTTAGACTCATTTTTACTTTTATTTCTGCATGAAGTACCTTGATCCCTTCTATAGCCTTTCTTTGCCAATCTTCGGTCTCTTTGGCCCATAAGCTTCTTGAACCTCCTTGCAACCATGGCCAGCTCCTCATCATCATCATAGGAAAGATTGTCCAGCTTCTCTTCGAGAATGCTTACTTTTAATGCAATGCTTCTCTTTTATCTTCTTCTTTCTCTTTTTTCAACTCCAGCTCATGAGTTAGCAGTGATCTATAAATCTCATCAATAGTTATCACATTTAGGTCCTTGGCTTCACGGATTGCGATCACTTTAGTCTTTCAATTTTTTAGTAAGCTTCTAAGAAGCCTTTTTACAATTTCGTGTTCAGGTATAGGTTTGCCTAGCTGACTCAATTTATTTGTGATGTTTGTGAATCTATCTAGCATGCTGGTGATGTCCTCACCAGGTTCCATCTTAACATCTCATAATTATGTGTGAGGAGAGCTATCTTAGACTCTTTTACTTGTGAAGTTCCTTCATGGATAATTCTAAGTTTATCTCACACTTGTTTAGCTGTGGTATAGTTTGATACCTTGTTAAATTCAGTGGGACTTAAGGCACAATGAAGTGTATTGATTGCCTTGAAATTTGTTTGGACTCTTTTGGTCTCAGCTTCGGTCCATTCAGACCTTAGTTTGAGAATTAACTCGTTGGTAACTACATTTAAGGTGGAAGAAATAAAGGGTCCATCGGTTATGATGTCCCACATCTCATAATCTATTGCTCTAATGTATATTGACATCTTAGTGCTCCAATATGGGCAATTTGAGCCATCAAACAAAGGTAGTTTGTTTGTGGATTGTCCTTCAGCAACTATTGATTTTTGAAGAGTTATGGATCTTTCCAAAGGGTGTTAGACTTTAAAAACAAGGAATTAACTCTGATACCGCTTGTTGGTCCCAAATATATGTGCTAGAGGGGGGGGGGGGTGAATAGCACTTTTTGGGTCTTAGTTAGATAAGGGAATAACTAAAAAGGCAACAAAAATAAAAACAGAGTAGACAATGCATAGCAATTTAAAGTGGTTCGGTCCAAGACCTACATCCACTACCTTGATTATTCAACCAAGGATTTTTCAACTCAATCCACTAAGAATGGTGAAATTCGCAAGCTTTCACAAAGTTTTACAATGGCTTTTACCAAGCTCAGCCAAAACCTTTATAATGGTTTTTCACGATATCAACCAAAATGCAACAATTAACTTTTACAGGCTAAGTTAGAACCTATACATATAATCAAGCTATCCAAACTTGAACAACCCCTTAGAATGACTCCCTCACTCTAAGAATACAAGAAGAAAAGAAATAAGTGTGTACCTATGATCACAAAGTTGATCTAAGTGGTACAAAGTGAAGTGCTAATCTCAAATTAAATGATAGGAGTGCAGTGCAATAAAGGTGCAGAGGATTTTTGCTATTTTGGAGCTCACTTTCACTTGGAAGCCTTCAATAATAATTTTCTAGTTGTTAGAAGTCCCTTTTATACTTGAGAAATCAGCTCTGATGAGTGTTAGGCAGTTTCTAAATGTTGGGAATAATTTTGTACTAAATCTGGCCGTTAATCTGTCTTTTAATGCTCAGTGAAAATTTTCAAACATAATGCTCTTAATCGACTAACATATATCTTAGTTGACTAAGTCATCTCCATCTTTCAGTCGCAGTTTCTGGTAGTGATCACTTAATCAACGAATTTACTTCTTGGTTGACTAAGTTGGTTTTGTCTGGAAGTCCAAATTTTTAGCAATAGGCTTTTAATTGACTAACTCATTTCTTGGTTGACTAAGTTACTTTTATTTCTTAAATATTCTTGAACCCACCAACTTCCAATTTGAACTTTAGCTGACTAATACCTTTTAATATTCGACTAAGGGACTTCCTCTTTGTTGATCAAATGTGGCTCCTTATTCATAAGATTTTTGATATGTGCCTTTGAATGGTTTATTTATTATTTGCATACAAATCTTGCCCTGCACACTCAAGTAGAAATATTAGACACAAATGAATGAGAATGTTTTATTATCATCAAACACTAACGGAGCCAACACACTGCATCAAGCTTGGCATGACCCGGAACTCCCTATCGAGCCTGTGACAACCGCCGCGAAATCTTGATAGGTATTCACACCCTAAATACCGACCGAAACCCCGTAAGGCATTCGTATCAGTTTTTGTAGTTTCCCGGTGAGTGACGGTTATTAAATTTCACATTTCAAGAAATCATAAGTCGTTTTCAAATCAAAACAATATAATACTATTTCTTGACTCACAGGGGCACTTTTGTCATTTTTCTACAAAAATCTCGAAACTGATCAAAATGTAGTAGGAGAATAGAAAACATATATTTAGTGATTAAAAACAAATTTAAGTATCTAAAACGTTTGTTTAAAAATAAAAATTTAACTATTAGAATAAAATAAAAATATTCAATAAAATAATCTATTTTCTTATAACATAATTTTTATAAAGACATTATAAATAATTTTCGTAGCGTAAAAACTAAATATATTTTTACATACTTTAATACAAACGACCAAAGTATGGAATTTAAATTACAGTGACACGTGGGCCCACAACTAACCAAAATGTATTGGAAACTGTGAACCTACAGTTCTTGTCGATTCAAGTCCACTGTGGTCCTTGATCGAATCCGCTAACTATGGGAATTTCTGAGCCTGTAAGGTGTGGAAAAAAAGTGAGATTATAAAATCCCAATGAGTAAACATATACCAGCTAAATTATCTAAAGTCGAGTAAAAGGAGACAAAATTTCAAATTCTTTCTTTGTACTACCATTCGTCTTATCTCAACTCATTTCAATTAAATAGGGACAAATAAAATATTCTATCGAGCAAAATAGATTTATTTTACTCGATTAAATTAATATTTAGTATGGCTTATGTATCTTTTAAAAACTTAACTTGGCTTATGCCAAAATCATTCTCGGAGATGCCCCGGCCGAAGCATCTAACCGAGACCGCCAAGGCTGTTCAGTGTAGTATACAACTGAACATATTTTTACATATAATTATCTAGCCATGCCTTAACGTTGGCTGAGTCTCACTCTCACGTGGTGGTCCACATGAAGTGCACTCAAACTTTACCTCTGGAGACGCCCCACACACCGCTCTCCGATCGAGGTACGATAAATCTGATTCTGTGCCCCCTATCTTAGGTTGGCCCACAGAACCGGTGTCACTGCAGTGATTATTTTATCTACCACTTTATTTATAAAATCTTAACTAACATGATATGACAATTTATCATAATCTAGCCTCTCAAGGCTTAATACACAGTATATATAATTTTTGCACAAACCAGTCTAGCTATTCATGCTACATATTGCTATAAGCCATAAGATTTAAAACACAATTTATCACAAAATCAGGCAGTCTCCAATTACTCTAATTTCAAAACCAATTATTCAATTTTCAAATCAATTTATAAAAATTTAATTTGTTTTGTAAATCCAATTTATTTTATAAATTTCACAATTTTCTCGTAAAATCAATAATTCACCCAATAAAATGATTTTTCATAAAATCATTAAATTTAATAAAATCTACTCTAGATAATTAAGACGATAAATTGTCTACTCACAACATTAGGAGTAGAAATACTCCTATCCTTCGTCCTCAGGTGCAGTCTCTTACCCGAATCAATTTGCTCACTACCTATCCATAATCCATGACACAAAATTCAATAAATTGCGTCAATTTATCATAAATTATTTTAGGCTCTACATGCATGGAAATGTGATGGAAATTGTACGGACAGTCATTTAATCGCAGTGTCCGGCCAATTTACCTACACTCGGCCTAATTTGCTAAAACCCTTGATTTAACTCCGATTTGACCAATTTCGATTTCCAACAATCCAATTATATCCACATTACTCAATGACAACAAACACGGGTCAATTTATCAGTCTTAGAGTACAAATTACACTTTTAGCCATATTAGGTAAAAATTTATATTTTTGCACAAAAAATTCCTATTTAATTTCTACCTTCATAATCCATCAAATATTACTAAAATGTCCTAAAATCTCATCAATTTTCCTCAATGTCCAGCAGCCAATTTACCTAAAATTTAGTCTAAAAATCTTCAAAATTTTTCTTGAAAATTTCGGCTATGGTGTGGCATTCACACTAAAATTCATCGTACTTTGTTTTCTCACCCTAATTCATCATTTCTCAACCATTTTACTTGAATCAAAACTAATCCATCATCAATACACATCAAGCAAGATTCGGCTATTGAAGATTCATGGGGAAAATGAATATTTTTCCTATGGTTTTGTTTCTAAACATGGTTAACTACCTCTAAACATCAATATAGTCCAAAATCAAGCCAATCTAACATCAATTTCTCTTCCATACCCATTTTTAAGAATTGAATTCATCATGATAACTTAATATTCAACCATGGAAATAAAGAAATAATGCATGGGTAGGCTAGGTTTCAAGAAAAATTAAAGAAATTTCAACTTATCTAACTTGTTTCCTTGATTTTTCTCACTTTCTCTTTGATTTTCCACCTAGGTTTTCTTGTTTCTTCCTTTGTTCTTCCTTTGTTCTTGTTGCTGGTTGTTTAGGCCGAATATGGTGAGAGAAAATGGGTTTTATGGGCTGATTTTTATGCTTTAATATTAAAATACTAAAGCTTGACACATGGCATAAAGCCATTGGTCCATTATTTTAATTATTTGACTTTTTCTATTGAATTTTCCATCACAATTATTCTTATATTTATCCAATCCCATGGTAAATAAAATCCCTTGGTCTTGACAAGTGCTGGGATGAAAAACCTTACCGATTTGCCCTCAGGGCAGAAAATTTACGATTTTACCCCTATACTCCGAAATGTACCGGAATTACATTATTTTCACTTTCCAACCTCAAATAACTCTAATATTGATCAATCTTAATCAAATGGGGCCAAATTCTTTACTAAAAATTCTCGTTTTGTCTTTTAGTGATAAAATTACTATTTTACCCTTGTGCTCCAAAAATATCGAGAATTACAATTTTTCACTGCTAAACTTCATTTTATGCTCCAAAAATCATATTATATTTCTTATAATTATTCTTAGTCAAATGTGATTAAATTCTTTTATAAAAATCTCCATTTTGTCCTTAAATGACTAAATGACTGTTTTATCTTTAATCGGTCAATTTTTTCGATTGACTCCAAACTAGACCTCGAACTCCGAATCACTGTTTTGAGTAATCCTTGGACTATGAAATTTCCAATTTCACTCTTAAAATCTTTATTTGAACTTATTCGAGGTTTAAATCATCTTAGTTGTACCTTCAGTTATGATACCAACATTTTAAATACTTTTTCGGCTGTTCAAATATACAGTCATTCTATCAGTCACATGTATAACTTGGCAGATATTTTAGGGCTGGGCTTAACAAAGCTCTTATCATCTCTAGGATATATGATGAGAGAATGAATTGCACTGATGAACTATACACTGAAAGGTTGTCAAAGAATCCTTTGACTCTTTTAACAATTGGGTGGCCATGATGCATTGCTAGATGTCAATCTTTGTTTATGGAATTGAATTAGTTAATTTAAATTTGAATACGATTCATTTAAATTAATTAATAAAATTATAATTCAATTTCATTGTCAACATGTTAGGAACCTAATGGGTCACACAAAGGTTATAATTTGGTTTAAATTGAGAGTGTAATGATTTAAGTTAAACTTAAATCAAATTCTAAGTTTTAATTACTAAGGATCTAATTAAAAGAGTTTAGTTAGGCATTAATTAAATATTATAATTTTTATAATATTAAGGACTTATTTTGAAACTTTTAATAGGTCTAATAATAAAATTAAACCTAGATATAAATATCACATTATAGCCACTCTTTGTTTTAAGGTAACAAAAAAAAAAAACACTAATAGTTTTTCTCTTGAGTGCTGCCACTTTTAAGAGGGTTTTTTAAAAACTTTTCCATTGATTCTTTGTTGGAAATCAAAGAAGAAAAGAAGACAAATCGTTGTACACTTACTAGCACAAGCCTGTGTCATAAAGCTCTCTCCTTGAGAATGATTCGTTGCAATCATGTGTGCAACATTGGAGGCTAAGTGTTTGAGTGGTTGGGATTCTTTCACACAAGAAGGTGTTCACATTTTTCAACACTAAAAGGAATCTATTTGATTATGATATCAATTGGATAGGTAAAAATCTTTTTTTTTTATTTTCTATGGTATTTAACTTTGCATTGAATAACCAAAGTGATCCAACGGTAGGAGGCATGATTTTTGTTTTTTTTTTCAATTTTTGTTTTTCCACTACGTTGGTGCTTTAATCATGATATTCCTAGCAAATATAAATTACCCTAACTATTTAGTAGAAGATTGCTATATCTTATTGCCTTTGACTTCAAAATCAAAAAGCTCACAACAATGTGATTAAAAGACCTTTTCCACTAAGCTTAGGTTGTTGCAAACCTCAAGTTGCTCATTTGTTCAGCTTCCAATGATTATCCACATAAGATGCCAAGATGAATAATTTAGAGATAAAATAAAATTTTGGTCAATCAATAATTCAAAGACTCATAATCCGATCAATCAAAATTCACCCATGAGTCATTATGTTTATCTCTAATTAATTAATCCCTAAACCATTTAACAATTCAAAAAAAAAAAGATTTTGGAGACTCAAACTTTTCCAAAGTCTCAAAAATCAAGCTTTAAAGAATTGAATAAATTTCTAGTAATGATGGTATTTAGGCTCTGAAATATTTTAAACGAAGTTGCTTTTTGATCTTGCTCTAGCAAAAGGAAAGAGATCAATTTTGTTTGTTTAACACCAAGACCTAATGGCTTTTTGACTTTTCTTCCTTGTATTTTAAATGGTTAAATTACAAAGCAAAAATCTTTGAAATCTTTCCATCCACCACTTGCATTTCCATTATTTCTTTTCATTTTTTTTATTCCATGCAATACATTTACTTTATATTTTATTTAGTCACTCTTTGACCCATTCAAATCACATGCAATTCACTTTCTTCTTTCTTCATTTGACCACTAATGCACCAATCACATTGCATGCAAACAAATTTTAGCCTTATTCTTCCTTTCACTTCACATGGTGGGGGTCCCATATGTCCCCCACTAACTTCTCATTTTTGCATGCTATGATTGCATGTAATAGTAACTTTCATGTGTACATCTCATATTCCACATAATCTAACCTTCCTTGGTTAGTAAATTCTCCTTTTAACTTCAAATATTAAAATTACAAATGAGTCCTCAAACTTTTCCTTATATACCACGTGACCCTTCTAGCTTTCATCCTTTACAATTGGGTCCTTCCAACATTCTTTAATTCCAATTTTCTCCTATTTTCCTTCCTTTACACGTGTACAAACAAAATATAAAATTCACCTTTTACCAAAGTATCACCATAATATTTAAATATACACTTACCCTTTTGCTTTATTTAATAAAGACACGCAAGCCCCACTAACGTCGTTCTTCTTCAAAATCCTTTCTTACTTCTTCTCCTCCACTTAGATTAGTCATATAACCCCCCTTTCTAACTAATTTTGATAATCATTAATATATTAATATTTTAATATTATTTTATTCATAAAATATTATTTTATTTTAAAATATTTTTTTCACCCGTCATCGCTCTTTGGCACCTAAATTTACGTCAAGTGACCTTTCGTCTCATCAATAGGGTCTTATTGTCTTCTAAACGAGGGTACGAGGTGTTACAATTATTTGTCATCGAGTACACCTTTTTTCTTTCACTTTCACTTTCCTTCATCAAACATTTTTTTTATTCTCAATTCAACACCCCCAAACTTGCTTTTTTCATTAATAGTGGGATGAATGCTTCACAAAAATTTTTCATTTTTCTCTACGCTTCATCTTTTCCACTTGTCTCATTAAATAGCTTATCATACATTTCCTAAAACAATATATATGCTTAAGAGTGAAGGTTGTAAAATTGGAGAAAATTCTCAAAGGCTAGGTTAATGTTAATCATATGTTTAATCAAAGAAAAGGACAATTTAAGCTCCGAAAAGGTATACTAAGGGTAAAAATGTAAATAGGTTAGCTTGAAAGCCTTAATTGATCCAAGGATGGCCTAAGTCATCTCCCTAACTAAGTATAGCCTTATGATTTCGCCTCAAGGAGGATTCAAACAAATTATGGAACTCTAAACAAGGTTCAAAAATTTACATTTACATAAACTTTCTCTAAACATACATAATATTTCAATGCAAAAGATATAGTGCTCAAGAATGGAGATTTCATTCAATTATGATGCTAACATAAGACTTCACATGACATTCAAACAATATTCATGATTACTAAGAGCCAAAGATCAACAAGATAATTGGTTATCATCATTGGATATGTAAATCAAATTCATTTGTTGATACAATTCATTCGTGCACTAATTCTAGCTTTAGTTTTCAACATTTTTCTAAATTAAAATACTCCTAAATTATCATGCTAAAACAAGTAAACTTAAAGTTCAAAACGTAAGCATAAACATAAAAATTTCAAAACTTTCCCCCAAACTTAAAGTGAACATTGTCCCCAATGTTACTAAAAGTACAAAAGAGAAAATACTCCCATAAAGTCGTAACTACACTCTACTGGTAATCCTCTTCACCAAAATTATCATTAGAGTCCAAATCCATGTGCAACGAAGGGAAAGTAGCTATATCCATTCCGATATCCTCTACTTAGGCTTGCATCATTTGCTCCAGTGCCCAATTCTGCCTCTCTTGGCAATCTAGGTGATGATTAATTTGTTCCATACATTGAGCTACACTATAGGTTGAAGCCCTTTATGGTGGTTGAGGAGCATCCTCGGAAAAACTACTAGCTATTACTACAGACTCTTTCAACCACCTTAGAATTCACTAGGTGATTAGCACTTTAGGTTGCTACAATTCTTCTCTATCATTTAATCACACACTAGCTTTCCCACATAAGGCAGTTATCGAAGAAAGAAATCCTATACCATCTCATTTAGTTTGGCCATTATGAAGTATGGCATGAGAGGTAACCTTACTAATGTCAATGTATTTACGAGTCAAAATAGCATAAATAAGAATTGTGTTATCCTTTGTTATATCACTGATGTGGGTAGATGGAAGCAACCTTGCAGCCACAAAATGTAGCCATAGTTTTAGCTTTTTTTTCATCACACTTTGTTGGAATGAGACAAGCTCATAGGATGTTTTCGATTGTATGCCAAAAACACAAAGCTTTGAGATGATTGCAACATAGTTTGATGATCACCCGAGTATTGCCTTTTTTTTTTTTTTTATCATTTTCAATATTTAGAGTTCCAAAGAATTTGTTGATGGCCTAACTGTGAGACCCTGTCGAATTTGTTAAAAGCCGGTATTATACCTAGCGGTACAATTAAGTAAATCGAACCTTGAACTAGCTCAAATAGAAATTCTAAGAGGAATTTGAAAATTTTGAAACCCACAGAATGACTTAGAATAGTGATTCGGAGTTCAAGGTCCAGTTTGGAGTCAATCGAGAAAATTGACCGGTTAGGGACAAAACGGTCATTTTATCATTTGATGAATAAATAGAGATTTTTAACCAAGATTTGATCACATTGGACCAAAAAATAATTATATGAAATACAGTTATGATTATTGGAGTATAAGATGATGTTTAGCAGTGAAAAATTGTGATTCTCGATATTTTTGGAGCACAATGGCAAAATAGTAATTTTACCACAAGATAACCAAACGAGAATTTTTTTGAAAAGATTTTTGCCCCATTTGGTTAAAATTGATTAATATTGGTGTTATTTGAGGATAGAAAGTGAAAATAATGTAATTCCGGTACATTTCAGAGTATAGGGGCAAAATCGTAATTTTACCATCCCGGGGGCAAAACGGTAATTTTTCACCACCAGAACATATTTTTCCAGCCATGGTCATCTTTTGATCATATCTTGATTTAGAATAATCATGTGGTGGAAAATTATGGAAGAAAAAGTAAAAAAAGTTAGAAAAATGGGCAAATAAGCATGCGACACGCGGCATGCTTGATTATTTTATTTTTAAGGCACAAAAATCAGCCCATTAAATCCCTAATTCCCTCACATATTCGGCCTAAGCATCCAGCAACAAGAACAAAGGAAGAACAAAGGGAAAAACACGAAAACTTAGGTGAAAAATCAAAGAGAAAGTGAAGAAATCAAGGAAACAAGCTAGGTAAGTTAGAAATTCTTTAAATCTCCTTGATACCTAGCTAATCTATGCTTTTGTTCTTGATTTCCATGGTTGAATATTGAGATATCATGATGAATTCAATTCTGAAAAATGGGTATGGAAGAGGAATTGCTGTTGGAATAATTTGATTTTAGACTATGTTGATGTTTAAAGGTAATTAAGCATGGTTATGAACAAAAACACAAAAGAAATATTCAATTTCTCTAGGACCCTTTGTTGGCCGAACCTAGGGTGTTGAGAATCCATGAGGAATTGTTTCATTTCAAATAAAATGATTTCATTTGAAATGAAATAAATTAGAAAATGACAAATTAAAGTGAAAAAGTTTGGTAGGAAAAATTTCAATGCTAATGCATTATAATGGCTGAATTTTTCCATGAAGAAATGGAAAAGTTTAAACGCTGAAATTGGCACTATTTAAATGGTATGTGGTGAATTAAGGTATTAGAAAAAGAATGGTGCAATTTGGAATTAAATCGGACGTATTGACCAATTTATCGGGTAATCGGCCGAATTAGGTCAACACCACGTTTAAGCGAGTGACCGAGTATTTTATGCATCCGTATAGAAATTAGGTTAATTTTATACCTAATTAACACCAATATAGTAATAAATTATTGTGTTGTTTGTCAAGGTGGTGAGATTTCTGATAAAGGCAAGAAAATCGCACTCGAGGATTCGTAGTCGAAGTGCTCGAATTCGACTCCCGGAAAAACCTGTGAGTGAATTTGCATCTCAAAAATGGTTTTTGGAAATATGAACTTATTGAATAAAATGCTTGAATGATTTTATTCAATCTTCTTTAAAAGAATGAGTACCATGGGAACAAGCTTTTCGTGAAATATTATTTTATTGATGTGAAATTTTATTGTGTTGAATGTTGCTCATCTATATGATTGCGATGCATCTATGTACCTTTATATGGTGCTTACATGTATTGTTAATAAATTATGTGAAATCGATGTAATGGTATGCAAAGTGGGGACGGCACTACGTAGTGCCCACAATCTCCTAGAAATTTAGAATTGAGCAAAGTGGGGACGACGATACGTAGCGCCCACAATCTCCTAGAAATTTAGAATTGAGCAAAGTGGGGATGGCGATGCGTAGCGCCCACGATTCTTAGAAAATTTGAGTTGAGTAAAGTGGGGACGACGATACGTAACGCCCACAATTTCCTAAAAAATTCAGAATTGAGCAAAGTGGAGATGGCGACACGTAACGCCCACGATTTCTGGAAATTATCACGTTGAACTTTGGTGAAGCGTAATTCGCTATCCAGGGGTTTGCAGGGACGGTGATACGTAACGCCCGCAAGTGCTCAGATAAATGTCTTTGTGTATATATATGATTGCTCATGTCTTTGTGTATATATGTGATTGTATGGTATGTGAATTGCCTTAAATTGAGAAAAAAAAGGTTTTACACGAAACCCTCGTACGAATGAGCGAAACCCTCGTGCAGCGACGGTTTTGATTTCGCTACATTGTAGCAAGAACGCCTTCCCGCTGCAGCGATAATTGTCGATAATTGTATTTAACTAGAAAAAAAAATCTCAGGGTAAGTGGAAATGGTTTAAATATTAGTTAGAAAGAAAAATTGTCTTGTTTTCAACTAGTGCATCATGATTGTCAAATTTCCTGATTGAGATTGCTTGTTCCCTTTTAATATTCTCTCACTGAGTTTTGTACTCACGTTTTATAAAATTCATGTTTTCAGATCACGAGACTGTTGGACCCTAGATCGAGGAGTCCCCATAGTGCGTCTCCTGGTTAGAAGGTGGGCATTCAGTAGCAACCCATTTCTTTTATTGTAAATGTCTCTGCTGGAAGTCATGGGTCTTTTTGTATTGTGAATACAATCTAATTATGTGAATATGTGTATGCAGTGTAAATTGCTAAATACATGACTGGTATAGTGCATGTATATTCTATTGATAATGCCATTGTTAATTGGCTTTGTATGCACACTAGGTGTATCACGTGTGTTTGCATCACACCGTCGTACGATAAGTAAAGTAAATGGATAGGCTTGCTTGGGCTTAGTGAGCTATGCTCATCGGGTCCTTGCGCCGGTCATGGCCCGCGAATTGGGTCGTGACACTAACTATGGAATGATGCCTATTTACCGTGTACAAAAGCAATGCTATATATTCAAAAACATTCACATATTACTCCTTAACCACTAGAATGATCATAGCTTCAAGTTGGCCACAAAATCACTGCCAACGTTGTTCTTCAATAATCTAATGTATTTCCTCATAATGGACTAGGGGAATATTTAAACCTTGTTTAGGGATGGGCACCTTGTTAATTAGCAAACTATAATATCATGTTGAAGCATCAACGGAGACAAACTTCATTCGATCGAGCATGCCATTGGAACTTGGTTTTGAACACTTAGGTGCTATTATAGCAAGAAATTCCAACAACCAACTAGGACAAAGGCAACCCAAATAACAAATGTTCAATTATTGCCAAAGTCTCCAAAAAAATGAGCACAAAATATAATAAGTGAAAAGTCACCATGTAGGGAAATGCAATAGTCCAAGTGATTCCCAATTCAATGTACATAAACCAAAAATTGTAACTATTTCCATATACCCATCATCCACCAAGCAAATCTCTACCAACCCACGCGATAATCATTAAGAATTGCAACATACCTAATAACAATTAGTCAACATTCTATTAACCCATAACATACTTATCAAGAATTTCAACATACTCATCATTAAACTAAACGAATTCTTTTTATCCAACCAAGATTTTCAAGAATGTTTACGTAACCATCATCAATCAAGCACAATTTACCCATTTAACATGAAAATCTATTAAATCTAACAATGGCAATAACTATCAACACAAATTCTCAAAAACTAATGAAAATTTTAAAAAACACACTTACTTGATTGAATATGAGGAGAAGATGATGAATGGGTGAATGGCTTTGTGAATGGGATGATTTCAAACTAGTACAACTTTAAAGCATAAGTGTGAGAGTAGTGTGGATACAAGAAATAGTGTAAAGGAAAAAAGAGCAAAGTTTGCAGGGTTTTAAGCGGCTGTAGAATGGGATAAAAAGAGTAAAAGTTAGGTTTGAAATATGGTTAAAGCTAGACCTCGACCTAGCACTACGACTCTATGAGGCCTCGACCTCTATAGACCCGTAAATAGAAGTTGTCAAACCCAGCCCTATAAAATATTTGTCATGTCATTCATGTGCTTGATAGAATGCTTGCATACTTGAAACACCTCGAAAAAATTGTCAAAGGTCGGTATTGTACCAAGTGGTACAATTAAGTTGAATTAAGCCTCAAACTAGTCCAAATAGAGATTTTAAGATGAAATTGAGAATTGTAAAACCCCAGAATGACTTAGTATGGTGATTCGGAGTTCGAAGATCGATTTAGAGTCCAATTGGAATTTTCACTTCATAGGGGCAAAAATGGTCATTTTGCCACCCAAGGTTAAGATTTGAATGTTGGAAGAGGTTTTTGACCAAGATTGATTATTTAGAACATAATTAGAGTTTGAGAAGTGAAAAATTTTAATTTCGGTATTTTTTGGAGCATAGGGATAAAATAGTCATTTTGCCGCTCAAGGGCAAAATTGTAATTTTACACCACCCAACACATGACCAGCACATGAATTTCATTTGATACCATGGATAATTATGTGTGGTGGAGAGAGATTGCTTAATTATTAAGTATTTGCACATGGACCAATGGAATGGTGACACATGGCAAATTTTGGTCCATTTAATATTTTCCTTATAAATCAGTAAAAAACTAGCCCATTTCTCTTCATTATGGTCGGCCTCACCAAGGGAAAGCAAGAAAAAGAAAGAACAAAACCCTAGATAGCAAAATTCAAGGGGAAAGTGTTGAATTTCAAGGAATCAAGTGACAAAAGGTAAGATTTTTCAATTCTAGCTTGTAATCTATCTTACCCATGCATTCTTTTGCATTTTCCATGATTGAATCACAAAATATCATGAAGGATTCATGGCTGACTGAACATTTAGAGAGAGAATTTGACGGCTAATTTGATTAGATTTTAAGAGATCTAAGTGTTTTTGGTTAGTTTGACATGTTTGGAAGGAAAAATAAGTGAGAAAATCACATGCTCTTTGACACCCATCGTTGGTCGAATTTTCCCCATGGTGTGTTGATGGTGGAATTGATTTTTATTTCAAGTGATTTGGTTAGGAAATAATGAATTATGGTGTAGAGATCAAGTAGGAAAAATCATAGTGTTGATGCACCCACCATGGCCGAAATTCCCATGAGAAAATGTGATGGTGATCTTGCTAAATTATATGTTATTTGACTTGTGTTGGATGAATTAGAAGTATTGGAAGAGAAATGGAGTTATTTGGAGTTAAATTGGACGTATTGGCCAATTAATCGAGTGAAAGATCGAACTAGGTCAATACTGATTTATTTAGGTACATAATTGAATTTGTGTAGAACATCGTGTTTAGACGGTAATCTGAACAATTCGCATTCTATTTCACGCATTCATATAGAGCTTGAAATAGATTTATAATGGTATGACACAAAATATTGAATCATGTGTCGTGTGTTATGTATAGGTGTTGAGCCTTCTAACAAGGGTAAAGACATCGTGCCAGGGGGTCGAGAATAGGGGTATTTCGAACTCCTAATACTGTGAGTGAACTTGCATTTCAAAATTATTTTGGGAATGTGAATGTATTTGAACAAAACGTTTGAATGATTTTATCCAATTTTTCTTTAAAAAGAACGGGTACCATGGGAACAAGCCTTTAGTAAAATATTTTTGTGATGCAGAACATGACTGTGATGAATCTATGTACCTCTATATGATGCTGATAGGTGTATACAAATATATTATATGTATTGTTAAGCAATTTGGTGAAATTGATGTAACTGTGCGTGTGCGGAGTGGGTAGTGCACATGCTTGTTGAATGACAATATTGTGTAATAATTACAACCGTGTATGTGCGGAGTGGGCAGTGCACATGTCGGTTGAATGATAATGTTGTGATAATGGCAACCGTCCATGTGCGGAGTGGGCAGTGCACATGCCAGTAATGATGTGTGAGTAGCAAGTGCACCAGAGTTGAGCAAAGTAGGGACGACGATACGTAACGTCCACGATTCTTGGGAACTCTCACGCGTGAACTGTGGCGAAGCGTGACTCTTCGCCCAGGGGCTTGTAGGGACGACGATACGTAATGCCTGCAAGTGCTCTGATGGGTACCTCTTTTTGCCACCAAGAACAGAGAAGACTTGGCGGTGTATTATAATTGCACATGATTTTATATATATGCGTAATATAGTGTGCATGATGGAAAAATGTGATTGTATGGTATGTGAACCTTGAGAAATTCTCCTTTATTGCAAATTATTTTAAATTAAGGAAAAAGGGTTCAAACACGAAACCCTTGTTTGGTTGAGTGAAACCCTTATTCCGTGATGGTTTATGATAAACTGTCGATTTTGCTACCTTGCTAGAATGATTGATGTAATTTCATAGTTGCCTTATCATTGAATGTTAAATAACTTCGGGTTAAGTGGAAGGGGTTTTAATATTAGCTTGATGTAAATTGTCTTGTTTCCAAATAAGTGCATCATGGTTCGCAACTTCTTGATTATTACTGCTTGTTCCCTTCTAAGGTTCGCTCACTGGGTTTTGTATTTACTGTTTTAAAAAAATTTATGTTTTCAAATCAAGAAACTGTTGGAACCTAGGTTGAGAAGTCCCCGTAGTTCGTCTCCTGGGTATGTGCTTGGCATTCAATAGCAATCCTTTTATCGTAGTTTCTCTGCTGGAAGTCACTGGTCTTTTTGTTGGTGAATATGTTCATGTAATGTAAATTACTAAGTTACATGTCTTGAGCAGTACATGTATATTTTAATCGATAATGCCATTATGAGTTGGCTACTTTCACACCAGCCGAAATACGTATGGATGCATTAATCGATGAGACGTTAAGAAATAAAAAATCGAGATAGGCTTGCTTGGGTTTGGTGAGCTATGCTCATCGGGCCCATGCGCTGGTTATGGCCAGGAAATTTAGGTCGTGACAAACTCTCAAGCTTACTACACCCGAAGTATTATGCTTTGGCTTTTAGTGTTGCGACTCTCATTTTGAAGGCTGCGATGCTCAAGCTTTCTACTTCAAGAAAAATGTACCTTGTTTTTCTATGCTGCAGCGTTGGACAGTGAGGGTCGTGGTGCTCAAGCACTCTATTTTGGGGGTAGGTTATGCTGTATTTCAGCACCGCGGTGCTCCCTTTTAAGGGCCACAACTTTGAAATATTTTTTTTTTGTTAATAATACCTACAAAAGAAGACTTAAAAAACATTAGAATATAAAAGAACATTAATGATAGGTTAAAATTGCAAATAAAATGAAAGAAACTAAATACTAAAGTAAGCTAAGTTTAGAAACTTGGGTTGCCTCCAAGAAGTGCTTCCTTTATAGTCGTTAGTTGAACTCTTTCAAGCTTATTTAAGGTCGCAAAGATGGATAGAGGATCGTTGACAATCAATTTCACCTCCCCAATAATGCTTTAATCATTTCCTATTCACCTTAAATGTCTCATTTGTTGACCCATCAACTATTTCCACAGCTCTATGTGGAAACACCTTGGACAATAAAAAGTCCCAACCATCTGAATTCCACCTTGCTCACAAATAGTTTTAATCGTGAATTACACAACAACACATGTTGACTTAGCTCAAAACAACACTCAACAATCTTTTGATCATGTCATCTTTTCATCTTTTTCTTGTATAATTTGGCATTTTCATAAGCATCTAAGCAAAGTTCATCCATCATATTTAATTGAAGCAAAAGCTTCTCACCCGCTACTTCCAAATCAAAACTACATTTCATGATGGCTTAAAATGCATTATGCTCCAATTCAACTAGAAGGTGACACATTTTTCCAAATACCAATTGATATGGGGACACACTTATTGGAGTTTTATAAGTAGTCTTATAAGCCCATAATGCATCATCAAGTATACTGGCTCAATCTTCCTTAACGGAGATGCCACTTTCTCTAGAATCCTTTTGATTTCTTGGTTAGACACCTCAACTTATCCACTTGTTTGAGGGTGATAAGTTATCGCCACCTTGTGTATCACTTCATACTTTGCAAGTAATACAATAAAATATTTATTACAAATATGGTTCCCTTCATCACTCACAATAGCTCTAGGTGTTCCAAATTCAGTGAAAATGCTCTTCTTTAGAAATTTCATCACCACTTTAACATCATTGGTAGGCAAAGTTAAGGCTTTCACCCACGTTGACACATAATCAATAGCCACCAAGATGTATCAATTGTTAAAGGAAAATATGAATGGTCCTAAGAAATCAATTCCCTAGACATAAAAAATTTCCATTTCTAGAATGTTATTGAGCATTTCATGTCTCTAGAAATGCTCCCCACTCTTTGGCATCTGTCACAATATAAATTAAACTTATGAGCATCCTTGAAAAGTGTTAGCCAATACAAACCTGATTGAAGAACTTTCATTGTTATTTTATCTCCTCCAAAATGGCCCCCATATTATAAAGAGTAATAATGTGTCAACACACTTTTAACTTCCCCTTTCAAAATGCATCTTTTTATCATTCTGTCGGCACATTACTTAAAAAAAAATATTGCATCCCACATATATAATTTAACATCATGCAAAAATTTCTTTCTTTTATGAGAAGTTAAATTTAGAGGCAGAAGCTTACTTACAATGAAATTAACATAGTCAGCATACCATGGTAAATTCTTTAGACCAACATTTAACAATTGTTCATTAGGGAAATTTTTATTGATCAAAGTTAAGTCCTTACTTTGGTTGTCATGCTCCAACCTTCATAAATGGTTTGCTACTTGATTTTTTGAAACTTTTTTGTCCTTGATTTCCAAATCAAATTCTTGTAGCAATAAAATCCGTCTTATGAGCCTTGGATTGGCATCCTTCTTAGCAATCAAATCCTTAATTGTAGAGTGGTCAGTATAAACAACAACTTTAGTGCTAATCAAGTATGAATGAAGCTTGTCAAATGCATACAAAACAGTTAATAATTCTTTCTTAGTGGTAATGTAAGGCATTTGAGTTTCAATCAAAGTTGTACTTGCATAATATATAGAATGAAAAATTTTATCCTTTTTCTACCCTAACGCTACACCTACAACATGATCACTAGCATCACACATAAGCTTAAATGGGAGTGACCAATTAGGGACTACAATAATGGGTGCAGATGTCAATTTCTTTTTCAATTCTATAAATACAGCAAGGCATGCCTCATCAAATTTAAATAGGATATCCTTTTCTAAGAGATTACATAAAGGGTTAGCAATTTTAGAAAAATCTTTGATGAATCATCAATAAAAACCAACATGGCCAAGGAAACTCCTAATACCTTTTAATGAGGTTAGTGGTGGAAGTTTTTCAGTGGTCTTTTTCTTTTCTTTGTTCGCCTCCAATCCTTTGCTTGACACCTTGTGACTAAGAACAATCCTTCTTATACCATAAAATGGTAGGTTTTATAACTTAGTACCAAGTTTGTTTCTTCACATCGTATTAAAATCCTATCAAGATTTAACAAAAAATAACCAAAATTATTCCCAAATACTAATAAATCATCCATAAATCTTCTAATGTTTTTTCCACCATGTTTGAAACGATAGCCATCTTGCATCATTGAAATGTGGTTGGAGCATTGCACAGTTCAAATGGCATCCTCAAAAAGGTGAAAGTACCATAAGGACAGGTGAAAATTGTTTTCTCTTGATCCATTAGTGCTATGGCAAAATGATTATACCCTGAATACCCATCCAAGAAACATTAGTACTCTTTTCCAACTAGCTTGTTGATAACTTTATGATATAAAGTTATTTGGACTTAATTTTGATATTAATTTAGCTTAGCTATTGTAGTAATGCATAAAAATTAGTAAGTTTTATTTAAATAAATTTAAATTGGTTAATTTAGGTGAGTTAATCTAATTTTAGTTAATTTTATGCTTAATATGGTGTTAATGTGATTAAGATAGGTTGTTGATTTATTTGTGCTTTTGTAGGTGTTTAATGAAGGAAGAATTTTAATGAAAGAAGGAGAGCAGTTTTGAGGTGAAGACTTCCACTGCACATATTTTGGTATTTCGACCATAACTCTCTTTATAGAGTTTCAATGAGATCATTCTTGGACCAGTGGAAATCTAAGAGAAAAAGATACAACTTTCATATTTATTTCTTTGCCCAGTTCGGCCTGGAAGATGGTCAAAAATTATGTTGAAGTTGAAGCATTACAGCAGTCCTAAAGCAATTACAATTTTTGCTAATTAATAGGTCAAGACCACAGTTCACGTAGTCTAATGAGGAAATCCTTATTGAAATTGAATTCTTTCTTCACCTAACTTGGCCTAACTTCAAAGTCTTATAAAAATAACTTTTTAGAGGACTTTTAAAAGGAGATAATGAAGACACCAGTGACAGCTGAGATTTAAGCCACAAAATCATTGTAAAAAATAAGTCTCATTGGAGCTCAAAAGAAATTGAAGGATTCAAGAAGATTTGGAGATCAAGAGTATCACTCCTAGAGTTTCTTTATTTTTTATTTTTTTTATTTAGTTTCAATGTTTAAACTTTATTTAATAATGATGTGTGACTTGATGTGGAACTAATTCATTTATCTAAGATTATGATAGAACTCAATAAGTAGTCTACTTTATTTATCTCTTTTTTGCTTATGTTTGATGGATTTAAGTTGTTTATTTTATTCTATTCTTAATGCTTCTAGTTGACTGGTCATCAATTAAATTGATTTGGAAACTTAAGTTAAACCTTGAATAGAATAGTGTATGATCGAATGCACTTAGTTGATTAGATGGTTTGATTTGCATATAGGGTAAACATACAACTATAAGCCATACGTGGCTAAGATTAGAGCCTAAATTTAATGAATCTGTCTCTAATTTAATTTGCATAGATATATAGTAAATTAATTAAGAAAGATATTTTTCTAAAAAACTTGACAAAGACTTATAAAGAATTTAGGACTCTAGGTTAGCAACTTAATCCATTAAACTAAGTTAAAAGAGAAAGACAATAATCAGATGAAGTATTAAAGGATATTATAATTTTATGTCTAAAAGTCAATCAAATTTAATAAAATAATTTTGTTTAGTTAATTTAGTTTATTTTTAGTCTTTAGTTTGTTTTTCTTTTTAATTTGATTTTTAATTGTTTGGATAATATTAGGATGTTATAATTTTAGTAGTTAGCAATAGAAATTAAAACAATTCTCTATAAGAATGATACTCTACTTTTATCACAATATTATTTGTTAATGATACGTGTACTTGCGTGAGAAATCAAAAACACTTGTCCAACATCTGATCAATGAATGGTAAAGGGAAATGATCTTTTCTTGTGGTCTTATTTAGCTTTTGGTAATCCGTGCACACTTTCCATTTAGTGACTGTCCTTGTGGAAATGAGTTCATTGTTTTCATTTGTAGCCCCTATCATCCTACCTTTCTTTGGTATGCATTGCATCGGACTTACCTATTCACTAGTTAATATAGGATAAATGATACTAGCATTTAGCCACTTAATTATCTCATTCTTTACCAGATCCTATATGATTGGATTCAATCTTCTTTGATGCTAGATAATGGCTCTGTGATTATCTTCCAAAAAAATTTTATACGTATGAATTGAAGGACTTATTCTTTTTATATCAACGATTGTCCAACCTAATGACTTTTTGTTCTCTTTTAGAACTTTTAGCACCTTATCTTCCTAATTGTTAGTAAGCTCAGATGCAATAATAACAAGAAGAGTAGATGAGTCACCAAGATATGCACACCTTAGATAATTAGGCAATGGTTTGAGTTCTATAGTTCTTTAATCGATGGCTTCACTGATGAAAATGAAGAAGTAGACATATCTAACAACTCGAATTGAGTTCCCAAAACACGAAATGGGGCATTCAATGTATTAACACACTCTATAACCTCCTCATCATTTGTCTTAGATTCAACAACCAATGATGCTTCAAGTGGGTCAATAGAATGACTTTCCATGAAAACTCTATTTGTGGCCAGTCCACCACATCGATTGCAAAACAATCATCATTATTAATAGTAAACTTTAAAGCTCTAAAAAAATTGAATCTTACCTTTTGATCTTGTACCCTTAAGGTCAATTACCCTTTCTCTATATCATTGAGTGTTCTAGTAGTGCATAAGGTCCCCCAAGGATAATAGGAATCTCTTTATCTTCCTTCATATCGAGAGTTATGAAGTCAATTGGGAATATGAATTTATCCACTTTTACAAGCACATATTCTATTATACCTTTTCGACATGTGAGAGTTCTGTTTGCCAATTGTAGAGTCACGGTGGTGGGCTTAATCTCCCCTAAACCCAACCTTTTGTAAATGGACAAAGATATCAAATTTATACTTACCCCTAAATCACTCAAAGTTTTGGGAAAAATAAATCACCAATTGTGCATGGAATAGTAAAGTTGCTTGGGTCCTTAAGCTTTAAAGGGAGCTTATTTTGAATGATTGCACTACACTCTTTAGTGAGTGTTATCATCTCAAATTCACCTAACCTCCTTTTCTTGGATAAAATGTCTTTTATAAATTTGAAATATGAAAGCATTTGCTCTAACACCTATGCAAATGGAATGTTGATGTGAAGTTTTTTAAACACCTCCATAAATTTCCAAAATTGGCTTTCCTCTTGTTGCTTTTTGAAATGCTGAGGAAAAAATGGTGGTGGTAGAGTTACCTTAATCTCCTTTGCTTGACGCTGTTCACTATAACTTGCAATCTATATTCCATTCTTAACTGTCTTTTTTTTCTGTTCAGCTTGTTTTCGAACACTTTCAATCTCCTTACCATTTCTCAAAGTAATAGCCTTGACATGTTCCTTACTTTTCCTCCTTGGATTTATGTCTGTATCACTAGGTAGTGTTCCTTGAGCTTTGTTGTTTAATAAGTTGGCAAGTTGACCAACTTGAGTCTCGAGGTTTTGAAGTGATGTTGCTTGACTTTAAATGATGTTATCATTCTGTATCATGTACTGCCTCAACACATCCTCTAACGTTGGCTTTTTATTTAAGATAGGCACTCTTGCTTGTTATTGGAATCTAAGATGTGCATGCGGTCTTGAAGATGAAGATGATCCTTGATTGTTGGTCTAAGAGAAGTTTGGATGGTTCCTCTACCTTGGGTTCTAAGTGTTAGAGTAGGGATTATTTGTTGCTTGTTCTCCTTAAACTGCACTATTTCTATACTTAGACATTAAGTGCTTGCATGATTGTTTTCACAATACTCATAAACTACAAAAAGACTTTGAATAGAGTTAGTACTAAAAGACTTAAGTGTTTTAGTTAAAACTCTACTTGTGTGGAGAGTGCCAAAATGGCATCTACATCATGAACTCCAGCCATTCTCCTATGCATTGATTGCTTTGTTGGCCATTGGTAATTGTTTGTAGCCATTTCCTCTAATAAATTGTATGTTTCGTCAATTGATTTATTCATTAAAGCTCCTTTTACAGTGGCATCAATGGTAGTTCAAACATGACCACTCAAACCATTATAAAATGTTTGCACTTATAGCCACTTTGATAGACCATGATGGGACAATGCCAAAGTAAATCTTTATATTTTTCCCCAGCCTTGTACAATGATTCAGAATATAGCTACATGAATGATGTGATATCATTCATCATTTTTGTTGTCTTTTGAGTAAGATCATCACATGTTGTTATGGATCCAATGCGGAGTGCATTCAACCATACTTTAGCTTTATCCTTCAATGAAAAAGGGGAAAAGCCTCAAACGAATTGCATCATCTATGGCACCATTATGTTTAAAGGTATCATATATCTCCAAGAAGTTTGAAATATGGGCATTTGGATCATCATTTAGAAAGCCTTCAAATTAGACTGAAGTTTGAATCATGGTGATGATGGTCTGCTTAATCTTAAAGTTGTTAGCTTGAATAGCTTACCTTCGAATGCTCGATAGAATTCCCTCTACCAATGGAATAGCATAATCCCTTAAGCAAAGATTTTCATCTACTATATGCTCTTGGATTTGTTGTTTATCCTGTCGATCAGCCTTTGTATTTGTTTGAGCAAAACCTTATTGATTTTCTTTTCAAAGTCTTTGAAATGTTCTTTCAATCTTTGGATCAGACGGTATAATCTCCATGTTGGCTTCATTAGTTTTTGATGATAATAAAACATTCCCATGTCATTTGTGTCTAATATTTTTAACTAAGTGTGTAGGATAAATGATCACAAATAAGACAATATGACAATCTTCCTATTGAACATCTAAAGATGTGATTTGGATAAAGAATAAGGAAGATCAGTATTGATGAAACTCCCTGGTGAATCAAGGAAGATCATTAGTTGAACAAAGGTCAAGGTGGAGAAGCAAAAGGGTGAAGCTTGGTGAGAAACAGAATCAAGTTAATCGACCAAAATAATGTGGTTAGTTGACTAAGCGATCATTGGAATCTGCATCAGAAACAGAACCAACTTAGTTGACCAAAGGAAAAATTTTAGTCGACTAAGTGCACTCTGTCTGCTACATCCGCCAAGCTACTACAAGACAAGAAAATCGCTAAAATCTTCCTTAAACTGTTTCTAACGGTCATAAACATCCCAACAGCCATCAGACCAGATTCTCCAAATATAAAAGGATCTTCAAATGCCAAAGAACATATACTTGACAACTTTGGCTTCACACTAAAAGACACCATCACATTCTGTGAGACCCTGTCTAATTGGTTGAAAAGTTGGTATTGTACCTAATGGTACAATTAAGTGAAATCGAGCTTCAACTAGTTTAATAGAAATTCTAAGAGGAATTTCAAAATTCTGAGACCCATAGAATAGGTCAGAATAGTGATTCAGAGTTCAAGGTCCAGTTTGGAATCAATCGAGAAAATTGACCGGTTAGGGACAAAACGGTCATTTTCTCATTTGTTGATTTATGGAGATTTTTAACCAAGATTTGATCACATTGGACCAAAAATAATTATATGACATACAGTTATGATTATGGGATCATAAAATGATGTTTAGCAGTGTAAAATAGTGATTCCCAGTGTTTTTGGAGCACAAGGGTAAAATGGTAATTTTGCCACCGGAGTGCTAAATGTGAATTTTTTTGAAAGGATTTTGCCCCAATTGGGTAATATTGATTTGTATTGGTGTTATTTGAGGTTGGACAGTGAAAATAATGAAATTCCGGTACATTTCGGAGTATAGGGGCAAAATCGTAATTTTGCCATCCCGGGGGCAAAACCGTAATTTTCCATCACCAGAACCATTATTTCCAGCCATGATCAACCTTGGATCAGATGTTGACTTGATGAATCAAATGGTGGAGAATAAATGGAAGAAAAAGTCAAAAAGTAAAGAAAACGGGCCAATTACGTGATGCCACGTGGCAAGCTTTTATATTTTAGTATTTAAGCTATAAAAATCAGCCTTTAACCCTCATTTCTCTCTCTAAATTCGGCACCCACCAGAATTGAAGGAAAGAAAAGAAGAACAAAGAAGAAAAACACAAAACCTAGGTAGAAATCTAAGGAAAAGTGTGATTTTCAAAGGAAATCACTTGAAAAAGGTAATAAATCTTTACTTTGGCTTGTGATTTACCCTATCTATGCTTTTGTTCTTGAATTCTATGGTTAAATATGGAGATATCATGATGGGATGAATTCTGAAAAATGGGTATGAGTATGGATTTGATGTTGGATTGGATTGAATTTAAACTATGTTGGTGTTTAGGAGTAGTTAAGCACGATTATGGACAAAAATGGAAGAAAGAAATTGAGTGTCATGGTTGTTCTTCATTGACCGAACCTAGGGTGTAGAGAAACCATGAAGAAATTGTTTCATTTCAAATGAAATGATTTCATTTGAAATGAAAGAAAATAGAAAATGACAATTTAAAGTGAGAAAATGTAGTAGAAAATTTTCAGTGCTAATGCACTGTATTGGCCGAATTTTTCCATAAAGAAATGAAAAATGGTGAATGCTGAAATTGGCATTAAATTGAATGATTTGTGGTGAATTAAAGTATTAGAAAAAGAATGGACCAATTCGGAATCAAATTGGACATAATAGCCGATTAATCGGGTAATCGGTCGAAATTAGGCAATACCGCGTTAAAGCGATAATCGGACGCATTTTTACCTTTGCATATCATACGTTAGCAATTTAAATTAATTTGTATTAGTCTGGGGGCATTATAGTAATTTCTTAATTTTATTCTGTGTTAAGGTGGTGAGAAGTCCGGAAAAGGCAAGGGAATCGTGATTGAGGATTTTTAATCCGAGAGCATCCGGAATTCGGATTTGTGAGACGGTGAGTGAACTTGCATTTCAAAATTATTTGGGGAATGCACATTGTATTGAAATAGATGATTAAATGATTTATTCAAAGTTTTAAAACAAAAAAATTACGTGCTGGGAACAAACCCTTGATAAAAATGATTTTATGTGATGAAATTATGTATTATGCATGAAGGCATAAAATTATGTGTTTGGCATGAAAGCATGAATTATTATTTCATTGAGGTGAAATTTAATTGTGCTGAATGTGTACATTGTTATGATGTTTATATGTGTTGTTAAGAAGTATTGTGAAATTATTACCACCGTGCACTTGTGAAGAGGAAAATGCACAGGCCTGAAATGGTGTGCAAAGTGGGGACGGCGATACGTAACGCCCACTATTTACTATAAATTCTGAAAATTGAGCAAAGTGGGGACGGCGAAACGTAACGCCCACGATTCCTGGAAACTATCACTCGTGAACATTGGTGAAGTGTGATTTGTTATCCAGGGGCTTGCAGGGACGGTGATACGTAACGCCTGCGAGTGCTCAGATATATGTGGTTGTGTACATATGTGATTGTTCATTTCTCCGAGTATATCTGTATGAAATTGATTATTCCTTCATTATAAATTAAATTGAAATGAGGGGAAGGGTTGATAATAAATTGGATAAAAAAAATGAATGTGTTCTAAAAGTATGCATCATATTTTTAACCCTTCCTGATATTATGGCTTGTTCCTATCTTATGTTTGCTCACTGAGTTTTATACTCACCGTTTTCAAAAATTCATGTTTTCAGATCAGGAGATTGTAGATTCCTAGATCGCGGGATCACAGTAGTCCATCTCCTGGTAAGTGTCTGGCATTCACTAGTTGTCGTTTTATCGTACATGTCTCCGCTGGAAGTCTTGGGTTTTGTATGATGGTTATGTACATGTAATGTACACTGTCAAAGTTTATTTCTGACTGGCATAAATGTAAATGTGTAAGCAATGTAAATTGCTAAATACATGACTGGCATAGTGCATGTATATTGTGATTAAAAATGCCATTGTGCTTTGGCTGTGTCCACTCCCGGAAAGGGTGTGTGTGTGTATGTGTGACTGGATATGTCACGGTTAGTTGGCATTGTAATGCACACGGGGTGCATTACGTGTGGATGCCTCACACGAGCATGTATGGAATAAAGTAAGTGAAATTAGGCTTGCTTGGGCTTAGTGAGCTATGCTCATTGGGTCCTTGCGCCGGTCATGGCCCGGGAATTGGGTCGTGACACATTCAAGCCAAGAAGAGTAGCAAAACCTGAAAATCCTTTGTACTCTTCATTGAACCTCAACACCTATTCTTTGTATCTATGTTCAGCACTTCAACTTGTACCATATAGATCAACTGTGTGATCACTAGGTACTTTCCTTTTTCTATCTTTGTATTCTTAGAGTGAGTGTTTCACTTTAAGTGTTTGCATCAAGCAAGGTTTGCTTAGATGCTTGTAGGTTCCAACTTAGCCTTGAAAAGTTGGGGTTGGGTTCTAGTTTAGCCCTTGAAAAACTAGAGTTAAAGGTTGTGGTTGAGCCTTGGAAAACCACATTGGGTTTTAGTTTAGCCCGGAAAAAACTAGTGATAGGTTATGGTTGAGCCTTGGAAAGTCACATTGGGTTTTAGTTGATCCCGTGAAAAACTACTGTAAAGGTTATGGCTAAGCCTTGAAAAAGCCATTGTAAAAGCTTGGTGGAAGCTTGTGAATTCCATCGTCTTGTGTTTGATTTGAAAATCCTTGGTTGAACAATCAAGGTAGTGGATGTAGGTCTTGGACCGAACCACTATAAATACCTTGTCAATTGTTTTCATTGCCTTATCTTCCTTAGTTTGAGACTAAGTCTCAATCTTACCAAAAAGAACCGAGATAGTGCTATTCACCCCCCTCTAGCATCTATATTTGGGACCAACAATTGGTATCAGTGCTAGCTTTCTGAACATAAGGTCTAACACCCTTAGAGAGGATCCAAATGGCTTAACATAAATCTGTTGTAGTTGAGGGACAATCAACAAATAGACCACCTCTGTTTGATGGCTCTAATTATCCTTATTGGAGCACTAAAATGTCAATTTTCATTAGGACCATAGGTTATGAAATGTGAGACGTCATCACTGATTGTCCCTTTACTCCCTCAATTGTGAATGTTGTCACAAATGAGTTGATGCCTAAGCCAAGGTCTAAATGGACCGAGGCTGAAACTAAGAAAGTGCAGACCAATTTCAAGGCAATCAACACCCTGCATTGTTCCTTAACTCCCACTGAGTTCAACAAAGTCTCAAGCTATACAACAGCTAAGCAAGTGTGGGATAAGTTAAGAATAATTCATGAAGGGACTTCTCAAGTTAAGGAGTCCAAAATTGCCCTCTTGACCCATAACTATGAGATGTTCAAAATAGAACTTGGTGAGGACATCACTAGTATGTTTGATAGGTTCACAAACATTACAAATAAGCTTAACCAGCTAGGAAAACCTATCTCTGAGCATGAGCTTGTAAAAAGACTTCTTAGGAGTCTACTTAAGTCTTGGAAGCCAAAGGTGACTGCCATCTGAGAAGCCAAAGATTTGAACATCATCACACTTGATGAAATTTGCGGGTCACTCCTCACACATGAGCTGGAGCTCAAGGAAGAATAAGAAGAGTACAAAAGAGAGGCAAAAGAGAAGAAGAAGAACATAGTACTCAAAGCCAGCATCCTTGAAGATGAGCTGGAAGAACTCTCATGCGATGACAATGTTGAACTTGCACTTGTTGCAAGAAGATTGAGAAAACTGATGGGAAGGAAGAATCAAAAATTTGTAAGAAAATTCTTTAAAAAGGATCAAGGTCCTTCATGGAAGAAAAACAAGAATGAAAGCAGTAACAAGGAAGAAGCAATCTGCTATGAATGCAAAAAACCAGGACACTACAAATCTGAATGTCCATTGCTGAAAGAAGAAACTCCAAGGAGAAACAGAAAATCGAAAAAGGCAATGGTTGCTCAGCCTGGTCAAATAATGATTCAAGCACAGAATCTGATGAAGAAAGCCCAGAAGAAAGAGCAAACATCTGGTTGATGGCAAAGGATGATGAAACAGAGGTATGCTCGTCGACTTGTGATATATCTATGAATGATTTGCAAGATGAGTATGATGAGTTATGTGATGAGTTTGAAAGCTTGTTTTTAAAGTACAAAAATCTGAAGAAAAAGGCTGCATCACTTGAAAAGATTTGGAGAAAATTAAACTTGATTTCAACTCTATTTTTGAACAAAGAAATTTACTTCAAACTAAACTGGAACATTCAAAAGCAGATTTTGAAATCATGAGAGTAGAGCTGGAAAATAAAACTGATGCTTTGCAAAAAGTTCTTAATGAAAATGCAGCTCTTAAATGTTTAAACGATGATCTTTTAAAGAAAATTTCATATAGCAAGATGAATCATCATAATGCATCATCTAGATGCTATCGTTGTGGAAAATATGGTCATCTATCATATGAGTGTGTCAAAAACATTTATGTGCAGAAAACCAGAAAAATTTGGGTGCCAAAAAGTGATTTGATTGACACTAACACTCAAGGACCCATCAAAGCATGGGTACCTATCAAGAAGAACTGAACTATATTTTTGTAGGTTGAGCTGCACCTAAAGGAAACATGCTCAAAGGCTCAACACATAAAGAAACAGCCATGGTACATAAATAGTGGCTATTCTCGACACATGACAGGAGATGAAATGCTGTTTGCACAGCTGGACAAGAAAAAGGGAGGCACCGTATTCTTTGGAGATAATTCAAAAGGAAGAATTCAAGGTATAGGTATGGTTGGTAAGAACTCCTGCACACAAATTAGCCATGTGTTATTTGTTCAAGGTCTAAAGCATAATCTGTTAAACATAAGTCAGCTATGTGACAAAGGGTTTAAGGTTTGTTTTGATTCCAACAAATGTGAAGAAATAGACATAGGCACAAACAAGACTACCTTCATAGGAAATAGATTGAAAAACATGTATGTAATCTTCCTTGAGGATCTAGAAAAGGATAGTGAAGTGTGCCTAGTAGCCAAGGCTGAAAATGATAGTTGGTTATGGCATAGGAGACTAGGACATGTTATCTTGAACACTATGTCGAAACTAATTAAGAAAGATCTAGTTATTGGACTAACCAGCATTAGGTTTGAAGTTGATAAAGTATGTGAAGCATGTTAGCTAGGAAAACAAGTCAGAACATCATTCAAAGCTAAAAATGTTGTGTCAACATCGAAACCTCTTGAAATGCTCCACATGGATCTCTTTGGTCCAATTAGCACCACAAGTCTAGGTGGTAAAGCTTATGGTTTAGTGATTGTTGATGATTACTCGAGATTTACATGGGTTTATTTCCTTGCTCACAAAAATGATGCATTATCAGCTTTCATAGGATATTGCAAGAAAGTTGAGAATGAAAGAGGTACATCCATTATTAGAATTAGGAGTGACCATGGAGGTGAATTTGAGAATGATGAGTTCGAGAGATATTGCAATGAAAAGGGGTTGGAACACAACTTTTCAGCACCTAGAACACCCCAGCAAAATGGAGTTGTGGAAAGAAAAAATAGAACATTGAAAGAGATGGCAAAAACTATGCTTTGTGAGAACAACCTCCCTAAATATTTCTGGGCAGAAGCTGTCAATACAGCAGCTTATATACTTAATAGAGTTTCAATTAGAGCAATCATGTCAAAAACCCTATATGAGTTGTACAAAGGAAGAAAACCAAACATCTTTCACCTTAGGAGCTTTGGCTGCAAATGCTTTGTGTTGAACAATGGAAAACAGCCATTAGAGAAGTTTGATGCTAAAAGTGATGAAGCAATATTCTTGGGATATGCCATAAACTCAAAAGCATATAGAGTTTTCAACAAAAGGACACTAACTGTTGAAGAATCTGTTCATATAGTTTTTGATGAATCAATCCATGTTGAAAAAGAAGTACATGAGGATGATGAAGGTTTTGAAAATCTAGGAAAACACATGGATGAAATGAGTCTAAATGATAGCAAGAACAATGAGGAAGACTCATCAAGAGAAGAAACCTAACTCCACCTCTTGAAAATCTACAAGGACAAGAAATCCAGCATAGTGACTTACTTAGGAGCTGTAGATATGTGAGAGATCATCCACAAGATCAAATCATAGGAAACATATCTCATGGAGTCAAGACTAGGAAAGGAACTAGGGAAACTTGTGAATTTTCAGCTTTCATTTCTCAAATTGAACCTAAAAGTTTTGAGGAAGTTGAAAAAGAGGAAAGCTGGATTTTAGCCATGTAAGAGGAGCTGAATCAGTTCGAGAGAAATAATGTATGGTCACTAGTGCCTAAGCCTTCAAATCACCTTATTGTTGGCACTAAATGGGTATTTAGAAACAAGATTGATGAACAAGGAAATGTTGTGAGAAACAAAGCAAGATTGGTAACAAAGGGTATAATCAAGAAGAAGGAATAGATTATGAAGAAATCTTTGCTCTAGTAGCAAGAATAGAAGCCATAAGATTACTAGTTGCCTTTGCTTGTCATATGAACTTCAAACTATACTAAATGGATGTGAATAGTGCATTCCTAAAGGGAATTATTGAAGAAGAGGTATATGTTGAACAACCTACTGGTTTTGAAGATTTCGAAAAACCAGATCATGTCCTTAAGCTTCATAAAGCCTTATATGGTTTGAAACAAGCTCCTAGAGCTTGGTATGAAAGGCTTTCAAAATTCCTGGTAGAAAAAGACTATGCTAGGGGTAGCATTGACACCACATTGTTTATCAAGAGATACCTAAATGATCTAATCATACTTCAAATCTATGTTGATGACATAATATTTGATGCTACTAATGAATCTCTTTGCAAGAACTTTGCTAAGGAAATGCAGGGAGAATTCAAAATGAGCATGATGGGAGAATTAAAGTACTTTCTTGGCCTTCAAATCAAGCAATGCAAAGGAGGAACCTTTGTCAGCCAAGACAGATACATTCAAGACATGCTCACAAAGTATGACATGCTAAAATTGAAATCCATCAGCACACTAATGAGTACATCTACAAAGCTTGATACTGATGAGAAAGGTAAAGATGTAGATCAAAAGCTCTATAGAAGTATGATTGGATCTCTTCTTTACTTAACTGCAAGTAGACCAGATATTCAGTTTAGTGTGTGTTTGTGTGCTAGATTTCAGTCTCAACCTAAAGAAACACACTTCACTGCTGTAAAAAGAATATTTAGATATCTTATTGAAACTCAAGGCCTAGGATTATGGTATTCAAAAGAATTACCATTCAGCCTTGTAAGATATTCAGATGCTGACTTTGCTGGAAGTAGAACTGATAGGAAGAGCACTAGTGGAACATGCCAGTTGCTAGGAAACATGTTTGTATGCTGGTCGAGCAAAAAGCAAAATTCTATTGCCTTGTCCACTGCTGAAACAGAATATATGTCCCTAGGAAGTTGTTGTGCACAGGTTTTATGGATTAAGCAACAATTGAGAGACTACGGGTTGTCCATGAATAACACACCCATATATTGTGACAACACCAGTGTTATAAATATTTCAAAGAATCCTGTGCAACACTCAAGAACTAAGCACATTGAAATTAGACATCATTTTATTAGAGATTATGTAACTAAGGGAGAAATCAATATTGAATTCGTGAGCACATTGCACCAACTTGCAGATATATTCACCAAACCCCTTAGTGAGGATAGGTTCTGTGAAATTAGAAGGAATCTAGGAATATGTTTTGTGGAAGAGTTATAAGAAAAAGTCTGGACTGAATAGAGGAAAACAGAAGAGACTTAGTCGACTAAAGTGTAAAACTCAATCAACTAAGAACACTTTGTTCCATTAAATCAAAAAAACTGATGGTGTTTGATATAGGATTAAATTGATGGGATTTTGTGCCTACCGGGTGACAAAATAAAAGAGGGAAACCTGATGCAGTAAATAGTAAAAATAGAAGAGGGAATTTTTAAAATTTGGAAAGATAAGGCATTGGTTAAGGGGGAGGTAGGTAGTTCCCTAAATCAGAAACCGTCATTCACTGAAAATCGACTCTCTCAATTCCATCAATTTCATTTGCTTCTCTCTATATTCTGAAATCAACCGAGAACCCTCATCTGTCATCTCTTGGAACCCTAAGTGAAAAACATCCTCAGAAACCACAATGGCTAAGTCGACCTTTCTCAAAGATTTGCTGGCAAAGAAAAAGGGGAAGAGACCAGCAGAAGAAAACCTCGAAGCTGAGCACCAAAGAAAGAAGCAAAAAAGAGGCATCGAGTTTTGCAACAAAGAAGACTGGGAAAAGGCTCGAGATGAGGAAACAAAAAGAGAAGAAGAAGAAAGCCGAGAAAATAAGAAAGAAAGACAAAAAAGAAAAATGTACTTCATCTGCCTCTTCTATGAAATTTAGAAACAAAATTCATGAAGAGAGATTTAAGAAAATCGAAAATGCCCCCATTACATGCGAGAAGTTCATTGACTGAAAGAGTTTCAGTGAAACTCCTAAACTCCAAATAAGCCTGATAGATTATTTCAATGAACTAAGCATTAAGGAATATAGCTCATTCAAAGACAGAACATATAGTGCTAGCTTAGTTAAAGAATTTTATGCTAGCATTGCATATAGTGAAAGGGAGCTTGATGACTCAGAGGACTATTCTGAAGATAATCTTAATGTTTTTCTGAATAGGAAGGAATTCTTAGTTACAGCCTCAGACTTGAGTAACCTGCTAGGAATAGAAGGAGAAAAATGAGAGTATGACATGCATGACAAGTATAATCCTGCTTCTATGTGAGAAATTATCATTGGAAAGAAAAAGAAATTCTCTTCAAAGAGCAATGCATGACTGATTATTAGTCCACAATTTAGAATCTTGCATTACTTTGTTGCTGCGAACCTGCATGGTAGAAGTGAAAGCCTAAGCTATATCAGCCTTCAAGACCTTTGGCTGATGAAGCATGCATTCACTAGAAAAGTTCTGAACCTTGGACGGTTCATGATTGAAAGAATGAGGGCAGCCTGTAAACTGGAAAAGATTCATTTGCCCTATGGGAATGTGATCACATCCCTTGTTAAAAAGAAAGGAGTGTGGGCAAAGAGGTACGATACAGATATGGTCAAGAGTAGAGACCAACCAATCTACTTGGGAGGTCTGATCAAAATGGGATACAAAGTGTATAGAGACACCTTCAGCAAGACCTCTAAGATGACCTCAGTTCAAACTCAACTAGAGGTAGCCCCCACACAACCAGAAACAATGGCCCTTCCGTTCTCCAATGAAGTGATGTTCAATCTGTTGATGAGAATGGATGCCAAGCTCACTGATAAGGGAGCTAGGCTTGTTAAAATTGAAGAAAAAATGAATAAAATTGAAGCCAGCTTGAAATCCATATCTGAAATGCCAACGGGACCTGCAAATGCTGACTCCTCTACTACTGAGAGCATGGCACCAGAAGGACAAGGTGTTGAAGGATCAGCATTGCAACCAGAAGGTTCTGAATTCTAAGATGCAAGCCTTGAATTTCAAGTTGAAGGATTAACCTACCAGAGTGCAAGTCCCGGTCATCATGACCTTGAACCAGAACCTGAAGAACCACACCAAACCACCTCAGCAAGAAAGGAAACATCTGATCAAGGGACTGAGGTAGTTGGTTCACCACTTGGTTCTCTTGAACACCAGCCTCAATCTCAGCCTGAACATGAAGCATCCCCTCCACATTCTGAAGAAGTATCTGTTATGGGACTTTTCTATGAAATGTTTAGAGAAGAGCAAGCAGAAAAAGAGGTAACAGCAGCTCAAGCTGTTCAAGTAATGACTTCATGACAGGGAGCTGCAGAAAAAGGGAAGAAGAAAGGAAAAACAAAAGCAAAAGACACAGCTCCTGCTTCTAAGATTCAACCACTTGCCATGAGACAAAAGAAGACAGCAAGAAAACCAGTTCCTCTAAGAACAAGGAAATCTTCAAGATTGGCAGAAAAGGCAAAGTCACCTCCTGCAAGCACTTCTCAAGCCCCAATAGAAGTCTCTGATCAGGCAACTCCAGAAAAGGCTATAGAGACATCTCCTCAGCAGACTCCAGAAGTAACCTCTCAAGCCCCTCTGAGACCACCCTCTCTTTTTCCCCTAAATCTTTGGTGGGAACAGACTATGTCCCCTAAATCCACACCATCTCTTTCTAAGAACTGACACCTCAGCCCCATCCTTGATGATGACAAAAAGGGAGAGTAGTATTTAGAAGAAAAATAGAAAAATTTGAGGGTAGAGGTACGAGACCTTTAGGGAGAATATCAAGAAAAACAAAAATCCTGAGGGTAGAGGTACCAGACTTCTAGGGCAGATAGGTAGCAAAAACAAGACTAAGGGTATTTCTGGAACAATTTTTCTGGTTACTGTTTTGTTGGATATCAATGCCAAAATGGCATTCAAACAATGCTTTTAATTTTAGCTGACTTTATGAATGTCTTGAATATGCTTGCTGATAGTTGCTTAAAGTGCTTGAACTCTGAAAATGATGTTTATGACAATATGAAGCATGTCTGGAAACTTATCAGCTGACACTATGCAAAACTGCTATAATTTTTTGATATTATGCTAATTTTAAGCTATTAGATTGATAAATCATTTCTGAGACCATAATGCAAAGTAAAACATGTGCTTGAGTCCATATGAATGATGATTCATAAAAGTTCTGATGGAAAAATGATGGTGTGAATGAAATGTAGAGCTAACATGATGAAATCTGAGCTTGCATGCCAGTTGACAGAAAATTGCAGAAACAGAAAGCTGATAACAATTTGTCAACATGCCCTTGACCCTTAAAATCTGCATATATGAATATTTTCTATCAGAAGCAAGTATGTACAATATCACTAGGAATATAACTAAGGAAGGAACTTGTTGTATGGATGAAAGATATGCACACACTTAGGGGGAGCATGAACTTAGAGGGAGCAATCCTCATTTTCTACGAAAACTGAAAAAGGAACTGAATAGACACCATGCTGCTAATCAAGGGATGTTTTGTCATCATCAAAAAAGGGGGAGATTGTTGGCTCCATTAGTTTTTTATGATAATAAAACATTCCCATGTCATTTGTGTCTAATATTTTTAACTAAGTGTGCAGGGCAAATGATCACAAATAAAACAATATGACAATCTTCCTATTGAACATCTAAAGATGTGATTTGGATAATGAACAAGGAAGATCAGTGTTGATGAAACTCCCTGGTGAATCAAGAAAGATCATTAGTTGAACAAAGGTCAAGGTGGAGAAGCAAAAGGGTGAAGCTTGGTGAGAAACAGAATTAAGTTAGTCGACCAAAATAATGTGGTTAGTCGACTAAGCGATCACTGAAATCTGCATCAGAAACAGAACCAACTTAGTAGACCTAAGAAAAAATTTTAGTCGACTAAGTGTTCTCTGTCTGCTACATCCGCCAAGCTACTACAAGATAAGAAAACGGCTAGAATCTTCCCTAAATTGTTTCTAACGGTCATAAATGTCCCAACAGCCATCAGACCAGCTTCTCCAAATATAAAAGGATCTTCAAATGCCAAAGAACATATACTTGACAACTTTGGCTTCACACTAAAAGACACCATCACATTCAAGCCAAGAAGAGTAGCAAAACCTGAAAATCTTTTATACTATTCATTGAACCTCAACGCCTATTCTTTGTATCTATGTTTAGCACTTCAACTTATACCATATAGATCAATCGTGTGATCATTAGGTACTTTCCTTTTTCTATCTTTGTATTCTTAGAATGAGTGTTTCACTCTAAGTGTTTGCATCAAGCAAGGTTTGCTTGGATGCTTGTAGGTTCCAACTTAGCCTTGAAAAGTTGGGATTGGGTTCTAGTTTAGCCCATGAAAAACTCGAGTTAAAGGTTGTGGTTGAGTCTTGGAAAACCACATTGGGTTTTAGTTTAGCCCGAGAAAAACTAGTGATAGGTTGTGGTTGAGCTTTGGAAAGCCACATTGGGTTTTAGTTGATCTCGTGAAAAACTAGTATAAAGGTTATGGCTAAGCCTTGGAAAAGTCATTGTAAAAGCTTGGTGGAAGCTTGTGAATTCCACCGTCTAGTGTTTGATTTGAAAATCCTTGGTTGGACAATCAAGGTAGTGGATGTAGGTCTTGGACCGAACTACTATAAATACCTTGTCAATTGTTTTCATTGCCTTATCTTCCTTAGTTTGAGACCAAGTCTCAATCCCACTAAAAAGAGTCGAGATAGTGCTATTCACCCCCCCTCTAACACCTATATTTGGGACCAACACTCCAAACTTTTTACTGTTTTCATACAACAATGAAACAAACTTGAAAAACAAAGAAGAAAAACTTAAATTAAGACTTTTCTGTTGAATTTTAATATTAGTAAATAATTTGGAAAACAAATCCCTAACAACGACGCCAAAAAACCCTTGTTGTTAATTTCTTACGCAAGTGCACACTATCATAAACAAGTAATATAGTGATGAAGTAAAGTATCGTTCCTATAGAGATTTGTTCCTAAATCTTTACTAAGTACTAAAATTTATGACAAATTAATCTTATGTAAGTAATTAAAATATTCATAAAAATAATTAAAAATAAATTAAGGCAAACACTAAATTAACTAACAGAAATTAAAATTACTTGAGAAAAGCAATAGACTAAAACCTAAGATTATGGGTTCATTCAACACTTCATCTGATACCAGCTTCTCTTGTTATTTGTCTTCTTAGGTGATTTTACTAACCTAAAATCCAAAACTATGTACAAGTCTTTGTCAAGATGTTTACACAAATACCTACCTTAATTGGATCACTATATATCTATAGGAATTAATTAAATAAGGTTTATTAAGCTAGTGTTCTGATTTGGCTATGTATACCAATTGATATATGTCTACCTGAATCGCAAATTAGATCACTTAAGTGACGTGAGCATATACTATTCAAATCTTAGTCTAATCTAAATCTCTTTATCAAGTCTCAATTAGATTCACAAATCAGTTAATTGTTGATTAGGCAATTAAAAGCATTAAGAACATAATCGAATAAGCAAAAATATATCCATTCATGACATATAAAAGAGAAACTAATATTCAAACTATATGTTTTAATCCACCATAATCCTAGAAAAGCAAATTAGTTCATGATATCTAAATAAAACATTATCTAAAGAAATTTAACCATGAATCCAAGTCAAAGAAAGTAAGAAAAACACAAAACAAAGAAGAAACTAATGTTGAAACTTTTGATCTTGAATCTTTGTCAATCTCTCTTACTTTTCTTGCTT
Source organism: Theobroma grandiflorum (assembly GCA_036013995.1). Taxonomy (NCBI): domain Eukaryota; kingdom Viridiplantae; phylum Streptophyta; class Magnoliopsida; order Malvales; family Malvaceae; genus Theobroma; species Theobroma grandiflorum. The sequence goes on from CP142131.1 coordinate 18,637,391, forward strand.
GGTTCTTAGCTCCAATTCTTCAAAATAACTATTTTTGCCCTCTCTTAAGAATCTTTTAAAAATGTCCCTTAAATAGGCTCTAAATAACTTAATTTCCAAATTCTCCATCACATACTTATTTTTGGAAGATGGCTCTAGTGCCACGGCTCTCACTTAGAGAGCCATGACCTTTAACGATTTTGTTTTGAAGTTTGCCTAAAAAGTGTTTTGTTTTGATTTTGCTCTCCTAGTGCAATACTCTCATTTCAACAATGATTTTTACCATCTTCCAATCCGAACTAAGAAACGTGATAAACATTAAAGTTGTAACCCTTTATCTTGGCTTTTTAGTGGTCCAAAGATCTCATCAATCAAACTTTTATAGTATGAGTTAGACCTGAAATACTGTTGGGATGAGCCTTGTAGACAATTGAGATTGGTTAAAGCTTGATTTCAATCATGCAACAATATCATTCATGTTAAATGATTAGAGTTTTCCTTCATTAATAAGACATCAATTATAATGAGTTATAAGTCAATGATGCTTAGAGACTAGTATATTCTATGTTCTTTACTTTGGAAGTAAACAATCAATTTCATAGTGCATTTGGTATTTCACTCAAGTATCTATACAATACTTCTCATGTGTGAATGGTGTAAATACTCTTTAGACTTGAGACACTAGGTTGTCTTATGTGTGGAGTGTTATGTTTTGATTTCATCCCTATGAGTGCTTAACTAAGGAAAACAAAAAAAGATCCTTTTGAGTATAGCATAAAGCATGTGAGGGCAAATGAGTGGTCAAGATAGGTATCATCACCCCAAGTGATTCAGGAGATATATCTTAATTAGTCTTGGTTGATATTAGCTTATCGAAGTCTTTGGCCAAGGCAACTTAAAGATTATGAAAAGAGTTTCATAAGTCTTTATAAAGTTGATGATCAAACTTTAAAAACGAATATGGAAAACAATAAAAGTAGACACTGCACCATGCTCTTATCATCTCTGAGATATATGATGAGGGAATGAATTACACTGAAAGACTGATCACTGAAAGGTTGAGTCAAACCATCTTGACTCTTCTAACATTTAGGTGGCAATGATGGATTGCTAGATCCCAATCTTCGTCTATGAACTTTAGGTAGTTGATTTGACTAATGATAAATTTAAAATAGTTTAAATTTATCTAATGCTAAGTTTAACTTGAGAATTATATGTTGAGTTCATTGCCAACATGTTAGAAGTTTAATGGGTTACACACCTAAAATGAATGTTGAAAATAAAATGGGAAAGGTGATTAAGGTGAACTTAATCAAAGTATAAGTTACGAGCTTCTCAAGCACTTGATTGAAATTGTTTAATTAAGTTGTGCTTAATTAATTAAATTATTTAATTAAGTCATTCAACCTAATTGATTAGAATTGTTTAATTAAATTGTTGGGCTTAATTAATTAAATTGTTTAATTAAGTTATTGGGCCTAATTGATTAAATTAAACAATTAAGTTAACTGGGCTTCTTAAGGACTTAATTAAATTGTTTAATCAAATTATTGAATTAATTAGCAATTACAAAATAGCTTTGTAATTAGGGTTTAAAATTAATCTGAGGTATAAATACCTTGTTGTAGCCTCTAAACAAAATGAGAGAGAATGGTTGAAAAATTAAGAGAACAACACCATAGAAATTGCTTTTGCCTTGCCCCTCCTTATGTGAAGAAAAAATAATTTTTCATTCACTTGATTTCTTTTGTATGTTTAGTCCCAAAATTTTGTGTGGATTATGAGTTTATGAAACTCATCTTTGCTAGCACATTGTCAAAGCATAACACTCCCGTTCTTTAAAGAAAGATTTTCTAATTCATTAGTGTGGATCACCATTAAAAACTGTACAAGGATTCCTTGGACAGCTTTGGTTTGCAATAACCAGGCTGAGGTGGTTGAGCTTTTTGAAGGCTAATTTGCTTGTTAACAAAGGATTCATCAACCTTTGTTATTTAGGTAAACTTGATATGATCATATATATTTTATTTTTAATTTAATTTCGTACTCAATTTGGCATGAAAGATATCCTAGGAGAGAGAGGCATAATTTAATTTTTTAAATTTATTTTCACTACGTTTTATTTGTATTTGATGCATGATCAACCCTCACCCAACATATACCACAACATATTTAGAAAATTCTACACCTAGCCATCCTTGCACATTTCACTTCCATGAAGCTTTATGCACTTGAGAACCTTTAAAATAGAGACTAAATCAGTGATTTCTTAAATTAAGACTTTTGATATGAAAATAAGCTCAAATTACTCAAATTAAAATAATTCAAAATGCATTAAACTTAAAAATAGAAACCATAAAAACTACCTAAAATTAACTTAAAAATACAAAGACTTGGCTATTTTTAATAATCAAAATGTGGTAAAATAACTCTGTATCATAGAGTTTTCACCTGCTTGCAATACTCCTTAGTGCAAAAAGTTAGTTTTCAATTTGAAGAAGTAGTGTCGTGTGCTTATTACATGTTTATTACTTGGTGGTTATTTGGTTTTTTTATTTTGTTTTTATGTTGGCCATGTTTTGGTAGTTACTACAAATGTAAGGGATAACCCACAAACTTAGTAATGTGTAGGGATGTCAACGGGTCGAGTACCCTATAATTTCGAGGTACCCGAACCCTAACCTTATAAAAAATCAATTACCCTAACCCTATTAACTACCCGTTTAATTTTAAAATTACTACCCTAATCCTAACTCTAATATATTCCCACTACCTTATAATTACCCTAATCCGTTTAAATACCCGATTAAATAAAAAAATTATTAAAATTTTCTTCATGGGAATCCAATTACCTAATTAACTTTTCTAATCTCATAACTTACCTTTAGATTTATATGTTATATGTTTATATAAATAAACATATATATATATTGTAATTAATAATTTTATGAGTTATAATTTTTACAATATTAAAATAAAATAAAAAGTAAATATATTTATATTTAAAATACATAATATATACACACACGCATTCATAAAAGTATTAATGTCATCATATTAATAATTAAAGTAATCATACTTAAACATAAATAACAATATAATAATTTTTTAATTTAAATATATTAATGGCATCACATTAATAATTAAAGTAATCATACTTTTCATATATTTGTTAGTTTTTAACAAAAAAATTTACTTGTAAAGTTGGTAAACATTATAAATTTTTAATTTAATTATTAAAATAATAATAAAATATTTATAAATAGTAATCGGGTTCGGGTAACGGGTACTCAAGAGGTGGTACCCTAACCCTACCCTATTAAAATTCGGGTAGTGAAATCACTACCCTAACCCTACCCGAACCCGTTTATGAGTACCATAACCCTATATAAACGGGTCGGATACTCGCAGGTACCCTATAATAGGGTACCCGTTGACATCCCTAGTAATGTGGCAATTCCAGTCTAATTTCTTTTAATTTTATTTGTTTGTTTTTTAACATTATCTTTTGTAAGGTTATAAAAGCCATTATCCTTATTAAATGAAAATGGGTGATTATCTTCCTCTTTTTGTTTTAGCACTCAATAATTGTTTAAGTATCTTAAAATTCTAACAATATATCTAATCAAACAAGGCAAAAAACAAAAAAAAAAAAAAAGAAGATAAAAAGTTTACAGCATCCAAGATTCTGTGAGTTTCATCGCTTAGTCTTAAGTCAATCGATGCCATTTTCTTTCACCTACTTGATAATCAGTAGGTTGTTAATCATGACCAAATAAATTCGTGGAAAAACCAAACTTGTTCAAATTTCCATGCCTCCCGTCCTTGTCTCCAAGAGGAAAATTGCTATAACTTTACATTATTACATGCCAATTAAGACTAATGAACATCCTTAATTACAAATATTCAAAAATCAAGAGCCAATCAATTGCTGTGATTTCTGGTATCACCAGGAGACGCGGATGCACTCTTGGGCGTTGAAAATGGCAAAGAAGGTGGTAGAAACATCAAAGTCCCTAGCTGTGAAGTAGTTGACGGAGATTTGTTCAAGAAGCTTGTGGCACAGCCATTCCCTTTCACCGTTTGTGAGTAACTAGAAGTCACTGGAGACGTCTGCTCCCCCCAGTTCAACTTCTGTCCCAATTTATCTCCTGTAGGCGGGGTTGCACCTCTGTTATTGCCAGTGCCAATGATTGATGTGAGAGCCGCTGCTAATGCAGATTGGAAATTGGGGTCTGCTGTCATTGCTTTGGTTGCAGCAGCAATAGTATCCGGTAGAGGCTGTTGAGGAGGATTTATATTATTCTTTTGCACGAAGGATTGATAAATGATATTTTCCATAGTCTTCGGTCTTCCAATGTTCAGAGGTCCAATTTGGTTTTTCATGTAGGTTTGAGTACTGCCATAGCTAAGGAGCCCATTGTCCCAAGACACTGTGTTGGACTCTGAAGAACCAAAGCTGAGACTTGTAGAAGGATATCTTGCAGTTGTGGAATAAGCTGAAGAAAACCTACTGAAAGGAAATGACGATGAGGATAGCGTTGAAGTAAGGTCAAGAGTGATTGTTGGGTGTGATGAGGAAGCTGATAGTGAAGAGTTGGGCAAGTAGAACTTGGATTTTGAGTTATCAGATAGATAAAAGTTGAGTCCATGGAGACTAGCAGGGATGGTGTTGGCAGTTGATGGAATACTGGAACCTGGCTGTGAGCTCGATGATGAGTCAGACAAAAGCATTGAAGCGGCTGCAGAAGTGGTGGAAGCCATTGCTGTGGCTGACATTGGAAGTGGATGATTGTGTGTTCCTTCATAGGTTGTGATTAAGATGGACAAGTCCTCAGCACATCGTTGCACCTGAAATTCCGAACAAATTAACATGTTAATGGAAATAATTTTAACATTTTTTAATATAGCCTTTAATGGCTAAGAACATACAAGTCAGATTTTTTTTTCTTGTTATAATTGGAGGAGGAGGATTCGAATCCTACTCTTAAGGTATGGGGATTATGTACTGACCAATGAGTTAAATGTTAAGGTGTAAGTTAATATATATATATATATATATTTATATATTTGTAATTGGGAGAGGGGGGATTCGAATCCTACTATTATGCACCAACCAATGAACGTAAGTTAAATTTGGTTGTGATAAAATTAAGTTTAAAAATCACTTATTTGAATATATTTACCTGTTTTCTCACGGGGCATGAAGGTGCAACAGTGCAACGATAATATGCTCGAGGGCAAGGATTTCCTTTAGCAATCTTCTGTCCATATTTCCGCCATTGGCATCCATCATTCATCTGTATAAACGAAAACTCATCTTACTAATTTGATGCTAAAAGATTATAATAAAGCTTCATAATCATGGACTACAAAAGAATGAATGCAATATTTAAACTGACAAGGCTAAAACCCTAGTTCTCAAAGCTTCATGACATTCATTAGCTTAATGAATGCAAATAAGTAATACTAACCGTTGGAGTATCACATCTGGCTCTCACGCAAACCCTAGCTTTCTTGACAGGGTTTTGTTGCAAAATTTCATCATCTCCGCTTCTCATTGTCTTGAGAACTTTGCTTGGCGGCCAGCTCTCTTCTTCCTTGGGTTCTTGAGAGCTGTTTGTGGGGCTTGGATTTGGCTCATCTACATCTAACTTTGATGCTTCAAATTTGTAATCTAAGCCAAGAGATAAACCTTGTTTGCCTCTCTCATCCTCTTTTCCTTGGCTAGATGTTTTGTTCTTATCATCCTTTTTTGAATCACTTGAAAATCTTCCAAGGGTAAGAGAAACAAGCTCAGGTTCTTCAACTTCTTGATGATCATTGTTTGTTTTAGCTGTGGATTTCTTCGCATCTTGTCGAACAATGTCATAGAATTGCATTTGTAGACTCTGATAATCCTTCATTATTCGATTTAAGTACATCTTTAGTCTTTGATTTTCTTCTCTCACCTCTCCCATCTCAGCTTTGGCAGATTCAAGCTGAGAATCCTATAGCCAGACATACACACAAAAAGAAAAAAAAACTGGATTTAATCAAAAGGTCTTCATTGCATATGTATCTGCAAACTTTGTCATTAAAACTTTCCCCAGGTATATATGTGTGTGTGTTTGTTTTCTTTTTCTTTCTTTCGCAATTCTAAGATCTTACACGTTTATTTAATCCTTTTACTTTATAAAAGCTTTAAGAAATTGTCCTTATCCTAGATGGAGTTACTATCATACATGCATGTGTTCAAAAACCAGATCAACCATTTCTTGATATACATGTTATGGTGAAAAAAGGAAAAAGAAAAGACTTGATGTGAGAATCTAATATGAGATGGATATTAGATGACTAATATTAAAAATGAAATTTTAATACCTTAATTTGTTAAAGATTATACCATATAAGTAAGAATAGAAGATGAAATTGAGCAAAAAACAAAAAATGAAACAAATTCTAACCTGCTCCTTTCGACATGAAGAAGATGCCATGGAGTCAGGTTCTGTTGAGAATCTCTGAGTATCAGCTTTTACAGATACCTATTTAATTAAGTTATAACTTAGCAGAAAAGGAATGAGTATTAACTATTAAAAGAAACAAATCTATAAATAAGATAATTAATACACAAAACTAAAGCCTACCTACTCTTCAGATCCTAGCTAATCTTTCTATACTGAAAGGAGGGATTCAAGATACTACAATAATAATATGCAGATTTATATCGCAAGGAAAACTTGAATCTATAAATAAGAAAATGAATTGGAAAAGTAAAGCTAAGAAAGGAAGACTTCTAGACACCGTGTGCCTTGAACATAGCATAATTATGGTCAAAATCTTACAAAGCAAGGGTTTAGAGAAAAATAATGCTAAAGACAGTATTTGGTCAATTTGGCATGCATGACTTTTTCTATGTTGGACAGATTTCTATTTTTTTTTATTTTTATTTTTTATAATTGAAAGAAAAGGGGATAGGAATCCTGCTTTGTAGATTAGAAATCATGCACCAACTAAAGAGTTAAAGGCTCAGATGTGATAGATTTCTAATACTTGATTATTGGCAATGCCTTCAGGAAAGTCTGTCAATTCTTGCTTGTCGGCAACTTGGCAATTGCCTCTATCCCTTTCAGAAGCATTGCTCTATTCCAATAGGTTGTTTTCTTGTAAAATTAAAGGCCTTCATACATATATAAATGTTGATTGGCGCGCAAGATGTCCTTTAGAGAGTAAACTAGGATCGGAAATATTAGTAATCCTTTTGGATAATGTACAAGGTTTTTGTATTTTCTTTTTTAGAATTATAGATAACGTAACATGTACCTTAGTATCTATCATATGGAAAGATACGATTACTAGAGAAAAAGCTTTTGTAATTTTCAATCAATTTGTTATCATAAAAATTTACAGGATAGAAAAACTATCCATGAAAGGCCTTTCTTCTTCTTCTTCTTCGTATTTTTGAATATTAACCATGACTATATAGCGATGTTTTAATTCGTTTACCTGTTTGCTGCTGCTTAAATCCTTTTGTGCAGGTGAAGATGGCTTCATATCATCATCCTCACGATATACTCTTTTATTTCCTACCTGAAATAACAAGCAAAAGGAAAACTTAATTTTTGTGTATAGCAAAACTAAAAGAGATAAAAAAAAAGGCAAAAATTTTGATCTCGAAGAGTTCGTCAAAGAGGCAGATCATTTTTAAAGCCTGAGGACTAAATAATCTAAACTCTGTTGAAAAGCTTGGGGAGAAAAGGTAAAAATTATTGTGTATACCAAGTAAGAAACTGGGCATCAGCCAACTGAGTATAGAAAGCCATGAAACTATAATCCAAAGAGAACAAACTGTTTTTTCACCTTAGCAACAACTTCTTCTCTGCTGCCTGCAGCAGTTTCTTCATCCCCAGAAGAATCAGCTCTCTTCTCTTCCTTCACTGCACCTCCATCATCAGATCTCTTGATCAAATCCTCCTCCATAGATCTTCTTTCTTTTTTCCCTCTTGTAATTTGTCAATTCCCTGAAACCAACCAAGTTTCGTCTTCTTTTATAGAGAGGCTGCTGTATTTGACTCCTTTTAAAAAAATTTTCAAAAACAATGGCTTCCTATCATTACACACTCAAAAAACACAATGTCAACAAAACCCAATCAACTTGTATTAAACAAAAGGAAACAAGAAAAAACTTTAATTTATTTCTCCTATATGTATTGAACAAAACAAAAAACAAAACACTATAGAAGAATTCAACTTCAACTCCTTTAGATAACATGGCATAGGCAAAGAATCAAGATAAAGAGCGAGAGAGAGCGAGAGAGCGCTTTTAGCCGCAACGAAGGGTCCCCACCTAAGGTCAAATTATGCTACCATTCGTTGAAGTTTTGTACATTACAAAAGTTACATGGGGATTGGTTCATGGTCAAAGTTTAGCCAAAGCTCTTTTTTTAGTACCTCCGGTGACCGGAGCTTCGTTTTTCCAAGAGTGGGGGCCTTAGGGTTTGTAGGGCTTAACGGTGTGGATAACCCAACTCTTGCTTTCATTTGGCCATGCAGTTGACCTCTTTAACGTACTAGTAGAATCCAATTCAATGATGGTGTCAATCTAGCTGGTGCCTTTTCATACCATCTCATTCTCTTTATTTATATTTCTTTTTTTTTATTATTTTGTTTTGGTTTACCTGATTGAAGTCATCTAGCGGCAATGACTGTTCACCCTCCTAGGAGTTTTCTTTTATATATGTATACAAAAGAAGTCTAATTGAGGATGGGGTTCAGAGACTAATTAAGAAGCTATGTCATTCTTTTAAGATTCAAGCAGACAGCATTCTTCAAAAGGCCCATGTTTATAGAACAAGTTTTATAAAATTGTTATGTGAAGACAATGTCTAGCCCCAAATTCTCAATTCTTTTCCTTGGAAAGAAATTTGCTAACTCATTTGCCTTCGAATTCCAATTGAAGAAATTTCTATATACATGTCCACAAAGTTAAAACTATTGATTTTATGGTTGAAACTTGTTCAAGAATTAATCCTTTATTATATTAGGTAGAGTCAGAGTTTGTGCAAAATATCTGAAAATAAATTGAAGAAAGGACAAAATGTTCTGCATTAGAATCATTCACTTATTAATCGGAAAAGACTTGAACTACTATTATTATTTAAAATAAGATGATGAGATTATGAAAATTATGGTTTTTTTATATATCGGTAATAGAATGTAAAATTACAAACATATATATGACACTAGGACATTAATGAATTATTATAGTTGTGTTTGGTATAGAATAGTTACACACTTATATCATTTCCTAGAAATTAAAGGGAAATGGGGAGATTGGAGAGAAGACTTTGCAAGAAGGCTAGATTTTCAAAGAGTGTGAAAAACACAGCGCCATCCAAATTTGCTTATGTACACTTCAAGTGATCATTTCAACCTTTTCTTCTGCAGTGATGTGCATATGTCTTCGTCCATGATTTTGAAAAACATGATCGCAAATTGGATAGACATGCCAAAAAGATATCACAAGTACAATATTATCAATTATTAGTGACAATGGAAGGGGCAGGCAGTCTCATATTCTTTTAGTATTTAAGGACTGTGTCATGTATTAAAATTAATAGGGATTTGTGCTTAATTTGTTAAAAAAATAGGAAACTAGAGATAATTACAGAATATGTGATTTAACAATAATAATACCTACTTCAAAAATAAAGACTTGATGCCTTTGGTCCGACAATTCAGACCTTTTTTTCTTCTATTTAGCATTTTCTTTATTTTTTAAGATAAAAGGCTAGACTTTACAAGAAAGCTAGACTTGATCTCATTTTGAATCTGACGAAAACAATGCATCAATATAAAATTTTTGTTAAGATAAAATTCGACTAATTTTAATAAATATTATGAAAATACTCATTTAATCAAATCATGTATGTAAAAATGCATACATATATATAAATATACATATGCACGTGTATATATATATATATATACCTGCATACATACCCCCAAAACCCTAAATATGCCCTTTTTACAACGTGCAACATTATGGTGCAACTGAACTAGTAAGGATGAGAGTGCCTAAGGCTCAAAATGAATAAAATCCTCGATGCAAGTTCTCCATTTATTAAAAAAATAGAGTTGACTTTGTAAAACAGCGAGACTCATCAGCTGGGGTAATTCAACCCTGCTTATAAGTAACTGCAATACCAACCTCGGGATCAGAAATTAAAGTTGACCTCCAATAATTGGTTTCAATTCATTCTGAGCAATGCTTTGTTGGCTATCTGAATTTGAGTAAATGTTTCAATATATCTGATATAATTTGAGTAAATCTGATATTATTAGATTAATCTTAGTTTAAACTTTAAAGGGTACATACCTATACCAACCATATAATATTGTTAATAGTCATATGCAGGTCAGAGGTAATTTAAAATTTGATCTATCATTAATTATTATTGTTGATCCGTTGGGATGAAGAATTAAAAGGATGCCGTTTTCAAGTTGTGATCAAAGTTATAATAAATATATCAATTATTACCTCCAAAGCGATAAGTACTGTACGACCAATTGTCAATTAATCATTTAGCTTTTGCACGTAATTGAACTGATTGAAGAAATTAATTACGATGTTAATAACATAAAGTATATCATCGAAGTTATTATTTTATTTAATTTGAAAAAGATAATTCAAAGTAAACTTTTTGAGTAGAGAATAATTGCTCGGTTTCTTATATGCAGATATAGTAAATTTTTTATACTCCTCCACTGTCTCTATCTCTCTTAATCTTATTTTTTTACTTCTTCCATTCTCTCTCTATATTATAAGCGATTAAATCTTATAAGTTTTTAAATCATTGAATTTTAGGCATAATATCAAAAAAAGCTCCTAAACTATTAAAAGAAATTCAAATTAATTTTTATACTTTTATTGCGTTCAATTAAGTTTTTATACTTTTATTTTGACTAAATAAACCCTTATATTTTTATTTTGAGTCAATTAACCTCTTATGATTAAAGATTGACTTAGTTAAATACCATTTGTCATTTTATACCATATGATACTGGCGTAACATGTTAATATATCATAATTGATAATAATGTGTCATGCTGATTTATTACAATTGATGATAACATGATATGCTAATTTAGCATGATAATATAACCATGTAACATTTTCACCTTTCACATTAACTTCATGTCAATGCCATGTGAATATAAAATGATAAATAATATTTTGACTAATAACAATTAATCAATCATTAATTATAAGAGTTTATCTGCTTTAAAATAAAAGTATAAGAGTTTAATTGAACCCAATAAAAGAATAAGAACTTATCTAAATTTTCTTGAATAATTTAGAGACTTATTTGACCACTACGCCAATTTTAAAAAATTTTAAAGCTGGATATAATTTTTCAATGTAATTTTATATATATAAATCTTATATGCATGTGTATGTATATTATCTGAGAGATTAAATGTTATATGTGTGTATGTGAGTGAATATGTTATGTGGCAGAGTACCAATCTCATGATCTAATCTTAGCTAAAACATGAGATTAGCAAAATGATGTCCACGATGACTAGTCTACATATATAATAACAAGAGTACAGCAATAAAATCTAAGAACTTCAATCAATCAATAACTACAATAAGATTATTAATCTTTCTGTATGAGAAAAGTTAAAAATTTTTTTTATAATCATAAATTTGAAGGCACAGCAATAAGCGACGCTTACAAGGTCTATCTGATGCTGATGTATAAATCCTTAAATCGACTTTGAGCACTCCAGAATATTTGATATAACTTTACATGCAATGAATCAGTCTCTCCTGTCGCTTTCTTTGGAGGCCCCATTTCAATACTTATTGACTCATTGATTTAAGACTTGTTAACTTAATTTCCATGAAAACCCATACATACAATTTTTCAATTTAATTTCAAAGTAGATATAAATGCTGGAATACAAATTTGACTGATTTAGAAAGTTGAGTGCAGAGCGAAAGACTATATATGCACAAGATTTACTTACAATATATAATCTAGTAATAATTTCGAGGATTAAAAAATTTATTTATTTTAAATTTTATGTAAAAAAGAAATAAAAATTAAATTAGCAGAAATAAAAAAAAAATAAAGAAACAACATGAATACATGTGATATATATAAATATATATATATATATATATATATATATACAACCTTTGATGGTTGGTAAATATGATGAACTGAAATAGCAATAAACCTAAATCTTCCTTTGGAATAAGTTTAATTAATTTACTGATAAAAGGCAAAAAAAAAAAAGAGAAATTTCAATCGGTTTCAATCTTTAGATATTGAGGCTAATTAAATTGACTTAGATCGAGTAAAACTTGACAACCAAGATTAACTAATATCAATTATATACAGTTTCCAATCAAGCTAATAGTGAAGGTACGTAATTTAATGCCTTAATTTTTTTCAAGCTTTTAAATACTTTGATTTTTAGTGCATGAAATGTAATCTAATTTTAAGATGGTAATCTCAAGGTATAGGTAGAAAAATTCTTTTTTTATTTGTTTTTATCTACTCCTACTTCAAAAATTTTCACATCATGGGCCAGGTGGGAACCGGCTGCTTCCTTATATATGTATATATATATATATACACACACACACACACAGAGAGTTGGTAGCAGCCTTTTGCATGCAAAAGACAGATAAGATGAAAGGCTGAGAAAATAAAGGAGTGGACATGAAAGAGTCAGTCAAGATATTAAAGCAAGTTGCTTTTACGTACCGAGAAATTTAAAGAGATCTTTTTCAAGTTTCAACGTTGTTGTCAAATTCAAAAAGAGGCCACTTGCTGAATTATAAGACTTGAAATAAAAATAAATAAATACTTGAGAGCATTGACCTCTGCATTATTTCCATTTTTTTTTTCTGCAAAGACTTTCGTGTCCAAGGACTTCAGCAAAATGGTTCCCGACCACATAAATGGCTAGGCTTCTCCTCTCTAGTCGGAGAGTGTGAAAACTAAATAAGCATAAGATCATATCAGCTTTCCAATTACTGAGAAAAAAAAATACCACCTTTGTAATTAATCACAAGCATGCATACGTATGAGATGGTGCGTGCATGCGTGCAAAGAGATTTTTATTTAGATTATGAAAAGAGTGTTACAATTTCAAAACCAAAGATTAAGGGAACATTACAACAAGATCCCTTTATCACAACCTTATTAATTAAAAAGCGGAAAAGTCTTTTGTGTGTAGCACCCCTGCTTTAACAAGGCCATTCTCAAGGGAGTTGCCTTTCTAAAGATGTGATTGAAGGATAAGCTCGAGATTTTGGTCTTGTAAATTTCAATGTGATTGGAAATGTATCCCATTCTCTGAGGTATATTGTGATTATTATTAGCTCAAAGGATATTGTTTCTGGAGTAACTTTCAATAATAAGGGAATGAGATGTAATCCAAGACGAGATGACAAAGAAAGCGAGACCTTCCTTAATTGCCATGAATTCAGCAAGGTTGGAGTCTTCAACTTCAAAGGATTTTGAGAGCACCCCTTTTATAGAGTCTGAAAAATCATGTAAGACCTGGATTTCCAACAGCGAATTCATCCACATTAAGTTTTATAAAACCAATCGTGGGGTGAGACTAAGGGGACAGAAATCAAGGGTTTGTGTTTTTCCTTCTTACTGTCAATATGATGAAGTATCCAATAGAAATTCACTAATTAAGGTAGAAACAGTGAGCCATTTACCTTCACACCAAATGGCTGGCTGAACCTTGATGATGTCAGAAAGTTGTTGTTGGTCAAAATGCTTCCCTTTGAAAGTAATGTCATTCTTGAAAAGCCAAATAGACCAAAGAATGATATAGAAGATCATTTTCCAAGTTTCTCTTATTTGATGAGGGAAGGCATGTCGCCAAAAAAGGAAAAAAGAGAATGCATCCCTCGGTGTTACCCATTTCACTACCAGAAGGTTGCAACACAACATCCAAAATTTTTAGGAATAAAGACTTTAAAGAAATAAGTGTGAGACAGTTTTTATGTCATGGTTGTGAAAGAAGCATAAAGTCGAGTTCCTATCCAAGATACCTTTTTTCACTAATTCTAACTCTAAGACTACCTTTTCCAAGATAACCTGTCAACGGAAGATTTCGGCCTTAAATGGTGTAGTCCTAGACCACACTAATTTCCAAATGCTCTAAGGTTGCCACACTGAGGAGTAGAAAGTTTAGGAAAAGTCCTTTTCTTCTAAACTATCCTGTCATGATTCGATTTGTGGGGGTGCATTATGCTAATCAAAGACGTAAATTTCTCCCATTGTTGTAGCTCCCAATTAAAAACTCTTCTTCTAAAACTAATATGCCAAATCCAAAAGTTGTCCACCCAAGAGTTGTACTCCATGACAAACCCAGTTTTATTGATAGTGTAAAGATTCAAGGGAAATAGAGGGAAATAATACAATTATTCAGTCATTAATCATATTAGACTATGATATTAGAATTGAAACCAAGTGAGAAAACAAGAATTGAGATAACCATGTTGTGTTTCAAAATTAAGGACTTACGAGAAAGGATAAGAGGTAAAAGAGCTAAAGAGTCAAATTGGTTCTTTTTTAAAACACCATCTATTGACTCCATATGTTTTTAATGATAATAAAATACTTCTTATTTATTAATGTTTAACTTCACTACTTAAGTGTATAGGATAAAGTTTAATTGCCTTAATAAAATTCAGGATTAAAGGTAAATCAAGAAGCTTACTCACTTAAAAGATGGGTTAATCAGTTAAATTGGGAAAGAAGAAATGGTTTAGTAAAAACAAAACATTATTAATTGATTAACGTGGAGCCTTAACTAGTTAAGGCATAGTTGGGCTATCAAGCCCAGCCTTAAAATATCTGACATGACATTTATGTATGTGACATCATACTGCAAATTAAAATATCTCGAAAAAGTAGATAAAAGCCAGTATTGTACTTAGAAGTACAATTAAGTCAATTTAAACCTCAAACTAGTTAAAATAGGGATTTTAAAGTGAAATTAAAAATTTCACAGTCCAAGGATGACTTAAAATGATAATTCGGAGTTCGAGGGTCGATTTGGAGTCAATCGAAAAAATTGATCGATTAGGGGTAAAATGGTCATTTTGCCACCCAAATTTTAAATTTTGATATTTGATGAAATTTTTAAACTAGATAAATCATTTGGAGTATAATATGAGGTTTAGCAGTGAAAAATTTTCAATTCTCAGTATTTTTAGAGAGTAGGGGTAAAATGGTAATTTTGCCATCTCGGGGGTAAAACGGTAAATTTCCACCACCCAATACTTGTCAAATTATAGATTTTATTCATGGTGGGAATGGATAAGTATAGCATTAAAATGTGGTGGAAAATTAAGTGAAAAAGTCAAATTTTTTAAATTATGGACCAATCACATGATGCCACGTGTCAAGCTTGCAATTATTTAATATTTTCCTTAAAAAAGGCATAAAAATCAGCCCACACACTCACCATTCACTCAAGCTGGTCGGCCAAGGGAAGAAAACCAAAGAAAAGAATGGAAACAAGTAGCCTAGCCAAGAAAATCAATAGATTTCATTGATTTTTCAAGGATTAAGCAACAAAAAGGTAAAATCTTTTAATTTTTGCTTGAAACCTAGCTTACCCATGCTTTATTTCTTATTTTTCATGGCTGAAAATTGAGTTGGCATGATGAAACCTGAAGGCCGAATGGGTATGGAAAAGATTTGATAATGGAAATGACTTGATTTTGAGTTATGTTGATGTTTAGAGATAATTAATCATGTCTAGAAGCAAAACCACAAGAAAAATATTTATTTTTGCTAGAATCTTTCATTGTCCAAACCTTGTATGTTAAGTATCAATGAGGGGTTGTTTTTATTTCAAGGAAAATAGCTTGAAAAATGATGAATTATGGTGAAAAAATCGTGTAGGAAAAATCACAGTGCTAGTGCACCAAAGGGCTGAATTTTTCTATGAAGAAGTGTAAGGGTTTTAATGATAAAATTGGTATTATTTAAATGGTATTTGGTGAATTGAGGTATTAGAAAAAGAATGGAGCAATTTGGAGTCAAATCGGACGCGTTGGCTAATTTATCGGGTAATTGGCCAAATTAGGTTAACACCGCATTTAAGCAATAGTCGGACGAATTTTTACATTTCATATCATGTATTAGCAGTTTAAGTTAGTTTATTTCAATTTAGGGATAATGTAGTAAATTCTTTAATTTTATTCTATGTCAAGGTGGTGAGACATCCGAAAAAGGTAAAGAGATCGCGCTTGATGACCACTAGTACGAGTACACTCGAAATCTGGATTTTTGAATACAGTGAGTGAACGTATTATCACTTCAATTATCTGAAGTGATTTTTATCTGTTCTTGGTGAATTCTACAAAAAATGGATTTCAAAGATGAATTTTTATGTTTTATAAATAATGGGTTTAGATAAAATTAGTTCATAAATTGTCTTGAAATCTACCGTGGTTTTGAAAAATAGAGTCTTGGGAGACTGTTGTTTGTTGTATGATAAATTGTATCTTTAAATTGATATGGCTTATGAAATTGTGGCACGATTGGTTGGTTGGTTATTGTGTTGAAAACTATATGAAATGTTGTTTGCAGTGCAGGCTGGTTAGAATTAAAATGGCTTAGTCATGCTGCCAAAATTTTGTTAATTTGGTGGGATATTTAGTAGCTACTACAATAGATGGTTTTCGTGGACCGGACCTATTTAGAGGGGCACGGTCAACCCCGTACGATATACCTTTGATGAGAGGCACGGAGGGTAACTTCGGAGGTATAACAGAATTCACTGCGCGTCGAATCACCACGCGGTAGTGAATTCAGCCAACGCCAAGGAATGACTGCATTTTGAGAAATTATGAAATCTTAATAACCTTGACAGTCTCGGTTAAATATCTCGGCTAAGGTATCCTCGAGAATGAGTTTTTGGCAAAAGCCAAGATTTTTTGGGAATCATAAGCTTATTTAATTATTTTAGTAAAATGATTTTATTTTAACTAATTGTAATGAATTCTTGTGTTATGTAATTCTTTTGAGCTGAGAAGTTTTAATTGTCTCCTGTTACTCACCTTTAGATAGTTTAAGCGATATTTGTTTACTGACTGAGTTGTGTAAACTCATCACTCTCCTCTCCATATTTCAGGCCTAGACTAGTTTGTAGATAGTTGTGTTTGCTGAGGAAGACAGTAGACTTTGCAACTTCATCCACAGTAGGTTCTGTCTTCTCTACTTTTGATTCCTCTGGGGGCCCACGAGTCACTATAAATGTAACTGCGCATTCTTTTTTTTGTATTTCTGTATGTATGATTTTCTTTTGTGTTTACTTTATAAAAAAATTATTTACCGAACACTCTATAAATATTGTTTTACAAGAAATTGTAGTTTTTTGCTGAATATTTTTATTATATTACGATAATTACCATTTCTTTTAAAATTAATGTTTTAGAAATTAAAACGTGTTTCTGATTTCAAAATATATGTTTTCCATTTATTTGCCCCGTAATTATTTGGATTTGAAATTTCTTCCCTGAAAATTACCGAAATGCCCTTGTGAGTCGAGAATCATTTTCTGGTCACTTTGGTTTGAAAGTGGCTAGTAACTATTTAAAATATGATATTTGAAAATTGACGCTCACAGGGGAGGTAAGAAAACTGATACGAGAGCCTTGCGGGGTTTCGGTTGGTATTCAGAGTATGAACACCTATTAAGACGTCGCGGCGGTTGTCACAGGCCTGATGGGAGTTCCGAGTCATGACAATTAGATTGGTATCAAAGCGTGGTTTTAAAGCTTTTGGTTTAAAATTGTTTTAAAAATTTACAGTGTCAGTGTGGCCCCGAGTTAGGTTAAATCAAGTTAAGTCGAATAGGATGCATTTGCATATAGAACCTAAGGTTGTTTAAACCTACGTTATTTATCTTTTATAGATTAGTATTCCTCCTAGACGCAAGCACTCGCCTGTTACCAGATTAGTCGGGAGGCAAAGAGGTCGTTCCCAACCTCGGCTGCTAGAGGCAATAAAGATGAAGTCAGCTGCATCCACGTTTCGAGCAGCACCTGCTGCTGAACAGGCAGAGAGTCCTCCACATCCACCACCTCCTCCGCCAACTAGTAGCATTCCTGCCATGCCTCTTGAGGCGGCACAAACATTGGCAGCATTCTTTACAGTGATGGCTGGTCAAGCTCAGACTGGCCAGGCCCCACCTATCGTGCCTCCAATTATTCCTACAGTACCACCACCGATGCCGGAAGTCTCAATCTCTAAGAAGTTGAAGAAGGCTAGGCAATTGGGTTGTATATCTTTTACAGGCGAATTAAATGCCATTGCAGCCAAGGATTGGATCAATCAGGTCTTAGAGACACTCGCAGATATGAGAGTGGATAATGAGATGAAGTTGATGGTGACCACTAGGTTGTTGGAAAAGAGGGTCCATACCTGTGTGGAATTCAGTGAAGTCTCGTTCCACTACTCCTCTGACTTGGTCCGACTTTCTTAGAGAATTCGATAGTTAGTACTTTACGTATTTTCATCAGAAAGAGAAGAAAAGAGAATTTTTGAGCCTGAAGTAGGGGAATTCAACGATAGAGGAGTATGAGACTCATTTTAATGAGTTAATGTTGTACGTCCCGGAATTGGTAAAGACGGAGCAAGATCAAGCAAGTTACTTTGCGGAATGGCTCCATAACGAGATCAGAGAACGGATAACCGTAACTGGTAAAGAACCTTATAAGGAAGTAGTACAGATGGCTCTAAGGGTCGAAAAGCTCAAACGAAAATAGGAGAATACGAGCTGAATTTGTAAAGAGAAGAAACCCAAGTGTATCCTCCAGTCAGCCTCCCAAAAGAGGCAAGGACACATCTACTTCTGGAAGTACCACTTTTACTTCGATAACATCTCCTCGACCTCCATTTTCTCAATCGAGGAAGAGGCCAACGAGGTTCGGAAGGTCTACGATAGCTAGTTCGGGAAAGAGCTTCAGAGGTTCTAATAAATGTAAAAACTATAGGGGAACTCATATTGGATTGTGCAGAGAGCCTGTACGATGTTATCAGTGTGGTCAGCAAGGTCACATTAGGAGTGATTGCCCATAATTCAGAAGGGCTACTACAGCTGCTCCATCTCTGCCAGCCCGTACAGAGGTACGAAGGAGATATTCAATTGGGCCACAGCAAAGGCAAGGGGTAGCCATATGATCCGAAGTGGAGAGTAACACTCAAGCACACCCACCCTCCAAACCACCAGTTCGCACTCCAATGAGGGTTTTTGCTATAACAAAAGAGGAAGCGAATGCTAGAGCCAACACTGTGACAGGTATTATGTCTTTATTTGATAAAGATGCATATGTTTTAATCGACTCTGGTTCAAATAGATCTTATATCAGTACAACGTTTGCATCATTTACGGATAGAAACTTGTCACCATTGGATGAAGAAATCATAGTTCACACCCCTCTAGGAGAGCAGTTAGTTAGAAATAGTTACTATAAAGGCTGTGGAGTAAAAGTCAGTGAAAGAGAATTTAGGGGTGATTTGATTTTTTTGGAGATCAGGGATTTTGATCTGATTTTGGGTATGGACTGGTTAAGTACACATCGGGCGAATGTGGATTGCTTTAGAAAAGAGGTTGTACTTCGAAATTCGGAGGGAGCAAAGATTATATTTGTGGGAGAACGTCGAGTATTACTGTTTTGTGTAATCTCAGCTATTAAAGCTTTTAAATTAGTGCAGAAAGGGTACCCAGCTTATCTGGCACATGTAATTGATACTTCAATAGGGGAACCTAAGATAAAGGATGTCTCGATAGTAAGTGAGTTTCCAGATGTATTTCCTGATGAATTACCGGGACTACCTCCGGATCGAGAACTTGAGTTCCCTATTGATTTACTTTCGAGTACCGCACCTATTTCTATTCCCCCTTATTAGATGGCTCTAGTGGAATTGAAAGAACTGAAAGTTCAACTGCAAGATTTAGTAGACAAAGGTTTCATTCACCCCAGTATTTCACCTTGGGGAGCACCAGTCTTATTTGTCAAAAGAAAGATGGCACATTTCGATTATGTGTAGATTATCGATAGTTGAATAGGGTGACCATCAAGAATAAATATCCTTTGCCCTGAATCGATGATCTCTTTGATCAATTAAGATGTGCTATGGTATTCTTCAATATTGATTTGAGGTCTGGGTACTATCAATTGAAGATTAAAGAACAGGATGTACCCAAGACTGCCTCTAAGACACGATATGGGCTTTATGAGTTTTTGGTGATGCCATTTGGATTGACTAATGCCCCAGCAACATTTGTGAATCTCATGAATAAGGTGTTTCATCCATATTTAGACAAGTTTTTAATAGTCTTTATCGATGACATCCTAGTTTATTTGAGGGATAATAATGACCATACTGCCTATCGACGTATTGTACTACAGACTTTACGGGAGAGATAACTCTACGTCAAATTCTTGAAATGTGAGTTTTGGCTGAAAGAAGTGATTTTCTTAGGACATGTGGTGTTTGGAGCTGAAATTTATGTTGATCCCAAGAAGATTGAAGCGATACTACAATGGGAGCAACTGAAGACAATAATGGAGATTCGAAGTTTTCTCGGATTAGTTAGTTATTATAGGAGGTTTGTTCTGGGATTTTCACTAATAGCTGCTCCACTAACTTGCCTGACTCGTAAGGGAGTTAAGTTTAATTGGGACGAAGTTTGTGAGAGTCAGTTCAGGAGCTAAAAAATCGACTAACCTCCTCTCCCGTTCGAACACTTCCTACGAATGGAAAAGAATTTGTGGTATATAGTGATGCTTCCAAGTTGGGTTTAGGGTGTGTATTGATGCAGGATGAGAAAGTGATAGCATATGCTTCTCGACAGTTGAAGAAGCATGAGGTAAATTACCCTATCCATGACCTGGAGTTAGCAGCAGTGGTATTTACACTAAAGATTTGGAGACATTATTTGTATGTTGAGCGATGTCGGATTTTTACAAATTATAAAAGTTTGAAGTATTTTCTCACCCAAAAGGAGCTTAATTTGAGACAGAGAAGATGGTTGGAGTTAATAAAGGATTACGACCTAGTGATCGACTATCATCCTGGAAAGGCGCATGTAGTAGCAGATGCCTTAAGTCGTAAATCCTCATTGTCAACATCAGCAGCAATTCAGAGTTCTTATCTTTCTATGTTAATAGAGATGAAGTTTTTAAGGATCCAGTTGAATAATGGTGAAAATGGGTCCTTACTTGCTAGTTTCATTGTGATGCCTTCATTGTTAGACCAAATTAGAAAATTACAACAATCTGATGGTGAGTTGAGACAGGTGGCTCAAAAGCTGCAAGATGGGGAAGTTAGTGAATTCAGACTTGGCGATGATTGTATGTTGATGTTTAAAGACCGGGTTTGTGTTCTAAATGATTATTAGTTAAGGCAAGCTATTTTAGAAGAAGCACATTCATTTGCCTACGCTATGCACCCCAAAAGCACCAAGATGTATCAGACCATTAAGGAAAACTATTGGTGGCCGAGCATGAAGAGAGACATAGCAGAATTTGTAGCAAAATGTCTCGTATGCCAACAAGTTAAGGCGGAACACTAGAAGCCATCAAGTACTCTTTAGCCTTTACCGATTCTCGAGTGGAAATGGGAACATGTGACTATGGATTTTGTATTGGGTTTGCTGCGGACACAGAAGGGGAATGATGCCATCTGGGTGATTGTTGATAGATTAACTAAGTCCGCTCATTTTCTAGCCATCCATAGTACATACTTTATTGAGAAGTTGGCTAAGCTTTATATAGACGAGATAGTGAGACTTCACGGAGTCCCAGTTTCCATTGTGTCAGACCGAGATCCCCAATTCACATCTCGATTTTGGCTGAAATTTAAGGAAGCTCTCAGAACCAATTTGAGATTCAGCACTGCCTTTCATCCGCAGACTGATGGTCAGTCTGAATGAACTATTCAGACCTTATAAGACATGTTAAGGGCTTGTGTCATTGATTTTATCGAGAGTTGGGACAGACACTTGCCTATGGTGGAGTTTGCATACAATAATAGTTTTCAGTCTAGTATTGGCATGGCACCATATGAAGCTTTGTATGGAAGAAAATGCCAAACTCCGCTTTGTTGGGACGAAGTGGGTGAGAGAAAATTAGTTAATGTGGAATTAATTGATTTGACAAATGAAAAAATTAAAATCATTCGAGAGCGATTGAAGACGACACAAGATAGGTAGAAAAGTTATGCTGATAGGAGAAGGAAAGATTTGGAGTTCGAAGTGGACGATAAAGTTTTTCTCAAGGTTTTTCCTTAGAAAGGTAAGAATTTGAGAACTTGGAAGTATTAAATCTTATTTGATTATACTATGATGATAATTTGTGGTATCTATTGGGTAATGTAAGGTGTGATTCGATTCACGAAGCGAGGAAAGCTCAACCCAAGGTATATTGGACTTTTTTAGATTTCTGAAAGGATTGGGCCAGTGGCTTACAGACTTGATTTACCCTCAGAGTTAGATCAAATCCACAATGTATTCCACGTCTTGATGTTGAAGAAATGCGTACTTGATCCTTCTCATGTTCTCAAGGCACCTCTAGTTGAGTTGCATGAAGATTTAAAGTTTAAGGTGCAGCCTATGCACATTTTATATCGGAATGATCGAGTATTGAGGAACAAAAGCATTCCCATGGTGAAAGTGTTGTGGAAGAATGTTAGAATGGAAGAAATGATGTGGGAAGTCGAACAACTGATGAGAAACCAATATCCACACATTTTCTTAGAATCGGGTAAGTTAAATTTTGAGGTTAAAATTTTATTTTAAGGGGGGTAGTGCTGTCAAGCCCAGCCTTAAAATATCTGACATGACATTTATGTATGTGACATTATACCTACAAACTAGAATATCTAGAAAAAGTAGATAAAAGTCAGTATTGTACTTAAAAGTAAAATTAAGTCAATTTAAACCTTGAACTAGTTAAAATAGGGATTTTAAAGTGAAATTGAGAATTCACAGTCTAAGGATGACTTAAAATGGCAATTTGGAATCAATCGAAAAAATTGACCGATTAGGGACAAAATGGTCATTTTTCCACCCAAAGTTTAAATTTTGATATTTGATGAAATTTTTAGCCTAGGTAAATTATTTGGAGTATAATATCAGGTTTAGCAGTGAAAATTTTCAATTCTCGATATTTCTAGATAGTAGGGGCAAAATGGTAATTTTACCATCTTGGGGGCAAAACTGTAAATTTCTACCACCCAATACTTGTCAAATTGTAGATTTTATTCATGGTGGGAATGGATAAGTATAGCATTAAAATGTGGTGGAAAATTAACTGAAAAAGTCAAAAATTTTAAATTATGGACCAATCATGTGATACGAAGTGTCAAGCTTGTAATTATTTAATATTTTCCTTATAAAAGGCATAAAAATCAGCCCACACACTCACCATTCACTCAAGCTGGTCGGCCAAGGGAAGAAAACCAAAGAAAAGAATGGAAACAAGAAACCTAGCCAAGAAAATCAATAGATTTCATTGATTTTTCAAGGATTAAGCAACAAAAAAGGTAAAATCTTTTAAATTTTGCTTGAAACCTAGCTTACCCATGCTTTATTTCTTATTTTTCATGGCTGAAAATTGAGTTGGTATGATGTAACAATGAAGGCCGAATGGGTATGGAAAAGATTTGACAATGGAAATGACTTGATTTTGAGTTATGTTGATGTTTAGAGATAGTTAATCATGTCTAGAAGCAAAACCACAAGAAAAATATTTATTTTCCCTAGAATCCTTCATTGGCCGAACCTTGTATGTTGAGTATCAATGAGGGGTTGTTTTTATTTCAAGGAAAATAGCTTGGAAAATGATGAATTATGGTGAAAAAATCGTATAGGAAGAATCACGATGCTAGTGCACCAAATAGCTAAATTTTTCTATGAAGAAGTGTAAGGGTTTTAATGCTGAAATTGGTATTATTTAAATGGTATTTGGTGAATTGAGGTATTAGAAAAAGAATGGACCAATTTGGAGTCAAATCAGACGCGTTGGCTGTTTATCGAGTAATCGACCGAATTAGGTTAACACCGCGTTTCAGCAATAGTTGGACGAATTTTTACATTTCATATCATGCATTAGCAGTTTAAGTTAGTTTATTTCAATTTAGGGATAATGTAGTGAATTACTTAATTTTATTCTATATCAAGGTGGTGAGACATTCGAAAGAGGCAAAAAGATTGCGCCTAAGGACCACTAGTACGAGTACACTCGAAATCCGAATTTTTGAAAACAGTGAGTGAACCTATTATCATCTCAATTATCTGAAGTGATTTTTATCTGTTCTTGGTGAATTCTACAAAAAATGGATTTCAAAGATGAATTTTTATGTTGTATACATAATAGGTTTAAATAAAATTAGTTCATAAATTGTCTTGAAATCTACCGTGGTTTTGAAAAATAGATTACTGGGAGACTATTGTTTGTTGTATGATAAATTGTATCTTTAAATTGATATGGCATGATTGGTTGGTTGGTTATTGTGTTGAAAACTATATGAAATGATGTTTGCCGTGCAGGCTGGTTACAATTAAAATGGCCTAGTCATATTGCCAAAATTTTGTTAATTTGGTGGGATATTTAGTAGCTACTACAATAGACTGGTTTCCATGGACCAAACCTATTTAGAGGGGCACGGTCAACCCCGTACGATATACCTCCGATGAGAGACGCGGAGGGTAACTCCAGAGGTATAACAGAATTCACTACACGACGAACCACCATGCGGTAGTGAATTCGGCCAATGCCAAGGAATGACTGCGTTTTGAGAAATTATGAAATCTTAATAACCTTGGCGGTCTCGGTTAGATACCTCGGCCAAGGTATCCTCGAGAATGAGTTTTTGGCAAGAGCCAAGATTTTTTGGGAATCATAAGCCTATTCAATTATTTTAGTAAAATGATTTTATTTTAATTGATTGTAATGAATTTTTGCGTTATGAAATTCTTTTGAGCTGAGAAGTTTTAATTGTCTCCTGTTACTCACCTTTAGATAGTTTAGGAGATATTTGTTTACTCATTGAGTTGTGTAAACTCACCACTCTCCTCTCCACATTTCAGGCCCAAACTAGTTTGTAGATAACTGTGTTTGCTGAGGAAGACAGTAGACTTTACAACTTCATCCATAGTAGGTTCTGTCTTTTCTACTTTTGATTCTTCTGAAGGCCCACGAGTCATTGTAAATGTAACTGCGCATTCTGTTTTTTTGTATTTCTGTATGTATGATTTTCTTTTGTGTTTACTCTATAAAAAAATTATTTACCGAAACTCTATAAATATTGTTTTATAAGAAATTACAGTTTTTTGCTGAATATTTTTATTATATTATGATAATTACCATTTCTTTTAAAATTAATGTTTTAGATATTAAAATGCGTTTCTGATTTGAAAATATGTGTTTTCCATTTATTTGCCCCGTAATTATTTGGATTTGAAATTTCTTCGATGAAAATTACCGAAATGCCCCTGTGAGTCGAGAATCATTTTTTGGTCACTTTGGTTTGAAAGTGGCTAGTAACTATTTAAAATATGATGTTTGAAAATTGACGCTCATAGGGGAGGTAAGAAAACTGATACGAGAGCCTTGCAGGGTTTCGGTTGGTATTCAGGGTATGAATACCTATCAAGACGTCGCGACAATTGTCACGGGCCTGATGGGAGTTCCGAGTCATGACATGGGCACTATATAAATGTAAAGCAAAAAAGTCTTAATCATTTAGCACCAAGCTTAACTAATTAAGAATGAACTGGAAGCTAAAGATGGAGGCATACTAATCTGTTAAGAAATAGAGTTAATCGGTTAGAGCATAAGACCTAAAGTACCTTCAAGTGCCAAAATCTAAATTTGAAATAAAGTTGATCATTGAAAGGAACCAAAACGAAAAAATTCAAATTCGAAGAACTTTTAATTGGTTGAAGCTTGTTTTAATTGGTTAAAGAAGAAAGAAGAGAAGCCTCAGTCACTTAAAGGGAGGACTAACCAATTAAAGAAAGACTCCTAGCTAGAAAAGTCTGAAAACAAAGTATTCTTAATCGATTAAAGCCATCTTTAACTAGTTAACACAGTAAAATGAGCTGCTAGACAGTGCAAAATAGAGAAAGCTTAATCAATTAAAGTCTACCTTTAACCAGTTAACAAAACACTATCTACTTATTTGAATTTAAATGCTAACAGAAAAAATAATGGCTAGAATGGTATCAGACATACTGACAATAGCTAGAAACTATCTCTAACAGAAAAACTGAGTCTCTAAGTATAAAAGGAAGCTTCAACGATTAATGAAACAAGAGAAAAGCTACTAAGATCACATTTTGAGCAAAAGACCACAAAGCCTCCTCTTACACACCTATTTTTCATTCCTATTCTTGTAAAAGTGTTTAAGCTTGATTATATTTATCTTAAATCAGCAAAAGTGATCATATATATTCCTTTTTCTTCTTTATTCTTGGTTGATTAAAGTGTGAGAAGCACTTTAAGATTAATTATAAGGGATTAGAGCTTGGATAAAAACTCTCCTTGTAAAAATTGGTGGAAACTGTTAATTCCACTAGTTTAGTGAAATTGAGTTGAAATTCCTTGATTAAGAAATCAAGGTAGTGAATTTAAGTCAAAGGGATCAAACCATTCTAAACCCTTGTGCTTTGTCCACTTCTCTTTACCTCTTTTTTACTTGGTGTGTTTTTAACCTTTACAAGTTTTAAACCTTCCAATTTTATCATACAAAAAGGAACTTTCAAAACAAGAGCAATCTTTAAAGTAATTTTAGAATGCTATTCAACCCCATTTAGCACACATTTGGGACCAACAAGTGGTATCAGAACCTAATCCTCAAAATTAAGACTTAACATCCTTAGGGTAGATACAAATGACATTTCAAAAGTCTGTTATTGCTGAGGGTCAATCCACAAATAACCCTCATCTATTTGATGGATCAAATTATGCCTATTAGAGCACTATAATGTTTATTTATGTTAGAGATCTTGATTATGAAAGTGGAATGTGATTACAGGAGGATTCTATATTCCTACTTCACCTAGTTTTGTCACGGGAGAGAGAATTTCCAAACCAAGAGTAAAG
Source organism: Theobroma grandiflorum (assembly GCA_036013995.1). Lineage (NCBI taxonomy): Eukaryota > Viridiplantae > Streptophyta > Magnoliopsida > Malvales > Malvaceae > Theobroma > Theobroma grandiflorum. The sequence goes on from CP142131.1 coordinate 18,664,518, forward strand.
TGGATTAAAGTCGAAGTAAAAAAGGTTCAGACCAATTTTAAAGCTATTAACACTTTCCATTGTGTATTGACTCCGAATGATTTCAATAAAATCTCTAGCTATACCACAATCAAGGAAATTTGAGAAAAGCTTAGAGTTATCCATGAAAGGACTTATCAAGTTAAAGAGTCCAAAATTGCTTTACTCACCCACAACTACGAAATGTTGAAAATGGAACTAACTGATGACATCTTTATCATGTTTGATAGGTTTACCAACATTATAAACAAGCTTAATCAACTTGGAAAAACTATCCCTGAACATGAGTTAGTTAAGAGATTGCTTAGATGCCTCCCCAAAAGCTAAAAACCTAAAGTCACTACCATCTGAGAATCTAAGGATCTTAATGTAGTTACTCTTGATGAAATATGCGGTTCACTCCTCACAAATGAACTTGAAATGAAAAAAGAAAAAAAGGAGGAAAAGAAAAAAGCCAAAGAGAAAAATAAAAATCTTACTCTAAAATCAGCACACTTGAGGAAGAACTAAAAAATCAGTTAAGTGATGGTGATGAAGAGTTAGCCATGATGGCTAGAAGATTCAAAAACCTCATGGGGCCTGTGAGACCTTGTCTAAGCTGTTAGAAAACCGGCATTGTACCTATTGGTACAACTAAGTTAAATCGAGCTTCAACCTAGTTTAATAGAAATTCTAAGGGGAATTTCAAAATTCTGAGACCCACAGAATAGCTCAGAATAGTGATTCGGAGTTCAAGGTCCAGTCTGGAGTTAATCGGGAAAATTGACCGGTTAAGGACAAAACGGTCATTTTCTCATTTGTTGATTTATGGAGATTTTTAACCAAGATTTGATCACATTGGACCAAAAATAATTATATGAAATATAGTTATGATTTTTGGAGTATAAAATGATGTTTAGCAGTGTAAAATGGTGATTCTCGGTGTTTTTGGAGCACAAGGGTAAAATGGTAATTTTGCCACCGGAGTGCTAAATGTGAATTTTTTTTGAAAAGATTTTGCCCCAATTGGGTAATATTGATTTATATTGGTGTTATTTGAGGTTGGACAGTGAAAATAATGAAATTTCGGTACATTTTGGAGTATAGGGGTAAAATCGTAATTTTGCCATCTCGGGGGCAAAACCGTAATTTTCCATCACCAGAACCATTATTTCCAGCCATGATCAACCTTGGATCAGATGTTGACTTGATGAATCAAATGGTGGAGAATAAATGGAAGAAAAAGTCAAAAAGTAAAGAAAACGGGCCAATTACGTGATGCCACGTGGCAAGCTTTTATATTTTATTATTTAAGCCATAAAAATCAGCCTTTAACCCTCATTTCTCTCTCTAAATTCGGCACCCACCAGAATTGAAGGAAAGAAAAGAAGAACAAAGAAGAAAAACACAAAACCTAGGTGGAAATTTAAGGAAAAGTGTGATTTTCAAAGGAAATCACTTGAAAAAGGTAATAAATCTTTACTTTGGCTTGTGATTTACCCTATCTATGCTTTTGTTCTTGAATTCTATGGTTAAATATGGAGATATCATGATGGGATGAATTCTGAAAAATGGGTATGAGTATGGATTTGATGTTGGATTGGATTGAATTTAAACTATGTTGGTGTTTAGGAGTAGTTAAGCACGATTATGGACAAAAATGGAAGAAAGAAATTGAGTGTCATGGTTGTTCTTCATTGACCGAACCTAGGGTGTAGAGAAACCATGAAGAAATTGTTTCATTTCAAATGAAATGATTTCATTTGAAATGAAAGAAAATAGAAAATGACAATTTAAAGTGAAAAATGTAGTCGGAAAATTTTCAGTGCTAATGCACTGTATTGGCCAAATTTTTTCATAAAGAAATGGAAAATGGTGAATGCTGAAATTGGCATTAAATTGAATGATTTGTGGTGAATTAAAGTATTAGAAAAAGAATGGACCAATTCGAAATCAAATTGGACATAATAGCCGATTAATCGGGTAATCGGTCGAAATTAGGCAATACCGCGTTAAAGCGATAATCGGACGCATTTTTGCCTTTGTGTATCATACGTTAGCAATTTAAATTAATTTGTATTAGTCTGGGGGCATTATAGTAATTTCTTAATTTTATTCTGTGTTAAGGTGGTGAGAAGTCCGGAAAAGGCAAGGGAATCGTGATTGAGTATTTTTAATCCGAGAGCATCCGGAATCCGGATTTGTGAGACGGTGAGTAAACTTGCATTTCAAATTATTTGGGGAATGCACATTGTATTGAAATAGATGATTAAATGATTTATTCAAAGTTTTTTAAAAAAATAATACGTGCCGGGAACAAGCCCTTGATAAAATGATTTTATGTGATGAAATTATGTATTATGCATGAAGGCATAAAATTATGTGTTTTGCATGAAAGCATGAAATATTATTTCATTGAGGTGAAATTTAATTGTGCTAAATGTGTACATTGTTATGATGTCTATATGTGTTGTTAAGAAGTATTGTGAAATTATTACCACCGTGCACGTGTGAAGAGGAAAATGCACAGGCTTGAAATGGTGTGCAAAGTGGGGACGGCGATACGTAACGCCCACTATTTACTATAAATTCTGGAAAATTGAGCAAAGTGGGGACGGCGATACGTACCGCCCACGATTCCTAGGAACTATCACTCGTGAACATTGGTGAAGTGTGATTTGTTATCCAGGGGCTTGCAGGGACGGCGATACGTAACGACTGCGAGTGCTCAGATACATGTGTTTGTGTACATATGTGATTGTTCATTTCTCCGAGTATATTTGTATGAAATTGATTATTCCTTCATTATAAATTAAATTCAAGTGAGGGGAAGGGTTTGATAATAAATTGGATAAAAATGAATGTGTTCCAAATGTATGCATCATATTTTTAACCCTTCCTGATATTATGACTTGTTCCTATCTAATGTTTGCTCACTGAGTTTTATACTCATCGTTTTCAAAAATTCATATTTTCAGATCAGGAGATTGTAGATTCCTAGATCGCGGAATCACAGTAGTCCGTCTCCTGGTAGGTGTCTGGCATTCACTAGTTGCCGTTTTATTGTACATGTCTCCGCTGGAAGTCTTGGGTTTTATATGATGGTTATGTACATGTAATGTACACTGTCAAAGTTTATTTCTGACTGGTATGAATGTAAATGTGTAAGAAATGTAAATTGCTAAATACATGACTGGCATAGTGCATGTATATTGTGATTAATAATGTCATTGTGAATTGGCTGTGTCCACACCCGGAAAGGGTGTGTGTGTATGTGTGACTGGATATGTCACTGGTAGTTGTCATTGTATGCACACTGGGTGCATTACGTGTGGATGCCTCACACGAGCATGTATGGAATAAAGAAAGTGAAATTAGGCTTGCTTGGGCTTAGTGAGCTATGCTCATTGGGTCCTTGCGCCTGTCACGGCCCGGGAATTGGGTCGTGACAAAGTTGGTATCAGAGCCCTAGGTTGTTAGGTCCTAGGGTGTTATGGTCGAGTCCAGCGGAGAGTCGGGTCTTTATGTGGGATCATTAATTATGAACTGTGAGCCGCGGTATATTTCATAATTGAGAAACCGTATAAATTTCCAATGATAGAAGCCACCTTATTTGTAATTGTGTTTATTAATTGGTGTTGCTCTTGTCTAGGTAAGAATGCCACCTAAGACACGGGCCACCTCGAGACGAGTGGGGGAGCAGGATGTCCCCATTGAGATGACCGATAGGCCACGGGCACCCACCCGCAGAGGTCGAGGTAGACGTGGTAGGGTCACTAGGCCAGTGAGGGCAAATACGCCCGAGGGTGGGAGAGTGGATGGACAGCCTGTAGGTGAGGCGGATAGGCCACCTACTAGAGGCATTACTGTTGAGGATTTGGCGACGGGTTTGCAGGGAGTTAGTCGGGTTGTAGAGATGATGGCAGCCCGAATGGATGATATGCAGAAAGTAATGGAGGAGAGGCATGTGGAGCCAGAGTCCCCTAGTTCCCAAGGCTAGACAGATCGCCAACCTCCCGATGGTGACAGAGGTCAGGTCGAGGTTTCACTCACTGACTTCCTGAAACTGAAGCCTCCATCATTTACGGGGTCAGATGCATTGGAGAAACCCCAGGTTTTCTTAGACAAGATGGAGAAGATTTGTAATGCTATGGGATGCTCTAGTTCCAGATCAGTGAAGCTAGTAGCTTTTCAGCTGGAAGATGTAGCACAGGAATAGTACGACTCTTTGCGAAGGGGTAGGCCGACAGGTGCTGCACCGTTGAGCTGGAATGAATTCAGTACAGCCTTCCTGGATCGATTTTTATCGCACAGTGTGCGAAGTGCTAGAGCTAGAGAGTTCGAGGCATTGGTGCAGACTTCAGGCATGACGGTGTCGGAGTACGACATCAAGTTTACACAGCTGTCTCGATATGCACCATATCTGGTTTCCACCGAGGAGATGAAAGTCCAAAGGTTTGTGGATGGACTGGTGGAACCATTATTTAAGGCTGTGGCTTCCTGAGATTTTCATACGTACTCGGCGGCAGTAGACTGTGCTCAAAGGATTGAGATGAGGACCAGTGAGAGTAGGGCCGCAAGAGATGTAGCAAAAAGGGCCAAAACAGAGAGTTATAAAGGCCGTAGAGATTTCGGTGGCAGAAGTTCATTCTCTAGCCATCAAGGACCACAGAGGGGATCGAGGTTTCCTCAACGGGGAGGTGATGTGACGAGTGCCAGCGTGGGATCGGGGCAGAACACTTTTAGTGGAAGGAGGCAGCCGCAGGACTCCAGACAGAGTGGTCAAGTTATCCCGTCCTGTGATACTTGTGGGAGACGACATGGGGGACGATGCTATCGTGCTCCAGGAGTTTGTTTTAACTGTGGCCAGCCTGGACACATATGGAGGAACTGCCCGACAGCTCAACAACCGCAAGGTTCAGTTCGCGGTTCTACTCGGTCAGCTTTGTCTGCTCCTTCAGCAGCTGCTTCAACTGGCCAGGGGGTTAGCGAAACGCGAGGTAGAGGTGCTGGTACTTCTTCTCGAGGTAGACCAGCGGGGTCTGGACAACAAAGTTCTGTAGGAAGAGGCCAGGCAAGAGTTTATGCCTTAACTCATCAGGATGCCCAAACATCCAATGCAGTAGTTTCAGGTACTCTTTCCATTTGTGATATGGATGCTAGAGTATTGTTTGATCCTGGATCGACTCATTCTTTTATCTCTCCATGCTTTGCATTTCGATTGGGTAGAGACTGTGTTAGGGGAGAAGAACAATTAGTGGTATTTACTCCTCTGAAGGAGGCATTCGTGGCTGAGTGGGAATATCAGTCTTGCATAGTGCGAATTAAGGATAAGAACACCCTAGTGAATTTAGTGGTGTTAGACACCTTGGATTTTGATGTGATATTGGGAATGGACTGGCTGTCACCTTGTCATGCCAGTGTAGACTGTTACCATAAGATAGTTAGATTTGGTTTTCCGGATGAGCCATCATTTAGCATCCAAGGGGATAAAAGTAATGTTCCGACCAACTTGATATCTGCCATGTCTGCCAGGAGGTTATTGAGGCAGGGCTGTCAAGGTTACCTGGCGGTGGTGAGGGATAACCAAGCAGAGGTCGGAGATATAAGTCAAGTGTCGGTAGTGAATGAGTTTGTGGATGTATTTCCTGAGGAACTGCCAGGATTACCTCCGGAGCGAGAGATTGAGTTTTGCATAGACTTGATTCCTGATACTAGACCCATATCTATACCTCCATATCGGATGGCACCGGTAGAGCTCAAGGAGCTCAAGGATCAGTTGGAGGACCTGCTAGACAAAGGGTTCGTCCGCCCCAGTGTTTCACCATGGGGAGCACCGGTGTTGTTCGTAAAGAAGAAAGATGGGTCACTTAGATTATGCATTGACTACCGACAGCTTAATAAGGTAACGGTGAAGAATAAGTACCCACTCCCAAGAATAGATGACTTGTTTGATCAGTTACAAGGGGCACAGTGTTTTTCTAAAATAGATCTGCGATCTGGGTATCATCAATTGAGAATCCGAGATGAGGATGTGCCAAAGACAGCATTTCGGACCAAGTATGGTCATTATGAGTTCTTGGTAATGTCGTTTGGACTTACCAATGCCCCTGCAGCCTTTATGGATTTGATGAACCGAGTGTTCAAGCCCTACCTGGACAAGTTTGTAGTGGTGTTCATTGATGATATCCTGATCTACTCGAGGAGTCGAGAGGAGCATGAGCATCATCTTAAGATAGTGCTCCAGATTTTGAGAGAACATCGATTGTATGCCAAGTTCTCCAAATGTGAGTTTTGGCTTGAAAGTGTTGCATTCTTGGGACATGTGGTTTCTAAGGATGGGGTACAAGTGGATCCAAAGAAAGTCGAAGCGGTGGAGAAATGGCCAAGGCCAACCTCGGTTACGGAGATTAGGAGCTTTTTAGGGTTGGCAGGTTACTATCGTCGCTTTGTTAAGGATTTCTCCAGAATAGCCGCCCCTCTGACCAAGCTGACACGAAAGGATACAAAGTTTGTGTGGTCAAATACCTGTGAAGATAGCTTTGAGAAGCTTAAGACATGCCTCACCACAGCTCCAGTGTTGAGCCTACCACAGGGCACAGGGGGTTATACAGTATATTGTGATGCCTCGTTGGTTGGTTTAGGATGCGTGTTAATGCAACACGGAAAGGTGATTGCATATGCATCAAGACAACTTAAAAGGCATGAACAGAATTACCCCGCCCATGATCTGGAGATGGCAGCAATTGTATTTGCTTTAAAGATCTGGAGACATTATTTGTATGGTGAGACTTGTGAGATATATACAGACCACAAGAGCTTAAAGTATATATTCCAGCAGAGGGATTTGAATTTGAGGCAACGCAGATGGATGGAGTTGCTGAAGGATTATGATTGTACTATTCTCTACCATCCCGGTAAAGCTAATGTGGTGGCAGATGCCCTGAGTCGAAAGTCGATGGGTAGCCTAACACATATCTCCACAGATAGGAGATTATTGGTTAGGGAGATGCATAGCTTGGGAGACATGGATGTGCATTTGGAGGTTTCTAAGGCAGATGCACTGCTAGCTCATTTTAGGGTGAGGCCTATCCTAATAGACCGAATTAAAGAGGCACAAGGTAAAGATGAGTTCGTAACTACGGTCTTAGAAGATCCTCAGGGAAAGAAGGAGAAGATGTTTACCAGAGGCACTGATGGAGTGTTGAGATATGGAACCAGACTCTATGTGCCAGATATCGATGGGTTGAGGAGAGAGATATTGGAGGAGGCTCACATGGCAGCCTATGTGATACATCCAGGTGCTACAAAGATGTATCAAGATTTAAAGGAAGTGTACTGGTGGGAAGGACTTAAAAGAGATGTGGCTGAGTTTGTCTCCAAGTGCTTAGTGTGTCAACAAGTTAAAGCCGAACACCAAAGGCCTGCAGGATTACTACAGCCATTACCAGTTCCCGAATGGAAGTGGGAGCATATTGCCATGGACTTTGTGACAGGTTGTGAGACCCTGTTGACTTTGTTAAAAGACAGTATTGTACTGAGTAGTACAACTAAATTAAATCGAGCCTTGAACTAGTTTAAATAGAAATTCTAAGAGGAATTTCAAAATTCTGAGACCCATAGAATGGCTCAGAATAGTGATTCGGAGTTCAAGGTCCAGTTTGGAGTCAATCGGGAAAATTAACCGATTAGGGACAAAACGGTCATTTTCTCATTTGTTGATTTATGGAGATTTTAGCCAAAATTTGATCACATTGGACAAAAAGATAATTATATGATATACAGTTATCATTATGGAATCATAAAATGATGTTTAGCAGTGTAAAAATTGTGATTTCCGGTGTTTTTGGAGCACAAGGGCAAAATGGTAATTTTGCCACCGAAGTGCGAAATGTAAATTTTTTTGAAAGGATTTCGCCCCAATTGGGTAATATTGATTTATATTAGTGTTATTTGAGGTTGGACAGTGAAAATAAAACAATTCCGGGACATTTCGGAGTATAGGGGCAAAACCGTAATTTTGCCATCCCGGGGGCAAAACGGTAATTTTCCACCACCAGAATAATTTTTTCCAGCCATGATCATCTATGGATCAGATTTTTACTTGATTAATCAAGTGGTGGAGAAAGAATGAAAGAAAAAGTCAAAAAGTCAAAAAAACGGGCCAATCACATGGTGCCACGTGGCAAGCCTTTATATTTTATTATTTAAGCCATAAAAATCAGCCTTAGCCCTCATTTCTCTCTCTAAATTCTGGAACAAAAACCGATTGAAGGGAAGAAAGAAGAACAAAGGAGAAAAAACATAAAACCTAGCCAAAAATCCATAGATTTCAAGTGTTTTTCAAGATTCAAGCAAAACAAAGGTAACTTTTCTTTAGATTTACACTAACCCTAGCTTATCTATGCTTTTTTTCTTGATTTCCATGCTTGAACATTGAGATATCATGAAGAGTTTAATTCTGAAAAATGGGTATGAGTATGGATTTGATGTTGGATTGGATTGAATTTAAACTATGTTGGTGTTTAATGGTAGTTAAGCATGATTATGGACAAAAATGGAAGAAAGAAATTGAATCTCATGGTGGTTCTTTGTTAGGCCGAACCTAGGGTGGAGAGTGCATGAGGAAAATTGGTTCATTTCAAATGAAATGGTTTCATTTGAAATGAAGGAAATTAGAAAATGACAAATTCAAGTGAAAAATGTAGTAAAAAAATTTTCAGTGCTAATGCACTGTATTGGCCGAATTTTTCTATAAAGAAATGGAAAATATTGAATGCTGAAATTGGCATTAATTATATGATGTGGGATGAATTAAGCTATGAGAAAAAGAATGGTGCAATTTGGAATCAAATTGGACATAATAGCCGATTAATCGGGTAATCGGTCGAGATTAGGCAATACCGCGTTAAAGTGATAATCGGACACATTTTTTCCTTTGAGTATCATATGTGAGCAATTTAAATTAGTTTATATTAGTTGGGGACAATATAGTAAATTTCCTAATTTTATTCTGTGTCAAGGTGGTGAGAAGTCCGAGAAAGGCAAAGGAATCGTGATTGAGGACTGTTAATCCGAGTGCATCCGGAATCTGAATTTTTTGACACCTGTGAGTGAACTTGCATTTCAAATTATTTGGGGAATGCAAATTGTATTGATGTGGATAATTAAATGATTTATCCAAAGTTTTTAAAAATACGTGCCGGGAACAAGCCCTTGATAAAAATGATTTTTATGTGGTAAATATGTGTTATGCATGAAAGCATAAAAATATGTTTTATGCATGAAAGCATAAAATTATGTGTTATGCGTGAAGGCATAAAAATTATGTGTTATGCTTGAAAGCATAAAATTATGTGTTATGCGTGAAGGCATAAAAAATTATGTGTTATGCTTGAAAGCATAAAATTATGTGTTATGCGTGAAGGCATAAAAAAATTTATGTGTTATGCTTGAAAGCATGAAATTATGTGGTATGCATGAAGGCATGAAATATTATTTATTTGACGTGAAATTTGAGTGTGATAAATGTGTACATTGTGATGATGTTTACATGGATGGTTGAGAAGTGTTGTGAAAGTGTTACCACCGTGCACGTGTGAAGAAGGAAAATGCATATGCCTGAATGGTATGCATAGTGGGGACGGCGATACGTAACGCCCACTAATTCCTTGAAATTCAGAATTTAGTAAAGTGGGGACGGCGATACGTAACGCCCACTATTTACTAAAAGAAATTCTGAAAGCTGAGCAAAGTGGCGACGGCGATACGTAACGCCCACGATTCCTGGCAACTATCACTCGTGAACATTGGTGAAGTGTGATTTGTTGTCCAGGGGCTTGCAGGGACGGCGATACGTAACGCCTGCGAGTGCTCAAATAAATGTGTTTGTGTACATATATGATTGATTATGTCCTTGAGTATATATGTGTGAAATTGAATATTATTTAATTATAAATTAAATTGAATTAAGGGGTAGGGTTTGATAATAAATTGGATCAAAATGATTGTGTTCCAAAATGTGTGCATATATGTATATATGTTGTGCATTGATAGATAATGTTGTGTAATGATTATAACCGTACGTGTGAATGATGATTTGGGGCTCATAGAGGATAGGATTGCTGTGTGATCTCCTATCCATGAGCGAATGATGATAAGGGACTTATAGATGGAAGGGATGCTGAGTGATACCCCTTACCAATTGATTTCTGTCTATGAACTTGGAAGGGATGCTGAGTGATACCCCTTACCAATTGATTTCTGTCTACTAATTTGGAAGGGATGCTGAGTGATACTCCTTACCAAATGATTTCCGCCCATGAGTTTGGAAGGGATGTTGAGTGATACCCTTACCAAATAATGTTTGCCCAAGAACTTGGCGGCAAAGCTGAGTGATACTGCTTGCCAAGTTCCTTGATAAATGTTTTTCCACTAAGGATAGTGAATATTAGCAGTGTATATGATTGCTTATGTATTTGTGTATATATGTGATTGTATGGTATGCGAATTGTTTGAAATTGAAGATGAAAATATTTCAATGACGTTAAATATGATTGTCATGCATCTGTGTATATCAACATGATGCCTATATGTATTATTGAGAAATTATGTGAAATTGAGTGTACTGAATCTGTGTACCCTTGTATTATGCTGATATGCATTATTAATAAATTATGGTGAAATTGATGCAACCGTGCATGTGCGGAGTGGGAAGTGCAATGCCGGTTGAATGATAAAGATTGTGATAATTACTACCGTGCATGTGCGGAGTGGGAAGTGCAATGCCGGTTGAATGATAAAGATTGTGATAATTACTACCGTGCATGTGCGGAGTGGGAAGTGCAATGCCGGTTGAATGATAAAGAGTGTGATAATTACGACCGTGCATGTGCGGAGTGGGAAGTGCAATGCCGGTCTAATGATAAAGGTTGTGATAATTACTACCGTGCATGTGCGGAGTGGGAAGTGCAATGCCGGTAATGATGTATGAGTTGAGAGTATAGTAGAGTGGAGGAAAAGATGGGACAATGAATGAGATAGATTAATTGGTGAATTAAATTGTACGTGGTACATATGCATATATAAATTGTACGGGTTGTGAAACCCTTATTATGTGACGGTTTGTAAACAACCGTCGATTTACTACTTTGATAGAATGATGAGTGTGAATTCAAGGATGTTTAATCCTTGAATGCATAACAAATTCCTGGGTAAGGGAAAAAGGGTTTGAAATATTAGTTAGTTGAAAATGGCCTTATTTTCAACCAGTGCATCATGATTGACAAATCTTTTGATGAGATTGCTTGTTCCCTTCTAATATTCACTCACTGAGTTTCGTACTCACGTTTTCAAAAATTCATGTTTTCAGATCAAGAGACTGTTGGGCTCTAGATCGAGGAGTCCCCATAGTGCATCTCCTGGGTATGTGTCTGGCATCCGATAGTGATTCCTTTTGTGGTAAATGTCTCCGCTGGAAGTCTTGGGTTCTTTGTATTGTAAATACAATTTAATTATGTGAATATGTATATGTAATGTAAATCATTAAATACATGACTGGTATAGTGCATGTATATTAATGTTGATAATGCCATTGTGATTTGGCTGTGTTCACACCCGGGAAAAGGTGTGTGTATGTATGGTTAGTTATGCCATTATTAATTGGCGCTGTATGCACTTTGGGAGCATTACGTGTGAATGCATCACACAGTAGAACGATAAGTAAAGTAAGAGAAAATAGGCTTGCTTGGGCTTAGTGAGCTATGCTCATTGGGTCCTTGCGCCGGTCATGGCCCAGGAATTGGGTCGTGACACAGGTTTACCTCGAACTAGTGAGGGTTATGACTCGATTTGGGTCATAATAGACCGGTTGACGAAGTCAGCTCATTTTCTTCCGGTCAAGATCACTTATGGGGCTGCTCAGTATGCCTAGCTTTATGTAGATGAGATAATACGGTTGCATGGCATTCCTGTTTCTATAGTGTCGAATAGAGGGACACAGTTTACCAGTAGATTCTGGGAAAAGTTGCAGGAAGCATTGGGCACTAAGTTGAATTTTAGTACAGCTTTCCATCCCCAGACTGACGGACAGTCTGAACGAACCATCCAGACTTTGGAAGACATGTTGAGGGCATGTGTAATAGACCTTGGAGTCAAATGGGGTCGGTATTTACCCTTAGTGGAATTTGCTTATAATAATAGTTTCCATACTAGCATCCAAATGGCACCATTTGAAGCACTATATGGAAGAAGGTGCAGATCACCCATTGGATGGCTAGAGGTAGGTGAAAGGAAACTGTTGGGGCCTGAGTTGGTGCAGGACGCCACTGATAAAATCCGTATGATTCGTCAACGGATGCTTACAGCCCAAAGTAGGCAAAAGTCTTATGCTGATAATCGACGCAGGGATTTGGAGTTTCAGGTGGGAGACCATGTGTTTCTAAAAGTCTCGCCAACTAAAGGAGTAATGAGGTTTGGTAAGAAAGGGAAATTAAGCCCTCGGTACATAGGACCCTTTGAGATCTTAAAGAGGGTCGGAGCAGTGGCATATCGATTGGCATTACCACCAGACCTTTCGAGTATTCACCCTGTGTTCCATGTGTCTATGTTGAGGAAGTATAATCCAGATCCTTCTCATGTGATACGGTATGAAACCGTTCAGATACAAGATGATTTGACTTATGAGGAGCAACCAGTAGCTATCCTGGACAGGCAAGTCAAAAGGCTCCGATCAAAGGATGTGGCTTCAGTGAAAGTGATGTGGCAGAATCACACCAGTGAAGAGGTAACGTGGGAAGCTGAGGAGGAAATGCGGACAAAGTATCCACACCTCTTCGATATGTAAAGGTAAGCCACTCTACTTTGAATTTAAATTCGGGGACCGAATTTTTATTAGTGGGGGAGAGTGTGAGACCCTGTCTAAGCTGTTAGAAAACCGGTATTGTACCTATTGGTACAACTAAGTTAAATCGAGCTTCAACCTAGTTTAATAGAAATTCTAAGGGGAATTTCAAAATTCTGAGACCCACAGAATAGCTCATAATAGTGATTCGGAGTTCAAGGTCCAGTCTGGAGTTATTCGGGAAAATTGTCCGGTTAAGGACAAAACGGTCATTTTCTCATTTGTTGATTTATGGAGATTTTTAACCAAGATTTGATCACATTGGACCAAAAATAATTATATGAAATATAGTTATGATTTTTGGAGTATAAAATGATGTTTAGCAGTGTAAAATGGTGATTCCCGGTGTTTTTGGAGCACAAGGGTAAAATGGTAATTTTGCCACCGGAGTGCTAAATGTGAATTTTTTTTGAAAGGATTTTGCCCCAATTGGGTAATATTGATTTATATTGGTGTTATTTGAGGTTGGACAGTGAAAATAATGAAATTCCGGTACATTTCGGAGTATAGGGGTAAAATCGTAATTTTACCATCCCGGGGGCAAAACAGTAATTTTCCATCACCAAAACCATTATTTCCAGCCATGATCAACCTTGGATCAGATGTTGACTTGATGAATCAAATGGTGGAGAATAAATGGAAGAAAAAGTCAAAAAGTAAAGAAAACGGGCCAATTACGTGATGCCACATGGCAAGCTTTTATATTTTATTATTTAAGCCATAAAAATCAGCCTTTAACCCTCATTTCTCTCTCTAAATTCGGCACCCACCAGAATTGAAGGAAAGAAAAGAAGAACAAAGAAGAAAAACACAAAACCTAGGTGGAAATTTAAGGAAAAGTGTGATTTTCAAAGGAAATCACTTGAAAAAGGTAATAAATCTTTACTTTGGCTTGTGATTTACCCTATCTATACTTTTGTTCTTGAATTCTATGGTTAAATATGGAGATATCATGATGGGATGAATTCTGAAAAATGGGTATGAGTATGGATTTGATGTTTGATTGGATTGAATTTAAACTATGTTGGTGTTTAGGAGTAGTTAAGCACGATTATGGACAAAAATGGAAGAAAGAAATTGAGTGTCATGGTTGTTCTTCATTGACCGAACCTAGGGTGTAGAGAAACCATGAAGAAATTGTTTCATTTCAAATGAAATGATTTCATTTGAAATGAAAGAAAATAGAAAATGACAATTTAAAGTGAAAAATGTAGTCGAAAAATTTTCAGTGCTAATGCACTGTATTGGCCAAATTTTTCCATAAAGAAATGGAAAATGGTGAATGCTGAAATTGGCATTAAATTGAATGATTTGTGGTGAATTAAAGTATTAGAAAAAGAATGGACCAATTCGGAATCAAATTGGACATAATAGTCGATTAATCGGGTAATCGGTCGAAATTAGGCAACACCGCGTTAAAGCGATAATCGGACGCATTTTTGCCTTTGTGTATCATACGTTGGCAATTTAAATTAATTTGTATTAGTCTGGGGGCATTATAGTAATTTCTTAATTTTATTTTGTGTTAAGATGGTGAGAAGTCCGGAAAAGGCAAGGGAATCGTGATTGAGGATTTTTAATCCGAGAGCATCCGGAATCCGGATTTGTGAGACGGTGAGTGAACTTGCATTTCAAATTATTTGGGGAATGCACATTGTATTGAAATAGATGATTAAATGATTTATTCAAAGTTTTTTAAAAAAATAATACGTGCCGGGAACAAGCCCTTGATAAAATGATTTTATGTGATGAAATTATGTATTATGCATGAAGGCATAAAATTATGTGTTTTGCATGAAAGCATGAAATATTATTTCATTGAGGTGAAATTTAATTGCGCTAAATGTGTACATTGTTATGATGTCTATATGTGTTGTTAAGAAGTGTTGTGAAATTATTACCACCGTGCACGTGTGAAGAGGAAAATGCACAGGCTTGAAATGGTGTGCAAAGTGGGGACGGCGATACGTAACGCCCACTATTTACTATAAATTCTGGAAAATTGAGCAAAGTGGGGACGGCGATACGTACCGCCCACGATTCCTAGGAACTATCACTCGTGAACATTGGTGAAGTGTGATTTGTTATCCAGGGGCTTGCAGGGACGGCGATACGTAACGACTGCGAGTGCTCAGATACATGTGTTTGTGTACATATGTGATTGTTCATTTCTCCGAGTATATTTGTATGAAATTGATTATTCCTTCATTATAAATTAAATTGAAGTGAGGGGAAGGGTTTGATAATAAATTGGATAAAAATGAATGTGTTCCAAATGTATGCATCATATTTTTAACCCTTCCTGATATTATGGCTTGTTCCTATCTAATGTTTGCTCACTGAGTTTTATACTCACCGTTTTCAAAAATTCATATTTTCAGATCAGGAGATTGTAGATTCCTAGATCGCGGAATCACAGTAGTCCGTCTCCTGGTAGGTGTCTGGCATTCACTAGTTGCCGTTTTATTGTACATGTCTCCGCTGGAAGTCTTGGGTTTTATATGATGGTTATGTACATGTAATGTACACTGTCAAAGTTTATTTCTGACTGGTATGAATGTAAATGTGTAAGCAATGTAAATTGCTAAATACATGACTGGCATAGTGCATGTATATTGTGATTAATAATGTCATTGTGAATTGGCTGTGTCCACACCCGGAAAGGGTGTGTGTGTATGTGTGACTGGATATGTCACTGGTGGTTGGCATTGTATGCACACTGGGTGCATTACGTGTGGATGCCTCACACGAGCATGTATGGAATAAAGAAAGTGAAATTAGGCTTGCTTGGGCTTAGTGAGCTATGCTCATTGGGTCCTTGCGCCGGTCACGGCCCGGGAATTGGGTCGTGACAGGGCCAAAAGGTAGACAAATTAAAAGAAAGAATTACAAGAAGAATCAAGGTCTTTCACGAAAAATCAAACACAAGGGTGATTTTAGTAAAAAGGATAAAATGGTTTACTTCAAATGCAAAAACTGGACATTTCAAATTCAAATGCCATTTTCTCATGGAAAAATCTTCAAAGAAAATGAAAAAACCAAAAAGGGAAACGTTGGTAACAAATTTGTCTAATAGTGATTTTTCAAGATTAGAGAAAAAAATTAAAAGAAAGAGCAAAGTTATGTCTAATGGCAAAAGAAGAAGAACTTAAGGTAACAACTAACTCTTGTGATATTTCTCATGATGAACTTCAAGATGAATATGATTACTTATATGCTGAATTTGAAAAGCTTGCATTCAAATATAGAACTATAAGGAAGAAAGCTATAAAATTGCATGATGAATTAGAAACAATCAAGCATGATTTTAATTATGTTTTTTATCAAAGGAATATGCTTCAAATTGAACTTGAACATTTCAAAATAGATTTTGAACTCTTGAAGTTGGAATTAGAGAGTAAAAACATAGCGTTGCAAAAGTTAATGGATGAAAATGTTGCTATCAAAGCTTTAATGGAAAAGAGCTCAAAATTGAAATTGAAAACTGAAGAGAAACTAAAAAGAATTACAGTTTTCATAAAGAAAAGTAATACATCCTCACTCTATTGTTATGTGTGTGGCAAATGAGGTCATTTCTCTTATCATTGCTATCATAATAGAAGTAACTTTCCCAAAACCAAATTGGTTTGGGTGCCTAAATGATCTTATGTGCTCTCTAACCCTTAACAACCCATCAAAGTATGGGTACCTCTAAAGAAAAGCTAAAAATTTGTTCGGTAGGTTGAGCAAGAGTAAAAGGATCAATGTTTTGAAGCTCAACGAAAAGAAAGATAGCTTCGGTATTTGGAAAGTCACTATTCAAGACACATAACTAGTAATGAGAAATTATTTACAAAGCTTGATAGGAAAAAGAGTGGTAGTGTTTCCTTTAGTGATGACTCCCAAGGTATTATCCAAAGAATTGAAACCATTTGTAACATTTCTCAAACCAAGAATGTTTTATTTGTTAAAAGTCTAAGGCATAATTTACTAAACATTAGTCAGCTTTGTGATAAAAGGTTTAAAGTTTGCTCTAATTCCCATGGATGTCAAGTAATTGATGCTGACACTAACAAAGTTGCATTTATTAGCAAAACAATTAAGAACATGTGTGTTATCTTTTTGGAAGAACTTGAGCCTAATAATGAACATGTTATATGGCCAATGATGTATGTGACATTTGATTGTGGCATAAAAGATTAGGACATGCTAGCATGCACACTATTTCAAAACTTTAAAGAAAAGATCTAGTCATTGGACTTCCTAAGATGACTTTTGAAAATGACAAAGTTTGTGATGCATGTCAATTTGGAAAACAAGTTAAAAGTTCATTTAAATCAAAAAAGGTGATCTCAACTTTTAAACCACTTGAACTATTGCATGTTGACTTGTTTGGACCAATTCATGTCACTAGTTTAAGGGGCAAGTCATATTGCTTTATTATTGTTGATGATTATTCAAGATATACATGGGTTTATTTTCTTGCTCACAAAGATGATGCATTGTCTACTTTTGCTCAACGTTGTTACAGAGTGCAAAATGAAAAAGGTCTTATCATTGTTAGTGTTAGAAGTGACCATGGTCGTGAATTTGAAAGTGATAATTTTGAAATCTTTTGTAATGAAAATGGTTTTAACCACAATTTTTTAGCTCTTAAAACTCCACAACAAAATGGAGTTGTTGGAAGAAAAAATGGGACTTTAAAAGAAATGGCAAGAACAATGCTTTGTGAAAACAATTTGTCAAAATATTTTTGTACCAAAGCTATGAACATAGCATCTTATATTTTGAATAGAGTTTCTCTTAGAGATATGATTTCAAAAAACCCCTAATGAGCTTTGTAAAGGGAGAAAACGAACATTTCACATTTAAGAAGTTTTGGATGCAAATGCTTTGTTTTAAATAATGAAAAACATACCTTAAGAAAGATTGACGCTAAAAGTGATAAAGCTATTTTTTTAGGTTATGTATTGAACTCTAATACTGCACAAAAAAAAGCAGTGTTTAATGATGATGATGTAAATGATATTGAGAGAAAAAATGGAAAAGATAAGTT
The DNA here is from genome assembly GCA_036013995.1 of Theobroma grandiflorum. Lineage (NCBI taxonomy): Eukaryota > Viridiplantae > Streptophyta > Magnoliopsida > Malvales > Malvaceae > Theobroma > Theobroma grandiflorum. The sequence goes on from CP142131.1 coordinate 18,682,451, forward strand.
AGACCACAAAAGAAGATGATGGAAAAAACTCAAAAGAGAAACATGGAAAAGATTCACCTTTAGAGGACTTTCAAAGAACTGAACATTAGCACATGATTTTCCTAGAAGTTAGAGAATTGTAAGAAATCATCCTTAAGAACAAAATATTGGTGATCCCTAGGAAGGTTTTTAAACTAGAAAAAGACTAAGGGAGATTTGTGAATATCTAGTGTTCATATTACAAATGGAACCAAAGAACTTTAACAAAGTCGAAAAGGAAAAGAGTTAGATGAAAGCCGTGAATAGAGCAAGGTTTGGACCTTAGTTCCAAGTCCAACCAACCACTTAATTGTTTGTACAAAATGGGTATTTAAAAATAAGTTAGATAAGTTGGGAAATGTGGTAAGAAACAAAGCAAGGTTAGTTACTCAAGGCTACAATCAAAAGGAAGGTATTGATTATGATGAAACTTTTTCTTTTGTAGCTAGATTAGAAGCAATTAGACTCTTGCTTGCCTTTGCTTGTTTCATGAACTTTAAATTGTTTCAAATTATGTCAAAAGTGCATTTCTAAATGGTTTTATTAACGAAGAAGTGTATGTTGAATAGTCCCCTAGTTTTGAAGATTTTGAAATTTTGATCGTGTCTATAAATTGCATAAAACTTTATATGGATCAAAGTAAACTCCTAGAGCTTGGTATGAATGACTTTCAAAATTTTTAATAGAAAAAGGATACTTTAGGGGGAGTGTAGATAATACTCTTTTCATAAAGAAAAATGAAAATTATTTGATTGTGGGTCAAATATATATTGATGATATAGTATTTGGTGCCACTAATGAAAGTTGTGTGAGAATTTTGCTAAGGAAATGTAGGGTAAATTTCAAATGAGCTTGATGGGAGAGCTAAAACTCTTCTTTGGTTTACAAACCATGCAATGTAAAGATGGAATATTCATCAATTGAGAAAAATACACTAAGAAAATGTTGAAAACATTTGGTGTGATGAATCTGAAATCAATTGAAACTCCTATGAGTCTTTTCACAAAGCTTGACGAGGATGATAAAGGAAAAGAAAGGGATCAAAAACTTTATAGAGGTATGATTGGCTCACCTTTTTATTTAACTGCAAGTAAACCTAATGTTTTGTTTAGTGTTTGCCTATGTGCAAGATTCCAATCATATCCCAAGGAATTATATTTGGCTACAATAAAGAGGACTTTTAAATATCTCTTGGATACTTAAAGGTTAGGCTTATGATATCCAAAAGAATCATTTTTTAATCTTCTTGGCTATTTTGATGCTAACATTGCTAGTAGCAAAACTAATCGAAAAACCACTAGTGGCACTTGACAATTCTTTGGAAACATGGGTGTCTCTTAGTCTTGTAAGAAACAAAATTTAGTTGCTCTTGCAACTGCTAAAGCTGAATAAATTTCACTAGGTAGTTATTATGCGCAAATATTACGAATTAGGCAACAACTAAATGATTTTGGGATGTCCATGCATAATGTTCTTATTTTCTATGACAACATGAGTGCCATAAATATCTCCAAAAATCCTATTCAACACTCTAGGACTAAGCACATTGAAATTAGACATTACTTCATTAAAGATCATATGCTTAAGGGGGATGTTAAAATAAAATTTATAGATACCTTGCATCAATTAGCTGATACTTTCACAAAAACCTTAAGTGAAGACCAATTTTGTAAAATTATAAGAAAATTAGAAATAATGATGCTAATGAATTATGATTGAGTTAAATTAAACATGTTGTTGATGATATATTGTATGATGTTTGATTTTATTTGTTGTGTTAATTGATTAAAAATTGTTCTAATTAGTTAAATAGACCTTAGAAGGAAGGCAAGATTTGCATTAATTAGTTAAGGCTCCCTTTAATTAATTAGAGCAATTTTGTGTTGAAGTAATAGGCCCTAGTCAATAAGGAGTTAATTAGTTAAAAATTCTCTTAACTAGTTAAAGCAATTCTATTTATTAGAAACGTTCTAAGTCAATAGCATTTTAATCGGTTAAAGCCTACTCTAACTGATTAAAACACCATAGATGATGAAAAAACTATCACATGGGAATTTCTGACAAGAAAATGAAACAATAAAAGGTACAAGAAAATCACCCACTCAAAACATGACCTAACTAGTTATAAAACCACACCTAAAAACTCTTCAACTTCTTGAAAACCCACAATCCAAAATTCAAAACCTAAACACCCAGATTTCTTCTAAAATCCATCCTTCCTCTCTTTCTTCTAAGTTAACCTGAGAAACCCTAAACCTAGAATCAACAAATTCAATGACCAAAATCTCTTTCACTAGCAAAGTTACAGACAAGGGTGAAGAAAAGAGGCCAGTTAAGGATTTTTCTACCCTACCACCTAAGAAAAAGGGTAATTGCCAAGCTCACCAACTAAAACCAAAAGGGAAAGCCAAAAGAAAATGGAGCCAAAAACAAAAAGACTTGCAGCAACAAAAGGCATTTCCATTGAAAAAGGTAAGCTTTCAACCTCATGATTTAGGAACCAAGCTTATGTTGATAGGCATAAGAAAATAGAAAATGTCACTATATCATGTGAGAAATTTGTTGATTGGGGAAGCTTTGATGATACCCCTTCGGTTAAGGTTGACTTATCTAGGTTCTTTGATGAGTTTAAAATTAAGGGTCTAAGTATCTTTGGAGATAGGTATTATAGCTTTACTCTTGTTAAGGAGTTTTACTCTAACATTGCCTTCAATAAAGATGAATTGGTAAATCCTAATGATTTCAATGAGAATGGGCTCAATTTGTTTTTATGTGGGAAAGAATTTAAAGTCATTGCTACTAATATTGGAAATTTGTTACAAACATAGTATCAAGTGGGAGAATTTTCAATTCCCCTAAACTATGACCTTTCACCCATATAGGAGTTAATCATAGGAAGAAAAGAAAAATACCTCTCAAAAAGCTATGCAAGTGATATAAAAAATGCACAAATAAGGACCTTTCATTATTTTCTAACATCCACATTGCATGGAAAGAGTAGTAATTTTAGTTATGTTAGTTCTTAGTATTCATGGTAGATGAAATCTACTATATATGAAATCCCTTTGAATGTAGCACAATACATGATAGAGAGAATGAGAGGAACTTTCTTAAGAGATAAGACTAAGTTGCTATACAGAAACATCATCTCCATTTTAGTTAAGAAGTTTAAAATTAAAGCATTAGTTACCAAGTTGATTAGACCAAGAGTAAGAATTAAGGTATCTTCCTTGGAAGCTTACAAAAAATGGGATATAAGCTTGAGTGAAATGAGTGTATCAAAACACTCAAAGGGACCCTAGTTCCCTAAGGAACTGAACTCCCTCCATTCTCTTCTCTAGAGTTAGTCAGCCTCTTATTCAAAATTATATGATCTTCAATTTGCTAATGAGAATCGATAGAAAACTAATTGAGCAAGTTGAGAAAATTATGAAAATTAAAGAAAGACTGTAGAATCTTAAAAGTTCAATTCTCAAAGAACAAGAAGCTGAAACCCTTATATTCAAAGATTAAACAGCAATTGAGAGTTCTTCAAGTGAGAGAACTGTAATAGAACAGTTTGAAGTTCATGCCTTTAATCCTGAAGATAACATTGGAAAGAGAAATACTGAAAATGAAGGAAAGATTCAATATGAATTTGTAGCTCATGAAATAGAAACAGATATGGGAATTGAAAAAGAAAAAAAATGTGAGGAAATGACAAAAAAAAATGATCAGCAACAAGCAAAAACAGAAAGATAGATTTCGAAAAAGGGAATTTAAATGGACTCGAATCTAAAACTACAAAAATAGATAAGAAATCTCCTGATGAATTTGAAAAGATACAACTTTCGAATTTCATTTCTGAGATACTTAAAAAAGCTACAACTGATCAAGCAAAAGTAAAAGAGAAGATAGAACATGAAATTCAATTAGCATTAATAAAATAGGAAGAGATTACACCACAATTAACCTAAAGCAAGGGCAAAGTAGTAGTTTCTAGTTCAATGTTTGGGAAATCTTCTAGCAGAAGTAAAAAGACAATAGCAACTAAGACTATCATTCTCGAAAAAGGAGGTCTGTAAGACTAACTTTCCTATTGTCAAACCACCTTCTGAACTTGGACCTTCTCAAACTATATTTTCAGCATGTACCTCCTTATCTTCCACATCCTCTGAATCATGCTCATCTTCATCCGTTAAAGCCCTGAAGGTGCATTTTGGTATTGATGAGTCCTCACCCTCTTCGGACTCTAATGGGAATTAAGATTAAGTAGGACCTTATTTTTGAAGGATGACAAAAAGGAGGAGAATTAGGAAGTAAGGAATAGTAGGAAGAACAATATGTTTATTGGTTTATGTTTTTATGGTTTATGTTTATGTTATTATGCTGATGACTGCGAATTGACTACTTTGTGGTTAAGAATTGCTAACTATCATGGCTTATGGAATGCTTATGCTTATTATATTAGCTGTTATATGCCGATGGACTATTGTTTGTTGTTGATGGTTATATATGTTGATAATTGTGGAAGAATTGTGCACATACATACAGAGTATATTTACAAGAATAGATTTCAATTCCTTATTTTTCCTAATGCACATATTAAGGGGGAGTATATATCTACGGGGAGTAATCCTTAAGCTGCATATAGATTTTATGGTTCAAAAGGCATTGTACTCTTAATCTAGGAATGTTTTGTCATTATTAAAAAAGAGGAAAAATGTTGACTCTATATGTTTTTTATGATAACAAAACATTCTTTATTTCTTAATGTCTAACTTCACGATTTAAGTGTGCAGGATAAGATTTAATTCTCTTAATAAAATTGACAATTAATGGCAAGTTAAGAAGTTTGCTCACTTAAAAGACGGGTTAATCAAATAAAGTGGGAAAAAATAAATTTTTAGTAAAAACAAAACATTATTAACTGATTAACATGGAGCCTTAACCAATTAAGGCATAGTTGGGCACTATATAAAAGCAACGTAAAAAAGCCTTAATCAGTTAGCACTAGGCTTAACTAATTAAGAAGGTGCTAGAAGCTAAAGACATAGGCATGCTTCTTGGTTAGAGCACAAGGCTTGAAGTACCTTCAAGCACCACAATCCAAATTTGAAATAAAGTTAACCATTAAAGGAACCTAAAATGAAGAAATTCGAATTCGAAGAACTTTTAATAAGATGAAGCTTGTCTTAATTGGTTAAAGGTGAAGGAAGAAAAACCTCAATTAGTTAAAAGAAAGACTAACCAATTAAAAGAATACTATTAGTTGGAGAAGTCAAAAAACAAAATGCTCTTAATCGATTAAAACCATATTTAATCGGTTAACACAATAGAATGAGCTGCCAGACAATACAAGATAGTGAAGGCTTAATCTGTTAAAACCTACCTTGAATTAGTTAACGAAACACTATCTATCTATTTGAATTTAAATGCTAGAAGATAAAATAACAGCTAGAATGACATCAGTCATGCTTACAATGGCTAGAAACTATCTATAACAGAAAAATTCGAGTCTATAAGTATAAAAGGAAGCTCCAACAATCAAAGAAGCAAAAGAGAAGCTACCAAGAACATATTCTGAGCAAAAAGCCAAAGAACCTCTTTTTGCACACTTGTTTTTCATTCTTATTCTTGTAAAAATGTTTAAGCTTGATTGTATTCATCTTAGATCAGCAAAGGTGATTGTGTGCATTCCTTTTTCTTCTTTATTCTTTGTTGATTAGAGTGTGAGAAACACTATAAGATTTATTGTAAAGGATTAAAGCTTGGGTAGAAGCTCACCTTGTAAAAGCTTAGTGGTAGTTGTTAATTTTACTGGTTTAGTGTAGTTAGGTTGAAAATCCTTCATTGGGAGATCAAGGTAATGGATGCAAGTTAAGAGGATCGAACCACTCTAAACACTTGTGTTTTGTCCACTTCTCTTTACCTCTTCTTTATTTGGTTTGTTTTTAACCTTTACAAGTTTTAAACCTTTCAATTTTATCGTACAAAAAGGAACTTTCAAAACAAGAACAATCTTTAAAATAATTCTAAAATGCTATTCACTCTTTCCAGCACACAATTGGGACCAACATTGTTTACCATAAGCTATAAGGTTTTTTGTTGTAACGCAGAATTGATTTGTTCAAAATGGTCTTGTTTTTTATTCTTAAATCCACAATGCCAATACTACCAAAATCTTTGTCATTACAAACAATATTCTAGTCGACAAAGTGAATTTGTTATTTTTTGTGCACCCTAACTTTAGAAAGTTTCTTTAGATTTTTCAACTCATTTTTAACCAAAGCCAAGATTTGGAAAAGAGTGAGGAAGTAGAGGAAAAGGCTAGCAAAGATTGATTAGATAAGGGTGAGCTTATCACCCATAGAAAAATACTAATCCTATAATCTTGAAAATCAAGAATTAAACTTTTTCAACAATTTGTTTCCACATGGAGAAAGAGTTAAGGCATCCACATCCAAATGGAGACCAAGATATATAGTGTGAAGCTTATCAACTTTGTAATAAAGGCAACTTAGTTGTAAACAATTTGTTGTTCCACGTTGAAGCCCAATAAATAATGATTTGTTGCTCCATGTTATCTTTAGGCTAGAGATTATATAAAATCCCTTCAAGATTCTTTTAATGCTCATAAGCTACTGAAGGTCAACTTTGCAAAAAAAAAAAAGTGTTGTTCCCAAATTGAAGGTGGGAGATTATTAATAAGCCATTGTTGATTTGGATTCTATTAAAGATTCCAATTGAGTTTGATTTATGATACAAGATGCATAGTGATTCTTTGACTAGATTGGACAAAAAAAAAAGGGAAAGAATGCATCCCTATCGTAACCCTCTCTTCACGGTGAATTATGGTGTGAAGGCTTTATTTATTAGGATGAAAGTGGTAAAGGGTTGAAATACATTGATAAATCCATCGACACCATTTACTATAGAATCTCATAAGGTTTATGATAAAGTCAAGATAAGATTAATAGACATTGTCAAAAGTGTTCTCAAAGTCAACTTTGAAAAGCAAGTTGTTAGATTAATTCTTTTAAGAGACTAAATGAGCTTATTTGTAATTAAAGATAAATAAAACTTTATCCTTCCTTTGATGAAAACACATTGTTTATCACCTATTACAGAGCTCATAACAATCTTTAATCAATTTGTAAGCACTTTCACAAGAATTTTATAAATACTGCCAACTAGACTAATTGGCCTATAATGTCATAAACTTGAGGGGCTACTAAATTTGGGTATTAACTATGAAATCTTGTCAAGCTCAACACTATAAAATATTTTCCATGTCATTCATGTGCTTAATAACATGCTTGCATACTTGAATACTTCAAAAAAATCATCAAAAAATCGATATTATACCTAGTGGTACAACTAAGTTGATTTAAGCCTCGAACTAGTTTAAATAGAGATTTTAAGATGAAATTGAGAATTTTAAAACCTCAGAATTACTCAATATGATGATTCGGAGTTTGAGGATTAAATTGGAGTCAAATTGGAATTTTCATAATGTAGGGACAACATGGTCATTTTGCCACCCGAGGTTAAAAGTGGAATGTTGGAAGAGGTTTTTGACCAAGATTGACTATTTAGAACATAATTTGAGTTTGAGAAGTAAACAATTTTAATCCTAACATTTTTTCGAGCATAAGGGTAAAATAGTCATTTTGCCATCTAAGGGCAAAGTTGGAATTTTATACCACCCAACACTTGTCAAAATCATGAATTCCACCCATTACTATTATGGATAATTGATAGAATTTAAGTGGTGGAGAGAAATTGCTTAATTACTAAGTATTTAAACATGGACCAATGGAATGGTGACACTTGATAAATTTTTATCCATTTAATATTTTCCTTTATAAAGCCAATTTAAGCTCTCCCATCTCATTTCTCTAGGCCGACCATAGCAAAGAACAAAAAGGAAAAGAATAACAAAAACCCTAGAGTGAGAATTTAAAGGGAAATTGGTGGATTTCAAGGAATTAAGCAAGTAAAGGTAAAATTTCTTAATTCTAGCTTGTGATATACCTTTCCTATGCATGCTTTTTCATTTTCCATGGTTGAGAACCAAGTTTTCATGAAGGATTCATGGTTGGTCGAACCCTAGGAGAGAGAATTTGATGATGGTCTTGGATAGATTTTATGGTATCTAGTTGTTTTTATTTAATTTATCATGTTTGAAATGGAAACAAGTAAGAAAAATCAAAGGTTCTTCACCCACCCACCATGGCCGAATTTCATTAGGAACCTAGAAGTGATGATTTTTGTGATATCTTATGTTATTTAGGTAGGATTTAATGAATTGAGGTGATGAAAACCGAAAATGGTGATGAAAACCAAAAATGGTGATTTTTAAGTATAGTGCCTTTAGTAAATAAGTTAAATCACAATCAGAAAGTTAAGCTTATTGAGGCACTTTCGTATAATTGAGATATTGGAAATGTAATGAGAATATATTTGTAATCAATTTACATGATTTGGTTAAATCAAAGGTGGAGAGTTCGAATTAGATCAAAAATTGATCCATTCCAATCACAAATGATCCAACGTGTAACATTGTATTTAAGTGACTGTCCGAACAACCTCATGCATTCATATAGAGCCTAAAGTAGATTTATAATGGTATGACACAATATATTGAATTATATGTCGTGTATTATGTATAGGTGGTGAGCCCTCTAACAAGGGCAAAGACATTATGCCAGAGGACCAAGAATAGGAGTATTTCGAACTCCTAATACAGTGAATGAACTTGCATTTCAAACTATTTTGGGAAATTTAATTGGGTTGAGATGAAATGCTTGAATGATTTATATCCAACTTCTTATTTAAAATGAGTCACGGGAACAAGCCTTTGACAATTATTTTAAGGTTATGAGTGTGTACATTGTGTAAAGAAAATGAATACATGTTCATTTATTGTGTTGATAATAATATGAATGAATGGATAATGTGTATTAATGACCAGGGGATTGTGCGAGTAGAGAGTGCACATATGGTCATATTGTTATGTACGAGCAGGGGATGTACACATAATGACCAGGGGATTGTGCGAGTAGGGAGTGCACACATGGTCATATTGCTATGTACAAGTAGGGGATGTACACATAATGACCAGGGGATTGTGCGAGTAGGGAGTGTACACATGGTCATATTGGTTTGTGTGAGTAAAGAGTGCACACATGATCTTATTGCTTGGTGCGAGTAGGGGGTGCACTAGAGTTGAAGAGAATGGGGTGGTGTATGTAATTATACGTGATTATATATATATATGCGTGATATAGTGTGCATGATAGAAAAGTGTGCTTGTATGATACGTGAACCTTGAGAAATTCTCCTTTATTGCAAATTATTTTAAATTGAGGAAAAAGGGTTCTAACACGAAACCCTCGTAGGGTTGAGCGAAACCCTCATTCCAAGATGGTTTGTGATTTCACTTCGCTGCAGCAGCAATTCATTCTTAGCTGCAAGAATGCCTTCCCGTTGTAGCGATAACCCGTCGATTTTGCTACCTTGCTAGAATAGTTGCTGTAAATTTCTTTTCTTCTTAACTTTTGTTGAACATGGTTGCTTTATCATTGAATGTTTAATAACTCAAGATTAAGTGAAAATGGGTTTTAATATTGACTGGATCTAAATTGTCTTGTTTCAAATCAGTGCATCATGGTTCTCAATTTTCCTTGTTATTTTTTCTTGTTCCCTTCTAATGTTCGCTCATTGAGTTTTGTACTTACTATTTTAAAAATTCATGTTTTCAGATCAAGAGGCTATGGGATCCTAGGTCGAGGAGTCTCTGTAGTTCGTCTCCTGGGTAGGTGCTTAGCATTCAATAGCTACCCTTTTACCATAGTTTCTCCACTGGAAGTCACGGGTCCTTTTGATATATGAATATGTTCATGTAATGAAAATTCTAAGTTGCATGTCTTGAACAGTATATTTATATTTTAATTGATAATGCCATTATGAGTTGGCTACGTTCACACCCGTTGGAATGCGTATGGATGCATTAGTTGATAAGACGTTAAATAATATAAATGAGATAGGCTTGCTTAGGCTTGGTAAGCTATGCTCATTGGGCCCATGCGCCAGTCATGGCCCATAAATTTATCTATGACAGACTTGGTATTAGAGCCCTAGGTTGTTTAGGTCCTAGGATGTTCTTGTTTGGTCCAACGGAGAGTCGGGTCTTTATGTGGGATCTTTGATTATGAACTGTGAACCGCGGCACATCTCATAATCAAAGAACCGCATAAATTCCCTATCTTAGATACCACCTTATTTCCTTAACTGCGACTATGAAATGTGTTTAATAGCAGGTGTTTGATCTTGTCTAGGTAAGAATGCCGCCTAAAGACGGATGGCGGAGCAAAGTGCCCCTATTGAGATTACTGATAAGCCACGGGTATACACCCTTAGGGGGCAAGGTAGACGTGGTAGGGCCATTAGGCTGGTGAGGGCAGATATGCCTGAGAGTAGGAGAGAAGAGGGACAACCTTTAGGTGAGGCAGATAAGCCACCAACTGGGGGCATTACTGTTGAGGATTTGGCGACAGGTCTGCACGAAGTTAATTAGGTTGTAGAGATGATGGCAACCCGTATGGAAGATATATAGAAGGTTATAGATGGGAGACATGTAGCGCAAGCGTCCCCTAATTCACAAGGCCAGACTGACCGCCAACCTCTAGAGGGTGAAAGAGGTCAAGTAGAGGTTTCACTTACTGACTTTCTGAAGCTTAAGCCTCCATCATTTACTAGGTCGGATGCATCGGAGAAACCTCAGGTTTCTTGGATAAGATGGAAAAGATTTGTAATGCCACAGGATGTTCTAGCGTTAAATCAATGGAGCTAGTAGCTTTTCAATTAGAGGATGTAGCATAAGAATGGTATGACTCCTTAAGAAAGGGAGGCCGACAGATGCTGCACTGTTAACTTGGAATGAATTCAGTACAACTTTCTTAGATCGATTTTGATCACTTAGTGTATGAAATGCTAGAGCTAGAGAGTTTGAAGCGTTGGTGCAGACTCCGAGTATGATAGTGTCGGAGTATGATATAAAATTCATGCAATTGTCTCGATATGCACTTTATTTAGTTTCCACAGAGGAGATGAAGATCCAAAGGTTTGTGGATGGGCTGGTGAACCATTGTTTAAGGTTGTGGCCTCCCGAGATTTCAATACTTATACTCTACGGTAGTGGATTGTGCTTAACGAATTGAGATGAGGACTAGTGATAGTAAGGCCGCAAGAGTGTGAGACCCTATCAAGTTCGTTAAAAGATGGTATTGTACCGAGTGGTACAACTAAGTTAAATCGAGCTTCAAACTAGTTCAAGTAGAAATTCTAAAAAGAATTTAAGAATTCTAAAACATACAGAATGATTTGTTTGCTTTGTCTGCTCCTTCGGTAACTATCTCAATTGGCCAAGAGGTTAGCGGGACAAGAGATAGAGGTGTTGGTGCTTCCTCTCAGGGTAGACCATCTAGGTTTGGACGTCAAAGTTCTACAGGAAGAGGCCAAGCGAGGGTATATGCTTTAACTCCCTAAGAGGCTCAGACATCTAATACAGTAGTCTCATGTACTCTTTCCATTTGTAATATGAATGCTCGGGTATTGTTTGACCCTGGATCTACCCACTATTTTATCTCTCCATGTTTTGCACATTAGTTGGGTAAGAATCGTGTTAAAAGAGAAGAACCATTAGTGGTATCTACTCTTTAAAGAAGCATTTGTGGCAGAATGGGAATATAAGTCTTGTGTGGTTAGAGAGTCAAAGAAAAAGATACTTTGGTGAATCTAGTGGTGTTAGACAGCTTAGATTTTGATGTGATCTTAGGAATGGATTGTCTATCACCTTGCCATGCTAGTGTGGATTGTTACCATAAGTTAGTTAGATTTGATTTCCCAGATGAGCCATCATTTAGCATTCAGGGGGATAAAAACAATGCTCCAACCAATTTGATATAAGCCATATTTGCCAGAAAGTTATTAAGGCTGGGTTATGTAGGTTACTTGGCTATTGTAAGGGATACCTAAGTGAAGGTAAGAGATATAAGCTAAGTGTCGGTAGTTAACGAGTTTTTGGATGTATTTCCCTAGGAACTACCGAGTTTACGTCTAGAGTGAGAGATTGAATTCTATATAGATTTGATTCCTGATATTAGACCTACATCCATACCCCCGTATTGAATGGCATCGACAGAGCTTAAGGAGCTTAAGGATCAGTTAGAAGATCTGCTAGATAAAGGTTTCATTCGCCCCAACGTCTCACCATGGGGAGCATCGGTGATATTTGTAAAAAAGAAAGATGGGTCACTTAGACTATGCATTGACTACTGACAACTTAATAAGGTAATGGTGAAGAATAAGTACCCCTTCCTAAGAATAGATGACTTGTTTGATCAACTACAAGGGGCACAATGTTTCTCTAAGATAGATTTGCAATCTGGGTATCATCAATTGAGGATCTGAAAGGAAGACATACCCAAGACTGCATTTTGAACAAGATATGGACATTATGCGTTCTTGGTGATGTCATTTGGGCTTACTAATGCCCCTGCGGCCTTTATGGATTTGATGAACCAAGTGTTCAAGCCCTATTTGGATAAGTTTGTAGTGGTGTTCATTGATGATATCTTGATCCACTCAAGGAGTCGAGAGGAGCATGAGTAGCATCTTAAGATAGTGCTCTAAATTTTGAGAGAACATCGATTATATGCCAAGTTCTCCAAATGTGAGTTCTGGCTTGAAAGTGTTGCATTCTTGGGACATGTGGTATCTACGGATGAGGTACAAGTCGATCCAAAGAAAGTCGAGGTAGTGGAAAAGTGGTCAAGGCCAACATTAGATATGGAGATTATAAGCTTTTTAGGGTTGGCAGGCTACTATCATCACTTCGTCAAGGATTTCTAGAGAATAGCCACCCCTCTGACCAAGCTGACATGTAAAGATACCAAATTTGAGTGGTCAAATGCTTTTGAGGATAGCTTTGAGAAGCTTAAGACATGTCTCACCATAGCTTCAATGTTAAGTCTACCACAAGGCATAGGAGGTTATACAGTATTTTGCGATACATCGCTGGTTAGTTTAGGGTGTGTGTTAATGCAACATAGGAAGGTGATCGCATATGCATCAAGACAACTTAAAAGGCATGAGCAGAATTACCCTGCACACAATTTAGAGATGGCAGCAATCGTGCTTGCCTTAAAAATATGGAGACATTACTTGTATGATGAGACTTGCGAAATATATACAGACCATAAAAGTCTGAAATATATATTTCAGAAGACGGATCTTAATTTGCGACAACGTAAGTGGATAGAGCTATTAAAAGATTGTGATTGTACTATTCTTTACCATCCCGATAAGGCAAATGTAGTAGCTGATGCCTTGAGTCAAAAATCGATGGGGAGCTTGGCACATATCTCTACAGACAGGAGATTTTTGATTAGGGAAATGCATAGCTTGGGAGACATGGGTGTGCATTTGGAAGTTTCCGAGGCAGATGCATTGCTAGCACATTTTAGAGTGAGGCCTGTCTTAATGGACCGAATTAAAGAAGTGCAAAGTAAATTTGAGTTTGTAGCTAAGACCTTAGAGGATCCTCAGGGAAAGAAAGAAAAAATGTTTACCAAAGGCACAAATGGAGTGTTGAGGTATGGAATTAGGCTTTATGTGCCGGATAGCGATGGATTGAGGAGAGAGATATTGGAGGAGGCGCATATGGCAGCCTATGTGGTACATCTAGGAGCTACAAAGATGTATCAAGATTTCAAAGAGGTGTATTGGTGGGAAAGACTTAAGAAAGATATGGCTGAGTTTGTCTCCAAGTGCCTAGTGTGTCAACAAGTTAAAGCAGAGCACCAAAGGCCTGCAGGATTACTATAGCCATTACCAGTGCCCGAATAGAAATGGAAGCATATTGCAATGGACTTGCTAACGGGTTTGCCTTGAACTAGTAGGGGTTATGACTCGATCTGGGTCATAGTGGATCGGTTAACGAAATCAGCTCATTTTTTTCTAGTTAAAACTATATGCGAGGTTGCCCAGTATGCCCAACTTTATGTAGACGAGATAATACGATTACACGGCGCTCTTGTTTCTATAATGTCGGACAGAGGGGACACAGTTCACTAGTAGATTTTGGGAAAAGTTACAGGAAGCGTTGGGCACTAAGTTGGATTTTAGCACGGCTTTTCACCCTTAAACTGATGGACAGTCTGACGAACAATACAGATGTTGGAAGATATGTTGAAGGCATGTATAATAGACCTTGGAGTCAAATGGAATCGGTATCTACCCTTAGTGGAGTTTGCTTACAATAACAATTTCCAAACTAGCATCCAAATGGCGCCATTTGAAGCATTATATGGAATGAGGTGCAGGTCACCCATTGGATGGCTAGAGGTAAGGGAAAGGAAACTTTTAGGGCCTAAGTTGGTACAGGATGCCACCGATAAAATATGTATGATTCGCCAAATGATGTTTACAGCGCAAAGTAGATAAAAGTCCTATGCTGATAACTGATGAAGGGACTTGGAGTGTCAAGTGGGAGACCATGTATTTTTAAAGGTCTCACCAACCAAAGGGGTAATGAGGTTTGGCAAGAAAGGAAAATTAAGTCCTCGATATATAGGACCTTTCGAGATCTTAGAAAAGGTTGGAGCAGTGGCATATCGATTGGCATTATCACCAGACCTTTCAAATATTCACCCCGTGTTCCATGTGTCAATGTTGAGGAAGTATGATCCGGATCCTTCTCATGTAATACGGTATGAAACCATTCAGTTGTAAGATGATTTGACTTGTGAGGAACAACCAATAGCTATCCTTGATAGACAAGTCAAAAAGCACCGATCAAAGGATGTGGCCTCAATGAAAGTGTTGTGGCGAAATCACACTAGTGAAGAGATAACGTGGGATGCTGAGAATGGGATGTGGACAAAGTATCCACACCTCTTTGATACATAAAAGTAAGCTACCTTACAGTTGGATTTAAATTCAGGGACCGAATTTCTTTTAATAGGGGAGAATGTGAGATCTTGTCAAGCCCAACACTATAAAATATTTTCCATGTCATTCATGTGCTTGATAACAAGCTTGCATACTTGAATACTTCAGAAAAATCATCAAAAAGTCGGTATTATGCCTAGTGGTACAACTAAGTTGATTTAAGCCTCGAACTAGTTTAAATAGAGATTTTAAGATGAAATTAAAAATTTTCAAATCCCAAAATGACTCAAATTGGTGATTCGGAGTTCGATGATTAATTTGGAATCAAATTGAAATTTTTATAACATAGGGGTAAAATGGTCATTTTGCCACTCAAGGTTAAAAGTGGAATGTTGGAAAAGGTTTTTGACCAAGATTGACTATCTAGAACATAATTTGAGTTTAAGAAACGAAGAATTTTAATTCCGACATTTTTTCAAGCATAAAGGTAAAATAGTCATTTTGCACCTTAAGGGTAAAGTTGGAATTTTACACCACCCAACACTTGTCAAAATCATGAATTCCACCCATTATTATTATGGATAATTGAGAGAATTTAAATGGTGGAGAGAAATTGCTTAATTACTAAATATTTAAATATGGACCAATGGAATGGTGACACTTGGCAAATTTTTATCCATTTAATATTTTCCTTTATAAAGCCAATTTGAACTCTCCCATCTCATTTCTCTTGGCCGACCATAGCAAAGAACAAAGAGGAAAAGAAGAACAAAAACCCTAGAGTGAAAATTCAAAAGGAAATTGGTGGATTTCAAGGAATTAAGCAAGTAAAGGTAAAATTTCTTAATTCTAGCTTGTGATATACCTTTCCTATGCATTGTTTTTCATTTTTCATGGTTGAGAACCAAGTTTGCATGAAGGATTCATGGCTGGCCGAACCCTAGGAGAGAGAATTTGATGATGGTCTTGGATAGATTTTATGGTATTTAGTTGTTTTTGGTTAATTTATCATGTTTGGAACGGAAACAAGTAAGAAAAATCATATGTTCTTCACCCACCCACCATGGCTGAATTTCATGAGGAACCTAGAAGTGATGATTTTTGTGATATATTATGTTATTTAGGTAGGATTTAATGAATTGAGGTGATGAAAACCAAAAATGGTGATGGAAACAAAAAATGGTGATTTTTAAGTATAGTGCCTTTAGTAAATAAGTTGAATCACAATGAGAAAGTCAAGCTTATTGAGGCACTTTGGTATAATTGAGATATTCGAAACGTAATGAGAATATATTTGGAATCAATTTGGATGATTTGGTTAAATCAAAGGTGGAGAGTTCGAAGTAGATCAAAAACTGACCCATTCCGATCACAATCGATCCAACGTGTAACATAGTATTTAAGTGACTGTCCGAACAACCTCATGCATTCATATAGAGCCTAAAATAGATTTATAATGGTATGACACAATATATTGAATTATGTGTCATGTATTATGTATAGGTGGTGAGCCCTCTAACAAGGGCAAAGACATTGTGCCAGAAGACCAAGAATAGGAGTATTTCGAACTTCTAATATAGTGAGTGAACTTGCATTTCAAACTATTTTGGGAAATTTAATTGAGTTGAGATGAAATGCTTGAATGATTTATATCCAACTTCTTTTTTAAAATGAGTCTCGAGTGTTGGTCTCAAATATAAGTGCTAGAGGGGGGTGAATAGCACTATCTTGACTCTTTTGCAAGATTGAGACTTGATCTCAAAACAAAGAAAGCAAAACTAGAGAGACAACAGATAAAGTATTTATAGTGATTCGGTCCAAGACCAACATCCACTACCTTGATTATCCAACCAAGGATTTTCAAACAAATCACTAAACAGTGGAATTCACAAGCTTCCACCAAGCTTTTTACAATGGTTTTTCAAGGCTCAACCACAACCTTAACACTAGTTTTGCACGGGCTAAACTAAAACCCCAAGGTGGCTTTTCAAGGCTCAACCACAACCTATCACTTGTTTTTTCTGAGCTCAACTAAAATCCCAATGTGGTTTTTCAAGGCTCAACCACAACCTATCACTAGTTCTTCCCAAGCTAAACTAAAACCCCAAGGTGGTTTTTCAAAGGCTCAACCACAACCTTTCACTAGTTTTTCACGAGCTAAACTAAAACCCAATGTGGTTTTTCATGGCTCAACCACAACCTTTACACTCAACTTTTCAAGGCTAAGTTGGAACCTACAAGTATTCAGGCAAACCTTGCTTGAAGCACTTAGAGTGAAACCCTCACCCTAAGAATACAAAGATGAGAGGCAAAAGTACCTAATGATCACATGGTTGATCTATGTGGTAGAAGTTTAAGTACTGAACACAATTGCTAAAGATAGACATTTGAGTGCAATGAAGAGTACAAAGGATTTTCAATTTTTCTGCTCTTTTTGGCTTGAATATGATGAAATCTCTCAATAATCTTCCAAAAATTGGTTCGTTGGCATTTAAAGATCCTTTTATAGTTGGAGAGGCTTGTCTGGTGGCTATTAGGACATTTTTTACCGTTGGAAACAGTTTAGGGAAGATTCTAGCCGTTATTTTGTCTTGTAGTGGCTAGGTGAGTGTTGCAAACAGAGAGCACTTAGTCGACTAAAATTTTCCCTTTGGTCAACTAAGTCGGTTCTGTCTTAGACGCAGATTTCAGAGAGCACTTAGTCGACTAACCCATTTTCTTGATCAACTAACTCAGTTCTGTTTCTCACTATGCTTCAACCTTCCACTTCTCCACTTTGACATTTGTTCAACTAATAATCTTCCTTGTCATATTAGGAATCTTCTTTTATATAAATCTTCCTTATTCCATATCCAAATCATGTCTTTAAGTGCTCATTAGGAAGATTGAAATATTATTTCTTTGTAGACATTTTGCCCTGCACACTTAGGTAAAAATATTAGACACAAATAACATGAGAATGTTTTATTATCATCAAAAACTAATGGAGCCAACATCGGGAACAAGCCTTTGACAATTATTTTAATATTATGAGTGTGTACATTGTGTAAAGAAAATGAATACATGCTCATTTATTGTGTTGATAATAATATGAATGAATGGATAATGTGTATTAATGACAAGGGGATTGTGCGAGTAGGGAGTGCACACATGATCATATTGCTATGTACGAGCAGGGGATATACACATAATGACTAGGGGATTGTGCGAGTAGGGAGTGCACACATGGTCATATTGCTATGTACGAGTAGGGGATGTACACATAATGACTAGGGGATTGTGCAAGTAGGGAGTGCACACATGGTCATATTGCTTTATGCGAGCAGGAAGTGCACGAATGATCTTATTGCTTGGTGCGAGTAAGTGGTGCACCAGAGTTGAAGAGAATGGGGTGGTGTATGTAATTACACGTGATTATATATATATGCGTAATATAGTGTGCATTATGGAAAAGTGTGATTGTATGATATGTGAACCTTGAGAAATTCTCCTTTATTGCAAATTATTTTAAATTGAGGAAAAAGAGTTCTAACATGAAACCCTCGTAGGGTTGAGCTAAACCCTCATTCCGAGACGATTTGTGATTTCACTTCGCTATAGTAGAAATTCACTCTTAGTTGCAGCAAGAATGCCTTCTCGCTGCAGCAATAACCCGTCGATTTTCCTACCTTGCTAGAGTGGTTGCTATAAATTTCTTTTCTTCTTAACTCTTGTTGAACATGGTTGCTTTATCATTGAATTGTTAATAACACAAGGTTAAGTGAAAAGGGGTTTTAACATTGACTGGATCTAAATTGTCTTGTTCCAAATCAGTGCATCATGGTTCTCAACTTTCCTCGTTATTATTGCTTGTTCCCTTCTAATGTTCGCTCACTGAGTTTTGTACTCACTATTTTAAAAATTCATATTTTCAGATCAAGAAGCTGTGAGATCCTAGGTCGAGGAGTCCCCGTAGTTCTTCTCCTGGGTAGGTGCTTAGCATTCAATAGCTACCCTTTTATCATAGTTTCTCCGTTGGAAGTCACAAGTCCTTTGTTGTATGAATATGTTCATGTAATGAAAATTACTAAGTTACATGTCTTGAACAGTACATGCATATTTTAATTGATAATGCCATTATGAGTTGACTACGTTCACACCCATTGGAATGTGTATGGATGCATTAGTTGAGAAGACGTTGAATAATATAAATGGGATAGGCTTGCTTGGGCTTGGTGAACTATGCTCATTGGGCCCATGCGCCAGTCATGGCCCATAAATTGGGTTGTGGCATTAACAGTGATGCAAGAGCCACTAACGTTCATGTTAAAGGTGCTCAAGGAGTTAAAATTACTTATAAATTACAATGATATTATTCTTGAGAAAAGACCAATATTTCTTGAAGAAGTCCATATTGAAATAATTAAGCCTTAGGGCTTTATTTTCGTCACATTCCTACATGGCTTCCAAACTTTTTCCTTTGTAAACTCTAAGATAAGAGCTTTATTTTCGTCACATTGCTCATCACTAATTTTCTTGAAATTGTAGTTGAACTCTTTAAGTTTAACAATGAAGCTTGGGCTATATTGCTTTTCAAAGTGTTTAAAAACAATTGAGTGAATGTCTTTTGGATTTTAGATTGCAATCTCATTGATAAAGTCGATGTGTGCCCTACAAGCCAATTAACATGTTTTGAAAACATTATTCTTGATATAATGTATTGCAATTGTTAGCTTTAAATTGATTCTTATTTTGAAATAACATAAGTAAATGATAAAAATTACTCTAATAATTTTATTTTGCATTCATGATTCCTTGTAATCTTAAGAAACATTCAAATACTTATTTTCAAACGAAGAAGGTTCTTCAAAGGAATTTTTAATATACTAGTTATAAGGATTGATCATTTTTAATCAGAAGCAAAAAGAACCTCACTTAAAGCTACAGGGATCGATCCAAAGGGATAAAAGATTGATCCATATTGGAAGAAAACCTAAATATATCTTCTTGCCTACTAGGAATCAATCCTATTATATGAGGGATCGGCCTTGCATTCACATGTATTGAATTTTCAAAGGCAAGGATTGATCCCATGAAAGAAAAGATCAATTACAAGGTATCTATTGATGGTAATAAAGTTAGAATTTCAGCTGAGCGACGACTTTGTTCATATTCAATGTTATACTATGGCTCCAATGTGATTTGCAATTATAAATACACCAACTTGGATCTTCTCAGTAAAAGTACAAAAGCAAAAACAAGACATAAAGATTAAACATGCTTCACATTCTTCCAAGTTTTTCATAGCTTTTGAGCCTTTATTCATATTCTATTGTAATCATTTTTTACATTATCTTGTACTTCTTAAGGAATATCTACCTATTAAAGGTTTTTTTGCTTGTATAGATTAACAAAACACTCAACTCGTTAACAGATAGTGAGGTTATACCTTAACCTTAAATGGTATTGTTAAAAGTTTATCTAAGCCCTAAAAGATAAAGAGTTTATATCTTAGTCTATAAAAAATAGTTTTTTTTTTTGAAAGTTGATTTTATTAGCACTAAGACACCATGCCATCCAAAGTCTTTAACTGTTTACTAAAGACTTTTATTGGTATCTAGCTTGTGCAACAAGAAGAAAAATACAACAATAAAGGGAAACTGCTCCACAAAGTTTAATAATAATTTTTTTCCATAACTTGAGCTAATGAAACAAAAGAAGCTTTTTACCCTTTCCTAAAAACTTATGCAGCACACAGATTAACAAAAACTCAATATTTCATCAAGCACATCTTTCTCTAACCCATAATCCCCAGTTTAACATGTTCCATTTTAGTCAAAAACAACCCCTATTTCACACAAAAATCACAACAAAACAAAACATCCGATGGAGAATCCAATCAAGAGCCATAAACAAATCAAAAAGTTAGGTTAAACCAAAGATTAATAAGACCTGACAATCACTATCCATCATTAAAGACTTATCAACAATTTCCCTAAAACCATTTCAGAGACAAACTAATGGCATTCCTCCTAATTATCCTTGAAACATACCTTACAAAAGCTTTCTTTAAGGACCGTTGGCCATCCAAATCACACTCAAAGCAAAGACAACTAGATAAACTCACTGGAATAGCACAGCAAGAAAACCAAAAGCATTCTGCAAGCTCGCTATAGCCTCTGGGATCATCATCAAACACAAACTTCCCCCAACAAAAACCACTAGCATAATAATCCAATAAAAGCGGCCAAAGCAAGCATCATTGACAAAACAAGCTTGAAGAGCTCATCAACAACCAAGAAATCCCATTGCTCCCAAACCTTTTTGCAAAATTACAAGACCTCTTAAAGGATATCGAGTTTTCCCTCACTCTAGTGAAGAAAATCCCCCTTTCTGGTGAAAGGCCTCCTTGCCAGCATAACCTCCCATTCACCCTTAACAACCCCATCCAATCATCTTGAAAAATCTCATCACTGCCAACTTTTAAGAATCCCTTTCACACCAATAAAGAAACCATAAGAAAAAAAATGAGAAAGTGGTCAAAAAAGAATCATAACCTTTTCCCATTTCCCTCTTTACACCAAACATTAAACTCAAAACACCAATCCATGATTCTTAAAACAAAATCAACAGTAAAAGAAAAAAGATTGTTGAAAAAGATGGCTCACCAAGACATATTAGAGCCTAAAAAAAAGAAAGTTGTTTTCCCTTGTAAACTATAATCTTTTTCCTTTTTTTTTCATTATCTTCTTCTTTTTTTTCCGTTTTTCTTCTTTTTTTTTCTTCCTTATTTGTCTTTTTTTTATTTTTTATTTTTTTTCTTTTTTCTTTGTATGCATCAGTTAAAGACTCTTTTAGTCTTTGTAAAACAAGTACTCTGTGTATACTTCCTAATCAAAAATAGACCTACTTTACACCAAACAACAAAAACACTAATTTAGACATAGGGAACAGAAAAAAAAAAAACCCAACATCCCCCCCATCACCAACCCTTAACTTAAAAAGGAGTCTTAGAACCATATGATACAAATGAGAGCCCCTTATAAAAACAGAACAAAAACAGAACAAGGGAAAACATAGAAATCCCACTTTAGTCAACCCCAAAAGAAAGCAACCAAAATAAAAACTCAACCATAACACACATCCCACACCAACCCTCCCTAATTGGTTCTAACCTTATGTGTACAAAGTGTTCCCTAAAGCAATATGACTCTGAAGCTACCAACCTTGCATATCCTCACTACCGTTATTCTTTTTTTTTAGGTTTTTTTTTCTTTGCCTCTTTACTTTTTTCATCTTTTTTCCTTCATGTATATATATAAACAAAAGATAGTATTAAAGATAATGTTAAAGGTTTTATCTAAGGCTTTGAAAGATAAAGAGGCTATATCTTAACCTTCAAAAGGTAGTGTTAAAGGTTCTTTATAAGTCTTTAAAAGATAGAAAGGTTATAACTTAGCACTTGTCAGGTATTTGTATTGGTTGAATTGAATAATGCATTGAATTCCTTAGCAAGCTAAAGGAGAGTGTCAAGCCCATCCTTATTATATACTTGACATGCCATTCATGTACTTGATAGTATGTCTACATACTCTGGGATACCTCAAAAAATTGTTAAAAGTTGGTATCGTACCTAGTGGTACAATTAAGTTGATTAAAGCCTCGAACTAGTCCAAATAGAGATTTTAGGATTTTTTTAGAGTTATTAAACCTTAGAATGTCTTAATATGGTGATTCAAAGTTCGAGGATTGATTTGGAGTTCAATTGAGAATTTTCATAACGTAGGGGTAAAATGGTCATTTTGCCACCCGAGGGCAAAATTGGAATGTTAGACGAAATTTTTGACCAAGTTTGACTATTTGGAGTATAATTTGAATTTGAGAAGTGAAAATTTTCAATTCCAACATTTTTCGAACATAAGGGCAAAATGGTCATTTCACGGGTCCACGAGGACGTAATTGGAATTCTTAAAATTTTACACAACCATGACACTTGTCAAGCCCATGAATTTCACCTATTATCATATTATACTTTGGATAATTGAGATATTTTATGTGGTAGTGATAAAATGCTTAATAGTTAAGTTTTTAACCATGGACCAATCATATGGTGATATGTGTCAAGCTTTGATTATTTTATAATTTCCCTTATAAACCAGCACAAACTCTTCCTCACTCACACTCTCATGTTCGGCCAAGCCAAAAACAAAGGGGGAAAAAGAAAGAAACAAACCCTAAGGAAGAAAATTCAAGAAAATTCACCGGTTATCGAAAAAACGAAGTGATCGGAGGTAAGATTTCACGATTTAGCTTGAGATCTACCTTTCCCATGCTTTTTTTTTCATTTTTCATGACTGAAACTCAAGTGTTCATGAAGGGATTCTTGCTGGCCGAACAAAGGGGGAGAGGTTTTGATAATGAATTTTGTTATATTTCATAATATCTTGGCGTTTTTAGTTGTTTTGTGATGTTCGGTATGAAAAACAAGCAAGAAAATCACATGCCCATCAATAAACCCTCTTTGGTCGAATTTGATAGGTGATGTGTTGATGATGAATCTTGTTTTATTTCATGTTATTTAGCTTGTATTTAATGATTGGTGGTGTCGAAAATTAAAAAGGAAAAATTGGATATGAAAATCGTATTTTGACCAATCAAGTTCATTGAGGTACTTTGGTGTATTTGGAATATTGGAAGTGTAATGAATAAATTTGGAGTTGAATCGGATGATTTGGTTAATTCAACAGTGTATAGTTCGAGTTAGGCCGAATACCATTTCAGTTCGATAATAATTGAACCTACATAGAACTCCATCTTTAAGTGATTATTCGAACAATTCTCATTCAATCTCATGTATTCATATAGAGCCTGAAATAGTTTTACAACAATTTGGCACAAATGTATTGAATTACGTGTTATGTATTATGTATAGGTGGTGAGCCCTCTGGTAAGGGTAAAGATATTGTACCCGAGTACCAAGAGTAGGAGTACTTCATTACTCCCATTATTGTGGGTAAACAGAGTATCATCTTAATTATCTAAAGTAGTTTATACTTGTTTTTATGATTTCAAAGAAAAATGAACTTAAACTGTGAATTCTTATGTTTTACAATTGAAGTGTTGGTTAAATGAAATCAGATTCATAAATTGTTTTGAAATTGAATACTGGTTTTGGAAATTGAGTAAGTGGAGACTATATACTCGTATTATATATATATATATATATATGTTTTGATTTTTGTTCGTTATGCCAACCCTGCTTTGTAATAAATGTTTTGGCATAATAGGATTTATAATTGATATATGGTTTGAATTGATGGCTTATGACAATGTGATGGCATGAATGGCTCGATTTGTCTTTGTGTGGAATATATGAACTATTTTATTTTACCTTGACAGGCTGGGTAATATCATATTAGCCATGTCATGCTGTCGAAATTTTATTGATTTGGTGGGTTATTTGATTAGCTTACTGCAGTGGGAGGGTTTCCGTGGATTGGACTATTTGAGAGGCACGGTAAACCCCGTTATATTTTACCTTAGTATGAAAGGCGCGGAGGGTATCTCCTAAGGTAGATTAGAGTTCACTTCATGCCGAACCACCACGTGATGGTGAAACTCAACCAACGCCAAGGAATGACTATGTTTTTAAACGTAAAAACATGTCTTATGTGTATATGTCTTTTTAACAGCCTTGGTGAACTCGGTTGGTTGCCCGGGCCAAGGTGTCACCGAGTACGAGTTTTGGCACGAGCCAAGTTTTTAAGAGAATCATAAGCCTTGTTGATTATTCTAATGAATTGTAATTGTTTTATATGGATTGAAATGAGTTTTAATGTTATGAATCATATTATGAAGAGATGTTTTAATTGTCTCTATTTACTCGGCTTTAGATGTTATAGACGATTTTTGCTTACTCACTGAGTTTATAAAAACTCACCACCCTTTTTTCACCATTTCAAGCTCAAGACAGTCTATAGACAGCTGATTTAGTCGAGGGTTTGCTGTGGGATTCACAACCTTTGAAATCGTAGGCCTACAGTCTTGTTTATTTTGGTTATTTTGGGGGTTCACATGTCATTGTAGAATATTTTGTATACCCTGGCTATGTGTACTATTGTACATATGAATTTATTTTGTTATTACGTTACAGTAATTGTTTACATAGAATTCTATAAATATTGTTTTATATGAAAATGAAATATTTTATTCAATATTTTTATTTAGTTCAATTAGCCATAATTTCATTTTAAATGGATGATTTGGATTACTAAACTTATTTTTAGATATGAAATGTATATTTTTCATTTATATACTATATTTTTAGCAAGTTTCAAAATTTTTGAGTAAAATGACCAAAATACCCATGTGCAGTAGAAATTACTTTTTGACTGTCTTCAATTTGAAAATAGTTTATATTCTTTTAAAACATGATATTTAGTAATTGTTGCTCACAGGCGAAGCGGAAAACTGATGTTAAAGCCTTCGAGGTTTTAGTAGATATTCCGGGTAATGAATGTCTATCGAGACATCACAGCGGTTGTCACAGGCTCGAAGGGAGTACCGGGTCATGACAGAGAGGATAAAGACTACAAAGAGGAAGGGACGAGACTCTACAAATTAATCATGTTTGCAATTCTTTTTACCCTTTACTCTTTATGTTAATTACATATACTTTCAATTGTATATTTATTAAGTTGTTAAACATCTTAATATTTGGTATATTCGTTTGAAAGTGATTTTTGAAAAAGATTTTAAGAAATCCAATTCACCCCCTTCTTGGATTAGTCACTCTAATTGAGCTAAAAACAATATTAAATAGTTTTCTTTATCTATAAGTTTTCATATTTTCATATGTTTATTACTTATAAGATAAAGTTCTTGGAGCAAATATGCTTTGTATAGGAATTATAATGTGTTATAATTATGAACTCCACACTACATCAAATCATTACTCCTAAACAAGTCATTATCAATGATTTGTCAAGATAAGACATTGATATAAACCGAGAGACTAGTATATGTTATGTTTCTTACTTGTGAAGTAAGCAATTGACTCTAAGGATTAAAGTATTAAGATACTTTAAATGCTTGTTAAAAAACAAGTTCATTGAACATGACCCAACATGAGAATTACATTTGGTATTTCACTCAAATGTTTATACAAATATTTTAATGTTTCAATCGTGCAAGTGATCTTTAGACTTGAGATCATCAAGTTGTCTTATGTAAGGATTGGCATACTTTGATAACCTTAGGTAGTCCTAGCTAAGGTTGTACAATGGGGTATACAAAGGATATAATATGTAATATATGAAGATAAATGAATGATAGATAAAGGGAACCTCACCCTAAGTGATTTAAAAGAGATATAACATTGGTTCTTGACATGACTTAGCTCAATCAAATCTTTGCACAAAGTTGAATAAAGATTTGAAAATATGAATTTTTTAATATCATCAATGAGTTAAGAATATTGCAGGAACTAAAATGATAAAGACAAACACAGAGTAGATACTACATCATACTTTACGTTTATCAAGGATATTGGATGATGAGGGATTAAATTACGTTGGTAGATTGAACATTGAGAGGTTAAGCAAAACCTTTATGACTCTTTTGAGTATTTGGATAGTCATGACAAATTAATAGATTTTAGTCTTAACTAATAAATATGAACTAATCAATTAGCAGATGATGAATGCAAATTGTTTAAATAATCTAAACCTTATTCGACTAGAATTATAGTTCATAATTTTCTCAATGAAGTTATATCATCTTTTATTAGATGTGATGGATTGGAAATGTTTAGTATTTCAATCTCTAAACCTAGACTAATTCAACTTTAACTTTTGAAACCATGATAGCTCTTCCCTTCTATTAACAGGACTAAAGATCAACTTTAAAGTGGCCAAGGTTAGCTCTTTAATTGGCAGAAAGAGCACCAACTTCAACTTTTTATTCAATTTTGTCAATGTCTCTTTCAACGAATTTTGTTTGCATTGTAGTTAACATTTCAAGCTTTAAAGTGTTGACCAGATTAAAGATGCTAAAGGAATTTATTGGTTCAAAGACAATGAGGCTCCATGAGTTTTGAACAAATTACAAAAATTATCTTTTTTTTCATCCAATCAGAAAAAGTCAAAAAGGTTTAGTTCTCTAGTTTTTTCCATTGACACATAGTTTAACATAATTGTAATCCAATAAGGATTTAGGTAGGACTTTTTGGTAGAGAAAGTGAAGTCTAACTAGTAGATCATTGCTTAGCATAAATCAATCTAGCTTACACTTGTGGATGATGGTCAATCTGCTAACTAGTCTACTAACATGTTGTATTTTTCGGTTTGTTTTGGGATTACGTTTCTAGATAGTGGTTAATGATGAAGAAAGCTTTAGTTTGTTCGTTAGATGGGAGATTTCTATTGTTTTTAATGATAAGAAGAAAGTGTACTTAAAATATTTTCGTGGTAGGATGAGATTGATTATGTATATATCTGGACAGTGAATGTTTGTTTTAGGTGATTTTATAGTTTTTCCTTTTTAAGGGGTTATGTATGAGACATTGGAGTTTTAAGGAGTTTGTACTGATGGTGTGGTTTCTTCGGTATGAGGATTCATTCCTTGCTTCCTTCACTGATCCCTTTATGATCAAATTTTGTATCGTTGATGCTTTAATTAAATCTCTTTAGCTAAGCAAAAAAAAAAAAACTAGTTTACACATTGTAGGAATTTCTTTGTTGCTAAATGAAGTAGACCTCAACTAAAAGTAGATCCACAAGATCCATAAAGTTGGTGAAATTAGAAAAATAAAACATGGCTACAAAGTCACAAGCAATGTTTTGTGTTCCTTATGATTTCCTTACCACATTAAAATCTCTTCAACACAACATACAATAGTATAAGACAACTTGAGTGTAATCAATTTATCCCATAGAGGTTTTCTACCCATAACATCATTTGAAGCATAGATATTAATAAGAACACAAGAAAGGTTAAGGGATTTAATGATACCTCTGAGGAGAATGAATCTCTATTCATTAATAGATGAGTCAAGGCAAAAACATTCTTCAAACTAAATGGTGATAAGTTCTGTATATCACCCCTAGGAGCTTCACCATTCACTTTTAAAATCGTCTTTTGTCCAAAACAATCTCAACAATTTTAGATCCACTAAAAAGGCTTTAGTTTCTTAGAGAAACAACATATTCGAATTAAGCTCAGTGACTAGCTTATGAACAACCCTTATTTTCTTTTTTTTTTGCCAACAACCTTAATGTGCCAAGGTAGGATGTTAAACACTGTGAGAATAAAGGCATATGCAGGTTGGAATGGAAAGACAATTCAACATATATTAAGGTTAGCCTTTTAAAGCTTCTCCTTGACATCTTTAGAATTTGAAGGTGGTTAACCTCTTTGTTTTTTTTTTTACTTCAAAACTAATCCCAAAAGAGAGCAAACATCACAAGTTTGCTCAAAATATCACATCATGGAGTCATTTTTATTTGAATATCATCAGGTGAAAGTGATAATTCAGCTTCGTGCAATGTTGAGGTGTGGTCCCTATAATTAACTTTCAATAATTCACTTTTTTCCTTTCTCAATTTTCTTCTTTGTTTGACAATTTGAGGTGTGTTCATCCTCGTACCATTAATCTTCTTCTCCGTTAGTTGTTTAGAATGTCTTAAAAAAACTTGTTTTAGGCTTATATAGTCTTCTGCACTTTAAATCTATGACCAAACTTGAAAAATTGTAAACTAGCTCCTCATTAACATATACCTTAAAAGCTTTCTCATTTGCCTTAAAATAAATTAAGTGAGGAATGACAGATCGTCGTTTCATTAAGATTAATACTCCGATAATGTCAAATATGCTTTTGGTGTGTGTGCCATTGTTCATTATTACAAATGTTTCCCATAAATTTCATACTTAGTGAAGACACGATCGAAAAATGTAAAAAGACACCTTCTAATGTGAGCCAATCAAACTTCTTTGAACTTATATTTGAAATTTCCTAACGTATGATTTTCTCAACCAGATATCCAACTTCTTATAGCTAGATAGGCATGCTTCCATGCGTTCCTCATGTCCAAAAGTAATTAGGATGCCATTTCCACCCAATGACCTAATATGGTAGAAGAACCCTTCTTGAGCTAACGAGTCATGGCAAACCTATGATAAATGTATTAGTGGAGTGAGTTGATTGCACTTCTCTACAACTATTCGAAGTCAATTTAGTTGACTTCTATGTCAAAGTTGATTTCTGCATCTTGAGCTTAGGTTTGGGTTAGACCCTTAAAGTCATCTTTGAAAGATAGATTTTCTCTGACTTTTTGGAGAAATAATTATTGATTGGGAGCCTACCAAAGTCTTCAGTACGTCCCTTTTTGTTTTTGCAACATCTTCCTATGAAGACTATATCTTGAATAAATTAATCTTCTTTATGTCCATCCAAATGCTGATTTCTTGACAATGATGTTGGTCCTATTTATTCTTCTTCCATTACCATAGTTTAAAGCTTTGAGTAGTTCAAATTCTTCTTAATGTCACACAAATGCATAAGTTAAATGGTTATTATGGCTGTTCTTCATGACAATGAAGACATCTTTGATCTTGCCATAGGTTTCAAATGTCTCCCAAAGAGCTCTGTTTTGATGAACACCGAGTGGAGAGAAAGGCCCTCCAATCAACTAAATTATTACTTGAAGTTTTCATTATTGAACTTGTCAATTCATCTTGTTGGGGTTTGTGGGTTTTTGTTGCAACTACATATAATCTAATCATTAACTTACACATATTTATTATGTATAACATGCAAAATATGTAATATTTAGGGTAAACTCCACATAGACCTCTTGTGGTATGACATTTTCTCATATAACCTCTTAAGGGTTTTTTTCTCCCAAATAAAACTTGAGTTTTACTACTGTTCCCACAAGGATAACTGTTGGTCCCAAATATAGGTGCTAAAGGGGGGGTGAATAGCACTATCTCGGTTCTTTCTTGCGGGATTGAAACTTGATCTCAAAATGAAGAAGATAAGGCAATGAAAATAATGGACAAGGTATTTATAGTGGTTCGGTCCAAGACCTACATCCATTACCTCGATTATCCAACCAAGGATTTTCAAATCAAACACTAAAACGGTGGAACTCACAAGCTTCCACCAAGCTTTTACAATAGCTTTTCCAAGGCTTAGCCACAACCTTTACACTAGTTTTTCACGAGATCAACTAAAACCCAATGTGGTTTTCCAAGGCTCAACCACAACCTATCACTAGTTTTTCTCGAGCTAAACTAAAACCCCAATGTGGTTTTTCAAGGCTCAACCCCCACCCTTACTCTAGCTTTTCACGAGCTAAACTAGAATCTAACCCCAACTTTTCAAGGCTAAGTTGGAACCTACAAGCATCCAAGCAAACCTTGCTTGATGCAAACACTTAGAGTGAAACACTCACTCTAAGAATATAAAGATTGAAAGAGGGATGTACCTAGTGATCACATGGTTGATCTATGTGGTACAAGTTTAAGTGCTAAACACAAATACACAGAATAGGCGTTGAAGTTCAATGAATAGTACAAAGGATTTTCAGGTTTTGCTACTCTTCTTGGCTTGAGTGTGATGGTGTCTTTTTGGTATGAAGCCAAAGTTGTCAAAAATTGATCAAAAATTGTTCCCTTGGCATTTGAAGACCCTTTTATAGTTAGAGAAGCTTGTCTGATGGCTATTGGGACGTTTATGACCGTTAGAAACAGTTTGGGAAGATTATAGCCGTTTTCTTATCTTGTAGTGGCCTGGAGGATGTAGCAGACAGAGAGTACTTAGTCGACTAAAATTTTTCCCTTGGTCGACTAAGTTGGTTCTGTTTTAGACGCAAATTCCAGTGATCGCTTAGTCGACTAACCCTATTATCTTGGTCGACTAACTTGATTCTGTTTCTCACCAAGCTTCACCCTTTCACTTCTCCACTTTGACCTTTGTTCAGCAAATGATCTTCCTTAACATATCAAGGGACTCCATCAATACTGATCTTCCTTGTTGTTTATCCAAATCACATCTTTGGGTGTTCAATAGGAAGATTAAAATATTTTCTCATTTATGAACATTTGCCCTACACACTTAGTTATAGATGTCAGACACAAATGACATGGGAACGTTTTATTATCATCAAAAACTAATGGAGCCAACAATCTCCGCCTTTTTCATGATGACAAAACATCCCTTGATTAATAGCATGATGCCTTTTTAGTATCTTTTTCAATTTCTGCAGCAGATGAGGATTGCTCCCCCTAAATTCATGCTCCCCTTAAGTGTGTGCCTATTTTTCATCTTATTCCAGCAAGTTCCTTCCTTAGTTATATTCCTAATTATATTGTAAATACTTGCTTCTGATAGAGAATGCTCATATATGCAGATTTTAAGAATAAATGACATGTTGACAGATTGTTATCAGTATTCTATGTCTATAATTTTCTGTCAACTAGCATGCAGGTTCAGATTTCATCATGTTAGCTCCAGATTTCATTCACACCATCATTTTTCCAGCAAAGCTCTTATGAATCATCATTCATTGTACTCAAGCACATGTTTTTACTTTGCATTACTGTCTCAGAGATGATTTATCAACATAATAACTCAATATTAACACAATATTAGAAAAATTTGATAGTTTTGCACAATATCAGCAGACAAGTTTCCAACCATGCTTCATAATGTCATAAATATCATTTTCAGAGTTCAACCACTTTAAACAGCTATCAACAAGCATATTCAAGACATTCATAAAGTCAGGTAAGATTAATAGCATTGTTTGAATGCCATTTTGGCACAGATATCCAACAAAGTAGTGATCAAAAATATTGTTCCAGAAATACCCCTAGTCCTATTTTTGCTACTTGTCTACCCTAGAAGTCTGGTACCTCTACCCTCAGGATTTTTGTTTTTCTTGTAAATACTACTCCCCCTTTTTGTCATCATCAGAGAGAGGGCTAAGGTATCAATTCTCAAAGGAAGATGGTATAGATTCAGGGGACATAGTTTGTTCCCACCAAGGATTTAGGGGAACAGGAGAAGGTGGTCTCAGAGGGGGTTGAGAAATTGCTTTTAGAGTCTATTGAGGAGATGTATCTGTAGCTTTTTCTAAGGTTTCCTGATCTGAGACTTCTATTGGAGCTTGAAGAGTGCTTGCAGAAGGTGACTTTGCCTTTTCTGCCAATCTTGAAGACTTCCTTGTTCCTGGAGGAACTAATTTTCTTGCTGTCTTCTTCTGTCTCATGGCAGGTGACTGAGGCTTAGATGCAGGAGCTGTGTCTCTTACTCTTGTCTTTCCTGTTTTCTTCCCTTTTTTCTGCAGCTCTCTGTTCTAAGGTCATTACTTAAGCAGTTTAAGCTGTTGCTGCCTTTTTTTCTGCTTGTTATTCTCTTGCCATCTGATAGAACAGTCCCATGATAGACACTTCATCAGAATGAGGAGGTGATGCTTCTTGTTCAGGATTCGATGGAGATTAGTGCTCAGGAGAATAGGGTGATGACCCAACTACCTCAATACCTTGTTTAGACGTTTCCCTTTCTGCTGAGGTGGTTTTGTGGGGTTCTTCAATTTTTGGTTTAGGGTCATGATGACCAGGGGTTGCACTTAGGTAGGCTGATCATTCAGCTTGAAATTCAGATCCCTCTGGTTGCAATGCTGATCCTTTAGCACCTTGTCCTTCTGGTGCCATGCTCTTAGTAGCAGAGAAGTCAGCATTAGCAAGTCCAGTTGGAATTTTAGATCTTGCTTTTAAGCTAGCTTCAATTTCATTCATTCTTTCTTCAATTTTAACAAGCCTAGCTCCCTGATTAGTGAGCTTGGCATCCATTCTCATCAGCAAGTTGAACATTACTTTATTGGAAATGGAGAGGCTGTTGTTTCTAGTTGAGTGGGGGCTGCCTCTGGCTGTGGTTGAACTAAAGTGATCTTTGAAGTCTTGTTGAAGGTGTCCCCATACACTCTGTATCCCATTTTGATCAAACTTCCTAGGTAGATTGGTTGGTCTCTACTCTTGACCATATCCATATCATACCTCTTTGCCCATACTCCTTTCTTCTTGACAAGAGATGTGATTACATTCCCATAAGGCAAATGGATCTTTTCCAGTTTATAAGCTACCCACATCCTTTCAATCATGAACCGTCCAAGGTTCAGAACTTCACCAATGAATGCATGCTCCATCAGCCAAAGGTCTTGAAGGCTGATGTAGCTTAAGCTACCACTCCTACCATGCAGATTCGCAGCAACAAAGTAATGTAGGATTCTAAATTGTGGACTAATAATCAGTCCTGCGTTGTTCTTTAAAGAAATTTCTCTTTCTTTCCAGTGACAATTTTCCACACAAAAGCAAGATCATACTTGTTTGGCATGTCATACTCTCCATTTTTCTCCTTCTATTCCTAGCAGGTTACTCAAGTCTGAGGCTGTAACTAAGAATTTCTTCCCATTTAGAAAAACGTTCAGATTATTTTCAAAGTAGTCCTTTGAGTCATCAAGCTCCCTTTCACTATATGCTATGCTAGCATAAAATTCTTTAACTAAGCTAGCACTATATGTTCTACCTTTGAAGGAGCTATACTCCTTAATGCTTAGTTCATTGAAATAATCTGCCAGGTTTGTTTGGAGTTCAGGAGTTTCACTGAAACTCTCCCAGTCAATGAACTTCCCGCATATAATGGGGGCATTTTCGATTTTCTTAAATCTCTCTTCATGAATTTTGTTTTTAAATTTCATGGAAGAGGTAGATGAAGTACCTTTTTCTTCTTTGTCTTTCTTTCTCAGTTTCTCAGCTTTTTTCTTCTTCTCTTTTTATTTATTCATCTTGAACCTTTTCCCAGTCTTCTTTGTTGCAAAACTCGATGTCCCTTTTTGCTTCTTTCTTGGGTGCTCAGCTTCGGGGTTTTCTTCTGCTAGTCTCTTCCCTTTTTTCTTTGCAAGCAAATCTTTGAGAAGAGTCGACTTAGCCATTGCGATTTCTGATGATGTTTTTCACTTAGGGTTCCAAGAAATGACAGAATGAGGGTTCTCGGTTGGTTTCAGAAGATGGA
This sequence comes from Theobroma grandiflorum, assembly GCA_036013995.1. Lineage (NCBI taxonomy): Eukaryota > Viridiplantae > Streptophyta > Magnoliopsida > Malvales > Malvaceae > Theobroma > Theobroma grandiflorum. The sequence goes on from CP142131.1 coordinate 18,716,460, forward strand.
GATAAGCAAATAAGATTGATGGAATTAAGAGAGTCGGCTTTCAGAGAATTAAGAGTGAATGACGGTTTCTGACTTAGGGAACTGCCTGCCTCCCCCTTAACCGATGCCTTATTTTTCCAAAATTCAAAAACTCCCTCTCATATTTTTACTATTTACTGCACCAAGTTTCCCCTTTTTATTTTGTCACCTAGTAGGCACAAAATCCCATCAATTTAATCCTATATCAAACACCATCAGTTCTTTTGATTTAATGGAACAGAGTGTTTTTAGTTGACTGAGTTTACACTTTAGTCGACTAAGTCTCTATTCAGTCCAGACTTCTTCCTATAACTCTTCCACATAGCACATCTATAGATTCCTTCTAATTTCAAAAAACCTATCCTCACTAAGGGGTTTTGTGAATATATCTACAAGTTGGTGCAATGTGCTCACGAATTCAATATTGATTTCTCCTTTAGTTACATAATCTCTAATGAAGTGATGTCTAATCTTAATGTGTTTTGTTCTTGAGTGTTGTGCAGGATTCTTCGAAATGTTTATAGCATTGGTGTTGTCACAATATATGGGAGTGTTATTCATGGACAACCTGTAGTCTCTCAACTGTTGCTTAATCCATAAAACCTGTGCACAACAACTTCCTAGGGACACATACTCTGTTTCAGTAGTGGACAAGGCTACAGAATTTTGCTTCTTGCTCGACCAGCATACAAGCATGCTTCCTAGCAGTTGACATGTTCCACTTGTGCTCTTCCTATCAGTTCTACTTCCAGCAAAGTCAGCATCTGAATATCCTACAAGGCTGAATGGTGATTCTTTTGAATACCACAATCCTAGGCCTTAAGTTTCTACGAGATATCTAAATATTCTTTTCACAGTAGTGAGGTGTGTTTCTTTAGGTTGAGACTGAAATCTAGCACATAAACACACACTAAACTGAATATCTGGTCTACTTGCAGTTAAGTAAAGAAGAGATCCAATCATACCTCTATAGAGCTTTTGATCTACATCTTTACCTTTCTCATCAGCATCAAGCTTTGAAGATGTACTCATTGGTGTGCTGATGGATTTCAATTTCAACATATCATACTTTTTGAGCATGTCTTGAATGTATCTGTCTTGGCTGACAAAGGTTCTTCCTTTGCATTGCTTGATTTGAAGGCCAAGAAAGTACTTCAATTCTCCCATCATGCTCATCTCGAATTCTCCTTGCATTTTCTTAGCAAAATTCTTGCAAAGAGATTCATTAGTAGCACCAAATATTATGTCATCAACATAGATTTGGACTATGATTAGATCATTTAGGTATGTCTTGATAAACAGTGTGGTGTCAATGTTGCCCCTAACATAGTCTTTTTCTACCAGAAATTTAAAGAGCCTTTCATACCAAGCCCTAGGAGCTTGTTTCAATCCATACAAGGCTTTGTGAAGTTTGAGGGCATGATCTGGTTTTTCGAAATCTTCAAAACTAGTAGGTTGTTCAACATATACCTCTTCTTGAATAATTCCATTAAGGAATGCACTCTTCACATCCATTTGGTATAGTTTGAAGTTCATATGACAAGCGAAGGCAACTAACAATCTTATGGCTTCTACTCTAGCTACCGGGGCAATGGTTTCTTCATAATCTATTCCTTCCTCTTGATTATATCCCTTTGCCACCAATCCTGCTTTGTTCCTTACAACATTTCCTTGTTCATCAATCTTATTTCTAAACACCCATTTAGTGCCAACTATAAGATGATTCGAAAGCTTAGGCACTAGTGACCCTACTTCATTTCTCTTGAATTGCTCCAGCTCCTCTTGCATGGCTAAAATCCAACTTTCCTCTTTTTCAGCTTCTTTAAAACTTTTAGGTTCAATTTGAGAAATGAATGCTAAAAATTCACATGTCTCCCTAGTTCCTTTCCTAGTTTTAACTCCTTGAGATATGTCACCTATGATTTGTTCTTAAGGGTAATCTCTTACATATCTCCAGCTTCTAGGTAAATCACTATACTGGATTTCTTGTCTTTGTAAGTTTTCAAGTGGTGGAGCTACGGGTTCTTCCCTAGATGAGTCTTTCTCATTATTTTTGCTATCATCTAGACTCATTTCTTCCATGTTTCTTTCTAGATTTTCTAAATCTTCATCATCCTCATGAGTTTCCTTTTCAACATGGATTGATTCATCAAAAACTATATGGACAAATTCTTCAACATTTAGTGTCTTTTTATTGAAAACTCTATAAGCTTTTGAGTTCATGGCATATCCCAAGAATATTGCTTCATCACTCTTGGCATCAAATTTTCCAAGTGGCTGTTTTCCATTGTTCAAAACAAAGCATTTGTAGCCAAAGCTCCTAAGATGAGACATGTTTGGTTTTCTTCCTTTGTACAACTCATATGGGGTCTTTGACATGATTGCTCTAATTGAAACTTTATTAAGTATGTAAGCTGCAGTATTAACAACTTCAGCCCAAAAGTACTTAGAAAGGTTATTCTCACAAAGCATGGTTCTTGCCATTTCTTTCAATGTTCTATTCTTTCTCTCCACAACTCCATTTTGCTGGGGTGTTTTAGGTGCTGAAAAGTTATGTTCCAACCCCTTTTCGTTATAATATTTCTCGAACTCATCATTTTCAAATTCTCCTCCATGGTCACTCGTAATCCTAATAATGGATGTACCTCTTTCATTCTCAACTTTCTTGCAATATCCTATGAAAGCTGATAATGCATTATTCTTGTGAGCAAGGAAATAAATCCAAGAGAATCTAAAATAGTCATCAACAATCACTAAACCATAAGATTTGCCACCTAGACTTGTGGTGCTAATTGGACCAAAAAAGTCAATATGAAGCATTTCAAGAGGTTTCGATGTCGACACAACATTCTTAGCTTTGAAGGAAGTTCTGACTTGTTTTCCTAGCTGACATGCTTCACATACTCTATCATTCTCAATAATAATGCTGGGCAGTCCAACAACTAGATCTTTCTTAATCAGTTTCGACATGGTATTCAAGCTAACATGTCTTAGTCTCCTATGCCATAACCAGCTATCATTTTCAGCCTTGGCAACTAAGCACATTTCACTATCCTTTACTAGATCTTCAAGAAAGATAACATACATGTTTTTCAATTTATTTCTTATGAAGGTAGTCTTGTTGGTGCCTATGTCTATTACTTCACATTTGTTAGAATCAAAACAAACTTTAAACCTTTTGTCGCATAGCTGACTTATGCTTAGCAGATTATGCTTTAATCCTTGAACAAATAACACATGGCAAATTTGTGTGCAGGAGTTCTTACCAACCGTACCTATACCTTGAATTCTTCCTTTTGAGTTATCTCCAAAGGATACGGTGCCTCCCTTTCTCTTGTCCAGCTATGCAAATAGCATTTCATCCCCTGTCATGTGTCGAGAGCGGCCACTATCCATGTACCATGGTTGCTTCATCTTGTGTTGAGCCTTTGAACATGTCTCCTTTAGGTGCAGCTCAACCTACAAAAATATAGTTCAGTTCTTCTTGATAAGTACCCATGCTTTGATGGGTCCTTGAGTGTTAGTGTCAATAAAATAGCTTTTCGACACCCAGACTTTTCTAGTTTTCTGCACATTAATGTTTTTGACACAATTATATGATATCTGATCATATTTTCCACAACAATAGCATCTGGATGATGTATTATGATAATTTTTCTTCCTATGTGAATTTTTCTTTAAAGGATCATTATTTAGACACTTGAGAGCTATATTTTCATTGAGAGCTTTTTGCAAAACATCAGTTTTATTTTCCAGCTCTACTCTCATGATTTCAAAATATGTTTTTGAGTGTTCCAGTTCAGTTTGAAGTAAATTTCTTTGTTCAAAAACAGAATTGAAATCCAGTTTTATTTTCTCCAAATTTTTTTCAAATGATGCAGCCTTTTTCTTCAGATTTTTGTACTTTAAAAACAGGCTTTCAAACTCATCACATAACTCATTATACTCATCTTGTAAATCATTCATAGATATATCACAAGTCGATGAGCATACCTCTGTTTCATCATCTTTTACCATCAGGCAAATGTTTACTCTTTCTTCTAAGCTTCCTTCATCAGATTCTGTGCTTGAATCACTATTTGACCAGGCTGCAGCAACCATTGTCTTTTTCGATTTTCTATTTTTTCTTGGAGTTTCTTCCTTCAGCAATGGACATTCTGATTTGTAATGTCCTGATTTTTTGCATTCATAGTAGATTACTTCTTCCTTATTACTGTTTTCATTTTTGTTTTTTTTCCATGAAGGACTTTGATCCTTTTTAAAGAATTTTCTTGCAACTTTTCGATTCTTTCTTCCCATCAATTTTCTCAATCTTCTTGCAACAAGTGCAAGTTCATCATTATTATCGCATGAGAGTTCTTCCAACTCTTCTTCAAGGATGCTAGCTTTGAGTGCTATGTTATTCTTCTTGTCTTTTACCTCTATTTTATCCTCTTCTTCCTCTTCTTTGAGCTCCAGTTCATGTGTGAGGAGTGACCCACATATTTCATCGAGTGTGATGATGTTCAAATCTTTGGCCTCTCGGATTGCAGTCACCTTTGGCTTTCAGGACTTAGGTAGACTCCTAAGAAGCCTTTTTCACAAGCTCATGCTCTGGGATAGGTTTTCCTAGTTGCTTAAGCTTATTTGTAATGTTTGTGAACCTATCAAACATGCTGGTGATGTTCTCACCAGGTTCCATTTTGAACATCTCATAACTATAGGTCAAGAGGGCTATCTTGGACTACTTAACTTGGGAAGTCCCTTCATGAATTATTCTTAACTTGTCCCACACTTGCTTAGCTGTTGTTCAGCTTGAAACTTTGTTGAACTCAGTGGGAGTTAAGGCACAATGCAAGGTGTTGATTGCTTTGAAATTTGTCTACACTTTCTTAGTTTCAGCCTCAGTCCATTCAGACCTTGGCTTAAGCATCAACTCATTTGTGACAACATTCACAGTTGAGGGAGTAAAGGGACCATCAGTGTGACATCCCACATTTCATAATCTATGGCCCTAATGTAAATTGACATTCTAGTGCTCCAATAAGGGTAGTTAGAGCCATCAAACAGAGGTGGTATGTTTGTTGATTGTCCCTCAGCTACAACTAATTTTTGTTGAGCCATTTGGATCCTTTCTAAGGGTGTTAGACCTTGTATGCAGAGAGCTAGCTCTGATACCAATTGTTGGTCCCAAATATAGGTGCTAGAGGGGGTGAATAGCACTATCTCGGCTCTTTCTTGTGGGATTGAGACTTGATCTCAAAATGAAAAAGATAAGGCAATGAAAACAATGGACAAGGTATTTATAGTGGTTCGGTCCAAGACCTACATCCACTACCTTGATTATCCAACCAAGGATTTTCAAATCAAATACTAAAACGGTGGAATTCACAAGCTTCCACCAAGCTTTTACAATGGCTTTTTCTAGGCTTAGCCACAACCTTTACACTAGTTTTTCACGAGATCAACTAAAACCCAATGTGGTTTTCCAAGGCTCAACCACAACCTATCACTAGTTTTTCTCGAGCTAAACTAAAATCCCAATGTGGTTTTTCAAGGCTCAACCCCCACCCTTACTCTAGCTTTTCACGGGCTAAACTAGAACCCAACCCCAACTTGTCAAGGCTAAGTTGGAACCTACAAGCATCCAAGCAAACCTTGCTTGATGCAAACACTTAGAGTGAAACACTCACTCTAAGAATATAAAGATTGAAAGAGGGATGTACCTAGTGATCACACGGTTGATCTATGTGGTACAAGTTTAAATGCTAAACAAATACACAGAATAGGCGTTGAAGTTCAATGAAGAGTACAAAGGATTTTCAGGTTTTGCTACTCTTCTTGGTTTAAGTGTGATGGTGTCTTTTTGGTATGAAGCCAAAGTTGTCAAAAGTTGATCAAAAATTGTTCCCTTGGCATTTGAAGATCCTTTTATAGTTGGAGAAGCTTGTCTGATGGCTGTTGGGACGTTTATGATCGTTAGAAACAGTTTGGGAAGATTCTAGCCGTTTTCTTGTCTTGTAGTGGCCTGGCGGATGTAGCAGACAGAGAGTACTTAGTTGACTAAAATTTTTCCCTTGGTCGACTAAGTTGGTTCTGTTTCAGACGCAGATTCCAGTGATCGCTTAGTCGACTAACCCTATTATCTTGGTCAACTAACTTGATTCTGTTTCTCACCAAGCTTCACCCTTTCACTTCTCCACTTTGACCTTTGTTCAGCAAATAATCTTCCTTAACATATCAGGGGACTCCATCAATACTGATCTTCCTTGTTATTTATCCAAATCACATCTTTGGGTGTTCAATAGGAAGATTGAAATATTTTCTCATTTATGAACATTTGCCTTGCACACTTAGTTATAGATGTTAGACACAAATGACATGAGAACGTTTTATTATCATCAAAAACTAATGGAGCCAATAATAACAGTGTTAAATTTTAGTTAAATTTTACTAAAAGGACAATAAGACCCATATATATATATTTGAAAATTATGTAATTTTATTGCTAAATGCCAAGTTTTTAAAAAACTTTGGAGTTTATAATTACAATAAACATAAGAAACAATAAAATAAGAAAACATAAAAACCACTAAGCTCATAAACCCAGAAGTAAGGATGTTTGAGTTATAATATATTATGAGCCCTAAGACATGTCGAGGTTTAATTAAATTAAAACCACAAAGTCATGTCCTAAGAATCACCATTTAAGGTCGCTTGTACATGAACTTACAGACCTCCAATAATTTGTCTTAAAAGGGAATTAATACCATGAATTACTATCCAAATCTCATAACCAAGATGTCCAAAACCCATAGTATCCAAAATAATATTTAATCACCACTTACAGATGGCCCAATATCAAATGAATACCTCTTCATATTAGATAAGCAATCCAAGCAATAATCCAAAACCGATAACCACTTTAATTACTACTACACACGTACTCGGTTCATGTTTCTCAATTATTAAAGAATCCTTGTGAATTTCAAATTCTCCATTTTCCATAGTTGTAGAATATTTCAAATTTAAAAGACTGCTTATAAAGATAGCGGACTGATCCATGTAGCATTTAAATGTGTCAGTTTTTGTCTTAATAAAGGATATTATTATATAGCAGAAGAAATCCACTTAAACCCCAATTCAGCCTTTTAACCTTTTATCCGCAGAAAATTCCACCTCAGCTTCTGCCAAAACAAACTCCTCATATATCTCAAATAAATCAATGCTTCTTAATATTCCCTTTTTTTGCAAGTGCACTTGCTAAACAATTAGCCTCACACAAAGCGTAATTAATTTTCCAACCTTTAATCATTTCTTGCCAATGCTTTAACTTAATTATCAATTGCTTGTATTTCCATGGAACCTCCTCATGATTTTTAGATAATAAAACCACATTTACTGAGTCACTTTCAACTTATAGATTGAAAGAGCAATTTTTTATATGTGAATCAAAGATAAAAAAAAAAAGCCTCATAAATTGTTTGTAATTCTGTCAAATTTGATTCACCACTACCCATAATCTTAAAAAATTTAGCTATTATCTCGCTCGAATGATTTCGAAGAACTCCTCCAATATCCATTTGACCAAAACTACTTGCGAAAGCACCATCTATGTTAAATTTCATCCATCCTTTAGAAGGATTCGTCCATACAAAATTCAATCGTGTCACGTCATTAGTTTATATTTATATATTTTTCGAATTTCGAATTAAATCTTTAATTGAATTCATGATATGCAACCATCTAACCTTAGCCCATATTGTTACTCTAACCTTTATAATTTCAAACAACTGTGAAGCATCCCACAATTTTCCATTAAAGATCATATCATTCCAGAATTTTCAAAAAGACCAAGTAATAGCATAAAAAGCAAGGATCCAAAGATTACCCCTATCACCACCAGAAATTAGAGAATGCCAAACTAGAAAAACATTGTGGTTTATTCGAAAATGCCCATTGTATGTCTCATGCAGCACACCACATGTTCCATATGCGCCAAGACTCCTTACATGTGAAGAATAAGTGACAAACTAATTCACAACTACTATTACAAAGAACACATATCGCCTTTTCTTCCTCAAGAAGGCCTCTACAAACTAACTCTTCCTTAATTGCAACTTTCTCCCATAATAGCTACCAAACAAAAACTTTAACTTTATATGAAGTGTAACCCAACCAAACCTTATTCCAAATATCATTCTGAGCATTGTGAGAGTATAAAGCTATCTGACAAAAAGATTTGGATGAATACACCCTATTAGAGGTAGCTTTCCATACAATTTTGTTAATCAATTTCCTACTCAATGAATGTTGCCTTAGAATAGTCCAAAGACTCGTCCACTACTAGTACTCCCATCCAAATAAAAAATGCTTTAACTCTATGCTCCACTGCCATTCATTGTTTATCCACTCCCCATATCCACAAATAATGCCATTTTTCTTCACAACCAGATCGTAAAGTCTTGAAAATTCATTTTAGAGCATTATTCCTTTAAGCCATTTGTCTTGCTAGAATATAATATCTTTTCCATCTCCTACATTAAAATCAAAGTTAAAAGACACCTACAAGAAAAACATATCTATAGGCATTAGAGGAGAAATTATGTCTTTCCAAAAGTTTAGAGTATTTACGCGACACATCAAAATTAGGGAGGAGGGCACGTGGATTGTAGTCATTATTAGCCATCACGATTTCTCTCCGTAAACATTCTTTCTCATTCCTAAACCTTCATAACCATTTAGAAAGTAAGGCTCTATTTTTAACCTCTAAATTCCTCCTTAAAAGCCTAAACATTTTCTCATCTCACATAATGAATACTAGTATTCCTCTTATTTCCAAACCACAAGAATCTTCTCTGAATTTTTTCAAACTCAACTTAAATACCTTTAGGCATTTTAAACAAGGACATATAATATATATGAAGGCTGATTATCATAGACTTAATCAAAGTCACTTTACCTTTCAATGACAATAACTTAGACTTCTAATGACCAAACTTGGTTTCAACACGTTCTAACATCTGTCTCCATATTTTAAAAGAGCTATATGAAGCACCTAATAGAAGTCCTAAATATATGAAAGGCAACATTCCAATTTTACAATTAACACAACCCGTCCATCTTTGTAAAATATTCATATTGACTCTCAACCTAAATAGACTACTCTTATTAAAGTTTATCTTCAATCTTGAAATAATTTGAAAACATCTCAATATTCTTTTGATGTTCATTAAATATTCCACTTTAGGTTTACAAAATATAAGAGTATCATCTACATACGAAAGATGAGATATTAAAAGACAACCTTTACCAATAAAGGTACTACCACATAATTCCTTCCCATTATATGAACTCTTGAGACAACTAAACACTTCCACCACCATATTAAATAAGAAAAGAGATAACAGAGAGCTTTATCGCAAACCTCTTTTCACCTTAACTATTTTACTTGGAGACCCATTAACTAAGATAGCAATGGATATTGTGGATTTACATTCCATAATCCATCTCCTCCACTTTTCTTCAAAATCCATTTTCATCATAGTAAAGTCCAAAAAATTCTAATTCACTCTATTGTATGCCTTTCCGAAATTCACCTCAAACATTAAACCACCATCTTTATCTTTTCATAGCAACTTCACCATCTCATTAGCAATGAAAGCACAATCCAAAAGCTGCCTTCCATTCACAAAGCAAATTGATATCCTCCAACAACTTCTCTAATAGACTTTTTAAGATGATTGGCCATTAGCTTAGCAATAATTTTGTAAATACTACTTACAAAACTAATAGGCCTATAATTTCCCATTTTACCTAGATTTTTAACTTTAATGTAATGAAGCTTTCATTAATTCTATCTCCCTACTTCCCAATGAATTAAAAATCAATCATACAAGACATTACCTCATTCTTCACAACCTTTCATTGAGATTTGAAGAAAATGAAATTGAAACCATCCGGAGTTGGGGCTTTATCACCGTCACAATCCTTAATAATCCCCCAGACTTCCCTTTCAAAAAAAAAAAATGACTCTAACTCCAACACAAGCTTAGCAAATAATTTTTTGATCCCACAACACAAGTTATCCAATTTCAATGTCTTTCTATCATAATAGAGTTTTTGAAAATGCTTGAAACCTCCTTTTTAATGAGAATCAAATCTTCAATTTGACTTTGATTCACATTAATACTAGTTACCTTATTTATAGGTTTCCTCTCTACTGCCATAGCATTAAAGTACTTTGTGTTTTTGTCCCATCACAAACCCATTTACACCGCAATTGTCGCCTCCATTTCTATTTTTCTGTTTTATACAAATTCCATAATTCACACCATTTCATCATCACAAAGTCCATCAATCCATCATTCTTATCTGAACTCTGCCATTCCATATATATGTTATGTAACTCCCTTTCAAGCAATTCAATTTTCTGTGACATCACACTAAATTTATTCTTATGCCATTCTTGAATGATTGGCCTTAGATTTTTTAAACCTCTCCATACAATAGGTCCATGGCTAGTTTCCTCTATTGCACTAATCCAATTTTTTGCTATTAAAGTATGAAAACTCTAATCTTCCAACCAATAATTGAAAGCTTTAAATGGTTTAGACCCCAATTTAAATTTGTGTTACCTAATGCATTTCAATTATGATCAGATATGATCAGGGTTTTCTTTATTAATAACCCTTCGAACAGCCCTCTTTTCTCTCCTTAGGATAACTTATGCATTTCCTAGTAAGAATTCCCATCTAAAAAAAAAAAAATACCCCGTCACTCACAGGATAAAATCACTAATTAAATCTAAACACATTTTTCTTCTTCTTCCAATGTTACCACTATTTGAATAAAATCCTTTTTTGAATTCACAAAAGTCATACCCATTGCTTGACTTACTTTCCATATTTTTTTAGCTTTCATTTTATTATTATTCGAAGTAAAATATTGCTCCAACTCCTTATTCAAATCCCCTAATAAATCTTTTGCCCACTTACTGTTCCTTAACACTCTACCACTTTTACAATTACCTATTTTATTTTTAGAACTCCCTTTTTTCCCTAAGGTCGACCTGTTGGCCTTTTAACAATAATAGCATCCTCCGTGTCACTTCCAAACTTAGCATCACCATCATCTAAATCACCACCAACAAACATAAGCTACTTATTAATCACCACAAATTCCTACCATAATCCTTTTTCTGCTTCAAACAAATCAAACTCCTTACTAGACTCTCCTAAATTTTCTTAAAAACAACGGTTTAAGGAAATCATTTCAAATTCTTGTAAACCCAACAACCAATGAAACTAAGCTTGAGAGTCTTTAATTAAATTCCTTGATTGGTCCAACTCATCAAAAAGAAACGATAGTTCACAGTTTAAGGGACTCACGTCCAGCAAATTCCTATCTGTAGCAAAAGACTACCCATTATATTCACCTACATCTTAATACATAGCCAGACTTTTATCATGAAATGAATTTGTCTAGATAAGTCTCTCTCAATTCAGACTAGCACTATCCCAATTTACTTGTTTCATTAATTAGTCCTCCACCCCAACACTCAAACCAACACATTCAACATAACCACGTCTTATCAACTGATCCTCCCCCCTCAACATCATTAAAATTAGCATCATAATTATCATACTTTAATTGTGTCCTAAGTAAGACATCACCAACATTATTTAGACAAGCCTTGTTGTCATCGTCATGAGAAGATAGCATTTCGGGTTTAAATTCAAAGTTCTGCTATTTATTTAAATCACTTGCCAATCTTGAAAAAATATTTTTCAACAAAACAACATTTTGACTTCCATTTCTTTTAACAAATACCTGATTTTCTTTATGATTTTCATCCCTTAGACTATCTATAATTTTCTCAGCTCCATTGTTCAAATTTGAAAATAATGGATTTGAGAAAAATTGTAAATCATCATCTACACACACCCTATGATTTGGACCAATCAAACATTTCTGCAATAATTCTTTGTCCAGCAACCAGTGATCATCATCTTCTAGTGCTTTCAACACCTCTTTCACGGTTACTCAGATTTTATGAAAAATTTTTCCCACCCATAATGTGATCAAATTAAGAATGCAACTCACCTTTTTTTACTCTAACAAGCATGCTACCATAATCAAAATGAATTAAGGCCACTATATTGGCATCCAACTTCACAAAAACACCCCATTACAATCATATGTGGTCAAATGAATTAGCCACTGTTGAAAACAACTAAAGTAATCATCAACAAGGATTTTCATTAACTCCATATTAGAGAAGATGAGAAGCACTTCGAACCCTTTTATGGATTGAATTTTTGCATCAATACCCTGTGCCTCAAGACCTTTTTTTAGTCCATTGACTAAAAAACCAGCACATAAAGTTCCAATTGCACTACACTTCAACCATGCTTGATTTAACTTAGGAATGAAGATCACGCCACTATTTACTTTAGTTGCCTTAAGAGAAAAATCAGAAGGTAACTTCTCATTACGGACTTTCAGTATATTCTTCACCACGTCTGTGAAGGTTATAGCAGAAACCTAACTTATCCTATGTTTGGTTTGTAGAACCACACCTGCTTTACTCTTCAAGATCCCCTTCTCTTTAACCACAATATGTTAGCCAAAAATAAGCATCCCATTACTCCTCTGAATAGTTGTTTTGCATTCTTTTCCCTCCTTAAATCTAACAAACGCAAAGTTTGTTCTCCTTCTCATGGTACTCATAAGGACAAACACATCCACAACGATACCAAATCTATCAAACACAACTTTAATCTCAGCACAAGAAACCCTTTTTTTCTATATTATCCATAAAGATTGTAAACAGAAATTTCCTTCATCGTGCCAAGTTAAATTGATCAAGAATCCTTGTGCCTTAATACCCAAATCTTTGACGATCCCTAGCCATTCTGCTTCCTCCTCCATGCCAACGTAAAAAAAAAACTCTCAACTCTCTCTCTCATTTTTTTAGTTAAAATAAGACCCATATATTTAAAAGCTCAATTTATTTCTTTCATTTCACTTTAAACCTAGTTCACACATTTGAGGTTAAGAAAATACAATTCAGCTACATGTTGGATTTACCACACAAGTGTATATATCGTTAACAAGTAATATAATGAAAAGTAGAGTCTCGTTCGCACGAGGGATTACACCAAAATCTTTTGCTAAGTATTAAAATTAACATAACAGATTCTTATTCAAACAAGCAATTTTTAAAACTACTAAAGACTAAAGCAACTAAAACTAATAACAAGAATAGCAAATTAACTAGATAAACTCAATCAAACAAAAGCCTAGAACCATAACATCTCCTCAACACTTCATTTGAATCTCTTCTACTCTCTCTTCACTTACTAGACAGTTGAGTTGTTAACCTAGAGCTCTGATGTATTTGTAAATCTCTTATGATGTTCTTATAAAAATATCTCTATTAACCAATCTACTGTATTCCTATGCAAATTGTCAGTTAAAATTTTACTACGCAAGTATACGTATCGAACAGATAGTATATAAGCAAGCAGAGTGTCGATCCAATAGAGAATTAATCTAAAACTTTACTAAGTACTAAAATTAGAACAATTTAATCTTATCCAAACAATCCAAATTGAGTAATTAAATAAAACTAATAAACTAAAATTTAAACTAACAAGAAAAATCAAAATAATAAGTTGAGAAAAGATCAAATTAAATAAGCCTAAGATTACAATATCCCTCACACTTCATCAAAGTCTTACCTCTCTTCCTTAACTAAAATTGCTAACGTAGAGTCTTAGATTATTTATAAGGGTCTCTCGACTCATCTTATAAAAATATCTATTTTAACCAAAACACTATATCCCTATGTGAATTGAAATTAAAACAGACTCATTAAGTTTAGGCTCTAATTTGGCTGCATATGGCCTATAAGTATATCCATATCCTATACGCAAATCAATTAATTTGATCATATGCTATCCCAATTTTAGTCTACTCTAAACTCTCTTTTCCAAGTTTGTTTAGGTTCCTAAATCAATTTAATTGGTGATCAGGCAATTAAAAGCATTAAGAACAAATTGGAATAAACAATTCAATTCTCATTGAAAATAAGTAAGAAAGAGATTAAAAACTTAGACTACATGTGAGTTCAATTGCAATCTTAGAAAAAGAAATTAGCCACTCATGTTTGCAAAATCAAATAACATTGTATAAAATTTAACCATTGAAAGTAACAAGAAGAATAAAAGCCAAGGAACAAAATAATTATTGTTGTTTTGATTTCCAAGTTTCAGCCTCTAACTCCTAACTTCTTGAATCTCCAAAGGTTGTCTCTTAATATTCTTGAAAAATATCCTATTTATACTAATAAACTTAACCTAAAATTTTCTTAAGTTGACCTAGAGTTTAATTGGGCTTAAAAACGTAATGAGAGGCCCAAAAAAATTGTCAATATTTACAAATTGCTATTCCTGGCACAATACATCCAACTAATTTCCAACTTGATTTTCTCTATCCTCGAAGCAGAATTGGGCAAAGTTATTCATCAAAGTTGTAGCTCTGTCTCTTAGCTTTCCAATGGTCCAAGAATCGCAACAATTAGAGTTCTATAACTTGAAATATAGCCAAAATACTGAAACATATGCAAGCAGACTTCTAGGTCCTTCAACACTTTACTTTCCAAAATTAAGCCAATTACTTTAGTTTCTACCAAATATATAAAAACTAATAAATATTAACTAAATTAAAAAAAATAACACAAAATTAGAATAACTCACTTAAAAATAAACTAAATATAAAAACAACTATCAAATAAGTAAATTACAAATGAAAATTGAGGACTTAGCTAATATTTAATAACAAAATTGGTATAAAATAATTCTATAAAATAGAATTATCACAAATTGCAATTAAGAAAGATTCATTAAGCTTAAGCTCTAATTATGGCTGTATATAACATGTAAGTGTATTCTTACCCTACACGCGAATCAAATCAATTATCTCATGCAATTGAAATTAAACATATAATATTTGATCTAAGGCTTACACTAAACTTCTTCTTCCTATTTTGTTTAGGTTACTCTATTATCTAATTAGTGTTCAGGCAATCAGACGCATTAATCACAAGATTGAAATAAATAACTCAAACAATATCAATCATAAGCAAGAAAGAGTATTAAAAATTCAAATTACTTGTTGGGTTCAATTGCAATTCTAGATAAGAAATTTAATTCTTCATAACTACTAAAAACATCAACAAAAAAAGTTCAACCATCGATACAAAACAAGGAAAATATAAAAAGAACTAATAAAGAAAAGAAAACTAAGATTTGTCAGGTATTCGATCTTCAATCTTCTAAAGTTTTTCCTTGCTCTCTTGCTTGCTTGACGGCTCTTTTTCTTCAAAGAAAATCTATCTTTATTCTTGCCTTCAAGTAATTTGAAAGGGCCTTTAAATAAGGCTCAGAATCATACTCGAAATCAACTACCAAAATTTATGCCTTGGAGGCTTATCATGTCGACCTTGCAGCGCCTCTTCCCCAATGCTGTGATGCCCAAGGTTCTACTTTATTTTTTCTGAGCTCTTCCTTTGGCACTGTAGCCTTCATCCTTGGCACCTAATGTTTTGCCACGAATCTGAGAGTAGCTTTCTTTCTCTAATTTGAACTCCTTTGAATGAGCACTTTCAAAAGCAATAAAAGCATGTTACTATTCTAATTAAAAGAGACCTAATCAATGTAAAATTAACTAAAAACAAACTACCTAGATAACTTAAAATGAAACTTGAAATAAACTCCTAAATCGAGACTAATTATATCAAAACTCAAAGGTTTAGCTGATTTTAATGTTCAAAATGAGAAGCTAGCTATATATATCATAAAGTTATCAATACACCTTGTCATGAATAGATTTTTTTGTAAGAGCATTTTTTTTCATGAAAACTAGGCTTCCATTTCTCAAAAATGTCAATTCCAATAGCCATCAAAAGAAACAAATACTTCACATATCTCTACAAAATTCCTAAAAGGAAAAATAAAATAAAACAAAAACTAAATCTAACTTAAAGATTACATCCTCGTAATCCTTACTAAAATCAAGAATGAGTGGAAAAAGATGTTAAGTCTAGTGGTTTCTAAAGGAACGGTAAATTTTTCAAAATTGAAATTGAAAGAAACAGAGTAGATCACATAGCAAGAGCTTGAGTGATGCTTGGCATGGTTCGTATGTATGCCTATATATATATAAAATTTAACACGCTTATGAAGGCATGCATGGAACAGGTCACACATGAATAGAATTGCCCATAAGTCCACATGTATAATTAAACCATTACGTGGGAAAGAGAAGAGGGATATTAAACAATGCAAGCAACATATATTTTATCTTGATTTAGTTTAAAGTTTTATAACAACTTAACTAGGTCAATGCTTTGTTCTTTGTTCTTGCTTGCGATAGTCTATAACATTATCTTATTCTAACAAATTAGATTTTTTTTTATTATCAATTTGCTTAGATTAATCTATCAAATGATCTAGGAAAAATTTTTTTTAATGGTTACCGTTAGGAACTTGGTTTCCAAACGGTCATACAAGCTAATTCAAATTATTGAAGAATCGAAAAGTTGAAGAATAATAAAAGTATTTAAGTCTTACGCATTGGGTTATGGAGGAATTCAGCTATTTAAAAATTCCCTCAACCTTGAGAGACTTTGCTGCTTAATATATTAATTGTATAAGCATAAGGTGGGGTTATTCATTGAAACTAGGTCAACAGTTCCAATCAAGCATAGGATATTGAGCATTCCGCATTTACAATTTGGATTAAGATTTTCAATTTTACTAAGAACAATGTGGGATCGATCCACTTGATGACGAAGCCTAAGTCATAGCATGCAAAGAGTGTATAACTTTTGGTCGTTTAGAAATAAAGAAATTCTATTTTTTATTTTAGAACTATTGGGATATGGTTCAGTTTTTGTTATTACAAAAATACCCGAAATCTAGTCTAAGAAGAGCCCCACAAATTAAATCATGAAACAGCAGCAAGAGCCCACAAAAAAGAACAAAACGCTTTTGATTTTAGCACAACCATGCAAGAACCAAATTAAGCTGGAAACTCCTTAGTTCCAGCTTTGGCTAGTCTATCAGCCATAAAGCCACAATATCTAAGAATTTGTGATTTCTGATAAGAGTTTATTTCACGAGAGACCAAAAATTAGTGCCAACTCCTCATCTTCACATTACGTAATTCCTCTTTCTTTCTTTCTTCTTTTTTTTTTTTTTGGGGGGGGGGGGGGGGGGGGAGAGAGACTGCTTCTTAACCAAAAATATCAAAGCTAAAATGATTTCAGTTTGTGACATCAATATCTACGAAGGTTTTTCTAGTATTATATAAAACATTCCGTGTATCTGGCTTTTCCATCAACTTGCATTTACTTAATAAATACGTTTCCATCTCTAGAAATTAATTTGCAATATGATTATTATAATTAAATTATCATATGACTCTGGAAGTCAATGCATTTTGCACTATGTTCTAATGGTATATACTTCACTTTTATATGCAGCAACATGAAGTTTTTTATATAACTGATTAGCTATATATACATATATATCTGTCTTTCATTTTTTCAAAAAAAAGGTGGTAAAGATGGAAAATATTCAGAGGCTAAATGTGAGGTTGTCAGCTTAAATTCTCTCTCGTTTCTTGTTAATTTTATTAATTTACCTAACAAGTTATGGTCTAAGGCCAAATTAATTAGACTTTCTCCTTGTCAATTCTTTAAATGTTTAAGTCAACAATTAGACACCATCAGCACTATCTAACACAAACGAAGAGGTTGAAATTTGCTACAAACTTACATATAAAACATTTTTAATATAAGTTTGGTGGAAGGGGATTTATCTTCAGGCTATAAAATGTTACCACACATCTGTAAATATTTGTTTGGTGATGTATGCTAATTCCATTTGACTCAATAAAATCCTGGGAATAAGCTGACATGCATTGTAAACTAGAATTTGTCATCTCAAAGTATTACAAAGCAATTCCAAGTATTAATCAAAGCAGCAAAATTAGTTGTATTTTTTTTACATATTTGATGATATTTAAAACTTGAAATTTTAATTTAATATAAAAATTGCGTATTTGAATCTTAGGATTAGAAACAATGAGATTTATAGAATAAAAAGAAGCTCTCTCTCCTTATATAACTCAAAATTAAAATATTGTTTGGACCAAACAAAAAAGAAAAGCCAACAAATTAAGATAAGAATGAATCAAAATTGTGAAATCCTATTATAGGAACTAGGGGCCAGTCGTTTTATTCATTAGAAAAAGAATTTTCTTTGTGTACGTACCAAACAAAATTCATACATGCAAGCATACAAAATTTTTTCTTTAAAAGTATCATTATAAAATACCAAGTCATATTAAACAAAAAGTCTAGGTCAATGATGTGTAAAATTTTGCACATGGACGCAACCAATAAGCAATTATATTTTGCATTCATATGAATTCGGTTGTAGACAAGTCAACTTTCTAAATAGATTCCCACTATATATTCATTAAAAAAAATAAAGAAAGTTATATTGGTAGTTACAAATTAGACTATTTCTAATTAAGCACTTAGATTTCATACTGTAATCGAATAAAATTGACCACGATAATGGGTGATGCAAGCCTCTCTCTCTCTCTCTCTCTCTCTCTCTCTCTCTCTCTCTCTATATATATATATATATATATATATATATATATGCTTATTTTTTTTACATATGAACACCATACCATACCAAGTCATGTTTGTATTGGTTGGAAATATTTGTTCGAACATAGTTAACAAAAATTTACTTTTGTCGACTGTTACGTGGATTAATTTGTACATAAACTAGGGATACCCTTGTAGATAAAATAATGAAGGTAAAATGTACTTAATAATTATTTCATCAAACAATTGACCTTCTTCTAAATAATTAAATAAGAATGTAAGCGTGGAGATTTAATTAGCCTAGATGAATCCTTCGGTTGACAGCAGTGGGATTCAATACAAAGAAAGAATAAATAAACTTATCCAAGTGGGTGCGTTTTCCTTCCCTCATAATTCAGAAAAGTAAAACGTTTTAGTTGGGGGAAAGAAACGGATTCTTTCGTTGGTGACAAGTCAGAGTTCTGCAATGGACTGAAGCATTGGGGCTTCAGCTTTATGTAATAGAAACAGAGGCCCAGGACCAACTATATTTGCTTGGGCACAGTCTTTACTTCGCCCATGGTAGAGAAAGTAGATGAAATGATGTACAGAATTTTGCTTTGCCTATATTTTGGCCTATATTTTGGAATACATAAGAGGGATTTTTCTTTTCATTCCTTATAAATGATGCATGTATTTCTTTACAAGCGTGATTATGTTTTAATTAAAGAATAGTACTTATTTAGAAAGATTTTTTCTTTTAACTTCTAACATTGTATTTGAAGTATCAAAGCTTTCATTTTAAAAAAAAAAAATTAGATTATGGATTAAGAAACTCAAACTGTTAGAACACAGAATTAGAAAACACAATAACAATAGAATAGCTCCACCATGAGTGTCAATGTCACTATTTTTAAAGTTATATTCACCTCCACTAATAGTGTACAAAAGAGTTGCAAGCGATAAAACTCGAAGATACAATGAAGTCAAGAATTGATTACATTTTGCATTAACGAAACCAATCCACTAAGTATCCACAAATATATTACAAGATTACCAAACTTCTATAGAATTTTCTTGCAACAAATAATATAAAAGAAATTCTAAAGAATATTGAGAAAGTAAGGAGAAATTGTTGTTTGCTATTTTTTGTATTTCTTTAGAACTTGAAAAGAGTTTATTTAAAGATATAAATGTCTATTCCATAATTGTCTATTTTTAACAAACACAATTATTTGTGAGTATAGACATAACTGTCTATCTGTACAAACATTTTGTTGGCAAGTAAATGCAAATTAAAAATAAATATAATTTATTATTTAATTACTTGCACTTGCCCCTGCCACTTGCACATGCGAAGTGTCAAGTGTTTATAGTCATTATATATTATTAATTTAATTAATTTTCAAGACCAGGTATGGCTTGAAAAGCCTACCCATGATCCAATTATGGCACATTTGATATAGGGGAATAGCTAAGTCATTCTCTCCTTATTCCTTTCACTTTTTTATTCCTTAGTTTGATTGGTTTTTTAACTTAGGAATAACCATTCCAAAGAATTAAATACAACAAATTTGTGAAACAATCAAATCAACAATCCACAACCTTGAACCACAACAGCAAATAGCATCATTATAATCCAAATAGCAGCACTATAATTCAAAGAAAGCACTCTAAAGCTATAACTCAACATCAGCAAGACATAAGACTTGAGTAAAGAGAAATCGTGAGAAAAATATACCTTGAAGATGAGATGACAACAACTCAGCAAGAGATGATTGGTGGTGAAGAGGACAACGACGGCCTTGGCAAGAAAGCTAGTGGAAACGACAGCAAGGGGTCTACAACGAAAGGATCAAGGCAAGGAAGAAGGTTTTTAGGGTTTCAAGGGATTGTTTGATGAGAAAATGTTAAAATCGGGGAGGGGAAAGAAGAAAATGAGGGGATTAATGAGGGTATAAATGAAATTTCATCTGATGCTTTGGTTTTTTTGTGGGCTCTAGTGGCGAGGAAGTGTCCTCGATGATCGAATTGACTAAGTCCTTTAACTGTCGATTAAAACTGACATTACAATCAACACCGACAAACTAAGCCGGTTGTGGTCGTCAACATTGGTTTCGATTGGTTGCACGATTGTAACCAATTGATTGCTCACTTCTAATCTAAAGCAAGTACTTTGATGACTTTATGGTATAGTCGAGCTTGCACATGTCACGCATCAAGTGCGATGAGCCAAGTGCCTTAATTAATTTTCAAGACCAAGGGCCATGATCCAATTTAAACTTTACCCCATTTTGATCTAACTATTAACGACTTATTCTCTCTTTTATTTAAAAAATTCTTTCTTATTTTTATTTTTCAGTATGATATTGTATCCCACACTTATTATTGTTAAAAATGTCCAACACAAATAGCACATAATAATTGATTTTTTTAAAAGAAAAATAAAATCTAAAGTTACAATCTCTACTTTTTCTTTTAACTTCTCGTATGTAATATATAAAAATATAAAATAAAATACCTTTACCTTTTAAGTTTTAATTGAAATTACACGAACGTCCATAAATTTTTGAAATAGACATTTTATCTTAAAAAAATATTTTTTATTAGACACGTAAGTCTAGTCGTTAGTCAAGTAGTAATGTTTCTGTCAACTTGATGATGTAGTAAACATAAAAAAAATTTTACCCTTGATTAATTTTTAAAATTATTAGTATATAATTTTATTAATTAAAAAAAAAGCTCCCTATCTGGTGAGCCTCAATCGAGCTCTCTAAGGGAGCACTAGTGCTCCCCATTCCTAGGGAGCTAGGTAGCATCGGTCAATGCTTTTTATTTTTTATTTTTTTAAAAATATAATATAAGTTTTTAAATTAATAAAAAAATATTTTAATCTTTTCATAATTTTAGTTAATTGTGTTTGTATTTTTAAGACAAAGTGTCTATTTTAAATATTAATAAATTTTTATATAATTTTGATCAAAATTTAAAAGATAAAAGTATTTTACTCAAATATATATCTCATAAAATAAAATATGAAGTTTGTTTATTATCAGTATTCTTTTGTTCGGAAGAGTAACAGTCCTTACTAAACAAACTAGTCTCAAGTCTCGACGTACAAGCTCCCCCCTCACATCAGTGTAATTAATTTTCTTTGGAACTCAAATGATTGAAACACTACTTAACCATTAATGGTTTGAAGGCCTAATAAATCAAAAGGTAAAACTGGATGCTTTTAAAATAAAAGGAAATCATCACTGTCCATTGTCAACAAATTCCATACGTTATTGGTGAGCTCTGTTCATCTCAAACAAAAGGGTGTGTGACACGTATAGCATATTTCACTAATTTGACCTTCTGATTAAGGATAGCAAAAACAAAAGAACCAAATTTTGGGCAGAATCAGGTGCACACGATTGTTGCTGTACAATTTGTCGTATGTGATTATCTAATTACACGTGCGACTAAGCTAGCTCATGCTTACGTGTCCTTTGTCCCTCACTTTTTAAGGATTTACATGGAAAAGAAATTGTCCCTACTCCTAACCTCCATGATTGTTCATGAACACCACCACATCAGATACTGTAGTTTAACTTGTTTGATTTGGAATGTGCAATTAGGAGGTGCACAACTGCACCTGCACTGAATGTGGTCAAGGTTGACAACACTGGATCACCTCTCCCTAAAACGTATTTGAGGAACTCATCCGGATGTGGAATTGTACAGGCACAAATTTTCAAAGTGAAGTACTGAGGGCCAAAACCTTGGAAAGTGACAGCTTTGGCTCTTAATTGCCGCCAGCTGTTTACGAAGGAAGGTCATTCGCAGATAATCTATTTAAGTAATCAAACAACTACCCATCTCTCGAATTCCATGCTTTGTACCTTTCACAATGCATAGAATTGTGTTGCAAAGAGAATTGAGAAGCAGAGCTTCCCACAAGGCTCTAGCTTGGGTCAATTCTTTCAATATTTCTAGGTAAGTCAGTGTATTTTTCTGCTAGAATTTTTAGTTTTAATCCATAGTTTTGATGATAGATGCTGGGAGATATCTGGGTTTCTTTTATTTTTTTCAGTATTATTGACAGCAAACTAAACTTTTGTGGTAATGAAGTTTATTTTGTGTGGTAATGAAGTTTATTTTGTGAGTGGTGATAGTCTGATGTGTTGAACGTGCTTCATTCTCCGAGGAACTGAGATTGAACCCTTAAAGTTTGGAGTGGCTAAATTTTACAGTTGTTCTTTGTTCGAAGAATCGATACTTAGTTGTCTGTTTTATTATTTATACTGCCCAATTTCCCTATAGCAGGTCTGTTCATTCTTTGCCTTTTGCGACTATCGAAGCTGAAGGGATATCAGGTTCTCAACCTGCTGAAGTACAAAACTTGGGTAGGTACTGCAGTTGTATCAGTATTGTTGTTCATAGAGAAACCTCGATAAATTATGTTGCTCCTTGCTCCTGAGAGACATTGCTTTGGAGCAAATATTTAACTTGTTGTTTTGCCTCACACTTTGCTTCAAACTAATATTGGATTAATTTCCCCTATGGATCGTGTTTTTTCAGCAGACGGATTAGGTGACAACTGTTTTCTAATAAAGTCCAGAGATAAGCAATTTCTTGTAATATGAAATGTTTCTGTTTTAAGTGCAAGGTAAATGGACAGGATCTGCAGCTTGGAACACTCTTTTGGATCCTTTGAATGGAGAACCATTCATTAAAGTTGCAGAAGTAGATGAAACTGGAGTTCAGGTATACCCAATGAAAATATCGGTTTGATGCTTGTATTGCGTCATTAAAGACAAATCTCTGCTTGTTACGTTTAGATTGTCTTAGCAAAAGCAGTGCATGTCTGGGTCACTGGGGTCCTTATACTTCAAAGATTGCTTCCATTTAGGCCTCTTCACTACCACTTGTTTGCAAATGCAGCTTATTCATGCTTTGAAGCGTATGAACTAAGTCTCATATAACTGTTTAATGCAGCCATTTGTAGAGAGCTTGTCCAAGTGTCCAAAACATGGTTTACACAATCCCTTCAAATCACCTGAGAGGTTGAAGTTACTTATCCTTCTATTTTATATCTTTGCTTAATGCATCCATTTATAATTTTTCTGGCTTTATTTAATGCTACAAGATAGCTAATGTGTGCATGTTTTTCCACATGTCTATTTAAAGAAATATAAAATAGATTATCCTTAGCAGTTTTCTCATATTTTTTCTACAGATATCTTTTATATGGAGACATATCTGCTAAGGCAGCACACATGCTATCCCTGCCAAAGGTAATACACTTTAAGCAAAAGAAAAATAGTCCTTTTTGTGTAGTCTTCTTAATAAAGCCAGGCAATGCTGTACCTTGATGCTTAGTCGATAATATTGGTATTTGGTATTGAATAGTTTTAATTTTTTAATTTTTGGGTGATTGCAGAAAAATACCTTGTCGTTTGAGGTAGAATAAATTTGCCTCTTGAGGTTTAAAATTTAACACTTAACTGCACTATGTTTATTTCCGTTTCTCTTCTACTTAACACCTTTAACTTTATTTTCAAGAATTTTCAATTTCTTTTTACTTTTTATTTTATTATTGATATTAATTTACGAAATAAGGGATATTTTGGTCATTTTATTCTTAATAGTGTTAGGAAAATTCTAATGAAAAAAAAAAAAAAAAACACAGGATAGTGAAATATTAGATTTTAAACTTCAAGGGATAGACTTATTTGCTTCACACCACAGAGCACTCTCTTGTTATTTACCTTTTTTTTTTTATTTCTAATTTTTATGGCTTTCAGGTGTCTGATTTCTTCACTAGGTTAATACAAAGAGTTTCTCCTAAAAGTTACCAGCAGGCCCTTGGTGAAGTTCACGTAACAAGAAAATTTCTTGAGAATTTCTCTGGTGATCAGGTACATCATGATCAGCTTACTTGATCCTTTCTAGTTGCACCAGCAGAGTTATCAACAGAAGGTGATTAGTGACAGATGACAAATATAGTATCACATTTCTTCATAAAATTCGCCTCATGATTGTATAGCTTCTTCAATTAGAATGGAATGGATTTTGAGACTTGAAATTTTCTTGAAGTCCTAACCTATGATAAAAATTTATCTCATTTAGCGATGAACCGTAAAACATTTGCTAAGGAAGTTTATAGCAGGTTTTATTTACCTATTCCTTTTATTCTACATTTATGGCAGGTTCGTTTCTTAGCGAGGTCTTTTGCAGTACCTGGAAATCATATAGGACAGCAGAGTCATGGGTACCGTTGGCCTTATGGTCCAGTAAGACATTTTCTTTGACTCATAGTTGATTCTCATCATCGAAAAACATTTTTATGGCTTGGTGTGTCAAAAACCTTTGATGATTGAAGCAATTGACTTCTTGTCAAAGAAGGCGAATTGAAAAGTTCACTAATTTAAGAAAGTTTCATCACCTATATCAATTCAAAATAACCAGGCATTAGCTCTTCTAATTACTAATTAATTGAGTAAAAAAGGAGATGAAGAAAATGTGTCTTAGAATGATTCCGACTTGTATAAGATTTATATAGCTAGGACTATCAATAGTATCAATGCGCTTTAGAGGTCTTCATATATATGCATTATAAGAGTTTACTGGAGAAAAGAAGCTTTATGGAAGGATTGTTGTAATAAGAATAAATTTACTACTCCTATAACTGCGTAAGGATCAGCGACTTGATTCCTATTTTTTATTTTAACAGAACATTAGCATAAGTAGTTCACTTTTATAGATGATAATAGTAATAAAGCTAATGTATCTTATACAACTTCTGGAAAGAATTAAAATCATAATAAAAGAAGATCAGTCAGGCTCTAGGAGCCAGATTCTCTGGTGATGTTGTCACTTTATGTTTTCAGGGTGAGATTGATTTGCTACTTGTGCTTGAAGTGAACCCTGTTTTACATTTCAGTAAATGATGAGGGATTTACTATCATTTAATTCAGTCCATATGTCTATCACTGGTGTTTGAATATTTTAGAACTTGATATATGTTACAGTATTTGAGAATATTTCTCATAGTTCATGAAATTGAAAAATAAAAATGTGCAGGTTGCAATTATTACTCCCTTCAATTTCCCACTGGAGATTCCTGTACTTCAGCTGATGGGAGCACTCTATATGGGCAACAAACCTGTTCTTAAAGTTGATAGCAAGGTCTACTACTAGAAGCTCAATTCCGTTTTCATTCATTGGTTTAATTGGTATTGATTTGTCTATTATGAGTTAATGTTTGAAATCTTTTCTGTAGGTAAGCATTGTCATGGAGCAAATGATGCGTCTGCTTCATTATTGTGGCTTACCAGTAGAAGATGTTGACTTCATAAATTCTGACGGGAAGACCATGAACAAACTGGTGATGGAGGTTGGTTATTTTGAATATTTATTATCTCTCTTTTACTAGTTAGTACTTATCTCTAACTTGTATATGGTTATATAAATTCTATAGAGCACAAACCTTGAATCACTTCCAAATTATTTCTTTCATTTCGTTTCAATTATTTCCCTAGTTTTTCCTCTCATTTTTGTAGTTACTATTCTCTTTAGCTTTATCATCTGCCTTTCTTGAGCCATATTTTGACAATTTGCCCAGCGACCTCCGAAAAGTTCTAAATGAAGTGTCAATCAGCTTTGGATATTATAGGATTTCTTTAACCAATCTATTTTTTCCCCTTTACCCCCACCCACCATGGATGGGTTGCAATGCTAATGCTCGAATTGAATGAAAAAAAAAAAAAATCTATTTTTTCCCCTTTCTTTCAACCTGCAAGCTTAAGCTTCTATGCTTATAAATCGATAGCTATTTTAGGAAATTTGATTTCTTTTATTTGTGCCCTTCTCTATTCTTTTAATTGTTTGATATAGAACGACGATTTAAAGTATTTAAACTTTTCTTCTTAATGTTGAAAAACATCTTGTGCCAACATATTTGATCATATGATGGCAGTATGGCAGCTGTTGGCCTTTAAAGGTGATAAGTTTTTACATTTTAGTGGAAATAATGATGATGATAGCATCAAAAAAAGCAAGAGTGGAACAAGGGGAACACATGTAGAGGGTTAGTAGATTGTAATAAATTTTGTTTCAAGAGCAATACTTGCAAGTGAAAGCCATTCTTTTGTGTTAAAATATCTTTGTTTTTCCCTTTATTGTTGCTTCCATGGAAGCCACTACCTTCACTTTTGGGAAAGGCTACTATATATTTATTTAAGAAGAAAATTTTTGTAATATTCTTATGCCTACTAACTTGCAACATTTCTTTTATGCAGGCGAATCCACGAATGACCCTCTTTACTGGCAGCTCAAGAGTAGCAGAGAAATTGGCTGTTGACCTGAAGGGTCGCATAAAATTGGAAGATGCAGGATTTGATTGGAAAATTCTTGGACCTGATGTTGAAGAGGTTCCTTATAAATGATTTTTACACTTGACCTGAGTATAAAATTCTTTTTCCCAAGTCTAAACTGGTGTTGGATATTTTTTTTTGTTTTCTAATGGCAGGTTGATTATGTTGCATGGGTCTGTGATCAGGATGCATATGCATGCAGTGGTCAGAAGTGCTCAGCTCAATCCATACTATTCATGCATGAGGTTAGCAACTTCCATTTGGAATTTTTGCATTAGTTCAGCCATTTATTACAAATGAATATATAATCTAGAGAAAGAAGATAACTCTTCATTCTTTTTTGTAGCATAAATTTTCTATTTTCGATATCTAACTTCTGAAGTTGTTTCTTTCTTCTGTTCTTAATAATGTGTATATTCCTTTATAGAATTGGTCTGCAAGTTCACTCTTCTCTAAAATGAAATATCTTGCTGAGAGAAGGAAGCTAGCAGATTTAACCATTGGCCCCATCCTTACTGTAAGTATGCTTCATTTATTGAATTTTATTTTCTTATTATCAAATAGGGATTTACTACAAACATGTTTAACATTCTATCTATTTGATATTCTTTAGGACAAATAGTGATGCCCCCCCAAAAAAATTGAAATTGCAACTCTAGAAATTGGAATATAATTTGATCATATATTTTGTATATTTAGTTGTCAAAAAAAAAAAAAAAAGTTCCATTGAGAAATAAATGTGGCTTTTGGGATGAGCCAGAAATTCCTAAATTTGGCTGTTTGTCAAATCAATTAAATTGAAAAGGTGGTTAAGCTTGCCAAGTCCTAAACTACCTGCTTAGTTGAACTTGATTGGAGTTTCTTTTTCCTTACATTAATGAAACTAAATAGTTTTAATAGACTTAACTTAATGATAGAATGTTTAACCTTCTCCATAAAAAGAAAAGAAGCTTAAGATAAGGAAATGCAACTTAAGAATGTAACTTGTTGATAGTGTATATTTTCAATCAGTTATAATTTATGTGTGCATTGGTCGGGGCATTGTTTGCAAAACTTCTCTTACTTTACACTTCTAACTCTGATCTTGTATATTAATGAGTTTTTGGGTCTTGTTACAACTACAATGAACTTATTTAAAGCTTAATTGGAGAGAGTATCTATCTATTTAAAAACAGACATGTCTCTGAAATTTTAACATGCCATAGATTAAACCCTCTTTATATTTCTTTTCTCATTCTAAGGTAACAAATGCGTATACACACATACACCCCCAAACAAGTATATATAGATCAACTTTGATCTATCTGAAATTTCGCATTGTTTAGTTTGATCCGTGCATAACCGCAAGTTGAACTAATAAGCTGAAAGAAGCATGGCGTTATTGAGTTTATTCATAGTTTTCTATCTCTGCTATTATTTCTGACAGCATCAGTGGAAGTACTTATTTATGTTTCATCTCCCTGTTCTGATCGGTAAAATTTTATTGCAGGTCACAACTGAAGCAATGTTGGAGCACAAAAAGAAATTGCTTCAAATTTCAGGTTCTAAGTTACTTTTTGGAGGTGAACCCTTGGAGAATCATTCTATTCCACCCATATATGGTGCCCTGAAGCCGACTGCCATTTACATTCCTCTTGTAGAAATTTTAAAGGATGACAATTATGAGCTTGTGACCAAAGAAATTTTTGGGCCATTTCAGGTATAACCGTATAGATTATCATGTAGAACATGGAATATTATCCTTTTAATATTGGCTGAATAAAGAAGTTAAAAAATTTTGATGTATTTGCCTGCAGATTATAACTGATTATAAAAAGGATCAATTACCGATGGTATTGGATGCTTTGGAACGAATGCATGCACATCTAACTGCTGCCGTAGTCTCAAATGATCCCATATTTTTGCAGGTAAGACTTAATCATGTTGCAGTTAATAAAATCAGCCATAGTCAGTTCTAAAGTGTGAAATTTCAAAGTTTAGCAGCGGAACTTGAATGGTGTTTGACTTATTCAGCACATCGTAATTTTCATCAATGTAAATCAACAGGACGTTATTGGCAATACAGTAAATGGGACAACTTATGCTGGATTGAGAGCAAGAACTACTGGAGCTCCCCAAAACCATTGGTAAGTGAAAAAGGAAAATAAAAATCATGTTCATGAAAAACACCATATTTCATAGTAGGAGAAGAAATGGAAGGAAAGAAAAATGTAAGTGGAAGCTGAAGTCATGAATAAATAGTTTTTCAGGTGACTGATTCATCCAATTTGTCCAATTCTTGCGAAACACAGTTTAAGCATTTAAATCTAAACTATAATGTTGCTGTAGGTTTGGACCGGCTGGAGATCCTAGAGGAGCAGGAATTGGGACACCAGAAGCAATAAAACTGGTTTGGTCATGTCACAGGGAAATCATATATGATTTTGGTCCCTTGCCAAGGGATTGGGAAATTCCACCATCAACTTGAGGAGGGTGTAGTTAAATCAATATTCAGAGTTTGATCTCTATGCTTTTGGCAGTGCCATTTCAGTTAAGAAATAAGATAGAGGGAAATTTTTGTGGTCTAAGTGGCGTTAATAAATCAATGTATTGCAAGTAATGCGTAGTATCAGTTTTAGGTACTCTGTTCTAACTCTTTACAATTCCCTACCATAACATAAAATCGATGAAAGATCCAAGCAGCATTTGAAGTGAACTTTTTCTGCCCTAGTCTCTCAAGCCCATGTGGATCAAAGTATAATTTGTCTTGAATTCATGGTACGCAATGCAGAAAGATGTCTAGTTGGTAAGTTTTACAGGGTTTGCTGAGGGTTTAGGATGGCTTCCCCTTCAAATTATGATTCCAACAAATGTGCAAAAGAAGACAGAGTTCTTTAAAAGCAGCATTTACCAATATGTGTAAACTAGGATTATCAATCGATTTTTTTTTCTGCCTATACCGGCCATGGGTTGTGCCAATGAAGTGGGCTGAACTCGGCCGTATTAAGTTTGTGCCAACAATTGGGCTGAATTCAACATCGTTGTTATTTTACAGGTTTGAGTTTTTAATTTAAAAGATATGTCTAATATGTGAAATAAGAGTTTTATTTATATATTTAAGATTCACCTAATTTCTTATTGATGTGAGATATGTGAAATTCTATCACATTCAATTGCATAATGCCCTTGTTGCATTAACTTTTTTACCCATATAAGAAAGAGATTTTTACATTGATCTGAGTCTATCTCAATCTTGATTAAGCCTGCTTTGATAGCACTTGTTATTATCCATGTTTACAAGTTAAAAGACAAGCTTAAAAAGTAGAGTAAAACTCTTATTTATATACTTAAGATCTACCCCATCTCTTACTAATGTGCCTTTTTATCTCTTTCTTGACTTTTTATGATTCAAGGCCTTGGAATGACTAAAAAGGCCTAAAGGAATTCAAAATTCCAACTATGTCCTCTGGCCAAGTATGCACAAAAGGAGTGTCTATAGCTAATTGTAATGTTAAGGACATAGATTAGTAAGGCAACAATGGTTAAAGTCTCTATACTTTGTATCACTCATTTTAAATGTCTTGAAATAAGCAATTTCAAAAAATTGTTGCTAGTAAAATTATGTCATTGGTTCTACAATAACAGCCTTTATTAGACACAAAGCCAAGCATGCCCATTCCCGTGAATAATAATGGGCCGATAAGTTAACGGGCCAAGAACTTTAAACTTATTAGACCCACCGCAACCCAAGTCATTTACCTTATAAATTCTGTTTTTATGAGTCCCCCGAGATTAAGCTTTTTCCTCTCCTAAAACCCTACCTACTAACCCCTTTTAGTCTTTCGAAAATCGTCAGTCTCTCTTCTTCTCTGATCTGAGACCACCCAACTTCCAGCTTAACCTAACGTCTCTTTACAAGGAGTCATCTTAAGGTAGTTTATTTGTTTATTTATTTTTTGTTTCTTGCTCAGTAGCCTTCTTATTGCTTGTTGGGTGGTTTTGGTTGCTGATTCTGAAGTTTTACTTCTTTCATTGTTTGTTTAAGAGATTGTTTCCTTAGCTTTTACAATGACCTTGCTTGATGTAGTAAGAGAGGCCTCAGCTAATATTGAGCCACGCAGTTCCCAAGCAGACCACCCCATAGTTCTAAACCCAGATGACATTTTCCTCAAATTAAAGCCTGACGTTGAAAACCCAAATCCCACATCACTTGTAAGTCCCCTTTCAGGATGGGCAATCTCCCCAACTGATGCTAAACTCATTGACTTGAGTAAAAAGTTCTTTACCAAGTTAAGTAGGAAACTCAAAGACATCCATTACTTCAATAAACAAGAGTTTCTGGAAATATTGAATCCATTTCTTGAGAAAATTAAGGAGAAAGGTGGAATTGTTATTGGGGTTGATTCAAATGATAGTAGGTATACTTCGGTTTTGATTGAAAAAGTTGGGTTTTTGATTGGCAGAGATGTGTTGAGTTTGATTTTGGAGGCTTGTACTAGTTTAGAGGTTTGGGAATTGCTGGAGGCTTTGATTGTTAATGGACTTGTTGATCATTCATGTTATTCAAATTTGATTATTAATGTTGCTGCGAAGAAGAGGTTGGATTTGCTTTGTCTTTCTGTTAAACATGCTCACCATCTGGGTTCATCTGAGTTGCTTTGCATATTGAAGTATTTACTATGTCCGCCTAACGATTGTAATTTTAGCATGGTTAACGTGAGGAAGGAGTGGGAAAGTCAAGCTTTGCTAGCTATTGAGAAGGCAAGAATTGGGAAAAAGTCACGTTTGGCCAAGGAAGCTTCTATTTTGCTTATGGTTGCTCATGATGGGTTTTCAGATGCTGAGCTTTGTTTGCATTATTTGTTAGCATCAAATAACGTTGATGAAGTGGTATTATCGTCTTCGATTGGTAAGTTAAGTGGTAAAGAGATGATGAATTTAATTCGGTATTTGGGAAAGTGGTTGAGAAAGTATGAGAGGTTTCCTCAAGCCATTCCATGCCCTAAGGCTTCTTCTGCTTTGGGGCTGAAGGCTTGTGATTGGGTTCCTAAGCTTGAAGATGTTGTGAAATGTCTTGGGTTTGTTTTAGATGGGAATTTCTCTTCATTGATGCTGCATCCAGAGTCCCATGAAGAACTCAAATCTATGGAGGGAGTGGTTAGTTCCCTAGCTTTTGAAGCAAGAATCGGTTCTTTGATGGCCGATGTAATTGAGAAGTTGAGAGCTGGAGGTGTGCAGAGCTAGGAATTCTGGTGATGTTGTGTTGACACTCTTGTCATCTGCACTGCTGTTCTAATCTGCTTGTGTCAATGTGACCTGTGTTTCTTTGGGATTGAATCAAAGTTACTTTTGACTATTTCTGTCCAGCATATATTTAACATGTAAGAGCTTATGTTTGCATATATCTTTGATATCGTAAAACTGTCTAACATTAAGTTAAAAATCCATCTTTATCGGGGGGTGGGGGGGTTGTAATTCAGTTTATTAGTATTAGTAATAATTGTAACGATTTACTTAGTCTCATTACAGTTTCTGGTGCTCTAATTATTGTAAAAGCACCATATTTAGAAAAGCCAGGAATGCATTGTGCCATTGCTTAAGTTTTATCGTTAGATGGTTTGCAATTTGCTCTATTGTCTTCATATAACGTGATTTCAATATATTCATAGAATTCATGTCTCTTCCTGATTCCTGGGGAGGAAGTTCATTAAGGATGATACATGGATGAGAGAATGGGGTCAACATTTCCAATCATTGATCCTGTTTGTAGAAACTAAACCTATGTGCAAACACAGTTTGGTAATGAATGGCACAAAATTCCTAGCGACTTCACTCTAAGGTAATAAGTTTACCAAGAGCTGAAACTTCAGTGAAGACTCATCTGACGGGGTACTAGAACAGGAAAAAGGTTATGAAAGACTGCGCGTTGACGAACTAAAACAATTGAATTAAGTTTCTTCTATTGTGAAAATGAGAGCATTTCTTCTGGAAGAATCGTTGAGTGACCCAAACTTTTCAAGCAGCTTCAGAGAATGAGAAAATATTAAGCACTTCAGGTACAAAGCTCTTTCTTTATTCACTATTTTGAAAGAATGAACAATAATGATAAAACTAACAATTGACATGGCTAGCCCCACTCATATGTTATTGTGCCTAAACCAAATAATGAAATTTGAGTAGGCACAATTACTGCACTACGAAGTTCTGTAACTCTTCCTAAAAGAGTCTATAACGAGAATTCTGAAGAAAATTAACTACTTCACCTTAAGACAGAAAATGGACCACATAGTTTCACTCACACAACAGAAATTTACAAGATCAAAGGAGAGATCTAATTCTCAACTCCGCTTCTTTAGAAACCTTCTGTAAGCGCAAAAATCCGGCCAGCCAGAGGTGAAGGCGGAGCAGAAATTGCTTCCTGGATATTCTGACAGAACGGGGAATGGCAAATTAACCACTTAACCATAACAAGAAAAGCAAATTAAGCTAGCATTTTACTACAACTGTAACATTGAAACTCTGCAATCTTTTAGCAAATGATGGTCTATTCAATCGGAAAGCATCTTTGAATGAGGGAGGCTAAAGAGTGTACAAAACACACACACACACACACACACACACACACACACACACACACATATATATATATATATATATATATGCTCACACTAAAAATTTTTGGCCAAAAGGAATTGGTAATCGTGATTATAGGTATTTACATAGTACAGTAGACTACTTGACTTTGATTGCTGAACTACAAGAAAGTGATACCTTCAAGTTATTATCCAAGGCTTGCAGACAAAATGAATCACATACACCAGAACTGTCAGGACATACCTCTAATGCATACCGAGCTGAAATGTGAATCGAAAGAATTGCTTTGTTTTCGAAATTATCCGCATAATTAATTATGGTTAAAGTATTCCATAGGTGCCTGTACTATGCATACCGAATTCCAAATTTGCCGAGTATCAAGAACTGCAAGTTTGCTGAGTATCAAGAACCTACAACCATGAAAAGAAAAGAAGAGCATTCAGGAAACAGAGAGAGAAAGAGCCTTTTGGTGAAACTGATTTTGTATTATGTTGCCTTAACAAATGAATACAACCAAAAAGTTTAGGGTAAAATACCCTTAACTCTTAAATGACATAGCAAGAATTTTAAACCTATTTTACTCCTCTATTTACTTAATTTTAATGATCATCTTGAACCCCATTGAAGCTATGCTATTTTGAATTTGAAAAAAATTTCCCATTATGTGATGCTCAATTGGAAACAGACTTCCATATCCTATGCGGCTGTGCCTTTGCTAGAGTAGTTTGGTTTGTTTCTAAATGGGGATTCAGGAATATTGCTCAAGAGTTTTCTTCTCTAGGGGCGGGGATCATGGCACTTCAACATGCTGATAAGGCTGATGTTGAGGATAATTTCTCTATTATATGGGCACTATGGAAATCAAGAAATGCAGCTATTTTCAAACATGAGAGAAAGGGCCCTCGGGAGGTTGTTGAGTTGGGCACCTGACATGTGCTTCCAATATCGACAAGCAACGGGTGGTGGAAGACTGAATCTATCGACAGCTGCACCTGATGCAAGACGGTGGAGACTACCTGTGGGAATAAACTTGAATTGTGATGTATATATTTATGAGTTGTATGGTGTAATGTGGTTGGGTGCCGGTTTGATCATTAGAAATTCAAACGGTATTTTTTGTTAGCAGGTGGGGCAAAATTTGCTTATCTTTCAAATGTGGCGATGGCTGAATTGAAGACCTTATTGTGGGCCCTTTTGACGTATAGTTCAGAATGAGTGTTGGTGACCGAAATTGAAATCAATTACCAGCAGGTGGTGAGTTGGATTAAAAAGCAAAGGATTCAATGGTGAAATGGGTCACGTTACTGAGGACTGCTGCATGGTGATGAATCAAATTAATTGTTCCTCTATTGAGTATTGTAAACGGGAGGCAAATGGGACGGCTCATGAAATCGTCAGATCAGTTAAGATTTTGGATATGGAACAGGTGCTGTGGAGGGATTTAAATGATCTAATTAAGGCCCAAAGTGCTTTTTGGAATGATGGTATTAATTAGATGATAGTTACATTTGCATGTCAGAATGGTACTCTTTTTTCCTTCCCATGGTTTTATCTTATTGGGTTTTTTCATAAGAAGATTTTTAATGAAGCTCTTTCTTCATGTTATAGAATTACAATGTGAAGGTCTACTATTGTGTCCATTTGATGAGTTTTTATATTGTAATTATCTTGGTGGTTATTAATGAATGAAATTCATCTTTTATATAAAAAAAAATCTGAAGTCTTTCTTCAATAAAATGTTATGTGGTTTAAAAACTTTGAGCCCGTTGCAAATCTGCAAAATGATTGGACCCTTAATTGGAATTGCCTTTGCTGTAATTTATCACCAGATTGTCATCAGGGTTTCAAGGCTGAAGCTTGAAAACACTAGTCACCATCTTGGGTCTTACATAGTTTATTCTAGTGTTTTTTTTTTAATCCCAGCTCTTCAGATGTAGACATCTTATAAAAAATTTAAGATTCATAATCTTGAAAACTAAAGTAGTAGTACAAATATTGTTCTGGTGCTAAAAAGACACATGCCCACTAGCAATATAGAATAATTTAATCATTTTTTGTTGCACAGACTCACAAATTGCTATTCTACTATAAAACCCATTATTTTGAAAAGCAAAAAGGCCACGGAAAAGGGAAGAAAAGAAATTAATAAGAAAAAAAATTCTATCTTCCTCATCTTTATCTCCCATTCAACTTTAATATGTAGGACCACTTGATCATGTGATGAACCATGCGGCTTAGATGGTGGTGGTTTATGGAGTTTCCTCCACTTTGGGTTTAGGTTCGTCAAGTTCCATCCTCAAAGAAATTGTGTTTTTTTAAACTGGAAAGATAATTTTAGTTCATAGAATAAAGCAAAAGTCAATAATAAAAAATACTTTGAAGAGTTTAATGTTTTTTTTCAATGAGCATGTTGCCGATGAGCATTTGTTCAAAATCAACCAACTAGTTAAGTGAACTATTGAGTAAAAATTTCTTGCAAAACATGCAATACATAATACCACATCGTAAAAAGCAAGTTGATTCCAACATTAGGCAATCTTTTTAGTCCTTCCATGAGATGTTGGTAGAATATTTGAGTTGGGATGATTGGCCCTACGCCCAATGCCATGCCATTGCCAAATGAACGAGAATGTAGACCTCTAGAATTAAAGCTACGAGGAAGGAGCTGGACCTGGACCTTCATGCAATTTCATTCACTACCTTGAGCAGTAGTGGATCCCAAGATTGAACAGGTGAACAGTTTATTGCCCCTAATGGCTTCGGCTTTTCTCCTTGGATCTTTTCTTTTTTCATTTTTTTTAATTTTTTAAGAGATATTAGACTTTTCTCCTGATTTCCTTCTTTTTGTGTTTAGTTACTTTTAATTTATGTGGATAAAAAAGAGAGGAAAAAGAAGAAAGATTATTAGGTTTGGTGGTTAGAGGATGAACAATGCAAAAGAAGGTTTTGGTGTTTTTTGTTTAAGGGCATTTTAGTCATTACTTAAATTTCATTAACAACGTTTAATTTTATGAATTTTACCCAAAAGTTTATATACAAGCAGTTAACTAGCTAAACAAGAGTAAACTAACTATGGTAAAGTAACTATTTAATTTAATCACACGCTCTAACAACCCCTTCAAGAGGAGTATGGATATCAAGAATGCTTATCTTGCTGAGAAGTGATTGGAACTGCTTTGGCAGCAATGCTTTTGTAAATAAATTTGCTACTTGAGAAGTTGTATTGACCTAGTTGGGTTGTATAATTCCTCCAAGTACTTTTTCTCTAATAAAATGGCAATGAAGTTCAATGAGATTTGTACATTCATGGAAAATTGGATTTTTGCACATACTTAAACCTAACTGGTTATCACATTTAAGCTCAAATAACATTTGAATGATGAAATCCAAAATCTTGCAAAACATATATCAACCATATTATCTCACAAGCGGTAGCTGACATGGCTTTGTATTTAGCCTCAATAGAACTCTTAGCAATCACACTTTGCTCTTTTGACTTCTAGCTTATGAAAGAATCATTAATGAACATTGCATATTTAACGTCCCGATCCTCGGCATACTAGAACGATTGAGGTTGCCCATTAGGCAAGGGAGAGAATATGGGTTTCAAGTTTAGAATACAGGAGATTTACCTTATGTGTTAAGTTAAAAATAAAAGAAGTATGACAAAGTAAGTTGTTGAAAATGTTAAGAATAAAGCGATAAGATAATGAACAAA
The DNA here is from genome assembly GCA_036013995.1 of Theobroma grandiflorum. NCBI lineage: Eukaryota > Viridiplantae > Streptophyta > Magnoliopsida > Malvales > Malvaceae > Theobroma > Theobroma grandiflorum. The sequence goes on from CP142131.1 coordinate 18,753,778, forward strand.
ATACATTAATTATATAAATTCAAGTTGTGGATTCAAAGGTATGGCTAATCCAAAAGTGGAAGAGTAAATTAACGTTTAGATGGAATGTATGAAAGTTAAGCTCTAGATGCTAAGTGCATGGAGGTTTCATTTCATGAAGTAACCATGTGATTAAATGAAAGAGAGATTAAATTGAAAGGAAGTAAAAGATGTATAAGGATCAAAATAAAAAAGGGAGAAATTACTAGAGGATGTCATTGCAAGAATTAAGAATGTATAATTTATGAGAATCAATATAATTGCAAGGCAAAAGGATTAAATTGAATGAAATAAGAATTTTGGTTTAATAATGAGGGATGCAATTGCATGGGATAAAAATTGTGTAGTGGCAGAAAAAAAATTCAAGAATTTTTGGAGGGACTTAATTGAAATACAAGCCTACAAGTATGTGGTTAATGGTAATGGCTAAAATTAATGGGGGTTGTAATTGATTAAAATGGGACATGGATAGAGAGAATATAAAGAAAAGTAAGTGATGTATGCTATGATTGAAATGGAGGACTCAATTGCATTTTGGAGGATTTAACTGTAAAATAGAGAAATTGAAAGATGAAAAGCAAAAGGAAAGAAATATTGAAGGATATGATTAAAAGAAAATAAAAGAAGAACACAAAATAAAGAGAATCAAGAAAAAGAGGGGGCCATGGGCAATTTGCCCATGGGTAGCCTGGTGGATCCGCCCATCCATTGATCCACCCGTTCCCCCTCCATTTTTATTTCTTTCTTCTTTTCTTTCCTTTGTTTGCTGCATGTGTCTCTCTAAATTTTCTCTCCATTGCAGCAGCAACTATAACACGTCCTTCTCTCTTTCGGCCGCCACACAAGCGCCATAACGCCACCACCGTTCCTTCACCTCACGACTAACGCCCAAGCTTTCCTCTCTCGTTCTCTTACTTCTTTTCATGGAATTTAAGCTGACAGCAACATCCTTTTTCTCTCGTCGCCTTTGTCTCCACGGGAAGTGAGCTACATTGAGGTTGCCCGGCCTTAACATTGGCTTCACGGGCTGTCAATCTTTCACCCGCCACAACCATTTCCTCCACTGTGGGTGAGCAGCTCGGGTTCCATCCTCTGCTCATTTCCGCCATGATTTTAATTTAGACTAGACATTGGATTTTAGAGTTAAAACAAATCTTGAATTTATTGAGCTGATGGTTGTCTTAGGTGCTGACTTTTGAATTTGGTTTTAAATGTTGGGATTAAATGTGGTTTAAATAATGGTTTGGTTTGCTATAAGCATGATATAAATACTGGATTTGATGCTAGCTGGGTAAGGTAATGACAAATTTAATTAGAGTTTGTTGCTTAGTTTAACCATGGAGTTTGATTAATTGAATTAATATGTTTTAATTTAAAGAAGTAATGAAGGAGAGTGTTAATTAAAAACTCTGCAAGCACTGTGGTCCAATATCAAGGACAAGTTGGTAGAGTTTTAAAGGTAATAAAATAAATTGAAATTGGAGTTTTGTTGCTATAATGCTTGCTGCCTAAATTGTGTAATAGTTTAATATTGAGCCTAGTATTGAGAAATGTCCTTGTGCATGCCACTAGTGAATAATTGAGTTTGAACCTCGGTTGTTGGAAGAAATCAACAAGGCTCAGGTGATGATGATGGATTGAATTATGCTAAGTTCCTCGGCAAAAAGAGAACGAGCTTAAGTTAAGGAAAGTTGATTAGTAATATTGGTGAGAAATCCCACCAATTGACGTGAGTAGGCATTAAATTGTAAAATTATATTCTTAGAAATATATTATATATGTTACACTTGATAGTTGAATGAAATTGTTGAAAGCATAAGCTGTTAGAAAGTCTTACGTTGTTTGTGATTATGATAAGGATTTTAATTTTGTTTTTTTTATCATAATTAATAAAGATCTAGTTATTTGGACTACCCATCATTAGGTTTGAAGTTGATAAAGTATGTGAAGCATGTTAGCTAGGAAAACAAGTCAGAACATCGTTTAAATCTAAGAATGTTGTGTCAACATCTAAATCTCTTGAAATGCTGCACATAGATCTTTTTGGTCCAATTAGCACCACAAGTCTAGGTGGTAAATTTTATGGTTTAGTGATTGTTGATGATTACTCAAGATTTACTTGGGTTTATTTCCTTGCTTACAAGAATGGTGCATTATTAGCTTTCATAGAATATTGCAAGAAAGTTGAGAATGAAAGAAGCACATCCCTTATTAGGATTAATTGTGACCATGGAGGTGAATTTGAAAATGACGAGTTCGAGAGATTTGCAATGAAAAGGGGTTGGAACATAACTTTTCAGCACCTAGAACACCCCAGCAAAATGGAGTTGTGGAGAGAAAGAATAGAACTTTGAAAGAGATGGCAAGAACCATGCTTTGTGAGAACAACCTCCCTAAATATTTCTGGGTTGAAGTTGTCAATACAGCAGCCTATATACTTAATAGAGTTTCAATTAGAGCAATCATGTCAAAGACCCTTTATGAGCTGTACAAAGGTAGAAAACCTAACATCTCTCACCTTAGGAGCTTTGGCTACAAATGCTTTGTGTTGAACAATGGAAAACAGTCATTAAGGAAGTTTGATGCTAAAAGTGATGAAGCAATATTCTTGGGATATGCCATGAACTCTAAAGCTTATAGAGTTTTCAACAAAAGGACACTAAATGTTGAAGAATCTTTCCATATAGTTTTTGATGAATCAATCCATGTTGAAAAGGAAGTTCATGAGGATGATGAAGATTTTGAAAATCTAGGAAAACACATGGATGAAATGAGTCTAAATGATAGCAAGAACAATGAGGAAGATTCATCAAGAGAAGAAACCGTAGCTCTACTTCTTGAAAATTTACAAAGACAAGAAATTCAGCATAGTGACTTGCCTAGGAGCTGGAGATATGTGAGAGATCATCCACAAGATCAAATCATAGGTGACATATCTCATGGAGTTAAAACTAGGAAAGGAACTAGGGAAACTTGTGAATTTTCAGCTTTCATTTCTCAAATTGAACCTAAAAGTTTTGAGGAAACTGAAAAAGAGGAAAGTTGGATTTTAGCCATGCAAGAAGAGCTGAATCAATTCGAGAGAAATAATGTATGGTCACTAGTGCCTAAGACTTCAAATCACCCTATTGTTGGCACTAAATGGGTGTTTAGAAACAAGATTGATGAACAAGGAAATGTTGTGAGAAACAAAGCAAGATTGGTGGCAAAGGGGTATAATCAAGAGGAAGGAATAGATTATGAAGAAACCTTTGCTCTAGTAGCAAGAATAGAAGCCATAAGATTGCTAGTTGCCTTTGCTTGTCATATGAACTTCAAACTTTACCAAATGGATGTGAAAAATGCATTCCTAAATGGAATTATTCAAGAAGAGGTATATGTTGAACAACCTACTGGTTTTGAAGATTTCGAAAAACTAGATCATGTCCTTAAACTTCATAAAGCCTTGTATGGATTGAAACAAGCTCCTAGAGCTTGGTATGAGAGGCTTTCTAAATTTCTAGTAGAAAAAGACTATGCTAGGGGCAGCATTGACACCACACTGTTCATCAAGAGATACCTAAATGATCTAATCATAGTTCAAATCTATGTTGATGACATAATATTTGGTGCTACTAATGAATATCTTTGCAAGAACTTTGTTAAGGAAATGCAAGGAGAATTCGAAATGAGCATGATGAGAGAATTGAAGTACTTTCTTGGCCTTCAAATCAAGCAATGCAAAGGAGGAACCTTTGTCAGCTAAGACAAATACATTCAAGACATGCTCAAAAAGTATGACATGTTGAAATTGAAATCCATCAGCACACCAATGAGTGCATCTACAAAGATTGATGCTGATGAGAAAGGTAAAGATGTTGATCAAAAGCTCTATAGAGGTATGATTGGATCTCTTCTTTACTTAACTGCAAGTAGACCAGATATTCAGTTTAGTATGTGTTTCTGTGCTAGATTTCAGTCTCAACCTAAAGAAACACACCTTACTGTTGTAAAAAGAATATTTAGATATCTCATTGAAACTCAAGGCCTAGGATTATGGTACTCAAAAGAATCACCATTTAGCCTTGTAGGATATTCAGATGCTAACTTTGCTAGAAGTAGAACTGATAGAAAGAGCACAAGTGGAACATGTCAGCTGCTAGGAAGCATGCTTGTATGCTGGTCAAGCAAGAAGAAAAATTCTGTAGCCTTATCCACTGCTGAAGCAGAATATGTGTCCCTAGGAAGTTGTTGTGCACAAGTTTTACGGATTAAGCAACAATTGAGAGACTACGGGTTGTCCATGAATAACACACCCATATATTGTGACAACACCAGTGCTATAAATATTTCAAAGAATCCTGTGCAACACTCAAGAACTAAGCACATTGAAATTAGACATCATTTTATTAGAGATTATGTAACTAAGGGAGAAATCAATATTGAATTTGTGAACACATTGCACCAACTCGCTGACATATTTACAAAACCCCTTAGTGAGGATAGATTTTGTGAAATTAGAAGGAATCTAGGAATGTGTTGTTTGGAAGAATTATAGGAAGAAGTCTGAACCAAATAGAGGAAAACAGAAGAAACTTAGTCGACTAATGTATGAAACTCAGTCAACTAAGAGCATTTTGTTTTATTGGATCAAAAGAACAGATAGCTAAATCATATAGGATTAAACTAAGGAAATTTTGTACCTACCGGGTTACAAAATGAAAGGGGGAAACCTGATGAAGTAAATAGTAAAAATATGAGAGGGAGTTTTGAAAGTTGGGAAAATGAGGCATTAGTTAAGGGGGAGACAAATGGTTCCCTAAGTTAGAAACTGCCATTCACTTCCTAATCCTCTGAAAACTGACTCTCTCATCTCTATCAGTCTTAGTTGCTTCTTTCCATCTTCTGAAATCAATTGAGAACCCTATTTCTGACACCTCTTGGAACCCTAAGTGAAAAACATCTTCAGAAATTACAATGGCCAAGTCGACCTTTCTGAAGGATTTACTAGCAAAGAAAAAAGGGAAGAAACCAGCAGAAGAAAACCTTAAAACTGAGCACCCGAGAAAGAAACAAAAAGAGGCATCGAGTTCTGCAACAAAGAAGACTGAGAAAGGGTCCGAGAAGAAGAAACAAAAAGAAAAGAAGAAGAAGACTGAGAAACTGGGAAAAAGAGCAAAGAAGAAAAAGGTACTTCATCTGCTTCTTCTCTAAAATATAGGAACAAAATTCATGAAGAGAGATTTAAGAAAATCGAAAATGCCCCCATTACATGTGGGAAGTATATTGACTGGGAGAGTTTCAGTGAAACTCCTAAACTGCAAATGAGCCTGACAGATTATTTTAATGAACTAAGCATCAAGGAGTTTAGCTCTTTCAAGGACAGAGCATATAGTGCTAGTTTAGTTAAAGAATTCTATTCTAGCATTGCATTTAGTGAAAGAGAGCTTGATGATTCAGATGAGTACTCTGAAGAAAATCTGAATGTCTTTCTTAATGGAAAAGAATTCCTAGTTATTGCCTCAGATTTAAGTAACCTGCTAGGAATTGAAAGTGAGAATGGAGAATATGAGATGCCTGACAAGTATAATCCTGCTTCTGTGTGAGAAATTGTCATCGGGATGAAGGAAAAATTCTCTTCCAAGAGTAATGCAGGACTGATCATTAGTCCATAGTTTAGAATCCTGCATTACTTTGTTGCTACAAATCTGCATGGGAGAAGTGGTAGCTTAAGCTACATCAGCCTTCAAGACCTTTGGCTGATGGAGCATGCATTCACTGGTGAAGTTCTGAACCTTAGACGGTTCATGATTGAAAGAATGAGGACAGCATGCAAACTGGAAAAGATTCATTTGCCCTATGGGAATGTGATCACATCCCTTATCAAAAAGGAAGGAGTATGGGCAAGGAGGTATGATATGGATATGGTCAAGAGTAGAGACCAACCAATCTACCTAGGAAGTCTGATCAAAATGGGATACAAATTGTATAGGGACACCTTCAGTCAGACCTCTAAGATCCCCTCAGTTCAGACTCAACCAGAGGCAGCCCCCACACAACCAGAAACAGCAGCCCCTCCATTCTCTAATAAAGTAATGTTCAACCTGTTGATGAGAATGGATGCTAAGCTCATTGATCAGGGAGCCAGGCTTGCTAAAATTGAAGAAAGAATGAATGAAATTGAAACCAGCCTAAAAGCCAAATTTGAAATGCCAACGGGACTTGCTAATGCTGACTCCTCTACTACTGAGAGCATGGCACCAGAAGGACAAGGTGCTGAAAGATCAGCATTGCAACCAGAAGGTTCTGAATTCCAAGATGCAAGCCCTAAATTTCAAGCTAAAGGATTCGTCTATCAAAGTGCAAGCCCTGGTCATCATAACCCTGAACCAGAAATTGAAGAACCCCCCAAAACCACCTCAATAGAAAAAGAAACATCTGAACAAGGAATTGAGGTAGTTGGTTCACCACTTGGTTCTCCTGAGCACCAGTCTCCATCGAATCCTGAACAAGAAGCTTCACCTCCTCTTTCTGATGAAGTGTCTGTCATAGGACTATTCTATCAGATGGCATGAGAAGAGCAAGCAGAAAAAGAGGCAGCAGTAGTTCAAGCTGCTCAAGCTATGACCACAGAACAGAGAGCTGTAGAAAAAGGGAAAAACAAAGGAAAAGCAAAAGCAAAAGACACAACTCCTATATCAAAGCCTCAGCCACCTCTCATGAAACAAAAGAAGACAGTAAGAAAATCAATTCCTCCAAGAACAAGGAAGTCTTCAAGATTGGCAGAAAAGGCAAAGTCACCTCCTGCAAGCACTCCTCAAGTTCCAATTGAAGTCTCTGACTAGGCAACTCCAGAAAAAGCTACAGCAACATCTCCTCAGCAGACTCCAAAAGCAACTTCTCAACCCCCTCTGAGACCACCTTCTTCTTTTCCCCTAAACCCTTGGTGGGAACAGACTATGTCTCCTCAATCCACACCATCTCCTTCTGAGAACTGATACCTCAGCCCCTTTCCTAATTATGACAAAAAGAGGGAGTAGTATTTACAAGGAAAAATAAAAAATCTGAGGGTAAAGGTACGGGACCGTTAGGGAGAATATCAAGAAAAATAAAAAATCCTGAGGGTAGAGGTACCAGACTTCTAGGGTAGATAGGTAGCAAAAACAAGACTAGGGGTATTTCTGGAATAATTTTTCTAGTTATTGTTTTGTTGGATATCAATGCCAAAATGGCATTCAAACAATGCTTTTAATTTTAACTGACTTTATGAATGTCTTGAATATACTTGCTGATAGTTGCTTAAAGCGCTTGAACTCTGAAAATAATGTTTATGGCAATATGAAGAATGGCTGGAAACTTATCTGCTGACACTGTGCAAAACTGTTACAATTTTCTGATATTATGCTAACATTGATCTATTAGATTGATAAATCATTTCTGAGACAATTATGCAAAGTAAAATATGTGCTTGAGTACTTATGGATGATGATTTGTAAAGAGCTTGCTGGAAAAATAATGGTTTGAATGAAATCTGGAGCTAACATGATGAAATTTGGAAATTATAAGCAATTGACAGATATCTGCAAAAGTAGAAAATTTGATGAATCTGTCAACATGTCATTTGCTCTAAAATCTACATATGTGAACAGCTTCTGATAAGAGCAAGTATGTACAATGTCACCAGGAATGTAACCAAGATAAAAACTTGCTGAAAAAAATGAAAGCTATGCACACACTTAAGGGGAGCATGAACTTAGGGGGAGCAATCCTCATTCTCTGCAGAAATTGAAAAAGGAACTGAATAGACACCATGCTGTTAATCAAGGGATGTTTTGTCATCATCAAAAAGGGGGAGATTGTTGGCTTCATTAGTTTTTGATGATAATAAAACATTCCTATGTCATTTGTGTCTAATACTTTTACCCAAGTGTGTAGGGCAATTATTCATAAATGAGAAAATATTTCAATCTTCCTGTTGAACACCCAAAGATGTGATTTGGATAAAGAACAAGGAAGATCAGTATTGATGGAGTCCCCTGATATGTTAAGGAAGATCATTTGCTGAACAAAGGTCAAAGTGGAGAAGTGAAAGGGTAAAGCTTGAGAGAAACAGAATCAAGTTAGTCAACCAAGATAATGGGGTTAGTCGACTAAGTGATCACTAGAATTTACATCTGAAACAGAACCAACTTAGTCGACCAAAGGAAAAATCTTAGTCGACTAAGTCCTCTTTGTCTGCTTCATCTACCAGGCCATTATAAGACAAGAAAACGGCTAGAACCTTCTCCAAACTATTTCTAACGGTCATAAACGTCCCAACAGCCATCAGACCAGCTTCTCTAACTATAAAAGGATCTTCAAATGCCATAGAGAAAGACTTTTGGCTTCATACACAAAGATCCCATCATATTCAAGCCAAAGAGAGTAGAAAACTTGAAAATCCTTTGTACTCTTCATTGAACCTCAACGCCTAATCTTTGTATCTATGTTCAGCACTTCAACTTGTACCATATAGATCAACCGTGTGATCACTAGGTACTTTCCTTCTTCTATCTTTGTATTCTTAGAGTGAGTGTTTCACTCTAAGTGTTTGCATCAAGCAAGGTTTGCTTGGATGCTTGTAGGTTCCAACTTAGCCTTGAAAATTTAGGGTTGGGTTCTAGTTTAGCTCGTGAAAAACTAGAGTTAAAGGTTGTGGTTGAGCCTTGGAAAACCACATTGGGTTTTAGTTTAGCTCGGGAAAAACTAGTGATAGGTTGTGGTTGAGCCTTGGAAAGCCACATTAGGTTTTAGTTGATCCCGTGAAAAACTAGTGTAAAGGTTGTGGCTAAACCTTGGAAAAGCCATTGTAAAAGCTTGGTGGAAACTTGTGAATTCCACCGTCTTAGTGTTTGATTTGAAAATCTTTGGTTGGATAATCAAGGTAGTGGATGTAGATCTTGGACCGAACCACTATAAATACCTTGTCAATTGTTTTCATTGCCTTATCTTTCTTAGTTTGAGACTAAGTCTCAATCCCACCAAAAATAGCCGAGATAGTGCTATTCACCCCCCCTTTAGCACCTATATTTGGGACCAACATTCCATGGCAAGTGAAATTTACATATTCATTGGTGACTGGTTGTTTTGTATTTTTATGTTTGAGATTACTCATTTTACACTTGCCATTGGATTTATTGTTGAAAAAAATATGAACGCTGAAAGATTTTCCAACATGCTAATTATAACCATTTCCATATGTGTTTACTTATGAATTACTATTTTCTAAGACTTGCAATTCATAAAAATCTCTCAGTTTATGTTAAGCCCAGCCCTAAAATATCTGTCATGTCATTTGTATATTTGACATCACACTTGCATACTAGAATATCCTAGAAAGATGGATAAAAGCCGGTATTGTACTTAGAAGTACAAATAAGTCGATTTATACCTCGAACTAGTTAAAATAGGGATTTTAAAGTAAAATTGGGAATTTCACAGTCTATGAATAACTTAAAATGGCAATTCGGAGTTCGAAGGCTGATTTGGAGTCAATCGGGAATATTGACCAATTAGGCGCAAAATAATCATTTTGCCACCTAAAATTAAAATTTGGTTATTTGATGAAAATTTTGATCCAGATTAATTATTTGAAGTATAATATGATCAATTGAAGCATAATATGAGATTTAGTAGTGAAAATTTTAATTCCTGATGTTTTTGGAGTATAAGGGCAAAACGATAATTTTACCACTAAAAGACAAAATGGGAATTTTTAGAAAAGGTTTTAGCCCCATTTGACTAAGATTGATCAATTGGAGTGAAATTTGAGGTTGAAAAGTGGAAAAAATATAATTCTGGTACTTTTTGAAGTATAGGGGCAAAATCGTAATTTTACCACCCTGAGGGTAAATCGATAATTTTCACCCCTGACATTTGTCAAGACTAAAGATTTTATTCATCATGGAATTGGATAAATATGGAAATTGTGTGGTGGAGAATTAAAGGATAAAAAGTCAAATATTTAAAATACGGGCCAATTGAAATGTGCCATGTGTCAAGTTTTTGATATTTTACTATTTTCTTTATAAAAGCATGAAAATCAGCCTATTTTCACTCTAAGGGTCGGTAAGAACCAGAACAAAGAGGGGAAAGGAAAAAATAAGAAAACCTAGGTGGAAAATCAAAGGGAAAGTGAAAGAAATTAAGGAATGAAGCTAGGTAAGTTGAAATTTCTTTAATTTTCATTGAAACCTAGCTTACCCATGCATTATTTCTTTATTTCCATGGATGAATGACATGTTTTCATGAGGAAATAGGGGATGACCGAATGGGTATGGAAGGGATTTGGTGATAGAAATGATTTGATTTTGAGTTATGGTGATGTTTAGAGATAGTTAATCATGTTTAGAAGCAAAGCCACAAGAAAAATATTCATTTTCTCTAGGATTCTTCATTGGCCGAACCTTGTATGTTGAGTATCAATGAGGGATTGTTTTTATGTCAAGGGAAATAGCTCGAAAAATGATGAATTAAGGTGAGAAAATTAGGTAGGAAAAATCACGGTGCTAGTGCACCAAATGATCGAATTTTTCTATGAAGAAATGTAAGGGTTTTAACGCTAAATTTGGTATTTTTTTGAATGATATTTGGTGAATTGAGGTATTAGAAAAAGAATAGAGTAATTTGGAGTCAAATTGGACGCGTTGGCTAATTTATCGGGTAATCAGTCGAAAATCGTATTTAAGCAATTAATCGGGTATTTTGAGTTCCATCGCCTGCATTCATTTAGATTTAGAGAGCCTGAAATAGTTTATGAAAAATTGACACAAATTATTAAGTTTTGTGTCATGTATTGTGGATAGGTGGTGAGCCATTTGACACGAGTAGGAAACTACACCCACGGATCGAGAATAGGAGTATTTCTACTCCTAATACAGTGAGTAAACTTATTATCGTCTTAATTATCTGGAGTAGATTTTATTCAATTTGATAATTTTATGAAAAATCATTTTATTTGGTGAATTGCTTGTTTTATAAGAAAAATTGTGAAATTATGAAATAAATTGGATTTATAAAATAAATTGAATTTTTATAAATTGACTTGAAAATTGAACAATTGGTTTTGAAACTAGAGTAATTGGAGACTACATGTGTTATTGTAAAGTTTGATTTGATTCAATTGGCTTATGATATTATGGCATGATTGACTGACTTGTTAATTTTACTGAAAAATGTGAATTTGTATGTTTTGCCCTGATAAATTACTTAGTGATAAAATTACCAAATCATGCTATTGATATTTTTATTGAATTGGTGGATTATTAAATGATCGCTGTAGTGACGGGTTCTGTGGACCATCCTATTAGAGGGGCATGAATCCGGGTACATATGTATATGTATTTCTACCTCGGTCGAAAGGCGAGTAGAGTAACTCCCAAGGTAACCATTGGAGTTCTTGTGAGACCCTGTCAAGTTCGTTAAAAGACAATATTGAATCGAGTGGTACAACTAAGTTAAATCAAGCCTCGAACTAGTTCAAATAAAAATTCTAAGAGGAATTTGAGAATTCTAAAACTCACAGAATGATTTAAAATAGTGATTCGGAGTTCGAGGTCCGATTTGTAGTCAATCGAAAAAATTGATCGATTAGGGGCAAAACAGTCATTTCGTCATTTAAGGACAAAATGAAGATTTTTATAAAAGAATTTGATTGCATTTGAACAAGATTAATCATTGAAGTATAATATGATTATTCGGAGCATAATATGAAGTTTAGCAGGGATAAATTTAATTTCTCGATATTTTTGGAGCACAATGGTAAAATGGTAATTTTACCACTAGAGAACAAAATGAGAATTTTAAGATAAGATTTTGACCCCATTTGATTAAGATTGATCAATTGAAGTGTTATTTGAGGTTGAAAAGTGAGAAAAATGTAATTCCGGTACATTTCGGAGTATAGGGGTAAAATCGTAATTATACCACTCGAGAACAAAATTTGAAATTTTGAGAGAATTTAGATCAAATTTGATTAATTGGAGAATGATATGAGTATGAGAAGTGAAAAATATGATTTTAGTGATTTTCAGTTTTTGGGGCAAAAATGTAATTTTTCACTTTTATTGGGACAAAAATGTAATTTTATAAAATTACTCCACCAAGACTTTGGAAAAGTCTAGAAATTTCATCTAGGTCATGGATAAGAGAAGGAAACTTTATGGTGGAAAAAAAATTCAAAGGAAGATAAAAATTAATAAAATATTAAAAAGTGTTAATAAAATAATATTATTTTATTATTTTTATATAAATAGCCAAAAAATTAGCCCATCTTTCCCAAAATATTCAGCCAAACCAGAAAATAGAGAGAGAAACTAAAAACAAACCCTAGAGTGAGAAAATTCAAAGAAAAAGTGTGAGAAATTAAGAAAACTCAAGTGAAAAAGGTGGTAGGTCCCTCGGACGGGAGAAAAAAAAGAAATTCAGTATAGTGGAACTCAAAAACAAGAGTATTTTACACTCCTGATGAGGTGAGTGAATTTACATTTCAAAATGGTTTTGGGAATATGAACGTTCTTGAATAAAATGCTTGAATGATTTTATTCGGTTTTCTTTAAAATGAACGGGTACCATGGGAACAAGCTTTTCGTAAAATATTATTTTCACTGATGTGAAATTTGATTGTGTTGAATTATGCTCATTTGTATGATGCTTACTTGTATTGTTAAAAAATTATGTGAACTTGATGTAATTGTGCACGTGTGAAGTGGGTAATGCACATGCCTGTAATAGTGTGTAAAGAGGGATGCTGAGTGATACGTTTCAAGAGAAATATTCTGCCCAGGAGCTTGGCAGCGAAGTTGAGTGATATTGCTTGCCCAGTTCCCTGATAAATGTCTCTTTTTACTACCAATGACAGTATAGACTTGACAGTGTATATAGTTTGTCATGATTTTATGTATATATGTGTGATTGTATGGCATGCAAATTTGTTTGAAATCGAAAAAAAAGGGTTTAACACGAAACCCTCGTAGGGTTGAGCGAAACCCTTATTCTGTGACGATTTGTGATAAACCGTCGACTTGCTATCTTGCTAGAATAATTGGTGTAATTACATGGTTGCTTCATCATTGAATGTTTAATACTTCCGGATAAGTGGAAGGGGTTTTAAACATTAGTTAGAGCAAAACTGTCTCGTTTTCAACCAGCGTATCATGCTTATCACATTTCCTTGTTGATATTGCTTGTTCCCTTCTAAGGTTCTCTCATTAAGTTTCATACTCATGGTTTTATAAAAATTCATGTTTTCAGATTTAGAGGCAATTGTGACTTGGACCAAGTCATCCATGTAGGCTCGCCTTTTGGTAGGTACTACGGCATCTCAATAACTGTGCCTTTATTCAAAGTTACTCCTCTGATGGTCGAGAGTCTTTGTCTGTGTACAAGTATATATATATATATATGTTGGATTAATGATGCCTCGATGAGATGGCATTGAATGATAGTGCTTTGAGATAATGAAATTGTAAACATGTGGTATACATGTTATGTTTTGAAATATATTGAGTTGTGAATCATGCATTTTGGTTCAGAAATAGTAATGCAAGATTTATAAAATGTCGAACATGATTACTGGAAAAGGCTTGCTTGGGTTTAGTGGGCTATGCCCATTGGGCCCATGCACCGGTCATGGCCCGTGAAATTGGGTCGTGACAATTGTGGTATCAGAGCTCTAGGTTCAGTTGAGTCATAAGGATCCTTGTGTCCGTCAGCGGAGTTGTCGGAGTTAATATAGAATCTTGTTTATGGCTTGTGACTGCAACACAAGTCATAGACAGGAGACTGTATGAACTCCTGTTTCGAGTAACCTACCCTCTTGTTAATGTCACGCAAAGGTCATAAATGGTACAGTTGTCCAGGTTTGAGATGCCGCCCGAGACACGAGCTATTGTTAGAGAGATTTTAAAGCAAGTGCTTTTAAAACAAGGTCAATGTAATGGTATATCCCTCCGATTAAGGATGAAGGATGGTAGAGCTGGACTATTAGGTCCATAATAAATTAGTCATTTGGTGGAATTATGATTTGAACCCATGGTTGTCAATGGGAAGCAAATCCTTGAGGTTAGGGGTTCGAGGAGTGTTGTAGGCACGTTTGGACTCGAATTCACTGAGTGGACTAGCCCAAGGACAATACCTGGATGTGGGAAGTGGGCTTCGAGGGGACGTTCTCCATAAAAAGGTGCATATAAACTAGCTTAATTTTAAGCTAGAAAATTGACAGGCTATTATGAAGTACGCAAATAGAAAAGTATGCCATGGATTTAAGTCCTTAAAGACTAATGGAATAAATGCTTGAATGTTGGAAGGTTGATGAAAGATCAAGGTAGAGGAATTGTGGTTGGATAAGTAAACATGCATAGTTGATGATTTAAGGATGATTCAAGTTAGTTGTGACCAGAACTAATAGTATATTTGAGTTCTCTTCATGGGATGAAGGATGATATTGCTTTGATCAAACAAAAGTAGTACCCATAATTATATATTATAGCATTGTTGAGTTTTCTATAAAAGTTAGAAGCGGATATGATGCATAAATCGAGATTTTATGTTAAAAATACCTAACAAAAAGGTGATGTAGCAGAACTTTAGAACTTTGATTATTCATCATATACTGATTTGAATTCGAGGACGAATTCATTTTAAGTGGGGGAGAATGTGAGACCTTGTCAAGTTTGTTAAAAGATTGTATTGTATCGAGTGGTACAACCAAGTTAAATCGAGCCTCGAACTAGTTCAAATAGAAATTCTAAGAGAAATTTGAGAATTTTAAAACCCACAGAATGATTTAAAACAGTGATTCAGAGTTCGAGGTCCAGTTTGGAGTCAATCGGGAAAATTGACCGATTAGGGGTAAAACGGTCATTTCGTCATTTAAAGACAAAATGGAGATTTTTATAAAAGAATTTGATTACATTTGAACAAGATTAATCATTGAAGTATAATATGATTATTTGGAGCATAATATGAAGTTTAGCAATGATAAGTTTAATTTTCTGATATTTTTGGAGCACAAGGGTAAAATGATAATTTTACTACTAGAGGGCAAAACGAGAATTTTAAGAAAAGATTTTAGCCCCATTTGATTAAGATTGATCAATTGAAGTGTTATTTGAGGTTGAAAAGTGAGAAAAATGTAATTCCGGTACATTTCGGAGTATAGGGGTAAAATCGTAATTTTACCATCCGAGAACAAAATTTGAAATTTTGAGAGAATTTAGATCAAATTTGATTAATTGGAGAATGATATGAGTATGAGGAGTGAAAAATATGAATTTTGTTAATTTTTCAATTTTTGGGGTAAAAATGTAATTTTTCACTTTTACAGGGGTAAAAGTGTAATTTTACAAAATTACTCTACACTAAGACTTTGGAAAAGTCTAGAATTTCATCCAGGTCATGTATAAGAGAAGGAAAATTTATGGCGGAAAAAAAAAAGAAAGTCAAAGGAAGAAAAAAAATTAATAAAATATTAAAAAGTGTTAATAAAATAATATTATTTTTTTATTTTTTTTTATAAAAAGCCCAAAAATCAGCCCTTCTTCCCCAAAATATTCAGCCAAACAGAAAATAGAGAGAGAAACCAAAAACAAACCCTAGAGTGAGAAAATTCAAAGAAAAAGTGTGGGAAATTAAGGAAAATTAAGTGAAAAAGGTGATGGGTCCCCCAGATGCGAAGAAAAAAAGAAATTCAGTATAGTGAAACTCGAAAACAAGGGTATTTTACACTCCTGATGAGGTGAGTGAATTTACATTTCAAAATGGTTTTGGGAATATGAATGTACTTGAATAAAACGCTTGAATGATTTTATTCAGTCTTCTTTAAAATGAACGGGTACTATTGGAACAAGCTTTTCGTAAATTATTATTTTCACTGATGTGAAATTTGATTGTGCTGAATTATGCTCATTTGTATGATGCTTACTTGTATTGTTAAGAAATTATGTGAACTTGATGTAATTGTGCACGTGTGAAGTGGGTAATGCACATGCATGTAATGGTGTGCAAAGAGGGATGCTGAGTGATACCCCTCATAGAGAAATTTTCTGCCCAGGAGCTTGGCGACGAAGCTTAGTGATACTGCTTGCCAAGTTCCCTGATAAATGTCTCTTTTTACCACGAAGGACAGTGAAGACTTGGCGGTGTATATAGTTGCTCATGATTTTATGTATATATGTGTGATCGTATGGCATGCGAATTTGTTTGAAATTGAAGAAAAAGGGTTTAACACAAAACCCTCGTAGGGTTGAGTGTAACCTTTGTTTTGTGAAGGTTTGTGATAAACCGTCAACTTGCTATCTTGCTAGAATAATTGGTGTAATTACATGGTTGCTTCATCATTGAATGTTTAATACTTCCGAGATAAGTGGAAAGGGTTTTAAACATTAGTTAGAGCAAAATTGTCTCGTTTTCAACCAGCGCATCATGGTTATCACATTTCTTGGTTGATATTGCTTGGTCACTTCTAAAGTTCGCTCACTGAGTTTCATACTCACGGTTTTATAAAAATTCATGTTTTCAAATTTAAAGGCAATTGCGACTTGGACCAAGTTGTCCATGCAGGCTCGCCTTTTGGTAGGTACTACGGCATCTCAGTAGCTGTGCCTTTATATATATATGTATGTTGGATTAATGATGCCTCGATGAGATGGCATTGAATGACAGTGCTTTGAGATAATGAAATTGTAAACATGTGGTATACATGTTATGTTTTGAAATATATTGAGTTGTGAATAATGAATTTTGGTTCAAAAATAGTAATGCAGGATTTATAAAATGTCGAACATGATTACCGAAAAAGGCTTGGGTTTAGTGGGCTATGCCCATTGGGCCCATGCACCGGTCATGGCCCGTGAAATTAGGTCGTGACAGTTCTCTTCATGCCAAACCACCACGTGAAGGTGAACTCAGCCAACGCCAAGCAATGACTATATTTCCAAATGTAAAAATGTGTTTCATGCATATATGAAACTTTTATAACTTTGGCAGACTTGGTTGGACTCTGATGACAATCAAGTGTCCTCGAGTATTGGTTTTGGCATAAGTCAGGTTTTCAAGAAAATCATAAGCCTATTTAATTGTTTGAACCAAATAAAATTATTTATTCGGGATGGGACAAATCTTTATGTTATGAAACTTATGGGGATGGAAGTATTTTATTTGTCTTCATTTACTCACCTTTAGATAGTTTAGATGGTATTTGTTTACTCACTGAGATTTTATAATCTCACCCCTTCATTTCCTCACATTTCAGGCTCAGAGCATTCCATAGTTAGTGGATTCGATCAAGGACCACAGTGCACTTGAATCGACAAGAATTGTAGGTTCACTGTTCTCGATGCATTTTGGTTAGTTGTGGACCCACGTGTCACTGTAATTTAAATTTAATACTTTGGCTGTTTGTATAATAGTACATAAAAATATATTTAGTTTTTACATTGCGAAAATCAATTATCAATAGCTTTATAAAAATTGTTTTATAAGAAAATAGTTTATTTTATTGAATATTTTTATTATATTAAAATAAAAAAAAATTTTACTTCAAACAATCATTTTAGACTTCGAAAATTATATTTAATTACAAAATATATGTTTTCTACTCATCTTCTATATTTTTGCTCGGTTTAGGGGTTTTCGAAGAAAAATGATGAAAATACCCATGTGAGCCAGAAGACAATATATATTTTTGTTTTTGAATTAAAAATAACTTTTGATTCTTGAAATGTGATATTCAATAACTGTCGTTCACCGGGGAGATGTGGAAACTAATACTAAGCCTTGTGGGGTTCCGGTCGGCATTCCAAGTATGAATGCATATTGGAACGTCGCAGCGGTTTTCGTGGGCCTGATAGGGAGTTTCGGGTATTGACAATCTTAGTGGTATCAGAGCTTTTGGTTAAAAGATCATGGTTTTTAGTTTTAAAGATCGAAATTTTGATTTTAAAGTTGTTTTAAAATTTACAGTGTCAGTGTGGCCCCAAGTTGAATTAGGCTAGGTCGAGTGGAATGCATAAGACTGCATATAGAGTCTAAGGTGATTAAATTTGTCTCGTTTCTTTTTCTAGATCGCCATGCCTCCTAGACGAGAACACCCATCTCATACTAGGCTGGCTGGAAGAGGAAGAGGTCATTCTCATCATTGTCAGTTTGATGAGGTAAAAGGGGGATCGACTGCATTCTCTTTTTGGGTAGCGCTTGCTGCAGAGCAGTATAAGATTCCTCCACATCCTCCACCTCCTCCGCCACCTACTAGTATACTTGCCATGTCCCCTGAGGTGATTCAGGTATTGGTAGCCCTTTTTACCACTATTGCTGGCCAGGCTCAGGCTAATCAAGCTCCACCTACAGTGTCTCAGCTGCTCCTTCAGTTTCACCACCAGTACAAGATGTACCTATTTCTAAGAAGTTGAAGAAGGCTAGGCAACTTGGTTACGTGTTTTTCATGGGTGAATTAGATGCCACCGCAGCCAAGGATTAGATTATTCAAGTTTCAGAGACACTCGCTGATATGAGGTTAAACGATGATATGAAATTAATGGTGGCCACAAGGTTATTAGAGAAGAGGGCCTGTACTTGGTAGAATTCAGTGAAGTCTTATTCCACCACTCCACTGACCTAGTCAGACTTTATCAAAGAGTTTGATGGTTAGTATTTTACTCATTTCCATCATAAAGAAAAGAAAAGAGAATTTTTGAACTTGAAATAGGGGAATTTAACGGTAGAGGAGTATAAGGCTCGTTTTAACAAGCTAATGTTGTACATCCCGGAATTGGTAAGAACAAATCAAGATCAGGCTAGTTATTTTGAGGAAGGGCTTCGTAATGAGATTAAAGACCGAATGATAGTGATTGTTAAGGAGCCGCATAAAGAGGTAGTACAAATGGCTTTAGGGCTGAGAAGCTCGCGAATGAAAATAGGAGAATGCGAGCTGAGTTTAAAAAGAGGAGGAATTCGAGTGTATCCTCTAGTCAGCCACCAAAAAGAGGTAAAGGCTCGTCTATTTCAGGACGTTCTACTTTTGTTGCAATGACATCTCTTCGACCCCTATTTTCAGAAATACAGCAGAGGCTTCCAAGATCTACTAGGTTTGAGAAGACTATTTCTGGAAAGAGTTCCGGAGGTCTTGATAGATGCATAAAGTATAGGAAATATCATTTCGGGATATGTTGGGGATTTGTATGATGTTTTTATTATGGTCAGACGAGTCACATTAAAAGTGATTGCCCACAGTTAGGAAGGGCTCTAGTAGTTGCTCCATCTCCACCAACTCATCCGGATATGCAGAGGAGAGCTTCCTCTAGACTACAACCCAGTCAGGGAATTGTTAGACAGTCTGATGTAGAGATAAATGAAGGAAATGGAGAAAGATAAAATTTTGATTAAGAAAAAAATGGTAGTTATCTGTACAAATCGATAATTATGTGTATAGGAATTATTTTGAGATTTTTGCTTACTTGAACTCATACTAAATGTTATGATATAGATGCGTGAAGGTTAATGACAAAATATATACGTTAAATCATAGATATGATTGTGTACTTGTTGTGAGACCCTTTCGAATTTGTTAAAAGTTGGTATTGTACCTAGTGGTACAATTAAGTTAAATCGAACCTTGAACTAGCTCAAATAGAAATCCTAAGAGGAATTTGAAAATTCTGAAACCCACAAAATGACTTAGAATAGTGATTCGGAGTTCAAGGTCCAGTTTAGAGTCAATTGAGAAAACTGACCGGTTAGGGATAAAACGATCATTTTACCATTTGATAAATAAATGGAGATTTTTAGCCAAAATTTGCTCACATTTGACTAAGAATAATTATATGAAGTATAATTATGATTATTGGAGTATAAAATGGTGTTTAGCAGTGAAAATTTGTGATTCTCGATATTTTTGGAGCACAAGGATAAAATGGTAATTTTACCATTGGAGGACTGAACGGGAATTTTTTTGAAAAGATTTTTGCCCCATTTGATTAATATTGATCAATATTAGTGTTATTTGAGGTTGAAAAGTAGAAATAAGGTGATTCCGGTACATTTCGGAGTATAGGGGCAAAATTATAATTTTACCATCCAAGGAGCAAAACCATAATTTTCCACCACCAAAACATTTTTGCCAGCCATGGTCATATTTTGATCATATCTTGACTTAGAATAATCATGTGGTGGAAAAGAATTGGAAGAAAAAGTCAAAAAAGTCAAAAAATGGACCAATGGCATTATGCCACGTGGCAAACTAGTTTATTTTATTATTAAAGCTTAAAAATCAGCCATTTCAACCCATTTTCTCTCTCTAAATTCGGCACACACCAGATTTAAGGGAAAGGAAAGGAGAACAAAGGGAAAAAAAAGAAAACCTAGCCAAAAATTCAAGAAAAAAGTGCTATTTCAAGGAAAATCAAGTGACAAACGTAATATTTCTTTACTTTTGCTTAAGATCTACAATACCCATGCATTTCTTTCCATTTTCTATGGTTGAGAGGCATGATATCATGAAGAATTCAAATCTCAAAAATGGATATGGATGAGGATTTAATGTTGGATTAGCTTGATTCTAGACTATGTTAGCGTTTAGAGATAGGTTAGCATGTTAGTAAGCAAAACCGTAAGAAATAAATTGATTCTCTTTGTTGTTCTTCATTGGACGAACCTAGGGTGTTGAGAATCAATGAGAACTTGTTTCATTTCAAATGAAATGATTTCATTTGAAATGAAATAAATTAGAAAATGACAAATTAAAGTGAAAAAGTTTAGTAGGAAAAATTACAGTGCTAATGCACTGCAATGGCTGAATTTTTCCATGAAGAAATGGAAAAGTTTTAATGCTGAAATTGGCACTATTTGAATGATATGTGGTGAATGAAGGTATTAGAAAAAGAATGGTGCAATTTGGAATCAAATCGGACGTATTAGCCAATTTTTTGAGTGAGCGGTCGAATTTAATTGATACCGCGTTAAAGCGATAATCAGACGCATTTTTCGTTTGCCTATCATGCATTAGCAATTTAAATTTAGTTTGTATTAGCTTAGGGGCAATATAGTAAATTCTCTAATTTTATTCTGTGTCAAGGTGGTGAGATGTCTGAAAAAGGCAAAAGAATCGTGCTTGAGGACTATTAATCCGAGTGCACCCGAAATCTGAATTTTTGACACTGTGAGTGAATTTGCATTTCAAATTATTTTGGGAAATGTACGTGTATCGAAATGGATAATCTGAATGATTTTATCCGAATTTGTAAAAATGCTTGCATGGAAACAAGCTTTTGATAAAAATGTTTTGATGTGTGAATTGTGATATGCATAAAGGCATGAATTCATGTGCTCTGTGATATGCTGCTATGTATATGTGTTGATGTGTGATATGTATTGACCAATAATATTGTGTGATAATTATAACCGTACATGTGTACGATGTAAAGAGTACATGTCGGTGATGATGGGTGCAAAGATATAGAGAGTGATATTATTTGTGCACGATGTGGGGGGATGCACACGATAACTCTAGCTATGTGCGAGATGTGGGGGTTGCACATGAGCTGGTGAGATTGAGTGATATTGTTTGTACACGATGTGGGGGGATGCACACGATAACTCCAGCTATGTGCGCGATGTGGGGGTTGCACATGAGCTGGTGAGATAGTGGGATATTGTATTCATCTATGTGCATATGTATGAAATTGAATACTCCTTCGTTGTAAATTAATTTGAGTTGAGGGAAAGGGTTTGATAATAAATTGGATAAAAAATATTTTGTTCCAAATGTGTGCATCATGGTTTAAAATCCTTCTTGGATATTATTGCTTGTTTCCACCTAATGTTCACTCACTGAGTATTGTACTCACCATTTTCAAAAATTAATGATTTCAGATCAGGAGATTGTAGAATCCTAGATCGCGGGATCACTGTAGTTCCCCTCTTGGTAGGTGTCCGGCATTCAATAGTTGCTCGTTTTTATTGTAAATGTCTCCGCTGGAAGTCATGGGTTTTTTTTGTATTGTGAATATAATCTAATTATGTGAATATGTGTATGCAATGTAAATTGCTAAATACATGACTGGTATAGTGCATGTATATTATTATCGATAATGCCATTGTGTTTGGCTATGTTCACACTCGGGACATGATGTGTTCGTATGCATGATATGATAATGTTTGTTGAGCAAGAATAAATGGATAGTCTTGCTTAGGCTTAATGAGCTATGCTCTTTGGGTCCTTGCGCCGATCATGGCCCGAGAATTGGGTCGTGACAAAGTTGGTATCAGAGCCCTAGGTTGTTAGGTCCTAGGGTGTTTTGGTCGGGTCTAGCGGAGAGTCGGGTTTTTTATATGGGATCTCTAATTATGAACTGTGAGCCACAACACATTTCATAATTGAGAAACCGCATAAATTCCTAATCTTAGAAACCACCTTATTTTTAATTGTGTTTAATAACTGGTGTTGCTCTTGTCTAGGTAAGAATACCACCTAAGACACGAGCCATCTCGAGACGAGTGGGGGAGCAAGATGTCCCCATTGAGATGATCGATAGGCCATGAGCACCTACCCGTAGGGGGCAAGGCAGACGTGGTAGGGTCACTAGGCCGGTGAGGGCAGATACGTCAGAGAGTAAGAGAGAGGATGGACATTCGGTAAGTGAGACTGATAGGCCGCCGATTGGGGCCATTATTGTTGAGGACTTGGCGACGGGTCTGTAGAGAGTCAATCGGGTTGTAGAAATGATGGCAGCCCGTATGGAAGATATACATAAAATGGTAGAGAGGTGACATGTGGAGCAAGAGTCCCATAGTTCCCAAGGCCAAACAGACCACCAACGTCTCGAGAGTGACAGAGGTTAGGTCAAAGTTTCACTCATTGACTTCCTGAAACTCAAGCCTCCATCATTTACGAGGTCGGATGCGTCGGAGAAACCTTAGGTTTTTTTAGACAAGATGGAGAAGATTTGTAACTCTATGGGATGCTCTAGTCTAGATCAGTGGAGTTAGTAGCTTTTTAATTGGAGGATGTAGCACAAGAATGGTATGACTCATTGCAAAGGGGTAAACCGATAGACGCTCCACTGTTGACTTGGAGTGAATTTAGTACAGCCTTTCTAGATCGATTTTTATCGCACAGTGTGCGAAGTGCCAAAGCTAGAGAGTTTGAGGCATTGGTGCAGACTTCGGGCATGATGGTGTCGGAGTATGATATAAAATTTATGCAGCTGTCTTGATATGCACTATATTTGGTTTCCACGGAGGAGATGAAGGTCTAAAGGTTTGTGGATGGACTGGTGGAACCATTGTTTAAGGCTGTGGCTTCCTGAGATTTCCATATGTACTCTGCGGTAGTAGATTGTGCTCAACGAATTGAGATGAAGACCGGTGAGAGCAGGGCCGCAAGAGATAGAGCAAAAAGGGCCAGAACAGAGGGTTATCAAGGTCGCAGAGATTTCAGTGGCAGAATTTGATTCTTTAACCGTCAAAGACCACAGAGGGGATCAAGGTTTCCCTAACGAGGAAGTGATGTGACGAGTGTCAGCGCTGGGTCAGGACAGACCACTTTTAGTGGAAGGAGGCAGTCGCAAGATTTCAGGCAGAGTAATCAAGCTATCCCTTTTTGCGATAATTGTGGGAGACCACACAGAGGACAATGCTATCGTCTTGTAAGGACTTGTTTTAACTATGGCCAGCTTGGACATATTTGGACGAACTGCCTGACAGCCCAACAACCGCAAGGTTTAGTTCGCGGTTCTACTCGGCCAGCTTTGTCTACTCCTTCAATAGCTATCTCAACTGGCCAGGAAATTAGCGAGACATGAGGTAGAGATGCTGGTGCTTCTTCTCAGGGTATACCAGCTGGGTCTGGACATCAAAGTTCTACAGGAAGAGGCTAGACAAGGGTGTATGCTTTAACTCCCCAGGATGCCTAAACGTCCAATGCAGTAGTTTCAGGTACTCTTTCCATCTGTAATATGGATGCTAGACTATTGTTTGATCCTAGATCTACTCATTGTTTTATCTCTCCATGCTTTGCATTTCGATTGGGTAAAGACTGTGTTAGGAGAGAAGAACAATTAGTGGTATTTACTCCTTTGAAGGAGGCATTTGTGGCTGAGTGGGAATATTAGTCTTGCGTAGTCCAAATCAAGGATAAGAACACCCTAGTGAATTTAGTGGTGTTAGACACCTTGGATTTTGATGTGATATTGTGAATGGACTAGCTGTCACCTTGTCATGCCAGTGTAAACTGTTACCATAAGATAGTTAGATTTGATTTCCCGAGTGAGCCATCATTTAACATCCAAGGGGATAAAAGTAATATTCCAACCAACTTGATATTAGCCATATCTGCCAGGAGGTTATTGAGGCAGGGCTGTCAATGTTACTTGGTGGTGGTGAGGGATAACCAAGCAGAGGTCGGAGATATAAGTGAAGTGTCGGTAATGAATGAGTTCGTGAATGTATTTCTTGAGGAACTACCGGGATTACCTCTATAGCGAGAGATTGAATTTTGCATAGACTTGATTCCTAATACTAGACCCATATCCATACCCCCATATCGGATGGCACCGGCAGAGCTCAAGGAGCTCAAGGATCAGTTGGAGGATCTACTAGACAAAGGTTTCATTTGCCTCAGTGTCTCACCATGGGGAGCATCGGTGTTATTCGTAAAGAAGAAAGATAGGTCACTTAGACTATGCATTGACTACCGACAACTTAATAAGGTAATAGTGAAGAATAAGTACCCACTCCCAAGAATAAATGACTTGTTTGATCAGTTACAAGGGGCACAATGTTTCTCGAAGATAGATCTACGATCTGGGTATCATCAATTAAGGATCCGGAATGACGATGTGCTAAATACTGCAATTCGGACCAGGTATGGTCATTTTGAGTTCTTGGTGATGTCGTTTGGGCTTACCAATGCCCTTGCGGCCTTTATGGATTTGATGAACCGAGTGTTCAAGCCCTACTTGGACAAGTTTGTAGTGGTATTCATTGATGATATCCTGGTTTACTCGAGGAGTTGAGAGGAGCATGAGCAGCATCTTAAGATAGTGCTCCAGATTTTGAGAGAACATCGGTTGTATGCCAAGTTCTCCAAATTTGAGTTCTGGCTTGAAAGTGTTGCATTCTTGGGACATGTGGTATCTAAGGATGGGGTACAAGTGGATCCAAAGAAAGTTGAAGCAGTGGAGAAATGGCTAAGGCCAACATCAATTATGGAGATTAGAAGCTTTTTAGGGTTGGTAGGCTATTATCGTCGTTTTGTTAAGGATTTCTCCAGAATAGTAGCCCCTCTAACCAAGTTGACACGTAAGGATACAAAATTTTTGTGGTCAAATACTTGTGAAGATAGCTTTAAGAAGCTTAAGACATGTCTCACCACAACTCTAGTGTTGAGCCTACCACAGGGCATAGGGGGTTATACAATATATTGTGATGCCTTGTTGGTTGGTGTAGGATGCATGTTAATGCAACATGGGAAGGTGATTGCATATGCATCAAGACAATTTAAAAGGCACGAACAAAATTACCCTGCACACGATTTGGAGATGGTAGCAATCGTGTTTGCCTTAAATATCTGGAGACATTATTTGTATGGTGAGACTTGTGAGATATATACGGACCACAAAAGCCTAAAGTATATATTTCAGCAGAGGGATCTTAACTTGCGACAACGCAGATGGATGGAGTTGCTGAAGGATTATGATTGTACTATTCTTTACCATCCCGGTAAAGCTAATGTGGTAGCGTATGCCCTGAGTCAAAAGTCGATGGGTAGCTTAGCACACATCTCCACAAACAGGAGATTATTGGTTAGAGAGATGTATAGCTTGGGAGACATGGATGCACATTTGAAGATTTTTGAGGCAGATGCATTGCTAGCTCATTTCAGAGTGAGGCTTGTCCTAATGGACCAAATTAAAGAGGCACAAGGTAAAGATGAGTTTGTAGTGAAGGTCTTAGAGGATCCTCAGGGGAAGAAAGAGAGGATGTTTACCAGAGGTACAAATGGAGTGTTGAGGTATAGAACCAGACTCTATGTGCCAGATAGTAATGGATTGAGGAGAGAAATATTGTAAGAGGCACATATGGCAGCCTATGTGATACATCCAGGAGCTACAAAGATGTATCAAGATTTAAAAGAAGTGTATTGGTGGGAAAGACTTAAGAAAGATGTGGCTGAGTTTGTCTCCAAGTGTTTAGTGTGTCAACAAGTTAAAGCAGAGCAACAAAGGCCTGCAGGATTACTACAACCATTACCAATGCCCGAATGGAAGTGGGAGCAGATTGCAATAGATTTTGTAACTAGTTTGCCTCGAACTAGTGGGGATTATGACTCGATCTGGGTCATAATAGACCAGTTGACGAAGTTAGCTCATTTTCTTCCGATTAAGACCACTTATGGAGCTACTCAGTATGCCCAGCTCTATGTGGATGAGATAATACAGTTGCATGGCATCCCTGTTTCTATAGTGTCGGATAGAGGGACACAGTTTACTAGTAGATTCTAGGAAAAGTTACATGAAGCATTGGGCACTAAGTTGGATTTTAGTACAGCTTTTCACCCCCAAATTGATGGACAGTCTGAACGAACCATCCAGACTTTGGAAGACATGTTGAGGGCATGTGTGATAGACCTTGGAGTCAAATGGGGTCGGTATTTACCCTTAGTGGAGTTTGCTTACAATAACAGTTTCCAATCTAGCATCTAAATGGCACCATTTGAAGCACTGTATGGAAGGAGGTACAGATCACCCATTGGATGGCTAGAGGTGGGTGAAAGGAAACTGTTGGGGCCTGAGTTGGTGCAGGACACCAATGATAAAATCAATATGTTTCGCAAGAGGATGCTTACAGCCCAAAGTAGGCAAAAGTCCTATACGGATAACCAACGGAGAGATTTGGAGTTTCAAGTGGGAGACCATGTATTTCTAGAAGTCTCACCAACCAAAGGGGTAATGAGGTTTGGCAAGAAGGGTAATTTATGTCCTCGGTATATAGAACCCTTCAAGATCTTAGAGAGGGTCGAAGCAGTGGCATATCGATTGGCATTACCGCTAGACTTTTCGAGTATTCACCCCGTGTTCTATGAGTCTATGTTGAGGAAATATAATCTAGATCCTTCACATGTAATACAATATGAAACCGTTTAGTTGCAAGATGATTTGACTTATGAGGAACAACCAGTAGCTATCCTTGACAGACAAGTCAAAAGGCTCCGATCAAATGATGTAGCCTCAGTGAAAGTGTTGTGGCAAAATCACACTAGTGAAGAGGTAACATGGGAAGCTGAGGAGGAAATACGGACAAAGTATCCACACCTTTTTGATATGTAAAGGTAAGCCACTCTACTTTGAATTTAAATTTGGAGATCGAATTTCTATTAGTGGGGGAGAGTGTGAGACCTTGTCGAATTTGTTAAAAGTCGGTATTATACCTAGTGGTACAATTAAGTTAAATCGAACCTTGAACTAGCTCAAATAGAAATTCTAAGAGGAATTTGAAAATTTTGAAACCCACAGAATGGCTTAGAATAGTGATTCAGAGTTCAAGGTCTAGTTTGGAGTCAATCGGGAAAATTGACCGGTTAGGGACAAAACGATCATTTTGCCATTTGATGAATAAATGAAGATTTTTAGCCAAAGTTAGATCACATTTGACCAAGAATAATTATATGAAATATAATTATGATTATTGGAGTATAAATGGTGTTTAGCAGTAAAAATTTGTGATTCTCGGTATTTTTGGAGCACAAAGGCAAAGTGGTAATTTTGCCACTAGAGGACTGAAAGAAAATTTTTTTGAAAAGATTTTTACCCCATTTGATTAATATTGATCAATATTAGTGTTATTTGAGGTTGAAAAGTAGAAATAAGGTAATTCCGATACATTTCGGAGTATAGGGACAAAATCGTAATTTTACCATCCCGGGGGTAAAACCGTAATTTTTTACCACCATAACATTTTTTACCAGCCATGGTCATATTTTGATCATATCTTGACTTAGAATAATCATGTGGTGGAAAAGAATTGAAAGAAAAAGTCAAAAAAGTAAAAAAAGAGCCAATGGCATTATGCCACGTGGCAAACTAGTTTATTTTATTATTAAAGCTTAAAAATCAGCCATTTCAACCCATTTTCTCCCTCTAAATTCGGCACACACCAGATTCAAGGGAAAGGAAAGGAGAACAAAGGGAAAAACAAGAAAACCTAACCAAAAATTCAAGAAAAAAGTGCGATTTCAAGGAAAATCAAGTGACAAACGTAACATTTCTTCACTTTGCTTATGATCTACAATACCCATGAATTTCTTTTCATTTTATATGGTTGAGAGGCATGATATCATGAAAAATTCAATTCTGAAAAATGGGTATGGATGGGGATTTAATGTTGGATTGGCTTGATTCTAGACTATGTTAGCGTTTAGAGATAGGTTAGCATGTTAGTAAGCAAAACCGTAAGAAATAAATTGATTCTCTTGGTTGCTCTTCATTGGCCGAACCTAGGGTGTTGAGAATCAATGAGAAATTGTTTCATTTCAAATGAAATGATTTCATTTGAAATGAAATAAATTAGAAAATGACAAATTAAAGTGAAAAAGTTTAGTAGGAAAAATTACAGTGCTAATGCACTGCAATTGCTGAATTTTTCCATGAAGAAATGGAAAAGTTTTAATACTGAAATTGGCACTATTTGAATGATATGTGGTGAATGAAGGTATTAGAAAAAGAATGGTGCAATTTGGAATCAAATCGGACGTATTGGCCAATTTATCGGGTGAGCGGTCGAATTTAATCGATACCGCGTTAAAGCGATAATCGGATGCATTTTTCATTTGCCTATCATGCGTTAGCAATTTAAATTTAGTTTGTATTAGCTTAGGGGCAATATAGTAAATTTTCTAATTTTATTCTATGTCAAGGTGGTGAGACGTCCAAAAAAGGCAAAGGAATTGTGCTTGAGGACTATTAATCCGAGTGCAACCGGAATCCGAATTTTTGACACTGTGAGTGAATTTGCATTTTAAATTATTTTGGGAAATGTACGTGTGTCGAAATGGATAATCTGAATGGTTTTATCCGAATTTGTAAAAATGCCTGCTTGGAAACAAGCCTTTGATAAAAATGTTTTAATGTGTGAATTGTGATATGCATAAAGGCATGAATTCATGTGCTCTGTAATATGCTGCTATATATATGTGTTGATGTGTGATATGTATTGACCAATAATATTGTGTGATAATTATAACTGTACATGTGTACGATGTGGAGAGTACATGTCAGTGATAATGGGTGCAGAGATATAGAGAGTGATATTGTTTATGCACGATGTGGGGGGATACACACGATAACTTCAGCTATGTGTGCGATGTGGGGGTTGCACATGAGCTTGTGAGATTGAGTGATATTGTTTGTGCACGATGTGGGGGGATACACACGATAACTCTAGCTATGTGCACGATGTGGGGGTTGCATATGAGCTGGTGAGATAGTGGGATATTGTATTCATCTGTGTACATATGTATGAAATTGAATAGTCCTTCGTTGTAAATTAATTTGAGTTGAGGGAAGGGGTTTGATAATAAATTGGATCAAAAATGTTTTGTTCCAAATGTGTGCATCATGGTTTAAAATCCTTATTGGATATTATTGCTTGTTTCCACCTAATGTTCACTCACTAAGTATTGTACTCACCGTTTTCAAAAATTCATGTTTTCAGATTAGGAGATTGTAGAATCCTAGATCGCGGGATCACTGTAGTTCGTCTCCTGGTAGGTGTCTGGCATTCACTAGTTGCCCGTTTTTATTGTAAATGTCTTCGCTGGACGTCATGGGTTTTTTTTGTATTGTGAATACAATCTAATTATGTGAATATGTGTATGCAATGTAAATTGCTAAATACATGACTGGTATAGTGCATGTATATTATTATCGATAATGTCATTGTGTTTGGCTATATTCACACCCAGGAAAGGATGTGTTTGTGTGCATGATATGATAATGTTTGTTGAGCAAGAATAAATGGATAGGCTTGCTTGGGCTTAGTGACCTATGCTCATTGGGTCCTTGCGCCAGTCATGGCTCGAGAATTGGGTCGTGACACTTGTAATGGAAAGTTAGTTTTACTGATTGTGGTACAGACCGAGAGGGAAGCCACACAATCGTAAATGATTATAATAGCAGCCTTAAGGGTAGAAGAATTGTATTGATAAAGTAAATTTTAATAGCCGCAACACCACAGTACCGACTACCAAATGCTGTCGCGTTAAGAACTCCTTATGGCTAAAAAGCATGAGCAAACTATGAGCGGTATAAAGATTGGACTCACAAGTTGGAATATGGTTATTGGTTTTGATGCTAAGCTTTGACATTTGGAGTCTTAAGTGTAATAGGAAGTATTGAGAAAAAGATAAGGAGTGAATTGAAAAGTTTCTATCTTGCCTTATTTAATGGCATATGAGAGAAGGAAAAAGTTAGAGAACTATCGAGATGGATAAATAAAGACGAATTAATATGGAGCAGCAAGATGAATAATCTGTAGAGTAAAAAGTTAGTGAATAAATTTACTCTAAAGGTGAACTTGAATTTTACTATGCACAATATGGAGAGTTACAGAATTAAAGGATTAGATGTGGTGAGATGGTTAAGAGCATTCTTTTCAGGGGAAGAAAAGGTTTTGGGTTCGAACCTTCCTGTGTCAAACTGCAGGCTACAGATTGCAGGGAAGACCGATCGAAAGGGATGGGGACCGGATATAACAATACCCTGGAGAGATAGTCTTTCGAGGGAATGTCACCTGTGGAATTGACAGCTTGAGATTAAGTGACTCAGAAATGTCAAATGTAGTCTAAGTGCCACATAGAGTTATATAATTAAGATTAATATACATGAATTACTTGAAAGATCAAGTTAAAAGTCTATTTAGTTCAAAGTGCGATTTATAACACGAATGATCAAGTCAAGGCACATATTTGAAGTATTAATGATATTGTAATGCAAAGACATATGAGAGAATGAAACCTAAGTGTATGATTTGAAACGATAAGAAAAGAATATGAGTATGTGAATGGTATGGGACTATGCACAAACATGATGAAGATGTTGATAAGAATTATTGAAATTATTTTATTGGATCTTGGTTATAGAGAAGGACGAATAGCAAGAAATTTGCCCAAAGGCATTTCAGAACACAAGCATTTATATATAATGAAAAATAGGAACATCTGAAAGTACGTATACATGTGTGTATATGAAGTTGATAATATGACCAATTATAGTAAAGGATTACTCATAAAGATTTAGAATTTAAACTTGATATATCTTATGAGTTATATAAAAAATAAAATGATCAGAAGTTTTATCAGAAGAAGAATTATAGCGACCTAAGGAATTTTGAGAAATAATTAAAGAAATGTAATTTATGATAAGATCAAACCATATGAGATGGACTAAAATGATTAAGAAGGTGGAAGTTATATAAATGTGAGACAAATACGAAGTATGTGGAAATAATTAAGAATATTAATTTTCTCTAAGGATTGATAATACGTATAGAAATGAATATGGCATGCTAAAGATGCTACAAGCTATATAATAATGTGTGAGGATGGGAAGGAATGAATGCTGAAAGGTTGATAAAGAATGAAGAAATAAGATGGAAATAGATATACATAAATAGGTATAAAAGGAGATCAAAATTGGTATGATTGAGATGGACTTATGGTTCAAAATTTAATGACGGTAACAAAGACATGCTTAGAGTCCTGATATAAAAGATTATGATTGTGAAAGATATTGCAGATATGATTTAAAGGACAATGGTAGACAAGAGTGAAATACAAATACAAGTCGATCTGGAAGTAAATGAGGTAAACAAATTGAAGTTCCCTACAATAAGAAATGATATAAGAAAGTGAATATTAGAGGATAAACTAATACCCTATCTACTCTTCGGGTTTGATCAGTGAAATTTTGAGAGTAAAATTTTATTTTAAGGGGGGTAGTACTGTCAGGCCTAACCCCAAAATATCTGTCATGTCAATTGTATATTTGACATCACACCTACATACTAGAATATCCCAAAAAGATGGATAAAAGCCAGTATTGTACTTAGAAGTACAAATAAGTCGATTTATACTTCGAACTAGTTAAAATAGGGGTTTTAAAGTGAAATTAGAAATTTCACAATCCAGGGATAACTTAAAATGGCAATTCAGAGTTCGAAGGCCGATTTGGAGTCAATCGGGAATATTGACCATTAGGGGCAAAATGGTCATTTTGCCACTTAAAATTTAAATTTGGTTATTTGATGAAAATTTTGATCAAGATTAATCATTTGAAGTATAATATGATCAATTGAAGCATAATATGAGATTTAGCAGTGAAAATTTTAATTCTCGGTGTTTTTTGAGCATAAGGGCAAAACAAAAATTTTACCACTAAAGGACAAAATGAGAATTTTTAGAAAAGGTTTTGGCCCCATTTGACTAAGCTTGATCAATTGGAGTGAAATTTGAGGTTGAAAAGTGGAAAAAATGTAATTCTGGTACTTTTCGAAGTATAGGGGTAAAATCGTAATTTTATTGCCTCAGGGGCAAATCGATAATTTTTCACCCCCGACATTTGTCAAGACTAAGGGATTTTATTCATCATGGAATTGGATAAATATGAGAATTGTGTGGTGGAGAATTAAAGGATAAAAAGTCAAATATTTAAAGTACGGGCTAATTGAAATGTGCCACGTGTCAAGCTTTTGATATTTTAATATTTTCTTTATAAAAGCATGAAAAATCAGCCCATTTTCACTCTAAGGGTCGGCAAGAACCAGAACAAAGAGGGGAAAGGAATAAACAAGAAAACCTAGGTGGAAAATCAAAGGGAAAGTGAGAGAAATCAAGGAATCAAGCTAGGTAAGTTGAAATTTCTTTAATTTTCCTTGAAACCTAGCTTACCCATGCATTATTTCTTTATTTCCATGGATGAATGACATGTTTTTATGAGGAAATAGGGGCTGACCGAATGGGTATGGAAGGGATTTTGTGATGGAAATGACTTGATTTTGAGTTATGTTGATGTTTAGAGATAATTAATCATGTTTAGAAGCAAAGTCACAAGAAAAATATTCATTTTCTCTAGGATTCTTCATTGGCCAAACCTTGTATGTTGAGTATCAACGATGGATTGTTTTTATTTCAAGGGATATAGCTTGGAAAATGATGAATTAAGGTGAGAGAATTAGGTAGGAAAAATCACAGTGCTAGTGTACTAAATGATCGAATTGTTCTATGAAGAAATGTAAGGGTTTTAGCGCTGAATTTGGTATTTTTTTGAATGATATTTGGTGAATTGAGGTATTAGAAAAAGAATGGAGCAATTTGGAGTCAAATTGGACGCGTTGGCTAATTTATCAGGTAATCGGTCGAAAATCGTATTTAAGCGATTAATCGGGTATTTTGAGTTCCATCGCCTGCATTCATTTATATTTATAGAGCCTGAAATAGTTTATGACAAATTGACACAAATTATTAAGTTTTGTGTCATGTATTGTGGATAGGTGGTGAACCATTTGACACGGGTAAGAGACTACACCCACGGATCGAGAATAGGAGTATTTCTACTCCTAATACAATGAGTAAACTTATTATCGTCCTAATTATCTGGAGTAGATTTTATTCAATTTTATGATTTTATGAAAATCATTTTATTTGGTGAATTGCTTATTTTATGAGAAAAATTGTGAAATTATGAAATAAATTGGATTTATAAAATAAATTGAATTTTTATAAATTGACTTGAAAATTGAACAATTGGTTTTGAAACTTGAGTAATTGGAGACTACATGTGTTATTGTAAAGTTTGATTTGATTCAATTGACTTATGATATTATGGCATGATTGACTGACTTGTTGATTTTACTGAAAAATGTGAATTTGTATGTTTTGCCCTGATAAATTACTTAGTTATAAAATTGCCAGATCATGTTATTGATATTTTTATTAAATTGGTGGATTATTAAATGGTCGCTGTAGTGACGGGTTCTGTGGACCATCCTATTAGAGGGTTACGAATCTGGGTACATATGTATATGTATTTCTACCTCGGTCGAGAGGCAAGTAGGGTAACTCCCGAGGTAACCATTGGAGTTCTCTTCATGCCAAACCACCACGTGAAGGCGAACTCAGCCAACGTCAAGGAATGACTATATTTCGAAATGTAAAAATTTGTTTCATGCATATATGAAACTTTTATAACCTTGACGGA
This sequence comes from Theobroma grandiflorum, assembly GCA_036013995.1. Lineage (NCBI taxonomy): Eukaryota > Viridiplantae > Streptophyta > Magnoliopsida > Malvales > Malvaceae > Theobroma > Theobroma grandiflorum. The sequence continues at coordinate 18,788,058 of CP142131.1, forward strand.
CTTGGTCAGACTCTGATGACGACCAAATGTCCTCGAGTATTGGTTTTGGCATAAGCTAGGTTTTCAAGAAAATCATAAGCCTATTTAACTATTTGAACCAAATAAAATTATTTATTCGGGATGGGACAAATCTTTATGTTATGAAACTTATGGGGATGGAAGTATTTTATTTGTCTCCATTTACTCGCCTTTAGATAGTTTAGATGGTATCTTTTTACTCAATTGGGATTTTATAGTCTCACCCCTTCATTTCCTCATATTTTAGGCTCAGAGCATTCCATAGTTAGCGGATTCGATCAAGGACCACAGTGGACTTGAATCGACAAGAACTGTAGGTTCACAGTTCTCGATGCATTTTGGTTAGTTATGCGCCCACGTGTCACTGTAATTTAAATTTCATACTTTGGATGTTTGTATAATAGTATGTAAAAATATATTTAGTTTTTACACTGCGAAAATCAATCATCAATAGCTTTATAAAAATTGTTTTATAAAAAAATAGTTTATTTTATTGAATTTTTTTATTATATTAAAATAGCAAAAAATTTTACTTCAAACAATCATTTTAGACTTCAAAAATTATATTTAATTACAAAATATATGTTTCCTACTCATCTTCTATATTTTTTGCTCGGTTTAGAGGTTTTTGAAGAAAAATGACGAAAATGCCCTTGTGAGCCAGAAGACAATATATATTTTTGTTTTTGAATCGAAAATAACTTTTGATTCTTGAAATGTGATATTCAATAACTGTCGCTCACTAGGGAGATGTGAAAACTAATGCTAAGCCTTGCGGGATTCCGGTCGGCATTTCGGGTATGAGTGCCTATCGGAACGTCGCGGCGGTTGTCGTGGGCCCAATGGGGAGTTCCAGGTCATGGCAGTTTAATTGATTATATTTTCATCGCTTATTTATGGATTTATAAATATTCCACTTTTATATTTATTTCCCTTCCCAATCTATTCATTGAGTTGATGATCATTGAGTCTTTGAAACTCACCTATATATTTTATTGTGTAGTTAAATTAATAGTTAGGGACATCATTGGAGAGGATACATGGCATCTCTTATCTTTCCCTTGTGTAATTCTACTGTCCAATCATTTAGTCATTTTCAATTTAAAGAAATGTTTTATTTAAAAACTAATTTGTGTTGAGGCCCTTGGATGTTATGGCTTTAAATTTGGAGTGGTATTATTTAAAACATGATGTATAAATACTTGGTAAATTTTATTATGAAATTTCATTTGTGGTGAAGAATTCAAGTTTCTATCTTAAGACAATTATTATTATTATTATGGTTGTTATATTTAAAGAAAATTTTGAAGTTTAGGTGGGAATTGAAGATAAGAATTTTAATTAGTAATTTGAATGGAACAAAAAAGGCTTGTCAGGTTGTGTGGGCTTGCCTGCATGACTTGTGCACCAGTAATGGTCGAAGGATGGGTCGTTACAGCATAACCAATGACAGGTTTTCTTGTTGATAAACAACCAACCTAATTACTATCACAATAAGCTCGAAGTTGTAAAACAATGAAGAAGACAATAATATTCCTTGATCAAGGGAACCTTTCAAATACTTCAAAATTCTATATGCTACTTGCAAACAAATATTTCTAGGTCGATCCATAAATTGTGATAGTAGCTGTACTCCATACATGATATCTGGTCTAGTAAATGTCAAATACAACAATTTCCCAACCAATTGTTTATACTTGAATTGTCTACTAGCAATCTTTATCAGTAGCTGCAATAATCTTATGATTATAATCCATTGGTGTAGATGTAGGTTTTTTTTTCCAAATAGACCATGTTCTTCAATTAAATCTAATGCATACTTTCTTTGACACAAAAAAAGTTCATTTTTTCTAATCTAACAATCTCTATCCCAAAAAGGTACTTAGGAACACCAAGATCTTTCAACTTGAATTTAGATTGTAAAAACTGTTTTACGGATTATCAACTTGTACTGAAGTACTTGCAATCAAAATATCATCCATATAAACTAAAAGTGCCACAAAATTACCATCATTAGTCTGTTGGCTCCATTAGTTTTTGATAATAATAAAACATTCCCATTTCATTTGTGTCTAATATTTCTACCTAAGTGTGCAGGACAAAGATTTATAGGAAATAATAAAGCAATCATTCAAATGTGTGCATCAAAAGTTTATATGGATTAGGGACATGATTGGTTAACCAGAAGGAAACACATTAGTAAATAATGAAGAACATTGATTGGCCAAAATTCAAATTGGAGAAATGACGGGCTGAAGTATATTGACAAACAGAACCCGCTTAGTCAACCAAGAAAATGAGTTAGTCGACTAAGTACTCTCTGCCATAATTTGCGACGAAGACAAAACCAACTTAGTCGATCAAGAAAAATGTTAGTCGACTAAGAGCTTTTTGTTTGCAACTTGTAACAGAACACTACAAGATAGATTAACGGCTAGAATCAACTTCAAACTATTTCTAATGGTCATAAACTACCAAATTGTCATCAGACATGCTTCTCCAAGTATAAAAGAGTCTTCCAAGATAGAGAAGAAACTTTTTGAGAGATTTCAACATATTCAAGCCAAGAAAAAGCAAAAAACTTAGAAAATCTTCTTTGTACTTCAATGCACTTAAATGCCAATCCTTTGTAATTGTTTTCAACACTTAACTTTGCACCATTTAGACCAACCGTGTGATCAATAGGTACTCTCTCTACTTTTCTTCTTGTATTCTTAGAGTGAGGGATTCACTCTAAGTGATTGTTTTCAAGCTAGGTTTGCTTGAAAGGGTTAAGGTTCTAACTTAGCCTTGAAAAGTTAGGTGTTGGGTTTTGGTTGAGCCCTTGAAAAACCATTGTAAAGGTTATGGCTAAGCTTGGTAAAAGCCATTGTAAAAGCTTGGTGGGAGCTTGGTAATTCCACCGTTTGTTAGTGAATTTTGATGAAAATCCTTGGTTGGATAATCAAGGTAGTGGATGTAGGTCTTGGACCTAACCACTTTAAATCCTTGTCTATTATCTTCTTTGTTTTACTTTCTTTGCTTTTAAGATTAGTTTCTAATCTTGTTAAAGAGCCGAATTATGCTATTCACCCCCCTCTAGCACATTTTATAAGGATCAACAAGTGGTATCAATGCTAGTTCCTTATTTTTAAAGGTCTAACACCCTTAGGGAAGATCCAATGGCTCTTCAAAATCCATTGTTGCTGAGGGACAATCTACAAACAGACCACCTCTATTTGATAGCTCTAATTACCGTTATTAGGGCACTAGAATGTCAATATACATTAGAGCTATAGACTATGAAATGTAGGACATCATAACTGATGGACCCTTTATTCCCTCAACATTGAATGTTGTCACAAATGAGTTGATGCCTAAGCTAACGTCTGAATAGACTGAGGCTAAAACTAAGAAAGTTCAAACCAACTTTAAGGCCATCAATTCATTGCATTGTGCTTTGACCCCCACAGAATTCAATAAGGTTTCAAGCTGTACAATAGATAAGCAAGTGTAGGACAAGCTTAGAATAATTCATGAAGGGACTTCTTAGGTTAAGGAGTTTAAGATAGCCCTCCTAACACACAATTATGAGATGTTTAAAATGGAGCCTAGTGAAGACATCACCAGCATGCTAGATAGGTTCACAAACATTATAAACAAATTGAGTCAGCTAGGCAAACCAACACCTAAGCATGAAATAGTTAAAAGACTTCTTAGAAATCTACCAAAAAATTAGAAGCTTAAAGTGACTGCTATTCGAGAGCCAAGGATTTGAATGTAATTACACTTAATAAAATATGTGGTTCTTTCCTCACACATGAGCTAGAACTCAAAGAAAAAGAAGAAAAAGATAGGAGGGAAGCAAATGAAAAGAAGAAGAACATCACACTTAAAGCTATCATTCTTGAGGAAGAGCTTTCATGCGATGATGATGAATAGTTAGCACTTGTTGCAAGAAAATTCAGGAAGCTGATGGGCAGAAAGAACCGAAGAATAGCAAGAAAAGGATTCAGAAAAGATCAAGGTCCTTAATGGAAGAGAAACAAAAACGAGACTAACAAAAAGGAGGAACTGATCTACTTCAAGTGTAAGAAGCCAGGCCACTTCAAGTTTGAATGTCCATTGTTGAAAAATGAGACTCCAATGAAAAATAAGATGTCGAAAAAGGCAATGGTAGCAGCAGCATGGTCGGACAATGACTTCTCAAGCACTGAAGCTGATGGTGAAAGTTTTGAGGAAAGAGCAAACATTTGCTTAATGGCTCGTGATAATGAAACAGAGGTATGCTCATCACCTTATGATATTTTGATGGATGATCTATAAGATGAGTATGATAGCCTTTATGATGAGTTTGAAAAACTATTTTCAAAGTACAAAACTTTAAAGAAAAAGGCTGCATGTCTTGAAAGTGATTTAGAAAAAATAAAATGTGATTATAATTCTATTTTTGAGCAAAGAAACCTTTTGCAAATTGAGTTAGAACACTCAAAAACAGATTTTGAAGTTTTAAAAGTTGAGCTGGACAGTAAGTCTGAAGCTTTGCAAAAAACTCTTGATGAAAACATAGCACTTAAATGTTTGAGAAATAAAAAATCATCAAGTAATGTACATTTCAAGAAAAATTCTAATGCATCTAAATGCTATGAGTGTGGAAGATATGGACATATATCTTATGACTATTTTGGAGATAGAGGCATGCACAAAACTAAAAAGATTTGGGTTCCAAAAGGATCTTTTATTACAACTAACACCCAAGGTCCTATCAAGGTATTAGTACCTATTAAGAAAAACTGAAAATATGCTTTGTAGGTTGAGCTGCACTTAAAGGAGACATGTTCAAGAGCTCAACTCAAGAGGAAGCAGCCTTGGTACATGGATAGTAGCTGCTCACAACACATGAGAGGAGATGAATTGTTGTTTGCTCAGCTGGACAAGAGAAAGGGAGGCATCGTATCCTTTGGTGATGATTCAAAAGGTAGAATCCATGGGATAGGTACAGTTAGTAAGAACTCTCATACTCAAATCAGTCACGTGTTACTTGTCAAGGGCTTGAAACATAATTTTTAAGCATTAGTCAGCTATGTGATAAGGGATTTAAAGTTTGCTTTGATTCTAACAAATGTGAAGTAATAGATATAAGCATAAACAAAATCACCTTCATAGGAAAAAGATTGAAAAATATGTAGTCTTTCTTGAAGATCTTGAGATGAGTAATGAAATATGTTTAGTAGCAAATGCTGAAAATGACAACTGGTTGTGGCATAGGAGATTAGGACATATAAGTTTGAATACCATGTCAAAGTTGATTAAGAAAAACTTAGTGGTTGGATTGACTACTTTAAAGTTTGAGAATGATAGGATGTGTGAAGCTTGCCAACTAGGAAAATAAGTTAGAACTTCATTTAAAACTAAGAATGTTGTATCAACATCTAGACCTCTTGAAATGCTGCACATTGATCTATTTGGTCCAATAAGTACCACAAGTCTAGGAGGAAAATCTTATGGCTTTGTGATAGTTGATTTTTTTAGGTACACTTGGGTTTATTTCCTTGCTCATACGAATGATGCTTTATCAACATTCATAAATCATTGTAGGAAAGTTAAGAATGAAAAATGTTCATCCATTGTTAGCATTAGAAGTGACCATGGAAGAGAGTTTGAAAATGATGAGTTTGAAAAGTTTTGCAATGAAAAAAGGTTGGAACACAACTTTTCTACACCAAGAACACCCCAATAAAATAGAGTTGTGGAGAGGAAAAATCGAACCTTGAAAGAAATGGCTAAGACTATGCTTTGTGAGAACAATCTTTCAAAGTACTTTTAGGCTAAAGTTGTAAACACTGCAGCTTATATTCTCAATAGAGTTTCAATTAGATCTATAATCTCAAAGACTCCTTATGAGCTGTACAAGGTAGAAAACCAAAGATTTCTCACCTTAGGAGCTTTGGGTGTAAATGCTTTGTCTTAAACAATGGAAAATAGCCATTAGGAAAGTTCGATGATAAGAGTGATGAAGCAATATTTTTAGGATATGCCATAAAGTCCAAGACTTATAGAGTTTTTAACAAAAAGACATTCAGTGTTGAAGAATCTATCCATATAGTTTTTGATGAATCAATTACCTTAGAAAAGGATGTTCATGATGATGATAATGATTTAGAAAATTTAGAAAAGCACATGGATGAAATAAGCCTAAATGACAGCAAGAACAATAGGGAAGGCTCATCTAGAGGAGACACCGTAGTTCCACCTCTAGAAAACTTACAAAGATCAGAAATCCAGCATAATGATTTACCTAGGAGCTAGAGATATGCAAAGGATCATCCACAAGAACAGATTATAGGTGACATATCTCAAGGAGTTAGGACTAGGAAAATAACTAGAGAAACATGTGAATTTTCAACCTTCATATCTCAAATTGAACCTAAAAGCTTTGAAGAAGTTGAAAAAGAGGAAAGTTGGATTTTAACCATGCAAGAGGAGCTGGACCAGTTCAAGAGAAATAATGCATGGTCACTAGTGCCTAGACCTTCAAATCATCGCATAGTTGGAACAAAGTGGGTGTTTAGGAATGCAGTTGATGAACAAGGAAATGTGATTAGAAATAAAGCTAGATTGGTAGCAAAGGGATTTAATAAAGAGGAAGACATAGATTATGATGAGACCTTTGCACCCGTAGTTAGGATTGAAGCCATAAGGTTATTAGTAGCCTTTGCTTGTTATATGAACTTTAAATTGTATCAAATGGATGTAAAAAGTGCATTCTTAAATGGACTTATTCAAGATGAAGTATATGTGGAGCAACCAATAGGTTTTGAAGACTTTGAAAAACCAGATTATGTTTTTAGACTTCACAAAGCCTTGTATGGGTTGAAACAAGCTCCTAGAGCTTGGTATGAGAGGCTTTCTAAATTTCTGGTAGAAAAAGACTATGTTAGGGGCAGCATAAATACAACATTGTTCATCAAGAAATGCTTAAATGACTTAATCATAGTTCAAATATATATGGATGACATTATATTTGGTGTAACTAATGAAACTCTTTGCAAGAACTTTGCTAAGGAAATGCAGGGAGAATTCGAGATGAGCATGATGGGAGAATTGAAGTACTTTCTTGGCCTTCAATTTAAGTAATACAAAGAAGAGATTTTCATCAGCCAAGATAAATACACTCAAGACATGCTCAATAAGTTTGACATACTGAAACTAAAGCCTATCAGCGCACCAATGAGTCCATCCACCAGACTTGATGCTGATGAAAAAGGTAAAAGTGTAGACCAAAAGCTTTATAGAGGTATGATTGGATCACTTCTTTACTTGACAGCCAGCAAACCGGATATTCAATTTAGTATGTGTTTGTGTACCAGATTTCAGTCATAACTGAAAGAATCACACTTAACAGCTGTTAAGAGGATATTTAGATACCTCTTAAAAACACAAACTTTAGGAATATGGTACTCTAAAGAATCATCATTTAGTCTTGTAGGCTATTTAGATGCAGACTTTGCAGGAAGCAAAACTGATAGAAAGAGCACTAGTGGAACATGCCAATTTCTAAGGAGTATACTAGTGTCCTGGTCAAGGAAGAAACAAAATTTTGTAACTCTATCCACAGCAAAAGTAGAGTATGTGTCCTTAGGTAGTTGCTATGCACAAGTTTTATGGATCAAACAATAATTGAAAGACTATGGATTGTCAATGAATAACACTCCAATATATTATGACAATGCCAGTGCAATTAACATCTCAAAAAATCCTGTACAATACTCTAGGACTAAGCACATTGAGATTAGACATCACTTCATTAGAGATCATGTAGCTAAAGGAAATATTAAGATTTATTTTGTAAGTACTTTGCATCAACTAGCTGACATCTTTACCAAACCTCTTAGTGAAGATAAATTCTGTGAAATTAGAAGAAATCTTCGAATGATTTGTTTGCAGAATTTATAAGGAAAAGTCTAGACCAAACAGAGAAAAACAGAAGGCATTTAGTCGACTAGAGTGAAAAGCTTAGTCAACTAAGAGCATTTTGTTCCATTAAAACTAAGGCACAAACATTTGGATGAAGAAAGAATAAAATAATGAAAAATTATGTTTACTGGGTAATAAAGAAAAGAAGAGAACTTGTAGAAGTGAATAGTAAAAATTTAAAGGGAGTTTTTGTTGGTCCCAAATATAAGTGCTAGAGGGGGGGGTGAATAGCACTATCTCGGCTCTTTTTGGTGGGATTGAGACTTGGTCTCAAACTAAAGAAGATAAGGTAATGAAAACAATTGACAAGGTATTTATAGTGGTTTGGTCTAAGACCTACATCCACTACCTTGATTATCTAACCAAGGATTTTCAAATCAAACTCTAAGACGGTAGAATTCACAAGCTTCCACTAAGTTTTTACAATGGCTTTTCCAAGGCTTAGCCACAACCTTTATATTAGTTTTTCACGAGATCAACTAAAACCCAATATGGCTTTCCAAGGCTCAACCAATACCTATCACTAGTTTTTCCCGAGCTAAACTAAAACCCAATGTGGTTTTCCAAGGCTCAACCACAACCTTTAACTCTAGTTTTTCACAAGCTAAACTAGAACCCAACCCCAACTTTTCAAGGCTCAGTTGGAACCTACAAGCATCCAAGCAAACCTTGCTTGATGAAAACACTTAGAGTGAAACACTCACTCTAAGAATGCAAAGATAAAAGAAGGAAAGTACCTAGTGATCACATGGTTGATCTATATGGTACAAGTTGAAGTGCTGAACATAGATACAAAGAATAGACGTTGAGGTTCAATGAAGAGTACAAAGGATTTTCAGGTTTTTTACTCTCTTTAACTTGAATATGATGGTATCTTCTTGTATGAAGCCAAAAGTTTTTTCCTTTGGCATTTGAAGATCCTTTTATAGTTGGAGAAGCTGGTCTGATGGCTGTTGGGACGTTTATGACCGTTAGAAACAGTTTGGGGAAAGTTCTAGCCATTTTCTTGTCTTGTAGTGGCCTGACGGATGAAGTACACGGAGAACACTTAGTCGGCTAAGATTTTTCCCTTGGTCGACTAAGTTGGTTCTATTTCAGATGCAGATTCCAGTGATCGCTTAGTTGACTAACCCCATTATATTGGTCGACTAACTTGATTTTGTTTGTCCCCAAGCTTTACCCTTACACTTTCTCCATTTCAACTTTTATTCGACCAATGACCTTCCTTGGTTCACTAGAGAGCTTCATTAATATTGATCTTTTTTGTTCTTTATCCAAATCACATCTTTAGATGTTCAATAGGAAGATTGTCAAATTGTCTTATTTGTGATCATTTGCCCTGCACACTTGGTTAGAAGTATTGACACAAATGACATGGGAATGTTTCATTATCATCAAAAACTAATGAAGCCAACAGTTTTGAAATTCTAAAGAATTGAGGCAATATTTTAGGGGGATGTAGATAGTTTTTGGAATTAAAAACTATTAAAAACTCCTACTCTCCCTTTCTTGAAAACCGACCATCTGAAGCATAAATCTTATTTTCAACATTTTCTCTTTCGAAACCAATTGAGACCACTCTCTTTTTTCCTTTCAAAACCCTAAGTCTTAAGTTTACGTAGAAATACAAAATGGCAAAATCGACTCTGCTCAAGGAACTTCAGGAAAAGAAGAAAGGAAAAAGACCACTAGAAGGAGAGTCAGGGGAAGTAATGCATAAGAAGAAGAAACTGAAAACGGGGTTTGCCTCATCAAGTATGAAATCTAGGAAATCTCTGAAGGAAAAGAAGAAGAAATTAGAGAAAAAGAAAAAAGATATAGATGCAACACCAAAGAAATGTATTATCTCTTTCTTTTCTCTCAAGTTTAGAAATAAGATTCATGAATAGAGATATAGAAAGATTGAGAATGCCTCGGTTACTTGTGGCAAATACATAGATTGGGAGAGTTTTGTAGAAACAACTAAACTTCAAACTAGTCTGTCTAACTACTTTGAAGATTTGAAATTAAAAGGATTTAGCACTTTTGAAAACTGAGCCTATAATGCTTGTTTAGCAAAAGAATTCTATTCAAGTATTGCAGTAGATGAAGGAGAACTAGAATAACCTAATGACTTCATTGAAACTGGATTAAATGTATTCTTACATGGAAAAGAATTCACTGTCACTGCTGTTGATTTAGGTGATTTGCTGGGAGTAAAATGTGAGGATGGGGAATTCGAATTCCCTGAAAAATATGACCCTTCTTCCTTGTGGGAGATCATTACAGGGGAGAAAGAAAAGTATAATGCTAAGAGCAATGCTGGTTTGATTATCAGCCCCTAATTTAGGATTCTGCATTATTTTGTTGCTACCAACATCCATGACAGAAGTGGAAGTCTGAGCTACATCAGTTTGCAAGATCATTGGTTAATGGTGTCACGGTTTGAAACTCCCATCGAGCCCGTGACAACCGCTGTGACGGCTTGATAGGCATTCATACCCTGAATACCGATCGAAACCTCGCAAGGCTTTTGTACCAATTTTCTTACCTTCCCTGTGAGTAATCATTCCTAACATCATGTTTTAAGGGGTTTCAAACTTTTTCCAACTCAGAACAATAGAAATGTAGTTTTCGCCTCACAGAGGCATTTTCGTCATTTTACTTCAAAATTTTTGAAATCGACCAAAAACATAGTATATGAGTCTAAAACACATATTTTGAAAAAAAAAAACATGTTTTACTATCTAAAACATTCTTTTTAAATGAAATTATAGGTATTAGAATATAATAAAATATTTAACAAAATATTGTAATTTCTTACAAAGCAATATTTTTAGAACACTACGTAATTAATTTTTTTCAGCGTAAAAGCAAAATATATTCTTACATATAGTAATAAAGTTAACCAAATTATACAATTTTATTTACAGAGACACGTGGGCCCACAAATACTCAATAGTAAAGAGGAGAGTGAACCTACTGTTGGTGAGGTTGCGAAACCAACTGTAGTCCTCAGCAAACTCAGCTATCAACAACTACTCTAGGCCTGAAATGTTGGGAGGGAGAGTGGTGAGTTTACACAACTCAGTGAGTAAACAAATATCACCTAAAGCATCTAAAAGCGAGTAATTGGAGATGAATAAAATAAATCATTACAAAATCATTCATAACATAGTAACAAATTTTAAACCATTCATAATATTCAAAGTGGCTTATGAATCTCGAAAAACATGGCTCATGCCCAAAATCTCATTCTCAGGGATACCTTGGCCTGGGCATCCGATCGAGACCACCAAGGCTATAGAATATTTCATATACTCATAAGAATATTTTTATTTGGAAAACGCAACCATTCCTTGGCGTTAGCGGAGTTCACCCTCACGTGGTGGTTCGACGTGATGTGAACTTTAACCATACCTTGAGAGATACCCTACGCGCCTCTACAACCGAGGTATAAATTAACGGGGTTTACCGTGCCCCTCTAATAGGCCCGGTCCATGAAAACCCACCCACTACAGTAAGCTAATTGCTACCCCACTAATCAGTAGAAATTTTAGCAGCATGACTGAACAATTTTAATACTAACCAACCTGCATGGCAAATAACATTTCATATATATTTACAACACAATAACTGATCAGCCAATATGCACAATTGTCATAAGCCATTTAGACCAAAATATAATTTGTCAAGCAACGATTTGCAATCTCTAAGTGTTGGGATGAGCCCTGCAGCCAATTAGGATTGGTTAAGGCTTGATTCCAATCATGCAATAGTATCATTCATGTTGAATGATTAAAGGTTTTCCTTCATCAATAAGACAATAATTATAATAAGTTACAAGTCTAATTGGATGAAGTCCATGAGATTAATATGCCTTGCAAGGAAACTATAATAGGTTGCAGTTATGAGATTCTTATGCATCAAAGCATAATCTCAAAATGTTCCTAGTCAATGTATCATTGAGACTGGACATCAATGATGCTTAGAGACTAGTATATTCTATGTTCTTTACTTTGGAAGTAAGCAATCGATCTCATAGATTGAAGTATAGAGATACTTAGAACTAGAATATAGGTGCTTACCTAAGAGAGCAAGTTCACTGAACATGACCCTCCATGAAAAGTGCATTTGGTAATACACTATAGTGTCTACGCAACAGTTCTCATGTGTTAGTCGTGTAAATACTCCCTAGACTTGAGACACCGGGTTCTCTTATTTGTGGAATGCTATGCTTTGATTTCATCCCTACGGGTGCCTAACCAAGGATGCCAAAATAGGATGCTTTTAGGTATAGTATGAAGCATGTGAAGGCAAAAGAGTGGTCAAGATAGGAATAATCACCTCAAGTGTTTTAGAGGACATATCCTATCAGTTCCTAGTTATGTTGGTCCCAAATATAGGTGCTAAAGGGGGGGTGAATAGCACTATCTCAGTTCTTTTTGGTGGGATTGAGACTTGGTCTCAAACTAAGGAAGATAAGGCAATGAAAACAATTGACAAGGTATTTATAGTGGTTCGGTCCAAGACCTACATCCACTACCTTGATTATCCAACCAAGGATTTTCAAATCAAACACTAAGACGGTGGAATTCACAAGCTTCCACCAAGCTTTTCCAAGGCTTAGCCACAATCTTTACACTAGTTTTTCACGAGATCAACTAAAACCCAATGTGGCTTTCCAAGGCTCAACCACAACCTATCACTAGTTTTTCCCGAGTTAAACTAAAACCCAATGTGGTTTTCCAAGGCTCAACCACAACCTTTAACTCTAGTTTTTCACAGGCTAAACTAGAACCCAACCCCAACTTTTCAAGGCTAAGTTGGAACCTATAAGCATCCAAGCAAACCTTGTTTGATGCAAACACTTAGAGTGAAACACTTACTTTAAGAATACAAAGATAGAAGAAGGAAAGTACCTAGTGATCACACGGTTGATCTATATGGTACAAGTTGAAGTGTTGAACATAGATACAAAGAATAGACGTTGAGGTTCAATGAAGAGTACAAAGGATTTTTAGGTTTTCTACTCTATTTGGCTTGAATATGATGGTATCTTTTTGTATGAAGCCAAAAATCTTTCTCTTTGGCATTTGAAGATCCTTTTATAGTTGGAGAAGCTGGTCTGATGGCTGTTGGAACGTTTATGACCATTAGAAACAGTTTGGGGAAGGTTATAGCTGTTTTCTTGTCTTGTACTGGCTTGGCGGATGAAGCAGAAAGAGAGCACTTAGTCGACTAAGATTTTTCCTTTGGTCGACTAAGTTGGTTCTGTTTCAGATGCAGATTCTAGTGATCACTTAGTCGACTAACCCCATTATCTTGGTTGACTAACGTGATTATGTTTCTCCCAAGCTTTACCCTTTCAGTTCTCCATTTTGACCTTTGTTTAGCAAATGATCTTCCTTAACATATCATGGGACTCCATCAATACTGATCTTCCTTGTTCTTTATCCAAATCACATATTTGGGTGTTCAATAGGAAGATTGAAATATTTTCTCATTTATGAACATTTGCCTTGCACACTTGATTAGAAGTATTAGATACAAATGACATGAGAATGTTTTATTATCGTCAAAAACTAATGGAGCCAACAATCTCCCCATTTTTGATGATAACAAAACATCCCTTAATTAACAGCATGGTGCCTATTCAATTCTTTTTTCAGTTTCTGCAGAGAATGAGGATTACTGCCTCTAAGTTCATGCTCCCCCTAAGTGTGTGCATATCTTTCATTTTTTTCAACAAGTTTTTATCTTGGTTACATTTATAGTGACATTGTACATACTTGCTTTTATCAGAAGCTATTCACATATGCAGATTTTAGAGCAAATGACATGTTGACAGATTTCATCAGATTTTCTATGTTTGCAGATATCTGTCAATTGCTTATAATTTTCAGATTTCATCATGTTAGCTCCAAATTTCATTCAAACCATCATTTTTCCAACAAGCTCTTCACAAATCATCATCCATAAGTACTCAAGCACATATTTTACTTTGCATAATTGTCTCAGAAATGATTTATCAATCTAATAGCTCAATATTAGCATAATATCAGAAAATTGTAGCAGTTTTGCACAGTGTCAACAAATAAGTTTCCAGCCATGCTTCATATTGCCATAAACATTATTTTCAGAGTTCAAGCACTTTAAGCAACTACAAGCAAGCATATTCAAGGCATTCATAAAGTCAGCTAAAATTAAAAGCATTGTTTGAATGCCATTTTGGCATTGATATCCAACAAAACAATAACCAGAAAAATTATTCTAAAAATACCCATAGTCTTGTTTTTGCTACCTATCTGCCCTAGAAGTCTGGTACTTCTACCCTCAGGATTTTTTATTTTTCTTGATATTCTCCCTAAAGGTCCTATACCTTTACCCTAATATTTTTTTATTTTTCCTTGTAAATACTACTCCCCCTTTTTTGTCATTATCAAGAAAGGGGTTGAGGTATCAGTTCTCAAAAGGAGATGGTGTGGATTCAGGGGACATAGTCTATTCCCACCAAGGATTTAGGGAAAAAGGAGAGGGTGGTCTTAGAGGGGGTTGAGAAGTTGCTTCTGGAGTTTACTGAGGAGATGTTTCTGTAGCTTTTTCTGGAGTTGCCTTATCAGAGACTTCAATTGGAGCTTGATGAGTGTTTGCAATAGGTGACTTTGCCTTTTCTGCCAATCTTGAAGACTTCCTTGTTCTTGGAGGAACTAATTTCCTTGCTGTCTTCTTCTGTTTCATGACAGGTGGCTGAGGCTTTGATGTAGGAGCTGTGTCTTTTGCTTTTGTTTTTCCTTTGTTTTTCCCTTTTTCTGCAACTCTTTGTTCTGTGGTCATGGCTTGAGCAGCTTGAACTGCTGCTGCCTCTTTTTCTGCTTGCTTTTCTCTTGCCATATGATAGAATGTCCCATGACAGACACTTTATCATAATAAGGAGGTGAAGCTTTTTGTTCAGGATTCGATGGAGACTGGTGCTCAGGAGAACCAATTGGTGAACCAACTACCTCAGTTCCTTGTTCAAATGTTTCCTTTTCTGTTGAAGTGGTTTTGAGGGGTTCTTCAGTTTCTGGTTCAGGGCTATGATGACTAGGGCTTGCACTCTGATAGGCTGATCCTTCAGCTTGAAATTCAGGGCTTGCATCTTGGAATTCAGAACCTTCTGGTTGTAATGCTGATCCTTCAGCACCTTGTCCTTCTGGTGCCATGTTCTGAGTAGCAGAGGAGTCAACATTAGTAGGTCCCGTTAGCATTTCAGATTTGGCTTTTAGGTTGGTTTCAATTTCATTCATTCTTTCTTCAATTTTAGCAAGCTTGGCTCCCTGATCGGTGAGCTTAGCATCCATTCTCATAAATAGGTTGAACATTACTTCATTGGAGAATGGAGGGGCTGTTGTTTCTAGTTGTGTGGGGGCTGCCTCTAGTTGAGTCTGATCTGAGGTGATCTTAGAGGTCTTGCTGAAGGTGTCCCCATACACTTTGTATCCCATTTTGATTAGACTTTCCAGGTAGATTGGTTGGTCTATACTCTTGACCATATCCATATCATACCTCTTTGCCCATACTCTTTCTTTTTTGACAAGGGATGTGATCACATTCCCATAGGGCAAATGAATCTTTTCCAGTTTGCATGCTGCCCTCATTCTGTCAATCATGAACCATCCAAGGTTCAGAACTTCACCAGTGAATGCATGCTCCATCAGCCAAAGGTCTTGAAGGCTGATGTAGCTTAAGCTACCACTTCTCCCATGCAGATTTGTAGCAACAAAGTAATGCAGGATTCTAAACTGTGGACTAATGATCAGTCCTGCATTGCTCTTGAAAGAGAATTTTTCCTTCTTCCCGATGATAATTTCCCACACAGAAGCAGGATTATACTTGTCAGCCATCTCATATTCTCCATTCTCACTTTCAATTCCTAGCAGGTTACTTAAATCTGAGGCAGTAACTAGGAATTCTTTTCCATTAAGAAAGACATTCAGATTTTCTTCAGAGTACTCATCTGAATCGTCAAGCTCTTTTTCACTAAATGCAATGCTAGAATAGAATTCTTTAACTAAACTAGCACTATATGCTCTGTCTTTGAAAGAGCTAAACTCCTTGATGCTTAATTCATTAAAATAATTTGTCAAGCTCATTTGCAGTTCAGGAGTTTCATTGAAACTCTCCTAGTCAATATACTTCTCACATGTAATGGGGGCATTTTCAATTTTCTTAAATCTCTCTTCATGAATTTTGTTCCTATATTTTAGGGAAGAAGCAGATGAAGTACCTTTTTCTTCTTTGCTCTTCTTTCCCAGTTTCTCAGTCTTTTTTGTTGCAGAACTCGATGCCCCTTTTGGTTTCTTTGTTGGGTGCTCAGTTTCAGGGTTTTCTTCTACTGGTCTCTTCCCCTTTTTCTTTGCTAGTAAATCTTTCAGAAGGGTCGATTTGGCCATTGTAATTTTTGAAGATGTTTTTCACTTAGGGTTCCAAAAGGTGTCAGAAATAGGGTTTTTAGTTGATTTCAGAAGATGGAGAGAAGCAACTAAGACTGATAGAGATGAGAGAGTCCGTTTTCAGAGGATTAGGAAGTGAATGGTAGTTTCTAACTTAGGGAACCGTCTGTCTCCCCCTTAATTAATGCCTCATTTTCCCAACTTTCAAAACTCCTTCTCATATTTTTACTATTTACTGCATCAGGTTTCCCCCTTTCATTTTGTCACCTGGTAGGAACAAAATTTCCTTAGTTTAATCCTATATTATTCAGCTATCTATTCTTTTGATCTAATAAAACAGAATGCTCTTAGTTAACTGAGTTTCATACATTAGTCGACTAAGATTCTTCTGTTTTCCTCTATTTGGTTCAGACTTCTTCCTATAATTCTTCTAAACAACATATTCCTAGATTCTTTTTAATTTCACAAAATCTGTCCTCACTAAGGGTTTTTGTAAATATGTCAGCGAGTTAGTGCAATGTGCTCACAAATTCAATATTGATTTCTCCCTTAGTTACATAATCTCTAATAAAATGATGTCTAATTTCAATGTGCTTAGTTCTTGAGTGTTGCACAGGATTCTTTGAAATATTTATAGCACTGGTGTTGTCACAATATATGGGTGTGTTATTCATGGACAACCCGTAGTCTCTCAATTGTTGCTTAATCCATAAAACATATGCACAACAATTTCCTAGGGACACATATTCTGCTTCAGTAGTGGATAAGGCTACAAAATTTTGCTTCTTGCTTGACCAGCATACAAGCATGCTTCTTAACAGCTGACATGTTCCACTTGTGCTCTTCCTATCAGTTCTACTTCCAGCAAAGTCAGCATCTAAATATCGTACAAGGCTGAATGGTGATTCTTTTGAGTACCATAATCCTAGGCCTTGAGTTTCAATGAGATATCTAAATATTCTTTTTACAACAGTGAGGTGTGTTTCTTTAGGTTGAGACTGAAATCTAGCACACAAACACACACTAAACTGAATATCTGGTCTACTTGCAATTAAGTAAAGAAGAGATCCAATCATACCTCTATAGAGCTTTTGATCAACATCTTTACCTTTCTCATTAGCATCAAGCTTTGTAGATGCATTTATTGGTGTGCTGATGGATTTCAATTTTAGCATGTCATACTTTTTAAGCATGTCTTGAATGTATCTATCTTGGCTGACAAAGGTTCCTCCTTTGCATTGCTTGATTTGAAGGCCAAGAAAGTACTTCAATTCTCCCATCATGCTCATTTCGAATTCTCCTTGCATTTCTTTAGCAAAGTTCTTGCAAAGAGATTCATTAATAGCACCAAATATTATGTCATCAACATAGATTTGAACTATGATTAGATCATTTAGGTATCTCTTGATGAATAGTGTGGTGTCAATGCCGCCCCTAGCATAGTCTTTTTCTACCAGAAATTTAGAAAGCCTATCATACCAAGCTCTAGGAGCTTGTTTCAATCCATACAAGGCTTTATGAAGTTTAAGGACATGATCTGGTTTTTCGAAATCTTCAAAACCAGTAGGTTGTTCAACATATACCTCTTCTTGAATAATTCCATTTAGGAATGCACTCTTCACATCCATTTGGTAAAGTTTGAAGTTCATATGACAAGTAAAGGCAACTAGCAATCTTATGGCTTCTATTCTTGCTACTGGAGCAAAGGTTTCTTCATAATATATTCCTTCTTCTTAATTATACCCCTTTGCTACCGATCTTGCTTTGTTTCTCACAACATTTCCTTGTTCATCAATCTTGTTTCTAAACACCCATTTAGTGCCAACAATAGGGTAATTTGAAGGCTTAGGCACTAGTGACCATACATTATTTCTCTCGAATTGATTCAGCTCCTCTTGCATGGCTAAAATCCAGCTTTCCTCATTTTCAGCTTCCTCAAAACTTTTAGGTTCAATTTGAGAAATGAAAGTTGAAAATTCACAAGTTTCCTTAATTCCTTTCCTAGTTTTAACTCCATGAGATATGTCACCTATGATTTGATCTTGTGGATGATCTCTCACATATCTCCAGCTCCTAGGTAAGTCACTATGCTGGATTTCTTGTCTTTGTAAATTTTCAATAGGTGGAGCTACGGTTTCTTCTCTTGATGAGTCTTCCTCATTGTTCTTGCTATCATTTAGACTCATTTCATCCATGTGTTTTCCTAGATTTTCAAAATCTTCATCATCCTCATGAACTTCCTTTTCAACATGGATTAATTCATCAAAAACTATATGGATAGATTCTTCAACATTTAGTGTCCTTTTGTTGAAAACTTTATAAGCTTTAGAGTTCATGGCATATCCTAAGAATATTGCTTCATCACTTTTAGCATCAAACTTCCCTAATGACTGTTTTCCATTATTCAACACAAAGCATTTGCAGCCAAAGCTCCTAAGGTGAGAGATGTTAGGCTTTCTGCCTTTGTACAGCTCATAAGGGGTCTTTGACATGATTGCTTTAATTGAAACTCTATTAAGTATATAGGCTGCTGTATTGACAGCTTCAGCCCAGAAATATTTAGGGAGGTTGTTCTCACAAAGCATGGTTCTTGCCATTTCTTTCAAAGTTCTATTCTTTCTCTCCACAACTTCATTTTGCTGGGGTGTTCTAGGTGTTGAAAAGTTGTGTTCCAACCCCTTTTCATTGCAAAATCTCTCGAACTCATCATTTTCAAATTCACCTCCATGGTCACTCCTAATCCTAATAATGGATGTGCTTCTTTCATTCTCAACTTTCTTGTAATATCCTATGAAAGCTGATAATGCATCATTCTTGTGAGCAAGGAAATAAACCCAAGTAAATCTTAAGTAATCATCAACAATCACTAAACCATAAGATTTACCACCTAGACTTGTGGTTCTAATTGGACCAAAAAGATCTATGTGCATCATTTTAAGAGGTTTAGATGTTGACACAACATTATTAGATTTGAACAATGTTCTAACTTGTTTTCCTAGCTGACATGCTTCACATACTTTATCAACTTCAAACCTAATGCTGGGTAGTCCAATAACTAGATCTTTCTTAATTAGTTTCGACATAGTGTTCAAGCTAACATGTCTTAGTCTCCTTTGCCACAACCAGCTATCATTTTCAGCCTTGGCTACTAGGCACATTTCACTATCCTTTTCTAGATCTTCAAGGAAGATTACATACATGTTTTTGAATCTATTTCCTATGAAGGTAGTCTTGTTTGTGCCTATGTCTATTACTTCACATTTATTGGAATCAAAACAAACCTTAAACCCTTTGTCACATAGCTGACTTATGCTTAGCAGATTATGCTTTAACCTTTGAACAAATAACACATGACTGATTTGAGTACAAGAGTTCTTACCAACCGTACCTATACCATGAATTCTTCCTTTTGAATTATCTCCAAAGGATACGGTGCCTCCCTTTTTCTTGTCCAGCTATGCAAATAACATTTCATCCCCTATCATGTGTCGAGAGCAGCCACTATCCATGTACCATGGCTGTTTCTTCTTGTGTTGAGCCTTTGAGCATGTTTCCTTTAGGTGCAGCTCAACCTACAAAAATATGGTTCAGTTCTTCTTGATAGGTACCCATGCTTTGATGGGTCCTTGAGTGTTAGTGTCAATAAAATAACCTTTTGGCACCCAGATTTTTCTAGTTTTCTGCACATAAATGTTTTGACACACTCATATGATAGATGACCATATTTTCCACAACGATAGCATCTAGATGATTCATTATGATGATTCTTCTTGCTATATGAATTTTTCTTTAAAAGATCATTGTTTAAACATTTAAGAGCTGCATTTTCATTAAAAACTTTTTGCAAAGCATCAATTTTATTTTCCAGCTCTACTCTCATGATTTCAAAATCTGCTTTTGAGTGTTCCAGTTCAGTTTGAAGTAAATTTCTTTGTTCAAAAACAGAGTTGAATTCAAGTTTCATTTTCTCCAAATCTTTTTCAAGTGATGTAGCCTTTTTCTTCAGATTTTTGTATTTTAAAAACAGGCTTTCAAACTCATCACATAACTCATTATACTCATCTTGCAAATCATTCATAGATATATCACATGTCGATGAGCATACCTCTGTTTCATCATCCTTTGCCATCAGGCAGATGTTTGCTCTTTCTTCTGAGCTTTCTTCATCAGATTGTGTGCTTGAATCACTATCTGACGAGGCTGCAGCAACCATTGCCTTTTTCAATTTTTTGTTTTTCCTTGGAGTTTCTTCTTTCAGCAATGGACATTTAGATTTGTAGTGTCTTGGTTTTTTGCATTCATAGCAGATTACTTCTTCCTTGTTACTGCTTTCATTCTTGTTTTTCTTCCATGTAGGACCTTGATCCCTTTTAAAGAATTTTCTTGCAATTCTTCGATTCTTTCTTCCCATAAGTTTTCTCAGTCTTCTTGCAACAAGTGCAAGTTCATCATTGTCATCGCATGAGAGTTCTTCTGTCACGACCCAATTCCCAGGTCATGACCGGCGTAAGAACCCAATGAGCATAGCTCACTAAGCCCAAGTAAGCCTATTTCCACTTACTTCATTTATTGTATGACTGTGTGATGCATACACCCGTAATGCACTCAGTGTGCATACGAAGCCAATTAACAATGGCATAATCAATCATAATACGTATGCACTATACCGGTCATGTATTTAGCAATTTATATTGTTTACACATTTACATTCATTCCAGTCAAATATAAACTTTGACAGTGTACATTACATGTACATAACCATCATAAAAAAGCCCATGACTTCCAGCGGAGACATTTACAATAAAAAGGGGCAACTAATGAATGCCAAACACCTACCAGGAGATGAACTACAATGATCCCATGATCTAGGAATCTACAATCTCCTGATTTGAAAACATGAATTTTTGAAAATGGTGAGTACAAAACTCAGTGAGCAAACATTAGATAGGAACAAGCAAAAATATCAAGAAGGGTTAATAAAACATGATGCATACATTGGGAACACATTCATTTTGATCCAATTTATTATCAAACCTTTCCCCTCACTTCAATTTAATTTATAATTAAATAACACTCAATTTCACACACAAACACACAATATCACCACTATCTCACTAGCTTATGTGCAACCCTCACATCACTCACATAGCTGGAGTCATCGTGTGCATCTCATGCACAAACAATATCACTCAATCTCACCAGCTCATGTGCAACCCCCACATCGCTCACATAGCTGGAGTTATCATGTGCATCTTAAGCACAAACAATATCACTCAATCTCACCAGCTCATGTGCAACCCCTACATCGCACACATAGCTGGGGTTATCGTGTGCATCTCATGCACAAACAATATCACTCGCCATATTTCCGCATCCAATATCATCGACATGTGTTTCCCCCATATCGTACACATGTACATTTATATATCAACACAATTAAATATTAATACATCTCACATATTTACACATATATGACAACACAATTTCATGCCTTCATGCATACCACAATTCACCACATAATTTCATGCTTTCATGCATACCACAATTCACCACATAATTTTCATGCTTTCATGCATACCACAATTCACTACATAAAATCATTTATTTTTCAAGGGCTTGTTCCCGGCACGTATTTTTAAGAAATTTGGATTAAATCATTTAGATTATCCATTTTCAATACATTGTGCATTTCTCAAAATAATTTGAAATGCAAGTTCACTCACAGTGTCAAAAATTCAGATTCCGGGTGCACTCGGATTAATAGTCCTCAGGTGCAATTCCCTTGCCTTTTTCGGACGTTTCATCACCTTGACACAAAATAAATTAGAAAATTTACTATATTGCCCTTAAGCTAATAAAAACTAATTTAAATTGCTAACGCATGATAGGCAAATGAAAGATGCGTCCGATTATCGCTTTAACACGGTATTGCCTAATTTCGACCGATTATCCGATTAATTGGCCAATACGTCCGATTTGATTCCAAATTGCACCATTCTTTTTCTAATACCTTAATTCACCACATACCATTTCTAATACCAAATTTTCAGCATTTAACTTTTTCATTTCTTCATGGAAAATGTCACGACCCAATTCCCGGGCCATGACCGGCGCAAGGACCCAATGAGCATAGCTCACTAAGCCCAAGCAAGCCTATTTTTCACTTACTTGATTCCATACACGCTCGTGTGAGGCATCCACACGTAATGCACCCAGTGTGCATCCAACACCAATTAACAGTGACATATCCCGTCACACATACACACACACCCTTTCCGGGGGTGAACACAGCCAAAACACAATGGCATTATTAATCACAATATACATGCACTATGCCAGTCATGTATTTAGCAATTCACATTGCTTACACATATTTACATTCATACCAGTCAGAAATAAACTTTAACAGTGTACATTACATGTACATAACCAGCATACAAAACCCATGACTACCAGCGGAGACATGTACAATAAAACAGGCAGCTACCGAATGCCAGACACCTACCAGGAGATGAACTACAACGATCCCGTGATCTAGGAATCTACAACCTCCTGATCTGAAAACATGAATTTTTGAAAACGTGAGTATAAAACTCAGTGAGCAAACATTAGACAGGAACAAGCAATAATGTCCGGAAGGGTTATAAAAATATGATGCAAACATTTGAAACACATACATTTTTATCCAATTGTTTCCCAACCCTTCCCCTCATTTTAATTTAATTTATAACACAGAAATAATCCTTTTCATACATATGCACACATATACTCACAAATGCATATGCAATCATATATACTGCTAAATATTCACTATCCTTAGTGGAAAACATTTATTAGGGAACTTGGCAAGCAGTATCACTCAGCCTTGCTGCCAAGTACCTGAACGAGCATCATTTGGTAAGGGGTATCACTCAGCGTCCCTTCCAAGCTCGTGGGCGGAAATTAATTGGTAAGGGGTATCACTCAGCATCCCTTCCAATTTTCCGGGCGAAAATTTCTCGGTGAGGGGTATCACTCAGCATCCCTCTTTACACACCATTTCAGGCATGTGCATTTTCCTCTCTTCACGCGTGCACGGTGATAACACTTTCACAACACTTTTCAACCATCCATGTAAACATCATCACAATGTACACATTTATCACACTCAAATTTCACATCAAATAAATAGATAATATTTCATGCCTTCATGCATATCACATAATTTCATGCTTTCAAGCATAACACATAATTTACCACATAAAAAAAAATCATTTTTATCAAGGCTTGTTCCCGGCATGTACTTTTAAAAACTTTGGATAAATCATTTAATTATCCACATCAATACAATTTGCATTCCCCGAATAATTTGAAATGCAAGTTCACTCACCGTCTCACAAATATCCGGATTCCGGATGCTCTCGGATTAAAAATCCTCAATCACGATCCCTTTGCCTTTCTCGGCCTTCTCACCACCTTAACACAGAATAAATTGAGAAATTACTATAGTGCCCCCAAATCAATACAAATTAATTTAAATTGCTAGCGTGTGATACGTAAGAGCAAAATCGCGTCCAATTATCGCTTGAACGCGGTATTGCCTAACTTCGACCGATTACCCGATAAATCGGCTATTATGCCCAATTCGATTCCGAATTGGCCCATTCTTTTTCTAATACTTTAATTCACCACAAATCATTCAATTTAATGCCAATTTCAGCATCCAATCTTTTCCAATTCCTTATGGAAAATTCGGCCAATGCAGTGCATTTGCACTGAAAATTTTTCTACTACATTTTTCACTTGCATTTGTCATTTTCTATTTTCTTTCATTTCAAATGAAATCATTTCATTTGAAATGAAACAATTTCTCACACATTCTCTTCACATAAGGTTCGGCCTAACAAAGAACAACCATGGAATCAATTTCTTTCTTTCATTTTTCTTCCATAATCATGCTTAACTACCTCTAACTACTAACATAGTCCAAAATCAATTCAATCCAACATCAAACCCATACTCAAACCCATTTTTCAGAATTAAACTCTTCATGATATCTCCATATTTAACCATAGAATTCAAGAACAAATGCATAGATAAGCTAGGGTTAGAGGAAATCTAAAGAAAAGTTACCTTTGTTTTGTTTGAATCTTGAAAAACTCTTGAAATCTAAGGATTTTTGGCTAGGTTTTATGGTTTTCCCCCTTGGTTCATCTTTTCCTCCTTCAATTCTGGTGTGAGCCGATTATAGAGAGAGAAATGAGCTTAAATGCTGATTTTTATAGCTTTTATAATAAAATAACCAAGGTTGCCACGTGGCACCATGTGATTGGCCCATTTTTTTGACTTTTTGACTTTTTCTCCCATTTGATCTCCACCACTTGATTCATCAAGTCAACATCTGATCCAAGGTTGACCATGGCTGGAAAAATTTATTCTGGTGTTGAAAAATTACCGAAATGCCCCCGAGATGGTAAAATTACGATTTTGCCCCTATACTCCGAAATGTCCCGGAATTTCATTATTTTCACTATCCAACCTCAAATAACATCAATATAAATCAATATTACCCAATTGGGGTAAAATCCTTTCAAAAAAATTCACATTTAGCACTCCGGTGGCAAAATTACCATTTTGCCCTTGTGCTCCTAAAAACACTGAAAATCACCATTTTACACTGCTAAACATCATTTTATACTCCAAAAATCATAACTATATGTCACATAATTATTTTTAGTCCACTATGATCAAATCTTGGTTAAAGATCTCTATAAATCAACAAATGAGAAAATGACCGTTTTGTCCTTAACCGGTCAATTTTCCCGATTAACTCCAGACTGGACCTTGAACTCCAAATCACTATTCTGAGCTGTCCTGTGGGTTTCAGAATTTTGAAATTCCCCTTAGAATTTCCATTAAACTAGGTTGAAGCTCGATTTCACTTAATTGTACCAATAGGTACAATACCGGTTTTCTAAAAACTCAGATAGGGTCTCACAGAAAAATTCAACTATCACATGCATTATCACTGAAATTTTTCCTACTAGACTTTTTCACTTTAATTTGTCATTTTCTAATTTATTTCATTTCAAATGAAATCATTTCATTTGAAATGAAACAATTCCTCATTGTTTCTCAACACACTAGGTTTGGCCTTGAGTGATTCATGGGGAAATCAAATTTTCTTTTTACGGTTTTGCTTACTAACATGCTAACCTACCTCCAAACACTAACATAGTCTAGAATCAAGCCAATCCAACAATCATTCCTCATCCATACCCATTTTTCAGAATTCAATTCATCATGATATCTCAATATTTAACCATGAAAATCAAGAACAAAAGCATAGGTATTGTAGATCATAAGCCAAAGTGAAGAATTATTACCTTTTTCAATTGATTTTTCTTGAAAATCACACTTTGTATTGAATTTCCACCTAGGTTTTATGGTTTTTCCCTTTGTTCTTCTTTCCTTTCCCTTAAATCTGGTGTGTGCTGAAATTAGAGAGAGAAAATGGATTGAAATGGCTATTTTTTAAGCTTTAATAATAAAATAAACAAGTTTGCCACGTGGCATAATGCCATTGGCCCGTTTTTTGACTTTTTGACTTTTTCTTTCATTTCTTTTCCGTCACTTGATTATTCTAAATCATGATATGATCAAAAGATGACCATGGCTGGAAAAATATGTTCTGGTGATGAAAAATTACAATTTTGCCCTCGGGATGGCAAAATTATAATTTTACCCCTATACTCTGAAATGTCCCGGAATCATATTATTTTCACTGTCCAACCTCAAATAACACTAATATTAATCCATATTAACCAAATGGGACAAAATCCTTTAAAAAAAATTCCCGTTTAGTACTCTGGTGGCAAAATTACCATTTTGCCTTTGTGCTCCAAAAAAATCGAGAATCACAATTTTACACTGCTAAACATCATTTTATAATCCAATAATCAAAACTGTATTTAATAAAATTATTTTTGGTCCAATGTGATCAAATTTTGGCTAAAATCTCCATTAAATCATCAAATGAGAAAATGACCGTTTTGTCCCTAACCGATCAATTTTCCCGATTGATTCCAAACTGGACCTTGAACTCCGAATCACTATTCTAAGCCATTATGTGGGTTTCAGAATTTTCAAATTCCTCTTAGAATTTCTATTTGAGCTAGTTCAGGGTTCGATTTACTTTATTGTACCACCAGGTACAATACTGGTTTTTAACAGATTTGACAAGGTCTTACGTCTTCCAGCTTATCTTCAAGGATGTTGGCTTTGAGTGCTATGTTTTTCTTCTTTTCCTTTGCCTCTCTTTTATCCTCTTCTTCTTCTTCCTTGAGCTCCAACTCATGTGTGAGGAGTGACCCGTAAATTTCATCAAGTGTGATGATGTTTAAGTCTTTGGCTTCTCAGATGGCAGTCACCTTTGGCTTCCAAGATTTAGGCAAACTCCTAAGAAGTCTTTTGACAAGCTCATGTTCAGGGATAGGTTTTCCTAGCTGGTTAAGTTTATTTGTAATGTTTTTGAACCTATCAAACATGCTGGTGATGTCCTCACCATATTCCATTTTGAACGTCTCATAGTTGTGGGTCAAGAGGGCTATCTTGGACTCCTTAACTTAGGAAGTTCCTTCATGAATTATTCTTAACTTATCCCACACTTGCTTAGCTGTTGTACAGCTTGAGACTTTATTGAACTCAGTTGGAGTTAAGGCACAATGCAAGGTGTTGATTCCTTGAAATTTGTCTGCACCTTTTTAGTTTCAGCCTCAGTCCATTCAGACCTTGGCTTAGGCATCAACTCATTTGTGACAATATTCACAGTTGAGGGAGTAAAGGGACCATCAGTGATGACATCCCACATTTCATAATCTAGGGCCTTAATGAAAATTGACATTCTAGTGCTCCAATAAGGGTAATTAAAGCCATCAAACAGAGGTGGTCTGTTTGTTGATTGTCCCTCAGCTACAACTGATTTTTGTAGAGCCATTTGGATCATCTCTAAGGGTGTTAGACCTTGTATGCAGAGAGCTAGCTCTGATACTAATTGTTGGTCCCAAATATAGGTGCTAGAGGGGGGTTAATAGCACTATCTCGGCTCTTTTTGGTGGGATTGAGACTTGGTCTCAAACTAAGGAAGATAATGCAATGAAAACAATTGACAAGGTATTTATAGTGGTTCGGTCCAAGACCTACATCCACTACCTTGATTATCCAACCAAGGATTTTCAAATCAAACACTAAGACGGTGGAATTCACAAGCTTCCACCAAGCTTTTACAATGGCTTTTCCAAGGCTTAGCCATAACCTTTACACTAGTTTTTCACGGGATCAACTAAAACTCAATGTGGCTTTCCAAGCCTCAACCACAACCTATCACTAGTTTTTCCCGAGCTAAACTAAAACCCAATGTGGTTTTCCAAGGCTCAACCATAACCTTTAACTCTAGTTTTTCATGGGCTAAACTAGAACCCAACCTCAACTTTTCAAGGCTAAGTTGGAACCTATAAGCATCCAAGCAAACCTTGCTTGATGCAAACACTTAGAGTGAAACACTCACTCTAAGAATACAAAGATTATGAAAAACTAATGACATGGGAATGTTTTATTATTATCAAAAACTAATGGAGCCAACAGGTTAACATTAGCTTAGTGAAGTCCTTGGCCAAGGCGACATGGAGATTATGAAAAAGGTTTCATAACTCTCTATAAAGCTAATGCTATAACTGTAGAAACAAATATAGAGGTCAATAAGAGTAGACAATATACCAAGCTCTTATCATCTTTGGGATATATGATGAGGGAATGAATTACGCTGATAGACTGTACACTGAAATGTTGTCAAAGAACCCTTTGACTCTCCTAACAATTGGGTGGCCATGATGCATTACTAGATGCCAATCTTGGTCTATGGAATTGATTATAATTTAATTGATTGAAATTTATATTAATCAATTGAGTCATTAATCAATTCCATTGCCAACATGTTGGGAACCTAATAGGTCACACACAATGATTGCATTTGAATTAAAATGGAAGAGTGATGATTTAAATTAGACTTAAATCACATGTTAGGTAATTAACTTCCATAAACTTAATTAAAAGAGTTTAATTAAATTTTAGACATAATTATAAATAGTTATAATTATAAAGCCTTGATTGCAAAATATAAAGGAAATTAATTTTGATTTTAATTTCCAAGGACTTAATTAAAAGAGTTTAATTAAGTAATGGGACCAATGTTATAATGGTTATAATATTGAGGGCTTAATTGCAAAATTAAAGTTATCTTAACCTAACTATATAAGTCATCTTTTAACAATTTTTAAGAGAGTTTTTCATAATTGAAGAGAATGTAGTTTTTGTTAGAAAAACAAAAACGCTTTCTCTCTTTGTCACCACTCCTTTTGTGTGAAAGAGAAAATTGCTTATGAAGCAATTTTCAAGAGAGGTTCGGCCAAGATTGTGAAAAAGAAGAAAAGGACAATTGTTGTCCTCTTTGCTTGCACAAAGTATAGTTAAAAAACTCCCTCCTTTGTTGAAGGTTCAACTGCAATCGTGTGTACTACCATTGGAGGCTAAGCACTTGATTGGCTAGGGTTTTTGCTCCTTGTGGTGTTCGCGGGATTGCTTAAGGAAGTGCCATTATGATTACGAAATTACTTGGCAAGGTAACATTCTGAATTATAATTTATTTTGTGCTTTTATGTGTTAAATATCACCAAGGCAATCCATGGGTGAAGGCATGTTTTTGTTGTTTAAATTATGAATTTTTAATTTTCTTTCCGCTGCGCATTTTGAGCATGTCGTCCATAGCCAAACCCAACACTAAGTACTCTATTTTCTAAATCATTATCAATTTTGAAACAATCTACTCAATAATTTTATTTTGAACACATTTATTTCTAAAATATAGGGATTTTCCTCTTTTTTTTTTATAAATCCATATTCCATAAAATTCATAATAATAGACAAAAACCACTTTAAATAATTTAAACGATAGTAAGTTTACTCACAATGTCAGAAGATCAAATTTTCGAAGTACTTTGTCTAGCGATCCTCGAGTGAAATTTCCTTGCCTTTGTCGGAAGACTCACCACCTTAACACAGTACAAAATGAAGGGATTTACTACATTGATGCTAAACTAAAATAAACTAATTTAGACTCTATACTAATGCATGATATGAAATGCAAATTGTTCGAATTTAGCTTAGACACGGTATCAACTAAATTCAGCCTATTACCCAATTAAATGACTAACGCGTCCAATTTAATTCCAAATTGCTCCATTCTTTTTTTAATACCTCAATTCACCAAACACAAGCCAAATTACCTAAAATTCAGCATAATTACCCTCACAATTCTTTATGAAAAATTCAGCCATTATAGGTGCACTAACACCAAAATTGTTCCTACTTGATTTTTACACCACAAACCATCAATTCTCAACCAATTCACCTGAAATAAAATTAAATCCATCATTCCCACACAACATACAAGGTTCGACAAAAGGAGTTTAATGGGGCAAATGAAAATTTTCTTTGTTGTTTTGCTTCTAAACATGCTAAACTAACTTTAAACACTAACATAACTCAAAATCAAGCCATTTCCAACACAAAATTCCCTCCATACCCATTCGGCCAGCCATGAACTCTTTATGAACACATGCAATTTAGCCATGAAAATGAGAAAATAAAGCATGGGTATTGTAGATCTCAAGTAAAAATAAAGAATTTTCACTTTACCTTGCTTGATTCTTTGGATTTTCACACTTTCCCCTTGATTTTTCCCACCTAGGGTTTGTTCTCTTTTTCTTTTTCCTTTCTTCTGGTTTTGGAAGAATATAGAAGTTAAAATGAGGGTTTATGGCTGATTTTTATATGTTTAATATTAAATAATTCAAACTTGACACATGGCATAATGTAATTGGTCCATACTTTAAATATTTGACTTTTTCACTTAAATTTGGCACCACATATTTATTCCATATTTATCCATTCCCACAATAATTAAAATCCACAAATTTGACAAGTGTTGATGGTGCAAAATTACCATTTTGCCATAGTATGGCAAAATTATCGTTTTACCCCTACACTCCAGAAATACCGAGAATTGAAAATTTGTTTCACTGCTAAACCTCATATTATGCTCCAAATAATTAATCTTGGCTAAAAATTTCATCAAATATCCAAATTTAATTTTTTGGGTGGAAAAATGCCCATTTTGCCCTTAATTGGTCAATTTTCCTAATTGACTCCAAATCGGCCCTCGAACTCTGAAGTGTCATTTTAATTCATCCTTGGACTGTAAAATCCCTATTTTAATTAGTTCGAGGTATAAATCGACTTAGTTGTATTTCTAAGTACAATACTGACTTTTATCTACTTTTTCGAGATATTCAAATGTGCAGGCATGATGTCAATTATATGCATGACATGACAGATATTTTAGGGTTGGGCTTGTCAGCACTACCCTCCTTAAAATTAAATTTTGACCTCAAAATTTAACTTACCCGATTTCAAGAAAAGGTATGGATATTGGTTTCTCATCTGTTGTTTGACTTCTCACGTCATCTTTTCCATACGAGCATTCTTCCAGAACACTTTTACCATGGGAATGCTCTTGTTCCTCAATACTCGATCCTTCCGATCTAAAATTCGTATTGGCTGCACCTCAAACTTTAAATCTTCATGTAGCTCAATCGGAGGTGCCTCGAGAATATGAGAAGGATTAGGTATGTACTTCTTTAGCATTGAGATGTGGAATACATTATGGATTCGATCTAACTTCGAGGGTAACTTGAGTCTGTAAGCCACTGGTCCAATCCTTTCAATAATCCGAAAAGGTCCGATATATTTGGGGTTGAGCTTTCACCTCTTCGTGAATTGAATCACACCTTTCATTACCTAATAGACACCACAAATTATCATAATAGTGAAATCAAACAAGACTTAATATTTCAAAATTTTTTTTCAAATTGTTACCTTTCCATGGAGAACCCTTAAGAAAAACTTTATCGTCGACCTCGAATTCCAAATCTTTCCTCCTTTTGATAATTCTATTTTATAGAATTATTTTATTCCACTTTTATTATTAAATATTAGCTAAGTCTTCAGTTTTTAATTATAATTTACTTAAAATTTAGTTGTTTTTATATTTAGTTTATTGTTAAGTGAGTTATTTTAATTTTATGTTATTTCCTTTAATTTGGTTAATATTTATTAGATTTTATATTTTTGGTAGGAACTAAAGTAATTGGGCTTAATTTTGGAAAGAAAGGTTTTGAAAGACCCATAAGTCTACTTGCATATGCTTGAGTATTTTAGTCATATCTCAAGATACAGAACTCCGATTGCTACGATTCTTAGACCATTGGAAAGATAAGAGACAAACCTACAACTTTGATTGAAAATCACTTTGCCCAGTTCTACATCAAAGATAGAGAAAATCATTTTAGAAAGTTGTTGGATGTACTTTACCAGGAATAGTAGTTTGCAAAGATGGACAAGTGATTTTTGAGCCTCTTATTATGTTTTTAAGCCCAAATTAAACCTTAGGTCAACTTGATGAAGTTTAGGTTAAGTTTGTTAGTATAAATAGGATATTTTTCATGAACATTAGGTGACAACTTTTGAGAAGATTCAAGAAGTTAGAAGTTGAGGCTGAAACCTGAAGATCAAGACGACAATTATTGTTTTGTTTCTTACTTGGCTTTTATTCTTCTTGTTATTTTCAATTGTTGAATTTTATACAATGTTATTTTATTTTGCAATCATGAGTAGCTAAATTTCTTTTTCTAGGATTACAATTGAACTCACATGTAGTGTAAGTTCTTAATCTCTTTCTTACTTATTTTCAATGGGAATTGAATTGTTTATTCCAATTTGTTTTTAATGCTTTTAATTGCTTGATCAACAATTAAATTGATTTAGGAACCTAAACAAACTTGGGAAAGGCAGTTTAGAGTAGACTAAAATTGAGATAGCATATGATCAATTTAATTGATTTGCGTATAGGATAGGGATATACCTATAGGCCATATGTATCCATATTAGAGCTTGAACTTAATGAGTCTATTTTAATTTCAAATCACATAGGGATATAGTGTTTTGGTTAAAATAAATATTTTTATAGGAATAGTCGAGAGACCTTTATAAATAATTTAGGACTCTAGGTTAGCAATTCAACCCATTGAAATAAGTTGAGAAAGAGAGGTAAAATTTAGATTAAGTGTGAAGGATATTGTAATCCTAGGCTTATTTAATTTGATCTTTTCTTAAGTTATTATTATTTTGATTTTTTTGTTAGTTTAAATTTTAGTTTATTAGTTTTAGTTAATTAATTAATTTTGATTGTTTGGATAAGATTAATTTTAGTACTTGTTAATATATCAGTGAGTGAAACCTCTACCTGACCTCCGTCACCCTCGGGACGTTGGCGGTCTGTCTGACCTTGGGAACTAGGGGACTCTTGCTCCACATGTCTCCATTTTACTATTTTCTATATATCTTCCATACAGGTTGCCATCATTTCTACAACCCGATTGACTCCCTGCAGACCCGCCGCCAAGTCCTCAACAGTAATGCCCCAAATCAGTGGCATAGCAGTCTCACCTACAGGTTGTCCATCCCCTCTTCTACTCTCGGGAGTATTTGCCCTCACCGGCCTAGTGACCCTACCGCATCTATCTCGCCCCCTACGGGTGGGTGCCCGTGGCCTATCGTTCATCTCAATAGGGGCATCTTGCTCCCCCACTTGTCTCGAGGTGGCCAATGTCTTAGGTGGCATTCGTACCTAGACAAGAGCAACATCCGTCATTAAACACAGTTACGGAAATAAGGTAGTTTTTAAGATTGGGAATTTATCCAGTTCCTCGATTATGAAATGTGCTGTGACTCACAGTTCATAATTAAAGATCCCACATAAAGACCCGACTCTCCGCTGGACTTGACCATAACACCCTAGGACCTAACAACCTAGGGCTCTGATACCAACATTGTCACGACCCAATTTTTTTTCGAGCCATGATCGGCGCATGAGCTTAATGAGCATAGCTCACTAAGCCCAAGCAAGCCTATCCATTTACTCTTGCTTAACAAACACTATCATATCATGCATACAAACACACCTTTTCCCGGGTGTGAACATAGCCAAACACAATGGCATTATCGATAATAATATTCATGCACTATACTAGTCATGTATTTAGCAATTTACATTGCATACACATATTTACATTGTTTGACTGTATTTACAATACAAAAGAACCCATGACTTCTAGCGGAGACATTTACAATAAAAGGGATTACTACCGAATGCTAGACACATACCCAGGAGATGCACTGCAAGGACTCTTCGATCTAGGGTCCAACAGTCTCCTGATCTGAAAACATGAATTTTTATAAAACGTGAGTACAATACTTAGTGAGTGAATATTATAAGGGAACAAGCAATCTCAATCAAGAAATTTGACAATCATGATGCACCGGTTGAAAACGAGATAGTTTTTTATCTAACTAATTTTTAAACCCTTTCCATTTACCTCGGGATTTATTCTAGCTAGATAGCAAAATCGACAATTATCGCTACAGCTGGCAAGCATTCTTGCTGCATCAAAGAGTAATCATAACTCGTAGCAGAATGAGGGTTTCGCTCAACCTTACAAGGGTTTCATGCTAAACCCTTTTTCCACAATTTAAAACAATTCGCATACCATACAATCACACTTATATTCACAAATACATAAGCAATCATACACACCGCTAAATCTTCACTGTCCTTAGTGGAAAAAAAACATTTATCAGGGAACTTGGCAAGCAGTATCACTCAGCTTAGCCACCAAGCTCCTGGGCGAAAATCATTTGGTAAGGGGTATCACTCAGCATCCCTTCCAATCTCATGGGCAAAAATCATTTGGTAAGGGGTATCACTCAGCATCCCTTCCAAGTTTTCGGGTGGGAATTTCTCGGTGAGGGGTATCACTCAGCATCCCTCTTTACACACCATTATAGACATATGCAGGATTACATCAAATTCACATAATTTCTTAACAATACAAATAAGCATCATATAGAGGAGCATAATTCAGCGCAATCAATTTCACATCAGTGAAAATAATATTTCACGAAAAGCTTGTTCCCATGGCACCTATTCTTTTTAAAGAAGATTGAATAAAATCATTCAAGCATTTTATTCAAATATGTTTATATTTCCCAAAACCATTTTGAAATGTAAATTCACTCACAGGTTTTTCGGGAGTCGAATTCGAGCGCTTCGACTGCTAATTCTCGAGTGCTATTCTCTTGCCTTTATTAGAAATCTCACCACCTTGATAAATAGCACAATAATTTAATTACTATATTGATGTTAATGAGGTATAAAATTAACCTAATTTCTATACAGATGCATAGAATACTCGGTCAATCGCTTAAACGTGGTGTTGATCGAATTCGGTCGATTACCCGATAAATTGACCAATGCGTCCAATTTGATTCCAAATTGCACCAATCTTTTTCTAATAACTTAATTCACCACATACCATTTAAACAGTCCTAATTTCAGCATTAAAACTTTTCCATTTCTTCATGGAAAATTCAGCCATTACAGTGCATTAGC
This sequence comes from Theobroma grandiflorum, assembly GCA_036013995.1. Classification (NCBI taxonomy): domain Eukaryota; kingdom Viridiplantae; phylum Streptophyta; class Magnoliopsida; order Malvales; family Malvaceae; genus Theobroma; species Theobroma grandiflorum. Next base: position 18,823,047 of record CP142131.1, read on the forward strand.
ACTGTAATTTTTCCTACTTAACTTTTTCACCTTAAATCGTCAATTTCTAATTTATTTCATTTTCCAAATACAACCTATGATATTCGGCCTTGAAAGATTCATGGGGAAATCAAGTTTTTTTCTTACGGTTTTGCTTACTAACATGCTAACCTATCTCTAAACACTAACATAGTCTAAAATCAAGCCAATCCAACATTAAATCCTCATCCATACCCATTTTTCAGAATTGAATTCATCATGATATCATGCCTCTCAACCATAGAAAATGGAAAGAAATGCATGGGTATTGTAGATCATAAGCAAAAGTGAAGAAATGTTACGTTTTTCACTTGATTTTCCTTGAAAATCACACTTTTTCTTGAATTTTTGGCTAGGTTTTCTTATTTTTCTCCTTATTCTCTTTTCCTTTCCTTTGAATCTGGTTTGTGCAGAATTTAGAGAGAGAAAATGGGTTTTATGGCTGATTTTTAAGCTTTAATAATAAAATAAAATAGCTTGCCACATGGCATATGCCATTGGCCCATTTTTTTAACTTTTTTGACTTTTTCTTCTAAATTTTTCCACCACATGATTAGCCAAAGTTAAGATGTGAATAAAAGATGACCATGGCTGGAAAAAATTTATTCTAGTGGTGAAAAATTACTGTTTTGCCCCCGAGATGGTAAAATTACGATTTTACCCTTATACTTCGAAATGTACCGAAATTATATTATTTTCACTTTCTAGCCTCAAATAACACCAATATTGATCAATTTTAATCAAATGGGGTAAAAATATTTTCAAAAAAAATTCCCATTTAGTCCTCTAGTGGTAAAATTACCATTTTGCCCTTGTGCTCAAAAAATACCGAGAATCGTAATTTTTCACTGCTAAACATCATTTTATACTCCAATAATCTTAATTATATTTCATAGAATTATTTTTGATCCAATGTAATCAAATCTTGGCTAAAAATCTCCATTTAATCATCAAATGGTAAAATGATCGTTTTATCCCTAACCGATCAATTTTCCCGATTGACTCCAAACTGGACCTTGAACTCCGAATCACTATTCTAAGCCATTCTGTGTGTTTCAGAATTTTCAAATTCCTCTTAGAATTTCTATTTGAACTAGTTCAAGGCTCGATTTAACTTAGTTGTACCACTCAGTACAATACCGTCTTTTAATCGAGCTTGACAGAGTCTCACATTCTTTATGCCCAACCACCAATAATTTTCCTTAATAGTCCGATATATCTTGGTGCTTCCGGGATGCATAGCGTAGGCAGAAGAATGTGCTTTTTCTAAAACTGCTTGTCATAACTGATCATCCCTTAGAACACAAACTCGGTCTTTAAACATCAACATACCATCCGAATATGAATTCACTAACTTCCCCATCTTGTAGCTTTTGAATCTCCTGTTTCAATTCATCATCAGATTGCTGCAATTCTTTGATCTAATCCAACAATGAAGGCCTTACCACGAAACTAGCAAGTGGGGATCCATTTTCACCATTATTCAACTGAATTCCCAAAGACTTCATCTCGATTAACATAGGGAGATAAGAACTCCCAAGTGTTGCGAATGATGATGACGAGGATTTACGACTTAAGGCGTCTGCCACTACATTCGCATTTCCAGGGTGATAGTCGATCACTAGGTCGTAATCTTTTATTAACTCCAACCATCTTCTCTGTCTCAGATCAAGCTCGTTTTGGGTGAGCAGATACTTCAAACTTTTATGATCTGTAAAAATCCGACAACGCTCACTATATAAATAATGTCTCCAAATCTTTAGTGCAAATAGCACTGCTATTAATTCTAGATCATGGGTAAGGTAATTTACCTCATGCTTCTTCAACTATCGAGAAACATAGGTATTACTTTTTCGTCCTGCATCAATACACACCCTAATCCCAACTTGGAAAAATTACTATATACCATGAACTTTTTTCCATTCATAGGAAGTGTTAAAACGAGAGTAGAGGTTAACCGATTCTTTATCTCCTGAAACTGACTCTCACAAATATCGTCCCACTTGAACTTAACTCCCTTACGAGTCAGGTGAGTCAATGGAGCAGCTATTAATGAAAATCCTTGAACAAACCTCCTATAATATCCGACTAATCCGAGAAAACTTCGAATCTCCGTTACTGTATTTGGTTGTTCCTATTGTAATGTTACCTCGATTTTCTTGGGATATACATAAATTCTAGCTCCAGATACCACATGCCCCAAGAAAATCACTTCTTTAAGCCAGAATTCACATTTAGAGAATTTGGCATAGAGTTGTCTTTCACGTAGAGTCTGCAGCACAATACGCAGATGGGCAACATGTTCATCATTATTCCTCGAATAAACCAGGATGTCATCGATGAACACTTTCACAAACCTATCCAAATACGGATGAAACACCCTGTTCATGAGATCCATAAATGATGCCAGGGCATTGGTCAAACCAAATGGCATTACTAGAAACTGATAATGCCCATATCTAGTCTTGAAGGCAGTCTTGGGTACGTCTTGCTCCTTGATCTTCAATTGATAGTACCCAGACTTCAAATCAATTTTGGAGAATACCATTGCACCTTGCAATTGATCAAAGAGATCATCGATCCAGGGTAAATGATACTCATTCTTGATGGTTACTCTATTTAACTGACGATAATCGACACACAATTGAAGAGTACCATCCTTCTTCTTGACAAATAAGACTGGTGCTCCCAAAGAGAAATACTAGGGTGAATGAAACCTTTATCTACTAGATCTTGGAATTGAATTTTCAATTCTTTCAATTCTACGGGAGCCATTCGGTACGGGGGAATGGAAATAGGTGCGGTACCCGGAAGTAAATCAATAGGGAACTCAAGTTCTCTATCCGGAGGTAGTCCCAATAATTCATCAAGAAACACATCTGGAAACTCACTGACTATTGAGACATCTTCTAACCTAGGTTCCCCTACTAAAGTATCAATCACATGTGCCAAATAAGATGGGTACCCTTTCTGCACCAATTTAAAAGCTTTGATAGCCGAAATTACACAAGACGGTAATATTTGGCGTTCTTCTACAAATACAATTTCTACTCCCTCCGAATTCCAAAGTACAACCTTTTTTCTAAAATAATCCACATTCGCTCGATGTTTACTAAACCAGTCCAAACCCAAAATCAGATCAAAATCTCGGATCTCCAAAGGAATCAAATCACCCTTAAATTCTTCCTTACCGACTCTTCTTCCATAGTCTCTGTAACAACTGTTTCTAACTAATTGCTTTCCTAGAGGGGTGTAAACTATGCTTTCCTCATCCAACGGTGACAGGTTTTTATCCGCAAATGATGCAAAGGTTATACTGACATAAGACCTATTTGAGCCAAAATCTATTAAAACATATGCATTTCTATCAAAAAAAGACATAATACCTGTCACTACACTGGGCTGAGCATGTGCTTCCCCTTCTGTCACTGCGAAAACCCTCGTTGGAGTGCAAACTGGTGGTTTAGGGGGTGGATGTGCTAGAGTGTTACTCTCCACACCAGATCGTATAGTCACACCTTGCCTCTACTGTGGCCCAACCAAATCTCTCCCCTGTATATCTACACGGGCTGGCGGAGATGGAGTAGCTGTAGTAGCCCCTCTGAACTGTGGGCACTTACTTCAGATTTTACCTGATTGTCCACACTAAAAACAGTGTACAGGTTTCTGACACTACTCGAGATGATTTTTCCCACAATTTCTACATCTATCAAGACCTCCGAAACTTTTCCCCGAACTAGACATCGTAGGTCTACTGAATTTGGGAAACCTTAGTTGCAATTGTGAAAATGGTGGTCGAGGAGATGTCACCGAAACAGAAATGGTATTCCTAGAAGCAAATGAGTCCCTGCCTCTTTTGGGCAATTGATTGAAAGATACGCTTGGGTTCTTCCTCTTAGCAAACTCAGCTCGCATTTTTTGATTTTCATTTGCGAGCTTCTCGACCTTTAAAGCCATCTATACTACTTCCTTATGTGTCTCCCTGCCAGTCACCGTCATCCATTCTCTGATCTCATTACAGAGCCTTTCTTCAAAATAACTAGCCTAATCTTGCTCCATCCTCACCAATTTTGAGACGTACAACATTAACTCGTTAGAACGAGTCTCGTACTCCTTAACTGTTAAATTCCCTTGCTTCAAACTTAGAAATTCTCTTTTTTTTTCATTTTGGTGGAAGTGAGTAAAATACTGACCATCAAACTCCCTAATAAAATCTGACCAGGTCAGTGGAGTGGCGGAACGAGACTTTACTGAATTCCACCAGGTACCAGCTCTCTTATCCATTAGTCTTGTGGCTTCCATCAATTTCATCTCATCATTCAACCTTATATCCGCGAAGGTCTCTGATACTCGGTTAATCCAATCTTTTACTACGGTTGCGTCCAACTCACTAGCAAAAAAAACGCAGTTGAGCTGCCTAGCCTTATTCAGCTCCTTGAAAATGGAGACATTGGGTACGGGCGGTACTGAAGGAGTAGATATAGGCACTGTAGGTGGAACCTGACCAATCTGAGCTTAACCAACCATGGCGGTAAAGAAAGCTGCCAATGTTTGTATTACCTCAGGAGGCATGGCAGGAATGCCAGTAGGTGGCGAAGGAGGTGGTGGATATGGAGGACTCTCTGCCTGTTCAGCAGCAGGTGCTGCTCGAAACGTAGATACAAATGATTCCTCCTCTACTGCCTCTTGCTGACGAGGTTGGGAACAACCCCTTCCTTTCCCAGCTAATCTAGTAACAGGTGGGTGTTTGCATCTAGGAGGCATAATGATCTATACAGATAAATAACGTAGTTTTAGGAAACCTCAAGTTCTATATGCAAATGCATCCTATTCAATCTAACTTGACTTAACCTAACCCGAGACCACACTGACACTGTAAATTTTTCAAACAACTTTTAAACCAAAAGCTTTATAATCAAAAGCTTTAAAACTAAATGCTCTTATACCAATAAAATTGTCACAACTCGAAACTCCCATCGAGCCCGTGGCAACCACTGCGACATTTCGATAGGCATCCATACCCCGAATACCGATCGAAATCTCGCAAGGCTTTTGTACCAGTTTTCTTACCTCCCTTGTGAGTAATCATTCCTAACATCATGTTTTAAGGGGTTTCAAACTTTTTCCAACTCAGAATAATAGAAATGTAGTTTTCGCCTCATAGGGGCATTTTTATTATTTTTCTTCAAAATTCCCAAAATCAACCAAAAACGTAGTATATGAGTCTAAAACATGTATTTTGAAATGAAAAACAAGTTTTACTATCTAAAACATTCTTTTTAAATGAAAATTATAGGTATTAGGATATAATAAAATGTTTAATAAAATATTGTAATTTCTTACAAAACAATATTTTCAGAACATTACGTAATTAATTTTTTTTCAACGTAAAAGCAAAACATATTCTTACATACAGTAATAAAGTTAACCAAATTATACAATTTTATTTAAAGAAACACGTGGGCCCACAAATACTCAAAAGTAAAGAGGACAGTGAACGTACTGTTGGTGAGGTTGTGAAACCAACTGTAGTCCTCAGCAAACTCAGCTATCAACAAATACGTTGGGCCTAAAATGTTGGGAGCGAGAGTGGTGAGTTTACACAACTCAGTGAGTAAACAAATATCACTTAAAGCATCTAAAGGTGAGTAATTGGAGATGAATAAAATAAATCATTACAAAATCATTCGTAACATAATAACAAACTTTAAACCATTCATAATATTCAAAGTGGCTTATGAATCTCGAAAAACATGGCTCGTGCCCAAAATCTCATTCTCGGGGATGCCTTGGCCGGGGCATCCGATCTAGACCGCCAAGGCTGTAAAATATTTCATATACTCACAAAAATATTTTTATTTTGAAAACGCAGCCATTCCTTGGCGTTAGCGGAGTTCACCCTCACGTGGTGGTTCGACGTGATGTGAACTCTAACCATACCTTGGGAGATACCCTACGCGGCTCTACAACTGCGGTATAAATTAACAGGGTATACCGTGCCCCTCTAATAAGCCTGGTCCACGGAAACCTACCCATTGCAGTAAGCTAATTGCTACCCCACCAATCAGTAGAAATTTTACCAGCATGATTGAATAATTTTAATACTAACCAGCCTGCACGGCAAATAACATTTCATATATATTTACAACACAATAACCGATTAGCCAATCATGCACAATTGTCATAAGCCATTTAGACCAAAATACAATTTTTCAAGCAACGATTTGCAGTCTCCAAGTACTCTATTTTCTAAATCATTATCAATTTTGAAACAATCTACTCAATAATTTTATTTTAAACACATTTATTTCTAAAACATAAGGATTTTCCTCTTTTTTTTTTAACTCCATATTCCATAAATTTCATAATAATAGACAAAAACCACTTTAGATAATTTAAATGATAGTAAGTTTACTCACGATGTCAGAAGATCGAATTTTCGAAGTACTTTGTCTAGTGATCCTCGGGTGAAATTTCCTTACCTTTGTCGGAAGGCTCACCACCTTGACACAGTACAAAATGAAGGGATTTACTACATTGATGCTAAACTAAAATAAACTAATTTAGACTCTATACTAATGCATGATATGAAATGCAAATTGTCCGAATATCGTCTAGACGCGGTATCGACTAAATTTGGCCTATTATCCAATTAAATGACTAACATGTCCAATTTAATTCCAAATTGCTCTATTCTTTTTCTAATACCTCAATTCACCAAACACAAGCCAAATTACCCAAAATTTAGCATAATTACCCTCACAATTCTTCATGAAAAATTCGACCATTATAGGTGCACTAACACCAAAATTGTTCTTACTTGATTTTCACACCACAAAACCATCAATTCTCAACCAATTCACTTGAAATAAAATCAAATCCATCATTCCCACACAACATACAAGGTTCGTCCAAAGGAGGTTAGTGGGGGAAATGAAATTTTTCTTTGTTGTTTTGCTTCTAAACATGCTAAACTAACTCTAAACACTAAAATAACTCAAAATCAAGCCATTTCCAACACAAATTTCCCTCCATACCCATTCGGCCAGCCATGAACTCTCTATGAACACATGCAATTCAGCCATGGAAATGAGAAAATAAAGCATGGGTATTGTAGATCTCAAGTAAAAATAAAAAATTTTCACTTTACCTTGCTTGATTCTTTGGATTTTCACACTTTCCCCTTGATTTTTCCCACCTAGGGTTTGTTCTCTTTCTGTTTTTCCTTTCTTCTAGCTTTGGAAGAATATGGGAGTGAAAATGAGGGTTTATGGCTGATTTTATATGTTTAATATTAAATAATTCAAAATTGACACATGGCATAACATAATTGGTCCATACTTTAAATATTTGACTTTTTCACTTAAATTTTCCATCACATATTTATGCCATATTTATCTATTCTCACAATAATTAAATCCACAAATTTGACAAGTGTTGGTGGTACAAAATTATCATTTTGCCCCTGGTATGGAAAAATTATCGTTTTGCCTCTATACTCCAGAAATATCGGGAATTGAAAATTTTTTTCACTGCTAAACCTCATATTATACTCCAAATGATTAATCTTGGCTAAATATTTCATCAAATATCCAAATTTAAATTTTTGGGTAGCAAAATGACCATTTTACCCCTAATCGGTCAATTTTCTCGATTGACTCCAAATCGACCCTTGAACTCCGAATTGCCATTTTAATTCATCTCTGGACTGTGAAATTCACAATTTCACCTTAAAATTCCTATTTTAATTAGTTCGAGGTATAAATCGACTTAGTTGTACTTCTAAATACAATACCAGCTTTTATCTACTTTTCTGAGATATTCAAATTTACAGGCATGATGTTAATTATATGCAGGACATGACAGATATTTTTAGGTTGGGCTTGATAGATGGAAGATGCATTTAATGGAAAGCCACTTAGCGTAGGAAGGTTCATGATTGAAAGAATGAGGAATGCAAGCAAAGTGGATAAGGTGAACCTGCCCTATGCGAATGTTATTATTGCCCTGGTAAAAAAGAAAGGCATATGGGCAAAGAGATATGACTTGGACATGGTAAAAACCAGAGATTGGGCTATCTACCTAGGTAGCCTAACAAAAATGGGATGTAAGCTGTATGGAGAAACTTTCACCAAGTCAGCCAAGGTCCCTACCATGCCAACCCAACCATAGTAAACCTTATCCCAGTTTTCAAATGAAGTTATCTTCAACTTGCTCATGAGGATAGATGGCAAGCTCACAGATCAATGAGCTATTCTCTAGAAAATTGAAGAGAAAATAATTGAAATGGAAAACAAAATAAAGGAAAAGTCAGCAATGCCTTCAGGACCTGCTATGGTTGATACTTCTGCTACCCCAAGTGGTGCACCAATAGGACAAGGGGTTGAGGATTCTGCATTCCATGGTGAAACACATGTTTTTCATGGTGCTAGTCCTATTCAGCAGACAGAAGGTTCTACTTTCCATGATGCTAATCTAGTGCTTCAAGCTAAGGGATTAGCATATCATACTACTAGTCTTGGTCAACAACCAGAGGACCTTGAACCAAGGATTGACCAGCCCCACAAATCCCCCTATAAAAAGCCACAGATCAAAGAACTATCTGAACAAGGCACTAAGATACTTGGTTCACCTATTGGAAGTCCACCCCTTTAGCCTCAACCTCAACAGGAGCCTCAATAACAAGCATCCCTTCCCTATTCTGATGAAGTTTCTGTTATGAGACTCTTTTATGAAATGGTAAAGGAAGAACAAGCAGAAAAGGAAGCAGCTATAGCACAAGCTTCCAAGACAGTGCCCTTTGAACCAGAAGCTCCAGTTAAAGCAAAATCAAACAAAGAAAAAAGAAAAGCAAAAGAAAAAGGCCCTGCAACCAAGTCCCAACCACCAACCAAAGTCATAAAAAAGATGGCTGTAAAACATGCTTCTCTCAAAAGAAAGAAGTCTTCCAGATTAGTAGAAAAGGCCAAGTCCCCACTTGCATCTTCACCTCAGACGCCATTGGAAGTTTCTGACAAAACCTCTCCTGAACAACCTCAAGAAAAATCCCTTTTGCGTGAACCTTCATCCTTCCCTTTCAATCCCTTCTATGGTACTAAGTCTACACCCTTTGCTACCTCGAAAGAATAAAGCCTCATCCCCCTATCTGATGATAACAAAAAGGGGGAAAAGTAAAAGTAAAAATAAGAAAAACAAAAAAAAAATGTTAGGGTAAGGGTACCAGACAACTAAGGAAGAATTCAAGGAAAACAAAAAATTGTTAGGGTAGAGGTTCCAAGCATCTAAGGGAAAAAGAAAGCAGAAACTAGTATAGGGTAGTTTTGGAACAAAATTTGTCAAATTTGTGGATGATTACTGTTTATGCCATGATGGCATTTAAACACTGATATTTAATTTTTGTTGCTATGTTTAACATTTAATGCTATGTTTATGGTTATGTTTAATATTTGCTGTTATGTCTATGTGTGGAAAATGAATGCTGATATATGTGCCACAGCCTAATTTTTGAGCCATGACCGACGCATGGGCCCAATGAGCGTAGCTCACCAAGCCTAAGCAAGCCTATCCCATTTATATTACTTAACGTCTTATCAACTAATGCATCCATACGTATTCCAACTAGTGTGAAAGTAGCCAACTCATATGGCATTATCGATTAAAATATACATATACTGTTTAAGACATGCAACTTAGTAATTTACATTACATGAACATATTCATAAAACAAAAAGACCTGTGACTTCCAGTAGAGAAACTACGGTAAAAAGGTAGCTATTGAATGCCAAGCACCTACCTAGGAAACGAACTACGGGGACTCCTTAACCTAAGATCCCACAGCCTCTTGATTTGAAAACATGAATTTTTAAAACAGTGAGTACAAAACTCAGTGAGCGAACATTAGAAAGGAACAAGCAAATAACAAGGAAAGTGGAGAACCATGATGCACTTATTTGAAAACAAGACAATTTACATCAAGTTAATATTAAAACCCCTTTCACTTAACCCTGAGTTATTAAACATTTAATGATAAAGCAACCATTCTAGCAAGGTAGCAAAATTGACGGGTTATCGCTGTAGCGGGAAGGCATTCTTGCTACAGCTAAGAATGAATTTCTACTGCAGCGAAGTGAAATCACAAACCGTCACGGAACGAGGGTTTCGCTTACCCTACGAGGGTTTTGTGTTAGAACCCTTTTTCCTTAATTTAAAACAATTTACAATAAAGGAGAATTTCTCAAGTTTCACGTATCGTACAATCACATTTTTCCATCATGCACACTATATCACGCATATATATATATATATAAAATCACGTGTAAGTATATACACCACCTTATTCTCTTCAACTCTGGTGCACCTCTTACTCGCACCAAGCAATAAGACCATGTGTGCATTCTCTACTCACACAAAGCAATATGACCATGTGTGCACTCCCTACTCGCACAATCCCCTGGTCATCATGTGTACATCCCTTACTCGTGCATAGCAATATGACCATGTGTGCACTGCCTACTCGCACAATCCCCTGGTCATTATGTGTACATCCCCTACTTGTACATAGCAATATGACCATGTGTGCACTCCCTACTTGCACAATCCCCTAGTCATTAATACACATTATCCATTCATTCATATTATTATCAACATAATAAATGAGCATGTATTCATTTACTTTACACAATGTACACACTCATAACATTAAAATAATTATCAAAGGCTTGTTCCTGGGACTCATTTTAAATAAGAAGTTGGATATAAATCTTTCAAGCATTTCATCTCAACTCAATTAAATTTTCCAAAATAGTTTGAAATGCAAGTTCACTCACAGTATTAGGAGTTCGAAATACTCCTATTCTTGGTCCTTTGGCACAATGTCTTTACCCTTGTTAGAGGGCTCACCACCTATACACAATACATGACATATAATTCAATATATTCTGTCATATCATTATAAAATTATTTTAGGCTCTATATGAGTGCATCAGGTTGTTCAGATAGTCACTTAAATACGATGTTACACGTTGAATCAATTGTGATCGGAATAAAATGGTATTGGCCTAATTCGATCTATCACCCAATTAATTGGTCAATATGTCCAATTTAACTCCAAATATATACTCATTACATTTCTAATATCTCAATTATACCAAAGCGCCTCAATAAGCTTGACTTTCTCATTGTGATTCAACTTATTTACTAAAGGCACTATACTTAAAAATCACCATTTTTGGTTTCCATCACCATTTTCGGTTTTCATCACCTCAATTCATTAAATCCTACCTAAATAACGCAAGATATCACAAAAATCATCACTTTTAGGTTCCTCATGAAGTTCAGCCATGGTGGGTGGGTGAAGAACATGTGATTTTTCTTACTTATTTCCATTCCAAACATGATAAATTAACTAAAAACAACTAAATACCATAAAATCTATCTAAGACCATCATCAAATTCTCTCTCCTAGGGTTCTGCCAGCCATGAATCCTTCATGCAAACTTGGTTCTCAACCATGGAAAATGAAAAGTAATGCATAGTAAAGGTATATCACAAGCTAAATTAAGAAATTTTACCTTTATTTGCTTAATTCCTTGAAATCCACCAATTTCCCTTTGAATTTTCACTCTAGGGTTTTTGTTCTTCTTTTCCTCTTTGTTCTTTGCTATGGCCGACCAAGAGAAATGAGATGGGAGAGTTTAAATTGGCTTTATAAAGGAAAATATTAAATGGATAAAAATTTGCTAAGTGTCACCATTCAATTGGTCCATGTTTAAATACTTAGTAATTAAGCAATATCTCTCCACCACTTAAATTCTCTCAATTATCCATAATAATAATGGGTGGAATTCATGATTTTGACAAGTGTTGGGTGGTGTAAAATTCCAACTTTGCCCTCAAGCGGCAAAATGACTATTTTACCTTTATGCTCGAAAAAATGTCGAAATTAAAATTCTTCACTTTTCAAACTCAAATTATATTCTAAATAGTCAATCTTGGTCAAAAACCTCTTCCAACATTCCAATTTTAACCTCGGGCTTACGTTATGAAAATTCCAATTTGACTCCAAATCAGTCTTCGAACTCTGAATTACCATATTAAGTCATTTTAGGGTTTTAAAATTCTCAAATTTATCTTAAAATCTCTATTTGAACTAGTTCGAGGCTTAAATCAACTTAGTTGTACCATTAGGTATAATACCGACTTTTTGATGATTTTTTCAAAGTATTCAAGTATGCAAGCATGCTATCAAGCACATGAATGACATGGCAAATATTTTATAGTGTTGGGCTTGACAAGATTTCACAATATGACTGCTGACAATGACATTATCTGTGAAATTCTGTTACTCATAATGTGTTGATGAGAACCTTATGCTATTGCTTTGATAATTTGGAATGTATGCTGACAGCTAAGAATCATTGTGATGTTGTAAATGCATTGTGTTTGAGAATGAGTATGAATACTATGTGCAACATACCAAATAAATGATGAGTGATGCAAAGAAAATTTGATAAAATGTGCTATTGACAAGTTTTGCAAAAAGTCTGATAAAAATCTATCAAACATTCATCTATTGTAAATAACTTTAAATGTTCTATATATATATATAGTTTGAATGCATAATGTTATTTTCTGCATTACATGAATAAAATGTAGGCTGAAACAAATAAGAAATATGCCTAAATTAAAAGGGAGCACACACTTAGGGAGAGCAATCCTCACTATGTGCAAAACAAAAAAACAAAGGATCAAAAGGCACTATGCAGATTAACCAAGGAATGTTTTGTCATCATAAAAAAAGGGGAGATTGTTGGCTCCATTAGTTTTTAATGAAAATAAAACATTCCCATTTTATTTGTGTCTAATATTTCTACCTAAGTATGCAGGAAAAATATTTATAGGAAATAATAAAGCAATCATTCAAATGTGTGCATCAAAAGTTTATATGGATTAAGGACATGATTGGTTAAACAAAAGGAAGCACATTAGTGAATAATGAAGAACATTGGTTGGCCAAAATTCAAATTAGAGAAATGGCAAGCTGAAGTATGTTGAGAAATAAAACCAACTTAGTGGCCAAGAAAATGAGTTAGTTGATTAAGTGCTCTCTGCTAGAATCTGTGACGAAGATAGAACCAACTTAGTTGACCAAGAAAAAAGTTAGTTGACTAAGAGCCTTCTATTTGCAACTTGCACCAGAACACTACAAGATCGATTAATGGCTAGAATTAACTTCAAACTATTTTCAATTGTCATAAATGGCTAAATTGCCATCAGACATGCTTCTCCAAGTATAAAAGAGTTTTCCAAGGATAAAGAAGAAGCTTTTTGAGAGATTTCAATATATTCAAGCCAAGAAAGAGCAAAAAACTTAGAAAATCTTCTTTGTACTTCACTGCACTCAAACGCCAATCCTTTGTAATTGTTTTCAGCACTTAACCTTGTACCATTTAGATCAACCATGTGATCAATAGATGCTCTCTCTACTTTTCTTCTTGTATTCCTAAAGTGAGGGATTCACTTTAAGTGATTGTTTTCAAGCTAGGTTTGCTTAAAAAAGTTAAATATCTAACTTAGCCTTGAAAAGTTAGGTGTTGGGTTTTGGTTGAGCCGTTGAAAAACTATTGTAAAGGTTATGGCTAAGCTTAGAAAAAGCCATTGTAAAAACTTGGTGAGAGCTTGGTAATTCCACCGTTTGTTAGTGAATTTTGGTGAAATTCCTTGTTTGGATAATCAAGGTAGTGGATGTAGGTCTTAAACTGAACCACTCTAAATCCTTGTCTATTATCTTCTTTGTTTTACTTTCTTTGCATTCAATATTAGTTTCTAATCTTGTTAAAGAGCCAAATTATGCTATTCACCCCCCTCTAGCACATTTTATAGGGACCAACACAGTCCTTATAATGAATTAAGAATAATAAGACTTTGATTGAACATTGCCAAATTGCAACAAAGTTTTTATGAACTTGGTATTCCACTACCGAGAAGCTTGCTTAAGGCCATAAAGGGATTTTTGAAGCTTACATACTAGTCGACAACCATGTGGACACTACTTTTTAATGTCGCTGAGGTAATTCCATATACACATCTTCTAAAAGACACTATTCAAGAATGCATTATTAATTTCTAACTGAGATAACATCCACCCATTAATTGCAGCTAATGCCAAAAACACCTTCATAGTTGTTTGTTTAGCTACAAGATTGAATTTTCCTTGACAATCAAACCCCTCCTTTTGGTTATAATCTTTAAATTTTTTTAATTGAAATATGAAACAAAAAATTTTCATGCATGAGATAAAGTTTTTGATTAGAAGAGATTTTTTTTATATGCTCAAATAAACAAATAGATTGTTTGATTTTAAAAGAAAAAGAACAAAACAAAATAAAATTTATTTATTTATTTATTTTTTAAATTGTTGAACAATAACCTACACGCATGGAATACATGCACACAAGATTTTGTCTTTAGTGTGCGGTATAGTGTTGCATGCTATTTTATCTTTACTGTGCAGCATTATCTATTTATTCACGTGACAGAACTATCGCATGCTGTTCTTTCATTTGCGCATGGCATCGTGTGTAATTTAATTTTTTGCTCATGGTATAAGTGTTAAGATCAATTTATTGTTTTATACTTTACAAATTTTTTTAGTGCATAACTTTTTTTCAATAATAATAATAATAATAATAATAAAATTTATAATTGTGATAAGTTTTGTTGTTCTACTTTTTTTCATTTGTTTATGTTAATAAAATAAATAAATGAAAAATTATTGCATATGCATACTTATCTTTTTTTCCATCATCATGTTTGTAGGCTTCCTTTTTTATCTTCCTTTATACCTAGGATGTGTTTCACCCCCAAGATCTATTATGATGAACCTAGAAGGCTAAAATAAGGAAAAAGACAGTTGCACATAAAAGGAAGAATATTACTTTTGAAGTTGTTCCTCTCAAAAAGATTAAAGTACAAAAAGTTTGGTGAAGTTACTTTTATTCTTGAAAACTAGAAAGATGAAGTTATTATAGAAAGTGGAGAAAATCATTTTTGGGAAGAAGTTTGTGCTAGACAGGTTGACAAACATCCTTCTAAATCTACTAGATATAATTGGACTCGTCTATGCTCAGAAGCACTTCTTTACAAAAGAATTGGTATCCTAGGGCAATCAATTTTGAAGTTTAGGTTTAAAGGTTGTGAGTTTTCACTTTTCGCTACTAAGTTTGACTCAAATTCTCAAATTTTTCATGGTTGGGATGAGTGGGTAAACAAGATGTTGAAGAATCCTACTTATGTTAAACTTCTTTCAACTATTGGAATACTTGATGCTGTACGTGTCACCTCCAAGCTCATTATTCTTAAAGAGAAAAAGATAGATGTATACAGCATCCTATTGTTGCAAAGTGGAACACTTTTTCTCATACTATGATTATAGAATGGGGGGAATTGACCTTCACTTATAAAAATGTGTGTGTTCTCCTATAACTTTCTTGTATGGAGAAACATGATTTTCACTCTATCAAACTTTTTGAAAAAGATGTATGTATTTGAGAATTTTTTCTTTATCTACTCAAAAGTCTAAGTAAAACTTTGAAGGTTGTACGATTCTCTAATTGAGTAAGGGTATATTATAAGAAGTTAAATGCCAAGGGAGTTGAGATTAGCCTTCCTAAGTACTTAGACCATGAGCACGAACTAGTGGCCTTATTGATTTTTTTGTTTGGCAGGACATATACTTCCAAGGTGTCCAAATGATGGTTTCTCTTCAGTAGTCATTCATTTAGCAATAAAAATTTCCAAGAGAATATGTTTTCCTCTTACTCCACTATATTTAGGATTTCAGTATAAGAGGTTAAACTTGTACTAACTCAAGATTGCCGAATCAACTGGGTGTTATAAAAATTTGACTTATATCGATGCTTCCTTCATTCAAATGTACAAATGGGAAAAGTTTGGTACTTGCGCTCTTGTCCTTAATGCATATCTTTTCACATCTTTTTTGTGAATAACCTTTTATTTAGGAACAATTATAGGGCTTGGGCATGCCGTGATTATATCTCAAAAGGTAATGTTCTTGAATTGATAGATGTGACAAAGGAATTCAATACCAAGCCTTATGTGAAATCTAAAAATGGATTTAGTGATCTTGAAATTTATTCTGATTACCACCTACTATAGTCTAGAAGAATGAGTTCACGAGGTATTATCTTTTATATATGGGTTCATAGTTCCCAATTGCCTTCTATGATTGAGAGTGTTAGTTCAGGTGGAGATATTGACTTTCTTTCTTTTGAGCTATATTTTCTTTATTTTGTCAAGCCTTCGATCTGCAATCTTCCTTGCTTTTCTTGCTTTCTTATTAGCTTCAATGCCTCTTTTTCTTCAAAAAAACCTTGCTTAATTGATGATTAATTCTTGCCTAATTGATACTTGAAAAGTGCTTTTCTAGGGTGTTTAAATAGGGCTTATGGCTATAGCAACATAAAAGTCTAAAAGCATAAGGAGCTTTCTCATTTTTAGGCTTAAATTTTGATTTTTTTTAGCTATTCTCATATGGGGCAGCGGCCATGGGCTTTGGGGGCCATGGCCTTGAGTTTCCCAGGTTGAAAGAGTGATTTTAATTAGGAGGCTACAACCTCAAGCACTGGGGGCTGCTACCTTAAAGGTGTCTCTTGATTTTCAATGTTCTGCTACATTATTCTTATTTCGACATAATTTTTGAACCCCTTCCATGTTGAACTAGGAAAAGCGGTAAGCATATTGTTGCTTCTTAGATTTCCACTGGTTTAAGAATCACATTATTTGAACTTCTGTAGTGGGAGATATACTTGAAAAACCACAACATGTGTAGAGGAAGTCTACACCTGGAATGCACTATTCTAGTCTAATTAAAAGTCCTTCTTCAAAGCACTCTTACAAATGCACAATTTAATCAATAGCAACTTTTCTTAAACAATTTAACATCTTATTTAGATTAAAATAATCTAAATTCAATTGACCCAACATAGTTAACTATAATTAAATAAATAACTAAAATCACCTAAAATCTATGCTAAAACTCAAGAACCTAGCAACTTAATAGCTAAAATTAAGACTAAATAACTTTATATCATAGAGTTATCACACCCTTAAACTTAAGATTTTGCTAGTCCTCAAGCAAAACATAAAAAAATTCAAATAACATAGCAATTTAAATGAACAACTAACTAGAGTCAAGAAGTGCCAAATCAATTATCTCCATAATTTCGTCAAAAGTAAATCTATCAATCTCCATTGCAAGGCAACTTATAAGCATCATTCAAGCTCATATTTCAATTCAAATGCAAGCACATTCTCGAATGGATTTCCATATGTGTGTGTTAAATCTCTTACAAATAATATCATGCCATCTGAATGAGTTTCCGCCAATGAAATATTCAAATTAATACTAGAACTCCATAAGTTTGCTTTTCATCTCTCTCTCCACTAATGTAGACTAATACTAAGCCAATGATCATTAGGACTTTTACGAAGCTTGTAATGTATGGCTAGGATTAAGGTAAGATAAACGTCATTAAAGTGGCTCAAGTTACCTTAAGCACATAATCATTTTAGGACCTATATAAAGCTCAATTTTCATTCTCCAAGTAACTCCTTTTTCTTCTCTTTTAACTTTTTTTTTATTCAACAGTTCATTCTACTTTTTCTTTTCTTTTTTTTTCTTGAACAAATACTTTTTATCAAAATTTTACACCCTCAAATTTATTTCTTTGTGTTGTAGGTAGTGAGGTGATTTATCACTAATTTGCTTTTGAATTTTTGAATTTTTCAACAACTTCACCTTTTCTACCTTTTTCAAACAATTATTTCAATATATATTTCCCAAAACAATATACATTCTTAGGAATGAGGGTTGCAAAATAAAAAAATTTTATTTTAAAGGTAGGCTAATTATTATGTGGTTAAGAAAAGATAAGGGAAATTAGGCTTAAAGGGGTATATTAGGGATAAAGATATAACAAGGCTAACTTGAAAGGCTTAAACTATCCAAAGATGGCCTAAATCATATCTTTAACTAAATATTGCTTAAGATTTAGCCTCAAGAGAGAATCAAACAAATTTTAGAATTTATGACATAATCTAAATTTTATATCATCATAAACTTTCTCTAGATATGTATAATAATTCTAAGTAAAAGACATATAGCTCAATTTGTGAAAATCTTATCCTAACAATAATACTAGTCAAAAGAATTTAGCACAAACTCAAACAATATCCTTATTTACCAATAGCTAAAAATACAAGACAAACAAGTTCTCATCATTGGATAAGAAAATCATTGAAAAATTTGGTATTATTTTTCTCTGGATCCTAAAAATTTCAAGCAAGCATAAAAAGTAAAAGATAAACTAATCCTAATTAACTAAAAAAAAACTAAATAAGCATGCAAATAAAATTAAATCCTAAGTTCCAACAAACTATCCATCCCCAAAAAAATAAATTCACCTCTAAATTTAAACCAAACATTGTCCTCAATGTTAGCAAAAAATAAAGGAAGGGTAAGTAATACTCTCTTAGTGGTTGGATGAAACTAGAGAAACTTTAATCCTCCTCCTCATTTTCCTTATTATCACCAATATTTGTGGGAGGTAATTTTTTTTACCTTTTTTAACTACAAAAAGGAAATAAATAGAGATTAATATAAAAATATAAACAAATAAAATAAAAATAATAGAAAGAGAAAATATGAGTTTCGACAACTTAGATTGCCTCTCAAGAAATGCTTTTTTACAGTCACTGGCTTGATTATGGCACCCTTTTTTCCACTTTTTCACCACCATAATAAAGCTTAAGGCTTATTCTATTAACCATGAATATTCCAGCAGCCTTACTAGCAATTTCAACGATACCACAAGGATAGACCTTAACCACTTTGAAAAAACCCAACCATTTTAATTTGCTTGCAATAACTCTATTGTATAGAGTTTTTTTTGACACATTTCGAAGGCCTTAAGTAGTTAGATCTTTGAGATTTTAGGTTTAGATTTTAGCACTTTAATTGTTTTTCTAGTTTAAATTCGATTACATGTTGAGTAGTTATTTTAAGTTATTTTAGTTTAATTTTATATTATTTTATTTTAAATTACTTTAAAAGTAGTTATTGCTGATTTCTCTTATTGCTTTTGTAGGAAATTTGATGAAAAAGGCTCAATTGATGAAAATCCATGAAAGTATTGTGATGGCTTCATTTGTATATGTTTCAATATTTTGACCATAACTCTCTCCCACCACTAGAATGCAGAGAGGAAAGGCTAAAATTTTATGTTTACTACTTTGCTCAATTCTGATTGGATAATGGTCAAAGCATTTGTCTAAGTCGAAGCACTGCAATAGTTTGCATGGATTGAACATGATCCAATATTTAGAGCATATATTTCATTCCAAAAGTCCAATTGAAGTGATATTTAAACCACTGGAAAGCTAAGAGAATGGACTATAACCTTCATGTTTACCTTTTACTCAGTTCAGGCTAGATCAGGGTGAAAATCATGTTCAAATTTGATAGACTGTCACAACACTAGAGCACCATGGCTGCGACGTGGAGCTAAAAGGGCACACCATACATTTTTCCAAGGCTAGAGCACTACGGCACCAAAAAATCATGGCCATGGTGCTACTGTAGCAAAAATTAGTGCTACGGCTCCAAAAAATCATGGCCATAGCACTGGGCGATTTTCCAAAAATAAAAATTTGATAAAATTTTGGAAATTAGGTTACTTAGAGCTTATTTAAGGGACCTTTTTTCTAGAGCTGTCAACGGGTAAGGTACCCTTTAATTTCGAGGTATCCAAATTCTAACCCTATAAAAAATCAGCTACCCAAACCCTATTAACTACTCGAATAATTTTAAAAATTACTACCCTAACCTAACCCTATTACATTCTTACTACCTTATAATTACCCTAACTAGTTTAAAAACCCGATTAGATTAAAAAATTATTAAAATCTTCTTCATGGGTAACCAATTACCCGAACCCATATACATATATAATAATATTTCTCTACGTATTTCAGAAAATTAACTACTAATTAAATTAATAAAAATAAAATTAATAAAATTTAAATTTAAATAATTAAAAACAAAAATTTTAAACATAAACTTAAATAACTAAAAACAAATATCCATACAATGATAATCTCACAACTTCTGTTTAGATAATTAAGTTTATATATTATAAATTTCTATAAACAAAGGTATATATATATTATTTAGTAATTAATTTATATAATAGTAATTATATTCTTTATAAATGAACATTATATATAATATAAAGTGTATGTGTTAAAAGACATTACAAGTTATATATTATAAAATGTATATATATATCACAAGTAATAATTTTACAAGTTATAATTTTTATAATATTAATATTGTTAGTCCCAAATATAGGTGCTAGAAGGGGGGTGAATAGCATTATCTCAGCTCTTTCTTGTGGGATTGAGACTTGATCTCAAAGTAAAGAAGATTAAGCAATGGAAACAATGGACAAGGTATTTATAGTGGTTCGGTCCAAGACGTACATCCATTACCTTGATTATCTAACCAAGGATTTTCAAATCAAACACTAAAACGGTGGAATTCACAAGCTTCCACCAAGCTTTTACAATTGCTTTTCCAAGGCTTAGCCACAACCTTTACATTAGTTTTTCACGGGATCAACTAAAACCCAAGGTGGCTTTCAAGGCTTAACCACAACCTATCATTAGTTTTTCCTGAGCTAAACTAAAACCCCAATGTGATTTTTCAAGGCTCAACAACAACCTTTACTCTAGCTTTTCACGAGCTAAACTAGAACCCACAAGCATCCAAGCACACTTTGCTTGATACAAACACTTAGAGTGAAACACTCACTCTAAGAATACAAAGATGAAAAAAAGAAAGTAGCTAGTGATCACACGGTTGATCTATGTGGTACAAGTTTAAGTGCTAAACACAATTACAAAGAATAGATGTTGAGGTTCAATAAAGAGTACAAAGGATTTTCAGATTTTGCTACTCTTCTTGGCCTAAATATGATGGTGTCTTTGAGTATGAAGCCAAAGTGTGTCAAAAGCTCTCAAAAGTTAGTTCCTTGGCATTTGAAGATCATTTTATAGTTGGAGAAGCTTGTTTGATGGCTGTTGGGATGTTTATGATCGTTAGAAATAGTTTGGGGAAGATTCTAGCCGTTATTCTGTCTTGTAGTGACTTGGTGAGTGTTGCAGACAGAAAGCACTTTCACTTAGTCGACTAACTTTGTTCTATTTCTCAACATGCTTCAACTTGAAACTTCTCCATTTTTGTCGTTTTTTCAACTAATGATCTTTCTTGTTCTACTATGGGACTTCTTTTATAATGATCATCCTTGTTCCTTATCCAAATCATATCTTTAGGTGTTCAATAGGAAGATTACAATATTGCCTCATTTATGATCATTTGCCCTGCATACTTAGTTAAAAATATTAGACACAAATGACATGGGAATGTTTTATTATCATCAAAAACTAATAGAGTCAACAATCTCCCCTTTTTGATGATGACAAAACATCCATTTATTAATAGCATGGTGCCTTTTTAATTTCTTTTCCAGTTTCTGTAGAGACTAAAGATTGCTCCCCCTAAGTGTGTGCATATTTTCATCTTATTCCAGCAAGTTCCTATCTTGGTTATATTCTTAGTGGCATTGTACATGTTTGCTTCTAATAGAAACTGTTCGTATATGCAGATTTTAGAGCAAATGACATGTTAATAGATTTTATCAGATTTCCTACTTTTGTAGATTTTTGTCAATAGCTTGTAATTTCCAGATTTCATCATGTCAGCTCCAAATTCCATTCAAACCATCATTTTTCCAGCAAACTCTCTATAAATCATCATCCATAAGTACTCAAGCACATATTTTACTTTGCATTATTGTCTCAGAAATGATTTATCAACATAATAACTCAATATCAACACAATATCAAAAAATTATAGCAATATTGCACAGTATCCGCAGATAAATTTCCAACCATGCTTCAAAATCCTATAGATATCATTTTCACTGTTCAAGCATTCCAAACAATTATCAACAAACATATTCTAAGCATTCATAAAGTTAGCTAGGATTAAGGTCATTGTTTAAATGCCATTGTGGCATGAATATCCAACAAAACAATAATCAGAAATATTGTTCCAGAAATACCCCTAGTCTTGTTTTTGCTACCTATCTTTCCTAGAAGTCTGGTACCTCTACCCTCAGGATTTTTTTTGTTTTTCTTGAAATTCTCCATAAAAGTCCAATACCTCTACCTTTAGATTTTTTTATTTTTCTTGTAAATACTACTTCCCCTTTTTGTTATCATCAGGGAAGGGTCTGGGGTATCAATTTTTAGAGGGAGATGGTATGGATTCAGGAGACATAGTTTGTTCCTACCAATGATTTAGAGGAACAGGAGAGGGTGGTCTTAGAGGGGGTTGAGAGGTTTCTTTTAGAGTCTACTGAGGAGATAAGTCTATAGCTTTTTCTGGAGTTGCCTGATCAGAGACTTCTATTGGAGCTTGAGGAGTGCTGGCATGAGGTGATTTTACCTTTTCTGCCAATCTTGAAGACTTCCTTGTTCTTTGAGGATCTGATTTTCTTGTTGTCTTCTTCTGTCTCATGGCAGGTGGTTGAGACTTAGATGCAAGAGTTGTGTCTTTTGCTTTTGCTTTTCTTTTCTTTTTCCCTTTTTCTGCAGCTTCCTGTTCTTTGCTTGAGCAGCTTGAGCTACTGCTGCCTCCTTTTCTACTTGCTCTTCTCTTACCATCTCATAGAAAAGTCCCATGACAGACACTTTATCAGAGTGAGGAGGGGATGCTTCATGTTCAAGCTGAGATGGAGGCCGGTATTCAGGAGAACCAAGTGGTGAACCAACTATCTCAGTGCCATGATCAGATGTTTCCTTTGTTGCTGAGGTGGTTTGGTGTGGTTCTTCAAGTTCTGGTTCAAGGTCATGATGACCAGGACTTGCACTTTGATAGGCTGATCCTTCAACTTGAAATTCAAGGCTTGCATCTTGGAATTCAGAACCTTCTGGTTGCAATGCTGATCCTTCAGTACCTTGTCTTTCTAGTGCCATGCTTGATAATTCTATTTTATAGAATTATTTTATTCCAATTTTGTTATTAAATTTTAGCTAAGTCCTTAGTTTTTAATTATAATTTACTTAATTTTTAGTTATTTTTATATTTAGTTTATTTTTAAGTAAGTTATTTAATTTTATGTTATTTCCTTTAATTTGGTTAATATTTATTAGTTTTTATATTTTTGGTAGGACCTAAAGTCATTGGGTTTAATTTTGGAAAGTAAGGTGCTGAAAGATCCAGAAATCTGCTTGCATATGTTTTAGTGTTTTAGCTATATCTCGAGCTACAGAACTCTAATTGCTACGATTCTTGGACCATTGGAAATCTAAGAGACAGAGCTACAACTTTCATGAGATCACTTTGCCCAGTTCTGCCTCGAAGATAGAGAAAATCGCATCTAAAAGTTGCTGGACGTACTGTGTCGGGAATGGAAATTTGTAAAGACTAACAAGTGATTTTTGGGCTTGTCATTATGTTTTAAGCCCAATTAAACCCTAGGTCAACTTAAGGAAGTTTAGGTTAAATTTGTTAGTATATATATAGGATAGTTTGAGACCTAAAGAAGAGAACCTTTGGAGATTCAAGAAGCTAGAAGTTGAAGCGGAAACCCGGAGATCAAAGCAGCAATTATTGTGTTTTCTTCCTTAGCTTTTATTCTTCTTGTTATTTTCAATGGTTGAACTTTATACAATGTTATTTGCTTTTTCAATTATGAGTAGCTAATTTTCTTTTTCTAGGATTGCAATTGAACTCACATGTAGTTTAAGTTTTTAATCTCTTTCTTACTTATTTTCAATGGAAATTGAATTGTTTATTCCAATTTGTTCTTAATGCTTTTGATTGCTTGGCCACCAATTAAACTGATTTAGGAACCTAAACAAACTTGGGAGAGGGAGTTTAGAGTAGACTAAAATTAGGATAGCATATGATCATGTTAAATGATTTGCGTATAGGATAGGGATATACCTATAGGCCATATGTAGCCAGATTAGAGCATGAACTTAATGAGTCTGTTTTAATTTCAAATCACATAGGGATATGATGTTTTGGTTAAAATAGATATTTTTATAGGACGAGTCGGGAGACCCTTACAAATAATTTAGGACTCTAGGTTAACAATTCAACCCATTGAAATAAGTTAAGGAGGAGAGGTAAAATTTAGATGAAGTGTGAGGGATACTGTAATCCTAGGCTTGTTTAATTTGATATTTTCTCCAATTATTACTATTTTGATTTTTTGCTAGATTAAATTTTAGTTTATTAGTTTTATTTAATCACTTAATTTGGATTGTTTGGATAATATTAAATTGTTTTAATTTTAGTAATTAGTAAAGTTTTAGATCAATTCTCCGTGGGATCGATACTCTACTTGCTGATATACTGTCTATTCGATACGTATACTTGCGTAGTGGATTTTTGACTGACAAGTTTTTGGCGCCGTTGCCGGGGAATTGTTTCTAGAATTTTTATTAATACTAATACCAAGCAATTTAGTCTTACTTCAAATTTTATTTTTCTTGTTTTAATATTAGTTTTTGTTTGTTTACAGGTATCTTTAGTCATTGTATGCAAAGAAGAAACAACTTGAATCTTGTTCCTTTTGATCCTGAGATAGAAAGAACTTTCAGAAGGCTACGAAGGGAGAATTCGCAAGTTGCAACTTTATATCAGACAATGGCTGAGGATAACAACAACAATGGCAATAATGCCATTAATCTGGTTCCTGAAGCAAATAGAGCACTGAGAGATTATGCTGTTCCTCTGTTGCAAGGTTTGCACCAAAGTATTAGGAGACCGTCCATTAATGCCAACAATTTTGAAATTAAACCAGCTTACATTCAGATGATTCAGTCTTCAGTCCAGTTTGGTGGGTTACCCAGTGATGATCCTAATTCTCATTTGGTAAATTTCTTGGAGATTTGCGACACCTTTAAATACAATGGAGTAACCGACGATGCTATCAGATTGAGACTGTTTCCGTTTTCTCTGAGGGATAAAGCAAAAAGCTGGCTTAATTCACTACCTAATGGGTCTATCACTACATGGGAAGAACTGGCTCAAAGGTTTCTTGCAAAATTCTTCCCCCCTGCAAAGACTGCAAAGATGAGGAACGATATTACCTCATTCACGTAATTTGATGGTGAGTCCTTGAATGAAGCTTGGGAAAGGTTTAAGGAACTACTGAGAAGATGTCCACATCATGGGATTCCTGATTGGTTGCAAGTTCAGACATTCTACAATGGGCTGGTTGGGTCAATTAAAACTACAATTGATGCTGCTGCTGGTGGGGCATTAATGAGTAAGAATGCTGCAGATGCCTATAACTTGTTGGAAGAGATGGCCTCCAATAATTATCAATGGCCTTCAGAAAGGTCGAGATCGAGAAAAGTGGTTGGAGCCTATGAAATTGATGCACTTGGCAACTTGACTGCTCAATTAGCTTCACAAGTAGCTGCATTGACCAAAAAGATTGACACACTGGGAGTCCATGCAGTTCAAAATTCAGTAGTGGTTTGCGAGATGTGTGGAGATGGCCATTCACATGATCAATGTCCATATAATTCTGAATCAGTCCAGTTCGTGGGGAACTTCAATAGACAGCAGAATAATCCTTACTCCGATACTTATAATCCTGGTTGGAGAAACCACCCTAACTTTTCATGGAATAACAATGCAGGGCCTTCCAATCCAAAACCCATCATGCCTCCTGGTTTCCAACAACAAGTCAGACCACCAGTTCCTGAAAAGAAATCCCACCTGGAAGAACTTCTCTTGCAATATATGTCCAAGAATGATGCTTTAATTCAAAGTCAAGGAGCCTCCTTGAGAAATCTTGAGACCCAATTGGGGCAGCTTGCGAATTCCATCAACAATAGACCACAAGGTGCCTTACCAAGTGATACACAAATCAACCCCAAAGGTAAGGAACAATGCCAAGCAATCACTTTAAGGAGTGGAAAAGAGATTGAAAGGGTGAGTGAAAAAGCAGTAGAACCTGAACATGAACTTGTTGAGAAAGAAGGAATATGTGAGAGTGATAAGGTAAGTGAACAGCGAGAAGATGTAAAGGTTGAAGATGAAAGAACTTCACAAGTCATTCATCCTCCACCACCTTTTCCACAAAGGCTCCGAAAGCAAAAGCTTGAAAAGCAATTTCAAAAATTCATTGATGTCTTCAAGAAATTACACATAAATATTCCTTTTGCTGAAGCTTTGGAACAAATGCCTAGTTATGTCAAGTTCTTGAAGGACATCCTCTCCAAAAAGAGAAAGTTAGGTGAGTTTGAAACTGTTTCCCTTACAGAAGAGTGCAGTGCTATTCTCCAAAATAAACTGCCACCAAAACTCAAAGATCCAGGTAGTTTCACTATCCCTTGCACTATTGGTAATTTATTTTTTGCAAAAGCTTTGAGTGATTTGGGTGCAAGTATCAATTTAATGCCTTGGTCAATTTTTGAGAAACTTGGTTTGGGGGAATGCAAACCCACTTCTGTTACTTTGCAATTGGCTGATCGTTCCTATGTGTACCCAAGGGGAATCATTGAAGATGTTCTTGTCAAGGTAGATAAGTTTATTTTTCTAGTTGATTTTATAATTCTTGACATGGAAGAAGATAGGCAAATTCCAATCATCCTTGGGAGGCCATTTTTGGCAACTGCTAGAGCTCTGATTGATGTGGAAAAAAGTGAGCTCACTTTGCGAGTTCAAGACCAACAGGTAACATTTAATATTTTCAAAGCTCTAAAATTGCATGTAACATCTGAAGACTGTTTTGCTGTGAGTGTGGTAAATAAGTTTACACATGATGTTTTCTTAGAAGAAAATCCCAACGACCCTCTTGAAACATGTTTAATTGCTAATTCTAACAGGGATGATGATGAGTTTGTTGAATATTCTAATTTTTTAAATGCTCACTCAAGACTTAAGACTAATCATCAATTTGAGTCTTTAGATGTTTCAGCTTCTTTGGTGCCAGGTTCTAAACCTTCCATTGAGGAACCACCTACTTTGGAACTTAAACCTCTACCTAATCATTTGAGGTATGCATTTCTTGGAAAATCATCTACTCTTCCAGTTATTATTTCTACTGCTCTTACTAACATGCAAGAAGAGAAGTTATTGAGGACACTTTGAGAATTCAAGAAAGCAATTGGGTGGACCATAGCTGATATAAAGGGAATTAGCCCTTCTATTTGCATACACAAAATTCTCCTTGAGGAAAATCACAAAGCTACCATTGAGCAACAAAGAAGATTGAATCCGATCATGAAGGAAGTAGTTAAAAAGGAAATCATCAAGTGGTTGGATGCTGGAATAGTTTATCCTATCTCTGATAGTTCATGGGTAAGTCCAGTTCAATGTGTTCCTAAGAAAGGAGGAATGACTGTGGTCACCAATGATAATAATGAGCTCATTCCAACAAGAACTGTGACTGGATGGAGAGTGTGCATGGACTACCGCAAGCTCAATAAAGCTACAAGGAAAGATCACTTCCTTCTTCCATTCATTGATCAAACGTTGGACCGCTTGGCTGGTAAGGAATATTATTGTTTTCTTGATGGTTATTCTGGTTACAACCAAATTGCTATTGCTCCTGAAGATCAAGAGAAGACTACATTTACATGTCCTTATGGCACCTTTGCTTTTAGAAGAATGCCATTTGGATTATGTAATGCACCCGCCACCTTTCAGAGATGTATGATGGCCATATTCATAGATATGGTGGAAAAGTGCTTGGAGGTATTTATGGATGATTTCTCTGTTTTTGGGAATAATTTTGATGATTGCCTTTTGAATCTTGCTAGGGTACTCAAGAGATGTGAAGACACGAATTTGGTGCTCAATTGGGAGAAATGTCACTTCATGGTACGAGAAGTTATCGTCCTTGGGCACAAGATCTCTAGTAGGGGCATTGAGGTAGATAAAGCAAAAATTGAAGCAATTGAAAAACTACCACCTCCAATAAATGTTAAAGGTATTAGAAGTTTTCTTGGTCATGCTGGTTTTTATAGAAGATTTATTAAAGACTTTTCAAAAATTTCTAAACCACTTTGCAATTTATTGGAGAAAGATGTGCCATTTAAGTTCGATAATGAGTGTCTTGTTGCTTTTGATGATTTGAAGAAACGATTAATATCTGCACCTATTATAATTAGTCCCGATTGGACTCTCCCTTTTGAACTAATGTGTGATGCGAGTGATTATGCGGTGGGAGCTGTTTTGGGACAAAGGAAAGATAGAGTCTTTCATTCTATCTATTATGCTAGCAAGACTTTGAATGATGCCCAGAAAAATTATACCACAACAGAAAAGGAGCTTTTGGCTGTGGTTTTCGCTTTTGACAAATTTCGCTCCTATCTTGTGGGGACAAAGGTGATAGTGTACACTGACCATTCAGCTATCAAATATTTAATTGCCAAGAAAGATGCGAAACCAAGATTGATAAGGTGGATTCTTTTGCTTCAAGAATTTGATCTCGAGATTCGTGACAGAAAAGGAACAGAAAATCAAGTGGCTGACCACCTCTCACGATTGGAGATTGAAGCTCAAGGTAAGGATTTCACCTTAATCAAGGAGACTTTTCCTGATGAACAAATCCTTCAAGTTGGTAAGGAATCCCTTCCTTGGTATGCTGATTTTGTGAATTATTTGGTAAGCAATATTATTCCCTCTGAGTTAAATTTTCATCAGAAAAAGAAATTTTTGCATGATGTCAAATTTTATTTTTGGGATGAGCCTTACTTGTTTAAGCAGTGCAAAGACCAGATTTTCAGAAAATGTGTTCCAGAAGAAGAAATTCAAAGTGTGCTTCACCACTGCCATTCTTCAGATTATGGAGGACACTTTGGAGGAACAAGGACTGCTGCTAAAGTCCTCCAATCAGGTTTGTATTGGCCTACATTATTTAAGGATGCTCACAATTTTGTTTTGCATTGTGACAGGTGCCAAAGAGTGGGCAACATCTCAAGGCGACATGAGATGCCTCTCAACAACATCATGGAGATTGAAATTTTTTATGTATGGGGTATTGACTTCATGGGTCCTTTTATATCTTCAAACAACAACAAATACATTTTGCTTGCTGTTGATTATGTCTCCAAGTGGGTTGAAGCGGCAGCTTTTCCACACAATGATTCAAAGGTGGTGATCAATTTCATGAAGAAAAATATTTTCACTCGATTTGGCACGCCGAGGGCAATCATTAGTGATGAGGGAAGTCACTTTTGCAACAAGTATTTTGATGCACTTTTAGCAAAGTATGGAGTTAAACACAAGGTTGCAACTGCGTACCATCCTCAAACCAGTGGCCAAGCGGAGGTATCAAACAGAGAAATCAAGAGGATTTTGGAAAAAACTGTATGTCCCACAAGAAAAGATTGGTCAAAAAGATTGGATGATGCATTGTGGGCATATAGGACGGCTTATAAAACTCCGATTGGCATGTCTCCTTACAAGATGATCTTTGGTAAAGCTTGTTACTTACCGGTGGAGCTTGAGCATAATGCTTTTTGGGCTATGAAGAAGTTGAACTTTGATTTACAAGCAGCAGGTGAGAAAAGGTTGTTGTAATTAAATGAACTTGATGAATTTCGCCTTCAAGCTTATGAAAATGTCAAACTCTACAAAGAGAAAACAAAGCAATGGCATGATAAGAAGATAGTGGACAGAAGTTTTGAACCGGGACAATCAGTGTTGCTGTATAACTCTCGTTTGAAGCTATTCCCGGGAAAGCTCAAATCAAGGTGGTCTGGTCCATTTATTGTCAATGAGGTATTTCCACATGGAGCAGTTGAAGTTCAAGGGACAGATGGTCAAAAATTTAAGGTCAACGGACAAAGATTGAAGCATTATTGGGGAGGCGAAATTAATCGTCAAAAGTCCTCAATTCACTTGCTTGACACGACCTAGAGTCTGCTACAGTCCAGCCGAAGACTATAAATGAAGCGCTTCTTGGGAGGCAACCCAAATTCCTCAACTTTATTTATTTATTTTCATCATTATTTTATTTCATGAGTTTTATTTTATTTATTCTAATTTTTCTTTTTCATGTCTCTTTTGCAGGAAATTGGTTTCAAAAAAAAATTTCAAAAAAAAAAATTAAAAAAAAATTTCAAAACAAAAAAAAATTCAAAAAAAAAAATTCAAAAAAAAAAAAAGCATCAAAGCCGCGGCCCTCAAATTGAGTGCCGCGGCCCTCAGATGTGCTGCCAAAGTAGCACAAACAGAATGTTTGAGCGTCGCGGCCCTCAAATGGAAAGCCGCGGCGCTGGAAGAAGTACAGCACAGAAGCATCGAGCGCCGCGGCGCTCCATGCTCAACGCCGCGGCGCTCAAACCCGAAGCGTAACGCTTCGGGTACAAAAAATTTTGCGCGCCGCGGCCTGGGTTAGGGCATAGCCCTAGCCCCTTTGAAATTCCAATTTTTTTTATTTTTTTTCTTATTTTTTATTTTTTTCTCTCTCTTCATGTCACTTTTATTTTGTTTTCTGCCGCCCATTCCCCTTCCCCCTCCATATTTTTCCAGCACCTTTCTTTCTCTCTCTCTCTCTCTCTCTCTCCTTTTCACTCTAAATTTTTTTTATTTAGTTTTTTTTGTTTGTTTTAGTTTCACTTCCACCACCACCCTCACTCCTCCCTCCAGGTAAGCTTTCTCTCTCTTTCTCTCTCACACACACACACACACTCTTTCTCTCTCTACAATTTTTGAAAAAAAAAAGAGAGAGAAAAAGGGTAATCTTTGCCCATTCCATGTTTCCATTGTGCAGGTTTATGGATGTTTTTTTTTTTGCATTACTTTATGCTTTGTGTGTAGTGGTTTTTCATGATTGAGGCTTAATTCGTTTTACCCATTCTATGCATGCTCTCAGTAGCAGATAAGTCAGCATTAGCAGGTCCCGTTGGCATTTCAAATATGGCTTTCAAGCTGGCTTCAATTTCATTCATTCTTTCTTCAATTTTAACAAGCCTAGCTCCCTGATCAGTGAGCTTGGCATCCATTCTCATTAGCAAGTCGAACATTACTTCATTGGAAAATGGATGGGCTGCTATTTCTAGCTGTGTAGGGGTTGCCTCTGGTTGAGTTTGAACTGAAGTGATCTTTGAGGTCTTGCTGAAGGTGTCCCCATATACTCTGTATCCCATTTTGATCAGACTTCCTAGGTAGATTGGTTAGTCTCTACTCTTGATTATATCCATATTATACCTTTTTGCCCATACTCTTTTCTTCTTGAAGGCTGATGTAGCTTAAGCTACCACTCCTACCATGCAGATTGACAGCTACAAAGTAAAGCAGGATTCTAAATTGTGGACTAATGATTAGTCCTACATTGTTCTTTGAAGAGAATTTTTCCTTTTTTTCGGTGACAATTTCCTATACAGAAGCAGGATCATACTTGTCAAGCATTTCATATTCTCTATTTTCTCTTTCAATTCCTAGCAGGTTACTTAGTTTGAGGCTGTAACTAGGAATTCTTTCCCATTAAGAAAAACATTCAGATTTTCTTCAGAATAGTCCTCTGAATCATCAAGCTCTCTTTCACTAAATGCAATGCTAGTATAGAATTCCTTAACTAAACTAGCACTATACGTTCTGTCTTTGAAAGAGCTATACTCCTTAATACTCAGTTCATTAAAATAATCTATCAGGCTTGTTTGTAGTTTAGGAGTTTCATTGAAACTCTCCCAGTCAATGTACTTTCCACATGTAATGGGGGCATTTTCGATTTTCCTAAATCTCTCTTCATGAATTTTGTTTCTAAATTTCATGGAAGAGGTAAATGAAGTACATTTTTCTTCTTTGCCTTTCTTTCCTAGTTTTTCAGTCGTCTTCTTCTTCTCTTTTTATTTCTTCTTCTCGGACCCTTTCCCAATTTTCTTTGTTGCAGAACTTGATACCCCTTTTTGTTTCTTTCTTGGGTGCTCAGCTTCAAGGTTTTTTTCTATTGGTCTCTTCCTCTTTTTCTTTGCAAGCAACTCCTTGAGAAGGGTCGACTTGGCCATTACAACTTTTGAAGATGTTTTTCACTTAGGGTTCCAAGAGATGACAGAATGAGGGTTCTTGGTTGATTTCAGAAGATGGAGAGAAGCAAGTAAGATTGATAGAAATGAGAGAGTCGGTTATCAGAGGATTGCAAAGTGAATGGCGATTTCTAACTTAGGGAATTGTTTGTCTCCCCCTTAACTAATGCCTCATTTTCCCAAAATTCAAAAACTCCCTCTCATATTTTTACTATTTACGACATCAGGTTTCCCACTTTTATTTTGTCACCCGGTAGGCACAAAATTTCTTTAATTTAATCATTTATTGCTCAGCCATCTGTTCTTTTGATCTAATAAAACAGAATGCTCTTAGTTGACTGAGTTTCATACTTTAGTCGACTAAGTTTCTTCTGTTTTTCCCTATTTACTTCAAACTTCTTCCTATACCTCTTCCAAACAACACATTCCTAGATTTCTTCTAATTTCACAAAATCTATCATCACTAAAGGGTTTTGTAAATATATTTGCAAGTTGATGCAATGTGCTCACGAATTCAATATTAATTTCACCCTTAGTTACATAGTCTCTAATGAAGTGATGTCTAATCTCAATATGTTTAGTTCTTGGATGTTGTACAGGATTCTTTGAAATGTTTATAGCATTGGTGTTGTCACAATATATGGGAGTGTTATTCATGGACAACCCGTAGTCTCTCAATTGTTGCTTAATCCATAAAACTTGTGCACAACAACTTCCTAGAGACACATATTCTACTTCAACAGTGGACAAGGCTACAGAATTTTGCTTTTTGCTTGACCAGCATACAAGCATGCTTCCTAGCAGCTGACATGTTCCACTTGTGCTTTTCCTATCAGTTCTACTTCCTGCAAAATCAGCATTTGAATATCCTACAAGGCTAAATGGTGATTCCTTTGAATACCATAGTCCTAAGCCTTGAGTTTCTATGAGATATCTAAATATTCTTTTGATGGCAGTAACGTGTTTCTTTAGGTTGAGACTGAAATCTAGCACATAAACACACATTAAACTGAATATATGGTCCACTTGCAGTTAAGTAAAGAAGAGATCCAATCATACCTCTATAGAGCTTTTGATCTATATTTTTACCTTTCTCATCAGCATCAAGCTTGGTAGATGTACTCATTGGTGTGCTGATGGATTTCAATTTCAGTATATCATACTTTTTGAGCATGTCTTGAATGTATCTGTCTTGGCTGACAAAGGTTCCTCCTTTGCATTGTTTGATTTGAAAGCCAAGAAAGTACTTCAATTATCCCATCATGCTTATCTCGAATTCTCCCTACATTTCCTTAGCAAAGTTCTTGCAAAGAGATTCATTAGTAGCACCAAATATTATGTCATCAACATAGATTTGAACTGTTAATAGATCATTTAGGTATCTCTTGATAAACAGTGTGGTGTCGATGCTGCCCCTAACATAGTCTTTTTCTACCAGAAATTTAGAAAGCCTTTCATACCAAGCTCTAGGAGCTTGTTTCAATCCATACAGGGCTTTGTGAAGTTTGAGGACATAATCTGATTTCTCAAAATCTTCAAAACTAGTAGGTTGCTCAACATATACCTCTTCTTGAATAATTCCATTAAGGAATGCACTCTTCACATCCATTTGGTATAGTTTGAAGTTCATGTGACAAGCAAAGGCAACTAGTAATCTTATGGCTTCAATTCTAGCTGCTGGAGCAAAAGTTTCTTCATAATCTATTCCTTCATCTTGATTTTATCCCTTTGCCACCAACCTTGCTTTGTTTCTCACTACATTCCCTTGATCATCAATCTTATTTTTAAACACCCATTTAGTGCCAACAATAGGATGATTTGAAGGCTTAGGCACTAGTGACCATACATTATTTCTCTTGAATTGATTCAACTCTTCTTGCGTGGCTAAAATCCAACTTTCCTCTTTTTTAGCTTCTTCAAAACTTTTAGGTTCAATTTGAGAAATGAAAGCTAAGAATTCACATGTCTCCCTAGTTCCTTTCCTAGTCTTAACTCCATGAGATATGTCACATATGATCTGTTCTTGAGGGTGATCTCTCACATATCTCCAGCTTCTAGGTAAGTCACTATGTTGAATTTCTTGTCTTTGTAAATTTACAAGTGGTGGAGCTGCGGGTTCTTCCCTAGATGAGTCTTCCTCATTATTTTTACTATCATCCAGACTCATTTTTTCCATGTGTCTTTCTACATTTTCTAGATCTTCATCATCCTCATAAGGTTCCTTTTCAACATGAATTGATTCATCAAAAACTATATAGACAGATTATGCAACATTTAGTATCCTTTTGTTGAAAACCATATAAGCCTTTGAGTTTATGGCATATCCCAAGAATATTGCTTCATCACTTTTAGCATCAAACTTCCCTAATGGCTGTTTTCCATTGTTCAACACAAAGCATTTGCAGCCAAAACTCCTAAGGTGCGAGATGTTTGATTTTCTTCCTTTGTATAGCTCATATGGGGTCTTTGACATGATTGCTCTAATTGAAACTCTATTAAGTATATAAGTTGTTGTATTGACAACTTCAGCCCAAAAGTATTTAGGAAGGTTGTTCTCATAAAGCATAGTTCTTGCCATCTCTTTCAATGTTCTATTCTTTCTCTCCATAACTCCATTTTGTTGGGGTGTTCTAGGTGCTGAAAAGTTGTGTTCCAACCCCTTTTCATTGCAATATTTCTTGAACTCATCATTCTCAAATTCTCCTCCGTGGTCACTCCTAATCCTAATAATGGATGTACCTCTTTCATTCTCAACTTTCTTGCTATATCCTATAAAAGCTGATAATGCATCATTCTTGTGAGCAAGGAAATAAACCCAAGTGAATCTTAAATAATCATCAACAATCACTAAACCATAAGATTTACCACATAAACTTGTGGTGCTAATTGGACCAAAAAGGTCAATATGAAGCATTTCAAGAGGTTTCGATGTTGAGACAACATTTTTAGCTTTGAATGATGTTCTGACTTGTTTTCCTAGCTGACATGCTTCACATACTCTATCATTTTCAAATATAATGCTGGGTAGTCTAACAACTAGGTCTTTCTTAATTAGTTTCGACCTGGTGTTCAAACTAACATGTCTTAGTCTCTTATGCCACAACTAGCTATCATTTTCAGCCTTGGCTACTAAGCACATTTCACTATCTTTTTCAAGATCTTCAAGAAAGATGACATACATATTTTTCAATCTATTTCGTATGAAGGTAGTCTTGTTAGTGCCTATGTCTATTACTTCACATTTGTTGGAATCAAAACAGACCTTAAACCCTTTGTCACATAGCTGACTTATGCTTAGTAGATTATGCTTTAAGCCTTGAACAAATAACACATGACTGATTTGTGTACATGAGTTCTTACCAACCGTACCTATACCTTGAATTTTTCCTTTTGAATTATCTCCAAAGGATACGGTGCCTCCCTTTTTTTTATCCAACTGTGCAAATAGCATTTCATCCCCTATCATGTGTAGAGAGTAGCCACTATCCATGTACCATGGTTGCTTCTTCTTGTGTTGAGCCTTTGAACATGTCTCCTTTAGGTGTAGCTCAACCTCTATTTCATCATCATTTGCCATCAAGCAAATGTTTTCTCTTTCTTCTGAGCTTTCTTCATCAGATTCTGTGCTTGAATCACTATCTGACTAGGCTGCAGCAACCATTGCCTTTTTTGATTTTCTATTTTTCCTTAGAGTTTCTTTCTTCAGTAATAGACATTCAGATTTGTAGTGCCCTGGTTTCTTGCATTCATAGCGTATTACTTCTTCCTTGTTATTGCTTCCATTGTTGTTTTTCTTCCGTGAAGGACCTTGATCCCTTTTAAAGGTTTTTCTTGCAAATCTTCGATTATTTTTTCTCATCAGTTTTCTCAATCTTCTTGCAACAAATGCAAGTTCATCATTATCATCGCATGAGAGTTCTTCCAGCTTTTCTTCAAGGATGCTAGCTTTGAGTGCTATGTTATTCTTCTTTTTCTATTTTGCCTCTCTTTTATCCTCTTCTTCTTCTTCTTTGAACTCCAGCTCATGTGTGAGGAGTGACCTGTAAATTTCATCAAGTGTGATGATGTTTAAATCTTTGGCTTCTCATATGACAGTCACTTTTGGCTTATAGGACTTAGGTAGACTCCTAAGAATTCTTTTTACAAGCTCATGTTCAGGGATAGGTTTTCCTAGTTGGTTAAATTTATTTGTAATGCTTGTGAACCTATCAAACATGCTGGTGATGTCCTCACTAGGTTCCATTTTGAACATCTCATAGTTGTGGGTCAAGAGGGCAATTATGGACTCCTTAACTTGAGAAGTCCCTTCATGAATTATTCTTAACTTGTCCCAAACTTGTTTAGTTCTTGTACAGCTTGAGACTTTGTTGAACTCAGTGAGAGTTAAGGCACAATGCAAAGTGTCGATTGCCTTAAAATTAGTCTGCACTTTCTTAGTTTTAGCCTCAGTCCATTCATACCTTGGCTTAGGTATCAACTTATTTGTAACCACATTTACAGTTGAGGAAATAAAAGGACCATCTGTGATGACATCCTACATTTCATAATCTATGGCTCTAATGTATATTGACATCCTAGTGCTCCAATAAGGGTAATTAGAGCCATCAAACAGAGGTGGTCTGTTTGTAGATTGTCCCTCGGCTACAACTAATTTTTGTAGAGCCATTTTGGATCCTCTCTAAGGGTGTTAGACTTTGTATGCAGAGAAATAGCTCTGATACCAATTGTTGGTCCCAAATATAGGTGTTAGAGGGGGGTGAATAGCACTATCTCGGCTCTTTCTTGTGGGATTAAGACTTGATCTCAAAGTAAAAAAGATAAAGCAATGAAAACAATGGACAAGGTATTTATAGTGGTTCGATCCAAGACCTACATCCACTACCTTGATTATCTAACCAAGGATTTTCAAATTAAACACTAAGATGGTGGAATTCACAAGCTTCCACCAAGCTTTTACAATGGTTTTTCGAAGGCTTAGCCACAACCTTTACACTAGTTTTTCACGGGATCAACTAAAACCCAAGGTGGCTTTCCAAAGCTCAACCACAACCTATCACTAGTTTTTCCCGGGCTAAACTAAAACCCCAATGTGATTTTCCAAGGCTCAACCACAACCTTTACTCTAGCTTTTCACACGCTAAATTAGAACCCACAAGCATCCAAGCACACCTTGCTTGATGCAAAAACTTAGAGTGAAACACTCACTCTAAGAATACAAAGATGAAAAGAAAAAAGTACCTAGTGATCACACGGTTGATCTATGTGGTACAAGTTTAAGTGCTAAACAATTACAAAGAATAGACGTTGAGGTTCAATGAAGAGTACAAAGAATTTTCAGATTTTGCTACTCTTGTTGGCTTGAATATGATGGTGTCTTTGAGTATGAAGCCAAAGTGTGTCAAAAGCTCTCAAAAGTTGGTTCTTTGGCATTTGAAGATCCTTTTATAGTTGGAGAGGCTTGTCTGATGGTTGTTGGGATGTTTATGATCGTTAGAAACAGTTTGGGGAAGATTCTAGCCATTATTCTGTCTTGTAGTGACTTGGTGAGTGTTGCAGATAGAGAGCACTTAGTCGACTAAAATTTTTCACTTAGTCGACTAACTTGGTTCTGTTTCTCAACATGCTTCAGATTGAAAATTCTCCATTTTTGTCATTTGTTCAACTAATGATCTTCCTTGTTCTACCAGGGGACTTCCTTTATAATGATCATCCTTGTTCCTTATCCAAATCATATATTTAGGTGTTCAATATGAAGATTACAATATTGCCTCATTTATGATCATTTGCCCTGCATACTTAGTTAAAAATATTAGACATAAATGACATGGGAATGTTTTATTATCATCAAAAACTAATGGAGTCAACAAATATAAAATAAAAAAATATATTTAAAGTATATATATACTAAAAGTATTAGTATATATATATAATATAATAATTATATTTCTTATAAATGAACTCAATATATATAATGTATATATATTTAAAAACATTTCAAGTTAATTAATAATTATAGTTTAATGAATTAATTTAATTAACTATATGAGTTTTTCTTTAATTATATGAAATTAAAAAAATAGTTAGATTCCAAAACCATTCTAAACTCAAAGACTCTATTTAAGTGTATATATTATAAGTTATAATTTTTGTAATCTTAACACAAAATAAAAAGTAAATACATTTATATTAAAAATGTATATAATAGTAATTATATTCCTTTGTAATATGATATGATATTCATATTATTTAAGCATAATTAATAATCTAATAATTTTTTTATTTATATATATTAATGTCATCACATTAATAATTTGATTAACTATATTTTTACTATATTTGTCAACATTTAACAAAAGAAATTGTTTGTCAAGATGGTACATATTTTGAGTGCTTTCCTTCGTTACTTGGGTTCAAATCACATCAACAACAAAGTAGATCAATTTAATTTAGTTATTTAAATAATAAAAAAATATATATATTCGGGTATTATAATCGGGTTCAGGGTGAGAACCCATGAAACTCGGTTATATAATCGGGTTCGAGTAACAGGTACCCAAAGAGTGATACCCGAACACTACCCAAACTTGATTCGGCCCGAACCCATTCTCAACCTATTTATTGAGTACCCTAACTCGATGTAATCAGGTCGATTACCCGTTGACATCCCTATCCTTTTCAAAGGTTTTAAGAGGGATGCAACTCTACAAAAAATTTGTTTTTTTTTTTTGACGGAAAAAATTCTGTTGGAAAAATTCGTTGGAAATTTCCAACGGAATCCAAATAAAATTGTGTCCACTATTTCCAATGAAAATTTTTCGTTGGAAATTCATTGGAAAATACTTTAGGAAAAAAATTGTAATCCACTACCTTTTCCAATGGAATTTCCAAAGCAATTCTGTTGGAAATTTCCAGTGAAAAATTTTTCGTTGGAAATCCGTCAAAAATTTTAAAAAGTAAAAATTTGTGATGTTTGGAAAACTTTCTAACGGAATATTCCGTTGGAAAATTCAATTGGTAATAAGTACAATAAAAAGGATTTTTTCAACGAAAAAATTCCGTTGGAAATTCCAACGAAATCTACATAAAAATTGGTCTGCCTTTTTTTGACGGATTTCCAACGGAAATTTTCCGTTGGAAATCCGTTGGAAAATATGTTGGCAAAAAATAAATTGTCACGCACTAACTTTTCCGACAGAATTTCTAATGGAAAATTTTCGTTGGAAATCCGTTGGAAAATATGTTGGCCAAAATAAAAATTGTCAGCCACTAACTTTTTCAACGAAATTTCCAACGAAAAATTTCTGTTGGAAATCCGTTGGAAAATATGTAGGCCAAACTTTTCCGATGGAATTTCTAACGGATTTTTCCATTGAAAATTTCCAGTAGAAAATTTCCGTTGGAAAATATGTTGCCCAAAAAAAATTTATCAGCCGCTAAATTTTCTGATGGAATTTCCAACGGATTTTTCCTTTGAAAATTTCCAACGGAAAATTTCTGTTGGAAATCCGTCCAAAATTTTAAAGAGTAAAGCATTGTAACGTTTTGTAAACTTTCAAACGGAATTTTCCGTTGGTAATAATAATATTTTTTCCTTATTAAATTTTAAACTTTTTATAATTTTTATTAATCTTTTTTAAAAAATTAGATGTTAATATAAGCAAATTAGATAGTAATAATAATATTTTTCCCTTATAAAATTTTCTCTTTCATTAAAGTTTATAATATTTAAAAGATTAAATATGTTTTCCTTTGATTAATTTTGTAGAATTTGTAAAACTTTAATGAATCATACAATATTGATACATAATACCAAATTAGGGTAATTTTATATAATTCAAAAATTAGGGTAATTTTAATATATATATATATGTATGTATGTTATATCCTACATATATATATATATATCAATATGTTTTATATGATAGGGTTATAGTAAATTTCATTTATATGATTAGGGTTATTAATTTTATTAGTTTTTCATCATACTTTTTATAAAATTATATTGATAATTAATTATACAAATTTTGTATAATTATCAAAATATAACATATAACTTGTGTCATAAATAGATATGTATATAATAAATTTAGTAATATAACATTATGTTTTATATTGAGTAATATAAAAAATTTAATTTATTAATAGATTCAATTTTGTGTTTGGGTCAAGACTTAAACCTTTTACCTGATTGGATCAAGCTGACCCAAAGTAAATATGGTTGGCTTAGGATCTGCTCCCAATAATGCACTGTCCAAAGCTAAGGGGCAAAACGATGCCGTTGGAAATAATAGGAAGAGATATTGTTGACATGCCAAAACGACGTAGTTTTAAGACTAGAACGCCTAAGTATAAAAGTAACTTTTTCTCATCTCTCTTATATTTTTGTCTTCTATTTTCTCTTTCTACTTATCCGGCACTCTCCATTCTCTTTGAAAAAGCTTCCAGGTTGTTTGCTCTCCAGTTGAATCTCCATATCTTTTCTCCTTTGTCATCAGCAATCCCTCATTCGTTGTGCTTTTTTCTTTTCCTTCAAACTCTCTT
Source organism: Theobroma grandiflorum (assembly GCA_036013995.1). NCBI lineage: Eukaryota > Viridiplantae > Streptophyta > Magnoliopsida > Malvales > Malvaceae > Theobroma > Theobroma grandiflorum. The sequence goes on from CP142131.1 coordinate 18,863,748, forward strand.
CCTCCCTTGTCACCGGCGAAAGAGGGTAATTGGGATTTTAAAGGCCCATAAATTCCAAGCCCTAAAAGAATTGTTTCCTTAAAGAGTAAATAAAATGTCGAAACCTTAACCAATTTCGCCTTTTGTTTCCTCTTAGAGCAACCCAGACACAACTGCCATTTTTACTTTCAGGTAAGAAACACTCATTTCTTTTTCTTCTCTTATCCAATGATTAGATCTTTAAACTTCTTCGTTGTGTTTCATTGAATGTTTTTTTCTTGATCTTGGGCTTATCGGCAAGTTAAAAATCAATCGTTTCTTAATTCTGATGTTTCAAAACGTTTGGTTCCCTTAACAAACAGGCAATACGTTACGTTAGCATAAAATTTTGGGTTTTGGTTGGAATGAAATTCTTTTGCTTTTATGTATTCATTTGAATAAGATGGTTGGGCACAAGGAGGAAATTAGTGTTTGCTAGAAACAAATTTAAGGATGATTTTCTTTTTGATAGTCATGATTTTTGAATTGTTTTTTATTTTTTTAAAAACTATTAATAAGCCTTTATTTCTCACTTATTTAATGTAAAATAAGTAGCAGCTTGTATTTGGAAGGATAGTGAGGGTCAGCGTCTTGAATGATGCACTCAAGAGCATGTACAATGCGGAGAAAAGAGGCAAATGATAGGTTATGATCAGGCCTTCCTCAAAAGTGATCGTCAGGTTCCTTTTGGTCATGCAGAAGCATGGTTTGACCATAATCTCTTCCCTTTTTCAAGTCTTAATTTGATCTAATGTAATATGAAGGTGCTGATATGGTAAACTTTTTTTATTTGCTTTACAAGTTACATTGGAGAGTTTGACTATGTTTGTCAAACCCAATCCTAAAATATTGACCATGTCATACATTTAATGGACAACATGTTTGCATATGTGGACAGCTCCGAAAATTAGTCAAAAGTCAATATTGAAGCTATAGGTACGACTAAGTGGGATTAAACCTTGAACTAGCTAAAATAGGGATTTTAAGGTGAAATTGGGAATTTCACAATCCAGGGATTATTTAAAATGATAATTCGGAGTTCGAAGGCTGATTTGGAGTCAATCGAGAATATTGATCGATTAAAGGCAAAATGGTCATTTTGCCACTTAAAGTTGAAATTTGGTTATTTAATGAAAATTTTGACCAAGATTAATCATTTGAAGTATAATATGAGGTTAACGGTGAAAAATTTTAATTCTCGGTATTTTTGGAGCATAAGAGCAAAACGGTAATTTTACCATCTGAGAATAAAATAGGAATTTTTAGAAAAGATTTTAACCTCATTTGACTAAAATTGATCAATTGGAGTGTAATTTGAGGTTGGAAAGTGAAAAAAATATAATTTCGGTACTTTTCGAAGTATATGGGTAAAATCGTAATTTTACCACACCGGGGGCACAATGATAATTTTCCACCCCCAACACTTGTCAAATTTGTGGATTTTATTTATTATGGGAATGGATAAATATGACATAAAATGTGGTGGAGAATTAAAGATTAAAGGTCAAATATTTAAAATTATGGACCAATTAAAACATACCACGTGTCAAGTTTTTATTATTTTATTATTTTCCTTATAAAAGGCATAAAAATCAGCTCATTCCTCCCATAATGGTCGGCCAAACAAGAGGAGAAGAGAAACCAAAGAAGAACAAACCCTAGGTGGGGAAAATCAAAGAGAAAGTGTGAAAATTCAAGGAATTAAGCTAGGTAAGGTGAAATTTTTTTATTTTTCTTTGAGATCTACACTACCCATGCTTTATTTTCTCATTTCCATGGTTGAAATCAAAGTGTGAAAATGGGTATGAATGCTGACCGTACATGGGGGAAGGATTTTTAGGCTTGAATTTAGTTAGATTTCTTTCTAGATTAGTGTTTTCGGTTAGTTAGTTATGTATAGAGTGAAAACAAGTGAAGAAAATTGTATAATCTTTGGTACTCTTCAATGGCCAAATATTCTATGTGGTGTGTGTGTGATGGATTGATTTTATTTCAAGAGAAATTGTTTAGAAAATGATGAAATATGGTGAGAAAATGGAATAGGAAAATTTTCAGTGTTAGTGCACCATAGTGGCCGAATTTTTCCATGAGATAATGTGAAGATTGTGATGCTGAATTTTGTGTCAATTGACTGGTATTTAGTGATTTGAAGTAAGGGAAAAGAAATGGTGTAAATTGGAATTAAATTGAACGCGTTGGCCATTTAATCGGGCAATAGGTCGAATTTGGTCAACACCGCGTTTAGGCGATGTTTAGACAATTTGAATTGCATATCATGCATTAGTATAGGGTCAAAATTAGTTTATTACAATTTAGGTGCAACGTAGTAAATTTCTTGACTTTGTACTGTGCCAAGGTGGTGAGCCTTCCGAGAAAGGTAAAGGAATTGCACTCGAGGATCATTCGTCAAATTACCGAAATTCGATTTTCGAAAACTGTGAGTAAACTTATTATTACCTTAATTATCTAGAGTAGATTTTATCTAATTTGGTAATTTTGTGGAAAAATAAATTTAATTAGTGAATTACCTTGATTTATGAGAAAAATAAGAATTTATGAAATAAAATGAATTTTTATAAATTGATTTGAAAATTGAATGCTGGATTTGAAAGTAGAGTAATTGGAGATCCCTTGCTATGTTATAAATTATGATCTAAACTAGATGGCTTATGATAAAATGGCATGATTGGTTGAATAGATTTTTATGTTGAAAATTATGAATTTTCTGCTTTGTCTGAATAGACTATGTAATGAATTAATTGCCAAATCATGCAAAATTTGATTGATTAGTGGGTTATAGAATTCTCACTACAGTGATGAATTTTCGTGGACCTACCTATTTAGAGAGGCATGGTAAAACCCATTATATTTACCTCTATTGAGAGGCGCGGAGGGTAACTCCCGAGGTATGACAAAATTCACATCACCCCGAACCCCCACGTGAGAGTGAACTCAGCCAACGCCAAGGATCGGCTGCATTTTGTGAAATTATGAAATTTCAACAGCCTTAGCGTTCTCAATCGGATACCTCTGATTAAGGTGTCACCGAGTATGATTTTGTTGGCATAAGTCAAGTTTTTAAGAAAACATAAGCCATATTAATTTCTCAAACAAAACGAATTTATATTACCTAGTGAAAGGAATTGAAGTGTTATGAACCGTTTTACGATGGTTTATTTAATCGTCTCCATTTACTCGCCTTTAGATAGTTTAGATGGTATCTATTTACTCATTGAGATTTTATAATCTCACTACCCCTTTTTCCTCACATTTCAAGCTCAAAATAGCTCGTAGTTAGCGGATTCAATTAATGACCACAGTGGACTTGAATCGACAAGAATTGTAGGTTCACAATTCTTGATGCATTTTGGTTAGTTGTAGGCCCACATGTCACTGGAATTTAAATTTCATACTTTGGCTATTTGTATTATAGTATGTAAGAATATATTTAGTTTTTACACTGCGAAAATTATTCACGGATGGCTTTATAAAAAATTTTTTAAAAGAAAATAGATTATTTTATTGAATATTTTATTATATTCAAATAGTCAAATTTTTACTTCAAATGAACGTTTTAGATACTTAAATTTATTTTAATCACTAAATGTATGTTTTCTACTTACCTACTACGTTTTTAGCCAATTTTGAGATTTTTGAAGAAAAATGACGAAAATGCCCTAGTGAGTCGAAAAATAATATTTTAATGTTCTTATTTGGAAATGACTCGTAATCCTTTAATTATGATATTTGATAACTATTGATCACCGGGGAAGTGCAAAAGCTAATACTAAGCCTTGCGAGGTTCTAGTTGGCATTTCGGATAATGAGTGCCTATCGGGATGTCACGACGGTTGTCACAAGCCCGATGGGGAGTTCTGGGTTGTGACAACGTCGATGATCACAGAGCCGGTAAAATTGAGGTTGAACTGAATGGAATGCTGAATAAGTGCGGTGTGATTAGTCCTCGTTTTGATGTAGGGGTTAAAGAGATTGAGGGTTGCACTGCTAGGTTATTTCCTTTAAGACTGGTTAGCTTAAAAACTTCTTGGTATTTTAATCTCTGTGTATAATGTTCTCATAAGATGTTTCATTTCATTAATGGAAATGTTTTTGTAAAAAATTTGTCAAAAGAAAGAAACAGAATGCATTTGAAAGTGGAAACAAATTTTGATTTATGTATCATTATTTTGCCTCTTTATCGAGTGGCATGTCTTATTCTTATTTTCATTAGTTGGGGAAGGTTTATTGGATTGAAATGAGAGTGCTATGTTGTGAGTTTTATGTGTTTTCTTATTGCAGTTTGGATATATTGTGCTCACCACATCTACTGGAATCATGGACCATGAAGAAGCCAGAAGAAAGAATGTTGGTGGGAAAGTACTTGGCTTTTTCTATTGAGACAAATTTATGAAAAAATTTTAATTTGTCTTTTGTAGAATTTGGTAGTTATCCTCTATCAGTGTTGGTAGAATTCTTATTTTGTATTTCGGGGATTATACTTTATGTTTTGTTCACCATGTTTGACATTATGATTTGTCGTCTTTTTCATTGGAAATAGCACTTTGCCTTTGTCATCAAACAGTTGGAAGAGCTTTTGATTTGGAAGTTTTTGGTAACTAATTTCTATTTCCTGCCTTTTAACAAAGTTTTATATGGATGAAGGTAAAATTTTGGGTTGTTTATGGTATTGGTGTTGTCATTGTTACGTTTCGTGATATATAAAATTAATTTATTGTGTGCTGGAGAGTTGAGAATCAAATCCATTCTCTGGGAAATCATTACTCGGATGAACTCCATGGTGACAAGCTGATTATAACACACCCTTTTTTGGTTATATTTCTTGCATTTGTGGCTTGAGTTTCTCCCAATGGGGCATTATAGTGTACTGGTTGCATCTTGAAGCTGACATTTTCTTTATTGAGAAAAAAGTATGAAATTTAACTAACATGTTCTATCATAAAATAACTGTACATATTTCTGATAGCAATTATAAGATGAAATGCAAGGCTCTGATGGAGTCAAAGCATATGCAGTTGATTTTATGAATTGCTGTTTAATGTTTTGCAGCTAGCAATTAGTCTTTATACTTTGTCAAAAGTAAATTTAATTTTTTATTTAATAATTTGTAAAAAATACTCCTCATACATTTCGAAATTAATAAAATCAATCCAATCACTAAAAATTTTCCAACGAAAAATATTTCACTCGAATTTTTGATTGGAAAATATGTCACCCAAATATTCCGTTGGAAATTTCCAACAGAATTTTTTCCACTAGTCTTTTCCAACAGATTTTCCGTTGGAAATCGATTAGAATTTTCCAACGGAATTCCAATTAGGTTATCAAATAACTAAAAATTTTCCAATGGATTTCCAATAGAAAGTATTACCCACGAGGCTTTTACCTACGGAGTTTCCAACAAAATTTTCTATTGGAAATCCATTGGAAATGCTTATTTTCAACTGAAATTGGCCCTTTTTTTTTGTAGTGCAACAAGCAACTATTCTGAAGAAAAGAAGCCAAGAACAAAGCAAGGAAACAAAAGAATTTGAGAGAGAATTGAGATCATAAAGCTTCAATAATTAGTTTCTTTCTCTACTTTTGTGTTTCTTTCATTTTCTGACTTGGACTTATGGCTAAATTTCTTTGGATGATGTTTTTATTAGTTATTATGAGCTAAATTATCTTTCTAGGATTGTGGTGGATTTTAACATGTAATCTAAATAGTTGTTTCTCCTTTATTTACTATGAATGGATATAGTTTTGTGTGAAACCCTATCAAGTTCGTTAAAAGACGATATTGTACCGAGTGGTACAACTAAGTTAAATCGAGCCTTGAACTAGTTCAAATGGAAATTCTAAGAGGAATTTGAAAATTCTAAACCCACAGAATGACTTAGAATAGTGATTCGGAGTTCAAGGTCCAGTTTGGAATCAATCGAGAAAATTGACCGGTTAGGGACAAAACGGTCATTTTACCATTTGATGATAAAATGGAGATTTTTAGCCAAGATTTGATCACATTTGACCAAAAATAATTATATGAAATATAATTAAGATTATTGGAGTATAAAATGATGTTTAACAGTGAAAAATTTTGATTCCCGGTATTTTTGGAGCACAAAGGCAAAATAGTAATCTTGCCACTAGAGGACTAAACGGGAATTTTTTTGAAAAGATTTTTACCCCATTTGATTAATATTGATCAATAATAGTGTTATTTGAGGTTGAAAAGTAGAAATAATATGATTCCGATACATTTTGGGGTATAAGGGCAAAATCGTAATTTTACCATCTTGAGGGCAAAACAGTAATTTTCCACCACCAGAACATATTTTTCCAGCCATGGTCATCTCTTAATCATGTCTTGACTTTGACTAATCATGTGGTGGAAAACATTTAGAAGAAAAGCCAAAAAGGTTAAAAAGTGGGCAAATAAGCATGTGACATGTGGCATCTTGATTATTTTATCATTTTCTATAAAAATCAGCGTATTAAATCCCTAATTTCCTCACCATATTTGGCCTAAACATCCAGCAACAAGAACAAAGGAAGAACAAAGGGAAAAACAAGAAAACCTAGGTGAAAAATCAAAGAAAAAAGTGAAGAAATCAAGGAAACAAGCTAGGTAAGTTAGAAATTCTTTAATTCTCCTTGATACGTAGCTAACCAATACTTTTGTTCTTGATTTCCATGGTTGAATATTGAGTTATAATGATGAATTCAATTCTGAAAAATGGGTATGGAAGAGGAATTGTTGTTGGAATAATTTGATTTTAGACTATGTTGATGTTTAGAGGTAGTTAAGCATGGTTATGAACAAAAACACAAAAGAAATCTTCAATTTCTCTGGGGTTCTTTGTTGGCCGAACCACGAGGGCTGTATATCAATGGGGATTGTTTTTATTTCAAGGCAAATGGCTTGGAAAATGATGAATTAAGATGAAACGGTTATGTAGAAAAAATTTCGGTGCTAGTGCACCAAATGACCGAATTTTTCTATAAGGAAATGTGACGGTTCTAATGCTGAATTTGGCTTTATTTGAATTATATGTGGAGAATTAAGGTATTAAAAGAGAAATGGATTAAATTGGAGGTGATTTGGACACAATCGTCAATTAATCGGGTGATCGGTCAAATTTAATCAATACCGCGATTAAGCGATAATCGGATGCATTTTTACAATTACATATCAAGCATTAGTAATTTAAATTAGTTTATATCAATTTAAGGACAATATAGTAAATTCCTCGACTTTGTTATTTGTCAAGGTGGTGAGACGTCTAAAAGAGGCAAAGGAATTGTGCCTGAGGACTATTAGTCCGAATGCACTTGGAATTCGGATTTTTGACACCTGTGAGTGAATTTGCATTTCAAAATTTATTTGGGAATTCTAATTAAGTTGAAATGAAATGCGTGAATGATTATATCTAATTCCCATTTAAAAATGAATCCAGGAACAAGCCTTTAGTGAAAATATTTCTGTGATGTTAAATATGATTGCGATGCATCTGTGTATATCTGTATGATGCCTACATGTATTGTTGAGAAATTGTGTGAAATTGAGTGTACTGAATCTGTGTACCCTTGTATTATGCTGATATGCATTATTAATAAATTATGGTGAAATTGATGCAACTGTGCATGTACGGAGTGGGAAGTGCAATGCCAGTTGAATGAAAAAAGATGTGATAATTACGACCGTGCATGTGTGGAGTGGGAAGTGCAATGCCGGTTTAATGATAAAGGTTGTGATAATTACTACCGTGCATGTGCGGAGTGGGAAATGCAATGTCGCTTTAATGATGTATGAGTTGAGAGTACAACAGAGTGGAGGAAAAAATAGGATAATAAATGAAATTGAATGATTGGTGAATGAAATTGTATGTGATATTTATGTATATATGTGCGATTGTATGGTATGCGAATTGTTTGAAATTGAAGAAAAAAGGTTTAACATGAAACCCTCGTTCGGTGATGGTTTGTAAACAACCGTCAGTTTTACTACTTTGCTAGAATAATCGGTGTAAATTCAAAGATGTCTAATCCTTGAATGCATAATAAATTTCTAGGATAAGTGGAAAGGGTTTAAATATTAGCTAGATCAAAAACAGTCTCATTTTCAATCGGTGCATCATGATTGTCAAATTTCTTGATTAAGATTGCTTGTTCCCTTCTAATATTCACTCACTGAGTTTCGTACTCACGTTTTATAAAAAAATTCATGTTTTCAGATCAAGAGACTGTTAGACCCTAGATCGAGGAGTCCTCGTAGTGCATCTCCTGGGTACGTGTCTGGCATTCGGTAGTAATCCCTTTTATTGTAAATGTCTCCACTGGAAGTCGTGGCCCTTTTGTATTGTGAATACAATCAAATTATGTGAATATGTGTATGCAATGTAAATTGCTAAATACATGACTGGTATAGTGCATGTATATTCTATTGATAATGCCATTGTTAATTGGCTTTGTATGCACACTAGGTGCACTACGTGTGTATGCATCACACAGTTGTACGATAAGTAAAGTAAATGGATAGGCTTGCTTAGGCTTAGTGAGCTATGCTCATTGGGTCCTTGCATCGATCATAGCCCGGGAATTAGGTCGTGAAATTTTGTTTTTTCAAATCTGTTCTTAATGCTTTTAATTGTTTGGCTAACAATTAACTGATTTGTTATTCTAATTGAGACTCAACAAAAAGATTTTAAATTGGACTAAGATTTGAATAGTGTATGTTCACATCATTTAGGTGATCTGATTCACGATCTGGGTAGACATACGCCAATTGCCATACATAGCCAAATTAGAACACTAGTTTAATGAACCTTATTTAATTGATTCCTTTAGACATATAGTGACCCAATTAAGTTAAGCATTTGTGCAAGCATCTCAACAGAGACTTGTACATAGCTTTGGATTTTAGGTTAGTAGAACCACCTATGAGTGTAAATAATAAGAGAAGCTGATATCAGATGAAGTGTTGAATGAACCTTTTCCAAATAATTTTACTTTCTGTTAGTTAACTTAATACTTGTTTTAATTAATTTTTTGAAAATTTTAATTACTTAAATAAGATTAATTTGTCATAAATTTTAATACTTAGTAAAGATTTAGGAACAAATCTCCGTAAGAACGATACTCTACTTTATCACTATATTACTTGTTTGATACGTATACTTGCGTGTGCAAAATTGAGAATAACGTTTCCATGGAAAAAGCTTGAAGTGTGGATTGAAAAGTAACAAAACTTGTTGTCCAACCTCAAAATCTGTTGTACTTGTTGTTGGAGGATAATCCTTATGAAATTCCTCTTCAGCCAAAATAATTCTCCAACTTTGAAAGTTATTTTGCCATTCTTCACATCTATGATTGCTCTTGTTGTAGCTAAGAAGAGTTGTCTCAAAATAAAAGGAATTTCAACATCATCGTTCATTTCAAGCACAATGAAGTCCACCAAAATGTACAACTTCCTAACTTTAACCAAGACATCTTCTATAATTCCAACAGGGTACCTAATTGTTCTGTCTGCTAATTACAACGAAATTGTAGCAAGTTGTATCTCATTAAGCCTAAGTTTCCTAACAATAGACAAAGATATTATTAAAACACTAGAACCTAAATCACACAAAACTTTAGAAATTTTAAAATTACCCATAATGCAAGGAATAGAAAAACTCCCTAGATCCTTAAGTTTTGGTGGAAGCTTATTTTGAATTATGGCACTTCACTCCTTAGTAAGTGCAACCGTCTCAAAGTCTTCCAATTTCCTTTTTTTGGTCAGAATGTCTTTCAAGAATTTAACATAACTTGGTATTAGCTTCAAAGCTTCAGCAAAAGAAATATTGACATGTAACTTTTTAAATACCTCAAGAAATCTTTGGAATTGTTTGTCAAGTTTTTGTTTCTGAAAACGTTGAGGAAAAGCTAGTGGGGGTGTGGGTGTAGGTTTTAATTGTGAATTTTGTGCACTTAATTTTTCACTAAAATTTTCAACCACAACATCTTTTTCAACATTTTTTTCAACATCAATTTCAATTTCTTTTCTAGTAGACTTATCTAGATTTTTAGATTTAAAATCACTTCTACTTACCTCTTTTCCACTTCTAAGTGTGATTGCATTGCAATGCTTTTTACCTTCTTAGATTGGATTGAGTGTCAATAGGTGACATACCTTGAGGTTTACTATTGATGGCATTAGCTAATTGACCTAATTGTGTCTCAAGATTTCTAACTGATTCTACTTGACTTTGAAAGATGGTATCTTTATTTGCCATGAATTACATGAACATTTCTTCCATTGTTGGCTTTTCTTTAGCATTAGAGGTCTAGGTTATGGTGGAAATCCTGGAGAAATTTTGGCTTTTAAGCTGATGAAAATGCTTGGTTGTTATTCCAAGAAAAATTAGGATGATTTCTCCACCCAGATTATGTTTTAGAATAGGGAGTATTCTAGGCCTACCTATTTTCAACAAATTAAACAAATTCAGTATAGATGGGGTAATTGTCACTAGAATGTCTTTCTTCACAAAGCTCACAAGTCATAAAAGGGCTCTAAACAACGTTAATGCTTAAAGTATCAATTTTCTTTGTGAGAGAAGCTAATTGTTCAGCAAAGGTATTTATTGCATCAAGCTCATGAATTTCAACAATTTTTTATAGGTTCAAGTTAACTTGATTTCCATCAAAACTTTTATTTTTGGAAAACATCATGGCGCCACAATGCTATAGTAGTCATTTATGGCTCCGAGAACCTGGAGCTAATATATGATGCATCTCAATTACCCAGAGCCGTGGCCATGATTTTACCAGCGCTGTGGCCCTAACTCCCTTAACACCGAAACAATGAGTAACTTAAGGCAACTATCTATCATTTCCCAATGCAATTTTCACTATAATCAGATTTAAACTGGGCAAAATGGTAAACGTAAAAGTTGTATTTCATTCTCTTGGCTTTCTAATGGATTAAGAATCTCATCAATTGGACTTCTGTAGCTCAGGTTATCCTTGGAATACCATAGCATGTATGAATAAAGCCTTCACCATACTTGTGCGATTTAAACTCAAATGCACCTTTTTCATCAATTAGCCTACCGAAACCATGAGAGAAATCAACAATAACTTTTCTTAAAGTAAATTAAAGCAAAATAAAATAAAATTAAACTAAAATAACTTAAATTAACTACTCAACATGTAATCTAACTTATATTAGAAAAACATTTAAAGTGCTAAAATTTTAACCTAAAACCTCAAAGATCTGGCTATTTAAGCTCTCAAAATGTGTTAAAATAACTCTATATAATAGAGTTATCAAAAAGCCTTGGGTGATCACATTCCACATTTCATAATTCACAGCTTTAATGTAAATTGATATTCTAGTGCTCTAATATAGACTATTTGATCCATCATATAAAGGAGGCCTATTTGTGGATTGACATTCATAGAACACAAGACTTTTGCATAGCCATTGGATTTCCAATAATGATGTTAAGTCTTAAAATTAAGTGTTAGGCTTTTATACCACTTGTTGGTACCGATGGAGTGCTAGAGGGGGGTGAATAACACTTAAAAAATATTTTGAAAGTAACTTGCGAGCTTTAAAAATTTTTGTGTAATTTGAAATGGAAAGTTTAAAACTTGTTGAAGTTAAAAGGCATCAAGTAAAGAAAAGGTAAAGAGTAATGAATAAATACAAATATTTATAGTGGTTTGGTCTTCTTGACCTACATCCACTACATTGATCTCTCAATCAAGGATTTTCAACCCAACTTCACTGAACTAATGGAATTAAGAGCTTCCACCATGCTTTTACAAGGTGACTTTTTAACCCAAGCTCTGAACCTTTACAACAACCCTTAGGGTGCTTCGCACACTATAATCAATCCAAAAATAAGAGAAAAATGATGTACAAGTGGTCATCTAGCTAATCTAAGAAGTACAAGTTCAAGCTTAAACACTTTAACAAATATTGGAGTGGAATACAAGTATAAAAGAGAAAGCTTTTTCTCTTTTTGGCTTTTTCAAACTCTTTAGAACTTCTGCATATCATTTTTTATCGTTAGAGAGGCTTTAAATACTTAAAAACTCACATTTGATCGTTGGAGATACAAACTAGCCATTACAAATAGTTTTTAGTCATTATTTTGTCCTTTAGTGCTTAAATTTAAATTTGTTGACAATGCTTCATTAACTAGTTAAAAATAGGAATAGATGAGTATAAGTTGAATGTTAATGATAGCTCAAAAGATGCTGGTCATAGTGCTGCTAGTGGAGGGTTGCTTCGCGATCATACAGGTAATTTAATTTTTGGATTTTCTAAAAACTTAGGATCTCTTAATTACAGGCTGAGCTAAAAGTGCTATATAGGGGTCTGCTATTATGTGTTTAATACAACATTTCGAGAGTTTGGATAGAAATGGATGCAAAAGTGGTAGTGCAGATGTTACAAGAAAGACATAAAGGTTCAATGTAGATTTGATATTTCTTAGCCTCCATCCAAAATTGTCTTAGCAATATCTCTTTCAGGATTTCACACATTCATAAAGAAGGGACTCAAGTTGCAGATCATCTTTCCAATCAAAGGTATAAACATCGGAGCCTGCATGTATTCACAAAAGTAGATAATGATCTTAGAGGTATTGTTAGGTTAGACAAGCTTAATTTACCATATGTTCATTTTAAATAAATGTAAAGGAGTAGTACTCTTAGTGTTTTTTTATATTTTAATTTTCTTTTGGCATTATTTAGACTATTGTTAAAGGGAAATGTTTCTCTTTTATGTTTGCATTATAAAATATGCTCATAAAAGGAAACAACCATTTATAGGTTCCCTTCTAAACCTTTCTCAAAATCCTATAATTCTGAAGGTTCGATTCATGTCCCCTTCCTTAATGTACCAAATTTCTTGATCCTTTAATAAAATTCTACAAGGTAGTTGGACCTTGTGAGAACTTCCAGCATTAAAAAAAAAACTAGTTAAAGATAGGCTTTAACCGATTAAGCTTTCTTTAACTTGTAAAGTGTTTCATTGTGTTAACCAGTTAACAGTAGCTTTTGTTGGTCCTAAAAAGAGTGCTAGAGGAGGGGTGAATAGCACTTTAAAAATATTTTGAAGGTAAATCCAGAAATTTGAAAACTGTTTGGAAGATTTAAAATGGATGGTTGAGAACTTGTGAAGGTTAGTGAATACCAATTAAAGAAAGGTAAGAGAAGTGGACAAAACACAATATTTATAGTGATTCAGTCCACCTAACCTACATCCACTACCTTGATCTTCCCAATCAAGGATTTTTAACTGAACTTCACTAAAACCAATGGAATTAACAACTCTCACCAAGCTTTTACAAGGTAAACCCCAAACTTAAGCTCAAAATAATTTTACAACAAATCTTAAGCTTTCCTTAGCTTAGACTATTCTTTAGAGTGTCTCGAACACTCTAAGTAAATAAGAAATAAAAGATAAAAAGAGGTACAAATGATTACTTAGTAGATTTAAGTTGTATAAGCTTCAACACAAACACTTTCAAAAAGATAAGAGTGGAATACAAGTGTAAAAAGAAGGTTTAGGTTTTTCTAAGCTCAAAATCACTCTTGGTAGCTTCTTTATCTAATTTTTTATTATTGGAGAGGCTTTAAATACTTGGGAGACTTATTCTAGTCGTTAGAGACAGTTTTTAGCCGTTACTAATCGTTATTTTATCTTCTAACAGCTCTTTTCAAATGGGTAAATAGTGTTCGGCTAATTGGTTACAAGCAACTCTAACCGATTACAGCTTCTTTGCCTTGTACTATCTTACTAGTGCGTTCTTTGTTCTAACTGATTATAGGAAGCTCTAATCGATTAAGAGTTCTTTGTCTTCAAGCTTCTTTTCTTTAGCAAACTTTCTCTAACTGGTTATGGTAGGCTTTAACCAATTACGAACTTTCTGTTTTCACTTCTCTTCATAGCAATCTTCCTCTAATTGGTTAGCTCCTCCCTAAACTGATTTAAGCTTTTCTTCCTTCAGCCATAACCATTTAAACTAGCTTTAATTTACTAAAAGATCTTCAAATTTTGAACTTCTCCATTTTGGCTCTTTTCAACAGTCAACTATATTTTCAAACTTGTTTTTGGCACTTGAAGATACTAAGACCTTGTGCTCTAACCTGATTAATCAAACCTTTTAATCGATTAACATGTCTTTTAATTCAGCTTCTAGCATTTCCTTAATCAGTTAAGCCTAGTGTTAATTGATTAAGGGTCCTCTGTCTTGCTTTCAATTAGTGCCTCGTTCTACTTTAACTGATTAAAGCTCTATGCTAACCCGTTATTAACATGCTATCTTCACTAAGTCTTTTTTTCTTTGTTTCTCTAACTGATTAACCAATCTTGTAATTAAGCAAGTTTCTTGACTTGCTTCCAAACAACAAATATTAAGGGTTTTAAACTTTGTCTTGCACACTTAAATAATGTAATTAGACATTAATAAGTGGGAATATTTTGTTAACATTAAAAACACATGGAGTCAACATCTTTAATCGATTAAAGACTTTTTGTTTTCAAGCTTCATTCTTCACCAACCTTTTTTCAATTAATTAATGCTCCGTCCAACTAGTTAAGGCTTCTCTTTCCTTTTACCCTTAATTGATTAAAATGGGCTTCAACTAAATAAGAAATCTTCAAATTTGGATTTCTTCAATTGGCAGCCTTTAACGGTCAATATCATTTTGAATTTGAACTTTGGCACTTCTAGGTACTTCAAGCTTGAGCTTTAATTGATTAAGCCTTTTAATTAACCGGTTACTAATTTTCTGTCTTTGTGTCCAACACCTTTTTAATCAGTTAACCCTTACGCTAACTGATTAAGACTTCTTTGTTTTGCTTTTTGTATAGTGTCTAATTTTTCATTAATGGATTAAGGCTTCATGTTAATCAGTTAACAACATTATGTTTTTACTAAGTTTTTTCTTCTTGACTTCTTTAATTGATTAACTCATCTTTTACATAAGCAAGTTTATTAACTTGCTTTTAAACATCAAATTTATTATGAGAATTAAACTTTATCCTACACATTTAAATAATGTACTTAGACATCAATAAATAAGAAAAATTTTATTATCATCAAAAACATATAGAGTCAACACATTAGAGTTAAAGAAATTTGAGTTAAAGAAATTTGGTTAGAGAGAGAAGCTCTAAGTTAAAGAAAGGAAAAGGAAGAAGAAAGTGAATTTGGGTTTGGGATTAAATATTTATATAGTTCTTCCAACTCTATGTCGTTTTGATAGTAGAAAGACAAAAAGAAGGAAAAAAAAAACTAAAAAGTGGGCAATCCATCCCAAATCCATTAAACCTAACCTTCTCTAGGTTTATCAAACTCAATCTGTTTACTTTTTAGCCCACCAAAATTGGCTTCAAAGCCCAATAACTTGAGGTATATATCTTAAATTTCATTTTTTGTTATCTCTATAGTATCAATTCATAATTTGTTTTTTAAATTATGAAATGTTTAAGATACGGTAATTTAATAATAATAAAATGGATAAAATTAAAAGTTTAGTTGAATAAATTGATCTAAGAGTAAAAATGGTGGTTATTTGTTAAAAATTAAACAAACATTTAAAAAGGAAAAATTTTAAAAGTTGCAAGTGGCAATTTTTTTAAATGTTCCTGAGTACAAATAATTATATGACCATTCTAGAAGTGTTAGGGAAATTTCAATATTATTTTTGCAAGAAAGATTATTTCTAAATAATCATTGAAATAAAAATATATATATGGTAATTAAAATATTTAATAAATTACAAATTGTACTATGTTATTATTTGTTTACATATACATTTAGTATTAGCTCTAAAAATAAATGAAATTCCTCTAATGATGATATTTTAAGAAAGTTGTAAGTGACAATTTTCTTGAAAATTCTGAAGTGTGAACTTTTTTTTAAAACTCTACCAAAAGTGTTGAAAAATTGAGGAAAAATTTCAGTATAAAGGGTTTGTATTTAATTTTCAAAAAAATAAAAGGTATAAAAATCAAAATAAATAAATATTCTTTAATGATGAAATTTTAAGAAAGTTGTAAGTGATAATTTTCTTGAAATTTTCTAGATGAGTAAATTTTCTTAAATTCAACAAAAATTATTGAAAAATTTAGAGAATATTTTAAAATTAAATTATTTTTATTTATAATAATAAAATAAAAATATAAAAAAGATATAAAAATAAATAAGAAATAGAAAAAGGTTTAATTTAAATATTTTTCATAAAACATTAAAATCTGATGATGAAATCTTTTCAAGAAAATAAGTTATTTTATTGATTGTTTCTGAGTTGAGGGAACTATCTTAGTTTTTGTCTAAGATGTTGAGAAGATTTAAGAAAGGTTCTCAATGTTTAAAAAGAAGAAATAAACTAGAATAAAAAATAAAAATAATTAAGGGGTATAAAATTAGATATGAAGTTAAAGGTTATTTTTTCATGGATGAAATAAGATAACATATCATTAATTGGTATTATTTTTGGAACAGACATCATCGGGTGTTAATACCTTATCCATTTGTAATTGTACTCTTGAACCTAAATCTAGTTTGTAGATTAGAATATATCATTTTTAATGAACTGATGTTAAACATAGCATCTCATTAAGAAAGATAGATTTAATTAAGTGAACAATCACACTTACACAAAAAAAATTGGTGATGACTTCTCTTTTACATTAAGAAGTTGAGTTTTGGACTTGTAAGTTATGAAATTATCATTCTACAAAATTTCTAAATAGTTAAAAATAAGAATTACTTCATGCAAAAAGACAATATTGGGTTGAAAAATTGAAACATTAAAGTAAAAAACAAGGAAAGAAAAAGTATTAAGTATATGGTAAACTGGATCGTATCCCTACTTATAATAATTACAATTAAGTAATTAAAAATCATAATCTAAAAAGGATCTTGAACTATTCAAAAGAATTTAAATAAGTCTTTATTCTTTTATTACATTCAATCAAGTCTTTGGATTTTGATTTTTTACCAAATATACCCTTGAGTCCTTGTGGGGACATGTTAAACTTGTATTGACACACAATGAGGGGATGAAGATTTTTGATGACATTTCCCACTGTCTAGAGCTTGAGGCAAAGCATGAAAAAGCTGTTCCCAGCACTGCCATGATACCTCAAGCTAGAAATCGCAAAGGGTGTGTTCCTCAGTGAAAAAGACAACAAAAGAAGGGAAAGATTGGAAATCGAATGTCTAAAAGTGATGGTATCACCAAACACCAAAGAGGCAAACATGGTGGGAAAAAGGATAAGTCCATATTGAAATGCTTCAACTGTAGTAACAAGGGACATATTGCTCAAGAGTGCACTGGTGAGACCCTGTCAAGTTCGTTAAAATACGGTATTGTACCGAGTGGTACAACTAAGTTAAATCAAGTCTCAAACTAGTTCAAATAGAAATTCTAAGAGGAATTTGAGAGTTCTAAAACCCACAGAATGATTTAACAGGGTGATTCAAAGTTTGAGGTCCGATTTGGGGTTAATTGGAAAAATTGACCGATCAGGGGCAAAATGGTCATTTTGCCACAAAAAATTTAAATTTGGTTATTTGGTGAGAAATTTGATCAAGATTAATCATTTGAAGTATAATATGATCAATTGAAGCATAATATGAGATTTAGCAGTGAAAATTTTAATTCTCGGTATTTTTTTGAGTATAGGGGTAAAATGGTAATTTTACCACTAAAGGACAAAACGAGAATTTTTAGAAAAGATTTTGGCCCCATTTGATTAAGATTGATCCATATTAGTGTTATTTGAGGTTGGAAAGTGAAAATAATGTAATTCCAATACATTTCGGAGTATAGGGGTAAAATTATAATTTTTTCACCTTAGGGGCAAATCGGTAAATTTTTCACCCCAGCACTTGTCAAGACCAAGGGATTTTATTCAGCATGGGATAGGATAAGTATGAGAATTTTGTGGTGGGAAATTAACTAGGAAAAAAGTCAAATATTTAAAAAATAAAAAGAAAAATGGACAAATAAGCTTGTGACACATGGCAAGCTTTATTATTTTATTATTTTCCTTTAAAAATCAGCCATAAGCCTTCATTTCTCTCTCATCATGGATGGCTTTCACAAGAGGAAGAGAGGAAAAACAAAAAT
This sequence comes from Theobroma grandiflorum, assembly GCA_036013995.1. Taxonomy (NCBI): domain Eukaryota; kingdom Viridiplantae; phylum Streptophyta; class Magnoliopsida; order Malvales; family Malvaceae; genus Theobroma; species Theobroma grandiflorum. Next base: position 18,881,904 of record CP142131.1, read on the forward strand.
AAGAACCCTAGGTGGGAGAAATCAATGGAAAAAGTATGATTTTCAAGGAAATCAAGTGAAAAAGGTAAGGTTTTTCATTTCTAGCTTAACTTCTACCTTACCCATGCATTTTCCCTTACTTTCCATGGTTAGATTGCATATTTTTAAGGTGGATTCAAACCTGGTCAAATGGGTATGGAGAGAGAAAATATGTTGGAATGATTTGATTTTGAGTTATGTTAGTATTTTTAGTTAGTTCATTATGTTTAGGAAGCAAAACAACAAGAAAAAGTTCATTTTCCCTATTAATCATCATAGGCTGAATCTTCCATGGTGTGTGAGGATGATGAATTTGATTTGTTTCAAGTGAATTAATCAAGGAAATGATGATTTATGGTCAAAAAATTAAATAGAAAAATTTTATGGTTAATGCCCACCATGGTCGAATTTTTATGGAGAATGGGTTGATAATGAAATGATCTCATTTCAAGTGAAATGGAGAGAAGATGATGATGAAATTGGTTTGATTTTGAAGTATTAGAAAGGAAATGAAATTAATTGGATATTTTAGTTGTTTGTGGTGGGAGAAACCGAAAGTGATAATGTTTATTATGGAAAAAATTTCATGTTGTTCAAGAACCCATATATGGCCGAATTTTATAGTGAAATTAGTGGTAAAGATTTTTGTGATGTTTTATGCTAAATGGATAGAATTTAATTGTGAGACCCTGTCAAATTCGTTAAAAGACGGTATTGTACCGAGTGATACAACTAAGTTAAATCGAGCCTTGAACTAGTTCAAATAGAAATTCTAAGAGGAATTTGAAAATTCTGAAACCCACAGAATGACTTAGAATAGTGATTTGGAGTTCAAGGTCCAATTTAGAGTCAATTAGGAAAATTGACCGGTTAGGGACAAAACGGTCATTTTACCATTTGATGATAAAATGGAGATTTTTAGCCAAGATTTGATCACATTTGACCAAGAATAATTATGTAAAATATAATTATGATTATTGGAGTATGAAATGAAGTTTAGCAGTGAAAAATTGTGATTCACAATATTTTTGGAGTACAAGGGCAAAATGGTAATTTACCACTAGGGGACCAAACAGAAATTTTTTTTGAAAAGATTTTTGCCCCATTTGATTAATACTGATCAATATTGGTGTTATTTGAGGTTAGAAAGTGAAAATAATGTGATTCTGGTACATTTCGGGGTATAGGGGCAAAATCGTAATTTTGCCATCTCGAGGGCAAAACGGTAATTTCCACCAACAGAACATATTTTTTCAGCCATGGTCATCTTTTAATCATATCTTGACTTAGATAATCATGTGGTGGAAAAGAATTGGAAGAAAAAGTCAAAAAAGTTAAAAAAATGGACTAATGGCATTTTGCCATGTGGCAAGCCATTTATTTTATTATTAAAGCATAAAAATCAGCCATAAAACCCATTTTCTCTCTCCAAATTCTGCACAAAACCGATTCAAAGGAAAATAAAAGGAAACAAAGGGAGAAAAGCTAAAACCTAGCCAAAAATCAAGAGATTTCATGTGTTTTTCATGAATCAAGAAAAACAAAGGTAACATTTCTTCACTTTAGCTTATGATCTACAATACCCATGCATTTCTTTCCATTTTCTATGGTTGAGAGACATGATATCATGATGAATTCAATTCTGAAAAATGGGTATGGAAGAGGAATTGTTGTTGGAATAATTTGATTTTAGACTATGTTGATGTTTAGAGGTAGTTAAGCATGGTTATGAACAAAAATATAAGAAAAAAAATTGATTCTCTTTGTTGTTCTTCATTGGCCGAACCTGGTGTGTTGAGAATCAATGAGGGATTGTTTGTATTTCAATGAAAATGGCTTGGAAAATGATGAATTAAGGTGAAACGGTTATGTAGGAAAAATTTCAGTGCTAGTGCACCAAATGACTGAATTTTTCTATAAGGAAATGTGAGGGTTCTAATGCTGAATTTAGCTTTATTTGAATGATATGTGGTGAATTAAGGCATTAGAAGAGAAATGAAGTAATTTGGAGGTGATTTGGATATAATCGTTAATTAATCGGGTGATTGGTCGAATTTAATCGATACCGCGATTAAGCGATAATCGGACGTATTTTTGCATTTACAAATCAAGCATTAGTAATTTAAATTAGTTTATATCAATTTAAGGACAATATAGTAAATTCCTTGACTTTGTTATTTGTCAAGGTAGTGAGACGTCCGGAAAAGGCAAAGGAAATTCTCTTGAGGACTATTAGTTCGAGTGCACCCAGAATCCGAATTTTCGACACCTGTGAGTGAATTTGCATTTCAAAATTTATTTGGGAATTCTAATTAAGTTGAAATGAAATGCGTGAATGATTATATCTAATTCCCTTTTAAAAATGAATCCCGGGAACAAGCCTTTATTGAAAATAACTCTGTGATGTTAAATATGATTGCGATGCATCTGTGTATATATGTATGATTCCTATATGTATTGTTAAGAAATTATGTGAAATTGATTGTGTTGAATTTGTGTACCTTTATATGGTGCTTACATGTATTGTTAATAAATTTATGTAAAATTGATGTAATGGTGTGCAATGTGAGGACAACGAGACGTAACGCCCACGAGATAAAGTGAATAATGCACATGCCTGTAATAGTGTGCAACGTGGGGACGACGATATGAACGCCCACGAGATAGAGTGAATAATGCATATGCCTGTAATGGTGTGCAAAAAGGGATACTGAGTGATACCCCTTACCGAGTACTCCGATAATTATTTCTTTGTACCACCAAGGACAATGAAGACTTGGCGGTGTATATGATTGTTCTTGTCTTTGTGTATATATGTGTGATGGTGTGGTATGTGAAACCCTTACTTGTGATGGTTTGTGATAAACCGTTAATTTTGCTATCTTGCTTGATAGAATGATTGGTGAATGAAATTGTATGTGATATATATGCATATATGAATTGTACGAGTTGTGAAACCCTTATTATGTGACAGTTTGTAAACAACCGTCAATTTACTACTTAGCTAGAATGATCGGTGTAAACTCAAGGATGTCTAATCCTTGAATGCATAATAAATTTATGGGATAAGGGGAGAAGGTTTAAATATTAGCTAAATCAAAATTGCCTCTTTTTCAACTAGTGCATCATGGTTATTAAATCTCTTGACTATTATCGCTTGTTCCCTTCTAATATTCACTCATTGAGTTTCGTACTCACGTTTTATAAAAATTCATGTTTTTAGATTTAGAGGAAATTGGAGCCTAGACCAAGTCGTCTGTGCATAATCGCCTTTTGGTTGGTACTACAGCATCTCAGTAGCTGTGCCTTTATTCAATGTTACTCCGCTGATGGTTGAGAGTCTTTGTTTGTGTACATGTATACATATATATGTTGGATTAATGATGTCTCGATGAGATGGCATTGAATGACAGTGCTTTGAGATAATGAAATTGTAAACATGTGGTATACATGTTATGTTTTGAAATATATTGAATTGTGAATCAAGAATTTTGGTTCAGAAATAGTAATGCAAGATGTATAAAATGTCGAACATGATTACCAGAAAAGACTTGCTTGGGCTTGGTGAGCTATGTTCATTAGGTCCATGCACCGGTCATGGCCCGGGAAACTGGGTCGTGACATTAATGGATTGTGGTAATGGACACTAAAATAGGCAATGGAAACCGAAAAATAGTAAATTTTAAGCATAGTGTCTTTAACAAGCAAAAAAAAATCTAATGGGAAAGTTAAGTGCATTAGAGTACTTTGGTGCATTATAGGACATTGGGAGTATGAGAAATATATTTGGAGAATAGAAAGTGAAAGAAATCGATTTGGAGTTAAATTGGGCGTATTGGCCAATTAATCGGGTAATGGATCGAAATAGGCCAATACCGATTTATTGAGGTACATAATTAAATCTATAGTGAACACCGAGTTTAGATAATTACCGAGCATTGTGCATCTCATTACATGCATCAATGTAGAGCCTGAATTAATTAATAATGGTTTGACACAAATTGTTGAATTTTGTGTCATATACTATGGATAGGTGGTGAGCTATTTGGTACGGGTAGGAGACTGCACCTGTGGACCGAGAATAGGAGTATTTCTACTCCTAAAACTGTGAGTGAACTTGCATTTCAAAATTGTTTTGGAAAATGCACATATATTGAGATGAAATATTTGAATGATTTTATCCAAATTTTCTTAAAATACGTGCTGGGGAACAAGCCCTTGATAAAAATATTTGATGTTGTGAAATGTGATATGCATAAAGGCATGAATTCATGTGCCCCTATATTATGCTGATATATATGTGTTGATGTGTAATATGTATTGACAAGTAATATTTTGTGAGAATTATAACCGTACATGTGCACGATGTGGGGGAGCACATGTCGGTGATGATGGGTGTGGAGATATAGATAATGATATTACCTGTGCATGATGTGGGTGGATGCACACAATAAATCCAGATATGTGCACGATGTGAGTGGATGCACACGATAACTCCAGCTATGTGCACGATGTGGGGGTTGCACAGGAGTTGGTGAGATAATGGTGGTATTTGTGTTTATATATGTGTTTATATATGCCTATGCGAGTAGAAAGTGGACTAGATTGAAAGAAAAAGGGTGTGGTGTATGTAATCGTGTGTGATTTTTATCTATGTGTAAATATGTGTGAACTTGAGTACTCTTTCATTGTAAATTAATTTGAATTGAGGGAAATGGTTTGATATTGAACTGAATCAAAATAGTTTGTTCCAAGTGTGTGCATCATGGTTTCAAATCCTCCCTAGATATTATTACTTGTTCCTACCTAATGTTTTCTCACTGAGTATTGTACTCACCGTTTTATAAAAATTCATATTTTCAGATCAGGAGATTGTTGAATCCTAGATCGAGGGATCACTGTAGTTCGTCTCCTAGTAGGTGTCCGGCATTCAATAGTTGCCCGTATTTTGTAAATTCTCCACTGAAAGCCATGGTCCTTTTGTATTGTGATTATGTACATGTAATGTACATTGTCAAATTTTATGTTTGACCAGTATGTATATGCATATTTTGTTGATAATGCCAATATGAGTTAGCTTTGTGTGCACTGGGTGCATTGCATGTGGATGCCTCACACGATCATACGTGGAGTAAAGTGAAGGAACATAGGCTTGCTTGGACTTGGTGAGCTATGCTCATTAGGTCCATGCGCCGGTCACGATCCGGGAATTTGTGTCGTGACAGCACTAAGCCTAAGAAGGTTCATCTTCTAAACCTCTTTAGAACTTTTGTATGTTCTCATGTGCTTATTGCTCATTTTCGCCTTGGTGGATTATAGATACAGGAACAACCAAGCACATAACTTGAAACCATGCAAGATATGTTGATTACCATCGTTTACCAACGAGTAGACACTTTGTCTTGATGGGGGATGGAGCAAAAGAAGAAGACTTGGGAGAAAGAACCTACGCACTCGTAATGCGCAATAGGTGAAAATGGCTCTTACATGATGTGTTTCATGCTCCATTTATGCGATATAATCTACTTTCAGTTTTAGCATTGATGGGTTTAGGATTTATTTTAGTTTTGAGAATAATAGTTTGTCTATTTTCTTAGGGACATGTATTTTGGTCCTAGTTATTTTAAGGAATGTTTGATTATAATAGATTTAGATTCTAATAATGATGTTGCTTTTGTTTCAAATTATTGTTTTGATATTTTAAATGATTATGTTAAATGGCAGGTTAGATTATGACATATTGGGTAAAATAGAATGTCCAGATTGGCTAGAGAAAGGCTATTGAGCTTACTCGCTAAGGTTAAACTTCCTACATGTGAGCCATGTCTTGCTAGTAAGTCTAACACAAAGCCTTTTGGGAAAGCTAAAAGGCCACCCATCTTCTAGAACTTGTCCATTTGGACATTTGTGGACCTATGAATGTAAATGCACATAATGGCACATCATATTTCATTACATTCATAGATGATTACTCATGATATGGATCCATATTTTTATTGTCTCACAGTTTTGAAGCTTTGAATTCTTTCAACACTTTATGGCAGAGGTTGAGAATTATAACTAATAAAAGTTATGAATACCTATCTAATCAGTTCAAAGAATTATGTAAGGAAAATGGAATACGTCGACAATTAATGATACTTAAAAATTTGTAACAAAATGGTGTTATGGAGATAAGGAATCATACCTTGTTAAACATGGTTAGGTCAATGATGGCACAAGCCAACCTTCCAATAAGTTTTTGGGAGGATGTTTTTTTGACTGCGACATCTCATGTGCCCTCAAAATTTGTTTCCACAACTCTATATGAGTTATGGAATGAGAGTAAGCCCAATTTGGCAAGCTTATGTCCTTAGGGATTAGTAGGGTACATACATCACTCATCTCATAATTATGGGAAACTTGGCCTTAAAGCTAATAAATGTGTATTTATTAGATATTCAAAACATTATAAAGGCTATGTGTTGTATAGAAACACCTTATTGGAAGGCTAACTGAGAAGGAATCTCATGATGTTGACTTTCTAGAACATGACTTCTTAAGAACGGGTAAGGTTCAAGAAAGCCTTGAGCTTTATGAGTTGGAGAAGCCTGAAGAAAGTATATCCCAACATGAGGAAATAGATGCAGAAACATATCCCATCCAAGAGACTGTTGCGGTTAATGGGAGTGTACCACATGAGCTCCACCAAGATTTACAGTTATGAATAAGTGAACATGGGCAAATACCCAATAAACAATTCGAATAGAAGGTCAGCGTTAGCCTTGAGTTAGATCATGTATTGATTTAATAAAAATTATATGTTATCTTGAACTTAATGTTAAGTATTAGAAATTATCTCAAATCTGTTTTTAGTCTCCTAAGGTCATATAATTGTTTGAAAAGGCATGCATCATTAGAAAATATTATAAAAGCTTTCAAGCAATACATATTCAGTGAAGAAAACAAAGAGACAACATGCCTTGAATTTTATTTGATTGTAGGAATAAGGCAAGGAAGAAATAGCTAAAGAAAGGCGCCAAAAGCCAAAGAAAGGCTCTAACAGCTAAAGAAACCCCAAAACACAAGTCAAAAGTCAACTTTAGGAAAGCTTAAATTGATCCAAAGGTAGAAATGGTGCAAAACTTGAAAAATATAAATCCATAATTGACCCTAGTGTGCTTATTGTCGACCTTATTCCAGAAAGTTTAAGAAAATGAAGAATTGAAGAGACATAGTCAACCCTGACTCAAGTATAGTCGACCTTGGCAAGTCAAAAGTGTGAAAAAGAGGACTTTACACAATCATAGTCAACTATAGTAAAGGGGTAGTCAACTACCATAGCCTAAACTTGCAAAAAACATCCTCTTGGGAGTTGGATCAAATAGAGAAAGGTTATACTTGACTATAAAGCCTTAATTTGAGAAATTTGAAGAACATAGTCGACTTTAAGAGCATTATAGTTGACCCTCAAGCCCCAATAATGATCAGATTTAATACAAACTCATGTCTAAGGACTCTAAACTTCACACCAACTATAAATAGCTGCTTTTAAGCTATTTGGAAGCAAGAGAAGACTTGAGATCAAGTTTCAAACCCTAGAAAGACCTCCAAAAGCTTATTGTCACTCGCTAACTTCATTTTAGTCTTCCATCAAGCTTTGAAAAGTTTTACACATGCTTCATTTGAGATGACATCTCTTCTCTTCATACATTCAAGCTTAAACTCTTAGCACCCAATCTTGTAATAGCATTTTCTTGCTAAACTTTGTACCTTACTGTAAAGTTTCTATCTTAATCTTAAAAAGCTATTTGTGACAGTTTGTGATTAAGCTCTTAAAAACTATTATTAGTGGGGTTTGCTTTATCTTGTGAAAAAACTTGTAAGGGTTTCACTTGATCCCGTGAAAGCATTATAAGGGTTATGCTTGATCTCGTAAAAGCAATGTGAAGGTTTCGCTTGATCCCATAAAAAAAATTGTGAGGGTTTTGCTTGATCCTATAAAAGGCTCATTTCCCTTAGTCAATTTGAAATTCCTTAGTATTCTAAGGGAGTGGATGTCGGCATTAGAGAAAGTCGAACCACTACAAAAATATTGTGTCTTGTTTTTAATTTTTCGCATTGAGATTTATTGCTTGTATTTAACTTAGAAAAATATTTTACCTTGATTCATTAACTTTTGCTCAGGAAAATATTATATCTTGATTCATTATATTTGTTTGCACTTGAGTTAGGAAAACATTTATACTTTGATTTATTATTTGTTCATTACTTGACTTAGGAAAATATTTTTACTAAAATTTATTATTTGTTCATTATTTGACTTAGGAAAATATCTTTACTTTAATTTATTATTTGCTCATTTCAATTTATTATTGAAAATTGGTTTGGAAAAACCACACATTTTATTTTTGACATAAAAAGAGATTTTTGGTTGAAAATGGTTTAATTTTTATACTTAGTCTCGGAAAGAATTTTTAAATACTAATTCACTTTTTGTTAGTATATTGCTTATTGAGACTTCTACACAAAAGATTGGTATCAGAGCTTGAGTCTTAAATTTCATAGGTCTAATCACTTTTGAGAGATCTATTATAGAAACTCAAATCATAGACATAGAGGTGACGTCAACTGTACTTGCTAAAGGGCAATCGATCTAAAGGTTTATCCTTATTGGAAGAAACACATGAAAATGTTTATACAATCAATAGACCTAGATGTTTGAAGTGTAATACTAGATGGTCCACATGTAAAGAGATATATGGCAAAGTAGTCATTAAGACTAGCAAAGATTAGGATTATAACATAAGAAATTAATTCAAAAAAATTGCAAGGCTTATAATACTCTTTTTTGTCCCTTAAGAGCTAATGAGTTTAATAAAACATCTGTGTGAAAATGCAAAATAAATTTAAGACGCCTTAGAAACTATTTTTGAAGGCATCAACCAAGTCAAGGAATCCAAGATTGGATTGCTTATGCATGACTATGAGCTTTTTAGGATGAAAGAGGTGAGTCAATTAATGACATGCTTGAAAAATTTACTAATATTTTAGGAGGTTTAAAAGCCTTAGGAAAGGAGTTCCTAAATGCACAACTTGTTAAGTAAATTCTTTATAGCCTATCAAAATCTTGAAGACCTAAAGTCACGATTATAGAAGAAGTTAAAAACTTAAATGATTTTAATCTAGAAGAGCTTATGGGCTCTTTTCTCACTTATGAAATGACTCTTAGACATGAGAATAAGAGAGAAAAACCGAAGAAAGAAGAGGTCGAACAAAATGGAATAGCTTTTAAATCTATTGTTGAGGAAGAAGAGAGAAGCTTTAAAAGTAAAAGTAAAAGTAAGGAGGATATGGCTATGCTAACTAGGAAATTTAATAAATTCATGAAGAAAAACCTTAGAAATAAGAAGCCTACAAGGAATGATGTGCCTAGGGAAGAACATATAATAGATCACTTGATATGTTTTGATTCCAAAAGGCTTGGTTATACTAAATATGAATGTCTCAACAACAACATGAAGAGCACTTTTAGAAAATTCAAAAAAAAAGGGATGATAGCAACTTAGAGTGATAGTGATGACTCCTAAGATAAAGAGGATGATGAAGTTGCAAACTTTTGTCTCATGGTATTTGATGACTACAACACCCAAGATATGGAAATGAACTTTCATGAGTCAACCCTTGAAGAAAGGCCAACAACTCTTGAGCCTTCACATTTCAATGGTGAAGACTTCTTCATATGGATATATAGAATAAAGCATTTTGTCATTGCAAACAACTATCAAACTTGGATACAAATTGAAGATGGCCTATACAAGATTAAGAAGGAAATAAATGAACAAAATTCATATGATCTTGATTTAATTGAATTTAATGCCAAAGCCATGCATACTATCCTTAGTGCACTTGGAGAAAGGTAATGTGATCAAGTTTGAAATTGTGCAAGTACCAAAGAAATTTGAGAAAAGCTAGATGAGCTATATGGTGAAGCTCTTGAAAGAGAATTAGAAAAAGATGATATTATGGATGAAAACTCATCAAGTGAGGATAAAGAGAATAAAAAATTCTGAAATTCAATACCAAGCCATGAGGTAAGATTTTCATGCCATGAACCACGTATCTTTACAAATAATGGATTAGAAAGTGCATTTCAAAAATTAGCTCTTTCATTTCAAGACCTAAGTTTAAGTGAAAAGGAGAAAATTTTAAATCTTGGGATAGAAAATGACTCATTATGGAAGAAAACAATCAGTTGAAAATTGATGTTGAAATACTCCAAAAAAATTAGGAATAAGAACCTTGTTAAACTCATAAATTTCTATGCATTCATTGTTCAATTTATTATCTTATGCATATATTTGTTGAAACAAACCCTCAAGGATCCAAAGCAATTTGGATACCAAATGTCAAGTGAAAGTGATCTTTATAGGTATCACTAACAAAGAAGAGCAATTCAAATATTAAACATCAAATGGAAAATGGGTGATATCTACTTTCTTATTTCTTTTAAATTTGAAGAATGCTTAATTAAATGAAATTTGATTGATTATGAATTACTTATTTGATCATTGTCGTTAGTTTGCAATATATGTTTGAATATTGATTATGCAAATCTGTTGATTGCAAAATGTAAGCATGAGATGCACTTATATTTAAACATAAATGATTTAACGAATTGAACATAACAATAATTGACTACTTAAATTGATTTCATCAATATGAGCTTATAAGTGAAAATTATTTTCCATGCTTGAGCTTATGTTGATATATAGCTTGAACAAGCTTATCACTTGTTGAAAATGTTATTATAACTTGTTCTTGATGAAAATGAATGCATGAGTAAATGCTTGAATTTATTGATCCTATTATTACTCATGTGCTTATATATGTGACATCATTTCTTAAGAATGAAATGTTCATATGGTGTCACAACCCAATTCCCGGGCCATGACCGGCGCAAGGACCCAATGAGCATAGCTCACTAAGCCCAAGCAAGCCTATTCCCACTGACTTTATTCCATACATACTCGTGTGGGACATCCACACGTAATGCACCCAGTGCGCATACAATGCCAATTAACCATGGCACATCTAGTCACACATACACACACACACCCTTTCCGGGAGTGGACACAACCAAAACACAATGGCATTTTTAATCACAGTATACATGCACTATTCCAGTCATGTATTTAGCAATTCACATTGCTTATACATATTTACATTCATACCAGTCAAATATAAACTCCAACAATGTACATTACATGTACATATCCATCATACAAAAACCCATGACTACCAGCGGAGACATGTACAATAAAACGGGCAGCTATTGAATGCCAGACACCTACCAGGAGATGGACTACTGTGATCCCGCGATCTAGGAATCCACAACCTCCTGATCTGAAAACATGAATTTTTGAAAACGGTGAGTATAAAATTCAGTGAGCAAACATAAGATAGGAACAAGCCATAATATCAAGAAGGGTTAAAATATGATGCATACATTTGAAACACGTTCATTTTTTATCCAATTTATTACCAACCCTTCCCCTCATTTCAATTTAATTTATAATGAAGGAATAATCAATTTCATACAAATATACTCGGAGAAATGAACAATCACATGTGTACACAAACATACATATCTGAGCACTCGCAGGCGTTACGTATCGCCGTTCCTGCAAGCCCCTGGATAACCAATCACACTTCACCACTGTTCACGTGTAATGGTTTCCAGGAATCGTGGGCGTTACGTATCGCCGTCCCCACTTTGCTCAATTTCCAAAATTTATAGTAATAGTGGGCGTTACGTATCGCCGTCCCCACTTTACTAAATTTTCAATCTCTAAGAAATAGTGGGCGTTACGTATCGCCGTCCCCACTTTGCACACCATTTCAGGCCTGTGCAATTTCCTCTTCACACGTGCACGGTGGTAACAATTTCATAACACTTCTCAACAATGTACACAAACATCATAACAATGTACATATCCAGCACAATTAAAATTTCATCTCAATGAAATAATATTTCATGCCTTTATGCATAACACAAAGTTTTATGCCCTCATGCATAACATATAATTTTATGCTTTTATGCATAATTCATATTTTTATGCTTTCATGCATAACACATAATTCATCACATAAAATCATTTTAATCAAAGGCTTGTTCCCAGCACATATTTTTTTAAAACTTTGAATAAATCATTTAATTATCCAAATCAATACAATGTGCATTTCCCCAAACAATTTTGAAATGCAAGTTCACTCACCGTCTCACAAATTCGGATTCCGGATGTTCTCGGATCAAAAATCCTCAGTTACGATCCCCTTGCCTTTTTCGGACTTCTCACCACCTTAACACAGAATAAATTCAGGAATTACTATAATGCCCCCAAACCAATACAAATTAATTTAAATTGCTAACGTACGATACGCAAAAGCAAAATCGCGTCCGATTATCGCTTTAACACGGTATTGCCTAATTTCGACCGATTACCCGATTAATCGGCTATTATGTCCAATTTAATTCCGAATTGGTCCATTCTTTTTCTAATACTTTAATTCACTACAAATCATTCAATTAATGCCAATTTCAGCATCCAATCTTTTCCATTTCTTTATGGAAAATTCGGCCAATGCAGTGCATTAGCACTGAAAATTTTCTACTACATTTTCTCACTTTAAATTGTCATTTTTCTATTTTCTTTCATTTCAAATGAAACCATTTCATTTGAAATGAACCAATTCCTCATGCATTCTCTACACACTAGGTTCGGCCTAACAAAGAACAACCATGAAATTCAATTTCCTTCTTCCATTTTTTTCCATAATCGTGCTTAACTACTCCTAAACACCAACATAGTTTAAACTCAATCCAATCCAACATCAAATCCATACTCAAACCCATTTTTCAGAATTCTTCCCATCATGATATCTCCATATTAAACCATAGAATTCAAGAACAAAAGCATAGATATTAGAGATCACAAGCGAAAGTAGAGATTTATTACCCTTTTTCACTTGAATCCTCCTTGAAATCACACTTGTCTTGAATTTCCCCTAGGTTTTTGTGTGTTTCTCCTTTGTTCTTCTTCTTTTTGCTTAAATTCTGGTGGGTGCCGACTTTGAGAGAGAAATGAGGCTTAAATGCTGATTTTTATGGCTTAAATAATAAAATATAAAAGCTTGCCACGTGTCATCACGCCATTGGTCCATTTTTTGACTTTTTTGACTTTTTCTCCCATTTGATCTCCACCACTTGATTCATCAAGTCAACATCTGATCCAAGGTTGACCATGGCTGGAAAAATTTATTCTGGTAGTGGAAAATTACCGAAATGCCCCCGGGATGTCAAAATTACGATTTTACCCCTATACTCCGAAATGTCCCGGAATTTCATTATTTTCACTGTCCAACCTCAAATAACATCAATATAAATCAATATTACCCAATTGGGGCAAAATCCTTTCAAAAAAATTCACATTTAGCACTCCGGTGGCAAAATTACCCTTTTGCCCTTATGTTCCAAAAACACTGGGAATCACCCTTTTACACTGCTAAACATCATTTTATACTCCAAAAATCATAACTATATTTCATATAATTATATTTGGCCCAATGTGATCAAATCTTGGTTAAAAATCTCCATAAATCAACAAATGAGAAAATGACCGTTTTGTCCTTAACCGGTCAATTTTCCCGATTAACTCCAGACTGGACCTTGAACTCTGAATCACTATTCTGACCTATTCCGTGGGTCTCAGAATTTTGAAATTCCTCTCAGAATTTCTATTAAACTAGTTGAAGCTCGATTTAACTTAATTGTACCATTAGGTACAATACCGGTTTTCTAACAACTTAGACAGGGTCTCACATATGGTCATATTGATTAGATCATTTCTTGAGCAACTGAAATGTTAAAATGCTTGGTCTAGAATCAATTCTTAGAATATGCTTTATGATTATGCTTAATTGATTGCTTCAAAATTGGTTTCTTGATTATGCATATGGAATTGGTTATGATGAACACTTTTAACTTCACAAAAAAAAATTTTAGTTTTTTTTTTTATCAAATCATATGCATACATGTTATCTCATCTTCATTAACCTTAATATTTGAAGTCTATAACTTGACTTGAGTTATGCTTTTGAATGAGAAATTTAAATTGTCAAGTTAGATCATGATATATGTTAGGTTGACATAGTTAAAGAATCTTTTGAATGTGCTTTAGAATGTTAACTATGTCTTCCATGAGCCTAAATGATTGCATGATCTAAATACTTGTGTGAATCTAACATTAGCTTATAGGCTATCAAGAATGACTTGCTTTAAAATGAAAAATGGCCTATATCCTTAGTTAGCAATGAATATCCAATAAGCCTTAATTGAATGATTATTTCTTGAATCCTAACAATTGGTATTCATTAATGCTTGGATGCTTATGCTATATATATTCATGAGTTGAGTGCTTTATTTCTATTATTCTCATAAAAAATTGGTATCACTCATGAATTATGGAACATTGAGAAATGGCATGTATCTTGAACTTCGTTGGTTATTCCTTTGTATATGTCCATGTTTTTTATTGAAATCTTGCATGCATTTCATGAAACAAATTGAAATCATGATTAGTGAAGATGGCCAAAATTATTTTTATAATCATTCTTGTGTTTGTTTGATCATATTATTTTCTTCTGTATGATTACAATAACTATAAAATGTCTTGGCAATACTTCATTGATATTGATATCATTTTGATGAGAAAACTTCTCATTGAATTGATAGTTTTATACATAATTAGGAGAACTTTATTTGAAATGCTTGTGTGAAAATATTGTGGAAAAGAGATTACCAAAAAAGACTAAATGATGCTATTTTCATGATGATATGCCATTGTTGAGGTAATTCTCTCTCAAATTATTATTCTTATATATTTTAGAGAATTTCCTTAAAATGGTTGATTAATAATGCTTGGACAATACATGATTGAAAAGGTGCTTAATGAAAATGATATCTTAGAAATGCATTGGAGCTAATGTGCATATACTTTTTGAAATTATGAGTATTTGAAGCATCTATTGAATATTTATTTAAATACTAATGCCTTATAGTTCTTTGAATATATGAGTATGAGATTGACATGTTGAACATTCTATTTAAATACTCATATATTACATGACTATTATTTATCCTCATATTTATTTCATGATCCATCTAAGTGAAGGTAAGATTATGTTTTAATGTAATTAACCACTTAATCCCTTCTTCTTGTTGGAAAGAAATCTAATGAATGTTTAAGGGGGAGTTGATTGTTGACATTGTCTTATGATTTTTGAGTACTTGAAATCTTCAATAATGAGCTTCGTAAAATATCAACAAATAGTGTTCATCTCTATTAGTAATATCTCTTAAACACCATATTAAACTTTTGCTTAATAATGTCTATACTTGAATAATGAATGCTATGCTCCTTACTATATTCAATTTTGTATATATTTGTGAATATTTATACAATTAGTTGAGTATTCAATTTGTTTACTTATTGGTAACTTACATTCTTATTATTACTTGTTTGAATGAATATGTGAACATACTAGTATATAACTTGCACACATTTTACTCATACATATCATGTTCACATTAATGTGCATACTTATAAATGCTTCATACTTGATTATGCTTGTTTTTATATGTATACATATCCAACTTGCACTTAAAAGGATGAAATGTCCACACTCCATTCATAAATGCATATTTATGTGTGGTATTCTTGATTGATTGATTGATGATATACTTCTTATTGATTTACTTAAAAATATATGAAATAGAGATATATCTTGATTTGTTTATGATGTATTGATATATCCCATAATGCCTTGATTGAATATCTTACATGGAAATATATCTTGGTTGAAAATATCAATATACATTGCTCCTTGGTTGTTCTATATGAATATATTTCCCCTATACTTTGAGTGAATACATATCCATTGAAAATATATCTTGATTTGATGCTTTCATACTATGACAAGTGGATATATTTCTTGATCTTTTAATTGAATATCTTTACATGGAAATATCTCTCATTATTTGGATTTGATGGTTAGAGATCATTATTGGACTTAATACTCATTTATCCTAGATAATTATCACTAACCATTGTCTCTTAAGTTTAAATATTTACAACTCACACTTTTAAACCTTTTTAATAAAGCACAAAGGGATATAATAAAAAGGAGAAAAAGGTTTATGAGCACATTGAAATGCTCTTATATTAGCTCAATTTTTCTTAAAAACATTTTTAAACCTCATGTATAAATTGAAGGGGAGAATTTTTAAAGTTTATATGCATTTCTTCTATTATTCTCACTTACACTTAAATGTTTTCAACAAGGGCATAGAGACAAATTATGTTAGAGGGAGGTCTCATGAAATTTCAAATACAATATGTTCATGTTTTTGTCATACCAAACAAAGGGAGATTGTTAGCATTAAGTTACATAACGTTTTGTTTGAAATTGTATGTTATCTTGAACTTGATGTCAAGCATTTGAAATTATCTCAAATATATTTTTAGTCGCCTAAGGTCATATAATTTTTTGAAAAGTAATGTATCATTAGAAAATATCATAAAAGCTTTCAAACAATACATATTTAGATAAGAAAACAAAGAGCAAACATGCCTTGAATTATTATTTGATTGTAAGAACAAAACAAAGAAGAAATAGCACAAGCGAGGTGCCAAAAAGCTAAAGAAACCTCAAGACACAAGTCAAGAGTCAACCTTAAAGAAGCTTAAGTCTATCCAAAGGCAAAAATAGTGCAAAACTTGATGAATATAAAGCCATAGTTGATCTCGGAATGCTTAAAGTCGACCTTGTTCCAGAAACCTCAAGAAAATGAAAAATTAAATAGATATAGTCGACTATAACAAAAGGGTAGTCGATTACACAACACAGACTTTCAAAAAAAATGCTCTTGAAGTTGAATCAAATAAAAGAAGGTTATACTCAACTATAGAGCCCTAATTTGAAATTTTTGAAAAACATAGTTGACCTTAAGAGCGTTGCAGTCAACCCTCAAGCTTCAAAAATGGCTATATTTGATTCAAACTTGTGTCTAACGACTTTAAACTTCACACCAGCTATCAATAGCTGCTTTTGAGCTATTTGGAACCAAGAAAAAACTTGAAATAAAGTTTCAAACCCTAGAAAGACTTCCAAAAGCTTGTCTTTACTCTCAAGCTTCATTTTAGTCTTCCGTCAAGTTATGAAAAGTTCTACACTTGCTTCATTTGAGTTGACATTTCTTCTTTTCATACACTCAAGCTTAAACTCCTAGCACCCAGCCTTGTAGAGGCATTTTCTTGCTAAATTTTGTACACCATTGTAAAGGTTCTAGCTTAACCTTGAAAAGCTATTTGTGAAGATTTTTTTTTTAGCCCATAAAAACCATTATGGGTGGGTTTTGCTTTATCCTATGAAAAAGCTTGTAAAGGTTTTACTTGATCTTATAAAATGCTCATTTCCCTTAGTGGATTTGAAATTTCTTGGTGCAATGCGGATAGATCAATTGACAAATTGAGCACAAGGCCATCGAAAACAAATGGGTTTTGAAGGTAAAATGCAATGTGGATGGATCAATTGACAAATATAAGTCTCGTCAAGTGGCAAAAGGTTATTCCTAAAAGGAAGATTTGGACTTTGAAGAGACGTTCTCTCCTATGGTGAGATTTGCGTCAATTCATCTTATGCTAACTATAGTGGCACATTTAAATTTGGAATTGTTCCAAATTGTTGTAAAAACTACATTTCTCCATGAAGAAATAAATGAGGAAATCTACATGAACAAACCAGTTAGTTTTCAACCCAATGGAAAAAACACAAGGTGTGTCCCTTGAAACATTCTATCTATGACTTAAAACAATCATCACGATAATGGTATCTTTGTTTTGAACAAACCATCATTTCCATAGGCTTCATGATTATTGAAGAGGTCCATTATCTATATATAAAAAGGTTAGGGAATAAGTTCTCTAATATTTCATTATATATGGATGATATCATAATAGTCAGGAATGACATTAAGTTGATTATCATCATTCAGAAATGGTTGTCCTCCACTTTCGAGATTGAGGACATGGGACAAGCTGAATATGTCTTCGAGGTTAAGATCTCGAGAAACCATTCTAAGAAATTTTTAAGTTTGTCTCAAGAAAGTTACATTGAAAAGGTCTTATAATGGTTTTGCATAAAGAACTCCAAGCCTATAGACACTCCATTGGAGAAAGGCCTATTTCTCAACATGAAACAATGTCCTAAAACTGAATAAGAAAAGAAACAAATGAGAAAAGTACCATATAAAAGTGTTGTTGGAAGTTTGATGTATGTTATGATATGTACTCAACTAGACATATGCTTTGTGGTTGGTATGGTCAATAAGTACAAAGTAATCCTGAGATTGACCGTTATAATGCAATTAAAAGGATACTACAGTATCTAAGCGGAACCACTAATTTGGCTTTGTGCTTTCAAGATGGAAATCTAAAATTGGTCAGATATAGTGATGCCAATCATGTCGATGATAAAGATGATCGAAAGTCTACTTCAAGAAATGTTTTTATACTTGAATGTGAAGCTATCCTTGGAGTAGCAAGAAGCAGCTTTGTATTGCTCTCTACTATGGAAGCAAAGTGTATAGCATGTTATGCTGTAGTATAAGACGTGGTTTGGTTAAAGGGATTCTTGCAAAGCTTGAACATTACTAGGCATCTTAGTGAAGCTGTTGTACTTTATTGTGACAACATAGCTGGCTTAGCTTATACAAAGGATCATAAGTACCATGGAAAAACCAGACACATTGATATTTGCTATCACTACATTTAAGACATCATTGCACAATGTCTTGTTGTGTTAAAGTACATCTCCACAACTGATATGTTAGCAAACCCATTCATTTAACCTATTGTTAGAAATGCTTTCCAGAAGTGTATTAGGGGTTTAGGATTTTTACGTATTTAATATTTAAGTGCTATTGTTTTTGAACAATTAATAAATTAAGTCTATGTTGACTTATTTGATCAAATTTTGTTAATTAATTAGAGCATATATCTAGGGTTGTCAATTCCAGCTCTACAATATAATTATTATGCCATTTATACATTAGAAAGCATGTTTGCATACTTGGGTAGCTTAAAAATCGCTAAAAGTCGGTAACGTACCTAGTGGTACAATTAAGATGATTAAGCCTCGAACTAATCCAAATAAAGATTTTAGGATGTATTTGAGAGTTATTGAACCTTAGAATAACTTAATATGGTGATTCGGAGTTCGAGGATTGATTTGGAGACAAATATGAAATTTTCATAACGTAAGGGTAAAATGGTCATTTTGCCACATGAGGATAAAATTTTAATTTTTAGAAGAGATTTGACCAAATTTGACTAATTGGAGTATGATTTGAGTTTGAGAAGTGAAAAATTTTAATTTTGAGCATAAGGGCAAAACGGTCATTACGCGAGTCTCGTATGACGTAATTGGAATTTATAGAATTTTACCCCATCATGACACTTGTCAAGCTCATGAATTTCACTTATTGTTATTTGGATAATTAAGGAATTTTATGTGGTGGAGAGTGAATGCTTAATAATTAAGTTTTTAAACATGGACCAATTAAAAGGTGACAAGTGTCAAGCTTCAATATTATTTTAATTTTCTATATAAACCCACTTGAAACTCTCTAAACTCACTCTTCATGGTCGGGCAAGTGAAGAACAAAGAGGAAAAGAAGAGAACAAACCCTAAGAGGGAAAAATTCAAGAGAAATTGTTAGATTTCAAGGAAACAAGCAATTAAAGGTGAGATTTCTTGATTTTAGCTCATGATCTATCTTTCCTATGCATTTTTTTTCATTTTTCATGGTTGAAATTCAAGATCTCATGAAGGATCATTGCTGACCGAATTTAGAGAGAGAAAATTTGATGATTTATTTGGTTAGATTTCAAGATATCTTAGTGTTTTTAGTTGTTTGGTGATGTTAGGTATGAAAAACAAGCAAGAAAATTTCATGTCTTTCACCCACACTCATTGGCCGAATTTTTCAAGAGAGATATTAATGGTGAATCTTGTGACATCTCATGTCATTTGGCTTGAAATTGATGAATTATAGTGATGAAAATTTAAAATGGTGAATGCAAAGTATAACTTCTTTAGTGACTGATTTGTTGGCAATGAGAAGATTAAGTGCATTAAGGCACCTTGGATGTATTTGGAGTATAGGAAGCATAATGAATTTATTTGGAGTGGAATTGGATGTTTTGATTGATTAAATAACGTATGGTTCGAATTAGGTCAACACCATTTCAGTCCCATACATAATTGGACTTACGTAGAACACTGTTTTCAAACGATGATTCGAACATTTCGCATCCCATTTCATGCATTCAGTAAGAACCTGAAATAGCTTTATAACCATTTGGTACAAATATAGTGAATTATTTGTTGTGTATTATGTTTAGGTGGTGAACCATCTGTTAAGGGAAAAAAGATTTCACTTGAGAACCAAGAGCAGGATTACTCATAAAATTGTGAGTAAACACATTATCATCTTAACTATATAAAGTAGTTTTGCTCGTTCTTATGTTTATAAAGAACAATGGATTTAAATTCTCAATCAATATGTTTTATAATTGAAGTTTGACTTAGTGAAATGAAATTTGATTTATAAATTGTTTTGAAATTGAATGCTGTTTTGAAAATTGAGTAAGTGGAGACTGTATGTTTATGATATATGAAATTGATATATGACTTGTGACAAGCCCGACCTTACAAAGTAATTGTTATGTCATACATATAAGTAATAGAATACCTACATACTTGAAATGCCCCGGAAAGGTATTAAAAGTCGGTATTGTAACTAGAAGTACAATTAAGTCGATTTAAACCTCGAACAAGTTCAAATGAAGATTTCAAGATGAAATTGAAAATTTTACAGTCCAAGAATCACTTAAAAAGATGATTCGGAGTTCGAGGGCTGATTTGGAGTCAATCCAGAATATTAACTTTCCAAGGGTAAAATGGTCATTTTGCCATTTAAACACAAAATGAGAATTTTTAGAAAGATTTTGATCACATTTGATCAAGATTGATCATATGGAATATAATATGAGGTTTAGTAGTGAAAAATTTTAATTCTCGATATTTTTGGAGTATAGGGGTAAAATGGTAATTTTACTATATCGGGGGTAAAATCGTAATTTTATACCATCAGCACTTGTCAAGACCAAGGAATTTATTTATTATTAGTGTGGATAAATATGACATTTTTCTGCTGGAGAAATAAAGAGAAAAAGATAAGAATTTAACATTTTGGACCAATTAAAGCATGCCATGTGTCAAGCCTTATTATTTTATTATTTTCCTTATAAAAGGCATAGAAATCAGCCCATTTTCCCCCATATTGGTCCACCAAGCAAGAACAAAGAGAGGAAAGGAAGAACAAGAAAAACCTAGGTGGAAAATTGGAGAAAAAGTGTTGGAATTCAAGGATTTGATCAAGCAAAGGTAAAATTTCTTTGATTTTGCTAGTGATCTACCTTACCCATGAATTTCTTTTAACTTTCCATGCTTAGAACTTGAGATCTCATAATAAACCCATGCTGGCCGAACATCCATGGAGGGGTTTTGGTTCTTGATTTTGCTAGATTTCAATGAAATTTAGTGTTTTTAGTTGTTTAGAGATTAATGGAATGAAAATCTAGTTAGAAAATGAATTGTTCTTCATTTAACCCATTTTGGCCGAATTTTCTAGGGAGGATATTTGTGAGACCCTGTCGAATTTGTTAAAAGCTGGTATTGTACCTAGTGGTACAATTAAGTAAATTGAACCTTGAACTAGCTCAAATAGAAATTCTAAGAGGAATTTGAAAATTTTGAAACCCACAGAATGCCTTAGAATAGTGATCCAAAGTTCAAGGTCTAGTTTGGAGTCAATCGAAAAAATTGACCGATTAAGGACAAAACGATCATTTTGCCATTTGATGATTAAATGGAGATTTTTAGCCAAGATTTGATCACATTGGACCAAAAATAATTCTATGAAATATAGTTATGATTATTGAATTATAAAATGATGTTTAGCAGTGTAAAATTGTGATTCTCGGTGTTTTTGGAGCACAATGGCAAAATAGTAATTTTACCACTGGAAGACTAAACGGGAATTTTTTTGAAAATATTTTTGCCCCATTAGGTTAATATTGATTAATATTAGTGTTATTTGAGGTTGGACAGTGAAAATAATATAATTTCGATACATTTCAGAGTATAAGGGTAAAATCATAATTTTTACCATCCTGAGGGTAAAATCGTAATTTTTCACTACCAGAACATATTTTTCCAGCCATGGTCATCTTTTGATCATATCATGATTTAGAATAATCATGTGGTGGAAAAGAATTGGAAGAAAAAGTCAAAAAGTTAGACAAAATGGGCAAATAAGCATGCGACACATGGCATGCTTGATTATTTTATTATTAAAGCTTAAAAATCAGCCATTTCAACCCACTTTCTCTCTCTAATTTTGGCACACACCAGATTTAAGGGAAAGGAAAGAAGAACAAAGGTAAAAACAAGAAAACCTAGGTGAAAATCCAAGGAAAAGTGAGATTTTCAAGGAAAATCAATTGAAAAAGGTAATAATTGTTCACTTTGGCTTATGATCTACAATACCCATTCTTTTGTTCTTGATTTCCATGGTTGAATATTGAGATATCATGATGTGTTCAATTCTGAAAAATGGGTATGGATGAGGAATGATTGTTGGATTGGCTTGATTCTAGACTATGTTAGTGTTTGGAGATAGGTTAGCATGTTAGTAAGCAAAACCGTAAAAAGAAAATTTGATTTCCCCATGAATCACTCAAGGCCGAACTTAGTGTGTTGAGAAACAATGAGGAATTGTTTCATTTCAAATGGAATGATTTCATTTGAAATGAAATAAATTAGAAAATGACAAATTAAAGTGAAAAAGTTAGTAGGAAAAAAATTACAATGCTAATGCACTGTAATGACTAAATTTTTATCCGAAGAAATTGAAGGGTTTAAATGCTGAAAAATTGTTATTTAGAAATGGTATGTGGTGAATTAAGGTATTAGAAAAAGAATGGTGCAATTTGGAATCAAATCGGACGTGTTGGCCAATTAATCGGGTAATCGGTCGAAATTAGGCAATACCGTGTTAAAGCGATAATCGGACGCATCTTTCATTTGCCTATCATGCATTAGCAATTTAAAATAGTTTATATTAGCTTAAGGGCAATATAGTAAATTCCCTAATGTTATTCTGTGTCAAGGTGGTGAGACGTCTGAAAAAGGTAAAAAAATCGTGATTGAGGACTATTAATCTGAGTGCACCCGGAATCTGAATTTTTGACACTATGAGTGAATTTGCATTTCAAATTATTTTTGGAAATGCACAATGTATTGAAAATGGATAATCTAAATGATTTTATCCAAATTTATTAAAAATACGTGCCAGGAACAAGCCCTTGAAAATAAATGATTTTATATTGTGAATTGTAGTATGCATGAAAGCATGAAATTATGTGGTGAATTGTGGTATGCATGAAAGCATGGAATTATGTGGTAAATTGTGGTATGCATGAAGGCATGAAATTGTGCTGTCATATATGTGTAAAGATGTGAGATGTATTGATATTTAATTGTGTTGATATATAAATGTACATGTGTACAATATGGGGGAAACACATGTCAATGATATTGGATGCGGAGATATGGTGAATGATATTGTTTGTGCACGATATGGGGGAATGCACACGATGACTCCAGCTATGTGCGTGATGTGGGGGTTGCACATGAGTTGGTGAGATTAAGTGATATTGTTTGTGCACGATGTGGGGGGATGCACACGATAACTCCAGCTATGTGCGTGATGTGGGGGTTGCACATGAGCTAGTGAGATAGTGGTGATATTGTGTGTTTGTGTGTGAAATTCAGTATAATTTAATTATAAATTAAATTGAAGTGAAGGGAATGGTTTGATAATAAATGGAATCAAAATGATTGTATTCCAAATATGTGCATCGTGTTTTATTAACCCTTCTTGATATTATTGCTTGTTCCTACCTAATGTTTTCTCACTGAGTATTGTACTCACCGTTTTAAGAAATTCATGTTTTCAGATCAGGAGATTGTAGAATCTTAGATCGCGAAATCACTATAATTCATCTCCTAGTAGGTGTCCGGCATTCAATAGTTGTCCGTTTTTATTGTAAATGTCTCCGCTGGAAGTCGTGGGTGTTTATTGTATTGTGAATACAATCTAATTATGTGAATATGTGTGAGCAATGTAAATTGCTAAATACATGACCGGTATAGTGCATTTATATTATTATTGATAATGCCATTGTGATTTGGTTGTGTTCACACCCGGGGAAAGGTGTGTGTATGTATGATTGGTTATGCCATTGTTAATTGGCTTTGTATGCACACTAGGTGCATTACATGTGGATGCCTCACACGAGCATATGTGGAATGAAGTAAGTGAAAATAGGCTTGCTTGGGCTTAGTGAGCCATACTCATTGGGTCCTTGGGCCGGTCATGGCCCAAGAATTGGGTCGTGACAATATTGTGGCTGAAATTGATGATATTTCATAATATTTTTGTGATATTTGATGTTTGGTGAGGCTAGAAATTAAATGGGAAATTTTTGTGTGAAAATCTAAATTTTTGCTCAACATATAGACATGTGTGATTATTGACCCGGGATTGATAAATTGAATCTCATTCACAGTCATTGAGGTAATTTAGGTATAATTGGAGTGTAGAAAGTGAAAAGAATTAATTTGGAGTTAAATTGGAGGTTTTAGCCGATTAGATCGAGTATAGTGCGACTTAGGTCGAATATCACATTTAATTAATCAGACATTTTGCATCCCATCGCATGCATTCATTTAAATTTAGAGAGCCTGAAATAGTTTATGATAAATTGACACAAATTATTGAATTTTGTGCCATGTATGATGTATAGGTGGTGAGCTATTTGATAAGGATAAAGAGATTACACCGAAGATCGGGACTAGGATTATTTCTACTCTTGATACTGTGAGTAAACTTATTATCGTCTTCATTATCTAGAGGAGTTTTAATCAATTGTGTGATTTTATAGAAAAATGGGTTTTAAATGGTAAATTATTATGTTTTAGGAGCAATTGTGATTTTATGAAATGATTTTTTTACAAATCTTCTGGAAAATTGAATCATGTTTTAAAAAATATAGTAATTGGAGACTGACTGCTTGTGTTGCAAATTAATTGTTTAAATTAAATGGCTTATAACAATATGGGTATGACTGGCGGGTTTTATAATTGTGTTGAAAACATGAACTGTTTAGTTTGCCTTGATAGGCTACGTAGTAAAATAAATGCTATGTCGTGCTATCAACTTTTATCAATATGGTGGTTATATGTATAATACGGCCACTACAGTGTGCAGGTTCCGTGAACTAGCCTTTTAGAGGGGTACGGTTCCCAGGAAAATATATATTTTTACCTCAGTCGGAGAGGCACGTAGGGTAACTCCAGAGGTATAATTAGAGTTCACTTTGTGCCGAACCGCCACGGAGCGGTGAACTCCGCTAACACCAAGGAACAACTGCATCTTCTATCGTGAAAATATGTTTCGCGTGCGTATGAGATTTTAACAGCCTTGGCGGACTCGCTTGGATGCCTTGATGACGATCAAGTATCCCCGAGTATGAGTAATTGGCATGAGCCAAGTTTTTATAAGATTCATAAGCCATGTTGACGAATTGAATGAAATACAATTATTTTACATGGATTGGGATGAACTTTCACATTACGGAAAACATGTTGGGATGGGGTATTTTATTTGTCTCCATTTACTCGGCTTTAAATACTTTAGATGGTATCTGTTTACTCACTAGGATTTCATAATCTCACCACCCTCTTTTCCACAACTTATAGACTCGAAGTTATCTATAGATAGCAGACCTAGTAGAGAGTCACTTGTGGAGTTGCACTTCTTGAGACCGTAGGTGCACTGCTTACACTACAGTTGGTCAGTCGGGAGCCCACATGTCATTGTAAAAGTAATTTTATACTTTGGTTATCTGCATTATAATATGTATGAATATATTTAACTTTTATGCTATAAAAATTATTTACCGATAGCTTTATGAAAATTGTTTTATAAGAAAATAGTTTATTTTATTGAACATTTTTATTATATTCAAATAGTTAAATTTTTACTTCAAACAAACGTTTTAGACTCTTAAATTTACTTTTAATCATGAATTATGTGTTTTTTACTCACCTTCTACATTTTGGCCGATTTCAAGATTTAGGAAGAAAAATGACGAAAATGCCCCTATGAGCAAGAAAATAATATTTTAATGTTTTGATATGAAAATGATATATGATTCTTCGAAATATGATATTTTATAATTGTCACTCACCGGGGAGATGCGAAAGCTGATGCTAAGCCTTGCGGGGTTCCAATCGGCATTTTGGGTAATGAGTGCCTATCGGACATCACGGCGGTTGTCATGGGCCCGATAAGAGTTCCGAGTCATGACAACTTGAATGGATGGCTTATGACATTGTGATGGCTTGAATGGTTGGTTTTACGATATGTTGAATATGTGAACTGTTATGATTTGCCTTGACAGGCTGGATAATGATATGTTAGCCATGTCATGCTGCTAAACTTTTTTTTTGTATGGTGGGTTAATTGATTAGTCACTACAGTGGCGGGTTCCGTGGACCAGCCTATTAGAGGGGCACAGTAATCCCGGTTATATCTTACCTCAATACGAGAGGCGCGGAGGGTATCTCCTAAGATGAGGTCTAAGTTCACTTCATGTCGAGCCACCACGTGAGGATGAACTCAGTCAACGCCAAGGAGCAACTATGTTTTAATGTAAAAACATGTTTTAGGTGTATATGATGTTTTAACTGCCTTGGCAGACTCGGTTGGATACTTTGATCAAGTGTCACTGAGTATGAGTTTTGGCATGAGCCAAGTTTTTAAGAAAGTCATAAGCCTTGTTGAGTAATTGGATGAAATACAATTGTTTACATGGGTTGGAATGAATTTTCATGTTATGAAACACATGTTGTGCTGGGATATTTTGATTGTCTCCATTTACTCGGCTTTAGCTGTTATAGATGATATTTGTTTACTCACTAGGTTTATATAAACTCACCACCCTCCTTTCCACCCATTTCAGGCTCAAGACAATCCGTAAATAATCGATTACATCGAGGGTTACCATTTGGTTGGCACCCTTAGAAATCATAGGTTTACAGCCTTGGTTACTTTTGGTCATTCTAGGGCCCACATGTCATTGTAAATTAAATTACAAACCCTGGCTACATGTGTTATCGTAAGTATGAATTTATTTTACTTTTACGCTACAAAAACTATTTACGGATAATTCTATAAATATTGTTTTATAAGAAAATAGAATATTTTATTTAATTTTTTTATTTTATACTATTAGCTATAATTTCATTTTAAATAAATGTTTTAGATATCTAAACTTATTTTTAGTTATGAAATGTGTATTTTTCATTCATATACTACATTTTAACAGGTTTCGAAATTTTTGAGAAAAATAACTAAAATGCCCTTGTGTGGCCAAAATAACTTTTGACTGTTTTGATTAGGAAATAATCTATATTCCTTAAAGACATGATATTTAGTAACTATTGCTCACAGGGGAAGTGAAAAACTGATGTAAATGCCTTGTGAGGTTTCGATTGGCATGCGGGGTAGGAATGTCTATCGAGACATCGCGGCGGTTGTCACGGGCTCGATGGGAGTTCCGGGTCGTGACAAAGATAATTATTTTCACTTAACTTTATAGATTATTCCTCTCACATGGGATAATCACCCTAACGTTATGATGGCATGTGGGATAAGACTTAAACGATCACAAGGTAACAAGCGGTTTGTGATCTCCTTGTCACTTGAGTTGTGAGTAAGGATTTTAGCAGTGTCATCTTAACTTAAAGTCAAGATGAGGCTCATAAGAGTCAAACATGGAGATTATCCACACTCCATGGAGCTAGTGATAAGTAGATTTGAGTCTTAGGGGATTCAAGTTAATCTTTTTTGTAAGGATTGGATGAGATCCGTATGGTTTTGACGTGACAAACCTTAAGTGGAAAATCCACCATAACATGCATTTCATATTGTATGTGCTACTAGTCAACCAATTAAAGGGAATGATTGAATAGATCCTTGCTTCACCACTATGTCAGCCTTGAGGACTTATGTGATCTATACTCTAAATCTAGTAGCCTTCGGGACTTGGATTTATGACATGAAGTTGAGATTTGGTGTTGTTTCTTTAGCATGATTTTCAAGGGTCAAGAATGATGTGATCTAATGGAACATGATTGGGAAAGTAGTCAAATCCTAATGCATTGGCATGAGTATCCAAGGAAGAGTCATCATACATCTCACATACATGATCTATAACTCATTACCCTAATTATTATAAAACATTAATTGTTAGATATAACCATAAGTTTAGACACATAGAGAGATTTTGCATAGCTTTTACATGTATGAGGGATCAGATATGCAAAATCTTGTGTGATTAAAATGATTTGGGGTATGATAAGAACTTGAGAGGTATTATGTTAGTAAAGTGGTAACTCAGTATCTCACTGCTCACCGGTACCATTCTTTTTCTTGTTGGTCACATGTTCTATTTTCCCTATATAACAGTGAATGGAAAATGAGTTAAATTGAGAATGGTATAAGTTGATGTTAATGTGTACGAATGGGAGATGTTGCATTTAAATATGATATGTCCAAATGGCATGCAATTATACTAATTATTTCTGAATAATTAACAAATATTTAATTAATTAATGTTGGATATTATTTTAATATTTCTTAATTGAATAATTGAAAAACGTTTGAGATAAGATATAAATTTAAATTTCAATAAGGATTATCTATGTAATAATCCATTACATTTAAATTTTAATTTGTTTAAATTGAAATAAGGATTAATTATATTTTAATTTAATTTTTTTAAAATTTAAAAGAAATATCTTATTTTTATATCCTTAATACTTCTATAAATAGTGAATAGAAACACTGGTTTTTTACACACAATCAAAAGTGAACGTGAATTGTTCTGTAAGTTAGAAAAACCAAAACATTTTCTCTCATTCTCTACACTTTCTTTTATTCTCTTCATTTTTGAGGTACTGAAACGTGCAACTTTTCATTGAGGACTCTAGTAACTATTCTATAACAACGATGATGAGAAGATCATTGTGTACACGAATGAGGATTCATAAAGTGATTCGTAAAGCAAGCTTCATTCTCTTTGTGTACACAAAAGTAGATTAGTAAAACAAGTTTCTTCGATCAAAAAGATAATGGAAAATTCATCTCAAAAGGGGGCTCACCTCCCAACAATAATGAATGCATATATTTGTTTTTGAAGTTATGAAAAGGAAGATGGAATTAGGGTTGTCCCTTAAAACCACTTAGATTTCATGTTGATTACATTGATTATTTGATTTTCTAAGAGAACATGATATAAGTAAGGAAATATGATTATCTCAATATTTTGAATAAAATATATAAAATTTACATCATTTAATCATATTATTATCATTACTATAGATTCTTTGCTCCCTCTTGGATTTGAAATCATTTAGTACAACCTTTTCTAATTAAAACCTTGGCTTAAACCTTATGCAGAAAGAAATGGCAAAATCTTACTAGTCTAATAATCCGTATCAAGTTGGTAACGCTCAGTGGTTGTATGTTGATTTTTAGCTAGTCTTTGAGTGAATAATGTGATGACGCTAAGATATTGAAAATTCGACTCAAATTGGTTGGTAGCAATTGTGAGATAAATAGATTAAAAAAACAATATCTGGTAGTATGGGTCAGCATCACGTGCTGGACTGGCTTCGCAGACATATGGGAAAAATATCAGTAGAGAGATAGACAGCTTGACTTGTTAGAAGAAAGAATAGAAACAGGGTTCAGGGGTCAGTCGTGGCGGCAGCACTTGTTGACGGTCTGAGTCAGAGAAATATTTCTAAGTATGGGCGGCCATTGCTCCAAAGTAATGAAAATTTGCATTTCTCGTTGATTAGAATAGGTTTCTACTATAACTATATTCTATACACAATATATAAACATATTCTTTTTCCATTTTTTCTCTCTTTTTTGACCTTAAGAAAATTAAAACAAAGAATAATACTTAAAAAAACTTTAAACATTTTAAAAAAATTAAATAAATTTTTATTCTTTTGTTGCATTGAATTAGGTTTTTATATTTTTATTTTAGATCAAATAAGCTTTTATAACTAATGTTTGATTAATTTTTATTACTTAAAGTATTATTAGTCATTTTATGTCTACAAGACACTGATGTAACACTCATATTATAGATAAAAAATACAACATGGTCATGTTATCATACTATATTAGCATGTCACGTTATTATCAATTATGATATATCAGCATATTACGTCATTATCAATTATGATATTTCAACATGTCACATTAATATTACATGGTATAAAATGGTAAGTTATATTTTGACTAAATCAACCATTAATTATAAGAGCTAATTTGATTCAAAATAATAAAAAAATAATATTACATAAACTTGATTGAATGTAATAAAAAAATAAAAACTTATTTGAATTTTTTTGAATAGGTTAGAAGTGTTTTTTTTTTTTAGATATGATGCATTAAAATAAAATTTTTGATTGTAAAATATTTTACTTTAAAATTTTGAAAAAAATTAATAATATAAATGTTCAATATATTTTAATATTTAAAAATAAAAAAATTATGAAAAAAATTGTAATGTAGAACAAGTAATAATATTAAATATCTAAAAAAAAAAGAAAAAACCTTCGATTAGTGATCAAGACAAAAAGGAGTATAAAAAATAAATTAATTCTCGTTAATGTCGCAAGGAAGATTTCGTGTGTACACCGAATATTTTATTTTCCAGAATCTATTGAAACAAATTATGTATTGAAAAACTTAAAATCAACCAAATCCAAAGTGAAAATCAACTGAATTACCGAATTAATTGGGCCATAAGATAACATTCCTAAGAGGAAGTGGCAGCGTTCAAAGTAACTAGAAAGGAACCACTGATGGCTTAATACATGGTCAGGTGGCGCCGTGGTTGTGGACGATATGATATGATATTCATTTTCTTTTGCATGCGTATATCGCGCCGAATGGAGAGTCGCGTCGCCTAGTAAGCCTAATTTGGAAGTGCTTTGAATAATCATAGTCACTTTATCAAGTGGTGTCAATACGATGATGTGTTAGAATTTAGATGCTGTCCAAAAGAGGAAAGGACAGAGGAGACAGAGGAATTGATTTTTAAAATTTTGAATGCGATTTTACTGACTTTGGTGCTTGCAGACTGGCTGCTCCATGTTCATGGCACCTCACTGATCTCACTATAAAGCTATCTAAACCCTTTCTTGAAACCAAGTTGGAGGTGGCAATCAAATTAACCAAAAGCAAACCCAAAGTGTTGTGTTATTTCGTGAACAAACATGGGAGTCCAAGCACAAACCCAGCTGCAAGAAGATAAAGAAAATGGAGTTTCTACTATCCCTCTTCTCACTCCCTTCAAAATGGGCAGATTTAATCTCTCACACAGGTAACATGCTCTTTCCTTTTCAACTTTTTCTTTTGCTTCTCCTAAGTTTTTATAATGGAAATGAAAGAAAAGGGAACTAATCATAGCACTTGACAGATGCAAGTAATTCTATTTCAATTTTGGTAGATTGATGAATTTTGTCATTCATCTTTTTGTCTCTCAGAATTGTAATGCCACCAATGACCAGACAGAGATCTTATAACAATATTCCTCAGCCACATGCGGCTTTATACTATTCCCAAAGAGCCACCAAGGGCGGCCTTCTCATAACTGAAGCAACTGTGGTTTCTGAATCGGCTCGAGGGTAATTTAATTGTTAACATCTTTTACTATTACTACCTATAAAAGTTTATATTATATATATACAGATAGAGAGTTCACAAACTCTAGATGATTCGACTCTAAAATATCCAAATTCGAAACAAGTAAAAAAATCCGATTTTCCTTTGACTCGAAATGACCTGATTTGAAGTAATCTGACCCGTCCCACTCAATTGTCACCTACTTATATTATATGTTGTATTTGTAATTTTTGTGTCAGTTCAATATATATAATTAAAAGTTGGTTTCTACCCGTATAAAGGTACAAAGACACGCCAGGTATATGGTCAAAAGAGCAAGTTGAGGCATGGAAACCGATTGTAGATGCTGTCCATGCAAAAGGTGGGATCTTCTTTTGTCAGATTTGGCATGTGGGAAGGGCCTCAACTTATGGTGAGTATTTTCATTTCTGTTTTTTTTTTTTGTTTTTTGATCCTCCTTACTTAGTGTCTTCTCTTCTATTGGTTTGTGAAAGCCAATTGGGCCTTTCAGGGACCTTTTATTAATAAGTTGAGGTTTTAGCAAGGATTAATAGTAATACTCTGTTACCCTCTCTTCTGTAATCTCTTCAACCTGATGTTTTGTTAATTATGCATCACTTGGCTAACAATATATACAGAATATCAGCCAAATGGGCAGGCTCCTGTCTCCTCTACTAGCAAACAATTGATGCCCCAAGTTCAAGCAAATGCAACAGAACCTGCAAAATTCTCACCACCAAGGCGTTTAAGGACAGAAGAGATCCCTCTACTTATCAATGATTATAGAGTTGCGGCAAGGAATGCTGTGGAAGCCGGTAAGTTTTTATTCCTCCTCTAATATAAAACTACATAATAGAACTTTCAACCATTTCAATTCTGCGAAAAGAGTGAATTCAATGACCAATACTGCCAAAGTGCAGGTGTTGCAATTTTCTCACTTAAACCGCATAGTTAAACTTCACTTTACTGCTGTAACTCTTTATATATCGACGAGTTCAGAATTCTGCGACGAGTCAATATAAGCATTTACTAATCGGTCATCAGTACAAGCAGTAGGAGGAAAATATGTGCGAAAGAAGTAAACCCTTTTATTCAAAACAATTAAATTAATTATTTGTTATCTTGGCATAAGTCCTCTTAGAAGGAAAGTGCCGCACCGCCGTGAGCTCTTCCTTTTATTCTCCTTTCTCGTTGTTTGATGTTGTCGCTTTCCCTGAATGCTAAATTTGCCCTTGGATTCGTTTAGGTTTCGATGGAGTTGAGATTCATGGGGCTCATGGATATCTACTTGACCAGTTTATGAAAGATCATATCAATGATCGAAAAGATCAATATGGTGGGTCTTTAGAAAACCGCTGCAGATTTGCTTTAGAATTAGTTGAAGCGGTTGCCAATGAGATAGGAGCAGATAGAGTTGGAATCAGGCTGTCTCCCTTTGCAACCTATTTGGATTCAGGTGACTCCAATCCAACAGCATTAGGCGTCCACATGGCAGCGTCATTGAATAAATATGGTATACTCTACTGCCATATGGTTGAGCCAAGAATGAAAACTGCCGAAGAAAGTTTTGAATGTGCCGAGACTCTTCTCCCCATGAGAAAGGCTTTTAAGGGAGCTTTCATTGTGGCTGGAGGTTATGACAAAGAAGATGGAAACAAAGCTGTCGCTGAAAACCGCACAGATCTTGTCGCTTTTGGTCGTTTTTTTTTAGCCAATCCAGATTTGCCAAGGAGATTTGAGCTTGATGCTCCTCTGACTAAGCACAACAGAAGCACCTACTGCCTATCAGATCCCGTTGTTGGCTACACCGATTATCCATTTCTTGAAAACACTGCTTAAGCTTCACTGAGGAAGAGAATTGCCACGCTTGAACTTGTCTAATGACTTTTTTTTTTTGAATAATCGGGGATAAGAAAACTCAAACTTTACTTTTTAAGTAAAAGATTATATATTAATTAATAAATTAAATGCTTAAGTGCTTGTACTTGTCTAATAAATTATTATCAAGTCAATTTCAATTAGCATTTGTTATGATTTTTCATCCTCATCTTTTGTACGGTTTCCTAGTGCCCAGTAATATGGTATTGGGTAAATAATTGACGACTTTTGTTAACCAAGCTGCAACTGAAGGTGACAATTGCGCAGTTTGGACCAAGCTATCTAGGGGTTTAGATTATTTTGGATTAAGGGTTTCAAGTTTAGAATAAATAGTTAGTAACAAGATCGATAATAGTGTAAAGATAAAACTATAATATCATCTGTATTTACACAATTTTTTTAAAGAACAATTTTTTTTTCAATCATATTTTTATCTTAAATTTTATTAAACTAACCAAACTATATTGAGTTGTTAGCAATTACGAAAAGAGCAAAATTATTTATTGTATACGAAATTCATACATCATCCCTCCACATCTAGTGCCACCTTCTACTGATTTCATGGAACCTCTATCTTCATGCTCAATAGTAACGCAATTTCTCTCAAATTTAAAAACTCAAAAGTGAAGAAGAGAGAAGAGAAGAGAAAAAGATTGAAAAAAACTTAGAGGCAAATGAAATTTCTAGGAGGTTTTAAGAAATTTGGATTTGAAGAGTTAGAAATGATTTTGTTGCTATTAATAAGAGAATTTAGAAATTGAAATTTCTTTTTTTTTTTATTTTGGTAAAAAATGAAATAGGGTTTTAAGATTTAAACTTAGGGGAAAACTTAGGGGAAAGAGTATAGAGAAGTGTTTGGATAAAAATAGAATAAAAAATAATTTTTTTTGTTAACCTGTCACGACCCGAAATCTCACATCGAGCCCGTGACAACTGTCGCGATGTCCCAATAAGCACTCAATCTCCGAGTACTCTATCAAGACCTCGCAAGGCATCTCTTACCAGTCTTCTATCTCTCTCGTGGTTAATAATTTCTAAGAAACATTTTTCAGAGAATAAAATTTATATTTTAGATTACAACAATCAAAATGCGTAATTAACCACGTAAGAGCATTTTCGTCTTCTGGTTTATTCAAAAATTTCGAAATCCAGTTTTCTGAACGTAAAGGTAGAATAAATTTATACATACTAACATGTAAATAACTAATATATATAAATCAGTTTACAATGACACGTGGGCCCTACTATATACAACTATGTACCTTTGTATGCTAAAGA
Source organism: Theobroma grandiflorum (assembly GCA_036013995.1). Classification (NCBI taxonomy): domain Eukaryota; kingdom Viridiplantae; phylum Streptophyta; class Magnoliopsida; order Malvales; family Malvaceae; genus Theobroma; species Theobroma grandiflorum. Next base: position 18,917,080 of record CP142131.1, read on the forward strand.
CGCGGCTTCAATCAAGTCTCTATATGCACTCCGAGTGTTTACCAGTGATCTCGAGCCTGAAAGGGGGAAAGGGAAGGTGGTGAGTTTTACAACCTAGTGAGTTAGATAATTACCATCTACGATATCTAAAATCGAGTAAATGGAAACAATATAAAAATGCAATGCTATCATGTAATTCATAGCACCAAATTTAATACAATTATACAAAGCAATCTCATTTTCTCAAAACACAAGGCTTATGATTTTTTTATAAAAGTCAAGCTTAGGCTAAACCTAATACTCGTGGACACTTGATCAGAGCATCCAATTGAGTTCACCAAGGCGATTAGAATCTCATAATTTCTCAAATACAACCGATCCTTGGCGTTGGCTAAACTCATCTTCACGTGGTGGTTTAATGTGAAGTGAATCTTAACATTACCTCGGGAATTACCCTACTCGCTTCTCCGATCGAGGTAACAATTAATCAGGTTTATCGTGCCCCTCTTAAAAGCAGTCCACGACAACCCTCACTGCAGTGTTTTATTACTCATAATCCACCAAATTTGTAAATATCTAGCAGCATAGCATGACCAATAAATTACGTACAGTCATCAAAATAAATGGACATTTTATATCATTCATAAAAAATATAGAATTCAGCCATCATGCTTTCCAATGTCATAAACCACAGATTCAATTCATAAATAAATAGTACAATTCATCAAATAGATCTCCATATACTCAATTTCATAAAATTGGCATTTAATTTCAACAACAGTATTTCATCGAAATACATTTTAAATTGAAAATCATAATATTTTATACTTTCAAATTCATCATACTTTAAAAAGCATAAACTCATAATAAATTCACTCTAGATATTAAAGATGATAATTTATCTACTCACCTCGTCAGGAGTGCACGATACTCTTATTTTCAATTTCCACTACACTGTATTTTTTCCCGTGTCCGAGAGCCCACCACCTATACACAATTCACGACACAAAATTCCATTATTTGTGTCCAACCAATATAATTTATTTCAGGCTCTACATACTTGGAAATGGGGTAAAAATGGTTCGGGCAGTCGTTAAATTACAGTATTCGACCGACTCGCCTACATACGTCTGAATTGCTAAATTCCTCAATTAAATTTCGATTTGACCCATTGCAGTTTCTAATAGTTCAATTATATCCATAATGTTCAATTACAGTGAATATGGGTCAATGTATCAGTCCTAGACTGAAAATTACGATTTTACCCCTAGTGGGTAAAAATTTCGATTTTTGCTCCGAAAATTCCTATTAATTTCCTACATCCATAATTCATCATAATTCATTAAAATACCATGAAATATCATCAATTTCAGCAGCAATTTCTCTCCTGGAAAATTCAGCATAAATGGGTTTCAAGAGAAAAATCAAAATTTTTTGCTTGTTTTTACTATTTTTCGTTTCTACAAATTACCAAACTAACCGAAAACACTTCCTAGCTAATTATCTAACTAGATTCAAGCTCAATTCTCTCTCCTCCATGTTCAGCCAGCATAGGGTGATCATACCCATATGTCAAATTTGCATGGAAATGAAAAAAGAAAGCTTGGGTAATGAAAAAAGAAAGCTTGGGTAATGAAAATCACTAATAAAATTCAAGGATTTTACCTTTTTCAAGCTTGTTTTCTTGATTTCTCTTGATTTCCCTTTGAATTCTCAACCTAGGGTTTGTGTTTTTGTTTCCTCTCTCTTCTTGCTGGTTTGGCCGAATATTGGGGAAGAATTGGGCTGAAAATTTTGGCTATTTAATAGCCAAATAAAATAATATTATTTTATTTTACTTTTTAAATTTTTTCTTAATTTATTTTATTATTATATTTTTTTCTTTGACTTTTTATCCACCTTGCATTTCTTCACTTATCCTTCCAGCCAAATAAGTTTCTAGACTCATCAAAAAAAATCTTGATAGAGAAATTTTACAAAATTACACTTTTGCCCCCAAAAAAGTAAAAATTTACATTTTTGTCCCAAAAATTGAAAATTTGCTAAAATGCATATTTTTCACTTCTCATACTCATACCATTCTCCAATTTGTCAAATTTGATCCAAAATCTCTCAAAAATTAAATTTTCGTCCTCGGATGGTAAAATTACGATTTTGTCCCTATACTTTGAAATGTACTGGAATTATCTCTTTTTCCACTTTTCAACCTCAAATAACATTTCAGTTGATTAATCTTAATCAAATGGGGTCAAAATATTTTCTAAGTATTCAAATTTCTCCTTTAGTGGCAAAATTACTATTTTACCCTTGTGCTCCAAAACTATCGAAAAATTAAATTTTTCTCTGCCAAACCTCATTTTATGCTCCAATAATCATATTATACTTCAAATAATAAGTCTTGATCAATTGTGATCAAAATCTTTTATGAAAATCTCCATTTTGTCCTTAAATAACAAAATGATCGTTTTGTCCTTAATCGGTCAATTTTCTCGATCAACTCCAAACTGGACCTCAAACTCCGAATCACTGTTTCAAGTAATTCCGTGGGTTTTAGTTTTCTCAAAATCATTTTCAATTCTCTGTTTAGATCAGTTCGAAGTTTAAATCATCTCAATTGTATTTCTAGGGGCAACATAGTCATTTAACTAATTTTCCGAGGTAATTCAATAGGCAAACATGTTATCTAATGCATGTGAATGACATGTCACAGATAATTTAGGATCAGGTGTTACAGCACTACCCCCCTTAAAATAAAATTTTGACCTCAAAATTTCATTCATCACATTCTAGGAAATGGGAGTATCAGATTTTCATTTGATACTTAACCTCTCATGTTATCTCCTTTATAAGAAAGTTCTAATTCGTTACTTCAATTTCCTTCAACTCAACTTATGTCCTTTGCTTATGTTTATTTTGAACCTTTAGAAATGTAATCAACAATAATCTCTTCAATCATGATTTCTTGCCTAGAGACATGTTCAGTATCTCTATTCCTATTATCACTTGATCCTTTATCATACATTTTTAACCTCCATTCATTCATCCTTATCCTCAAACATTATTATGTACCCTACATCATCATTAGTATATCGCATTCATTCTGTACATATTCTTTATATAGGAGAAATCAATGGTCTCATTTATTCTCACACATCTCATGTTTACTTTACATTTATACAGCTTCAATTTTCTTAATTCTCTTAATGTCAACGTTTAAATCCATCTCATATGGATTCATACTATAGATTCCATTTTCTTGACTATTTTTCTCCAAAATTGCTTAAGTCCATAAAATTTTAATTCTTGATGAAAATTCTCATTATTGTACTTCTCACACAATTCATCATATATCAAACTTCAAACTTCAAACTTCGAACTTTTAGAGTTCATCCATTACTTTAATTGGTCATATAATCATCTCCATGCAATAAAGTACGCGTCAAAAAACTCACAATGCTCTCGAGTAGGAAAACATAACATCAACACGTGGACCCACTTCCACGTAATAACATCCGGGAGCATCGCTTCCCCCGGATTCCCATATAATGCCATGGCAATCTCAACGATGTTGGCCGACATCGGAGATATCAAGCGGTCGCAATCGAGTAAATCATTTGTGGCCTTGCCACGTATATCACAGATCATGGGCCCAACCATGTCTAACAGCCCGTCGAAGACTCGAAAATGTCTCTAGCTAGAGCTCACTCATACACAAGGGTCACACTTAACCAATGTGACATCCGGCATACTCTCGATGCTTTCGGTTTATAAAAAATAGAATGTTTTTCACATATTTTGTCTTGGTATAAACACTTATAAATTTTTCAAAATAAAATCAGCTTTAAAAGCTACATAAAAATCATTTAACAAATGCATTTACTATGCATGTCACCCAAAAATATAAGGCACGTATTTTGATGCTAAGCGATACAAAAGGCTTGTTTCTCGATTTTTGGAGCGCTTTACTTATAACTATACATATATATATTCAAAACAATTTCTAAAGATATCTTACATCCACAATTGTGTCAATCTTCTCATATCTAATTTGCATCTCATTCCAATATACTCCTTATGTACTGCATACCATTTTTATTCAATTCTTGTATACTATGCACATACATTTTCTAATTCCATTGACACTTTAAGTTTTTGCTTTGAAACAATTCATTGTATTTCATGCAATATCATCAATTCCGGTATTACTTTATCCCACAAAACTTAAACTCGTTTAAATTTTATGTACCTTAACCAACTTCCGTTTTCAATCTCCATAACCCATTAGAAAATTTCCATTATCAAAATTATTTTCTATCATCATTTGTTATACTCTGTTATATGAACATTACATGATTTTCTCTTAATCAATTTATCAATGGTACTTGAAATTAACAAAACTTGAAATTGAGTTTTCTTCAAGTACCTCACAATATTAACATAAGTATCATTTTTGTCTTACCACTTCTCTTTATAGCCATTTAATTCTATGCTTATTTTCACCTTATTAATAGCAATACTTCTCTTAAGTATTGTTTTGGAAATCTTTGTTTTACATTTAGGTTTCTCACTATTTATGTAACGACCCTCCCTGGCTCGCTACTGGCATTCGAGACTTTCAAGATGTCCCACCAAGTCCCGAATAAGCCTCATACGACTTTTCAACCATGCTCTATACACTAGCAATAGACTGCATAAATTTTTAAGCCAAACATAAACATACACGTGTACTTGAATTTAAAATCAAGCACAATCAATTCAATTCTTATGTTAAGACATGCTATTACAATTTGACCTCTATCAGCGGAGTGACTCTAAACGAGTTGAAACTTGATCTTACCCAAATATGTGGTAGACCGTACTCACTGATATTTCACGTCAGATTAATCCCTGTCTGCAAAAAGAGAAAATAAGAGAGTGTGAGTCTCATAGACTCAGTGATAATCATTGACTCAGTGAGCAGGCGAGAAGGGGAAACAACATATGGGTAGATTAGTTCTAAATCCAAGAGTATGCGTAGAAAAATATTTCACTAATTAGAGAGATAATTTATGCCTTGCAAATCGAAAACAATGTAATCCAAGAAAATATATATATGTATATATATATCACTTATAAATCATTAATAAAAATTTACGTGTCAATGACACGCGATGTGTGCTAAGACAATAAACGAGCGAATCTCGTTCTCGGATAAATTAGTACAGCCCTTAGGCTTATTCTCAGAGGTCGTTATCTACCCGTGGGAACTGTCCACGTCACCAAAATAAATCGGGGCTTCAGGTCCCCCTTTATCTACTCGTGGGAACTATCCACGTCACCAGAATAAATCGGGGCTTCAGGTCCCCCTTTACCTACTCGTGAGAATTACCCACGTCACCAAATTAAATCGGGGCTTCAGGTCCCCCTTTACGTACTCGTGAGAATTACCCACGTCACCAAAATAAATCGGGGCTTGAGGTCCCCCTTTACCTACTCGTACACAAAATATTTCAATCATTTAAATCATCATATGTCTGCCAAATCAACGTATAAAAAAAATATAATCAACTATTCTCGTATCTCGAAAACAGTATAATGGTCACTGACCTAAGCAGTACACAAATTGCAAGGCATTATTTGAAGTGAAAGCAGTCGAAGATTTGTTTCCCCATATTTAAAAAATCATATATATACTGTACTACATATTTTATCACAAATCCAGATTTTTAAAATTTTCACACTCACAAACAACCTAATTTTTTTCTACCAACTCATGCCATCCACAATTCCATCAACCATTAACACAATTTATCTAATATTATAGGAATATACTATTTTTAAAAATTAGCACCCACTCACCTTGAAATAGCGGTGTACTACTTCGCTATTATTTCACGCGTGCACCCAGTTGTTTTGTCCCCCTTTTTTTTTTCTTTTCTTTCTCTTTCCCTTTCTTCTTCTCTCCTTTCTCTTCCCGTCGCTGGTGCTCCCTTTTTCTCCTTTCTCTTCTCCCCTTTCTCTTTCTTCTTCTCTCCTTCCTTCCCCCGCTGCTGCCCTTTTCTCCCCTTTCTCTTTCTTCTTCTCTCCTTCCTTCCCCCCCGCTGCTGCTCTTTTTTTTTTCTTTCCTTTCTCTTTCTTCTTCTCTCCTTTCTTCCCCCCGCTGCTGCTCCTTTTTTTTTTCTTTCTCTTTCTTTCCTTCCTCTTTCTTCTTCTCTCCTTCCTTCCCCCCGCTGCTGCTCCTTTTTTTTTTCTTCTTCTGCTCTCTTTTTCTTCTCTCGTGGTTGGCCCCCCCCTCTCTCTCCCTTCTTTTTCTTCTTTTTTTTTCTGCTCCCTTTTTCTTCTTTGTCTTTTTCCTCTCTCCCCTTTTTGACCGAATGTCCCCTCCCTTTTTGACTTTCTTGCCCGGGATGTTACAAACTCCCCCACTTATAATAAATTCGTCCTCGAATTTCAATAGTATAGAAGCACTTATCCGCACCTTCAATCCTCAGATAGTTGTGGGTACCCTACTTGCATTTCTTCTTCTAGTTCCCAGGTTGCCTCCTCCGCTGGATGGTTTTGCCATAATACTTTCACTAAGGTGATATCTTTATGGCGAAGCCTTTTGACTTGACGGTCCAATATAGCTATCGGCTGCTCTTGGAATTCCAACCCAGGTTCCAACGATACCGTATCATATCTTATCACGTGCGAAGGGTCTCGGACGTATTTTCTGAGCATGGATACATGAAACACTGGATTGACTCCTTCAAAATCCGGTGGTAATGCCAATCGATAAACAACAGTACCTACCCGCTCCAATATCTCAAACGGGCCAACGTATCGAGGACTGAGCTTCCCTCTCTTGCCAAATCTTCGTATTCCTTTACGAGGTGAGACCTTTAGAAACACATATTCACCTACTCTGAACTCCAAGGGCCTACGCCGGTTGTCGGCATATGACTTCTGTCTACTTTGAGCTGCCAACATTCGTTTTCGAATTATTTGTACTCCTTCCTCCGCTGCTTGTACCATTTCCACCCCTAACAGCCTCCTCTCCCCCACTTCCAACCATCCAATGGGTGACCTACACTTCCGCCCATACAGTGCCTCAAATGGTGCCATCTTGATACTCGCCTGGTAACTGTTATTGTATGCAAATTCTGCCAAAGGCAAGTACAAGTTCCAAGAAACTCCAAAATCTAAAACGATCGCTCTTAGCATATCTTCCATTGTTTGGATCGTGCGCTCTGATTGACCATCTGTCTGAGGATGATATGCCGTACTAAAGTCTAGTCGGGTCCCTAGTTCGCCTTGTAACTTCCTCCAAAATTGACTAGTGAATTGTGGTCCCCCGATCTGACACAATAGTCACCGGTATGTCATGTAGTCTAACAATCTCATTAATGTAAATTCGAGCATATTGTCTTGCCCCATACTTGGTCTTAACCGGAAGGAAATGTGCTGACTTAGTCAATCGATCAACAATCACCCATATGGAATCGTATCCTCCGTTAGTTTGGGGTAACCCAGTTACGAAGTCCATAGCTATGTGTTCCCACTTCCACTCGGGTATCGGCAATGGTTGTAGTAATCTCGAAGGCCTTTGGTGTTCTGCCTTCACTTGTTGGCACACTAAACATCTTGACACGTATTCCCCTACATCTTTCTTCAGTCCTTGCCACCAATATACGGATCTTAGATCATGATACATCTTGGTCGCCCCCGGATGCACGGCATAAGCAGCCACGTGTGCTTCCTCTAAAATCTCCTCCCTTAATCCATCCAAATTCGGCACATAGATTCGAGGCCCATATCTCAATAATCCATCGGACCCAAAATCAAATTCGGAGACGTGTTCACCCATACCCCCCAAAATAGTCATCACAAAGGTATCTCTAGCTTGGGCATCTCGAATTCGATCATTTAGAATTGGTCGAACTCTAAAATGTGCCAATAGTGCGTCTGATCCATTGACTTCAAATTTGACTCCCAAGTTACCTAGATCCTGTAATCCTTGCACTATCGACCTCCTCTCCACTGCTATGTGGGCCATACTACCCATTGACTTTCGACTTAAAGCATCTGCTACAACATTTGCCTTGCCAGGCTGGTAGAGTATCGTACAATCATAATCTTTCAACAATTCCATCCATCTTCGTTGCCTGAGGTTTAGGTCTCGCTGTTGAAATATATACTTCAAACTTTTATGATCCGTATATATCTCACATGTTTCTCCATATAAGTAATGCCTCCATATTTTTAAGGCAAACACGATCGCTGCCATCTCCAGATCGTGCGTAGGATAATTTTGTTCATGCCTTTTAAGCTGTCTTGAGGCATAAGCGATAACTCTACCATGTTGCATCAACACACACCCTAATCCAATCCTCGAAGCGTCACAATACACCGTGTAACCACCGGATCCGCAAGGCAAGCTTAATACGGGCGCTGAAGTCAAACAAGCCTTTAATGTTTGGAAACCGTGTTCACAAGCCTCCGACCATTCAAATCTTACCCTTTTTTGAGTTAGCCTCGTCAGTGGAGAAGCTATTTTAGAAAAATCCTTCACAAATCGTCGATAATACCCAGCCAATCCCAGAAAACTCCTAATTTCAGTAACTGTCGTGGGCCTAGCCCAATTCTCAATAGCCTCGACCTTGCTAGGATCTACTTGCACTCCGTCCTTAGATACAATATGTCCCAAAAACCCAACGCTACTCAACCAGAACGCACATTTAGAAAATTTCGCGTACAATCTGTGCTCACGTAGGGTCTGTAGTACGATCTTTAAATGTTGCGCATGTTCTTCCCAACTCCTCGAGTATATGAGAATGTCATCAATAAAGACAACCACAAATCTGTCCAAGTACGCTCGAAACACCCTATTCATTAAATCCATAAATGCAGCAGGGGCATTAGTCAATCCGAAAGACATCACTAAAAATTCGTAATGTCCGTACCTCGTACGAAACGCAGTCTTGGATATGTCTTCCTCCCGGATTCTCAACTGATGATATCCCGACCTCAGATCAATCTTTGAAAAGCATTGGGCCCCTTGCAATTGGTCAAATAAATCATCAATTCTTAGGAGTGGGTATTTATTCTTAATCATGACTTTATTGAGCTGTCGATAGTCTATACATAACCTGAGACTACCATCTTTCTTCTTTACGAATAGTACTGGCGCTCCCCAAGGAGACACGCTCGGGTGAATGAAACCCTTATTAATCAAATCTTGCAACTGTTCCCTTAACTCCCTTAGTTCTGTCGGTGCCATTCGGTACGGAGGTATCGATATTGGTTGCGTCCCTGGAATCAAGTCAATACGAAATTCAATTTCTCTTTCTGGAGGTAATCCCGGCAACTCTTCTGGAAATACATCCATAAATTCACTCACTACTAGTGTCGCCTCCAAGTTTTCCTCTTCACTCTGTACTCCTCCAGCGATTGCAGCCGTCACCCTGTTACCCCATTGACTGCTGTGACCATAAATAATAAATGATGACTCCCCCGGGAATTTAAACTTCACCAACTTGCGATAACAATCCACGTTGGCATAGCAAGATGCCAACCAATCCATTCCTAGTATCACGTCAACTCCTAACGTAGTCATTAACACTAAGTCCGCCCAAGTGTACTTATCTTTGATCTGGACCTCACAAGAACGAAATACATATTCCGCAACATATGCTTCTTCCAATAGAGTAGTTACTACTAATGGTTCATCCATACATTCATAATGTTTGCCTAATTTAGGCATGAAATGTAAAGACACAAAAGAATGGGTGGATCCTGGATCAAATAAAACCGATGCTTCATAACCACAAATAGAAAGAGTACCTGTCACCACTGCATTCGAGGCGTGAGCATCTTGTGGCGTCAAAGTAAATACTCTTGCCTGTCCTCTTCCAGAAGCACCTTGTTGAGTGAAATTCGTCGGTCTACCTCGTGATGAAGAAGCTATCCCCTTTCCCTTATCTCTCCTAACATTCCTGACTGACGGTATGGTAGCAAAATCAGATTGCACTAAACCACGAGCCATCTCCTGACTATGTTTGAAAGTAGGACAATCCCTCTTTGCATGGCCAACTCCCCCGCACTCGTAACAAAGCATCACAGTTTGATTGCATGGCCCTGTATGTATGTTACCACAAAAAGTACAAAAAGGACCTCACTGGTTACTTTGTCTGGGATTCATATTAGCCATCCCGCTGTTCATAGCTCGTCGGTAATTAACTCCACTGAAATCACTGCTACGTGGAGGGCTACGGAACTGAAAATTTCTACGTTGGTTTGGTGGGCTAGTGAACGCTGATCCTCGGAGCAAATTGCCATCCCTGCAACCCTGTTGACCAGCTATATTAGTCTCCGTACCCCTACTAGAGTCTCTAAATCTGGAAGACCCCTCACCTCGGTTCCTCTTACTCTTCTCTCTCTCTGCTCCACTCTCCATACGTCTTGCCTCAATTTTCCTGGCAGCATCAACTACTTCGGAATAGGAAGTGAACCTTTGAGAGACTAAAACTCTATATATAGGTTCTGGTAATCCCTTGATGAATCTCTTAATTCTTTGCCTTTCAGTCTGAACCAAGTAAGGAGCATACCTCGACAGTTGAGTAAATTGAACATCATACTCTGACACTGTCATCCCTGGCATCTGCCTCAAGGTTTCGAATTCCTGAGCCTTAGCGTCTCTCACACTTTCAGGTAAAAACCTATCCATGAAAGCCTGCGTAAATTCTTCCCAAATAAGTGGAGCGGAACCAGGAGGTTTACAGCGCTTGAGAGTGGCGAACCATATTTGCGCTACCTCTGTCAGTCTAAAACCAACCAACTCAACTGCCTGGTGGCTAGAACAACCCAAAGCAGTGCAAATCTTATCCATTTCATCCAAAAAGGCTTGTGGGTCTTCCGCTGGATGAGTACCCGAAAAAGACAGAGGTCTCAATTTCATGAACTCTCCCAAACTCACCATAACGTTTCCTCTCTCTGTTTCCTCATATGGTTGATACTCTGAATCTTGAAAGCTAGAACCCATGGTCTCGTAAGTTTGATATGCTCCGTGTCTCCTGAATTGCTCAAATTCCTGAGTCAAACCTCACAGTCCAGCCGCTATCTCCTCCAACGTGGCAGTAGGTACCTCAGGATGCTCACCTCCCGTATCCTCAGAACTGGTATTGGTCCTCCTTTCCTCTGAACTTTGACTGCCGTGAAGCTCGGCAATCCGGCCTCTAGGTCTACCTCTCCCACTGCCCCTAGAGAAAGACGCACGTGGTTCCTCCATAACTTCTTCTAGGGCATCAAACCCTCTAATTGCTCTTGAAGTGGCTCGTGTCTTTGGCGGCATCTCGTTACCTAAACAACGTCAAACATCCCTTTTAAATAAATATTCGAAGTTAGTAATAAGGGTGGTTTACTAAGATTTGGAGATTCGCGTAGCCTCCCACCCATAATTCATGCTGCAGTCATAAACCATGGATAAGACTCTACACTAACCCCGACACTCCGCTGACAACTTGGAGAAATCCTAGGACTTCTAAACCTAGGCTCTGATACCAACACTGTAACGACCCTCCCTGGCTCGCTACTGGCATTCGAGACTTTCAAGATGTCCCACCAAGTCCCGAATAAGCCTCATACGACTTTTCAACCATGCTCTATACACTAGCAATAGACTGCATAAATTTTTAAGCCAAACATAAACATACACGTGTACTTGAATTTAAAATCAAGCACAATCAATTCAATTCTTACGTTAAGACATGCTATTACAATTTGACCTCTATCAGCGGAGTGACTCTAAACGAGTTGAAACTTGATCTTACCCAAATATGTGGTAGACCGTACTCACTGATATTTCACGTCAGATTAATCCCTGTCTGCAAAAAGAGAAAATAAGAGAGTGTGAGTCTCATAGACTCAGTGATAATCATTGACTCAGTGAGCAGGCGAGAAGGGGAAACAACATATGGGTAGATTAGTTCTAAATCCAAGAGTATGCGTAGAAAAATATTTCACTAATTAGAGAGATAATTTATGCCTTGCAAATCGAAAACAATGTAATCCAAGAAAATATATATATATGTATATATATATCACTTATAAATCATTAATAAAAATTTACGTGTCAATGACACGCGATGTGTGCTAAGACAATAAACGAGCGAATCTCGTTCTCGGATAAATTAGTACAGCCCTTAGGCTTATTCTCAGAGGTCGTTATCTACCCGTGGGAACTGTCCACGTCACCAAAATAAATCGGGGCTTCAGGTCCCCCTTTATCTACTCGTGGGAACTATCCACGTCACCAGAATAAATCGGGGCTTCAAGTCCCCCTTTACCTACTCGTGAGAATTGCCCACGTCACCAAATTAAATCGGGGCTTCAGGTCCCCCTTTACCTACTCGTGAGAATTACCCACGTCACCAAAATAAATCGGGGCTTGAGGTCCCCCTATACCTACTCGTACACAAAATATTTCAATCATTTAAATCATCATATGTCTGCCAAATCAACGTATAAAAAAAATATAATCAACTATTCTCGTATCTCGAAAACAGTATAATGGTCACTGACCTAAGCAGTACACAAATTGCAAGGCATTATTTGAAGTGAAAGCAGTCGAAGATTTGTTTCCCCATATTTAAAAAATCATATATATACTGTACTACATATTTTATCACAAATCCAGATTTTTAAAATTTTCACACTCACAAACAACCTAATTTTTTTCTACCAACTCATGCCATCCACAATTCCATCAACCATTAACACAATTTATCTAATATTATAGGAATACACTATTTTTAAAAATTAGCACCCACTCACCTTGAAATAGCGGTGTACTACTTCGCTATTATTTCACGCGTGCACCCAGTTGTTTTGTCCCCCTTTTTTTTTTCTTTCCTTTCTCTTTCCCTTTCTTCTTCTCTCCTTTCTCTTCCCGTCGCTGGTGCTCCCTTTTTCTCCTTTCTCTTCTCCCCTTTCTCTTTCTTCTTCTCTCCTTCCTTCCCCCGCTGCTGCCCTTTTCTCCCCTTTCTCTTTCTTCTTCTCTCCTTCCTTCCCCCCCCGCTGCTGCTCTTTTTTTTTTCTTTCCTTTCTCTTTCTTCTTCTCTCCTTCCTTCCCCCCGCTGCTGCTCCTTTTTTTTTTCTTTCTCTTTCTTTCCTTCCTCTTTCTTCTTCTCTCCTTCCTTCCCCCCGCTGCTGCTCCTTTTTTTTTTCTTCTTCTGCTCTCTTTTTCTTCTCCCGTGGTTGGCCCCCCCTCTCTCTCCCTTCTTTTTCTTCTTTTTTTTTTCTGCTCCCTTTTTCTTCTTTGTCTTTTTCCTCTCCCCCCTTTTTGACCGAATGTCCCCTCTCTTTTTGACTTTCTTGCCCGGGATGTTACAATTTATGACCACTTAACTTATGGCTTCACTATTTAGCTCCTTAGCCTTTCTTAAGATCACACATCTTAGACTCGTCATTTAAAATCCGTAATTCCTCCTCACAAGAATTTAATTACTTCTGAAATATTTAATCGCTTAATTGCTTTTCCTATCCTCCGAACATATCCTTTACTTAAAGGTATACATTTGTTCACCAAAATATTCAAATACGCACTAAGCTATTCATATTTCAATTTATCTTCAAGGATTTCTAGCACATCACTTCACATTATCACATTTATTATGCCACTTTTGTAATTTTTTGTTCACAATGTTATCATCTAATATTGATATTCCTCATCAATATCTCATAATTTATTTAACTCTTTATTCACTCTTACTTAGCCATCCACAAACTTTAACTCTCCATCTCTTTTATTCTCCTACAATCGAACTTTAATTAACTGAGCATTGATCTTGATGCTTTACGTAATAGCTTATCTCAATATGACCATTTCAAAAACTCTTAAATTCTCTTTTATCCATGTATCTCTATATGTAGCAACATATAAATCTTTTAATTTATTCCTCATTTCTATTTTAACACCTTTCTAAAGCACTTAAAATTCCAATTAATAAAACTTCATATAAGTCAAGGAATATCCTTCATAATTCATATCAATATTTTGTCATATCCGTGCATAGTCCCATACCATTAGCATACTCATACTCTTTTCTTATTGTTTCAAATCTTAATTATATAACTCTATGTGGCACTTAGACTATAGTTGACATCTCTGAGTCACTTAATCTCAAGCTGTCATATCCACATATGACATTCTCTTCGAAAGACTATCTCTCCAAGGTACCGTCATGTCTGGGTCCTCATCCCTCTAACACGGTATTCCCTACAGTCTGCAACCTGCAGTTGGACACGGGGAGGTTAGAACCCGAAACCTTTCCTTCCCCTGAAAAGAATGCCTTTAACCATCTCACCACATTTAGTCCTTTAATCATGTAACTCTTCATATTATGCATAGTAAAATTCAAGCTCACCTTTTTAAATAAATTTATTCATTAACTTTTTATTTCGTGATCACACGTCAATCATAACAATCCCTGATGTTCATTCTTAAATTGACTTATACACCTGTATATTTAAACCTCAAAAAATCCAACCATTCTTGAAATTTCACAATCATTTAATTGAAATCAACACCAGTTCCCTCTAAGCTACTATATATTTTCCTCGCTTATTTACTCATAAAACTTTTCAAAATTCCAACACTATTTATTTAGGAACATAACAACTCAATCAACATAGTGCATTTACCTTTATGCACGTAAATATTAATTTACTTAGGTTACTATTAATCCTTTCCTTTCAACCTAATCAAATCAATATTTAGAAATTTTCCATAATATATAACAACTTCACTATATCATATTACAACGTTATGTTTTTCCATTTCATTATCGTGCATGCTCCACTTTATCTTCCAAAGTTTCTAGCATAGCTCATAATCGATCTGGTATTGTCACCAATCATTTTCATTCAAATTATTCGTACCATCTATTATAGTATGCCAAATTCATCTTTTAATCCATTCATATCACTATCAATTTCTAGATATTTGAAATGTGATTCAACCTTTGTTTACCTTTAACAAATACTTTACCATGGTAATTTCTCAAATAATCCGAAATTCATGAGGAAAACATACTTTACGATTTATGTTTTTATCAATAAATATCTTCGAAAACCTTCATACTTCATGTCCTATCTTAAGACATTCTTCTCAAAAGGTCACCCATCCTATTATTACTCTTATTCAAGCACGCTTAACTTTGAAGTATTAATGGGATCCGGTGCATCAGTGCTGGTATGATCGCACCCCACTACTATTTTTATTATTCATAATTAGTTATCCTTTCTGTCTTATGTTTTCGATAATTTATTTACCTCTCGTATAAAATCACAGAACATTTCATCTTTCTATACACTCAGACTTTCAATTTTTAGAAATCAAGAACTTATCCTTCTCAAGTCTCGTCATTTACCTTTAATAAACTTTATTCATACCAAATTCTCTTTAGGATCGTCATCCTTCTGATCTTTTTTTTTTTTAGAATTTCTTGGGGTTTTCCCTTCCAATCTTCAATCCTGGCTTGCTGGGTTTTTCTTACATTCCTCATTTTTTTTTCTTTTCTTCAACATATTTCCCAATTCTTTTCAAAAGGAAATTTCTCATACTTTGATTAACATCATTACTATCAATACTCTCGTCAATTTCACTATCACTAGGGCTCTCTTTTGTTCTAATCTACGCTCTCAAATCTGATAGAGCCCAATTTATAGGGACTCTAGACGAATATCCTTCCGAATAATTAGGTTCAGGACATCATCGGCTTTCAGTAGTGGAATCAATCGATTCCTCACTAATGCTACAAGAGGTGTCAAGACTGTCGTCTTTTCGAGACATTGTAAAGGGATACTCTGTGTACCACAAGGCCTATACAAAAATCGACAGTGACGATTTAGTCACTATACCTCACAAAGGTACAAATAAATTTCTAAAATCTACGTGCAGACACGAACATTCCATTCAACCTAACTTAACTCGACTCGAGGCCACGTAGTGTAATTGCAGATTTTTAAAACAACTTTAAAATTAATTTTTGATAGTTTGTAAATCAAAAACTTTCATACTTTTACAACCAGGAGCAACCAAATGCTTTGATACCAATAGAATTGTTACGACCCGGAATCTCCCATCGAGCCCGTGACAACTGTAGCGATGTCCCGATAAGCACTCAATCCCCGAGTACTCTATCGAGACCTCGCAAAGCATCTTGTACCAGTTTTTCATCTCTCCCGTGCTTAATAATTTCTGATAAACATTTTTCAGAGAATAAAATTTATATTTTAGATTAAAACAATCAAAATGCGTAATTAACCACGCATGAGCATTTTCGTCTTTTGTTTTGTTCAAAAATTTTAAAATCCAGTTTTCTGAACGTAACGGTAGAATAAATTTATACATACTAACATGTAAATAACTAATATATATAAATCAGTTTACAATGACACGTAGGCCCTACTATATACAACTATGTACCTTTGTATGCTAAAGACGCAACTTCAATCAAGTCTCTATATGCACTCCGAGTGCTTACTAGTGATCTCGAGCGTGAAAGGGGGAGAGAAAGGGTGGTGAGTTTTACAACCCAGTGAGTTAGATAATTACCATCTACGACATCTAAAATCGAGTAGATAGAGACAATATAAAAACGCAATGCTATCATGTAATTCATAGCACCAAATTTAATACAATTATATAAAGCAATCTCATTTTCTCAAAACACAAGGCTTATGATTTATTTATAAAAGTCAAGCTTAGGCCAAACCTCATACTCGTGGACACTTGATCAGAGCATCCAATTGAGTTCGCCAAGGCTGTTAGAATTTCATAATTTCTCAAATACAGTCGATCCTTGGCGTTGGCTAAACTCATCTTCACTTGGTGGTTTAACGTGAAGTGAATCTTAACATTACCTAGGGAATTACCCTACTTGCTTCTCCGATCGAGGTAACAATTAATCAGGTTTACCGTGCCCCTCTTAAAAGCAATCCACGACAACCCTCACTGCAGTGTTTTATTACTCGTAATCCACCAAATTTGTAAATATCTAGCAGCATAGCATGGCCAATAAATTATGTACAGTCATCAAAATAAATAGACATTTTATATCATTCATAAAAAATCTAGAATTCAGCTATCATGCTTTCCAATGTCATAAGCCACAGATTCAATTCATAGATAAATAATACAATTCATCAAATAGGTCTCCATATACTCAATTTCATAAAATTGACATTTAATTTCAACAACAGTATTTCATCGAAATACATTTTAAATTAAAAATCATAATATTTTATACTTTCAAATTCATCATGCTTTAAAAAGCATAAACTCATAATAAATTCACTCTAGATATTAAAGACGATAATTTATCCACTCACCTCGTCAGCAGTGTACAATACTCTTGTTTTCAATTTCCACTACACCGTATTTTTTTCCCGTGTCCAGGAGCCCACCACCTATACACGATCCACGACACAAAATTCCATTATTTGTGTCCAACCAATATAATTTATTTCAGGCTCTACATACTTGAAAATGGGGTAAAAATGGTTTGGACAGTCATTAAATTACAATGTCTGACCGACTCGCCTACACACGTCTAAATTGCTAAATTTCTCAATTAAATTTTGATTTGACCCATTGCAGTTTCTAATAGTTCAATTATATCCATAATGTTCAATTACAGTGAATATGGGCCAATGTATCAGTCCTACACTGAAAATTACGATTTTACCCCTAGTGGGTAAAAATTTTGATTTTTACTTCGAAAGTTCCCATTAATTTCCTATATCCATAATTCATCATAATTCATCAAAATACCATGAAATATCATCAATTTCAGCAGCAATTTCTCTTTTGGAAAATTCAGCATAAATGGGTTTCAAGAGAAAAATCAATTTTTCTAGCTTGTTTTTACTATTTTTCATTTCTACACATTACCAAACTAACCAAAAACACTTCATAGCTAATTATCTAACTAGATTCAAGCCCAATTCTCTCTCTTTCATGTTCAGCCAGCATAGGGTGATCATACCCACATGTCAAATTTGTATGGAAATGAAAAAAGAAAACTTGGGTAATGAAAATCACTAAGAAAATTCAAAGATTTTACCTTTTTCAAGCTTGTTTTCTTGATTTCTCTTGATTTCCCTTTGAATTCTTAACCTAGGGTTTGTGTTTTTGTTTCCTCTCTCTTCTTGCTGGTTTGGCCGAATATTGGGGAAGAATTGGGCTGAAAATTTTGGCTATTTAATAGCTAAATAAAATAATCTTATTTTATTTTACTTTTTGATTTTTTTCTTAATTTATTTTATTATTATATTTTTTTCTTTGACTTTTTATCCACCTTGCATTTCTTCACTTATCCTTCCAGCCAAAGAAGTTTCTAGACTCATCAAAAAAAATCTTGATTGAGAAATTTTACAAAATTACACTTTTACCCCCGAAAAAGTAAAAAATTACATTTTTACCCCAAAAACTGAAAATTTACCAAAATGCATATTTTTCACTCCTCATACTCATACCATTCTCCAATTTGTCAAATTTGATCCAAATTCTCCAAAAAATTAAATTTTCGTCATCAGGTAATAAAATTACGATTTTACCCCTATACTCCGAAATGTACTAGAATTACCTCTTTTTCCAATTTTTAACCTCAAATAACACTTCAATTGATTAATCTTAATCAAATGGGGCCAAAATATTTTCTAAGTATTCAAATTTTGTCCTTTAGTGAAAAAATTACTATTTTGCCATTGTGCTCCAAAACTATAGGAAAATTAAATTTTTCTTTGTCAAACCTCATTTTATACTCCAATAATCATATTATACTTCAAATAATAAGTCTTGATCAATTGTGATCAAAATCATTTATGGAAATCTCCATTTTGTCCTTAAATAATAAAATGACCGTTTTGTCCCTAATTGGTCAATTTTCTCGATTGACTCCAAACTGGACCTCGAACTCCGAATCACTATTTCGAGTAATTCCGTGAGTTTTAGTTTTCTCAAATTCATTGTCAGTTCTCTGTTTAGAACAGTTTGAAGTTTAAATTATCTCAATTGTATTTCTAGGGGCAACATAGTCATTTAACTAATTTTTCGAGGCAATTCAATAGGCAAACATGCTATCCAATGCATGTGAATGACATGTCACAGACAATTTAGGGTCAGGTGTTACATAACCCTTCAGCTGCCACCAGCAAAAGACAAAAAAAAATCATGTGTTGTTTGCTTAATGCACTTTATTAATGTAATTAATTGAAATTGTTTAAGTGTAATTTAAAAATATTTAAATGCATTAATCTAATTGTAAATAAAAAAATGTAGCTAAGATCTCAAAATGTTATAGTGGTTAAACTTCAAACAAATTGTAAGTAATAATAAATTTTATTCTCAATTAATTTTAATTAAATTAATAAATATAATAAAAGATCACTCCAATTTCAAATTAAACTAAAATAATAAATGATTAAATTTTGAACCTTTTTATCTTTTTCCCTTTAATTGAAAAGTTTAAAAATTGAGAAAAAAATATAAAAAAAATTTGGTTTAGAGTCAATTTGTCACATGGATTATTGCAGCCCACGTAAATTCTATTTTGGTTTAGAGAAACCAAACATGTTTGAGATGCAATATGTCCAAATTATTAAATTATTTTATTTTTTATATGCGAGTTAGTATTGTATTAACACTAAAATGTGGAGTATTTACAGTATTATATTTGTACATGATTATTTTTAGAATAAAATACAATGTCACTTTAACAATATAATTTTTTATAGTTAACTATTACCACCAAATCATTTGATATTTATATTTAGTGTGTCTTAAATTAGTTTTATAATCTAATTAAATATTCAACATTAAAAAAATTGAAAATATGTTATTTATATAATAATAATAATAATAATAATGTCTCTATCTCATATACCGTTTGTGTGTGCATATCTTTAGTTGTCTCGAATCAATGTCTCATTTGAAAAGTCGAACAAAATCATTCTTATTTTCTTTTATTATCCTTAACTATAACTACACATTTTCTTTTCTTAAATCAATGAAAGTTTAAATTAAACTTAAAATTTTAAAATTTTTGCAAATTCCAAATCAAACACCATATATAGGATGGAGGGAGTATTATTTGTTTCCAAAATTTAAAACTTTCATTAAAAAAATTTATCCTTTGTTCATTTATTTCACTTTTACAAAATCATCTAAATACAATTCAAGTCATTTCAATTTATAGTCTATTGGTATTCCCTTGAAGATTTAGATGTGTTTGACTTCTCCTTAAGAAGAGAGAACTTTGATGGCCTTTTCCCTAGTTAACACTAGGTTATAAACAATTTTGATCTTCTATGGAGTTATTCACAAGAGACATTAGTGCGGATCACCATTGGAGATTCTACGATTGGAAAACTTGTGATTTGCTACAACAAAAGCTTAGTGTTGAGAATAATTATTATTCTTGAAAATCTTGTGATTGTGATTTAAAGACCTGAATGTATTATGATTTTCTCTAGTTAAGGCTAAACATAGTTTGATTCTACTTAAGGAAAAAGCTTAAATTTCAGTTGCGTTGGTAATATAGTTGCATGCTTTTTCCCCAATAATGGTATTAGAGTCTCCTTTAATTAATTTAATATAGACTTAATGTTTAATTGTTATTAATTTCAATTGTGATTGATTATATGTTAATTTCGTGCAAAAGATTTTGAAAAGATCTTTAACAAATGTTTTGAAAAATTATTTTCAAAATTATTGTCCTATTTTGTTTCAATTGTTTCCTTATAAAATTGACCAACGGGATACATAATCACTAAGTTTTAATTACACTAGTTTAGGCTATGTATTTTTTTGTATAATAAAATTTTAAAAAGTGTAATTATTTAAACTTTTAACTTTACTTTTTTCACATTTAGTAACAATATAAAAAAATGTAACATACAATTTCTATCGTTACATTTTATTCATAATGCATCTAAACATTTATATAATGAAGTTGGATTTATAAAAATGTTCTAAAAAACATAAATAGGTTTTGAAAAACATAAAAAAAGTGTTATTAAAAATATTTTAATTACACATTTAAAAAAATGCTATCTTAAGTCAAATTTGTTATAGTGAATTATGCTATTAAAATATAGAGAAAACTTAGGATTAAATTTGATTGATTTTGATTACTATTTGCCAGTTCAAATTTTCAAAAACGCATGCTAAAAATGGTTTAGATAGAATTCTAGAATTTTTGACAGCGTGAGAAATTACGAAATTCTTTCATAATTGATGACTTCCAAGATCAAGGCTCAAGTCTAAAAGGGTTGGCTAGCGCCTCATGGTCAAGAGTTTCAAGAAAAATCGATCTAAGGTGGTCAAACCACCCGAACTAGACAGATTTATCTAACCAAGTCGACATCCCCCTTAGCTTGAGAATTTTGACTTTTGAGGTTATGGGATGAGAGTTATCGATCTTCTGGGTAGTTGTGGACCAATCATAGTTGAATTAGACATGTAATTGATTAGTGCAATTAAACACCCAATAAGATTAGGATGTCTAAAAGATTTTTCAAAAACTATTGAGATTAGGACTCCTAAATAGATTAAGATACTTGTTAATTTAGGCCCTAATGAGATTGGAATTCTAAATTGTTCAGAACTTTATGAAAAAGAAAAGTTTTAATAGGATTAGTGTTAGCTCAATTACATTGAATAATTCAAGAAGGAAGGTTAATTGGATTTTTAACAATTTTATTAACAAGATAAACTTTAAAACAAAAATCTAACAAATATAAAGATAGTAAAAATTTATTAAAAATTCAACTGAAAATCAGATGCAATAACAATAAGAGTAAAGGGTAGAGAGATTTGCAAACATGATTGTAGAGGTTCGACCCATCTTTTTGCTACTTATGTCATCTCATTTTGCTTGATTAGGAGTTTAATCTATTATTCAATTCACCGATACATATACCTTTTGAAGGTTGAGGTATAACCTTTCCATCTTTCAAAGGCTTTATATAGAACCCCTAGCACTACATTTTGAAGGTTAAGGTATGACCACTCTTACCCTCAATGATTTGAATGTGTAACAAACTAAACAAGCAAGAAAAACCTTTAATAGGTAATTTTTGCTTAGTGATTACAAGACAATATCAAGATGATTACAATGAAAGCTCAAATACTATGAAAAATTAAGAAGAATGTGAAAAGAGTTGATTTCAATGTGTCTATTTGTTTCCACTCTTGTTTTTTTGAAAAACATACCAAGAGTTGGTCTGTTTAAACTTACAATCTCCATTTAACCCATTCTATAGCATTAGACAAAAAGAAAGTCGTTGCCTTGCTTAATTTCTACGTTCATTGTCCTTAATGGATTCCTTGGGATCAATCTTTTTTTTTTCATGAAATTGATCCTTGCACTTGAAATTCAAAATTTTGTGAGTGAAAGTTGATCTCTCAGATGGTGAAAATTGATTATTAAATGGTAGCAAGGGATCGTTTAGCTAATGTCCAATATAGATCTATCTTGAAAACTTTGGGATCAATCATTGTACCTTTGGCGGAGTTATTTTTTTACTTCTACTACAAATGGATCAATCCTTGTAATTAAAATGTTTGATTTAAGCCTTCTTTTCCTTTAGAGAATTATATTTCCTAGAACAAAGTTAACCACATGAAACTCGTTGCATTTCAAATACCTGATCTTTATATCAACCTAAAGCCCCACTTTCCAGTCGAGGGAAAAGCCATAACTCTGTTGCCCCCACCCTTAAGCTATTAACATTTTAAATCTCCTCTGAACTACCTAAATCAACAGCTCCTAAGATGCTAAAAAAGGGCCTATGTCTCCCACCTTGGACTGTACCTATCTAGCCCACCCATCAGTTATTTAATCCCCTTAAGACATGGACAAACCCCTCTAGACCAAAAACCAGTCTAGTCAACCTTGAATGAAAAAGGCAACCCAATGATAACTCACATGATTACTCATGGGCCAACTTCAACAACCGAAAAGATAATGATCATGAGGCCATTGTGTGGATAAGACCATGTAGAAGAGAAAAAAGAAACAAGGTTAAGGTTAGAAAAAAACTTATTTGGCCTCTATCTAAGGTAGGTGTGACAAGGAAAGGAAAAACTTAAAATTAAGCCCCAAGTGTTGACCTAGTTTGCACCACGACACTTGCAAAATAAACCAACCCTTCTCTCTCATGATCTGCCCATGCATAACCTTTGTCAAACACTGACCACCTTTTGTATTCTCACCATAACAAAGGCTTCACAACCACAACTAACCTCTAAATTGATCAAGCCGACAAGAATAGTTAGCCAAAATTTCTCCCACAATCACAAAACCCCAAACTCGAATGCTATACCAAAAAACCTAAAAAGCCATCTCATCATTAAAACCATAAGATTTATGCACAAAAAATCTTCTTCATTTGAAAAGGGACACATAATGGTAAAAAGGCCAATCACTATCAACAAGCAAGCTCTTCGAATTATTTTTCAGCAAGAAAAGAAGGAAACACATTTGATTTCTTCCTACTTAAAGAACTATAGTGTAAGGGTTATTTTAAGACTGAATGGTCAGTGGCCACAAGATCCTTGGGTGGTTTTATCTCAATATAGGAAAATGACTTTTTTGAATTACGAGCTACCACAATATCTAGGAGGAACATTAGATTGTAAGGCACTATCAAAATTGCTCATTTACCTTGTGTTCTTGTTTATGTCTATTCTTCTAATATTACCGTTGGTAGATTGGAATTTTGGACTTAGCTTATAAATATTAAAAATTCCTTTACAACCTTGTGGTGTATTGGGAGAGATTTTAATATGGTTAAAGACGTGCAAAAAAAGATAGAGGTGGATTATGATCTTCCTACAATCTTTAACTCTGCCAACTTCATTAACTTTATGAACCTTGTCAATTTACCACTCTTTGATGTGAATTCACGTTGTCAAGTAACAGAGACCAAGCCATTCGTTGTAGACTAGATAGGTTTCTCTTAAGTAGTGAAGTTCTCTTTCACTTCCTATTACTCTAGTAGAAATGTCTCCCAAAGTCACTCATATCACAATCTAATGTTCCTTACTATTGAGGACATGGATTGGGGTGCCAATCCCTTTCATTTATTCTCTCATTAGTTTAATGATGAGGATTTCTTTTATTTTGTTATGGATTCATGGGTGTTAGGAGGTGGGTCTTCCTTTTGGTTGAATTTTGTTCTCCTTGACTGAAAAACTTGCTTAACGAATCCTTCTTCATGTTCCAAATGTGCAAACAGCAACAACATAATGATTCTCTGTTCTCATTCTTATGGAGCAGCTAGTAGAGTCCTCTACAATTAACTACACGTTCCAAAACCCTTACACTTTGTTTATGGTGTCTCAAGAATGCAAAGGATAAAAGTAAGTGTGTTTTTTTTGTGTTTTTCTAACTTACTGCCAAACTAACGTTTCTTTCTCTCTTGGAAAATTTAAATACGTTTGTTTATTATATAGATAGAATATCTATATTCTATTGGAATAGAAAGATACAATATCTTTGTATCTTAACTGCCTTGCGAACTTTATCCCTATAGATTATTACATAGATAATCCTCATTAAAATTTAAACAAATTAAATTCAAATTTATATCCTATCCCAATTATCTGATAAACATTTTTCTAATTATTCAATTAAGAAATACCATAACAATATCTAATATTAATTAATTATATTTTTTAATTATCATAAAATCCCAAAGACTCTTGAGTACGTAATCAGTCCATGGACCCACTTTTACGTAATAACATTTGGGAGGTCCCCTTGTACCAGATTCCCTAAGCCATGGCAATCTGGACTATGTTGGCTGACATCGAATAAATAATGTGATCATAACCATGTATATCAATTCGTGGCCTAGCCACGTATAACAACCTGTGGCCTTGCCATATATAATCATAGACTGTGGCCTAGCAACATCTAGCAGCCCGTCGGTGACCTAAAAGGTTCTCTAGCTAGAGCTCACTTATGCACAAGGGTCACACTATCTCGATGTAACATTCAACCTACTCTCAATGGTCTCGGTTTGTCAAAACCGTTTTCAAAACCAAATCAAGGTTTTCAAGAGTTTTTCTTTGAATCATTTGAAAACAAGGTTCAGCAACCTTTCAAAATTGTTTTTCACATTAAAATGCATGGTGTAAACATTTGCATAAAGTTCGAACTAAAACCGACTCACAAGAATTTGCATTTAAGCCACTTATCAATTTCAATTAACTATGCATACTACATAAAGATTCAAGGCACGGTTTTGATACAAAACATTGCAAAAGAGCTTGTTTCTCTGTTTCTAAAACACTTTACATATATCATATATATATATATATAGTATACACATAACACCTTCAAACTCAATTTGCATTCACAAGCGCCTATTGTTTTTACCAGCTCATGCTTTCCACAAAAGTAGTGTATAAATCATTCCAGACCATGTATTCAAATCACTTATCATTTTCTACCAGCTCATGCTTTCCACAAAAGTAGTGTATAAAGGCATTGAATAATACTATACATATACTTTGATAGAGCATAGAATCTTTTAAAATTAACACCCCCTACTCATCTCTCTTGGCGAGACATTACTTTGCCAAATTAAACTCCTTATGTCCTTAATTCATCAAGATGACTTGTCAATCACCCATTTTCTCCTTGAATTATGTCCTTGGCAATTATCTTTCACTTAGTCAATCTCCTAGCAGTATTTAGTTCCAAAATACTTTTGGTAACATTATAATTCATTTGTCTTACATTTGCTGCCCTCGTTTATTTAAGGCTTTTATATCCTATTCCATTTTGTTTCTCATTAAAACATTAATCATCATCTTAATAACTCAAATCATGCTAAAATCACCATTCTTTCTCAATAAGCCTTTGCATATGCATATGTGTATTGACATATTTTTACTAAAGGAATTCATAACCTTTACATGCATACTTCTCTATATTATATGTACTAGCAACTTATTTATAACATTAAGTGCCCATTTCAACCTTTCCAAGCAACATTCATCATATTCCATCTTATATTTTCATAACATTAACCACATGTATGGCAGCAGCAACAATCAATCCAATTTCACTCAATTATTTCCAAGCTTACATTCATAATTTGTCTATCTAACTTTCAATGCTTTGTTTCCTAATCTTCCATACACATTATTCATCCTTATTTCTTTCAAACAACCTAGCAAGAAACCTTAACATTTCTAACTAATAGAAGCATTTCTCTTAGCTGATTTTAAGGTATCATAATACATTCACATTGTATGCTTACCTTTTAAAGTAGCTTGGACTTTGCATGCATCTTAACACATCTCCATAGCTTTAATCATTAGGGCTGCCACATATAAATCTATCAATTGACACCTATATTTTTTCTCCATTTAGGAATTCAAAGGTTAAGAACAACTAACCCATTTTTCGTTTCATCTTAAATCCGTCACCTAACCAAAGATCAAGGGCATGCATGCATCCATATTCTTCAAACCTTAGATATCTTTGCTGCCATAAACACAACCCTACATTACCAATCCGAATTTCCAAGGATACATTCAAACTAAAGCCATTCTCTTGCCTTTTCCTTATTTGAATCACAAAACCAAGCCACACATCCTCTTCCAAGTTTCAAATCTCTTTTTAGATGGTGAAATATCAAATCTCAACAAGGTAAAGGGAAAGAAATATTCACAGTTGCCTTAGGTTTTCTTCAAAATCGACCCTCCCCTTAAATCTTTCCTTTCTTCACTCTTCTCTCTACCATATGGGTTAAACTTACAAAGCCATCTCTTTCCTTTCTTTTCTCTCAAAGGCACGGTTTGCCCAAGTTCCTAAAGCCTTTATTGCCTTTTTCCTTTTCTTTTTGTTATTTCTTAGTTTTGTTT
Organism: Theobroma grandiflorum; assembly: GCA_036013995.1. Classification (NCBI taxonomy): domain Eukaryota; kingdom Viridiplantae; phylum Streptophyta; class Magnoliopsida; order Malvales; family Malvaceae; genus Theobroma; species Theobroma grandiflorum. Next base: position 18,943,961 of record CP142131.1, read on the forward strand.
CTTTAGTTTCTTATTGGACCACCTTGCCACCTAATGATTCTTCATGCACTAATATTCTCTTCATTTTATTGGTTAAATATCCACCCTTCATTATCCTTCCATTCTTTAATCTATCTTTATGCATTCTTAATGCATTTCCATCTCATCCACCTTACTTATGTCCAATAGCCTTTCATGCATTTTCCCACATTATTTCTCATTTGGCCTCCTATTTAGCCAATAACGTTACATGCATATATATATATATATATATATTTCCTTTCTTTAAGTCCAACATTGCCACCAAGTGTCCTCAATGTAAAAATTCTCTATGCCTTCTTTAACTAGTAAAATTACATGCATATTTCACCTTGTGCATTTGTCTCTTTCTTTTTTATTTGTCACATGTTGGGGGTCTTACATGTTCCCCACTAAGATTACACCTTTATATGCCATCTTTTGCATGTAGTAGTATTGTTACATGCATATGCCAATCTTCCACAAAACCTCATTTTCCATGACTAATTATTTTCTTTTCATCCAATTTTGCATGGGACCAATAATTTATCTATCTAAATAATATAATATAATATAAATGAATAAAATATTATTTTATTCATGTCATCTGAAATTCTACTTTTGGTCTCCCCTACTTAGACTTAACCTATCTCTCACAAGATACGACCCATTCTGGCATCGAATTATTTTAATATATTTTATTTAATAAAATATTATTTTATTTCAAAATTCTTCACTTGTCTCCTCAGGTCCTAAAGTATCTCACTTTGCCCCGATTCACTCTCAAATCGCCTTTTAACTCTATTAACTCATCATCTATAAAATATTATTATCTTTTCGATTGTGAAATATTTTATTTCAAAATATTCCTTTTACCCATCACCACTTTTTCACACTTAATTTAGTTTCAATTGGCCCTCATCCTATTGATAAGGTCGTATTGGCTTCTATAATGAAAGTACGGGGTGTTACATACCACACATTGATATATATATATATATATAAGCAAAAATTGTGAGAATTATATCCATTAAGTTCATGATAGCATAAAAATAAAGTATTCATAGGTACGCACACATCACATGCTATAATGCAAGAATGATATGCATGAATGAACGAGGTGCAAGTCATGTATGATATATATTGCAATAAAAAAACAATATAATAACACATTTACACTAATGTATTCATATAAACAATTAATCAAATAGTCAAGAAATGCATTGAAAGCATTATTAACAAATAAAATCATTAATTAGTCAAACCATTTTAAACATATAAACAATCGATCAAATATACAATGCATAAAACACATTATAAAAAGGATAAGAATCATACTCATGGTATATTTCATCATTTAAGCACAAGCATGAGACATTGACAAGTACAAGGTTAATATAGTGTTTGAAAAATATTACCATTTGAGAATAACACCATTTGTTGCATTTCCATCAAGCTCATTGTTGAACATTTCAACTGCTGATGAATCATAAGATAAGATCAATGATTTACTCCCCCTTAAGCATTCATTAGCCTCAATACCAACAAGATGAACATAAAACTTCAAGGTGAAGAGATAAAGTATTCAATCACATTATAGCACAATCTCACCTTCCCTTAGATAGATCTAAAGATCAAAGAATTGCTAGCCATTTGGTGATTAATCATGAGCATGTGATAAATGAGTATTTAATTTGATGTTCAACATGCAAGTGTAAGACTCAAATATTTATGGAACAAGACAAGCAAGAGCATCTAAATAGATGTTCAATAATGCATCAAATACTCATATTCTCAAGATATATGTGCAACGTAGTTCCTAGGCAAGTCCAAGGTATCTATGGTTATCAAGCACCATTAAGTTTTCATTGCCAAGCTATATCATTATTAATGTAGTATTTTCAAGGCATTTTGCACTTGTTGTAATCACATAAAAGAATATTATGATCAATTAAGCACGAGTATGATTTCACTTTTCAAAAAAAATACATAATCATATACCAAAATATAGAATAATTGAAGTTTAAGATGCATCTTATTTCTCTATTGATCCACGATTCATGAGTGATACCAATTGTCATAAAATATTGAAAATACGTCACTCAACTCATGAATATATTTAAAAATGAGCATCCAAGAATCAATGAATACTAATTGTTAAGATTTAAGAAATAAACATGCAATTAAGGCTCATTAGGCATTCATTCCTAACTCAAGCTACAGGCCATTAGTCATTTCAACTTGTTAGATTTATTTTTGTTTTGAAATGACAAAATTGATTGAACTCAATGAGATTTGAAAATGAATGAAAAATCCTTTTGAATATGAAAAAAATTCTCTAGAAGTATCGAAGTTGAACTTAAAAGAGAGATATATTGAAATGTTTTAATGGTTGAACATGTTTTGAATATGAATGATCATGCTCTTGAACTTAAAGAAATATCTCTTAATTTCTTAAAGATTTCTTGTTTTCAAATTTCAAAGTGCCAGCCTAAGAATCAAATTCTGAAAGATTTGACTCTTAAAGGAAAAGAAAGCAAAAACTATTTATTTGATTATAGAAAGAATTGATTGTGAAATAGGAGAAGTAAATTTTTAAGCAGATATCAATAATGGAAAATTGATTTGGAGAAGAAAAAAAAATCAATTCTTGGAAGATAGAAGCTTTAGAATTTGTGAAGAACCAATACCTCAAAGACAAAGAATTGATTATAGAAAGACAGAATGCAAAAGGCAAAAATGCAAAAAAGATTGAATCGATTCTACTTGAAGAAGATATCAATTCTTGAAGCACTAAAAGTAAAATTCAAAAATTTAGTGACCAAGAAAGAGATGGTACAATTGGACAAAAGTGGAGTGGAAAAAATCAAGCTTAAATTCAAATTCTTGTGTTAGACCATAGTGAAGAACCAACACTTTAAGGTAAAAAAATTGATTCTCCAAGATTGCAAAAGTGTCTCCTTTAGACCCGGTTGAAGAAGAATTGACACCTCAAAATAGAAGAATCGATTCTCTAGAGATAGAAAGCTATAGAGTTTGCAAAGAATTGACAACTCAACAACAAAGAATCAATTCTACATATGCGACAGAATTGTGCAAGCTGGTTGGAACATACAAGAAACTATTCAAATTTCAATCCAGTAGGTAAGAAATATTTAAAGCTATAAATACCAACCTTGAGAACATTAAAGTATGGGATTTTGAAGGAATTTGAAATAATTTGAATCATCTTTGAAGAAGAAAATAGCAAGAAAAACAAGAGAAATAAGTATGAGTAGAAAATTCCCATATTTGAGCAAAAGTAGAGCCTAAAGATCACATTTTTATCTTTAAGTCAATCTTTCTTAGGTTTAAACCTTCCTTGACTATTCATATCCTTGAGAAAGCTCTGACCTTTCTAATCCTAAACTTCTTTATCAACCTTTCTAAAGGTATAGGGCTAGAGATTCAATAGAATCCATTTTTGTGTTAGTTATACCTCCAAGCAAAAGGTAAAAGGTTTTGTTTGATCCTTTAAAAGGCTACATCTTGTGTAAAGGTTAATCTTGAACCTGAAAAAGGCAATGTCTTTCTAAAGTTTAATCTTGATCCTACAAAAGGTATGTTGTGAATGTTACACTTGATCTTGCAAAAGGCATATTATAAATGTTATGCTTGGTCCTATTGAAAAGACAAGTTAATAGTGGATTCAAACTCCTTGTGCTATCAAGGTAGAGGACGTAGGCATTAAAAGGTTGAATCTTTATAATAGTCCTATTAAGTGCCCTTTATTATTCTGTTTTTTACTCATTCATTCATACTCTATTTTACTATTTTATTTTGTCATATTTCTACTTCATTTTCAAATTTTTTTCAAAAACTGGGGAATTTGTATTTTATAACCCATTCACCCCCTCATAGTAGTTTTACTTTAAGCTTATCTTTCTAACAATTGGTATCAGAATAGGTTTTCAAGTTTTACAAGTTTAACCACCTTTGAGAGATCCTAAACAAAAAACATACAGTAACAAACATGGCATCATCGAGCTTCATTGGATAAGGACAATCTATGTTGTAACTTTCTTTGTTCAAGAGAGAGAACCATCCGTTCTAGAGAATGAGGTTTGACAACTTCATCAATCTTTTGATCTAAATCTTTAGGATATTATTGTTGATGAGCCTCATATTCTTGCCAAAACTATTAATGGTGTAAAACATGTTAAAGGTATAGTAGAATGTGATGATAAAGAAACAAAGTTGATACAACTAAACCATAAAGTTGTTATAGCTATTTTGTGCACTTTTAGTGAGGATGAATTTAATAGGGTAGCTATGTGCTCTACTGCAAAAGAAATTTGGGATAGTTTAGAAAACTATTATGAGGGCCCCAGTTAAGTAAAAGATTCAAAGATTAGCATGTTGATACTTGACTACATGTTGTTCAAAATAAAAGATAAGGAGTCTATTAAAGAAATACTTAAAAGATTCACAAAGATTATAGGAGAACTTAAGGCTCAAGGAAGAAAGTTCCCAAATGCTCAGTTGATAAAGAAAATCCTTCACTGCTTACCAAGGTCATGGAGACCAAAAGTCATAGCCATAAAGGAAGCTAAAGACTTAAATGTCCTCAAGCTTGATAAGCTCTTAGGATCTTTGCTAACTTATGAGATGACTCTCAAGCATAAGAAAGAAAATAATGAAGCAATTAGAGAAGAAGCAAAAAGAAAAAGCATTGCTCTTAAAGCAGTTCAAGAAGAAAATGAAAAGAACCTTGAATGTGATTATGAAGATAGGGATGATGAAGAGATAACACTGTTGACTTGAAAGTTTAATAGATTTTTGAGAAACAGAAAAGGCAATGAAAGATTTTTCAAGAGAAAGGAACCAAGAAGAAATATGAGAGGAAACTTTTCAAAGAGTGCAAGAAATCTAGTCATATTAGTTATGAATGTCCAAATGTTGTGAAAAACCGTCCAAAGTACTCTAAAAGAAAAGCCATGGTTGCAACATAGAGTGACAGTGATGAGTCAAAATATGAAAAGGGAAAATAGACAAACAGCCTCTGTTATATGGTAGTTGATGATTCCATGGATGAAAATCTTCTAGATTTTGATATGCAAACAGATAACTCATAATATCTAGATGCTGAATGTATAAGTCACAAAATAATTATCAAACAATAATTTATAGATGAGGAAGGAAAAGGCAACAATCATGTTTCTGAAAATGACCACCATGGCAAAAGTGAAAAACCAAGAGAAGTCACTTCAATGGACATAGATTCTAATCCAAACAAAGAAAAATCAATAGCAAAGTCTCTAAAGTTCAATGGTGAAGACTATCATCATTGGAAAGATCCGATAAAACAATTTGTCCAAGCGAATGATTATGAAGTTTGGAGAATAATCAGAAATGGCTCATGTAGATTGATCAGATAATTAAATGAATGGCATGCAAGTTATTTAAACATGCTATAACTTAATGCCAAAGCCATGTACTTCCTCTTTTTTGCAATTGGTAGCAAATAATACAACAAATTCTCTTCACGCAATAATGCAAAAGAAGTATTGGAAAGACTAGAAGAAATATAAGGAGAAAAAGAGCTTGAAGAAAATAATAGACCAATCAGTGATGATAAGTCAAGTAAGATTCTATCATCCCAACAAAGCGATGAAGCAAGCCCGTTGTCCCTAAATCTGGAAAGGAAGGTAAAATGTTTACTTGATGGCATCTTTAATTTTGAAGAATTTAAGGAAATCTTTAATGAATTAGTTCATAGTTACGAGAGAATAAATTTCGAAAATGAAGAAAGATTTCAAATCTTAATGTTGAAAATGAATTTTTGAAAAATGAAAAACTTGATTTAGAAAGAGAAAATAAAAAATTGAAACTAGATTTTAGAATATGTGAGATGAACCTTAATGATGCAAGAAACGAAATTAAAAGGCTAAAAAATGCTCTTGAATATTATAAAAAGAAAACTGATTGAATGAGTTTTAAAGGTAAAGCTAATAAATTCTTTTCTAAGGTTTTTAGAGAGTTTCATTTTTGTTTACTAACAAAAGGATCCAAAGAAATTTTAGATACCAAAAAACAAGTGAAAGCTTGTGCTACAGGCAAATCAAAGTAAGAGAAAGGAAAACTAGAATGTCTGAAATCTATATCTTTATTTTGAAGAATCGATTCTTCATGCAAAATGTGTTTTTCAAAGGACTCGAGGCTTCTTACATGGCTTGAACAAGTATGAGAGTCAAGGTGAGAACAATGACGAAATATGGATAATATTGTCCTGTTTGTCTTGAATGTTTTGTCATGACATGAAAAGGATGCAGTCACTACGAGAAGTTATCCAACTTTCTCTAACCCTTAAGTGTAAAGGAAAAGAATATAAGTGTGAAGCCTTGACTTTCATAGACACGTAACTAGAAGTAGACGCGATAAAACGGACTATGGGTAATTTCGTCATTTCATTAATGAGCTCATAGAAGTAGGATTTCAAACATTATTGAGACCTAAGTAGGCCTAAGGCATAAATGAATGATGAAAATAAAGATAAAATAATGAAAGAAATAGAAATAATGATGATTTTCATAGTATGGGTAAAATGGTCATTTTCATCTTGGGTCAAAAATTTTAAGTTTTCTTGAACTCGAGTATTTCTAAACTATTATGGACTTTGTCTTAGTGTTAAAAGAGTAAAAAGATTGCATAAAGGATTGGAAGGAGACAAAGCCACCTTGTTAAGGGCATTTTTATAATTTAAGTGAAACTTGGATAATCTTTAGCTATAAATATCTAATTTCCAGTAGCTTCTTCTCATTTTCCAGCAGCTTCTTCTTCTTCTTCCTCCCATCTCACATTTCTTTCATCTTCCATGGAAGCTTCCATTAAAGCTTCCATCACACTTTCAAATTAACCCCAATCTTCATGCTTTTGTGCACCTTTTCACAAAGTCCTTTGTGCTCTTTCACTCTCTCACTTTAAAACACTCAAAAAGTCTTACCTCCATACTTTCTCTCACTAGCTAGGTGTTTTAGAGAGAAAGAAAGAAAAAGTTTCTATAATAGCTTGAGGACTTTTGAGAAGGAATTTAATTACTAATCTACCAAGGTGAGTAATGAAATTGAGTTGATTTTTAAGTTATTGAGAATGGCTAGTGGTTAGATTTATGAGTGTTTTGTAGTTAAGGTGGTTTATTCATTTTAGTGTGACTAGAATAATGAAACAAATAGTCACTTAATGGTAGTTGGAAGATAGCTAGGAATATCTAGTAGAACATGATTTAAGAGATAGCCTTTAGAATTGTGGCCATGTGAATTGAGTTAATTTGTGATGCTATTGTGTATGATAGGTTCCAACGAGACCCTACATCTCCATTCAGAGCATTAGTGGAAGTTGGAGGCAATTTAAAAATCAACAAGGACCGATGAGTGAACTTATAATAAAATGGTTTGGAATAAATGCTTGTATGTTTGATTGTAATACTTGAAAATATTTTAATTGTTTTTTCTTCAAAATGTGCATGGGAACAAGCCCTTGATGAAACGTTTTTCTATTGTGAAATGTGTAAAATGATAAATCCATGTGCCCCTATATTGTGTTAATATATATATATGGTTTGTATTGATGAGAAATATTGTGTGGTAATTATAGTCGAGTGTGTACGGTGTAGGAGGGCACATACCGGTAATAACAGTGATTCCAGCTATGTGCAGTGTGGTTATGCACATGAGCTGATGATTAACAATTGTCTATGTCCAGCTATGTGCAGTGGGGGAGGGCACATGAGCTGAGAATCGTTAGGTGTACATGCTTGTATATATATATATATGCCATAAAGATGATCGCATATGCTATGAAATTGTTTATATATGTGTTATGAAAAGGTTATGGAACTAATATGTAATTGAATTGAGTATTGAGAAAACTTGATTATTGTCAATGTGTTTAATGTAATGTTCAATGTGGCATGAGTGGATTTTCTTTGTGGCAATGAAAATCTTTTAAATTTCAGTTGGCCAAAATCTCACTGTAGCGAGAAACTCTCGGGTGGTGAGGATTTCCACCACGTCGGGTTCTCACTGCAGTGAGAAAGCATTCTCGCTATAGCAAGAATGAATCTCGCTACAACGAGAATACCTCTTCGCTGTAGCAAGAAACCTTCTGTCATGCTTACCTTGCTTGAATTTTTGCTATGAATTTCACTTATTTATCTTCTGATTCATCAAAGGTTTTCAACACTAAGAGATTTATTAAATCAAAGTTTGAAATGAGGAATTTAACAAGAAATCAAACTAAATTACATTGTTTTTAAAACAAGTGCATCATGATTTTTACACATTCCTTATCGTTTGCTTGTTATTTTCCTATGTTCACTCACTGAATTTATACTCACTCTTTTAAACTGCATGTTTTTAGATTTGTAGACAGTTGGGGCCTAGCTTGAAGAGTCCACTCGTGTTTATCCTTGGTATGTATCATGGCATTCGATAGCCATACCCTCACCAAAGTCACTCCACTAGTCGTCATAAGTCTTGTTCATAAGTAAATGTACATTAGCTGTAAATTGCTAAGATTTATTTTGCAAACGATGCATGTATATTTTGGATTGATGATACCATTATGAGATGGCAATGAATGACCATATTTTGGGATCATACAAATGTAAATATGTCACGACCCGGAACTTCCCATCGGGCCTGTGACAACCGTCGTGACATCCTGATAGGAACTCTTACCCAGAATGTCGACCGGAACCCCGCAAGGCTCAGCATCAGTTTCCACATCTCCCCGGTGAGCGATAGTTATAAAATGCCATATTTCAAAGAATTATAAGACATTTCCAACTCAAAACATTAAGATGTTATTTTTTGGCTCATATGGACATTTTCGTCATTTTTCTTCAAAAATTTCAAAACTAGCTAAAAACGTGGTAGGTAAATAGAGAACATATATTTAGTGATTAAAAATAGATTTAAGTATCTAAAACGTTCGTTTAAAGTAAAAATTAGACTATTTGCATATAATAAAATATTCAATAAAATAATATATTTTCTTATAAAATAATTTTTATAAAGCCATCGATAAATAATTTTCACAGTGTTAAAGCTAAATATATTCTTACCAACTATAATACAAACAGCCAAAGTACGAACTTTAAATTACAGTGACACGTGGGCCCACAACTAACCAAAGTGCATCAGGAACTGTGAACTTACAGTTCTTGTCGATTCAAGTCCACTGTGGTCTTTGATCGAATCCGCTAACTATAGGCTACTCTGAGCCTGAAATGTGAGGAAATGAAGGGTGAGATTATAAAATCCTAGTGAGTAAACAGATACCATCAAAACTATCTAAAGGCGAGTAAAATGGGGACGATTAAATAAACTATCGTAAAACGGTTTATAACACTTCAGTTCCTTTCACTAAGTAATATAAATTCATTTTGTTTGAGAAATTAATATGGCTTATGTTTTCTTTAAAACTTGGCTTATGCCAACAAAATCATACTCGGTGATACCTAGATCAAAGGTATCCGACTGAGTCCGTCAAGGTTATTAAAATTTCATAATTTCTCAAAAAACAGTCGATCATTGGCGTTGGCTGAGTTCACTCTCACATGGGGGTTCGGCGTGAAGTGAACTCTGGTATACCTTAGGAGTTACCCTCTGTGCCTCTCATCAGAGGTATAATATAATGGGTTTTACCATGCCCCTCTAAATAGGATGGTCCATGGAAACCCATCATTGCAGTGAGAATTCTATAACCCACCAATCAATCAAATATTCAATTGCATGATATGGCAATTAATTCGTTACACAATCTATTCAGTCAAAGCAGAAAATTTATACTTTTCAACACAAATATCAAATCAACCAATCATGCCATTTTATCATAAGCCATTTAGTTCATATCATAATTTATAACATAGCAAAGGGTCTTCAATTACTCTAATTTCAAAACCGGTATTCAATTTTCAAATCAATTTATAAAAATTCATTTTATTTCATAAATTCATATTTTCCTCATAAATCGAGGAAATTCACTAATTAAATTTATTTTTCCACAGAATCACCAAATTTGGATAAAATTTACTCTAGATAATTAAAGCAATAATAAGTTTACTCACAGTATCAGGAGTAGATATACTCCTAGTCCCGATCTTCAAACACACTGTCCTTACTTTGCTCGTATAGCTTGCTCACCCCCTATCCACAATGCACAGTACACAATTCACTGAAATGGTGCTAATTCAGTATAAAATTTAATCTAAATTCTATATGAATGCATGACATGCCCGATAATCGTTTAAATTCGGTGTTGACCTAATTTGGCTTATCACCCGATTTAATTGGCCAAATGTGTCCAATTTGACTCCAATTTACACCATTTCTTTTCCAATTATTCAAATCACTAAATATCAGTCAATTGACACAAAATTCAGCATCACAATCTCCACATTACCTCATGGAAAAATTCGGCTATTGTAGTGCACTATCACTAAAAATTTTCCTATTCCATTTTCTCACCAAAATTCATCATTTCTTAACCCATTTACTTAAAATAAAAGTCACATTCATCCTCACACACTTCCATATAGGTTCGGCCAATGAAGGATTACTAGGGAAAATGTGATTTCTTCACTGGTTTTCACACTACATATCATTAACTATCCAAAAACACTAACATAACTTAAAATCAAATCAAACCAACATCATTTCTCTCTCCATACCCATTTGGCCAGCCATGAATCCCTTAAGAACCATGCAATTCAACCATGGAAATGAGAAAATAAAGCATAGGTAGTGTAGATCATTAGACAAAGTTAAAAAATTTTACCTTTAAACACTAGTTTCCTTGAATCTCCACACTTTCCCCTTGAAATTCTCCTCTAGGATTTTTGTTTCCTTTCTTTCTCTCTTGTTCTGGTTTTGGCCGACCATGGGGGTTGAAATGGGCTGATTTTATGCCCTTTTACAAAGAAAATAATAAAGTATTAAAGGCTTGACACGTGGCAACATTTCATTGGTCCAAAGTTTTAATATTTGACTTTTAATTCTTTAATTCTCCACCACACAATTCTCATATTTATCCATTTCCATGATGAATAAAATCCCTTGGTCTTGACAAATGTTGGGGGTGAAAAATTTTCGTTTTGCCCCTGAGGTGGCAAAATTACGATTTTACCCTTATACTCCGAAAGTATCAGAATTACATTTTTTTCACTTTCCAACCTCAAATTACACTCCAATAGATCAATCTTAGTCAAATGAGGTTAAAATCTTTTCTAAAAATTTCCATTTTGTCCTCGAGTGACAAAATTACCATTTTGCCCCTATGCTCCAAAAATACCGAGAATTGAAATTTTTCACTGTCAAACCCCATATTATACTTCAATTGATTAATCTTGGTCAAAATTTTCATTAAATAAACAAATTTCAACTTTATGTGGCAGAATGACCATTTTGCCCGTAATCGGTTAATATTCTCGATTGTCCCCAAATCAGCCCTTGAACTCCGAATCACCATTTCAAGTTTATCCCTGGATTGTTAAATTTCCAATTTCACCTTAAAATCCCTATTTTAACTAGTTCGAGGCATAATTTCACTTAGTCGTACCTCTGGGTTCAATATCGACTTTTGATTAATTTTTGGAGCTTTCCCCATATGCAAACATGTTGTCCATTAAATGTATGACATGGTCAATATTTTAGGCTTGGGTTTGCCAAAATATTTGGTATCCATGTTATATTATGGAAATATGTTTAGATGTAAATTACGAGTTGTGGTCTAGTAATGGTAATGTATAATTGATGGAATAGTGAACAGGATCACGTAAAGAGGCTTTCTTGGACCTAATGGGCTACGCTAATTGGGCCAATGCGTTAATCATGGCTCGAAATTTGGGTCGTGACAATAAGTCTGAATTTAGTATCTTAATAACTTTTAATGAGAATGTCAAAGATTAAGATCTCGCTATTCAAGTGAAATAAATGTAGATGTCAAAGTGAATAAATCCACTTAAAGAATGTAAAAACTTCAGAGAAGAAAGGTAAAATGACAAATAGCTTTTCTTATAAGATTAAATATCATTGACCTATTCATCCCCCATAACCCCATTCTAAGTCTGTTGTGAAACTCTCCCATTTTTCTTCACCGTAACTTGTTCATCAATAGAATGACTAATCATGGCAATAAGGCATGGAAATTCTACTAGAGGCCAAAAAAGAGAATCAACATCAAGGTTTAATCACAGTTTTAGGAAGAATTTCAATAGTCACGAACAAAGACAAAGGTATTTGTGTTTCTTTTCCTATCTTTAAGTGATCTTTAGCCAACCAATTGACTTTGATTACCTAAGTACACTAGAATTTCATATTTAGAGAATCTTAGAGAACAAGGTTGGTTCATAGTTTTAGAAATAAAAAAACCTTATTATGAAAACCTAGTCAAGGTTGTCTACTCAAATGCTGATGCTACATTCACTAACAATGAATGAAAGGCATACACTTCTAAGGTCATGTTCAATACACCAATCATGGGAAAAAAATAGGTATTTCTCTACCAATAATTAATTATGTCTTAGGAAACCCTACTTTTGGAATAAAACTAGAAAGTTTATGCAATGGAATCAATAAACATGACCTAGAAAATGAGTTCTTCATCTTCCCTCCACCAACACCATTGGAACCCTTCAATGTAAATCTTCTAAGCTTTCATGACAAAATTTTACATTTAATTTTATGTTGAAGATCAAGTGAGAGAGAATATTCATTTGTGTAGAATGAAGATTTGTTCTTCAAGCATCACATCAAACACAACAAGCAAATCAACTTAGGTCATTTTATTCTTAGAGACATGATGAAAGTAATTAAAGGAAAGAATAAAAGATTAGTTCAAGGAATGATGATTAGTCAATTGATGGATGAACTTGAGGTCGACACTAGTGCAGTCTTGATGATCAAATGTATTGATCAAAAGACCGTTAAAGAAGTAATAAAGAAGTTTGAATATCACTTGGTTGAAAGGACATGGTATCTTAAGAATATGACACCTATATAAGTTCTTGAGTAAAAAGAAACAGAAACAGGTGATAGTAAGAATCTCATTGACACTAAAGATCCTTTTTTCCTAAAACACCATGAGCTCATTGATTGCAAAAATGGACAACTACTTTAGAGTCAAATCAAAAAGCTATTACATAAAAAAGAAAAGCATCAAAAGAAAATGAGTAAACTTAAGAAGAAGTTTGATTTAAACAATTGATGTTCAAGTCAATCCATTAGAAAACAAATATTAATTTTCGAAACACACTTATTATAACTCTTGAAACATCTAAATTCTTAACTTTATTTGAATGACTTCTACATTTTCATTTGCATACATTCATCCACATATTTTCTAATATATATTTATTAACATTTTTCAATAGTCATATGTCACAACCCAAGCCCAAGGTCCATGACTGGTATTTAGACAATTTCAAATGCTTAAGATCAAAATAAGATATCACGCAATTTTGTCAAATAAAAACATAGGATATTCAATGCTAACACCAAGGATCATATAAATTCAACTTCTACAATCATATTGAAAAGGAGTTAAAATCATAAAGAAAGAAGTCTAGAAGGATGTTAAAGGTTGGTATCAATACACCTTCAAGGATCAAAAATAAACAAGAAGGTAAGTCATATTATTCAAAATGAATACAGAATCGAGTATGTTTTCTTAGTGCATCATGAATGATTTCTCCTTTATAGATCCTTGCTTGGTATATTAATTCAATTTTGTGATAAATCATCATAATTGCATATCATTCAATGCATGTACTCCATTTGGGATAAACAAAAAACAAAATTGACTTCTCAAACCCAAACAAATCAATTCTTAGTCTCATTGGGTCATCATTGAAAACTTTCAAAGACAAAGGAATCAACATGCCTCTTCATAAAAATTGGTTTCTAAAGAGTTGTAGGAACTTCAAAAATTAGGGCATAGGAATTGAGTTTAAATGATCCATGAAGTCGATATAAAAAACATCAAAAACTTTAAAACGTCTAAACTCCAGTTCCTATGAAAAAACTTTGCAATCAACATGATTTTTCAATCTTTTTTTCCATACTTCTCAAATTTGTGAGAAACAATATGCAAATTTTAAAAAGCTTGAGTCTTTTCAACAAATCCTTTTGTTTTTGATTTAATAAATTCAACATCTCTACTTTTTTTTCGAACCCTATTTTTTTAAAAGTGCAAAGAGACAATCCAACTAAAACGTTAATCCCCAAAGTCTAAAATTCTCATTTCTCAACCTTCAAATAATCCTCAACTCATACTCTAACTCTAAAACCTTTATAATGGCACCTAAAAGATGAAGAGACAAAGGAAAAACACTTGCACACCCAAAAGCCAGAAATTGCAAAGAGCATCAGAACCTTTCGATATAAACTTTTTAAGTAATACAAGTAAACAGAGATATGATAACTTATTTTGCTCAAGTGAAGGTAATCCATGGAAAAGTTATCGATATTAAATGGTTCGAAGACGGATCACAGTTGGAGAATGTTGAGAATTTGTGAGTATTATGATGGTATGATTACTTGAACCCAAAAATGCTTGTTTATGAGAATTTGATAAAGGTATTATATATAAATGCAACGATGGTCTACAAAGGGGATGATGATGAAAAAACAGTGGATCATGATAAATCCTTTCTCACATTTGTTGCTGAAAAAGAATGGTTAGCACTCCAATGTTGCTGTAAAAGATACTGAGATTAAAACCCGCAAACAACAATGCTCTCACTTGTATGATAGATGAAAATACCATTCTAAAAGAAGAATTGCAAAATGAGCTTTTCCAAACATGAGAACTATGAATTGTCTTACAAAGTTGAATTTGAGAGATTGAGTTTTACATTTAATTATAACAAAAACTTTGAGGCATTTTGGACTTAAATGAACTATAATGACAATTGAAGAGATGTGGTTCACCCATCATATCAAAAAATGCATCCCAATCTTAATTCATATACAAAGACATGGAAGCCTTGGTAAAAAGAGTAAGTAATGACTTAGTCTATGGTATGGCCATTTTAGAAATGGTTGAAGTATTAAAGTTTGATGTATCACTCGACAATGATGTGATGCAAAACAAGTTCAAATTTCTAAAAAACTATTTCTTGGAAGGATGCTAATTGAGTATGATGATGTGAACCATCAGTGGAAAAAGAAAAATACTTAACAAGGAACTAAGAATGAAAAAGAAAAGACACCAAAATCAATAGAAAATTCTTCATTGTCAATTGACTCCTTAACTTAACAAGTAGTGTAAGGACTTTTAGCTTTATCAAGTAAAGCTTTTGTGGGTAACTTTGCACATCATGACTTGAGTAGTTGGTAGCACAAGCAATAAAAGTTCCTTTTGACAAAAGTTACTAAAGAAAATCAAATGATTGGGGAAAAGTTGGCTAACCATCTTTGCAAGTTTGCAAATAAATGTGATTATCATGACTTCACCCTTACCAAACTAGATGATAAAGTCACTTAGCTTAAAGAGGAACTAATAAGAATATCCAAAAATTTACCAAAAATAAATTCAAGACTCATAACTTCTATATCTCGATCACTCTCTTCACCAAAAACCAAACCTTCATCTCCCAAAATTTGAACATTGCACCTGTATTCATACATCATGTACATTAATGTCTGTTGTAAATTGATATGTTGCATGTCTGCTATGATATTGTGTAGTGACTTTGATTGCTTGATGAAGAATTTCGTATTTTACTTATCCATCACTTATTTTCTAGTAAATTCTTTATCTATCTCATGATGCTACTAATAATCTTATGGCTTCTTGAGCTTTGAAATTGTATACTCTATTCTCACATTCTTTTTAATATAACAAAAGGAGGGAGAAGTATGAGTAAATTTGCTATGTTTTATTGTAAATGATGCTAGAATGTGCTTTTGAAAGTTTATTAAAAAAGTTCAAAAGGCAAGAACAAATTTATAGGGAGATTCTTGTAGCAAATTTAACTATTGATTTTTCCATATCAAAAAAGAAAAGATTGTTTGATTTGAAATTAACTTTATGTTTTGAAATAACAAAATTCAATATATTTTGGGATCAAAAAGAAATGTTTCGAAGTGAAAAAACATTCCCCTAAATGTTTCAAAGCTATTTACAAAAGACAAAATCATTTGAATGCTTTAAACCAAGTTCCAACAGGAAAGAATCGACTTCTGTAAGTGAGGTAATAATTCCTTGAAAAAGAGAAAGCTATATTTATTCTTTGTAACAAGAAGAAATCAACTTGTCAAAGAAGGAACCATCGATTCTCTGGAAATAAAAAGCCATTAAATAGAAAGAATCAATCTATTAAGAAGCAAAAGTTGATTCTTGTGAAGTTAAAAGCATAAGGAAGAAATGCTAAACAGAAAGAATTAACTTCTCAAGTCTTCAATAATCGATTTCTTAAGGCAAAATGAAGAGAGATTGAAAACTTGTTAAAGAAGCCAAAAAAGAAAAGAAAACTTGTTGAATAAGCTAGAAGGGAAACTTTTAGCTGGAAAAACTAATTTTGAAATTTCAAAGTGGCATTCAAAGTTCATAAAGAATAGACTTCTAAAAAAAAGAGTGATCAATTCTTGTGAAGTTGAATGTTCCAAACTTAAAGCAGGACAAGAAGAATTGACTACTCAATGTAGTAATGATCAATTCCAAAAAAATAGAGAACATTAGGCCCAAAGCTAAAGGCAAAAAATCAACTTGTGAATAGTAGAATGATCGATTCCTTGGAAACAAAATGCCTAAGGTAAAAAGAATCAACTTCTCAAAATGGCACTAATCAATTCTAGAAGATTAACAGTTGTGACTAAAGTGACCTCAACATTTTGAATTTTAAATCCTTCTTTCTCTCAAATGGGCAGATTTTGATAGAGGTTATAAAAACCTCAAAGAGCTTCATTTGATATGAAAGGAAAGAACCAAAAAAGAAAAGAGAGAAAATCTTCATTCTAAGAGGAAAGAAAAGCTTTCATTCTCAAGTTCACACATTTCTCACTCTACAAATTCCTCTTAAAATAGAGTGTCAGCCATTAAGCTTAAATTCCTTGATTTGCTTCATTCTCTTATACTCTAAATCTATTTATCAACATATCTAGAAGCACAAACCCTTGTAATCCACTATTGATACCTCATTGGAAAGGTACATAGGTTATACTTGAGCCTTGAAAAAGTAAGCTAGGTTATACCTCCTTGAAAAGGTATATACGTTATACTTGAGCCTTGAAAAAGTAAGCTTGGTTATACCTTCATTTGGGAAAGGTACATAGGTTGTGCTTTAACCTTGAAAAAGCAATGACTTGTTGAAAGATTATGCTTGATCTTGAAAAGGCACTTGAGTGTAAAGGTTATACCTAAACCTAATTGAGAAAGGCAACATTCTTAGTAGATTCAAACTTCTTGTGATATCAAAGGAAAGGACGTAGGCATTGTGAGGTCGAACCTCTATAAAAATCACAATTGGTTTCACTCTTTCTTCCCTTTCAATTTTTTTTTACTTTATCTTTAAGTCCTTGCATTTATATTCATTATTCTTTTAGGTTGATGTTCAAAGCCTTTATCTTTAACTGATTTTAAAAGAAAGCTGAAATTTTTAATTAAGAACGAATGCACCCCCCTCTTGGTTATTGTGCTACAAGCTTCTTCATCCAACAAATTCCATTAATTTTCAATTATGTGCATGTGATATACTAAACTTAAGACTTCACAACAAGATTAGACAGAACCAATAGTTTGAACAACCATTGCAATAGAAATAGAATGATTAAGTCCAAAAGGATCATAACACCAGTTATCTTTAAACTATGTCTAAATTCTAATTAATCCATTAACAAATATTTGTGTAAATTCAAACCACAAACATTAACAAATAAAATGAAAACCTAAATTTCAATATACTATTTGTTTGCCTTATATTTCTTTTTCAACCTTTGAGTCTATGCTGCTCTGTCTCTAGGGCTCAACTTCATCATTAGTAACGAGATCTAAGTCAACGTCAACTTTGTGCTCGAGTCCTAACCTTCCATTTTGGCTTCCTTTTCTTTTGAGAACCTTTTGCTAACCATAGATTTGGAATTTTTTTTATTAAATATTTGATTGAAACAATGAAATTAGTAGAATGAAAGGAATTACTAGCACCATCATAGGATGAAGAACAAGAAAAAGTAATATATAATATAAACCCTAAAATTGAATTTGGAGAAAAAACTTGAAGAAGAATAAGAAAATATTTTAAATGGCCTAATAAAGAACAAGAAAAAATGTGGAATAGGTGTAGTACCCTTTATTTTTATATAGTGGCTAATAAAGTTTACGGATGCCAACTGAGGTTAATTATCAAGTTAAAAAAGGGTAATTCAGAAGTGAACCTACGAAATCTCGACCTAAATAGACACGTAACTAGAAGTAGACGCGATAATACGGACTAAGGATAATTTTGTCATTTCTCTTGGTAAGCTCTTACGAGTAGGTTTTCTAATGTTATTAAGGTCTAAATAGGCCTAAGGAATAAATGAATGATGTTTGTCATGATAAAATAAATGAAGAAAAATAGAAATAGTGATAATTTCCACGACAAGGGCAAAATGGTCATTTTTCATCTTAAGTCTAAATTTTTAAGTTTTCATGAACCCGAGTATTTTTAGACTATTATGGACTTTGTCTCAGTGTTAAAAGAGTAAAAAGTTGAATCAAAGGAAAGAAAAAAGGCAAAGTCAACTAGTGAATGGCATTTTTGTAAATAAATGAAATTTTAGTCAACTTTAGCTATAAATATCTCCTTCTTCCAGCAGCTTCTTCAAATTTCCAGCACTTATTCTTCTTCTTCTTCCTTTCTTACGTATTCTAACCTTCCATGGGAGCTTGCTTCCAAACCTCCATAGATTTTCTCAAGTTAATCCAAATTTTCATGCTTTTATGCATTTTTCCATAGAACTTTTTATGCTCTCTTACTCTTTCCCCTTAAAACCCTCAAAAGTCTTTCCATAATACTTTCCCTCACTAGCTAAAAATTTAGAGAGAGAAAAAAAGATTTTCCTTGATAGCTTGAGTATTCTTGAGAAGGAATTTAATTACCAAATTATCAAGGTGAGTAATAAAATTGAGTTAGATTTTTAAGTTGTTGATAATGGCTAGTAATTGGAGTTGTGAGTTGTTTTGTTGTTGAGGTTTGTTTATTTATTTCTAGTAATGCTAGGGTGAAGAGAATAGATAACCACTTAATGGTAGTTGGAAGCTAGTTAGGAATAATTAGTAGAACATGATTTAGGCAATAGCTTTTAGAATTATGGTTATGTGAATTGAGTTGGTTTGTGATGCCATTGTGTGTGATATGTTCCAACAAGGCCTCACATGTCCATTTGGAGCATTAGTTGAAGCTAGAGTCAAGCAAAAGAATCAACAAGACTGGTGAGTGAACTTGCATAAAATGTTTTGGATTAAGGCATATGTGGTTGATTGAGACATTTTAATTGTTTTTCTATAAAAATGCATGGGAACAAGCCTTTAGTGAAATGTTTTTGTGATGTGGAACATGATTGTGATGAATCTATATACCTCTACATGATGCTGATATGTATATAAGAATATATTATATCTATTGTTAAGTAATTTTGTGTCACGACCCAAATTCCCGGGCCATGACCGGCGCAAGGACCCAATGAGCATAGCTCACTAAGCCCAAGCAAGCCTATTCCCACTGACTTTATTCCATACATGCTCGTGTGGGACATCCACACGTAATGCACCCAGTGCGCATACAATGCCAATTAACGATGGCATATCCGATCATACATACACACACACACCCTTTTCGGGGGTGGACACAACCAAAGCACAATGGCATTTTTTTAATCACAATATACATGCACTATGCCAGTCATGTATTTAGCAATTTACATTGCTTACACATTTACATTCATACCAGTCAAATATAAACTCCGACAATGTACATTACATGTACATACCCATCATACAGAAACCCAAGACTACCAGCGGAGACATGTACAATAAAGCGGCAACTAGTGAATGTCAGACACCTACCAGGAGATGGACTACTGTGATCCCGCGATCTAGGAATCTACAATCTCCTGATCTGAAAACATGAATTTTTGAAAAACGGTGAGTATAAAACTCAGTGAGCAAACATAAGATAGGAACAAGCCATAATATCGGGAAGGGTTAAAATATGATGCATACATTTGAAACACGTTCATTTTTTTATCCAATTTACTACCAACCCTTCCCCTCATTGCAATTTAATTTATAATGAAGGAATAATCGATTTCATACAAATATACTCGGAGAAATGAACAATCACATGTGTACACAAACACACATATCTGAGCACTCGCAGGCGTTACGTATCGCCGTCCCTGCAAGCCCCTGGATAACCAATCACACTTCACCACTGCTCACGTGTAATGGTTTCCAGGAATCGTGGGCGTTACGTATCGCCGTCCCCACTTTGCTCAATTTCCAAAATTTATAGTAATAGTGGGCGTTACGTATCGCCGTCCCCACTTTACTAAATTTTCAATCTCTAGGAAATAGTGGGCGTTACGTATCGCCGTCCCCACATTACACACCATTTCAGGCCTGTGCATTTTCCTCTTCACACGTGCACGGTGGTAACAATTTCACAACACTTCTCAACAATGTACACAAACATCATAACAATGTACATATCCAGCACAATTAAATTTCATCTCAATGAAATAATATTTCATGCCTTTATGCATAACACAAAGTTTTATGCCCTCATGCATAACATATAATTTTATGCTTTTATGCATAACTCATATTTTTATGCTTTCATGCATAACACATATTTTTATGCTTTCATGCATAACACATATTTTTATGCTTTCATGCATAACACATAATTCATCACATAAAATCATTTTAATCAAAGGCTTGTTCCCAGCACATATTTTTTTAAAACTTTGAATAAATCATTTAATTATCCAAATCAATACAATGTGCATTTCCCCAAACAATTTTGAAATGCAAGTTCACTCACCGTCTCACAAATCCGGATGCACTCGGATTAATCGTCCTCAGTCACGATCCATTTGCCTTTCTCGGTCTTCTCACCACCTTAACACAAAATAAAATCAAGAAATTTACTATAATGCCCCCAACTAATATAAACTAATTTAAATTACTAGCGTGTGATACGTAAGAGCAAAATCGCGTCCGATTATCGCATTTACGCGGTATTGCCTAATTTCGACCGTTCAGTCGATAAATTGGCCATTAAGCCCGATTCAATTCCAAATTGATCCATTCTTTTTCTAATACCTTAATTCATCCCATACCATGTAATTGATGCCAATTTCAGCATCCTACCCTTTCCAATTCCTTATGGAAAAATTCGGCCAATGCAGTGCATTAGCACTGAAAATTTTTCTACTACATTTTTCACTTTAATTTATCATTTTCCAATTTCTTTCATTTCAAATGGAACCATTTCATTTGAAATGAGACAATTCCTCATGCATTCACTACACACTAGGTTCGGCCAAGGAAGAACAACCATGGAATTCAATTTCTTTCTTCCATATTTCTTCATAATCATGCTTAACTACCTCTAACTACTAACATAGTCTAAATTCAATCCAATCCAACAATCCTTCCTCATCCATACCCATTTTTCAGAATTAAACTCTTCATGATATTTCCATATTTAACCATTGAAATCAAGAACAAAAGCATTGGTAAGGTAAATCACAAGCCA
Source organism: Theobroma grandiflorum (assembly GCA_036013995.1). Taxonomy (NCBI): domain Eukaryota; kingdom Viridiplantae; phylum Streptophyta; class Magnoliopsida; order Malvales; family Malvaceae; genus Theobroma; species Theobroma grandiflorum. The sequence continues at coordinate 18,965,739 of CP142131.1, forward strand.
AAGTAGAGATTTATTACCCTTTTTCACTTGAATCTTCCTTGAAATCACACTTGTCTTGAATTTCCCCTAGGTTTTTGTGTGTTTCTCCTTTGTTCTTCTTGTTTTTCCTTCAATTCTGGTGGGTGCCGACTTTGAGAGAGAAATGAGGGTTTAAATGCTGATTTTTATGGCTTAAATAATAAAATATAAAAGCTTGCCACGTGGCACCATGTGATTGGCCCGTTTTTTTTGACTTTTTGACTTTTTCTCCCATTTGATCTCCACCACTTGATTCATCAAGTCAACATCTGATCCAAGGTTGATCATGGCTGGAAATAATTTATTCTGGTAGTGAAAAATTACCGAAATGCCCCCGGGATGGCAAAATTACGATTTTGCCCCTATACTCCGAAATGTCCCGGAATTTCATTATTTTCACTGTCCAACCTCAAATAACACTAATATAAATCAATATTACCCAATTGGAACAAAATCGTTTTAAAAAAATTCACGTTTAGCAGTCCGATGGTAAAATTACCATTTTACCCTTGTACTCCAATAACACCGAAAATCACCATTTTACACTGCTAAACATCATTTTATACTCCAAAAATCATAACTGTATGTCACATAATTATATTTGGCCCAATGTGATCAAATCTTGGTTAAAAATCTCCATAAATCAACAAATGAGAAAATGACCGTTTTGTCCCTAACCGGTCAATTTTTCCGATTGACTCCAAACTGGACCTTGAACTCTGAATCACTATTCTGACCTATTCTGTGGGTCTCAGAATTTTGAAATTCCCCTTAGAATTTCTATTAAACTAATTTGAAACTCGATTTAACTTAATTGTACCATTAGGTACAATACCGGCTTTTCAACCAATCAGACAGGGTCTCACATTTTGTGTAATTGATGTAACTGTTTTTTGTGCACGATGTGGGGGGATGCACATGCCAGTGATGACAAGGTGTGGCAGTGTGGAGGATGATATTAGTTGTGCACGATGTGGGGGTTGCACATGAGCTGGTAATGTGGTGGTGATATTTGTGGTTATATATGTGTAAATATATTTATAAAATAGAGAGTTTATGAATATGGTTTATAGTTGTAATGTATGTGAATCATGCATGTTGTACCTTGAGAAATGCTAAGTAGTTTAATTTGAGTTTATTGTAGCAAAAAGGGTTTCCTTTGTGTTCAACAAAAACTTTTTTTTATGCCCTATTTTTAGCTGCAACAAGACTGTTTTTGGCTACAGTCAGAAACTCTCGGATAGTTCCAGAGTCTTGTGCCCTATTTTTATTTTGAAAATTTTTTTGACCATCTTCCTTTTAGAACTGGATAAAGTGGTAAAGACAAAAGTTGTAGCTCGATCTCTTAGCTTTCCAATGGTCTAAAAATAATGTCAATTGGACCTCTTTAGTGTGAGATGTACTTGAAAAACCGAACCATATGCAAACTTAGAGTACCTTTCTTCTGTAGTGAAAGTGCTTTCACTTTGAAAAATATTTTAGCCACCTTCCAGTTAGAACTGGGCAAAGTGGTCAACATCAAAGATGTATCCCAGCCTCTTATCTTTATAATGGTTCAAAAATTATGTTAATTGGACTTCTGTAGTGGGATATATTCCTAAAAAACCGAAATACATGCAAATCAAGAATGTTTCTTGCTGCAGCGAGAAACTTGCTGTCATACTTGTCACCTTGCTTGACCTTTACATATTTTTACCCATTTAACTTCTTGGATTGCTCATGGGTTTTTCAACACTTTGAAGCTATTAATTAAAGTTTGAAATGAGGGGTTTCTAGTAAGAAATTAACTCAATTGCATTGTTTTTGAAACAAGTGCATTATAATTTCCAAAATCTCCTTATCGATTGCTTATTCCCTTCCTATGTTCACTCACTGAGTTTTATACTGACGGTTTTAAACTTCATGTTTCAGATTTAGAGACAGTTGGTGTTGGGTTTGGCCATGGACGGCATGCTCAAAATGCACAACAGAAAGAAAATTAAACTTTCTAACTAAACAACAAAAACATGCCTCCATCCATGGATCACCTTAGTGATATTTAACACATAAAAGCACAAAATAAATTATAATTCAAAAAGTTACCTTGCCAAGTAATTTCGTAATCATAATGGTACTTCCTAAAGTAATCCCGCGAACACCACAAGGAGCAAAAACCCTAACCAATCAAGTGCTTGGCCTCCAATGGTAGTACACACATTGCACTTGAACCTTCAACAAAAGGGGAAGTTTTTTTAACTATACTTTGTGTTAGCAAAGATGACAACAATTGTCATTTTTTTCTTTTTCACAATCTTAGTCGAACCTCTCTTAAAAATTGCTTCATAAGCAATGAAGCAATTTTCTCTTTCACAAAAAAGGGAGTGGTGCCAAAAAGAGAAAACGTTTTTCTTTTTCTGACAAAAACTACGTTTTCTTCAATTGTGAAAACTCTCTTGTGAAAATAGTTAAAATGTGACTTATATAGTTAGGTTAAAATAACTTCAATTTTGCAATTAAGCCTTCAATATTATAACCATTATAATATTGAGACCATTACTTAATTAAACTCTTTTAATTAAGTCCTTAGAAATTAAAATCAAAATTAATTTCCTTTATATTTTGCAATCAAGGCCTTATAATTTTAACTATTTATAATTATGTCTAAAACTTAATTAAACTCTTTTAATTAAGCTTATGGAAGTTAATTACCTAACATGTGATTTAAGTCTAACTTAAATCATCACTCTCCCAATTTAATTCAAATGCAATCATTGTGTGTGACCCATTAGGTTCCCAACATGTTGGTAATGGAATTGATTAATGACTTAATTGATTAATATAAATTTCAATCAATTAATTTATAATCAATTCCATAGACCAAGATTGGCATCTAGCAATGTAACATGGCCACCCAATTGTTAGGAGAGTCAAAGGGTTCTTTGACAACCTTTCAATGTATAGTCTATCAGTGTAATTCATTCCCTCATCATATATCCCAAAGATGATAAGAGCTTGGTACAATGTCTACTCTTATTGACCTCTATATTTGTTCCTGCAGTTATAGCATTAGCTTTATAGAGAGTTATGAAACTTTTTCATAATCTCCATGTCGCCTTGGCCAAGGACTTCAATAAGCTAATGTTAACCAAGAACTGATAGGATATGTCCTCTAAAACACTTGAGGTGATAATTCTTATCTTGACCACTCATTTGCCTTCACATGCTTCATACTATACCCAAAAGCATCTTGTTTTGGCATCCTTGGTTAGGCACCCGTATGGATGAAATCAAAGCATAGCACTTCACATATAAGACAACTTGGTGTCTCAAGTCTAGGGAGTATTTACACGACTGACACATGAAAAGTGTTGCATAGACATTGGAGTGTATTACTAAATGCACTTCTCATGGCGGGTCATGTTCAGTGAACTTGCTCTCTTAGGCAAGCACCTATATTCTAGTTCCAAGTATCTCTATACTTCAATCTATGAGATCGATTGCTTACTTCTAAAGTAAGGAACATAGAATATACTAGTCTCTAAGCATTATTGATGTCCAATCTCAATGATACATTGACCAAGAACATTTTGAGATTATGCTTTGATGCATAGGAATCTCATAACTGCAACCCATTACAGTTTCCTTGCAAGGCATATTAATCTCATGGACTTCATCCAATTAGACTTATAACTCATTATAATTGATGTCTTATTGATGAAGGAAAACCTTTAATCATTCAAAATGAATGATACTATTGCATGATTGGAATCAAGCCTTAACCAATCTTAATTGGTTGCAGGGCTCATCCCAACAGTTGGGACCTAGACCAAGTCATCCATGCATGCTCATCTTTTGGTAGGTACTATGGCATCTCAGTAGCTGTGCCTTTATTCAAAGTTACTCCGCTGACGATCTAAAGTCTTTGTCTGTGTACAAGTATATGTAATGTAACTACTAGGAGTCTTGTTATAAATGAAGTATATATATATATATATGTTGGATTGATTATGCTTCTATGAGATGGCAATGAATGACAGTACTTTGAGATAATACAAATATAAATATGTGGTATACATGTTATATCCTGAAATACATTGAGTTATGAATCATGAATTTGTTGTTTAGGAATAGTAATGCAAGATTTATGAAATGTTGAACATGATTACTGAAAAAGGGTTGCTTAGGCTTAGTGGGCTATGCCCATTGGGCCCATGGGTCGATCATGGCCTGCAATTTAGGTTGTGACAATAGGTTGGGATAAAAGTGAAAATATTTTCTTTTTATTTAATTATATTATGAAATATAACCTGAAAGAATGATAATGAGAGAAAATATTAAGAAAGTAAGAAAATCTTATTTTGAATTGTTTTCACAAATGAAGTGAGTGACTTATTTATAAGCTAATAATCCCTTATTTAGATAGAATTTACAAGATAATAATAATACCAAGGTATTTGATTTAGATAGATTAAATATTAATCTTAATCCAATCCATTTAGATATATTTGTTCCTGCAGTTATAGCATTAGCTTTATAGAGAGTTATGAAACCCTTTCATAATCTTCATGTCGCCTTGGCCAAGGACTTCAACAAACTAATGTTAACCAAGAACTGATAAGATATGCCCTCTAAAACACTTGAGGTGATGATTCTTATCTTGACCACTCATTTGCCTTCACATGCTTCATACTATACCCAAAAGCATCCTGTTTTGGCATCCTTGGTTAGGCATCCGCAGGGATGAAATCAAAGCATAGCACTTCACATATAAGGCAACCTGATGTCTCAAGTCTAGGGAGTATTTACACGACTGACACATGAAAAGTGTTGCATAGACACTGGAGTGTATTACTAAATGCACTTCTCATGGTGGGTCATGTTCAGTGAACTTGCTCTCTTAGGCAAGCACCTATATTCTAGTTCCAAGTATCTCTATACTTCAATCTATGAGATTGATTGCTTACTTCTAAAGTAAGGAACATAGAATATACTAGTCTCTAAGCATTATTGATGTCCAATCTCAATGATACATTGACCAGGAACATTTTAAGATTATACTTTGATGCATAGGAATCTCATAACTGCAACCCATTACAGTTTCCTTGTAAGGCATATTAATCTCATGGACTTCATCCAATTAGACTTATAACTCATTATAATTGATGTCTTATTGATGAAGGAAAACCTTTAATCATTCAAAACGAATGATACTATTGCATGATTTGAATCAAGCCTTAACCAATCCTAATTGGTTGCAGGGCTCATCCCAACAGTTGGGACCTAGACTAAGTCATCCATGCATGCTCATCTTTTGGTAGGTACTATGGCATCTCAGTAGCTGTGCCTTTATTCAAAGTCACTCCGCTAACGATCTAGAGTCTTTGTCTGTATACAAGTATATGTAATGTAACTACTAGGAGTCTTGTTATAAATGAAGTATATATATATATATATATATATATGTTGGATTGATGATGCCTCTATGAGATGGCAATGAATGACAATACTTTGAGATAATGCAAATATAAATATGTGGTATACATGTTATGTACTGAAATACATTGAGTTATGAATCATGAATTTGTGGTTTAGAAATGGTAATGCAAGATTTATGAAATGTTGAACATGAGTACTGAAAAAAGCTTGCTTAGGCTTAGTGGGCTATGCCTATTGGGCCCATGTGCCGATCATGGCCTGGAATTTAGGTTGTGACAATAGGTTGGGATAAAAGTGAAAATATTTTCTTTTTATTTAATTATATTTTGAAATATAACTTGAAAGAATGACAATGAGAGAAAATATTAAGAAAGTAAGAAAATCTTATTTTGAATTGTTTTCACAAATGAAGTGAGTGACTTATTTATAAGCTAATAACCCCTTATTTAGATAGAATTTACAAGATAATAATAATACCAAGGGATTTGATTTAGATAGATTAAACATTAATCTTAATCCAATTTAGATATATATAATCAAATATAAGAGTTCAAATAAAATTTCACTCTTATGTCTAGCCTACTAGGCTTTCGGCTTGTCTTGTTTATTTGGCCTAGTTTGAACTCTTGGACCATGACATAATGAACATTCACACATATATTCATAACATTCCTCCTTGAATGTCTATTGTATTAAGAATATGCCTCATTAAAACCCTACTAGGAAAAATCCTCATGGGAAAATATTCAAGTGAAGGAAAAAGAGTACATAATTCTTTTCATGAATACGCTTTTGAAATACTGCCTCATTAAAAACCTTACCAAGAAAAACCTAATAAAAAATACCATGCGTATTTTTCTCCCTCTAATGATTGCATTATTTGAGATCTTTAAATCAACCTATTCCAATTTATTGTACTGATTTTTTATATGTTGCAGTAGAGAGGACTTTTATGAATAAATCTGCTAGATTTTCACTTGAACAAATTTGATTAACACTAATATCACCTTTTTCTTAGAGATCATGAATGAAGAAGAACTTTGGAGAAATGTGTTTTGTCCTAATGCCTTTAATGTATTTTTCCTTTAATAGAGCTATGCAAGTGGTATTATCTTCATATATAACGTTATTAGAATTTCTTGCTCGATTGACAAGCTACACATTTCTCATATATGTTGAGTTATAGATCTTAACCAAACACATTCACGACTTGCCTCATGAATTGCTCCATAGATGAATAAGTAACTTGTATGGGATCAAGCTTTTTGTGGGTCAGATAAATATCTTGCATCTGCATAACCAATTAAATCTAATTTAAATACATTTGAGTAATATAAGCTCATGCCTATTGTTCATTGTAGATATAGAAGTATATGTTCAATTCCATTGCAATGTCTTTAAGTTGGGAAAGAAATATATCCTACCAATAAAGTTATAGCAAATGATATATCTAGCGTGTGTTATTAGCAAGATACATTAGTGTTCTAATTGCACTAAGATATGGTACTTCAAGACTAAGAAGTTCTTCATCATCCTCACAACATTGGAAAAGGTTTTTTTTTTCAGATTTAGTGACCTTACAACCATTGGTGAACTCAATGGATGTACTTTGTCTATATAGAATCGTTTTAGCACTTTTACAATATAATTTGATTGATGGACAAAAATTTCCTTTGTCAAGCGCTCAATTTAAAGATCCAAACAAACTTTGTTTTTCCAAGGTCTTTCATCTTAAATTCATTTTTTAAGTAATCCACAATTTCTGATAACTCTTTAGGAGTTACAATAATATTCAGGTTATCAACATAAATAGTAATTATGACATATTCATATCCAAATCTTTTTATAAAACATATGGGCATATAAAATCATTTTTATAACCTTCTTTTAACCAATATTCACTAAGACGATTATATCACATGCATCCAGATTACTTTAATCCATATACATATTTATTTAATTTGATCGAATAAAATTCTCGAATATTGTGTGCTTCAGGAAAATTAAATCTTTTAGGGATTTTCATATAGATATCAATATCAAGTGAGCCATATAAATAGACTGTAGCTATATTCATTAAACTCATTTCAATCTTCTTATGTATTGCCAAATTAATTAAATATAGAATTGTACTTGCATCCTCCACAAGAGAATATGTCTCTTCATAATCAATACCAAGTCTTTAGGTAAAACCTTGTGCAACAAACTGTGCTTTATATCTCACAATCTCATTTTTCTCATTTCATTTTTGTACAAATTGTTTGTTGGATAAACCACATAAATGCATGTATCGTAAACAAGTAATATAATGAAAGTAAAGTTTGTTGCCACGGAGAATTGTACTTAATCTACTATTATTCTTACCAAGTACTAAAATTGACATAACCTAATTTTATTCAAACAACTAAAATTAAAGATAATAAAAACTAAAATTAAACTAAAACTAAAAACAAGAACTAGAGAAAAAATAACTAGAATCAATTAACCAAAAGTCTAAAACCATAATATCCTCTTAATGTTTCATCTGAATTTCTTCTATTCTTTCCTTACTTACTAAATAGCTGAGTTGTTAACCTAGAGTTCTAATTTATTTATAAACCTCTGTCAAGTTTCTTATAAAAATATCTATCTCAACCAATTTACTATATGTCTATGCAAATTAAATTTAAGAAAGACTCATTAAGAAAATACTATAATTTCGGCTATATATGACATGTAAGGGTATGTCTACCCTACATGTGAATTAAATCAATCATCTCATGCAATTAATATTGAGCATATGCTATTTCATTCAAGGCTTACTCTAAACTCCCTCTTTCAATTCCGTTTAGGTTTTGAAATCAATCTACATGGTGATCAAACAATCAGACGCATTAAAAACAAAATTGAAATAAACAATTAAAACACGATCAATCATAAGCGAAAAAGAATATTAAAAGCTTAGACTATATATTTGGTTCAATCATGATTCTAGATTAAAAACTTAGTTTCCCAGAATATATGTAAACATCATCCAAAAAAGAAATTTAACCATCAAAACTAAATAAGAAAGTATAAAGATAATAAGCAAAGAAATAACTCTAATGATTATCAAATCTTCGATCTACAATCTTCTTTGTTTCCCTTGCTTTCTCGCTCACTTCAATCCCCTTTTTTTCTTCAGAAAGCTCTTTCTTAATTCCTCTAAAACATGCTTTGAAAGGTTTCTTAAATAGGCTCATGATTATGTTACTATAGAAGTCCAAGTGCACAAGAAGCCTTTTCCCCCGTTTAAACCTCTTTCTATTATTTTTTCCTACTTTTTCTTTTCGGGCCTCGACGTTGGCTGATGGTGGTCACGATGCCAAGCATCCTAGAGGCCCTTGAAGCATTGTTTGACATTGAGGCGCCGTGGCGCTAGTCCCATGGTGGGTGCAATGCCAAGGCCTCTAACTTGATCTTCAAGTTCTATTGTAATGTTTCAATTTTGACATGATTTTTGACCACTTTCCAAGATGAACTAGGCAAAATAGTAAACATGAAAGTTGTATCTTTGCCCCTTTGCCTTCCAATTGTCTAAGAATGATGCCAATTGGACTTTTGTAGTGAAAGATATACTTGAAAAACCACAACATATGCAATTAAAATCTGCACCTAAAATACATCTCCTTCACAAAATAGGCCTTCTTTTCAAAGCACACCTATAATGTGAAATCTCATCTTAAGTAATAGGATAAGTTAGGAAATCCTTAGATGAGCATATAGATTTTATATTTTGAATATCAAACTTAGTTTAAACCTTCAAAAGAATACATTGACACTTTTAGTTTTCTAGAACAATCTTGTGGGAATAAAAAATGGCAGTAATAATTTCCTTGATTTTTAGATGATCAAAAATGATTTTTTTCATAATTTTTGAAATACATTTGCTATAATATATAGGAGCTGCAAATTTAAATTTAGTCAAACATTGTCAAGCCCAGCTTTATTATATACTTGTCATGTCATTCATGTACTTGATAGCATGTCTGCATATTGGAATGCCTCAAAAAATCGTTAAAAGTTGGTATCGTACCTAGAGGTACAATTAAGTTGATTAAAGCCTTGAACTAGTCTAAGTAGAGATTTTAGGATGTATTTGAGAGTTATTGAACCTTAGAATGTCTTAATATGGTGATTTGGAGTTCGAAAATTGATTTGGAGTCCAATCGAGAATTTTCATTACATATGGGTAAAATGGTCATTTTGCCACTCGAGGGTAAAATTGGAATGTTAGACCAAATTTTTGATCAAGTTTGACTATTTGGAGTATAATTTGAATTTGAGAAGTGAAAAATTTCAATTCTGACATTTTCTGAGCATAAGGGCAAAACGGTCATTTTAAGTGTCTACGAGGACATAATTAGAATTTTTGAAATTTTACACCACCATGACACTTGTCAAACCCATGAATTTCACTTATTATCATTTTATACTTTGGATAATTGAAGTATTTTATGTGGTGGTAAGAAAAGGCTTAATAGTTAAGTTTTTTACCATGGACCAATCATATGGTGACATGTGTCAAGCTTTGATTATTTTATAATTTCCCTTATAAACTAGCACAAACTCTTCCTCACTCACACTCTTATGTTCAGCCAAGCCAAAAACAAAGGGGAAAAGAAAGAAACAAACCCTAAGGAAGAAAATTTAAGAGAATTCACCGGTTATCGGAAAACAACGCGATCAGAGGTAAGATTTCATGATTTTAGCTTGAGATCTACCTTTCCCATACTTTCCTTTTCATTTTCCATGGTTGAAACTCAAGTGTTCATGAAGGAAGACTTGCTAGTCGAACTTAAGGGGGAGTTTTGATGATGGATTTTGTTAGATTTCAAGATATCTTGGTGTTTTTAGTTGTTTTGTGATATTCGATATGAAAAGCAAGCAAGAAAATCACATGCTCTTCAACAAACCCTCTTTGGCCGAACCTTGTAGGTGATATGTTGATGATGAATCTTGTCATATTTCATGTTATTTAGCTCATATTTGATGATTTATGGTATCGGATATAGACAACAGTTATCGAAAAGTATAGTCCCTTTAGTAAACGATTTGAATGACAACAAGGAAATCATAGTAAATGGACTCGGATTTGATTTCTAATAATATATATGAGTTTATTGGGCTGTGTTGACGTTGATTAGTACATTAGTTTAGAATCGGAATGAATTTTGGATATGATGAATTAAGTCACAATCAAGTTCATTGAGGTACTTTGGTGTATTTGGAATGTCGAAAGTGTAATGAATATATTTAGAGATTGAATCGAATGTTTTGGTTAATTTAACAGTGTATAGTTCAAGTTAGGTCGAATACCATTTCAATCCAGTAACAATTGAACCTACGTAGAACACCATCCTTAAGTGGTTATTGAACATTTCTCATTCAATCTCATGCATTCATATAGAGTTTGAAATAGTTTTAGAATAGTTTGGCACAAATGTATTGAATCACTTATGGTGTGTTATGTATAGGTGGTGAGCCCTCTAGTAAGGGTAAGGAGATCGTACCCAATGACCAGGAATAGTAGTACTCTGACTCCATTATTGTGAGTAAACAGAGTATCATCTTAATTATCTAAAGTAGTTTATACTCATTTTTATGATTTTAAAGAATAATGAACTTAAATTGTGAATTATTATGTTTTACAATTGAAGTGTTGTTTAAATGAAATAAGATTCATAAATTGTTTTGAAATTGAATGTTGGTTTTGGAAATTGAGTAATTAGAGACTATATACTTGTATTATATATATGTTTGAATTTATGGCTTATGACAATGTGATGGCATGATTGGCTGGATTTGTGGTTGTGTGAAATATATGAACTGTTTTGTTTTACCTTGACAGGCTAGGTAATATCATGTTAGCCATGTCATGCTGTAGAAATTTTATTGAATTGGTGGGTTATTTGAATAGCTTACTGTAGTGGGTGGGTTTTCATGGACCGGACTATTAGAGAGGCATGGTAAACCCCGTTATATTTTACCTTAGTACGAGAAGCGCGGAAGGTATCTTCTAAGGTAATTTAGAGTTCACTTCACGCCGAACCACCATATGAGGGTGAAACTCAGCCAACACTAAGAAACGGTTATGTTTTTAAATGTAAAAACATGTTTATGTGTATATGTCGTTTTAACAGCCTTGGCAGACTCGATTGGATGCCCAAGCCAAGGTGTCACCAAGTATAAGTTTTGGCACGAGCCAAGTTTTAAGAAAGTCATAAGCCTTGTTGATTATTTTGATGAAATGTAATTGTTATGAATCATGTTATGATGAAATGTTTTAATTGTCTCCATTTACTCCGCTTTAGATGTTATAGACGATATTTGCTAACTCACTGGGTTTAAAAAAACTCACCACCCTTCTTTCCACCCATTTCAAGCTCAGGACAGTTTATAGACAGCTGATTTAGTCGAAGGTTTGCTGTTGGATTCGCAACCTTCAAAATCGTAGGCCTACAGTCTTGTTTCTTTTTGTTATTTTAGGGCTCACATGTCATTGTAGATTATTTTATATACCCTGGCTCAGTGTACTATTATATGTATAAATTTATTTTGCTCTTACGCTACAGTAACTGTTTACAAAGGATTCTATAAATATTGTTTTATAAGAAAATGGAATATTTTATTCAATATTTTTATTTAGTTCAATTAGCTATAATTCCACTTTAAATGGATGATTTAGACAACTAAACTTATTTTTAGACATGAAATGTATATTTTTCATCTATATTCTATATTTTTAGCAAGTTTCGAATTTTTGAGTAAAATGACCAAAATACCCATATGAGGTAGAAATTAATTTTTGATTGTTTTTTATTTGAAAATAGTATATATTCCTTTAAAACATGATATTTAGTAATTGTTGCTCACAGGGGAGGCATAAACTGATGCTAGAGCCTTATGAGGTTCCGGTTGACATTCCGGGCAAGGTATGTCAATCGAGACATCGCGGCGGTTGTCACAAACTCGAAGGGAATACCGGGTCGTGATAAACATTTTCAATTTTTTTCTTGAAACCAAAATTTAAATTTTGATTGTTACGAATTTTAATTTTTTTTAATATTTTTATTGAATCTAAATAGGGGCTTGTTTGCTTATTTACATTAAATATCTTAACTAAATGGAGAGTAAAAGTAAAAAGGATATTTACTTAAATGGTATTTATTGTAAATAAGTTGGGTAGGTTTTTATAGGCAAATTACCTCAAAAACAGCATTTTGTCTCAAATGTGTAGATAAATGTTCATAATGTACCGATACATTTAGTCCAAAAAGGGTTTCTGATGAACATGTATTAGCACATGCTCATAATGTATCGATACATTTTCTCTAGAACCAAATGTATTAATACATGGACTAATGTATTGATACATTTCATCAATTTTAGAAAATAAAAGTGGTAAAAAAATATTTTCACACCTCAACTTATAAATATATCACATTTTTCGAGGGTTGGCAACCCTTAGCTGCATTTGCAAGGTAAAACCCCAACTCTTAAGCTCTTCTAACTCATTTTAACTCAAATCTTCATTTTTGATGATTAAATGATGTGGTTTTAAGTTATTATGAAAAAGGTGACATTTTTAAGCTTTGGAAATTTTAAATCTTGATTTCTAGTTTTTGAAAATATGATTTTGTTGCCCAGATTTTCTATAGGTGATTAAATCTTAAAAGCTTTGTGATTCCATTAAGCATTTAAGCTCACCTAAGGTAAGTTTGAAATATTTATGAGTTTCTAAGAATAGGTTTTAACTAGTAAATTAGTTTAGCTAAAAGCAAGTAGTTTCGAAAGTACCAAAAATTATTATTATTAGATTTTTATTTTAGAAAATAATTGTGATGATTATTGTATGATAGGAACACTTGAAAACTCCATGGATAACATCAAAACGGAGTTGTGATTGGAGCTAAGAATCAACTCTCCAATTAAGTGAGTGGATACACATTTTCAAGTATTTTAATATGTAAAGTTAGCATGATTTTTTTTATGGAAATAGTTGTTTAAACATGTTGAAATTTTATTTCCATAAATGGTTTATTAAAAGATTTGAACTACAAGGTTTCATGGAGTTTTCAAGGAAATGTTCAAATGACTTGATTTGATAATGATTGTGATATGTGTGACACAATGATTTTTATATTGTTTATGAATCTTTTATGGATGTAGATATGCTACTGTGTGCTAGTTTTTAATAATGGGGGACAAGCCCTTTTATGTTTGTAATCCAGTAGATTACTCCGACCTCCAGGCTAGTGTAGGTATTAGATATTTCTATGCTTAATGTATGAAAGTTATTATACACATGTTAGATACGATGTATCATGATAAGAATGTTGGATGCATGAGTTCCATTTATGTGATTGTAACATGTGTGCCATGAGATGTACATGTTCGATATATTATGTTCACAATGGGCTAAGTATGTAAATGATTTATGAGGTTATGAAATGCATGCCATGAGATGTATGTGTCAAAACAGTCATATACACTATGAGCTAACCGTGTAAGTGATTTATGAGGTTACAAAATGTATGCCATGAGATGTATGTGTTAAAATAGTCATATATATAGGCTAAGCATGTAAGTGATTTATGGGGTTATGAAATATATGCCATGAGATATATGTGTTGAGATAGTCATATACACGATAGGCTAAAATATGATAATGATTTATGGAAATGTTATATGTTCATGATGCAAGTTAAGGATAAAAATGATTTTAAGCTTAAGAGATCTTATGATGATCGTGGGTGAGGCCCAAGTGCCATTCACACAGCTTTGATGATTGTTCATGCAAGGTGAACCAGATGATAGTCAAGACTTTGTCCATTACCCGCTTGAGTGTGGTGGGACCACTAGATAGATCATGGATAAAACCAATGTACCATTAATGAGAGTGCGTTAGGAACTAAAAATAGTGGGAGTTAAACCACTATTCGCCAGAATAGGGCGAACCCACTCACAGTTAGAATGTTATGACAAATGAGATTAATGAGTTAGAAAAATGAATAAATAAGTATTGTTTCATGATTTATGCTTAAATGCCTAGTTTATGATTATGTGAGTATTGATGATGTTGTTCACACTGTAATATGGTGATATTGGCTTGGTTAGACAGAACCTTAGCTTAGGGAATGATCCCTCAATGCTAGAAAACTTATGAATAAGTTAGATTCAAGAAAATGCTCAGAAAATTGGATTATGTGGCAAAAGTATTGATACATATGAAGTATGTATGGATACTTTTTTGATAGAATACTACATTAGGCATTCTGTGTGAAATGTATTAATACATTACCAAGGGTATCGATAAATTTCTTGCATGTATTGATACACTCTAAAATGTATCGATAGGATTGTTACTGAATTGGCTTTTCAAGTGATTTTAGAGAGGTTTTCATCATTAAATGGTCTCTAATGAATTATGCAAAGATGTTTTCCATGCAATGTAATTCAAAGGATGATTAAATGCTATGTTTCATGAACATTATGGTAGTGTGAAAGGATTTGTGAATCATATGTATTTATAATTGCATGGTTAGAAAAAACTCATATCCCCTGGCTTATCCTTTTCCTTGTATCCACTCACAGAGTTTTTGTGACTCACACTTTATTTTCCCTCACTATTTTTATTGTAGTTCAGTGATAGCTCTCTCTTGCTTGTAGCTAGTGTCATGGAGACGTGATCCATTCATTTCTCATTGGTAGGTGTCTAGGAGCTTCTCAATGCTTAGCGAGTCAAGTCATGTTCTGATGATAAGTTAGTTTATGTTATATTTATGTTTACAAACTATGAACATGTTTTATGGGTTACAAATATGTTACAATAATATAGCTAAATGTTTGGGCATATTACATTATGAATGTTATGTTAAATGTGTAAAGTGGCTCAAGAGCCCATATGGATATCCGAGAGTGTTGAGACATGTAAATATTATGGTGCACTAGAAATGTGACACTCTGATGATATATGAAATGTTGCACTTACACTAATATGTTGAGAAGTTCCATATATGTGTAAAGTTGCGTATAATGGCATGCATGAGTTGATATTGTATGCTTATGGATGTTTGTGTATGCTTTCGCATTGATGAATATTTAATGATAAAAGTTAAAGACGCTGGCTTGGGTTCAACAAGCTATACCTATTTGGATTCATGCACCGATCACAATCCCTTTAGAAAATGAGATGTGACATATAAAAACATAAAACTTAACTTAAATAATAACTAAAGTTAAAGTAAAATAACATAAAATAGCCAAATGCAATCAAACCCATAATAAATAAAAACAACTAAAAATAATTAATACTTAAGCTAAATCTCAAGAACTTAGACAAAATATATTGAAAATTAAGACCAAATAACTTTATAGAATAAAGTTATTACAAATACCCATTTAGATCCCACTAGTTTTATACCATTTATTGTACAAACTACAAATCCAAAAATTTCACGTTTTGCAATATAATTCATTTCCATCTTAATTGTCTTTTTACATTGACCAATTATTTCTATGTTTATAGTCTTTAATAGTAGGTTCAAGATCCTTATTTTTTTGTCCATAATTCTCAAGAACTACATTATATGCAAAAAAATTGTTGACATTTATTTCATTTTGGTTTCATATTTCACGTCATGATATAATTTATTGAGATTTCTTCATTTTCACTATTCCAGATATCGAAATTTTTTCTAGAATTTTATTAATTATGTGAGGAGTCTCTTCTAGAGTTTTTGTTTCTTTTTTCTAACTATCTTGTATATTTACTATTTTTCTTTTTCAAGAATTTTATCTTTGAAACTAATTAGTTTCTCAAACTTCTAGCGTGCCTTGTCTTATAGGGACATTAATTTTAATAAGAGCATTTATAGCTGATATATGAGATTTAGTTATTCTCTTTAAATCAATAAATATGTCTAGCAACTGATTTGCTATATTTTGCAAATGAATTATCTTTTAAACTTCAATTTCACATTGATTTGTGCAAAGATTAAAACTAGATAATGATAATACATTATAAGGAAATTTTTTTTCTAGCTGCTTATTTTCTTACCTTAACGTTAGAATACTTTTTTTATCAAAATTATAATCAGTAAACATTGTCATGAATAAATCTCCTATTAATAGTTCTAAATATTTAATTATAGATGGAGATTCATATCTAACATATATTTCTAGTTTCCTTTAAAGATCCATCTTTGTGTGTTATGGTGAAACAATTGAGTAATATGTCATATATCTAAAAATTCTTAGATGAAAAATATTTGATTTTTGACCATAAATCAATTGTATAAGGGAGAATTTATAACTTATTGACATAATGCATACAAGTGTTGTTACGTGCAAAATGGCATGCCCTCAAGCAAAAAATGGAAAGTTTGGTTTTCACAAGCAATGGCTTTACAATTAGTTAGAAGTGTTTAATAAATGATTCTACTAGACTGTTTTGTATATGAACATGAGCAACATGTTGCTCAATAGTTATTACAAATAATATGCAATATTTATCAGAAGCTTAAGATGTAAATTCACCAGTATCATCAAGATGGATAATCTTGATTGCATAAACAGGAAAATGTGCTTATAAATAAATGATTTGGGCGAGCAATCTTACTAACGCCAAATTACAAATTAATAATAAGCATACATGTGGACATATGAGTCCACATATATCACCTTGAATACATTTCAAAAATGTAGAAGATTCAGTCTCAACTTTAGCTAGTGATAGTCTTATAATGTATTTACTTTGAAAGCAAGTAACACATGAGAATTAATTAGATTGAAAAATCTTTTGATTTTTCAATGGATGATCACATGAATTTTTCAATAATTTTTGCATCATTATTAATTTAGGATGGC
The DNA here is from genome assembly GCA_036013995.1 of Theobroma grandiflorum. Taxonomy (NCBI): domain Eukaryota; kingdom Viridiplantae; phylum Streptophyta; class Magnoliopsida; order Malvales; family Malvaceae; genus Theobroma; species Theobroma grandiflorum. The sequence goes on from CP142131.1 coordinate 18,983,061, forward strand.
CAAACAGATTATGCCAAATATTAAAATAATTAGTAAACTTCTTATTTACTATAGCATGAATTTCTATCATTTTAATATTTGTGTAGTACAATCCAAATGAATATCTATATTTTTCTTCAACAAAAATAAGATACATATATAGTATGAAACTTGCAAGTTAACATAAGATAACATTAAATATAGAATTTACTATTAAAACACATAATAAAAACACATCATTTTAAAAAAATGAGAACATATAAAAACATTTTAATGATAAAATTATACTAAAACATATCAATAAATTACTTAAGAAATTTTGTCCTTGTATATTTTAATCACCAAATCACATGGTCAAATCCTCCTTTAGGGTAGATAAGGAAAACAACATCTAGATGTATTATATCAATTTGACTATGGTTAAAATCATCTTATTTTGATTTTTTTTCTAGCTTTTAGTAATGTTTGATAAAGTTTAATAAGATGTTTCAACATACGACAGATACGCGATCAATAACCTTTCATGCCACATTGTTGATAGACATTTTCTATATTTCTTTTTTTTATCTATTTTTATCTTTTTCTTACATCCTTTCACTATTCATCCATTTTTGTGGGTAAAAGTCTTCGTCCCCTTCTAATGAGTAAAAGTATTCATTCACTACTGATAGGTAAAAGTATTTATCCATTTCCAATGGGTAAACATATTTATTTACTTTTAAGGAATAAAGGTATCCATCTACTTCTAATTTGGTGGGTAAAATTATCAATTCACTTTTAATCTGGTGGGTATGATAATTCATCCACTTCTAGTGATTAAATGTATTTTTATTATTAGAATAATGATTATTCTAACTACCATGATTGCAATTATTATGACGATCTCTTTCACGTCCATGATCATAATTATTAAATGATGTCTCATTCATTTGAAAGAATGGAAGAGGTTCATTATTTTTCATTAACGACATGTTATTTTTCTCAACCACAGAAGACATGAAATTTAAAACAAAATGTATTTTAGATTACCCAAAGTATAGTATTTTTCCACTTGTTACAAAATTAGACATCATACATAGTCAATTTCATATGTTCAATTTAAAATGTTTTATACAAAGTCTCATGGTATCAAAGATCGATTTACAGATGTTAAACAAAATCATAGTCAAAATTCAACAAAAAAGAAATCATATCTTGAAAAAAATTAATATCTTGAGAAAATCATATTTCAAAACTAGAATAAAAATATCATTATAATATTATATATTTTTCATGCTCAACCTAATTTAATAAATCATAGGACAAAACGTGACAAATGCTACATAATAGCAAAATTCATATTAAGACTGATTTTTAGGGAATAAAAACACCAAAAGAAAATTCAACAAAGAAATGATGTATTGAGCAAATAATATTCCAATACTAGAAAAAAAAATATTCCAATACTAGAATAAAGAGATCATATATAGTTATATATATTTGCATACTCAATCTGATTTAATAAATTAAAGATTAAAATTAATACATATTACATGATAGCAAATTCACATTAAAGTTAATTTTTAGGGATGAAAACATTGAAGAGATATCAAGCCACTTACTTGATTTGCTAAAACTAAAAATCAAAGACGAACCACTGAAATTCTTTTAAAACTTGAAAAAATGGAACTTCAACTTTGAGATGGTAATAAAACCAAATGATACTAAAACCTGAGAGATTTGAGAATTATGATGATAACATAGTATGAAATATAACTTGAAAGAACAACTATGAGAGAAAATATTTCAAAAGCAAGAAGATCTAAGTGTGCTTTTACAAATGAATTGAGTAACTTATTTATAAACTAATAACCTCTTATGTAGATATAATTTACAAAATAAAGATAATGTTAATGGATTTGATTTGGATAGATTAAATCCTAATCTTAGTCCGATACAACCTACATCCAAATCTAAATATACAAAATCAAATATAAAAATTCGAATCAAATTACACGCTTATATTTGACTTACTAAGCTATTTGGTGTATCTCAATTACTTTGTCTGGTCTAAACTCTTAGATCGTAACACAATGGACATCAACACCTATAATCATAACAAATTAATTATTAAAAGTTTTCTGATATTTATTTTTAAACTTTTACAAATTTTGCATTTTACCTCATTAATGAGATGATAGTATTTTGTGGACTAAGTTTGTATGGAAACTATACACTGTCAATACATTAAATATTAATCCAAAAAAAATCTACTAAAAGTAAATGCCATAATTAGCTTTATCAAAGTATTGTCAATTAATTTTGTAATTAATAGATTACTTTTTGTTTTTAAAGTTATTACTTATTTATTCTTATTATTTCATAAGAATAAAAAAAGAACTTTTATTTATGATTTATAGCTGAAAAATTGAATTTAATTATTATAATTATGATAAAAGCTTATTTATTTATGTTTTTATAATCACTAGTATTTGGTGTCATGTGCGCTATATGTGATACATGCTTTTATTTAATTTTAAAAATAATAATTATTTATAATTTTATAAATATTTTTAAAGTACAAAGTTTAAACAAAAAATAATTAAAATTTATAAATTATTCAATGATTTTAGAATTAAAATAATAGTTTTTAAATGAAAATCATTCAATACAATTAGAATTTTTATTTACAAATTGGATATATCTTAATAAAAAATATTTAAAATGATAACCTAAAAGCTTTCATAAAATATTTTATTAACATTGGTGTTTATATATATATATATATATACTATAAATAGATTATTATAAATAATTAATAAAGATAGCATCCAAAGTTATATAAAAATTATAAAAATAAAGAAAAGAAATTTTCTAAAATAAATTGAAATTATTAAATAGTAACAAAGTAATAATTCGAATGATTAATTTTTTTATCAGATGGATTTGAGTGGAGGTTGTGGATGAAATTTGGAGATTCTAAATTGAGATTAACTTTAAGGTAGTGTTTGATATGAGGGAAGTGGGAGCACATTCCTTATAACGTGCCCAATTAAATTATATTATAGTATTTGTTTTGCAATAGACAACTGTAATGTAAGATTGCAATGCAATCACATTACAGTCAATAGATGCATGTGATCGCACTCCAAAACCAATGCAATAACATTACATTGCACTTTGCAATGTTCTTAAAGATATTTTTACCTTTCGACTTTATCATCTTATTAAAAACATTTTTTAATGTTATAATTAAAATAAAATATATAATATAAACATAAAAAAATAAAATAAAATAAAAATATAAAAAATTAAAATTTATATAATATAGGTAAAAAAAATAAAAATAAATATATAATATAAAAAATTATTTTAAAAAAATAAAAATAAAATATATAAAATTATAATAAAAAATAAAAATAAAATATATGATATTAAAAATATATTTAAGAGATGATATTATATAAAAATTAATAATAAAAAATATAAATATATTAAACTTGTATTTTAATAAATAGGAACAATTTTAAAAATTAACTTCACATTCTCAACAAAGTACTTATAAATCAAACATTACGATATTATCTTCTTTACATTTTAATCATTATTTTATTTATATATCAAATACTATAATATTATTTGTTTTATAATTATATTATTTATAATCATATTACTTATAATAATATTACATTATAAAATACCAAACCCTGATTCGAAACCTTATTAATTGAGAAGCAGGAGTACATGATCTAACCGAAACGCATCGTTTTAACATATTTGTATAAATATATGATTTCCCGGTGGAATCGTGCTTTTTACGAATATTCATTCCTTGAAGCTAAAAAGGAAAAAAAACGAAAACAAAATATAATAGCTTCTTCCCCATCCCTTTTCCCTCTGTTGTTTCTTCTTCAACCCTAATCTCAAAACCTCAAAATTTCTTTCTCTTTCTTAGAGAAATCCTCGGAAAATCTAGTCCAATTTATGGATCAGTACTATCATCATCAGCCTCATAATCAATGGGGGCAACCACCACCACCACCACCACCACCGCAGCAACCCAGCATATGCCCAGTTTGCTCAATTCCTCATCTACCATTTTGCCCTCCCTACCCTCCTTACAATCACCAAAATCCTAATTACCCTCCTCAGCCTCTCCATTATGCCCGACCTGGATTTGACCCCTACCAACCTCCCCTACCGCCTACGCCACCTCCTCCTCCTCCCGCGGTCCCAACTCATACTCCCCCTTACATCGATGGGTTCTCCGATCCTAGATCCTGGCATCGAAACCCTAATTACGGCTACGATTATGGGACGGCTGGTGGTGGTGGTGAAGTTGATCGGAGCTACAAGCGGGCGAGAGTTGACGAGTTTGGATCGGGTCCGGGTTCAGGTTGGACTTTGTCAGAGGATGAGAGAAGATTGAAGTTGATTCGTGATCATGGTGGTGCTTCATTGAGTGGATGTAACCAAGAAAATATATATTTCCAAAATAATATTAATGACAATAACAAGGCCACCCCAATGCCACCAAGGCGTACAGAGATGTATAACATTGAAGATTCACTAAACAATTATAATGATTATAGTAATAATTATGATTATAATCAGCAGCAGATTCAACATAAAGATTTAGTGCCTGCAGCGGTGAATAATTGGCAAGGTTATGAACAGAGAATTGGCGGTTATTTGTCACAACCTGGTGGCAGTAACATGGCTCAGCCGCCACCTCCTCCTCTTCCAGCTTCTCCGCCGCCACCTCCGCCTGTAGAGCCTCCAATGCAGAATCACTCTTCTTCGGAGTTTAAGGCTTTTTCTTCATCACCCAATTCATCATTTTCTTTATTTCCTATACCTGTTAGTTCTTCAGTCACAGCGCATTCCACTTATCCAGTGGTTCCTGAGCCTTATTATCAGAGCAAGCCACGGCATGCTTCTGGTGGATTCATTGGGGAGGTAATGGCTGGCTTTTTAATTGCGGCATTGGCGTTTGAAAATGTACTTTTCAGGGGCTCAAATTATCTCTTTACTTCTGTTTCTTTCTTTTTTTTTTTTTGATTAGGATCCCCAAGTTATCCATAGGACTGTGCAATACGTGGGCATTCCTCCAAAGCAATTGTGTTCTGATAAGCCTAAAGTTGTTAATGCTTCTGAGTTGTTTAAGATGCCTCATAGAGCTTCTCGGCCTGATCATATTGTGATAATTCTTCGAGGGCTTCCAGGTAAACTAGATTAAGTACTTGCATTTTAGTTGATTCTTTTTCTACCTTTTTTCTAGTTACCTGCTGGGGTGCATGGAAAAATCGGCTAATGTTTGCTAAATAAAGAATAAGGTGAATTTATTCTCTAGGATAAGAGTGGGCAAGAAACATACTCTTTGATAACTGCTAATGTTCTGATGAGCATCATTAGTTGCTATATATCCTCCATCCTCAGAAAATGCTATGAGTTCTGTTATAATTATAGTACATGATAATAATTTCTATGAGCATGGTATGCAGATAAAAGGAAGGCTGAAGATTATGCTCATTAGCATTTCTGAGCTTCTAGAACCAAAATTTTTCAAAAGAGGCATTAGTGATGCCTTAGGAAGATACTTTCACATTTTATTCTGGGCATACTCTTGATAACTGCTAATATTCAGATGAGCATCATTGGTTGCTATTTATCATCCATGTTTTCAGGAAATGTTATGAATTTTTTCTGTCATGTTTATATTATATGATGATAATTTCTATGAGCATGGTATGCAGATAAAAGAGAAAGGCTGAAGGGTATGCTCATTAGCAGTTCTGAGCTTCTGGAACCAAAATTTTCAAAATAGGCATCAATGATGTCTTAGGAAGTTATTATCACTTTTATTTTGGGCATACTCTTGATAACTGCTATCATTGGTTGTTATTTATCCTCCATTTCCTTAGAAAATGCTATGATTTTTTTTTGTTATGGTTATTGTACATGATGATATTTTCTTTGAGTATGAAATGCTGATAAAGGAGAGAGGCTGAAGACATTACCAACTGTATGATCATGTTTGGCCTATTTAATTTACTGCATTTCCTTTATGTTTAGGTAGTGGAAAGAGCTACTTAGCAAAGATGTTGCGAGATCTTGAGGTTCAAAATGGTGGTGATGCCCCTCGAATCCACTCGATGGATGATTATTTCATGACTGAAGTTGAAAAGGTCTGTTAGTTTACCTTGTTTTTGTTGATATTCAAAAGCAATAGAAGCCTTAACTGTTTTGAAATTTTTGATGTATTTTTATGTCATATTGCTTAAAGGATGAGGAGACTGATTCAAAATCATCAAGTTCAGCTCGAAGCAAGAAAGCAATGAAGAAAACGGTGATGGAGTACTGTTATGAACCTGAAATGGAGGAGGTAATGCCACTTGTATAGAATGGACATCATGGTTTGATGCTTGTTTTGAATTTGCATCTATGTACATTTTACGTAGTTAGTTTTGGAGTTGCTGCTGAAAACTTCTAATCTAAGGTTAGTCTGGCAGATTGGACAAGGAATCCAATCAGGAAATGTGCATAGTCTCTCATCAATTTATGCTGAATGTTTTGGCTTGAGCTTCATCCAAGTTGACATTATTGTCTGCTGGACTGGTTTTGATATTTGTTTGGTGTATGTTGTATAAAAGAAGGCTGAGCAATACAGCTGACCTTTAAACATCAAAAACAATTTCAAGGCATAATTCTTTTAAAAGTTTTTCCTCTTATTCCATGCTTAGTAAAAGAAGAAAAAATCCCTGATCATTAGAGACGTGTCTTACAAAAAGTATTTTCAAAATTCTAGTTTAGCTATTGCTAAATAGGCATGAGCTTGCTGGATAATTCTTATGCATTTAAGTATGAAGAAATGCATACATGTCAGCAACCTAGTCGTTTCATTCCTAGCTGCACTATTTCTTTGCTTATGCATGATAATTTCTCTTATTATTTTTCCGAGAATTTGGTGTTAATGTAAATATACTACAGGCCTATAGAGAAAGCATGTTGAAAGCATTCAAGAGGACCCTTGAAGATGGGATCTTCAGTTTTGTAATTGGTATGATTCTTCAATTGAAATTTTAGGACTACTAATTGACTTATATCTATTTGTTAATATTATGGTCATTTTATGTGTTAAAGGTGGATTAGAAACTGCTTGGTATTGGAAAAGTTTCATTTATACTAATGTGGTTACATGTTTCCTTTTGCTCTGATGATTTTGAAGTGATGCCTACTTTTGATTTTCAAATTCTTCCACTGTTAGTGGTAGCATTGCAGATACATTTCTCTCCTTCAGATTGTCATTCATGTGCCTGCCTTAGTTAGATATAGTTTAGAAGACTCAGAATATCTTATTATTCTTTCCAAAGGAGAGAAAAAAAGTGGGATGCCTAGGCTTCATTATATAAAATGATTAAAGATTGTCCCAGTTATGCTGGCTTGTTACAGCATTCAACGACATAAATGATCTAGCTTCATTATCATTTAAGTGGTCATGCAGTGCCCCTGCACTGCTTACATTGTTAACTAACTACAGATGCAGTTTTTGTTCGGCAATTGACCCTTTTCTTGCTGGTATGTGTGCTTTGTCTTAGTGGATGACCGCAATCTGCGGGTAGCTGATTTTGCTCAGTTTTGGGCAATTGGAAAGGTATACTCTCAATTCTTTCTCACACCCCCTCTGCAAGTATATTCTCTGGGAATACTTTAAAGGTGTGCAGGTCTTATTTGCATCATACAGGTCTTACTGTAATTTGGGAGCATGAACATTAATATGCTAAATTACTTTTTGAGTTTTATTCCACTTCTTTAACTTTTATTAAGCAATTTTATAAAAACATTTATTTTATTTTGAATTCTCCTCTATTTTTCATTCCCAATTTATTAATCTGAATATTTGTTTGTTGTCTCCCAATGCAAAGATGATTTTTTTTAAGCTGAATGTTTGAATGCAGCTTAGTCACTTGCTTTAATACATGGGAAAATGTTAGCCCATCTTAGAAAGAAAAATACATATAAGTAATTTTGTTGGATGTGGACGTGGAAGCCTTTGGCTCTGCTATTCTCTCATTCCTTTGTTTTTTGTTTTTTTCTTATTCTTTTAACTTGGAGTTTCTGGTCTGTGTTGGAAAATTGAAAGCAGTTGATGTTTTCAGGAAAATTATATGTCTTGGTACCAAAAATCATCATATTTATAACTTTCATTTCTATGGTTAAGAAATTATTCTGTTAAAAAATGAAAAAAAAAAAAAAAAGAAAAAAATCAATAGGAAGCAATGGGCCATGTCTATGACACATTTAATTCAAGGCCATAATGTTATCCATGGGAGGTGCAACTCTTGTTCTGCTGTGTTGATAAAAAATCTTTCTTTTTAGTTTTCATAAGCTAGCCTTTGTGCAATTAGTTGCCAGTATACTTTTGTGCTTTTTAAAATCAGCTGTGAACCTGCAAAAAGACAGTTTTGTGAAATGCTGCTGGTGACATATACTGCTTTGTACCAAAAATGAATATGGGATGCATGTGATGCTATTACAATATCAGCTGGAATTTCATCAAGTATACTAAATTATTACTGATATTCCTTGTATCTACGCATTGCCCTTTGGGGAAAAACCTATGTTATGGTCTCAGTACTTTTCTCAGCTGTACTAGAAGTTTGCAGGCCTGGTTTAAGTTAAGGCCTCCATTGTTTTCTCAGTCTGTGTGTGCGTATGTGTGCTTATGCCAGTTTTATGTCATCTATCATGTATATGCTATTGCTTTGTAGTCAGCACTGTTGTGTCCCTTGTAGACCTTTAAATCAGTGGTTTATTATTATTGATGGAATTTTTTGTTTATCTAATGATTGAATAATCTGATTTCAAATGCTTATTTTACATATTGCATTTTCTTTGATTTGAATTTTTCTGTATGTGAATGTTTCCCTACAATGAATTTGCTAAGAGCTAGATTTTAGGTCATTGGGGGGTTGTTTTGCTTTGTTTTGTTCTGACTACTCCATTATTGTTGTGTTTGTCATTGAAAAGTTGGAATTGTTTTATTCTTTTTTGAAATAATTGGAACCTATGTGGTGGAAAATTTTTTGAATCAGTTGTCACAATCTTGGGAGAAATTGAATCTCTTCTGAAATGTTTTCCAGGACATTTCATCTTTCCATAAAAAAGGTTCTCTAGGACTTCAAATACTAATCCGACCATTTGCATGTATAATTTCTTAATTTGTACCTTAAGGCATAGCATAAGACTACTAATCTAATGATTCGCAAGTTTTTAATTGGTGTGCTTATGCATTATGTTTTAATGATGATCATTGAGTTACATTAATTGGTTATTTTTGTTGTGTATTAGTACTTTTTCTTATTGTTCCTTGCTTACTTTTCAGAGATCAGGTTATGAAGTTTACGTATTGGAAGCTACATATAAGGATCCAGCGGTGAGTGTGTATATAACTTATTTTCTTTGTAAGATTCTTGTCACATTTTCCTGATATGTGTGCAGTGTTTAGTTCTAATATTGAACTTGACAAGTTGCTGATGTTTTAGAATAAACTGAACAAGGGTTCTTCCTCCCTCAATTGTGCCATAAAGCTTAATTATGTTGAATTTCAGGGCTGTGCAGCTAGGAATGTTCATGGTTTTACCCTAGATGATATCCAACAGATGGCAGGACAATGGGAAGAAGCTCCATCATTATACCTGCACCTGGACATCAAGGTTTGTCGCAACTAAGCTTTCAGTTTTAACTTTCCTGTTAAAACTTTGGAAATTCAAATTGAAAGCAAACATCATAATTCGAAAGATTAAACATAAAATAAGGTTGACATCTTCTAGACGATGAAGAAAAATTGGAAGTGTCACTTATTGTAGCATAATACCTACGAAAAAAATATTGTTACTTCCTTTGCATCTTCTAAATGCTGTATTTTACTGGTATGACAGTCATTGTTCCATGGAGATGACCTGAAGGAAAGTGGTATTCAGGAGGTAATTGACTTTTTTCATCATGCTGATTTTATCTTTATAAAGAATTAGGTATATCATGCGCTTCTGTCTGATAACTTAATTGTAATTGTGCCTGTGCCTTCTTACTTACAACATGATAATATTTGAGCTTGTTCATAACATAAATATATATGGATAATTATTTTTCCCCATTTGTTATTTCTTCCCTGAATCAGTTTTGTCCCTAATGTTTATTTGGAAGTAATATTTGTTTCTGCACCTAATTAGACACTTATATTTAACCTTATTTTCTGAAAAGGAAGAGTGGATTGTAGTTGGAAAGTCACTTGGAAAATCTCCTTATAGTAATATTGTGTTGAAAGTGCAATAGTTTTGCTGTTTTTCTTCACTTTATAGAGGTTGTGGCAACACAGACTCATTGATGTGTGATTTTGGAGTTGGTATTCTAACTAGTTTAACTTAAATTGAATTCTCTTATTGTCTTTGCCAGGTTGACATGGACATGGAAGATGGAGATCGTGAAGAAGGATCATCAGGACAGCAAGAACAAAAGCCTGAGAAAACGAAATCACATGCTGTTGGAGATCATGTACTTGGAGGTATATTTCATCTCTTCGCTTTGCATGCCTGGTGTATCAGTCCCTCCGTTATGAAATACATACATACATATATATATATATATATATGTACATAAGCACACATATGGCCATATTTGTTTATACATGATGTACACATGCACATAAGAATATTATCTAATTGTGTTAGTTTCTATGACATGCTATTTTCTTGAGTTTTAGTAACATCTTAAATGAGTTTTGATACTTTGGATGTGTAGCTTGAAGCTTGAACTATAATGTATTTTGTTTCTTAAAAAGCAAGGGTTTTCTAGTTACAGTTTTTTGCGTGTTTGTTAGTAGTCCATGTACATATTTTGTAGTTTTGAGGTTATGCAATCTGGGATAATGGTTGCTGTATACATATGAATATAACTTGAATGCTTGTCACTTTGAAATGTAGCTGTAGGGTTCAGACCAATAATGAATAGAGATTGCCCTTACTGAATTAGAATGCCATACCTCATATTTTAATCTTGCTTTACATTGATGGCATTTTTATTGATAACATTGGTCTGGGATGTTCTCACTTAAATTGATTGGTTGGGTCATAAGGGTTGAGGGTTCAAAAAATGCCAACAATTCCTGGTTTTTGTGCTAAGTAATTTTGTGCTGTTTGATTTAAGTTACTAATAGCAACATTCTTAGACAATTTGAAGCTAAACTAGAAGGTAAATGCTGGAGAAAATCCTAAAGGGCCAGAGATTGTGAGATGAAAGTGGGTACTTAGTTTACACTGCAAACATATTTTATTTGCATAATGTGCTATTGATGTAATGCTAGAGGTCGGTGTTGTTTGTTTCTCTTCTTTTAGCTTCCTTTGGAGGCTAGAGGTTTTTCCAAGACTCAAGCAATTTATACAGCTTGTTAGGATACAAGTTTTTTTTAAGTGCAAATTGCACGGGGATTATATTAAATGTCAAGTGTTATGAATTTAAAAAAATGAACATAGTATTTATATTTTGGTTAAAAAACCAATAAAGTTTCAATTAGATTATAAGTTTATCATATAGATGAGTTTTTATCTAACAAGTTAAGTTTGACAAGTTACAGAATAAAAAGTAGTGTTTTGGTTTAGACCGCACCACAACTTCACTTGAAAATTATTTGAGTAAATATTATTAGAAATAAATTAAAAAAGTTTATAAATGTATTTTACCCTTCAAAAACCCCTTTGGCCAATAAACAAATTTCAAACCCCTTAATTTCTATTTTGTATAGTAATATTGATGAGTTAAAAAATAAACTGTAGTGATTTGATTAAACTATAACTTAAAGTAATTCAACTAATTTTAACTCTATCATAAAATTTTATTAGAAACAAAAGTGATAAGGTTATTTTCGTCTTCACAAAAGTTGCACACCAACTTTATATTGGTATATGTATCCAGTGTTTTCTGTCTCACAGTTAATTATATTTATCCAATTTACCTATGTTTTCAAGATTTAGATTCTTCAAAGGATGACAAGAGGAGGGATGCTGAGGGTGACCATCCTGTGGAGGTGAAAGAATTAAGTAGGAGTAAATGGTCAAATGATTTGGACAAAGATGAAATTGAAGGACCAGAAGCTATTAAGGGAAACTTGAATGCTCTCTCTGGGTTGATCCAAGCATACAGGAAGAAGGGAAAATCTGTACATTGGAGTGACCAGGTATTCCTTATATTGCAGTACATATTTTGTGTTTGCCAGTAAATGCCAGTATTGTGTGTTTGCCCAAAATGTTTTAGGTTCCTGTTCCCCCCAATTTTAATGTTACTGAGGAAATTGCTCAACATGCACAGACATTTACTCTGGTCTGCATGCATATGTGTATATCAACGAATGTGGCTGTTGTGAATATTTCAACCATGTAGCTACACTGTTGCTTAAGCAGTCATAAAAGCGTCTCCTTCTCCACCTTATTTCTCAGTTGCTATAAATGCTGTCAAGTTGTTTTCCTGTGCATTCTTGAGCCCTTCAGCACTGCAATTGTCATGTACTGTCTAGCAGTGTGGGTTCTTACCTGGAAGGATCAATGACCATGGATCATTGTGATGAAATTATAGGGAAAGTTCACTTAAATCTTTTACCATTAGTTGTCTGTTTGATGGGGTCAGTTGAGGAACAGAACTAAAATAACCTTTGATTAAAGGCCTAAATGGAGATAATCTGATAAGATCTGTATAATCTGTATTAGAGTTTTATTGTTTGCTGTAGTTATGCAGGAAAACTCTAGTCTTTGGCAGCTGTCTCCCCAATTCATATTCCGCTTTGCAAATGTCTTGCCTCTAATTAGTTTCTGTTTGAGCAATATAAAATAGAGGTTTTCTGCTACTCCTGGTGGCTTTTACTGTTATTTATTTTAGTTATTTTTCAGGGCGGTGACACTGGATTCTCAATAGGTGCAGCAAAGAAGGCCAAAATGTTGTCTCTAGTGATTGGACCAGGAGCTGGTTACAATTTGGTCAGTCATGCAATTATCATATCTGGTCTTTCAGTTTTAGCCATTTAGATTTCAATGGAAAAATTCTGTTTAGCTGTCTGCTGTGACATTTAATATCCTTCAATTAATTATTAGTTTTATGTAAGCAATTTCACGTTGGAAGGAAATTGCTTCACTGTGAAGTCAGTGAATGACAAGACAGACTTCTTATGATTAAGTTTTAATTTTGATGAGTCGAAAACTTTCTCCACTGAGTTAAATATCTCTTAGAAAGGCTTAACTGTAACATCATGGTACTTGTGCTTCCATCACTTGCAGAAGTCTAACCCGTTAGCTATAGAGGAGAGCCATACATCCAACAGCAGTGGCACTTTGAAGAGGCAGAGTTCATTCCAAGAGCGACTTCGTGCAGAGCAGGACTCCTTTAAAGCAGTTTTTGATAGGAGGAAGAGAATCGGCAGGCTTGATCTTGATGAGGATTAGTATAATTAAAAATCGGGGGGAAGTTTTGCCTTTGTAGAGATGTTTGGCATGACTGCTTTCACTGGCCGCGGCGCCCTCCATCCCCCACTTTTTTTTGGGTAATTTATGGGGGGACTTGCGGGATGTTTGTAGTTTAGTATGGGAAAAGAGAGGTGGTTCGGTCAAACTGTATCTGTAAAACAGAATGAGAATTCAATCTCCATGGTAGGAAAAGAAAGTTTTTCTGCCACCATTATCAAATTCATACTTGTAATCGTTTTCTGGGCATCTCAATGCCTGTGTGACGTATTCCATGACGTGCCCAGAAATTATCCATATTACTAAAATTCATTAAATAAGATTTTCTGATCTGGTCGGCTACCCAGGCATTAGATTAATACTTGTAGCTGACGTAGTCAGATTTTTTTGCATTTTCTGCACGAAATTATGTTGAGTTGAATGATCAATGTTTAATAAATTTAGCAAACCTAAACTCAAATATGCCAAGAATTTGAAGAGGTGAATGCATTTTGCGACAGGGTTTTATTTATCTTTCTGCCCTTATGCAATTCATAATTAAGATTGAAGCAAAACAGGGGCTTCCTCGCTCTCCTGTCTGCCACGATCTCTTTCATACACTGCATGGTTACGGGTGCAAAGTTCCAAACTAATTTTCTGATTTACTGGCTGCACTTTAGAATTGTTTTTCTTTGTTTATATATATATATATATATATATATTTTCGAAGTCAAGTTTGTATCCAAACTCGTGTAAATGATGAGGCCAGATCTGTAGGATTAGGAAGTGCAACCTAATTGATCCCAATAATGGAGTTTGGTGAAGGTTATAAATAATAAAAACACATTTATCAAGTCTGACGTTGGCGGCGGCGTCATAAAAATGTCCAAAAATTTTCCTCTTATTATATTCTTAGCCATTGCTTGCGCGAATTTAAAGCTCATCACTTCAAGCTTGCTCTCTCTCTCTCTCTCTCTCTCTCTCTCTCTCTCTCTCTCTCGGTATTTATAATACGAGCAAAATACCTAAACCCCTTAACTTTTAATTAAAATTTTAACAGATGTATTAATTTTCAAAATCCATTTTAAAAAAAAGAACTTTCACTCAATACATTAGTTTAATCATTAAACAATTATTAATATTTTATTAATTTAATAATATGATAATATTAAAAGAATAAATTTTTTATTAATTTTAAAAATTAATATTATAATTTTTTTTAAAAAAAATATTTTTGATGATTACCACTTCACAGTAATCGAATTTGGTCGGTAAGTGTCAAATTTGATCAGATCGAGATCTTTAGATCCTGGCGCTCCCATCGTGGGTGCTCTCTGAGAGCACCTAACGTGGTGCTTTTGGCAAGCACCGTTTTGGTGCTCACGCTTCCCTAGGGAACACCGATCTTGATAGTCATGAGAGCACCGGAACTAATACTCTTTGAGAAATTCAATCAGATAGGTTGATCGGTCAGGTAGAGAACATCATCGACTAATCTAAAAAGAATAAAAAGAATATTTTAAATATTTTAACTTAAATATTAATTTCATTTAACTGTCTGACATAGAATATCTATTGTACAAACTAATGAATCAAGTTTGATTAAAAGTTAAAAGGGATAGAATTTTTTCCCCTATAATAATCCTTTGAGGCACCCAGTTCTATTTGTCGCACAAAGGGCTTTCGCCTTCTCCTTTACTCCTTCCGTCCCTCCCTCTCATCCTCTAGCAATCATGGCTGCTACTGCTGCAGGAAGGCACTACCTTGCACGTTTCGTGGATTCAGAGCCGACCAAATGCACTCTCTCTTACTCCCAGCATACTTCTTGCAGGCAGTCCATCCAAGCTTTTCACAACGTAAAAATCTTTTTCATTATTCTTTTGTTTTCCACTATCCATCATGCTTATTGCCCTGTTCTGTTGATTTTCCTTTTTCCAGCTGCTGAAATTTGACATGGCATTTTTTTTTTAAACCTTTCTCGGAAATGGAAACAGAAATTTCAGGTTTGTACACTATCCATGAATGGGTGCCAAGGTGATCCCAAACTCCCTGTAGGCACCATTGAAACACGTACACTAGCAGCAGTTCCGTCTCCTGCATTGGCCATGGAGAGGCTGAATCTCGCCATTGGAGATTTGAAATGCAGCCCACCTCCCTTCAGCTCTGGCATAATTCGGCTCCAGGTTAGTTCCTTGGCCATGAGTTACATTAATGTTCAAAAACACTGTTCTGTGTCTGGCTTCAACAAAGTCTATCCGGGACGGTGTCAAAATCAAAATGATTTTTCTTATCTGTAATGATCCAATGATGGGGAAATGGGTTGTTGCCACGTGGTTGGTCTCGCAGGGTGTGGTTGTAACATATTCTTCCTTATTCCTTATCCTGCACTTGCTGCAATTCCAAATGTATTGGTTTTTCCTTTTTTCTTAAAACGAGCAAAGAAACGAGAAATGTGGGCATTGCCTGTGATTCAAAACCAAAATTTCAATAATTGATGGTAATTAGGACTAGTATTTTGTCTGAATGTTAAGTATAAAAAATTTAAGGTCACCATGGCAAATAACATTAACATATAGGCCAAAAATCAAGGCCCAAAAGAAATCATCCCAATAATATAATATATATGTGTCTGATTTTTTTAATATTAAAGAAAATACTCTCATCGCTTTATATTTGCATTTTTAATTCATGAATTCTCTGTCTAGTGATTTGATCGTGAATTTTTCTAATATAAAATTTTCAAATTTAACTCAAGTGATTTACGGATGATGTTAGCGTGATGTTTTAAAAATTTTTTTAATTATTTAAAAATATTTAAATAAGTTTTTATTTATGAATTATATTTAGTTATAATTTTTTATTTTTATTTTAAATTAAATAAATTTTTACTATTTACTATTAATTAATTATAATTAATTAAAATATCACTTATTATTTTTATATTAACATACCATTTATGTGAAAATGAAAAATGATATGTAATTACATCATCATGCAATATTAATACGTCATATTATCATTTTTTATCATATATTAATATATTACAACAACATGATTTGATATAAAAATAATAAATATTATTTTAATTAATAATAGCTCTTAATTTTAAAAATTTATTTAATTAAAAATAAAAATATAAAAGTTTGATCAAAATAAAATTTTTATAAATAAATTTTTTAAATAATTTAAGAAATTTTTTAAAATATATGTTTATTATATTCATAAGAGGGAAGAAAATTGAAAATGATTGGGGCTAAAATACAAACACGGAAAAGTTCAGTGCCAAGAGTATAAAATCTCAAGAGTTTATTACTAATAGTAAATAGTAAATATCCCTTCCCGCGCAAATAATAGCTAAAAACCCAACTAACTTTTGAACAGAGAAAGAAAACTAAAATTGAAATGTGTGTTGTTTGAAGGTACCAATCCAGCAGCGAATTGAAGCAATCGAGTGGCTCCATGCTCAAAACCAGATTCTTCCTCGTTGTTTCTTCTCTGGTAGAAGAAGTAGAGCCAACGGTGCCAATCTCTTGATAGACATGACCAATGGAAATGGCCACAACTCCTTCGGCCAGAATCTGCTTAGCGTCGCTGGTGTTGGCTCTGCCGTCTTCTTTCGACAACTTCATCCCTTCTCCTATGATGATTGGAGGTCCATTACCAGGTAAATTATTTTAAATTTAAATTATATTTATTTAACTTATAATGAAATTGTTGATTTGAATCGCAACTAAGTACTCGAATTAATTAAGTTCCCCTCCATCATTTGCACTTTCAACTAACAATTAGGTGAAACGTCTTGGCTTGTCTAGATACAAACGATAATATATATATATTTTTTTCTTTTCTAAAATTTAGACAAACCATTACGTGAAACAATAATTATTTATCATGTTATTTTAAAATTTTATTCTAAAATTTTAATTTTGGAATTAAAAAATAAAAAAAAAAATCTGGAGGAGAGAAAAGAAAGAAAGATTAGGAGGGGAAAGAAAGAGAAAGGAGGGGGAACGGCAAAGGAGACCCAGCCCGATCGCCTTCAACCCGGCCTTTCCTCTTGTTCCCTCTCTCCCTCATTCCCTCTACTCTTTTCTTTTTTTTTTTTGAATTTTTTTCTAGGTTTTCTTTGTTTCTTTTTAATTTTATTATTTTTTGAATTTTGTTTAAGTCAAAAGTTAAAAGAAAAATTATATTACATTTATAAACACGTGTACATCCTCATTAAGTGTTTTTGAACACGTCACTTATTTGATTAATTCCAATGCAATCGGCTTGTCAGACGAAATTTCTGGTACTTAATTATGAATATTTTTTCTTCAGATATAAAATAAAAGATTAACAATTTTATTATAATTTAGATATTAATTTTGATGCTTTTAGGATTTATTTTTATATATCGGAATTATAAATTCTCTACCTTGTTGAATTGAAGGTTCCTCTCTTTAAAATGCCCTTTGATTCGTGCATATGGGGCAATTCGTTTTGATGCAAGGGCCAACATATCACGTGAATGGGAGGCATTTGGTTCATTTTACTTTACGGTCCCTCAGGTAGAGAGCTTGTTGTATTTCATGAAGTAGTTGTAGGGAATGATTCAGCTTTTCTCGTTAGTATTTAAACAACCTGCTGCTAGATACCAAATGACAGGTTGAGTTTGATGAGCTTGAAGGAAGTTCGATTCTTGCTGTAACCGTTGCATGGGATAATGCCCTTTCATGGGCATGGGATGAAGCCATTGATTCACTTGAAGCTACAATGCACCAGGTGCCACAAACCTTTTAACAGATTTTGCTTAGCATATATATATATAATTGCTTTGAGAGAGGTTTATCTTGTATTTCTTATTAATTAGATTTCAATAATGAAGGTTGCTTCAATTGTTGTAAAGTTGACGAAAGAAGCTTCTGGAGAATTCATGCTAAGTAATAATCATGTTCCCAATAAGACGCATTGGGATCTTGCTGTTAAGAGAGCTTTGCAGATGATAACCAGAAGCAGCTCACCACTCATTAAGGTATTGTTCCTAAAGTGGTTACTGTTTATGTAGCCTCACACCCATCATTACCAAACTATTTACCTGTGGTTTTTGACTAATCATTTTAATTTGAAATTTTAGGTTGTGCTTGCACGTAGCAGCAGGGTTTTAACTGCTACAGAGGTCGATCCTATAACATGGTTAGCTTGTCTGCAGGTATTGTTTTCTTCTCTCACTCCTCTAAATTGTAACATCAAGTTAAGATAATTGTCATTCAGCCATAGTTCTGCAGGTTGAAGGAGAAAATGCTTATCAGTTTTGTCTTCAGCCACCTAATGCACCAGCATTTATAGGAAACACGGTAAGTGTGACAGCATATCTCGTCGTGCAATACAGAACTCTTTTCTACACTGCAGGCTTTTTCTGTATTTTTATGATCATATTTTCTTCTTCCCCTTTAACAAAATGTTTGTCCAGTATCTTTCCTACTAAGATGAATTTTGCATGGTATTTGATGGGTATGCTTTTGAGATTAACATGACCGAAGTTTAAGGATAGGTAAAAGGAAAGTATTGTGAAGTGTGTAATACTCCTTTTCCACTTTCTACTCCACTGCAGTTGATAATAGATTCCATGTTTAATTTTTATTTACAACACACATACTCGTCTCAGATTTTTCATTGAATTGGTCCTCCTTTTATTGATACCAAATAGTTTATGCCCTTTGCAAAGTGATAATTGACCATAATTAACACTGTCCTCATATTTGCTGTTGTTGTCTGACACTACTTAATGCTGTTGTTGAACTTCCTGGACCTGATGTCATGGCTGCTCAGAATTTTTCTTCCTTTCCTTCTCTGATTTGATAAGAGGTTTTTTGGTGTGAGGTATTATTGTACATGAAGCAATGATGCAGAAAACTGGAAATTTGTAACCTATCTCTCCCCTAGGTGAACTTAGGCTGCTTTGAATTGCTTTGAGCATCAAAAGTTTCTTAAGATGCAACTTTTATGAGGTTTCTTCTTGCTTTGACTTATACAAACTTTTGTGAATAGCCAGAGCAACTATTTCACAGAAAATGGCTAAGCATTAGTAGTGAGGCTCTGGCTGGGACCCGTGCTAGAGGTGGATCCAGAACTCTTGATCTTCAAATAGAGCATGACCTACTTTCCAGGTTCTTTTTATTACTCTAAATTATTTACCAAACTTTCATCTGTTGAACGTCTTTTTACATTACTCATATAATTTTCTTTTTGTCACTTTGTTTGTGACACCACAAAACTAATATCTTATCTTGCTGCACATCATTTAGTCCCAAGGACCACTGGGAGTTTACTATAGTACGAGAAAGCATACAAAACAAATTAGAGGCAAGTTTTCTTCTACAATCTCAAATTGTCAAATGCATTGTTTTTCTAGGCAGAGAAATGTCTTTCTTCCTAACAGTTAAGATTCATTTGTAGCTAAAATTCTTTTTTAGGATCATTCTGGTTGATTCACTTGCCATTTCTGTCACAAATCATTTCTACTGCATTTAAACATATCACCTAATGTCAAAGATAGAAGCATTACCACCGTTTGAGTGGTCTTATGATAAGGGCATGGCTGTGGTGATGCCATCACGAGAAGCTACCCTTTTCTTTAAACCATGATATTTACTAACACAGTGGCGATGTGAAATTGTCATGCCATATCTCGGCTTATCTGGAACCATTGTTGATAAAATATTAAATATCCTTAAAATCTTTAAATCAAAAGATTTTCAGTTATATTTTATTAAATATGTTGATAAATATATAGAACATCAGGCCTCAAAGAGTCAGAATGAAAAGCATCTTTTTAGATATTATTTTACCCTTAATAATAAAGAATAAAAAGAGGGATAAAAAATTATTGTTTTACTCTTTTCTGCTTTGCAGTCTGTATGTGACAGCGTTGTTGTTGAGCCAAAGAAAACAGTACGAAAACTTCGAAGAATTCAACATTTATTTGCCCAATTGGCTGGTAATCTGAAAAGGGAAGATGATGAGGTAAATATTATAAATTTCATATAGCAAATAATGAAAATTCCTTCAGAGTACTTATAAGATAAATTTTAGTTCCATACTCTAATTTACCTGTTTCATAAACTGTTCTTTGTAGTTCCATGCTAAAAATTTCCTTGATTCTAGAATGTTGTAGTTTCCAGATATAGACTCTTAATTTATCAGGGATCTGGATGGTAGTTTCTCTCTAATTCTGATTAAGAGATATCTTTTCTGTTTCTAATGTTTCTGTGCAGTTTGAAATCTTGTCTTCTCTTCACCCAACTCCAGCAGTTTGTGGATTTCCAACAGAAACTGCGAGTCTTTTCATTTCAGAAACTGGTAATATTATATATACTATAATATGTTTTTATTTGTTCTTCCAGAGAAATGGTCTTTTTTCTCTTCTTTTCTGTCAAGATAACTTAGACTCTGTTTAACATCTTGTGCTTCATTTATTTTATTGTTTAGAGCTCAAGACAAAAGAATCTGTCTCAAAAGCTTAGATGTTTAAAACTCTAGAGAAAATAATCTGTCTCAAAAACTTAGATTGATCATAGGAAATATGGAAATATTTGGATTAGTTTTTAGCAGAAGAGAAAACATGGTGTGCCCTCCTTTCCCCCAAAGCCTTCTTCTATATTCTATGATTTTCTCTAATTGCATGGTTGAATTTGTAGGAAAAATAACGTTCTAATAAATGACTAAAGTTCTCAGAGATTAACTGCCATGATTATGTGCTCATAAAGAGCCTGAATTCTTCTTTTGAGCTAGGGAAAACCAAAAGATGGTTTCTTGAGGATATAGCTTCTTCTAGATATGGAACTAAAAGAATAAGAACAAAAATAGTACTGATTCTCACTTGACTATGCCTTGCCACTTTGGTTCTCAGCTCTTACACTTGTTAGCTAGTTTCTTTTAGAGGTATGCTATCAGAAAATATTACTCTCTTAGAGGGAATCTACATGATCAACTTCTAAAAGTGTGTTATTATTGGAATGGTGGTTTTTGATAGTCTGCTCTTGGCACAGGTTTTTAAAAATTGGTGCAATGTTTCTTTCTTGGAGGTTCATACTATGAACATTCTAGAAGCATGATTTGTGGTTGTTCTGATTTCAATTTTAACACCAAGATTAGTGCCCATTGCTCCCTTTAGATTTGTAAATTTATTTTCTGATTAAATATTTTGTTCTCCTGCTTTGCCATACTGATATTGAAGAAACTATGTATTTCAACAATTGGGCATCAATATTAAAAGGAAATGCAACTATTTCCATATTTGAGCAGGCAAATAGGCTACCAATTAATGTTCTCTTTAAACTAATGTTTGCCTGGTACTCGTTTGTTAAACTTTGATGCCTCAACTTTGTTCTTCAGAAATGTTTGACCGAGGAATGTTTGCTGGACCAGTTGGTTGGTTTGGTGGAGGTGAAAGTGAGTTTGCTGTTGGTATAAGGTCAGCACTAGTGGAAAAGGTGAGCACGAAAGCATCATTAAAGCTTCATAATATTTTATATTAAAATTTTTCTTCTTGGTGATCACGAACAAGATCATCAGCCTATGTGTTTACTTTTTGAGTGAGCCACTAATGCATTTTAAATTGTATTCAAAGAGCTCTTACATATGTTGTTAACATAAAATTACTGTTACCAAAATAATTCTGACCAGTTTAAGTTCTTAGGATCTTGGCGCATTAATATATGCTGGAACAGGGATAGTAGAAGGAAGCAATCCCTCTTTAGAGTGGGATGAACTAGAACTCAAGACATCTCAGGTGAGTGTAATAGTTTTTGCGTTCAGATGCGTTTATGTAGGTGCTTCCACATGGTTGTGCATAGTATACCCCTGTATCCGTTCTGCATATTGAAGCTTATGCTTATATTATAAATTTATAACATATGCATACTCAACCTCTTTCCATAGTGTAAAAGTTGCAGAAAGGGGTGTGTCTTTCCACACCTCCTCTCCCCTTACTCTTCATTCTAGGTCTTTGTGGGAATAGGTCTTAAAGGCTTCCTCTTCTGCAGTTCACCAAGTTGCTTCAACTCGAGGTTCCTTGGTGATGAATATTTGAGAATTTGGAGACTATCAATTAATAAGGTTAGTGATTTTGTTAAAGACATATGGTTCAGCACATCTGTGGATTTGTTTCTTTCTTGCTTTTTTTCTTTTTTTTTTTTTCTTGACATGATTTCTTGCATAACAAGTACACTAGGACTATAGATTTTCATAAGATGTTTACCATCAAGATTGATGACATGATAATACTACAGTTCATGTTCTGAAGACTGGGGTCAAGTACATTATTTCTGGAGCTTATTTACTTTTACAAAATAAAGGGCAGAAGTAATTCAATCCTGCTATGGAAGTAAGAATCATTGAAGTGGTTCATTTGGTGCCTATTATTTCGAGGAAACATTTCTGGTGTGCGTTGCTTCAATTCAAGATTGAGTGGCAGCACAAGCAACAACAGATATTGGAAATTGTTTCAACCGAGACTTCTACCTTGTTTCACATAGTTGA
Organism: Theobroma grandiflorum; assembly: GCA_036013995.1. Taxonomy (NCBI): domain Eukaryota; kingdom Viridiplantae; phylum Streptophyta; class Magnoliopsida; order Malvales; family Malvaceae; genus Theobroma; species Theobroma grandiflorum. The sequence goes on from CP142131.1 coordinate 19,006,025, forward strand.
TTTATACATAGGAAAGCGTGATGCAGGCTGTTCGGTTTTCGTCATTGTAGATGTATCAGTAACATTCATGAATCTACTTTACTTGAAATTTTTGAAATTTTATTTATTGGCGTAAAGTGATTAAATGTAATCATTCCTTCTACAGATTGCTAGTCTTCTTGGTTATTTCTCTGCATGTAAATGTCCTTTTTTGTGTTATAGTATATGACCATGATGCCATGTTCTTCCTGGATATAAAGACTGATAACCAAGATGATACTTGTTATCTACCCTGAGTAAGTTATTCCTTAAGTATTTTCTGAAGGTCCTTATGGAAAATTCGATCTGGCTATTGTTTTTTGGCATCTTCATTTCCTTCTGCTTTGACTTGAATTATCTCATAAATTGACTCTATTTCAAGTTTAAACAAGCAGAGCATGTTTTCTGGAGTAATTTCTTTGTCATTTGGATAATCAACCAGACCGCCAATGTCATCGTTTTTAACTGACTTCGGGTTTAGGAGCTTGAGATGAAAATGTATGGAGCAGCTTTGATTCTTCTCTCTTCCTCAATTTGATTAGTTGGTAGGTAAAGCTCGTTCTGTTTAGGAATTAGGGCATTGCTGATTGGTACCAACCCTCTTCTCCGAACAGCTCATATATGACCTGCTGATGTTAATTACTTTTTTCACTAGTTCTTGTTAAATGAAATGCAAAAAAAAAAATAAAAAAGGAATATGTTACAGAGTAAATCAAATTCCACTAAGGGGAAGAATTTAATGTACCAATCGGTAAAAATTTACTATATATATACAGAGTATATGCAATTCCATCAAGGGGAAGAAAGAAAAGAAAATTTTCCACCTTGTGTCATGGAAACAGCCCTAAAGTAGAAAACTAGATTGGTGAGGACCTGTTTTTCGTCTCCGCCATTTACTAGCTACAGCTTGTGGTTGGTTCAGTTTATGGTGTACAATGCAGATTAACATGGCTTGTTTTTTAAGCAGTGGAGAGCGCCTGAAAAGCGTGTGAGCCTGGTTACAAATGTCCCAGGCTTTGCCTTGATCACATCTTGTCTGTTGCCCCTGCTGATTGGGCTCCCAGATTGAACAAAGAATGCCCCATTCATCATAAGATCATTCTCAGACCTCCAGTTCCATGACTTCCATTCACTCTCTGGCGCATAGTCCCTCTTGGTAACCTGCACCGTATTAACACAAGATCATAAATTTGTACAGAAGCAAATGCTTAATTATGACAGGCATGCAAAAAGATTTCTTTCCTTTACAGTTGCATGTCAAACAATGTTTCTTTGTGAGACCATTTTCATTGTAAAACAAGAAAGCCATGCGTTTGATGGATTTGATAATACATGTTAGGTAGTGTACCTCCTTGCAGGCGATGTTGGGGGGAGCAATGAATCTGTTGCCCTGGCTAAGGATGGTAGGCTGGTTGCTACCACCAATGGCATACATGAGCCAATGGGTGTAATCGTTGTTGACGACATGGATGAATCCCCATCGGCACCTTGGCATCCTTTGCACCAATCCTTGGCCAAAATGGTTGAAAGCAACCGTCACTTGCATGATTTTATCATCTGAGAAGCTATCACTTGCTCCAAACAGCATCACCTGTACGTTTGCAAGCCAAGCATGCATGCGCTTGAGTGCCAATTTCAGACTCATGTTAAACATTCACAAAAAAGGATATCATTGCAAGCCTTGAGAGTGGCATTACCTCGTTATGATGAGTGAAGTGGCAATTGGAGATGGTTATGGCCGTGGATGCCTGAATAACATCAATTAATCCATCAGAGCATCTAGACATAGAGACGTGATCAATCCAAATATTGTGGGATCCAAAAATTGAGATCCCATCACCGTCGCTCTTGGTACGAAAACCAAAATGATCCACCGAGTCTCTTATCATGCCGCCATTGGCTTCCACCGATTGACGAATGTGTATGCCATGGATGATGATATTTTGAATGTACTGCAGAGTGATTTGAGCACCACGGAAGAAATGCACATTAGCCCCCCGGCCGTCAATGGTTTTGTCACTAGTCATAATCAGCTCTTCATTTAGTCTAATCACCATGTCATGGGCAAATATGATCCAAAGAGGTTCCTTCTGGATGACAGCGTGACGTAGGGTTCCGGGTTTAGGGTTTATCATATCATTATCTGATGGATCCGTGACTACGTAGAATCTACCGTTCTTGCCCCCAGTGGTCCTGCGGCCGAATCCCAGGACACAGGTGGCTAGCTTCTTGCGATTTTCAACCCAGTGGGGATCACATCTCCAGCATCTGTCAATAGGGTTTGTGGCTAGGCACGGCCCACGGTATCTGCCTAGGTTTCTCCTTGTGCTATTGGAACCTTTCAAGGCCCTGCATAAGCAAAAGATAAAAGCAGGAAATTAGAAACATGCATTATATATCTAACTGTTTGTTAATGTGTGTTCTAAGCCTGGAGACTCCAATCTTACTCTTAGACATCTGATAGTAATCAAGTTAATTCCACCACTAGTTTATTTTTATTACACTGTCGGGCTAAAAAATGAAGAGATATTACTGATGATATTAGAAAACAAGGAAAAAGGAAGAATAAAAAGCTTACTTGCCAGTTTCCTTGTTGAGATCATCGGTTACTTTCTCAGGATTGGGCTCATAGGCTCTCAGGGCAGCCTTCTTTGCTTCTTCAGCTCGCTTTTGCCACACCTCATCAAATTCACCAATGTTAGCCTTCACAATTGGACTAACTGCAACAAGAACAAGCCCCAGTAGCAATATAGTCTTGACAACTTTCATAGTAAGTACCTCTATAATTATTTTTTTTATATAAAACGAAAAGTTTTGCAAAATTTGCTGGTATCTTGATTCTTGAACCCTACATGATGAAATTTTAAACCATTTTCAGCTTTGTCAGTGCCATTGCACGTAGGCCGTTGTTATTTTTTACTAAACTATTTCTTAAAGCAAATTTGTAGCTAAAAAGTTTGAAATTAGCATCAGAGGGTTTGTTTAAATGCAATGGCTAGACATCCAAAAATAAAGAGAGAAATGAGACGTAGAGAGGGAAAGGAGGGAAGCCACTGCCCCTCAGTGGTCAAATTTTGGTCTCCTCGCTTTCTCTCCATTTTTGGATATTCAGAACTTGAGGCTTCTATGTGTGTATGATTTCGTAAGAATATCAGCATATATATATATATAGAATGGAAGAGGCTTTCTTCTTTGCCATTCAAAACAATTATTTGGATAGTTTTCTATTATCTTAACCAATCATATATTTAAATGGAAAAAAATAATTAATTATGATATTTATTAAATTAGTTATTTTATTTATAATTTTATCCTCAGTTTCTTTCTTTTCATTTATTTTTCAGTTTTCATATCAAACACAAGGAATCATGAAAACTCGTTTGAGTCCGATTTGATTTGAAAAAATTAACAACCCAAAATCAAAACAAATCAAACTCAAGTGGCTCAAACTTAAACTTAGTACAATGTTATTTTTTATTTAAATATTAATTTGATTACAGTTAATAAATATAACAAAAATTATTACTTTATTATTAAGTTTAAGAGATAATAAAAAATATACATTCTCTTTCATATTTATCTTTTAAAAACTATTAATTTAAGTAATTATTATAAATATAGCATTAAGTATTAATCAATAATTAACTTAAAAATTAGATGATAAGAAATATAAATCCTCTTTCTTAACTTTTACATAATTTTGATTTGTTCCAATATCCTTATTGTGATTTAAAAAAGGCTAAAAAATAAATTCTCTTAAATTATTATAGTTAAATTCATTTTTTAATAATTATACATCATACATAAAATTTTTCTTTTTTATTTATCCTTTATTTTTCATTCTTACCAATTAATAAAACAAATAATAAAAATAAATTTTAAAAAATAATTCATAAACTAAAAAAATAATTATCAATAAAGCTAATTGGATACCATTCTCAAGCATATTAATCTATTTTACCTTTAATAGATATTATATATTGTTGACCTCGTATGTCGTAACCATAATTCATGGTGAATCCCTAATAATAGTCAATGCAATAAAAATAAAAAATAAATATCAATCAATCAAAAACCATTTATATTTTTTGAGAGAGCAAATTGTTAATATATTAAATAAATAATTTTTAATTTCATATTTTTTTTTCTCTTTTTTTGAATAATTCAGGCAAAAAACTTCATTAATCACCAGAAACATTGATACAAAGAGACATACTCTTACTTGACATAAACAGCTTAACTCTAATCCTTGCCAACTCTAGGGTCATGCAAAAAGAGCCTCGTTAAAAAACCTTTTTATGAAAAAATTCAGTAACTTCAAATAATTCTAATATCTATAATATATAGAAAAACATCAATGTTTGTAAAACTTTTAAACGACCAAATTAAGCAAGCATATTTGTTCGTTATATATCTAAATTTTCATTTTAAAAGTTTCCTACTATAAATATTAATAAGATTAATCCGACTTACAAATAAAAATTCTAGTCATATTGAATGACTTTTATTAAAAAATACCTTTATTAAATTTAATAGTATTAAATAATTTATATTTGTCTATCAGTGTTAAAAGGAATCAAAGAGGTTTGGCTCAACCCTTCAGTGCCAATCTATCGATATAATTTGATCCTTCATCATCCAATATCCCAATAAGACATACAACATGACTTAATGCCTACTCAATAATTGTGTTTATCATTTTAACTCTTGAAACTTGTTCTTCATTCCTTAATGAAATTCAAAAAAATCCTTCTTCCAAATATTCATTCTACCTTGGCTAAGGATTTGCACGAGTTAAAGCATGCCAAGAAGGAATGGGATATCTCCTTGAGAATCACTTAGGATAATGTATTCTTTGTTGGTTAAAGTACCCCATAAGTCCCTATACTATAAGTTTTTTGTCAATTTAGTCCCTCTATCTCAAAACTGGTCAATTTAGTTCATGTACTTTGAGATTTTGTAAAATCAAGTCCCTATACTATAGGTTTTTTGTCAATTTAGTCACCGTTAGGAATTTGAGAATACGATGTCCTAGAAAGCAAGTACATTCTTATGTTTAATTTTATTTATTTTATTTGTAATAAAAGTATATTTTGATAATAAGACGAAGAGTTTGTTTTAAGTAAGCATTTATTTTCTAGTTATAAAGGTACTTTGATTCTATTAAGATATTAAAATACATTTGTATGAAAAGTTATACATAGGAGACATGCATTTTAATTTAATTTGAAAATTGTTCACAGCCATATAATAAAGCTATTTGTTTTATTATGTTAAGGTTTTAGTGTTTAGATTACTTTCAACATAAGAAATGTGATTCACTAACAAGGAAATGATGAGCCTAAAATCATCAGAGTAGTTGATTTCGAGTAATACCACTATAATTTGAATTGGAATCACGTGAGAATCAAGTTTAAGTTTAATTGTCACTTCAACCTTGATCTAACACTTATGTATTCGATTATGGTAAAACTAAAATCTTGATGGATAGTGGATTTGTATTTTATCTCTTTATAATCTTTAATATACCATGAGTATAATCATTATATTGCATCAATTTAGACTCCATAAGTTGGGATTATAATTAAGGTGAGTATCTGGGAACATATATCCAAAATGTGGAGTTTATAGCATTAACATCACTTCTAGTGATTTCAGAAAAATTGATGATTAATTTGGGTCTAGTGGATTAATGAATTAGCTACTTATCACATCTTGATACTTAAAAGATTAGGTCTAGAGTATTGGATCACTTGAATGAAATTTGAGACTAGGTGACAAAATTGACATACACTGTAAAACGGTAATTTCACCTTTTGTCATTGGATGGTTATGAGAGTCCACAAAATAAGGTTTGCAATTGGACAACCAATATTAAATATTTGATCATTTTTTATAATTGTAGTTAATCCAATAGTGCAGCCATGAATCTATGGTAGTGTGATTTCATTGTTAATAAACTTGAATTATCTTAATGAGATTATAAGTAATTCTGAGTTTATGGAAGCTTGAAATATCTATGTCCAAATAGATTCCCCACTTAGCTTCATAGAATTCAACTTATTTAAGGTGGAATACATGTTTTATTTTGATACTTAAATTTATGTACAGAATTGGTAACTTAACATGTTTGTCTCAATTTAAACAAGAAAACATGTTTGTTTTAATTTAGACAAGAAAAACATGTTTGTCTTAATTTAGATAAGAAATATGTTTGTCTTTGTTAGCTTTATTTTTGTTTTTAAATGAAAAAATTAATTGAACTTAATGAGCTTTGAAAATGAATGAAAGATAATTTTGAGTATGAAGAAAATCCTAAAAAATGTTTTGAAGTTGAATTTAAGAGAAAGACAAATTGAGATGTTAAGATTGATTGAACATGCTTTGAATGTGAATGATCATGCTTTTAAACTTAAAGAAATGTCTCAGGTAACTCTATGAGATATAGTTATTTGGTCTTAATTTTAGCTATTAAGTTGTTAAGTTCTTGAGTCTTAGCATAGATTTTAAGTGTTTTTAGTTATTTATTTAATTTTAATTAATTATGTTGGGTCAATTGAATTTAGATTATTTTATGTTAAGTTAGATGTTAAATTCCTTAAGAACAATTGCTATTGATTAAATTGTGGTTTTGTAGATGTATTTTAAAGGACTTTTAATTGGAGTAGGAGAATGCATTCTAAGTGCAGTCTTCCATTGCATATGTTGCAGTATTTTAAGCGTATCTTTCACTACAAAAGTCAAAATGACGTGATTATTAGACCATTGGAAAAGTAAGAGGCAGATCTACAATTTTCATATTTATCACATTCCCTATCGAGTTTCATTCATTCTTAGACATTCAATAATCACAATAATTATTCCTTAATCCACAAATCACGTAATTATTTAACTATGCCTTTTCAAAATTAGTTAGATTCATCTACAACTAAATTTCTAGCTTAAACTCACTGTTTTGCAAATACCCATGTGCAAAAAATTCCTAAATCCATCATCATTACCTTAGGTAAGCTCTAAACAATGAGGGAATCCATTAAAATCCTTTACTTTGTAGAAATCAATAAATCTAGAACAATATACAATATTTTCAAAGTTAAAAACCAAAGATTTAAAGGTTTTAAGAGTGAAAAATATCACTTTTATTTTTAAAACTCAAAACCAAGCTCAAATCTTCCAAAACTAGTGATTTGAGTGAAAAATAGGTTGAGAGAGCCTTAGAAAAGATAGATTACCTCTAAAAATTGGCTGAGAGTTGATAACCATAAGTGAAAGTAAGGTATTTATAGTTTGAGAAGTGAAAATACTCTTTTACCCCTTTTATTTTTGTAAAAACGACATCATTTATTGATAGATCAGGACTATCTATCAATAAATGGGCTTCAAAGCCTTTTTAAAAGCTTTCTGGTTGTTATCTATCGATAAATAGGAGACATCTGTTGATAGATCTAGTTATCTATGAATAGATCTAGTCATCTCTCCATAGATATTCTTCAGGGTAGCTTTGAAAAATCCTTTCTAGATTGTATCTATCGATAGATGAAAAACATCCATTGATAGATAGGCTCCAATAAGCAAAAATAAACCTTAGAAACATGTCCAATTGGACTCTTTTCAATCTCAAACTTTGTAAATCATCTTTGAACATTAAAACATGAATTTTAAAGCTTAAAAACTTAGTTCAAATGCTCAATGCACATCAATTAATTTCTCACCTAAGGATTTCTTGTTGAACACTATACATCAATGTGGGATTTCATATGAAATGAGGACACATAAAGTAAAAAGCACAGAATCAATCCACCAACCAAAGTCATTAACAAAGGCATCACCTTAATTAGCTTGAATCAAAAGTAAAGAACACATTGTAATAAGATAAAAAATCTCATTGGCCACCAATGATTTGTTAGAGAAGATCGTCTCATTATGTGCAAGCCACAGAGACCAAAAGGTGAAGGCGCCAACACAAAGCCATTGTTTTCAAATAATACCTTAGAAAGGGCATTCTACCCAACATTGGATGAAAAAAAGATACCGTATAAGGTGCACATCATACAAATCCCCAACACTACAGAATAAGTCCCTAAATATGCCAAGAAAAAAATCATGAAACAAGTAAATAAGAACAAGATTCTGCCATGAGCCTGAACCAAGAACATAGTTTCTACTCATCGAAAAAATAAACCCATTTTATGGCAAGAAAACTTTTGGTAGGAATAGAATCAAGAATGGCTTGCCGTAAGAAACATTAGACTTTGAGTGGTGTCACATCTCATTTTTTGAAAGGATCGCTATTGGCACTAGGACTTATATGGGTATAGCCCATTAGACCTTAGTATGCCTCTTTTCCTCATTTAATCATTAATCATGCATAAGTGACTCATTTGCCATCATCATAAAACATAGCTTAAGTTATTATAACATAACCAATCACACTCAGTCGTAGACACACGAATATGGACTTCTAAACATAAACTATGTGTATGCTTTCCATTCATAATATTTGTACCTAGTACAATTCATAAAAAATATTGTAAATGCACCCCAAGTGCTTATACGGGCTTTCTAACTAATAATTATAATATTCACATAATATCATAAGAGTAACTTACCACACAATGGCTTAACATTCTAATATAAACAATTTTTTATAAATAGAAATAAAAGATCGACTCATTAAGTGAATCATGACTTAACTCCTTAGGCTTCAAGAAGGCTGTTATGTCACCTACTTAAAGGAAAAATAGATTGTGTTTCCATGACATGGACTACTAGCACGAGAGTGTGATCACTAATTAGCAATAAAAATATATGAGAAAAATAATGTGTGAGTAACAAAAACTTCATGAATGGATACAAGAAGGGGACAAGTCAAGAAGTTAAAGCTTTTGCTCATATAAACATTTATGTAATCATGCATGTATGATCTTTCAAATATGTATAATGAACTTGTAATAGAATAATCATGCTTTCAAACAAGTTTCATAAATTCCTTGGAAATATGTACTAAACTTTTAAATCATAGAGTATCATGTTTAACAACATTGAAAATATTTCTCAAATATTTGAAGTCTTATGATTCTTTGAAAACACAATTTGAGAGTAAACCATTTGTAACACATTCACAAAGGGATAGCAAATGCATTAATCATCTCATATCATGGAAGCGAGACTTACCTTTTAAGGTTCATCAACCATGCACTTGAATGTCAAGGAATTCTAGAATAATTATATGTTTAGAGTGATTTGAGCCTTAATATATCCTATATCATACCTTAACCCTAGCCGAACATTATAAGTTGAATAAAGTCCTAAGGATCCATATCTAAGTGATGGCCTACATTAGTGGAGAGGGAGATAAAAAACAAACATATGAAATTCTAAGCTTGTTGAGATTTGCATAAACATAATTTTTTTTGAAGTGCATGATGTTCATTATCAAAAACTTCACACACACACAAAACCCATTCGAAAAATGAGCATGCACTTGGATGAAACATGAACTTAGATAATATCCATGTTTTATTTTGATCTTAGAAGACAAGGTAATTTATAAGGAAATTAAAGATGATCAATGATTTGGTGCATTTTCATAATTGATGTCTTCAACTACGTTGTTTCATTTTAGTTTTTGCTCTAGGACTAACAAAATATTAAGTTTGGGGGTGTGATAACTCTATTATATAGAGTTATTTAGCCATATTTTGGGATGTCAATGTAGTTAAGTCCTTGTGATTTAAGTAGCTTTTATACAATTTTTATGTTTTTATTTGACTAATTTAAAGCATGTGAACTTAGTTTAATTCATGTAATTTTAGCTTATTTCCATGTTTAAAGCCCCATTTTAAATAGATGCTAATTTAGTCCTTGTGTTTGCAGGTTTTCAACTGCATGAAGTTATATGATGATGAACTATGCAACGGAGACTAAGTACAAATTTTCACTAAACATGTTGTGGTAATTTAGGCATAACTTGAATTACAAGGATTCAATCAACATGATTGTTCGACCATAGGAAAGCTAAAAAGAAGACCTACAACTTTCATGTTTACCATTTCACCAAGATCAGCCTTGAGGTAAGAGCAAATTGCGTCACAAGATGAGGAACTGCAGCGGATTGCACCAAGGCAGCACAATGAGCAAGGCCGCAGCGTCCAAGGGAGCATCAAGGCTCCCATACAAAAAACTGAGCATCCAGCACCACAGCACCGAAGAAGGAGCTTTGCGGCACTAATTGAAAAATGGCCAAAACAATTATATAAGGTAGGAATGCTGCGGCGACCCTAGACCAAGGCCACCACGCTCTGATGTGGATTACAAGTCTGCAGCCAATTGAGAAATTAATTTTTAAGGTTTTTTTAGAGGCTATAAATAGAGGATTTTCAGCAGCTGAGAGAGGACTTGGAGAGGCAATTAAATGGCAGTTTTTAAGAGAAAAGAAAAGGCTTTCCAACAAAAGAAGCGAGAAGAAATTAAAGGCAATTGAAGATCAAGAATCGAAATAGGCTTTAATATTTCTTTACTCTTCAATTCTTTCTTGTTCTTTTGCTATATAAATGATCTTTTCTCTGGAATTAATTATATCAACTATAGAAAAAATGATGAACTAATTTTGTTTTCTAAGATTATGGGTTATTTCATTATGTAGTTTTTATATTCTATTTTTACTTGCTTAGTTTTAATGGACTATACATGATTTATTCAATTTTGTACTTATTGTTTTCCAATGCTCGATCACTAGTTGAAATATCTTGGGTCTCTAAATGGAACTTGACAGAGGGAGTTTAGAATAAACCATTGTTTTGAATAGTCTATGTTGATTCACTTTAGAGTTAGGTGATAGTTTCACATTTAAGATAGACATGTACCTAAATACCTTAGGCAAACATATTAAAACACAAATGTAATGAACCTATTCTAATCAGTTTGTATAGACATATGGATTAGTTTTGAAAAGGTATGCATGCACGATCTCGATAGAGACTTGTACATAATATGGATTATAGGTTAGCCATGTATCCCATTAATCTAAGTTAAGGAGAATGATTAAATTTAGATGAAGTTTTGAAAGACACTATAATCCTAGGCTTTTGAATTAATATCTCTCGTAATGAAATTCTATCCTTCTTTATTTACTTAGTTTTAAAGAGCATTTTTAGTTTAATTAACCATTCAAATTGAGTACTTGTATAAGATAGATTTTGTTATAAATTTAGTATTGAGTAAGAATAGGTACAAATCTTTGTGGGAAACGATATTCAACTGACCTTTATATTACTTGTACGGGCCACTTGTTGATTTCTCATATAAGTACACGTATTGTTAACAAGTAATATAATAGTAAATAGAATTCATTCCCACGAAGAATTAAATTAATTCCTAATTGCTAACTACTAAAATTTTAACACACTAATCTTATCCAAACAACCTAATTATAAAAAATGAAAAATTGAAACTAATAAATAAAACTAATCTTAAGTTTATCAGTAAAATTATTTTATTAAATTCGAGTGACTACCAGATGTAAGATTATAATATCCTTCAATATTTCATCTAAATGTTGTCTCTCTCTCTTAACTCAGATTAATAGATTAAGTTATTAATCTAGAGTCTTAAATTATTTACAAGTCTCTATCAAGTTTCTCATAAAAATACCTCTTCCAATAAATTTACTAAATGTCTATGTAAATTAAATTGAAGAAAGATTTATTAAGTTCGTGCTCTAATCTTGGCTACGTATGGCTTATAAGTCTATGTCTACCCTATATGCAAATCAAATCACTTAATCGATTAAGTGCGTTTGATCATACGCTATTTTATTCAAGGTCTACTTATATCTCTTTTAGTGAGGTTTAACTTAAGTTTTCAATTCAATCTAATTGATGATTAGGCAATTAGAAGCATTAAGAATAGAATAAAATAAACAACTCAAATCCATCAAATATAAGTAATAGAGAGATAAATAAATCATATTACATATTAAGTTCAATCATAATCTTAGATAAACAAATTAGTTCCCCATTAAGTTACATATCATCATTAAACAAAATTTAAACATTAAAAAAAACAAAAAAAATAAAAGAATAACAAAAAGATAAAAAAAACCCAAGAATTGCATTCTTGATCTCCAAATCTCCTTGAATCTTTTAAATTCTTCTTAGTTTCAATGACTTTGTGGCTTGACTCTAAACTTTCAATTCAGTGTTTCATTTTTCTCTAAAAGTCATCCGAAAAGTTATTTTTATAGTGCTTTGAAGTTAAGTCGAGTTGGATGAAGAAAGAAGTCAATTCCAATCAAGATTTCCTCATTAGTGTCAAACCCAGCTCTACAGTATGTTTATTATGTCGTTTATATACTTGACAGCATGTTTACATATTGGAATGCCCCAATGAAATCATTAAAGATCGGTATTGTACTTAGCGGTACAATTAAGTTGATTAAACCTCGAACAAGTTCAAATGAAGATTTTAAGATGAAATTATGAATTTCACAGTCTAGGGATGACTTAAAATGGCGATTCGGAGTTCGAAGGCTGATTTGGAGTCAATCGAAAAAATTGATCGATTAGGGGTAAAATGGTCATTTTGTCACCTAAAATTTAAATTTGGTTATTTAATGGAAATTTTTACCAAGATTGATCATTTGGAACATAATATGAGGTTGAGAAGTGAAAAAATGTAATTCCGATACTTTTCGGAGTATAGGGGCAAAATCGTAATTTTGCTACCCCGGGGGCAAAACGGTAATTTTTCACCCCCAACATTTGTCAAAACCAATGGATTTTATTCATCATGGAAATGGATAAACATGAGAAATATGTGGTGGAGAATTAAAGAATTAAAAGTCAAATATTTAAAATTTGAGCCAATAAGGAAATGCCATGTGTCATGCCTTTATTATTTTATTATTTTTTTATAAAAAGGCGTAAAAATCAGCCATAAAACCCCCATTTTCAGCCCCCATGGTCGACCAAACAAGAAGAAAGGAAGAACAAAAGAAGAAACAAAAACCTAGGTGGAAAAATCAAAGAGAAAGTGTGAAAATCCAAGGAATTAAGCTAGATAAGGTGAAATTTCATTATTTTTCCTTGAGAACTACACTACGCATGTATTAATTTCTCATTTCCATGGCTGAATTGTATGGTTTCATGATGGGTTTTGTCACGCCCCGGAACTCCCCATCGAGCTCGTGACAACTACCGTGAAGTCTCGATAGGTATTCACACCCTGAATACCAACCGAAACCCCGCAAGGCATTCATATCAGTTTCCACACTTCCCCAGAGAGCAATAATCATTAAACATCATATAAAAAAATCAAAAAAAAATTTTTCAATTCAAAAACGAAAATATGTTGTCTCTTGGCTTACAAGGGCATTTTCGTCCTTTCTCCTTGAAAACTCTGAAACCGAGTAAAAATATAGAGGATTAGTAGAAAACATATATTTAATAATTGAAAATAATTTTAGAAGCCTAATATGTTCGTTTGAAAATAAAAATTGGACTATTTGAATAAAATAAAAATATTCAACAAAATAATAAATTTTCTTATAACATAATTTTTATAAAGACATCAATAAATAATTTTTGCAGCGTAAAAACTAAATATATTTTTACATACTAGTATACAGAAAATCAGAACGTGAAATTTAAATTACAGTGACACGTGGGCCCACAACTAACCGTAATGCATTAAAAGCTGGAAACCTACAGCTTTTTTGGGAATGCAATCCAATTGTAGTCCTCGATGCAACTGGCTATCTACAGCTTATCCTGAGCCTGAAATGTAAATAGGAAGAGAGGTGAGATTATAAAATCCCAGTGAGTAAACAGATACCAGCTAAATTATCTAAAGTCGAGTAAAAAGAGACAAATTTCAAATTCTTTCTTTGTACTACCATTCGTCTTATCTCAACTCATTTCAATTGAGTAGTGACAAATAAATTATTCTATCGAGCAAAATAGAATTATTTTACTCGATTAAATAAATATTTAGTATGACTTATGTATCTCTTAAAAACTTAACTTGGCTTATGCCAAAATCATTCTTGGGGATGCCCTGGTCGAAGTATTTGACTGAGACCACCAATGCTGTTTAGTGTAGTATACAACTGAACATATATTTTTTTTTACAAATAACTATCTAGCCATGTCTTGAAGTTGGCTAAGTCTCACTCTCACGCGGTGGTCCACGTGAAGTGCACTCAAACTTTACCTTCGGATATACCTCACACAAGACTCTCTAATTGAGGTAAGATAAGTTTGATTCTGTGCCCTCACTCTTAGGCTAGCCCACAAAACCGGTGTCACTGCAGTGATTATTTTATCTACCACCTTATTTATAAATTTTAACTAGCATGATATGACAATTTATCACAGTCTAGCATCTCAAGGCTAAATACACAATATATATATAATTTGTTTGCACAAACCAGTCTAGCCATTCATGCTCATAATTTGCTATAAGCCATATAATTTAAAACACAATTTATAACACAATCAAACAGTCTCCAATTACTCTAATTTCAAAACCAATTGTTCCATTTTTCAAATCAATTTATAAAAATTTAATTTATTTTGTAAATCCAATTTATTTTATAAATTTCATAATTTTCTTGTAAAATCAACAATTCACCCAATAAAACGATTTTTCATAAAATCATTAAATTTAATAAAATCTATTCTAGATAATTAAGACGATAAATTGTCCACTCACAGTACTAGGAGTAGAAATACACATATCCTCTGTCCTTTGGTGCAATCTTTTACCCGAATCAATTTGCTCACCACCTATCCATAATCAATGACACAAAATTCAATAAATTGTGCCAATTTATCATAAATTATTTCAAGCTCTACATGCATGGAAATGGGATGGAAATTGTTTGGACAGTCGTTTAATCGCAGTGTCCGGTCAATTTACCTACACCCGGCCTAATTTGCTTAAACCCTCAATTTAACTCCGATTTGACCCATTTCAATTTCTAACCATCCAATTATATCCATAATACTCAATGACAGCAAACATGGGTCAATTTATCAGTCTTAGATTGCAAATTACACTTTTACCCCTATTAGGTAAAAATTCATATTTTTACACCGAAAATTCTCATTTAATTCCTACCTTCATAATTCATCAAATATTACCAAAATGTCCTAAAATCTCATCAATTTTCCTCAATTTCCAGTAGCCAATTTACCTAAAATTTAGTCTAAAAATCTTCACAATTTTTCTTGAAAATTTCGGCTATGGTATGGCATTCACACTAAAATTCATCCTATTTCGTTTTCTCACCCTAATTCATCATTTCTCAATCATTTTATCTGAATCAAAACCAATATATCATCAATACACATCAAGCAAGATTCGGCTATTGAAGATTCACGGGGAAAATAAATATTTTTCCTATTGTTTTGCTTCTAAACATAATTAACTACCTATAAACATCAACATAGTCCAAAATCAAACCAATCCAACATCAATTTCTCTTTCATACCCATTTTTCAGAATTGAATTCATCATGATAACTCAATATTCAACCATATAAAATGAGAACTAAAGCATGGGTAAGCTCGGATTAAAGTAAAACTAAAGAAATTTTACCTTTGTTTTGCTTGATTCTTGAAAAACACTTGAAATCTCTTGATTTTTGGTTAAGCTTTTGCTTGTCTCCCTTTGTTTCCTTTCTTTTCTCTTCAATTCTCGTTCATGCCGATTTTGGTGAGAGAAAGTGAAGGTTATAAGCTGATGTTTATAGTTTTATATTAAAATATAATGGCTTGCCACATTGCTTAAAGCCATTGGTCCATTTTTTAAAAAGTTTTGACTTTTTCTACTTAATTTTTCACCACAACTAATTTCATATTTATCCATTCCATTGTTAAATAAAATCTTTGGTCTTGACAAATGCTAGGATGAAAAATTTATCGATTTGCCCCTAGGATGGAAAAATTATGATTTTGCCCCTATACACCAAAATGTACCGGAATTACATTTTTTTTACTTTTCAACCTCAAATGACATTTCAATTGATCAATCTTAATCAAGTGGGACCAAAATCTTTTCTAAAAATTCTCGTTTTGTCCTCTAGTAGTAGAATTACCATTTTACCCTTGTGTCCCAAAAATATCGAGAATCACAATTTTTCACTGCTAAACTTCATTTTATGCTCCAATCATCATATTATATTTCATATAATTATTCTTGATCAAATGTAATCAAAATCTTTTATAGAAATCTCCATATTATCCTTAAATCGTAAAATGACCGTTTTGTCCTTAATCGGTCAATTTTCTCGATTGACTCCAAACTGGACCTCGAACTTTGAATAGTTTTGAGTAATTCCTAGACTATGAAATTCTCGATTTCACTCGAAATCCTTATTTGAACTTGTTAGAGGTTTAATCGACTTAATGGTATCATTAGGGGTAATATCGTCTTTTAACAACTTCTCAAACTTCCCAAATATGCAAACATTCTATTGAGCATGTAAATGACATCGTAATTATTTTATAGAGTAGGGTTTGACAGGTTTGATGCTGATCGAATGGGTATGGTGAAGATTTAATGTTGGATTTGGCTTGATTTTGAGCTATGTTGGTGTTTAGAGTTAGTTAATCATGTTTGTAAGCAAAACAACAAGGAAAAACTTCATTTTCCCCACAATCTTTCATTGGTCGAACCCTAGGTGTAGTGTGTGTGTGATGGATTATTGTTATTTCAAGAGAAATGGCTTAGAAAATGATGAATAATGGTGAGAAAATTAAGTAGGAAAAATCACGGTGTTAGTGCACTGTAATGGCCGAATTTTTCCATGAAGAAATGGAAGGGTTTTGATGCTGAAATTGGTGTTATTTGAATGGTGTTTGGTGAATTAAGGTATTAGAAAAGAAATGGAATAATTTGGAATTAAATTGGACACGTTAGTAATTTAATTGGGTAATAGGCCCAATTGGGTCAACACCACATTTAAGCGGTTAACCGAGCATTCCATGCATTTATCTAAAAATTAGGTTAATTTTATACCTAATTAGCACAAATGTAGTGATTAATTTATTGTGCAATTTGTCAAGGTGGTGAGTCCTCTGATAAAGGCAAGGAAGTCGCACCCGAGAATTTATAGTCGGAGTACCCGAGTTGATTCTCGAAACCGTGAGTAAACTTACTATCGTCTTAATTATCTAGAGTAGTTTTTATTCAATTGTGTGATTTTATAGAAAATGGGTTTAAATGATAGATTGCTATGTTTTAAGAGAAATTGTAATTTTATAAAATAATTTTATAAATTTTCTGAAAAATTGAATAATAGTTTCAAAAATAGAGTAATTGGAGACTGCTTATTTGTATTGCAAATTATTGTTTGAATTGTATGGCGTATGATGAATGTGGGCATGACTGGCTGGTTTTATGATATGATAAATATGTGAACTGCTTTGATTTGCCTTGATAGCAAGGTAAGGATTGTGGGCCATTTCATGTTGTGATGGTTTTATTGAATTGGTGGGATATAATTGTGGTCATTGCAGTGGCAGAGCGAGTTCCATGGACCAGTCTATAAGAGGGGCACGGAAACTCGATTATTGTGCTTACCTCGGTTGAAGAGGCACGGAAGGTATCTCTTGAGGTAGGATTTGAGTTCACTTCATGCCTAACCACCGCGTAGAAGTGAGACTCAGCCAATACTAAGGAATGGCTGAATTTTGAGAAATTTGAAATTTTTATAGCCTTGGTGGACTCGAACGGATGCCCTAGTACAAGGTATCCCCGAGTACAGGTTTTGGCATAAGCCAAGTTTTCAGGAAATTCATAAGCCCTTTTGAGCAATGAGATAAAATACAATTATTTTAATGGGTTGGGATGAATTTCCAAGTTATGAAATAAGTATTGTGATGAGATATTTTAAATTGTCTCATATTACTCGGTTTTAGATTATTTCGATGATGTTTGCTTACTCATTGGGATTTTATAATCTCACCACCCATTTTTCCTCACATTTCAGGCTCAGAATAGCCCGTAGTTAGTGGATTCGATCAAGGACCACAGTGGACTTGTCACGACCCAATTCCCGGGCCATGACCGGCGCAAGGACCCAATGAGCATAGCTCACTAAGCCCAAGCAAGCCTAATTTCACTTTCTTTATTCCATACATGCTCGTGTGAGGCATCCACACGTAATGCACCCAGTGTGCATACAATGCCAACTAACAGTGACATATCCAGTCACACATACACACACACACCCTTTCCGGGTGTGGACACAGCCAATTCACAATGACATCATTAATCACAGTATACATGCACTATTCCAGTCATGTATTTGGAAACTTACATTGCTTACACATTTACATTCATACCAGTCAAATATAAACTCTGACAATGTACATTACATGTACATATCCATCATACAAAAACCCATGACTTCCAGCGGAGACATGTACAATAAAAACGGCCACTACTGAATGCCAAACACCTACCAGGAGATGGACTACTGTGATCCCACGATCTAGGAATCTACAATCTCCTGATCTGAAAACATGAATTTTTGAAAACGGTGAGTATAAAACTCAGTGAGCAAACATTAGATAGGAACAAGCCATAATACCAGGAAGGGTTAAAAATATGATGCATACATTTGAAACACATTCATTTATATCCAATTTATTATCAAACCCTTCCCCTCACTTCAATTTAATTTATAATGAAGTAATAATCAATTTCATACATACGCACACAAATAAATACAACATTCCATTGTCTCACCTGCTGAAGATATCGTGTGCACCATGTGCACTCACCAGCTCATGTGCATCCCCCCACATCGTGCACATAGCTGGAGTCATCATCATGTGCACCATGTGCACTCACCAGCTCATGTGCATCCCCCCACATCGTGCACATAGCTGGAGCTACAGTGTGCATCCCCCCACATCGTGCACCAACCACATTTTCCACATCCAATCTCACCGACATGAGCATTTCCCCACATCACACACATGTACATTTACATATATACATCAACAATATCAAATGTCCATACATCACACATATTCACACATATGTGACAACAGGTTATAAGAACACATAATTTCATGCATACCACATAATTCCATCACGTAAAATCATTTTTATCATGGGCTTGTTCCCGGCACACATTTTCAAAACTTTGAATAAATCAGTTAATCATCTATTTCAATACAATGTGCATTCCCCAAATAATTTGAAATGCAAGTTCACTCACCGTCTCACAAATCCGGATTCCGGATGCTCTCGGATTAAAAATCCTCAATCACGATTCCCTTGCCTTTTCCGGACTTCTCACCACCTTAACACAGAATAAAATTAAGAAATTACTATAATGCCCCCAAACTAATACAGATTAATTTAAATTGCTAACGTATGATACGCAAAGGCAAAAATGCGTCCGATTATCGCTTTAACGCGGCATTGCCTAATTTCGACCGATTACCCGATTAATCGGCTATTATGTCCAATTTGATTCCGAATTGGCCCATTCTTTTTCTAATACTTTAATTCACCACAAATCATTCAATTAATGCCAATTTCAGCATTCACCATTTTCCATTTCTTTATGAAAAAATTTGGCCAATACAGTGCATTAGCACTGAAAATTTTCCTACTACATTTTTCACTTGCATTTGTCATTTTCTAATTTCCTTCATTTCAAATGAAATCATTTCATTTGAAATGAAACAATTTCTTCATGGTTTCTCTACACCCTAGGTTCGGTCAATGAAGAACAACTATGAGATTCAATTTCTTTCTTCCATTTTTGTCCATAATCATGCTTAACTACCTCTAAACACTAACATAGTTTAAATTCAATCCAATCCAACATCAAATCCATACTCATACCCATTTTTCAGAATTCATTCCATCATGATATCTCCATATTTAACCATAGAATTCAAGAACAAAAGCATAGATATGGTAAATCACAAGCCAAAGTAAAGATTTATTACCTTTTTCAAGTGATTTCCTTTGAAAATCACACTTTTCCTTAAATTTCCACCTAGGTTTTGTGTTTTTCTCCTTTGTTCTTCTTTTCTACCCTTCAATTCTGGTGTGAGCCGAATATAGAGAGAGAAATGAGGGTTAAAGGCTGATTTTTTATGGCTTAAATAATAAAATATAAAAGCTTGCCACGTGTCATCACGCCATTGGCCCATTTTCTTTACTTTTTGACTTTTTCTTCCATTTATTCTCCACCACTTGATTAATCAAGTCAACATCTGATCCAAGGTTGATCATGGCTGGAAATAATGGTTCTGGTGATGGAAAATTACGGATTTACCCCCGGGATGGCAAAATTACAATTTTACCCCTATACTCCGAAATGTACCGGAATTTCATTATTTTCACTGTCCAACCTCAAATAACACTAATATAAATCAATATTACCCAATTGGGGTAAAATCCTTTCAAAACAATTCCCGTTTAGTACTCTGGTGGTAAAATTATCATTTTGCCCTTGTACTCCAATGACACCGAAAATCACCATTTTACACTGCTAAACATCATTTTATACTCCAAAAATCATAACTATATTTCATATAATTGTATTTGGTCCAATGTGACCAAATCTTGGTTAAAAATCTCCATAAATCAACAAATGAGAAAATGACCGTTTTATCCTTAATCGGTCAATTTTCCCGATTGACTCCAGACTGGACCTTGAACTCCAAATCACTATTCTGAGCTGTTCTGTGGGTCTCAGAATTTTGAAATTCCTCTTAGAATTTCTATTAAACTAATTTGAAACTCGATTTAACTTAATCGTACCATTAGGTACAATACCGGCTTTCTAACAACTTAGACAGGGTCTCATAGGACTTGAATTGATAAGAACTGTAGGTTCACAGTTCCCGATGCATTTTGGTTAGTTGTGGGGCCCACGTGTTACTGGAATTTAAATTTCATACTTTGGCTATTTGTATTTTAGTATGTAAGAATATATTTAGCTCTTACGTTGTGAAAATCATTTATCGATGGCTTTATAAAAATTGTTTTATCAGGAAATAGATTATTTTATCTAATATTTTTTTTATATACAAATAATGAAATTTTTACTTCAAAAGAAACCTTTTAGATACTTAAATTTATTTTTAATCACTAAATATACATTTTCTACTTACCTACTACGTTGTTAGCCAGTTTCAAGATTTTCGAAAAAAAATGATGAAAACGCCCCTGTGAGCCAAAAAATAATATTTTAATATTCTGAAATAACTCGAAATCTTTTGAATTATGATATTTGATAACTATTGCTCATCGGGGAAGTGTGAAAGCCGATGCTAAGCCTTGCGGGGTTCCGATCGGCATTCTGGGTAATGAGTGCCTATCGGGATGTCGTGGCGGTTGTCACGGGCCCATTGGGGAGTTCCGGGTTGTGACAATTAGACTACGTGGGCCATGGCCTACTTCTTCCAAAGCCGCAGCCTTGACCATTTAATTAGTTATAATTATAATTGTTCTAAGACTGCGTAGTGCTTCAACTTCAACAAGATTTTTGACTGCTTTCTAAGCCAAACTAGGGGAAGTGATAAACATGAAAATTGTAGCTTTTTCCCTTAGCTTTCCAATCGTTCAAGAATCACTTATTTGAAGCTTTGTAGAAAGAGTTATAGTTGAAATACCAAAATATATGCAATAGAGGTATGCACTTAGAAATTGGTCTTCTTTTTCCATTAAAATTCTTCTTTCATTAAATACCTACAAGAGTACAAATAAATCAATAACAACATATCTTAATCACATTAACACCAAATTAAGCATAAAATTAACTAATGTTAGATTGACTCAACCAAATTAACTAATTTAAAATAAATAAAACTTACTAATTTCTATGTATTACTACAAGAACTAAGCTAAATTACTATCAAAATTAAGCCCAAATAACTCTACATCATAGAGTTCTCACACCCCCAAACTTAATATTTTGCTAGTCCTCAAGCAAAATATAGAAAAGAAGCTAACTTACGAAAATCAAACTCAGTTAATGAAAGCTAAAATAAATATAGTTACTACTACTACTACTACTACTACTACTAGAGATAAAGTGCATCAACTCAATGATTCTTTATAATTTCCTCAAAAGTGTGTTTGTTGATCATTAACCTAAGGAAAAATATAAGCATCATTTAAATTCATGTTTCAATTCTAATGTAAGCACATTCTCAAATAGATTTCCATGTGTGTGTGAAATCTTTTACCAAGAATATCATGATATTCGGATAAGTTTATGCAAATTTCATATTAATACTAAATTTCATAAGTTTACTTTTCATCTCTTTCTCCACTAATGTAGACCAATACAAAGCCAAAGATCAATAAGACTTTAATAGGCTTGTAATATATGGCTAGGGTCAAGCTAGGATATAGGATAATAATGCGGCTTAAATTACCCTAAGCGCATAATTATTCTAGAACCTATCTATAGAGCTCTATTTTCTTTTTCTAAGTACACATTTTCTTCCACATTTAAACTTTTCTTTTGTTTAACATTTTTTTTCTTTTATTTTTTACAATTTCACAATTTCACACCCCAAACTTATTTTCTTTGTATTATAGTTAGTGGGGTGACTTTTAATATTTTGAATTTTTTTTACATCAACATCACTTTTTCACTTTTATCAACATTTAGCAATTTATATTTTCTAAAATAATATACATGCTTAGGAATGAGGGTTGCCAAATTGAAAAATTAATTTTAAGGTTAAGCTCAATTATTATGTAGCTAAACAAAGAAAAGAGAAATTAAGCTCAAATGGGTATACTAGGGATACAAATTTAACAATGTAGGCTTTTTAGGCTCAAACGGTCTAAAGATGGCCTAAATCATCTCCCTAACTAAGTATTGCCTAGGATTTCACCTCGAGAGAAAATCAAGCAAATTCTAGTATTCATGACATAATTTACAATTTACATCAATAAAAATCTTCTCTAGATATTCATAATAATTCAAAGTAAAAGATAAAGTACTCAAAATTGTGGAAATCACATCCTAACGATGATACTTAACAAAAGAATTTAGCATGAATCCAAACAAAAACCTTATTAACCAGAGCTAAGAATTCAAGATAACTAGTTATTGTCATTGGATAGAGAAATCATCAAAAAAAATTAGCGCAATTTTACTCTAGATTTATAAAATTCAAATAAGAAATAAATTCATTTACCAACTAATCCTAAATTATTTATAAAAATAAAGACGCATGCAAATAAAATTAAATATAAAACTTTCACAATATATTGATCACCAAAAAATAAATTCACCCCCCTAAACTTAAACTAAACATTGTCCTCAATGATAAAAAGAATAAGGAAAGGTAAAGAATACTCCTTTAATGGTTGGATGAATCTGGAGAAGCTCTAATCCTCCTCTTCATCGCCATCATCCTCCACATCATTATCCTCATTGTCCTCTCCCTTATTGGCACCCTTAGAAGGATTAGGTGTCGGTGGAAAAGTAGACATGTCCATTCCTATAAAAGCACCATAAGCTTAAAACATGTGATCCATATATTGATGACATTGGGTCTGATAAGTCATGTGTTGCTCAAATTGTTGCTCAAGGTTCTCAACTAGGTGCTTAAGGTTCTCAATTCTCTAAGTTATTGATAATTGTTGGTGTCTTGGTCAATGGGGTGGAGGATGATGTGTAGAAGAAGAACTACCCCCAGTAGAAGTTTGAGATTGTCTAAAAATGAGATTATGATCAATTGGAAGTTTAAGGTACAACAACTCCTCACTAACATCCCAATGTACATCAGTTTGTTTGTCATAGTTGTAATTAGAGAAGGGAACCACAAGCCATCATGGTTTGATTTTACAGTGTGAGTCATGGCTTTGTAAATTATGTAGCCAATATTAATTATGTATCCAGTCATGATTGAATGAATGAGCATGGCTCGATCTTTTGTGACATCATTGGTATGTGTGGTAAAAAGTAATTTGGAAGCAACAAAGTACAACCATATGTTAGAAATTGGTTTTATCATAATCCTCTTGAACGAAACTGGTGCATTATTGAAAAATCGTCATTAAGCACCCTCATCACAGAGTATATTACTAATATCATCCCAATTTTCATGTTCAATCAAATATTGACCATATCCATCGTTTTCAATAGCAAGAATTTCATTAATTTCATTAATGGCATGGCTTGAGAATGGAAGTAATTTACCTTACACAAAAATAAAATCATTAGTAGCTTCACTAGCGTTAACGTAAAATTCTCTTACCAGAGGGATACTTGCAGTTGCTGGCGAGGTACAAAATTTTTGCTAGTGGCGGCCATCAATCATTGGTTGAAGGTTAAGGTGTGTAATCAACCTTTGATCTAGTCCTCATTCGGGTATTGCAATTTTGTTTGCAAAAGAACTTATGTGTCTAGCCACAGCATCAGCTAACACGAATCTAGTATGATCAAAAGAACCATTGGAATTTTGTCTTGATCGTTTAGGTGCCATTCTCCAATTTCCTATAATTAATTTTCAACCAAAAGAAAAGAAAAGTACCAACAAAACACAGTAGATCGTTAACAATATTAGCTCATATGTCTTCTCATTAAAACAATGCCCATAGTATCAAGTAAAAATCTAGCAATTATAATAATTCTAGACTACTAAGCATATATAAAAAAATTTAAAATCAAGAACTTACCCATATTTCCCAATTCGACTTACCTTTGAAATTTAAAGCACAAATATAAACATTCTACCATACTCAAAAATAATTAATCATAATAGCTCAAGAATAATCAATACCCAACACAATTTCTCAACATAATAAATAATGTGAAGCAAATAAACAATATTTCTTAAAAATAAAAAAAACTAATAAAAATAAATAAAGGAAATATTGGAACTTACTTGAAATCTTGAGCAAAAGTGTTGAAAATAATTGTAGAAGAGAAGAGATTGATGTGGGTAATAGGTATGGAAAAAGAAAAATGAAAGGGGAATAATGGTGGGAGGAAAAGTAGAGGAGAGACGGGGAGTGATGGGTAAGAGAAAGAGAGAAAAGTGTAGAAAGTTGCACTAAAGAGGGAGGGGTAAGTGTGCTTGAGTTAAAAAAAAAGAAGGAGGGGGGGTGGTTTATAGATTTGGGGGAAGTATTTGGTTAATGGGCTACCTATTGATGGCAACCCATATCAAGGAGGGGGATGGGGGGTTATAAATGGGTTGGTCTTTAGGCAATGGGCTACAACCTACCCCTTAAGGGTGTTATGGCCTACGTTAGGTCTATAGGGAGGCTACAGCCTCGATCCTTTTTTTTTTTGTTTGGGCAACCCCAAAACACGAGCGAGGGCCTATCCCTGGTGGGTGCCATGACCTTGCATTGTAGGTGTGAGGCCTCGACCTCTATAGACCCGTAGATAAAAGTTGTTAATCCCAGCTCTATAAAATATTTACCATGTCATTCATGTATTTGATAGAATGCTTGCATACTTGAAACACCTCGAAAAAATTATCAAAGGTCGGTAGTGTACCAAGTGGCACAATTAAGTTGAATTAAGCCTCGAATTAGTCCAAATAGAGATTTTAAGATGAAATTGAGAATTTTAAAACCCCTAAATGACTTAGTATGGTGATTCAGAGTTCGAGGATCAATTTGGAGTCAAATTGAAATCTTTACTTCATAGGGGCAAAATCGTCATTTTACCACCCGAGGTCAAGATTGGAATGTTGGATGAAATTTTTGATTAAGATTGATCATTTGGAGTATAATTTGAGATTTGGAAGTAAAAAATCTTAATTCTGATATTTTTTTTGAGCATAAGGGGCAAAATAGTCATTTTACCACCTTAGGGGCAAAATTGTAATTTTGCACCCCCAACACTTGTCAAGCCCATAAATTGCAGCCATTAGCATTTTACATCATGGATAATTGAAGGATTTTATGTGGTGGAGAATGAAAGCTTAATTATTAAGTTTGCAAAAAATAGGCCAATGGTAAGGTGACAAGTGTCAAGCTTTCATTTCTTTATTATTTTCCTTATAAATTAGCATAAAACCAGCCGATTTCTCTTCATTATGGTCAGCCTCACCAAGGGAAAGCAAGAAAAAGAAAGAACAAAACCCTAGATAGCAAAATTCAAGGGGAAAGTGTTGAATTTCAAGGAATCAAGTGACAAAAGGTAAGATTTTTCAATTCTAGCTTGTGATTTATCTTACCCATGCATTCTTTTGCATTTTTCATGGTTGAATCACAAAATATCATGAAGGATTCATGGCTGACTGAACATGTAGAGAGAAGATTTGATGATGATTTAGATAGATTTTTAAGTTATATGGATTTTTTTAGTTGTTTATGATGTTAAGTGTAGGAATCAAGCTTGAAAATCACACATTTCTTATGAGTTTATCATTGGCCGAATCTTCCTTGTGGTGTGTTGATGGTGGAATTGATTTTTATTTCAAGTGATTTGGTTAGAAAATAATGAATTATGGTGTAAAAATTAAGTAGGAAAAATCATAGTGTTGATGCATCCACCATGGCCAAAATTTCCATAAGAAACTGTGAAGGTGATCTTGCCAAATTTTTATGTTATTTGACTTGTGTTTGATGAATTACAAGTATTGGAAGAGAAATGCAGTTAATTGGAATTAAATTGGACGTATTGGCCAATTAATCGGGTGACGGATCGAATTAGGTCAATATCGTATTTAGATAGTTATCCGAGGATTTTCATCCCATTTCATACATTCATATAGAGTTTAAATTAGTTTTAATACAATTTAGCACAAATGTAGTAATTGTTTGATTGTGCAATATGTCTAGGTAGTGAATCTTCCGATAGGGGCAAAGAAATTGTACTTGAGGATTAATAGTCGAAGTACCCTAATTCGACTCTCGAAAATTGTGAGTGAACTTACAATTCAAAATTATTTTGGAAATGTCAATATATTTGAACAAAACATTTGAATGATTTTATCCGACTTTTCTCTAAAAAGAACGAGTACCATGGGAGCAAGCCTTTAGTGAAATATTTTTGTGATGTGGAACATGATTGTGATGAATCTATGTACCTCTATATGATGCTGATATGTATTGTTAAGAAATTTTTGTGAAATTGGTGTAACTGTACGTGTGCGGAGTGGGCAGTGCACATGTTGGTTGAATGACAATGTTGTGATAATTACGACCGTGCATGTGCGAAGTGGGTAGTGCACATATCGGTAATGATGTGTGAGTAGGGAGTTCACCGGAGTGGAGAAAAATGGTGTGGTGGATGTAATTGCACGTGAACTTATATATATAAATATATATATATATATATGTGTGTGTGAACTTGAGAACTCTCTCTCATTACAAATTGATTTGAATTGAAAAAAAAATAAGGGGGTTTTGATATTAACTTGACCTAAATTGTCTTGTTCCAAATACGTGCATCATGGTTCTCAACGTTCCTGGTTATTATTGCTTGTTCCCTTTTAATGTTCGCTCACTGAGTTTTGTACTCACAGTTTTAAAAAAATTCATGTTTTCAGATCAGGAGACTGTTGGATCCTATATGAGGAGTCCCCGTAGTTCATTTACTTGGTAGGTGTATGGCATTTAATAGCAATTTTTTTTTCGTTGTTCTCCGTTGGAAGTCATGGGTCCTTTTGCTCTGTAAATATGTTCATGCAATATAAATTACCGAGTACATGTCTCGAACAGTATATATATATATATATATATATTTTAATCGATAAGGCTATCGTGAGTTGGCTATGTTCACACCTGTTGGAATACGTATGGATGCATTCGTTAATAAAACGATAATTAATATAAATAGGATAGGCTTGCTTGGGCTTGGTAAGCTACGCTCATTGGGCCCTTACGCCGTCATGGCCCACAAGTTGGGCTGTGACAGTAGGCTTTGTGGCCAGCGTTGTGGGGCTTTGCTAGGCCGTAACCTCCTCATTGGGAAGTCGTTGCTTACCCCCTCCCTAAAATTGAAAAAAAAATTGATATATATTTTTATATTTTTTATAAAGGCACTATACATGTTCTTGCAAAATAAAATAAGGTGTTAATAATTTAATAATTAAATAAAAAATAAAGAAAATAAAAGAAAGTAAGTCAGAGTGCTTAGAATGCCTCCCAAGAAGCGCTTCTTTATAGTCACTAGCTTGATTATGGCACTCCTTTCTACACTACTTTATAAGGCTCGAGACTTTCTTTATTAACCTTGACTGCTCCGATAAGGCTACTATAAATCTCGATAACATCATAAGAATGAATCTTTACCACCTTGAAGGTGTTCCCTCAATATGGTTTAAGATTCCATGGCAGAAGATACAGTTGTGAATCAAAAAATACTACTCGTTGTCCAACCACAAAATCAGGATGACTGGAAAGTGGTGGTGGTTTTCTCTCAAGAGTTGACATCTGTTTTGTTGAAGGTGATGGAATAGGGTTACTTGTACCTCCATTAACTAAATCCATGTTACAGCAACTATTTGTATAGGGATACTGAGTTGCATTGAACAAATTAAACACTACTTTCTCATTTCCAACTTTGAAAGTTATTTTGTCATTCTTCATATCAATAATTGCTCCGGTTGTAGCTAAGAATGGTTTTCCCAAAATAAGAGGAATTTCAACATCATCTTCAATCTCGAGCACAACGAAGTCCACTGGAATGTATAAATGCCCAACTTTAAGCAAAATATCCTCTATAATCTTAACTGGGTGCCTAATTGTTCTGTTTGCTAATTGCAAGGTAACTGTAATAGGTTGTATCTTTTGAAATGCAAGTTTTCTGGCAATAGACAAAGGCATTATTAAACACTAGCACCCGTGTCACACAAAGCTTCAGAAATTTTAAAACTACCAATAGTGCAAGGAATAGAAAACTCCTTGGATCCTTAAGCTTTTGTGAGACCCTATCGAATTTGTTCAAAGCCGGTATTGTACCTAGTGGTACAATTAAGTTAAATCGAACCTTTAGCAAGTTCAAATAAAAATTCTAAGAGGAATTTAAAAATTCTGAAACCCACAGAATGACTTAGAATAATGATTCAGAGTTCAAGGTCCAGTTTGGAGTCAACCGGAAAAATTGACTGGTTAGGGACAAAATGGTCATTTTACCATTTGATGATAAAATGGAGATTTTTAGTCAAGATTTGATCATATTTGATCAAGAATAATTAAATAAAATGTAATTATGATTATTGGACTATAAAATGAAGTTTAACAGTGAAAATTT
This sequence comes from Theobroma grandiflorum, assembly GCA_036013995.1. Taxonomy (NCBI): domain Eukaryota; kingdom Viridiplantae; phylum Streptophyta; class Magnoliopsida; order Malvales; family Malvaceae; genus Theobroma; species Theobroma grandiflorum. The sequence continues at coordinate 19,035,258 of CP142131.1, forward strand.
TGATTCCCGATATTTTTGGAGCAAAATGGCAAAATGGTAATTTTACCAATGAAGGATTAAACGAGAATTTTTTTGAAAAGATTTTTGCCCCATTTGATTAATATTGATCAATATTAGTGTTATTTGAGGTTGAAAAGTAGAAATAAGGTGATTCCGTTACATTTCGGAGTATAGGGGCAAAATCGTAATTTTATCATCTCGGGGGCAAAACCGTAATTTTCCACCAACAGAACATATTTTTCCAGCCATGGTCATTTTTTGATCATATCTTGACTTTGACTAATCAAGTGGTGCAAAAGAATTGGAAGAAAAAGTCAAAAAAGTCAGAAAATGGGCCAATGGCATTATGCCATGTGGCAAGTTAGTTTATTTTATTATTAAAGCTTAAAAATCAGCCATTTCAACCCATTTTCTCTCTCTAAATTCGGCACACACCAGATTCAAGGGAAAGGAAAGGAGAACAAAGTGAAAAAACAAGAAAAGCTAGCTAAAAATTCAAGAAGTGTGATTTCAAGGAAAATTCAAGTGAAAAAGGTAATAATTGTTCACTTGTGCTTATGATCTACAATACCTATGCTTTTGTTCTTGATTTCCATGGTTGAATATTGAGATATCATGATGAACTCAATTCTCAAAAATGGGTGTGGATGAGGATTTAATGGTGGATTGGCTTGATTCTAGACTATGTTAGTGTTTAGAGATAGGTTAGCATGTTAGTAAGCAAAACCGTAAGAAAAAACTTGATTTTCCCCATGAATCTTGCAAGATCAAAAATCATAGGTTGTACTTGGAAAATGAAATGATTTCATTTGAAATGAAATAAATTGGAAAAATGAAGAATTTAGAACAAAAAAATTGATTATGAAGCATTACGGTGTAAGTGCACCGTAATGACCAAATTTTATCCAAAGAAATTGAAGGGTTTAAATGCTAAAAATTAGTTATTAGAAATATGTGTAGTGAATTAAGATATTAGAGGAGAAATGGATTAATTTGGAGATAATTTGGATATAATTTTCAATTAATCGGGTGAACGGTCGAATTTAATCAATACCGCGTTAAAGCGATAATCAGACACATTTTTGCATTTGTGTAGCATGCGTTAGCAATTTAAATTAGTTTATATTAGCTTAGGGGCAATACAGTAAATTTTTTAATTTTATTCTGTGTCAAGGTGGTGAGACGTCCGACATAGGCAAGGGAATTGCGCCTGAGGACTATTAATCCGAGTGCACCCGAAATCTGGATTTTCCACACTATGAATGAATTTGCATTTCAAATTATTTTGGGAAATATACGTGTATCGAAATGGATAATCTGAATGATTTTATCCGAATTTCTAAGAATGCTTGCCTGAAAACAAGCCTTTGATAAAAATGTTTTGATGTGTGAATTGTGATATGCATAAAGGCATGAATTCATGTGCTCTATAATATGTTGCTATATATATGTGTTGATGTGTGATATGTATTGACCAATAATATTGTGTGATAATTATAACCGTACATATGCATGATGTGGGGAGCACATGTCGGTGATGATGGGTGCAGAGATATGGAGAGTGATATTGTTTGTGCATGATGTGGGGGGATGCACACGATAACTCCAGCTATGTGCGCGATGTGGAGGTTGCACATGAGCTGGTGAGATTGAGTGATATTGTTTGTGCATGATGTGGGGGGATGCACACGATAACTCCAGCTATGTGCACGATGTGGGGGTTGCACATGAGCTGGTGAGATAGTGGGATATTGTACTCATCTATGTGCATATGTATGAAATTGAATACTCCTTCTCTGTAAATTAATTTGAGTTGAGGGAAGGGGTTTGATAATAAATTGGATCAAATATGTTTTGTTCCAAATGTGTGCATCATGGTTTAAAATCCTTCTTGGATATCATTATTTGTTTCCACCTAATGTTCACTCACTGAGTATTGTACTCACCGTTTTCAAAAATTCATGTTTTCAGATCAGGAGATTGTAGAATCCTAGATCGCGGGATCACTATAGTTCGTCTCTTGGTAGGTGTCCAGCATTCAATAGTTGCCCGTTTTTATTGTAAATGTCTCCGCTGGAAGTCGTGGGTCTTTTGTATTGTGAATACACTCAAACAATATAAATATGTGTGTGTAATGTAAATTGCTAAATACATTACTGGTATAGAGCATGTATATTATTATCTATAATGCCATTGTGTTTTGGCTATGTTCACACTCGGGAAAAGGTGTATGTGTATGTATGATATGATAAATTTGTTAAGCAAAGGTAAATGGAAAGGCTTGCTTGGGCTTAGTGAGCTATGCTCATTGGGTCCTTGTGCCGGTCATGGCCCAGGAATTGGGTCGTGACAAAGTTGGTATCAGAGCCCTAGGTTGTTAAGTCATAGGGAGTTATAGTCGGGTCCAGCAGAGAGTCGGGTCTTTATGTGGGATCTTTAATTATGAACTGTGAGCTACAGCACATTTCATAATTGAGGAACCGCAAAAATTCTCAATCTTAGAAACCACCTTATTTTTAATTGTGTTTAATAATGGGTGTTGCTCTTGTCTAGGTAAGAATGCCACCTAAGACACGGGCTGCCTCGAGACAAGTGGGGGAGCAAGATGCCCATACTGAGATGACCAATAGGCCACGGGCACCCATCCGTAGGGGGTGAGGTAGACGTGGTAGGGTCACTAGGCTGGTGAGGGCAGATACTCCCGATAGTAGGAAAGAGGATAAACAGCCTATAGGTGAGACTGCTAGGCCACCAACTTGGGGCATTACTGTTGAGGACTTGGCGGCAGGTCTGCAGGGAGTCAATCGGGTTGTAGAAATGATGGCAGCCCGTATGGAAGATATACAGAAAATAGTAGAGGGGAGACATGTGGAGCAAGAGTCCCCTCATTCCCAAGGTCAGACAGACCGCCAATGTCCTAAGAGTGACAGAGGTCAAGTCGAAATTTCACTCATTGACTTCCTGAAACTCAAGCCTTCATCATTTACGGGGTCAGATGAGTCGGAGAAACTCCAGGTTTTCTTAGACAAGATGGAGAAGATTTGTAACATTATGGGATGCTCTAGTTCTAGATCAGTGGAGCTAGTAGCTTTTCAGTTGGAGGATGTAGCACAGGAATGGTATGACTCCCTGTGAAGGGGTGGGCCTATAGATGCTATACCACTGACCTGGAGTGAATTTAGTATAGCCTTTCTAGATCGATTTTTATCGCACAGTGTGTGAAGTGCCAGAGCTAGAGAGTTTGAGGCATTGGTGAAAACTCTGGGCATGACGGTGTTTGAGTATGATATAAAATTTACGCAGCTGTCTCGATATGCCCCATATTCGGTTTCCACAGAGGAGATAAAAGTCCAAAGGTTTGTGGATGAACTGGTGGAACCACTGTTTAAGGCTGTGGCCTCTCGAGATTTCCATACGTACTCTGCGGCAGTAGATTGTGCTCAACGAATTGAGATGAAGACCGGTGAGAGTAGGGCCACAAAAGATAGAGCAAAAAGAGCCAAAACATAGGGTTATCAAGGCCGTAGAGATTTCAGTGGCAGAATTTCATTCTCTAACCATCAAGGACCATACAGGGGATCAAGGTTTCCCCAACAGGGAAGTGATGTGACAAGTGTCAGCACTGGGTCAGGACATACCACTTTTAGTGGAAGGAGGCAGTCGCAGGATTTCAAGCAGAGTAGTCAAGCTATCCCTTCCTGCGATAATTGTGGGAGACCACACAGAGGACAATGCTATCGTCCTGTAAGGACTTGTTTTAATTGTGGCCAACCTGGACATATTTGGAGGAACTGCCTGACAACCCAACAACCGCAAGGTTCGATTCGCGGTTCTACTCAGCCGGTTTTGTCTGCTCTTTCGGCAACTGTCTCAACTGGCCAAGAAGTTAGCGAGACACGAGGTAGAGGTGCCGGTGCTTCTTCTCGGGGTAAACCAGCTGGGTTTGGACATCAAAGTTTTGTAGGAAGAGGCCAGGCAAGGGTGTATGCTTTAACTCCCCAGGATGCCCAGACGTCCAATGCAGTAGTTTCAGGTACTCTTTCCATCTGTAATATGGATGCTAGAGTATTGTTTGATCCTAGATCTACTCATTCTTTTATCTCTCCATGCTTTGTATTTCGATTGGGTAAAGACTGTGTTAGGAGAGAAGAATAATTAGTGGTATATATTCCTTTGAAGGAGGCATTTATGGCTGAGTGGGAATATCAGTCTTGCATAGTCCAAATCAAGGATAAAGACACCCTAGTGAATTTAGTGGTGTTAGACACCTTGGATTTTGATGTGATATTGGGAATGGATTGGCTGTTACCTTGTCATGCCAGTGTAGACTGTTACCATAAGATAATTAGATTTGATTTCCCGGGTGAGCCATCATTTAACATCCAGGGGGATAAAAGTAATGTTCCGACCAACTTGATATCAGCCATATCTGTCAGGAGGTTATTGAGGCAGGGCTGTCAAGGTTACCTGACGGTGGTGAGGGATAACCAAGCAGAGGTCAGAGATATAAGTCAAGTGTCGATAGTGAATGAGTTCGTGGATGTATTTCCTGAGGAACTGCCAGGATTACCTCCGGAGCAAGAGATTGAATTTTGCATAGACTTGATTCCTGATACTAGACCCATATCCATACCCCCACATCGAATGGCACCGACAGAGCTCAAGGAGCTCAAGGATCAGTTGAAGGATCTGCTAGATAAAGGTTTCATTTGCTCCAGTGTCTCACCATGGGGAGCACCGGTGCTATTCGTAAAGAAGAAAGATGGGTCACTTAGATTATGCATTGATTACCGACAACTTAATAAGGTAACAGTGAAGAATAAGTACCCACTCCCAAGAATAGATGACTTGTTTGATCAGTTACAAGGGGCACAATGTTTCTCGAAGATAGATCTACGATCTGGGTATCATCAATTAAGGATCCGGAATGAAGATGTGCCAAAGATCGCATTTCGGACCAGGTATTATCATTATGAGTTCTTGGTGATGTCGTTTGGGCTTACCAATGCCCATGCGGCCTTTATAGATTTGATGAATCGAGTGTTCAAGCCCTACCCGGACAAGTTTGTAGTGGTGTTCATTGATGATATCTTGATTTACTCAAGGAGTCAAGAGGAGCATGAGCAGCATCTTAAGATAGTGCTCCAGGTTTTGAGAGAACATCGATTGTATGTCAAGTTCTCCAAATGTAAGTTCTGGCTTGAAAATGTTGCATTCTTGGGACATGTGGTATCTAAGGATGGGGTACAAGTGGATCTAAAGAAAGTCAAAGCAGTGGAGAAATGGCAAAGGCCAACATCAATTACGGAGATTAGAAGCTTTTTAGGGTTGGCAGGCTATTATCGTCGCTTTGTTAAGGATTTTTTCAGAATAGCCGCCCCTCTAACCAAGTTGACACGTAAGGATACAAAATTTGTGTGGTCAAATACTTGTGAAGATAGCTTTGAGAAGCTTAAGACATGTCTCACCACAGCCTCAGTGTTGAGCCTACCACAGGGCACAGAGGGTTATACAGTATATTGTGATGCCTCGTTGGTTAGTTTAGGATGCGTGTCAATGCAACACGAGAAGGTGATTGCATATGCATCAAGACAACTTAAAAGGCATGAACAGAATTACCCCGCACACGATTTGAAGATGGCAGCAATCGTGTTTGCCTTAAAGATTTGGAGACATTATTTGTATTGTGAGACTTGTGAGATATATAAATACCACGAAAGCCTAAAGTATATATTTCAGCAGAGGGATCTTAACTTGTAACAACGCAGATGGATGGCGTCGCTGAAGGATTATGATGTACTATTCTTTACCATCCCGGTAAAGCTAATGTGGTGGCGGATGCTATGAGTCGAAAGTCGATGGGTAGCCTAGCACATATCTCGACAGACAAGAGATTATTGGTTAGGGAGATGCATAGCTTGGGAGACATGGATGTGTATTTGGAGGTTTTCGAGGCAGATGCATTGCTAGCCCATTTCAGAGTGAGGCTCGTCCTAATGGACCGAATTAAGGAAGCATAAAGTAAAGATGAGTTCGTAGCTAAGGTCTTAGAGGATCCTCAGGGAAAGAAAGAAAAGATGTTTACCAGAGGCACAGATGGACTGTTGAGGTATGGAACCAGACTCTATGTGCCAGATAGCGAGGGATTGAGGAGAGAGATATTTGAGAAGGCTCACATGGCAGCCTATGTGATACATCCAGGAGCTATAAAGATGTATCAAGATCTAAAAGAAGTGTACTGGTGGGAAAGACTTAAGAGAGATGTGGCTGAGTTTGTCTCCAAGTGCTTAGTGTGTCAACAGGTTAAAGTAGAGCACCAAAGGCATGTATGATTGCTACAGCCATTACCAGTACCTGAATGGAAGTGGGAGCAAATTGCAATTGATTTTGTAATTGGTTTGCCTCGAACTAGTGGGGGTTATGACTCGATTTGGGTCATAATAGACCGGTTGACGAAGTCAGCTCATTTTCTTCCGGTTAAGACCACTTATGGAGCTGCTCAATATGCCTAGCTCTATATGGATGAGATAATACGGTTGCATGGCATTCTTGTTTCTATAGTGTCAGACAGAGGGACACAGTTTACCAGTAGATTCTAGGAAAAGTTACAGGAAGCATTGGGCACTAAGTTGGATTTTAGTACAGCTTTCTACCCCTAGACTGATGGACAAACTGAACGAACCATCCAGACTTTAGAAGACATGTTGAGGGCATGTGTAATAGACCTTGGAGTCAAATGGGGTTGGTATTTACCCTTAGTGGAATTTGCTTACAATAACAGTTTCCAATCTAGCATCAAAATGGCACCATTTGAAGCACTATATGGAAGAAGGTGCAGATCACCCATTGGATGGCTAGAGGTGGGTGAAAGGAAATTTTTGGGGCCTGAGTTGGTGCAGGACACCACTGATAAAATTAGTATGATTTGCCAGAGGATGCTTACAACACAAAGTAGGCAAAAGTCTTATGCTGATAATCGACGGAGGGATTTGGAGTTTCAAGTAGGAGACCATGTATTTCTAAAAGTCTCGCCAACCAAAGGGGTAATGAGGTTTGGCAAGAAGGGTAAATTAAGTCCTCGGTATATAGGACCCTTCGAGATTTTAGAGAGGGTCGGAGCAGTGGCATATCGATTGGCATTACCGTCAGACCTTTCGATTATTCACCCCGTGTTCCATGTGTCTATGTTGAGGAAGTATAATTCAAATCCTTCACATGTAATACGGTATGAAACCGTTCAGTTGCAAGATGATTTGACTTATGAGGAACAACCAGTAGCTATCCTTGACAGACAAGTCAAAAGGCTCCGATCAAAGGATGTAGCCTCAGTGAAAGTGTTGTGGCAAAATCACACTAGTGAAGAGGTAACATGGGAAGCTGAGGAGGAAATGCGGACAAAGTATCCACACCTCTTCGATATGTAAAGGTCAGCCACTCTACTTTGAATTTAAATTCGAGGATCGAATTTCTATTAGTGGGGGAGAGTGTGAGACCCTGTCGAATTTGTTAAAAATCGGTATTGTACCTAGTAGTACAATTAAGTTAAATCGAACCTTGAGCTAGTTCAAATAGAAATTCTAAGAGGAATTTGAAAATTTTGAAACCCACAGAATGACTTAGAATAGTGATTCGGAGTTCAAGGTCCAGTTTGGAGTCAATCGAAAAAATTGACCGGTCAGGGACAAAACGATCATTTTACCATTTGATGATAAAATGGAGATTTTTAGCCAAGATTTGATCATATTTGATTAAGAATAATTATATAAAATGCAATTATGATTATTGGAGTATAAAATGAAGTTTAACAGTGAAAATTTTGATTCTCGGTATTTTTGGAGCACAATAGCAAAATGGTAATTTTACCACTGAAGGATTAAATGGGAATTTTTTTGAAAAGATTTTTACCCCATTTGATTAATATTTATCAATATTAGTGTTATTTGAGGTTGAAAAGTAGAAATAAGGTGATTTCGGTACATTTCGGAGTATATGGATAAAACTGTAATTTTACCATTCTGAGGGTAAAATCGTAATTTTTCACCAACAGAACAGATTTTTCCAGCCATGGTCATCTTTTGATCATATCTTGACTTTGACTAATCAAGTGGTGGAAAAGAATTGGAAGAAAAAGTCAAAAAAATAAAAAAAAAATAGGCCAATGGCATTATGCCATGTGGCAAGTTAGTTTATTTTATTATTAAAGCTTAAAAATCAGCCATTTCAACCCATTTTCTCTCTCTAAATTCGGCACACACCAGATTCAAGGGAAAGGAAAGGAGAACAAAAGGAATAAACAAGAAAACCTAGCCAAAAATTCAAGAAAAAGTTTGATTTCAAGGAAAAATCAAGTGAAAAAGGTAATAATTGTTCACTTGTGCTTATGATCTACAATACCTATGATTTTTGTTCTTGATTTCCATGGTTGAATATTGAGATATCATGATGAACTCAATTCTGAAAAATGGGTATGAATGAGGATTTAATGGTGGATTGGCTTGATTCTAGACTATGTTAGTGTTTAGAGATAGATTAGCATGTTAGTAAGCAAAACCGTAAGAAAAAACTTGATTTTCCCCATGAATCTTGCAAGACCGAAAACCATAGGTTGTGCTTGGAAAATGAAATGAATAGGAAAAATGAAGAATTTAGAAAAAAAAAAATTGATTAGGAAGCATTACAGTGTAAGTGCACCGTAATGACCGAATTTTATCCGAAGAAATTGAAGGGTTTAAATGCTGAAAATTAGTTATTAGAAATGTGTGTAGTGAATTAAGATATTAGAGGAGAAATGGATTAATTTGGAGATGATTTGGATATAATTTTCAATTAATCGGCTGAACGGTCGAATTTAATCAATACTGCGTTAAAGCGATAATCGGACGCATTTTTGCATTTGCGTAGCATGCGTTAGCAATTTAAATTAGTTTATATTAGCTTAGGGGCAATACAGTAAATTTTTTAATTTTATTCTGTGTCAAGGTGGTAAGACGTCCGAAAAAAGCAAAGGAATTGCGCTTGAGGACTATTAATCCGAGTGCACCCGAAATCTGGATTTTTGACACTGTGAGTGAATTTGCATTTCAAATTATTTTGAGAAATGTACGTGTATAGAAATGGATAATTTGAATGATTTTATCTGAATTTCTAAAAATGCGTGCCTAGAAACAAGCCTTTGATAAAAATGTTTTGATGTGTGAATTATGCTACGCATAAAGGCATGAATTCATGTGCTCTATAATATGTTGCTATATATATGTGTTGATGTGTGATATGTATTGACCAATAATATTGTGTAATAATTATAACCGTACATGTGCACGATGTGGGGAGCACATGTCGGTGATGATGGGTGCAGAGATATGGAGAGTGATATTATTCGTGCACGATGTGGGGGGATGCACATGAGCTGGTGAGATTAAGTGATATTGTTTGTGCACGATGTGGAGGGATGCACATGATAACTCCAGTTATGTGCACGATGTGCGGGTTGCACATGAGCTGGTGAGATTGAGTGATATTGTTTGTGCACGATATGGGGGGATGCACACGATAACTCCAACTATGTGCACGATGTGGGAGTTGCACATGAGCTGGTGAGATAGTGGGATATTGTACTCATCTATGTGTATATATATGAAATTGAATACTCCTTCGTTGTAAATTAATTTGAGTTGAGGGAAGGGGTTTGATAATAAATTGGATCAAAAATGTTTTGTTCCAAATATGTGCATCATGGTTTAAAATCCTTCTTGGATATTATTGCTTGTTTCCACCTAATGTTCACTCACTGAGTATTGTACTCACCGTTTTCAAAAATTCATGTTTTCAGATCAGGAGATTGTAGAATCCTAGATCGCGAGATCACTGTAGTTCGTCTCCTGGTAGGTGTTCGGCATTCAACAGTTGCCCATTTTTATTGTAAATGTCTCCGCTGGAAGTCGTGGGTCTTTTGTATTGTGAATACACTCAAACAATGTAAATATGTGTGTGCAATGTAAATTGCTAAATACATTACTGGAATAGTGCATGTATATTATTATCTATAATGCCATTGTGTTTTGGCTATGTTCACACCCGGGAAAAGGTGTGTGTGTATGCATGATATGATAAATTTGTTAAGCAAAGGTAAATGGAAAGGCTTGCTTAGGCTTAGTGAGCTATGCTTATTAGGTCCTTGCGCCCGTCATGGCCTGGGAATTGGGTCGTGACAGCTTTGGTGGAAGCTTATTCTGGATTATAGCATTACACTCCTCAGTAAGTGCAATTGTCTCAACATCTTCCAATTTCCTCTTTTTGGTCAGGATGTCTTTCAAGAATTTAAGATAACTTGGCATATATTCTAAAGCTTCAATAAAAGTAATATTAATGTGCAACTTTTTAAATACCTCAAGAAATCTCTAGAATTGTTTATCAAGCTTTTGCTTTTGAAAACATTGAGGAAAAGGTGATGGAGCTATGAGAGTAGATTTTAATTATGATTTTTCTTTTGAATTTTCAACAAATTTTTCAACCATAATTTTTTTTTCAAGTTCTTTCTTATCAGATTGAATTGAAATCTCAAACTTTAAAACTTTATTACTTACCTCTTTACTTACCTCTTTTCCATTGCTGAGAGTGATTGCCATGCAATGTTCCTTACCTTCTCTTCTTAGGTTGGGTTCAGTATCACTTTGTAAAGTACCATAAGGTCTAGTATGTAAAGCACTAGCAAGTTGGCCAATTTGTATCTCTAAATTTCTAATTAAAGTCGCTTGATTTTAAATGGAGGCATCAGTCTTTGTAATAAATGTATCAATTTTTATTATGAATGCATCCGTCTTTGTCATGAATTACATGAACATATCCTCCATTGAAGGCTTTTTCTCCAGCATAGGGGCTTTATATGGAAATCTAGGAGGAAAGTTACACTTAGATGCCGATAAGGACCCTTGGTTGTTATTCCATGAAAAATTAGGATAATTCCTTCAACCAAGATTATAAGTGTTGGAATAAGGATTGTTCTATTGTCTGTTTCCAGCAAATTGACAAGACTCAGAATAGATGGGACAATAATCATTGGAATGTCCTTCCCCACAAAATTCACATGTCATAAAGGAGTTTTGAACAACATAACACTCGATTTATCTTTTTTTTTTTTGCGAGAAAAGCCAATTATGTAGAAACTGTATTATCACATCTAATTCATGAATTCTAGCAATTTTTCTTATACCCAATCTTTCAGATGGCCATTGATAATTATTGGAAGCTATCTTTTCAAGCGAATCATAAGCCTCATCGATGGATTTACTCATGAGTGCACCTCTAGCGACAGTATCAATGGTAGTTCTAAAAGGTCCGAGCAAAACATTATAAAAAGTCTAAATTTGCAACCACTTAGGTAATCCATGGTGAGGACACCTTTTTATCAAATTCTTATGCCTCTCCCAAGCCTTATATAGTGATTCAGAATCAAATTGCATGAAAGAAGCTATATCATTTCGTATCTTTCTGACTTAGCAGGTGGGAAGAATTTTGCTAAGAACTTTTAAGCCAAATCATCCTAAGTATTAATGGAACCAACAGGAAGCGAATTTAACTAACTCTTGGCTTTATCTTTCAATGAAAAAGGGAAAAACCTCAATCTTATGGCATCATCAATAACACCATTAGCCTTGAATGCATCACAAATTTTTAAGAAATTTACAATATGAGCATTCATATCATCATTAAGCAAACTCCCAAATTGAACAGCAGTCTGAATCATCTGAATGAATGATGGTTTAATTTCAAAGTTGTTGGCTTGAATAGGAGGTCTTCGAATACTAAAGTGGAGATTTTGTACTCGTGGGACAACATAATCCCTCAAGGACTTGTTATCTTCCTCTTGTTAATCAATCATTGTTTTACTTAGAGCAGAAACTTTTTTTATTTTTCCTTCAAAGTCTTTGAAAAGTCTTATTGATTTCTGGATCAAAAGGAATAATTTTCAAATTTCAAACTCTTCGCGTACAATGACCAAAAGTACTTGAAAAATTAAAGAAAAGAAAAGTCTAGATTAAAACTAAGAATACTTTGTATTAATATCAACAAGAAAAAACTAAAAATCAACTCCCCGACAACATCGCCAAAAACTTATTGTTGATTTCTCACGCAACTACACATATCGTTAACAAGTAATATAATAGTCAATAGAATTCGTTCGCATGGAGAATTAAATTAATTCTTAATTGCTAACTACTAAAATTTTAACAATCTAATTTTATCCAAACAACCTAATTATTAAAAAGAAAAATTGAAACTAATAATAAACTAATCTACAATTTATCAACAAAATTATTTTATTAAATTCGAATGACTACCAGACCTAAGATTATGTTATCCCTCAATACTTTGTCTGAATATTATCTCTTTCTTAACTCAGTTTGATGAATTAAGTTGCTAACCTAGATTCTTAAATTATTTACAACTCTCTATCGAGTTTCTCATAAAATACATTTCTCAATTAATTTACTATATGTTTATGCAAATTAAATTGAAGAAAGATTCATTAAGTTCATACTTTAATCCTGGCTACATATAGATTATAGGTTGGCTTATAGGTGTATGTCTACCATATATGCAAATTAAACTATCTAATCAATTAAGTGCATTCAATCATACACTATTCTATTCAAGGTTTACCTAAATCTCCTTCGGCAAGGTTTAACTTAGGTTTTCAATTCAATCTAATTGGTGATCAAGTAATTAAAAGCATTAAGAACAAAATAAAATAAACAACTCAAATCCATTAAACATAAGTAAAAAAGAGATAAATAAATCAAACTACATTTTGAGTTCAATTATAATCTTAGATAAATAAATTAGTTCCCTATCAAGTCACACATCATCATCAAACAAAATTTAAACATTAAAAACAAAACCAAGAAAATAAGAGAATAACAAAAAGATAAAAAAAAGCTAAGAATTGTATTATTGATCTCCAACTCTCCTTGAATCCTTCAAATTCTTTTTAGCTTCAATGACTTTGTGGTTTGACTCTTAGTTTTCAATCCAGTGTTTCGTTTTCCCTTAAAAGTCCTCTAAAAGGTTATTTTTACAATGCTTTGAAGTTAGGCTAAGTTGGGTGAAGAAAGAAGTCAATTCCAATCAGGATTTCCTGGTCAAACTATGTGGGCCACGGCCTACTTCCTCTAAAGCAGCGGCCTTGACCATTTAAATAGAAGAAATCATAATTGTTCTAGGACTACTATAGTGCTTCAATTTCGACAAGATTTTTGACTACCTTTTAGGTTGAACTAGAGGAAGTGATAAACATGAAAATTGTAACTTTGTCTCTTATCTTTCCAATGGTCTAAGAATCATTTCATTTGGATCTTGGTTGAAATACCAAAACATATGTAGTGGAGGTTTGCACTTAGAAATTGCTCTTCTTCTTCTACTAAAATTCTTCTTCTATCAAATACCTACAAAGCACAAATAAATTAATAACAACATATCTTAGTCACATTAACATCAAATTAAGCATAAAATTAACTAAGATTAGATTAACTCACCTAAATTAACTAATTTAAAATAATTAAATAAAACGTACTAATTTCTATACATTACAACAAGAAAAAAGTTAAATTACTATCAAAATTAAACTCAAATAACTCTATATCATAGAGTTATCAGCCACGTGCACTATATCCCTATAAGAATGGAAATTAAAACAAACTCATTAAGTTTAGGCTTTAATCTGACTGCATATGGCCTATAAGTATATCCTTATCTTATATGCAAATTAATTAATATGATCATATGCTATCCTAATTTTAGTTTACACTAAACTCCCTTTCCCAAGTTTGTTTAGATTCCTAAGTCAATTTAATTAGTGATCAAGCAATTAAAAGCATTAAGAACAAATTGGAATAAGCAATTCAAATCACATTAAAGATAAGCAAGAAAGAGATTAAAAGTTTAGATTACATGTAAGTTCAATTGTAATTTTAGAAAAAGAAAATTAACTACTCATAATTGCAAAGAAAAATAACATTATATAAAGTTCAACTATTAAGAGTAACAAGAACAATAAAAGCTAAGGAAGCAAACAAAACAAATATTTGCAATCTTGCTCTCCAAGTTTCAACCTCAACTTCTAACTTCTTGAATCTCCAAATGTTGTCTTTTTACTTTCTCTTAAAATATCTTATTTATACTAGCAATCTTAACCTACATGTTCTTAAATTAACCCACTAATTATAACTATTGGGCTTAATAGTGTAATAAGGCGCAAACATCAATTGTCAGTCATAAAATTGTCATCCGACAATAATATATCTAGCCATTTTTTAATGCGATTTTTTCTAATTTCGAGATAGAATTGGACAAAGTGATTTTCATGAAAGTTTTAGGTCTGTCTCTTAACTTTCTAATGATCTAAGAATCGCAGCATTTAGAGTTCTGTAGCACAAGTTATATTTAAAATACTAAAGCGTATGCAAGCAAACTTTCAGATCTTTTAACACTTTATCTTTCAAAATTAAACTCAATTCTCTTAGTTCCCACAAAAATATAAAAACTAATAAATAATAACCAAATTAAAAAAAATAAACATAAAATTAAAATAACTTACTTAAAAATAAACTAATTATAAAAACAATTAAAAATAACTAAATTATAATTAAAAATTAAAAATTTAACTAATATTTAATAATAAAATTGAAATAAAATAATTCGATAAAATAGAATGATCAAGAATCATCTTTGTATGGTAACTTTATCAATAATCCCAAGGTTATCAAGCATAACTTGCTCAGGACATTAAGGCTGAAGAGCAAGATCTAATTGTTTGCCAAGATCCTAGGTAGATATTGCTTCACTAGGGCCAGCAGTTGAATCTGAATTGGTGGCTTTCCTATTTAGTTTCCGAATACTCTTTATCCTTAACTTCTTTGTGCTTTTACCTTTTTTCTTGATTTTATTAATTAACTCAGGAAAATCATCGTCAAGGGAGATATAATTGCCATTATAAGGAAAGCAACTTCCTTCATCAGAATCCGAGTCGACAATCAATTCTTGAAAGGAAATGATCTGATTTGAAGGTCGAAGAGAGGCAGGGGAGCTGAAGGTTGATTGGGAATGGGTTTGAATTGAGGATGGGTTTGAATTGAGGATGGGTTTTGGAGTGGGCAAGGAATAGGATAAGGGTTGGCTAACTGATCTAGGCTAAACTCCAAATCCACAGCAACTTTCAGTCCTCCAAGTTTAAATATAAATTGGGCTTAAAGAGTGTAAATGGGTTCAATAATAAGAGCAGAGGCTTGGGCAATGTGGTGGGTGAGTTTGGGCAAAATTTGGTCAACATCCTCGTGAGCAGCGGGCTGCAAATTCACAGGCTCAAAGGATGAGGTCTTATCTATTACGTTTTACTTGTCATGATGTTCGGCTCACATATCATTTTGGACCGAGAGTGGGAGAGGATCTGGATTCAATTGGTAGAGACTTGATTGGGACGGGTCGGCGGGCTAAGAGAGATTGGCTCAATCAGAATCTTACCATTTAAGGATGTCAACGGGTCAAGTACTCTATAATTTTAAAGTATCCGAATTTTAATTTTATTAAAAATCAACTACTCTAACCCTATTAATTACCCGTATAATTTTAAAATTACTACCTTAATCCTAACCCTATTACTTTTTTACTACCCTATAATTACCCTAACCCGTTTAAAAACCCGATTAGATTAAAAAATTATTAAAATATATTTTATGGCTACCCAGTTACCTGAATCCTTATACATATACAATAATATTTTTTTACGTATTTCATAAAATTAACTATTAGTTAAATTAATAAAAACAGAAATAATGAAAATTAAAATTAAATAATCAAAAACAAAAATCTTAAACATAAACTTAAATAACTAAAAACAAATATCTATACAACGATATAAACTTAAATAACTATACATAAATATCCAAATAACAACATAAACTTAAATAACTAAACACAAAAATCCATCCAAATAACAACATTTGTATTAGGAAATTGTGAAGTAAGTTAACACTCTTTTTTTAATAAGCACAAAAAAACAAAATTTACTATATGAATTTTATAATTTTATAAATTATAATTTTTATAATATTAATATAAAGTAAATAATAAATATATATTAAAAGTATTATAGTGTATATAAAAAATAGTAACTATATGTTTTATAAATAAATTTAATTTATATAAAATATAGTTATTAGAAGATCTTACAATTTAATTAATAATCATAATTGTATTAATTATATGAATTTGTCCTTAGTTATAGGAAATTTTAAAAAAAATAGCTAAGTTTCAAATCAAAACTATGCTAATCTCATAACTTCTTTTTACATAATTAACTTTATATATTATAAATTTATATAAATAAAAGTATATATATTATTTAGTAATTAATTTATACAATAATAATTATATTCTTTGTAAATGAACATAATATATAATGTAAAGTGTACGTGTTAAAAGATATTACAAGTTTTATATTATAAAGTATATATATTAAAAGTATTATAGTGTATATACAAAATAGTAATTATATTCTTTATAAATGAACCCAATGTATATAAAGTATAGATATTAAAAGACATTACAATTTAATTAATAATTACAATTGTATTAATTAATTTAATTAATTATATGAATTTGCCTTTAGTTATATAAAATTTAAAGAAAAAAGCTAAGTTTCAAAATTATCCTAAGCTCATAACTTCTTTTTAGATATTAACTTTATATATTATTTAGTAATTAATTTATACAATAATAATTATATTTTTTATAAATGAACATAATATATAATATAAAGTGCATGTGTTAAAAGACATTACAAGTTTTATATTATAAAGTATATATATTAAAAGTATTATAGTGTATATACAAAATAATAATTATATTCTTTATAAATGAACCCAATGTATATAAAGTATAGATATTAAAAGACATTACAATTTAATTAATAATTACAATTTTATTAATTAATTAAATTAATTATATGAATTTGCCTTTAGTTACATGAAATTTAAAGAAAAAAGCTAAGTTTCAAAACTATTCTAATCTTATAACTTCTATTTAGATATTAACTTTATATATTGTTTAGCAATTAATTTATACAATAGTAATTATATTCTTTATAAATGAACATAATATATAATATAAAGTGTATGTGTTAAAAGACATTACAAGTTTTATATTATAAAGTATATATATTAAAAGTATTATAGTGTATATACAAAATAGTAATTATATTCTTTATAAATGAACCCAATGTATATAAAGTATAATATTAAAAGACATTACAATTTAATTAATAATTATAATTTTATTAATTAATTTAATTAATTATATGAATTTACCTTTAGTTACATGAAATTTAAAAAAAAAAACTAAGTTTCAAAACTATTCTAATCTCACAACTTTTTTTTAGATATTAACTTTATATATTGTAAATTTATATAAACAAAGGTATATATATTATTTTGTAATTAATTTATATAATAGTAATTATATTCTTTATAAACAAACATAATATATAATATAAAGTATATGTGTTAAAAGACATTACAACTTATAGTAACTATAAACTATATAATCATATGTATATATTACAATTAATAATTTTATAAGTTATAATTTTTATAATGTTAACACAAAACAAATAATAAATATATTTATATTTAAAGTATATATATATATACTAAAAGTATTATAGTAATTATATTTCTTATAATATTACTTAATATATATAAAAATATATATTTTAAAACATTTCAAGTTAGTACATATAATAATCATAATTCAATGAATTAATTTAATTAATTATATGAGTTTGTCTTTAAGTACATGAAATTAAAAAAATAGTTAAATTTCAAAACTATTTTAAACTCAAAGACTCTCTTTAAGTATATATATTATAACTTATAAGTTATAATTTTTGTAATCTTAACCCATAATAAAAAGTAAATATTTTTTTATATATTATTTGTATATAATAGTAATTATATTCCTTTGTAATATGATATGATATTTATATTATATAAAACATAATTAATAATTTAATAATTTTTTTATTTATATCATTACATTAGTTATTTAGCTAACTATATTTTAAAAATTATATTTTGTCAATATAAAACAAATAGATCAACTTGTCCAGATGGTGGAGACGTTGCCATTTTTCTTTCATGGCCTGGCTTCGAGTCTTGATGTATTCATTTTATTCAACTATTTAAATAATAAAAAAATAAATAAACTATTTAAATAATAAAAAAATAAATAAACGGGTATTCTTAATGGTAAACGGGTAGTTTAACGTGTTCATAAACGGGTAGTTTAACAGGTTCATAAACAAGTAATCTTAACGGTAAACGGGTAATGTTAGCGGGTTGATAAACGGGTAATCTTAACGGATTTGGAGCGGGTACTCGTGAAATCCGAATAATGAATAATCGGTTCGAGTAGCGGGTATCCATCGTGTGATACCCGAACCCGGGTCGGGTAGTGAAAACACTACTCGAACCCGCTCCTAATCCGCTTATAAGGTACCCTAACCCGGTTTAACCGGGTCGAGTATCCGCGGGTACCCTATAATAAGGTACCCGTTGACATCCCTACTGCCACCCTAACCCGGTTTAACCGGGTCGAGTATCCGCGGGTACCCTATAATAGGGTACCCGTTGACATCCCTACTGCCACCATTGACAACATCTCCACTGCTCCCATTTTCACTCATTGTCACCGCTTGATTGACTGAAACTGTCAGTATTGGGGTCATCTTTCCAGGGGTGAGACTTGGGCAATCAAGTAAGTAATCAGGCATAAATTCGCAAACTTGAATGGGATAAATTTAATTACCTATAGCCAGGTGGATAATCTCATCAATTGTTGTCAAACAACTAGTGCCAATAAGGATTGTAGGTCGTTCAAAGGAAAAGAGAGATGAAGTTTCATCGCCAATGTCCACAAAGGAGCCCCAAATATTACTGATTTTGAAAAATGTGGTTCTATTCCAAGTATGGAGGGCGATGCCTAAGACCGAAAGCTAGCATCTCTCTGAGTCCTTAACAATATTAGGTGACCATTCTTCTAGAGAACTGAACCATTTGGAGAGCCAGTCCCAATTGCAAGCCTTTGCCTCTTCAAATAGCTTTCTATCAGTGAAAGATATGAGAAATTGGTAGCCAGGCCCACTTGTTCTTTTCCTCTTGTTAATCAACCATTGTTTTACTTAGAGCAGAAACTTTTTTTATTTTTCCTTCAAAGTCTTTGAAAAGTCTTTTCGATTTCTGGATCAAAAGGAATAATTTTCAAATTTCGGACTCTTCGCGTACAATGACCAAAAGTACTTGAAAAATTAAAGAAAAGAAAAGTCTAGATTAAAACTAAGAATACTTTGTATTAATATTAACAAGAAAAAACTAAAAATCAACTCCCCGACAACATCGCCAAAAACTTATTGTTGATTTCTCACGCAACTGCACATATCGTTAACAAGTAATATAATAGTAAATAGAATTCGTTCGCATGGAGAATTAAATTAATTCTTAATTGCTAACTACTAAAATTTTAACAATCTAATTTTATCCAAACAACCTAATTATTAAAAAGAAAAATTGAAACTAATAATAAAACTAATCTACAATTTATCAACAAAATTATTTTATTAAATTCGAATGACTACCAGACCTAAGATTATGCTATCCCTTAATACTTCGTCTGAATATTATCTCTTTCTTAACTCAGTTTGATGAATTAAGTTGCTAACCTAGATTCTTAAATTATTTACAACTCTCTATCGAGTTTCTCATAAAAATATATTTTTCAATTAATTTACTATATGTCTATGCAAATTAAATTGAAAAAAGATTCATTAAGTTCATACTTTAATCCTGGCTACATATAGATTATAGGTTGGCTTATAGGTGTATGTCTACCCTATATGCAAATCAAACTATCTAATCAATTAAGTGCATTCGATCATACACTATTATATTCAAGGTCTACCTAAATCTCTTTCGGTAAGGTTTAACTTAGGTTTTCAATTCAATCTAATTGGTGATCAAGTAATTAAAAGCATTAAGAATAAAATAAAATAAACAACTCAAATCCATTAAACATAAGTAAAAAAGAGATAAATAAATCAAACTACATATTGAGTTCAATTATAATCTTAGATAAATAAATTAGTTCCCTATCAAGTCACACATCATCATCAAACAAAATTTAAACATTAAAAACAAAACCAAGAAAATAAGAGAATAACAAAAAGATAAAAAAAAGCTAAGAATTGTATTCTTGATCTCCAACTCTCCTTGAATCTTTCAAATTCTTTTTAGCTTCAATGACTTTGTGGTTTGACTCTTAGTTTTCAATCCGGTGTTTCGTTTTCCCTTAAAAGTCCTCTAAAAGGTTATCTTTACAATGCTTTGAAGTTAGGTTAAGTTGGGTGAAGAAAGAAGTCAATTCCAATCAGGATTTCCTGGTCAAACTATGTGGGCCACGGCCTACTTCCTCTAAAGCAGCGGCCTTGACCATTTAAATAGAAGAAATCATAATTGTTTTAGGACTATTATAGTGCTTCAATTTCGACAAGATTTTTTACTACCTTTTAGGTTGAACTAGAGGAAGTGATAAACATGAAAGTTGTAGCTTTGTCTCTTATCTTTCCAATGGTCTAAGAATCATTTCATTTGGATCTTGGTTGAAATACCAAAACATATGTAGTGGAGGTTTGCACTTAGAAATTGTTCTTCTTTTTCTACTAAAATTCTTCTTCTATCAAATACCTACAAAAGCACAAATAAATTAATAACAACATATCTTAGTCACATTAACATCAAATTAAGCATAAAATTAACTAAGATTAGATTGACTCACCTAAATTAACTAATTTAAAATAATTAAATAAAACGTACTAATTTCTATACATTACAATAAGAAAAAAGTTAAATTACTATCAAAATTAAGCTCAAATAACTATATATCATAGAGTTATCAGCCACGTGCACTTACGTGCAGTCCATAACATGCAAGAAGAAATCCCAATCAACACAGTCAAACACCTTTTTAAAGTCAAGGTTCAAGACAATACCTCCACAATTGTTTGCATCAAGTCTATACCAAGTAAATCTTTTACTAATCAACAGGAGCTTGACAAGCTCAAACCTGTTAATAAAGTTATTAAAATCATCAATACTTAAACCACGGTGAGCACAACCCTTTCTTTCTTCTGAACACTTGACTATGGTAAAATCACCTGCACAACACCAACTATCTGAAAAAATAGAAAGAATGGAGAAAATATATTCCCAAAGTGGTAATTTTTCGATTGCATCACATGGTGCATAAATGTTAATAATTAAGCAATTAAATTTTTTAACAATCCATGTACTAGAGATAAGGATAAATTCATTTTTAATGAGGATTTCTTTGAGGGTGAAAGAGTTTCTATCCCAAACAAAAAAGATGCCTCTAGATCTTCTATTAAGCTAGATTGAAAAACCATTCCAAATTATATGACCTCCAAATCTCGTCAATAACTCTGTTATCAATATTTTCCAATTTTGTTTCCTAGATGAGAAGCATATTAGCCTTCTTGTTGAAAACTGTCCTACGAACCATGCTGGTCTTCAAGGACCTTCCCAAGCCCTAAACATTCCAACAAAGGATACACATAAAAACCTGAAACAGATGGAAAACCGAAAAAGAGTCTACAGGATAGAAACCAAAACCAATGAGGAAAAAGCTAAATGTCAACAGAAGAATGCTATATTCCATAAATCAATCGAAAGACCCATAACAAAATCCAAACCCACTAAGAATAAAGAAGAAAATCCAAAAAGCAATGAGCATAGAGAAATTCATTGAATCATAAGGAGATAAAAGTAAAACAAGAAGCCAAAAATATGTACAAATAACAGTAAAAGACACCTGAAATGGAATTATCAATTAAACTCTACTACGCAAGTATACGTTTCGAATAGATAGTATATAAGCAAGCAAAGTATTGATCCCGTAGAAAATTGATCTAAAAGTTTAATAAGTACTAAACTTAGAACAATTTAATCTTATCCAAACAATCAAAATCAAATAACTAAATTAATTAACTAAAACTAATTAACCAAAATTTAAACTAAAAAGAAAAAATCAGAGTAATAATAACTTGAGTAAAAATCAAATCAATCAAACTTAGGATTACAATATCCCTCATACTTCATCTAAATCTTAACTCTTTCTCTTAACTTATTTTAATAGGTTGAATTGCTAACTTAGAGTCTTCAATTATTTATAAGGGTCTCTTGACTCTTCTTATAAAAATATCTATTTTAACCAAAACACTATATCCCTATGAGAATGGAAATTAAAACAAACTCATTAAGTTTAGGCTTTAATCTGACTGCATATGGCCTATAAGTATATCCTTATCTTATATGCAAATTAATTAATATGATCATATGCTATCCTAATTTTAGTTTACACTAAACTCCCTTTCCCAAGTTTGTTTAGATTCCTAAGTCAATTTAATTAGTGATCAAGCAATTAAAAGCATTAAGAACAAATTGGAATAAGCAATTCAAATCACATTAAAGATAAGCAAGAAAGAGATTAAAAGTTTAGATTACATGTAAGTTCAATTGTAATTTTGGAAAAAAAAAATTAACTACTCATAATTGCAAAGAAAAATAACATTATATAAAGTTCAACTATTAAGAGTAACAAGAACAATAAAAGCTAAAGAAGTAAACAAAACAAATATTTGCAACCTTGCTTTCTAAGTTTCAACCTCAACTTCTAACTTCTTGAATCTTCAAATGTTGTCTTTTTACTTTCTCTTAAAATATCTTATTTATACTAGCAATCTTAACCTACAAGTTCCTAAATTAACCCACTAATTATAACTATTGGGCTTAATAGTGTAATAAGGCCCAAACATCAATTGTCATCCAGCAATAATACATCTAGCCATTTTTTAATGCGATTTTTTCTAATTTCGAGATAGAATTGGACAAAGTGATTTTCATGAAAGTTTTAGGTCTGTCTCTTAACTTTCTAATGATCTAAGAATCGCAGCATTTAGAGTTCTGTAGCACAAGTTATATTTAAAACACTAAAGCGTATGCAAGCAAACTTTCAAATCTTTTAACACCTTATTTTTCAAAATTAAACTCAATTCTCTTAGTTCCTACAAAAATATAAAAATTAATAAATAATAACCAAATTAAAAAAAATAAACTAATTATAAAAACAATTAAAAATAACTAAATTATAATTAAAAATTAAAAATTTAACTAATATTTAATAATAAAATTGAAATAAAATAATTCAATAAAATAGAATGATCAAGAATCATCTTTGTATGGTAACTTTATCAATAATCCCAAGGTTATCAAGCATAACTTGCTCAGGACATTAAGGCTGAAGAGCAAGATCTAATTGTTTTCCAAGATCCTAGGTAGATATTGCTTCACTAGGGCCAGCAGTTGAATCTGAATTGGTGGCTTTCCTATTTAGTTTCCGAATACTCTTTTTCCTTAACTTCTTTGTGCTTTTACCTTTTTTCTTGTTTTTATTAATTAACTCAGGAAAATCATCGTCAAGGGAGATATAATTGCCACTATAAGGAAAGCAACTTCCTTCATCAGAATCCGAGTCGACAATCAATTCTTGAAAGGAAATGATCCGATTTGAAGGTCGAAGAGAGGCAGGGGAGCTGAAGGTTGATTGGGAATGGGTTTGAATTGAGGATGGGTTTTGGAGTGGGCAAGGAATAGGATAAGGGTTGGCTAACTGATCTAGGCTAAACTCCAAATCTACAACAACTTTCAGTCCTCCAAGTTTAAATATAAATTGGGCTTAAAGAGTGTGAATGGGTTCAATAATAAGAGCAGAGGCTTGGGCAATGTGGTGGGTGAGTTTGGGCAAAATTTGGTCAACATCCTCGTGAGCAGCGGGCTGCAAATTCACAGGCTCAAAGGATGAGGTCTTATCTATTACGTTTTCCTTGTCATGATGTTCGGCTCACATATCATTTTGGACCGAGAGTGGGAGAGGATCTGGATTCAATTGGTAGAGACTTGATTGGGACGGGTCGACGGGCTAAGAGAGATTGGCTCAATCAGAATCCTACCACTTAAGGATGTCAACGGGTCAGGTATTTTACAATTTTGAGATATCTAAATCTTAACCTTATTAAAAATCAATTACTCTAATCTTATTAATTACTCGTATAATTTTAAAATTACTACTCTAATCCTAACCTTATTATTTTTTTACTACTCTATAATTATCCTAACCCGTTTAAAAACCCGATTAAATTAAAAAATTATTAAAATATATTTTATGGCTACCCAGTTACCTGAATCCTTATACATATACAATAATATTTCTTTACGTATTTATAAAATTAACTATTAGTTAAATTAATAAAAACAGAAATAATGAAAATTAAAATTAAATAATCAAAAACAAAAATCTTAAACATAAACTTAAATAACTAAAAACAAATATCTATACAACGATATAAACTTAAATAACTATACATAAATATCCAAATAACAACATAAACTTAAATAACTAAACACAAAAATCCATCCAAATAACAACATTTGTATTAGGAAATTGTGAAGTAAGTTAACACTCTTTTTTTAATAAGCACAAAAAAACAAATTTTACTGTATGAATTTTATAATTTTATAAATTATAATTTTTATAATATTAATATAAAGTAAATAATAAATATATATTAAAAGTATTATAGTGTATATAAAAAATAGTAATTATATGTTTTATAAATAAATTCAATTTATATAAAATATAGTTATTAAAAGATCTTACAATTTAATTAATAATCATAATTTTATTAATTATATGAATTCGTCCTTAGTTACAAGAAATTTAAAAAAAAATAGCTAAGTTTCAAATCAAACTATGCTAATCTCATAACTTCTTTTTACATAATTAACTTTATATATTATAAATTTATATAAATAAAAGTATATATATTATTTAGTAATTAATTTATACAATAATAATTATATTCTTTGTAAAATGAACATAATATATAATATAAAGTGTACGTGTTAAAAAATATTACAAGTTTTATATTATAAAGTATATATATTAAAAGTATTATAGTGTATATACAAAATAGTAATTATATTCTTTATAAATGAACCCAATGTATATAAAGTATAGATATTAAAAGACATTACAATTTAATTAATAATTATAATTGTATTAATTAATTAAATTAATTATATGAATTTGCCTTTAGTTATATGAAATTTAAAGAAAAAAGCTAAGTTTCAAAATTATCCTAATCTCATAACTTCTTTTTAGATATTAACTTTATATATTATTTAGTAATTAATTTATACAATAGTAATTATATTTTTTATAAATGAATATAATATATAATATAAAGTGTATGTGTTAAAAGACATTACAAGTTTTATATTATAAAGTATATATATTAAAAGTATTATAGTGTATATACAAAATAATAATTATATTCTTTATAAATGAACCCAATGTATATAAAGTATAGATATTAAAATACATTGCAATTTAATTAATAATTATAATTTTATTAATTAATTTAATTAATTATATGAATTTGCCTTAAGTTACATGAAATTTAAAAAAAAAAGCTAAGTTTCAAAACTATTCTAATCTCATAACTTCTATTTAGATATTAACTTTATATATTATTTAGCAATTAATTTATACAATGGTAATTATATTCTTTATAAATGAACATAATATATAATATAAAGTGTATGTATTAAAAGACATTACAAGTTTTATATTATAAAGTATATATATTAAAAGTATTATAGTGTATATACAAAATAGTAATTATATTCTTTATAAATGAACCCAATGTATATAAAGTATAGATATTAAAAGACATTATAATTTAATTAATAATTATAATTTTATTAATTAATTTAATTAATTATATGAATTTACCTTTAGTTAGATGAAATTTAAAATAAAAAACTAAGTTTCAAAACTATTCTAATCTCACAGCTTTTTTTTAGATATTAACTTCATATATTGTAAATTTATATAAACAAAAGTATATATATTATTTTGTAATTAATTTATATAATAGTAATTATATTCTTTATAAACAAACATAATATATAATATAAAGTATATGTGTTAAAAGACATTACAACTTATAGTAACTATAAACTATATAATCATATGTATATATTACAATTAATAATTTTATAAGTTATAATTTTTATAAGGTTAACACAAAACAAAAAATAAATATATTTATAGTTAAAGTATATATATATACTAAAAGTATTATAGTAATTATATTTCTTATAATATTACTTAATATATATAAAATATATATATTTAAAAACATTTCAAGTTAGTATATATAATAATCATAATTCAATGAATTAATTTAATTAATTATATGAGTTTGTCTTTAAGTACATGAAATTAAAAAAATAGTTAAATTTCAAAACTATTTTAAACTCAAAAACTCTCTTTAAGTATATATATTATAACTTATAAGTTATAATTTTTGTAATCTTAACCCATAATAAAAAGTAAATATATTTTTATATATTATTTGTATATAATAGTAATTATATTCCTTTGTAATATGATATGATATTTATATTATATAAAACATAATTAATAATTTAATAATTTTTTATTTATATCATTACATTAGTTATTTAGCTAACTATATTTTAAAAATTATATTTTGTCAATATAAAACAAATAGATTAACTTGTCCAGATGGTGGAGACATTGCCATTTTTCCTTCATAGCTTGGGTTCGAGTCTTGATGCATTCTTTTTATTTAACTATTTAAATAATAAAAAAATAAATAAACGGGTATTCTTAACGGTAAACGGGTAGCTTAACCTGTTCATAAATAGGTAATCTTAATGGGTTGATAAACGGGTAATCTTAATGGATTTGGAGCGGATACTCGTGAAATCCGAATAATGAATAATCGATTTGGGTAGCGGGTATTCATCGTGTGATACCCGAATCCGGATCAGGTAGTGAAAACACTACCCGAACCCGTTCCTAATCCACTTATAAGGTATCCTAACCCGGTTTAACCGGATCAAGTACCCACGGATACCCTATAATAGGGTACCTGTTGACATCCCTACTGCCACCATTGACAACATCTCCACTGCTCCCATTTTCACTCATTGTCACCGCTTGATTGACTGAAACTGTCAGTATTGGGGTCATCTTTCCAGGGGGTGAGACTTGGGCAATCAAGTAATCAGGCATAAATTCGCAAACTTGAATGGGATAAATTTAATTACCTACAGCCAGGTGGATAATCTCATCAATTGTTGTCAAACAACTAGTGCCAATAAGGATTGTAGGTCGTTCAAAGGAAAAGAGAGATGAAGTTTCATCGCCAATGTCCACAAAGGAGCCCCAAATATTACTGATTTTGAAAAATGTGGTTCTATTCCAAGTATGGAGGGCGATGCCTAAGACCGAAAGCTAGCATCTCTTTGAGTCCTTAACAATATTAGGTGACCATTCTTCTAGAGAACTGAACCATTTGGAGAGCCAGTCCCAATTGCAAGCCTTTGCCTCTTCAAATAGCTTTCTATCAGTGATGTGTTTAATTGAAAGACTCAAAATACCACTTTCCCTAATTTCAGTCAAAATTGTCTCAGACTTTTTTCTTGCCAATAAAGCATTTCATTTTCAATGTGACCTAGACAAAGCTTGAAAGAGTCCTTAAGAAGGGAAGGGGGTGGCAAATTGGACTGAGGTGGTTCTGTTTGGTTTCCTGTTAAAGCTCTTAAATACGACCTGTTAGTTTGAATTTAGGCGGTTTGATGTTGACAACAAGTTTGTGGTGGTGCCAAGGAGGTAGTTTGGGTCCCTCCATCATTGTTTTGGTTGTTGATACGGTCAGAATTAGAATGGTCAGGGCTAGTATGAATGGGATTTTGGGGAAAATAGTTGCAGCGTCATTCACTTGGGATAGATCTCCTTCTGGCTCGGATGGGATGGTTTTTGATTGGGGAAGAATCTCCTTCTATGTCGACTAAGGTTTTGTGTGGTTGTTCTTTCTCTATTAGCGTGAGCTTCCGCATCAATTAGGCTGCTGTGTGAATGTTCTCTCCCTATCGGTGCTAGGGTTCTGGTTGGCCAAGGAAACTGCTAGCCGTTGGTCAAAGAACTAGACTTCATCAAGTCCTTCGATTGTTCGTTGTGCTTCACCCATTGAGCCAAAATGGATAAATCCATATTTCCTTCCTTTGATTCGACTAATTGGGGATGTAGGAGCTAATGACTCGACCATAGAATTTGCAAGTAGTGCTGAGCCACTGATAGGTGATTCGCGAAGGAAAGTTGCTGATATGGATGGCGACTGGCCGCCAACGGGGGTTTGGGTCTGGGTTTCCTCTCCTCGCAGCCATTCCCCTGATAGTAGTTTATAGTATCTGGGTTTTAATAGCTACCTTAATTTTCCAATTACATTACTTTTATTTTTTTATTATCTACTTACTGATGGCTCTGTCAAGATGATGAAACACTTTTCAAGAATTGTTACTTTGATAATTCTTTTTTTTTTTCATTGCTATTTGGGTTTGGCTGTTACACTTTCCTTATATTCTTCATTCTATTATCTAAAATTTATTAGGTTTTAGTCAATTTCTACTTAATTTATGTTGTTTATACTGCATTTAGACCCATTCCTATCATTTTGCTTAGCTTTTTATTATTTACTCACTGTTGCAATGGTCTAAACGATCAAACAACTTTCAAGAATTCTTGCCTGGATGATTCTTTTTTTTTTTCATCATTGTTTCAATATGCCTTTTACACTTGATTTATCTTCTATGTTCTATCATTTAAAGTTTATCTGTTATTGTATCTGTTTTGAACTCGATCTACGCTGCCTATATTGCATTTAGATCCATTGCTGTCATTTTGCTTATCTATTTGTCATAGGCCTCTAAATGACGAAAAGGTACGTCAATGGTTTGATTATTTTATTTTATTTTGACTATTTCTTTAATAAATTATTCTTAATTAGTGTAGTCAATATGTTACCGTATTCTTTTCAAGCTTTGAAAGACAAACTCTACGACATTTACCTCGTTCACAATATTGTCTCCAAACATTACAAATATACAATTTCATTTTATTTTTCCATGTTTTTATCACATGTGAATTTAAAACTCTTCATCAGATATACCATTAGCATAATTTCACTAAAGCAATCAATCAATACAATTCTACTATTTGTATTAATTCTGTTTCCTTATTTTATAAAAATCACACAAATTTTTTCATTATTCTCTAACTAAACCATCAATGTTACAATCATTTATTTTTCACTATTCTTTTGACAAAAAATTTGTCCAATAATTATATAAAAAATTTAACTAACCCATTGCGAAGTGCGGGGTTAAATCTAGATGATTCTGAACTATACCCACTACCAATGCATCTTGCTCTTAATTTGGAACAAGTAAAGAATATTTCCTTTTTGCTTTTCTTTAAACAAACAATTCTGTTATAAATAGAAAACGTTTGAGAATGGATCAAGTTTTGGAATATAAGGATACATAACTTCACAAGCAAAAAGCTGTATGAACATACCTAAAATTATTGTAAAAGAAAACATGACTATATAATAATAATAATATTATTATTATTATAACTTTCTTCAGTTCTATAAAAATGATGACACCCTGTAGATATTTTGGTTTGCAATTAGCATTAGCCAAGGCATCATCTCGTTCGTTGACAAGGCAATGGCTTTCAAAGACAGATCAAGACGGTGGCCTAGCCATATAGCTGACAAGTTTGTGCCCCCTTCGTTTTGGACCGAGGATGCCAAGGGCAATTATCTTCTTGACATTGATCTTCCTGGTACTATAGCCACACCTCTTTATCAAATTTTTCCTTTCTTCTAAAAATTTTAATAATTACATATTAATGACCACTGATTAAGAATTATAAGAAGAAAATTAAATTCATTATTTCCATCATAAGAAATACTTTTTTGTTTGCTCTTTACTTTTGTGGTTTAATTTACTTGCTAAATCTAGATATCAATTTCTTTAAAGAAAATCGAGCCCTATTTTGATCGTTTCGCTCTATAATTTGACAATTAAAGCACTTACATTGAGAGAGTGTATTTTGGATTTCGTTTGTTATGTAAATCGTAAGGATGAATCTATATATACATGATGTTTAATTTACCATCTAAGTAATTCAAATATTTGATCTTTGTAATTTTTACCATAAAAGCTAATATTTTTTTATTTTGCATATTGAAGAATTTGAAAGAACTTGTATAAACAAGTTGCATACAATAAATTATTTGTTATATATGCTAAAAAGAAAAGGCATATTAATTTAGGTTTTAAACATGAGGAGGTGAGAATTGAGCTTCCTTCGGCTGGGCATATAAAGATTGAAGGAGAAAGGATAGTGAATGAGAACAAATGCATATACATCGATCAGACCTTCCCATTGCCTGAGAATTCAGATCAGGATAACATCGTTGGGAAATTTAAAGGTGAACGTCTCTACATAACAGTCCCAAAGATATTAGCAGCAGAACAAAATGAAGACGAGGATAGCCGTCAGAATGATGACAATGACAACAGCACTGCTGAAGAATCAAACAGCGACGACGAAAATCAAAGGAAACGTGAACAAAGTCATGGTGCTGTACAGCGTCATGACAGCAACAAGAAAGGAAAGAGAAATGAAACTTGTCGTGTTGCCAGTTTCCCTGAGGAGATTGTAAAGAAATGGAACAAAGAAGATAATCCATTAGAGATGGCAATCAAGTGCCTTAAGAGAAATAAGGGGCTTGTTCTTTCAGTTGTTATATCATTTTCACTTGGGGTGTGGGTGTCGAAGCTTTTCATCAAGAATGGAGAAATATAATAAGCATGCAATTTGATTTGCATTATTGTTGTTCATACTTTAATTATCTTCTTATGTATTATGTGATACACATTGACATCAACCTATATATATTTCTATCAAATGAACTCTTTCATGTCCTCTAAAATTCTTTTTATTCACATCTATTTAATAATTTAATTACTAAATAATCATGATCAAAGATATCTGTATGGAGATGTAACCTATGATATATTACATCCAAATCCATATAAGCACTTTCACATAAATTTAAAATGATATAATACATAAAAAAAGCTAAAACACTACTTGTGATTTTATGTTGTATGTTGTTAATATAAAATGCTGACATGTCATAATAGATAATAAAGTAACACAATAATATGATCATATGGCATTTTCATCCTTTACGTTAACATTATGTCAACATCACATAAACATAAAAATGATAAGTGGTGTTTTGACTAATGGTAATTAGTTAATTGTTAATTATAAAAACTTATTTAACTCAAAATAAAAGTAAAAGAATTTGATTGAATGTAAAAAAAAAAACCCTAATAACTTATTTAAATTTCTTTTAAATAGTTTAATAACTTTTTAAACTATCATGACATTTAAAATCTTTGTCATCAACCAGATAACTAAATCCAAATAAGAAATTACATATGATTACCTAAACTCATAATCCTATATGTCAAGGAACGATGCAAACATTAATTGCATTAGAATAAATATGCGTGTATCACTGTATATATACATTATATCTAAGAAAAGGCAAAGCCAAATTAAAGCAGGCAGGGGCTTAAGTTTTCCCCCTCACTTTTGAAAGACTTTTTTTATTCTTTAACGGCTCGTTTGGCTAGGGGAATGAAAACGCATAATAATGTGAATGGCTATTCCCTAATTATTTCATTCCTGGTGGAATAAGATCCAAAAAGTTTTGATATAAAACGCCTTTGTGCATTTTAAGAAATTACTAACCTAGACATATAAATACTTTCTTTTCTTCTCAACTTTCTTCTTGTTCTTTTTCTCTTTACTTGATCTACCTTTCTCATTCTCTTTCTAAATTTCTTCCACCACCGAAGGGCAGCGGTAGAAGCGACGGCTCCATGACTAGTTTTGGTTGCAGAAAGTATCAATTTGGGCTCCATAACCAGATTCGACCAAGGAAGCTTCAAATTTAGAATCCATGGTTAGATCTGGTCAAGGGAAGCATCGAATTTGGCAATCCCTGACAAAATCCTTATAGTCTGATCTGGAGCGCTAGTGGCTAAATTCAATCACAAGGATTGCTAAATTGACGTTCCATTACACCAGTCATATCTTCGGTGGTCGGCCAACAAACAAGAAAGACAATAAAAAAACAAAAAAGAATTTAAAATAAAATAGGTTAAAGTTTTAATTATAAACTATAAAAAATTAATATTTTAAATTTTAAATTAAATTAAATTATTAATATTTAATATTTTAATTTTTTAAAAATAAACAATAAAATAAAATAAAATAATCATATTAATGTTTAAATTATAAATTATTAATATCTTAAACAAACTATAAATTATTAATATTTTAAAAATAAAATGAAACTGAACTAAATAATCATATTAAAGTTTTAAATAAAAATTTATTTATATTTTCATAGTTATAAAAACTAAATTTTTTAAATTAAAAATCAAATATTATAATAAAAGGTATTTTTATCTTTATGTCACATATTCCTTTGTTATTCCCAAAATTATTTTTATCAATAAAATATTGAAATAAGTTAGAATAATAATTCTTACCCTATTCTATTTACTGAACCATTCTACATAATGAATATATTTTATTTTATTCAAGCCTTATTCTATTCTTATGGAATAAGTATTCCATTCCCCTCCATTCCATTTCGTGAACCAATTAAACTTGCAGTAAATATTTTTTTGGCTACTAAAATATCAATAATTATAAAATTTTAGTTTGGTCACTCAAATATTTGTGACCTTTCCTCAAAGAAAATTGAAGGGACAATTTTTTTTAAGTCTCAGAGATAAAGGTGTTTTCGAAAATAACTTTTTTTAATTTTAATTGTTTTTAATCAAGAAAAAAGATTTTTGGACAAAACTGTCCTTAATAATACCTTCTCATATTTAAACGCAAATGTTGAAAAAAAATCTTATTACATGCCTTGTTAAAAAAAAAAGTTATTGCACATCATTTCTTTTTATAATTACAAGAAATGTAACAAATAAAATAACCTCAAAAGCTAATTATTTAAATCTGAGGATTTTGGATAATATTTTTTTATCCAAATCCATTTCATCACAGTAGTAACGTTAATGTTGAATAACTTTTTAATACATCTTCCTTTCCATGTCAAATTCCTTTTTTGATTTTAAATTTTATTTCTTTCAAGAAAGTGTGTTTGACTTCAAAAGTTTATATCCTTGTGAAATTGTGAAACCCCTGGTTTCCATTACATGGACAAAATTAGATAATCAACTCAGTGGGCTTAGAAAATGCTTTTGTTGCCTTCTAACCTTGATTTAATCTTCAAGAATTCATAATTAAAGATCATGAAGGTTTTGGAGGAACTGGAATGGAATTAGGCTTAAAAAAGGACAATTTTTACAAGTTTGGACCTAAAAGGTCAACCCTAGTGCTTAAACGGTCGATCTTGTGAAGTAAAAACAAGGGAAAAGAAAGCATTCTAGTCTAGGGTCAACCCTAGACCCTTTGTAGTCGACCTTAGAGTGCCTAAAAGCCCTTAAAGGCATAAAAGCCCTTAAAGGCATAAAAGCCATAAAATCCAAGACTTACTCTTTTATTTCATTTTTTTTTTGTTCTTCCACCCATTTTCTCTCAAATTTCACACCTTTCAAGACCCATTAAATCCCATAATCAAACCTTGGATTTCAAGTGTTAAAGGTAAGGATTTGCACTCTTAAAAATTGGTTTTTTTTATTTCATCTTTTTTCTCTAAAAGCCAAAATTTTTTCTAGGTTTTCAAGGTTAGGCTAGATCTCTTCGTTTGAAGCTCACCAAGGAGGAGAGATAGGTGAAATAAGTCGTTTATTAAACGGGCATGAGATTTGGATGAAAGTTTGGTAGAAATAATTGGAAAAAAGTGAAGATTAAAGGGTTAGAAATGGGTACTCAAAGTATTTCAAAATTATTAGGAATTTTTTAGAATATTGATGAATAAATGTCATATTATTGGGACTTTGAGAGTATTGATGATTAAATATCATTTTAGATTATATTAGAGTAATTTGAGTTTGTTGAAGAAACCAAGCTTTCGATGAAAGATGATAAGAAGAAAGAGCCATGCTTCAAGAAATGGGTAGATACGGCGTTTTTAATTATTTTAATATAATTAAGCATGCTTATTCTATATTCTCGCATTAAAACATAATTTTTTGAACTTTGTGATGTGAAGCTTGTTTTGTGAAATCTACATATACTATGTAGATATGTTAGTATGTAATTAGTTTTGAGCATGGGGAACAAGCCTTTCAATTGTTTAATGCCTTAAAATTGATATTTGTCTATGAATAATTGCTTGATGATGACTTGGAAATTTGGAATGAAAAATGGTTTGTTTTGCATAGACCTTAGCATCGAGTCAATTTGATTTTGAGACTAATGACTTTGATTTAGTCCTTGCTTGGAACACTTGACTTCAATTGGTTTTGAACCCTTTGATCTTAAATGGTGTGTCAAACCCTGCTCTATAAAATAATTATGATGTCATTTACATGCTCAATAAAATGTTTTCATATTTGGGAAGTTCGAGAAATCGTTAAAAGACGATATTGCCCCTAATGATACCATTAAGTCAATTAAGCCTCGAACTAGTTCAAATAGAAATTTTAAGGTGAAATTGAGAATTTCACAGTCCATGGATGACTCAAAACAGTGATTCGGAGTTCGAGGATCAATTTGGAGTCAAATAGGAATTTTCATTATCTAGGGGGCAAAATTGTCATTTGTCACTTGGGGACGAAATGAAAATTTTTAGAAAAGATTTTTTTAGCCCATTTGACTTATTGGAGTATGATTTAGGGTTTGATAAGTGAAAAAACTGTAATTCCAAAATTTTTCGGAGCATATGGGCAAAATAGTAATTTTACCACCTGAGAACAAAATTTGAATTTTCGAGAGGATTTGGATCAAATTTGATTAATTGGAGTATGATATGAGTATGAGGAGTAAAAAATATGAATTTTGACAATTTTTCAGTTTTTGGGGTAAAAATGTAATTTTTCACTTTTATGGGGGCAAAAGTGCAATTTTGAAAATTTACTCCACCAAGATTTTGGTTAAGTCTAGAAACTTCATTTAAGCTATGGATAAGTGAAGAAAAATGTGTGGTGGAGAAAGAAAGTCAAATGGATAATGAATAAATAATAAATTAATAAAAAAATTTACATGTGTAAAAAAATAATATTTTATTATTTACTTAATAAAAAATCAGCCCATTCAACCCCTTGGTTGGCCAAAACCAGAAAAGAGAGAGAGAAACCAAAAACAAACCCTAGAGTGAGAGAATTCAAAGAAAAAGTGTGGAAAATCAAGAAAAACAAGTGGAAAAAGGTATGATTTTTCATTTTTGCTTGAGATCTTTTATTTCTAAGCAATTTCCCTTATTTTTCCATGCTTGAAATGCATGTTCTCATGGTGAATCAAGGGCTGGTCAAATGGGTATAGAGAGAGAAAGAGGTTAGATTGAATTGATTTTGAGTTATGTTAGTGTTTAGTGTTAGTTTAATATGTTTAGAAACAAAACAACCAAGAAAATTTGCATGATTTTACATGCTCATCACTTACCCATTTAGGCCGAATTCTTCATGGGAATATTGAGGAAAAATGTGATGTTATTTCTAGTAATTTGATTAAGAAATAATGGTTTATGGTGTAAGAATTAATTGTTTATGGTGAGAAAATCAAGTAGGAAAAATTTTAGCATTTATACATTCACCATGGTTGAATTTTTGGAGAGAAATTGGCTGCTGGAAATTAAGAAAATTTATGAGATTTTAGGGCATTTTGTTAATATTTGATTAATTATGAAGGTAGGAATTAAATGAGAATTTTTTGTGCAAAAAATTAAAATTTTTACCTAATAGGGGTAAAAGAGTAATTTGTGGTCTAGGACTGATATACTGACCCACATTTACAGTAATTGAGTATTGTGGATATAATTGGACTATTAGAAATTGAAATGGGTCAAATCGAAGTTAAATTGAAGATTTTAACAATTTCGACAGTGTGTAGGTGAGTTGATCGGACACCGTGATTAAACAATTGTCCGAACCATCTTTATCTCATTTTCATACATCATGTAGAGCCTAAAATAGCTTATGACTGTTGGACACAATTTAATTGGAATTTGTGTTATGGATTATGGCTAGGTGGTGAGCCATTGGATACGGGTAAAGGACTGTACCCGCAGACCGAAAATAGGAGTATTTCTACTCCTAATACTGTGAGTAAACTTATTATCGTCTTAATTATTTAGAGTGATTTTTATTCAATTGTGTTATTTTATGGAAAAATGGTTTAAATGGCAAATTATTGTGTTTTATGGAAAAGATGATTTCATAAATTTTCTGAAAATTGAATGGAGAATTTGGAAAATAGAGTAATTGGATACTGTCTGGTTGTATTGCAAATTGTTTGTTAAATTAAATGGTTTATGACATTGTGGGTATGAGTGGCTATTTTTATAATATATTCAAAATATGTGAACTGCTTTGATTTATCTCGATATGTGAAATAATGTTATGTGGGCCATGTCATGCTAGTGAGATTTTATTGACTGGGGGGATATATATATGTGTATACATATATATATATATATATATAGTGGGCACTGTAGTGATGGAGGTTTTATGGGCCAGCCTATTTAGAGGGGCACGACTCCCATTATTGTGCTTCCCTTGATTGGAGAAGCACGTAGGGTAACTCTCGAGATAGGATTCGAGTACACTTCACACCAACCACCACATGAAAGTGAGACTTAGCCAACGTCGAGGAACGACTGTGTTATCAGATGTAAAAAAATGATTATGTGTATGTGATAATAAACAGCCTTGGCAGACTCGGTAAGATGCCTTGACCGGGGTATCTCCGAGAATGAGTTTTGTCACAAGCCAAGTGTTTTTAAGGAATTTTAAACCTTTTTGGTTAATTAAATGAAACAAGATTGTTTGCGTGGGAGGGAATGAATTTCCAAATTATGAAAAACGTGTTGTGATGAGATATTTGATTTGTCTTCATTTACTCAACTTTAGATACTTTATACGGTATCTGTTTACTCATTGAGATTTTATAATCTCACCCCTATTTCTATCCACTTTTTAGGTTCAGGATAAGCTGTAGATATCCGGTTGCATCAAGGACTGCAATTGAATTGCATTCCCAAAAAAGCTGTAAGTTTCCAGCTTTCAATGCATTTTGGTTAGTTGTAGGCCCACGTGTCACTGTAATTTAAATTTCATACTTTGGTTGTTTGTATCATAGTATGCATTAATATATTTATCTGTTACGCTGCGAAAATTTATTATCAATAGCATTATAAAAATTGTTTTAGAAGAAAATAAATTATTTTATCGAATATTTTTATTTTATTAAAATAGTAAAAATTTTACTTCAAATGAACGTTTTAGACTTCTAAAATTATTTTCAATTATAAAATATATGTTTTCTGCTCATCTTTTATATTTTTACTCGGTTTCAGAGTTTTCGAAGAGAAATGACGAAAATGCCCCTAGGAGCCAAGAGACAACATATTTTTGTTTTTGAATCAAAAATAACTTTTGATTTTTTTAAATATGATATTTAATGATTATTGCTTACTGGGGAAGTGCGAAAACTGATATGAAAGCCTTGCGGGGTTTCGGTCGGTATTCGAGGTGTGAATACCTATTGAGACTTTGCGACAGTTGTCATGGGCCCGATGGGGAGTTCTGGGGCGTGACATGGTGAATAGATTCACCTTTTCATTTGGAAATGGATATTTGAAACATGGCACAAAATGTTTTAGTAGAGCCTACTAAAGTTTTGGACTAGTAGTTAGTGATAGTAGACACTAGCCATTATGCACAATGCTCAACTCTGATTGAGTAGTTAATAGAGTCCTACCCCTCTAATTTGTCTTCAATTGGCAGTTGATACGATCCTACCTTTTCTGATAATACGGTCGATGACTATTATATATCCAACCACTCTTGTGCTACAACATACTTTGATTTGGTTGTCCATGTTACATAGTGCTCCACGATTTATTTTGAGATAAAATTTGGTACTATGACATTGGAACTGGATATTTGTTTTGAATTTGGGATTTTGGTATTGATATTATTTCAACTTTGGACATTTGATTTGGTATTTGCTTAGACTTTAGTCTTTGGATTTGCCATTGTTTCGACCTTAGTGCTTGAGTTTCATATTTGATTGATGTTGGCATTTGGTTTTGATGGTCGTCTCGATATTGATATTTGGATTGGGTATTTGCCCTGATTTTGGTGTTTAGACTTGGCATAATTAATTTACTACGAATTATGTTATTTTATATATCCATTAGTTTTCTTCAAAGGTATTTCTAGAGGTAATGACATATTTCATTTTGAAACTAAACCTTTATTTCTCCTCAACATATTTTCCAAAACCTTTTAAACTCGATATTTATTAATTATTTTCTCATAAATACTTGAACACTTTACAAACCATTATTCTCTTTTCAAAGGCTTATAAATTGGATTTTACAAAAACCTAACAAAACCATTTTAAATGAGTTGCACCCATCGAGACGAGGATTTGAGATTTCTTGAATACTTGTTCATATTTGACACATGACTCGCACCTTGGGATGTTTGATCTTGTTTGGGGATTGAATTCTCAAACTCTTTAATATTTGATATGTTTAAGAGACAAACTAGATATTGTTTGAAGCATATTACTTGCATGTATTTTTAAAGGTATTTTGGACAAACACTCTCCCGTTTAGCTTGTTCCTCCTCTCTATATTTGTTCATGGATTTATTTATAACTCACACTTGTAAGATGTACTTGTTTTGCAGGTTAATAGTTGCTTAGCTCATCATCCTTTGGGAAGAGCTAATGCTTCAGTCAGTCATGGGTAGGTGAACATATGGCATCCAATAAGCACCAAGCCTTTTATTTCGAGTCATACTTCGATGGTCCTCTTTGGTTTGATCATTCATGCTTGACTATTATGGATATGACTATGTTTATGTCTTGTATTAAATGACATGTATATTAGATATGCCAAGAAACGACTACTTTTGCATTTGCCACAAGATGTCTTATACTTGTTATTGGATATGTGTTGCTTTCACATTTTGAGCACGTGAGTGTGCAGACTAATATGTAGTGCACTACTAAAATATATCTAGTTTTCATTCCATTGATAATATCAATTATCGACAAAAAAATCCATTGTTACTTAGTTGAAAATACCGTCATTGATAATAATTTTCCATCGATATTTTAAAATTCTGTCGAAAATATACTAACTAAAATTTTCGTTGGCACAAAATCTAATCTATCAGTTGAAAAATTTATCGGTGATGTCAAAAATCGATCACTAATTTCAGTCAATAAAGTTACCGATCGAAAATTTTACTATCGATAAATTTATCGGTAATATACCGATGGATATCTTGATCAAAAAATTTGTTGGTAATTTACCGAAAAATTACCTACAGAATTCCTGACGGAATTAACAACTAAAATTTTTGACTTGTTCCGTTGATAATGGGTATTATTCCGTCGGGAATAAAGCATATTTCGTTGGTAAAAAAATAAAATATGTTGGTATTGAAAGAATTTCGTCGATAATTTCATCTACAATAATTAATTATATATTTGATTATTTTCGTGTTTCTCGTATTGAATAATAAAAATATTAATATATTTAAAGTAATAATTTTGTTTGAAAAATTACTCCACATGTATTATATAATGGAAAAAACACCCCAAATTTTAAAACTTCACAAAGAAATGTTCAAAGTTTATGAAAAATGTTAATATAAAAAATCTATAGCACAACGAAAAGGAATTACGATTGTCCATCGACCAAATAATGAGGAAGGGAGATTGCTGTTGTGATTGACGATGAGACTATTGTGATGATGAAGACTTGGCAACTAGATCTAGAAGCCTCTAAAGGATAACTTTCATGATGAACTTAATATCAGACACATTAATCTTCAACTTCTTCACATCGATCTTTATTTCTTGATAGCCTTCAAATTTGGATGATGACGCTCGTGCAGCAAGATCAAAAGGCATCAGACCTCAAGCAAACTTAGATGTCGTAGTTGGAGCAAATAATGTAGTAGGTCGTATCTTGGTGCTAAACCCATAGATATGGATTCAAGTGGTTCGTGGCCTTCCAATTGCCTCAAACCATGCTACTAGATCGAACTCCGATTGAGATAATGGATCATCACCGTACTTCTACAATATAGTAGATGTATGTAATTCCAACAAATAGAAAAGAAAATGACATTATATATTAATGAAATTGTTAAGGAACATATGCACGTATTCAATAATATAATTAAAATAAATGGACTCATTTCTATTACTTATACTAACAGTCTTCAACTTGTTGTCGAAAAACTCTCCTGTATCTTTCAATCACTTGTGAGTGTGCTCAAAACCTTGGGGAATGTCATCGGCCTTTGTAGCATCTCGGATTGCAATCATAATAAGAAAAAAAAAACGCATGATCACCAATATGCATGTTTCTACAATCTTCAACAACACAATGACATCATGTTTTAAAATTGTAAAACAACGACAAAACATAACACACTCAGAAGAAAAACAAACGCATCATCAAAACATATGCATCGCTTCGCTTCACAGTTGTCAACAACACAACGGCAACATCAAAATGCTCACATTATTGACTTTACGAGTTAAGAACATTTACTATTTTCTTCTGATGTAAAGCAAAAGGTAAAGAACCCTATGTGTGCTTTGCTATGCTATAGTCTTTCTCTGTCAAGCAATTTTGCTGGGCCTTCACAGATCGATGCTGCCACTCTAGCGTGGCCCAAACATTATCGAATAATTGGTCCCAAACCTCTGTAGTGATCCAATGGTGCGCCTTCCCCTTAGTCAAGAGGAGATCATGACAAGTGCTCGCATCCCTCTTGGCTTTCTTGCGCTCATCTGCTGATAGATCTTTTAATCGATCTTTGCAAATATTCTCCCATCTACTTCGGACCGTCAAAGCATCAGTATCAGCCCATGTAAAAGACTCCTACATAAGTAATGAATATTTATATCAATATTGTTAAAGGAAACCTAGATAAATATATAATAACAATATAGTGCCTCAAATTTATGCCACATGGCATCTTTCACAAAGGTAGGAATTAACCCCCATGTCGACCAAGGCCCACTAGAGTGACTGTTGATTATTCTCATGATGGTTGGGGTCACTCTAGTCTCCACAAAAGCACCACAAAATCAATACATCTTTATTAAAAAACATTAATGAAATAAGCTAATAACTGCAAATTACCTCTTTTTGACAAGATGCAAAAAGATTCATCAGTCCGAATTGGTAAAAGTTGGCAAGCCTACATTAGGCTTTTAACCCTTAGATTGTGATACCGAGTTTGATGCACTTGCAACAGTAGTCAGAGTTGGTAGCATTTCCTCTAGATCAAAAGGACTAGCCATCGGTGTGGACATCAATGGTATTGATGACTGAAGTGGCATCGACAATTGCACAACTGGTGTTGAAGACTAAGGAGTTGAAATCAGAGGGCACATAGCTGAATTATCTATGCCACTCAACTATGCTCGAGGGCTAGCAATAGTCTTATATTTAACCATGACTATGCAAAAAGTTTGTCATCACAGTAGCGACTAACCATTATTATGAGCTAACAATAAATGTAATGCATAATCATTAATATGAAGTACTATCAATAAATGTAATTCCACAATCATTAAAAGGATGTTAATAATGGCTGAGAGTTTAAACAAAATGGCATATATAAATAAATCAGCATAAAAAAGTACATCATGTCAACATCTTTACATGATCTAAACATATAAAAAAATCGACCACCCTCAATCATCATCTGAACATGCAAACTCATTTTCATCATTCTCATCTTCAGGATCATTACTTTCATCATCATCATTTTTTTCTACATCTTCCTTTGTCTCTTCATCTTCTACTTCGTCGTCGTTGTCATGTTCATTATGTTTGACCTCAACAAACATATT
The DNA here is from genome assembly GCA_036013995.1 of Theobroma grandiflorum. Classification (NCBI taxonomy): domain Eukaryota; kingdom Viridiplantae; phylum Streptophyta; class Magnoliopsida; order Malvales; family Malvaceae; genus Theobroma; species Theobroma grandiflorum. The sequence continues at coordinate 19,077,429 of CP142131.1, forward strand.
AATGTAACACCTCGTACCTTGTATAATAGTCAACGTAACCGTATCGGTAAGATAAAGAATTAATTGACGTGAATTTATGTGCTAAAGAGCGATGACGGGTGAAAGGAATATTCAACAGTAAAATATTACGCACGCGAGGAAATAACAATTAAATAATAATATCTTTGTCAAGTATGAATTAACATGTTAAAGGGTGATTTGGAAGTAAACCGGGGCATAATAAGATGTTTTTAGACCCGAGGAGACAAGTGGAGAATTTTAGAATAAAATAATTGTGGAGAACGTCCCCTCGAGCGGGGCTTACTTCCCACTTCCAAGTATTGTCCCTTGCTGAGGCCCTATCGAGTCCTAACGTGCTTGCAGCACTCCTCGAACCCTCAACCTAAGGGATTTGATTGCCCCCAAGGGAACGAGTCCAACAATTTCAGCTGCAGCCAAAAAGGACGTTCTCCACAATATTATTTTATTAATAAAATAATATTAAAATATTAATATTTTATATGATGTCGAGATTAGTCATGAAGGAGGATTATATGGCTAATCTAAGTGGGAGAGAAGATAAACGAGAGAATTTTGGAAAAGAACAATGTAAGTGGAGCCCATGTGCCTTTATTAAATAAAGCTAGTGCGGGTAAGTGTATATTTAAATATTATGGTGACATTTTGGTGAAGTGAAAATTATATACTTTAATTGTGTACATGTAAATGAAGAAAGATAGGAAAAAATTAGAATTAAAAGAAATGATTGAGGACCAAATTGAAAAGGATGAAAAGTTTGGTGGGACAAATGTTAACTAAGGAAAAGTTGAGGACTTATGTGCAATTATCATATTTTGGAGTTAAGTGGAAATTTACTAACCAATGGAAGTTAAATTATGTGGAATGATGAAATTTGCATGCAAAAATTCACTATTACATGCAAATGATAGCATGCAAAAAAGAAGAAGTTAATGGGAAACATGTGGGATCCCCACCATGCATAGAAAAAGGAAAAATAGTAAAAGTGGGATTAAATCTATTTTGCATGAAATGGTATTGGTGCATTAGGTGGCTAAATAAGAAAAGGAAGATGTGATGTGTGTATGACTTAAATAATTTAATAAAAGACTAAATAAAATATAAGGTTAAGTTGTGTATGAAATATGATTGGTGGAATAAAGAAATAATTACAATGCATAGAAAATTCTCGATTTTACTTATAAGGCTCAAACTTCCTTTTGAATTAAATTGTTTATATAATCTTGTATTTTTAATGTTCAAACTTATCTGTTTTATGCTTGTTTCCCATATACACCCTACTCATGGAGTCTATGATCATTGAGTCTGTGAGACTCACCCCTTTATTTCCTTTTGCAGATAAATAATCTACTCAAGTGCATTGTTTAACACACTGAGATTTACTACAGTGTAGGTAATTGCACTTCATAGCCTTCCATTTCGAGTCACTCCACTGTTAGAAATCGAGTTGTTGTATTTTGTTTATGAATATGTAAATGGATATTGGTCTTGATATAAACGATAAATTGGAGACTTTAGACTTCATTGTATATACTTACGATTATATGAATTAAGGATCAATTTGATTCATTATGTCTATAGTTCAATTCATGACACAAGAGTATAGGGTTTAAGCATTAATATGGATTGGTGATTGTGTATAGTGAACTATCGAGAATTTTTATTAAAGCTTGCTCGGAACTTGGCAAGATTTTTGCAAAAGTCTCAGACGCCGGTAGTGATCGGGGAGCGATCGTTACAATTAACCTCTTCATATTCACCGCAAACAAGAATTATATTGTTGTCAAGGTCGTTTAAAGGATGATCAAATCATGTATTAATATTGTATTCATCTTCTTGACACACCACTTCATTATTTGGAATATCAAATCAACTATGAGCTTTCATTTTGAACACTGCCCACCAATCACATCGATTTTTTATTTGATGGGTATGGACTGTAATAAACTTGAGTAGCTTTTTTGGCTAAAACAAAAGGCTCATTAATAACAAGAATTAAATTGTGTCTAATTTCGACAACCCATGAACAAGATCAACTTTGAAACCTTTTTCAATATCAAACCAATGGCATTTGAGCAAAACTACTCAATTATTTACACCAAAGTATTCTAACTCAACGATATTGACCAATAGATTGTAAAAGTCATTATCATAATCATTATAGTAACTTCTTTTGATGCAAACACCACTATTCACTATTGAACGATTTTCTCCAAGTTCCAATGTATGGAACTTGTATCCATTCACATAATAACCTTTGTAACACATCACCATACAACCAGTATCATGCGACATGTCAACCAAACAAGAATCAATTTCATTCGCATTTTGGGCCACCTATAAGAAAGTGACATGACATATAAATGTTTCAATTGTTATTTTAACACTTACATTTAGATTGATGAATGATAACTTACATATTGTTTAAACCAATTTTGGAAGGTTGTGTCACGGATTTTCTCTAATTCCTTCTCAGAAATACCATATCATTCTTTTTTCACCACTTTATCGAGCATCTGACACATGGTAGGAACATATAGTGAATTAATACCATTAACTTTACATAATTTTCTAAACTTGAAATTGACTTAAACTTACTCAATGTATGGTAACATCTCTTCACAATTCATAAAAACATATAATACTACAGCATAGAACCCTTCTTCCTCTAGGTATCGTTATTTCTTAAATGAACTTAAAGGTCAGCCAAGATGGGTGAAAACCGAAATAAGATTGGATGCATCAAAGTCTCTGCCATCATCATTTTGTGGGACTCGATTCATTCTTGTTGGGATGGTAAGTTTGAAGTACATCGAGTAAAACGTTGATATTTCCTCAATGAGATATGCTTCATAAATAAATCCTTCCACAAATGCTCAATTATGAATTTTTTTGTGTTAGATGATGCAAGAACTTAAAAATCAACATGATTGTTAGATTCTCATATTAATCCTAAAATAACAAGTAAATTACATGTATGGCTCCCTATACCTCTCATAAGGATACATCCATCGATAATGGATTGATCTTCCAACCCTAGCTTCGTACGCCAAATGGATAAGCAAATGTTTCATTGAGTCAAAAAACCTAAGGGGAAAAATCTTCTCCAATTTGCATATTGTTTCCACAATTTTTCCTTCCCATGCATTGATATGATCAAGTCGTAGTTTGGTTGCATAGATATCATGAAAGAAATGTGAGATCTCAACAATTGCACTCCAAATAGCATGAAAAACCATATCGCAGAATGCAATTAGGAGCAAACACTACATGAAAATGTGACAATCATTACTCTTCATCTAATAAAATTTGCACTCTTGCTCATTCACACAATTCGCAATATTAAAGGCAAAACCATTTAGTAGTTATGGCTGTTTCACCCATAAACACACAACTTTTTTTTGCCCCATAGTCAAAATGTAAGAGGCTTTTGGTTTATATCGTTTACCATTATGCGCAACTAAATTCAATTCCGGCAACCAATGACATACCTTCAAATTTTGCCGAGCCTTTACATTCTTTTTTGTCTTTCTTGGAACATCTATCATTGTATTGAATATATTATCAAAGACATTACGCTCAATATGCATCATATCCAAGTTATGATGAATAAAATTTGTACTCCAATATGGTAACTCCCAAAAAATGCTTTTCTTCATCCAATTATGGGTTTGCCCAAAACCTAATAGCTTATGGTCACCAATTTTTACTCCATATGTGATATTAGGAATTGCATCCAATTGTTCCAAAATCTCAACATGAAATAAACGAGGAATTGGGGAATCCCTTTCAACACATTTTTTAAATTTATCTGGTTGGAAACGAAATGGATGATCCATTGGCAAGAATTGTCAATGACAATAAAAGAAACAAGGCTTCTCACCATACTACAAGATGAAACTTTTTCTATGTTCCATGCAATACGGACATGATAAACATCCATGAGTGCTCCACTCAGACAACATACCATATGCAGGGAAGTCATTAATGGTCCATAAGAGTGTTGCTGGTAGAATAAAATTTTGTTTTGCATAGGCATTGTATGTGACAACACCTTCGTCCCTTAGAACTTTTAACTCATTTATCGATGGTCACAAAAAAAATCTATATTTTGTCCAGGACTTCTACTCCCTGGGATAACTATATTCAAACAGATGTATAGTTGCTTCATGCACATCCACGAAGGTAAGTTATAAACAATGAGCATTATTGGCCAAACAGAGTACGATTTAATCATCACACCAAATGGATTGAAACCATCATAACATAAACTGAGTCTGACGTTGCGAGGCTCTCTTATAGAATACGTATGGGTCTGATTAAAGTGTTGCCAAGCCTCACCATCGATAAGATGTCTAAGCACTCCATCATTGGAGTGGTGCGTATCATGCCATGTCATGTGTTCTGTGGGTTTTCCAAACATATAAAGTCTTTGTAATCTAGGAATGAGTGGAAAGTATCATAAAATCTTATAAGGAATTTTCTTAACCCTTTCTCCTTTTGATTTATTTGGTTTATACCAAAGATGACCATAGCATGAACAATAAGATAACTTGGAAGGTTCGTTATAAAAAAAACATGCAATTATTCTTACATGAATGAATTTTTGATAATGAGCCCAAGTTATTTCAGTTGTTTCTTCATTCTATAGAAGTTCTCCAGTAATGCTTCATTCAATGGCAACATCTCCTTTATTAGATGCATCACATAATTAAAGCATGTCTCACTCATATTAAACTCTGACTTCACATTTAGTAATTGGGACATAGTTGATAGTTTTGTGTGCTTGGTGCATCTAGACCGCAAAGCTTAATCAACATCATTTAACAATGAAAAGAATGTTGCAACATTTGGACTTGGATCTTCATGAATATCCTTTTCATTTTCATTCCCAACATTGGATTGCAAATCTAGACGTAAAGATCCACAACCATTTCAGCATATGGATTTTCTACTTTAGTACTATACACTACTTCTTCGACATGATCATGAACAAAATGTCCTGATGATTGTCCGACATGGAATGATTCACCCTATGAATCCCATATTCTATATGCATGAGTAAAACCTTTATGAAATAGATGCTCCCAAACCTTATTAGTAGTTAAGAACTTGATATTCATGCATCGAGAGCAATGGCATCTAATCTTATTCGCACTTACATATCTAGGTTGATCAAAGGCAAATGAAATAAATTCTTCAATGCCACTCACAAATTCTGTCCTAAGAAATCCACTTGAATCCACTCGGGAATACATCCAACTCCAATCACATTCTATTTTCAAAAATGTAACAAACATATGATGTTGTCCATTATGAGATAATAAAAATTGATTATTAATTAATTTCTAGAATTATTAATCTGATTAAAAGAATTTAGTCACATTCATTATATATATACATATAGCTATTTTTTGTTACTGTAAATCAATAAAAATTATGCATATGTAATACATCAAATTTATCATTAATATTTTTTAAAAAAATTTCAAATTTATCATTATATATAATTTATAACCCTATATATATAATCCATTTTTTACTAATAATTTTTGCCATTCATAATTGTTGTTATTGTACAACAATAAAAAAATTTTGTATGTATAGTACATTAAATTTATCATTATTATTTTTTTACAGAAGTTTCAAATTTATCATTATATAAGTTATATACATATAGATAATTTTGTTATTGTAAATCATTATAAATTACGCATAAATAGTACATCAAATTTATCATTATATATACTATTACATATATAAATTATTTATAATTTTTTATATTGTGCTTCATGTAGTAAATTTTGTATATATAGTACATCAAGATAATTTATCATTATTAATGTTCTAAATTTTCAAATTTTCATTATATATAATTTATAACCCGATATATATCTAAGTTTTGTTCTTGTAAATCAATAAAAATTATGTCTATGTAGTGCATGAAATTTATAATAAAATTAAAAACCAACCACCACAATCCAAAAAAGCATATCAACAGCTTTCTACTTCCATACAATAACCAAACTCAATAATCAAGTAACAGCTTCTAATCAATTAACAAGCACAAGTAAAAATCTTCAGCTCAATTTAGTAGTGCAATCCTTTACACTCCACAATCTATTAACAAGTAACTCCAATCCATCCAACTTATTTGCTCAACTAGTTTCACATAACAATAAAACTAACAGCACATCCAATCCAAAAAATTAAGGGCAAAATTAACAACAAGATTAATAAAAAAAAATTGAAGCAAATAAAAAAATACCCCTACCTATCCCGATGGGGGAAAGGGCAGTCGGTAGGGAGTGGTAGTGTCAAACCCAACCTTAAAATATCTATCATAATATTTATATATGTGACATCATGCCTGCATATTTGAATAGCTCGGTAGAGTCAATAAAAGTCGGTATTGTACTTAGAAGTACAGTTAAGTCAAATTAAACCTCGAACAAGTTAAAATAAGGATTCTAAAGTGAAATTGGGAATTTCACAGTCCAGGGATGACTAAAAATGGTAATTCAGAGTTCGAGGGCTGATTTGGAGTTAATCGAGAATATTGACCGATTAAGGGTAAAATGGTCATTTTGCCATTTAAAATTTAAATATGGTAATTTGATGGAAATTTTGATCAAGATTAATCGTTTGAAGTATAATGTGATCATTGCAAGTAGAATATGAGACTTAGTAGTGGAAAAATTTTAATTTTTGGTATTTTTGGAGCACAAGGATAAAATGGTAATTTTACCACTAAAGGACAAAACGGAAATTTTTAGAAAAGATTTTGGGCCCATTTGATTGAGATTGATCAATTGAGGTGTTATTTGAGATTGAAAAGTGGAAGAAAATGTAATGTCGGTACATTTCGGAGTATAGGGGTAAAATCGTAATTTTATCACCCGAGGACAAAATTTAATTTTTCGAGAAAATTTGGATCAAATTTGATTAATTGAAGTGTGATATAAGTATGAGGAGTGAAAAATATGAATATCGGTAATTTTTTCAGATTTTGGGGTAAAAATGTAATTTTTCACTTTTACGAGGGTAAAATTGTAATTTTTGAAAATTACTCCACCAAGACTTTGGATAAGTCTAGAAACTTCATTTAAGCTATGGATAAGTGAAGAAAAATGGGTGGTGGAAAAAGAAAGTCAAATGGAAAAGTAATAAAGAAAAAAATTAATAAAAAAATAAAATGCATTAAAATTAAATATTATTTTATTTGGCTCATAAAAGGCTTAAAATTCAGCCAAAAGCCATTGAGAGGGTCGGCCTAAGCACAGCAAAGAGGAAAGAAAAGAAACATAAACCCTAGGCTGAAAATTCAAAGGGAAATCAAGAGATTTTAAGGATTTTTCAAAGATCAAGCAACATAAAGGTAAAATTTCTTTAGTTTTGCTTGAAACCTAGCTTGCCCATGCTTTATTTCTTATTTTTCATGGCTGAATATTGAGTTATCATGCTGAAATCATTAAGGCCGAATGGGTATAGAAGAGAAATTGATGTTGGATTAGCTTGATTTTGAACTATGTTGATGTTTAGAGATAGTTAAGCATGTTTATAAGCAAAACCACAAGAAAAAAATTCATTCTCTTTAGTGTTCTTCATTGGCTGAAACCTGATGTGTTGAGTATTAGTGAGGAATAGTTTGAATTTCAAGAGATATGGTTTAGAAAATGATGAATTAAGGTGAAAAGGTTAAGTAGGAAAAATTACGGTGCTAGTGCACCAAATGACCGAATTTTTCTATAAGGAAATGTGAGAGTTCTAATGCTAAATTTGGTATTATTTGAATGATATTTGGTGAATTGAGGCATTAGAAAAGAAATGGTGCAATTTGGAGTTAAATCAAACGCGTTGGCTAATTTATCGGGTAATCGGTCGAAAATCGTATTTAAGCGATTAATCGGGTATTTTGAGTTCCATCGCCTGCATTCATTTAGATTTAGAGAGCCTAAAATAGTTTATGATAAATTGACACAAATTATTAAATTTTGTGTCATGAATTATGGATAGGTGGTGACCCATTTGACACGGGTAGGAGACTACACCTGTGGACTAAGGATAGGAGTATTTCTACTTCTAATACAGTGAGTAAACTTATTATCGTCTTTATTATCTAAAGTAGATTTTAATAAATTTGATGATTTTATGAAAAATGATTTTAGTTGGTAAATTGCTTATTTTATGAGAAAATTGTGAAATTTATGAAATAAATTGGATTTATAAAATAAATTGAATTTTTATAAATCGACTTGTAAAATTGAACAATTGAATTTGAAATTAGAGTAATTGGACACCACATGATTTATTGTAAATTATGATTTGAATCAAATGGCTTATGATATTATGGCATAATTGGCTAAATTGTTTATTGTATTGAAAAATGTGAATTGTTTGCTTGTATTGATTTGAATTGCTTAACAATGAAATTGCCATGCCATGAAATTATGATTTTATTATTATGGTGAGACTTATTCTACACTGTAGTGGCAGGCTTCCGTGGACCAACCTATTAGAGGGGGTACGGTAAATTTGGCTAACTCTTACCTCGATTGGAGAGGCGCGTAGGGTATCTCCCGAAGTGAGGTTTGAGTTCACTTCACGCCTAACCACCACGTGGAAGTGAGACTCAGCCAACGCTAAGGAACGGCTGTGTTTTGAGAAATTATGAAATTTTCACTGCCTTGGCAGACTCGAGCGGATTCCCCTGTACAAGGTATCTCCGAATACAGGTTTTGGCATAAGCCAGTTTTTCAAGAAAATTATAGGCCTTATTAATTGTTTGGACAAAACACAATTACCTATTCGGGATGGGATAAATCTTTATGTCATGAAACTTATTGGGATGGAAATATTTTATTTGCCTCAATTTACTCAACTTTAGATAGTTTAGATGTTGTCTGTTTACTCGTTGGGATTTTATAATCTCCCCCCTCTCCCCCCCCCCCCCAATTTCCTCAAATTTCAGGCTCAGAGCATCCCATAATTAGCAAATTTAGTCAGGGACCGTCGATCGGACTTGAATTGGCAAAAGCAATAGGTTTCCAGCTTTCGACACATTTTGGTTAGTTGTGGGCCCACATGTTACTGTAAATTTAAATTTTATACCTTAGTTGTTTGTATTATAGCATGTAAAAATATATTTAGCTTTCACGCGACGAAAATCATTTATTTATAGTTTTTATAAAAATTGTTTTATAAGAAAATATATTATTTTATTGAATATTTTTATTTTATTCAAATAGTTAATTTTTTTACCTCAGACAAATGTTTTAAACTCTTAAATTTACTTTTAATTGTAAAACATGTGTTTCTATGCTTCCACTATGTTTCTCGCCAGTTTTGAGATTTTTGACAAAAAATGACGAAAATGCTCATGTGAGTAGAAAAATAATATTTTAATGTTTTAAGTTGAAAATGACTTATAATTCTTTGAAATATGGCATTTTATAACTATCACTCACCGAGGAGATGTGGAAACTGATGCTAAGCCTTGCGGGGTTTTGATCAACATTCCAGGTATGAGTGCCTATCGGGATGTTGCGGCGGTTGTCATGGGCCCGATGGGAAGTTCCGAGTCGTGACAATTTAAGTGGTATCAGAGCTTTTGGTTAAATGATCATGGTTTTTAGTTTTAAAGATTGGAATTTTGATTTTAAAGTTGTTTTAAAATTTACAATGTCAATGTGGCCTCGAGTTGAATTAGGCTAAGTCGAGTGAAATGCATAAGTCTACATATAGAGTCTAAGGTCGATTAAATTTGCCTCATTTCTTTTTCTAGATCGCCATGCCTCCTAGACGAGAATCCCCATCTCATACTAGGCCGGTTGGGAGGGGAAGAGGTCGTTCTCATCGTCGTCAGTTAGATGAGGTAGAAAGGGGATCAATTGCATTCTCTTTTCAAGCAGCGCCTGTTGCAGAGCAGTCCGAGATTCCTCCACATCCTCCACCTCCTCCGCCACCTACTAGAATACCTACCATGTTCCCCAAAGTAATTCAGGTATTGATAGCCCTTTTTACCGCTATTGTTGGCCAAGCTCAGACTGGTCAAGTTCCACTTACAGTGCCTCCAGCTGCTCTTTCAATTTCACCACTAGTACAGGATGTACCTATTTCTAAGAGGTTGAAGGAGGCTAGGTAACTTGGTTGCATGTCTTTTATGAAAGAATTAGATGTTACCGCAGCCAAGGATTGGATTAATCAGGTCTTAGAGACACTCACTGACATGAGGTTGGAAGATGAGATGAAATTAATGGTAACTACGAGATTATTGAAAAAAAGGGCTCGTACATGGTGGAATTCTGTGAAGTCTCATTCCACTACTCCTCTGACTTAGCCCGGCTTTCTCATAGAATTTGATGGTCAATACTTTACCTATTTTCATCAGAAAGAAAAGAAAAGAGAATTTCTAAGCTTGAAACAAGGGGATTAAACGGTAGAGGAGTACGAGGCTTGTTTTAATGAGTTAATGTTGTTCGTCCCAAAAATTGTGAGAACAGAGCAAGATCAGGCCAGTTGCTTCGAGGAAGGGCTCTGTAATGAGATTAGGGAACGAATGACAGTAACGAGCAGGGAGTCACATAAGAAAGTAGTACAAATGGCTTTAAGAGCCTAGAAGCTCGCAAGTGAAAATAGGAGAATGCGAGCTGAGTTTGCAAAGAAGAGAAATCTGAGTGGATCTTCCAATCAGCCACCAAAAAGGGGCAAAGATTCATTTGTTTCGGGAAGTACCACTTTTGTTTTAGGGACATCTTCTTGACCTCCAATTGCACCGACACAGCAAAGGCCTCCAAGATTTAGTAGGTCTGAAGTGATTACTTTTGGGAGGAGTTTCAGAGATTCTTATAGATGCTAGAATTGTAGGAAATATCATGTTGGACGGTGTAAGGAACTCGTACAATGTTATCGTTGTGGTCAGCCAGGTCACACTCGAAGTAATTGTCCACAGTCTGGACAAGCTACTGTAGCTGCTCCATCTCCATCAGTCCATATGGATATGCAGAGGAAAAAAAATTCCTTTGGATTTCAACCGAGACAGGGAGTAGTTATATGATCTGATGTGGAGAAAAATGAAGGAATTGGAGAAAGCTAAAATTTTGAGTAATAAGGAAATGGTTGTTATCTGTACAAATTGATAATTATGTGTTTAGGAGTTATTTGGAGATTTATGCTTAACTGAACTTGTACTAAATATTATGGTATAGATGCATAAATGTTAATGGCAAAATAAATATGTTAAATCAATGATCTGATTGTGCACCTATAATGGAAAGCTAGTTTTATTAATTGTGGTATAGACTGAGAGGGAAACCACACGATTGTAAATGATTGTGGTAGCAGCCTTAAAGGTAGAAGAATTGGTTTGATAAAGTAAATTTTAACAGCCGTAACGTCACAATATTGACTATTCAATGCTGTCACGTAAAGAACTCCTTATGGTTAGAAAATTTGAGCCAACTGTGCTCGGCATGAAGATTGGACTCATAAGTTGGAAAATAATTATTGGTTTTGATGCTAAGCTTTGACATTTGGAGTCTTAAGTGTGAATGAAAATTTCTAAATATCGTTTTGACTCTGTTAGAAGGAAGGGATTGATAACAACACAAGTAAACCAATACTTATGTGCATGAAGGGAAGTGCACTAGGTTAATTAAGTATGTTATGTATATATATAGATGGTATTGAAATTTCAAAATATTTTACATGTGAATGTGTGTCGAGTATGTATAGTAGCTTGGAGGAAATTGGTGTTGATTTCAATTAAACGATTGTGAGATTTCAAGAATTGATTGTATCTATTATGGTTTATGGACATAAGCACATGAATTAACTCAAGAGTGAACATCAATGACAACTATAATGGATGTATGGTCATTAAGTAAGAAGTTAATGAATAAATTACTTTAAGGGTGAATTTGAATTTTTGGTTATACATAATATGAGGAGTTACAAGATCAAAGGACTAAATGTGCTGAAAATGGTTAAAGGCGTTCCTTTCAGGGAAAGAAAAGGTATTGAGTTCGAACCTCTCTGTGTCAAACTGCAGGCTGCAGACTACAGGGAAGATCGTGCGAGAAGGATAAGGACCCAAACATAACAATACCTTAGAGAGATAGTCTTTCAAGGGAAATGCCATATGTGGAATTGGCAGTTTGAGATTAAATGACTCGAAATAGTCGAATTCAGTCTAAGTGCCATGTAAAGTTTTATATTTGAGATTGATATACATGAATTACTTGAAGGATCAAGTTAAAAGTCTATTTGGTTCAAAGTGTGATTTATGGCACGAATGATCAAGTCAAGGCACATATTTGAAGTATTAATGATATTGTAATGCAAGGACATATAAGAGAATGAAACCTAAGTGTATGGTTTGAAACGATAAGAGAAGAGTATGAGTATGCGAATGGTATGAGACTATGCACAAACATGACGAAGATGTTGATAAGAATTATAGAAATTATTCTATTGGATATATGATGAGGGAATGAATTACACTGATAAACTATACACTAAAAGGTTTTCAAAGAATCCTTTGACTCTCCTAACAATTAGGTGGCCATGATGCATTGCTAAATGCCAATCTTGGTCTATGGAATTGAATTAGCTAATTTAAAATTGAATATGATTCATTTAAATTAATTAATTAATAAAATTATAATTCAATTCTATTGTCAACATATTAGGAACCCAATGGGTCACACACAAAGGTTGCAATTTGGATTAAATTGAGAGTGTGATTATTTAAGTTAGACTTAAATCAAATTATAAGTTTTGACTAATGTGGACCTAATTAAAAGAGTTTAATTAGGCATTAGTTAAATATTATAATTATTGTATTATTATAAGAACTCATTTTGTAATTTTAATAAGTCTAATAATAAAGTTAAACCTAGATATAAATATCACATTATAGCCACTCTTTTTTGAAGCAACAAAAGAAAAAAAACACTAATAGTTTTTCTCTTGAATGCCACCACTCTTGAAAGGGATTTTTCAAAGAACTTCTTCATTGACTCTTTGCTAGAAATCAAAGAATAAAAGAGGACAAATCATTGTCCACTTGCTAGCAAAAGCCTGAAACTCTCACCTTGAGAAGGATCTATTTCAATCATGTGTGCAACATTGAAGGCCAAGCATTCAAGTGGTTGGGATTCTTTCACACAAAAAGGTGTTCACGTTTTTCAGCACTAGAAGGAATCCGTTTGATTACGATATCATTTAAAAAGGTAAAAACCTTTTTCTAATTTTCTATGGTGTTTAACTTTGGATTGAACAAACAAAGTGATCCAAAGGTATGAGGCATGGTTTTTTTTTGTTTCAATTTTTGTTATTCTGCTACATTGATGCTTTAATCATGCAGTTCCTAGCAGTTATACATAATGTTCAAAAAAAATTTTCTAGCAATTTTTTTTGAAAAAAATATTATTACATGACATGTACAAAAACGTGTTGTTACACGCCAAATGCATTAGTGATGACTCTATTATATAAAGTTATTTTTACATATTTTGGAGGCTTATGTAGCTAGATCTTTAAGGTTGTAGGTTAAGATTTTAGCATATTAAATATTTTTTTTCTAGTTTAGGTTAAATTACATGTTGAGAAGTTAATTTAAGCTATTTTAGTGTAATTTTACTTTATTTTTCTTTAATTTACTTTAAGAAGAGTAATTGTTGATTTCTCTCATGGTTTTGTCTAGGTTATTTGATGAGAAATGTGCATTTGAGTTAAAATCGCACAAGTATGCTAAAGGCTTCATTCGTATATGCTAAAGTATTTCAAAGATAACTTGAGCTACAGAAGTTCAATTGATGAGATTCTTAATCCCTTGGAAAGATAAGAGAACAGGCTACAAATTTCATGTTACCATTTCACCCATTTTAGATCCTATCAAGGTGAAAGTCCATTGGAAAATGATGGATAGTTGTAGTTTTGCACAACATGTTTATTGAAGGTTGCGGCCTTGAGTGGAGTCAAGGCTGCAGCGCTGGACAATTGGAGTGCACAATACAAACCATTGAGGCTAGAGTGCCACGATGTTGAAAAAGTAGCATCGCAACGCCACAAAAGACTACCATGGTGCCACACTGTTTTCCACAAATAAAATTTTGACAAAAATATGGAAATTAGTTTAATTTGAACCTATTTAAAGGACTTTTTCAGAGCATTTAACAGAGAGAATTGTAACATCTTTTCTAGAGAATTGAGTGAAGAATCAAGCAAGAGATCAGAAGCAATTAAGAGATATTCAAAATTAACAAAGCTTCAACATTAGTTTATTTCTTTATTTTGTGTTATACTTATTTTCTTGGTTTGAATTCATGGCTAAATTTCTTTAGATATTGTTTTATTTAGATATCATGAACTTATTTGTTTATCTAGGATTATGGTGGATTTCAACATGTAGTTTGAATATTAGTTTCTATTTTATTTATCATGAATGGGTAAAGTTTTGCTTATTCAAATCTATACTTAATGCCTTTAATTCTTTTGGCAACAATTGAATAATTTGTGAATCTAATTAAAACTCGACAGAGAGATTTTAGATTGAACTAAGATTTGTATAGTGTATTTCACGTCATTTCGGTGATTTAATTCACAATTCGGGTAAACATACGCCAATTGCCATACATAGCCAAATTAGGACACTAGTTGATTGCCAAATTATGACACTAGTTTAATGAACTTAATTAAGTTGATTCCTATATATATATAGTGAACCAATTAAGTTAAATATTTGTGTAAGCATCTTGACGGAGACTTGTACATAATCTTGGATTATAAGCTAGTAAACCACCTAAGAAGATACATAATAAGAAAAGCTGCTATCAGATGAAGTGTTGAATGAGCCCATAATCCTAGGCTTTCAGTCTATTGTCTTTTTCAACCATATTTAATTTCTGTTGGTTAATTTAGTGTTTATTTAAATTTTGTTTTTCTACAAATTTTGGTTACTTAAATAAGATTGATTTGTTTTAAGATTTTAGTACTTAGTAAAAATTTAGGAATAAATCCTTTAGGGAATGATACTCTGTTTGTACTATATTACTTGTTTGCGATAATGTGCACTTGCGTGAAAATTCAATAACAAGTTTTTGGCACCGTTGTCGTAGATTTTGTTTTCTTTATTATTTGTTAATATTAAAATTCCATAGATTAGTATTAATTTAAGTTTTATTTCTTTGTTTTGCAAGTTCGTTTAGTTGTTGTATGAAAAGAGCAAAAAGCTTGGAGATTATAGCTTGTGATCCAAAAATTGAAAGAACATTCCACTGACGAGAAAATCAACAAGGTTTTTCTCAAACAAATACAATGGCTGATTGACAAGATGAACAGCAAATCCAAGAGTGAGTAGAGGTTGAAAATTGTTGCTTAAGGGATTATGTTGTTCTATTGGTGCAAGGGATTCTATCAGGCATTAGGCTAGCTATTCAAGTCAACAATTTTGAGATCAAGTAGGCCATCATCACCATGATTCAAACTTTAGTCTAGTTTGGGGGCCTACCAAATGGTGATACAAATAGCCATACATCAAACTTGTTGGAGATTTGTGATACATTCAAATATAATGGTGTCACAAATGATGCAATTTGTTTAAGGCTTTTTCCTTTCTCATTGAGGGATAAAGCTAAAACATAGTTGAATGCACTCCCCACTGGCTAAATGACAATAGGGGATGATTTTGCTCAAAAATTCCTTACTAAGTTCTTTCCTCTGACTAAGACAACGAAAATGAGGAATAATATCACATCATTCATGCAGCAAGATTTTAAATCGTTGTATGAGGCTTGGGAAAGATACAAAGAATTATTTTGGTGTTGTCCTCATCATGGTCTTCCAAAATGGATTCGAGTACAGACTTTCTATACTAGTTTGAGTGGGCATATTCAGACTACCATTAATACCACTGCAGAAGGAGCTTTAATGGCTAAATCAATTGATGAGGCATATGATTTGTTAGAAAAGATGGCTATAAACAACTACCGATGGCTAGGAAAGCAATCAATGCATAGGAGAGTAGTTGAAATTCATGATGTAGAAGCTTTTTTAACATATCTGTATAGGTAATAGCTCTAACTAAGACTCTTGAATCTTTTGGTACTAACTTTACACAAAATCCGTTTGTAGCTTGTAAGTATTATGGAGATGACCATGCAAACCATTAATGCCCAAGTTTGACAGAAAAAGTGCAATTTGTGGAGAATAAACAGTAGAATAACCCTTACTCCAACACTTATAACCTACGGTAGAGGAACCATCCAAAGTTCTCTTGGGCCAATAATCAAGGATCCTTCTCAACTTTGAGACCAAATGCACCTCTAAGATTCCAACAACAAGCAAAAGTGTTTATCTTAGAAACGAAGCTAGTTGTGGAGGATTTGCTAAGTCAATACATGACACAAACTAATAGCATCATCTAAAGTCAAACAACATCACTATGAAACCTCAAGATTCAAGTTAGTCAACTTGCCAACTTATTTAATAATAAAGCTCAAGGAACTTTACCTAGAGATACAAAGGTGAATCTTATGAGAGAAGGTAAGGAACAAGTAATGGAAATCACTCTAAAAACGAAAAAAAGGTTGAAAGCAGTGTTAGGCAAGCTAAACTTCAAGATAAGCATGTTGAAAATGAAACAGTGATTGAGTCGGCTGATAAGCAAATTCAAGATAAAGAAGTGTGAGACCCTGTCTAAGTTGTTAGAAAACCGGTATTGTACCTAATGGTACAATTAAGTTAAATCGAGCTTCAACCTAGTTTAATGGAAATTCTAAGGGGAATTTCAAAATTCTGAGACCCACAGGACAGCTCAGAATAGTGATTTGGAGTTCAAGGTCCAGTTTGGAGTTAATCGGGAAAATTGACCGGTTAAGGACAAAACGGTCATTTTCTCATTTGTTGATTTATAGAGATTTTTAACCAAGATTTGATCACAGTGGACTAAAAATAATTATGTGACATACAGTTATGATCCCATAATTATAGAATGATGTTTAGTAGTGTAAAATGGTGATTTTCGGTGTTTTTGGAGCACAGGGGCAAAATGGTAATTTTGCCACCGGAGTGCTAAATGTGAATTTTTTTGAAAGGATTTTACCCCAATTGGGTAATATTGATTTATATTGATGTTATTTGAGGTTGGACAGTGAAAATAATGAAATTCCGGGACATTTCGGAGTATAGGGGCAAAATCGTAATTTTGCCATCCCGGGGGCATTTCGGTAATTTTTCATCACCAGAATAAATTTTTCCAGCCATGGTCAACCTTGGATCAGATGTTGACTTGATGAATCAAGTGGTGGAGATCAAATGGGAGAAAAAGTCAAAAAGTCAAAAAAATGGGCCAATCACATGGTGCCACGTGGCAACCTTGGTTATTTTATTATAAAAGCTATAAAAATCAGCTTAAGCCCTCATTTCTCTCTCTAAATTCTGGAACAAAAACCGATTGAAGAAAAAAAAGAAGAACAAAGGAGAAAAACACCAAAACCTAGGGGAAATTCAAGACAAAGTGTGATTTCAAGGAGGATTCAAGTGAAAAAGGGTAATAAATCTCTACTTTGGCTTGTGATCTCTAATATCTATGCTTTTGTTCTTGAATTCTATGGCTTAATATGGAGATATCATGAGGGAATAGATTCTGAAAAATGGGTTTGAGTATGGATTTGATGTTGGATTGGATTGGATTTAAACTATGTTAGTAGTTAGAGGTAGTTAAGCATGATTATGGAAGAAAAATGAAAGAAAGAAATTGATTCCATGGTTGTTCTTTGTTAGGCCGAACCTAGTGTGAAGAGAATGTGTGAGAAATTGTTTCATTTCAAATGAAATGATTTCATTTGAAATGAAAGAAAATAGAAAATGACAAATGCAAGTGAAAAATGTAGTAGAAAAATTTTCAGTGCAAATGCACTGCATTGGCCGAATTTTCCATAAGGAATTGGAAAAGATTGGATGCTGAAATTGGCATTAAATTGAATGATTTGTGGTGAATTAAAGTATTAGAAAAAGAATGGGCCAATTCGGAATCGAATTGGGCATAATAGCCGATTTATCGGGTAATCGGTCGAAGTTAGGCAATACCGCGTTCAAGCGATAATCGGACGCGATTTTGCTCTTACGTATCACACGCTAGCAATTTAAATTAATTTGTATTGATTTGGGGGCACTATAGTAATTTCTCAATTTATTCTGTGTTAAGGTGGTGAGAAGTCCGGAAAAGGCAAGGGAATCGTAATTGAGGGCGATTAATCCGAGAGCATCCGGAATCCGGATATTTGTGAGACGGTGAGTGAACTTGCATTTCAAATTATTCGGGGAATGCAAATTGTATTGATGTGGATAATTAAATGATTTATCCAAAGTTTTTAAAAGTACATGCCGGGAACAAGCCTTGATAAAAATGATTTTTTTTATGTGGTAAATTATGTGTTATGCTTGAAAGCATGAAATTATGTGATATGCATGAAGGCATGAAATATTATTTATTTGATGTGAAATTTGAGTGTGATAAATGTGTACATTGTGATGATGTTTACATGGATGGTTGAAAAGTGTTGTGAAAGTGTTATCACCGTGCACGCGTGAAGAGAGGAAAATGCACATGCCTGAAATGGTGTGTAAAGAGGGATGCTGAGTGATACCCCTCACCGAGAAATTTTCGCCCGGAAAATTGGAAGGGATGCTGAGTGATACCCCTTACCAATTAATTTCCGCCCACGAGCTTGGAAAGGACGCTGAGTGATACCCCTTACCAAATGATGCTCGTTCAGGTACTTGGCAGCAAGGCTGAGTGATACTGCTTGCCAAGTTCCCAAATAAATGTTTTCCACTAAGGATAGTGAATATTTAGCAGTATATATGATTGCATATGCATTTGTGAGTATATGTGTGCATATGTATAAAAAGGATTATTTCTGTGTTATAAATTAAATTAAAATGAAGGGAAGGGCTGGGAAACAATTGGATAAAAATGTATGTGTTCCAAATGTTTGCATCATATTTTTATAACCCTTCCGGACATTATTGCTTGTTCCTATCTAATGTTTGCTCACTGAGTTTTATACTCACGTTTTCAAAAATTCATGTTTTCAGATCAGGAGGTTGTAGATTCCTAGATTGCGGGATCACAGTAGTCCATCTCCTGGTAGGTGTCTGGCATTCAATAGCTGCCCGTTTTATTGTACATGTCTCCGCTGGTAGTCATGGGTTTTTGTATGATGGATATGTACATGTAATGTACATTGTCAGAATTTATATTTGACTGATTATGTGTATATGTGTAAGCAATGTGAATTGCTAAATACATGACTGGAATAGTGCATGTATATTGTAATTAATAATGCCATTGTGCTTTGGCTGTGTCCACCCCCGGAAAGGGTGTGTGTGTGTATGTGTGACTGGATATGTCACTGTTAATTGGTATTGTGTGTACACTGGGTGCATTACGTGTGGATGCCTCACACGAGCATGTATGGAATAAAGTAAATGAAATTAGGCTTGCTTGGGCTTAGTGAGCTATGCTCATTGGGTCCTTGCGCCGGTCATGGCCCGGGAATTGGGTCGTGACAAGAAGCAAAGGTAACTTTACCACCACCACCCTTTCCTCAACATTTTCATAAACAAAAGCTTGATTGGCACTTCCAAAAGTTTCTTGAGGTATTCAAAAAGCTTCACATCAACATTCCTTTCGCAAAAGCTTTAAAGCAAATGCCATCATATGTAAAGTTTTTGAAAGACATATTGACAAAGAAAAAGAAATTGAAGGATTTTGAGACAGTTACACTTACTAAAGAATGCAGTGCAATAATCCAAAACAAGCTTCCACTAAAGCTTAAAGACCTAAAGAGTTTTTCTATCCCTTGCTCAATTGGTAATTTTAATTTTTCAAAAGCTTTGTGTGATTTAGGTGCTAGTGTCTCAATTATGCCTTTGTCTGTTGCTAGGAGAATTAGACTAAATGAGATTTAACCTACTACATCACCTTACAACTAGCAGACAAAATGATAAGGCACCCTTGTGGGGTTATAAAGGATGTCTTGTTTAAAGTGGGGAAATTATACATTCTAGTAGACTTTTCTTATACTTAAGATGAAAAAGAATAAAGAAGTTCCAATCATATTGGGACTTCCATTCTTGGCCACTACAAGTGCATTCATCAATGTAAAGCAATGCGAAATAACTTTCAGAGTTGGTGACGTGGTAGTTGAATTTCCTATATTCAATGCAACTAAGTACCCTTCCTCCACAACTCATTACTATCAAGTGGACTTAGCTAATAAAGGTAAAAGCAATCTTACTCTATTACCTACAAGTAAACAAGCACCAAATCTTGAGTTAGAGCCACCACCACTACATTTTAAAACTAACTAGTGTTATGATTAACATAATTCACCACCTTTTAGTGATAGTGATTTTGAGGTTGGATAGTAGGTAATACTCTCTAGTTCATGCATCCATCTCTTTCCATGGTAACTTCAACCATACTGGTGGAAAACCTTTAAAGTGGTAAAAATTTTATCTTATGGCTATATTGAGTTTTTAACATGCTTATCGAAGCATTCAAGGTAATGAAATAAAACCTCAAGCACTTTTGTGGTGATCAAAAAGTGAAAAAGAAGGTATCATAGTCAAGCTAGTGATTATAAAGAAGCATTTCTTGGGAGGCAACCTAAGTTATATCTTTTTACGTTTAGTTGTCATTTTAGTTAGGGTTTGTTTTTTTCTACTTAAATAAGTAGTTATAACATCTCCCCAGCTTGTTTTGTTAAGTATATAGGTTTGGAAAGCATGAAAATAAAGAGAAAGAAAATTAGAGCTTTCAATGCACTATCACCATTAATAGGAGAGTTTCTTTTTTTTATTCTGTTTAGCTTTTCACATTGAGGACAATGTGCAATTTAAGTTTAGGGGAGGGTTTTTTTTTTATTTAGTTTTTTTTATATTTAAGGTTAGTTTCGTTAATTTTTTTATTATATGCATGTTTTAAAAACTTGAGGTAGATTTAATTATGCCAATTTCTTTTATTTTACCTATCCAATGATAAAAACCTAGTTATATTCTTATCTTGATTCTTTGAAACTTGTGGATATTGTTTGAATATTATGTAAATTCTTATGCTAAGCTTCGTTGTTAGGATAAGATTTCCACTTAATTTAAACATTATGTCTTTTGCTTAGATTCAGTATGCATATCTAGAGAAGGTTTATGTGTGTGTGAAATTTTTGAATTATGTATTGAGTTCTAAAATTTATTTGAATCTCTCTCGAGGTGAAATCTTAGGTTATACATTGTTAAGGAAATTATTTAGGCCATCTTTAGACTGAATGAGCCTTTTTAGCCTACCTTATTTAATTTATCCTTAATTTACCCTTTTTGAGCTTAATATAACCATTTTTTTTTGTCTGAACACTTAATTTTTAGCCTAGACCCTTATATAAATATTTAGACTGAATGAGCCTTTTTAGCCTACCTTATTTAATTTATCCTTAATTTACCCTTTTTGAGCTTAATATAACCATTTTTTTTTTGTCTGAACACTTAATTTTTAGCCTAGACCCTTATATAAATAGTTTCATTTTTTTGTATCCCTCACTCTTAAGTGCATAAGTCAATTTAGAAAGTGTTATGGGCTAAATAGTGAAAGAGGTAGTAAGGATGAAAAGTGATAAAAAATTCTAAAAATATGATTATATTCCTCTCACTACCCAATAAAAGAAATAAGTTTGAGGTGTAATATTGAGAAAAAAAAAAGAAAAAGAAAAAGGGTAGAAAAAAGGGAAAAAGATTGAAGTATTGAACAAAAAAATTTTTGATGAAACAAAAAGGGCTATTCTAGGTGAAGGAAAATAAAGCTCTAAATAGTTACTAGAATAACTAAGTGCTTAGGGTGATTTAAGACATTTTAATATTTCATATCTTACCTTGACCCTAGCCATATATTACAAGCTTGATAAAGTCTTATTGATCTTTAACTTAGTATTAGTCTATATTAGTGGAGAGACAGATGAAAAGCAAACTTATAGAATTTTATTACTAATTTGAATTTTGAATGAATACAAACTTATCTAGATTGTACAATATTCTAGGTGAAAGGATTGCACATTCACATGGAAATCCATTTAACGATAAGCTAGCATTTGAATTAAAACATGAACTTGAATAATATTTGTGTGTTGTTTAGAGTTGAGAATTTGGATTAACTTTTGAGGATACTAAAGGTAATTATTGAATTGGTGTAATTGATTCATTGTTAAATAATTTCTTCATTTAGGCTATTGCATTTTGTTTTATATTTTACTTGAAGACTAGCAAAATCTTAAATTTAAAGGTATGATAACTCTATTATATAGAGTTATTTTGACATTTTTAGGGCTTAAGTAGGTAGATCTTTGATGTTGTAAGTTAGGATTTTAGCATTTTAAGTGTTTTTCTAATTTAAGTTAAGTTAAAAGTTGAGAAGTTAATTTAAGTTATTTTAGTGTAATTTTACTTTATTTTGCTTTAATTTACTTTAAGAAGAGTTATTGTTGATTTTTTTCATGGTCTTGTGTAGGATATTTAACGAGAAAGATGCATTTGAGTTAAAATCGAGTAAGTATGGTGAAGGTTTCATTCACACATACTGTAGTTTTTCAAAAGTAACTTAAGCTAAAGAAGTTCAATTGATGAGATTCTTGGTTTATTAGAAAGCTAAGAGAACAGGCTACAATTTTCATGTTAATCATTTCACCCATTTTGACTTCGATCAAGGTGAAAATTGCAGTGGAAGACGATGGACAGTTGCAATCCCACACAACATGCTAAATGGAGGTCAAGGCCTTGAGTTACTCAAGGCCATGGCGCTGAGGGAGTTAGGGTTGCACGGCGCTGAAGGAGTTAGGGCCACAACGTTGGGTAGATTATGGTCACAACACTGGACAACTTGAATGCACAATACAAACTGCTGAGGCCAGAGCGCTGCGGCATTGAAGAAATAACGCCATGACGCACAAAAGACTGCCACCGCACCATAGCACCAAGGAAGCATGGCCGCAATACCACACTGTTTTCCAAAAATAAAATTCTGATGGAAATATGGAAATTAGGTTAATTTGAACCTATTTAAAGGACTTTTTCATAGCATTAAAAGGAGAAAATTACAATAGTTTTTTTGGAGAATTGAGCTAAGAATCAAGCAAGAGATCAAGAGTAATTGAGAGAGATTCAAGATTAACAAAGCTTCAATATTAGCTTATTTCTCTCTTTTGCGTTATACTTATTTTCTTGGTTTGAATTCATAACTAAATTTCTTTGGATATTGTTTTATTTAGATGTCATGAGCTAATTTGTTTATCTAGGATTATGGTGGATTTCAACATGTAGTTTGAATATTAATTTCTCTTTTATTTATCATGAATGGGTATAGTTTTGTTTATTCAAATCTATTCTTAAAGGACTTTTTCATAGCATTAAAAGGAGAAAATTACAATAGTTTTTTTGGAGAATTGAGCTAAGAATCAAGCAAGAGATCAAGAGTAATTGAGAGAGATTCAAGATGAACAAAGCTTCAATATTAGCCTATTTCTCTCTTTTGTGTTATACTTATTTTCTTGGTTTGAATTCATAACTAAATTTCTTTGGATATTGTTTTATTTAGATGTCATGAGCTAATTTGTTTATCTAGGATTATGGTGGATTTCAACATGTAGTTTGAATATTAATTTCTCTTTTATTTATCATGAATGGGTATAGTTTTGTTTATTCAAATCTATTCTTAATGGCTTTAATTGTCTAGCTAATAACTAACTGATTTGTGAATCTAATTGAAACTCGATGGAAATATTTTAGATTGGACTAAGATTTGAATAATGTACATTCACGTCATTTAAGTGATATGATTCAAAATTTGGGTAGACATACGCCAATTGCCATACATAGCTAAATTAGGACATTAGCTTAATGAACTCATTTAAATTGATTCTTATAAACATATAGTGAACCAATAAAGTTAGGTATTTTTGCAAGCATCTCGACGAAGACTTGTACATAGTCTTGTATCTTAAGTTAGTAAAACCGCCCAAGAAGATAAATAATAAAAGAAACTAGTATCAGATGAAGTATTAAATGAACTCATAATCCTAAATTTTTAGTCTACTGTCTTTCTCAAGTGTATTTAACTTCTATTAGTTAATTTAGTGTTTATTTAAATTTTATTTTTTTGTAAATTTCAATTACGTAAATAAGATTGATTTGTAATAAGATTTTAGTACTTAGTAAAAATTTAGACACAAATCTCTTTGGGAACAATACTCTACTTCTACTATATTACTTGTTTGCAATAACGTGCACTTGCGTGAAAATTCAACAGCAATTAGAGTTGTTACATTTAGACATGGCATGTAACACTTCTGGGCAGTGTTCTAATTTACAAATTTCATTTAACTTATAACTTCAATCCATCAACTTTTGGGTTTTGTTAACGAAAACCAATTGTGATTTTTCAAGAAAATTTTACAGAAAAATAAGAACTTTGAAATTTTTCAGAAAAAGAAAAAGATGAATAGAGTAAGGGATTAACAAGTTTGGAGGAAAAACCTTTTTCCCATCTTCATTCAAATTTTTTTAGATGTGTATTTATAACTACATAATATCAAAAAGTACTAATCTGTAGATGTAGGTGCAAAAAACCAAAAAACAATCCCAAAACATTAGTAGAGTACACAACCAAAAACTTAATTTGCTATGCTTTATAACAGCTAAAAATAATAGAAAAGAAAACCAAAATGACACTGCAAGCTTAAGCAAATGTTACACACTCCTACAGAAGATATTACACACTAAAGCTTTATCAATAGATGTTATACGTCAAGGTCAAAGCTTCAGTACCAGATATTACACACTAAAACTTCTTTCTTCCTACTGATGTTACACACCAAGTCATAAATCACTTTATTACATGCCAAGACATGTTCTATCATACTTAAATCATGGAAAAACTCAACACCAATAAACCCAAGAACATGTTGTTACTCGTCATGCCATGCTCTTTAGTCTGTAGATCGATAATGATATGACGAGATGACCAAAAATAGACAAAGATAGGGTTTTGTGGCTATAAACCAATAACCCAAGAACATATTGTTACTTGGTATGTTATGCACTTTGGTCTATAGATTGACAATAATGTGGTGAAATGACAAGAGATAGATAGAGAGAAATGGTGATAGCAGTAAAATTAAAAAAAGCTAGATGGCGAAAGAGAAAAATGGAGAGCATAGTAAATAGATGGCAGGAGAGAGAAATTGAAACTATTTAATTTGTCTAAAATGGTTTTAAAAGCATTTTTGTCAAGTCATGACAAAAGTTAAGTAAAAACAATTAATTTTATAATGAAGGCTATTTTTAAAATGAGCTTATCAGGTTAGCTATTTCTCACAATTTGTTCAAAATTTAATATCATATTGTAGTTTGAAAACGGGCTTATTAACAAAGTTTTAGTTTTGGATTTAACTATTAACTTAATTATTTTGTTCTTTATTATGTTATTCATAATATAGAATAAAAAGAGTTTTTTAAGAAATTTAAATTAATTAGATCACTGCTTTCTTTTTATTTTAAAAAATATAAAAACAGCTAAGTTTTCAGTTTCCTCACCCTTCTTGATGGTTTATATTTAGGATAGGACCGATGAAAAATTGTAGGTGTTCGAATTTGAGAATTTATACTCTCGAGACAAACGAATTAAAGGATTGAAAAATCTTGCTGGACAGTGCAAGAATATCCTCCCTTGGAAACTAATTAATACAACCCAATAACAACAAGGTCCGTCCAGATAGGGTCAAGTTAGGAATAAAGATACGTATAGCTTCACAAGAAAACCTGGATGCACCAACATGAATTAAATACCTTGGGACAGAAAATAACATAACCAAGTACATATTTTAATTTTTATAATTAGTATGAATTCTGAGACCAAGCTTGCTATATATACCATACCTTAGCTTGTGGATGTTTGCTATTGTTTGATTAGCATCATCATTGTTAATTTATCGACAAGCTTCCAATACGGTTCATCAATGGCTAACCTTGGCGATCTAAGACGCTCGGCTAACCGTATAGCTGAAAAGTTTGTGCCTACTTCAGATTGGACTCAAGACGCCAAGGGCAATTATCTCTTTGTTGATCTTCCAGGTACAAAACTTACAACTACATCTTTATTTATTTATTTATTTTCAAGGTGAAATACTCTTATTTTTTAAATTTTAATCGAAATTAAACAGAACTCTATTAATTTTCGAAATAAACATCTCGTTTAAAAAAATATATTTTCAATTGAACGCGTAGATCCAACCGTTAGTCAATTATTAATATTTCCGTCAACTTGCTGACATAGCAAAGATAAGTAGACAATTTTATTCTTAATTAATTTCTAAAATTACTATTATATTTTTTTTATTAGTTAGAAAAAACCTCCCAAAATGAAGAGCATTGGTTTGATGTTTTTTTTTAAAAAAAAATTAATATAATAATAATTTTTTAAATTAATAAAAAAAGATATTTTAATTTTTTCTGCTAAAAGTATTTATATTTTTGAATAGAGTGTTCATCTCGAAAATTAATAGATCTGTTTAAAATTTTGATTAAAATTTAAAAAATTCAAATATTTTACCTTTATTTTTATCACTTACGCCAAAGGGCAATGATCATTAGGTTTCAAAAAGGAGGATTTGAGACTTGAGCTTGCTTCCACTGGTCATATAAACATCATTGGAGAAAGGGTAGTGAATGAGAACAAAAGCATATATTTCGCGGAAACCTTCGCATTGCCTGAAAACTCAGACGTAGATAACATCAGTGGCAAATTTGACGGTGATTTTCTCCATGTAACAGTCCCAAGGAGACCAGCAGTTGAAGAAAATAAACAAGAGGATGATGAGATCACAAGGAATGAAAATGGCAATCGCACTGGAGAAAAGACTAGTGTACAAGAAGAACCTAACAACAGCGGTGAAAATTATCAAAGTCAACATGAAGGAGGACGTCGTGACAACGAGGAGAAAGGAGATATCAGCGAGGAAACTAATTACCACCGTCTTCCATTAGAGATGGCGATGAAGTTCCTTAAGAAGAATAAGGGGGTTGTTCTTTCAGTTGTTATAGCGTTTTCGATTGGGATGTTGGTGTGTCGAACGTTTGAATCGAGTGCTGCTGAATAACTCAGGAAGCAATTTGATTGGCATTCATGTCAGTAAATGAACTTAATTGTCTATGATGCATGTAAAGAATATAATAAAGCTGAATTTCAATTGAAAAACCTCCATTTTCTTGTCCTTTTGATTTTCCCAATGAGAATAAACCAATGATCAAGGACATAAATAGAGAAATGCACAATGTTGTTCCACCAATCAGATAACTAAAAATCGATCTTCTTCTTCGTTTTTAACTAAAATGTTAGATTTGATGCGTGACGATCCAACAACTCATAATCTTATAACTCTTGCTAAAATCACCTGGATTTTGACTTCACCCCCTGATTCCGAGGCAAATTAATGTGCAAGTACTCCACCGGAAAATCTTTTTGGACGGTAAAAGAATAACTCCTTTCTATCCTCTACTGGAAACTAATTAATACAAGGCAAGACAACGAGGTCCAAACATGAACGTGGGGTAAGTTAGGAATATTAAGGATGCATACTTCACACGAAAACATAGCTATATATCTTCAGTCCCAGCCCAATAAGCTATACCTGGTAATGTTGGGCATCGGTCAAGCTTCATTGACATACTTTCTCTCAAAGGTTCATATTTGGTTTCATCAATGGATGATGTTTATGGAACAAGGGCAACCGAAGAGTTTGTTCCTCATTGGAATTGGACAGAAGACTCAGTGGGCCATTATCTCTCAGTTCATCTTCCTGGTACCAAATCAACATCTTTATCTCATTGTATTCCTTCTTACACAATCACTTCAATATTCATCAATTGATCAAGACTTCAGAGTAGGGATCATGCGAAATCTTTTTCTTTTCCTTCTTGCTTTAACCCCTTCTAGCTCTAGGCAGGTTTCCGTTTGCCTCTTTCAGATTCGTTCTCCCCAAGAAAAGCATGGCACTGATTGTATAAGGTGACAAGCACTTTGTACTGAGAAATTAAATGTGTTTGTCCAGATTCTAGGCAAAAGCTCCCCAGTTTGTTGATGACAAGATCATCCTTGAGTAGCCCTAAAGAATTATCTTCAATTTGACGTGCAACTATATAAGAAAACCCTTATTCATGCTTTAATCAACACTAAATCACCATTAAAATTAGGCAGAGTCAGTTGCAGAGGTTCCTTGAATAGCAGTTTCCCACATTGTTTCTTTATTTAATTTTGACAGAGCATGCAAATATTTAGTTTCTTTTGCAAACGTAAGAATTTAAAGGGACTACTAACTTGAAGTTAAGAATGCTGATCAAAAGTGATGACATTCCTGTGTCTCATGGGATATTTTTAGGTTTCAAAAAAGAGGAGGTGATGGTTGGACTTGCTTACCCGGGCTATGTCACAATCAGCGGAGAAAGGACAGCAGATGATGGCAAATGCATAGATTTCGGGCAGGCCATGCGACTGCCAGAGAATTTAGATATGAATAAGATAGGTCAAAAGTTTGAGGGTGAAATGCTCTGTTTAACCTTCCCGAAGAGAGCAGAAGAAAAGGATAATGGAATTGCTAACCCCGCTGCACAAGAACTAAGAAATGATGAAAATCAAAGAAAACATGATGAAGGACATGGTCATAAGGCGAATGAGGAAAAGAGCAAGCAAACTGACCATCATGATCTGAGTTTTCAGAGAGAGATGAGAAAGAAGGGAAGTATATTGGAGAGGGCTATCGATTTGTTTGAAAACAATATTAGTCTTACAATTGTTTTAGCCTTTTCATTGGGGGCGTTCGTGTCACGATGGTTTGAATCAAATGGAGAGTAAACCAGCTGTAAGATTAGCATGCTCTATTGATTAATTTATGGTTAGAAAAACAGAGACACTAGCATTAACATCTTTGACATGCATCTGGTAATTATATAATTATATCATGAAAAGTTTACATGAATTATATTATGTATAATATATCAATCACAAGTCAGAGAATTAAATTTGCAAACTAATTAAAGTAGATTGTGGTTCTTTCTTTTTTTTTTTTTTTTTTTTTTTGCATGTTTAGATGAGTAAAAATATATTAAACCTGCTATTCTAAAATTAGGATAGGAGCAATCAGTTGTGCTACTAAAAGTAGATCTGGTTCTATAAGAGTATAAAGTGAAAGGCATTGTATTCTTAAAAGGAAAACTAAAGAACAATTGAAAGAGAAAAGAGGAAGATGCATAAGAAACTGCAAGTTCAACATGACAAGGATCAAATCTAAAAACAGCTTGATTACAAAGCCAAACATCTCAAACTTTGTTTCCTCTATTTTAGGGTGATTTAAGCCAAAAAAACAATGTCACGTCTTATAATAATATGCAAAAGTTAATTCCAGAAATTAATTAGGTTTTTATGTTGAAAAGATAATGCATGCATCAAATTTTGTGTCTCTCTTCCTTTCCTGGAAGCAGATACTTTTCGTCAAATAAAATAGATTTGGATCTCTCGTCAAACCTGGAAAAGAAAACAAAAAAAAAAAAAAAGTCCATTCTCATTGATGTAACACTGATACTTCAACAAAATAGTATCATGATCATCATCTTCTTAAATGAACATGCATGTAGAATGGAATCAAGAACCTATCTTAAAACACAATCGACTCTAAAGTTTATTTTCTCTTCATTATACAACTTCTTTACAATAAAATAGAGCAATATACCTCAATGGAAACTTATTTCATACGACAAGGTATAGAGGGTTCAAAGCCCCAGATAAATTTAAGTGCAGAACTACAGACGGAACTGAAATAATACAAAATAGAGGGATATAGAGATAGCACTAACTAATTGGCTATTCCTGTTCTCACCAATATTCTTCTGTGTTGCAGGCACTTTTTGTTGATCTAATCCACTAACCGCTCACAAAAACATGACAAAACCCAGCAGCATCTGTTCAAAAATTACTTTATCCTATAGGATCAGATTCCATAAGCAGTCCACCAATTCAAAAAAGGGCAGAATACCACCTCCTAAAAAAAAAACTTGGGAGGGAGAAGCTTCTTTGACATGCGTGCCAAAAGTTGTGACCTATGTTCCCAAATAAGAAAGTTTAGCATTGGTTGGTGGGTTTTAATACTTAAGAAGCTTTAGGGGTGATTTAGAATTTCTAATTGACAATAAGAGATTGTTCAACCTTATGAGTCACATCCCTTGTGTAGTTGAAGTCAGCTTCATGTGACTTTAGTAACCTGGTGTCTCAAAGAATAACAAAATTGCCTTTAACCAAAAAGTAAATAGAAAAAGAAAAAGAAAGTAAATAGACATGGGTGGATTTATTTTATATATATATATATTGATAAAATCACCACTCACTGGTTTGTATACTTGTTATTATCCCCCTTCTTTCCCTTCCTTATTTAAGAAACAGAATTCGAAAGATTTAGGTTGGGAACTTTACTTGACATGGTTAATAATGTTAGAGCTCAAAATCTTTAGCTTGATGCTTAATATTGGTTACACTAGAAATAATGAATTTGTTGAGAACAAAATCTAGTAGGAAAGTGAAGGGAAAAATAATTTGAGGGAAGAAAACAAATGCTAGAGAGGACAGAGCAGCTTCATGAACACAAGTGCATCCAGAAATGGATATGATAGGTAAAAAAGGTGAGCATTTGGTGTTGACAAGGGTAACAGAGAAGGAATAAGAGGAAAATAAAGGTGATGCTTTGTGGGGTAAACTTTATTCAAAAAAATGTGGGTGCTTTTGACAAAAAGGATAGAGGGCCATGGTTTGGAGGTGGAAGTGGAATCATGTGCCTTGCAGGGCATCTAACCAATGGTGCTTGTATGACTGTGTAACAGGTTGCATTTACTCAACCCTAGTGGTGTTTGTATCCCAAAATCCTCCCTCAACTAATTCATTCCACTGTTACTATCATAACAGGTAAGTAGAGCAATTAGAAGAGAAACTAAGCCATAGGATAGGGGTAAAATAAAATACTGAAATTTCAACGTTTTGCTCCTAAGCCTCAAGAATTCATCCGCCTAATAAATGCAACAATAGTAAACGAAGCAGAACAGAAAAAGAAAAACCACAGTATTACTTACAGTCAGCCTGAGATGAGATGTGAGCATGGAGAGAAAATCTAGCTCAGTGTACCAATAAAGCAGGGCTTGGCTTGAAACAAAGTCCACAAATGTAAGGTGCTACCAAGCAAACAAAAAAGAAATAAAAGAAAGAGGATGAGGTGGATAACGAAGGAACCCGTAAAGGCGGGAAAGCCGAAAAGCGCCTCTTAGCCCAAAACCTTGCGAGAGAGAATGGAATCTCATTTTCCACTACCTCACCCAGTCACCAACAGGCATTGCTCACAAACATTCTCTCTCTCTCTCTCTCTCATTCTCTCTCTCTCTCTTTAATCTAAAATCACCCGAATAAAATAACTAAAAAAAAATATTAAGAATCAAAACTATGCTTTGCAGACCGCATATTAAATCCAAAATTCAAAAAAGCAAACCTCAAAAGCACATACCCCCTTCTCTCCGCTATCAACGCTCTCTCTCTCTCTCCCTCTCTCTCTCTCCACACCCCCCCCCCCCCCCCCCCCCCAACACCACCGCAAAAAATATCCAAAACAAATTTCCGTTTTTTCCTTCTTTACTTGCCCAAAGCTCACTCAACCCGTTCTTTTCCTTTTTACTCCCCCAGAATTAAAATGAGACCATGACGACGTCGTCTCAGCACCCTCCACCTCAGCCGCCCACGACGGTGCGGAAAGTGATCGTGGAAGTGATCGACGCGCGTGATCTCCTTCCCAAAGACGGTCAAGGAAGCTCCAGCCCTTACGTCATTGCCGATTTCGACGGTCAAAAAAAGAGAACTTCCACAAAATGCAGGGAACTTAACCCTGTATGGAACGAGGCGTTGGAATTTACGGTGTCCGACCCGGAAAATATGGATGTCGAAGAGCTTGAAATTGAGGTTTTCAATGATAAGAAATTCGGGAATGGAAGTGGCCGTAAAAATCACTTTTTGGGGAGGGTCAAGTTGTACGGGAGCCAGTTTGCCAGGCGAGGTGAGGAAGGGTTGATTTATTTTCCATTGGAGAAAAAGAGTGTTTTCAGTTGGATTAGAGGTGAGATTGGGCTTAAGATTTATTATTATGATGAGATTGTTGAAGATCAGCCTCCGCCGGAAGAACCGTCCCCGCAGCAGCAGCAGCAACAGTCACCGCAGATGGAGGAGCCGAAACCTTCTCCCGGGCTTCTTGTTGTAGAGGAAGGTAGGGTTTTTGAGGTTCCTACCGCACACATGGAGTTTCCTCACGGAGTTCATGGCCATGGTCAGGGTCCTATCCCATGTTATCCTTCGCCGCCTGTTGTGGTCGTCGAGGAATCACCACCCCATGTTGTTCGTGTTCATGAGGAGCTGCCGCCTCCGGCGGAGGCAACGGCTTTGCCACCACATATGGCGTCCGGAATTCCGGTCTCTGAGGTGCATTTTACAGTACCAGAGGTGAGGAGGATGCAGAGTAACAGAGGCGAGAGAGTTAGGGTTTTGAAGAGACCACATGGAGACTATTTACCTAAAGACATTGGAGGTAACAAAACTCAAGCTGACAATGCCGCCGCTGCCGGGGCCGGTGGAGCCGAGAGGATCCATCCGTTCGATCTAGTTGAGCCGATGCAGTATTTGTTCGTTAAAATCGTTAAAGCGCGTGGATTAGCTCCAAACGAATGCCCCTACGTTAAGATCCGTACATCCAGCCATTACCTCAAATCGAAGCCGACGATTTACCGTCCATGTGAGCCAACAGACTCGCCCGAGTGGCGACAAGTGTTCGCTTTAGGTTATAATAAACAAGAATCAGTCACAGCGACTCTTGAGATCTCCGTATGGGACTCTCCGACGGAAAATTTTCTCGGCGGCGTTTGTTTTGATCTTTCAGATGTTCCAGTCCGAGAGCCGCCAGATAGTCCTTTAGCTCCGCAATGGTACCGGCTCGAAACCGGCGCGATTGATCAGAATTCAGGTAGGGTTTCCGGTGATATCCAGCTGGCTGTTTGGATCGGTACTCAAAATGACGACGCCTTCCCTGAAGCTTGGAGTTCAGACGCACCATACGTGGCACACACTCGGTCGAAAGTTTATCAATCCCCAAAGCTTTGGTATTTGAGATTGACTTTGATCGAAGCTCAGGATCTCCAAATTGCGCCGAATCTGCCTCCGTTAACAGTGCCAGAAATTCGAGTGAAAGCGCAGCTAGGGTTTCAATCCGTACGGTCAAGGAGAGGAAATATGAACAATCATAGTATGTCAGTGCACTGGAACGAGGACTTGATCTTCGTCGCCGGCGAACCTCTCGAAGATTCGTTAATTTTGTTAGTGGAAGACCGTACAAACAAGGAGGCCACTGTCCTTGGCCTCGTCATGATCCCTTTGATCTCAATCGAGCAGCGGATAGATGAGCGCCACGTGGCATCAAAATGGTTTGGGCTGGAAGGAGGAGCAGGCGGTGGAGGTGGGCCCTACAGCGGGAGAATTCACCTGCGGCTGTGCTTAGAGGGTGGCTATCACGTGCTGGATGAAGCGGCGCACGTGTGCAGTGACTTTAGACCCACAGCTAAGCAGCTTTGGAAGCCGGCTATTGGGATTTTGGAGCTGGGGATTCTTGGGGCTCGCGGCTTGCTCCCGATGAAAACCAAAGGCGGAGGCAAAGGGTCCACCGATGCTTACTGTGTTGCGAAATATGGGAAAAAGTGGGTCCGCACAAGGACTGTCACGGACAGCTTTGATCCACGCTGGAACGAGCAGTACACGTGGCAAGTCTACGACCCCTGCACTGTCCTAACCGTTGGGGTTTTTGACAATTGGCGTATGTTTGCAGACGCGTCAGAAGACAAACCAGACTCCCGTATTGGCAAAATACGGATACGCATATCTACGCTAGAGAGTAACAAAGTGTACACCAATTCGTATCCGTTGTTGGCTTTGACAAGAATGGGGTTAAAGAAAATGGGTGAGATTGAACTAGCGGTTCGGTTCGCCTGCCCGTCCTTGTTACCGGACACGTGTTCGGCTTACGGGCAGCCATTGCTTCCAAGAATGCATTATCTCCGCCCACTCGGGGTGGCTCAGCAGGAGGCATTGCGCGGAGCTGCTACGAAGATGGTGGCACAATGGCTTGCAAGGTCAGAGCCACCGTTGGGGCAGGAGGTGGTAAGGTACATGTTGGATGCGGATTCTCATACATGGAGCATGAGAAAGAGTAAGGCTAATTGGTTTCGGATTGTGGCGGTTCTTGCATGGGCGGTCGGGTTGGCAAAATGGTTGGACGATATTAGGAGGTGGAGGAACCCAGTTACTACGGTGTTGGTCCATGTTTTGTATTTGGTGCTTGTTTGGTACCCGGATTTGATTGTGCCAACGGGGTTTTTATATGTGGTGTTAATTGGAGTTTGGTATTTCAGATTTAGGCCCAAGATACCAGCGGGAATGGATATCAGGCTGTCCCAAGCTGAAACAGTTGACCCGGATGAGCTGGATGAGGAGTTTGATACAATTCCGAGTTCAAAGCCACCTGAGATAATCAGGGCCAGATACGATAGGTTGAGAATGTTGGCAGGAAGGGTTCAGACTGTTTTGGGTGATTTTGCAACCCAGGGTGAGAGGGTCCAAGCCCTGGTGAGTTGGAGGGACCCAAGGGCCACAAAATTGTTCATTGGGGTCTGCTTGGCCATCACTCTGATTCTTTACGTGGTGCCACCAAAAATGGTGGCTGTGGCATTAGGATTTTATTATCTCAGGCACCCCATGTTCAGAGACCCCATGCCGCCGGCTAGCTTGAACTTTTTCCGGCGGCTTCCGAGCTTATCGGATCGGTTAATGTAGAGATGAAGAGTAGGTACATATATTATTAGTAAATTTTTAGATACCGGATTATGGGGGGTATGGTGGGGAAGAGGGTGAAACACGAACAACTGTTTGTGTTGAAAAAGTTGTCCCCAAATAACATTGTCAGGAGTGAAAGGGGGATTAAAAGGGGAAGTGGCAAGTTGTCATTACATCTCTTTATTTATTTTTTTCATTTTTTTTTTTTTTATGTTTTTGGTTTTTCTGGTATTGCAATTGAATGACTGACTATTGAAGACTTGGAATAAGAGAAAGGAGGTGGGGGGAAAGACAGCTTGGGAGGTTGAGAAAATTGAGTGTTGAGATGAAAAAGGGGATTTTAAACGGCTCTGCGAGTGATTGTTGTATGTACCCATGTAAACAAAAGTAAAAACACTGAAATCGTTTTCTAACATATAAAAAACCTACCTTCACTTGCTTTTTTTTTTTCCCCCTTCTATCCTGCCTACTATTATCTGTCTACTTTTTCCCACCCAGAAAATGCAGTTTTCATTCATGCTTTCTTTACTATTATTTTCATTAGCAATTGAACCCTGAAAAACGCGAAATCCTTTAAAAGCTCTTCAAAGCCGTTTTCCTAACCTCCATCTTCTTTTCCATAAATTATGCAAGTGTTTTAACTTCTCTTTTTGAAATGGTACACCATCAGTAGTGGGAAAATTGATTTTTCCAGTCCCCACAGTTTACAGTCTGTGTGAGCTTTCTCATGCAATGGGGTCACTGAAAAATTTAGTGGGCTTGCAGAATCCAGGGGGCATCCATTCGAAACATACGCTACGAATGCCCTCAGGTGTCAGAAAGTAACAACATTTTTGTCCAAGTCAACACGAACGGTTGGCACTTGGCAGCTTTCAGGACATATTTTTCCAAAAATTTGACTTCAAGTCCAACAAGTAGGGCTAAGCTTGGATAGTCCCGTCGCTCCACATTTCTTAATAATCCTGGTTCTTCATCACTCTCAATGGACCGAATAATCTAGATGAATGGGCCTAGCCCTTTCAAATATGTCCACTCATAATCCAAAGCCGATGTTTACCAAACAAGCACTTGGTGCATTCACATGTGGATATTCATAATTCTCGCTGAAACAGAAGGCACCTCAGCCATTAGTTTGTTGGGTTAGCATTGCAATGCTAAAAATAAGGTCAAGATCACAGATTATAAAAGGCAAGATCATTGAACTAACATTATAAGCCTGCGTCCTGCATTTGTTTCAAGGATACAAGGGTGGAAATCAACACCCCTAGAAGTGCAACAACTGAATTTCATTGAGATCCCAGATCTGTCATTATTGTCTCCTACTTGATTCACTTATCTTTTGGTATTGCTTCGGTTTAGAATGTAGAAAATGAATGCAAGAAAAGCTGAAAATGTTGCATCTGTTTAATTTGCATGTGTATATCAACACTTCAAACTATGGAGCAATTATATTCCATACTAAAAAAAATTCACCACCATTCCATAAAATTATAGACACACCCTTTTCTTTGCACTTTCCAATTTATTACTTGTTTACCTTGGTGCTCGGAGTATTCTAATCAAACTTTGTTTTGGATTTACAGAGGAAGGCTCAATAATCTAATATATATATTTAGGAAAACTATGGGAGAGACAGCGGATTCTAGGAAACATGACGATCATAAAGAAAAGGAGAAGAAGCATGAGAAAGAAGAGAAGCACGAAGGAGAAGATCGTGATAAGGAGGATAAGGGAGAGAAAGAGGAGAAGAAGAAGAAGAAGAAAGACAAGGACTGTAAAGATAAGGAGGATAAAGAAGATGGTGGAAAGGAGAAGAAGGAAAAGAACCCTGAAGATAAGAAAAACCCTGAGAAATTAAGGGCTAAGCTTCAAAAGATAGAATCCAAGATACAGGCATTAACCCAAAAGAAAGAAGAAGTTTTAAAACTCCTTGATGAAGTCGAGAAAGTTGCTGTGAAACCAAGTGGTTGAGCCTGGCAAACCTCCTTATTCTCTTCAGGTGGCACTTGCTGCATGAAATGCAAGGGCTTCAAATTTAGGAACTGTACGCATAAGGTACATGCGACAATTACACTGTATATTCTGCTGGAACTTTGCTGTAAACAAAGAAATCAACTCATAATCATATTGTGTACTCTGATAATTAGAAGCTGATAGAAATTTATTTGTTTTCAAATAGAGTAACTCAGTAAAACATGCCAAAACAAGGCAATATTGACTGATTGACAATTGGATGTTGGGAATGAAGCTTGGTCCGGGAGCAATGCATTAAGTAAAAGAGCTTCCATTGTTCCCGGATCAAGCTTTATTCCAGACATCGCAAGTATCTGCTAACCTTTGTGTCCTTAGAAGCAGCTGATCCAATGCCTACAACCAAAAGGCTATGGCACAGTTGTATACAATGGGTTTCTGACTCCTCCCTTCTTATGTGGTTCTGAACAGTTGGAGATATTATCTTGCCCCACTCAGGGTTTGCTCCCGAACGTAGAGGTGCAAGATTCATAATCTGCATGTTGATCAAAGTCATAAAAAACAGGAAACATATTCCCAATTACCAAGTAATTGACCTCCCACTAATGTCACTTTGATTAGAAAGAGATGCTTAAGTTGGTGAATTATTGACTTTTTATCGAGTATTGACATGATACTTTACAAAGTAATGCAATGAATAGAAAAGGGTCAAAAAATGACTAGATTCTCAGGTTTGGAATAGGAGAAACAACTTGCTTAATGAGACAAAAGCCAGGGGAGAAGCATTCAATTTGCATCTTAATTTCTTCCATAAAAATGTTTAACTTTCGTGATATGTGAAGAATGGAGGACATTCATTACAGGCACTAAGTTTTGGAATACAGAACCAACCCATACCACAGTTTTGTACTTGAAAATATGGAACCGGCTATGGTGGATGTAATTTTAAAGCACTCTCTCTATTGCTATGGTGAGTGTACTGAGTGATGCCAAAAGAATCATTGCATTTTTTGATCAAAGAACGGCCAGAAATTAATATCCCCATTTCATCTAGACTGACAGGATCATCATTAAACATATATTTTAGGAATGTGTTCGTAGTATGCTTTTGAAGTACATTTTATCCTTATTATCTTGCTGCTGGAGCTTTAAACTGTATCCAAGGAATAATTGGTCATGATTTGTCATGCAAAATTTGCAAAAATGTTAACTTCACATTCTGTTTCTATATATTCACATTGATAGCTTTTCATAGTTATTTGTTCGTACAACGTGACCTTATGCCATTGATTTATAAAGAAGTAAAATATGTTGGGAATGTTAAAGAATGATACAAGCAATGCTCCAATGAAAGTGTCTTAGTGACGCCAGTAAACGTATTCCACGGTGATAAATCAATCAAAAACCATGGTTTTCAATTTTTTTTTTTGAAAGTTAAATATATTTCATATATTTCATATGAAAGGGAGTGAACCCATTTACACAAAAAGAGAAGGAACTTGGGAAAGCTACAGCCTAGGATCCGACTCAAGGCTGGCATACAAAAAAAAGCCAACAAAATCAAAGTCTGTACAAAAATATTGACAGCCAAATGAACATAGAACACCACAATCAGCCTTGAGATAAAAAGCAAGGGAAAAGCAAGAAAAGGAAACATGACCGTTGAGGATGTTTCTTCTTCTTGCAGATCGGTCTAATTCATTAAAGACCTTTCTCAAGAGCACACTAAAAGAACAGCAAGCAAAGAGAAAGTCGCCATAGCCAAATCCCCTTAACAACCATGGTAACAATTAAGGATAAATGCGCAAAATATCATGAGTTCTATCAACTCCTGTTTTGGCAAGACTATCAGTAGTCTCGTTTCCTGACCTTGGAATATGTCTGATCAGCCATCCACCAGCGACTCTGTTTTTGAGTGAGTGGACTTGAAAGATGAGTTGTTGTAACCGCCACGGGCCTTTACTAGGATTGAATACCAAAGACACAACATTTTTAGAGTCAGATTCGATGATGATGTTGCTGGAGTTCACCCACGAGGAGGCAACAAACAAGACCATGGCCTCTCTCACTGCTAGGACCTTTGCAAGGTTAGCATCACCCCAGCTAACTTTTTTAGAAAAAATAAGTTTAACAGCACCGATGGCATCTCGTAGCACCCCTCCAATTCCTAGATAGCCTGGACAGCCCCTAGCAGCTCCATCAGTATTGAATTTGAGTCAACCGTTAGGCAGACACTCCCATGCAATCTTGGATTTAATTTGTTTCTTAGAGGTGATGACAGAAGCAGAAGAAGGAACACGGATAAAGTCGACGATGGAGGTGTTATGATCTAGCCACTTGGATTTGACCCACCATACCAGTCGCAACTTGATGATATCCAGCACACTCGTAAGATCCCAAATTTTCCCATTAAAAATAATTTCGTTTCTATACAGCCAAATGGATCAAATGATGGTGAAGAAGGACATTCTCCACACTTTTCTTCTTGATAGGTCAACATGATGAGAGTTCCAAACCTTTAAGAATGACACAGCATCTTTTGGCATACAAGTAATGATGTCCCATTCAACACACCATGAGCACCAGTCTCCAGGTTACATAACAAGTAAAGAATGGTTAACAAAACCATGGTTTCCATTGTTTGACATAACCAATCTCTTCTTTAACAATCGACTCTTTTTGAGCATATATTTTCAAGGAGATAATTTATCAAAAACTTTGTCTTTTGTTATTTGATATACATTGATATGATGGGTTTTTTATCAAAAACTAGTCGACTTGACCCTAAGAATCTTATGGTGTGAAAGAATGTAAAAGACAGTAAAAGACAAGTCCGAAAACTGCATTACCTCCTCTTGGCACCGAACTTATTTTCTCTGCTGAAGACTCAAGTGAGACTGGAATGAGTTTGTGCAAGGCAAGTGCAATTGTCCAGTTGTGTTTGCAGTCCATCTTCCGTACTTCCATCTGATTTCAACAGGATAGGTTGACATAAAGAGTGCAACAGCTGGATACAGCATTGTATTTTGAGACCCACAAATCAAGCTTCATTGATAGCAAGTGGGGCACAAGACCCTAGCAAGGATAGGCCGGTAAACTTGAGTTGAGCTTGATATTACCTAAGTCATTTCTACTTTCCAGTAAAACTTTCACATTGGAAACTGATTTAGCTAGTTAATTCTCAGAAATAAACATGCTGCCGATTTTTCACATGGGCAGGGGCGGAGCGTCCCTTTGTAATAGCCCCCAAAAATTTAGAAATTTTTTATATATTATATATTTTTAATAATTTTTTAAAATAACTTTTATTAAATAATTAATATAATTAAAAAATAATAAAATAATCTTACAAATTTCATTTAATTTTATTCAAATTCTTAAAAAATTTTTAATTTTTAAAATTTCTCTACTTATCTTTTTCTCTTTTCTTTTCTGTTCTTATATTGTGAAATTATAAAAAAATTAAGTTTTTATTTAATTTTTTTTATTTATATTTATTTTTTTTAATTCTATTATATTTGTTCATATATTTTAAGTGTCTATAGATTTTCTTTTT
The DNA here is from genome assembly GCA_036013995.1 of Theobroma grandiflorum. Taxonomy (NCBI): domain Eukaryota; kingdom Viridiplantae; phylum Streptophyta; class Magnoliopsida; order Malvales; family Malvaceae; genus Theobroma; species Theobroma grandiflorum. Next base: position 19,117,973 of record CP142131.1, read on the forward strand.
TAAATTTCTACGAATCATTAATCATTTTTTTATTATATAGGTTATATCTCCTAGTTGTCATGGTTTTTTTTTCTGTTATGTGGATTTTATTTTTAATAATTTTAATTTTTTAAAAATTAAAAAATTATTATATATGTAATTTTTAAATATAAGTTATAGTGTTGCATTATTGGTTATTGTTTAAAATTTCACCAATATATTATTTTTTATTAATCTTAATTATATAAGAAAAAATTATCTTGAGTATATGTTTTTAATGTGCTTTATGTTTTATATTTAGTTAAAAGAAAATTATCTTGAGTATAAAAAAAAATTATTAATTCTGTATATCATATTTAATTATTTATATTTTATACATTATAGTTTAATATTTAGTATTATAAACTTAAATATAATAAAATAAAAATATTAGATGTTGATTATATTAATTTTTTAGTCATTTATATTAAGAAAGACAAGACTTCGAAATAAAATAGATGATAATTTTCTTATAAATAATTTAGTTATTTATATTTTAAAAAAATATTACTATTGTCGAATAATACTTTCTTAGAGCATTATTATAATTTTTTTTATTTACATGTTATATAAAATTATTGTCTATTATAATTTTTTTATTATTATTAATGGTTAAGTTCAACATATTAATTTTAAAAATTTTTAACTTTTATTCTTCTTAACCTTTTATCTTTCTAATAAAAATTGATTAATTTCGTCCCTGCACATGGGTAGTGTATTGTGCTATTGGCTTGACATAGATTGTGTACATGTCTGCAACCCTTTCAAGGAATAAAATGAATCCCACGTCTTCTTCTGCATCCTTGCTTTACTAGAAAAGTAGAAATATCGTGTAACTGTCAACTAATAAAGAAACTACTAGAATAAATAAATTATCTCTCGGACAGGACAGGGAATCGGATGGGAAAATACTTTTACCTGATAGTTTGAGAAAATCACTGGCAAAATGGAAAGTTGGTATAGTTAAGAGACTTAATAGTTAGGACATATTTTCCTGGGAAATTTTGTATCTCCGATGGGACTTGAGGAAAGAAAAAGATCCTATTCCTATGAACAACCATAGGAAAGAGAGCTCTTAGGAATTCAGGACCATGCCTTCCAGGGAAATATTGGCTACTCTCAGAAAAAGTATAGCCACAAGTGCCAGGACAATGAAACGAATATAGATTAAGATCCGAATATACCATGCCTTTTTTTTCTAATTAGTCCGTTCATAAATGGAATGTTACGGATATGTTGTGCGAGAAGATGATAAATTAACCTTGAATTTGATATGATAAGGGAACCTTAATTCCAGAAAATATTGCACAGAAACAGCAGTATAATCTCCTCAGGAGTAAAAGAGCCCTGTTTTTCTACCCCGGTTATGCGGGGACTTCAGTGGTCTGTTGTTGCGGGTACTGCACACTGATTTTAAACCAAATTCCAAAATTAGACTTACAAGAATAAACTAACAGGCAACAACAAGTCGCTACCATATAGTAAAAACATACCTACAAAAGTAATTTGAAATGACTTTTGACCATCAGAAATCGTCCTCGTATCGCAAATGGCAATGTCATAAAGGTTTCAAGATGTATTTCTGCTGGTATTTTCAGTACTTAAGAAACTCTATTTGCAAAAGTATGTACACAGAAAAAGCAACAAAGAGAAGCAAACCCCTAATAAACTTAGACAATACTAACTAAAGTGGAGAGGTAAACATATGTGTCGTTGTCATTGATGTGTGTCAGCAGGTTTAAACAACAAAAGTAAGGCAGACAGTATGGTCTTCCTTCCCAAAAGGCTTCAACATTCTGCCATGGATAGTGGTATAAGTCACGAGCTGGTCTTAGTATTCAAGCAGCATCCTTTGGCATTAAAAGTCTTCAAAGTGATCTTAACTTCAACCGACTATACAAAACTTTAATCAGTACATGGATTAATAGTTGATTCAAACAATGACAGCATTATCCTTTAATCTTTGATCGTCAGATGCTAATTTCTATCAGCTGCAGAGGACGTGTCCGCAGGTTTAAACTTCTGAGGTTGATCAATTTGGTCCGTGGGACATCTAGCGGCATGTTTGAATTGTTGCTCTTCTCTCAGCTTGCGCTGATTTGAATTGCAACAGACTTTTCCCTCCAACAGTCCCAGATTGAGAAATCTCATGAGCCTGGCATTTTCGATGGGCCATATAATTGAACATGAATTGGTTCCTGGAAATTTCGTTTTATACGGGGATCCTTCGTTTGTCACTACTTTGGAAACTTCCCTTTTGGCTGCCGCTTCTCTTCTCGTTCTCAATAAATTTTCCTGAAACAAAAAAAATTAAAACAGCTTAATGAAGAAGTTGAAATCCGCTGTTTAAAAGCTTGAACAACAAATTATCATGAATCCTGGTTTATACTTTGCTATAGGCAAAAAAGCTAGAGGTTATAACATCTTTTGTTCTTTAATACATATTTAAAGTTGTTTCTGGATAAGCACTTCACAGTCTTCACAAACACTTACCATCTGAATTTTGGTTAGATCTTCTCTACAAGGATTATGCTCAACGACAACCACTACAACTTCGCTACCAAAGTTTCGACTGGAGTTTTGACTTCTCATGCCAAAGTAATCTTTCTCCTCTTAGTCTTTTGATGTTTTAAATTTCTTTTCAGCATTCCGTTTCAGGTCATTGTCTTTAGCTGAAATTTAAAATGGATAGATACTTCCATGCTTGCTCCTTGTTATCTGATCGGAGAAAGTGTTTAGAATTGGAAATGGAGAGTTTATTACCAATATACCATCCCTGACCTGCATTTATACCTCTGATCATCTAGTTGCATCTTGCAAAATTGAGTAGTTAGTTATCTTTCAACTGTTGTATCAAAGAAACTCCATAAATCAGTCTAAACGATTGCAAGACCAATGTCAATTTTCTTGCGTTGTAAAACATGGAATGCTGGACTCATGAAATCGAAAAAGTTATACTTGCATCTAGCTGTATGTAGTGTCCGTTGCTGAGAATCAATGAGCATTGGCCTCAATAGTGATGTTCTCTGGCAATGCCAACTCCGTTAACAACAAGACAACTTTGTCCTAGTAAGGTGTATTCATGATTCTTTTGAAGGATCAGCCAAACAAATTAAGATTCATTAATGGAAAATGGAGGGAATACAAGGAGTTAAACCTGGCCCATAAGCTTAGATAAAACCCAAGTAGGAGTAAAAATAGACGGCCAGGAGCCCGCCCTTAATATAGATCCTTCTAAAGAATAACCAAACGGAAACCAATTCTCACTATAGATTATTCTAAAGAATAACCAAACAGAAACCAATTCTCACTATATTATCAAACCTACCTTTGCTTATCTTTACGATCAAATAACTCTAATTGCAGAATATAGAAGAAGGGGAAAAAGAAATCTCTGCTCTCTGCTTAGGGAAAGACTTGCGGCAGATATTGTAGTTAGTAGGAAATTGATCAGCTAATCATCTATTTCTTGACTCAAAATTTTTATGGTGTTACAGTTGAAGAGATTTTGCCAGGAGTAAATACAGTTTTTAGAGTTATTATTCCAGATTCTGGTAAGGTACTGAACATCTTTCAAGCTTGTCATCTGCAACTTTCCTGGATCAACAGTTTATTACATTTTGCCTAACGATCTGGTTAATGTAATGCACCAATATCCACAAGAACCTATTATAAGAGTGCGCAGTGCTTAATTCTTATGGCAATGGTGATTGTAATAACAGGCAGAACTGCAATACTTGCGTGACTACGTGGGGTTTAGTGCCGGAGTAGGATTGAAGGCAAACCCTGCAACAGGGTTTGACCCCATTGCAAACATCTCGGGTGTAATAGGAAGCACTCTTGTCTCTTTTGGAGCCGACCTTGGCTTTGACATAACAGCAAGGACTCTCAACCAATTCAGTGCCAGTTTGAGCTTGAATAGTGCCTTCCTCATTGCTTCCTTGACCTTGTGAGCAGTGCATATAAAATTAGAGAAGAAAAGCAATTGTTAAAAGGAATTAAAAAAATGACATTTTCCGTTTTAACAATTAGCAATAGTAACATTCATTCTATCTCTGCCCCTTCCCTTTTCCCCACATTTTTCTCCCTCTTTTATGGGAAGAAAAAAAACAAATCAAAGTGCTTAATGCTCTTAGCATTTCTGACAATGCAGGAGTGATAGTTTTGACAGTGCAAAAGCATCCTTTTACCGTGCGTTGAACCCCCCAACTAGGACTGCAGTTGCAGCTGAGTTGAAGCATAGGTTTTCGGAGGATGCAACAACCCTTACAGTTGGTGCGCAGCATGCACTGTTTCCATTGACATTGGTGAAGGCTCGCATGGATACTGATGGGAAGGTTAGCGCCGTTCTTCGGCAACAAGTGTGGCAAAGGCTCTATGTCTCTATTGCTGGAGAGATGAATTTAAGAGACAGCAATAATGTTCCTAGAATTGGACTTTCTATGGCTCTCAGGCCCTAGAGCAATTCATCATACCGAAGCTCTGAAGTGTCCCTGTGATGATTTTGTGTTATGAATCATAGTATTTATGTTGCTGGATTCAATCCAGTTTGTATATGTAATGGGGGATCTCAGAAGGTTTTCGTCGTTTACCACTTAGAAATCAGTGAGGAAAGGGTGGAAATATATATGCATACAAGTTTCTAATATTAGTTATAAATAATGTAAACGAATTGATGCAGAAAATTAAGTTGAGATGATTTTGATGTTGAGATGTAAAGTTAATTCTATATTGAAACAGTTGGCATTTAGCCATGATGCAGAAAATTAAAGAATGCTTGGAATCAATCGCAGTTAAATGAAGGTTAGCATATGAGAAAGAGAAATTAGTGAATGCTAAAACATTGAACATCTTCCTTTCGATTCCCTCTCGGAATAATGAACTTATTTGTAGGGAAACTTACATAGAGAGGCAGATGGCGCACAGATTTTGATAAAAGATTTTTTTACCTTTGCCCATGGTGACAACAAACCAAGAGAGATCTAACATAAAGCCTCTCAATGTCTATAAAAATAGAAAATTAAGCAGCCCATGTACTTCACAAACCTTTTACGCCCATATGTACACAAGTGCTCACACTGGACAAATGACAAACCACAATCAAACAAGAGCTAAGGCACCAAGAACTAAACAGGCAAATATTAAAACCCCTAATGCTTTTCTAAAGCAAAACCCAGTATAAGCCTTTAAAAAGTCATATAGTTACTGATGTGCAGCCTGGAGGAGTCCATCACGGATCTGAGTAGCGACATCACGAACAGCTCCAGGACCATGAGGGATGAACACAGCCGAAGATTTAGAAGCAGCACCAATTTCTTTCATGGTGTCAAAGTACTGGGTGACCAGGACCATGTCCATGACATCCTTTGCAGTAGTCCCAGGAACATTGACAGAGAATCCCAGCACACTATCTCTCAAACCATCAACAATTGCTTGCCGCTGGCGAGCAATTCCCAGTCCTGACAAATATTTAGACTCAGCCTCACCTTCTGCTCGTTTGATTTGCAAAATTTTCTCAGCCTCTGCCTTCTCATTAGCTGCTACCCTCAGCCTTGCAGCTGCGAGTACAACACAATCAGAAAATTATATTGAGGAAACTGTTACAAGAAAAATAACCAAATGCCAGAAAGATGCCATATTTATGTTTAAATCACATTATAACAACCTGGTCTTTGCAATAAAAAGACTAGGTATATAAAAATCGCATTATAACAGGCAAATACTGAAAAGCTTCTCACCAAGTTGGTGAATGTAGAGCCATCTGGTTTTTTTGGTACAAAAAATATATATTTTATTTGTTATTCGTCCAGAAAAAATAAGAACCAGCAACAAGGCATGATTTGATTAGGAGGCATTATAAAAACACCCATTTGACAGATATCCATCTTGGTAATATACTCTAAACCTAAAATGACTAAAGCAATATCAGATGACAAGAAAGTTGGGAGTCCAATGCCAAAAGGTAAATTCATGAGACCCAGCTTTTCTTTTGGCTGCGAAATTCATTAGGCCTAGCGTTGCTCTCATATTTCTGCAGTATGATCTATTTGCTGCATACATGCAGAATACAGCTAAGCAATGTGGTGCAGACTTAGCCTACCCTAAACAACAGCAAATTTGAAAGTGCAAGAACCATGTAAGAGGTACTAACTATATTACCAGCATTAATTTCATTCATTGCACGCTTCACATGCTCATCAGGTTCTATGTCCACAATAAGTGTTTGAACAATCTCATACCCATAGGCAGACATAGCCTGTTATAAAAAGAAGAGGGCAACAGAATTAGAAACATATTTACATATCAGCTTCACAATATTGCTGCAATTTAACATAGCAAAGCCTTAGACCAATCACATGGGCTTAGGGTTTAGAATACATGATCAATGTATACTTAATCAGGTTAATTACCTTCTCAAGTTCTTCTTCAACAGCTTTAGCAATTTCAGTCTTTTGTTCAAAAACATCATCCAGATTCAGCTTTGGAACACTTGCTCTGATAACTAAACGTATTTATAGAAGTCAGCTAATATCCTTCACTTGAACAACTAAGCAATTGAACATCAGAAGATGAAATATTAAAATATTTTCCAATGTAACTTTAAATTTGTGCACACGAATACAACTGTGCTGAATGAGTTCATATATTTTGTATGTGTGCATGTATGAGGGCAATGTGAATCTATACTCCACCAAAGTATTTTTCATACCATCAAAAACATAAGCTTGAATTTGTGTCCTTGTGTTGCTGAGTTTGTAAAAGGCATCGCTTGCCTTATCTGCTAGTGCACGGTATTGAATAGATGCGACAACATTGACAAATACATTGTCCTGATAAGATGATCATAACAAAAAGTTAGTTTCTGCTGCACAACAGAGGCATATTATTGTCCACAAATAGTATTACACAAATTTAAGCCACTTGAAAGTCAGATAACAAGAATTTTCAAGTGAATCTATGCTGCCACAATATGAAAGCCCCCAAAAATTTTATTTCTTCACAATTATGCATTAGTCCTTTCATCCACCTTGCTCCCCACACCCAACCTCCCCTTGAAAACCATCAGAGAGAGATAGAGAAACTAATGAAAGAACAAAACGAGCAGTAAATACATCCATAACATGGCAGCATATGCTATAGTTGAAGAAAACAATAAAATTACACAATAACTAAATGGCAATTTATTGGAATGAATACTTCATCCTAAAAGTCTAAGAGTTATACAGCAAAAAGAAGTCATAAACTGAAGAGGTACAACATTAAAAGCAATAGGCAGACCTTAGTCTTGGTCTCACATCGAACATCCAACTGCTGCAACCTCAGCGACAGGTGGCCAGCAAGCTGACTTCCAAGAAACCAAGGTAGGCAATGGCATCCAGGTTCGAGAACATCATCGAACCTGCCAAATCTCTCCTTGATGGCTACTGTAGACTGGTCAACTTGTACACAACAGAATAAATTACCCATTTTCTCTTTGATCTGAGAGTCCAACAGTTTATATATCAGTTTAAAAGAACTCAAACAAATACCAGTGCTATCTCTTAACTAGCATATTCCAGCATACAACATATGTAATAAGTTTTGGTAGATCACGAACCCCCGATCCATAGAACCAGCCTAAATTTTTTCAATTTATCTCAGGATATCGTAGAGAGAGAGATAAGAGCATATAAAAGGACTTAGAAGACTTACAACTTAATAAGCAAAGGATGGCAAAGCAGAAGAAAACTCTGAAGAGATAAGAGATAAGCACTCAAATATGGTTGACTTAAATATATAGACTGCGGCAAGTTGGCTTGGAAAATTTCACAGTACTTGCCACAAATTTCCAACACACATTCCTATTTAGCAAATTATTGAAATTGTATGGCAATAAAGAAGATTAGCACTGACGCATAAAAGGTAAGTCAACAGGAAATTTTATCCAGCTGCATTCTTTCCTTATACATTAAAGCAAAATATTTTATCATCTAAACTGTCCACACCATGTATCCAGCCAAATAATTCCCAAGAAACTTCACCATATGAAAAGAATCTTCATTTCATTTTAATGGAAAAATTTATGTTTCCGTTTCACACACTTGACAACTTTAAGAAACCTTAAAATTCTCGTCGGCAGTTGTCTCTCATAGCAAAAATAAGCAACAAGGAAACAATAAAATTCTCCATAAAATTATATTAAACTTTAAAAAAAAAGAAAAAAAAAAGTTTTCCAGTTATTGGACTGTGACAGCTATCTCCTGTTTGCCGGCTTCAGAGCTAAAACAACAGAATGGGTTTCTTGCATTAGGTCCATTGTCTTTGGTTTTATTGTTAAAATCAATTATAGAACTTATAATCATGATTCAATTGACAGAGAAAATTACAGGAACAAGCAGGTTAACAAAAGAATAAAAAAAGGATATTGCGAAGAAACCCATAAGCAAAATTGAGATCGTAAAGAATAAGGGAGAAGAGTATCTATACCTGATTTAATTGGAATTCTTTTTAGTATTATTATTATTTTTCCAAGAAGAAGTTGGAGTTCTTACACGGAAGAAGAAGGAGAGAGAACGGAAAATGCGGGCTCAAAAAGTGTTGTTTTTTTTTCTTAAAAGAAAAAAAAAAGTATCTTTGCCCCGGCGTAATTGCTAGGCAAATATTAATTGTTTATTTTATATTGGGAGATTTTTTTTTTTAGCCATTAAAAATAAGGCGTGTTTAAAAATAGCTAACAAGATAACTTTAATTGTTTTTAGCCAAAAAAGTACATTTTCGGACAAAAATGCCCTTAATGAGACATCTTTGTTCTGGGCACTCTGAAACACCCGGACGGCGGAAAATTATGCAAAGAAATTAGCGAACATCTATTTTTTGCGCAAAACATCCTTTTTTTTTTTTTGGAGAAGCTTGTGCAAAAGAAAATAATGTTGCATGAGATGGATTTTCTGAATGTTCGGACATGGCATTCAGATAAACCGAACGAGGAGGGGAGGTGGTCGTGATGAATCGGAAGCTTGGAGCACGATGTGAAACCGGAAATCCTGCTTAAGGAGGTGAATCGAAAGAAGAAAGACGTGAATGCAAAGCACGAAATGGTCGTGCTACAGCAATAGGGACAGGCCATTGGGTTTAGGGTTTGTGAAAGGGAAAATGTGACACGGCAGGGCGCAGAGTTGGTGACACGCCAGGGTGCAGAGTTGGTGACACGCCAGGGTGCAGATGCAGACACGCCAGGGTGCAGATGCAGAGTTGGTGACACGCCAGGGTGCAGAGTTGGTGACACGGCAGGGTGCAGATGCAGAGTTGGTGACACGGCAGGGTGCAGATGCAGAGTTGGTGACACGGCAGGGTGCAGAGTTGGTGACACGGCAGGGTGCAGATGCAGAGTTGGTGACATCCCCCCCTTGATATAGTAAACTTTAGAATTGTCACTAGCCTAATAAATCTGTTTCTCTTGGCCTCCGACCTGTTTGCAATGTCCAACCCAGGCTATTTAAAATCCAGAGTCTCTGGATTTCAAATAGCCAAGGTTGGACAATTGCTTACAGGTCAGAGGTGAAGAGAAATAGATTCATTATTCGACTAGTGGACAACTCTAAAGTTGAATACATCAAGGGCGGGATGGAAACAACTGCAAAAAATGCTCGGAAGAACTGCCGATGAAGCATCGACAAAGTCTGCTTTAGAGGCAACGTACGGTCTGTCTATGAGAACTGAGGAGTTTTGGACTATATATGGTAGAGGAATATAAACCGACCTAAACCGACTTTACCAGTTTAAACGTTTCGGCTACCACTGCGGACCTGGTCGTGACACGCCAAGTGCATGCAGATATTGGTGGTGACACGGCATGGAGCTGAGTTGGTGACACGGCATATGCTGAGTTTGTGACACGCCATGGTGACACGGTTTTGAGTGTGTGACACGGCATTGCTTTAACATCTGACAGGCCATGGTTTGCTTTGAAATATGTGACACGGCATTAATAGAAAGGCTGACACGGCGGATTGAAAAGCGGGCAGTTTTCATGAATATCCCTTAATTTTAAATTTTATTTATTCATTTTTCACAGTAAACCGTTCATATTCCCTTTTCCTCATTCGTAAACGTCTGTGTGTGTGAACCAAGGGCTGTTCGATTCATTTCTTATTGCGAAAGGTCGAAGGGAGTTCAACTTCGCTGTTTAGAAGGTTAACGACACCACTGCAACAGGAAGAAGAATGTCGGATATCGGTGAAGAGGTACGTGAGACTGGGAAAAAAAAAACCACAAAAAAACCTTCATTGATTTCGGTTTTAGGGTTTATAGGGTTTAGGGTGATACATATGGTCGTCTTTTTTGCAAATGTTAAGTTTTAAACTGTTTGAGTCCTGGTTTGGTGCTGTGTTGACTGGACTTTGGGGTTTAGTGTGTGACAACATCTTCACCTGATATGCATGGCGTCGTGTGACAGCATTTCACCTCATATGCATGGCGTGTGACAGGCGTGTGACAGCATTTCACTCCATATGCATGGCGTCGTGTGACATCATTTCACCTCATATGCATGGCGTGTGACAGGCGTGTGACAGCATTTCACTCCATATGCATGGCGTCGTGTGACAGCATTTCACCTCATATGCATGGCGTGTGACAGCATTTCACTCCATATGCATGGCGTCGTGTGACACCATTTCACCTCATATGCATGGCGTGTGACAGGCGTGTGACAGCATTTCACTCCATATGCATGGCGTCGTGTGACACCATTTCACCTCATATGCATGGCGTGTGACAGGCGTGTGACAGCATTTCACTCCATATGCATGGCGTCGTGTGACACCATTTCACCTCATATGCATGGCGTGTGACAGGCGTGTGACAGCATTTCACTCCATATGCATGGCGTCGTGTGACACCATTTCACCTCATATGCATGGCGTGTGACAGGCGTGTGACAGCATTTCACTCCATATGCATGGCGTCGTGTGACACCATTTCACCTCATATGCATGGCGTGTGACAGCATTTCACCTCATATGCATGGCGTGTCAGAACAATTATTTATATAGTTAGTATACCTTTTGGGCACATTATTGGTTAACTGACTCGTGCACGTGTGCCATGTGATGCAGATGCATCGTAGAGAATATGAGGATCTTGACAATGTCCTCATTGTGCCGAGGGAGAAGTGGGCCTTCAATGTCTCAATAAACACCCACTGTAAGTGGTCCCAGCTCCATTACATCAACAAGACTCTCCAAGAGAAGGGGGAGTTGGATGCAGTGAAGCGTACATGCTTCGGAATGCTCCTGGATGTCTATCCGCAAGGCTACTTCAGCGCTGGTCTCCTTCATAACATAATGATTCGTCGAATCAATGAAAGGGAGGCAACGGAGGAGGAGCTCTGGTTTGCTATCGGCAAGAGCAAGGCGCGGATATCGAAGCAGGAGTTCTGCCTTATAACCGGGCTGAAGTTCGGTCCAATGCCCGATGTGTTCGCACGTTCGTACGAGATGGTTGCGGACGGAATTCATGCGAGATACTGGAGCGGCCAGGATAGCATAAAGCTGCAGGCTTTGCTTGACACGTTCCGCGGAGGAAACTTCCAGCGGGAAGGAGACGCGACCAAGATGGCACTCGTCTTGATCGCAAATAACATTTTATTTGGGCAAGATTACCGTAGACGGGTAACACCTTGGTTGCTGTCATTGGTTGAGGACCTTGACGCTTGGAACGCATTTCCGTGGGGCCACTATGTTTGGAGGCTCACCTTGGACTACCTATTGAAAGGGTTCGAGGTGCCTACCTCAAGCGAAGCAAAGGAAAGCCGTTTACGGTACAACATCTACGGCTTTGTATGGGTGATACAGGTATTGTCACATTTACCGCTTTTGTTTGGTTTCGAGAAAATAATTTATTGTTGCACTGTTTAATAATTTACGTTTGATAATGTTTACAATTGACTTGCAGTTCTGGGCATTGGAGGCAATTCCGGTCTTGCGGAAAATAGTAGCCCCCTCTGCTCCGAAGGATAACGTGTACCCGCGAATGTGCAGATGGCAATGTAATCAGAAGCCAAAAGACCTGTACAAGGCGGTTGAGAAGTTCGAGTCATCTAAGCAAGTGAGTGAACAGCTACAAATTGATCGATCCTTCATATTTGTATAAGAAATTTGCCTCAAATTTAAACGTTTGATAAATATTTTTCTTTTGTAGTTATGGGCCCTGGAGACGTTGGAGATCACCTCGGAGGAGGCCAACCGGGAGTATTTGGTGGACCTCGATGTGCCATTATCGGAGGGCCACCAGTACGTGCCAATCAGGCAGACGGAGGATCGGGGTGATCACATTGGTGTCGCTGCCAGGTCGAAGAGGAGAAGCCTGAAGGAGAAAAGATCCACCGCTTCAAGTAAGCGGATGCGCACCGACTCTCCCAGTGTTGATGAGCCGTTGGCCCCAGAGTTGATGGAACAAGGAGACGACCATGGTGCAGGAAGTGAACAGCCGGTATTTACGGTTCTAACATTTTTTTTACATCCATTTTGATATGTGATTATCTACTAACATTGATGTGCGTGCAGTTGGATCAACATACGGCAGATCCACAACCACCCACCGGTCCTCCTCAATCACACATTCGTATTGAGCCGTCGGTAAGTTTGGTTATAACGATTTCTGTTCAAAGTTTCGACATATGTTGAGCTAGTAACAAAGTAACTTATGTCATTGCAGGTCGCGGAGGCCACGTCCAGTCCGCAACCAGCAATGGCTCCGACTCCGATTCAACCGCATACTGCCCATGAGCCGCCGGTAAGGATATTAAAGTTGTTATATTGGTTTTCCACACGTTTCCTATATGATTTTATTTTAACACCACTAATCTATATGTTATTGCAGTTGACCCAGTCGACAAGAGTCAATGACGGCATTGGCACAAAACGTCAGCTCCGACATATCGTGCGCGAAATGTCGGAGCTGAAGGCATCAATTAAGTCCTTGACTTTTGCGGTTGAAACGCTAGAGGACCGCATCGTTTCACGGGTTCTAGCTGGGCTGAAATCACAAGTACGTTAATCTTTCTGCACTTTTATTTTGCTATTTTAGGTTATTTCGCTATCGAATTTTCACAGTTGTCTCGTTATGTAGGCCGGTCCTTCATCCGACAATGCTGCTGCGGGTCACGATGATCCTGATGATGGGCAGCGTGAGGAGCATGGTGCCAGCCTTCAATCAGAAGATGCTGAAGGAGCGGAGGTTGGTGACGCCGATCCTACTGAGCATACTTTCGCGGGACAGGAGGGAGCCCTTCAGTTATTAGAGTCAGCCATAGAGCATCTTCCTCCATCCGAGGCGATCGTCGCGCTTCCAGCAGCAGGATCGGGCGAGCTTGCTCTGACCACTCCTGAAGCCACCAGCTCACCACTATCCTCTGATTACCATCATCTTGCAGCAGCAATTGCCGACCCTACTGAGCGGGCACGGGTGATTATGGCGAGCAAATACCTTGCAAGCCCGTATGTCGACCCCGCATTGACTCGTCGGTCGGTGAAGGACACGATGATGGAAGCATACGAAGCCTTCAAGAAGAACCAGTCCGCGAGGTCAGCTTCTAAATATCAATTCATTGTTGTTTTCTATAGAAACATTAATCCACCATCGCTTATCGAATTCATTTTGTGACATATGCAGGCGTAACGTCGGAATCTTAGGGGATCAAGGTCTTGACTTCTTCACATCGTTAGAGGATCCCCAAGAAGAAATGACAAGTGAACACATCGACGCATGCCTCAGCGTTATCTGTAAACGGGTGACAGGCCCAAAATCGAAGCATTACACTGCCCGTGCATGCGTGGTTGACACGATATTCTTTGTAAGTTTTCTGCAAAAAATTTTATTTTTTTCGAAGCTTTTCAGTGCATTAAGTCTAAACCAATGCAAATTTTTTTTCCAGGACACCATCCGTATGCTACAGTTGACATATAAAACCGAAGATGCCCTGTCAAGCATGCAAATTCTGACTGATTTACGGGGGTATGTGGAGGGTGAAAGGCCGACATACGGCAAGAAATGGGAAGAGGTCGATTTCATCCTCGCTCCTTGCAATGTTGATGGGCATTGGGTGGTGGCAAAGATCGATTTGGGTAAGTGGAAGATCAAGGTGATCGACTCCACAACAACTTCGGCAGCGAAGGATAACAGAGTTCGTGCGGAGCAGATGAAGCCACTTACAACAATTTTTCCATTCATCTGTCACCAAGCCGGGTATTTCAATAAAACCCGTCGGAAGAGACGGGATTTGACGCCGATGCCATTGGACATTTCTTTGCCCAGCCCTTCAGTGCATCGGCAGGAGGATAGTCTCAGCTGCGGCATGTTCATGGTAAGCTACATTGACGCAATTTTACAATCGGAGCCGATAAGAGTTAAGCAGAAAATGATTGCAAAATTGCGTATCCAATACGCGCACGAAATTTTTTCCAACAGCTGTGCGAGCGAACCATGAACATATCGGCAGTTAGTTGTATAATTTTTTTTCTGCACAATACAATTTAGAGATAAATTTTTTGTTGTATACACAATCATAGGAAATAGAATCATTTTTTTATTAATCACTTCATTATATTTTTATACAGAATAAAATTTTTTTGTATAGACAATTTTATACAGGAATACATTATCTTTATGTAATTTTGTATCCAGTGTTGTATCCAGTGTTGTATCCAGTGAACATATTTTTTTGTATCGCAATTTAGTAATAAGTCAGCGTCTGACAACATTGACAATATGCATGTGGCGTGTCACAACCATGTCTGCATGCTCTTGGCGTGTCACAGCCAGTATGCATGCAGGTGGCGTGTCACCACAAATATACCCTAATGCAGACAGCGTGTCACCACTATGTCTGCATGCGTCTGTCGTGTCACCCCCAGTATCCGCACTAGCTGCACTGGGCGTGTCACAACCATGTCTGCATGCTCCTGGCGTGTCACAGCCAGTATGCATGCAGGTGGCGTGTCACCACCAATATACCCGAATGCAGACAGCGTGTCATGACCATGTCTGCATGCGTCTGTCGTGTCACCCTCAGTATCCGCACTAGCTGCACTGGGCGTGTCACAACCATGTCTGCATGCTCCTGGCGTGTCACAGCCAGTATGCATGCAGGTGGCGTGTCACCACCAATATCTGCATGCACTTGGCGTGTCAACAGCACGTGTGCATGCACGTCTGCATGCACTTTAATAATTAAAGTAAAAATTTATAATTTTTACAAACGTTACCCTAAATTTTTTTATTAAAAACTAACAAATATATGAAAAGTATGATTACTTTAATTATTAATGTGATGACATTAATATATTTAAATTAAAAAATTATTATATTGTTATTTATGTTTAAGTATGATTACTCTAATTATTAATATGATGACATTAATACTTTTATGAATGCGTGTGTGTATATATTATGTATTTTAAATATAAATATATTTACTTTTTATTTTGTTTTAACATTGTAAAAATTATAACTCATAAAATTATTAATTACAGTGTATATATATGTTTATTTATATAAACATATAACATATAAATCTAAAGGTAAGTTATGAGATTAGAAAAGTTAATTGGGTAATTGGGTTCTCACGAAGAAAATTTTAATAATTTTTTTATTTAATCGGGTATTTAAACGGGTTAAGATAATTATAGGGTAGCGGGAATGTATTAGGGGTAGGGTTTAGGGTAGTAATTTGACCCTATCACAAACTCTAAACCAAAGTGGACAATTGATATAGTTTTGCAACGTCTTTTGTAAAATGAGTAAAATTCCCTTATGTATATTGAAGCGATTTGCTTGCAACCCTAAATAACATAATGAATGTATTGGCTTTACAATTGTCGAAATGTAGAGTAACATTGTTGATTTTTTATTTATATATGCTGTCCAAAGATTAGACAATTTACATTCCATACTATACCACCATGCATGGTGTGGCTAAAGTCAATTATTGACAACTTCTATGCCTAGGCAATGCTATTATTATACACTGGTTTATAGCAAACATCATTATTCAATGCAAATGTCAATTGCCAAGATCGAAACAGTTTAAACCCTAAACCCTAACAAAGCAACAGATAAATTGCAATTAGTTAGGCCCCGATAATATGTCATCCTCCACACCACACACTACGTTTTCAGACATTGTCATTCGGATTGGACAGCTGTCGTGTGTGTGACCAGTTTCTCTGCAAATTGAACATGCTTTCGATCGGCGCACTCGTTGGGGTGCTAATTGACTTTGAGATGGTGCCGGATTTGTAGATGGATTTGCAAATGGAGATGGGCAATTCTGTCTGTTGTGCCCGTACATCTTGCATTGCGAACATCTCCGTGCTCGACTGCCTTCACCAGCGGATGGAATCCTTCTCCTCCTAGGTCTTCCTGCTTGGCCTCGCCAAGGTGGTGGCAAGACGACAATTTGTTTCACATGCGGGGGGATGTCCCATTCACTAGGATGCCCTACTGGGCGAATGGACCCCACATAACCCTCCACCCAAACGGTTGTCTTGTAGTAGTCGGCGCAGAAATCAAAGGCTTCACGTTTGCATTTACTGAAAAATACAATGAACCCAATATTCAAGCAGAATATAATGCTATGTTATGTCAAAATAAGGATCAAATAAGAAATAAAGAAAATATAATCTGACCTTATTGCTGTAATGGCATGGCTGCATGGCAGCAAATCTTTTTGGAACTCACAGCATGAACACGTCTTCGCGGACAGGTTAACAAGTCCGTCCATCTTCCCGTCTTTAACTTCAAACTCCACTCGATTGATAGGCTTCACTACAAAGCGATGTGCATGATTGAAGCGTTTGCTCAATTGCCTAGCAACCCAAGGGCTGAGGGGTGTGGTCACCTTGACAGCCTCCTCGTACCGATCATGGAACCAACGCTGGAACATGTCTCGTATGAACTCGATCAAAACAGTGATTGGCATTTGTCTGGTATGCTTTAAGCAGGAGTTAACACATTCGGCAATGTTCGAGGTCATCATTTGGTATCGCCTTGTCGGTGAACATGCACGTGCCCATCTCTCAGGGCCTATTCTCAAAAGATCAGCATAGGCTCCCGCATGAATCTGCTTGAGCTGGTTCATATGTCTGTTGAATTCGGAAACCTTATAGCAATCTCGAGCAAGGGTGAAAATCATAGAAACGTCATCACGCTTGAACTTATTTTTTAAGTTTTTCTTCAAATGGTAACCGCATAAACCATGGTGCGCTTCTGGGTATGCATTTTGGATTGCTTTCTTAATGCCGAGATGCTGATCAGAAATGAACATGGTGTTTTCAGGACAACCAACCGCATCACGTAGCTTGATGAGAAACCACGTCCATGAGCCTTCGTCCTCAACATGGCCGATGCCAAACGCAACTGGATATACACACTCGTTCGCGTCTTTGCATACAGCAACAAACAGAACACCCTTGAACCTGCCTTTCAGATGTGTTGCATCAATTGCGACCGTAGGACGCATTACATCCCTAAACCCCCGAATACAAGCCCCGTATGACCAGAAACAATATTTGAATCTTTCAGCCTCGTCAGTAGCCACTGCTGTGACTGTGCCAGGATTTTCTTGTTCCAACATATAAAAATATGAGGGTAGTAGTTGAAATGACTCCTCCGGGGGACCGAAAACAAGCGTCTCCGCATACTCCTTTGCTTGCCAAGCCTTACCATACAAGCATTCCAATCCCCACTGAACCCTCATCTCACCAATTATGTCCTTAGGTCTCAACGCTACTCCATTAGCCTGAAGCTTGGGTGCCATAAGTTCACCAATTATCTTGGCACTCGCAGATGCAAATCGCCCTTGCAAACCATCAACAGTACATGTGTGTACTTTGTGGAACTTCTGAACTTCCCAATACCCTCCTCCGTCAAGTAACTTCCTTGAACGGACACTGAACTTGCATGCCTTGTCTTTGCAACTAACCTCGTAACGACTTTTGCATGACCTTTTCACTCTTATCCCAAATTGCTCTTTTAGAGCCAACATGTTCAGAGCTCGTTTCAACTCCGCCTTCGAGGAAAACATTCTTCCTTTGTATAAGCGATCATTGGGACATGTCGACTCCTCAGTGCTAATTGTTTGGAAGGCGAACCTTTCTGCACCTGCAATTCGCCACGTAGAAGATATCCCTTCATTTCGCCTTTCTTGATAACTATCATCGACCATTGCATCAACGGAACGATTCCCGTCCTCACCAGCGATGGGGTTATTGTATATGGGATCATCACACTGAACATTTCCTACATCAAAACCTTCAACAGGTTCTGTTTCACCTTCAACATTATTGCAAATTGAAATGTCATTGTCATAAAGGCAGTCATTGTCTGAAATGTCATGATCCCATTCCTCAAGCCCATCACTCGAACTGTCATCAAATCTATCTTCACTGCCAGCAAACAAATCCTCATTTCCCTCATAACATGCAGCATTATCCTCCAGCGTCGCAGTGTTAACATCCAACGTCACAGTGTTGTACTCACGTGTCGTATTCTCATTTGAAATTGGAATTACACACTCTACCGTTTCACCCGATCGATGCATTCCTTTAGCAGCAGACCCTAATTGGTTTGATGCACATCCCGATCGGAATTGTTCACCCAACTCTTCTATCAATGTCATCTGGTTATCGGGCCGTACAAACTCCTGAGGATACCCCAACTGCGGGTTACGGACCGAATGCTCTGGCATATGTGAAGCATTGTAAATCTGATTCTGATTGAGCTGATTACCATGTTTTTCAGCTTCTCCATGTGACATAACATTTGTTTCGGTCTTTTAATGCTGACGTACACAGCCGGAACATTCCTCTGTTCTAGCAGAATTAATGCAACATCCTCATCATCCTTGATAGTTGGCCGTGATAGCTCCCCGGGTGTACTGATCAATGCATGCAACTCAATGTCGTCAATTTCTGAGTTTACCCCAACAACATCTTCAACCAGCTTCATCAAGCCCGCAAACGACAAATCACTCCTAACCCCCCGCATCCGTGACTCACCACCCTTGTACATGCCATCCACCCACTGACCACCGTGTCTTATCACAAGTCGCAGAATTGGAACCCCACTGAAATTTTGAAAACAAAAATAATTATTTATTTTACTTAATTACATTGTGGTGACAGTCCAAGTGCATGCATGCATGCTGGTGACACGCCAATTACAGGCAGACATGCTGGTGACACGACAAGTGCATGCATGCATGCTGGTGACACGCCAAGTGCACATAGACATGCTGGTGACACGACAAGTGCACTTAGACATGCTGGTGACACGACAAGTGCATGCAGACATGCTGGTGACACGCCAAGTGCACATAGACATGCTGGTGACACGACAAGTGCATTCAGACATGCTGGTCACACGCCAAATGCATGCAGACATGCTGGTGACACGACAAATGCATGCAGACATGCTGGTGACACGCCTTTATGTTTCTAATCCGTCTTCTGATTTACAAAAAAAGTTTCACAAATTTATATGTTGCAGCAATGAACCCAAAAACATACCTTGATGTCATCTCCGCAATGGGGTTTATTTTTCGAGGACAATATGGCCAAATGGTGAGAGATAGACCACGGCACGAAGACGATGGTGCTCAACAGAGAGTTGACAGAGCTCACACAGTTCAGAGAGCTGAGAGAGCTGATGACGATGGTGCTGAACACAGAGCTGATACAGTTCAGAGAGCTGAGAGAGAAAGATGAGCGAGCACAAACAACTGAGCATTAATTTCTAATTTTTGGAAGATGGCGGGAGGCAGATATCGGCAGCTTAATTTGCTACAGTGTTTTTTAAGGGCATTTCCGTCTGCTCATGCTTCTTTTTGGGTAGAAACAGATAACTTTATTTTGGTGGTTACTTTTGAAATCACCTTATACGGATGGTTATTTCTCACAATTTCCTCTTTTATATTTAGAGGTCGTATGCTATGATTTTTTTTTAATTTAAAAATTATTATAAAACTCTTATGAAAAATAATAATTTTTAAAATTAAGTTAAAATTATTTAATAAATTTTTTTTATAAGTTTTTATTTATATAAGTTATAATTTTGGTTGAAATTATTGTAGATGGTATTTTTTAAAAAAAATAGGTAATATTGTAATTATTTTAACAGATAAGGGTATTTTTAAAACAAAAATAAAATTTTTTTTGTATTTTAAAAAAAAAAAAAAAACTTCTCACAAGAACTTTTTTTAAGTTCTTTTTTAAAAAATTTTACTCTTTAAAAAAAACTGTTTTTTTTAAGAGCTTTTCAAATTTTATGTTTGACTTGACTTTTACTTTTAAAAGATAGATAAGTTGAAAAAAAGTCAGGCCAAACAAGCACTTACAGCACGTTTGGTTCGCGGAATAGATAGGAATAGAATAGAATAGATATTCTGTGAGAATAGAATAGAGTGAGAATAGAAAAGAATAATTATCACTTTGTTTGGTTCAGTGAATGGAATAGAGTAAGAATGGCTATTACTACTTAATGTAATGTTTGGTTGGTGGAAATAAGATTGGAATAAGAAAGGAATAAATGATAAAAAGACAAAAATACCCTTTATTATATATATAATTATTTATTTATATTTTATTTTTTAAATATTGATAATTTATAATTTAATTAAAATATTAATAATTAATAATTTAAATATTATTATCTTAATATTATTTAAATATTAATATTTTAAATATTAATATTTTATTTATAATTTAATATTATTATGATATAAAATATTAATATTTTTATTTTTATTTATATTCATTAAAAATTTAATAAATAAAACATTAATATTTTAATATTTTAATCATATTAAAATTAATAATTTTTAAATTATATATAAAATATTAATATTTTTATTTTTATTTGTATTCATTAAAAAATTAATATATTAATAATTTAATAAATAAAACATTAATATTTTAATATTTTAATCATATTAAAATTAATAATGTTTAAATTATATATAAAATATTAATATTTTTTATTTTTATTTATATTCATTAAAAATATAATATATTAATAATTTAATAAATAAAACATTAATATTTTAATATAAATATTTTAATATTTATAAATATTTTTTCTTTTTTTTTACTTTTTCCTTTTTTTTACTCGTTTCTTTCTTCTTCACCGGGTCCGGTCCCCAGAAAGGCAACCGGTGTCATTTTGCGCCGATCTGGCGCACCGTGTGGCCGGATCTGGCCACTAGGACCCCAGATCGGCGTTTCCCGGCGTTGGATCTGGCCATGGAATGCCAGATCCAACCGCTGGATCTGGAGGGGAAGCACCAGATCCGGTGCTTCCCGTGGCGAGATCTGGCCTTTGAGGCCAGATCTCGGTGGAATCTGGTCGGAAAGGTATTCTGTGGACCCTTTCCGACCACATTCGGTTATGAAAGAGGGAGGAAGAGGGAGGAAGACCCGATGAAGCTCGGTTGAGAGACAGAAGGAGGAAGAGAGAAAACGTGAAGAGAGAGAAAATTTTGCTTTTATATGGACATACTTGTAATTTTCAAAAAGTGATGAGGGTATTTTAGTCCTTACACATTATTTGCTATTCCTTAAGGCGCGGAATAGCCATTACTGGGGGGG
Source organism: Theobroma grandiflorum (assembly GCA_036013995.1). Taxonomy (NCBI): domain Eukaryota; kingdom Viridiplantae; phylum Streptophyta; class Magnoliopsida; order Malvales; family Malvaceae; genus Theobroma; species Theobroma grandiflorum. Next base: position 19,139,614 of record CP142131.1, read on the forward strand.
GAGTCGGTAATGGCTATTACCGTGTTCTTCCCTATTGCAAGGAATAGGAATTCCTAAGGAATTCCTATTCCTTGTGCATTCCGTCAACCAAACGGCGGAATGGCTATGCCATGGGAATAGAGGGGGAATGGCATAGCCATTCCGCCAACCAAACATGCAGTTAGGGTAATAACTTTAATTATTTATAAATGAAGGCAAATCAATACATTTAGAGTTCAATATGGATACTCGTTTGATGAACCTTAAAAAATTTACTTCTAGATCTGCTTTAAATTATTTTTTTAAATTAACTTATAACAATGCATTATTGCTATCCAATTGTTAAGAAAATTAAAAGATTCTTTGATAACTTTTTAATGTACAATTTATCAGTGTAATTTATTCCCTCATCATATATTTTAGAAAATAAAATAGTTAGGTACAGTGCTTACTTTTATTGACCTTCATATTTGTTCTTATAGTTAGATCATTAGCTTAATAGAGACTTATAAAACTCATTTCATAATCTCCTAATCACCTTGGCCAAAGATATGATTAAGCTAATGTCAATTAATAACTAATAAGATATTTCCCCTTAAATCACTCGGGATGATGATTTATATCTTGACCACTCATTTGTCTTTATATGTTTCATACTATACTTAAAAAATCTTGTTTTGACATTTTTAGTTAAGCACCCGTAAGGACGAAATCAAAACATAGTACTCTATATACAAGACAACCTAGTGTCTCAAATTTAAAAAATAGTTACACAACTGACACATAAGAAGCATTGCATAAACACTTTAGTGAAGTACCAAATGTACTTCTCATGACGGGTCATGTTCAGTGAACTCGCTCTCTTATGATAACCACCCATATGCTAGTTTCGAGTATCTTTATACTTCAACTTATGAGAATAGTTACTTACTTCACAAATAAGGAACATAACATGTGTCAATCTTTGAGCATTATTGATACCCATCTCAATAATACAATGATCAAGAACTTTTAGGAACAATGCTTTGATGCATAAAGATCTCATAATTGTATCTTAATATAATTTCTTTGCAAAACATATATAGTTCCATGGGTTTTATCTACATAAGTACAAAAACTAATTAAATCACAAACTTATGAATAAATAACTATCTCATAATTATTATAAAACTAATAAAATGACATATATGAATAACTCAAAATATAATTCTCATACATGCGAAGATTAGCTTGCAAAGCTCATACTGACAATATGATGATATAGCCAATGTTTAGCATTGATCTTATGAATGTTATGGATAAATATGCAAAAGTGACTCGAGAGTCTACATGGACACCCAAGAGTGTTGATAAATGTTTACATGATGCTGCGCATGAGATTATGGCGCTTTGATGATATATAAGATAATTGCACTTACATTGTTTATGTTAAGAAGTTTCATGATTGTGTAATATACCAATGTTGCTTATAGTGATTACAATGTATGCATATGGATGTTTGAATGTAAGCTTCCGCTCATAATTATGAATGTTTAATGAACGAATTGAATGAGATTTGCTCAGGCTTAGTGGGCTATTCCCGTCTAGGTCCATGTGTCGCTTATATTCCACTACAAAATGGGATGTGATATTTTGAGACTTATGTGAATATTGTGTATGCTAACCTATGTGATGCATATGCTAATCCAAGCATTCTTATGTTTATGAAATGAATCAGTTTCAAACCATGGATGTATGATACGATACCTATGCTAATGATTAAATAGGAATGTGTCTGAGAAACATGGTTGGGCCTAGTAGGCCTTACCTATTGGATCTATGCATTGATCATGGCTCAAGATCATATTGTGACAAAATACCACGTCAACATAAATTGTTGTCAATCCAATCAATGTCACGGTATCATGATAAATGCCATTTTAGCACATAGTCAACACCACATTTGCAGTCACATCATCTCAATTAATGCCATATCAACTTAGTCAAATACCACGTCAACATACTTAACAGTGTCAATTTAACAATGTTGAGGTTTGAATTAAAATTAACAAATTGAAAAAGTATAAAAATTGAATTTACATAAATTATTATATAAGGACTAAATTCATATTTTTCATAAAGTATTGGGACTAATTGCATAATTTGACTAGATAAAATTTTCTAAAGAAAGCAATCATCTATTCTTTAAGAAAAATGCACCAAACTACGGGTTTCAATTACAAAACAAATATTGTCGATATGGTTGAAGAACTGCTATTAGCACATCAAAATCTAAAAATAACTATGCAAACTCTATTTATGTGTCAAGAGAGAAATTTTGAATTTTTTCAATGATGGCATGCAAACATGGTTGGTGGTAATATGCATTCAAGTAGCAATGAAAAATATTGATATGGGAAGAAATATGTTGGAGATCAAAAGTTTATTGAGAAAAATGAATACTGAAGTTGAGGCTACACGAGAACATTGCAAAATAAGTAGCCATGTTATCAACTTGTTGAAATTAATTATTGTTACATTGTTTGTAACAACGTTAGTTGTTGTATGTATTTAGTTTGTCTAGTTGTTGAAAAGTTGTTTAGTTGGTGTATGTCAGTTGATCGATGGAAAGAATGTATTTAGTTGTTGTATTTAGTGTTAATATTCTATTGAATGTTGAAGAATCGGAAGAAATGCATTTACTTGTTGTATTTATTGTTAATCTTATTGGTATAAGCCTTACAGGCCAATCATAGTTGTATAAGAATCACAATTTAAGATATTCATGGATAATATTTTGTTATTTATAACAACATTGAGGTAGTTCTTTATCTATAAGTTTGTGATTTAATTACTATTTATACTTATATAGATAAAGCCCAAAGAACTATATATGCATTGCAAAGGAATTGTATTATAATACAATTATAAGATCTTTATGCATCAAAGCATTGTTCTTAAAATTTCTTAATCATTATATTACTGAAATGGGTATTAGTAATGCCCAAAGTTAGTGCGTACTATATTCCTCACTTATGAAGTAAGCAACAGTTTTTATAGGTTGAAGTATAGAGATACTTAAAATTAACATGTGGATGCTTGCCATGGAAGAGCAAGTTCACTAAATATGACTTGACATGAAAAGTGCATTTGATGTCTCACTTTAATGTCTATCCAATACTTCTCATATGTCAGTGGTATAACTACTCTTTAGACTTAAGACATCAAGTTGTCTTATATATAGAGTACTATGTTTTGATTTCATCCTTATGGCTCTTACTAATGATGCCAAATCAGGATGCTCTTAAATATAGTATGAAACATATGAAAGCAAATAAATGGTCAAAATAGAAATCATCACCAAATAAATGGTCAAAATAGAAATCATCACCTCTAGTGATTCAAAGAGAAATATCTCATTAGTTCTTGATTGATATTAGCTTGATCAAATCCTTAGCTAAGGTGATTGGGATATTATGACATGAGTTTCATAAACCTCTATAAAGCTAATGATCTAACTGTAAAAACAAATATAGAGGTTAATAAGAGAAAACATTGTACTAAGCTCTTATCATCTCCGAAATATATGATGAAGGAATGAATTACACCGATATACTACAAACTAAAAGATTGTCAAAAAACCCTTCGACTCTTTTAAGAATTAAGTGACCATGATGCATTGCTAAATGCTAATCTTGGTTTATGGAATTGAATTAATAAATTTAATATGAATTGGATTCATTTAAATTAATCAATAAAAATTAATAATTCAATTTCATAGCCAACATATTATAACCTAATAGGTCATACACATAAAGTTGCATTATAGATTAAATTGGGAATATGACAATCTAACTTGGACTGAAATCATAAACTAGTTTAATTAACTAATAAGGACTTAATTAAAATGGTTTAATTAAATGCTAAAAGTCAATATTATAAGAGGTTATAATATTGAGGACTTATTAGCAAATTCAATAAGTTAATTAAGTATAAAGTCATATTTTCAACTACTTCTGATTATAAGTTTTAGTTTTACAGAAAACTAATACAACTTTCATTAGTATCGTCATCCCTTATGAGAGCTTTTTGGAAAAGTTTTTTTTGTGATTTGGCTGGAGACTAAGAGAGCAAGTAAAAGACAATTTGTTGTCCACTTTGCTAGCACAAAGGCATGGTTGGAAGTTCCTATCTTATTGAAGATTCCATTAGGACTATATGTGCAACATTAGAAGCCAAACGATCTAGTGGTTGAAGTTCTTATACAATTTGGGGTGTACACGGGTTTTAAACATCAAGAGGATACCATTTGATTACGATATCATTTGGTAAAGTAATCAATTCTGATTGCATTTCTCATAATGTTCTATTTGCATTAAAGACAACAAGGTGATACGAGGTAGGTGTGGCATTTTATTTTTATATTCCATTGTATTTTTAATGTGATCATATCGTACCTAACAAATCTTGTTATTGATATTTTTTAATTTAATGTAAACATTTTGTAAGCTAACTTATTATTTTTGACATAAAAAAAAATCTAATGTTATCTTAACATGTTCTATATGTAGGTAAAGTTGTCATTTCTATTAACAATAGTAAATAAATGTGCATTACATCAAGTCCATTATTTGAACATCAAGATCATTATGTGAACACAAGAATATCAAGATTGCTATTTATAAACAATAATAAATCATTAATCATTAGAATAAGGCCCAATCTCAAGAAATTGTTGAAATTATTTTAATCTCAAAAACGAAGTACTGGACAAAGAAATACATGTCCCCATTCAGCATAACCATTATAAAAAACATTTGTTTGTATCCCTAAATTGCTACTTGTGAAATCAAAGGGAACAAATGCAGAGTTCATCATAAATGCATCACCAACAGACCTATCAATAAGAGTAAGAGTAATAGTGGTAAATGCTTACACTATTAAAGATGAAGCCCTCTTTTTTGTAACAGTAAACCCCATTAAAGATCCATTAACAACTATTTGCCCTCTCAAAGATCCACTAGCATTATTAGCAACAAAAAGTCCTATTGGAAATCCACTAATAGTAGCATCAAGTCCTCTTAAAGATATATTAATAGTAGAAGCAACCTTGGTTTTTTTCTTCAACTAACAATATAAATAAATGCATTATTAGTAATAAAATGCATTATTAATGTAAAATTTGAGTTTGAAAATTGCTTTTTAATTAGTTCCCACAAGAACTCTATGACAAGTTTTTCTATTATAGCCAAGCTTGTAGTAAAAAGTGCATTTAACAGTGCTCCTCCTTCAAGTATTCTGGTCTCTAGTTAATGCTTCCTTAGGTTCCCTTCTTCTATTTTTTTTAGATTTGTCAAGCATACGACGGAGTAGCAGAGGCTGAAATGGATTAAATTGACCTTTTAAACTCAATCATAGTGATATTAGGTATGTGGAAGTAGTTCAGCATCACTAAGCATTATAGAAGCAAGAACACCTGCACAACAACATTGAATCAAAGACAACAGAACATTCAATCAGCAAATAAAACACGTGCAAAATTTCAACAAGAAACTCAGCACAAGACTATTAGTAACTCATCAAGTAGTAATTAGTGCATTATCGAATCTTTGATTTTGTTTTCTTATTTTGTTGTTACCATTGGAGGAACTTATAAATTCAACTTTGTCTATATAAACCTTGAAATTCTAATGTAAAAAATACTAAAAATAGAAAAACTCAATAAAACTTAGCCAACTCTTTTTTCTTCTTCTCTTGCTTTTCATCTTTGTCTCATCCTTATTCTATCCAAATTCTTGAAACTTTGTTATAAATTTTCAAGTTATAAGGTAAATTAACTCATTATATGCCAACATGAAATTTCTTTTTGGAATAATAGCTATCACAATAAAGCTCAATACCACTCATCTTGTGACTAATGCAAGTAGGCTTAAAATTTAACAAAACCCACAAAGACAACTCTAAACTCCCATTTGCAAGTTTGTTAAAAAACTCCTTCTACTTTCAAAGACATTAAACTCACTTTCATTAGCAAGCACCACTTTGTAAAACATATCACTATACTTAACTCTATCAAGTTTTTTTTTTTTTTATTATTTAGACCCACTCCATGTTCTAGTACACTTTAAAATTAAGATAACCAAAAAAGAAATTAGAGCAAGATGAAACGGTTAAAGCTTGAAGAATTCAAAAATTTAGAGCACATCTAGACTAACCTAAAAGAATCAGATAAAGAACTTTTTATCGAAAACATTCTTGTTGAGAACTCAAATTGCAAATTGAAGCATCAATTTTTTCGTTTTGAATTTTAAGCTGCCATGGCATTAAAATAGGGGAGTTGTGAGTCATTGTATGAATTATACAAGGACATACATGTAATTAGAACCTCTTGAAAATACAAAATCTCATACATTCCCAGATAAAGGTTCGACTAGTGTGATTGGTGGACAATTGGACATGCCAAAACTGAAGATTACAGACATCACCCCACGTGGCAATCGGCATCGCCAAGAAAAAAAAAATTACCCACACTAAACAAAGAAAATCCCCGCAACTTCTCCCCTGTGATCCTTGCTGATCATCCTCGATTCATCAATGGCCGTCTCTTCACCATCTCCAGTTGCTTACCTTGGCAGAATCCAACATGCCAACTTCCTTTCCACTACGCAGCCTCGATTCAACCCCTTTTTTCCCGTCAAAAAACCATTAACAATCGTCTCCATGGCTCCCAAGAAGAAGGTAAGAGTAAGACAGACCACGTTTGGTCCTCAAAGAAAAAAAAACAAAATCTCGTAATAAATTGATGGGTTTGTTTGCTTGATTCTTATTAATTATTTCAGGTAAACAAGTTGGATCCCGACTGGGAAAAGCAATGGTTTGGAGCAGGGATCTTCTACGAAGGAAGTGAAGACGTAGAAGTGGACGTGTTCAAGAACCTTGAGAAGAAAAAGGTTCTAAGCAACGTGGAAAAGGCGGGGATTCTGTCCAAGGCAGAGGAGCTTGGGTTCACCCTTTCATCGATAGAGAAGCTCGGCGTTTTTTCTAAAGCCGAGGAGCTAGGACTGCTCAGCTTGTTGGAGAAGACGGCTAGCGTGTCTCCTTCCACGCTGGCTTCGGCTGCACTGCCAGCTTTAGTGGCGGCGGTGGCGGCGATAGTAATTATACCTGATGACTCGGTGGGGCTGGTGGCGGCGCAAGTGGTGTTGGCTGGGGCACTTGTGGTTGGTGCTGCGGGGTTGTTTGTGGGGTCGGTTGTATTGGGTGGTCTACAAGAAGCTGACTAAGGTTCACTTGTTTTGTATTTTTTTCTTTTACTGTCGCTCTCTTGTTATTACTTACTGCTAATTTTTTAGTCGGATTTTGTTTTGTGTTTTTTAATAAATTGGGTGAATGTGATAAGGCATGTATATTAGTACAGAAAGAAGAATGTAGAATAAGGCTTTTGTTGTAGCTACTTCGTTGATGAGGGCTTCATGTTGGTTGAAATGAAAGACACATAGCAGCATTAAGCTCATAATCAAAAGGCTTATTTATATATCCAGTTGGAATCATTTCTTATACGATCATAGTTCCTAATCCTAAACCCTTATCCAACGATTGTGAAAGAAAATAAAAACAGGAACAAGAAAAAGGAAAGGGGAAAAATAATAAAAGAAGGAACCCAACTCTATTATTGTGCACAGACCAAGGACGAAACCCCTAGTGGAAATGCGGGGTATCGATCCCCCAACCTCTCGCATGCTAAGCGAGCGCTCTACCATCTGAGAGGCATCGCCAATTCGAGGCTTTAATCAGGAAGACAGTAGAATTTAGTTGTTAACTTCTCCTGTTTGTTCCCATACGACTTGCGGGGCGGACTTTCGCAACACCGAACAGTGTGCTCAATGGATTGGAATTCCTTCCTGCTGTGACGTCTTTTGTCATTTTCAATGTTCCATGTTGCTGACAAGCTTATTTCCAAACTCGTATACCTTGCAAAAATGTGGTTTTCTCGTTTCATTTTTCTCTTTTGTGTCAGTGTAGTAGGCACATGCAATGCAAGCGTTACTGTTTCAATTAATGAGTGAACTGCTAAGTTGCCCTGAAAGCAAGGAAAAACAACTATTAACTAACCACGGGGGATGGGGACATAAAAAAGAAATAGGACCACAAACAAATTTCTATGTCTTATTTGAGTGGAAGAATTCATTCATTCCTATTCCCCAGACTTCAGGTTGGTGCATGATCCCTTGTCCCCCTTCCCCCAATTAAACAAAAAAAAAAAAAAAAACCTTCAGATGCTCAACTTCCATTCAAATCAATCAACCAAAGGGTAGGCTGAGGACGTTGTCCGTTTGTTTCTATGTTTTAATTAGTTATATATATGTATGTATGTATGTATGTATGTATGCATGTATATTTCATGATATCAAGTCCCCTGGTGACTGTTTCATTACTTCTCTTAGTACCCATTTCATTTACTTTTATCTCAATTTGTTTAAATGTAAAGGTAAAGATGCATTCTATACTTTTCACAGTCATCCTGTTGTTAATATTGCCAATTAATGTCTTGTCCATTTGAATTGATAGAAATTTAGAACATGTTTGATTTGATTTTTTTTAATTTAAAAATTATTATAAAGCTCTTATGAAAAATAATAATTTTAAAAATTAAGATAAAGTTGTTTAATAAATTTACATTTTATAAGTTCTTTTGTATAGATAAGTTATTTAGCAAAACAACTTATATAAATTTTAATTTTAATTAAAATTACCATAAAGGGTATTATTTAATAAATAACTTTTTATTAATCATGAATTTCTTTATTTAAAATAAAAAAATTAATTTTATTTTTTATCAATTTAAAATAAATTTTTGGAAATATTAAAAAGATTTTTATATAGCATAAAGTTTATAATTAATAATAAATTATAAAAAAAGAGTTCCATAAATAATTTACAAGTAGCACATAATTCATAAATAATTTTTTATTGAATAATAATAAATAAATAAAATCAAGAGAAAAAAATTGAATCAAATAAAAAAAATGAGAGATGAAAGAAAATAGTGAATTGACTACTGAAACTTTTAACCCTAAGAATGAAGGAGAACCCAAAAAAAAAAAAAGAGAAGTCTAAAGTGGTAATAATGATTTAAGAAAATCACGTTTAGCTATTGATGCCTTTATTAACAAAATTCATCTTCATAAATAATATTATTTCAACAACCATAATCAATAAATATTATCTCAATTTTCATCTAATTTATCTCAATAACCATTGACTTATTTAATTAATTATTTCAATCATAATCATCAAATATTATATACACTATAAAGAAATTAAGAATAAATAAACATCACATAATTGTCATATCAAATAATACATTGAGAAATTTCAACTAATCAAAAGAGTTTTCAAAGTACAAAAAAAAATGAAAAACAAAATAGAAAGAAAAAAAAGAAATAATACTTGAATGCAGTTTTGAATTTTAAATTTTCTTTTTTCTTAATTTTTTTAAGAACAAAAAAAATCTTAAAATGATGATTTACAGAAAAGGAGAGGGGGAGGGAGTATTTTTTGAAAAAGAGGATCTTTTTGAGAAAAATAACTCTCTTAATAATCTGGCATGTTTTTTTAAAAACAAAAAAAGATAAGAGAAAACTCCTAATTGGAGTTTTTTTTTTAAACTCTTTTTTTTAGATTTTATTTTTAAAAAAATTACTTTTTTTTAAGAGTTTTTATGAAATCTTATTTGGTCCCGCTTCTACTTTTAAACAGTAAATAAGTTAAAAATAAATCAAGCCAAACGGATACTTATACTTATTTCCGACTAGCTTTTGTTTGGGGGTAGGTTAATGGGCAATAATGATATATATTAAGCTGTTGTCTTGGATACTGTTGCTCTTTGTTTTTGAGTAAACAAGAATATTGACGATTTATGCACACTGCCAACTTTTTGCCCCATTAGTTTGCTGTATGGTGCAAAGGTAACATCCATGTCTGATAATGACATGTGTTAATCATTCAGATATTCGGAATGTCGAAAATTTTTGCACCGTAGCTATTAGATTTTATCATTTCCAATGTTACCTGATGAAGTAAAAATGAGATTTAGAACTGGAAATGATTCCAAATTTCACTAGCTATGCTCGTGCACTGATTTAACTACATGAACATTAGTACTGTTATATGTGTGATTCTAGCACCAGTGCTTACAAGTAGAAAAGAAAATTAGGGATGAGAAAAAGGCCTAATATGATACCATGTAAGAGAATTATTAGAGAAAAGAACCACACTATTACTCATATCCTCTCTCTACTTAGTCTCCCAACTTGATGCGGATGGAGCCTGGAAGACTCAATTGAAATCATCTCTAGCTGATGGATTTGGTTGACTTCAACTATATATTAGGCCTTGCAGAGTTTAAATCTTTGACCAATCAGCAGGGGCTTGTTGTTCTATACTTGTAGCGGTTTGCCCAGAAGAGATAATGGAAGAAATTTAGACTGCTAAGTAAGCACATCAACCAGTAAAACCTCTCTAGGTGGTAATGATTCAAGTTGCTACCAGAAAGCCATGGTGTGTGTCGAAAGCTGCTGGTAACATTGTTGACTATTGATATAAGCACTGAACTGAAATAGTATCCCATGGCAAGTGAAGCCCAGGAGAGGGAAGTGGCCAAAGATCTCATGCTTGTTGGTGCCTCAGTGAAGAAGAATTCCATCATGCCAGCTAAGGTGAAAAGATCAGCTGATCCAAGAAACAAGTATTGGAGAGCTATCCAGAGGAACGTGATTGGTAGAGAATCAGCAGAATTGAGTAGCCCAGATTCGACTGCCACCTTTTTTCGCTTTATTTCCACTAGAGCAGCCACTGCCATTGCAATAATAGATAGAACCAGCCCTGTTCCCATTCTTTGGAGATGAGTAATTCCGATTTCAGTCTTGGTTACTTTTCTGGCAAATGGAATTATGACATGGTTATAGGTTGGTGCAAGGATCATCATGAAGATGACGGGAAAGATAGGGAGAGAAGCAGGTGGAACTTTTAAGGAACCAATCTTGGTGTTCATGGTGGCTGCTTGTTGGACAGAAAAGGTGGAGAGCTGAGCAAGGCAGCAGTTAAGCATTATGGTGCACATGAAAATTGGGAGTATCTTTAGCACTACTTTGACCTCTTCTACTTGCTTTACTGTACAATCTGACATCGGTTGAACTGGTTTTTCTTTGATTGCTTTGTTCAGGAACTTGAGGTCTTCTGTAAGAGTTCGACTTGGGACCATTACCTTGGTATTACTTTCTTCTCCGGCACTGGTTTCCGTTCTGTCGGATGGGCTTGCTTCCATGCCCATGACTGCATTGTTAGGATTCTTAGACATGCAGTTGTTGTAAATTGCTGCAGCTAAAACCTGTAGGTCATGAATGAAAATGGATTACTTTTTCAAGCCCTAGCTTTGCAACTTGCGTGCTTACGTAGTTTTTCTCGTTTGAGTTCTACCTTAAACATTGTGGTAATAGGGCTTCCTGCTGGAATCTTTGTCCTGTAAATAGGAGAGCCAAGGAGAAAAACCGGTATGGAGATCAGTATTGTTGCAGTAGCGATCCCAAATCCCCATTGCCAGCCCTTGTTGTCTTCAATCCATACCACAAAAGTTACTGCAATTAAAGCTCCACAAGAGAGGCAGAACACATAGTAGTTGAAGAAGGATGATCTCTGCTTCCTCCCTTGTGGGGTGGTCTCATCAAATTGGTCTGCCCCATGAGGGGGAAGTGAACCTTTTATTCCACCAACACCTAGTGCTACCAGATACAGGCCAGTAAACAACATTGCTGCTTTCTGGCCTCCGACTTTCTGGCATGGAATTTCAGTGCTTGCCAAAGCGCAAGTTGGCGGTTTCAATGAAGGTATGTGAGCTTGCACTGTGAGTGTTACGAGACCCTGTTTAATGGTTAGAGTTTGTTAAGGAAGAGGTAGAAGACAAGTTAATTGATGACATCTGAGAAAGAACTCTCTAGTGTCTGACTACAGATCTAGAAACTAAGGCAACTGGAGTTTTGATGGGCATCATGTTGTTTTGGTCACACTATAGTAATTTGTGAAGATAAAGGGCTTGTATGGTACGGACATGAGTCTTTTTTTCCTTAGTTGCCTTAATTACACCTCTTTTTGATCAAGTAGTCACATGGTTGGACATGGCTGCATTTAATTGAGTTGGACTCATAGATGGGGAAATTTTGTCTTCCACCAATCAAATTTCGTTATGGGCAAGGCAGAACCTTTTGTGGGACCTAGCCAGGTTGCTATTAAATGTAATTGTACAATTCTAGTACAGGCCAAATTAACACTTTCAATCGTTGTCTTTCCCCTTTCCCGTTTCCCCACCCCTTGTTTTCATGTATCATTATTGGTTGAGCTTTGTTATGTCTTACTGGTGACGGAGTCCTATTGTTCTGAATCCATTGATAATGTGTTAATAGCGAGTAGGGGCATCGTCAAGCGGGCCTAGAGCAGCACCATATCCATATGTGTACTTGATCAATACTGCAGTATTGTTCCCATATGGTTCTAGGTGGATAGGTAACTGTATGTTTCATCCTGCTTGAAATAACAGACAGATATTTTTTGATGACTCCTCCAACTCTATTATATGCCCTTTCTAACCAAGGAGACCTTCAGAAGCCAATTAGGTGCTCTCTTGACCAAATTGTACCCTAGATGGTGACAACTTTTGGCTATTTGATTCTTAGATTTCAAATTTTGGCATGTTAATTGCTGTCATCCCAGAACCATGGGTTGTGGCGAGTGCTTACCCGGATGAACCTGTGGTTTCTAAGTTTAAAATTGCATACTGCTTATATGTGAAACTTGCAAAGTGGAAAAAAACATAAAGTTCAAGAGTTTAACTTTGCTATTAGATTCTTACCATAAATTCTATTGCAGCACTTGTCAAATAGAGGCGGTAGGTGGTGAAAAAAGCATCTGCTAAAAAGCCACCGAGGAGAGCAAGGAGGAAGGCTGTTCCCATGAAATTGGTAACAATGTTTGCAGAGCTTGATAAAGAGTAGTGCATGAACTTTGAAAGGTACAGCACAAGGTTGCTTGCATTTGCCAGGAAAGCTAGATTCTCCAGAATCTCCACAACTACGGTTCAACAAGATTTCACAAGTAAGTCTTGTGTTCCTTAATTGCGATGTTAATATAAGGTAATACAACAAATACTGAAACAGAACCCCTCGCAAGATAAAAGTTTCTTTCATATTGTTGAATTTACACTATCTAAAAAATTTTCAGCAACAACCAAATTCTATATTTTAGTATAACTTTGGAAGCCTATGGTTGGATGGTGTGCTTTTATTAATTAAAGCAATACTGACCTAAGACAAAGGATGCGGCAAGCATGCCACCGTGACGGCCTCTCATGGCAGGTCTATTTCTCCAATCTACATAGCCTTCCCATTTGTTTGACTGATGTGCTTCTTCCTACAACAATGAACCAAGAACTAAATTAGAACGCACCAGTATAAGTGGGAAGCCAGAAGAAAAAAGAAGAAATGGAATAAGAACATAAGATCAGAAATCCCACCATAGCAACTTTTGTTATTTTCGAGAATATTTTAAACTTGAGTGGGATCTTTGGTTGTAGAATACTTGATAAAGAATTTCTTGGATAATAAAGGTAGTAGAGTTTGGAGTCATTTATATAGACTGAATATATGTGGTCCAACTCTCAGGGAAAGGTCTAGACCCAGTGATAATGACTACTCATTTCCTCCTACATTGTCAAACTTGATAGTTTCTATTAGTGAGGCAGTAGATTTGAGGGAGAAAGAGAGGGCGAAGGAGGGGATGGAGCGAGAGAGTAGTGGAGGCGCATTTTTATCTAGGATCACTTGGTTATAATGAACCATACAGAAAAAAGAGGATAAAAATGAGAATTATAGGAATCCAGACCTCCTGTGTGCACACTTGTTATGATTGAAACATGCTATGTTTTCCTTTTAGATTGGATTGTGTTACCCAAGATGATATAACTAATCACTATCATCAAAACAACGAATAAGAAGATTATTTGAACTTCTCTATACAGGGGTAAGAAGATGATTTTCTTGTGGATATTAGTTGCAAATTGGAATCAAATGTCGTCTTAGATGATTGCCTAAACAAACTGTGTACAGTACGTATGTTCCCGACGTATTTAATTTATCAAGGATAGCCATCAGAAAATGAGAAATAAATAAAAGAAACAAGTGGACTAGATTAAATGAGGTCGTGGTGGTATGATGTTCTTGAGGGTAAAGTTAAGATCCTAGCTTTTTAAACATGCCCCACATCTACCATCACTCACCCTTCTGGTGGTAATGCCACTTCCACTGTGTCTTAAAGTTAATCTTGAGAGATGGGTGCTTTTTCTACTAGCACTATCTCTGTATTATACTATTTTGATTTTCCTAACATGAAAAAATAAATACATGCTTTTTCGTATATAAAATATACAAGAACTTGTCCCTGATTGGTTGGATTAGGCTGCGTGAATTCTAATCTGATCACCAAAGGCCATGTGTTGTTGTATCACTGTCCATACATGTGATTTTTGTCTGGTCTCAATGTTCTACTAGTGTTTTCAGCTTCACTAGTACTGCTTCTCACATGTCACAATAAGAGTCATCCAAGGAGTGTGTCGTATCGATCCATGTGTTGCCTGTTGTATCGGTTTTCTTTCTAGGCCACCTGATTTCCTTGCTCCCTTGTTCAGCTGATTATGTGGACACGATATACACCTTGGAGGTCTCCGAATTGGGTGGCTAACAGCCTTTAGGATAGGGACCTACTTCCTGGCATTTACTTCCGAGCACTGCCACCCTTTTAACAGTTTCGCCCTTACTATATCGACCAAACTAAAGAACGTGGCAAAACGAAACGCCTGGTAAATTAGCATTTTCTGGCGATAATGATGCTGAACGAAATTAAAGGGTGACAAAATGAAAATGAGAGTGTATGTTTTGTCTAATTAATTAGATATTCTTTCATGAAGTTGATGGTGAAATTAGCTACTTATTAACAGAGTGTGGTCTGTGGAGTCGACATCGAACTTGGATATTTCAACATTTTACGTGCAGATAAGGCTTGTAGATTATGATAAATGGTAGGAGTGAATAAATAGCTAGGATCGATTTTGTTGCGCATATAATTTGGATGCAATTAAGAAAATTCTTGTAGTATGCCAGTAATTTCATCATCTGGAAAGGTCATGTAAAGGATAAAACATTCCTCTCCTCATCTTTGCCCCTGCTTTTCTCTTTCGTTTTCTTCTTTTCATTTTGATTCAGTGCATTTTCAGCGGCAAGAAAGGTGAACATGGTGACTTCATATTTCAACTTCAAAGCATTTTTAGATTCTGATTCTCCTAAAATTTGTTGATTGCCATTTCATCTCATCCAGGTACGTTAATGGATGGAATATTAGTCTCACGGTCAAAGAATATATTGAGCCTTGCTCAAGTTGCCCAAGCAATTCGAGTAGAGGTCCTTCGTGTCTGATTTATGTCCATATTTTTGTTAGCGTATACTCTATAGCTGGCTCAATGAGAATTGCTTGATAAGACTTAACATGCTGCTGAGTGTCATTTTGAACTCTGTACAGCCTGGTGGCTATTTTTACCCCAACTGCATTATGGGAAATAATATCTCTCGCCTTGTAAATCCTCTCTTCCAGATATATTTTAGGCTTTCAAAAGTATGCAAGATATCACCTGGTTGTAGAGATTATTGTCTGATCATTTTGTTAAGCATTTCCTATTTTTTTTTCTTCAAATATCCTTTTTGCTGTTTCACCAATCAAATGAATAGTTACAAGTTTTGAAGCTATGAACATTGATGATAGATCCGAACGTAATGAAGAGATAGTTGAATATATTTCTCAGTGGTAAAGTAACCCTGTCCATATGATCACTGTGGCAACTTTTGTTTGGGCAGCAACTGATTTGCTGAAATGCACATAGAAGTTAACCATGAAAGCATTTTGAAGATTAGATGATAACAATAATAATAATAATAATAATAATAAATGGAAAAGGAAGATAGCCACATGGATCACTTCAAGCCGTGAAAATTGAAACAGTGCTCTAACGGGAGACAACCGATGAGGCACCTTGAATGTTGGGACATGAATGATTGCAAGACTACAAAGAGGTTGAAAGTTGAAAGAGCCAATGGGATGGCAGTAAATGTTTGGGCAACATAAAAAGATTGAAGGAGATATGGCAGCAGGCAAGGTGCTGTTGGCCTTTTGAGTTTGAGAATTGAAATCACTACAGACGCAGGGAGGCCACAGGTAAATGAAATGAGTGTTGGGCGTCGTAGGGTGGATGAATGTTTTGGGAAAATTAACCACCCACTAGGGTTGCCCTCTTATGCCGTGCAAAACTATAATTTCTTGTTGTTCTAGATTCACTTTCTCACTCGTTTAGGTGGTTTTTGTTGTTCACTAGTCTTCTATGTGGGCCTCCTCACACATGCTTCTCGACTTTTCGGGAACTATTGCTTCAGAAACTTTAACAAATAAGTTGATCAGCATCATCATTTTTTTCTTTCTTGAGATTGTAATTTGAAGGTCTAGTGGCAGGAAAGGTTTTGACGTGAGAAAAAAGAGTTACCTTTCCCTTATGTAATCTATTTATATATGTATATATATGTATATATGTATATATGTCTACCTTTCGCTTAATCATTTTAATAAATGATAGAGATTTCTCTGGCAGGTGAGAAACTTCTAGTTTCTAACTGGCAGTACTAATGATTTCCCAAGGAAAGTGGGCCTTTTATTATCGTTGTTTGTATTTACCATTCGCAATTCTACTTTGGACCCAACTTGGCCAAGGTTCAGCCTACAGAGGAAACATGATTAGACCCTCGACCAAACCTTCACAGGCCTTACAAGAACCAGAAGTCTGAGGTTGGTTAAGACTATGGGCAGCCTTGGTTGAGAGGACCGAATGCCATCCAACCTTTAGAGCTTGGGACCCTTTCAGTTACGAAGTTTCACTGGTGTTTGAAGTTATTCATGGTCAGCATCTGCTGTCCGCACAGGAGAGCAACACCCCTTCCATTCTTACGTGTGAGAGTTTTTATTAGTGGATAAAATATGCAACAGGACAATGCAAAACTTCATGACCTCCATTTTAAGTTTTTGGCTAGACCATTTTACTTTATGCCATCGCATAAAATTGTCAATTCAACTTTAAGTGCTGATTCGATTGAAGATCTTAAGGTTCAACCATTACGTACAAAGGTGTTCACCACCTGTATCAAAGTATTATTTTGTTTATGAATTATTCATTTAATTTTAATTAAAGCAAAGGGAATTTCAAAGTGGTAGATAGCAAATGAATCATGATCATTTTAGAGTAAATTCTATCAAACATTCATGACTTTTTTTATGCTATTTCGTTTTCATTATTAACTTTTTTAAAACTTAAATTTTAGGTATGTAATTTTTCAAACATATTTTAAATTCTTTCATTCTGTCCATTGCCATTAAAATTTAATGGAATTTGTCATCTCAACGCCACATGAAAGTCTATGTGGATGTTTAAGTGCCACAAATCATAAGCCACGTGGGTGTCAACATTGGCAAAAATAGGGAGGTTGGACACTTTGGATGTTCATGTGTCAAAAAAAAGTGGGCTCATTTAACTTTTTGTGTTGAAATTTATACCATGTCATACTGAGGTCATATAATTTTTTTAATTTTTAATAATAGGTTAATGAAATGGATGGATCTAAAAAATTAAATTTTAAAAGTTGCGAGGAAAAATGAAATATTATACAAAATTTACTGATAATTTGTGCATTTTACTCATAATGACCATAACCATAGGAGTTTGGTAGAAATACAATTTGTGTGCAAGACATGTAGCAATGTGCCTGCAATTATTTAATTCTTTTCCAATTATTTTAAGATGCATTTCTTTAATTCTGAAGTGTTAAAGATACCACATTTTTAGTAAAATTCATTCTAATTTAGAATATGGAAACATAATATTTCATTCTAATTTAGAATATTTTAACTCAATTTAGAATGAATAATTTACAAGAGGAAGCAAATTAGATTTTTTTTAAAAAAATCACAAAATAAATTCTCAAAGAGATATAACAAATATTAAGATGATTAGCAATTCAATAATATATAATTGAAAGTAAATGCAACAAGGGTAAAGAGTGAAGAGTAAAGAGAATTGTAAACTCAATTTATAAAGGTTCAGCCATTCCTCTTCGTGCCTGTATCTCTTTCCTTAACTTGTTAAGGAGTTCAATTCACTATCAAATTTCAATCAATAATTAACCTTTTAAAAACTAAGATATAACGTTTCTTCTTTCAAGGTTTCGGTAGAACTTTTAACATTATCTTTTCAAAGTTAAGGTAACCTTCATATCTTTTCAGAATTAGATAGAATCTCTAATAATATGTTTTGAAGGTTAAGGTATATTTCCCTCTCTCTCATAGCATGTTTGATTGGGGAAATGGCATCTTGAGGAACTTTTGTTCTTTTATTTGGTTGTGAAAAAACTCAAGGAATAGCCATTCCTGTGAAATAGCTATTTTCCAAAATCCTTTAAAATTAAAGAATAATTAGTACCACCCCCATGGTATTAGCTATTCCATGGTTAAGAAATAAATTCAAAAAATTATAAAAATCCAAATACCCTTATAAGTTTGAAAAATTACGACTCTATTTGTATAAAATATTTTTTCTCTCTCCTCTTTCTCTCCCTTGATAACAACTTCTAATAAAATATTAATATTTGAAAATATTAATACTAAATTAAAAATAAAATATTAATATTTGAAAATATTAATGATTAAATTATAAATAGAATATTAATATTTAATTATCAATTAGTAATATTTTAAATAAATTATAAATTATTAATATTTTAAAATAAAATAATTTAAATTAAAAATAAATAGTCATAATAATATTTCAATTATAAATAAATTTTAATATTTTAAAATGTTAATGATTAAATTATAAATACAATGTTAATAATTAAATTATCAATTATTAATATTTTAAATAAATTATCAATTATTAATATTTAAAAAATAAAATAAAATAATTAATCATATTAATATTTAAATTAAATAAAATATTAATATTTAAAATATTAATGATTAAATTATAAATAAAATATTAATATTTAAATTATCAATTATTAATATTTTTAATAAATTATCAATTATTAGCATTTAAAAATAAAATAAATTAATTAATCATAATAATATTTAAACTAAATAAAATATTAATATTTAAATTAACTATTATTAATATTTAAAAATAAAATAGAATAAAATAATTGATCATAATAATATTTAAATTAAATAAAATATTAGTATTTTAAAATATCAATTATTAAATTATAAATAAAATATTAATATTTAAATTATCAATTATTAATATTTTAAATAAATTATTAATTATTAACGCTTAAAATAAAATAAAATAATCATAATAATATTTAAATTAAATAAAATATTAATATTTAAATTAATATTATTAATATTTAAAAATAAAATAAAATAAAAATAAATAATCATATATTGTAATAAAGAGTATTTTTATCTTGTTATCCTTTATTCTTTTCTTATTTCAAAATTATTTTTATCAACCAAAAACAGCAATAAGTCATAATAACTATTTTTGTCTTATTTCATTCGTTGTACTAAATTATGTAATAACTATTCTATTCTATTCCTACTTTATTCTATTCCCACATAATAACTATTCTATTCTATTCCTATATATTCCACAACCAAATGTAACCTCAAGGATTTGACCAAGAAAACTTTTAATAGGTAGATTTTACTTAGTGAGCACAAGACAATATCAAGGATGATTGCAATAGAATATAAATGAAAGCTCAAATGTTGTGAAAAACTTGGAAGAATAAGAAAGCATATGCTCTCAACTTTTGTCTTGTTTCGTTCCTTATTCTACTACAAAGATGACCCAAAGATGGTGTATTTATGTTTGTGAATCTCAATGAATCCGTTGCATAGCATTAACTAACAAAAGAATCGTTGTTTTACAGAAATTTTACCTTTATCATTGTTGGTGCAAATATAGTTTAAATGAAATTTAAGGAATTGGCAAAATTGTCTTCAAGGCGAGCCTTTAAATAGACATTATCTTTAAGACTTATTTCATTCCTACCACTCAATATGCAAAAGGGAATAATGCAAATAGTTTTAAGGATACAATAAAACCAACATCTAACTTCATCTTGTACTTTACGACAATAGACTACTAGATACACTCAAGGGTTTGCAAAGTTGTTCAGCCTTAGAGCTTACTTTTTGCAGCAAGTAGATTATAATGAATTTAGACACTTTTGTAGTCGATGGAAACTTAAATGTTTATGTTAATAGAATACAATACTTTTCTTACTCTTGATTTTTCTACTCTTATTTTGTTTTTGATTTAATGATCAAAATGGTTGGCAACAAGCTTTTTATATAAGTTTGCAAGTGTCTCTTCTTCGAGGATACAACCTTTTCGTTAAGGCACTACTTTATCTAAAAGACATCTTTACATTTTATAAGACACAAGCTTTGAATAAAGATATTGTTTCAATAATCACTTTATAAAAGGACAATAATGCATTTCATAAAACATAATCTTTAAGTTATAATTTGAAATAATAACTTTTCATATTTAAACTTTTGAGTTATGGTATTTTTTCAATTTATCTCATAACTTTTTTATGTCATTTTACCAAGAGACAACCATTTACATGAAAAACTATCTACAAAACAATAGTCACACTATATCACTTTATGTGACATAATATTTGATTTTGAAAATACATCAATAGTTATCACTGACAAATACATTGAGATTGATCCTTGCACTTAAAATTCAAAAATTTGTAAAAGGGGGATTGATCCCGTCATATGGTGGGATCAAAGAACTTTTAGTTTTTTGTCCAATATGGATAGATGTCTTAGCCTTTAGGATTGATCCTTGTAACTTTGGTTGAGGTTCTTCTTGCTTCTATCTCCAAACGGTCAATTCTTATAGTTGTTACATTGAAAATTTGAACATTCTTCGTTCAAGAACTATTTTTTCTATTTTAATATGACCTTAAAGTGCATTAACTGAATTTCATTAAGTATTTTAATATTTTGTAAAGTTTCTTAAGTCTATAAGGAATCATAAATTCAAAATAAAAACTTATTATAGCAATTTTGATAAATGATTTTGTCATTTTAAAATAAAAATCAAATTAAAGTTAACATAATATGTCAATAAAAGATATGATCTATGTTACATGAAGTTGAGAATATGGTGTGGACACAAGTACGTTATGTTTTTGACAATGTTTTGCATTAATTTTGATTATTAAAATGTCATGCCCGTATAAATAGTCAAGTGTTCAAGAAGTGGCAAACGAGTATCCATTAGAAAAAAGAGGAAAGTCCGTGTAACATAAGATATGGTTTTGCACTTGGAAAGGAGACTCAAGGAATTAGGACCTTCAATTCATTCAAAAAAAGAAAGTAGGACCTCCGAAGGTCTTAATCTAGACAGTTTACTGTCTTGGTTTAATTCATGAGGTTTGTTAACTTGTTTGATTGTCAAATTAAAAGTATATGATCGATGATAATGTAGACAAAACATGGTAAATTTTGAATGCATAAATACATGTGAATTATTGTTCCCCTTTTGGTGAAAAAGAAATGGTGATGCTTAATTACTTAGCCAACAGAAGGATGGGTGTGAAGCCAGGGGAGCTGAATCCTTGTTTAATCTCTTTTGAATAAATCTGATTTGAGTAAGTTCCTACGAGGGGGTAGTTTTGGGCTTTTCGCAGGCATGAAAGTTGGGGACCATTGGTGCCACTTGGTGAAGCACAAGAGAGCAAGAAAAAATGTTGGCAGGCCCATTTTTCTCCATGGAGCGGATGCTCCATTTCTTAGTATTATAAAGAAGAATAAATATCAATATCCCACATGATGCATTGAATCTGCATTTTAAGTGCTTTTCGATTGATTGGTGTATGAAAGAGTGTCAGTGATAAGTTCCATTTTTAATGTCCGTCATTAGAGGCAAGTTTCCATCAAAGAAGAAAGGGGAGCTGACAAGAACTGTGTGCATGCATTTAAGCTTTAGACTCTCAGCTTTGCTTTTGGTGGTTTAATCATCTTTTTAGCTTATGGTATTGGCACAACTGATAAGCCAGGCAATTTAGATAAGCCACCTTTTGTCCTTTCTTAGTTTTAGTGAACTTGCTTAGGATATGTTTGAGTTTCCATGTATCTATCCCTACTGCTACTATGTGTGTTCAACTTGAGAATTCATGCAACAACAGACTCCTTGCTTTGGATAAAAGTAGGCACATAATCACTAACTATGCAAAGCAATTTATGTCTATATAGTAATAGTATCTACTCCGCCATGATTGATTTTGAGATAGAATGTGAAAAGCAAAAATATATTATTAAGCAACAACAAGAGAATTGGATTATATTCATCTCCGATCTCACTCTTGGGAATTTTTAAAGTCAAATTTTATTTTAAAATTTTAAATTTATCTTCGGGTGTATTAGTCAAAATCTAAAATATCTTTTAACATTAAAAATATTATTAAAATTTTGAAAGTATTTATTGCATTATTAAAGTTATTTATCATTTCCTTTCAGATTAAGTGTTCATTCTTCGGATTGTATAAAGTTTTTAAGAATGTGATATTTGTCCCTCACTTTATAAATTTTGTACTTGAAAATGACATGAAAACTAAAGGCATGCTTAGTTAGGGAGAATGGAATAACCATTCCTCCCCTATTCTCATTCTTGAGATAAAGCTGCATTTTGTTCAATAGAATAGCTATTCCGAAAAATAACCATTCCGAAGAATAACCATTTCAAAAGAAACCTAAATAGCCATTACCAAAGCCGCCCTTAGTAATAACTATTCCAAATTGTTGGGAATAAGTAAGAAGTGGATTAGACAACTATATCCTTTTACAATTTAAAAAATTACCTAATAAAAAAAACCTAAACTTATTTTTTTCTCTCTCTTCTTCACTCTTCTCTCTAAAGCACAGAAGATACCAAATTTTTTACTTCATTTAAAAAAAAAAAGGAAATGAAAATATTTAAATATTATTCAACTATAATAAATATTATAAAGCATATTATTTAATATTATTATTTAAATATAATAAATGTAATAAAGAATATTATTTACTATTATTTAAATTTAATGAAGAATATATTTTATCTTTTAATATTAAGTATTATTTAATTAAAATAAAAGGTTTAATTATCTTCTACTACAAAATGTTATTAAATTATAATAAAAATATGTTTGTATTTTGGTGAAAATATTATTTAATTATAGTAAAATTTATTTTGATTTTATTGCTTAGAGTATTCTTATCTTTTAATAAAATAAATTATTTAATTTTAATGAAGATTATTTTTTTCTCATCATAGTATTTTTGTTTTTTAATTAAAAAATCTTTAAATTTTAGTAAAGGGCGTTTTTATCATTTACCTATTATTCCTTAACTATTCTTAAAATTATTCCTATCAACCAAACAATGGAATAAGTAATAATGGCAATTTCTATCCTATTCCATTCCCATGAACCAATCCACATAATAGTTATTCTTCTTTTATTATATTCCCTTGAAATAGTTATTCTATTCTCATTCTATTCTTTCCAGTGAACCAAACATGTTATAAAAGTTCTTGTTTGAAGTCAGTGTTTCAATGAAAAATAGTATAAAAGAACTGTTTTAGATTTCAGAAAAGTAGATATTATCCTCAAATAATAAGATAGATTTTCAATTTTGAATGGAGAAGTAACATTTTTTTATGATAAAATAATTGTTTAAGATGTATTTAATTGATAATTTTATTTTTAAGTAAATTACTCATATCTTTTCAAGTTTTAATTATAATTCTAATTGATTTATTAATATTTGAAATGAAAAATCCATCTGAAACATGTAAATGATAGTAACGAGTTAATATAAAATATCTAAAATATCCTTTTCTGTTCTCATCTCTCTTTTATAACTTTCCTTTCTTTTAGGTCAATTAGTGGCACTCCTTTATACGGGCCAATCACCTCAAAGCTAGATTTGGTTGTAGAATGTTAGATCTTGCCAAATCTCCTTAAGGGGAGGGCGATATCCGTGCGCCTTAGATCCAAATAAGCATGATCTGGCTAGATTTAGCGCTCCCCGACTAGATCCGATCTTGAGACGGTCGATCAACGAGATGTAAGTTAAAGAGAATTTTTTTTTGAATAAGAGAGAAAAATTTTTAAAATGAAAAATTATAGTTTATATAACGTAATAATTTTGAAAATTAATGAAGATTAAAATTAATTTAAAAAATATTACTATATTATCAAATTAACAAAAATATTAATGGTTAATTAACAATAGAACTTATATATCTAATAAAATATATTCTTTTAGAAAAGATTATTCATTTTAAATATTAATAAATTTATATAAAATTATGACTAAAATTTAAAAAAATCATGTATTTTACCTTTTATATTTTTTATAAAAAGATAAAAAAATGATCCAATCCGAATATTAGAAAGATTATTATTATTCCTTTAAAGGCTTCTTCGTAGAAAGGGGATCCCGAGAGGAGAGCAATTAGAAAATGGAAATGTCGATACAATAGAAGACAAGGGGGAGTGGGACCAAGACAAGAGTCACACTGACGTGGGCCAATGTGAGGCAAACGTGTGGGAAACCGAGCAGCGTGGGTGGTGGGGGTGACCTGGACCAGGGCCAGGGGGGGTGGGTGAGCCCTCCGTGCAAACCTTGAGTCGCCTCTTAAATTTCGAGCTCAGGCACTCCGCTTTTGAAAGCGACTGATTGGACTGGATTCTTTTCTGTGCATGCCTTGTTGTCAAATACGCTTCCATTTTTAACCTATTTTATACCCTCCATTTACAAGATTACCCCCCCCCCCCCCCCCCCCCCCCCAAAAAAAAAAAACTTTACTGCTCCTAATTTATAAGATTCCTTATCATTTTCTACATTTCTTTGTTATATTTTTTGGACATATTTTTGTAAGCAACTAATTAAACTAAGATTCTCATCAATCCCTATTGCTTTTGCTATATTTACATATGAATTCCATGTGTTGTTTCAAACTTGGAAAACAGACAAAGTAATGTCAAGTTGCTGTTATTAAGTTTTGGTGGCATTCTAAGCTAGGAGATACTATTGTAGCAAAGTAAGAATAATGTGTACTACTTTACAAGAAAAAGTGATGGCCTTGGGTGTAAAGAATTTATTCATTCTAAGCATTTTGCTTTACTACCACAGCAGTTTTAGTTTTAAGGGCTTTACACTAACATCAAATGACTCTTACTATTTAATAAGGGTTATCGAAGGTTTATACTCGTCGCATCCCAATCCTTATCTCTCTCTCTCTCTCTCTCTCTCTCTCTCACCTATACAAACACACACGCATACACACGATATTGAAAAATTGTAGGAATTTCAAACACTAAATTATGAAAAACTCATTTATTAGAAAAACGGATTTAATTTGAAAAAAGAAATTATGTTGAAACCTAGATTCAAGACATGCGACTAATTTGGTTTAAAAATGCAAATTTGCTCTGCTTAAAAATGATCTTCGCATAACTGTCAAAGATTTGTTGAATTAATTATTCTTTGTCTTGATACTCCTTGAAAACATGCACGGGCATGTGTATACCATAATTAGTAGCTTTTCATGCATTTATTTATCAGCTTACGTTCATTTGAAACATGTGAAAAATCTCATAAACTTATCATTTTCATCTACTTCTTTAAAAATTGTTAATTATTAGAAGCAACCAATTTTTTGATATAAGTTTTTAACTGTGTTCTTGTTTATTGTAACTACATTTTTGTATCAAAAAAAAATATTTGTCATGCATTGATATCCATACATAATGATTAGAAATGTTCCAATGTGTGATCTAAGTCATAGATTGGTGCTCTTTATCTACTTCCGTATGAACACAGTGCATAGAATTGATGATTGATTCTTTTTTTTTTTTTCTTTTTAAAGGCATAAGTAATAATTTCATTGCATGGATTACTGACGAACTTTACCATAAAACGGGGATGGGCAAAGCAACCTCCTCCTGCTCTCATCTGCGTATGAGAAAGAAAATACAACTGCCTATTCGGATCGTATCTAATCAAATAACCAGAATATCAACAAACCCTCCTTCCTTACACAATCAAACAAAGGCCCTAAGGAGCACAACCCAAAATCATCGCATCACAACCGGCTTTAACTACACCCTGGTACAGTACATGCATCTTTGATTAGCAAGACTACTTTTTTGAATGTATTTCCAATACAATGGAAAATGGACCGCTCTTTGTTATGCAGTTTCAAGTTACTGAAATTAGTAGCTTAATTATCTCCTATACAATGTCACCAAATAAATATAACGTATCAACATCTTTCTCTCTCTCTCTCTCTCCTTTTTTTTATTGGTTGAGTATAAAGATTAACTTCATAGTTTGGAATTAATTTTAGTATTTTAACATCAATGTATGAATTGAATTACACTTGAAGACTCAGAGTTTCGGGTTGGCTCTGTGCCCCCTGCCTAAGCCCTCGCAAATAACTTTGGAATGAAATGAATGAATTACTAGCATACTTCTCATTCAACTCACTTAATTCAGACCATGTTAATTGTGGGGTTTTTTTTTTTTTTTTAACGCTTGCAAAGTAAAGCGATAAAGGTAAAGAGAAATCAAAAAAAAAAAAGAAAAAAAGGAAAAAGAGCCACAAACCACCCCTCACCCCCTAAAAGAAAAAAATAATAAAGGTCTATGAACAAAGTAAATGCACTTGAGTATTTAATTCATTAATTGGTACATTATTCACCGTAAAGAGTAAAGTTCGAATTTCTATTTTTAAATAAAAAGAGAAAAAACAAAAACAAGGGCATCAAAGTAACTCCAAGCACACCATACCCAAAGAAACCCCAGATGCCGGACTTAATATAAGCCCATCAAGCTCAACTCCTCAAGGAAAGGAATCTTTCCATTTTTTTCCCTTTGCCTGTCTGTCCGTTGCTTCTTCCTCCTCCCGTTGCTCCTCAGCTACCCTTCACTTTACTCTGCCAAAGCTCAAGAAAATTTTTACTTCTTCTGAGTGATGGGTGTGAGCTGCCGCTGTTCCCACACATCCCATATCACAGAGATCATCATCACCAGCTTCTTTCGCCACAAGCCTTAAGAAGTAAAGAATTTTATATTCTTTAAAACGAAGAAACCAAAAACCTGGGTGGCTCTTTTTATTTTTGTTGGTCGTCTGATGATGTTGAAGACGATATCTTGAGCAAACAAGATTGATCCTTTAGCTTGAAAATTTCATGGCGGGTGGGAGGGTCTATCCTAGTAATACTAGTAGTGCTGGTGGTTCTAATAACCTCTCTGTTTTGCTTCAAAGTCAAAGGGTTCCATCCTCTTCTGAACCTCTTGATCCCCTTTTCATTCCAGGATCTTCTCCTTCTTCTTTTCTTGGTATTCTCTCCATCCTTTTATCATTCTGGCGTTCTTTAAAAAATTCTATGTGACAAATTTTGCAACTTTGATTGAAAATAATAAAAGAAAAATGATGCAAGTTGTCAATTGGCCACTGACTAATCAATGTAGCTGAAAAGACATTGAAGGAGTTCTAACTTTTGATACGGCTTCCTTCAGTTTCAGGTACAAGGTCGATGGTGAGCTTTGAAGATGTTCATCGTGCAAACAGAGCAAACAGATCATTTTTTAGGACGTTTGATCAAGAAGAGAATGGAGATGAGGATTTAGATGAGTATTTTCATCAACCTGAGAAGAAGAGACGGCTCAGTGTTGACCAAGTCCAGTTTCTAGAAAAAAGTTTCGAGGTCGAGAACAAGCTTGAACCTGAAAGGAAAGTTCAGCTGGCTAAAGACCTTGGCTTGCAGCCCCGGCAAATTGCGATATGGTTCCAAAACCGCCGGGCTCGGTGGAAGACAAAGCAACTGGAGAAAGACTATGAAGCGTTGCAAGCCAGCTATAACAGCCTCAAGGCTGACTATGATAATCTCCTCAAGGAGAAAGATAAACTGAAAGAAGAGGTAATTAGCTTTGCCCCTTTGACCTCGATACAATTCGACACGTTCAATGTTTAAGGTTGTTTAATTTCGACATTTAAGTGATCTTGAGCTCTCCTTGATGTCAATCTTTGATGGACGAGCTGTTGTTACCTTGAAATTTTTGCACATAAAAAATAAAACCGATGTCTTGAAATCTCTGTTTTCTTCATCAAAGCTGATAAATTCCTTTCTAATAAATTCTGCTGTATTTATTTTTCGTTTTTCTTCTCCAGGTTCTTCAGCTCACAGATAAGTTGCTTGTGAAAGAGAAAGAGAAGGGGAACTCTGAATTGTCTGATGTAAACAAATTGTCACAAGAACCAACGCAAAAGCTTGTTGTTGCTGAAACGGCTTCCGAGGGTGAAGAGTCTAAGGTTTCAGTTGTGGCCTGTAAACAGGAAGATATCAGTTCTGCCAAAAGTGATATATTTGATTCAGACAGCCCACATTACACTGATGGGGTTCATTCTTCACTCTTGGAGGCTGCTGATTCATCTTATCCTTTCGAACCAGACCAGTCTGATTTATCACAAGATGAGGAAGATAACTTGAGCAAGGGTCTGTTACATCCCCCTTCATATATCTTCCCAAAAGTTGAAGATGACGAGTACTCCGACCCGCCTGCAAGTTCGTGTAATTTTGGATTCCCTGTTGAAGATCATGCCTTTTGGTCTTGGGCTTACTGAGTTATATCTATAATCCAATTCTGGTATATATATGATCTTTCTTGTAGCGGTAAACTATAAATAAGCAATAAAAAACCAATCAATGGCACCCCAATCCAAATGTGTATTGGCGGTGGGTTTTGGTTGTAGTTGGAAAAATTGGTGGTGTTTTGCTGCCCCTCTCTGTAATCTTGTTTTTGTTGGGGTTCTTAGAGTTCAATGAAAGTTTTTGCTTTACTTCACCCGGAATGTAATTAAATAACATCTTTCTGAGAAGGGTTGTTGGAAATGTTATCCATAATCCGTTGTTTTGGTTGCAATTTCATTTAATGCTTTAAACTGTGAGAGAATGCAAACCTGATGCTGGGTGGGGATTATTGGCTTAAGGTCTCTCACCAGAACCTTTGTTAAGAATACACATCCCATACTGTCATTTATCTACTGTGGCATATGATCATTTTGAAACCACAATTCAATGAGCTAAAGATCAAAATGAACAGTTGGTTTTGAATTTTTGTTATCTTATTGAAAGCGTCAAGAGTTGTCTTCCATATGTTAAAAACCCTATGAATGCATTATCTGCATTACAAGATGCTTTGATTGCATACTATTTCTTGTATCAACTCTTCCTCTACAGTTTGAGTTGCTTTCATGATGAGGTGCCTTAATGTTGCAGAACAGTTTGTTGCTTTACTTGCAGTCGACATTTCAATGATTTTAGACTTGGGATTGGCTTCGCAAAGGGAGTTTTCGGAATTTTATTTATTCTGCATTATTGGATGAACTATTGAGGAAGCACTCCATGTGAAAGGTTAAAACTACCACATAAAATTTCATAATTGGCTTTGCATTTTATATTCAATTTGTTGGTTTGTGATGTTTAGATTCACTGTTCTTCTGCCAGATAAATCTGCAAAAATTGAAATGTATCTTGTTTTTTATGCCTTGAAACCACATTAACAAAACTATCTTTTCAAGTGTAAATAAATTATCAAAATGAGACTAATTCCAACATGCTCAACTCAGAATCTGTCAACAGTCTGATGTACACTAGACATTACATGAGAGCCACATTCCTCCTTCAAGAAATACATCCTCAAGCTAACGTAGGATAGGCAGGTCAATCAAAGAAAACATATGTATGAAATAGTAAGACTCACTTGCAAACAAAACAAATAAATAAATTCAAAGAAGAGGAATCATAGAAGGGGTAGTTCTGGTGATGAAATTATCATAGAGAAATGCCTATAAAAATGAAATTAATGATTAAAGATTATGTCTCCCAATCAACATCTTCTTAGTGGCCCCATTAATCAAAATTGGAAGGTAACCTCATATCAAAATGGATGGTTCATATTGATGCTGATTTTTTTTCACTTATCCCTTTGGGAGACTTTGATCTTAGCCAGCTGAGGGCGAACTCATTCAAGCTTACATTTGCTCAAGCAAGCTCTGAAAAGACAATGTATGATACATGACACTGTTTATTATTGACTAATAATTTGAGATTGCACCCACCCACTTCAATAAAGCTCCTTGGTGTTGGTTTAAAATAGTAAAAAACCTAAGAAAAAAAAAATGCAAGGTAATCGTCGACATTACCTAAAATAATGGTATAAGTTAATTATGCAATTGCAATAAGTAGAAATGCAGGATAATAGCACAGTTAGTTCCCACTAATTAACTTGTAATAATGTTTTGACTCTTTTCGTATAAAAATTTATCGAATTTAAAATTTTATAGTATATGAGGAAAGGTTATATTTTATTTATTTGATTTTCTTCAAATAAACGTTTTAAAAAATAACCTTTAAAGATAAGACGTTTTAAAAAGTAGTCATCTTTATCATTTTAACTATTTTTAATCAAGTTGGACAAAAATACCCTTAATGAAATTATACGTTATGATGTGACACGTCATGTACAAAAACATGTGGCACGTCATATACAAAAACTTGTGACAAGTCATGATTAAGTTGTGACACGTCATGTACAAAAACCTGTGACAAACCATGGTTAGGTTGTGACACGTTATGTACAAAAATCTGTGACACACATTGTACAAAAACCTGTGACAAGCCATGGTTAGGTTGTGACACATCATGTATAAAAACCTGTGACACGCCATGGTTAGGCTGTGACATGCCATGTACAAAAACCTGTGACAAGCCATAGTTAGGTTGTGACACGCCATGTACAAAAATCTGTGACACACTATGTTCAAAAACCTATGACACGTCATGTACAAAAATCTGTGACACACCATTTACAAAAACCTGTGACACACCATGTACAAAAACTTGTGACAAGCCATGGTTAGGTTGTGACGCGCCATGTATAAAAACCTGTGACACGCCATGGTTAAGTTATGACACGTCATGGTTAGGTTATGACACGCCATGTACAAAAACCTGTGATAAGTCATGGTTAGGTTGTGACACGCTATGTAGGTTGTGACACGCCATGTACAAAAACCTATGACACGCCATGTACAAAAATCTGTAACACACCATGTACAAAAACCTGTGACAAGTCATGGTTAGGTTGTGATACGCCATGTATAAAAACATGTGACACGTCATGGTTAAGTTGTGACACGCCATGGTTAGGCTGTGACACGCCATGTACAAAAACTTGTAACAAGCCATGGTTAGGTTGTGACACGTCATGTGCAAAAATCTGTGATACACAATGTGCAAAAACCTATGACACGCCATGTACAAAAATTAAAAAAAAATCTTTTGAAAACCTAGGTTTATAAATTTCAAAATTTTAAATTTATTGGTGTCTAGATCCCGAATTGATTCAATTAAAAGCTATTTCATACATCTTTGATTATTTCTACCATTTTAATTTTATCCAAAATACTTAAAAATCGAATTTTTCAAATACCCACCCACCCAAACACATCAAAACGATTGCTTAGTGTCTTGAAAGTGTAAGAAAAAGAAATCTGAAAACGCAAGAGAGAGAAATCGAAAGCATAACAGACGAATGCCGAAGAGAGAAATCAGAAACATAGTAGACAAATGTCGAGGAGAGAAATTGATAAAATTTGAGAGAGTTGGATGGTGAGAGAGAGAAATCTGAAATACAAATAGAGAAAAATTATAATAAATGATTTAATTTATTTAAATAATTTAAAAAGTATTTTTATCAAGTCATGACTAAATATAACTAAAAATAATTAAACTTATTCTAATGATTATTTTTAAAATATTTTTATTAAAAAAAAACATTCTTCACAATTTTCTCTTTTTAAAAGGTGGTAACCTGCATTTGCTGTGTTTTCTTCCTTAAAGGTCTATACTCTTTAATTTTTATGTTGGAACACATCTTCTGAAACCCTTTTACTAAAAATATTGCCCACGATTGTCGAGCTCTAGTTTTCAACCCTATATGGTAAAAGTGAAGGAGTATACTTTCCTAGTCGATTAAGATATAGGATTCCCATGGATGCAAGGAAAATTTAGTCCATGAAAGAATGACGTAGCAACGATCTGAATGCCCACAAATTGGTTTGGTGAAGTCATATTGGCATGCTATACATACATACATATATATATATATATATATATATAACCAACAAGAAACCGTATATTATATAGCAAATTAACTTCTAAATCATGTTATTCAATTATATATATATTTTCTTCTGCTTAATAGTTGAGCTACACAGGGCCAAATTTTTTTCTTCTTTCTTTCATCTTCCATCGAAAGTGACATTTCAGTTTAACTTTTTTTGTTTGTATTTCCCCCAAAATTACGAATTAAATAAGCTCACATATATATATTTTCAACGTTTATATGATGTATGGGAAGAAAATTAATCCCCATAGATAAGTAATTTTATATGGCTTGCTCTTAGAGCATGGTATAGGGAAACATGTGCCTGACGTGGTTGATGATAATGACATGGTGAACAGGGTTTCAACGCTGCTGAAGCAACTTGTTTATAGCTTATCATGGGCTTTGCCGTTAGTTTCAAAACTTGTGAAGACATCATAAGGGAGATCAAATGTAGTGTGATAAGTTCATGCTCTGTACAATTCAAAAGGTCAAGGGAGGGGTGGGGGTAGGGGCGGCGGCGAAGGTTCATGCAAAGCCAATGAATGAACAATCTAATATGAATGGGTGAAGTTATGGACCATGGTGGAGCTGATATTTTCTTACCTCACCTTGTGACTTACCCTTTACGGCAATTCTGGCGAGAGCCAATGATTTGGGTCCAGGTGTCCATGTTTCTGGAAGCATGAGGGGCTTTTTGTTTTTTTCCAAAGATTTCCTGCCGACCATCCTAAACCCATATTGGTGGGGCTTCAACCGATGCCAGCCACGTTTACGGTGCTGATGAAACGTTCCCATTCCGACCCCTCAAAAAACATAACCAGCAAGCAAAGCATCGCCATCCAAGTCCAAAGACAGCGTCCACCAAAGCCAACCCAAACAAACCCCTCCACGGAATCTCCACTGTTCCGGGCCCCACCCCGACGTGGACGTATTCCAGAAACGTGGCACCTGATCCGTTATTTTTATTGGCTGATGATCAGGTCAAAAACAAATGGGTCCCACCACCGATATTAACAAATAGGAAGGTGTAGTTTTTTCCTTTTTAATTTCTATTTCTTTCTTTTTTCTTTTTGTAAAAACAAAAAGTTTTTGTTCTCTTGTAAGGGGGAGAGAGAGAGATACAGATAAGCATTAGCACGGGAGAGTGGGGCCCAGGCTACGATTGGAGAAGCGTCCATGACAGAGACAGCACAGATCTCTCCATGTTTTCCGCCCTGCTGATGTCACACGTATACAGTAGTTATCTATGGCCCCCACGTCGCACGTGGCTATCAGCTGCTGATGTCTGTGACCGTGAGCTTTGCTGATTAGGATTCTGTGCCTTAGTGCCTATATGTATGTATTCTATACTTTCTAATTGCTTCATGTTACAATTTTATTTTTCCTTAAGAAAATGATTTTCACTTATTTTCCTTTTATTTTTCCTTGAAGGTTTTTTTTTGGAATTACTTATAAAACTCCAATTTACCATTTATTCAAGAATTAAAAGCAATGGTTGGTTGGTAGATAATAATTTTGTAGAGAGGATTTATGAATTAAAATTTAATTTCAGGATTAAAAGTAATTGTAGATAATACTAATAATAATAAGGTATAATGTTTTAAAAAGTTTCAAATTATTTAATAAAATTTAAATAAATTATTATCATTTTTATTCCCTTCAATCAAATTTTATATTTTTATTTTGAATTAAGTAAGTATTTATGATTAACAACAAATTATTTTTCTTTAATCAAAACGGCATTTGTTATTTTTATGATCGCGTGACACTAATGTGATATTGACATGAAGGTTAAAATGTTCTATTATTGTTATTATATCATATCAATATATACTATAATATTTCATGGTTTTGTAATTTTATAAAAATATATTTTGGTTTTATATGCAAACTGTACATTTTACTTTTTGTTTTTAATTCTAGAAAAGAAAAATCTGATTACTAAGCATAACATGTGTACCGACATCATTTGCCTACCTTTATGCCTATTGAGGACAACTCATCTTATAACCAATGTTATAGTAACAGTAGCATATACTTTTATGAAAGTAAATTAAATAGAATCAAATATATATAAATATATAATTAATTACCCATTGGATATTTTGGCAGAGCAAAAAAGGGCTCAACTTTCCGATTAAGTATATCTGGTCTTAATCAGATATGGAGAGGCCAGTGTTGCTTGGACCACTGGCTTTTGGATTTAGCATCTTAATGAGTTTGCCATTGCTATTCTTTTTGGCTGAACCTTTTCCTAGGGATTCCTTCAACTCTAACATTACAATTCAACTACATTACCCCACAATTCCTGCTCATATCATCAAATGGACAAATGTTTCCTCCTTTTCCCTTTTTAGCTTTTGATAAATGAAATTTTTTATTTAAGTATTCTGTTTAAAAGTCAGAAATTAATTGAAATACTTTGACTTACGTTTAGTACTACGGATTACATGATTACAGTTTATCGCGTTTCCATCGCAGTTACTTATATGCTGGTATCAGAGCTGTTCACAATTCAAGGCCCAAATTTGATCTTTTAAGTTTGTGATTATCTTTCAAAAGCAGTTTCCAGGTAGAAAAGGAAGTTTTGATAAGTCATTCAAAATCCTTCACACCAGGCATTGGTGCTTTTATTTATTTTTGGGTTGGTTGGTGGGTCCTTTGTTATTTGATTGAATTAGCATAATGAGTAACTCTACCTTGGGTTGCTACTTGGTTTGGTCGGGGGATTAGTGTTGTCTAATCATATTATAAAAGTTTTTACCAAATGATCCATGTTTAGTCGCTAACCCTATATCTGTTATGCAATCGAACCTTGACTTTTAATTTAACAATTACCCATTGGTCCAAATTAAAAAAACAAAAAAAAAAAAGGTAAAAGGAACAAGCTGTTGATCTTCTAGCTGTAATCTATTAACTCCCATGTGAAATGTGCATTAATTTCGAGATTCCGAGTGTGAGAATTGTGGACTGTTTGAAACTTCAAAGTTTGCAGCCTCCTATCCAATCACATGGAGAATAGGACCCCCCATCTCCTCATAATTGATAAAGTTCTATACAATTGTTTAATGGAAGTCAACAGTTTCAGAAATCAGTCTCTTGATATTGTAATGCTTCTGTCTGATAATGAAATGTGCTATGAAACTCAAACGCTTCACACTTTTTGGAGCATTCAAGATTGATTGGCATTTGCTTTCTTGAACCCTTCTTTCCTTCAGAACTTGTGTGCCTGTTGACGTCAGGTTTTGACATCAAATTTTTATTACTCAAGACCCCCCATTAAACAAATTTCCACTAAGCATTATAGATAGATATAAACCAAAGAACAAAAAAACATAAATTCTCATATGGGGTCAAATCATTTCCTGAAAGACAAATAGGGTGAAGAATTAATCGTGGAATGCATTGTTGTTGGTTCCCAGTGGCTGTCAATTTGTCAACCAAGTCATTCCAAACAATTTCCCACCAGATGATACAGTAAGCAAATCCATGGTCATCTAGTTTTGCGGAAGGGTAGCTCATTTGTAATTAGAAATTTAGAGAAACTGATAAACATTTGAAGGAGGAAAATAGAGAATAACAATTCTTCTCATGCTATGGTTTCCTGTATTTTGTGATTTTCTGGGAGGAAACACTCTTATGATCAGAATCTCAGCTTTCCTGCTATCATACATTGCAATCATTGTAAAAGCAGATAGCATTGTAAGTTGCATGCGGTGCCAGGCCAAGGCATTCTTCTTTCTTTTGTGAACTTTTGGAAGAAGCATATGAACAATGTTGACAAGCTGCCAGGTTACCTTTCAATATGCAGTATGGAAATGGTATGGGATTGAGGGCATACAATGCTATGAGTTTGCTTGTGACGCAGTTCTTTAGAGATCAAAATTTGAAATTGTCCTTCAAGTAACAAACCACTTCTTGCTGCAGCAGGTCACAGACAACAGAGAGCACATCACTACAGGGAATTTCACAAAGGCTAAAATTGTCAATAGAATGGTAATCTTCCTAAAGGTCACTAATGAATGGCAAGTCGCCGAGAAGGTTATTGTTCTAAGTGGTTTGAAGTTTAGGGATTGAATTCATAAGTCAACAGTACTCTTATTGAAGGGATGGGGTGGGAATATGGGTAGTTTACAAGTATCATGAGATCGTATCTCAACTCCAAAGTACCAACAAGGCTCAAGATATACAGGATGTAGAGGAAAACCTGGAAATTTTGAAAGCAGGTTATGTTCATTGTTTGAAAATTCTAAATTCAGTAGGACCTTTCAGAGAAAAAGAAAAGAAAAGTCCGTATTATGATCAAATGGAGTTCAAGGCCGGGTTCTAAAAGAAGAGGAACTTACAATCAAAGAAAGGATGATACATCCAGCAGCACCAGGAAAAA
Source organism: Theobroma grandiflorum (assembly GCA_036013995.1). NCBI lineage: Eukaryota > Viridiplantae > Streptophyta > Magnoliopsida > Malvales > Malvaceae > Theobroma > Theobroma grandiflorum. The sequence continues at coordinate 19,176,344 of CP142131.1, forward strand.
AAGCATACCAAAAATTCAAGTGGTGCAACTTAACTCCATCAATGAACAGAATTGGCAAACTTGCAGCTGCATTGATGCTCATAGAGTTTGGGAATCAGAATCGGCTATGCAAATAGATTGTCATGATAGCATTTAAAGTTGAAGATCGAGGAGAAAGCAACCAATGAGTTCTACCTGGTGGATGAGTTGAACGTGTGTAGATCATAAAAGCTACGGACGCAGCAAGGGCAGCACTTCTAGCAAGCCAGCCAGGCCCAAATATAGAGAATGCCAGAACACCGATTGCTGCACAACCGATCTGAGCCATGAACATATTGTACTTCTGCAAGCATCGTAGAGGTTTCCATGACTTAGGGAAATTGTTAATTTAAACAAAATATAATTATATAAATAGCAGGCCAACACACATTGACAATGGCACTCAAGGGTGGGGAAAAAGAAAGAGGCTTCCAAATAGAGGATCAGGTTGTGGTTTTGTTAGCAAAAGGGTATGGTCTGTGAAAGTTGAACAAAGAAAGATTCTAACCTCACTAGGTATGCGAAACAGCTAGTCTTCCAGATGTTGCCAACATGATGGATATTTGTTACTTTCTTTTTCGATTCTACTTTCCAAATCCTTTGGACAACAGAAATAGGGAACCCAATTCAAAGACCGACCACCCATCATGGAATTCCAGTGATCAACAAATGCAGAAGTCTAGCTTAACTTTCTAAATCATGTTAACAACAGGATCCTTTAATCAATCGCGTTACAGTTTCTTATAAAGGGAAAATTTTCATCCGCAGAGAATGGAAGGATTAAGTGGTTGAAATTCAATATCACTTAGTTGTAAGGGTGGTTAACTACTCATTGTGGCAGCAGTGGAATCAGCAGCATCAAAACTATGAACTAATTAACAATAATTGTTGTTTGTCAATAAAACTAAAATGTTTGTTGTTGGAACACAGGAACATACAACCATAAATAATCAATTTCTATCGGAAGCCTGGCTCTGCCAAACAGCTAAATTGAACCCAATTGTATAGTAATCAGTAACGACTTTTAGGATCTTTATCTTAGGTGCCACTGCAAGTAATGCCAACCTAGTTTCCCTGGGCTGATATTCTAATTCTAATAAAAGGGTTATAAATGAAAATTTTAGATGTAAATGTTCTTACATTCTGTGCCACAAGCCTACAACTTGCCACATGGTTTATATGCTATGTATTTACTATCAAGTCTTTATACATTAGTAAACTATTTAGTGCATTAAGCGAATTTCTCCACTAGAGAAGACTTTGCTCTTGCAAATACGATCTACTTTGTTTTTCTGCCAATAATCATTGACCACATTTAGCAGGATGATAAAACAAAATTTAAAGAGTCCGCCAGCAAAAACAACATCGGTGTGAAAGTGATGAAATAAACCCCCCCATTAACTTCCAAGAAACAGTGATAGTCAATAAGCCACTTGTATTACCATGTGACCCTCAAACCAATTTATTGATGTTGAATTAAATTACACGAGTGAAACGTTTGAATGAACCGGGACCAAGTGTTTATTAAGAGGGTGGCAACGGGCCCATATTCAATGCTAAAAAAAGGTTAAACCACTAGTCCAAAAGGCAAACATGAATGAAATACCCGAGCAGCAGGAGAGGAGGGAGTGGCAAACAGGACGGCACACACAGCCCCTGAAGGTGCAATTGTCATTGAAATCCCTTTTGGTGCTAAAATTTGATCCATTTTTCCCAATATGGCCATTGCCGCAAACGCCCCTGTTGATAAAATATTTCAAACTATTACGACACTTTGAATTAAACTCCCTTTATCGGCAGGAAACTTTATCAACATCTCAGTTTGTTGGAAATATGATGCTGCAAGCCGTGGGATTTTCACAAGAAATGTTTTTCTTATCAAAGTTTTGACTTCTTTTTATCACTAAATTAACTGAAAATTCTCTTCTTTCTTTTACATTTGCAGTCAGTTTGAGTTTACTAACCTGCAGAAGGCCAAAGTATGTCGCTGAGTGAAGGAGCAGAAGAAGTCTTCTCAGGTTTCCAGGAATCCCAGAGAGGCGCAGCCACGTTGCTGCTTGAGGCAACCACTACCCCATATTCTTTTCCTTGCTTTCTTCTTAAGCTCGTTGTACCAAGAGATCTCTCCCAAGCAATCTTCTTGTTTCCAATGAAACCACATCCCTTGAACAACAATGGAGAAAACGAATTCAAAGGTATTGATGGTGATGATGATGTCAAAGTTGTTGTTGCTGCCATGGCATTGCTTTGATGGTAATAGTAATGAGCTCTCAATTGGGTAGCCATTTCTTAGTAGTTTAAATCCCACCACCGTCACCAACCCCCACCGTTTTCCCTACTCTCCACTTTATTCTGGTGACTATGATGAGATTGTTTTATTAGTAAGAGTTGGAAAAGGAACATGAAAGAAACAATTGAATATGTGATGCGGTATAATGTAGGATGGAAAGACAACTCGCTGGCCGTTGAAAATTGGAGCTGAAACGTGGGCTTTTGGGGGTTCCAAAGGGCATTCATTGCTAAGGGAATCCACCAAATTCACTAGCTTTTTTTTTTTTGGCCCTTGTTTTTCATTGGACTCTTTTTGTATTTTTGAGATTTTCAGCTACAACATTGCTCGAGAGCTAAACTTTTCTCAACTTACCCATTTTAAAATTCGAATTTTAAATTTTTAAGATCAAATTTCAAGTTCCTTTTTTTTTTAAAAAAAAAGGGTCAAATTTCAAGGTCTAACTAGTGAATTATTTCCTTAGAAGTGAATTTTACATTTTACAAATTATGAATTAAATTGGTAGTCATTGTTTCACCCGAACATGTAATTATAACTCACCAAAAGTTTATTGATTTGAAAAAAAGGTAAATGATTTATTTGATCGTTTAAATTTTTAAAAATATTTGTATTTATTATCTAATTTTGAAAAATTATGCTTTGATCATTAATATTTATAAAAATTAATTTTTAATCATTCAACTATTAAAAATTAACAATTATCAGTCCAATTCGATCATGTGACATGTTCCAATACAATGTCATGTGGTAAAATTTTGTTATATGGACAATGCCACGTGACAAATGAGTTGACGCATGATTAAAGTCAATTAAATGATTATAGTGACAACAGAAATTTTAAAAAAATTAAATAATTAAATCAGTAATTTATCAAAAAAAAAAAACTTTTAAAAAACAAAAAGATATCAAAAGCCCTCAGCTTTTTTTAATTTATTTTTTAATCTTATTTACTTTTTAATTAAATGGCTAAGAGGTGATCAAGCACAAATAATACTTCCTTGTAATTATTTGTCTTTTTGTTTAAAGAATCTTTGATAGTAATTTATATGTGAACTCTGTTTCCTCAATATTAATTCTTGCACAAATTTAGAACGTGGACATGAATGATTGTGAAAGTTGGCTCTAGAGGGTTGCTTTTTCATATAGAATTAAGGTTGGTAGTGTCATAGACTAGGAGTAATAGGTGATAGGTGCTGGATCACAATCATATCAATGATATATAAGATTAAAATTGTCAAGTTCATTGATTTAGTAGAAAGGGAAAAGGAGATTAAAATGGGAAATCGTTTCATTGATTTAGTAGAAAGGGAAAAGGAGATTAAAATGGGAAATCGTTCAAGAACAAAATTCTTTCAAGTGTTACAAAACCCAAGAAGGTATCTAGAGATAATTCAAGGGGAATATTAAGCAACTTGCTGTCTAAGCCATTTTAAATTCCATGGATACATGGACAAAGCCACAAATAGCATCCTTGAGTTGACTAGCCCTTGGGACCTCCTGGGGGTCGATTTAGCGACTTGAAAATCAACATTAATAAAGGACTTCTCATTCGGGAATTTGACTTGAGAAAAAGTTATACGCACAAAAAGTAGTACAAAATGTCTAAGCAACCTGTCGTTTGGTCTTGGTGACTGTTATTATGCAGAAAATGTGATGGCTCTTGTTCAAAACTAAATACCAAAAGATTATCCCACTTGTGAAATTGAAGTTTGACAATGTACTTTAATGGTAAACTGGGTGCTGCCAAACGCAGTAAGAAACTGAAAAAAAAAAATGCAAGACGCCTCTAGCCAGCCTTTTGCATGGAAGATGTTTAGAATATTCTGCATCTTATAATAATGGTTTATATTTGATGCACTCATCAGATTATTAAATGATGTTGTATAATTAAAAATAAATTTAAAATTAAATATTAATATTTTTTAAAAAGATATATGAAAGATAAATATAAGTTTTTTTTAGATAAAATACACTGACACCTGCATCCGAACATTTAACTTATTAATTATTGTAAGATTTTTGTTTTTTGAAAGTTGGTGATATTCATAAAAGGGGGTAACCAATGGTTAAGCTCTTATCAAAAATACAAAAGAACTGCAATTTTAAGACCTATGCGCAGTCCTGGAGATGGCATAACCCCCAAAAACACAACCGGGCAAAGCAAAGATTACAAACTAAGAATTTCCTAAGAAAACATTCACAGCTCCAATTCCTGAAATGCAGCCAAAATCGAATTCATTACATCAGGCTCGTCAGATTCCTGCGAGCCCTTTCTCCCCCTTTCCCAACTTAGGGACCGAGGGAGTAGCAGAAACCTCTATCATAGACAGACACTAGCAGCACAAAAGCAAGCAGTCTGGCTAACAGTCAAAACACAAACCAGAAATCAACCAGAAAGAATTCACACTGCCAGATCGACACTACTGCCACCAACTCCCTTCCGCTACCAGGATTATCCTCCCTGTTAATCCTCCTGACCATTGCTCTGCTCATTCCAAACATCCTTTATGTCCAGATAAGCCTCATAAAAACAGAGTCAACACAGCAACTAAGGGATAAAAACGGAAATTCCTGAACGTAAAACCAGCAGCAACCCCCTAAACTTTAAAAGAAACCAGACAGCCAGCCCTCAATCACTCTCTGTTCCACAACAACCAGAGATGGACCCGAACAAGGTTATTTCTCAAGGTACTCCAATCCTTAACGGGGTTTTCCGCACCCAAAGTCAACCCCCACCAACATCCAGATAGAGACAGTTACCTCCCTAAAAGCTATTCTCAGCACCATCCCTACTCAGAACATCAGTCCAAACATTCTCTAGATCAATTTCCCTTCCTATTCCGGATTTAGTCAGGAAATCTGCTTGCTGATTCGCCTCCCTTCTTAAATGTCTAATTTCCCACTTTTTCACCTTTCTTTTCAGCGTTTCAATGTGGAGTATCCACTTTCTCATTCTCCAAGGGGCTTGGTTAGGAGCTTGAATCCAACTCACCGCATTCTTGGAGTCACTCTCAACGATCAACGAATAAGAACCATTCCAGTTTGAAGCTGAAAACATTAGAAAAGCTTGTCGAATGGCCAGCACTTCCGCTAGGTTGGAGTCTCCTATCCCAATAGACTTGGAGAACATCATTTTGGTCTCTCCTCCCGAATTCCTTAGGATCCCACTAATTCCTGCTTCCCCTGGATTTCCACTGGCTGCTCCGTCTACGTTAAACTTCATAGAACCTTCACCAGGATTCGTCCACTCTACCTTTGGTCTTGCCTTTTTGACACTTTTGAAAACAGCCCCAAGCCTTGGCTCATTAAAGGTTTCTAAAGTACTACCGTAATCCCTTGGCCATTTGGCTTTTGCCCATGCGGCTACTCTCAGCTTCACCAGCTCATAGATCTGATCCCTATCCCAAATTTTACCCCCGAAAACGATATCATTCCTAGCCAGCCAGAGAGACCAAATCACTGCAAAGAATGCCATCTTCCATACTTTTATTTCTTCCATACTGTAAGATCTTTTTACTTAAAAAAGTAAAATTCAAATCCCCTTTTTCTCAAATTAAAAAAAAAAAAACACTTCACCTTGAAAAATATCTTTCATTGGATAAATAAATCCCAACAATAATCAACCGTCAATACTTCTATTAGTTTGATGTAACAATATTTTTAGAATAACTTTACCTTTCATTAATTTTAAAAATTACAACTATATAAATTATAATTTTTCACTTTTAATTTTTTTCTTTTTTATTCAAAAAAAAAATCTCTCTTACTGTTCATCAGCAGGACACCTTGCGACTGATGCCAATTGTCACTTTCCAAGGAGCGCCATCGACCCGTTTAAGGAAAGGATAAAAAGTGGAAAACGAAAAAAGGCATTTTAGACATTTCACGTTAAAGCATTTTTTTTCTGTTTGAGTTGGCTTTTCTTGTATCTTAAGTCTAGTCTTGTAAACCTTTTCCACATATCCAAACTGATTGCATTTCCTTTTCCGTTCAAAAATTTTTCAGATTGCAAACCACCTTTGTCTTTGAACTTGGCCATCAAAGCATTTTCTATGTTGTTGTCCATGCGTATTGTTTTCCTATGCTTTGTAGCTTGGAGAGGAGTCACGACTTCGGTGAATGTCAATTTGGAGAGATCCTTTACTCTTCCAATGAAGAGATTATAGCTTCGAATCTCTCAAGTATGGACACATTGGACAAATTTTCTCCCAACAATCTCACTTGATTTGTCGTGCATGAGCTTATCTCTGCAAGCCTTCATAGCTTTGTTATCCTTCATCTTCAAGAACTTAAACTCCTTTAATGGATTCAAGACTTGCATTTGTCTTGTTTTATGTTTTGCTTCAACCACATCCTAACGGTCATAGGCCCTCATGTAGACTCTTATTTTTACAGACCAAATGGAGTAGTTGGCTCCATTAAAGGTTAGTGGCATTCGATGAGAAAATGTACTACTATTTGCCTTACTCAAAGGACAAGTTGTTGTTTGGAGGATTTTGTAGTGATATTCAGAGTTTCAGTCCCTTAAGAACTTAAATTGTGCTTTAGTACCATGTTGTGATTTAGAAAAAGTTGAGATATGGTTGCATGATGCAACCTCTGTTACAAGTAAAGAAAAATAGGAATGAACAAAAATGCTTAGCAAGGAATTAAAGTTCATCCAATTCATTACTAGTTGCTAAAGACATTTAAGTACAACAGGTTCATACATGGATAATAACCTACAACACTTGGTCATGAGCATAAGACAAGTGTTAAAATCTATTATGAACTAAACATGCATAACAACACGTAAATACATAAGTTGGGAGGAGTAATAGCTGATAAGGACTTAGGCTGAGTTTGGATAAGTGTTAAATTGATACTGCAGGTTGCATGCAAGTATTAGCTTTAACACAATAAACTTGTTCTTATAACAAATATCCATATGTGGGTTTCAATAATCTCAATAATTCAATCTATGAAATTGAGTGTTTATTTCACAAGTAAAAAACATAACATATACTAGTGCCCATGCTTATATCAATGTCTTATCTTGATAAAGTATCGATTAGGAATTATTTAGGAGTAATGCTTTGATATAATGAAGATCTCATAATTATAACACATTACAATTCTTATGTAAAGTATATTTACTTTTTTTTTTTCAAAGTACATGAAAAGCTAATTGAATATAATCTATTTATTTATTCTGAAAAAGGAAAATTTGTTCCATACAATTAAATTAGGAAGGTCTAAACCCACCATCTACAGCCAAGTTATGGCCAGTAATAAACTGAGACTCCTCACAAGCAAGAAACAGCACAGCATCAGCCACATGTTTGACCTTCAAAACCCCATTATTTTTCAAGCAATAGGACCTCGCAAAGCTCGTTTCTACCTCCTCCACCCCCATCCGGAACGCCTCACAGAGCAAAGGTGTTGCCACAGGACCTGGTGAAACACAGTTAACGCGTACACCATGCGCACCCAACTGAGTACTGGCGCACCTCATCAACGCTAACACCGCGTTCTTCGACATAACATAATCTGTATGCCTGTCAGTCCCAATTCTAGCAGCAACACTTGCTGTGCAAATGATGCTTCCTTTTGTGTTCCCCTCCACCATGGCGCGCCCTGCATGCTTGATACTAGCTGCCACCCCACCTACGTTGATAGCAAACAGCTTTTCGTAGGATGATAGGTCCAAGTCGAGGATTGTTTGCTGGGATTTGCTCATAACGCCTGCATTGCAAAACATGATGTCTAGCCTACCATACAGTTGGATTGTGGATTGGACGAGGGATTCAACATCTTGCTCCTTTGTTACATCGCAGTGAACGAAGGTACAGGCGCAACGATTCTGGAAGATTGATGCAGCAAGTTTTTCACCCTTCTCATCTTGGATGTCCGCGATCACAATGGCACGTGCACCATGGTCAGCAAAGAGGTGCGCTGTGGCCTCACCAATACCGCTTGCACCACCAGTGATTATGGCTACCTTACCTTCGAGCTTCTTGTTGCATGGTTCTCGGTCTGCCATTTTAGGGTTCAAATTCTTCCTGCAGATTTGCCTTAATTACAACTTATAAGTTTATGTTATAAACCATGAGAACGGTCAGCATACAAAGTATCCAATGCTGCCCTGTCGGTGGCGAATTTGATTAGATCTCTCTGAATGTGTGTGTGCGCGTGTTTTTCTTTTAGTTTGTCCAATAGCGGCAAAAGGCATGTTGCGGTCTTTGACTTGTATATAATTGGAAGTTTCATTCTAACAAATTTTGGTGTCAGGGATTACGGAATTCTTTAGGCCTCAAGTTTCTGTCTTCTTCTGCAACTAGCTAAACGAATACATCAGCCGAATGTAACAATAGTGCTACTTTATTTTCATCGATTTGACTTGTCTTTGTTTATATCTATATCTTTTCCAGCTTCAAAGTTTACTTGGTCCTATCACAACCAAGTCTTCGCCTAGACAAGAAAGAAACCAACAATTACAGATAGCCTTGGACGATGTTTTCATGGCCCAGCCAGCTCATGGAGATGCATTGTCAATTTCATAACACGAAAGAGAGAAGACAGTGACTGGTATTATAGCATGAGTTATAAGTGATGGTTAGGCAATCAATCCTGTCCTCGAAATTATTCAGATTGGGAAAACTCACTTCCCACTAAATCATAACGTCTCTTTTTATCAGCGAAATAAAAAGAAAATATGCCACCATGGCTAAAGCTCATCATAAAGCTTCATTTGTACCTTTGTCTCGAGCAATATTGTTTTCACAACTGCGATTTCAACCAACTGGTATTCATAACCTTGTGGAATCACGTTATACTATAAAAGAAATACAGCAAAAACCATTCAAGTTGAAAGGGTGCAAGACAACATGCACATCCATCAATTGCTAGACAATAATATACAGGCCCCACAGTGGGGAGAAAATCACAAAACTCTTGAGAAAAAAGGCATATGCAGCAGATCTTATGTGCAATAGCCAAGTTACTCAATTTCTAATGTCCATTTAACAATAATCTGAATGAGACTCGTAGAAATCACTCGGGCAAGGTGACATGACCTCTTGTTCCAGCAACTGAAGTACCTGGCTCATTGTTGGCCGTTCATCTGGATTTGCATCAGTACATTTTGCCGCCATTTCCAGAATTGCTTCAACAGTTTCCATGTCAGCATCAGTACATTTTTTATCCACTACATCTTCCAATCGATTCTCTCTCAGTAGAGTGTTCATCTGTGAATGTTTGAGCAAAACAGAAAATTATATCTAGATACTCTGTAACAGATGGAAATAATTAGAACTCAAAACTCAGTGGCCTTTATCTTAAGAAACTATCATAAAAGGAGAAAAAGACCCGAGGGGCCTACCCAGCCAACAACATTCAAGCCCCTCTTTACAAAAGTCGGATCAGTTGGCCTTTTTCCAGTTACAAGCTCCAGCAAGAGAACTCCAAAGCTATAGACATCTGACTTTTCTGTGGCTCTCCCACTTTGTAGATATTCTGCTCCGTAGTAGTAAGTAATTAAAAGTCAAAAATAATTTCTATTTGCTAGAAATGACAATGATGATAATATAATGATCAATAGTTTGAAGTAATAATGCTTTATCATCCTATCAGAATACATGGTGGCATGTAGTTGGAGTTACAAATGTCAAGCAGCAATTACGCATGTCGGGAGGATTAACCTACACACAAATTGGTGAAAGTTGTGAGGATAACACGAATGTCATGTGAAATTACTCATGTCGAGAGGCAACAGTTATCTGAAACAGGCAGTTTAACAGGCAGGACAGGTAGTTACTCTCACAATGTCTAAATATATTATTAAAGGAAACACTTAAAATATCCTGATCATCTATGCTATGGAGCATTTATCTGTTAATCACCCAAATCTCTTTTTCCACTTCATAGAGAATCACGTTGCTGGGACAACAATAATCATTCAAGAAGTTCTAAGTCAGATAATGCCATCATGCAGAAACCTGAAACAAGTATGATAGTAATGTTTCCCAATCCTTGGTGTACCTAACTCTCTAAAACTAACAAAACAAATGTGTAATAAGAGCTCAATAAAGAGTTATAGATCCTGTAGTAAAACTTTTCTGCAAGAAAGCATGTAAAGGAAGTCTGAAACAAACAAAAACAATCGCAACTGAAACATTCTAGATGACAGTTCATAATAGAGTAAGATATACCTGGAGCCAAATAGCCAAAAGTGCCAGCAACCACAGTAGTAACATGGGCATCCTCATCAACCAAAAGTTTGGCAAGACCAAAGTCAGATACATGGGGCTCCAAGTTTTCATCAAGAAGAATATTGCTGGATTTTATGTCTCGATGAACTATCTTTGGACAACAATCATGGTGCAAGTATGCTAATCCTCGAGCAGAACCAAGGGCTATTTTTAAACGAGCACTCCAGTTCAACGGCCTGTCCTGTTCTTTATGTTCTGAAAATGTAAATGACATACAAGACAACACAATTATCAGTAAGCATTTCAGTATCATTTTAAAGAATGCATATGACATATTTGGGTGCATTCAAGAAGTTTTGATTTGCCATACTTTGATGTGATGAGATGGTATGTTATGAATGAATGATTGACAGGTAGAAAATGATACAAACAAATTCACAAAGTAGAAATGGTTAACCCTGACAACTCCCCCACCCCCCCCCCCCGGCGCTTTCCCACCCTTCTCTGTGGGCCACAATTCCGCATTAATGAACTGGAAATACGGTCAGTTTATAGAAAAGTCCCCAAGTAATGCTAATTCAGAAGAAATACAGAGTGGTTTAATAACAGTTGAAAATGGTGCTTCCTACTAAGTTAAAAATTTAAAAATTTAAACATCTAGTATTAAATCATGACAAACTATGAAATGCCACCTCAAATTTTTCATGCCCATGTAATTCTCCATGATATAGCTTGTAGTAAGAATTGAAATATTAAACACCAGTATACCATGCAGAAAGTCATCCAAGCTGCCCATAGCAAGATAATCATATATAAGAAGCTTTGATGCTGGGAGCCTGCAGTAACCACGCAGGTTTACTAAATTAATGTGTTTGATGCTGCCCAATATCTCTAGCTCTCTCTCAAAGACTTTATCAGATCCTTCACGACTCCGATCTATTCTTTTAACAGCAAATGTTCCACAATCATTCATGACCATTCGGTATACAGTTCCAAATCCCCCAGACCCCACAACATCCTCTTCATCAAGGGATTCCAGCTTTTCAATAATCTCACATGATGGATATGGCAGATCCCCATGAAAAGTGATAAGTTTTGTACCTGCAAAAAATAAAATAGTTAGGAGCAAGTATTTGACACAGAAAAGGGTTGGTTGGGCAGGTAGGGGCAGGGCAACAGGAGTTTATACAACTGCCAACTTTTGATAAATAAACCAGCTTACTTATATCTTGCTGCATTTGCTTTTTGACTTCTGTGTATCTCTTAGCAGCCCTTTCCTTCTTCGATAGTAGACATATCCAGAGGAACGCAAGGAGCACAACAAGCACAAGGGCCATTGTGGACATTGCACCAATTAGCACTCCTTTTATATAATGAGATGATCGCTTTGTTGGGACTGCAGAAATCAATAGGGTTAACACCTAACCATTGCATGCATAAAGCTTTTAAGAAATATTGCAATGAAAACCACACAAAACAACAAAACTTGCCTGCTACTTCATCACTTTCAGCATGCGGTAGGACTGCTGGGAATCCCAGTGACGTCCGACAAGGCTTGTGAACTTGTCTGCCACATAGGTCCAAATTGCCAATAAACCTGAGAACATAAGTGAGGCATCAACAAGCTGTATTGATGACTTAGCAGATTAGTTACAGCTTAAATTAACATTAATGTGAAAATATTTTGAAGTCCAAACGATTTACAGCGTCTTTTGGCTCCCATGTGTAGCCAACAGGGTTAGATGTTTGATAGAACCTAGATTCAAGACATCCTATTGACTTATTGGACCATTTCAAAATTTATCTAATACAAAGAAGCTGAAATGTTATGCTACAAAAGTGCAAAAATTCTTAGCATGGTATCAAAACTTTAGCCAAAGGCTAAAGGTTTTGCTGAAGTAAAACTGTGAAGAGATGCCATAAGCACACAACAGATTACATACATGCAAGTACAGTCAATGCCATTGGCAATTGGAATGCACATGATTTTTTCTAATTAATTTTGAGCCATGTACTATATCTCAATATCCTTTGAACAAATCAGATGCCTTATAGTTAGAAGAAAGCAGGTAAAACCCTTTTGGTACATAATTTCAAAGAAATATAAAAATTGAGCATCGTAGCTTATCACTAATTTGTTGGTCCACATATTATAGCAAGCATAGACATAAAAGCTGGTCATGGTGAAGAGAAGAGTACTCACGACTTGTTCCCAAAAGTGCTCAGGACTCCAATATCTGGGATTTCACCAGAGAAAAAGTTGGTTGACAAATTGCTGCCACAAATAGCAACCATCAAGCAGTTAAGAAACTTCATCTTCTCGGTTTTTAATTGCATTATTAGCTAAAACAACTCAAATTAATATTTGCAAACAACAATTCTTCTTGAACTTACAGGTAGTGCAATCTTGTAAGACGGCCTATAGATGAAGGTATAGCACCCTTTAGCGAATTGCTTGATAAATCCCTAAAATATGAATTTCCAGCAGGCAATCACAAGGATTAGCTCATAAAAATCAAACTAATTGCTAAATAAATTTACTTATCAGAAAAAATAAATAAATAAATTGCTAAAGAGTTCACATCTATGCCTTCTGAATAAAGAAGCAGTAGCATATTGAGCGATCTTACAGAATAGTGAGAAAGGAAAGGTTTCCAATATTTGATGGTATGCCTCCTTGTAGATAATTAGCTCTCAAGTAACTGCGCAAACAATCAATTGCAAGATGTAATTTAATTGCATCTAATTTAATGCCTCAGATAGAGGGAACAACGTGAAAATGAGAGAAGAAATAAGACAACTCCCAAAGCAGGAAAAAGCCACACACAAAGTAAACTTGTTCTTGCTTACAGGGCTCTCAACTCAGTACAATTGGTAATTTCGTTAGGAATTAGTCCATGTAAACTGTTCTGGTGCAGTGCCCTGTATTACCCCCAAAAAGAAGGAAAAGAAAAGAAGAAAATATAGAATCAGAATCAGCCCACTATTTCTAACATTATTCTTGTCTGTGTAGAAATTGAAAACTCACAGTCTTTGCAATCCATTTAGTTTGCCAATGCTGGAAGATATTGTCCCTCCTAATTGCATGTATGGTAGGTTTCTGTAGAACCAACCCATAACAAAACTATCAGTATAAAACTGAAAAGAGCTAAGAGAAAATAGACAAAGTACAGCAAGTGAAAGATTAAAGCAAAAGAAAAAAAGGATGTGGCTTACATTGAATGCACTCTTTGATCATTAGGATAACAAGAAATGCCAGTCCAACTGCAGGGTGACTCATCAGTAGCTAGCCAGTTTCCAAGGAAGTTTTTACTGTCGTTCAATGTGCTTTTGATCTCTAACAATGTTAGACCTTGAAAAATCAAAACCAAATCAGGTCAAAGAGATTAAAAGTTCAACTCCACTCCATTTCTAAGCGATTGAAAATAAAAATAAAAATTAGAAAACAAAAGAATAACTTTCCAGAACTCAAGCTTGATTCAGCTGAGCTAAGTTAATTCAGTTTATATTAAAGGAAATTTTTTTTTTAGAAAAAAAAAGCATCAAGCTTAAAATGTAGCAGTTTCCCATCACCAGCAGCCAACAGCCAGCAGAAAGAGAAAAAAAAAACTTTAATAAAAAAAATCAAAACAGTGATGGGTTTTTTAGTTATTACCATCTTGAGTGAGAGCAAAAGAGCCGGAGCTCAAAAGGGTAGCTGCAAAAATCACAGAGAAAAGCCAAAGCATCACCCTCATTTTCCTACTCTCCTTCTAGCTCAAGCTTCTGGGAAGTGTTACAAGAGAGGAAAAAGAGAAGAAGCTATGAAATTTTTTATAATAAAAAAGGGTAGAGGTGAGTGTGGGAAGTTAAAGTGGCGATGACAGTCAAGAACTACTATGATTAAACTAATAATAATCTGAAGCACGAGAGAGAGATAAAGAGGAAGAGAGAGATGTGTTTCCTCCAATATTTTATATGAATACAAATTAAAGGCATCCCTTTTTGAAAATTTCATGGAAAGTTGTGCAGACAGAAATAGCCGTTGTCCCAATAAAATTTCAAACAGGTTCATACAAACAACAAATCTCACGAGTACTGGGGATGGTTGAGACTCGCCACAGAGTAAAGCAAGAGGCCAGTTGCGGAGGGGTTTTTACTTGTTTTTAGCGGCAAAAAGGCTCAAACATGTGCATGTGTCAAAGGTTGGGTGGAAAGTTAAGTTGTTAAGCGTATAAAGTGGGGCTTTCGAAGGTAACTTTGGCTTGAAAAAAGCCTGAGACTGCATTGTAACCTGTCGGACTGGCTGACACAGTTCCGAGAATGCACGGAGCTGTGTTACACTATTATTATTACGTACCTTTGTAGCAAACCAACCTTGCAGTATAATTAAATCTAGTTGATCTTATAGGATCTGATGCGAGAATTATGGAAACATCTGCTTGCAAAATAGTGGAAAAAATTGTAAGTACTATTTTAGTAAGTAAGATATACGGATATGTAAGTATTTGATTTATTAATTAATATATAATTTTTTTATTTAAAAAATAAAATTTAATTTTTTTAATTATAAAAAAATTAAAAAAGTAAGATAAGCAGAAAATAATCAACAACGAGTTAATTTAATTAGTATGTTCATTTGTCTCGACTTAAATGATATTAAGTTTATGTCTTAGGGAGCATCCTATAAAATTAAAATTATACATAGAAGATTTCCATGATCCCTATTTAAAAGATAACACGTACAAATAAAAAAATGATTTAAATTTTATTAACTTTCCAAAAAAAAATGATAATGGGTGGAATCATATCCATACTTCTTGTTGGCACCATTGTACAATGTCAAATACATGACCATCATAAGATAAACAAGATTAAACAATCGATTTACCCCAATTTGTTTGCTAACAAACAAAAAAAAAACTAAGAAGAAGATAGTTTGGTTAGATAGAGAATGAAGGTTAAATTTGTACTTGTAAGATCACCTAATATTATTTAGAGGTATGATATTTGAAAAAAAACTCTTAAATAATGTAAGAAAATTCAATTAAATTATAATTCTTTTATTGTATTCAATTAATTTTTATATTTTTATTTTGAATCAAATAGATTTTTATGATTAATAATTGATTAATTATTCTTAATCAAAATATTATTTATCATTTTATATTCACATAACGTTAATATAAAAGATAAAAAATATCATATGATCATGTCATTATAAAATATCAATATGCAACATTATCTTTTATACTAATATGTCAATATGTCATATCAACTTTTATGTAACATGAGAAATGTTAATTAATTAAATATTAATTAAAAACTTATTTAATTTAAAATAAAAATATAAAAATTTAATTTAATATAATAAAATAATAAAAATTTATTTAAATTTTCTAAAATAATTCAAAACTTTTTGAAGTGTTATACTTACTTTCAATGATATTTGTTAAGGACAATGCTCTTTTCATCTCTCACTCCTTTTTCTTTTCTCACTTTTAGGTTCTAAATCAATACCATTGATGGTTGACTTTTCTTCCTAAAAAAATTAAAGATACAAATTGTTTTTATAATTTGTCATACATTAAAAACTTCATTATTATAGAATTTTACATCATTGAAAGAGGAGATGTAAAAATAATATAATAATATATACATATATATATATATATATTATTCAAGAACTCATTAATTAAGAATTTTGGGTTTAAGAAGTACTCGACGTGTATATGTAAATATTTTTGATATGCTCCAAATGAACTTAAATTTGACTTATTTCCTCAATATTAATATTCTGTTTATACTTGAGTTAAGGGTTGAGTTAGAAGGGAAAAAATTAGTTAATTAATTATTTAAGAAAATACATAGTTTTGACAAATATCTATAAAAACCATTGCTGTAAAAGAGGAAAGTAATAAATAGAAAAGTGAAACAATTACTAATACTTTGTTAGCTTCAAAAAAAAAAAAATAGTACGTGTGTGTGCCAATTATTTTGATGGTGTGGTGGGTCAAGGCATTTGTAAGACATTTATGGTTTTGGTACACAGATGGGGCATCAAAGGAAGTCATCCAGCTTCAAATTAGGGTGACATATCAATAACTGGCATTGGATTTAGACCAATGAGTCGAGTTGGTTCATTTATGCTACTTGTTCATTTTGTCAAAAGTTACCCTATCCCATCCCATGTGGCCCCAAATTCTGAAATTTGGTTTACTAAACATTTGTAACTAAAAGTGTGATGAAAATGATTTGAATTTAGACCAAGCAAGAAAAAAAGGCATAACTAATATTTTGACAAGCTTCACAACGTATACCTAACGACACCAATGCCAACTCAGAAATCATGGCAAGCTTTATGCACTTGGAAGTTTGTAATTCAAGCAAAAGGTTGTCCCCAACCTTAGCCTTTTAACATTCTCATTTCTCATCGATGATGAAGTATCACATTTTTATTTTCTTTTACAATCAGAGCATCATTATATGAAAGACAGATCTCTATTCTAATTTTTTTATTTTCTTTATTAAATAACTCTACTACGATCTTATTTCACCATTTACCGCTTGAGTTAAGGTTAAGTGGAGATGAAGTTACTTAACCATGTATTTTTTTTTTGTCGAACTATTCAGCAAGTCTTGGTACTATAGTGTTTTATATGCAATAAAACTACTACTTTAATATTCACATAATGGGTTTCAGTAATTATTACTTATTATGTACATTAAAGCTCTTATTGATAATGTTATTCATCATGAGTATTAAATTTTATTATTGAATATCTGTTTCTTTTGACTTTATATATAGAGCTTTGACAATTCATTTTGGAGAACATGATTTCTAAAACTAGTGAGATGCATTTTCACATTTAGCTATCTCTCAAATTCTCTTTTACTTAATCATTCTCCACCTTCTTCTTAGCCTGATTCTACCTCTCACCTATTCTCTACTTGTTCTCAATTTTACTCTACTGCTTACTTATTCTTTTACACTTCTATTTGTCATAGCACGATCAGTACTTTAAGGACTGCTCTAATTTTTTTATCTGTCATCTTCAACACATCTTCTTACTTATTTACAGCACTTTCTCTCTTTTTCATCATAAAACCCCTCTTCAAATACAATTAACATAATTTATTATTTGTGTGGTGTTGGGAAATTGCAAGAGTCAAGTATCATCAATTTAATTGTGTTGGCACATAGAGAGTGCATGAATTTTCTACTCAAAATACAAGGTTTGGATTTCCTGATTGTCATAAAAAAAAATCCTTAATCCTGTGATTTTGAGTATTGTTGATGTCTGCATCTAAAATGAACAATAATTAAGCATAAAATTAAGAAAGGTGAAGGGTGAACTGTCCATCATGACAATAACAATGGAAGAAATAAAAAGAAATGGATTAGTTCAACCAAAAGAAAGAATAAGTAAACAATAATTAAACATTTAAATTTGAATTCAACCAAAAAGAGAAAAAGAAAGTATTTGAATTTGAAACTTGATGAAAGTTCTTTTTAAGAATAAAAAATAAAAAAAAATGATAGCAGTAACTTCAATTTAAATGGAAATAGAAATAAAGAAAGTACAGTAATGATGATGCATATTAAATCACTTGATGATGACGAGATGAAGGGAATGACGTTCCTAGATGGTACTGAATGTAACCTCAACCCCATCAACTGGTTTTGGATGTGGAAGATGACTCATCCCTGCGTCTTGAATGAGCAGTTCCCACCTGAAATTACCATGTAACTGGCACTAAATCAAACGTATTTATCGTAACTTACAAGCATAAAAAGCATCGGGATAACATTTACTATTAACTTAATTACCTGTATCTAACAAATATATGGTGAAGGATTAATGCAAGTCGTGTACGAGCAAGCATGTTTCCAGCAAAGATTCTGGATCCACCCTAAAAACCTGATATTTACCAGGCCTAGCAGGTTCCTGGTTAGGAAAGCAAAATCAGGGTCAGTAATAGCTAAACATTTATCTTCGTTCAGGTTCAGCCATGTTGTCAATGCGCACTTACATTCCATATATCAGGATTGAAGCACATGGGTTCTCAAAGTTCTCCATCGAAGCCACAGAATTACTTTCCAAAATCTTTGGTATTTCCTAACCTGTATTTTTGTAGAAGAACACGACAGTAACTTCTTAACTTAAAATATGTGAATGGGGAATTTGTATTAAATAATGAACCTTGCTAATTACATCCTAACTAGGTCTCGTACCATTATACTCTACTTCTTTAGTAAATAAATGGAAATTAACTGCTGAAATATTGACCATTTTCTTCCATAACCTATACAGTCCAAAATGTTTATCTTCAGGTTCCTAGCTAAATTGCAATATGACCATTGGCCAGGCCTCCTTACAGAAAGAATTACAATGAAATGCGTCCAACTGAAAGCAGTCAGACCTTGTTAGAATATCTTCACTTGTGAATTCACCTTGCTTTTCCTTCCTTATAGCCGCATCTTCCTCCTACAGTTCAATAGGAGAAGCTATAAAGTTGAGTCAGAAAGGAGTTGATTTTGCTTGCATTATTTTAATTTCTGCAGGAAATTCCAGTGCACGATGGTTGGTTGTTGTACCTAGAACTTTTGAGTACTTTTGGGAACTTGGCAAGGTAATAGATAGCCAACACTGAAGCAAGTAAAGTAGATTCATATACAGCAAAAAGAAGGCTGACAATGTTATCTAGCAGCTCTTGGGTCACTTAATTTTTTACCTTCATCATCTTTAATTTCAATCAAGCCATCCATTAGAACATTGGTTATATTTAACCCATCCTTCTTCTTCTTCTTCTTCTTCTTCTTCTTCTCTAGCTCAACCCAGAAAATTGCCTCAAGTTTCTTCCTACACTGCTAAAAAAAACTAGGTTGTTATACAGATTGCAACTTGTTATAATCAAGTAAATTTTGTTTGCAGAGTATGACCAAAAAAACTATGTTGTTATACAAATTGCAACTTGTAGAATTGGCATTGTGAACCAGCCTAAGTGGCATGGTCAGAGGCAGCTCCAGGAAGGTTTAATGGCTGAGCTCTAATTTCTGTAACCATCCCATCAAACAGTTCATCAATGGTATCTAGCAGAGGCCTGAGGCCCTGGCTCAATGCTAACAAATAATTTCCAACGTCTCCAAGTGGGATCTTTGAATGACGTTTGGCAGGTCCTTTATTGGACGTCCAATCATTCTTTTAACATTTTCTTTTGTTTAGGATAATTTATGTATATTATTTAAATTAAAATTATTTTTTTCCTTTTAATGATTTGAAACGTTTAATAAAATATAGTATAAATGATATGGTACGAATCATAGGTTCTTGTTTTTTTGTTTATAAAGTCATAAAAAATATAATTCATGTTCTTTTATATATCGTTTTATTAATGATAGAAAAAATTAATTACATAAGGGAGGGGGACCTAAACCTTACTTCTAGAATTACAAAAGATCGAGAAATAATTTGAAGATTGCCTAATAGGAAAAATTTCAATTTATGTGTAACTTTGTGATTGCTATCATAAAATTGAAACTTTTCCTGATTACAGAAATCTGAATAAATCTGTAAATAAACCAAACAAAAATAGTAAATTAGGAGTACTACTCCTTTACATTTATTTGAAACGAACATAAGGTAATTTTGTTTTATCTAATCTAATAATCCCCTTGAGCTGATCTTCTGTTTGTGAAAATACCTGTAGGTTCTGATGCAAATATCCCTGGTTTGAGAGATAATCAGCTGCCTGATTCCTTTCTCGGTAAATGTGCGTGATACGGAAATTAATGCAACTCAAACATTTGTAGATGGTAGCTAGCAAGTATCGAGTCTTAGATGAACCCCGATGACTGTTCTTTTATATATATATATATACATATTATTTTATGCAATTAATTATCATTTTTAATTACTCCGTCGTCAATAAAAAAATTTACTTATTTGAACCTTAATACATTTTGCCAAAACGTGAACAGTAATATATTAGAAATTCATAAAAATATGAATACCTTTAAAAAAAAATATAAATATGATCAATTCATTTCAATAAATCTATTATAAAGTGAAATATTTCAATTATACAATTTATAAATAATGAATTTCAATACTATCATATCTTTTTTCTTAATTTTATTTCTCAGTCAAAACTATTATTAGTAACAAAAGTTTATTACATTAATTAAAATTAAGATGTGCTTAAATAAGAACAAAATTCTACTTCGTACGGGCAATCGTTAAGCCATTTTGTGTTTATCAAATGCGCCCATCATTGCAGAGAGGTAGCCTTAGAGTACAAGTTTGGGCCACTCCAGGATGAAAGCTGTCATCCGATTCAACAACAAATTTGTTGACTGGTGATGGACGGTGATCGAAAGAGATGGGCTCTGTACACTCCATCCCCATTGACATACCTAATCATCGTTATTTTATTTTTTTCGAAAGGTCTAATCATTATTATTTTAAAATGTGAAAAGGTTTTGATTTTTTTTAGAGAAACATGAATATTTGGTTACTTCATCAACATTCATATATTAGGAGTGGCTTTACATGATACGTTATTATTAGGGAATTTTTTTTAACCCTTAAAAATAATGTGTTCGAAAATGACTCTCAAGATAATTTTAATTATTTTTAGTCAAAAAAATACATTTTGCGATAAAAATGCTTTTAATGAGACATGTTCGTTGATACGCAGTTTTAAACAAGTGAAAAATGAAAAAATAAAAATGTAAAAAATTTTCAAACATCTATTTTTTTTCGAAAACCTTGTGCAAAAGAAAATAATATTGCATAAGACGGTTTTTCAGATATTTTGAACATAACATTCAGCTAATAGGAGAAAAGAAATATTAAATCAAACGAAAAATCGATTGTGATGAATCGAAAGTTTCGAGAATGATGTGAAATGAGAAATCCGGCTAACGATGGTGAATCGAAAGGAGAAAGATGTGAATACAAAGCATGAAATGGTCGAACTACAACAGGCCATATATGACACAGCTGTGTAACGGTAATGTTTAGAGTTTGTGAAACGGTATGTTGGGGAATGTGTGAAAGAGCATGGTGAGAATGTGTGACACGGCTGTGAGATGATAGGGTTTAGAGTTTGTGAAATGCCATGGAGGGAAAATGTGACATTACAGGGTGAGAATATGGTGAGCATATGTGAGACGGCTGTGACACGGTAGAGTTTAGAATTTGTGACACACCATGTAGGGAATCAGTTACATGACAAGATTCAGAGTTTGTGACACACTATGGAGGGAGTCTATGACACGCCATGGAGGGAATCAGTGACACAGCAGGGTTTAGAGTTGGTGACACGTTATGGAGGAAATTTGTGACACGCCATGGTGTGCATATGTGACTCAACACGGTGCGAAAATGCGAGACGACATGGTGAGCATATGTGATAGGGCTATGACATGGTAGGATTTAGAATTTGTGACACACCATGGAGGGAATCTGTGACATGTCAACGTGTGAAAATGTGAGACGGCATGGTGAGCATATGTGACAGTGCTATGACACGACAGGGTTTATAATTTGTCACACGCCATGGAGGGAATTAGTGACATGTCAGGGTTCAGAGTTTGTGACATGCCATGGAGGGAATTTGTGACATGCCACGGTGCGAAAATGTGAGGCGGCATGGTGAGCATATGTGATAGGGCTATGACATGGTAGGGTTTAAAATTTGTCACACGCTATGGAGGGAATTAGTGACACAACAGGGTTCAGAGTTTGTGACACGTCATGGAGGGAATCTGTGACACGCCATGGTGTGCATATGTGACACACCACAGCACGAAAATGTAAGATGGCATGGTGAGCATATGTGATAGGGCTATGACATGGCAGGGTTCAGAATTTGTCACACGCCATGGAGGGAATCAGTGACATGGCAAGGTTCAGAGTTTGTGACACGCCATGGAGGGAATTTATGACATGCCTTTGTTTAGAGTGTGTGACACGACATTGCTTGAAGAGTTGACATGCTATAGTTTGAAATTAAAAAAAAGGCAAATAACAAGGAAACCGATTAGACTTCCACTGAACAAATGAAATGAAGAAATGAATATTATAAGGTCATTTCATTTTAATTAAATATTTTCAGAATTTCTCAAACATGTGTGTAAAGGAAGTAAG
Source organism: Theobroma grandiflorum (assembly GCA_036013995.1). Classification (NCBI taxonomy): domain Eukaryota; kingdom Viridiplantae; phylum Streptophyta; class Magnoliopsida; order Malvales; family Malvaceae; genus Theobroma; species Theobroma grandiflorum. Next base: position 19,198,975 of record CP142131.1, read on the forward strand.
AAAGTTTGAATCATTCCTCATTCGCAAAGGTACCAGAGTGTTCGACTTCTTTTTTTGCAATCTTAATAACACCACAACAACAACGTCGGTTATCAGTGAAGAGGTCAGTCAGTCTCAAATTAAAACTTTCTTCTGTTCGTTAATTTTTTGCTGAGTTTGTTTGATATGTTCATCTTTCTTTTTGCAATTGTATTGTTTAAACTGTTTTCTCCCTGATTTGATGGTTTTTGGAGTTAAATGGTAGTGGGTTTACTGGATTTTCGGGTTTAGCGTGTGACGACATTGGTTATTTAAAGGCAGTTCGTGTAACGAGTCTGTAATAACAATGATTGACATGTCACACACCATGGTTGCGACTCTCTACTTTGGGTAGTTTAGGCCTGTTTGTGTAAGGAGAGAGTAATTATAGTGATTGGCATGTCAGCGTTGGTGTGTAACAACATTTAAGTTGATATGCATGGTGCGTAACAACATTTGTTTTGATATGCATGGCGTGTAACTACATTTGAGGTGATATGCATGGCGATTAACAACATTTTACTTGTTATGCATGGCGTGTAACATCATTTGACTTGATATGCATGGCGTGTAATAATATTTGACTTGATACACATGGAGTGTAACAACATTTGACTTGATATGCATGGCATGTTGCAACATTTTATTTGATATGCATGGTGTGTAACAACATTTTACTTGATATGCATGACGTGTAACAACATTTATTTCTTTCTTTAGTATCCCTTATTGCACATTATGGGTTAACTAACTCGTGCATGTGTGCCATGTTTTGCAAATACAGTGTAGATAGTATGGGGATCTTGATAGTTTCCTGATTGTGCCGAAGGAGAAGTGGGTGTTTAATGTCTCCATTAACACCCATTGTAAGTGGTCGCAACTGCATTACATCAACAAAACTCTCAAAGAGAAAGGGGAGTACAATGCAGTGAAACGTACATGCTTCGGAATGCTTCTGGACATATATCCGTAAAGCTACTTTTGCATTGGTCTCTTGCATAACATAATGATTTGTCAAATCAATGAGACAAATGTAATGGAACAGAGCTATGGTTTGCCATTGGCAAGAGCAAGGCCCGTATTTCAAAGCAGGAGTTATGCCTTATCATTGGATTAAAGTTTGGTCGAATGCCCGATGTGTTCACACGATCGTACGAGGTTGTTGTGGATGGAATTCATGCTAGATGCTAGAATGGGCAACTGAACGTTAAGCTGCAGGCTTTGCTTGATACGTTCCATGGAGGTAACTTTGAGCGAGTAGGAGACGCGACCATGATGGCACTCGTCTTAATCGCGAATAACATTTTATTTGGTCAAGACTATCGTAGACGAGTGACGCCTTGGCTGTTGTCATTGGTAGAGGACATCGATGCTTGGAATGTCTTCCCATGGGGTCATTATTTATGGACGCTAACCTTGGACTACCTTTTAAAAGGGTTCAAAGTGCCTGCCTTGAACGTGCAGAAGGAAACTCGTGTACATTACAACATTTATAGATTTGCTTGGGTGATACAGGTAATGTCATGTAACATTTTTCAGTTCCCTCTTGAGAAAATAATTTATGGTTGCACTTGTTTATCATTTATGGTACGATAATGGTTATATTCGACTTGCAATTTTAAGCAATGGAGGCTATTTCGGCCTTGCAAAAAATAGTTACCCCTTCTGGTCCAAAGGAGAACGTCTACCCACGAATGTGCATATGGCAATACAATCAGAAGCCAAAAGAATTCTACAAGGTAGTTGAGAAGTTGGAGTCATTTGAATAGGTGAGTGAACAAATACTAATTTCTACTATGAATTTGTATAATAATTTTCCTTAAAATTTATTAACAAAACCTAATTTGCAATTATGGGCATTGGAGATGTTGGAGCTTACTTGGATGAGGCTAGCTAGGAGTATTTTGTGTTGGCTCCATTAGTTTTTGATGATAATAAAACATTCCCATGTCATCTGTGTCTAATATTTTTAACTAAGTGTGCAGGGCAAATGATCACAAATAAGACAATATGACAATCTTTCTATTGAACATCTAAAGATGTGATTTGGATAAAGAACAAGGAAGATCAGTATTAATGAAGCTCCCTGGTGAATCAAGGAAGATCATTAGTTGAACAAAGGTCAAAGAGGAGAAGTGAAAGGGTGAAGCTTGGTGAGAAACAGAATCAAGTTAGTTGACCAAGATAATGGGGTTAGTTAACTAAGCGATCACTGGAATCTGCATCAGAAACAGAACCAACTTAGTCAACCAAGGGAAAAATTTTAGTCGACTAAGTGCTCTCTGTCTGCTACATCCGCCAAGCCACTACAAGACAAGAAAACGGCTAGAATCTTCCTTAAACTGTTTCTAACGGTCATAAACGTCCCAACAACCATTAGACCAGCTTATCCAAATATAAAAGGATCTTCAAATGCCAAAGAACTCTCTCTTGACAACTTTGGCTTCACACTAAAAAACACCATCACATTCAAGCCAAGAAGAGTAGCAAAACCTGAAAATCCTTTGTACTCTTCATTGAACCTCAACGCCTATTCTTTGTATCTATGTTTAGCACTTCAACTTGTACCATATAGATCAGCCGTGTGATCACTAGGTACTTTTCTTCTTCTATCTTTGTATTCTTAGAGTGAGTGTTTCACTCTAAGTGTTTGCATCAAGCAAGGTTTGCTTGGATGCTTGTAGGTTCTAACTTAGCCTTGAAAAGTTGGGGTTGGGTTCTAGTTTAGCCCGTGAAAAACTAGAGTTAAAGGTTGTGGTTGAGCCTTGGAATACCACATTGGGTTTTAGTTTAGCTTGGGAAAAACTAGTGATAGGTTATGGTTGAGCCTTGAAAAACCACATTGGGTTTTAGTTTAGCGCGGGAAAAACTAGTGATAGGTTGTGGTTGAGCCTTGAAAAGCCACATTGAGTTTTAGTTGATCTTGTGAAAAACTAGTGTAAAGGTTGTGGCTAAGCCTTGGAAAAGCCATTGTAAAAGTTTGGTGGAAGCTTGTGAATTCCACCGTCTAGTGTTTGATTTGAAAATCCTTGGTTGGATAATCAAGGTAGTGGATGTAGGTCTTGGACCGAACCACTATAAATACCTTGTCAATTGTTTTCATTGCCTTATCTTCCTTAGTTGAGATCAAGTCTCAATCCCACCTAAAAGAGCCGAGATAGTGCTATTCACCCCTCTTCTAGCACCTATATTTGGGACCAACATTTTGTGGACCTTGATGTCCCGTTATCTGAAGGCCAACAATATGTGCCCATAGGGCACATGGAGTTTCTGGTGGATTGGGGCTTAGATGTGAGGGAAAAAAAGAAAAACTTGAAAGAGAAAAGAGCCACCAGTGGCACTAAGCGAAGGCACACCACCTCTCCTTTAGTCGATGAGCTATCGAGCCCTAAGTTAATGGAAGAAAGGGACGACTATGGTCCAAGTAGTGAATAGCTACTAAGAAGTGTTGCAACGGTTTAAAGTTCAATAATTCCATATGTGATTATCGAATAACATATCTGTGTTTGCAGTTGGACCATGCGATGGTAGCTTTACAACTACCAAGAGGTCCTCTTCATACGCACAATGATAATGAGCTATTGATAAGATGGGTTCTAATAGTTTGTGTTCAACATTTCCACACGTGTTTATCGAGTAACACCATATTTTTTGTAATTGCAGTTGATGGAGGTGATGACAAGTCCTTAATGATCGAGCGGTCTGACTCAACCGCACAGTGCTAATGAGCCTCAATAAGGATATTAAAGTTTTAATGGTTAATGTTCAACAATTCCATATATGATTATTGAATAACACAGTAATATATGTTATTGCAGTTGACCCATTCAATAAGAGTTAATGAAGGAGTAGTCATGAAACATCAGCTCCAATGGATCATGTGCAGGCATCAAAAAGACATGTTGGAGCTGAAGGCTTCAATTCAGTTATTGACTCTGTTAATGCAGACTCTTGAGGACCATACCGTTGCTCGAATTCTAAACGACCTAAAATCACAAGTACGTTATTCTATCTTCGCTTGTATTATGGTGGTTTACATTTAGTAGATGTAGTCTTATTTTTTATTTTTCGTTTTTGGTTTGTGGTATTTTATGATCTAACAAATTTTCCCATTTGTTATGTAGGGTGGTGATTCATCACAAGATGATGGTGACTACCGGGATCATGCTGATGATGGGCAGCATGATCAACTTGTTGTTGACATTCACGATGACGTTGTTGCTATTGAGGGACAAAATATAACTCGTGTCGATGACATTGTCGATGCTGCTGTGCCAAGCGATCTGACCCTTCAATTAGATGCTGGTGAAGGAATCCATGTTCTTGAGGCTGATTTGGCTATCGAGGTAATTGCAAGAGAGGAAGGGGACCTTGTCAAGCCCAGCCCTAAAATATTTGACATGACATTTATATATGTGATATCATACCTGCAAACTAGAATATCTCGAAAAAGTAAATAAAAATCGGTATTGTACTTAGAAGTACAACTTGTTGGTCCCAAATATAGGTGCTAGAGGGGGAGTGAATAGCATTATCTTGGTTCTTTTTGGTGGGATTGAGACTTGGTCTCAAACTAAGGAAGATAAGGCAATAAAAACAATTGACAAGGTATTTATAGTGGTTCGGTCCAAGACCTACATCCACTACCTTGATTATCCAACCAAGGATTTTCAAATCAAACACTAGACGGTGGAATTCACAAGCTTCCACCAAGCTTTTACAATGGCTTTTCCAAGGCTTAGCCACAACCTTTACACTAGTTTTTCACGGGATCAATTAAAACCCAATGTGGCTTTCCAAGGCTCAACCACAACCTATCACTAGTTTTTCCCGGGCTAAACTAAAACCCAATGTGATTTTCCAAGGCTCAACCACAACCTTTAACTCTAGTCTTTCACGGGCTAAACTAGAACCCAACCCCAACTTTTCAAGGCTAAGTTAGAACCTACAAGCATCCAAGCAAACCTTGCTTGATGCAAACACTTAGAGTGAAACACTCACTCTAAGAATACAAAGATAGAAGAAGGAAAGTACCTAGTGATCACACGGTTGATCTATATGGTACAAGTTGAAGTGCTGAACATAGATACAAAGAATAGGCGTTGAGGTTCAATGAAGAGTACAAAGGATTTTCAGGTTTTCTACTCTCTTTGGCTTGAATATGATGGTATCTTTTTGTATGAAGCCAAAAAGTCTTTTCTTTGGCATTTGAAGATCCTTTTATAGTTAGAGAAGTTGGTCTGATGGCTGTTGGGACGTTTATGACCGTTAAAAACAGTTTGGGGAAGGTTTTAGTAGTTTTCTTGTCTTGTAGTGGCCTGGCGGATGAAGCAGACAGAAAGCACTTAGTCAACTAAGATTTTTCCTTTGGTCGATTAAGTTGGTTTTGTTTCAGATACAGATTTCAGTGATCGCTTAGTCGACTAACCCCATTATCTTGGTCGACTAACTTGATTCTGTTTCTCCCCAAGCTTTACCCTTACACTTCTCCATTTCAACTTTTATTCGACTAATGACATTCCTTGGTTCACCAGGGAGCTTCATCAATACTGATCTTCTTTTTTTTTTATCCAAATCACATCTTTAGATGTTCAATAGGAAGATTGTCATATCGTTTTATTTGTGATCATTTACCCTGCACACTTGGTTAGAAGTGTTAGACACAAATGACATGTGAATGTTTTATTATCATCAAAAACTAATGGAGCCAACAATCTCCTCCTTTTTGATGATGACAAAACATCCCTTGATTAACAGCATGGTGTCTATTCAGTTCCTTTTTCAGTTTCTGTAGAGAATGAGGATTGCTCCCCTTAAGTTCATGCTCCCTCTAAGTATGTGCATATCTTTAATCCATTCCAGCAAGTTTTTATCCAGGTTATATTCTTAGTGACATTGTATATTCTTGCTTTGGGTAGACAATGTTCATATATGCAGATTTTAAGAGTTAATGGCATGTTGACAGATTATTATCAGCTTTCTGTTTCTGTAATTTTCTGTTAACTAGCATGCAGGTTCAGATTTCATTCACACCGTGATTTATCCAGTAAACTCTCATGAATCATCATTCATATGTACTCAAGCATATGTTGTACTTTGCATAATTGTCTCAGAAATGATTTATCAATCTAATAGCTCAATATTAGCATAATATCAGAAAATTATAGCAGTTTTGCACAGTGTCAGCAGATAAATTTCTAGCCATGCTTCATATTGCCATAAACATCATTTTTAGAGTTCAAGCATTTTAAGCAACTATCAACAAGCATATTCAAGACATTCATAAAGTCAGCTAAAATTAAAAGTATTGTTCGAATGCCATTTTGGCATTTATATCCAACAAAACAGTAACCAGAAAAATTGTTCCAGAAATACCCCTAGTCCTGTTTTTGCTACCGATCTGCCCTAGAAGTCTGGTACCTCTACCCTCAGGATTTTTTGTTTTTCTTAATATTCTCCTTAAAGGTCATATACCTCTACCCTCAGATTTTTTGTTTTTCTTGTAAATACTACTCCCTCTTTTTGTCATCATCAGGAAAGAGGCTAAGGTATCAGTTCTCAGATGGAGATGGTGTAGACTCAGGGGACATTGTCTGTTCTCACCAAGGATTTAGGGGAAAAGGAGAAGGTGGTCTCAAAGGGGGTTGAGAAGTTACTTTTGGAGTCTGCTGAGGAGATGTTCCTGTAGCTTTTTCTGGAGTTGCTTGATTAGAGACTTCAATCGAAGCTTGAAGAGTGCTTGCAGGAGGTGACTTTGCCTTTTCTGCCAATCTTGAAGGCTTCCTTGTTCTTGGAGGAACTGATTTTCTTGCTGTCTTCTTCTATTTCATGGCAGGTGGCTGAGGCTTTGATGCAGGAGCTATGTCTTTTGCTTTTGCTTTTCCTTTCTTCTTTCCTTTTTCTGCAACTGCCTGTTCTGAGGTCATTGCTTGAGCAGCTTGAGCTGCTGCTGCCTCTTTTTCTACTTGCTCTTCTCTGATCATTTCATAGAAAAGTCCCATGATAGATACTTCTTCAGAATGTGGAGGGGATGCATTATGTTCAGGCTGAGATAGAGGCTGGTGCTTAGGAGAACCAAGAGGTGAACCAACTACCTCAGTCCCTTGATCAGATGTTTCTTTTCTTGTTGAGGTGGTTTGGTGTGGTTCTTCAGGATCTGGTTCAATGTCATGATGACTAGGGCTTGCACTCTGATAGGCTGATCCTTCAGCTTGAAATTCAGGGCTTGCATCTTGGAATTCATAACCTTCTGGTTGCAATGCTGATCCTTTAGCACCTTATTTTGTTGGTGCCATGCTCTCAGTAATAGAGGAGTCAGCATTGGCAGGTCCCGTTGGCATTTCAGATTTGGCTTTTAGGCTGGTTTTAATTTCATTAATTCTTTCTTCAATTTTAGCAAGCCTGGCTCCCTGATCGGTGAGCTTAGCATCCATTCTTATCAACAGGTTGAACATTACTTCATTGGAGAATGGGGGGCTGCTGTTTCTAGTTGTGTGGGGGCTGTCTTTGGTTGAGTCTGAACTGAAGTGATCTTAGAGGTCTTGCTGAAGGTATCCCTATACACTTTGTATCCCATTTTGATCAGACTTCCCAGGTACATTGGTTGGTCTCTACTCTTGACCATATCCATATCATACCTCTTTGCCCATACTCCTTTCTTTTTGACAAGGGATGTGATCACATTCCCATAGGGCAAATGAATCTTTTCCAGTTTGCATGCTGCCCTCATTCTTTCAATCATGAACCGTCCAAGGTTAGAACTTCACCAGTGAATGCATGCTCCATCAGCCAAAGGTCTTGAAGGCTGATGTAGCTTAAACTACCATTTCTCCTATGTAGGTTTGCAGCAACAAAGTAATAATGCAAGATTCTAAACTGTGGACTAATGATCAGTTCTGCATTGCTCTTGGAAGAGAATTTTTCTTTTTTCCCGGTGACAATTTCCCACACAGAAGCAGGATTATACTTGTCAAGCATCTCATATTCTCCATTTTCACCTTCAATTCCTAGCAGGTTACTTAAGTCTGAGGCAGTAACTAGGAATTCTTTTCCATTAAGAAAGACATTCAGATTTTCTTCAGAGTACTCATCTGAATCATCAAGGTCTCTTTCATTAAATGCAATGCTAGAATAGAATTCTTTAACTAAACTAGCACTATATGCTCTGTCTTTGAAAGAGCTAAACTCCTTGATACTTGGTTCATTAAAATAATCTGTCAGGCTCGTTTGCAGTTCAGGAGTTTCACTGAAACTCTCCCAGTCAATATACTTCCCACATGTAATGGGGGCATTTTCAATTTTCTTAAATCTCTCTTCATGAATTTTGTTCCTATATTTTAGGGAAGAAGCAGATGAAGTACTTTATTCTTCTTTGCTCTTCTTTCCCAGTTTCTCAGTCTTCTTTGTTGCAGAACTCGATGTCCCTTTTTGTTTCTTTCTTGGGTGCTCAGTTTCAGGGTTTTCTTCTGTTGGTCTTTTCCCCTTTTTCTTTGCTAGTAAATCCTTCAGAAGGGTTGACTTGGCCATTGCAATTTCTGAAGATGTTTTTCACTTAGGGTTCCAAGAGGTGTCAGAAATAAGGTTCTTAGTTGATTTCAGAAGATGGAGAGAAGCAACTAAGACTGATAGAGATGAAATAGTCAGTTTTCAGAAGATTAGGAAGTGAATGACAGTTTCTAACTTAGGGAGCCGTCTGTCTCCCCCTTAACTAATGCCTCATTTTCCCAAATTTCAAAACTCCCTCTCATATTTTTACTATTTACTGCATCAGGTTTCCCCCTTTCATTTTGTCACCCAGTAGGCACAAAATTTCCTTAGTTTAATCCTATATTATTCAACTATTTGTTCTTTTGATCCAATAAAACAGAATGCTCTTAGTTGACTGAGTTTCATACATTAGTCGACTAAGTTTCTTCTGTTTTCCTCTATTTGGTTCAGACTTCTTCCTATAATTCTTCCAAACAACACATTCCTAGATTCATTCTAATTTCACAGAATCTATCCTCACTAAGGGGTTTTGTGAATATGTTAGCGAGTTGGAGCAATGTGCTCACAAATTGAATATTGATTTCTCCCTTAGTTACATAATCTCTAATAAAATGATGTCTAATTTCAATGTGCTTAGTTCTTGAGTGTTGCACAGGATTCTTTGAAATATTTATAGCACTGGTGTTGTCATAATATATGGGTGTGTTATTTATGGACAACCCGTAGTCTTTCACTTATTGCTTAATCCATAAAACCTGTGCACAATAACTTCCTAGGGGCATATATTCTACTTCAGTAGTGGATAAGGCTACAGAATTTTACTTCTTGCTTGACCAGCATACAAGCATGTTTCCTAGCAGCCGACATGTTCCACTTGCGCGCTTCCTATCAGTTCTACTTCCAGCAAAGTCAGCATCTGAATTTCCTACAAGGCTGAATGGTGATTCTTTTGAGTACCATAACCTAGGCCTTGAGTTTCAATGAGATATCTAAATATTCTTTTTACAACAGTGAGGTGTGTTTCTTTAGGTTGAGACTAAAATCTAGCACACAAGCACACACTAAACTGAATATCTGGTCTATTTGCAATTAAGTAAAGAAGAGATCCAACCATACCTCTATAGAGCTTTTGATCAACATCTTTACCTTTCTCATCAGCATCAAGCTTTGCAGATGTACTCATTGGTGTGCTGATGGATTTCAATTTCAGCATGTCATACTTTTTTAGCATGTCTTGAATGTATCTGTCTTGGCTGACAAAGGTTCCTCCTTTGCATTGCTTGATTTGAAGGCCAAGAAAGTACTTCAATTCTCCCATCATGCTCATTTCGAATTCTCCCTGCATTTCCTTAGCAAAGTTCTTGCAAAGAGATTCATTAGTAGCGTCAAATATTATGTCATCAACATAGATTTGAACTATGATTAGATCATTTAGGTATCTCTTGATAAACAGTGTGGTGTCAATGCTGCCCCTGACATAGTCTTTTTCCACCAAGAATTTTGAAAGCCTTTCATACCAAGCTCTAAGAGCTTGTTTCAAACCATATAAGGCTTTATGAAGCTTAAGGACATAATCTGGTTTTTCGAAATTTTCAAAACCAGTAGGTTGTTCAACATATACCTCTTCTTGAATAATTCCATTTAGGAATGCACTCTTCACATCCATTTGGTATAGTTTGAAGTTCATATGACAAGCAAAGGCAACTAACAATCTTATGGCTTCTATTCTTGCTACTGGAGCAAAGGTTTCTTCATAATCTATTCCTTCATCTTGATTATACCCCTTTGCTACCAATCTTGCTTTGTTTCTCACAACATTTCCTTGTTCATCAATCTTGTTTCTAAACACCCATTTAGTGCCAACAATAAGGTGATTTGAAGGCTTAGGCACTAGTGACCATACATTATTTCTCTCAAATTGATTCAGCTCCTCTTGCATGGCTAAAATCCGGCTTTCCTCTTTTTCAGCTTCCTCAAAACTTTTAGGTTCAATTTGAGAAATGAAAGTTGAAAATTCACAAGTTTCCTTAATTCCTTTCCTAGTCTTAACTCCATGAGATATGTCACCTATGATTTGATCTTTTAGATGACCTCTCACATATCTCCAGCTCCTAGGTAAGTCACTATGTTGGATTTCTTGTCTTTGTAAATTTTCAAGAGGTGGAGCTACGATTTCTTCTCTTGATGAGTCTTCCTCATTGTTCTTGCTATCATTTAGACTCATTTCATCCATGTGTTTTCCTAGATTTTCAAAATCTTCATCATCCTCATGAACTTCCTTTTCAACATGGATTGATTCATCAAAAACTATATGGACAGATTCTTCAACATTTAGTTTCCTTTTGTTGAAAACTCTATAAGCTTTAGAGTTCATGGCATATCCCAAGAATATTGCTTCATCACTTTTAGCATCAAACTTCCCTAATGACTGTTTTCCATTGTTCAACACAAAGCATTTGCAGCCAAAGCTCCTAAAGTAAGAGATGTTAGGTTTTCTACTTTTGTATAGCTCATAAGGGGTCTTTGACATGATTGCTCTAATTGAAACTCTATTAAGTATATAGCCTGCTGTATTGACAGCTTCAGCCTAGAAATATTTAGGGAGGTTGTTCTCACAAAGCATGGTTCTTGCCATCTCTTTCAAAGTTCTATTCTTTCTCTCCACAACTCCATTTTGCTGGGGTGTTCTAGGTGCTGAAAAGTTGTGTTCCAACCCCTTTTCATTGCAAAATCTCTTGAACTCATCATTTTCAAATTCACCTCCATGGTCACTCCTAATCCTAATAATGGATGTGCTTCTTTCATTCTCAACTTTCTTGCAATATCCTATGAAAGCTGATAATGGATCATTCTTGTGAGCAAGGAAATAAACCCAAGTAAATCTTGAGTAATCATCAACAATCACTAAACCATAAGATTTACCACCTAGACTTGTGGTACTAATTGGACCAAAAAGATCTATGTGCAGTATTTCAAGAGGTTTAGATGTTGACACAACATTCTTAGATTTGAACGATGTTCTGACTTGTTTTCCTAGCTGAAATGCTTCACATACTTTATCAACTTCAAACCTAATGCTAGGTAGTCCAATAGCTAGATCTTTCTTAATTAGTTTCGACATAGTGTTCAAGCTAACATGTCCTAGTCTCCTATGCCACAACCAGCTATCATTTTCAGCCTTGGCTACTAAGCACATATCACTATCCTTTTCTAGATCTTCAAGGAAGATTACATACATGTTTTTCAATCTATTTTCTATGAAGGTAGTCTTGTTTGTGCCTATGTCAATTACTTCACATTTGTTGGAATCAAAACAAACCTTAAACCCTTTGTCACATAGTTGACTTATGCTTAGCAGATTATGCTTTAACCCTTAAACAAATAACACATGATTGATTTGAGTACATGAGTTTTTACCAACCGTACCTATACCTTGAATTCTTCCTTTTGAATTATCTCCAAAGGATACAGTGCCTTCCTTTTTCTTGTCCAGTTGTGCAAATAACATTTCATCCCCTGTCATGTGTCGAGAGCAGCCACTATCCATGTACCATGGCTATTTCTTCTTGTGTTGCGCCTTTGAGCATGTTTCCTTTAGGTGCAGCTCAACTTACAAAAATATGGTTCAGTTCTTCTTGATAGGTACCCATGCTTTGATGGGTTCTTGAGTGTTAGTGTCAATAAAATAACCTTTTGGCACCCAGATTTTTCTGGTTTTCTGCACATAAATGTTTTTGACACATTCATATGATAGATGACCATATTTTCTACAATGATAGCATCTAGATGATGCGTTATGATGATTCTTCTTGCTATATGAATTTTTCTTTAAAAAATCATTGTTTAAACATTTAAGAGCTGCATTTTCATTAAGAACTTTTTGCAAAGCATCAGTTTTATTTTCCAGCTCTATTCTCATGATTTCAAAATCTGCTTTTGAGTGTTCCAGTTCAGTTTGAAGTAAAATTTCTTTGTTCAAAAATAGAGTTGAAATCAAGTTTAATTTTCTCCAAATCTTTTTCAAGTGATGTAGCCTTTTTCTTCAAATTTTTGTATTTTAAAAACAGGCTTTCAAACTCATCACATAACTCATTATACTCATCTTGCAAATCATTCATAGATATATCACATGTCGATGAGCATACCTCTGTTTCATCATCCTTTGCCATAAGGCAGATGTTTGCTCTTTCTTCTGAACTTTCTTCATCAGATTTTGTGCTTGAATCACTGTCTGACCAGGCTGCAGCAACCATTGCGTTTTTCGATTTTCTGTTTCTTCTTAGAGTTTTTTCTTTCAGCAATGGACATTCAGATTTGTAGTGTCCTGGTTTTTTGCATTCATAGCAGATTACTTATTCCTTGTTACTGCTTTCATTCCTGTTTTTCTTCCATGTAGGACCTTGATCCCTTTTAAAGAATTTTCTTACAAATTTTCGATTCTTCCTTCCCATCAGTTTTCTCAATCTTCTTGCAACAAGTGCAAGTTCATTATTGTCATCACATGAGAGTTCTTCCAACTCATCTTCAAGGATGCTAGCTTTGAGTGCTATGTTCTTCTTCTTCTCTTTTGCTTCTCTTTTATCCTTTTCTTCTTCTTCCTTGAGCTCCAGCTCATGTGTAAGGAGTGACTCACAAATTTCATCAAGTGTGATGATGTTCAAGTCTTTGGCTTCTCGGATGGCAGTCACCTTTGGCTTCCAAGACTTAGGCAGACTCCTAAGAAGTCTTTTTACAAGCTCATGTTCAGGGATAGGTTTTCCTAGCTGGTTAAGTTTTTTTGTAATGTTTGTGAACCTATCAAACATGCTGGTGATGTCCTCACCAGATTTCATTTTGAACATCTCATAGCTGTGGGTCAAGAGGGCTATCTTGGACTCTTTAACTTGGGAAGTCCCTTCATGAATTATTTTTAACTTATCCCACACTTGCTTAGCTGTTGTACAGCTTGAGACTTTATTGAACTCAGTGGGAGTTAAGGCACAATGCAAGGTGTTGATTGCCTCGAAATTTGTTTGCACATTTTTAGTTTCAGCCTCGGTTCATTCAGACCTTGGCTTAAGCATCAACTCATTTGTGACAATATTCACAGTTGAGGGAGTAAAGGGACCATCAGTGATGGCATCCCACATTTCATAATCTATGGCCTTAATGAAAATTGACATTCTAGTGCTCCAATAAGGGTAATTAGAGCCATCAAACAGAGGTGGTCTGTTTGTTGATTGTCCCTTAACTACAATTGATTTTTGTAGAGCCATTTGGATCGTCTCTAAAGGTGTTAGACCTTGTATACAGAGAGCTAGTTCTGATACCAATTGTTGGTCCCAAATATAGGTGCTAGAAAGGGGGTGAATAGCACTATCTCGGCTCTGTTTGGTGGGATTGAGACTTGGTCTCAAACTAAGGAAGATAAGGCAATAAAAACAATTGACAAGGTATTTATAGTGGTTTGGTCTAATACCTACATCCACTACCTTGATTATCCAACCAAGGATTTTCAAATCAAACACTAGACGATGGAATTCACAAGCTTCCACCAAGCTTTTACAATGGGTTTTCCAAGGCTTAGCCACACCTTTACACTAGTTTTTCACGGGATCAACTAAAACCTAATGTGGCTTTCCAAGGCTCAACCACAACCTATCACTAGTTTTTCCTGAGCTAAACTAAAACCCAATGTGATTTTTCAAGGCTCAACCACAACCTTTAACTCTAATTTTTCACGGGCTAAACTAGAACCCAACCCCAACTTTTCAAGGCTAAGTTGGAACCTACAAGCATCCAAGCAAACCTTGCTTGATGCAAACACTTAGAGTGAAACACTCACTCTAAGAATACAAAGATAGAAGAAGGAAAGTACCTAGTGATCACATGGTTGATCTATATGGTACAAGTTGAAGTGCTGAACATAGATATAAAGAATAGGTGTTGAGGTTCAATGAAGAGTACAAATGATTTTCAGGTTTTCTACTCTCTTTAGCTTGAATATGATGGTATCTTTTTGTATAAAGCCAAAAAGTCTTTTCTTTGGCATTTGAAGATCCTTTTATAGTTGGAGAAGCTGGTCTGATGGCTGTTTGGACGTTTATTACCGTTAGAAACAGTTTGGGGAAGGTTCTAGCTGTTTTCTTGTCTTGTAGTGGCTTGACGGATGAAGCAGATAGAGAGCATTTTGTCGACTAAGATTTTTCCTTTGGTCGACTAAGTTGGTTCTGTTTCAAATGCAGATTCTAGTGATCGCTTAGTCGACTAACCCCATTGTCTTGGTCGACTAACTTGATTCTGTTTCTTCCCAAGCTTTACCCTTACACTTTCTCCATTTCAACTTTTATTCGACCAATGACCTTCCTTGGTTCACCAAGGAGCTTCATCAATACTGATCTTCCTTGTTCTTTATCCAAATCATATCTTTATATGTTCAATAGGAAGATAATCATATCGTCTTATTTGTGATCATTTGCCCTGCACACTTGGTTAGAAGTATTAGACAAAAATGACATGGGAATGTTTTATTATCATCAAAAACTAATGGAGCCAACACAACTAAGTCAATTTAAACCTCGAGCTAGTTAAAATAGGGATTTTAAAATGAAATTAGGAATTTCACAGTCCATGGATGACTTAAAGTGGCAATTCGAAGTTCAAGGGCCAATTTGGAGTCAATCAAGAAAATTGACTTATTAAGGGCAAAATGGTCATTTTGCCACCCAAAGTTTAAATTTTGATATTTGATGAAATTTTTAGCCAAGATTAATCATTTGGAGTATAATATGAGGTTTAACAATGAAAATTTTTCATTTTCGGTATTTTTGGAGTATAAGGGCAAAAAGGTAATTTTGCCATATCGAGGGCAAAATGGTAATTTTACCCCACCAACACTTATCAAATTTGTGGATTTTATTTATGGTGGGAATGGATAAATATGGCATAAAGATGTGGTGGAAAATTTAAGTGAAAATGTCAAATATTTAAAGTATGGACTAATTACAAAATGCCATATGGCAAGTTTATAATATTTTATTATTAAACTATAAAAATCAGCCCACACACTCCCCATTCACTTAAGTTGGTTAGCCAAAGGAAACAAAAGCAAGAGGAAGGGAATAACAAAGGAAAAACAAAAACCTAAGTGGAAAAATCAAAGGGAAAGTGTGAAAATCCAAGGAATTAAGCTAGGTAAGGTGAAATTTCTTCATTTTTCCTTGAGATCTACAATACCCATGCATTTCTTTTCATTTTCTATGGTTGAGAAGCATGTTTTCATCATGTATACATGGCTGGCCGAATGGGTATGGAGGAAAATTTGTGTTGGAAATGGCTTGATCTTGAGTTTTGTTAGTGTTTAGAGATATTTAAACATGTTTAGAAGCAAAACAACAAGAAAAGAATCCATTTTCCCCATGAATCCTTATTGGCCGAACCTACCTTGTAGTGTGTGTGTGTGTGATGGATTGTTGTGATTTCAAGAGAAATGGCTTAGAAAATAATGAATTACGGTGAGAAAATTAAGTAGGAAAAATCACGATGTTAGTGCACCATAATGGCTGAATTTTTCCATGAAGAAATGAGAGGGGTTTGATGCTAAAATTAGTGTTATCTGAATGGTGTTTGGTGAATTGAGGTATTAGAAATGGAATAGAGCAATTTGGAGTGAAGTTGGACACAATGGCTATTTAATCAGTTGAGAGGCCGAATTTAGTCGATACCGCATTTAAGCGATATTCGGACAATTTGTATTTCATATCATGAATTAGTATAGAGTCTAAATTAGTTTATTTTAGTTTAGCATCAATGTAGTAAATCCCTTGATTTTGTACTGTGTCAAGGTGGTGAGTTTTCCGACAAAGGTAAGGAAATTTCACCTGAGGATCGCTACATAAAGTACTTCAAAAATCCGATCTTCTAACATTGTGAGTGAACTTACTATCGCCTCAATTATCTAAAGTGATTTTTATCTGTTTTTTGTGAATTCTAAGAAAAAGGGATTTCAAAGATAAATTTTTATACTTTATAAATAAATGTGTTTAAATTAAATATTTCATTAATTGTTTGGAAATCTACCGTGTTTTTGAAAAATAGAGTACTGGGAGACTGCTATTTGTTGTATGATAAATTGTATCTTTAAATTGATATGGCTTATGAAAATGTGGCATGATTGGCTGATTGGTTATTGTGTTGGAAAATATATGCAATGTTGTTTGCCATGCATGCTGGTTAGTATTAAAATGTCCTAGTCATGCTGCTAAAATTTTTGTTAATTTGGTCGATTATTAACTACTGTAGTAGACGGGTTTCCGTGGACTGGACCTATTTAGAGGGGCACGGTAAACCCTCGCTTATTATACCTCTGATGAGAGGCGTGAAGGGTAATTCTAGAGGTATAATAGGGTTCACTGCACGCTGAACCACCACGTGGTAGTGAACTCGACCAATGCCAAGGGATGGCTACATTTTGAGTAATTATGAAATCTTAATAACCTTGGCGGTCTCGGTTAGATACCTCGGCCAAGGTATCCTCGAGTATAATTTTTGGCAAGAGCTAATGTTTCCTAGAAATCATAAGCCTAATTAATTATTTGAACAAAATGAAAAATTATTTTAATTATTTGAAAAGAAATTCCATATTACGAAACTCTGTTTAGCTGTGAAATTTCATTGTCTCCTCTTACTCTCCTTTAGATACTTTAGGAGATATTTGTTTACTTACTGAGTTGTGAAAACTCACCACTCTCCTCTCCACCTTTCAAGCCCAGACTAGTTTGTAGATAGCAGTGTTTGCTGAGGAAGACAGTAAACTTTGCAACTTCATCCATAGTAAGTTTCTGTCTTCTATGCTTTTGATTATTCTGGGGGCCCACGAGTCACTGTAAATGTAACTGCGCATTTTGTTTATTTGTATTTCAGTATGTATGATTTTATTTTGTGTTTACACTATAAAAATTATTTATCGAACACTCTATAAATATTGTTTTATAAGAAATTGTAGTATTTTATTGAATATTTTATTATATTATGATAATTACCATTTCTTTTAAAATGAATGTTTTAGATATTGAAATGCGTTTCTGATTTCGAAATATGTGTTTTCCATGTATTGGCCACGTAATTATCTGGAAATCAAAATTTTTTTGATGAAAATGATCGAAATGACCCTGTGAGTCGAGAATCATTTTCTGGTCACTTTGGTTTGAAAGTGGCTAGTAACTATTTAAAATATGATGTTCAAAAATTGACGCTCACAAGGGAGGTAAGAAAACTGATACGAGAGCCTTGTGGGCTTTTGGTCGGTATTCGGGATACGAATGCCTATCGAGACGTCGCTGCGGTTGTCACAGGCTCGATGGGAGTTCCTGGTCGTGACAGACTTCACTCAGTTCAGGCTGAAGGGGAGTATCTTCGTCATAGCACTCTTGAAGGTTGAGCCTCACGAGTGTTGTCATTAGAGTTCTTTGATGTCCATCATGGTGAAGCAATGATTTTAGACCCAATTGAACAGGCACGGGTGAGAATGGTGAGCAAATACATCGCAAGCCCATATGTCGACTCGTCAGTAAGCCGTTGGGATGTTAGAAACTCAATGATGGAAAGCTATAAAGCTTTCAAGAAAGATGAGTTCTTGAGGTAAGCTCATAAATAACATTGCACGTATTCTATCTTTAATGAAACATTAATCAACCAAGCCTTTTGAAATTCATTCTATTACATGTGCAGGCGTAATGTCAGGATCTTAAGGGATTAAAGGTCAGACTTTTTCACAACATTTGAGGATCCTAAAGAGGAAATGACAAGTGAACATATTGATGCATGCCTTAGCATACTTTGTAAGAGAATGACCAGGGCAAAGTCAAAGTTGTACAACCACTGTGCATGCGTGGTTGATACGATATTCTTTGTAAGTTTAGGGTTCAGTTAAGTTTTTCAATTCTGAAAATACTAAAGTTTTTGGGGGTTTAAATTGTAAGCTAATGCATACATGTTTGACAAGACACCATCCATATGCTCACCACGACATTTCCAACTAAAGATGACTAGACCATGATGGAAATTCTAGATGAGTTGTGGATGTACGTCGAGGGTGAAAGGTCGACCTATGGTAAAAAATGAGAAGATGTCGATTTCATCCTTGCACCTTGTAATATTGGTGGCCATTGGGTGGTTGCGAAAAACGACTTGGTGAGGTAAACAATCAAGGTGGTGGACTTAACAATAACTTTGGCTATTAAGGATATCGGCATGCGTGCGGCTCAGATGACACCCCTGACGACAATGATGCCAGTCATCTACCATAAAGCCGGTTATTTCAACAAAACATGCCAAAAGACACGAGATTGGACGCCGATGCCATTGGAAATTCATTTGCCAAAAGGTAAAGTGCATCGGTAGAATGATAGTGTTAGTTGCAGAATGTTCACCATAGGGTACATTGACGACATTTTACAATCTGAACTAATTATAGTCAAGCAGAATATGATTGCTAATATGCGTCGCCAATACGCTCTAGAAATTTTTAGCAACAATTTAAATAGCAAACCCTAAATCCCTTTGCCAAGAGTTGTATGTTGATTTTTTCATGTTGATACAATTAATTTTAATAATATTCGTACATGTTATACGAGAATTTTACAATTTAGCCATAGTAACTTGAATGCTCTGAAGCTGAGTTAAATTAAATTAGAGGAAATTGTGAGAACTAGCCCTCATCATAAGGGGATTTCCTTTTAGGAAATAATACTGTAACCATGTGGCATGTCACCCCATAAGCCCATGGCGTGTCACTCGACAATAGTGAAAGAAGTCAACTTGTCACCAACCCCACAAATCTGCTTCCACTCAACGTGTCACCAAAAAATGTCATGGACATGTAACAATTGGGCTGCGGTGTGTCAACCCACTATAGTCCAAGAAATCAGCGTGTAATGCCATAAATCTCATACCATTCAACGTGTGATGCCATAAATCAACACCACTCAGCGTGTCATGCCAAAATACTGAAACAAGTCAGCCTGTGATGCTATAAATCAGCTACCATTCAGCGTGTCATGACAAAAATCTGCAACCACGTGGCGTGTCATGCCATAATCTGCTACCACTCAGCATGTCATGCCAAACTGTTAGCACTCAGCGTTTAATCTACTACGACTCAGCGTGTCATGCCATACTGCTACCACTCAGTGTGTCACTTCATAAATTTGAGACCACGTGGCATGTCATGGGATAAATTTGCTACTGCTCAACATGTCACTAGAAGGTGTCATTGACACATGACAAAATGGTTGTGGCATGTCACCCTACAACATTGGAGAAGTCAGCATGTCAAGTGATAAATATGCTTCAAGGTAGCGTGTTAGTAGAAGATGTCATCCATATCTACCAATTACAGCATGTGGTTGAGAAGATGTTGAGAAGACCGACACAGTCCCCGTATTCTCCCATTTAGATGAATTGAGTCCTTGGAATGAATTACAAATTTTCCTGGCAATGAAAAAGCAGGGACTACAGTTGAAAACAATTTCGCCTCAAATACTAAGTGTAAAGAAATTTCTTTGTATGAGGACAAAAATATAAGTAACAACCTTGTACACACTAAATTATACAAGATTGGTGGAAAGGGAACAAAATTTGTAAATCAACCTTAAAAAATGTGAACATCAACAAAATGAAAACCAATAGGAACAATTATCCAAATTAATCATCCAATATTCCCAGCATTTATCAATCCGATATGCTCTACCCTCATATGAGGGAAATTCGTCCTATTCAAAGGACCTTTTAAGTAGCGCTAGTGTACTATTTGCCTTCATTTTTTCTTTTTTTCACAACCTTTGATGTAATAGACCTAGCAGCGCCTTGAATTGCACCAGACCAAAGTCTTCTCAATAGCTTCACTTAGTGCAACAGTAGCTTTAGTAGATGTAGAAGCAGCAGCTTCACTCCATACAATCGTAGTGCCTTCAGTAGGTGCAGCACCAGCAACTTCACTTGGTGCAGTAGCATCAACTTCAGTCTGTGCAGCACTAGTGGATTCAGTAGGTGCAATAATAGCTACTTCAGTTGGTGCACCAGTAACATCTTCAATCGGTCCACTAGTGCTTCAGATTTTTTCTTTTTACTTTGATTTTTTCCTGTGCTTGTTTGGCCTTAGACATCAAAATTTACACGAAGTTAAGAACTCACACTATCGATAATAACTAAATAAGGCAACAAGATTAATAATAGATAAGACTTACATTTCGCATTGGACAATTTGACCTATTATGTGTTTCTTGCGAGCAAATCGTTCATTTCATTATCCTTCTAACCCTTGACATTTTTTGCTTTGGCTTTTCACCTTCTGTTCTTTTTCTTTCCTTCTTTGGTCATCCAACATATCTCTTTAGTTGTGGAGGGTAGACAACCACGACATTTCCTTTAGGCCAGAACATTAGGCCTCTCACAAAATGGAGCAGTTGTTTATAAGCCTTAAGGTATTCATTCTTTTTAAAACAATCTGCTATATACTTTCTAGGGTCCTTTCCCTCGTAATAGATAGCACTAATGGCATGCTGACATGGCACTCCATTAATATCCTAAGCTCCACAAGTACATGTCCCATTCTGCAAAGAGACACGGTAAGTCTTTTTTACCACTTTTTCAAGATTTTCCCAAAACACATCATAGAAATGGGTGCCATTCGAATCCACTTCCCATTTGGCTGCCAGCCCCATAGACTTCTCTAATTTTGTTAGTATCCGAGGGCCATTATCAAGCCTAGCCTTAAAATCTTTGCCATTTCATTTATGTCTTTGACATCACGCCTACATACTTGAATATCTCGAAAAAATAATTAAAAGTCGGTAGTGTACCTAGTAGTACAACTAAGTTGAATTAAGTCTCGAACTAGCTAAAGTAGAGATTTTAAGATAAAATTGAGAATTTCAAATTCCAAGAATGACATTAAATGGTGATTCAAAGTTCGAGGACTGATTTGGAGTCAATCTAACATTTTTGAGATCTAGGGGTAAAATGATAATTTTGCCACCCAAGGTTAAAATTTGAAATGTTAAATGAGATTTAGACCAAATTGGACTAATTGGAGTATGATTTGAAGTTGGCAAGTGAAAAATTATAATTTCGATATTTTTCGGAGCATAGGGGCAAAATAGTCATTTTGCCACTCAAGGGCAAAATTGTAATTTTTACCACCCAACACTTGTCAAATTTATGAATTTTATTCATCATTGGTGTGGATAAATATGACATTTTATGTGGTGGTGAATTAAAGTTTAAAAGATAAGTATTTAAATTATGGACCAATGATAGTGTGACACGTGTCAATCTTTGACTTCTTTAATATTTAACTTGAAAAATCAATCCATAATTCCACATTTCACTTCCCATATTTGGCCAAAGCAAGAACAAAAGCAAGAAAGAAAGAACAAACCCTAGCTAAGAGAAAATTCAAGAGAAATTGTGGAAATTCAAGCAATCAAGTAGAAAAAGGTAAGATTTTTCAATTTTTGCTTGAGATCTACATTACCCATGCATTTCTTTTCATTTTCCATGGTTGAGAAGCAAGTTTGCAAATGGGTATCATGGCTGACCAAACATGAGGGAAGGGATTTTGTGCTTAAATTTAGTTAGATTTCTTGTTAGGTTAGTGTTTTTAGATGATTAATGATGTGTAGTATGAAAACAAGTGAAGAAAATCACATAATCTTTAGTAACTCTTCATGGCCCAACCTTACATGTGGAATATTGATGGTGGATTGATTTTGTTTCAAGTGAATTGGTTGAGAATTGATGGTTTGTGGTGTAAAAATCAAGTAGGAAAAATTTTATGGTTGATGCACCACCATGGCAGAATTTTCAAGAAACAATGTGATGATGGTTTTTGTGATATTTCATGACATTTAAATTGTGTTTGATGATTTGGAATATTGAAGGAAAAATGGAATTATTTGGAGTTGAATTGGGTACATTGGCCAATTAATTGGGTGAAAAAGCAAATGAGGCCAATACCGATTTATTTAGGTATACAATGGAATTTAGAAAAGATACCGTATTTAGATAGTCACCCGAACATTTCACATTCCATTTTATGCTTCAGTATAGAGCCTGATGTGGTTTTATATCAATTTAGCACAAATTCAATGAATTGTTTGCTGTGCATTATGGATAGGTGGTGAGCAAACTACATTGGTAAAAGTAAAGACATTGTGCTTAAGGATCGAGAATAAGAGTATTTCGAACTCCTAGTATTGTGAGTAACCTTACTATCATCTTAATTATTTGAAGTGGTTTTTAGTCATTTTGGTGATTTTATGGAAAATGAATTTAAATGGTAAATTGTTATGTTTTATAAACAAAACGTGATTTAAACAAAATGATTTTATAAATTGTCTTGAAAATTAAATGATGATTTTGAAAATAGAGTAATTGGAGACTAACTGCCTTGTTGTAAATTGTAATTTAAAGTAAATGGCTTATGACATTGTGGGCATGAATGGCTAGATTGGTAATTGTGCTGAAATTATATGCATTGTGTATTTAGCCTTGAGAGGCTGTGTAGTAAAATAATAGTCATGTCGTGCAGTTGATATTTTTATTGATATGGTGGGTTATAAAAGGGTCACTGCAGTGGCGAGTTCCGTGGACTAGCCTATTAAAAGGGCACGGTTCCCCGTTATATTCTTACCTCAGTCGGAGAGGCATGAAGGGTAACTCCTGAGGTAAGGTTAGAGTTCACTTCGCTCGGATACCACCACGGGGAGGTGAACTTCGCTAACGCCAAAGAACGGCTGTGTTATCGAATGTGAAAATGTGTTTATGCGTATGTTACATTTAACAGCCTTGGCAGACTCGGGTGGATGCCCCTGGACAAGGCATCGACGAGCACTAATTTTGGCGGGAGTCAAGTTTTTCAAGAAATCATAAGCCTTGTTGAAAATTTAATGAAATACAATGGTCCATACGGGTAGGGATGAATCTTCAAGTTATGAAAAATGTATTGTGATGGGATATTTTATTTGTCTCCATTTACTCGACTTTAGATATTTTTGATGATGTCTGTTTACTTATTAGGATTATATAATCTCATCACCCTCATTTCCTCACATTTTAGGCTCAGGATAGTCTGTGGATAGTCGATCATGTCGAGAAATAATCTCGGAGTTGCATCCGTAGAAAGCAAAGGTATATAGGTGTATACCTTTTTGGTCATCTGGGGGCCTACGTGTCATTGTAAATGTAATTGCATACTCTGATTATCTGTATTATAGTATGTACGAATTTATTTTGTTTTTACGCTACAAAAATTATTTACCGATATTTCTATAAAAATTGGTTTATAAGAAAATAAATTATTTTATTGAATATTTTTATTATATTCAAGAAGTCACAATTTCACTTCAAACGAATGTTTTAGATATCTAAATTTATCTTTAATCATGAAATATGTGTTTTCTACTCACCTACTACGTTTTTAGCCAGTTTCGAGATTTTTGAAAAAAATGACCCAAATACCCCTATGAGACAAAAATTATTTTTCTATTGTTTTAAGTTGGAAAAAGCTCAAAATCCTTTGAAACATGAGATTTGACAACTGTTGCTCACAGGGGAGGTGCGAAAACTGGTATTAAAGCTTTGCGAGATTTCGGTCGACATTCCGGGTAATGAATGTTTATCGGGATTTCACGGTGGTTGTCACGGACTTGAGGAGAGTACCAAGTCGTGACAGCCATACTTAATACTCCACTTCATGCCATTTTCCTTGTTTTGAACCAATCACCTCATGACATAAAGTCTAATATCCTCAAGCATGCTGATCATTGGTTTGC
The DNA here is from genome assembly GCA_036013995.1 of Theobroma grandiflorum. NCBI lineage: Eukaryota > Viridiplantae > Streptophyta > Magnoliopsida > Malvales > Malvaceae > Theobroma > Theobroma grandiflorum. Next base: position 19,223,292 of record CP142131.1, read on the forward strand.
CTCTTGCTCCTATAATTACTCCATTAAAGGTTTCACACATATTGTTCTCAATAACATCGCACTTGGAGAAATCGGAGAAGAATACTTGACACTAATGCATGGCATCCCAGTTCTCAATCAAGTGAGTGTATGCAGGCTTATTCATGGAGCATAAAAGTTTCATTTGCTTCTTGAACTTTGATTGGTTTGGGGATCTAGCACAACACCAAAATTGGAACTTTAACTCTTCATCTCTAAACTTCTTCCCCCACATTGCATAAATGTGTCGTGCACACATTCGGTGTTCAACGAATGAAAGAAGCTCACTAATAGCACTAAAAATACCCTACAATAAATAAATAAATATAAAACAAGTTTGAGATAATTTTCAGCATGTGTTTATTTATTTCCATGTAAAACCCGAACATTCAATTCATAGGAAAGAAACACAACATACTTAAATAAAATAAGATTTAATAACCCTATTTACTATTTTATTAAAAAAATACCTTTTACATGTCGTTGATGATGGTCCATCCCATTCCATCTTCGATGCCCAGATCAACACATAAGAACTCCAAAAACCATTTCTAATTGTCCTTGTTCTCGACACCATTAACCACTGCCCATGCAAGAGGGAACATTTGGTTGTTCCCATCTCGGTCGACAGTAACCAAAAGCTGTCCTTTCACCAACCTCTTCAAAAAATAGCCCTCCAATCCAAATATACGTTTGCAACCTTTTAAAAAATTATTCTTTAATGCCTCAAAGCAGATATACATTCGATGGAAAACTGATACCTTATCTGGTGCAGAAGTCTCCACCTCTATTTTAATTGTTGACCCCTTATTTCTCTCCAAAAGCTCATCAGCATATTGTCTTAATCTACTGAACTCCTCTACATGATTCTCTTGTAGTTTCTTCATCACTACTAACTTCACTCTTCTAGCCTTTGTCAGACCAATTGCCACACCTAGTTGTTTTCTCACCAAAACTATGATTTGACTTGCCCTCATGAATGGCATCCTAGTAATATCATCTTTCAACTTAGCGGCCAAAACCCTTGATGTCACTCTCTTGTTCTTAATACTAGGCTCACAATTGTGTGTTGAGTAATAGGTTTTTAACTCTGAACGAGTTATCATTCCTGTGCTTTGAAGCTAGAATCTCCCACTTACATCCAATTTCAACACATTTAACTCTAACTTTGACCTTGTCATTTTTTTTTTGAATATGAAACAAAACTGCTTAGCCATACTATACTTAAACAAAATAGCTTTGAAATGTCTCGGATCTTTGAAAGATTGACTAACAAAAAAGTCCGATATTGACTGATTGGAAGTAAAAAATGATCAACTCGACTTAACCCTTTTGTGCAACATCAGCTTCAGACTAGAGCTTTTAGAAATGTAACTCTTTGGGTAACAAGGGTCAATATAATCACTATGATGTTTTCTTGTTGATGGTCCAACACCTGAGCCTCCATCATCTCTAATTGCCTCAGATGGTCCTCCAACAGCTTGAGATAGGCCTCCACTAAGTTCACATGGGCTGCCAAAACCTTTTGATGGACCTGCACTTGTTGATTTAGACGGGCCTTCTTCATATATTTCCTCTGATGCAAAGGCCATCAACCTAGCTCTAGTTGTAAGAAATTCTCTGATGTTCTCCTTGGCAATAGCCACATCAACATCCTCTTCATCACTTAACCTTGTTGTATCAAAATCATTTTCATTTAAAACTTCTTCATCTTCATTTAAACATTCTGCATCTCTAACTTCATCATCTGATGATACGAACTCCACATCCTCATTAAGTGATTCAGGCATTGGAGTTCCATGTTGACCACTCTCCCTATGCTTAACATAAACAGCTACAAGACCCTTTTCCTTAAGTAATCCACATAAACTAGTCACACTTTGGTCATCTAAAATTACTCTCAAAGCATTCCCATATTTATAATATAAGCCTTTAATCAACCTTATATTATATTTTAAAACCTTGGCCATCTGTAATAGAGTCTAATAACAAATGGTATCGATATCCAGTATATCAACCATCTTCCTCTTCTCGCTCTTATATGCAAACTTTGGTTTATGACCTAAGATCCCCTCATGATGAAAGCATATTTGAAAGCGATTGTTATCTGTGTCATAAATTCGAAAGACCAAATCAGCATACATTAAAACAAGTTAAAATCTAGGTGATGACTAGGAATTGAACATTAATATTGGAGGAAATTAATATTGTATGTGCTAATCAAGGGTGTGAAGAATAGAGTGTTGAGTGATATTGGAGAAAAAACTAATCAAAATATTGACTTAGGCATGCCCAATTAAAACTTAAAGGTAAACAGATCCAACAAAGATCGAATCCAATCAATTTTTTTCCAATCACATCGTCACATGTCAATTTCATTTACCAGTATGTTTCAAGGGTCATATTGTAATGTTCTATACACACTTTGAGATATTGTTGTCAACCAGGTGTTCAAAATGAATAATTTACTACCAATAACATCATACCCCTCTTTATGTGCCCTAACCACCATAAAGTACACATATAAAGTCATATAATAGGCCAAAGTTAGAAACTAAATCAAAGAGAATCTCGATGCATTACTTTTTACCTATAGTTCATTGTCTTATGTAACACATCAGCCCTAATAACAAATTTAAAAAGCAAAGCCAAATCCACATACATTACAGACCGAATTGTGAAACAATAAAACATACTATAAACAAATACATCAACAACAATAAAAAATTAAACAACAAAACCCTATATCACTAAACATTAAAAACATAACACAATACTATTCATAATCAACATATTGAAACCGTACCACGCTCTTCCTTACCAACATCAGTTTCCTTTTCCTTCCGCATTCTTTCTCTTGATTTTCTTCTTTCTCTCGAGCTCTAACCCATCTGCTTTCTCGATTTAAGTTTTATGTTTAATTTTTATCCTATGTTTCAATATGGGTTAAGTTTAATATGTAGGTTGCATTTCACTCCCTTTTTGCTGTTGTCACTTGATCTCAAGCGGTCGAAATTTTAAACGTTACTGCTAGTTTTGGGTAATGGCAACAGTTTAGGCATAATTATCGGGGTTAAGGAGAAATGGACCCTATAAGCCAAATCTCTACCCCGACCCCATCTGACCAAAACGATGATGTGGCATTAAGTTTGTTATAGTAATATATTTCTTTCTTCATTTTCGTCCTCATACATAAAAATTTTTTCACATGAGTCCCTGTACCACTCCCATACCTAATAAGATAGTATGATGTGTCACAGCCACGTCATATCATATGGTGAAGTCGAACCACCACATCATCATATGCTATGATGTGGGACCGCCACATCAGACAACCAGTTACACATATGTTACCCTGTTAGCGAAGTCTGCCATGTCAAGACCACGTCCGTTGTTCGGGGGAGGGAGTAAATTAGAAAAACTAAACCAGTTGGATTCAGTTTTCTATTGGAGGAGAAAATTTCACGAAATGGGCGAGTACAAGGACTTCCTAGGTCTTTTGAAAGTTTAATTACAACTCTCACAATTTACAAATAATTACACATTGATTTGAAATTATTCAACTCTTACTGAATTTACCCTTACCTTTTTTTTAAATTTACTCAAAATTTTGTTTGAAATTTTTTTATTTAAATTCAAATTCTAGAATCAAATTCTGTAAATTTTAAATTATATTTTAATAATTCATTTCGAAACCCAAAATTTTTTTTAATCAAATCAGATGGAACCAATAATTTAAATTTATCAACCATGAATAGAGTCTTTAATCTAGGAAATTTCTACTGAAAAATTATATCTTCAAATATTAAACAAAATAAAAACATAAAAAATAAATCCATAATTGAAAGGGTGGAATTGAGATTCTATGCTTGTAAAAAGAGGTTTGTCAAGGGACAATTAAGCAAGTTAGAATGAGAAAATCATTTTATAATCATCCCAAACTCCATATCTCTATTTTCATTTTTTTAAAACCAAAACACTAATAAATTATTAATTTTAACGCGATACAAGTTATTAATCTAAATTTCACTTCACAAATGAAATTTTTACAAATTTATTTTTTCTACCACCATAATTCAAACTTAATTCTTTTCCAAAATGATAAACTAATTTACATTTTATACAATCAAATCTACTCACTGATAAGTAAATTTACTCGAATAGTGTAGGGACTTTGCAACTATATTCATTGCTCAAAACTACGGAGAAAATGAAATGAATAATCAAATAATATTTTTACACAAATTAAAAAAAAAGACTCATCCATAAGAGGAAACTAACAAACAGAAAATATAAATGAATGTAACAAAATGCAAGAAAAGATTGTCAGAAAGGTATTGCACATGGCTCACACATTTAGTTAGGCTGAGTAGTTGTCTTCATCCACAAGACACCCTACATTTTCAAACATTGTCCTTCGTATTGGTTAGTTCTTGCATATGTGATCGGTTTATCTACAACTTAAACATGCTTTCGGTCGTAGCACTGGTGGAGGCGCTGATTCACTTGAAGATGGTTTCGGATTTGTCGATGGAAGTGCAAATAGGGATGGGTAATTCTGTGTGTTATGCTTGTACTTTTTGCATTGCGAACATCTCTGTGCTCGACTGCCTTCACCAGCCGATGCAATCTTTATTTTCCTAGGTCTTCCTGCTTGGCCTTGCTAAGGTGGTGGCAACATGACAATTTGTTTCACATGAAGAGGGATGTCCCACTCATTAAGATGCCCTATCGGACGAATAGACCCTGTACAACCCTCCACCAAAATAGTTGTTTTGTAATAATTCACTCAGAATTCAACGGCTTTACATTTGCATATATTGAAAAATACAATGAGCTCAGTGTTCAAGCACAATGTCAATGCTATGTCAATTACGGTTCAAATAACAAATAAAGATATTTTGACCTTATTACTGCAATGGCATGGCTGCATGGTAGTAAATCTGTTTGATATTCATATCATGAACACGTCTTCTTCGACAGGTTTACAAGTTCGTCCATCTTCCCATATTTAACTTCGAACTTCACTCGATTGATAGGTTTAATTAGAAAATGATGTGCATCATTGAACCGTTTGCTCAACTACCTAGTAACCCAAGGGCTGAGGGGGGTGGTCACCTTAACGGCCTTCTTGTATCGGTCATGGAACCAATGCTAGAACATCTCTCTGATGTACTCGATCAAAACAGTGATTAGCATTTGTCTTGCATGCTTCGAGCATGTGTTAACACATTCCACAATGTTGGATGTCATGAGATAGTATCGCCTTGCCAGTGAATGTGCACGTGCCCATCTCTTAGAGCCTATTCTCATAAAGGCAATGTGGGCTCCCATATGAATCTGCTTCAGCTGGTTTATATGTTTGTTGAAATCGGATACTTTATAGCAATCTCGAGTAAGAGTGAAAATCATAGTAACGTCATCGTGCTTGAACTTGTTTTTAAAGTTTTTCTTCAAGTGGTAATCGCATAAACCGTGGTACGCTTTTATATATGCATTTTGGATTGCTTTCTTAATGCTGAGATGTTGATCAGAAATGAACATAGTGTTTTCAAGACAACCAACTGCATCACACAGTTTGCTAAGAAACAACGTCCACGACTCTTCATCCTCAACATGCTCGATTCCAAACGCAATTGGATATATGCACTCGTTCTCATCTTTGCATACAACAACAAACAAAACACCCTTGAACCTGCCTTTCAAATGTGTCGCATCAATTGCAACTATAGGACGCATTACATCCCTAAACCCCCGAATACAAGCCTCGTATGACCAAAAACAATATTTGAATCTTTCTGCCTCATCAGTAGCTAGTGTAATGACTATGTCAGGATTTTCTTATTCCAACATATAAAAAAACAAGGGTAGTACTGGAAATGACTCTTTTGAGGGATCGAAAATAAGCCTTTTCGCATACTTCTTCGCTTGCTAGGCCTTACCATACAAGCATTCCAATCCCCACTGAACCTTCATTTCACTAATTATGTTTTTAGGTTTCAATGCTACTCCATTAACCTGAAGCTTCTATAACATAAGTTCACCAATTATCTTCACACTTGCCGTTGCTAATCGCCCTTGCAAACCATCGACAGTACATGTGTGTACTTTGTGGAACTTCAACTTGCCAATATTCTCTTTTAATTAACTTCGTTGCATGCACATCGAACTTGCATGCCTTGTCCTTGCAACCAACCTCATGACGACCTTTATATGACCTTTTTACTCTTATCCCAAACTACTTTTTTAGAGCCAACATGTTCAAAGCTTGTTTCAAGTCAGCCTTCGAGGAAAACATTCTTCCTCTGTATAAGTGATCATCGGCAGATGTCTACTCCTCAGTGGTAATTGTTTATAAAGAGAACCTTTCTGCACTTGGAATTACCCGCACACGAGATATCCCTGGATTTCCCCTTTCTTGATAACTGTCATCGAGCAATGTTTCTGGGGAACGAATCTCGTTCTCACCAGCGATGGGGTTGTTGTATATGGATCATCACACTGAACATCTCCTACATCAACACTTCTAACAGGTTTCGTTTTGCCTTCAACATTATTGAAAATTGGAATGTCACTGTCATAAAGCCAATCATCATCTGAACTGTAATCATGCCATTCATCACGCCCATCATTTGAATTGTCATCAAATCTATCTTCACCGGCAGGGAACAAATCCTCATTTCCCTCATCAGATGTAGTATTATCCTCGAGCGTCGCAATATCACCATCCAACATCGTAGTGTTGTCCTTAAATGTCGTATTCTCATTTGGAAATGGCACTACACCCTCTACAGTTTCACCTTATCATTACATTTGTTGGATAGAAGCAAGTAATTGGTTTGATGCACATCCTGATTGGAATTGTGCAGCCAATTGTTCTGTGAATGTTGTCTGTCTACCGGGCTGCACAAAATCTTGTGCATAACTCAATCGCCATTGTTGTGAAGGGTGGATCAAATGTTGTGGTATTTGTGAAGCATTGTAAATCTCATTTTGATTAAGTTGATTACCATGTTGTTCACCTTTTTCATGTGACATGACATTTGTTGGTGTCCCTTAATGTTGACATACATAGCCGAAACATTCCTCTCTTCTAGCAAAATTAATGCAACATCTTCATCATCCTTAATAATTGAGCGTGATAGCTCTCCGGGTGTACTGATCAATGCATGTAACTCAATCTCGTCAATTTTTGAGTTTACCCTAACAACATCTTCAACCAGCTTCATCAAACCTATAAACAACAAATCACTCCTAACCCCTCGCATTTGTGACTCACCACCCTTGTAAATGCCATTCATCCACTAACCACCGTATCTTATCATAAATAGCACAATTGGAACCCCATTGAAATTATGAAAAAACAAAAAATTTGTCAATCATTTTACACATTACATGACGTGTCCTAAAATTTGTCACTCATGTTGGTACACGTCATTTTCAAAAAATGTTACACGCCATGTTCACTACGTGTTACAGGCCATGTTAAATAAATTTGTTACACGCCATATGCTAACTCTTGTTATTTTAGTATAATTTTTACACGCCATGAGCATTATAGATGTATGGCGTATAACAACTATGGCCAATGTTTCTAATCTATGTTCTAATTTACACAAAAAGTTTCAGAAATTTATGTATTGTAGTAATAAATCCATTAACATACCTTGATGTTATCTCTGCTATAAGGTCTGTTTATCGATGACAATATGGCCAGATGCCGAGAGATAGACCACAGCACGATGATGATGGTGTTTAACAAAAAGTTGACAGATCTCATACAGTTCAAAGAGTTGAGAGCATAGATGTCGATGTTGTTTAACACAGAATTGATAGAGTTGATACAGTTCAGAGAGCTGAGAAAGAGCGAGCTCAAAATAGTTGAGCCTTTATTTATTTTATTTCTATTTTCTCTATGGCGGGAGAGAGATATTGGGAGCTTAATTTGTCACGATGTTTTTAAGGGTATTTTGGTTTACTCATGCTTATTAATGGCTAGAAATAGATAACTTTTTGTCAAAGGTTATTTCTGAAATCACCTTATGACGAAGGCTATTTCTCATAATTTCCTTTTATTATTATCACTCGTAATTTTATTTAAAGCATGAAAGATGATCCTCATTAAAATCTTATCATGGAAAACCTTGTGGGATAAAAATCATGATAAGAAAAAAAAAGTAATCAAGCTAATTATGCATTACAAATAACCAAATCTAAACTCACACCCCTTCTAATTAATTGATCAACAAAGTTTGTTTAATCACATAATCTCTATTCGAATTTGATGCGAGAGAAACATCTCTCCATATAAATTGATCTGTTGGCAAACTTTATTACCATATGAGCCATCATGTTGCTTTTCCTATGCACATGCTTCACAATCGCCATCCCTTCTAAAAAAACAGTACAATCCTTTACTAATAAACCCAAGAATGTTATAATATGTGATTTTTTTCCTTAATTCATACCATATAAATATTCTTTCCAATTAACACCTTCTAAATAATTTATATTCTCATTAGAGTTAAAATTATTAATTTTGTCTAATAACATTATCAAAATACTATCAATTTAAAATTAATTTATTTTTTTCACATTTAAAAATATATTTTTTAATTTTATTGGATAACATTAACAACTTAATCCCTTGACCTCGGTGAAATAGAAGTTATCTGTACAGTATTAAGTTGGAAAAATAATATCCCAAGTTGCTAATTGAAAAAAACAAAAGAAATGATGAGATGTCATATAAAAAATTTAAAATGATGAAAAATGTAAATGAAGTTTATCTTTTTTATTTTTAAAAATCGGTTCAATAAAATTTTTTATAATTTTTAATTATAAAAGCAATATTATCCATAAAATATCTATATTTTTATTTTTTAATTATTTGAAATAACATTTTTTTGAAGAAAATAATTTTAAACATGAATAAAAGAGTTAAACAAAAGTAAAAATGTTTTAATCCTCAGCGCATCATTTGTTTTCTCTTTATTTTCACTTTTATTCTTGATTTTTCCTTTCAACAACTTTTATTCATTTTATTATATTATAGTATAACATAGTTAAGGTTAATTAAAGAAAAAAGGTTTCACATAAACTAGATAATAAAATTTCAAACATCAAAATATTAAGATAACAAAATTGAAAGCGAAACATAACAAAACACTGTTTGGTAACAAAAGGTTTTGATTATATTTTATTATTTAAGTTGTTGCATTTTTCTACTTTTTTCTTTCTTTTTTCATTTATATTAGTTTATATATGGATGATTACTGTCAATATATTTATTTTTTTAATCTTGACTCGTTTCATTATTAAAATTATCATTATTAATAAAATGTGATTTTTTAGTATATATTGATATGTATTAAGCTATGAAAAAAAATTATAACTATATATTTTCAAAAATTAAAAAACATTTAAATAAAAAATTTACCCACCTAGCAATGCGTTGGCATAATGCTAGTGAAAAATTAAAAAAAATAAAAGGTAGAAAAATCCATGTAATTCAATCAATTAACTTAAGTTTATGAAGAATTAATGAAAATTAAACACTGTACAAGAGACAAAAATGATATAAAATCCTCAAACTTAAGGTGGATGAGGATCTCCAAGTGGCAAAGGTAGGCAAGCATTTCACCCAAGATCGGAGAGTCCATGTTAGCATGTGGCAGCTTGGTGGCGGAGCCCCAACACCTAAGCTCGAGAGGAGCTACACCGTATAGTGCCAAACCTCCTAAACCCAAACCCAAGTCCCATCTTTGCGAGCCTCCTCGTTTCTGCTGCTTTAACCTTTCATTTGATAAAATCTTGTTCTAGCGATAACTAATTAAGATAGTATCATACGCAACGTTGATTCCCTTAAGAATTAGACAAGCGACACAACCCTAGAATCCACAGGGCGGCCAAAGCTGATCATAGTGTAACCAAATTGGATAATAAGAAGAGAATACGAGTAAAGTGTCAGGTTAAGCGTTTCAAAAAAAATAAAAATGATATTTCAATTTTATATTAGACAAGTAAGAAAGTTTATGGGTAGTTCATAAGTGGTGGTACACCACATTAGGTTAATTTTGTGGTGAAAAGATAATGATTTCGTGACAAGTAATATCAGAATAGATCTGACCTTGACTTGGTCTATGTCAAGCATCTCTTAAGAGAGATAAATAAGGTGGTCGATGACGGGTGGGGGAAGCAGGTGATGCTGTACATCTTATTAGGTTAGTTTTTTAAAAAGAGACTCCATGACACGCGGTTAACTAGTTAGCTTGATTAGTTTAATCATTTAGGATTGGATGTGCAAATTAAGTTTGGTAAATCAGATTAAGAAGCTTTTATAGCATTATTAATATTGCACTTTTTTTTTTTGGGTATAGTAAAATACAAAGACTACATAAACTAGTAAATTTCCATGTGTCTATCATATTAAGTTTATATTCTCTACACATTTTTTACACAAGACTTTTCCCTAGATGCGACTAACCAATTAAGACCAGGCCTGCTGCTACTTTCTTAGTCCATTAAGGGAAGACAAAAAGCTATCTCCACGTCTTGCTACTTCCTTTCAAAAATTAGATAATAGATTCTTTAGTTGCATTGGAAAATTCTGTCTAAAAGTTAAGTAAATTAACTTCAATCATCTTCGATATTCATTTTCATTGATTAATATGTGAACATTATTGCATCTACACCACATTACAAAAAAAGGTAAATTTCGTCAGTAATTACTAATGAATTATCGACGGAATAAGGTTACAATAACAATAAGTATCAACGGAATACGTTCCATCAGTAAAATAGTGGTGCAAAAGACTAGCAAATGGTGCAAAGTTTACCAATGGAATTATTTTGTCAGTAATGGCTTAGTTGACGGAATTTACCGACCAACATGCCGACGGATGGCTTGGTCAGTAATGGGGTAAGATTGTTGATCGAATTATCAACGAAAATTCAGTTGACAATCTCAATTAAAACTTATTGAGTTTACTGACAGAAATTTCCGTTGGTAAGTTCAATTAAAAAGTCAAGCACCTTTCTTTTCCCCCATTTTCTCCCAACTCTTTTTCCCTCTCATTCAACTTTCTGTCCTTCCCTCGTGCCTATCGCCTTGCTGCACCACTTATCTGACCTTACCCCTTCGACCATCCTCTTGTCCAACTCAACCATTTTCACTCTTCTGCTCGCAGCTTCACCAGAGCTTTTGCTTGTGGTTTTACATTTGCCGCCCCGTCGCATTGCCCTTTTAGCCGTTTGATTTGATCGACTTGGCTATCCATTTTGCTCTGATCGGTGGTAGTGTGGAAGCCCAGAGGGTAAGCTTCCTTCCATACGTATTTCTATATGTTTGATTTGAATATTTGAGGATTTGTTGTTTTGATTTGATTTGTTTAGGGTTTAGTGAATAGTCTGTTGGTTATTTTATTATGTGTTATTTGCTTTTAGTTTGTGAAATTTTTGAAGATTGTGGGTTAATACGAAGATTGTTGTTGATTGAAAAATTTTGTTGGGTTATTTAGTTGTTAGTAACAATTTAGTTAGATAAAATTAAGGTTTAATAATATTATATAACATTATATTTATTTAAATTAGGGATTAGTGTTTATGGAATTAATTACACAATTTAGGATTTAGTAAGAAAAATCATGTATTGGTTATTAATTAATTAATTAAATTAGTTAATTTAGTAAAAAAAGGTTTAGTTATATTAATTAAGGTTTTATCAAATTAATTAAATAATTAAACTAATCAACTAACAAAATGTTTTACTAATTAAGTATCACGACCCAATTTGGGACCATGATCGGAGCAAGAGTATTGATGGGAGTTACCCTTTTAACCCATGCAAGCTTAAAATAATAAGTGAACCACATTCTCATAGATGCCTTCTAGGACTCATCACTATAGAATCATATGAAATAAGTATAAACATGATTATATCATATATAATAGAAAATATATAAATCCGTTTGCACGTTCACATGCTCATAATGCAGAAGCAACATAAACATAATCCAGAGTATAAACCATGTTGTGGCGAATGCATAACATAAGTCACCTCTTAGCAATCATCAAAAATCTCAATTATTACATGACATATACAATTCATAATCCATAACAGTTAAATGCAAAAGACTGGACTAGACCAAACCCAACAAAATATGACACAAGTAAAAATGCTAACGCCTATTGGATGCCATGACGATCACCTACCAAAACTGACTACAGAGATAACTCATCCCAAGGGATAGTGAGTCAGGCAATCTATTGATCTAAAATAACATGTGCATCTTACATGTTTAAGTTATAAATAACTCCGTGAGTAAATGCAAGGAAGGGTAACAAGCTAATGGGGAAAAATATTTAACAAAATACACTTTCAGAAATATGCAAATAAATATTAACAAATGTTTAGCAAAACCCTTCTTTCTAAGCGTAACCCTAAATTGAGTCCCACTTTTCCAAGCGTCATCATATATCAATCCCACTTTATCAAACGTATCAAATATCCACGTGGTCTCCAAGCTTGCTATCTTTCAAATGAATCCTGGACCAAATAATCTCATAGTTTCAAAGTCTATTCTTTCAAATGACTAGAGAAACATTTGTCTATAATAACTCCAAGATGGATATATTTCAAACGGTACAAAGATAGAAAATGATTTTAGAAAATGTAGTTTGTAAAATGGTTCATAAGCTTTTAAAGAATATTTATAAGTTGGAAACCAATTCAAGAAGTTTGGTAAAATCGAGTTAAACAATCAGTTTAAGAGTGTTTGAAATATAAATTGAGGTTTTCAAGGATTTCGTTTTAGAACAAACTCATTTTGATTTTTAGAAAACCTTTTGCAAACATTTGAATTTCAAAATAAGCTTGATCTATCGATATATTGGATCCATGTATCGATAGATTGTCTCATCTATTGGTAGATTGTCTTTATCTATTGATAGATATGATGTAGATTGCATTTCTAGCGGTTTTGTGTTGTATCTATTGATACATTGCACCAATGTATCGATAGATTTACTATATAATGCAACTTTTCACCTTAGAACTCAACACTAGGACCTCAACCAAAACTATTATTCATCCATAGTCAAATAAGCAACATTTAAACATTAGATGCACTATATTCATGATACAAATTCAACAATTCAATCATCAATTAAACAAATCGTGGAGCATTACTTACGGACAATAAAATCACCTTGTGTTGTCACATTAGAACGGTTTGGTTCAAATAGTTATTGACCACAAAAGAAATGCTAGAACTCCATTAACTACCAATATATCTAGTGAGTCTTGGGAAGTTACTTTCATCGGCTTAAGCTGTAACTCATTTTGCACAATGGCTAGTGCATGCTACCCCTAGTTATAGGTTTTTATCCCAATAGGCTTCAATAACCATATTGCAACAATCCAATGTTCAAAATATACATATAATCAAAAGGTGAAACCCATCACCAACATATCATAGAGGTTGAGACATAACCAAAATTGGAGTTAATCAACCATATCAATAATCTCAAACTAAAAGACCATAAATACCATAGCCTTGTTAAAGAGAAATCATTTCTCACATTAACATTCAAAACCATGAATCATAGACAAATGAAATGTTGAGGTGACAAAACTTTGAAAGGTTTGTTCCCTATGCTCAAAATTAATACATTGTAGACTATATATATCCGGTTTATAGTTTTCATCAAAACATACTTGTAAACATTTGTTCACATCACAAGCTCATTGAAATTCATTTTTGTGCAAAGTTGTGGAATAGACATGCTTAATTATATCAAAATAATTAAAAACATCATATCTACCAACCTTAAAGAAGCTTGCCTTGCTATCTAGTAACTTTCATCAAACACTTGATCTTCTAAAGGTTCAAACTTTCTCACAACAGCTATCATGAAGTTTTTCATCATTAGTACTTAGTTCTATAACATAATCTTAGACTAATAAGCATCTAATCCTTTCATAAATATTTTCTAGCAACTCATACTCAGCAAATCAATAGCTAATCTAACTCTAACTAAAGGATTAAGTCTACTTCTAGCTAGAGTTTAAGCAACTTTACCTTAGTGTGCTTGAGAGTTCCAAAATCAATTAAAAAACTAAATTTTCCATGAACAAAACAATTTATGAGAATCCATAAATTTTTGGAAAATCAAAACTTTAGTTTCAAAGGTTTAAAACAAAGAACTTTACCTTCCAAAATTCTTATAATCAAAATCTAAGCTTGAAGATGACTTTTAATGCTTGCAATCTAAAGATTTGTTAAAGATGAGAGTTGAGAATAAAAAAGAAGAAGGTGGTTGGGTTTTCATCGAAAAACCACGTTTTTACCAAGTAGGGAAAAGTTTGAGGTTTTTAGGGTTTTAAAATGAATGAGAAAATATCAGAATGTCTTATTTTTTATTTTGGTTTAGGCTCAATCTATTAATAGATCAAGCCTATCTAGTGATAGATTTGGACGTTTATCAATATATTGGCTTATCTATTGATAAATGTTCTTCAGACCCTTTTTAGGTTTTTATCTATCGATATGTGATGAACATGTATGGATAGATTTAATTCATAATGCTATTTTAAAGTCCAAAACCATCCCATTTGACCCTCCATAGGTGCCAACTCTCATATAAACATATTTGGTTATTAGAACATGAGTTTTATAAGTCAAAATGGTTCCATAATCATGTTTAAAGACTTTAAATTAATAGCTCACCTAGTAAGGTTATAATTCTAACATTAGATCTAAGAGTGGAGTTTCACATTAAGCAATTGACTAAATTAGTAATATTATTTAATTTAATGAATATTTCAATTAATGAAGGCATAGGAATTAAATAATTTAGTTAATTAAGTAATGTAATGTGCTGTAAGTAATTAAGTAATTAATTAAATAAGTAATATTATATAACATTATATTTATTGAAATTAATTAAGGTTTTATTAAATTAATTACATTATTTAAGCAATTAAAAAGAATCATGTATTAATTAGTAAGTAAGTAATTAATTAGATTAGTAAATTTAGTAAAATTTATAGTTATTTAAATTAATTATGATTTTTAGTAATTAAGCAATTAATTAAATTAGTATTATTGTTTAATTTAATAAATATTTCAATTAATGAAGGTATAGGGAGTTAATTAAATAATCTAGTTAATTAAGTAATGTAATGTGTCGTAAGTAATTAAACAATTAATTAAGGTACTAATATTATATTTTTTGTTTGAAAATTATGCAATTTTATTGCATTGAGCCAAAGATAAAACTTTGGACTTAATTATTACAGAAAATAAAAAAAGTTCAAAAGCAAAAAATAACCTCTAAGTACAAAAAAATCCAGATGTGGGGATGTTTAGGTTCATAAAAGATTAGATACCAACTAAGCACTCCAATCCTTAGACACATCAAACTATAATAAGTTATAACCTTAAACTAAAATAGCTAGTGTCCTAAAGCCAATAATCAAATACGTGAACGGTTAAAATATTTGCCATGTCTAGAGATGGCAATGGGTACCTTGTTATAAGGTACTCTCAAATACTTGACCAAATTATATAGGGTTACAATATCTTATAACCGGCTTTGGGACAAGTATGGGTAATGATTTTAATACCTTATTGGGTTTAGGTACTACCTCCTGAGTACCCATTACCTTAACCCTTCTTTTTTTTTTTTTCTCTTCTTCCCCTTCCTATAGCCATAACCACTATTTTAGTCTTTTTTCTTTTTTTCTTTTCTTCCCATATCCTCTCATTCTTTTTATCTTTCTTTTCTTAGTCATTCCTAGTTTTGGTTAGTGCTTAACTTGCTCCCTAGTAACTCCTTCTCTTGGTCATGAGTGCTCAAATTGTTGGCAAATTTCCTTAGACTTGACAGAGGTGTTCAAAAGTTTCATCTTGTCACTTTACCTTAAAAGGCTTTGTCTCTACCAATTCAAAAGCAGCAAAAGATGGAATGAAATTGGATACTTCAACTAACAATGTACATCAGATTTCTCCAAAGAAATCAAGAGTTACAATAGAGCAAGCAATGGCTATAATGAGGAACATTAACCAGTAGTAGAAGATAGGAAAGAAGAAAACTGAGCATTTTAATAATTTTTTTTATAATCAGGTTTTTAAATAAGTTAAGGTAATTATTGGATAATGGGTATGTATTAAGGTTTGGATTAGAGTAATGATTTTTAAAAACATTTGAGTAGTTGTAGGATTTTGGTATTATAGTTATTAATAAAGTTCAAGTTTTGGTATCTTAAAATTGACGAGTACCCTACTCGTTGACAGCCCTGGACATGTCCAATCTCTAACAAATGTGTCTCCATGTCACAATTACATGCTACAACATGTTGTCCAAATTAACAAATTTAGACATCACATTTTGCTCCATTACCCCTTGTCTGAGCTCAAGACATAAGCTATTAAAAACTTGCTTGTGTCTAAACACAAGACTTGCTTGCATGCTCTTGATCCATAATTCCTTTCAAACATCATCTCCTTATCAATTTTGCAACGACCTTCTTCCTGATCGTTACCGATGTCCGAGACTTGCAGGAGAACTTGTCAAATCCTAAATAAGCTTTCACAATTATCAGTTTATCAAACCATCACACATCCCTTGGAAATCCCATAACCATAATAATTTCATTAATGCCAAATATTGTCTTATTACCTTAGGTTTCATCATCATATACATATATGTTTATAGTGTACTCAATTATTTACTTCTGAAACGAAATATACCATACATGACCTAACCTTTAACAGCAAAGTGACTCAGAATAAAGTGCTATGAGATGCCTTTACCTATCCGCGATGGTTCATAAGTGCCAATGATTACACGTTAGGCTGATCACTATCTGCAAAAGGGAAATAAAGGGGTGAGTCTCATAGACTCAATGATCATCGGCTTTGTGAGTAGGGCCTAGATGGGAAACAAGTCAAAGATAAGTAATTTGAACATTTTAAAACATGCGAGTATATATATATAGAAACAATTTAAAATCAAATGAAGCATTTGTGCCTTATTTGTAAACTCAAAGTTGTGTTGCAAAATAAACACTTCAAGTGATATAATAAAACCAGTACAAGTAAAAGATTTTTGCAGTCGAAATCATTTGTTGTCCTTTACTCAATTCAAATCAGTATAATCTCACACGATGCCATGAAATCAAACATTATCAAAGCTTTTACACAAGCTCATAAATCATCTCATCCTCAAGGTATTAAACACAAAATCATCGTATAAATAAGGGAGCTGTGAAAAAACTTGTATTTCTCACCATGCGAAAGAATTTGTGTTTGAAAACCCAAAGAGATATCACTTTCAAATAGGTAATTGTAAACAATCAACTCGTGGATCTGCTTCCACGTAATAACTGTAACACCCTGCACCCTCGTATAGGAGTCAACATAACCGTATTGATAAGACGAAGGGCTAATTGACGTGAATTCACGTTTCAAAAAGTAGTGACGAGTGGAAGGAATATTTTGAAATAAAATATTCCACACGTGAGGAGATAACAATTCAATAATAATATCTTTGTTGAGGATGAATTAGCATGTTTAAAGGTGGTTTGGAAGTGAATCGAGGCATAATAAGACGTTTTGAGACCTAAAGAGACAAGTGGAGAATTTTAGAATAAATAATATTTTATTAATAAAATAATATTAAAATATTAATATTTTATCCGATGTCAGGATTAGTCATGAAGGAGGGTTATATGGCTAATCTAAGTGGGGGAGAAGAAGAATGAGAGAATTTCAGAGAAAAACGACATAAGTGGGGCCCGTGTGTCTTTATTAAATAAAGCTAGCGTGGGTAAATATATATTTAAATATTATGGTGATATTCTAGCAAAGCGCAAATTATATATTTTAATTGTATACATGTAAAGGAAGAAATATAGGAAGAAATTGGAGTTAAAAAAAATGATCGAGGACTAAATTGTAAAGGATGAAAAGTTGAAGGGACAAATGGTAAATAAAGAAAAGTTGAGGACTTATGTGCAATTATCACATTTTGAAGTTTAGTGGAAATTTACTAACCAAGGGAAGTTATATAATGTGGAATGATGGAATTTGCATGCAAAATTCACTATTACATGTAAATGATAGCATGCAAAAAGGAAGAAGTTAGTCAAAGACATGTGGGCCCCCCACCATGTGAAGTAAAAAGAATAAAAAGGTTAAATCTATTTTGCATATAATGGTATTGGTGCATTAGTTGGCCAAATAAGCAAAGGAAGATGTGATGTGTATTTAACTTAAATAATTTAATGGAAGACCAAATAAAATATAAGGTTAAGTTATGCATGAAATATGATTGGTCGAATAAAGAAATGAAGGATAATGAAGGATAGATTTTTAGCCAATGTGGAAGAAAGGAAATTGGTGCATGAAAGCTTCTTAGTTGGCAAAATGGCCAAATGAAATTAAAAGGAAATGGGTGCATGAATTGTAATTAGTTTTGAAAGTTGGCCAAATGAAATTAAAAAGGATGGGAATGCATGTGTTTTAATTGGTTCATGAAGGTGGCTAAGTTAACAATTAAAAAGAAAAAGAATGCATGAAATGTGATTGGTTTAAATGAGTGGCAATGTAATAAAGAATTTAAAAACTAAAAGAAACATGAGGAATAGGCCTTAGTGAGAGTAAAGGCTAGCCATTTGAAGAAGAAAAAGAAAGAAAGAAGTCTTGGAGAGTTTCCACTCGAAAGGAAGAAGAAAAAGGATAAAACGAAAGGTTGACAAAATCTCACCCAAGAGCAAGAAAAAGAGAGAAATAAAAAGGAGAAAGAGAAATAAAAGAAAAAAAAAAGAAGGGAAATAAGGAAAGAGAGAAAAGCTTGGAGGAGGCTCGGCTCTAGAGGAAAAAAATAGAAAACTAAGAGGTTTTCCTCCCCACCTACACACGATTGTTGAAGTTTGAAAAGATTTTGGTGGTTTGCCTTGTAGTTTTCAAGGTAAGGAAGGTAGAGATTGTTAGTTTGTTTGAATGCATGCATTTTGATCCAATTATCATGTGAGGTTTTGTTTGTGGTAACAAGAATCTACAAAGATTCAAGGAACTTGAGGCATGCATGTGGAAGGATCATGGAATGTATGGTGATTTTGAGCTAGATTAAGTGATGGGTAAGTGTTCTAACCTCTAATTTACAAGTAAAAAGGAAAAATGATATATATATATTGATTGTTTGTACTTGTGGTAGCACAGATCAGCTAGATTTGGAGACCATTTGGTGACATGCAAGCCACCAAACCCGTGGGTGTCTAGTGGAATTAAGGTGAGAGAAAAGTGGTAAGACATGCAATGTGTGATGTTAATGTTATGTCAAAGGCACGGTTATAAGCCATTGTGATAGTTTAAAGCTTGGAACAATGTAATGTATGAATGTGTGTTGTTGTGGAAGGTTTAAAGGGCTATGAATGATGGTGTGCATGAATGAATATTGATGTTATGCTTGGTGGCAGCATGTAAATGTTAATTATGGTGCATGTGGACTTAGAAAATGCTTGATGAAATAGATTTATAATTGCTGCCATGTGCTAGGTTATTGGTATGGAAATGATGGTTGAACTTGATAAATATCATTGGAAAAGATTAATCTGTGTGCTAAAGTCATAAATAAGTTGCCAGTACTTATAATCTAAAGAATTACGCAAGCAAAGGATATAAGTGATTTTAGTAAAAACGTGTCAAGATGTAAGTTAGTTGAATGTGGATTCATGATTGAATGAGAAAGAGAAGTGGAAATGATACACTAAATATATTGAGTTTGGATTGTTGCTACAAAGTGCAAAAGTAAAGATATTGTACTGTGGTGGCGTGTCGGAGGAAGTGACGAGCGACCGGCAAGTAGAAATAACAACGTAGTATCTTGCTATCATAAAGTGAGTAGGGGGTGTCCATTTCAAACTTTTCGTATGATATATATAAATATGTGCTGGTTTATTTTAAGCGCAAATTTATGGAAAGCATTAGCTGGTAGAAAATCTAGGAGATTGTGAATGTTATAAAGTTTGAAAGTGTTTTGACTATATATGTCTAAATTGTATACGTAAAGAATTTTTAAATTGGGAAACAAGCTTTTCAATGCGATTCCTATCAAAACGTGCCTTATAGTTTGTGTAATGTGCATTCATGGATAAGACATTTATTCACCATGTAGATTGATGTTTGAAACTCATGCAAAAGTTTTATGTTACAAAGTTTACAAGGGATTTCATCATGTTATTATGTGAATTGTTTCACAAAAGGTTTTGAAATGGCTTTTGAGAACGTAACTTGATTTTTAAATGATTTTACTAAACTGGGAGATTCGAGAGTAGGCTGACTGTCACTTCGGTTAAGTGTGACCCTTGTGCACAAGTGAGTTCTAGCTAGAAAACCTTTGGGTCATCGACGGGCTATTAGACATGGCTGGGGTTATGGTCTGTGTTGTATATACGTGGCTAGGCCAAAAGATGTTATGCACGGTTGCGATCGCTCGATTCTCCGATGTCGACTAAGATTGTTGAGACTGCCATGGCATGTGGGATTCAGTGGAGTGAGGCTCTCGGATGTTATTACATGGTAGTGGGACTATGAGTTTTTATTACTATTACTTATTCGAGAGTGACATCTCTTCAGGTTTTCGAACTCGTATTTCTACGCATGGTGAAAATGGAACTATATGATTTTTTAGCTCCCTTGTTTGTACTGTGACATGAATTTTAATTCCTCGCATATGAAGCAATTTATGATTTGCGTATAAGTTTAAATAGTATTTGATTTCGAGGGAGCTTGCTCAATTCTATTGATTTGATTTGAGTAAAACGCTAAATGATTTCGATGGCAGAAATCTTTTAAGTACATTGGATTTAAAGTGACACTTGAAATGATTTGATTTGAATACAGTTATTAACTTGTTTCGATGTGGAAAATTTGACCTACCTTGATTTTGTATACTTCTTGGAATGATTACAACACATAAGAAATTCTCGGTTTTACATAAAAGGCACCATTTTTCGTTTGAATTAAATTGTTTATATAATCTAGTATTTTAATGTTCAAAATTATCTACTTTACGCTTGTTTCCCATCTACACCCTACTCACGAAATCTATGATCACTGAGTTTGTGAGACTCACCCCTTTATTTCTTTTTACAGATAAGTAATCCACTAAAGTGCACTGTTTAGCACACAGAGACTTACTGTTCAGCACACCAAGACTTACTGCAGTGTAGGTAATTGCACCTCTTAGCCTTCCATTCCATGTCACTCCGCTGTTAAAGGTCGAGTCGTAGCACTTTGTTTATTAGAATGTAAATGGATATTGGTCTTGATACAAATGACAAATTGGAGATTTTGGATTTTCAATGTATATACTTATGATTGTATGATTTAAAGGTCAAATTGATTATTACGTCTATTGTTCAATTCATGTTACGAGAGCATATGGTTTAGAGTGATAACATGATTTTGTAAATGAGTATGACGAACCAATAGGTATTTCTATTAACGCCTGTTCGGGACTTGACGGGTCTTTCTCGAAGATCTCAAACACTAGTAGTGACCGAGGAACGGTCGTTACAATAACAATCTGGGAGTTTTGCTCCATTGGATTCCCACAGCCATGGTAGTCTCAACGACGTTTGCTGACATTAGAGAAATCAAGCGATCGTAACTGTATATATCACTTGTGGCCTAGCCACATATGCATATCACAAACCATGGCCCTAGCTGCGACTAATAGCTCATCGGTGACTCAGAGGAACTATAGTTAGAGCTCATTTGTGCACAAAGGTCACACTTTTTTGATGTGACATCCAACCTATTCTCGAATCTTTCGGTTTGACAAAACCATTTAAAAATTAAGTTAGGTTTTCAAAAGCTTATTTCAAAACTATTTCCAAAATACCAATCATGGAAACATGATAAATCCCTTTTTTTTTGTAAGACTTTACATTATAAAACCTTTGCATGAGGTTTAAACATCAAATCGGCATGGTGAACATTGTAATTTATTCATGATTGCATATTACAAAAACAATAAGGCACGTTTTGATATAAATCGCAGTAAAAACCTTCTTTCTCGATTTTTAAAATCCTTTACGTATATAGTTATATATACATATATACAAAACTTCTTTAAAAGCATGGCATTCACAAGCCTAACCTTCTACCAACTCATGTTGTCCACAAATTGCATTTAAAGTAAATCGACATGTCTATTAATCGTATATCAATATATATAATATGGAAAATTTTGAAATAGACACCCTCTACTCGCCTTACAATAGCAGGATGTTACGTCGCTATTGATTCGGGTGCGTATCTAGCTAATTCTACTTGCTGGTCACTTGTTACCTCTTTCGGCATGCCACCATGGCAAACTTCTCTTTCTCATACACTTCCTAGCAACAATTCAAACCCAACACTTAATTGTACTCATACACAGTAGCATATTAACCAATAAATCCTTAACCAAATCTTATAGTTTTCATCAACATTATTCACAATCATTTAACACACAATCCACATACTTTTAACCAACCAAAGCCAATGCAACACAATGTAGTTACATTGCATGTTTACTTTTGGTTTTAATTTAAGTTCTAAACACATAGTTCACAATTTCCTCACATCCATGGTCACCATTGCTGCCACAAATATAAACAATTAGCACACATCTCATTTCTCTTGTTTACTTGTGCTTTCAAGACCAAAATACTTACCCATTGCTTATTTAGCTCAAAATCACCATACATTCCAAGATCCACCTATATGCATGCATTTATTTCTTTCAAATCTTGGAGGACCTTTGCTGTCACAAACATATTCACACAATCACAATTCATTTCCTCAAGAAATTTATAAATCAAACTCAAACTTTACTTACCTAAACTTTCCTTGAATCCATGTATCATTTGCACTTTCTTCCTTGCGGTTTCTAAGAGTAATGAAGCTTTGTGGCAAAATGATAGTGAGAAATAGAGAGAAAGAGCTCACAGGTTCACTAAAGGGAAGTGAAAATTCTAAGATGTTTTTCTTCTTTTTCACGGGTGGGAGCTTTCTCTTTGCTCAAGCTTTTTCATTCTACTTTCAAATTTGTAGCTTGATGTAATAATTTGGAGATTTAAGGCTCATAAAAAGGTTAAGGACAAATGGGTTTTGGAGAGAATTTGGCAACCCCCTTTTGTGTTGCAAATGGGCCGATTGCCCAAGAATTCTTTCTAAAAGCTTTTTAAGCTTTAGCTTGGGTGGATCTCTCAATGTTGGGAGGCAAAAATTTCATTTGCTTTGCATTTTCTTCTAAAGGCCGAGCCTTTCCTAGCATGTTTCTTTTCTTTTTTCTTTTTAAAATTTTTCCTTTACATGTCATGTTATACAATTTCCTTTCTTTGTTATTAACTTCACTTTCCATGGCTTGTGCTTGCAATATTTCCTTATCCATTCCTTTATCCTTTGGTTAGATTGCCTTGCCCATGCATTGGTTCACTTGATATTCTCTTTTTGTTGATTTCATTTGTATTTCATTTCACATGTATTTCTATGCATTCCATTTTCATTTTCTTTTAATGCAAACTTGTCACCCAATAATATTTCATGCTATAATTATACCTTTTCTTTCTTTTCAAATCGCATTATCATCCTTACCTTGTCTACCATGGGCTATCTTTGCCAAACCATGGTTTTCTTCCACTTAAATACTTTTTATTCTTTTTCTCTTCATCAACTTTCACATGGTGGGGTCCCATATGTTTCCCACTAATTTCCTCCTTTTTGCATGCAATAATTTGCATGTAATAGTAACTTCACATGCAAATTCCATCAAGCTTAGTAACCTCACTTGCATTTCACTTGCATTCTACTTGAATTTCATCTTGCTTTCCTCAATATAATTATATACAACAAATATTCTCTTAATTTTTCATTTTTTACAATTCCACCCTTCAACTTCTCATTCTTTTTAATTGGATCCTCCCATCATTTCTTTATTTCAATTCTTTCTATTTCCCTTCCTTTATACTTGTACAACTAGAATATAAAATTTGCATTTCACCAAAGTGTCATCATAATATTTAAATATATACTTACTTTTCCTTAATTTAATAAAAGCATGTGGGCCCCACTAAAGCTTCCTTTCTTCAAAATATTTCTTACTTTCACTCCCCCACTTAGATGAATTGTACAAATCACACTTCTTTCATGTAATATATCCAATTTGACATCAATATTATTTTAATATTATTTTATTCAAAAATTATTATTTTATTTCAAAAATTACCACTTGTCTCCTCGGGACCTAAAATGTTTTACTTTGTCCTGGTTCACTTTCGAATCACTTTTTAACTTGCTAATTCATCCTCGATAAAAATATTATTATTTAATTACTATTTTCTTGCGTGTGAAATATTTTATTCTAAGATATTCCTTTCACCTGTCACCACTCTTTGACACTTAAATTTATGTCAATTGACCATTCATCTTATTAATAAGGTTGTATTGGTTTCTATACGAGGGTATAGGGTGTTACACATTTGGAATTTCACTGCTCCATAACTTTAGCGTACATATCACTTTAAAATTTAAAATTAAATTAAACTCAATTTTAGGAGAGTTTCATTTCAATTCCAACTTTAATTTGTGATATATCCTTTTCTTAATACAACACACAATCAGAGTTTCACTTGGGTAGCAGCTTACACATAGGACTCAAACAAATCCAAGTCTCTTATAATCCTATCATTTGCAAGACCATCAGCTACACCATTAGTTTTTCTCATCATATGTTTAATTTTCTAGCATCTAACTATTTTTTGCAAGCTTTCCATATTAATGATCAGTTGCCTATATTGCCAAGGTGCATCCTCATGATTATTGGACCATAAAATCACATTAACTAAGTCACTCTCAGTCCATAACTTAATATTATATTTTTTAAATTAATTAATCTTTCATTAAATTAATTAAATAATATTACATATATTAAATTAAGTAAGATTTTAAGGTTTTTAATATAATTGTAAAAAATAAACTTTTTATATTTCTACCATTTAAGTTTGTTTTTATTTTCAATTCATGTTAACATCTGCTAACGGACCAAATCAAATGTCCGTTATAATATTTTTCTCAGAATGGAATGATGTATTCTCTAGTTGATTTAAGTGGATATCTTAGGATAGAATTTGTGAATGGCATAGATGAATTTATTTCAGCTGCATTCAGTCAACCAAGATATGTGATTGAGAATAAAATCATATGTCTTTGCTCTCGATGTATGAATAACAAGTTCTTGGTTGTTGATAAGGTTCGAGGACACCTATTTCATAAATTGGTGCGTACACAATGTGGGATACACATTGTAAATCTTTCTGTGTTGGCCAATCATTGGAACATTTTGTTGGTGAGTAGAATGATGTAGTTAATGAAGTTAGATACTTAGAGTAGAAAATTATTGTCTAATTTTCTACTTACACAAGTATGCGTATCGAACAGATAATATAATAACAAGTAAAATATCGATCTTATAGAGAATTGATATAAAATTTTGTTAAATAATAAAATTATAAAATTTTTTATTATCCAAACAGTCGAAATCAATTAATTAAAGTAAAAATTGCTTAAAACTAAAACACAATAAGCTAAACTAAAAAATCAAAGCAGTAATAAAATTGGATAAAAATCAACCCAAATAGGCCTAAGATTATAATATCCCTTACATTTCATCTAAATCTTACCTTTCTCTATTGACTTATTCCAATGGGTTAAATTTTAACCTAAAGTCTTTAATTATTGAAAAGGCTTTCTCGAAATTCTTATAAAAGTATCTATTTTAATTAAAATATTATACCCTTATGTTAATTGAAATTAAAATAGACTTATTAAGTTTAGGCTTTAATATTGGCTACATACGGTGTATAAGTATATCTCTATCTTATATAAAAATCAAGTTATTCGTCAAAGTAAATAAATATGATCATATGTTATTCTAATCTTTAGCCTACTTTAAACTCCCTCTCTCAAGTTATGTTTAGGTTTTTAAATCAATTTAGTTGGTAATCAGTCAATTAAAAGTATTAAAAACAAATTGGAATAAACAAATTCAATTCCATTGAAAATAAGGAAGAAAAAGATTAAAAATTTAAACTACATATGAGTTTAATTACAATCATAGAGGAAAGAAATTAGCTACTTATAATTGAAAATAAAGAACATAAAATAATAGAGTTTACCCATTTCAAACAAAAGAAACAAGAAAACCAGAGATTGGTGATCTTAAATCTTCCATGGTTGGTCGTGTTTTTTTCTTGAGTTTTTGGTGACTAATCTCTTCCTCAAATAACCCAAAACTAATTCCCTCTAGCCTCCCTTTCAATTTGGCTTCATAAGGATGTATTTATAAACCTCACAAACATAATTTCAGTCCAATTTGGACTTTTATCTTTGAAAAGGCATATTTACAAACCTAAGATGTCGTGGCACTGCTTTTTAACACCATGACGTCAACTTCTGGAACTTAGCTTTTCAATGGTCCAGGAATCACATCATTTGGACTTCTGTAGTGGGAAATATGCTTAAGAAACCAAAACAGGTGCAAAAGAAGTTTGCACCCAGAATGCACTATCCTAGTAAAATTAAAAGTCCTTCTTTAAAACACACCTACAAGATTACAATTTAATCAATAACAGTTTTTCTTAAGCAATTTAACATCTAATTTAGCCTAAAATAATCTAAATTCAATTGACCCAACATAATTAACTATAATTAAATAAAGAACTGAAAACATCTAAAATTTATGCTAAAACTCAAGAACCTAGCTACTTAATAGCTAAAATTAAGACCAAATAACTCTATATCATATAGTTATCACACCTCCAAGCTTAAGATTTTACTAGTCCTTGAGCAAAACATAAAAGAAAAACTAAACAAAAGCGAAAGCAATTTAAATGATGAAATCAACATAAATAAACAAACCAACTAGAGACAAATAACACTAAATCAATGATCTCCATAATTTTCTCAAAAGTATATCTATAAATCTCTAGCTCAAGATAAAATATAACCATCATTCAAGTTCATGTTTCAATTCAAATGCAAGCTCATTCTCGAATAGATTTTCATGTATGTGTGTGTGAAATCTTTTACAAAGAACATCATACTTATTTGGATGAGTTTATGTCCATGTACAATTTCAAATTAGTACTAGAACTCCATGTGTTTGCTTTTTATCTCTCTCTATACTAATGTAGATGAATACTAAGTCAAGGATCAATAGTTTTTTATTAAGCTTGTAATGTATGGTTATGGTTAAGGTAGGATAAAGGATGCTAATTCGACTTAATTCACCCTAAGCACATAATCATTTTAGGACTTATACAAAGCCCTATTCTCATTCTCCATGTCAAGCCCGACCCTAAAATATCTGACATGACATTTACATATGTGACATCATACCTGCAAACTAAAACATCTCCGAAAAGTAGATAAAAGACTGTATTGTACTTAGAAGTACAACTAAGTCAATTTAAACCTCGAACTAGTTAAAATAGGGATTTTAAAGTGAAATTGAGAATTTCACAGTCTAGGGATGACTTAAAATGGCAATTTGGAATTCGAGAGCCGATTTGGAATCAATCGAGAAAATTGATCGATCAAGGGTAAAATGGTCATTTTTCTATTTAAGGACAAAATGGAAAATTTTAGGAAAGATTTTGATCACATTTGATCAAGAATGATTATTTGGAGTATAATATGAGGTTTAACAGTGAAAGATTTTCAATTTTCGGTATTTTTTGAGTATATGGATAAAACGATAATTTTGCCTTATTGGGGGAAAAACGGTAATTTCCACCACCAAAACTTGTCAAAAATCAAGGATTATGTTTATCATTATAAT
Organism: Theobroma grandiflorum; assembly: GCA_036013995.1. Classification (NCBI taxonomy): domain Eukaryota; kingdom Viridiplantae; phylum Streptophyta; class Magnoliopsida; order Malvales; family Malvaceae; genus Theobroma; species Theobroma grandiflorum. The sequence continues at coordinate 19,251,204 of CP142131.1, forward strand.
GGATAAATATGAGAATATTTGTGGTGAAAAATTTAAGTAAAAAGTCAAATAATTAAAATTTTGGACCAATGGCTTTATGCCATGTGTCAAGCCTTTAGTATTTAATATTTTCTTTCTAAAAATCAGCCCTTAAACCCCATTTTCGCTCACCATATTCGGTCAAAAGGGAACCAAGGCAAGAAGAAAAGAAAACAAAGAGGAAAAACTAAAACCTAGCCAAGAAATCAAGAGATTTCATTGATTTTTCAAGGATTAAGCAACAAAAAGGTAAAATCTTTTAATTTATGCTTGAAACCTAGTTTACCCATGTTTTATTTCTTATTTTCCATGGCTGAAAATTGAGTTATCATGCTGAAACCATGAAGGGCAAATGGGTATGGAAGAGATTTGATAATGGAAATGACTTGATTTTGAGTTATGTTGATGTTTAGAGATAGTTAATCATGTCTAGAACCAAAACCACAAGAAAAATATTCATTTTCCCTAAGATTCTTCATTGGCCAAACCTTGTATGTTAAGTATCAATGGGGATTGTTTTTATTTCAAGGGAAATAGCTTGGAAAATGATGAATTATGGTGAGAAAATCGTGTAGGAAAAATCCTGGTGCTAGTGCACCAAATGGCTGAATTTTTCTATGAAGAAGTGTAAGGGTTTTAATGCTGAAATTGACATTATTTAAATGGTATTTGGTGAATTGAGGTAGTAGAAAAAGAATGGAACCATTTGGAGTCAAATCGGACGCGTTGGTTAATTTATCGGGTAAACGGCTGAATTAGGTTAACACCGCGTTTAGGCAATAGTCAGACGAATTTTCACATTTTATATCATGCATTAGCAGTTTAAGTTAGTTTATTTCAATTTAGGGATAATATAGTAAATTCTTTGATTTTATTCTATGTCAAGAAGGTGAGACCTCCGAGAGAGGCAAAGAGATCGCGCCTGAGGATCATTAGTCCAAGTATACCCGAAATTCAAACTTTTGAAAACTGTGAGTGAACTTATTATCGCCTCAATTATCTGAAGCGATTTTTATCTGTATTTGGTGAATTCTATGGAAATGAATCAAAAAAGGGAAAGTTTTATGTTTTACAAACAAATGTGTTTGAAAAGAATTACTTTGTGAACTGTTTCGAAATTAAAGATTTTTTTAAAAATAGGGTACTTGGAGACTGTTAACTATTATGTGATAAATTGTATTTTTGGTTTAACTGGCTTATGATATTGTGGATATGACTGGCTGATTTGTTATTGTGTTGAGAATATATGAAATGTTGTTTGCCGTGCAGGCTGGTTAGTATTAAAATTGCCCAATCATGCTGCTAAAAATTTTATTAATTTGGTGGATAGCTATTAGCTTACTGCAGTGGGTGGGTTTCTGTGGATCGGACCTATTAGAAGGGCACGGTAAACCCCGTTAATTTATACCTCGGTTGTAGAGGCGAGTAGGGTATCTCCCGAGGTATGATTAGAGTTCACATCACAACGAACCACCACGTGAGGGTGAACTCCGCTAACGCCAAGGAATGATTGAGTTTTAAAAATAAAAATAAAAATAATTTTTATGAGTATATGAAATATTTTACAGCCTTGGCGGTTTCGAACAGATACCCCGGCCAAGGTATCCTCGAGAATGAGATTTTGGGCATGAGCCATATTTTATGAGATTCATAAGCCACTTTGAATACTTTGAACATTACGAATGGTTTAAAATTTGTTACTATGTCATGAATGATTTTGTAATGATTTATTTTATTTGTCTCCAATTACTCGCCTTTAGATGCTTTAGGTTATATTTGTTTACTCATTGAGTTGTGTAAACTCACCACTCTCCCTCCCAATATTTCAGGCCCAGAGTAGTTGTTGATAGCTGAGTTTGTTGAGGACGACAGTTGATTTTGCAACCTCATCAACAGTAGGTTTCTGTCTTCTTTACTTTTGTATATTTGTGGGCCCACGAGTCACGTAAATGCATTGCATACTCTGTTTATTTGTGTTACAGTATGTATAAACTTACTTTGTGTTTACGCTATAAAAATTGTTTTCCAAATGCCTTATAAATATTGTTTATAAGAAATTGTAGTAATTAATTAAATATTTTTATTATATTTTGATAATTACCCATTTCTTTCAAAATGAATGTTTTAGTTAATGAAACACGTTTCTGACTTCGAAACATGTGTTTTCCACATATCTACTACGTATTTAATTGGGTTTGAAATTTTTTGAGAAAAAGTGACGAAAATGCCCATGTGAGTCGAAAATCATATTTTTAATTGTTCCGGTTTGAAAATGGTTAATAATTAATTAAAACATGATGTTTAGTGACTGTCACTCATGGGGGAGGTAAGGAAAACTGATATAAGAGCCTTGCGGGGTTTCGGTCGGTATTCGAGGTATGAATACCTATCGAGACGTCGCGACGGTTGTCACGGGCTCGATGAGAGTTCCAGGTTATGACACTCCACATACATTATTATTTTTTTTTACTTTGAACTTTTCTTTTGTTCAACACTTTATTCGTTTTGTCTTTTTTTTTTACTACAATTTCACACCCCAAATTATTTATTTTTATTGTAAGTAGTGGGGTGATTTTTTCTTTTCCAACAACTTTGCCTTTTTCTACCTTTTCCACATTGAGCTTAATCTATATTTTCTAAAACAATATATATGCTAAGGGGTTAGGGTTGCAAAATTGGAATTTATTTTAAAGCTAGGTTTATTATTATGTGTTTATATAAAAGAAAGGGAAATTAGGCTCAAAAGGATATCCTAGAGATAAAGATTTAACAAGGTTAGCTTGAAAGACTTAAACAGTCCAAAGATGGCCTAAACCAGATCCTTAACTAAGTATTGCCTAAGATTTCACATCGAGAAAGAATCAAACAAATTTTAGAATTCTTGACATAATCTAAAATTTACATCAATATAAACATTCTTTAAATATGCACAATAATTGAAAGCAAAAGATATAGTGCTCAATATATGTGGAAATCACATTATAACAACAATACTAAACAAAATAATTTAGAATGAACCAAATATTATCCATATTTACGAAGAGTTAAAGTTGCAAGACAACTAAATTTTCATCATTGAATAAGAAAATCATTGAAAAATTTGGCATTATTTTTCTCTAAATTCAAAAATTTTCAAGGAAGCATAAAAATTAAATAATAAACTAATCCTAAATACTTAAAATCTAAATAAGCATGTAACTAAAATAAAATCTTAAGTTTTCACAGAATATCCATTCTTAGAAAAATAAATTCATTCCCTCAAACTTAAACTAAACATTGTCCTCAATGTTGGAAAAAGATAAAGAAAAGGTAAAGAATACTCTCCTGGTGGTTGGATGAATTTGAAAAAGCTTTAACCTTTTTCCTCAGCTTCATTATCACCAATGCTTGTGGGAAGCTTTTCTTTTTTCTACAAAAACAAAATAAATAGAGATTAAAGTAGAAATATAAATAACTAAAATAAAAATAACTGAAAAAAGAAAATATGAGTTTCGAAAGCTTGGGTTACCTTTTAAAAAGCGCTTCTTTATAGTCATTAGCTTGACTTTGGTGAGGCTTTCATTCACCTGTTAAAGAGGTTTGAGTTTGAGCAAAAAAAACTTGAGGTGTGAAAGTAGCTTCTTTCTAAGATGAAGTTGTAGTGGCTTTAACTCAAGATTTGTTGTTTGCTCAATCCAAGGTGGTGGAATGGGTTGACTTTTACCCAATTTCTCAAATTGAGTTGTTCTTGAATAATGCACTTTTGGTATAGCCTTTAAAACATATATAACATTTGTGAGTTTTTCATTCATATCCTTTGTTGTTGCATCTTAAACTAAACAAGCTTCACAGAGTTTCTTTGGATTTTCCATATCCATAGCCTCCTTAGGTAACTCATCAATTGTATCCAAAAAAGGAATGAGAGGTACATATGGCTTGACTTGTGGTGGTGTAGATACTTTTTCCTTTGGCTTAAATTATTCATCTTGAACTTGCTTGCTATAAGTATTCTTTAAATAAACTTTATCTCCATTATCTACCACATTTTTATCATTTACCTTATCAAGATGCTTAACATATTTTTCTCTTCTATGATTAGGCTTGGTGTTATTTGGTAAAGTATCCTGAGGCTTATTATTGATGTCATTAATAAGTTTACTCACATGTGTCTCAATATTTCTCATTAAAGCTTCATTACTTCGAATGACAGTATCCATATTTGCCATGTATTGCATAAACATCTTTTCCAAAGTTGGTTTAGTTTCAAGTATAAGGGCTTTAACTTGTGATTGAAAACCATTATCGAAAATAGGCTATGATGAATATGTAGGGCCCTGATTATTACTCCATGAAAAATTTGGGTGATTCCACCTTGAGTTGTAACCGTTAGAGTATGAATTATTTTGTTGCCCATTGAAGCTTCATTACTTCGAATGACAGTATCCATATTTGCCATGTATTGCATAAACATCTTTTCCAAAGTTGGTTTATTTTCAAGTATAAAGGTTTTAACTTGTGATTGAAAACCATTATGGAAAATAGGCTATGATGAATATGTAGGGCCCTGATCATTACTCCATGAAAAATTTGGGTGATTCCACCTTGAGTTGTAACTGTTAGAGTATGAATTATTTTGTTGCCCATTGAAGCTTCCATTAAATTACATTGATTCATAATAGGCTGGATAACAATTGCTTGAATGCTTATCTCCACAAAGCTTGCATGTTGCAAAAGGACTCTAAAAAACATTAACACACCCAAGCGTCAATTTTTTTCGAGACAAAGTATCCACTTGGATGGTTAAAGCATTGATTGCATCTAATTCATAATTACTAGCAACCTTTTCAAGCTCACATTATTCAAATGGCCATTAATAGTTATAATAATTCATCACCTCAACCAAAAGTACTTAAAAATAAATTTAAAAAAATTTGAATTAAGACTAAATTGTTTGGTATTAATATTAGCAAAAATTCTAGAAAACAATTCCCCAGTAATGGTTGATAATTTTATTTTATATTATTATTTTACTCTAATTTTGTTAATAAATATTAGCTAAGTCCTTAATTTTTAATTATAATTTAGTTGTTTTTATAATTAGTTTATTTTTAAGTAAGTTATTTTAATTTTATATTTATTTCATTTAATTGGGTTATTATTTATTAGTTTTTATATTTTTGTAGGAATTAAAGGAATTGGGCTTAATTTTGGAAAGTAAGGTGTTGAAAGACCTAGAAGTCTGCTTGGATATTCTTTAGTGTTTTGATCATAACTCACATTACAGAACTCTAAATAGTGCGATTCTTAGACCATTGAAAAGCTAAGCGATAGTGCTACAACTTTCATTAGATCACTTTGCCCAGTTCTACGTCAAAGATAGAGAACATCCAACTGGAAGATGACTAGGTGCACTGTGGCCGGAATGGCAATTTTAAAGCTAACAATTGATGTTTGGGCCTCATTACTTTGTTAAGCCCAATAGTTAGAATCAGTAGGTTAACTTAAGGACTTGTAGATTAAGATTGTTAATATAAATAGTATGTTTTAGGAGAGATTAGGTGAGATAACTTTTGAAGATTTAAGAGGCTAAAAGAAACTTGGGAAACAAAGCTGTAATTAATCGTTTTGTTTTCTTCCTTAACTTTTATTTTTCTTGTTACTTTCAATCGTTGAATTTTATGTAATGTTATTTGTCTTTGCAATTATGAGTAGCTAATTTTCTTTTTCTAGGATTATAATTGAACTCACATGTAATCTAAATTTTTAATCTCTTTCTTGCTTATCTTTAATTGGATTGGAATTGTTTATTTTAATTTGTTGTTAATACTTTTAATTGTCTAATCACCAATTAAATTGATTTAGGAATTTTAAAAAAACTTAGGAAAGGGAGTTTAGTGTAAACTAAAATTAGGATAGCATATGATCATATTAATTGATTTGCGTATAGGATAGGAATATACCTATAGGCTATATGTAGCCAGATCAGAGCCTGAACTTAATGAGTATATTTTAATTTCAATTTACATAAGAATATAGTGTTTTGATGAAAATAGATATTTCTATAAGACAATTTGGGAGACCCTTATAAATAATTGAGGACTCTAGATTAGTAATTCAACCCATTAAAATAAGTTAAGAAAGAAAGGTAAAATTTAGATAAAGTGTGAGGGATATTGTAATCTTAGGCTTGTTTGATTTGCTTTTTACCCAATTATCTTGTTCTTTTAATTTTTGATTAAATTAGTTTTAGTTTAGTAATTTTTAATATAATTAGAAATCAGACTTTAATTATTTGAATAAAATTAAATTATTCTAATTTTAGTACTTAGTAAAATTTTAGATCAATTTTCTGTGAGATCGATACTTTGCTTGCTTATATACAATCTATTCGATACATATACTTGCATAGTAGAATTTTAACTGCCAATGGCGCTAGAAACTTGTTTTATAATTTTCTACCCATTCAAGCATACGTATGGAACAAATAATATAATGGCAAGTAGAGTGTCAATCCTATAGAGAATTTATCTAAACTTTTGTTAAATACTAAAATTATAACAATTTAGTCTTATCCAAATAGTCAAAATTAATTAATTAAACTAAAAATTAAATAAAACTAAATCATAATAAACTAAATTAAAAAATCAAACTAGTAATAAAATTGGATAAAAATCAAGTCAAACAAGCCTAGGATTACTATATCTCCCACACTTCATCTAAATCATACCTATATCTCTTAACTTATTCTAATTGTTGGTCCCAAATATAGGTGCTAAGGGGGGGGGGGGGGTGGTGAATAGCACTATCTCAGCTATTTTCGGTGGGATTGAGACTTGATCTCAAACTAAGGAAGATAAGGCAATGAAAACAATTGACAAGATATTTATAGTGGTTCGGTCCAAAACCTACATCCACTACCTTGATTATCCAACCAAGGATTTTCAAATCAAACACTAGACGGTGGAATTCACAAGTTTCCACCAAGCTTTTACAATGGCTTTTCCAAGGCTTAGCCATAACCTTTACACTATTTTTTCACGGGATCAACTAAAACCCAATGTGGCTTTCCAAGGCTCAACCACAACCTATCACTAGTTTTTCCCGGGCTAAACTAAAACCCAATGTGGTTTTTCAAGGCTCAACAACAACCTTTAACTCTAGTTTTTCACGGGCTAAACTAGAACCCAACCCCAACTTTTCAAGGCTAAGTTGGAACCTCCAAGCATCCAAGCAAACCTTGCTTGATGCAAACACTTAGAGTGAAACACTCACTCTAAGAATACAAAGATAGAAAAAGAAAGTACCTAGTGATCACACGGTTGATCTATATGGTACAAATTAAAATGCTGAACATAGATACAAAGAATAGGCGTTGAGGTTCAATGAAGAGTATAAAGGATTTTCAGGTTTTGCTACTCTTCTTGGTTTGAATGTGATGGTGTCTTTTTGTGTGAAGCCAAAGTTGTCAAGAGCTTGTTCTTTGGCATTTGAAGATCCTTTTATAGTTGGAGAAGCTGGTCTGGTGGCTGTTGGGACGTTTATGACCATTAGAAACAATTTAGGGAAGATTCTAGCCGTTTTCTTGTCTTGTAGTGGCTTGGTGGATGTAGCAGACAAAGAGCACTTAGTCGACTAAAATTTTTCCTTTGGTCGACTAAGTTGGTTTTGTTTTTGATGCAGATTTTAGTGATCACTTAATTGACTAACCCCATTATCTTGGTCGACTAAGTTGATTCTGTTTTTCTCTAAGCTTTACCCTTTTACTTCTCCACTTTGACCTTTGTTCAGTAACTGATCTTCCTTAACATATCAGGGCACTCCATCAATACTGATCTTCCTTGTTCTTTATCCTAATCACATCTTTGGGTGTTCAATAGGAAGATTGAAATATTATTTCTTTGTAGTTGTATCCCCTGCACACTTAGTTAGAAATGTTAGACACAAATGACATGGGAATGTTTTATTATCATAAAAAACTAATGGAGTTAACAATCTCCCCCTTTTTGATGATGACAAAACATCCCTTGATTAACAGCATGGTGTCTATTCAGTTCCTTTTTCAGCTTCTGCAGAGAATAAGGATTGCTTCCCCTAAGTTCATGCTCCTCCTAAGTGTGTGCATATCTTTCATTCTTTTAGCAAGTTTTTATCTTGGTTACATTCCTAATGACTTTGTACGTACTTGCTCTTATCAGAAGCTGTTCACATATGCAGATTTTTAGAGCAAATGACATGTTGACAAATTTCATCAGATTTTTTACTTTTGCAGATATCTGTCAATTGCTTGTAATTTCTAGATTTCATCATGTTAGCTCCAGATTTCATTCACACCATCATTTTTCCAGCTAAGCTCTTATGAATCATCATTTATATGTACTCAAGCACATGTTTTACTTTGCATTATTGTCTCAGAAATGATTTAACAACATAATAACTCAATATCAACACAATATCAGAAAATTATAGCAGTTTTGCACAGTGTCATCAGATAAATTTCCAGCCATGCTTCAAAATCCCATAGATATCATTTTCACAATTCAAGCATTTCAAACAATCATCAATAAGCATATTCTATGCATTCATAAAGTCAGCTAAAATTAAAAGCATTGTTTGAATGCCATTTTGCCATTGATATCCAACAAAACAGTAACCAGAAAAACTGTTCCAGAAATACCCCTAGTCTTGTTTTTACTACCTATTTACCCTAGAAGTCTGGTACCTTTACCCTCAGGTTTTTTGTTTTTCTTGATAAATACTACTCTTTTTTTTTTCATCATCAAGAAAGGGGCTGAGGAATTAGTTTTCAGAAAGAGATGATGTGGATTCAGGGGACATAGTCTGTTCCCACCAAGGATTTAGGGGAAAAGGAGAGCGTGGTCTCAGAGGGGCTTGAGAGGTTGCTTCTGGAGTCTGCTGAGGAGATGTCTCTGTAGCCTTTTCTGGAGTTGCTTGATCAGAGACTTCTATTGGGGCTTGAAGAGTGCTTGCAAGAGGTGACTTTGCCTTTTTTGCCAATCTTGAAGACTTCTTTGTTTTTGGAGGAACTGGTTTTTTTGCTGTCTTCTTCTGTCTCATGGCAGGTGGTTGAGTCTTAGAAGCAAGAGCTGTGTCTTTTGCTTTTGTTTTTCCTTTCTTCTTCCCTTTTTCTGCAGCTCTCTGTTCTGAGGTCATTACTTGAGCAGCTTGAGCTGCTGTTGCCTCTTTTTCTGCTTACTCTTCTCTGACCATTTCATAGAAAAGTCCCATAACAGATACTTCTTCAGAATGTGGAGGGGATGCTTCATGTTCAGGCTGAGGTGGAGGCTGGTGCTTAGGAGAACCAAGTGGTGAACCAACTACCTTAGTCCCTTGATCAGATATTTTCTTTCTTGCTGAGGTGGTTTGGTGTGGTTCTTCAAGTTTTGGTTCAAGGTTACGATGACCAGGACTTGCACTCTGGTAGGCTGATCCTTCAGCTTGAAATTTAGAGCTTGCATCTTGAAATTCAGAACCTTCTGGTTGCAATGCTGATCCTTCAGCACCTTGTCCTTCTGGTGCCATGCTCTCAGTAGCAGAGGAGTCAGCATTTGCAAGTCCCGTTGGCATTTCAGATCTAGCTTTCAAGCTTGCTTCAATTTCATTAATTTTTTCTTCAATTTTAACAAGCCTAGCTCCCTGATCAGTGAGCTTGGCATCCATTCCCATCAATAGATTGAACATCACTTCATTGAAGAATGGAAGGGCTGTTGTTTCTAGTTGTGTGGGGGCTGCCTCTAGTTGAGTCTGAACTGAGGTGATCTTAGAGGTCTTGCTGAAGGTGTCTCCATATACTTTGTATCCCATTTTGATCAGACTTTCCAGGTAGATTGGTTGGTCTCTACTCTTGACCATATCTGTATCGTACTTCTTTACCCACACTCCTTTCTTTTTGACAAAGGATGTGATCACATTCTTATAGGGCAAATGAATCTTTTCCAGTTTACAGGCTGCCCTTATTCTTTCAATCATGAACCGTCCAAGGTTTAGAACTTCTCCAGTGAATGCATGCTCCATCAGCCAAAGGTCTTGAAGGCTGATGTAGCTTAGGCTTCCATTCCTGCCATGCAGGTTAGCAACAACAAAGTAATGCAGGATTCTAAATTGTGGACTAATAATCAGTCCTGCATTGCTCTTTGAAGAGAATTTCTCTTTCTTTCCAGTGATAATTTCCCACACAGAAGTAGGATTATACTTGTCAGGCATGTCATACTCTCCTTTTTCTCCTTCTATTCTTAGCAGGTTACTCAAGTCTAAGGCTGTAACTAAGAATTCCTTCCCATTCAGAAAAACATTCAGATTATCTTCAGAATAGTCCTCTGAGTCATCAAGCTCCTTTTCACTATATGCTATGCTAGCATAAAATTCTTTAACTAAGTTAGCACTATATGTTCTATCTTTGAAGGAGCTATATTCTTTAATGCTTAGTTCATTGAAATAATCTATCAGGCTTGTTTGGAGTTCAGGAGTTTCACTGAAACTCTCCCAGTCAATGAACTTCCCGCATGTAATGGGGGCATTTTCGATTTTTTTAAATCTCTCTTCATGAATTTTGTTTCTAAATTTCATAGAAGAGCCAGATGAAGTACTTTTTTCTCCTTTGCCTTTCTTTCCCAGTTTCTCAGTTTTCTTCTTCTTTTCTTTTTGTTTCTTCTTCTCGGACCCTTTCACAGTCTTTTTTGTTGTAGAACTTGATGCACCTTTTTGTCTCTTTCTTGGGTGCTCAGCCTCGGGGTTTTCTTCTGCTGGTCTCTTCCCCTTTTTTTTTGCAAGTAAATCCTTGAGAAAGGTCGACTTGGCCATTGTGACTTCTGAAGATGTTTTTGACTTAGGGTTCAGGGGGGTCAGAAATAGAGTTCTCGGTTGATTTAAGAAGATAGAGAGAAGCAACTAAGACTGATAAAGATGAGAGAGTTAGTTTTCAGAGAATTAGGAAGTGAATGGCAGTTTCTAACTCAAGGAACCGTCTGTCTCCCCCTTAACTAATGCCTCATTTTCCCAAATTTCAAAACTCCCTTTCATGTTTTTACTATTTACTACATCAGGTTTCCCTTTTTCTATTTTGTCACCCAGTAGGCACAAAATCTCCTTACTTTAATCCTTTATTACTCAGTCATCAGTTCTTTGATTTAATAAAACAGAATACTCTTAGTTGACTGAATTTCACACTTTAGTCGACTAAGTTTCTTCTATTTTCCTCTGTATATTCCAGACTTCTTTCTACAACTTTTCCAGACAACACATTCCTAGATTCTTTCTGATTTCACAGAACCTATCCTCACTAAGGGGCTTTGTGAATATATCAGCTAGTTGGTGCAATGTGTTTAGGAATTCAATATTGATTTCTCCCTTAGTTACATAATCTTTAATAAAATGATGTCTAATTTCAATGTGCTTGGTTCTTGAGTGTTGCACAGGATTCTTTAAAATATTTATAACACTGGTGTTGTCACAATATATGGGTGTGTTATTCATGGACAACCCGTAGTCTCTCAATTGTTGCTTAATCCATAAAACCTGTGCACAACAACTTCCTAGGGACACATATTTTGCTTCAGTAGTGGACAAGGCAACAGAATTTTGCTTTTTGCTTGACCAGCATACAAGCATGTTTCCTAGCAACTGGCATGTTCCACTAGTGCTCTTCCTATCAGTTCTACTTCCAGCAAAGTCAGCATCTGAATATCCTACAAGGCTGAATGGTGATTTTTTTGAATACCATAATCCTAGGCCTTAAGTTTCAATGAGATATCTAAATATGCTTTTTACAGCAGTGAGGTGTGTTTCTTTAGGTTGAGACTGAAATCTAGCACACAAACACACACTAAACTGAATATCTGGTCTACTTGTAGTTAAGTAAAGAAGAGATCCAATCATACATCTATAGAACTTTTGATCTACATCTTTACCTTTCTCATCAGCATCAAGCTTCAAAGATGTACTCATTGGTGTGCTGATGGATTTCAATTTTAGCATGTCATACTTTTTGAGCATGTCTTGACTGTATCTGTCTTGGCTGACAAAGGTTCCTCCTTTGCATTGCTTGATTTGAAGGCCAAGAAAGTACTTCAATTCTTCCATCATGCTCATTTCGAATTCTCCCTGCATTTCTTTAGCAAAGTTCTTGCAAAGAGATTCATTAGTAATACCAAATATTATGTCATCAACATAGATTTGAACTATGATTAGATCATTTAGGTATCTCTTGATAAACAATGTGGTGTCAATGCTGCCCCTAGCATAGTCTTTTTCTACCAGAAATTTTGAAAGCCTTTCATACCAAGCTCTAGGAACTTGTTTCAATCCATATAAGGCTTTATGAAGCTTAAGGACATGATCTGGTTTTTCGAAATCTTCAAAACCAGTAAGTTGTTCAACATATACCTCTTCTTAAATAATTCCATTTAGGAATGCACTCTTCACATCCATTTGGTATAGTTTGAAGTTCATATGACAAGCAAAGGCAACTAGCAATCTTATGGCTTCTATTCTTGCTACTGGAGCAAAGGTTTCTTCATAATCTATTCCTTCTTCTTGATTATACCCCTTTGCTACCAATCTTGCTTTGTTTCTCACAATATTTCCTTGTTCATCAATCTTGTTTCTAAACACCCATTTAGTGCCAACAATAGGGTGATTTGAAGGCTTAGGCACTAGTGACCATACATTATTTCTCTCGAATTGATTCAGCTCCTCTTGCATGGCTAAAATCCAGCTTTCCTATTTTTCAGCTTTCTCAAAGCTTTTAGCTTCAATTTGAGAAATGAAAGCTGAAAATTCACAAGTTTCCCTAGTTCCTTTCCTAGTCTTAACTCCATGAGATATGTCTCCTATGATTTGATCTTGTGGATGATCTCTCACATATCTTCAGCTCCTAGGTAAGTCACTATGCTGGATTTCTTGTCCTTGTAGATTTTCAAGAGATGGAGCTACGGTTTCTTCTCTTGATAAGTCTTCCTCATTGTTCTTGCTATCATTTAGACTCATTTCATCCATGTGTTTTCCTAGATTTTCAAAATCTTCATCATCCTCATGAACTTCCTTTTCAACATGGATTGATTCATCGAAAACTATATGGACAGATTCTTCAACAGTTAGTATCCTTTTGTTGAAAACTCTATATGCTTTTGAGTTCATGGCATATCCCAAGAATATTGCTTCATCACTTTTAGCATCAAACTTCCCTAATGGCTGTTTTCCATTGTTCAACACAAAACATTTGCAACCAAAGCTCCTGAGGTGAGAGATGTTTGGTTTTTTTCCTTTGTAAAGCTCATATGGGGTTTTTGACATGATTGCTCTAATTGAAACTCTATTAAGTATATAAGTTGTTGTATTGACAGCTTCAGCCCAAAAATATTTAGGGAGGTTGTTCTCACAAAGTATAGTTCTTGCCATCTCTTTCAATGTTATATTCTTTCTTTCCACAACTCCATTTTGCTGGGGTGTTCTAGGTGCTGAAAAGTTGTGTTCCAACCCTTTTTCATTGCAATATCTCTCGAACTCATCATTCTCAAATTCACCTCCATGGTCACTCCTAATCCTAATAATAGATGTGCCTCTTTCATTCTCAACTTTCTTGCAATATCCTATGAAAGTTGATAATGCATCATTCTTGTGAGCACGGAAATAAACCCAAATAAATCTTGAGTAATCATCAACAATCACTAAACCATAAGATTTACCACCTAGACTTGTGGTGCTAATTGGACCAAAGAGATCCATGTGGAGCATTTCAAGAGGTTTCGATGTTGACACAACATTCTTAGCTTTGAATGATGTTTTGACTTGTTTTCCTAGCTGACATGCTTCACATAATCTATCATCCTCAAACATAATGCTAGGTAGTCCAATAACTAGATCTTTCTTAATTAGTTTTGACATGGTGTTCAAGCTAACATGTCCTAGTCTCCTATGCCACAACCAGTTATTATTTTCAGCCTTGGCTACTAGGCACATTTCATTATCCTTTTCTAGATCTTCAAAGAATATTACATACATGTTTTTCAATCTATTTCCTATGAAGGTAGTCTTGTTTGTGCCTATGTCAATTACTTCACATTTGTTGGAATCAAAACAAACCTTAAACCTTTTGTCACATAGCTGACTTATGCTTAGTAGATTATGCTTTAACCCTTGAACAAATAACACATGATTGATTTGAGTACAGGAGTTCTTACCAACCGTACCTATACCTTGAATTCTTCCTTTTGAATTATCTTCAAAGGATACGGTGCCTTCCTTTTTCTTGTCCAACTGTGTGAATAACATTTCATCCCCTGTCATGTGTCTAGAGCAGCCACTATCCATGTACCATGGCTGTTTCTTTTTGTGTTGAGCCTTTGAGCATGTTTCCTTTAGGTGTAGCTCAACCTACAAAAATATGGTTCAGTTCTTCTTGATAGGTACCCATGCTTTGATGGGTCCTTGAGTGTTAGTGTCAATAAAATAACCTTTTGGCACCCAGATTTTTCTAGTTTTCTTCACATAAATGTTTTTGACACACTCATATGATAGATGACCATATTTTCTACAACGATGGCATCTAGATAATGCATTATGATGATTCATCTTGCTATATGAATTTTTCTTTGAAAGATCATTGTTTAAACATTTAAGAGCTGCATTTTCATTAAGAACTTTTTGTAAAGCATCAGTTTTATTTTCCAGCTTTACTCTCATGATTTCAAAATCTGCTTTTGAGTGTTCCAGTTCAGTTTGAAGTAGATTTCTTTGTTCAAAAATAGAGTTGAAATCAAGTTTAATTTTCTCCATATCTTTTTCAAGTGATGTAGCCTTTTTCTTCAAATTTTTGTACTTTAAAAACAGGCTTTCAAACTCATCACATAACTCATCATACTCATCTTACAAATCATTCATAGATATATCACAAGTTGATGAGCATACCTCTGTTTCATCATCCTTTGCCATCAAGCAGATGTTTCCTTTTTCTTCTAAGCTTTCCTCATCTGATTCTGTGCTTGAATCACTGTTTGACCAGGCTGTAGCAACCATTGCTTTTTTCGATTTTTTGATTCTCTTTGGAGTTTCTTCTTTCAGCAATGGACATTCAGATTTGTAGTGTCCTGGTTTTTTTCATTCATAGCAGATTACTTCTTCCTTGTTACTGCTTTCATTCTTGTTTTTCTTTCGTGAAAGGCCTTGATCCCTTTTAAAGAATTTTCTTACAAATTTTCGATTCTTTCTTACCATCAGTTTTCTCAATCTCCTTGCAACAAGTGTAAGTTCATCATTGTCATCGCATGAGAGTTCTTCCAGCTCATCTTCAAAGATGCTGGCTTTGAGTGTTATGTTCTTCTTCTTCTCTTTTGCCTCTCTTTTATCCTCTTCTTTTTCTTCCTTGAGCTCCAGCTCATGTGTGAGGAGTGACCCGCAAATTTCATCAAGTGTGATGATGTTCAAGTCTTTGGCTTCTCGGATGGCAGTCACCTTTGGCTTCCAAGACTTATGTAGACTTTTAAGAAGTCTTTTTACAAGCTCATGCTCAAGGATAGGTTTTCCTAGCTAGTTAAGCTTATTTGTAATGTTTGTTATCCTATCAAACCTGCTGGTGATGTCCTCACTAGGTTCTATTTTGAACATCTCATAGTTGTGGGTCAAGAGGGCAATTTTAGACTCCTTAACTTGAGAAATCCCTTCATGAATTATTCTTAACTTATCCCACACTTGCTTAGCCGTTGTACAGTTTGAGACTTTATTGAACTCAGTGGGAGTTAAGGCACAATGCAGGGTGTTGATTGCCTTGAAATTGGTCTGCACTTTCTTAGTTTCAGCCTCGGTCCATTCAGACTTTGACTTAGGCATCAACTCATTTGTGACAACATTCATAGTTGAGGGAGTAAAGGGACCATCAGTGATGACATCCCACATTTCATAATCTATGGCCCTAATGAAAATTGGCATTCTAGTGCTCTAATAAGGGTAATTAGAGCCATCAAAAAGAGGTGGTCTGTTTGTTGATTGTCCCTCAGCTACAACTGATTTATATTGAGCCATTTGGATCCTTTCTAAGGGTGTTAGACCTTATATTCAGAGAACTTGCTCTGATACCAATTGTTGGTCCTAAATACAGGTGTTAAAAAGGGGGGTAAATAGCACTATCTCGACTCTTTTCGGTGGGATTGAGACTTGATCTCAAACTAAGGAAGATAATGCAATGAAAACAATTGACAAAGTATTTATAGTGGTTCGGTCCAAGACCTACATCCACTACCTTGATTATCCAACTAAGGATTTTCAAATCAAACACTAGACGGTGAAATTCACAAGCTTCCACCAAGCTTTTACAATGGCTTTTCCAAGGCTTAGCCACAACCTTTACACTAGTTTTTCACGGGATCAACTAAAACCCAATGTGACTTTCCAAGGCTCAACCACAACCTATCACTAGTTTTTCCCGGGCTAAACTAAAACCCAATGTGATTTTTCAAGACTCAACTACAACCTTTAACTCTAGTTTTTCACGAGATAAACTAAAACCCAACCTCAACTTTTCAAGGCTAAGTTGAAACCTACAAGCATCCAAGCAAACCTTGCTTGATGCAAACACTTAGAGTGAAACACTCACTCTAAGAATACAAAGATAGAAAAAGAAAATACCTAGTGATCACACGGTTGATCTATATGGTACAAGTTAAAGTGCTGAACATAAATACAAAGAATAGGCGTTGAGGTTCAATGAAGAGTACAAAGGATTTTCATGTTTTGCTACTATTCTTGGCTTGAATGTGATGGTGTCTTTTTGTATGAAGCCAAAGTTGTCAAGAGCTTGTTCTTTGGCATTTGAAGATCCTTTTATAGTTGGAGAAGTTGGTCTGGTGGCTGTTGGGACGTTTATGACCGTTAGAAACAATTTAGGGAAGATTCTAGCCGTTTTCTTGTCTTGTAGTGGCTTGGTGGATGTAGCAGACAAAAAGCATTTAGTCGACTAAAATTTTTTCTTTGGTCGACTAAGTTGGTTCTGTTTCTGATGCAGATTCCAGTAATCGCTTAATCGACTAACCCCCATTATCTTGGTCGACTAACTTGATTCTGTTTCTCCCCAAGCTTTACCTTTTTACTTCTCCACTTTGATCTTTGTTCAGCAACTGATCTTCCTTAACATATCAGGGGACTCCATCAATACTGATCTTCCTTGTTTTTTATCCAAATCACATCTTTGGGTGTTCAATAGGAAGATTGAAATATTATTTCTTTGTAGTTATTTTCCCTGTACATTTAGTTAGAAATGTTAGACACAAATGACATGGGAATGTTTTATTATCATCAAAAACTAATAGAGTCAACACTAATGGGTTGAATTGCTAACTTAAAGTTCTCAATTATTTATAAGGCTCTCTCAAAACTATAATAAAAATATCCGTTTTAATCAAAACACTATATCCTTATGTAAATTGAAATTAAAATAGACTCATTAAGTTTAAGTTTTAATACTAGCTACATACAACATATAGGTATATCTCTATCCAATACAAAAATCAACTTATTCATCCAAGTAAATAAATATGATCATATACTATTCCAATTTTTAGCCTACTTTAAACTCCCTTTCTCAAGTTATGTTTAGGTTTCTAAATCAATTTAATTGGTGATCAGTCAATTAAAAGCATTAAGAACAAATTGGAATAAACAATTCAATTCCATTGAAAATAAGCAAGAAAGAGATTAAAAATTTAAATTATATGTGAGTTCAACTACAATCCTAGAGGAAAGAAATTAGCTACTCATAATTGAAAATAAAGAACATAAAACAGTAGAATTTAACCATCTCAAATAAAAGAAACAAGAAAACTAGAAAGAGAAAGAAAACTAGAAATTGGTAATCTTCAATCTTCTATGGTTGATCTTGTTTTTTTCTTTAGTTTTTGGTGACTAATCTCTTCCTAAAATAACCTAAAATTGATTCCTTTTGGTCCCTCTTTAATTTATCTTCATAAAGATGTATTTATAGGGCTTACGAACATAATTTCAATCCAATGCAGGCTCCCATATTCAAAAAGGCATCTTTAAAAACCCAGGGCATCGCGACGTTGGCTTTTTAATGCCACAACATTGACTTGTGCATTTTGCTCCTTTTTTAGGGTAAAAGTACGTAAAGTTAAGCATAAAAGTTATGGCTCTGCATCTTAACTTTCCAATAGTCTAAGAATCACATCATTTGAATTTCTGTAATGGGAGATATCCTCAAAAAACTAAAACATGTGCAGAGGAAGTTTGCAGTTAGAATGCACTATCCTAATTTAATTAAAAATCTTTTTTCAAAGCACACTTACAAAAGCACAATTTAATCAATAGCAGCTTTTCTTAATCAATTTAACATCTAACTTAGCTTAAAATAATCTAAATTCAATTGACCTAACATAATTAACTATAATTAAATAAATAACTGAAAACACCTAAAATCTATGCTAAAACTCAAGAACCTAGCAATTTAATAGCTAAAATTAAGTTATGGATGCTTTACAACTGGAGTTTCATTTCATTGATGAAACTTGAGATGGTCTTTCCTGAATATCTAAATCTAAACATTGTATCCTTCTTTTTGTTGTTAAATGATGCTGATGTAGCTTTATGGGTCAGATGTGATAATCGCATAAAATTGTTAACTATATCCTAATTACTAAATGTGAAGTTAGAGTTTAATAAGAGTGAGGCATGCTTTAATTGTCTAATGCATCTAGTGAAGGAGATGTTGCCATTGGATGAATCATTACTAGAAATCTTCTATAGAATGAAGACACACCTGAAAGAACTTGGGCTCGACTATTAGAAAATTCATGCATATAAGAATAATTGCATGTTGTTTTATAACAAATATTCCATGTTTTTTTATTGTCCATGTTGTAGTCATCTTCAAATAAATCAAAAGGAGGAAAAGAGAAAAAAATTCCTTATAAAATTTTGTGGTACTTTCTATTAACACCAAGATTTCTCAAAGGCTATATATGTTAGGCAAAACTACATAACACATGACACGACATGCCATAAACCAATTTAATGATGGAGTACTTAGGCATCTTGTTGATGGCAACATTTTAATCATGCCAATTGGTCCTTTGCCTTTAAACCTCGCAGCATCAAAATCAGTTTATACTTAGATGGTTTCAATCCATTCGAGTCGATAGCTAAACCATATTCCGTTTGACTGGTAATGTGCATTATCTATAACTTACCTCCATGGATGTTCATGAAACAATTGTACATCTTTCTTAGTATGGTCATTGATAACTTTATGATATCGAGTTATTTGGGCTTAATTTTGATAATAAATTAGTGTAGTTCTTGTAATAATGCATAGAAATTAGTAGGTTTTATTTAATTATTTTCAATTATTTATTTTAGGTGAGTAAATTTAATCTTAGACTTAATTTGGTGTTATTGTGGTTAATATAGGTTGTTATTGATTTATTTATGTTTTTGTAGGTGTTTGATGAAAGAAGAATTTTAATGGAAGAAGGAGAGCAATTTCAAGGTATAGACTTATATTGCACATATTTCGGTATTTTAGTCATAACTTTCTCTACAGAGCTTCAAATGAAGTGATTCTTAAACCATTAGAAAGATAAGAGAAAAATATACAATTTTCATGTTTACCACTTCGCCCAATTCAGCTTAAAAATGGTCAAAAAGCTTGTCAAATTTGATGTACTGTAGTAATCCTAGAGCAATTACGGTTTCTATTAATTAATTAGGCAAAGTTGCGATTCACATTGTCTGATTAGAGTTGACTTCTTTCTTCACCCAACTTGGCCTAATTTCAAAACTTATAAAAACAAACTTTCAAAAGATTTTTGGGGAGAGAACGGAATATCAGATTGACAACTAAGAGTCAAGCCACAAAGTTATTGAAGCTAATATGAATTTAAAGGATTCAAGGAGATTTGGAGATCAAGAATACAATTCTTGGGGTTTTTTTTTGTTATTTTCTTATTTTTGTTAGTTTTATTTGAATGTTTAAACTTTATTAAATGATAATGTGTGATTTGATGGGGAACTAAATTATTAATCTAAGATTATGATTTAACTTAATATGTAGTTTCAATTATTTATCTCTCTTTTACTTATGTTTGATAGATTTAAGTTGTTTATTTTATTATATTCTTAATGCTTCTAGTTGACTAGCCACTAGTTAGATTGAATTGAAAATCTAGGTTAAACCTTGACGAAGGAGATTTAGGTAGACCTTGAATAGAATGCCGTATGATCAAATACACTTAGTTGATTAGGTGGTTTGATTTGCATATAGGGTAGACATACACTTATAAGCGATACGAAGCCAAAATTAGAGCACAAGCTTAATGAATCTTTCTTTAATATAATTTGCATAGACATATAGTAAATTAATTGGGAGAGGTATTTTTATGAGAAACTTGACAAAGACTTGTAAATAATTTAAGACTCTAGGTTAGCAACTTAGTCCATTAAACTAAGTTAAGAAAGAGAGACAATAATCAGATGAAGTATTGAGGGATATTATAATCTTAGGTCTGGTAATCATTCACATTTAATAAAGTAAATTTGTATAGATTAGTTTTAGTTTTCGTTATTAGTTTATTAGTTTCAAATCTTTCTTTTTAATTGTTTAGATAAAATTAAGATGTGTTAATTTTAATAGTTAGCAATAAAGATTAATTCAATTCTCTGTGAGATCGACACTCTACTTATCTCTATATTATCTTTGCGATACATACACTTACGTGGGTAGAAAATTGAACAACAGTCATATTGGGGAAGACAAGTCTTTGACAAATAGTGATGTGTTCGTCCAACTTTTGATAGATGAGTTAAAAGTTCTGTGGGACAAAAGGGTGGTCACGTATAATCCTTTACTCAGCAAAATATTATTCAACGAGTAACACTTTTATGGACCATTAATGATATCCCTACATATGGTATGTTGTCTAGGTGGAGCATTCATGGACGTTTATCATGTCCATATTGCATGGAGTATGGAAAAGGTTTTATCTTGGAGTATGGGAGGAAGTTTTTGTGACATCCCCTTCGAGGTCCACTCAAGGTATTGTTCTATCCGGGTTAGGTCATAGCTCCAGTCCGCTGCAGTAGCCCCTTAGCACCTTGACCTTGCTTTCGATCCCTGGGAGACTCGAACCCCAGACCTTTTGCTTCCCCCGAAGGGAACGCCTTTCACCATTTGAGCTGCAGCTTAAATGGTGAAAGGCGTTCCCTTCGGGGGAAGCAAAAGGTATGGGGTTCGAGTCTCGCGGGGATCGAAAGGTCAAGGTACTAAGGGGTTGCCGTAGCGGACTGGAGCTATGACCCGACCCGGATAAAACAATACCTTGAGTGGACCTCGAAGGGGATGTCACAGTCTTGTTTTTTTTTTTTTTATTGTCATCGATAATTCATGCTAATGGATCATCTTTTTCATTGCCAAAGAGATAAATTTAAGAAATGTGTTGAACGGGACCCTCTAATTCCTCAGTTATTCAATGTCAAGATCTTGAAATAATTAGAGTCAATTCCAAATATCACGTGTGGGCCAAAAATGAGCAACTAGAAGTTATTGAGTTTTGGTCAAACCCATAATTGGGCTAAGAAAAACATATTTTGGGAGCTACCGTATTGGTAGACGAATCTCATTTGTTACAATTTGGATGTGATACATATTGAGCGAAATGTATTTGACAATATATTCAATATGATGATGGATGTTCTGAGAAAGATGAAAGATAATATAAGGGTTTGTCGTGATTTAAAGGTGTGTTGTAAGTGATCAGAATTGCATTTAATTGCAAATAATGGTAAACTTTTTAAACCAAAAACCTTATACACTTTGACTACGGAGCAACAGAAAGCTGTGTGCATGGGTGAAACAATTATGATTACTACATGGTTTGGCCTCGAACATAGCAAAGTGTTTGAATGAGTAGGAATGCAAAATTTATGAGATGAAAAGTCATGATTGTCATATTTTCATGCAACATTTGCTTCCGATTGCCTTGCATGATATGATTCCTCATGCTATTTGAAGTGCAATTGTTGAGATCTCACATTTCTTTCATGATTTATGTGCAACCGAACTATGCGTTGATCATATCAATGCATGGGAAGGAAAAATCATGGAAACCATATGAAAATTTGAAAAGATTTTTCCTCAAGGGTTTTTTGACTCAATGGAGCATTTGCCTATCCACTTGCCATATACAGCTAAGGTTAGAGGACTAGTCCATTATTGATGGACGTATCCATTTGAGAGGTATTGCAAGTCACACATGTAATTAACATTTAAATTAATTTGACAAATTAGAATATGAAAACGAACTTTGATCTTTAGGATTTTACATCATTTGAAAAAAGTGTGAAAAATCAAGCATCTGTGGAAGGATCCATTTGTGAAGCAAATACCATAAACAAAATATCATTGTTTTGTTTGATATACTTCGAACCTATAATCCCAGCAAGAGTGAATTGGGTCCCATGAAATGACGATTGGGTAGAGGTTGATGCAATTGGTTGTCTATCGATTTTCACTTATCATAGTCGACTTTTAAGTCAATTTGAGAAACATTGATATGCAGAGAAAGATGTTTTCTATGTCGCTGAACTATATGTACTAATGAACTATGAGGAGATATTACTGTACATTAAGTATTTATAAGTTTAACTAATAATTTGGAAAATGGTGATTAGAGAATGTTATTAATTTGTAATTTATGTTCCTTCTGTCTCTAGTATGTTTGACGATATGTTTAAAAAAGAATAGTATGGCATTTTCAAGAAGGTTTGAAAAAAATCTGTGACACATTATTTCATAATTGCTTTAAACAATATGTAAGTTATATTTAATAATTTAATATAATTTTGTTAATTTAATACTTCAAAAAATTGAAAGTCATGTAACTTTTTAATAAGTCAACCAACAAGCGAGTTAGATTGAGTCTCGTGTTGTCGACATGTGCCGTAGTCTTAGTAGTATGGCGAGGTGTTTCAAAGGTTATTACATCAATGGATACAAGTTTCATACATTAGATTATGGTCACAATCAAAAGACAATGAATGGTGGTGTTTGCATCAAGAGAAGTTATTATAATGATCACGATTGTGGTTTTTATAGATTGGTGGTCAATATCGTTGAATTAGAATAGTTTGGTGTCAACAATTGAGTCAAGTTGTTCCAAGGACATTGGTTTGATATTGACAAAGGTCTTTAAGTAGATCTTGTTCATGGGTTGGTCAAAATTAGACTCAACTCGATTCTTGATAGTAATGAGCCTACTGTTTTAGCCAAACAAGCAACTTAGGTGTACAACACTCCATATCTGTAAAAAAAAAAAAAAAAGAGATCGATGGTTTGGTGGGCAATATTCAAAATGAAGGCTTGAAGTCGATTTCCCATTACAAATAATGAGCAAAGTGATAGGAAAAAGATAGACCTTAACAAATGGGTGCATCAAGAAGATGAAGTTTCCTTCAATCCACGATTTGATCATACTTTGATCAATCTTAACAATAATATAATTCTTATTAGTGGTGAATATGAATAGGTTAAATACATTTGTGGATGTTCAACATAATGAAGAAGATGATGAAGATGATGAAGCTAAAGGAGAATACGATGAGTCAAAGGAAGAATTGGACAAAGAATATGAAAACGATATTGGTGATGATGAAGATGAGAACAAAGAAAATGAGTTTGCTTATTCGGATGATAATTGATGGATTTCTTTTTTGTAAAAAAAATATACAAATGTATTTGTTGCACTTTGACATTAAAACTTTATAATGTCATATATTTATTTATTCACAGCTAAATTAACGTTTATATACATATTATTTTTTAATAGTTACTAACAATTGAACATTTTTCTTCTTATTGGATAGACATGGTTAAGCCAATGACAAAGGCAGGCCCTCCAGGATAGGCTAGTGGCATTGGCCCTTCATTTTCCCGACCTCATGTGCTGTATCTTCCCTTCAAATCGTGGACTTCCATTCCAATGTCAGATACTCAGGTATAGCTAGAAGTACCAATGCTGGGTCTAACTACTCTAGTCGGAACCCCCACTTGAGTTGCTATTATTGTGTCTAATAGTATGTTGCAAGCTAGGGGCTGAGGACTGAGTCTCAACTTGCTTACTCCGACTCATCTAGACTAACAAATACTTCCGCATCCTTTCAAAGGGAAGTAATTTCGTCTGCTTCAATTTATATCATTATATGCAGTCAATTTAATTAATTAGTTTGTGTGTTTTACTAGCAATAAGTCTATTTTGTATTTCTTTAGAGGAGATTGACGTTACTTTGACAATTAGGCAAATTATCGAGAGTAACTTTAGTGGACTTCAACCGACATGGAGGTTGGTTCCTCAAGAGCATAAGAATAACATGTGGAGTAAATTTGAGGTAACATGTGGCATATTAGTGTATATCTATCATAATTTCCTATACTAATATATATTTTTCTTGGATGTAGGAATCTTTCACATGGGTTGCTTTAGTTGCAACGGAGGTCTGGTCCATATGAGAGAAGATTTGCAAGGACCACCTTAAGGATTTTAGCGAATGAGCACAATAAGACCAAAAGGGATGCAAGCAGCCTCGACGTCGATCTCCTATTGACAAAAGGTAAGGTGTGACCCTCAATCACTACTGTAGTATGCAACTAGCTAGTTGATAATGTATTGTCCAAGCTCAAGTGGCAGTCAAGCTTATGCAAGGCCAAGCAAAATTGCTTGAGAAAGAAGGATGACAGTGTAGCAAACCATATAAGTAGTTTTTTGCCTTTCACCCTACACGAGAAGAGGATGTACATGGTTTTATTGTAGTACTATAAAAATTATTCACTTTAGTAATATAATTCTTTATGTTTTTTATTCTTATTTTCTTTTTATCATTACAGTCTGATGAAAAGCAACAACAAGTGACGTTACGAGTTCTTTGAATGCACTCACAAGCAGTAGAAGGCTACTAAAGAATTTGTGGACCACAAGTCCAAGATTGTCTATATAAGTAATATGTGTGTTTATATATATTCGATATATATATATATATGTAGTTTACTGATTAAATAACTTAATAATTTTAATTTTTTTTTATTTGTAGGGTTCATATGCTTCAATTTTATTGCATAAGTATGGTGAAAAGTCATTGACCCAGCTAGAATTTGATCTGAAGGCATGAACCAAGGCCATTGGAAGGCCCAATAGTACTTAGACCCACATCTATGGATTTAGCACTAAAGTCCCTGCTTTGAGACTTCTAACTCTAACTGTGATGTCTGAGTTTGCTTGTGGTCCTAACGTTACACGACTTCTTCCACCTTTTGCATCTAAGCTTAAGGGATATCAATTATTAGTTAGTAATGTCAATACTTTGATGACGTTGGTGGGTACAGTTAATAACCTATTGGAGGTCATTATAGTGAGCTTATTGCCTTTAGATGCCTTCGAGTCTTCCTCATCACAACAGTCGGGTTCGTCGCATCCACCATAGCATAAGCAGTAGCTATCCCCACCCTCTTAGTGAGCTTTGTATTAAATACTTATTTGGATTATTATCAGATGTTTACATTGGATTTTTTTATTAATTATGATTTGTATTACATTTTAATATTTTTTTATATGTATGTATGTGTTCTATATGTTTACTTTATGAATAACAACATCATATAATAATTTTATTACGAACTAGACAAAATTTAATTTCTAAAAAAAAACGATTCTATAGTTATTATCAACAGAATTCATTTATTATTGACGGAGTTCATACAAAATACTGACAGAATACCGATGGATTTCAAGCCATTGCCGACACATATGGCTTTTAAGCTTCAAAGCCGACTCCGTCGGCTAGCTATCATGGATTACTAACAAAAATACTGACAAATACCAAGTTGGCAATATTGTTACTGACAAAAATTATAAACAGAATTCCCCCCATTACCAACAAACAAGCGACCAACGGATTCAAACTCTTGTCGACATAAATCTTGATTGATTTACCATTATTGACCATAGTATTTCTGATTGAATACTAAAGAGAATTTTCGTCGATAATGAAACAAACTGATTGAATCTAAATCTTTACCAACAAAAATTTTCGTTAGTAATACGTTGTTTTTTTTATAAGGCCAACTGATAGCAAAAAGAGTTTAAAAGAATATATCTATTAAAAAAACAATTCAATTATTTTTTTAAAAAAAAGGTTAATTAAAATTTGGTATGGTGATTAAATAATCAGATGTAGCAAATTGAATATTAGACCATAGCAAAAAGTAAGATGCTCTAGATATCGATAACCTTTGGACAATATTTCATTATTTATGAAAATTTTTAATCAATCACATTTACAAAATATTCTAAATTCCTCCATTTTGTTAATGGCTGTAAAAATTTTAGGAAATCTGCTATTTCACTAGAACGTCCACGTGATACAAATAACTGAGTTCGAACACTTGATTGTTCACTTGACAAAAAAAAAAAGAATCAATTGATATTTTAGTTGGAATTTGTCATACGAAAGAAGTGGTATATTAGGTTGATTCATATTTGTCAAAATGATAGATCTTGAACATTTCTAAAAGATCATAAATCCAAAAAAATTGTTTATAACTTGATCTAGTCAATGAAAAGGAGATTGGGCTTTCGCTATAATTTTTGCATCATTTTGAAAAACTCAAAAGACATTTTTGGTACCAAATTATTCGAAATCAGCACAACGAATTCGAAACATCTGTAACTTTGAAAATGGTGAAATTTTTGAAGTTTGCCTGCAAGTTATTACAAAAAAATAAGAAGGATAAAAAGTGAAATTAGAGAGAGAATCGCTGGGACACTATGAAAGCATCCAGGATGAAGGCCAACAACCCTTGTAAAAATCTCAAAGTCTGATAACAATTCCCTGTAAAAGTGGGTTGAAACTCGGACAAGGCTGACTTCTTCCCATGCAGAACGCATGACAAAAATTAAAAAAAATCTTGACATGTCTGTTTAATTTCCTGCGCGTTGACTACATAACTCTCGCAAGTCGTAACAACTATATTTCAACCCGAACAAATCACAACCCTTGGATAAAGGCAGCCTACATATATCCGTCTCTCGCTGCATGTACAAGGTAGAGGGAAATATGCAAACTTGAAACTAAAATCTAGCGCAAAGAGCAGTGAGACAGAGGCAGAGAGTAAGCTCTGTATGGAGGATTCAAGCCATTCTAGTTCAATGGTGGAAGCCCCTCTATCTCCTCCGGCTAGAAGAGGAGGATGGAGAGCCATAATGTTTATAATAGGTAATAGACGATGTGATATGGAATTCTTTTCTGTGTATGTTCATATGACTTGATGTTTGATTTTGCCATTTGAAGGGAATGAGACTTTCGAGAAAGTGGCTTCTATGAGCTTGATTTCCAATATTTCAGTGTATCTGAAAACGGAATACAATATGGGAGGTGTCTTTGTTGTTAATGTGGTTAATATCTGGTCTGGATTCTCCAATATTACTGGTATTGCTGGTGCCTATGTTGCTGATGCTTGTCTGGGCAAATTTCTTACGCTCCTCTTCGGCTCCATAGCATCATTTCTGGTAAAATGCTATGCTCGGACTACTTGTATGAACTCATTTGCAGATTAACCTATATGTCTTCCTTTTCTACTAATTGATTTCATAATTTTTATGTATGTTAGAAATTAAAGATGATAATGTTCATTCAGTTTCCTTCTTTTATACCTTGCAAGCTTAGCACCAGACAGTTATGCATACTGAGGTTATTTAACCACAGGTAGAAAGAAAATTAATGAAACATTTTGGATGCAAAACTTTTTTATAGGGCATGGCTATGATGACGCTGACCTCAGCTGTACCTCGTTTTAGACCCTCAGCCTGTGAAGGTGAGTCTAATTGTCCTCAACCTCAAGGCTGGCAACTTGCTATCCTTTTTGCAGGCCTTGGCATGTTATCCATAGGAGCAGGAGGCATAAGGCCCTGCAACATTTCATTTGGTGCTGATCAATTCGACACTTCTACAAGGAAAGGAAGACAACAACTAGAGACTTTTTTCAATTGGTGGTACTTCTGCTTTACTGTTGCCCTCGTAGTAGCCCTCACTGCAGTTGTCTATGTTCAGACCAATATCAGCTGGGCTATAGGCTTTGCAATCCCAACAGCTTGCCTTGCTTTATCCACTATTATTTTCTTGATTGGCTACAATACTTACAACAATGTGGAGCCTCAAGGAAGTATATTTGTAGACATGGTCAAGGTGATTGCTGCTGCCAGTAAGAAGCATCGTTTTACTATAACACCAGGTAGGGATTACCCTTTGTACAATCCTCCTGTAGCAGGATCAGATCCATCAGCAATGGAGCTCCCACACTCTGAGTGGTTCAAGTTTCTTGATAAGGCTTCTATAATCACTGATCCAAGTGAATTGGACAACCACGGTATGGCTAAGAATTCTTGGAGGCTATGTAGTTTGCAAACAGTGGAGCAACTGAAATGCTTACTGGCAGTTTTGCCTGTTTGGGGATCGGCAATTGTTTATTCCGTTGTTATAGAGCAATGTAGTACATTTGGCATCCTTCAAGCAATTCAGATGAGCAACTCGATTGGTTCACATTTCAAAATTCCAGCCGGTTGGATGAACCTGGTGCCCATGCTTGTGCTAGCAGTATGGATCTTCATATACGAGTGTATTTACATCCCTCTGGCACGGAAAATCACCAAAAAGGATAAAAGATTGACGATACAACAAAGACTTGGCACTGGCTTGGTGATGTCGATCCTAAGCATGCTGGCTTCTGGGATTGTTGAGAAAAAGCGGCGTGATTCAGCTTTGAATCATGGTTTATTTGCTTCACCCTATAGTCTCGCACTGCTCTTGCCGCAGTTTGTCATAGCAGGCTTGGCACAAGCGTTTGCTTCTGTGGCTTTTTTGGAATTCCTGACCACGCAAATGCCAGAAAGCATGAGGACTGTGGCCGGGGCACTATTCTTCCTCGCCCTATCCATAGCAGGCTACCTAGGCTCCCTTCTTGTCACAATTATCCAATATGTAACCGAGAAGATTGGCAAAACACCATGGTTGGGTGGCAGTGATCTTAACAAAAACAAGCTTGATCTCTACTACTACGTCATAGCTACTCTTGGAGTTGTAAACTTGTTGTACTTCTTATTCTTTGCCTCTCGTTATGTGATAAATTACAGTGATGAAAATAGGACAGAGGTGCGATTGGAGAAGCCTGGTGCTCGCGGATCAAGCAGCACATCTCAATGTGGATTAGCGGATGAAGAAAAGGTCGTTGGAATTGCATGATGGTAAAACTGATTACGGGTACTACTTTGCTGGTTTAATTTCCAAAGGAACCTCTTAAATTTCTCGAAAATAGCTTATGTGTACTTGAATTCTTTTATGAACTTTGTAATTATTCTCCTTCATACTCTCTGGTCACACATATCTTTTGTTTTTCAATCATTTTCTGCACCTATACAGCCTTATTTTCAATCGGTACTAGCAAAATCCAAGTAATTGCGTGATTCCTAGGCTCTTCATCCTAGTTAAGCCTAAATAATCCAAAGCATTACTTAGGCAATTGTCTGCAACCTTGGACATGAATTTAAGCTCATACGGTGATGGTGATGTTTAGGAATAGAAATCCTCTGCACTCTTTAAGCGACCACATTGGTGCCTCCATTCTGATTTACTGCCAAGTGTTGTGCAGCAAGCACCCTATCAATAAATCACGTTAGTCTTTCATTCCTTTAATCTTTTACTCTTTCCCTTAACTAAGAGAAGAAAACAGAATACTGAAAACCATAACTTATCATCATCTTAGCTCTAGCATTAAGTTCTCTAGACTTGACAAAGTTTCAAGAAAAAGAGTAGAGAAACAAAGATCCAAGGTGCTAATAAAGTCATATAGAAAATCAACCTACCAAGTACTACGAAGAAGAAGAAGAAGGAAAATGCAGATCTCATTTTTGGGAGAAAGTTGTTCCTCTTTTTTTTTTCAGAGAATCATGCTCTTCAACGGTTACAAAATTATACATATACTCATTTGTAAGCACACTCTCGAAAATGTAGCCTAGGAAAAATAAAATCGATGAAAAAGGAATGTAAAGCACAGAAAACGAGATAATATTTTCTGTGCACTAACGGCTATAACAAAGGAAAGAAAGTGAAGGCCTTTGGCTTATACAAGAAACAAACCAAAACGACACTCATATTGAGCGTTTAAATGAAAACTTAAAATTGCTAAGTAAACAGCAGTCTACTAAGCCGTTTAAGGACTAAGACACAAAACGACACAAGCAGCTCCATGTTCATATACTTAAAACACTGAAGAAACTATGCGACACCGTTTTATATTGCATTGAATTCTACTTCAACCTTTAGTTGCTTCCCGCCTTCATCCGAGATTGAATTTCCAGATTGAAGGTCACTTTTTCAATGCTCCCCAAGACTTGTAATCTGGCAAACACCAAGACGAGTCTTGAGAGTTTCAAACCTTTCTCTGGATAAACCTTTGGTTAGTATATCAACTAGTTGAACCTCCGTACTGCAATATTTGAGTTCAACCTCCTTCTCATTTACAACGTCTCTACGAGCATGATATTTCACCTTAATATGCTTGGTTCGCTCGTGATGAATTGGATTTTTGGCTATTGCATAGCTGATTGGTTGTCAACAAAGATCATAGTACCATTTTCTTGTGTAAAACCAAGATTAGCTAGCACTTTTCTTAGCCACTTCAATTGATTTACTACTGCAATTGTTGCAATACACTCAGCTTCTGCAGTAGATTAAGTAACAACACTTTGTTTTTTGAATTCCATGAAAATACTACACTACTGAATGAGAAACAAAACCGAGCTATGCTTTTGGAATCATCAAGTCACCTTGCCCAATCATTGTCACTATAACCAACTAACTATCTTTTATCATGTTTCACATACATTAAACCAAAATCAGCAGTATCTTTGACATACTTGAGGATTCTCTTGGTTGCTGTAAAGTGTAGCATAGTGGGGGATTGCATAAACCTGGATAGTAAACATGTAACATACATCAAATCGTGTTTTGTAGAAGTTAGATAAAGTAGTGAACCTATCATGCTTTTGTATATAGAACCATCTGCTGCTGCAAAACAATCATCCTTGTTGAACTTTTCCCCTGAATCTAGTGGGGTGTTTACTACCTGGCAAAATGACATATTGAATTGTTTTAATATATCTTTTGCATACTTAGTCAGATGCAAACACAGTCCTTTACTTGTTTAAAGAACTTCCATACCCAAAAAAAAGTCATCAATCCCAAGTCTGTCATCTCAAACACCTTTATCATCTGACCTCTAAACTCTTGCAATACATCATCATCAGGTCCAGTAATTAATAGGTCATCAACATACACAGCTACAATTAAGATAACAATTTTACCTGATAGCTTCACATATAGAGTTGATTCATTCACACTCTTCTGAAAAGCCTTATCTTGTGAAATAAGTATATACCCTTTTTATACATGGCCTTAAGTGCCTGCTTCAGACCATATAATGCCTTAACCAATTCACAAACCTTATTTTCTGACCTCATATCCTTTTAATTGTTCAACAAAGATGTCTTTTATTAGGTAACCATTTAGAAAAGCTGACTTTACATCTAAATGGTATATTTTCCATCCTTTTTTTGCAGACAAAGCAACTAACAATTTGATGGTGTCATGTCTGGCCACAGGAGCAAAAGTCTCCAGATAGTCAACTCCATAGACTTATGCATACCCTTTAACCACTAGTCTGGCTTTATACTTGTTTATTGAACCATCAGAATTTAGTTTAGTTCTAAATATCCACTGAACTTTTATTACATTTTTATCAACAGATTTGTCTACCAACAACCATGTATCATTCTTTTTTATCATGGATATTTCAGCATCCATGGCCCTTTTCCAATTCTCATCAATCATTGCTTTTTCATAATTTGTAGGATTAGCAATAGTTGGATTGCATCTGTTATATATATCTTCCAAGGTCTTGGTCCTTTTCACAGCTTTACTTTCATATTCAATGTAAAAAAAGTCATCACTTTTCAGATTACAGCTGATTATCATTAATAAAAAATATTATAGCTTGACCCTTAACAACCTTCTTTTCCCAATTCCAGCAATAATGCTCATTAAAAGACACATCTTTACTAATAATCACTTTGTTTGATTTTAAGTCATATAGTCTATACCCTTTTAACTGTTCACTGTATCTAATATGCAGAATAGTAAGAGATTTTGAATCAAACTTTGTTCTTTTAACTTTTGGAATTTGAGCATAACACACGCAACCAAAGACTTTGCAATGAGAGATAGAAGGTTTATGTTCATACCAGAATTTAAATAGGGTTTTAAGTGTTAGTGACTTTGTAAGAATTTTGTTCTGGATATAGTTTGCAGTGTTGACTGCCTCAACTTAGAATTTCTTAGGCAAATTGCTTTGAAATAATAAGCATTTAGCCATATCACTAATTGTTCTATTATTCCTTTCAACCTTGACATTCTGTTTGAGTTATAAGTAATTGTCAGCCGATGAAGTATCCTAACTATTGCTAGAAACTTCTCAAATTCTCTAGTAGTACATTCAGATCCATTGTCAATCCTCAGTATCTTGATGCGTGAACCAGTAAAGTTCTTAACCTGTGGCTTATACTTAGAAAATCTTCTTAATGCCTCTGATTTGTGCTTCAGAAAATAAATCTAGCAGTAATGTGAAAAATTATCAATAAATAGGATATAATACTTGCTACCACTCAATAAAGGAGTCTTTATAGGACAACTTAAATCATTGTGTATTAACTCCAGCTTTTATGTAGCTTTCCATTTGCTTTCCTTAGGAAAAGGTTTTCTGGTCTGTTTTCTAAATTGATAGGCCTTGCACAACTTTTCAAGCTTGACAATACCAAGCAAACCTAACACTAGCTCCTTTGAAGATATTGTTGATAGTGAAGTGTAATTCACATGTCCAACTTTTTTATGTCAGAGTTCTGAGACATCATACTCACTATAGAGAGCTTGTTGTTTAGTTTTCAATAGATTCATTGGATAACATTTGTTCCTCATATTTACTGTCAGTAACTCAACACCAGTAGGATTGAATGTTGTGCACTACCTATTCATAAATAGTAGGGCATAAGCATTATCATCCAATTGTCTCACACTAAGCAAATTCTAATATGCTTCATGCGCATAATGCACTTCATGAATAAACTTAATACCAAAAATAATTTCAACTCCTACAATACCTACTCCAAGTATTTTCATATAAAGGCCATTTCCAATTTCCACATAAGCCCTAAAACTTTTATCAAGCTTTGTGAAAAGATCTACATTACTTATCAAGTGGTTTAAACAGCCATTGTCAATAAGCTAGGTACTTTTATCTTCTAAGACATCATCAACTTTAGCCATAAATAATGCCTCCTTTTACTCATCAGTTTCTTCAGTCACTATAGCTTTACCCTCAATTTCCTGCTTCTTGGCTTTATACACCTTCTCCACATGTCCAAATTGGTTGCAAGCTCGACACTTCACATTTGGCCTAAACCAACAGTACTTTGGAGTATGATTAATCTTCTTACAATGAGTACAAGGAGGAAATTTATCTTGATTCTTTCCTTGCTTCCCAGCACTTGATTTGGAACCCTTGCTATTGTTCTTATTCGAACCATCCGATTTAACCCTCAAGCCCTTAGTTTTAGCAACCAAGGCATTTTCTACAAGGTTCTCATGCTTAAAAGCTTGTCTCTGTTCAAAAGCCAGCAAGGTAGAAATAAACTCTTTCATTGTGATTTTTGTCAAATTCTTTGAATCCTTAAGTGAGGTAGCCTTTAACTCAAACTTATTAGAAATGCTCACCAAGATTTTGTTGACAATTCTCTAATCAATAACCTCTTGACCCAGCATTTTGAGTTGATTAACAAGCTTCAGCAACTTGTTAGTGTACTCCCGAGTGTTCTCCTCTTCCTTCATCTTCATGAGCTCGAATTGTCTAGACAAATTCATAATCTGCATAACCTTGGTCTGATCACTCCCTTAATACTCTTCTTTCAAACTATCTCATACTTGCTTAGGATCCTCAAAATGCATAATTTTCCCAAATATGGCTTTTAACACAATTGATTGCAAGCATATCAAGGCTTTGTACCTCTTAGCAACCTTTTCTAAATGTCATTTCATCTGAGCAAGAGTTAGATTTGCGTGCCTTTGAACTGGCAACTCACCAGTCTCCACAACCTCCCACAAATTGAATGCCTTGAGATAGGACTGCATCTTCACTTCCCACAACGAGTAATTAGCACTAGTAAACACAGTGAGTGTAGCTACACTGAAACCAACAATAGCCATGATGTTTCTAGAAAACTTTGAACAAAATACTAAAGGTTTATAGGTCCTTTAAGATGTGAAGCTTTGATACCATGAACGGAATTCAAGAAACAAAACAAGTTTCTGAAAAAACTACTAAAGCCGTATGAAAAAGAAGAAGGAAAATGCAGTTCTAATTTTTGGGAGAAAGTTGTTCTTCTTTTATTTTTCAGAGAATCATACTCTTCAACGGTTACAAAATTATATATATACTCATTTTTAAACATACTGTTGAAGATGTAGCCCAGGAACAATAAAATCGATGAAAAAGGAATGTAAAGCACAGAAAACAAGACAATGTTTTTTGTGCACTAACAACTATAACAAAGGAAAGAAAGAGAAGGTTGTTGGCCTATACAAGAAGGAAACCAAAACGACAATCATATTGAGTGTTTAAAGGAAAACTTAAAATTGCTAAGTAAATGACCGTCTACTAAGTCGTTTGAGGATTAAGACACAAAACGACACAAGCAGCTCCAATTTCATAAACTTAAAACACTAAAGAAACTATGCGACACCGTTTTATATTGCATTGAATCCTTCTTCAACCTTTCAACCTTCAGTTGCTTCCCTGCATTCATCTGAGATTGAATTTCCAGGTTTAAGTTCACTCTTTCAACAATTTCCCTTGTAAAGATCGTATGATTCCCGAAGATGATCAAGTGGACAAGGCTTCCTGGCATCGAGTCTAACCCAGGGCTTCCCTTTCCCACTCCAATGCAACAAACTTACCAGACGAGGCTGTTAACATAACTTAAGCTTATGTAATGGCTCAAATTAAATGCAGCGTCTTTATGAACTCGTAGAACAGGGGCAAGGGCAATATATCAGTGAAGTTTTTGTACTGTTAAAAGGCTTGATCTTCATTCAGTAATTTTCAAAACATATACACATGGATGATTAACACTTCATAACACTTGTACACAATCAAAAACCAAGTGTTAAGACTAAATACAATTAACCATGCAAGGCAACACGTAAGTTACTGGAGAAGATTTGCTGTAAATTGCTTAAGAAGTAATTGAGTTGAGCAGAATGTGCAGGTGGCATTCTCATGGAAGAGTTCTTCTTAAGACAGGATGCAACGGCGGACAAGAACCTCTCACATTGTCCCCGCCAAGCCCATGTTGGTTCCATCAATGATCAATAGCTTCCACATTCCCAGCAAATACAAGCAGAAACGACGACAATGAACCCAAGTCGTAAATCCTTCTTTTCCTCTGTATTTCCATCCAATTCTCAATTCTTTTATGTGTTGAAATAGCACGGCTTTCTCGATTGAAAAGTTGTGACTTGTGATATGCAGATGAGGATGACCCACGACTGCAAAAGTGTCGTTAGCCAATTACTTAACACCGTTAGAATAACGTGATTTAATGATAGGATACTGCAGGACACTTGACATCACCAATACATTTTGTATTGTTGTGTCTTGTTTGGCCTGGCAAAGCTTTTACAATTCTTAACTGAACCTTTGCATCTTAGCACGTGCAGTCGTCCGCCAACACGTGTTAACGATACTATTAATTATGATCAAAAGAAAGGAGAGTCGTACGAACAAAAATACTAGCAACTATGGAAGAATCTGGAATAATAATTAATCTCGAAAGGTAAACAAACAGAACTGCAGTGTGAAGATGTCATGTAAAATTAGGAAGTGATTCGAATTGGGTTACCTTAACTTTCAGTACAGTAGTACACTCTGCAACATTTCGCATACAACAAGAGGGGCAGTGGAACAGTTCAGAAGGAGGAGAAAATGTTATTCCGTCCAGTTAATGAAATTCGCATTGCTCTTTCAAAAAAAAAAAAAAAAGAGGGGTGCTATTTCCTGATGCATAGCTAGGCCTGAGAACCTGGTAGTGGAACTTGCCATGTTTGAAGGAAAGCGGCGCCGTACTATTTCAGGCATGGAAACAGTAACTCTCAGACAAAAACTCAAATGGAAACAGAACGAAAATGATAAAGGACAAGTCTGCATCAATGCTGAACGAAGTGAATCAAGTAGGTGAGATAGCTTAATTAGGAGTTAGAAATGCTGACCCGTTTCCTCAATAATTGAACAATATTATATATAGCACATGATATGGTCATTCTGTCAGCGTCAAAGTCTTTCAGTCAATGGGTCTGTTAAAAAAATCTCATCATCGATCATTTAGGTTGCTCACGGAACTCCTAAATCCTGGCCCTGACTTTTGTTTTGATAATAACCAGTAATATATAGTAGTGTCAACTTGGAGCATCTAACAATGAAAAATTATGTCCCTTTCTGTTGTAGATTTATATTCAGCCCAGGACTCTTCAATGTTATTGGAATTCAAAAAGAAAGAAGGTTATATGCGGTGTAGCATCCTCCAAGCAGGATCAAGCCAGTCTCAATTATCATCCAAACTTTGCTGGCTTCCAGAGTTTTAGTATCTATTTGCAACCTCTCAAATTAGACACGTCGAAGAAAGTGAGTAAGGCTAATCTCACTGTAAAGTCAATTAATATAATTTTAAGAAAATAATAATAACTTGTTTAACAAGTTAGCAATTAAAAAATATTACTAATATATAAACTTACTCATTTTATGTTTTTTAAATATTATTAATATATAATCTTATCTATTTTATGTTAACAACTTAGGTAATTTTTAAATTTATCTATTTTATTTTAAATGTTATTTAATTTTTATTTTGAATAAAATACCTTAATACTCTCAATTTTTAATAATAATTATAAGCGGGTACACTTATTTTCAAAGTAGATACTACGTACCAAATATATAAACGACATTAATGCTTAAATATAAAATATTTAAAATATATTTTTTTCTTTTTCCTTTCTCTTAGGTCAGCCAGCAGTGTTCCTTTACATCGGCCGCCCACCCATCTTTTTGGGCTCCCTTGGGGAGCACCAGATGAGTGCTCCCTTAGGGAGTGCCAATGGTCATAGGTGGTCCGAAAGAATTTTTTTTTTTATTTTGAAAAAGAAAAAAAATTAAAATGAAAAGTTATAATTTATATAGTGATAATTTTTAAAATTAATAAATAGTAAAATTATCCTAAAAATATTATTACATCATCAAAACTAATAGAAATATTAACGGTTAACTAACGGCAATATTTATATATATAGCGAAAATATTTTTTGAGGCCGAATGTCCATTTTGAAAACAAGTGGACTTACGTGTGATTATGATTAAAAATTAAAAGTGTTAGTATATTTTACTATTTTATTTTTATTCTATTTTTACCTTAAAATATAAGAATATTATTATTTTCCATATTAACATTATATCTAACTAATTTAATTCAATTAAAATTATTATTATGATTTGTTACGTTAAATCTTACATATTTACTTCAATAATTTAACAATGCTTGGTTTACTTTTATAATTTTTTTACGTTAATTCTTATATGTTTACGTCAAGGTTTTTGAACTGTTATTTTATTATAATTATTTTTATTCTTACTATTATTTATTTATAAATAAAAATTTGTAAACTGTTAAATACTTTAAACTGAAGAATATAAATTTAAATGTTTAATTTTTCAAAAAATTATGTTTATTTGACACAATTAACTTATCATGTTAAATCTCACATGTTTACATCAATATTTTGATAATGCTTGTTCCACTTTTATAATTTTTTAAGTTAATTATTGCAGGTTTACGTCAAAGTTTTTCAACTACAAATTTTTACTGTAATTATTTTTATCCTTATTATTATTTATTTATAAAGTTTACTTCAAGATTTTTCAACTACAAATTTCCACTATAATTATTTTATCCTTATTATTATTCCCTTATAGATTAAAATTTATAAACCGTTAAATACTTTAAATTTGAAAATATAAAATTAAATGTTTAATTTTTCAAACAATTATGTCTATTTGATATAAGTGACTTATTATGTTAAATCTCACACGTTTATGTCAATATTTTAACAATGTTATTTCTACCTTTATAATTTTTACGGTAATTCTTGCAGATTTACGTCAAGGTTTTTCAACTACTAATTTTTAATAATCTTGTTATATCTTTATAATTTTTATGTTATATCTTTATAATTTTTTATGTTATTTCTAGATAATTAACTTGTTAAGTTAAATCTCATACGTTTATGTCAATATTTTAATAATCTTTGTTATATCTTTATAATTTTTTATGTTATTTTTTCAAGTTTACTTTAAAATTTTTCAAATATTAATTTTCACTATAATTGTTTTTATCGTTACTATTATTCCTTTATAGATTAAAATTTATAAACCGTTAAATACTTTAAACTCGAAAATATAAATTTAAATGTTTAGTTTTCTAAAAAAATTATATTTATTTGATATAATTGACTTGTTTTGTTAAATCTCATATGTTTTCGTTAATATTTTGACAATGCTTATTCCACTTTTATGTTAAATCTTACAGATTTATATCAAGATTTTTTAACTACTAATAAATTTTTTTTGCAGGTCATAGCTAATTTGGGTGTTAATATTAGGGATGAAAAATCATTTTTGTTTTGGCAGGGTAGGTGGCTTAACTGATTAAATCTTTAACAGGCTTTTTCCAGAATTTTTGCTCTTGCAAAAACTAAGAATGGGGTTCTAGGCGACTAGGTTCTTGGGCTAGTATGAATTGGGAATGGAAGATCGAGTTTAAGAAGCAACTTTTTGCTTGGGAGCTTCAGCAGTGGGCGGGTTTGTGGTCGCTCTTGAAACAAGCATCGTTGAATAAATCATTGATTGATGGAGTCGCTTGGGAGCCCACGACTTCTGGTATGTATTTATTGAAATCAGTTTGCCGTTTGGCTACTAATCATATACTAGTAGTGTTTGGAAAAAAGGTTTGGTTAGGATACGTACCGCATCGAGTAGAGGTGTTTGTTTGGCAAGTAATGTGGGAAAAAGTGACAGTTAAAGATGAGTTGAGAAGAAGAGGCCTTCTTAGTGATGATAAATTACAGTGTGTTTTATGTAATAGTTATCGGAACCGTCAAACATTTGTTTTTCTCATCCATGGAGTCTTGGAGGATTTGGGATATTTGGTGTTGTAAATGGGAAGTTAGTGTGGTATTTCCTAATAGTCCACATAAATTTTTTTTTGTGTGGATTGGTATATGTTGATTACTGGTGGTGATAGAGGTAATGTTTGGAAAGTGGCTTCTATGCCATTGCATGATCCATTTGAAAAGCTCATAATGATATGATATTTACAGGAAATATGGGATGCTACACATGTATTTGTCTCATAAAATTAAAAGTTGCTAGATGGATTAAAGTTAAATGGTCACATATTAAATACACAGTTGATTTAATTAGATGGCTTGAAAATCTTTCTAAGGATGCGCAGTGTGTTAAAAAGAGATTAAATATAGTATGGTGTGCTCCATTGGAGGGTTGGTTGAAGTTCAATATTGATGGTGCATCTTCTGGTAGTTCGAGTCAAGCAGGAATTGGAGGATTTCTTGGTGATAGTAGTGGTGCAATTAAAGTTAAGTTCCCTAAATCAATTGGAGTTGAAGATACAAATTTAGCTGAATTATTAGCAATTCAAGAAGCTTTTTTAATATTCTCTAATCATAATTTTCAAGATAATTTTAAGTTTTAGATTGAAAGTGGTTCAGCAAATGCATTGTTATGGTCGAATAATCATGAAGAGTCTCCTTGGAGATTTAGACAGCTTATTATTAATTTGGAACGATTGCAAAAGCAGGTAAAGCATTGGAAGATTAGCCATGTGTAGTGTGAAGCAAATGTGGAGGCAGATGGGCTTTGCTAAAAATGGTATTCTAAGGGATGTTGAGCTATTACAAAAATTTTAATGGTGCTGGCTGGTGAAGTGATTCTTTGCATCCGGTGTTAAGACGATTTTTCATGCAGCCGTAAAGATATATTTGATTTGGGATTGCAGTTGGATAGTGTTTTTAAATACAAACTATTATTGTTTTGGTACTAGTTGTTAAGTTTTATGTATAATTAATTATATTTAATTTAAGATTTACATTACAAAAATTTTAAACACTCCAAAATTTATCTAGTTTTTTATCCATGATTTGATAGTACAATACCGGCCAAATTAACTATTAGAATTCAATGCCTTGTGACAATCTTTTTCTTTAATTTACAACTTACCATTAGGTGAGAAACTCCATTTCTAGATGTGGAAGAAAATCTAAACTTAAGTTTTGCATAGTAAACCCTCAATCTTAACCATCATAATAAGAATAAGATATTTTACACAATTCTACACTATTAAACTCATATATAATATTAAAGTATGATTCACTTTATTAGATTTTATTATAAATTATAATATAATCTCATTATCAATATCAGATGAATTTACTCTCACTTCGATACAAGGTACCAATATAGTTAATAATATAAAACTAATCTTTAATTACTTTAAAAAATTAACCATTATACCGTGACATAGGGATGAGTGACAACCCTCATGCGATATTTAGGAAATTAAAATTTTTTGCAGCTTTAGGTGTGAAAAGTTGCAATCTACACCAATATGATTGAACCTCATGATGACCGTCCCTTTCATTAGTGTGGGAAGAAGTGAGTCACCTCAAGACATGCACGGTAGGATTAAAACTCCAATTCAATCTCACCCTTTTGGCTTTTTCCCCTTCTTACAAGTTAAAGTAAGAGAAAGAAGGTAATCAATGACAATTGAAATCGAAGTCGGTAGCCTAAAAATG
The DNA here is from genome assembly GCA_036013995.1 of Theobroma grandiflorum. Classification (NCBI taxonomy): domain Eukaryota; kingdom Viridiplantae; phylum Streptophyta; class Magnoliopsida; order Malvales; family Malvaceae; genus Theobroma; species Theobroma grandiflorum. The sequence continues at coordinate 19,292,286 of CP142131.1, forward strand.
AGAAGTACCAGAGCTATGACCGGTTGTTCAAATCTGAGCAAAAGGAAAAGTCAATGGTTTCATATTGTGAGCCATCACATCGTCCTTTAAACATCTAATCAAAAGCACCAATTTGCTGTTATCAGTCAAGCTATGAAATGAACAAAAGGACACTAACTTAGCATTTAATAATTGGCTGCTTCTGTCACTGGGTCAGCATTTACGACTTTAGAGATGTAGTATCTATAAAAATCTAACATATCCGGACAGAAATTTCATATAACATCTGGCTTACTGAAAAAACTCAATGCCTAGCTTCTTGTACTTAGCTTGCTTACATCTTCTGCTCGGCCCTCCAAGGAACTGAAAAGAAGAGAGACTGATTTCTTTGTGGAAAAACATGGAGAAGACTGAGAAGAGTAGTACTGCGACTTCTACCGATGAACCAAAGATTAACTATAGAGGAATTAAAGCCATGCCCTTTGTCATAGGTAAGGGAAGGAGAGAGCTTCCTTTTGCATCATCATGATATTTTTTTTCCTTGACCTCTGATTTATATTTTCTTGATGCATATAACAACTACAGGGAATGAAACTTTTGAGAAGTTGGGGACTACTGGCACCGCAACCAACCTTTTGGTCTATCTCACTACTGTCTTCAACCTGAAAAGTATCACTGCTACAAATCTTGTTAACGTTTTCAATGGTACCTGTAGCTTCGCTACCTTGATAGGTGCATTCCTCTCTGATACTTATTTCGGCCGATACAAGACGTTGGGATTTGCTTCCGTAGCCTCGTTACTGGTACCGATGCTTACTATTTACTCCTTCATGAACTCATACCAAAGACATCCAATTCTGAAATAATCTTACCCTTTTTACCTTGAAGGGAATGCTTCTAGTTACACTAACAGCAGCTGTCTCAAAGTTGCATCCTCCAGCCTGTGACTCCAGTGGCAGTGCAGCATGTCCTGGGCCAACACCATGGCAAATGGCTTTTCTGTTGAGTGGTCTAGGACTTTTGGTAGTTGGAGCTGGTGGCATTAGACCATGTAACCTGGCCTTTGGAGCAGACCAATTCAATCCTGAAACAAAGTCCGGAAAGAGGGGAATAAGCAGCTTCTTCAATTGGTACTACTTCACCTTCACCTTCGCCATGATGGTATCCTTGACAGTCATTGTCTTCGTGCAAACGGATGTGAGCTGGGCTTGGGGTTTAGGCATTCCTGCGTTTATGATGTTCTTATCATGCGTGATGTTCTTCATTGGTACAAGGATTTATGTGAAAGTGAGGCCAGAAGGTAGTCCAATAACAAGTGTGATTCATGTCATAGTGGCAGCTGTTCGGAAGAGGCAATTGAAGCAGCCAGAGCAACCATGGGTCTCCCTATTTAACCATATTCCAAAAAGTTCTATTAACTCCAAGCTTTCTTACTCTGATCAATTAAGGTAAACCAACTTAGCTGCTATCTGCAAGTTGATGAAAATGTTTTTCCTTACTTGATTTGACTTTTCCTGTTGTTTGACCTTTATTATTTTGTCAATTACCATTCTAATTTTGCACATCCCTATGTGACATGAGACTTTGCCTGCTGTTGCTTTACTAAATAGATTGAAATCTGGCAGGCAGTAGCAACCTTAAAGCTATTACACCAATTTTGTTCTAGGACTATTATTGATTCACATTTTAGAGGCTTTACCTACTCAATGGTAGGGCTGTCAAACCACCAAAATATGTGGAGAATGTTTAGCATGATATTCTCATCCGCTGATGGTGCAAATTTTCGACGGTCTTAGGAAGAATAAACTAGTTAACTAGGATACAAGAGGAATCAAACAGAGAGAATATCCTGCTGTGATCTAAACAACTATCTTTGCTATAGCCATTTGACAAGTACTTGCTCAGTGACACATTAGCTGACCAACAAAGAATCAAAAAAATTACTTGGGCTCGGGCATAAAAAATGCAATTCAGAGTGATTTGTGTCTGTTAATAGACACAGCATATAATATTACTAAGAGCTAAGTTCTCTGTTATTTTTTGGGTAAACAGGTTCCTAAACAAAGCGGCTATACTGACCCCTGAGGATGAAATCAACTCGGATGGATCAGCAGCCAATCCATGGAAACTATGCAGTTTGCAGAAAGTAGAGGAAATAAAGTGCGTGATCAGAGTTGTTCCCGTATGGGCAGCAGGAATCATATACTATGTGGCCATGGTCCAACAGCAAACATATGTAGTCTTCCAAGCCCTTCAATCTAACAGACATCTTGGCAATACAGGTTTCAACATTCCTGCTGCATCATATGGTATCTTCATCATGATTGGCCTTACTATCTGGATACCTATCTACGACCGCATCATCGTTCCATGGCTCCAAAGGTACACTAAAAAGGAAGGAGGAATCACACTCCTCCAAAAGATGGGCATTGGCATGGTTCTGGCCATAGTCACCATGCTTTTATCCGCCATTGTTGAGGACAGGCGAAGAGCCTTTGCTCTCAGTAAGCCAATTGGCATAGATTCGAGAAGACGAGCAATCTCTTCTCTGTCAGCGATGTGGTATATTCCTCAGCTAACTTTAATAGGACTTTCCGAGGCATTTACCATAATTGCCCTAATGGAATTCTACTACAAGCAGTTTCCTGAAAACATGAGAAGTATTGCGGGGTCTTTTACTCATATTGGCTTTGCACTAGCTAATTATCTGAACAGTATCTTGATATCAGTAGTTCATAAGATCACGAAAGGGGCTCCAACTGGGGACTGGTTGCCTGAGGACCTTAACAAGGGGAAGTTAGACTACATTTACTACTTGGTTGCTGCATTAGAAGTCCTGAATTTAGGATATTTTATAATGTGTGCCAAGTGGTTCAAGTACAAAGAAAGTGTTAGCACTACTCTTGAAGTTGGTATGGAAGACTTGCAGTCTGAAAAACCTGTTGTTTGAATTCAAACATAAGACCTTGCAATGCTACATAACCTGAAAGAGTTATGGCACACTTGCTCTTGTTTCAACATTTCCACCAGTACAAGAGATGAGAGCAAACTATCAGCTGTATTTTTTTTTTTTTTTGGTTTAAAACTATGCACTGTTGCATGATACAATTAAAAATTGATATAGAAATGAATCCTTGGAAGAGGGGAGATTATTCAACTTTCCAGCATTTTATAGTATCATCTTCTTATGCTAAAGATGAAGTCAGAAGCCATAGTTGCAGTTGAAACTTTGATCATTCTCATCTTTTCCAAGATTTTGACGTTGGTCTCTTCTTTAAACCTTTGGATGCTCTACATAAAGAAAATGGAAAAGTGAATTACTCTTTGAATTGAGCAGAACCTTGATAGTCCATATCCAACGACTATGGTATAAGCAAGGAAGGCCTTTCATAACTATAATGCACATTGAAAATATACGTATCTAGATTTAATGCCTCACAGCCCATTAGTCCATTTCTGTTAAATAAGTTAGATATTAAAGTTTCAAGACGGAGATGGTAATCATATTCCGTTCATGTTGTTGCATGTGAAAAGATTCAGATTAAATATATTCATTATTCAACGCATTAATCATTTTATAGTATAATATTTGAGTATTTGATACTATATTATGTATATCCCGCATTCTCAACCATAGTATGTGAATGTGATATTTGATCCTACTACGCCAAAACTCAAAACCCTTTTGATTTTAAAAACAAAACTTTTGCCAAAGTCATCCAAAGAGCAACAGTCCAGGCGTTCTGTGAAAAACCAGTCGCAGTCTTCGACCAGGGGACAACTTCCTTTCTGTGGGCGACTGCACGTTCTAGTATTGAATCTTTGGCCGTTGGATTAAATAGTCATACGTATCATATAACAAAAGATTGGAATCATCTTGGAATGCCACCCGGCACTCTATTAGCTCCAAAAAACCTGTCTTTTTTTCCTACTCAGGCCAAAAACGGTGTCATTTTAGCATTTTGGCCAGGGGAGAGTGGAGGCGTGAGAAGAGAGACGAAGGGAGGGGACGTAAATGTGGAGAAAAGGAGAATAGAGTAGGAGAGATTCAGCTTGTTTGAGGTGGTTCCTTGACATGCTAATGCCAAATCTAATCTCGACTGGTCATTTTTTTTATTTCCAATTTTTAAACAAAATTTTAATATTGTATCTAATTCGATTTGTTTGAAATTGTTTTTAATAAAATGAATATCGCATTCAACCTCAATCGATGTCTACGAGTTTGGCAAACAAACCCACGAGATTCGTAAAAGCTTTTGTACATAAATCCAATCAACACATTCCATTCACATCAAGGCCTCTTAGCCATCATTATATCATTTAATTATCTTAGCAATTATAGTAAACATTAGTTGTCTTAGCTTATTTCCCATAAACAATAACATTAGTTCATAATATAGCCACACATTGGCTAGTTCCTTAAAACATTTAAACCATTCACATAATCGCTGGGCAGTGCAGTGCCTGCATACTCCGTTTAGACATAACTTATATATGTATTGTGGAAGCATAAAGCGATTATGACCCAACAAAGTGACTCGTCAGCATAATAACCTATCAATTGTCAAAATTGCAAGTTTGACGGCAACAACACTAAGCCACTTGATCCTCCGTGTCTATTTATTTGCACATACAATTGGAGAGGATGAGTCATACTATTACATAGTAAGCGAGTACATAAATCAATTGTAAATATGTAAGGATAGTGACAACACATATCCTCTAAGCATACATACGTAAATTATAAGCTCATTTATACATAAATAGGACAGGTTGGACATCACTTATCATGAACACTTATCATTCTCATGGTAGTCGTACTGCGTTGCTCACATATATACTAATCTATCATGGTCGTTTAACGGCTTCATCTATCGAATGAACTAACCCATCACGCGATTGTCTATGCATGTGCTTAACATACTTGCCTTATAAACTTTCACATCAAGCATAAGTCCTTAAACTCCATAGGCTCGCATTGCATCATCTTGCATTAACATCAATTACGGCTCTTATGTCAAGCCCTTACGTTTACCACATTTCATAGCATAACATAATTCATAATCCCCACATAACATAACATGATTTCACATTTTCCCCCTTCTATGGCATGCCATTATGCAGTCATAACATCATCATATTATAAAGTGGTCCTCCCTAGACATATCATAGTCACGTGCGATGGCCAACCAATGGACAACATGCATCATCATATCACGCTTCACTGTCGAAGCAAACAATGGAGTAAATAGTCATTGTTCAAAGTATTTTCAACAGATGGCATCATGGCATTACAAGCGAGACAAAACCACCATCCCTGTAGGCATCATACATCATTAATGCACAGTAAGCGGGAATCACAAGCGAGACGAACCACCATCCCTGCTTACCACCATCCTTACTAGCAACATAACATCATGCATAGCAAGCAAGAATCACAAGTAAGATGAACAACCATCCCTATCGACAACATCCATAGTCACAAGGATATGGACACACTCAACCTCATGTCATACATCGTCCGGAATCATCCACGGAAATATCATATTCATCATTCATATTCATAATTGTTCATACATAATCTTGTCATCATTCGGAATATCATCCTTAGATGGATCATACATTACTTCATATCATGATAGCATATCATCTTATCACAAGGCCAAGTTCATAATTTGCATTCTTATGTTTAGCCTAGGTATAATCCTTTTAGACATTTCACTAGTTTAGACATATTGTTTCTAAACGCATACATCACATGCATCTCAAACATAGCATCATTTTCTTATAACATATGTTGATATTTATATTAACATCGTCTGGCCTAGATTTGGCTCCTCTAGGCATCTCATTTCATTTCATTTCATTTTCACATTGCTATTCTTAGCCTAAGCATAATCCTTTTAGGCAATTCGCATCATTTATAACATCACTAGTTTAGGAATACTACCTCTAGACATACATATGACGTGCACATAATGCATATCATGCATTTTATTCTGGAAGCGTACATAACTATTCATCAAACATCTCCCAAAAGTGAAAGTGCAAGGATCATTCTAATATTGAGTATGCAAGTCACATCGACATTGCCTTGTCGTGATCTTGTGTTTACGATAAACTCATATTCAATAATAAGCTAACTTTATGTTTCCCAACCAAACGTTAAAATTCTAGGCTTACCATAAGCCTTTATCACATAAATTTCATCAACTATGAGTGCTTTTCCTTAGAATGTACACAAATCAAGCATGATGGCCAATCAGTAGAATCGAATCGCCTATCCGAGGTAATCTCTTGATGGATGGTGCAACAATGATGGTCATCACTTGGAGTAATCTCCCGACAAATGGTGTTACAATGATGGTCATCACTTGGAGTAATCTCCCGATGAATGGTATCATAACATAGTCATCACTTGAAGTAATCTCCCGATAGATGGCATTAAAGCATAGTCATCACCCGGAGTAATCTCTTGATGGGTGATATTAAAGTATAGTCATCACTCGGAGTAATCTCCCAATGGGTGGTATCACAAACATTTTCATGGGAAAGACGCCACTTAAACCTCAAATTCACATCAATATGCAGAATTCATCCATCGGGCAAAACATATCAAATCTATAGGCCATCATGCCTTTAACTCCACACAGGTGTTCAAGCTATTCAGACCAATTAATCATCTGTCAATAACCTTCTGTGCTTCAACAATCGCACCTTAATTAAGCAGGTATTTAGACACATCTGTTAAGTTTGGATAGTGCCTTTCTAATAAGCCATTCATCATACCCGATTGTTCCCAAGGACATAACTAATGCATAATGCATATACATGCATCATCCTCATCAATTAATTATGGCCCTAAGGCTCACATGCTTAATAGCCCAGCATTAATCTCTGTGAACTTTCACTGATAAGACATACTAAGCATGGGGGTTTTCAACTAAGCTATCTATCATTAACTGTAAATCCCAATACCTATCATGATCATTATTGCCTTGATGATTCATAAATCATAATGTCATGTCATTTAATTGACTTCTTTAGCCTTACATACATAACAATTCATGTCAATAATTATTGTCGATTTTGCATACGCAATTATACGTATCGAACAAGTAATATAGACTTTAAGTCTAGATTATCATTCCCACAAGGATTTATTTCTAAAGTTTCACTAAGTATTAGAATTTATGACAAATAAATCTTATTTAAGTAACTAAAATTTAGCAAATTAATTAAAACAAGCACTAAATAAACAAACATAAATTAAATATGTTGAAAAAAATAGTAGATTAAAGACCTAAGATTATGGGTTCATTTAACACTTCATCTGATACCAACTTCTCCTATTATTTACATATATGTGTGGTTTTACTAACCTAAAATCCAAGGTTATGTACAAGTCTTTGTTGAGATGCTTGCATAAATACCGAATTTCATTAAGTCATTATATGTCTATAGGAATCAATTAAATAAGGTTCATTAAGTTAGTATTCTAATTTGGCTATGTATGGCAATTGGTATATGTCTATCCGAATCACGAATCAGATCACCTAAGTGACGTGAACATATACTATTCCAATCTCAGTTCAACCTAAAATCTCTCTCTTGAGTCTCAATTAGATTCACAAATCAATTAATTGTTTGCCAGACAATCAAAAGCATTAGGAACATATTTGAATAAGCAAAACTATATCCATTCATAATAAATAAAAGAGAAACTAATATTTAGACTACATGTTGAAATCCACCACAATCCTAGAAAAATAGTTTAGCTCATAATATCTAATAAAAACAATATTCAAAGAAATTTAGCCATAAATCCAAAGCAAATAAAATAAAAGGAACAAAAAAGTAGAGAAACAAACTAATTATAGAAGCTTTGTAATATTAATTCTCTCTCAAATTCTCTTATTTTCTTACTTTGTTCTTGGCTTTTTTTCTCTAAAGTAGTTGCTTGCTGTCTCCCTTCTAAATGCTCTTCAAAAAGGCTCTTAAATATGTGCAAGCTACCCTATTTTCCAATTTTTTGTTGAAGGTATATTTTTAGAAATAAGAAGGGCCGCGGGGGGGGGGGGGGGGGGGGGGGGGGGACAACGGCCATGATTTTTTGGCACCACAGTGTTGTGGCCTTCCTTGGTAGCATTACGGTGCTACTTTTTCAACATTGCTGCATTGTGCTCTCGAGAATTTGTGTGTTGCCCCCATGATGCTTGGCACCACGGCCATGGTTCTTTGGCACAACGGCAGTCTCACTTTCAACGTTGTGCCCATGAATTACTCAAGGCTATAGCCTCAATCCATGCTGCCTTAAGTGCAGAATTGCATCTGTCTATCAACTTCGAATGTGATTTTCACCTTAATTTAATTTTAACTGTGCAAAGTGGTAAACATGAAAGTTGTAGCCCATTCTCTTAGCTTTCTAATGAATAAAAATCACATCAATTGGATTTCTATAGCTTAAGTTGTCTTCAAATTATTGCAACATGTACGAGTGACACCTCCACCACACTTATGCTATCATAACTTTCTTTCACCTTGCTCATTATATTTTGCACAAAACCATGAGAAAAATCAGCAATAACTTTTCCTAAAGTGAATTAAAATAAAGTATAGTGAAATTAAAGTAACACCAACTAATTTAACTATTGAATATGTAATCTAACTTACATTGGTTAGAATCCAATCTTGAACTCAAGGGTTTAGCCACTAAAGTCCCAAAAATGTGTTAAAAATAACTCTATATAATAGAGTTATCACACCCCCAAACTTAAGATTTTGCTAGTTCTCGAACAAAACAAAGAACTAAATGCAATAACTTAAACATGAAAACATGAAAGCATTTAACTAGAGTTCAGTTGCACCATTTCATTCATTACTTTTAAAATCCTCAAAAGTTACTCCACATTCATAACTCTAATCCACCGACAAATATTATTCAATGTCACGACCTAATTCTCGGGCCATGACCGGCACAAAGACCAAATGAGCATAGCTCACCAAGCCCAAGCAAGTCTATTTTCACTTACTTTATTCCATGTATGCTCGTGTAAGGCGCCCACACGTAATGCACCCAGTGCACACAAAGACAATTCCCAATGGCATTATAGATAAAATATTTACATACATACCAGTCAAACATAAACTTTGATAATGTACATTACATTTACATAATCACATTACAAAAGACCCATGACTTCCAGCAGTGACATTTACAATAAAAACAGGCAACTATTGAATGCCGGACACCTACTAGGAGACGAACTACAGTGATCTCGCGATCTAGGATTCTACAATCTCCTGATTTGAAAACATGAATTTTTGAAAACTGTAAGTACGAAACTGAGTGAGTGAACATTAAGTGGAAACAAGCAATAATATCCAAGAAGGATTTTAAACATGATGCACACATTTGGAACAAAACATTTTTGATCCAATTTATTATCAAACCCCTTCCCTCAATTCAAATTAATTTACAACGAAAGAGTATTCAATTTCATACATATGCACACAAATAAATACAATATCCCACTATCTCACCAGTTCATGTGCAACTCCCACATCGCGCACATAGCTGGAGTTATCATGTGCATCCCCCCCACATCGTGCACAAATAATATCACTCTATCTCACCAGCTCATGTGCAACCCCCACATCGTGCACATAGCTGGAGTTATTGTGTGCATCCCTTCACATCGTGCACAAACAATATCACTCTCCATATCTCTGCACCCATCATCATCGACTTGTGCTCCACACATCGTGCACATGTACGGTTATAATTATCACACAATATTATTGGTCAATACATATCACACATCAACACATATATATAGCAGCATATTATAGAGCACATGAATTCATGCCTTTATGTATATCACAATTCACACATCAAAACATTTTTATCAAAGGGTTGTTTCCAAGCACGCATTTTTAGAAATTCGAATAAAATCATTCAGATTATCTATTTCAATACACGTACATTTTCCAAAATAATTTGAAATGCAAATTCACTCACAGTGTCGAAAATCAAGATTCTGGGTGCACTTGGATTAATAGTCCTCAAGCGCAATTCTTTTGCCTTTTTCTGATGTCTCACCACCTTGACACAAAATAAAATTAGAGAATTTACTATATTGCCCCTAAGCTAATATAAACTAATTTAAATTGCTAATGTATGTGTGAGACCTTGTCAAATATGTTAAAGCCGGTATTGTACCTAGTGGTATGATTAAATTAAATCGAACCTCGAACTAGTTTAATAGAAATTCTAAGAGGAATTTCAAAATTCTGAAACCCACAGAATAGCTCAGAATAGTGATTCGGAGTTCAAGATCTAGTTTGGAGTCAATCGAAAAAATTGATCGATTAGGGACGAAACGGTCATTTTTCCATTTGATGATAAAATGGAGATTTTTAACCAAGATTTGATCATATTGGACTAAAAATAATTTTATGAAATAAAATTATGATTATTGGATTATAAAATGATGTTTAGCAGTGTAAAATTGTGATTCCCGGTGTTTTTGGAGTACAAGGATAAATTGGTAATTTTACCACCGGAGTACTAAACGGGAATTTTTTTTTGAAAGGATTTTGTCCCATTTGGTTAATATGGATTAATATTAGTGTTATTTGAGGTTGGACAGCGAAAATAATATAATTTCGGGACATTTCGGAGTATAGGGGTAAAATCGTAATTTTACCATCTCGGGGGCAAAACGTAATTTTACACCACCAAAACATATTTTTCCAGCCATGATCATCTTTTGATCATATCTTGACTTAGACTAATCAAATGGTGGAAAAGAAATGGAAGAAAAAGTCAAAAAGTCAAAAAACGGGCCAATGGCATTATGCCATGTGGCAAGTTAGTTTATTTTATTATTTAAGCCTAAAAATCAGCCATTAACACTCATTTTCTCTCTCTAAATTCGGCACACACCAGAATTAAGGAGAAGGAAAGAAGAACAAAGGGAAAAACCATAAAACCTAGCTAAAAATTCAAGACAAAGTGTGATTTCAAGGAGAAATCAAGAGAAAAAGGCAATAATTCTTCACTTTGGCTTATGCTCTACAATACCTATGCTTTTGTTCTCGAATTCCAAGGTTAAATATTGAGATATCATGATGAATTGAATTCTGAAAAATGGGTATGAATAAGGATTTGATGTTGGAATAAGTTGAATTTAAACTATGTTAGTGTTTAGAGATAGGTTAGTATGTTAGTAAGAAAACCGTAAGAAAAAAATTTGATTTCCCCATGAATCTTGCAAGACAGAATATCATAGGCTGAAATTGGAAAATGAAATGATTTTATTTCAAATGAAATGATTTCATTTGAAATGAAATAAATTAGAAATGACAATTTAAAGTGAAAAACATTTAGTAGGAAAAATTACAGTGCCAATGCACTGTAATGGCTGAATTTTCCATGAAGAAATGGAAAAGTTTAAATGCTGAAATTGGCACTATTTAAATGGTATGTGGTGAATTAAGGTATTAGAAAAATAATGGTGCAATTTGGAATCAAATCGGACACATTGGCCAATTTATTGGGTAATTGGCCAAATTAGGTCAACACCGCGTTTAAGCAATTGACCGAGTATTCTATACATCCGTATAGAAATTAGGTTAATTTTATACCTAATTAACACCATTATAGTAATTAAATTATTGTGCTATTTGTCAAGGTGGTGAGCCCTCGGATAAAGGCAAGAAATTAGCAGTCGAAGTGCTCGAATTCGATTCCCGGAAAACCTGTGAGTGAATTTGCATCTAAAAAAAAAAAGTTTTGGGGAAATTTATGTGAATTCGATATAATTGTGCACGTGCGAAGTGGGAAATGCATATGCCTGTAATGGTGTGCAAAGTGGGGACGGTGATACGTAGCGCCCACAATTTCCTAAAAATTTAGAATTGAGCAAAGTGGGGACGGCGACACATGACGCCCATGATTCTTGGAAATTATCACGCGTAAACTTTGGTGAAGTGTGATTTGCTGTCCAGGGGCTTGCAGGGACGGCAATATGTAACGCCTGCAAGTGCTCAGATAAATGTCTCTTTTACCACCAAGGACAGAGGTGACTTGGCGATATATATATATATATATATATGATTGCTCATGTCTTTGTATAGATATACATGATTGCTCAAGTTGTGTGTATATATATGTGATTGTATGGTATGCGAATTGCCTTAAATTGAGAAAAAGGGGTTTAACACGAAACCCTCGTACGGATGAGCGAAACTCTCGTGCAGCAACGGGTTTTGATTTCGCTTCGCTGCAGTAGAAATTTTGTTGCAGCGATAATTGTCGATTTTGCTATCTAGCTAGAACAAATCCCAAGATAAGTGGAAAAAGGGGTTTAAATATTAGTTAGATCAAAAAAAATTGTCTCATTTTCAACTGGTGCATCATGATTGTCAAATTTTCGATTAAGATTGCTTGTTCCCTTCTAATATTCACTCTCTGAGTTTCGTACTCACGTTTTATAAAATTCATGTTTTCAGATCAGGAGACTGTTGGACCCTAGATCGAGGAGTCCTCGTAGAGCATGTCCTGGGTATGTGTCTGGCATTCGATAGTGATTCCTTTTATTGTAAATGTCTCCGCTGGAAGTCTTGGGTCCTTTTGTATTGTAAATACACTCAATAATGTAAATGTATGTATGCAATGTAAATTGCTAAATACATGACTGATATAGTGCATGTATATTATTATAAATAATGCCGTTGTGATTTGGCTATGTTCACACCCGGGAAAAGGTGTGTGTATGCATGATATGATAACTTTATTAAGCAAGGGTAAATGGATTGGCTTGCTTGGGCTTAGTGAGCTATGCTCATTGGGTTCTTGCGCCGGTCATGGCTCAAGAATTGGGTCATGACAGTATGATAGGCAAATGAAAAATGCGTCCAATTATCGCTTTAATGCGGTATCGATTAAATTCGACCGCTCACCCGATTAATTGAAAATTATATCCAAATCATCTCTAAATTAATCCATTTCTCCTCTAATATCTTAATTCACTACACACATTTCTACTAACTAATTTTTAGCATTTAAACCCTTCAATTTCTTTGGATAAAATTTGGTCATTACGGTGCACTTACACCGTAATGCTTCTTAATCAATTTTTTACTTAATTCTTCGTTTTTCCAATTCATTTCATTTCATTTTCCAAGCACAACCTATGATTTTCGGTCTTGCAAGATTCATGGGGAAATCAAGTGTTTTTCTTACGGTTTTGCTTACTAACATGCTAACCTATCTCTAAACACTAACATAGTCTAGAATCAAGCTAATCAAACAATCATTCCTCTTCCATACCCATTTTTCAAAATTCAATTCATCATGATATCTCAATATTCAACCATGGAAATCAAGAACAAAAGCATAGGTATTGTAGATCATAAGCATAAGTGAAGAATTATTACCTTTTTCACTTGATTTTTCCTTAAAATCACACTTTTTCTTGAATTTTTGGCTAGGTTTTCTTGTTTTTCCCTTTGTTCTCCTTTCCTTTCCCTTAAATCTGGTGTGTGCCAAATTTAGAGAGAGAAAATGGGTTGAAATGGCTGATTTTTAAACTTTAATAATAAAATAACCTAGTTTGCCACATGGCATAATGCCATTGGCCCATATTTTGACTTTTTTGACTTTTTCTTTCAATTCTTTTCCGCCACATGATTATTCTAAATCAAGATATAATCAAAAGATGACCATGACTGGAAAAATATGTTTTGGTGGTAGAAAATTACGGTTTTGCCCCTGGAATGGTAAAATTACGATTTTACCCCTATATTTCGAAATGTACCAGGATTATATTATTTTCACTGTCCAACCTCAAATAACACTAATATTGATCAATATTAACCAAATGGGGTAAAAATCTTTTCAAAAAAAATTCTCGTTTAGTCCTCTAGTGGTAAAATTACCATTTTGCCCTTGTGCTCCAAAAACACCGAGAATCACAATTTTACACTGCTAAACATCATTTTATAATCCAATAATCATAAATGTATTTCATATAATTATTTTGGTCCAATGTGATAAAATCTTGGCTAAAAATCTCCATTTAATCATCAAATGGCAAAATGACCGTTTTGTCCCTAACTGGTCAATTTTCTCAATTGACTCCAAACTGGACCTTGAACTCCGAATCACTATTCTAAGCCATTCTGTGGGTTTTAGAATTTTCAAATTCCTCTTAGAATTTCTATTTGAGCTAGTTCAAAGTTTGATTTAACTTAATTGTACCACTAGGTATAATACCGACTTTTAACAAATTCGACAGGGTCTCACATTCAAGTTCATGTCTCAATTCAAATGCAAGTTAATCATTGAGTGAAATTCCGTGTGTGTAAGCAATATTTTCACTTAGAACATTGTACAATCCGGATAAGTTTATATTCATTCAAAATTCAAATAGGTAATTAAATTCCATAAGTTGACTTTTCATTTCTCTCTCCACTAATATAGATTAATACTAAATCAAGGATCAATAAGACTTTAATTAGCTTGTAATGCATGGCTAGGGTTAAGGTTGGATTTGGTCTAATGTATATCTCAAATTCACCCAACGCTCATAGTCAATCTAAGACCTATTAAGAGCTTTATTTTCCTTCACCTAGTATACCCTTTTTCATCAAGACTTTTCTTTTGTTCATCACTTCATCTTCTTTTTCTTCTTCTTTCTTTCCCTTCTTCTTTTTCTCGATTTCACACCCTCAAACTATTTCTTTTATTGGGTAATGAAATGAATACAATCATATCTTGAACTTTTCTTCATTTTTCATTTTGACTACCTTTTTCACTATATAGCTCATGACACTTCCTAAATTAACTTATGCACTTATGAATGGGGAATGCAATAATGGTTGAAAACATTAATATAAGGATCTAGACTAAAAATTAAGTGTTCAAACAAAGAAAAAGTGTCATTAAGCTTAAATGGGGAAACTAAGGATAATTTATGTGAAGAAAGGCTACAAAAGGCTTACTTGGTTTAAAAATGGCCTAAATCATTTCCTTAACTAAGTGTAGCCTAGAATTTCACCTTGAGAGAGAATCAAACAAATTCTAGAACTTAATACATAATTCAAAATTTTCACATTCACATAAACCTTCTCTAAGTTTGTATAATGAATCTAAGCAATAAACATGGAGCTTAAAATGTAGAAATTTCATCTTAATGATAAAGCTTAGCACAAGGATTTACATAACACTCAAACAATAATCACATGTTTCAAAGAATTAAAATAAGAATGAAACTATGTTCTCATCATTGGATAGGAAAATTAAATGAAACTGGCACAATGAAATCTAGTTCAAGTTTTTAAAACATGCATAAAAATTAAAAAAATTAAATAAAATAACTAACTTAAAATATCATAAAAACTAATAATAATAAAACCATATCCCAAACTTAAATTGCACATTGTCCTCAATGTGAAAAGCTAAAAAGAATAAGAAAAAAGAACTCCCCTATCAATGATGATAGTACATTGAAAGCTTAAATTTTCTTTTTCCTTGTCTTCATGCTTTCCAAACTTGTAAACCCAACAAACAAGCTAGAGAGAGGTTATAACTACATATTTAAATAGAAAAACAAAAACTAACTAAAATAATAACTCAACCTAAAAAGATATAACTTGGGTTACCTTCCAAAAAACGCTTCTTTATAGTCACTAGCTTGACTATGATACCTCTGTTTGTTATTTATTAAGTACATGAGGATCTTTAGAGATCCAAATCACCTCCCAAATTGTTCCAGTAGCTTCACTACAAATATATATTGCACCACATTGATAGACCTTTCCCACCTTGTAAGCCACTTTGCTTTTTGTTTCCATGGAAATAGCTTGATTGATTTGGTCAATAACACTTGTTGTCCAACTTAAAATCAAGATTAACTGAAGGTGGTGGATCATGGTCGTGATAACATTGCTTAGTTTTGAGATATGGTTGTGGCGGCTTTGACTCAAGAGTTAGTGCTAGCTTACTTATAAATAGTGAAGTAGGATCACCTTTACCTCTATCAACTAAGTCCACTCTATAGCAATAAGTTGGATTTGAAAGATACTTAGTTGGATTGAAAATAGTATATTCAACTACCTCATTCCAACTTTGAAAGTTATTCTGCTTTTCCTTACATAGATCAGTGTGCATGTAGTGGCCAAGAATAGACATCATAGTATGATTAGAATCTCTCGATCTTCTTCCATCTCAAATATAACGAAATCCACTAGAATGTACAATTTCCCAACCTTAAGTAAGGTATCTTTTATAATCCCACAGGGGTGCTTTATCATTCTGTCAGCTAGTTGCAAAGTGATTGTAATAGGTTGAATCTCCTGCTATCCAATTCTCCTAGCAATAGACAAAGGCATAATTGAGACACTAGCACTTAAATCACACAAAGCTTTTGAAAAATTAAAGTTACTAATTGAGCAAAGGATAGAAAAACTCCCTGGGTCCTTCAGCTTTAGTGGAAGCTTGTTCTGGATTACCACGCTACATTCTTCAGTGAGTGTAATTGTAGCAAAATCCTCCAATTTCCTTTTCTTTGTCAATATGTCCTTTAGAAACTTCACATATAATGGCATTTGCTCTAAAGCTTGTAGGAAAGGAATGTTGATGTAAAGCTTTTTGAACACCTTGAGAAATTTTTGGAAGCGCTTATCAAGCTTTTGTTCTTGAAGGTGCTGAGGGAAGGGTGATGGTGATAAAGTTGCCTTTGCTTCCTTTTCTTGAATTTGCTTGTCAGCTGTTTTAATCACTGTTTCATTCTCAACAGGCTTATCTTGAAGATTAGCTTTCCTAACATTATTTTAAACCTATTTTCCACTCCTCAAGGTGAATGCCATAACTTGTTCTTTACCTTCTCTCCGTGAATTCACTTTTGTATCACTAGGTAATGTTCCTTGAGGCCGATTATTTAATAAATTGGCAAGTTAACTAACTTGAGTCTCAAGGTTTCTAATTGATGCTGCTTGACTCTGAATGAGTGTTGTTTGACTTTGCATAATGCTATCATGTTATGTCATGTACTACCTTAGCAAATCTTCCACAACTGGCTTCGTTTATAAGATAAATGTGTTGGCTTACTATTGGAATCTTGGAAGTGCATTTGGCCTTGAAGTTAAAGAAAACCCTTGATTATTAGTCGAAGAAAATTTTGGATGGTTCCTTCACCTTGGGTTGTACGTGTTAGAAAAAGGGTTATTTTGTTATCTATTCCCCACAAATTGCACTGTTTCTGTTAAGCTTGGACACTAATGGTTGGCATGGTTATCTCCACAATATTCACAAGCTACAAAAAGACTCAAGATGGAGTTAGTACAAAATATTTGAGACTCTTAGTTAGAGTTGCTACTTGTACATATAATGATGAAAAAACATCTACATCGCGAATTCCACCTACCCTCCTATGCATTGCTCACTCTTTTGGCCATTGGTAATTGTTTGCAGCCATCTCTTCTAATAGATCGTATGCTTCATCTATCGATTTAGCTATTAAAGCTCCTCTTGTAGTAGCATCAATGGTGGTTCGAACCTACCCATTCAACCCATTGTAAAAAGTTTGCACCTAAAGCCACTTTGGAAAACCATGATGAGGACAACGCTGGAGTAATTATTTCTATCTTTCCCAAGCTTCATACACGATTCTGAATCTTGCTACATGAATGATGTAATATCATTCCTCATTTCGTTGTCTTAGTTGGAGGAAAAATCTTGACAAGGAGCTTTTGAGCAAGATCATCCCATGTTGTTATTAAGCCTATGGGGAGCACATTCAGCCATGCTTTAGCTTTATCCCTCAATGAAAAAGGAGAAAGCCTCAAACAAATTACATCATTTGTGACACCATTGTGT
This sequence comes from Theobroma grandiflorum, assembly GCA_036013995.1. Lineage (NCBI taxonomy): Eukaryota > Viridiplantae > Streptophyta > Magnoliopsida > Malvales > Malvaceae > Theobroma > Theobroma grandiflorum. The sequence goes on from CP142131.1 coordinate 19,310,149, forward strand.
TTAAAAGTGTCACAAATCTCTAAGAAATTTGCTCTATGGCCATTTGGATCATCATTGGTAAACCCTCAAACTAGATTGAAGTTTGAATCATGGTGATGATTGCTAGCTTGAATAGCCAACCTTCGAATGCTTGATGGAGCTCTTTTTACAAAAAAAAAAAAAATAGTATAATCCTTTAAGCAATGATTTTCAGTTACTGTGAGCTTTTAGATTTGCTATTCACATTGTTGATAAGCCATTTTATTTATTGAGGCGACACCTTGTTGATTTTCACGTCAAAGTTTGCAAAACGTTCTCTCAATTTCTGGATCACACAAGATAATCTCCAAGTTGTTTGCTTTTCTTATACAACGACTGAACACACCTATAAAACAAAGAAATAAAACTTAAATTAAGGCTATTCTGTGAAATTTTAATATTAGCAAATAACAAATAAAACAAAATCCCTAGCAACGGTGCCAAAAACTTGTTGTCAATTTTGCACATACAAGTATACGTATTGAACAAGCAATACAGATAATAAGTCCAAATTATCATTCCCATAGGGATTTGTTTCTAAAGTTTCACTAAGTACTTACATTTATGACAAATTAATCATACTTAAGTAACTAACATTTAGCAAATTAATTAAAACAATCACTAAATTAGCTAGCAGAAGTTAAATATGTTGAGAAAAGCAGTAGATTAAAGACCTAGGATTATAGGTTCATTCAACATTTCATCTGATATCAACTTCTCCTATTATTTACATTCATGGGTGATTTTACAAACCTATAATCCAAGGTTATGTACAAGTCTCCGTCGAGATACTTGCACAAATACCTAACTTAATTAGGTCACTACATGTCTATAGGAATCAATTAAATAAGGTTCATTAAGCTAGTGTTCTAATTTAGCTATACATGGCATTTGTCGTGTAAAACCCGACTTTATAAAATATATGCAGTGTTAGTCAAGTGTGGGATAGAATGTTTGTATACTTGAATGCCTTGGAAAGATATTAAGAGTCGGTATTGTGCCTAGAGGTGTGACTAAGTGGAATTATGCCTCGAACTAATTAAAATAAGAATTTTAAGGTGAAATTAGGAATTTCACAGTCCAAGGATGACTTAAAATGGTGATCCAGAGTTTGAAGGCCGATTTGGAGTCAATCGAGAATATTAACCGATTAGGGGCAAAATGGTCATTTTACCACTCAAAATTTAAATTTGGTTATTTGATGAAAATTTTTACCAAGATTAATCATTTGAAGTATAATATGATCATTGGAAGTATAATAAGAGGTTTAGCAGTGAAAAATTTTAAATTTACTGGCATTTTTAGAGCATAAGAGCAAAACGGTAATTTTACCATACGAGGACAAAATTTAAATTTTCGAGAGGATTTGAATCAAATTTGATTAATTGAAGTGTGATATGAGTATGTGGAGTAAAAAATATGAATTTTGACAATTTTTCAGTTTTTGGGGCAAAAATATAATTTTTCACTATTATAGTGGCAAAAGTGTAATTTTTGAAAATTACTCCACCAAGATTTTAGCTAAGTCTAGAAACGGCATTTAAGGTATGGATAAGTGAAGAAAAATGTGTGGTGGAGAAAGAAAGTCAAATGGATAATTAATAAATAAAGAATTAATAAAAATTTAAAATGTGTTAAAAATAAAAATTATTTTATTTAGCTTATAAATAGGCTTAAAAATCAGCCAAGAACCCTTGTGATGGCCGGCCAAAGCAAAGCAAAGAAGGAAGAAAAGAAAACATAAACCTTAGGCTGAAAATCAAGGGGAAATCAAGAGAATTCAAGAAATCAAGCTTGAAAAAGGTAAATTTCTTGATTTTTCTTAGTGTTCTTCATTACCTATGCTTTCTTTTCCATTTTCCATGCAAAAATCACAAGTGGGTATGACAAACCCATGCTGGCCGAATATGGAGGAGAGAGATTTGAGCTTGAAGCTAGTTAGATAATTAGCTAGGTAGTGTTTTCGGTTAATTTGGTAATGTGTAGTATACAAAACAAGCAAGAAAAATTCAATTTCCTCTTGAAACCCATTTAGGCTGAACCTTCTAGGGAGAGAATGGCTGCTGAAATTGATGTTAATTTGAGGTATTTAGGTGAATTTTGATGAATTATAAAGTTAGAAAATTTATGGGAAATTTTGGTGTAAAAATCAAAATTTTTACCTAAAGTGCAAACAAGTGCACTATGTAATTCGGACTGATAATTTGCATCACATTCACAGTCACTAAGGTAAATTGGGTGTAATTAGAGTATAGAAATTGAAAGAAATCAATTTGAAATTTAATTGGAGATTTTAGCCGATTAGACCGAGTATAGAGCGACTTAGATCGAAAATCATGTTTAGGCAATTAATCGAACATTTTTTTGCGTTCCATCACCTGCATTCATTTAGATTTAGAGAGCTTGAAATAGTTTATGATAAATTGAAACAAATTATTAAATTTTACGTCATGAATTATGGCTAGGTGGTGAGCAAATTGACACGGGTAGGAGACTACACCCGCGGACCGAGAATAGGAGTATTTCTACTCCTAATACAGTGAGTAAACATATTATCATCTTTATTATCTAGAGTAGATTTTATTATATTTGATGATTTAATGAAAAATTATTTTATTTGGTGAATTGCCTATTTTATGAGAAAATTTTAAAATTTATGAAATAAATTGGATTTATAAGATAAATTGAATTTTTATAAATTGATTTGAAAATTGAACAATTGATTTTGAAATAGAGTAATTGGAGATTGATATTTGTTGTATAATAAGTTGTATTTTTAAATCGATGTGGCTTATGAAAATGTGGCATGATTGACTACTGGGTTATTGTGTTGGAAACTATACGAACTGTTGTTTACCGTGCAGGCTGGTTAGTGTTAAAATGGTCTAGCCATGCTGCAAAAATTTTTTTTGTTAATTTGATGGATTATTAACTACTGCAGTATACGGGTTTCCGTGGACCAAGCCTATTTAGAGAGGCACGGTAAACCCCATATATTTTACCTCGGTACGAGAGGCGCGGAGGGTAACTCTTGAGGTATACCAAAGTTCATTACACGACGATCCATCATGTGGTAATGAACTCGGCCAACGCCAAGGAACAGCTGCATTTGAGAAATTGTAAAATTTTAAACAGCCTTGGCGGTCTCGGTCAGATACCCCGGTACAAGGTATCCCCAAAAATGATTTTGGCAAAAGCCAAGTTTTTAAGAAATGCATAAGCCAAATGGATTACTTGAGTAAACTGAGTATTGATACTGTGAAAAATATATTGGGTTGAAATGTTTTACTTATCTCCTATTACTCGGCTTTAGATACTTTAGAGGGTATCTGTTTACTCACTGGGATTTTATAATCTCACCCCTCATTTCCTCACATTTCAGGCATATGAATATCCCATAGTTAGCAGGTTCGATCAAGGACTACAGTGGATTTGTATCAACGAGAACTGTAGGTTCACAGTTCTTGAGGCACTCTGGTTAGTTGTGGGGCCCACGTGTCACTGTAATTTAAAGTTTATACTTCAGTTGTTTGTATTATAGTATGTAAAAATATTTTTAGTTTTTACGTTGCGAAAATTATTTATCGATAGTTTTATAAAAATTGTTTTATAAGAAAATATATGATTTTATGAAATATTTTTATTTTATTTTATTAAATAAAATTTTACTTAAATTGCACATTTTAGATATCCGATTTCATTTTCGATTGCGAATTTTGTATTCTTTATGTACATATAACATTTTTACCAAATTTCAAAATTTTTGATAAAAATGACCGAAATGCCCTTGTGTAGTGAATTTCGTCTTTTTCACTGTTTTGATTCGAAATTGGATGAAATGCTTACAAACATGAAATTAGTAAATAGAGACTCACAGGGGAGTTTAAAAACTAGTCCAAGAGCCTTGCGAGGTCTCGATTTACTCTCGGGGGATGAGGGTCTATTGGGACATCGCGGCAGTTGTCACGGGCTCGATGGTAGTTCCGGGTCGTGACATGTCGTATGTCTATTCGAATCACAAATCAGATCACTTAAGTGACATAAACATACACTATTCAATTCTTAATCTAACCTAAAATCTCTCTCTTGAGTGTCAATTAGATTCACAAATTAGTTAATTATTGGCCAGATAATCAAAAGCATTAAGAACATATTTGAATAAGTAAACTAGACTTATTCATAATAAATAAAAGAGAAATTAACATTCAGACTATATGTTGAAATCCACCATAATTCTAGAAAAATAGTTTAGCTCATAATATCTAATATAAACAATATCCAAAGAAATTTATCCATTAATCCAAGTTAGAGAAAATAAAAGAAACACAGAAATAGAGAAAGAAACCAATTATAGAAGCTTTGTAATCTCAATTCTTTATCAAATTCTTTTTTTTTCTTGCTTTGCTCTTGGTTTTGTTTCTCCAGAGTAGTTACTTGTTTCCTTTCTTCTGAATGCTTTCCAAAAAGGCTCTTAAATATGTGTAAGGTGCCTTACTTTCCAAATTTTCATTGAAGGTATATTTTTGGAAATCAAGGTGGCGTCGTAGCTCTGAGGCCTTCCTTGGTAGTGTCGCGGTGCTACTTCTTTAATGCTGTGATGCCGTGCTCTTGGGAATTTGTGTGATGCCCTCATGATGCTCAACATTGTAGCCATGGTTCTTTGGCACTATGGCAGTCTCACTTTCTATCAAGCCCAACCCTAAAATACTAGTCATGTTATACATGCAATGGACAACATGTTTGCATACTTGAAAAGTCTCGAAAAATAGTCAAAAGTCGGTATTATACCTAGACGTATAACTAAGTCGATTTAGGCCTCGAACAAGTCCAATTGGAGATTTTAAGGTGAAATTGAAAATTTTATAGTCCAGGAATAACTTAAAATGAGGATTTAGAGTTCGAGGGCTGATTTGGAGTCAAACTTGAGTTTTCAAGATCTAGAGGCAAAATGGTCATTTTGCCACTTGAGGAAAAAATGGAAATTTTTAGAAAAGATTTTGACTACATTTGACTAAGATTGATCATTTGGAGTATAATTTGAGATTGAGAAGTGAAAAGTGGTAATTCTTGTATTTTTCGAAGCACAAAGGCAAAATGGTAATTTTATCACATAGGGGGTAAAATTGTAATTTTTCACCACCCGACACTTGTCAAGTCCTAAGATTTCAGCCATTAACATTTTTATATCAAGGATAATGATGGCATAAATATGTGGTGGAGAAATAAAGAGTAAATGATAAATATTTAAAAAGTGGGCCAATCATAAAATGACATGTGGCAAGTTCATATTATTTTATTATTTTGCTATAAAAATCAGCCCACACGATCCCATTCTCTCCATAAAGGTCGGCCAAACAAGACCAAAGAGGGAAAGAAAGGAAAGAAACCCTAGCCACCAAGATTCAAGAGAAAAGTGTGAAAAATTCAAGGAAACAAGTGATAAAGGTAAAATTTCTTGACTTTGGCTAGTGATCTATCATTCTTGTGCATTTTCTTCCAATTTAAACGGTTGAGAATCAAGATCTCATGAATGTGTTCTTTCTGGTCAAAGTTTTAGAGAGAAGTTTTGATGCTTGAATTGGTTAGATTTCAATAGAATTTAGTGTTTTTAGTTAGTTAGTGATGTGTAGTATGAAAAAGAACCAAGAAAAATTTATTTTCTCCCATTACCCATCAAGGCTGAATATTATGGAGTGAATATTGGGAAAGGAAATTTGTGACATTTTATGTTAATTGGTTAGGATTGAATGGTTTTAATAAATGGTGATGATAGAAACCGAAAATGTTGGTATTTAGCATGAAACCATAAAATCCCACATTAAACCCCATTGGTCGAATTTCCTATGAGAATTATTGGTGATGAATTTGATTTAATTTCAATTGAATTGAATTGGAATTAATGAATTATGGTGTGAGAATCAAGCTAGAAAAATTTTAGTGTTAGTGGACACACATTGGCCGAATATTCCAAAATGGAATGTGAAGGAGGTTTTGCCATATTTCATGCTAATTGACTGGTGTTTGATGAATTGGAGTGTTGAAAGAGAAATGGAGTTAATTAGAGTGAAATTTGATGTATTGGCTAATTAATCGGATAATAGATCGAATTAGGCCAATACCGTATTATTGAAGGACATAATTGAGTTTACATAGAACACCGTATTTAGATAGTCACTCGAGCATTTCATATTTCATTTTACGTATTAGTAAAGAGCTTGATTTGGTTTTATATCAATTTAGCACCAATTCAGTGAATTGTTTGCTATGCATTATGGATAGGTAGTGAGTAAGCTATACTGGTAAAAGTACAGAGATTGTACCTGAAGACCGGGACTAGGAGTATATCTACTCCTGATACTGTGAGTAAACTTATTATCGCCTTAATTATCTAGAGTAATTTTTACTAAATTTGGTGAATTTGTGAGAAATGAATTTAAATGGTGAGTTGCCTTGTTTTTATGAGAAAAATGTAAATTTATAAAATAAAAATAAATTTTTATAAATTGATTTGGAAATCGAACAATGACTTTGAAATTATAGTAATTAGAGACCGTTTGTTGTGTTATATATTATGATCTGAACTAAATGGCTTATGATAAAATAACATGATTAACTGAATTGATATTTATGTTGAAAAGTATGAATTTTCTACTTTGTCTGAATAGACTGTGTAATGAATTAATTGCCATATCATGCAATTGGAGATTTAATTGATTGGTGGGGTTTATGATACATTATAGTGACGGGTTTCTGTGGATCAACCTATTTAGAGGGGCACAGTAAACCCTGTTATATTATACCTCTGATGAGAGGCGCAGAGGGTAACTCCTGAGGTATGACAGAGTTCACTTCACGTCGAACCACCACGTGAGAGTGGACTCAGCCAACACCAAGGAATGGCTGTGTTTTGAGAAATTATGAAATTTCAATAGCCTTGGCAGTCTTGATCGGACATCTCTGATCAAGGTGTCACCGAGTACAACTTTTTGGCATAAACCAAGCTTTTAGGAAACCATAAGCCATATTAATTTTTCGAGCAAAATGAACTTATATTTTCTAGTGAAAAGAACTGAAATATCATGAACCATTGTGTGATGATTTATTTAATCATCTCCATTTACTCAACTTTAGATAGTTTAGATGATATCTGTTTGCTCACTGAGATTTTATAATCTCACCACCCTTATTTCCTCACATTTCAAGCTCAAGATAGTTCGTGGTTAGCGGATTTGGTCAAGGACCACTGTTAGACTTGAATCATAAAAAACTGTAGGTTCACAGCTTTCGATGCTTTTGGTTAGTCGTGGGTCTACGTGTCATTGTAAATCAAATTTTATACTTTGGTTGTCTGTATTATAGTATGCATGAAAATATTTAACTTTTACGCTACAAAAATTATTTACCAATAACTATATAAAAATTATTTTATAAGAAAATAAAATATTTTATTGAATATTTTTATTTTATTCTAATAGTTACAATTTTACTTCAAATGAAAGTTTTAGATAGCAAATTATAATCTTTGATTTTGAAATATGTGTTTTCTACTTATAAGAATAGTATTTTTAGCCAACTCTGAGATTTTTGGAGAAAAATGACAAAAATGCCCCTATGAGCCAAAAAATAATATTTTAATGTTTTAATTTGGAAATGACTTATGATTCTTTGAAATATGATATTTAATAACTATTGCCCATCGGGGAGGTGCCAAAACAGATGTTAAGCCTTGCGGGGTTCCGGTCGGCATTCCGGATAATGAGTGCCTATCGGGACGTCGCGACGGTTGTCACGGGCTTGATAGGAGTTTCGGGTCGTGACAATTCAAGCATCAAAACCTCTCTCTAAAGCTTTGACCAGCAAGAACACATTCATGATATCTTGATTCACAACCGTTTAATTTGGAAGAAAATGCACAAGAATGATAGATCACTAGCCAAAGTTAAGAAATTTTACCTTTATCACTTGTTTTCTTGAATTTTTCACACTTTTCTCTTGAATCTTGGTGGCTAGGGTTTCTTTCCTTTTTTTCCCTCTTTTGTTCTTATGGATCTTTTGTTCTTATGGAGAGAATGGGATGGTGTGGGTTGATTTTTATAACAAAATAATAAAATAATATGAACTTCCCACATGTCATTTTATGATTGGCCCACTTTTTAAATATTTATCCTTTACTCTTTATTTCTCCACCACATATTTATGCCATAATTATCCTTGATATAAAAATGTTAATTGCTGAAATCTTGGGACTTGACAAGTGTCGGGTGGTGAAAAATTACAATTTTGCCCTTGGTGTAGTAAAATTACCATTTTGCCCCTATATTCCAAAAAATATCAAAATTACCACATTTCACTTCTCAATCTCAAATTATACTCCAAATGATCAATCCTAGTCAAATGTAGTCAAAATCTTTTCTAAAAATTTCCATTTTATCCTCGGGTGGCAAAATGACCATTTTACCCTTAGATCTCGAAAATTTCGATTTGACTCCAAATCAGTCCTCGAACTCCGAATCCTCATTTTAAGTTATTCCTGGGTTGTAAAATTTTCAATTTCACCTTAAAACCTCCATTTGGACTTGTTCGAGGTCTAAATCGACTTAGTTGTCCGTCTAGGTACAATACCGACTTTTGACTACTTTTTAGGGCTTTCCAAGTATGCAAACATGTTGTCCATTGCATGTATAACATGGCTAGTATTTTAGGGTTAGGCTTGACAGCAATAATTAAGGTGATAATAAGTTTACTTACAGTATCAGGAGTAGATATACTCCTAGCCCCGATCTTCGGTCACAATCTTTGCACTTTTACCAGTATAGCTTACTCACCACCTATCTACAATGCACAGCAAACAATTCACTGAATTGGTGCTAAATTGATATAAAACCAAATCAAGCTCTTTACTAATGCGTAAAATGAAATGTGAAATGCTCGGGTGACTATCTAAATACGGTGTTCTATGTAAACTCAATTATGTCCTTCAATAATATGGTATTGGCCTAATTCGATCTATTATCCGATTAATTGGCCAATACATCAAATTTCACTCTAATTAACTCCATTTCTCTTTCAACACTCCAATTCATCAAACACTAGTCAATTAGCATGAAATGTGGAAAAACCTCCTTCACATTCCATTTTGGAATATTCGGCCAATGTGTGTCCACTAACACTAAAATTTTTCTAGCTTGATTCTCACATCATGATTCATTAATTCCAATTCAATTCAATTGAAATTAAATCAAATTCATCAGCAATAATTCTCATAGGAAATTCGGCCAATGGGGTTTAATGTGGGATTTTGTGGTTTCATGCTAAATACCAACATTTTCGGTTTCTATCATCACCATTTATTAAAACCATTCAATCCTAACCAATTAACATAAAATGTCACAAATTTCCTTTCCCAATATTCACTCCATAATATTCGACCTTGATGGGTAATGGGAGAAAATAAATTTTTCTTGGTTCTTTTTCATACTACACATCACTAACTAACTAAAAACACTAAATTCTATTGAAATCTAACCAATTCAAGCATCAAAACCTCTCTCTAAAGCTTTGACCAGCAAGAACACATTCATGAGATCTTGATTCTCAACCGTTTAAATTGGAAGAAAATGCACAAGAATGATAGATCACTATCCAAAGTCAAGAAATTTTACCTTTATCACTTGTTTCCTTGAATTTTTCACACTTTTCTCTTGAATCTTGGTGGCTAGGGTTTCTTTCCTTTCTTTCTCTCTTTTGTTCTTGTTTGGCAGACCCTTATGGAAAGAATGGGATGGTGTGGGTTGATTTTTATAGCAAAATAATAAAATAATATGAACTTGCCACATGTCATTTTATGGTTGGCCCACTTTTTAAATATTTATCCTTTACTCTTTATTTCTCCACCACATATTTATGCCATAATTATCCTTGATATAAAAATGTTAATTGCTGAAATCTTGGGACTTGACAAGTGTCGGGTGGTGAAAATTATAATTTTACCCCCGGTGTGGTAAAATTACCATTTTGCCCATGTGCTCCGAAAAATATCGGAATTACCACCTTTCACTTCTCAATCTCAAATTATACTCCAAATGATCAATCTTAGTCAAATGTAGTCAAAATATTTTCTAAAAATAACCATTTTGTCCTTGGATGGCAAAATGACCATTTTGCCCTTGAATCTCGAAAATTTCAGTTTGACTCCAAATCAGCCTTCGAACTTCGAATCCTTATTTTAAGTTATACCTGGACTGTAAAATTTTCAATTTCACCTTAAAATCTCCATTTGGACTTATTCGAGGTCTAAATCGACTTAGTTGTATGTCTAGGTACAATACCAACTTTTGACTATTTTTCAGGGCTTTCCAAGTATGCAGACATGTTGTCCATTGCATGTATAACATGGCTAGTATTTTAGGGCTGGGCTTGACAACACTACCCCCCTTAAAATAAAATTTTGACCTCAAAATTTCACTTATCGAATTTGGAGAGAAGATGGGGGTATTAATCTTTTATCTGATGCTCAATTTCCTATATCATCACCTTTCATAGGAAATTGTGATTCATTCACCTCATTTTTCTCCAGTTCAACTTGAGTACATTCCTCATGTCTATCATCATCCTTTGAAATCATAGTTATAGTACCTTGTACAATCATGATCTCTTATGTCAAGACATCAAGCATGTCTCTATTACTATCATTAAGTTGGAACCATAACTCCATATCAATCGTATCGATTTCAATCGCATTTTATACTTATTCATATATACCGATTATCATCTTATTATTTCATTCCTTATCAACTTCTAAATGTTTATTCCTGTACATATCCTCAACTTTAGAGAAGATTAATGGCTTAAATCATTTCCATATACTTCATATTTATCTCGCATTTATAAAATCTCAATCTTCTTAATCCTGTTAGTTTGTCTTAGAAGGCTTAGCCGCACTATCAATTTCCTTTCCTTGACTATTTTCTAGAAATTCCTTAGGTCGCCATAAGTGAATTTCTAATAAGATTTCTGATCATTTCATTATCTATACAACTCATCAAATATATTAAATTCAAATCCTAAATCATTGTGAATGATTCTTTACTTCGGCTAATCATATTATTGACTCCTCACACATATATATATATAGATACTCCACATATATATATAGATACATGCACATTCAGATATCCACAGTCCTCATAGCTTCACATCCTTCACATGTTTATACTTCTTTCTTATCATCCTCAATCATATGTTTAAATTTCTTTGTACTATATATCACTGTATCACAAAGTTATTTTTATTGAATTGTAACCCAATATGTATGTACGCTTTAAAATATCATTGATGTTTCAGAGATTTGCTTTGACTTGATCATTGCATCTCATGCAATATCACAATTCTTAAGGATCATTCTTTTTCCTCGATCATTTTCCACTCATCTACATTCTTTTGTATCCTTGTTGTATTCCGATATTGATTTGTCATTTAGATTTAGACTCATTTGAATTATATATACTTCAAGTATTTTCGAATTCCAATTTCCATAATATATTAAAGAATTTTCATCATTTGACTTCCTTATCAAATTTAACTTCAATCATCTATTGTTCCATTCTTTCATATAGACATATCATCCTTCTCCCCTGGCCAATCTACAATTTGTTCTCGAAATTGCAAAACTTGAAACTAAGTTCTCCTCAAATACTTTTTCAATGTCGATACGAATATCGCTTTCAGCTCACGGCTTCCTTTTTATAACCACATAACTTAATGCTCGTGAAAACAAGCATGTGACCACTTACCCTATAACTTAGCCGTTTGGCTCCTTAGCTAGTTTCAAATCATACGCCTTATACTTATTGCGTATAATTTATAATTCTTTCCTTAAAGGTGCTTAAATATTCTGGAGACACTTAATCATTTATTTGTTCTTTCATACTTCGATCATATCTTTTCCATAAAGGCAGGCACTTGCTCGCCAAATTATCTAATTGCATACTCACTACTCATGCTTCAATTTACCTCCAAAGGTTTCTAACATGTCACATAGTTCACTCATGTTGTTACTAATTCTTTCCTTTTAACAAAATCAAGACAATATCTGTAAATTTTCATAGCCATATTCTATATAAATTCAGTTGTTACATCGTTCTTGAAATCTCCATTCACACTTTCATTACTTGGTATCAGTATCTTTTATCAATATCTCGTACATTCATCTAACTTTTCCATCACTTTCTCTTTAGCCTTTAACACGGTCTAATCTCTTGTCTTTTTTTTTTTTTTAAGATTTGACTTTAGTCAACATATTATTCATTTTATCACTCCTCATGTCAATTTATCTTTATGTAACCATTTCAAGAATTTTCCAACCTTTCCTGCTATTATATGCCAATATATAAGGCAATAAAGACAATCTTCAATTCATTCGTATCGATATCTTTTAGAAACCTTAAAACTCCAATTAACAAGATTTTGAATCCAGTTCAATGATTTTAGTTCAACTCATGTGTTTAACTTCACATTTGCCACATTTTATCCATGTGTCCCAAACAGGTCCTAGACACGAAATGTTCCTAGCATCACGGTACGGTGACTATTGGAGTTTACTTAATCAAGGTTATTCATCCAAATTTAAGATTACTACCTTAATCGTTCTTAACCTTTTGATTTTCCTCCAAGCTTACATCACAATTTCTATAACCATTTATATTCCCTTGTGCTTATCACAAATGATAGATATAGTCAATATTTTCAAGTTCATTCATCCTATATCACTTGTCAACAATCAGCAAGTTCCACTTTAGAATATTCTCTCCATAATGTATAGTATCTTCACCAAATGGTATCACGGCACTATGTTCTTCTATTCTATTATCGTGCATACTCCACAAAAATTAATTTAAAAGTTTTACGTACCTTGACTAATACTCATTCCATTTAATAATATCTTAAATACTTCGAATTTGTAAATTACAACTCCAAGTGTATGTCCACATATAAATAATCTTTAGATGTATATATTATCATACACATAATCACTTATTACATACGGTATACCCCTATTTCCATCATCCATTACTGATCATCTTTATCTTAACATTTCCCTAATGCACTGAAAACTCCAATTAACGAAGCTTAATATCCCAACCAATGACCATATTTCAACTCGTGAGTCTTATCTTTACGCCGCTCCCAATATCTAAGTCCACGAGGAAGCTTTTCAATTCACGTAATATTCTCTTATACTTTCACCGTATATTGATAATCCTCCATTTATAACTTTAACAATTCAACGTATGTCTATATATTGATAACCTCTATACATGTTATGATTATGGAAACCGCAACTTGTAAAGTTAACTTTCTATCACAAGTTTTCGATTAGAACCTTAGTCTCCATATATCTTGCTTTGAATATATTTCACTATTAATATTTATATACCTTCATCGCAACATTCAGTGCAATTTTATTAAATCATGAATCTCCAATTTGCTCTTAACTGTGTATCCATCAAATTGCATACCACTCGTTGTCAAAAGCTCAACTTTACTCATCAGTTCTTGATTAATTACGTTTGTAAAATGAATAGTTCATTTTCAGACTTTGTAGCTGCTTAATTTATTATTGACTTTCTTCATCAGTTTACCTTAATTATGTAAGATAACCAACCATGCGGCTAAAATGAATATTCTTCTGCAATAACGATTTTACCAGTCTACTTTTGTCATATCAAAAGATTATTATACAAGTCAAACCATTTAAACAGCTATCTTATGGTCCGCACAAGTCATACAAAACAAAACAACTCTTAATTCTTTTATACAGATAACTACTGCTATTTCCATTTTCACTACAACTTCCTAAGGTTAAGATTGTACAAAATTCAACAAAAGTGTTAAGGTTCTACTCCTGTTTTTCCTCAAGATCCTCTTCCAAATCCTTCTCCATCTCTTGAGATTTTTCTTTCTGTTCTCTGATCCAGGCTTGTTGGATCCTCCGACATTGCTCGTCACTCACTGGGGCAGCATTCTTTCCCCACCCAAGAGGAAAATCTCGTACGACTGTCACCTTCCTTGTCACAGCCCAAATTTTCGAGCCATGATCGGTGCATGAGCCCAATGAGCGTAGCTCACTAAGCCCAAGCAAGTCTATACTATTTATTTTAATTACTGATTTGTCAACTAATGTGGCCATATGCATTCTCAAGCAGTGTGAAAATAGTCAATTCACAGTGGCATTAACGATTAAAACATATATTCATACATTGTTCATGATATGTAATTTAGTAATTACATTACATGAACATATTCACATAACAAAAAGGACCCGTGACTTTCAATGGAGGACTACAGAAAAAGGTAGCTATTGAATGCCGAGCACCTACCTAGGAGACGAATTACGAGGACTCCTCGACTAGGACGCAACAATCTCCTGATCTGAAAACATGAATTTTTTTAAAATCGTAAGTACGAAACTCAGTGAGTGAATATTAAAAGGAAACAAGCAATAATAGCCAAGAATTTTGATAACCATGATGCACTAATTGGAAAACGAGATAATTTTGATCTAGTTAACATTAAAACCCCTTTTTCCCCTCAATTCAAGTCATTTTGCAATGAGGTAGAGAGTTCTTGAATTTACACATATATATAAACACATATAATCACGTGCAGTTTTATCCACCACACCATTTTTCTCAACTCTGGTGCACTCCCTACTCACACCAAACATTAAGACCATGTGTGCGCTCCTTACTCGCACAGCCGCTGGTCATCAAGTGTACATCCCCACTAATACATAGCAATATGACCATGTGTGCACTCCCTACTCGCACAGCCGTTGGTCATCATGTGTACATTACTCATCTATTCATATCATTATCCACACAATATATGAGCATGTATACATTTCTTTAGACAATGTACATACTCATAACATTAAAATAATTTTCAAAAGCTCGTTTCCGAAACTCATCATTTTCTTTTTTTTTATAAGAAATTGGATAAATTCATTCAATGCATTTTACTCAAACACATTCATTTTCCCAAATTAATTTTGAAATGCAAATTCACTCACCAATTTTTCAAAAGTTGAATTCGGATACATAGACTATAAATCCTCCGGTGCAATTTCTTTGCCTTTGTCAGAGGATTCACCACCTTTTTTCACTTCATTGCTTGAATTTTCACAATTTCTCCTTGAATTTCTCCACCTAGGGTTTTATTTTTTTTCTTGCTTTTCTTCTTGCTTTGGCCGAATATGGGAGGTGTGATGGGGAAGATATGGGCTGATTTTTTTTTCAAGTTAAATATTAAAGTAATAAAAGCTTGACACGTGGCATTCTCTTATTGGTCCAAAATTTAAATATTTAACTTTTAATTCTTTAATTCTCCACCACACAATTTCTCATATTTATCCATTTCCATGATGAATAAAATCCCTTGGTTTTGACAAATGTTGAGGGTGAAAAATTACCGTTTTGCCCCCAAGGTGGCAAAATTACCATTTTGCCCCTATGCTTCAAAAAATACCGAAGTTAATATTTTTCATTGCTAAACCTCATATTATACTACAAATGATCAATCTAAATCAAAATTTTCATTAAATATCCAAGTCAAATTTTTCGATGGCAAAATGACCATTTTGCCCCTATATAGTCAATATTCTCGATTGACTCCAAATCAGATCTCGAACTCCAAATCACCCTTTTAAATCATTTTGTGGGTTTTAGAATTCTAAAATTCATCTTAGAATCTCTATTAGAATTAGTTCGAGGTTTAAATCCACTTGATTGTAGCGCTAAGTACAATACCAATCCTTTGAAAATTTTTCAAAGGTGTTTCAAGTATGCAAGCATTCTATCTACTAGTCTATAAAGGTCGAGGCCTCACATTCTCCCCTACTAATAAAAATTCAGCCCCCAAATTTAAATTCAACTGTAAGGTAACTTACCTTTATGTATCAAAGAGGTGTGGATATTTTGTCCGCATCTCCTTCTTAGCTTCCCACATTACCTCTTCATTAATGTGATTCCGCCACAACACTTTTACTGAGGCCACATCTTTTGATCGGAGCTTTTTGACTTGTCTATCAAGGATAGCTACCGGATGCTCCTCATAAGTCAAATCATCTTGCAACTGAATGGTTTCATACCATATTACATGTGAAGGATTCGGATTATACTTCCTTAACATCGACACATGGAACATGAGGTGAAATTCGAAAGGTCTGGCGGTAATGCCAATCGATATGCCACTGCTCCAACCCTTTCTAAGAACTTGAAAGGTTTTATATGTCGAGGACTTAATTTTCCTTTCTTGCCAAACCTCATTACCCTTTGGTTGGTGAGACCTTTCAAAATACATGGTCTCTCATTTGAAACTCTAAGTCCCTTCGCCGGTTATCTGTATAGGACTTTTGCCTACTTTGTGCTGTAAGCATCATTTGGCGAATCATGCGTATTTTATCAGTGGCATCCTGCACCAACTCAAGCCCCAAAAGTTTCCTTTCCCCCACCTCTAGCCATCCAATGGTTGACCTTAACCACTTTCTATATAATGCTTCAAATGGTGCCATTTGGATGCTAGTTTGGAAACTGTTATTGTAAGCAAACTCCACTAAGGGTAGATATCGACCCCATTTGACTCCAAGGTCTATTACGCATGCCCTCAACATATCTTCCAATGTCTGTATTGTCCGTTCAGACTATCCATCAGTCTAAAGTGAAAAGCCTCGCTAAAATCCAACTTAGTGCCCAACGCTCTTATAATTTTTCCCAAAATCTACTAGTGAATTGTGTCCCTCTATCCGACACTATGGAAACAGGAATGCCGTGCAACCGTATTATCTCGTTTACATAAAGCTAGGCATATTGGGCAGCCCCATATGTAGTTCTAACTAGAAGAAAATGAGCTGATTTCGTTAACCGATCCACTATGACCCAGATCAAGTCATAAGCCCCACTAGTTCAAGGGAAACCCATCACAAAGTCCATGGCAATATGCACCCATTTCCATTCGGGCACTGGTAACGGCTGGAGTAATCCTATAGGCCTTTGGTGCTCTGCTTTAACTTGTTAACACACTAGGCACTTGAAGACAAACTCAGCCACGTCTTTCTTAAGTCTTTCCCACCAAAACACCTCATTTAAATCTTGATACATCTTTGTAGCTCCTGGATGTATAACATAGGCTACCATGTGAGCCTCCTCTAATATCTTTCTCTTCAATCCATCACTATCTGCCACATAAAGCCTAGTTCCATACCTCAACACTCCATCTGTGCCTTTGATAAACATCTTTTCTTTCTTTCCCTGGGGATCCTCTAAGACTTTAGATACGAACTCATCTTTACTTTGCGCTTCCTTAATTAGATCCATTAGGACAAGCCTCACTCTAAAATGTGCTAGCAATGCATCTGCCTCGGAAACTTCCAAATGCACACCCATGTTTCCCAAGGTATGCATCTCCTTAATCAAAAATCTCCTACCCGTAGAGACATGTGCCGGACTTCTCATCGATTTTTGACTCAAGGCATCAGCCACTACATTCACCTTACCGGGATGGTGAAGAATAGTACAATCATAATATTTTAATAACTCCATCCACCTACGTTGCCACAAGTTAAGATCCCTCTGCTGAAATATATATTTCAAACTTTTGTGGTCTGTGTATATTTCACAAGTCTCACCATACAAGTAATGTCTCCATATTTTTAAGGCAAACATGATTGTTACCATCTCCAAATCGTGTGCAGGGTAATTCTGCTCATGCCTTTTAAGTTGTCTGGATGCATACGCAATCATCTTCCTTGTTGCATTAACACACACCATAAACCAACCAATGATGCATCGCAAAATACTATATAACCTCTTGTGCCTTGTGGTAGGCTTAACACTAGAGCTGTGGTGAGACATGTCTTAAGCTTTTCAAAGCTATCCTCACAAGCACTTGACCACTCAAATTTTGTATCCTTACATGTCAGCTTGGTCAGAGGGGTGGCTATTCTTGAGAAATCCTTGACAAAGTGACGATAGTAACCTGCCAACCCTAAAACGCTTCAAATCTCCGCAACTGATGTTGGCCTTGGCCACTTCTCCACCGCTTCAACTTTTTTTGGATCAACTTGTACCCCATCCTTA
The DNA here is from genome assembly GCA_036013995.1 of Theobroma grandiflorum. NCBI lineage: Eukaryota > Viridiplantae > Streptophyta > Magnoliopsida > Malvales > Malvaceae > Theobroma > Theobroma grandiflorum. Next base: position 19,328,301 of record CP142131.1, read on the forward strand.
GATACCACATGTTCCAAGAATGCAACACTTTCAAGCCATAACTCACATTTGGAGAACTTGGCACATAATCGATGCTCTCTCAAAATTTAGAGTACTATCTTAAGATGCTGCTTGTGCTCCTATCGACTTCTCAAGTAGATCAAGATATCATCAATGAACACTACTACAAACTTGTCCAAATAGGGCTTGAACACTCAGTTCATCAAATCCATAAAGGCCACAAGGGCATTAGTAAGCCCAAACGACATCACTAAGAACTCATAGTGCCCATATTTGGTTCGAAATGCGGTCTTTGGCACATCCTCGTTCCAGATTCTTAATTGATGATACCCAGATCGCAGATCTATCTTAGAGAAACATTGTGCCCCTTGTAATTGATCAAACATATCATCTATTCTTGGGAGAGGGTACTTATTCTTCATTGTTACCTTGTTAAGTTATCGGTAGTCAATGCATAATCTAAGTGACCCATCTTTTTTCTTTACAAATAGCACCGATGCTCCCCATGGTGAAACACTGGGGTGAATGAAACCTTTATCTAGCAGATCCTTCAATTGATCCTTAAGCTCCTTAAGCTCTACCGGTGCCATCTGATACGGGGGTATAGATATGGGTCTAGTATCAAGAATTAAATCTATACAAAACTCAATCTCTCATTCTGGAGGTAAACCCGGTTCTTCAGGAAATACATCCACAAACTTATTCACTATCGATATTTGGCTTATATCTTTGACCTCTGCTTGGTTATCCCCCACAACAGCCAAGTAACCTTGACAACCCTGTCTTAACAGCCTTCTAGCAGATATGGCTGATATCAAATTAGTCGGAGCATTACTTTTATCCCCATTGATGCTAAATGATGGATCTCCAGGAAATCAAATCTAACTATCTTATGGTAATAGTCTACACTGGCATGGCAAGGTGATAGCTAGTCTATTCCCACTATCACATCGAAATCTAGGCTATCTAACACCACTAGATTCACTAAGGTGTTCTTATCCTTGATTCGGACTACGTAGGACTTATATTCCCATTCAGCCATAAATGCCTCCTTTAAAGGAGTAGAAACCACTAATTGTTCTTCTCTCCTAACACATTCTTTACCCAATCGATGTGCAAAGCATGGAGAAATAAAAGAGTGGATAGATCTAGGGTCAAACAATACTCTAGCATTCATATTACAAATGGAAAGAGTACTTAAAACTACTGCATTGGATGTTTGAGCCTCTTGGTGAGTTAAAGCATATTCTCTTGCTTGGCATTTCGTTGCAGAACTTTGACGTCTAGATCTAGATGGTCTACCTTGAGAGGAAGCACCAGCACCCCTATCTCTCGTCCCACTAGCCTCTTGGCTAGTTAAGACGACTGTCGGAGGAGCAGACAAAGATGGCTGAGTAAAACCGTGAACAGAACCTTGCGGTTGTTGAGCCATTAGGTAGTTCCTCTAAACATGTGCAGGCTGACCACAATTAAAACAAGTTCTTATAGAAAAATAGCATTGTCCTCTATGTCGTTTTCCAGAAGTATCACAGAAAAGCATAGCTTGACTACTCTACCTTAAATCTTGTTGCTGCCTCCTTCCACTTAAAGCTTCGTACCCTGACCTAACGTTAGCACTCGCCACCTCATTCCCCCGTTGAGGTAACCTCGATTCCCTCTGTGGGCCTTGACGGCTAGAAAATGAAATTCTACTACTGAAATCTCTACGACCTTGATAACCCTCTGTCTTGGCCCTCTTTACTTTATCTCTTGTGGCCCTACTCTCACTGGTCCTCATCTCAATTCGTTGAGCACAATCTACTGTCGCAGAGTAAGCATTAAAATCTCAAGAGGCCACAACTTTGAACAATGGTTCCACCAGTCCATCCACAAACCTTTGGACCTTCATCTCCTTGGTGGAAACTAAATAAGGTGCATATCTAGATAGCTGCATGAATTTTAAATCATACTCCAACACGGTCATACTCGGAGTATGCATCAATACGTCAAACTCTCTAGCTCTAGCATTTTGTATACTATGTGATAAAAATTGATCTAAGAAAGTTGCACTGAATTTATTCCAAGTCAACGGTGTAGCATCTATCGGCCTACCCATTCGTAAGGAGTCATACCATTCTTGTGCTACATCTTCCAATTAGAATGCTGCTAGCTCCACCGATCTAACACTAGAACATCCTAGGGCATTACAAATCTTTTCCATCTTATCCAAGAAAACTTGAGGTTTCTCCGATGCATCCAACCCCGTATATGATGGAGGCTTAGCTTCAGAAAGTCAGTAAAAGAAACCTTTATCTAACTTCTTTCACCCTTTGGAGGTTGACGGTTGGTTAAGCTTTGTGAACTAGGGGATGCTTGTGCTACATGTCTCCTCTCTACCACTTTCTGTATATCATTCGTACGGGCTACCATCATCTTTACAACCCGATTAACTCCCTACAAACCTACTGTCAAATCCTTAATAGTAATGCCACTAGTTGGTGACCTATTTGCCTCACCTAAAGGCTATCCCTTATCTCTCCTACTCTCAAACGTATCCGCCCTCACCGACCTAGTGACCCTACCACGTCTACCTCTCCCCATACGGGTCGATACCCGTGGCCTATTGGTCATCTCAGTGGGGACATCTTGCTCCACCATATGTCTTAAAGCAGACCGTGTCTTAGGTGGCATTCTTACCTAGACAAGAGCAAACACTTGTTATTAAACACAATTAAGGACATAAAGTGGTTTCTAAGATAGGGAATTTACGCAGTTCCTTGGTTATGAAATGTGTCGCGGTTCACAATTCATAATCAAAGATCCCACATAAAGACCCGACTCTCCGCTGGACCTAACAAGAACATCCTAGGACCTAAACAACCTAGGGCTCTGATACCAACTTTGTCACAGCCTAAATTTTTGAGCCATAACCGGCGCATGAGCCCAATTAGCGTAGCTCACTAAGCCCAAGCAAGCCTATACTATTTATTTTAATTAACGATTTGTCAACTAATGCAGCCATACGCATTCTCAAGCAGTGTCAAGATAGCCAATTCACAATGACATTAACGATTAAAACATATATTCATACATTGTTCATGATATGTAACTCAGTAATTACATTACATGAACATATTCACATAACAAAAAGGACCCGTGACTTCTAACGGAGGACTATAGAAAAAGGTAGCTATTGAATGCTGAGTGCTTACCCAAAAGACAAATTACGAGGACTCCTTGACTAGGACCCAATAGTCTCCTGATCTGAAAACATGAATTTTTTTAAAATCGTGAGTACGAAACTCAGTGAGCGAATAATAGAAGGGAACAAGCAATAATAGCCAGGAATTTTGATAACCATGATGCATTAATTGGAAAATGAGATAATTTTGATCTAGTTAACATTAAAACCCCATTTCCCCCTCAATTCGAGTCATTTTGCAATGAGGTAAAGAGTTCTTGAATTTACACATATATAGATATATAAACACATATAATCACATCCAGTTTTATCCACCACACCATTTTTCTCAACTTCATGTCATCCTCTAATCTCATGTCAGAAAGAGTTTTCGAAACCTGGTTATTCCAGTCTTTGGCTACGGTAGCATTCAACTCGCCTGTAAAAGAAACACAGCCTAGCTGCCTAACTTCCTTTAGCTTCTTAGAAATAGACACATCCTGTATTGCTGGAACTGAATGAGTAGTTGGAGGCACTGTAGATGGGACCTGACCAGTCTGAGCTTGACCAGCCATAGCAGTAAAGGAAGTTGCCAATGCTCGTGCTACCTCAAGAGGCATGGCAGGAATGTTAGTAGGTGGCAGAAGAGGTGGAGGATGTGAATGAATCTCGAACTGCTCAGCAGCAGGCGCTGCCCGAAAAGAGGATGCAGTCGATTCCCTTCTACTTCATCTAACTAACGATGCTGGGAACGACCTCTTCCCCTCTCAGTCAACCTATTATGAGGTGGGTGTTCTCGCCTAGAAGGCATGGCGATCTAGAAAAAAAAGAAACGAGGCAAGTATAATCAACCTTAGACTCTATATGTAAACTTATGCATTCCACTTGACTTAACCTAATTCAACTCAGGGCCACACTAACACTGTAAATCGTTAAAACAATTTGAAAACCCAAGTTCTAATCTTTAAAACCAAATGCTCTAATACCACTAAAATTGTCACGACTCGGAACTCTCATCGAGCCCGTGACAACCACCGCGATGTCTCGATAGGTATTCAAACCCCAAATACCGACTGAAACTTCGCAAGGCTTTTATATCATATTTCTTATCTCCCCTGTGATCATTCATTGCCAAACATCATATCTTAGGGGATTTTAAACTTTTCAAATTCAGAAACAATGGTAAATGATTTTTACCTCACAGGGGCATTTTGGTTATTTTCATTGAAAAATTTCAACCCAGATAAATGCATAGCATGTATATGGAAAACACATATTTTGAAATCAAAAATGCGTTTTTCTATCTAAAACATTCATTTTAAATGAAATAGTAATTATAACCTTTAGAATAAAATTAAATAAAATATTCTAATTTCTTATAAAACAATTTTTACAGAAGAATCCATAAAAATTTTTCATAGCGTAAAAGCAAAATATATTCATAAATACTGTAATACAGATAACAGAGTATGCAATTACATTTACACTGACACGTGGGCCCCCAGATGACCACGAAGGTATAAGCCTATTATAACACCTCGTACCTTCGTTGGACATAAATGAGATATTATTGATCCAACAAGTGACCATTTGATGTGAATTGGTGAGCTGGAGGATGATTCAGAAGTAAACCGACACATAATAATGTATTTCGGGACCAAAAAAGGCGAATAAAAATTTTTAGAATGAAATAATATTTTATTCAATAAAATAATATTAAAATATTAATAATTTACATATTGTCGAAAATTAGTCATGAAAGATGGTATATGACTAATTTAAGTGGGGGAGAAGAAATAAAGAATAATTTTGAAGGAAAACGACGAAAAACGTACGACATGATTTTAGTTGAGTTAACGCGGTAATAAAATATTTAAATATTATGGAGACACCGCGTTGAACTGTGATCTCAATATTTTGAGTATACACGTGTAAGAGAAGGAAAATAGATGACAATTAGAATTTTTACACATGTTGGAAGAATTAATTTGATTTGATGAAAATTTGGTTGTGGTGAGTTAAATAAAATAAAGTTAAAGAATGGTAAATAAATTTTAGTATTTTGAAGAAATAAAAATTTAAAATGAGGATAAAATGGGTGATAAAAATAATGAAATGAAAGTGTTGAAAAGTCAAATTTATTTTTATGTGCATGAATAGTCATGTGAAGACAAGAAATGAAATGAAGAAAAGTCAATAATTTTGGTGTGAATGCATGCTCACATGAACACAAGAATAGAAAGAAGACAAGAAAAATAAAAATGAAATAAGGGCTTGATGTGGGGGCTGGCCATGCAAGATGGAAAAGGAAACAAAGAATAGTTAAAGCAAGACAAGATAAAAGAGATAAAGGAGAGAATGAGTGGGGTGCTCAGTCAAAAAAGGAAAAAGAAGACAAAAGAAGCACAAATACAGAGAAATAAAAGAGGAAAAAGAAAAAAGAGTCTAGAAGGGAGATAAGGTCAGTGAAGCAAGGAAGAGATAAAAGAAAAAGAAACAAAAGGAAATATTTAGAGCAAAAGACAGACAGAAAAAGGGGAAGAAAAAAGCCAAAGAAAATAAGTAAGAAAAAATCGTGAAAGGGAGAGGAAGGAAGATCGAAAATTTTGAAATTTCTTGGAGTGGTTTTGTTACAATTTTGAGGTAAGAAAAGCTAGTTTTATTTAAGCTTTTATGGCTGGAAATTTTGGAGGTTTGTTGTTGAATTTTTTAAGATTCTTGGCTACTGAAAATTTGGGCAGAATTGGAGCTAAAAATTGGTTGATTTTGGAGGCTTGAAGGTGCGGTTTGATGGTTGACTTTGTGCAAAAAATTTGAGCTGAAAATTTGTGGTTTTGGGGGGTTGAAATTTGCTAGATTTTCAGGTGAAAATAAGGCAGCAAAGCTACTGGAAATTAAGCTGAAAAACCTGCTGATTTGGGGGCTGAAAAGTGTTACCACGGTGAGTGAAACGAGGGGAAGAAAGGGAGGAGAAAGAATGAGGGACGGTGGGGCTGCCACCACCGACGGTGGTGGAGAGGACGGGCTGCCACAGAGAAATGAGGAGGCCACGGGCTGGAAAGAGGAGAGAAGCAAGAAGAAAGAAAAACGTGAAAAAGAAAGAAAGAAAAAAAAAGAAAGGAGAAAAAAAGAAAGAAAATAGAAAATAAAAATACAAAAATAGGAAAAATAAAAATAGGCCAAGTAGAGAATGGAATTGGGCAAGGCCCAAGTGGAAAATAAAATTGGGCTTGGCCCAATAGGAAAATTGGGGAGGTACATGGACAAGGTCTAATAGTTAGGAGGAAAAGAAAAGGCCCAAGCTCAAATGGAACGTTGTCGCGGAGGCGTGCTGAACGAGACACGAGACCGAGAAATAGAAATAAGTATATACGCGTACGAAAATAGCGATGTAAAATCCTGCTATTTAGAGGTGAGTAGGGGGTGTCAATTTTAAAATATTCATAATTATATATATGTATGAAAATATATGATTTAATTTGCCTATGAATTGTGAAGAGCATGAATTAGTAGAAATTTATAAAATTTTGAATGTAAATTATTTTTAGAAATCGTTTGAAAAATATATATATATAAGATATATATGTAAAGCATTTAAAAAAAAAGGGAAACAAGCTTTTCAATATGATTTAGTCTCGAAATTGTACCTTATATAATTGTGTGATGTGCATATATGATTTAGAGATTTAAATTCTCTATGTACGGTATTTTATGAATCATGTGTTAAATTTCATTTTTATGAACATATGATGAATTTTTATGACATTTATATTGAATGGCTTATGAGAATACGGCATGAATGACTAAATTAGAAATTATTTTGAAATTATAAAAATTGTTTGTTTTTCCGTAAATGGCTGGATTTGAAATAGTTTTAAATGTTCCCTTCGGGGGCAGTTTTAAAAAGGTCCGGGATTCGAAGCTTTGAATCCCTATCGGGGGTAGTTTTAAAAAGGTCCGACAGTCCTTGTCGGGGGCTGTGGAGCTATCGCGATAATGCAGCTGGCCTGTAGTCAAGTGATGAGACTCAGACCTATCGATAACTGCCAAATCATGCCATTGAAATTTTTACTTAATTGGTGGATTATTATCTACTGTAGTAGATGGGTTTTCGTGAACCGGCCTATATAGAGGTGGCACGGTAAAACCCATATATATCTTTATCTCAGTTGTAGAGGCGTACATGGTTATTTAATTATCTTAAGATAAGATAGAGTTCACTTCATGCAAACCACCACGTGAAGGCGAACTTAGCTAACGCCAAGGAACGGTTGAGTTTTGAATAATTTAACAGCCTTGGCGGATTCGGTTGAATACCCTAGTGCAAGGTATCACCGAATATGAGTTTTATGATATGAGCCAAGATTTTAACTTGTCATGAACCTTGTTGTTTATTTTTGACAAAATATAACTATTTTACATGAATTGAAATAAATTTTAACATTTTGAATCATATTTCTTGGCATAGTGAGAAAAGTGAATTAAATGGGTTTCGCAGCTCCCCTATTTGTTTTCAGTGAACTAAATCAGTAATTCCTCGCGTATAGGCAAGCTATGATTTATATATGATTTTGAATAATATTTGGTTTCACGGGAGTTGGCTCGACTTTATCGATTTGACGCGAAAAATGGTAATAAGGCACAAAACCCCTATTTAAAATAAATTGCTTTTATGATTCCATGTTTTATATTCAACAGATCTGCCATTTGCTTGTTTCCTATTTACACCCTACTTACTGCGTCAATGATATTCACTGAGTCTATGAGACTCACACCCCATTTTATTACCCTTTTTGCAGACAGAGATCAATTTGGCGTGAAGTCATCGACGTGTTGGTCTACTGTGAATAGGTAAAGGCATCTCCTAATGTACTACCTTGAGTCGCTCCGTTGTATCTGTTTCTGTTAGAGGTTGAGTCGTAATATTTTATTTGTTAAGTTGTAAACGAGTTTAAATTTTTTTATATATACAGCATGAATTTGAAAATTTTATATTTTCGTATATATGTTTGTGAACAAACAAAAAGGAAAAAGTTTATAGTGATTTTTATATTTATGATTTAATTTAATATATGAAAGTTTTACTATTATATGATGATTAAGCGTAATGGATTATCGAGTAATTCAAGATAAGCTTGTTTGAGACTTGTCGGGTCTTTCTCGAAAGTCTTGGACGCCGGTAGCGATCGGGGAGTGGTCGTTACACCTATATACCTTTGATTACTAGGATGCAACTCCAAGATTATTTCCCGACATGATCGACTATCTTGAGCCTGAAATGTGAGGAAAAGAGAGTGGTGAGATTATAAAATCTCAATGAGTAAACAAACATCATCAAAAATATCTCAAGTCAAGTAAGTGGAGACAAATAAAATATCCCATCACAATACGTTTTTCATAGCTTGTAAATTCATCCCTGCCCGTGTAAACCATTGTATTGCATTAAATTTTCAACAAGGCTTATGATTTTTCTAAAAGGCTTGGCTCGTGCCAAAATCATTCTTATACTCGGTTCTCAAGGATACCTTGATCAGAGGCATCCAACCGAGTCCGCCAAGGTTGTGAAAATTTCATAAATGCTCAAACCACAACCGTTCCTTGGCATTGGCTGAGTCTCACTTCCACGTGGTGGTTAGGCGTGAAATGAACTCAAACCTCACCCCAGGAGATACCCTACGTGCCTCTCCAATTGAGGTAAGAATCAGCCGAGTTTACCGTGCCCCCTCTAAATAGGCTAGTCCACGGAAACCCGCCACTATAGTATAGAATAAACCCCACCATAACAATAAAAGTTTTATAGCATGGCATGGTAATTTATTGATAAGTCTGGGTCGCCATCACTTGACTTACTGGTCTTATTGGTAACACCACAGGTCCCGCAGAACCTTTTCACCAAGCTTCGAATCACAAATCCTTTAAAACTTTCCCTGAAGGGAACACATTTAACTATTTCAATTTCAATCACTCAAGGCAAAACGACAATTCATATAGTTTCAAAACAGTTTCTAATTCAGCTATTCATGTCATATTATCATAAGCCAATAAATTTTTAAATCATAATTTGTAATACAAACAGGCAGTCTCCAATTACTCTATTTCCAGAATCCAACATTCGATTTTTAAATCAATTTATAAAAATTTGATTTATTTTATAAATTTAATTTATTTTATAAATTCATATTTTTCTCATAAAACACGCCATTCAACATTTAAAATCATTTTTCACAAAATCAACACATTGAATAAAATTACTCGTGTACAGTATCGGGTACTAGGAGTTCGAAATACTCTTATTTTCGATTCTCGAGTACAGTCTCTCACTCGTGCCAAATGGCTCACCACCTATCCAAATTACACAATACACCATTTACCACATTAATGCTAGACCATTATAAAACCAAATCAGGCTTGATATATATATGCATCAAATGAAATGCAAATTTGTCCAAATATCACTTAAATGCATATTGACCTAATTCGACCTATTACCCAATTAAATGGTCAACGCGTCCAATTTAACTCTAAATTGTTTCATTTCTTTTGTAATACCACAAATCACCAAATACAAGCCAAATAACCCAAAACTCAGCTTAATCAACTTCACATTCCTCATGGAAAAATTCAGCCATTGTGGTGCACTAACATTAAAATTTTTCCTACTTAATTTTCTCACCATAAATCATCATTTTCTAACCAATTTCTCTTGAAACAAAATCAATTCATCATCCACACACAACATGGGACATTCGGCTATTGAAGGGTGCCAAGGTATATGTGATTTTCTTCACTTGTTTTCACACTACACATCACTAACTAACCGAAAACACTAACATATCTTAGAATCAAATTAATTTCAACATCATTCACTCTCCATACCCATTCGGCTAGCATTGAATCCTTTATGAAAACATGTAATTCAACCATGGAAGTGAGAAAATAAAGCATGGGTAATGTAGATCACTAGAAAAAGTCAAGAAATTTTACCTTTTCTAACTTGATTGCTTAAAACCCAACAATTTCCCTTTGATTTTCTCACTCTAAGGTTTGTTCTCCTTATTTCCTTTCTTTCCTCTCTTTATTCTTGCTTGGCCGACCATTATGGGGAAAAAATGGGCTGGTTTTTACTATTTTATAATGAAAATAATAAAATATTAAAAGCTTGACACATGGCAAAATCTCATTGGTCCAAAATTTTAAATTCTTATCCTTTTCTCTTTATTGCTCCACTAGAAAAATGTCATATTTATCCACACTAATAATAAATAAATTCCTTGGTCTTGGCAAGTGCTGGTGATGTAAAATTACGATTTTACCCTTATGCTCTGAAAATATTGGGATTACAATTTTGTTCACTTCTTAACCTCAAATTATACTCCAAATAATCAATCTTAGTCAAATGTAGTCAAAATCTTTTCTAAAAATTCTCATTTTGTCCTCGAGTGGTAAAATTACCATTTTGCCCCTAGATAGTCACTATTCCAGACTGACTCCAAATCAACCCTCGAACTCTGAATCACTATTTTAAGTCATCCCTGGACTGTGAAATTCTCAATTTCATCTTTAAAATCCCTATTTTAGCTAGTTCGATGTTTAATTCAGCTTAGATGTTCCTTTAGGGGCAATACCGACTTTTAATGCTCTTTCGAGGCATTCGAGTACACAAGCATTCCACCAAGTACATAGATAACATGACACATATTTTATAAAGTCAGGCTTTACAATTATGGTAAGAGAATCAAGCTACAAAAATTTTAATGTTAGTGGACACATATTGGCCGAATATTCCAAAATGGAATGTGAAGGAGGTTTTGCCACATTTAATGCTAATTGACTTGTGTTTGATGAATTGGAGTGTTGAAAGAGAAATGGAGTTAATTGGAGTGAAATTTGATGTATTGGCCAATTAATCAGGTAATAGATCGAATTAGGCCAATACCGTATTATTGAAGGACATAATTGAGTTTACATAGAACACCGTATTTAGATAGTCACTCGAGCATTTCATATTTCATTTTACGCATTAGTAAAGAGCTTGATTTGGTTTTATATCAATTTAACACCAATTCAGTGAATTGCTTGTTGTGCATTGTGGATAGGCGGTGAGTAAGCTATACTGGTAAAAGTATAGAGATTGTACCCAAAGACCGAGACTATGAGTATATCTACTCCTAATACTGTGAGTAAACTTATTATCGCCTTAATTATCTAGAGTAATTTTTACTCAATTTGGTGAAATTGTGAGAAATGAATTTAAATGGTGAGTTGCCTTGTTTTTATGAGAAAAATGTAAAATTATAAAATAAAAATGAATTTTTATAAATTGATTTGGAAATTGGACAATAACTTTGAAATTAGAGTAATTGGAGACGGTTTATTGTGTTATATATTATGATATGAACTAAATGGCTTATGATAAAATAGCATGATTGGCTGAATTGATATTTGTGTTGAAAAGTATGAATTTTCTGCTTTGTCTAAATAGACTGTGTAATAAATTAATTGCCATATCATGCAATTGGAGATTTAATTGATTGGTGGAGTTTATGATACACTGTAGTGACAGGTTTATGTGGACCAGCCTATTTAGAGGGGCACGGTAAACCCTGTTATATTGTACCTCTAATGAGAGGCGCAGAGGGTAACTCTTGAGGTATGACAGAGTTCACTTCACGTCGAACCACCACGTGAGAGTGGACTCAGCCAACGCTAAGGAATGGTTGTGTTTTGAGAAATTATGAAATTTCAACAGCCTTAGCGGTCTCGGTCGGACACTTCTGATTAAGGTGTCACCGAGTATAACTTTTTGGCATGAGCCAAGCTTTCAAGAAAGCATAAGCCATATTAATTTTTCGAGCAAAATGAACTTATCTTTTCTAGTGAAAAAAACTGAAATATCATGAACCATTGTGTGATGATTTATTTAATCGTCTCCATTTACTCGACTTTAGATAGTTTAGATGATATATGTTTACTTACTGGGATTTTATAATCTCACCACCCTCTTTTCCTCACATTTCAGGCTCAAGATAGTGCGTGGTTAGTGGATTTGGTCAAGGACCTCAATTAGACTTGAATCATCAAAAACTGTAGGTTCACAGGTTTCGATGCTTTTGGTTAGTCATGGGTCTATGTGTCACTGTAAATCAAATTTTATACTTTGGTTGTCTGTATTATAGTATGTATGAGTATATTTAACTTTTACGCTACAAAAATTATTTACCGATAACTATATAAAAATTGTTTTATAAGAGAATAGAATATTTTATTGAATATTTTTATTTTATTTTAATAGTTACAATTTTAATTCAAATGAAAGTTTTAGATAGCAAATTATAATCATTGATTTTGAAATATGTGTTTTCTACTTATGTACTGCATTTTTTGCTAGCTCCGAGATTTTTGGAGAAAAATGACGAAAATGTCCCTTTGAGCCAGAAAATAATATTTTAATGTTTTAATTTGGAAATGACTTATGATTCTTTGAAATATGATATTTAATAACTATTGCTCACCGAGGAGGTGTGAAAACTGATGCTAAGCCTTACGGGGTTACGGTCGGTATTTTGGATAATGAGTGCCTATCGGGACGTCGCGACGATTGTCACAGGCTCGATGGGAGTTCTGGGTCTTGACACTTTCAACGCCGCAGCCAAGAGTTACTCAAGGCTACGACCTTAATCCATGTTGCCTTAAGTGCAAAACTGCATCTATCTATCAACTTCAAACATGATTTTCACCTTAATCTGGTCTGAATTGGGCAAAGTGGTAAACATGAAAGTTATAACCCATTATCTTAGCTTTCTAATGAATAAAAATCACATCAATTGGATTTATGCAGCTCAAGTTATCTTCAAATTATTACAACATGTACAAGTGACACCTTCACCACACTTATGTTATCATAACTTTCTTTCACCTTGCTCATCATATTCTGCACAAAACCAAGAGAAAAATCAGCAATAATTTGTCCTAAAGTGAATTAAGACAAAGTAAAGTGAAATTAAATTAACACCAATGAATTTAACTATTCAATATGTAATCTAACTTACACTAGAAAAACAACTTCAAAGGTTAAAATTTGATCTTGAACTCAAGGGTCTAGCCATTAAAGTCCTCAAAATGTGTTAAAAAGAACTCTATACAGTAGAGTTATCAATTATTGTAGTATGTGGTTTCACAAACTTAAGCAAATATGCCTCCACAATCATGGCCCATTGATCGCACATGTATCAACGATATCATTCAAATTCATCATTGCCTCACAACTGAACATAGAAATCAATTTCACATCCCCTAAATGTCAAACAACTCATTGTTCCCAATAATACAGCATATCAAATATCTCAATGCCACCATGTGGCTCTCAACATAACATATACGAATATCATCACACAGTGTAAGTGTTTTGACCTAGGCATACTCATCCAAGTACATGCATATTCAAATATTCACTAGCTCATGCTTCCCAATAACATGGCATAAATGCATTTCTCTTAACATGTAATTAATATACTAGCCCAAGCATGTTCATCTAGGTCTATCATAGCGATACATTATACCATGGTAGTGCATAACATTATGCGTAATGCATCCATATGCATTTAACCATAAAGCCCCACTCACCTCAACACTTCAAGTGTTCTTCTATTGGCACTTGCACAGTTTAGCTCACCAATGCCTTAGCTTTAATCCATACAATTAGCATTTGGGCAGCATTCTTAGTCTCATAATCATCTAGCATTTAACAACGTATAAACATCAACATTTATACCACATTCTCAATTCAATAGCCAAATCTTGGCTTTCAAAGTAATTTAAGTTTTTCAATATAGCACATTTTTTAGTAATTCATCATACAAACTCAACTTTCACAATTTCCTCAACAATGGTTGAACTTTTTACCTTAAATGCTGGTTTGGCTCATTAAATCCCAAATTCCCAACCACAGTCAAATCTAACAACCACCAAAGCTAAAATATAAAATTTTTGACTTTTAAATTGTTTAAATTGAAAATCAATCCATAAAAGCTTTAGATTTACCTTTAGATTAATTTTTTAACTTTCAAATGCTTTTTTCAAGCCTCAAATTTTTGCGGGGGAAGAGGGTTTTGAGTAAAAGATGAGAGGGTTTTTGTTTTAGCTTTTGTTTTAAATAGGTAGATAACCCAAAATTATTATATTTTTGCCTATTTGTGCGCATGTATCGATACATCTTCACAGGTTCCTTTTAATTTTATTGATACATTGGGTATTGTATTGATACATTTCTTTACATCACTCTTAAATCTATTGATACATGAGGCATTGTATCGATGTTTTTCATCCAAAATGTTTCCTTTTTTAAATCTATTGATACATTCGGGCAATATATCGATAGAAATAACATAGAATATTTCCCATTCAAATCAATTGATATATTTGGACAATGTATCAGTAGAAATCGCATTCACTATTGTGTTCTTCAAATCTATCCATACATTAGGCAATGCATCAATACATATTTTCTAAAATACCTTTGTTATACTCTTCTTGCCTTCAATGTATCGATACATAGAGCCCATGTATCAGTATTTCTTGTCCAGAATACATTTTTCCAACACTTAGAGCACTCCTAGCTCAAATATATAACACTCATTTCCTTTCTAACATATATTACCCATCTGAATTCATCAAAATTCACCTAATATCAACACATATACTCATTACATAATTCAAATCTTCAATCATGCTCCATGTCACATAATACATAAATCACAATTAGCATAATTGCTCTAATATCATATTCATTTATGTGCCAAACAAATGCACTACATCATTGAGGTGCCAAATGTATGCACACATCATTTTAGGCCGTTACACACCCATATATTTCACAAACACTTTTCTATGCCCATAGGCACATCCTTAAGTTCAATAGCATATACATACACATTTGTACTATTATCCTACTCAATCATACTCTTTTGATATGCATGCATTACAATGCATCTTATATGCACACATTTCACTCCCCTACTTATGCCAACCATACACATCTTATTCAGTCTCAATTGATCTTCTCATTTCCCTTAAGATCCTTGTTAAGCATATACTAAAGCACAAGGTGTCACAATTTAGACAAGATAACACTAATAAAGATTAGTTGTGGTCTAACACAATTGAACCAAGATAAAGAGCTAACAAAGTCAAGAAAGCAAAAAAAGCAAAAGCAGATACAACACTAACAGAGCATAAACCAAAAGTTGGTACAAGACCAATATTCTAAAAATGTAATAAATAAAGATTGACACTTGAAACAAAAGACCTTGAGCTAATAAGGATAAGTAGCGATTAGATTTGATAAAAATATGTTGGAACATGGAATTGGAAAAATCAAGAAATGGTTTCAGAGCGTGTGAAAATGCAACTTTCGTTAAGGTTTTATTCATCTCCACGTATAGTGTACAAAAGAATTATCGATGTATAAACCTCGAAGATATAATGAAGCCTAGTGATTAATGGCATTCGCACTCACAAAGTTAATCTATTGAGTACTCACCAGAGTATGGCAAGATTATTAAACCTCCATAAAATTTTTCTGTAGTAAAATGATATAAAAGAAAACTTGGAGAATTCAGAGAAAGAAAGAAGAGATTATTGTTTTTGTTGTTTTCTTGTACATTTTGTTAATTTAAAGGAAAGTCTTTTTATAGACATAGGTGCTTAATCCCAACAGACTTAGTTGTGTCTGTTTGAAACAGTCACAATTGTTGGTTTTTTCCAAAAGACATGACTCTTTTATTATTTTCCAATATCCAATAGACATGACGTTTCTTTTATTTTTCAATTTCCAACATACATGACTTTTATTTTATTTTCCAATATAGAATTGTGTCCTATATTTATTTTATTTGAAAATGTCCAACAATCCCCTACCATTTTAAAATTCATCCAAATTTTTGATAATCTTGGAAATCGATTGCATAAATGAAAGTGTCTTTTAATTGAACCTTTACCTAGTGAAAACATGTTAAAGTTAACCGAACTTGCATGGTTGACTAAGCTTTGAACCAGCTATTCCATTTGGCTAACCAAACACATCTCACATAATGATTTCAATATCAATGAATACATAGTATTTGGTGACGTTTTTATGGTCATGCATTTGCATCCTCTTTCCATGAGTGCTGTTAAAACCAAGCTTTTGAGCTCCTAAAAGGGGCCACAATTCACACTCACATAGGTAAACCCTATCAAGAATGCCCTCGTAACTAGAAGATTCTAACAAATTTATGTATGGGTCTATTAAGAGTATATAATATTGGGTTTGTCTATGAACAGCATGCTCGAAATTACAAAGCTAAAAAAAATTAAAAACTTAAAAAACAAAACATACCTCCACCCACGGATCACTATGGTGACATTTTAACACATAAAATGGCATATAAAATCATAAAATTAAAAGCTAATCTTGCCAACGTTCTTCTAATCAGAATAACAATCTCTTCAATCCAACTCACAAGCACCACAAAAAGCAAGAATCCTATCCAATCAAGCTCTTGGTCTCTAATAGTAGTACACACAATTTCACTTAAACCTTTCAGCAAAAGAGAAAGATATTTACTATGTTTTTGTGCTAGTAAAAAGGGACAACATTTGTCCCTTTGCACTTTTCACAAAAATGGTTGAATCACACACTTGAAAAATTGCTTCAAAAAAAGTTTACTTTTTCACAAAATGTGAAACCCTGACTTTTATAGATGTATAACTTGATGTAAGAATAGTGACATGGATCAAGGGTAATTTTGTCATTTTCTTGATGTGTTTCTAGAAGTAAATTTTTAAATATTATTGAGGTCTAAGTAAGTTAGGAAAACAAAGAAATTAGATTAGAGAGAATTAAAAAATAAAAAAAAATAATTTCCATATTAAAGCTAAAATGATAATTTTAGATCTCCAATGTAAATTTTTAACTTTTCATGGACTCAAGTACCCTTAATCTATTGTGGATCCTTTCTCAATCTCAAAAGAGTAAAAAGATTGCACCAAAAAAGACCAAGTCAACTTATTAATGGCATTTTCATAAATATTTGAAACCTTTGTCAACCCTAGGTATGAAAACCTTAACTTCCTTTCATTTTTTTCTTCTTCCTCTTATTTTTTCTCCCTGTTCCCGACCCTTCATCATCCATGGAGGCCATTCTTGAAACCTTCATAACTTTCTTATATTAACTCCAAATTACATGTTTTTGTACATTTTTCATAGGATTTTTCATGCTCTCTCATTTTTTTCACCTCAAAACCTCTAAAAAAGTCTTCACTTTCTCTCATTATTTAAAATTTTTTTAGAGAGAGAAACTCTTTAAACTACCTTAAAAACTCTTGAAAGACTTTTTCTCCATTTTAGTCTTCACAACATTTTCAAAAGCTATCCTTATTAAGGAAATTTAACTATAAGTCCACTAAGGTGAGTAATGGGTTAGGGTTGATTTTTAAATTTGTTAATGACAGTTAATAAATAGATTTGTTGGTGTTTTATTGTTGATGGCTTATATTGTGGTGAAAAGGTGATTATTTATTACTAGTGTGACTAAAGTAGTGAAAATAAATGACTAGTTAATGACTTGAATGTTGGTTTTGTAAATTGACAACTAAACTGATACTTGGAATGGGAATTAGGGGCTATTTTGATGGGTTGGGATTGTTGGAGGGAGAAATGATTAATAATTAATGTAATTCATGGTTTAACTAGTGGTGTGGATGACTAACTGAATAAAGGGCTATCACGACCCAATTTCACGGGCCATGACTGGCGCATGGGCCCAATAGGCATAGCCCACTAAACCCAAAAAAGCCTTTTCTGGTAATCATGTTTGACATTTTATAAATCTTGCATTACTATTTCTGAATCAAAATTCGTGATTCACAACTCAATATATTTCAAAACATAACATGTATACCACATGTTTACGATTGCATTATTTTAAAGCACTGTCATTCAATGCCATCTCATCGAGGCATCATCAATCCAACATGTATATATATATACTTGCACACAGACAAAGACTCTTGACCATCAGTGGAGTAACTTTGAATAAAGGCACAGCTACTGAGATGTCGTAGTACCTACCAAAAGGTGAGCCTGCGTGGACGACTTGGTCCAAGTCGCAATAGCCTCTAAATCTGAAAACATGAATTTTTATAAAACTGTGAGTATGAAACTCAGTGAGCGAACCTTAGAAGGGAACAAGCAATATCAACTAGGAAATTTGATAATCATGATGCACTAGTTGAAAACGAGACAATTTTACTCTAGCTAATGTTTAAAACCCCTTCCACTTAACCCGGAAGTATTAAACATTCAATGATGAAGCAACCATGTAATTACACCAATTATTCTAGCAATATAGCAAAATCGATGGTTTATCACAACCGTCACCGAACAAGGGTTTCACATACCATACAAATCACATTTTCCATCATGCACATTATATCACGTATATATATAAAATCACATGCAATAACACCCACCATTCCATTTTCCTCCGCTTTTCTGTACTGTTAACTCACACATCATTACCAATATTGCACTTCTCAGTCTGCACATGCACGGTAGTAATTATCACAACCTTTATCATTAAACCGGCATTGCACTTCCCACTATGCACATGCACGGTCAGAATTATCACAACCTTTATCATTAAATCGGCATTGCACTTCCCACTCCACACATTCACGGTCGAAATTATCACAACCTTTCTCATTAAATCGGCATTGTACTTCCCACTCTGCACATGCACGGTTACATCAAATTCACCAAAATTTATTAATAATGCATATCAGCATAATATAAGGGTACACAGATTCAGTACACTCAATTTCACATAAATTTCTCAACAATACATGTAGGCATCATACAATTATACATAGGTGCATCGCAATCATATTTAACATCACAGAAATATTTTACACTAAAGGCTTGTTCCTAGGTTCCCTTTCTTTTTAAAGAGAGTTGAATAAAATCATTCAAGCATTTTATTCAAGTACGTTCATATTCCCAAAACCAATTTGAAATACAAATTCACTCATAAATTTTCGGGAGTCGAATTCGAGTACTTCGACTGCTAATTCTCGGGTGTGACTTTCTTGCCTTTATCCAAGGGCACACCACATTGACAATTTGCACAATAATTTAATCACTACATTTATGTTAATTAGATATAAAATTTACCTAATTTCTATATGGATGCATGGGATGCTCAGTTAACCGCTTAAACGCGGTGTTGACCTAATTCGGCCTATCAGTCGATTAATTAACCAACGCGTTCGATTTGACACCAAATTGCTCCATTCTTTCTCTAATACCTCAATTCATCAATCAAACCATACCAAATTCAGCATTAAAACCCTCACATTTCTCCATAGAAAAATTCAGCTATTTGGTGCACTAGCACCGTAATTTTTCCTACTTAACTTTTTCACCTTAATTCATCATTTTCCAAGCCATTTCCCTTGAAATAAAAACAATCCCTCACACACACACACACAACATGCTAGGTTCAGCCAATGAAGGATTCTAGGAAAAATTGATTCTTTTCTTACGGTTTTGCTTCTAAACATGCTTAACTATCTCTAAACATCAACATATCTTAAAATCAAATAATTTCAACATCATTTCTCTCTCCATACCCATTTGACCAGCCATGGTTTCCCCATGAAGGCATGCTTTTCAACCATGAAAATTAAGGGAAAATGCATGGGAAAAATAAATCTCAAGCTTAATCGGAGAAATCTTACCTTTTTCACTTGATTTCCTTGAAAAATCAATGAAATCTTTCGATTTCTTAGCTAGGTTTTGATTTTTCCCTTTGTTCTTCTTTTCCTCTTGCTTTTCTTTCCTTTGGCCAACCAAGGGAGGTGTGTTTGGGAAGTTATGTGCTGATTTTTATAACAAAATAATAAAATATTATAAACTTGCCACGTGTCACAAGCTTATTGGTCCATTTTTCTTTTTCTACTTCAATAATTGACTTTTAATCTCCACCACACATTTCTCATGTTTATCCATTTCCATGATGGATAAAATCCCTTGGTCTTGATAAGTGTCGGGGGTGAAAATTTACCGATTTACCCCCGAGATGGCAAAATTATAATTTTACCCCTATACTCCAAAAGTTCATCGAGATCACAATTTTCCACTTCTCAACCTCAAATTATGTTCTAAATAACCTAAATAGTCAATCTTATTCGAATGTTGTCAAAATTTTTTCAAAAAATTCTCATTTTGTCCTCAAACAGAAAAATGATCATTTTACCCATGATCGGTCAATTTTCCCGATTGACTCCAAATTAGACCTCAAACTCCGAATCACCCTTTTAAATCATTCTGTAGGTTTTAAAATTCTCAAATTCCTCTTAGAATTTCTATTTGAACTAGTTCGAGGCTTGATTTAACTTGGTTGTACCATTCGGTACGATATTGTCTTTTAACGAGCTTAACAAGGTCTCACAAGGGCACTTTGTTCGTGTAAGATGTCATTAAGGGAATTAATTAAGTTTGGAATTATGAATTATAAGATTGATATAGGTGTTGGAAATGGAAGTAATAAATGAAGTGTTACGAAAATGGTGGAGTTACTATTAGGTTGATGTGAGACCTTGTCAAGTTCGTTTAAAGATGGTATTGTGCCGAGTGGTACAACCAAGTTAAATCGAACCTTGAACTAGTTCAAATAGAAATTCTAAGAGGAATTTGAAAATTCTGAAACCCACAGAATGACTTAGAATAGTGATTCGGAGTTCAAGGTCTAGTTTGGAGTTAATCGAAAAAATTGACCGGTTAGGGACAAAACGGTCATTTTATCATTTGATGATAAAATGGAGATTTTTAGCCAAGATTTGATCACATTTGACCAAAACTAATTATATGAAATACAGTTATGATTATTGGAGTATAAAATGATGTTTACCAGTGAAAAAATGTGATTTTCGATATTTTTGGAACACGAAGGCAAAATAGTAATTTTGCCACTAGAGGACCAAACGGGAATTTTTTTGAAAAGATTTTTGCCCCATATGATTAAAATTGATCAATATTGGTGTTATTTGAGGCTAGAAAGTGAAAATAATGTGATTCCGGTACATTTCAGAGTATAGGGGTAAAATCATAATTTTACCATTCTAGGGGCAAAACGGTAATTTTCCACCACCAAGACATTTTTTCCAGCCATGGTCATCTTTTATTCACATCTTGACTTTGACTAATCATGTGGTGGAAAAATTGAGAAGAAAAAGTTAAAAAAGTTGAAAAAAAAAGGGCCAATGGCATTATGCCATGTGGCAAGCTATTTTATTTTATTATTAAAGCATAAAAATCAGCCATAAAACCCATTTTCTCTCTCTAAATTCTGCACAAACCAGATTCAAAGGAAAGGAAATGAGAACAAGAAGAAAAACAAGAAAACCTAGCCAAAAATTCAAGAAAAAGTGTGATTTTTAAAAAAAATCAAGTGAAAAAGGTAACATTTCTTCACTTTTGCTCATGATCTACAATACCCATGCATTTCTTTCCATTTTCTATGGTTGAGAGGCATGATATTATGATGAATTCAATTCTGAAAAATATGGGTATGGAAGAGGAATTAATGTTGCATTGGCTTGATTTTAGACTATGTTAGTGTTTAGAGATAGTTTAGCATGTTAGTAAGCAAAACAACAAGAAAAAACTTGATTTTTCCCATGAATCTTCGAAGGTCGAATATCCTAGGTTGTGTGTGGAAAATGAGATGATTTCATTTCAAATGAAATGAAATGAATTGAAAAATGACAGTTTAAGGTGAAAAAGTTAAGTAGGAAAAAATTACAGTGCTAATGCACTGTAATGGCTGAATTTTTCTATGAAGAAATGAAAAAGTTTTAATGCTGAAATTGGCACTATTTAAATGGTATGTGGTGAATTAAGGTATTAAAAAAAGAATGGTGCAATTTGGAATCAAATCGGACGCATTGGTCAATTTATCGAGTAATCGACTGAATTAGGTCAACATTGTGTTTAAGCGATTGACCGAGTACTCTATGCATCCGTATAGAAATTAGGTTAATTTTATACCTAATTAACACCAATATAGTAATTAAATTATTATGCTATTTGTCAAGGTGGTGAGCTCTCGGATAAAGGCAAGAAAATCGCACCCAAGGATTAGTAGTCGAAGTGCTCGAATTCAACTCCCGGAAAACCTATGAGTGAATTTGCATCTCAAAAATGGTTTTGGGAAATATGAACTTATTGAATAAAATGCTTGAACGATTTTATTCAATCTTCTTTAAAAAGAACGGGTACCATGGGAACAAACTTTTCGTGAAATATTATTTTCACTTATGTGAAATTGATTGTGCTGAATTATGCTCATCTATATGATGCTTACTTGTATTGTTAAGAAATTATGTGAATTTGATGTAATCTTGCACATGTGAAATGGTTAATGCACATGCATGTAATGGTGTGTAAAGAGGGATGTTGAGTGATACCCCTCACCGAGAAATTTTTCGCCCGAAAACTTGGAAGGGATGCTGAGTGATACCCCTTACCAAATGATTTCCCCCCATGAGCTTGGAAAGGATGCTGAGTGATACCCCTTACCAAATGATTTTCCACCTAGGAGCTTGGCGGCGAAGCTGAGTGATACCGCTTGCCAAGTTCCCTGATAAATGTTTTTTTTACCACTAAGGACAATGAAGATTTAGCAGTGTATATGATTGCTTATGTCTTTGTGAATATATGTGTGATTGTATGGTATGCGAATTGTTTTAAATTGTGAAAAAAGAGTTTAACACGAAACCTTCGTACGGTTGAGCGAAACCCTCATTCTGCGACGGGTTATGATTACTCTTCGATGTAGCAAGAATGCCTTTCCGCTGCAGTGATAATTGTCAATTTTGCTATCTAGCTAGAATAAATCCCGAGGTAAGTGGAAAGGGTTTAAATATTAGCTAGATCAAAAATTGTCTCATTTTCAACTGGTGCATCATGATTGACAAATTTCCTGGTTAAGATTGCTTGTTCCCTTCTAATATTCACTCACTGAGTATTGTACTCACGTTTTATAAAAATTCATGTTTTTAGATCAAAAGACTGTTGGACCCTAGATCAAGGAGTCCTCGTAGTGCATCTCCTGGGTATATGTCTGGCATTCGATAGTGATCCATTTTATTGTAAATGTCTCTGCTGGAAGTCATGGGTCCTTTTGTATTGTCAATACGCTCAAACAATGTAAATATGTGTATGCAATGTAAATTGTTAAATACATGACCGGTATAGTGCATGTATATTATTATCGATAATGCCATTGTGTTTTGCCTATGTTCACACCCAGGAAAAGGTGTGTTTGTATGCATGATATGATAATATTTGTTAAGCAAGAGTAAATGGATAGGCTTGCTTGGGCTTAGTGAGCTATGCTCATTGAGCTCATGGGCCGGTCATGGCCTGGGAAATTGGGTCTTGACAGTTGACTAGCCAAATGGTAATGGAAAACTAGTAAAAAGAAATAGTAAAGTTTAATTATGGAAATAGCATTTGGATTTATATTCACATGAATTGGGTTGGTTGTGATGCTAATTATGTGTGATAGATTCCAACAAAACCCTACATTTCCACTTAGAGCACTAGTTGAGGTTTGAAGTTGAAAAAAAAAATCAACAAAAATGAGTGAGTGAACTTGCATATAAAAATGTTGTGGAAAGAAATGCATATGTGCCTGAATTAAATACTTGCAATTAATTATTTGAACATTTTAAAAATTATGCATGGGAACAAGCCTTTGATGAATAATATGCATATGTTACAAAATGTGCAATGTGATTAAAAATGTGTATGAATTATAATATTGAATTGTTATGTAAATTATGAAATGTGATATGTTGAGAATCTTGGATGCTATAACTAGTGGCATGGTAGTTGATATTGTGTTCTTTAGAAATTGGATTGTGTAACGATGTATATGGCTTAAACTAATGAACTATGTGAAAGGTAGTAATATGAAAAGATTCTTGTTTACATGTTATGTGTGTTATGGCTTAGAGATATGGTCAAATGACATCTATAACAGTGTATGTATAGTGTGAGAATGTGCATGACGGTAATGGTGGTGTACGATGTGGGAAAGCTCATGACATGATAACCATGTGTTGTGTAGGGGTGTACATGACAATAATAGCTATGTGTGATGTGGGAGTGCACATGACTTGAGTTAAGGTCAGTGGTTGTATGCACCAAACCATGTTGACTATTCTTGGGAGTGAGCTAGATGTCTTTGATGTATGTCTGAAAATGTGTGTGTGTGTGTGTGTGTGTGTGTATACATAAATACTTATACATATGTGTACATATCCTATAGAATAAAGATGTAATGTGATTGCATTGAATGTTAAAGGTTGGAAACTCTCAAATTTTTTTAAAATGGTTTGAATGACTACATAGCATTGGACTCGGTTTTAATATACAAATTGCATTGTTTCTAACAAAGGTGCATCAATTTAAATAAAACCTTCAGTATGGTTTGCTTGTTCTCTTTCTATGTTCACTCACTAAATTTATACTCACTTTTTGGTAGGTTTACCATGACATTCAGTAACAGTACCCACACCTAGAGTCATTCTATTGGTAGTCAAAGGTCTTTTGCATATGTACATGGATACTTGATGCAAATTGTGAGATTTATTTTGTAAACAGTACATGTCTATTTTGATTGATGATGCCGCTATGAGTTCGCAATTGATAACATTCTTTTGGGATGATACAAATATACATATTTTGCTGCCATGATATATTTTTGTGGAAATTATGGTTGAGAATTATGAATTATGGCTCTAAAATAATGACAAATGATAAATGCAATGATGAATAAGATCACATAAAGAGACTTGCTTGGGCCTAGTGGGCTATACCCATTGGGCACATGTGTCGATCATGGCCCGAGATTTAGGCTATGACACAAAGTAGGTGATGGCACACACAAGGAGAAAACCTTTTTTTCTTTTTTGACAAATCTTTTTTCTTTCATCTATGGAAAAATAGTTCAATGTGATTTATATAGCTAGTTAAAATTAACTTTAATTTTGCAATAAGGCTCTTCAAATATTAACACATTACAATATAGGCCCATGACTTAATTTAACTATTTTAATTAAGCCCAACGAAAATTAAATTGAAATAATTTCCTTTACATTATTGCAATTCCGGCATTATAATTATAGCTATTTACATATTATGCCCAAAACGTAATTAAACTCTTTTTCATTAAGTTCATAAAAGTTAATTACTTAGCATGTGATTTAAGTCTAACTTAAATCATCACTTTCCCAATTTAATTCAAATGCAATCATTGTGTGTGACCCCATTAGGTTCCTAACATGTTGACAATGGAATTGATTAATGACTTAATTGATTAATATAAATTTCAGTCAATTAATTTATAATCAATTCGATAAACTAAGACTGACATCTACTAATGCATCATGGCCATCCAATTGTTAGGAGAGTCAAAAAGTTCTTTGACAACCTTTTGGTTTACAATCTATCAATGTAATTGATTCTCTCATCATAAATTTCGGAGATGATAAGAGCTTGGTACAATGTTTACTCTTATTGACCTCCATATGTTTTCTTATAGTTATAACATTAGCTTTATAGAGACTTATGAAACCTTTTCATAATCTCCAAGTCTCCTCGACCAAAGACCTCAATAAGCTAATGTTAACCAAGAACTAATAGGATATGTCTTTTAAAAACACTTGAGGTGTTGATTCCTATCTTGAACACTCATTTGTCTTCACATGCTTCATATTATACCCAAAAGCATCTTATTTAGGCATTAGTTTGACACCCGTAGGGATGAAGTTAAAGTATAGCACTCCATATATAAGACAACCTAATGTCTCAAGTCTAAGGAGTATTTACATGACTAACACATGAGAAATGTTGCATAGACACTTGAGTGTATTACCAAATGCATTTCTCATGGCGGGTCATGTTCAGTGAACTTGCTCTCCTAGGTAAGCACTTACATTCTAGTTCCAAGTATCTCTATACTTCAATCTATGGATCAATTCCTTACTTCCAAAGTAAGGAACAGAGAATGTACCAATCTCTAACCATCATTGATATCTAGTCTTAACGATACACTGACTAAGAACATTTTTAGATTATGTTTTGATGCATAGGGATTTCATAACTGTAACCCATTACAGTTCCCTTGCAAGGCATATTAATCTCATTGTCTTCATCTAATTAGATTTATAACTCATTATAATTAATATCTTATTGATGAAAAAAAACCTCTAATCATTTAATATGAATGATATCATTGCATGATTAGAACCAAGCCTTAACCAATCTCAATTGGCTACAAGGTTCATCTCAACATATAACTCATCTTTTTTTAACCATTACAAGTACCTAGCACTTTACTTAAGATGAAATATAATATATCATATTATAATGTTAGTAGCCACATATAGATGGTGTACTTTGTCCTATTGAACTCAAAACTTGACGTTATACCAAACGTTCAGTCGAGTTTCCACCACAAGTGACTTTCAATTTATGAGTTTGAGCACCATCCCTTTTGAGGTCTTATTTACAAGATCTCTAGCAAGACTTTTTGTTAAACAATCTGCCAAGTTTTCATTAGACCTTATAAACGTTATAGTGATAATTCCACTAAAAATTAGTTGTCGGACATAACTATGGCTTAATCCAATATGTCTAGACTTTCCATTATACGCTTGAATATATGTTTTTACTAGAGCTACTTTACTATCACAACAAATGGAAATTGGAAAGATTGGTTTAGGCCACAAGGGTACACCATAGAGTGATGTTTGCCATAAGGCCTTATGATTATGAAATATGTTTAATAGGACTTAACTATGAAGACTTCCTTAAGTCTCGTGGGCTTGCTTGCAAGGCTTATGCTTACTGGTCACACCTCCCTAGATTTGGGTTATCATAACTTGGGATTGACACTTGCCATTAATTAAATTCGCCTATAATAATAGTTTGTAGGCTAGCATTAAGATAGTGCTTTATAAGGCTTTATACAAACGAGCATGTAAGTCGCCCATATGTTGGTTTGAAGTCAGTGAGAGAAAGTTATTTGGACTAGAATTAGTTTCAGAAACCACCAACAAGATACAATTTATTAAGGAAAAGATGTTGGTATCATAAAGTTTCCAAAAGTCATATGTCGATCATAAACAACGAGAGTTGGAGTTTGAGGTTGGTGACAATGTGTTCTTGCAAGTCTCTCCCACCAAAGGCATTATGAGGTTCGGTAAGAAAGGCAAGTTGAGTCAAGGTATATTAAACCATTGGAGATGTTAAAAAGGGTTGGCGTGATAGCATATAGGTTAGCACTTCCATCAGATCTTGCTAGTGTTCATCTAGTGTTTCATGTTTCGATACTATGAAAATACCAGCTAGATCCTTTTCATGTGATTCAACATAAGTCTTTGCAATTTGAGGTTGATTTAAACTATGAGGAGCTGCCAATAGCCATTTTGGATAGGTAGGTGAAGAAGTTACATTCCAATGAGGTAGCTTTAGTCAAAGTGCAATGCCACAACCACACAAACAAGGAAGCCACTTGGCAAGCTGAACATGACATGCAAGCACGATACCCATATTTATTTAGTGAAGGTTAGTGCCTTTGTTAAATTCGGGGATGAATTTTCCTTAAAAGCGGGAGAATGTGAAACCCCACTCTAATGTAGGGTTTGCTAAGTTAGAAATCCTTAGATGAGCAAGCTAAATTGTGTTTTGAAAACTTGAAATTTAATTTTGCGAATGGAAAATTTCATGGTCTAATGTTTTGAGATGATTTTTGTGTTTGGAACGTTCAAAAGTAAGTTTTGATCTTGGAAAAATTCATGTTTTAATGCATTAAGATGATTTATAAAGTTTAGTGTTAAAAGGAGTTCAATTGGACATATTGCTAAGATTTATTTTTACTTTCTAGACCTAATCTATTGATAAATATTCTTCATCTATCGATAGATACAACTCAAAAAAAGGTTTATTAAAGCTTCCCTAAAGAACATCTATGGATAGATGAGCAGAACTATGCATAAATGGTTAGATCTATCGATAGATGGCAAGCAGAAAGCTTCCCAAAAGGGTTATAAAGCTCATCTATCGATAGATAACCTCGATTAATCAATAGATGACACCATTTTCACAAAAATAAAAAAGTTAAAAGTGTATTTTCACTTCTCAAACAATAAATAAGACCCAATACTCGAGGGTTTCTCAACTCTTAGCCATTTTCTGAAAGGTAAAACCTCTCTAAAACCATTCAACCCATTTTTAATGAAAAATCATTGCTTTTGATGATTTTGATCCTAGTTTTGAAGTTTAAAGCTAAAAATGACATTTTTATGTTATAAAACCTTTAAAGCCCACATTTTAATGTTGGAAATTTATGATTTTTGCCTAGAAATTTCTATTGAGGATTAAAGTTATGGTTTTGTGATTTCCTTCAACATATAAGCTCATCTAAGGTAAGTTTAAAGAATTATAATCAAAAGCGAATAGATTTTGAAAGTTGCTAAATTAATTATTCCTATTTTATTAGTTTCGAAATTGATTGTTATGAATATTGTGTGATAGGAACACTTGAAAACATACCAGATTACATGGAATCGAAGTTGTAATCAAGTTTCCTATAAGGTGAGTATATACACCACTTTCAAAACTATTTTTGATATATAAAGTCGAAGCATGATTTAAGGATTATTGGTGAATATGATTTTTTGTAAATATTTATGTATTAAAAATTTATTTATGGATGAGGAAAATATTTTAAAATTTGTTTTCAACCTACTATGTACGTAAATATGATATCATGTATTAGTTTTCAATAAAAAGGGACAAGCACCATATGTTTGAGTCCACTCGATTATTCCGGTCTTCGAATTAATGTGGGTACAAGATATGATTTCTGATTAATGCATGAATATATGAGGTGTATGCTAGATATGTTGAGGCATGAAATGTGTGATGGCTTATATGATGATTTGCATCTAAGATATTATGTTTATGTATAGGATGTGTTTTTCCATATACTACATCATATGTTTGAGGAAGCATGATGAATCCTATAAGATTATGTATGTAATGTATGTTTTACATACGATATGAAGAAATAGTAGGTATGAGGAAATGCTATGAGATATGTATACAATATGAAATTCCATATACCTTATGAGATGAGTAAGCATGTATGTTATGGACATTCCATATACTAAATGCTACGAGTGTAAAAGTTTAACGAGTGCAATTGATTCCACTCACACAGGGTATAGTGACGACTTCACTTTTATGATGCATCATAAATGCTCAAAATGCAATGACGTTGTACATTCTCAACCTCAGGTTGATGGGGGTTGTACCATCACAATGTGTGAGTTTAATGCTAATGGAATGATTATGATTGTTATTTTTATGATATATTGCATGTTAAGTTCTTCTTGAATAATGTTTTTGAGTTATACCCTATGTTGGCATGAAAATGTGCTTAGAAAAATGAAATGAGATAGTCCCAAGAGATAAAGGGACGTAAAGGAATGGCAAAAATACAAAATTTTTCCTAGAAAATATAGTTTCAAAGGCTATCTATTGGTACATGTAGAACATCTATCGATAGATAGCAGACAGAATGCAATAGGAAGCCTTCTGCTATAAATCTATCAACAGATGTTCATCATTTATTGATAGTTGAGTTCTAGAATTGAATGTATTTGACTTGTTTGAAAGTTGTTCAAAGGTTTTCCAATGGTTATTCACAATTGTTTACATTATATATGCTATTTCAAATGTGATTAAACACCATATTTTATGAGATTAAAGTTTAAATTGATTATAATTGGCATGAGATTATAAGTGCATGTTACCAAGCACTCTTATCCAGTAGCTTGTCCCTTTCCGGTATCCACTCACGAAGTCTTTGTAACTCACACATTATTTTTCTTATTTATGTTATTGTTGATCAGTGACAGCATTTTGATAGCAGCTAGTGTCCCAAATACCAGTGTGCGGTCTTTATTCTTTGGTAGGTGTCTAATAGTCATTTGATGCTTGCAAGGTTAGTCGCGTTCCACTGACGAGTCGGTCTTTGCTTTAGGTTTATGTTTACAGACTATGAACATGTTTATGTTGATATTGCCAATGTTGGGCATCTTACATGGATGACATTATGCATGAGATTATAATGACGGCTATAGAGCCTAGACGGATACCCAAGGGTGCTGATGATGTTTAATGGTTATGTTATCGTGCACTATGGCAATGGCACTTGTTAATATATATATATATATATGAAATTCATGAGCTTACACAATTAAGTTGAGAAGTTCCTTTATTGTGCAATGAGTTTTATGAATGTATGTAGTATGATTACGTATGTTAATAGATGTTACATAATGCTTTCGCATGTGATGATGAATGCTTGATGATGTTATGATAAGAGGCTTGTTTGGGCCTAACAAGTTATGCTCGTCTGGGTCCATGCGCCAATTATGATCCTTCCAAGAAATAGGATGTGACATTAAATCATTAGTAATTTTCTATTTTCATGCACCTTTAAACATTATTTTTCATCAATCATTCTTCAACTAATTAGAGCTCCTATTAATTAATTAAGGCATTTTTCCTTTCATCCTTAACTAATTAAAATGGGTTACAATCAATTAAGAATTCTTCAACTTTAAATCTCTTGGTTTTGGCTCCTTTGGACGGTCAACATCACTTTGAATTTGAATTTTGATGCTTTTAAATGCTTTAAGTTTAATCCTTAATCAATTAACCCCTTTGGTTAATCAATTAATAACTTTTTGTTTTGTGTGAAGTATACTTTTAATTGATCAAACCTTGTTTTAACCAGTTAAGACCTTTTTGCCTATTCTTAGTTTAGCACCTAGAATTACTTTAACTGATTAAGGATCTATGTTAATTGGTTAAGACTAATCTGTCTTCATTAAAGCTCTTTCTTCTTTGCTTGTTTAACCAATTAATTTGTCAAGGGTCGACTTATCAGCGACAATATCTTACTAGCACAGGAGCTAATGGGCAAGATTGATGCCAAACCAAGGGGAGGTAATGTGGTCTTAAAATTGGATATGGCTAAAGCTTATGATCGTGTAAGTTGGGAATTCCTTTTCTTGATGATGGAGCAATTTGGTTTCAACTCTCACTGGATAAGTATGATCAAGGCTTCCATTTCTAATTGTTGGTTCTCCCTGCTGTTCAATGGGTCCATGGTGGGATACTTTAAGTCCGAGAGGGGCTTAAGACAGGGTGACTCTATCTCTCCCCTTCTCTTTATTTTATCTGCAGAATATCTTTCAAGGGGGATTAATAACCTTTTCAGCCGCTATATTTCATTGCATTACTTATCTAGCTGCTTAATGCCCATTAGTCACCTTGCTTTTGCTGATGATATTATGATTTTCACTAATGGATGTCGCTCAGCCTTGCAGAAAATTTTAAATTTTTTACAGGAATATGAGCAGGTATCTGGACAGCAGGTCAATCCTCAGAAAAGTTGTTCTATCACAGCTGCAAGCTGCCCACCATCAAGAAGGCATATCATAGCTCACACCACTGGTTTTCAGCACAAATCACTTCCTGTTACTTATCTCGGTGCTCCATTATATAAAGGACCAAAAAAGGTGATCCTTTTTTATTCCTTAATTACAAAGATCCGAGATCGTATCTCAGGGTGGGAGAATAAGATATTGTCATCAGGGGGCCGTATTACTCTACTGAGAAGTGTTCTATCTTCTCTTCCTATATACTTACTGCAAGTCCTTAAACCACCAGTGGCAGTGATTGAGAAAATTGATAGATTGTTTAACAGCTTCTTATGGGGCGACTCAACTGGAAACAAGAAAATGCACTGGGCGAAATGGACTAAATCCACATTCCCATGCTCAGAGGGGGGACTTGGAATTCGTAAATTGGAAGATGTTTGTGAGGCATTTTCATTGAAATTATGGTGGAGATTCCAAACAAGTAACAGCCTTTGGACACAATTTCTGAAAACCAAATATTGTCTTGGCAAACTTCCACACTATGTCCCACCAAAGTTTCATGACTCCCAAATTTGGAAACAGATGATTCGAGGCCGCGGCGTGGCACTGCAAAACATTCGATGGAAGATAGGGAAAGGGGAACTTTTTTTCTGGCACGACTGTTGGATGGGAGACAAGCCCTTGGTCAATTCCTTTCCTATGTACCAGAACGACATGACGTATGTTAAGAGCTTTTATAATGGTGATAATTGGGATGTAGGTAAATTACAATCTCTTCTCCCTATGGAACTGGTTGATGAGATATTGCAGGCACCTTTTAAAATTTCCCAAGATGATGTAGCATACTGGACACTTACATCAAATGGGGACTTCTCTACTCGGAGCGCTTGGGAGACAGTTAGGCAGAGACAAACACCACATGCCTTAGGATCTCTTATTTGGCACAGGAGCATCCCTTTATCAGTCTCTTTTTTCTTTTGGAGGGTCTTACACAACTGGATACCAGTTGAGCTACGGATGAAGGAAAAAGGGTTTCAACTAGCTTCGAGATGTTTATGTTGCACCTCAGAGGAATCTCTAATACATGTCCTATGGGAGAGTCCGGTAACAAAACAGGTTTGGGATTTCTTTGCTAAACCCTTTCAAATCTAAGTCTTGAATCCCAAGCAGGTTTCTCAAATTTTATGGGCATGGAATTATTCTAGGGACTTTGTCAAAAAAGGTCATATCCGCATATTGCTCCCAATCTTTATTTGCTAGTTCCTATGGTTAGAAAGAAATGATGCTAAGCACAGGCAATCTAGTCTGTATCCTGATCGAGTTATATGGCGAATTATGAAGCTGTTGAGACAACTTCATGATGGTTCCCTTTTACAACAATGGCAATGGAAAGGAGACACAGACATTGCAACCATGTGGGGTCACAATTTTCCCCCGAAGCAACAAGCAGCTCCTCATATTTTTTTCTGGAAAAAGCCTTCCATAGGTGAATACAAGTTGAATGTGGATGGCAGTTCACGAAACAGTCAACAAGCAGCTAGTGGTGGAGTGCTTCGAGATCACACAGGTAACCTTATTTTTGGTTTTT
Source organism: Theobroma grandiflorum (assembly GCA_036013995.1). Lineage (NCBI taxonomy): Eukaryota > Viridiplantae > Streptophyta > Magnoliopsida > Malvales > Malvaceae > Theobroma > Theobroma grandiflorum. The sequence continues at coordinate 19,361,615 of CP142131.1, forward strand.
CTGAGAATATTGGTTCTTGTAATTCTTTGCAGGCAGAATTGAGAGCTTTACTTCGAGGACTCCTATTGTGCAAAGAACGCCATGTTGAAAAGCTGTGGATCGAAATGGATGCATTGGTAGCGATCCAACTAATCCAGAAGTCTCAAAAAAGATCTCATGACATAAGATATTTGTTAGAGTCCATAAGGCAATGTTTGAGCAACTTCTCCTACCGCATTTCACACATCTTTCGAGAAGGCAACCAAGCAGCAGATTTCCTGTCAAATGAAGGACACAATCACTCAAACCTTTGTGTGTTCAATGAAACACAAGGTAAGTTATATGGAATGCTCAAGTTAGACAGATCGAATTTACCTTATGTCCGTTTTTGATCACTGTAAAGGAGTAGTACTCCTCGTTTACATTTGCTGTTATAAAATCCAAATTTCCTTAGTATCTCAATGTAATAGTAAGGAATATCCATCCTTCTGTAGCATCAAAAGTTATGCACTTAGGATGGCTACCCTTACTCTAGGTGCTTTTACGATTTTGCATTTTAGACATGTAATGTTGGAGGTACGGTCTATGTCCCCCTCCTTTGTCTTTTTATTTTCTAATTAATAAAATTTAACAGGGTAGCTAGGCCCTGCGCGAACTTCCAGCTTTTAAAAAAAAAAAAAAAAACCCATCTTGAAACTAAACAGACATCTTGACTTGCTTTCAAATACCAAATATATCAATAAATTTAAGCTATTTCCTACACACTTAAATAATATGATTAGACACCAATGAATGGGAAAGTTTTGTTATTATTAAAAATACATGGAGTCAACATTCTCCCTCTCTTATTTTTTATGATGACAAAACACTCCTAAATTAAAAGTGCAATATCTATGTTCAATATGAATGCTTTAAATCTTTATGCATAATGAGGATTACTCTCCCTTAGTTAATGCTTCTAGTTTCTTTTGTAATAAAATATTTATAATATCCACAATAGCTAAATAAGATATACAATACCCATCGTAGTTAAGCAAGATATATTGAATATCCATAATAACTAGCACATAATATTCAACAAAACCACAACTAAGCATCACACACATAAATTAAACATAAAAATCTATCAAACTCTATTTAACTTAGTCTTCATTTTCCCCCTTTTCGTCATCATTGAAAAAGATATTCAAAACTCTCCCTTAATGAGTGCATCTAGACTTGTCTTTAATCTTTAAATTAGACTTTAATTAATGGGAATCATAAGCACCCATACAATTAAGTCATACAAGCTTATAGATATAGTTTAATAACTTCGAAAGTCAAGCTTGTGGCCATATAAGAACATATGTATGAGAGTTAAATCATTTGAAGAACTTGTCAAGGATCACTTAAATAATGTTCAAGCAAATTTGATCATTTTGTCATAATCAAAACTATAATTATTTTAAAGCTAACAATCTTCCTCTTTTTTATATGTCAAAACTATGAGCATAATTTGCATTTGAAATTACTTTAAAATCTTATCCTCAACATTTGCATAAAATTAAATTTGCTCATAAACCTTCTCCCCATGTTTATTATATCAAAAATGTTAAAAAGCGTGGGCATTAAACACTTAAGCTCAAGAAATAATGGTTAGCAAAAATCATCAAGAATATAAGCATTAATTCGATGAATATGTAACCATAAAGCCACCAAGTTATCATATATATATATGCACGTAATATGCTCAACCAAGTCATGAAGAAATATAACCATTAAACACATTCAAGTATTAATTCATCAAGACAATCATTAATAAAAATGCCACATGTACATATATCTATAAGCAAAATGTGGACATAGCATTTATGAAGTTCAAGAAAAATAAGCAAAAAGATGTTCAATAAACACATAAGTCATATTTCAACTCCAATACCAAGTGTTAAAGCTCAATATACCAATTGATAAATATAAGTAAAATCTCCCCCTTGTAAAATTACAATATCAATTATGAGAGATGAAATCATCTTAAAGTTCATTATATCAATTGGTAAAGCAGTAGTAAAGACTTCCCTTATCATTAAGCATTCCAAGCATATCAACTTCAAGGCTCAAACACAATTTAGAAAGACGTGATAAATTTAAAGCTTAAATGAGAAAAGACAACTCTAAAGATTTAGGCTAATTTTAAAGCTAGATACTAATTGAGAAAGCTAAAGCTTGATACCAATTATGCATTTCAACATTCAAGTTTAAGTTAGAAGCAATATAAGGCACAATATCAATTTTGGTGTTTAGAAAGATGTAACCGGTAGAGAAGAACACCAAATGTTGAATTCTCACCAAACCTTGTTGTTGAAGATCTCAATTCCTCGTGATATCAATGACAATGATTAACTTCCCATTAAGAAATCATTAGCTCAACACAAATTGTTAGAGATACTTAATAGATCACATATTAGGAGAAAAATCATGAGTCGAGAATAAATAAGCATTCAAATGGATATTCAATTTATTTTCTTAATAGTCAAATATTCATGGAACTAAAAGTGTATGAGCATTTGAATAGATGTTCAACATATGTATCAAATACTCATATTTTTCAAAATATTTGCAAAGTAGTTCCCTTGCATGTCCAAGGTATCATTAATCATCAAGCATCATTCTCAAATATTATTAAGCATCATCTAACATTACCAAGCAATATTAACCAAGCATTTTTCCAAATAATTAACAAGCAAGCATTTCAAGAAATATTCTCCAAATTATATATGAAGTTAGCAATTCAAGAAGAATTTTTTCATGATGAAGATATCATTATCAATGAAGCATTACCAAAACATTTTACACTTGTTGCAACCATGTATGAAAGTATTATCATCAAGTAAGCACAAGCGTGATTGCAAGATATAAAATGGCTATCTTCATTAATTATGATTGCAATTTGTTTTACGAAATGCAAGCATGAATATAATAATTTATTTTAAATTATATAGACATATACAATAAGAAATAAGCAAGCATTAAAATTCAAGGTACATGCTATTTCTAAATAATTCATGATTCATGAGTGATATCAATTGTTATGAAATATTGAAAATAAAAGCACTCAACTCATGAATATGTTAAAAGTGAACATTCAATCATCAATGAATACCAATTATCAAGATTCAAGAAATAGATATTCAATCAAAGCACATTAGGCATGCACTGCTCACTAAAGATATAGGTCATATTTCGTTTGACATTTCAATTTATCTATAGTAACCTTTAAGGTATAATGGATGCACACTGAATTTTTAGATCATGTGAATATTTAAGGCTCAATGAAGACATAGTCAACATTCAAATATATATTTAAAGGATATTTCAGCTATGTCAACACAAACTATATGTCATGATCAAACTTGACTTGAGTTATGGAATTAAGTACTATAAGTAATTCTATTATTTAAGTCAAGTCTTAGATTTCAATCATTAAGAGCACGCAAGATTAAATGTCATGTAAGGTTTTAAGTGTAAACTTGACTTGAGTTATGCATATTCAATGTCACTCAGTTTTGTTTAATTATTCTTTAAATGGTTTATGAAATATGCAATGAGAATAATGAATCATGTTTATGCATGTCAAGGTTCATTTTAAATATCTCACAATCATGAGTCAAAATGCCTTTATGACCATTCAAGCTTACAAGCAAGCATATACATCCAATAAAAACAAGTCAATAAGTATTTTCATCATAAAACAAACTTGTCCAATTCATAAATCATTAAAAACTTAAGGATAGCAAACATTTTTCTCATATAAGCTCATCTTGCTTTAAAAATACCAATTCAAGTAGTCAAAGCTTATCATGAAACATTTAAATAAGTCTTAAATGACAAAGCAAAGTTGTTCAAGTGATTATATTTTCTTAGGCACGAGGAAATCACAAAGCCAAATCTTCAAACTCAATTTTCCTTGTTTATGCTACTAGAATAAGCAACTATGCAAATCAATCTATTAATCACATTAGCCACTTCACACACTATAAACATCAAGCCTTTTATGCTTAAAAATATACTCAAAAAACATTTTTTTCCAAAAAAAAATGAAATCAATGTTACAAAACATGAGAAAATAATATCAAAACAATTTTCCACAATTAAGCAAAATCAATAAAACAAACAAGCAATTTTTTAAAAAAATTGAATAACTTTTGGCATAAGAATATGGATATAATTAAGATCAAAGATAAGCACATACTTAGTATTTAGGCTCATACTTTCTTTAAGATTATGCAATTTATAACATGTATCATATCAAATCAAATTCTATAACCAAAATTTATCAATAAAGATCAAATAAGAGTACACAAAGAATTATGCACTTAATATTCAAGCAAGAAAAGGCAAACAAAGTTCTCAATTTGAAAGGCAAACAAAAACCAAGTTGAATCAATCAATCTGAATAATTTGATAACTAAGCAAAATAAGAGCAAACAACCAAAGATCATAATTTGACAAATAAATGACTTTTGGTATAGAAATCACCTAATTTCCATTGTGTGTCTAGAAGGCAATCAATCTTCAAGAATTTGTTCCTTTTGCTCTAGCATACCTACAAGAGACATTTTTCATATGTTTTTTAGTATCCAAATTGCTTTGGATCCTTGATAGTTAGTCCTATTATACAAAGTTCATTTAGGAACCCACACATATTTAACTCTACAAGATAGATATTTCTTAATTAAACAAATTTATGAAATATGACCATGAAAGTTACAATAATTGCATTTGGTAATCTTTGAAAATGGGGAATTCATAAAAACTTTTTGCTCTTCATTTATCAAATCTTTAAGCTTTATTTTCACATCTAAATCTTCTTTTTCCAAAATGTCAATTTTCTTTTGAGAGGCTTTAAAATCTATTTTCAATTTTTCATTTTTCTTTTCCAAATCAATCTTTGCCTTCATTAAGAAATTATTTTCTTGTATTTCAAATCCATTCTCATATTCACATAAATATTTTCAAACCTTTTGCCAATGAATACAACTTTATTAAATCAATGCCAATCATATGGATACATAAGAATCAAAGAAAACTTTAAATCTTCTATGACAAAGATGACTAATGCTTAACAAGTTATGCTTTAGATCTTCAACAAGTAAAACATGCTTGATTTGAATTTGAAAAGCTAATGGGTTCAATTCCTTGGATGATACCTTTGAAGTTGTCATCGAAAAAGACACCATTTTTTTTCTTTCTATCAAGCTTGATAAACAAATTTTCATTTTTGATCATATGATTTGAGCAACCACTATCCCAGTGCCAAGATTGCATTTCCTTTGGTTGAGCTCATTGTTCTTTTTACTCTTACTTAACCTACAAAATAATTTTTCATGTTTTTTTCAAAAGTACCCATACTTAGATGGGTATTTGGGGGTTAGTAAGCACATAAGAACTTTTAGGGAGGTTATTATTGATCCCAAATATAGGTGCTAGAGGGAAGGTGAATAGCACTATCTCGGCTCTTTTTGGTGAGATTGAGACTTGATCTCAAACTAAGAAAGATAAGGCAATGAAAACAATTGACAAGGTATTTATAGTGGTTCAGTCTAAGACCTACATCCACTACATTGATTATCCAACCAAGGATTTTTAAATCAAACACTAGACGGTGAAATTCACAAGCTTCCACCAAGCTTTTACAATGGCTTTTCCAAGGCTTAGCCATAACCTTTACACCAGTTTTTCACGGGATCAACTAAAACCCAATGTGGCTTTCCAAGGCTCAACCACAACCTATCACTAGTTTTTCCCGGGCTAAACTAAAACCCAATGTGGCTTTCCAAGGCTCAACCACAACCTATCACTCTAGTTTTTCATGAGCTAAACTAGAACCCAACCCCAACTTTTCAAGGCTAAGTTGAAACCTACAAGCATCCAAGCAAACCTTGCTTGATGCAAACACTTAGAATGAAACACTTACTCTAAAAATACAAAGATAGAAAAGGAAAGTACCTAGTGATCACATGGTGGATCTATATGGTACAAGTTGAAGTGCTGAACATAGATACAAAGAATAGGCGTTGAGGTTCAATGAAGAGTACAAAGGATTTTCAGGTTTTGCTACTCTTCTTGGCTTGAATGTGATGGTGTCTTTTTGTGTGAAGCCAAAGTTGTCAAGATTTGTCCAAAGTTTTGTCCCTTGGCATTTGAAGATCTTTTTATAGTTGGAGAAGCTTGTCTGATGGCTGTTGGAACGTTTATGACCGTTAGAAATAATTTGGGGAATGTTCTAGCCGTTTTCTTGTCTTGTAGTGGCCTGGCGGATGAAGTAGACAGAGAGCACTTAGTCGACTAAAATTTTTCCCTTGGTCGACTAAGTTGGCTTTGTTTCAGACTCAGATTCGAGTAATCGCTTAGTCGAATAACCCCATTATCTTGGTCAACTAACTTGATTCTATTTCTCACCAAGCTTCACCCTTTTACTTCTCCACTTTGACTTTGGTTCAACCAGTGATCTTCCTTAACATATCAGGGGACTTCATCAATACTGATCTTCCTTGTTCTTTATTCAAATCACATCTTTGGATGTTCAATAGGAAGATTGAAATAGTTTCTCATTAATGAACATTTGCCCTACACATTTTGTTAGAAGCATTAGACAAAAATGACATGGGAATGTTTTATTATCATCAAAACTAATGGAGTCAACAATCTCCCCCTTTTTGATGATAACAAAACATCCCTTGATTAACAGCATGGCACCTTTTTAATTCTTTTTTCAATTTCTGCAGAAAATGAGGATTGCTCCCCCTAAGTTCATGCTCTCTCTGAGTGTATGCATATCTTTCGTCTTATTCCAGCAAGTTCTTATCTTAGTTATATTCCTAGTGACATTGTACATACTTGCTTTTATCAGAAATTGTTCACATATGTAGATTTTTTGAGCAACTGATATGTTGATAGATTTCATCAGATTTTCTACTTCAGTAATTTTCTGTCAATTAACATGCAAGCTCATATTTTATCATGTTAGCTCCAGATTTCATTCACACAATCATTTTTCCAGCAAAGCTCTTATGAAACATTATTCATATGTATTCAAGCACATGTTTTACTTTGCATTATTGTCTCAGAGATGATTTAACAACATAATAACTCAATATTAGCACAAAATCAGAAAATTATAGTAGTTTTGCACAGTGTCATTAGATAAATTTTCAGCCATGCTTTAAAATCCTATAGATGTCATTTTTACAATTCAAGCATTTCAAACGATCATCAATAAGCATATTCAAGATATTCATAAAGTCAGCTGAAATTAAGAGCATTGTTTGAATGCCATTTTGGCATTGATTTCCAACAAGACAATAACCAGAAAAATTATTCCAGAATTACCCCTAGTCTTGTTTTTGCTACTTATCTGCCCTAGAAGTCTAGTACCTCTACCCTGAGATTTTTGTTTTTCTAAATACTATACTCTCTTTTTGTCATCATCAGGGAGGGGGCAAGGTGTCAGTGCTTAGAAGGAGACATAGTCTGTTCCCACCAAGGATTTAAGGGAAAATAAGAGGGTGGTCTCAGAGGGGCTTGAGAGGTTGCTTTTGGAGTCTGTTGAGGAGATGTCTCTGTAGTCTTTTCTAGAGTTCCCTGATCTGAGACTTCTATGAGGGCTTGAGGAGTGCTTGCAGGAGGTGACTTTGCCTTTTCTGCCAATCGTGAATACTTCCTTGTCGTTGGAGGAATTGGTTTTCTTACTGTCTTCTTCTGTCTCATGGCAGGTGGTTGAGTCTTAGAAGCAGGAGTTATGTCTTTTGTTGTTGTTTTTCCTTTCTTCTTTCCTTTTACTGCAACTCCTTGTCCTGAAGTCATTACTTGAGCAGCTTGAGCTGCTGCTGCCTCTTTTTCTACTTGCTCTTCTCTAACCATTTCATAGAAAAGTCCCATAACAGATACTTCTTCAAAATGTGGAAAGGATCCTTCATGTTCAAGCTGAGATGGAGGCCGGTGCTTAGGAGAACCAAGTGGTGAACCAACTACCTCAGTCCCTTAATCAGAGGTTTCCTTTCTTGTTGAGGTGGTTTGGTGTGGTTCTTCAGGTTCTGGTTGAAGGTCATGATGACCAGGACTTGCACTTTGGTAGGTTGACCCTTCAGCTTGAAATTCAGGGCTTGCATCTTGGAATGTAGAACCTTTTGGCTGCAGTGCTGATCCTTCAGCACCTTGTCCTTCTGGTGCCATGCTCTCAGTAGCAGAGGAGTCAGCATTTGTAGGTTCTGTTGGCATTTCAGATCTGGCTTTCAAACTGGCTTCATTCCCATTCATCTTTTTTTCGATTTTAACAAGCTTATCTCCCTGATCAGTAAGTTTGGCATCCATTCTCATCAACAGATTGAACATCATTTCATTGGAGAATAGAGCAGCTGCTGTTTCTGGTTGTGTGAGGGCTACCTCTGGTTGTGTCTAAACTGAGGTGATCTTAGAGGTCTTGCTAAAGGTGTCTCCATACACCTTGTATCCCATTTTGATCAGACTTCCCAAGTAGATTGGTTGGTCTCCACTTTTGACCATATCTGTATCCTACCTCTTTGCCCACACTCCTTTCTTCTTGATAAGGGATGTGATCACATTCCCATAGGGCAAATGAATCTTTTCCAATTTACAAGCTGCCCTCATTCTTTCAACCATGAACCGTCCAAGGTTCAGAACTTCTCTAGTGAATGCATGCTCCATCAACCAAAGGTCTTGAAGACTAATGTAGCTTAGGCTTCCACTCCTACCATGCAAGTTCGCAGCAACAAAGTAATGCAGGATTCTGAATTGTGGACTAATAATCAGTCCTGCATTGCTCTTAGAAGAGAATTTCTCTTTATTTCTAGTAATAATTTCCCACACATAAGCAGGATTATACTTGTCAAGCATGTCATACTCTCCTTGTTCTCTTTCTATTCCTAGCAGACCACTCAAGTCAGAGGCTGTAACTAAGAACTCCTTCCCATTCAGAAAAACATTAAGATTATATTCAGAATAGTCTTCTGAGTCATCAAGCTCCCTTTCACTATATGCAATGCTAGCATAAAATTCTTTAACAAGGCTAGCACTATATGTTCTGTCTTTGAATGAGCTATAATCCTCAATGCTTAGTCCATTGAAATAATCTGTCAAGCTTGTTTGGAGTTCAGGAGTTTCACTGAAACTCTCCAAGTCAATGAACTTCCCACATGTAATGGGAGCATTTTCGATATTCTTAAATCTATCTTCATGAATTTTGTTCCTAAATTTCATAGAAGAAAGAGACAAATGAAGTACCTTTTTCTCTTTTGTTTTTCTTTCTCAGTTTCTCAGCTTTTTCCTTCTTTTCTTTTTGTTTCCTCATTTCGAGCCCTTTCCCAGTCTTTTTTATTGTAGAACTAGATGCCCCTTTATGCTTCTTTCTTTGGTGCTCAGCTTCGAGGTTCTCTTCTGCTGGTCTTTTCCCTTTCTTCTTTGCCAACAAATCTTTGAGAAGGGTCGACTTTGCCATTGTGGTTTCTGAGGATGTCTTTCACTTAGGTTTCTAGGAGATGACAGAGGAAGGTTCTTAGTTGATTTCAGAAGATGGAGAGAAGCAAAGGAAATTGATGGAATTGATAGAGTCGATTCTCAGTGAATGGTGATTTCTGATTTAGGGAACTGCCTGCCTCCCCCTTAACCTATGCCTTAATTTTCCAAATTTCAAAAACTCCCTATCATATTTTTACTTTTTACTACACAAGGTTTCCCTTTTTTTTTTTGGCACCCGGTAGACATACAATCTCATCAATTTAACCCTATATCAAATAGCAATAATTCTCTTGATTTAATATAACAGAGTATTCTTAGTTGACTAAGTTTTATACTTCAGTCAACTAAGTCTTTTCTATTTTCTTCTATTTATTCCAGACTTCTTTCTACAACTCTTCTAGACAACACATTCCTGGATTCCTTCTGATTTCACAGAACCTATCCTCACAAAGAGGCTTTGTGAATATATCAGCTAATTGGTGCAATGTGTTTATGAATTCAATGTTGATTTCTCCCTTAGTTACATGATCTCTAATAAAATGATGTCTAATTTCAATGTGTTTGGTTCTTAAGTGTTGCACAGGATTTTTTGAAATATTTATAGCACTGGTGTTGTCACAATATATGGATGTGTTATTCATGGACAACCCGTAGTCTCTCAATTGTTGCTTAATCCATAAAACCTGTGCACAACAACTTCCTAGGGACACATATTCTACTTCAGCAGTGGACAAGGCAACAGAATTTTGCTTTTTGCTCGACCAGCATACAAGCATGTTTCCTAGCAACTAGCATGTTCCACTAGTGCTCTTCTTATCAGTTCTACTTCCAGCAAAGTCAGCATCTGAATATCCTACAAGACTGAGTGGTGATTCTTTTGAATACCATAATCCTAGGCCTTGAGTTTCAATGAGATATCTAAATATTCCTTTTACAGCAGTGAGGTGTGTTTCTTTAGGTTGAGACTGAAATCTAGCACACAAACACACACTAAACTGAATATCTGGTCTACTTGCAGTTAAGTAAAGAAGAGATCCAATCATACCTCTATAGAGCTTTTGATCTACATCTTTACCTTTCTCATCAATATCAAGCTTTGAAGATGTACTCATTGGTGTGCTGATGGATTTCAATTTTAACATGTCATACCTCTTGAGCATGTCTTGAATGTATCTGTCTTGGCTGACAAAGGTTCCTCTTTTACATTGCTTGATTTGAAGGCCAAGAAAGTACTTCAATTCTCCCATCATGCTCATTTCGAATTCTCCCTCCATTTCCTTAGCAAAGTTCTTGCAAAGAGATTCATTAGTAGCACCAAATATTATGTCATCAACATAGATTTGAACTATGATTAAGTCGTTTAGGTATCTCTTGATAAACAATATGGTGTCAATGCTGCCCCTAGCATAGTCTTTTTCTACTAGAAATTTTGAAAGCCTTTCATACCAGGCTCTAGGAGCTGGTTTCAGTCCATATAAGGCTTTATGAAGCTTAAGGACAAGATCTGGTTTTTCTAAATCTTCAAAACCAGTAGGCTGTTCAACATATACTTCTTTTTGAATGATTCCATTTAGGAATGCACTTTTCACATCCATTTGGTATAATTTAAAGTTCATATGACAAGCAAAGGTAACTAGCAATCTTATGGCTTCTATTCTTGCTACTGGAGCAAAGGTTTTTTAATAATCTATTCCTTCTTCTTGATTATACCACTTTGCTACCAATCTTGCTTTGTTTCTCACAACATTTCTTTGTTCATCAATTTTGTTTCTAAACACCCATTTAGTGCCAACAATAGGGTGATTTGAGGTCTTAGGCACTAGTGACCATACATTATTTCTCTCAAATTGATTTAGCTCCTCTTGCATGGCTAAAATCCAGCCATCCTCTTTTTCAGCTTCTTCAAAGCTTTTAGGTTCAATTTGAGAAATAAAAGCTGAAAATTCACAAGTTTCCCTAGTTCCTTTCCTAGTCTTAACTCCATAAGATATGTCTCCTATGATTTGATCTTGTGGATGATCTCTCACATATCTTCAGCTCTTAGGTAAGTCACTATGCTGAATTTCTTGTCCTTGTAGATTTTCAAGAGGTGGAGCTACGGTTTCTTCTCTTGATGAGTCTTTCTCATTGTTCTTGCTATCATTTAGACTCATTTCATCCATGTGTTTTCCTAGATTTTCAAAATCTTCATCATCCTCATGAACTTTCTTTTCAACATGGATTGATTAATCGAAAACTATATGGACAGATTCTTCAACAGTTAGTGTCCTTTTGTTGAAAACTCTATATGCTTTTGAGTTCATGGCATATCCTAAGAATATTACTTCATCACTTTTAGCATCAAACTTCCCTAATGGTTGTTTTCCATTGTTCAATACAAAGCATATGCAGCCAAAGCTCCTAAGGTGAGAAATATTTGGTTTTCTTCCTTTGTACAGCCGATATGGGGTTTTTGACATGATTGCTCTAATTGAAACTCTATTAAGTATGTAAGCTGCTGTATTGACAGCTTCAGCCCAAAAATATTTAGGGAAGTTGTTCTCATAAAGCACAGTTCTTGCCATCTCTTTCAATGTTCTATTCTTTTTTTCCACAACTCCATTTTGCTGAGGTGTTCTAAGTGCTGAAAAGTTATGTTCCACCCCCTTTTCATTGCAATATCTCTCGAACTCATCATTCTCGAATTCACCTCCATGGTCACTCTTGATCCTAATAATGGATGTACCTTTTTCATTTTCAACTTTCTTACAATGTCCTACGAAAGCTAACAGTGCATCATTCTTGTGAGCAAGGAAATAAACCCAAGTGAATCTTGAGTAATCATCAACAATCACTAAACCATAAGATTTACCACCTAGACTTGTGGTGCTAATTGGACCAAAGAGATCCTTGTGGAGTATTTCAAGAGGTTTCGATGTTGACACAACATTCTTAGCTTTGAATGATGTTCTAACTTGTTTTCCTAGCTGACATGCTTCACATACTTTATCACCTTCAAACCTAATGCTTGGTAGTCCAATAACTAGATCTTTCTTGATTAGTTTAGACATAGTGTTCAAACTAACATGTCCTAGTCTCCTATGCCACAACCAGTTATCATTTTCAGCCTTGGCTACTAGACACATTTCACTATCCTTTTCTAGATCCTCAAGGAAAATTACATACATGTTTTTCAATCTATTTCCTATGAAGGTAGTCTTGTTAGTGCCCATGTCTATTACTTCACATTTGTTGGAATCAAAACAAACCTTAAACCCTTTATCACATAACTGGCTTATGCTTAGCAGATTATACTTTAGACATTGAACAAATAACACATGGCTGATTTATGTGCAGGAGTTCTTACCAACCGTACCTATACCTTGAATTCTTCTTTTTGAATTGTCTCCGAAGGATATGGTGCCTCTCTTTTTCTTGTCCAGTTGTGCAAATAGCATTTCATCTCCTATCATGTGTCGAGAGCAGCCACTATCCATATACCATGGCTGTTTCTTTATGTGTTGAGCCTTTGAGCATGTTTCCTTTAGGTGCAGCTCAACCTACAAAAATATGGTTCAGTTCTTCTTGATAGGTACCCATGCTTTGATGGGTCCTTGAGTGTTAGTGTCAATAAAGTAGCCTTTTGACACCCAGATTTTCCTGGTTTTCTGCACATGAAAGTTTTTGACACACTCATATGATAGATGACCATGTGTTCCATAATGATAGCGTCTCGATGATGCATTATGATGATTCTTCTTGCTATATGACTTTTTCTTTAAAAAATCATTGTTTAAACATTTAAGAGCTTCATTTTCATTAAAAGTTTTTTGCAAAGCATCAATTTTATTTTCCAGCTCTACTCTCATGATTTCTAAATCTGCTTTTGAATGTTCCAGTTCAGTTTGAAATGCACTTCTTTGTTCAAAAACAGAGTTGAAATCAAGTTTAACTTTCTCCAAATCTTTTTCAAGTGATGCAGCCTTTTTCTTTAGATTTTTGTACTTTAAAAATAGGCTTTCAAACTCATCACACAACTCATCATACTTATCTTGTAAATCATTTATAGATATATCACAAGTTGATGAGCATACCTCTGTTTCATCATCCTTTGCCATCAAGCAGATGTTTGCTCTTTCTTTTGAGCTTTCTTCATCAGATTCTGTGCTTGAATCACTATCTGACCAGGCTGCAGTAACCATTGCCTTTTTCGATTTTTTGTTTCTCTTTGGAGTTTCTTTTTTCAGCAATGGACATTCAGATTTGTAGTGTCCTAGTTTTTTGCATTCATAGCAGATTACTTCTTCCTTGTTACTGCTTTCATTCTTGTTTTTCTTCCATGCAGGACCTTGATCCCTTTTAAAGAATTTTCTTGCAAATTTTTGATTCTTTATTCCTATCAGTTTTCTCAATCTTCTTGCAACAAGTGCAAGTTCATCATTGTCATCGCATGAGAGTTCTTCCAGCTCATCTTTAAGGATGTTGGCTTTGAGTGCTATGTTCTTTTTCTTTTCTTTTACCTCTCTTTTATCCTCTTCTTCTTCTTCCTTGAGCTCCAGCTCATGTGTGAGGAGTGACCCGTAAATTTCATCAAGTGTTATGATGTTCAAGTCTTTGGCTTCTCGGATGGCAATCACCTTTGGCTTCCAAGACTTAGGCAGACTCTTAAGAAGTCTTTTTACAAGCTCATGTTCCGGGATAGGTTTTCCTAGTTGGTTAAGTTTATTTGTGATGTTTGTGAACCTATCAAACATGCTGGTGATGTCCTCACCAGGTTCCATTTTTAACATCTCATAGTTATGGGTCAAGAGGGCAATTTTAGACTCCTTGACTTGAGAAGTCCCTTCATGTATTATCCTTAACTTATCCCATACTTGCTTAGCTGTAGTACAGCTTGAGACTTTGTTGAACTTGGTGGGAGTTAAGGTACAATGCAAGATGTTGATTGCCTTGAAATTGGTCTGCACTTTCTTAGTTTCAGCCTCGGTCCATTCAGACCTTGGCTTAGGCATCAACTCGTTTGTGACATCATTTACAGTTAAGGGAGTAAAGGGACCATCAGTGATGACATCCCACATTTCATAATCTATGGCTCTAATGAAAATCGACATTCTAGTGCTCCAATAAGGGTAATTAGAGCCATCAAACAGAGGTGGTCTGTTTGTTGATTGTCCCTCAGCTACTACCGATTTATGTTGAGCCATTTGGATCCTCTCTAAGGGTGTTAGACCTTATATTCAGAGATCTTGCTCTGATACCAATTATTGGTCCCAAATATAGGTCCTAGAGGGGGGTGAATAGCACTATCTTGGCTCTTTTTGGTGGGATTGAGACTTGATCTCAAACTAAGGAAGATAAGGCAATGAAAACAATTAACAAGGTATTTATAATGGTTCGGTCCAAGACCTACATCCACTACCTTGATTATCCAACCAAGGATTTTTAAATCAAATACTAGACGGTGGAATTCACAAGCTTCCACCAAGCTTTTACAATGGCTTTTCCAAGGCTTAGCCACAACCTTTACACTAGTTTTTCACGGGATCAACTAAAACCCAATGTGGCTTTCCAAGGCTCAACCACAACCTATCACTAGTTTTTCCCGGGCTAAACTAAAACCCAATATGGCTTTCCAAGGCTCAACCACAACCTATCACTCTAGTTTTTCACGGGCTAAACTAGAACCCAACCCCAACTTTTCAAGGCTAAGTTGGAACCTACAAGCATCCAAGCAAACCTTACTTGATGCAAACACTTAGAGTGAAACACTCACTCTAAGAATACAAAGATAGAAAAGGAAAGTACCTAGTGATCACACGGTTGATATATATGGTACAAGTTAAAGTGCTGAACATAGATACAAAGAATAAGTGTTGAGGTTCAAAGAAGAGTATAAAGGATTTTCAGGTTTTACTACTCTTCTTGGCTTAAATGTGATGGTGTCTTTTTGTGTGAAGCCAAAGTTGTCAAGATTTGTCCAAAGTTTTGTCCCTTGGCATTTGAAGATCCTTTTATAGTTGGAGAAGCTTGTCTGATGGCTGTTGGAACGTTTATGATTGTTAGAAATAGTTTAGGGAAGGTTCTAGCCGTTTTCTTGTCTTGTAGTGGCCTGGCGGATAAAGTAGACAGAGAGCACTTAGTCAACTAAAATTTTTCCCTTGGTCGACTAAGTTGGTTCTGTTTCAGACTCAGATTCCAATGATCGCTTAATTGACTAACCCCATTATCTTGGTCAACTAACTTGATTCTGTTTCTCACCAAGCTTCACCCTTTTACTTCTCCATTTTGACTTTGGTTCAACCAGTGATCTTCCTTAACATATTAGGGGACTTCATCAATATTGATCTTCCTTGTTTTTTATTCAAATCACATCTTTAGATGTTCAATAGGAAGATTGAAATAGTTTCTCATTAATAAACATTTGCCCTGCACACTTTGTTAGAAGCATTAGACACAAATGACATGGGAATGTTTTATTATCATCAAAACTAATGGAGTCAACAGTTATTACCCTTATGATAACAATCATAAAAGAGATGACTTTTGTTGCCACAAGCATAACAATGGAATGAAAATGCATTATTTTTCCTTCTAAAAATAGCATTTCTTTTTCATTTTTGTTTTTTGTACAACTTCAATTTTGATCTCTCTTTTATTGAAGCTTTAAGAGCAACATTCTCATCCAATGCCTTTTGCAAGGCCTCATTTTTGCTCTCTAGTTCCAACATCAAAGATTCAAACTTTGTTTTGGAATGCTCCAGCTCAATTTAAAAAACATTTTTCTGATCAAAAACATATTTGAAATCACATTTAATCTTTTATAATTCATCATTTAAAAATAAAGCTTTCTTTTTCAAAACCTTATACTTTAAAACTAACTTATCAAATTCAGCATATATACAATCATACTCATCTTGAAATTCATCATAGGAAATATTAGATAAATCAAAAATTATTTCGAGTTCTTCATCTTTGGCCATCAAGCAAAAGTTGGTTTTTAATTTTATTTCGTCTTTAGTTTCCTTCCTTTTTTCTTCTTATTCTTCCTTCATCTCTTGCTCATATGTTAGGAGTGAGCTATATATCTGATCTAGGATGATGATATTAAGATCTTTGGCTTCTTAAATTATTGTCACCTTTAGCTTCCAAGCTTTTGGTAAGCTTCTAAACAACCTCTTTACCACTTCATGTTCAAGAATTTCTTTTCCTAGTTACTTGAGCTTGTTAACAATGTTGGTGAAAGGATCATACATGGTTGTGACGTCTTCTCTTGGTTTTGTCTTGAACATCTAATAGTTGTGAATGAAAAGAGCAATCTTAATGTCACAACCTAAACCCAAGGGCCATGACTAGTGCACTAGCCCAATAAGCAAGCCCATTAGACTCGAGAAAGCTTGAGAGTTCAAAATCATATTACACATCATGCCAAGGGATTTATATTCAAATATTTATAACAAACTCAAACATAATACATTATCCTTGGCATACAATACATATAAATATTCAAATAGCCATACATTGGCCATTCAAATTAGGTTCGTACATAACAGCCCTTACATATAAGTTCAAATGGCACATTATGCTTACATATAATGAAGCCAACCATATGCGAAAGCTCATGACAAACTCAGTGAAGTGAGCACAACAGAGCACCTATCGGATGCCAAAATCAGTCTATTTATAAACAATCTTTGCCATGCTCCTTCGTGCTCTATTTATCTGCACATGGTACATAAATGGGTAAGTACTATAATACTTAGTGAGTGGTGCAGATAACAAAGTCATACATATATTAAACTCATATATAGAATATATGCACCATCTGTGCATCTAGATGTTCTAGCAAACATCTCCAAATGTAAGGCATATCAACATACTCAATCTCTCCAAATATCATCACATATATCAATAAGCTTACCTTTGAAGCAAATCAAGTCATTTGAATCATTCTCCATGGCACACTCTAGTTGCCGGAGTATCACATCAGAATCACATCATAATTATTTAAGCTTTCCATGGTTATCTCACATCATATGCAGATCAAATTAACGAGTGGTCTTCCCTTGGACATAATCAAATCACGCATAGGGTAAAGCCACTAGAGGAGAACAAATCATTCACGTGCCAAAACAACATGCAGAAAGTAAATCATTCTCAGCAACGAAGCAGCTGACGAAAAGTCAAAGTCATCGACTAGAGTTGTAACACCCCATACTCTCGTATAAAACCAATATGAACTTATCGACAAATGAAAGGTCAATTGATGTAAATTTAAGTACCAAAGAGTGGTGACGGGTGAAAGGCATATCTCGAAATTAAATATTTTGCACGTCAGAAAATAGTAATCAAATAATAACATTTTTATCAAGGATGAATTAGCAAGTTACAAAGGTTATTCAGAAGTGAACCGAGACAAAGTAAGACATTTTGGGTCTTGAAGAGAAAGTGGAAAATTTTAAAATAAAATAATATTTTTTGAATAAAATAATATTAAAATAATACTGATGTCAAATTGGTCATATTACACAAAAAATGTGTGATTTGTACAATTTTTCTAAGTAGGAGAGTGGAGGTAAGGAAGAATTTTGAAGAAAAACGACGTTAGTGGGACTCGCATGTGTTTATTAAATAGAGCAAGAGCAGGTAAGTATATATTTAAATATTATGGTGACACCTTGATGAGGTGTAAATTCTATATTTTACTTGTACAAGTGTAAAGGAAAGAATATAGAAGGAAATTAGAGTTTAAGAAATGTTGGAAGGACTAAATTGTAAAGGATGAAAAGTTTAGAGGGTCGAATGGTAAATAAAGAAAAGTTTGAAGACTTAAGTGCAATTTCAATATTTAAAGTTAAATGGATATTAACTAACCAAGGGAAGTTAGATTAGGTGGGATTATGAGATGTACATGTGACTTCACTATTACATGCAAATTATAGCATGCAAAAAAAAAAGTTAGTAGGAAACATGTGGGATCCCCACAATGTGAAGTAAAATGAAGAATAAGGTTAAGTTCATTTGCATGTAATGAGATTGGTGAATTAGATGGCCAAATGAGGAAGGAAATATGTGGGTTGCATGTGACTTAAATGAATTAATGAATGACCAAATAAAATATTAAGTGAAGTTTGTGCATGAAATGTGGTTGGAGGAATAAGGTGATGCATGAAATAAAGAATGAAGAAAAGAAAAATGAGAAAGTGAGGTGGCGAATGGAAGATAATTAGGATAGATTTTGGACCAATGAGCAAAAGAGAAAAATTGTGCATGAAATGTGAGTGGGGAATAAGTTGGTCCAATGAGAAGTGAGGAATAAAAGAAAGGAGAGAAAGTGTGAAACCCTGTCAAGCTCGTTAAAAGGCGGTATTGTACCGAGTGGTACAACCAAGTTAATTCAAGCCTCGAACTAGTTCAAATAGAAATTCTACGAGGAATTAGAGAATTTCAAAACCCACAGAATGATTAAAAATGGCAATTTGGAGTTCAAAGGCCGATTCAGAATCAATCGAAAAAATTGATCGATCAAGGATAAAATGGTCATTTTGCCATTTAAGGACAAAATGGAAATATTTAGAAAAGATTTTGACTACATTTGATCAAAATTGATTATATGGAGTATAATATGAGGTTTGGCAGTGAAAAATTTTAAATTCTCGATATTTTCTAAGTATATGGGCAAAATCGTAATTTTATCACATTATGGGCAAATCGGTAATTTTCACCCCCAGCACTTGTCAAATTGGTGGACTTTATTTGTGGTGGGAATGGATAAATATGAGAATTGTGTGGTTGAGAATTTAAGAATTAAAAGTCAAATATTTAAAAATTGAGCCAATAAGGAAATGCCATGTGTCATGCCTTTAGTATTTTATTATTTCTTTATGAAAAGGCATAAAAATCAGCCATAAACCCCCATTCTCTCTCATCATATTTGACCAAACCAGAAAGGAAAAGAAACCAAGGAGGAACAAACCCTAGGTGGGGGAAAATCAAAGAAAAAGTGTGGAAAAATCACGAAAATTAGTGGAAAAAGGTAAAATCTTTTATTTTTTGCTTGAAACCTAGCTTACCCATGCTTTATTTCTTATTTTCCATGGCTGAAAATTGAGTTGGAATGATGAAACCATGAAGGCCAAATGGGTATGGAAGGGATTTGATGATGAAAATGACTTAATTTTGAGTTATGTTGATGTTTAGAGATAGTTAATCATGTTTATAAGCAAAAACACAAAAAAAATATTCATTTTCCCTAGAATCCTTCATTGGTCAAACCTTGTATGTTGAGCATCAATGATGGATTGTTTTTATTTCAAGGGAAATGGCATGGAAAATGATGAATTAAGGTGAGAAAATTAAATAGGAAAAATCACGGTGCTAGTGCACCAAATGACCGAATTTTTTCATGAAGAAATGTGAGGGTTTTAATGCTGAAATGGGTGTTATTTGAATGGTATTTGGTGCATTGAGGTATTAGAATAAGAATGGACCAATTTGGAGTTAAATTGGACGCGTTAGCAATTTAATCGAGTGAGAGGCCAAATTAGGTCACCGTCGAAATTAAGCAGTTACCCGAACATTTAATGCATTCATATAGAAATTAGGTTAATTTTATACCTAATTAACACAAATGTAGTAATTAAATTATTGTGCAAATTGTCAAGGTGGTGGGCCCTCGACTAAAGGCAAGAAAGTCGCATTCGAGAATTAGCAGTCAAAGTGCCCGAATTCGACTCCCAAAAATTTATGAGTGGACTTGCATTTCAACTGTTTTGGGAATTCTCGTTAAGTTGAAATGAAATGCTTGAATGATTATATCTAATTCTCATTTAAAAATGAGTCTTGAGAACAAGCTTTTAGTGAAAATATTTCTATGACGTTGAATATGATTGTGATGAATTTATGTACATCCATATGATGCTTACATGTGCTATTAAAATATATCTGTGAAATTAATGTAACCGTGCACATGTGGAGTAGGCAATGCACATGCCTGTAATGGTGTGCAAAGTAGGATGCTGAGTGATACCCCCCTACTGAGTACTCTGATAAGTCTCCACCTAGGAACTTAGAAGGGATGTTGAGTGATACCCCTTGCCGAGTGATTCTCCGCCCAGGAACTTGGAAGGGATGCTGAGTGATACCCATTGTCGAGTGATTTTCTAACCTGGAGCTTGGAAGGGATGCTGAGTGATACCCCTTGCCGAGTGCTCTGATAGTTATCTCTTTTACCACCAGAGACGGTGAAGTCCTGGCGGTGTATGTCATTGCATGTAATTTTATATATATATATATATATATATATGTTCGTGATATAATGTGCATGATGGAAAATGTGGTTTGTATGGTATGTGAAACCCTTGTTCTGTGACGGTTTGTGATAAATCGTCGATTTTGCTATCTTGCTAGAATGATTGGTGTAAATTCAGGGATGCTTTATGCTTGAACGCATAATAAATTTTGGGTTAAGGGAAAAAGGTTTAAATATTAGCTAGATCAAAAATTGCCTTGTTTCCAATCAATGCATCATGGTTATTAAAATTTCTTGGCTATTATTGCTTGTTCCCTTCTAATGTTCGCTCACTGAGTTTCGTACTCATGATTTTAAAAATTCATGTTTTCAGATCAAGAGACTATTGGATCCTAGGTCAAGGAGTCCCGAACTTCATATCCTGGGTCGGTGCTCGGCATTCGATACCTTTCCTCTTTTCCTTTGTCTCCGCTAGAAGTCACGAGTCTTTTGTTATGTGAATATGTGTATGCAATGTAAATTGCTAAAATACATGTCTTGAATAGTACATGTATATTGTTGTTGATAATGCCATCTTAGATTGGCTATTTTCATACTAGTTGGGAATGCGTATGGCCGCATTGGATGACAACGTGTTTGGTAAAATAAATGGAATAGGCTTTCTTGGGCTTGGTGAGCTACGTTCATTGGGCTCATGCGTCGGTCATGGCCCGGGAAATTGGGTTGTGACAGAAAGGTAGGCAAAGGTTTGGAGAACTTTGGCAAACTACCCCTTTGAAAGGAAAGAATAAAAGGATTAGTTTTATGAAACTCCACCCAAGAGGAAGAAAGAAAAGAGAAGAAAAGGAACATTCAAAGATAGGCTCGGCTTTTAGATGAAAAATGTGAGGAAAACAAGTGAGTTTCCATAAGAGATCCGCCCATTTGGAAGGGAAATGGAAAAAAGAGGATTTTGTGAAGCTTTCACCCAAGAGGAGAGGAAAAGTAGAAAGGAAAGAAAGAAAGAGAATCAGCTTGAAAGAAAGAAGAAAAAAGAAAAGAAGGTTTGACCTAGTGAACCCGAGACAAGGAAGGTAAAGAGATTATCACTTTTGCTTGAAATGCATGTTTTATAAACCAATTGTAATGTGAGATTTTGCTTGATGGTAGCAAGAATCTTCAAAGATTCAAGGACAAGATGCATACATGTAGGCGGATCTTGGAATTTATGGTGATTTTGAGCTAGATAAGCAATGAGTAAGTGATTTAGTCTTGAAATGACAAGTAGACAAGAGAAATGAGATGTGTATTAATTGTTTATGTTTGTGGCAGCAATGGTGACCATGGATGTGAAGAAATGGTGAGCTATACATGTGGAACTCAAGCTAAAACTGAAAGGTAAACATGTAATGTAACTACATTGTGTTGTGTTGGATTGGGTTGGTTGAAAGTATGTGGATTGTGTGTTAAATGTTTGTGAATACTGTTGATGAAAACTATGAAATTTGGTTAAGGATTTATTAGTTGATATGCTACCGTGTATGAGTACAATTAAGTGTATTGGGTTTGAATTGTTGCTAGGAAGTGTGTAAGAAAGGAAAGTTTACCGCAATGGCGTGCTGGAAGAGGCAACGGGTGATTGGCAAGTAAAATTAGCTAGATACGCATCGGATTAATAACGACGTAATATCTGTCATGACCCAATTCTTGGGCCATGACCGGCGCAAGGACCCGATGAGCATAGCTCACTAAGCCCAAGCAAGCCTATCCATTTACTTTACTTATCGTACGACAGTGTGATGCAAACACACGTGATGCACCCAGTGTGCATACAAACCCAATTAACAATGGCATTATCAATAGAATATACATGCACGATACCAGTCATGTATTTAGCAATTTACACTGCATACACATATTCACATAGTTAGATTGTATTCACAATACAAAAAGAACTATGACTTCCAGCGGAGACATTTACAATAAAAGAAATGGGTTGCTACTAAATGCCCACCTTCTAACTAGGAGATGCACTACGGGGACTCCTCGATCTAGGGTCCAACAGTCTCCTGATCTGTGAGACCCTATCTAATTGGTTGAAAAGCCGGTATTGTACCTAATGGTACAATTAAATTAAATCGAGCCTTGAACGAGTTTAAATAGAAATTCTAAAAGGAATTTCAAATTTCTGAGACCCATAGAATAGCTCAGAATAGTGATTCAAAGTTCAAGGTCCAGTTTGGAGTCAATCGGGAAAATTGACCGGTTAGGGACAAAACGGTCATTTTCTCATTTGTTGATTTATGGAGATTTTAGCCAAAATTTGATCACATTGGACAAAAAGATAATTATATGATATACAGTTATCATTATGGAATCATAAAATGATGTTTAGCAGTGTAAAAATTGTGATTTTCGGTGTTTTTGGAGCACAAGGGTAAAATGGTAATTTTGCCACCGGAGTGCAAAATGTGAATTTTTTTTGAAAGGATTTTGCCCCAATTGGGTAATATTGATTTATATTAGTGTTATTTGAGGTTGGACAGTGAAAATAAAACAATTCCGGGACATTTCGGAGTATAGGGGCAAAACCGTAATTTTGCCATCCCGGGGGCAAAACGGTAATTTTCCACCACCAGAATAATTTTTCCAGCCATGATCATCTATGGATCAGATTTTTACTTGATTAATCAAGTGGTGGAGAAAGAATGGAAGAAAAAGTCAAAAAGTCAAAAAAAAACGGGCCAATTACATGGTGCCACGTGGCAAGCCTTTATATTTTATTATTTAAGCCATAAAAATCAGCCTTAGCCCTCATTTCTCTCTCTAAATTCTGGAACAAAAACCGATTGAAGGGAAGAAAAGAAGAACAAAGGAGAAAAACATAAAACCTAGCCAAAAATCCATAGATTTCAAGTGTTTTTCAAGATTCAAGCAAAACAAAGGTAACTTTTCTTTAGATTTCCTCTAACCCTAGCTTACCTATGCTTTTGTTCTTGATTTTCATGCTTGAATATTGAGATATCATGATGGAATGAATTCTGAAAAATGGGTATGAGTATGGATTTGATGTTGGATTGGATCGAATTTAAGCTATGTTGGTGTTTAAAGGTAGTTAAGCATGATTATGGACAAAAATGAAAGAAAGAAATTGATTGTCATGGTGATTCTTCATTAGGCCGAACCTAGGGTGTAGAGAATGCATGAGAAATTGGTTCATTTCAAATGAAATGATTTCATTTGAAATGAAAGAAATTAGAAAATGATAAATTCAAATGAAAAAAATGTAGTAGAAAAATTTTCAGTGCTAATGCACTGTATTGGCCGAATTTTTCTATAAAGAAATGGAAAATATTGAATGCTGAAATTGGCATTAATTACATGATATGGGGTGAATTAAGCTATGAGAAAAAGAATGGTGCAATTTGGAATCAAATTGGACATAAAAGCCTATTAATCGGGTAATCGGTCGAGATTAGGCAATACCGCGTTAAAGTGATAATCGGACGCATTTTTGCCTTTGAGTATCATATGTGAGCAATTTCAATTAGTTTATATTAGTTGGGGACATTATACTAAATTTCCTAATTTTATTCTGTGTTAAGGTGGTGAGAAGTCCGAGAAAGGCAAGGAAATCGTGATTGAGGATTTTTAATCCAAGAGCATCCGGAATCCGGATTTGTGAGAAGTTGAGTGAATTTGCATTTCAAATTATTTGGGAAATGCACATTGTATTGATTAGGATAATTAAATGATTTATCCAAAATTTTTTTAAAATACGTGTCGGGAACAAGCCTTTGAGAAAAATGATTTTATGTGGTAAATATGTGTTATGCATGAAAGCATAAAAATATGTGTTATGCATGAAAGCATAAAAGTATGTGTTATGCATGAAAGCATAAAAATATGAGTTATGCATGAAAGCATAAAATTATGTGTTATGCATGAAGGCATAGAAATTATTTGATATGCATGAAGGCATAGAAATTATTTGGTATGCATGAAGGCATAATATTATGTGGTATGCATGAAGGCATGAAATATTATTTTATTGATGTGAAATTTGATTTTGCTAAATGCGTACATTGTGATGATGTTTACATGTATGGTTGAGAGGTGTTGTGAAAGTGTTACCACCGTGCACGTGTGAAGAGGAAAATGCACATGCCTGAAATGGTGTGCAAAGTGGGGACGGCGATACGTAACGCCCACTATTTCCTAGAAATTGAGAACTGAGTAAAAGTGAGGACGGCGATACGTAACGCCCACTATTTACTAGAAATTGAGAACTGAGTAAAAGTGGGGACGGCGATACGTAACGCCCACTATTTACTAGAAATTTTGAGAACTGAGCAAAGTGGGGACGGCGATACGTAACGCCCACGATTCCTAGAAACTATCACTCGTGAACATTGGTGAAGTGTGATTTGTTGTCCAGGGGCTTGCAGGGACGGCGATACGTAACGCCTGCGAGTGCTCAGATAAATGTGTTTGTGTATATATATGATTGCTCATGTCCTTGAGTATATATGTGTGAAATCGAATATTATTTAATTATAAATTAAATTGAATTAAGGGGTAGGGTTTGATAATAAATTGGATCAAATGATTGTGTTCCAAAATGTGTGCATATATGTATATATGTTGTGCATTGATAGATAATGTTGTGTAATGATTATAACCGTACGTGTGAATGATGATTTGGGGCTCATAGAGGATAGGATTGCTGTGTGATCTCCTATCCATGAGCGAATGATGATAAGGGACTTATAGATGGAAGGGATGCTGAGTGATACCCCTTACCAATTGATTTCTGTCTATGAACTTGGAAGGGATGCTGAGTGATACCCCTTACCAATTGATTTCTGTCTACTAATTTGGAAGGGATGCTGAGTGATACCCCTTACCAAATGATTTTCGCCCATGAGTTTGGAAGGGATGCTGAGTGATACCCTTTACCAAATAATGTTTGCCCAAGAACTTGGCGGCAAAGCTGAGTGATACTGCTTGCCAAGTTCCTTGATAAATGTTTTTCCACTAAGGATAGTGAATATTAGCAGTGTATATGATTGCTTATGTATTTGTGTATATATGTGATTGTATGGTATGCGAATTGTTTGAAATTGAAGATGAAAATATTTCAATGACGTTAAATATGATTGTCATGCATCTGTGTATATCAACATGATGCCTATATGTATTATTGAGAAATTATGTGAAATTGAGTGTACTGAATCTGTGTACCCTTGTATTATGCTGATATGCATTATTAATAAATTATGGTGAAATTGATGCAACCGTGCATGTGCGGAGTGGGAAGTGCAATGCCAGTTGAATGATAAAGAGTGTGATAATTACTACCGTGCATGTGCGGAGTGGGAAGTGCAATGCCGGTAATGATGTATGAGTTGAGAGTATAGTAGAGTGGAGGAAAAGATGGGACAATGAATGAGATAGAATAATTGGTGAATTAAATTGTACGTGGTACATATGCATATATAAATTGTACGGGTTGTGAAACCCTTATTATGTGACGGTTTGTAAACAACCGTCGATTTACTACTTTGATAGAATGATGAGTGTGAATTCAAGGATGTTTAATCCTTGAATGCATAACAAATTCCTGGGTAAGGGAAAAAGGGTTTGAAATATTAGTTAGTTGAAAATGGCCTTATTTTCAACCAGTGCATCATGATTGTCAAATCTTCTGATGAGATTGCTTGTTCCTTCTAATATTCACTCACTGAGTTTTGTACTCACGTTTTCAAAAATTCATGTTTTCAGATCAAGAGACTGTTGGGCTCTAGATCGAGGAGTCCCCATAGTGCATCTACTGGGTATGTGTCTGGCATCCGATAGTGATTCCTTTTGTGGTAAATGTCTCCGCTGGAAGTCTTGGGTCCTTTGTATTGTAAATACAATCTAATTATGTGAATATGTGTATGTAATGTAAATTGCTAAATACATGACTGGTATAGTGCGTGTATATAAATGTTGAAAATGCCATTGTTAAATGGCTTTGTATGCACACAGGATGCATTACGTGTGAATGCCTCACACGAGTATACGTTGAATACAGTAAGTAAAGTAAGAGAAAATAGGCTTGCTTGGGCTTAGTGAGCTATGCTCATTGGGTCCTTGCGCCGGTCATGGCCCGGGAATTGGGTCGTGACATGATCTGAAAACATGAATTTTATAAAACGTGAGAACGAAACTCAATGAGTGAATATTAGAAGGGAACAAGCAATCTCAATCAGAAAATTTGACAATCATGATGCACCAGTTGAAAACGAGACAATTTTTCTTTCTAACTAATATTTAAACCCTTTCCACTTACCCCGAGATTTTTTTTTCTAGTTAAATACAATTATCGACAATTATCGCTGCAGCGGGAAGGCGTTCTTGTTGCAGTGTAGCGAAATCAAAACCGTCGCTGCACAAGGGTTTCGCTCATCCGTACGAGGGTTTCATGTAAAACCTTTTTTTTTCTCAATTTAAGGCAATTCACATATCATACAATCACATATATACACAAAGACATGACCAATCATATATATATATATATACACAAAGACATTTATCTGAGCACTTGCAGGCGTTACGTATCGCCGTCCCTGCAAGCCCCTGGACAGCGAATCACGCTTCACCAAAGTTCAGCGTGATAATTTCTAGAAATCGTGGGCGTTACATGTCGCCGTCCCCACTTTGCTCAATTCTGAATTTTTAGAAAATTGTGGGCATTACGTATCGCCGTCCCCACTTTACTCAACTCAAATTTTCTAAGAATCGTGGGCGCTACGCATCGTCGTCCCCACTTTGCTCAATTCTAAATTTCTAGGAGATTGTGAGCGCTACATATCGTCGTCCCCACTTTGCATACCATTACATCGATTTCACATAATTTATTAACAATACATGTAAGCACCATATAAAGGTACACAGATGCATCGCAATCATATAGATGAGCAATATTCAACACAATAAAATTTCACATCAATAAAATAATATTTCACAAAAAGCTTGTTCCTATGGTACTTATTCTTTTAAAGAAGATTGAATAAAACCATTCAAGCATTTTATTCAATAAGTTCATATTTCCCAAAACCATTTTTGAGATGCAAATTCACTCACAGGTTTTTTGGGAGTAGAATTCGAGCGTTTCGACTGCTAATCCTCGAGTGCGATTTTCTTGCCTTTATCAGAAATCTCACCACCTTGACAAACAGCACAATAATTTAATTACTATATTGGTGCTAATTAAGTATAAAATTAACCAAATTTTTATATGGATGCATAAAATACTCGGTCACTCACTTAAACACGGTGTTGACCAAATTCGATCGATTGTCCAATAAATTGGCCAATGCGTCCGATTTGATTCCAAATTGCACCATTCTTTTTCTAATACCTTAATTCACCACATACCATTTAAATAATGTCAATTTCAGCGTTTAAACTTTTCCATTTCTTCATGAAAAAATTCAGCCATTACAATGCATTAGCACTAAAATTTTTCTTACTAAACTTTTTCACTTTAATTTGTCATTTTCTAATTTATTTCTTTTCAAATGAAATCATTTCATTTGAAATGAAACAATTCATCATGGATTCTCAACACCCTAAGTTCGGCCAACAAAGAGTCCTAGAGAAATTGAAAATTTGAATATTTCTTTTGTGTTTTTGTTCATAACCATGCTTAACTACCTCTAAACATCAACATAGTCTAAAATCAAATTATTCCAACAACAATTCCTCTTCCATACCCATTTTTCAGAATTGAATTCATCATAATATCTCAATATTCAACCATGGAAATCAAGAACAAAAGCATAGATTAGCTAGGTATCAAGGAGATTTAAAGAATTTCTAACTTACCTAGATTGTTTCCTTGATTTCTTCACTTTCTCTTTGATTTTTCACCTAGGTTTTCTTGTTTTTCCCATTGTTCTTCCTTTGTTCTTGTTGCTAGATGCTTAGGCCGAATGTGTGAGGGAATTAGGCGTTTAATGGGCTGATTTTTGTGCCTTAATAATAAAATAATCAAGCATGCCACGTGTCGCATGCTTATTTGCCCATTTTTCTAACTTTTTTTACTTTTTCTTCCATAATTTTCCACCACATGATTATTCTAAATCAAGATATGATCAAAAGGTGACCATGGCTGGAAAAATATGCTCTGGTGGTGAAAAATTACCGTTTTACCTCCGGGATGGTAAAATTACGATTTTGCTCCTATACTTCGAAATGTACCGAAATTACATTATTTTCACTTTTTATCCTCAAATAACACCAATATTAATCAATTTTAACCAAATGGGGCAAAAATCTTTTCAAAAAAAATTCTCGTTTGGTTATCCAGTGTCAAAATTACTATTTTACCCTTGTGATCCAAAAATACCGAGAATCATAATTTTTCACTGCTAAACATCATTTTATACTCCAATAATCATAATTGTATTTCATATAATTATTTTTGGTCCAATGTGATTAAATCTTGGTCAAAAATCTCTATTTATTCATCAAATGGTAAAATGACCGTTTTGTCCCTAATCGGTCAATTTTCCCGATTGATTCCAAACTAGACCTTGAACTCCGAATCACTATTCTAAGCCATTCTGTGGGTTTCGAAATTTCAAATTCCTCTTAGAATTTCTATTTGAACTAGTTCAAGGTTCGATTTACTTAATTGTACCGCTAGGTATAATACCGGCTTTTAACAAATTCGATAGGGTCTCACAGTATCTCACTATTGTAAAGTGAGTAGGAGGTGTCTATTTCAAAAAATTCTGTACTATATATAGAATAATGTTTTATATACTACTACACGTGAAAGATTTATAAGCTATTATTGTGGAAGGCATGAGCTGGTAAAAATGCTAGGCAATTGTGGATGCAATAATATTTGAAATTGTTTTGGCTATATATATATATATATATAAGTTATATATGTAAAAGGTTTTGAAAATCAGAAAATAAGCCTTTTTACCACGATTTATATCAAAGTGTGCCTTATTGATTTGTGTGATGTGCATTCATGAACAGTTACATAGTCACCATGTTGATTTGATATCTAAACTTCAGGTAAAAGCTTATATTAAAAGTGTTACAAACAAGTTTATCATGTTCCCATGAATAGTATTGTGGAAATGGTTTTAAAATGAGCATTTGCCAACCCAATCATTTTTAAATGGTTTTATCAAACTAGGAGATTCCAGAGTAGGTCAGATGTCACATCAAAAAAGTGTGACCTTTATGTACAAGTGAGCTCTAGCTAGAGAACCTTTGGGTCGCCAACGGGCTGTTAGACATGACTTGGGCTATAGTCTATGATATGTATACGTGGCTAGGCCATAAGTGATATACGCAATTGCGATCATTTGATTTCTCCAATGTCGACCAACATCGTTGAGACTACCATGGCTATGGGAATCCGGTAGAGCGGTGTTCCTGGATTGTTATTACTTGTCCACGAGCGATTACTATTACCTACTCGAGAGTGATATCTCTTTGGGTTTAAACGTACATAATTTTTCACATGGTGAGGAATAACGATTTTTCTGCAGCTCCCCTACTTATACGATGACATTGGATTTAACTCCTCGTATATGAGGTGATTTACGAATATGCATAAAAGCTTTGATAATGTTTGATTTTATAGGAGCAAGCGTGATTATACCGATTTGCTTTAAGTAAGTTGTTAAATGATTTCGACGGCAGAGATCTTTACTTGAATTGGTTAGATACTTGATTTAAATGATTATCTTGCATTAACTTTCTGGTTTTACATGTAAGGCACAAATTTCCCTTTTGAGCTAAATTGTTTACATATATTCTTATATTTTTAATATTCAAATCTTTTGTCTTTAGCTTGTTTCCCATCTACACCTTACTCACGGAGTCGATGATCACTGAATCTATGGGACTTACCCTTTTTATCTTCCCTTTGCAGATAAGTGATCAGCTCAAGTATATTGTCTCAGCATATTTTAATTCATTGCCAAGTAGGTGTGAGACCCTGTTAAGCTCGATTAAAAGACGATATTGTACCGAGTGGTACAACTAAGTTAAATCGAGACTTGAACTAGTTCAAATAGAAATTTAAGAGGAATTTGAAAATTCTAAAACCCACAGAATGACTCAGAATAGTGATTTGGAGTTCATGGTCCAGTTTGGAGTCAATCGGGAAAATTGACCGGTTAGGGACAAAACAGTCATTTTACCATTTGATCATAAAATGGAGATTTTTAGCCAAAATTTGATCACATTGGACCAAAAATAATTCTATGAAATATAATTAAGATTATTGGAGTATAAAATGATGTTGAGCAGTGAAAAATTGTGATTCTTGGTATTTTTGGAGCACAAGGGTAAAATGGTAATTTTACCACTTGAGGACTAAACGAAAATTTTTTTGAAAATATTTTTACCCCATTTGGTTAATATTGATCAATATTAGTGTTATTTGAGGTTAGAAAGTGAAAATAACGTGATTCCGATACATTTCGGAGTATAGGAGCAAAATCATAATTTTTTCACCTCAGGGGCAAATCGGTAAATTTTTCACCCCATCACTTGTCAAGACCAAGGGATTTTATTCCTCCTGGGAATGGATAAATATAGAATTTATTTGTGGTGGAAAAATTGGAATAAAAGTTAAAAAGTTAAAAAATTGGACTAATGGCATTTTGCCATGTGGCAAGCCATTTATTTTACGATTAAACTAATAAAATCAGCACATAACCCTCACTTTCTCTTATCAAATTAGGCACAAACCTGCAGCAAAGGAAAACAAAAGAGAAAAAGGAGAAAAAACAAGAAAAACAAGCCAAAAATTCAAAAGAATTTCAAGATTTTTCAAGATTCAAGCCAAACAAAGGTGAGAGTTCTTTAGATCTACTTTAAACCTAGCTTACCCATGCTTTTGTTCTTGATTTCCATGGATAAATATTGAGTTATAATGATGAATTCAATTCTGAAAAATGGATATTGAAGAGAAATTGAGGTTGGATTGGCTTGATTTTAGACTATGTTGATGTTTAGAAGTAGTTAGCCATGTTTAGGAAGAAAATTATGGAAGAAAATTATGTACTCTATGAAAATCCATTTTAGCCGAATATTCAAGGGAGAAATTGATGCCCAATTTGTGACATTTCAAGGTACTTAGATAGTGTTTGATAATTAGTAGTGTTAGAAATTAAATTGGAAGAATTGGATATGAAAATTTAGCAAGAAAGTGAATTGTTCACCATTAAACCCTATGTGGCCGAAAATGAGGAGTGATAAATTGATGATGAATTGATTTCATTTTTGGGTGAAATCTTGTGTTATTTGGTTAAGAATAAATGGTTTGGAAAATGAGAATCAAGCTTGAACAATTTGATTATTGGTGAACCCTTCAATGGCCAAATTTAGTATATGGAGTGTTGATGATAAACTTTTATTTTATTTCAAGTGAATTAAATGGGAAATTAAAGATTTATGGTGAGAAAAAAAATTTAAGCTTGAGAAATTATAATATTAGTGCACCCTATGTACTGAATTTTCCTTGGAAAGTATGAGAGTGATTTTTGGTCATATTTTGAGTTAATTAAAAAGGAGTTTGATGATTAGGAATATTGGGAAAAAAATGAGATTATTTGGAATTAAATTGGATGTATTGGCCAATTAATCGCGTAATTGACCGAATTAGGTCAACACTGCGTTTAAGCGGTTGACTAAGTATTCTATGCATCCGTATAAAAATTAGGTTAATTTTATACCTAATTAACACCAATATAGTAATTAAATTATTGTGCTATTTGTCAAGGTGGTGAGTCCTCGGATAAAGGCAAGAAAATCGCACTCGAAGATTAGCAGTTGAAGTGCTCTAATTCGACTCTTGGAAAACTTGAGTGAATTTGCATTTCAAAAATGGTTTTGGGAAATGTGAACCTACTTGAATAAAATGCTTGAATGATTTTATTCAACCTTCTTTGAAAAGAACGGGTACCATAAGAACAAGCTTTTCATGAAATATTATTTTATTGATGTGAAATTTGATTGTGTTGAATATTGCTCATCTATATGATTGCGATGCATCTGTGTACCTTTATATGGTGCTTACATGTATTGTTAATAAATTTATGTGAAATCGATGTAATGGTGTGTAACATGGGGATGGCAATATGTAACGCCCACGAGAAAAAGTGAATAATACACATGCTTGCAATGGTGTGCAAAATGGAGACGGCGATACGTAGTGCCCACAATTTTCTAGAAATTCAGAGTTGAGCAAAGTGGTGACGGCGATACGTAGCGACCACAATTTCCTAGAAATTTAGAGTTGAGCAAAGTGGGGATGGCGACACGTAGCACCCACGATTTCTGGAAATTATCACGCGTGAACTTTGGTAAAACGTGATTATCTGTCTAGGGGCTTGCAGGGACAGCGATTTGTAACGCCTGCAAGTGCTCAAATAAATGTCTTTGTGTATATATATATGATTGCTCATGTCTTTGTGAATATATATGTGATGGTATGGTAAGCAAATTGCTTAATATATGTCTGATTGTATGGTATGCGAATTGCTTTAAATTGAGGAAAATGGGGTTTAGCACAAAACCCTCAAACAATTGAGAAAAACCCTCGTTCAGCGACGGGTTATGATTACGCTTCGCTGCAGCAAGAATGTCTTCCCGCTGCAGCGAAAATTGTCGATTTTGCTATCTAGCTAGAATAAATCCCGAGGTAAGTGGAAAGGGATTTAAATATTAGTTAGATTAAAAAAAAAACTATCTCATTTTCAACCGGTGCATCATGATTGTCAAATTTCCTGGTTAAGATTGCTTGTTCCCTTCTAATATTCTCTCACTGAGTATTGTACTCACGTTTTATAAAAATTCATGTTTTCAGATCAGGAGACTATTGGACCCTAGATCGAGGAGTCCCCGTAGTGCATCTCCTGGGTATGTGTTTGGCATTCGATAGTGATCCCTTTTATTGTAAATGTCTCCGTTGGAAGTCATGGGTCCTTTTCTACTGTAAATACACTTTAACTATGTGAATATGTGTATGCAATGTAAATTGCTAAATACATTACTGGTATGGTGCATGTATATTGTTGCTAATAATGCCATTATGAGTTGGCTTTGTGTGCACTGGGTGCATTGCGTGTGGATGCCTCACACGATTATACATGAAATAAAGTAAGTGAAAATAGGTTTGCTTGGGCTCAGTGAGCTATACTCATTGAGCTCATGCGCCGGTCATGGCCCGAGAAATTGGGTCGTGACAGTAGGTAATGGCATCTCTTAGACTTCTACTCCAAGTCGCTCCACTGCATAGGGGTTATGTTGTATAAGACAGTTAAACTTATAAAAATTATTAGCCTTTCGAATATGTATTTGCTAAAAACTTTAGAGGTTTTGTAATGAATATTCAGTGTGTTTGAATTTGACTTAAAGTTTACCAGATTTGGATATTGTCTTCTAGTAGCTACGCATAAATTACAACTGTTTATTCGGTTTAAGTGAACGATAGCATTAATATTGCAAGTCGATTTTTAATTATCCAGAATCTCAATTAAGGCTTGTTCAGGATTTGACGAGTTCACTTGTAAGTCTTGGATGTCGGTAACGATCAGGGGAAAAGGTCATTACAAAAGTAATCTGCCAGTAGTTGGCATCGTACACTATAAGCGAGAATCACAGGTGGGATGTCAACCACTGCCCGTACTTACCACCATCCTTGAGGCACGGACATAGTCATAAGGTATCGGACTCTACTCATCCATAAATCATATCAACATCCAAATTTCACCCCTCGAACAAAAACACAAATCCACAAATAAGGCCACCATACCTTTATCATTCACATTTCCTCAATAAACCACAAATCACATTCATCAAGCTTCAATCGTATCTAAGCTTGTTAAAGTTCTAGGTGCCTCTAAGTCTCTAAGGCATCATTCAATCAAATCATTTCGACAAATCAATCACCTAGAGTAATCCACTCTTAGGGGTTCAACATAGCCTATAAACCTCTTAGTCTAGGCCTACACAACATAGGCCACCCATGTGGCTCACATCACAGTGCACAAACACACAATAAACGGTTTGGTTCTGTAGTCTAGGCACTTACATCCAGGCAATCATATATATATATATATATATTCATATATACACATAAACATAAATAAGGTGTTCTATAGCCTAGGCATGTTTATCTAGGCTTACATACAAAATCTAGTACCAGTGCAGCACATCTTCCATGCGCCATGTATTACATGCATTTTCTTTATTTAAACCTATTCATAGTGACTATAAGAGGCACTCCCTGCCAAGCTCTGATCCTTAACCTCCAATCATCATCAAGCTTACTAATGAGCTGATTTAACTCTGTTTCCCCCTTCAAACACACCAAAACATAAAAATGTTAATTTTTCCTAGCTTTTGAAAAGTGCCAGCCTTTCACATAATTATCTAAATTCTAGCAATCCAACTATTCAAGCTCAAATCCTTCATTAATGAGCTTATCTCATACCTTAGAAGCTAGATTGCACTAGTCTTAGCTCTAAATTCTTCAATCCAAACCGAAAAGGAAAATTTACTAAATTTGAAGAAAAGTCAAATTTGAAGTTATTAATTGATTAAATCAAAAAATAATCGATAAAATTGTTAAATCTTACCTTTAAAATGGTTTCCCAAGCTCCAAATACCTTTAAACGGCTCACAAATTCAATTTGGAGGGTTAGGGTTTCAGGTTCCTAGAAAGAGAAACGAAGAGAAAGAGCTAAAGAAAAAAAATGGGCAAAATGGCCTAACGCCCCTTTTTACTTTTGCCTTTTCTCTTTGATGTATCGATACATTTTTGTAATGTATTGATACATTTGCCCTTATTTCGAATGAATGTATCAATACATTGGGACAATGTATCAATACATTGGGACAATGTATCAATACATTTCAAGCAAAGTTGCCCTAAGTACTTTCTACTTCAAATGTATCAACACATTTAGGCAATGTATCAATAAATGTTCATCTTTGGTCAAATCTATTGATACATTCTCGAATGTATCGATAGAATATTCTTCTTGGACCTTTGTTATTCATCTTGCTAAAAATGTATCAATACATTGGGGTATGTATCGATACTTTTACCCATATAGATAGTTCTAAGCTTCCCAAGAACTCCAAAAATCCAAGTTCAACACCCCAAAATCATTCCTTGTTAATATCACACCTCAAATCATTCATTTAACTTAACCCTATACATATATATATATATCCCTAAACATAACATCAAACTTAGATCAAAACCTTAAATTATGGGATTTATCACATATTTCCTCAAAGTTTTGCTTAAGTGTCAATACATACACTCTCAAGTACTAGGCATACATATCATATCATCAGAGTCCTCCAGACTCCACATATTTCATACATTAGTCTTACTTTAATTAATTTACATTGAAAATTAGGAGTGCTACATTTGGACTCCTTAACTTGTGAAGTCCCTTTTATGAATGATCTTCTACTTCTCCCAAATTTCTTTAACTGTTGAACAAGTAAAAACTTTGCTGAACTCAGCAAAATTTAGTGCATAGCTGAGAGTGTTTATTGCTTTGAAGTTTATTTGCACTTTTCTCATTTAAGCTTCAATCCACTTATCTTTAGTTTTGGGAGTTTTCTCACCAATTATAAGATCAATTTTCATAGGAACATAAGGACTTGTAGTGATGACATCCCCACATTTCATAATCAACAGCCCTTATGTAAATGGAGATCTTAGTACTTTAAAATTGGCAGTTTGTTCCATCAAATAAAAAGGGTATATTTATGGATTGACCTTCTACAATATTAAAACTTTACTTAGCTATTTGATCTAGCCTTTAGGATGTTAAACCTAAATTTCAAGGATTAGCTCTGATACCATTTGTCGGTCTCAAAAGGAGTGCTAGAGAAGGGTGAATAACACTTAAAAATATTTTTGAGGGTAGCTTTTTAAATTTAAAATTTATTTGGAAGATTTGATATGGATGGTTTGAAAACATTTTGAGGTTAGCAAACAATAAGTAAGAAAGGTTAAAAGAAGTGGGCAAAACACAATATTTATAGTGGTTAGGTCCACCTGACTTACATCCACTACTTTAATCTTCCTAATCCAAGATTTTCAATCCAACCTCAGAAAAACCAGTAAAATTAATAACTTCCACCAAGCTTTTACAAGGTAAGCTTCTAACCCAAGCTCCAACCCTTTTGCAACAAGTCCTAAGCAAGCTTAAATGGATGCGAATATAGTTGTGCATATGATACATAAGGGGCATCAAGGTTCATATCAGACTCGATATTTGTTGGCTTCTATCCGCAAATGCTTGAGTGGACTCACATTTCGGATATCCCATATTCATAGAGAAGGGAATCAGGCTGCAGATTTTCTCTCCAATCAAGGGCATATGCATCAAAATCTAAAAGTGTTTACACAAGCAGAAGGTCACTTCAGAGGCATCATTAGATTACATAAAATGAATTTACCTTATGTTCGTTTTAAATAAATGTAAAGGAGTAGTACTCCTAATTTTTTTTCAATTCTATTTTGTTTATTTTCCAGGCTCTTGTAATAAGGAATTGTTTTTGTTTAAAAAAAAAAAAAGCTTACTTTAGCTTAGACTATTCCTTAGAGTGTCTTGCACACCTTTAGTAAACAAGAAATAGAAGATAAAATGGGGTACAAATGATCACCTAATTGATCTTAGTTGTACAAGTTTCAGCTCAAACACTTACACAAAGATAAAAGTGGAATACAAGTATAAAAGAGAAGGTTTTTGCTCTTCTAACCTCTTTCAAACTCTTTAGAACTTGTTTTAAAGATTTTCGGCTATTAGAAAGGCTTTAAAAACTTGGAAAATTAGTTCTCACCGTTGGAGATAGAAACCAACCATTACAAACAATTTCCTATCGTTATTTTGTCCTTTATGCTTAAATTCAAATGTGCAAGCAGTTTTTCATTAATTGGTTAAAAACATGCCTTAACTAATTAAGCCTTCTCTAACTTGCACACTATTTCTTTATGTTAACTAATCAACGACAGCTTTCACTAATTAATAACTTTTTGTTTTCAAGCACCTTCAAGTATTGTTTTTCATTAATTATTCTTCAACTAATTAGAGCTCTTATTAACTAATTAAGCCATTTTTCCCTTTCCTCCTTAACTGATTAAAATGGGTTCCAACCAATTAAGAATTTTTAACTTTGAATCTCTTAGTTTAGTGCCTTTGGACAATCAAAACCATTTTGAATTTGAGTTTTGGTGCTTCTAGGTGCTTTAAGTTTGATCCTTAATCGATTAACCCCTTTGGTTAACTAATTAATAACATTCTATTTTGTGTCTAGTACCCTCTTAACTGATCAAACCTTGTGTTAACCATTGAAAACCTTTCTAGCTATCCTTAGTCTAGCACCCAAAATTCCTTTAACTGATTAAGGATTTATGTTAATCGATTAAGACTAATCTATCTTCATTAAAGCTCTTTCTTCTTTGCTTGTTTAACCAAGTAACACATCTTGAAACTGAACAGGCATCTTGACTTGCTTTTAGATGCCAAATATATCAATGAATTTAAACTCTGAATTTAAACTCTCCTGCACACTTAGATAATATGATTAGACACCAATGAATAAGAATGTTTTGTTATCATCAAAAACACATGGAGTCAATATTTTCTCTCTTATTTTTTATGATGACAAAACACTCCTAAATTAAGAATGCAATGTCTATGTTCAGTATGAATACTTTAACTCTTTATGCATAATGAGGATTGCCCCCTTTAGTTAACACATCTAGTTTTCTTTTACAATAAAATATTTATAATATCCATAATAGCTAAACAAGATATACAATATCTAACGTAACTAAGTAAGATATATTGAATATTCATAATAATTAACACATAATATTCAACAAAATCATAACTAAACATTAAACATATAAATTAAATATGAAAACCTATCAAACTCTATTTAACTTAGTCTTCTTTCTCCCCTTTTTTGTCATCATTAAAAAAAATTTCAAAACTCCCCTTTAATAAGTACATCTAAATTTTTTTTTAATTTTAAATTAGATTTTAATGAATGAGAACCATAAGCACACATACAACTAAGTCATACAACTTATAGATATAATTTCATAACTTCAAGAATCAAGTTTATAACTATATAAAAATAAATATATAAGATTTAAATCATTTCAAGAACTTGTAATGTACAAGTAATTTTAATTATTTTATCATAATCCAAATTATAATAATTTTAAAATTATTATAAGCAATCTCTGTGTTACTGTATCACTTTAAGTAACTTTTTAACTAGTGTGATGAGCTATCATTGTCCACTAAATTTTCTGTGTTATATTTCAATAAAACATTGAATTTTTGTCTTTTGTTTTTTGTTTTAATTTAATCTTAATTTAATTGAGAAACCTCAACCACTAGAGAAAAACAAGATTGTTTGGACTCGTGGCCAGAAAAGACGATGTAACATAATGGCAATGAATACTGAATGGAGCTATCGTATTCGACAGGCAAGGTGGTGGACTCTTTTTAAAAAAGTTAAGAAATATGGTCAAAAAGTTGGCTGTGAGAGATTTGACTAGTGTGCCAATTGGAAGCAAGGTCTATGCGACCCGTAGATGTTGGAACGACGCCACGATATTTTTGCCTGTCAATCATTTAGGTGTATATGTTCACACTGACTGCTGCAATTAATAGGATAAGATCGTAGCCTCTTGGGACTAAAAATGTGAGGTAAGAAAAAGAAAGTACGAGAATGGAGAAGAATGACAAAGAAGCAATGGGGACGAACCAGAAAACAGTCACAACTGATCATGAGTCTGAAATCAACTACAGAGGATGGAAAGCCATGCCATTTATCATAGGTGCCTTGGAGACAGCTTTTTGTTTGCTTCATGCTTCTTCATCTCTTTCCTTAGTTTCCTTAAATTTGAGTGTAACATGGCAGGGAATGAAACTTTTGAGAAGTTGGGAGCCATTGGTACCTTATCCAACCTGTTGATCTACCTCACCACTGTCTTCAACTTGAAGAGCATTACAGCTGCAACCATGATCAATGTCTTCAATGGCACCACGAACTTTGGAACTCTGCTCGGAGCTTTTCTCTGTGACACTTACTTTGGTCGCTATAAGACCCTGGGATTCGCTACCGTTGCCTCTTTCGTGGTAATAAGATATCCTTATTCTCTACTCATCATTTTTCGGTGCTGAGATTTTTATAATAGTTGGAAAACCCAAGAAGGAAAGTGCCACTAAATAATATTGATCCAACTTAACAAAGAGCTGACAGGCTATTCATTCAACTAAACTTTACAATTTTGTACAGCAGACTTTATTTGTAGATTGGATGCAAGAGATCATAACAAAAATATTTCCATAGCCGCAGTTTAAATCTTGATTCATATGAATGCATCTAATCCTCTGGTATTCTTTCCCATTCTTTTGATTATGAAGGGATTGCTAGCAATACAACTAACAGCAGCTATCCCAGACTTGCATCCTCACCGCTGTGCAGCACAAGGGAACACCGACTGCAGAGGGCCAACGGCAGGGCAAATGGCATTTCTGCTTACTGGGTTAGGACTAATGATTGTCGGAGCTGGTGGTGTTCGACCATGTAACCTAGCGTTTGGGGTGGATCAATTCAATCCTAAAACAGAATCTGGAAAGAGAGGAATCAATAGCTTCTTCAATTGGTATTTCTTCACCTTTACTTTCGCGCAGATGGTATCCTTAACCCTGATTGTATACATTCAATCAAACGTGAGTTGGGCTATTGGCCTCGGAATTCCAGCAATTCTGATGCTTATAGCTTGTGCAGTCTATTTCGTCGGTTCAAAAAAATATGTCAAAGTAAAAGCCACTGGTAGTCCAATTACCAGTGTAGCACAAGTAATAGTGGTAGCAATCAAAAAAAGGCAATTAAAACTACTGGAGCAACCTTGGCTCTCCCTTTTCAAGTATAATCCTCCCAAGTCCATCAACTCCAAGCTTCCCTACACTGATCAATTCAGGTAAGCAGCTTTGACTATTATACGAAGAATACATGTTTAAAATTTAGATTTTACTCTTAATTTACTAAGTAGGTATTGTTTATCAGATTCTTGGACAAAGCAGCAATTATGACACCCCAAGACCAAATAAACTCTGACGGATCACCAGCTGATCCATGGAGACTTTGCAGCATGCAGCAAATAGAAGAAGTGAAATGCCTGTTGAGAGTGGTTCCTATATGGGCATCACAAGTCATCTATTTTGTTGCCATTGTTCAACAACATACCTATGCTGTCTTCCAAGCCGTTCAATCTGATAGACGCCTTGGAAACAGCAACTTCAAGATCCCAGCTGCAACCTATGTTGTCTTCTTGATGCTGAGCTTGACCTGCTTCATACCTATATATGATCGAGTTATTGTCCCATTTCTTCGTAGAGTCAGGGGAAAAGAAGGGGGTATTACAATCCTCCAGAGGATTGGCATAGGGATGTTTCTCTCGGTAATCACCATGCTTGTATCTGCGGTTGTTGAAGAACATCGAAGAACTATAGTTCTCACTCAACCAACTCCAGGAGTTGCACCAAGAAAAGGAGCCATTTCATCTATGTCAGCCTCATGGTTGATCCCTCAATTCACCCTTGGTGGACTGACAGAAGCATTTGCGTCCATTGGCCTAGTAGAATTCTACTACAAGCAGTTCCCGGAGAACATGAGAAGCATTGCAGGGTCCCTATTCTACTGTGGCTTGGCAGGTTCAAGTTATTTTAGTAGCTTATTGATCTTAATAGTTCACCGTGCGACTAAGGGGGCTTCCACTGGAAATTGGTTACCAGAGGATCTTAACAAGGGAAGATTGGACTACTTCTATTATACGATTGCTGGCTTAGGAGTCTTAAATCTAGGCTACTTTTTGTTATGCGCAAGATGGTACAAGTACAAAGGAAACGAAGACAGCCTTGAGCTTGAACTTGAAGTTAATGGCGAGAAAAGCCAATCTGATAAATCATTCGTATGATATTTAGTGGTATTCATAACTAGGAGATTACATTCATCATAGCTAATTAGAAAACCCTTTTCTGTAGCTATACATGAAACCGTCCAATTTAGCAGCAATATGCAGTTGCAGGCCTCTTGGAGTATCAAGAAATAAGTAGATGTTGCATTCGGTGAAAAAAGTGCAAATACGAGTTTATTGCATCCCTGAATTCATGCACATAATCCTAATCATATTATTTTATTTAATTTATAAAAACTTTGTCAATGTGGTTGGAAAGTAAAACAGAACAGATTCATATCAGATTCCTTTGATTGTTCAAATGAAAAGCAATCACCTTACCATCTTGCATAAGGACACACTCAAGTCCCTTACCACTGGTAGATATGGTAAAGATAGGAGCAGAT
Source organism: Theobroma grandiflorum (assembly GCA_036013995.1). Classification (NCBI taxonomy): domain Eukaryota; kingdom Viridiplantae; phylum Streptophyta; class Magnoliopsida; order Malvales; family Malvaceae; genus Theobroma; species Theobroma grandiflorum. Next base: position 19,403,754 of record CP142131.1, read on the forward strand.
ACTAATCTTTTTTCTAACTCCTCAAAGCTCTTTTCACAATCATTTATCCACTCAAAGCGAATCTTTTTCTATACCAATCTGGTCAAAGGCAAGGCTATACGAGAAAAGTCCTCCACAAATCATCTATAGTATCCTACTAAACTCAGAAAACTACGAATCTCAGAAACATTATTCGTCTCTTTCAATTCACCACTACTTCAACTTTCTTTGAATCCACCAAAATCTCATCCTTTGACACTACATGCCCAAGGAAAGCAACACTAGAAAGCCAAAATTCACATTTTTTCAATTTAGCAAACAACTGCTTCTGCCTCAAAGTCTCTAAAACAACCCTTAGATGCTCTTCATGATCTGTTGAGCTAGGGGAATACACCAGAATATCATCAATAAAAACAACCACAAACTTATCCAAATAAGGTTTAAAAACCCTATTCATTAAGTTCATAAAGGCATTTGTTAATCCAAAAGGCATAACAAGGAACTCATAATGCCCACATCAGGTACAAAAAGCAAGTTTGGGAACATCTTCAATTCTCACCTTCAACCGGTGGTAATCAAACCGAAGATCAATTTTGGAGAACACTTGAGCCCTCTTTAATTGATCAAATAAATCATCTATCCGAGGCAAAGGATACCTATTCTTCACGGTTGCCTTATTTAACTCCCGATAATCAATGCACAACGTCATACTCCTATTTTTTCTTTTTTACAAATAACACTGACATTCCTCAAGGAGATAGACTAGGTCTAATAAAGCCCTTATCAAGAAGTTCTTGCAACTGCTCTTTCAACTCTTTCGATTCTACAAGAGCCATTCTATAAGGAGCTTTAAAAATAAGGCCAATTCCTAGAACCAAATCAATAGAGAATTCAATCTCCCTATCAGGAGTTATACCAAGAAGATTTTCAAGAAATACATCAAGAAATTCCCTCACAATAGCGATCTCTTCAATCATTAACTCTTTCATTCTAGTGTTTATAACAGTTGTCAAAAATCCCTTGCAACCACTAGTAAGTAATCGCCTAGCTTTCAAAGTAGAGATGACTTACAAAAGAGTGTAAGTACCACTACCACGAAAACAAAAAAGTGTTTCCCCAAGAATCTCAAAGTCCACCCTTTTCCCTTAATAGTCGACTTTAGCAAAATTTGCAGCTAAACAATCCATCCCCAAAATTACATTAAAATATTGCATATCTAAAACATAAAGATCCGCAAGCAATTCCCTATCATCAATCCTTACCACACACATCTTACAAAATTGATCTGAGATAATTTCACCTCTAAGTGGAGTGTCTACACATAGTTCATAATCTAGAGGCATGCAAGGCAAAGCAAACTTTCGAACAAATGTAGCATATACAAAAGAATGAAATGCACCGATATCAAACAACACATGAGCAAAAGTTGAGGCAGCTAGCAGTGTACTTGAGAAAACAGTGTTGTATGCCTTTGCATCTAACTGAATGATAGCATAAACACGCCCCTGAGTACGAGGTCTTCCCATTTTTTATGTCCAAAAAGAGGTGCCTACGTAGTCTGAACAACATGAATGGGCTGAGTCCTTTGCGCTGCAGTTTCAAAGATTTGAAAGTTTTGTGGCCTCTACACAGATTGAGATTCTTGAAGGACTGAAGGACAATCAATAATACGGTGGCCCTGTTGGCCACATCTAAAACAAGCACCAGCAACACGCCTATGTTCAGCGGCTCGATGTCTTCCACCACACATTGAACACCTAGGTGGGATGTCTTGCCATGGTACGATTGAGTTCCTCGAGGAGGGAGTCTATTCTTAAAAGTAACAGAAGCTCGAGACTTTTCAATAGCTTGGAATTTCAAAAGACTACTAAAAACTCTCTTACCTTGAAAGTCTGAATCTGCCCTTGAAAATCCATCCTTACCTCCTAAGTCTCTCTCCATACAGCATTTAAGGATTTCGCCCTACTAACCACATCATTGTAGCTGATTAAATGCAATGGAGCTAAGCCTCTGTGAATGTGAGCATTCAAACCATTTTCGAACCTCTTGGCCCTACTCTCATCGTTAGAAACCAAAGCAGTGGCAAACTTGGACAATCAATCAAACTTAGCCTCATAATCATCCACTGTCATACTGCCTTGAACCAAATTAAGAAATTCCTTCTCCAACTGTAGCAGCTTGCTCCGAGGAAAATACTTAGCATAAAAGGCAATGCAAAAATTTTCTCAATTGAAGAACTCAAGGTTATTCTCATGAGTACACGCTACTCCTTTCTATCAATTATATGCACTTCTTTGCAACAAATAGACTGCAAATCTAACCTTGTCTTGATCACTGGAACGCATGGCATCAAATGTTTTCTCCATCTCCTTAATCCATAATTTTACATCATTCAGGTTTGTGGAACCCTTGAAAGTTTGAGTGGCTATCTTCTTAAACTCACCCAAGGCTTTCCACTCAGAAGAATTGTCAAACTGTTGGACTAATTGTAGACATTGTCATTGCTCCCTAACCAAACCAGCTACCTCATGTACCAAGTTTAGCACTCTATCATCATTTCCAATTGCAACACCTTGTGTCCTCTCTATAAAGTTAGCAAGAAGTCGGTTGATTTCGATAACCATCTGAGCATATGATGTTTCAACATCGTCTTGATTTTGGTTTAGAGGATTTTGAATTCTCTCAGAACGAGACCTCCTAACACCAACCATTCTAGCACTAGCCACAAGTTCGACGAGATTAGGTTCGCAGTCTCGACGATGATGCATACTGATATTTTCATAACAAGGAAAATTAACATTAGTAATTTTTTTTTTTTTACACTAACATAAAGCAACCATAAAAGTATAACAAACATGAATAAAGTGAATCGTCCCAATCCTATTTTTTTTTCTACCCATCTTTGAATCTCGCACAAGGGTCACAACTACATAATTATGCCTAACATGGCTCTGATACCATTAAATCTGTCACACCCCAAACCCGAGACATGACAGACGTCACATACTTGTTAGATATAATCCCACAGACGTGCAAGGCTCTAAAACATATATCTTATACTAATTACTAAAAGAGACTGATATACTTGAAGAATATAGTAATTCATAAAACTATATCTATCGATAGAATTTAAAAAGATAAAAAAATTAACAATATTCAGAATTTAGTCTTTAAAACGGTAAAGCTAACATGTCAAGAAAAGTTTGAACACTAATTTAAGATTGTTCGATGTTCATAATCTTTAAATAAAGTCCAAACAATCTAAATACTACTAATCTCATTTTAGAGATGGCGACTGGCCGCCCGCCAGACCTCCCAAACCTCCCTCTCACGGTGCTGCCTCATCCCCCAAGGGAGTCTGCATCAACCCCAAGCCCCATGGCAAAAGGATAGCTACAGCCGCCACACTCACAAGGCTACCTGCAAGCCACACAAACCCAGATTCAACCACCATCATCCCCCCGTTCCCAAAAAAAAATCTTTCATTTCCATCGTCTCAAGAGAAAAAGCTCCTGTAGTGCCCCCCACCTGAAATCCTTTTGTGTACAAGGATCGTCCTGCTACAACCTTTTCTGAAGATGAAATACAAACATTAGCACAACCCTTCAAGTTGTCCCTCATGGGTAAGTTTTCTAGGATGCCAAGACTGCAAGATGTTAGATTGGCGTTCAAAGGAATCGATTTAACGGGAGCCTATGAAGTCAGGTGGTTGGACTACAAACATATACTCAGCCATTTGTCTAATGAACAAGATTTCAACCGGATCTGAACAAAACAGCTTTGGTTTATAGCAAGCCAAAAAATGAGGATTTTTAAATGGACCACAGAGTTTGAACCGGAGAAAGAATCTACTATGGTACCGGTATGGATCTCTTTCCCAAATCTAAAAGCACATTTGTTTGAAAAATCAGCCTTGTTATTGATTGCTAAAACGGTAGGGAAGTCGTTATTTGTTGATGAGGCCACTACTTATGGGTCAAGGCCAAGTGTAGCTCATGTATGCATTGAATACGGTTGCAGGAAACCACTGGTGGACCAAGTTTGGATAGGGGTTCAGAATAGGGCAACAGGTGTGGTTATGAACGAGTATTTTCAAAAGGTGGAATTTGCTCAAATGCCATCTTATCGTGATCACTGCTGTCACGTAAAACACAAAAAAGCAGAATACATTATATTAGGAAATAAAGATAAACTATCGGGTCCTGGTAAGGTGCTACTTTCTCATGTGGTTACAACAGAGAAGATCAGGGATACTGAAAGAGGGAAAAAGAAGAATATGGAAAAGAAAAAAAATCTGAAAAGAAGAAAAAATCTAAAAGGAGAAAAAATCCTAGGTTTGGAGGAACTAGTGAGTCGGAGGTGGCAACTGGTAAATAAAGTTGGGCCTAGTGGGGCAAAAAACCAGCAGGGTAAGGAGGTCGTCTTAGAGAATGTGCCTAAAGATGCCAGCATTCTAGTTTCGAACAAGTTTCATCTTCTATCGGAAGACGGGAATGACACTCAAACTCAAGTCACAAAGCATGGGACAACAGATTGTGTTATTGTGGAAAAAGAAACCTCATTGGATGTGCTTCTAAACGTAAAAAAACAACAAGAAAAGTCGACAGAAATATCCAGGATAAGGGAGAATAATCCGAAAATGGGAAAGCAAGGGCCAAAAGTGAACGGTGAACCGTTGAACAAAACAGAAAATATGAGTATAAGGGCAGCTTCCGCTTCCGTAAAAAAAAAAAAGAGTTTGCTGGCTGAGGGACCAATCACCGACGCTCCACAAAAAGACGTGAAAATCGATCTGGAGGGTCGGACGACCAAAAAATCGACACAGAGGGCGAGAAAAGCAACAGCGAAATGGGAGGAATGGAAAAGGTGGCAGCAGTTGCTACAAAATTGCAGCCTTTGGAGGGCGATACACAGACGAGTTTGCATAAAAATGGAATGCATGGCCAAAATGGAAATATATAGGGAAAGAGAGAGAAAATGAAGGATTTAGAAGCTGACACCCAAGGCTGGCAAGTGAAGGACGGTAGAAAGGAAGCTGACCGAATAAACAATAAGGAAAAAAATCTTCAAAAACTATCGGTTGGGCAGCCGAACCCAAGCTGCAGGGAAAAGATAAGAAAACTGCAGAATGTGAAGCAAACAATGGGAGCCATGCACAATGCACAATAACGTGTGGGAACAAGGAAACCAAACAAAGCAAAAAAAAGGAAAAAGTCGACAGAAGTTGACTGCTCCGGTTGCAGATTCTAAGCTGCATGGCACCGTTGAACAACGTGAAATGGGGTCCTTTGACCTGAAACTCCTGAACGTGGCAGCACCTGTCAGGACCGAGGAGCGTTTGGTAGCACAAGCAGTGAAGTGTACTGCTCAACAGGACCAGCAGGGCCTAGGGAATGACGACATGAATGGAAGGGAAAAAGAATCTACAATATTTGAAGCAAACTTGCTTGATGTGGGACCGGCAAGTGATGTGTTGTTAGTGCAAAACTTCAAGCAAGCTATGGCTGATGGGATAGTGGACTTCAGCATGCAAAATATGGGCAACCAATGCCCAGAACCAAGCTTGCAGGAGATAAAAAAAGCCTTTGAAAAAGAGTCGTTAGTCACACTACCAACGACTGTTGGAGGTGACAGCTTAATAACCCGAGCAGCTACACGGCATGTCACAAATCTATCTCTCCCTTTGCCATACTAGCAAGACCCCACAAGCAAAGTAGCGGGAATGAAAGAAAAAGAGCCAGCAGAGTTTGAAGAGAACGACGGGACGTTAGAGCAGATTTATTCACAAGTAGGTGCAAGGAAAAATTTTAAAAATTATTATTCCATGGAGCCAACGGATCTTTCGTATGAGAAAGACGTTGGCAAGATAATGAGACAGAGGTAAAAATAAGCCAGGAGACATGGAAGAAGGCAATGGAGATTACAACCCATGTGTTGGACAGGACACGTGTTAGACCAAGAGCACAAATAGGCATAATCGGATTAACTTAACAAAGGCATGCCCATATGATGGAATGGAAGGTCAAGAGGACAATCCACGTACCTAGCAATCAGCCTCAGGTAAGTGTGAGTACAATAAAGAACTAAGTGAGATTCCTTCCATTCTTAAAACTAACCTTGTAGAAATTGAAATTCACCCTCAGACACAGAACAGAAGAAACTCAGATACTGCAATGACAATGGTCAAAATCCTCAACTTAACCTCAGAGGAAGCGGTGGATATGGAGAAAATGATGAGGTCTTCTATGAGGATTCCATCTCAGTGAATTATGCAGCTAGAATCCGATCATGATTAGTGCGCTAGTTTGGAATGTGAGAGGTATTTCTAGTGTAGTTACCCAAAGAAGAATCAAGAAATTACGATTATTGCACAAAATAAAAATTCTTGTCATCTTGGAACCCATGGTAGATGCCTCTAAAGCTAAGTTTATTAGAAGAAACTTGGGCTTTAAGAAAATCTTTACAAATTGCTCCCAAAAAAAATGGTTATTTCACTCCTTCGACTTAAGTTGTGAAGTTTTATTGGACCACATTCAATGTCTTCATTTGAAATTCACTCTGCCATGGCTAGATACACCCTTGTTGGCTACATTTGTCTATGCAACATGTACCAGGTCAGAAAGAATAATGTTGTGGGACTGCTTGAGGAATCTGTCAATTAACATTCATACACCTTGGATTGTTGGGGGTGACTTTAATGCAATTTTGCATAATGGGGAACACTTGAATGGGGCTGAGCCACATTGAGGGTCAATGGAAGATTTTGATACAGCTTTACTTGATTGTGGATTAATGGATGGAGGGTACGAAGGAAATCCATTTACATGGATGAATAATCGAATGTTTCAAAGGCTGGACAAGATGGTTTACAATCACCATTGGGTAGAATATTTTGATTCCACTCGCATACAGCATCTTAATAGGGATGGATCGGACCACTGCCCATTACCCATCTCCTGCTCTAGAAACCAAGATAAAATCCCATCCTCTTTTCAGTTTTTGCATGCTTGGGTACTACATCATGGGTTTAAAATTTTAGTGGCCCAAAACTGGAATATTCCCATTAGTGGCATGATATTACAAGCTTTTTGGATGAAATAGCACCGGTTAAAACAGTCTTTGAAATGTTGGAATAAGGAGGTGTTTGGTAACATCTTTCACAACTTAAAGGTGGCGAAAAAAAAAGTTGCAGATTGTGAAATGATATTTCAACAGGAGTAATCACTAGAGAATTGCGTAGCTATGAACAAAGCGTGCGCTCAACTCAATCACCACCCCAGCGTTGAAGAATTATTTTGGCAGTAGAAGTCGAGCATAAAATGGCTAGTGGAGGGAAAGCGCAACACTAAATTCTTCAATATGAGAGTTAAAAAGAAGCGAATCAAAAACCACGTTTTCAAGATACAAAATTCGGATAGAAGTTGAATAGAGGATCTGGATGCACTTAAATCTTCAGCAGTGGATTTTTTCTCCTCCCTTATGAAGAAGGAACCATGCTATATGACCAAGTTCAATGCTACTTTGATTCCTGCTATTATATCTAATAATGATAACCTTGGTTTATGTGCAGTCCCATCAATGGAGGAGTTGAAAGAAACAGTCTTCAACATAAACAAGGACAGTGTTGCGGGCCCTAATGGCTTCTCCTCATATTTTTATCAACAATGTTGGAACATAGTGGCAAATGACTTATTGGATGCAATGGTGGATTTTTTTTCATGGAGCAGAATTCCCAATGGGAGAAACATCAACAACAATTGTTTTGCTGCCCAAGAACAACAATGCCTCAAAATGGAGTGATTTCAGACCGATAAGCCTTTGCACTGTCTTAAATAAAATCATTACCAAGATTTTGGCTTGCTAGCTTGCCAAGGCGCTTTCTTCCATTATCTCAAATAACCAAAGTGGCTTTGTAAGAGGGCAACTGATCAGTGACAATATCCTCCTTGCTCAGGAACTAATAGGGAAGATTGACCGAAAGTCAAGAGGTGGAAACGTTGTCTTCAAATTAGATATAATGAAGGCATACGATCTGCTTGATTGGAACTTCCTTTATAAAATACTACAACAGTTTGGATTTTCTTTTTAATGGATTGATATGGTTCGCCGTTGTATATCTAATTGCCGGTTCTCTCTGTTGATTAATGGTGGGGCAGTGGGTTATTTTAAGTTAGAAAGGGGACTCGGACAGGGCTATTCCATTTCCCATCTTCTTTTTATTTTGGCAGCGAAATATCTATCCCGAGGATTGAATGCTTTGTTTGCTCAACATCCATCCCTGCAGTTCTCTTCTAGTTGCTCCATGTTAGTCAGCCATTTAGCCTTTGTCGATGATATTATTGTATTCACTAATGGTACGAAAACTTCCTTGCAGAAAATTCTTATGTTCTTGCAAGAATATGAGGAGATTTCTAGGCAGCGTATAAACCATTCCAAGAGTTGCTTCCTCACTCATCGAAATGCAGCAATTTCACGCAAACAAATCATCTCCCAAGCTATTGGTTTTGTCCACAAATGCTTACCTATCACATATTTAGGGGTGCCTCTACATAAAGGACCTAAAAAGGTAATGTTATTTGATGAACTGGTAGAAAAGATTCAGGGAAGGATAGAAGGATGGGATAACAAAATCTTATCACCGGGGGAGGGGGGCGAATAACATTACTACGAAGTGTTCTATCATCTTTTCCTATCTATTTGCTTCAGGTCATTAAACCCTCTATTTGTATTATTGAAAAAATTGACAGAATGTTCAATAGTTTTTTGTGGAGAGGTTCAGTAGGTGTTAGACATATCTATTGGAGTGCATGGCATAAGATTACCTTTCCATCTAGGGAGGGAGGATTGGACATACGAGGCTTAGGACATGTTTTTGAGGCCTTTAGCATGAAACTTTGGTGGCGGTTCGTGTCTGCCAACAGCATATGGACACGATTTATGCGGATTAAATGTTGCACTAGCCAAATTCCAAGGTATGTTCAGCCAAAACTTCATGACTCACAAATATGAAAATGGATGCTAACCAGTTGCCCAGCTACAGATCAACACATTAGATGACGAATTGGTAAGGGTGAATTATTTTTTTGGCATGACTGTTGGATGGGTGAAGCACCCTTGGTTAATCGTTTTCCATCATTTGCATCATCCATGACAAGAGTTTCCTACTTTTATGAGGATGATAAATGGGATGTGAGTAAGCAAAACAATGTCTTGCCGGAAGACGTGGTGGAGGAAATTTTAAAAATTCCATTTGATCCTTCCAGTGATGATAGGGCATACTGGGTTCCTACCTCGGATAGGCGTTTCACTACTATGTCTGCATGGGAGATAATTCGACATCGCCAAGTGGTGAATCTTGTGTATAAATTAATTTGGCATAGAACTATTTCTTTAACTATCTCATTCTTTCTCTGGAGGTTGCTACAGGATTGGATTCTAGTTGACTTGCGGTTGAAAACCAAGGGGTTTCAATTAGCTTCTAAATGCCAACATTGCAACTCAAAGGAATCTCTCATACATGTCAGGTGGGAATGCCCAATTGCCACACAAGTTTGGAATTACTTTGCAAAGTTTTTCCAAATTAACATTACTCACCCTCAGACTGCTTATCAGATTATATGGGCATGGTTTTACTCTGGTGACTACACGAGAAAAGGACACATACGTACGTTAATGCCTTCATTCATCTTTTGGTTCTTATGGGTTGAAAGGAACGATTCAAAACATATGAACCTTAGTATGTATCCTAACAGAGCGGTGTGGAGAGTGCTAAACTAGTCCACTAATTATTTCATGGGAAGCAATTTCACAGGTGGCAATGGAGGGGATACTTACAGATTGCTCAGGCATGGGGGATGATATTTCAACAGGCAGCCCCACGTCCACCAAAAATACTTTCTTGGCACAAACCATCAGCAGGTGAGTTTAAGTTGAATGTTAATGGTAGCTCTAAGCATAATTTTCAGAATACGGCGGGAGGTGGACTTATCCGAGATCATACAAGTACCATGATTTTTGGATTCTCTGAAAATTTTGGACCTTATAACTCATTACAAGCGAAATTACTGGCACTTTACAGAGGCTTGCTTTTGTGTATTGAACACAATATTACTAATCTTTGGATAGAAATGGATGCAAAGGTAGTGGTACAAATGTTACAAGAGGACCATCAGGGATCCTCTAGGACTCGTTATCTGCTTGGTTCCATTCGAAGATGTTTGAAGGGCATCTCCTTTCGAATTTCGCACATACATAGAGAAGGTAATCAAGCTGCAGATTATCTCTCAAATCAGGGATACACGCATCAGAATCTACAAGTCTTTTCACAAGCTGAAAGTCAACTCAAAGGTATCCTTAGATTAGATAAAGTTAATTTACCTTATGTTCGTTTTAAATGAATGTAAAGGAGTTGTACTCCTAATTTATCTTTGCATTTATTTAGTCACGTTCATAGAACTTTGTAATATGGAAGTGTTTCAATTTTATGACGATAGTAAAGAACATGGTCATAAAATGAAACATTCCATCCTAGGTACTCTTATTGCTTCTTCTCGAGCTCATGTAACTCTAGAGGTTCGATCTATGTCCCCCTCCTTTTTGTACTTAATTTTCATGATTTAATAAAACATTTACAGGGTAGCTGGGCCCTGCGAGAATTTTCAGCATAAAAAAAAATCTAAATGCTACTAGATTAAACATCGCTCCTCGAAATCCCCGCATGGTTAACGAAATCACAACTTGAAAAAAAAATTAAAGGAAAGAATGAGTCCAACTACTCAGTAAATAACTAACATTCTTTTAGCCGGATTTAGCATGCTTAAAACATTTAAGCCAAAATGTCATTAATATAAATATCGAAACAAAATATTAGGTAATCTTATTCAGAATTATATGCTTCAAAATTTTTACTTTCAAATACTGAACAAACATATTTCACAAATATTTTAAATCTTAGTGGTCTCCTATAACATGCTACGACCACACTTAACCCCTGTGGCATAGGTCAGAAATAAATCTACAATTAAACCCCGTGGCATAGGTCGGAAATATATCAAAAGCAACCATTGGCTGCATTGAATAGATATCACAAATACTACTATTCTATAATCGGTGTTACAGTTGGGAGATCGATCTCTAATCACAGAATACATGTCGACACAGCCAACATTTAACCCCATTGGCAAAGTCAAAGTATAGCCATATTAGGAGATAAAACAAAAATATATATTTTTAGATTACTTGAATTTCATAAAACAGTATATCAAATTTTCTCAAGCATATCTCATACATCTCAAAAGCATATTCATTTCAAACTGAATATTTATGTTTATATTCACGAAAACATATATGTATACATTATACAAAGTCATATACAAATTTTGAAATCAAAAATCACGCTTTGCATAAGCCACATTTTAAATCCAACATATAAAACTCATATACATATACATTTGCATGCTCAATCCGATTTTCATAAATCACAGGATAAAATATTGTATCTCATATACAAATTAACATTGAGGCTAATTTTAGGGTGTGAAAACATCAAAGGGATATCAGTCACTTACCTGATCTTGTTAATTTCACTTTCAAGTAACAAATCCGAAAATCCTCCTAGTAGCCTAATATTTCAAGAAACACATACAAAAATCAGAACTGAATTTGCAAACAAATCCTACAAGGCGACTTTCCATTGACCATCCTAAGCACTTAAGGTGTGTAGCGACTTCTATTACAATTTAAAAACATTTTTGATTAATAAGGTAATATTTTATTACTATATATATTTTTGAATTAAACTAAATTTTCAATAAGGTTGAAAATTAAACTTAAATCATAAAATCAGTAAAGATTTTAATTTCAGATAGAGAAATAACGCTAATTTCACTCATAAAAATCATATTTATAATTTTTCATAAATTTTTTATATTTTAATAAAATCTACTAATTTAAGAAATAAAATTATAAAATATAAAGATACATATTTTTTGATATAAAAATGCAGTAGAAATCACATATCCAACATTTATGAAGTTTACAACAGAATTTATCACATATTAATTAAAATCAAATTTTAAAACAAATTTAAAAAGTATTTTCTATTTTTTTGAATTTTCAGAAACTGGATGATTATTTGGCTTATTTCAAGCTCTCATAACTTTTAACCCAAATTATTTTCAGTGATAAAATCAACACCAATATGAAGTATTCATATCATACTACAGCACCAAGTTTGTTCAGATTAAAAAGAATACAAATTTCTCAAGTTTCGAAAGCTAAAATTCTTGAAATTATTACAAAAATACCCAGATTTTTGAATTTTCAGTATAAACAAGCCTACTTTGAGGTCTTAATTCTCTTAACACAAGAAGTCCCTAACTGAGCCATTGATGTCAAATTAAACATCTCATTTCATACTACAAAAGCCCTCAAAGAAACGACCAAAAATGTTACCGGAATATGGAGTGCAGGTGACCCAAAGTTGGGTTGTCAAAACTGTTGAAAACTAGATTTTTAATTAACTTCAAAAATTCGTATCTTCCTAACAACTAGGCCAAATGAGATGCTACAAAAACCATTGGAAAGACCTTTTCAAGACCTTTCCTTTGGTACCCATCATACTACCGGAAAGTCATCGAAAAAGTGCCAGATTTAAATAAAAGATAAAAGAATATAACTAATTTAAGGTTTTTTGTACTCAAATTATGAAAATATAATCCCAAACATACCTTAATCAGCAATCCCTTTCCCTTTCCTCTGTTTTCTTCTTCCATGATATTAAGCTCTTCTAACTGCCTATTGATTGAGTCTATTGAATAAACTAGCGTGAATTCATGTCTGTTTTCTTAAAACATGTAAACTACCTAACCCCACTAACTTAAACGTGATAAATAAAACTGACTCTAATTAAATTTTTTTATTTACTTAAAAACCCCTTCTTCTATTTTCTAATTATTAAAGCACCCAAAGTCATAACTGCAAATAAATAAAATACTAAAACAGTTTCTACTTATTATCTATATAAAACTATATCTTAATAAATTTATATGTTTTTATAATAAATGCTTTGTGAGGGGTATTACAATATATTTCATTTTGATCGATTAAATACCAAGAGTTTGTGAGTTATTATTCCCCAATAAAACCAAGAATGAAAAAGCCATAAGGCTTACCAATATAAACATAAAATGCCATAAACAATAAGCTTTCCTTATTGCTAGCATAATTTGGTAATGAAAGAGCAACCAGTAAAAAATACATAGATAAAGCTAACTGCAGCACTCTTTTATTTGCTCGAAATAGGATCTTTTAATCTCAATGATGGGCAACCAAAAACATGCTGATTTTGTCTTCTCACCACAGGTAAATGCTATTGTTACCTATATGAGTATGTCTTTGGATTAATTCCCCTAGACTGTGTACGCTTGCTGAATTGTGTCTATGTCAAGGTTCTTCAATCTCACAACTGATTCGACATGACCTTTTAGTGTGTGGAGTTCTCTCAACCTGTAAGGAGACAGAAAATGAAAACAAATCCAACATTATGATCGAGATAGAGAAGACAATCTTGACAAAGCACAAGGAACGTCCTAGATCTGCCAAGCCAAGGACATGGAACAACTAAACTTTACCAATTTTGTACAGCAAACTAGATTTGTAGGTTGAATGCAAGAGATCATAACAAAAATATTTCCATAGCCGCAGTTTAAATCTTGATTCATATGAATGCATCTAATCCTTTGGTATTCTTTCCCATTCTTTTGATTATGAAGGGATTGCTAGCAATACAACAAACAGTATCTATCCCAGACTTGCATCCTCACCGCTGTGCAGCAAAAGCGAACACCGACTGCAGAGGGCCAACGATATGGCAAATGGCATTTTTGCTTACTGGGTTAGGACTAATGATTGTCGGAGCTGGTGGTGTTCGACCATGTAACCTGGCATTTGGGCGGATCAATTCAATCCTAAAACAGAATCTGGAAAGAGAGGAATCAATAGCTTCTTCAATTGGTATTTCTTCACCTTTACTTTCGCGCAGATGGTATCCTTAACCCGGATCGTATACATTCAATCAAACGTGAGTTGGGCTATTGGCCTCGAAATTCCAGCAATTCTGATGCTTATAGCCTGTGCAGTTTATTTCGTCGGTTCAAAAATATATGTCAAAGTTAAAGCCACTGGCAGTCCAATTACCAGTGTAGCACAAGTAATAGTGGTAGCAATCAAAAAAAGGCAATTAAAATTACTGGAGCAACCTTGGCTCTCCCATTTCAAGTATACTCCTCCCAAGTCCATCAACTCCAAGCTTCCCTACACTGATCAATTCAGGTAAGCAGCTTTGACTATTATACGAAGAATACATGTTTAAAATTAGATTTTACTCTTAATTTACTAAGTAGGTATTGTTTATCAGATTCTTGGACAAAGCAACAATTATGACACCCCAAGACCAAATAAACCCTGACGGATCACCAGTTGATCCATGGAGACTTTGCAGCATGCAGCAAGTAGAAGAAGTGAAATGCCTGTTGAGAGTGGTTCCTATATGGGCATCACAAATCATCTATTTTGTTGCCATTGTTCAACAACATACCTATGCTTTCTTCCAAGCCGTTCAATCTGATAGACGCCTTGGAAACAGCAACTTTAAGATCCCAGCTGCAACCTATGTTGTCTTCTTGATGCTGAGCTTGACCTGCTTCATACCTATATAAGATCGAATTATTGTCCCATTTCTTCGTAGAGTCAGGGGAAAAGAAGGGGGTATTACAATCCTCCAGAGGACTGAAATAGGGATGTTTCTCTCGATAATCATCATGCTTGTATCTGCGGTTGTTGAAGAACATCGAAGAACTATAGCTCTCACTCAACCAACTCCAGGAGTTGCACCAAGAAAAAGAGCCATTTCATCTATGTCAGCCTCATGGTTGATCCCTCAATTCACCCATAGTGGACTGACAGAAGCGTTTGCGTCCATTGGCCTAGTTGAATTCTACTACAAGCAGTTCCCGGAGAACATGAGAAGCATTGCAGGGTCCCTATTCTACTATGGCTTGGCAGGTTCAAGTTATTTTAGTAGCTTATTGATCTTAATAGTTCACCGTGCGACTAAGGGGGCTTCCACTGGAGAGTGGTTACCAGAGGATCTTAACAAGGGAAGATTGGACTACTTCTATTATACGATTGCTGGCTTAGGAGTCTTAAATCTGGGCTACATTTTGTTATGCGCAAGATGGTATAAGTACAAAGGAAAGAAAGACAGCCTTGAGCTTGAACTTAAAGTTAATGGCGAGAAAAGCCAATCTGATAAATCATTCGTATGATATTTAGTGGTATTCATAACTAGGAGATTACATTCATCATAGCTAATTAGAAAACCCTTTTCTGTAGATATACATGATACCGTCCAATTTAGCAGCAATATGCAGTTGCAGGCCTCTTAGAGTATCAAGAAATAAGTAGATGTTGCATTCGGTGAAAAAAGTGGGAATACGAGTTTATTGCATCCATGAATTCATGCACATAATCCTAATCATATTATTTTATTTAATTTATAAAAACTTTATCAACGTAGTTGGAAAGTAAAACGAAACAGATTCGTATCAGATTCTTTTTATTGTTCAAATGAAAAGGAAATGTAGATAATCGATTTTGATTAATATTTATTTTCTAAAAAATTATTTTTATCGCATAACATTATATAAAAAATTATAAGAACAACTATTACAAGTGAAGTATTACTTCATGCAAAACAACTAGAATAAGTGAAACATTACTTCATGTGATACAATTAATACAAGTAGAACAACTACTTCGTACAAAATAACAATTTCACACAGACAACCATGAAAGTAATCTAGAATAAGTAGCAGGATTCATAGGTTACTTTCATACTGGGATGTTCCGGAGAGTTTGGCTTAATAACTCAGATATGGAGGTAGTTAAGAGATCTCTCTTAATCTTTTCTTGAAGTACAAGTGTTTCACCTTCTTACCTTGTTCCCGTATACCTATTCACATACACCTTCTTCTTTTGTACCTACTCATGTACAACTTCTTCTCTTATACTTGTTCTCGTACAACTTCTTCTTTGTACCTTTTCACTTGTACGTCTTTTTTATTACCTTTTACTTGAAAACAAGTCTTATTACATTCAATTACAGTAACGGTTACTCACATTAATGTTCTTCATAATAATGTCATTCATTAGGCACATTAAAACCTATTCTTGAGTAACTACTACTTTTAACACTATATATAGAGCGTCACAATTCATTTAGAGAGGCGTTACCTTCCCTAAAAGGCTAACACATTCTCCTCTAGAGCTTCTCTCTATAGATTATTTCTCTAAATCTCTTCTTATTGTCTTCCACTTGCCACAACACTCAGTATTTCAAGAACTACTCCAATCTTCCTCTTTGCCACCTTTGACGCATCCTTTTACTTGTTTGCAACATTTCCTCTCCCTATCACAAGAACCTCACAAAAACCTCATTTACATTTTGGCGACTCTACTAAAGAGGGGTGATTACATTAAGTAAGACTTTTACTGTTACAATTTCTTATTACCGAAAAATATAGAGAGTTTCACTGGCAACCAAGATGCACCTGTTCCTTCCTATATTTAGGCTTTGATGAGAATGATTCAAGTTTCTCAAGAGAGGATGCAAACATGGGAAGACAATAATAGGCGAATGATGGACACTATATCTTAACTTGCAACTTCTACTGTCACCACTTCCCAAGCCCAACTTGTACACCTTAATGAAAGTGCACCTAATGAAGTCACTCCTCTAGTTACAAACGCTAAAGGGATTGAAGGAAATGGAGAAAATGCAATTCATGTGGATGTTCGAGGAGAAGTTCTTCTTCTCTACTCAAGAAAAGGTTAATCTTCTTGATTTGGGAGGAAAATATCAAAAGTTCAGATAAGACCTCATAGAATACATCTAACATTTCAGAGAAAGGGTGTTAGATATACAAAAGTCTCATGATGAGAAGGAGTTGGTGACGATTTGCATTCAAAAAAATGTTCGACGAATGTACGCTACACTTGGAGAATTTACCTCTTTCAACTTTTGCTACCTTAGTAAAAGCGGCAAGAAAAACAAATAATACGGTTCTTAGACAAAGGGAAGCTACTAGCTTTGATAGAAAGAATATTTTAATAGTAAATGCAATTTAAGGAGAAGGTAGAGAAAGAAGAGATCTTTTTCAAAAAGCAATATGACACAAGAAATGCAAGCAAGAGAGTTATTGATTGAGAACAAGAAGATCCAAAACAACCCGTTTCCTACTCATGTATGATATTTTTATGACTTTGATTCTTTATTACTTTATGAATTGCAATTTGCCATTTGAAAAAAAAAAAATCATATTCAGCCGCAGCTTTATCGCTTATATTTTGACTGTAATTATATGACACTATTGGTCGTAAGCTTTAGCGCTCATTCTTTGACCATAGTTCATCATTTTTACTTCAGTTGCAAGCTTTACTGCTCATATTTTGGCTACAATGATGTTCTTCTATTGGTCACGACCTTTATTGCTTATTCTTTGACCATAATTTATTATTCATATTTCAGCTACTAGCTTTATTGGTCATAATTTGGTTGTAATGATGTTATGTTATTGGCCTCAAGTTTTATCGCTCATTTCTTGACCCTAGCTTATTACTTACAAATTGACCGCAGCTTTTATGCTTACTTATTTTAAGGATTGAATTAATCTCCTTCATATCAAGTTAGAGTTAATTTCCTTGATGTAAAGTTAAGAGTTCCTTTTTGGCCACATACAATATTGTGAAATAGGAATAAGTACGCGATATGTGTTTTACACCTTATACAAGACAATAACATGTTACTACCTAAAGCATTACTGGCTACGATACTGCCTAAGGTGTTACGACTCAAAGTGATATAGTACAATACGTTATAGTACAAAATAAAACTTTTACATTTTAAATTAACACATAAGAATTATTTTTAACAATGAATTCTTATGCAGGAGCCAAAATGTAGATAGTCGATTTTGGTTAATATTTATTCTCTAAAAAATTATTTTATCATGTAACATTATATAAAAAATGATGAAAACAACCATTACAAGTGAAACACTACTTCACACAGAACAACTAGAATAAGTAGAACATTACTCCATGTGAAATAATTAATTCAAGTTGAATAACTACTTCGCACAAAATAACAATTTCACACAGATGACAGTGAAAGTAATCCGAAATAGGTGGCAGGGTTCATGGGTTACTTTCATACTAAGATGTTCTGAAGAGTTTGGCTTTGTGGTTCAAATATGAAGGCAATTAAAAGGTCTCTCTTAACCTTTTCTTAAAGTATAAGTGTTTCATTCTCTTACCTTGTTCTCGTATACTTGTTCACATACACTTTTTTCTCTTGTACCTGTTCTCGTACAACTTATTCTCTTATACCTGTTCTTGTACAGTTTCTTCTCTTGTACCTTTTCACATGTACCTCTTTCTTATTAGTTTTTACTCAATAACAAGTCTTATTACACCTAATTACAGTATCGGTTACTCACATTAATATTTTTCATAATAATGTCATTCATTAGGTGCATCAAAGCCTATTCTTGAGTAACTATTACTTTTAACACTATATATAGAGCCTCATAATTCATTTAGAGGAACGTTGTCTTCCCTAAAAGACTAACACATTCTCCTCCAATGCTTCTCTCTCTAGATTCTTTCTTTAATTCTCTTTTTATTGTCTTTCATCTGTCACAACACTCAGTATTTCAAAAACTGCTCCAATTTTCTTCTCTGTCACCTTTGACCCATCCGTTTACTTGTTTACAACGCTTCTTCTCCCTATCGCAAGAACCTCATAAGGACCTCATTTACAGGAAAATCTCAAAAAGAGAAGGAATCAACATGGAAACACCATTAGGTTTACTTTTTAGATAAAAAAGGAGAATATTATTCTCAAGAAGGAGTTATCAACGTTGAGTCAAGGAATTCTTAAGCTACGCAAGAGATGTGTTGTGTCAAAGCATATTCCTAAGCTAAAAGGTTAACTTCAATCAACTCCGGGAATGTGTTTGGCTTCGTTCCCGAAACGAGAAAAGGAAGCATATTGAGTGAGACCATTTCCATTTCTTCCCTTTGATTACCCAAAAAAATTTTGGGAAAAGGAAGGTGGGTTGATTGGAACTGATTGAAAGATGTAGACTTGGCAATTTTAAAACGACATGTTAACACAACATGAGAATATACGAATTAAACAAGTTTTTGGCTTAGTCTTAACGTATTTCGTGTCTAATTGTGTCTGACACGTTAAGACATGAAAATTTTCGTATCTTAACGTGTCAAACACGACAAGCACGTTTAAACACGTTTACTTAATCATGTTTTTGTGTTTAAATGTATATACGTGTCACGTTTACTTAATCATGTTATCGTGTTTAAACGTGTATATGTGACACATGTATTAACCTATTAAAAATTAATAGTTAAAGATTATTTTAACCTTATATAAATAATTTTAAATAATTATTTTAATAAATTTTTTTTAATTTTATAAAAGTAATAATGTAACTATTATGATTGAAAATAATGAATGATTTTTTATATTATTATTATTTGAAGGTTAAATGTTGATGATGTATTTTATCATATTATATGATAACGAATTTTATGTATGTTATTTATATTAAATTTTATTATATTGAATATTATTGTTATTTTTATTTTGTTATAATTATTTTTATAATTATAGATTTTAAATTTAAATAATAAAATTATATTTAATTATAAATATTTTTATTTAATCATGTTAAACGTGTTAATTGTGTCGTGTCGTGTTACATATCTAATGTGTACGTGTTTTAAATTTAAAACATGAATATTAAACGTGTTATATTCATGTTTAATCTTAATATGTTTTATATCAAATCGTATCTAATATATTTTATTATAAAAAACACGAATTATTCAAACTCGAAAGATGAAACTTTTAGTGTTGAATATCGACACCATAGCATCAAAAAAAACATACCGGAACACGGTCTCACAAGTTAATCTGTTTCGACTTTTTGGAACGAAAGTGGAAAACCAACTGGTCTAGGAGTGGACTTGTGATGTCAGGAATGACGACCAAATCCAACTGAGATTGACAATAACAGATCCTCCTAATGTTAAAAGCTGACCTCGGCACATGAATAATATATGAATAACCAAAAAACAAAAAATCTTCCAAAGTTTCATTTCCGATGGAACTTCCCTTGAGGCGAACAATAACAAGTTAACCACTAGCGGTAGCAGACCAAGCTCAAGCCCATTCAAGACCCCATAAAAGTGCATGAAAAAGATGAAACAGCTTTCTGGGCTTTCAGGTTGTTGTGTTTCAAATCATGGTAATAGAAATAATAGGCATTATCAATAGTCCCCCATGCGATGTTGAGGCATGAAATTACAACTGCAGTGGCATCATCTTGTATCAACATTTTGGTGCTGATGCTGTTATTCAACCTCCCTTTGCTTCCAAGCCATTAAGCTTTGAAAACTAGTACTGACTTGGGTTGCACTCGAACGGAGATAATATATAGGAGTGGGTTGGAGAAAGAAAAGGGAAAACACAAATTTCCTCCCTGTCAGCACTGTAAAAAAAGGAATCATACTCCTAAATATTGTTGGTACAGGCCTAACGTTAAGTGTAGGTCCTGTAACCAATTCGGTCATGTTGAAAAAGTCTGTAAAGCCAAGAATGGTCACACAGATGAAAAGGCAGTAGTTGCAGAACAAGTAGATGCAACGGAAGAACAACTCTTTATGGCTCAGATTGCTGATGATGAAGGAAGGAACATTTGGCTCTTAGATAGTGGGTGCTCCAATCACATGACAGGGAATGACCAGCTATTCACCAAGCTTGACAGAAACTTCAGGGCAAGAGTTAAAATTGGAAATGGGATTTATTTGAAGATTATGGGAATAGGAACAGTAGCTGTGGAGACTATGAACTGCACCAAATACATCTCAGAGGTCCATTATGTGCCTGAAGTGACGCAAAATCTTCTGAGTGTGGGTCAACTAGCTGAAAATCACTATACTCTTTTGTTCAAAGAACAATTTTGCACAATTTTTGATCCATCTGGAGATGAGTTGATGACAGTCAAAATGAGAAATCGATGCTACTCTATTGACTGGATGAAATTTGAGCATACTGCCTGTGTTGGTCAAGAAGTTGATGCTGAATTGTGGCACAAAAGGTTAGGACATGTAAACTTTAAATCTTTAAGTTACATGATTAATTCTAACTCTGTTGTAGGACTTTCGGGTATGTCCATTCCCAAGCAAATTTGCAGCACTTGTATGCATGGCAAACAGAGCCGTATGCCATTTCCCCTTTCAAGTTCTTGGAGAGCAAGTGACAAATTGCAGCTTGTTCATTCTGATGTTGGTGGTCCAGTTAATACTGCTTCACTAAGTGGTAGCATCTATTATGTCATTTTTATTGATGACTTTTCTCGATACTGTTGGATTTATTTTTTGAAGAATAAATCAGAAGTATTTGAGAAGTTTAAGAGCTTTAAAGCGTTGGTGGAGAATGAGTCTGAAAAGAGGTTGAAAGTCCTTAGAACTGATAACGGTTCAGAGTTCTGTTCAAATGCTTTCAAAAGTTATCTTGTTGAAAAGGGAATTAAGCACCAGTTAACAATCACATACACTCCTCAGCAAAATGGAGTCTGTGAGAGGAAAAATAGGACCATATTGGAGATGACACGTTGTTTGCTACATGAGAAAGGATTGCCTAAGTCATTTTGGGCAGAGGCTGCAAATAACGCAGTGAATTTGCTTAATATTTTGCCTTCAAGCAGTCTCAAAAATCGAAATGCTTATGAAATTTGGTTTGGTGAAAAACCCTCTGTTACTCACTTGAGAATTTTCGGGTGCATTTGTTATGTGAAAATTCCTGATCAGAAAAGAACCAAACTAGATTACAAGACAGAGATTGGTATTCATCTTGGTTGCAGCAGTGTCTCCAAAGGATATCGGGTTTACAAAGTTCAAAGCAAGAAAATTGCTGTCAGTAGAGATGTATGGTTCGATGAAAAAAGAAGATGGAATTGGGAGAAAAATGCTGCTGAAATTTCAGAGGATGTGAACTTTCTTGATGATGCAGCTTTGAATAATCAGAATCATGAAGATGACATTGAAGATGAGAGTCTTGCAGTCAGAGGAACAAGAACATTACAAGACATATATAGCAGATGCAATACTGCTATAGTTGAGCCTTCCAATTTCGAAGAAGCATCAACAGATAACAATTGGAGACAAGCCATGGAGACTGAAATGGAAATGATAAGAAAAAATGGCACTTGGGTCCTTGTTGATCGACCATTAAACCAAAATATCATTGGAGTAAAATGGATATTTAAAACAAAGTTGAATGCTGATGGAACAGTCAACAAATACAAAGCCAGGTTAGTTGTTAAAGGGTATTCCCAAGTTTATGGGGTAGATTATTGGGAAACATTCGCTCCAGTTGCCAGACATGATACAATAAGATTACTCACTGCTGTAGCTGCAAAAGAAGGGTGGAAAATCTGGCATATGGATGTCAAGTCAGCCTTTTTGAATGGCACATTATCTGAAGACATCTTCATCGAGCAACCGGAAGGCTTTGCTGAACCTGGCAAGGAAGGAAAAGTCTGCAAGCTTATGAAGGCTTTGTATGGTCTCAAACAAGCTCCTCGGGCATGGTATGAAAGAATCGACACATATTTAAAGTCTCAAGGCTTTCTCAGAAGTGCTAACGAGCCTACATTATATGTAAATGATTCATCTGTTTCTGATAAGCTCATTATTTCTCTTTATGTGGATGATTTATTGATCACTGGTCCTAGTGGGTTAGTTCTTGATGATTTCAAAAGAAGCATGAAACAAGAATTTGAAATGTCAGACTTGGGGGAAACAACATATTTTTTAGGCTTGCAATTTCATCAAGCTTCTGATTTTATATTTGTGCATCAACACAAATATGCTTGTGAAATGCTGAAAAGATTTCGCATGGAAGCTTGTAAAATGGTGGAAACTCCATTGGTTACTGGTGCAAAGTTCAACAAAGATGATGGAGCTCCAGCAGCTGTTGGTTCAACTTACAGAAGTTTAATTGGCTCTCTACTATACTTAACAGCCTCACGACCTGATTTAATGTTCACAGCAAGCTTATTATCCAGATATATGCAAGCTCCTTCAGAGATTCATTTTTCAGCTATGAAAAGAGTTCTGCGATATATTAAGGGAACTGTGGACTATGGACTCAAGTTTGAAAAACGAGAAAGCAAAGAGTTAGTGGGATATTGTGATAGCGATTGGGCTGGATGCTTGGATGATTCCAAAAGCACGAGTGGTTTTTGTTTCTCATTTGGGAGTGCTGTTTTTTCTTGGAATTCTAAAAAACAGGAAGTGGTTGCCCAATCATCAGCAGAGGCTGAATATATCTCAGCTGCTTCAGCCACAAACCATGCACTTTGGCTCAGGAAGATGCTTGGGGACTTGGGTTTCGTACAAACAGAGGGCACTACTCTGTTAATTGATAACAAGTCAGCCATTTCAATTGCCAAAAATCCTGTACAGTATGGTCGCACTAAACACATCAGAGTGAAATTTCATTCCATCAGAGAAGCTGTGAAGAATGGGGAAATCAAGGTAGAGCATTGCAGCACAGAAGATCAACTTGCAGACATTCTTACTAAAGGATTAAGCAAAGAAAAATTCATTTATCTGAGAGCTAGATTGGGAGTTTGTAAGCCAAGAAC
The DNA here is from genome assembly GCA_036013995.1 of Theobroma grandiflorum. Taxonomy (NCBI): domain Eukaryota; kingdom Viridiplantae; phylum Streptophyta; class Magnoliopsida; order Malvales; family Malvaceae; genus Theobroma; species Theobroma grandiflorum. Next base: position 19,427,528 of record CP142131.1, read on the forward strand.
CAAGGAGGTGTGTTGAGCGTGGTTCCTGTCTCAGCATAAAGGAGTTCACAGTGTCAACAGTTATTTTCATGTAGTTACTTTACTGTTAATATTAGTTGGTTGTGGTGCTTGACCATGTTTCATGTAATGGGTGGTTATTCCATTATAGGTACCAGAATGTGCCCATCATGGCACTGATTTTATGCATTTTCGTTACTGGTTTTTTCCTCTTGTTTAGTTGCAGTTTTTTTTATGTAAGTAATTTAAGGAAGACAAGTAGAAGATAGTGTTATTATCTTCTCTAATGTTCAGTATCTGGTTTTCTTGATATCTTTGGTCTTTCTTCTTCTTAAAACTCTTTTACTTCACTTTAATTATCAAAAACACACACTTTTTAACATTGCAGTTCATAGTCTCCACAGCTACTGTTCCTATTCCCATAATCTTCAAATAAATCCCATTTCCAATTTTAACTCTTGCCCTGAAGTTTCTGTCAAGCTTGGTGAATAGCTGGTCATTCCCTGTCATGTGATTGGAGCACCCACTATCTAAGAGCCAAATGTTCCTTCCTTCATCATCAGCAATCTGAGCCATAAAGAGTTGTTCTTCCGTTGCATCTACTTGTTCTGCAACTACTGCCTTTTCATCTGTGTGACCATTCTTGGCTTTACAGACTTTTTCAACATGACCGAATTGGTTACAGGACCTACACTTAACGTTAGGCCTGTACCAACAATATTTAGGAGTATGATTCCTTTTTTTACAGTGCTGACAGGGAGGAAATTTGTTTCCCTGTTTGTTTTGCTTGCCATCACCATTCTTCTTTTCTTTATCTCGTCTGAAGTTGTCATGTCTTTTAGCACTGTTGTTGCCCAGTCTGAGATCTTTTGTCCTTGCTGTAAGAGCACTCTCAATACTCTCCTCTTGACGAATGGCTCTCCTTTGTTCTTGCGCTTGTAGCGCATTTATCAATTCAGTCACCGAAAGTTTAGACATATCCTTCGAGTCTTCCAAGGAAGAGATTTTTGCTTCAAATTTTTCTGGTAAGCTAACCAGAAATTTATGCACAATCCTTCTGTCAGGAAGCTCCTCACCCAATAACCTCAGTTGATTGACAATCTTCAAGACCTTTTCAGAATAGTCTTTTATAGTTTCATCTTCTCTCATCTTTAGCACCTCAAACTCCCTCAGCAAATTGAGTACTTGAATCTGTCTCGTCTTGTCACTGCCATGAAATTCTTCTTTAAGCTTGTCCCAAGCTTCTTTTGGAGATTCACAAGCCATAATTCTTGTGAAAATTGAGTCAGTCACGGCAGAGTGAATACAGGAGAGAGCTTTATAGTGCTTAGCCACCTCCTCACTATGCTGCTTTATTTGAGTGATGGTCGGATTTACATGCCTCATAACCGGGGGTTCTCCCCCAACTTCTACAACCTCCCATAAATCAAAGGCTCGGAGATACGCCTTCATTTTAACAGCCCATATAGGGTAATTTTCTCCAGAAAAAACAGGTGGAGTGGAGGCATTGTAACTTGCAGAAGCCATTGGAAAACAATGAAATGCAGGCAAAAGAGAATACAAAATGATACTGGTTTTCACACTAGAAATTAAGTCCCTCAAGATCCCTTTTAGAGCTCTGATACCATATTAAAAAGTGTGTGTTTTTGATAATTAAAGTGAAGTAAAAGAGTTTTAAGAAGAAGAAAGACCAAAGATATCAAGAAAACCAGATACTGAACATTAGAGAAGATAATAACACTATCTTCTACTTGTCTTCCTTAAATTACTTACATAAAAAAAACTGCAACTAAACAAGAGGAAAAAACCAGTAACGAAAATGCATAAAATCAATGCCATGATGGGCACATTCTGGTACCTATAATGGAATAACCACCCATTACATGAAACATGGTCAAGCACCACAACCAACTAATATTAACAGTAAAGTAACTACATGAAAATAACTGTTGACACTGTGAACTCCTTTATGCTGAGACAGGAACCACGCTCAACAAACCCAAGTCTGTTTTATAATTCAAATTCAATGGATCCATTCATTTCAATTTTCAAGAACCAGAGCTGCATCACGCTGTCAATAATCATAGTTGCATTTATTCTTTGTCAGCAAAGAACAACTACACAACTTGGAGTAAACCATTGTATCTAAACATGACCACTTGCACATCTGTGTCCGACATTTCATTTTGGTCGATTAAATACCAAGAGTTTGAGTTATTATTCCCCAATAACTTTCCACTACCCGCGCTTGTTTTTAATACAATAAAACCAAGGATGAAAAGGCCATGAGGCTTACCAATATAAACATAAAATGCCATAAAACAATAAGCTTTCCTTATTGCCGGCATAATTTGGTAATGAAAGAGGAGTCAGTAAAAAATAAATAGATAAAGCTAACTGCAGCACTCTTTTATCTGCTCGTAATAGATCTTTTAATCTCAATGATGGGCAACCAAAAACATGCTGATTTTGTCTTCTCACCGCAGGTAAATGCTATTGTTACGTATATGAGTATGTCTTTGGATTGATTCCCCTAGACTGTGTAAGCTTGCTGAATTGTGTCTATGTCAAGGTTCTTCAATCTCACCACTGATTCGACATGACCTTTCAGTGTGTGGAGTTCTCTCAACCTGTAAGGAGGCAGAAAATGAAAACAAATCCAACATTATGATCAAGATAGAGAAGACAATCTTGACAAAGCACAAGGAACGTCCTAGATCTGCCAAGCCAAGGATATGGAAACATTTTGCAGTTCAATCTTCCAATTTGGAGGAGATAATCCAAAACAAGGTCCAAGTCCACTTACATGGTTCCAGCAAGAAAACAATGAAGGATACTGTACTAAGAAACTTAACCAACAAACAGAAGAATACTGCACGACCAATCAAGCTGAGCTGAAGAATTGCTTACCTAGCAATTTCAGCCCTCCTTTTGGCTTCCTCAGCCATCTGATTGAGCTCTGTGAAATGGGTTCGCTCACTGAACATCTTGGTATCAGGTGCCTGCAAGCCATGCAATGTTCTCTGTGCATGTGCCCATTGAAGCTCACGTTGTTCTTTTCCAAAATCCTTCTGTGTTGTGAATGCAATCTACATCAAAAGAAATCCATCAGAGGACCCAAAATGATGAAGAAGATCATAATAACAATGGAGGACGTAGAAAAGGTTTTCTTTTGGGGAGCCAAAAGGTAGAAAAGGTAAACTGTTTAACAAATCAGTGGGATGCATACCCTCTGCTCAATAACAAGATCCCAGGCCCTGCCACTCAAAGCATAGCGAATGAAGAACTTGATGAAATCAAGTGGGATGTAGAAGATTATGTTATAGAGCCAGATCACACCAGCCCAACCCCATCCAATCCCTTCAATTGCAGCAAAGCTCCAATTTGCATAGACAGCAATTAGCGTAGCAATCTATTTATAATCATATAGAATGATCAGTTTTCCCTGCTACCTACCAGAAAGATCAGCAATTCAAACAGATAGACAATTGACTCACCAACTGAGCTATCACAAACGCCACCACTAGTAGTAAACCTGGACGCTCAACATAAGACCAACTTCGGGATCGTGTTACAAATATTAGGGCCTGACTTATAATGCTCACTTGCAAATACACTGCAGAGGCAAGCTTTCTTAAGTCATCATGAGCTGTTTTCTCGAGAGTCGGCACCCCAAATATACGCTGGCAAGTTAAAACAAGTGAGTCAACCAAGTAATTCCTCATAAGTTCACAACCAATGCTCCAACATGCAGGCCCCACCACCCCCACCCCAAAAAAAGAGGCAATATACATATACATGCAAACAACTGAAAAAAAAATAAAAATAAAAATAACTGCCCAATGCAACAAACATGTTAAAATTGCAATAGCTAAGTCTCAATTTCCAGCAAGCCATAAATGGAAAAATAAGAAATGTTACAAACGCCAACCATCCCCCATCAAATATTTTCATTCTAATCTGAAGTGCTAAACAAAAATGGGAGAATAAGAAGCAGCAACAACAAAATAAACAGCAAAAAAACCCATTACTACCATCACCAGAACTTCAATCATATTTAAGTCAACTACAAATAAACCTCATATGTTTTGTCACACTAACAGGAATGGTGGGGGCTGCCAACTTAATAAACATTATACGCCAGAGTGAACTTTTCTACAATGGGTTTTACAAACAATTAATTGAATAGTTCAAAATAACGTAAATCATACCGGAAAAAAGTCTGTTTTGTATGCTGCCCAAAAGAATATAACTGTCATCACTGCCAAGTAACTACCAAGAACAATTCCGGTTGTAAAAATTTCCGCCAGCTTCCAGCTGTCTGGTAGAGGTGATGGTTTGACCCTGTCCTTGGATATTGTCATAATGGTACCTGAAATTTGATAAAACTTCTCAGCTGACAAGAACAGTCATGGTAAGTTGATACCAGCATAAAACAACAAAAATAGAAAACAGCAGCAACACAAACAACATTAAAATTTATGATTGCTTTCAGAAATTATCCCGTTTAATAAAACCGACAGCAACTTTGAATGGAGCACAAATGAACAACTGAAGGACGCATAGAACTAAATTTCCCAGGGGGACTAAGAAGAAAACTTCTCATTGTCTTATTAAGTTTTCAGCTTGTCAAGTTTTTCTATACATGTGATAAACTTAGAAAATACAAGAGAGAAATAGAAAAGTTTTGCTTAGAATGAGGGAACACACCATCATTGAGGATCGCAATAATAAGCACCATGAATGGCGGAAAGTCAAATTCCCAGATGAGGGCTAGCAGCATGAATCCCAACTGTGAAATCAGGCAAGCATGCAGTAAAATTTAACACTTACCATAAAACACATGACCTCAAAAGAGAAAAAAAAAGAAATGGGAGATAACAAACAATTAGAAAGAAATTATAAAAAAAAAAAAAAACTCCTACTTACCACAATACGGATTGTAATGGAAACTGCATAAATCTGCCAAGGAAAAAGACAAAAATAAGCACATTCACAAAAGGCAAACACACCCTGCCGGTAAAGGAGTGGTAGACTACATGACAAATTTATGATATCACTGCACGGTCAATGAGAACTTACAGTGTAATTTTTCATCCTCTGGAAAATGGCACGACTGGTCAAGACAGCACTGATGATGACACTAAGTCCAGGTTCAGTAAGGACAATGTCAGAAGCACTACGCGCTGCATCAGTTGCGTCAGCCACAGCTATCCCAATGTCAGCTTTCTTAAGAGCAGGAGCATCATTAACACCATCACCAGTCATGCCACAGATGTGTTTCCTGGCTTGCAAGCGTTTTACTATTTCATATTTGTGTTCTGCACCAACACACAAATTGGGGAAAATAAACAAACAATAGACAACTAAAACCAAGCTTACTGAAGGCAGGGAACAATATATGATGTCATCAAGCAAAAATCAAATTTCAAACAATTAATACCTGGGAAAACACCAGCAAAGCCATCAGCTTTTTCAATTAGTTCATCAACTGGTAAAGCAGCTATAGATTCATCCTTGTCCTGACCCAATAAAGCAGATGATGGATACATGTTGGTTCCCATGCCCAAACGGCGCCCAGTCTCCTTTCCTATTGCCAGTTGATCTCCTGAGAGAAACCACAAGGCTCAGCAAGCCTGAGTGCGAAAAGATAAAAAACTGCAAAAGAAAACCCACCTGTAATCATTTTGACATTTACTCCAAGGTTCAAAGCCCTCCTAATTGTTTCTGCACTATCATGCCGAGGGGGATCAAAGAGAGGCATGAGACCAATGAACTGCCATGGGCCACCAGAACTCTCCTTCCTTCGTTCCGGAACTTCCTGCAGTGAATGAAAGAAATGCCACATTCCGATTAAAAAAGAGAGACAGCGGCTTAGCACTAGAAACAGGAGTATCAACGAAAACTGAGAATTACAATTACCTGGTATGCCACCGCAAGAGATCGTAAACCTCGCTCTGCGAACTTATCAATGACCACATGAACTCTTCGCTCAATATCCGACTTATTATGTGCAAGGTTTAAGATCTAGAAAGCATTTCGCAAGCAGGGATTAGGATGAAATCCTGATAAGCAAGGGACAAGTAAAGGGATAAAGGTGGTAAGAACAAGCTACCTGTTCAGGGGCACCTTTACTGACTCTGTGCATTTTTCCATCATTATCAATATAGGTTAAAGCTGTTCTCTTATCTGTTGGATTGAAAGGAAGGAAGTGTACTTCTCGAATGCCAGCACGTGCCTGTCAGGATCAACAAGAAGAAGATAAAAAAGGAAGTGCAGAAAAAGATATTTAGTGGAAAATTAATAACCCAATGGGTATGGCTCATAAGAACACCGAGGATTGGACCGATTACCTCCTTTGGATCAGCCAGCATCCCAACTATTGCAGAATCTATTGCATCCTTGTTCTCTGTTCTAGAGGCTCGGGCTGCCATCAGAACTACAGTGTCTGCATCTACTCCTTTGGCAAAGACCTGAAAAATTAATTCAGACACAATTAGAAAGAAGAAATTAAATTCTGCACAAGGGGGAAACATGCTGTAACCAATAAAACATCTTCAATAGCAGACCTCAACAAGATTTTTGTCCACTGTAAGTTTGTTCAGAGTCAGAGTTCCTGTTTTATCACTGCAAAGAACATCCATGCCTGCCATCTCCTCAATTGCAGTCATTCTCTTTGTGATAGCCCCCTGTAGCAATTATAAACAAATCTTTGATGAATACAACTACCTTGCATCAAGGTCAATGAAAATTTACTGTCGAATGCAACCAACCTGCTGAGATAGCCTATGAGAACCAATAGCCATAGTAACTGACAAAACTGTAGGCATGGCAATTGGGATTCCACCAATAAGGAGAACAAGAAGATTGTCAATTCCAGGACGGTACTGCCGGTCTTGAATTGGATACATGACAATAATCTCTATTATCATCCCCACTGCAATAGAGCATATGCAGAAATTTCCTATAGCCGTCAAGACCTAAAAGTTATAAGAAGAAAAAATAAGTGTCAGAGTCAAGAGACCTAAAGTGTCAACTTAGAAAAAAAATAATATATTTAATCACTTGCCTTTTGGAAGTGACCAACTTGGTTAGTAGTATCAACAAGGTGAGCAGCTTTCCCAAAGAAAGTATGAACACCGGTTGCAATAACCACTGCTTCAATCTCTCCCTGTTTGCAAGTAGAACCAGAGTAAACACCATCACCAGGTCCTTTTGTTACAGGGAGAGACTCTCCAGTTAGTGCAGACTGCAAATACCACAAAAAACGCGCTTTGTAGAAAGAACTAAGATTTCAATAAATCAACATGATTACAATAAGCAAAGCAATGATTACAATAGACCCACCTGATCAATTTTAAGCGGATCACCTTCAAGTAACCGGGCATCAGCAGGAATAATATCACCTAGTTTGATACTTATTACGTCTCCAGGAACCAAAATAGCAGCATCTTGCTCGCTCCATCTTCCATCTCGAAGAACCTTTAATTAAAAATTCATTTAGAGATTAACAACAAGGAAAAAATACTCGAACAAATCATATGAAAACTGCAGCATATAGCATATAACAGAGATAGAAAGCTCATCTAAAAGAGCTTTAAATTACAAACTCCTAACAAGGAACTGGAACAATACCTTTGCTTTAGGAGCAAGACGAGCCATGAGAGCAGCTGCTGCGTTACCAGCATTGTTTTCCTCAATAAAACTGATGGTGGAGTTGATAACAAGCAGAGTAATGATACCAACAAAGTCTTGCCAATCTGGAGGCTTTCCCTGCAAGAGATAGAAGATAAAATTCATTAAAAAGCCTAAAAAGACAGATCTTCTAATGAAATTCGATACAAAAACCAGCAAAAGAAGCACTCACTCCTCCATTTGCTAGAGCAATGGCCATGATAGCAGCAGCTTCCATAACCCATGAGAGAGGATTCCACATAAAGCCCAAAAATTTCAAAAATTTGCTCTCCTGAATTAAACAATCAAGTAGATAAATTGTTAGTAGTTAGTAAAGAAGCCCAATCAGAATTGACAAAACAAGAGGGAACAAACGAATTGTAAAAATAAATAGAGTACCTTTTTCTCTTCAAGCTTGTTATGTCCAAAAAGGACTAGCCTTTCCTCGGCAGCCTCAGTAGTAAGACCTTCTCTGCTACATCTCAGATTCTCAAAAACTTCCTCAATGGGTATATTTTCCTGCTCACAACAGATAATAACTCAAAAAGAAGAAAACCTGACAAAAACAAATCAAACCCAAACAAACATGAAACATAACTTAGTTTACAAACAAAATGCTTCAAAGTTTGCTCAGATCTATTTACCAAATCCACAGTTTCCTTCAACACAGCCTCCAAAACTTCATTTTTGGCCCCCATCTTCTCTTCCTCTAAAACTCAAAACTCCCAAAAGGAAAAAACTCTACCTTGCAGCAAAAAAATCAAGAACAGAAAAATTCCATTACACAACCACCAACAAAAGAAAAACTACCAAAACTGGAAGAAACCTTGAACAACCGAACGAAACAAGTGATACCCAGTTTCAAAGACTTGATCTTGAACTTAGATTTTTGTTAAGGAACCAAAATGAGAACAACCCACAACGCGAAATCTATAACAAACAACCCCCACAAAAAATACAGAGCAGACCAAACAGAAAGGTGGAACCGCTTAAAGAGTAGTGGCAGTGTTGTTGTTGATATATATGTCCAGTGACAGTCCCTTGTTATTTCTACACTTGCCTTTCTTCCATTTTTAATGTTTTTTTTTCTTTTAGTAAAAATCCAAAACCACCCTCCCATGCTTATGCTCTCACAGGTTGTACCATAAGCTATGCTGATGGGATCTTGTACCCTGGGTTTTTTTGAAGTTTTATGCATTTTCAAAGGATTGGTTGGAGATTTTAGTGTATCTGCCTTTATAACCTTTGTTTTTTATAATATATTTTCTGGCTGATGCCAGCCACAATGCCCATGTATAATAAAATGCACATGCACCTTAGCTGTACCCTGTTTTTTGTTTCTTTTGTGTTGTTTTTTTTTTTCCAGAATGTTGTTCATGCACAAAAAAAGTTATTGCCAGAGCCATTTACTTCCATTTGTAATCTTTCCAACATAACATCAACATGCCAAGTTATGGAATTCACTAAGATGACATAATTCAATCTTTTTCCTTTTTTTGTATGAACAAAATTTTGTTATATGTGAATTCCTAGTCAGTCTTGTTGGAGATAAATTTGGACATGGTGATATGAAGAACAAATTTTAAAAGCCCAAAAAAGGAAATCTTTGCAATGATGCCCTTAATTTAAACTTTCTTGTTTATTAACAAACTGCCATGTATAGGATTCTTTATTCCTTTGTAAAGTTTGCATGATTCATTTTCAATTCCTTGTATTACGTAGTCTACTCAATCAAAACATATATATATATATATATATGTTCACACCAAATTCCTACCTGCACTTACCTTGTAAAAATCTTCATGCAAATTATTTCAAGGTTAGATTAACAACAGTGACTTGAAGTACCAAAATAGAAGTAATACAAAATAAATGAGGTTCTAAGTAAGTGAAGGAAACTTAAAGAAGACAACAACCGGTAAATCAAACCTGAATGTTGAGATTTAAAATTTAAATTCAAATGTAAGTTTTTATTTTTTCTCTTTTAATTCGTATTTGTACAATATACAAATGATCATGTAAATACCATTGCTCAATACTCACTTTGTCACCCACAGTCGCATAGCCAGAAAAGTTTTTCAATGGAGTCATACAATAATTAATCATATGCAAAAGGAAATCCACATTTTTATCATAAAATTATGAATTTTAAAATGTAAATAATGAACATTTAAAACATTTGGTTTAGTAGTAAGTGCATGTAAATCTTATTTAAAAGAGTAAGGTTTGATTAAATTAAATATTTTATCCTATTATTTTAGAAAAAGTAATTGAATACCATTATTCTATAATTGCCAATCTCAATTTATATATAAGTGCTCGTATATATCCGTAAATTGGTCAATTATTACAATAATATATTTGAATTTTCATGAGTCACATATTTGTATTATTTTATATGAAAAAATAAATTGAAATTTAACTTTTGACTCCTTTTAAATTTTCATTTAATTTTAGTGAGATCAATGTAGGAAAAATATTAAAAATTTCCATGAAAATGCATTATATATATATATATATATATTGATGGCAAAGTTGAGTGAGATCAACCTTATTGGATCACACTTGACTAAGTCAGGAGTCACTGTAATATTTATTACACAATAGATAGGAATTTGTGATTAATAAAATTTTTAAAATAAAAATCAAGGATGAAGAGTTTTATTCTATATAATAATAATAATAATGTTAATCTTATATACCGGTCGATATAAAAGTTGAAGATATTCTTAAGGATTTAAGTCTAAAGTTTTAGGAAATTAGTGATATAGGTGTCTATTCGGCCTAATTTCTACTTGAAATGGCCACAAGTAACCAATTAATTTGACAAGTGACAGAAGTAGGTTGTAGTGTTTGAAAAAAATTGAGTGTGGAAGCAATTGCAAAAGTAGCCTAATTAATACCTAATTAGTAAATGGTAATTTTATCGAATTCAATATTAAAATTTTAAAAATAAAAATTGAACATATTTGATATAATACTCGAGTGAAATTGAATTATTATCTTTAATCAAACAGATTAAAAACAGAATTACTTGGATGAATTCGATCGACTTCAAGAAACCGAACTGAATTGGTAGCCTAACTAATGCCTAATTGACCAAAAGAAAAGGACAGTTGAGACAGTAGCCCAAAAAAGAACATGTTATAGGAAAGACGTTTACGTTTGTTTCAGCTTCCATTTTTGCCTTGAAAGTTATTCAAGTGTTGTTTGAAATGGATTCAACGTGAGGCATCCAAAAAGTCTCGAGAGTCAGTGATAATAATACTAGTCAAAGGAAACAAGAAAAGAACTTTTGCTTTCCGCCCACCTTTTGTCTTCCACTTTTGCTTTTCTTATGTTTTTTTCCTTTGGAATATTTAGTTTTAGACTTAAAGGGTACTCTCATTGCCCAACAACCAACAAGTTCAAGCTGTTCTTCTCCACGTGAAAAGTTCACGTCTCTCTTTCTTTTCTTTTTTTTTAACAAAAAAATTATCTTTATAATAATAAGACATATATGTTGGGATTAATTACTTCTTATTGGACACCGCCAAGGTAGATACGAAACAAGTTTGTCAATTAAGTCAACTTAATATGAAGATCTGTTATTCTTCTCAATTTTGTTCAATTGTATGAAAGAATACAACCCAAGACTCCCAATTAATGCCTTTTGCCAATAAAAAGAATCAAATTTCCTTTTTAGTTGTTGTCAAAATTTAAATTTGATCTCCTTGTTATTCCAATTTTATAGTTTTAGTTCCTTTACGTGAATTTTAATAAATTTAATATTAATATTATAAGTTAATTTAATGCCAATTGATTATGATTTTAAAATTGATTATGATTTTAAAATTTCATAATCAAATTCGTAGTCAAAAATTAATTCATCCCATTAGATGGCGTCATCAATTGAATGTCATATTATCCAAGTTATAGAACCGAATTCAAATTTCAACCAATTTTTTTTATTAAGTTTTTCAATATGAGTTTAGCTTCGAAACATGTTTCTTGTTTTCCATTTTCGCATTTGCTATAAATATGGTAAATGGAAAAAAAAAATGAGTTAAACTGTTGATTTTTACTACTATAATATAATTGTCTATAGATGCAAAAAAAAGGGAAAAATAATTTATTGTTGTGGATAATTATAAAAGTAACAGGCCGTACAATTTTTCTTACAAAATTAGGTGGCTTGTAAAATGACGGCGGATTATTGTTGGAGTGCTTAATTGCTTAAGGATCAAAGCAAGTGAGGTAAGTTAATCCTGACATAACCCAAACCAAATTAGGGAATGTGGCGAAGACCTTTTTTGTATGATTTATTATTCCAGACAAGAGATGTGATTTTTAATTCTCACAAATATTGTAATTGTCAGGTCATTAGGAGAGTAATCATTAAATTATTACGTGATACAAATTTATTTATAATTTGGACGGCTTAAATTGTGAATTTTGTCTACTCTACTGCATTAAAGTATTAAATAATTTATTTTTTGACAGCTTAATTTTTATTTATTTAAATATTTTTGAGATCAAATCTAAATTTTTCATTCTATTATGATGATGGATCAAATTTACTATTTATTTTTAAATAAGTGCAATTTTAGGTATAATACCTAAAAAAAAGGTCCTTAATTTTTCAAAAAAATTCAAATAAACTTCCATCAAGCTTTTATATTCTTATTTTGAGTTAAAAATCAAAAACTTCACTTGTTATTTTATTTTACATGATATTGACAGGACATGTTAACATGTTATAATGAATAATTTCATGGCATATTAATATGACATGATAATATGATCATGTAATATTTTCACTTTCTATGTTAGTGTTATGTCAGCATGTATATAGACATAAAATGATAAAATAATATTTTGACTAATTATAATTAGTCAATCATTGATTATAAAAGATTTTTTTTTATTTGAAATTCTATAAGACTTCATTAGACCTAAAATGAAACTAAGAGATTTGATTGAACACAATAGAAATATAAATATTGATTTAAATTTTCTTAAATAATTTAGAATTTTTTTCAAGTATTATGTCCTAATTTTAACACTGTACTTTTTAATTTGATTCAAAAATATCAAAAATTAAAATATATTTATCTTTAATTAAAAATACGATAATAAATTAACAGCAGTTAAAAGATTCAACACCTCAAATAGAATAGAAAATGTATATATATATTTTTTTTGATAGAAGTAAATTTAGACTAGACTTTATTCATTCATTCATTCATTATTATTTTAGAAAAGGAAGGGGATTAGTATATTGCTAATGTCCAACCTGGAATCTGCTTTTAACGTTTCAAATGTTCACGGGCCCGTTCCTGTTCCGTCACATGAGATGTGGAAGTAGACAAAAAGGTGGCGTCGACAGCAGGATTTTGTTGAGAAAGAGTTAGTAGTAATAAATTATAAGTGTATTTTCTTTAATTCAAACGTAGTTCACGTTTTGTTGACGGATTGCGTTGGCTCTTCGTAGGTTAGCGGTCCATCAACTACTGCTTTCAACGTTTCAACCATTTCGGGCAACAAATCTTGAAAATCATTTACTTCTAGCATATAAAATATAATAATAAATTATAAAATATTTGTATGATTATTTATTTCACACACACTTTTCATTTCTTTAAGCAATCAAAGAGATGATTCAACTCTGTATGAGACTTTTGAACATTCGACTGCTCTACCTTTGGTGGTTTCCTTGGGTGACCATTAAGCAGTAGATGATGTCTGTTTGGTAAACTAGCAAAATTTTAATATTGTTCTTTTAATTTAATTAATATTTATTATCATCTGCAACAAACTTTACTTTTTATATTTATTTTTAAATAATATCATTGTATATAAATAAAAATATTCTAAAATATAATATCTGAAACATAAATAATTTAATTTTTTGCAGTATTAATTTATAAATTAATTAATACTAATAAATTTGTTATCTTTATTTTGGTTTTATAATGACAAAATTTATTTACTTGAAAGAGCTGAAAAGAGTTCCTGAATATGAGGAAAATTCCCAAAGAGTTTTGAAGTCGGTTTTATATTAAAAGATATTTTTAAATTTTCAAACTCTAAATTTCCAATTGCAAGAATCGATCTTTAGAAAGTAAAGAATCAATTCTTAACTATACAGAAATCAAAATCTCTTTTTCTATTATAGGAAAAATGGATTTTCAAGCAAATAATATCGATTCTAAAGAAACAAAAGCTATTGGATAGAGTGAGAACCGACACCAAGGAGTTGACATGTCGATTCTGGAAGCTTTAAAAAGAAAAAAGTTAGAAACTTAAAGAAGAAGCAAGTGTTGACAAGTGGATAAGAATGGAGTGCAAAATTTCAAGTTTGAATTTTTGGATTGATGCCAAACACACGTGAAGAATCAACACCAAAAGCATAACATTGCGATTTTGGGAAAAGACAAAAAGGTGTAGACTCGAAACATGCAATGAAGAATTGACACTAGATAAACATGTTGATTTTCAAGAAAAACAGAAAAGTGCAGATTTTCTAGAATTATGAAAAATCGACACTAAATGTACAACATGTCAATTCTACAAGCACGACAAACAAAAGTCTAACTGACACGAAACGGAAAGAAAAGTTTTGAATTTCATTCCAATTGGTAGAAAAAGTTCAGGCATATAAATACTCGCCTAAAGGACATTAGAAGAAAGAGAAGAGAAAAGATTAAGAATCAGAAGAGAAGGAAAAATAGAGGGAAAACAAGAGAAAAATATTTTTGAAAGAGTTAAAATAAAAAAATCTTTCCTTTATTTTGGTAGTGAGCTAACTATCTCTAAAAATCATACTTTTCCTCACTACAGAAAGTTTATGAGCTTAGATACTTTAATTTTCGACCTTTATTCTCATAAAGCTTTCATTTTTAATACTCCCATTGCTCATCAACCTTTTTGAGAGGCATAAAGTTCATATCTTTGTAATCCACTATTGTATTTAGTTATACCTCCAAGAAAAAGATAATGCTGAAGGTTATACTTCATTGAAAAAGTAATATCTTCAGTTATACCTTCCAACAAAAAGTAAAGAGATTGTGCTTTAACCTTGAAAGGTAGAGATTTTGTGAAAGATTGTGCTTCAACATTGAAAAGGCTAGGGGTGAGCAATTCACGGTTTCGATCGGTTTTGGGTCAATTTTCTCGAAAACTAACTAAAATTTTTCTCCATTCTAACCGACTAAACTACACTCGCCACTCATCGGTTTCGGTCAGTTTCTACGGTCGATGGCTTCAGTCGATTGCTCGGTTGCCTGGTTGCAACCAACCGAAGCACACTCCTAAATGAGAGGGAGAGCTGGAGCTTGGAACGGTGAAAATAACTCAAAGAAAGGGAAAGAGAAGATTTTAGGGGGACAGGTCAAGGGTTTCTAGTAGAAAAGCCAAAAGAGGGTATGGGTGGAATTACCCTTATGGGTTTATGGCTGGCGGTGATGAGGGGTTTAATGAGGGGTATTTAAGTATTTCCCCCTTCTTGAAAAAAAAAAGTGACGTCGGTTGTTCAGTAGGTTCGAGGGGGAAGGAGTCACCCCCGAAGGCCGAGCCGATCGACCGATAAGGCCGATCGGAGTAGCAAATGGTTGCTGTTGCAACCGTCAATTACATTAATCGACAGTTTTGGTCGGTTGCTCGGTTGCAACCGACTGGAGCACACTCTTAGAAAAGGCAGTGATATTGTGAGGTTGTGTAAAAGTTATCCTACTTCTTGAAAGGCAATTATAGTGGATTCAAACTCCTTGTAATATTAAGAAAGAAGACATAAGCATTGAAGGTCGAACCTCAATAAAAATTATGGCTTTGCACTTTTTACTTTTCTACACTTTCATACTCTGTGATGCTTTGTTTTTGATTCCGTTACACTTAAGTTTCATTATCTCTTTAATTTGTGAAAAATAGGAGATTTTTTCTTGATAACCAACTCACCCCCTCTTGGTTAATTTACTTTAAATTTATCTCAATTAACAATTGGTATCAGAGCAGGTCTTCAAGTTTTGTAGGTCTAACAATCTTTGAGAAATCTTGAACAAAAGCTTAAAGTAACAACAATGGCATCTTCAAGCTTCATTAGTGAAGGATTATCTATGATGCGACCTCCTCTGTTCAAAGGCGAGAACTACCCATTTTGAAGGATGAGGTTTGAAAATTTTATACAATCTATTGATTTGGATCTTTATGATACTATTGTTAATGGACCTCATGTTCTTAACAAAACTGTTGATGGTGTGAAACATGTTAAGAAAAGAACTAAATGGGATGACAAAGATAAAAAGTTGATTTTGTTGAATCACAGAGCTATGACAACTATCTTATATGTTCTTAGTGAAAGTGAATTTAATAGGATAGCTATGTACACTTCAGCAAAAGAAATTTGGGACACATTCAAAAATTTCTATAAAGGCACAAGCCAAGTGAAAGAGTAAAAAATTTGTATCTTGACTCTTGATTATGAGCTTTTTAAGATGAAGGAAGGTGAATCTATTAAGGAGATGTATGAAAGATTTACAAAAATTATAGGATGATTGAAAGCTTTAGGGAGAGAGCTTTTTGTTGTAACGTGCAAGATTCGAGAACCCGTCCACCTCGATGTGGAAAATTTCTGGAGTTGCCACCAATCTTTTTTTTATCTAGGTGTAATTGGTCACTTATTAAATTAATTTTATTTGATGAGGTCCTAAATTGATTTTAGGTCTGTCTAAAAAACAATAATCTAATCTACAAGTTTTGAGTTGGATTCAGAAGTACGGTTATGTACGGAGAAAGATTAGTACTCCCGTGATGCCATCAGTATGCCATTTAATCATATGTTGTTCTATTTAAACCTTAACTTTTAATTTTATTCTTAAGTTTTCTTAATCATTATTTATTATTATATTTTTTATTTTATTAACAACCTAAAGTTTATTATTTGATTTTACAAGTGTGTCGTACATATGATGTAATTATGAAATATATATAGCAAAAAACCTTGATAAATGTCAAATGAAACCTTTTATTGAGATTATTTCCCAAATCCACCCATCATACTGAGGGGACACAAGGATAATCTCTCACCTAGAGAAATATTCTAAAAAACTTGCCTTTACAACTTTATTGAGTAAATCTCATCATCGAGGTAATCGTTTTAAAGATAAAAATATTTTCATGAAACGTAAACCCTAATACGAGTAAAAGGCTTTTAGTAAGAACATTCTCCAAGCCTTCTTATCATGCTAGTGGGACTCGAAGATATCCTTTCACCTAGGGAATTTTTTGAGTGAACTCACTTTCGCAAGCTTTCTCGAAAAGTCCCATCATTAGGACCGTGACTTGCATACAAAATATATCGATATACCATGACATTTTGATAATGCAATAATGTCTCATGACATGCAAAAACTTCCGATATTTATTATTAACTGTTATCACTATAATTCTAACATTTTTTGAAATTTCCTTATTGTTTTTTTTACTTTTATTAATTTTATGCTTTTATTACTCTCTTTTTAATATCCTTTAGAAAGCAAAATTATTCACTTATTGATTATATTACTTTCCTTCCTACATGCATTTTATATAGCTAAACAATTTTTATGTCCACCCTTTTCATTTTAAAGATTTAAACTTCCGTTTTTAATTATCACAATACTCTATATTATTTTAGATATCTCATCTATTATCTTTTGTGTTTATTATCATTATCAATGTTATTATTTTTTATATTATTTTTTTTGTTCCTAAGCTTTTTTTATTTGATTAATATTTTTTACTTATTTAGGATTATAGATATTGAGTCTCGAAATAAAAACCCTCCCATTGTTCTAGTGGAGTTTTAATCAAAATCCTTCACCTAGGAAAATAAATTCGAGATTGCGATTTCTCGCGTTTTGAACGAATGTTGCATCATCGATTAATAATTCCAATTATACAAATCTAATGTTTAAAAATTATAGGGGAATAGATAACTTATTTTCCTAAGCCTAAATATTCTAACCATTTAAATTTTTAATTTCATTATTTTTTTTTTCAAAAGACAACCTCATGACTTACCTTTCCAAGCCACAACTCAAACCCCTAATTACTCTTTTATATATAAATATATATATATATATATGTTTGTTCCTTACAATATAACCACATGGACCACAAATATTCGACATAACCCTTTATAATCTTATACAATAATATGCTGCCATTTCCATTATTATTTCATCATGTGCATACGTGCATATATATATATATATATATTATATTATATCTTTTTCCAAAAATACATAATTAACCAACATATCAAAAAGATATCTAGACGAATACATATATCTAAACTAAGCCCACAAATAAGCAATGAAATAAAGGTCCGAGGGGTTACACCTTCTTGGGCTCACCAAAGTAAGGGCCACGACTAGCCTTCTCTAATAAAGCTTGTTTTTTCTGCCCACACCACACCATTGGTGTTCAAAAGATGGCTTTAAGGTTGCTTCAAATGTCACCATTTTGGAATTAACTTAAACCTGAATATAAAAGCCTAATTTTCACTCAACATGTTGTGGAAATGTCACCCCGAAACCAACTCTTCAAACACAACTAAAGCTAAACTTGTAGCACTTTTTCCCTAAAAAAAAAGCCTCAAGTCATGTATATGATTTCTTGAAAAGGTTCCGTTTTACTTTTTTCGTACATATTTTGTGTTTCTTTTGGCTTTTCTATTACTAGATCTGGGGTTTAGCTTTTTAGGTGTTTTTTAGTAGGGTTTTCTTTCGTTTTTTTTTAATCTTCTCCTTCTCTTTTTCTTTTCACCCTTGGTTTGATCCTTTAATAAATAGGGGAAAGATTTTCAAAATCCTTCCTCTTTATTGTCTCAATGGTTGCATGCTATAATTAACTTTTGTTTTTCATCATATGAGGGGAAAGGGAAAAATGGGTAAATTCGAAATGGTAAAAAACCTTAGCTAGAAATGGTGTTTATTTTGGAGAAAAAGGCGTTGGGTCCTAAGGAGGTGAAAAAGGATGATTGCTTGGCAATCCAGTTTTTGCTGGTTGTCACGGTAGTTGAGTCTCAATTGCTATGCCAAGTGTCACGGACTAAGCTTTTTCGCTTAAGAATGCGATAATCCGTATAGTGCTTGAGTGGATGCTTCCATGTAAGCCAACTAATAACTAGTCTGGATCTGAACAAACATCAACAATAGCAATAAATTAGATTAAGACAATGCATATCGAAATAATAGGGCATATCAAATGCCATACATGCAACCACTAAAGCTATATAAAGAAAAATATTTTATTAATATGAAAATGAGTACAAAGGAACCAAGAGATGCGATCGTCAGGTCATAGGGGTAGCCCTAGATAGTTCGCTACATACATTCATTTACTAGTAAGGGAGCCCAACAATTCATTGGCTGTTCACCCTTTAGAAAGAGTTTATAAGATTTTACAAGTATTCTACTAACAGTCATTACAATGTTTAAAATGAGGACATTCCTTTCCTAAAAGGTCTTTCCCCCTAAAGACTTAACAAATGTTTCTAAAAATGTCACTCTAAGCCATTACAATGTTTGAAAGAGGGATATTTCCATTACAAGTACAAAAAACTCAATCTCTTAGACAATTCTACCCTATCATAGTCTGATACAAGGTTGGCTCCCCCACTCAATTTGTCGATGTCCTCATTGACTAGTTGGCTTCAAATTCTTTAATCTTTTGTTAAAAGGTGCAAAGATTGACTTTCTTCCCCCAAGTGATCTTATCTAGCCTTAAACTTTCCCATCTCACTAGGTACTCTTGTGTCGATCGTCAATTGATTATTGTCGTCCTCCCTGCCAAAATCTCCTCCACTTGGAGCTATAATGGTGGCTTGGTGCTGATGACAGCTCTTGTGGCTCGACTCCTACTTGCATTTGCTAGATCTGCATGAAATGACTTTAAGTTGCTGACATGAAACACGAGGTGTACATTCATCCACTTGGATGGATCAATCTTGTAAGAAGTCTTCCCCATCTTGGCTACAATCGAAACTGGACCTTTATACTTTCGTACTAGTTTTTTATCTTTTTTTCTTAAGAATCGAAGTTGTTCGAGTACCAATTTCACTAGCACCAAGTCTCCCACCTTAAAATGTTATTCCTTTCGACCTTTATTTACACACTTTGTCAAGCGACTATAAGCTTTTTCTAAATAGGCTTTTGTGATTTTATTGTTTTGTCTTCACTTCTTAGTAAAGTTGAACGTCGGGGACTCTTCTCGCTATACGATTCCATGGAGGTATAGTGAAGTTTAAGTTGTTGTCCGTTGACAACCTTGAAAGGGGTTCTATTAGTGGCTGAGCTCTTTTGTGAATTGAAATATAGTTGAACCACATCTAGTAGGTTAGGCCAATTCTTCTAGTTTGCCTGTTCAAAGTGTCATAGGTATTCTTCCAATAACTTATTGAATCATTTTGTCTAACCATTTGTTTATGGGTGATAATGCGAAGATATGTTAAGTTCTGACCTCAATAGTTGAAAAAGCTCTTTCCAAAAAAAACTTGTAAACCTTGGATCTTTGTCCTTGATAATGCTTTTAGGAACACCTCAATATTTTACCACATGTTTAAAAACCATATAAGCTGTTTCTTTTGCAGAGCCAAACTTCTACTTCGGAATAAACGTCACGTACTTGGTGAAACAGTCCACCATTACCAAAATTGCTGGTATATCTTTCATTTTAGGAAGTTCTACAATAAAATCCAAAGAAATACTTTCCCACGATTTGGTTGGCACCAGTAGAGGTTTGAGCATTCCCATCGATCTTTATCTGTCTACTTTGTCCTGCTAGCAAATGAGGCACATCTTTGTAAAATCCATCACATCTTGCCGCATATGAGGCCAATAGTAACCCTATTTCAGTAGTGCAACGATCTGTTGCCAACCTAGATGTCCTGCCCAATGAGTGTCATGACATTCTTGTATTAATTTCTGCCTAAGTTGTCCTACTCTTGGAACAAATATGAGTGGTCCTTTTGTTAGTAGGAGTCCATTTTTCATCCAAAAGTAATTCAACTTTCCACTATCCACCAACTTTATAATGGCTATTGCTTTGGAATCTCGATGCATGTTTTCCTCAATAAGATCACAAATATCTATGGTCACTTTGCTGGCTATCATTAGTGTGATCACCTTTAGAGTTGAGACTTCAGGCTTCCTACTGAAAACGTTTGCCACACGATTCGTCTTTCTAGCTTTATGCTTGAAAGAGAAATCAAACTCAACTTGGAACTCTTACCATCTTGCTTGTTTGGCTGTAAGTTTTAGCTATGCGAGGAAGTGACTCATGATTATGTTGTCAGTTTTAACCACGAACTGTGATCTTAGAAAGTAGTGTCGTTAGGCCTGTAAATAGTGAATCACTGTTGGTAGTTCTTTCTCTTGTGCCGTGTATCTCCTCTTAACTTCATTCAATTGGGTGTCCTTCTTGTAACAACACTTCTCCAAGGGTAAAGTTTGATGCATCTGTTTGTATGTCGAAAGGCTTTGCAATATCTAGAAGTGATAAAACGGGATCCGTCATTATTGCGTCTTTCAAGCTTTCAAAGGCTTCTTGGCACTATAGAGTCCATCTCCACTGTTGTCCCCTTTTTAGCAATTTTGTCAATGTTACTATCTTTTTTGAATATCTTTCCATAAATCTCCAATAATAATTGGCTAGCCTTAAAATCGAACGAAGGTTAGTTGTATTTTTAGGAGTGGCCCACTTTTTGATAGCCTTCACTTTCTACATATCCATCCAGATGTGCTTTTGTTCAATGATGTGATCAAGGAACTGAATTCAAGTTTGCACAAATACGTATTTCTCCCTTTTCACATACAACTAGTTGTCGCGTAGCCTTTAGAAGGCCTGTCGCAAGTGCCGTTGATGCTCAAAATTGAAAAATCACTAAATTATTTAGGGCTTAGGATAACCTATGATTAATTACTGAATCAACTTTTTACGTTCCCCTATGAAGCAACCAAACTGTTGTAACATGTGTGATTCAAGAACCCATTCGCCTTGATGTGAAAAATTTTTGGAGTCACCACCAATCATTTTTTTACCTAGGTATGATTGGTCACCTATTAAATTCATTTTATTTGACGAGATCCTAAATTGATTTTAGATCTATCTAAAGAACAATAATCTAGTCTGCGAGTTTTGAGTTGGGTTTGGGAATACAGATACGCATAAGGAAAGATTGGCACTATCGTCATGCCTGTTCCATGAACTGTACCATTTAATCATAAGCTATCCTATTTAAACCTTAATTTTTAATTTTATTTTTATATTTCCTTAATCATTGTTTATTATTTTATTTTTTTACTTTATTAACAACCTAAAGTTTATTGTTCGATTTTATGATTGTGTCGTGCATATGATGCAATTATGAAATACATGATAAAAAATCTCGATAAATGTCAAATGAAAACCTTTTATTGAGATTATTTTCTGAATCCGCCCATCATACTAAGGGGACCCATGGATAATCTCTCAGCTAGAGAAATATTTGAGAAAACTCACCTTCACAAGTTTATCAAGCAAATCCTATCCTCTAGGTAATCATTTTATGGGTAAAAATATTTTCATGAATGCAAACTCTAATACAAGTAAAAGGCTTTTATTAAGAACATTCTCTAAGCCCTTTTATCATGTCAGTGGGACTCGAAGATATCCTTTCATTGAGGAAATTTTTCAAGTAAACTCGCCTTTGCAAGCTTTCTTGAAAAGTCCCATAATTGGGACCTTAACTTGCACACAAAATATATCGATATACCCTAACATTTTGATAACGCAATAGTGTTTCATGATATGCAAAAAATTTCGATATTTATTATTAATCGCTATCACTATAATTCTATCATTTTTTGAAGTTTTCTTATTGTTTTTTTTACTTTTATTATTTTATGCTTTATTATTCTCTTTTTTATATCCTTTAGAAAACAAAATTATTCATTTATTTATTATATTACTTTTTTTCCTACATGCTTTTTATATAGCTAAACATTTTTTATGTCCACCCTTTTCATTTTAAAGATTTAAACTTTTTTTTTAATTATCTCAAAACTCCATATTATTTTAGGTATCTCATCTATTATCTTTTGTGTTTATTATCATTATCAATATTATTATTTTTTATATTATTTCTTTTTTTGTTCTTATGCTTTTTTTATTCGATTAATATATTTTATTTAAATTTTTTTTATTTATTTAAGATTATAAATATTAAGTCTCAGAATTAAAACCCTCATATCATACTGGTGGAGTTTTAATCAGAATCCTTCACCTAGGAAAATAAATTTGAGATTGTGACTTCTTGCTTCTTCCAACGAATGTTCCATCATCAATTAATAATCCAAATTATATAAACCTTATATTTAAAAATTCTAGGGGTATAGATAACCTATTTTCTTAAGCCTAAATATTCTAACTATCTACATTTTTAACTTCATTATTTTTGTCTTTTATCAGTATTATTATTTTTAATCAAAAGACAACCTCATGACTTACCTTACCAGGCCAAAACTCAAACCTTTACATATATATATATATATATATATATACATATATTGTTTACATAGATTAAGGTTTTTTCCTCACAATATAACCACATGGACCATGAATATTCAACATAAGCATTTACTATCTTGTACAAACAATATGCCGCCACTTCCATTATTATTTCATTATGTGCATATGTGCACATATTTTTTTTATATCCTTTTTAAAAATACATAATTAACCAACACATGAAAAAGATATCTAGATGAATGTAAGAATCTAAATTAAGCCCACAACCAAGCACTGAAATAAAGGTCCAAGGGTTATACCTTTCTAGGCTCACCAAAGCAAGGGCCACAACTGGCCTTCTCCAACAAAGCATGTTCTCTCTTCCCACGCCACACTATTGGTGTTCAAAAATGGTTCCAAAGATGCCTCAAATGTCACCGTTTTGGAATTAACTTAAACCTGAATATAAAAGCCTAATTTTCACTCAACACTTTTCTCCATAACCGCACCACTATGCTCTTCTCCCTTGCAACCACACCACTTTGAAATTCAACCATTTAACCACCACATGATTGCCGTCTTACTATCGATCACTTCCTCGATCTCACCTCAACTACCAAATCCCTAATTTAGTGTAGATCTTACAAAAAAATCAACTCCTTAAACACAACAAAAGTTAAACTCATAACACTTTTCCTTAAAAAAAAAAAACCCAAAGTTGTACATATGATTTCTTGAAAGGGTTCCATCCTATGTCTTTTGTATATATTTTGTGTTTCTTGTGGTTTCTCTACTACTAGATCTAGGGTTTAGCTTCTTAGGTTTTCTTTTGTAAGGTTCTTTTCTCTTTTTTTTTTTTTCTAAATCTCCTCCCCTGCTTTTTTTTTCACCCCCAATTTGATCATTTTATAAGCAAAGGAAAGATTTTCAAAATCTTTCCTCCTTGTTTGCTGCCATTAGCAACATCTTGGTGGTTGCATGCTGTCAATGGTAGCATCAAGCTGCCAAACCCTTAACTTTTTTAAAATTAACTTTTGTTCTTCATCAAATGAGAGGAAGGGGAAAAACAGGTAAATTCAAAAGGGTAAACAATTTGAGCTAGAAATGGTGTTTTTTTTTTTTTTTTGAGAAAAAGATGCTAGGTCCTAGTGAGGTGAGAAAGGATGACTGCCTGATGGTCTAACCTACATTGGTTGTCACCGCAATCGAGTCTCTGCTGCCATGCTCAATTCAATTAAATCTTTTTTCTTTCTTTCTTTCTTTTCTTCTTTGATTTTGCCCCAATCTTGGTTTGTTATGTTTTAATCCATTTTAAGTCTAATTTCCTAGTTGAATATGAAATTAAAAAAAGATAATGTAGTAAAAATAGGTGTTTACACTTCCTAATGCTCAATTAATTAAGAAAATCCTCCATTGCTTGCCAAAATCTTGGAGACCTAAGGTCATTACCATAGAAGAAGATAAAGACCTAAATGTGCTTAAGCTAGATGAGCTTCTAGGTTCTTTACTCGATTATAAGATGACTCTTAGGCATGAGAAAGAAAGAGATAATGCAATTAGAGAAGAATAAAAAAAGGAAAGACATTGCACTCAAGGATGTGAAAAAAGCTAATGAAAAGATGATTGAAAATGATGATGATGAAGTAGCCTTGTTACCAAAAAGGTTTAATTGATTCTTTAGAAGTAAGTAAGGGGACAGAAGATAATTCAAGAGAAATAACCAAAAAGAAGTGCAAAAGGAGACACATCAAAGGATGATCATGAAAATGATCATGTTAATTGTTATTAGTGTAAAAAATTTAGTCATATTAGATATGTCCAAATCTTGAAAACTGTCATCCAAAGAACTACAAGAAAAATGATATGGTAGCTACATGGAGTGATAGTAATAAGTCACAAAATGAAGAAGAAAAAAAGACAAACAACTCCTACTATATGGCAATTGATGATGCTATGGATGAATATATTTTGGAATTAGATATGCAAATAGATAACTCATAATATCTTGATGCTGAATGTTTGAGTCGCTCAATAATCATTAAAGAAAAAGTTATGGATGTGGAAGGAAAATGTAGCAATTCTGTTGTTGAAAATAACCTCCATGGCAAAGTTGAAGAACCAGAAGAAGTCATTTTAATGGACATTGGCTCTAGTCCCAACAAAGGAAAATTAATAGTATAGTGTCTAAAATTTAACGATGAAGATTACCTTCAGTAAAAGGATCGGATAAAACTTTTTGTCTAAGCGAATGATTATGAAACCTGGAAGATATTTAAAAATGGACCATGCAAGCTGATCAAAGAATTAAATGAGTGGGATACAAGTCACCTAGATAAGCTAGAACTCAATGCCAAAGCCATGCATATTCTCCTTTCTACACTTGAAAGCAGAGAATACAACAAAGTCTCTTTGTGCAATAGTGCCAAAGAAGTATGGGAAAGACTAAAAGAAATATAAGGAGAAAAAAATTGAAAAAAAAAATAGTTCAACAAGTAATAATAAGTCAAATAAGTTTCAATTCTCACAATAAGGTGATGAAGCAAGCTCTTCATTCTGGAATCAGGAAGGGAAGGTATGATTCTTATTTGATTGTATGTTTCAATAAACTTTTGGAGAATTTAAGGAGGTTTTTGATAAATTGACTCATAAGTATGAAAAAATAAATTTGGAAAATGAAGAAAAGATTTCAAAACTTAATTTTGAAAATGAATTTTTAAGAAATGCAAAACTTAAATTAGAAAAAGAAAATAAGATATTGAAAATAAATTTTAAAATATGCGGAATGAATCTCAATGATACAGGAGATGAGAAAGATAAGTTAAGAAATGCTCTTGAAAATTATAAAAAAAAAATTGATTAGATAAGTTTCAAGAGTGAAGCTTTGATTATTGACTTTTTTTATTATTATTGTAATTGACAGAAGGATTCAAAGAAAATTGGATACCAAAAATCAAGTGATAATAGGCAAATTAAAGCTAGATGCAATAAATTTATGTAAGTTAAAGCTCTTATTGAGATATGGTGAACTCTATATCGAAAATTACTAGTTTAAAAACATGAGTCTTAATTGCTTGTTCTTATGTTACTTGAATTAAATTAATTTTGCCTTAATTATTCTTTTATGTAAAAACTTGATTGAATATTCTGATATGATATTAGTTATAGTGATGGTGAATGAAACATTGTCATATTTGCATTTTATGCATAAACATCACATAAAGCTAGAGAAAATCGTAAATGAAACTTAATTTCTCTCTTGGAAAGTTTCATATTACTGAGTGGAGTAAAAATTCTCTATTTTCCAAAAAATTGTCAGAACTTCAAAGTTCAAAAGATGTCTCTTCAAATTCTAAAGACACAATCATTTCAATTTTAATCAAAAGTGTCAGTTTGGGAAGTAGAAAGGTTGAAACTTTTCAACTATATATGTCTTCTCATAGATTTATATAAGGATTTCACTCAAACCTTTCAAAACACAAAACCTTCAGAAAAGAAGTGAGTGAAATATACAAAGAATCAATCATTCATTTTCAAAACCTCAAAATCAAATCATATTCTATCACAATGACACCCAAAAGGCTACAAAAAGATCCAAAAAAGATCATGATGCATTATTCAAGAAGTTGAAAAGTTAGGAAAACAACTTTCTCCACATACACTTTTCATCAATAACCAGAAGAAAAGCATTTGATGAAATTTATGGTTTAGAGAAGTTGCATCATGGTAGGATGGTTGATTTAGATTGGTTTGAAGAAGAATTTAAATGGCCATACATTGAGAACTTAAGGGAAATAGGTTGGGATTACTTTTTATGTTTAAAGAATGGAGTTTATGAAGACCTTGTTAGGATTATTTGCTCAAATGGAACAACAATTTTTGTGGGAGAAAAAGACAAGAGTCTATTTGATCGTGATGATTTCTTCCTTATTTTTCCTGTTTGTAACAGTTACATCATCTTCTTGCACTGCTTTAAAGATTTTTGAAATTGGAATCTACAAATGAGAATGCACTAGTGAATTTGGGAGGAGGAAATGATATTTTTTAAAAAAAGTTAACTGCTGAATTTCTAGTTGGACCAATCACCACTAAGTCTCCTAACAACATTTCTAAATTAACTATTCATGATAGAATTCTACACCTTATTATTGCTCAGAACATCAGACTTTTGAGAGCTAAACATGGAGTTGTGACAACGGAAGAAATGTGGTTTAGGCATCACATTAAAAAAAGAACATCAATTAATCTTGCCTAGTTCATATTCAAAGATATGAAAACACTGATGAAAGGAGCAAAAAATAACTTGGTTTATGGAATGGCAATCTTAAAGCTCATTAGCAAGTTGAATATTGACACTTATACTGATTTACCCAAAAAGCAGAGGAAAAGTAAAATTTTGAACAAGAATATTCTTGGAAAAATAAGATATGAGTACAGTATTGATTTAAACATTTGGGTTCAAAAGAAAACAGAAGAAAGCTCTGACTCCAACCAACCAACCAAACCACAATTATGTCAACTTACATTGCATTTGCATCATATTGCATATGATATATCCTTGTTAATGCATTACACTTGAAGTTTTTGTGTTTGTACTTATGCTTGATACTTTGTTCTTGAATTTAATAAAATAACTCTTTTGATTATCTACTTATACAATAACTATTGTTTATATGCATACTTATGCTACTAATACTTTGTCCTTCCCTATGAGTTTTTATATTGTGATACTCTGTTTACTATTCCTTTTCTATATAATAAAAAAAAAAGAGAATATTCTTAGTAAATTTGCTATGTTTATTGGTTTTTCACTACTGGACCTTCTTGAATATGTTTACAAATTTCTCAAATAAGCACAATTTTAAAGGGAGAGTTCTTCAGGTTTTTAATGCATAAATTCAATGGGAGTTTTTCAAATGAGTAAAATTAACTCTTAATTTTCTCATATAAAAAGGGAGAAATTGTTATCTTTGTTTTGGTTTTGAAATTACAAAATTGATTTACTTTAAAGAGTTAAAAAGAGTTTCCAAATGCGAAAAAAAATCTCCAAAAAGATTTAAAGTTGGTTTTAAATCGAAAGATATTTCTAAATCTTCAAGCTCTAAATTTACAGCTATAAGAATTGACTTTTAGAAAGTGAAGAATTGATTCTCAATTGTACATAAATCAAAATCTTTTTTTTCTATTACAGGAAAATTTATTCTCAAAAAAGTACATGTCGATTTTGAAGAAACAAAAGCCACTGGATAGAGCGAGAACCGACAACAAGGAGTTGATATGTCGATTTTAGAAGCTTTAAAGAGAAAAAGTCAAAAACTTGGAGAAGAAGTAATTGTTGACAAATAGATAAGAATGGACTGCAAAATTTCAAGTTTGAATTTTTGGATTGGCACCAATCGCACATGAAAAATTGACATTAAAAGCATAACATGTCAATTTTGGGGAAAAAAAGAAAGGCACAGACTTGGAGCATCTCATGAAGAATCGACACTAGATGAAGAACATATCGATTCTCAAGAAGAACAGAGAGGTACAGATTTTCTAAAATTATGAAGAATCGACACCAAAGGTACAACATATCAATTTTACAGGCACGACAAACAAAAGTCCAACTGACACGAAACGGAAAGAAAAGTTTTGAATTTCATTCCAACAGGCAGAAAAAATTTAAGCTTATAAATACCCTCATAAAGAACTTTAGGAGAGAGAAAATAGAAAGAGATTAAGAATCAAAAGAAAAGGAAAAAGAGAAGGAAAACAAAAGAAAAATATTTTTGAAAAAGTTGAAACAAAAAAATCCTTCCTTTATTCTAGTAGTGAGCTAAATATCTCTAAAAATCATACCATTCCTCACTACAGAAAGTTTCTAAGCTTAAATACTCCTATTTCTGATCTTTATTCTCAAAAAGCTTCCACCTTGAGTGCTTTCATTGCTCATCAACCTCTTTTAAAGGTATAAAGTTCATACATTTGTAATCCACTGATGTATTTGGTTATACCTCCAAGAAAAAGGTAGTACTAAAGGTTATACATCCTTGAAAAGATAGTATCTTGGTTATAGCTCCAAGCAAAAGGTAAAAGTTTGTGCTTTAACCTTAAAAGGTAGAGACTTTGTAAAAAGTTGTGCTTTAACCTTGAAAGGTAATGACGTTGTGAGGTTGTGCTTGTTTCTCTTGAAAAAACAATGTTTGAGTAAAGGTTATGCCTATTCCTTAAAAGGTAGTTTATAGTGGATTCAAACTTTTTGTGATATCAAAAGAGAGAACATAAGCATTGAAGGCTAAGCCTTTATAAAAATCGTGGCTTTGCACTTTTTACATTTTTGCACTTTCATATTCTGTTATGCTATTTTTTTATTCTATTACACTTAAGTTTTGTTATCTCTTTAATCTATGAAAAAGTGGGGATTTTTTCTTCGTAGCCAATTCACCCACTCTTAGTTAATTTACTTTAAGCTTATCTCAACTAAAACAATTGAATAAATTTTATTAATATTAATAATAAAAATATTTAAAATGATAGTTTAAAAATATTATGAATAAACATATTTATCTTTATCAATTCAAAGTTTTACCAATGTTTATAATGTAAATCGATTATAGATGGATAGTTAGATGTTTAAATGTTTATTAGAGGCATATTTAATTGGAAGAGCTATTCCATTGCGAAAATGATACCAATTAATAAATGTGCACATCTCATTTGTTAAGACGTTGATTTAGATTTTTTTTTTTAAGATAAAGAGGAATTTTTCATTGCAAATAAACCCCATGATGTACCTTTGTTCTTATGTTTCCTTTGTCTTTCTTATCCACCCCCTCTGGCCTTTCCTTAATGAAATTGTGTCTGAAAACAAAAATGTGTAGATAATGCAAATTTTATTTATTTTATTTGAATTATGCAAATTATCATCTTTTCGAGCCCTCTAAATGTATACAAACCCTTTAAATTATCATCCGCTATCACGTTCCCTTCTCTGTAAACATGTTTTACAATAACTTCCCAGTGTCTCTTAAGCATTTCTTGGATTAGATCTGAATTGGATGATAGCATTAACCACCAGAGAGCTACCTCCTGTAACTCGACTTGACTAAAACACAAGTCCCATGCTAGCTTCAGACCTTTGAAAACCCCCCATAATTCCACACGGTTGGCAGTACAATGATCAAGTCTCGTTGCAAAAACTCCTAACCAATCTCTAGCTGCATTACGGAGGACACCACGTGATTCTGCTCGCTCAAGCAATCTTCCATATGCACCATCTGTGTTGAGTACCACCCAGCTAGGCTTAGGCCTAGTCCAACTTATGAGAGCCTCTTCTTTTCTGAAACCCGAGAATTATTGCATAAATCATTCCAGGAAAAAGCCTTGTGAACCGGGATAGCGAAGCTGTTAATCACGCCAAGTCGTTCTTCTGTCGAGATGCGCTTCCCTTCAAATAAAAAATCATTCCTCCATGTGAGTAAATTTAAAAAAACCGTAACAGACTAATCTTGTACCCTCTAAACCATTAACGATGTTAGTCAAATGTTGAAGTCCTTGGATCCCATAGCCATATTATCCTACATATAAGACAACAAAATCTTTTCTTCAAGATCAAGAATAACCCAATTCACTCGATAACTAATTGCAATCTTTGTCTCAAAAGACTCATATTTGCAGCAATGTTTTCAACAAAAGATTTTTTTTTTTTGAAGATTGTTTTTAGCAAAAGATTACAAATATTGTTTCTAATAATAGTTAGAATTCTTATATTCTAGTTAGTCATGAAACAAAGGAAATTATAATTTTAACAAAAAAAAAAGTTGCAAAAGGGCTGTTTGGTCTGGCTTTTTTCTAGCTTAAAAGTTATTATTAAGTTTTTATGAAAAATAATAGTTTTTAAAATTAAGTTAAAGTTGTTTGGTAAATTTTTTTATCAGTTTTTTTATATAAATTATAATTTTAGTTAAAATTATCTTAGAGGGTATTTTTTTTTAAAAAAATAATATTGTAATTATTTTTAATAGATAAAAATATTTTTGAAACAAAAATAAAAAATTTTCTTGTATTTTTAAAAGAAGAGAAGAAAAAGCTCATCACATGAGCTTTTTTTGAAGTTCTTTTTTTTAAAATTGTACTCTTTAAAAAAAAGCTGCTTTTTCTTTTAAGAACTTTTCAAAATTTATATTTGACCTGACTTTTATTTTTAAGAAGTAAATAAGTTGAAAAAAAACTAAACCAAACATGCACTTAATCATTTCAACTACTAACAGATCAGAACTCCACTTAGAAGAAAATATGAAACGAGAAGACAAATGAGCCATCGGTCAGAAGGCAACAATTGGAAAAGAAAAGAGCGAGTTGTGAGCAAGTAGGGGTGGATCGAAGGTGGTGACAACCGCCACCCCTCGATGATTTATTTTTGCTTCAAATCGAATAAGCGATTTTATTCGTTACCTTGTATAATTACCCTTTAATCCTCATTCATGTAAAATCTTGAATCTATTATTATGAAAAAAAAAAAAAGGAGTTTGTTCAAATAATATAAGTATAATTCTTAAAAAAACTTCTAAATTCTATACGATTATTCAAATGAATCATCTCACGTTTTATTGTGTTCATGTAAACCTTGGAACTTTTATTTTAGAAGATGACTAAAGTTACTCATATTCCTCATAATGTGATTGATAAAATTATTTTAGAGTGTTTAATAAGAGAAAAAATCAATATAACATGACAATACATTGCAATCACATTACCACTAAAAATCAGTGTAAGGATACTTTACCACTTAGCTTGACAAAGAAAACAAAAAAAAAATAGAAGCAGATGATTCATGCCACCTACTAGCATAGTTAATTGGTTACTAGTGTAAATAGAAGCAGATGTATTTGCAAGTATATCTGAGCACCGAAGCGAGAGGAAAGAGCCATTTGGTTCCATTCTGAATAAGAATTTGAAGCTGCACAGAGGAAAGTTGGAAGCCGTACGGCCTCCTGCGAATCTAAGCGGAAGTGACCTTACACCTTGCCTACATTCTTTTCTGCAAAATGCAACTTGTCTTAATACAAACAATTTGCCAGAAAAAGGCTCTGAGCCTTGAAGTTCCAAGCACCAATGCACCATCTCCACCATTATTTGCCAATTGATTATAAAGTAATTGAATTTATTAGATTAAATAAAATATATGAAATGTTTAAACAATCCTTTTTTTGCATTAACGATTTAATTTGGATATAATTTCAAATTCTATAAAGAACATAATATTTAAATTTACTTTCATTTACATTTTAGTAGTTAAGTGTTCTATTTATTTCATAAAATAAATAAAAAAAGAAAATAAAAAATAAGTGATGAAATTAATATAAAATGAAACTTAAAAAGTTTAATATATTTTGTAAGGTTTAAGTCCCTTTACTCTAAAAAAAAAGATTTAGTCCTGTATAATGATTTATGTAAGTTGAGTTTTTGTACTTTTTCAAATTCGTTAATATCAATCCAAATCTTAACGTCATTAAAATTTTATCATTAAGTGTGCTGATGTGACACTTAATAACTTAGCAAGAAATACTAACATGGAATATATCTATTTTTCAATTTTTTTTTCTACCAAACTATACCATTAAAACTTTTTCTTTTTATAAATTCACATCATTATCTTTCATTCTAAATAAGTATATCTTTGTACAATTGTCGATGTAATGAATTTTGGCCATGATAATAATAAAAAAAAGAAAAGACAAGAATTCAATTTAAAAAAAAAATCTCAAATCCATTATAGGTCTACATTCTTAATTCTTAGAAAGAACATAATGAATAAATCATAAATAAGAGAAGAATCCCATCACCACCTCAACCTCATGAATTAAATTGCTCAAATGCAAGAGATAACGGTAGGAGCAGTGACAGCTACAAGCAGTGGCGGATTTAAAATTTTGTATGATAAGTGACTAAAGAGTAATTATATAAGGTCATAAATCGAGTCAATGATTTGATTTAAAGCAAAAAATTAATCACTTTGAAATTAAATTAAATTATAATATAAAATTTAATTAACAATTTAAATATAAGTTTTTAAATTTATTAATATAAATAGATAAAAAATTAATATTAAATTTTCACGTTAAGCATCGTAACTTATACTCGACGTGCTGTCATGTTTTCAAATTTATTGATTACTAAATTCCTATCAATTAAAAATATATAAAATAATAATTGAATTATAATATCCTTTATAAATTTAAATATTACTAATATAAAGCAAAAGTAAAAATTAAAATTGAATTGGGATTTGAGAAAAAAGAAAAGAGAGGAAAAGAAAAGAAAAGAAAAATAATTTCAAAATTAAAGAATTGAAATCGAGCCATTAAAATTTAACTTAAATTTCCTACCATCACTCGAAATCAATTCATTTAATTTGTTTAGGAGTGACAAAACTATATATTTTAAATTTTATACACATAAAAATTAAAATAAAAAAACCGTCACCCCTCACGCTCTGCCCTTGACTGCGAGAAACGAAGTAGTGCCACTTATGAATGAGAACAACCCAAAACCCAACATCTCCTGTTCATCGAGAAAGAGATCCATTTGCTTGTCAAGAATATCACCACCGTTGTTGATGCCACCAATATTGGCAACGTTTTTCTGTCTGAGGGCGTTCGGCCTCGTACGACCACCAGTTGATCCAAAGGACGCATCGTGTAAAAGAAAAGGAATGCCAAAGGTAATGACAATAGGGTTAGGAGTGAGACAGGATGAGAGATGAGTGAGAATATCAGCACACCCGCGAGTATGGTGAGGTAGGTGGGTCGGAAGCAGGAGAAAATTTTGCATACCTGCGAGGTGGCATTAGAGAAAAGGGCTGGTTTTGCGAAGGCGGTATGGTCAACGAGCTCGGTCCAAGGATGACGATGAGAGAGAACCTGGCAGGTAGAGCCTATGAGGCGCGCGAGGTTGGGACGGAGGTTCGGGGTTATAATGGACGGTTTGGATTTGGCCTTGGGCTCTATAGTTGACATTGAGAGCCTTGGAGTGGAAGACATTGCTGGAAATGTGAGATCAAGGAGAAAACGTAGAGAAATTCTTTTGATTTGTTTTGGAGAAATCAAACAGCATTAACACTTTAATTCGAATAATCACTTTGCTCATATTACCTTCATAGCGATTAGCATCTCCGGAGAACAATTTAACCAGTAAAAAGGAATTCCTTGTTTTGCTGTTTTTTGGCCTAGTTAAAATCTTCCCAAAGGAGAAAAAAGCCAAAAAACAAAAAAAGCCATGACATCTTGGTCAAACGATATGTCTAACTTGGTCAAATGCCATGTTTAATGGTGAAATTTTAATTGTGTTAGGATTTGAACTGATATTAATGAATTTAAAAAATATAAGGATTTTATTTATATAAATTATTTTACAGGAATTAAAGTTATCTTAAAAGTATAATTTAATCATTTCATAATTACTAGATGTTCATGACAAAAAATTTTCATATATAAGAATAATTTAATCAATAGATGATGCCTCGATGACGATTGGAATGAAGTTTAAGGAGAGCATAGATAAGTCTTGAGGAAGAAAAAGATGTTGGATAATAATCGATGATGGCTTCCACATTTTCAAGTTCATATTTTTAGTTTCACACAAACTAAATTCACAAATTCAATTATCATAAATTTTCCCAAATCAAGTTTTAGATTTTCTAATTTTGATTTAAATTTTACATATCTATTTTAATTAATTTTGCTTAGAAAAAAATAACCTATGAATAATTGACATGTGACGAGATGAAGGAAAAATCCATGTCAACGGCCAAAAAAATCACAGCGCAGTTGGCACCATCACTTGTTACAATTGTCAATGAGATAAACAATTTGTGAGTTTACAGACTTATTTGATTTAAATGAAAAAAGTTAAAAATTTATAATGTATGAATATTATTTTCAGACATTATGCATATATTTTACAATAGGTAAAAAAAAAAGTTAAAATTCAAAAGCCAAAAAGAAGATGCTTTGATGAAGCGTAAAGCCATACTTTTTGGCACATCAACTTACTTAACTTTTTCAGAACTTCCTAGTTCAAAAAAGAACCTTTTTCAATACTTTTCCTTTTATACTAATTAAATAATAATAATAATAGTAATAATAAAAAGTAGTGTCGAGTATTGTTTTCAAAAGAAGGAAGATCCTTGTTTGATTTTTTAAGAGATTTGAGAGGAAAAAGCAACTTTCTTTTAAGGCATATCTTTGTCAATGGTGAATTGCATGTGCATCTTCGTTTCTACCCAAAAAGGAAAATCTGTTGACTGCAAAATTCCTAAACAAAAAAGAATTATGTGTTTCACACCAATCAACATCTACCACTTAAGCAGGGCTTGATTTCTTTTTCCTAGGTTTTAATTTGGAAATTTATAGGACAAGAAATATCTGCTGTTGCTACCAATGGAATTTGTCTTATAAGATTATTATCCTTTAAGATAATATGTGATTTTGCAATATTATTACATTTGACCCTATAGGTACATAGGAACATATGTAGTATGATACCTGTATTAACAAAATGTTCAATATGGTATTTGAATTTTTATTTTGTTTATCAATGTGTCTCAATTTTTAATAAGATTAAAAAATTTAATCAAGTGTAAATGAACCTATCAAAATATATGAGGTGACCAAATAAATGTCACATCACTCTTCGAATCTATAATTAAGATGGACTTAGTGCATCGCCCCATTCATTGAAAATCATTTGCAAAATAAAAATACAAAAAAAACTTCAATAAAATTATTTTTTAAAATATAAAAAACAAAAATATTTTTAAAAAAGTTTCATTTTTTGTTTTTTCTTTTTTTTTTCCTCCTCTCTTTCCTCTTTTCCCTCAGAATCTCCCTTCATATCATGACAAATCTAATCATTACTAATCAAACTTGGTCAATCGAGACTTGATCCTACATCAATATGGTCGGAAACAAGTTCAAAATAGGTTAGATCTACTTCATATTTGACCTATTTCAATCCATTTTTCTCTATTTTGAAACCTTTTCAGGCCATCCTAACATTATATTCAAAAGGATGATGGTCAGATGTGGACTGACATGTTGAAGATCAAGAGAGAAAAGGAAAGAAAGGAAAGAAAAAAAGAAAAGTGAATTTTTTTTAAAAAGAAAATGGTTTCTTATTTTTAAAAAGTAAAATTTACGTTCAAATATTTAAAAAAAAAAGATTGTTTCAGGTTTTGGTTTTTTAATTTTACAAAAATATAAGGTGTGAAACTTTTGATGAAAAAAGAGAAAAGGAAAATTTTTAAAATTTTTAGTTTTTTAAATATATTTTCAAAATTTTATATTTTATTTTTCACAAATAAAAATTTATATAATAATTTTTTATTTTTAGAATATATTTAAAAATAAAAAAAAAATCATAGGAGTATGCCATTTGTCTAGATAAAAAAAGTGTTATGACGTCTATTTCACCATATAACATGTCAATTGATCATGTTTTGATTGGTCAATTAAATTTTTTTAACTGTGTTAGAAGTTGGAGATATTGATAAATGAAATAAAAGTTTGGGTAGCACGTTTAAACATTTTTTCTATGAATACCCCATATTAGACATATCTTACAAAATAAAAATTAAATGTGAGTTTATCCCTATAATTTTACCTATTACATATATATTTATTTGTATTTACATTTAATCATATGATGGAAACATGAATTCTAAAATTGTGGTAAAGATGCACTAAAGGTATTCCCCAAAGAAAGAGAGTTGATTGGGAACCCTACATTAATCACATTCAAAGATAGCACTTAGACATAAGAATCTCCCAAATTGGAATCCATAACTAGTTTTAAACAAAATGATGGTCCAATAAAAACAGAAGAAGAGTCACATTATTGGCTTCTCATGGAGGTGGATTCAATTTTGTCCAATTTTTAATCGTAAAGTACGTTGGCCCCCTTTTTCGCTTGGTGCATGTGGATGCGACCTAAGGTTGGGCCCACATCCCATGTGGCACATGTCCCATTGCGTGCACTCCTCCACCAGCAAAGGGCAGAGGGCAAAGGGCAAAGGGCAAGCGCATTTTCTCCAGAAGAATCCCAACATGTCAATCCATGCAATGACAACGAGCTTTGTCCCTTTCCTCCATGCGTGAAAGGTACATGTCCGTACCCACACCGTAAGGCCTCATTCCCATGTTATGATTTTCAATTGTAGGATTTATTCAGAAATTCTTTGAATGGTCCACGTCCATCCACCGTCTTTGAATTCCATCCCTTTCTTTTCCTTCACAAGACTCGGAAATCAAAGTCTTTCGACTTAAATTTACTTGCCAAGTCAATATACTTTCTTTTTCTATATATAAAAATTTGAGATAAATATTTAAATTACAACGGAGACTTGTATTAGTCTTTGATCTTTCCATGTTTAATAAGGACGTTAACGGGTAGTAATTGTTATTTTTGAAATATCTTAACTCGAATTCTATTATTTGATATGATATTTGAATTTTATAAATGTTTGATTAAGTTTTTGAATTATTACTCAAATTCATATCTAAATATCTTATACTCGAATATCTTAAATACTATTCATTCATTATCCGAACAAAATAAATTTAAAGTTAATTTTTATGTATATTATTAATGAAAAATAAATAAATAAAGTTAGTTCATGAAAAAAATAAATTAAAGTTTAACATCATATTTAGATCATTTAATGAATTTTAGTATGTGTTGTATTAATTATAATGAATTTTTACATGTGAATGCAAACTCCAAAAAAAAAAATAGTAATAGAAAAGTTATAAAATCGTCATTGTGCTGAACATATACTAGTATATAATCTTTTCTTTAGTTACTAGTATAATTAGAAGCAATAATAAGTCATTTGGGTTGGGTGACTCTTTTGGCTGCTTGTAGAGTAGTGTGGCTATGCCCGATGAGTGGGAAAAGCCACCTTGGTTGCACCATGTGCATTTATACAAAATAGAGCATGGTTTTTATTTAATTCCTTCTTATACAAAAATTTTACTGTGGGACAAGTATCCATAATCTTTCATACCAAAATCCTAATAGAGATGTGTAGATGTGTGGATGTGAGACCCCTTATCCATCTATCCTTGGATTGAAACACAAGCCAGCTCAATCACCCTGCACCCAAGCTCCGATTCCCTGTACCATTTCCTTTTCAACTTGTGGAGGTTGTTGCACTACTAGTACCAATTCCATGAATCTCGTAAACTTTGGTTGGCAACCTTCACTTTTTTTGCTTTTCTTTTTTTTTACATATAATATTAAATTTTAAATTAAAATTTCAAGTCATAATCACCGATGTATTTATTTAAGAATTGAGAACTTTCAATCTATTAAAATTTTAAAAATGATAAATACACTACATGAGTTGAGTTTCTTTTTTTCACAAGCATAAATTTGAACTCCAACAACTCTTGCCAAACTAGAAGCAAGAAAATAATTAAGCAATAAGTTGAGAAAACAATAATTGAGATGGGGTTTGTTTTTGTTGTGTAAACACTTCAAGTTGTCCCTTGAGAAGTCCATGACATCCTGGATTGAATCATGCATGGAATTAAATGCTAGCCAACACACCCACATGTGATGCTTGGGGTTTCCACGATGGATAGGATGTTGTAACATGAGCCTGCCAATCACAAATTACACACAACTTCCAAGAAGCAGTACAAATTTAAAATGAAGCTTATGGCTGTGCCAATAAGGGAAAGTTGATAAAACAGTGATTAAGGTTTCGAATTAATATAATATATGTGAAGCTAGTGATTTGAAGTGATGGATCAGATGCAAGTGGTATGCATATCACCATAACACGGTGGATTTGTCGGTTGACTGCAGATTTGGTTATGCACCATCAACTTTTTAACAGGTAATTCAATTGAAATTCTTTTACATTGCCAGCACTGTGAAATCAATAAGAATCAAACAGAATCTTAATTGTGTGAACCAAATTAAGTGGAGCAGTCCATATAAAAGATCCCAAAAAAGAAAAAGAAGGAAGATGATGAAGTACAGGGTGGAGTTCATCAGCAATGAATGGGAAGATAAGGAAGAAAGCTCTGAATCAGATTAATGAGGCAACAATACCGGGTAAAAAGCACAAGTAACTTTTTGTGAATAGATACATCTGAGCATTTAGTTCATTAATTGGTACATGATCTCTTATTTAAAAAGTAAAATTCAAATATCTTTATCTTCAATTAAAAAAAAATACCTTTTGTGAGTGGATTGCTGATTTGGATTCATGGGATGGAATTCCTTTCCCTGCTATGATTCCTCTTCCCCTTATCCTAACTTTTAAACTGCTTCCGCCGGTTGCTTTCTCCACATAATCATAGGATTAATAATATGAGAAAAAAGATATAAAAAGAAAGAGAAGCCAAATATCGTCCAAAAGGCAAGGCCTAATAATTGGATGTGCATATCTGCTGTGCTAAAAGGCACTGTAAACACAGTGAAAGCACTTCCCACAATACCAAAAGTGACTATAATTTGTGGTTGCGGCTGGGGGATGAACTTCACTGTGTGGTGGCATCATTTCTTTTCTTTATTTTTAACAGCAACTCCCTTATTCAGTTCTTGTGTGTTACTTTGCTGAGCCAATCGCATGTCTCTCTTTTGCCCACAGATCATACGCACCGCTGCCCTACAGATTTCAGTTTCTCAGACACCTTGGTTTCTTGACAACTTCCCACTCTCCATAATAGTTGTTAATTTCATTCCCTATCTAGGTTTGTTAATAAAATTTAATTACATATTTCATACTCAAATGATATTGAAATGTGCATCTTAAACTCCTAAATAGTATATCATGTTATGCAAACTTTTTTACACTGTTAACTTAATTTGTCTCATCTAACAAATGACCAATCTTGAATAGAATTTTTGTTGTCTAAGTGAAACAAAAAATAAAAATTTAATTTTAAATTAGCATTGAAAAGGATGTTGATGATCCATGTGTTGTACACGTGACCGATATTATTAGATAAAGTCGCTTTAATGGTATTAGAGTTCGGGGTTGAAACGGTCCAAGGCTTGAAATTTAAAATGCAAATTGTAATTTTTTGTTTCAAGTACCAATTTATACATACTACCAAAGTTCAGGCATCAAATAGTGGTTTTTTGTCAGCATAATGTGTCTCTAATACTGATAATGAGATAAGCAGGGGAAGAATAAGCTGTTTTGAAAAGAAAAAGTTAAAAGCTTTAAGAAAAAAGATTCTGTTAGCAGAGGCAAATGAATCAGAATGCAAGTGTGCTTTTAACCACAGCAAGGAATCCTGATGTCCTCCCTCTATTGTTTTGTGTCATTTAGGTGTTTGGAACTGCTAAATCATTTTAATTAATCACTAATATGACAATGATGCCAGAGTATTAAACAAATATATAACATAACATACAAGGGGAGCCAGGCCTTTTGTCATTTACACATTTTATATAATGAGCCATGACCAGGGGGTCTCATTCCAGAAACAAGGAGAAAGAGAAGGGAGAAGAGAGGACCACTCTATTATTTAATCCCTCGTGGTTGTTTGTGAGAAAGATTAGAGTTGGTGTCCATCATATTCAATGAAGATATCTACTTGCTGTCCTTAGCTCTTTGATTGATTTAAACTTGAAATGGAGTGTGGCTAAAGTCCTGTTTTATTTACGAGAAGATTAGAAAAATGCCAACTTCTTGTCTATCTTGCGGGCTTGGTAGTTGTCTATATAGTTCGGTTTCTACAGTCTAGCTAGATTGCCCCACACTCCCCAATGAGACAAAAGCCCATACAAGTTGATCCAAACTGCCCCAGCATTGCCTTTTAACTTCCTAGAATACAAAATAGCAGGGCATTTGGGCCAGAATGCACACGAATTCGTGACTTAATTTTGGCAAGTAGATTGGCAATCCATAAAACTGGACTGGCACATTCTGCCCCTCCACCCTCCACCCTCCACCCGCCACCTACAGCCTCTTTCCAAACCCAGAAAGAAACTTGTATTAGGTTTAGGTGACCACCATCAAATTCAAAGACCTCAAGTCTTAAGATGCTTCCTAAAACCCAAGTGCATTATTACAGATTTTAAGGATGCAAAACGCAAGTACCAGTATACTTCCCTATGACACCCATAAACACTCCCCTTTTCCAACCCTGCATTTCAAGCCCCCAGACCAGCAGCCGTTGAAGTTGCTTTTATTATTATTATTATTATTATTGAAAAAATAGAAATTCGAACTCTGTTATTTAAACAGGAGATAATGCATCAAGAAATAATACACCAAACAATAAATCAAATACTCGAGTGCAACCATCGAAGCTTAAAATGCTTTTTTATACATTTTTCACAATTTTGATGGTTCTAAGCACGAGTATATTTGATGATTCTATGCATCATAGCATACTTCAATTTCCAAAGGAAAAAAATCATACAGAAAAAGCATTTTTAGGTTCAATTTGCAATAAATGAATACATCCCATTTATTGTTTCTTGAAGCAAAGCAAAATTGCTTCGCCACAGCTCAAAATCCAAAGACATTTGACATTTCTATATATGGCATCTAGTTCGTGAGTGAAAACTCAGAAAAAATGAAAAAAAAAAAATTCAAAGCTCAGGTCTAATTACCTGTTTAGCCCAAAAACTAGGGGGAAAACCCTACTCCTTCCAGTTAGAACAAAACCTATTCCCATTAGATTTCCGAATATAGTTGATTGCAATAGCTAAGCCAATACCCAACCCCTCCAAACCAAAACGGCAAAACCCAAAAACTTCCAAGCCTTCACATTCTACAAATGTATACACACTATTTACATGCAACTAAACCTTCAAGACCTACTCCTGTTAAAAACCATTATTCAACACCGCCTAAAACTCTCCTTAGCTCAGCTTTCTGTTCTGCAGTTAGCCTTGACGGGTACTTGACATCTAATTTGATCCTCAAATTACCCTTCCTCCCAGGTTCTTTTGAGATAGGCATTCCTTCATTTGGAACAACAACGTCAGCACCAGGCTTGGTGATTTCAGTCAGTGGGATCATAAGGTTCCTTCCATCCAGGGTAATCAGGTTAAGCGTCTTACCAGTGAGGGCCTCCAGTAGTGTAATCTCCTGATTGACAACAAGATCATTACCATCTCTCTTATAAAGAGCATGTGGCTTCTCCTCTATCACAAAAATGACATCTGCAGGAATTATACCAGGCTCCTCATTACCCTTCTCAGGGAATGTGATCTTTGTGCCCCTCTTCCAACCAGGTTTTATTTCGATAGTCAATATCTCCTCCAGAGTCCCCAACTTACTGCAAGAAAGTAGCTCAGTGTTAGGCCAAAGTAACAGTAGGAAGCATTCATGCAAATAACACCAGAAAAGTAAAGATCATTAACAAAAGTGAACAGAAACAGACTAATACACTGCCTAGACGTAGTGCCATGAAATGAAAAGGTTAGTTTTTTCATACCTCAAATTTGAGAATGCTACAAGAATTCATGATTAATTATTCAGTTATTCTACTTCTCTTGATGATCTTGAAAATCTCTTAGATAGCCTACAAATAGCAGCGTGTTTTAACAGCAAAGACTAAAAGAGCGGGGACCCTTGCTTCAATGCATCAATTGTCTTGCAAGCCACAAAAGAAAATCAAGGAGATGAATACCGCTTGGTAGTGAAAAGAAAAGGAAATATAGAGAGTACATTTTCTAACATGCACAATCCCCAAACCTGCCTCATGAAGACAAGTAACACTTAAATGTTGTTAACTAACACGAAAAGCTCTTTCTCATCTTAAATTGCTATGTTGATCTTCTTCTGCAAACTTTCTTGGATATTTTATTTTCTATTACATCATATCTGCGTAAATATACTATACAAAAATCATCTAAATCTACAATATATTATAAGAGAATAAATACTAATTAGTGCCAAATTACACACTGTATTTACATAAAGGAAGAAATTGTATTGATCCTATCAATTTCTGAGATGCATGAAAAACCTTTAGTTAAAATGGCTAAATAACACCTCAAGTAAATCAATTTTGGTGCCCAAGTCTGCGAAAATGTGTTATTGGCTGTAATGCCCAAGATTTCAGAAGGGAATATATAAGAGTGTGAAAACTGTTAGCAGCATGACCAGAGACTGTCCAATGTAAGTAGATAATCACATTATTTTTTGGGGGGGCAGAGGGAGAGGGGGGGGGGGGGGGGGGGGGGGGGGGGGGGGTGTTGTTGTGCAGGGAAAGAGAGGGGATAGTGGTCTTCATCCATAATTCATAAGAGAAAAATTTATCTTAGCTTCATCCTTCAGAAAGTTAAATTTGCAAGCAGCATTTACTTGTTGTACTTCTGGATTTGCAAATTACTGCAGGACCAAACAAGGTGGCTTTTGGTTTGGATAACAAGCAATTATCTATGCTAATCCAGAAGGAGGATTGGACATTTTAACATAATCCATAAATAGGAAGAGGTTGGTGGGGGGTTGAATATGGGATGGGCAAGGGAGTGTT
This sequence comes from Theobroma grandiflorum, assembly GCA_036013995.1. Taxonomy (NCBI): domain Eukaryota; kingdom Viridiplantae; phylum Streptophyta; class Magnoliopsida; order Malvales; family Malvaceae; genus Theobroma; species Theobroma grandiflorum. The sequence continues at coordinate 19,471,201 of CP142131.1, forward strand.
ATGGTCATTTACCTCATTAAACCATTCTCATCCCTGAATATGCTCCTTGCTTGAAAATGTAACACATTATTCAACTCCCAAAATCTTTGCTTTAGACACAAATGTCCTTGATACTGCATCTTTAGGCCTAAAAGAGATTAACTACCTCACAGGATTTAGAAAGTGAGTTTATAGAGGAGATTCAAGGGATTTTAAATAGGTTCACTGGTAAACATTTTCTCTATTCCCGAACAGGTGTCCTCATTAACAACTTATACCTGAAAAGCAATCGTGAAACAGTGGAGCAGTAAGCTATGAATTTCCAGTATTCGATGACCCTTAACAGGAATTGCCTTATTGTACAATTGGAGGACAGTATGGCTTGAACTTAAGAAACAGAACATGCAAGGCCTAAAGTGACAGCGCCAAACAAATTTAATACAAAACATAATTAGATACTTCATATGGTCACTAAAGAAACAGAACAACTTTCCTTCCTCAAGTCAACCATGCAAGGCAATGAACCCCAACAGCTTTGATTTAAGTAAGAGGAGAAATGGCTTCAGTGGATCAGTATTCATGGTGAACAACTCAATATATTTTTTAAGTAGAATATTCAAGCATATACAAGCCATCTTCTAAATGAAGAAATTTAATCAAAAGATAAAAGAAATCCTACAGAACAGATTATCCTGTTCACACTGAGGAAGTACTAATTTTTTTAGGGAAAGTAACTTAATGACTCGCAACCCTAACGTCGCATGCAAATAGCATATAGCTCAACTCCAATAAAATTACTTGTAAAATAGCAAAAACATCCCATTTGCTTTGCATCTTATACAAAACAACTAAACATAAACTAGCAATGGATGCCATTGACCAACAAAAATATCCCATTTCACTATCAAGCAAATTCTCATCTTGTCAATAACATAAACTTAACCCCAATCAAACTGTAAAGTGAAAAATCAAAGTAATAAGTATCAATATCCTAATTTCATTTTACCCAAAAATGTTTAAATTTAAAAGAGAAAAAAAAAAAAAAAAAAAGAAGAGCTTACCCTGAAGGGTCAAAAACTTTCCTGGAAAGCCTCATTTTTCTCTTGGAACCTCTATAAAGCTCTTCCAAGCTACAAGGCAACACATTTTCCACCGCAGCGGCTTTCCTCATTTCTACATTACTACTGCTGCTGCTGCTACTCCCATAACCATTATTATTCCTAAAATACCCTTCTCTAAACCCTCTATTTCCCCTTCCCCCAACTCCTCCACCGTTGGCTTCCGCCCCAAACAGCTCCTCATAAATGTCCTCAGCATCCCTCGGATTAAAGCGAAACGACCCCGTATTGGGCTGCTGGTGTCTCTGATTATTATTATTACCATTGTAGTAATGTCCCCCTCCGCGCGGATTAGACGCGGACGGGGACGGTGCCGTGGAAGAGAAAGAATGGCTGCCGGAAGAAGAAGAAGGCGGGAATTGTCCGGATTTAAGAGCCTCCTCACCGTAAAGATCATAGATCTGGCGTTTTTGCGGATCGGACAAAACATCGTACGCTTCGGAAATAAGCTTGAATTTGGCTTCGGCTTCGGGTCGTTTGTAGGAAGGGTTCTTGTCGGGGTGCCAAATCATGGCAAGCCTCTTGTAAGCCTTCTTGAGATCGTCGTCGGTGGCGTGGCGGTTCACTTTGAGAATATTGTAATAATCGACGCCCATGGTTGGGAATCTTGGGGGGAAGGTAACGGAAAAGGGAGGGAGAAGAGAAGAGAAGAGAAGAGAAGAGTGTGAAATGTGAAGGAGGATTTGACGGTTACAAAAACGGAAAGAAAATAATATTATTAATAATAATAATATCATTTCATGGGTGGGGCCTACACGAATAACGTGCTGCTAACTACTTGGGATTTCCTAGATATGCTGTGACATTGATATTTTTGGGCCTACCACTTAAAGCCCATTTTTTTAATTCAATTTATTGTCTAAGTTAAAATTATTTTCCTAAATCAATATATTTAATACAAGTCTCGTGATTTTTACGAGGTAGTATTATTTAATATAGATAAATTTTTTTAAAATTGCGAATGACGATCTTTCTTAATTTATTGGTAAAAAATTTCTCTTAAGAAATAATTTATTTAGTATTTTAGGATATAAAACAATAGTTAGATGAAGTCAAGAAAAAAATATCTCTATAACAATCAAACAAGTACTGAACTAATTTCTTAACATGTATATAATGCACAAAGTTTAAATGAATAGAAAATATAAAATAATTTCAAGTGACTTATATAATAAAATAAAATAAAATAAAGAAATTTCTTCCATTATATATTAAAATATGGGTTTTTATTTTTTTTACTTTTTATCTCAAAATCAAATCCCAAGAAGGTTGTACTCTAGATTCATACATGTACCTCACAATTTGAAGAACCTAATTAATATTGATAATTTGAAAACAAAATTAATAACTTACTGTTAATGTCAAACAAACAGCAACAAAGTCATTTTTTTTATAATTATTTTTGATGTGATGTTTAAAAAAATTTAAATAAATTCTTTTATTATATTGCATTCAATTAGATTTCTATACTTTTATTTTAGGTCAAAATAAGTTATTAAAATTAATGATTGCTTAATTGTTATTACTTTCAATGTTCATTTTAATTTTATGTCCATGCGACATTAATGTGGTATTGACGTAGAAAATGAAAAATACTATATATTCATATCATTATGTCATATCAACATGTTATGTTATAATTCATTATGATTAGTTAATATGTCACATTAATACCAAATTAACACCATGTGACATAATGATATGAGCATATAGTATAAGAGCTTATTTGAATAAGTCAATCATTAGTTACGAGAATTTATTTGATTCAAAATAAAAATATAAGAATTTATTTGATTTAAAATAAAAATATAATTATTTTATTAAACGTAATAAAAGATAAAAATTTACTTAAATTTTTTAAAATAATTTAAAAATTTTTTAAAAATATTATGCTATTACTTTTTGATAACTTGATAGCAAATTTAGGATTTAAATTTTTTTAAGTAGAGCAATTCTTGTATCCTTGGAGGAAAATTATATCTTTTTTGGGGCAGGGGGTGTGTAGGAACCTGATAAAATAATATAAGTTTTGGCCTTGCCCTCGACTTAAACGTGTCTTCCGCACAGCCTTTACTCAATCCTACGTGGATATTATATATTTCTTTCCATATTTTGTTTATTAATGTATTTAATTTTTGTTTTGGTATTTTCACAAATAAAATCATTTGGCTGTTTAAAAGGTTTTTATTTAGGGTCCGTTTTGAAGTAAATTATTATTTAGATAACATTTTTAGAATTTATACTTATTTGAAAAATAAAAAATTTATTTCAAATATAAAACATTTTATGGGTCAATAGATTAAATTATCTATTAACCACGTAATATGTTTTACGCCTTTAAAAAACGCAAGACATTTTCAAAGAATAGAAAAATTACCCTTATTTAATATTTAACTTTTAAAAAATTTTTAATTGTAAATATTAATATTTAAATTACTCAATACTATTAAAATTAAAAAACAGTAATGAAATAATTCAAAGCAATTAATTTTTTATTTATAAATTGACTAAATCTTGCTAATAATTATAATAAAAAATATTTCATAATTATCATTTGATAAATACACATTTATAAATATAGGTTTTGGATGCTTTACAAAATTAATGAATATGGATATTTTTATAATGTTATTGTAAAAATTATAAGATGGAATTTTTTTAAAATTAGTACTTACTTTCATTATAATATGTAGTTAAATGTTTTGAAAAATATCATTATTGATTTTTCTCATTTTTATTTTCATTCTTAATTTTAATGTGAAAACCAAGTCTTATCATTGTTTTATAATCAAGTCCTATTTACCATTTTAACAATCAACTAACTCCACCAATAATGGTGGAAAATATTTTTCACAAGATGATTCAAGCAATAAAATATGTTTTTAACAATTTATCCAAAGAATAGAAAATATTAAATTTTTCTGTAAAATATTTTATAAAGAAAACATTTTCCCCAATAAGTTATTTTTCAGTTATCAAATGGACTTTAATTTTAAAAGTTAAAAAAGTTAATTTATTAAAAATAAATATATTTTTGATTGATTTGATTAATTATAACTTATTTAAGAAATACAATATTAGTATTTGAGAAATTCTAACATTGATAGAATGTTACAATTATTGACTTCTAAAACATGATTATTTTGATATTTTGTGCAAAACGATATCTGATTTTTATGTGATAACTAATATATTGATTTTGAAACTCTAATGAATAAGGATTATCGAGTAAAATTATACTCAACATTGATATTAAATTACTAATTATAATCCCTTTAAGAAAAAAATACTAATTATAGTATCTAATATAAATAAAAAAAAGATAGACAACAAAGGAAATATTCCTTCGTCAATAGCTTACTCTTGTGGATAACTTAATCCAAAGCCACGTCAATTAATAATGTGTTTAATTTGATTTGATTGTTAATATAAAATATTTATTTTAACAAAATTAATTACATTTATTTATTTTAACTATCTAATATTTTTGCCTTTTATGAGTTAATTACAATTAATTTGGTCATTAAATACAAAAATCAAAATTTAAATAGAAAGCTCATTAATACTAAATATTTTCCGTATCTTGTTGAGACAAACAAAAGCATATAAATTTGCTAGAAGGTATAATACTTAGAAAAACCCTAAACTATTTAGAAAATTTTAAATAAGTTTTTATTTTTTTTTCATTTAATTAAATCTTTATACTTTTATTTTGGATCAAATAGATTCTTATAATTAATGGTTGAGTAACTATTGTTAGTCATAATGTCTTTTGTTACGACCCAAACCTGGAGGTCTGTGACTGACGCACGAACCTAGTAAACAAGCTTACTAGACCTGAGCAAGCCTCAGAGTCACAACCATATAACACAAAGACGAGGGATTCCATAATAAAATATTCACAATAAAACCAAATATAATATAATATCTCTAGCATATAATTCATACAAGTATTCAAAAACCATACCTTAGCCATCAAATTGGGTTCGTACATAACAATCTGTATACCATTCAAATGGCACATCGTGCTTGACATATTTTACAAACTAACCAGATTGGAAGGCAGAAGGACCATGCAGACTCAGCGAAGTGACACAATGGGACGGAGACCTATCGGATGCCAATTACGTGTCTGTCTAATTAACGATAATTGCCACATAACCCCATAGCTTCTCTTATTTGCACATGGTACAATAAAAAGGGTAAGTCATCTAATACTTAGTGAAGGGATATTGTCATAACATAATGTTTCACATATAAATTATATATCTAGGCCTCTTTAGCCATAATACATTCATATTCAAACATATTTAATTCAAAAGGTGCGAGGATCATCCTAATATCCTACATCATCACATTAAACCTTACCAGATTACATCTCAAAGACGTATTATATTTTAATAATCTCCAAGTTTCATGTCCTCATATCAAATCATATCAATTCAAGGCTTATCTTTAAGCCATTATCATCAAACTAGGCTTCTTAGGCACATCTTAGTTGCCTAGCCCAATCTCAAATCTAATTTACATATGGTTTGCTTATCTCAAAGCTTTTCATCAAATATCATTCACAGTTTGTTGTCATAGTTAAATGAAATCAAATGAGTGGTCCTCTCCTGGACATGGTCAAATCACTAACAGTGGCCAACCAATGGGGAAACAATTCATGTGCAAGGCATATTTTTCACCTAGCGTCAAAGTAGTTGGCGAAGAACAAATTACGCACATGCTGAAGCAACGAACAAAGAATCAAAGTCATCGATCAAAGTAATCTCCAGACGATCGACATCACCTGGAGTATTCTCAAACAGGTGGCACTAAAACACTGCAGGTAGGAATCGTAGGCGAGACTAATACCACCGTCCCTACTTACCACTATCCTTGCAGGCACACACATAATCACAGGGCATGGGGCTTCACTCAACCTCAAATCGAATCAACGTTTGGAATATATCCTATAGACAGAACACATATCCACAACTCAAGTCATCATGCATGTGACATTCCATATGTCCATATCAAATCATATTTCAAATTCAATAAACTTTAGTTATCTCTAAGCTCGGTATAATTTTAAGTGCCTTAAAATCTATAAGATATCATCACACAAAACATAATAAAGCTATAGGCCCTTATGCCTTTAACCGCACATGGGTATTCATTATGCTCAATCCAATCAATTGGGGCTTAACAACCTTATACATTTTCTCAAATCAACCATAAATACGTGGGCATTTATGCATATATTATGTCCATAAGTAATCATGACCTTTTGGCCTCACATATTTAATATCTCTCAATCATTATGCCGTTAACCCAAATACATATCGAGCCATATACTACTTGGCAACCCATTCATCATAATTCGGTATAGTCCTTAATCCATAATTCATATCACACCATGTGTATGCCTCTTGCTCTAAGTCCTACATACCATGGGTTCCAACACAATGCCACATTGTGGGTTACCACAACTCAAACACACACAAATTTTTTATCTCAGACCACTAATTAGCCTAAGCATCTTTATCTAGGCACACACACACACACACACACACACACACACACACACATTCATTGTTAAGAATTTTAAGAATATGGTGCTTTGGAAAGCAAGTATATTCTTATGTTAAATTTCATTTAATTTATTTATAATGAAAGTACATTTTGATAATAAGACAAAAAGATTATTTTAAGTAAGCATTCATTATCTAGTTATTAAGATACCATGATTCTATTGAGATATTACAATATATTTGTATGAAGAGTCATAAATAGGAGACATGTATTTTAATTGAATCTAAAAATTGTTTATAACTATATAATAAAGCTAGTCACTTTATTGTGTTAAGGTTGTAGTGTCCAAATTATTTCCAATGAAATGAATGTGATTCATTTCAAGGGAATGATGAGTCTCGAATCATCAAAATGATTGACTTTGGGTAATGACACTATAATATGAACTAGAATCATGTGAGAATTAAATTTACATTTAACCATTACTTAAATCATGATCTCACACTTATGCATTTGCTTATAGTAAAACCAAAATTCTGATGGACAATGGACTCGTGTTTAATCTCCTTATAATCTTTGATAAATCATGAGTATGATCATCATAAAGCATTGATCTAGACTCCTTATGTTGGGATTATAATCTAGATGAACAACTAGAAACATATATCTAAACAATGGAGTTCATAGCATTAACATTACTTCTAGTGATTTCAAAAAAATTGGTGATTAATTTGGGCCCGATGGATTGATGAATTAGCTACTTATCATATCTAGAAATCAAAAGTTTAGATCTAGAGTATTGAATCACTAATTGGATGAAATTTGAAACTAAGGGACAAAATTGACATAAAGGTTATAACGGTAAATTCACCTTTTGTCATTGGATGGTTATGAAAGTTCACAATATAAGGTTTGCAATTGAACAACTAATAATTAATATCAAGTATTGAATTATTTCTTGTAATTATAGTTAATCCAAAAGTGTAACCATGAACCTATGGTGGAGTGATCTCATGGTTAATAAGTTTAAATTATTTTTGATAAGATTATGAATAATTCTAAGTTTATTGGAGTTTGGAATATCTATGTCCAAATAGGTTCCCCATTTAGCTTTGTAGAATTCAACTTGTTTAAGTTGGAATACATGTTTTATTTGATTAATTAAATTGTGTACAAAAATGACAACTTTATCTTAATTTAAACAAGAAAGCATGTTTGTCTAAATTTAGATAAGAAATCATGTTTGGTCTAAACTTAGACAAGAAAATATGTCTGTCTTAATTTAAGACAAGAAAAATATTTTTTGCCTTAATCTAAACAAGAAAACATATTTATCTCAATTTAGACAAGATAATATATTTTTGTCTTAATTAAAGACAAGAGTTGTCTTAAATTAAGATAATACTAGGAGAATTCTTGCAAAATGAATCTAAACATCCATATTGATAAATGAAGACTCCATGTTTGACTATCACTCTTTTATTTACTATTAATTCTTTTTAAACAAAAATAGATAATAATAAAATAAGAGTTATTATTTAACAAGAAGATTTATTTTATCAAGAACTCTAAATGATAATTAAAAATTTTAAATTATTTATTATTTACTTTTAATTTTGATTATTATGGAGCATGTTTGATGCTTCTATAACTCTAAATGGATGGTCAAGATTGATTCAAAGGTATTTGATATTGATTAAACCTTTGAGGCTAGAGTTTAATAAAAAGAGAAAGATTTAAAGAAAAAAAAATTACATACTTTTCTTAAAAAAGTTTCAGCTGTCACTTCTCTCCTGCTCGTAACTTTATTGTATCTTTTATCCTCTTTCTCATTCTAGATTGAATTTTTTTTAAAAAAATAGCCATTAATTTTTAGGAAGAAAAGAGAGACAAAATCGATTGCTATCTTGTAGTCTAGCATTCCACACCTTATCCACTCAAGGTTCAAGTTGAAAATTTTCTTGAAGAATAAGTGGTAAACTTGTTTGACCGAGAAATCAATCGTTGGTGTGGTGGTGTCCAAAAATAAGAATTTAAAAGAAAAAAGGTACACTTTTTTTTCTTACTTAATAGATTCGTATTTTTAGGCTGTGATTATGTTACTTGTAATAAGAATAATCTGTGTTTTCACTTGTGTAATTGGATTACTTGCTTCCTTTATAAAATAATATTTTTGAAATCCATGCTTTACACAATCACATCAATCCATTTAGATCTAATTCCAACATACATATTAATTCTCTAACCTAGGCATTCTTATCTAGGCATACACACAACATTTAATTACCATGACAGCGCATACATTATGCAAGATGCATCACATGCATTTAATTAAATCTCACTCACTTTGACAATCGAAGGTACGCCGCATCAAGCTCAACTTTTAACCTCTAGTTGTCCTTTAGCTCACAAACATATCAATAACCTCCATTCTCCCCTCGAACAAATTAAAACATCACAAAAAATGTTTATTTCCTAGCTTTTGATAATATCCCAACTTTTCAAAAATACCCAAATTCAATATACATGCTTATTCTTCCAACAAATGAGCTAAATCCTTACCTTAGAAGCTGGGTTGCCCAAATCTAGACTTCAAATCTCTAATAAACTCAAGGGGAGAAAGTTTGACCAAATTTGAAAATATTTAGATTCAAGGTTATTAACCAATTAAATAGAAAATCAATCAATAAGAACATGTAATCTTACCTTTAGATCGATTTCTTAAGCTTGGATCTAGCTTAAATAGGCTCCAAATGCCATTTAGGGGCTTGGGGTTTCGTATGGGATAAAAAAAGAAAGAGAAAAAAAAGAGGGTGAGGTGCACGAGCTGATGATCAGACCTTTTTTTTATTTTTGCCTTTGCCCAGTGATGTATTGATACATTCGTAACAAATTTCCCTCAATTCTATTGATACATGAAGCCATGTATAGATACGTTCTATTCATATTGCTCTCTACCTAAAATGTATCGATAGATTTGGGAATCTACAAATACTTTTTCCCACATAATGTCCTTTGCTTCAAATCTATCGATACATTTGGACAATATATCGATAGATGTTCATCCTACCAAGAATATATCAATACAGTTGATAATGAATCAATACATCTTTCCCTCAAATCTATTGATACATGAAGTCATGTATCAATACATTCTGTTCAGATTGCTCTTTGCCTAAAATGAATAGAAAGATTTAGGAATCTATTGATTCTTTTTCCCATATAATGTTCCCTACTTCAAATCTATCAATACATTTAGACAATGTATCGATAGATGTTCATCCTACCAAGAATATATCAATACATTTGTTAATGTATTGATACATTTTTACCTCAAATCTATTGATACATGAACCTATGTATCGATACATTCTATTCAGATCGCTCTCTACCTAAAATGTATCGATAGATTTAGGAATCTACCGATACTTTTTCCTATATAATGTCCCCTGCTTCAAATCTATCGATACATTTGGACAATGTATCGATAGATGTTCATCATACCAAGAATGTATCAATACATTTGTTAATGTATCGATACATCTTTCCATCAAATCTATCAACACATAAAGCCATGTGTCGATACATTCTATTCAGATTGCTCTTTGCTTAAAATGTATTAATAGATTTGAGAATGTACCGATACTTTTCCTACATAATGTCCTTTACTTCAAATGTATCGATAGATTTGAGAATGTATCGATATTTTTACTACATAATGTCCCTTACTTCAAATCTATCGATACATTTCGTTTATAAAACAAATGCTGATGTGAAAAATGGAAAACGCTCTCAACTCCCTTGCTCTCCCTCCCCTTCCAAACACTCATGGCTTGGCGACTGGTAGGCCGCCTGACCCTCCCCAAGGGCTGCCGACGCTGACTCCTGCTCCTTCACACCCTACGGTGACCACCACAGCTCCACTAGCACACGGAACTCCCCAGCCACCAACCACCCCTCAACTGCCGCAAGCATTACAAACCCCAAAAGATCCCCCAATATCCCCACGTACCATAAAAAAAACCTTCTTATCTGTCGCAGTTGGAGGTAAGCCACCAATCATCCCCCCAGATAGGAACAGCTTTTGGTACAAGGATCGCCCAGCAGTTGGTTTTTTTGAGGATGAGTTGGAAGTCCTTGCTGAGCCTTTCAAACACTCAATCATCGGTAAGTTCTCTAGAATGCCACGAATGCAAGAGATCAGACTAGCTTTCAAAGGAATAGGCTTGGTGGGTGCATACGAAATCCGTTAGCTTGATTACAAGCATATTCTCATCCATCTCACAAACCAACATGATTTCAACCGTATATGGATCTGTCAGGTATGGTTCATAGCAAATCAGAAAATAAGAGTCTTCAAATGGTCCCCCGACTTTCAATCTGAAAAATAATCATCCTTGGTCCCTGTGTGGATCTCCTTCCCGAGCTTGAGAACTCACCTTCAAGAGAAATCTGCTTTGATGATGATTGCCAAGGCGGTTAGTAAGCCTCTTTTCGTGGATGAAGCAACTGCGAATGGAAGCCGTCCTAGTATTGCTCGAGTATGTGTGGAATACGACTGCCAGAAACCACCCCTTGATCAAATATGGATAGTGAGTAGGGAAAGGAAAACTGGAGCTGTGAAAGATGGCTTTATGCAAAGGGTGGAATTCTCCAAACTACCCGACTACTGCTCACACTGCTGCCACGTTGGCCACGCCATCTCAGAATGCATGGTTTTAGGAAATAGACCAGAACTGGGTAGCAAAAATATTCAGCAGTCATGGGTTAAGAAGCAACAAGTGGAACAGCACAAAGTCCAGATCCCACAATCAGATGCAAAGGAAGTCGAGGTCGAGAAAGAAGGAAGAGTTCGGGCTGCGCATGATAGAAAGAACAAAGAAGTGATTCAAGTTGATGATTCAAAACAAAGCAAGCAATGGAGAATCGCCGGACAACAAGGAACAAGCGGGGTAAAGGATTCAAAAGGAATGATAATAACCCAGAATCAATCTGAAAATGTGCACGTATTAGTTTCAAACAGTTTTGAAGTGCTCCGGGCAACGGAAGAGGAAAACCAACCAAGGCAAGCCAAACAAGGGCAAGCAGGGCACGTAAATAGTGCCGAGCCTGCCCAAAAAATTACAAAAGCTAGAGAACGCTCCGCTGGGCATTTCGAAAAGCCCATCCATGGCTTTGCTGGACCGTCGTTGCAGGCCGAGGAAGTGGCGGAGCTCGATTTCCCCCGAGAAGTGTCAGGTCAGCAGATGCAAGACTTGATGCGACAACACGACCGAACCACCTTGGGCAAAGCGAAGACGGTAGCAGTAAACGTTGGAAAGATGCAGACATCCGAGGAAGCTATGCTACCAAGGTTACACGAATATGGCATGCATGGGCAGGAGGAAAATAAAGCAAGAGAAAGGGAAAAAACAAAAAAAATAGGAAAGGACCAAATAGAGGCCTCAAATCTGCATGGGTACGTCCAAAGCTCGTGAACATGCGACTGCCAACGTGGAGGAAAAAATGCCACAGAACAGCCCGTAGGGGCTCAGCCAGTAAACGTTATCGAAGCAGCAGAAACTTCTGCAAAGTTGAAAGTCGTAGAAGGAAACGGGAAAGAGAAAATTCACAAAAATGGGAAGCATGGGCAAACGGGAAACAAGAAGAAAAAGGAATGTCAGAACATGCAGGAAATAAACACTGTCAGGAGCTGGTTTTGCATAAGGCCGCCCAACTAGCATCGGGACATGGAGACCCAGGCGGTGCGGAAGGTTTGCCACATCTGTCTGCAGGGGTACGAATTGCAGCAAATGAATATGGAGCCTTTGAAAGCCTTGACACCAAGCCGAACCAGCAAAACCACACAAAGGAAGCCATGGGGACAGGTGAAAGAGTGATGGCAGCATACGTAGCAGGTGAAGATACATCGGGACAAGCCTTTACCCAGACAAGTGGAGAAGAGAGAATTAAAAAGAATTTTTTTGAATCTTCAACAAGGCCAAGGGTACAATCAACAGTAACTACGCATGGATATGGGACAACGACAGAAAATATATTAATTGGCAGCACTTCCCCGCGGGGCCCAACGACAGGACAGCAAGACCCATCCCCTTTGCCGCGTCAAAGGGTCCCCATAAGTCAGCCCACGGGTGAAATGGGCATGGCCCCAGCAGCCATAGTACAAACTGGCGAGACTTTGGGCATGAGGAATGAAGAACTGCAAGTGCATGACAAGGAAGATGGGACCGGGATCTTAGAAGTTCCAACACATGGCAGTGTCATGGGACCCTCGGTAACTCCAACAACCAAATCGAATGTAGAACATGGCCAACGGGGCTCGAAGAGGGAAGACACGGGCGAAAAACACTGCCAGCATGGGAACGCAGAACAACGACAAACAAATGATGGACCAAGTGGCAAGAGGGACATGCCACCTCAGCAGAGGAAGGACCAAAATGAGATAACAAGCAGCGGCAATCTAATGAGCATGTCAGAACAAACAAGAGACGAGGAAAGAAAGAATAATAAAGAAAGCTGTGCCCACCTGACTGAGAGGACACCAACAGCGGACAAACTGGTGGCCTACCATTCCATCACCGAGATAGACCAATGGGACCCATCCATGAGTGCAACGGATATGAGCAACAGAGAACCCATAATGCATGTAGAGGGCGATGGGACATTGGGCCAAAAATTTACGTAAACACAGATAAATGGAAAAAACAAAAATTATTTGAAGTCAACTTTGGAGAGAGGAATGGATATTTCGCATGGGAGTGGCCAACAAACCCCAAAAAGTGAGTCGGGGGATCAGCAGGAAACAGGGATTTTGGCTGAAGGTAGTGGAGATTACAACCCATCACCCGAACAAGGAGCATCTCAGATCGGGGGAGTTGGTAGACAGACTCAAAGCAACCCAACAGAAGTGTGCACACGAGGAAGGATGGAAGACCAAGAAGATATCCCTCTTACCCAAGAGTCTGCTTCAGGCAAATGCATGTACATCAAAGAGATAAGTGATATCCCTTCATCCTCAGATAATAACCCCGCAAACTTGGAAGTTCACCCACGAGTGCGATACAGGAGACACTCAGACATTGCAGCTTCAATTCAAAAAATTCTCAGCTTAGCCTCAGAGGAAGCAGTGGATATGGAAGGAAACAGTGGAATCTCTGATGAGGATTCCATCTCAGTAAGCTTTGAAGCCAGAACCAGATCATGATTAGTGCACTGATTTGGAATGTGAGAGGTATTTCTAAAGCCGTTATCCAAAGAAGGATTAAGAAATCACAATTGATGCACAAAAAAAAAAATTTAGTAATCTTGGAGCCTATGGTTGATGCTACTAAAGCCGAATTCATCAGAAGAAAGTTGGGGTTTGAAAAAGTTTTTATGAATTGCTCTCAAAAGATATGGTTGTTTCACTCTTTTGACTTAAATTGTGAAGTGTTGCTAGATCACATACAATGTCTTCACGTTAGACTCACCATTCCATGGCTGAAAATTCCTCTATTAGCTTTCTTCATTTACGCCAAGTGCACCAAGTCAGAAAGATATGTGTTGTGGGATTGTTTAAGGAACCTGTCAGGTAACATTCACACATCGTGGATAGTTGGGGGAGACTTCAATGTCATTTTTCACAGAAGAGAGAGGCTTAATGGAGCCACTCCACACGGTGGTTCGATGGAAGATTTTGCTACGGTTTTGCTTGATTGTGGTTTAGTGGATGGTGGTTTTGAAGGGAACCCATATACCTGGACGAACAACCGTATGTTTCAAAGGTTGGACATAATGGTTTTTACTCACTATTGGGCAGAATTCTTTCCCTCTACGCGTATACAGCATCTCAACAGGGACGGGTCAGATCACTATCCTTTGTTGATTTCTTTCTCTACGAACTTGGACAAAACTCCCTCATCTTTTAGATTCTTGCATGCATGGGTGCTTCATAATGGGTTTAAAGATTTCGTTGCATAGAATTGGAATCTTTCCACTACTGGATCGGGCTTACAAGCTTTTTGGGCAAAACAACGCCGTTTGAAACAAGCTCTAAAGCAATGGAACAAAGAGGTATTTGGAGATATATTTCATAACTTGAAAGTGGCAGAACAGAGGGCTGCAGACTACGAGTTAGTTTTTCAACAAGAACAGTCAGTGGAGAATCATGCAGCAATGAATAAAGCTTATGCTCAGCTCAATCATTGTCTTAGCGTGGAAGAATTATTCTGGAAGCAAAAATCTGGTATAAAGTGGTTGGTGGAGGGTGAGCGCAACACTAAGTTTTTTCACATGCGAGTCAAGAAGAAAAGAATCAAAAGTGGGATTTTCAAAATCCAAAATTCGGATGGCAGTTGGAACGAGGATCCGGAGGCAGTGAAGCTCTCTGCAGTGGATTTCTTTTCCTCCCTTATGACAAAGGAGCCGAGTAATATGGTTAGGTTTGATGCTTCATTGATTCCTTCCATTATTTCTGAGAATGATAATCTGAGTTTATGTGCAGTGCCATCTAAAGATGAATTGAAAGAGGTAGTTTTTAATATCGACAAGGATAGTGCTGCTGGCCCGGATGGATTCTCCTCATACTTTTATCAACAATGCTGGGACATTGTTGCCGATGACCTCCTGGATGCAGTGGTTGATTTCTTTCAAGGGGCTGACCTCCCGAGGGGAATCACGTCTACAACAATAGTGTTGCTACCTAAGACTGACAACGCCTCACAGTGGAGCGATTTTAGACCAACAAGTCTTTGCAATGTGTTGAATAAAATCATTACTAAGACTTTGGCCAACCGACTTGCAAGGGTGCTTCCATCTATTATCACCGAAAATCAGAGTGGCTTCGTAGGAGGACGATTGATCAGTGACAACATCCTCATTGCACAGGAACTTATTGGGAAGATTGATAGAAAATCAAGAGGAGGAAATATAGCTCTTAAACTGGATATGATGAAGGCATATGATCGGCTCGACTGGGATTTCCTTTTCAGAATACTACAACAGTTTGGATTTAATGCTCAGTGGATTTACATGGTTCGTCGTTGTATATCTAATTGCTAGTTTTCTTTGTTGATCAATGGCGGGACTGCTTGTTATTTTAAGTCAGAAAGGGGACTCAGACAGGGCGACTCCATCTCCCCCCTATTATTCATTCTGGCAGCGGAATATTTATCCCGAGGATTGAATTACTTGTTTGCTCGATATCCATCCCTTCATTATCTCTCTGATTGCTCCATGACAGTTTCCCACTTGGCTTTTGCGGATGATATTATTATCTTCACTAATGGTGCAAAATCCTCTTTGCAGAAAATTCTGTCTTTCTTGAAGGAATATGAAGAGATTTCCGAGCAACGAATTAACCAGTCAAAAAGCTACTTCATCACTCATCGCACTATGGCAAGTGTAAGGAAACAGATCATCTACCAAACCACCGGCTTTACACAGAAATGTCTGCCTATCACATACTTGGGGGTACCTCTCTTCAAAGGACCAAAAAAGGTGATGCTTTTCGATGAACTGGTGGAAAAGATTCGAGCAAGAATAGAAGGATGGGATAACAAAATATTATCCCCAGGTGGAAGAATAACGTTATTGCGGAGTGTTCTGTCTTCTCTTCCTATCTACCTCCTGCAGGTCCTCAAACCTCCTGTATGTGTAGTTGAAAAAATTAACAGAATGTTCAACAATTTCTTGTGGGGAGGCTCATTAGGTACTAAACATATTCATTGGGGCACCTGGCATAAAGTCACTTTTCCATCTAGTGAGGGTGGACTAGACATTCGAGGATTAGGTGATGTGTTCAAGGCCTTTAGCATGAAACTCTGGTGGAGGTTCGCATCAAGTAACAGCATGTGGTCCCGTTTTATGCGAATGAAATATTGTGTGGGCCAAATTCCGAGGTATGTTCAGTCGAAACCTCGTGATTCTCAGCTCTGGAAACGAATGCTAGCCAGCTCTTTTGATACAGAACAACATATCCGATGGCGAGTCGGTAAGGGGGACCTATTCTTTTGGCATGATTGCTGGATGGGTGAAGAGCCCTTGGTTAATCAGTATCCATTATTCACATCATCTATGACGAAAGTCTCTTTTTTTTATGATGTTGATAAATGGGATGTGGAGAAGCTGAATAGTGTGTTGGCAGAGGAGGTTGTGGAGGAAATTCTGAAGATCCCGATTGATCCTTCCGGTGAAGATAGGATATATTGGGCACTTACTCCAGATGGGCAGTTTACTACTAAGTCTGCATGGGAGAGTATTCGTCAACGCCAGCCAGTAAATCCAGCTCTCAACTTATCCTGGCATAAAAGTATCCCCCTTACTATCTCTTTCTTTTTATGGAGGTTGTTACAGGATTGGATCCCAGTGGATTTGCGACTAAAAACCAAAGGCTTCCAGTTAGCTTCCAAGTGCCAACACTGCAATTCAGAGGAGTCCATCTTACACGTCATGTGGGAATGCCCGATCGCCACGCAGGTTTGGATTTATTTTTCGAGATATTTCCAAATCAACATTGTTCACCCCCGAAATGTTCCTCAAATCTTATGGGCTTGGTTCTACTCTGGCGACTACTCAAAAAAAGGGCATATACACACACTATTGCCTCTTTTTATATTCTGGTTCTTATGGGTTGAAAGAAACGATGCAAAACACAGAAACCTTGGCATGCATCCTAACAGAGTGGTGTGGAAAGTTCTAAAACTCATCCATCAACTGTTTCATGGGAGGCAATTCCGACAATGACAATGGAGGGGAGACCTACAGATCAGCCAAGCATGGGGGTTAAAATTTCAAATGACATCCTCTAAACCACCAGAATTTTTCTCTTGGCATAAACCATCGGCAGGTGAGTTTAAGTTGAATGTCTATGGCAGTTCCAAGCATAACTTCCAAAATGCTGCTGGAGGGGGACTTCTTCGAAACCACACAGGTACTATGATCTTTGGCTTTTCTGAAAACCTTGGACAGCAAAACTCACTACAGGCAGAACTCATGGCACTTCATAGAGGGTTACTCATGTGTATTGAGCTTAATGTTACCCGACTTTGGATAGAAATGGATGCAAAAGTGGTTGTACAGATGATTGAAGAAGGATATCAAGGTTCTTCTAGAATCAGGTACCTGCTCGCCTCTATTCGTAAATGTTTGAGGGGACTCTCTTTTTAGATCACGCATATCTATAGAGAAGGCAACCAGGCAGCAGATCATCTCTCCAATCAAGGCCATACACACCAAAACTTGCAGACTTATACACAAGCTGAAGGTCTCCTCAAAGGTATCCTGAGATTGATAGAGCTAATTTACCTTATGTTCGCTTTAAATCTTTGTAAGGGAGTAGTGCTCCTTATTTATTTATGCTCTTTCCTTTTTCCTTTAATAGTTGAATCTTGTAATATGGAAGTGTTTCAATTTTATGACGATAGTAAAAAATTTGGTCATAAAATGAAACACTCCATCCTAGGTACTTTTCTCGATATTTCTCTATCTCTTGTAACTCTGGAGGTACGGTTTATGCCCTCCTCCCTTTTGTACCTCATTTTCACGTTTATTAATAAAATATATACAGGATAGCTGGGTCCTGCGAGAACTTCCAGCATTAAAAAAAAAAAAATCTATCGATACATTTGGACAATGTATCAATAGATGTTTATCTTATCAAGAATGTATCAATACATTTGTTAATGTATCGATACATCTTGCCCAGTTTGCACCTTTTCAATACTTTAACTTTTAAAAATCTGAACTTTAACACCCTAAAATCATTTCCTGTTTAAGTCATACTTCAAAATAACTATTTTAACTCATATTTATATACTTAAACACACAGTTAAATCTCAATCTAAACTTCAAAATTCAAGATTTATCACCCATTCCTCACATTTTTGGCTAAGTCTCAAGGTTTTGTGCTTTAAGTGCCATAATTATCATTCCTATCTCAACTCATCAAGAATGCTCAACATCCAACTTTGTACTCATCTCGTAGATCCAAATCCTCATTATGCTTTATGTCACATAGTAAACAAATCAAAACTTAGTATAATTTGCATTAAACATCATATTTATAAAAGTTTATGTGCCAAACATATGCATAACATTATTTTGAGCCTTCACATGCTCATATGTCATATTATTAGAATCCTCAATGTACACTGAAATTCAAAGTCTTTGTCTATAAAGCACAATAGCTCATATGCGTGGTCCACGAGCATATACATCAAGTTTTCAAGTTTACTCATCAAATCACTTGGCCAACATCACATTGGGGCCATATCAAAAATCACAGGAGTTACATCATTTGTAATTTTATAACATGTAATGTTGACACGTAACATGTAATAGATTATTATAACCTGTAATATTTACACGACATGTTGATATGTCATCACAGATCGTGAAGTGGCATTTTTCACCTATCACTTGAATTAGCATTTTGACTAATGGTAATTAGTCAATTATTAATTATAAAAACCGATTTAGTTTAAAATACAAGTACACGGCTATCACGGCCTAAACTTGGAAGTCCGTGATTGGCACACAAGCCTAGCAAGCAAGCCCGCTAGACTTGAGCAAGTCTTAAAGTTCAATATCATATAACATATAGCCAAGGGATTTAATAATCAAATATTCAAAATAAAATTCAAATATGATACATTATCCCTAGTTCATAATCCACACAAATATTCGTAAGGCCATACATTAGCCATCAAATCGGGTTCATACATAACAACCCTTATACAATTCAAATGGCACATTGTGCCTAACATATTTTACAAGCTAACCAAGCTAGAAGGCGAAAAGCCTATACAAACTCAACAAAGTGACACATTGGGAGGGAGACCTACCGGATGTCAATTATATATTCGTCAAATCAACAACACTGGCCACGTAACCCCATAGCTTTTTTTATCTCCATATGGTACAACAGAAGGGTGAATCATCTAATACTTACTGAGGGAATATTTTCATAACAAAATATTTCATATATATGTTATATATATCTAGGCCTATCTAGCCATAATGTATTCATATTCAAACATCTCCAATTCAAAAGGTACGAGAATCATCCTAATATTCAACATGCATAACTCATCTTATTAAATTCTGTCGGATCACATCTCAACGGTGTATTATATCCACAATTCACAAGTTTCTTGTCCTCACATCAAATCAAAGCTTACCCTTAAAGCCATTATCATCAAATTAGGCTTCATTGGCATATCTTAGTTGTCGAGCCCAACCTTAAATTCCATATACAAATAATTGCTTATTCTGAAGCATTTCATCAAATATCATTCATAGTAGTCACCACATATTCATATTTTAAATCAGATCATGCCATACCTAATGCATGTTGTCATAGTCAAACGAAATCAAAAGAGTGGTCCTGCTCTTGACATCATCAAATCACACATGGGTGACAAACCAACGAAGAAATAAATCACACAGGACAAAGCTGTTGTCAAACCCTGCCCTATAAAGTGATTGCAATGTCATTTACATGCTCGATAGAATGTTTGTATATTGAGGAAGTCTTGAGAAATCGTTAAAAGACGATATTGCCCTTAGAAGTGTAGTTAAGTCGATTAAACCTCGGACAAGATAAAATCGAGATCTTAAAGATGAAATTGAGAATTTCACAGTCCAGGGATGACTCAAAATGGTAATTCGGAGTTCGAGGATTAATTTGGAGTCAATCAGGAAAATTGATCGATTAGGGGCAAAATTATCATTTTGCAATTTGATGACAAAATGAGAATTTTTAGAAAAGATTTTCTTAGCCCCATTTGACATGTTTGAGAATGATATGAGTATTGAAGTACAATTGGAAGATTTAGCAGTGAAAAATATAAGTTTTTGGTATTTTTAGAGTATATGGGCAAAATGGTAATTTTACCACCCAGAACTGAAAATTTAATTTTTGAAAGGATTTTGATCAAATTTAATTATTCGGAGTGTGATATGAGTATGAGGAGTGAAAATTATACATTTTGGTAAAAGTTCAATTTTTAGGGTAAAAATATAATTTTTGAAAAATTCAGAGGTAAAAGTGTAATTTTAGAAAATTTACTCCATCAAAAATTTAGATGAGTCTAGAAATTTCATGGAAGACATGGATAAATGAAGAGGATTGAGTGGTAGAAAAAGAAAGTCAAAAAGATGGTTAGAAAAAATAAAATAATAAAATATTCAAAAGGTAAATAAAATAATAATATTTTATTAAGCCTATTAAAAGGCTTGAAAATTCCAGAATTCTTCATTGGGAGGGTCAGCCAAAACCAGCAAGAGAGAGAGAGAGAAATAAGAACAAACCCTAGAGTGAGAAAATTCAAAGAAAAAGTGTGATTTTTCAAGGAATCAAGTGTTTAAAGGTATGATTTTTCAAGCTTAGCTTAAGATCTACCATTTCCATGCATTTCTTCTTATTTTTCATGGTTAAATTATGTGTTTTGATGATGGATTCAAATCTGATCATATGGGTTTAGAGAGAGAAAGTTGTTAGATTAATTTGATTTTAAACTATGTTAGTGTTCAGTGTTAGTTTAACATGTTTATGAGTAAAACAACCAGAAAATATTCATTTTCTCCATGAATTTCTCTAGGCTGAATCTAGCCAATGGTGTGTGAGGATGAGGTTGACTTCATTTTAAGAGAATTGGATGGAAAAATGATGAATTATGAGGTTGGAAATTAAATGAGAATTTTCGGTGTAAAAATTTGAAATTTTACCCACTAGGGGTAAAAGCATAATTTTTGGTCCGGACTAATAAATTGGACCAAATTCACAATCATTGAGGTATTGTGGATATAATTGGATAATTAAAATTGAAATGGATGGAATTGGAGTTGAATTAGAGATTTTAGGAATTTATATCGTGTATAGGCGAATTAGGTCGGACACCACAATTAAGCAATTGTCTAGACATTTCACACCCTATCTCGTGCATACGCATGGATAAGAGCCTAAAATAATTTATGATAAATTGACACAATTTATTGAATTTTGTGTCATGGATTGTGGATAGGTGGTGAGTCAATTGTTTTGGGTAAGAAACTACACTCGAAGATGGAGGATAGGAGTATTTCTACTCCTAATACTGTGAGTATTCATATATCGTCTTAATTATCTAGAGTAGATTTATTAAACTCTGTGATTTTATGAAAAATGGTTTAATTGGAAAATTATTGTGTTTTATGGGAAAAATATGATTTTATAAAATAATTTTATAAATTTTTGAAAATTGAATAATGATTTCAAAAATAGAGTAATTAGAGACCCACACTGTGATTTGTGTTGTTTATCCATGATTTTAAATTAAATGGCTTATGATAAATGTGAGCATGACTGGTTGTTTTTATGATTTCAAGAATATGTAAACTGCTTTGATTTGCCTTGAATGTTTTATGTGGGCCATGTCATGCTATTGTGATTTTTATTGATTGGTGGATATTTAAAGTGGACACTGCAGTGACGAGAGCTCCGTGGGCCAGCCTATTTAGAGTGGCACAGTTCCCATTTATTGAGCTTACCTCGATTGGAGAGGCGCATAGGATAACTCCCAAGATAGAATTTGAGTACATTTCACGCTAGCCACCACGTGAAAGTGAGACTCAGCCAACGTCAAGGAACGGTTGTGTTGTCAGAGGTAAAATATGTTTGTGTGTGTGTGTGTGACAATAAACAGCCTTGGTGGTCTCGGTAAAGATGCCTTCGGGGGGTATCCCCGAGAATGGATTCTGGCATGAGCCAAGTGGCAGGAACTTGGAAGAGGAAAGCAGAGAGCCTTCGCAAGGCGAGGCGAGATGCACCTCTAGCCGAGTATTCTGATAAGCCAAGTGTTTGAAAAACGCATAAGCCATATTGAGAAATTAATTGAAAAATAATTGTTTATATGGGTTGGGATGAATTTCCAAGTTGTGAAATGTGATTTGCGAAGGGATATTTTTATTGTCTCCTATTACTCGGCTTTAGATTATTTTGATGATGGTTGTCTATTCATTGGGATTATATAATCTCACCCCTTCTTCTTAAACATTTTTCAGGCTCAGAGTAGGTAATAGACCATCAGTTGCATCGAGAAGAAAATCTTGGAGTGGCATTTGAGAAAGTAAGGGTTCGTAGTCCTATACTTTCGTGGTCAATTAAGGGGCTCACGTGTCAATGTAAATGAAATCTTATACTTTGGTTATTTATATTACAGTTTATAAGAATTTATTTTGATTTTACATTGCAAACATTATTCATGGACTTCTTTATAAAAATTATTTTATAAAATAATAGAATATTTTATTCAATATTTTTATTATAAACAAATAGTTACATTTTTGTTTTAAATACCGGTTTTAGATAGTAAAACTTATTTTTGATTTTGAAATATGTGTTTTCTACTCACTTACTACGATTTTTGCAAATTTTGAAATTTTTTACAAAAATGACGAAATGCCCCTGTGAGGTGAAAATTATTTTCTACGGTTTTAAGTTGGGAAAAAAAGGTTAGAATTTTCTAAAACATGATTTCAGTAATGGTTGCTCACAGGGGAAGTGAAAAAGCTAATGCGAAAGCCTTGCGGGGTTCCGATTGGCATTCGGGGCGATGAATGCTCATCGGAACATTACGGCGGTTGTCACGGGCTCGAGGAGGGTATCGGGTCGTGACAGCTGTTGGGTGGAAAAATGGATCACGTGCATGTTAAAGCAAAGGTGGAGAACAGATCATGCACAACATCGAAACAGCTGGCAGGGAATCAAATAATTGATTGGAGTAATCTCTCAATGTCTGTATCACCCAGAGTATTCTCAATATATGGTATCAAAGCACTGTAGGTGGGAATCACAAGTGAGATTAGTGCCACCATCCCTGCAAGCACACATATAGTCATAAGGCATGAGACTCCACTCATCTTAAGTCAAATCAACGACCGAAATTTATCCCTTGGACAAAACACATATCCACAAATCAGGCCATCGTGCTCGTGACATTCCATATGTCCACATCAAATCATATTCAAATTTAATGAGCTTTAATCGTTTCTAAGCTCAGTATAATTCTAAGTGCCTTTAAATCTCTAAGGCATTATCAAACAAAACATAATCAATCTATAAACCCTCATGCCCTTAACCGTATATGGGTAATCATCATATTTAATCGTACTAAACATGGCTTAACAACCTTATGCATATCCTCAAATCAACCACAGATATGTGGGCATTCATGCACAAATCATATCAATAAGCAATCATGGCTTTTTGACCTCACATACTTAACATCACCTTGATTGCTATGCCATTAACCCAAATACATATCATGCCCATATACTTGTTTGGTATTCCATTCATCATAATTTGGCACAGTCCTTAATACATAATTCATATCGCACCATAAGTAAGCCTCTTGCTCTAAGTCCTACATACTATGGGTTCCATCACAATGCCACCTTGTGGCTCACTACAGATCACACAAGCACAATTTCCTATCTTAGATAACTAACTAGCCTAGTTGTCACGACCCGGTACTTCCTTCGAGCCCGTGACAACAGTCGCAAAGCCTCGATAGACATTCATTTCTCGAAATGTCAACCGAAACCTCGCAAGGCTCCAACATCAATTTTTCCACTTCCCCTATGAGCATCAATTACTAAAATCATGTTTTAAATAAATATAGACTAATTTTAAATCAAGAACAATCAAAAAGTAATTTCTACTACACAATGGTATTTTGGTCATTTTACCCGAAAATCTCGAAACTTGTTAAAATATAGTATACAGGTGAAAAGTATACATTTCGTGTCTAAAAATGAGTTTAGTTGTCTAAATCATCCATTTAAAGTGGAAATACAACTAATTGAACTAAATAAAAATATTGAATAAAATATTTCATTTTCTTATAAAATAATATTTTTAGAATACTACGTAAACAATTTTTGTAGTGTAAGAGAAAAATAAATTCATACATATAGTGGTACACGCAACCAAGCATACAAAATATTCTACAATGACATATGGGCCCCCAATATAACCCATAATGTGTGGGACTGTAAACCTTTGCTTTCTAAGGATGCAACTCCAAAAGTATTCCTTGATGAAATCGACTGTCTACAGACTATCCTGAGCCTAAAATGGATGGAAAGGAGGGTGGTGAGTTTTTATAAACCCAATGAATAAGCAAATATCATCTAAAACATCTAAAGTCGAGTAAATGGAGACAATTAAAACATATTATCATAAAATGGTTCATAACATCAAAACACATTCTAAATCATCGAAACTAATTATATTTCATCAAAATATACAACAAGGCTTATGAATTTCTTAAAAACTTGGCTCGTGCCAAAACTCATACTCGGGGACACCTTGCGTAGGGGCATTCAACCGAGTCCGCCAAGGCTGTTAAAACAACATATACACATAAAACATATTTTTATGTTTAAAAACACAGTCGTTCTTTAGCGTTGGCTGAGTTCAACCTCACGTGGTGGTTTCGCGTGATGTGAACTCTAAACTTTACCTTAAGAGATACCCTCCGTGCCTTTCGTACCAAGGTAAAATATAACCGGGTTTACCGTGCCCTTCTTATAGGTTGATCCACGAAAACCCACCCACTGCAGTAAGCTAATACAATAACCCACCAAATCAAAAAACTTTCAGCAATATGACATGGCAAATATAATTTTACCCAGCTTGTCAAAACAACACAAAACAACCCATATATTCCACAAATCCACAATTTCAACCATTCATGCCATTGTATTATCATAAGCCATCAACTCAAACCAAGTATATATGTATATATATTTCACAAGTAAAATAAAGTCTCCACTTACTCAATTTCTGAAATCATCATTCAATTTCAAAATGATTTATAAATTTCATTTCATTTAATCACATTTCAATCATAAAACATAAAGATTTACAATTAAAGCTCATTTTTCTTTAAAATCACAAAAATGAATAAAAACTACTTTAGATAGTTAAGATGGTAATATGGTTACCCTTACCGAATGGTTCACCACCTAAACATAGTGCACAACAAGTAATTCACTATATTTGTACCAAATGGTTATAAAGCTATTTCAGGCTCTAAATGAATGCATGAAATGGGATGCGAAATGTTCAAATAATCATTTGAAGACGGTGTTCTATGCAGGTCCAATTGTTATCGAACTAAATTGGCGTTCAACCTAACTCAAATCATACGTTGTTTAATCAATCAAAACATCAAATTCCATTCTAAATAAATTCATTTCACTTCCAATACTCCAAATACATCCAAGGTACCTCAATGCACTTGATTTTCTCATTTTCCATTCAGTCGGTTTCCAAAGGAATTATATTTTTGAAATCACCATTTTCAATTTCTATCATCACAATTCATCAAATTCAAGCCAAATGACATGAGATGTCACAAGATTCACCATCAATATCACTCTTGAAAATTTCGACCAATGAGTGTGGGTGAAGGGCATGAAATTTTCTTTCTTGTTTTTCATGCTAAACATCACAAAACAAGTAAAAACACTAAAATAACATGAAATCTAGCAAAATTCAAGCTCAAAACCTTTTCCCCCATGTTTGGCCAGCAAGGAATTCTTCATGAAATCTTAAATTTCCATCATGGAAAATGAAAAAGAAAGCATGGGAAAGGTAGATCACAAGCTAAAATAAAAAAATCTTACCTTTACTTGTTTGATTCCTTGAAATCCAACAATTTTCCCTTGAATTTTTCTTCTCTAGGGTTTGTTCTTTTCTTTTCCCTTTGTTCTTTGTTTTGGCCGGCCATGAAGAGTGAAATGGGAGAGTTTAAGTTGAGTTTATAAAGGAAATTATAAAAATATTAAAGCTTGACACTTGTCACATTTTAATTAGTTCATGATTAAACTTAATAATTAAGTATTTCATCTCCACCACATATAATTTCTCACTTAAAAAAAAATGATGGGTGAAATTCATGAACTTGACAAGTGTCATGGTGATGAAGAATTCCAAAAATTCCAATTACGTCCCCATGGTCACGTGAAATGACCGTTTTGCCTTTATGCTCGAAAAATGTCCAAATTGAAAATTTTCACTTCTCAAGCTTAATTTTGTTCCAAATAGTCAAACTTGATCAAAATTTCATCCACCATTCCAATTTTACCCTCGAATGGCAAAATGACCATTTTGCCCCTACGTTATGAAATTTTCGATTTGACTCTAAATCAATCCTCGAACTCTGAATCACCATATTAGGACATTTTAAGATCTAATAACTCTTAAATACATCCTAAAATCTCCATTTGTACTAGTTCGAGGCTTTAATCAACTTAATTGTACCACAAGGTACTATACCGACTTTTAATGCTTTTTCGAAACATCCACGTATGCAAACATGTTATCAAGTACATGAGTAACTTGGCAAATGTATGATAGAGCTAGGCTTGACACTAGTTATCCTCATCTAGGCACACAACCATAATTGTTCTCTAACGTAGGCACATATCTTTAGGCAAACATACATGCACAGATACACACATACATATTAATTTTCTAGCTTAGGCATTCTTATTTATGCATACACACAACATTTAAGTACCATGGTAGCACATACATTATGTGAAATGCATCACATGCATTTAATTAAATCCCACTCACCTTGACAATTGGAGGCACACCACAATCAAGCTCAACCTTTAGCCTCTAGCCTTTATCCAACTCACCCATGAGTAAAATAGCTCAACTATCCCCTTAAACACATTAAAACATCAAAATCATAATTATTTCATAACTTTCGACAATATCTTAGTTTTTGAAAAATACTCAAATTCAATATACATGCCCATCCTTCCAACAAATGAGCTAAATCCTTACTTTAGAATATGGGTTGCCCAAATCTAAGCTCTAAATCTCTAATAAACTCAAAAGGAGAGATTTTGACCAAATCTAAAAATATTTAGATATGAGGTTATTAATCAATTAAATTGAAAATCAATTAGTTAAAATGTGTAATCTTACCTCCAAATTGTTTCCCAAGCTTGGATCTAGCTCACATAGGCTCCAAATGTCATTTAGGTGCTTAAGGTTTCATATGGGGTAGAGAGAGAAAGAGAGAGAATGGGTTTTATTTTTAAAAAGGCAGAATGCCTGAAACCTTTTTTTATTTTTGCCTTCCTTCTGCGATGTATCGATACATTTGGCAAGATATTGATACATTTGAGCATATTTCGACTAAATGTATTGATACATTAGGGTAATGTATTGATACATTTCAAGGATAATGGTCTCAGGTGCTCTTTGCTTCAAATGTATCGATACATTTGGATAATGTATCGATACAGGTTCATCTTTGGCCAAATCTATCGATACATTCTTGAATGTATAGATAGAATTTCTCATTTTGGCCTTGTATTGTTCATCTTGCCAAGAATGTATCGACACATTTATTAATGTCTCAATACATTTTGCCCAGAATGTACATTCCCTGCACTCTAACTTTCCAAACATCCAAACTTAACCTCTCAAATCACTTCTTGTAAGTTCTTTAATTCATTTCCACTCATAACACACTTCAAATCATTCATATAGCATGAAATCTTACACAAACTTTTAAATATATCATCAAATGTCAGAATCTCACTTAGCCTTTAAACCATATAGTTCACCATATTTGAGCTATAAGATTAGTGGTCTAAGTACCACAATTATCATTCCTATCTCAACTCATCAAGAATGCTCAATATCCGAGTATGTACTCATCACATAGATTCAAATCCTCGTTGTGCTCTATGTCACATAGTATATAAATCAAAGCTTGGCATAATTTACATTAAGCATCGTATTTATCAAAATGCCAAACAATGCACTATACCATTCATGTGCCAAACATATGCACAACATTATTTTGAGCCTTCACATGCTCATATATCATATTCATTACTCTATGAACATAGGCATACTTTTAAACTTTTAACATATACACCAAAAATTCAATTTTGCTCATCAATTGGCTTAGCTATTTCATCATATCATTAGAATCCTCAATGTACACTGAAATTCAAAATATTTCTCTATAGACCACAATAGATCATATGCATGCTCCATAAGCATATAAGATAAGTTCACTCATCAAATCACTTGGCCAACATCACATTTAGACCATATCAAAAAATCAAGGGTGTTACAATGGTCTTGATTGGATATAATGGAAAAATAATGACTAATTTAAATTTTCTTAAATAGTTCAAAGACTTTTTAATATGTGTTTATCTTTGATACACCGTTAACTCACCAAATTTTATTACCTTATTAATGACATAAAATTAAAAAGCTTTAGAGATTTGAAACTAAATATTAAAAGTTTCCTTAAAATATTCATAAATTTTTTTTCTCTCTCCAACTTCATCATAACTGATTTTTCTTGTTTTTCTTTTTCTGTCTCTCTTCAACTCCATCAACCTCTTCTTCTTCCATTAAAATTAAATTTGAAAAAATTATGCTATTTTAAGAATAATAAGATAATTAAAAATTTCAAGGTAAAAAAAAATAATTATTTCCTTTACTGACCCAAATTCCTCGTTGTTGCATGGATGATGTACCTTTTTCTAGCAAGTTTTTAATTAAGGAAGAACCTAGGTAGCTTTGCACCTGTCACACATACCTCAGTTTCCTTCTCCATTGAGTGAAGATTAATTTCAATGAGTGATCCCTATCGTTTTCTTCAACAAATCTCTATATGCAAGAACAAGTGTAAGTCAATTAAAAAAGACTCACAACTTGGTTTTTTTTTTTTTTTGAAAGGCCAATTAATGTAACATTTGCGTAGATATGTTGCTTATAATAGCAAAATATGTAAAGTCTTTTTTTTTTTTTTTACAACTTTGGGCATAAAATTTCTAAGCATTGACTAATACTAATGCTAATGGTTGCAACGGAGAAGGGATGAAAAAAAAGTGCCAAAATGTTGTCTTAAACATAAATCTACCACATTTAAAATTTTCCACAATTGCCTATACAGGTACATGTAAATTCTCTCCTTATGGCTTGTTTCGATTAAACAAATGAAGGACACAACTTGTGCTTGTAAATAAGCAAATCTTATTCAAGCTAAAATGGAAAACCCAATAATGCCACATAAGAGTTTATCTAGGAAAGAGACTATTGCTAAGTTAATTTACAAGCCAGAAGTTGAAGATTCTTATTAATTTGAGTTCTTGATTAAATTATCATGAGTAGCGGAAATTTATTAGAAAAGTTTAGCAACCATGCTGGATTTCATTAGAATATCTGATGTTTGTGTTCAAAGGCGAAATTAGCTAAATTTTGTTGGCGATTAAAGACGGATGAATAAAAGTTAAAAATTTTAAAAACAAATATATTGAACTTAACCAACAATCCATCAGCATTGTTGAAAAATCATATTAGATGATTTATCAGATGAAATGATAGATTTTTTCCACGAACAGTTGTTGCCAAAAGGGGTAACTTCTACAACACTTGTTCTATTGTCAAAAACTTTTAATCTAATGAAGTAGAGTGAGTTTCATTCGATCAATTTATGTACTATCCTGATCAAAATAGTTACTAAACTGTTGGCTAATCGATTAGCAAAATTTTACCAAAATTAATTTTAGAAAATCAAAGTGGATTTGTGGGTGGCAAGCTTGTTTATGATAATATTCTTTTAGCTCAAGAATTAATCCACAAAATTGATCAAAAAGCCAAAGAAGGAAATATTACTTTAAAGCTTGATATGATGAAAGCATATGCTTGTTTAAGTTAGAATTTTCCATTTTCTATGATGCGATAGCTTGGATTTAATAAGCAGTGGATTAACATGATTTAGAGATGCATATTACTGATCAATGGGGTTTCGGTGGGATATTTTAAATCTGAGAAAAGTTTGACACAAGGTGACCCATATCTCCATCTCTTTTTATCTTTATGGCAGAATACTTGTTTAGGGGATTGAATGCTTCTTATGGAAAACATTCTTTATTACATTATTCAACAGGTGATTTTATGGTAATAAGTCATTTATTTTTTGCTGATGATATAATTATTTTTACCAATGGGAATCGTTTAGCTTTGAGAAAAATTCAAAATTTTTAAGAAAATAAGATGGTCTCTAGATAAAAAAATTAATCAAAAGAAGAGTTGCTTTATTACTAGCAATAAAATTGCTAATTGTAGAGCGCAGATTATTCACTTCACCATGGGTTTTTCTCACAGTAAGCTACCAATTACTTACTTGAGGTTGCCACTGTACAAGGGACCAAAAAAGTAATTCCTATTTGATTCCTTGATATCAAGAATTAGAGAAAAAATTTTTGGATGGAAAAATAAGGTTTTGTCTCTAGAGGGATGGATAACTTCAATAAGGAGTGTCTCATCTTCTATGTGTTTATATTTGCTTCAAGTGCTAAAGCCTTCACTTTGTGTAGTTGAGAAGATTAAACGAATATTTAATAGCTTCTTTTGAGGAGATTCTACAATTGCCGAACATATATATTGGGCTACTTGGAAAAAAATTTGTTATCTTGGTAATGAAGTGGTCTTGATATTCGTAGTTTAATGGATGTGTTTGAAGTATTCAATCTTAAACTTTGGTGGTGGTTTCAGACTTCAAATAGCTTATGGGCATGATTTATTAAGGCTAAATATTGTGGTGGTTAAATTCCAATGCAAGTCAAAGTTAAGATCCATGATTCTCCCATATGGAAGCGTTTGATGAACGGTTGCCAAATTGCTAAAAAAGACAGTCGATGGAAGATAGGAAAAACTGAACTTTTCTTTGGGCATGATTGTTGGATGGGTGAATAATCATTAGTAAATTCCTTCCCTTCCCAGTTACATTTTATGATTAAAGTATGTTATTTTTATAATAATGATAAATGGGATGTGGACAAATTAAAAGCATTTCTCCCTAAATTTATGGAGGAAGACATAGCCAATATTCCCATTGAAAAATCTTGTGATGATGTTGCATATTGGATCCCTACTTCAAATGGTGAGTTTACTACCAAAAGTGTTTGAGAGATAGATCATCAAAAATAAATTGTAAGTAATGCTTTCAAATTAGTTTGGCATAGAAGCATCTCACTCACGGTTTCATTATTTTTTTGGCGAGTACTTAAAGGATGGTTACCTATTGAAATCCATTTAAAGTCTAAGGGATTTCAGCTAGCGTCAAAATGCCAATGTTGTCATGCTAAAGAAACCTTAATGCATGTTTTTTATGAAGGTTTAGTGGCACACCAGGCTTGGTTTTATTCGAAAGATTATACAAAGCAAGGTCACATTCAGGTTTGATTCCAGTTTTTATATGTTGGTTCTTATAGGTTAAACGAAATGATGTTAAACATAGGCAATTGGGAGTCTATCCCCAACGTGTTATATGGCGAATAATGAAGGTATTGATGTAGCTTCACAAAGGAAATCTAATGCACAAATGGTAATGGAAAGGTGATATGCAAATAGCAGAGTTGTGGGATATCAATTTTCCTATTCAACCACCCATGCTGTCAGTTAAAATTCTACTACGCAAGTATACGTATTGAACAGATAGTATATAAGCAAACAGAGTGTCGATCCCATAGAGAATTGATCTACAAAGTTTACTAAATACTAAAATTAAAACAATTTAATTTTATCCAAACAATCCAAATTAAGTAATTAAATAAAACTAATAAACTAAAATTTAAGCTAACAAGAAAAATCAAAATAATAATAACTTAAGAGAATATAAAATTAAACAAGCCTAAGATTACAATATCCCTCACACTTCATCTAAATTTGACCTCTCTTCCTCAACTTACTTCAATGGGTTGAATTGCTAACCTAGAGTCCTAAATTATTTATAAGGGTCTCCCGACTCGTCCTATAAAAATATCTATTTTAACTAAAACACTATATCCCTATGTGATTTGAAATTAAAACAGACTCATTAAGTTCGAGCTCTAATCTAGCTACATATGGCCTATAGGTATATCCCTATCCTATACACAAATCAATTAAATTGATCATATGTTATCCCAATTTTAGTCTACTCTAAACTCCCTCTCCCAAGTTTGTTTAGGTTCCTAAATCAATTTAATTGCTGATCAGCCAATTAAAAGCATTAAGAGCAAATTGGAATAAACAATTCAATTCCCATTGAAAATAAGCAAGAAAGAAATTAAAAACTTAGACTACATGTGAGTTCAATTGCAATCCTAGAAAAAGAAAATTAGCTACTAATAATTGCAAAATCAAAAAACATTGTATATAATTCAACCATTGAAAATAACAAGAAGAATAAAAGCCAAGGAACAAAATAATGATTGTTGTTTTGATCTTCGAGTTCAGCCTCAACTTTTGACTTCTTGAATCTCCAAAGGTTGTTTCTTAATGTTCTTGAAAAATATCTTATTTATACTAACAAACTTAATCTAAACTTCCTCAAGTTGACCTAGGGTTTAATTGGACTTAAAAACATAATGAGAGGCTCAAAAAATCACTTGACAGTCTTTACAAACTACTATTCCCGACACAGTATGTCTAGTAAATTTTCGATGCAATTTTTCTATCTTCAAGGCAGAACTGGGCCAAGTGATCCCATAAAATTGTATCTCTATCTCTTATCTTTCCAATGGTCAAAGAATCGCAGCAATTGGAGTTCTGTAGCTCAAGATATGACTAAAATATTAAAGCATATGCAAGCAGACTTCTAGGTCTTTTAGCACCTTACTTTCCAAAATTAAGCTCAATTACTTTAGGTCCTACAAAAAATATAAAAACTAATAAATATTAACCAAATTAAAGGAAATAACATAAAATTAAATAACTTACTTAAAAATAAACTAAATATAAAAACAACTAAAACTTAAGTAAATTATAATTAAAAACTGAGGACTTAGCTAAGATTTAATAACAAAATTAGAATAAAATAATTCTATAAAATAGAATTATCACATGCCACCCCAAATTATTAGATGGTTAAAGCCATGCCTTGATGAAATCAAGTTGAATGTGGATAGGAACTCGAAAAACAGTTTTCAGAATGCTGCAGGGGGAGGTATCGCACGTGACCATATAGGTATGCTTCTCTCTGGTTCTTTGAAAATTTTAAACCTCACAATTCTTTAAAAGTTGAATTGCTCACTCTTCAAAGAGGACTTCTTCTATGCCGTGACCACAATATTTCTAAAATTTAGATTGAGATGGATGCTAAGGTGGTAGTAAACATGATATTGGAAAGGAGTACGGATCATATGACATTCGATATATCTTATCTTCCATTTAAAAATGTTTACATCATTTTACTTACCGAATCACTCATATCTATCATAAGGGCAACCAAGTTGCAGACTTTCTCTCCAACTAAGGCTATTCACATCAAGGGCTTAAGGTGATCTTTAATATCGAAGGTGAGTTAAATGGTATCTTAAAGTTAGATAGAATTAATTTACCTTATGTTAGATTTAAATATATGCAAGGGAGTAGTACTCCTTATTTATTTCATCTGTTGTAAGCAAGTAATAGTATTTAGCTCATTCTTTAATAGATTTTATGCAAAAGAAGTAATACTTCCTTTAAGACTTATTGCTTCTCAATCTCATGTACTTTTAACGGTACGCCCCACCCCCCCCCCCCCCTTTTTTAGTGTACTTCTTTTTTTTTTATCTTTCATAAACTTTAACATGGTAGTTGGCCTTGAGAAATTTTTTTAGGTTAAAAAAAAATTAACCAACAATCAAAAGATTAATAATAGAAAATAATTTTATATAACATGAAAATCAAGAAAAAAAAGACTTACAATAGGCCTTTAGGTGCTCAACCATGTTTCCTGGATTCAAATTCTTCAATTATTAATTATGTACTGAAAAAACAACCATTGCTTTAGAATTAAGTCTTGGACATTTTTATTCACATTGTTCTTATTCATGGTTTGAAGCATTGAGGCTTGGGAGCTCAAGTGTAGGAGAATCATTTGGACAATTTGTATATTTTCTTTTAAAGAATTTGTTAATTATTTTCAACTTACTCATACTTTAATCAAATTAAAAAAAAATTAATACAGTTAACATCCATTATTCTTATTTTATTTCTATTTAAACTTATAATATTTAATATAAAATTATAATACATAAAACATAATATTTAAATACGATATAAATGATTAATAATTTTCTCTTATATAATCAGGATTTTTTAAAAATTATGTATTCAAGATAATTTCTTTTTAACTAAATATAAGATGTAAAGAACATAAAAAAGATATACTCAAGATAAATTACACTTCCATAATTAAGATTAATAAAAACATGATACATTGATGAAATTTTAAATAATAATGCAACACTATAATGCAACACTATAACTTATATTTGAGAACTACATAATAATTTATTAAATTTTAAAAATTAATATCATAGAAAATAAAACCTACATAACAAAAAAAAACATAGCAAATAGAAGATAGAACTCGTATATGACATAATAAAAAAAAGAAAAAGAATATAGTTGATAGTTCATAGAAATTTGAACAAGAAAATCTATAAAAACTTAGAACATATGAGTAAATATAATAGAAATGAAAAAAAATAAACAAATATAAATAAAAATAACAATATGAATTGAAATAAGAAAACAAAAAAACTTTAAAGTTGGGTGAGACATATGAGATCATTTTGTTATTCTTTATTTACTTTAATTATTAAATAAAAAATTATTTTGAGGGGACCATTAAGATAATATATGAAAAATTTTAAAAATTTTATATAATATAATTTTTTTTTTAAATTTTGGAGGTGCCCTAAATAAAGGAGGATCTACCCTTGTTTGTGCTGTTATTGAAAACATTTCATATACTTGTTCTTAGCACTTCAAAAAAAATTGTTTTTTTTTTACCTTGACATTTTTAATTATTCTATTACTCTTGAAGTTGCATAATTTTATCAAACTTAAAAGAAGAAGAAGAGGAAAAGAAGAAGATGATGGAGTTGAAGAGAGAAATAAGATTTTTTTTTTATTTTTTAAGAAAACTTTTAATATTTAGTTTTAAACCCCTAAATATTTTTAGTTTTGCTTCATTAATAAGGCGGCAATATTTGGTGAGCTAACAATATATATGTCACAATCCATTCCCAGGCTACATCAATGTTTGTACAAGACTCCTATCACATACACATGGACCCATGATCGTACAACAGAGTAACTCTTGGTGTGGAAATAATTGTTACTAAATGCCATGATAACACTTACTAGTTGAAGGATAAAGGTATGGGTAGGACTTCTCAATCTACGATCCAGCTACCTTCGGATCTGAGAAACCAAAACATGTAATTTGAAAATGGTAAGCATAAACTCAGTAAAGGACATAAGAAAGGAACAAGCAAACTAGACAAGGGAGCTTATTAAAACCTATGCAATTTCTCATTGAAACTATGCAATTTCAATTAAAGCTATATCCATGAATGCGCATACAATTTACAACTCATTTCTGTGCATACTTATGTTTTAATTTGAGGTAGCAAGGCTTATACAAGTAAAACAAGTTGAAAATCCACATATTTGAGAAAACAGGTTGCAAGTATCGATATTTTAGCCACAAAATATCCCTTGCACCTATTCTATCTTGAAAGTATCGATAGTTTTGCTAGAAGTATCGATACTTTCATTCCAAAAGCATTCTTAAAAACAACCTTAAAGAACAAGTATCGATACCTTATTCAAAAGTATCAATACTTCCTTCATATTCTACAGTTTTGAAGTACTTAAACATTTCTCCAAAATTCTTAACGATAACCATATACATTTAATCACAAAACATCTTTCAAAACATTTCTATTCCACATTATACCCTTTGAAAACTTACTTTAAAAAATGAGTTTGTCATTTAAATCAAAATTATTACAACATTGTTACATAACTCATCAAATTTAGCTAGGTGGAGCATACTAATGAAGCACTATGTGCAAACTTGGTCCCATGGACCTTAAGCAAATGAATAGTGTATTTCACTCCCAACTATCAAGGATGATAATTAGGTAGCTAACCCTCATAATACGGTCCAGTGCCTATGGTCAATGACCTCATAAATGCTTATGCCATCCTTCAACTCCAAGGCTAGCTAGGATGATCCCATTGCGTGCAATGTCTAGTGATGTCGTAACTAGGACAAGTCCTTCACCTAAGCTACTCCACCAAAAGCATTTATCTCATGTAAGCCATTATTAAGTCCTTTACACGGTTCTCATAATAAAAAATCATTAAGCATGTAGCTTTACTACCATGTCACTCAATACATACATATCATTTCGAATCCCTCCATCAAGGAGTCCACAACTCACAAAGTTACATTGCCATCACCACAAACATTATAAAACATCACATAACTTTATAAAACATCAAGAATTTACCTTTGAAAACACAACCATGCACAACATGATATATCATTGACATACTACGCAATTTGAAAAGCTTGTTTCCATGCAAGTTCATTATATGAAAACATATATACATACACATGTGCCTATCCTTGATAGTTAAACCATAACAAAAACATTTTTCTAAGCACATTCATTTCAAACACATATTTTGTCATGCTTTTCATAGTAAAACATTTTTCAATGCAAGTCCACCCATCTTATATGCTGCCAACATAATGCAAAGTCACTTACCCAAGTTCTTCTAGCTATCAAACTTGGGAGCTTAATGGAACCTAAACCAATCAACACATGTAATCAACAAAAACATTTGTTTCTCAAACTCTAGTTTAGCTTGTAAGTTTCTATAACCCATAGTTCATATTACCATATACTTAATCCTTGCTTTCACTTACCTTGGTGAGCTTACGTTAGGAAAACCAATTTGAAAATCCTCACAACTAAGAGAAAAACAAAAATTCTCTTAATGAGAAAAGTTAATTCGAAAACCAATCAGTAAAAGTGTTCGAAAGGTTGCAAACCTTACCTTAATCAATTTAAAACTTGAGTTTTAAGTTACTCTTGGATGGTTATAAGAGAGACTTAGGAAAGGGAAGGAAAAAAGGTACATTATGAGAAACGAAAAGCAAATGGGCGTTTAGCCCCAAGGGGTTTTATTTTTGTACTTTTCACCGCAAGTATTGTTTCATTTTTATAAGTATCGATACTATTCACAAGGCATGCTTTTTCTAAAGCATTGTACCATTAAGTATTGACACATCCCTTTGAGGTATCGATAAGTATTGATACTTCCTCTTTAAGTATCAATACATTTTACATAGAATATTTTCCAAAGTATTCTATCCTCTTAAGTATTTATACATATTCTTAAGGTATCAATACTTTTGCAACAAGACATAATTTTTGTTGGGATTCAACCTCATGCTCAAACATGAAAATAATCAATAAATTAAAATTATAACACAGCAGAATAATAAATTAGTATTAAATTAGAGAAACAATCGAATCCTACAAGATCAATTTTTGTGTTTTTCATGTAACTTTCAAATAAGAATGAACACTCATAAGTTTAAAAATTACATACCTTACTCTGGATATCGTAATCAGAAACCACTTAAATCAAAATCTTTGCTTCTTTGCATTTAGGATTTGTCAAATCCTCAGCCACCCAAGTGTTGACCTCTAATAGTAATCCACACAGTGGTTGAATGAAACCTTCTCAAAGATAGGATTTTTACTTGTGCTAGCAAGTTTTGTTTCAAAAACAAAAAGACCAAAATTCTCGCTGAATCTTATTTTTGTCAGACAAAGAAAACTATTTTTCTTTTCTTGTTTTATGCAACGATTGAGAAGTAGTTTTTTTTTTTTTTAGGCTTAGAGTTTTTAGTTTGCTAACATAACATATTTATATACAGCCTAACTAAGTTGTAACTTTAAATACAACAATTGTATTGTAATTTAATTAAGTCTCTGAGAACTTAATTAATTACTCACTTTATTTTGGTCTATTATAATTAAGTCTAACTTAATTAATTATCCTTATTTAATCCCAATCATGTCACTTAATGTGTGTGACCCATTAGGCTTCTAACATGTTGGCAATAAATATAAATCATAATCAAATATCAATTTGATAATTAATTTATATTTATAAATCATGAGTGGCATCTAGCAATACATCATGACCACCCAAATGTTAGAGAGTCAATTAAAGAATTTGACAAAGCCCTTCAGTGATAAGCCTCTAAGTGCAATACGGTCCTTTCATCAAATATCCAGATATATCATCAAGCATGGCTCGGTGTCTACTTATGACATTCCATATTAGTTCCCAAAATTTATGACTAACCTTATGAATTTAAAAAACTAACTTTCTTCAAATTCATCATGCTTTGGCCAAAGACTTTATACAAGTTAATCAAGAATTAAGAACAAGTGAGATACATCCCCTCATATCACTTGGGGTGATGAATCCTCTCTTGACCACTCCACCTTCGCATGCTTCATAGCATACCCAAAAACACCATGTTTAGGCATCTGGTTGCTTCCAAATTCGTAAGGGTGAAATCAAAGTATGTCACTCCCCATACAAGATGACTTGGTGTCTCAAGTTTGACGATTAATTGCACAACTATCACATGAGAACATTTTCCATAGACACTTGAGTGAAATACCAAATAGAGTTCTCATAGCGGGTCATGTTCAGTGAACTTGTTCTTTAACAAGCACCTACATGTTATCCTCAAGTATCCCGTATACTTTAATCTATGAGATCGATTGCTTACTTTCCGAGTAAAAAGGCTTAACATGTACCAGTCTTTGAGCATTGTCAATACTCTGTCTTGACAATACAATGACCAAGAACAATTTTAGGAACATGGCTTTGATGCATAGTGATCTCATAATTTAACAACTTACAATTCTCTTACAAGGCCTTTATGTTCCATAGGCTTTATCCAATTAGTACTTAATAACTCTTTATTATTGCACTAACATAAAGGAAAACCTCTATCACATATAATTATGCGATTAAATATGCATTAAATGACAATATATGTTTCTTGATCAATCCAATTGGCTCAAGGGCATATAACAATAATTTTCTTAGCAAAAATTCATTCTTTTGACTCTATCTTTCCTCCTTTATCTCGTTTAACTTAAAACTTAAAAAAAAACATTTGTTTTCCAAGAAAATCTCACTACTAGTTTCATATTCATAGATTCTCCTAAACTCACCAAGTAGGTTTACGTTTTACCATTACATAAAAATTAAAAGTATCACCATATAGAAGCTATTCATTATCATAATATCAAATACAAACCCTTTTAATATATTGTATCTTGCTGGAATAATATACTCCCAATAGAATATTTTAAATCCTGAATATAGAGTATGAACTTTCCAAATCAAAAATATAAAAATGTTGAAAATTATAATAAAAAAGAACCCATTCTAATTTCTTTGCATAAGTTATGCCTAATTTAGTTTGCAATTAATTAACCTTTAAATTGTTAAGTACACTGGTGTAACACTGTAGCTCATACATTAACCATATCGTACCCAAAAAGGAAAAAGCTCTCAATTATTGATGTGCTAGACTATTTGGGAGAAAAATTGTCCAAACTTGGAATCATGTCACTTGAACTTTGATAGCGAAAATTCAATTAATCTACTTTCAATTGTAATTAACGTTCATAAAATGAGCATATATTAGTGAATATTATGAACATTGATAGTGAATATGCTTAAATTTTCTTTTTTAAAAGTAATCAACAATGCAATAAACATGTGGGAGAGCGGGTAATTAAGGGAATCTAAATTAACTTTCATATAGTATATGGTTTTTATCTTCATTTAACATATATAAATGCATATAAATATGTGATTATGAGTAATAAATGTGAATTACTTAATAATGCACATGAAATTATATAAAGAATTTTTTAATATTATTTTGTACGAAAATTGATCTTCAAGATCTTCAACAAATGTGTGTAATAATAAACCAAATTTTTCTTTGTTGAATTTTTTCTTACAAAGGTGAAAAGATAATAGTTTTCATGTAAAAACTTTAACATTTGATATAAATAAGATATACTAAGATATTTTTTAAATTCCACCAAAATGTATATACATGAGATTGAGTTACTCTTATATTTCTGACCTATAAAATTATAGATCTTTTTAAATAAATTAACTTATCTTTAATTAATCAAAATAAACATAAAAGGTATATTGATGCTTTTGTGAATAAGAAAGATATAACAAAATGAAACAACTTTGAGTCGGTGTAAATTTTTATTTCAACAAATTCATTTTTTTTCTACAATAATATTGTTCATTGTATGTTTGAATTTATATAAAAATAATAATTTTTTTTATCAATTGTATATATATATGTGTGTGTGTGTGTGTGTGTGCGCACGCGTGAGAGAGAGAGAGAGAGTTATCAAGAGTGCATATTTGCATTTGTATTTTTACATAACAAGATCACAATGTATTTAGACCACCTTGGTGATCTTGACAAGGATACCAAACAGTTGGCATAGTGTGTGAGACATGTTTTTTTTTTTTTTTTTTGAGGAAATTTAGTTGTGAAACTTAATAGAATAAAGAAAACATGTGACAAAAAAAAGAATGGAGAGATAACATTGTTTTGATGTAAATAATAAAAAAAGAGAAAAAATGGGAATGTTCAAATCAATCAGATAAACTTTCAACTCAGTTTAAGTCGTTTTAGAAGATAATTATAGCAGGTTGGGAGGATAAAAACTAAAAAAATTGACATAACAGATTGGCTATAATGAAAGATTTACGATCCATATTTAATCTAATGGTAAATGGATGAGATTCAAAAGTAAAATTATCATTTCTCCTTTTAATTTGTCTCCATATTTAAGTTTTAAATTAGTTATGATTTATGAAGGCAACCACTTAATGGGTTGTTGGTCACATCCTACCCACATTTCAGTGATAAATCTTGATCACAACATCAATAAGTAACAACCCTTTCTTCTGTCTCTCTCGTTTTCCTTTTCCAACAAAAAATAGAAGCTTTTACATGAGAAAATTAGACCACAAATGGATGGGATAACAAACATTGGGAATATTTTTCCAAAGACTCGCATTGCTTATAAACAACCCTATACTAGATGCTGCACAAAATGGAAATAAAATAATACCAAGTAAATCATCAAACAACATGACATGAACAAATATACATGGACATGCCTTCACATGCTACCATCTGCTAACCACTCTAATGGATTAATCCACACTTCCATGCAGCAAAACACCAACCAAAGCCGGCCATGTCAACATGTTATCAAAGAATATTCTGTCTGCCTCCAAGAGCTCATTGTTAAACCTAAATGCCACTCACCCGTCTGCTATTTTTCGAGATATACAATCATTTATCGACAACAAAAGGGTGAGAGAAACATCCAGCAGGCACAAGCATAACAAAGTCATAGATCCCATATATAGCTCAAACAGCAACAGCTTGGCCAGTAACCGCATCATGGAGCTGCAAAGAACCATCTTTCATCAGGTTAAGACTCAAGCTCTTGAATCTCTCTCTCGAATACTGCCTTGATGCCTTTCTCCAATCAGTGCCAGCTTTCATCATGGCAACAAATTCATCATAACTGATACATCCATCCTGAATAAATGTGGACAAGGACAAAAAAATGAGATAACTGATCTAATATGGTGAAAATGCAAACTTACACAAGAAAATATATGAAAGAGAGAGGGGACTAGTAATTTTAGTGAAAATTAACAATCCTCAACATCTAGTCCCATTTGCAATGAAATTTGAACCTTTTTTAACAGAATCTATTTTGACAAATTTCTAAAGTAATAATTACTCAGATGTTATATTTCTGTTTCAATTAAGCACCATGAAAGTGATATTTGTGAAAATGAATATTGTGGCAAAAAAGGAGTCATCCTGAACATAGGAAACAATAGGAGTTAGTTTGGCTAGGAAGTCAAACCTTGTCAGTGTCAACTTCACGCATGATGTCATTCAGCACATCAACATCAGCTTCACCTGATTCATCAGCTAAGGCTTCCCGTAACTCATCCAGTTCAATATATCCACTCCCATCTTTGTCAAAGAACATGAATGCTCTGCGGAAATGCTCATCATTCTCCATCTTCTGCAAGTGAATTGTCACTGCTACAAATTCTCCATAGTCTAGTACCCCGTTTCCATCAACATCAGCCTATTACAAATAAATATTGGATCAACACAGAGATTATAGAAAAAACATGTAATCAAATTTAATAATGTATCATGTTAAGTTGTGATCTTTCAGTTAACTAAACATGTGAAACTATCCAAAAGAAAAAAATTTACAAGTGTGAAACACAGTGTAGACAGAACTACAATTATCCAGCTTAGTGATTAATACTCAAGTTAAGTTGACATATATTATTGAAAGCCTCTTAAGTTCTACTGCAGTGGTGCATGTTTCTCTTGATCATATATGACATGGCAACCAAAAATAAACTCTGATAAAAGTTGCTTTTAATGAATTTGCAATAGATCAATTAGGACTTCAAGATATCATGTACATAAGCTTACTCTCTAGGCTTGGCTCTTCAAACATAATAATGAAGGAAAAATATTTCTAAAGCCTACTGTTCGCCCAACAATGGCTTTAAGAAAAGTTTCCAAACTAATAAATAAGAAGCATTGCAAACAAGTAAATATGTAAATCTTTCTCAAAAAATATGCAAGAAAATAAATTCTAGGAATCATCATAGATATGCAATACATCTGTTACATAATCCCATTTCTTAACTTCACAAAGGATGTAGCTTCTGAGACATAAAACCAGTCCATGAATGTGTAAATAGAGGTCAACATCATTGGCCAAAAAGGAATTACAAAATTTTTGGTTTCAGATGTAGTGCTTGCAATAAAAATTTAATAATATAATTGTTAAAGAAGGTAAATTATTCAGCAATAGATGATTTTTATTTGAAATTTCAGCAATAGATGATTTAAGGAATGGTTCTTCAAGAACAAAAAGAGAGGGGAGGGAGCTGAGCTGATTTTTTGGTTCATGCCAGACATAA
The DNA here is from genome assembly GCA_036013995.1 of Theobroma grandiflorum. Taxonomy (NCBI): domain Eukaryota; kingdom Viridiplantae; phylum Streptophyta; class Magnoliopsida; order Malvales; family Malvaceae; genus Theobroma; species Theobroma grandiflorum. Next base: position 19,514,779 of record CP142131.1, read on the forward strand.
AACTACAGCTTCTAGAAGGAGCCAACGACCATTGACAGTATAACTTTCCTAATAATTCCACCAATTAATGATTGAAATACACAATCAATAGTGCATAATGTGACATCCCTTAAATAAAAAGTAACTTGACAATAAGTAAATAAATTGATATAAAGTAAAGCTATGATGGCAATCTCCTAATGAAACTCGGTGAATGATCATACTACAAAGGGACTAAGAACTACCTGCAAAAAGTACAAACACAATTACCATTTGCTCAATTAGCATGCTAATATGATCAATTTGACAACTTTATATTTAAGCCACAGAAAAAATATTTATTTAGTAGAGGATGTTCAGCACATATTGCAGCATGCTACTTAGAGAAAGCATGTAGCAGAACAGAGAAGTTGAAAGTAATGTAAATGGGCTCAAGCATGATAAAAGTCACATGCAAGCAAAACGAGTGCACTTAACTCAAAGTTAAAAATGAAACTTCAGATTCGATGCAAGCAAGAATAGAGCCATACCACTTCCATCAACATCTTGATCTCTGGTTCAGCTAATTGTGAACCGACCTTTCGAAGCCCGGCCTTCAGCTCCTCATATGAAACTTTCCCATCATTGTCGGTATCCATCAATGTGAACATATCTCTGATTACTTCAACCTCTTCTACAGATAAGTGCTCTGCAATTACCTGCAGCATTTGCAAAATTGAATCACCAGCAGATACTTACGAATTGCATTCTGGTGCAATGATTTTTGGTCCTGAACAAACAATTTCACATAATCCAACTAAAAACCCTTACCCGCAAGGCCTTCTTTTTGAATCTATTCATCACAGAGAACTGCTTGAGCCTTGTTCTCACAATATCTCCTAATGGAACATTTGGAGCTTTCTTTGCATTTTGCAACCAGGAATGTTCTGTGCCCAAGAGAAAGGAAAAAGAAGGAAGATATTAATAAGTGAAAATCAACACAACTACTTTAAAAAGGGAAAGTCAGAAACAGGATCCTGTGAGGATTTCAAAAAATTACCAATGCTAATATATTATCTATTAAAATAAATGATTTCTGGTGATAGAAATATTTAAAAGGTGAAATATTACTGTGCAAGTAAGCATCTAATGAATTTTGCTTATTCCTATGTCAGATGTTTTCTGAAAGGTTGAATTTCTTTCTTCAACAACAACAACAAACTAAGCCTTTGCCCACTAAGTAACTCATCTATATGAATGATATTGCCCCCCAATGCTGACTTCATGATAAATTTCCTTTATCACTTCAAAATAAAGTTTATTAACATGTAGGCTAGATAAATGCATGCATACATATGTCAACATTTGCCACAATCAGCATTTGACCAAACAAACAATGTATAATTCATTATCAGATGCCAAATACCGTGTATCCAACTGCTCTGCAGCATAGTATAAAGTGAGCATGCTGCTTGAAATCATTATGGAAGGGATTTGTTCTTTCAAGATTACACATGCTTTAAGAATTGTGCAGGTTGTAAAGAACATTAGGCAAAACTAAGCTAAAGTTGGAGACAACTACTACCAGAACTCCCTAATATGGTCCAGACTTGAAAAGGGGAAAAATTTCGAGCAGAAAATATCTTAACTGGACGGGTCAAAAATAAAACCTAAAAAATTGAAGCAAATGACCAAGATTTAGCACTTCTCAGACAGGTATTGGCAAGACAGGAGGCGAAAAAGGTTCCCATATTTCTTCAGGAAGCATGTATTTGACTTTAACCTACTGGTGAACTACCATCCAAGCAAGAACCTTTAACCAAGGGGTACCTCATATAATAACATAAACTCAGGATAGCCACAGACTTGTGGAAGATTAGAGATTGATCAAAACAAATAGCCTGAAAGAAAGCAGCAGAAAGACAGTTTGACTCGAGTTTTCCCAATTCAAGAATACAAGCAATATCAAAGAAACTACAACTTTTTTTAAGTCTAGATGGTAATATTCAGCCATGCCAGTATTAGAATGAATGACAAAATGATCTTACACGCATGTTTACTAAAAATCCAAAAATCCAGTGAATTATTAATTTCAGCAATTTCTCAGTTGCTCTCGATTAAAGTTAAATATGAAGTATTGATAGGTAATCCGATTTTCTTGTTATTCATATTGAATCCCTCAATTTAACCTGACCTCAATCTTTAAAACAATAATGATTCCTGACAGTGAGGCAGCAAGCACCCCAGGATACTCAAAATGCTACCTGAATACTTTTAGCTAAATATGAAAATAGGGTTGTACTGACAGAAAATCCAGCATCTCAAGAACTACTGGAGGACTTACCAAGCACCTGTTGAGCAGTCAACCGTTTCTTAGGATCTGGTTCTAACATCTGTCTAACAAGACTCTTGGCGCTCTCTGAAACCTGAGGCCAAGGTTCCCTCTTAAAATCAATGACCCCTCTCAAAATTGCAAGAGCAACACCCTGTTCAGTCTCTGAAAAAAGCAACACGAAAATCGAAATCAGAATTCAAAAAAAGAAAACATTTTAATGCAAAAGCTTGATGAGGGTGGTCACTGCAACTGTACAACCATAAAAAAACACAAAGTAAGAAAAGGAATACCTGCCCAAAAGGGAGGAACCCCACATAACAAAATGTAAAGGATCACTCCAGCACTCCACACATCAACCTCCGGTCCATAATTTCGTTTCAAAACCTCAGGAGCCATATAATATGGACTCCCCACAATCTCTGAAAACCTCTCCCCTATAAAATAAATCCAAAATTAGAAATATCAATCGTGCAATCAAGTTACAACCCATAAATAAATCTCACGAAACCCAAACTCAGGACTCAACACCTAAACAAATATCTAAGAAGCAAAATCAAAAATGAATTCAAAAACCCTTCTTTGACCAGAAACTGGAAAAATAAAAAATGAAAAGAAAAATTCTAACAAACCAATTTTTAAAAAATAAAAAAAAATCCAAAATTTACAAGCCAAACCATCAAAAACTCACATAAATCCTGAAAAAAAAAAAAGGAAAAAAAATTACAATCTTCCTACTTACCAGGCTTAAAAAACACAGACAAACCAAAGTCAATCGCTTTTAGCGGCGCGTGTTCTTTCTTATTCGCAAATAAAAAATTCTCCGGCTTCAAATCTCTATGCATAACCCCGTTCTCGTGACACATCCTAACCACCTCCGCTATCGTCTTCGCCACGTTCGCCGCCGCGCGCTCCGTGTAATGCCCTCTCGCTACTATCCTATCAAACAATTCCCCTCCTTCACAAAGCTCCATAACCAAATGGACATTTTCGTTGTCCTCGTATGTCGCTTTCAACTTCACAATATTCGGATGTTCCGGCAACGTTGACATTATGGCAACCTCGCGTCGGACGTCTTCGATGTCGACGGCTGTTCGGAGTTTCCTCTTGGAGATTGACTTGCAAGCGAGGGCTTCGCGAGTTTCCCTGTCCGTGCAGAGGTAGGTGATTCCGAACTCCCCTCGGCCGAGTTCGCGTCCGAGGATATACTTGTCCCCTATTCGAGTTCGGTGACTCAGTGGAATCACGTCTTTTAGAACTCGGATCGGAGCCGGCGAGGGGACTTTCTCGGCGTATGGGTTCGGTTTCCTTTCCCGGGTTTTTTTCTTACCTCTCTGGCTGTGTTCGGACCGGTTCGGTTTACTTTCCGGGCTGTCGTCCGGTCTAACGCATGCGTTACAGTTTCCCATAACAGAAAGAAATAAAAAAAAAAGAACAGAGACGGCGGCGTTTCGGGGTTGGTGGAGAGGTGGCGACGGGGAAGGAAGGGAGGAGACGGAAGAAAACGCGGGGTCAGTTGAGAAAAACTGGGTGTTTTGAAAATTTCTTTCTTTGTTACTAGTGCTCCTATGTTTTATTATTATTATTAGAATTTAGATGGTTGGATATGATTATTTAACTGTTAATTATTAACGTGACTAATGGGGCAATTACTGAGGAATTTGGAGGAAATGATTTGCGGAGCTGTGAGAGAAAGAGATTTCTAAGGTAATTTTACTAAACTGACCTCTACTTGAAATTTCGAATTAAGAAAGCGATCAGATGCCTTTCAACAACATGATTATATAATATTATAATGTCTGGTAATTATAAAAAAATATCATTTAAAATCTGTAAATATAATATTGCAGCTCATATTTATATTTTTTAACATATGGATCATCGTCATCATCATCATTGTAATTAATTTGATGTACATGTGTGTTTTGTCCAGAGTGATTGCACTAATCACAGCCGTCCATCTTTTCAAGTTGTTGAAAGTGGTTTACCTATTTGAGTAGGAAGGGGCCATTCCATCTAGAAGCGAAGAAACAAATTTCATTTCATTACTGTTACTGCCGTTCTCTTCCATTTCCATGGAGCTGCCAGTCAATGCACTTGACACAACCGGCCCTTGGGTGAAGTCACCCAACCAAGCAATAACTTTAGGCTCTTAATTTAGAAAGATATCAAATTTAAGAAAATTTTATAATTTTATAATAATTATAATATAATTAATTATATTAAAAATATATAAAAATAAAAAATAATTAATAAAATTTTTTATTTTTTTAAATTTTTAATTATGTATTTAATAAATTTTAATTTTTTATTATTTTTTTATTTTTAGAATGGTATTAATTTTTAATTATATTCTCTTATTTTTAATCAACTAACGATCATATGTATTTAATTATCTCCAACAGTTATTTTTTTCACTCATTTCTCTTATTTCCAATCAACTAATTTAATGATTTCTTATAGCTATTTTTTTCTTATATATAAAACTAATTATTTTTTTTCAATGTATAATATCTACTATTAATTTTTTTATTTCTCATTTGCTCTTTTTTCTTTTAACTTTAATTTTTCTTCAAAAAATACACAAGAAGTTTATATTTTTATTATCTTCATAAAGTAGTAAGCCTCACTTGATTATAAAAGTTTAATTAAAAATTTTACATCTCAAAAAACTAGAAAAATAAAATTTTAATAATTTTTTTTTAATTTTAATAAAAAAAACTTCATTTGAATATTTTGTTTTAAGTCTTTGAATTTATTGAACCATCTCTGACTTGACACTAGACTTAGTACAAGAAGTTCCTAATTTTGGAAAACATAGTGTTGGTGATTTAGTAATTAATTAATGCATAATGAAGTTTGTCATAATCTCATTTGCAACATATGGCCTACAAGGATTTTCTTTTTTCCATATACCCTTGACCTTAAGTAGGATTTGGGATTCTATCTAATCATAATAATTTTTGTTTCTTATGATATATTCAACATAATTACAATAGAATCAAACAGTAATCATTTGAATAAGTGTCTGTTGATCTTGTAGTAGTATTATTTTGCTTAAGCTATTCTTATATTTAATGTTATTAGGTAACATATCTTAGTTGGAAGATAGGAAGAATACCAGTATTTGAGAATACTAATATTTGGTTTGGTTGCAAGTTGCAAGTTGCTGCAATTAGTGAGATTGAAGTGGTCAAACAATTAGACCCCCCCCATGAATTGATGTTTATTCCTCCCTTTCATCATGGGTTGGTTGCTGAAAAACAATTAAGTGTTTCGGAAAATTGATTGCTATATTATATATTTATATATATATATATATATATATTTTCAGCTTCAAGTGTTTGTTATCAACTTAGAACTCCTTCACAGAATCCATAACTGACTTTTTGTTGAACCTTGGCCCAAACACCACCTGCCATGTATTTAACCCTTTGCGTAATGCAAATGCTAGCCCTTCGTTTCTCCTCCAATCCCAATATTTTAAATGCTGTCTTTTTGACAAATTTGCAAAGAATCTTGGATTAGGAATTTGCTTCCAATGGGCGGCATTAGGTGGAGACTTGGTCAAGGTGAAACAGGCACCAAAAGCCTTGAAAGCAGCTATCAGCCTTCTTAATAGCACCACCCAACAGACCTGGAAAATTCAAGATTCCAAGATTAAAGTCAACACAAATTATCACCAAAAAGTTGGAAACCTAGAAAGAAATATGGGTTACCTAGCTTTGCCTGCAAGCCAACAGGCTGAACCCTAACCCTAACCCTAAAGAGCCAGAGCTCAAAGGTCGATGGAAGGAGAGGGGCAGTTTGGCTTGTGTTGAAAGGTGAAAAAACAGGATAGAGAATGAGGTTAAATGAGGCGGCATGGGCAATGATGGCGGTAGGAATAGAGCCCATAAAAGCGAAAAAGGGGACGCTGTGAGATACATGACCTCCATGATTATGTTTGATGATTAGGTTGGAGCAGAACAGGAGCCTTTTTACCACGCCTGGGAATAAAGCGAGATTACTAGCTTTTTTCAGTGCCCTTTTTAATTCCAAAAGCTCACAAAAACCCTTCATTTAATCATTGGCCTAATGTGCTGTCATCAAATACCCTTCCCAACTTTTTACCAACCTTTTTTGTTCAATTAAAAATTAGCCTTCATTGGATTTCATGGCTTGCTTTTTCGGCTTTTTTGGAAAGTTACTATTAAAGCATGTACATCCATACTTTACATTTTATCTACTAAACCTTTTAGTTCACGAAAATCAATATGTTTCATAATTATCTACAAAAGTATAAATGTTTGAAAAAATTGTTTTTTCACAAATACGGATATTTTTACTTATTAAATTTCTAAATTATTAGTTATTATTTTAAATAATTCTTAATTATTATATAAACAACATTTACAATTATAGGTAACAGTATCACACAAAATTTAAAATTCAATTTTTTATTACAAATAGTAATAAGATTTATCAATTTATAAATAAAAAAAATTAAGAAAGAAAAGATTCATGAAACTCTAATAAGATGAGAAAAACAAATCCCTCGTATATGTTTAATGATAACTTCTTAATATCTACTAGAAAAACATCATAAAAGATATAGTCATTATCTACGTCAAAATCTTTATTAGCCATACAATCGGCTACTATATTACCCTCTTCAAAAATGTGTCGCATATTAACTTCTTACTGACTTTGAGATGAATGGCTTGGATTAGGTCCAAATTAGAGCAAAGATGATCTCGGAAGAAGCAATGGCTTGCACAACTAACTTACTATGGACTTGTAAATCAATTTTTGGAAAGCGCAGCTTTTAAGCTAAACAAGGTCCTTTATAGACACCTTATAACTTAGCTCGATATGCGATGCATCTTCCAAGGCTAATAGTAAAACCATTGAACCATTCCTCATTAGAATCCTGAATCGCCCCACCTGCAGTAAACAACCTCGTTGGCCTTCTAAACGTGCCATCCGAATTCAATGGCAACCAGCCTAGTAGAGGAGCTGTCTATTCTACCAGAATCTTTCCTTTCCTGATCACATTTAATCCAAAATCCACATAAATAACAGGAATTGTTTGCGGATGACGCAAAGCTTAGGATTTCATTTAGTTGCCCCTCCATTGAGGTCCACTTACCTTAAAAAACAAAAATATTCCTCCATTTTCATATGTACCGGCAAGTAATACCAAAGATAATCGCCCAAGGGACATCGTTAATCACTAGTTTGCACAGGGAGAGATTGAAAGCAAATCAATCAACCATTCTTGATTCATAAAAGAAGCCATGAAGTCCTTAAGGTAATAGGCGTAGCCAAATAGTCTTTGTAAATGGACAATCCCGCAATAAATACATAACAGACTCTTCCTCCTACCGACGTTGGGTACATAATGGATCATTTGATAAAAGACGCGTACGACGTTCCTTGTTTGTAAGGGTACATTCATGCAGATACTGAACCAGGAACGTGCAAATGCGATAAGATCCCTTCCAACGCCGAGCCATATTCCAAACCCCTTTATGGACTGAAGTTTGATATGCATCCCCTCCATTAATGTTTCATTTAGTTGCATTATTTTTTATTGAAAAGTATTTTTCTTAATTCTAATAGTATTAAATAATCCATAAATTAATATTATAAAAATTTAATGATTTATATTTCAAATTTTATACTTTAAAAAAATATATGCTTACGTATGATTATTTTTTAAAAAATAAATACAAATTAAGTACTCACACCCATTGCACATAATAGCAAATATTAGTATTTTAAATTCTCATTGAAATAATTTTATTATAAAAATAAAATGAAATTTATCAAATTTGTGAAAAGAATCCTAATTACATTGAATCGTTAAAAAATATTTTTAATTCTAATTATATTGAATCATTTATAAATTAATATTGCAAAGTTCCAATTATTTATACTTTAAGGTTTATCTATATCTATAATACATAAAGTATGGATATAGGAAAAATTTTTTTTTGACAAAAATGGTCATGTTCTTTCATTATACTTTTAAATTTTCAATTTAAATATTTTTTAATTATTAATATTAATAAGATTTTTCTAATTTGTAAATATATAAAAGTTTTAATCATATTGAATGACTTTCATTATAAATATTCCAATTTTAAAATAAAAATTATAATTGCATTTAATGATTTTCATTAAAAACCGTTACTTTTTTTTAAAAGCAAAAACCATTGCTTTTCATTCTAATAGTATTGAATAATTTATAGATTAATATAATAAAATTTTAATTATATATATTGAAACATTGATTGCCTTTTATATATAATCTTCTTAATTATATTTGTGTTTTGTTTATAGAATTAATTTTATACTCTAGAAGGACTTGTATTTTAAATATAATTGTTATTTGAAAATAAATAAAAAAGAAGTTCTCATGTAAAAACACATGTGACAATAAATACAATTACTTTATAAATGTTAATACGATTAGCTAAATTGTAAATAAGAAAACGAATAACATTGAATGTCTTTCATAAAAAATATTTTTCTTGATTTCAATAGTGTTAAATAATTTATGAATGAATATTATAAAATTTCAATTATTTATATTTTAGAAATATATGTATTTATATATAAATAATATTTTAAAATAAATAAAAACCAAGTATAGCACATGAAATCAGTATACTATATACAAACGTATGGATGTGCGCAAAAAAAATTATTGACAAAAAAATCGTTATTTATTTTATTTCTAAATTATCATTTTAAATAATTTTTAATAATAATAAATTAATAAATAAGAATTATATGATGTATAGATAAAAAGTTTAATTCCATTAATCACTTTCATTAAAAAACTTTCATTAAAAAATTTTATTTGCCACAAAATACTAATTAATTAAAAATGGAAAAATAGTTGAAATGTAAAACAAGTTATAAAATAATACATTTTTTTGGCAAAAACAAAAAAAAAAAAGAAAAAGTTTAGGCATGGTGTAAAGTGTAGGAATTGTTTGAAGTTTTGATTTTTCAATTGTAAGCGTTACTTGTGTCCTTTCACCAACTTATTCAACGTGCGTAACTTGTAATGCTTGATATTGAACGCTATACATAAAAGTACCTTCCGGAGTTATTGTTGCAATTGGCCTCAATTGGTCCTCCGATTGAATGAGGGGGTGTCTAAGCTTTTTTTTACTTCAGTCGATCAAAACGATGTTGTTTCGATTGGTTTGGTTTTTTTTCCTTACCACTTCATTTAAAATGACAGCGTTTTACGTTAAGGTTTTGGTTGCTTGGGAGATCATGACGTCAGTTTTGTTGTTGTCGTTTGTTCTTCCTTAGCTTCTATTGTTTTTATTTTTTCGGGGTTTTGTTGGTTTCAGCCAAAGCTGTAACTTTGGTTTTGTTGTTTGGGATTTTTGCCAATTTTGTTTTGCCCTCCTTTTGTTGATTGAACAGTTCATTTCGCTGGGTTTCTTGCTATTTTCTTTCCTTTTCTGCTGTCGATTCAACAATTGATTTCATATATTTTCATTCTTGGACGGGTTTGAGAGATGACCGGTCCATTTTTGGAGAGGGTGTAACCAAATCGTGGTCTGAGGTTTTGGTTTTCTGTGGGTAACTGAGACTAGTGATTTTTTGTAGGCAAGAGGAGTATCGGGACGAATTAGTGTGTGACGGCGAAGGGTTCGCCGGGAATGACTAGCTGCAGAATGGGTGGTTTTGGAATGGGAAAAACTACGTCGTTTTGGCACGGAACGGTTGCTTCTAAATGACTCTTTTTTTTATGGACATTTGATGTGAGAGACCATTGTCCGATTAGTTGCCTTTCTTCGCATTTGTGCGATTATTTTGCTCTTCACTTACGAAGGAAACAAACTGTTCATATTGTGGTCTTATTTGACTATTTCGTTCTACTTTCCATTCGAGAGTTTACTCAGTTGTGTCCCTTTCTATTTTTTGCTCTTCTCTTTCCTTGTTCGTCAATTTCGCAGGTTGTGGGTTTTTTTTTTTTTTTTTGTGATTGTTGTTTGTTTTTTGTTCTCGTTTTTCTTGGTTTCCTATTATTGTAGTTCTATATTGGTTCCTATGTTTTTCTTCCGTTGGTGATTATCTTTTGAGATTGACAGATTATGATACTTTGAGGTTTCTTTTTCTTTTTTTCTTTCTTTTTTAAGTATTGCCTTTTAATTTTACAATTATTGAAATGGTGATAGAATGTTTTTTGTGCTTACTTTTATTGATTGTGATTTGATAATCCTACGTGTTATAATTCTTTTACAATCCGTTTAAGGATTTTGATTTGTGATTTGCATGATATTTTCTGTCCATATTCCTTGGTTGATGATCTTTTAAAATTTAACAAGTTATCATATTTGAGAAAAAATTCTCAAATATTACATTACATTATATAAAATGAGTAATCGTATTTTGATTAAAATAATAATTAATTATAAAAAATTATTTTACTTAAAATAAAAATATAAAAAAATAATTTAAATTAAAAGTATAAAAATTTAATTGAATATAATAAAAATATAAAAATTTATTCAAAATTTTTTAAATAATTTAAAGAAAAGATATTATGTCAAAAAAAATAAAAATAAATAAAAAGCTTGGGCAGGCATTGATACCATTCCTCAAGGACCAAGGCCCAATTCATCTTGTGCAAGGTCATATCAACATTGAGATCCATAACCAAAGAGTAAAACGATGAGATGCAATCAATATCAGCCCAAAATTGATGTTAGCCTTGCCAATGTAGATGGCAAGTTACAGAGTGCTCAAGATTTTGTATACTGAGGACAGCAGTCTAGAGCATTCTCTTTACTTTCGCTTATTCACTTGCTAGTTCTGATAGATTTCTTCACTCTCTCTCTCTCTCAACAGCAAGCCTGAAACTATGACCCATCTTCTCTCCTTTTTTCCTTTTCCTTTTTTATATATAATTTCATTATTCAATCTCTTTTTTTTTTGGTTTTGTGTGCTTTTGGGTTGGGTTTACAAAGAAAAAGCTGTTCTTTTTAATGACAAAAGGTTCAAACTTTTGAAAATGAATTCATTCATGTAGCGATTGTTTGTAGGGATGTAAAGTTACATTCCCTGCAATGTGTCTAATTAAATTACATTGCAGTGTTTGTTTTGTAACAGATCACTGCAATGTCAGATTACAGTCTAAAACTAATGCAATCCACATTACATTGTAGAGTGCAATGTCTTAAATGATATTTTTACCCATCATCTTTTAAGGAAATTACTCAAAATGCCCCAGCAATTCATCGTTGTTTTTTGGCATTCTGCTGTTTCTTCTCCATTTTCTTAAGTCACTCCTCCTTCTTCAAGCTCTACTTTTTCATCGACAAGAGAGGTTGGATTTTTGGGCTCTTCAACAACAAGCACAGGTAATTATTCACTCAGAGATGCTGGTTCCTCCGGATGCATGATTTTTTCTTTTTCCAATTTTTTTTCTTTTTTCGGAACTCTCCCATTGTCTATCTCTCCTGTTGAGACCCCTCAATAACAGGTTCCCGTGACCCTTCCCCTTTAGCTGGGACAACTTCCCGTGACATTTGAGCTCCTCCCCCCTCAACCTTTATTCTCTCTCTCCTCTTACCCTCAGCATCCCGACCTACACTCCTAGACCCCTTCATCGACCCACTAGTGACTCATCCCCTCCCCTACTTAACCCAAAACACAATGTTGCCAAATCTGTCCCCTATAATTCTCTTTTGTTCTGTTTAAGTCTTAGGTCTTGTAAAATTGGTGCATTTTTGCTGTTGTTGGGCAACCTTTTAAATGAGCAAGGTTGAGGTTTTTGATTAATAATGCTGCTATCTTTTCATGCTCTCTGTCAAGCCCAGCCCTAAAATATCTGTCATGTCATGCATATAATTGACATCATGCCTATATACTGGAATATCTCATAAAAATAGATAAGAGTCTGTATTGCGCCTAGAAGTACAACTGAGTCGATTTATGCCTCGAACTAGTTAAAATAGGGATTTTAAGGTGAAATTGGAAATTTTACAGTTCAGAGATGACTTAAAATGGTAATTCAAAGTTTGAGGGCCGATTTAGAATCAATCTGGAATATTCGAGGTCTAAGGGCAAAATGGTCATTTTGTCACCCAAAAATTAAATTTGGATATTTGATGAAATTTTTGACTGAGATTGATCATTTGGAGTATAATTTGAGGTTTAGAAGTGAAAAATTTTAATTTCGGTATTTTTCAGAGCATAGGGGTAAAATGGTAATTTTACCACTATGAGGGTAAAATCGTAATTTTACCCCACCAACACTTGTCAAGAACCAAGGATTTTGTTTATTATTGGAATGGATAAATATGATAATTTGTGTGGTGAAGAAATAAGGTGTAAAAGGATAAATATTTAAATTATGGGCCAATTATAGTGTGACACGTGTCAAGCTTGATTTATTTAATATTTAACTTAAAAAAATCAACCCATATCTTCCCCAATACACCTCTCATATTCGGCCAAAGGAAACAAAAGCAAGAGGAAAAGAAAACAAAGAGAAACAAACCCTAGCTAAAAGAAATTCAAAGAGAAATTGTGAAAATTCAAGCAATCAAGTGAAAAAATGTGAGATTTTACAATTTTTGCTTGAGATCTACATTACCCATGCATTTCTCCTTATTTTTCACAGTTGAATTACATGTTTTCATAATGGAATCATTGCTGACCGAATGGGTATGGAGAGAAATTGATGTTGGAATTGGTTTGATTTTGAGGTATGTTAGTGTTTATGGTTGGTTTAGCATGTTTGGAAGCAAAACAACAAGAAAAAATTTCATTTTCCCCACCATCCTTCAATGGCCGAACCTTACATGTAATGTGGGAATGGTGGATTGATTTTGTATCAAGTGAATTGGTTGAGAATTAATGAATTGTGGTGTAAAAATCAAGTGGGAAAAATTTTAGTGTGAATACACCACCATGGCCAAATTTACCATGAAGAAATGTGAAGGTGGTTAAACTGAAATTTAGGTCATTTGGCTTGTGTTTGGTGATTTGAAGAATTGGAAAAAAAATGGAGTAATTTGGAACTAAATTGGACGTGTTGGCAATTTAATTGGGTGAAAGACCAAATTAGGCCAACACCGTAATTAAACGGTTACCCAAACATTTCATGCATTCATATAGAATTTAGGTTAATTTCATACCGAATTAGCACAAATGTAGTAATTGATTGAGTGTGCAATATGTCTAGGTGGTGAATCTTATGACAAAGGCAAGGAAATTGCACTTGAGGATTTATAGTCGAAGTACTTGAGTTGATTCTCGAAAACTGTGAGTAAACTATTTATAACCTTAATTATCTAGAGTAATTTTTACTCAATTTGATGATTTTGAGAAAAATTATTTTAAATGGTGAATTTCTTGTTTTATGAAAAAAATATGAAATTATAAAATAAATTAAATTTTTATAAATTGAATTGAAAATTGGATAACTGATTTGAAATTAGAGTAATTGGAGACCACATGCTTCATTGTAAATTATGATTTGAATCAAGTGGCTTATGATATTATGGCATGATTGGCTGACTTGTTAATAGTATTGAAAAATGTAGACTGTCTACTTTGTACTGATAAATTGCTTAGCAATAAAATTGCCAAGTCATGCTATTGAAAATTTTATTTAATTGGTGGATTATTAACTACTATAGTAGCCGGGTTTCCGTGGACCAGCCTATTTAGAGGTGGTACGATAAAACCCCACTAGATATATCTTTATCTCAATTGTAGAGGCGTAAAGGGTTGTCCTGAGGTATGACAGAGTTCACTTCACGTCAAACCACCACGTGAAGGTGAACTTAGCTAACGCCAAGGAACGACTGCCTTTTTCAAACGTAAAAACATGTTTTACGTGTATATGAGAATTTTTAACAACCTTGGCAGACTCGGTTAGATGCATCGGCCAAGGTATCCCTGAGTATGAGTTTTATGGCACGAGCCACGATTTTCAAGAAATCATAAGCCTTATTAATTATTCGGGTGAAATGAATTTATTTGGCTAATTGAAATAAATTTTCATGATATGACACCCTTTTGAAACAGAAAGTTTTTATTGTCTCCTTTTACTCGTCTTTAGATATGTTAGGAGATATTTGTTTGCTCACTAAGTTGTGTAAACTCACCACTCCCATTTCCGCTATTTCAGGCCCTGATTAGTTAGTAGATAGCTGAGTTTGCTAAGGACTACAGTTGGCTTTGCAACCTCACCAACAATAGGTTCACTGTCCTCTCTACTTTTGTATATTTGGGGGCTCACTTGTCGCTGTAAATGTAATTGTATATTTTGGTTACCTTTATTATTGTATGTAAGAATTTATTTTACTTTTACGTCTCAAAAATTATTTACGTAGTATTCCAAAAATGTTATTTTATAAGCAATCGTAATATTTTATTAAATATTTTAATTATATTCTAATGGTTACTATTTCATCTAAAATGAACGTTTTAGATAGCAAAACATGTTTTTGATTTTGAAATATGTGTTTTTCAATTATATGCTTCAAATTATCTAGGTTTGAAATTTTTCGAGAAAAATGACTAAAATGTCTCTGTGAGTCGAAAATTATTTTATGATTGTTCTGGTTAAAAATATATTGTAATTTTGTTAAAGCATGATGATCGACAACTGTTGCTCACAAGGGAGGTAAGAAATCTGATATAAAAGCCTTGCAAAGTTTCGGTTGGTATTCGGGGTACGAATACCTATCGAGACGTCGCAGCGGTTGTCACAGGCTTGATGGGAGTTCCGGGTCGTGACACTCTCATTGTTTGCATGTGGTCAATTTGCATAATCTATGCACTGGATTTGCTATTGGATAACTTTGTTGGACTTAAATTGATGTTCTGTTGTTTATGTTGTTTTGTGCATATTGGGACTTTTTCTTCGACTGTTTGTGTTGTTTTGTGCATATTGGGACTCTTTTTACAGTTTTGCTTCTTTTCATAATTATTTGTTTGCTATGGTAATGTAAGGAGAAAGTTTTAGATAGTTAACCTCTTTGGTAAATGGCATATTAGGTGTTATCAAGCTGCACAAAAAAATTAGTAAAATAGTGATTTGAAACCTCGAATAAGAATGGTAACAGTAGTACAATAAATTTCTAAAAGAATAAATAAGAAATCGAAACTCAAAACTTTGTCATCCTAATTGGATTTTCAAACTAAGTGTGTGGGAATGTGTTAGGGACAAAAACCTATTTAACATGTCTTCCTAGTAAAGAAAAAAAAATCCTTGTAAATCATTCATCACTAAACAGTTTGATTCTTCCTTGATGTTTGTTGCAAATGTGGCTTACCTGAGTTTGAAATGTCAGAGAGAGCTTTCCTGCCACCAGTTTGCACTTTCTCTGAGGCTTTAGAGACACTCTTTTTTTTGCTTGAATCACGTGTAAGTTTAGAGGAACCAGTCTCTTTCTCAGCAAATGAAAAAATTTTAGAAGATCCTTTTCTTGATGTCTGGTTTGGGGCCGGGTTCACTGAATTTGATAAATCACCAAATGGTTTCCTTCCACCAATGCCACATTTCCTCTGTGCTTTAGAGATATTCACTCATAAGGGATTAAAAGATTTCTACAAGCACCCTAGACCAAACACTTTTAGGTCTGTACTTGATAAAATTTTTGCTTCAAAGGAGTTCTCCTTTAGAGCGACACTTTCAAACAAGAGGTAAAGGATTTCTTTATTCAATTCTTCATTATCTTCTTCATCCAAAGATCTTTGGTGAGCATAAAATTTCTTACTGTTGGTTCGATTCTTTTAGAATGCAACTTTTGATGTCCATAGTCATGGCATGCTGGATATATATAGTCAGTAATTGCTTATGTTTCTTCTGTTGTATAAACTTGAGAATTTATATACACAGGTCTCTCATTACTAGATTATAGGTGACTGCATATGATGTACCTGCTGTAATATAAATCATAGATATTGTAAACAAACCAATCAAAAACAATGCAACAACAAGATAAAAAGCTCAAGCAAAGAATGCCAAGTATCTGAGTTGCCAATATATGATGTACCTACTACATATGACTGCATAAGGCTCTAGTTTTCATTTTAATTCCAGTTTAAAGCATCATCAATTGCTAGAAAAATTTCCCACAAGTAAACTCTGAAGCACATAAAGAGCCTTACTCATCTAATTAGTCCAAAATGAACATATAATAGCCAAACCTTGATTTACGAAACCCAAAAATCTGCAAATTATAAGGAAACATGTAGCAAATAGGGAGAACCAAAATTTTAACTTCTTTGATAATCTCAAAGGACAAACAACTAAATCAAACAAGTTCATTTAACTTTAAACAAGTCATAAAATTACTCCCCTCAATTACAGAACATTGAGACATATAGCTTGCACTGATATATGTTGCTTTTCTAACAAGAGGAATTACAATAAATTTTACCAAACTACTAGCATTAACCATTAATGAATAGTAACATACAGAAAATGCAATTAAGCAAACCATGGCAAGTTAGGTGAAGAAAACTAACCTGAAAAACAAATCTATCCTTTTAAAAGTATCAGCAGTCTTTTTCTTCTTACAAAAGCAAATAATAGTTTCTTGGCACTTCATATGAACCTCTTGCATCCTAATATTTAACTCTTTTAATAGGGCCTATTTTTTTACCACTGAAAATTTTGATATTTTAAAAAAAGCAACCAGGACTCAATTTAAAGCTTTAAACATATACCAAAATATAGAATAGTGTTAAACTTTTTGTAGTAACCTTATTGAGGATGATGTGACCAACAAGGCCTGCTTCACTATCTGATATAGTTTGTTGTTGCTTGTATCTGTATGCAATGAGCTAAGATTAGGACTTATACTAGTGCATTAACTTAAGCATAACAGTAATCATATTTATCCCCTATTTAGACTAACAAAATATTAAGAGAAAAAATAAAAAAAAAAACCAAGTGATTGTTTGATTAAACATACTCAAAGATGAGCTATACTGCAGTATCCTTCAACATCAGTTGAATACATGCATACCAAAATGTGATAGCCACTGTCCTTACACTGTCATTCCCTGCTATTGAAAATGATAGCATGACAGAAAATATACACTACCATAAAAAAAAGGCTTAAAAAAACATAAAATAGAATAAGAGTAAAGGTTTAGAAAAAATCTCTTGTTAGGTTAACAAAATTAATAATGCCCTTGCAGGAAATTAGATATCAAGGCTAGAAAACCCCTACATGCATATGTTAATTCTTGAAGTTTGGGGATTATGTTTGGCTAAAGATAATGAGTTGAATGCTGCTGTTACAGCATGTAATTGATTTTGTATATTTCTTGTTGCTAGACATTGTTTTTTATATAATGTTTATATTTCATTATTTTAATTATTTTTTTATATTGTTAGTTCACACAATGGAAGAGTTTTCTCAAGAGCCAACTGCAACGATCGTGTCTGCTATTGCATTAGCCATTGAGTTGTTTAACATGATACTTTTTGGCTAATACTTTGGTTCAAGGATGTTATCATATTTTAATGTATACTAGAAAGCGTAAAAGATCCAAAATTAGTACTTATTGGAGACATATTATTAGGCAATTAAAATTTAGGAGAATGGTGTTTGATTCTGATTTAACATGCATTGAAAATATTACAATAGATAGAATTGCATTTTATAAACTATGTAATATGCTTCAATGCATCGGTAGGCTTACACCAACAAGAAACATGAATGTTGAGGAAATGGTGGCTATCTTTTTGTACATTATTTCTCATCATACAAAGAATATGATCATAAAGAGAGAATTCGTTAGAAGTGGTGAGATAGTGAGTAGGCATTTTGTCTTAGTATTGAATTCTATTTTAAGATTGCAATCAATACTGCTAAAGAAGCTAGACCCTGTACCTGAGAATTCGACTAACTTCAGATGGAAAAGGTTTAAGGTAAACAATAAATTTCTTAAACATTTAATAGCTTGCATATAAGAATCTATTTAAAATACAACAAAAGGATAATTTTGTCATTATTCTATTGGAAACAATAAAATTGTTTAGGTGCTTTAGATGGAACTTACATTAAAGTCAATGCCCTGGAACTTGATAAGCCTAGATACAGAACAAGGAAAAATGAAATTGCTACAAATGTGTTAGGGGTATGTTCCCAAGATATGCAATTCATATATATCTTACTTGGATGGTAGGGTTCAACTTCAAACTCTAGGGTTCTTCGATATGCAATATGTAGAAGAAATGGATTGAATGTACCAAAAGGTATGAGGAAAATATACATTAAATTGTTAGCTATTTTAGCTTGACATTGTTTAGAGTGATGAACTAAAAATAAATTTTTTATCATAGGTTTTTTCTATTCATGTGATGCTTGGTATACAAATGGAAAGGGATTTTTAACTCCATATAGAGGTCAGCGTTATCATTTGAATGAATGACGACAAAATCACATTCCTCGTTCAAAAGAAGAACTGTTTAATTACAAACACTATGGTGCTAGGAATGTTATTGAGAGATGTTTTGGATTCCTTAAGATGAGACAGGCAATACTTAGAGAGAAGTCGTGTTACCTAGTGAAAACAAAATGTCGAATTATCTCTGCTTGTGCATTGTTACACAATCACATTAGGCGAGAAATGACACATGATCCACTTGAGGATGAAATGGATGAAGAGTATGCAGAATCAAAAACGATGGAAAATGCGGATACGATCCAATACATTGAGACATCAAATGCACGGACAACTTGGAGAAATAACTTGGCACAAGAAATGTGGAATGATTGGATAGCTTCTAGAAATGAAACTTAATTTTTTGTTTGGTTCAACAAATGTTGTATGCTATATTTGTAACAACTTAAATTTGTGTTGATTGAGACATATTTCTATTTGTTCTTAATTAAATATGCTATGTTTCTTCTTTAATTTTTAATTAACTATTGTATACTATATATTTGTTATTATGCCGTTTCTCTTGCTCAAGTTTTATACTTGTAGATGGAAGTTGCATCATTTTAAGGATCAGGGAGGACAAGCAAAAGATCCACCCATCAATGGACACCTACTGAAGATGGAGTCTTAATTGATTACTACATTGATCTTGTGAATGAAGGAAGTTGGGGTAGAGATAATGGGACATTCAAACCTGGTTACTTGCAACAACTTGAGAAATGGATGAATGAAAGGATCCCAAATTGCTACATAAGGGCTATCCCCCATATTAACTCTAGAATGAGGTTGTTGAAGACACAATATAGGGAAATTGCTGAGATGATATCGCATTTTGCTTCTGGATTCGGTTGGGATGTTATCAAGAAATGTGTTACTTGTGATGATGATGTTTGGAATGGTTAGGTTAAGGTAATGATTCTAATTTATTGTACAACATTGTTATATTTTAAAGTTAGGCATATATTTGTTTTTGCATAGTTTATTGATGCCTTTTATTTGTTTATATATATAAAGTCACCCAGCTGCTGCAGGACTTAGAAACAGGCCATTCCCTCACTTTGATCAATTAGCCATTATATTTGGGAAAGATAGAGCAACTGGGGAAGGATCAGAGTCACCAATTGATGCAGTGGAGAACATAGAAACTGAGGAAGTTGCATTTGCAGGAACAAGGGCAGCTTCAAAAGCTTTTAGTGCAATGAATGTTGATAAAGATGGTAATGGTGATGATGATGTTTCTCCTGCATTTGCTACCAATAGTGAAGGATCCACTAGTGCTAGAAGAAGGACTATAGAGCAAAGTGACAAAAAGGTCAGTCGTAAAAAAACTAAGACAAAAAGTAGAGAAGACAACATTGTTCATGCATTCCAATCTAGTGTGGATAAGATTGGAGAAATCTGTCAAGGTGCAAGGGAAGGAATTGATAAATTAGCAAGTTGTTTTCAATTCATGGCTGAAAATGCGAGGTTGAAAAAGCGTGTAGCTAAGATAGTTCAAGGAGTTGAAGGTTTGACTCCCGACGAAATTGTTAAGGCTGAACATATCATCTCTAGTTATATGTGGAAGATAAATTATCTAGTTTCATTGTCAGAGGAGTTGTAGAAAATTTATGTGAAGGCTTTGCTTAATGGCTCAATCTAAAGCAATGATGGGTATTGTTATTGCAAAGAACTGGTTATCAATCTAGGTTGAACTTTAACAATGTTATTAACTTTGAACTCTTTTGTATTTTAACAATGGTGTGTCTATCCTTTAGATGACTTTAACTTTGTGGTTATTAGAACTTTATGACTTTGGGTTTAGAGTATCAATCAAGGTACTTCATTTATGATTTTCAATTATATGGTTTTGGTGATGTTATGTTGATATTTTGTTTTAGCTTTATAGTAAGTTATTTTGAATTTATTTTTATTTTTAGAAAAATTAATTAGAGATTGAGAATTATAAGTATTTTGTTGCCAATTTGCTATTGGTTACAAGAGAGGAAGCTATCACATTAATGTATAAATATAAAACATATTAAGAAATAAAAATAAAATATTATTTTCCAAAGAAAAAATTTTAAATAAAATATAAATTTTAAGAAATTATATTAAAAATCAAAATAAAAATAAAATATGTATTTCTAATAAGAAATGAAAAATAAAATATATTTAATTAAAAATATATTTAGAAAATGACATTATATAAAAATGAACAATAAAAAATTACATGTTAAACTAGTATTAATGTATAAGGGTAGTTTTGGAAATTAACATTACATTCCCTGTAAAGTACTTGTAAAACAAACACTGTAATGTTATCCTCTCTGCATTTTAATCATTACATTACTTATATACCAAACATTACAATGTTATCTTCTCTGCAATCACATTACCTACACTCATATTGCATTGTAAAGTACCAAACGCCACCTCAAATTCACGCTGCAATGCAAAGGACATATTTATTGATCTGGAAAAACAAAAAAAGGTAATAAATTTCCATGCACATTCATTTATCGACCTTCTTTTCAATCTTGTGCTTTTCCTACAGTTTTTTAATTTTCTTAAAACTCAATCCAACACCTATTTCTTTTTTTAATTTTAAAATTATTTCATCTAGTTAGTTAAAAATTAATAGAAAAATATTTTATATTATATTTTTTAAATATCTTAAAAAAATTGAGTTAAAATGGATATAAAGTAAAAGAAACAAAAATGATAGACAAATTACGGCTTTGTTTGATAATTGAGAAATAATTTATTGAATGAAAATTTTTAAGTATAAAATATTTTATAAAAAATATATTATTTTTATTATTTAGATAAATCAATCAAAATATTTTCTATCTTTTGGATCATCTTCTAAAAAATATTTTAAATCATGACTTATGTTTCATAATTTTTTATCATAACATCATAAAAATATGATATAATATCTAAAAAATCTTTAAACTATTAAAAAAATTCAAATAAACTCTTATATTTTTATTGTGTTCAATTAAACTTTTATATTTTTATTTTAGGTAAAATAAGTTTTTATATTTTGTTTTTAAATTAAATAAATTTTTATAATTAATGAATAATTTAATCAAAATATAATTTGTCATTGTATGTCACATAGCGTTGACATAGCATACCAATATGTTATATTGATAATGATGTGACATGCTAACATATTATAATTTATAATAATGTGACATGATAATATGATCTAGTGACATTTTTTACTTTTTATATCAACGTCGTGTTAGTGTCATGTGAATATAAAACAACAAATGATTAATAATATTTAGTCAACCATTAGTAATAAGTGATTATTTGATCTAAAGTAAAAATATAGGGATTTTATTGAACATAATAAAAAAAGAAAGATTTATTTAAATTTTTTTGAATAGTGTAAGGACTTTTTTTAAATATTATGTCTAAAAACATTAACATTAATTAATCATGCAATATATTAAAAACGTTTTTTCAATATTGAAAATATTATATATAAAAATCATATTTAATTTTTATATTTATTTGTTTATTTCTCATCATATTATTATATTGATTAATTTATTAAGTTAATAATCATAAACTAGAAATTAAAAGAAAAGAAAGATTTTTATATGTGAGAAATTTATTTCTATTTTATAAATTTTTTTATTCCTTGACCTTAATTATTTTGTATTATATTAAATATTATAATATTATAATAAAAATAATTATAATAATATGAATCTTATTAAATAATTAATAATACTTTATTAAAAAGATAATAAATAAAAAGATGAAAAAATAGTAATATTTTATTATTTTATTGTTTTGTGAGATCATTTGTGAAAAAAGAGTCAATATTTTCTAAATGAAATCTATTTGGAAAAAACAATAAAAAATATTTTACTGTTATGAAATAAATCTAAAAGAGCGAATAAAGATAATTGGAAAGAACAATTAAAGAGAAGAAATAAAGTATTGAAGAGGAGAAAAGAGATTTTATTGAAGTGTGTATTTACAAATGAACTGAGGGGGCCTATTTATAGGCAAATAACTCCTTATCTTGATAGAATTTACAAGATGAAGATAACACTTAGGGATTAGATGGATTAAATCCTAAATCAATCTAATTTACATCTAATCTAGATATAGATAGAATAAATAGATATTCACAAAATATTCATAACACTCTCCCTTGAATATCCATTGTATTAAGAATATGCCTCGTTAAAATCTTACAAGGAAAAAATCTCATGGAAAAAAAATCCAAGTGAAAGAAAAATAGTACATAATTCTTTTCAAGAATATGTTTTTGAAACACTACCTCATTAAAAATCTTATCAAGAAAAACCCAGTGGAAAAAACCTTGATGAGGGAAAAAAGTACAGTGTGTATTTTACTCTCCTTGATGACTGCATGATAGAGATATTTAAAATGATGCTTTCCAACATTTCTAATGTTGTAGTAAGAAGGGCTTTAGTGAACAAATCTGTTAGATTGTTACTCCAACATTTTGTTGAACACTTATTTCACTCTTTTCTTGGAGATCGTGCGTGAAGAAGAATTTTGGTGAACTTTTCTTGGAGATTATGCGTGAATAAGAATTTTGGCGAATTATGTGTTTTGTTTTATTGCCTTTAATGTCTCATTCTTTTAACTGTGCTATGCAAGTTGGCTTGTCAATCAACTACTTGGTTGATCCTTATATGATGTTGTTGGAATTTCCTTATTGGTTGACAAACCACACATTTCTCGAATATATTGAGTTCCAGATCTTAACCAGACACATTCACAATCTGCTCATAAGTTGCTAAAATTTTTGCATGGTTAGAAGAAGTAGCAACTATAGTTTGCTTTACAAAATACTATGAAATAGTCATACCTCCACAAATGAACAAGTAGCTTGTTTGGGATCAAACTTTGTACGGATCAGATAAATATCCTGCATCTACATAACCAATTAAATTTTATTTTGATACATTTGAATAATATAAACCTATATCCATTGTTCCTCAAAGATATCGAAGTATATTTTTAATTTCATTCCAATGTCTTCAAGTTGTAGATGAACTATATCTTGCTGATAAATTCACCACAATTGATATATCAAGTCGTGTATTGCTAGCAAGATACATTAATGCTCAAATTGCATTAAGATATGGTACTTGAGGACCAAAAAGTTCTTCATTATCCTCACGAGGTTAAAAAAAGGTCTTTTTTTACATCTTATAACCT
The DNA here is from genome assembly GCA_036013995.1 of Theobroma grandiflorum. Taxonomy (NCBI): domain Eukaryota; kingdom Viridiplantae; phylum Streptophyta; class Magnoliopsida; order Malvales; family Malvaceae; genus Theobroma; species Theobroma grandiflorum. The sequence continues at coordinate 19,538,699 of CP142131.1, forward strand.
TACAACCATTGATGAACTCAATGGATATGCTTTCTTCATATAAAATTGTTTTAGCATTTTTGTGGTATAATTTGAGTAATGGACAAAAATTCTATTTGCCAAGTGTTCAATCTAAAAACCCAAACAAAACTTTGTTATTCCAAGGTTTTTTATCTCAAATTCTTTCTTTAAATAATCCACGACTTTTAATAATTCTTCAGGAGTTTTAGTAATGTTCAAGTCATCAACATAAATAACAATTATAATACATCATATCTAAACCCTTTTATAACATACATGGGCATATAGGATTATTTCTATAGCCTTCTTTCAACAAATATGTACTAAGTTGATTATACCACATGTGTCTTGATTGCTTCAATCCATATAAAACTTTATTTAATTTGATCGAATAAATTTCTCGAGAATTTAAAGTTTTGTGCTTCAGGCAATTTAAATCCTTCAGGGATTTTCATATAGATATCGTTATCAAGTGAGTCATATAAATAGGTTGTAGCTACACTCGTTAGACGCATTTCAATCTTCTCATCCATTACCAGACTAGTTAAAATAGAATTGTAATTATCTCCACCACAAAGAATATATCTTTTCATATTTAATACTAAATCTTTGGATAAAACATTGTGCGATAAGTCGTGCTTTATATCTCATAATCTCATTTTTCTCATTTCATATTCGCACAAATACCCATTTATATCTCATTAGTTTTGTATCATTTGATGTACGAACTACAGGTCCAAAAACTTCACATTTTGCAATCGAATTCAATTCCACTTTGATTGCGTCTTTCCACATTGGCCAATCATTTATATGTCTACATTCTTCAATAGACGTGGGTTCAAGATCTTCATTTTCTTTTATAATATTGAGCTCTATATTATATACAAAATATCGTCAACGTTTATTTACCAGTTCCATCTTTTCCCATCATGACATAATTTATTGAGATCTCTTTATTTTTACTGATTTTAGGTACCTGAATTTCTTCTGGAATGTTTATCAATTATGTCATGGGTCTCTTCTAGAGTTTTTACTTCTTCTTTCTGATCATCTCAAATATTTGCTCTTTTTCTTTTTTCGAGGATTTTATCTTTGGAACTGATTGGTCTCAATGCTTATGGCGTGTCTTGTCCTACAAGGACATTAATGTTAATAGGAGCATTTGTAGCTGGTATATAAGATTTAGTTATTCTTTTAGGTCAGTAAATATCACGCCCTGAAACTCCCCGTTAAGCCCGTGACAATCGCCGCGACGTCTCGATAGGCATTCATACCCCGAATACTGACTGAAATGTCGCAAGGCTTTCGTACTAGTTTTCTTACCTCCCCTATGAGTAGTTATTACCAAACATCATATTTTAAAAGATTTGAAAATTTTTTTTCGATTCAAAACAATAAAAAGGTGATTTTAACCTCACAGGGGTATTTTGGTCATTTACCCTCAAAAATTTCGAGACAGGCGAAAAATGCAACGTGTGGGTGGAAACCGCATATTTTGTAACCAGAAATAAATTTATAAGCCTAAAACATTTATTTGAAGTAAATTTGTAACTATTTGAATATATATAAAAACATTCAATAAAATATTCTAATTTCTTATAAAACAATATTTTCAGAAATATCTAAAAATAATTTTTACAGCGTAAAAACAAAGTAAATTCACATATACTATCATACCTTGAATCAGGGTATGAATTTTAAATTCCAGTGACATGTGGGCCCCCAACTGACCAAGAAGGTGTAGTGCTGTGAACCCTTACTTTCTAGAATGCAACTTCGAGATTAATTCTTGTCTTAATCGGCTATCAATAAATTGTCTTGAGCTTGAAAAAATGTATAGGAAGAGGGGTGAGATTATAAAATTCCAGTGAGTAAACAAATACTAGCTAAAATATCTAAAATCGAGTAAAAGGAGATAAAATTTCAAATCTCTTTCTTTGTACTATCATTTCTCTTATCTCAACTCAGTTTAATTGAGTAGAGACAAATAAAACATTCTATCGAGCAAAATAGAATTATTTTACTCGATTAAATTAATATTTAGTATGGCTTATGTATTTCTCAAAATCTTAACTTGGCTCTTGCCAAAATCATTCTCGAGGATGCCTCGGCCGAAACATCTAACCGAGACCGCCAAGGCTATTCAGTGTCATATACACATGAATATATTTTTATATTTGAAAATAGTATCTAGCCATACCTTGGCATTGGCTGAGTCTCACTTTCACGTGGTGGTAAGGCGTGAAGTGGACTCAAACCCCTCCCCAGGAGATATTCTACGTGCCTTTCCCACAGAGATAAAATAAATCAGCCGAGTTTACCGTGCCCCTCCAATAGGCTGGTCCATGGAAACCTGCCATTGTAGTGTAGATCGACTCCACCATAATCATAAAATAATATCAGCCGCATGACATGACTGCACGATATTCCCTCGCTTATTAAGGCGAGTCAAACAATTTACAGATTTAATAGATTATAAAATCAGTCGTTCATGCGAAGGTTACCATAAGCCATTCAAATTAAAAATACAATTTAATTCACAACATATAACCGTCTCCGATTACTCTAATTTAAAACCATTATTCAATTTTCTAGAAATTTTATAAAATCATTTTATGAAATCACATTTTCCTATAAAATACAATAATTTTCCATTTAACCATTTTTCATAAAATCACGGAGTTTAATAAATCTGCTCTAGATAATTAAAAAGATATAAGAGTACTCACTGTACTAGGAGTAGATATACTCCTATTCTCGATCATCGGGTGTAGTCTTTTACCCGTATCAAATAGCTCACCACCTATTCACAATACATGACACAAAAATTCAATAATTTGTGTCAAATCATTATAAATTATTTTAGGCTCTTATCCATGCGTATGCACTAGATAGGGTTTGAAATGTTTGGACAATCGCTTAATTGCAGTGTCTGACCTAACTCGCCTATACACGGTGTAAATTCCTAAAATCTCCAATTCAACTCTAATTCCATCCATTTCAATTTCAATTATCCAATTATATCCATAATACTTCAATAACTATGAATTTGATCCAATTTATCAGTCCGAACTATAAATTACGCTTTTACCCCTAATGGGTAAAAATTTCAATTTTTGCACCGAAAATTCTCATTTAATGTCCAACCTCAAAATTCCTCATTTTTCCATCCAATTCTCTTAAAATAAAGTCAACCACATCCTCACATACCATTGGCTAGATTCGGCGTAGAGAAATTCATGGAGAAAATGAATATTTTTCTTGTTGTTTTTCTCATAAACATGCTAAACTAACACTAAACACTAACATAGTTCAAAATCAAATTAATCTAACAACTTTCTCTCTCTAAACCCATATAATCAGAATTGAATCCATCATCAAAACACATAATTTAACCATGAAAAATAAGGAGAAATGCATGGAAATGATAGATCTTAAGCTAAGTTTGAAAAATCATACCTTTAAACACTTGATTCCTTGAAAAAATCACACTTTTTCTTGATTTTTCTCACTCTAGTGTTTATTTTTGTTCTCTCTCTCTCTCTTCTGGTCTTAGCCAAATTTTGGGGAAGATGGCTGATTTTTTTTATGCCTTTTTAAGCCATTAAATTAATATTATTTTATTTTAACACATTTTAATTTTTTATTCAATAGTAATCATTTTGACTTTATTTCTCCACCATTCATTTCCCTTCACTTATCCAAGTCTTAAATGAAATTTTCAGATTTTTCCAAAGTTTTGATGGAGCAAATTTTTTAAAATTACACTTTTACCCCCGAACTTTTTAAAAATTATATTTTTTGCCCCAAAAATTGAAAAATTGCCAAAAGGTATATTTTTCACTCTTCAAACTCATACCACATTCCAATTTATCAAATTTGATCTAAATTCTCGTGAAAAATTAAATTTGGTCCTCTGATGGTAAAATTACCATTTTACCCCTATACTTCAAAATGTACCGAAATTGCATTTTCTTTCCACTTTTCAATCTCAAATTATGTTTTAACTAGTCTAAATAATCAATCTAAATCAAATGGAGCCAAAATCTTCTTTAAAAATTCTCGTTTTGACCTTTAGTGGTAAAATTACTATTTTACCCTTATGTCCCAAAAATATCGAGAATTACACTTTTTCATTGCTAAACTTAATTTCATGCTCCAATAATAATATTATATTTCATATAATTATTCTTGGTCCAATGTGATCAAAATTTTTTATGAAAATCTCCATTTCGCCCTTAAATGATAAAATGACTGTTTTGTCCCTAATCAGTCAATTTTTCCGATTGACTCCAAATCGGATTTCGAACTCCGAATCACTATTTTAAGTAATCTCTGGACTGTGAAATTCTCGATTTCACTCTTAAAATCCTTATTTGAACTCATTTGAGGTTTAATCGACTTAATGGTACCATTACGAATAATATCGTCTTTTAACGATTTTCTCGAACTTCCCAAATATGCAAACATTCTATTGAGCATCTAAACGACATCATAATTATTTTATAAATCAGGGTTTGATAGTAAATACGTCTGATAACAAATTTACTATGTTTTGTAAAAGAATTATCTTTTGAACTTCAAGTTCATATTGATTTGTGCGATGATCAAAACTAGATAATGATAATTCATTCTAAGGAATTTTCTTTTGTAGCTGCTTATTTTTCTTCTCCTAATGTTGGAAAAATTGTTTCATCAATATGACAATTGTCAGTTAAAAATCCACTACGCAAGTATACGTATCGAATAGACAGTATATTAGCAAGTAGAGTATCGTTCCCACGGAAAATTAATCTAAAACTTTACGAATTACTAAAATTAAAACAATTTAATTTTATCCAAATAATCCAAATTAATTAATTAATTAAAACTAATAAACTAGAATTTAAAATAACAAGAAAAATCAAAATAATAACAACTGGAGAAAATATCAGATTAAACAAGCCTAGGATTACAATATCTCTCACACTTCATCTAAATTTTACCTCTATCCTTAACTTATTTCAGTGAGTCGAATTGCTAACCTAGAGTCCTAAATTATTTATAAGGGTCTCCCGACTCGTCCTATAAAAATATCTATTTTAACCAAAACACTATATCCCTATGTGATTTGAAATTAAAACAGACTCATTAAGTTCAGGCTCTAATCTGGCTGCATATGGCCTATAGGTATATCCCTATCCTATACGTAAATCATTTAACATTATCATATGCTATCCCAATTTTAGTCTACTCTAAACTCCCTCTACCAAGTTTGTTTAGGTTCCTAAATCAATTTAATTGGTGATCAGGCAATTAAAAGCATTAAGAACGAATTGAAATAAACAATTCAATTCCCATTGAAAATAAGTAAGAAAAAGATTAAAAACTTAGACTACATGTGAGTTCAATTGCAATCCTAGAAAAAGAAAATTAGCTACTCATAATTGCAAAATCAAATAACATTGTATAAAGTTCAACCATTGAAAATAACAAGAAGAATAAAAGCTAAGGAAGAAAACAAAATAATTGCCGCTCTGATCTCCGGGTTTCCGCTTCAACTTCTAGCTTCTTGAATCTCCAAAGGTTTTTTTCTCAAGTCTTAAAATATCCTATATATATACTAACAAACTTAACCTAAATTTCTCCAAGTTGACTTAGGGTTTAATTGGGCTTAAAACATAATGAGAGACCCAAAAAATCACTTAACAGTCTTTACAAATTTCCATTCTCAGTGCAAGACGTCCAGCTACTTTCTGACATAATTTTCTCTATCTTCGAGGTAGAACTGGGCAAAGTGATCTTCATAAAAGTTGTATTTCTATCTCTTAGCTTTCCAATGGTCTAAGAATCGCAGCAATTGGAGTTCTGTAGCTCGAGATATGGCTAAAACACTGAAACATATGCAAGCAGATTTCTGGATCTTTTAGTACCTTACTTTCCAAAATTAAGCCCAATTACTTTAGGTCCTACCAAAAATATAAAAACTAATAAATATTAACCAAATTAAAGGAAATAACATAAAATTAAATAACTTACTTAAAAATAAATTAAATATAAAAATAACTAAAAATTAAGTAAATTACAATTAAAAACTAAGGACTTAGCTAAAATTTAATAACAAAATTAGAATAAAATAATTCTATAAAATAGAATTATCACACCCCCAAACTTAAGATTTTGTTAGTTCTCGAGCAAAAGAAAAGAATCACAAAAAGAAAACGCAAACATGAAAATCCTTGAACGAGTGATAGAAATACCAAATCATGATTTCTCAATTTTTCCTCAGAAATTAACTCAAATTCTAGTTTAAGGTAACATACAACTAATCCTCAAATTCATGCATCAATTCAAGTGAAACTTTATTTTTCGAATGGACTTCTGTGTGTGTGTGAATGCTCTTTTACAAAGAATATCATGCAATTCAATTTAGTTTATGCCAAATCTAAGCATAGATTAGTACTTGGATCCCATAAGTTTGCTTTTCATCTCTCTCTCCACTAATGTAGATTAACACTTATTCAAGGATCAATAGGTCTTTACCAAGCTTGTAATGTAAGGCTAGGGTCGAGGTATGATAAATGATATATTTAAGCTCAAATTCACCCTAAGCACTTAATCAATCTAGGACACATAAAGAGCTCAAAAAAAAAAAATTTTTTTTAGCACCCTCAAACTTGAAGTAAACTTTCCTTTATAACACACATTGCTTTCTTTTCTTTCTCTTTTTTTTTTTCAACCCCCAAACTTATTTTTTGACAATTATAAAAAAGGGGTAATTTTTCCAACAACCTTCACTTTTTTTTTTTTTTTACCTTTCTCCTCAATTTATTCTTTAAGCTCAAATCATTCCTTAGAAAGATTAAAATACTTAAAAGGTGAAAGGTTCAAATTGTTGGATTTAAATAGACAGGCCATGGCTAACATAATTGTGTAAATTACAAAGAAAAGGTAAATTAGGCTAAAAAGGGGTGACTAAGGATAAATATAATAAGGTAGGCTCAAAAGGCTCAAACGGTCCAAAAATGGCCTAAATCACTTCCTATCCTAAGTGTTATCCAAGATTTCGCCTCGAGAGAAAATCAAACAAATTCTACAATTCATGACTTCACTATACTTTTTTATCAACATAAATTTTCTCTGAATCACATAAAAATTCTAAGTAAAAGAGTATAGTGCTCAAATTATTGGAAGTCACACTTTAAAATAAAATTAACACAAGAATATCACAAAAAATTAAATCATAACTATATGCTTCCTAAAAGCTAAAAATCAAAAGATAATTAAAATATCATCCTAGGATTGTGACAATCATGAGTAAGGTGCAACTATCTCAAAAAAAAAAATTTTTTTTGAAAACACAAATGAAACATGCAAAATATAAATAAACATGCAAGACAAATTTTAAACCAAAGGTAACTAAACATAAAAAAATTTTAAAAAAATTTCGATACCACTAAATTCTAAACTACCCCCAAACTTAAAATAAACATTGTCCTCAATGTGATAAAAGAAAATAAAGAAAAAGGACAAGAATACTCCTCTAACTCCGAAATGGCAAACTACATGTCCTCTGCATCGTCACCTCCAAAATCATTCGCAGAGCATTTATCAATAAAATTTTCAGCAAACAAACAGTCCATAAATCCAATATATGGGTAACAAAAATTTGGCACCAATCATCAAAATTTTCTTGAGGGAGGAGTAAATGTGGTGAGTGTAAAAAATAAAAAATAAAAAATAAGTAGAATTAACGTGTAGAAAAAAAGAAATGAAAAAGTACAGGAAAGAGGCAAAAAATAAGAGAAAGAGTAGTTCGGCTGAAGGAAGACAAAAGTGAAAAAAGTGAAAAAAAAAATAAAAGAAATAAAAATAATGTGTGGCTGAAGACAAGAAAAAGAAGCAGAAAAATAAAAAGAAGGGTAGTGTGGCGGAAAAGACAAGAAAAGGATGCAGAAAAGTTAAAAAAAAATGAAATTGTGCGGTTGAAAAAAAAGTTAAAGGGTTGGGGCTGGGCCCCTACTGCACTGTTTCTACAGTGTTTTCTGCACTGTTACTGCACTGTTTCTACAATATTACTGCACTGTTTTTACAGTGTTTTCTGCACTGTTACCGCACTGTTTCTACAGTGTTTTCTGTACTGTTAAAACATTGTTACTGGACTATTTTTGTACTTTTTACTGCAGTGTTTGCTCCATTCAGCGTCGCGGCTCTCCCTTTGAGGGCTGCGGTGCTGAAACAGTCTGTTTCTTGCTGCTTTTGCAGCACAATTGAGGGTCACGGCTCTGATTCTTTTTTTTTTGTTTTTGAATTTTTTTTTGAAAACCAATTATCTGCAAAAGGAGATAAAAAAATTAGAATAAATAATAAAAACAACTACTAAATAAATAAGTAGTGAAATAAAATAAAATAAAATAAAAACTCATGAAAAAAAAATAACGAAAATAATTAAAGTTAAGGAACTTGGGTTGCCTCCCAAGAAGTGCTCGTTTACAGTCACTAGCTTGACTTTAGCACCCCATTTTTCAGTTCTTCATCCTCGAAATATGGTCTAAGGCTCAACCCATTAACCATGAATATGCCCGTATCCTCACTATCAATCTCAATTATTCCACACGGATAAGCCTTGACCACTTTGAAAGGACCCCACCATCTTTCTTTGCGTTTCCATGGAAAAAGCTTGAAGTATGATCTAGAAAGCATCATTATTTGTTGTCCAATCTCAAAAGGACAATTAGATGGTGGCGGAGGATGCTCAGTTGCTGACTGCTTGGGTCTCAAAGGCGTAGGTGGTGGCTTAAACTCAAAGATTGGTGCATGCTCAATTGAAGGTGGTGGAATAGGCTCGCCTTTACCTTCATTGATTAAAATCACTTTATAACAACTATCTGTATAGGGATACTGAGTTGAATTGAACAAATTAAATATCACTTCCTCTTCTCCAACATTGAAAGTTATTTTACCATTCTTCACATCAATTATTGCTCCAGCTGTAACTAAGAACGGTCTTCCCAAAATAAGAGGAATTTCAACATCATCTTCAATCTCAAGCACAATGAAGTCCACCGGAATGTATAAATGCCCAACTTTAAGCAAAACATCCTCTATAATCCCAACTGGGTGCTTGATTGTTCTGTCTGCTATTGCAAGGTAACGGTAGTAGGTTGTATATCTTGAAATCCAAGTTTCCTAGCAATAGAAAAAGGCATTATTGAAACACTAGCACCTAAATCACAAAAAGCTTTAGAAATTTTAAAACTACCAATAGTGCAAGGAATAGAAAAACTCCCTGGATCTTTAAGCTTTGGTGGTAGCTTATTCTGGATTATAGCACTGCAATCTTCAGTAAGTGCAACTGTCTCAAACTCTTCCAATTTCCTCTTCTTGGTCAGGATGTCTTTCAAGAATTTAAGGTAACTTGGCATTTGTTCTAAAGCTTCAGCAAAAGGAATATTAATGTGCAGTTTTGTAAATACCTCAAGAAATCTTTGGAATTGTTTGTCCAATTTTTGCTTTTGAAAACGTTGAGGAAAAGGTGGTGGAGGTGTGGGCGTAGATTGTGATTTACCTTTAGAATTTTCAACAGATTTTTCAACCACAATTTCTTTTTTAGCTTCTTTTTCAATTTCTTTCTTATCAACTTGAATTGAAATCTCAAAATTTAAAGCTTGATTACTTACCTCTTTTCCATTGTGGAGAGAGATTGCCATACAACGTTCCTTACCTTCTCTTCTTGGGTTGGATTCAGTATCACTTGGTAAGGCACCTTGGGGTCTACTGTTGATGAAATTTGCAAGCTGTCCCATTTGGGTCTCAAGATTTCTCAACGAAGCTCCTTGACTTTGAATTAAAGCATCAGTCTTGGACATATATTGCAAGAGAAGTTCTTCCAAGTGGGGCTTTTTTTTCAAGAACTAGTGGTCTAACTTGTTGTTGGAAACCAGGAGGCATGATGGGTTTTGGATTGGAAGGCCCTGCACTGTTATTCCATGAAAAATTTGGGTGGTGTCTCCAACCAGGATTGTAAGTATTGGAGTATGGATTGTTCTGCTGTCTATTAAAGTTCCCCACAAATTGGACTGATTCAGAATTGTATGAACATTGATCATATGAATGGCCATCTCCACACATCTCACAAACCACTGATGAATTTTGAACTGCATGGACTCTTAGTGTGTCAAACTTTTTGGTCAGTGCAGCCACTTGTGAAGCTAATTGAGCAGTCAAATTGCCAAGTGCATCAATTTCATAAGCTCCAACCACTTTTCTCGATCCCGACCTTTCTGAAGGCCATTGATAATTATTGGAGGCCATCTCTTCCAACAAGTTATAGGCATCCGCAGCATTCTTACTCATTAATGCCCCACCAGCAGCAGCATCAATTGTAGTTTTAATTGACCCAACCAGCCCATTGTAGAATGTTTGAACTTGCAACCAATCAGGAATCCCATGATGTGGACATCTTCTTAATAATTCCTTAAACCTCTCCCAAGTTTCATACAAGGACTACCATCAAATTGTGTGAAGGAGGTGATATCATTCCTCATCTTAGCAGTCTTGGCAGGTGAAAAAAATTTTGCAAGAAACTTTTGTGCCAAGTCTTCCCATGTAGTGATAGACCCATTAGGTAGTGAATTAAGCCAACTTTTTGCTTTATCTCTAAGAGAAAACGGAAACAGTCTCAATCTGATAGCATCATCAGTTACTCCATTGTATTTAAAGGTATCACAAATCTCCAAGAAATTCACTAAATGAGAATTAGGATCATCACTGGGTAACCCACCAAACTGGACTGAAGACTGAATCATCTGAATGTAAGCTGGTTTAATTTCAAAATTATTCGTATTGATAGAAGGTCTCCGAATACTTTGATGCAAACCTTGCAAAAGTGGAACAACATAATCTCTTAGTGCTCTATTTGCTTCAGGAACCAGATTAATGGCATTATTGCCATCGTTATTATTATCCTCAGCCATTGTCTGATTTAAAGTTGCAACTTGCAAATTCTCCCTTCGACGTCTTCTGAAAGTTCTTTCTATCTCAAGATCAAAAGGAACAAGATTCAAGTTGTTTCTTCTTTGCATACAACGACCAACGATACCTGCAAACAAACAAAAACTAATATTAAAACAAGAAAAATAAAATTTGAAGTAAGACTAAATTGCTTGGTATTAGTATTAATAAAAATTCTAGAAACAATTCCCCGGCAACGGCGCCAAAAACTTGTCAGTTAAAAATCCACTACGCAAGTATACGTATCGAATAGACAGTATATTAGCAAGTAGAGTATCGTTCCCACGGAGAATTGATCTAAAACTTTACTAATTGCTAAAATTAAAACAATTTAATTTTATCCAAATAATCCAAATTAATTAATTAATTAAAACTAATAAACTAAAATTTAAAATAACAAGAAAAATCAAAATAATAACAGCTGGAGAAAATATCAGATTAAACAAGCCTAGGATTACAATATCCCTCACACTTCATCTAAATTTTACCTCTATCCTTAACTTATTTCAATGGGTCGAATTGCTAACCTAGAGTCTTAAATTATTTATAAGGGTCTCCTGACTCGTCCTATAAAAATATCTATTTTAACCAAAACACTATATCCCTATGTGATTTGAAATTAAAATAGACTCATTAAGTTCAGGCTCTAATCTGGCTACATATGGCCTATAGGTATATTCCTATCCTATACGCAAATCATTTAACATGATCATATGCTATCCCAATTTTAGTCTACTCTAAACTCCCTCTACCAAGTTTGTTTAGGTTCCTAAATCAATTTAATTGGTGATCAGGCAATTAAAAGCATTAAGAACAAATTGAAATAAACAATTCAATTCCCATTGAAAATAAGTAAGAAAAAGATTAAAAACTTAGACTACATGTGAGTTCAATTGCAATCCTAGAAAAAGAAAATTAGCTACTCATAATTGCAAAATCAAATAACATTGTATAAAGTTCAACCATTGAAAATAACAAGAAGAATAAAAGCTAAGGAAGAAAACAAAATAATTGCCGCTCTGATCTCCGAGTTTCCGCTTCAACTTCTAGCTTCTTGAATCTCCAAAGGTTTTTTTCTTAAGTCTTAAAATATCCTATATATACTAACAAACTTAACCTAAATTTCTCTAAGTTGACCTAGGGTTTAATTGGGCTTAAAACATAATGAGAGGCCCAAAAAATCACTTAACAGTCTTTACAAATTTTCATTCCCGGTACAAGACATCTAGCTATTTTCTGACATAATTTTCTCTATCTTCGAGGCAGAACTGGGAAAAGTGATCTTCATAAAAGTTGTAGCTATATCTCTTAGCTTTCCAATGGTCTAAGAATCGCAGCAATTGGAGTTCTGTAGCTCAAGATATGGCTAAAACACTGAAATATATGCAAGCAGATTTCTGGATCTTTTAGCACCTTACTTTCCAAAATTAAGCCCAATTACTTTAGGTCTTACCAAAAATATAAAAACTAATAAATATTAACCAAATTAAAAGAAATAACATAAAATTAAATAACTTACTTAAAAATAAATTAATTATAAAAATAACTAAAAATTAAGTAAATTACAATTAAAAACTAAAGACTTAGCTAACATTTAATAACAAAATTGGAATAAAATAATTTTATAAAATAGAATTATCAACAATTGACAAATTTTGTCATGAATAAATCTCTTGTTCATAAATCTAAATATATAATTACAAATAGAGATTAGTATCCAACATATATTCCTAAATTCCTTTGAAGACCTATCTTTGTGCGTTGTGGTGGAGCAATTGAAACATATACCGCCTTAGGAATCTCTCATTTGGCACAGGAGCATCCCTCTATCAGTTTCCTTTTTCTTATGGAGGGTCTTACACAACTGGATACCAGTTGAGCTACGGATGAAGGAAAAAGGTTTTCAATAGGATCTCTCATTTGGCACAGGAGCATCCCTCTATCAGTTTCCTTTTTCTTATGGAGGGTCTTATACAACTGGATACCAGTTGAGCTACGGATGAAGGAAAAAGGTTTTCAATTAGCTTCGAGATGTTTATGTTGCTCCTCAGAGGAATCTCTAATACATGTCCTATGGGAGAGTCCGGTAGCAAAACAGGTTTGGGAATTCTTTGCAAAATTCTTTCCAATCCATGTCTTGAATTCCAAATAGATTTCTCAAATTTTATGGGCATGGAATTATTCTGGGGACTTTGTCAAAAAAGGTCATATCCGTATATTGCTTCCAATATTTATTTGCTGGTTCCTATGGTTAGAAAGAAATGATGCAAAGCACAGGCAATCTGGTCTGTATCCTGCTCGAGTTATATGGCGAATTATGAAGCTATTGAGACAACTTTATGATGGTTCCCTTTTACAACAATGGCAATGGAAAGGAGACACAGACATAGCAACCATGTGGGGTCAGCATTTTCAACCGAAGCGACGAGCAGCTCCTCATATTTTTTTCTGGAAAAAGCCTTCCATAGGTGAATACAAGTTGAATGTGGATGGCAGTTCACGGAACAGTCAACAAGCAGCTAGTGGTGGAGTTCTTCGAGATCACACAGGTAACCTTATTTTTGGTTTTTCTGAGAATATTGGTTCTTGTAATTCTTTGCAGGCAGAATTGAGGGCTTTACTTCGAGGACTTCTTTTGTTCAAAGAACGCCATGTTGAAAAGCTGTGGATCGAAATGGATGCATTGGTGGCGATCCAACTAATCCAGAAGTCCCAAAAAGGATCTCATGACATAAGATATTTGCTAGAGTCCATAAGGCAATGTTTGAGCAACTTTTCCTACCGCATTTCACACATCTTTCGAGAAGGCAACCAAGCAGCAGATTTCCTGTCAAATGAAGGACACAATCATTCAAACCTTTGTGTGTTCAACGAAACACAAGGTGAGTTGTATGGAATGCTCAAGTTAGACAGATTGAATTTACCTTATGTCCGTTTTTTATAACTATAAAGGAGTAGTACTCCTCGTTTACATTTGCTGTTATAAAATCCAAATTTGCTTAGTATCTCAATGTAATAGTAAGGAATATCCATCCTTCTGTAGCACCAAAAGTTATGCACTTAGGATGGCTATCCTTACTCTAGGTGCTTTTACGACTTTGCATTTTAGGCATGTAATGTTGGAGGTACGGTTTATGTCCCCCTCCTTTGTCCTTTGACCTTATAATTAATAAAATTTAACAGGGTAGCTGGGCCCCGCGAAAAATTTTAGTATTAAAAAAAAATTGAAACATATACTGCACATCAAAAAAAAAAATTCTTGGATGAGAAATATTTGGTTCCTGACCATAAATCATTTGTATAGGGAGATTTATGATAACATGTTTGGCCTGATGCATATAAATACTGCTGCATCCAAAATGGCATGCCCTAAGCAGTCATTAGGAGTTTGAATTTCATAAGTAATGGCCTTGCAATCAGTTGAAAGTGTTTAATAAATAATTCTACTATACCATTTTGTGTATAAACATAAGCAACAAGCTTTATTCCAACTAATATACAATATTAAAGGCTTGAGATGTAAATCCACCAGCATTATCAAGACAAATAATCTTGATTAGGAAAATGTGCTTGTAAACGAATGGTTACAAATGACAAATTGCAAGTTGATAATAAGCATACATGTGATCATCTAGTTGATGCATCGATTAAAACCATAAAATATCTAAATAGTTCACATGGTGGATGTATGAATCCACATATAACTTTGAATATTATTCAAAAACGTAGGGAATTTAATCTCGATTTTAGCTAGAGATAGCCTTATAATTTATTTGCGTTTAGAGCAAGTAGCACATAAAATTCATTGATTGAAAAATCTTCTGGTTTTTCAATGAATGATCATATAAATTTTTAATCATTTTCTTGCATCATTATTGATCCGAGATGGTCCAACCGGTCATGCCAAACATTAAAATCATTAGTAAACTTCTAGTTTACTATGAGTTTTAATTATTCTAATATTTGTATAGTTTAATTTTGAAAATTGAGCGAGTAATTCTTTTCAACACACACTTTCTGTTGAAGATAATAGATGTAATATAGAAATATTAAGTGTCTCTTTCATTCATTGTCTCAATATGATATTTATTCAAACGAATATCTTAAAACTTAATAAACTTCTTTAAGACTTAATAGAAAATAATACATCCTCTATTACTTTATTCCTCAAGGTAGTAAAATATTAGCTCTTCTGGAGCCCTCAATTAATCTTGTACTATTAGATATTTAATTGACATTGATTTATCTTTCGTTGTCCAGTAGGAAAAATATTTCTTGTCTTCAAATATAGTGTGTTGTAGCAATGTCTGCTAAATATATATTTACATCATAAATCTTGGATCCAGCAATATGAATATCTCATTTTTTTTCAATAAAATAAGATATATATAATAAGAAACTTGCAAGTTATCATAAAAGAATATTAAATATAGAATTAAAACACATAATAAGAACATATCATTTAAATATAATGAAAACATATTAAAATATCTTCATAATATAGTTATACTAAAACATACTAATTACTATTAAATTCATTCTCGGATATTTTTATTACTAATTGAATGATCAATTCCTTATTTAAGATAAGAAAATCAATAATAGATATTTTTATTACCAATCATGTAATTAATTTCTCTTTTAGAGTGAACAAATATATTGATGTACTATATCAACTTGGCCATGATTAAAATTATCATAAGATGTTTTAATTTTCAGTGATATTTAAGACGTACAACAAGTACATGACTAATGATCTTTCATGGCATATCAATAGCAATACGTTTTCTATATTCCTTTTATTCTCTTCATTTTTGTTTTTTCATTATTTATCCACTTCTAGTGGGTAATAAGTATTCATCCACTTCTTGATGGGTTATCTACTATTGGTGGGTTAGTGGGTTAAGGTGTCCATCAACTTTTAGTGTGTTGAAAGTATTCAGGTTACAAGTAATCCACATATAATGGGTTATCCACTTCTGGTGGATTTTTTTTTTTTTAGTAAGTTACGACATTCATCCACTTCTAGTGGTAAATTATCCATCTACTTCTGGTGGCAAAATTATTATCCACTTCTGGTAGTAAAATTATAATTAAAATTCAAATAGTGATAGTGTAAATTATTATAACGACCTCTTCCATATCTATGATCATAATTATTAAATGATGTGGCATTCACTTCAAAGAATAGATAGATTCATGACCATGACTTTAATTATTAAATAATGTCACATTCACTTCAAGGAATGGACAAATTTATAACAATTTTTTTATTAGGATCTCGTTTGTCACATTCACTTCAAGGAATGACCATTCATAGTTATTCATTAATAGCTATATAATAGCAAATTCACTTTCCAATCAAGAGATATAATATAATATATACAACATTATTGTAAAATTCATATTAAGGTTGATTCTAAGAGAATGAAAATACTAAAGAGATATCAAGTTACTTACCTGATTTTATAAAATCAGAAATTAAAACTCAATCATTGAAATCCTTTTGAAGCTTGAAGATGATGAAAATATAGTAATTCTAAAACTTGAGAGATCAAAGAATCGTGCTGATAACGTATTATGAAATAAATCTAAAAGAGCGAATAAAGATAATTGGAAAGAATAATTAAAAAGAAAAAACAAAGTATTGAGGGGGAGAAAAGAGATCTTATTGAAGTATGTATTTACAAATGAACTGAGGGAGCCTATTTATAGGCAAATAACCCCTTATCTTGATAGAATTTACAAGATGAAGATAACATTTAAGGATTAGATGGATTAAATCCTAATTCAATCTAATTTACATCTAATTTAGATATAGATAGAATAAAGGGACGTTTTAAAAAATAACCTTTAAATATAAGATGTTTTCAAAAATACCCTCTTTATAATTTTAACTATTTTTAACCAAGTTGAACAAAAATACCCTTAATGAAATTACACGTTATGATGTGACACGCCATGTACAAAAACTTGTGACACGTCATGTACAAAAACCTGTAACAAGCCATGTACAAAAACCTGTGACAAGCCATGGTTAGGTTATGACACGCCATGCACAAAAATCTATACACGCCATGTACAAAAACCTGTGACAAGCCATGGTTAGGTTGTGACACGTCAGGTACAAAAACCTGTGACACGCCATGTATAAAAATCTATGACAAGCCATGGTTAGGTTGTGACACGCCATGTACAAAAACCTGTGATATGCCATGTATAAAAACCTGTGACAAGCCATGATTAGGTTGTGACACGCTATGTACAAAAATCTGTGACAAGCCATGGTTAGGTTGTGACATGCCATGTGACACGCCATGGTTAGGTTGTGACACGCCATGTACAAAAACCTGTGACAAGCCATGGTTAGGTTGTGACACGCCATATACAAAAACTTGTCACACGCCATGTACAAAAACCTGTGACAAGTCATGTATAAAAACATGTTCCACACCATAGTTAAACAGATATACTGAAATCCTCTCAATTCTTTTCTTTTTTTTGTTTTTTTTTGACAATTTAGCATTGCTTAAAGTGTTTCCAACATGTTTTCATAAATCAAAATATAATTTTTTTATCTAAAACACCTACTTTGACTAAAAATTAAAAAAAATTCTTTTGAAAACCTAGGTTTATAAATTTAAAAAATTTGAATTTATACTCGAATTGATTCAATTAAAAGTTATTTCATACATCTGTGATTATTTCTACCATTTTAATTTTATCTAAAATACCAAAAATTGAATTTTTCAAATACCCACCCACCCACCCAAATACGTTAAAACGATTGCTTGGTGTCTTGAAAGTGCAAGAAAAAGAAATCTAAAAACGCGAAAGAGAGAAATCGAAAGCATAGCAGACGATTGCCGAAGAGAGAAATCGATAAAATTTGATAGAGTGGGATGGTGAGAGAGAGAAATCTGAAACACAAATGGAGAGAAATTATGATGAATGATTTAATTTATATAAAATAGTTTAAAGGGTGTTTTTGTCAAGTCATGGCTAAATATGGCTAAAAACAGTTAAACTTATTATAATGGTTATTTTTAAAATGTCTTTATCAAGAAAGGATATTCCTCACAATTTTCTCTAGAATAAATAGATATTTATAAAATATTCATAACATTTACGTATTTTTCGAAACTAAAATATTTACATTAACGAATATAAATTTTTTTATTAACTGGTAAAATTTAATTTTATTAAAAAAAATTTTCCTTGTTCAAATCGAGAAAGGCAAAAAAAGAACTTTTAGTATTGATGGTTGAGAAACTCAAAGGTGACGTTTGTTTACTGGGATGTAAAGTGACATTACTTGCAATGTGCCTAATTAAATTATACTGCAGTGTTTGTTTTGTAACAAACCACTACAATGTTAGATTGCAGTCCAAAACTAATGCAATGTACATTACATTGCAGGCTGTAATGTCTACAATGTTATTAAAGATATTTTTACCCTTCAACTTTATTATTTTATTAAAAATATTTTATAATATTATAATTAAAATAAAAAATATTAAATAAAATATATAATATAAGAAATAAATATTAAAAAAATATAAAAAATTAAAATTTATATAATATAGGTAAAAGAAATTAAAATAAAATATATAATATAAGAAATAAATATTAAAAAAATAAAATATAAAAAATTAAAATTTATATAATATAGGTAAAAAATATTAAAATAAAATATATAATATAAGAAATAAAAATTAAAAATAAAAAATTAAAATTTATATAATATAGACAAAAAAATTAAAATAAAATATATAATATAAAAATTATATTAAATAAATGAAATAAAATATACAAAATTATAATAAAAAATAAAAATAAAATATATGATATTAAAAATAATTTAAGAGATAATATTATATAAAAATTAATAATAAAAAATATAAATATATTAAATTTATATTTTAATAAATAAAGATAATTTAATAAATTAATATTATATTTTTTGTAAAGTACTTATAAAACAAACACTACAATATTATTTTTTTTATATTTTAATCATTATATTATTTTTATATTAAATACTGTAATATTATTTCTTTTATAATTATATTACTTATAATCACGTTATATAGTAAAATATCAAAACGTCACCAAAGTTAAAAATGGGATGATATGGCGTTTTGACGGTGGAGGCCTAGAGCCAGGCTCAATCCGAACAGGTACGTACTCTGTTATGTTAAACACGTGGCTCTTGTAGGCGCGTATACTCGTTTTCAAGGTCTAATCAGCAACAGAATTAACAATAGCATCTTATCGCTGCCCGCCCTGGATTCGCGAGATTTACTACAAAGCCCCCAGCGCCAAGATCCTGCTTCTGCCTTCACCACCAAGCCAAGCCAGGAAACGTTCAACAACTATATTGTTATTATTATTATTGTTATTAATGAGGTGTTTATACTTCCACGTCAACATTTTTTAAAGGCGTAAATGTTCCAATGCTCTTCGCCCACGCGTCCTCCTTTACATCGTCAGTATCAGTGCCGTTGCATCTCTAGAATCTTCTGTCACGCTATGATTGACTTTTGAACACAATCAAAATTCAAAATTAAAATAAATAAATAAATAAATTGACCCACTGTCCAGTTCATATTAGAAAAGAGTTTTTTTTTTAATTTTTAATTTTTTTATCAAAGTGGAATAAAGAAGGGGTGTAAGTAGCCCAATTATGTCGTATTTGATGGCTCAATCTGCCTAATAAAAAATGTCACAAGACCAATTCAAAACAGGACTAGACTTGGGTTGGGACACCCGCAAAATGAATTGAATTACTAGTAATTGGATATTATTGTTAGTTTCATCTTCCTATATGACAGGACGAATACAATGTTTTAGTCCTTTATCAATTATCACTTTCTGTATTTATTTATAACTTTTACTCTTTCTCCTTATTATCATGTTTAACTAACATGTTACAACAACTCAAATAAGCTTTTCAAAAAATATATATAATATTTAAAAAAAATTCTTAAATTATTAAATAAAGTTATCAATTAAATTCTTATATTTTTATTTTTGATAAAATAGACTCTTTTTATTAATAGTGGAGTAAAATGTTGTTACTATTTTTGCTTCTCAAATGATTAAGACTATTTTTTTGCTTCTTATTGTACCAGTATTTACTGTTTTGATTTCGCAACATTTTACTTATAATAAATTAAATAACATTGACAAAAATGTAAACAATTAAAAAAAATAAATTAGACACTCAATTACAAATGAGTAAATAGTTAGAGATTGATAATATGGGTGGCAAATAATATTAATGAATAAACTCTTATTTTTACTACAAAAAATCCATATTTATAAATTTGACTTGTAATTAAGCAGGCCAATTATTTCTTTTTTCTCGTGTGAAAAAGTAAAATCAACTATCGCAATTTACAAAGCAGGCCGAAAGGAAAGGCAAAAGACAAAAAGCTGTGCAAGCAACTACCGTCACAGCCCCTCCCCAACTTGCTTGGAAAAAAACAGGGTTGACAACACAGAGAAAGAAAAGAAGAGAAGCCGCCTCTCTTTCTCTCTCTAAAAAGATTTTCATTTTCCCTCTCTCTCTCTCTCTCTCTGTGGAAACAGACCCAGAAGTTTTGAACTCCGTTTTCAGGTACCTGTCTCCCCACAAACCATGCTCCTTTTGGTTGTTTGCATTATATTCTTCTCATTGCTTACTGGGTTTAAGCTGTTTTGCTTTTGTATTGCACCATTTTTTCTTTAATCTTTTTGGTTCTTTGACTCGTGGGTGTTTTTCTTTCTTTATTTTGATTATTGAACTTAGCTTTGTTGGTTCATTCTCAGATGTGGGGGAAATTGATATTCTTTTTTGCCTTTTTTTTCATTATATTTTGTTCATCGTATCTTGGGTTTAAATTGTTATTTTTTTGGTAAAAAAAAAAGATGAAGAACTAGATGGCTTGATGTGCAAAAAAGCATTATGAGATTAGTCAAGGGAAATGAAAAAAGCTGTAACAGGACTGCATTTTTTAAGGTGGGGTTTGGTTGGCTCTTTTCTGTTATTTTTATTGATTTGTTTTGCAAAAGAGAGCACGATGTTAGTTGAAGTCATTTGCAGTACTTGATTGGTCTATTTTCCGGTGACTGTGGTTTTGTTGGCATCTATTGTTGTACCCTTCCTTAGTTTGAGTCTGAAGTGAGTAGAAAATTGGTTGCTGAGAGAACGGACCGTAAATCATATAATTCTCATATAAAGTTCAATTAATTTTCCTATTTTCTATCCATCGGAGCATTGCATTTTAATTTTTCTACTGCTTTTTTTGGAGATTGACAAGGTAGAGTAGCATCTAATTTGTTTCCCAATGGATTTTGAAGTGTTGGCATGGAGTATGGACAAATATGGTTTATTTCTTTTGACAGAGGAAAAATGTCTTACTTTTCATAGGCCGTCGTCACATCGCTTATGTTGCCTATTTCTGTGTACCCATTATGTACAAATGTCACTTTATGTGCGAGTGAATATCACCTCTGGGATACTTGCATTATCATCAGCCTGATGCTATTGCTGCCTCAAAACCATTTTTCTATAGTTGCAACTTGATACTACCTTGTCTTCCTGGCAACTCTGGAGTATAAATAAAGTATCCAGAATGGTTAATATTGCTGGTGGAAATGTCAAAGGCACATACAGTGCTCCCGTTTGGAATTGATAAAGAGGCTTAGAGCCTAAAAAACCTTTTGGAAATGTCCAAGTCACAGAAAACATCTTTTAAAGGCCAGGCCCTTGTTTATTCCGTTGAGTAGTTTGAAGTTGTTAACTTATTGTGATTCTTATTATGAATTTCATGGTGCAGAAATGCTATATGATGTATAAATGTAATTACATCTCCTAATCTGGGATGTATAACAACTCCTAAACCTCACTTTTCCAGCTGTCAGTGAAGATATCAAGGGCATTGCTGGAAGCAGAATTGTCCATATGATATGCATGTGTTGCAAAATACATAGTTTGCATCTGGTGGCATGTATTTTTATTCTTGATTTTCTGTTTTTGTAGCAAGGATATAGATTATCCCCTTTTGCCATTGGTTTGTTTAAGTGCCACAGCTTTGAATTACCAATGTTTTTTTAATTGATTAATATATGTGGTATAAAACTTTTTCTCTTCTTTGAAAATCTTCTGGTTTGTGCAGATCATGTTACGAGCAAAGCATATTGGTAACCTCTCAAGTAGTGCAAGGTCATTTTTATTTAGTGGGTCACGATGTAGTGCATCAGATGGAAATTCATGCACGTGCCCTGAAGATGAGTCCTGTGTTTCCAGAAAGCAGAGCATAAGAAATGAAGTTCTGTCCAAATCCTCAGGTAGGGGAACCCTGGCGTTGGGGACTGCATCCAAAGCTGTTGGTTCTCATGAAGCTGAGAGAGCACCACAGATTGTCTCTAATCCTATTCCTTTGCATAGATCTGGCAATGTAAATTATGATGTCAACATTGATGCTGCTCGACTTGATGGGCAGGCATCTGCTCCTATTTCTGACCAATTTGTTAAAGCTGGCATTGCAGCTGTGTCATTCTTGTCTGACATGATGAATTATAAGCTTCCTTTATCAGATGGGGGTGTAATGTTAAGCTCACAAAAAAACTGTGTGGTTGAATCATCAAGGCAACTTCCAAATATAAAATCTCCAGCTGTCAAACCTGTCAAAAGAGAGAACTTTGCTAAAGTTGATCCAAAACCGTCATCTGAAATAGCAGCAGGGCCAAAATCAACAGTTAGCTACCATGGTACAAAAGATAGAGGCAACAAGCCCAATTTTGTTAGAGGTTACAAGCGACTTTCAAATGCTGCATCAGTGGGTTCATCTGAAACTCATAGGACATCTGCAAATACTTGTGATAAGGGGAAGCCTATGCCACAGAGGGTGAAAGCTCATTCTCATCGCATCATGTCAAATTTTAACTCCAATGTACTACCTTCAGATGCGAAATTTTCAGATTCTGGCATGGAAGGTTTTAAAAAATCCTTTAGGGACATGAAAATGCCAACAGGAGTTGTTCCTATGACCAGGCCTTCAGCAGGCACTCGGCATGTCACTGAAAGTGTTTCCCACATATTGCAACAGCTGAACTGGGGTCCTGCTGCTGAACAGGCACTTGAAAATCTCAACTTCTCAATGGATGCATATCAAGCGAACCAAGTACTGAAGCAAATACAAGATCACACAGTTGCTCTTGGCTTTTTCTATTGGTTAAAACAGCGGGCTGGATTCAAGCATGATGGTCATACATACACCACCATGGTGGGTATCCTTGGTCGTGCAAGGCAGTTTGGGGCAATAAATAGATTACTTGATCAGATGGTAAAGGATGGATGTCAGCCAAATGTTGTGACATACAATCGTCTTATTCATAGTTATGGACGTGCAAACTACTTGAAAGAGGCTATCAATGTGTTCAATCAAATGCAGGAAGCAGGTTGTGAACCTGATCGTGTCACATATTGTACTCTTATTGATATCCATGCCAAAGCTGGGTTTCTTGATGTTGCTATGGACTTGTACCAAAGAATGCAAGCAGTTGGCCTTTCTCCTGATACATTCACTTATAGTGTGATAATCAACTGCCTTGGAAAGGCTGGGCACTTACCTGCTGCCCACAGGCTGTTTTGTGAGATGGTTGGTCAGGGTTGTGTTCCTAATCTAGTTACCTACAACATCATGATTGCTTTACAAGCAAAGGCTAGGAATTATGAGAGTGCATTGAAACTTTATCGTGATATGCAGAATGCCGGATTTGATCCTGATAAGGTTACATACAGCATAGTAATGGAGGTGCTTGGACACTATGGTTATCTGGATGAAGCGGAATCAATTTTTGCTGAGATGAAAAGGAAAAACTGGGTGCCTGATGAACCTGTTTATGGTCTGCTAGTTGACTTATGGGGAAAGGCTGGTAATGTGGAAAAGGCTTGGCAGTGGTATCAGGCCATGCTACATGCAGGGCTGCGCCCCAATGTTCCTACTTGCAATTCTTTGCTCAGTGCTTTCCTTAGAGTGCACAGGTTGTCAGATGCTTATAACTTGCTGCAAAACATGCTGGCTATGGGTTTAAATCCTTCTTTGCAAACTTATACCTTGCTCCTGAGCTGTTGTACAGAAGCCAGGTCACCGTATGATATGGGGTTTTGTTGCCAGCTCATGGCAGTCACAGGCCATCCTGCACATATGTTTCTGTTGTCCATGCCTTCAGCAGGACCTGATGGTCAAAATGTGCGGGATCATGTGGGTAAGTTCTTGGATATGATGCACAGTGAGGATAGAGAGAGCAAGAGGGGACTTGTGGATTCTGTGGTGGATTTTCTTCACAAATCAGGGCTCAAGGAGGAGGCTGGATCTGTTTGGGAGGTAGCTGCACAGAAGAATGTGTATCCGGATGCTGTTAGAGAGAAAAGCTCATGTTATTGGCTGATCAACCTTCATGTGATGTCAGATGGTACTGCTGTAACAGCACTATCTAGGACACTTGCCTGGTTTCGCCAGCAAATGCTAGTGTCTGGGATCAGTCCCAGCAGGATTGATATAGTGACTGGATGGGGGCGGCGGAGCAGGGTTACGGGATCATCACTCGTGAGACAGGCAGTTCAGGATCTTCTCAGTATTTTTAGCTTTCCATTTTTTACTGAGAATGGAAATTCTGGGTGTTTTGTGGGGTGTGGAGAGCCTCTTAACAGATGGTTACTTCAATCATATGTGGAGCGGATGCATTTACTGTAGTTTGCTGTCATTGTAGCATAAACAGAGTTTTGTTGCGGGAACTAGAAGAGGTTTTGTGTATATCTGAATGATTGCAGCTTTTTAAAATTTAAGGTTAAATGAGGAGCTGATGCCAGCTTTTGATTGTGTTGCAGTTTAGATCAGCTTTTGATTGAAAATTGTGATTACATAACCGGTGCACTAAGAATATAGGATGTGTGCCTTTTCTCCCCCTTTTTGCAGCCCTCACTGTAATTTTGGATCCACCTGCAACGCACTAGTGGTGGTCAATTGAGCAGCGGATAATTATGGTGTTAATGGCAAAAGTTTTTGGCTGAGTAGTTCTATTCTCCTACCTTGTTGTCTTTATTTTGGCTGTTAAGCAATTATCCCTAACCGTAACCTTCAAAACACTTGAATACAACTTGTTAAGAAAGAGATTGGAAAAGTCAGTTGATCATGGTCATTTATATTCAGCTTACTTTGTTTGATTCTGCTTTCTGTTTATCTTTTACATGATCCACTGAAAATAGCTTTTTCATTTTTTTTACCTTTCCTACTTCAACCTATGATTTAATCTTTCCATTTGCTATGTTGACTCTTTTCTCTGTCTAGATGCTATGCTGACTTGTTGATTGTAGGTTATGGGTTATAAATACCAGTGCTGTCAAGGTTGATGGGGCGGCTGCTAGAACTGAAGTGGGTTAAACTTGTTTGGTTTTCGCAAGGCCTTGGTTTCCTAGTTGTGTTTCTCAAACTTAAAATATTATGGTCTCTGTTGAAACTACTTGTGTTTCCAAAAGGGAAGGAAAATTTTAAACTTCCGAATGCCCAATGGAGATGGCATTGAGGCATTGACTTCACAAGCAAAACCAGGGAGAATGGTGGAAATTCTAGATATGGTAGTTGCACTGCTTTTTTTTTTTGAAAGGCTAGTTGCACTGTTTCATTTGCCTTGCCATGACTGTTGAAACGTTGCTCAAAAGTAACAAGCAATTTCATCCCCATATTCTCATTATTGGATGATAAAACCTTATTTCTTCCTTTTGACACGTTTATATTTAAATTCACATGCTTGACCAGGGAAGTCAACATCTTCTTCTTCTTCTTCATCATGTCCGGTTGGGGTGGTTGGGGCTTATTACTCCACCTGTCCCATGGAAACAAGGTCCTACTTCCTAGCCAATCTCTCAAGGGCTTTTACTCTGATTTTGTTTGGGCAACAGCAACACTGTCAATCAAAACGCCCCAGTTGATATCTTGGTAATGGGACATCCCTTTCCCTTTCAGTTGTAAGTAGGCCTCAACCAGAATTGGAGATGTCAATTTTTTGCTGGTGTGGCAACCGCATTTGGCATCAAATAACTGAAGATGACATTTTTTGGGTTAAGAAAAACCTTGTTCTAACTGCTTGTCCTAGTGATTGTTTACCCGTTTGTGGCAGGCTGCCTTGTACTAAATGAGCTTCCATCTCCAACCGTGCTTGCAGATGGTAGATGGGTCTCACTGAAAAACATTCCTGGCTGTTGGGCAGGGAAAAATGTCGCGTGATGCCCATGGCCCCATATCATTAGTATCTGACTTCCCACCAATCTTAGAAAATGGAATGCATGCAGGCAACAGATAGTAGAGCATTGGCCATTCTAGCTAACAATTTTCATTTTCCAATACCTAATCAAATTGCTTTCACAGATTTTGTAATTTCAATCATGATATGATAGCATTATACTAGTACCAAAAAAACAGAAGAGAATAGGGGGAACAAATTAATTTCAAGAAATTTGTTATGTTTTTGTGTTGTTATTATCCTTGACTTTGGAGACCTGAACTAGCTAGTGTAAAGAAGAGAAAACAATAAAAAGTTAAAAAGTCTAATTAGTTTTTTAATTATCCAAGTTATGTTTTGACAATAATTTATGAAGTAAGAAAGAGGTGAATAATTAGGGAAGATGAGCTGACATGATTTATCGGATTGGGACTGGCTTTTCGGTTTCCTGTTCATTAATCATTTTCTTTTGCGGGTTTTGATTTTAAAGTAAAATAAAATTATTTAAATTGACATAATATTTTAAAAAAATTTTAACTATTAAAAAAAATAAATTTTTAATTTTTTTATTACATTTAGCGTTAATGTAAAAATTAAAAATATCATGTAATCATATCTAATTCATAAAATTTTATGTATTGACATATCTATGTTTATTAATTATAACTTCTCTTGTAAGATAAGTTTTTGAATTGTTCACCTTCACGTTAAATTTATACTAAAATTTACAAAATTCTCAATTATATAATTAATACGCAAAGAGTCAAACGTAAAGATGCACTTAATTTGGCAAGAAATAAGAAAATATTGAATATTCCTTTTAATTAAAAATATTCATGCTAATATATGTATATATATGTGTTTTATTTCCTAATACAGATTAAAAGGTAGAATTACTTACGAGTTACACCTACCTACCCTTCATTTTGGTGTGAAACACACATTTACCTTTTTATTTTTTATTTTTGACCTTTAATCTTAATATTAGTTGCGGCCGTAAGCCATTATCTCCAATCCCCAATAATCCCAAGCATTTTCCCTAATAACCCCCACAAGTAAAAGGAAAAAAAAAAGAAAAAAAAAAGGGAAATCAAAACAAGCAATAGCTCTATCCCCATTTTAGAAGCCTCACCCTCTTCCCATGGGTAGGTGCCTACCTGTCCGTCACGCTCACTCACAGGGCCAACAAGAAGAAGCAGCGATTCTTCCCCAACTCTTAGCTCCTCGCTTCGATTTCATCGCCGATCCTTCTTCTTTACCTCTCTGAATTTCCAACTTTACCCCTCGCATTTCCAGTAAGTTCGTTCGCTATTCTCTTCTCCCCTCCCTCTCTCCCTCCTAATTTCTTTCCCTCGAAACAAACAGATAATACAATATATATGATATGTTATGCATGTTGATTCGCTCGAGATAAAATTAGATGGGGCACAAAAAGAAGAACGCTGCTCCACGCTCTAAACGACCGTCGTCGCTGCCGCCGCCAGTGGCTGCCACAACGCTGGTGGATGTCATTAACGATTCAGCTGAACGCGAGCTGACTGGGAATAATGCCAAGATCGAGGTTGCGGCTGTTACCGTTGAATCCGACGCTTCGTCTTCCTCGTCCTATGCAGCGGTTAAGATTGAGTGCGAGCGAGCCCTAACGGCGCTCCGACGTGGCAATCACACGAAAGCGCTTCGGTTGATGAAAGAATCGTGTACTCGTCACGAGAACTCGGCTCACGCGGCGTTAATCCACCGCGTTCAAGGCACGGTCTGCGTGAAAGTGGCTTCCATCATCGACGACCCTAACGCCAAACACCGGCATTTGAAAAATGCAATCGACTCGGCAAAAAAGGCCGTGGAATTATCTCCCAACTCGATCGAATTTTCTCATTTTTATGCTAATTTACTGTATGAAGCGGCCAACGAAGGGAAAGAGTACGAAGAAGTGGTTCAAGAATGCGAACGCGCGTTGGCCATTGAGAATCCTGTGGATCCCGCCAAAGAAAGCTTACAAGAAGAGAGTCAACAGAAAATATCAACGGCGGAGGCAAGGATTTTGCACGTGCAAAGTGAGCTTAGGTCGTTAATTCAGAAATCGAATATCGCTTCTATTTCTACGTGGATGAAGAATTTAGGGAATGGAGAAGAGAAGTTTAGGTTAATTCCGATTCGAAGAGTTACTGAGGATCCAATGGAGGTTAGGTTAGTGCAAACGAGAAGGCCTAATGAGATTAAGAAAGCTACAAAGACTCCGGAAGAAAGGAGGAAAGAGATTGAAGTTAGAGTTGCTGCTGCTAGGTTGTTGCAGCAGCAGAAATCTGAGGCAGCTTCTTCAGCACTGTTGCAAAGCGAGGGAGAGAGGAATGGACTTGATTTGACATCAGCAAGTGCACAAAGAGGAGGAGTAGAAAGGAAGAGGAAGATTGGTTCTACTGCTGAAAGGAAAGATTGGGTTCGGTCCTTTTGGAATTCAATGAGCGTTGATTCAAAGAAAGATTTGCTTAGGATTAGGGTTAGTGATCTCAAGGAGTATTTTGGTTTGTTGAAAGATGGGTTGGCGGGTGAGGTTTTATCAGAGGCTTTAGCATTTGCTGAGCTTAATAAGACTTGGAAATTTTGGGTTTGTTGTCAGTGTAGTGAGAAGTTTGCAGATTCAGAGTCTCATATGCAGCATGTTGTTCAGGAACATATGGGTAACCTCATGCCAAAGATGCAGACCGTTTTGCCACAGAGTGTTGACAGTGAGTGGATTGAGATGCTCCTTAACTGTTCTTGGAATCCTTTGGATATTTCTGCTGCTGTTAAAATGATTGGGAATGAGTCTAAATGCCGGGACTCAGAGTTTTCCGAGGATTTCTACTCAGGTAACCATAATGAGGAGTGTGATGATTGCTTCAAAGATGCATGGAGTTCATCTCCTGAGAAGGAACATTTGGGGGATCAATACAATTGTACTAGCGTAGAGGGCAATAATCGTGACAAAGTTTCTAGCATTGAGTGCAAAGAATGTGATGGAAGCCAGGGTTCTGTAGCATATCCCCATGTGGATAGTTGGCCAACAGTGGATGATGCTGAGCGTGCAAAGTTGCTTGAAAGAATTCATGCTACTTTTGAACTGCTTATTAGACATAAATACCTTGCTGCAAGCCATCTTAACAAGGTGATACAATTCACAGTGGATGAGATGCAGAGTTTGGTTTCTGGATCTCAACTTCTGAATCATGGTGTAGATCAAACTCCTATGTGCATCTGTTTTCTGGGAGCTATGCAGCTTAGAAAAATCCTCAAATTCTTGCAGGACTTATCTCATTCTTGTGGTTTGACTAGATACTCTGAGAAGACTGCCCCTGTGGATGATATGAATCGAGCCAGTCAGATTGTTGAGGCTAAAGAGAAGATTGTTCTTAATGGAGATGCTTTGTGTCTCCTTTTGGATGAACGTTTATTGCCTGATGTGGCTATACAAGATGCTGCTCTTGCAAATGCTAATGGTAGCAATGGATATGGGTTTGTACAGGATGCTGATGCTCTGCTGTCCTGGATCTTTGCAGGCCCCTCAAGTGGGGATCAATTGGCATCATGGATACGCATGAAAGAAGAGAAAACACAGCAAGGACTGGAAATTCTTCACATGCTGGAGAAGGAGTTTTATCACCTACAGAGTCTCTGTGAGAAAAAATGTGGCCGTATAAGCTATGAGGAAGCATTGCAGGCTGTGGAGGATCTCTGTCTTGAAGAAGGTAAGAAGAGGGAGACTGCAACTGAATTTGTTCATCGAAGCTATGAATCTGTCCTCAGAAAGCGAAGAGAGGAACTTATTGAGAGTGAGAATGATGTTGTGTTCCCCAGCAGTAGATTTGAGTTAGAAGCTATATCAAATGTTTTAAAAGAAGCAGAAGCACTGAATGTCAATCAATTTGGCTATGAGGATACTTATGCTGGTGTGACTTCTCAGTTAGGTGACTTGGAATCTGGTGAAGGTGATGACTGGAGAACTAAGGATTATTTGCATCAAGTGAGTACCTGCATAGAAGTTGCCATTCAGAGGCAGAAGGAACAATTATCACTAGAGGTTTGTCTTTTGCTTTAGATGCAAGTTTCAATATAATGAATTGATTCTTTACTTGCCGTTCTTAGCTGTTTTTTTTTTTGTCAAGCAGCTGAGCAAAATTGATGCACAAATTATGCGAAATGTTACTGGGATGCAGCAGTTGGAACTCAAACTTGAGCCTGCATCTGCACATGATTATCAATTAATAATGCTGCCTTTAGTGAAGTCATACTTGAGGGTTTGTATTAAACTATTTGAACTTTGTGTGATGTTCTTCTAGACCAATGTATATATCTTGATTAATATTTTTAAATTCAGGCACAGTTGGAGGATCTGGCGGAGAAAGATGCCACTGAGAAGTCTGATGCTGCAAGAGAAGCTTTTTTAGCTGAGCTTGCACGTGATTCTAAGAAGGGTAGTCGGGGGGGAAGCGATAATTCGAGACATGCACAGGAGAAAAGCAAGGATAAGAAAAAGAACAAGGAGTTCAGAAAATCCAAGGATTCAAAGGTATGGTTTACTCTTAATTCTTATAATCAGCTGGAAGTTTTTGAAGGTACATATTCCATGACATAAGTCTAATGTTTTCTTAGTGTTTCAGGCTTCTGGTGCAAATGAGCAGCATATGCTTAATGATGAGACTGCTGAGCAAGTGTATGTCTCTTCCTGTTCTGTCTTTGCAGATTCACGTTTATCTATTCTAAAGCATTCTGCTCTTTGCATGAGTGCTAGTACTACTTTTTGTGTAGTCTAATATTAATGTACATTTTCATGTGTTTTTTCTTGCAGGTCTTCTGCAGTTGCTTCTTATAGTGACCACCTGGATTCTGAAGTTGTTTCTGTGAATAGTGATGACTTAAAACAACAAGAAGAGGAATTTAGACGAAAAATCGAGCTTGAAGCAGAGGAAAGAAAGCTTGAAGAGACTTTGGAGTATCAAAGACGGATTGAGAATGAGGCTAAGCAGAAGCACCTTGCCGAGCAACATAAAAAAACTAATCAAGTATTTGCAGAGAAAGCAGCAAATGGATTGCGTGATGCTTACTGGGAAGCCAGTGATCTAGATATTCAGGTAAGCATTCCATTGTTGACTATTTCCTTTTATACACGATGAGATGGTTGGTCCAAGCTATTGTGCTGAGATGTGCTTTATGCTGTTACTTTTTGAGGGAGCATAATGCGATAATCCGAAAACTATACAAACTTTCTTTTCAGGAACATTTGGCAATAAGTAACAGTGTCACGAACAATTTGGATAGCATACCACTGAGCACTGCAAACGGTTCAGCTGTGGCAGTGACTTCTAATACTTCTGGCACTTATGCAAAATTTAAACAAGGTTAGCGATATAGCAAGGTTTGTGAAGGAGGCTAGTGTGTGCCATAGCACTTGGTAGATCTCATAATCTTTTTATATCATGCAGGACTATCTAATGGTGCAGTCCCAGAGGATGCTCTTTTTCCTGGTGATCGACGGGCAGGAAGAAGAGGTAGACGACATAAGAGTTCCAACAAATTTCTTGATGGAAAGTATCAAGTCATGCCATCTGAAAAGGAAAGCATTCAAGTTGGAAGCTCTTATGGCAATGTGGAAGAGCAAGTTAGATACGTTGATGGTTTCCCCATGGACAGTGGTAAGTTTTGCATACATTTTGTACATTTTATGTTCTAGAATGTTATATTTTGCATTGCTTAACTCTGTGCAAATGTTTGCAAATATGAATGGACAAATGGTTCTATGGTGATTGAAAGAGTGTTCAGATATAAACTGTGGAAGCAGTCAATTGTACTTTTTTTTTCCTCACTTAATTTGTGGTGACAGAAGAAAAAAAGGAGAGATTTAATTTACTTTCTTCTATATGAGTTTTGCATGGATGTCTTCAAACTAGAAACAAATATCTGGATTTTCTTGATAATGTCTTGACATTGAACTGTTCACATTATTGGATGCGTTTATGCTACCATGGGAATTATATCTTTCAGTAACATATCACTTGGTTCTTGTTTCATTGAATGCTTACTTGACTTTGGCATCTGAGAAATTGCTCTGGCATATAATATTCCCTTGTTTATGTAAAATTAATATTCGAAAAGTAATTTAGACATCTTCTAAGTGCCTTCTTTGTGTCACGTGTTGCATGATGTCGAATTGAAGTAAGTGATATTTTGATATCGCAATAGATCTAAGCTTTGACCAATAGGTGCTTTAGCTGGAGTTTTTTAATTTACTGGATATCCTGTCTACAAATGTCCTCATGACTATTGGCATATTTTCTGTGAAGTTTCTTTTCTGATGTTGCCTGTGTGTATTATGCCATTGCTCAATCACCTATCAGTGTTTTGCTTATTCAAAATGTTGTTCTGACTACTATGTCATAGTATTTGGTAAATCTAGAAAGCTCACCAAGAGGTTGTACTGAAATTACACTTACCACATTTTATTTTGGAAAATTAGAAATTCCAGCTTAATTTTGTAAACTGCAGCAGTTAAATTATGTTATCTCATTGCACACATGTTTTCTTATTATTTATAATATATAAGGGGGAAAAGCATATGTAAGCTTTAGAAATCAAGAAATAACGTGCATTGTTAATATCATTTTTTGCAGTTTGCCCTTAAGATATGTATCTGATTCCTCCATTGACCATGCTCTTTTTATCTCCATGCCATAATGGGTACTGACCATCTGTCAGTGTAAATTTATATTACTATTATTGCTGTTTTTAGTTTTATAGTGTAAGTTGTTTATCAGATTTTTGTCCATGTTTTTGGAACTAAGTTGATATGGGTACTTCTGTGGAATTAGTTGCTCCTATCTCTGGAGAAGGTGGTACAAAGACCTTAAGACAACTGCAAGCTGAGGAAGATGATGAAGAAAGGTTCCAAGCTGACCTTAAGCAGGCTGTTCGCCAAAGCCTTGGTAATGTTCTGACTGCATTTATTTATGCATGCTTCATATCTTTATGCTACTCTTACAAGTGTTGTGCTTGGGATTGGTGTCTTCAAACAAGTCACTAGTTGTACTTGTTGAACCTATAAGAACTATTTTAGTGTATGTTTGGTGATTTGTCTCTTGTACTCATTTTCTCCGTAATATCTTATGAACAAACTGTAAAATGATTTCACCTGTGAACTTTTGAGTGGCAAAAAAAATTTTGGTTTCATCTATATAAGGAACATTTTGCGTTCATTATAAACTGCTATTATAAGGTTTATGTTGAGACAAACTTGGACAAAAGTTCTTTTGCTGGGTATTTGTTACAAGGGTTAAGTATTGGAGTCCTCAATCTGATTGGCTAATACTTGAAATTTTTTGGATGAGACCTGCCATGTTGTGCATCAGTATTTAACTTGGTAGTTTTGGCTAGATCCTAGCGAGTGTTTATCAGTGTATTTGGTAGTCTATTGCGTAGTTGCATGTATATGTTAACATGAATGCTTCAGTATGTGCTGAAAGAGGGTTTACTTGTATGAATTGGATTCCATATAGTTTAAGCCTAAATATTGCAATTTTTTTCATATACGTATCTACTACTGTAGTTTCTATGTTCAGTTGTATACCATTCTTCTATAGGATTGATAGCAGCTTGGCCAGGAAATTAGGCAAATTGTTTAAGCATGGACTTGGTGTTAAGTCCAGGTTATCACTTACTTTGAGTAGCTTGGCTACTTCAGCAGATTTCTAACCTGGTGTTATGCCATCTTTCAGACACATACCAAGCACAACAAAAAATGCCCTTGGCTTCAAGTTTGAGAACAGCCCCAAGGGTACCTTTGCAAGTAAATAACCACGGTGTCTCACCAAATGAGGTCTCAAGTGAAAATTTGAATGAAACTGATGTGTTTGGTACAGGCCTGCAGAATGAAGTTGGTGAATACAATTGCTTTCTGAATGTTATAATACAGGTTGGTTTTTCTTTGTATGAGTGATTTATGGACTCTTTCAGCCCACCATTTTTGAACTTGGCTTTATATGAAATCTTCTCTTGCTAAGTTGTTTGTTGCCTTCGGTATAAGCTCAGTCCTTGTGGCATTTGAGACGGTTTCGTGATGAATTCTTGTGGAGATCAACATCAGATCATGTTCATGTGGGAGTTCCATGCGTTGTCTGTGCACTATATGAAATTTTCTCTGCCCTGAACATTTCATCTACTGATGCACGGAGAGAACCGGTTGCCCCTACATCACTTAGAGTAGCTCTTAGCAACTTGTATCCGGACAGTAACTTTTTCCAAGAGGTAACTTCAGTTTTTATTTTACAGCTTGGCTTTCCTAACTAGTAGATTTCTCATCACTAGCCATAAATTAGGATTTTAGATGGATGTCTGTGTTGGAAAGTTGTTACAAAATTGTAGCAATTTACAGGCTCAGATGAACGATGCTTCTGAAGTATTGGCTGTAATATTTGATTGCCTTCATCGGTCTTTTACTTCTGGTTCGAGTGTGTCTGATGCTGATTCTGCAGACAGCAACTGCACAGGCTCTTGGGATTGTGCAAACAGTGCTTGTATAGTGCATTCCCTTTTTGGAATGGATATCTTCGAACGAATGAATTGCTACAAATGTCGTCTGGAGTCCAGACCTTTGAAGTACACTTCTTTCTTTCATAATATAAATGCCAGTGCGCTGCGAACTATGAAGGTATCATCCTTTACAAAAAAGTTTGTGCTAGACTTCCTGTTAAATTCTTTTCTTGGTTCTTCCTACCAAATTTGTTTGTCATTCAGGTTATGTGTGCAGAAAGCTCCTTTGATGAGCTTTTAAATCTTGTTGAGATGAACCATCAGTTAGCTTGTGATCCAGAGGCTGGTGGCTGTGGGAGGCTTAACTATATCCATCACATTCTCTCAAATCCACCGCATGTTTTCACAACAGGTTGTCCTTGAAGTTGTTAAATAAATTTATACTTAGCTAATCAATAGTTTATACTTTTAAAATCATTATCATTTTTGGTCTTGCAGTTCTTGGTTGGCAGAATACATGTGAATGTGCTGATGACATAGCAGCAACACTGGCTGCCTTAAATAGTGAAATAGATATCAGTGTCCTTTATCGTGGTCTAGATCCAAAAAATAAGCATCACTTAGTCTCGGTGGTATGTATATGCATTCTCTCTCTCTCTGTGTCTTGTGTATGCGTGTTTGAGTTTTATTTGTGAACACAAAATTTAAAACGAAGAAAGAGGTGATTATTGCACATTGGTTGTAAGGTTTGATTTTGTTGTGTTTTTCATATTTCTTCTGAAACTCTCAGGTTTGCTATTATGGGCAACATTATCATTGTTTTGCCTATAGTCATGATAATGAGAGATGGATAATGTATGATGACAAAACTGTAAAGGTCAGTTTGTGTTCTATTGTCAAGTATGCTATCCAATTTATTCCTTTATTTCTGGTATTACAATCTGATTTTTGATGTCCAGGTAATTGGTGGCTGGGCTGAGGTTGTTAAAATGTGTGAACGAGGGCACTTGCAACCACAGGTTCTTTTCTTTGAAGCCGTAAATTAACAAATTTTGGTGGAATCTTGTCACATTATTTATACACCAGATAGCATTGAGCTTAAAAAGGGTTTGGCATCTGATTGCTGTTGGTGTTAAGGTGTTGTTCATAGTCACATTGCAGCTTACACCCATTGCAGTTTATACAGTAAAAGCATGCAAAATTGGTTCAACAGGAAGCTTGAGAAGTTTTGTTACAAAAACAGAGATGTGATATAAAAATGAAGAGTTTTGAAATTCAACGAGTTTTGAAATTCAACGAGTTTTTGGTAGGAGAAAGTGGTCTTTTGAGGGAAGAAATGATGTAAGGAAAGAGATTTTGTTTTAAATTATGAGGAAATCAGATAATGGAAGAGCATGAAGTTGGTTGATTGGTACTCCTGCCTCGAAATACTTCCCAATTAATAAGGTGGATTTGGTTGAGAAACATTATATGTGATTGGCAGGCCAATGAATGCATTGAAGATCATTGCCAGGAGGATATAGCAATTGTAAGTGGGGGAAGTTGGTAGATTCAGAAACTGTGCTAGATTGTCTTTCTTTCCAAAATTATTTCCCCCAATATTTGACAGAGGTTCTGTATAGATCAACATCAGGGCCCCTTCCCTAGGGTCTTCTACTCTTCACATTCCAGCTTATAGTGAAGTTTTGTTGTCAACCTGAATCCTGATGCTGATGCTGATGGGGTTACATACATACATACATACATTCATACATTACATTACATAGTGATTTTTTGTCGGATCTCAAGAAAAATTCTAGTTACTTGCAAGTCGTCTCTCCCAAATCCCAATTTCCCTCCTTTTGATGCAGAATTTCAGTCTTGCATGTTATTGTTTGATATTATAATAATATCTGCAGTGCTGTCTGAGCATGTCATGCCATGTGACGCAAAGCCTTTCATCTTTGTAATCTGTATTCCATTATCCATCTGGAAAGGTATACAAAGAAAAGAAAAATATGCACTGCTTCTCTTACACCCCTTGATATTTCATGTTTTATCACTAGCATTATCTTTTTTACATGTTTAACTAGTACTGTTGTACTTGGGGGAGAGAGAGGAAAAAATAGGGTTTTGAGAAAAAAAAAAAATTCAAATTGCGGGGTCGATGTAGCCCTTTACTTGTGGTACTGTTTTGTGTTTCTAGGATAGGAATAGAGATAGGCATAGTCATAACAGTCTCCTCTCTTCCAACCCTTTCATTCACATTTCCAATTTTTTCACCACAGTGCTACTTCTCTCATCTGAGTTTGACCATCGATCCCTCTTTACTTGTATATAAGTGTATGCACACACACACACACACACTAGTAGTATTTCCTTATATGTATACTTTAATGTATAATTTGGGTGGTGGGTGGCACCACCAGTGC
Organism: Theobroma grandiflorum; assembly: GCA_036013995.1. Classification (NCBI taxonomy): domain Eukaryota; kingdom Viridiplantae; phylum Streptophyta; class Magnoliopsida; order Malvales; family Malvaceae; genus Theobroma; species Theobroma grandiflorum. The sequence goes on from CP142131.1 coordinate 19,575,871, forward strand.
CTGCGCTGCATGCAACTACCACAAGCGATCTTGCACCTTGTTTCCCAGCCATGATCACATTCTTAAGATATTAAAGAATTTGGATCCTGCCCAGCAGGGCGAGGCCATGGGTTCTATCAAGTAGCAAGCCATTGCTCAGAGACGTGTGGATGCTCGAGGGTCATCTTTTCATGCAGTGCATGCACACCTTGAGATGTAGAGGCAACAGCATCAGATTTCTTCGATGCCTGACGACCTGCATGGCCCCGCCTATCAGTAGTAATGCTCTCCCTCTCCTCAATTGAGTTCCAGCCTTACACCACGGCAGTGTCTGCTTTGCAGTCTTACGAGAATAGCAATACTAATGTTGGTTATAGCTCTTCTTACAAGGACTCTGAACGAGAAAATTTTGGGAAATTCTGTGGCTTCAACATCCTTTTGCCATATAACAACAACACCAATAATGGCGGCCCAATGGCAAATCAACAGTTTCTGGGTTTCCCTAGCTTGTTAATCAACTTGTTTTCAACTTTAATGTAGTACCATACGTTTGCCAGGTCATAGCACAAGAAACATATCATTTTCTTCACCATCAAACCAAACAACCTGACAAATACTGCCATGAATCATACAACAGATAACATCCTTTCCCACCAGGAAAGTACGGGCATTCTTTTTTAAGCAGAATCTAGAAATAGAGTTGATTAAGCATAGTTCGATAGCAAGAATGGTTTTATTCAGAATGCAAGGTAGAAATCTCAAATGGATAAACAAGAAGAAGAGAAATTAAGAACTTGAATATTCTGACCGATTTCGAAACTAATATGACAGTAACCGAGTACCTTTTATCAAACTCACCTTCTTATATCTCGAGAAGCAATCATCTGGTGGAACAGAGTCAGAGAGCCCTGGTGTTATATGAGCCACAGTTTGAGCATTTGTGATATAGCCAATGGAAGGGAGCAGTTCCTTTTTTTTCGCAGTCATTGCATAGTATGACCTGGAATGATTTGTATTGTATTTAGTCAAAACATATATTCCATACCACTAGAAGAGTAAGTTTAATAGATCGGGACAAAAAGCAATGACCAACCTGAGTTCGGCCATGATATTCATCTGGGATTTTCTCTTCAGCCAACAATGCATCCAACATCCTAAAATAGACCTGCAAAACATCCTTAAGGTTTAAGGATCATTGAGCACCCCAAAGCATCAAGTCATCAACTGGAGACAGTTCCAATGCACTTGATATAATCAAATCAAACAAGCAGTAAACTGAATCTCCAATTTCATCGTTTTTATCATTAAAGTAAGGAACAGCAAATAAAGGAAAGTAAGGACCAGATAAAAGTTCAAGTCAAGGGAAATCCAAGGTGACGGAATCAAATAACTACAATCATCTTAGCTGCTGGCTTGTTGTTCATCTCTATCAACAGTACTAACATAATCCCAGCGCCAAGGGAAGACTAATTGAAACTGAAACTTGAGATCAATCTGTTATGTATGAGAGGAGAGGCATTTTTGCATCTGTAGTTCTCTTTATTCATCGATTTAGCAAGGGACTGATCGCTGATTCTAGAAGTCCGCCATCATAGTGTGAAAAGTTCGGCTACTTAGATATCTTGAAGCAGTAATCAAAAAAATTTTTTAAGATAATCTTTCATGTTGCCAAGCATCCAAAGAAATAATGACCAGCAAGGAGGTAGTAACTACAGGATGAATAATTTGTAATTACAGAAATGTTCTAACTCTAAACAATCTGAAGCACAAGGATGAGAAACCATAAGAATTCCTTTCCAAAATTGTATCAAATGCAAAGGTAATTTCAGAAGGAAGAATAGATTTTTGCTGACATGATTAGTGTGACATAGTCAGCTCAGCACTATTACAATAACATTCATTGAGATGAGAGATAAGGAGAAGCAATTTAGTAACTGACCTGCATGTCCCCAAGTGACTTGCTACAGATTGGGCACGTGTAGTGTGTACAAGTATAGTCCTAGCAACAGCATGAGAAGCAAATAATATTTGGCTGAATATGGGTGATAGTTATAGGGGAAAAAGAGGGAGCTTCAGAAGTACCTGAAAACAAATTGAATGCATTAAATGCCCACATGGAAGTGCCTTTACTGGAGTGCTGGATGTGAAGATGTCTTCATGGCAAATAGGACAATTGTCCTCAAAACTCTTTTCTCTGCATATGTGCAGTGATAGAGATCGTGACATGCAGGCATTGCAATTCATGCAATGAAAGTAGTCAATACCCAATCCCTTCCCCACTCGACAGAGATTACAGTAAGGGCAGTGATAAATTTGCCTGTTGAAATTTGTCCATGTTAAACACTTCGTAAATGTAGAATCAAGAAGTTAACCCTCTACATCTACATTGATAGGTACTGCACAGAAGCTTTGAACTTCCCTAGATAAAGATTCATCCGGGAAATTGAGGGAAGAATAATTGAAATAATAACACAATTTGGAATTCAGAATGACCATAATACTTTAGTGTTTATACCTTCTACTGTTTGATTATTTAAATATTCATTTCTGAACTACTATTGTCCTTTTTCATTCATGTAAGTAGGAGCCTAAGTCATTAGGATTTTGAGGTGGATAATGCTCAATTCCTTTTACATCTGCTCCAAGAAATTGTTCTAAGCTACCTTGGTAAAACTTAATGAGGTCCCTGATGAACGACGACTTTTACACAGCTATATATAATACAGTAAATCATTAAGCATATGTTTCAGGATGTTTACAAAATCAACTTGTCCAAAACCACTTCTCTGACAGTGGGATGTGTATAACATAGTCATCCTTAAAATGTTATAATCTCAAACATTTGGAATCAATTCACTTTTGTTCATTCATTTACGTAAAGAGAGAATGCTCAGTAACTGCAAATGTAATCAACAACTCACCAATGACTGCATATCAAGAACAAGCATTTAATATTGTAAAGTAAACTAGAGAAAAAGCATATCAAAGTACATCAAAAGTAAATTCTAATTGTGCATTGGGATTACCTTTGCATGGTAGTTTCGTGTAGGGCATATTCTAGCATATGAACAGAAGTTATATGTTTCAAATGCCAGTTTGGTCATGATGGAACAATACTCTTATATCTGATTCTTACCTATTAAGGTTGTTGGCTGAACAAAGGCAAAGCTAATAACTCATGGTGGCAAGAAAGAGATTTAGAGTTTTGTTGCATCACATTTAGGTGTCCAGTAATGATTTTAAAATTTACCTTCAACAAAGTGAAAACATTATATGAGAACCATTAAAAAGTACATCACCTTTCATCATCAAATAACTTGCATATTCTGCAATAATATTTTCCCATGGATAGATCATTGCAGGAAGCGGTTGAGCACATGGATCCAATTGGCTGAATTATCAAGCATTTCATGCACATCATTTTTGAGACAGATTTTCTGCATATATTTTGGAAACAGCAGCAAAAATGTGATGAGGAGAAAGAAAACCTAGAAATTTTAAAGAATAACAGCAAGTATTTGACGTAATGTGTGAATACCTATCCAATGAATGATCAGCCACTTCATCATGGCAACGAATGCATGTATAGAGCTGGTTGCAACATGCAGCAAAAAGCTTACAGTTCCTCTTGTAGTGTTTGCAACCCAAAGCTAGTTTTCGTGGGTCCTGATAAGATGGATGCTGACCTGGAATTTCTTCTCCATTATTTGATTTGTTTACTTCTAAATTATATATCTGTTGCTTAAGAATCCAACGGCTGAACCAGTGTAAACTAGTGTCAAATTCTATGAACATATAGAAAACATATAAGCACCACAAAAAAGAAAAAATAGATAAAAAAATAAAATGTCTGGTGTTATTTTTCTGTTCTAGCAGCATATTGTCTCATTTAAGCAAGAATCCTTACTACCAGGCCATGGTTTCAAAAACACCTAGTCCCAAGGAATCAGAGTCATTTTTTTTTTCTTTTAAAGTTAGGAATCAGAGTCATTTCAGTCAATAAATTTGTCCTATCTCCCTAATACTTGCAGTAATATTTCCTATGCACATCCTAGTATTTTGTTCATGTCATTGGCTTCTTGATGTCTAGAGTTACCAGAATTTGTTCACAAAACTACCTCTGTGAAAATTAATTTAAATATTCATCCAATTGGATGTGAGCAAAGTTGTGAACAAGAATTAATTGGTTTGACATGGAGACTAATGTATTAGATGAGAGGCTTTTGCAGATAGGATTTTCTGTCTACCAAGCCAATTATACATAGGTGAAAGAAGTGCCTGTACCTTTAGATAATTCTGAAAGTAGCCTACAAGGACCACAAATCATATCCTAAAAATTTAAAAGATAAGATACCATTTAATGAATAAGGAATGCTTCCTACCAACCTCATTAGCAAGTTCTGCATCACATGTGATTTCCTTTCAGGATCTAAGGATGTGTCAGAGAACACTCTTCTTATGGCAGCCTCTAGATCTTCTTGACTCATTGTCAGGACATGCTTGCATTGCCCAGAGTTCTCAGTCACTTGAAAATTTTGACCTGGTTCGTTGGTCCTGTCCATCAAATCAGCTACTTCATTGCTTTTCTTGTCATTGCTCCAACTAAGCAGTCCTGAACATTCAGAAAACTTTTCATCTCCTTTAAAAGCCTTTGCTTTATGATCTAAATTGGACATTCCTAACTGCTCAATATCAGCACCAATAGAATTAGCACTTAAAAAATTGTCACAAATGGGTTCTTGTTCATCAAGGACTTTAGGCAAATATGTCGAGATAATCTCCAATGGATCTGTTGTCCAAGAAGGAGTAGTTGATTCCTCTGCTGCCTTGGCTATTTTATGTCCTTCCCACCATTCTTCTAACCATTCATCAAACATTGTATTTCTAGTAGCTTTGTGCCATAAGGACATAACAGATTGCTGTTCATCGGGAGTCAAAGATGCCATAAGCCAGGGTATCATATCTTGTAATATTTCTGCTCCTGTTCTTCCAAGCATGCTTCTTATGATCTTTTCTTGCTCCTCAAGGGAGAAACATTCTCTAAATAAGGGCCAAAGTTCAACTTCTTCACGATGCACATGATCAGATAGTAACTTATGCATTGATGTGCATGCATCATGGAGATTAACACAGAGCTGCTGGTGCTTCACCACCCTGTCCAGTGTCTTTGATTCACCATTAGAAGGTTTAATGTGCAATTCAAACATCTCATCTAAAATGAGGGATATTTTAGTGAAGTTTTCAACTTCCAGTTTATGGTCTATGGTGTAGGAGTGGCTGATGTTTTGGAGTTTCCCCTTTGCTTCCAAAGCTGGAAAGGCAATCTCATCTTCTGCATCGCTGTGGATCTGATATAAGAGCTGTATCAAATTGAAGCGTTGGCGGAACTCCATGAGAAACCCAACATTTTCAGCCAGCTGAGCTGAACCAAGGACAAGGTAATCTAAATCTTTCTTTAGAGCCCTATGGAAGAAGAAAATTAGATCCATTGGTAATGGTTCAGTAACAGCAGAATCAATACAGTTCTTTTCACCAGGAAATTTTGAAAAAGAGTATGATGCCCTTATTGTTTTGGGAAAAAATATGTGCAGATTGATTCCACTGCAGTATGATGTATCAAACTGCTTAATGCCATGAGAGTCAGCAGAAGAAAAAGAGAAACCCTTCTTTTCCTTGTTGTCAAAAACTGGTTTAACTAGCTCAGATTTAGGTCCTTTACAAAGTAACATATCTGAAAGTAAGCAAGAAGATTCAGCATCTTCCTCAAACGGCTGAGGAAGAAAAGAGCATCTGCTGCTGAACATTTTCTCCAATTCCCTCCTGAAACTTTCAACTGAGGTTTTTCCTGAATAACCTATATGGAACCACTCCAATAGGAGGGATGCAAAAGATTTCTTAACCAAGGAACTTCCCTGGTTTATATTCCGCAGAATGGACCTAGATTCATCCTCAGATAAATGAGCTGCAAACCAGGTAATCACAAGTTTTAACAACCCAAGTGGCAACACATGAAGGCTCATGCACAGAAGCTGCTGCTGCATTTCTTGGCTGCAATTCTTGCTAATGACAGGGAATACCTGACAAAAACTGGAAAAGTGTCAAAGGACAATGAGGCAAACATTTTGTTGTAATTGGTTAAAGACAGTCATTCAGATAAAGCTTCAGTAAGCTATTATTGGAAATGTGGTTGCTCTCTAATTACCAAGAGATAAAACTTTATCATGACTGAAAACCCTAGCTTCAATAGAGCTCATCTTGTCTTACTTCTGCTGTATAGAAATGGTGATAAAATAAACAATTTATACCTCCTTTTCTTGTAACCCAAATTGTTTGTCAGCATTCATCACAAAGGACTCCAGTTTCTGGAGCAGCTTCTCCACAAACTCATTTGTTGCCACCCCCTTTTGATCATTATAGTGTAGCAAGTACTGTAAATGCTCAATATGACATGCAATATAGAGATGTTGGGTGGGTAGAGACAGCTGACTGTTGGAAACATCAACTAGGACAGGGTAAAAGAACTTCTCCAATGCATTGCTGCAAGTAAGAAAACAACTTCTGAAAGTTTAGACATGCTGTTCAAATAAAAATATAAGGAGTGGTAAATAGAGGAATTCACTGGGAAAGACAGAGATGTTAAAGTAGGCGCCTTGGTCAAATAAGTTTAAATAAAATCAAAATAAAATGTTTCAGGAAATATATTAATTACCTGTAAAAGATTATGATATCTACAAGGAATTTCAGTTGGAGAACAACAAAATCTATATTTTGAAAGCAGCTTGATATTTTTATTTGATGCAGCTCTAGTAGAATTTCTTTCAAATCTTTTTGAATGGCACCATGCCAGAGAAGAAGACCATCAACTGGATTATTTCCAACACTTGTTTCGAAACAGCACACCTTCTTCCATCCAAGAGGCCTCTTAATGAAATTGAAATTGAATTTGCCTTTGATAGTGGTGGGTCCATCAATAGACCGAACTCCTTTTGCAAGCTCAGTGTGAAACCCAAACGTGTTCTGGTGCTTCTTACCAAGCCAGGATACTACCACCTTCAAAAATTGATTTTAATTTTGTTACCATCACCAAGATTAGCCAAATTGTGTTAAGAATTTAACAAGGGATCTACCTTCTGCAATGATTTTTCCTTTGGTACAACATCTTTTATACAATTTGTAATTTCTTCTTGCTCATCTGGATGAAAAAAGGAGATCATCCATGGTAGAAATTCCTCCAGCAGAATTATAGGGATGCTCCCAATGAATTGCCACACCAGAGAAGCCTGTTCCTGGGAAGAAAACTGCTTTACCAGCAAAGGGAAAACCTACAAGCAGTGCATAAGATTGTAACATGCTGGTTAGTCAAGTATGTATTGACATGTTTGACATAAAGAACACAAGCATATCAAGAATGAATTGTTGTAACTGCTACTAAACTACCGTACACTCTACTTTAAATATTTTGAGAGTATCACCTTTAAAGAGTTTTTCAGTATTGTGCTAAAAGTTGAAAGATAAAGAAACGAAGTAGCGACACAGCAGCATAAAAGGAGAAGGTTGCAATTTCCTGTCCCTTATATCCCTCATTATTTCTTCTAATTCTAATCTCCTCTGTTTACACATCTGCCAATTGCCTTACAGACATGCTAACTTAAACAAAAGCCATTCAATCATCAATATTGCCATGTTTTCCAGGCTAAACATTTGTGATGACATAGAACTTGCTTATTCGTAGAATAGTGATTTCCTTATTTTGCATGCTAGTTTTGGTAAGGACATCTAATTACAAATGTTAAAGGTGTTTGAGCAGAAATTGCTGTTATGCAATTCATAGACCAACAGAACAAGGGAAAACCACAATTGTCCTCACTTGGTGCAACTCGTTTTGACTACCTTAATTATAGTCAGATGGGCATGTGACAAATGTATGAAACAGTTCGTGAAGTTTTTAAACTCTATAAAAATATAGGATAATAATTTCTTTACAATCACCCATGGACACATGGCATGAATTTAAACCTACATACTGAGTTTAAAACCTCCACCACTGTTTGTAGAATTATCCTCTAAATTAATATATATATACATATATATGCATTTAATCTTAACCCTCTATCTAAGTATCTGCTCCTTGTGTTTTTCTTTTTTTGAGAATTTAAATGTGGTGAGAGTAAAGTTCTCTCATCTAAAGTAGTTCCACATTACAAACCTAAAATCAGTAAGAGTAAAAATGTGTAGTTTTAGCATAATAATTATTACTTGTACAAATATCTCAAGAAAATAACCTTTTGTTTCCACTCCCACAAAAAAAAAAAAAAAAAATCCCAGCAATCTCCTTAACTACCACTAAAACTTGAAAGTAAAGAGCAACCTATTGAGGGCAAAAAGGAAAAAGTAACAATGCAAAAAGAAAAAGGAAAAGCTAAATAGGATAACTAATGACAAAAAAAGAGAATAACCTGCTTTTCTTCTTTCAACATATGCTTGCAAATAGAAGACTGGATGGTGCCAATGCAAAATACGAGTTCTTGCGATGATTTGGAGGTACTTTTACTTCCATCGAATACATTCAAGCAACAGAAAACAGAATCAAAGAGATCATCTATATTTTCATGCTCCAGCGAATATGTACAAGCCACATTTTTAACATGTGCATCCAGTGCTAGAAAGACAACCTGCCACCAATTTTTCGTTGATACTCATGGAACTGTAGATGTCTATTAGAAACTCAAACATACATGTGTATGCACACACGCATACATACATACATACATACATACAAATACATAGACACATTCTATGAAGTATATTGCCAAAGAGCAAGTTGTTTGAAGAGTATTAAACCAACAAAGTGATTCCATAATAATAGTAAGGTTTCTTAATAAGTTTAAGGATCAATTCTTTATTAGCTACTTGTATGAAGCTTTGCTGAATACTCTAGGAAATAGAAATGAAACTGGCTTCATTCAAATGTATTATCTGGTTGACTATCTGAATTTATTACTTAAATAATTAGCGGCCATTTTTATATGGATGATACATATGAATTGTTAGATGTGAGAAGTCAACTTATGTTGTGGTTACACCAAAAGTCTTTTGTTTATAATTGATAATTGAACAAAAATGAATGTTTGTTGCATAATCCTCAGTTAAATTCTTGATCATCTTATAATTGTAAAATTTACAAAGAATCAGTAACAAATAATTTAACTAAATTCCAGAGCCTTCTGTTTGGCTTGTGAGCAGTGGAGGGAAAGGAAAATTTCAAAGATTTTATCCAAAGAGGACAACAGAACGCTATTTGTTCCTTTTATCCGAAAAGGAGGAGTCCGGTGTTTCTCCTTTTTCTTGGCAAGCATACCAAACAGAATAAAAATGCAAATACCAGAGCTCACCTCATCTTCAGCAGCGCAGTGATACTTACAAACAAGCTTAAGAAACTCGAACCTTCCAGACAGCTCAACCGCAAATTCCCGCGAGTGTGACTCACTCTTCTCATCGGCAGCAGCAGCAGCAACCGCCACGCGCCGTAGCTCAGAAAGCTCTGCGCGTATAGCCTCATGGAAGAAAACCAGAAGAAGTATAGGAGCATCGGCGAGCCGTACACCGGCCAACGAAGGAGGCAGCCATGAAGAAGACGACGGCGAGTGTCGCTCCTCTTCCTTGTCCGGTGGGTCTTTTGGAGCGCGGCCACCGCCCATGCGCTGCCAAACCACGGCCAAAAGAAGGCAACATGAAGAAGAGAGAGGGTGAAGGGTTCTGCATAAGGGAGGGAGTTGGGATTATAAGCTTGTGGAAAAACTCAAATTTCTGTTATGAATGGAACAACGGGAGTTTAATATAATTTCTTTTCAAATAATCAGATTTTATTTTTGTTTATTTGGTGTTTTATAATATGAGATTGCCACGGAGGGATGATGGGGACGTTCAACCGAACAGCGTTTCGGGGAGGACAGAGGAGTCGTTTTTTTGGCGGATGTGAAAACGGAATTCGAAGCACCCCCGCGGGGGGATTTATGCTTGACCTCATACTGTGAAAACGGGTTTCTCATTCTCCAACGATATTGGATTATTCTCACCATTTTCTCTTCTTTCTTAATTGCTGCAACATAAGAGAGGCATTTGGCATCTTATCATTGTATCATGGTGTAATGTAATGATATATACGAAAGATCATTAATTAGAATAATGAAAAAAAGAATATTACTATGTCTCGTATGACTATTGTTGCTTATTTTTTAAACTTTTTTAGGCTAACTTTCTTTTAAAAATTTGAAATATCATAGTACTTAAAAATTACTTTCTGTAACATACCCAAATTATCATTATAATTATTTTGGTGTCTTTCTGAACAAAAGCCCGGAACGGACTGCCTATAATCTGGTGCCCGTTGCTGGAACGGTGGTGCTCACGCTCCAAAGAAGAGAGTGGATGGCTCTGATTATTTAAATTGCCCGCGTTGTGGACCCGCATTAATGAAGTGATTTATTTAAGCAGAGAAAAGGGGTTTAGGTTAATTTTTGGAAGTAGGGGGCTTAATCCATGCCGTCCGTACCTTGTCATCACGTGAGGTGAGAGGTGAAATAGGGGACAGCCTGCCTTTGAATTCTCAGCTGCTGAATTAAGCTCTCATGTCGCTACTCGCGCTCGTGTGTAGCTCTTGCCCAGCACGTGCCCTTCCCACGTCTCCACGTTCCATGCCTTCTGCCTTCCTCCAGCTTTTCCGTGAATCGGCTCCGGCTGACGCCTAAAGGGGCAAATGAAGGATAGTAGAGTAATTTGATGAGAGGTAACCTCAAAGGAAGCAAAGGCACAAGCTTTCCCACTTATGCCTTCTCAACCTTCTTAATTTGAAAAGAACTTTTTTCGGTTCGCGTAAAATAAAATGGTAATAGTTGTTATTTTAATATAACTAGAATGATACTCGTAGCTACGCTACGAAAAATGTTAAAAGAAATATAAATTATATTGTATTAGATTTTAATTTGATATTTTTAAAAGATAAATTGTTTGTAGAGAAAAAGATAAATTGATTTTAATTACAAAATTAAATATATAGAGAGGGATTCTAATTGAATGACATTTGTCATTCAATTAGACATTCAATTGGAATTCAATTAGACACTCAATTGAAAGAAATTGAGAAATCAAATTATACTACTTTTATATATAGTAGATATATAGAGAAGGATTCTAATTGAATGACAGACACTCAATTGGAATTCAATTAGACACTCAATTGGAATTCAATTAGACACTCAATTGAAAGAAATTGAAAAATCAAATTATACTACTTTTATATATAGTATTTAAAAAGTGAAAATGACACATGGTCGTATCATCAAACTATGTCAACTTGTCATATTACTTTCTGTTATTATATATCAATACTATAATGATACCCGTAGCTACGCTACGGAAAATGTTAAAAGAAATATAAATTATATTGTATTAGATTTCAATTTGATATTTTTAAAAGATAAATTGTTTGTAGAGAAAAAGATAAATTGATTTTAATTACAAAATTAAATATATAGAGAGGGATTCTAATTGAATGGCAGACACTCAATTGGAATTCAATTAGACACTCAATTGAAAGAAATTGAGAAATCAAATTATATTACTTTTATATAGAGTAGAGAAAAAGATAAATTGATTTTAATTATAAAATTAAATATATAGGGAGGGATTCTAATTAAATGACACTTGTCATTCAATTAAACATTCAATTGAAATTCAATTAGACACTCAATTGAAAGAAATTGAGAAATCAAATTATACTACTTTTATATATAGTAGATATTTTAATTTTTTTAAAAAAATATTAAAAAAATTTAAAAAAATTTTAAATTTTTATTATGTTTAATTAAATTTTTATATTTTTATTTTCAGTTAAATAGGTTTTTATGATTAACGGTTAACTAATTGTCATTAGTTAAAACATTATTTATCATTTTTATATCATGTGACGTTAATGTGTCATTGATATGATTGATGAAATATACCATATGACTATATCATTATGTCATGTCAACATATCATATCAGTAGTATCAGATGAATAAAATTACAAATGACGTTTTAATTAACAATAATTAATCTACCATTTGTTAAAAGCTTATTTAACTCCAAATAAAAATACAAAAACTTAATAAATATAATAAAAAATTAAAAATTTATTTAAAAATTTTAAAATGGTTTAAAATTTTTTTAAGTATCTATGTTTTTTTGTTGTTGTTAAAACTATTGTACTTCCAAGCCGTCTATAAAAATATAAAAGAAGTAAGTTATTCAAGTGCAACTCAAGACATACTCAACTACTCAAATTCAATTTGTTCAATATCAATATCAAGTTGAGCTAAATTAACTTGAGTAGCTTAGTAACAACTAACAAGTTAGAAAGGAGGGTGTTCTACTTCTAGCTAGCTTAAAGTGTTCTGTTCAAATTTTTATATTCTACTAAGTACCACTGAAATTAATAAGAATGGTAGAATAGGATATTGTCATATTCATTTCACTATTTTAATATTCTATTAATTAATGATTTATAAAATAAATTTTTGGAGAAAAGAATAATTAGATCACTTTTACTTGAATTTTGTGTATGATATTTGATAAAATGATGTAGTTTTTATTCAATGTAATTAGGTTTTGTAATTCTATATCGGCAATAAATGACAAAAAATATATTTATACTACCAATCATTTATCAGCTTTGCAACTATTATGCATATTTTATGGTTATTTATTGCTAATTCTATGACTTGTGATCTTGTTTAATCTATATATAGATTTGTTGTGGTGAAAGAGGATGAAGGTTTCGTGTCACTAATATTTCAACTCCATTTCTTTTGTAAGTTAGATGGCGAGGCTACAATTAGATATGAAGTTTATTTTTCTTTCTTCTATATAATGGATATTTTATTTATTGGCTTCTTTTTTTGTTTATCTTTTCTTGAAATTTTGTTATTTTTTTTTTATTTTTATTACAATGAAGCAATATGAGTAAATTGTTCTTATAAGAGAAAATCTTTAGACTTTAGAAAGTTATTATATATATATATATATATTATTTTTATATCTGTTAAAAAATAAAAACTAACTGTGTAAAGCATAGGACAAAAAAGCCTAATGGATATAGAAAGAACCATGATTTTGAATTTATGATAAATCTCTTAAACAATGATAATAATCACATTATGAGTCATTTAAATAAAAATTCAAAGAAAATGTAACTAAAATACATCGTTTTTGACACCATTCATTACATTTGAATATTTGATTGAATGATACACATGGTGATCATATATATATGAATCATGACACCTTCAATTGTTTTTGATGAGTATGTGAGACCTTCATGATAATAGTCAACACAAGGTATTACGTTGTAAAAGAAAGAGGAATGAAAACGGCCATCCTATCTTACCTCTCTTTTTTTTGTCATCTTTCAATAATATAATAGAATAGTTAGTATTACTCATAAGGGAACATTCCAATAATTAGAGTTTGAATTTTCAATTTAAGTATCTCATATTCGAAATTTCAAATAATGGGGAAGAAAGGGGATTTATAGGATAAGGGAGGCTACTATCTATTGTATACCCCAACCTTATTGGGATTTTACATGTACCAAAAAAGATACATAATTTGATTAAATGAATTTTTAGTGATTAATTAAGTTAATCTAGATTTTTATATATCAATGGTGGCATGGTTTAAGAAAGGGACAAAACTAACAATATGGGGTGAAAATCAAAAGGAACTAAGAAAACAAATTAAATTGATGTTTCGTTGGAGTTGAGTTAGAAAAAACAAAATAGTCCAAATTAAATATATTTTTTATAATATAATTTAAATTGATTTATTTTGTCTAAAAAATTTAAATAGTTTGATTTTATTACAAATATATGTGTGAATGTCTATTATGTTATGATCAAAGCAGTTCAGAACAAGTTAAACAACGTAACAGGCTAGACACAAGAAATATAATATGATTTGAACTCTTACATATGATTATATATATATATATATATAAATTAAATTGGATTAAGATTAGGATTTAAGGGGTTGTTAGCCTATAAGTAGGCCTTCGCTTCATTTGTATATACATACTTGAATAAGAACTTTTTTTATTTTACTAATACTTTTCTTTCATAGTTGTTCTTTCAGTTTATATTTCATAATATGTTATTAGCACGGTTCTCTAATGTCTTAAGTTTTGGTATTATTTAGTTTTCATAATCTTCAAGCTTCTAAAAGATTGTAATAGTTGGTCTTTGACTTTTGGTTTAACAAATCAGGTAAGTAACTTGATATCTTTTTTATGTTTTCATTCCTTGAAAATCAAACTTAATGTGAATTTTGTTATCAAGTAGTGTTTATCATATTTTGTCCCTTGATTTATTAAATTAGGTTGAACATGAAAAAATATATAATATTTATATGATTTGTTTGTTGAATTCCAACCATTGTTTTACTCAACATATATATATATATATATATATAAATATTTGATACTATGAGGTTTCGCTTAAGATATTTTAAAATTGAACATATGAAATTGACTTTGTGTGATATCTATTTTGTAACAAGTGAAAAATACTATACTTTAGGTAATCTGAAAATACATTTTGTTTTGAATTTCATGTTTTTTCGTGGTTGAGCAAAATAATGAGTTATTGATGAAAAATCATGAACTTCATTCATTCTTTGAAGTGAATGCGACATAATAATTGCAATCATTGTGATTACACTTGTCACGACTCGGAACTCCCTATCGGGCCCGTGATAATCGCTGCGACTTCTCGATAGGCACCCATACCCGGAATGCCGACTGGAACCCCGCAAAGCTTAGTATCAGTTTCCACATCTCCCCGGTGAGCAATAATTATTAAATGACATACTTCGAGGAATTATAAGACATTCCCTGATCAAAACATTAAAATACTATTTTTCGGCTCACGAGGGCATTTTTGTTATTTTTCTTCGAAAACTCGAAACCAGCTAAAAACATAATAAGTGAGTTGAAAACATATAATTCATGATTAAAAATAAATTTAAGAGTCTAAAACGTCCGTTTGAAGAAAATTGCGACGACTTGAATTTAGTGAAAATATTTAATAAAATAATCTATTTTATTCTAAAACAATTTTTATAAAACTATCGGTAAAATAATTTTTGCAGCGTAAAAACAAAATATATTCTTACATAATGTAATATAAACAACCAAAGTATGAAATTTGAATTACAATGACACGTGGGCCCATAACTAACCAAAATGCATCGGGAACTGTGAACCTACAGTTCTTGTCAATTCAAGTCCACTGTGGTCCTTGATCAAATCCGCTAACTATGGGCTATTCTGAGCCTAAAATGTGAGGAAAAATGGGTGGTGAGATTGTGAAATCTCAGTGAGTAAACAGACATCATCAAAACAATCTAAAGCTGAGTAATATGAGACAAATAAAATACCCCATCGTGATATACATTTCATAACTTGAAAATTCATCCCAACCCATTTAAATAATTGTATTTTATCTCATTACCCAAAAGGGCTTATGAATTTCCTGAAAACCTGGCTTATACCAAAACCTGTACTCAAGGATACCTTGTACCGAGGCATCCGTTCGAGTCTACCAAGGTTGTAAAAATTTCAAATTTCTCAAAATTCAACCATTCCTTGGCGTCGGTTGAGTCTCATTTATACGTGATGGTTAGGCGTGAAGTGAACTCAAATATTACCTCAAGAGATACCCTCCGCGCCTCTTCAACCGAGGTAAGCACAATAATCGGGTTTCCGTGCCCCTCTTATAGGCTGGTCCACGGAACCTGCTCTGCCACCGCAGTGACCACAATTATATCCCACCAATTCAATAAAAATCACCACAGCATGACATGGCCCACAATCCTTACCTTGTTTATCAAGGCAAATCAAAGCAGTTCACGTATTTATCATATCATAAAAATAGCCAGTCATGCCCACATTCATTGTCACGACCCGAAACTCCCCATCGGGCCCGTGACAACCGCTGCGACGTCCCAATATGCACTCATACCCTGAATGCCGATCGAAATCCCGTAAGGCTTAGTATCAGCTTTCACACTTCCCCAGTGAGCGACAGTTATTAAATATCATATCTCAAAGAATTTCAATTCATTTAAAAAATTAAAATATTATTTTCTAGCTCACGGGGCATTTTCGTCATTTTTTGTCGAAAATCTCAAAACTAGTGAAAAAATGTAGTAGAACCGTAGAAAACACATATTTTACGATTAAAAATAAATTTTAAGGTCTAAAACTTTCGTTTGAAGTAAAATAAAAATACTCGATAAAATAATCTATTTTCTTATAAAATAATTTTTTTAAAGCTATCAATAAACAATTTTCGTAGTGTAAAGACTAAATATATTTTTACATACTTTAATACAAACGACCAAAGTATGAAATTTAAATTACAGTGACACGTGGGCCCACAACTAATCGAAATGTATTGAAAACTGTGAACCTACAATTCTTGTCGATTCAAGTCCACTGTGGTCCTTGATCGAATCCGCTAACTATGGAAATCTCTGAGCCTATAATGTGAGGAAATGAGGGGGTGAGATTATAAAATCCTAGTGAGTAAATAGATACCAGCTAAATTATCTAAAGTCGAGTAAATGGAGATGATTTTCAAACTCATTCTTCGTAATACAGTTCATATTATCTTAACTCATTTCAATCGAGTAAAATAGAATCATTTTACTCGAATAATTAATATGGTTTATGTTCGAATAAATAATATGGCTTAAGAATTTCTTAAAATCTTAACTTGGCTCCTACCAAAATTCTTCTCGGGGATACCTGTGCCGAAGCATCTAATAGAGATTGCCAAGGCTGTTTAGTGTAGTGTACACATGAACATATTTTTATATTAGAAAATCTAGCTATTTCTTGGCGTTGGCTGAGTCTCACTCTCACGCGGTGGTCCACGTGAAGTGTACTCAAACTTTACCTCTGAAGATGCCCTTCACACGGCTTTCCGATTGAGGTAAGATAAATCTGATTCTGTGCCCCCTCTCTTAGGCTGGCCCACAAAACCTACACTGTAGGGATTACGGATTATTTTATCTGCCACCTTATTTATAAAATTTTAACTAGCATGGCATGTCAATTTATTACAATCTAACCTCTTAAGGTTGAATACATAGTATGTATAATTCTAACACAAAAACTAAATTAGCCATACATGCTCATATATTGTCATAAGCCATTAAATTTAAACACAATTTATAATACAACAAATAAATAATCTCTAATTACTTTATTTTCCAAAATCATCATTTAATTTCTGAAAAATTCATAAAATCATTTTATAAAATCACAATTTCTCCTAAAGCATAATAATTTATCATTTAAAATCCATTTTTCTATAAAATCACACAATTGAATAAAAATTACCCTAGATAATTAAGATGATAATAAGTTTACTTACAATATTAGGAGTAGAAATACTCCTATTTTCAGTCCGCGGGTACAGTCCTTTACCCATATCCAATGGCTCACCACTTAGCCATAATCCATGACACAAATTCCAATTAAATTGTGTCCAACAGTCATAAGCTATTTCAAGCTCTACATGATGCATGGAAATGAGATAAAGATGGTTCGAACAGTCGTTTAATCACGATGTCCGATCAACTCACCTACACACTGTCGAAATTGTTAAAATCCTCAATTTAACTCCGATTTGATCCATTTCAATTTCTAATAGTCCAATTATATCCACAATACTCAATTATTGTAAATATGGGTCAGTATATCAGTCCTAGACCATAAATTACGCTTTTACTCCTATTAGGTAAAAATTTTAATTTTTTGCACTAAAAATTCCCATTTAATTCCTACCTCCAAAATTCATCAAATATTACCAAAATGCCCTAAAATCTCATCAATTTCCTCAATTTCCAGCAACCAATTTCTCTCCAAAAATTTGACCATGGTGAGTGTATAAATGCTAAAATTTTTCCTACTTGATTTTCTCACCACAAACAATTAATTCTTACACCATAAACCATTATTTCTTAATCAAATTACTAGAAATAACATCACATTTTTCCTCAATATTCCCATGAAGAATTTGGCCTAAATGGGTAAGTGATGAGCATGAAAAATCATGCAATTTTTCTTAGTTGTTTTGTTTCTAAACATGTTAAATTAACACTAAATACTAACATAACTCAAAATCAATTCAATCTAACCTCTTTCTCTCTCTAAACCCATTTGACCAGCCTTTGATTCACCATGAAAACATGCATTTCAAGCATGGAAAAATAAGAAAAATTGCTTAGAAATAAAAAATCTCAAGCAAAAATGAAAAATCATACCTTTTTCCACTTGTTTTCCTTGATTTTTCACATTTTTTCTTTGAATTTTCTCACTCTAGGGTTTGTTTTTGGTTTCTCTCTCTCTTTTCTGGTTTTGGCCGACCAAGGGGTTGAATGGGCTGATTTTTTATGTTTTTTATTAAGTAAATAATAAAATATTATTTTTTTACACATGTTAATTTTTTATTAATTTATTATTTATTCATTATCCATTTGACTTTTTTTCTCCACCACACATTTTTCTTCACTTATCCATAGCTTAAATGAAGTTTCTAGACTTAACCAAAATCTTGATGGAGTAAATTTTCAAAATTGCACTTTTACCCCATAAAAGTGAAAAATTACATTTTTGTCTCAAAAATTGAAAAATTATTAAAATTCATATTTTTCACTCCTCATACTCATATCATACTCCTATTAATCAAATTTGATCCAAATCCTCTTGAAAATTCAAATTTTGTTTTCAGGTGGTAAAATTACCATTTTACCCTTATACTCCGAAAAATATCGAAATTATAGTTTTTCCACTTATCAAACCCCAAATCATACTCCAATAAGTCAAATGGGCTAAAAAAATCTTTTCTAAAAATTTCCATTTCGTCCCCAGGTGGCAAATGACCATTTTGCCCCTAGATAGTGAAAATTCCTGTTTGACTCTAAATTGATCCTCGAACTCCGAATCACTGTTTTGAGTCATCCCTGGGCTGTGAAATTCCCAATTTCACCTTAAAATTTGTATTTGAACTAGTTCGAGGCTTAATCGACTTAATGGTATCATTAGGGGCAATATCGTCTTTTAACGATTTCTCGAACTTCCTAAATATACAAACATTTTATTGAGCATGTAAATGACATCGTAATTATTTTATAGAGCAGGGTTTGACATTCATCATAAGCCATACAATTCAAACAGTAATTTGCAATACAAGTAAGCAGTCTCCAATTACTTTATTTTTGAAACCATTATTCAATTTTCCAGAAAATTTATAAAATCATTTTATAAAATCACAATTTCTCTTAAAACATAACAATTTACCATTTAAACCCATTTTCTATAAAATCACACAATTGAATAAAAACTACTCTAGATAATTAAGATGATAATAAGTTTACTCACGGTTTTCAAGAATCAACTTGAGTACTCTGACTATAAATTCTCGGGTGTGACTTCCTTGCCTTTATCCGAGAACTCACCACCTTGACAACTTGCACAATAAATTAATTGCTACATTTATGCTAATTAGGTATAAAATTAACCTAATTTCTATATGAATGCATGGAATGCTCGGTTAACCGCTTCAACGTGGTGTAGACCTAATTTGGCCTATTATCCGATTAAATTACTAACGCGTCCAATTTAGCTCCAAATTGCTCTATTTCTTTTCTAATATCTCAATTCACCAAATACCATTCAAATAACACCAATTTCAGCATCAAAACTGTCACGACCCGGAACATCCCTCGGGCCCATGACAACCGCCACGACGTCCCAATTGACACTCATTATCCGAAATGCCAACCGGAACCCCGTAAGGCTTACGTACCAGTTTCTAGCCTTCCATATGAGTAATTCTTTCCAAACATCCCCTTTTGAGGGTTTACAACTCATTTCTAGTTTAAATAAATCAAAATATAAAATTTGACTCGCAGGGGTATTTTGGTCATTTTTCGGCGAAAATATTAAAATCTGGTAAAAACATAGTTTATGCATCCAGAATACATAATCTGAAATCAGATTTGAAATCGGAAGTCCGAAACCTTCATTTTCAAGGGTTTAAAGTCACAATTTACTATTCAAAAATATTGATAAAAATATTCCATTTTCTTATAAAATAATTTTTATAGACACGCGTATAAGTAATTTTTATAGCGTGAAAGTAAAATAAATTCGTACATACATTAAGTCACAAAGTTATAATGTACAATAATAATTACAATGACCGGTGGGCCCATAACTATACAAATACGACAATGGTAGTACACCTACTATCTGTCGTGGGAAAACGATCTACAGTAGTCCTCGACAAAATCTGGTATCTACGAGCTACCACAGGCCTGAAATGTTTGGACAGGAGGTGGGTGAGATTTTGCAATCCCAATGAGTAAACAAACATTATCATAAACATCTAAAGGTAAGTAAAATGGAGGCAAATTTAAATAACTATTTCAAAACCATTTCATAAGGTTTCATTTTATTTCTTAAGTCAAGAAATATGTATAATTTATCAAAACAATGGTTAAGGCTTATGACTTTTATTAAAATCATGGCTCAAGCCAAAACTAGTTCTCGGGGATACCTTGGCCGAGGTATCTAACCGAGTCCGCCAAGGTTATCAAAACAGTTACACATTAAACACGTTTTAGTTTTTAAAACAAGCCATTCCTTGGCGTTGGCCGAGATACACATTCACGTGTGGGTTCTACGTGAAGTGAACTCTAACACTACCCCGGGAGTTACCCTCCTCACCTCTACAACCGGAGTAACTATATAACCGGGTTTACTGTGTCCCTCTAATAGGCGGTCCACAGAAACCCGCCACTGCAGTGACTAAACCCACCAATTAGATAAAATTTCGACAGTATAACGTGGCTTTTATTTATTTACCCAGCCTGCATAGTAAAAATTCAGCTTACATTTATTCCCAAGGCATTTCACACATAGCCACATATATACACATACTCATAAGCCTATTGAATGGAAACATCATTTATAACAAAATTTACGGCCTCCAAACTACTCAATTTTTGACTAAAATCACATATTAACATTTAAATCTATTTATTTGCATACCGTAAAATTTTTCTTTTTAAAGTCATTTTTGCATAAAATTCACAAATAAAAATTAAAATAGACTTTAGATAATTTACAATAATAATAAGTTTACTCACCGTTTGCACAAATTTAATGCTTTTTAGGTGCCCCGATTACTGTTCGTCGGGCACGACTTCTTTGCCTTTACCGGAAGGCTCTCCTCCTAGACACATTGTAAAAATTACACAATTCAACACATTTATGCTAAATCACTATATAATTGATATAAATCCTATATTAATGCATGGCATGAAATGCAACGGCCTAAAACGGCTTAAACGCGATACTAGCCTATTTTCGGTACTTTACCCGATAAATTGTTAACGTGCTCCATTTTTGCTTTAAATCGTCCCATTCTCTCTCCAACATTTTTAACCATCAAATACCTGCTTATAACCCTCTGGAATCACTAAATTCAGGTCACTTTCTTCCCTGAAAAATTTGGTTAAAATGGGACATTCACCCGGTAAATTTTCTACTTTGTTTTTCTAGCACAATTAGTCATTTTTCATCATTTTTTTTCCTTCAATTCATTTGAATAAAAATCAATTCATCACCATTGGACAGCATTGAAGGTTCAGCCTAGAGTGAGTATTGTGAAAATTCTATGCTTTCGAGTCCAATTTAATTTCTAAACAACTCTAACTAACCGAAACTACCGATTTAGCTAAGAATCGAAACTTGAAAAATCCAAAATCTCTCCCCTCAAATTCGGTCCAGCACTTAGATCTATTCTGTGATCTCTCTCTTGAAGCATGGAAAATGAAAACAAAAGCATGGGAAAGGTAGAAACCAAGCCAAAGTCGAAAAATCTTACCGTTAGACCCGAAAACGGGCGAAAACCGCGAATCTTCCGTCAAATTTCAAGCTTTTCTTTGGTTTTTCTCTTTTCTTCCTTTTTTTCTCTATTTTCTCTCTTATTTCCTCCTTTGGGTCGTGCCCCTCATCAGCTGAAGCTTAAATGGGCCTATTTTGGATTAAAATATTATTATTTCATTAAAACTATGCCACGTGTCACTTTCCCGTGAGACCCGTTTTTAAAATTTCGTCTTTTAAACTTCAAATTTTCACCACATGAAATACCATGATTATTCATACCAAAAATGTATAAATCCTAAGATTTTGACAAGTTTTGAGTGGTGAAAATTACGATTTTACCCCTGAGACGGCAAAATTACCGTTTTGCCCCTATATTTCGAAAACTTCCGGAATTGAAAATTTTCACTTCCTATCATCAAATTATACTCCAAATAGTCAATATTGATCAAAAATTTCACTCCATGGTCAATTTATAATCTTGGGTGGCAAAATGACGATTTTGCCCCTAGACATCAAAATTTTCAGTTTCATCCTAAATTAACCCTCGAACTCCAAAACATCATTTTAAGTCATTCCTGGACTGTGAAATATTAAATTTCATCTTAAAATTTCTATTTGAACTAGTTCGAGGTTAAATCAACTTAAGTGTACCATTTGGTACAATACCGGGTTTTAGCTATTCTTTGAGACTTTCCTAACATACAAACACGTTATTCATTGCATGTATGTCATGACATGTATTTATAGGGTCGGGTTCCCTCCCATTTCTTTACGGAAAAATTTGGCCATTATGGTGCACTAACACCGTGATTTTTCCTACTTAATTTTCTCACAATAATTCATCATTTTCTAAGCTATTTCTCTTGAAATAACAACAATCCATCACACACACTACACCTAGGGTTCGACCAATGAAAGATTGTAGGGAAAATGAAGTTTTTCCTTGTTGTTTTGCTTACAAACATGATTAACTAACTCTAAACACCAACATAACTCAAAATCAAGCCAAATCCAACATTAAATCTTCACCATACCCATTCGGTCAGCATCAAACCCATCATGAAGCCATACAATTCAGCCATGGAAATGAGAAATTAATACATGGGTAGTGTAGTTTTCCAGGAAAAGTAAAGAAATTTCACCTTACCTAGCTTAATTCCTTGGATTTTCACACTTTCTCTTTGATTTTTTCCACCTAGGTTTTTGTTTCTTCCTTTCTTCCTTTGGCCGAATATGGTGAGAGAAATGGGATAAATATGGGCTGATTTTTATAGAAAATAATAAAATAATAAAGCTTGACACGTGGCACTTTATGATTGGTCCATTTTTCTTTTTATACTTTAAATATTTGACTTTTTCACTTAAATTTTTCACCACATCTTTATGCCATATTTATCCATCTCCACAATAAATAAAATCCACAAATTTGACAAGTGTTGGGGGTGGAAAATTATCGTTTTACCCTTGAGGCGGTAAAATTATCGTTTTGCCCTTGTACTCCAAAAATATCAAGAATTAAAATTTTTCACTGCTAAACCTCATATTATACTTCAAATGATTAATCTTGGTAAAAATTTTTATTGAATAACCAAATTTAAATTTTAGGTGGCAAAATGACCATTTTACCCCTAATTGATCAATATTCCCGATTGACTCCAAATCAGCCCTCAAATTTCGAATCGCCATTTTAAGTCATCCTTGGACTGTGAAATTCTCAATTTCACCTTAGATCTCTATTTTTGATCAGTTCGAGGCTTTAATCAACTTGAGTGTACCTCTAGGTACAATACTGACCTTTAGTGATTTCTCAGAGCACTCCAATATGTAAATATGCTGTCAAGTATATAAACGACATAATAAACATACTGTAGAGCTGGGTTTGACAGCACTACCCCACTTAAAATAAAATTTTATCCTCAAAATTTCTCTTACTTAGCTCAGAGAAAAGGTGGGGGTATCATCTTCATTTATTCCCACATATTTCATATTTACCTCACATTTATAAAATATCAATCTTCTTAATGATATTAGTCCATCTCGTACAACATAACCGCTCTATAGATCGTATTTTCCTGATATCATTCCCTTGACTATTTCCCAAAGTCTCTTATGTCCACGTAGCTCAACCTTTGATGAGATTTCTTATCGTTGTACTATCTACATCACTCATCATACGGTAAGTTTAAATCTTGAACTACTAAAATCATTGTTCACTTTAGTTGTTCACAATATCAACCCCACATATATGTTTATGCCTTATAATCCCTAATTATATGCTTAAGTTTCCTGGTCCCACATATCATTACATCACCTTATCATTTTCATCGAATTGTAGTTAAATACGCATGTAGGTTTTATAAGGTCATTTGTGTTTTAAAGATTTCCCTTGACTTGATTATTCGTGTCATAAATCACACTTTAAACCCAATAGACTTTTTAAATTGATCTCTCAGGTAATTTACATCAATCTCTATTATAGAACTCTACATGGCACTTAGACTTGATTTAACATTTCTAAATCATTTAATCCCAAGCTGCTATTCTATATGTGGCATCCTCTTTGGAAGACTATCTCTCCAGGGTACTATTACGTCTGGGCCTCCATCCCTCCCGCTTGGTCTTCCCTGCAGTTTGACACAGGGAGGTTCGAACCCAATACCTTTTCTTCCCCTAAAAAGAATGCCTTTAATCATTTCACCACAACTAATCCTTTAATCTTGTAACTCTCCATACTATGCATAGCAAAATTCAAGTTCACTTTTAGAGTAAATTTATTCACTAACTTTTTACTTCATGACCACATGTCAATTATCGTAATCATTGATACTCACTCTTGAGTTAATTCATGTGCTTATATCCATAAACTAATTGGATCCAATCAATTCTTAAAATCTCACAGTTGCTTAAGTAGAATCAATACCAGTTCCTTCTAAGCTACTATACATATTCATCATTTACCCACATATAAAATATTTCTAAATCCCAGCACCATTTATATATGGGTATAACAACTTAATTAACATAGTGCATTCATCTTCATGCACCTAAGTATGGGTTTACTTATATTGTTACTAATCATTTCCTTCCAATAGTGTCAAAACAATATTTAGAAATTTCCATAGCCACATTCTATATATATTCATTTGCTATATCGTCCTTGAAATCCCCATTTACGCTTTTATTACTTGGTATCAACATCTCTTATCACTATCTCCTACATTCATCTAATCTTTCCATCACTTTATCTTTAGCCTTTGACATGGTTTAATCTTTTGTCTTTTTCATTTCTTAAGACTTAACTTTCTTCAACATATTATTCATCTTGACATTTCACATATTAATTCATCTTTACTTATCCATCTCGGTAGCTTTCTGACCTTTTCCTTCTCTCATATGCCATTATATATAGAAGTCAATAAAGACAATCTTCGATTCATTCGTATCGATGCTTTTCAAAAACCTTAAAACTCCAGTTAACAAAATTTTGAATCAGTTTCAATAACTTCAATCCAATTTACACATTTAACTTCATATTTGTCACATTGTATTCCAATATAAGGTTATTACCTTAATCATCCTTCCCTAATTAGTTTTCCTCCAGATTTACATCATAATTTTCATAACCACTGTTATTCCCTTGTGCTTATCACTAATGATAGGTGTGATCAATATTTCCAACTTCATTTTATCCTATAACACTTGTCATCAGTCACCAAATTTCCTCTTTAGAATATTCTTTCTATATAATATATAATGACTTCACCATATAGTATCACAGCGTTATGTTCCTCTATTTCACTATCATACATATTCCACAGAAATTAATTAAAAGATTTATGTACCTTGACTAATACCAATTCCATTTATTCATATCTTAATTACTTAGGACTTGTAAATTATAACCCCAAATGTATGTCCCAAGATTCATACGTTTCAAGTCTCACCTTAAGACATTTTCCTCATATAGTGCAATAAATTCATCACTGATCATTTTCATCTTAATATTTTCCTACTGCACTGAGAACTCTAATAACAAAACTTAACATTCAAACCGATGATCATATTTCAACTCGTGATTCTTATCTTTATGCCACTCCGTATGCCTCCAAATTGCTTTAATACATATTTTAGTAAAAATTTGTTTAGGACTAAAACTATCAAAAATTCATCCTTAAAACCATTTATAACTTTAACCATTTACCGTATGTCTATATATTAAAATCCTCCATACTTGTTACAATGATGGAGACTGCTATTTGTAAAATTAACTTTCTATTACAGTTTTCAATCATAACTTTAGTCTCCATATTCCCTACTTTAGATGTTTTTCATCATTGACATTCATATACCTTCACTGCCACATTCAATGCAATTTTTATTATATATGATCTCCAATTGGCTCTTAACTATGTATACTCCAGATTACATATCACTTGTTGTCAGGAATTTGACCTTACTTATCAGTTCTTGATAAATCAAGTTTATAAAATGAATAATTTCTTACTAGACTTTATAGTTGCTTAATCCATTATTGCCTTTCTTCTATCAGTCCATCATGATTGTAGCGACCCCTCTCCAATCGCTACCGGCGTTTGAGACTTCCGAGATAACCCGCCAAGTCCCGAACAAGCCTTTCTACAATTTCTCGTCAATCCACTACATTCAATTACATATAACACTGATACTTCCATATACTAAATTGAACTAAAAATGTAAAAATCAGTACAAACTTTTTACCTTTTTATTTGCAAGTTTATACATTAAAATCTAAAATTTCCAAGTTAATATTTATATAAAAATTTAGAAGTCATTTACAACTTAATAAACAAATTGTGAAAATTTGATTTCTAGCGGCGAAGTGACTCAAAATAAAATACTATGAGATGCCTTTACTTATCCATGGTGTACTGAACGCACCGGTGACTACACTCTAGGCTGATCCCTATCTGCAAAAAGGGAAATAATGGTGTAAAACCCGACCCTATAAACACATGTCATGACATACATGCATTGAGTAGCATGTTTATACGCTAGGAAAGCCCCTAAGAATAGACGAAACTCGGTATTGTACCTAACGGTACGCTTGAGTTGATTTAACCTCGAACTAGTTCAAATAGGAATCTTAAGATGAAATTTAATATTTAACAGTCCAGGAATGACTAAAAATGATTGTTCGGAGTTCGAGGGTTCATTTGGGGTAAAATTGAAAATTTTGATATTTAGGGGCAAAAATCGTCATTTTGCCACCTAAGATAATAATTTGATCATGGAGTGAAATTTTTTACCAAGATTAACTATTTGGAGTATAATTTAATGATAGGAAGTGAAAAATTTCAATTCTGACAATTTTCGGAACATAGGGGCAAAACGATAATTTTATCGCCCGTAGGGTAAAACAGTAATTTTCACCACCCAAAACTTGTCAAAATCATAGGATTTATTTATTTTTGGTATGAATAACTATGGTAGTTTAAGTGGTGAAAAATTGAAGTTTAAAGGATGAAATTTTAAAAACGAGCCAATGGGAAAGTGACACATGGCACTTTATAATGATTTAATATTATTTTAAAGGAAAATCAGCCAATTTAAACCCCACATCAGGTGATGGTCAGCCATAAGGAGAAAACAAGAGAGAAAATAGAGAGGAAAGGAAGAAAAGAGAAAAACCAAAGGAAAACTAGAAAATTCAAAGGGGAATTCGCGTTTTTCGTCCGTTTACGTGTCTAACGGTAAGATTTTTCGACTTTAGCTTGGTTTCTACCTTTCCTATGCCTTTGTTTCCATTTAGCATGCTTGAGGAGAGAGATCAAAAAGGATACCAAGGGCTGACCGAATTTCAAGGGGAAGGATTTTGAAATTTTTATGTTTTGATTCTTAGTTAAATTGGTAGTTTTAGTTAGTTAAATGTGTTTAGAAATCAAATTGGGCAAGGAAGCATGAAATTCTCGCAATACCCACCCTTGGTCCAATATTCAATGATGTACAATGATGATGAACTGATTTTTATTCTAAGAGAAATGAAGAGAAAATGATGAAAAATGGTTAAATGTGATAGAAAAACAAAGTGGAAAATTAACCGAGTTAATGTCCCATTTTTGGTCGAATTTTCCAAGGAGGAAAGTGAGCTGAATTTGGTGATTTTAGAGGGTTATTGGCTGATATTTAATGGTTAGAAATGTTGGAGAGAGAATGGGACAATTTAGAGCTAAAATGGATCGCGTTAGCAATTTATCGGATAAAGTGCCAAAAATAGGTTAATACCGCGTTTAAGCCGTTTTAGGCCATTGCATTTCATACCATGCATTAGTATAGGATTTAAGTCAATTATATAGTGATTTAGCATCAATGTGGTGAATTGTGTAATTTTTGTAATGTGTTTTGGAGGAGAGCCTTCCGGTAAAGGCAAGGAAGTCGTACCCGACGAACAATGATCGAGGCACCTAGAAAGCATTTAATTTGTACAAATGGTGAGTAAACCTATTATTATTGTAAATTATCTAGAGTTTATTTTTAAATGCTCTTTATGTATTTTATGAAACGAAAATGAGATTAAAAGGAGACTTTTGATGTTTTAGAAATAAATGTGACAAATAAATATATTGTGTTGATTATCTAAAATAAGAAACCTTTGATTATGAAATTGAGTAATTGGAGGCTGCCAATTGTCTTGAAAAATATATTTTCCTATGAATGGCTTATGATAAATGAGTATATGTGGCTATATTTTATAATTGCATTGGAAATTTATGTAAGCTGTCTTTTACTATGCAGGCTGGGTAAATAAATAAAAGCCACGTTATACTGTCGAAATTTTATTAAAATTGGTGGGTTTAGTCACTACAGTGACGGGTTTCCGTGGACTGCCTATTAGAGGGGCATGATAAACCTGGTTGCATAGTTACTCCGGTTGTAGAGGCGAGGAGGGTAACTCCCAGGGTAGTATTAGAGCTCACTTAACGTCAAACCCCCACGTGAATGTGTAACTCGGCCAACACCAAGGAACAGCTTGTTTTCAAAACTAAAATGTGTTTAATATGTAAATGTCTTAACAACCTTGGCAGACTCGGTTAGATGCCTCGGCCAAGGTATCCCCGAGGACTAGTTTTGGCTTGAGTCATGTTTTTAATAAAAGTCATAAGCCTTAACAACTATTTTGGTAAATTACAAATATTTTATGGTTTAAGAAATAAATTGAAAACCTTATGAAATGGTTTGTGATTTTTTATTTAAATTTGCCTCCATTTTACTCGCCTTTAGATATTTATAATAATGTTTGTTTACTCATTGGGATTGTAAAATCTCACCCACCTCCTTTCCAAATATTTCAGGCTTGTGGTAGCTGGTAGATACCTGATTTTGTCAAGGATTCCAGTTGACCCCTCTATCTCACAAACAGTAGGTTACTATCACCAACACTTGGTGTATTTATGGGCCACTTGTCATTGTAATTATTATTGTACATTATAACTTTGTAAATTATTGTATGTATGAATTTATTTTACTTCCACGTTACAAAAAAATTACTTACACGTGTTTCTATAAATATTGTTTTATATAAAAATGCTATATTTTAATCAATATTTTAAATAGTAATATTTGTCTATAAACCCTTTAAAAAAAGCATGTTTCAAACTTCCGATTTCAAATTCGATTTCGAATTATGTATTCTCGACGTATAAACTACATTTTTACCAAATTTTGATATTTTCGTCAAAAAATGACCAAAATACCCCTGTGAGGCAAAAATTGTCTTTTGATTTACTTGAGCCGGAAACAACTGGTAATTGTTTAAAACGGAATTTTTAACAATGATTGCTCACAGGAAAGGCAAGAAACTAATAGGTAAGCCTTGCGAGGTTCCGATTGGCATTCCGGGTAATGAGTGTCAATCGGGACGTCGTGGCGGTTGTCATGGGTTCGAGGGAGGTTCCGGGTCGTGACAAATGGGGTGTGAGTCTCATAAACTCAGTGAATATCATCGACTCCGTGAGTAGGGCGTAGATAGGAAACAAGCAAACGGTAGATCATTTGAATATAAAAACACAAGATTTTGAAATCGATTTATCTCAAACAGGGGTTTTTGTGCCTTATAACCATGTTTCGCATCAAATCGATAAAATCGAGCCAGCTCCCGTGAAATCAAATATTATTCAAAATCATATACAAATCATAACTCACCTATACACGAGGAATCACGGATTCATTTCACAGAAAACCAACAGGAGAGTTGCGAAAACTATTTAATTCCCCTTCTCACTATGCTAAGAAACATAATTTAAAATGTTAAAACTTATTTCAATCCATGTAAAATAATTATATTTTATCAAAAATAAATAACAAGGCTTATGACTTAAAAACTTGGCTCGTGCCATAATAACTCATATTCGTTGATACCTTGCACCAGGGTATCCAACCGAATCCGCCAAGGCTGTTAAAAAGTCATATATGCATAAAGTTATTTTTATTTTAGAAAACACAGCCGTTCCTTGGCATTAGCGGAGTTTACCCTCATGTGGTGGTTCGCCGTGACGTTAACTCGAACCATACCTCAGGAGATACCCTCTGCGCCTCTCGTACCGAGGTATGAATATAACTAGGTTTACCGTACCTTTCTAATAGGCTGGTCCACAGAAACCCGCCACTGCAGCGACTAATTAACCCACCAATCAACAAAATACACTAGCATGACACGGCAATTATTTTATACATAGCCTCTCAAGGCTAAATACACATCGCATATAATTTCAACACAAATATCATTCTAGCCATTCATGCTCACATTTTATCATAAGCCATTTAATTTCAAAACAATTTAGAAATCTCACTTCATTTATAAAAACTACCTAAAAATCATTTATATCATTGAAATGTCGCCCAAAATTTATTGAATACTTTCAATATAAACGTCATAAAAATCTATGATTGTGCTCACAATATAAAGTTTAATGCGTGCTTCATAAAACACCGAGTATAAAGAAATCAAACCTTGTAATCATGTATGCACATTCACAAGTATATAAGGCACAATTTCCTTTGATGTAAACCATTTCGAAAAGCTTGTTTTTCGGTTTAAAAACACTTTCCGTATAATATATACATATATTCCAAATTATTTCTAAAAATAATTTGCACTCACAATTTCTTAAAATTTCACCAACGTATGTTTTTCACAGTAGTTCGTGTGCAATAAATCATACAAATTTATATATATAAAGATATATGAAAATTTTAAAATCGACACCCCTACTCACATCGAAATAGCAAGATTTTTCTTCACTATTTATTCGCTCGCATATCAACAATTATTGCTATTTATCAATGATCACGTACTTCGCTCGACACACCTCCATGATAATTTTCCTAACATCAATTTAAATTCAACACACTTAATCGCACATTTATATAGGTAGCAACTTAATTAAATTTCTTTAAGCTATTTGCATATTTTTCATCTAAAATATGCACAACATTAAACTACCCATAAAACTTGAATTATAACATAATTTTACCAATGGGCCTTTGCCATCTCTTTGTGACCTTGGGCCTCTCCATGGCTTCTCAAATTTTCTTTCCATTGGGCTAAGCCCATTCATTTTTCTCCTATTGAGCCATGCCCAAGTTTAGTTCTTATTGGGCCTTGCCCAATTATATATATATATATTCATGGGCCATGCCCACACATTTTTTTCTTTTTCTCTTTTTCTTTCTCTCTTCTACGTTTCTCTCTTCTTCTTTTTTCTAGCCCATTTCTCTTTCTTCTTCCTCCTCTCTTCACCACTGTGGTCTCCTCCCTTCACCACCGTGGCTCCTCTCTTTCTTTCCTCTCAAATTCGGTCACCACAAAACTCAAATTTTCCTTGGCATTAAACTTGAAAATTTCAGCAACTATACTGTCTCCTTTAACTTAAATTTTCAGCAACCAAACATCACCATTTTCAGCCACCAAAACTCTCAAAATTTCAGCAACTTCAAACTCAATTTCCAACATCAAGAACCTGAAATTTTCAGCTCCTAAATCCCTTCAAAGTGCAGCCAAAATAGCCCCCAACAAAGTGTAGAAATTTTCAGATTTTCTCAACTCCATCAAGAATTGAATTTTTTTTCTTTTTTCTCTCTTCTTTTGCTGTCAATTTTCTGCACTTGAACCAGCTTTTTTTCTCCTCCAAAAGTATAGCAAAATGAGTTTTCTTCCTCCCACAAAATCACCGAATTTTTCTGTTTTCTTTCTCCCCCATTTTCACACCATTTTTCTCTCATTTAGTTTCTCGGTTTTTCTTCCATTCTTTCTCTTTCACCGTTCTTTCTTTTTTCTTCTTTCTATTCTTTTCTTGTCTTTTCTACTCTCCTTAGCCGACCCTTCTAGGCCCTTCTTCAATCTTCTTTTTTATTTCTTTGCCTCCTTATTTGACCGGTCTTCTCTCCTTATCTCTTTTTCCTTTCATTTCTTCTTTTATTTCCTTTTGTCTTTTCTTCCATTATTTGTTTCCTTTATTCTTTTCTTTCCTTTTTTGTCTTCATGCTTACTTTATTCCCTCATTATTTATCATCCAATTCATTCTCATAATAAGTTTAATCCTTCCAATTAATTTAATTTCACTTAT
This sequence comes from Theobroma grandiflorum, assembly GCA_036013995.1. NCBI lineage: Eukaryota > Viridiplantae > Streptophyta > Magnoliopsida > Malvales > Malvaceae > Theobroma > Theobroma grandiflorum. Next base: position 19,608,447 of record CP142131.1, read on the forward strand.
TATACCTTAAACTTTATTTTATTTAACACGTCTCCATCGAATTCTCATAATTTAAAATTTATTCATCCGACACGTGTAAAAATTCTAATTTCTGTCTATCTTCCTTCTCTTACACGTGTATAACCAAAATATTAAAATTGCATTTCAACGCGGTGTCTCCATAATATTTAAATATTTTCTTATCGCATTAACTCGACTAAAATACGCGTCTTACAATTTTCGCTGTTTTCGTCCAAAATTCTTCTTTACTGCTCCTCCCCCACTTAAATTAGTCATATTTTTTTTCATGACTAATTTCGACAATAAATAAAATATTAATATTTTAATATTGTTTTATCAAATAAATATATTATTTTATTCTAAAATTTTTCACTTACTTTTTTTGGTCTTGAAACACATTATTATGTCTCGGTTTACCTCCGAATCATCCTTTAACTTACTAATTCACCCTCGATAAAAATATTATTATTTAATTATTATTTTTACGTGTGCGAAATATTTTTCTCTTGAGCGTTTCTTTCATACTCTGTCGTTCTTTAGCACGCTAATTCCCATCGATTTATCCTTTATTTAATCAGTAAGGTCTTATTGTGTCCTACAAAGGTACGGGGTATTACAATGATTATGTAAAACAATTAGTCACAATACTGAGATAAGTATACTTTCTCAATAACTATTTTATTGATTTATTTTTATCACACCATAAGGTTACTATACAGACCAAGTCATTTATACAGCTATCTTTTAATCCGCACCAGTTATACAAAACAGAACGAGTTCTTGGTTCTTTTACATACCTAGTTACGGCTATTTCCTTGTTTACTACAACTCCCTAGAGTCAGGTTAGTACAAAATTTAACGAGAGTGTTAAGATTTTTACTCCCGTTTTTCCTCAAGATCCTTATTCAAATTTTCTTCTGTTTCTTGTGACTTTCTCTTTTGTTCTTCAATCCAGGCCTTTTGGATTCTCCTACATTCCTCCTCGCTCACAGGTGCTGCATTCCGTCCTCAACTTGGAGGAAAATCTTGTACCACGACTACCTTCCTAGAAGGATAATTTGTCACGGTTACTTTCTCCTTATTCCATTCGTGTTGTCCTCATATACTTCTCTTACTTTCTGTAACAACTTCTCCGGATTCTTTCAATAGAGAATTCCTTATACTTATTTCGAGGTCATTGCTATCCTTACTTTCAGTGGTCTCGCTAGTGTCAGGGTTTTTCCTTTTACTGAGCCACCTTCCTCAATCTGGTGAAGTCCTAGGTGAATCATTTCTCGGACTACTTGACTCCGAGTGCCACCGACTCTTAGCCATAGAATTTTACGATCCTCCATTAACACTATGGGGTGTATCAAGGTTACCACCTCTTCTAGACATGGTGATCTATAAAATGAACAAAATAAATTTAGATAATCTTTAAGTACTATATGCTAATGCATACCCTTAACCTAACTTGACTCGGGCCACACTGACACTGTAACTTTTTAAAACACTTTAAAACCAAAACCATGCTCTGATACCACTTCAATTGTCACGACCCAGAACTTCCTGATAGGCACTCATACCCGGAATGTCGACCGAAACCCCGCAAGGCTTAGTATCGGTTTCCACATCTCCTTCGTGAGCAATAATTATTAAATGACATACTTCGAGGAATTATAAGACATTCCCTGATCAAAACATTAAAATATTATTTTTTAGCTCACGGGTGCATTTTTGTCATTTTTCTTCAAAAACTCGAAACCAGCTAAAAACGTAATAAGTGAGTTGAAAACATATAATTCATGATTAAAAATAAATTTAAGAGTCTAAAACGTCCGTTTGAAGAAAATTGTAACTACTTGAATATAGTGAAAATATTTAATAAAATAATCTATTCTCTTCTAAAACAATTTTTATAAAACTATCGGTAAAATAAATTTTACAGCGTAAAAACAAAATATATTCTTACATAATGTAATATAAACAACTAAAGTATGAAATTTGAATTACAGTGACACATGGGCCCATAACTAACCAAAATGCATCGGGAACTGTGAACTTACAATTCTTGTCAATTCAAGTCCACTGTGGTCATTGATCGAATCCGTTAACTACGGGCTATTCAGAGCTTGAAATGTGAGGAAAAAGGGGTGGTGAGATTGTGAAATCCCAGTGAGTAAACAGACATCATCAAAACAATCTAAAGCTGAGTAATATGAGACAAATAAAATATCCCATCGTGATATACAATTCGTAACTTGAAAATTCATCCCAACCCATTTAAATAATTGTATTTTATCTCATTACTCAAAATGGCTTATGAATTTCCTAAAAACTTGGCTTATACCAAAACCTGTACTCGGGGATACCTTGTACAAGGGCATCCGTTCGAGTCCGCCAAGGCTGTAAAAATTTCAAATTTCTCAAAATTCAGCAATTCCTTGGCATTGCCTAAGTCTCACTTCTACGTGGTGGTTAGGCGTGAAGTGAACTCAAATCCTACCTCAAGAGATACCCTCCGTGCCTCTTCAACCGAGGTAAGCACAATAATCGGGGTTTTTGTGCCCCTTTTATAGGCTGGTCCACGAAACCCGCTCTGCCACTGCAGTGACCACAATTATATCCCACCAATTCAATAAAAATCACCATAGCATAACATGGCCCACAATCCTTACCTTGCCTATCAAGGCAAATCAAAGCAGTTCACGTATTTATCATATCATAAAAACAACCAATCATGCCCACATTCATCATAAGCCATACAATTTGAACAGTAATTTGCAATACAAGTAAGGAGTCTCCAATTACTCTATTTTTGAAACCATTATTCAATTTTTCAAAAAATTTATAAAATCATTTTATAAAATCACAATTTCTCTTAAAACATAACAATTTACCATTTAAACCCATTTTCTATAAAATCACACAATTGAATAAAAACTACTCTAGATAATTAAGACGATAATAAGTTTACTCACGGTTTTCGAGAATCAACTTGAGTACTCTGACTATAAATTCTCGGGTGTGACTTTCTTGCCTTTATCAGAGAACTCACCACCTTGACAAATTGGACAATAAATTAATCACTACATTTGTGCTAATTAACCTAATTTCTACATGAATACATGGAATGCTCGATTAACCGCTTAAACGCGGTGTTGACCTAATTCGGCCTTTTACCCGATTAAATTACTAACACGTCCAATTTAGCTCTAAATTGCTCTATTTCTTTTCTAATACCTCAATTCACCAAATACCATTCAAATAACACCAATTTCAGCATCAAAACCCTCCCATTTCTTTATGGAAAAATTTGGCCATTATGGTGCACTAACACGGTGATTTTTCCTACTTAATTTTCTTACCATAATTCATCATTTTCTAAGCCATTTCTCTTGAAATAACAACAATCCATCACACACACACTACACCTAGGGTTCAGCCAATGAAAGATTGTAGGGAAAATGAAGTTTTTCCTTGTTGTTTTGCTTACAAACATGATTAACTAACTCTAAACACCAACATAACTCAAAATCAAGCCAAATCCAACATTAAATCTTCACCATACCCATTTGGTCAGCATCAAACCCATCATGAAACCATACAATTCAGCCATGAAAATGAGAAATTAATACATGGGTAGTGTAGTTCTCAAGGAAAAATAAAGAAATTTCACCTTACTTAGCTTAATTCCTTGGATTTTCACACTTTCTCTTTGATTTTTTCCACCTAGGTTTTTGTTTCTTCCTTTGTTCTTCCTTTCTTCCTTTGACCGAATATGGTGAGAGAAATGGGATAAATATGGGGTGATTTTTATAGAAAATAATAAAATAATATAGCTTGACATGTGGTACTTTGTGATTGGTCCATTTTTCTTTTTGAACTTTAAATATTTGACTTTTTCACTTAAATTTTCCACCACATCTTTATGCCATTTATCCATCTCCACAATAAATAAAATCGACAAATTTGACAAGTATTGGGGGTGAAAAATTACCGTTTTACGCCCGAGGTGGTAAAATTATCATTTTGCCCTTGTACTCCAAAATACCAAGAATTAAAATTTTTCACTGCTAAACCTCATATTATTCTTCAAATGATTAATCTTGCTAAAATTTTTTATTAAATAACCAAATTTAAATTTTAGGTGGCAAAATGACCATTTTTTTCATAATCGGTCAATATTCTCGATTGACTCCAAATCAGCCCTCGAATTCTGAATCGCCATTTTAAGTCATCCTTGGACTATGAAATTCTCAATTTTACCTTAGATCTCTATTTTTGATCAGTTCGAGACTTTAATCAACTTGAGTGTACCTCTAGGTACAATACTGACCTTTAGTGATTTCTCAAAGCACTCCAATATGTAAACATGATGTCAAGTATATAAACGACATAATAAACATACTGTAAAGCTGGGTTTGACAACACTAATCACTATTCCAAGACTACCTTTACCCATCGAAATTGGATGGATACTGTTAACCATAAGAAGTTGATGGATACCCTTACTCCCCAGAAGTGGATTGATACTTTTATTCATCGGAAGTGGATGGATATTTTTACCCACAAAAAATTGATGATTAGTGAAAAGATATAAGAAAAAGATAAAAGTGGATAGAATAAAAGGAATATAGAAATGTTTGTCATCAGTATGGCAAGAAAAACCATCTAGTTGAACTTTATCAAGCATTAGTGAAAGCTAAAAGAAAAAAATATCGAAACAAAGTTTGTTCAAGATGATTTTAAACATGGCCAAGTTGATATAACATATCCAAATGTTTTGATTATCTTGTCCACCTTAAAAGAGGAATTGATCATTTGATTAATAATAGAAATATCTAAAAATGAAATATGTTAATAATTTGTTGGTATGTGTTAGATAAATAAACTTAAAGGAAAATAACTAAGAGGAGGGGTGAATTCGTTATAAAGTAAAAATTCCTTTTTTTTTATAGATAAAAAAGATAGTATGAATATTTAAAAAACAGAGTATGAGCTAAGTAAAGAAAATGCAAAAAGTAAAGAGTACTGATAACTCTATGACATTATAATACCTCGTACTTTGATATGGAGGCTAATGAAGCTTATTGGATGCCAAATGAGATTAATTATAATGTTTAAAGGTGATGAAAAGTGAAAAGAGTATTTTAAGATAAAATGTTTCGCATGCAAGGAAATAATAATACCATAATAATATTTTTATCGACGAAGAATTTATAAGAAAAAAAGTGATTCAGAAGAGAATTGATGCATAATAAGGTACTTTGGGTACCAAGGAGATAAGTGAAAAATTTTAGAATAATATTAAAATATTAATATTTTAATCGATGTCGAAATTGTTCGTAAAAGAGGAGTATATGGTCAATCTAAGTGGGGGAGATAAAGAACAAAGAAATTTTGGAGAAAAATGAAGTTAGTGGGGCTTGTGCATCGATATTAAATAAAACTAACGTGAGTAAAAATATTTTTTAAATATTATGGAGACGCCGCGTTGGAGTACAAACTTTATATTTCATTTGTACATGTGTAAAAGAAGATAATAGAAGGAAATTGGAGTTAAAAGAGTTTTGGGAGGACTAAATTAAAAAAAAGAAGAAATTTGGAGGGTAAAATGATAATTTTGCTATTTGTTTGGTCAAAGGTTCCAAAGAAAGCTTTGACTCTGATTTTTTCCAGCCATGACCATCCTTATCCTTTCCCATCAGATTTTTTTTCTTCTTTTTCATCCATTCCCACGCCATTTTCTCTTTGTACACCATGAACTCAAGTTTTCTTTTCCTTTCTTTTCTTTTCTTACTTTTTTCTTCTCCAAACTTCTTGGGCATTAAACTTGCACTTTTAACATCGATTTTCAGCACATCTAAACCCTTGGAGAAGAAAAGAGAAAAAGAGAGAAAAGAAGAAAAAAGCTTGGTTTTGTAATTCAAGTAAGCAAAGGTAAGGATTTTTGTGTTTTAGGTTCATGGTTGATTAAATCCTTGGAAAAATAATGTGTGAATCATTTTGTGGCAGCTATGGTGACCATGGGTGTGAGGAAATTATGAATTTTGTTGGGTGAAATTCAAGCTAAAACCAAGTGGTAAGCTTAATGCTATAATTTGAAGCTTATGATTGGTTTAGTATGGTGAGAATGATTATGTGCATATGTAGTGTTATTGTGATGTCATGGGTATGGTTGGAAGGCAATTATATTAATTGGAAGTTTGGTGTGTAGATATGTGTTGTTAGGAAAGGTTTAAAAGGTTATGGATGTGGTGAGCATGAATGAATATTAATGTTATGCTTGGTGGCAACATGTAAATGAGGATGGTGGTACATGTAGACTTAGAAAATGTTTAATGGAAGTAAATTTATAGTTGCTGCCATATGTTAGGAAATTGTTGTGGAAATGATGGATAAACTTGATAAATATCCTTAGGCAAGATTTATATATGTGTTAGAGTCATAAACAAGTTACCGGTAGTCATAATTTAAAGAATTACGCAAGTAAGGGATAAAAGAAACTTTGGTAAAAATATGTCAAGATAAGTTAAGTTGAATAAGGATTCGTGATTGAATGAAAAAGGAAAGTATAAATGATGCACGCTAAAGATATTAAATTGCGATTGTTGCTAGGAAGTGCAACAATAAAGGTAGTGTATAGTGGTGGTGTGCCGAAGGAAATAACAAGCGACCAGCAAGTAGGAATAGCTAGACACGTCTCCGAATAAATAGCGACGTAATATTCTACTGTTGTAAAGTAAGTGAACTTGTATTAAAATGTTTTTTCAGATAAATGCATTTGTATTTAATTGAATCACTTAAAATGTTTTATTGGTTTTTTTTTATATGCATGGGAACAAGCCTTTTGATGAAATGTTTTCAAGTTGAGAAATGTGACTGTGATGAATCCACGTACTCCCTTGCTATATTGATATACGTATATATGTGTTGTGTATTGATAGGTATTATTGTGTAATAAATGTAATTGTGCGTGTGTGCGATGTGGGGGATGCACATGCCGGTAGTGATGTGGGCGGGAGTGCGTGATGATGATATTGAGGTGTGCGCAATGCGGGGGTTGCACATGATGATATTGAGGTGTGCGCGATGTGGGGGTTGCACACGATGACACCAGCTATGTGTGTGATGTGGGGGTTGCACATGAGTTGGGTGAGGCGGTGGTGGTATATATGCTTATATATATATATTTACTATATATAGAGGTTTGGAATTAATATGTGATTGCTTGATTGTTGAACGTTGAGTTTCCTAAATGTTTTAGACGATCAAAAGACAACATGGCATCGAGTTTTATTTATGATATATAAATTTCATTGTTTTAAAGATGAGTGCATCATGTTTTCAAAAACCTTCCGTATCATTTGCTTGTTCCCTTCCTATGTTCACTCACTGAGTTTATACTCACGTTTTTAAACTTCATGTTTTAGGTTTTCTGAGTTAAAGGTGATTGGATCCTAGGACAAGGTATTCCTCTCTATCCATTGCTCGGTAGGTCAACATGACACTAAACGTTAGCAACCATACCCAGAGGCACTCTACTGACGGTCAAGGTTTAATTATGTGTATATGAATACTTGATGTGAAATGCTAAGGTTCATTTGTCAAGCTATATATGTATATTATGGTTGATGATGCCATTCTGAATGCATAATTGGATTTTATGAATTGTTTTCAAAGGAACTGTATTTGAATATTACAAATTTGGATTTTAAAGAAATATGGACTAATGTATAAGAATATATAAATAGGCTTGCTTAGCTTTAGTGGGCTGAGCCCATTGGGCCCTTGCCCCGGTCACGGCTTGAGATTTAGGTTGTGACAACTCACTCTTTTAAATTGCATGTTTTCAAATTTGTTGTCACGACCCGGAACTCCCATCTAGCCCGTGACAACCGCCGCGATGTCTCGACAGGCATTCATATCTCGAATACCGATCGAAACCCCACAAGGTTTTCGTATTAGTTTTCTTACCTCCCCTGTGAGCAATCATTACCAAACATCCTATCTAAAGATATTTTGAACTTTTTCCCATTCAAAACAACAGAAAAATGGTTTTTGCCTCACAATGGTATTTCGATTATTTTTCCCCGAAACTTTCGAAATTGGCTAAAAATGTAGTAATCAAGTGGAACACATATATGTTATAAATTAAAATAAATTTAGATATATAAAACACTCTCTTTGAGTAAAATTATAACTATTAAAATATAATAAAAATATTCAAAAAAATATACTAATTTCTTATAAAATAATTTTTATAGAATTATTGGTAAACAATTTTTGGGACGTAAAAGTAAAATAAATTATTATATACAATAATAAAGTTAACCACAATATACAATTTCATTTACGGCAACAAGTGGGCCCGTAATGAACAAAAGTATAGAGGACAGTGAACCTACTATTGGTGAGGTTGCAAACCCAACTTCAGTCCTCAGCAAAATCAGCTATTTACTACTATTCTGGGCCTGAAATGTGAGGAAAGAAGGGTGGTGAGATTATAAAATTCCAGTGAGTAAACAGATACCAGCTGAATTATCTAAAGTCGAGTAAATGGAGATAAATTCAAACTCATTCTTCATATCATAATTTACCTTATCTCAACTCATTTCAATCGAGTAGAGACAAATAAAATATTCTATTGAGCAAAATAGAATCATTTTACTTGAATAATTAATATTTAATATGGCTTATGCATCTCTTAAATACTTGGCTCGTGCAAAAATCATTCTCGGAGATACCCCGGCAAAAACATCTGATCGAGACCACCAAGGCTGTTTAGTGTAGTACACACATGAACATATTTTTACATTTGAAAATCTAGCCATGTCTTGGAGTTGGCTGAGTCTCACTTTCACGCGGTGGTCCACGTGAAGTGCACTCAAATCTTTACCTCCAGAGACACCCCACACATGGCTCTCCAATCGAGGTAAGGTATATCTGATTCTGTGCCCCTCTTTTAGGCTGGTCCACAGAACCTCAACTACAGGGATTATGGATTATTTTATCTACCATCTTATTTATAAAATTGCAACTGCATGACATGGCAATTTATTGCAACCTAACCTCTCAAGGCTAAATGTACTTGTAATTCTAACAAGAAAATCAGTTTAGCCATTCATGCTCATATATTGTCATAAGCCATTAAGTTTAAACACAATTTATAATACAATAATAAACAATCTCCAATTGCTCTATTTTCCAAAATCATCATTTAATTTCTGAAAAATTCATAAAATCATTTTATAAAATCACATTTATTCATAAAGCATAACAATTTACCATTTAAACCCATTTTACCATAAAATTTCAAAATTTAATAAAAACTACTCTAGATAATTAAGACGATAGTAAGTTCACTCATGGTTTTCGAAAACCGAATTCGGGTACTCCGATTATAAATCCTCGGGTGCGATTTTCTTGCCTTTATCAAAGGGCTCACCACCTTGACAAATTGCACAATAATTTAATCACTACATTTGTGATAATTAGGTATAAAATTAACCTAATTTCTATATGAATGCATGGAATGCTTTGTTAACCGCTTAAACGCGGTGTTGACCTAATTCGGCCTATCACCCAATTAAATTACTAGCGCGTCCAACTTAATTCCAAATTGCTCCATTTCTTTTCTAAAACCTCAATTCACCAAACACCATTCAAATAACACCAATTTCAGCATCAAAACCCTTCCATTTCTTCATGGAAAAATTTAGCCATTACAGTGCACTAACACCGTGATTTTTCCTACTTAATTTTCTCACCATTATTCATTATTTTCTAAGTCATTTCTCTTGAAACAAAAATCAATTCACCAACATACACAACATAGGGCATTCGGCTATTGATGGATGGTGGGGGAAATGAAATTTTTCCTTGTTGTTTTGCTTCCAAACATGATTAACTAACTTAAACACTAACATAACTCAAAATCAATCAATTCCAACATCATTTCTCTCACCATACCCATTTGGCCTACCACTCATTCATTATGAAAACAAGCAATTCAACCATGAAAATGAGAAAATAGAGCATGGGTATGCTAGATCTCAAGCAAAAATTGAAAAATCATACCTTATCTTACTTGATTCCTTGAAAAATCAATGAATTTCCTTGATTTTCTTCGCTAGGTTTTTGTTTTCTCTTTGTTTTTCCTTTTTCTTCCTTATTTTCTTCCTTTGGCCGAATATGGTGAGAGAAATGGGATAAAGATGGGCTGATTTTTATAGAAAATAATAAAATAATAAAGCTTGACACGTGGCACTTTGTGATTGGTCCATTTTTTCTTTTTATACTTTAAATATTTGACTTTTTCACTTAAATTTTCCACCACATCTTTATGCCATATTTATCCATTCCCACAATAAATAAAATTGACAAATTTGACCAGTGTTGGGGGTGAAATTTATCGTTTTGCCCTCGAGACGGTAAAATTACCATTTTACCGCTATGCTCCAAAAATACCGAGAATTAAAATTTTTCACTGTTAAACCTCATATTATGCTCCAAATGATCAATCTTGGCTAAAAATTTCATCAAATATCCAAATTTAAATTTTGAGTGGCAAAATGACCATTTTGCCTCTAATCGATCAATTTTCCCGATTGACTCCAAGTCGGCCTTCGAACTCCAAGTCGGCCTTCTGTCACGACCCAATTCCAAAGTCATGACCGGCTCAAGGACCCAATGAGCATAGCTCACTAAGCCCAAGCAAGCCTATTCCCACTGACTTTATTCCACTTATGCTTGTGTGAAGCATCCACACGTAATGCACCCAGTGTGCATACAAAGCCAATTAACAATGGCATATCCAATGGTACGTATCGCCGTCCCCATTTTGTATTCCATTACATAGATTTCACATAATTTATTAACAATACATGTAAGCACCATATAAAGGTACACAGATGCATCACAATCATATAGATGAGCAATATTCAACACAATAAAATTTCACATCAATAAAATAATATTTCACAAAAAGCTTGTTCCCATGGTGCTCATTCTTTTAAAGAAGATTCAATAAAATCATTCAAGCATTTTATTCAATAAGTTCATATTTCCCAAAACCATTTTTGAGATGCAAATTCACTCACAGGTTTTTCGGGAGTCGAATTCGAGCACTTCGACTGCTAATCCTCTGGTGCGATTTTCTTGCCTTTATCCAAGGGCTCACTACCTTGACAAATAGCACAATAATTTAATTACTATAATGGTGTTAATTAGGTATAAAATTAACCTAATTTCTATACGGATGTATAGAATACTTGGTCAATCGCTTAAACGCGATGTGACCTAATTTGGCCAATTACCCGATAAATTGGCCAATGCGTCTGATTTGATTCCAAATTGCACCATTCTTTTTCTAATACCTTAATTCACCACATACCATTTAAATAGTGCCAATTTCAGCATTTAAACTTTTCTATTTCTTCATGGAAAATTTGGCCATTACAGTGCATTGGCACTGTAATTTTTCCTACTAAAGGTTTTTCACTTTAAATTGTCATTTCTAATTTATTTCATTTGAAATGAAATCATTTCATTTGAAATGAAATCATTTCATTTTCTAATTTCAGCCTATGATATTCGGTCTTGCAAAATTCATGGGGAAATCAAATTTTTTTCTTACGGTTTTGCTTACTAACATACTAACCTATCTCTAAACACTAACATAGTCTAATTTCAACTTATTCTAACATCAAATCCTTATTCATACCCATTTTTCAGAATTCAATTCATCATGATATCTTAGTATTCAACCATAAAAATCAAGAACAAAAGCATATGTATTGTAGATCATAAGCCAAAGAGAAGAATTATTACCTTTTTCACTTGATTTTCCTTAAAAATCATACTTTGTCTTGAATTTCCACCTAGGTTTTATGGTTTTTCCCTTTGTTCTTCTTTCCTTCCCCTTAATTCTGGTGTGTGCCGAATTTAGAGAGAGAAAATGAGTGTTAATGGCTGATTTTTAGGCTTAAATAATAAAAAAAACAAGTATGCCACGTGGCATAATGCCATTGGCCCGTTTTTCTTACTTTTTGACTTTTCTTCCATTTCTTTTCCACCACTTGATTATTCTAAATCATGATATGATCAAAAGATGATCATGGCTGGAAAAATATGTTCTGGTGGTGTAAAATTACGGTTTTGCCCCCGAGATGGTAAAATTACGATTTTACCCTAATACTCCGAAATGTCCCAGAATTATATTATTTTCACTGTCCAACCTCAAATAACACTAATATTAATCCATATTAACCAAATGGGACAAGATCCTTTCAAAAAAATTCCCGTTTAGTACTCCGGTGGTAAAATTACCATTTTACCCTTGTGCTCCAAAAACACCGAGAATCACAATTTTACACTGCTAAACATCATTTTATAATCCAATAATCATAACTATATTTCATAAAATTATTTTTGGTCCAATATGATCAAATCTTGGTTAAAAATCTCCATTTTATCATCAAATGGAAAAATGACCGTTTCGTCTCTAACCAGTCAATTTTTCCGATTGACTCCAAATTGGACCTTGAACTCTAAATCACTATTCTGAGCTATTCTGTGGGTTTCAGAATTTTGAAATTCCTCTTAAAATTTCTATTAAACTTGTTTGAAACTCGATTTAACATAATTGTACCACTAAGTACAATATCAGCTTTTAACAACTTGGACAGGGTCTCACACCTTCGAACTCCAAATCACTATTTTAAGTCATCCTTGGACTATGAAATTCCCAATTTCACTTTAAAATCCCTATTTTAATTAGTTCGAGGTATAAATTGACTTAGTTGTACTTCTAAGCATAATACCGGCTTTTATCTATTTTTTTGAGATATTTTAATATGCAAGCATAATGTCAAATATATAAATGTCATGACAGATATTTTAGGGCTGGGCTTGATAGCACTACCCCCCTTAAAATAAAATTTTGACCTCAAAATTTCACTTATCTAACTCAAAGAAAAAGTGGGGGTATTGTCTTCCATTATTTCCACATACTTCCTGTTTATCTCACAGATATGAAATATCAATCTTCTTAATCATATTAATCCATCTCGTACAGTTTAACCATGTTATAGATCATATTTCCTTGATATTATCCCCTTGACTATTTCCCAAAGTCTCTTATGTTCACGTAGTTCAACTTCTGATGAGATTTCTTATCATTGTACTACCTACATCACTCATCATATATTAAGTTTGAATATTAATTCACTAAAAACCATTCTTCACTTTAGTTGATCACAATATCAACCCCACATATGTGTATATGCCTTATAATCCCATTAATGCTTCAAAGATTTATCTTGATTTGATCATTGCATACGATGCAGTGTCACAATTCCTCAGAGTCATCCTTTTGTCCTCAATCATCTTTCATGCCATTATATTGCTTTGTATCCTTCTTGTATTCCGACATTAATTTATTACTTAAGATTTAAATTCATTTGAACCTTGTATACATCAAGCATTTTTGAGTTCTAATTTCCATAATATAATAAGAAATTCTTACAGCAATATTCCATATAAACTTTTTACTATATTATTCTTGAAACCTTTATTTATATTCTCATCATTTGGTATTAACATCCCTTATCAGTATCTCACATTTTCATCTAAATTTTCACTCACTTTCTCCAGGTTGGACTCGTGCTTCATCTTTCGTTACAACAAAAATTCTTGTTGAAGAACGAGTTTGTGGTCTAGAAGGTGGATATGCTGGAGTGTTACTCTTCACTCCAAATTGTATGGTCACGCCTTGCCTCTGCTGTGATCCAACCAAATCTCTCCCTTGTATATCAGTACGAACTAGTGGGGATAGAGTAGCTACAGTAGCCTGTCCTAATTGGGGGCAGTTACTCCTAATGTGACTGGGCTGATCACAATGAAAACATCGTACTGGCCCTCTACACAGCCCTACATAATAATTTCCACATTTTCTGCATTTATCAGAACTTCGGGATCTTTTCCAAGAAACAGTCATTTCAGACCTACTGAATCTCGGAGGCTTTTGCTGTGTTTATGAAAACGGGGGTCGAGAAGATGTTACTGGATCAAAAGTAGTATTTCTTGAAATAGATGAATCTTTGCCCTTCTTTAGTGGTTCGCTGGAGGATACATTCGGATTTCTCCTTTTTGCAACCTCAGCTCGCATTCTCTTATTTTCATTCGCGAGCTTCTCAGCCCTTAAAGCCATTTGCACTACTTCCTTATGCAGCTCCTTACCAATCACTGTCATTTGGTCTCTAATCTCATTTCGGAGCTCTTCCTCGAAATAGTTGGCCTGATCTTCTTCAGTCCTCACCAAGTCAGGCACATAAGACATCAGCTCGTTAAATTGAGCCTTATACTCTTCTACCGTTAAACTTCCCTGTTTTAAACTCAAAAATTCCCTCTTTTTCTCTTTCTGATGAAAATGAGTATAATACTAATCATCAAATTCCTTTAGAAAGTCTGACCATGTTGGTGGGATAGTGGAACACGGCTTTACTGAATTCTACTAGGTACGAGCTCTCTTCTCCAATAATCTCGTAGCCACTATCAGCTTCATGTCATCATCCATTCTCATGTTAGGGAGAGTTTTCGAAATCTGGTTGATCCAATCCTTGGCTGCGGTGGCATCCAATTCGCTTGTAAAAGAAACACAGCCTAGCTGTCTAGTCTCTTTCAGTTTCTTAGAAATGGATACATCATGTACCAACTGAACTGAAGGAATAGTTGGAGGCACTATAGGTGGGACCTGACCAGTCTGAGCTAGACCAGCCATTGCGATAAAGAAGGCTGCCAATGCCTGTGCCATCTCAAGAGGCATGGCAGGAATGCTAATAGGTGGCGGAGGAGGTGGTGGATATGGAGGACTCTCAGGTTGCTCAGCAGCAGGTGCTGCCCGAAAAGTGGTTGTAGAAAACTCCTCCTCTACTGCCTCTCGTTGACGAGGTTGGGAACGACCCCTTCCTTTCCCAACTGATCTAGTAACAGGCGGGTGTTTGCGTCTAGGTGGCATGGTGATCTATAAAGATAAATAACGCAATTTTAGGAGCCTTAAGTTCTATATGCAAATGCATCATATTCAATCTAACCTGACTTAACCTAACTTGGGGCCACACTGACACTGTAAAATTTTATAACAATTTTAAAACTTAAAGCTCTGATCTTTTAAAAACCAAAAGCTCTGATACCAGTCGAATTGTCATGACTCGAAACTCCCATCAAGCCCGTGACAACCGTCGTGACGTCTCGACAGGCATTCATACCCCGAATACTAATCGAAACCCCGTAAGGCTTTCGTATCAGTTTTCTTACCTCCCTTATGAGCAATCATTGCCAAACATCCTATCTAAAGAGATTTTAAACTTTTTCCCATTTAAAACAATAGAAAAATGGTTTTTGCCTCACAAGGGCATTTCGATCATTTTTTCCCGAAACTTTCAAAACCGACTAAAAATGTAGTAATCTAATGGAAAACACATATGTTATAAATTAAAATAAATTTAGATATATAAAACACTCTTTTTGAGTAAAATTATAACTATTAAAATATAAAAAAAATTCAAAAAATACACTAATTTCTTATAAAACAAATTTTATGGAATTATCGGTAAACAATTTTTAGGACGTAAAAGTAAAATAAATTCTTATATATAATAATAAAGTTAACCACAATATACAATTTCATTTACGGTGACAAGTGGGCCTACAGTGAACAAAAAAATAGAGGACAGTGAACCTATTGTTGGTGAGGTTGCAAACCCAACTTCAGTCCTTAGCAAAATCAGCTATCTACTACTATTCTAGGCCTGAAATGTGAGGAAAGAAGGGTGGTGAGATTATAAAATTCTAGTGAGTAAACAGATGCCAGTTGAATTATCTAAAGTCGAGTATGTCAAACCCTGCTCTATAAAATAATTACGATGTCATTTACATGCTCAATAGAGTGTTTGCATATTTGAGAAGTTCGAGAAATCGTTAAAAGACGATATTGCCCCTAATGATACCATTAAGTCGATTAAGCCTCGAATGAGTTCAAATAAGGATTTTAAGAGTGAAATCAAGAAATTCACAATCCAAGAATTACTCAAAATAGTGATTTGGAGTTCGAGGTCTAGTTTGGAGTCAATCGGGAGAATTGACCGATTAGGGACAAAACGATCATTTTATCATTTAAGGACAAAATGGAGATTTCTATAAAAGAATTTGATCACATTTGGCCAAGATTTATCATTTGAAGTATAATATGATTATTTGGAGTATAATATGGGGTTTAGTAATGAAAAAGTATAATTTCTCGAAATTTTTAGAGCACAAGGGTAAAATGATAATTTTACCACTAAAGGACGAAACGAGAATTTTTAGAAAAGATTTTGGTCCCATGTGATTAAGATTGATCAATTGAAGTGTTATTTGAGGTTGAAAAGTGAAAATAATGTAATTTCGGTACTTTTCGGAGTATAGGGGCAAATTTGTAATTTTACTACCAGAGGACGAAATTTAAGTTTTCAAGAGAATTTGGATCAAATATGATTAATAGAAGTATGATATGAGTATGAGGAGTGAAAAATATGAGTATTGGCAATTTTTCAGTTTTTAGGGTAAAAATGTAATTTTTCACTTTTACGGGGGCAAAAGTGTAATTTTTGATAACTACTCCACCAAGACCTTGGATAAGTCTGGAAATTTCATCCAAGTCATGGATAAGAGAAGGAAAATTTATGGTGGAAAAAGAAAGTCAAAAGAAGACTAATAAAAAAATAAATTAATAAAATATTAAAAAGTGTTAATAAAATAATATTATTTTATTTGGCTTATAAAAAGCCATAAAAATCAGCCATTTCTTCCCCAATATTCGGCCATACCAGAAGAGAAAGAGAGAAGCCAAAAATAAAACCCTAGAGTGAGAAAATCAAAGAAAAAGTGTGAAAAATCAAGGAAATTAGGTGAAAAAGGTATGATTTTTCATTTTTGCTTGAGATCTTTTATTTCTAAGCAATTTCCCTTATTTTTCCATGCTTGAAATGCATTTTTTCATGGTGAATCAAGGGCTGGGCAAATGGGTTTAGAGAGAGAAAGATGTTAGAATGATTTGATTTTGAACTATGTTAGTGATTTATGTTAGTTTACCAATGTTGTAAGTAAAACAACTAGAAAAAAATTGATTTTTCCTATGGTTTTTCAATAGCCGAATTTCATGAGGAATATGTTGAAAATGAAATGATTCCATTTCAAATGAGATAGTTTTGAAATTGATCAATTATGGAGAGAAAAATTAAATAGGTAAATTTCGGTATTAGTGCACCATTTTTAGCTGAATTTTTGGAGAGAAATTGATTGCTGGAAATTGAGGAAAATTGATGAGATTTTAGGGTATTTTGGTAATATTTGATGAATTATGAAGGTAGGAATTAAATGAGAATTTTCGGTGCAAAAATATGAATTTTTACCTAATAGGGGTAAAAGAGTAATTTACAGTCTAAGACTGATAAATTGACCAGTATTTACTGTCATTCAGTAATGTGGATATAATTGGATTGTTAGAAATTGAAATGGGTCAAATCGGAGTTAAATTGAGAGTTTTAGCAAAATAGGTCAAGCGTATGCAAATTAGTCGGACATCGTAATTAAACGGCTGTCCGAACCATTTTGATCTCATTTCCATGCATCATGTAGAGCCTGAAATAGCTTATGACTGTTGGACACTATTTAATTGGAATTTGTGTCATGGATTATGGCTAGGTGGTGAGCCATTGGATACAGGTAAAGGACTATACCCGCAGACTGAAAATAAGAGTATTTCTACTCCTAATACTGTGAGTAAACTTATTATCGTCTTAATTATTTAAAGTAGATTTTATTAAATTTAATGATTTTATGAAAAATCATTTTATAGGGTGAATTGTTGATTTTACGAGAAAATTATGAAATTTATAAAATAAATTAGATTTACGAAATAAATTGAATTTTTATAAATTAATTTGAAAATTGAACAATTGGTTTTGAAATTAGAGTAATTGGAGACTGCCTGATTGTGTTATAAATTATGTTTTAAATTATATGGCTTATAGTAGTATGTGAGCATGAATGGTTAGACTGGTTTGTGTTGAAATTATATATATATATATATTGTGTTTTCAGCCTTGAAAGGCTAGATTATGATGAATTGCCATATCATGCTAGTTAATATTTTATAAATAAGGTGGTAGACAAAATAATTCATAATCCCTACAGTGGAGGTTCTGTGGGCCAGCATAAGAGAGGGGGAACAGAATCAGATTTATCTTACCTCGATCGGAGAGCCGTGTGTGGGGTATCTTTGGAGGTAAAGTTTGAGTGCACATCACGTGGACCACCGCGTAAGAGTGAGACTCAGCCAACGTCAAGGCATGGCTAGATAAGATTTTCAGATATAAAAATATATTCATGTGTATATGATGCTGAATAGTCCTGATGATCTCGGTCAGATGCCTTTACAGGGGTATCCTCGAGAATGATTTTGGCAAGAGCCAAGTTAAGATTTTGAGAAATTCATAAGCCATATTATTTATTCAAACATAAGCCATAGTAATTATTCAAGTAAAATAATTCTATTTTACTAAGTTAAAATGAATAAAGACGAGGTAAATTGAAATACCAAGTATGAGATTTAAATTTGTCTCATTTTACTCGACTTTAGACAGTTTAGATGGTATCTGTTTACTCACTGGGATTTTATAATCTCACCCTTTTTCCTATCCACATTTTAGGGTCAGGATAAGCTGTAGATAGCCAGTTGCATTGAGGACTGCAATTGGATTACATTCCCAGAAAAGTTGTAGGTTCCCAGCTTTCAATGCATTTTGGTTAGTTGTGGGCCCACGTGTCACTGTAATTTAAGTTTCACACTCTGATTTTCCGTATACTAGTATGTAAAAATATATTTAGCTTTTACGCTACGAAAATTATTTACTGATGTCTTTATAAAAATTATGATATAAGAAAATAGATTATTTTATTGAATATTTTTATTTTATTCAAATAGTCAAATTTTTATTTTTAAACAAACGTTTTGATTACTTAAATTTGTTTTTTATCACTAAATGTATGTTTTCTATTCACCTACTACGTTTTTGACCGGTTTCGAGCTTTTCATAGTAATATATTGTTTTGGTTTTGAAAACGACTTTTGAATTCTTGAAATGCGAAATTTAATAACTGTCGCTCACCGGGGAAGTGCGGAAACTGATACAAAAGCCTTGCTAGATTTCGGTCGGTATTCGGGGTGTGAATACCTATCGAGACTTTGCGGTAGTTGTCACGGGCCCGATGGGGAGTTCCGGGACGTGACAGAGTAAATGGAGATAAATTCAAACTCATTCTTCGTATCACAATTCACCTTATCTCAACTCATTTCAATCGAGTAGAGACAAATAAAATATTCTATTGAGCAAAATAGAATCATTTTACTCGAATAATTAATATTTAATATGGCTTATGCATTTCCTAAATACTTGGCTCATTCCAAAATCATTCTTGGGGATACCCCGGTCGAAGCATCTGATCGAGACTGCCAAGGCTGTTCAGTGTAGTACACACATGAACATATTTTTATATTTGAAAATCTAGCCATGCCTTGACGTTGGCTGAGTCTCACTTTCACGCGGTGGTCCACACAAAGTGCACTCAAATCTTTACCTTTAGAGACGCCCCACACACAGCTTTCCGATCGAGGTAAGGTATATCTGATTCTGTGCCCCCTCTCTTAGGCTAGTCCACAGAACCTCCACTGCAGGGATTATGGATTATTTTATCTACCACCTTATTTATAAAATTACAGCTGCATGACATGGCAATTTGTTGCAAGCTAGCCTCTCAAGGCTGAATACACAATACTTGTAATTCTAACATGAAAATTAGTTTAGCCATTCATGCTCATATATTGTCATAAGCCATTAGGTTTAAACACAATTTATAATACAACAATAAACAATCTCCAATTGCTCTATTTTCCAAAATAATCATTTAATTTCTGAAAAATTCATAAAATCATTTTATAAAATCACATTTATTCATAAAGCATAACAATTTACCATTTAAACCCATTTTACCATAAAATTTCAAAATTTAATAAAAACTACTCTAGATAATTAAGACGATAGTAAGTTCACTCATAGTTTTCAGAAACCGAATTCGGGTACTCCGATTATAAATCCTCGGGTGCGATTTTCTTGCCTTTATCAGAGGGCTCACCACCTTGACAAATTGTACAATAATTTAATCACTACATTTGTGCTAATTAGGTATAAAATTAACCTAATTTCTATATGAATGCATGGAATGCTTAGTTAACCGCTTAAACGAGATGTTGACCTAATTCGGCCTATCACCCGATTAAATTATTAACGCGTCCAATTTAATTCCAAATTGCTCCATTTCTTTTCTAATACCTCAATTCACCAAACACCATTTAAATAACACCAATTTTAGCATCAAAACCCTTCCATTTCTTCATGGAAAAATTGGGCCATTACAGTGCACTAACACCGTGATTTTTCCTACTTAATTTTCTCACCGTTATTCATCATTTTCTAAGCCATTTCTCTTGAAACAAAAATCAATTCACCAACATACACAACATAGGGCATTCAGCTATTGATGGATGGTAGGGGAAATGAAATCTTTCCTTGTTGTTTTGCTTCCAAACATGATTAACTAACTTAAACACTAACATAACTCAAAATCAATCAATTCCAACATCATTTCTCTTACCATACCCATTCGGCCCACCACTCATTCATTATGAAAACAAGCAATTCAACCATGGAAATGAGAAAATAAAGCATGGTTATGCTAGATCTCAAGCAAAAATTGAATAATCATACCTTATCTTGCTTAATTCCTTGAAAAATCAATGAATTTCCTTGATTTTCTTAGCTAGGTTAAAAATCAATGAATAGGTCTGATTGGGGTTAATCGAGAATACTGACTGATTAGGGGCAAAATGATCATATTGCCACTCAAAATTTAAATTTGGTTGTTTGAGGAAATTTTTAATCAAGATTGATCATTTGGAGTATAATATGAGGTTTGCTAGTGAAAAATTTTCATTCTCAGTATTTTTGGAGCATAGGGGCAAAACGATAATTTTGCCACCACGAGAGGCAAAATGATAATTTTTTCACCCCTAATACTTGTCAAATTTGTGAATTTTATTTATTGTGGGAATAGATAAATATGGCATAAAATGTGGTGGAAAATTTAAGTGTAAAAGTCAAATATTTAAATTAAAGACCAATCATATTATGCCATGTGTCAAGTTTTAAATTATTTAATATTAAACATGAAAAATCAGCCCATAAACCCCCATTTTCACTCCCATATTTGGCCAAGCAAGGAAGAAAGGAAACCAAAGGAAGAACAAAACCCTAGGAGGAGAAAATCAAAGGGAAAGTGTGAAAATTCAAGGAATCAAGCAAGTTAAGGTGAAATTTCTTTACTTTTACTTGAGATCTACAATACCCATGCTTTATTTTCTCATTTCCATGGTTGAATTGCTTGTTTTCATAATGAATGAGTAGCTGGCTGAATGGGTATGGGGAGAAATTAATGATGGAATTGGCTTGAATTTAAGTTATTTTAGTGTTTTCAGTTAGTTAAGGATATGTAGTATGAAAACAAGTGAAGGAAAACACCTATACCTTGGAAACCTTCAATGGATGAATGTCCCATATTGTGTGTGGATGGTGAATTGATTTTGTTTCAAGAGAAATGGGTTAGAAAATGATGATTAATGGTGAGAAAATGGAATAGGAAAATTTTTAGTGATAGTGCACCAATATGGCCGAATTTCCCATGAATAAATGGGAAGGTAATTGTATTGAATTTTAGGTTATTTGGATTGTATTTGGTGACTTGAAGTATTGAAAATGAAATGGTGCAATTTGGAGATAAATTGGACCCGTTGGCCATTTAATCGGGTGATAGGCCGAATTAGGTCAACACCGCGTTTAGGCAATATTCGGACAAATTTGTATTTCATATCATGCATTAGTGGTATAAATTAGTTTATTATAGTTTAGAGCAATGTAGTAAATTTCTTGATTTTGTACTATGTCAAGGTGGTGAGTCTACCGAGAAAGGCAAGGAAATTGCACATGAGGATCACTAGTCAAAGTACCTCAAAAATCTGAACTTTTGAAAAATTGTGAGTAAACTTATTATCGCCTTAAATATCTAGAGTAGATTTTATTCAATTTAGGGATTTTATGGAAAAATAAATTTAATTAGTGAATTGCCTTGTTTTATGAGAAAAATAAAAAATTATAAAATAAAATGAATTTTTATAAATTGATTTGAAAATTGAATACTGGTTTTGAAATTAGAGTAATTGGAGACCTTTTGCTATGTTATAAATTATGATCTAAACTAGATGGCTTATGATAAAATGGCATGATTGGCTAAATTGATTTTTATGTTGAAAATTATGAGTTTTCTACTTTATCTGAATAGACTGTGTAATGAATTAATGGCCAAATCATGCAATTGGATATTTGATTGATTGGTGGGTTATAGAATTCTCACTGCAGTGGCAGGTTTTTGTGGACCAACCTATTCAGAGGGGCACGATAAAACCCATTATATTATACCTCTGATGAGAGGCGCAGAGGGTAACTCTTGAGGTATGACAGAGTTCACTTCATGCCAAACCCTCATGTGAGAGTAAACTCAGCCAACGCCAAGGATCGGCTGTGTTTTGAACAATTAAGAAATTTTAATAACCTTAGCAGTCTCGGTTAGCTGCCTCGGCTAAAGTATCTCTGAGAATAAATTTTTGGCAAGAGCCAAGTTTTCTGGAAATCGTAAGCCTATTTAATTATCTGAGTGAAATGAATATTATTTTAATTGATTGAAATGAAATTTCAAGGTTTCCCATTGTCTCCTTTTACTCGCCTTTAGATACTTTAGGAGATATTTGTTTACTCACTGAGTTGTGTAAACTCACCACTCTCATTTCCACCCTTTCAGGCCCAAAGTAGTTTGTAGATATCTGAGTTTGCTAAGGACTGCAGTTGGCTTTGCAACCTCACCAACAGTAGGTTCATTGTCCTCTCTACTTTTGTATATTCGGGGGCCCACGTGTCACTGTAAATGTAGTTGTGTACTTTGGTTACCTCTATTATTATATGTATGAATATGTTTAGCTTTTACGCTATCAAAATTGTTTACCAATAACTCTATAAAAATTATTTTATAAGAAATTATAATATTTTATTAAATATTATTATTATATTTTAATAGTTATTATTTCATTTAAAATGAATGTTTTAGATAGAAAACACATCTTTGATTTCGAAATATATGTATTCCACATACCTACTACGCTTTTATCCGAGTTTGAAATTTTTTACTGAAAATGACCGAAATGCCCCTATGAGGCGAAAATTATTTTTCTACTGATTTGAGTTGCAAAAAAGTTTAAAATCCCTCAAGATGTGAGGTTTAGCAATGAATGCTCACAAGGGAGGTAAGAAATCTGATATAAGAGCCTTGCTAGATTTTGGTCAGTATTCGGGGTATGAATGCCTATCGAGACGTCGCGATGGTTGTCACGAGCTTGATGGGAGTTCCAGGTCGTGACAATTAAAGTGGTATCAGAGCTTTTGGTTTTAAAGCTTTTGATTTTAAAACTTTCGGTTTAAAAATTATTTTAAAAGTTTATAGTGTTAGTGTGGCCCCGAGTTAGGTTAAGTCAGGTTAGATTGAATAGGATGCATTTGCATATAGAACCTGAGATTGCCTAAGACTGGGTTATTTATCTTTATAAATCACTATGCCTTCTAGACGCGAACAATCGCCTGTTACTAGATCAGCTGGTAGAGGAAGGGGTCGTTCCCAACCTCGTTAGCGAGATGCAGTAGATGAGGAATCAGCTGCATCCACGTTTTGAGGAGCACCTGCTGTTGAGCAGGCAAAGAGTCTTCCACATCCTCCACCTCCTCCGCCACCTACTAGCGTTCCTGCCATGCCTCTTGAGGTGGCACATGCATTGGCAGCTTTCTTTACCGCTATAGCTGGTTAAGCTTAGACTAGTCAGGTCCCACCTACAGTGCCTTCAGCTACTCTTTCAGTTCTGCCAGTACTTGATGTATCCATTTCTAAGAAGCTGAAAGAGGCTAGGCAGCTAAGCTGTGTTTCTTTTGTTGGTGAGTTGGATGCAATTGCAGCAAAAGATTGGATTAATCAGATATCTAAGACCTTTGTGGATATAAGATTGGACGGCGGGATGAAATTAATGGTGGCCACGAGATTATTAGAGAAGAGGGCTCGTACCTGGTGGAGTTCAGTGAAGTCCCGTTCCACTACCTCATTGACCTGGCCAGATTTTATCAAAGAGTTTGATGGTCAGTATTTTACTTATTTCCACCAGAAAGATAAGAAAAGAGAATTTCTGAGTTTGAAACAAGGAAATTCAATGGTAGAGGAGTACGACACTAGTTTTAACGAGCTAATGCTATATGTCCCAAAATTGGTAAGGATGGAGTAGGATCAAGCAAGTTATTTTGAGGAAGGGCTCTATAACGAGATCAGAGAGCAGATGACAGTAATAGGTTGGGAGCCTCATAAAGAAGTAGTATATATGGCTTTAAGGGTCGAGAAGCTCGCAAATGAAAATCGAAGAATGCAAGTTGAGTTTGCAAAGAAGAGAAACCCGAGTGTATCCTTTAGTCAACCGCCCAAAAGAGGCAAGGACTCATCTGCTTTTGGGAGTAACACTTCTGTTTTGGTGACATCTCCTCAAACCCCATTTTCGCAGTCACGACAGAGGCCTACGAGATTCGGTAGATCGATGATGGCTAGTTTTGGGAAGAGCTCTAAAGGCTCTAATAAATGCAAACACTATAGGGGAACTCATATTGGGCTGTGCAAAGAGCCTGTACGATGTTATCAGCGTAGTCAGCAGTGTCACATTAGGAGTGATTGCCCACAGTTCAGAATGGCTACTGTAGCCACTCAATCTCCACTAGCCCGTATGGATGTACAGAGGAGAGATTCAATTAGGCCACAGTAGAGGCAAGGAATGACCATACGATCCAGTGTGAAGAGTAACACTCCAGCACATCCACCTTCCAGACCACTAATTCGCACTCCAACGAGGGTTTTCGTAGTAACAGAAGAGGAAGCGCGTACTCGACCCAACGCAGTGATATGTATTATGTCTTTGTTTGATAGAGATGCATATGTTTTAATAGATTTTGGCTCAGATAGATCTTATGTCAGTACAACATTTGCATCATTTGCGGATAGAAACCTGTCACCGTTAAAGGAAGAAATTATAGTTCACACCCCTCTAGGAGAGCAACTAGTTAGAAACAGTTGCTATAGAGACTGTGGAATAAGAGTCGGTGAGGAAGAATTTAGGGATGATTTGATTCTTCTAGAGATCTAGGATTTTGATCTAATATTGGGTATGAACTGGTTAAGTACACATTGGGTGAATGTAGATTACTTTAGAAAAGAAGTAGTGCTTCGAAATTCGGAGGGAGCAAAAATTGTATTTGTAAGAGAACGTCGAATAGTACCGTCTTGTGTAATTTCGGCTATCAAAGCTTTTAAATTGGTGCAGAAAGGGTACCCAGCTTATCTGGCTCACGTGATAGATACTTCAAGAGGGGAACCTAAGTTAGAGGATGTCCCGATAGTGAGTGAGTTTTCTAATGTATTTCTTGATGAATTACCGAGACTACCTCCGGATCTAGAACTTGAGTTTCCCATTGATTTACTTCCGGGTACCGCACTTATTTCTATTCCCCTTTACCGAATGACTCCTGTAGAATTGAAGGAACTAAAAGTTCAGTTACAAGATTTGGTAGATAAGGGTTTCATTCGCCTTAGTATTTCTCCTTGGGGAGCACCAGTCTTGTTTGTCAAGAAGAAGGATGGTACTCTTCGATTGTGTATAGATTATCGTTAGGTGAATAGAGTGACCATCAAGAATAAGTATCCTTTGCCCTGGATTAATGATCTATTTGATCAATTGCAAGGTGCAATGGTATTCTCCAAAATTGATTTGAGGTCTGGGTACGACTGGTTGAAGATTAAAGAACAGGATATACCCAAGATTGCCTTCAGGACTAGATATGGGCATTATGAGTTTCTGGTGATGCCATTTGGTTTGACTAATGCCCCGACAACATTTATGGATCTCATGAACAGGGTGTTTCATCCGTATTTGGATAGGTTTGTGATAGTATTCATCGATGACATCTTGGTTTATTCGAGGAATAATGATGAACATGCTACTCATCTGCGTATTGTGCTGCAGACTTTACGTGAAAGACAACTCTACGCCAAATTCTCTAAATTTGAGTTCTGGTTAAATGAAGTGATTTTCTTGGGACATGTAGTGTCTGGAGCTAGAATTTACATAGATCCCAAGAAGATCGAGGCAATATTACAATGGGAGCAACCAAAGACAGTAATAGAGATTCGGAGTTTTCTCAGATTAGTTGGATATTATAGGAGGTTTGTTCAGGGATTTTCACTAATAGCTGCTCCACTAACTCACTTGACTCGTAAGGGAGTTAAGTTTGATTGGGACGATGCTTGTGAGAGTTTGTTTCAGGACGTAAAGAATCGGTTAACCTCCGTTCCCGTTTTAACACTTCCTGTGAATGGAAAAGAATTTGTGGTATGTAGTGATGCATCCAAGTTGGGATTAGGGTGTGTATTGATGCAAGATGAGAAAGTAATAGCCTATGCTTCCCGACAATTGAAGAAGCATGAGGTAAATTACCCTACCCATGATCTGGAATTAACAATAGTGGTATTTGCATTAAAGATTTGGAGACATTATTTATATGGTGAGCGTTGTCAGATTTTTACGGATCATAAAAGTTTGAAGTATTTGCTCACCCAGAAGGAACTTAATCTAATACAAAAGTGATGGCTAGAGTTAATAAAGGATTATGACATAGTGATCGATTATAACCCAGAAAGGCGAATGTAGTAACAGACGCCTTGAGTCGTAAGTCATCGTCGACATTAGCAACACTTTGGAGTTCTTATCTCCCTATGTTAATTGAGATGAAGTCTTTAGGGATCCAGATGAATAGTGGTGAAAATGGGTCTCTACTTGCTAGTTTCATAGTAAGGCCTTCATTGTTGGATCAGATCAGAAAATTGCAGCAATCTGATGATGAATTGAAACAGGAGATTCAAAAGCTGGAAGATGGGGAAGTTTGTGAATTCAGATTCAGAGATGATAATATGTTGATGTTTAGAGACTGTGTTTGTATTCCAAAGGATGATCAAGTAAGACAAGCAGTTTTAGAAGAAGCACATTCTTCCGCCTACACTATGCACCCGGAAGCACAAAGATGTATCGGATTATTAAGGAAACTTATTAGTGGCCGGGTATGAAATAGGACATAGCAGAGTTTGTAGCAAAATGTCTTGTATGCCAACAAATTAAGGCGGAACATCAGAAGCCGTCGGTACTCTCCAGCCTTTGCCAATTCTCGAATGAAAATGGTCATTTTTCGCAACCAAAACAATCATAAAATAATTTTTGACTCATAGGGGTATTTTGGTCATTTTTCACCGAATATTTCAAACCTAGATAAATATGTAGCATATATGTGAAAAGTACGTATTTCAAAATCAAAAATGTATTTTGCTATCTAAAACATTCAATTTAAATGAAATCATAGCTATTAGAATATAATAAAAATATTTAATAAAATATTCCATTTTCTTGTAAAACAATATTTTTAGAACTCTGCGTAAATAATTTTTGTAGCGTAAAAGTAAAATATATTCTTACATACAGTAATAAAATTAACTAGAGTATGTAATTTAATTTACAATGACATGTGGGCCCTCGAATGATCAAAAGTAGAAAGGACAGTGAACCTACTGTTGGTGAGGTTGCAAAGCCAACTGTAGTCATCAGCAAACTCAGCTATGTACAACTATTCTGGGCCTGAAAGGGGTGGAAAGGAGAGTGGTGAGTTTTCATAACTCAGTGAGTAAACAAATATCACCTAAAATATCTAAAGGCGAGTAAAATGAGACAATGAAAACTTCCCATCTAAAAAGGGTTTCGTACCACGAAAATTCATTTCAATCAGTTAAAATAATTTTCATTTAACCCAAATAATTAATAAGGCTTATGATTTTCTGAAAAACTTGGCTCATGCCAAAAATTCATTCTCGGGGATACCTTGACCGAGGCATTTAACCGAGTCTGCCAAGGCTGTCAAAATTTCATATACACATAAAACACATTTTTCATTTGGAAACATAGCTGTCCCTTGGCGTTGGCTAAGTTCACCCTCATGTGGTGGTTCGGCGTGAAGTGAACTCTAATTGTTACCTCAGGAGATACCCTCCGCACCCCTCAACCAAGGTAAGACATAATGGGGTTTACCGTGCCCCTCTAATAGGCTGGTCCACGGAAACCCGACCATTGAAGTAAGCTAATCAATATCCCACCAATTCAATAAAAATTCCAATTGCATGACATGGCAATTATTTTACTACACAACTTATTAAAACAAACAACAGTTCATATATTTTCAACATAAATACCAATTCAACCATTCATGCCATATTATCATAAGCCATTCGGTTCAAATCATAATTTACAACATAACAAGTGGTCTCCAATTACTCTAATTTCAAAGCCATGATCCAATTTTCAAATCAATTTATAAAAATTCATTTTATTTTATTAATTCACATTTTTTTGCTCAATAAACAAAGCAATTCACCATTTAAATTCATTTTTCCACAAAATCACCAAATTGAGTAAAATTTACTCTAGATAATTAAGGCAATAATAAGGTTACTCACTATTTTCGGGAGTCGAATTCGGGTATTCCGAATATTAATCCTCGGGTACAATTTCTTTGCCTCTATCGGAGGATTCACCACCTAGACATATCGCACAATCAAATAATTACTACATTTGTGCTAAATCATATTAAAACTAATTTAAACTCTATATAAATGCATGAAATGGGATGAATAATCCTCGGGTAACTATCTGAATACAATATTGACCTAATTCGATTTATTACCCGATTAAATGGCCAATACGTCCAATTCAACTCCAATTAATTTCATTTCTCTTCCAACACTTCAATTCATCAAATACTAGCCAATTAACATGAAATGTGGCAAAATCACCTTTACATTCTATTTTGGAATATTTGATCATGGTGGGTTCACTAACACTAAAATTTTTTAAGCTAAATTCTTTCACCATAAACAATTATTTCCTAATCAAATCACTTGAAATAACATCACATTCTTCCTCACCATTCACATGGAGAATTCAGCCATTAATGGTATACAATAGCATGAATTTTTCTTGCTTGATTTTCATGCTACACATCACTAAACTACCAAAACCACTTAAATTGCATATAATCTAATCAAATTCAAGATCAAAACTCATCCCCCCATATTCGGTCATCATTGATACCCACATGCAAACTTGCTTCTCAACTATGGAAAATGCAAAATAAAGCATGGGTAAGGTAGATCATAAGCTAGAATTAAGAAATTTTAACTTTTGTCACTTGATTCCTTGAAATTTCACACTTTTCCCTTGAATTTTCTTATCTAGGGTTTTGTTCTTTCTTTTTCTTGTTTTTCCTTGGTGAGGCTGACCATGATGAAGAGAAATGGGCTGGTTTTATGCTAATTTATATGGAAAATAATAAAGAAACAAAAGCTTGACACTTGTCACCTCACCATTGGTCCATTTTTTTAAACTTAATAATTAAGCTTTCTTTCTCCACCACATAAATTCCTTCAATTATCCATGATACAAAATGCTAATGGCTGAAATTTATGGGTTTGACAAGTGTTGGGGTTGTAAAATTATAATTTTGCCCATAGGTTGGTAAAATGACTATTTTACCCCTATGCTCGAAAAACATCGAAATTGAAAATTTTCACTTCACAAATTCAAATTACACTCAAAATGATCAATCTTAGTCAAAAATTCCATCCAATATTCCAATTTTAACCTCGAGTGGCAAAATGACCATTTTACCTTTACATAGTCAAAATTCCAGTTTGACTCTAAATTAGCCCTCGAACTCCAAATCACCATATCAAATGATTCTGGGGTTCTGAAATTCTCAATTTCATCTTAAATTATCTATTTGGACTAGTTCGAGGTTGAATTCAGCTTAGTTGTATTACTAGCTACACTACCTATTTTTAACGATTCTTCCTAGGTATTCCGGTATGCAAGCGTATAGTCAAATACATGAATGACATGGCAAGTATATTATAAAGCCAAGCTTGACAATTTGGATTAATACGTTGTGGGCACTAGACTTGTAAGGTGGTATTTTTTTTAAGGTGAGTGAACTTGCATTTAAAATGCTTTGAACAAATGCATATGTGTTTGAATAAAATATTTGAATATCCTTGGTTGACTTGTTTTAAAATTATGCACAAGAACAGCTTTTCACAAGTGATTCTTTACATGGTTGAACATATGATGTGCTGAGTTATGTGCTTGGAATAGTATGATGATTTGCCAATTGAATTGTGCCAGTGTGATGTATTGGACATTTGGAGATGTTCTAAACTATTGGCATAATGACTAATGTTATCCTTCTTGAGTGTTGGACTGTACAACTATGTTTATGACTAGTAAAATAATGAATTATGTGAGATATAGTACTGTGCAAAGATTTTTGTTATGTGTTGAAATGTGTGCTATTCTTTGAAATGTAATGTTGATTGATTAATATAACCGTGCATGTGCGAGTAGGGAATGCACATGATGATATTGAAATGTTCGAGTAGGGAGTGCACATGATGATATTGCCTTGTGTAGTGTGGGAGTGCATCGAATGATTCCAGCTATGTGCGGTGTAGGAGTGCACATGAGCTGAGTGAGGCGACGGTGGTGTACATGTATATATAAATATATATATATGCTATAGGAAAGTTATGAAAAATTAAAATGTGATTATACTATATGCTATGGAATGCCTTTTCTCTGCAACGAGGAACCCTCTGTTTTGCTTGTCTTGCTTGGATTCTACTTTGGTTTTCACTCTTTTAACTTCATGGTTGATCATGGTTCTTTCAGCACTAAAGGATTTATTAATCAAAGTTTGAAATAAGGGGTTTTAGTAAGAAATTAAACTAAACTGCATTGTTTTAAAATAAGTACATCATGTTTTTGAAAAACCTTTCGTATTGTTGCTTGTTCTTTTCCTATGTTCATTCATTGAGTTTATGCTCACCCATTTTAACTTCATGTTTTCAGATTTGGAGATAGTTAGGAACTAAATTAAGGTGTCCATTGTATTTGCCATTTGGTAGGTACCATGGCATCCAGTAAAAGTAGCCACGCCCAGAGTCACTCTGCTGATAGTTAAGGTTTTCTGCACGTGTGTATAGTTGCTTAAATGTAAATTGTGAGATTTCTGTGCACTCTATATGTTTGGTTTGATTAACCATGTCGTGTAGGGTTGACAAATGGTCACCTTATTTTTGAGAACTTTATATATGTGTATACTTGGTTTTCATGGTTTAAATTCGAAGGAATGATTATTAAAAATGATGAGTCTTGGATCTTAAAGAAATAAAGGCTTGCTTAGGCTTGGTGGGCTATGCCTATTAGGCCTATGCGTTGATCATGGCCCCGGATTTGGGCTGTGACACAAGCTTACAACAATCAATAAGTTTTCTTTTTCTTGAAAAGTTAGACAAGATTGATTTCAATGCAATTATTTCATTGATAACTGAATCAATAATTTATTGATACAATTAATGATTTTCAACAATTCAAACATGCTAGATAATAACCTAAGGAAGATTAATCAATAATACTACTAATAAAATGAAGTACAAATCTATTGCTAATGTCACAATACAAGTGTAGCAATCTAAAAAGCTTGATTCTTTCTTTTAGCAAATGATTATTGGCTTCAAACTTGATCTTATTATTATTTTTTTATAATAATTTTGTAGGTGACAAGTGACCAATTGTCTGTACCTTTGCTAGAGGAAATAAAATGAAGCAGACTTGTTAATTGTTTATTTTTGTTTTCAGCGTACAATTAATGGAAAAAATTAATTACTTAAAGTGCTTTATAATTTAATTTGGAATTTCATGGTTGTCAACATAATCTTTTAAGGGAAAAATTATAAAACCAGCTAAATATGAAATTTACTTGGAAAGGCAAAAGTAGTAAAGCATAGAATACTAACAGTAAGAGGGCTGTGATGTGGGAAGGGTGAAGGCACAGTGATGAACTAATGTGGGAAAAGCAAAGGCACAATGATGAACTAATGTGAGAGGGAAGAAACTAGAAAAGGAATTAAAAGGACTATGAGTCTATGATCGTGAGAGTAAAGACTAAAGAGGAAAGAAAATGAAGACATGAGGAATATAGGAGAGTAAAGGCTAGCAACAAAGAAATTAAAAGAGGATTAGGTTTAAGGATTTATTTTGTAACACCCTTAATTTTCAATGTAAATTACGTTAATGGATGTATGTCATGTATGTTAGGATGAGCCCTACAGCCAATTGGGATTTGTTAAGGCTTGATTCCAATCATGCAACAGTATCATTCATCTTGAATGATTAAAGGTTTTCCTTCATCAATAAGACATCAATTATAATGAGTTATAAGTCTAATTGGATGAAGTCCATGAGATTAATATGCTTTGCAAGTAAACTGTAATGGGTTGCAGTTATGAGATTCCTATGCATCAAAGCATAATATCAAAATGTTCCTGGTCAATGTATCATTGAGACTGGACATCAATGATGCTTAGAGACTGGTATGTTCTATGTTCTTTACTTTAGAAGTAAGCAATCGATCTCATAGATTGAAGTATATAGATACTTGGAACTAGAATATAGGTGCTTGCTAAGGAAAACAAGTTCATTGAACATGACCTGCCATGAGAAGTGCATTTGGTAATACATTCTAGTGTCAGTCGTGTAAATACTCCCTAGACTTGAGACACCGGGTTGTCTTATATGTAGAGTGCTATGCTTTGATTTCATACCTACGGGTGCCTAACCAAGGATGCCAAAATAGGATGATTTTGGGTATAGTATGAAGCATGTGAAGGCAAATGCGTGGTCAATATAGGAATCATCACCTCAAGTGTTTTAGAGGACATATCTTATCAGTTTTTGGTTAACATTAGCTTATTGAAGTCCTTGGCGAAGGCGACATGGAGATTATGAAAATGTTTCATAACTCTTTATAAAGCTAATGCTATAACTGCAGGAACAAATATAAAGGTCAATAAGAGTAGACATTGTATCAAACTCTTATCATTTTTGGGATATATGATGATGGAATGAATTACACTGATAGACTGTACACTAAAAGGTTGTCAAAGAACCCTTTGACTCTCATAACAATTGGGTGGCCATGATGCATTGCTAGATGCCAATCTTGGTCTATGGAATTGATTATAAATTAATTGATTGAAATTTATATTAATAAATTAAGTCATTAATCAATTCCATTGCCAATATGTTGGGAACCTAATGGGTCACACACAATGATTGCATTTGAATTAAATTGGGAGAGTGATGATTTAAGTTAGACTTAAATCACATGCTAGGTAATTAACTTCTATAAACTTAATTAAAAGAGTTTAATTAAGTTTTAGACGTAATTATAAATAGTTATAATTATAAGGCCTTGATTGCAAAATATAAAGAAAATTAATTTTGATTTTAATTTCCAAGGACTTAATTAAAAGAGTTTAATTAAGTAACGGGCCTAATATTATTATGGTTATAATATTGAGGGGTTAATTGTAAAATTGAAGTTATTTTAACCTAACTATATAAGTCACCTTTTAACTATTTTCACATGAGAGTTTTCACAATTGAAGAAAACGAAGTTTTTGTCAGAAAAAGAAAGGCGTTTTCTCTTTTTGCCACCACTCCCTTTGTATGAAAGAGAAAATTGCTTATGAAGCAATTTTCAAGAGAGGTTCGACCAAGATTGTGAAAAAGAAGAAAAGGACAATTGTTGTCCTTTTTGCTAGCACAATGTCATGACCCGGAACCATCCTCGAGTCCGTGATAACCGCTGCGATGTCCCGATAGGCACTTATCCCCTGAATACCATATCTAGACCTCGCAAGGCTTTCGTACCAGTTTCTTATCTCCCTTGTGGTTAATCGTTGCCAAATGTCGTATTTTAGAGGCTTTTAAGCCTTTTTTCGATTTAAAACAGTGGAAAAATAAATTTCACTTCACAAGGGCCTTTTGGTCATTTTTTGTCAAAAATTTCAAATTCGACCAAAATGTAGTACTTAAGCGAGAAATGCATATTTCTAAATCGAAATTAAATTTGAACGTCTAAAACGTGATTTAAAATGGAATTATAACCATTTAACTAAAATAAAAATATTCGACAAAATATTCTATTTTCTTATAAATTAATATCTATAGAGTATTCTGAAAATAATTTTTAGTAGCGTAAAAGTTAAATATATTTATACAAACTATAATATGGAAAATCAAAGTATGAAATTTAATTTACAATGCTACATGGGCCCACAAATGAACAAAAGTAGTAAAGACAGTAAACCTACAGTTTTTGAAATAGTATGACCAACTATAGTTCTCGACGATGTCTACTATCTATAGGCTAACTCGGCCTAAAATGATGGGATAAAAAAAAAAGGTTAGTTTATAAAATCTCAGTGAGTAAACAAACACCATCTAAATAATCTAAAGGCGAGTAAAGGGAGACAATAAAAAATAATTCATTGTAGCATGTTTTCCACAACACGAATATTCATTTCATCTAAATAATCAATATGGGTCATGAATTTCACAAAACTCGGCTCATGCCAAAACCTGTACTCGGGGACACCTGGACCAGGGGTATCCAACCGAGTCCGCCAAGGTTGTGAAAAATTTTATATAATCATAAAACTTGTTTTTATTTTGAAAAAGCAACCGTACCTTGGCATTGACTGAGTCTCACTTTACGTGGTGGTTAACGTGAAGTGCACTCAAAAAGCCCACCTTAGGAGATACCCTACGCGCCTCTGCGACCGAGGTGAGAATATAAACGAGTTTACTGTGCCCTTCTAATAGGTTGGTCCACGAAACCCATCGCGGCATGTGAGACCTTGTCGAAGTTGTTAAAAGCCGGTATTGTACCTAATGGTACAATTAAGTTAAATCGAGTTTCAAACTAGTTTAATAGAAATTCTAAGAGGAATTTCAAAATTCTGAAACCCACATAATAGCTCAGAATAGTGATTTGGAGTTCAAGGTCCAGTTTGGAGTCAATCGAAAAAATTGACCGATTAGGGACAAAACGGTTATTTTTCCATTTGATGATAAAATGGAGATTTTTAACCAAGATTTGATCATATTGGACCAAAAATAATTTTATGAAATACAGTTATGATTATTGGATTATAAAATGATGTTTAGCAGTGTAAAATTATGATTTTCGGTGTTTTTGGAGCATAAAGGGCAAAATGGTAATTTTACCACTAGAGTACTAAACGGGAATTTTTTTGAAAGGATTTTGTCCCATTTGGTTAATATGGATTAATATTAGTGTTATTTGAGGTTGGATAGTGAAAATAATATAATTTCGGGATATTTCGGAGTATAAGGGTAAAATTGTAATTTTACCATCTCGGGGGCAAAACGGTAATTTTCCACCACCATAACATATTTTTCCAGCCATGGTCATCTTTGGATCAGATCTTGACTTGACTAATCAAGTGGTGGAAAAAGAATTGGAAGAAAAGTAAAAAAAGATTAAAAACGAGCCAATGGCATTATGCCATGTGGCAAGTTACTTTATTTTATTATTTAAGCCTAAAAAATCAGCCATTAACACTCATTTTCTCTCTCTAAATTCGGCACACACCAGAATTAAGGGGAAAGAAAGAAGAACAAAAGGAAAAACCATAAAACCTAGCTAAAAATTCAAGACAAAGTGTGATTTCAAGGAGAAATCAAGAGAAAAAGGTAATAATTCTTCACTTTGGCTTATGCTCTACAATACCTATGCTTTTGTTCTTGATTTCCATGGTTGAATATTGAGATATCATGATGAGTTCAATTCTGAAAAATAGGTATGGATGAGGAAGGATTGTTGGATTGGCTTGATTCTAGACTATGTTAGTGTTTAGAGGTAGGTTAGCATGTTAGTAGGCAAAACTATAAAAAGAAAATTTGATTTCCCCATGAATCTTGCAAGACTGAATATCATAGGCTGAAATTGGAAAATGAAATGATTTCATTTGAAATGAAATAAATTAGAAATGACAATTTAAAGTGAAAAACATTTAGTAGGAAAAATTACAGTGCTAATGCACTGTAATGGCCGAATTTTCCATGAAGAAATGGAAAAGTTTGAATGCTGAAATTGGCACTATTTAAATGGTATGTTGTGAATTAAGGTATTAGAAAAAGAATGGTGCAATTTGGAATCAAATCGGACGCATTGGCCAATTTATCGGGTAATTGGCCAAATTAGGTCAACATCGCGTTTAAGCGATTGACCAAGTATTCTATACATCCGTATAGAAATTAGGTTAATTCTATACCTAATTAACACCATTATAGTAATTAAATTATTGTGCTATTTGTCAAGGTGGTGAGCCCTCGGATAAAGGCAAAAAAATCGCACCCGAGGATTAGCATTCAAAGTGCTCGAATTCGACTCCCGAAAAACCTGTGAGTGAATTTGCATCTAAAAAAAATGGTTTTGGGAAAATATGAATTTATTGAATAAAATGCTTGAATGATTTTATTCAATTTTCATAAAAAAAAATGAGTACTATGGGAGCAAGCTTTTCATGAAATATTATTTTATTGCTGTGAAATTGATTGTGTTACATATTGTTCATTTATATGATGTTTATATGTATGGTTAAGAAATTTATGTGAATTCGATATAATTGTGCACGTGCAAAGTGGGAAATGCACATGCCTGTAATGGTGTGCAAAGTGGGGACGGCGATACGTAGCGCCCACAATTTCCTAAAAATTTAGAATTGAGCAAAGTGGGGACGGCAATACGTAGCGTCCACAATTTCCTAAAAATTTAGAATTGAGCAAAGTGGGGACGGCGACACGTGACGCCCGCGATTCTTGGAAATTATCAATCGTAAACTTTGGTGAAGTGTGATTTGTTGTTCAGGGGCTTGCAGGGACGGCAATATGTAACGCCTGCAAGTGCTCAGATAAATGTCTTTGTGTATAAATGTATGATTGCTCATGTCTTTGTGTATATATGTGATTGTATGGTATGCGAATTGCCTTAAATTGAGAAAAATGGGTGTTAAACGAAACCCTTGTACGGATGAGCGAAACCCTCGTGCAGCGATGGGTTTTGATTTCGCTTCGTTGCAGTAGAAATTTCGCTGCAACGATAATTGTCGATTTTGCTATCTAGCTAGAACAAATCCCGAGGTAAGTCGAAAAAGGGGTTTAAATATTGGTTAGATAAAAAAATTGTCTCATTTTCAACCGGTGCATCATGATTGTCAAATTTTCGATTAAGATTGCTTGTTCCCTTCTAATATTCACTCACTGAGTTTCGTACTCACATTTTAAAAAAAATCATGTTTTCAGATCAAGAGACTGTTAGACCCCAGATCGAGGAGTCCTCGTAGAGCATCTCCTGGGTATGTGTCTGGCATTCGATAGTGATTCCTTTTATTGTAAATGTCTCCGCTAGAAGTCTTAGGTCATTTTGTATTGTAAATACACTCAATAATGTAAATGTATGTATGCAATGTAAATTGCTAAATACATGACTGATATAGTGCATGTATATTATTATAAATAATTCCATTGTGAGTTGGCTATGTTCACACCCGGGAAAAGGTGTGTGTGTATGCATGATATGGTAAATTTATTAAGCAAGGGTAAATGGATAGGCTTGCTTGGACTTAGTGAGCTGTGCTTACTGGGTTCTTGCGCCGGTCATGGCCCGGGAATTGGGTCGTGACACGGCAGTAGCTAATCTTTAATCCACCAGTTGATCAAATTTCAATGGCATAGCATGGCAATTACATTACTAACCAATTTATCAAGGCAAAACAGACAGTTCATATTTTTCAACACAAGTATAAATTCAGCCAATCATGCCAATTTATCACAAGTCATTTAATTCAAATCATAATTTACAATAAATCACATGGTCTCCAATTACTCTAGTTCCAAATCAAATATTCAATTTTCAAATCAATTTTATAAAATTTCAATTTATTCTTGTAAATTCAATTTATTTCATAAAATCCTCATTTTTCTCATAAAATAAGTAATTCACCAAATTAAAATTATTTTTCACAAAACCAACAAATTGAATAAAAACTACTTTAGATAATTCAGACGATAATAGGTTTACTCACAGGTTTCAAAAGTTCAGATTTCGGGTGTACTCAGCTTAGTGATCCCCAAGCGTAATTTCCTTGCCTTTGTCAAAGGGCACACCGCCTTGACACAGTATAAAATCAAAGAATTTACTACATTGCCCTTAAATTGAAATAAACTAACTTAGACCACTAATGCATGGTATGAAATGCAAAAGGTCTAAATTTTACCTAAACATCGTATTGGCCTATTTCGGTCTTTTACCCGATAAATTGAAATACACGTCCAATTTAGCTCCAATTGATCCCATTTCTTTTTCTAATGCTTCAAATCACCAATGTCCAGCCAAATAACCCAAAAATCAGCAAAGCCACATTCATATTACTTCTTGGAAAAATTCAGCCAAAATGGTGCATCATTGTCGCAATTTTTCCTACTTGATTTTCTTTCCAAACTTCATTAATTTCCATATCAAAAACCATGATTTCATAATCAAATAACCTAAAATAACATCACATTCTTTCTCACCATTGACTTGAAAATTCGGCTAGGGCTAGGTAATGGGAAAAATGAATGTTTTTCTACATATTTTGTTTACTAACATACTAAACTAACACTAAACACTAACATATATCAAAATTAAATCAATCCAACAATTTTCTCTCACTAGACCCATATGACCAGCCCTTCATTCACCATGAAATCATGCATCTTAAGCATGGAAAAACATGAAGAAATGCTTCAGAATAAGAAAAATCAAGCTTAATAGAAAAAATCTTACATCTTTTCATTTAATTTCCTTGAAAATTCACACTTTTTCTTTGGTTTTCTCTCTCTAGGGTTTGGTTTTTTATTTTCTCTCTCTTCTTGCTGGTTTGGCCGATCATGGGGTGGAAGATGGGCTGGTTTTTGTGCCTTTGAAAAAGAAAAATAATAAATTAATAAAGGCATGACACGTGGCATCATGTCATTAGCCCTTTTTTTTTTAAAATTTTGACTTTTTCATTTTAATTTTTCACCACATCTTTATGTCATATTTATCCATTCCCACCATAATTAAATTCCACAAATTTAACAAATGTTGGTGGTGCAAAATTATCATTTTGCCCCCGATATGACAAAATTACCGTTTTGCCCCTATACTCTAGAAATACCGAGAATTGAAAATTTTTCGTTGCTAAACCTCATATTATGCTTCCAATAATCATATTATACTTCAAATAATTAATCTTGGCTAAAAATTTTATCAAATATCAACATTTAAATTTTAGGTGGTAGAATGACCATTTTGTCCCTAACCGGTCAATTTTTCCAATTGACTCCAAATTAAACGTCGAACTCTGAATCACCATTTTGAGTGAATTTTGGGGTTTTAAAATTTTCAAATTCCCCTTAGATTTTTTGTTTGAACTAGTTCGAGGTATAAATCAACTTAGTTGTACTTTTAAGTACAATACCGACTTTTACCTATTTTAACGAGATATTCTAGTACTAGGCATGATGTCAATTATATGTATGACTTGACAGATAATTTAGAGCTGGGCTTGACACACAAAGTCTAGTTAAAAAAACGCCTCTATTTGTTGAAGGTTCAAGTGCAATCGTGTGTACTACCATTGGAGGGGAAGTACTTGATTAGCTAGGGTTTTTGCTCCTTGTGGTGTTCACGAGATTGCTTCAGGAAGTGTCATTGTAATGACTAAATTACTTGGCAAGGTAACTTTCTAAATAATAATTTATTTTGTGCTATTATGTGTTAAATATCACCAAGGTGATTTATGGGTGGAGGCATATTTTTGTTGTTTAAATTTTAAACTTTTAATTTTCTTTTCACTGTGCATTTTGAGCATGCCCTCCATAGAGAAACCCAACAATGTATGCCAAGTGTTTGAGGATATATATAAAGATAAATGCACACTTAGGCAAATTTTAAGGAAATATGTGATAAATCCCATAATTTGAGGCTTTGATCTAAGTTTTATGTTATGATTGTGAGATTATGTGTATGGGATTAAGTTAAATGAATGATTTAAAGTGTGATATTAATAGAAAATGATTTTTATTGGTCCCTATAAAATGTGCTAGAGGGGGGTGAATAGCACAATTTGGCTCTTTAACAAGATTAGAAACTAATTTTAAAAGCAAAGAAAGTAAAACAAAGAAAACAATACACAAGGATTTAGAGTGGTTCGGTCCAAGACCTATATCCACTACCTTGATTATCCAACCAAGGATTTTCATCAAAATTCACTAGTAAATGATGGAATTACCAAGCTCCCACCAAGCTTTTATAATGGTTTTTACCAAGCTTAGCCACAACCTTTACAATGGTTTTTCAATGGCTCAACCAAAACCTAACACCTAACTTTTCAAGGCTAAGTTAGAACCTTCACTTTTTCAAGCAACCTAGCTTGAAACAATCACTTATAGTGAATCCCTCACTCTAGGAATACAAGAAGAAAGGTAAAGAGAGTACCTATTGATCACACGGTTGATCTAAATGGTACAAGGTTAAGTGCTGAATACAATTACAAAAGATTGGTGTTTGAGTGTAGTGAAGTACAAGAACAATTTCTAAGTTTTCTACTATTTCTTAGCTTGAATATGTTGAAATCTCTTAAAAAAATCTCCTTCTCTAACCTTGGAAGACTCTTTTATACTTGGAAAAATAAGTCTGATGTTAGTTGGGCAGTTTGTGACCGTTGGAAACAGTTTGGGGTACGTTCTAGCCGTTAATCTGTCTTGTAGTGCTTTGGTGCAAGTTACAGACAAAAAACACTTAGTCGACTAACTTCTTCCTTGGTCGACTAAGTTGGCTCTGTCTTGGTTCAGATTTTGGCAGAGAGCACTTAGTCGACTAACTCATTTTCTTGGTCTACTAAGTTGGTTCTGTTTCAATATGCTTCAGCTTGTTGCTTCTCCAATTTGAATTTTGGCCAACCAATGTTCTTCGTTATTCAACCGGGGAGTTTCCTTTATGTTGATCAATCTTGTTCCTTATCCATATCATCTTTGTATGTGCACATTTGAAAGATTGACTTATTGTTTCTTTATTAAATTTTTATCCTGCACACTTGGATAGATATGTTAGACACACAAGGATGGGAATGTTTTATAATCATCAAAAACTAATGGAGCCAACAATCTCCCTCTTTTTGATGATGACAAAACATTCCTTGGTTGAAAGCACAATGTCTACTTGTTCATTTTTAGTTCTGCAGGCAGTGAGGGATTTCTCCCCCTTTGTGTGTGCATATTTTTCATTCATTCTAGCAAGTTTTTATCTACGTTATATAGATAGTGACATTGTATATTCTAGCCTTTGACAGAAAATGTTCACATATGCAGGTTTAAAAAAAAAACAAATGACAAGTTGACAGAATATTATTTGTTTTCCATTTCTCCAAATTTTCTGTCAATAGCATGTTGGTTCAAGATTTCATTAATACCATCAATTTGCAGCAAATACTTTATGAATCATCATCCACATGTATTCAGAAACACATTCAATTTGTAATATCATGACAGAAACAATTTATCATCACAATAACTCAATATCAGCACATAATCCCAATCATTAGTGCAGCATCAGATTTTATCAAAAAAAAAAAAAATTGACAGCAACATTCCACAATACCATAAACAGCAAAGTATAACAACATTTTCAGAGATCAAATACCATAGATATATGTCAGCATCCATATTCCACAAAACCATAAAATCAACAAAAATTAAAATTTAGTGTTCAAGTGCCATCATGGCACAAATGGCATACAACCACACATTTAACAAATTTTGTTCCTAAAATACCCCTAAATCAGTTGTTATTTCCTATCTTCCCTAGAAACATGGTACCTCAACCCTCATGATTTTTTTATTTTTCTTATTTTTCTCCCTAAAAGTCTAGTACCTCTACCCTAAAGATTTTTTTTTTTGAGTTTTACTACTCCCTTTTTTTGTTATCATCAAAAAGGGGGGTGAGGCTTTATTCTTCTAAGGCAGAGGGTGAAGACTCAGTACCATAGAAAGGATTGAGAGGGAAGGGTGAAGGTTCACGCAGGGGGGATTTTTCTTGAGGTTGTTCAGGAGAGGTTTTGTCAAAAACTTCCAATGGTGCTTGAGATGAAGATGCAGGTGGGGACTTGGCCTTTTCTGCCAATCTAGAAGACTTTCTTGTTTTGAGAGGTGCAGGTTTTGTGGCCATTTTCTTCTTTCCTTTGGCTGGTGGCTTGGACTTGGTTGTAGGGGCTTGTTCTTTTGCTTTTCCTTTGATTGGAGCTTTTGATTCAGAGGGCACTGTCTTGGAAGCTTGTGCTGCAGCTGTTTCTTTTTTTGCTTGTTCTTCCCTTATCATTTCATAGAAGAGTCCTATAATAGGAACTTCATCAGAATGGGGAGGGGAAGCTTGTTGTTGAGGCTCTTGCTGAGGTTGAGGTTGAGGAGGTGGACTTGCAACTGGGGAACCAAGTATTTCTATTCCTTAGTCAGATGGTTCCTTGGTCTGTTGCTCAATTGAGGGGGATTTGTGAGGTTGGTCAATTCCTGGTTCAAGGTCCTCTAGTTGTTGACCAGGATTAGTAGTTTGATATGTTGATCCCTTGCTTGAAGCACCGGATTAGCATCATGAAAAGTTGAACCTTCTGCTTGCTGAGCAAGACTAGCATCATGAAAAACAGGTATTTCACCATGGAATGCAGAATCTTCCACACCTTGTCTTGTTGGTGCAGCACTTGGGGTATCAAAAGTATCAACTGTGGCATGTCTTGAAGGCATGACTGGCTTTTCCTTCATTCTGTTTTCCATTTCAATCATTTTTTCTTCAATCTTTAGGAGCCTAGCTCCTTGGTCAGTGAGTTTGCTATCTATTCTTATGAGCAAATTGAAGATAACTTCATTTGAAAATTGGGATGGAGCTGTCTTTGGTTGGGCTGGCATGGTAGAGGCCTTGGCTGTCTTGGTGAAAATTTCTCCATACAGCTTATATCCCATTTTTGTTAAGCTACCTATGTAGATAGCCTGGTCTCTGGTTTTTACCATGTCTAGATAATATCTTTTTGCCTAAATTCCTTTCTTTTTCACTAGAGCAGTGATGACATTTCCATAAGGCAGGTTTATTTTATCTCCTTTGCATGCACTCCTTATTCTTTCAATCATGAATCGTCCAACATTAAGAGGAGTTCCATTAAATGCATGCTCCATTAGCCACAGGTCTTGCGGATTGATATAGCTTAGACTTCCATTCTTGCCATGAATGTTGGCAGCAACAAAATAATGCAAAATTCTAAATTGAGGGCTGGTAATCAACCCAACATTACTCTTGATAGCATACTTTTTTTTCTTCTTGTGATGATTTCCCACAGAGAAGAGGGATCATATTTTTCATGGAATTCAGACTCCCCATCTTCACATTCTACTTTTAGCAAGTTACCCAAATCAGCAACAGTGACAATGAATTCTTTTCCACTTAAGAATACATTTAATCTAGTTTCAGCAAAGTCATCAGGTTCTTCTAATTCTTTTTTATCTACTGCAATGCTTGAATAAAATTTCTTCATTAAACTAGCAGTATAGGCTTAGTTCTCAAATGTGCTAAATCCTTTCAGTTTTAAATCTTCAAAATAATTAGACAGGCTGGTATGAAGTTTAGTTGCTTCTACAAAACTTTCCCAATCTATATATTTGCCACAAGTAATCGGGGCATTCTCAATCTTTCTATATCTCTCCTCGTGAACTTTGTTTCCGAACTTAAGAGAGGAGGAAGATGAAATACCTTTCTTGGATGCCCCATCCTGATTTTTTTCTTCTTTATCTCCTGTTTCTTCTTGGCAGTCGACTTCTTAGACTTTTCCAATTCAGACCCTGATAAAACCTTTTTCTTCTTCTTTGGGCACTCTATCTTTGAGCTTTCTTTCAGTGGCCTCTTCCCCTTTTTCTTTTTAAGGAGTTCCTTAAGCAGAGAAGATTTCACCATTTCGTTTTCTTTTCAAGGAAATTTGAAAACTTAGGCTTTCGAGGGAGGAGAATAGATTGGTTTCAGTTGGTTTCAGATGAGAGAATAGTTTTCAAGAAAGAGAAGGTAGGAGTTTTTAGCAGTTTTTTAACTCTAAAAACTATCTGCCTCATCCTTAAATATTACCTCAACTCTTCAAAATT
Source organism: Theobroma grandiflorum (assembly GCA_036013995.1). NCBI lineage: Eukaryota > Viridiplantae > Streptophyta > Magnoliopsida > Malvales > Malvaceae > Theobroma > Theobroma grandiflorum. The sequence continues at coordinate 19,652,935 of CP142131.1, forward strand.
TCAAAATTCCCTCTAAATTTTTGACTATTTACTTCCTTAGGTTTTCTTCTTTTCTTTATTACCTAGTAGACATAATTTTTCATTATTTTATTCTGTCATCATTCAATGGTCTGTGCCTTAGTATTAATGAGTTAGAATGCTCTTAGTTGACTAAGTTTTTCACTTTAGTCGACTAAGTGCCTTTCGTTTTTCTTTGCTTGGTCCATACTTTACCTTATAAATCCTACAAACAAATTATTCCTAGATTTCTTCTAATCTCACAGAATCTATCTTCACTAAGAGGTTTGGTAAATATGTCAGTAAACTGATGCAAAGTACTTACGAAATCAATTTTAATCTCTCCTTTAGCTACATGATCTCTAATAAAGTGATGTCTAACCTCAATGTGCTTAGTCCTAGAGTACTGCACAAGATTTTTTGAGATGTTAATTGCACTGGTATTGTCACAATATATTGGAGTGTTATTCATTAACAATCCATAGTCTTTCAATTGTTGTTTGATCTATAAAACTTGTGCACAACAACTACCTAAGGACACATACTCTGCTTCTGTTGTGGATAGAGCTACAGAGTTTTGTTTCTTGCATGACCAGGACATTAGCATACTCCCTAGGAATTAACATGTTCCACTAGTGTTTTTTCTATCAGTTTTGCTTCCTGCAAAGTCTGCATCCGAATAGCCTACAAGACTAAATGATGATTTTTTAGAATACCATATTCTTAAAGTTTGAGTTTCTAAGAGGTATTTAAATATTCTCTTAATAGCTGTTAGGTGTGATTCCTTAGGTTGTGACTGAAATCTAGCACACAAACACACATTAAATTGAATATCTGGTCTGCTTGTTGTTAAGTAAAGAAGTGATCCAATCATACCTCTATAGAGCTTTTGGTATACACTTTTACCTTTTTCATCAGCATCAAGTTTGGTGGATGGACTCATTAGTGTGCCGATAGGCTTTAGTTTCAGCATATCAAACTTCTTGAGCATGTCTTGAGTGTATCTATCTTGGCTGATAAAATTCTTTCCTTGCATTGCTCAATTTGAAGGCTAAAAAAGTACTTTAATTCTCCCATCATGCTCATTTCGAATTCTCCCTGCATTTCTTTAGTAAAGTTCTTGCAAAGAGTTTCTTTAGTTGCACCAAATATAATGTCATCCACATATATTTGAACTATGATTAAATCATTTAAGCATCTCTTGATGAACAATGTTGTATCTATGTTGCCCTTAACATAGTCTTTTTCTACTAGAAATTTAAAGAGCCTTTCATACCAAGCTTTAGGAACTTGCTTCAGTCCATACAAGGCTTTGTGAAGTCTAAAAACATAATCTAGTTTTTCAAAATCTTCAAAACCAATTGGTTGCTCAACATATACTTCCTCTTGAATAAGTCCATTTAATAATGCACTTTTTACATCCATTTGGTACAACTTAAAGTTCATATAACATGCAAAGGCCACTAATAACCTTATGGCTTCAATTCTAGCTACGGGTGCAAAGGTCTCATCATAGTCTATGCCTTCTTCTTGATTGTATCCCTTTGCTACCAATCTAGCTTTGTTTCTAATCACATTTCCTTGTTCATTAACCTTATTTCTAAATACCCATTTAGTTCCAACTATAGGATGATTTGAAGGTCTAGGTACTAGTGACCATACATTATTTCCCTTGAACTAGTCCAACTCCTCTTGCATGGCTAAAATCTAGCTTGTTTCTTTTTCAGCTTCCTCAAAGTTCTTAGGTTTAATGTGAGATATGAAGGCTGAAAATTCACATGTTTCCCTAGTTGCTTTCTTAGTCTTAACTCCTTGAGATATGTCACCTATGATTTGTTCTTGTGGATGATCTTTCGCATATCTCCGGCTCCTAGGCAAGTCATTATGCTAGATTTCTGGTCTTTGTAGGTTTTCTAAAGGTAGAGCTACGATTTCTTCTCTAGATGAGCCTTCTTTATTGTTCTTGCTGTCATTTAGGCTCATTTCATCCATGTGTTGCTCTAAGTTTTCTAAATCATCATCATCATCATGAACTTTCTTTTCTAAATTAATTGATTCATAAAAAACTATATGGACATATTCTTCAACACTTAATGTCCTTTTATTGAAAACTCTATAAGCCTTGGAGTTTATGGCATATCTTAGAAATATTGCTTTATCACTCTTGGCATCAAACTTTCCTAATGGCTGTTTTCCATTGTTTAAAACAAAACATTTGCAGCCAAAGCTCCTAAGATGAAAGATGTTTGGTTTTCTTCCTTTGTACAGCTCATAAGGAGTCTTTAAAATTATTGCTCTAATCGAGACTTTATTAAGAATATAAGCTACATTGTTTACAGCTTCAGCCCAAAAGTACTTTGGAAAATTGTTTTCATAAAGCATAGTCTTAGCCATTTTTTTCAAGGTTCGATTTTTCCTTTCCACAACTCCATTTTATTGGGGTGTCTTAGGTGCAGAAAAATTGTGATCCAACCCTTTTTCATTGCAAAACTTTTCAAACTCATCATTTTCAAATGCTCCTCCATGGTCACTTCTAATGCTAACAATGGCTGTACCTTTTTCATTCTCAACTTTCCTATAATGATTTATGAATGTTGGTAAAGCATCATTCTTATGAGCAAGGAAATAGACCCAAGTTTACCTAGAGAAATCATCAACTATCACAAAGCGATAAGATTTTCCACCTAGACTAGTTGTACTTATTGGACTAAATAAATCAATGTGCAGCATTTCAAGAGGTCTAGATGTTGATACAACATTCTTAGTTTTGAAAGAAGTTTTAACTTGCTTTCCTAGTTGATAAGCTTCACACATCTTATCATTCTCAAACTTTAGAGTAGGCAATCCAACCACTAAGTTTTTCTTAGTCAACTTTGACATGGTGCTCAAACTTACATGTCCTAATCTCCTATGCCATAACCAGTTGTCATTTTTAGCATATGCTACTAAACATATTTCACTACTCATTTCAAGATCTTCTAGAAAGACAACATACATATTTTTCAATCTTTTTCCTATGAATGTGATTTTGTTTGTGCTTACGTCTATTACTTCACATTTGTTGGAATCAAAACAAACTTTAAATCTCTTATCACATAGTTGACAAATGCTTAAGAAATTATGTTTCAGGCCTTTGACAAGCAACACATGATTGATTTGAGTATGAAAGTTCTTACCAATCGTACCTATTCCATGGATTCTTCCTTTCGAATCATCACCAAAGGATACGGTGCCTCCCTTTCTCTTATGGAACTGAGCAAACAACATTTTATCTCCTGTCATGTGTCGTGAGTAGCCACTATCCATGTACCATGGTTGCTTCCTCTTGAGTTGAGCTTTTAAACATGTCTCTTTTAGGTGCAGCTCAACCTACAAAGCAATTGTTCAGTTTTTCTTGATAAGTACCCATACCTTGATGGGTCCTTGAGTGTTAGTGGCAATATAAGAACTTTTTGACACCGAAATTCTTCTAGTTTTTTGTATGCCTTTATTTTTAAAACAATTATAAGATAAATGACCATGTTTTCCATAACAATAAAATCTAGATGAGGCTTTGTGATGATTTTTCCTAACATAAGGATTTTTCTTTAATATATCATTTTTCAAACACTTAAGAGTTGTTTTTTCATCAAGAGATTTTTGCAAAGCTGCAAATTTTTTTCTAGCTCCACTTTCATTATTTCAAAATCTGTTTTTGAGTGTTCTAACTCAATTTGCAAAAGATTTCTTTGTTCAAAAATAGAGTTATAATCACTTTTTATCTTTTCTAAATCACTTTCAAGAAATGCATAATTTTTCTTTAAAATTTTGTACCTTGAAAATAGTTTTTCAAATTTGTCGCACAACTTGTCATACTCATCTTGTAAATCATCCATCGAAATATCACAAGGTGATGAATATGCCTCAGTTTCATCATCTCGAGCCATTAAGTAGATGTTTGCTCTTTCATTTGAACTTTCATCATCAACTTCAGTGCTTGAGGAGTCATTGTCTGACCACACTGCTGCTACCATTGCCTTTTTCGACTTTTTATTTTTCATTGGTGTCTCATTTTTCAGCAATGGACATTCAGACTTAAAGTGTCTTGGCTTTTTGCACTCGAAGCATATCAATTCCTTTTTTTTATTAGAGTCGTTTTTGTTTCTCTTCCATGAAGGACCTTGATCTCTTTTGAATCCTTTTCTTGCTATTCTTCAATTCCTTTTGCCCATCAGTTTTTTGAATTTTCTCGCAACAAGTGCCAGTTCTTCATCATCATCCCATGAAAGCTCTTCAACTCTTCCTCAAGGATGTTGGCTTTAAGTGCTATGTTATTCTTCTTTTCTTTTGCTACCTTCCTATCTTCTTCTTCCTTGAGCTCCAGCTCACGTGTAAGGACAGTGTCAAGCCTAACCTTAAAATATCTGTCATGTCATGCATATAATTGACATCATGCCTGTATACTAGAATATCTCAAAAAAATAGATAAAAGTCGGTATTGTGCTTAGAAGTACAACTAAGTTGATTTATGCCTCAAACTAGTTAAAATATGGATTTTAAGGTGAAATTGGGAATTTCACAGTCTAGGGATGACTTAAAATGGTAATTCGGAGTTCAAAGGTCGATTTGGAGTCAATACGAGATTTTCGAAATTCAAGGGCAAAATGATCATTTTGTCATCCAAAAATTTGATTTGGATATTTGATGAAAATTTTGACCGAGATTGATTATTTGGAGTATAATTTGAGGTTTAAAAGTGAAAAATTTTAATTTCGGTATTTTTCAAAGCATAGGGGCAAAATGATAATTTTGCCACCCCGGGAGTAAAATGGTAATTTTCACCCCCCAACACTTGTCAAATTTGTGGATTTCAATCATTATGGGAATGGATAAATATGGCATGAAATGTGGCAGAGAATTAAAGTTTAAAAGTTAGATATTTAAATTTTGGACCAATGAGAAAATGCCACGTGTCAAGCTTTATTATTTTAATATTTAACTTAAAAAAATCAGCCCATAATTCCCCAACACACCTCCCATATTCAGCCAAAGGAAACAAAAGCAAGAGGAAATGAAAACAAAGAGAAAACAAAACCCTAGGTGGAGAAATTCAAGAAATCAAGTGAAAAAAGGTAAAATTTCTCAATTTTTGCTTGAGATCTACATTGCCCATGCATTTCTTCTTATTTTCCATGGTTGAATTACATGTTTTCATAGTGAATTCATGGCTGGCCGACTGGGTATGGAGAGAGATTGATGTTGGAATTGGTTTGATTTTAAGTTATGTTAGTGTTTTTAGTTAGTTGATTATGTTTGGAAGCAAAACAACAATAAATAAATTCATTTTCCCCATAATCCTTCATGGTCGAATGTCCCATGTTGTGTGTGGATGGTGGATTGATTTTGTTTCAAGAGAAATTGGTTAGGAAATGATGAATTATGGTGAGAAAATTAAATAGAAAAAATTTTAGTGATAATGCACCATTATGACTGAATTTCCCATGAAGAAATGGGAAGGTGATTAAGCTGAATTTTAAGTTATTTGAATTGTGTTTAGTGATATGGAGAAATGGAAAAGAAATGGAGCAATTTGGAGTTAAATTGGATGCATTGGCAATTTAATCGGGTGAAAGACCGAATTAGGTCAACACTGTAATTAAACGGTTACTTGAGCATTTCATGCATTCATATAGAATTTAGGTTAATTTTATATCGAATTAGCACAAATGTAGTAATTGAATTATTGTACAATGTGTCAAGGTGGTGAATCCTTTGAAAAAGGCAAGGAAATTGCACTCGAGGGTTTATAGTCGAAATACTCAAGTGTGATTCTCGAAAACTGTGAGTAAACTTATTATCACCTCAATTATCTAGAGTAAATTTTATTCAATTTGGTATTTTTTTGGAAAAATGAATTTAAATGATGAATTGTATTACTTTAAGAGAAAAATTTGAATTTGTAAAATAAAATGAAATTTTTTATAAATTGATTTGGAAATCGGACAGTGGTTTGAAATTAGAATAATTGGAGACCGTTTACTGTGTTATAAATTTTGATATGAGCTAAATGGCTTATGATAAAAATGGCATGATTGGTTGAATTGATATTTGTGTTGAAAAGTATGTATTTTCTGCTTTGTCTGAATAGACTGTGCAATGAATTAATTGCCATATCATGCAATTAGAGGTTTAATTGATTGGTGGGTTATAGAATTCTCACTACAGTGATGGGTTTCCGTGGACCATCTTATTTAAAGGGGCACGGTAAACCTCTTATATTATACCTTTGATGAGAGGTGCGGAGGGTAACTCCTGAGGTATGACAAAGTTCACTTCATGCCGAACCACTACGTGAGAGTGAACTCAGCCAATGCCAAGGATTGGCTACGTTTTGAGAAATTATGAAATTTTAACAACCTTGGCGGTCTCGGTTAGATGCCTCGGCCAAGGAATCCTCGAGAATGAATTTTTGGCAAGAGCCAAGTCCTTTTGGAAATCATAAGCCGATTTAATTAGTTGGATAAAATGACTTTATTTTAACTGATTGAAATGAATTCTCGTGTTATGAAACTTTGTTGAGATGGAAAGTTTCTATTGTCTCCTTTTACTCGCCTGTAGATACTTTATGAGATAATTATTTACTCAATGAGTTGTGTAAACTCACCACTCTCTTTTCCACCCTTTCAGGCCCAAATTAGTTAGTAGATAGCTAAGTTTGCTGAGGGCTACAGTTGGCTTTGCAACCTCACCAATAGTAGGTTCACTGTCCTCTTTACTTTTGTATATTCGAGGGCCCACGTGTTGCTGTAAATGTAGTTGTATACTTTGGTTACCTTTATTATTGTATGTAAAAATTTATTTTACTTTTACATTCTAAAAACTGTTTACTGATAACTCTATAAAAATTATTTTATAAGAAAATATAATATTTTCTTGAATATTTTTATTATATTCAAATAGTTATAATTTTAATCCAAAAGGACGTTTTAGACATCTAAATTTATTTTTAATCATGAATTATGTGTTTTCCATTCACTTGCTATGCTTTTGGTCAGGTTCGAAAATTTTGAAAAAAAATGACCAAAATACCTTTGTGAGGCGAAAACTGTTTTTCTACTATTTTAGGTTGGAAGAAAGTTAAAATCCTTAAACATGATGTTTAGTGATGATTACTCACGGGGGAGACGAGAAAAATGGTACTAAAGCCTTGCGGGGTTCCGGTGGGCATTCCGGACGATGAATGTCTATCGGGACGTGGCGGCGGATGTCACGGGCTCGATGGGAGTTTCGGGTCGTGACAGAGAGAACCATATATTTCATCGAGTGTAATGACATTCAAATCCTTGGCCTCTCGGATAGTAGTCACTTTAGGTTTCCAATTCTTTGGTAGGCTTTTAAGGAGTCTTTTAACTATTTCATGCTCTGGTATTCGTTTGCCTAGCTGACTCAATTTGTTTGTGATATTTGTGAACCTATCTAGCATGCTAGTGATGTCTTCACCAGGCTCTATTTTGAACATCTCATAATTGTGTATTAGGAGTGCTATCTTGGACTCCTTGACTTGAGAAGTCGCTTCATGAATTATTCTAAGTTTGTCTCACACTTGCTTAACTGTTGTATAGCTTGAGACTTTGTTAAATTCAGTGGGAGTTAAGGCACAATGCAATGTGTTGATGGCCTTAAAATTGGTTTGAACTTTTTTAGTTTTAGCCTCGGTCCATTCAGACCTTGGCTTAGGCATCAACTCATTTGTGACAACATTCAATGTTAAGGGAATAAAGGATCTATTAGTTATGACGTCCCACATTTCAAGTCTATATCTCTAATGTATATTGACATTCTAGTGCTCCAATAAGGGTAATTAGAGCCATCAACAGAGGTGGTTTATTTGTAGATTGTCCCTCAGCAACTATAGATTTTTGAATAGCCATTAGATCCTCCCTAAGGATGTTAGACCTTAAAATCAAGGAACTAGCTCTGGTACCACTTGTTGGTCCTTATAAAATGTGCTAGAGGGGGGGTGAATAGCACAATTCGGCTCTTTAACAAGATGAGAAACTAATCTTCAAAGCAAAAAAAGTAAAACAAAGAAGACAATACACAAGGATTTAGAGTGGTTCGGTCCAAGACCTACATCCATGTGAGACCTTGTCGAATTTGTTAAAAGACGGTATTGTACCGAGTGGTACAACCAAGTTAAATAGAACCTTGAACTAGCTCAAATAGAAATTCTAAGAGAAATTTGAAAATTCTGAAACCCATAGAATGACTTGGAATAGTAATTCAGAGTTCAAGGTCCAGTTCGGAGTCAATTGAGAAAATTGATCGATTAGGGACGAAACGGTCATTTTACCATTTAATGATAAAATGGAGATTTTTAGCCAAGATTTGATCACATTTGACCAAGAATAATTATATGAAACATAATTATGATTATTGGAGTATAAAATGATGTTTAGTAGTGAAAAATTACGATTCTCGGTATTTTTGGAGCATAAGGGCAAAATGATAATTTTGCCACTGGAGGACTAAACGAGAATTTTTTTGAAAAGATTTTTACCCCATTTGGTTAATATTGATCAATATTAGTGTTATTTGAGGTTGAAAAGTAGAAATAATGTGATTCCTGTACATTTCGAAGTATAGGGGCAAAATCATAATTTTTTCACCTCGAGGGCAAATCGGTAAAATTTTCACCTAGCACTTGTCAAGACCAAGGGATTTTATTCCTCCTAGGATTGGATAAATATTGAAATATTAGTGGTGGAAAATTTAGAAAAAAAAAGTCAAAAAGGTTAAAAAACGGGCCAATGGCATTATGCCATGTGGAAAGTTACGTTATTTTATTATTAAAGCCTAAAAATCAGCCATTAAAACCCATTTTCTCTCTTTAAATTTGGCAAGGACCAGATTCAAAGGAAAGGAAAAGAGAACAAGGAGAAAAACAAGAAAACCTAGCCAAAAATTTGAGAAAAAGTGTGATTTTTAAGGAAAAATTAAGTGAAAAAGGTAATAATTCTTCACTTTTGCTTATGATCTACAATACCCATGCATTTCTTTCCATTTTCTATGGTTGAGAGGCATGATATCATGATGAATTTAATTCTGAAAAATGGGTATGGATGAGGATTTAATGTTGGATTGGCTTGATTCTAGACTATGTTAGTGTTTAGAGATAGGTTAGCATGTTAGTAAGCAAAACCGTAAGAAAAACCTTGATTTTCCCCATGAATTTTCAAGGTCAAATATCATAGGTTGTATTTGGAAAATGAAATGATTTCATTTCAAATGAAATAAATTAGAAATTAACGATTTAAGGTGAAAAAGTTAAGTAGGAAAAATTCAGTGCTAATGCACTGTAATGGCTGAATTTTTCCATGAAGAAATGGAAAAGTTTTAATGCTGAAATTGGCGCTATTTAAATGGCATGTGGTGAATTAAGGTATTAGAAAAAGAATGGTGCAATTTGGAATCAAATCGGACGCATTGGCCAATTTATCGGGTAATCGGTCGAATTAGGTCAACACCGCGTTTAAGCGATTGACCGAGTATTTTATGCATCCGTATAGAAATTAGGTTAATTTTATATCTAATTAACACCAATATAATACATTCCCTAATTTTATTCTGTGTCAAGGTGGTGACATGTTCGAAAAAGGCAAAGGAATCGCACTTGAGGACTATTAATCCGAGTGCACCCGGAATTCAGATTTTCGACATTGCGAGTGAATTTGCATTTCAAATTATTTTGGGAAATGTACGTGTATTGAAATGGATAATCTGAATGATTTTATCTGAATTTCTTAAAATGCGTGCCTGAAAATAAGCCTTTGATAAAAAAGTTTTGATGTGTGAATTGTGATATGCATAAAGGCATGAATTCATGTGCTCTATAATATGCTGCTATATATGTGTAGATGTGTGATATGTATTGACAAATAATATTATGTGATAATTATAACCGTAGATGTGCACGATGTGGGGAAGCACATGTCGGTAATGATGGATGCGGAATTATGGAGAATGATATTGCTTGTGCACGATGTGGGGGGATGCACACGATAACCAGTTTTGTGCGCGATGTGGGGGGATGCACACGATAACTCCAGCTATGTTCCCAATGTGTGCATCATGGTTTAAAATCCTTCTTGGATATTATTGCTTGTTTCCACCTAATGTTCACTCATTGAGTATTGTACTCACCGTTTTAAAAAATTCATGTTTTCAGATCAGGAGATTGTAGATTCCTAGATCGCAGGATCACTGTAGTTCATCTCCTGGTAGGTGTCCGGCATTCAATAGTTGCCCGTTTTTCTTGTAATTTCTCCGCTGGAAGTCATGGGCTTTTTGTATTATGGTTAGGTACATGTAATGTACATTATCAAAGTTTATGTTTGACTAGTATGTATGTACATATTTTATCTATAATGCCATTGGGAATTGGCTTTGTGTGCACTGGGTGCATTGCTTGTGGATGTCTCACACGATCATACGTGGAGTAAAATAAATGAAAATAGGCTTGCTTGGGCTCGGTGAGCTATGCTCATTGGGTCCTTGCGCCGATCATGGCCCAGGAATTGGGTCGTGACAATTCACTACCTTGATTATCTAACCAAGGATTTTCACCAAAATTCACTAGCAAACGGTGGAATTACCAAGCTCCCACCAAGCTTTTACAATGGCTTTTACCAGGCTTAACCACAACCTTTACAATTGTTTTTCAAGGGCTCAACGAAAACCTAACACCTAACTTTTCAAAGTTAAGTTAGAATCTTCACTTTTTCAAGCAACCTAGCTTGAAACAATCACTTAGAGTGAATCCCTCACTTTAGGAATACAAGAAGAAAGGTAAAGAGAGTACCTATTGATCACACGGTTGATCTATATGGTACAAGGTTAAAGGCTGAATACAATTACAAAAGATTGGCATTTGAGTGCAATGAAGTATAAGAAGAATTTTTAAGTTTTCTGCTCTTTCTTGGCTTGAATATGTTAAAATCTCTCAAAAAAAAATGTCACAGCCCGATTTATGGGCCATGATTGACGCATGGGCCCAATGAGCGTAGCTCACCAAGCCCAAGCAAGCCTATCCCATTTATATTGCTTAACGTCTTATCAACGAATGCATCCATACGCATTCCAACGGGTGTGAATGTAACCAACTCATGATGGCATTATTGATTTTAAATATACATACACTGTTCAAAACATGTGACTTAATAATTCACATTACATGAACATATCCATAAAACAAAAGGACCCGTGACTTCTAGCGGAGAAATTACGGTAAAAGGGTTACTATTGAATGCCAAACACCTACCCAGGAGACGAATTTTGAGGACTCCTCAACTTAGGATCCAACAGTCTCTTGATCTGAAACATGAATTTTTTAAAACAGTGAGTACAAAACTCAATGAGCGAATCTTAGAAGGGAACAAGCAATAATAACAAGGATAGTTGAGAACCATGATGCGCTTTTTTGGAAACAAGACAATTTACATCAAGTTAATATAAAAACCCATTTTTTCCTCAATTTGAAACAATTTGCAATATAGGAAAATTTCTCAAGGTTCACAAACCATACAATCACATTTTTCCATCATGCACACTATATCACACATAACAAAATGACCATGTGTGCACACTATATATATATATATATATAAAATCACGTGCAATTACATACACCGCCCCATTCTCTTCAACTCTGGTGCGCTCCTACTTGCACCAAGCAATAAGACCATGTGTGCACTCCCTACTCGCACATAACAATATGACCATGTGTTCACTCCCTACTCGCACAATCCCCTAGTCATCACATCAATATGACCATGTGTGCACTCTCTACTCGCACAATCCCCTAGTCATTAATACACATTATCCATTCATACATATTATTATCAGCACAATAAATGAACATGTATTCATTTTCTTTACACAATGTACACACTCATAACATTGAAATAATTGTCAAAGGCTTGTTCCCGAGACTCATTTTTAAATAAGAAATTGGATATAAATCATTCAAGCATTTCATCTCAACTCAATTAAAATTCCCAAAACAGTTTGAAATGCAAGTTCACTCACAATATTAGAAGTTCGAAATACTCCTATTCTTGGTCTTCTGTCACACTGTCTTTACCCTTGTTAGAGGGCTCACTACCTATACATAATACATGATACATAATTCAACATATTGTGTCATACCATTATAAATCTACTTCATGCTTTATATGAATGCATGAGGTTGTTCGGACAGTCACTTAAAATTGATGTTCCACAAATTCAATTGTGTACCTAAATAATACGATATTGGTCTAATTCGGTTTATCAACCGATTAATTAGCCAATACGTCCAATTCAATTCCAAATAATTCCTTTCCTCTCCTAATACTCCAAATCATCAAACACAATATAAATAACTTGAAATATGGCAAAATCATCCTCACATTTTCTCTTGGAAAATTCGGCCATAGAGGGTTCACTAACAATAAAATTTTCATGCTTGATTCTCACACCATAAATCATTAATTCCTAACCAAATCACTTGAAATAAAATCAAATTCATCATCAATATTCCACATGGAAGATCTGGCTATGAAGGGTAATGTAAGGACATGAATTTTTTCTTGCTTGGTTTTCATACTACACATCACCAAACAATTAAAAACACTAAAATAACATATTTTCTAACTAAATTCATCATCAAATCCTCTCTCTTTTTGTTTAGACAGTAATGAATCCTTCATGAGATCTTGAATTTCAACCGTAGAAAATGCAAAATAATGCATAGGAAAGGTAGATTACTAGCTAGAATTAAAAAATTTTACCTTTAATCACTTATTTCCTTGAAATCCAATGATTTCCCCTTGAATTCTTCCTTCTAGGGTTTGTTCTTTCTTTTCTCCCTTTTGTTCTTGCCATGGCCGGCCAAGAGAAATGAAGTGGCTAAAGTTTTAATGGGTTTTTAAAGGAAAATATTAAATGGTCAAAAATTTGCCATGTCTCACCATTCCATTGGTCCATGTGCAAATACTTAATAATTAAGCAATTTCTCTCCACCACACATAATTATCCATGGTATAAAATGAAATCCATGTGCTGAACATGTGTTGGATGGTGTAAAATTACAATTTTGCCCTTAGGCGACAAAATGACTATTTTGCCCCTATACTCGAAAAAATGTCGAAATTAAAATTCTTCACTTCTCAAACTTAAATTATGTTCTAAATAGTCAATCTTGCTCAAAAACCTCTTCCAACATTCCAATCTTAACCTCGGGTGGCAAAATGACCATTTTGCCCCTACGTTATGAAAATTTCAATTTGACTCCAAATCAGTCCTCGAACTTCGAATCGCTATATTAAGTTATTCTAGGGTTTTAAAATTCTCAATTTCATCTTAAAATCTCTATTTGAACAAGTTCGAGGCTTAAATCAACTTAGTTGTACCACTAGGTACACTATCGACTTTTGACGATTTTTTAGGGCTTTCCAAGTATAAAAGCATGTTATCAAGCACATGCATGACATGACAAATATTTTATAGTGTTGGGCTTAACAAGATCTCATAAAAAGTTCTTTCTTTAACCTTGGAAGACTCTTTTATACTTGGAGAAGCAAGTCTAATGTCAGTTGGGCAGTTTGTGACTGTTAGAAACAATTTAGGGTAGGTTCTAGCTGTTAATCTGTCTTGTAGTGCTTTGGTGCAAGTTGCAGATAGAGAACACTTAGTCGACTAACTTCTTCCTTGGTAGACTAAGTTGGTTCTATCTTGGTCATAGATTTTGGCAGAGAGCACTTAGTCGACTAACTCATTTTCTTGGTCGACTAAGTTGGATCTGTTTCAATATGCTTCAGCCCGCCACTTCTCCAATTTGAATTTTGGCCAACCAATGTTCTTCGTTATTCAACTAGGGAGCTTTCTTTATGTTGATCAATCTTGTTCCTTATCCATATCATCTTTTTATGTACACGTTTGAAAGATTGACTTATTATTTCTTTATTAAATTTTTGTCATGCACACTTGGATAGAAATGTTAAACACACAAGGATGGGAATGTTTTATAATCATCAAAAACTAATGGAGCCAACAATTTTGGGGTGTTAAACTCATATTTTTGGATGTTTTGGAAGCTTAAAACTGCCTACAAGGGAAAATGTACCAGTACATCCCTCTATGCATTGATACATTTTTGGCAAGAAGAACAACAAATGTGTTCTAGAGGAATTCTATCGATAGATTTAAGGATGTATCAATAGATTTGCCAACAGATGAAAATGTATTGATTCATTGCGTCAATATATCAATACATTTGAAGGACAGAGTGTTGGCTTCATTAATTTTTGATGATTATAAAACATTCCCATCCTTGTGTGTCTAACATTTCTATCCAAGTTTGTAGGACAACAATTTATAAAGAAATAATAAGTCAATCTTTCTAATGTGCACATGAAAAGTTGATATGGACAATGAATAAGATTGATCAACATAAAGGAAGCTCCCTAGTTGAATAATGAAGAATATTGGTTAGTCAAAATTCAAATTGGAGAAATGACGGATTGAAGTATATTGAGAAACAGAACTAACTTAATCGACCAAGAAAATGAGTTAGTCGACTAAGTGCTCTCTGCCAGAATAGGCGAACAAGATAGAAACAACTTAGTCGACCAAGAAAAATGTTAGTCGACTAAGTACTCTCTGTCTGAAACTTGCACTAGAGCACTACAAGATAGATTAATAGCTAGAACCTACCACAAACTGTTTCCAACGATCACGAACTGCCCAACTGCCATCAGACTTGCTTCTCCAAGTATAAAAGAGTCTTCCAAGGTTAGAGAAGAAGCTTTTTGAGAGATTTAAACATATTCAAGCCAAGAAAGAGCAAAAAACTTAGAAAATCCTCTTTGTACTTCATTGCACTCAAATGCCAATCCTTTGTAATTGTATTCAACACTTAACCTTGTACCATTTAGATCAACCGTGTGATCAATAGGTAGATCAACCGTGTGATCAATAGGTAGTCTCTCTACTTCTCTTTTTGTATTGTTAGAGTGGGAGATTCACTCTAAGTGGTTTTTTCAAGCTAGGTTTGCTTGAAAGAGCGAAAGTTCTAACTTACCCTTAAAAAGTTAGATGTTGGGTTTTGGTTAAGCCCTTGAAAAAACATTGTAAAGGTTGTGGCTAAGCTTGGTAAAAGCCATTGTAAAAGCTTGGTGGGAGCTTGGTAATTCCACCATTTGTTAGTGAATTTTGGTGAAAATCCTTGATTGGATAATTAAGGTAGTGGATGTAGGTCTTGGACCGAACCGTTCTAAATCTTTATCTATTGTCTTCTTTGTTTTACTTTCTTTGCTTTTAAGATTAGTTTCTAATCTTGTTAAAGAGCCAAATTGTGCTATTCACCTCCTCTTTAGCACAGTTTTTCGAGACCAACAAGTGGTATCAGAGCTAGTTCCCTAATTTTAAGGTCTAACACCTTTATGGAGGATCCAATGGCTCTTTAAAAATCTATAGTTGCTGAGGGACAATCTACAAACAGACTACCTCTGTTTGATGGCTCTAATTACCCTTATTGGAGCACTAGAATGTCGATATACATTAGAGCCATAGACTATGAAATGTGAGACATCATAACTGATGGACTTTTTATTCCCTTAACATTGAATGTTGTCAGAATGAGTTGATGCCTAAGCCAAGGTCTGAATGGACCGAGACTGAAACTAAGAAAGTTCAAACCAATTTTAAAGTCATCAACACATTGCATTGTACCTTAACTCCCACTGAATTTAAAAAAGTCTCAAGTTGTATAACAGCTAAGCAAGTGTGGGACAAACTTAGAGTAATTTTTGAAGGGACTTCTCAAGTCAAGGAGTCCAAAATAGCCTTCCTAACATACAATTATGAGATGTTCAAAATAGAGCATGGTGAAGACATCACCTACATGCTAGATAGGTTCACAAACATTACAAACAAATTGAGTTAGCTAGGAAAACCAATACCTAAACATGAAATAGTTAAAAGACTCTTTAGGAGCATACCAAAGAATTAAAAACCTAAAGTAACTACTATTCGAGAGGCCAAGGATTTGAATGTCATTACACTCGATGAAATATGTGGTTTTCTCCTTATACATGAGCTAGAGCTCAAGGAAGAAGAAGAAGAAAGAGATATGAGGAAAGAAAAAAAAAAGAAAAAGA
This sequence comes from Theobroma grandiflorum, assembly GCA_036013995.1. NCBI lineage: Eukaryota > Viridiplantae > Streptophyta > Magnoliopsida > Malvales > Malvaceae > Theobroma > Theobroma grandiflorum. The sequence goes on from CP142131.1 coordinate 19,669,110, forward strand.
ACATCTTACTTAAAGCCAACATCCTTGAGGAAGAGCTGAAAGAGCTTTCATGCGATGATGATGAAGAGCTGGCACTTGTTGCAAGAAAATTTAGAACACTGATAGGTAGAATGAACCAAAGAATAGCAAGAAAAGGATTCAAAAGAGATCAAGGTCCTTCATGGAAGAGAAACAAAAATGACTCCAATAAAAAAGAGGAATTGATCTGCTTCGAGTGCAAAAAGCCAAGACACTTTAAGTCTGAATGTCCATTATTGAAAAATGAGACACCGATGAAAAATAAAAAGTCGAAGAAGGCAATGGTAGTAGCAGCATGGTCAGACAGTGACTCCTCAAGCATTGAAGCTGATGATGAAAGTTCAGGAGAGAGCAAACATCTACTTAATGGCTCGAGATTATGAAATTGAGTATGCTCATCACCTTGTGATATTTCGATAGATGATTTACAAGATGAGTATGACAGTTTGTGTGATGAATTTGAAAAACTATTTTCAACGTTTAAAACTTTTAAAAAAAAGACTGCATTGCTTGAAAATGATTTAGAAAAAATAAAATGTGATTATAACTCTGCTTTTGAGCAAAGAAATATTTTGCAAATTGAGTTAGAACACTCAAAACAGATTTTGAAATTTTAAAAGTTGAGCTGAAAAATAAACCTGCAGCTTTGCAAAAGTCTCTTGATGGAAATATAGCTCTTAAGTGCTTGAAAAATGATACATTAAAGAAAAATTCTTTTGATAAGAAAAATCATTATAATGCCTCATCTAGATGTTATTGTTGTGGAAAACATGGTCATTTATCTTATGATTGCTTTAGAAATAAAGGCATGCAGGAAAATAAAAAAATTTGGGTGCCAAAAGGTTTTTATATTGCCACTAACACTCAAAGACCCATCAAGGTATGGGTACCTATCAAGAAGAATTGAAAATTGCTTTGTAGGTTGAGCTGCACCTAAAGGAGACATGTTCAAAAGCTCAACTCAAGAAGAAGCAGCCAAGGTACATGGATAGTGGCTGCTCACGACACATGACAAGAGATGAAATCTTGTTTGTTCAGTTGGACAATAGAAAAGGAGGCACCGTATCCTTTGGTGATGATTCAAAAGGTAGAATCCATGGGATAGGTACGGTTGGTAAGAACTCTCATACTCAAATTAGTCATGTGTTGCTTGTCAAAGGCCTGAAACATAATTTGTTAAGCATTATTCAGCTATGTGATAGGGGATTTAAAGTTTGTTTTGATTCCAACAAATGTGAAGTAATAGACATAGGCACAAACAAAATCACATTCATAGGAAAAAGATTGAAAAATATGTATGTTGTCTTTCTAAAAGATCTTGAAATGAGTAGTGAAATATTGACAAGCCCAACCCTATAATATACTTGCCATGTCATTCATGTATTTGACAACATGCTTACATACTTGAATACCTCGAAAAAATCATTAAAAGTCGATAGTGTACCTAGTGGTACAACTAAGTTGATTTAAGCCTTAAACTAGTTCAAATAGAGATTTTAAGATGCGATTGAGAGTTATTGATCCTTAGAATGACTTAATATGGTGATTTGGAGTTCGAGGATTGATTTGGAGTCAAATCTAAAATTTTCATAACGTAGGGGTAAAATGGTCATTTTGCCACTCGAGGACAAAATTTGAATTTTTAGAATAGATTTGACCAAATTTGACTAATTGGAGTATGATTTGAGTTTGAGAAGTGAAAAAGATAAATTTCGACAATTTTCGAGCATAAGGGCAAAACGTCATTACACGAGTCCCGAAGGACGTAATTGGAATTTTTAGAATTTTACACCACCATGATACTTGTCAAGCTCATGAATTTCACTTATTATTATTTGGATAATTAAGAAATTTTATGTGGTGGAGAGAGAATGCTTAATAATTAAGTTTTTAAACATGGACTAATGGAATGGTGACAAGTGTCAAAGTTAAATATTATTTTATTTACCCATATAAACCCACTTGAAACCCTCCCAAACTCACTCATATGGCTGGCCAAATGAAGAACAAAGAAGAAAAGAAAAGAACAAAACCCTAACTAAGAAATTCAAGGGAAAATTGGTGGATTTCAAGGGATTAAACAAGTAAAGGTAAAATTTCTTAATTCTAGCTTGTGATCTACCTTTCCTATGCATTATTTTTCATTTTCCATGGTTGAGAACCAATTTTGCATGAAGGATTCATGGCTGATCGAATTTAGAGAGAGAATATTTGATGGTTTATTTGATTAGATTTTAAGATATTTTAGTGTTTTTAGTTAATTTATCATGTTTAGAAAGAAAACAAGTAAAAAAAATCACATGCTCTTTAACCACCCTCCATGGTCGAATTTCAAAAGGAACCTAGTGATGATGATTCCTTTGATATCTTATGTTATATAGATAGGATTTAATGAATTGTGGTGACGGAAACTGAAAATGGAGATTTTTAAGTATAGTTCTTTTAGGAAACAAGTTGAATAACAATGAGAAAGTCAAGCTCATTGAGGAACTTTGGTGTATTTGGGATATTGGAACTGTGATGAATATATTTGGAGTCAATTTGGATGTTTTGGTTAAATCAAAGGTGGAGAGTTCGAATTAGGTCGAAAATCGATCCATTCCGATCACAATTGAACCAACGTGTAACACCGTCTTTAAGTGACTATCCAAACAAACTCATGCATTCATATAGAGCCTGAAATAGATTTATAAGGGTATGACACAATATATTGAATTATGTGTCGTGTATTGTGTATAGGTGGTGAGCCCTCTAACAAGGGTAAAAATATTGTGCTAAAGGACCACGAATAGGAGTATTCCGAACTCCTGATAGTGTGAGTAACCTTATCATCATCTTGATTATCTAAAATGAATTTTAATTCGTTTTTGTGATTTTATGGAAAATGAGTTTAAATGGTAAATCTTTATGTTTTACAAGCAAAATGTGATTAAATGAGATGATTTTATAAATTGTCTTGAAATTGAATGATGGCTTTGAAAATGGAGTAATTGGAGACTACTTGCTATGTTGTAAATTATGGTTTGAATTGAATGGCTTATGATAATGTGGACATGAGTGGCTGGATTGGTAATTGTGCTGAAAATATATGAACTATTGTTTTGCCTTGACAGGCTAGTTAGTATTATATTAGCCATGTCATGCTGTTGAATTTTATTGATATGGTGGATTATATGATTAGCTTACTGCAGTGGGCGGGTTTCGTGGACCGGCCTATTAGAGGGGCATGGTAAACCCCGCTATATTTTACTTTGGTACGAGAGGCACGGAGGGTATCTCTTGAGGTAAAGCTTTAGAGTTAACTACACGCTAAACCACCACGTGAGGGTGAACTCAGCCAACGCCAAGGAACGGTTGTGTTTTCAAATGTAAAAAGTGTTTTATGCGTACATGAAATTTTTTAACAACCTTGGCGGACTCGGTTAGATACCTCTGCCAAGGTATCCCCGAGAATGAGTTTTGGCATGAGCCAAGTTTTTTAGGAAATCATAAGCCTTGTTGATTATTTGGGTGAAATGAATCTATTTTATCTAATTGAAATGAGTTCGAAAGGCTATGAATCATTTTATGCTAATCTATTTTAACTGTCTCCATTTACTCAGCTTTAGATATTTTAGATGATATTTGTTTACTCACTGAGTTTATGAAAACTCACCCGTTTTTCCTATCCATTTCAGGCTCAGGATAGTCGGTAGATAGTTCATTTCATCGAGGATCTATTTTTGGACTTACATCCTTAGAAACCGAATGTCTACTCTTTTTTTTTGTACATATTTGTTTACTATGGGGCCCACATGTGATTGTAAAATATTTTGAATACCTGTCTGCGTGTGCCACTGTATGTATGAATTTATTTTAGCTTTACATTATAAAAATTATTTACGGATAGTTCTATAAAAATTATTTTATAAGAAAATGGAATATATTATTTAATATTTTTATTTTATTCTATTAGCTACAATTTCACTCTAAATGAATGTTTTAGACATTAAAACTTATTTTTGGTTATGAAATGTGTATTCTTCACTGATATACCATGTTTTTAGCTAGTTTCAAAATTTTTAAGAAAAATGACCAAAATACCCTTGTGTAGTAGAAATTTCTTTTTGACTGTTTTTGACTTGAAAATGGTCCATATCCTTTTAAAACATGATTTTAGTAACTATTACTCATAGGGGAAGTGGAAAATGGATGTAAAAGACTTGCAAGATTTCGGTCGGCATTCGGGGTAGGAATGCTTATCGAGACATCGCGACAATTGTCACGGGCTCGATGGGAGTTTCGAGTCATGACAATTAAAGTGGTATCAGAGCTTTTGGTTTTAAAGTTATTTTAAAAACTACAGTGTTAGTGTGGCCTCGAGTTAAGTTAAGATAGGTTGAGTGGAATGCATGCATCTGTATATAGAAACCTGTCACCTTTAGAGAAGGAAATTGAGCAAGTAAAGACTTTGGTTATGAGCCATGACCTATAGGTATGATATTAGAATATGAATTTTGGTTAATTAAAGTTCATTTTATGACACATGGTGTCCAGAGATGGCGTCGATTAACGATTAACTTTGGCATGGAAATAAAACATTGAAATTGGCTTTGTGTAATCATCACAAGATGGTGAGCATGATCTATTTAACTATAAAAGGAGACGATCTTAAAACTTGATTGCCGACTATTTTGGTTTTATAGATGGCTTATTGAGCTTGTATGCCTAAGGTTACATAAACTCTTATTCTTAGTAACCTACTGTCTACTAACGTTAAATAAAGGTTATAAGTAGCGCCGCCGTCTGAATTTGAGATGTTGCCCGAGACACGAGCTGTTGTTGGAAAGATTTTAAGCAAATTCTCTTAATGAAAGATTGATGTAATGATATACCCTTCCGACTAAGGATGCAGGAAAGTGGAGTATAATATGAACCCATGATTGTCAATGAGAAGAAAATTAGATGACTATGGATTGTAATTGAGGATACTATAAAGGAGTCGTGTGATAATGGTAACGAGAGGCATACTTTGACTGGAACAAAAAGTGATAGTTGTCATTCTATCAAGCCTGACCTTTTAAAATATTTGTCATGTCATACATGTGATTGATAGAGTGCTTGCATATTTGAAAAGCCCCGAAAATTCATCAAAAGGCGGTAGTGTACCTAGTGGTACAACTAAGTTGATTTAAGCCTCGAACTAGTTAAAATAGGGATTTTAAGATGAAATTGAAAATTTTAAATTCTCGAAATGACTTAAAATGGTGATTTGGAGTTCGAGGATCGATTTGGGGTCAAATCAAAATTTTCACGATCTAGGGGCAAAATGGTCATTTTACCACCCGATGTCAAGATTTGAATGTTGGAAGAGGTTTTTGATCAAGATTGACCATTTAGAGCATAATTTGAGTTCAAGGAGTGAAAAATCTTAAATTTGGCATTTTTTCGAACAAAGAGGCAAAATGGTAATTTTACCACCTCAGGGGCAAAATGGTAATTCGACACCACCCAACATATGTCCAGCACATGAATTTTATCTAATACCATGGATAATTATGTGTGGTGAAGTGAGATAGCTTAATTATTAAGTATTTACACATGGGCCAATAAAATGGTAACATGTGTAAAAATGATAACCATGCATATAAAGCTTTAAAAACTAGCCCATAAACCCTCAAAATTCATTCATGTTGGTCAGCCAAAGAGGGAAAAAGAGAGAAAGGAAGAAGAACAAACCCTAGAGTGAAAAATTCAAGGGGAAGTTGGTGGATTTCAAGGAACCAAGTCGTTAAAGGAGAAATTTCTTAATTTTAGCTTGTGTTCTATCTTTCCTACACTTTATTTTTCAATTTCCATGGTTGGATTACATGATTTCATGAAGGATTCATGGCTGACCCATTTTAGAGAGAGAAGATTTGATGATGATTTTAGGTGGATTTTGAGATATGTTAGTGTTTTAGTTAGTTTGTCATGTTTGGAAGGAAAATCAAGTGAGAAAATCACATATTCTTTGGTAACCCATCAAGGCCAAATTTTATAGAGTGGATATTGGAAAGGAATTTTGTGACATTTTATGTTAATTGGTTAGGATTTAATGGTTTTAATGAATGGTGGTGATGGAAACCGAAAATGATGATATTTAGCATGAAACCACAAATTTTACATTAAACCCTTACAGGCCGAATTTCCTATGTGAATTATTGGTGATGAATTTGATTGAATTTCAAGTGATTTGAATTGAAATTAATGATTTTTGGGGTGAGGATCAAGCATGAAAAATTACATTGTTAGTGCACTCACCATAGCTGAATTTTTCCATGTGAATGGTGGGGAAGAATGTGATATTAATTCAAGTGATTTGATAGGGAAATAATGGTTTATGGTGTGGGAATTAATGATTTATGGTGTAAAAATGTAGCTTGAAAAATTTTAGTGTTAGTGGACACACCTTGGCCAAATATTCCAAAATGGAATGTGAAGGTGGTTTTGCCACATTTCATGTTAATTGACTAGTATTTGATGAATTGGAGTGTTGGAAGAGAAATGGAATTAATTGGAGTCGAATAAGAAATATTGGCCATTTAATCGGGTAATAAATCGAATTAGGTCAATACCGTATTTGGATAATTACTTGAGGATTTTTATCCTATTTCATACATTAGTGTAGAGCCTGAAATAGAATTATATGATGTGACACAATATATTGAATTATGTGTCATATATTGTATATAGTTGGGGAGCATTCTAGAAAAAGTACAGAGATTGTACTCGAAGACCGGGACTAGGAGTACATCGACTCCTGATACTATGAATAACCTTACTATCATCTTAATTATCTAAAGTAGGTTGTTATCCGATTTTGTGATTTTATGGAAAATGAGTTTAAATGGAAAAAAAATCTTTATGTTTTATAAACAAAATGTGATTTAATGAAATGAACTTTATGAATTTTTTGAAAATTGAATGATGATTTCAGAAAATAGAGTAATTGGAGATTGTCTACTTGTTGTGTTATAAATTGTGTTTAAATTGAATGGCTTATGGCAATATGTGAGCATGAATGGCTGAACTGGTATTTGTGTTGGAATTATATGCATTGAGTATTTAGCCTTGAGAGGTTGTGTATAAAATAATTGCCATGTCATGCTGTTGGAATTTTATTGAATTGGTGGGATTAGAGTGGTCATTGCAGTGGCGGGTTTCGTAGACCAGCCTATGAGAGGGGCACAAAAACCCAATTATATGTGCTCACCTCGGTTGGAGAGGCGCGTAGGATATCTCCTGAGGTGGGATTTGAGTGCACCTCACGTTGGCCCATCACGTGAAGGTGAGACTCAGCCAACGCCAAGGAACGGTTGTGTGATCAAAATAAAAACATATTTTATGCGTATATGACATTTGACAACCTTGGCGGACTCGGGTGGATGCCTCTGATCAAGGTGTCGTCGAGAATGATTATGGCAGGAGCCAAGCTTTTAAGAAATTCATAAGCCATGTTGATCATTTGGATGAATTTTCATGTTATGGAAAATATGTGGAGATGAATTTAAATGTTATGAAAAACATGTTGGGAGGGAATATTTTGAACGTCTCCATTTACTCGACTTTAGATATTTTTGATGATGTCTGTTTACTCACTAGGATTATAAAATCTCACCACCCTCCTTTCCATCCATTTCAGGCTCAGGATAGTCAGTAGTTAGCCGATATCGTCGAGAGACAAATTTTGGAGTTGCAACCTTGGAAATCAAAGGTTTACCGACTCACAACATGAGTTCAATTTGGTCATTCGCCAGGGGGGGGGGGGGGGGCACGTGTCATTGTAAATGTAATTTCATACTTTGGTTAACTTTATTACCGTATGTATGAATTTATTTTACTTTTACATCTCAAAAAAATTATTTACACAACTTTCTAAAAATATTATTTTATAAGAAAATAAAATATTTTATTCAATATTTTTATTATTTTCAAATAGTTATAATTTCACTTAAAATGAAGACTTTAGACATCTAAACTTAGATTTGATTATGAAATATGTGTTTTTCACCCACATAGTACATTTTTAGCTGGTTTCGAAACTATTTCGAGGAAAATGACCAAAATACCCCTGTGTAGTAGAAATTTCTTTTTTACTGAATTCGACTCGAAAATGGTTCTTATTTCTTCAAAATATAATATTTGTAACAAATACTCATAGGGGAGGCGAGAAAATTGATATGGAAGCCTTGCGAGGTTTCGGTCGGCATTCGGGATAGGAATGTCTATCAAGACATCACGACGGTTGTCACAGGCTCGATGGGAGTTCCAGGTCGTGACAGATTCACTTGAGGTTTATAGCTATCAGTATTGAGAGAGGTGTAAACCAATACTCATGTCCATGGAGGTAAGTGCACTGTACCAATTGAGCTTGCTCTGCTTACAAATAAATGGTGTTGGGCTTCCAAAATATTTTATATGCGAATTTGTGTGGAATCTTTGTATAGCAGCTTAGATGGAGCTGGTTTTGATTTCAATTAAGTAACTATGAGATTCCAAGATTCAATTTGAACTATTATGATTTATAGTTATAATTGCATGAAATAGCTCAAGAGTGAAAAATCACTAATTAATTATAATTGAGGTGTGATCATGTAGGAAAAGACTAGTAAACAATTTGCTCTAAGGATGAGCTTAAATTATGCTATGCTGAGCATAAAGTCAAGGGATTAAAGGACTAGTTGTATTTGGTAGTTGAAGTTAAATGACTTAGAAATATTGAATCTGGTCGAATGCCATATGGAGTTCTATGATTGAGCTTGATATACAAATTGCTTTAAAGATTGATTTAAAAGTCTAATTGGTTCAAAGTACGGTTTATGATACAAATGATCAGTCTTGAAAGTGATTTCTTCGAAGGTAATGGACTTAGAAAATGTGGATTTTTGGATATGTTATAGGAGAGAGCTTCTACATCCTAAGTTCAAGATATTTTTATCCTATAATTGCAGGGGCAAGATGAAATAATTAAGTGAACTATCCATTTTATAAATGTAATTAGTTAAAAACTGATGAGTAAAGTCGAACTCTCGACGATAAGTGGTGTGCAATCTGATATATATGTAGCTATGAGTAAATTTGGAGATTTTTGCTTAATCAAACTCGTACTAAATGTTATGGTAAAGATATATGAATGCTAGTGGCAAATTAAATACGTTAAATCAATGTTCCGAACGCGTACCTATAATAAAAAGTTAGCCTTGCTAATTGTGGTATAGACTCAGACGGAAGCCACACGATCGTGAATGATCGTGATAGTAGCCTTAAAGGTAGAAGAATTGCTTTGATAAAGTAAATTCTAACAGTTGCAACGCCATAGTACCGACTACCAAACGCTGTCACGTTAAGAACCCTTTATGGCTGGAAAGCACGAGCAAATTGTGAATGTCATGAAGATGAGACTCAGGAGTTGAAGTATGGTAATTGGTTTTAATGCTGAGCTTCATTATTTGGAGTCTTAAGTGCATTGGGGAAGTATTAAGATAAAGATTATCAGTGAATTGAAAAGTTTCTTTATTGCCTTATATATTGGCATATAAAAGAAGGAAAAGTTAGAGAGTTTTTGAGATGACTACGTAAAGATAAATTAACATGTGAAGTGTTAAGATGAATAATATGTTGACTAAAGTCAAATCATAAGAAATAAAGAAGACAAAAGATTAAACCTTGTTAAAGGTTAAGGCAAAAATAAGTAAAAGTTAGATGAATGTATGAGATATTGATAAGAGATGCCAATACCAAGTGATGAAAGTGTGAATGAAGATTTCGAGAATGATATAGCAAATGAGTTTATATAGGATATTGCTATAAGAATTTACAAATATTGTCTTGATTTTGTTGAAAGGAAAGGATTAATAACAACACAAGTAAACTATGTGGCATGCTATAAACCCTTGAAGATAAATTGAAGTTTGAATAGTTGAGTATGCATTTAAATATCTTGGTGAGTAAGTGTATGCCTTTATGGAAATGATACGCTTGGAGTATGAAAGAACAAATAAGTGATTAAGTGTTTCAAGAATGTTTAAAAACCTTTGAGAAAGAATTATAAATTATACGAGATGAGTATAAGATGTGTGATTTTGAAGCTTGCTAAGGAGCCAAACGGCTAAGTCACGGGTTAAGTGATCACCTGCTGTGAGATATAAGTTTAAGATAGGTATCTCCAAGGAAATGCTCAAGAGAAGTTCTACTATGGATCTTGTGAAGCAAGCATTAAATTATGTGGTTATAAAAAGGAAGCCGTAAGCTGAGAGTGATATTCGTATTGACATTAAAAAGTACTTGATGAGGACTTAGTTTCAAGTCTTGCAATTTCAAGTACAATTTGTAAATTGGCTAAGGGAGAATGATGTTATGTTCATATCAAAGAGTGGAACAAAGGATGATTGAAGTTAACCTTGATAATGAGTCAGATAATGAAAATTTCGTACTATATTACGAAAATTGGAATTCGAAAATGCTTGAGGCATACATGATTCAAATAAGTCTAAGTCTTAAGTGACAAATCAATATCAGAATGCAATAAGGATACAATGTAATGTAAAGACATGAAAGATAATTGAGGAAAAAGGATGACTCTTAGGAATTATGGTATTGCATAAGATGCAATGATCAAGTCAAGGCAAATATTTGAAGCATCAATGATATTATAAAGCATACACGCATATTAGATTGCAATTCAATGAAAATGACATTGTGATGCAATGAGATATAGTACAAGGAAACTTAAGAATATGATTGGAAATGATAAGAAAAAAGTATGAGTATGTAAATGATGTGGAACTATGCACAAGTATGATGAGAATTTGTATGGATTACGTAAGGGATAAATTAGGGTAAGACGCAAGTTGAATGGTATTTAAAACACATAATGAGAGCAATCTGAAATGGATGATACCCAATGTTCGTAAGTTAAATATGAGAATGTTGACATGAATTATGAAGATTATTCCATTGAATCTTGGTTGTGAATGGGAACGAACAAAGAGAAATTAGTATGAAGGCACTTGTGAACAAGGACCCTTAATATAATGAGGAGTGTGGACATCTGAATGTGCATGTGCATACATATGTGTGGAGTTAGTGATGTACCCAAGTAAAGTGAAGAATAGTTCTTAGTGGTTCAAGACTTGAACTCAATATATTTGATGAGTTGTATAGATAATGTAACAATTAGGAATTCTATCAAAAGTTGACTTATGGCGACCTAAGGAGTTTTGGGGAAATGGTCAAGGAAATGTAATCTACAGTACGGTTAAGCCATATGAGATGGATTAATAGGATTAAGAAGATTGAAATTTCCTAAATGCAAGGTAAACATGAAGTAAATGGAAATAATTTAAGCCATTAACCTTCACTAACGTTGAGGATATGTACAGGAATGAGTATGGCATGTTAATGATGCTGTAAACTACACAATAATGTATATGGGTAGGATAAATGAATGAATGTCGAGAAGTTTGATAAGGAATGAAGTAATAAGATGGTGATTGGTATACATAAATAAGTATAAAATGCAATCAAAATTGATATGATTAAGATGGAGTTATGGTTCAAATTTAATGATAGTAATAGAAGCATGCTTGGTGTCTCGATATAAGAAATCATGATTGTGAAGGTTATTGCTGATCAGATTCTAAAGGATAATAATAGACATAAGTGAAGTATTCCAGTTGAATTGGAGGTAATTGAGGTGAACAAATCGAAATTTCCTATAAAGGAGATGACGTGGGAGGTTGAGCATCAGATGAAAAACCAACACCCCCACATTTTCTTCGAGTTCGGTAAGTGAAATTTTGAGGTCAAACTTTTATTTTAAAGGGCGTAGTGTTGTCAAGCCCAGCCCTATAATATATTTGCCATGTCATTCATGTATTTGACAACATGCTTACATACTTGAATACCTCAGAAAAATCATCAAAAGTCGGTAGCGTACCTAGTGGTACAACTAAGTTGATTTAAGCCTCGAACTAGTTCAAATAGAGATTTTAAGATACGATTGAGCGTTATTGATCCTTAGAATGACTTAATATGGTGATTCAGAGTTCGAAGATTGATTTAGAGTCAAATATGAAATTTTCATAATGTAGGGGTAAAATGGTCATTTTGCCACTCGAGGACAAAATTTGAATTTTTAGAATAGATTTGACCAAATTTGACTAATTGGAGTATGATTTGAGTTTGAGAAGTGAAAAAGATAAATTTCGACATTTTTTGAGCATAAAGGCAAAATGATCATTATGCGAGTCTTGGAAGACGTAATTGGAATTTTTGGAATTTTACACCACCATGACACTTGTCAAGCTCATGAATTTCACTTATTATTATTTGGATAATTAAGGAATTTTATGTGGTGCAGAGAGAATGCTTAATAATTAAGTTTTTAAACATGGATGAATGGAATGGTGACAAGTGTTAAAGTTAAATATTATTTTATTTACCCATATAAACCCACTTGAAACCTTCCCAAACTCACTCATATGGCTGGCCAAGAGAAGAACAAGGAAGAAAGAAAAGAACAAAACCCTAGCTAAGAAATTCAAGGGGAAATTGGTGGATTTCAAGGAATTAAGCAAGTAAAGGTAAAATTTCTTAATTCTAGCTTGTGATCTACCTTTCCTATGCATTATTTTTCATTTAAAGTGGTTGAGAACCAAGTTTGCATGAAGGATTCATGGCTGACTGAATTTAGAGAGAGAAGATTTGATGGTTTATTTGATTAGATTTTAAGATATTTTAGTATTTTTAGTTAATTTATCATGTTTGGAAGGAAAACAAGTAAGAAAAATCACATTCTCTTTAACCACCCTCCATGGCCGAATTTCATAAGGAACCTAGTGAAGATGATTCCTTAGATATCTTATGTTATATAGATAGGATTTAATAAATTGTGGTAATGGAAATCGAAAATGGTGATTTTTAAGTATAGTTCCTTTAGTAAACAAGTTGAATAACAATGAAAAGTCAAGCTCATTGAGGAACTTTGGTGTATTTGGGATATTGGAAATGTGATGAATATATTTGGAGTCAATTTGGATGTTTTGGTTAAATCAAAGGTGGAGAGTTCGAATTAGGTCGAAAATCGATCCATTCCGATCACAATTGAACCAACGTGTAACATCGTTTTTAAGTGACTATCCAAACAACCTCATGCATTCATATAGAGCCTGAAATAGATTTATAAGGGTATGACACAATATATTGAATTATGTGTCATGTATTGTGTATAGGTGGTGAGCCCTCTAACAAGGGTAAAGACATTGTGCCAGAGGACCAAGAATAGAAGTATTTCGAACTCCTGATATTATGAGTAACTTTATCATTATCTTGATTATCTAAAGTGAATTTTAATTCGTTTTTGTGATTTTATGGAAAATGAGTTTAAATGGTAAATCTTTATGTTTTATAAGCAAAATGTGTTTAAATGAAATGATTTTATAAATTGTCTTGAAATTGAATGATGGCTTTGAAAATGGAGTAATTGGAGACTACTTGCTATGTTGTAAATTATGGTTTGAATTGAATGGCTTATGATAATGTGGACATGAGTGGCTAGATTGGTAATTATGCTGAAAATATATGAACTATTGTTTTGCCTTGATAGGCTGGTTAGTATTATATTAGCCATGTCATGTTGTTGAATTTTATTGATATGGTGGATTATATGATTAGCTTACTGCAGTGGGTAGGTTCCGTGGACCAGCCTATTAGAGGGGCACGATAAACCCCGTTATATTTTACCTTGGTACGAGAGGCGCGGAGGGTATCTCCTGAGGTAAAGCTTTAGAGTTCATTACACGCTAAACCACCACGTGAGGGTGAACTCAGCCAACTCCAAGGAACGATTGTGTTTTCAAATGTAAAAGGTGTTTTATGCACACATGAAATTTTTTAACAACCTTGGCTGACTCGGTTAGATACCTTGGCCAAGGTATCCCCGAGAATGAGTTTTGGCACGAGCCATGTTTTCAGGAAATCATAAGCTTTGTTGATTATTTGGGTGAAATGAATCTATTTTATCTGATTGAAATGAGTTCGAAAGGCTATGAATCATTTTATGCTAATCTATTTTAACTATCTCCATTTACTCAGCTTTAGATATTTTAGATGATATTTGTTTACTCACTGAGTTTATGAAAACTCACCCTTTCTTCCTATCCATTTCAAGCTCAGGATAGTCGGTAGATAGTTCATTTCGTCGAGGATCTATTTTTGGACTTACATTCTTAGAAATCGAAGGTCTACTCTTTTGTACATATTTGTTTACTATGGGGCCCGCATGTTATTGTAAAATATTTTGAATACCTGCCTGTGTGTGCCACTGTATGTATGAATTTATTTTGCCTTTACATTATAAAAATTATTTACGGATAGTTCTATAAAAATTGTTTTATAAGAAAATGGAATATATTATTTAATATTTTTATTTTATTCTATTAGCTACAATTTCACTCTAAATGAATATTTTAGACATTAAAACTTATTTTTGGTTATGAAATGTGTATTCTTCACTCATATACCACGTTTTTAGCTGGTGTCAAAATTTTTGAGAAAAATGACCAAAATACCCCTGTGTAGTAGAAATTTCTTTTTAACTGTTTTTTACTTGAAAATGGTCCATATCCCTTTAAAACATTATTTTAGTAATTATTACTCATAAGGGAAGTGGAAAACAGATGAAAAAGCCTTGTGAGGTTTCGATCGGCATTCGGGTTAGGAATGTTTATCGGGACATCGCGGCGGTTGTCAATGGATCGATGGGAGTTTCGAGTCGTGACAAATATGTTTGGTAGCAAATGCTGAAAGTGACAGCTGGTTGTGGTATAGGAGATTAGGACATGTAAGTTTGAATACCATGTCAAAGTTGATTAAGAAAAACTTAGTGGTTGGATTGCCTACTCTAAAGTTTGAGAATGATAGGATGTGTGAAGCTTGTCAACTAGGAAAGCAAGTTAGAACTTCTTCCAAAACTAAGAATGTTGTATCAACATCTAGACCTCTTGAAATGCTGCACATTGATCTATTTGGTCCAATAAGCACAACTAGTCTAGGTGGAAAATCTTATGGCTTTGTGATACTTGGGTCTATTTCTTTGCTTATAAGAATGATGTTTTATCAGCATTCATAAATCATTGTAGGAAAGTTGAGAATGAAAAATGTACAACCATTGTTAGCATTAGGAGTGACCATAGTGGAGAGTTTGAAAATGATGAGTTTGAAAAGTTTTGCAATGATAAGGGATTGGATCACAATTTTTCTGGACCTAGGACACCCCAACAAAATGGAGTTGTAAAAAGGAAAAACCGAACCTTGAAAGAAATGGCTAGAACTATGCTTTATGAAAACAATCTTCCAAAGTACTTTTGAGCTAAAGCTATAAACACTGCAACTTATATTCTCAAAGAGTTTCAATTAGAGCTATAATTTCAAAGACTCCTTATGAGCTGTACAAAGGAAGGAAACCAAACATCTCTCACTTTAGGAGATTTGGCTGCAAATATTTTGGTTTAAACAATGGAAAACAACCATTAGGAAAGTTTGATGCCAAGAGTGATGAAGCAATATTTTTAGGATATACCATGAACTCCAAGGCTTATAGAGTTTTCAACAAAAGAACATTAAGTGTTGAAAAATCTGTCCATATAGTTTTTGATGAATTAATTAATGGAGAAAAAAAGAAGTTCATGATGATGATGAAGATTTAGAAAATTTAGAAAAGCACATGGATGACATGAGACTAAATGACAGCAAGAACAATGAGGAAGGCTCATCTAGATGAGAAACTGTAGCTCCACTTCTAGAAAACTTACAAAGACAAAAAATCCAGCATAATGATTTACCAAGGAGTTGGAGATATGCAAAAGATCATCCACAAGAACAAATCATAAGTGACATATCTCAAAGAGTTAAGACTAGGAAAGCAACTCGAGAAACATGTGAATTTTTAGCCTTCATATCTCAAATTGAACCTAAGAGCTTTGAGGAAGTTCAAAAAGGGGAAAGTTGAATTTTAGCCATGCAAGAGAAGCTAGACCAGTTAAAGAAAAATAATGTACGGTCACTAGTGCCTAGACCTTCAAATCATCCCATAGTTGGAACAAAGTGGGTGTTTAGGAATAAGGTTGATGAACAAAGAAATGTGATTAAAAACAAATCTAGATTGGTAGCAAAGAGATACAATCAAGAGGAAGGTATAAACTATGATGAGACCTTTGCACCCGTAGCTAGGATTGAAGCCATAAGGTTATTAGTAGCCTTTGATTGTTATATGAACTTTAAGTTGTATCAAATGGATGTAAAGAGTGCATTCTTATATGGACTTATTCAAGAGGAAGTATATGTGGAACAACCAATAGGTTTTGAAGACTTTGAAAAACCAGATTATGTTTTTAGACTTTACAAAGCCTTGTATGGATTGAAGCAAGCTCCTAAAGCTTGGTGTGAAAGGCTTTCTAAATTTCTGATAGAAAAAGACTATGTTAGGGGCAGCATAGATACAACATTGTTCATCAAGAGATGCTTAAATGATTTAATCATAGTTCAAATATATGTGGATGACATTATATTTGGTGCAACTAATGAAACTCTTTGCAATAACTTTGCTAAAAAAATGCAAGGAGAATTCAAGATGAGCATGATGGGAGAGTTGAAGTACTTTCTTGGCCTTCAAATCAAGCAATGGAAGGCAGGAATTTTTATCAACCAAGATAGAAACACTCAAGACATGTTCAAGAAGTTTGATATGTTGAAACTAAAGCCTATCATCACACCAATGAGTCCATCCACCAGACTTAATGGTGATGAAAAAGGTAAACGTGTAGACCAAAAGCTTTATAGAGGTATGATTGGATCATTTCTTAACTTAACAGCAAGTAGATCGAATATTCAATTTAGTGTGTGTTTGTGTGCTAGATTTTAGTCATAACTTAAAGAATCACACCTAACAGCTGTTAAGAGAATATTTAGATACCTCTTACAAATTCAAATTTTAGGAATATGGTATTCTAAAGAATCATCATTTAGTTTTGTAGGCTATTTGGATGCAGACTTGGTAGGAAGCAAAACCGATAGAAAAAGCACTAGTGGAACATGCCAATTCCTAGGGAATATGCTAGTGTCCTGGTCATTCAAGAAACTAAACTTTGTAGCTCTATCCACAACAGAAGCAGAGTATGTGTCCTTAGGTAGTTGCTGTGCACAAGTTTTATGGATCAAACAACAATTGAAAGACTATGGATTGTTAATGTATAACACTCCAATATATTGTGACAATACCAGTGCAATTAACATTTTAAAAAATCCTATGCAGCACTCTAGGACTAAGCACATTGAGGTTAGACAAAACTTCATTAAAGATTATGTAGCTAAGGGTGAGATTAAGATTGATTTTGTAAGTACTTTGCATCAACTAGCTGATATCTTCACTAAACCCCTTAATGAAGATAGATTCTATGAGATTAGAAGAAATCTAGGAATGATTTGTTTGCAAAATTTATAAGGTGGAGTTTGGACCAAATGGAGAAAAACAGAAGGCACTTAGTCGACTAAAGTGAAAAACTTAGTCAACGAAGAGCATTCTGTTTCATTAAGGCTAAGGCACAAACAACTGAATGAAGAAAGAATAAAATAATGGAAAATTATATCTACTGGGTAATAAAGAAGAGAAGAAAACCTGAGGAAGTAAATAATAAAAATTTAGAGAGAATTTTGAGATTTTGAAAAATTGAGGTAATATTTAAGGGGAGGATGGACGGTTTTTTGAATTAAAAACTGCTAAAAACTCCTACTCTCCCATTCCTGAAAATCGATCATCTAAAGCATATTCTCTACATTTTTCTCATCTGAAACCAATCGAAACCAGCCCATTCTCATCCTTCAAAACCCTAAGTTTCAAATTTTCTTCAAAGAAAACAAAATGGCGAAATCTTATCTGCTTAAGGAACTGCTTGAAAAGAATAAAGGGAAAATGCCATTAGAAGAAAGCCCAGAGGTAGAGCACCTAAAGAAAAAGAGAAAGGGTATATCGGGTTTAGAAATGAAGAAGCTTGGAAAAGTATATGATAAGAAGAAACTAAAGGTCAAGAAAAAGAAAAATAAAGAGAAAACTTCACAAAAAGGTACTTCATCCTCATCTTCTCTCAAATTTAGAAATAAAGCACATGAGGTGTCAAGCCCAACTCTATAAAATATTTGCCATGTCATTCATGTGCTTGATAGAATGCTTGCATACTTGGGTACCTCGAAAATCGTTAAAAGTCGATAATGTACCAAATGGTACAATTAAGTTGAATTAAGCCTCAAACTAGTCCAAATAGAGATTTTAAGATGAAATTGAGAATTTTTAAAACCCCAGAATGACTTAATATGGTGATTCGGAGTTCGAGGACTGATTTGAAGTCGAATTGGAATTTTCATAACGTAGGGGCAAAATGGTCATTTTGCCACCCGAGGTTAAAAATTGGAATGTTGGAAAAGGTTTTTGACCAAGATTGACTATTTAGAACATAATTTGAGTTTGAGAAGTGAAAAACTTTAATTTTGGCATTTTTTTTAACATAAGGGCAAAATAGTCATTTTGCCACCCAAGGGCAAAATTGTAATTTTACACCACCCAACACATGTCCAGCACATTAATTTCACCCATTATTATCATGGATAATTGAGAAAATTTTAAGTGGTTGAGAGAAAATACTTAATGAGTAAGTATGACACATGCACCAATTACATGGTGACATGTGTCAAATTTTCATCCATGCATACTTGGCTTTAAAAATCAGCCCAAAACCCTCCCATATCAATCTCATATGGTCGGCCAACTCAAGGAAGAAACGAAAAAGAAAGAACAAAAACCCTAGAGTGAAAATTTCAAGAGAAAATCACTAGATTTCAAAAAATCGAGCAATCAAAGGTGAAATTTCTTAATTCTAGCTTGTGATCGACCTTTTTTATGCATTCTTTTTCAATTTCCATGGTTGAATCACAAGATATCACGAAGGATAGCATGCTGACTGAATATGTAGAGAGAGAATTTGATGATGAATTTAGTTAGAAAACATGTTATTCTAGTGTTTTTAGTTGTTTGGTGATGTGTAGTGTGAAAAGCAAGCAAGAAAAATTCATGTTCTTACATCACCTTCATTGGCCGTGTCACGACCCGGGACTCCCATTGAGCCTGTGACAACCGCCGCGATATCTCGATAGGTATTCATACTCCGAATACCAACCAAAACCCCGCAAGGCTATCGTATCAGTTTTCTTACCTCCCCTGTGAGCGACAGTCGTCGAACATCACATTTTAAATAGTCACTAGCCATTTTCAAATTATAGTGACCAAAAAATAATTCTCGACTCACAAGGGCGTTTTGGTCATTTTCATCGAAAAATTTTAAATCCAGATAATTACATGGAAAATACATGGAAAACACATATTTTGAAATAAGAAACACGTTTCGTTAACTAAAACATTCATTTTGAATGAAATAAAAATTATCAAAATATAATAAAATAATTAATAAAATATCGTAATTTCTTATAAAACAATATTTATAGAGTGTTCGGTAAATAAGTTTTATAGCGTAAATACAAAATAAAATCATACAAACTGTAATACACATAAACAGAGTACGCGATTACATTTACAGTGACTTGTAGGCCCACGAATATACAAAAGTAAAGAGGACAGAAACCTACTATTGATGAGGTTACGAAATCAACTGTAGTCTTCAGCAAACTCAGCTATCAACAACTACTTTGGGCCTGAAATGTTGGGAGGGAGAGTGGTGAGTTTACACAACTCAATGAGTAAACAAATATCACCTAAAGCATCTAAAGGCAAGTAATAGGAGACAATGAAAACTTTTCATCTCAAAGGGTTTCATAACATGAAACCTTATTTAAATCAGTACAATCAAATTCATTTCACCCAAATAATAATAATGCTAATAGGGCTTATGATTTATCAAAAATCGTGACTCATGCCATAAAAATTCATACTCGGGGATACCTTGGCCGAGGCATCTAACCGAGTCTGCCAAGGTTGTTCAAATTCTATAATTTTTTCAAAAATATAGCCGATCCTTGGCGTTAGTTGAGTTCGCCTTTACGTGGTGGTTTGCGTGAAGTAAACTCTATCATATCTCAAGACAACCCTGAACGCCTCTACAACCGAGATAAAGATATATAGGGGGTTTTACCATGCCACCTCTAAATAGGCTGGCCCATGGAAACCCGTCTATTGCAGTAGATAATAATCCACTAAATTAACAAAATTTTAGCAGCATGACTAGGCTATTATATTACTCACCAGCTTGCACGGCAAACAACATAGCATCTATTTTCCAACACAATAAACCAACAGCCAATCATGCCACATTTTCATAAGCCATATTAATTTAAAAATACAATTTATCATGCAACAAATAGTGGTCTCCTAATACTCCATTTTTCAAAATCACGGTAGATTTCTAAATAATTTATGACATAATTTCATTTAAACCCATTTATTTATAAAACATAAAAATTCATCTTTAAAATTCATTTTTCGTAAAATTCACCAAAAACAGATAAAAATCACTTCAGATAATTGAGGCGATAGTAAGTTCACTCACAACTTTCAAAAGTCCAGATTTCGAGTGTACTCGGACTAATGATCCTCAAGTGAAATCTCCTTGCCTTTTTCGGAGGAATCACCACCTAAACACAGTGTACAATCAAAATATTTACTACATTGATGCTAAATTAAAACAAACTAACCTAGACTCTATGCTTATGCATGATATGAAATGCAAAATGTCTAAATTTTGCCTAAACACAGTATTGGCCTATTTCGGTCTTTTACCTGACAAATTGATATACGTATCCGATTTAGCTCCAATCAACTCCATTTCTTTTTTAATGTTTCAAATCACCAATGTAAAACTAAATACCTTAAGGTGGCGTTTGGTACTTTACAATGCAATGTGATTACAGGTAATGTGATTGCAGGGAATGTGATTACAGGTAATGTGATTGCAGGGAAGATAACATTGCAGTGTTTGGTATATGAGTAATGTAATGATTAAAATGCAGGGAAGATAACATTGCAGTGTTTGTTTTACAAGTACTTTACAGGGAATGTAATGTTAATTTACAAAATTACCCTTATTTATTAAAATGTAAATTTAATATACTTGTATTCTTTATTATTAATTTTTATATAATATTATCTCTTAAATATATTTTTAATGTCATATATTTTATTTTTATTTTTTATTATAATTTTGTATATTTTATTTCATTTATTTAATATAATTTTTATATTATATATTTTATTTTAATTTCTTTTGTCTATATTATATAAATTTTAATTTTTTATATTTTATTTTTTAATTTTTATTTCTTATATTATATATTTTATTTTAATATTTTTTACCTATATTATATAAATTTTAATTTTTTATATATATTTTTTAATTTTTATTTCTTATATTATATATTATATTTTAATTTCTTTTACCTATATTATATAAATTTTAATTTTTTATATTTTATTTTTTAATTTTTATTTCTTATATTATATATTTTATTTTAATATTTTTTACTTATATTATATAAATTTTAATTTTTTATATTTTATTTTTTTAATTTTTATTTCTTATATTATATATTATATTTTAATTTTTTTTATCTATATTATATAAATTTTAATTTTTTATATTTTATTTTTTAATTTTTAATTTTTATATTATATATTTTAGTTTAATATTTTTTATTTTATTTATAATATTATAAAATATTTTTAATAAAATAATAAAGTTGAAGGGTAAAAATGTCTTTAATAACATTACAAACATTGCAGCCTGCAATGTAATGTACATTGCATTGGTTTTGGGCTGCAATCACATTGCAGCCAAGGGCTGCAATGTGATTACATTGCATTATGACATTGCAGCGGTTTGTTGCAAAACAAACGCTGCAATGTAATTTAATTAAGCACTTTGCAGGGAATGTAACTTTACATCCCTGCAAACAAACGCACCCTAAAATTCAGCAAAGGCACATTCATATTCCTTCTTGGAAAATTCAGTCAAAATGGTGCACTAGCACCGTAATTTTTCCTATTTAATTTTTTCTCCATAATTCTTCATTTTCTAACTATTTCTCTTGAAATAAAAATCAATCCATCACTCCCACACTCCAAGCAAGGTTCGGCCATCGAAGAACACTAAGGAGAATCAATTTTTTTCTTGTTGTTTTGCTTACTAACATGCTAAACTATCTCTAAACATCAACATAACTCAAAATCAAGTCATTTCCATCATCAAATCTCTTCCATACCCATTCGACCTTCATGGTTTTAGCATGATAACTCAATTTTCAGCCATAGAAAATAAGAAATAAAACATGGGTAAGCTAGGTTTCAAGCAAAAATTAAAAGATTTTACCTTTATGTTGCTTGATCCTTGAAAAATCAATGAAATCTCTTGATTTCTTGGCTAGGTTTTGGTTTTTCCTCTTTGTTCTCTTTTCTTCTTGCCTTGGTTCCCTTTTGGCCGAATACGGTGAGAGAAAATGGGGTGTATGGGCTGATTTTTATAAAGAAAATATTAAATACTAAAGGCTTGACACATGTCATAAAGCCATTGGTTCAAAATTTTAATTATTTGACTTTTTACTTAAATTTTTCACCACAAATATTCTCATATTTATCCATTCCTATGATAAACATAATCCTTGATTTTTGACAAGTGTTGGTGGTGAAGATTACCATTTTGCCCTCGGTATGGTAAAATTACCGTTTTGCCCCTATACCCCAAAAATATCAAGAATTGAAAATCTTTCACTGATAAACCTCATATTATACTCCAAATAATTATTCTTATTCAAATGTGATCAAAATCTTTTCTAGAAATCTTGATTTTGTCCTTAAATGGCAAAATTACCATTTTGCCCCTAATCGGTCAATTTTCTCGATTAACTCCAAATTGGCCCTTGAACTCTAAATTGCCATTTTAAGTCATCCTTGGATTCTGAAATTCCCAATTTCACTTTAAAATCCCTATTTTAACTAGTTCGAGATTTAAATTGACTTAGTTGTACTTCTAAGTACAATATCGACTTTTATCTACTTTTCTTAGATATTCTAGTTTGCAGGTATGATGTCACATGTATAAATGTCATGTCAGATATTTTAGGGTTAGGCTTGATAGGTTGAATTTCATAAAGAAAATATTGAAGATGAATCTTGTGATATCCTATATTATTTAGTTAGAATTTAATGAACTGTGGTGATAAAAACCGAAAATGGTAAAGTTTAGCATGAAAAACCGTATACCCCTCGATAACCCTCATTGGCTGAATCTTCCATGTGGAATATTGATGATGAATTTGATTGAATTTCAAGTGATTTGATTAGGAATGAATGATTTATGGTGTAAAAACCAAGCATGAAAAATCATAGTGTTCATGCACTCACCATGGCCGAATTTTCCAAGAGAAAATGTGAGGATGATTTTGCCATATTTCAAGTTATTTAAATTGTGTTTAATGATTTGGAGTATTGGGAGAGAAATGGAATTGTTTGGAGTTGAATTAGATGTATTGGCCAATTAATCGGGTGATAGATCGAATTAGGCCAATACCATTTTATTTAGGTACACAATTGAACTTATATTGAACACCATATTTAGATGGTTACTCGAGTATTTCACATCCCATTTCATGCATTAGTATAAAGCCTGAATTGGTTTTATAATGGTTTAGCACAAATGTAGCAAATTGCTTATTGTGCATTATGTCTAAGTGGTGAGCATTTTGGCAAGAGTAAAGAAGTACTATTCGAGGATCAAGAATCAGAGTATCCCAAACTCGATTCCCATTACAGTGAGTAACCTTATCATCGTCTTGATTATCTAAAGTAAATTTTAATTCGTTTTTGTGATTTTATGAAAAATGAGTTTAAATGGTAAATCTTTATGTTTTATAAGCAAATGTGATTAAATGAAATGATGTTGTAAAATTATCTTGAAACTGAATGATGGCTTTGAAAATAGAGTGATTGGAGACTGCTTGCTGTGTTATAAATTATGGTTTGAATTGAATGGCTTATGATAATGTGGGCATGCGTGGCTGGATTTGAAATGGTTAAAGGCATTCTCTTCGGGGGAAGCAAAAGGTTTGGGGTTCGAAACCTAGTGAAGAGGTCCTGCAAGAGGCCTGTCCGTGAGTGCGGTAATGCACGAAAAGAGTAAGTCATGTGATGGGGACCCAGACATAACAATACCTTGGAAAAGTAGTCACTCGAGGGGGATGCCACAGGATTGGTAATTATGCTGAAAATATATGAACTATTGTTTTGCCTTGACAAGCTGGTTAGTATTATATTAGCCACGCCATGCTGCTGAATTTTTATTGATATGGTGGATTATATGATTAGCTTACTGCAGTGGGCGGGTTTCTGTGGACCAGCCTATTAGAGGGGCACAATAAACCCCGTTATATTATACCTCGGTACGAAAGGCATGGAGGGTATCTCCTAAGGTATGGTTAGAGTTCACGTCACGCCGAACCACCACGTGAGGGTGAAATCCGCTAACGCCAAGGAACGACTGTGTTTCCAAATGTAAGAATATGTTTTATGAGTATATATTGTTTTAACAGCCTTGGCAGATTCGGTTGGATGCCTCGGCGTAAGGTATCATCAAATATGAGTTTTTTTGGCATGAGCCAAGCTTTTTAGGAAATCGTAAGCCTTGTTGAAAATTTAATGAAATGCAATTGTTTACATGGGTTGGGATGAATCTTCAAGTTATGAAACACGTATTGTGATGGGATATTTTGATTGTCTCCTATTACTTGGCTTTAGATTATTTAGATGATGTTTGTTTACTCACTGGGATTATATAATCTCACCACCCTCCTTTCCACCCATTTCAGGCTCAGGATAGACTGTAGATAGTTGATTTCGTCGAGGGCTACAGTTGGACTTGCATCCTCAAAAACTGTAGGTTCACAGCCTTCGTTACTTTTAGTCATTCGGGGGCCCACATGTCATTGTAAATTAAATTACATACTTTGGTTATCTGTATTACTGTATGTATGAATTTATTTTGCTTTCACGTTAGAAAAATTATTTATAGATAACTCTATAAAAATTGTTTTATAAGAAAATAGAATATTTTATTTAATATTTTTATTTTATTCTAAAAGCTGTAATTTCACTCTAAATGAATGTTTTAGATATCTAAACTTCCTTTTGATTGTGAAATATGTATTTTTCACTCACATATTACCTTTTTGGTTGGTTTCAAAATTTTTGAGGAAAAATGACCAAAATTCCCCTGTGTAGTAGAATTTTCTTTTTGATTGTTTTTGAATTGAAAATGGTCCATATCACTTTAAAACATGATTTTAGTAACTATTACTCACAGAGTGTCACGACCCAATTTCCCGGGCCATGACCGGTGCATGAGCTCAATGAGCATAGCTCACTAAGCCCAAGCAAGCCTATCCATTTACTCTTGCTTAACAAACATCATTATATCATGCATACAAACACACCTTTTTCCGAGTGTGAACATAGCCAAAACACAATGGCATTATCGATAATAATATACATGCACCATACTAGTCATGTATTTAGCAATTTACATTGC
Source organism: Theobroma grandiflorum (assembly GCA_036013995.1). Classification (NCBI taxonomy): domain Eukaryota; kingdom Viridiplantae; phylum Streptophyta; class Magnoliopsida; order Malvales; family Malvaceae; genus Theobroma; species Theobroma grandiflorum. Next base: position 19,694,783 of record CP142131.1, read on the forward strand.
ATACACATATTCACATAGTTAGATTGTATTCACAATACAAAAGGACCCATGACTTCCAGCGGAGACATTTACAATAAAAGAAATGGGGTGCTACTGAATGCGTACCTTCTAACTAGGAAATGCACTACGGGGACTCCTTGATCTAGGGTCCAATAGTCTCCTGATCTGAAAACATGAATTTTTATAAAAATGTGAGTACGAAACTCAGTGAGTGAATATTAGAAGGGAACAAGCAATTTCAACCAGGAAATTTGACAATCATGATGCACCGGTTAAAAATAAGGCCATTTTCAACTAACTACTATTCCAAACCCTTTTTCCCTTACCCCATAAATTTATTATGCATTCAAGGATTAGACATCCTTGAGTTTACACCGATCATTCTAGCAAAGTAGTAAATCGACGGTTGTTTACAAACCGTTACATAATAAGGGTTTCACATACCACACAAATCACATTTTCCATCATGCACATTATATCACTCATATATATAAAATCACGTCCAGTTACATACACCACCTCATTCTCTTTAACTCTGGTACACTACCTACTCGCACCACACACCATCCCACTGTCTTCAGCTCTGGTGCACTCCCTACTCACAGTAAGCAATATCATCATGTGTGCACTCCCTACTCGTACATAACAATATGACCATGTGTGCACTCCCTACTCGCACACCATTATTGGTATTTCACTTTCCACTTCGCAGATGCGTGGTTACATCAATTTCACAACATTTATTAAAAATGCATATTAGCATAATACAAGGGTACACAAATTCAATAGACCCAATTTCACACAATTTCTCAACAATACATGTAGGCATCATACAGGTATACATAAAGACATGAGCAATTATATACACCGCCAAGTCTTCACTGTCCTTGGTGGTATAAAGAAATAACTATCGGAGTACTCGGTAAGGGTTATCACTCAGCATTATTCACTCAGACATGGGGGTCACTCAGCATCCCATTTTACACACAGGCATGGATATCACTCAGCATCCCATTTTACACATAGGTATGGGGATCACTCAGCATCCCATTTATTATCAAACCCTTCCCCTCACTTCAATTTAATTTATAATTAAATGATACTGAATTTTACACACAAACACACAATATCACCACTATCTCACCAGCTCATGTGCAACCCCCACATCGCGCACATAGTTGGAGTTATCGTGTGCATCCCCCCACATCGTGCACAAACAATATCACTTAATCTCACCAACTCATGTGCAACCCCACATCACGCACATAGTTGGAGTCATCGTGTGCATTCCCCCACATCGTGCACAAACAATATCATTCACCACATTTCAGCATCCAATATCATCGACATGTGTTTCCTCCATATCGTACACATGTACATTTATATATCAACACAATTAAATATCAATACATCTCACATATTTACACATATATGACAGCACGATTTCATGGCTTCATGCATACCACAATTCACCACATAATTCCATGCTTTCATGCATACCACTATTCACCACATAATTTCATTCTTTCATGCATACCACAATTCACCACATAAAATCATTTATTTTCAAGGGCTTGTTCTCGGCACGCATTTTTAAGAAATTTGGATAAAATCATTTAGATTATCCATTTTCAATACATTGTGCATTTCCCAAAATAATTTGAAATGCAAGTTCACTCACAGGTGTCAAAAATCTGGATTCTAGGTGCACTCGGACTAATAGTCCTCAGGCGTAATTCCTTTACGTTTTTCGGACACCTCACTACCTTGACAAATAACAAGTCGAGGAATTTACTATATTATCCTTAAATTGATATAAACCAATTTAAATTACTAATGCTTGATATGTAAATGCAAAAATGCGTCCGATTACCGCTTAATCGCAGTATCGATTAAATTCGACCTGATTAATTTACGATTGTGTCCAAATCACCTCCAATTTAATCCATTTCTCCTTTAATACCTTAATTCTCCACATACCATTTAAATAAAGCCAAATTGAGCATTAGAACCCTCACATTTCCCTATAGAAAAATTCGGTCATTTGGTGCACTAGCATCGAAATTTTTCTACATAACCGTTTCACTTTAATTCATCATTTTTCAATTCATTTCATTTCTAATGAAATCATTTCATTTGAAATGAAAACAATTCCTCATTGATTCTCAACACACTAGGTTCGGCCAACAAAGAACCCTAGAGAAATTGAACTTCTTTTGTGTTTTTGCTCATAACCATGTTTAACTACCTCTAAACATCAACATAGTCTAAAATCAAATTATTCCAACAACAATTTCTCTTCCATACCCATTTTTCAGAATTGAACTCATCATGATATCTCAATACTCAACCATGGAAATCAAGAACAAAAGCATGGGTATTGTAGATCATAAGCAAAAGTGAAGAAATATTACCTTTTTCACTTGATTTTCCTTGAAAATCACACTTTTCTCTTGAATTTTTGGCTAGGTTTTCTTGTTTTTCTCCTTGTTCTCTTTTGTTTTCCTTTGAATCGGTTTTGTGCAGAATTTGTTGAGAGAAAATGGGTTTTATGGCTGATTTTTAGGCTTTAATAATAAAATAATCAAGCATGCCACATGTCACATGCTTATTGGCCCATTTTTAAACTTTTTGACTTTTTCTTCTAAATTTTCCACCACAATTATTCTTGTATTTATCCAATCCAAGGAGGAATAAAATCCCTTGGTCTTGACAAGTGCTGGGGTGAAAAATTTACCGATTTTCCCCCGAGGTGGAAAAATTATGATTTTACCCCTATACTCCGAAATGTACCGGAATCACATTATTTATACTTTTCAACCTCAAATAACACTAATATTGATCAATTTTAATCAAATGGGGCAAAAATCTTTTCAAAAAAAATTCTCGTTTGGTCCTTTAGTGGCAAAATTACCATTTTGCCCTTGTGCTCCAAAAATACCAAGAATCACAATTTTTCACTACTAAACTTCATTTTGTACTCCAATAATCTTAATTATATTTCATATAATTATTTTTGGTCCAATGTGATCAAATCTTGACTAAAAATCTCCATTTTATCATCAAATGGTAAAATGACCGTTTTGTCCCTAACCGGTCAATTTTCCCGATGGCATACTGAACCTTGAACTCCGAATCACTATTCTGAGTCATTCTGTGGGTTTCAAAATTTTCAAATTCCTCTTAGAATTTATATTTTAGTTAGTTCAAGGTTCGATTTAACTTAATTGTACTATTAGGTACAATACTAGCTTTTAACAATTTCAACAAGGTTTCACACAGAGGAAGTAAGAAAACTGATATAAAAGCCTTGCGAGGTTTCGGTTGGTGTTCGGAGTAAGAATGTCTATCGAGACATCACGGTAGTTGTCACGGGCTCGATGGGAGTTTCGGGTCGTGACAATTCAAGTGGTATCAGAGTTTTTGGTTTTAAAGTTGTTTTAAAAATTACAGTGTCAGTGTGGCACCTAGTTAAGTAAGAATAGATTGAATCGAATGTATGCATCGACATATAGAAACCTACCGGATTTTTGTGATACATAAACGATTAAGTAATTACTGTTTAGTTGTGTATAGGTTTTGAGGCACGCTGATTATACACACACCATGTCTAGGAGAGATGGTAACCCTGATGTCTCTTATAATGTTAGCGAGGGATCACTAGATTCCACGGTTAGGAGCCGATGGCGCTCTAAACCAAGTAGTTCAAAAAGTGATTCGTCTAAGACCCCACCGGATTTGGAAAGGTGGCTTCGTGAAAAGAAAAGCCTCGACACTAGTGAGGCCATTGAAAGTGAAGATAGTAATGACCTTAAAATAAGTGTAAGAAATTTCCTCTTGAAAGAGTCTGAGGTATATGCTAAAGAAAGAGAGAAAGTGATGATAGCTGAAGAAAGGTATTGTCCTAGGAAGGTGTTCGCTGCACGATATTTTCCTCCCAGTTGCAGAAGAAATGTTGCACCCGTGAATGATGAGGAATGTAGGAGGATACAACAGGCTTGGATTAGAGATAATAAAGAGAAGTTTCCAAAGATAAAAGAGGACTTGAAAAAGGATGATCTTAATGATACTTAATAGACTCGTTATATTTTGTACTACTATAACTCTAGGTAGATGTAGTGTAAAGGAAATGATAGTTATCTGTATAAAGAAGTTGATAGTTTGACTTTTAAAGTGTATGACTAGAATGGATTATAAAGTAGCTGTTTAAATGACTGGAAGTATATGGAAATCCTTTTGGTAGGACAGAGGTGGACTGGTAATATAATTGTTAAGGAAAGATATTTATCTTAGTGGATAGAAAGCATGAGCAAACTGTGAGCGGCATAAAGATCGCACTCACGAGTTGAAATATTGGAAACCCCGACTTTATAAAATACATGCAATGTTATCCATGTGCTGGATGGAATGTTTGCATACTCGAATGCCCCGAAAAAAAATTAAAAATCGGTATTGTAACTAGAGGTACAACTAAGTCGATTTAAGCCTCGAACAAGTTCAAATGAAGATTTTAAGATGAAATTGAGAATTTTACAATCTAGGAATAACTTAAAATGATGATTTAGAATTCGATGGCTAATTTGGAGTCAAATTGAAATTTTTGAGATTCGGGGGTAAAATGGTCATTTTGCCACCAAAGGAAAAAATGGGAATTTTTAGAAAAGATTTTGATCACATTTGACTTATTGGAGTATAATTTGAGGTTGAGAAGTGAAAAATTGTAATTTCGATATTTTTCGAAGCATAGGGGCAAAATGGTAATTTTGTCACCTCGGGGGCAAAATCATAATTTTACACTGCCCAATAGATGTCCAGCACATGAATCACACATATTATTATTGTGGATGAGTGAGAAATTATGTGTGGTGGAGATGGAATACTTAATTATTAAGTAATGAAAAGTGGACCAATTAAAAAGTGACATGTGGCTCATTTATAACCAAGTATATAAAGCCTTAAAAATCAGCCCATAAATCCCCAAAATTCATTCAAGTGGGTCGGCCAAAGAAGGGAAAAGAGAGAAAGGAAGAGGAACAAACCCTAGCCACCAAGATTCAAGAGAAAAGTGTGAAAAATTCAAGGAAACAAGTGATAAAGGTAAAATTTATTAACTTTGGCTAGTGATCTATCATTGTTGTGCATTTTCTTTCATTTTAAACGGTTGAGAATCAAGATCTCATGATGGTGTTCTTGCTGGTCAAAGCTTTAGAGAGAGGTTTTGACGCTTGAATTGGTTAGATTTCAATAGATTTTAGTGTTTTTCGTTAGTTAGAAATGTGTAGTATGAAAAAGGAACCAAGAAAAATTCATTTTCTCTTATTACCCATTAAGGCCGAATATTATGGAGAGAATATTGGAAAGGAAATTTGTGACATTTTATGTTAATTGGTTATGATTTAATGATTTTAATAAATGGTGATGATAGAAACCGAAAATGATGGCATTTAGCAATAAACCACAAATTTCCTATTAAATCCTCATTGGTCGAATTCTTCATGTAGTGTGTTGATGTTGAAATTATTTTATTCTAAGTGAATTTGGTTAGGAATTGATGAATTATGGTGTGAGACTCAAGCTTGAAAGATTTTATTGGTGGTGGATATTTTATGGCTGAATATTCCAAAATGGAATGTGAAGGTGGTTTTGTCACATTTCATGCTAATTGACTAGTGTTTGATGAATTGGAGTGTTGAAAGAGAAATGGAGTTAATTGGAGTGAAATTTGATGTATTGGCCAATTAATCGGGTAATAGATCGAATTAGGCCAATACTGTATTATTGAGGGACATAATTGAGTTTACATAGAACACCGTATTTAGATAGTCAACCGAGCATTATGCATTTCATTTTACGAATTAGTATAGAGCCTGAATTGGTTTTATATCAATTTAGCACAAATTCAGTGAATTGTTTGTTGTACATTATGGATAGGTGGTTAGCAAACTACATTGGTAAAAGTACAGAGATTGTATCCGAAGACCAGGATTAGGAGTACATCGACTCCTAGCACTGTGAGTAAACTTATTATCGCCTTAATTGTCTAGAGAAATTTTTACTCAATTTGACGATTTTGTGAAAAATTATTTTAAATGGTGAATTGTTTGTTTTATGAGAAAAACGTGAATTTATAAAATAAATTGAATTTTTATAAATTGAATTGAAAATTGGACAATTGATTTGAAATTAGAGTAATTGGATGTCATGACCTAATACTCTCCTCGAGCTCGTGACAACCGTCGCGATGCCCTGGTGGACATTCATCACCTCAAATGCCAACTGGAACCCCGCAAGGCTTTAGTACCATTTTTCTCATCTCCCTTGTGAGCAATCATCGCTAAACATCATGTTTTAAAGAATTTTACCCTTTTCTCCAACTCAAAACTGTAGAAACATAATTTTCATCTCATAGGGGTATTTTCGTCATTTCTCATGAAAATTTTAAAATCTGCTAAAATACAATATATGGAAGAAAACTATGCTTTTCGTAATTGGAAATAGTTTTAGAAATCTCAAACATTCATTTAAAAGCGATTTTATGACTAATAACACTATTCAAAAATATTAAATAAAATATTATGATTTCTTACAAAACAATGTTTATCGATATATTTGAAAATAATTTTTTTTCACACATGAAAGTAAAATAAATTCATACATACTGCAGTACAAATAACCATAATATGTATTTTAATTTACAATGTCACGTGGGCCCCACAATGAACAGATAGGTATCGGGAGATAAACTTTTAATTTCTAAGGTTGTCACTCTGAGCGTACTTCTCAACAAAATTTGCTATCTACAGATGCCTTTGAGCCTGAAATGGGTGGAAATGAGGGTGGTGAGATTATGAAATCCCAATGAGTAAACAGATACCATCTAAACTATCTAAGGTCGAGTAAATGGAGACAAATAAGATATTCCATTCCAATATATTTTTCATGACATAAATAATCAGCTTACTGAAACAATTCACTTGGCTTATGTAATTCACAAAACTTGGCTCCTGCAAAAAACATTCTCGGGAATACCCCGGTCGAAGCATCTGACCAAGACTGCCAAGATTGTTCAGTGTAGTACACACATGAACATATTTTTGCATTTGAAAATCTAGCCATGCTTTGGCGTTGGCTGAGTCTCACTTTCACGCGGTGGTCCACGTGAAGTGCACTCAAATCTTTACCTCCAGAGACACCCTATACACGACTTTCCGTTTGAGGTAAGATATAACTGATTCTGTGCCCCTTCTCTTAGGCTAGCCCACAGAACCTCCACTGCAAGGATTATGGATTATTTTATTTACCACCTGATTTATAAAATCTTTATCTGCATGACATGGACATTTATCGCAATCTAGCCTCTCAAGGCTGAATACACAGTACATATAATTTCAACACAAAAATCAGTTTAGCCATTCATGCTCACATATCGCCATAAGCCATTCAATTTAAACACAATTTATAACACCATAAACAAACAATCTCCAATTACTCTATTTTCCAAAATCATCATTTAATTTCTGAGAAATTCATAAAATTCATTTCCTTAAATCACATTTTGTTTATAAGACATAAAGATTTTTCCATTTAAGGTCATTTTCCATAAAATCATAAAATCGGATAAAAACCTACTGTAGATAATTAAGATGATAGTAAGGTTGTTTACTGCATCAGGAGTAGAAATACTCCTAGTCCTGGTCTTCGGTGTAATCTCTTTATCCTTATCAAATAGCTCACCACTTATACATCATACATGACACAAAATTCAATAATTTGTGTCAATTTGTCATAAACTATTTCAAGCTCTTTAAATCTAAATGAATGCATGCGATGGGATGTAAAATGTCCGATTAATCGCTTAAATATGATATTCGACCTAAGTCACATTATACTTGGTCTAATCGGCTAAAATCTCCAATTTAGTTCCAAATCAATTCTTTTCACTTTCTACACTCCAATTATACCTAAATTACGTCAATGACTACGAATAAGATTCAATTTATCAGTCCCGAGTCAATAATCACACATGTCTATACGTTGAGCAAAAATTTAGATTTTCACACCAAAATTTCCCATTTAATTTCTAGCCTCACCAAACATCAAATATCACCAAAATATCATGAAATATCATCAATTTCAGCCACAATATCCTCCCTAGAATATTCGACCAAAATGGGTTAAATGAAGAACAATTCATTTTCTAGCTAGATTTTCATTCCATTAATCTCTAAACAACTAAAAATAATAAATTCCATTGAAATCTAACAAAATCAAGAACCAAAACCTCTCCATGGATGTTTGGCCAACACGGGTTTAGTATGAGATCTCAAGTTCTAAGCATGGAAAATGGAAAGAAACGTATGGGTAAGGTAGATCACTAGCAAAATCAAAGAAATTTTACCTTTACTTGATCAAATCCTTGAATTCCAACACTTTTTCTCTAATTTTCCACCTAGGGTTTTCTTGTTCTTCCTTTCCCTCTTTTCCCTTGCAATGGCCAGCCAAATGAGTGAGTTTCTAGAGATTTCTAAGCCTTTTCTATAATGCCATTAAAATAATATTAAACTTGACATATGGCAAGCTTTTATTGGTCCATGTGTAATTGCTTAAAAATCAAGCATTCTTTCTCCACAACACATAATTTCTCACTTATCCAAAGCATTAGATAAATTTTATGTGGTTGACAATTGTCATGGTGGAGTAAAATTCCAAAATTCCAATTTTACCCCCGTAAACTTGAAAAATTACATTATTACCCCTATGCTCAAAAATTGTCAGAATTATGATTTTTCACCTCTCAACCTCATATCATACTCCAATTAATCAAATTTGATCAAAATTCTTCTTAAAAATTCAAATTTTATCCTCGGGTGGTAAAATTACCATTTTACCCCTAAAACATAAAATTGCCTAATTGACTCCAAATCTGTCCTCGAACTCTAAATCATCATTTTAAGACATTCTAGGGTTTTAAAATTTTTAATTTCACCTAAGATCTCTATTTTTGATCAGTTCGAGGCTTTAATCAACTTGATTGTACCTTTAGGTACAATACTAACCTTTAGTGATTTCTCAAAGCACTCCAATATATAAACCTGCTGTCGAGTATATAAATGACATAGTGAGCATATTGTATAACTGGGTTTGACATTGGAGACCATATGTTGTATTGTAAATTATCATTTGAATCAAATGGCTTATGATATTATGGCATGATTGGTTGACTTGTTAATTGTATTGAAAAATGTGCACTGTCTGCTTTGTACTGATAACTTGCTTAGCAATGAAATTGCCAAGTCATGCTATTGAAATTTTTATTTAATTGGTGGATTATTAACTATTGCAATAGCCGGGTTCCATGGGCTAGCCTATTTAGAGGTGGTACGGTAAGCTGCACTATATATATCTTTATCTCAATTGTAGAGGCGTAAAGGGTTGTCTTAAGGTATAACAGAGTTCACTTCACGTCAAACCATGACGTGAAGGCGAACTCAGCTAACACCAAGGAATGGCTGTGTTTTGAACAATTATGAGAACTTTAACAGCCTTGGCGGGCTCTAATGGCTGCCTTTGATCAAGGTGTCGTTGAGTATTAATTTTGGCAAAAGCCATATTTATTATTTGAGTAAAAATGAATTTATTTCATCTAGTCGAACTGAGTTTGGAATGCTATAAATCAAAGTACGATGAAATGTTTTGATTGTCTCCATTTACTCGACTTTAGATAGTTTAGATAGTATCTATTTACTCATTGGAATTTTATAATCTCACCACCCTTTTTTCCATCCATTTCAGGCTCAAGTTAGCCAGTAGTTAGCCGATATAGTCGAGAGACGAATTTTGGAGTCGCAACCTTGGAAGTCAAAGGTTTTTTCGACTCACAGCCTTAGATCAATTTCGTTGTTTGGGGGCCCACTGGTCAATGTGTATGGAATTACGTACTTTGGTTATTTTTACTACAGTATGTAAGAATTTAATTTGCTTTTACGTCCTAAAAATTATTCATAGATTGTTCTATAAAAATTGTTTTACAAGAAAACGGAATATTTTATTAAATATTTTTATTATACTCTAATAAATAAAATTTTATTTCAAATGAAGGTTTTAGATAGCAAAAACTTAGTTTTATTATGAAATATGTGTTTTTACTCACATACTACATTTTGAAATGGTTTTGAAAATTTTGGAAAAAAATGACAAAAATACCCTTGTGTAGTAAAATTTTCTTTTCAACTGTTTTGAATAGAAAATGGTCAATACTGCTTTAAAACATAATTTTAGTAACTATCACTCACAAGGGAAATGAGAAATCTGATATGAAAGCCTTGCGAGGTTTCGGTCGGCATTTGGTGTTGGAATGTCTATCGGGACTTCACGACGGTTGTCACGGGCTCGATGGGAGTTCTGGGTCGTGACAAATATGGTTATTGGTTTTGATGCTAAGCTTTGTTATTTGGAGTCTTAAGTGCATTGGGGAGTATTATGATAAAGATGATGAGTGAATTGAAAAGTTTCTTCATTGCCTTATATATATCTTGACATATAAGAGAAAGAAAAAGTTAGATTGTTTTTGAGATGGTTACATAAAGATAAATTAACATGTGGAGTATTAAGATGAATAATATGTTGACTAAAGTCAAATCTTAAGAAATAAAGAAGACAAGAGATTAAGCCTTGTTAAATGTTAAAGAAAAAGTGAGGGAAAGGTTAGATGAATGTATGAGATATTGATAAGAGATGTTAATACCAAGTGATAAAAGTGTGAATGAAGATTTCAAGAATGATATAGCAACTGAGTTTATATAGAGTATTGCTATAAGAATTTACAAATCTTATCTTGACTTTGTTGAAAGAAAAAGATCAGTAACAATACAAGCAAACTATGTGGCATGCTAGAAACCCTTGGAGATAAACTAAAGCCTGAATAGTGAGTATGCATTTAAATATCTTGTTGAGTAAGTGCATGCCTTTATGGAAATGATATACTTGGATTATGAAAGAGCAAATAAGTGATTACGTGTTTCAAGAATGTCCAAATATCTTTGAGAAAGAATTATAAATTATACGAGATGAGTATAAGATGTGTGATTTTGAAACTTGCTAAAGAGCCAAACGGCTAAGTCATGGGTTAAGTGGACACATACTGCGAGACATAAGTTTAAGATAGGTATCCCCAAGGAAATACTCAAGATAAGTCCTGCCATGGATCTTGTGAAAGCAAGCATTAAGTTATGTGGTTATAAAAGGAAGTCGTAAGCTAAGAGTGATATTTGTATTAATATTGAAAAGTACTTGAGGAGAACCTAGTTTTGAATTTTGCATTTTCAAGTACAATTGCAAATTGGCTAAAGGAGAATGACGTTATATTCGAATGGAAGGGTGGAACAAAGGATGATTGAAATTAACCTTGATAATGAAGTCAAATAATGAAAATTTCTTAATATATATTGTGGGAATTGAAATTCAAAAGTGCTTGAGGTATACATGATTCAAATGAGTTTAAGTCATAAGTGACAAATTAATGTCAAAATGCAAGAAGGATACAAGGTAATGTAGAGGCATGAAAGATAATCGAGGAAAAAGGATGACTCTTAGGAATTGTGGTATTGCGTAAGATGCAATGATCAAGTTAAGATAAATCTTTGAAGCATCAATGAGATTATAAAGCGTATACACATTAGATTGCAGTTTAACGAAGATGACATTGTGATGCAATGATATATATAGTACAAGGAAGCTTAAGCAAATAATTGGAAATGATAAGAAAAGAGTATAAGTATGTAAATGATGTGGAATTATGTACAGGCATGATGAGAAATCGTATGGATTACGTGAGAGATAATTTGAGGTAAGAAACAAGTTGAACGATAGTTTAACCAATTGAAAAAGGGCAATATGAAATTAATTGTAGCCAATGTTTGAAGTTTAAATATGAGAATGTTAACATGGATTATAAAGATTATTATATCGAATCTTAGTTGTGGATGAGAACAAACAAAGAGAAATTAGTCTGGAGGCATTTGAAAATCAAGACCCGTATACATAATGAGGAATATGGACATCTGAATGTGCGTGTGCATACGCATATGTGGAGTTAGTGATGTACCCAACTAAAAGGGAAGAATGGTTCTTAGTGGTTTGAGATTTGAACTCAATATATTTGATGAGTAGCATAGATAATGTAACTGATCGAAATCTTATCAGAAGTTGATTTATGGCAACCTAAGGAATTTTGGGGAAATAGTCAAGGAAATGTAATCTATAGTACGGTTAAGCCATATGAGATGGACTAATTTGATTAAGAAGATTGAAATTTTTGATATGCAAGGTAAACATGAAGTATGTGGAAATAATTGAAGCCATTAACTTCCCCCAATATTGATAATACGTACAGGAATGAATAAAAGCATCCCAATGGTTAAAGTGTTGTGGATGAATGCTCGGATGGAGGATATGACATTGGAAGTCGAGCATCATATGAGAAGACTATACCCCCACCTTTTCTCTGAGTTCAGTAAGTGAAATTTTAAGGTCAAAATTTTATTTTAAGGGGGGTAGTGTTGTCAAGTCCAGCTCTATAAAATATTTGCCATGTCATTCATGTGCTTGATAGAATGCTTGCATACTTGGGTACCTCGAAAATCGCTAAAAGTCGATAATGTACCAAATGATACAATTATGTTGAATTAAGCCTCGAACTAGTCCAAATAGAGATTTTAAGATGAAATTGAGAATTTTTAAAACCCTAGAATGACTTAATATGGTGATTCAAAGTTCGAGGACTGATTTGAAGTTGAATTTGAATTTTCATAACGTAGGGGCAAAATGGTCATTTTACCACCCGTGGTTAAAAATTAGAATGTTAGAAGAGGTTTTTGACTAAGATTGACTATTTAGAACTCAATTTGAGTTTGAGAAGTGAAAAACTTTAATTTTGACATTTTTTCGGGCATAGGGGCAAAATTGTAATTTTACACTACCCAACACATGTCCAGCATATGAATTTTACTCATTATTATCATGGATAATTGAAGAAATTGTAAGTGGTGGAGAGAGAATACTTAATGAGTAAGTATGACACATGCACCAATTACATGGTGACATGTGTCAAATTTTCATCCTGCATACTGGGCTTTAAAAATCAGCCCATAACCCCCTCCTTATCACTCTCATATGGTCGGCCAACTCAAGGAATACAGGAAAAAGAAAGAACAAAAACCCTAGAGTGAAAATTTCAAGACAAAATCACTAGATTTCAAAGAATCAAGCAATTAAAAGTGAAATTTCTTAATTCTAGCTTGTGATCTACCTTTTTTATGCATTCTTTTTCAATTTCCATGGTTGAATCAGAAGATATCATGAAGGATAGCATGCTGACCGAATATGTAGAGAGAGAATTTGATGATGAATTTAGTTAGAAAACATGTTATTCTAGTGTTTTTAGTTGTTTGGTGATGTGTAGTATGAAAAGCAAGCAAGAAAAATTCATGTTCTTACATCACCTTCATTGGCCGAATTTCATAAAAAAAATATTGAAGATGAATCTTGTGATATCTTATGTTATTAGTTAGAATTTAATGAATTGTTGTGATGAAAACCGAAAATGGTAATGTTTAGCATGAAAAATCGTATACCCCTCAATAACCCTCATTGGCCGAATCTTCCATGTGGAATATTGATGGTGAATTTGATTGAATTTCAAGTGATTTGATTAGGAATGAATGATTTATGGTGTAAAAACCAAGCGCGAAAAATCATAGTGTTCATGCACTCACCATGGCTGAATTTTCCAAGAGAAAATGTGAGGATGATTTTGCCATATTTCAAGTTATTTAAATTGTGTTTGATGATTTGGAGTATTGGGAGAGAAATGGAATTGTTTGGAGTTGGATTGGACATATTGGCCAATTAATCGAGTGATAGATCAAATTAGGCCAATACCATTTTATTTAGGTACACAATTGAACTTATATTGAACACTGTATTTAGATGGTTACCCAAGTATTTCACATCCCATTTCATGCATTAGTATAGAGCCTGAATTTGTTTTATAATGGTTTAGCACAAATGTAGCAAATTGCTTATTGTGCATTATGTCTAGGTGGTGAGCATTTTGGCAAGAGTAAAGAGGTAGTATCCGAGGACCAAGAATCGGAGTATCCCGAACTTGATTCCCATTACAGTGAGTAACCTTATCACCATCTTGATTATCTAAAGTAAATTTCAATCCGTTTTTGTGATTTTATGAAAAATGAGTTTAAATGGCAAATCTTTATGTTTTATAAGCAAATGTGATTAAATGAAATGATGTTGTAAAACTATCTTGAACTGAATGATGGCTTTGAAAATGGAGTGATTGGAGACTACTTGTTGTGTTATAAATTATGGTTTGAATTGAATGACTTATGATAATGTGGGCATGAGTGGCTGGATTTGAAATGGTTAAAGGCATTTTCTTCGGGGGAAGCAAAAGGTCTGGGGTTCGAAACCTAGCGAGGAGGTCTTGCAAGAGGCCTGTCCGTGAGCGCAGTAATGCACGAGAGGAGTAAGTCAAGTGATGGGGACCCAGACATAACAATACCTTAGAAAAGTAGTCGCTCGAGGGGGATGCCACAGGATTGGTAATTGTGCTAAAAATATATGAACTATTGTTTTGCCTTGACAAGCTGGTTAGTATTATATTAGCCATGTCATGCTGCTGAATTTTTATTGATATGGTGGATTACATGATTAGCTTACTGCGGTGGGTGGGTTTCTGTGGACAAGCCTATTAGAGGGGCACAATAAATCCCGTTATATTATACCTCGGTACGAGAGGTGCGGAGGGTATCTCCTGAGGTATGGTTAGAGTTCACGTCACGCTGAACCACCACGTGAGGGTGAACTCCGCTAACGCCAAGGAACGGCTGTGTTTCCAAATGTAAAAATATGTTTTATGTGTATATATTGTTTTAACAGCCTTGGCGGATTCGGTTGGATGCCTCGGCACAAGATATCACCGAATATGAGTTTTTTTGGCATGAGCCAAGCTTTTCAGGAAATCATAAGCCTTGTTGAAAATTTAATGAAATGCAATTGTTTACATGGGTTGGGATTAATCTTCGAGATATGAAACACGTATTGTGATGGGATATTTTGATTGTCTCCTATTACTTGGCTTTAGATTATTTAGATGATGTTTGTTTACTCACTGGGATTATATAATCTCACCACCCTTCTTTCCACCCATTTCTAGCTCAAGATAGACTGTAGATAGCTGATTTCATCGAGGGCTACAGTTGGACTTGCATCCTCAAAAACTTTAGGTTCACAGCCTTCATTATTTTTAGTCATTCGGGGCCCACATGTCATTGTAAATTAAATTACATACTCTGGTTATCTGTATTACTGTATGTATGAATTTATTTTGCTTTCACGTTACAAAAAGTATTTACGGATAACTCTATAAAAATTTTTTTATAAGAAAATAGAATATTTTATTTAATATTTTTATTTTATTCTAAAAGCTATAATTTCACTCTAAATGAATGTTTTAGATATCTAACTTACTTTTAATTGTGAAATATGTACTTTTCACTCACATACTACCTTTTTGGCTAGTTTCAAAATTTTTGGAGAAAAATGACCAAAATACCCCTATGTATTAGAATTTTCTTTTTGACTGTTTTTGAATTGAAAATGGTCCATATCGCTTTAAAACATGATTTTAGTAACTATTACTCACAGGGGAAGTGAGAAAACTAATATAAAAGCCTTGCGAGGTTTCGGTTGGTGTTCGGGGTAGGAATGTCTATTGAGACATCGCGGTGGTTGTCACGGGCTCGATGGGAATGCCAAGTCATGAAATTTTAGGTGATATCAGAGCTTTTGGTTTTAAAGTTGTTTTAAAAATTATAGTGTCAGTGTGGCCCCAAGTTAAGTTAGATTAGATTGAATAGAATGTACGCATCAACATATAGAAACCTACTGGATTTTTGCGATACATAAACGATTAAGTAATTACTGTTTGGTTGCGTATAGGTTTTGAGGCACGCTGATTAGACACACACCATGTCTAGGAGAGATGGTAACCCTGATGTCTCTCATAGTGTTAGCGAGGGATCACTAGATTCCTTGACTAGGAGCCGATGGCACTCTAAACCAAGTAGTCCAAAAAGTGATTCGTCTAAGACCCCACTGGATTTGGAAATGTGGCTTAGTGAAACGAAAAGCCTCGACACTAGCGAGACCATTGAAAGTGAAGATAGTAATGACCTTAAAATAAGTGTAAGAAATTTCCTCTTGAAAGAGTCTGAGGTATATGCTAAAGAAAGAGAGAAAGTGATGATAGTTGAAAAAAGGTATCGTCCTAGGAAGGTGTCTGTTGTACGACATTTTCCTCCCGATTGCGGAAAAAATGCTGCACCTGTGAGTGATGGGGAATGTAAGAGGATACAACAGGCTTGGATTAGAGATAATAAAAAGAAGTTTCCAGAGATAAAAGATGTTAAGCCCAGCCTTAAATATCTGTCATGTCATGCATATAATTGACATCATGCCTGCACACTGGAATATCTCGAAAAAGTAGTTAAAAGTTGGTATTGTATTTAGAAGTACAACTGAGCCGATTTATGCCTCGAACTAGTTAAAATAGGGATTTTAAGGTAAAATTGAGAATTTCACAGTTCAGAGATGGCTTAAAACGACGATTCGGAGTTCGAGGGCTGATTTGGGGTTAATCAGGAATATTGACCGATTAAGGGCAAAATGGTCATTTTGCCACTCAAAATTTAAATTTGGTTGTTTGATGAAATTTTTAACCAAGATTGATCATTTGGAGGATAATATGAGGTTTGGCAGCGAAAAATTTTCATTCTCGGTATTTTCAGAGCATAGGGGTAAAACGGTAATTTTGCCACCCGAGGGTAAAATGGTAATTTCCACCACCCAACACTTGTCAAATTTGTGGATTTTATTTATGGTGGAATGGATAAGTATGGCATAAAAATGTGGTGGAAAATTTAAGTGTAAAAGTCAAATATTTAAATTATGGACCAATTATATTATGCCATGTGTCAAGCTTTGAATTATTTAATATTAAACATGAAAAAATCAGCCATAAACCATCATTTTCACTCCCATATTCAACCAAGCAAGGAAGAAAAGAAACCAAAGGAAGAACAAAACCCTAGGCGGGAAAAATCAAGGGGAAAGTGTGAAAATTCAAGAAATCAAGCAAGGTAAAGTGAAAATTCTTTATTTTTACTTGAGATCTACAATACCCATACTTTATTTTCTCATTTCCATGACTGAATTGCATATTTTCATAAGGAATTAATGGCTGGCCGAATGGGTACGGAGAAGATTTAATGTTGGAATTGGCTTGATTTTGAGTTATGTTAGTGTTTAGAGTTAGTTAATCATGTTTGGAAGCAAAACAACAAGAAAAAGATTCATTTTCCCCATCATCCTTCATTGGCCGAACCTACCATGTGGTGTGTGTGTGATGGCTTGCTGTTATTTCAAGAGAAATGGCTTAGAAAATGATGGATTATGGTGAGAAAATTAAGTAAGAAAAATCACGGTGTTAGTGCACCACAATGGCTGAATTTTTTCATGAAGAAATGAGAGGGTTTTGATGCTGAAATTGGTGTTATTTGAATGGTGTTTGGTGAATTGAGGTATTAGAAAAGAAATGGAGCAATTTGGAATTAAATTGGGCGCGTTAGTCATTTAATCAGGTAATAAGTCGAATTAGGTCAACATCGGGTTTAGACAATATTCGAACGAATTTTTGCATTTCATAACATGTATTAGCAGTCTAAATTAGTTTATTACAATTTAGGGGCAATGTAGTAAATCCCTTGATTTTATACTGTGTCAAGGTGGTGAGACCTCCGACAAAGGCAAGGAAATTGCGCTTGAGGATCACTAGTCCGAGTACCCCAAAAATCTGAACTTTTGAAAACAGTGAGTAAACTTTTTATCGCCTTATTTATCTAAAGTAAATTTTTATTCAATTTGATGATTTTATGATAAAATTATTTGATTTGGTGAATTGCCTATGTTATAAGAAAAATGTAAATTTTCTAAATAAATTAAATTTATAAAATAAATTAAATTTCTATAAATTAAATTGAAAATTGTACGATTGATTTGAAAATCAGAGTAATTGGAGACCCCGAATTTTATTGTAAAGTATAATTTGGATCAATTGGCTTATGATATTATGGCATGATTGGCTAATTGATAATTGTATTGAAATTGTGTACTATCTGCTTTGTACTGATAATTTGCTTAGCAATAAAATTGCCAAGTCATGCTATTGAAATTTTTATTTAATTAGTGGATTATTAACCACTGCAGTAGATGGGTTCCGTGGATCAGCCTATTTAGAGGTGACACGGTAAACCCCCATATATATATACTTTTATCTCAGTTGTAGAGGCGTAAAGGGTTGTCTTGAGATATGACAGAGTTCACTTCATGCCAAACCACCATGTGAAGGCGAACTCAGCTAACGCCAAGGAACGACCGAGTTTTGGAAAAAGAATGAAATTTTAACTGCCTTGGCGGACTCAGTTAGATGCCTCAGCCAAGGTATCCTTAAGTATAAGTTTTATGGCACGAGCCACGATTTTCCAGAAATCATAAGCCTTATTAATAATTTGGGTGAAATAAAATTATTTTGACTAATTGAAATAAATTTTCATGATATGACACCTTATTGAGACAGAAAGTTTTATTGTCTCCTTTTACTCGCCTTTAGATATTTTAGGTGATATTTGCTTACTCACTAAGTTGTGTAAACTCACCACTCTCCTTTTCACCTTTTCAGGC
The DNA here is from genome assembly GCA_036013995.1 of Theobroma grandiflorum. Taxonomy (NCBI): domain Eukaryota; kingdom Viridiplantae; phylum Streptophyta; class Magnoliopsida; order Malvales; family Malvaceae; genus Theobroma; species Theobroma grandiflorum. The sequence goes on from CP142131.1 coordinate 19,713,599, forward strand.
CCAGATTAGTTAGTAGATAGGTGAGTTTGCTGAGGACTACAATTGGCTTTGCAACCTCACTAACAGTAGGTTCACTGTCCTCTCTACTTTTGTTCATTGTGGGCCCATGTGTCACTGTAAATTAAATTTTATACTTTGGATGTCTGTATTATAGTATGTATGAATATATTTAGCTTTTGCGCTATAAAAATTGTCTACTGATAACTCTATAAAAATTATTTTATAAGAAATTAGAATATTTTCTTGATTATTTTTTTATATATTCAAATAATTATAATTTTAAATCAAAAAGGGTGTTTTAAATATCTAAATTCATTTTTAATTATGACATACATGTTTTCCACTCAATTGTAACATTTTTATTCGGATTTAGAAATTTTGAAGAGAAAGGACGAAAACGCCCCTATGAGGCGAAAAACATTTTTCCACTATTTTGAATGGGAAAAAGTTTGAAATCCCTTAAAACATGATAATTGGAATGATTACTCTTAAGCGAAGTAAGAAAATTGATATGAAAGCCTTGTGGGGTTTCAGTCGGTATTCAGAGTGCGAATACCTATCGAGGCGTCACGGCGGTTGTCAAGGACTCGATGGGGAGTTCCGGGTCATGACAATTCGATTGGTATCAAAGCTTTTGGTTTTAAAGCTTTTGATTTCAAAGTCATTTTTAAAATTTACAGTGTCAGTGTGGCCTTGAGTTAGGTTAAGTTAGGTTAGATTGAATAGGATGCATTTGCATATAGAACCTGAGGTTGCCTAAGACTATGTTTTTTATCTTTATAGATTACTATGCCTCCTAGACTCGAACAATCGCCTGTTACTAGATCAGCTGGTAGAAGAAGGGGCAGTTCCTAACCTTGTCCACGAGAGGCAGTAGAGGAGGAATCAACTTCATCCACATTTTGAGCAGCACCTGCTGCTGAACAAGCAGAGAGTCCTTCACATCCACCACCTCCTCCACCACCTACTGGTATTCCTGCCATGCCTCTTGAAGCGACACAGGCATTGGCAGCTTTTTTTACCACTATGGCTGGTCAAGCTCAGACTGGTCAAGTCCCACCTATAATGTCTCTAGCTACTCCTTCAGTTCCGCTAGTACAGGATGTCTCCATTTCTAAGAAGCTGAAGGAGGCTAGGTAGCTAGGCTGTGTTTCTTTTGCTGGTGAGTTGGACGCAACTGCAGAAAAAAGATTGGATTAATCAGATTTTGGAGACTTTTGTGGATATGAGATTGGACGACGAGATGGAATTAATGGTGGCTACGAGATTACTGGAAAAGAGAGCTCGTACCTGGTGGAGTTCAGTAAAGTCTCGTTCTACCACTCCACTGACCTGGTCAAACTTTATCAGAGAGTTTGATGGTCAGCATTTTACTTATTTCCACCAGAAAGAAAAGAAAAGAGAATTTTTAAGCCTGAAACAGGGGAATTCAACGATTGACGAGTACGAGGCTCGTTTTAACGAGCTAATGTTGTACGTCCCAGAAGTGGTGAGGACGAAGCAAGATCAAGTGAGTTATTTTGAGGAAGGGCTCTGTAACAAGATCAGAGAGCGGATGATTGTGATAGGTTGAAAGCCTCATAAAGAAGTAGTACAAATGGCTTTAAGGGCCGAAAAGCTCGCTAATGAAAATCGAAGAATACGAGTTGAGTTTGCAAAAAGGAGAAACTCGAGTGTATCCTCTAGTCAGCCACCCAAAAGAGGCAGGGACTCATCTACTTCTGGGAGTACTGCTTCTGTTTTGGTGACATCTCCTCGACCCACATTCTCGTAGTTACAGCAGAAACCTCCGAGGTTTAGCAGATCAGTGATGACTAGTTCGGGGAAGAGTTCGGAGGTTCAGACAGATGTAGGAGATGTGGGAAATCTCATATTGAGCCGTGCAAGAGTCTTGTACGCTGTTACCATTATGGACAGTCGGGTCACTTTATAAGTGATTGCCCACAGCTAGGACGGGTTGTTGTAGCCGCTTCATCTCCGCCAGCCCGTATGGACATACAGAGGAGAGATTCGGTTGGACCATAGCAGAGGCAAGGTGTGGCCATACGATCCGGTGTGGAGAGTAACACTCTAGCACATCCACCCTCCAAACCATCGATCCGTACTCCAACGAGGGTTTTCACGGTAATAGAAGAGGAAGCGCGTGCTCGACCCAGCACAGTGACAGGTATTATGTCTTTATTTGATAGAGATGCATATGTTTTAATAGATTTTGGCTCAGATAGATCCTATGTCAGTACAACATCTGCATCATTTACGGATAGAAACTTGTCACTGTTAGAGGAAGAAATAATAATTCACACCCCTCTAGGAGAGCAGCTAGTTAGAAACACGTGCTATAGAGATTATGGAGTAAGAGTCGGAGAGGAGAAATTTAGAGGTGATTTGATTCTTTTAGAGATTTGAGATTTTGATCTAATATTGGGTATGGACTAGTTAAGTACACATCGGGCGAATGTAGATTGTTTTAGAAAAGAAGTTGTGCTTCGGAATTCAGAGGGAGCAGAAATTGTATTTATAGGGGAACGTCGAATATTACCGTCATGCGTAATTTTGGCTATTAAAACTTTTAAATTGGTACAGAAAGGGTACCCAGCTTATCTGGAGCATGTGATTGATACTTCAATAGGGGAACCTAGGTTAAAGGATGTCCCAATAGTGAGTGAGTTTCCTGATGTATTTCCAGATGAGTTACCAGGACTACCTTCGGATCGAGAGCTTGAGTTCCTTATTGACTTACTTTCGGGTACCGCGCCTATTTCTATTCTCCCGTACTGAATGGCTCTCATAGAATTGAAGGAATTGAAAGTTTAGTTACAAGATCTAGTAGATAAGGGTTTCATTCACCCTAGTATTTCTCTTTGGGGAGCACCATTCTTGTTTGTCAAGAAGAAGGATGTCACTCTTCAATTGTGTGTGGATTATTGTCAACTGAATAGAGTGACCATCAAGAATAAGTATCCTTTACCCTGGATCGATGATCTCTTTGATCAATTGCGAGGTGCAATGGTATTTTCCAAAATTGATTTGAGGTCTGGGTACTATCAGTTGAAGATTAAGGAACAAGATGTACCCAAGACTGGTTTTAGGACTAGATATGGGCATTATGAGTTTCTGGTGGTGCCGTTTGGTTTGACCAATGCCTCGGTAGCATTTATGGATCTCATGAATAGGGTCTTTCATTTGTATTTGGATAGGTTTGTAATAGATTTTATCGATGACATCTTGGTTTATTTGAGGAATAATGATGAACATGCTGCCCATCTGCGTATTGTGCTACAGACTTTACGTGAAAGACAACTCTACGCCAAATTCTCTAAGTGTGAGTTCTGGCTGAAGGAAGTGATTTTCTTGGGACATGTGGTATCTAGAGCTAGAATTTGTGTCTATCCCAAAAAGATCGAGGCAATATTACAATGGGAGCAATCGAAGATAGTAACGGAGATTTGAAGTTTTATCGGATTAGTAGGTTATTATAGGAGGTTTGTTTAGGGATTTTCACTAATAGCTACTCCATTAACTCGCCTGACTGGTAAGGGAGTTAAATTTGATTGGGACTATGTCTGTGAGAGTTTATTTCAGGAGCTAAAGAATTGGTTAACCTCCGTTCCCGTTCTAACACTTCTTGCGAATGGAAAAGAATTTGTGGTTTATAGTGATGCTTCCAAGTTGAGATTAGGGTGTGTATTGATGCAGGACGAGAAAGTAATAGCCTATGATTCCCGACAGTTGAAGAAGCATGAGCTAAATTACCCTACCCATGATTTGGAATTAGTAGCAGTGGTATTTGCATTAAAGATTTGGAGACATTATTTATATAGTAAGTGTTGTCGAATTTTTATGGATCATAAAAGTTTGAAGTACCTACTCACCCAGAAGGAACTTAATCTAAGACAAAGGCGATGGCTAGAGTTAATAAAGGATTACGACTTAGTGATCGATTATTACCCTGGAAAGGCGAATGTAGTAGCAGACACCTTGAGTCATAAGTCCTCGTTGACATTAGCAGTACTTTGGAGTTCTTATCTCCCTATGTTGATTGAGATGAAGTCTTTAGGGATTTAGTTGGATAATGATGAAAATGGGTCCTTACTTGTTAATTTCATGGTAAGACCTTCATTGTTGGATCAAATCAGAAAATTGCAACAATCTGATGATGAGTTGAAACAGGAAATTCAGAAGTTACAAGATAAGGAAGTTAGTGAATTCATATTCGAAGATGATAGTATGTTAATGTTTAGAGACTGGGTTTGTGTTCCAAAGGATGATCGATTAAGACAAGTAGTTTTAGAATAAGCATATTCTTCCGCTTATGCTATGCACCCCGGAAGCACCAAGATGTATCGGACTATTAGGCAAAATTATTGGTGGTCGGGTATCAAACGGAACATAGCAGAGTTTGTAGCAAAATGTCTCGTATGCCAACAAGTTAAGGCAGAACATCAGAAGCCTTTAGGTACTCTCCAGCCTTTACCAATTCCCGAATGGAAATGGGAGCATGTGACTATGGATTTTGTATTGGGTTTGCCGTAGACACAGAAGGGGAATGATGCCATCTGGGTGATTGTTGATAGACTGACAAAGTCCGTCCATTTTTTTGCTGTCCATAGCACGCACTCTATTGAGAAGTTGGCTAAGCTTTACATAGATGAGATAGTGAGGTTACACGGAGTACCAGTTTCTATTGTGTCGGATCGAGATCTTCGATTCACACCTCAATTCTGGCCAAAATTTCAGGAAGCTTTCGTAACTAATATGAAATTTAGCACTACCTTTCATTCACAGACCGATGGTCAGTCTGAAAGGACTTCAGACCTTAGAAGATATGCTACGGGCATGTGTCATTGACTTTACTGAGAGTTGGGATAGACATTTGAGGATGGCGGAGTTTGTGTATAGTAATAGTTTTCAGTCTAGTATTGGCATGGCACCATACGAAGCTCTGTATGGAAGAAAATGACGAAATCCATTATGTTGGGATGAAGTGGGTGAAAGGAAATTGGTTAATGTGGAGTTGATTGATTTGACAAATGAAAAGATTAAAGTCATTCGAGAGCGATTAAAGACTGCACAAGATAGACAGAAGGGTTACGTTGAGAGAAGAAGGAAAGATTTGGAGTTCGCAGTCGACGATAAAGTTTTTCTATAGGTTTCTCCTTGGAATGGTAAGAATTTGAAAACTTGGAACTATTAAATCTTATTTGATTATACTGTGATGATAATTTTTTGTATCTATTGGGTAATGTAAGGTGTGATTCGATTCGTGAAGAGGGGAAAGCTCAACCCAAGGAATATTGGACCTTTTCAAATTATTGAAAAGATTGGGCCAGTGGCTTACAGACTTGAGCTACCCTCGAAATTAGATCAGATCCATAATGTTTTCCACGTCTCGATGCTGAAAAAGTATGTACATGATCCTTCCCATATCCTCGAAACACCTCTGGTGGAGTTGCATGAAAGTTTGAAATTCGAGGTATTGAGGAACAAGAGCATTCCCATGGTGAAAGTGTTGTGGAAAAATGCTCATATGGAAGAGATGACATGGGAAGTTGAGCAACAAATGAGAAACCAATACCTGCATCTGTTCATTGAATCGTGTCATGACCCGATACTCTCTTCGAGCCCATGACAACTGTCGCGACGTCCCGTTAAGCATCCCTCGCCCCGAATGCCAACCGGAACCCCGCAAGGCTTATGTATCAATTTCTTATCTCCCCTGTAAGTAATCGTTGTTAATTATCGTATTTTAGAGGCCTTTAAGCCTTTTCTAATTTAAAATAGTGAAAAATTAAATGTTTGCTTCACAGTGGCATTTTGGTCAAATTTTTGTCGAAAATTTTGAATTCGACCAAAATGTAGTAATTGTGTGAAAAATACATATCTTAATCGAAATTAAATTTGAATGTCTAAAACGTGATTTAAAGTGAAATTGTGACTAATTAAATAAAATAAAAATATTCGATAAAACATTCTATTTTCTTACAAATTAATATTTATAGAATTATCGAAAAATAATTTTAATAGTGTAAAAGCTAAATATATTCATCAAACTATTATACAGAAAATCAAGGTATTAAATTTAATTTACAGTGCCATGTGGGCCCACAATAAACAAAGGTACCGAAGGCAATGAACCTACAGCTTTCGAAGAGGTATGGCCAACTATAATCCTCGACGATGTTTGCTATCTATAAGCTATCTCGGCCTGAAATGGTGGGAAAATAGGGTGGTGAGATTATGAAATCTCAGTGAGTAAACAAAGATTGCCTAAAATATCTAAAGTCGAGTAATCAGAGACAATTTAGTATAGCTAATCATAAAAGAATTTATAACACCAAATATATTTCAATTTATTCAAATTATTTACATTTAATCTAAAATATATATAAAAAGGGCTTATGAATCTTATAAAAACATGGCTCATGCCAAATCTCATTCTCGGGGATACCTTGGCTAAGGCATCCTACCGAGACTGCCAAGGTTGTTAAAAATTGACATTTTTCATAAAATACATTTTCATTTTTGAAATCGCAGCCATTTCCTTAGCGTTAGTTGAGTTCACCCTCACGTGGTGGTTAGGCGTGTGGTGCATTCAAATATTACCTCGGGAGATATCCTACGCGCCTCTACAACCGAGGTGAGTACATAGAAACGAGGTTATCGTGCCCCTCTAAACAGGCTAGTCCACGAAACCCGCCTACTGCAGTAAGCTAGTAATTATCCCACCAATCATAAAAATAATTTAGCAACATGACAAGGGAATTTTTATACTAGCCAGCCTACACGACAAACAGCAATTCAAGTAAATTTCAATACAATAAACCAGCCAAACACGCTCGCATTATCATAAGCCGTTTAATTTAAAACACAATTCATAACACCATAAACATAGTCTCCAAGTACTCTATTTGAAATCATTATTAGTTTTTAAGACAATTTATAAAATTATTTTAATTCAACACATTTATTTATAAAACATGAAATTTACCTTTTTAAATCCATTTTTCACAGAATTTATAAATTTACATAAAAACTACCTTAGATAAATTAAGTGATAATAAGTTTACTCACTATGTCAAAATTTCAGAATTTCGAGGCACTCTGGCTACTGATAATCGGGCGAAATCTCTTTGCCTTTTTGGGAAGACTCACCACCTAAATACAGTGTACAATAAACCCCGTTTAAGGTATGGTTAGAGTTCATGTCACGTCGAACCACCACATGAGGGTGAACTCCGGTAACGCCAACGGTTGTGTTTCCAAATGTAAAAATATGTTTTATGCGTATATATTGTTTTAACATCCTTAGTGTCAAGCCTAGTCCTAAAATACTTGCCTACATCATCATGTGCGTATATATATATATGCATAAAACAATTTTATATATTGTTTTAATAGCCTCTTCAGACATGGCAGGAATCATCATGTGCACTCCCACATTGCACATTTCAATATCATCATACGCACTATCGCACTACATCATCATCGGTATGTGCACTCCCACACTGCACACCACGACACTGTCACGTGCACTCCCACACTGCATTTGCATGGTTATAGTCAGTATAGAATATTATCATTCACAATATAACATACATATCCACATAATATAGAAAAAAACATGGTTTCATTATATTGCACATTTTCACAACATAAAAATGTTTCATCAGGGGCTTGTTCCCATGCACATTTTAAAGAAAAGGTCAATAAAACATTTTAGGAGATTCAATCAAACTTGTATGCATTTATCCCAAAGCATTTTTGTGCAAGTTAACTTACCGATCTTTGTTAATTCCTTGATCAATTTCAACTTTGATTATTGCTCTAAATGAAGATGTGGGGTCTTGTTGGAACCTATCACAATAACAACATCATAACTAACCCAATTTGCATTAATATTACTCCACAAACTATTTCCTAAATCAAGCTTTACTAGTTATTCCTAATTAGCTACCAATTACCGTTTGACTGCCTATTTATTTTCCCCACTCTAGTAACACTAGAAATAAATAAACAAACCTCAACAATAAAACAACTCACAACTCCAATTACTAGCCATTATCAACAACTCAAAATCAATTCCAATTCGTTACTCACTTTGGTGGATTTGTAATTGAATTCCTTATCAAGAGTTCTCGAGCTATCATGGGAAGTCTCTCTCTCTCTCTCTTTCTCTCTTTAAAATATCCATCTAGTGAGAGAAAGTATTGAGGAAAGACTTTTGAGGGTTTTTAAGGTAAATGAGTGAAATAGCACAAAGAGTCTTATGAAAAAGTGTACAAAAGCATGAAAATTGAGGTTAATTTGAGAAAGTTATGCAAGCTTTAAAGAAGGCTTCCATAGAAGATGAAGAACGTAAAAAGGGGAGAAGAGAGGAAAGAAAAAAGAAGAAGCTATTGGAAGTGAGGAAGAAGCTGTCGAAAATTTAGATATTTTTGCCTTAAGTTGACTAAAGTTCTTTCTATTTACAAAAATGCCATTGCATAGTTGACTTTGTCTACTTCTTGCCTTTAGTTCAAACTTTTTACTCTTTTGCCATTAAGAGAAGGTCCATAATAGACTAGAAGTACTCAAGTTCATGAAAACTTAAAAATTTAGATCAGAGATCCAAAATGACCATTTTACCCATATCGTGGAAATTATCATTATGTTTGTTCTCTTCATTTGTTTTTTGATTACATACATCATTCATTTATTCGTTAAGCCTACTTAAACCTTAATAATGTTAGAAAAACCCACTTTTAGGAGTTCACTAAGAAAATGACCAAACTACCCTTAGTCCATGTCATCATGTCTTCCTCTAGTTACGTGTCTATGGAGGTCGAGGCTTCACATAAGGTGAGTAAACGGTGTCTATTTTAAAAGTCATGTACCTATGTATATATATATATGTATGGTTTACTTTAAACATAAACTTGTGAAAAGCATGAGTTAATAGAATCTTAGGTATTTTGTGGATGCGTAAACATTTGAAAATGCTTTGATTATGTATATATGTATAAGCTATATATGTAAAGTGTTTTAAATAGGGAAACAAGGTTTTCAATACGATTTAATCCAAAATGTGCCTTATTGTTTGTGTGGTGTGCATTCATGAATTTAATCACATATTCACCATGCCATTTTGATATAAAAATCTCATGCAAAGATGTATAATATAAAGTTTTATAAAAAAAAAAGGGTTTTAGCATGATACTGTGATCGATATTTTGAAAACGATTTAGAAAGATCCTTTGAAAGCCGAATTTGGATTTTTAAATGGTTTTATTAAATTAAGAGATTCGAGAGTAGGACGACTGTTACTTCGATTAAGTGTGACCCTTGTGCACAAGTGAGCTCTAGCTAGAGAACTTTTGGGTCACCGACTGGCTATTAGACATGGCTAGAGCCATGGTCTGTGTTGTATATACATGGCTAGGCCTTAGGATGTTTGCGCGGTTGCAACCGCTTGATTTCTCTGATCTCAGTTAACATCGTTGAGATTGCAATGGTATGTGGGATCTTTTGGTTTTAGAGATCAGAACTTGGGTTTTTAAAGTGTTTTAAAAATTTACAGTGTCATTGTGGCCCCGGGTTAAGTTAAGACGGATTAGATTGAATAGGATGCATTTGCATATAGAGTCTGAGGTTGCTTAAACTTGTTTTGTTATCTTTTATAGATCACTATGCCTCCTAGACGAGAACACCCACCTCTTATTAGGTTGGCTAGGAGGGGAAGAGGTTGTTAAAACAAAATATACGCATAAAACATTTTAAAACCAAAAGTTATGATACTAATAAAATTGTCACGACCCGAAACTCCCATCGAGCTTGTGACAACCACCGCGACGTCTTGATAGGCATTCATACCCCGAATATCGACTGAAACCTCGCAAAGCTCTTATATAAGATTTCTTACCTCCCCTGTGAGCATTCATTGCCAAACCTCACATCTTGAGGGATTTTAAACTTTTTCCGACTCAAATCAGTAGAAAAATAATTTTCGCCTCACAGGGGCATTTCGATCATTTTTAGTGAAAAATTTCAAACTCGGATAAAAGTGCAATAGGTATGTGGAATACATATATTTCGAAATCAAAAACACATTTTTCTATCTAAAACATTCATTTTAAATGAAATAGTAACTATTAAAATATAATAATAATATTTAATAAAATATTGTAATTTCTTATAAAACAATTTTTATAGAGTTATCGGTAAATAATTTTTATAGCGTGAGAGCTAAACATATTCATACATACAAAATAGAGGTAACCAAAGTATACAACTACATTTACAGCAACACGTGGGCCCCCGAATATACAAAAGTAGAGAGGACATCGAACCTATTGTTGGTGAGGTTGCAAATCCAACTGTATTCTTCAACAAACTCAAATATCTACAAACGACTTTGGGCCTGAAAGGGTGGAAAGGAGAGTGGTAAATTTACACAACTCAGTGAGTAAACAAATATCTCCTAAAGTATCTAACGGCGAGTAAAAGGAGACAATAGAAAACCTCATATCCAAAAGAGTTACGTACCATGAAATTTCATTTTAATCAATTAAAATAATTTTCATTTCACTCAGATAATTAAATAGGCTTTGATTTCCAGAAAACTTGGCTTTTGCCAAAAATTTCTTTTCAGACATATCTTGGCTGAGGCATATAACCGAGACCGCTAAGGTTATTAAAATTTCTTAATCATTCAAAATACAGCCGATCCTTGACGTTGGCTAAGTTCACTCTCACGTGAGGGTTCGACGTGAAGTGAACTCTGTCATACCTCAAGAGTTACCCTTCACGCCTCTCATCAGAGGTATAATATAATGGGTTTTACCGTGCCCTTCTAAATAGGTTGGTCCACGGAAACCTGTCACTGCAGTGAGAATTCTATAACCCATCAATCAATCAAATATCCAATTACATGATTTGACAATTAATTCATTACACAGTCTATTTAGATAAAGCAGAAAACTCATAATTTTCAACATAAAATCAATTCAACCAATCATGCCATTTTATCATAAGCCATCTAGTTTAGATCATAATTTACAACACAGCAAAGGGTCTCCAATTACTCTAATTTCAAAACCAGTACTCAATTTTCAAATCAATTTATAAATATTCATTTTATTTTATAATTTCTTATTTTTCTCATAAAACAAGCCAATTCACTAATTAAATTTATTTTTCCACAAAATCACCAAATTGAATAAAATCTACTCTAGATAATTAAGGCGATAATAAGTTTGCTCACAATTTTCAGAAATCAAATCCGAGTATTCCGACTATTAATCCTTAGGTGCAATTTCCTTGCCTTTGTCAAAGGATTCACAACCTAGACATATTGTATAGTAAATTAATTACTACATTTGTGCTAATTCGGTATAAAATTAACCTAAATTCTACATGAATGCATGAAATGCTCGGGTGACCGCTTAAATACGGTATTGACCTAATTCAGCCTATCACCCGATTAAATGGCCAACTCGTCCAATTTAGCTCCAAATTGCACCATTTCTTTTTCAATACTTCAAGTCACCTAATACAACCCAAATAATAAAAAATTCAGCTTAAATCAACTTCACATTCTTGCATGGAAATTTCGGCCATAATGGTGCATTACCACTAAAAATTTTCCTATTCCATTTTCTCACCATAAATCATCATTTTCTAACCAATTTCCCTTGAAACAAATTAATCCACCATCCACACACAACATGGGACATTCGGCCATTGAAGGTTTCCAAGGTATAGGTGTTTTTCTTCACTTGTTTTCATACTACATATTATTAACTAACCGAAAACACTAACATAACTTAAATTCAAGCCAATCCAATCATGAATTTTTCTCCATACCCATTCGGCCAGCCACAAATTCATTATGAAAACATGCTTCTCAACCATAGAAAATGAAAAGAAATGCATGGGTAGTGTAGATCTCAAACAAAAATTGAGAAATTTTACCTCTTTCCACTTGATTGCTTGAATTTCCACAATTTCTCTTTGAATTTCTCCACCTAGGGTTTATTTTCTCTTTGTTTTCTTTTCCCTTTGTTTTTGTTTCCTTTGGCCAAATATGGGAGTTGTGTTGGGGAAGATATGGGCTGATTTTTTTAAGCTTAATATTAAATAATTCAAAGCTTGACACATGGCATAATATAATTGGTCCATAATTTAAATATTTTGACTTTTACACTTAAATTTTCCACCACATTTTTATGCCATATTTATTCATTCCCACCAGAAATAAAATCTACAAATTTAACAAGTGTTGGGTGGTGGAAATTACCATTTTCCCCCTGAGGTGGTAAAATTACCGTTTTACCCCTATGCTCTAAAAATACCGAGAATGAAAATTTTTCACTGCCAAACCTCATATTATACTCCAATTGATCAATCTTGGTTAAAAATTTCATCAAACAACCAAATTTAAATTTTGGGTGGCAAAATGACCATTTTATCCCTAATCAGTCAGTATTCTCGATTAACCCTAAATCAGCCCTCGAACTCTGAATCACCATTTTAAGTCATCCCTAGATTGTGAAATTCCCAATTTCACCTTAAAATCCCTATTTTAACTAGTTCGAGACATAAATCGACTTAGTTGTACTTCTAAGCATAATACCGACTTTTATCTATTTTTTTGAGATATTCCAATATACAGGCATGATGTCAATTATATGAATGACATGACAGATATTTTAAGGCTGGGCTTGATAGCACTACCCCCCTTATAATAAAATTTTGACCTCAAAATTTCACTTACCCGATTCAATGAACAGATGTGGGTATTGGTTTCTCATTTGTTACTCGACTTCCCACATCATTTCTTCCATACGAGCATTCTTCCACAACACCTTGACCATTGGAATGCTCTTGTTCCTCAATACTCGATCCCTTCGATCTAGAGTGCGTACTGATTTCACCTCGAACTTCAAACTGTCATGCAACTCCACTGGAAGTGCTTGAGGATATGGGAGGGATTAGGTACATATTTCTTTAACATCGAGACGTGGAAAACATTATGGATCCGATCTAACTCTGGAGGTAATTCGAGTCTATAAGCCATTGGCCTAATCCTTTCAATAATCCGAAAGGGTCCAATATATCTTGGATTGAGCTTTCCCTGCTTCATGAATCGAATCACACCTTTCATTACCCAATAGATACCACAGCTTATCATAATAGTGAAATCAAACAAGACTTAATATTTCCAAATGTTTAGATTGTTACCTTTCCATGAGAAACCTTGAGAAAAACTTTGTTATCTACCTCGAATTCCAAATCTTTCTTCCTTCTATCTGCATAACTCTTCTACCTATCTTGTGCCACCTTTAATCGCTCTCGGATGATTTTGATCTTTTCATTTGTCAAATCAATCAATTCTACATTAACCAATTTCCTTTCACCCACTTCATCCCAACATAGTGGAGTTCGACACTTTCTTTCATACAAAGCCTCGTATGGTGCCATTCTAATGCTAGACTGGAACTGTTATTATATGTAAACTCCACCATTGGCAAGTGTTTGTCCCAACTTCCAGTAAAGTCGGTGACACATGCCCGTAGCATATCTTTTAGAGTTTAAATAGTTCTCTCAAACTGACCATCTGTTTTCGGATGAAAGGCAGTGCTGAATCTCAAATTAGTTTCGAGAGCTTTCTAAAATTTCAGCCAGAATCTAGAAGTAAACCGAGGATCTCAATCCGACACACTAGAAACTGGTACTCCGTGTAGTCTCATTATGTCATCTATGTAAAGCTTAGCCAACTTCTCAATAGAGTACGTGCTATGGATAGCCAAGAAATGGGTGAACTTCGTCAATCTATCAACAATCACCCAGATGGCATCACTCCCTTTCTGTGTCTGTGGCAAACCCAATACAAAATCCATAGTCACGTGCTCCCATTTCCATTTAGGAATTGGTAAAGGCTGAAAAGTACCTGACGGCTTTTGATGTTTCACTTTAATTTGTTGACATATGAGACATTTTGCTACAAACATACAATAACTATTTTCCCTAATAGTTCGATATATCTAGGTGCTTCCAAGGTGCATAGCGTAGGTAGAAGAATGTGTTTCTTCTAAAACTGCTTGTCTTAACTGATCATCCTTTGGAATACAAACCCAGTCTCTAAACATCAACATACTATCATCTCTGAATTTGAGTTCACTAACTTCCCCATCTTACAGCTTTTGAATCTCCTGTTTCAATTCATCATCAAATTGCTGCAATTTTCTAATCTGATCCAACAATGAAGGTCTTACCACGAAACTAGCGAGTAGAGATCCATTTTCACCATTATTCAATTGGATCCCTAAAGACTTCATCTCAATTAACATAGGGAGATAGGAATTCCTAAGTGCCGCTAATGTCGACGAGGACTTATGACTCAAGGTGTCTGCTACTACATTCGCATTTCCAGGGTGATAATTGATCACTAAGTTGTAATCTTTTATTAACTCTAGCCATCACCTTTGTCTCAGATTAAGTTCCTTCTGGGTCAGCAAAATTTCAAACTTTTATGATCTGTAAAAATCAGACAACGCTCACCATATAAATAATGTCTCTAATTCTTTAAAGCAAATACCACTACTGCTAATTCCAGATCATGGGTAGGGTAATTTACCTTATGCTTTTTCAAGTGCCGAGAAGTATAAGCTATTACTTTCTCCTCTTGTATCAATACACACCCTAATCTCAACTTGGAAGCATCACTATATACCACAAACTCTTTTCCATTCACAAAAAGTGTTAAAACAAGAGCGAAGGTTAACCGATTCTTCAGTTCCTGAAATCGACTCTCACAGACATCGTCCCACTCGAACTTAACTCCCTTACGAGTCAGGCAAGTCAATGGAGCAGCTATTAGTGAGAATCCTTGAACAAACCTCTTATAGTAACTGGCTAATTAGAGAAAACTCTGAATTATTATTACTGTCTTTGGTTGCTCCCATTGTAATATTGCCTCGATTTTCTTGGGATCAACATAAATTCTACCTCCAAATACTACATGTCCTAAGAATATCACTTCCTTCAGCCAGAACTCACATTTAGAGAATTTGGCATAGAGTTGTCTTTCACGTAAAGTCTACATCACAATACGCAAATGGGCAGCATGTTCATCATTATTTCTCGAATAAACCAGGATGTCATCGATGAATACTATCACAAACTTGTCTAAATATGGATGAAACACCCTGTTCATGAGATCCATAAATGCTGCCGGTGCATTAGTCAAACCAAAAGGCATCACCAGAAACTCATAATGCCCATATCTAGTCTTTAAGGCAATCTTGGGTACGTCTTGTTCCTTAATCTTCAATTGATAATTCCTAGACCTCAAATCAATTTTTGAAAATCCCATTGCACCTCACAATTGATCAAAGAGATCATCAAACCAAGGGAAAGGATACTTATTATTGATGGTCACTCTATTCAGCTGATGATAATCTACACACAATCGAAGAGTGCCATCCTTTTTCTTGACAAAAAAGACTGATGCTCCCCTAAGAGAAATACTAGGGCAAATAAAACCCTTACTACCAGATCTTGTAACTGTACCTTCAGTTCCTTCAATTCCATTGGAGCCATTCGATATGGAGGAATAGAAATAGGCGCGGTACTCGAAAGTAAATCAATAGGGAACTCAAGTTCTTGATCCGGAAGTAGTCCCGATAATTCATCAAGAAATACATCAAAAAACTCACTCACTATTGGGACCTCTTCTAACTTAGGTTCCCCTTTCGAAGTATCAATCGCATGTGCCAAATAGGTTGGGTACCCTTTTTGCACCAATTTAAAGGCTTTGATAGCAAAAATTACACAATACGGTAATATTCGGCGTTCCCATGCAAATACAATTTCTGCAGCCTCTGAATTTCGAAGAATAACTTCTTTTCTAAAGCAATCTACATTCGCCCGATGTGTACTTAACCAGTCCATACCTAGTATCAAGTCTAAATCTCGGATCTCTAAAAGAATCAAATCACCCCTAAATTCTTCCTCACTGACTCTTATTTCACAGTTTCTATAGTAATTGTTTCTAACTAGTTGTTTTCCTAGAGGGGTGTGAACTATAATTTATTCCTCTAACGATGACAGGTTTCTATCCATAAATGATGCAAATGTTGTACTGACATAAGATCTATCTGAGCCAGAATCTGTTAAAACATATGCATCTCTATCAAATAAAGACACAGTACCTGTCACTGCGTTTCCTCTTCTGTTACTGCGAAAACCCTCATTGGAGTGCAAATCAGTGGTCTGGAGGGTGGATGTGCTGGAGTGTTACTCTCCACACCGGATCATATGGTTACTCATTGCTTCTGCTGTAGCCCAACTGAATCTTTCTTCTATACATCCATGTGGGCTAGTAGAGATGGAGCGGCTACAGTAGCCCTTCTGAACTATGGGCAATCACTCATGATGTGACCTTGCTGACCACACTGATAACATCGTACAGGCTCTCTGCACGGCCCAACATGAGTTCCCCCAAAGTTTCTGCATTTATTTGAGCCTTCAAAGCTATTCCTAGAACTAGCCATCGTCGATTTACTGAATCTCGTAGGCCTCTGTCGAGACTGCGAAAATGAGGGTCGAGGCACTATCATCAAAACAGAAATGGCACTCCTAGAAGTAGATGAGTCCTTGCCTCTTTTGGGTGGTTGACTGGAGGATACTGTCATGACCCGAAACTCCCATCGGGCCCATGACAACTGCCGCGACGTCCAGATAGGTACTCATTATCCAAAATGCCGACCGAAACCCCGTAAGGCTTAGCATCAACTTTTGCATCTCTCTGGTGAGCGACAGTTATGAAAAAATCACATTTCAGAAAATCATAAGTCATTTCCAATTCAAAAACATTAAAATATTATCTTCTGGCTCATAGGGGCATTTTCATCATTTTTCATGAAAAATCTCGAAACCGACCAAAAACGTATTAGGTGAATAGAAAACACATATTTAATGATTAAAAATAAATTTAAGAGTCTAAAACGTTTGTTTGAAGTAAAAATTTGACTATTTGAATATAATGAAAATATTCAATAAAATAAACTATTTCCTTATAAAACATTCTTTATAAAGCATCGGTAAATAATTTTTTTATAGTGTGAAAGTTAAATATATTCTTACATACTAGTATACAGGCAACCAAGGTATGAAAATAAAATTACAGTGACACGTGGGCCCACAACTAATCAAAATGCATCGAAAACTGGGAACCTACAGCTTTTGCCGATTCAAATCCAACTGATGGTCCTTGACAAAATCTGTTAACTATGGAATACTTTGAGCCTGAAATGTGAGGAAATGAGGCGTGAGATTATAAAATCCTAATGAGTAAACAGATACCAGCTAAATTATCTAAAGTCGAGTAAATGGAGATAAATTCAATCTCATTCTTTGTATCACATTTCACTTTATCTCAACTCATTACAATCGAGTAAAGACAAATAAAATATTATATTGAGCAAACTAGAATTATTTTACTTGAATAATTAATATTTAGTATGGCTTATGCATCTCTTAAATACTTGGCTCGTGCCAAAATCATTCTCGGGGATACCACGGCCAAAGCATCTAACCGAGACCGCCAAGGCTGTTCAGTGTAGTACACACATGAACATATTTTTACATTTTAAAATCTAGCCATTCCTTGGCGTTGGTTGAGTCTCACTCTCACGAGGTGGTCCACGTGAAGTGCACTCAAATCTTTACCTCCAGAGATACCTCACAGACGGCTCTCCGATCGAGGTAAGGTATATTTGATTTTGTGCCCCCTCTTATAGGCTGGTCCATAGAACCTCCACTGCAGGATTATGGATTATTTTATCTACCACCTTATTTATAAAATTGCAACTGCATGACATGGCAATTTGTTGCAACCTAGACTCTTAAAGCTGAATACACAATACTTGCAATTCTAACACGAAAATCAGTTTAGCCATTCATGCTCATATATTGTCATAAGCCATTAAGTTTAAACACAATTTATAATACAACAATAAACAATCCAATTACTCTATTTTCCAAAATCATCATTTAATTTTTGACAAATTTATAAAATCATTTTATAAAATCACATTTACTCATAAAGCATAACAATTTACCATTTAAACCTATTTTACCATAAAATTTCAAAATTTAATAAAAACTACTCTAGATAATTAAGACGATAGTAAGTTTACTCATTGTTCTAGGAGTCGATATACTCCTAATCCCAATCTTGAAGTACAATCTTTGTACTTTTACCAATGTAGTTTGCTCACCACCTATCCACAATGTACAATACATAATTCACCACATTAATGCTTGACCATTATAAATCAATTCAGGCTCGGTGTATAGGCATGATATGATATGCAAATTGTTCGACTATCGCTTAATCGCGGTATCGACTTAATTCAGCCTATCACCCGAATAAATGACAGGTATATCCCAATCAATTCCAAATTGCTCCATTTCTTTTCTAATATCTTAATTCACTAAACACAATTCCAATAACACCAATTTCACCATCAAAACTATCATGACTTGGAACTTCAATCGGGCCCATGACAACCGCCGTGACGTCCATATAAGCACTCATTACCCAGAATGCCGATGGGAACCCCGCAAGGCTTAGCATCAACTTTCGCACATCCCTAGTGAGCAAGAATTATTAAATACCATGTTTCAAGAATCAAAAGTCATTTTTGACTCAAAAACATTAATACATTGTCTTTTGGCTCACATGGGCATTTTCATCATTTTTCTACGAAAACCCTAAAACCGAGCAAAAATATAGAAGATGAGTAGAAAACATATATTTTATAATTGAATATAAGTTTAGAAGTCTAAAATGTTTGTTTGAAATAAAATTTTGATTATTTGAATATAATAAAAATATTCCATAAAATAAATTATTTTCTTGTAAACAATTTTTATAAAGCTATTTGTGAATAAATTTCATAGTGTAAAAGTTAAATATATTATTACATACTAAAATATAAGCAATCAAAGTATGAAATTTAAATTACAGTGACACGTGGGCCCACGACTAACCGAAATGTATTGAAAACTGTGAACCTACAATTCTTATCGATTCAAGTCCACTGTGGTCCTTGATCGAATCTGCTAACTATGGAGCTCTCTGAGCTTGTAATGTGAGGAAATGAGGGAGGTGAGATTATAAAATCTCAGTGAGTAAACAGATACCCTCTAAACTATCTAAAGGCGAGTAAATGGAAACAATAAATAAATCTTCATAAAGTAGTTCATAATATTTCACTTCTTTTCATGGAGTAAAATAAATTCATTTTACACGAAAAATTCTTATGGCTTAGGGATTTATGAAAACTTGGCTTATGCGAACAAAATCATGCTCGGTGATACCTTGATTAAAGGTGTTAAACTAAGCCTACCAAGGCTGTTAAATTATTCAAAACTCAGTTGTACCTTGGTGTTAGCTGAGTTTCCGTTCACGTAGTGGTTTGGCGTAAAGTGAACTCTGTCATACCTCAGGACAACCCTGTACGCCTCTACAACTGAGATAAAGGTATATATAGGGGGTTTTACCGTGCCACCTCTAAATAGGTTGATCCACGGAAACCTGTCTACTGCAGTAGATAATCAACCACCAATTAAATCAAAAATTTTAGCAGCATGACTAGGCCATTTTAATACTAACCAGCTTGCACGACAAACAACATTGCATATGTTTTCCAACACAATAACCAATGAACCAATAATGCGACATTTTCATAAGCCATATCAATTTAAAAATACAATTTATTATACAATAAACACCAGTCTCTAAGTGCTCTATTTCAAAATCAATTGTTCAATTTTCAAATCAATTTATAAAATTTCCTTTTATTTTATAAATACACATTTTTCTCATAAAATACGAAATTCACCATTTAAAATATTTTTTTCACAAAACCAACAAATTAAATAAAATCTACTTTAGATAATTGGGATGATAATATGTTTATTCATTGTATTAGGAGTAAAAATACTCTTATTCTAGGTCTACGGGTGTAGTCTCCTACCCCTGTCAAATGACTCACCACTTATCCATAGTACATGACACAAAATTCAATAATATATGTCAATTTGTCATAAACTATTTCAGGCTCTCTAAATCTAAATGAATGCAGGCGATGGAAAGCAAAATGTCCAATTCATTGCTTAAATATGATTTTTGACCTAAGTCGCACTATACTCGGTCTAATCGGCTAAAATCTCCAATTTAATTCCAAATCAATTCTTTTCACTTTCTACACTCCAATTATACTTAAATTACCTCAATGACTATGAATGTGGTTCAATTCATCAGTCCAAACCACAAAATACACTGGTCCATATACTAGGCAAAAATTCAAATTTTAATGCCAAAAATTCTCATTTAATTTCTAACCTCACCAAACATCAATTATCACCAAAATAGCATGAAATATCTTCAATTTCAGCATCAATTCTCCCCATAGAAAATTCGGCCTAAATGGGTTAAATGAAGGATAAATATTTTTCTTGCTAGATTTTCACACTTAACATTTTTAATCAACTAAAAACACTTAGATCCATTGAAATCTAGCAAAATTAAGACTCAAACTCCTCCTTGAAGGTTCGGCCAGCATGGGTTTGGTATGAAATCTCAAGTTTCATGCATGGAAAATGGAAAGAAATGCATGGGTAAGATGGGTTACTAGCAAAAATCAAAGAAATTTTACCTTAGCTTGATCAAACCCTTGGATTCCCACACTTTTTCTCCAATTTTCCACCTAGGGTTTGTTCTTCCTTTTGTTTTTCTCCTTTCGTTTGGTTTTTGGCCGACCAATGGGTTGAAATGGGCTGATTTTTACTTTTTATTAAGAAAATAATAAAATATTAAAAATATGACACATGGCATTTTCTAATTAGTTCAAATTTTAAATATTTGACTTTTATTCCATTAATTCTCCACCACACAATTCTCATATTTATCCAATTCCATGATGAATAAAATCCTTTGGTCTTGACAAATGTTGGGGATAAAAAATTACCAATTTGCCCTAGGGTAGAAAAATTACGATTTTGCCCCTATACTCCGAAAAGTACCAAAATTATATTTTTTTTTCACTTTTCAACCTCATATTTCACTTTTATTGATCAATCTTAGTCAAATGGGGTCAAAATCTTTTAAAAAAATTCCAGTTTTGTCCTCTAGTGGTAAAATTACCGTTTTACCTTTGTGCTTCAAAAATACCGAGAATTAAAAATTTTCACCGCTAAACCTCATATTATGCTTCAAATGATCATATTATACTTCAAATGATTAATCTTGGTCAAAATTTTCATCAAATAACAAAATTTAAATTTTGGGTGGCAAAATGACCATTTTATCCCTAATCGGTCAATTTTCTCGATTGACTCCAAATCGGCCCTCGAACTTCGAATTGTCATTTTAAGCCATCCCTGGACTGTGAAATTCTCAATTTCACCTTAAAATTTCTATTTTGATTAGGTCGAGGTTTAAATCGACTTAGTCATACCTTTAGCTATAATATCGACTTTTAATACCTTTCAGAGGCATTCAAGTATATAAACATTTCATCCAGCACATGGATACCATGACATATATTTTATAGAGTCAGATCTTACAGCACTTCCCCAATCTCTATAACATTTTCCCCAAACTCTTTCAATAAGGAATTCCTTACACTTATTTCAAGGTCATTGCTATCCTTACTTTCGGTAGTCTCGCTAGTGTCAGGGCTTTTCCTTTTGCGGAGCCACCTTCCTCAATCTGGTGGAGTCCTAGGTGAATCATTTCTCAGACTACTTGGCTTCGAGTGCCATCGACTCCTAGCCGTAGAATTTAGTGATCCTCCACTAACACTATAGGATGTGTCAAGCCCGACCCTAAAATATCTATCATGACATTTATATGTTTAACATTACACGTGCATACTAGAATATCTTAGAAAAAAATAGATACAAGTCAGTATTGTACTTAGAAGTACAAATAAGTTGATTTATACCTCGAACTAGTTAAATTAGGGATTTTAAAGTGAAATTGGGAATGTCACAGTCCAAGGATGACTAAAAATGGTAATTCAGAGTTCGAGGGTCGATTTGGAGTCAATCGAAAAAATAGACCAATTAAGGGCAAAATGGTCATTTTGTCATTTAAGGACAAAATGGGAATTTTAAAAAATATGTTGACAACATTTGATCAAGATTGATTATTTAGACTATATAGAACATAATTGGAGTTTGAGAAGTGAAAAGTTTTAATTTCGATATTTTTTTTGAACATAGGGGCAAAACCATAATTTTGTCACTCTAGGGGTAAAATTGTAATTTTACACCACCAACACTTGTCAAGCCTATGGATATCATCCATTGATTTTTATGCTATGGATAAGTGAGAAAATATGTGTGGTGGAGATAAAAAGATTAAATTTTTAAATATTTAAAGTATGGCCAATAAAATGGTGCCATGTGTCAAGCTTTTAATATTTTATTATTTCCTTATAAAATGGCAGAAATCAGCCCATTTCTCTCTCATCATGGTTGGCCAAGAGAGAAAAAAAAGAGAAGAAAAGGAAAGAAAATAAGAACATAAACCCTAGGTGCCAAAAATTCAAGAAAAAATGTGATTTTTCAAGGAAAATCAAGAGAAAAAGGTAAGATTTATTAGGTTAAGTTTGAAATCTATTTTCTTTATGCATTTTCCCTTATTTTTCATGGTATCAATGTAGTAAATATTTTGATTGTGCACTGTGTTTAGGTGGTGAATCCTCTGAAAAAGGCAAGGAGATTTCGCCCGAGGATCAGTAGGCAGAGTGCCTCGGAAAATCTGAAATTTTGACATAGTGAGTAAACTTATTATCACTTAATTTATCTAAGGTAGTTTTTATGTAAATTTTATAAATTCTGTGAAAAATGGATTTAAAAAGGTAAATTTCATGTTTTATAAATAAATGTGTTCAATTAAAATAATTTTATAAATTGTCTTAAAAACTAATAATGATTTCAAATAGAGTACTTGGAGAATATGTTTATGGTGTTATGAATTGTGTTTTAAATTAAATGGCTTATGATAATGTGAGCATGCTTGGCTGGTTTATTGTATTGAAATTGCTTGAATTGTTGTTTGCCATGTAGGCTAGTTAGTATAAAAATTACCTTGTCATGCTGCTAAATTATTTTTATGATTTGTGGGATAATTACTAGCTTACTACACTAGGCGGGTTCCGTGGACCAGCCTGTTTGGAGAGGCACGGTAACCCCGTTTCTATGTACTCACCTCGGTTGTAGAGGCGCGCAGGATATCTCTCGAGGTGATATTTGAGTGCACCACACGCTTAACCACCACGTGAGGGTGAACTCAGCCAACGCCAAGGAAATGACTGTGATTTCAAAAATGAACATGTATTTTATGAAAAATGTGAATTTTTAACAACCTTGGCGGTCTCAGTATGATGCCTCGGCCAAGGTATCCTCGAGAATGAGATGTGGCATGAGCCATGTTTTTATAAGATTCATAAGCCCTTTTTATATATATTTTAGATTAAATGTAAATTATTTGGATAAATTGAAATATATTTGGTGTTATAAATTCTTTTATGATTAGCTATACTAAATTGTCTCCGATTACTCGACTTGAGATATTTTAGGCGATGTTTGTTTACTCACTGAGATTTCATAATCTCACCACCCTCTTTTCCCACCATTTCAGGCCGGGATAGCCTGTAGATAGCAGACATCGTCGAGGATTATAGTTGGCCATACCTCTTCAAAAGCTATAGGTTCACTACCTTAGGTACTTTTGTTTATTGTGGGCCCACATAGCACTGTAAATTAAATTTAATACTTTGGTTTTCTATATAATAGTTTGTATGAATATATTTAGCTTTTACGGTATTAAAATTATTTTTCGATAATTCTATAAAGATTATTTTGTAAGAAAATAGAATGTTTTCTCGAATAATTTTATTTTATTTAATTAGTCATAATTTCACTTTAAATCACGTTTTAGACATTCAAATTTAATTTCGATTACGAAATATGTATTGTTCACACAATTACTACATTTTGGTCGAATTCAAAATTTTTGATGAAAAATGACCAAAATGCCCTTGTAAAGCAAAAATTTAATTTTTCACTGTTTTAAATTAGAAAAGGCTTAAAGTCCTCTAAAATACGATAATTGACAACTATTACTCACAGGGGAGATAAGAAACTAATATGTAAGCCATGTGGGGTTTCGGTTGGCATTTGGGGTGAGGGATGCTTATAGGGACGTCGCGACGGTTGTCACGAGCTCGAAAAGAGTACCGGGTTGTGACAATTTTATTGGTATCAGAGCTCTTGGTTTTTAAGCTTTTGATTTTAAAATTGTTTTCAAAATTTACAGTGTCAGTGTGGCCCGAGTTAGGTTAAGTTAGGTTAGGTTTACTAGGATGCATTTGCATATAGAACATGAGGTCGGTTAAACTTACGTAAATCTTTCTTTATAGATCGTATGCCTCCTAGACTCGACCACCCGCTTGTTACCAGATCGATCGGGAGGGTAGTAGGTCATTCCCAACCTCGGCTACTAGATGTAGTAGAAGAGGAATCTGCTGCGTCCACTATTCGAGCAACACTTGCTGCTGAGCAGCCCGACAGTCCTCTTCATCTTTCACCTACGGGTATACCTGCCATGCCTCTTGAGGTAGCACAGGCATTGGCAGCTTCTTTACCGCTATGGCTGGTCAAGCTTATATTGGTCAAGTTTAATCTGTAGTGCCTCTAATTACTCCTTCAGTCCTATTAGTACCGGATGTAACCATTTCTAAGAAATTGAAAAAGGTTAGATAGCTTGGCTGTGTGTCTTTCACGGGTGAGTTGGATGCCACCGTAGCGAAAATTGAATTAACTAGGTGTCGGAGACTCTCTCTGACATGAGATCGAATGACGATATGAAGCTGATGATGGCCACGCAACTATTGGAGAAGAAAGCTCGTACATGGTGGAATTCGGTAAAGTCCCGTTCCATTACTCCTCAGACATTGTCTGACTTTCTCAAGGAATTCGACGGTCAGTATTTCACTTATTTTCATCAAAAAGAGAATAAAAGATAATTCTTGAGCTTGAAGCAAAGGAATTTATCGGTAAAAGAGTACGAAGTTCGTTTTAACGAGCTGATGCTATATGTGCCTGATTTGGTTAAATCGAAGCAAGATCAGGCTAGTTACTTTGAAGAAGGGCTCCGTAATGAGATCAGGGAGCGAATGATGGTGACGGGTAGGGAGCCACACAATGAGGTAGTACAAATGGCTTTAAGGGTCGAGAAATTCACGAATGAAAATAGGAGAATGTGAGCTGAATTTGCTAGGAAAAAAAATCCGAGTGGACCTTCTAGTCAACCACTTAAAAAGGGCAAGGACTTAGTGACTTTAGGGAGCACCTCTTCTGTTTCAGTGACATCCCCTCGACCTCTATTTTCTCAAACTCAATAGAGGTCTCAAAGATTTGGCAGATCTGTTATGACTAGTTCCAAGAAGAGCTCGGGAGGCTTGGACAGATGCAAAAATTACGAGAAGACTCATTCTGGGCTGTGTAAGGGGCCAGCACGATGTTTTCAATGTGGACAGACGAGTCACCTCAAGAATGATTGCCCATAGCTGGGACGGACTACTGTAACTGCTTCACCTCCACAAGTTCCAAGGATATACAGAGGAGGGATTCTTTTGGACTACCATCGAGATTGAGAGTAGTTATGCAGTCAAGAGTAGAGAGTAACACTCCAGCACCTCCACTCCTTAGGCCACAAACTCGTTCTACAATGAGAGTCTTTGCAGTGACGGAAGATGAAGCACGAGCTCGATCGGGAGCTGTGACAAGAATCATGCATTTATTTGGTAAAGATGCATATGTCTTGATAGATTCTGGCTCAGATAGATCTTATATAAGTACGGCACTTGCATTATTTGTTGATAGAAACCTGTCATCGTTAGAGGGACAAATTATGGTTCACACTCTTCTAGGAGAAGAACTCGTTAGGAACAATTGCTATAGAGACTGTAGAGTAAGAGTCGGTGAAGAAGAATTTAGGGATGATTTGATTCCTCTAGAGATTTGGGATTTTGATTTAATTTTGGGTATGGACTGGTTAAGTACACATTGGGCAAATGTGGATTGCTTTAGAAAAGAGGTTGTACTTCAGAATTCGGAGGGAGTAGAGATTATATTTGTAGGAGAACGTCAAGTATTACCATCTTGTGTAATCTCAGCTATTAAAGCTTTTAAGTTGGTGCGGAAGGGGTACCCAACTTATCTGGCACACATGATTGATACCTCAATAGGGGAACCTAAGATAAAACATGTCCCGATAGTAAGTGAGTTTCCAAATGTCTTTCTTGATAAGTTACCGGGACTACCTCCAAATCGAGAGCTTGAGCTCCTTATTGATTTACTTGTAAGTACTGCACCTATTTTCATTCCCCTGTATCGAATGACTCCCATAGAATTAAAAGAATTGAAAGTTCAGTTGCAAGATCTGGTAGACAAGGGTTTCATTCGCCTTAGTATTTCTCCTTGGGGAACACCAATCTTGTTTGTTAAGAAGAAGGATGGCACTCTTTGACTGTGTGTCGATTATCGTCAGCTGAATAGAGTGACCATCAAGAATAAGTATCCCTTACCCCGACTCGATGATCTCTTTGATCAGTTGCGAGGTGCAATGGTATTCTCCAAAATTGATTCAAGGTCTAGGCACTATCAACTGAAGATTAAGGAGTAGGATGTACCCAAGACTACGTTCAGGACTAGATATGGGCATTATGAATTTCTGGTGATGCCGTTCGGTTTGACCAATGCCCCGACAGCATTCATGGATCTCATTAACAAGGTGTTTCACCCATATTTAGACAAGTTTGTGATAGCCTTTATTGATGATATCCTGGTTTATTCGAGGAATAATGATGAACATGCTGCCCATCTGCGAATTGTACTACAGACTTTACGGGAGAGACAACTCTATGCCAAATTCTCCAAATGTGAATTTTGACTGAAGGAAGTGATTTTCTTGGGACAAGTGGTATCTGGAGCTGGAATTTATGTTGATCCCAAAAAGATTGAAGCAATATTGCAATGAAAGCAGCAGAAGACAATAACAGAGATTTAGAGTTTTCTCAGATTAGTTGGTTATTACAGAAGGTTTGTTCAGTGATTTTCCTTAATAGCTGCTCCACTGACTTGTCTAACTCGTAAGGGAGTTAAGTTTGAGTGGGACGATATTTGTGAGAGTCGATTTCAGGAGTTGAAGAATAGATTAACCTCGGCTCCCGTTCTAACACTTCTTGTGAATGAAAAGTAATTTGTGGTATATAATGATGCTTCGAAGATGGGCTAAGGTGTGTGTTGATGCAGGATGAAAAACTAATCGCTTATGCTTCCCGACAGTTGAAGAAGCATGAGGTAAACTACCCTACCCATGATCTTGGATTAGCAGCAGTGGTATTTGCATTAAAGATTTAGAGACACTATTTATATGGTGAGCGTTGTCAGATCTTCACTGATCATAAAAGTTTGAAGTATTTGCTCACCCAGAAGGAGCTCAATCTGAGACAGAGAAGATGGCTCGAGTTAATAAAGGATTACGACTTAGTGATTGACTATCATCTTAGAAAGGCGAATGCAGTAGCAGACGCTTTAAGTCGTAAATCCTCATCGTCGACAACAATAACACTTTGGAGTTTTTATCTCTTTATGTTAATGGAGATGAAGTCTTTAAGGATCTAGTTGAATGATGGTGAAAATGGATCTCTACTTGCTAGTTTCATTGTGAGGCCTTCATTGTTGGACCAGATCAAGGAATTGCAGCAATTTGATGATGAGTTGAGACAAGTAGCTCAAAAGCTGCAAGATGGGGAAGTTAGTGAATTCAAACTCAGAGATGATTGTATGTTGATGTTTAAAGATCGGGTTTATGTTCCAAGTGATGATTAGTTAAGGCAAGCTATTTTAGAAGAAGCACATTATTCGGCCTATGCTATCCACCCCGAAAGCACCAAGATGTATCGGACCATTAAGGAAAACTATTGGAGTTCGGGCATGAAGAGAGACATAGTAGAATTTGTAGCAAAATGTCTCACGTGCCAACAAGTTAAGGCGGAACACCAAAAGCCAGCAGGTACTCTTCAGCCTTTACCAATTCTCGAGTGGAAGTAGGAACACGTGACTATGGATTTTGTATTGGGTTTGCCGCGAACATAAAAGGGGAGTGATGTCATCTCAGTGATTATTGATAGATTAACTAAGTCCGCTCATTTTCTAGTTATCCATAGCACGCACTCTATTGAAAAGTTGGCTAAGCTTTACATAGACGAGATAGTGAGACTACAGGAAGTACCAGTTTCTATTGTGTCAGATCGAGATCCCCGATTGATATCTCGATTTTGGCCAAAATTTCAGGAAGCTCTCGAAACCAATTTAAGATTCAGCACTGCTTTTCATTCGCAAACCGATTATCAGTTTGAAAGGACTATTTAAACCTTAGAGGATATGTTACGAGCATGTGTCATTGATTTTACTGGAAGTTGGGACCGACACTTGCCGATGGTGGAGTTCGCCTATAATAACAGTTTCAAGTCCAGTATTGGGATGGCATCATACGAGGCTCTATATGAAAGGAAGTGCCGGACTCCACTATGTTGGGATGAAGTGGGTGAAAGAAAATTGGTTAATGTGGAGTTGATTGATTTGAAAAATGAAAAGATCAAAGTCATCCGGGAATAATTAAAGATGGCACAAGATAGGCAGAAGAGCTATGTTGACAGAAAGAGGAAAAACTTGGAATTTGAAGTGAATGATAAAGTATTTCTCAAGGTTTCTCCTTGGAAGGGCAAGAATTTGAGAACTTAGAAGTATTAAATTTTATTTGATTATACTATGGTGATAATTTGTGGTATCTATTAAGAAATATAAGGTGTGATTCGATTCACGAAGAGGGGAAAACTCAATCCAAGGTATATTGGACCTTTTCGGATTATGGAGAGGATTGGGCCAGTAGCTTACAGACTCGAGTTACCCCCATAGTTAGATCGGATCCATAATGTTTTCCATGTCTCAATGTTGAAGAAGTACGTGCCTGATCCTTCTCATGTTCTCGAAGCACCTCCAGTTGAGTTGCATGAAGATTTGAAATTCGAGGTGCAACCAGTGTGTATTTTAGATCAGAAGGATCGAGTATTGAGGAACAAGAGCATTTCCATGGTGAAAGTGTTGTGGAAGTACGCTCGAATGGAATAAATGACGTGGGAAGTCGAACAACAGATGAAAAACCAATATCTACACCTTTTCTTGGAAACGGGTAAGTTAAATTTTGAGGTCAAAATTTTATTTTAATGGGGGTAGTGCTGTCAAGCCCGATCCTAAATATCTATCATGACATTTATATGTTTAACATTACACGTGCATACTAGAATATCTTAGAAAAAAATAGATAAAAGCCGGTATTGTACTTAGAAGCACAAATAAGTTGATTTAAACCTCGAACTAGTTAAATTAGGGATTTTAAAATGAAATTGGGAATTTCACAGTCCAAGGATGACTAAAAATGGCAATTCGGAGTTCGAGGGTCGATTTGGAGTCAATCGGGAAAATAGATCTATTAAGGGCAAAATGGTTATTTTGCCATTTAAGGACAAAATGGGAATTTTTGGAAAAGATTTTGACAACATGTGATCAAGATTGATTATTTAGACTATATAGAACATAATTTGAGTTTGAGAAGTGCAAAGTTTTAATTTCGATATTTTTTTTGAACATAGGGGCAAAATGGTAATTTTACCACTTTAGGGGCAAAATTGTAATTTTACACCACCAACACTTGTCAAGCCTACGGATATCATCCATTGATTTTATGCTATGGATAAGTGAGAAAATATGTGTGGTGGAGATAAAAAGATTAAATTTTTAAATATTTAAAGTATGGCCAATAAAATGGTGCCATGTGTCAAGCTTTTAATATTTTATTATTTCCTTATAAAATGGCACAAATCAGCCCATTTCTCTCTCATCATGGTTGGCCAAGAGAGGAAAAAAAGAGAAGAAAAGGAAAGAAAATAAGAACATAAACCCTAGGTGCCAAAAATTCAAGAAAAAGTGTGATTTTTCAAGGAAAATCAAGAGAAAAAGGTAATATTTATTAGGTTAAGTTATCTTCTTTTTGCATTTTCCCTTATTTTTCATGGTTAAAATGCATGTTTTCATGGGAAACCATGGCTGATCAAATAGGTATGGAGAGAGAAATGATGTTAGATTTATTTGATTTTGAGTTATGTTAGTGAATTTAGTTAGTTTAGCATGTTAGTAAGCAAAACAACAAGAAAAAAATTGATTCTCCTTAGTGTTTTTCAATGGGCAAACCTTGCTTGGAGTGTGGGAGTGATGGATTGATTTTTATTTCAAGAGAATTAGTTAGAAAATTGTGAGACCCTGTCAAATCTGTTAAAAACCGGTATTGTACCTAGTGGTACAATTAAGAAAATCGAACCTTGAACTAGCTCAAATAGAAATTCTAAGAGGAATTTGAAAATTCTGAAACCCACAGAATGACTTAGAATAGTGATTTGGAGTTCAAGGTCCAGTTTGGAGTCAATCGGGGAAATTGACCGGTTAGGGACAAAACGGTCATTTTCCCATTTGATGATTTAATGGAGATTTTAGCCAAAATTTGATCACATTAGACCAAAAATAATTTTATGAAATATAGTTATGATTATTGGATTATAAAATGATGTTTAGCAGTGTAAAATTGTGATTCTCGATGTTTTTGGAGCACAAGGGTAAAATGGTAATTTTACCACCAGAGTACTAAACAGGAATTTTTTTGAAAGGATTTTATCCTATTTAGTTAATATGGATTAATATTAGTGTTATTTGAGGCTGGACAGTGAAAATAATATAATTTCGGGATATTTCGGAGTATAGGGGCAAAATCGTAATTTTACCAACCGGGGGCAAAACCGTAATTTTACACCACCAGAACATATTTTTCTAGCCATGATCATCTTTTGATCATATCTTGACTTAGACTAATCAAGTGGTGGAAAAGAAATGAAAGAAAAAGTCAAAAAGTAAAAAAAAAAAGGGCCAATGGCATTATGCCACGTGGCGAACTTGTTTGTTTTATTATTAAAGCTTAAAAATCAGCCATTTCAACCCATTTTCTCTCTCTAATTTCGGCACACACCAGATTTAAGGGAAAGGAAAGAAGAACAAAGGGAAAAACCATAAACCTAGGTGAAAATTCAAGACAAAGTGTGATTTTCAAGGAAAATCAATTGAAAAATGTAATAATTCTTCACTTTGGCTTATGATCTACAATACCTATGCTTTTGTTCTTGATTTCCATGGTCGAATATTGAGATATCATGATGAACTCAATTCTGAAAAATGGGTATGGATAAGGAATGATTGTTGGAATAATTTGATTTTAGACTATGTTGATGTTTAGAGGTAGTTAAGCATGGTTATTAACAAAAACACAAAAGAAATATTCAATTTCTCTAGGACTCTTTGTTGGCTGAACCTAGGGTGTTGAGAATCCATGAGGAATTGTTTCATTGCAAATGAAATGATTTCATTTGAAATGAAAGAAATTAGAAAATGACAAATTAAAGTGAAAAAGTCTAGTAGGAAAAATTACAGTGATAATGCACTGTAATGGTTGAATTATTCCATGAAGAAATGGAAAATTTTAATACTGAAATTGGCACTAATTAAATGGTATGTGGTGAATTAAAGTATTAGAAAAAGAATGGTGCAATTTGTAATCAAATTGGACATATTGGCCAATTTATCGGGTAATCGGCCGAATTAGGTCAGCATCGCGTTTAAGCGAGTGATCGAGTATTTTATTCATCCGTATAGAAATTAGGTTAATTTTATACCTAATTAGCACCAATATAGTAATTAAATTATTGTGTTGTTTGTCAAGGTGGTGAGATTGCTGATAAAGGCAAGAAAATCGCATTCGAGGATTAACAGTCGAAGAGCTCGAATTCCACTCCTGGAAAACCTGTGAGTGAATTTGCATCTCAAAAATGGTTTTGAGAAATATGAACTTATTGAATAAAATGCTTGAATGATTTTATTCAATCTTTTTTAAAAGAATGAGCACCATGGGAACAAGCTTTTCGTGAAATATTATTTTATTGATGTGAAATTTTATTGTGTTGAATATTGCTCATCTATATGATTGCGATGCATCTGTGTACCTTTATATGGTGCTTACATGTATTGTTAATAAATTATGGGAAATCGATGTAATGGAATGCAAAGTGGGGACGACGATGCGTAGCGCTCACAATCTCCTAGAAATTTAGAAAATCGCAAAGTGGGGACGGCGACACGTAACGCCCACGATTTCTGAAAATTATCATGGCCGAACTTTGATGACCCGTGATTCGCTGTTCAGGGGCTTGCAGGGACGGCGATATGTAAAGCCTGCAAGTGCTCAGATAAATGTCTTTGTGTATAAATATATGATTGCTCATGTCTTTGTGTATATATGTGATTGTATGGTATGCGAATTGCCTTAAATTGAGAAAAATGGGTGTTACACGAAACCCTCATACTGATGAGCGAAACCATCGTACAGTGACGGGTTATGATTTCGCTACACTGAGCAAGAACGCCTTCCCGCTGCAGCGATAATTGTCGATAATTGTATTTAGCTAAAAAAAAAAATCTCGGGGTAAGTGGAAAGGGTTAAATATTAGTTAGAAAGAAAAATTGTCTCGTTTTCAACTGATGCATCATGATTGTCAAATTTCCTGATTGAGATTGCTTGTTCCCTTCTAATATTCACTCACTGAGTTTCGTACTCACGTATTATAAAAATTCATGTTTTCATATCAGGAGACTATTGGACCCTAGATCGAGGAGTCCCCGTAGTGCATCTCCTGGTTAGAAGGTGGGCATTCAGTAGCAACCCATTTCTTTTACTGTAAATGTCTCTGCTGGAAGTCTTGGGTCCTTTTGCATTGTAAATATACTCAATAATGTAAATGTATGTATGCAATGTAAATTGCTAAATACATGACTGATATAGTGCATGTATATTATTATAAATAATGCCATTGTGATTTGGCTATGTTCACACTTGGGAAAAGGTGTGTGTGTATGCATGATATGATAAATTTATGAAGCAAGGGTAAATGGATGGGCTTGCT
Organism: Theobroma grandiflorum; assembly: GCA_036013995.1. NCBI lineage: Eukaryota > Viridiplantae > Streptophyta > Magnoliopsida > Malvales > Malvaceae > Theobroma > Theobroma grandiflorum. Next base: position 19,746,784 of record CP142131.1, read on the forward strand.
TGGGCTTAGTGAGCTGTGCTCACTGGGTTCTTGCGCCTGTCATGGCTCAGGAATTGGGTTGTGACAAAAATGAAGAATTATGGAGAGAAAATTAAATAGGAAAAAAATTATGGTGTTAGTGCACCATTTTGGCCGAATTTTCCAAGAAAGAATATGACTGTGGCTTCGCTGAATTTTAAGGTATTTAGCTTAACAATGGTGATTTGAAGCATTAGAAAAGAAATGGAGTTGATTGGAGCTAAATCGGACGCGTATATCAATTTGTTGGGTAAAAGATCGAAATATGCCAATACGGTGTTTAGGCAAAATTTAGACATTTTGCATTTCATATCATGCATAAGCATAGAGTCTAGGTTAGTTTGTTTTAATTTAGCATCAATGTAGTAAATATTTTGATTGTACACTGTGTTTAGGTGGTGAATCCTCTGAAAAAAGAAAGGAGATTTCGCCTGAGGATCAGTAGGCAGAGTGCCTCAGAAAATCTAAAATTTTGACATAGTGAGTAAACTTATTATCACTTAATTTATCTAAGGTAGTTTTTATGCAAATTTTATAAATTCTGTGAAAAATGGATTTAAAAAGGTAAATTTCATGTTTTATAAATAAATGTGTTCAATTAAAATAATTTTATAAATTGTCTTAAAAACTAATAATGATTTCAAATAGAGTACTTGGAGACTATGTTTATGGTGTTATGAATTGTGTTTTAAATTAAATGGCTTATGATAATGCGAGCATGCTTTGCTGGTTTATTGTATTGAAATTGCTTGACTTGCAGTTTGCTGTGCAGGTTAGCTAGTATAAAAATTGCCTTGTCATACTGTTAAATTATTTTTATGATTGGTGGGATAATTACAAGCTTACTGTAGTAGGCGGGTTCTATGGACCAGATTGTTTAGAGGGGCACGATAACCTCGTTTCTATGTACTCACCTCGATTGTAGAGGCAAGTAGGATATCTCCCGAGGTGATATTTGAGTGCACCACATGCCTAACCACCACGTGAGGGTGAACTCAGCCAACGTTAAGGAAATGGCTGCGATTTCAAAAATGAAAATGTATTTTATGAAAAATGTGAATTTTTAACAACCTTGGTGGTCTCAGTAGGATGCCTCGGTCAAGGTATCCCCGAGAATGAGATTTGGCATGAGCCATGTTTTTATAAGATTCATAAGCCCTTTTTATATATATTTTAGATTAAATGTAAAATAATTTGAATAAATTGAAATATATTTGGTGTTATAAATTCTTTTATGATTAGCTATACTAAATTTTCTCCGATTACTCCAATTTAGATATTTTAGGCGATGTTTGTTTACTCACTGAGATTTCATAATCTCACCACCCTATTTTCCCACCATTTCAGGCCGAGATAGCCTGTAGATAGCAAACATCGTCGAGGATTATAGTTGGCCATACCTCTTCAAAAGCTGTAGGTTCACTGCTTTCGGTACTTTCGTTTATTGTGGGCCCACATAGCACTGTAAATTAAATTTAATACTTTGGTTTTCTATATAATAGTTTATATGAATATATTTAGCTTTTATGCTATTAAAATTATTGTTTGATAATTCTATAAATATTATTTTGTAAGAAATAGAATGTTTTATCGAATATTTTTATTTTATTTAATTAGTCACAATTTCACTTTAAATCACATTTTAGACATTCAAATTTAATTTCGATTACGAAATATGTATTTTTCACACAATTACTACATTTTGGTCGAATTCAAAATTTTCGACGAAAAATTACCAAAATGCCTTTGTGAAGCAAAATTTTAATTTTTCACTGTTTTAAATTAGAAAAGGCTTAAAGGCCTCTAAAATACGATAATTGACAACAATTACTCACAGGGGAGATAAGAAACTGATACGTAAGCCTTGCGGGGTTCCGGTTGGCATTAGGGTCAAAGGATGCCTATCGGGACGTCGCGGCGGTTGTCACGGACTCGAGGAAAGTATCGGGTCGTGATAAGATGTATCAGGGTTACCACCTCTTCTAGACATGGTGGGTGATCAGTGTACCTCAAGACCTATATGTAATCAAACAAAAATTTTTTATTCACCTACGCATCAAAATGGCAGGTTTCTATATACAAATATATGTGTTATATTCAATCTAACTTAACTTAACTCAACCTAGGGCCACACTAACACTGTAGATTTTAAAACAATTTTAAATCCAAAAGCTTTAAAATTCAAAATCTCTGATCTTTAAACCATGTTCTGATACCAATTTAATTGTCACGACCCAGAACTCCCATCGGACCCATGACAACCGCCGAGACGTCCCGATAGGCACTTATTACCCGAAATGTCGATTGGAACCTCGCAAGGCTTAGCATCAGCTTTCGCATCTCCCCGGTTAGCGACAGTTATGAAAAAAAATCACATTTCAGTAATCATAAGTCATTTCCAATTCAAAAACATTAAAATATTATCTTCTGACTCACAAGGGCGTTTTCGTCATTTTTCATCGAAAATCTCAAAACCGGCCAAAAACGTAGTAGGTGAGTAGAAAACACATATTTAATGATTAAAAATAAATTTAAGAGTCTAAAACGTTTGTTTGAAGTAAAAATTTGACTATTTGAATATAATAAAAATATTCAATAAAATAAACTATTTCCTTATAAAACAATTTTTATAAAGCTATCGGTAAATAATTTTTTTATAGCGTGAAAGTTAAATATATTCTTACATACTAGTATACAGGCAACCAAGGTATGAAAATAGAATTACAGTGACACGTGGGTCCACAACTAACCAAAATGCATCGAAAGCTGGGAACCTACAGCTTTTGCCGATTCAAATCCAACTGATGGTCCTTGACAAAATCTGTTAACTATGAAATACTTCGAGCCTGAAATGTGAGGAAATGAAAGGGTGAGATTATAAAATTCCAGTGAGTAAACAGATACCAGCTAAATTATCTAAAGTCAAGTAAATGGAGATAAATTCAAACTCATTTTTTGTATCACATTTCACCTTATCTCAACTCATTACGATCGAGTAGAGACAAATAAAATATTCTATCGAGTAAAATAGAATTATTTTACTCGAATAATTAATTTTTAGTATGGCTTATGCATCTCTTAAATACTTGGCTCGTGCCAAAATCATTCTCGGGGATACCCCGGTCTAAGCATTTGATCGAGACCTCCAAGGCTGTTCAGTGTAGTACACACATGAACATATTTTTACATTTTAAAATCTAGCCATTCCTTGGCGTTGGTTGAGTCTCACTCTCACGCGGTGATCCTTGTGAATTGCACTCAAATCTTTACCTCTAGAGATACCCACACATGGCTTTCCATCGAGGTAAGATATATCTGATTCTGTGCCCCCTCTTATAGGCTGGTCCACAGAACCTCCACTGCAGGGATTATGGATTATTTTATCTACCACCTTATTTATAAATTTTCAACTGCATGACATGGCAATTTGTTGCAACCTAGACTCTTAAGGCTGAATACACAATACTTGAATTCTAACACGTAAATTAGTTTAGCCATTCATGCTCATATATTGTCATAAGCCATTAAGTTTAAACACAATTTATAATACAACAATAAACAATCTCTAATTACTCTATTTCCAAAATCATCATTTAATTTATGAAAGATTCATAAAATCATTTTATAAAATCACATTTATTCATAAAGCATAACAATTTACCATTTAAACCCATTTTATCATAAAATTTCAAAATTTAATAAAAACAACTCTAGATAATTAAGACGATAGTAAGTTTACTCACTATTCTAGGAGTCGGTATACTCCTAATCCTAGTCTTGAAGTACAATCTCTGTACTTTTACCAGTGTAGTTTGCTCACCACCTATCCACAATGTACAATACATAATTCACCACATTAATGCTTGACCATTATGAATCAATTCAGGCTCGGTGTATATGCATGATATGATATGCAAATTGTCCGACTATCACTTAATCGCGGTATCGACTTAATTCGGCCTATCACCCGATTAAATGACAAATATGTCCCAATCAATTCCAAATTGCTCCATTTCTTTTCTAATACCATAATTCGCTCAACGCAATTCCAATATCACCAATTTCAGCATCAAAACCCTTCCATTTATTCATGGAAAAATTCGGCCATTACAATGCACTAACACCGTGATTTTTCCTACTTAATTTTCTCACCATAATTCATCATTTCCTAACCATTTTCTCTTGAAACAAAATCATTCCATCACCCACACACATCAAGGAAGATTCGGCCAATGAAGGTTCATGGGGAAAATGGATTCTTTTCTTGTTGTTTTGCTTCTAAACATGCTAAACTAACTCTAAACACTAACATAACTCAAAATCAATCAATTTCAACATAATTTCTCTCACCATACCCATTCGATCAGAATTGAATTCATTATGAAATCATGCTTCTCAACCATCGAAAATGAAAAGAAATGCATGGGTAATGTAGATCTTAAGCAAAAATTGAAAGATTTTACCTTTTGTCACTTAATCTTTGGAAAATCAATGAATTTTCTTGGTTTTCTTGGCTAGGGTTCGTGTTTCTCTTCTTTTCCCCTCTTTTCTTCCTTTAGTCGACCAGCACAAGTGAAAGGGGAGTGTGTGGGCTGATTTTTTTATGTTTAATATTAAATAATAAAGGCTTGACATGTGGCGCTACATGATTGGTCCATTTTTCTTTTTATACTTTAAATATTTGACTTTTCACTTAAATTTTCCACCACACATTTTGTCATACTTATCCATTCCCACAATAAATAAAACCCTCAAATTTGACTAGTGTTGGGGGGTGAAAATATACCATTTTGCTCCCGAGGTAACAAATTTACGATTTTGCCCCTATGCTCCAAAAATATCAAGAATTAAAATTTTTTACTACTAAATCTCATATTATGCTCCAAATGATCAATCTTGATTAAAATTTCATCAAATATCCAAATTTAAATTTTGGGTGGCAAAATGACCGTTTTGCCCATAATCGGTAAATTTTTTCGATCGACTCCAAATCGGTCCTCGAACTCTGAATCGTCATTTTAAGTCATCCCTGGACTGTGAAATTCCCATTTTCACCTTAAAATTCCTATTTTAATTAGTTCAAGGTATAAATCGACTTAATTGTACTTCTAAGCACAATACCGGCTTTTATCCATTTTTCTGAGATATTTTAATATGCAGGCATAATGTCAACTATATAAATATCATGACAAGTATTTTAGGGCTGGGCTTGACAGATACGCTCGGGTTCCTCCTCTTGGCAAACTCAGCTTGTATTCTTCGATTTTCATTTGCGAGCTTCTCGACCTTTAAAGCCATCTATACTACTTCCTTATGTGGCTCTTTGCCAGTCACTGTCATCCGTTCTCTGATCTCATTACGGAGCCCTTCTTCAAAATAACTAGCCTGATCTTGCTCCGTCTTCACCAATTCCGAGACATACAACATTAGCTCGTTAAAATGAGCCTCATACTCCTCAACTGTTGAATTTCCCTGCTTCAAGCTTAGAAATTCTTTTTTCTTTTCTTTTTAATGGAAATGAGTGAAATACTGACCATCAAACTCTTTGATAAAGTCTGACTAGGTTAGTGGAGTGGTGGAATGAGACTTTACTGAACTCCACTAGGTACGAGCCCTTTTATCCAATAGTCTCGTGGCCACCATTAATTTCATCTCATCGTCCAATCTCATGTCAGAGAGTGTCTCTAAAATCTGATTAATCCAATCTTTTGCTGCGGTTGCATCCAACTCACCAGCGAAAGAAACGTAGCCAAGCTACCTATTCTCTTTCAGCTTCTTAGAAATGGAGACATCCAGCATCGACGGTGGTACTGAAAGAGTAGCTGGAGGCACTGTAGGTGGGACCTAACCAGTCTGAGCCTGACCAGCCATAGCGGTAAAGAAAGCTACCAATGCCTATACCGACATGGCAGGAGTGCCAGCAAGTGGCGGAGGATGTAGAGGATGTGGAAGACTCTTTGCCTGCTCAGTAGCAGGTGCTGCTTGAAACGTGGATGTAGCTGATTCCTTATCTACTGCCTCTTGCTGACGAGGTTGGGAACGACCTCTTCCTCTCCCAACTGATCTAGTAACAGGTGGGTGTTCGCGTCTAAAAGGCATTGTGATCTATAAAGATATATAATGCAGTTTTTAGGCAACCTCAAGTTCTATATGCAAATACATCCTATTCAATCTAACTTGACCTAACCTAACTCGGGGGCCACACTAACACTGTAAAATTTTAAAACAATTTTAAAACTGAAAGCTTTAAAGTCAAAAGCTTTAAAACCAAAAGCTCTGATACTAATAAATTGTCACAACCCAAAACTCCTATCGAGCCCGTGACAATCGCCGCGACGTCTCGATAGGCATTCATACCCTGAATATCGACCGAAACCTCTCAAGGTTCTTATATCGAATTTCTTACCTCCCTTGTGAGCATTCATTGCCAAACCTCACATCTTAAGGGTTTTTAAACTTTTTTCTACTCAAATTAGTAGAAAAATAATTTTTGCCTCATAGGGGCATTTGGGTCATTTTTAGCGAAAAATTTCAAACTCGGATAAAAGCATAGCAGGTATGTGGAATACACATATTTTAAAATCAGAAACACGTTTTTCTATCTTAAACATTCATTTTAAAAGAAATAGTAACTATTAAAATATAATAATAATATTTAATAAAATATTACAATTTCTTATAAAATAATTTTAATAGAGTCATCGGTAAACAATTTTTATAGCGTAAAAGCTAAACATATTCATACATACAAAAATAGAGGTAACCAAAGTATACAACTACATTTACAGCGACACATGGGCCCTCGAATATCAAAGGTAAAGAGGACAGTGAACCTACTGTTGGTGAGGTTGCAAAGCCAACTGTATTCCTCAGTAAACTCAAATATCTACAAACTACTTTGGGCTTGAAATGGTGGAAATGAGAGTGGTGAGTTTACACAACTCAGTGAGTAAACAAAGATCTCTTAAAGTATCTAAAGGCGAGTAAAAGGAGACAATGGAAAACCTCATATCCAAAAGAGTTACGTACCATGAAATTTCATTTCAATCAATTAAAATAATTTTCATTTCACTCAAATAATTAAATAGGCTTACGATTTCTAGAAAACTTGGCTTTTGCCAAAAATTTATTCTCAGAGATACCTTGGCCGAGGCATCTAACTAAGACTGCCAAGGTTATTAAAATTTCTTAATCATTCAAAATATAACCGGTCCTTGGCGTTGGCTGAGTTCACTCTCACGTGGGGGTTCGGCGTGAAGTGAACTCTGTCACACCTCAAGAGTTACCCTCCGCGCCTCTTATCAGAGGTATAATATAATGGGTTTTACTGTGCCCCTCTAAATAGGTTGGTCCACGGAAACCCGTCACTGCAGTCAGAATTCTATAACCCACCAATCAATCAAATATCCAATTGCATGATTTGGCAATTAATTCATTACATAGTCTATTCAGATAAAGCAGAAAACTCATAATTTTCAACATAAAAATCAATTCAGCCAATCATGCCATTTTATCATAAGCCATCTAGTTTAGATCATAATTTATAACATAGCAAAGGGTCTCCAATTACTTTAATTTCAAAACTAGTATTCAATTTTCAAATAAATTTATAAAAATTTATTTTATTTTATAATTTCTTATTTTTCTCATAAAACAAGCCAATTCACTAATTAAATTTATTTTTCCACAAAATCACCAAGTTGAATAAAATCTACTCTAGATAATTAAGGCGATAATAAGTTTACTCATAGTTTTCGAAAATCAAATCCGAGTATTCCGACTATTAATCCTTAGGTGCAATTTCCTTGTATTTGTTAGAGGATTCACCACCTAGACATATTGCACAGTAAATTAATTACTACATTTGTGCTAATTCGGTATAAAATTAACCTAAATTCCATATGAATGCATGAAATGCTCAGGTAACTGCTTAAATACGGTGTTGACCTAATTAGGCCTATCACCCGATTAAATGGCCAACTTGTCCAATTTAGCTCCAAATTGCACCATTTCTTTTTCAATACTTCAAGTCACCTAATACAACCCAAATAACCAAAAATTCAGCTTAAATCAACTTCACATTCCTGCATGGAAATTTCAGACATAATGGTGCATTACCACTAAAAATTTTCCTATTCCATTTTCTTACCATAAATCATCATTTTCTAACCAATTTCCCTTGAAACAAAATCAATCCACCATCCACACACAACATGGGACATTTGGCCATTGAAGGTTTCCAAGGTATAGGTGTTTTTCTTCACTTGTTTGCATAGTACATATTATTAACTAACCGAAAACACTAACATAACTTAAATTCAAGCCAATGCAATCATGAATTTCTCTCCATACCCATTCGGCCAGCCACTAATTCATTATGAAAACATGCTTCTCAACCATAGAAAATGAAACGAAATGCATGGGTAGTGCAGATCTCAAGCAAAAATTGAGAAATTTTACCTTTTTCCACTTGATTGCTTCAATTTCCATAATATCTCTTTGAATTTCTCCACCTAGGGTTTGTTTTCTCTTTGTTTTCTTTTCCTTTTGCTTTTGTTTCCTTTGGCCGAATATGGGAGGTGTGTTGGGGAAGATATGGGCTGATTTTTTTAAGCTTAATATTAAATAATTCAAAGGTTGACACATGCCATAATATAATTGGTCCATATTTAAATATTTGACTTTTACACTTAAATTTTTCACCACAGCTTTATGCCATATTTATACATTCCCACTATAAATAAAATCCACAAATTTAACAAGTGTTGGGTGGTGGAAATTACCATTTTGCCCCCTAGGTGGCAAAATTACCGTTTTACCCTTATGCTCCAAAAATACCGAGATTGAAAATTTTTCACTGCCAAACCTCATATTATACTCCAATTGATTAATGTTAGTTAAAAATTTCATCAAACAACCAAATTTAAATTTTGGGTGGCAAAATGACCATTTTGCCCATAATCGGTCAGTATTCTCGATTAACCCCAAATTAACTATCGAACTCCGAATCAGCATTTTAAGTCATCCCTGGACTGTGAAAATCCCAATTTCACCTTAAAATCCCAATTTGAACTAGTTCGAGGCATAAATCGACTTAGTTGTACTTCTAAGCACAATATCGACTTTTATCTATGTTTTTGAGATATTTCAGTATACAGGCATGATGTCAATTATATGCATGACATGACAGATATTTTAGGGCTAGGCTTGACATAAATCCCCAGTGTTATGCAATATCAATGTTTCCTTTCCATTGCCATTTACATAATAAATTACCTAGAAAGTGCTACCTTAATAATTTCATAATCTTCCATACCACTCTGTCAGAATACATTTTAAGTTCCATATGCTTAGCATCATTATGTTCAACCCATAGGAACCACATAATAAATAATGGCAATAAGATGCGAATATGACCAGGTTTTGTATAGTCTCCAGAGTAGTACCATGCATGGAGAATATGTAAAACATTATGAGGATTGTGCACAAGTATTTGAAAAAATTTTGTAAAATAATTCCAAACCTATGGTGCTAATGTACCTTCCCAAATGACATGTAGAATGGATTCTTTCGAACAACAACAAAGGCACTTAGAAGCTAAATGGAAGCCTTTCGATTTCATCCTTAACTCCACCGGAATCCAATTATGCATTAAGTGCCATAAAAAGAATGAGACCGTTCAAGGAATACTTTTATGCCATATCCACTTACCCTAAGCAGAAGTAGGCTGTTGTTGGCGAGATAATTCCCAAGTAGTTTTTGTGCTAAATTCTGCATTTTGAGTCAAAGCCCAATATGTTGTGTTTGTGTACTTGTGCTAATAGGGATCTTCAATATTTCATCAATAATCATATCAGGTAAAACTGATTGCAATTTGGCCACATCCCTCATATTGTTAATAAAAAAGTAATTAACTTTGGTCATAGAGTGCAAATATGAGGGAAAAAAGTGTACCAAAGGTTTATCACCTTGCCGTATATCATGCCAAAAAAAGAGTTCACCCTTACTGATCTTTGATTGTATACGCTGACCGTAGATATCTTTACCATAAATCATCCATTTCCATGTGGCCGAATCATGTAGTTTAGGAGTTAGCGTATGAAGGATTTGCCCAGTGCAATATTTGGCTTTCATATATTGGGTCCACAAATTATTACATGTTCGAAAGTGCCACCAAAGTTTTGCTGAGAAAGCCTTAAATGTATCATGCAAATTACGAATGTCTATACCACATTCTGAGGTCAAAAATATAGCTTTATTCCAAGATGCCTAATGAATCCGTTTACTGTCCGAGGAATCTCCCCAAAGGAAACTATTGAAAAGTCTACCAATTTTTTCAACAACACTTACTGGAGGCTTGAGGACTTGAAGTAGATAAATGGGCAATGAAGCAAGAACACTCCATAGCAGTGTAATGCGACCACCAAGTGATAGGACTTTGTTTCCCAACTAGAGATCCTTTCATGTATCTTGGAAATAATTGAATCAAATAGCAGTGTTTTCTTGTGTCCTTTATAAATAGGAACTCTAAGGTATGTAACGGGGAAAGTCTTATGATGAAAGCCTGTGGATTGAGCAATGATCTGCCGTCTTGCATTGGTCATCGATGGAGCTGTAATAAAGCAACTCTTCTGTTGACTTATCTTTTGCCTCGAAACCTGCTCATACTCCTTGTCACGACCCAATTCTCGGGCCATGACCGGCGCAAGGACTCGATGAGCATAGCTCACTAAGCCCAAGCAAGCCTATCCATTTACTTTACTTATCATACGACGGTGTGATGCAAACACATGTGATGCACCCAGTGTGCATACAAAGCCAATTAATAATGGCATTATCAATAGAATATACATGCACTATACCAGTCATGTATTTAGCAATTTACACTGCATACACATATTCACATAGTTAGATTGTATTCACAATACAAAAAGACCTATGACTTCCAGCGGAGACATTTACAATAAAAGAAATGGGTTGCTACTGAATGCCCACCTTCTAACCAGGAGATGCACTACGAGGACTCCTTGATCTAGGGTCCAACAGTCTCCTGATCTGAAAACATGAATTTTATAAAACGTGAATACGAAACTCAGTGAGTGAATATTAGAAGGGAACAAGCAATCTCAGTCAGGAAATTTGACAATCATGATGCACCAGTTGAAAATGAGACAATTTTTCTTTCTAACTAATATTTAAACCCTTTTCACTTACCTCGAGATTTTTTTTTTAGCTAAATACAATTATTGACAATTATCGTTGTAGCGGGAAGGCGTTCTTGCTACAGTGTAGCGAAATCGTAGCCCGTCGCTGTACGAGGGTTTCGCTCATCCGTACGAGGGTTTCGTGTAAAACCCATTTTTCTCAATTTACGGCAATTCGCATAGCACACAATCACATATATACACAAAGACATGAGCAATCATATATATATACACAAAGACATTTATCTGAGCACTTGCAGGCGTTACGTATCGCCGTCCCTGCAAGCCCCTGAACAGCGAATCACGCTTCACCAAAGTTTGACGTCATAATTTCCAGAAATCATGGGCGTTACATGTCGCCGTCCCCAGTTTGCTCAATTCTGAATTTTTTTATAAAATTGTGGGCATTACGTATCGCCATCCCCACTTTACTCAACTCAAATTTTCTAAGAATCATGGGCGCTACGCATCGCCGTCCCCACTTTGCTCAATTCTAAATTTCTAGGAGATTGTTGGCACTGCGTATCGCCGTCCCCACTTTGCATACCATTACATCGATTTCAGATAATTTATTAACAACACATGTAAGCACCATATAAAGGTACACAGATGCATCGCAATCATATAGATGATCAATATTTAACAAAATAAAATTTCACATCAATAAAATAATATTTCACGAAAAGCTTGTTCCCATGGTACTCATTCTTTTAAAGAAGATTGAATAAAATCATTCAAGCATTTTATTCAATAAGTTCATATTTCCCAAAACCATTTTTGAGATGCAAATTCACTCACAGGTTTTCCGAGAGTCGAATTCTAGCGCTTCGACTGCTAATCCTCGAGTGCGATTTTCTTGCCTTTATCAGCAATCTCACCACCTTGACAAACAACACAATAATTTTATTACTATATTGGTGCTAATTAGGTATAAAATTAACCTAATTTCTATACGGATGCATAAAATACTCGGTCACTCACTTAAACGCGATGTTGACCTAATTCGGCCGATTACCCGATAAATTGGCCAATGCGTCCGATTTGATTCCAAATTGCACCATTCTTTTTCTAATACCTTAATTCACCACATACCATTTAAATAATGCTAATTTCAGAGTTTAAACTTTTCCATTTCTTCATGGAAAAATTCAGCCATTACAATGCATTAGCATTGAAATTTTTCCTACCAAACTTTTTCAGTTTAATTTGTCATTTTCTAATTTCTTTCATTTCAAATGAAATCATTTCATTTGAAATGAAACAATTCCTCATGGATTCTCAACACCCTAGGTTCGGCCAACAAAGAGTCCTAGAGAAATTGAATATTTCTTTTGTGTTTTTGTTCATAACCATGCTTAACTACCTCTAAACATCAGCATAGTCTAAAATCAAATTATTCCAACAACAATTCCTCTTTGATTTTCCACCTAAGTTTTCTTGTTTTTCCCTTTGTTCTTCCTTTGTTCTTGTTGTTGGATGCTTAGGCCAAATATGTGAGGGAATTATGGATTTAATGGGCTGATTTTTGTGCCTTAATAATAAAATAATCAAGCATGCCACGTGTCGCATGCTTATTTGCCTATTTTTCTAACTTTTTTGACTTTTTCTTTCATAATTTTCCACCGCATGATTATTCTAAATCAAGATATGATCAAAAGATGACCATGGCTGGAAAAATATCTTCTGGTGGTGGAAAATTACCATTTTGCCCTTGGGATGGTAAAATTACGATTTTACCCTTATACTCCGAAATGTACTGGAATTACATTATTTTCACTTTCTATCCTTAAATAACACCAATATTAATCAATTTAACCAAATGGGGCAAAAATCTTTTCAAAAAAAATCTCCGTTTGGTTATCAAATGGCAAAATTACTATTTTGCCCTTGTGCTCCAAAAATACCGAGAATAATAATTTTTCACTGCTAAACATTATTTTATACTCCAATAATCATAACTATATTTCATATAATTATTTTTGTTTCAATGTGATCAAATCTTGGTTAAAAATCTCTATTTATTCATCAAATGGTAAAATGACTGTTTTGTCCCTAACCGGTCAATTTTCTCGATGGACTCCATACTGGACCTTGAACTCCGAATCACTATTCTAAGCCATTCTATGGGTTTTGAAATTTTCAAATTCCTCTTAAAATTTCTATTTGAGCTAGTTCAAGGTTTGATTTACTTAATTGTACCGCTAGGTATAATATCAGCTTTTAACAAATTCGACAGGGTCTCACACTCTCCCTCACTAATAGAAATTCGGTCCCTGAATTTAAATTCAAAGTAGAGTGGTTTACCTTTACATATCTAAAAGGTGTGGATACTTTGTCTGCATTTCCTCCTCAGCTTCCCATGTTACCTCTTCACTAGTGTGATTTTGCCACAAAACTTTCACTGAGGCTACATCCTTTGATCGGAGCCTTTTGACTTGTCTGTCAAGGATAGCTACCGGCTGTTCTTCATAAGTCAAATCATCTTGGAATTGAACAGTTTCATACCGTATCACATGTGAAGGATCTGGATTATACTTCCTCAACATAGACACATGGAACACGAGGTGAACACTCGAAAGGTCTGGCGGTAATGCCAATCGATATGCCACTACTTCGACCCTCTCTAAGATCTCGAAAGGTCCTATATACCGAGGGTTTAATTTTCCTTTCTTACCAAACCTCATTACCCCTTTTGTTGGTGAGACTTTTAGAAATACATGGTCTCTCACTTCAAACTCCAAATCCCTCCGTCGGTTATCAGCATAAGACTTTTGCCTACTTTGGGCTGTAAGCATCCTTTGACGAATCATACGGATTTTATCAGTGGTGTCCTGCACCAACTCAGGCCCCAACAATTTCCTTTCACCCACCTCTAGCCATCCAATGGGTGACCTGCACCTCCTTCCATATAGTGCTTCAAATGGTGCCATTTGGATGCTAGCTTGGAAACTGTTATTGTAAGCAAATTCAACTAAGGGTAAATACCTACCCCTTTTGACTCCGAAGTCTATTACACATGCCCTCAACATGTCTTCCAAAGTCTGGATGGTTTGTTCAGACTGTCCATCAATCTGAGGGTGGAAAGCTGTACTACAATCTAAGTTAGTGCCCAATGCTTCCTGCAATTTTTCCCATAATCTACTAGTAAACTGTGTCCCTTTATCCGACACTATAGAAACAGGAATACCATGCAACCGTATTATCTCATCTACATAGAGCTGGGCATACTGAGTAGCTCCATAAGTGGTCTTGACCAGAAGAAAGTGAGCTGACTTCGTCAACCGATCTATTATAACCCAGATCGAATTATAACCCCTGCTAGTTCGAGGCAAACCCGTCACAAAGTCCATGGCAATATGCTCCCACTTCCATTCAGGCACTGGTAATGGTTGTAGTAATCCTGCAGGCCTTTGGTGCTCTGCTTTAACCTGTTGACACACTAAACACTTGGAGACAAACTCAGCCATATCTCTCTTAAGTCTTTCCCACCAGTACACTTTCTTTAGATCTTGATACATCTTTGTAGCTCCTGGATGTATCAGATAGGTTGCCATGTGAGACTCCTCTAATATCTCTCTCCTCAATCCCTCGCTATCTGGCACATAGAGTCTGGTTCCATACCTTAACATTCAATCTGTGCCACTGGTAAACATCTTCTCTTTCTTTCCCTGAGGATCTTCTAAGACCTTCACTATGAACTCATCTTTACCTTGTGCCTCTTTAATTCGGTCCATTAGGACAAGCCTCACTCTAAAATGGGCTAGCAATGCATCTGTCTCGGAGACTTCCAAATGTACAGCCATGTCTCCCAAGCTATGCATCTCTTTAACCAACAATCTCCTGTTTGTGGAGATATGTGTTAGGCTACCCATCGATTTTCGACTCAGGGCATCCGCCACTACATTAGCTTTACCAGGATGGTAAAGAATAGTACAATCATAATCCTTTACCAACTCCATCCACCTACGTTGCCGTAAATTCAAATCCCTCTGCTGGAATATATATTTCAAACTTTTGTGGTCTGTATATATCTCATAAGTCTCACCATACAAATAATGTCTCCAAATTTTCAAGGCAAACACGATTGCTGCCATTTCCAAATCGTGTGCAGGGTAATTCTGTTCATGCTTTTTAAGTTGTCTTGATGCATATGCAATCACCTTCCCATGTTGCTTTAACACGCATCCTAAACCAACCAACGAGGCATCACAATATACTATATAACCCTTTGTGCCTTGTGGTAGGCTCAACACTGGAGCGATGGTGAGACATGTCTTAAGCTTCTCAAAGCTATCTTCATAAGCATTTGACCACACAAACTTTGTATCCTTTCATGTCAGCTTGGTCAGAGGGGCGGCTATTCTGGAGAAATCCTTAACAAAGCGACGATAATAGCCTACCAACCCTAAAAAGCTTCTAATCTTCGTAACTGATGTTCGCCTTGGCCATTTCTCCACTGCTTCAACTTTCTTTGGATCCACTTGTACCCCATCCTTAGATACCACATGTCCCAAGAATACAACACTTTCAAGCCAGAACTCACATTTGGAGAACTTGGCATACAATCGATGTTCTCTCAAAATCTGGAGCACTATCTTAAGATGCTGCTCATGTTCCTCTCGACTCCTCGAATAGACTAGGATATCATCAATGAATACCACTACAAACTTGTCCAGGTAGGGCTTGAACACTCGGTTCATCAAATCCATAAAGGCTGCAGGGGCATTGGTAAGCCCAAACGACATCACTAAGAACTCATAATGACTATACCTGGTCAGAAATGCAGTCTTTAGCACATCCTCATTTCGGATCCTTAATTAATGATACCCAGATCGCAGATCTATCTTAGAGAAACATTGTGCCCCTTGTAACTGATCAAACAGATCATCTATTTTTGGGAGTGGGTACTTATTCTTCACTGTTACCTTATTAAGTTGTTGGTAGTCAATGCATAGTCTAAGTGACCCATTTTTCTTCTTTACAAATAGCACCGGTGCTCCCCATGGTGAGACACTAGGGCAAATGAAACCTTTGTCTAGCAGATCCTCCAACTGATCCTTGAGCTCCTTGAGCTCTGCCGGTGCCATCCGATATGGGGGTATGGATATGGGTCTAGTATCAAGAATCAAGTCTATGCAAAATTCAATCTCTCGCTCCGGAGGTAATCTCGGTAGTTCCTCAAGAAATACATCCACGAACTCTTTCACTACCGACACTTGACTTATATCTCTGACCTCTACTTGGTTATTCCTCACCACTGCCAAGTAACCTTGACAACCCTGCCTCAACAACCTTCTGGCAGATATGGCTGACTTCAAGTTGGTCGGAACATTACTTTTATCCCCCTAAATGCTAAATGATGGCTCACCCGGGAAATCAAATCTAACTATCTTATAGTAACAGTCTACACTGGCATGACAAGGTGACAGCCAGTCCATTCCCAATATCAGATCAAAATCCAAGGTGTCTAACACCACTAAATTCACTAGGGTGTTCTTATCCTTGATTCGAACTACGCAGGACTGATATTCCCATTCAACCACAAATGCCTCATTTGAAAGAGTAGACACCACTAATTGTTCTTCTCTCCTAACACAGTCTTTACCCAATCAAAATGCAAAGCATGGAGAGATAAAAGAATGAGTAGATCCAGGGTCAAACAATACTCTAGCATCCATATTACAGATAAAAAGAGTACTTGAAACTACTGCATTGGACGTTTGGGCATCTTGGGGAGTTAAAGCATATACCCTTGCCTGGCCTCTTTCTACGAAACTTTGATGTCCAAACCCAACTGGTCTACCCCGAGAAGAAGCACCAGCACCTCTACCTCGTGTCTCGCTAACCTCCTGTCCAGTTGAGACAGCTGCCGAAGGAGCAGATAAAGTTGGCCGAGTAGAACCGCGACTAGAACCTTGTGGTTGTTGAGTGATTGGGCAGTTCCACCAAATGTGTCCAGGCTGGCCACAATTAAAACAAACTCATGTAGCACGATAACATCGTCCTCTGTGTTGTCTCCCACAAGTATCACAAGGAGGAATAGGCTGACTACTCTGCCTTGAGTCTTGTTGCTGCCTCATTTCACTAAAAGTTCTCTGCCCTGACCCAACGTTAGTACTCGTCACATCACTCCCCCGTTGGGATAACCTTGACTCTTTCTGTGGGCCTTGACAGCTAAAAGATGAAATCCCACTGTCGAAATTTCTACGACCTTGATAACCATCTGTCTTGGCCCATTTTACTCTATCTCTTGCGGCTCTGCTCTCATTGGTCTTCATCTCAATCCGTTGAGCACAATCCACTGCCGCAGGGTAAGTATTGAAATCTCGAGAGGCCACAGCCTTAAACAGTGGTTCCACCAGTCCATCCACAAACCTTTGGACCTTCATCTCCTCCATGGAAACCAAATATGGTGCATATCGAGACAGTTGCGTAAATTTTATATCAGACTCCGACACCGTCATTCCAAGAGTCTGCACTAATGCCTCAAACTCTCTAGCTTTGGCACTTCGCACACTATGCGATAAAAATTGATCCAAGAATGCTATACTGAATTCATTCCAGGTCAGCGGTGCAGCACCTGTCGGCCTACCCCTTCGTAAGGAGTCATACCATTCCTGTGCTACATCCTCCAACTAAAAAGCTACTAGCTCCACTGATTTAGAACTAGAGCATCCCATAGCGTAACAAATCTTCCCCATGTTGTCTAAGAAAACCTGGGGTTTCTCCGATGCATCTGACCAAGTAAATGATGGAGGCTTAAGTTTTAGGAAGTCAATGAGTGAAACCTCTTCCTGAACTCTGTCACCCTCGAGACATTGGCGGTCTGTTTGGCCTTGGGAACTAGGGGACTCTTGCTCTACATGTCTCCCCTCTACCATTCTCTGTATATCTTCCATACGGGTTGCCATCATTTCTACAACCCGATTGAATCCCTGCAGACCCGTTGTCAAGTCCTCAACAATAATGCCCCTAGTCGGTGGCCTAGCAGTCGCACCTACAGGCTGTCAATCCTTCCTCCTACTCTCAAGCGTATTTGCCCTCCTCAGTGAGTGAATATTAGAAGGGAACAAGCAATCTCAGTCAGGAAATTTGACAATCATGATGCACCAGTTGACAACGAGACAATTTTTCTTTCTAACTAATATTTAAACCCTTTTCACTTACCCCGAGATTTTTTTTTTAGCTAAATACAATTGTCGATAATTATCGCTGCAGCAGGAAGGCGTTCTTGCTGTAGTGTAACGAAATCATAACCCGTCGCTGTACGAGGGTTTCGCTCATCCGTACAAGGGTTTCGTGTAAAACCCATTTTTCTCAATTTAAGGCAATTCACATACCATACAATCACATATATACACAAAGACATGAGCAATCATATATATATATACACAAAGACATTTATCTGAGCACTTGCAAGCGTTACGTATCGCCGTCCCTGCAAGCCCCTGAACAGCGAATCACGCTTCACCAAAGTTCGGCGTCATAATTTCCAGAAATCGTGGGTGTTATGTGTCGTCATCCCCACTTTGCTCAATTTTGAATTTTTTTTATGAAATTGTGGGCGTTACCTATCGCCGTCCCCATTTTACTCAACTCAAATTTTCTAAGAATCGTGGGCACTACGCATCGCCGTCCCCACTTTGCTCAATTCTAAATTTCTAGGAGATTGTGGGCGCTACGTATCGCCGTCCCCACTTTGCATACCATTACATCGATTTCAGATAATTTATTAACAATACATGTAAGCACCATATAAAGGTACACAGATGCATCGCAATCATATAGATGAGCAATATTCAACACAATAAAATTTCACATCAATAAAATAATATTTCACGAAAAGCTTGTTCCCATGGTACTCATTCTTTTAAAGAAGATTGAATAAAATCATTCAAGCATTTTATTCAATAAGTTCATATTTCCCAAAACCATTTTTGAGATGCAAATTCACTCACAGGTTTTCCGGGAGTCGAATTCTAGCGTTTCGACTGCTAATCCTCGAGTGCGATTTTCTTGCCTTTATCAGCAATCTCACCACCTTGACAAACAACACAATAATTTAATTACTATATTGGTGCTAATTAGGTATAAAATAAACCTAATTTCTATACGGATGCATAAAATACTCGGTCACTCGCTTAAACACGATGTTGACCTAATTCGGCCGATTACCCGATAAATTGGCCAATGCGTCTGATTTGATTCCAAATTGCACCGTTCTTTTTCTAATACCTTAATTCACCACATGCCTTTTAAATAATGCCAATTTCAGCGTTTAAACTTTTTCATTTCTTTATGAAAAAATTTAGCCATTACAATGCATTAGCACTGAAATTTTTCCTACCAAACTTTTTCACTTTAATTTGTCATTTTCTAATTTCTTTCATTTCAAATGAAATCATTTCATTTGAAATGAAACAATTCCTCATGGATTCTCAACACCCTAGGTTCGGCCAACAAAGAGTCCTAGAGAAATTGAATATTTCTTTTGTGTTTTTGTTCATAACCATGCTTAACTACCTCTAAACATCAACATAGTCTAAAATCCAATTATTCCAACAACAATTCCTCTTCCATACCCATTTTTCTGAATTGAATTCATCATAATATCTCAATATTCAACCATGGAAATCAAGAACAAAAGCATAGATTAGCTAGGTATCAAGAAGATTTAAAGAATTTCTAACTTACCTAGCTTGTTTCCTTGATTTCTTCACTTTCTCTTTGATTTTCCACCTAGGTTTTCTTGTTTTTCCCTTTGTTCTTCCTTTGTTCTTGTTACTGGATGCTTAGGCCGAATATGCGAGGGAATTAGGGATTTAATGGGCTGATTTTTGTGCCTTAATAATAAAATATCAAGCATGCCACGTGTCGCATGCTTATTTGCCCATTTTTCTAACTTTTTTGACTTTTTCTTCCATAATGTTCCACCACATGATTATTCGAAATCAAGATATGATCAAAAGATGACCATGGCTGGAAAAATATGTTTTGGTGGTGGAAAATTACTGTTTTGGCTCCGGGACGGCAAAATTACGATTTTGCCCCTATACTCCGAAATGTACCGAAATTACATTATTTTCACTTTCGATCCTCAAATAACACCAATATTAATCATTTTTAACCAAATGGGATAAAAATCTTTTCAAAAAAAATCTCCGTTTGGTTATCTAGTGGCAAAATTACTATTTTGCCCTTGTGCTCCAAAAATATCGAAAATCACAATTTTTCACTGCTAAACATCATTTTATACTCCAATAATCATAACTGTATTCCATATAATTATTTTTGGTCCAATGTGATCAAATCTTGGTTAAAAATCTCTATTTATTCATCAAATGGTAAAATGACCGTTTTGTCCCTAACCGATCAATTTTCCCGATTGACTCCAGACTGGACGTTGAACTCCGAATCACTATTCTAAGCCATTCTGTGGGTTTCAAAATTTTCAAATTCCTCTTAGAATTTCTATTTGAGCTAGTTCAAGGTTCGATTTACTTAATTGTACTACTAGGTATAATACCGGCTTTTAACAAATTCGACAGGGTCTCACACTCCTGTAAAAATCCAAGTACTTTCTCCAACGTTGATTTGCTCCCATTAGTAAAAATCATAACATCATCCGCAAAAGCAAGATGGCTAATATTTAAAGAACAACCCGAATAAAAGTGCACTAAGTGATATTGGGCAACGACAGAGTTAATACCTCTCGATAAATATTCCATCGCTAATATAAATAATAACGGCGAGATTGAATCACCTTGACGTAGTCCTTTCTCATATTTAAAATAACCAACCGAATGCCCATTGACAAGAAGTGAAAACCAACAATTGGAAATGCACCGTTTAATCATATCAATCCACTAAGAGCTGAATCCAAATTTCTCCAAGATTAAATAAAAAAACTCCCAGTTTAATCTATCATAGGCCTTCATCATATCTAGCTTTAAAATCACATTTCCAACTCTAGCTTTGTAGTCAATTTTACCTGCTAATTCTTGAGCAAGGAGAATATTGTCACTGATTAACCTACCACTTACAAAGCCACTTTGGTTATCCGAAATTAAAGTTGAAAGTAATTTAGCTAATCGGTTCACCAATAATTTAGTAATTATTTTATTAAAAACAGTACATAGACTGATAGGGCAAAAATCACTCCAAGACTCTGCATCCAGTTTTTTAGCTAAAAGTACTAAGGTTGTAGAGGTTACCCCCCTTGGCAGTGACGATCCAGCGAAGAAATCTCTCACAGCTATCAATAAGTCCTCCACAATTATATGCCAACATTGTTGGTAGAATAAGGAAGAAAATCCATCAGGACTTGCCACACTGTCCTTATCAATGTCAAACACTTCCTCTTTCACTTCAGCCATTGTTGGTTTTGTACATAAAGTTTGGTTGTCTATGTTAGAAATTAAATGGGGAATTAAATCAGCATTAAACTTGGACAAATCTATTGCCTCAGCTTTCAATAAATTAGCAAAATAATCCACAGCAGACAATTTAATCTGAGCTTGGTTTTCCAGTATAGTACCATCCTCGGTTTTGGTCATAAAAATGTAGTTTTTCACCCTTTTTTTTTTTGCACTCGCATGTGGAAGAATTTTGTGTTACGCTCTCCTCCACTAACCAACGCACACCAGATTTTTGTTACAAAAATGCTTCCTTCATGCTAAGCAAATGGTTCAGCTTTGTGTATGACCAATTAAGCTGCTCTCGGTTTGCTTGAGACTGCACTTGTTCAAATAATTTTTAATAGTCCAATGCATGCTGTTCAACAGCCTTGACATTGCTAAATTGTCCCCAAAAACATTTTTATTCCAGTCTTTCAAAGTTTTTGTCAACCGTTTTTGCTTGAGCCAAAACACCATCAACCCGGTATTGTGTATTGGTTCCTTCCAATTCCTATCAACAAAGCTCATAAAACCATGATGTTTTATCCACGCATGTAAGAAGTGAACGAAAAAATGATGTCTAACCGAGGAATCTAAACAAGAAATTAATAGTGAGCAATGGTTAGAACTATCCCTATTTAAATGTTGAACCCGTGTACTTGCAAATTTTGCCCTCCACTACATGTTATAAACTACTCTGTCCAACCTTTGAAACATGCGTGAATTTGTCCATGCGAACTTATTTCCTTCAAAACCTGCATCAAGCAAACCACAATCTAAGAGAGTCAATGCAAAATCCTTCATGGACCCAGCATGTGGTTCTGCACCTATAAGCCTTTCCTCTCTATTGAGAATTACATTAAAATCACTTCCTGCAAGCCACGGGTCCTATATTCCAGCAACCATATGTCTCAAAAAAGCCCAAAAAGCTTGCCTTTCTAGTCTAGTACATTTAGCATAAATAAAAGAACATTGAAAGGAAAATGGAAGCCACAGCACAGAGAATTTAGCATGCAAACATTGAGGATGATCAAATCGTATGGAGCAGGATACATCGTGTGTCTAGAACAGCCAAATCTTTTGAGAAGAGTTAACAACCGCACCATCAAAGCCGAGCATTCTCCTAAAGAACTCAGTTTGAGAACCATGCACCATTGGTTCTAGAATAGCTAGGATTTTAATATGATTCATCAGCTTCTATTTTTTTATTCTTCTTTGGATTACTTTACCAGTAACCCCGCTCACGTTCCAGATTAAAACATTGATCATGGACATGATCTGGTAGTTATCAGGTAGCATAGCACACTGAAATGGAGTTGTCATTAGACACTTCATTATTTTCCCGAATGTCCACTGCATCCACGGAAGTTAGGCTGATATTTTTCCCAAGGGCTACTACACTATCCGAATTACACCTGCGTTTGACCAAAGGGTGAATTTCCAACTTCGTGGAATTATGACCTGAACCAGAAGGCACATCACTTTGCTTTTTGTCATACAAGCATTTACCAGCTGTAGACCTCATATTATAGGCTGCTGCTCACCATAGTCCTCTAGCCTTTCACGTTGTCTTACCGCAGATGGATCCATTCTATTTTACCTTATAGAATGCCTCGTTTGACTAACACCCTCTCTTTCAATTGGGCTGTACTCTCCATTTCCTTCTAACATGTCCTCTAACCCTCTTTGAAACCCTGACCCACTCTCTAAAAAGTGTTGTCCTACCCTCTGCTCTTCAATAAAATAATTTTGAATAGTTTGATTTGCACTTGCATGCACTGATTTTTACAAGAATGTCCCATCAGCTTTTTTTTTATTATTAACTCTTTATCCCACTCACTTGTGACCTTATTTTGTCGGTTCTTCTTGCCATGCACGTAACTAGCCATACGTGATGTAGATCGTTCTGCTATTGAGAGAACCCCAACACTCGAACAACCAGCTGCTCGTTCTAGCGCTACTGCATTTTCAGTGAGCAAAGCATTGTTTACATGCTCTGTTTGCCCCTGTTCTGCATATTTCTCCTGGTCTGCACCCTTAACAATACCTAGAGCTTTAGTTCGGTCATATTGCTCAACCTGATGGTGGTTGGGATCTTCCAAATTAAATTCCACTCCTCTAGACTCCTCAGTTCCATTTTCATTCGGTTCTCCAACATCTTGTCGGTATGTCCTCTATTTCAATGGATCTGCTCTGCACACAGTTTTTCTTTTTTCCAAATTTACAGTCAGCGCATCACCTTGCATCACTTGCATATGTTTTATGGTACCTATGGGCTCGAATTTTTTCTTTTTTCCAACTCTCCTAACATCGAACCTCTTTACCCTTCTTTCATCTACTTCTAAGGTACCTCCAACCTCTGATTTTTCTTTTTTCCATATCTTTTGTAACCTTCTGCAACAACACATTTTCCTCTATGGCATCAACAACATCAAATCGGTTATAAGTCGGTATTTGCACTTGTCGCAAGCTATTATAAAGAGGATCCATCCCATTCGGGTTTTTTGTTTTTCTCATCCCTAGTTTATCTACCACCTGCCATTTTGTAGACTATTTTTGCTCGATAGCTTGAGACTTGCCTTCTATCAATTCCTGATCACCTTCTTTTGGCTTTTTCTTGACACCATCAGTCCCATTCCTAGTCGTTTTTCCTTTCACAGGCTATGCTCTCTTCTTCGGTCTATATTCCGTTACCATACACGTTAAAATACCATGTCCCACATGACAACAGTGTGAGCAATACTCCAGTAGCTTTGCAAACTCGACTTTCTGCATATAACCGCTTGTTACGGATCTTGTTTGTTTGTCCTTAGTTACGATCCAGGTGTGAGCAATAGGAGGCCTTTAACAATCATATTCAACACACACCCTCACCACACTATGATGTGTTCCGTTCGCTATGGCTTCATAAACCATCAGAGGACGACCTACTGTTTTTGGAATCACCAACAAGGCAGACTTCTCATATAAGTGAGCCTTCAAATTTGGGAAAAAAATCCAAACTGGAACCATTGAAGATTCGTTCTTCGGTTGGAAGTTAGGGGACTATTTAAAAACCTGTATTTTTTTTTTCGACATGTACCATACTTGTTTCATCCAGATCTGGTTGAGATCATGTTCATTTGAAAGCTGAATCAAGATATGCTTGTAGTCAAGCCATCAGATCTCATATGCTCCCACTAAGCTGATGCCTTTAAATGCCATACGAATCTCTTGTAAGCGCGACATTTTGGAGAATTTACCTACCATGGAAAACTTGAAAAGTTGGGCCAAGGCATTGGTCTCATCATCAAAGAAAGCAACCGTCGGTTTATCCTTGTATAAAAAAGGTTCACGGGAGGGGGGGATTAAAGGTAGTTTTTCCCTAGCTGTCGCACTCAAAAATGACTTCTTTTGTGCACGGGGAGAAATAGGGGGGTTTTGGAGGTTCTATTTTTGCAAGCCGCCATTGTTGACTGGCAGCTGCAAGTCTTTTGAAGTTGTAGGGTTACAAGTTGTCCCCTGCAACTTGGGGAATGATGTGTCGGCATGCTGGGAAGGCAAAGGTTGGTCCGATGGCCTACCAGGCGCCATCTCGTGCACAAGAGGAAAGGGAGGGAATTACGAAAAATTCATAGCATTTTCTATTTTTTTTCCAATGTTTTCTTTTAATCAGCGTTATTAAATAATCAAGGTTGAATTAAGGGGCTTTACAAGAAATTAAGCTAAATTGCATTGTTTTTTTTTTTTAACATAAGTGCATCATGTTTTCTAAAAAGTTTATGTATCATTTGCTTGTTCCCTTATTGTGTTTTCTCACGGGTTTATACTCACCCTTTTTAACCTCATGTTTTTAGATTTAGAGGTAGTTGGAACCCAAATTAAGGAGTCCACTTGCATTTACCCTTTGGTAGGTATCATGGCATTCAATAGCCATACCCTCACTCAAAGTCACTCCACTAGTAGTCAAGTGTGAGACCTCAACCTTTATAGACACGTAATTAGGAGTAGACATGATAAAACAGACTAAGGGTATTTTTATCATTTTCCTTAATGAGCTCTAAGAAGTAGGTTTTCACATATTATTAAGGCCTAAGTGGGCCTAAGGAATAAATGAATGATGTATATAATGATAAATAAATGAAGAAAATAAAAATAATGATAATTTCAATAGTAGGGGTAAAATGGCTATTTTTCATCTCGAGTAGAAATTTTTAAGTTTTCATGAACCCAAGTATTTCTAGACTATTATGGACTTTGTCTCAATGTCAAAAGAGTAAAAAGATTGCATAAAGGATTGGAGGAAGACAAAGCCACCTTGTTAAAGGTATTTTTGTAAATTAAATAAAGCTAGGATAAACTTTAGATATAAATATCTAATTTCCAGCAACTTCTTCTAATCTCAAGTAACTTCTTCTTCTTCCTATCTCTTTTCCTTTTCTCCCATTTTCTCACCTTCCATGGAAGCTTTCTTTGAAACTTCCAAAAATTTTCTCAAGTTAACCCCAATTTTCATGCTTTTGTGCACCTTTTCACAAAGTCCTTTATGCCCTTTTACTCTTTCACCTTAAAACCCTCAAAAGCCTTATTTTAATACTTTTGCTCACTAGCTAGGTGTTTTAGAGAGAGAAAGAGAGACTTTTTATAATAGCTTGAGGACTCTTGAGGAGGAATTCAATTACAAATCTAGCAAGGTGAGTGTAGGACCCCGTATTTTGATATTGTGGCTAATAAAGTTTACAGATGCCAATTAAGGTTAATTATCGAGTTAAAAAGGGTAATTTAGAAGTGAACCTGTGAAATCTCGACCTAAATAGACACCTAACTAGAAGTAGACGTGATAATGCGGACTAAGGGTAATTTCATCATTTCTCTTGGTAATCACCTATGAGTGGGTTTTCTAATGTTATTAAGGTCTAAATAGGCCTAAGGAATGAATGACTGATGTTTGTAACGATAAAATAAATGAAGAAAATAGAAATAGTGATAATTTCCACGATAGGGGCATAATGGTCATTTTTCATCTCAGGTCTAAATTTTTAAGTTTTCATGAACTTGAGTATTTTTAGACTATTATGGACTTTGTCTTAGTGTTAAAAGAGTAAAATGTTGAATCAAAGGAAAGAAAAAAGGCAAAGTCAACTAGTGAATGGCATTTTTGTAAATAAGTGAAACTTTAGTCAAATTTAGCTATAAATATCTCCTTCTTCCAACAGCTTTTTCAAATTTCCAGCACTTCTTCTTCTTTTTCTTCTTCCTTTCTTATGTTTTCTAACCTTCCATGGGAGCTTCCTTCCAAGCCACCATAGATTTTCTCAAGTTAATCCAAATTTTCACGCTTTTATGCACTTTTCCATAGAACTTTTTGTGCTCTCTTACTCTTTCCCCTTAAAACCCTCAAAAGTCTTTCCATAATACATTCTCTTACTAGCTGGAATTTTAGAGAAAGAAAAAGGGATTTTCCTTGATAGCTTGAATATTCTTGAGAATGAATTCAATTACCAAATTATCAAGGTGAGTAACGAAATTGAGTTGAATTTTTAAGTTGTTGATAATGGCTAGTAATTGGACTTGTGAGTTGTTTTATTGTTGAAGTTTGTTTATTTATTTCTAGTGATACTAGGGTGGAGAGAATAGATAACCACTTAATGGTAGCTGGAAGCTAGTTAGGAATAACTAGTAGAACATGATTTAGGCAATAGCTTTTAGAATTATGGTTATGTGAATTGAGTTGGTTTGTGATGCCATTATGTGTGAAAGGTTCCAACAAGGCCTCACATGTCCATTTGGAGCATTAGTTGAAGCTAGAGTCAAGAAAAAGAATCAACAAGACCGGTGAGTGAACTTGCATAAAATGTTTTGGGATTAAGGCCTATGTGGTTGATTGTGACATTTTAATTGTTTTTCTATAAAAATGCATGGGAACAAGCCTTTAGTGAAATGATTTTGTGATGTGGAACATGATTGTGATGAATCCATATACCTCTATATGATGCTGATATGTATATAAGAGTATATGATATGTATTGTTGAGTAATTTTGTGTAATTGATGTAATCGTGCGTGTGCACGATGTGGGGGGATGCACATGTCGGTGATAACTAAATATAACCGTGCGTGTGCACGATATGGGGGGATGCACATGCCGATGATGGCAAGGTGTGGGAGTGTGGAGGATGACATTAGTTGTGAGCGATGTGGGGGTTGCACATGAGCTGGTAATATGGTGGTGATATTTGTGGTTATATATGTGTAAATATATGTATGAAATAGAAAGTTTATGAGTATGGTTTATGGTTGTAATGTATGTGAATCATGCATGTTGTACCTTGAGAAATGCTAAGTATTTTAATTTGAGGTTATTGCAGCAAAAATGGTTTCCTTTGTGTTCAACAAAAACTCTTTTTTTTTATGCCTTGTTTTTGGCTACAGCCAGAAACTCTCGGGTGGCTCTAGAGTCCTATACCATGCTTTTAATTTGACAATTTTTTTGACCATCTTTCCGTCAGAACTGGATAAAGTGGTAAACATAAAAGTTGTATCCCAGTCTCTTAGCTTTCCAATGGTTGAAAAATTATATCAATTGGACCTCAGTAGTGTCAGATATACTTGAAAAACCGAACCATATGCAAACCCAAACTACCTTTCTACTGCAGTGAAAGTGTTTTCACTTTGCAAAATATTTTAGCCACCTTCCAGCTAGAACTGGGCAAGGTGGTCAACATGAAAGATATAGCCCAGCCTATTAGCTTTCCAATGGTCTAAAAATTATCTCAATTGGACTTCTTTAGTGGCAGATATGCCGAAAAAACCAAAAAACATGCAAATTAGGAATGTTTCTCGCTGCAGCGAGAAACTTGATGTCATGCTTGTTACCTTGCTTGACCTTGACATATTTTTACCCATTTAACTTCTTAGATTTCTCATGGGTTTTTCAACACTTGGAAGCTATTAATTGAAGTTTGAAATGAGGGGTTTCTAGTAAGAAATTAAATCAATTGCATTGTTTTTGAAACAAGTACATCATAATTTCCAAAATCCCCTTATCGATTGCTTGTTCCTTTCCTATGTTCACTCACTGAGTTTTATACTCACGGTTTGAAACTTCATGTTTTCAGATTTAGAGGCAATTGGGACCTAGACCAAGTCGTCCATGCATGCTCGCCTTTTGGTAGGTACTATGGCATCTCAGTAGTTGTACCTTTATTCAAAGTCACTCCGCTGACGGTCGAGAGTCTTTGTCTGTATACAAGTATATGTAATGTAGCTACTAGGAGTCTTGTTATAAATGAAGTATATATATATGTTGGATTGATGATGCCTCTATGAGATGGTAATGAATGATAGTACTTTGAGATAATGGAAATATAAATATGTGGTATACATGTTTTGTACTGAAATACATTGAGTTGTGAATCATGAATTGTGGTTTAGGAATGGTAATGCAAGATTTATGAAATGTTGAACATGATTACTAAAAAAGGCTTGCTTGGGCTTAGTGGGCTATGCCCATTGGGCTCATGCGCTAGTCATGGCCCGAAATTTGGCTGTGACAGTGAGTAATGAAATTGAGTTGATTTTTAAGTTGTTAGGAATGGTTATTGGTTAGATTTGTGAGTGTTTGTAGTCGAGATAGTTTATTTATTTTAGTGTGACTAGAATAGTGAAAATAGATAGTCACTTAATGGTAGTTGGAAGCTAGCTAGGAAGAACTAGTAGAACATGATTTAGGAGATAGCTTTTAGAATTATGGTTATGTGAATTGAGTTGATTTGTGATGCTATTATGTGTGACAAGTTCCAATGAGACCCCACATCTCCATTCAGAACAATAGTGGAAGTTAGAGTCGAGTTAAGAATCAACAAAGACCGGTAAGTGAACTTGCATTTAAAATGGTTTGGGATAAATGCATATATGTTTGATTGTATTACTTGAAAATATTTTAATTGTCTTTTCTTCAAAACGTGCATGGGACAGGCCCTTAATAAAATTTTTTTACATTGTGGAATATGATAGTGATGGATCCATATGCCCTTATATTATGTTGATATATATATATATATATATAAAGATATGGTTTGTATTGATAATTAACATTGTGTGGTAATTATAACTGAGTGCGTGCAGTGTGGGAGGGCACATACCAATTTTGATGGTGATTCCAACTATGTGTAGTGTGGGAGTGCACGTGAGTTGATGACTGATGGGGGATTCCAACTATGTGTGGTGTGGGAGTGCACATGAGATGATGACTGGTGATGGTCTATATCCAGTTATATGTGGTGTGGGAGGGCACATGAACTGACGACCGTTGGGCGTATTCATGCTTGTATAAATATGCCATAGGGATGATTATATATGCTATGAAATTGTTTATATATGTGTTATGAAAAGGTTATGGAACCAATATATGATTACATTAAATATTGAGAAAATTTGATTATTGTCAATGTGTTCAATTTAATGTTCAATGTGGCATGAGTGGATTTTCTTTGTGGTAGAGAAAACCTTTGATTTTCAGCTGGCCAAAATCTCGTTGCAACGAGAAACTCTCAAGTGATGAAGGTTACCACCAGCCCAAGTTTTTGCTATAGCAAGAAACTCTCGGGTTGTTTAAAAATTTTGGTCCAATTTCACTGCAATAAGAATCACTCTGTCATGTTTACCTTGCTTGGATTTTGCTATGGTTTTTACTCATTTATCTTCATGGTTGATCATGGGTTTTTCAGTACTACGAGCTTATTAATCAAAGTTTGAAATGAGGGGTTTTAGAAAGAAATCTAACTAAATTGCATTTTTTTAAAAACAAATGCATCATGATTTCAACACATTCCTTATCGTTTGCTTGTTCCCTTTTTATGTTCACTTATTAGGCTTATGCTCACTCTTTTATATTGCATGTTTTTAGATTCGTAGATAGTTGGAACCTAGATTGAGGCGTCCACTTGCAATTTGCCCTTGGTAGGTATCATGGCATTCGATAGCCGTATCCTCACCCAAGTCACTCCATTGATCGTCAAGAGTCTTTGCATGTGCATATATACACTCAATATAAATCACTAAGATTTATGTTAGAAACCATGTGCATATTTTGACTTATGATGCCATTATGAGATGGAAATGAATGACAATATTTTGAGATGATATAAATGTAAATATTAGTTTGCCATCGTTTATTGTAGAGATACTTAAAATTTTGAATTACGAATCATGGTTTAGAAATGATGGTGTATGATTGTTGAAATAATGAACAAGATTATAATAATAGGCTTGCTTGGGCTTAGTGGGCTATGCCCATTGGGCCTATGCGTCGGTCATAGCCCAGAAATTGGGTCGTGACATCAAGAGCCTTTTAGCATGTGCACATGCACATTAGATGTGAATAGTTAAGACTTATTTTGTAAACCACATATGTATATCTTGATTGATGAGGCCATTACAAGATGGCAATGAATGAAAATATTTTGAGATGATACAAATATAAACATTTGGTTGAAATGGTATATTACCGAAATACGTATATATGAGAATCACAAATTATAGTTTAGAAATGGCGATGTATGTTTGATAAAATGATAAACAAGTTTACATCAAAAGGCTTGCTTGGGCTTGGTGGGCTGTGCCCATTGGCCCATGCATAGGTCATGGCTCGGAATCTGGGCTATGACACCATATGATAGCGGGATACTACATCGCTATTAGTTTGGATGCGTATCTAGCTATTTCTACTTGCCAGTCGCTCGTTACTTCCTCCAGCAAGCCACCACAGCACGTTATCTTTACTTTTGCACTTCCTAGCAACAATCTAAATTCAATATCTTTAGTGTATATCATTTCCAGTTCTCTTTCTCATTCAATCATGAATCCTTATTCAACTAACTTATATCTTGACACATTTTTACCAAAGTTACTTATATCCTTTACTTGCTTAATTCTTTAAATTATAAATACAGGTAACTTATTTTTGACTCTATCACACATATTTCCAAGGATATTTATCAAGTTCAACTGTTATTTCCACACCAATAACCTAGCATATGGCAGCAACTATAAATTTGCTTGCATCAAGCATTTTCTATGTCCATATACACCATAATTTACATTTACATGCTTCCACCAAGCATAACATCAATATTCACTCATGCACACTAACATTCATAACCTTTTTAAGCCGTTCACAACAACACGTATCCACACATTATATTTTTCGAGCTTTCAACTATCACAATTACTTCTTAATCGTGCCTATGTGTAGTACCTCGTATTTTGATATGGTGGCTAATAAAGTTTACGGATGCCAATTAAGGTTAATTATTGAGTTAAAAAGGGTAATTCAGAAGTGAACCTGTGAAATCTCGACCTAAATAGACACATAACTAGAAGTAGACGCAATAATGAGGACTAGGGGTAATTTCAATTTTTCTCTTGGTAATCTCCTACGAGTGGGTTTTTTTTTATGATATTAAGGTCTAAATAGGCGTAAGGAATGAATGAATGATGTTTGTAATGATAAAATAAATGAAGAAAATAGAAATAGTGATAATTTCCATGACAGGGGCAAAATGGTCATTTTTCATCTCAAGTCTAAATTTTTAAGTTTTCGTGAACTTGAGTATTTTTAGACTATTATGGACTTTGTCTCAGTGTTAAAAGAGTAAAAAGTTGAATCAAACGAAAGAAAGAAGGCAAAGTCAACTAGTGAATGGCATTTTTGTAAATAAGTGAAACTTTAGTCAACTTTAGCTATAAATATCTCCTTCTTCCAGTAGCTTCTTCAAATTTCCAACACTTCTTCTTCTTTTTCTTCCTTTTTTACGTTTTCTAACCTTCCATGAGAGCTTCCTTCCAAACCTCTATAGATTTTCTCAAGTTAATCCCAATTTTCATGCTTTTATGCACTTTTCCATAAAACTTCTTGTGCTCTCTTACTCTTTCCCCTTAAAACCCTCAAAAATCTTTCCACAATATTTTCTCTCACTGGTTGGAAATTTAGAGAGAGAAAGAAGGATTTTCCTTGATAGCTTGAGTATTCTTGAGAAGGAATTCAATTACCAAATTATCAAGGTGAGTAATGAAATTGAGTTGAATTTTTAAGTTGCTGATACTGGCTAGTAATTGGACTTGTGAGTTGTTTTATTGTTGAGGTTTGTTTATTTATTTCTAGTGATACTAGGGTGGAAAGAATAGATAACCACTTAATGGTAGTTGGAAGCTAGTTAGGAATAACTAGTAGAACATGATTTAGGCAATAGCTTTTAGAATTATGGTTATGTGAATTGAGTTGGTTTGTGATGCCATTGTGTGTGATAGGTTCCAACAAGACCTCACATGCCCATTTGAAACATTACTTGAAGTTGAGTCAAGCAAAAGAATCAAGAAAACCGGTGAGTGAACTTGCATAAAATGTTTTGGGATTAAGGCCTATGTGGTTGATTGAGACATTTTAATTGTTTTTCTATAAAAATGCATGGGAACAAGCCTTTAGTGAAATGTTTTTATGATGTGGAACATGATTGTGATGAATCCATATACCACTATATGATGTTGATATGTATATAAGAGTATATGATATGTATTGTTAAGTAATTTTGTGTAATTAATGTAACCAGGCGTGTGCACGATGTAGGGGGATGCACATGCCGGTGATGACTAAATATAACCGTGTGTGTGCACGATGTGGGGGGATGCACATGCCGGTGATGGCAAGGTGTCAGAGTGTGGAGGATGACATTAGTTGTGCACGATGTGTGGGTTGCACATGAGCTGGTAATGTGGTGGTGATATTTGTGGTTATATATGTGTAAATATATGTATGTAATAGAAAGTTTATGAATATGGTTTATGGTTGTAATGTATGTGAATCATGCGTGTTGTACCTTGAGAAATGCTAAGTATTTTAATTTGAGATTATTGCAACAAAAATGGTTTCCTTTGTGTTCAACAAAAACTCTTTTTTTTAATGCCCTGTTTTTGGCTGCAGTAAGACTGTTTTTGGCTGCAGCCAAAAACTCTCGGGTGGTTCTAGAGTCTTGTACCCTATTTTTAGTTTGACAATTTTTTGACTATCTTTCGGTCAGAACTGGGCAAAGTGGTAAACATAAAAGTTGTATCCCAATCTCTTAGCTTTCTAATGGTCCAAAAATAATATGAATTTGCCCTCTTTAGTGTGAGATATGCTTGAAAAACCGAACTATATGCAAACCCATAATACCTTTCAGCTATAGTAAGAGTGCTTTCACTTTGAAAAATATTTTAACCACCTTCTAGTTAGAACTGGGCAAAGTTGTCTACATCAAAGATGTATCCCAACCTCTTATCTTTCTAATGGTCTAAAAATAATGTCAATTGGACTTTTGTAGTGAGAAATATATTTAAAAAACTGAAATATATGCAAACCAAGAATGCCTTTTACTGCAGCGAGAAATGTGCTGTCACATTGCTACCTTGTTTAGTTCTAATATAATTTTCTTTCACTCTTTTATCTTCATGATTGAGCATGAGTTTTTGCAACACTAAGAGTTTACTAATTGATGTTTGAAATAGAGGGTTTTAGTAAGAGTTTAAATTAAATTGCATTGTTTTCAAAACAAGTGCATCATGATTTTCAAATTTTCTTTATCATTGCTTGTTCCCTTCTTATGTTCACTCAATGAGTTTTATACTCACATTCTTAAACTTCATATTTTCAGATTTAGAGGCAATTGGGACCTAGACCTAGTTGTCCATGCATGCTTGTCCTTTGGTAGGTACTATGGCATCTTAGTAGTTGTGCCTTTATTCAAAGTCACTTCGTTGACGGTCAAGAGTCTTTGTCTGTGTACAAGTATATGTAATGTAACTACTAGGAGTCTTGTTATAAATGAAGTATATATATATATATGTTGGTTTGATGATGCCTTTATGAGATGGCAATGAATGACAGTACTTTGAGATAATGCAAATATAAATATGTGGTATACATGTTATGTACTGAAATACATTGAGTTGTGAATCACAAATTATGGTTTAGGAATGGTAATGCAAGATTTATGAAATGCTGAACATGATTACTAAAAAAGGCTTGCTTGGGCTTAGTGGGCTATGCCTATTAGGCCCATGCACTGGTCATGGTCCAAGATTTGGGCTGTGACACTATGACACCACATTAACATCACACATTGCATGCCTTACCATTTTTCTCTCACCTTAATTCCACTAGACACCCACGAGTTTGGTGGCTTGCATGTCACCAAATTTCCTCCAAATCTAACCAATCTTTGCTATCACAAGCACAAACAATCAATATATATCTCATTTTTCCTTTCCACTTGTGAATTAGAGGTTAGAACACTTACCTATCACTTGATCTAGCTCCAAATCACCATGCATTCCAAGATCCTTCACTATGCATGCCTTGAGTTCCTTGAATTTTTGTAGATTCTTGCTGTGACAAACAAAACCTCCCATTATAATCAGTTCATAATGCATGCATTCCAACAAAACCACAATTTCTACCTTCCTTACCTTGAAATCTACAAGCCAAACCACCAAAATCTTTTCAAACTTCAACAATAGTGTGTGAATGGGGAGGAAAACCTCTTAGTTTTCTCTTTTCTCTTCCAAGGCCAAGCCTCCTCCAAGCTTTTCTCTCATTCTTTCCTTCCTCTTTCTCCTTTCTTTCTTTTCTTTCTCTTTTTCTCTTTTATGTCTCTCTTTTTTCTTGCTCTCGGGTGAGACTTTGTCAAGCTTCATTTCTTTCCATTTTCATCTTCAAATGGCCAGCCCTTAAGCCTCACCAAGCCTTATTTCTCATGTCTCCTTTACTTTTAATTTTTTTCTTACATTGCCACTCATTTAACCCAATCACATTTCATGTATTCTTTTTCTTTTTAATTGTTTACTTGGCCATCTTCATGAACCAATTAAAACGCATGCATTCCCATTCTTTTTAATTTCATTTAGTCAACTTATAAAACCAATTACAATTCATGCACCCATTTCCTTTTAATTTCATTTGGCCATTTTGCCAACTAATAAGCTTTCATGCACCAATTTCCTTTTTTCCACATTGGCCAAATATCCATCCTTCATTTCTTTATTCCACCAATCATATTTCATGCACAACTTAATCTTATATTTTATTTGGTTTTCTATTAAATTATTTAAGTCAAATACACATCACATCTTTATTTCCTTATTTAGCCACCTTATGCACCAATCCCTTTTCATGCAAAATAGATTTAACTTTATTATTCTTTTTACTCACACGGTGGGGGCCCCACATTTTGTCAGTTAAAAATCCACTACGCAAGTATACGTATCGAATAGACAGTATATTAGCAAGTAAAGTATCGTTCCCACAGAGAATTGATCTAAAACTTTACTAATTACTAAAATTAAAATAATTTAATTTTATCCAAATAATCTAAATTATTTAATTAATTAAAACTAATAAACTAGAATTTAAAATAACAAGAAAAATCAAAATAATAAAAAAATGGAGAAAATATCAGATTAAACAAGCCTAGGATTACAATATCCCTCACATTTCATCTAAATTTTACCTCTCCTCCTTAACTTATTTCAATGGGTTGAATTGCTAACCTAGAGTCCTAAATTATTTATAATGGTCTTCCGACTCATCCTATAAAAATATCTATTTTAACCAAAACACTATATCCCTATGTGATTTGAAATTAAAACAGACTCATTAAGTTCATGCTCTAATCTGGCTACATATGGCCTATAGGTATATCCCTATCCTATACACAAATCATTTAACATGATCATATGCTATCCCAATTTTAGTCTACTCTAAACTCCCTCTCCCAAGTTTGTTTAGGTTCCTAAATCAGTTTAATTGGTGGCCAAGCAATCAAAAGCATTTAGAACAAATTGGAATAAACAATTCAATTCTCATTCAAAATAAGTAAGAAAGAGATTAAAAACTTAAACTACATGTGAGTTCAATTGCAATCCTAGAAAAAGAAAATTAACTACTTATAATTGCAAAATCAAATAACATTGTATAAAGTTCAACCATTGAAAGTAACAAAAAGAATAAAAGCTAAGGAAGAAAACAAAATAATTGCCGCTCTGATCTCCGGGTTTCCGCTTCAACTTCTAGCTTCTTGAATCTCCAAAGGTTTTTTCTCAAGTCTTAAAATATCCTATATATACTAACAAACTTAACCTAAATTTCTCCAAGTTGACCTAGGGTTTAATTGGGCTTAAAACATAATGAGAGGCCCAAAAAATTCACTTAACAGTCTTTACAAATTTCCATTCCCGGTACAGAACGTCTAGCTACTTTTCGACATAATTTTCTCTCTCTTCAAGGCAGAACTGGACAAAGTAATCTTCATTAAAGTTGTAGCTCTGTCTCTTAGCTTTCCAATGGTCTAAGAATCGCAGCAATTGGAGTTCTTTAGGTCGAGATATGGCTAACACACTAGAGCATATGCAAGCAGATTTCTAGATCTTTTAGCACCTTACTTTCCAAAATTAGGCCCAATTACTTTAGGTCCTACCAAAAATATAAAAACTAATAAATATTAACCAAATTAAAGGAAATAACATAAAATTAAATAACTTACTTAAAAATAAACTAAATATAAAAACAACTAAAAATTAAGTAAATTATAATAAAAAACTGAGGACTTAGCTAAGATTTAATAACAAAATTGGAATAAAATAATTTTATAAAATAGAATTATCACACCCCCAAACTTAAGATTTTGCTAGTCCTCGAGCAAAAGAAAAGAACCACAAAAAGAAAACGCAAACATGAAAATCCTTGAACGAGAGATAGAAATACCAAATCATGATTTCTCAATTTTTCCTCAAAAATTAACTGAAATTCTAGCTTAAGGTAACATACAACTAATCCTTAAATTCATGCATCAATTCAAGCGAAACTTTATTTTTCGAATGGACTTCCGTGTGTGTGTGAATGCTCTTTTACAAAGAATATCATGCTAATTCAAATTAGTTTATGCCAAATCTAAGCATAGATTAGTACTTGGATCCCATAAGTTTGCTTTTCATCTCTCTCTCCACTAATGTAGATTAACACTTATTCAAGAATCAATAGATATTTATCTAGCTTGTAATGTAAGGCTAGGGTCAAGGTATGATAAAGGATATATTTAGGCTCAAATTCACCCTAGGCACTTAATCAATCTAGGACACATAAAGAGCTCAAAAAAATATTTTTTTTACAACACCCCCAAACTTGAAGTAAACTTTCCTTTGTGCCACACTTTGCTTTCTTTTCTTTCTCTTTTTTTTTTCAACCCCCAAACTTATTTTTGACAATTATAACAAGGGGTAATTTTTCCAACAACCTTCATCATTTTTTGCTTCAAACCTTCTTCCTCAATTTATTTTTGAAGCTGAAATCATTTCTTAGAAAGATTAAAATACTTAGAGGGTGAAAGGTTCAAATTGCTGGATTTAAATAGAAAGGTCATGGCTAACATAATTAGGTAATTACAAAGAAAAGGTAAGTTAGGCTCAAAAAGGGTGACTAAGGATAAAAATAATAAGGTAGGCTCAAAAGGCTCAAACGGTCCAAAGATGGCCTAAATCACTTCCTATCCTAAGTGTTATCTACGATTTCGCCTCGAGAGAGAATCAAACAAATTCTAGAATTCATGACTTCACTACACTTTTTCATCAACATAAACTTTCTCTAAATCACATAAAAATTCTAAGTAAAAGAGTATAGTGCTCAAATTATTGGAAGTCACACTCTAAAATAAAATTAACACAAGAATATCACATAAAATTAAATCATAACTATATACTTCCCAAAAGCTAAGGATAAAAAGATAATTAGCATATCATCCTAGGATTGGGACAATAATGAATAAGGTGCAACTATCTCAAAAAAAAAATTTTTTTAACACAAATAAAACATGCAAAACATAAATAAACATGCAATACAAATTCTAAACCAAAGCTAACTAAACATAAAAAAAAAAAATTTCGATATCACTAAATTCTAAACTACCCCCAAACTTAGAATAAACATTGTCCTCAATGTGATAAAAAAAAAAAAAAAAGACAAGAATACTCCCCTAACTCCAGAATGGAAGACTATGAATCATCTGCATCGTCACCACGAAAATCATCCTCAGTGTCGGAATCCATAAGCAACGAAGTAAAAGTAGACATCCATCCCACTCTTTAAGATGCAACCTAAATTCTCTTGAGAGAAGAGTGAATGCGGTGAGTGAAAAAAAAATAAAAAATAAAAATAAAAAATAAAAAAAATAATAAAAAAAAGAAGTAGAACTAATGTGAAAAAAAATGAAAAGGTAAAGAGAGAAACAAAAATTTCAAGAGAAAGAAGTTGTAGAAAAAATATAATAAGAATGATGGTGCGGTTGAAGGGACAAGAGAAAGAAGAAAAAAAATAATAATAAAAAAATAAATAAAGGAATAAACGGTTAAATAAGAGAAGAAAGGAAGAAGCAAAACAATTAAAAAAATTTAAAGGGTTATGTGGCTAAAAGACAAGAGAAAAAAATAGAATATAAACAATAATTACAAGGAAGGTGCATTAGGAAAAAACAAAAGTAAAAGAAGTAAAAAATAAAATTGGAGAAAGGCGGTGCGTTGGGAAAGATAAAAGCGAAGAAGTAGAATAAAAAATAAATTAAAAGATTGATGTGTTGGGAAAAGACAAAAGGGAAAGAAACAAAATAAAAAAGTAAATGGGATTGTGCGGTTAAAGATTACAAGAAAGGAAAAAGTAAAAGAAAATAATAAACAAATAAAAGAATGAGTGTGGCTGAAAAGACAAGAAAGGAAGAAGCAAAATAATAAAAAAAATTAATAGGTGTTGTCCTACTGAAGACAAGAGAAAGAATGAAAGAAGCAAAATAAAAATAAAAAGATGATGGGGTGGCTGAAAAGACAAGACAAAGAAGCATAAGAAAAAAAAAATGACATTGTGCGTTTGGGTTGGAGAAGATAAGAAGTAAAAAATTAAAACCCTTGTGCATTGTGGTTGCATGACACTCGAAGCATTACGCTCCGGGTTTAAGCGCCGTGGCTCTGAAGGTTGAGCACCGCGACGCTCAACTATTCTGTTTCTGCTGCTTTTGGCAGCTTTATTCAGTGCCAAGGCACTACCTTTGAGGGCCACGGCTCTGACCTTTTTTTTTTCCTGATTGATTTTTTTTTTTGAAAACACTTACTTGAAAAAAAACATAAAAAAATAGAATAAATAATAAAAACAAATAACTAAATAAATAAGTAGTAAAATAAAATAAAATAAAATAGAACTCATGAAATAATAAAAAAAGAAAATGACAAAAACAAATAAAGTTGAGGAACTTGGGTTGCCCCCTAAGAAGCGCTCGTTTATAGTCACTAGCTTGACTATAGCACCCCTTTTTTCAATTCTTCATCCTCGAAATATGGTTTAAGGCTCAGCCCATTAACCATGAATGTGCCTGTATCCTCACCATCAATCTCAATTATTCCACACGGATAAGCCTTGACCACTTTGAAAGGACCCCACCATCTTTCTTTGCGTTTCCATGGAAAAAGCTTGAAGTATGATTTAGAAAGCATCATTACTTGTTGTCTAATCTCAAAAGGACAATTAGATGGTGGCGGAGGATGCTCAGTTGCTGACTACTTGGGTCTCACAGGCGTAGGTGGTGGTTTAAACTCAAAGATTGGTGCTTGCTCAATTGAAGGTGGTGGAATAGGCTTGCTTTTACCTTTATTGACTAAAACCATTTTATAACAACTATCTGTATAAGGATACTAAGTTGATTTGAACAAATTAAATATCACTTCCTCTTCTCCAACACTGAAAGTTATTTTGCCATTTTTCACATCAATTATTCTCCAGCTGTAGCTAAGAATGGTCTTCCCAAAATAAGAGGAATTTCAACATCATCTTCAATCTCAAGCACAATGAAGTCCACCGGAATGTATAAATGCCCAACTTTAAGCAAAACATCCTCTATAATCCCAACTGGGTGCCTGATTGTTCTATCTGCTAATTGCAAGGTAACGGTAGTAGGTTGTATATCTTGAAATCCAAGTTTCCTGGCAATAGAAAAAGGCATTATTGAAACACTAGCACCTAAATCACATAAAGCTTTAGAAATTTTAAAACTACTAATAGTGCAAGGAATATAAAAACTCCTTGGATCTTTAAGCTTTGGTGGCAGCTTATTCTGGATTATAGCACTGCACTCTTCAGTAAGTGCAACTGTCTCAAACTCTTCTAATTTCCTCTTTTTGGTCAGGATGTCTTTCAAGAATTTAAAGTAACTTGGCATTTGTTCTAAAGCTTTAGCAAAAGGAATATTAATGTGCAGTTTTTTAAATACCTTAAGAAATCTTTGGAATTGTTTGTCCAGTTTTTGCTTTTGAAAACGTTGAGGAAAAAGTGGTGGAGGTGTGGGCGTAGATTGTGATTTACCTTTAGAATTTTCAACCACAATTTCTTTTTTAGCTTCTTTTTCAGTTTATTTCTCATCAACTTGAATTGAAATCTCAGAATTTAAAGCTTGATTACTTACCTCTTTTCCATTGTGGAGAGAGATTGCCATACAATGTTCCTTACCTTCTCTTCTTGGGTTGGATTCAGTATCACTTGGTAAGGCACCTTGGGGTCTACTGTTGATGGAATTTGCAAGCTGTCCTACTTGGGTCTCAAGATTTCTCAATGAGGCTCCTTGACTTTGAATTAAAGCATCAGTCTTAGACATATATTGCAAGAGAAGTTCTTCCAAGTGGGACTTTTTTTCAGGAACTGGTGGTCTAACTTGTTACTGGAAACCAGGAGGCATGATGGGTTTTAGATTGGAAGGCCCTACATTGTTATTCCATGAAAAGTTGGGGTGGTTTCTCCAACCAGGATTGTAAGTATTGGAGTATGGATTGTTCTGCTGTTTATTAAAGTTCCCCACAAATTGGACTGATTCAGAATTGTATGAACATTGATCATATGAATGGCCATCTCCACACATCTTACAAACCACTGATGAATTTTGAACTGCATGGACTCTTAGTGTGTCAAACTTTTTGGTTAGTGCAGCCACTTGTGAAGCTAATTGAGAAGTTAAGTTGCCAAGTGCATCAATTTCATAGGCTCCAACCACTTTTCTCGATCTCGACCTTTCTGAAGGCCATTGATAATTATTGGAGGCCATCTCTTCCAACAAGTTATAGGCATCTGCAACATTCTTACTCATTAATGCCCCACCAGCAGCAGCATCAATTGTAGTTTTAATTGACCCAACCAGCCCATTGTAGAATGTCTGAACTTGCAACCAATCAGGAATCCCATGATATGGACATCTTCTCAATAATTCTTTAAAACTTTCCCAAGCTTCATACAAGGACTTACCATCAAATTGTGTGAAAGAGGTAATATCGTTCCTCATCTTTGTAGTCTTTGCAGGGGGGAAGAATTTTGCAAGAAACTTTTGAGCCAAGTCTTTCCATGTAGTGATAGACCC
Source organism: Theobroma grandiflorum (assembly GCA_036013995.1). Classification (NCBI taxonomy): domain Eukaryota; kingdom Viridiplantae; phylum Streptophyta; class Magnoliopsida; order Malvales; family Malvaceae; genus Theobroma; species Theobroma grandiflorum. The sequence goes on from CP142131.1 coordinate 19,788,852, forward strand.
ATTAGGTAGTGAATTAAGCTAGCTTTTTGCTTTATCCCTCAGAGAAAACAAAAACAGTCTCAATCTGATAGCATCGTCAGTTACTCCATTGTATTTAAAGGTGTCGTAAATCTCCAAGAAATTTACCAAATGAGAATTAGGATCATCACTGGGTAACCCACCAAACTGCACTGAAGACTGAATCATCTGAATGTAAGCTGGTTTAATTTCAAAATTATTCGTATTGATAGAAGGTCTCCTAATGCTTTGGTGCAAACCTTGCAAAAGTGGAACAACATAATCTCTCAGTGCTCTATTTGCTTCGGGAACTAGATTAATGGCATTATTGCCATCGTTATTATTATCCTCAGCCATTGTCTGATTTAAAGTTGCAACTTGCAAATTCTCCCTTCGACGTGTATATCAGGATCAAAAAGAACAAGATTCAAGTTGTTTCTTCTTTGCATACAATGACCAACGATACCTGCAAACAAACAAAAACTAATATTAAAACAAGAAAAATAAAATTTGAAGTAAGACTAAATTCCTCGGTATTAGTATTAATAAAAATTCTAGAAACAAAACCCTGGCAACGGCGCCAAAAACTTGTCAGTTAAAAATCCACTACGCAAGTATACATATCGAATAGACAGTATATTAGCAAGTAGAGTATCGTTCCCACGAAAAATTGATCTAAAACTTTACTAATTACTAAAATTAAAACAATTTAATTTTATCCAAATAATCCAAATTAATTAATTAATTAAAACTAATAAGCAAGAATTTAAAATAACAAGAAAAATCAAAATAATAACAACTGGAGAAAATATCAGATTAAAAGAGCCTAGGATTACAATATCCCTCACACTTCATCTAAATTTTACCTCTCCTCCTTAACTTATTTTAATGGGTTGAATTGCTAACCTAGAGTCCTAAAACAGACTCATTAAGTTCATGCTCTAATCTGGCTACATATGGCCTATAGGTATATCCCTATCCTATACACAAATCATTTAACATGATCATATGCTATCCCAATTTTAGTCTACTCTAAACTCCCTCTCCCAAGTTTGTTTAGGTTCCTAAATTAGTTTAATTGGTGGCCAAGCAATCAAAAGCATTCAGAATAAATTGGAATAAACAATTCAAGTCTCATTCAAAATAAGTAAGAAAGAGATTAAAAACTTAAATTACATGTGAGTGCAATTGCAATCCTAGAAAAAGAAAATTAGCTACTCATAATTGCAAAATCAAATAACATTGTATAAAGTTCAACCATTGAAAGTAACAAGAAGAATAAAAGCTAAGGAAGAAAACAAAATAATTGCCGCTCTGATCTCCGGGTTTCCGCTTCAACTTCTAGCTTCTTGAATCTCCAAAGGTTTTTTCTCAAGTCTTAAAATATCCTATATATACTAACAAATTTAACCTAAATTTCTCCAAGTTGATCTAGGATTTAATTGGGCTTAAAACATAATGAGAGGCCCAAAAAAATCACTTAACAGTCTTTACAAATTTCCATTCCCGGTACAAGACGTCTAGCTCCTTTCCAACGTAATTTTCTCTCTCTTCGAGGCAGAACTGGGCAAAGTGATCTTCATCAAAGTTGTAGCTCTATCTCTTAGCTTTCCAATGGTCTAAGGGTTGTAGTAATTGGAGTTCTGTAGATTGAGATAAGGTTAAAACACTGGAGCATATGCAAGCAGATTTCTAGATCTTTTAGCACCTTACTTTCCAAAATTAGGCCCAATTACTTTAGGTCCTACCAAAAATATAAAAACTAATAAATATTAACCAAATTAAAGGAAATAACATAAAATTAAATAACTTACTTAAAAATAAACTAAATATAAAAACAACTAAAAATTAAGTAAATTATAATCAAAAACTGAGGAGTTAGCTAAGATTTAATAACAAAATTAGAATAAAATAATTCTATAAAATAGAATTATCAAATGTCCCCCACTAACTTCTTCCTTTTTGCATGCCATCATTTGCATGTAATAGTGAATTTTTGCATGCAAATTCCATTGTTCCACGTAATTTAACTTCCCTTGGTTAGTAAATTTCCACTTAGCTTCAAAATGTGGTAATTGCACATAAGTCCCCGACAAGAATATTATTATTTAATTGTTATTTCTTCACGTGCAAAATATTTTACTCTTTAATATTCCTTTCACCCTTCGCCGCTCTTTAACACATAAATTCAGATAAATTAATCCTTCGTCTTACTGATATGGTTACGTTGACTACTATACGGGGGCACGGGGTGTTACAGTCTCCCCCACTAAATAGAATTCGTCTCAAAATTCACATCAAAATTGGGTCATTAATCTCACTCTATGATCTTATTTCATCCTTTCCTTTATAAGGAATTTTAATTTATCCACCTCTTTTACCTTCAGTTCGACTAAAATACTTCATTTATGTCTATTATCATCTTTGAAACCAAATCAACGGTACCCTTCACCATCGTTTTCTCTTATTATTAATACGCTGAGTATGCCTTTATCTCCATTATTAACTCTGAACATAACTCCATCTTAATCATATCAATTTCAACCGCATGTTATATTTACTTATGTATACCTAATCACCATCTTATTACTTCATTTCTTGTCAAGCTTCTCGGCTGTCATTCATTCATCCTATTGTTGCTCCATTAGTTTTTGATGATAATAAAACATTCCTATCCTTATGTGTCTAATATTTCTATCAAAGGGTGCAGGGCACATGTTTGTAATGAAACAATAAGTCAATCCTTCAAATGTGCACATTAGAGGTTGATATGGATAAGGAATAAGATTGACCAACATAAAGGAAGCTCTCCAGTTGAATAGTGAAGAACATTGGTTGGCTAAAATTCAAATTGGAGAAGTGACAGGCTAAAGCATATTGAGAAACAAAACCGACTTAGTCAACCAAGAAAATAAGTTAGTCGACTAAGTGCTCTCTGCCAAAATCTATAACCGAGACAGAATTAACTTAGTCGACCAAGGAAAAAATGTTAGTCAACTAAGAGCTTTTTGTTTGCAACTTGCACCAAACCACTACAAGACAGATTAACGGCTAGAACCTACCCTAAATTGTTTCCAACGGTCACAAACTGCCAAACAGCCATCAGACATGCTTCTCCAAGTATAAAATGATCTTCAAATGGCTAGGAACCAATTTTTGGAAGATTGTTGAGAGATTTCATCATATTCAAGCCAAGAAAGAATAGAAAACTTAGAAATTCTTTGTACTTTTCACTGAACTCAAACGCGTATCTCTTGTATTTGCATTCAACACTGAACCATGTACCACCTAGATCAATTTGTGATCATAGGTACTTTCTTTTCTACTTATCTTTGTACTCTTAGAGTGAGGGATTCACTCTAAGTGATTGTTTCAAGCTAGGTGTGCTTGAAAGAGTGAAGGTTCTAACTTAGCCTTGAAAAGTTAGGTGTTGGGTTTTGGTTGAGCCCTTGAAAAACCATTATTGTAGGTTGTGGTTGAGCCTTTGAAAAATCACTTTAGGGTTTTAGTTGAGCCCATAAAAAACTAGTGTAAAGGTTGTGGCTAAGCCTTGTAAAAGTCATTGTAAAAGCTTGGTGGAAGCTTGTGAATTCCTCTATTTTTAGTGATCGGTTTGAAAATCCTTGGTTGGATAATCAAGGTAGTGGATGTAGGTCTTGGACCCAACCATTCTAAACCCTTTGTCTATTGTCTTTCTTGTTTTACCTTCCTTGTTTTAAGATTAGATCTTAATTTGCTAAATAGTCGAATTAGTGCTATTCACCCCCCTCTGGCACTCATATTTGGGACCAACACCTATTCCCACACACTATTACGTAGCTTACAACTTATTAACATATCATGTTCATTCTTGCACATATTTTCAACATTAGGGGAGGTTAAAGCCTTCAATTATTCCCACACATTTCATACTTATCTTGGCTCTAGGTGATTCAAATCTTTATAATTTTCTTTTCGTTATATTGTGTGTTCAAAGATTCACACCTTTACATCGTTCTTAATTCAATGCGGTTTAAATCATATGAAAAGCAACTCACTTGTAAATCTTTATTTTTATTTATATTTCCTTCATTCACCATTAAATTCTTTTCATTAATTCTAGTCCTTCATGCCTTAAAATATATCATCATTATTATGGCTTAGAACTTTTTGACCATCCTTGACAAAGTTAGATTTTATCTTTCTTAGTCGTTTCTCCAAATACTCACATTATAATGCTATCACCATTTATTCTCCATCTGTTGCATTATTGCCGCATAGAGAAATTAGCATAATTATGAAATAACACTTCATTTTCTCTTTACATCTTGATCATCTTTTTTCATCTTGTCTATTATTTTGGAATTCTCCTTATATCCATATGGCTCAATTTCTAATGGTATTTCTTATCATTGTACCCTCTATGCAACTCATCAAGCATAGTGTATTCAATTCTCAAATCACTAAGAATAAATTTTCACTTCAATCAATTACATAAGCAACTCGACATATACATATATACACCCATTTAAATATCAACATTTATCACCCTGTGTAAGAACCCTTACCAACTACATTTAGGTTACATTCCCTTCTTGCTTTTCTCAATTTCAACATTTCTAATTTAACCTTCCATTTCATTTGCAAAAATCATATTTAACCCATGAACCTTAGAGTATGATCAATCTCCAAATTACTCTTTGGACATTTAAGTTGTCATTCAACTTACATTCTACCATATTTATCTCTCCTATTATCTATATGAATTCACATTATCCCTATGCATAACTTTACGTACTTTACATGTTTAAGCTCCTTTCTTATCACTTCCAATCATATGTATAAATTTCATTATAGCATGCATCCTTACATCACAATGTCATTAACCACATCTCAATCGCTAGACATCATTTTCATCCAATTATAATCTGATATTCATGTATGCTTTACAATCTTATCGATCTTTCAAGATTCATCTTTACTTGATCAGTGCGTTTATGCAATATCACTATTCTTAAAAGTCATTATCATTTCTCAATTTTCTTTTATACTCCCAACATATCTATCTTTAGTCATTCTGATATTACTTAGTCACTTAAGACTTAAGTTCATTGGAGTCATGTGCAACTCTTGCATTTTTGAATTCCAATTTCCACATTAGGGGATTTTCATTATGTCACAGCTCAATTTTTGGGCCATGATCGGTGGAAGGGCCCAATGGGCATAGCTCACTAAGCCCAAGCAAGCCTATTTATATAAACCTGTATATTAGCCCATTTATCATCCATGTTCCCTTTTTAAGATCTATACATCACAATATTCAAATAATAACTTCATTGAAATTCATTCATAAAGTCCAAGTCTATATTCATAATGATACTACTCAATCATAATATACACCAATAATTTGCCAAACAACTCTTAACAAATTTTCATCTAGTTTACATGCACACATTCAAGACTCTGACCATCAACGGAGCAACTCTGGGCATGCTTGCTAACACTTAGTGTCATAACAAACCTATCGAATAGTGGATAGGGAAAAGCGCCTCATTCTAGGATCCAATCCTCTTTCAATTCGAAAAACCTAAAACATGAAGTTTAAAAACATGAGTATAAACTCAGTGAGTGAACATAAGAAATGAACAAGCTTAAACACAAGAGGACTTAGAAAACATGGTGCACTTATGTTGAAAACTATGCAATTTTGCTTAACTTCTTACTAAAACCCTTTATTTTAAACATTGACTAGTAAACTATTAGTGTTGCAAAAACCCATGCTCAATCATGAAGATAAAAGAGTGAAAGACAAATTATATTAGAACTAAGCAAGGTAGGAACATGACAACACATTTCTCACTACAATGAAAGGCATTCTTAGTTTGCATACATTTCAGTTTTTCAAGTATATTTCTCACTAAGAAAGTCCAATTGACATTATTTTTAGATCATTAGAAAGATAAGAAGTTGTGCTACATCTTTGTTGTTAACCACTTTGCCCAGTTCTAACTAGAAGGTGGTTAAAATATTTTTCAAAATGAAAACACTCTCGCTGCAGTAGAAAGGTATTCTAGGTTTGCATATGGTTTGGTTTTTCAGGTATATCTCATACTAAAGAGGTCCAATTGACAATAATTTTGGACCATCAGAAAGCTAAGAGACTGGGCAACAACTTTTATGTTTACCACTTTACCCAGTTCTGGCCGGAAGATGGTCAAACAAATTGTCAAAGAAAAAGTAGGGCGCAGGACTCTGGAACCACCCGAGAGTTTCTAGCTATAGCTAGAAACAGTCTTGCTGCAGCAAGAAACAGAGCATAAAAAAAAAGAGTTTTTGTTGAACACAAAGGAAACTATTTTTGCTGCAATAAACTCAAATTAAAATACTTAGCATTTTTCAAGGTACAACATGGATGATTCACACATATTACAACCATAAACCATATCCATAAACTTTCAATTTCATAAGTATATTTACACATATATAACCACAAATACCACCACCACATTACCAACTCATGTGCAACCCCCACATCGTGCACAACTAATCTTATCCTCCACACTCCCACACCTGTCATCACTGGCGTGTGCATCCCCCCACGTTGTGCACACGCACGATCATACTTAGTCATCATTGGCATGTGCATCCCCCCACATCATGCACACGCACGGTCATATTCATTACACAATGTCATCCACAGATGTACAATACATATATATACATATCGACATATGAAGGGATTTTGCAAATTCATTACCATCACATTTCGTAACGCATAAACATTTCAATAAAAGCTTGTTCCCGTGTACGTTTTGAAGATAAAACAATTAAAACATTTTCAATTGATACAATCAACATACATTCGTTTATTTTCCAAGCAATTTTAATGCAAGTTCACTCACCTTACGATATTGGGATATTACATCGCTATTTATTCAGAGCCGTGTCTAGCTATTCCTACTTGCCAGTCACTTATTATTTCCTCCGGCACCACCACCATCGTACTCTAACTTTACCTTTGCACTTCCTAGCAATAATACAAATGCAATACCTTTAGTGTACATCATTGCTACTTCTCTTTTTCCTTCCATCATGAATCCTTATTCAACTAACTTACATCTTGACACATTTTTACCAAAGTTGCCTTTATCCCTTACTTGTGAAATTCTTTGGATTATAGATACCAGCAACTTGTTTATAACTCTAACACATATATTAATCTTGTCTAAGGATATTTATCATTTTCAACCATTATTTCCACAACAATCATAATTCCTCACAATATGCCACTTAAAATGTCAACTGCATAACTATATCCATTTTCTCAAGATTTCTCAACTACACTTAAAACATCATTTGTTTTTTTACCTTTATGGTTGCTTGACCCATACTTGCACTCCAATATTCCTTTAAAACATTTATCATATAGCTACTAAAATGATTCACTCATTATTTCTCCAAAAATTTAACCAACTATGAGCTTAAAACACAAAAATCCTTACCTTCGCTTGCTTGAATTACAAAACCAAGCTTTCCTTCCTTTCTCTTTTTTTTCCTTTTCTTTTCCTAGGGTTTTAAAGGTGCTGAAAATTGGGGTTAAAGGCTGTAACTTTGGTGCCCAAGAAGTTAGGAGAAGAAAGAATCAAAAAAAGAAAAGAAAGGAAAAGAAAACAAGGAAAGAAAATGAAGAAAAATCAAAATTTTTTCTTTCCACCATGAAAATGGCATTGGGAGATGAGGAAGAAGAAAGGTGCCGCTCTTGAAAATGATGGCCGACCATGGGATAAAAATGAAAAAGTCAAAGCTTCTTTTGAAAGCTTTGACCAAGCTTTATGGCAAAATTACCATTTTGCCCTCTAAGTTTCTTTCTTTTTTAATTTAGTCCTCCCAACACTTTTTTAACTCCAATTTTCTTTTATTATCTTCTATTACACATGTACAAATAAAATATAAAGTTTGTACTCCAACACAGTATCTCCATAATATTTAAAATATTTATTTACCTGCGTTGTCTTTATTTAATAAAGACACGTGGGCTCCATTAACATCATTTTTCTCTGAAATTTTCTCATTCTTCTTCTCCTCCACTTAGATTGACCATATGCTCCTCCTTCTTAAAAAATTTTTGACACTGAATAAAATATTAATATTTTAATATTATTTTATTCTAAAATTTTCCACTTATCTCCTTGGTATCCAAAATACCTTATTATGCCTCAATTCACTTCTGAATCATTGTTTTTCTCACAAATTCTTCCTCGATAAAAATATTATTATTTTATTATTATTTCCTCGCGTGCGAAATATTTTATCTTAAAATACATTTTTCACCTTTCATTACCTTTAAACATTATAATTAACCTCAATTGGCATCCAGTAAGTTTTATTAGCCACCATATCAGGGTACGGGGGTATTATACATTAACCAGCTTTATTATCAAGGTTACTTTAATCATCTTTTGCACTATCTTTTTACACCAATATGCCATTATTTTCCTTTTAGCATATACATACTCAACCCTGGTGGTTGAAAAACTTAAAGTAGGATTTACTTAAGTATCTCTTAATATCATTACTAACGTCCATTTTCAAACTCACATCAAGTGTGTCATGACCCGAAACCCCCATTGAGCCCGTGATAATCGTCGCGACATCTCTATAGGTATTCATACCCCGAATACCGACCGAAACTTCGTAAGGCTTTTATATCAGATTTCTTACCTCCCCTATGAGCATTCATTGCCAAACATCATATCTTAAGGGATTTTAAACTTTTTCCATCTCAAATCGGCAAAAAAAATAATTTTCACCTCACAGGGGCATTTTGGTCATTTTCATCGAAAAATTTCAAACCCGAATAAACGCGTAGCATGTATGTGGAAAATTGTAATGACCCAATTCCCGGGCCATGACCGACGCAAGGACCCAATGAGCATAGCTCACCAAGTCTAAGCAAGCCTATTTTCACTTACTTTATTCCACGTATGCTCTTGTGAGGCATCCACACGTAATACACCAAGTGCACACAAAGACAATTCCTAATGGCATTATAGATAAAATATGCACATACATACCAGACAAACATAAAATTTGACAATGTACATTAAATGTACATAATCACATTACAAAAGGCCCATGACTTCCAGCGAAGAAATTTACAAGAAAAACGGGTAACTATTGAATGCCGGACACCTACCAGGAGATGAACTACAGTGATCCTACGATCTCGGAATCTACAATCTCCTGATCTGAAAACATGAATTTTTGAAAACTGTGAGTACAATACTCAGTGAGTGAACATTAGGTGGAAACAAGCAATAATATGCAGGAAGGATTTTAAACCATGATGCATACATTTGGAACAAAACATTTTGATCCAATTTAGTATTAAACCCCTTCTCTCAACTCAAATTAATTTACAATGAAGGAGTATTCAATTTCATACATATACACACAGATGAATACAATATCACCAGTATCTCACCAGCTCATGTGCAACCCCCACATCGCGCACATAGCTGGAGTTATCTTGTGCATCCCCCCACATCGTGCACAAACAATATCATTCTCCATATCTCCGCACCCATCATCACCGACATGTGCTCCCCCACATCGTGCACATGTACGGTTATAATTTTCAGACAATATTATTTATCAATATATATCACACATCAACACATATATAGCACATATTATAAAGATCATGAACTCATGCCTTTATGCATATCACAATTCACACATCAAAACATTTTTATCAAAAGCTTGTTTCCAAGCATGCTTTTTAAGAAATTTGGATAAAATCATTTAGATTATCTATTTCAACTCACGTACATTTCGCAAAATAATTTGATATGGAAATTCACTCACAGTGTCGAAACTTCAGATTCCGGGTGCACTCGGATTAATAGTCCTCAAGCGCGATTCCTTTGCCTTTTTCGGACATATCACCACCTTGACACAAAATAAAATTAAGAAATTTATTATTTTGGTGTTAATTAGGTATAAAATTAACCTAATTTCAATACGGATGCATAAAATACTCGGTCAATCGCTTAAACTTGGTCTTGACCTAATTCAGTCGATTACCCAATAAATTAGCCAATGCGTCCGATTTGATTCCAAATTGCACCATTATTTTTCTAATACCTTAACTCACCACATAACATTTAAATAGTGCCAATTTCATCGTTAAAACTTTTCCATTTCTTCATGTAAAAATTCAGCCATTACAGTGCATTAGCACTGAAATTTTTTCTACTTAATTTTTCACCTTAAATTGTCATTTTCCATATCATTTCATTTCAAATGAAATCATTTCATTTTCCAAACACAACCTATGATATTCAGCCTTGAAAGATTCATGGGGAAATCAAGTTTTTTTCTTACGGTTTTGCTTACTAACATGTTAACCTATCTCTAAACACTAACATAGTCTAGAATCAAGCCAATCCAACAATCATTCCTCTTCCATACCCATTTTTCAGAATTGAATTCATCATGATATCATGCCTCTCAACCATAGAAAATGTAAAGAAATGCATGGGCATTGTAGATCATAAGCAAAAGTGAAGAATTATTACCTTTTTCACTTGATTTTTCCTTGAAAACACACTTTTTCTTGAATTTTTGGCTAGGTTTTCTTGTTTTTCCCTTTGTTCTCTTTTCCTTTCCCTTGAATATGGTGTGTGCTGAATTTAGAGAGAGAAAATGGGTTGAAATGGCTGATTTTGAGGCTTTAATAATAAAATAAACTAACTTGCCACATGGCATAATGCCATTGGCCCATTTTTTGACTTTTTCTTTCAATTATTTTCCACCACATGATTAGTCAAAGTCAAGATATGATCAAAAGATGACCATGGATGGAAAAATATGTTCTGGTGGTGGAAAATTACTGTTTTGCCCTCGAGATGGTAAAATTACGATTTTACCCCAACACTCCGAAATGTACCGGAATCACATTATTTCTACTTTTCAACCTCAAATAACACTAATATTGATCAATATTAATCAAATGGGGCAAAAATCTTTTCAAAAAAAATTCTCGTTTAGTCTTTCAGTGGCAAAATTACTATTTTACCCTTGTGCTCCAAAAATACCGAGAATCAAAATTTTTCACTGCTAAACATCATTTTATACTGCAATAATCTTAATTATATTTCATATAATTATTTTTGGCCCAATGTGATCAAATTTTGGCTAAAAATCTCCATTTTATCATCAAATGGCAAAATGACCATTTTGTCCCTAACCAGTCAATTTTCCCGATTGACTCCAAACTAGACCTTGAACTCCGAATCATTATTCTAAGTTATTCTGTGGGTTTCAGAATTTTCAAATTCCTCTTAGAATTTCTATTTGAACTAGTTTAAGGCTCGATTTTACTTGGTTGTACCACTCAGTACAATACAGTCTTTTAATCGAGCTTGACAGGGTCTCACATTCTCCCCCACTAAAAAAAATTCGGTCCCTGAATTTAAATTTAAAGTAGAGTGGCTTACCTTTACATATCGAAGAGGTGTGGATACTTTGTCCACATTTCTTCCTCAGCTTCCCACGTTACCTCTTCACTAGTGTGATTTTGCCACAACACTTTCACTGAGGCCACATCCTTTGATCGAAGCCTTTTGACTTGTCTGTCAAGGATAGCTACTGGTTGTTCCTCATACGTCAAATCATCTTGCAACTGAACGGTTTCATACCGTCTTACATGTGAAGGGTCCGGATAATACTTCCTCAACATCGACACATGGAACACAGGGTGAATACTCAAAAGGTCTGGCGGTAATGCCAATCGATATGCCACTACTCCGACTCTCTCTAATATCTCGAAGGGTCCTATATATCGAGGACTTAATTTACCCTTCTTGCCAAACGTCATTACCTTTTTGGTTGGCGAGACTTTTAGAAATACATGGTCTCCCACTTGAAACTCCAAATCCCTCTGTCGGTTATCAGCATAGGACTTTTGCCTACTTTGGGCTGTAAGCATCCACTGACAAATCATACGAATTTTATCAGTGGCGTCCTGCACCAACTCAGGCCCTAATAGTCTCCTTTAACCCACCTTTAGCCATTCAATGGGTGACCTACACCTCTTTCCATATAGTGCTTCAAATGGTGCCATTTGGATGCTAGCTTGGAAACTGTTATTGTAAGCAAATTCCATTAAGGGTAAATACCGACCCCATTTGACTCCAAGGTCTATTACACATGCCCTCAACATGTCTTCCGAAGTCTGGATGGTTCGTTCAGACTATCCATCAGTCTGAGGGTGGAAAGCTGTACTAAAATCCAACTTAGTGCCCAATGCTTCTTGCAATTTTTCCTAGAATCTGTTAGTAAACTGTGTCCCTCTATCCGACACTGTAGAAACAGGAATACCATGCAACCGTATTATCTCATCCACATAGAGTTGGGCATACTAAGCAACCCCATAAGTGGTCTTAACCGGAAGAAAATGAGCTGACTTCGTCAACCGATTTATTATGACCTAGATCGAGTCATAACCCCCATTACTTCGAGGCAAACCAGTTACAAAATCCATGGCAATATGCTCCCACTTCCATTCGGGCACTGACAATGGCTGCAGTAATCCTGCAGGCCTTTGGTATTCTACTTTAACCTATTGACACACTAAGCACTTGGAAACAAACTCAACCACATCTCTCTTAAGTCCTTCCCACTAGTACACTTTCTTTAAATCTTGATACATCTTTGTAGCTCCTGGATGTATCACATAGGCTGCCATGTGAGCCTCCTCCAATATCTCTTTTCTCAACCCATCACTTTAGGCACATAGAGTCTGGTTCCATACCTCAATACTCCATCCATGCCTATGGTAAACATCTTCTCTTTCTTTCCCTGAGGATTCTCTAAGACCTTAGCTACGAACTCATCTTACCTTGTGCTTCCTTAATTCGGTCCATTAGGACAAGCCTTACTCTGAAATGGGCTAGCAATGCATCTCCCTCGGAGACTTTCAAATGTACAGCCATGTCTCCCAAGCTATGCATCTCTCTAACCAATAATCTCCTGTCTGTGGAGATATGTGCTAGGCTACCCATCGACTTTTGACTCAGGGCATCCGCCACCACATTAGCTTTGCCGGGATGGTAAAGAATAGTACAATCATAATCCTTTAGCAACTCCATCCACCTACGTTGTCGCAAATTCAAATCCCTTTGCTGAAATATATATTTTAAACCTTTGTGGTCCGTATATATCTCACAAGTCTCACCATACAAGTAATGTCTCCAAATCTTCAAGCCAAACACAATTGCTGCCATCTCCAAATCGTGTGCGGGGTAATTTTATTCATGCCTTTTAAGTTTTCTTGATGCATATGCAATCACCTTCCTATGTTACATTAACACGCATCCTAAACCAACCAACGAGGCATCACAATATACTGTATAACCCCCTATGCCTTGTGGTAGGCTCAACACTGGAGTTGTGGTGAGACATATCTTAAGCTTCTCAAAACTATCTTCACAAGTGTTTGACCACACAAATTTTGTATCCTTACGTGTCAGTTTAGTCAGAGGGGTGGCTATTCTCAAAAAATCCTTAACATAGCGACGATAGTAGCCTGCCAACCCTAAAAAGCTTCTAATCTCCGTAACTGATGTTGGCCTTGGCCATTTCTCTATTACCTCAACTTTCTTTGGATCCACTTGTACCCCATCCTTAGAGACCACATGTCCTAAGAATGCAACACTTTCAAGCAAGAACTCACATTTGGAGAACTCGGCATATAATCGATGTTCTATCAAAATCTGGAGCACTATCTTAAGATACTGCTCATGCTCCTCTCGACTCCTCGAGTAAATCAAGATATCATCAATGAACACCACTACAAACTTGTCCAGGTAGGGCTTGAACACTCGGTTTATCAAATCCATAAAGATCGCAGGGGCATTAATAAGCTCAAACGACATCACCAAAAACTCATAATGACCATACCTGGTCCGAAATGCGATCTTTGACACATCCTCATTCTGGATGCTCAATTGATGATACCCAGATCGTAGATTTATCTTAGAGAAACATTGTGCCCCTTGTAACTGATCAAATAGGTCATTTATTCTTGGGAGTGGGTACTTATTCTTCACTATTACCTTAATAAGTTGTTGGTAGTCAATGCATAGTCTAAGTGACCCATCTTTCTTCTTTATGAATAGCACTGGTGCTCCCCATGGTGAAACACTGGGGCGAATGAAACCTTTGTCTAGCAGATCCTCCAATTGATCTTTGAACTCCTTGAGCTTTGCCGATGCCATCCGATATAGGGGTATGGATATGGGTCTAGTATTAGGAATCAAATCTATGCAAAATTCGATCTCTCGCTCCAGAAGTAATCTTGATAGTTCCTCAGGAAATACATCTACGAACTCATTGACTACCCATACTTAACTTATATCTCCGACCTCTGCTTGGTTATCCTTCACCATCACCAGGTAACCTTGACAGCCCTGCCTTAATAGCTTCTTGGCAGATATGGCTGATATCAAGTCGGTCGAAACATTACTTTTATCCTTTTGGATGCTAAATGATGGCTCACCCGGGAAATCAAATCTGACTATCTTATGGTAACAGTCTACACTGGCATGACAAGGTGACAACTAGTCCATTCCCAATATCACATCAAAATCCAAGGTGTCTAACACCACTAAATTCACTAGGGTGTTTTTATCCTTAATTTGGACTTCACAGGACTGATATTCCCATTTTGTCACAAATACCTCCTTCAAAAGAGTAGATACCACTAATTGTTCTTCTCTCCTAACACATTTTTTACCCAATCGAAATGCAAAGCATGGAGAGATAAAAGAATGCGTAGATCCAGGGTCAAACAATACTCTAGCATCCATATTACAAATGAAAAGAGTACCTAAGACTACTGCATTAGATGTTTGGGCATTCTAGGGAGTTAAGGCATACACCCTCGCTTGGCCTCTTTTTGCGGAACTTTGACGTCCAGAGCCGACGGGTCTACCTCGAGAAGAAACACCAACACCTCTATCTCGTGTCTCGCTAACCTCCTGGCCAGTTGAGACAGCTACCGAAAGAGCAGACGGAGCTGGATGAGTAGAACCATGAGCAAAACTTTACGGTTGTTGGGCCATCGGGCAGCTCCTCCACATATGTCCAAGCTGGCCACAATTAAAACAAGTCCTTACAAGACGATAGCATTGTCTTCTGTGTGGTCTCCCACAATTATAGTAGGAAGGGATAGCTTGACTACTCTGTCTGGAATCTTGCGGTTGCCTCATTCCACTAAAAGTATTTTGTCTTGATCCAACGCTGACACTCATCACATCACTTCCCCGGTGGGAAAACCTTGATCCCCTCTGTGGACCTTGACGGCTAGAGAATGAAATTCCACTACCGAAGTCTCTGCGGCCTTGATAACCCTCTGTTTTGGCCCTTTTTGCTCTATCTCTTGCAACCCTGCTCTCACCGGTCTTCATCTTAATCCGTTAAGCACAATCTACTGCTGCAGAATACGTATGGAAATCTTGGGAGGTCATCGCCTTAAACAATGGTTCCACCAGTCCATCCACAAACCTTTGGACCTTCATCTCTTTGGTGGAAACCAAATATGGTGCATATCAAGACAGTTGCGTAAATTTTATGTCATACTCCAACACTGTCATGCTAATAGTCTGCACCAACGCCTCAAATTCTCTAGCTGTGGTACTTCGCACACTGCGCGATAACAATTGACCCAGGAAAGCTATACTGAATTCATTTCAGGTCAGTGGTACAGTATTTGTCGGCCCACCCTTTCGCAAGGAATCATACCATTCCTGTGCTACATCCTCTAACTGAAAAGCTACTAGCTCCACTAATCTAGAACTAGAGCATCCTATAGCGTTACAAATCTTCTCCATCTTGTCTAAGAAAACGTAGGGTTTCTTCGATGAATCTGACCCAGTAAACGATGGAGGCTTGAGTTTCAGGAAGTCAGAGAGCGAAACCTCTACTTGACCTCATTCACCCTCTAGAGGTTGGAGTTCTATCTGGCCTTGGGAACTAAGGGACTCTTGCTCCACATGTCTCCCCTCTACTATTTTTTGTATATCTTCCATACAGGATGCCATTATTTCTACAACCCGATTAACTCCCTGTAGACCCGCCTCCAAGTCCTCAACATTAACGCCTTTAGTCGGTGGCCTATCAGCCTCACCTACAAGTTGTCCATCCTCTCTCCTACTTTCGGGCGTATCTGCCCTCACCAGCCTAGTGACCCTACCACGTCTACCTCGGCCCCTACAAGTAGGTACTCGTGGCCTATCGGTCATCTCAGTTGGGACATCTTACTCCCCCACTTGTCTTGAGGCGGTCTGTGTCTTAGGTGGCATTCTACCTAAACAAGAGCAACACCCGTTATTAAACACAATTAAAAATAAAGTGGTTTCTAAGATTGAGAATTTATGCGGTTCCTCAATTATGAAATGTGCCGCGGCTCACAGTTCATAATAAAAAATCCCACATAAAAAAAAAACCTGACTCTCCGCTAGACCCAACCATAACACCCTAAGACTTAAACAACCTAGGGCTCTGATACCAACATTGTCACGACCCAATTCCCGGGCCATGACCGGCATAAGGACCCAATGAGCATAGCTCACCAAGCCCAAGCAAGCCTATTTTCACTTATTTTATTCCACGTATGCTCGTGTGAGGAATCCACACGTAATACACCCAATGCACACAAAGACAATTCCCAATGGCATTATAGATAAAATATGCACATACATACCAGTCAAACATAAAATTTGACAATGTACATTACATGTACATAATCACATTACAAAAGGCCCTTGACTTCCAACGGAGAAATTCACAAGAAAAACGGGCAACTATTGAATGCCGGACACCTACCAGGAGATGAACTACAGTGATCCCGCGATCTCGAAATCTACAATCTCCTGATCTGAAAACACGAATTTTTGAAAACTGTGAGTACAATACTTAATGAGTGAACATTAGGTGGAAACAAGCAATAATATCCAGGAAGGATTTTAAACCATGATGCACACATTTGGAACAAAACATTTTGATCTAATTTAGTATTAAACCCTTTCCCTCAACTCAAATTAGTTTACAATGAAGGAGTATTCAATTTCATACATATACACAGAAATGAATACAATATCACCACTATCTCACCAGCTCATGTGCAACCCCCACATCGAGCACATAGCTGGAGTTATCTTGTGCAACCCCCCACATCGTGCACAAACAATATCATTCTCCATATCTCTGCACCCATCATCACTGACATGTGCTCCCTCACATCGTGCACATGTACGGTTATAATTTTCACACAATATTATTTATCAATACATATCACACATCAACACATATATAGCAGCATATTATAAAGCACATGAACTCATGCCTTTATGCATATCACAATTCACACGTCAAAACATTTTTATCAAAGGCTTATTTCCAAGCACACTTTTTAAGAAATTTGGATAAAATCATTTAGATTATCCATTTCAACACGTACATTTCCCAAAATAATTTGAAATGCAAATTCACCCACAGTGTCGAAAATCTGGATTTCGGGTGCACTCAGATTAATAGTCTTCAAGCGCGATTCCTTTACCTTTTTCGGACGTATCACCACCTTGACACAGAAGAAAATTAGGGAATTTATTGTTTTGGTGTTAATTAGATATAAAATTATCCTAATTTCTATACGGATGCATAAAATACTCGGTCAATCGCTTAAACTCGGTGTTGACCTAATTCACCCGATTACCCGATAAATTTGCCAATGCGTCCGATTTGATTCCAAATTGCACCATTATTTTTCTAATACCTTAATTCACCACATAACATTTAAATAGTGCCAATTTTAGCATTAAAACTTTTCCATTTCTTCATGTAAAAATTCAGCCATTACAGTGCATTAGCACTGAAATTTTTTCTACTTAATTTTTCACCTTAAATTGTCATTTTCCATTTCATTTCATTTGAAATGAAAATCATTTCATTTGAAATGAAATCATTTCATTTGAAATGAAATCATTTCATTTGAAATGAAATCATTTCATTTGAAATGAAATCATTTCATTTTCCAAACACAACCTATGATATTCGACCTTGAAAGATTCATGGGGAAATCAAGTTTTTTTCTTACAGTTTTGCTTACTAACATGCTAACCTATCTCTAAACACTAACATAGTCTAGAATCAAGCCAATCCAACAATCATTCCTCTTCCATACCCATTTTTCAGAATTGAATTCATCATGATATCATGCCTCTCAACCATAGAAAATGGAAAGAAATGCATGGGTATTGTAGATCATAAGCAAAAGTGAAGAATTATTACCTTTTTCACTTGATTTTTTCTTGAAAATCACACTTTTTCTTGAATTTTTGGCTAGGTTTTCTTGTTTTTCCCTTTGTTCTCTTTTCCTTTCCCTTGAATCTGGTGTGTGCCAAATTTAGAGAGAGAAAATGGGTTGAAATGGCTGATTTTTAGGCTTTAATAATAAAATAAACTAACTTGCCACATGGCATAATGCCATTGGCCCATTTTTTTGACTTTTTTTGACTTTTTCTTTCAATTTTTTTCCACCACATGATTAGTCAAAGTCAAGATATGATCAAAAGATGACCATGGTTGGAAAAATATGTTCTGGTGGTGCAAAATTACGGTTTTGCCCCTACACTCTGAAATGCATCGGAATCATATTATTTCTACTTTTCAACCTCAAATAACACTAATATTGATCAATATTAATCAAATGGGGCAAAAATCTTTTCAAAAAAAATTCCCGTTTAGTCCTCTAGTGACAAAATTACTATTTTGCCCTTATGCTCCAAAAATATCGAGAATCAAAAATTTTCACTGCTAAACATCATTTTATTCTCCAATAATCTTAATTATATTTCATTTAATTATTTTTGGTCCAATGTGATCAAATCTTGGCTAAAAATCTTCATTTTATCATCAAATGGCAAAATGAACGTTTTGTCCCTAACCGGTCAATTTTCCCGATTGACTCCAAATTGGATCTTGAAGTCCGAATCACTATTCTAAGTCATTATGTGGGTTTCAGAATTTTCAAATTCCTCTTAGAATTTCTATTTGAACTATTTTAAGGCTCGATTTAACTTGGTTGTACCACTCGGTACAATACTGTCTTTTAATCGAGCTTGACAGGATCTCACAAAAACACATATTTTGAAATCAGAAACGTGTTTTACTATCTAAAACATTCATTTTAAATGAAATAGTAACTATTAAAATATAATAATAATGTTTAATAAAATATTGTAATTTCTTATAAAACAATATTTTTAGAATACTACGTAATTAATTTTCGGGACGTAAAAGCAAAATAAATTCTTATATACAATATTAAAGTAAACCAGAGTATACAATTTCATTTACAACGACACGTGGGCCCTCGAATATTCAAAAGTATAAAGGACAATGAACTTACTGTTGGTGAGGTTGCAAAGCCAATTGTAGTCCTCAGCAAACTCAGATATCTACAAACTACTCTGGGCCTGAAATGGTGGAAAGGAAAGTGGTGAGTTTACACAACTCAGTGAGTAAACAAATATCTCCTAAAGTATCTAAAGGCGAGTAAAAAGAGACAATGAAAACTTTCCATCTCAACAAAGTTTCATAACACGAGAATTCATTTCAATCAGTTAAAATAAATTCATTTTATCCAACTAATTAAATCGGCTTATGATTTCCAGAAAGACTTGGCTCTTGCCAAAAATTCATTCTCGGGATACCTTGGCCGAGGCATCTAACCGAGACCGCCAAGGTTATTAAAATTTCATAATTTCTCAAAACGTAGCTTTCCGTTGGAGTTGCCTGAGTTCACTCTCACGTTGTGGTTCGGAATGAAGTCAACTCTATCATACCTCAGCATTTACCCTCCGCGCCTCTCGTCAAAGGTATAATATAATGGGGTTTACCGAGCCCCTCTAAATAGGCTGGTACACGGAAACCCGTCACTGCAATGAAAATTCTATAACCCACCAATCAATCAAATCTCCAATTGCATGATATGGCAATTAATTCATTACACAGTCTATTCAGTCAAAGCAGAAAATTCATACTTTTCAACACAAGTATCAATTCAGCCAATCATGCTATTTTATCATAAGCCATTTAGTTCAGATCATAATATATAACAAAGCAAATGGTCTCCAATTACTCTAATTTTAAAATCATTGTCCGATTTACAAATCAATTTATAAGAATTCATTTTTATTTTATAAATTCACATTTTTCTTATAAAAACAAGGCAACTCACCATTTAAATTTATTTCTTACAAATTCATCAAATTGAGTAAAAATTACTCTAGATAATTAAGGCTGTCAAGCCTAGCCTTAGAATATCTATCATGTCATGCTTATATTTGACATCATGCCTATATACTAGAATATCTCGAGAAAATGGATAAAAGCCGGTAGTGTACTTAGAAGTACAAATTAATCGATTTATACCTCGAACTAGTTAAAAAAGGGATTCTAAAGTGAAATTAAGAATTTCACAGTCCAAGGATGACTTAAAATGGTAATTCAGAGTTCAAGGGCCAATTTGGAGTCAATTGGGAATATTGACCGATTAGGGGCAAAATGGTTATTTTGCCATTTAAGGACAAAATGGGAATTTTTAGAAAAGATTTTGATCACATTTGAATAAGAATAATCATTTGGAGTATAATATGAGGTTTAGCAGTAAAAAAAATTTCAATTCTAGTATTTTTCGGAGTATAGGGGCAAAACGGTAATTTTACCATATCGGGGGAAAAATGGTAATTTTCACCCCCAACACTTGTCAAAAACAAAAGATTTTGTTTATCATTTGAATGCATAAATATGATAATTTTTGTGGTGGAGAAATAAGGTGTAAAAGAAAAAATATTAAAATTTTGGACTAATAGGAAAATGACAAGTGGCAAGTTATATTATTTTATTATTAAACTACAAAAATCAGCCCATAACTTCCTAAACTCACCTCCCATTTTCGGTCAAAGGAAAGAAAAGCAAGAGGAAAGGAAAACAAAGAGAAAACAAAAACCCTAGCCAAGAAATCAAGAAAATTCATTGATTTTTTCAAGGATTAAGTGGAAAAAGGTGAGATTTCTCAACTTTTGCTTGAGATCTTCATTACCCATGCTTTATTTTCTTATTTCTATGGTTGAAAAACATGATTTCATAGTGAATGAGTGGCTGGCCGAATGGGTATGGTGAGAGAAATGATGTTGAAATTGTTTGATTTTGAGGTATGTTAGTGTTTAAAGTTAGTTTAGCATGTTTAGAAGCAAAACAACAAGGAAAAATTTCATTTCCCCCACTAACCTCCTTTGGCCGAACCTTGTATGTTGTGTGGGAATGATGGATTTGATTTTATTTCAAGTGAATTGGTTGAGAATTGATGGTTTGTGGTGTGAAAATCAAGTAGGAACAATTTTGGTGTTAGTGCACCTATAATGGCCGAATTTTTCATGAAGAATTTTGAGGGTAATTATGCTGAATTTTGGGTAATTTGGCTTGTGTTTAGTGAGTTGAAATATTGAAAAAGAATTGGAGCAATTTGGAAGTGATTTGGACACAATTGTCATTTAATCGGGTGATAGGTCGAATTTAGTCGATACTGTGTCTAAGCGATATTCGGACAATTTGCATTTCATATCATGCATTAGTATAGAGTCTAAATTAGTTTATTTTAGTTTAGCATCAATGTAGTAAATCCCTTGATTTTGTACTGTGTCAAGGTGGTGAGACTTCTGACGAAGGTAAGGAAATTTCACCTGAGGATCGTTAGACAAAGTACTTCGAAAATCCGATCTTCTGACATCGTGAGTAAACTTACTATCGTTTAAATTATCTAAAGTAGTTTTTATCTATTATTATGAATTTTATGGAATATGGATTTAAAAAAAAAAGAAAATCCTTATGTTTTAGAAATAAATGTATGTTAAATAAAATTATTGAGTAAATTGTTTCAAAATTGATAATGATTTAGAAAATAGAGTACTTGGAGACTGCAAATCGTTGCTTGACAAATTGTATTTTGGTCTAAATGGCTTATGACAATTGTGCATGATTGGCTGGTCGGTTATTGTGTTGTAAATATATATGAAATGTTATTTGCCGTGCAGGCTGGTTAGTATTAAAATTGTTTAGTCATCTGCTAAAATTTCTGCTGATTGGTGGGATAACAATTAGCTTACTACAATGGGCGGGTTTCCGCGGATCGGGCCTATTAGAGGAGCACGGTAAACCTCGTTAATTTATACCTCAGTTGTAGAGGCGCGTAGGGTATCTCCCGATGTATGGTTAGAGTTCACATCACGACGAACCACTGCGTGAGGGTGAACTCCGCTAACGCCAAAGAATGGCTACGTTTTCAAAATAAAAATATTTTTATGAGTATATGAAATATTTTACAGCCTTGGCGGTCTCGATCGAATGCCCTGGCCAAGGTATCCCCGAGAATGAGATTTTGGGCACGAGCCATGTTTTTCAAAATTCATAAGCCACTTTGAATATTATGAATGGTTAAAAATTTGTTACTATGTTATGAATGATTTTGTAATGATTTATTTTATTCGTCTCCAATTACTCGCCTTTAGATGCTTTAGGTGATATTTGTTTACTCACTGAGTTGTGTAAACTTACCACTCTCCCACCCAACATTTCAGGCCCAGAGTAGTTGTTGATAACTGAGTTTGCTGAGGACTATCGTTGGTTTCGTAACCTCACCAAAGTAGGTTCACTGTCCTATTTACTTTTGAGTAATTGTGGGCCCATGTGTCACTATAAATAAAATTGTATAATTTGTTTAACTTTATTACTGTATGTAAGAATATATTTTACTTTTACGCTATAAAAAATTAATTATGTAGTGTTATGAAAATATTGTTTTGTAAGAATTTACAATATTTTATTAAATATTTTTATTATATCCTAATACCTATAATTTTATTTAAAAAGAATGTTTTAGATAGTAAAACTTGTTTGTGATTTCAAAATATGTGTTTTAGACTCATTTACTACGTTTTTGGTCGAGTTCGGGAATTTTGAAGAAAAATGACGAAAATGCCCTTGTGAGGCGAAATCTACATTTCTATTATTCTGAGTTGGAAAAAGTTGGAAACCCTTTAAAACATGATGTTTGGAATGATTACTCATAGGGGAGGTAAGAAAACTGATACAAAAGCCTTGCGAGGATTTGATCGGTATTCGGGGTATGAATACCTATCAAGACGTCGTGGCGGTTCTCACGGGCTTGATGTGAGTTCCGAGTCGTGACAAAAGCGATAAAAAGTTTACTCACTATTTTCGAGTATCACACTCGAGTACTTCAACTATAAATCCTCGGGTGCAATTTCCTTGCCTTTGTCAGAGGATTCACCACATACACATATTGCACACTCAATCAATTACTACATTTGTGCTAATTCTGTGTAAAATTAACCTAAATTCTATATGAATGCATGAAATGTTAGAGCAACCGTTTAATTACGGTGTTGACCTAATTCGATCTATCACCCGATTAAATAGTCACCGCATCCAATTTAACTCCAAATAGCATCATTTCTTTTCCAATTCCTCAAATCACTGAGCATAAGCCAAATGACCTAGAATTCAGCTTAACCAACCTCACATTTCTTCATGAGAAATTCGGCCATGGTGGGTGCATTGACACCATGATTTTTCCTACTTGATTTCCACATCATAAACCATCAATTCTCAACCAATTCACTTGCAACAAAATCAAATCCACCATTCCCACATTACATGTAAGGTACGGCCATTGAAGGATGGTGGGGAAAATGAAACTTTTCCTTGTTGTTTTGCTTCCAAACATGCTAAACTAACCATAAACACTAACATACCTCAAAATCAAACCAATTCCAACATCATTTCCTCACCATACCCATTCGGCTAGCCATGAATTCACTATGAAAACATGTAATTCAACCATGCAAAATAAGGAGAAATGCATGGGTAATGTAGATCTCAAGCAAAAATTGAGAAATTTTACCTTTTTCCACTTGATTGCTTGAATTTCCACAATTTTTCTTTGAATTTCTCCACCTAGGGTTTTGTTTTTTCTTTCTTGCTTTTGTTCTTGCTTTGGCCGAATATGGGAAAGGAAAATGGCGAATTATGGGCTGATTTTTCAAGTAAAAAAAATAAAAAAGTCAAAGCTTGACACGTGGTATTTTCTTATTGGTCCAAAATTTAAATATTTATCTTTTTACACCTTATTTCTCGACCACACAAATTATCATATTTATCCATTCCAATAATAAACAAAATCCTTGGTTTTTGACAAGTGTTGGGGGTGAAAATTATCGTTTTGCCCTCAGGGTGACAAAATTACCCTTTTGCCCCTATGCTCCGAAAAATATCGAAATTAAAAATTTTCACTTCTAAACCTCAAATTATACTTGAAATGATCAATCTCAGTCAAAAAATTCATCCAATATCCAAATTTAATTCTTGGGTGGCATAATGACCATTTTGCCCCTAGATTTCGAATATTTCATATTGATGCCAAATCGGTTTTCGAACTCCAAATTACTATTTTAAGTTATCCCTGGGCTGTGAAATTTCCAATTTCACCTTAAAATCTCTATTTTAATTAGTTCGAGCCATAAATCGACTTAGTTTTACTTCTAGGCATAATATCGACTTTTATCTATTTTTTCGAGATATTCCAGTATGCAGGCATGATGTCAATTATATGCATGACATGACAGATATGTTAGGGCTGGGCTTGACAGCACTACCCCCCTTAAAATAAAATTTGGCCTCATAATTTCACTTACCCGATTTGATGAACAGATGCAGGTATTGGTTTCTCATTTGTTGCTTGACTTCCCATGTCATCTCCTCTATATGAGCATTCTTCCATAACCCTTTTGACCATGGGAATGCTCTTGTTCCTCAATACTAGATCCTTTCGATCCAGAATGAGTACCGATTGCACCTCGAACTTCAAACTTTTATGCAACTCCACTGAAGGTGCTTCGAGGATATGGGAGGGATTAGGCACATATTTCTTTAACATTGAGACATGGAAAACATTATGGATCCGATCTAACTTCGGGGGTAAATCGAGTCTGTAAGCCATTGGCCCAATCCTTTCAATAATCCGAAAGGGTCCAATATATCTTGGATTGAGCTTTCCCCGCTTCGTGAATCGAATCACACTTTTCATTACCCAATAGATACCACAAATTATCATAATAATGAAATCAAACAAAACTTAATATTTCAAAATTTTCATATTGTTACCTTTCCATGGAGAAACCTTGAGAAAAACCTTATTATCTACCTCGAATTCCAAATCTTTCATTCGCCTATCAAAGTAACTCTTCTACCTATCTTGTGCCATCTTTAATAGCTCTCGGATGATTTTGATCTTTTCATTTGTCAAATCAATCAATTCCACATTAACCAATTTCCTTTCACCCATTTTGTCCCAACATAGTGGAGTCTGACACTTTCTCCCATAGAAAGCTTTGTATGGTGCCATTCCAATACTAGATTGGAAACTATTATTATATGTGAACTCCATCATTGGCAAGTGTTTGTCCCAACTTCCAGTAAAGTTAATGACACATGCCAGTAACATATCCTCTAGAGTCTGAATAGTTCTCTCAAACTGACCATCTGTCTGCGGATAAAAGGCAATGTTGAATCTCAAATTAGTTCCAAGAGCTTCCTGAAATTTTGACCAGAATCGAGATGTAAATTGGGGATCTCGATTCGACGGAATAGAAACTGGTACTCCGTGTAGTCTCACTATCTCGTCTATGTAAAGTTTAGCCAACTTCTCAATAGAATACGTGCTATGGACAGCCAAGAAATGGGCAGACTTCATCAATCTATCAACAATCACCCAAATGGCATCACTCCCCTTCTGTATCCGTGGCAAACCCAATACAAAATCCATAGTCACATTGTCATGACCCGGAACTCCCATCGAGCCTGTGACAACCGTCGCGACGTCTCAACAGGCATTCATACCCCGAATACTAATCTAAACCCTAAAAGGCTTTTGTATCAGTTTTCTTACCTCCCCTATGAGCAATCATTACCAAACATCCTTTCTCAGGGATTTTAAACTTTTTCTAATTCAAAACAGTAGAAAAATAATTTTTGCCTCATAGAGGCATTTTGGTCATTTTTCTTCAAAATTTTTGAATATGACCAAAATTGCAACAGATGAATGGAAAACGCATATGTCGTGATAAAAATTAAATTTAGATATCTAAAACGTTCTTTTAAATTAAAAGTATAATTATTTGAATATAATAAAAATATTCAAGAAAATATTCTAATTTCTTATAAAATAATTTTTATAGAAATATCAGTAAACAATTTTTTTTGGACGTAAAAATAAAATATATTCATACATATTATAATGTAGATAACCAACGCATAATATTACTTTACAATGACATGTGGGCCTCCAACTGACCAAATGTATTGAAAGCAGTGCACCTATGGTCTCAAGGAGTGCAACTCCACAAGTGACTCTCTACCAGGTCTGCTATCTACAAATAAATTCGAGCCTGTAAGGTGTGGAAAGGAGAGCGGTGAGATTATAAAATCCCAGTGAGTAAACAGATACTAGTTAAATTATATAAAGTCGAGTAAATGGAGATAAATTCAAACTCATTCTTTGTATCACATTTCACCTTATCTCAACTCATTACGATCTAGTAGAGACAAATAAAATATTCTATCGAGCAAAATAGAATTATTTTACTCAAATAATTAATATTTAGTATGGCTTATGCATCTCTTAAATACTTGGCTTGAGCTAAAATCATTCTCGGGGATACCCCGATTCAAGCATCTGACCGAGATCCCCAAGGCTGTTCAGTGTAGTACACACATGAACATATTTTTACATTTTAAAATCTAGCCATTCCTTAGCGTTGGTTGAGTCTCACTTTCACGCGGTGGTCCACATGAAGTGCACTGAAATCTTTACCTCCAGAGATACCCCACACACGGCTCTCCGATCGAGGTAAGGTATATCTAATTCTGTGCCCCCTCCTATACGTTGGTCCACAGAACCTCCACTGCAGGGATTATGGATTATTTTATCTACCACCTTATTTATAAAATTGCAACTGCATGATATGGCAATTTGTTGTAACCTAGCCTCTCAAAGTTGAATACACAGTATTTGTAATTCTAACACGAAAATCAGTTTAGCCATTCATGCTCATATATTGTCATAAGCCAATAAGTTTAAACACAATTTATAATACAACAATAAACAATCTCCAATTACTCTAATTTCCAAAATCATTATTTAATTTCTGGAAATTTCATAAAATCATTTTATAAAATCACATTTATTCATAAAGCATATCAATTTACCATTTAAACCCATTTTACCATAAAGTTTCAAAATTTTATAAAATCTACTCTAGAAAATTAAGACGATAGTAAGTTCACTCATGGTTTTCGAGAAT
The DNA here is from genome assembly GCA_036013995.1 of Theobroma grandiflorum. NCBI lineage: Eukaryota > Viridiplantae > Streptophyta > Magnoliopsida > Malvales > Malvaceae > Theobroma > Theobroma grandiflorum. The sequence goes on from CP142131.1 coordinate 19,816,334, forward strand.
CAACTCGGGCACTCAGACTATAAATTCTTGGGTGCGACTTCCTTGCCTTTTTCAGAGGACCCACTACCTTGACAAATTGCACAATAAATTAATCACTACATTTGTGCTAATTAGGTATAAAATTAACCTAATTTCTATATGAATGCATGGAATGCTCAGTTTACCGCTTAAATGCGGTGTCGACCTAATTCGGCCTATTGTCCGATAAATTAGCCAACGTGTCCGATTTAATTCCAAATTGCTCCATTCTTTTTCTAATACTTCAAATCACTCAACAGAAATCAAATACCCCAAATTTCAGCTTAATCAACTTCACAATTCCTCATGGAAAAATTCGGCCATTATAGTGCACTAACACCGTGATTTTTCCTACTTAATTTTTTCACCATAATTCATCATTTCCTAAACATTTTCTCTTGAAACAAAATCAGTCCATCACCCACACACATCAAGGAAGATTCGGCCAATGAAGGTTCATGGGGAAAATGGATTCTTTTCTTGTTGTTTTGCTTATAAACATGCTAAACTAACTCTAAACACTAACATAACTCAAAATCAATCAATTTCAACATCATTTCTCTCACCGCACCCATTCGATCATAATTGAACTCTCTATGAACACATGCAATTCAGCCATGGAAATGAGAAAATAATGTATGGGTAGTGTAGATCTCAAGGAAAATTAAAGAAATTTCAACTTACCTAGCTTGATTCCTTGGATTTTCACACTTTTCTTTTGATTTTTCCACCTAGGTTTTTGTTTCTTCCTTTGTTCTTCCTTTCCACTTGCTTTTGTTCACTTTGGCTAAATATGGTGAGAGAAAATGGGGTTTATGGACTAATTTTTATAAGAAAAATATTAAAATAATAAAGCTTGACATGTGGCCTTGTGTGATTAGTCCAAAATTTTAATAATTTGACTTTTTCACCTTATTTCTCGACCACATCTTTATGCCATATTTATCCATTCCCACAATAAATAAAATCCACAAATTTGACTAGCGTTGGGGGTAAAAATTACTGTTTTGCCCCTAAGGCGACAAAATTATCGTTTTGCCCCTATGCTCCAAAAATACTGAGAATGAAAATTTTTCATTGCCAAACCTCATATTATGCTCCAAATGATCAATCTTGGCTAAAAATTTCATCAAATATCAAAATTTAAATTTTGGGTGACAAAATGACCATTTTGCCCCTGATCGATCAATTTTCTTGATTGACTCCAAATTGACTCTCGAACTCCGAATCGCCATTTTAAGTCATCCCTAGATTATGAAATTCCCAATTTCACCTTAAAATCTCTATTTTAATTAGTTCGAGGTATAAATCGACTTAGTTGTACTTCTAAGTACAATACTGGCTTTTATCCATTTTTTTGAGATATTTTAATATGCAGGCATAATGTCAAATATATAAATATCATGACAGATATTTTAGAGCTGGGCTTTACACACGTGCTCCCATTTTCATTCAGGAATTGGTAAAGGCTGGAGAGTACTTGACGACTTTTGATGTTTCGCCTTAATTTGTTGGCATACGAGACATTTTGCTACAAACTCTGCTATGTCACGTTTCATACCCGACCACCAATAATTTTCCCTAATAGCCCGATACATCTTGGTGCTTCCGAGGTGCATAGTGTAGGCAGAAGAATGTGTTTCTTCTAAAACTGCTTGTCTTAACTGATCATCCTTTGGAATACAAACTTGGTCTCTAAACATCAACATACTATCATCACCGAGTCTAAATTCACTAACTTCCCCATCTTGCTACTTTTGAACTTTTTGTTTCAACTCATCATCAAATTGCTGCAATTTTTTGATCTAATCCAACAATAAAGGCCTTACAATGAAACTAGCAAGTAGGGACCCATTTTCACCATTATTCATCTGAATCCCTAAGGACTTCATCTCAATTAACATAGGGAGATAAGAACTCTGAAGTGCTGCTGATGTCTACGAGGATTTCTGACTCAAGGCGTCTGGTACTACATTCGCCTTTCCAAGATGATAATTGATCACTAAGCCGTAATCTTTTATTAACTCTAGCCATTGCCTTTTTCTCAAATTGAGTTCTTTCTGGGTGAGCAGGTATTTCAAACTTTTATGATTCATAAAAATTCGACAACGCTCACCATACAAGTAATGCCTCTAAATCTTTAATGCAAAAACCACTGCCGCTAATTCCAGATCATGGGTAGGGTAATTTACCTCTTGCTTCTTTAATTGTCGGGAAGTATAGGCTATTACTTTCTTATCCTGCATCAATACACACCCTAATCCCAACTTGGAAGCATCACTATATACCACAAATTTTTTTCCATTCACAAAAAGTGTTAAAACGGGAGCGGAGGTTAACCGATTCTTTAGCTCCCAAAATATTCTCACATACATCGTCCCAATCAAACTTAACTCCTTTACGAGTCAAGTGAGTCAGTGGAGTAGCTATTAATGAAAATCCTTGAACAAACCTCCTATAATAGTCGGTTAATCTGAGAAAACTACGAATCTCTGTTACTGTATTCGATTGCTCCCATTGTAATATTGCCTCTGTCACGCCTCGAAACTCCCCATAGGGCCCATGACAACCACCTCTACTTCTCGACAGGCATTCCTGCCCCGAATGCTGATCGAAACCTCGCAAGGCTTCATATCAGCTCTCGCACTTCCCCAATGAGCGATGATTATTAAATACCACATTTCAAAAGAATTATAAGTCGTTTTCAAATTAAAATAATAAAATATTATTTTTTGACTCATAGGGGCATTTTTGTCATCTTTCTTGAAAATCTCAAAACCCAACCAAAAACGTAATAAATGTGTAGAAGACACAATTTTCATAGTTTGAAAATAAATTTAAACATTTAAAACATTAGTTTGAAGCAAAATTTTGAATATATGAATATAATAAAAATATTCAATAAAATAACATTATATATATTTTTTTATAAAACAATATTTATAGAAACATCGGTACATACTTTTTATAATGTAAAAATTGAATATATTTATACATATTAAAATGTAAGTAATCAAAGTATAAAATTACTTTTACAATGACACGTGGGCCCACTATGTACAACTATGTACTTTAAATGTATTGGATTTCGACTCCACCTATTTCTTGATGCCACAACTATCTAGTGTTTTTCTTGAGCCTGAAATGGATGGAAGAGAGGGTGGTGAGATTATAAAATCCCAGTGAGTAAACAAATACCAGCTAAATTATCTAAAGTCGAGTAAAAGGAGACAAATTTCAAATTCTTTCTTTGTACTACTATTCGTCTTATCTCAACTTATTTCAATTGAGTAGAGACAAATAAATATTCTATCGAGCAAAATAGAATTATTTTACTCGATTAAATTAATATTTAGTATGGCTTATGTATCTTTTAAAAACTTAACTTGGCTTATGCCAAAATCATTCTCGGGACTGCCCCGGCCGAAGCATCTGACCGAGATCGCCAAGGCTATTCAGTGTCATATACACATGAATATATTTTTATATCTGAAAATAGTATCTAGCCATACCTTGGCATTGGCTGAGTCTCACTCTCACGCGGTGGTCCACGTGAAGTGCACTCAAACTTGACCTCTAGAGAAAGCCCCGCCACACTTGGCTCTTCAATAGAGGTAAGATAAGTCTAATTCTATGCCCCCTCTCTAAGGCTGGCCCGCAGAACTGGTGTCATTGTAGCGATTATTTTATCTACCACCTCATTTATAAAATCTTAACTAGCATGATATGGCAATTTATCACAATCTAGCCTCTTAAGGCTGAAAACACAGTATATATAATTTTTGCATAAACTAGTCTAGCCATTCATGCTCATATAATGCTATAATCCATATAATTTAAAACAAAATTTATAACACAATCAAACCGTCTCCAATTACTCTAATTTCAAAACCAATCGTACCATTTTTCAAATCAATTTATAAAAATTCAATTTATTTAGTAAATCCAATTTATTTTATAAATTTCACATTTTTTTCATAAAATCAATAATTCACCCAATACAATAATTTGTCATAAAATCATTAAATTTAATAAAATCTACTCTAGATAATTAAGACGATAAATTGTCCACTCACAGTTCTAGGAGTAGAAATAGTCCTATCCTCTGTCCTCAGGTGCAGTCTCTTACCCGAATCAATTTGCTCACCACCTATCCATAATCTGTGACACAAAATTCAATAAATTGTGTCAATTTATCATAAATTATTTTAGGCTCTACATATTGCATGGGAATGGGGTAAAAATGGTTCAAACAGTCGTTTAATCACGATATCTGACCGACTCGCCTACACGCGGTCTAAATTGCTAAAATCTCTAATTTAACTTCGAATCAATTTCTTTCAATTTCTATACCTCAATTATACCCAAATTGACTTAATGTCCATAAATATGGTGCAAATTATCAGTCTAGGTCATAAATTACACTTTTACCCCTAGTGGGTAAAATTTTGATTTTTTTGCAGCAAAAATTCTTATTTAATTTTTTTAACTTCATAATTCATCAATTCTCAGCAATTTCACTTGAAATGAAATCATTTCATTTTCTACATATCCACTATGAAATTTGGCCTAAATGAATTCCCATGGAATAGGTGATTTTCTCACTTAATTTTCTTCCTACACATGACAAACTAACTAAGAACATTAACATAGTTAAAAATCAAATAATTCCATCAACTTTCTCTCTCTAAACCCATATGACCAGTTTTGAATCCACCATAAAAACATGAAATCTAACCATGGAAACTAAGGAAAATGCATGAAAATGATAGATCATAAGCTAAACTTGAAAAATCATACCTTTAAACACTTGAATCCTTGAAAAATCACATTTTTTTCTTTGATTTTCTTCCACCTAGGGTTTTATTTTTGTTTTCTCTCTCTTCTTGCTGGTTTGGCTGACCATGAGGAAGATGGGATGATGAAAAATTGGCTTTTTATAAGCCTAATAAAATAATATTATTTTATTATCACTTTTTTAATATTTTTATTAATTTATTTTATTATTCTATTTTTTTCTTTAACTTTTTATCCACCTTTAGCTTCCTTCACTTATCCATTCATCATAAGTAGTTTCTAGAGTCATCCAAAAAAAAAAAAATTCTTGATAGAGTAATTTTGTAAAATTACACTTTTACCCTTGAAAAAGTGAAAAATTACATTTTTGCTCCAAAAATTGAAAATATACCAAAATGTATATTTTTCACTCCTCATACTCATACCATTCTCCAATTTGTCAAATTTGATCCAAATTCTCTCAAAAATTCAATTTTCATCCTCGAGTGGTAAAATTACGATTTTACCCATATATTCCAAAATGTATTGGAATTACATTTTTCTCCACTTTTCAACCTCAAATTATGTTTTAACTAGTCTAAATAATCAATCTTAATCAAATGGGGCCAAAATATTTTCTAAAAATTCCCGTTTTGAACTTTAGTGGTAAAATTACCGTTTTGCCTTTGTGTCCCAAAAATACCGAAAATTAAAATTTTTCGCTGCTGAACTTCATATTATGTTCCAATAATCATATTATATTCCATATAATTATTCTTGGTCCAATGTGATCAAAATCTTTTATAGAAATCTCCATTTTATCCTTAAATTCATAATGACCATTTTGTCCTTAATCGGTCAATTTTTTCGATTGACTTCAAATCGGACCTCGAACTCCGAATCACTGTTTTAAGTAATCCATGGATTGTGAAATTCTTGATTTCACTCTTAAAATCCTTATTTGAACTCATTTGAGGCTTAATCAACTTAATGGTACCATCAAGGACAATATCATCTCTTAACGATTTTCTCGAACTTCCCAAATATGCAAACATTCTACTGAGCATGTAATTGACATCATAATTATTTTATAGATCAAGGTTTAACAGCCTTGATTTTCTTGGGGTCAACATAAATTCCAGCTCCAGATACCACATGTCATAAGAAAATCATTTCTTTTAACCAGAACTCACATTTAGAGAATTTGGCGTAGAGTTATCTTTCACGTAAAGTCTGCAGCACAATACGTAGATGGGTAGCTTGTTCATCATTATTTCTTGAATAAACCAAGATGTCATCGATGAATACTATCACAAACCTATCCAAATACAGATGAAACACCCTGTTCATGAGATCCATAAATGCTGTCAGGGCATTCATCAAACCAAACAGCATCACCAGAAATTCATAATGCCCATATCTAGTCTTGAAGGCAGTCTTGGGTACGTCATGTTCCTTAATCTTCAACTGATAATACCCAGACCTCAAATCAATTTTGAAAAATACCATTGCACCTCGCAATTGATCAAAGAGATCATTGATCCGAGGTAAAGGATACTTATTCTTGATGGTCACTCTATTTAGCTGACAATAATATACACACAATCGAAGAGTGCCATCCCTCTTCTTGACAAATAAGACTGGTGCTCCCCAAGGAGAAATACTAGGGCGAATGAAACCTTTATCTACCAGATCTTGTAAATGTACCTTCAGTTCCTTCAATTCTACGGGAGCCATTCGGTATAAGGGAATAGAAATAGGTGTGGTACCCGAAAGTAAGTCAATAGGAAACTCAAGTTCTCGATCCGGAGGTAGTCTTGGTAACTCATTAGGAAATACATCAAAAAACTCACTCACTATCGGGACATCCTCTAACCTAGTTTCCCCTTTTGAAGTATCAATCACGTGCTCCAAATAGGCTGGGTACCCTTTCTGCACCAATTTAAAAGCTTTGATAGCTGAAATTACACAAGACGGTAATATTCGACGTTCCCCTACAAATACAATTTTTGCTCCCTTCGAATTTTGAAGCGCTACTTCTTTTCTAAAGCAATCTACATTCGTCGGATGTGTACTTAACTAGTCCATACCTAATATCAGATTGAAATCTTGGATCTCTAGAGGAATCAAATCACCCCTAAATTCTTTCTCACAGACTGTTATTCCACAATCTCTATAGCAACTGTTTCTAACTAATTGTTCTCCCAATGGGGTGTGAACTACTATTTCTTCCTTTAATGGTGACAGGTTTCTATTTGTAAATGATGCAAATATTGCACTGACATAAGATCTATCTGAGCTAGAATCTATTAAAACATATGCATATCTATCAAATAAAGACATAATACCTGTCATTACATTGGGTCGAGCATGCGCTTCCTCTTTTATTATTGCGAAAACCCTCGTTGGAGTGCAAATCAGTGGTTTAGAGGGTAGATGTTCTTGAGTGTTACTCTCCACACCGGATCGTATGGTTATTCCTTGCCTCTGTTGTGGCCCAACCGAATCTCTCCTCTGTATATCCATAAGGGCTACAGTAGCCCGTCTGAACTGTGGGCAATCACTCCTTATGTGACCCTGCTGACCACACTGATAACATCATATAGGCTTTCTGCACGGCCCAATATGAGTCCTTCCATAATTTCTGCATTTATTAGAGCCCCCAGAGTTCTTCCTGGAACTAGCCATTACAAATCTATCGAATCTCGTAGGCTTCTGCCGTGACTGCAAAAATGGGGGTTGAGGAAATGTCACCAAAATAGAAGCAATACTCTCAGAAGCAGATGAGTCCCTACTTTTTTTAGGTGGCTGACTAGAGGATACACTCGGGTTCCTCCTCTTGGCAAACTCAGCTCGCATTCTTCAATTTTCATTTGCGAGCTTCTCGGCCCTTAAAGCCATCTATACTACTTCCTTATGTGGCTCCCTGCTAGTCATTGTCATCCACTCTTTAATCTTATTACGGAGCCCTTCTTCAAAATAACTAGTCTGATCTTGCTCCGTTCTCACCAATTCCAGGACATACAACATTAGCTCGTTACAACGAGCCTCGTACTACTCTACCGTTGAATTCCCCTGCTTCAAACTCAAAAATTCTCTTTTCTTTTCTTTTTTATGGAAATGAGTGAAATATTGACCATCAAACTCTCTGATAAAGTTTGATCAAGTCAGTGGAGTGGTGGAACAGGACTTTACTGAACTCTACCAGGTACGGGCCCTCTTATCTAGTAGTCTCGTGGCCACCATCAATTTCATCTCAACGTCCAATCTCATGTCAGAGAGTGTCTCTAAAACCTGATTGATCCAATCTTTGGCTGCGGTGGCATCCAACTCACCCGTAAAAGAAACATAGCCTAGCTGCCTAGCCTCTTTCAGTTTCTTAGAAATAGATGCATCAAGTACTAGCAGAACTGAAGGAGTAGCTGGAGGCACTGTGGGTGGGACCTGGCCAGTCTGAGCTTGACCAACTATAGCAGTAAAGAAAGCAGCCAATGCCTGTGCCACCTCAAGAGGCATGGCAACAATGCTAGTAGGTGGCGGAGGAGGTGGAGGATGTGGAGGACTCTCTGCCTGCTCAACAGCAGGTACTGCTCGAAACGTTGATGTAGTTGATTCCTCCTTTACTATCTCTTGTTGACGAGGTTGGGAACGACCCCTTCCTCTCCCAACTGATCAGTAACAAGTGGGTGTTCGCGCCTATGAGGCATAGTGATCTATACAGATAAATAACGTAGTTTTAGGCAACCTCAAGTTCTATATGCAAATGCATCCTATTCAATCTAACTTGACTTAACCTAACCCGGGGCCACACTAACACTGTAAATTTTTAAAAGAATTTTAAAAACAAAAGCTCTGCTACCAATCGAATTGTCATGACCCAGAACTCCTATCGAGCCCGTGACAACCTATGCGACGTCTCGATATGTATTCATACCCTGAATACCGACCGAAACTTTGTAAGGCTTTTATATCAGATTTCTTACCTCCCTTATGAGCATTCATTGCCAAATATCATATCTTAAGGGATTTTAAACTTTTTCCAACTCAAATCGGTAGAAAAAATAATTTTGGCCTCACAGGGCCATTTTGGTCATTTTCATCAAAAAATTTCAAACCCGAATAAATGCGTAGCATGTATGTGGAAAACACATATTTCGAAATCAGAAATGCGTTTTTCTATCTAAAACATTCATTTTAAATGAAATAGTAACTATTAAAGTATAATAATAATGTTTAATAAAATATTACAATTTCTTATAAAATAATATTTTTAGAATACTACGTAATTAATTTTTGGGACATAAAAGCAAAAAAAATTCTTATATACAATACTAAAGTAAACCAGAGTATACAATTTCATTTACAGTGACACGTGGGCCCTTGAATATTCAAAAGTATAGATGATGGTGAACCTACTTTTGGTGAGGTTGCAAAGCTAACTATAGTCCTCAGCAAACTCAGATATCTACAAACTACTATGGGTCTGAAAGGGTGGAAAGGAGAGTGGTGAGTTTACACAACTCAATGAGTAAACAAATATCTCCTAAAGTATCCAAAGGCGAGTAAAAGGAGACAATGAAAACTTTCCATCTCAACAGAGTTTCATAACACGAGAATTCATTTCAATTAGTTAAAATAAAATTTTATCCAACTAATTTAATCAGCTTATGATTTCCAGAAAGACTTGGCTCTTTCTAAAAATTCATTCTCAGAGATACCTTGACCGAGGCATCTAACCAAGACCGCCAAGGTTATTAAAATTTCATAATTTCTCAAAACGCAGCCGTCCATTGGCGTTGGCTGAGTTCACTCACGTGGTGGTTCGGCGTGAAGTGAACTTTGTCATACCTCAAGAGTTACCCTCCGCGCTTTTCATCAAAGGTATAATATAATGGGGTTTACTGTGCCCCTCTAAATAGGCTAGTCCACGAAAACCTGTCGCTCAGTGAAAATTCTATAACCCACCAATCAATCAAATCTCAAATTGCATGATATGGCAATTAATTCATTACACAGTCTATTCAGTCAAAGCAAAAAATTCATACTTTTCAACACAAGTATCAATTCAGCCAATCATGCTATTTTATCATAAGCCATTTAGTTCGGATCATAATATATAACACAACAAATGGTCTCCAATTACTCTAATTTCAAAATCATTGTCTGATTTCCAAATTAATTTATAAGAATTCATTTTTATTTATAAATTCACATTTTTCTCATAAAAACAAGGCAACTCACCATTTAAATTCATTTCTTACAAATTCACCAAATTGAGTAAAAATTACTCTAGATAATTAAGGCGATAATAAGTTTACTCACTGTTTTCGAGAATCACACTCGGGTACTTCGACTATAAATCCTCGGGTGTAATTTCCTTGCCTTTGTCAGAGGATTCACCACCTACACATATTGCACACTCAATCAATTACTACATTTGTGCTAATTCGGTATAAAATTAACCTAAATTCTATATGAATGCATGAAATGTTTGGGTAACCATTTAATTACGGTGTTGACCTAATTCGGTCTATCACTTGATTAAATAGCCAACGTGTCCAATTTAACTCCAAATAGCACCATTTCGTTTCCAATTCCTCAAATCACCAAACACAAGCCAAATGACCTAAAATTCAGCTTAACCAACTTCACGTTTCTTCATGAGAAATTCAACCATGGTGGGTGCATTAACACCATGATTTTTCCTGCTTGATTTCCACATCATAAACCATCAATTCTCAACTAATTCACTTGCAACAAAATCAAATCCACCATTCCCACATTACATGTAAGGTTTAGCCATTGAAGGATGGTGGGGAAACTAAAATTTTATTGTTTTGCTTCCAAACATGCTAAACTAACCATAAACACTAACATACCTCAAAATCAAACCAATTCCAACATCATTTCCTCACCATACCCATTCGGCCAGCCATGAATTCACTATGAAAACATGTAATTCAACCATGGAAAATAAGGAGAAATGCATAGGTAATGTAGATTTCAAGCAAAAATTGAGAAATTTTTCCTTGTTCCACTTGATTGCTTGAATTTCCACAATTTTTCTTTGAATTTCTCCACCTAGGGTTTTGTTTTTTCTTTCTTGCTTTTGTTCTTGCTTTGGTCGAATATGGGAAGGGAAAATGGGGAATTATGGGCTGATTTTTCAAGTAAAAAATTTAAAAAGTCAAAGCTTGACATGTGGCATTTTCTTATTGGTCTAAAATTTAAATATTTATCTTTTTACACCTTATTTCTCCACCACACAAATTATCATATTTATCCATTCCAATAATAACCAAAATCCTTGCTTTCGACAAGTGTTGGGGTTGAAAATTACCGGTTTGCCCTCAAGGTAGCAAAATTACCATTTTGCCCTTATGCTCCGAAAAATATCAAAATTAAAATTTTTCACTTCTAAACCTCAAATCATACTCCAAATGATCAATCTTAGTCAAAAATTTCATCCAATATCCAAATTTAATTCTTGGGTGGCAAAATGACCATTTTGCCCTTAGATTTTGAATATTTCATATTGATGCCAAATCGATCATTGAACTCCGAATTACTGTTTTAAGTCATCCCTAGACTGTGAAATTCCCAATTTCACTTTAAAATTCCTATTTTAACTAGTTCAAGGCATAAATCAACTTAGTTGTACTTCTAAGCACAATACCGACTTTTATCTATTTTTTTGAGATATTCCAGTATACAGGCATGATGTTAATTATATGCATGACATGACATATATTTTAGGATTGGGCTTGACAAAGTGACCTTATAACCCATGTTTTAGCCATTAAGCTCCTTGACAATTCCAAGTACCATATTTCCTTATCATGCATATAAAATATTATGTGGTACTATTAATCATCATTTTTGGCACTTGTAGTTTGGTATATCCTTTTCAAAACTCTTATGCATTTCAAATCACTTAGTTACTTATTTGTCCATTAATCCTTTAAATACATTCAATCCAAAAGCATGCACTTACCCTCCGAGAAATTTGAATGTATTTACTCTATTTATACCTCAATTTATATTCTTAGATTTCTAGTACACCACATAATTTACCCTTGTCTTATTGCTAATCTTTTTCTTTCAACTAAATCAAAATAAGATTGTAAATCCTCCTAACAATACTATAAATTAGTTCATTTGTTATGCGAACCTTATAATCCTTCACAATTTCCTCACTTGGTATTGACATCCCTATATTTCTTAAAATTCATCTTAGTCAACTTAATATTCCTCTTAATTCTTCACATCGCAACTTATCTCAATAACTTTCCAATTCCCCTTTTACTTACATGCCACAATATATAAGGCAATAAAGAAACGTTTCAATTCATGTATCATTCGTTGAGATTTATGATGTCTTGGAGATTTGTGGACACTTAAAACCTAACTGAGCTTAAGATAATTGACGCTCGATAAATGTGAATTGAGGTTCGATAAGGAAAATGTGAATGATAAAGGCATGATGGCCTTATTTATGAATTTCTATTTCCGTTCGAAGAGTGAATTTTGAACGTTGATCTGATTTATGGTGGAGTGTAGTTCCATCCCCCTATGACTATGTGTGTGCCTATAAGGATGGTGGCACCCACCTGTGATTCCTGCCTACAGTGCTTTGATGCCATCCGTTGAGATTATTCCAAGTGATGCTGACATCGGGAGATTGTTCCAGTCGATAATTTGATTCTCTGCCATTTACTATGGCACTATGCATGATATGTTCTCCACTCGTTACTGTGGCATTCGAGTGATCTGTTCTCCATTAGTTGCTTCGACAAGCACGTGATTTGTTTCTCAACTAGTGACTTTGCCCTGAGCGTGATTTGATTCTTCACTAGTTGACCACTGAATGTGATTTGACTATGTCTAGGGAAAGACCACTCATTAATTTGATTTGCATATGACATGACACAGCCATAGAGAGGCTTAAATAAATGTGACATAATTATGATGTGAGACTCTAGAGACTAGAGTGTGCCGAGAAGAGAAATGTGAATAACTTTGATTGGCTTCGAGGGTAAGCCTAATAATAAATGTGATGATCTTTGGAGACATTGAGGATGATGATATGCCTTCTCATTGGAGATTTAGGAATAGTGATATACCTTATGTGTGGAGATGTTATGGGATTATATGGTTGCAACGAGATTGCAATATTTATATATATAATTATATATGATTTTGTTTATTTGTACCACTCACTGAGTATTATAGTACTTACCCATTTGTGTACCATGTGCAGATAAATAAGCCACAGAGCTAAGTGGTAAAGGTCAACCCGTGATAGACCTATTTTGGCATTCGGTATGTTCTCATCTGTTGTGTCACTCTGTTGCGTCAGTCATGAGCTTCCACACTTAATTTGTTATGTATGTGAGCACGACGTGCCATATGAACTTATACAAAGGCTGTTATGTACGAACTCGTCTTAGATGGCCAACGTATGGCTCTATAAACATTTGTATGAATTACGTGACAAGAATAATGTATTATATTTGGTTTTATTGTGAATATTTGATTATTAAATCCATTGGGTTATATGATTTGGATTTTGAGGCTTGCTTGGGTTTGGATGGCATGCTTACCAGGCTCATGCATCGGTCACAAACCCCTGAAATTGGGTCATGACATAATTCCTTTAAGAAAACCCCAAATCACCCTTGTAATGAAGTTTGGTTAGTTCAGTTAGGAATTTTCCTAAACAAAACTAAACTAACTGTAATAACTAAACCCTAATATTCAAACTAAGCAGACACTTGAACTAACCAAACTCACTTTGGTTTGGTTCAATTTGCATATTCGTAATTGTGAATGAAAACTTATGTGAATGCAATGGATGATTAGCCCATGCATTATTGATTAAGCTTGCTTGGGCCCAATGGGCTATACCCACGTAAATCCATGTGCCAGTCATGATTTTTTAAAAAAATGGGATGTGACAACCATTTATTTAATAGAGGCAAATTTTTTTTGGTCCCAAAAAGAATGCTAGAAAAGGGTGAATAGCACTAAAAAAAGTTTTTGCAAGAAATCCTTTACGGTTAAAACCTTTTGGAAAAAATAAAATGGAAAGTTTGAAAACTTATTGAGGTTAGTGGACACCAAGTAAAGAAAGGTTAAAAGAAGTGAACAAAACTCAATATTTATTGTGGTTTAGTCCACTTGACCAATATCCACTACCTTGATTTTTCCAATCAAGGATTTTCAATCGAACTTCACTAAAACTAGTAAAATTAAAGCTTCAATCAAGTTTTTACAAGGTGAACTTTTAACCCAAGCTCTAAACCTTTACAACAATCCCTTAAAGTGCCTCCCACACTCTAATCAAACAAGAAATAAGAAAAAGATGGAGTACAATTGATTACCTAGCTAACTTAACATATACAAGTTTAAGTTTAAACATTTTTACAAAATATAAGAGTGAAATATAAGTGCAAATAGAATGTTCTTTGGTCTTTTAAGCTTAAAATCACTTAAGATGGTTTCTCTTTTCATTTATGACCATTTGAGTATTTCTAACTACTTTGAAGATAGTTTCTAGCCAGTGGAAACAATTTTGGAGTAGAAATAGCCATTTTTTGTGTTGTAACGGCTCTTTTCAAATTTGTTGGCATTACCTCATTAATCGGTTAAATATGAGCTTTAACTAATTAAAGCTTTTCAATCTTGCAATCTGCTTCACTATGTTAACCAATTAAATGTGGCTTTAACTAATTAAGAACATTTTACTTTTAGACTTCTCCAACCAACAATCTTCCTTTAATTAATTAAAGCTTTTTCTCTTAAAACTCTGACCGGTTGAAATAGCTATTAACCGATTAAAATATCTTCAAATTTGAATTCCTTTGTTTGGTGCTCTTCGATGGTTAACTTCATTTTAAATTTGAATTTTGACTTTTTTTTATGTACTTCAAGTTTAACCCTTGATGTGAGATCTTGTCAAGCCCAACACTATAAAATATTTTCCATGTCATTCAGGTGCTTGATAACATGCTTGCATACTTGAATACTTCGAAAAAATCATCAAAAAGTCGATATTGTACACTAAGTTGATTTAAGCCTCGAACTAGTTCAAATAGAGATTTTCATATGAAATTGAGAATTTTAAAACCCCAGAATGACTTAATATGGTGATTCAAAGTTCGAGGATTAATTCAGAGTCAAATTAGAATTTTCATGACGTAGGGGCAAAATGGTCATTTTGCCACCTAAGGGCAAAATTGGAATTTTACACCACCCAACACTTGTCATGCCCATGGATTTTATCCATTAACATTTTATATTATGGATAATTAAAATATTTTATGTGGTGGAGAAAGAAAGCTTAATTGTTAAGTGTTAAATGTGGACCAATGGTATGGTGACAAGTGGCAAGCTTTCATTTCTTTATAATCTACATTAAAAATCAGCACATGACTCTTTCATTTCACTCCCATATGTTCGACGTCACCAAAGAAAAGAGGAAAAAGGGAAAAACAAAACCTTAGTTAGAAGAATTCAAGAAAAATTCACTAAATTTCAAGGAATCAAGTGACAAAAGGTAAGATTTTTCAATTTTAGCTTGAGATCTATCTTCCTAAGCATTATTTCTCATTATCCATGGCTGAAATTCATGATTTCATGATGAATCCCTTGTTGGCCGAACCTAGAGAAAAAAGATTTGATGATGAATTTAGTTGGAAAACATGTTATTCTAGTCTTTTTAGTTAGTTGGTGATGTGTAGCATGAAAAGCAAATAGAAAAAATCCATGTTCTTCCATCACCCTCATTGGCCGAATCTTCCTTATTATATGTTGATGGTGGATTTGATTCCATTTCAAGTGATTTGGTTAGGAATTAATGATTGATGGTGTAAAAATCAAGTATGAAAAATCATAGTGTTTATGCACCCGCCATGGTCGAATTTCATAAGGAACCTAGTGGTGATGATTTTTGTGACTTCTTGTGTTATTTAGTTAGAATTTAATGCATGGTGGTGATGAAAACCAAACATGGTAATTTTAAAGTATAGTTTTTTTAGTAAATACGCTGAATAACAATAAGAAAGTCAAGCTCATTGAGGTACTTTGTTGTATTTTGGGACATTGGAAGTGTGATGAATATTTGGAATCAATTTGGATGATTTGGTTAAATCAAAGGTGGAGAGTTCAAATTAGATCAAAAACCGATCCATTTCGATCACAATTGAACCAATGTGTAACACCGTCTTTAAGTAACTATCCAAACAACCCCATGCATTCATATAGAGCCAAAAATAATTTTATAATGGTATGACACAATATATTGAATTATGTGTCATGTATTATGTATAGGTGGTGAGCCTCTAACAAGGGTAAAGACATTGTGCTAGAGGACCACGAATAGGAGTTTTTCGAATTCCTGATACAGTGAGTAAACTTGCATTTCAAACTGTTGAGGGAATTTTAATTAAGTTGAGATGAAATGCTTGAATGATTTATATCCAACTTCTTATTTAAAAATGAGTCCCGAGAACAAGCCTTTGACAATTATTTTAATGTTATGAGTGTGTACATTATGTAAAGAAAATGAATACATGCTCATTTATTGTGTTGATAATGACATGAATGAATAGGTAATGTGTATTAATGACTAGGGGATTATGTGAGTAGGGAATGCACACATGGTCATATTGCTATGTACGAGTAGAGGATGTACACATGATGACCAGGGGATGTGCGAGTAGAGAGTGCACACATGGTCTTATTGCTTTGTGCTAGTTGGGTTTGCACCAGAGTTGAGGAAAATAGGGTGGTGTATGAAATTGCACGTGATTTTATATATATATATATATATGCATGATATAGCGTGCATGATGGAAAAATGTGATTGTATGGTATATGAACCTTGAGAAATTCTCCTTTATTGCAAATTGATTTAAATTGAATAAAATGGTTTTAACATGAAACCCTTGTATGGTTGAGCAAAACCCTCATTTCGTGACGATTTGTGATTACACTGCAGCAAGAATGCCTTCCCGCTACAGTGATAACCCGTCGGTTTTGCTACCTTGCTAGAATGATTGCTGTAAATTTCTTTTCTTCTCAACTCATGTTGAACACGGTTGCTTTATCATTGAATGTGTGAGACCCTGTTGACTTTGTTAAAAGGCAGTATTGTACTGAGTAGTACAACTAAATTAAATCGAGCCTTGAACTAGTTTAAATAGAAATTCTAAGAGGAATTTCAAAATTCTGAGACCCACAGAATGGCTCAGAATAGTGATTTGGAGTTCAAGGTCCAGTTTGGAGTCAATCGGGAAAATTGACCGGTTAGGGACAAAACGATCATTTTCTCATTTGTTGATTTATGGAGATTTTAGCCAAAATTTGATCACATTGGACAAAAAGATAATTATATGATATACAGTTATCATTATGGAATCATAAAATGATGTTTAGCAGTGTAAAAATTGTGATTTTCGGTGTTTTTGGAGCACAAGGGCAAAATGGTAATTTTGCCACCGGAGTGCAAAATGTGAATTTTTTTGAAAGGATTTTGCCCCAATTGGGTAATATTGATTTATATTAGTGTTATTTGAGGTTGGACAGTGAAAATAAAACAATTCCGGGATATTTCGGAGTATAGGGGTAAAACCGTAATTTTGCCATCCCGGGGGCAAAACGGTAATTTTCCACCACCAGAATAATTTTTTCCAGCCATGATCATCTATGGATCAGATTTTTACTTGATTAATCAAGTGGTGGAGAAAGAATGGAAGAAAAAGTCAAAAAGTCAAAAAATGGGCCAATGGCATGATGCCAAGTGGCAAGCTTGTCTATTTTATTATTTAAGCCTAAAAATCAGCCTTTAACCATCATTTTCTCTCTCCAAATTCTGGAAAAGAACTGATTGAAGGGAAGAAAAGAAGAACAAAGGGAAAACCATAAAAACCTAGGCCAAAATCCATAGATTTCAAGTGTTTTTCAAGATTCAAGCAAAATAAAGGTAACTTTTCTTTAGATTTACTCTAACCCTAGCTTACCTATGCTTTTTTTCTTGATTTCAATGGTTAAATATGGAGATATCATGATGGAATGAATTCTGAAAAATGGGTATGAGTATGGATTTGATGTTGGATTGGATTGAATTTAAACTATGTTGGTGTTTAATGGTAGTTAAGCATGATTATGGACAAAAATGGAAGAAAGAAATTGAATCTCATGGTGGTTCTTTGTTAGGCCGAACCTAGGGTGGAGAGTGCATGAGGAAAATTGGTTCATTTCAAATGAAATGGTTTCATTTGAAATGAAGGAAATTAGAAAATGACAAATGCAAGTGAAAAATGTAGTAGAAAAATTTTCAGTGCTAATGCACTGTATTGGCCGAATTTTTCTATAAAGAAATGGAAAATATTGAATGTTGAAATTGGCACTAATTACATGATGTGGGATGAATTAAGCTATGAGAAAAAGAATGGTGCAATTTGGAATCAAATTGGACATAATAGCCGATTAATCGGGTAATCGGTCGAGATTAGGCAATACCGCGTTAAAGTGATAATCGGACGCATTTTTGCCTTTGAGTATCATATGTGAGCAATTTCAATTGGTTTATATTAGTTGGGGACAATATAGTAAATTCCCTAATTTTATTCTGTGTTAAGGTGGTGAGAAGTCCGAGAAAGGCAAAGGAATCGTGATTGAGGACTGTTAATCTGAGAGCATCCGGAACCCGGATTTGTGAGAAGGTGAGTGAATTTGCATTTCAAATTATTTGGGAAATGCACATTGTATTGATTAGGATAGTTAAATGATTTATCCAAAGTTTTTAAAAATACGTGCCGGGAACAAGCCTTTGAGAAAAATGATTTTATGTGGTAAATATGTGTTATGCATGAAAGCATGAAAATATGTGTTATGCATGAAAGCATAAAAAAATGAGTTATGCATGAAAGCATAAAATTATGTGTTATGCATGAAGGCATAGAAATTAGGTGATATGCTTGAAGGCATGGAATTATGTGGCATGCTTGAAGGCACGAAATTTTGTGTTCTTATAACGTGTTGTCACATATGTGTAAATACGTGCAATGCATTGATATTTAATTGTGTTGATATATATATGTACATGTGTACGATATGTGGGAAACACATGTCGATGATTTTGGATACGGCAATATGGTGTGTACAGAGGGATGCTGAGTGATACCCCTCACCGAGAAATTCTCGCCCGAAAACTTGGAAGGGATGCTGAGTGATACCCCTTACCAAGTGATGTTCGCCCAGGTACTTGGCAGCAAAGCTGAGTGATATTGCTTGCCAAGTTCCCTAGTAAATGTTTTTCCACTAAGAATAGTGACCATTTAGCAGTGTATATGATTGCTTATGTATTTTGTGAATATATGTGTGATTGTATGGTTATTTTATTGATGTGAAAATTGATTGTGTTAAACATGTGCATGATATGGGAAAGGTTCATGTTGGTGAGATTGGATGTGGAAAATATGGTTTGTACACGATGTGAGGGAATGCACACTGTAGCTCCAGCTATGTGCCCGATGTGGGGGTGCACATGAGCTGGTGAGTGCACATGGTGCACATGATGATGACTCTAGCTATGTGCCCGATGTGGGGGTGCACATGAGCTGGTGAGTGCACATGGTGCACATGATGATGACTCGAGCTATGTGCCCGATGTGGGGGTGCACATGAGCTGGTGAGTGCACATGGTGCACATGATGATTATGACTCCAGCTATGAGCTGGTGAGATTGAGTGATATTGTTAGTGCACGAGGTGCACAGGAGCTGGTGAGAGAATGGTGATAATTGTGTGATTTCGTGTGAAATTGAATGTTAATTCAATTAATAATTAAATTAAATGAGGGGAAAGGTTGGGAAATAATTGGATCAAAATGATTGTGTTCCAAAATGTGTGCATATATGTATATATGTTGTGCATTGATAGATAATGTTGTGTAATGATTATAACCGTACGTGTGAATGATGATTTGGGGCTCATAGAGGATAGGATTGCTGTGTGATCTCCTATCCATGAGCGAATGATTTCTGTCTACTAATTTGGAAGGGATGCTGAGTGATACCCCTTACCAATTGATTTCTGTCTATGAACTTAGAATGGGATGCTATGTGATCCCCATGCTTGTGTGTAGAATGGGATGCTGTGTGATCCCCATGACTGTGTGTAGAATGGGATGCTATGTGATCCCCATGCTTGTGTGTAGAATGGGATGCTCTGTGATCCCCATGATTGTGTGTAGAATGGGATGCTATGTGATCCCCATGCTTGTGTGTAGAATGGGATGCTGTGTGATCCCCATGACTGTGTGTAGAATGGGATGCTTTGTGATCCCCATGCTTGTGTGTAGAATGGGATGCTGTGTGATCCCCATGCCTGTGTGTAGAATAGGATGCTGAGTGATCCCCATGCATGTGTGTAGAATGGGATGCTGTGTGATCCCCATGCTTGTGTGTAGAATGGAACGCGGAGCGATTCCCAAGCCTATGTGTAAAATGGGATGCTGAATGACCCCCATGTCTGAGTGATTAATGCTGAGTGATAACCCTTATCGAGTACTCCGATAGTTATTTCTTTATACTACCAAGGACAGCGAAGACTTGGCAATGTATATAATTGCTTGTGTCTTTGTGTATATCTATATGATGCCTATATGTATTGTTGAGAAATTGTGTGAAATTGGGTGTGCTGAATCTGTGTACCCTTGTATTATGCTGATATGCATTATAAATAATTTATGGTGAAATTGATGCAACCGTGCATGTGCGGAGCGGAAAGTGCAATGCCGGTAATAATGTATGAGTGGAGAGTACAGCAGAATGGAGAAAAAGATGGGATAATGAATGAAATGCAATGCTTGTTGAATGAAATCGTACATGATATATATATGCATATATAAATTGTACGGGTTGTGAAACCCTTATTATGTGACGGTTTGTAAACAATCGTCGATTTACTACTCTGATAGAATGATGAGTGTGAATTCAAGGATGTTTAATCCTTCAATGCATAACAAATTCCTGGGTAAGGGAAAAAGGGTTTGAAATATTAGTTAGTTGAAAATGGCCTTATTTTCAACCAGTGCATCATGATTGACAAATCTTCTGATGAGATTGCTTGTTCCCTTTCTAATATTCACTCACTGAGTTTTGTACTCACGTTTTCAAAAATTCATGTTTTCAGATTAAGAGACTGTTGGGCTCTAGATCGAGGAGTCCCCATAGTGCATCTACTGGGTATGTGTCTGGCATCCGATAGTGATTCCTTTTGTGGTAAATGTCTCCGCTGGAAGTCTTGGGTCCTTTGTATTGTAAATACAATTTAATTATGTGAATATGTATATGTAATGTAAATCATTAAATACATGACTGGTATAGTGCATGTATATTAATGTTGATAATGCCATTGTGATTTAGTTGTGTTCACACCCGAGAAAAGGTGTGTGTATGTATGGTTAGTTATGCCATTATTAATTGGCGCTGTATGCACTTTGGGTGCATTACGTGTGTATGCATCACACAGTAGTACGATAAGTAAAGTAAGAGAAAATAGGCTTGCTTGGGCTTAGTGAGCTATGCTCATTGGGTCCTTGCGCCGGTCATGGCCCGGGAATTGGGTCGTGACAAAGGTGGTATCAGAGCCCTAGGTTGTTAGGTCCTAGGGTGTTATGGTTGAGTCCAGCGGAGTTGTTGGAGTTAATGTAGAATCTTGTTTATGGCTTGTGACTGCAGCATAAGTCATAAATAGGAGACTGTATGAACTCCTATTTCTAGGACCTACCCTCTTGTTAATGTTGAGTAAAGGTCATAAGTGGTGTCGTTGTCCGGGTTTGAGATGCCACCCGAGACACGAGCCGATGTTAGAGAGATTTTAAAACAATTGCTTTTAATGCAAGGTCAATGTAATGGTATATTCCTCCGATTAAGGATGGAAGATGGTAAAGTTGGACTGTTAGGTCCGTAATGAATTGGTCATTTGGTGGAATTATGATTTGAACCCATGGTTGTCAATGGGAAGTAAATCCTTGAGGTCAGGGGTTCGAGGAGTGCTACAGACACGTTGGGACTCGAACTGTCTGAGTGCCTGGCCCTAGGACAATACCTAGATGTGGGAAGTGTGCCCCGAGGGGACGTTCTCCACAAAAAGATGTATATGAACTAGCTTAATTGTAAGCTAGAAAATTGACAGGCTATTATGAAGTACGCAAAAAGAAAAGTATGCTAGGGATTTTAGTCCCTAAAGACTAATGGAATAAATGCTTGAATGTTGGGAGGTTGATGAAAGATCAAGGTAGAGAAATTGTGGTTGGATAAGTAAACATGCATAATTGATGAATTAAAGATGATTCGAGTTAGTTGTGACCGGAACTAAGGGTATATTTGAGTTCCCTTCATGAAATGAAGGATGATATTTGCTTTGATCAAACAAGAGTAGTACCCATGATTATATATTATTGTTGTTGAGTTTTGTGTAAAAGTTGAAAGTGGGTATGATGCATAAATCAGGATTCTATGTTAAGAATACCTGACAAAAATGGGATGTAGCAGAATTTTGGAACTTCGATTATTCATCTTACATCGATTTGAACTCGAGGACGAGTTCATTTTAAGTGGGGGAGAATGTGAGACCCTGTTGACTTTGTTAAAAGGCAGTATTGTACTGAGTAGTACAACTAAATTAAATCGAGCCTTGAACTAGTTTAAATAGAAATTCTAAGAGGAATTTCAAAATTCTGAGACCCACAGAATGGCTCAGAATAGTGATTTGGAGTTCAAGGTCCAGTTTGGAGTCAATCGGGAAAATTGACCGGTTAGGGACAAAACGGTCATTTTCTTATTTGTTGATTTATGGAGATTTTAGCCAAAATTTGATCACATTGGACAAAAAGATAATTATATGATATACAGTTATCATTATGGAATCATAAAATGATGTTTAGCAGTGTAAAAATTGTGATTTTCGGTGTTTTTGGAGCACAAGGGCAAAATGGTAATTTTACCACCGGAGTGTGAAATGTGAATTTTTTTGAAAGGATTTTGCCCCAATTGGGTAATATTGATTTATATTAGTGTTATTTGAGGTTGGACAGTGAAAATAAAACAATTCCGGGATATTTCGGAGTATAGGGGTAAAACCGTAATTTTGCCATCCCGGGGGCAAAACGGTAATTTTCCACCACCAGAATAATTTTTTCCAGCCATGATCATCTATGGATCAGATTTTTACTTGATTAATCAAGTGGTGGAGAAAGAATGGAAGAAAAAGTCAAAAAGTCAAAAAATGGGCCAATGGCATGGTGCCATGTGGCAAGCTTGTATATTTTATTATTTAAGCCTAAAAATCAGCCTTTAACCATCATTTTCTCTCTCCAAATTCTGGAAAAGAACTGATTGAAGGGAAGAAAAGAAGAACAAAGGGAAAACCATAAAAACCTAGGCCAAAATCCATAGATTTCAAGTGTTTTTCAAGATTCAAGCAAAATAAAGGTAACTTTTCTTTAGATTTACTCTAACCCTAGCTTACCTATGCTTTTGTTCTTGATTTCAATGGTTAAATATGGAGATATCATGATGGAATGAATTCTGAAAAATGGGTATGAGTATGGATTTGATGTTGGATTGGATTGAATTTAAACTATGTTGGTGTTTAATGGTAGTTAAGCATGATTATGGACAAAAATGGAAGAAAGAAATTGAATCTCATGGTGGTTCTTTGTTAGGCCGAACCTAGGGTGGAGAGTGCATGAAGAAAATTGGTTCATTTCAAATGAAATGGTTTCATTTGAAATGAAGGAAATTAGAAAATGACAAATGCAAGTGAAAAATGTAGTAGAAAAATTTTCAGTGCTAATGCACTGTATTGGCCGAATTTTTCTATAAAGAAATGGAAAATATTGAATGTTGAAATTGGCACTAATTACATGATGTGGGATGAATTAAGCTATGAGAAAAAGAATGGTGCAATTTGGAATCAAATTGGACATAATAGCCGATTAATCGGGTAATCGGTCGAGATTAGGCAATACCGCGTTAAAGTGATAATCGGACGCATTTTTGCCTTTGAGTATCATATGTGAGCAATTTCAATTGGTTTATATTAGTTGGGGACAATATAGTAAATTCCCTAATTTTATTCTGTGTTAAGGTGGTGAGAAGTCCGAGAAAGGCAAAGGAATCGTGATTAAGGACTGTTAATCTGAGAGCATCCGGAACCCGGATTTGTGAGAAGGTGAGTGAATTTGCATTTCAAATTATTTGGGAAATGCACATTGTATTGATTAGGATAGTTAAATGATTTATCCAAAGTTTTTAAAAATACGTGCCGGGAACAAGCCTTTGAGAAAAATGATTTTATGTGGTAAATATGTGTTATGCATGAAAGCATGAAAATATGTGTTATGCATGGAAGCATAAAAAAATGAGTTATGCATGAAAGCATAAAATTATGTGTTATGCATGAAGGCATAGAAATTAGGTGATATGCTTGAAGGCATGGAATTATGTGGCATGCTTGAAGGCACGAAATTTTGTGTTCTTATAACGTGTTGTCACATATGTGTAAATACGTGCAATGCATTGATATTTAATTGTGTTGATATATATATATGTACATGTGTACGATATGTGGGAAACACATGTCGATGATTTTGGATACGGCAATATGGTGTGTACAGAGGGATGCTGAGTGATACCCCTCACCGAGAAATTCTCGCCCGAAAACTTGGAAGGGATGCTGAGTGATACCCCTTACCGAGTGATGTTCGCCCAGGTACTTGGCAGCAAAGCTGAGTGATATTGCTTGCCAAGTTCCCTAGTAAATGTTTTTCCACTAAGAATAGTGACCATTTAGCAGTGTATATGATTGCTTATGTATTTTGTGAATATATGTGTGATTGTATGGTTATTTTATTGATGTGAAAATTGATTGTGTTAAACATGTGCATGATATGGGAAAGGTTCATGTTGGTGAGATTGGATGTGGAAAATATGGTTTGTACACGATGTGAGGGAATGCACACTGTAGCTCCAGCTATGTGCCCGATGTGGGGGTGCACATGAGCTGGTGAGTGCACATGGTGCACATGATGATGACTCTAGCTATGTGCCCGATGTGGGGGTGCACATGAGCTGGTGAGTGCACATGGTGCACATGATGATGACTCGAGCTATGTGCCCGATGTGGGGGTGCACATGAGCTGGTGAGTGCACATGGTGCACATGATGATTATGACTCCAGCTATGAGCTGGTGAGATTGAGTGATATTGTTAGTGCACGAGGTGCACAGGAGCTGGTGAGAGAATGGTGATAATTGTGTGATTTCGTGTGAAATTGAATGTTAATTCAATTAATAATTAAATTAAATGAGGGGAAAGGTTGGGAAATAATTGGATCAAAATGATTGTGTTCCAAAATGTGTGCATATATGTATATATGTTGTGCATTGATAGATAATGTTGTGTAATGATTATAACCGTACGTGTGAATGATGATTTGGGGCTCATAGAGGATAGGATTGCTGTGTGATCTCCTATCCATGAGCGAATGATTTCTGTCTACTAATTTGGAAGGGATGCTGAGTGATACCCCTTACCAATTGATTTCTGTCTATGAACTTAGAATGGGATGCTATGTGATCCCCATGCTTGTGTGTAGAATGGGATGCTGTGTGATCCCCATGACTGTGTGTAGAATGGGATGCTATGTGATCCCCATGCTTGTGTGTAGAATGGGATGCTCTGTGATCCCCATGATTGTGTGTAGAATGGGATGCTATGTGATCCCCATGCTTGTGTGTAGAATGGGATGCTGTGTGATCCCCATGACTGTGTGTAGAATGGGATGCTTTGTGATCCCCATGCTTGTGTGTAGAATGGGATGCTGTGTGATCCCCATGCCTGTGTGTAGAATAGGATGCTGAGTGATCCCCATGCATGTGTGTAGAATGGGATGCTGTGTGATCCCCATGCTTGTGTGTAGAATGGAACGCGGAGCGATTCCCAAGCCTATGTGTAAAATGGGATGCTGAATGACCCCCATGTCTGAGTGATTAATGCTGAGTGATAACCCTTATCGAGTACTCCGATAGTTATTTCTTTATACTACCAAGGACAGCGAAGACTTGGCAATGTATATAATTGCTTGTGTCTTTGTGTATATCTATATGATGCCTATATGTATTGTTGAGAAATTGTGTGAAATTGGGTGTGCTGAATCTGTGTACCCTTGTATTATGCTGATATGCATTATAAATAATTTATGGTGAAATTGATGCAACCGTGCATGTGCGGAGCGGAAAGTGCAATGCCGGTAATAATGTATGAGTGGAGAGTACAGCAGAATGGAGAAAAAGATGGGATAATGAATGAAATGCAATGCTTGTTGAATGAAATCGTACATGATATATATATGCATATATAAATTGTACGGGTTGTGAAACCCTTATTATGTGACGGTTTGTAAACAATCGTCGATTTACTACTCTGATAGAATGATGAGTGTGAATTCAAGGATGTTTAATCCTTCAATGCATAACAAATTCCTGGGTAAGGGAAAAAGGGTTTGAAATATTAGTTAGTTGAAAATGGCCTTATTTTCAACCAGTGCATCATGATTGACAAATCTTCTGATGAGATTGCTTGTTCCCTTTCTAATATTCACTCACTGAGTTTTGTACTCACGTTTTCAAAAATTCATGTTTTCAGATTAAGAGACTGTTGGGCTCTAGATCGAGGAGTCCCCATAGTGCATCTACTGGGTATGTGTCTGGCATCCGATAGTGATTCCTTTTGTGGTAAATGTCTCCGCTGGAAGTCTTGGGTCCTTTGTATTGTAAATACAATTTAATTATGTGAATATGTATATGTAATGTAAATCATTAAATACATGACTGGTATAGTGCATGTATATTAATGTTGATAATGCCATTGTGATTTAGTTGTGTTCACACCCGGGAAAAGGTGTGTGTATGTATGGTTAGTTATGCCATTATTAATTGGCGCTGTATGCACTTTGGGTGCATTACGTGTGTATGCATCACACAGTAGTACGATAAGTAAAGTAAGAGAAAATAGGCTTGCTTGGGCTTAGTGAGCTATGCTCATTGGGTCCTTGCGCCGGTCATGGCCCGGGAATTGGGTCGTGACAAAGGTGGTATCAGAGCCCTAGGTTGTTAGGTCCTAGGGTGTTATGGTTGAGTCCAGCGGAGTTGTTGGAGTTAATGTAGAATCTTGTTTATGGCTTGTGACTGCAGCATAAGTCATAAATAGGAGACTGTATGAACTCCTATTTCTAGGACCTACCCTCTTGTTAATGTTGAGTAAAGGTCATAAGTGGTGTCGTTGTCCGGGTTTGAGATGCCACCCGAGACACGAGCCGATGTTAGAGAGATTTTAAAACAATTGCTTTTAATGCAAGGTCAATGTAATGGTATATTCCTCCGATTAAGGATGGAAGATGGTAAAGTTGGACTGTTAGGTCCGTAATGAATTGGTCATTTGGTGGAATTATGATTTGAACCCATGGTTGTCAATGGGAAGTAAATCCTTGAGGTCAGGGGTTCGAGGAGTGCTACAGACACGTTGGGACTCGAACTGTCTGAGTGCCTGGCCCTAGGACAATACCTAGATGTGGGAAGTGTGCCCCGAGGGGACGTTCTCCACAAAAAGATGTATATGAACTAGCTTAATTGTAAGCTAGAAAATTGACAGGCTATTATGAAGTACGCAAAAAGAAAAGTATGCTAGGGATTTTAGTCCCTAAAGACTAATGGAATAAATGCTTGAATGTTGGGAGGTTGATGAAAGATCAAGGTAGAGAAATTGTGGTTGGATAAGTAAACATGCATAATTGATGAATTAAAGATGATTCGAGTTAGTTGTGACCGGAACTAAGGGTATATTTGAGTTCCCTTCATGAAATGAAGGATGATATTTGCTTTGATCAAACAAGAGTAGTACCCATGATTATATATTATTGTTGTTGAGTTTTGTGTAAAAGTTGAAAGTGGGTATGATGCATAAATCAGGATTCTATGTTAAGAATACCTGACAAAAATGGGATGTAGCAGAATTTTGGAACTTCGATTATTCATCTTACATCGATTTGAACTCGAGGACGAGTTCATTTTAAGTGGGGGAGAATGTGAGACCCTGTTGACTTTGTTAAAAGGCAGTATTGTACTGAGTAGTACAACTAAATTAAATCGAGCCTTGAACTAGTTTAAATAGAAATTCTAAGAGGAATTTCAAAATTCTGAGACCCACAGAATGGCTCAGAATAGTGATTTGGAGTTCAAGGTCCAGTTTGGAGTCAATCGGGAAAATTGACCGGTTAGGGACAAAACGGTCATTTTCTCATTTGTTGATTTATGGAGATTTTAGCCAAAATTTGATCACATTGGACAAAAAGATAATTATATGATATACAGTTATCATTATGGAATCATAAAATGATGTTTAGCAGTGTAAAAATTGTGATTTTCGGTGTTTTTGGAGCACAAGGGCAAAATGGTAATTTTACCACCGGAGTGTGAAATGTGAATTTTTTTGAAAGGATTTTGCCCCAATTGGGTAATATTGATTTATATTAGTGTTATTTGAGGTTGGACAGTGAAAATAAAACAATTCCGGGATATTTCGGAGTATAGGGGTAAAACCGTAATTTTGCCATCCCGGGGGCAAAACGGTAATTTTCCACCACCAGAATAATTTTTTCCAGCCATGATCATCTATGGATCAGATTTTTACTTGATTAATCAAGTGGTGGAGAAAGAATGGAAGAAAAAGTCAAAAAGTCAAAAAATGGGCCAATGGCATGGTGCCATGTGGCAAGCTTGTATATTTTATTATTTAAGCCTAAAAATCAGCCTTTAACCATCATTTTCTCTCTCCAAATTCTGGAAAAGAACTGATTGAAGGGAAGAAAAGAAGAACAAAGGGAAAACCATAAAAACCTAGGCCAAAATCCATAGATTTCAAGTGTTTTTCAAGATTCAAGCAAAATAAAGGTAACTTTTCTTTAGATTTACTCTAACCCTAGCTTACCTATGCTTTTGTTCTTGATTTCAATGGTTAAATATGGAGATATCATGATGGAATGAATTCTGAAAAATGGGTATGAGTATGGATTTGATGTTGGATTGGATTGAATTTAAACTATGTTGGTGTTTAATGGTAGTTAAGCATGATTATGGACAAAAATGGAAGAAAGAAATTGAATCTCATGGTGGTTCTTTGTTAGGCCGAACCTAGGGTGGAGAGTGCATGAAGAAAATTGGTTCATTTCAAATGAAATGGTTTCATTTGAAATGAAGGAAATTAGAAAATGACAAATGCAAGTGAAAAATGTAGTAGAAAAATTTTCAGTGCTAATGCACTGTATTGGCCGAATTTTTCTATAAAGAAATGGAAAATATTGAATGTTGAAATTGGCACTAATTACATGATGTGGGATGAATTAAGCTATGAGAAAAAGAATGGTGCAATTTGGAATCAAATTGGACATAATAGCCGATTAATCGGGTAATCGGTCGAGATTAGGCAATACCGCGTTAAAGTGATAATCGGACGCATTTTTGCCTTTGAGTATCATATGTGAGCAATTTCAATTGGTTTATATTAGTTGGGGACAATATAGTAAATTCCCTAATTTTATTCTGTGTTAAGGTGGTGAGAAGTCCGAGAAAGGCAAAGGAATCGTGATTAAGGACTGTTAATCTGAGAGCATCCGGAACCCGGATTTGTGAGAAGGTGAGTGAATTTGCATTTCAAATTATTTGGGAAATGCACATTGTATTGATTAGGATAGTTAAATGATTTATCCAAAGTTTTTAAAAATACGTGCCGGGAACAAGCCTTTGAGAAAAATGATTTTATGTGGTAAATATGTGTTATGCATGAAAGCATGAAAATATGTGTTATGCATGGAAGCATAAAAAAATGAGTTATGCATGAAAGCATAAAATTATGTGTTATGCATGAAGGCATAGAAATTAGGTGATATGCTTGAAGGCATGGAATTATGTGGCATGCTTGAAGGCACGAAATTTTGTGTTCTTATAACGTGTTGTCACATATGTGTAAATACGTGCAATGCATTGATATTTAATTGTGTTGATATATATATGTACATGTGTACGATATGTGGGAAACACATGTCGATGATTTTGGATACGGCAATATGGTGTGTACAGAGGGATGCTGAGTGATACCCCTCACCGAGAAATTCTCGCCCGAAAACTTGGAAGGGATGCTGAGTGATACCCCTTACCGAGTGATGTTCGCCCAGGTACTTGGCAGCAAAGCTGAGTGATATTGCTTGCCAAGTTCCCTAGTAAATGTTTTTCCACTAAGAATAGTGACCATTTAGCAGTGTATATGATTGCTTATGTATTTTGTGAATATATGTGTGATTGTATGGTTATTTTATTGATGTGAAAATTGATTGTGTTAAACATGTGCATGATATGGGAAAGGTTCATGTTGGTGAGATTGGATGTGGAAAATATGGTTTGTACACGATGTGAGGGAATGCACACTGTAGCTCCAGCTATGTGCCCGATGTGGGGGTGCACATGAGCTGGTGAGTGCACATGGTGCACATGATGATGACTCTAGCTATGTGCCCGATGTGGGGGTGCACATGAGCTGGTGAGTGCACATGGTGCACATGATGATGACTCGAGCTATGTGCCCGATGTGGGGGTGCACATGAGCTGGTGAGTGCACATGGTGCACATGATGATTATGACTCCAGCTATGAGCTGGTGAGATTGAGTGATATTGTTAGTGCACGAGGTGCACAGGAGCTGGTGAGAGAATGGTGATAATTGTGTGATTTCGTGTGAAATTGAATGTTAATTCAATTAATAATTAAATTAAATGAGGGGAAAGGTTGGGAAATAATTGGATCAAAATGATTGTGTTCCAAAATGTGTGCATATATGTATATATGTTGTGCATTGATAGATAATGTTGTGTAATGATTATAACCGTACGTGTGAATGATGATTTGGGGCTCATAGAGGATAGGATTGCTGTGTGATCTCCTATCCATGAGCGAATGATTTCTGTCTACTAATTTGGAAGGGATGCTGAGTGATACCCCTTACCAATTGATTTCTGTCTATGAACTTAGAATGGGATGCTATGTGATCCCCATGCTTGTGTGTAGAATGGGATGCTGTGTGATCCCCATGACTGTGTGTAGAATGGGATGCTATGTGATCCCCATGCTTGTGTGTAGAATGGGATGCTCTGTGATCCCCATGATTGTGTGTAGAATGGGATGCTATGTGATCCCCATGCTTGTGTGTAGAATGGGATGCTGTGTGATCCCCATGACTGTGTGTAGAATGGGATGCTTTGTGATCCCCATGCTTGTGTGTAGAATGGGATGCTGTGTGATCCCCATGCCTGTGTGTAGAATAGGATGCTGAGTGATCCCCATGCATGTGTGTAGAATGGGATGCTGTGTGATCCCCATGCTTGTGTGTAGAATGGAACGCGGAGCGATTCCCAAGCCTATGTGTAAAATGGGATGCTGAATGACCCCCATGTCTGAGTGATTAATGCTGAGTGATAACCCTTATCGAGTACTCCGATAGTTATTTCTTTATACTACCAAGGACAGCGAAGACTTGGCAATGTATATAATTGCTTGTGTCTTTGTGTATATCTATATGATGCCTATATGTATTGTTGAGAAATTGTGTGAAATTGGGTGTGCTGAATCTGTGTACCCTTGTATTATGCTGATATGCATTATAAATAATTTATGGTGAAATTGATGCAACCGTGCATGTGCGGAGCGGAAAGTGCAATGCCGGTAATAATGTATGAGTGGAGAGTACAGCAGAATGGAGAAAAAGATGGGATAATGAATGAAATGCAATGCTTGTTGAATGAAATCGTACATGATATATATATGCATATATAAA
Organism: Theobroma grandiflorum; assembly: GCA_036013995.1. NCBI lineage: Eukaryota > Viridiplantae > Streptophyta > Magnoliopsida > Malvales > Malvaceae > Theobroma > Theobroma grandiflorum. Next base: position 19,848,080 of record CP142131.1, read on the forward strand.
TTGTACGGGTTGTGAAACCCTTATTATGTGACGGTTTGTAAACAATCGTCGATTTACTACTCTGATAGAATGATGAGTGTGAATTCAAGGATGTTTAATCCTTCAATGCATAACAAATTCCTGGGTAAGGGAAAAAGGGTTTGAAATATTAGTTAGTTGAAAATGGCCTTATTTTCAACCAGTGCATCATGATTGACAAATCTTCTGATGAGATTGCTTGTTCCCTTTCTAATATTCACTCACTGAGTTTTGTACTCACGTTTTCAAAAATTCATGTTTTCAGATTAAGAGACTGTTGGGCTCTAGATCGAGGAGTCCCCATAGTGCATCTACTGGGTATGTGTCTGGCATCCGATAGTGATTCCTTTTGTGGTAAATGTCTCCGCTGGAAGTCTTGGGTCCTTTGTATTGTAAATACAATTTAATTATGTGAATATGTATATGTAATGTAAATCATTAAATACATGACTGGTATAGTGCATGTATATTAATGTTGATAATGCCATTGTGATTTGGTTGTGTTCACACCCGGGAAAAGGTGTGTGTATGTATGGTTAGTTATGCCATTATTAATTGGCGCTGTATGCACTTTGGGTGCATTACGTGTGTATGCATCACACAGTAGTACGATAAGTAAAGTAAGAGAAAATAGGCTTGCTTGGGCTTAGTGAGCTATGCTCATTGGGTCCTTGCGCCGGTCATGGCCCGGGAATTGGGTCGTGACAGAATGTTTAATAACTCAGGGTTAAGTGGAAAGGGTTTTAATATTAACTTGATTTAAATTGTCTTGTTTTTAAATAAGTGCATCATGGTTCTCAACTTTCCTTATTATTTTTATTTGTTCCCTTCTAATGTTCGCTCACTGAGTTTTGTACTCACTGTTTTAAAAATTTATGTTTTCAGATCAGGAGGCTGCTGGATCCTAGGTCGAGGAGTCCCCTTAGTTCATCTCCTGGGTAAGTGTTTGGCATTCAATAGCAACCCTTTTACCGTAGTTTCTCCACTAGATGTCACGAGTCCTTTTATTTTATGAATATGTTCATGTAATGTAAATTACTAAGTTACATGTCTTGAACAATATATGTATATTTTAATCGATAATGCCATCATGAGTTGGCTACTTTCACACCAGTTGGAATGCGTGTGGATGTATTAGTTGATAAAACGTTAAGCAATATAAATGGAATAGGCTTGTTTGGGCTTGGTGAGCTACTCTCATTGGGCCCATGCGTCGGTCATGGCCCAAAAATTGGGCTGTGACACTTAATCATTTAACCCTTTTAGTTTACTAATTAATAACCTTTTGTTTTGCATCCAATAACTTCTTAACTGATTAAACCTTCTGTTAACCAATTAAGACCTTTCTACTTATCCTTAGTGTAGTGCCCAAAATTGTTTTAACTTATTAAAGATCTATGTAATCGGTTAAGACTAATTTGTTTTCATTAAAGCTTTTTTTTTCTTTACTTGTTTAACCAATTAACACATCTTGCAACAAAACAAGCATCTTGACATGCTTTCAAATACTAAATATATTAATGAATTTAGGCTTTCTCTTACACACTTAAATAATATGGTTAGACATCAATCAATGAGGAATATTTTGTTATCATAAAAAAGGCATGGAGCCAACAATTTTATTAATATATGGTCTTTGCATAACTCTTGATATGTTTTCATTATCATGAAAATAAATGTCTTGTTATTTTGGTAAGTGGACTACTAATCTTTGAATGGGTGGTTTTCTAAAGTGTATTGGAAAAGAAAAAAACCTTTAACATGCTTCATATGTTTATAAGTATCTAAGTCCAAATATGTTTTGATTTCATCTTTTTCAATAGGTTTTTGTTGTTGATTTTCATGGCTATTTCAAATTGTGTTTTGTAGATTTTCATGGCTGTTTTAGTTTGTGTTTTATAGGATAACTTAGGCTCTATCAGGTTTTTTATTGATATACTTGAATAAGTACTTTATAGCCCTGCATTGGCCATAAATTTCAACATAATGCATACCTAATATTTCACAATTAGATCAATATTGTGAGATACCGCATATCTATTATCTAATTCAATATTGTTTTTGATAGTTATATCATATGGCATGTTTCTTTTTCAGTTTATTGGGAATCCATCTTCATTAACTATAGTTCTTGTTTGGAAGGTTTTTAGATAGTATTTTGAATAGTATCCTTTAACCATGCATAAAGAATTTGAGCATGTAGAACCACATGGTCCATGGACCATGAATTCTGCAATAGTTTCTACACACTTGTGTGGGAATTCGAGTGATATAATTTTGTCTACATCTTCAGATGTTGAGATTTTATGAACACAATGGAGTCAAAGGAGGATATGCACATATGTCAATCTTTGTTTTTGGAATTCGATGGTATAAGTGACTAGATGATGAAAAGTTATCAATAGTTGATCAGTATTAAAAAGTTCTTAAGTTGTTAAATTATTGTTAAATGTATCCGTTAAAATAAAATTTGAATAAAAGTTGAATAGCATTAGCTTACCAACTGTAGTAAGATCAAAGTGTTTGTTCTTCATCAAATCTTCCATTAAATAACAAAGTTTTAATCTTATAACTCTTGATGTTATATCAAACCTATCTTTTGGCTTTTGATTTGGAATTAAGCTTAACACAGCTTGAATTTTTTTTCATTTAGCATTGCATGTAAACGTGATTAAAAGATCAGGACAACCATAGTACTTACAGATGACCATGGAATCTTAATAGTTTGGGAATAAATATTTAAGGCCACCAGTAAAAGTTGAAAGTAGTATTATGTTTCCTTATAGTGTTTGCATTATTATCACCTTTTGCAAAGGCAATTTTTTTACCTTCTATACAATTCAAATCTTAATATTTTCTAATTATTTCTTATGTATAGTAATTTTCCTCTTCTATAATTACATATGCATCAACTATAAATTCTTGGAATAGCCTACCACTTCTTAACAATGTATTTTGTAAAAGTTGTTTGTTGTTGAATTATATATGCATAGTATTCTTGCATTGTAACCTTTTCTCTTTTCGATTTTTTTCTTGCTTGTAAATGCCCATAACTTATATTAGGTTTATAACTGTCTTCCCTATAAAGGAAAAGAAGAAGGTATTACATATGCATAAAATGTCAAACCCAGTTATACAATATGCTCACTATGTCGTTTATATACTCGACTGCAGGTTTATATATTGGAGTGCTCTGAGAAATCACTAAAGGTCAGTATTGTACCTAGAGGTACAATCAAGTTGATTAAAGCCTCGAACTGATCAAAAATAGAGATTTGAGGTGAAATTGAGAATTTTAAAACCCTAGAATATCTTAAAATGATGATTCAGAATTTGAGGACAAATTTGGAGTCAACCAGGTAATTTCATGTTATAGGGGTAAAATGGAAATTTTACCACCTGAGGATAAAATTTGAATTTTTAAGAAGAATTTTGACCAAATTTGACTAATTGGAGTATGATATGAGGTTGAGAGGTGAAAAATCATAATTTTGACAATTTTTTAACACAAGGGCAAAAATGTAATTTTTCAAGTTTACTAGGGTAAAATTGGAATTTTGGAATTTTACTCCACCATGACAATTGTCAACCACACAAAATTTATGTAATGCTTTGGATAAGTGAGAAATTATGTGTGGCAGAGAAAGAATGCTTGATTTTTAAGCAATTACACATTGACCAATAAAAGCTTGCCATGTGTCAAGTTTAATATTATTTTAATGGCATTATAAAAAAAAGCTTAGAAATCTCTAGAAACTCACTCATTTTGGCTGACCATTGCAAGGGAAAAGAGGGAAAGGAAGAACAAGAAAACCCTAGGTGGAAAATTGGAGAAAAAGTGTTTGAATTCAAGGATTTGATCAAGCAAAGGTAAAATTTCTTTGATTTTGCTAGTGATCTACCTTACCCATGCATTTCTTTTCATTTTCCATACTTAGAACTTGAGATCTCATACTAAACCCATGCTGGCCGAACATCCATGGAGAGGTTTTGGTCCTTGATTTGGCTAGATTTCAATGGAATTTAGTGTTTTTAGTTGTTTAGAGATTAATATAATGAAAATCTAACTAGAAAATGAATTGTTCTTCATTTAACCCATTTTGGCTGAATTTTCTAGGGAGGATATTGTGGCTGGAATTGATGATATTTCATGATATTTTGGTAATATTTGATGTTTGGTGAGGCTAGAAATTAAATGGGAAATTTTGGTGTGAGAATCTGAATTTTTGCTCAACGTATAGACATGTGTGATTATTGACCCGGGACTGATAAATTGAATCTCATTCACAGTCATTAAGGTAATTTAGGTATAATTGGAGTGTAGCAAGTGAAAAGAATTGATTTGAAATTAAATTGGAGATTTTAGCCGATTAAACCGAGTATAGTGTGACTTAGGTCGAATATCACATTTAAGCGATTAACCATACATTTTGCATCCCATCGCATGCATTCATTTAGATTTAGAGAGCCTGAAATAGTTTATGACAAATTGACACATATTATTGAATTTTGTGTCATGTATAATGTATAGGTGGTGAGCTATTTGATAAGGATAAAGAGATTACACCGAAGACCAAGACTAAGAGTATTTCTACTCCTGATGCTGTGAGTAAACTTACTATCGTCTTAATTATCTAGAGTAATTTTATTAAATGTGGTGATTTTGTGAAAAATGACTTTAAATTGGTGAATTGCTTGATTTATGGAAAAATGTGAATCAATAAAATTAATATGAATTTTCATAAAATGATTTGAAAATCAGACAATGGTTTTGAAATTAGTGTAATTGGAGACCACGTACTATGTTATGAATTATGACATGAATTGAATGGCTTATGGCAATATGTGAGCATGAATGGCTAAATTGATTTTTGTGTTGAAATTATATGTACTGTGTATTCAGCCTTGAGAGACTAGATTGCGATAAATTGCCATGTCATGCAGATAAAGATTTTATAAATCAGGTGGTAGATAAAATAATCTATAATCCATGCAGTGGAGGTTTTGTGGGCCAACCTAAGATAAGGGGCACAAAATCAGTTATATCTTACATCGATCAGAGAGCCGTGTGGAGGGTGTCTCTGGAGGTAAAGATTTGAGTGCACCTCACGTGGACCACCGCGTGAGAGTGAGACTCAGCCAACGCCAAGGCATGGCTAGATTTTCAAATGTAAAAATATGTTCATGTGTGTACTACACTGAACAACCTTGGCAGTCTTGGTCAGATACTTCGACCGGGGTATCACCGAGAATGATTTTGGCAGGAGCCAAGTTTTATGAATTACATAAGCCAAGTGAATTATTTGAGTAAGTTGATTATTTCTGTTATGAAAAATATATTGGAATGGAATATTTTATTTGTCTCCATTTACTCAACCTTAGATAGTTTAGATGGTATCTGTTTACTCACTGGGATTCCACAATCTCACCACCCTCATTTCCACCCATTTCAGGCTCAAAAGCATCTGTAGATAGCGAATTTTGTCAAGAAGTACGCTCGGAGTGACAACCTTAGAAATTAAAGGTTTATCTCCTAGTACCTATCTGTTCATTGTGGGGCCCACGTGTCATTGTAAAGTAAAATACATACTATGGTTATTGTACTACAGTATGTATGAATTTATTTTGCTTTCACATGTGAAAAATTATTTTCAGATATATTGATAAACATTGTTTTATAAGAAATCATAATATTTTATTAAATATTTTTGAATAGTGTTATTAGTCATAAAATTGCTTTTAAATGAATGTTTGAGATTTCTAAAATTATTTCTAGTTACGAAAAGCATAGTTTTCATCCATATATTGTATTTTAGCATATTTTAAATTTTGCATGAAAAATAACAAAAATACCCCTATGATGTGAAAATTATGTTTCTACTGTTTTGAGTCGAAGAAAGGGGTAAAAATTCTTTAAAACATGATATTTATGGATGACTGCTCACAGGGGAGATGAAAAAAATGGTACTAAAGCCTTGTAGGGTTTCGATTGGCATTCAGGTGATGAATGTCCACCGGGGCGTCGCGGCGGTTGTCAAGGGCCCAATGAGAGTACCGGGTCATGACATAAAAGAAGGATGTAGTTCACTTATTCGTTTAAGACCTTCAGTAAAATGATCAACTATTATGTCTCGATGGCCATCAAATTCTTCTAAGTCACCTATTATTAGAGAAGCTATTTCAGAAGTAGTGGGTAGTCTATTGTTTAGCTGTGAATCATCTCAAGGTTATACAAGCCTTAGTTGAAAGGGGGGCAAAATTTGTGATTGTTAATCTATCCCTAACCATTCTAAAGACTTTTATAATTTGATTATTATCATCAAGCATTTTTATTAAACTTTTGACAATTGATCTATTAACAGAGTTTTTGTTATGATCATTATGAAAAATTTTCAATCTATTTGAGATTTCATTTTCAGTATCATAAATCTCTAATTGAGCAAACTTGGGTTTGCTGCTAGTTTTGGGTAGTAAAGAAGTTATGTTATGATGAATTTGATTATTGATTTTGAAAATGTAAAGTCCTAATCTATTGTTGATTGAGTTGTCGATTTGACCTCTTAACGAAGTAAATTGAAACATGCATCCTTATCTTATATTTAAACCCAAGTCTTCTATAGTTTGTATTATCATTAAGTAAATCATCTAGAAAAGAAGGTGTTTCTTTTAAAGTAGGTATTTGCACAATACTTTCTTGACAACAAAGACTAAAAATTGGAATCCTATTTTCCTTTGATATATTAGATCTTTCTTCATATCACATGTAAGCCAAGAAAAACGAACATATATAATTTGGTCCTTTAAAGCAAAAGGCAGTGGAGTAATTTCCTATTATATGCATCATGAACAAAAATAAACATTTGTTAATGATGATGTTCATAAAAGATATTAGAATGAGTTAATTGTAATACCTCGTACTTTGATATGGTGGCTAATGAAGTTTATCGGATGCCAATTGAGGTTAATTCAAATGTTTAAAGGCGATGAAAGGTGAAAAGAGTATGTTAAGATAAAATATTTCTCATGCGAGGAAATGATAACAAAATAATAATATTTTTATCAAAAAAGAATTTACGAGAAAAAAAGTGATTTGGAAGTGAATTGAGGCATAATAAGGTATTTTGGGTACCAAGGAGACAAGTGAAAAATTTTAGAATAAAATAATATTAAAATATTAATATTTTAAACAGTGTCAAATTTTTTCATGAATAAGGAGTATATGGTTAATCTATATGGGAGAGAGGAAGAATGAGAAAATTTTAGAGAAAAATGAAGCTAGTGGGGCCCACACGTTGCTCTTAAATAAAACTAACCCGGGTAAAAATATATTTTAAATATTTTGGTGATACCACGTTAGAGTACAAACTTTATATTTTGTTTGTGCAGGTGTAATAGAAGATAATAAAAGGAAAGTAGAATTAAAATAGTGTTGAGAGGACTAAATTAAAAAGAGAAGAAAATTAGAGGGCAAAATGGTAATTTTGCATAAAGTTTGGTCAAATCTTCCAAAGAAAGCTTTGACTCCCATCTTTATCAGCCATAACCATCCTTATCTCCTCTAGCAAAATATTTTCTTCTTCTTCTTGAACCTTCCAATGCCATTTTCATTTCAAGTTCATGAAAATCAAATTCTTTCATGTGATTTTCCTTGTTTTCATCTTATTTCCTTTATTTTCTTGCTTCTTTCTTCTCCGAACTTCTTTGGCACTAACACTGCACTTCTAGCCCCAATTTCCAGCACATCTAAACCCTACGAGAAGAAAAGAGAAAAAGAGAGAAAGGAAGAAAAAAGCTTGGTTTTGTAATTCAAGTAAGCAAAGGTAATGATTTTTGTGTTTTAACTTCATGGTTGGTTAAATGCTTGGAAAAATAATGTGTGAATCATTTTGTGACAGCTATGGTGACCATGGGTGTGAGGAAATTATGAATTTTGTTGGGTGAAATTCAAGCTAAAATCAAGTGGTAAGCTTAATGCTACAATTTGAAGCTTATGATTGGTTTAATGTTGTGAGAATGATTATGTGCATATGTAGTGTTCTTGTGATGTCATGGGTATGGTTGGAAGGCAATTATATTAATTGGAAGTTTGGTGTGTAGATATGTGTTGTAGGAAATGTTTACAAGGTTATGGACATTGGTGTGCATGAATGAATATTAATGTTATGCTTGGTGGCAACATGTAAATGAGGATGATGGTACATGTAGATTTCGAAAATATTGGTGGAAGTAAATTTATAGTTGCTGCCATATGTTAGGAAATTGCTGTGGAAATGATGGATAAACTTGATAAATATCCTTAGACAAGATTTATATATGTGTTAAAGTCACAAGCGAGTTGCCGATAGTCATAATTTAAAGAATTACACAAGCAAGGGATTAAAACAACTTTGGTAAAAATGTATCAAGATAAGTTAAGTTGAATAAGGATTCATGATTCAATGAAAAAAGGAAGTATAAGTGATGTACGCTAAAGATATTGAATTGGGATTGTCGGTAGGAAGTGCAATAGTAAAGGTATTATACTGTGGTGGTGTGCCGGAGGAAATAACGAGCGACCGACAAGTAGGAATAGCTAGACACGCCTCTGAACAAATAGTGATGTAATATCCCATTATCGTAAGGTGAGTGAACTTGCATTAAAGGGTTTTGGAATAAGTAATTATATGCTTAATTGAGCCATTGAAATATTTTTGTTGGTTTTTCTTTGAAAAAAATTTGCATGGGAACAAACCCTTGATAAAACATTTTTATGTTGTGAAATATGAATGCGATGAATTCATGTGTTCCCACCTTATGTTGATATGTATGTTATACATTGAATCATACTATTGTGTGATAATTATGACCCAGCCATGTGCGATGTAGGAGTGCACATGATCTGATGATGACCCAGCCATGTGCAGTGTAGGAGTGCACGCGAGCTTAGGGAGAGTTGGGATGAGGCATGTGGTCGTATGTATGTCTATATATGTTATATATATATATACAGAGGTTATGGAAATTATATTATGGTTGCACTGATTATTGAATGTTAAAACTTGAGAAATGCTTTTTAATTGATTTTCACTGCAACGAAAAAAATATATATGGATTTTCGTTGTGATCATAAATTAAGCTAAATTGCATTATTTTCAACATAAGTGCTTCATGTTTTCTAAAACCTTCCGTATCATTTGCTTGTTCCCTTCCTATGTTCACTTGCTGAGTTTATACTCACCGTTTTCAAATTCATGTTTTAGTTTTTAGGTACGAAAGTAGTTGGATTTTAGGTAGGGGTGCTTCTTCCTACTAAACTTATGGTAGGTTTACGAGAACACACCATGATAGTATCCATACCAGAGTCTCTTCGTTGATAGTCATGATTGTTGGGTATGTGTATACAATGGTTTAAATGTAATTCATGAAAATTGTTGTAAGCATTGTATGATTGATTTGAATGGTAATGTTGTCACAAGTTGGTAAATAGTAATATCATTTTGTGAATGGTGCTGTTCAATTATCACGATTCATTTTCAGAAGAAATTATCTTTGAAAGCAATGAATTAAGAATCTTAAAGGTAAATGAGAGACAAACGGTTTAATGAATAAGTTCTCATAAAAAGGCTTGCTTGGGTCCGATTGGGTATGCCTATTGGGTCTATGCGTCAGTCATGGCTCGAGAGTGGGCTGTAACAGACTTGGTATCAGAGCCCTAGGTTTAGTTGAGTCCTAGGATTTCCTGTGTCTGTCAGTAGAGTTGTTGGAGTCTGAGTAGAGTCTTGTCCTTAGATTATGGGTGTGCAACGCAACTCAAGGACGAGAGGCTACATGGGCCCCTAATTCATTAGAAACCTACCTATTTCTATGATGTATAAATAGCTAAGCAATTGATGCTTGGTTGCGTGTGGGTTTGGAGGTGCGCCAGTAGCACACGCCATGTCTAGAAAAGATAATAGTCCCAATGCCCCTCACAGTACTAGCAAGGGATTGCTAGACTCCACTGTTGGAAGCCAATGGCTCTCGAAACTAAGGAGTCAGGAAAGTGGCTCGTCTAGGATTCTTATTAATTGCATCCCACTAGATTTGGAAATATTGTTTCACGATAAGGAAAGCCTCGACACTAGTGAGACTTTCGAAAGTGAAAACAGTACTGACATTAAGAAAGGTGTAAGAAATTTCCTTTTCGAAAGATCTGAGGAACACTTTAAGAAAAAGATGAAAGATATGATGGCCAGAGGAAATTATCGTCCTAGGAAGGTATCTGTACCCATTGTTCAAGACTTTCCTTCAAGTTGTGGGAGAGGTGTCGTGCTTCTGAGGATCGAGGAATGCATGAGAATACAACGAGCTTGGATTGAGGATAAAAAGAGAAAATCTCAAGAGAACCAGGAAGAGGATCCGTCGATGTGCTTGGATCAAGGCGACAAGGATCCTAAGGACACTTAATATTTTCGTTGAAGTTCGTATCATTTTAAGTCTTGGCGGATACGATGTAAAGGAAGTAGTAGTAGTTATTTGTACAAAAGAGTTAAGAGTTTGACTTTTATTTTGTATGACTCGAACGGATTATAAAGTAGTAGTTAAAATGACTGGATGTGTATGGGAATCTTTTGGTATGATAGAGGTGGACTAGTAATATAATTATTGAGGAAGGATATTTACCTTAGTGGCGTGGTTGGTCGCCTTAGATAATTATTAAGGATCAATGTAAAAAGTCATTATTGGTATAAATAACTACGAAACCTGACAAATGATTACCAATAAATTGTGGAAAGGTGAAATTTGAAATGTAAATTGTAATCATTATTCATAAGGATATGGGAGAAATCAATGAGGCTATAGGTGACACTTTAAATGGTTGATGTGGTTAAGTTGAGAATTGTAAATTTAACTATGAAGGGATTACAAAATGCTGCCATGACATTATGAGGTAATAATTGTGCACAAATGAGCTCAATGGAGTTAAATTATGGAACTTGGGAAAGATGAAATTTTGATTTATTAAGAATTTCAAGTATAAAGTGTGGAGAAAGATAAGCTATTTTTGTGGTCTTTTGTACTGAGAGTCCATAAACTATTAGAGTTACAATACAAGAAAGATAATTAGTTAAGGATAATAACAATGGTGGGATGCCATAAATAATGACTAATTATGTGTGTGGTGATAGATATTGTTAATTCATTACACCATATGAGAAAGATGTCTTAAGGTGGGACTTAGAACATGTGGATTTTTGGATATGCTCTAAGAGGGAGCTTTTGCATCCTAAGTTCAAGAAATTTGAATCTTATAAATTACAAGGGCGAGATGCAATAATTAAGGGAACTATCCACTTTATAAATATAATTGGTTAAGAATTGACGAGTAAAATCATGTTCTCGATAATAAGTGGCGTACAATATGATATACACGTAGTAAATTTGGAGATCATTGCTTAATCAAACTTGTACTAAATGTTATGGTAAAGATATATGAATGCTGGTAGTGAAATATGCTCAAAGGATGATTTTGGCATACCATAAGAGGTGACATAAATATGTTGAAATCAATGTTCCGATTACGTACTTGTGATAGAAGGTTAGTTTTTCTAATTGTGGTATAGACTCAGAAGGAAGCCACATGGTTGAGAATGATTAAGTGTCACGACCCAATTCCCGGGCCATGACCAGCGCAAGGACCAAATGAGCATAGCTCACCAAGCCCAAGCAAGCCTATTTTCACTTACTTTATTCCACGTATGCTCGTGTGAGGCATCCACACGTAATGCACCCAGTGCACACAAAGCCAACTCATAATGGCATTATTAGCAACAATATACATGCACCATACCAGTCATGTATTTAGCAATTTACATTGCATATACATATTCACATAGTTAGATTGTATTCACAATACAAAAGACCACGACTTCCAGTGGAGACATTTACAATAAAAACGAGCAGCTATTGAATGCCGGACACCTACCAGGAGACGAACTACAGCGATCCCGTGATCTAGGATTATACAATCTCCTAATCTGAAAACATGAATTTTTGAAAACGGTGAGTACAATACTCAGTGAGTGAACATTAGGTGGAAACAAGCAATAATATCCAAGAAGGATTTTAAACCATGACGCACACATTTGAAACAAAACATTTTTGATCCAATTTATTATCAAACCCCTTCCTTCAACTCAAATTAATTTACAATGAAGGAGTATTCAATTTCATACATATGAACACAGATGAATACAATATCCCACTATCTCACCAGCTCATGTGCAACCCCCACATCGTGCACATAGCTGGAGTTTTCGTGTGCATCCCCCCACATCGTGCACAAACAATATCACTCTCCATATCTCTGCACTCATCATCACCGACATGTGCTCCCCACATCGTGCATATGTACGGTTATAATTATCACACAATATTATTGGTCAATACATATCACACATCAATACATATATATAGCAGCATATTATAGAGCACATGAATTCATGCCTTTATGCATATCACAATTTACACATCAAAACATTTTTATCAAAGGCTTGTTTTCAAGCACGTATTTTTAGAAATTCAGATAAAATCATTCAGATTATCCATTTCGATACACGTACATTTTCCAAAATAATTTGAAATGCAAATTCACTCACAGTGTCAAAAATCCGGATTCCGGGTGCACTCGGATTAATAGTCCTCAAGTGCAATTCCTTTGCTTTTTTTGGATGTCTCACCACCTTGACACAGAATAAAATTAGAGAATTTACTATATTACCCCTAAGCTAATACAAACTAATTTAAATTGCTAACGCATGATATGCAAATGCAAAAATGTGTCCGATTATCGCTTTAACGCGGTATTGATTAAATTCGACCATTCACCCGATTAATTGAAAATTATATCCAAATCATCTCCAAATTAATCCATTTCTCCTCTAATATCTTAATTCACTACACACATTTCTAATAACTAATTTTCCACATTTAAACCCTTCAATTTCTTCGAATAAAATTTGGTCATTACGGTGCACTTACACCGTAATGCTTCCTAATCAATTTTTTTTTTCTGAATTCTTCATTTTTCCAATTCATTTCACTTGAAATGAAATCATTTCATTTTCCAAGCACAACCTATGATTTTCGATCTTGCAAGATTCATGGGGAAATCAAGTTTTTTTTCTTACGGTTTTGCTTATTAACATACTAACCTATCTCTAAACATTAACATAGTCTAGAATCAAGCTAATCCAACAATCATTCATCATCCATACCCATTTTTCAGAGTTGAACTCATCATGATATCTCAATATTCAACCATGGAAATCAAGAACAAAAGCATGGGTATTGTAGATCATAAGCAAAAGTGAAGAATTATTACCTTTTTCACTTTATTTTTCCTTAAAAATCACACTTTTCTTGAATTTTTTGGCTAGGTTTTGTTGTTTTTCCCTTTGTTCTCCTTTCTTTTCCCTTAAATCTAGTGTGTGCCGAATTTAGAGAGAGAAAATGGGTTGAAATGGCTGATTTTTAAGCTTTAATAATAAAATAAACTAACTTGCCAATGGCATAATGCCATTGGCCCATTTTTTGACTTTTTTGACTTTTTCCTCCAATTCTTTTCCACCACTTGATTAGTTAAAGTCAAGATATATCAAAAGATGACCATGGCTGGAAAAATATGTTCTGGTGGTGGAAAATTACGATTTTGCCCTCGGGATGGTAAAATTACGATTTTGCCCCTATACTCCGAAATGTACCGGAATCATATTATTTCTACTTTTTAACCTCAAATAACACTAATATTGATCAATATTAATCAAATGGGGTACAAATCTTTTCAAAAAACTTCTCGTTTAATCCTCTAGTGGTAAAATTACTATTTTACCCTTGTGCTCCAAAAATATCGTGAATTACAATTTTTTCACTGCTAAACATCATTTTATACTCCAATAATCATAATTATATTTCATGTAATTATTCTTGGTCCAATGTGATCAAATCTTGGCTAAAAATCTCCATTTTATCATCAAATGGTAAAATGACCGTTTTGTCCCTAACTGGTCAATTTTCTCTATTGACTCCAAACTGGACCTTGAACTCCGAATCACTATTCTAAGCTATTCTGTGGGTTTCAGAATTTTCAAATTCTTTTTAGAATTTCTATTTGAACTAGTTTAAGGCTCGATTTAACTTGATTGTACCACTCGATACAATACCGTCTTTTAATCGAGCTTGACAAGGTCTCACATTCTACCCCAATAATAAAAATTTGGTCCTCAAATTTAAATGCAAAGTAGAGTGGCTTACCTTTACATATCGAAGAGGTGTGGATACTTTGTCTGCATTTCCTCCTCAGCTTCCCACGTTACCTCTTCACTAGTGCGATTTTGCCACAATACTTTCACTGAAGCCATATCTTTTGATCGGAGCCTTTTGACTTGTCTGTCGAGGATAGCTATTGGTTGTTCCTCATAAGTCAAATCATCTTGCAACTGAACGGTTTCATACCGTATTACATGTGAAGGATCTAGATTATACTTCCTCAACATAGACACATGGAACACGGGGTGAATACTCGAAAGGTCTGGCGGTAATGCCAATCGATATGCCACTGCTCCGACCCTCTCTAAGATCTCGAAAAGTCCTATATACTGAGGACTTAATTTACCCTTCTTGCCAAACCTTATTACCCCTTTGGTTGGTGAGACTTTTAGAAATACATGGTCTCCCACTTGAAACTCCAAATCCCTCCGTCAGTTATCAGCATAAGACTTTTACCTACTTTGGGCTGTAAGCATCCTCTGGAGAATCATACTGATTTTATCAGTGGTGTCCTGCACCAACTCCAGCCCCAAAAGTTTCCTATCACCCACCTGTAGCCATCCAACGGGTGACTTGCACCTTCTTCCATATAATGCTTCAAATGGTGCCATTTGGATGCTAGATTGGAAACTGTTCCTGTAAGCAAATTCCACTAAGGGTAAATGCCTACCCCATTTGACTCCAAGGTCTATTACACATGCCCTCAACATGTCTTCCAAAGTCTGGATGGTTCGTTCAGACTGTCCGTCAGTCTGGGGGTGGAAAACTGTACTAAAATCCTATTTAATGCCCAATGCTTCCTGTAACTTTTCCCAGAATCTATTAGTAAATTGTGTCCCTGTATCCGACACTATAGAAAAAGGGATGCCATGCAACCGTATTATCTCATCCACATAGAGTTGGGCATACTAAGCAACTCCATAAGTGGTCTTAACCGGAAGAAAATGAACTGACTTCGTCAACCGGTCTATTATGACCCAGATCGAGTCATAACCCTCAATAGTTCGAGGCAAACCAGTTACAAAATCCATTACAATTTGCTCCCACTTCCATTCGGGCACTGGTAATGGCTGTAGTAATCCTGCAGGCCTTTGGTGTTCTGCTTTAACCTGTTGGCATACTAAACACTTGGAAACAAACTCAGCCACATCTCTCTTAAGTCCTTCTCACCAGTACACTTCCTTTAAATCTTGATACATCTTTGTAGCTCCTGGATGTATCACATAGGCTGCCATATGCGCCTCCTCCAATATCTCTCTCCTCAATCCATCGCTATTTGGCACATAGAGTCTGGTTCCGTACCTCAACACTCCATCTGTGCCTCTGGTAAACATCTTCTCTTTCTTTCCTTGAAGATCCTCAAATACCTTCACTATGAACTCATCTTTACCTTGTGCCTTTTTAATTCGGTCCATTACGATAGGCCTCGCTCTGAAATGAGCTAGCAATGCATCTGCCTCAGAAACCCCCAAATGCACATCCATGTCTCCCAAGCTATGCATCTCCCTAACCAATAATCTCATGTTTGTGGAGATATGTGCTAGGTTACCCATCGACTTCTGACTCAAAGCATTCGCCACTACATTAGCTTTATCGGGATGGTAAAAAATAGTACAATCATAATCCTTTAGCAACTCCATCCATTTACGTTGCTGCAAGTTCAAATCCCTCTGCTGAAATATATATTTCAAACTTTTGTGGTCTGTATATATCTCACAAGTCTCACCATACAAATAATGTCTCCAAATCTTTAAGGCAAACACGATTGCTGCCATCTCCAAATCGTGTGCGGGGTAATTCTGTTCATGCCTTTTAAGTTGTCTTGGTGCATATGCAATCACCTTCCTGTGTTGCATTAACACGCATCCTAAACCAACCAACGAGGCATCACAATATACTATATAACCCCTTGTGCCCTGTGGTAGGCTCAACACTGGCGCTGCGGTGAGACATGTCTTAAGCTTTTGAAAACTATATTCACAAGCATTTGACCACACAAATTTTGTATCCTTTCGTGTCAGCTTGGTCAGAGGGGCGACTATTCTCGAGAAATCCTTAACAAAGCGACGATAATAGCCTGCCAACCCTAAAAAGCTTCTAATCTCCGTAACTGATGTTGGCCTTGGCCATTTCTCCACTGCTTCGACTTTCTTTGGATCCACTTGCACCCCATCTTTAGATACCACATGTCCCAAGAATACAACACTTTCAAGCCAGAACTCATATTTGGAGAACTTGGCATACAATCGATGTTCTCTCAAAATCTGGAGCACTATCTTAAGATGCTGCTTATGTTCCTCTCGACTCCTCGAGTAGACCAGGATATTATCAATGAACACCACTACAAACTTGTCCAAGTAGGGCTTGAACACTCAATTCATCAAATCCATAAAGGCTGCAGGGGCATTGGTAAGCCTAAACGACATCACCAAGAACTCATAATGACCATACCTGGTCCGAAATACGGTCTTTAGCACTCCTCATTCCGGATCCTCAATTAATGATACCCATATTGTAGATCTATCTGTGAGAAACATTGTGCCCCTTGTAATTAATCAAACAAGTCATCTATTCTTGGGAGTGGGTACTTATTCTTCACATTTGCCTTATTAAGTTGTCGGTAGTCAATGCATAGTCTAAGTGACCCATCTTTCTTCTTTAAGAATAGCACCGGTGCTCCCCATGGTGAGACACTAGGGCGAATGAAACCTTTGTCTAGCAGATCCTCCAATTGATCCTTGAGCTCATTGAGCTCTGCCGATGCCATCTGATATGGGGGTATGGATATGGGTCTAGTATCAGGAATCAAGTCTATGCAAAATTCAATCTTTCGCTCTGGAGGTAATCCTGGTAGTTCCTCAGGAAATACATCCACGAACTCATTCACTATCGACACTTGACTTATATCTCTGACCTCTACTTGGTTATCCCTCACCACAGCCAGGTAACCTGGACAGCCCTGCCTCAATAACCTCCTGGTAGATATGGCTCATATCAAGTTGGTCGGAACATTACTTTTATCCCCTTAGATGTTAAATGATGGCTCACCCGGGAAATCAAATATAACTATCTTATGGTAACAGTCTACACTGGCATGACAAGGTGAGAGCCAGTCCATTCCCAATATCACATCAAAATCCAAGGTGTCTAACACCACTAAATTCACTAGGGTGTTATTATCCTTGATTTGGACTACGCAGGACTAATATTCCCACTCAGCCACAAATGCCTCCTTCAAAGGAGTAGATACCACTAATTGTTCCTCTCTCTTAACACAGTCTTTACCCATTCGAAATGCAAAACATGGAGAGATAAAAGAATGAGTAGATCCAGGATCAAACAATACTCTAGCATCCATATTACATATGGAAAGAGTACTTGAAACTATTGCATTGGATGTTTGGGCATCTTGGGGAGTTAGAGCATACACCCTTGCTTGGCCTCTTCCTACAAAACTTTGATGTCCAGACCCAACTAGTCTACCTCGAGAAGAAGCACCAACACCTCTACCTTGTGTCTCACTAACTTCTTGGCCAGTTGAGACAGCTGTCGAAGGAGCAGACAAAGCTGGCCGTGTAGAACTGCGAGACGAACCTTACGGTTGTTTGGCTGTCGGGCAGTTCCTCCAAATATGTCCAAGCTGGCCACAATTAAAACAAGTCCTTACAGGATGATAGCATTATCCTCTGTGTGGTTTCCCACAATTATCGCAAGAAGGGATAGCTTGACTACTCTATCTAGAATCCTGCGGCTGCCTCCTTCCACTAAAAGTATTCAGTCCTGATCCAACACTGACACTCGTCACATCACTTCCCCGTTGGGGAAACCTTGATCCCCTCTGTGGTCCTTGACGGTTAGAGAATGAAATTCTACTGCCAAAATCTTTACGGCCTTGATAACCCTCTGTTTTGGCCCTTTTTGCTCTATCTCTTGCGGCCCTGCTCTCACCGGTCTTCATCTCAATTCGTTGAGCACAGTCTACTGCCGCAGAGTACGTATGGAAATCTCAAGAGACCATAGCCTTAAACAGTGGTTCCACCAGTCCATCCACAAACCTTTGGACCTTCATCTCTTCCGTGGAAACCAAATATGGTGCCTATCGAGACAGCTGCGTAAATTTTATATCATACTCCGACACCGTCATGCCCGGAGTCTACACTAATGCCTCAAACTCTTTAGCTCTGGCACTTCGCACACTGTGTGATAAAAATCGATCTAGAAAGGCTGTACTAAATTCACTCCAAGTCAACAGTGGAGCATCTGTCGGTCTACCCTTTCGCAATAAGTCATACCATTCTTGTGCTACATCCTCCAACAGAAAAGCTACTAGCTCCACTGATCTAGAACTAGAGCATCCCATAGCGTTACAAATCTTCTCCATCTCGTCTAAGAAAACTTGGGGTTTCTCCGACGCATCCGACCCTGTAAATGATAGAGGCTTGAGTTTCAAGAAGTCAGTGAGTGAAACTTCGACCTGACCTCTGTCACTCTCAATACGTTGGCGGTCTGTCTAGCCTTGGGAACTAAAGGACTCTTGCTCCACATGCCTCCCCTCGACTATTTTCTATATATCTTCCATACGGGCTGCCATCATTTCTACAACCCGATTGACTCCCTGTAGACTCGTCGCCAAGTCCTCAACAATAATGCCCCCAATTGGTGTCCTAGCAGTCTCACCTACAAGCTGTCCATCCTCTCTTCTACTCTCAGGAGTATCTACCCTCACCGGCCTAGTGACCCTACCACGTCTACCTCGCCCCCTACGGGTGGGTGCCCGTGGCTTATCGGTCATCTCAGTAAGGGCATCTTGCTCCCCCACTTGTTTCGAGGAGGCCCGTGTCTTAGGTGGCATTCTTACCTAGACAAGAGCAACACCCATTTTTAAACACAATTAAAAATAAGGTGGTTTCTAAGATTGGGAATTTATACGGTTCCTCGATTATGAAATGTGCCACGCCTCACAGTTCATAATTAAAGATATCACATAAAGACCCGACTCTCCGCTAGACCCGACGATAACACCCTAGGACCTAACAACCTAGGGCTCTGATACCAACTTTGTCACAACCCAATTCCCGGGCCATGACCGGCACAAGGACCAAATGAGCATAGCTCACCAAGCCCAAGCAAGCCTGTTTTCACTTACTTTATTCCACGTATGCTCGTGTGACTCATCCACACATAATGCACCCAGTGCACACAAAGCCAACTCATAATGGCATTATTAGCAACAATATACACGCACCATACCAGTCATGTATTTAGCAATTTACATTGCATATACATATTCACAAAGTTAGATTGTATTCACAATACAAAAGACCCATGACTTCCAGCGGAGACATTTACAATAAAAACGGGCAGCTATTGAATGCCGGACACCTACTAGGAGACGAATTACATCGATCCCGTGATCTAGGATTATACAATCTCCTAATCGGAAAACATGAATTTTTGAAAACGATAAGTACAATACTCAGTGAGTGAACATTAGGTGGAAACAAGCAATAATATCCAAGAAGGATTTTAAACCATGATGCACACATTTGGAACAAAACATTTTTGATCCAATTTATTATCAAACCCCTTCCTTTAACTCAAATTAATTTACAACGAAGGAGTATTCAATTTCATACATATGCACACAGATGAATACAATATCCCACTATCTCACCAGCTCATGTACAACTCCCATATCGCGCACATAGCTGGAGTTCTCGTGTGCATCCCCCCACATTGTGCACAACAATATTACTCAATCTTACCAACTCATGTGCAACCCCAACCCCCGTATCACGCATATAGCTGCAGTTATCGTGTGCACATCGTGCACAAACAATATCACTCAATCTCACTAGCTCATGTGCAACCCCCACATCACGCACATAGCTGCAGTTATCGTGTGCATCCCCCCACATCGTGCACAAACAATATGACTCTCCATATCTCTGCACTCATCATCACCAACATGTGCTCCCCACATCATGCACATGTACGGTTATAATTATCACACAATATTATTGGTCAATACATATCACACATCAACACATATATAGCAACATATTATAGAGCACATGAATTCATGCCTTTATGCATATCACAATTCACAAATCAAAACATTTTTATCAAAGGCTTGTTTTCAGGTACGCATTTTTAGAAATTTGGATAAAATCATTCAGATTATCTATTTCGATACACGTACATTTCCTAAAATAATTTGATATGCAAATTCACTCACAGTGTCAAAAATTTGGATTCCGGGTGCGCTCGGATTAATAGTCCTCAAGCGCAATTCCTTTGCCTTTTCGGACGTCTCAGCACCTTGACACAGAATAAAATTAAGAAATTTACTATATTGCCCCTAAGCTAATATAAACTAATTTAAATTGCTAACGCATGATACGCAAATGCACAAATGCGTCCAATTATCGCTTTAGTGCGGTATTGATTAAATTCGACCGTTCACCCGATTAATTGAAAATTATATCCAAATCATCTCCAAATTAATCCATTTCTCCTCTAATATCTTAATTCACTACACACATTTCTAATAACTAATTTTCAGCATTTAAACCCTTCAATTTCTTCGGATAAAATTTGGTCATTACGGTGCACTTACACTGTAATGCTTCCTAATCAATTTTTTTTTTCTGAATTCTTCATTTTTCCAATTCATTTCACTTGAAATGAAATCATTTCATTTTCCAAGCACAACCTATGATTTTCGATCTTGCAAGATTCATGGGGAAATCAAGTTTTTTTTCTTACGGTTTTGCTTACTAACATACTAACCTATCTCTAAACACTAACATAGTCTAGAATCAAGCCAATCCAACACTCATTCCTCATCCATACCCATTTTTCAGAATTGAACTCATCATGATATCTCAATATTCAACCATGGAAATCAAGAACAAAAGCATGGGTATTGTAGATCATAAGCAAAAGTGAAGAATTATTACCTTTTTCACTTGATTTTTCCTTGAAAATCACACTTTTCTTGAATTTTTTGGCTAGGTTTTCTTGTTTTTCCCTTTGTTCTCCTTTCCTTTCCCTTAAATCTGGTGTGTGCCGAATTTAGAGAGAGAAAATGGGTTGAAATGACAGATTTTTAAGATTTAATAATAAAATAAACTAACTTGCCACATGGCATAACGCCATTGGCCCATTTTTTATTTTTTTGACTTTTTCTTCCAATTCTTTTCCACCACTTGATTAGTCAAAGTCAAGATATGATCAAAAGATGATCATGGCTGGAAAAATATGTTCTGGTGGTGAAAAATTATGGTTTTGCCCCCAAGATGGCAAAATTATGATTTTACCCCTATGCTCCGAAATGTACCGGAATCACATTATTTCTACTTTTCAACATCAAATAATGCTAATATTGATCAATATTAATCAAATGGGGCAAAAATCTTTTCAAAAAAAATTCTCGTTTAGTCCTCTAGTGATAAAATTACTATTTTACCCTTGTGCTCCAAAAATACCAGGAATCACAATTTTTTCACTGCTAAACATCATTTTATACTCCAATAATCATAATTATATTTCATATAATTATTCTTGGTCCAATGTGATAAAATCTTAGCTAAAAATCTCCATTTTATCATCAAATGGTAAAATGACCATTTTGTCCCTAACCGGTCAATTTTTTCGATTGACTCCAAACTGGACCTTGAACTCCGAATCACTATTCTAAGCCATTCTGTGGGTTTCAAAATTTTCAAATTCCTCTTAGAATTTCTATTTGAACTAGTTTAAGGCTCGATTTAACTTGGTTGTACCACTCGGTACAATACCATCTTTTAATCGAGCTTAACAGGGTCTCACATTAAGGTAGTAGCCTTAAGAAGAATTGCTTTGATAAAGCAGATTCCAACATTTGCAACACCACGTCATTGACTGCCCAACGTTGTCACGTTAAGAACCCCTTATTGCTTGAAAGCACAAGCAAATTGTGAATGGCATGAAAATGAAACTCACAAGTTGAATTATGGTCATTGATATTAATGTAAAGATTTGTTATTTGGAGTTTTGAGTATGTTGGGGAAGTATTAAGATAAAGATAAGGAGTGAATTGAAAGGTTTCTATTGCCTTATAAATTGGCATGTAAGTAAAAGAAAAGTTAAAGAGTTCTCGAGATGGCTACATTGAGATAAATTACCATGTGAAGCATTAAGATGAATAATATATTGACTAAAGTCAAACCCTAAGAAATAAAGAAGACAGAATGTCATGACTCGGAACCACCCTCAAGTCCATGACAACCGTCGCGATGTCCCGATAGGCACTTATCCCCCGAGTACCCTATCGAGACCTCGTAAGGCTCTTGTGCCAATTTTCCATCTCCCCCGTGGTTACTAGTTTCCAAGTGACATTTTTCAAAGAATAAAATCAGATTTCGGATCAAAACAGTCATAATGCACAATTTTTCACACAGGGGCATTTTCGTCCTTTTTGTCCAAAAATTTCAAAATCGGTAAAAATGTTACATACAAGTAGAATAAACATAATTCACAATCGAAAAGAAATTTTGCTACTGAAAACCCTTATTAAAATAAACTTTTAGATAATAGAATAAAATAAAAATATTAAATAAAATACTACATTTTATTATAAAACAATATTTTTAGAAATATCGAAAATCAATTGTCACGACCCAGAACTCCCCATCGGGTCCATGACAACCTCCACGATGTTCCAATAGGCACTCATACCCGGAATGTCGATTGGAACCCTACAAGGCTTAGCACCAGTTTCCACATCTCCCTAGTGAGCGACAGTTATTGAATATCACATTTCAAGAATCAAAAGTTATTTTTGATTCAAAAACAAAAATATATTGTCTTCTAGCTCACAGGGGCATTTTCGTCAATTTTCTTCGAAAACCCTGAAACCGAGCAAAAATATAGGAAATGAGTAGAAACCATATATTTTATATTTAAATATAATTTGTGAAGTCTAAAATGTTTGTTTTAAGTAAAATTTTTACTATTTTAATAAAAAAAATATTCAATAAAGTAAGTTGTTTTCTTATAAAATAATTTTTATAAAGCTATTGATAAGTGATTTTCGCAGTGTAACAACTAAATATATTTTTACATACTATTATACAAATAGCTAAAATATGAAATTTAAATTACAGTGACACGTGGGCCCATAACTAACCAAAATGCATTGAGAAATGTGAACCTACAGTTCTTATCGACTCAAGTCCACTGTGGTTCTTGATCGAATCTGCTAACTACGAGTTATTCTGAGCCTAAAATGTGAGGAAATGAGAGGGTGAGATTATAAAATCCCAATGAGTAAACAGATACCATCTAAACTATCTAAAGGTGAGTAAATGGAGACAAATAAAATATTTCCATCCCCGTAAGTTTCATAACATAAAGATTTATCCCATCCCGAATAAGTAATTTTATTTTTTTCAAACAGTTAAATAGGCTTATGATTTTCTTGAAAACTTGGCTTATGCCAAAACCAATACTCGAGGACACTTGATCGTCAACAGAGTCCAACCGAGTCCTCTAAGGTTATAAAAGTTTCATATATATATGAAACACATATTTACATTTGGAAATATAGTCATTTCTTGCCGTTGGTTGAGTTCGTCTTCACGTGGTGGTTTGGCGTGAAGAGAAGTCCAATGGTTACCTTGGGAGTTACCCTACTCGCCTCTCAACCGAGGTAAAAATACATATACATATGTACCCAGATCCGTGCCCCTCTAATAGGATGGTCCACGAACCCGTCACTGCGGCGACCATTTAATAATCCACCAATTCAACAAAAATATCAATAGCATGATTTGGCAATTTTATCACTAAGTAATTTATCAGGCAAAACATACAAATTCACATTTTTCAGTATAATTAACAAGTCAGTCAATCATGCTATAATATCATAAGCCAATTGAATCAAATCAAACTTTACAATAACACACGTAGTCTCCAATTACTCTAGTTTCAAAATCAATTGTTCAATTTTTCAAGTCAATTTATAAAAATTCAATTTATTTTATAAATCCAATTTATTTCATAAATTTCATAATTTTTTTACAAAATAAACAATTCACCAAATAAAATGATTTTTCATGGAATCATTAAATTGAATAAAATCTACTCCAGATAATTAGGACGATAATAAGTTTACTCACTGTTTTCAAGAATCAACTCGGGTATTCCGACTATAAATTCTCGAGTGCAACTTCCTTGCCTTTATCAGGGGACTCACCACCTTGACAAATTGCAAAATAAATTTATCACTACCATTGTCCTAATTAGGTATACAATTAACCTAATTTCTATATGAATGCATGAAATGCTCGGTTAACCGCTTAAACGCGGTGTTGACCTAATTCGACCGATTACCCGATTAAATAGCTATTGTGTCCAATTTCACTCCAAATTGCTCCATTTCTTTTTTAATACCTTCATTCACCAAATATCATTCAAATAATACCAAATTCAGCATTAGAACCCTCACATTTCCTTATAGAAAAATTCGGTCATTTGGTGCACTAGCACCGTAATTTTTCCTATTTAATCTTTTCACCTTAATTCATTAATTTCTAAACCATATCTCTTGAAATTCAAACAATCCCTCATTGATACTCAACATACCAGGTTCGGCCAATGAAAAACACTAAAGAGAATCAATTTTTTTCTTGTGGTTTTGCTTATAAACATGCTTAACTATCTCTAAACATCAACATAGTTCAAAATCAAGCTAATCCAACATCAATTTCTCTTCCATAACCATTCGGCCTTAATGATTTCAGCATGATAACTCAATATTCAGCCATGGAAAATAAGAAATAAAGCATGGGTAAGCTAGGTTTCAAGCAAAATTAAAGAAATTTCAACTTACCTAGCTTGTTTCCTTGATTTCTCTCACTTTCCTTTTGATTTTCCACCTAGGTTTTCTTGTTTCTTCCTTTGTTCTTGTTTCTGGTTGGTTAGGCTGAATATGGTGACAAAAAAGGGGTTTTATGGGCTGATTTTTATGCTTTAATATTAAAATAAGATAACTTGCCACGTGTCATAACCTTATTGGTCCATATTTTAAATATTTGACTTTTTCTATTGAATTTTTCACCACAAATATTCTCATATTTATCCAATTCTATGGTGAATAAAATCCCTTGGTCTTGACAAATGTCGGGGGAAAAAAATTACCGATTTGCCCTTGGGTGAAAAAATTACGATTTTGCCCCTATACTCCGAAATGTACCAGAATTACATTGTTTTCACTTTCCACCTCAAATAACACTAATATTGATCAATCTTAATCAAAATGGGGCCAAAATCTTTTCTTAAAATTCTCGCTTTGTCTTTAAATGGTAAAATTACCGTTTTACCCTTCTGCTCTAAAAATACCGAGAATTAAAATTTTTCACTGCTAAACCCCATATTATGCTTCAAATAATCATATTATACTTCAAATGACTAATATTGATCAAAATTTTCATCAAATAACCAAACTTAAATTTTTGGTGGCAAAATGACCATTTTGCCCCTAATCGATCAATTTTCCCGATTGACTCCAAACCGGACCTCGAACTTCGAATTATTGTTTTGAGTAATCCCTGGACTGTGAAATTTCCAATTTCACCTTAAAATCCCTATTTTAATTAGTTCGAGGTATAAATCGACTTAATTGTACTTCTAAGTACAATATCAGCTTTTATCCATTTTTCTAAGATATTTTAATAAGCAGGCATAATGTCAAATATATAAATATTATGACAGATATTTTAGGGCTAGGCTTGACATCAATTTTCAACACATGAAAGTAAAATAAATTTATACATATTGTTTTGTGGATAAACAAAGTATGCATATTAATTACAATGACACGTGGGCCCCACTATGTACAACTATGTAGTTTTGTTCGCTAGGACGCGACTTTGAACTAGCCTCTCAATGCAATCCGAGTGTCTATCAATAGTCTCAAGCCTGAAATGAATAAAAGAGAGGGTGGTGAGTTTTACAACCCAGTTAGTAGATAATTACCATCTACGACATCTAAAGTCAAGTAGATGGAGACAAAAGAAAACACCACTTAATTGAGCAGTTAATAGCACAAACTTTGATTTTTATCTCATATAAGACGTTTCAAATTTCAATAAAAATCATCAAAATCATCAAAATCATCAAAATCCTTAAATCGCTAGGGCTTATGATTTCTTTGAAAACCAAGCTATTGTCAAAATTCTTACTCGATGATGCCTTAGCCCGGGGCATCCAACCGAGTCCACCAAGGCTGTTAAGATCATATCATACTTGAAAATACAACCGTTCCTTGACGTTAGCCTAATTCACTCTCACGTGGGGTCAAATATGGAGTAAATTCTATGGTCATCTCAAGAGTTACCCTCCGTGCCTCTCGTACCGAGATGATATATAATTGAGTTTACCGTGCCCTCCTAAAGGTAGTCCACAGAAACTCTCATCACTGCAACGACTAATCAACCCGCCAATAAACAAAATTTTTGCAATATAACATGGCCAATAAAATTCTACCTAGTATATTTAGACAAGGGAAAACAGTCACATATTTCATACAAATATAATCCAGCCAGCATGCTTCCCAAGATCATAAGCCATAGATTTCAAATTTAATACATAAACACAAGTTCAGCATAAGTCTCCACATGTTCAGTGTTATAAAATCAGTTTTTTCAATTTAAAAATCATTTATAAACTTCAATTCATTAAAAGTACGAAAATAGGTAAAATTATTCTAGATATTGAAAACAATAATTTATCCACTCACCTCGTCAAAAGTGCAAAATACTCTTGCTTTCAATTTCCACTATACTGAATTTTTCCCCCGTCCGGGGGACCCACCACCTATACATAATTTTTGACACATTTTCAATTATTTGTGTCAAACCACTATAAATGATTTCAGGCTCAACATAATGCATGGAAATGAGATAAAATGGTTCGGATAGTCGTTTAATCATGGTGTCCGATCGATTCGCCTACACATTGTCTAAATTACTAAAATCCTCAATTTAACTCCGATTTGACCCATTTCAATTTCTAATAGTCCAATTATATTCACAATACTCAATTACTGTAAATGTGGGTCAGTGTATTAGTCCTAGACTACAAATTACGCTCTTATCCCTATTAGGTAAAATTTGTATCTTTGCACCAAAATTTCCCATTTAATTTTTATATTCATAATTTATCAAATTTCACTTAAAAACCTCAATTTAGCATCAATTTCATCAGCCATTCATCACCTATAATATTCGGCCATAATGGGTTTCAAGAGGAAAAATCAATTTTCTTGCTAAATTTTGTATACTACACTTTACCAAACTAACCGAAAACACTACCTAGCTAATTATCTAACTAGATTCATGCTCAAATCTCTCTCCTCCATGTTCGGCCAGCATGGGTTTGTCATACCCACTTGTAATTTTTGCATGGAAAATGGAAAAGAAAGCATGGGTAATGTAGAACACTAAGAAAAATCAAGAAATTTACCTTTTTCAAGCTTGATTCCTTGAATTATCTTGATTTCCCCTTGAATTTTCAGCCTACGATTTATGGTTTCTTTTCTTCCCTCTTTGCTTTGCTTTGGCTGACCCTCACAAGGGTTCTTGGCTGAATTTTTAAGACTTTTTATAAGCTTAATAAAATATTATTTAATTTTTTAACACATGTAAATTTTTTATTAATTTATTCTTTATTAGTCATCCATTTGACTTTCTTTCTCCACCACATATTTTTCTTCACTTATCCATAGCTTAAATGAAGTTTCTAGACTTAACCAAAATCTTGGTGGAGTAAATTTTCAAAAATTGCACTTTTGCTCGCGTAAAAGTGAAAAATTACATTTTTGCCCCAATTCTTGAAAAATTGCCAAAATTCATATTTTTCACTCCTCATACTCATATCATACTTCAATTAATCAAATTTGATCCAAATCCTCTCAAAAAATTCAAATTTTGTCCTCAATGGTCAAAATTACCATTTTGCCCCTATGCTCAGAAAATTATCGAAATCAAAATTTCTCACTACTCAAACTCCAATTATGTTCTATATATATCATCAAATAATCAATTTTAATCAAAAATGTCTTCCAACAATTCAAATTTTACCTCAAGTGGGAAAATTACCATTTTACCCTCTTGATGTAGCCGAAGGGTTTAGGGCAATTAAAACTCAACAATTAGGGCTAGAATAGGATTGATTGTGTTAGGAACAATAGAAAGATAATTGGGTTTTCAAATAAACCTCTTGAATAAATATTCAAAATAACAAAAGATAATAATAATCCTATATCTAGGGTCACCTATTTATAATAGCTAAGATAAATCCTAATCAAATTATAATTCTAATCCTAATCAAATAATAATTCTAATCCTAAATAAAGACTTAAAGTATTAAAATTCTAATAAAGATAGGAAAATTAATCTTAAACTAAACAAAATACAGAAAATAAAATCCTAAGCTAAAGAAAATACTAAATAAAATAAAATTCCTAATGCACCTGCATCAGTCCCCCCGGGTTAGAAAAACTCGACTCCGACGAGTAAGCCTTAATGCACTCTTCATAGATGTCTGGATTCACTTGTTTCAATTCCTCTTCATTGCTACCTTCAGCTTCAAAATTTTCAACAGATAGATATCCAGTGATTTTGCTGTTTGTAGGACTTGAAGTAGCTGATTTCTTAGTCTCTTCTTTAAGAGGATATAAAGTATATCTCTTGTTATTTTTGTAGAAGGAATAGGTATTTGGCTTCGTCTTATGATCCATATCATGATCATACAACCAAGGTCTACCAACAAGAATATGACCAATATCCATTGGCACAACATCACATAAGGCCTCATCATCCAAGTTATTTCCCATAGTGAATTTCACCAAACATTGAGTAGTTACAAATACCTCATGTCCTTTCTTTAGCCATCTAATCTTGTAAGGATGAGGATGTTTGCTTGTAGGCAGTTTCAATTTGTCTACTGCCTCTTTCGAAATAATATTTTGCACGCTTCCTCCATCAATAACGAGATCACACACTTTACCTTCACAAACAACATGTGTGCAAAAAATACTTCGCCTCCTCCAATCTTCTTCATCCTCCTTGATTGTTGTAATCATCACTCTTTGTACCACTAAGGACTCACCTTGTACAGGATACACATCAATTTCCTCTATTTCTTCATCATATTTATCATAAATGGGTTCTAATTCCTCCTTAAATTCTACTAAATTCACCTTTCTTTGTGAGCAAGCAAAAGAAGTGTGTCCCCTTTCTCCACAAGTAAAACATCGAATGTGGGAATTGCTACCTCTTTTATTTGTAGAAGAACCAATACTGTTTTGTCCACCATAAGACATTATACTCTTACCTTTATCGTTCTTTTCAACATTGGTTGCACCCCCATTAGTTTTATTAGTTGTGGTAGCCTCTTGATAATTTTGTTGGGATGTTTGGTAACCTTGTTTTGCTCCAAAATTGTTTTGCCAATCGGTGCCATATAAGGGCTTTCTAGCACCATAACGTGAAACTCGTTTTTCTGCCGATAAAGCATATTGACGAGCATCTTCAATATTGTATAAACGAACTACTCCCATCTCATCTCTAATAGAATGATTCAAACCAGCAAGATAACGAGAAGTAATTTGTTCATTACTCTCAGATAACCCAACCCGAATTGATAAGTTATTGAATTCCGATGTATACTCCTCAACAGTCATGTTGTTTTGCTTCAAACAATGAAACTTTTCATATAATTCCATGGTATAATCAGCAGGTAAAAATTGCTTTCGTAACTTACTTTTCATGTGCTCCCAAGTGCTGATTTTAAGCTTCCCTTGTCGTGCACGTTGCTCTTCAACTCTCTTCCACCATTGAAGTGCAGTACCCTTCAACTTCAACTTTACAAATAACACTTTTCGATTTTCTGCCATGGGTTTCCATTCAAAGTAATTTTCCAAACTAACTTCCCAATCCAAATATTCCTCTGCATGAAATCTTCCATGAAAATCAGTTACTTCGATCTTGATTCCTCCACCATTTAAATCAAGAGCATGTAATAACCGACCCTCCAATCCAACTCTTGCCGCTTGATTTGCGGGTCCATCTTCATGAAAGGAGTCCTCGTTCTCAAAATCATCATCCTCAAGATCTTGAATCTCAAGGGGGTTGTGGTCACCTTCCGGATTCTCCATTCGGGCTTCCTCATATTATGCTTCAAATGATCATATTATACTTTAAATGATTAATCTTGGTTAAAATTTTCATCAAATAACCAAATTTAAATTTTGGGTGGTAAAATGACCATTTTGCCCTTAATCGGTCAATTTTCTCGATTGACTCCAAATCGACCCTCGAGCTCCAAATTACTGTTTTGAGTCATCCCTGGACTGTGAAATTCCCAATTTCACCTTAAATTTCCTATTCGAACTAGTTCGAAGCATAAATAAATTTAGTCATCCTTCTAGTTGTAATACCGACTTTCAATACCTTTCAAGGGCATTCAAATATATAAATATTTCATCCAGCACATGGATAGCATGACATATACTTTATAGAGTCGGGTTTTACACAGAAGATTAAGCCTTGTTAAAGGCTAAGGAAAAGTGAGTGAAGAGTTAGATGAATATAAGAAATATTGACAAGGGATGTCAATTCCAAGTGATGAAATCGTGAATGAAGGATTACAAGAGCGGCATAGCAAATGAGTTAATAGAAAGTATTGCTAGGAGGATTTACAATCTTGTCTTGACTTAGTTAATATAAAGATGCAATGATCAAGTCAAGGCGAATCTTTGAAGGATTAAGGAGATTATAAAGCATATACGCATACTAGATTGCAATTTAATAAAAATGACATTGTGATGTAACGATATATAGTACAATGAAACTTAAGCATACGATTGGAAAAGATAAGAAAGGAGTATAAGCATGAAAATATAGACATAATGAGAATTCGTATGGATTACATAAGAGATAACTTATGGTAAAACATAAGTTGAATGGTAATTTAAAAATATGACGAGGGCAATCTGAAATGGATTATACCCAATGTGTGTAAGTTAAATATGAGAATGTTGACATGATTTATTAAGATTATTATATTGAATCTCAGTTATGGATGGGAATGAAAAAAGAGAAATTAGTTTGAAGGCACTTGAAAATAAGGATCCCTATACATAATGAGGAATATGGACATCTAAATGTGCATGTACATATGTATATGTGAAGTTAATAATATGATCAACTAAAGTGAAGAATGGTTCTTAGTGGTTTGAGATTTGAACTCAATACATTTGATGAGTTGTATATATAGTACACCGATAAAAAATCTCATTAAAAGTTGAGGTATGTTGACATAAAAAATTTTGGGGAAATAATCAAGGAAATGATATCAAGGAAATGTAATCTATAGCGTGGTGACGCCATACAAGATGGATTAATATGATTAAGAAGATTGAAGTTGCAGAAATGCGAGGTAAACATGGGTATACGGGAATAATTGAAACTATTAACCTCCCCCAATGTTGGTAACACGTATAGGAATGAATATGGCATGTTAATGATGCCATAAGCTACATATAGTGTATGAGGATAGGATGAATGAATGAATGTCAAAAAGTTTGATAAGGAATGAAGTAATAAGATGGTGACTGGGTATATATAAGCAAATATAATATGTGATTGCAATCGGTATGATTGAGATGGAGTTATAGCTCGAGGTTAATGATAGAGGTTAAGGCATGCTCGGTGTCTTAATGATAAGAGAGAGAATAATAGTGAAGGTACCGTGGTTCTGACTCACAGAGGATAATAGATATAAGTTACGTACCTTGACCTTGTGAAGTATTCTAGTCGAATGGAAGGTAACGAAGTGCATAAATCAAAATTCACTACGAAAAAAGACATGGAATATGATTATTGAGTGAGATTAACTGTCACAACCCAAATTCCAGGCCATGATCTACACATGGGCCTAATGGGCATAACCCACTAAGCCCAAGCAAGCCTTTTTCAGTAATCATGTTTAACATTTCATAAATCTTGCATTACCATTCCTAAACCACAATTCATAATTTACAACTCAATGTATTTTAGTACATAACATGTGTACCACATATTTATATTTGCATTGTCTCAAAGTATTGTTATTCATTGCCATCTCATTGAAGCATCATCAATCCAACATATATATATACTTCATTTATAACAAGACTCCTAGTAGTTACATTACATATACTTGTACACAGACAAAGACTCTCGACTGTTAGCGGAGTGACTTTGAATAAAGGCAGAACTACTGAGATGCCATAATACCTACCAAACTATGAACATGCATGGACGACTTGGTCTAGGTCCCAATTGCCTCTAAATCTGAAAATATGAAGTTTAAAAACATGAGTATAAAACTCAATGAGTGACCATAGGAAGGGAACAAGCAACAATAAGGAAAATTTGAAAATCATGATGCACTTGTTTTGAAAACAATGCAATTTAATTTAACCTCTTACTAAAACCCTTTATTTCACACATCAATTAGTAAACTCTTAGTGTTGTAAAAACCCATGCGCAATCATGAAGATAAAGGAGTGAAAGAAAAATTATATTAGAACTAAGCAAGGTAGCAACGTGACAGCACATTTCTCGTTGCAGCGAAAGGCACTCTTAGTTTGCATATGTTTCGGTTTCTCAAGTATATTTCTCACTACAGAAGTCAAATTAGCATTATTTTCAGACCATTAGAAAGATAAGAGGCTAGGATACATCTTTGATGTTGACCACTTTGCCCAATTCTAACTTGAAAGTGGCTAAAATATTTTTCAAAGTGAAAGCACTTTCACTACAGTAGAAAGGTACTCTAGGTTTGCATATGGTTCGGTTTTTCAAGCATATATCACACTAAAGAGGTCCAATTGACATGATTTTTAGACCATTGGAAAGATAAGAGACTAGGATACAACTTTTGTCTTTACCACTTTACCCAGTTCTGAATGAAAGATGGTCAAAAAAATTATCAAAAGTAAAAGTAGGGCATAGGACTCTGGAACCACCCGAGAGTTTCTGGCTGCAGCCAAAAACAGTCTTGCTGCAGCCAAAAATAGGGCATAAAAAAAAAGAGTTTTTGTTGAACACAAAGGAAATCATTTTTGCTGCAATAAACTCAAATTAAAATACTTAGCATTTCTCAAGGTACAACATGCCTGATTCACATACATTACAACCATAAACCATATTTATAAACTTTCTATTTCATACATATATTTACACATATATAACCACAAATATCACCACCACATTACCAGCTCATGTGCAACCCCCACATCGTGCACAACTAATGTCATCCTCCACACTCCCACACCCTGTCATCATCGGCATGTGCATCCCCCCACATTGTACACACGCACGATTACATCAATTACACCAAATTACTTAACAATACATATCATATATTCTTATATATATATCAGCATCATATAGAGGTATATAGATTCATCACAATCATGTTCCACATCACAAAAACATTTCGCTAAAGGCTTGTTCCCATGCATTTTTATAGAAAAACAATTAAAATGTCTCAATCAACCACATATGCCTTAATCCCAAAACATTTTATGCAAGTTCACTCACCGGTCTTGTTGATTCTTTTGCTTGACTCTAGCTTCAACTAATGCTCTAAATGGACATGTGAGGCCTTGTTGGAACCTTGATAATTTGGTAATTGAATTCTTTCTTAAGAATACTCAAGCTATCAAGGAAAATCCCTCTTTCTCTCTCTAAATTTCTAGCTAGTGAGAGAAAGTATTACAAAAAGACTTTTGAGGGTTTTAAGGGGAAAGAGTAAGAGAGCACAAAGGACTTGTGAAAAGGTGCACAAAGCATGAAAATTTAAGGCTAACTTGAGAAGTTATGGAAGCTTGAAGAAAAACCCTCATGGAAGATGAAGAAACGTATGATGGGAGGAAGAAGAAGAAGACGCTGCTGGAGAAAAATGAAAAAGCTGTTGGAAAAATGATATCTATAGCTAAAGCTTATCTAGTTTTTGCTTAAATTACCAAAATGCCCTTAACAAGTTAACTTGTCTTCCTCTATTTCTTTGTGAAATCTTTTTACTCTTTTGACACTGGACCAGGTCCATAATAATCTAGAAATACTTGGGTTCATGAAAATTTAAAAATTTTGACCCGAGTTGAAAAACAACCATTTTGCCCCTATTATGGAAATCTTCACTATTTCTATTTTCTTCATTATTTTACCCTTATTTTCATCATTCATTTATGCTTTAGGCCTACTTAGACCTAAATATGGTTTGAAACATACTTCTAAGAGCTCACTAAGAAAAATGACAAAATTACCCCTGGTCCGTGTTATCGTATCTATTTTTCATTACAAGTCTATAGAGATCGAGGTCTCACAATTACCCTTTTTAACTCGATAATTAACCTCAATTGGCATCCGTAAACTTTATTAGCCACCATATCAAAATACGGGGTACTACATTAACTACCCGACGTTGAGGAGAATATGAGGACGAATTCTATTTAAGTGGGGGAGACTGTAATACCCTGTACTTTGCTATGGTGGCTAATGAAGCTTATTGAATGCCAATTGAGGTTAATTCTAATGTTTAAAAGTGATGAAAGCTGAAAAGAGTATTTTAAGATAAAATATTTTGCACACGAGGAAATGATAATAAAATAATAACATTTTTATCAAGGAAGAATTTGCGAGAAAAAAAGTGATTCGAAAGTGAATTGAGGCATAATGTCAAGACCCCAAACTCCCCATCGGGCCCGTGACAACCGCCACGAAGCCTTGATAGACATTCTTCACCCCGAATGCAGATCGAAACCTCGCAAGGCTCTTGTATTAGCTTCCTAGTGAGCAACAATTATTAAATATCACATTTCAAAAAAAATCAAAATTTATTTTCGGTTCAACAACAAAAATATATTGTCTCCTTGCTCATAGGGACATTTCTCCTCGAAAGCACTGAAATTGAGTAAAAATATAGAAGACGAGTATAAAACATATATTTTATAATTGAAAATAATTTTAAAAGTCTAAAATTTTTCATTTGAAGTAAAATTTTTACTATTTTAATATAATAAAAATATTCGATAAAATAATTTCTTTTCTTCTAAAAAAATTTTTACAATGCTATTGATAATTAATTTTTGCAGCGTAAAAGATAAATATATTAATCCATACTATGATACAAACGACCAAAGTATGAAATTTAAATTACAGTGACACGTGGGCCCACAACTAACCAAAATGCATTGAAAGCTGGGAACCTATAGCTTTTTTGGGAATGCAATCCAATTGCAGTCCTTGATGCAACCGGCTAACTACAGCTTATCCTGAGCTTGAAATGTGAATAGGAAGAGAAGTTAGATTATAAAATCCCAGTGAGTAAACAGACACCATCTAAAGTATCTAAAGCTGAGTAAAGAGGAGACAATAAAATATTCAAATCCAATATATTTTTCACAGTATCAATACTTAGTTTACTCAAGTAATCCACGTGGCTTATGCACAATCTTTAAAACTTGGCTTATGCCAAAACCTATACTCGGGGACACCTTGTACGGGGCCATCCGCTCGAGTTTGCCAAGACTGATAAAATTCATTATTTCTCAATACAATCGTTCCTTGGCTTTGGCTAAGTCTCACTTCTACGAGGTTGTTAGGCGTGAAGTGAACTCAAATCCTACCTCAGGAGATACCCTACGCGCCTCTCTACCGAGGTAAGCACAATAATTGGATTTTCGTGCCCCTCTTATAGGCATGTCCACGGAAACCCCCATCACTGCAGCAACCACAATTATCCCACTAATTAAATAAAAATTATCATAGCATAACATGGCCCACAATCCTTACCTTGCCTATCAAGGCAAATCAAAGCAGTTCACGTATTTATCAAATCATAAAAATAGCCAATCATGCCCACAATTTATCATAAGCCATACAATTCAAACAATAATTTGCAAGACAAGTAAGCAGTCTCCCATTACTCTATTTTTGAAACCACTATTCAATTTTTCCATAAAATTTATAAACTTATTTTATAAAATCATAATTTTTCTTAAAACACAGTAATTTACTATTCAAACCCATTTTCTATAAATCACACAATTGCATAAAAACTACTCTAGATAATTAAGATGATAATAAGTTTACTCACAGTATTAGGAGTAGAAATACTTCTATTTCCAGTCCGCGGGTATAGTCCTTTACCCGTATCAAATGGCTCACCACCTTTACATAAGTTTCGACACATTTTCAATTATTCGTGTCAAACCACAATAAATGATGTCAGGCTCTACATGATGCATGGAAATGAGATAAAAATGGTTTAGATAGTCGTTTAATCACGGTGTCCGATCGACTCGCCTACACATTGTCTAAATTGCTAAAATCCTCAATTTAACTCCGATTTGACCCATTTCAATTTCTAATAGTCCAATTATATCCACAATACTCAATTACTGTAAATGTGGGTCAGTGCATCAGTCCTAGATCACAAATTACGCTTTTACCCCTATTAGGTAAAATTTGTATCTTTGCACCAAAGATCAATTTTCACCAAAATAGCGTGAACTACCATCAATTTTAGCATCAATTCTCCCTCTAGAAAATTCAGCTTAAATGGGTTAAATGAAGAACATATTGTGTTCTTATCGATTTTCACACCATTTATCATTAACCGATTTAAATACTAACATTCTTAATTCTCTCACCATAATTCGTCCTTGCTTAACCCATTTCACTTGAAATGAAATCATTTCATTCTCAACACACTCACTATGAAATTCAGGCTAAGAAGGATTGTGGAGGAAATGAAATTTTTCTTATTGTTTTGCTTCCTAAACATGATTAACTACCTCTAAACATCAACATAGTTCAAAATCAAGCCATTTGCATCATCAAATCTCTTCCATACCCATTCGGTCAGACCTTAATTCCTTATGAAAACATGTCATTCATTAATGGAAATAAAGAAATAATGCATGGGTAAGCTAGGTTTCAAGGAAAATTAAAGAAATTTCAACTTACCTAGCTTGATTCTTTGATTTCTCTCACTTTTCCTTTGATTTTCCACCTATGTTTTTAGTTTCTTCCTTTGTTCTTCCTTTTTTCTTGTTACTGGTTGCTTTGGCAGAATATGGTGAGAGAAAATGGGTTTTATGGGCTGATTTTTATGCCTTTTTATAAAGAAATAGTAAAGTATTAAAAAGTATGACACATGGCATTTTCTAATTGGCTCATTTTTTTTAAATATTTGACTTTTAATTCTTTAGTTCTCCACCACACAATTCTCATATTTATCCATTCCCACCATAAATAAAATCCGCCAATCTGACAAGTGCTAGGGGTGAAAATTTACCGTTCTCCCCTCGAGGTGACAAAATTACGATTTTGCCCCTATACTCCGAAAAGTACCAAAACTACATTATTTTCACTTTCCAACCTCAAATTACACTCCAATTGATCAATCTTATTCAAATGGGGTCAAAATCTTTTCTAAAAATTCTCGTTTTGTCCTTTGGTGGTAAAATTACCGTTTTGCCTCTCTGCTCTAAAAATACCGAGAATTAAAATTTTCACTACAAAACCTCATATTATGCTTCAAATGATCATATTATACTTCAAATGATTAATCTTGGTCAAAATTTTCATCAAATAACCAATTTTAAAATTTGGGTGGCAAAATGACCATTTTACCCCTAGACAGTGAATATTCCAGTTTGACTCCAAATTGATCCTTGAACTCTGAATTACCATTTTGAGTCATCCCTGGATTGTGAAATTCCCAATTTCACTTTAAAATTCTTATTTGAACTAGTTCGAGGCTTAATCGACTAAATGGTACCATTAGGGCCAATATCGTTTTTTAACGATTTCTCGAACTTGCTGAATATACAAACATTATATTGAGCATGTAAATAACATTGTAATTATTTCAACTGCATGACATGGCAATTTATTGCAACCTAGCCTCTCAAGGCTGAATACACAATACATATAATTCCAACACAAAAACCAGTTTAGCCATTCATGCCCACATATTGCCATAAGCCATTTAATTTAAACACAATTTATAACACAAGAAATAAACAACCTTCAATTACTCTATTTTTCAAAATCATCATTTAATTTCTGAAAAATTCATAAAATTCATTTCTTTAAATCACATTTTGTTTATAAAACATAGAGATTTTTCTATTTAAACTCATTTTCCATAAAATCACAAAATCGGATAAAACCTACTTTAGATAATTAAGATGATAATAAGGTTACTCACAATACTAGGAGTTCAAAATACTCCTATTTTCGATTCTTTGACACACTGTCTTTATCCCTGTTAGAGGGCCCACCACCTATCCACAATGCACAGTAAACAATTCACTGAATTGGTGCTAAATCGGTAAAAAGCAAATCAGGCTCGATATATATATGCATGAAATGGGATGCACACTACCCGGGTAACTATCTAAACACGGTGTTGGCCTAATTCAGTCTATCACCCGATTAATTGGCCAAATGAGTCCAATTTAACTCCAATTGATTCTATTTCTTTTCTAATACTTCAAATCACCAAATATAAGCCAAATAACCTAAAATTAAGAATAATCACCTTCACATTTTTTCATGGGAAATTCGACCATGGTGGTGCATTCACACTGAAATTTTTCCTACTTGATTTTCACACCACAAATCATCAATTCTCAACCAATTCACTTGATACAAAATCAATCCACCATTCCCACATTACATGTAAGATTCAGCCATGATGGGTTTCTGTGAGACCTTGTCAAGCTCGATTAAAAGACGGTATTGCATTGAGTGGTACAACCAAGTTTAATCGAGTCTTGAACTTGTTCAAATGGAAATTCTAAGAGGAATTTGAAAATTTTAAAACCCACAGAATGACTTAGAATAGTGATTCGGAGTTCAAGGTCCAGTTTGGAGTTAATCGAGAAAATTGACCGATTAGGGACAAAACGATCATTTTGCCATTTAAAGACAAAATGGAGATTTTTAGCAAAAATTTGATCACACTTGATCAAGAATAATTATATGAAAAATAATATGATTATTGGAGTATAAAATGAAGTTTAGCAAAGAAAACTTGTGATTCTCGATGTTTTTGGAGAACAAGGGTAAAATGGTAATTTTATCACTAGAGGACCAAACGAGAATTTTTAAAAAAGATTTTGGCCTCATTTGATTAAGATTGATCAATTGAAGTGTTATTTGAGGTTGAAAAGTGGAAAAAATGTAATTCCGGTACATTTCGGAGTATAGGGGCAAAATAGTAATTTTTCCACCTCGAGGGCAAATCGGTAAATTTTTCGCCCCAACACTTGTCAAGACCAAGGGATTTTATTTATGGTAGAATTGGATAAATATAAGAATAATTGTGGTGGAAAATTCAATAGAAAAAATCAAATAATTAAAAAAATGGACAAATGGTTTTATGCCATGTGGCAAGCCATTATATTTTAATATAAAACTATAAAAATCAGCTTATAACCTTCACTTTCTCTAACCAAAATCGGCATGAACCAGAATTGAAGAGAAAAGAAAGGAAACAAAGGGAGAAAAGCAAAAACCTAGCCAAAAATCAAGAGATTTCAAGTGTTTTTCAAGAATCAAGCAAAACAAAGGTAAAATTTCTTTAGTTTTACTTTAATCCTAGCCTACCCATCCTTTATTCCTTATTTTTCATGGCTGAATATTGAGTTATCATGATAATTCAATTCTGAAAAATGGGTATGGAAGAGAAATTGATGTTGGATTGGCTTGATTTTGGACTATGTTGATGTTTGGAGGTAGTTAACCATGTTTAGAAGCAAAACCATAGGAAATATATTCATTTCCCCATGAATCTTGAATAGCAGAATCTTGCTTGATGTGTATTGATGATGGATGGGTTTTGATTCAAGTAAAATGGTTGAGAAATGATGAATTAGGGTGAGAAAACGAAGTAGGATGAATTTTAGTGTGAATAACACACCATGGCTGAAATTTTCAAGAAAAATTGTGAAGATTTTTTAAACTAAATCTTAGGTAAATCGGTTGCTGGTTTGGATGATATTTCACGGTATTCAAGTGTATTATGATGAATTAAGGATATAGAAATTAAGTGGGAATTTTCAGTGCAAAAATATAAATTTTTACCTAATAGGGGTAATTTTGTAATTTGTGGCCTAGACTGATAATTTGCACCATATTTGTGGACATTAAGTTAATTTGGGTATAATTGAGGTATAGAAATTGAAAGAAATCAATTTAGAGCTTATTTGGAGATTTTAGAGAATTAAATCGCGTACCATACGTGTTACGCCGAATATCGCGTTTAAACGATTTTTTCGAACAATTGCATAGTGTTTTTTGTATTTATGTAGATTTTTAGATCCTAAAATAATTTATGATAAATTGACACAATTTATTGAATTTTGTATCATGGATTATGGATAGGTGGTGAGCAGACTACTGGTGGAAGTACAGAAATTGTACTTAACGATTTGGATTAGGAGTATAACGACTCCTAGTACAATGAGTGAACTTGCATTTCAAAATTGTTTTGGGAAATGCACATATATTGAGATGAAATATTTGAATGATTTTATTCGTATTTTTTTTTAAAATGCATGCTGGGGAACAAGCCCTTACTAAAAATGTTTGATGTTGTGAAATGTGATATGCATAAAGGCATGAATTCATGTGCCCCCATATTATGCTGCTATATATGTGTAGATGTGTGATATGTATTGACAAATAATATTGTGTGAGAATTATAACCGTATATGTGCACGATGTGGGGGAGCACATGTCGGTGATGATGGGTGTGGAGATATGGATAATGATATAACCTGTGCACGATATGAGTGGATGCAGACGATAAATGCATATATGTGCACGATGTGGGTGGATGCACACGATAACTCCAGCTATGTGCACGATGTGGGGCTTGCACATGAGCTGGTGAGACAATAATGATATTTGTGTTTATATATGTGTTTATATATGCCTATGCGAGTAGAGAGTGGACTAAATTGAAAGAAAAAGAGTGTGGTGTATGTAATCGTGTGTGATTTTTTATCTGTGTAAATATGTGTGAACTTGAGTACTCTTTCATTGTAAATTCATTTGAATTGAGGGAAAAGAGTTTGATATTGAATTGAATCAAAAGAGTTTTGTTCCAAGTGTGTGCATCATGGTTTTAAATCCTTCCTGGATATTATTGCTTGTTCCCACCTAATGTTCGCTCACTGAGTATTGTACTCACAGTTTTTCAAAAATTCATGTTTTCAAATCAGGAGATTGTTGAATCCTAGATCGAGGGATCACTGTAGTTCGTCTCCTAGCAGGTGTCCGGCATTCAATAGTTACCCGTATTTTGTAAATTCTTCGCTAGAAGTTATGGGCCTTTTGTAATGTCAATATGTACATGTAATGTACATTGTCAAATTTTATGTTTGACCGGTATGTATATGCATAATTTGTTGATAATGCCAATATGAGTTGGCTTTGTGTGCACTGGGTGCATTGCGTGTGGATGCATCACACGATCATACGTGGAGTAAAGTGAAGGAAAATAGGCTTGGTTGGACTTGGTGAGCTATGCTCATTGGGTCCATGCGTCGGTCATGGCTTAAGAATTGGGTTGTGACAGTTTCCAAGGATTATGTGATTTTCTTCACTTGTTTTCACACTACATATCATTAACTAACCAAAAACATTAATCTACTAAGAAATTTAACTAAATTCAAGCATAAATTCTCTTTCCTCATGTACGTTTAGCATAATACCCATTTGCAAACTTTGATTTCAGCCACGGAAATGAGAAAATAAGGCATGGGTAATGTAGATCTCAAGTAAAAATAAAGAAACTTTACCTTATCTTGCTTGATTCCTTGAATTTTCACATTTTCCCTTTGAATTTCTCCACATAGGGTTTTGTTCTTTCTTTCTTGCTTTTGTTCTTGCTTTGGCTAAATATGGGAAGGGAAATGGGGAATTATGGGCTGATTTTTCAAGTTAAATATTAAAGAAATCAAGCTTGACACGTGGCATGATATCATTGGTCCAAAATTTAAATATTTATCATTTAACCTTTAATTTTTCACCACATAAATTGTCATATTTATCCATCCCCATAATGAATAAAATCCTTGATTTTTGACAAGTGTTGGGGGTGAAAATTACCATTTTGCCCCCGAAGTGGTAAAATTACCATTTTACCTCTATATTTCGAAAAATACTGAAATTAAAATTTTTCACTACTAAACCTCAAATTATACTTCAAATGATCAATCTCAATAAAAAATGTCATCCAATATCCAAATTTAATTCTTGGGTGGTAAAATGACCATTTTGCGCCTAAA
Source organism: Theobroma grandiflorum (assembly GCA_036013995.1). Taxonomy (NCBI): domain Eukaryota; kingdom Viridiplantae; phylum Streptophyta; class Magnoliopsida; order Malvales; family Malvaceae; genus Theobroma; species Theobroma grandiflorum. The sequence goes on from CP142131.1 coordinate 19,890,789, forward strand.
TGTCAAAAATTTTAGATTGACTCCAAATTAGCCCTCGAACTTCGAATCATCATTTTAAGTTATTCCTGAACTATAAAATTTCCAATTTCACCTTAAAGTCCCTATTTTAACTAGTTCGAGGCATAAATTGACTTAGTTGTACCTCTAGTTACAATACCGACTTTTAATGCTTTTCCGAGGCATTCGAGTATGCAAACATGTTGTCCACACATGTATGACATGCCAAGTATTTTAGGGCTGGGCTTGACAGCACTAACCCCTTAAAATAAAATTTTGACCACAAAATTTCATTTACTTAGCTCAGAGAAAATGTGGGGGTATTGTCTTCCATTATTCCTACATACTTTATATTTATCTCACAGTTATGAATTGTCAATATTTTTAATCATATTAGTCCATCTCATACAGCTTAACCTTGCTATAGATCATATTTCCTTGATATCATCTCCTTGACTATTTCCCAAAGTCTCTTATGTCCACGTGGCTCAACTTCTGATGAGATTTCTTATTATTGTACTACCTACATCACTCATCATATATTAAGTTTGAATCTTAATTCACTAAAAACCATTTTTCATTTTAATTGATCACAACATCAACTCCACATATGTGTATATGCCTTGTAATCTCATTGATGCTTCAAAGATTTATCTTGATTTGATCATTGCATAAGATGCAATACCACAATTCCTAAGAGTCATTCTTTTTCCTCAATCATCTTTCGTGCCTCTACATTACTTTGTATCCTTCTTGTATTCTGACATTAATTTGTCACTTAAGATTTAAACTCATTTGAATCTTGTATATCTCAAGAATTTTTGAGTTCCAATTTCCACAATATAATAAGAAATTTTCATAGCAATATTCTATATAAACTCATATGCTATATTATTCTTGAAATATTTATTTACACTCTCATTACTTGGCATTGACATCTCTTATCACTATCTCATACTTTCGTCTAATTTTTTCACTCACTTCTTCCAAGTTGAACTTGTGTTTCATCTTCTGTTACAGCAAAAACTCTTGTCGAAGAACAAGTCTGTGGTCTAGAAGGTGGATATGCTGGGGTGTTACTCTCCACATCAGACCGTATAACTACTCCCTGTCTCGGTTGTAATCCAGAGGAATCTCTCCTCTACATATCCATATGAACTGATGAAGATGGGGCAGCTACAATAGCGTGTCCTAGTTGTGGGTAATTACTCCTAATATGACCTGGCTGATTATAATCAAAACATCGTGCAGGCCTCCTACGCAGCCTTACATGATAATTCCCACACGTTCTGCATTTATCAGAGCATCGAGACCTTTTCCTAGAAATAACCATCTCAAACCTACTGGATCTTGAAGGCCTCTACTATGTCTATGAAAACGAGGGTCGGGAAGATGTTACTGGATCATAGGTAATATTTCCTGAAATAGATGAGTCTTTGCCTTTTTTTGGTGGCTAGCTAGAGGATACACTCGGATTCCTCCTTTTTGCAATTAAAGCTCACATTCTCCTATTTTCATTCGCGAGCTTCTCAGCCCTTAAAGCCATTTGCACTACCTATTTATGCAGCTCCTTACCAATCACTGTCATTCAGTCTCTAATCTTATTTCGGAGCCCTTCCTCAAAATAGTTGGCCTGATCTTGTTCAGTCCTCATTAAGTCAGGCACATAAGACAGCAGCTCATTAAAACGAGCCTCATACTCTTCTACCATCAGACTTCCCTGTTTCAAACTTAGAAATTCTCTTTTCTTCTCTTTCTGATGAAAATGAGTATAATACTGATCATCAAATTCTTTTAGAAAGTCTGACCAAGTAAGAGGAGTAGTGGAACGGGACTTCACCGAATTCCACTAGGTGCGGGCTTTCTTTTCCAATAACCTTATGGCCACCATTAATTTCATATCATCATCCAATCTCATGTCAGAGAGTTCTCTAAAACCTAATTGATCCAATCTTTGGCTATAGTGGCATCCAACTCACCCGTAAAAGATACGCAACCAAGTTGCCTAGCCTCTTTCAGCTTCTTAGAAATAGATACGTCCTATATTGGTAGTAGAACTGAAGAAGCAACAGGAGGCACTATAGATGGGGCTTGACCAACCTAAGCCTGGCCAACAATAGTGGTAAAATAGGCTGCCAGTGTCTGAACAATCTCAAGAGGCATGGCAGGAATACCCATAGGTGGCGGAGGAGGTGGAAGAGTCTTTGCTTGCTCAGTAGCAAGTGCTGCTCGAAACGTGAATGCAGTTGATTCCTCCTCTATCAGGCCTAGCTGATAAGGTTGGGAACGACCCCTTCCTCTCCCAACTGATCTAGTTAGAGGTGGGCGTTCATGCCTAAGAGGCATGTTAATCTATAAAAGATAACAAAGCATGTTTAAGCAAACCTCAAACTTTATATGCAGATGCATCCTATTCAATCTAACCCGTCTTAACTTAACCTAAGGTCACACTGACACTGTAACATTTTAAAACAATTTTAAAACCAAAACCCTAATCTTTAAAACCAAAAACTTTAGAACCGAAAGCTCTAATTCCATTTTAATTGTCATGACCCGGTACTGTCACGACCCGGTACTCCCCTTTGAGCTCGTGACAACCGACGCGAAGCTTTGATAGACATTCACTACCCTGAATGTCGACCGAAACCTCGCAAGGCTTTCGTACCAGTTTTCCACTTCCTTCGTGAGTGTTAATTATAAAACTTCATTTTAGAATGAATTTAAACTAAATTCAATTTAAAACAATAAAAAATTTAAATCCACCACTCAGGGGTAATTGCGTTATTTTTGCCAAAATGTTCAAAAACACAATTAAGAATGTAAAATGTGAACGAAAAACACATATTCCATAATCAAAAATAGGTTTTGATATTGAAAACATTCATTTAAAAGCAAATTGTTGACAAATAATACCATTCAAAAATAATAAATAAAATATTCTAATTTCTCATGAAACAAATTTTTTTTATAGAAATATTCGTAAATAATTTTTCACACATGAAAGTAAAGTAAAATTGTATGAATAGAAATACAGATAACCAAAATATAAGATTCGATTTACAATGACACGTGGGCCCCAATTAACCAAGAGGATGTAAGAATGTGAACTCTTACTTTCTATGATGCATTTTTGAGCTTAGTTCTCGTCTTACTCGGCTATCTACAAACTGTCCTGAGCCTGAAAATTGTATAGGAAGAAGGGGTGAGATTTTATAATCCCAGTGAGTAAATAGATACCATCTAAAGTATCTAAAGCCGAGTAAAAGGAGACAATGAAAATATCCCTTCGCAAAACATATTTCACCATTTGGAAATTCATCCCAACCCATATAAACAATTATATTTCAATCAATTTCTCAATATGGCTTTTGCACTTTTCAACACTTGGCTTATCAGAGTACTCGGCAAGAGGCGTACCAAGAAACCTCAACTGGAGGCTCTCTGCCTACCCTCTTCCAAGCTCTTGCCACTTGGCCTATGCCAAAAATCCATTCTCGAGGATACTTCGGCCGAGGCATCTAATCGAGACCGCCAAGGCTGTTTATTGTCACGCACACACACACACATATTTTACCTCTGACAACACAGCCGTTCCTTGGCATTGGCTAAATCTCACTTTCACGTGGTGGCTAGCGTGAAATGTACTCAAATCCTACCTCAGGAGTTATCCTACGCGCCTCTCCGAACGAGGTAAGCTCAATAAATGGCAACCGTGCCCCTCTAAATAGGCTGGCCCACAGAACCCCCGTCACTACAGTGCCCACTATATATATATGTATACACACATATATATATCCCACCAATCAATAAAAATTACAATAGCATGACATGGCCCACATAACATATTCATGGCAAATCAAAGTAGTTCATCTATTCTTCAAATCATAAAAACAACCAGTCATGCTCATTTTTATCATAAGCCATTTAATTTAAAATCATGGATAAACAACACAAATCACAATGTGGGTCTCCAATTACTTTATTTTTTAAATCATTATTCAATTTTCAAAAATTTATAAAATTATTTTATAAAATCATATTTTTCCCATAAAACACAATAATTTTCCAATTAAACCACTTTTCATAAAATCACACAATTAAATAAAACTACTCTAGATAATTAAGACGATAGCAAGTTTACTCACAATATTAGGAGTAGAAATACTCCTATCCTCCGCCCTCGGGTGCTGTCTCTTACCCGAAACAATTGACTCACCACCTATCCATAATCCATGACACAAAATTCAATAAATTTTGTCAATTTATCATAAATTATTTTAGGTTCTTATCCATGCGTATGCACTAAATAGGGTTTGAAATGTCTAGACAATTGCTTAATTGCGGTGTCCGACCTAACTTGCCTATACACGGTGTAAATTCCTAAAATCCCTAATTCAACTCCAATTTCATCCATTTCAATTTCAATTATCCAATTATATCCACAATACCTCAATGATTGTGAATTTGATCCAATTTATCAGTCCGGATCATAAATTACGCTTTTACCCCTAGTGGGTAAAAATTCTAATTTTTGCATCGAAAATTCTTATTTAATTTTCAACCTCATAATTCATCATTTTTTTATCCAATTCTCTTAAAATAAAGTCAACCTCATCCTCACACACCATTGGCTAGATTCGGCCTAGAGAAATTCATGGAGAAAATGAATATTTTTCTTGTTGTTTTACTCATAAACATGCTAAACTAACACTAAACACTAACATAGTTCAAAATCAAATTAATCTAACAACTTTCTCTCTCTAAACCCATATGATCAGATTTGAATCCATCATCAAAACACATAATTTAACCATGGAAAATAAGGAGAAATGCATGGAAATGATAGATCTTAAGCTAAGCTTGAAAAATCATACCTTTAAACACTTGATTCCTTGAAAAATCACACTTTTTCTTTGAATTTTCTCACTCTAGGGTTTGTTCTTATTTCTCTCTCTCTCCCGCTGGTTTTGGCTGACCCTCCAAATGAAGAATTCTGAAATTTTCAAGCCTTTTAATAGGCTTAATAAAATATTATTATTTTATTTACCTTTTGAATATTTTATTATTTTATTTTTTTCTAACCATCTTTTTGACTTTTTTTTCTACCACTCAATCCTCTTCACTTATCCATGTCTTCCATGAAATTTCTAGACTCATCCAAATTTTTGGTAGAGTAAATTTTTCAAAATTACAATTTTACCCCCGAACTTTTCAAAAATTACATTTTTATCCCAAAAAATTAAAATTTACCAAAATGCATAATTTTCACTCCTCATACTCATATCACAGTCCAAATAATTAAATTTGATCAAAATCTTTTCAAAAATTCAATTTTCGATTTCTAGTGACAAAATTACCATTTCGCTCATATACTTCAAAAATATCAAAAACTCATATTTTTCACTGCTAAATCTTCCAATTGCACTTCAATACTCATATCATACTCTAACATGTCAAATGGGGCTAAGAAACTCTTTTCTAAAAATTCTCATTTTGTCCTCAAATTGTAAAATGACCATTTTGCCCCTAACCGATCAATTTTTCGGATTGACTCCAAATTGGATCTCGAACTCCGAATTACCATTTTGAGTCATCCTTGGACTGTGAAATTCTCAATTTCATCTTTAAGATCTCGATTTTATCTTGTTCGAGGTTTAATCGACTTAACTACACTTCTAGGGGCAATATCGTCTATTGTCGATTTCTCGGGCTTCCTCAATATACAAACATTCTATCAAGCCTGTGAATGTCATCATAATTATTTTACAAAGTAGGGTTTGATAGGTACTCCTTTCGAGCCCGTGACAACGACCGCGACGTCCCGACAGGCACTCATTAGCCAAAATGCCAACCGGAACCCCACAAGGCTTACATATCAGTTTTCTTATCTCCCCTGTGAGCAATCGTTGCCAAATATCATGTTTTAAAGGTTTATAAGTTATTTCCAACTTAAAATGATAGAAAAATAATTTTTGCCTCACAGGGGCATTTTAGTAATTTTTTTTCAAAAATTTCGAAACTAGCTAAAAATGTAGTACATAAGTAGAAAACACATATTTCATAACCAAAAATAAATTTAAGTGTCTAAAACCTTCATTTAAAGTAAAATTATAACTTTTAGAATAAAATAAAATATTAAATAAAATATTCTAATTTCTTATAAAATAATTTTTATAAAAGTATCCGTAAATAATTTTCATAGCGTAAAAACAAAATAAATTTATACATACTGTAACACGATAATCAGAGTACACAATTACATTTACAATGACATGTGGGCCCCCAGATGACCAAGAAAGAATAAGTCAGTAACCTTTGCTTTCTAAATATGCAACTCTGAGATTATTTCTCGACATGATCAACTATCCACAGTCTATCCTGAGCCTGAAATGTGAGGAAAGGAGGGTGGTGAGATTATAAAATCCCAATGAGTAAACAAACATCAGCAAAAATATCTAAAGTCGAGTAAATTGAGACAAATTTAAATTCGTTCTTCGTATTATAGTTCATCTTACCTCAACTCATTTCAATCGAGTAAAATAGAATCATTTTACTCGAATAATTAACATGGCTTATGAATCTCTTAAAATTTTGGCTCCTGCCAAAATCATTCTCAGGGATACCTCAACCGAAGCATCTAACCGAAACCGCCAAGGCTGTTAAGTGTAGTATACACATGAACATATTTTGTTACATATGAAAACATAGCCATTCCTTGGCGTTGGCTGAGTCTTACTCTCACGTGGTGGTCCGCGTGAGGTGCACTCAAACTTTACCTTAAGAGATACCCTTCACACGGCTCTTCAATCGAGCTAAGATACATCTGATTCTGTGCCCCCTTTCATTGGCTGGTCCACAGAACCCTTCACTGCAGGGATTATTTTATCCACCACCAGATTCATAAAATTTCAACTGCATGACATGGCAATTTATTTCAACCTAGCCTCTCAAGGTTGAATACACAGTACATATAATTCCAACACAAAAACCAGTTTAGCCATTCATGCTCACATATTGCCATAAGCCATTCAATTTAAACACAATTTATAACACAACAAATAAACAATCTCCAATTACTCTATTTTCCAAAATCATCATTTAATTTCTAAAAAATTCATAAAATTCATTTCTTTAAATCACATTTTGTTTATAAAACATAAAGATTTTTCCATTTAAACTCATTTTCTATAAAATCACAAAATCGGATAAAACCTACTTTAGATAATTAACATGATAGTAAGGCTACTTACAATTCTAGGAGTTCGAAATACTCCTATTTTCGATTCTCTGACACAGTGTCTTTATCCATGTTAAAGGGCTCACCACTTATCCACTTTGCACAGTAAACAATTCACTGAATTTGTGCTAAATCGGTATAAAGCAAATCAGGCTCGATATATATATGCATGAAATGGGATGCACACTACCTGGGTAACTATCTAAACACGTTGTTGGCCTAGTTCGGTCTATCACCCGATTAGTTGGCCAAATGTGTCCAATTTAACTCCAATTGATTCTATTTCTTTTCTAATACTTCAAATCACCAAACATAAGCCAAATAACCTAAAATTCAACATAATCACCTTCACATTTCTTCATGGGAAATTCGGTCATGGTGGTGCATTCACACTGAAATTTTTCCTACTTGATTTTCACACCACAAATCATCAATTCTCAACCAATTCACTTGATACAAAATCAATCCACCATTTCCACATTACATGTAAGATTCGACCATGATGGGTGTCCAAGGATTATGTGATTTTCTTCACTTGTTTTCACACTACATATCATTAACTAACCAAAAGCACTAATCTAGCAAGAAATTTAACTAAATTCAAGCACAAATTCTCTTTCCTCATGTATGATCAGCATAATACCCATTTGCAAACTTTGATTTCAGCCATGGAAATGAGAAAATAAGGCATGGATAATGTAGATCTCAAGTAAAAATAAAAAAATTTTACCTTATCTTGCTTGATTCCTTGAATTTTCACACTTTCTCTTTGAATTTCTCCACCTAGTGTTTTGTTCTTTCTTTCTTGCTTTTGTTCTTGCTTTGGCCGAATATGGGAAGGGAAATGGGGAATTATGGGCTGATTTTTCAAGTTAAATATTAAAGAAATCAAGCATGACACGTGGCATGATATTATTGGCCCATAATTTAAATATTTATCTTTTAACCTTTAATTCTTCACCACATAAATTGTCATATTTATCTATCCCCATAATGAATAAAATCCTTGGTTTTTGACAAGTGTTGGAGGTGAAAATTACCATTTTGCCCCGGAGTGGCAAAATTACCATTTTGCCCCTATACTCCGAAAAATACCGAAATTAAAATTTTTTACTTCTAAACCTTAAATTATACTTCAAATTATCAAGCTCAGTCAAAAATGTTATCCAATATCCAAATTTAATCCTTCGGTGGCAAAATGACCATTTTGCCCTTAGATTTCAAAAATTCTAGATTGATTCCAAATCAGCCCTTAAACTTCGAATCATCATTTTAAGTTATTCTTGGACTGTGAAATTTCCAATTTTACCTTAAAATCCCTATTTTAACTAGTTCTAGGCATAAATCACTTAGTTGTACCTCTAGTTACAATACCGACTTTTAATGCTTTTTCGAGGCATTTGAGTATGCAAACATGTTGTCCATCACATGTATGACACGGTAAGTATTTTAGGGCTGGGCTTGACACATTTTATGTTATTTGACTTGTGTTTGATGAATTGAAAGTATTGGAAGAGAAATGGAATTAATTGAAGTTGAATTGGACGTGTTGGCCATTTAATCGAGTAATAAATCGAATTAGGTCAATACCGTATTTAGATAGTTACCCGAGGATTTTCATCCCATTTCATGCATTCATATAGAGTTTAAATTAGTTTTAATACGAGTTAGCACAAATGTATTAATTGTTTGATTGTGCAATATGTCTAGGTGGTGAATCCTTCGATAGGGGCAAAGAAATTATACCCTAGGATTAGTAGTCGAAGTACCCGAATTCGACTCCTGAAATTGTGAGTGAACTTGCAATTCAAAATTGTTTTGGGAATGTGAATATATTTGAACAAAACATTTGAATGATTTTATCTAACTTTTTTCTAAAAAGAACGGGTACCATGGGAACAAGGCTTTAGTGAAATATTTTTGTGATGTGAAACATGATTATGATGAATCTATGTATCTCTATATGATGCTTATATGTATTGTTAAGAAATTTTTGTGAAATTGGTGTAACCGTGTGTGTGCGGAGTGGGCAGTGCACATGTCGATTGAATGACAATATTGTGATAATTACAACCGTGAATGTGCGGAGTGGGTAGTGCACATGTCGGTAGTGATGTGCGAGTAGGGAGTGCATCAGAGTGGAGGAAAATGATGTGGTGGATGTAATTGCACGTGATATTATATGTGTGTGTGTGTGTGTGTGTGAATTCGGATGTAATTGCACGTGATATTATATATATATATGTGTGTGTGAATTCGAGAACTCTCTATCTCATTGCAAATTGACTTGAATTAAGGAAAAAGGGGTTTTAATATTAACTAGATCAAAATTGTCTAGTTTCCAATCAGTGCATCATGGTTATCAAATTTCCTGGCTATTATTGCTTGTTCCCTTCTAACGTTCACTCACTGAGTTTTGTACTCATAGTTTTAAAAAAATTCATGTTTTTAGATCAGGAGACTGTTGGATCCTAGACAATGAGTCCCCGTAGTTTCTCTTGGGTAAGTGTATGGCATTCAATAGCAATCCTTTTTCCGTTGTTCTCCGCTGGAAGTCATGGGTCCTTTTGCTCTGTAAATATGTTCATGTAATATAAATTACCGAGTACATGTCTCGAACAGTATATATATATTTTAATCGATAATGCCATCGTGAGTTGGCTATGTTCACACCCGTCGGAATACGTGTGGATGCATTGGTTGATAAAATGTTAAACAACATAAAAAGGGGATATGCTTGCTTGGGCTAGGTGAGCTATGCTTGTAACGACCCCTCTCCTGTCACTACCGGCTTCCGAGACTTCCGAGAAAGACTCGCCAAGCTTTGAACAAGCCTATCTAGAATTGCTCATTAATCCACTACATTCAATCACCATATAGTATTGATACTTTCATATACTAAATTTAACCATAAATATAAAAATCAATACAAACTTTTTACCTTTGATTCGCAAGTTTATACATTAAAATCTATAGTCTCCAAATGAATGCTTTTATTAAAATTTAGAATCAGTTTACAACTTAATAAGTAAAGTACTACGACTTTATCTCTAACAGCGGAGCGACTTAGAAAAAATTGCTATGAGATGCCTTTACCTATCCACAGGAAACTAAACACGTCAATGATTACGCGTTAGATCGATCCCTATCTGCAAAAAAGGAAATAAATGGGGGTGAGTCTCATAGACTCAGTGAATATCATCGACTCCGTGAGTAGGGCATAGATGGGAAACAAGTAAATGGTAGATCAATTGAATATAAAAATACCGGATTATAGAAACAATTTGTTTCGAACTGGGGTTTTGTGCTTTATACAAAAATTTGAGAATTCCTTATAAAGCATCAACAATTGCGGCAATTAAATTTTCTGCATCAAAATACGTCAATAACCATTTTCGAATCAAATCGATAAAATTGGACAAGCTCCAACGAAACCAAATAATATTTAAATTCACGCACAAATCATAACTCGCCTATACGTGAGGAATTACTGATTCAGCTCACAGAAAGACAAATAGTGGAGCTGCGAAAAACCATTTAATTCCATTTCTCATTATGCTAAGGGTCACGACCCGGAAATGCCATTGAGCTCATGACAACCGTCGCGATGTCCCGATAGGCATGCATTACCCAGAATGCCGATCGGAATCCCACAAGGCTTAGCATCAGCTTTCGCATCTCCTCGGTGAGTGACAGTTATAAAATATCATATTTCAAAGAATCATATATCATTTTCATATCAAAACATTAAAATATTATTTTTTGGCTCACAAGGGCATTTTCGTCATTTTTCTTCCAAAATCTCGAAACTGGCCAAAATGTAGAAGGTGAGTAAGAAACACATAATTAACGATTAAAAATAAATTTAAGAGTCTAAAACGTTTGTTTGAAGTACAAATTTGACTATTTGAATATAATAAAAATATTTAATAAAATAAACTATTTTCTTATAAAAAATTTTTATAAAGCTATCGGTAAATAATTTTTATAGTGTAAAAGTTAAATATATTCATACATATTATAATGCAGATAACCAAAGTATAAAATTACTTTTACAATGACACGTGGGCCCCCGACTGACCAAATATAATGGAAGAGTGCACTTACGGTCTCAAAGAGTGCAACTCCACAAGTGACTCTCTACCAAGTCTGCTATCTACAGACAACTTTGAGCCTGTAATGTGGGGAAAAAAAGGGTGGTGAGATTATGAAATCCCAGTGAGTAAACAAATACCATCTAAACTATCTAAAGGTGAGTAAATGGAAACGATTAAATAAACCATCGTAAAACGGTTCATAACACTTCAGTTCCTTTCACTAGGTAATATAAATTCGTTTTGTTTGAGAAATTAATATGGCTTATGTTTTCTTTAAAACTTGGCTTATGCCAACAAAATCATACTCGGTGACACTTTGATCAAAGGTATCCGACCGAGACCACCAAGGTTGTTGAAATTTCATAATTTCTCAAAATGCAGTCGATCTTTGGCGTTGGCTGAGTTCACTCTCACGTGGGGGTTCGGCGTGAAGTGAACTCTGTCATACCTCAAAAGTTACCCTCCGCGCCTCTCATCAGAGGTATAATATAATGTGTTTTACCGTGCCCCTCTAAATAGGTTGGTCCACGGAAACCCGTCACTGTAGCGAGAATTCTATAACCCACCAATCAATCAAATATCCCATTTCATGATTTGGCGATTAATTTATTACACAGTCTATTCAGATAAAGCAAAAAACTCATAATTTTCAACATAAAAATCAATTCAGCCAATCATGCCATTTTATCATAAGCCATCTAGTTTAGATCATAATTTATAACATAGCAAAGGGTCTCCAATTACTCTAATTTCAAAACCGGTATTCAATTTATAAATCAATTTATAAAAATTCATCTTATTTTATAATTTCTTATTTTTCTCATAAAAAAAGGCAATTCACTAATTAAATTTATTTTTCCCCAAAATCACTAAATTGAATAAAATCTACTATAGATAATTAAGGCGATAATAAGCTTACTCACAGTTTTTGGAAACCGAATTCTAGTACTTCGACTATAAATCCTCAGGTGCAATTTCCTTGCCTTTGTCAAAGGATTCACCACCTTAACATAATATGAAATCAAGAAATTTACTACATTACCCCTAAATTGAAATAAACTAATTTAGACTACTAATGCATGATATGAAATGCAAATTGTCCGATTATCACTTAAACACGGTGTTGACCTGATTCGGCCTATTACCCGATTAAATGACAAATGTGCCCAAATCAATTCCAAATTGCTCCATTCTTTTTCTAATACTTCAAATCACTCAACATAAACCAAATAACCCAAAAATTCAATTTAATCAACTTCACATTCGTTCATGGAAATTTTGGCCCTAATGGTGCATTATCACTATAATTTTCCCAATTCAATTTTCTCACCATAAATCATCATTTTCTAACCAATTTCTCTTGAAACAAAATCAATTCACCATCCACACACAACATAGGACATTCGGCCATTGAAGGATAGTGGGGGAAATGAAATTTTTCCTTGTTGTTTTACTTCTAAACATGCTAAACTAACCTTAAACACTAACATACCTCAAAATCAAACCAATCCCCACATTATTTCTTCACCATACCCATTCGGCCAGCCATGATTTGACTATGACAACATGCTTCTCAACCATAGAAAATGAAAAGAAATGCATGGGTATTGTAGATCTCAAGCAAAAATGAAGAAATTTTACCTTATCTTACTTGATTCCTTGAATTTCCATAATTTCTCTTTGATTTTCTCCACCTAGGGTTTTTTTCTCTTTGTTTTTCTTCTTTTCTTCTCTTTTCTTCATTTGGCCGAATATGGGAGGAGTATTTGGGAAGATATGGGCTGATTTTTTTAAACTTAATATTAAAATAATAAAGCTTGACATGTGGCATAATGTAATTGGTCCATAATTTAAATATTTGACTTTTGTACTTAAATTTTCCACCACATTTTTATGCCATATTTATCCATTCCCACAATAAATAAAATTCACAAATTTGACAAGTGTTGGGTGGTGGAAATTACCATTTTACCCCTGAGGTGACAAAATTACCATTTTGCCCCTATACTCCAAAAATATTGAGAATTAAAATTTTTCATTGCTAAACCTCAAGTTATTCTCCAAATAATCAATCTTTATTAAATGTGGTCAAAATCTGTTTTAAAAATTCTCATTTTATCCTCGAGTGGTAAAATTACCATTTTACCCCTAAATAGTCAATATTCCCAATTAACACCAAATCAGCCATCGAACTCTGAATCATCATTTTAAGTTATGTCTAGACTGTGAAATCTTCAGTTTCATCTTAAAATCTTCATTTTAACTAGTCCAAGGTTTAAATCGACTTAATCGTACCTCTAGTTATAATACCGACTTTTAACTATTTTCCCGAGACATTCAAGTGTGCAGGTGTGATGTCAATTACATAAATGACATGGTAGACATTTTAAGGTTGGGCTTGACACTAAAAGACAGAATTCATAATGTTAAAACATATTTCAATCCATATAAAATAATTATATTTTATCAAAAATAAACAACAAGGCTTATGACTTCTTAAAAACTTGACTCGTGCCATAACACTCATATTCGGTGATATCTTGCGTCGGTTATCCAACCGAATCTGTCGAGGCTGTCAAAAGTTTCATATATGCATAAAACACATTTTTACATTTGAAAACACAGCCGTTCCTTGGCGTTGGTTGAGTTCGCCTTCACGTGGTGGTTTGGCGTGAAGTGAACTTTGTCATACCTCAAGACATACCCTTTACGCCTCTACAACTGAGATAAAGATATATAGTGGGGTTTATCGTGCCCCTTTTAAATCGGCTGGCCCACCGAAACCCATCTACTGCAATAGTTAATATCCCACCAATTTAATAAACGTTTCAATAGCATGACTTGGCAATTTCATTACTAACCTATTTATCAGGACAAAGCAAACACTTCACATTTTTCAATACAATTATCAATTCAGCCAATCATGCCATAATATCATAAGCCATTTGATTTCAAAACAAATTAAGAATCTCATTTCATTTATAGAAACTGTCTTAAATATCATTTATATCCTTGAAGGATCATTCCAAAATTATTGCCTAACATTCAATATAAAAGTCATAAAAATCTATGGTTATACTCACAAAATAAAGTTTAATGCATGGTTTATAAAATACTGAGCATAGGGAAATTAAACCTTGTAATCATGTATGCAGATTACACAAATATATAAGGCACAATTTAGGAGATGAATCGGGTCGAAAAACTTGTTTTTCGATTTTAATCATTTTACGTATAATTTATACACATATATTCAAAACAATTTCTAAAAATAACTTGCATTCACAATTTCTTAAAATTCCAGCAATGCATACCTTTCACAAATTTCGCACTTCACGTAAAATATACGTACATGTATATATACAGAATTATTTTAAAATTGACACCCCTTACTGTCATGACCCAATTTCCTGAGCCATGACCGGCACATGAGCTCAATGAGCATAGCTCACTAAGCCCAAGCAAGCCCATCCATTTACTCTTGCTTAACAAACATCATTATATCATGCATACAAACACACCTTTTTCTGGGTGTGAACATAGCCAAAACACAATGGCATTATTGATAATAATATACATGCACCATACCAGTCATGTATTTAGAAATTTACATTGCATACACATATTCACATAGTTAGATTGTATTCACAATACAAAAGTACCCATGACTTCCAGTGGAGACATTTACAATAAACGAAATGGGGTGTTACTGAATGCCCACCTTCTAACTAGGAAATGCACTACGGGGACTCCTTGATCTAGGGTCTAATAGTCTCCTGATCTGAAAACATGAATTTTTATAAAAAAAATGAGTATGAAACTCAGTGAGTGAATATTAGAAGGGAACAAGCAATCTCAACCAGGAAATTTGACAATGATGATGCATCGGTTGAAAATAAGGCCATTTTCAACTAACTACTACTCCAAACCCTTTTTCCCTTACCCCAGAAATTTATTATGCATTCAAGGATTAGACATCCTTGAGTTTACACCGATCATTCTAGCAAAGTAGTAAATCGACGGTTGTTTACAAACCGTCACATAATAAGGGTTTCACAACCCGTACAATTCATATATGTATATGTATCATGTATAATTTCATTCACCAATCATTCTATCAAGCAAGATAGAAAAATTAACGATTTATCACAAACCGTCACAAACAAGGGTTTCACATGCCACACAAATCACATTTTCCATCATGCACATTATATCACTCATATATAAAATCACGTCCAGTTACATACACCATCTCATTCTCTTCAACTCTAGTGCACTCCCTACTTGCACCACACACCATCCCATTGTCTTCAGCTCTGGTGCACTCCCTACTCACACAAAGCAATATCATCATGTGTGCACTCCCTACTCGCACATAGCAATATGACCATGCGTGCACTCCTTACTCGCACACCATTATTGGTATTTCACTTTCCACTCCGCACATGCGCGGTTACATCAATTTCACAACATTTATTAAAAATGCATATTAGCATAATACAAGGGTACACAAATTCAATACACCCAATTTCACACAATTTCTCAGCAATACATGTAGGCATCATACAGATATACACAAAGACATGAGCAATTACATACACCGCCAAGTCTTTACTGTCCTTGGTGGTACAAAGAAATAACTATCGGAGTACTCGGTAAGGGTTATCACTTAGCATTATTCACTCAAACATGGGGGTCACTCAGCATCCCATTTTACACACAAGCATGGGGATCACTCAACATCTCATTTTACACACAAGCATGGGGATCACTCAGCATCCCATTTTACACACAAGTATGGGGATCACTTAGCATCCCATTTACACACAGGTATGGGGATCACTCAGCATCCCATTTATTATCAAACCCTTCCCCTCACTTCAATTTAATTTATAATTAAATGATACTGAATTTCACACACAAACACACAATATCACCACTATCTCACTAGCTCATGTGCAACCCCCACATCGCGCACATAGCTGGAGTTATCATGTGCATCCCCCCACATCGTGCACAAACATTATCACTTAATCTCACCAACTCATGTGCAACCCCCACATCGCGCACATAGCTGGAGTCATCGTGTGCATTCCCCCACATCGTGCACAAACAATATCATTCACCATATTTTCGCATCCAATATCATCGACATGTGTTTCCCCCATATCGTACACATGTATATTTATATATCAACACAATTAAATATCAATACATCTCACATATTTACACATATATGACAGCACAATTTCATGCCTTCATGCATACCACAATTCACCACATAATTCCATGCTTTCATGCGTACCACAATTCACCACATAATTTCATGCTTTCATGCATACCATAATTCACCACATAAAATCATTTATTTTCAAGGGCTTGTTCTCGGCACGTATTTTTAAGAAAGTTGGATAAAATCATTTAGATTATCCATTTTCAATACATTGTGCATTTCTCAAAATAATTTGAAATGCAAGTTCACTCACAGGTGTCGAAAATTTGGATTCTAGGTGCACTCGGACTAATAGTCCTCAAGCGTAATTCCTTTGCCTTTTCCGGACGCCTCACTACCTTGACAAATAACAAAGTCGAGGAATTTACTATATTGTCCTTAAATTGATATAAACCAATTTAAATTACTAATGCTTGATATGTAAATGCAAAAATACGTCCGATTACCGCTTAATCGCGGTATCGATTAAATTTGACCGATCACCCGATTAATTTACGATTGTGTCCAAATCACCTCCAATTTAATCCATTTCTCCTCTAATACCTTAATTCTTCACATACCATTTAAATAAAGCCAAATTCAGCATTAGAACCCTCACATTTCCTTATAGAAAAATTCGATCATTTGGTGCACTAGCACCGAAATTTTTCTACATAACCGTTTCACTTTAATTCATCATTTTTCAATTCATTTCATTTGAAATGAAAACAATTCCTCATTGATTCGCAAGACACTAGGTTCGGCCAACAAAGAACCCCAGAGAAATTGAATACTTCTTTTGTGTTTTTGTTCATAACCATGTTTAACTACCTCTAAACATCAACATAGTCTAAAATCAAATTATTCCAACAACAATTCCTCTTCCATACCCATTTTTCAGAATTGAACTCATCATGATATCTCAATACTCAACCATGGAAATCAAGAACAAAAGCATGGGTATTGTACATCATAAGCAAAAGTGAAGAAATATTACCTTTTTCACTTGATTTTCCTTGAAAATCACACTTTTTTCTTGAATTTTTGGCTAGGTTTTCTTAATTTTCTCCTTGTTCTCTTTTGTTTTCCTGTGAATCGGTTTTGTACAGAATTTGGAGAGAGAAAATGGGTTTTATGGCTATTTTTTGGCTTTAATAATAAAATAATCAAGCATGCCACATGTCACATGCTTATTGGCCCATTTTTAAACTTTTTGACTTTTTTTCTAAATTTTCCACCACAATTATTCTTGTATTTATCCAATCCCAGGAGGAATAAAATCCCTTGGTCTTGACAAGTGCTGGGGCGAAAAATTTACTGATTTGCCCTAGGGGCGAAAAAATTACGATTTTGCCCCTATACTCCGAAATATACCGGAATCACATTATTTCTACTTTTCAACCTCAAATAACACTAATATTGATAAATTTTAATCAAATGGGGCAAAAATATTTTAAAAAACACTCTCGTTTGGTCCCCTAGTGGTAAAATTACCATTTTACCCTTATGCTCCAAAAATATCGAGAATCACAATTTTTCACTGCTAAACTTCATTTTATACTCCAATAATCTTAATTATATTTCATATAATTATTTTTGGTCCAATGTGATCAAATCTTAGCTAAAAATCTCCATTTTATCATCAAATGGTAAAATGACCGTTTTGTCCCTAACCGGTCAATTTTCCCGATGGACTCCATACTGAATCTTGAACTCCGAATCACTATTTTGAGCCATTCTATGGGTTTCAAAATTTTCAAATTCCTCTTAGAATTTCTATTTTAGCTAGTTCAAGGCTCGATTTAACTTAATTGTACTACTAGGTACAGTACTAGTTTTTAACAATTTCAACAGGGTGTCACATTCTCCCTCACTTAAAATGAACTCGTCCTCTAGTTCAAATCGGTGTATGATGATTAATCAATGTTCTAAAGTTCTTCTACATCACTTTTTTTGTCAGGTATTCTTAACATAGAATCCTGATTATGCATCATATCTGCTTCCAATTTTATAGAAAACTCAACAATGTTATAATATATAATCATGGGTACTACTCTTGTTTGATCAAAGCAATATCATCCTTCATCCCATGAAGAGAACTCAAATATACTATTAGTTACGGTCACAACTAACTCGAATCATCTTTAAATCATCAATTATTCATGTTTACTTATCCAACCACAATTCCTCTACCTTGATTTTTCATCAACCTCCCAACATTCAAGCATTTATTCCATTAGTCTTTAGGGACTAAAATCCCTAGCATATTTTTCTATTTGCGTACTTCATAATAGCATGTCAATTTTCTAGCTTACAATTAAGCTAGTTCATATGCACCTTTTTGTGGAGAACGTCCCCTTGGGGCCCACTTCCCACTTTCAAGTATTGTCCTTTTGGTCCGGGCACTCAGACAATTCGAGTCCCAACGTGCCTGCAGCACTCCTCGAACCTCCAACCTCAGGGATTTGCTTCTCATTGACAACCATGGATTCAAATCATAATTCCACCAAATGACTAATTTATTACGGACCTAACAATCCAACTCTACCATCCTCCATCCTTAGTCGGAGGGATATACCATTACATTGAGCTTGCGTTAAAAGCATTTGCTTTAAGAGCTCTATAACATTGGCTCGTGTCTCGGGTGACATCTCAAACCCGGATAACAGTACCACTTATGATCTTTACATGACATTAACAAGAGGGTAGGTTACTAGAAATAGGAGTTCATACAGTTTCCTATCTATGACTTGTGCTGCAGTCACAAGCCATAAACAAGATTCTACATTAACTCCAACAACTCCGCTGACTGACCTAAGAATCCCTAGGCCTCAACTAAACCTAGAGCTTTGATACCACCTTTGTCACAACCCAATCTCCCGGGCCATGACCAGCGCATGAGCTCAATGAGCATAGCTCACTAAGCCCAAGCAAGCCTATCCATTTACTCTTGCTTAACAAACATCATTATATCATGCATACAAACATACCTTTTTTCGGGTGTGAACATAGCCAAAACACAATGGCATTATCGATAATAATATATATGCACCATACCAGTCATGTATTTAGCAATTTACATTGCATACACATATTCACATAGTTAGATTGTATTCACAATACAAAAGGACACATGACTTCCAGCAGAGACATTTACAATAAAAGAAATGGGGTGCTACTGAATGCCCACATTCTAACTAGGAAATGCACTACGGGGACTCCTTGATCTAGAGTCCAATAGTCTCCTGATCTGAAAACATGAATTTTTATAAAAACATGAGTACAAAACTTAGTGAGTGAATATTAGAAGGGAACAAGCAATCTCAACCAGGAAATTTGACAATCATGATGCACTGGTTGAAAATAAGGCCATTTTCAACTAACTACTATTCCAAGCCCTTTTTCCCTTACCCTAGAAATTTATTATGCATTCAAGGATTAGACATCCTTGAGTTTACACCGATCATTCTAGCAAAGTAGTAAATCGACGGTTGTTTACAAACCGTCACATAATAAGGGTTTCACAACTCGTACAATTCATATATGTATATGTATCATGTATAATTTCATTCACCAATCATTCTATCAAGCAAGATAGAAAAATTAACGATTTATCACAAACCATCACAAACAAGGGTTTCACATACCACACAAATCACATTTTCCATCATGCACATTATATCACTCATATATATAAAATCACATCCAGTTACATACACCATCTCATTCTCTTCAACTCTAGTGCACTCCCTACTTGCACCACACACCATCCCACTGTCTTCAGCTCTGGTGCACTCCCTACTCACACAAAGCAATATCATCATGTGTGCACTCCCTACTCACACATAGCAATATGACCATGTGTGCACTCCCTACTCGCACACCATTATTGGTATTTCACTTTCCACTCCGCACATGCGCGGTTACATCAATTTCACAACATTTATTAAAAATGCATATTATCATAATACAAGGGTACACAAATTCAATACACCCAATTTCGCACAATTTCTCAAAAATACATGTAGGCATCATACAGATATACACAAAGACATGAGCAATTACATACACCACCAAGTCTTCACTGTCCTTGGTGGTACAAAGAAATAACTATCAGAGTACTCGGCAAGGGTTATCACTCAGCATTATTCACTCAAACATGGGGTTCACTCAGCATCCCATTTTACACACAAGCATGGGGATCACTCAGCATCCCATTTTACACACAAGTATGGGGATCACTTAGCATCCCATTTACACACAGGTATGGGGATCACTCAGCATCCCATTTATTATCAAACCCTTCCCCTCACTTCAATTTAATTTATAATTAAATGATACTGAATTTCACACACAAACACACAATATCACCACTATCTCACCAGCTCATGTGCAACCCCCACATCGCGCACATAGCTGGAGTTATCGTGTGCATCCCCCCACATCGTGCACAAACATTATCACTTAATCTCACCAACTCATGTGCAACCCCCACATCGCGCACATAGCTGGAGTCATCGTGTGCATTCCCCCACATCGTGCACAAACAATATCATTCACCATATTTTCGCATCCAATATCATCGACATGTGTTTCCCCCATATCGTACACATGTATATTTATATATCAACACAATTAAATATCAATACATCTCACATATTTACACATATATGATAGCACAATTTCATGCCTTCATGCATACCACAAATCACCACATAATTCCTTACTTTCATGCGTACCACAATTCACCACATAATTTCATGCTTTCATGCATACCGCAATTCACCACATAAAATCATTTATTTTCAAGGGCTTGTTCCCGGCACGTATTTTTAAGAAATTTGGATAAAATCATTTAGATTATCCATTTTCAATACATTGTGCATTTCCCCAAATAATTTGAAATGCAAGTTCACTCACAGGTGTCGAAAATTCAGATTCTGGGTGCACTCGGACTAATAGTCCTCAGGCGTAATTCCTTTGCCTTTTTCGGACGCCTCACTACCTTGACAAATAACAAAGTCGAGGAATTTACTATATTGTCCTTAAATTGATATAAACCAATTTAAATTACTAATGCTTGATATGTAAATGCAAAAATGCGTCCGATTACCGCTTAATCGCAGTATCGATTAAATTCGACCAATCACCCGATTAATTTACGATTGTGTCCAAATCACCTCCAATTTAATCCATTTCTCCTCTAATACCTTAATTCTCCACATACCATTTAAATAAAGCCAAATTCAGCATTAGAACCCTCACATTTCCTTATAGAAAAATTTGATCATTTAGTGCACTAGCACCGAAATTTTTCTACATAACCGTTTCACTTTAATTCATCATTTTTCAATTCATTTCATTTGAAATGAAAACAATTCCTCATTGATTCTCAAGACAATAGGTTCGGCCAACAAAGAACCCTAGAGAAATTGAATACTTCTTTTGTGTTTTTGTTCATAACCATGTTTAACTACCTCTAAACATCAACATAGTCTAAAATCAAATTATTCCAACAACAATTCCTCTTCCATACCCATTTTTCAGAATTGAACTCATCATGATATCTCAATACTCAACCATGGAAATCAAGAACAAAAGCATGGGTATTGTAGATCATAAGCAAAAGTGAAGAAATATTACCTTTTTCATTTGATTTTTCTTGAAAATCACACTTTTCTCTTGAATTTTTGGCTAGGTTTTCTTGTTTTTCTCCTTGTTCTCTTTTGTTTTCCTTTGAATCGGTTTTGTGCAGAATTTGGAGAGAGAAAATGGGTTTTATGGCTGATTTTTAGGCTTTAATAATAAAATAATCAAGCATGCCACATGTCACATGCTTATTGGCCCATTTTTAAACTTTTTGACTTTTTCTTCTAAATTTTCCACCACAATTATTCTTGTATTTATCCAATCCCAAGAGGAATAAAATCCCTTGGTCTTGACAAGTGCTGGGGCGAAAAACTTACCGATTTGCCCCCGGGATGAAAAAATTATGATTTTGCCCCTATACTCCGAAATGTACCGAAATCACATTATTTCTACTTTTCAACCTCAAATAACACTAATATTGATAAAGTTTAATCAAATGGGATAAAAATCTTTTCAAAAAAATTCTCGTTTGGTTTCCTAGTGGCAAAATAACCATTTTACCCTTGTGTTCCAAAAATACTGAGAATCACAATTTTTCACTGCTAAACTTCATTTTATACTCCAATAATCTTAATTATATTTCATATAATTATTTTTGGTGCAATGTGATCAAAGCTTGGCTAAAATTCTCCATTTTATCAACAAATGGTAAAATGATCGTTTTGTCCCTAATCAGTCAATTTTCCCAATAGAGTCCATACTGAACCTTGAACTCCGAATCACTATTCTGAGCCATTCTGTGGGTTTCAAAATTTTCAAATTCCTTTTAGAATTTCTACTTTAGCTAGTTCAAGGCTTGATTTAACTTAATTGTGCTGTTAGGTGCAATACTAGCTTTTAACAATTTCAATAGGGTCTCACACCTACTCACCTCATAATAGTGAGATATTACTTCACGATTGATTTGTATGCGTATATAATTGTTCTTATTTATCAGTCACATACTTCGTTCGACACGCCTCCACGATAACTTTCCTAGCAACAATTTAAACCTAATATACTTAATGACACATTTGTATGGGTAGCAATTTAATTAAAAATTCCTTAAGCAACTTGCATATTTTTCATCTAAAATATGCACAATATTAAACTACCCATAAACCTTGAAATATAATATTAGCTTACCATTGGGCCTTTTCCATTTCTTCATTTCTTTTGGGCCCCTCTCCATTGGCTTCTCCAATTTCTTTCCTATTTGGGCTAAGCCCATTTATTTCTTTTGTTAGGCCATTCCCACTTATCTAATAGCTATTGAGCCATGCCCATTTATTTAATAACTATTGGGCCAAGCCCATTTATTTTCTACTTGGGCCATGCCCACATACTTTTTATTTTCTTTTTCTTTTTTTTTTCTTCTTTTTCTTTTCTTTTTCTCTCTTTCACATTCTTTCTTCTTGGTTCTTTTTTCCAACTGAGCTTCATCTTCACCACCGTGGCCTCCTTTCTCCACCACCGTGGCCTCATTTTCTCACTCTTTTTGCTGGCATTTTCAACTCAAAAAAATCAACTCTTATATTCCCTTAAAATGCAAAATTTTTCAGCTTTCTTCCTCCTTCAAAGTGCAGACTTTTTCAGCACCAAATTCAGCAGCTAAGCTGCTCACTTTCCACCTCAAAATTCAGCAAATTTCTAGCTCAAATTTTTAGCAATAAGACCTCCAAAAATCAGCAACAAATAAACACAATTTCACTAGCAAAAACCTTGAATTTTCAGCACCAAAATCAGCCATAAAAATCAACTTTCTTACCTCCAAAAATTTCAACAAAACCGTTCTCTTTTTCTCCTCCTCTCC
This sequence comes from Theobroma grandiflorum, assembly GCA_036013995.1. Taxonomy (NCBI): domain Eukaryota; kingdom Viridiplantae; phylum Streptophyta; class Magnoliopsida; order Malvales; family Malvaceae; genus Theobroma; species Theobroma grandiflorum. The sequence continues at coordinate 19,914,773 of CP142131.1, forward strand.
CACGGTGCTTTCTTTCTTATTTGCTACCAATTTTTGCTCTTAAAACCAGCCCATTTTCTCTTCCAAAAGTGTAGCAAAAATCAACTTCTACCTCTCACAAGATTGCCAAATTTTTTTGCTTTCTCTTTCTCCTCTTTCACGAAAATTTTTTTCTCCTCTTTTCTCCTCGGTTTTTGGCTAGCTTTTCTTCTCCCACTCTCAACCGACTTCCTCTCCTTTTTCAGCTCTTTTTCTTCTCTTTTCTCCTTTTTCTTTGACTAACTTCACTCTTTTCTTTTCCCTTGTCATATGGTCGGCCCCCACCTTTCTTTTTATTTCCACCTTTCTTTGTTTTCTTTTTTTCTCTCATCCTTATCTCATTTTTCTCTCTTAATTTGTCTTTTCTTCATTCTCATCGACCACCTTTGTTTCTTTTTCTTTTGTTTGTTTATTATTTTATTATTTATTTTATTTTCATTTTATTTTTTTCTTCAAAATAATAAAATTCACATTTCATTCCTCAATTTCATTTTATTTAACACACACTCATTTAATTTTCATATTTTTAAAAGTAATTCTTTCGACACGTGTAAAATTCTAATTTCCTTCTGTCTTCGTACTCGTACACGTGTACGATCAAAATATTGAAATCAAATTTCAACGCGGTATCACCATAATATTTAAATATTTGCTTACCGCGTTTTCTCTATTTAATAAAATCACACGGTCTCACTTACGTCATTTCTTTCCAAAAATTCATTCCTACTTCTTCTTCTCCACTTGAATTAGTCATATTTCATTTTTCATGACTAATTCCAACAACATATAAAATATTAATATTTTAATATTATTTTATTGAATAAAATATTATTTTATTTCAAAAATTTTCACTTACCTTCTTTGGTCTCGAAACACAATATTATGTCTCGGCTTACTTTCGAATCATCCTTTGTCGGTCTTTAGCACGTTAATTAGCATCAAATGATCATTCGTTTGATCAATAAGATCTTATTTGTGTCAAACGAGGTACGGGGTATTACAATGTTCATTGGGCTCATGCGCCGATCATGGCCCAAAAATTGGGATGTGATAGTAACCTTTCCTTATTTTCCTTCCATTTTCTACCGCCTATTTCATTAGTCCAAAACTTAAACCAAAAAATTTTGTTACTGCCAAAAAATCCCCAAAACTAATTTCTTTAATTTTGACAGCTTTCATGATTTTTTATGTAATTAAAGTCCTTTTCTCTACATATTCATATCATAGCAACTTTTTTCTACTTTCCTCAATAGAACTTTTTTAAGTATTAGTCAATAAAAAAAATCATGGAAACAACTAAATCATGCATGATAAGCAATAAACAAAAACAACAAACATAACATAACCAGCACATCTACTTTGTAACTTGCCTACACTATTCAACCAAGTTCAAGTCAGTGCAATCCAACACATGGCTTTTAATATCTCAACATGTATTTCTTCTATCAAACCAAGTCCTATCTTGCATTATTGCGATTAAGGTTAGTTCTTTGTGATCAAAAGCATTAGTGACTTCTCTACTTAATAGCTAAAAGAAAGAATTGATATTCATGAATGGTTAAGTAAAATTTTAATCATAAATATCACATAAGCAATGTTCATGGCCAATGATATTTGGATCTTATTGTAGGGTAATGTCTCCACATCGAAAAACAAGAGGAGTAGTTTTAAGTTTATAAAAAATAGACATCTTTTATACATCATAAAGTAGTGAATTTAACCTAAAAGTTTGGACCTGAAAGCATAATAATCAAGCAATAAATGCATGAACCATAGATATTAACCAAACATGTATGTTTACTAAAGACAAATTTGTCATCAAAATCATAATAACTTCCATAAACAATATCAATGAAGGTTGACTTCAAAAAAGAAAATCAATAAACCAACAAAATATAAAAGAAAATAAAATGCTACAATTGAAAAAAAAAAGTAATCGAAAACACTTTACAATATGCGTTAATAGCCTGTCTCAACATTGAGTTTTAAATTAATGAACATGTTGGAAAATAACAAACAAAGACCAAATTACACTAACAACAAGATAAAAGCATCTAACTTAAAAGCCTGGGGGCTTATTTGACAAAACGAATGCATAATGATGTTTTACAAATAGAGCAAATATAATTTGACAATAAAGCAAACCATGAAACATAGATATCTTAAAAAAAGGCAAGAATTTAATTTAAAATCTTCATACAGTTACTTTATAAGGCACAACAATAAACTCTAAGCACAATCTAATGTGAAAATTAACCTGAGCAAGATAATTAATCGCTTGATCCAAGTTCCCTACAAAACAAAAATGATAAAGAAACCAATAAGGAAACCCATGGAAAAAATTAACAATCCACATTATAGACCAAAATACCAATGACAGAGGTGCAAAAGAACACTAGCCCATGTTGTTATTGAATATTGTAATAACCACACAAAAAAAAACAAACCAATAGGTAGTCCAAACCCGATTTCATACATTTTAATGTAGACGCTTTGAACCTTTGTCTAATCCAATTTCCCTAGACAACAATAGAGAAAGAAAAATAAACAATAAAACCTATAAATAATAACAAAGAAAATAATAAAAAAATGTGAGGAACATGGCAAAGAAAGGGAATGCATAATAAAGAAGATATTGTGTAAAAAAAAACTCAACCACCCAAAAGTTAAAAGTTCTTTCCACTCGAGAAAACCCTAGTTGTTGAGCTAAACATAGAATTGGCAAACAACTCCAAATATAGAGAAGCACAGATAGTTGAGGGAAAAGGAACGCAACCAAAGCTCAAAAGAGAAAGCAAGACTAAAAAACACGAATAGAAATTTTTGGAAACCAAAAAGATAAGTAGTAAGGAAGATAGAAAGTCAATGATGGACATGGAGAAGACAACGTCAAAACCTAAACATGGTACCCATTTCAAGCTACACACATTCATCGGTCGTATAGAATGAAACGGTTAGATCCAAATCTCGAGAATTCAAAATAGTTTCACGTGACTTTACAAACAAAGGAAAGACACGGGGAAAGAAAACATTTTATGAATATGGCCACATATAAGAAAATCATTAGCCATGCCCTTCGCCCAAGCTAATCCGAGGCCAAGTCTCAAATCATCGGGCATGTGGCTTGCCTAACCAGACCCTACACCAAAACACATTCCCAAACTTAGAGTAAAAAACCCTTCCTCAGCAAGCTACGTGTCAAAGAAACAAAAAACCACTTGTCAACTTTTGGAAGGCCCACTAAAGCTTCCTTTAATATATAGTTATATATATAATATACAAAGTGTAATGATTAAATATAACAATCAATTATACATGTATTAAGTATAATAGGCATTTACATTTTCAAATTTAAAACATAAATAATATGATTATATTGATTAATCATGTACTGAATAGGTATCGACTAGACACTTACCTGATAATAGTTCTTATACAAAGTTTTAGATATTTGATGCTTTTAAGCAAATTAATATTGCATTTTGACATAAATAAGGATGAGGTACTGTAACGACCCATCCTCGGTCGCTACCGGCGTCCGAGACCTCCGGGAGATCCCGTCAAGTCCCGAACAAGCCTTTGTAAATTTTTCCGAGATATTTATCAAATATGCTAACACGTACGTAAATAATTAATAATAACAATAATACCCTATTGGTATTCCATTTCCAGTAATAATAATTAAATTTAAAATACAAAGTTTTCAACAATACATAATTAGGAATTGACAATGCTAATAATATGTAGAAATTTCATGTGACTGAACTCTAGACAGCGGAGCGACTCGAAACGGGCTAAGAGATGCCTTTACCTATTCGCAGTAGACTGAATACGCCAATAGTTACGCGCTAGGTCGATCCCTGTCTACAAAAGGAGAAATAAGAAGGGTGTGAGTCTCACAGACTCAGTGATCATCGGCTCAGTGAGTAGGGCGTAGATGGGAAACAAACAAATAGCTGATCATTTGAATATTAAATTACCGGATGATAAAACAATTTATTTCAAACGGACATTTGTGCCTTATATATATAAATATCAAGAATTCGTTTATGATATAACCAAACCAAAGGCAAATACATAGATACGCATCATATCTAGTGTGCATAATAATTTCACGTAGGAATCATTTTGAATAATTTATTCAAATCAACTTTCTTAAATCAAGCAAGCTCTCGTAAAATCATATATTTATCAAATGTATACGTAAACCACAAATCGTCTTGTACTTGAGGAGTTAAAATTCATTTTACTGTAAAAATGGAGAGCTTTGGAAAAGCCATTTTAAATTCATTTTCACCATGCACGAGATATGAGTCTGAAAACTTAGAAGAATCAACAAATCACCTCTTGCATAAGGCGTTAAGTCAAATCATTTCGTAAACAAGGAGTTGTCGAAAACTTTTTAACTCTCACCATGCACGGAAAAATATAATTTGAAAATCCAAAGAGACTTTACTCTCGAGTAAGAAATAAGATAAAAACTCGTGGTCCCGCTACCACGTAATATCATCCGGGAGCATCGCTTCCACCGGATTCCCACATAATGCCATGACAATCTCAACGATGTTAGCCGACATCGGAGATATCAAGCGGTCGCAACCGCGTAAATCATCTGTGGCCTTGCCACGTATATCACAGACCATGGCCCCAGCCATGTCTAACAGCCCGTTGGCGACTCGAAAATGTCTTTAGCTAGAGCTCACTCGTGCACGAGGGTCGCACTTAACCGATGTGACATCCGGCCTACTCTCGAATCTCTCAATTTACGAAACCATCTTAAAATCATTTATTCTCTTGAAGTATCATTCCAAATTTATTGTCAAACATTCAATATAAACGTAATAAAATTTTATCATTATATTCATAAAATAAAGTTTGATGCATAATTTATAAAACGTCAAGCATCGGGTACTTACACATCATAATCATATATGCACATTACACAGATATATAAGGCACAATTTAGAAGGTAAATAAGTTTGAAAGGCTTGTTTCCCATTTTTAAAACACTTTACATATAGGCATACATAAATATATTCAAAACAATTTCTAAAATATAACTTACATCCACAATTGCCTAAAATTCTACCAACGCATGCTTTCCACAATTGTGCGCGTTCGATAAATCATGCAAAAATATATATATCTATAGATAATATGAAAATTTTAAAATTAACACCCCCTACTCACCTCGAAATAGCGGGATATTACATCGCTATTTTCTATTTGTCGATTACATTCTTTGTTCGACACACCTCCACGATAAACTTTCCATTGGGCATTTTTCATTTCTTCATTACCTTTGGGCCCATTTCCATGGCTTCTCCATTTTTTTTATTTGGGCTAAGCTCATTTATTTTATTTTTATTGGATCATGCCCACTTATTTCTATTGGGCCATGCCCACTTATTTCTATTGGGTCATGCCCATATTCTTTTTTTTTCTTCTTTTTTTTTCTCTTTCTTCTTCTCCGGCACCACTGCTCTCCCTCTTTCTTTCTTTTTCCTTTTCTTTCCTTTCCAGCCGAGCTTCACCCTTTTTTTCTTCCTTTTCTTTCCTTTCCAGTCGAGCTTTACCCTTTTTTTCTTCCTTTTCTTCCTTTCTTCTTTTTCTTTCTTTTTCTTCTCCTTTCTTCTCGGTTGCTGGCTGGATTTTTCTCCTCTCCGTCACAGTCAACTCTCTCTCTTGTTCAACTCTTCTTCTTCTCTCCCTCACAGCCAACTTCTCTCTCTTTTTCAGCTCCTCTCTTTTTTTTTCTTGGCAAACTTTCTTCTCTCTCTCGGGTCCTTCTCTTTCTTTTCTGCTCTTTCTTTTCTTTTTTTATTGTTTTCTTTTACTTTAGTCTTCCCTCCTTTCTTGACTTTTCTTGCTTTGTTGCCTTCTCCTTACTTGGCCGAAACCCCACCTTACAGGATGTTACAGGTAGCACATTCAAAACCAAGTGAAAAGTGAGAAGCCGACAATATTAAACTTGTATATTAAACATAGAGGTAATTTTAAAAATGAATATTACATTCTCAATAAAGTGTTTATAAATTAAATGTTGTAATATTATCTTCTTAGCATTTTAATTAAGAGTTTTTAATATACCAAATGCTATAATATTATCTTCTCAATAATCACATTTTTTACAGTCACATCCCCTTCAATGTAATTACATTGTAAAACACTAATTCCTACCAATATAATTATATCTTGTTTCATAGTAATGCGGGTTTTTTTTTTTATAAAAATACGTGAACCTTTTATAAGTGTAATTCCTAGCTATCATCATTCATCAATGCTTATTAATAAAGTGTGCCCCCACGTGTTTCTTGTGGCTTTCTTCTCACTTGGATAGTAAATGTTTTCAAAATTTGATTTGATTGCTAAAGTGAATTATATATATGAAAATAATTTAATCGTCAACATTTAGCAATGTGTAAGGAAACATTAATCACTCACTTCAATAAATTGATATATATGGCAGTTCATGTTTGTAAGTATGATAACCTATGACTGAAAATTAAGTAATAAAGATTTACTTGATGATCAAAAAAATTATTAAAAAAATATCAAACATGTACATCCATTAAAATTTCATATATTTAATTGAAAATTAAGAATTGTCCTCCAAAGTAAAAAACCATCCGAACCCTTCATAACTATAAAAATTTGTCAATCATATCTTGAATCATTGTCGACCAAACACATACTTTGGGACAATTTTTATGCGAAGTTATAGATGCTTTTAAATAATTAATATTGTATTCTTGGCATGGATAAGTATACATGTCAAAATGGACATAGCCCATTGAGTCGGTTTATTTTTTATTAAATATTGGGTGGGTTGAGGTTGAAAATTTAAGTCTATATTATAATCGAGCCTGAATGGGCTAACCCACTAAATAGTGAGATGGGGTGGGTTGGGGCGAGCTAGCTCTACAGGTCAAAAAAATTAATAATTTTAATTAATTTAATAATTTTATATATTTAATTATATAAAATTAATAATTTAATTATCAATAATATTTTTATTTTATATATTTCAATGTGTTTAATTTTTACTTATCAAATTAATAATTTTAATTTATGAATTAAATTATAAAATAATTTTATTAATAAAAAATTTATTAAGTAAAATTATAAAAATGAATTTTTTTTGAAAAAGAAGAAATGAACTGGTTCAACTCAATCCATGAGCTAACAAGAGGTGAGTTAGGTTGGGGTTTTCATAGCTCATATAAAAAATGATTTGGCCGACTCAACTCATATTTTCTTAACTCATAAAAGCTTGGACCGGATCCGGTTGAGTCAGCCCATATTGACAGCTCTATGGATAAAGATGACACAACACATCCGGAACGAGGTAAGAAGAAGCTGACAATATTGTAAAGCCATTTGTAGAAGTTTGTATTGAACCTTTTTCCTCTCCAAATAGGTGAGATTGATACCATATTGATTTGCACAAATCTTAATTAATTACTATATAAAAATACTAATGTTGTGCTCATAATGAGAATTTCCAGTTTTGTTTTTATACTACTTAAAGCTAGGCAATAGCCATTACACCCAAAAGTTCCTTTGGATCTATCTTCTTAAGATGAAGACGCCGAGTCAGCATACAGCCTCATATGATGTAACTGGCATTGGAGTCCAAATATAATCAATCTCTCCAATTGTGCTGATGAGTTTTCCTCCCTCATGAGAGAGATATATAAGGATTCTTGTACGTATACGTAGGTCCAGGGTAAGAGAATTTATTTGCCACACACAAGAATAAAGTATCACACCAATTAATTACTTTATAAAAGAAATGTTTTTTTCTTAATCAAGGAAACTACATAATTTATGTATAAGATAAACTTTACAAATGTAATTAAATATGTCTGATGAGTTATATATATGAGAAATTAATTAATTAAAAATATGTATTAATTAAATAAAATATAAAGTCTAAATTTTTTTAAAATTATTAAAAATTTAAACATATGAAATCAATGTCAAGTCAATATCAAATAAATGTAAAATGATATATCACATTAATGTTAAATGAATATAAAATAATAAATAATATTTAATTATTAATTATAAAAATTTATTTAATTAAAAATAAAAATATAATAATTTTAATTTAACATAATAAAAAATAAAAATTTATTAAAATTAATTTTTTAAATAATTAAAAAAAGTTTATAATATTATATTTACATAGATAAGTGATAATATTTGTAATTAATCTCTGAAATTTAAAAATTGTACCAGTAATTTATGTCTTCCTTCCCCTCTGGTTTTTGTCATGTCGTGGTAGGTAATTTACGTTGCTCATGGCCACATGCTTTGTCTGTTAACCAGACATAGGGCCAAGTGACGAGATAGAGAATTATTTTATAAAAGGGAAAACGTCCCCAACATAACCGTCCATAATTATTAGACCACCAAAACACTAAACATATGTACAAATGCCCCCACTCTTACCTATCATTCCCATTTCTCGTTAAAAATATCATTCATCTTTCTCCCACAAATTTGCCCAAAAAACAGAGTTAGCCAACAATTTTCTCTCTCATGGTCATGGAGAATAGTTTCATGGACACGAAATGGATGGCCACAGCGGGTAGCATATGGATCCAGTGCACCAGCGGTGCTTCCTACACCTTCGGCATCTACTCTTCGATCCTCAAATCGTCCCAATCCTACGATCAATCAACTCTCGACACCGTTTCCGTCTTCAAAGACATAGGCGCCAACGCCGGAGTCCTCTCCGGTCTCCTCTACGCCACCGTCACCACCCGCCGTGGCCGCTTCCTCAGTGGCCCCTGGGTGGTCCACGTGGCGGGGGCCATCCAGTCCTTTGCTGGGTATTTTCTCATGTGGGCCTCTGTGGTGGGGTTGATCCGCCGCCCGCCCGTGCCGCTGATGTGCCTGTTCATGCTGCTGGCAGCTCATGCGCAGACGTTTTTTAATACGGCAAATGTTGTTAGTGGCGTGGAAAATTTTCAGGCTTTTGGTGGGACCATTGTGGGGATCATGAAGGTACGTAACATCGTAAGCTAATTTGTTTCGGCCATGAATATCTTCGGTGCTTGCTTTTGTTTTTCTTTTGTCCCATTCGATTTTTTGGTAATTTAGAAAAAATAAGTAATGGAAATGGGAAAAGAAAAGAGAGAAAAATGCTGAGCGGTCAATCTAAGGAAGATTGTGTTCACAAACTACAGCAATTGAGTAAATATCTCGGTCAAGTTGCCACGGCTCAATACCAAACAAATTGGCGTAATGAAGGTTTTCTGGCTTTAAACGAAAGGAAATTGGCGTTTTGAAAGGCTTGATATTCTTTTCTTTTTCTTTCAACAGGGACTACAGCGATTATTATTCTTGATGTTGATTTTATGTTACAAGAGAAAAGGAAGATGATCAATCAGTTTAATGGAGAAGAAATAATGTTTAAGTTCACTGTAATGACAAAAGTCGTGCCACTTCAACTGTGATTGAACTATTGAAGGAAAATTTTAGTAACAATCAAATTCCATTCCCCTCTTTTAGGCTGCTTTCTAGGCTGGAAGTTTTTAACTTGTAATTACTACATAAATTTCAATCTGACTGGAAGTTTTAATTTGAAGGTTTAGGGTGTTTGAATGGTAGAGATAGAGTGAGATTTATTGAAAAAGGAGAAAACTACTTCCTAGAACTGAAATATATTTTCACTTATGCACTAAAAGAAATTAACAAAATGTTTCTGCGTTGATGTTGTTGCTTGAGGTATAATCATGCCATCCAGCCTTGTTCCTTGGACAGGGATTTCTTGGTTTGAGTGGAGCAATACTAATTCTAGTGTATGAGACCTTATGTGAGGGTGATCCAACCACTTTTATTTTGATCCTTGCGATCACACCTACTGTGGTCTCCCTCTTGCTCATGCGTTGGGTAAAAATCTACAGAAGTAGCACAGTTGATGACAAGAAGCACTTGAACGGTTTCTCTTCCATTGCTTTGAGCGTTGCTGCTTATCTCATGGTCATTATAATATTAGAGAATATTTTCACTCTACCCTTGTGGGCACGGATAATAACCTTCATGATTCTACTGCTTTTGCTTGCCGCCCCTGTTGGAATAGCAATCAAAGCCCACAGGGATTCTGTGAGACTATTACAAGCGCCTCCCCCTGAAACAAGTCCTTTGATGAATGCCCCTGAGCCAATGCCATCAACCAAATATTCCCAACCACAAGACCCTGAGGAGTATCATGAGATCCTTGGCGAGCCAGGCCAAGCAAAGGAGGCTTCTTCTTCCAGTGACAACTCACTGGAGGATAAAGAAGACATCAATCTCTTGCAAGCAATGCTTAGTGTGAACTTCTGGTTGTTGTTCATTGCTATGATATGTGGAATGGGCTCAGGTCTGGCTACAATAAACAACATTAGTCAAATAGGTGAGTCTCTTGGTTACACAACCATCGAGAGAAGTTCTTTGGTTTCTTTGTGGAGCATATGGAATTTTCTTGGGCGGTTTGGAGCAGGGTTTGTGTCGGATATATTCCTACGCAAAGGTTGGGCAAGGCCATTGTTCATGGTCGTTACTCTTGCAACATTGACATTTGGCCACTTGATTGTTGCTTCTGGTTTTCCTGGCAATTTGTATATAGGCTCGATTGTAGTGGGTATTTGTTATGGTTCACAGTGGTCTTTGATGCCTACCATAACTTCGGAGATTTTTGGTGTTAGACACATGGGTACCATTTTCAACACCATTGCTATTGCTAGCCCTGTTGGATCTTACATTTTCTCTGTGAGAGTCATTGGGTATCTTTATGACAAGGTGGCAACTGGTGAAGATAACTCTTGCTATGGCACTCGCTGTTTCATGTTATCATTTATCATCATGGCATCTGTTGCTTTCTTCGGATTTCTTGTTGCATTTGCATTGTTCTTGCGGACAAGGAGGTTTTATATGCAGGTTGTGCTTAGAAGATTAAGGCGTTCTTCATGATCATGGGAAGCAATGACTAAAGCTTTGAATGGAGAACCCAGGATTTATATGATTGGCGATGATCCTTTTCCGGTTGTGATTATAAATATATAATTAAGTTGATTATTCTTTTGTCTGTTAGCATTTATTATATGTAGTTCCTTTTTTGTTTTTGGAGGAGATTTGAGTGAGTAAAAGTCCGAAATTGTGAGCTTTTCTTTTTTTTTTTCTTTAACCAGAATTTCATCTGGTAATGAAGCAATCCTGTAACCTATAGAATATAGCATTACCAAGTTTATACCAGCAAAGAAATCATATGTTTTTCTTTTTTTACTTCCCTTGGCAAAAGAAGATTGCCCATACTGTTCAATTTGTAAGCATGTAGGTACCAAACAACACAGAATCTGCAATTACTTGCATTCTCTTTTGCAACTTTTGCTGATCGATCTTTGCTACTAAATACTCCTACTAGTCTATCATTTGTTTCATTTCACTGCATCACTCAAATTGAATAACCTTGAGTATCCAGTAGACAAGCCTTAGTCTGAAATTGCAGTTTTAATAACAGGGGTGGCTAGCTTATTAAAAGATGAAAATATAGGTATGAACAAGTCTTTCTTCCAATTTGACTACAACATAAAATTCTGAAAGGACGAGTGTGGAACCCACATTTTGTTGCAACTTTCTTTTTTTGGGTCTGATGAACTCATTGCCGTGAAATGAGAAATTTAGCATGAAAAGTATAGCTAATAGACAGAAAACATAGGTTCAGAGGCTAATACAGAGCATATATTATATAACCGTATCAGTTCAGACAAATTGCACTAGCATGAAATGCATTTAGCGGTGCAAATTCCATAATTTCGTAGCCCTTTTTAAGTTACACAAGCAAAACCAATATCAAAGAAGGAAAATGAGCTAGCATTTCAAGAAACCAAATAAAAAGAAAAAGAGACTTGAAAAAATGCAAGCCAGTTTCAAGGTTTGAGGGTATTATAACCTTGCATTCCAAATAATTTACCATATAAGTAGCAAAAGAATGCATTTTAGCTTTTGGGTAGCAGAAACTTTACCAATCAAATAAAGTGACATGTACTTTTAAGTCTCTACAAAAAGAAGAGTTGTACAGAAGTGCAAATTGTTGGTATACGCCCTTGAGCCAATTAAATTTATCAAGGAATATATATTATTTATGCATATTTAATCGCATAATTATATGTGATAGAGGTTTTCCTTCATGTTAGTGCAATAATAAGGAGTTATTAAGTACTAATTAAATGAAGCCAATAAAACATAAAGGCTTTGCAAGAGAATTGTAAAGTTATTACAATAATGAGATCACTATGCATTAAAGTCATGTTCCTAAAATTGTTTCTGATCATTGTATTGTCAACATAGGGCATTCATAATGCTCAAAGACTAATACATGTTAAGCCTCCTTACTTGGGAAGTAAGCAATCGATCTCATAGATTAAAGTATATAATATACTTGAGGATAACATGTAGGTGCTTGTTAAAGAACAAGCTCACTGAACATGACCTACTATGAGAACTCCATTTGGTATTTCACTCTAGTATCTATGGAATATGTTCTCATGTGATAATCGTACAACTAGTCCTCAGACTTGAGACACCAAGTCATCTTGTATGGGGAATGACATACTTTGATTTCACCCTTACAGGCCTGGAGGTGACCAGATGCCTAAATAAGGTGTTTTTGGATATGTCATGAAGCATGCGAAGGTGAATGAGTGGTTAAGAGAGGATTTATCACCCCAAGTGATATGAGGGGATATATCTCACTTGTTCTCAATTTTTAAGTAACTTGTATAAAGTCTTTGGCCAAAGCATGATGAATTTGAGGAAAGTTAGTTTCCCAAATTCATAAGGTTAGTCATGAATTATGAGAACTAATTTGAAATGTCATAAGTCGACATTGAGCCATGCTTTATGACACATTCGAGATATTTGATGAAAAAACTGTATTACATTGAGAGGCTTATCATTGAAAGGCTTTGTCAAATTCTTTAATTGACTTTTTAACATTTGGGTAGTCATGATGTATTGCTAGATGCCACTCATGATATATAAATATAAATAAATTATCAAATTGATATTAATTAGAATTTATATTTATTGTCAACATGTTCGAAGTCTAATGGGTCACACATATTAAGTAACTTGATTGAGATTAAATAAGTATAATCAATTAAGTTGGACTTAATTATAATAGACCAAATTAAAGTAGGAAATTAATTAAGTTCACAGAGGCTTAATTGAATCAAAATACAATTTTTGTATTTAGGGTTACAACTTAGTTTGGCTATATAAATATATTATGTTAGTAAACTAAAGTTGTAAGCTTTCAACTACTTCTTAGGCGTTTCATAAAAAATAAGAAAAAAATAGTTTTCTTTATCTTACAAAAATAAGATTCGACAAGAAATTTTGGTTTTTTGTTTTAGGAACAAAACTTGCTAGCACAAGTAAAAAGTCCTACGTCTAAAAAGGTCTTATTCGGTCACTTTATGGGTTACTGTTAGAGGTCAAATACTTGGGTGGTTGAAGATTTGATAAATCTTAAAGGTAAAGAAGCGTTTTTGGATTTAATTGGTTCTTGATTACGATATCTAGAGTAAGGTATATAACTCTTAAACTTATGAATGTTCATAATTAATTAAAAAATTACATAAAATACATAAACATTGATCTTGTAGGATTCGACTGTTTCTCTAATTAAATGCTAGTTTATTATTTAGCTGCGTTACATTTTTTTAATTTATTGATCTTTTTCATATTTGAGCATGAGGTCAAATCCCAGCAGTGGTATGAGGTCGAATCACACAAGCTTAGAAAAGAAAATTTTCTAAGAAAGACAAGGATGGAAAGGCATCAACTTCGAAAGGTATGAAGCCTACTAAAGGAGTGACGAAAGACAAGGACAATGACAAATGCCATTTTTGCAGAAAACTAGGGCATTGGAGGCGCGATTGCAAGGATTATCTTAAATCCATCAAAGGAAGTTTCCTCATCAGGTATGAATCATATGATGATTTATTTTTCACTACTTGGTATATGATACCTTATTCTTTATTAATGGTTTTAATATGTATGACATATATGTGTGACATATTGGAGGAACCAATGACAAGGAGCAATGAAGAATAGGAACAATAAATAATTTTAGAACATTGATGTTTTCATAGCATGATTGCCAAGATGAGATGTTTTCATTTTGGGCTTCTGGCTAAATATTTTATTTTATGTTTTGGAAACATAGATTTATATTTTGCTAGTATGAGATGCTTAGCTTATATATATATATTTATATATTTACATTGCATCTCATTTTATTTTGGAATTGTTCTAAATTATTTATCCTTAAGTATAACTTTGCATATATGATAATCATTACTAAGTTATAATGATAAGTTCATTGTGAGATTATTTTTCTTTTGATTATGAATCAAAAAGGAAATTAATAAGATGACTTAGATAAAATTGAGTCCTAACTCAATGAATTCATAATAGGATTATGAACATATTTAGTCAAGGAGTATTCTTATTGAAATCTTAGATCTAAATTAAGATTACTTAGAACTAAATAACAATTGATTATCATATTGAATTCATAAGAGATGAATCACAAAGCATTCCAACCCCAATTAATCGCATGAACTAACATTTGATAGGAATTCATCCCATAACCAATGATGAACAACTTATAATATGTATCTATACATAAAAGTTATGGATATAAAACCCCCAAAGAAAGTAAATAAGTTTACTTGGTAAGATTTCTATATATAATAGAAATAGTGGGAGTTAATGACACTTTAAAGGTCAAGGGTCATGAAATTATGAAATCCGATTTATAAGATCTATGCATAAAGATTGATTTAATGGGATGCATAGGGATGCATAAGGATGCATAATTTATGAGATGAATCCATTAAATACAAACCATTAGTAGGATGCATATTGATGCACTACTCATAGAAGATGAGTGTATTAAATGATCCAACATGAAGGATTAGACAATAATCTTTATTCAATAAATTTGAAGTACTTGAATTGATTGAGCAAGATAAACATATTTTATGCAAATCATTAAATTAATGGGAGTAAGATATGTTACCCATTAAAAGTGTATAAGATACATTTGCCAGTCTAAGAAAAACAAATTGGGACTAAAGAGTTAGTGCTTAAAAGGAGACTCAACAAAAGAATTTAAAATGACATGTTAAAGGAGCTTAACAAAGAGAAAGTCTTAAATGTTAAAAGTGACATAAAGTCATGATTGAGCAGTTATATTAGATTGGTTCCAAAACAAGAGATAACTGCATGATTATATCTATAACCGGATACAAACCTTTTGTTTAGGCTACAAAAGATGAGATATTTGGATCATTGGTTTAATGAACTAATAAATGACTCGGAGTTGTTAAAGTAACAACAAGAGCCATAATAATGGAATCAAGGTCTCGTTGTGATCTAAATTAGTATTTTGATTATTACAATGGAAATTGTCAAACATATAAATTAACATATTCTCAAATATTGCAATTTGAGTTGTCCTAGTAAAGACACAATCACTAAGCGAAGAAGTTCGATATAGGATACGTTAGTAATTGACTCAAGTTCAAGTGGGAGATTGTTGGTATATGCCCTTGATTCAATTAGATTGGTCAAGGAATATATATTTTCATTTAATGCATATTTAATTGCATAACTATATGTGATAGAGGTTTTCCTTCATGGTACTGCAATAATAAGGAGTTATTAAGTACTAATTAGACGAAGCCCATGGAACATACAGGCCTTGCAAGAGAATTGTAAAGTTATTACAATTATGAAATCACTATGCATTAAAGCCAAGTTCCTAAAATTGTTCCTGGTCATTGTATTGTTAAGAGAAGGCATTGACAACGTTTAAAGACTAGTACATGTTAAGCCTCCTTACTTGAGAAGTAAGCAATCTGTGAGACCTTGTCAAGCTCGATTAAAAGACGGTATTGTACCGAGTGGTACAACCAAGTTAAATCTAGCCTTGAACTAGTTTAAATAGAAATTCTAATAGGAATGAAAATTCTAAAACTCACATAATGACTTAGAATGGTGATTCGGAGTTCGAGGTTTAATTTGGAGTCAATCGAGAAAATTGATCGGTTGGGGGCAAAACGGTTATTTTGCCATTTAAGGACAAAATGGATATTTTTAGTAAAGATTTGATCACATTTGATCAAGATTAATCATTTGAAGTATACTATGATTATTCGGAGTATAATATGAAGTTTAGCAGTGATAAATTTAATTTCTTGGTATTTTTAGAGCATAATGGTAAAATGGTAATTTTGCTACTAGAGGACAAAACGAGAATTTTTAGAAAAGATTTTGGCCTCATTTGATTAAGATTGATCAATTGAAGTGTTATTTGAGGTTGAAAAGTGGGAAAAATGTAATTTCGGTACATTTCGGAGTGTAGGGGCAAAATCGTAATTTTTTCGCCTCGGGGCAAATTGGTAAATTTTTCACCCCTGCACTTGTCAAGACCAAGGGATTTTATTCAGCATGGAATAGGATAAATATGACAAAAGTGTGATGGAGAATTGATGGATAAAAAGTCAAATATTTAAAATTTGAACCAATGGAAAAATGCCATGTGGCATATTTGGAATATTTTATTATTTCTTTATAAAATGGCATAAATCGGCCCATTTCTCTCTCATCATATTTGGCCAAGAGAGGAAAAAGGAGAAGAAAAGGAAAGAAAATAAAAACAAAGAGGAAAAACCAAAAACCTAGCCAAAAAATCAAGAAAAAGTGTGATTTTCAAGGAAAATCAAGTGAAAAAGGTAACATTTCTTCACTTTTGCCTATGATCTACAATACCCATGCATTTCTTTCCATTTTCTATGGTTGAGAGGCATGATTTCATGATGAATTCAATTCTGAAAAAAATGGGTACGATAGGAGAAATGATGTTGGAATTGGTTGAATTTGAGTTATGTTAGTGTTTAAGGCTAGTTTAGTATGTTAGTAAGAAAAACAACAAGAAAAGAATCCATTTTCTCCACCAATTTTTCACAACCGAATGCCTTATGGAGTGTGTGGAAAATGAAATGAATTAGAAAATGATGATTTATGGTGAGAAAACGAAATAGGAAAAATTTTGATATTTTTGCACCATTATTGGTCGAAAATTTCAAGAAGAAAAGTGAAGATGGATTTGCTAATTTTAAGTTAATTGACTTGAAATTGGTGAATTAAAGCATTAGAAAAGAAATGGAATTAATTGGAGCTAAATCGGACGCGTGTATCGATTTATCAGGTAAAAGACCGGAATAGGCCAATATGGTGTTTAGGCAAAATTTAGACATTTTGCATTTCATATCATGCATTAGTATAGAGCCTAGGTTAGTTTATTTTAATTTGCACCAATATAGTAATTAAATTATTATGCAATTTGTCAAGGTGGTGAATCCTCCGGTAAAGGCAAGGAAATTACACTTGAGAATCGGTGATCGGAGTCCTCTAAATTCGACTCCCAAAAACTGTGAGTGAACTTGCATTTCAAATTGTTTTGGGAAATGTACATGTATTGAGATGAAATATTTGGATGATTTTATCCAAATTTTCTTAAAATGCATACTGGGGAACAAGCCCTTGATAAAAACATTTTGATGTTGTGAATTGTGATATGCATAAAGGCATGAATTCATGTGCCCCTATAACATGCTGCTATATATGTGTAGATGTGTGATATATATTGACAAATAATATTGTGTGATAATTATAACCGCACATGTGCACGATGTGGGGGAGCACATGTCGGTGATGACGGGTGTGGAGATATGGAGGATGATATTGCCTGTGCACGATGTGGGGGAATGCACACGATAACTCCAGCTATGTGCGCGATGTGGGGGTTGCACATGAGCTGGTGAGATGGTGGTGATATTTGTGTTCATCTATGTGTGTATATGTGTGAAATTGAGTACTCTTCATTGTAAATAAATTTGAATTGAGGGAAATGGTTTGATATTGAATTGAATAAAAATGGTTTTGTTCCAAGTGTGTGCATCATGGTTTTAAATCCTTCCTTGATATTATTACTTGTTCCCACCTAATGTTCACTCACTGAGTTTTGTACTCATAGTTTTAAAAATTCATGTTTTTAGATCAGGAGACTGTTGGACCCTAGATCGAGGAGTCTCTGTAGTGTGTCTCTTGGGTTAAAGGTGGGCATTCAGTAGCAACTTTTCCCTTTTATTGTAAATTCTCCGCTGGAAGTCATGGGCCTTTTGTATTGTGATTATGTACATGTAATGTACATTGCCAAATTTTATGTTTGACTAGTATGTATGTGCATATTTTGTCTATAATGCCATTGTGAATTAGCTTGTGCACACTGGGTGCGATGTGTGTGGATGTCTTAGTCGAGAAGACGTCAAGTAAAAATAAATAAAATAGGCTTGCTTGGGCTTGGTGGGCTATGCCTGTTGGGCCCTTGCGCCGGTCATGGCCCGAGAATTGGGTCGTGACACAATCAATCTCATAGATTGAAGTATATGGGATACTTAAGGATAACATGTAGGTGCTTGTTAAATAACAAGTTCACTAAACATGACCCGCTATGAGAACTTCATTTGGCATTTCACTTAAGTGTCTATGGAATATGTTCTCATGTGATAGTTATGCAACTAGTCCTTAGACTTGAGACATCAAGTCATATTTTATGGGAATGACATACTTTGATTTCACCCCAACGAGTTTGGAGGTGACTAGATGCCTAAGCAGGGTGTTTTTAGGTATGCCATGAAGCATGCAAAGGTGAATGAGTGGTTAAGAGAGGATGCAACACCCCAAGTGGTATGAAGGAATGTATCTCACTTGTTCTCAATTATTGATTAACTTGTATAAAGTCTTTAGCCAAAGCATAATGAATTTGAGGAAAGTTAGTTTCCTAAATTCATAAGGTTAGTCATGAATTATGAGAATTAATATGGAATGTCATAAATCGATACTGAGCCATGCTTTATGATATATTTGGGATATTTGATGAAATGATCGTATTACACTGAGAGGCTTATCACTGAAGGATTTTGTCAAATTCTTTAATTGACTCTCTAACATTTGGGTGGTCATGATGTATTGCTAAATGCCATTCATGATATATAAATGTAAATCAATTATTGAATTGATATTTAATTAGGATTTATATTTATTGTCAACATGTTAAAAGCCTGATAGGCCACACACATTAAGTAACATGATTGAGATTAAATAAGGATAATCAATAAAGTTGGACTTAATTATAATAGACCAAATTAAATTGGAAAATTAATTAAGTTCATAGAGACTTAATTAAATTAAAATACAACTGTTGCATTTAGGGTTGCAACTTAGTTTGGCTATATAAATATGTTATGTTAGCAAACTAAAGCTTTAAGCCTTCAATTACTTCTTAGCCATTTCATAAAAAATAAGAAAAGAAAAATAGTTTTCTTTGTTTTACAGAAATAAGATTCGACACAAAACTTTGGTCTTTTTGTTTTATAAACAAAACTTGCTAGCACAAGTAAAAAATCCTACCTTTGAGAAGGTCTTATTGTAAAACCCGACCCTATAAACACATGTCATGACATACATGCACTGAGTAGCATGTTTATATGCTAGGAAAGCCCCTAAGAATAGACGAAACCCGATATTGTACCTAATGGTACACTTGAGTTGATTTAACCTCGAACTAGTTCAAATAGAAATCTTAAGATGAAATTTAATATTTTACAGTCCATGAATGACTAAAAATGATTGTTCAGAGTTTAAGGGTTTATTTGGGATAAATTTGAAAATATTGATGTTAAGGGGCAAAATCGTCATTTTGCTACCTAAGATAATAATTTGATCATGGAGTGAAATTTTTGACCAAGATTAACTATTTGGAGTGCAATTTAATGATAGGAAGTGAAAATTTTCAATTCTGGCAATTTTCGAAATATAGGGGCAAAATGGTAATTTTGTCACCCACGGGGTAAAACTGTAATTTTCACCACCCAAAACTTATCAAAATCATAGGATTTATTTTATTTTTGGTATGAATAACTATGGTATTTTAAGTGGTGAAAAATTAAAGTTTAAAAGACAAAATTTTAAAAACGAGCCAATGAGAAAGTGACACATGGCACTTTTTAATGATTTAATATTATTTTAAAGGAAAATCAGCCCGTTTAAACCCCACATCAGGTGATGGTTGGCCATAAGGAGAAAACAAGAGAGAAAATAGAGAGGAAAGGAAGAAAAGAGAAAAACCAAAGGAAAACTAGAAAATTCAAAAGGGAATTCGAGTTTTCCATCTGTTTACGCGTCTAACGGTAAGATTTTTCGACTTTAGCTTGATTTCTACCTTTCCTATGCCTTTGTTTCCATTTAGCATGCTTGAGGAGAGAGATCAAAAAGTGATACCAAGGGCTGGCCGAATTTCAAGGGGAAGGATTTTGAAATTTTTATGTTTTGATTCTTAGTTAAATTGGTAGTTTTAGTTAGTTAAATGTGTTTAGAAATCAAATTGGGCAAGAAAGCATGAAATTCTCACAATACCCACCCTTGGTCGAATATTCAATGATGTAAAATGATGATGAACTGATTTTTATTCTAAGAGAAATGAAAAGAAAATGATGAAAAATGGTTAATTGTGAAAGAAAAACAAAGTGGAAAATTAACAGGGTTAATGTCCCATTTTTGGCCGAATTTTCCAAGGAGGAAAGTGAGTTGATTTTGGTGATTTTAGAGGCTTATTGGCTGATATTTAATGGTTAGAAATGTTGGAGAGAGAATGGGAAATTTTAGAGTTAAAATGGAACACGATAGCAATTTATCAGGTAAAGTGCCAAAAATAGGTTAATACCGTGTTTAAGCCGTTTTAGGCCATTGCATTTCATACCATGCGTTAGTATAGGATTTAAGTCAATTATATAGTGATTTAGCATCAATGTGGTGAATTGTGTAATTTTTGTAATGTGTCTAGGAGGAGAGCCTTCCGGTAAAGGCAAGGAAGTCGTACTCGACGAATAGTGATCGGGGCACCTAGAAAGCATTTAATTTGTACAAACGGTAAGTAAACCTATTATTATTGTAAATTATCTAGAGTTTATTTTTAAATGCTCTTTATGTATTTTATGAAACGAAAATGAGATTAAAACGGGACTTTTGATGTTTTAGAAATAAATGTGACAAATAAATATACTGTGTTGATTATCTGAAATAAGAAACTTTTGATTATGAAATTAAGTAATTGGAGGCTGCCAATTGTCTTGAAAAATATATTTTCCTATGAATGGCTTATGATATATGAGTATATGTGGCTATATTTTATAATTGTATTTGGAATTTATGTAAGCTGTCTTTTACTATGCAGGCTGGGTAAATAAATAAAAGCCATGTTATACTGTCAAAATTTTATTAAAATTGGTGGGTTTAGTCACTGTAGTGACGGGTTTTCGTGAACTACCTATTAGAGGGGCACGATAAACCCAGTTACATAGTTACTCCGGTTGTAGAGGCGATGAGGGTAACTCTCGGGGTAGTGTTAGAGCTCACTTAACGTTGAACCCCCACGTGAATGTGTAACTCGGCCAACGCCAAGGAACGACTTGTTTTCGAAACTAAAATGTGTTTAACATGTAAATGTCTTAACAACCTTGGCGGACTCGGTTAGATGCCTCGGCCAAGGTATCCCCAAAGACTAGTTTTGGCTTGAGCCATGTTTTTAATAAAAGTCATAAGCCTTAACAACTGTTTTGGTAAATTACAAATATTTTATGGTTTAAGAAATAAATTGAAAACCTTATCAAATGGTTTGGGATTTGTTGTTTAAACTTGCCTCCATTTTACTCGCCTTTAGATATTTATAATAATGTATGTTTACTCATTGGGATTGCAAAATCTCACCCACTTCCTTTCCAAACATTTCAGGCCTGTGGTAGCTTGTAAATACCCGATTTTGTCGAGGATTCTAGTTGACAGACATTAGGTTATTATCACCAACACTTAGTGTATTTATGGGCCACTTGTCATTGTAATTATTATTGTACATTATAACTTTGTAAATTATTATATGTATGAATTTATTTTACTTTCACGTTACAAAAAATTACTTACACGTGTTTCTATAAATATTGTTTTATATAAAAATGCTATATTTTAATCAATATTTTGAATAGTAATATTTGTCTATAAACCCTTTAAAAAAAAGCATGTTTCGGACTTTTGATTTCAAATTCGATTTCGAAGTATGTATTCTCGACGTATAAACTACATTTTTACCAAATTTTGATATTTTTGTTGAAAAATGACCAAAATGCCCCTATGAGGTAAAAATTATTTTTTGATTTACTTGAGCCGGAAACGACTGGTAATTGTTTAAAACGGAATGTTTAGCAACGATTGCTCACAGAAAAGGCAAGAAATTGATACGTAAGCCTTGCGGGGTTCCGATTCGCATTCCGGATAATGAGTGTCAATCGGGACATCGGGGCGGTTGTCATGGGCCCAAGAGAGGTTCCGGGTCGTGACACTTATTCGGTCACTATGCGGATTACTATTAGAGGCCAAATACTTAGGTGGTTGAAGATTTGACAAATCCTAAATGTGAAGAAGAGTTTTTGGATTTAATTGGCTCTTGATTACGATATCTAGAGTAAGGTATGTAACTCTTAAACTTATGAATGTTCATAATTAATAAGAAAATTACATGAAAAACACAAACATTGATCCTATAAAATACGACAGTTTCTTTGATTAAATGCTAGTTTATGATTCCACTATGTTATTTTTTTTTAATTTATTGATTATTTTCATATTTGAGCATGAAGTCAAACCCCAACACAAATAACAATGAATGGAAGTGAATATTAGAAGAATTAATATTTTATAAACAAAAGAATATCAAATGCTATGTCTTAAACTGCAGTTGGTCGAAGAAATAAGAAGTTACATTTTAAGCTCATTTTTTAAGGATTTTATTATATTCAGGCTAAGAAATAGTGCCCAAGCTCCAAAACCTAAGTACATTATTTTATTCAATGCCAAATTGAATGCAATTAATGATAATAAACATTGAACAATGAGAACAAAAATTAGTGATTTGTTCTTAACTTTTGTGTTTGCTTAAGCATATTATTTTGATGTTTGGACAATTAGTTGGTATCTAACTTTAATAAAGAAGTTTAATCATATGTTCACCCTTTTCCCTCCACTATTCTTATTCAATTCATTCTTCTTATCCTTTCCCTTTTTCAAAACCTCTTTCCCCAAAGATTGTAGACCCAAGCTACTTAGAGAGGGTTTTTCTGGTAAAGAAAGAAGACACGTTGAAAAAAGTAAAACAAAATTCACTAGATTTGATAGAAAGGAAGATTAGAGCAGTCATTGAATCATAAGTGCTTTGATGACAGGCAGTGAAAAATAAGAAAAGGTACAGAAAGCAGCGGAGCACGATGGATGGAAAAGGCTAAGTAAAGAGAATATTTGGAAGAGCTTTGAGAAAGTTTTGAGAGTAATCATTGATAAGTTTTTTACTATTTTTTAAGGTAAAACACTCTATTACCCCTAACTTTTAATCATAATTATACACAAATCTATTAGTTTGCAAAATGAACACTTGGCCTCAAACAACTAAATGGTGTTAAAATTTAAATTGAAATGTCTAAAATGTCTTTCTCTTTTTTTTAAAAATTTTTTTTACTAGTTAACAACCGAATTTGGCTCAGATCTAACCAAATTTCTTAAGGAGCATCAGATTTGGTGCTCTTTAGGGAGTATTGGATCTGTGCTCCTTAGAGAGCACTATGTTGGGGAGCACTTGATTGGTGCTCATTAAGGAGCACCATATTGGGTGCTCTTCACCCAAGGAGCCCCACGTTGGGTGCTCCTTAAGAGCTCCCACGATGGATGTTCCCTAGTGCTCCTTTTAGGGGGGGAGGGAGATTCTGCTTCAGTTGGATCTAATGAGATAGAAAATTTTTTTCAAAAGAAAAAAAATTAAAAATAAAAATATATAATTTATATAGTATGGTAATTTATAAAATTGATAAAAGGTGAAATTATCTTTTCAATATTGCCACATCATCAAAACTAACGGGAAATATTAATGGTGCATTAACGGCTGGACTTATGTGTCTAGCGAAAAATATTCTTTTAGGGTGGACTATCCAATTTAAAAACTAATGAATCTGCATGGAATTATGACTAAAAGTTAGGGAGGCGAGGGTATTTTACCTTATTTTCTAATTACCTCTCAACTTTCCAAACTCCCATATTAATACTAAATAAGAGTAATAGTTGGAATAAGGAGAGTACTTGTAGAAGAACACGTTCAATTATCGAAAAATGTGCTTGTTATAAGAAGAACGCATTCACTATGAGAAGAACGTTTTGTCGGCATTGAAATTACTCATGTTTTGATTTGACAAAATTGTATGATGATTTAAGATTGATGACAAGCATTTGAAATTGTTTGGGAAAATATTTAGGAAGTCATGCATACTTAGAAAACATCATTGGACTTTCAAGCATTAAGTTTTTAGCTTCACAATATCAAGAGCAAAAATTCCTCAACTCAATATTTGACTACAAGGAAGATATGATTGATAAAGCATGCTTAAACATAAAAAAATCTTGAAGAATTAAAGCACTAGTTGACCCTAGAGTAAGCCCAATCGATTAAAAGGCAGAATGTATGCAAATCTTAAAGAAAACAAAGCTTCTGTCAATCCTTGACGCATGGTTAATTGACCTTAAGGCAGATTGCATGAAAATATCAAAGCTTGAGAAGCCCTAATCGATCCCATAAACCTTACCAATCAACCTTCAGGTAGATTGCACAAAAATTTCAAAGTTTATGAAGCACCAGTCCACCTTCAAGGCTTCGTAATTGACTACCAAAGGTCGGATTTCAAAATTACATGCCCTCAGGTACAGGATCGAGTAGAGGATACTGAAATCTAACTATGGAAGTCTTAATTCAAGATTTTGAAGAACCATAGACGAACTCAAAAGCCTTGTACTTAACCCTAGAGGTTCAATATGGCCAGATTTATTTCAAACTTGTGTCTAACAACTCCAAATCTTCTTGAAAGTATAAAAAGATGCTTTGGACTCATTTTGAAGGAAGGAATAGAAGAAAGAAGACAAATAAAAGCACTAAAAACTTAGAGAAAAGCTTCAAGTTGATTTTTCCTTTCTTGCATTCAAATATTAACCTTCCTAACATTCAAAGCCATTCATTGTTATCTTTTAAGTTGATATTCTTGTATTTATTGTGCTTAAGCTTAAACACTTAGCCTATCAACCTTTGAGAGGTATTTATTACTATTACTCCTTTTGTACACACTCTTGTAAAAGTTCTAACTCATTCTTGAAAAGTTAATGAAGGTTTGTGGTTGAACCCGTTAAAAACCATTGTGAGGGTTTATGATTGAGCCCGTTAAAAGCCATTGTGAAAGTTATTACTTGATCTCGTGAAGAAACATTTGTAAAGGTTTAATGCTTGATCCCATTTAAAAAGCACATTTCCTTGAGTGGATTTGAAACTCTTAAGGCACTAAGGGAGAGGACGTAGACATTTAAGAAAGCTAAACCTTTATAAAAATACCTATTTCTTAATTTCTTTTTTAGCCTTGTGGTTTATTGTTAAAAAGTCTTTTAAGAAAATCATTTGGTTTAATTGCAAGACAAGTAGAAAATTTGTTATTGAAGAAAGCTTGATTTTTCACCAAGGTTTTAAATAAAATTTAAAAAGCCCAATTCATCTCCATTTGGTCTTTATTATATTGAGCTACTACACTAACAATTAGTATCAAAGTGAGGGCTAAATTTTGCAAGTCTGACAGTGTGAGACCCTGTCTAATTTGTTAAAAGCCGGTATTGTACCTAGTGGTACAATTAAGTTAAATCGAGCTTCAAACTAGTTTAATAGAAATTCTAAGAGGAATTTCAAAATTTTGAAACCCACAGAATAGCTCAGAATAGTGATTCGGAGTTCAAGGTCCAGTCTGGAGTCAATCGGGAAAATTGACCGGTTAGGGACAAAACGATCATTTTCTCATTTGTTGATTAATGGAGATTTTTAACCAAGATTTGATCACATTGGACCAAAAAAATAATTATATGAAATACAGTTATGATTGTTGGAGTATAAAATGATGTTTAGCAGTGTAAAATGGTGATTTTCGGTGTTTTTGGAGCACAAGGGCAAAATGGTAATTTTACCACCGGAGTACTAAACGTGAATTTTTTTGAAAGGATTTTGTCCCATTTGGTTAATATGGATTAATATTAGTGTTATTTGAGGTTGGACAGTGAAAATAATGAAATTCTGATACATTTCGGAGTATAGGGGCAAAATCGTAATTTTGCCATTTCGGGGGGCAAAACCGTAATTTCCACTACTAGGATAATTTTTCCAGCCATGATCATCCTTGGATCATACTTTGACTTGATTAATCAAATGGTGGAAAAGAAATGGGAGAAAAAGTCAAAAAGTAAAGAAATTGGGCCAATGGCATAATGCCATGTGGCAAAGTTGTTTATTTTACTATTTAAGCCATAAAAATCAGCCTTAGCCCTCATTTTCTCTCTCAATATTCGGCTCACATCAGAATTGAAGGGGAGAAAAGAAGAACAAAAGGAAAAACCCTAAAACCTAGGTGGAAATTCAAGGAAAAGTGTGAGTTTCAAGGGAAATCACTTGAAAAAGGTAATAAATCTTTACTTTGGCTTGTGATCTACGGTATCTATGCTTTTGTTCTTGAATTCTATGGTTAAATATTGAGATATCATGATGGAATGAATTCTGAAAAATGGGTATGAATATGGATTTAATGTTGGATTGGATTGAATTTAGACTATGCTAGTGTTTGGAGGTAGTTAAGCATGATTATGGACAAAAATGGAAGAAAGAAATTGAATCTCATGGTTGTTCTTCATTAGGCCGAACCTAGGGTGGAGAGTGCATGAGGAAATTGGTTCATTTCAAATGAAATGATTTCATTTCATTTCATTTGAAATGAAAGAAATTAGAAAATGACAAATTCAAGTGAAAAATGTAGTAGAAAAATTTTCAGTGCTAATGCACTGTATTGACCGAATTTTTCCATAAGAAATGGAAAAGGTTGGATGCTGAAATTGGTATTAATTAAGTGGCATGTGATGAATTAAAGTATTAGAAAAAGAATGGACCAATTCGGAACCAAATTGGACATAATAGCCGATTAATCGGGCAATCGGTCGAAATTAGGCAATATCGCGTTAAAGCGATAATCGGACGCATTTTTGCCTTTGCGTATCATACGTTAGCAATTTAAATTTGTTTATATTAGTTTGGGGGCAATATAGTAAATTTCCTAATTTTATTCTGTGTTAAGGTGGTGAGAAGTCCGAGAAAGGCAAGGGAATCGTGATTGAGGATTTTTAATCCGATAGCATCCGGAATCCGAATTTGTGAGACGGTGAGTGAACTTGCATTTCAAATTATTTGGGGAATGCACATTGTATTGAAATAGATGATTAAATGATTTATTCAAAGTTTTTTTTTAAAAAAATATGTGCCGGGAACAAGCCCTTGATAAAAATGATTTTATGTGATGGAATTATGTGGTATGCATGAAATTATGTGTTCTTATTACATGTTGTCACATATGTGTGAATATGTGTGATGTATGGACATTTGATATTGTTGATATATATGTAAATGTACATGTGTGTGATGTGGGGAAAAGCTCATGTCGGTGAAATTGGATGTGAAAAATATGGTTTGTGCATGATGTGGGGGGGATGCACACTGTAGCTCCAGCTATGTGCGCGATGTGGGGGTTGCACATAAGCTGGTGAGTGCACAAGGTGCACATGATGATGACTCCAGCTATGTGCGCGATGTGGGGGTTGCACATGAGCTGGTGAGTGCACAAGGTGCACATGATGATGACTCCAGCTATGTGCGCGATGTGGGGGTTGCACATGAGCTGGTGAGTGCACAAGGTGCACACGATATCTTCAGCTGGTCAGACAATGGAATGTTGTATTTATCTGTGTGTGTATGTATGAAATTGATTATTCCTTCATTATAAATTAAATTGAAGTGAGGGGAAGGGTTTGATAATAAATTGGATAAAAATGAATGTGTTCCAAATGTATGCATCATATTTTTAACCCTTCCTGATATTATGGCTTGTTCCTATCTAATGTTTGCTCACTGAGTTTTATACTCACCGTTTTCAAAAATTCATGTTTTCAGATCAGGAGATTGTAGATTCCTAGATCGCGGGATCACAGTAGTCCATCTCCTGGTAGGTGTCTGGCATTCAGTAGTTGCCGTTTTTATTGTACATGTCTCCGCTGGAAGTCATGGGTTTTTGTATGATGGTTATGTACATGTAATGTACACTGTCATAGTTTATTTCTGACTGGTATGAATGTAAATGTGTAAGCAATGTAAATTGCTAAATATATGACTGGCATAGTGCATGTATATTAATGTTGATAATGTCATTGTGAATTAGCTATGTTCACACCCGGGAAAAGGTGTGTGTGTGTATGTATGATTGGATATGCCATTGTTAATTGGCACTGTATGCACACTGGGTGCATTACGTGTGGATGCCTCACACGAGCATGTATAGAATAAAGTAAGTGAAATTAGGCTTGCTTGGGCTTAGTGAGCTATGCTTATTGGGTCCTTGCGCCGGTCATGGCCCGAGAATTGGGTCGTGACAGACAGCCTTTAGTGATTCATTGTAGAAGCTTAAATCAGCAAAAATAGAAATCATGGCAATTGTGCCTGGTGAAGGGCAATCAATCCAAAGGCTTTTTTTCTTTGTTGATATGAACTATCCTTATTGGAAAAAGAGGATAGAGATGTTTATACAATTAATAGACGTAGAAGTTTAGAATGTGATATTAGATGGTCCACATGTCCCTTATAAGGAAGTAAATAACAAAATAGTCATTAAGACTAGGAGAGAGTATGATGTTAAAGAGAAAAAATTGATTCAAATCAATTATAAGGCATAATATTGGTGTAAAAGTCTCAATAAGCAATATACCAAGAAGGGGTGAATTAGTATTTAAAAATTCTTTTGAATACTAAGAATAACAATAAAAATTTTTGCAATCAAAAATCTTTTTTTGTGTAAAAAATAAAGTGTGTGACTTTCCTAAACAAATTTTCAATAATAAATTGAAATGAACAAACAATAAATCATAGTAAAAATATTTTCCTAAGTCAAGTGCAAGAAAAAATAATGAATTTAGATAAAATATTTTCCTAAACAAAAATAATGAATCAAGATTTTTTCCTAAGCTAAATGCAAGTAATAAATCACAATGGGGAAAATTAAAAAAAACAAGACACAAGATTTTTATAGTGGTTTTGGCTTTCTCTAGTGCCTATATGTGATACCCTGTACCCTCGTTGGACACAAACAAGAGTTTATTGATCAAATGAGTGATCAATTGATGCGAATTGACGTGTTAAGAAACGCTCAAGAATAAAATATTTCGCACGTGCAGAAACCTCAATTAAATAATAATATTTTAGTAAGAGATGAATTAGCTAGCTCAAGGATGATTCGGAGGTAAACCGAGATATAATAATGTGTTTCGAGACCAAAGTAGGCAAGTGAAAATTTTTAGAATAAAATAATATTTTATTTAATAAAATAATATTAAAATATTAATATTTTATATAATGTCAAAAATTAGTCATGAAAAACAGAATATGACTAATTTAAGTGGGGGAGAAGAAATAAAGAATAATTTTGAAGGAAAATGGCAAAAAACGTATGATGTGATTTTTATCGAGTTAACGCGGTAAGTAAATGTTTAAATATTACGGTGAAACTGCGTTGAAATACGATTTCGACATTTTGGTTATACATGTGTAAGAGAAGGAAAATAGATGAAAATTATAATTTTTACATGTGTTGGAATAATTAATTTTATTTGATGAAAATTTGATGGTGGTGAGTTAAATAAAATAAAATTAAGGAATGGTAAGTAAATTTTAGTACTTTGAAGAAATAAAAATAAAATGAAAGTAAAATAGATGATGAAATAATAAAGAAAGGTAGTGGAAAAGTCAGACAAATATTTATTTATATACATGAGTGAACACATGGACATGAGACAAGAAGAAAAGTCAAGCAAATATTTTATATGTACATGCATGGCTACATAAAGACAAAAGAACCAATGAAAGAAATAAAAATGAAGACATGAAATGAAGTGGGGACCGGTCACACAAATGAAAGGAAAAAGGCAAGGAAAAGTCAAGGTAAGTGAAAAAGAAATAAAAAGAAGAAGTGAAGCGAAGTGCAAATGAAGACAAAGTAAAGAAAAGTCAAAGAAATAAAAGATAAAGGAAGTGATGGTCGGCTAAGCATGCAAGAAGGGAATAAAGACAAAGAAATAAAGAAAAGAAAAAGAGATAAGAAGAGGGAAAAATCTAAAAAGAGTTAGGTCGGCAAAGAAAAAGAAAAATAAGACAAAGGAATGGAGGAAAAAAAGGCAAAGAAAGAGAGGAAAGACAAGGAAAAAGGAAGAGAGGAAGGGGCGGGCAAAGGATGGGAGAAAGATGAGAAATAACCGAGCAAAAAGAGAGAAAGGAAAAGACAAAAAGAAAGAGGAAAGAAAAGGGCGTGGAGGAGGAGAGAAAGAGCTGATTTTTGGCTGCACTTTAGAGGGATTTTGAGCTAAAAATTTCTAGGTTTTGTTGTCCAATTTTTGAGGTAAGGAAAGCTAATTTTTATTGAGGTTTTATGGCTGAAAATTTAGCTAGAAATTGGGCTGAAAATTTACTGGTTTTAAAGCAAAAAATTTTACACTTTTAAGGGCTAAAATTGATGAGTTTTTATGGTTGAAAAATTTAAGGAATTGTTGCTGATTTTTTAGGGTAAATTTTTGAGAATTTGGAGGTGGAAAAGGGGCAGCAGAACTATTGGAAATAGAAGCTAAAAAGAGTTGAAGTTGTGCCGCCCAAACGGTGGAGAAAGAAAGAGGAAAAAGGTGGCTGGCGGTGGTGGAAAGGATGGGCTACCTCCGGTGGAGGAGGAGGCCACGACAATGAGAAGTCACAGGCTGGGAAGAGAAAAGAAGAAGAAAACACGTGAAAAGAAAGAAAAAAAATAGAAAATAAAAATGGGCCAAGTCGAAATTAAAAATTGGGTAAGGCCCAATGGAGGAATAAAATGTGACAAGGCCCAATAGGAAAAGTAAATGGGTTTAGCCCAATGTGAGGAAAGGAAGAGAAGCCCGTGGAGAGGGGCCCAAAAGGAAATAAAGGAATGAAAAAGGTCCAAATGGTAAGTGAATTGTCTATTTAAAAATTTATGGATAATTAATATTATGTATATTTTAGATGAAAAATATGCAAGTTACTTGAGGTATTTTAATTCAATTACTATCCATACAAATGTATGATTAAATATATAGGATTTAAATTTTATGTTGCTAGGAACGTTTGTAGAGGAGGCGAGGCAGTGTGACAAAGGATCGAGAATAAAAGTATTAC
Source organism: Theobroma grandiflorum (assembly GCA_036013995.1). Classification (NCBI taxonomy): domain Eukaryota; kingdom Viridiplantae; phylum Streptophyta; class Magnoliopsida; order Malvales; family Malvaceae; genus Theobroma; species Theobroma grandiflorum. The sequence continues at coordinate 19,946,301 of CP142131.1, forward strand.
GAACTCCTAGTACAGTGAGTAAACTTATTATTGTCTTGATTATCTAGAGTAGTTTTTATTATATTGTGTGATTTTATAGAGAATGGGTTTAAATGGTAAATTTCTATGTTTTAAGAGAAATTGTGATTTTATAAAATGACTTTATAAAATTTTCTAGAAAATTGAATACGAGTTTTGAAATTAGAGTAATTGGAGACTGCCTGCTTGTGTTATAAATTATGTTTTAAATTATATGGCTTATAGCAATATGTGAGTATGAATGGCTAGACTGGTTTGTATTGAAAATTATATATACTATGTATTCAGCCTTGAGAGGCTAGATTGCGATAAATTGCCATATCATGCTAGTTAAGATTTTATAAATAAGGTGGTAGATAAAATAATCCATAATCCCTACAGTGAATGGTTTTGTGGGCCAGCCTAAGAGAGGGTGCACAAAATTAGATTTATCTTACCTCAATCAGAGAGCCGTATGTTGAGTTTCTCTGAAGGTAAAGTTTGAGTGAACATCGCGTGGACCACCGCATGAGAGTGAGACTCAACCAACGTTAAGGCATAGCTAGGTTTTCAGATATAAAAATATGTTCATGTGTATATGGTACTGAATAGCCTTGGTGGTCTCGGTCAGATGCCTCGATAGGGGTATCCTCGAGAATGATTTTGGCAGGAGCCAAGTTAAATTTTCAAGAGATTCATAAGCCATATAAATTATTTGCATGTTATGAAATACATTGGAATAGAACATTTTATTTGTCTCTACTCAATTGAAATGAGTTGAGATAAAGTGAATTGTAATACAAAGAATAAATTTGAATTTGTCTCCTTTTTACTCGACTTTAGACAGTTTAGATGGTATCTGTCTACTCACTGGGATTATGTAATCTCACCCTTCTTCCTATACATTTTTCAAGCTCGAGATAGTCTATAGACAGTTGATTTGGTCGAGAGACGATTTTGGAGGTGCACCCGTAGAAAACAAAGATTATAGTCTTATAGCCCTACACCTTATTGGTTAGTTGGGGGCCCACGTGTCACTAGAATTTAAAGTTCATACCCTGGTTCACGGAATGATAGTATATGTGAATTTATTTTGTTTTTACGCTGTAAAAATTATTTTTTAGATATTTCTGAAAATATTGTTTTATAAGAAATTAGAACATTTTATTGAATATTTTTATATATATTCAAATAGTTACAGTTTTACTTCAAATAAATCTTTTAGACCTCTAAATTTATTTTTGGTTGCAAAATATACGTTTTTCACCCACACATTGCATTCTTCGCCTATCTCAAAAATTTTGAAAGTAAATAACCAAAATGCCCCTATGAGGTTAAAATTATTTTTCTATTGTTTTGAATTGAAAAAAGCAATTTAATTCTTTAAAATATGATGTTTTGTAATGACTACTCATAGGGGAGGTAAGAAAACTGGTTCGAAAGCCTTACGATGTTTCGGTCGGTATTCGGGGTATGAATGCCTATCAAGACATCGTGGCAGTTGTCACAGGCTCGATGGGAGTTCCGGGTCGTGACACTATATCCATTCCCTTGGAACACCAAGGAATTTCAAATATACTAAGAAATGAGCTTTTATGGGATCAAGCGAAATCCTCACAATAAGATTTTACGGGATTAAGTGAAACCCTTACAATGCTTTTTACAAGATCAAGCAAAGCCCTTACAATTCTTTTTCATGAGATCAAGCGAAACCTTTCAACAATGGTTTTATGGGCTTAATCATAAACCCATAAATAGCTTTTCAAGGTTAAACTAAAACCTTCACAATAGAGTACAAAGTTTAGCAAGAAAATGCCTCGACAAAGGCTAAGTGCTAGGAGTTTAAGCTTGAGTGTAGTGAGAGAAGAAATATTAGTTCAAATGTAGCAAGTGTAGAACTTTTTCAAATCTTGGTGGAAGACTAATTGAAGCTAGAGAGTGAAGATAAGCTTTTAGAGGTCTCTCTAGGATTTAAAACTTTATCTTAAGTCTTTTTTTTTTTTGCTTTAAATAGCTTAAAGGAAGCTATTTATAGTTGGTGTGAAGTTTGGAGCTGTTCAACATAAGTTTAAATCAAATTTGACTATTGCTAGAGCTTGAAGGTGACTACAACACTCCTATGGTAGACTAAGTTTTTTAAATTTCTCAAATTAAGGCTCTATAGTCGAGTATAACCTTCCTTTACTCGATCTAATTCTAGAGAGCATGATTTTTGCAAGTTTGGGCTATGGTAGTTGACTATACCTTTGCTAGGGTTGACAATGGCTATGTAAAGTTTTCTTTTTCATGCACGTGACTTGTCAAGGTCGACTATGTTTGTTCAAATCTTCATTTTCTTGAGCTTTTTGAGATAAGGTTGACTATAGGCATTCCAGGGTCAACTATGGCTTTATAGTCTTTAAGTTTTGCACTCTTTTTGCCTTTAGTTCAACTTGAGCTTCTCTAGGTTTGACTCTTGACTTGTGTCTTGAGGTTTCTTTAGCTTTTTGGTGCATCTCTTCAATTATTCTGTCACGACCCGGTACACCTTTTGAGCTCGTGACAATAGCCGTGAAGCCTCGATAGACATTCATTACCCAGAATGACAACCAAGACCTCGCAAGGCTTTAACATCAATTTTTCCACTTCCCCTATGAGTAATAGTTACTAAAATCATGTTTAAAGGGATATGGATCATTTTCAATTAAAAAGCAGTCAAAAAGAAATTTATACTACACAGGGGTATTTTGGTCATTTTTTCCCAAAGATTTTGAAACCTGTTAAAAATATAGTATATGAGTGAAAAATACACATTTCATGTCTAAAAATAAGTTTAGTAATCAAAATCATCCATTTAAAATGAAATTTTAGCTAATTGAGCTAATTAAAAATATTAAATAAAATATTTCATTTTCTTATAAAATAATATTTATAGAACGCTACGTAAATAATTTTTACAGCGTAAGAACAAAATAAATTCATACATACACTAACACATATAACTAGGGTATGTAAATTAATTTACAATGATGTGTGGGCCCCCGAATGACCAAAAGTAACCAAGGCTGTAAACCTATAATTTTTGAGGATGCAAATCCAATAGTCGCCCTCAACGTAATCGACTATCTACAGACTGTCTTTGTCATGACCCAATTCCCGGCCCATGACCGGCGCAAGGACCCAATGAGCATAGCTCACCAAGCCCAAGCAAGCCTAATTTCACTTACTTTATTCCATACATGCTCGTGTGAGGCATCCACACGTAATGCACCCCGTGTGCATTACAATGCCAACTAACCGTGACATATCCAGTCACACATACACACACACACCCTTTCCGGGAGTGGACACAGCCAAAGCATAATGGCATTTTCAACATTAATATATATGCACTATATCAGTCATGTATTTAGCAACTCACATTGCTTACACATATACACATAATTAGATTGTATTCACAATACAATAAACACCCACGACTTCCAGTGGAGACATTTACAATAAAAGCGGGCAGCTATTGAATGCCAGACACCTACCAGGAGATGAACTACAGTGATCCCACGGTCTAGGAATCTACAATCTCCTGATCTGAAAACATGAATTTTTGAAAACGGTGAGTACAAAACTCAGTGAGTGAATATTAGATAGGAACAAGCAATATTAGCCAGGACATTTGATAACCATGATGAACCGATTGAAAATGAGACAAATTTTTTTTCTTCTAACTAATATTTAAACCCCTTTTTCCCAATTTACGACAATTCATATGCCATACAATCTCACACATATATACTTGAAAATATGAACAATCATATATGTACACAAACACATTTATCTGAGCACTCGCAGGCGTTACGTATCGCCGTCCCTGCAAGCCCCTAGTCAACAAATCACACTTCACCACTGTTCATGAGTGATAGTTTCCAGGAATCGTGGGCGTTACGTATCGTCGTCCCCACTTTGCTCAGTTTTCAAAATTTCTAGTAAATAGTGGGCGTTACGTATCGCCGTCCCCACTTTACTCAATTTTGAATTTCTAGGAAATAGTGGGCGTTACGTATCGCCGTCCCCACTTTGCACACCATTTCAGGCATGTGCATTTTCCTCTTCACACGTGCACGGTGGTAATAATTTCACAACACTTCTTAACAATACATATAAACATCAGAACAATGTACATATTCAGCACATTTAAATTTCAGCTCAATAAAATAATATTTCATGCCTTCATGCATAACACATAATTTTATGCCTTCATGCATAACACATAATTTCATCACATAAAATCATTTTTATCAAGGGCTTGTTCCCGGCACGTATTTCTAAAAACTTTGAATAAATCATTTGATCATCTATTTCAATACAATCTGCATTCCCCAAATAATTTGAAATGCAAATTCACTCACCGTCTAACAAATCCGAATTCCGGATGCTCTCGGATTAAAAATCCTCAATCACGATTCCCTTGCCTTTTCCGGACTTCTCACCACCTTAACACAGAATAAAATTAAGAAATTACTATAATGCCCCCAAACTAATACAAATTAATTTAAATTGCTAACGTATGATACGCAAAGGCAAAAATGCGTCCGATTATCGCTTTAACGCGGTATTGCCTAATTTCGACCGATTACCCGATTAATCGGCTATTATGTCCAATTTGATTCCAAATTGATCCATTCTTTTTCTAATACCTTAATTCACCACAAACCATTTAATTAATACCAATTTCAGCATCCAACCTTTTCCATTTCTTTATGGAAAAATTTGGCCAATGCAGTGCATTAGCACTGAAAATTTTTCTACTACATTTTCACTTGAATTTGTCATTTTCTAATTTCTTTCATTTCAAATGAAATCATTTCAATTGAAATGAACCAATTTTCCTCATGCACTCTCCACCCTAGGTTCGGCCTAATGAAGAATAACCATGACAATCAATTTCCTTCTTCCATTTTTTTCCATAATCATGCTTAACTACCTCCAAACACTAACATAGTCTAAATTCAATCCAATCCAACATCAAATCCCTACTCATACCCATTTTTCAGAATCCATTCCATCATGATATCTCAATATTTAACCATAGAATTCAAGAACAAAAGCATAAATATTGTAGATCACAAGCCAAAGTAAAGGTTTATTACCTTTTTCAAGTGATTTTCCTTGGAAATCACACTTTTCCTTGAATTTTCACCTAGGTTTTAGGGTTTTTCCTTTTGTTCTTCTTTCTTTCCCTTCAATTCTGGTGGGTGCCGACTTTTGAGTGAGAAATGAGGGTTAAAGGCTGATTTTTATGACTTAAATAATAAAATATAAAAGCTTGCCACGTGGCATCACGCCATTGGCCCGTTTTAATCTTTTTTTGACTTTTTCTTCCATTTGTTTTCTACCACTTGATTAGTCAAGTCCAAATCTGATCCAAGGATGATCATGGCTGGAAAAATTATCCTAGTAGTGGAAAATTACGGTTTTGCCCCCCGAAATGACAAAATTACAATTTTGCCCTTACACTTTGAATTGTACCGAAATTTAATTATTTTCACTGTCCAACCTCAAATAACACTAATATTAATTCATATTAACCAAATGGGTCAAAATCCTTTCAAAAAAATTCACGTTTAGCACTCCGGTGGTAAAATTACCATTTTACCCTTGTGCTCCAAAAACACTGGGAATCACCATTTTACACTGCTAAACATCATTTTATGATTATGGGATCATAACTGTATGTCACATAATTATTTTTAGTCCACTGTGATCAAATCTTGGTTAAAAATCTCCATAAATCAACAAATGAGAAAATGACAGTTTTGTCCTTAATCGGTCAATTTTCCCGATTAACTCCAGACTGGACCTTGAACTCCGAATCACTATTCTGAGCTATTCTGTGGGTCTCAGAATTTTAAAATTCCCCTTAGAATTTCTATTAAACTAGGTCGAAGCTCAATTTAACTTAGTTGTACCAATAGGTACAATACCGATTTTCTAACAACTTAGACAGGGTTTCACACTCTCCCCCACTAATAAAAATTCGGTCCCCGAATTTAAATTCAAAGTAGAGCGGCTTACCTTTACATATTGAAGAGGTGTGGATACTTTGTCTGCATTTCCTCCTCAGCTTCCCACGTTACCTCTTCACTGGTGTGATTCTGCCACATCACTTTCACTGAAGCCACATCCTTTGATCGGAGCCTTTTGACTTGCCTGTCCAAGATAGCTGCTGGTTGCTCCTCATAAGTCAAATCATCTTGTATCTGAACGGTTTCATACCGTATCACATGAGAAGGATCTGGATTATACTTCCTCAACATAGACACATGGAACACAGGGTGAATACTCGAAAGGTTTGGTGGTAATGCCAATCGATATGCCACTGCTCCGACCCTCTCTAAGATCTCAAAGGGTCATATATACCGAGGGCTTAATTTCCCTTTCTTACCAAACCTCATTACCCCTTTGGTTGGCGAGACTTTTAAAAACACATGGTCTCCCACCTGAAATTCCAAATCCCTTCGTCGGTTATCAGCATAAGACTTTTGCCTACTTTGGGCTGTAAGCATCCGTTGACGAATCATACGGATTTTATCAGTGGCGTCCTGCACCAACTCAGGCCCCAATAGTTTCCTCTCACCCACCTCTAGCCATCCAATGGGTGATCTGCACCTTCTTCCATATAGTGCTTCAAATGGTGCCATTTGGATGCTAGTCTGGAAACTATTATTGTAAGTAAACTCCACTAAGGGTAAATACCGGCCCCATTTGACTCCAAGGTCTACTACACATGCCCTCAACATGTCTTCCAAAGTCTGGATGGTTCGTTCAGACTGTCCATCAGTCTAGGGATGGAAAGCTGTACTAAAATTCAATTTAGTGCCCAATGCTTCCTACAACTTTTCCCAGAATCTACTGGTAAACTGTGTCCCTCTATCCGACACTATAGAAACAGGAATGCCATGCAATCGTATTATCTCATCTACATAAAGCTGGGCATACTGAGCAGCCCCATAAGTGGTCTTGACCGGAAGAAAATGAGCTGACTTCGTCAACCGGTCTATTATGACCCAAATCGAGTCATAACCCCCGCTAGTTCGAGGCAAACCTGTCACAAAGTCCATGGCAATATGCTCGCACTTCCATTTGGGAACTGCTAATGGCTGTAGTAATCCTGCAGGCTTTTGGTGTTCTGCTTTAACCTGTTGACACACTAAGCACTTGGAAACAAACTCAGCCACATCTCTTTTAAGTCCTTCCCACCAGTACACTTCCTTTAAATCTTGATACATCTTTGTAGCACCTAGATGTATCACATAGGCTACCATGTGAGCCTCCTCCAATATCTCTCTCCTCAACCCATCGATATCTGGCACATAGAGTCTGGTTCCATATCTCAACACTCCATCAGTGCCTCTGGTAAACATCTTCTCCTTCTTTCCCTGAGGATCCTCTAAGACCGTAGTTAGGAACTCATCTTTACCTTGTGCCTCATTAATTCGGTCTATTAGGACAAGCCTCACTCTGAAATGAGCTAGCAGTGCATTTGCCTCAGAAACCTCCAAATGTACATCCATGTCTCCCAAGCTATGCATCTCCCTAACCAATAATCTCCTGTCTGTGGAGATATGTGCTAGGCTACCCATTGACTTTCGACTCAGGGCATCTGCCACCATATTAGCTTTACCGGGATGGTAGAGAATAGTACAATCATAATCCTTTAGCAACTCCATCCACCTGCGTTGCCGCAAATTCAAATCCCTCTGCTGAAATATATATTTCAAACTTTTGTGGTCCGTATATATCTCACAAGTCTCACCATACAAATAATGTCTCCAGATCTTTAAAGCAAATATAATTGCTGCCATCTCCAGATCATGGGCGGGGTAATTCTGTTCATGCCTTTTAAGTTGTCTTGATGCATATGCAATCACCTTTCCGTGTTGCATTAACACGCATCCTAAACCAACCAACGAGGCATCACAATATACTGTATAACCCCCTGTGCCCTGTGGTAGGCTCAACACTGGAGCTGTGGTGAGGCATGTCTTAAGCTTCTCAAAGCTATCTTCACAGGTATTTGACCACACAAACTTTGTATCCTTTCGTGTCAGCTTGGTCAGAGGGGCGGCTATTCTGGAGAAATCCTTAACAAAGCGACGATAGTAACCTGCCAACCCTAAAAAGCTTCTAATCTCCGTAACCGAGGTTGGCCTTGGCCATTTCTCCACCGCTTTGACTTTCTTTGGATCCACCTGTACCCCATCCTTAGAAACCACATGTCCCAAGAATGCAACACTTTCAAGCCAAAACTCACATTTGGAGAACTTGGCATACAATCGATGTTCTCTCAAAATCTGGAGCACTATCTTAAGATGCTGCTCATGCTCCTCTCGACTCCTCGAGTAGATCAGGATATCATCAATGAACACCACTACAAACTTGTCCAGGTAGGGCTTGAACACTCGGTTCATCAAATCCATAAAGGCTGCAGGGGCATTGGTAAGTCCAAATGACATTACCAAGAACTCATAATGACCATACCTGGTCCGAAATGCTGTCTTTGGCACATCCTCATCCCGGATTCTCAATTGATGATACCCAGATCGCAGATCTATTTTAGAAAAACACTGTGCCCCTTGTAACTGATCAAACAAGTCATCTATTCTTGGGAGTGGGTACTTATTCTTCACTGTTACCTTATTAAGCTGTCGGTAGTCAATGCATAATCTAAGTGACCCATCTTTCTTCTTTACGAACAACACCGGTGCTCCCCATGGTGAAACACTGGGGCGGACGAACCCTTTGTCTAGCAGGTCCTCCAACTGATCCTTGAGCTCCTTGAGCTCTGCCGGTGCCATCCGATATGGAGGTATAGATATGGGTCTAGTATCAGGAATCAAGTCTATGCAAAACTCAATCTCTCGCTCCGGAGGTAATCCTGGCAGTTCCTCAGGAAATACATCCACAAACTCATTCACTACCGACACTTGACTTATATCTCCGACCTATGCTTGGTTATCCCTCACCACCGCCAGGTAACCTTGACAGCCCTGCCTCAATAACCTCCTGGCAGACATGGCAGATATCAAGTTGGTCGGAACATTACTTTTATCCCCTTGGATGCTAAATGATGGCTCATCCGGAAAATCAAATCTAACTATCTTATGGTAACAGTCTACACTGGCATGACAAGGTGACAGCCAGTCCATTCCCAATATCACATCAAAATCCAAGGTGTCTAACACCACTAAATTCACTAGGGTGTTCTTATCCTTAATTCGCACTATACAAGACTGATATTCCCACTCAGCCACGAATGCCTCCTTCAGAGGAGTAAATACCACTAATTGTTCTTCTCTCCTAACACAGTCTCTACCCAATCGAAATGCAAAGCACGGAGAGATAAAAGAATGAGTCGATCCAGGATCAAACAATACTCTAGCATCCATATCACAAATGGAAAGAGTACCTGAAACTACTGCATTGGATGTCTGGGCATCCTGATGAGTTAAGGCATATACCTTTGCCTGGCCTCTTCCTGCAGAACTTTGTTGTCCAGACCCAGCTGGTCTACCCCGAGAAAAAGTACCAGCACCTCTACCTCGTGTCTCGCTAACTCCCTGGCCAGTTGAGACAGCTGTCGAAGGAGCAGATAAAACTGATCGAGTAGAACCTCGAACTGAACCTTGCGGTTGTTGAGCTGTCAGGCAGTTCCTCCATATGTGTCCAGGCTGGCCACAATTAAAACAAACTCCTGGAGCACGATAGCATCGTCCCCAATGTCGTCTCCCACAAGTATCACAGGACAGGATAACTTGACCACTATGTCTGGAGTCCTGCGGCTGCCTCCTTCCGCCAAAAGTGTTCTGCCCCGATCCAACGTTGGCACTCGTCACATCGCCTCCCCGTTGAGGAAACCTCGATCCCCTATGTGGTCCTTGATGGCTAGAGAATGAACTTCTGCCACCGAAATCTCTACGGCCTTTATAACTCTCTGTTTTGGCCCTTTTTGCTACATCTCTTGCGGCCCTACTCTCACTGGTCCTCATCTCAATCCTTTGAGCACAGTCTACTGCCGTAGAGTACGTATGGAAATCTCGGGAAGCCACAGCCTTAAACAATGGTTCCACCAGTCCATCCACAAACCTTTGGACTTTCATCTCCTCGGTGGAAACCAGATATGGTGCATATCGAGACAGCTGTGTAAACTTGATATCATACTCCGACACCGTCATGCCCGGAGTCTGCACCAATGCCTCAAACTCTCTAGCTCTAGCATTTCGCACACTGTGCGATAAAAATCGATCCAGGAAGGCTGTACTGAATTCATTCCAACTCAACGGTGCAGCACCTGTCGGCCTACCCCTTCGCAAGGAGTCGTACCATTCCTGTGCCACATCCTCCAGCTGAAAGGCTACCAGCTCCACTGATCTGGAACTAGAGCATCCCATAGCATTACAAATCTTCTCCATCTTGTCCAAGAAAACCTGGGGTTTCTCCGATGCATCTGACCCCGTAAACGATGGAGGCTTGAGTTTCAGGAAGTCAGTGAGTGAAACCTCAACCTGACTTCTGTCACTCTCGAGAGGTTGGCGGTCTGTCTGGCCTTGGGAACTAAGGGACTCTCGCTCTACATGTCTCCCCTCCATTACTTTCTGCATATCATCCATTCGGGCTGCCATCATCTCTACAACCCGACTAACTCCCTGCAGACCCATCGCCAAGTCCTCAACAGTAACGCCTCTAGTAGGTGGCCTATCCGCCTCACCTACAGGCTGTCCATCTACTCTCCTACTCTCGGACGTATCTGCCATCACTGGCCTAGTGACCCTATCACGTCTACCTCGACCTCTACGGGTGGGTGCCCGTGGCCTATCGGTCATCTCAATGGGGATATACTACTCCCCCACTCGTCTCGAGGTGGCCCGTGTCTTAGGTGGCATTCTTACCTAGACAAGAGCAACACCTATTAATAAACACAATTACAACTAAGGTGGCTTCTAACATTGGGAATTTATGCGGTTTCTCAATTATGAAATGTGCCGCGGCTCACAGTTCATAATTAATGATCCCACATAAAGACCCGACTCTCCGCTGGACTTGACCATAACACCCTAGGACCTAACAACCTAGGGCTTTGATACCAACATTGTCACGACCCAATTCCCGACGCAAGGACCCAATGAGCATAGCTCACTAAGCCCAAGCAAGCCTAATTTCACTTACTTTATTCCATACATGCTCGTGTGAGGCATCCACACGTAATGCACCCCGTGTGCATTACAATGCCAACTAACCGTGACATATCCAGTCACACATACACACACACACCCTTTCTGGGAGTGGACACAGCCAAAGCACAATGGCATTTTCAACATTAATATACATGCACTATATCAGTCATGTATTTAGCAACTCACATTGCTTACACATATACACATAATTAGATTGTATTCACAATACAATAAACACCCACGACTTCCGGCGGAGACATTTACAATAAAAGTGGGCAGCTATTGAATGCCAGACACCTACCAGGAGATGAACTACAGTGATCCCACGGTCTAGGAATCTACAATCTCCTGATCTGAAAACATGAATTTTTGAAAACGGTGAGTACAAAACTCAGTGAGTGAATATTAGATAGGAACAAGCAATATTAGCCAGGACATTTGATAACCATGATGCACCGATTGAAAATGAGACAAATTTTTTTTCTTCTAACTAATATTTAAACCCCTTTTTCCCAATTTACGACAATTCATATGCCATACAATCTCACACATATATACTTGAAAATATGAACAATCATATATGTACACAAACACATTTATCTGAGCACTCGCAGGCGTTACGTATCGCCGTCCCTGCAAGCCCCTAGTCAACAAATCACACTTCACCACTGTTCATGAGTGATAGTTTCCAGGAATCGTGGGCGTTACGTATCGCCGTCCCCACTTTGCTCAATTTTCAAAATTTCTAGTAAATAGTGGGCGTTACGTATCGCCGTCCCCACTTTACTCAATTCTGAATTTCTAGGAAATAGTGGGCGTTACGTATCGCCGTCCCCACTTTGTACACCATTTCAGGCATGTGCATTTTCCTCTTCACACGTGCACGGTGGTAATAATTTCACAACACTTCTTAACAATACATATAAACATCAGAACAATGTACATATTCAGCACATTTAAATTTCAGCTCAATAAAATAATATTTCATGCCTTCATGCATAACACATAATTTTATGCCTTCATGCATAACACATAATTTCATCACATAAAATCATTTTTATCAAGGGCTTGTTCCCGGCACGTATTTCTAAAAACTTTGAATAAATCATTTGATCATCTATTTCAATACAATCTGCATTCCCCAAATAATTTGAAATGCAAATTCACTCACCGTCTCACAATCCGAATTCCGAATGCTCTCGGATTAAAAATCCTCAATCACGATTCCCTTGCCTTTTCCGGACTTCTCACCACCTTAACACAGAATAAAATTAAAAAATTACTATAATGCCCCCAGACTAATACAAATTAATTTAAATTGCTAACGTATGATACGCAAAGGCAAAAATGCGTCCGATTATCGCTTTAACGCGGTATTGCCTAATTTCGACCGATTACCCGATTAATCGGCTATTATGTCCAATTTGATTCCAAATTGATCCATTCTTTTTCTAGTACCTTAATTCACCACAAACCATTTAATTAATACCAATTTCAGCATCCAACCTTTTCCATTTCTTTATGGAAAAATTCGGCCAATGCAGTGCATTAGCACTGAAAATTTTTCTACTACATTTTCACTTGAATTTGTCATTTTCTAATTTCTTTCATTTCAAATGAAATCATTTCAATTGAAATGAACCAATTTTCCTCATGCACTCTCCACTCTAGGTTCGGCCTAATGAAGAATAACCATGACAATCAATTTCCTTCTTCCATTTTTTTCCATAATCATGCTTAACTACCTCCAAACACTAACATAGTCTAAATTCAATCCAATCCAACATCAAATCCCTACTCATACCCATTTTTCAGAATCCATTCCATCATGATATCTCAATATTTAACCATATAATTCAAGAACAAAAGCATAAATATTGTAGATCACAAGCCAAAGTAAAGGTTTATTACCTTTTTCAAGTGATTTCCCTTGGAAATCACACTTTTCCTTGAATTTTCACCTAGGTTTTAGGGTTTTTCCTTTTGTTCTTCTTTCTTTCCCTTCAATTCTGGTGGATGCCGACTTTTGAGTGAGAAATGAGGGTTAAAGGCTGATTTTTATGGCTTAAATAATAAAATATAAAAGCTTGCCACGTGGCATCACGCCATTGGCCCGTTTTAATCTTTTTTTGACTTTTTCTTCCATTTGTTTTCCACCACTTGATTAGTCAAGTCCAAATCTGATCCAAGGATGATCATGGCTGGAAAAATTATCCTAGTAGTGGAAAATTACGGTTTTGCCCCCCGAAATGGCAAAATTACAATTTTGCCCCTACACTTTGAATTGTACCGGAATTTCATTATTTGCGCTGTCCAACCTCAAATAACACTAATATTAATTCATATTAACCAAATGGGTGAAAATCCTTCCAAAAAAATTCACGTTTAGCACTCCGGTGGCAAAATTACCATTTTGCCCTTGTGCTCCAAAAACACTGGGAATCACCATTTTACACTGCTAAACATCATTTTATGATTATGGGATCATAACTGTATGTCACATAATTATTTTTAGTCCACTGTGATCAAATCTTGGTTAAAAATCTCCATAAATCAACAAATGAGAAAATGACCGTTTTGTCCTTAACCGGTCAATTTTCCCAATTAACTCCAAACTAGACCTTGAACTCCGAATCACTATTCTGAGCTATTCTGTGGGTCTCAGAATTTTAAAATTTCCCTTAGAATTTCTATTAAACTAGGTCGAAGCTCGATTTAACTTAGTTGTACCAATAGGTACAATACCGGTTTTCTAACAACTTAGACAGGGTCTCACAGTCTTGAGCCTGAAATGGGTGAAAAGGAGGGTGGTGAGTTTATATAAACCTAGTGAGTAAACAAATACCGTCTATAACATTTAAAGCCGAGTAAATGGAGACAATCAAAATATCCCATCACAACATGTGTTTCATAACATGAAAATTCATTCCAACCCATGTAAATAATTGTATTTCATCAAATTACTCAACAAGGCTTATGACCTTCTTAAAAACTTGGCTCATGCCAAAACTCATACTCGGGGACACCTTGGCCAGGGCATCCAACCGAGTTCGTCAAGGCTGTTAAAAAGTCACATATGCATAAAACACATTTTTACGTTAAAACATAGCTGTTCCTTGACGTTGACTGAGTTCACCCTCACGTGGTGGTTCGGCGTGAAATGAACTCAAACCTCACCTTAAGAGATACCCTTTGCACCTCTCATACCGAGGTAAGATATAATTGGGTTTACCGTGCCCCTCTAATAGGCTGGTCCACGGAACCCGCCATTGCAATGACTAATCAATTAACCCACCATATCAATAAAAAGTTCAGTAGTATGACATGGCTAACATAACATTACCCAGCCTGTCAAGGCAAATCAAAATAGTTCACATATTCAACATATCGTAAAACCAGCCATTCATGCCATCACATTGCCATAAGCCATCCATTCAAGTCATATATTAATTTCATATGTCATAAACATACAGTCTCCACTTACTCAATTTTTAAAATAGCATTCATTTTCAAAACAATTTATAAATCAGATTTCATTTTACTAAGTCAAACTTCAATTATAAAACATAACGATTCACAATTTAAATCCATTGTTCTTTATAAACATAAGAACAAGCAAAACTACTTTATATAGTTAAGATGATAGTATGTTAACTCACAATTTCGGGAGTAATCCTACTCCTGGTCCTTGGGTGAAATCTCTTTTCCCTTACCAGATGGTTCACCACCTAAACATAATACATAACAAGTAATTCACTATATTTGAACCAGATGGTTATCAAGCTATTTCAGGCTCTAACTGAATACATGAAATGGGATGCGAAATGTTCGAATAATCATTTGAAGACGGTGTTCTACGTAAGTCTAATTATGTATGGGACTAAAATGGTGTTGACCTAATTAGAACTATACGTTGTTTAATCAATCAAAACATCCAATTTCACTCCAAATAAACTCATTATGCTTCTTATACTCCAAATATATCCAAGGTGCCTTAATGCACTTGATCTTCTCATTGCCAACAAATCGGTTACTAAAGGAATTATACTTTGCATTCACCATTTTAACTTTTCATCACTATAATTCATCAAATTCAAACCAAATGACATGAGATGTCATAAGATTCACCATCAATATCTCTCTTGAAAAATTCATCCAATGAGTGTGGGTGAAGGGCATGAAATTTTCTTGCTTGTTTTTCATGCTAAACATCACCAAACAACTAAAAACACTAGAATAACATGAAATCTAGCTAAGTCCAAGCTCAAAACCTTTCCCCCCAAGTTCGGCCAGCAAAAAATTCTTCATGAAATCTTGAATTTCAATCATGGGAAATGAGAAAGAATGCATGGGAAAGGTAGATCACAAGCTAAAATCACGAAACCTTACCTTTACTTGCTTGTTTCCTTGAAATCCACTAATTTCTCTTGAATTTTTCCTTCCTAGGGTTTGTTCTTTTCTTTTCCCTTTTGTTCTTGTCTTAGCTAACCATGAAGAATGAAATGAGAAAGGCATGTGCTGGTTTGTTAAAGGAAATTATAAAATAACTAAAGCTTGACATGTATCACCATTTAATTGGTCCATTTTTAACATTTAACCATTAAGCATTCTTTCACCACCACATAAAATACTACAATTATCCAAAGTATAATAGATGAAATTCATGGGCTTGACAAGTGTCATGGTGGTGTAAAATTCCAATTACGTCCTCATGGTCACGTGAAATGACCGTTTTGCCCTTATACTAGAAAAATGTCAAAATTGAAAATTTTCACTTCTCAAGCTCAAATTATGTTCCAAATAGTCGAACTTGATCAAAAATTCATCCACCATTCCAATTTTGCCCTCGGGTGGCAAAATGACCATTTTATCCCTATGTTATGAAAATTCCAAATTTGACTCCAAATCAATCTTTGAACTCCGAATCACCATATTAAGTCATTCTAAGGTTCAATAACTCTCAAATACATCCTAAAATCTTTATTTGGACTAGTTCGAGGCTTAATCATCTTAATCATACCACTAGGTACGTTACCGACTTTTAGCGATTTTCGAGGTACCCAAGTATGCAAACATGCTTTATAATGTATAAATGGCATAATAAATATATTGTAGAACTAGGCTTGACATATTCCTTCCTTGCCTTGTTCCTACAATCAAATAATAATTCAAAGCATATTTGTTTGTTGTTTTCTTCACCAAATATGCATTGTTTGAATGCTTTTATAATATTTTCTAATGTTGCATGGATTTTCAAGTAAATGTGTGACCTTAGGGTATTAAAAACATATTTGAGACAATTCAAATGCTTGACATTAAGTTCAAGATAACATATAATTTTTGTCAAATCAAAACATGATGTAACTCAAGCCTAACAATCTCCTCTTTTTTGAAATAACAAAAACATGAGTATATTGCATTTGAAATTTCTTGAAACCTCCCCTTAACTTAATTAGTCTTTTTGCCGTTGTTGAAAAAATTTAAGTGTAAGTAAGAAAGATGTAAAAAATTAATATAAATTTTGAAAATTCTCCCCCTCTATTTATGAATGAAGTTCAAAAATGTTTTTATGAAAATTCTACTAATATAAGAGCATTTCAATGTGCTCATAAACCTTTTTCGCCATTTGTTATATCAAAAAAGTTAAGAAGTGTGAGCTTTAAGCACTTTCTTAGCCTTTATTCTTGTTTTGAAATGACAAAATTGATTGAACTAAATATGCTCTGAAAATGAATGAAAGATATTTTTGAATATGAAGAAAATCCTAAAGGATGTTTTGAAGCTAATCTTAAAAAAAGAGATATCTTGAAATATTAAGATTGATTGAACATGCCTTGAAAGTAAATAATAATGCTTTTGAACTTAAAGAAATACTTTTAAGTTTTCTCAAAGATTTCTTATTTTCAAACTCAAAGTGCCAGCCTAAGAATCCAATTCTAAAAAGCAAAAATTTGATTCTTAAATGAAAAGAAAGCAAAATTTCTTTCTTTATCATAGGAAGAATTAATTCTAAAGATGGGAGAAGTCAGTTCTTCACAAACAAAAATAGTGAAGAAGAGATTGTGAAAAAAGAAGAAGTTAGCTATAAAAGCTATTGGAATTAAGAAGAATCAACACTTTATAGTGCAAGAATTGATTCTAGGAGAATAGAATGCAGAAGGTAGAAATGCAAAGAAGAAAGAATCGATTCTCCATATAGTTGAAGTCGGCTTTGAGTGAAGAATGAACCAAAGAGCATAAGTCTGGAGACAAAGAATCGATCCCACATGGAGAAGATATTGATTCTTAAAGCACCAAAAGTAAGGATTAGATACTTAGTGACCAAGAAAGAGATGGGGTAAATGGATAAGATTGGAGCGTAAAAAATCAAGCTGAAATTCAAATTTTGGTGCCCATCAATAGTGAAGAATCGACACTTTAAGGTAGAAGACTTGATTCTCCAAATGTGCAAATGCGTCATCTTTGATCCAAGTTGTGGAAGAATCAACATATTAGGAAAAAAGAATTAATTCTTTAGAAATAGAAAGTTCTAGACTTTACGAAGAGTTGACAACTAATGATCAAGGAATCGATTCTCCGTGTGCGACAGAAGTATGCAAGTTGATTAAAACGTATGAAAACTGATCCAAATTTCACTCCAACAACAAAAAATCATAGGGCCTATACATATCCACTTTAAGGATGTTAAAGGAGTGATTTTGAGTGATCTTGAACAATTTGGAAAATAATTTGAAGTGCCAAAAAGAGGGAAAACCAGTAAGAGAGCAAAGAGTAGAAAAATCCCATCTTTAAGCAAAAATAGAACATAAAGATCACATTTTTATCCTTCAACTAATACTCCTTGAGCGTAAACCTCCTTTCATTATTCATCTCTATTGTCGGATTTACCACATAAGTGCATGTATCGTTAACAAGTAATATAGCAAAAAGTAAAGTTCGTTCCTACAAAAAATTGTCCAAATCATTTTGCTAAATGCTGAAATTAACACAACTTAACCTTATCTAAACAACTAAATTTAAAGTTTTTGAAAATTAAAGAAACTAAAACTAAAACTTAAAATTGAAAGCAAAAGTAGCAATTAATTTAAAATCAATCAATTAAAAAGTCTAGAAGCATAATATCACTTCAATTTTTCTTCTAAATCTCTTCTACTCTTTCTTTACGTACTAAATAGGCTTAAGTTGTTAACCTAGAGTTCTAATAGTTTTATAGGTCTCTTCCAACGTTCTTATAAAAATATCTTAACCAACTTATTATATTCCTATGCAAATTGAAATCAAGAAAGACTCATTAAGCTTTGACTTTAATTATGGCTACATATGACATGTAAGTGTATTCCTACCTTACATGCGAATTAAATCAATCATCCCATGCAATTGATATTGAACATATGCTATTTCATTCATAGCTTACTCTAATCTCCCTCTTTTAGCTTTGTTTAGGTTTCAAAATCAACCTAATTGGTGATCAAGTAATCAGACGCATTAAGAACATGATTGAAACAAACAACTCAAACATTATCAATCATAAGTAAGAAAGAATATTAAAAATTCAAACTACGCATTAGGTTCAATTATGATTCTAGATTAAAACAATTAGTTCCATTTATCAAATGAAAACATCATCCATAAAAGAAATTTAACCATCAAAATTAAACATAGAAAGTATAAAGGTAAAAAGAGAATAAAGAACTCCAATATTTGCCAAGCCTTTGATTCATGATCATTCTTGTTTTCCTTCCTTTCTGTCTAGCTTGAATACCTCTTTTTCTTTGGAAAAACCTCTTTTAATTCTTGCTTAAGCATGCTTCTAGAAGAGAGGTTAAATAAAGCTCAAATTTGTGTAAAAAATAGAAGTCTAATTGAACCAAAATTCTCCCTTAACACATGGGCATTGAGGCATCATGGCCTCTTTAATGTTTTTTATTTTTTTCTTTTGAGTGCTATGGTACTACTTCCTTAGTGGTAGCGATGCCGAGTCTTTTGGATGCTTCAAGCATACATCCCTTATTGAGGTGCCATAGAGCTGAGTGCTTCCAAGGCCACAACAATCTATACTTTGTCTTGAATTTCTAGGTTCTGTTGCACTACTCCAACTTGTGATGCAATTTTAACCTAAATTTTGAGCCATGACCTAAATTTTGAGCCATGATCGACGCATGGGCCCAATGGGCACAACCCACTAAGCCTAAGCAAGCCTCCTTACGTGATTCTGTTCATAATTCCATCACTTATACATCACCATTACTAGACCACAATTCATAATTTGCAACTAGACGTATTTCCATAATATAACATGGATACCCAACATTTATATTTGTATGATTCCATGACATGGTCATTCATTGCCATCTCATAATGGCATCATCAATCCAAAATATACATGCATCGTTTACAAAATAAATCTTAGAAATTCACATCTAATGTACATGTACTCATGTAAAAGACTTTGGACGATCAACAGAGTGACTTTGGTGAGGATACGACTACCGAATGCCATGAAACCTACCAAGGGTGAATGCAAGTGGACACCTTGATCTAGGTTCCAACTACCTCTAAATCTGAAAACATGAAGTTTAAAAGAGTGAGTAGTAACTCAGTGAGTGAACATAAGAAGAGAACAAGCAAACTATACAGAAAGATTTTGAAAACATGATGCACATTTGTTGAAAACAATGCAATTTAGTTTAATTTCTTGCTAAAACCCCTCGTTTCAAACTTGATTAGTTAATCCCTTAATGTTGAAAATCCATGATCAATCATGAAGTTCAAAGAGTGAAAATATGGTAAAAACCAAGCAAGGTAGCATGGCAAGAAGTTCTCGCTACAACGAAATTTGGACAGCAAAAACCCGAGAGTTTCTTGCTATTGCGAGAATTCATTCTTGCCACAGCGAAACCACCTGTGGGTATCTCGCTGCAGCGAGAATACATTCTCACCGCAGCAAGTAATAGGGCTATTGCCAGCCTCCCCATTCAAGAGTTTCTTACTGCAATGAGAAATAGAGCACCCATGAAAGAAATCCTTGTTATGACAAGAAAAGCCATTTTTGCTGCAATAAAAATCAATTTGAGAATACTTAGCAAATTTGCAAGGTTCAACATGCAGGATTCCACATACCATGCAACCACATATTATATTCATAAGCTTTCTAGTGCATATGTATATATAAACATATATAAACACGTACACCACTGCCTCACTCGACTGATGTGCACTCCCTACACGCATAAGGCAATATCATCATGTGCATTCCCTACTCGCACATTTCAATATCATCACACGCACTCCCCACCTACATCATTTACCAGCATGTGCACTCCCACATCGTACACACACGATTATATTTATTACACAATATTACTTATCAATGCACAACACATATATATATATATGTATATCAGCATAATAAAGGAGTACATGGATTCATCATAGTCACATTTCACAACACAAAAATGTTTTACCAAGGGCTTGTTCCTATATACATTTTAAAGAAAAGACAATTAAAATATTTCAAGTGATTCATTCGAACATATATGCGTTTACCCCCAAAGTAATTTTAATAGAAGTTCACTCATATGTTTTTGTTAATGCTTTTAGATCGACTTTAACTTCGACTAATGCTCCAAGTGAAGGTGTGGGGCCTCGTTGGAACCTATCACACATAATAGCATCACAACCAACTCAATTTATATAGATATTTCCAAAAGCTATTTTCTAATTTGAACTTTACTAGTTATTCCTAACTAGTTTTCAATTGCTATTTGACTAGCCATTTATTTGTACGATTCTAGTCACACTAGAAATGAATAAACAACCCTCAACACTAGAACAACCCACAATCTAATCATTGACCTTTATCAACAACTTAAAATTTAACCCTAATTCATTACTCATCTTGGTGAGCTTGTAATTGAATTCCTTAGTGAGGATTAAAGAGGGAAAAACTCTTTTAAAAGCTTTCAAGCTACCTTGAAAAGTTTCTTTCTCTCTCTAGCACTTCCAACTAGTGTGAGAAAATGCAAGGGAATGACTTTTTTTGAGGGTTTTTGAGGTGGAAACTGGAAGAGCATGAAAAACCCTATGAAATAATGGGCAAAAATATGAAATTAGGACTTTTTATGAGGAAGTTATGGAGGATTCAAGGTTTCTTCCCATGAGAGGTGAAGAATTCTGCAAAAAGGAGAGAGGAAATGAAAGGAAGATGAAGAAGGTGCTGGAACTTTAGATTTTTATATCTAAAGTTAATCCAAATCTCACATAAATTACAAAAATGCCCTTAACAAGGTGACTTAGTCTTTCTCTTGTCCTTTGTGCAGTCTTTTACTCTTTAACACTGAGAAAAGGTCCATAATAGGTTAGGGGCACTCAAGTTCGTGAAAACTTAGAAATTTATACTTGAGGTTCAAAATGACCATATTGCCCCTATCATGGTAATCATAATTATTTTTATTTCTTTCATTTATTTTATTATTATATTCATCATCCATGTATTCCTTAAGCCTACTTAGGCTTTAGTAATATTAGAAAACCTACTTTTAGGATCTTACTAAGAGAAATGACAAAATTACCCCTAGTCCGTGTTATTGCGTTTACTTCTAGCTATGTGTCTATGGAAGTCGAGGCTTCACAGACCTGGTGTCATGACCCAATTTCCCAGGCCATGACCGGTGCATGAGCTCAATGAGCATAGCTCACTAAGCCCAAGCAAGCCTATCCATTTACTCTTGTTTAACAAACATCATTATATCATGCATACAAACACACCTTTTTCTGGGTGTGAACATAGCCAAAACACAATGGCATTATCGATAATAATATACATGCACCATACCATTCATGTATTTAGCAATTTACATTGCATACACATATTCACATAGTTAGATTGTATTCACAATACAAAAGGACCCATGACTTCCAGCGGAGACATTTACAATAAAAGAAATGGGGTGCTACTGAATGCCCACCTTCTAACCAGGAAATGCACTACGGGGACTCCTTGATCTAGGGTCCAATAGTCTCCTGATCTGAAAACATGAATTTTTATAAAAACGTGAGTACGAAACTCAGTGAGTGAATATTAGAAGGGAACAAGCAATCTCAACCAGGAAATTTGACAATCATGATGCACCGGTTGAAAATAAGGCCATTTTCAACTAACTACTATTCCAAACCCTTTTTCCCTTACCCCAAAATTTATTATGCATTCAAGGATTAGACATCATTGAGTTCACACCGATCATTCTAGCAAAGTAGTAAATCGACGATTGTTTATAAACTGTCACATAATAAGGGTTTCATAACCCGTACAATTCATATATGTATATGTATCATGTACAATTTCATTCACCAATCATTCTATCAAGCAAGATAGCAAAATTAACGGTTTATCACAAACCGTCATAAACAAGGGTTTCACATACCACACAAATCACATTTTCCATCATGCACATTATATCACTCATATATATAAAATCACGTCCAGTTACATACACCACCTCATTCTCTTCAACTCTGGTGCACTCCCTACTCGCACCACACACCATCCCACTGTCTTCAGCTCTGGTGCACTCCCTACTCACACCAAGCAATATCATCATGTGTGCACTCCTTACTCGCACATAACAATATCACCATGTGTGCACTCCCTACTCGCACACCATTATTGGTATTTCACTTTCCACTCCGTACATGCACGGTTACATCAATTTCATAACAGTTATTAAACGCATATTAGCATAATACAAGGGTACACAAATTCAATACACCCAATTTCACATAATTTCTCAATAATACATGTAGGCATCATACAGATATACACAAAGACATGAGCAATTATATACACCGCCAAGTCTTCACTGTCCTTGGTGGTACAAAGAAATAACTATCAGAGTACTCGGTAAGGGTTATCACTCAACATTATTCACTCAGACATGGAGGTCATTCAGCATCCCATTTTACACACAGGCATGAGGATCACTCAGCATCCCATTTTACACACAGGTATGGGGATCACTCAGCATCCCATTTATTATCAAACCCTTCCCCTCACTTCAATTTAATTTATAATTAAATGATACTGAATTTCACACACAAACACACAATATCACCACTATCTCACCAGCTCATGTGCAACCCCCACATCTCGCACATAGCTGGAGTTATCGTGTGCATCCCCCCACATCGTGCACAAACAATATCACTTAATCTCTCCAACTCATATGCAACCTCCACATCACGCACATAGCTGGAGTCATCGTGTGCATTCCCCCACATCGTGCACAAACAATATCATTCACCATATTTCCGCATCCAATATCATCGACATGTGTTTCCCCCATATCGTACACATGTACATTTATATATCAACACAATTAAATATCAATACAGCTCACATATTTACACATATATGACAGCACAATTTCATGCCTTCATGCATACCACAATTCACCACATAATTCCATGCTTTCATGCATACCACAATTCATCACATAATTTCATGCTTTCATGCATACCACAATTCACCATATAAAATCATTTATTTTCAAGGGCTTGTTCCCGGCACGCAGTTTTAAGAAATTTGGATAAAATCATTTAGATTATCCATTTTCAATACATTGTGCATTTCCCAAAATAATTTGAAATGTAAGTTCACTCACATGTGTCGAAAATCCGGATTTTGGGTGCACTCGGACTAATAGTCCTCAGGCGTAATTCCTTTGCCTTTTCCGAACGCCTCAATACCTTGACAAATAACAAAGTCGAGGAATTTACTATGTTGTCCTTAAATTGATATAAACCAATTTAAATTACTAATGCTTGATGTGTAAATGCAA
This sequence comes from Theobroma grandiflorum, assembly GCA_036013995.1. Taxonomy (NCBI): domain Eukaryota; kingdom Viridiplantae; phylum Streptophyta; class Magnoliopsida; order Malvales; family Malvaceae; genus Theobroma; species Theobroma grandiflorum. The sequence continues at coordinate 19,970,344 of CP142131.1, forward strand.
AAATGCATCCGATTACCGCTTAATAGCGGTATCGATTAAATTCGACCGATCACCCGATTAATTTACGATTGTGTCGAAATCACCTCCAATTTAATCCATTTCTCCTCTAATACCTTAATTCTCCACATACCATTTAAATAAAGCCAAATTCAGCATTAGAACCCTCACATTTCCATATAGAAAAATTCGGTCATTTGGTGCACTAGCACTGAAATTTTTCTACATAACCGTTTCACTTTAATTCATCATTTTTCAATTCATTTCATTTCAAATGAAATCATTTCATTTGAAATGAAAACAATTCCTCATTGATTCTCAACACACTAGGTTCGGCCAACAAAGAACCATAGAGAAATTGAATACTTCTTTTGTGTTTTCGTTCATAACCATGTTTAACTACTTCTAAACATCAACATAGTCTAAAACCAAATTATTCCAACAACAATTCCTTTTCCATACCCATTTTTCAGAATTGAACTCATCATGATATCTCAATACTCAACCATGAAAATCAAGAATAAAAGCATGGGTATTGTAGATCATAAGCAAAAGTGAAGAAATATTACCTTTTTCACTTGATTTTCCTTGAAAATAACACTTTTCTCTTGAATTTTTTGCTAGGTTTTCTTGTTTTTCTCCTTGTTCTCTTTTGTTTTCCTTTCAATCGGTTTTGTGCAGAATTTGGAGAGAGAAAATGGGTTTTATGGCTGATTTTTAGTCTTTAATAATAAAATAATCAAACATGCCACATGTCACATGCTTATTGGCCCATTTTTAAACTTTTTGACTTTTTCTTCTAAATTTTCCACCACAATTATTCTTGTATTTATCCAATCCCAGGAGGAATAAAATCCCTTGGTCTTAACAAGTGCTGGGGCGAGAAATTTACCGATTTGCCCTTGGGGTGAAAAAATTATTGATCAATTTTATTCAAATGAGGCAAAAAGCTTTTCAAAAAAATTCCTGTTTGGTCCCTTAGTGGCAAAATTACCATTTTGCCCTTATGCTCCAAAAATACCGAGAATCACAATTTTTCATTGCTAAACTTCATTTTATACTCCAATAATATTAATTATATTTCATATAATTATTTTTGGTCCAATGTGATCAAATCTTGGTTAAAAATCTCCATTTTATCATCAAATGGTAAAATGACTCTTTTGTCCCTAACCGGTCAATTTTCCCGATGGACTCCATATTGAACCTTGAAGTCCGAATCACTATTTTGAGCCATTCTGTGGGTTTCAAAATTTTCAAATTCCTCTTAGAATTTTTATTTTAGCTAGTTCAAGGCTCGATTTAACTTAATTGTACTGCTAGGTACAATACTAGCTTTTAACAATTTCAACAGGGTCTCACACCTGGGCAAAGAGGTAAACATGAAAGTTGTATCTATGCCTCTTAGATTTTCAATGGTTTAAGAATCATGTCAATTGGACTTCTGTAGTGAATGATATACTCAAAATATTGAAACATGTGCAGTGGAAGTCTATACCTTGAATGCATTCTTTTTCACAAAATATCACCCTTTCATAGTAGACCTACAAAATCAACAAACAAACTTAAAAAATAATTAAACCTAAAGCAAAATATTATAAAATATGTTAAATCAATTGAACCCAACATAATTAACTTAAATAAAACTAAATAACTAAAAATAACTAATACTTAAACTAAATTCTCAAGAACTTAAACAAAATATAGCTAAAAAATTATGACTAAATAACTCTATAAAATAGAGTTATCATACCCTCAAATTTAAGATTTTGCTAGTCTTCGGGCAAAACATAAAAGAAAACTAAAGCGAAAGCAACTTAAATGAAAAAAACAAGTTAAATAAAGGAAAACTTCTAGTTAGAGGTAGGTTGCACCAAACCAATGATTTGCCAAAATTTTCTCAAAAGCATATCTATAAATCTCTACTCAAGATAAAATATAGATATCATTTAAGTCCATGTTTCAATTCAAATGCAAGCTCATTCTCAAATGGATTTTTGTGTGTGTGTGATATCTTTTACAGAGAACATCATACTTATCCAGATGAGTTTATGGCAATGCAAAATTTCAAATTAATACTAAAACTCTATAGGTTTGCTTTTCATCTCTCTCTCCACTAGTGTTGACTAATATTAAACTGAGGATCATTAGGGTTTTATTAAGCTTGTAATATATGGCTAGGGTCAACGTAGGATAACAATCATTAATGTGGTTAATTCACCCTAAGTTGGTTTAATTCACCCTAATCATATAATCATTCTAGGACTTATATAAAGCTCTATTCATAATCTCCAAATATACCTTTTCTTCAACTTTGAACTTTTTTTTTTGTTCAACACTTTATTGTCTTCTCCTTTTTTCTTTTCATCACAATTTTACACCCGAAACTTATTTCTTTTTATGGTGATAGTGGGGTGAATACTAAACATATTTTTGAACATTTTTTTCATCAATTCCAATTTTTATCATATTCAATATCTAGCTCAATTGTCACATCCCATTTTCTAGAGGGCTTGTGATCAGCACATAGACCTAGATGAGCATAACCTCTCAGGGCGAAGCAAGCCTCTCATCATAACATCATTGAATATTTATCATTACATGCGGAAACATCTCATCCATTCATTAACATACATAATTGTAGTACATGAATTCATACATCTCAATACACAATTAAGGAGCTTCTCAACTTAATTGTGAAAACTCAAGATTGTATATATATAAATATATCAACAAGTGCCACTATTAAAGTGCACATTAACATTTAATATCAATAGCACCCTTAAGTGTCCATATAGGCTCTTGAGCCATCACCTTAATCTTATACATGTTATTATCAATGTAAAATGCCCAACATTGGCAACATCAAGATAAACATGTCTATAGTATGAAATTATAACATAAAGTAAGGATCGACTCGTCAGCGAAACATGACCCGACTCGCTAGGCATTAAGAGGTTGCTAGACGCCTATCAATAAGGAATAAACGGATCATGTCTACATGACACTAGTTGCTAGCAAGATAGTGCTATCACTAATCTACAACAAAATAATGAGGAAAAATAATGTGTGAGTCTCAAAGACTTCGTAAGTGGATATGGGGAAGGAGACAAGCTAATGGGAAAAGTGCTTTATAACCATGCAATTGTAAATACATATGATTCATAAATTCTTTTCACATCGCCATGATGTTCATGAAACATTGCATTTAATCATCTTCTGAATAACATTGCATGAAAAACATGTTTGCATAAATCATTGAAAGCCATTTAATCTTGAAAACCTCCTTAAAATCACTTGAAAAATCAATTTTGCAACAATTTATCGATACATTCTAGAATGTATCGATACATTCTGGAATGTATCGATACATTCTGGAATGTATCGATACATGCAAGGAATCTATCGATACCATTGATAATGTATCAATACACTTCACTCAAAATGCATCTTGTAGCATTTTGTTGAAAATGTATCGATACACACTTCATATGTATTGATACTTTTCCCACAGAATCCAACTTTCTAGGCTTTTTTTTTAAAATCTAACTCATCCTAGCATTGAGGGATCATTCCTTAGGCCAAGGTTCTATCTAACCAAGCTAATATCACCACATTACAGTGTGAATAACCTAATTAATAGTGATATAATCATAAGTAGGCATTTAAGTATAAATAATGAAGCAATACTCATTCAATCATTTCACTAGCTTATTAATCTCATTCGTCATAACATTCTAACTATGAGTGGGTCTGCCCTATTCCAGCACAAAGTGGTTTAACCCTTTTTATTTTGGGTTTCTAACACATTCTTGTGAATGGCATATCGGCCTCATCCATGATCTATCGAGTGGTCCCATGCCACTCAAGCAGTTAGTGGACAAAGTCATAACTACCCTTTAGTTCACCTTGTGCTAAAAATCATCATAGTTGTGTGAGTGGCACATCGACCTCACTAACCATCACCATAAGATCTTTTAAGCTTAGGATCATTCCTTAACTTGCATTATGAACATATAAAATTTCCATAAATCATCATCATGCTTAGCCCATAGTGTATATGACTATCTCCATACAAACACCTCATGGCATGCATTTCATAACCTTATAAATCACTCACATGCTTAGCCCATAGTATATATGATTATCTCAACACCTACATCTCATGGCATGCATTTCATAACCTCATAAGTCATTCACATGCTTAGCTCATAATACATATGACTATCTCAGCACATACATCTCATGGCATACATTTCATAACCTCATAAATCACTCACATACTTAGCCCATAGTGTATATGATATGCTTAACACATACATCTCATGGCATACATGTTACAATCTCATGAATAGAGCTCACGCATCCAACATTTTTATCATGCTACATTGTATCTAACATGTGCATAATAACATTCATACATTAACCATAGAAATATCTTGTACCCACACTGGCCCAAAGGCCAGAGTAATCGAGTGGACTACAAACATGAAAGAGCTTGTTCCCTTTTCTTGAAAACAATACACATATAGCACATTCATAAACAATGTGAACATCATTGTCACACATATGACAATCATTATCTAATTAAGTCATTTGAACATTTCCTTGAAGTTCATAAAACCTTGTAATTTAAATCCTTTAAAAAACCATTTATGGAAATAATTTTTCAAAATGCGTAAAGAACCATTTTCATAAAAGTCATACTAACTTTGCATATTAAAATACTTGAAAAGGTGTATCCACTCATCTAATCGGAGAGTCGATTCCTAGCTCTAATCACAACTCCGTTTTGGTGATATTTGTGGAGTTTTTAAGTGTTTTTATCATTCAACATTCAACACAATCATTTTTTAGAATAAAAATTTCACAATAATCATTCTAGGTACTTTCGAAACTACTTGTTTTTAGCTAAACTAATTTTCTAGTTAAAACCCATGCTAAGGAACCCATAAATCTTTCATCTTTACCTTAGGTGAGCTTAGATGCTTAAGAAAATCATAAAACCTTTAAGCTTTAATTACCAATAGAAAATCTAGGCAATAAAATCATATTTTTAGAAACTAGAAATTAAGATTTAAAGTTTCCAAAGCTTAAAAATGTCACTTTTTTCATAAGAACTCAAAAGCACATCATCAAAAATGAAAATTTGAGTTAAAAATGAGTTTTTAGTTAAGAAAAATACCTTAGAAAAATAACTGAGGGTTAAAAACCCTCGAAAAATATAGTTCTACCCTTTTTATTTTTCTAAAATTGACAAAAGGTATCGATACATGGGGTTTTGGAAAAATTGTATTGATACATTATGAATATGTGTCGATGCATGAACACATGTATAGATACATCATGAACATGTATTGATATATTTGAAATAGAATGCAATTTCTGAGATAGATCATCTATAAAACCTACCCAACTTATTTACATTAAATACCATTTAAGTAAATGTCTTCATTTTTACTTCTTTCCATTTTACTCTCCATTTACTTAAGATATTTAATGTAAATAAGCAAACAACCTCTCGTTTGGATCCAGCAAAAATATAAAAAAAATCAAAATCGAAAAGAATCAAAATCTATATTTTAGTTTCAAGAACAAAATCAAAAAATCTTGATTGAAATTAAATTTGTGGCTCCCATATGCCATAGTAAACGTATTCCAAAAATTATAAAAAAATCATTTTTGGTCATATAAAATTCAAAGGAATCGTTATCATCATTTTTTATTCTTAAAAGATTGTTATATAAAAATCACATATTTTGACCCCTTTTAAACTTAGAAAATATTTTACTTTAAAAGTGACAAACAACTAAAAGTGTCAATGAATTCTTTTGAAGGTTAAAACTAAGTTTGATGTTCGAAATATATAATCTATATGCTCACCTAAGGATTTTCTAACTTATCCTCTTACTCAAGGTGGGATTTCATATTCTCCCTTTTTTAAAAATTCATCTTTGAATTTAATTTAATGCACTAGCCTTCGTGGAATAGTGCAAATACGTTGCTCGTATGCCATCCTCAGCTTCCCAAGTCATCTTATTGCTTGAGTGATTACGCCATTGTACCTTAATCGAGGCTTTCTCTTTAGAGCATAACCTCTTCACTTGCCTATCTAGTATGGCTACCAGTACTTCTTTGTAACTCAAATCATCTCCCAACTATAGGGACTCATGTTGTATCACATGCGATGGATTCGGCTGGTACTTCCGTAGTACCAAAACATGAAACACGGGATGAACACTAGTGAGATTTGGTGGAACTACTAGTTGATAAGCCATTGCACCAACACTCTTTAGAATTTCGAAAGGTCTAATACACGTTGGGCTTAGCTACTTTCTTGCCAAACCTCATAATGCCTTTGGTTCGAGAAACACTAAAAAACACACGGTCACCAACCTTAAACTCAAACTCTTGACCTCTATGGTTTGCATATGCTTTTTGATGACTTTGTGCCACCAACATCTTTTCTCTAATCATTTGAATCTTGTTGGTGGTTTCATGAACTATATCTGGCCTAAGTAACTTCTTTTCATTGACCTTAAACTAGCATATAGGTGATCTACATCTACGCCCATATAATGCCTCATAAGGTGCCATTTGAATATTAGCCTGAAAGCTATTATTGTAGGTAAACTCAATCAATGGCAGGTGTCAGTCTCAAAAACCTCTAAAGTCTACGACACAAGCCTTTAATATGTCTTATAGTGTCTGAATGGCACTCTTAGACTATCCATCTATATATGGGTGGAAAGCAATACTAAAACTAAATTTAGTTCCCAAAGCCTCATGTACTTTCTACCAAAATCAACTAGTAAATTGTGTGCCTCTATTTGATACTACAGTGGTTGGAACTTTATGCAATTGCATTATCTCATCAATATACAACCTAGCATATTGTACCACTCCATAGGTGGTCGTTATTGGTAAAAGTTGGGTGGACTTGGTAAACCTATCCATAATTACCCATATGAAATCAAACCCTTTATTTATTCGGGGTAGTCTAGTCACAAAGTCCATAGAGATATGCTCCCACTTCCATTCAAAACAAAGTAATGGCTGTAACAATCTGGTTAATCTCTAATGCTTTGCCTTAACTTGTTGGAATACTAAGTAATTGGCCACAAACTTGGCCACATCTTTTTTAAGACCATCGTACTAGTACTTCTCTCTTGAATCATGGTAGATCTTGAAGGTGCTTGGGTGAACTACATGTGCAGCCACATGGGCTTTTTTTGGAATCTCTCGCCTTAAATCATCGATACCCAGGATATACATTATAGATCCATATCTATCAGTGGCTCTAATAAACATATGTCCTTTCTTTCCTTGAGGATCTTCTAGTGCCTTTGCCACAAAATCATCTTTGTTCTAAGCTTATTTGATTCAATCCATCAACATCGGTCTCACTCTAAAATGGGCTAACAATGTATCAAAATTATCAACCTTAAATCGAATGCCCATATCGCCTAACTCATGCATATATTATACCAATGATCTCTTTTCAATTGAGATATGGGCTAAACTCCCCATAGACATCTGGCTTCAAGCATCGGCTACCACATTAGCTTTACCAGGTTGGTATAGTATTGTACAGTCATAATCCTTAAGCAACTCCAACCATCGACATTGCATAAGGTTGAAATCTCTTTACTCAAAGATATACTTGAGGCTCTTGTGATCCGTATAAATCTCATATGTCTCACCATATAGATAATGCCTCAAAATCTTTAAAGCAAACACTATAGCAACCATATCAAAATCATGGGTGGGGTAATTTTGCTCATGCCTTTTGAGTTGTCTTGATGCGTAAACAATCACCTTACCATGTTGTATCTATACACACCCAAGTTCTACTTGTGCAACGTCATAGTAAACTATGTAACCCCCAGAACCACAAGGCAAACTTAATATTGGAGTTGTGGTAAAATGCCTTGAGCTTCCAAAAGCTCCCTTCACATGCATTTGTCTATACAAACTTGTTACCTTTTTACATCAACTTAGTCATGGGACTTGTTGTCTTTAAGAAATCCTTAATGAATCTTTTATAGCATCTGGCCAACCTTAGGAAACTTTGTACCTCAGTTTTTGAGGTAAGCTTTTGCCATTTCTCTATGGCCTCAATCTTTTTCAGGTCCATCATCACACCTTTCTTAGATACTATGTGGCCTAAAAAGTTAACACTATCAAGTCAAAACTCACACTTGGAAAACTTAGCATATAACTTGTGCTCTTTCAAAGTCTAGAGCACTATCCTCAAATGTTGCTCATGCTTCTCTCTACTCAAAAATATCAATATGTCATCAATAAATACCACCATAAACTTATCCAAGTATGGCTTGAACGCTCAGTTCATCATGGCCATAAAAGCAATTAAGGCATTAGTAAGTCCGAATGATATCACGAAGAACTCGTAATGCCCATACCTAGTATGAAAAGCAGTCTTAGGCACATTTTTTTACCTAATTCTCAATTAATGATAGCCTAACCTTAAGTCAATCATAAAAAACCATTGGGCTCCTTAATATTGATCAAACAAGTCATCAATGCATGGTAAATGTCACAGCCCAAATCTTGGACTATGACTGGCGCATGGGCCCAATGGGCATAGCCCACTAAGCCCAAGCAAGCCTTTTTCAGTATTCATGTTCAACATTTCATAAATCTTGCTTTACCATTCCTAAACCACAATTCGTGATTCACAACTCAATGTATTTCAGTACATAACATGTATACCATATATTTATATTTGCATTATCTCAAAGTACTGTCATTCATTGCCATCTCATAGAGGCATCATCAATCCAACATATATATATATATATATACTTCATTTATAACAAGACTCCTAGTAGTTACATTACATATACTTGTACACAGACAAAGACTCTCGACCGTCAACGGAGTGATTTTGAATAAAGGCAAAGCTACTGAGATGCCATAGTACCTACCAAAAGACGAGCATGCGTGGATGACTTGGTCTAGGTCCCAATTGCCTCTAAATATGAAAATATGAAGTTTAAAAATGTGAGTATAAAACTCAGTGAGTGAACATAGGAAGGGAACAAGCAACGATAAGGAAAATTTGAAAATCATGATGCACTTGTTTTGAAAATAATGCAATTTAATTTAACTTCTTACTAAAACCCTTTATTTCAAACATCAATTAGTAAACTCTTAGTGTTGCAAAAACCCATGCTCAATCATGAAGATAAAAGAGTGAAAAAGAATTATATTAAAACTAAGCAAGGTAGCAACGTGACAGCACGTTTCTCGTTGCAGGGAAAGGCATTCTTGGTTTGCATATATTTCAGTTTTTCAAGTATATTTCTCACTACAGAAGTCCAATTGACATTATTTTTGGACCATTAGAAAGCTAGGAGGCTGGGCTACATTTTTTATGTTGACAACTTTGCCCCGTTCTAACTGTAAGGTGGTTAAAATATTTTTCAAAGTGAAAGTACTCTCATTACAGCTAAAAGGTATCTGGGTTTGCATATGGTTCGGTTTTTCAAGTATATCTCACACTAAAGAGGTCCAATTCACATGATTTTTGGACCATTAGAAAGCTAAGAGACTGGGATACAACTTTTATGTTTACCACTTTGCCTATTTCTGATCGAAAGATGGTCAAAAAAATTGTCAAACTAAAAATAAAGCATAGGATTCTAGAACCACCAGAGAGTTTCTTGCTGTAGCCAAAGACAGTCTTACTGCAACCAAAAACAAGGCATAAAAAAAAAAACAATTTTTGTTGAACACAAAGGAAACCATTTTTTGCTGCAATAAACTCAAATTAAAATACTTAGCATTTCTCAAGGTACAACATGCATGATTCACATACATTACAACCATAAACCATATTCATAAACTTTCTATTTCATACATATATTTACACATATATAACCACAAATATCACCACCACATTACCAGTTGATATGCAACCCCCACATCGCACACAACTAATGCCATCCTCCACACTCCTACACCTTGCCATCACCGGCATGTGCATCCCCCCACATCGTGTACATGCACGATTATATTTAGTCATCACCGGCATGTGCATCCCCCCACATCATGCACACGCACGGTTACATCAATTACACAAAATTACTTATCAATACATATCATATACTCTTATATATATATCGACATCATATAGAGGTATATGGAATCCTCACAATCATGTTCCACATCACAAAAACGTTTCACTAAAGGCTTGTTCCCATGCATTTTTATAGAAAAACAATTAAAATGTCTTAATCAACCACATAGGCCTTAATCCCAAAACATTTTATGCAAGTTCACTCACCGGTTTTGTTGATTATTTTGCTTAACTCTAACTTCAAGTAATGTTTCAAATGGGCATGTGAGGTCTTGTTGGAACCTATCACACACAATGGCATCACAAACCAACTCAATTGTCACGACTCGGAACTCTCCATTGAGCCCATGACAACTGCCACGAAGTCTTGACAGACATTCTTTACCCCGAATGCCAATCGAAACCTCGCAAGGCTCTCGTATCAGTTTCCACATCTCCCCGATGTGCAATATATATAAATTTTCATATTTCAAGAACTGTAAATCATTTTCAATTTAAAAACATTAAAATAATTACAGTTTGGCTCATAGAAGCATTTTCGTCATTTTTTGTTGAAAATCTCAAAATTTACTAAAAACATAGTAAATACGTAGAAAACACATATTTTACGATTAAAAATAAAGTTAAGAGTTTAAAATGTTTGTCAGAGGTAAAAATTTAACTATTTGAATATAATAAAAATATTCAATAAAATAATATATTTTCTTATAAAATAATTTTTTTAATAAAGTTATCCGTAACTAATTTTTGTAACGTAAAAACTAAATATATTCTTACATACTGTGATATCAACAATCAAAGTATGAAATTTAAACTACAATGACACGTGGGCCCACAACTAACTAAAATGTGTTGAAAACTAGAAACCTACAGCTTTTATCGATTCAAGTCCGATCGACAGTCCTTGACTAAATCTACTAATTATGGGATGCTCTGAGCCTAAAATGTGAGGAAATGAGGGGGTGAGATTATAAAATCCCAATGAGTAAACATACACCATCTAAACTATCTAAAGGCAAGTAAATGGAGACAAATAAAATATTTCCATCCCAATAAGTTTCATAACATAAAGATTTATCCCATCCTTGAATAAGTAATTGTGTTTTGTCCAAATAGTTAATAAGGCTTATAATTTTCTTGAAAACCTGGCTTATGCCAAAACTTGTACTCGGGGATACCTTGTATGGGGGCATTCGCTCGAGTCCGCCAAGGTTGTGAAAATATTATAATTTCTCAAAAAACAGCCGTTCCTTGGCGTTGGCTGAGTCTCACTTCCACGTGGTGGTTTGGCGTGAAGTGAACTCAAACCTTACCCCGGGAGATACCCTATGCACCTCTCCAATCGAGATAAGAGTTAACTGGGTTACCGTGCCCCCTCTAATAGGCTGGTCCATGGAAGCTCACCATTGTAGTGTAGAATAAGTCCCACCATAACAATAAAATCATAATTTCATGGCATGGCAATTTCATTTCTAAGCAATTTATCAATATAAGCAAACAATTCACATTTTTCAATACAATAAACAATTTAGCCAATCATGCCATAATATCATAAGCCATTTGATTTAAATCATAATTTATAATAACTCATGTGGTCTCCAATTACTCTAATTTCAAATTTAATTGTTCAATTTTACAAGTCGATTTATAAAAATTTAATTTATTTTATAAATCCAATTTATTTCATAAATTTCATAATTTTCTCATAAAATAAGCAATTTACCAATTAAAATGATTTTTCATAAAATCATCAAATTTAATAAAATCTACTCTAGATAATAAATACGATAATAAATTTATTCACTGTACTAGGAGTAGAAATACTCCTATCTTCCGTCCTTGGGTGCAGTCTCTTACCCGAATCAATTGGCTCACTACCTATCCATAATCCATGACACAAAATTCAATAAATTGTGTCAATTTATTATAAATTATTTCAGGCTTTACATGCAATGGAAATGAGACAAAAATTGTTCGGACAGTCGTTTAATCATGGTGTCCGACCAATTTGCCTACACCTGACCTAATTTGCTAAAACCCTTGATTTAACTCCAATTTGACCCATTTCAATTTCTAACAATCTAATTATATCCACATTACTCAATGATAGTGATCACGAGTCAATTTATCAGTCCTAGACTGCAAATTACGATTTTACCCCTATTAGGTAAAAATTAATATTTTTGCACCGAAACTTCCCATTTAATTTCTACCTTCATAATTCATCAAATATTACCAAAATGCCTTAAAATCTCATCAATTTCCTCAATTTCCAGCAATCAATTTCTCTCCAAAAATTCGATTAAAAATGGTGCACTAATACTAAAATTTTCCTATTTAATTTTTTTTCTCTCCATAATTGATCAATTTCAAAACCATTTCACTTGAAATGAAATCATTTCATTTCACACACATATCCTAAGTCATTCTATCATGGAAAATTGGTGGGGCAAATGGATTCTTTTATTGTTGTTTTGTTTCTAAACATGCTTAACTAACTCTAAACACCAACATAGTTCAAAATCAATTCAATCTAACCTCTTTCTCTCTCTAAACCCATTTGACCAGCCCTTGATTCACCATGAAAACATGCATTTCAAGCATGGAAAAATAAGGGAAATTGCTTAGAAATAAAAGATCTCAAGCAAAAATGAAAAATCATACCTTTTTTCACTTGTTTTCCTTGAATTTCCTTACTTTTTCTTTGATTTTCTCACTCTAGGGTTTCATTTTTGGTTTCTCTCTCTCTTTTCTGGTTTGGCCGAATATTGGGAAAGAATTGGTTGATTTTTATGGCTTTTTAAAAGCTAAATAAAAAATATTATTTTATTAACATTTTTTAATATTTTATTAATTTTTTTTCTTCCTTCTACTTTCTTTTTCCACCATAAATTTTCCTTCTCTTATCCATGACTTGGATGAAATTCCCAGACTTTTCCAAAGTCTTGGTGGAGTAATTTTGTAAAATTACACTTTTGCCCCGTAAAAGTGAAAATTTACATTTTTGTCCTAAAAATTGAAAAATTGCCAAAATGCATATTTTTCACTCATCATACTCATATCATACTCCAATAAATCAAATTTGATCCTCTTGAAAAATTAAATTTTGTCATCGGGTGGCAAAATTATGATTTTACCCCTATACTCTGAAATGTACTGGAATTACATCTTTTTCCACTTTTCAACCTCAAATAACACCTCGATTGATCAATCTTAATCAAATGGGACCAAAATATTTTCTAAAAATTTTTGTTTTGTCCTTTAATGGTAAAATTACCATTTTGCCCTTATGTTCCAAAACTACCGAGAAATTAAATTTATCACTGCCATACTTCATTTTATGCTCCAAATAATCTTATTATACTTCAAATGATTAATCTTGATCAAATGTGATCAAAATCTTTTCTAGAAATCTCCATTTTGTCCTTAAATGGCAAAATGACCATTTTGTCCCTAATCGGTTAATTTTCTCAATTGACTCCAAATCGGACCTCGAACTTGAATCACTGTTTTGAGTAATCCCTGAACTGTGAAATCCTAAATTTGTCTCTTAAAATCCTTATTTGAGCTTGTTCGAGGTTTAATTGACTTAATGGTACCATTAAGGGCAATATCGTCTTTTAACTATTTCTCGAACTTCCCAAATATGCAAACATTTTATTGAGCATGTAAATGACATCGTAATTATTTTATAGAGCAGGGTTTGACATCAATTCACAAAACCATAATTCTAAAAGCGATTGCCTAAATCATGTTCTACTAGTTATTCCTAACTAGCTTCCAACTACCATTAAGTGGTTATCTATTCTCTCCACCCTAGTATCACTAGAAATAAATAAACAAACCTCAACAATAAAACAACTCACAACTCTAATTACTAGCCATTATCAACAACTTTAAAATTCAACTCAATTTCATTACTCACGTTGATAATTTGGTAATTGAATTCCTTTTCAAGAATACTCAAGCTATCAAGGAAAATCTTTCTTTCTCTCTCTAAATTTCCAAATAGTGAGAGAAAGTATTGTGGAAAGACTTTTGTCACGACCTGGAATGCCCATCGGGTCCGCAACAACCGCCGTGACATCTTGATAGGTATTCATATCCCAAATATCAATCGAAACTCCGCAAGGCTATCGTATCAATTTTCTTACCTCCCCTGTGAGCGTAAATTTTCAAACATCATATTTTAAATCATCACTAGCCATTTTCAAACCATAGTGACAAAAAAAAAATGATTCTCGACTCACGGGAGCATTTCTGTCATTCTCATCAAAAAATTTCGAATCCAATTAAATACGTAGCAAATAAATGGAAAACACACATTTTGAAGTCAGAAACGCATTTCGTTAACTAAAACATTCATTTTAAAAGAAACAATATTTATCATAATATAATAAAAATATTCAATAAAACATTGCAATTTCTTATAAAACAATATTTATATGGTGTTTGGTAATTAAGTTTTATAGCATAAACACAAAATAAAATTTTACACACTGAAATACAAATAAACAGAGTATGCAGTAAATTTGCAGTGACTCGTGGGCCCATGAATATACAAAAGTAAGGAGGACAGAAACCTACTGCGGATGAGATTGCAAAAATCAACTGTCGTCCTTCACAAACACAGCTGTTTACAACTAGTCTGGTCTTGAAATGTTGGAAGGAAGAGTGGTGAGTTTACATAACTCAGTGAGTAAATAAATATCTCCTAAAATATCTAAATGCGAGTAATAGGAGACAAAGAAAACCTTTTTATCACAAAAGGGTTTCATAACATGAAACCTTATTTGAATCAGTGCAAGTAATTTTAATTCACCCAAATAATAACAAATATAATAATAGTAGGGCTTATGATTTATCAAAATCATAGCTCGTGCCATAAAATACATACTCGGGGACACCTTGGCCTAGGAATCTAATCGAGTCCGCCAAGGTTGTTCAAATTTATAATTTTTCCAAAAATGCAACCGATCCTTGGCGTTAGCTGAGTTCGCCTTCATGTGGTGGTTAAGCATGAAGTGAACTCTATCATACCTTAGGAGAACCCTGCACGCCTCTACAACTGAGATAAAAGTATATAGGGGTTTTACCGTGCCACTTCTATATAGGCCGGTCCACGAAAACCCATCTACTGCAGTAGATAACAATCCACCAATTAACAAAAATTTAGCAGCATGACTAGGCTATTTTATTACTAACCAGCCTGCACGGCAAATAACAGTTCGTATAGTTTCCAACACAATAAACCAGTAGCCAATCATACCACATTTCATAAGCCATATCAATTTAAAAATACAATTTATCGTGCGACAAACAGTGGTCTCCCAATACTCTATTTTTCAAAACCACGGTAGGTTTCTAAACAATTTATGAAATAATTTCATTTGAATACATTTATTTACAAAACATAATAATTTATTTTTGAAATTCATTTCTCGTAAAATTCACCAACAACAGATAAAATCACTTCAGATAATTGAGGCGATAGTAAGTTCACTCACAGTTGTCGAAAATTTGGATTTCAAGGGTACTCAAACTAGTGATTTTCAAGTGCGATCTCTTTGCCTTTTTCGAAAGTCTCACCACCTTGACATAGAATAAAATTAAAGAATTTACTATATTGTCCCTAAGTTGAAATAAGTTAACTTAAACTACTAATGCATGATATGAAATGCAAAAATTCATCCAAATATCGCTTAAACGCGTTATCGACTAAATTCAACCGATTACCCGATTAAATGACAATTGTGTCCAAATCACTTCCAAATTGCTTCATTTCTCTTCTAATACCTTAATTCACCAAACACGTTCTTAAATAACCTAAATTCAGCATCAAAATCCTTCAATTTCTTCATGGAAAAATTCAGCCATTACGGTGCACTAACATCGTGATTTTTCCTAGTCAATTTTCTCACTTAATTCATCATTTTTCCAAGCCATTTTTCTTGAAATACAAACAATCCCTCATTGATACTCAACCTACATGGTTCGGCCAATGAAGAATCCTAGAGAAAATGAATATTTTTCTTGTAGTTTGGCTTCTAAACATGATTCACTATCACTAAACATCAACATAACTTAAAATCAAATCATTTCCATTATCAAATCTCTTCCATACCCATTCGGCCTTCATAAATTCAGCATGATAACTCAATATTCAGCCATGAAAAATAAGAAATAAAGCATGGGTAAGCTAGGTTTCAAGCAAATATTAAAAGATTTTACCTTTATGTTGCTTGATCTTTGAAAAATCTATGAAATCTCTTGATTTCTTGGCTAAGTTTTTGTTTTTCTCCATTGTTTTCTTTTCTTTCCCTTTGGTTCTAGTTTAGGCCAACTATGGTGAGAGAAAATGTGGTTTATAAGCTGATTTTTATGGTTTAATAATAAAATATCATGACTTGCCACGTGTCACTACCTAATTCGTCCAAAATTTTAATTATTTGACTTTTTCTACTAAATTTCCCACCACAAATATTCCCATATTTATCCATTCTATTGTTAAACAAAATCCTTGATTTTTGACAAATTTTGGTGGTGGAAATTACTTTTTTGCCCCCGATAAAGTAAAATCACCATTTTACCCCTATATTTCAAAAATATCGAGAATTGAAAATCTTTCACTACTAAACCTCATATTTTACTCCAAATAATTATTCTTGATCAAATGTGATCAAAATCTTTGCTAAAAATCCCCATTTTGTCCTTAAATGGCAAAATGACTATTTTACCTTTAACTGGTCAATTTTCCCGATTGACTCCAAATTGGCCCTCGAACTCCGAATTACCGTTTTAATTCATCCCTGGACTGTGAAATTTCCTATTTCACTTTAAAATCCCTATTTTAATTAGTTCGAGGCATAAATCGACCTATATGTACTTTTAAGTACAATACCAGTTTTTATCAACTCTATGAACTATTCAGATATGCAAGCATGATGTCACATATATAAATGTCATGTCAGATAATTTAGGGTCAAGCTTGACAACTTTTGAGGGTTTTAAGGGGAAAGAGTAAGACAACACAAGAAGTTCTATGGAAAAGTGCATAAAAGCATGAAAATTTGGATTAACTTGAGAAAATCTATGGAGGTTTGGAAGCAAGCTCCCATGGAAGGTTAGAAAACGTAAGAAAGGAAGAAGAAGAAGAAGAAGTGTTGGAAATTTGAAGAAGTTGTTGGAAGAAGGAGATATTTATAGCTAAAGTTGACTAAAGTTTCACTTATCTACAAAAATGTCATTCACTAGTTGACTTTGCCTTCTTTCTTTCCTTTGATTCAACTTTTTACTCTTTTAACACTGAGACAAAGTCCATAATAGTCTAAAAATACTCGAGTTCACGAAAACTTAAAAATTTAGACCTGAGATGAAAAATGACCATTTTGCCCCTATCGTGAAAATTATCACTATTTCTATTTTCTTCATTTATTTTACCATTACAAACATCATTCATTCATTCCTTAGGCCTATTTAGACCTTAATAACATAAGAAAACCCACTCGTAGGAGCTTGCCAAGAGAAATGACGAAATTACCCCTAGTTCGCATTGTCGCGTCTACTTCTAGTTACGTGTCTATTTAGGTTGAGATTTCACAGGTTCACTTCTGAATTACCCTTTTTAACTCGATAATTAACCTCAATTGGTATCCGTAAACTTTATTAGCCACCATATCAAAATACGGGGTACTACAGTAAATAATACGTATTCTTTTTCATTGCATTATTCAACTAGCAGTAATCTATACACAATCTCATTAATCCATTATTCTTCTTCATGAATAGCAGCGGTGCACCATGATGACAGACAAAGACAAATGAACCCCTTGTCCAACTAGTCTTCTAATTGATCTTTGAGCATTCTAAGTTAAACTAGTTCCATTCGGTATGGTTGTATAGATATCCAACTCGTACTTTATACCAAGTCGAAGCAAAACTTTATATATCTATCTAGGGGTAATCTTGAAAACTCATCGAGAAACACATCAGTGAACTCCTTCACAATTGGCATATCAACCAGCACACTCACCACCATGTATGTCACGACCCGGTATTCTCCTCGAGCTTATAACAATCACTGCGATGTCTCGATAGACATTCCTACCCCGAATGCCAACTGAAACCTCGCAAGGTTTTTACATCAGTTTTCTCACTTCCCCTATGAGTAATAGTTACTAAAATCATGTTTTAAAGTGATATGGACCATTTTCTAATCAAAACAGTCAAAAAGCGATTTCGACCATACAAGGGCATTTTGGTCATTTTTCTTAAAAATTTCAAAATCAGCCAAAAATGTAGTATGTGAGTGAAAAATACACATTTCACTATCAAAATTAAGTTTAGGTATCTAAAACATTCATTTAGGGTGAAATTACAACTTTTAGAATGAAATAAAAATATTAAATAAAATATTCTATTTTCTTATAAAACAATTTTTATAGAGTTATTCGTAAATAATTTTTGTAGTGTAAAAGCAAAATAAATTCATACATACAATAATACAGATAATCAGAGTATGTAATTTAATTTACAATGACATGTGGTACCCCGAATGAGTAAAAGTAATGAAGGCTGTGAACCTACGATTTTTGAGAATGCAAATCCAATTGTAGCCCTAGACGATATCAGCTATCTATAGACTATCTTGAGCTTGAAATGGGTGGAAAAGACAGTGGTGAGTTTATATAAACTCAGTGAGTAAACAAATATCATCTAAAATATCTAAAGTCGAGTAAATGGAGACAGTTAATATAGATTAGCATAAAATGATTCATAGCATTTCGAACTCATTTCAATCAGATAAAATAGATTCGTTTCACCCAATTAACCAATAAGGCTTATGATTTCCTGAAAAACTTGGCTCGTGTCAAAAACTCGTTCTCGGTGACACCTTGATCAGAGGCATCCAACCGAGTCTGCCAAGGCTATTAAAAAGTCATGTACGCATAAAACATGCTTTTACATTTGGAAACACAGTCCTTCCTTGGCGTTGGCTGAGTTCACCCTCACGTGGTGATTCGGCGTGACGTGAACTCTAAATGTCTACCTCAGGAGTTACCCTCCGCGCCTTTCATACTGAGGTAAAATATAACGGGGTTTACAGTGCCCCTCTAAATAGGCTGGTCCGCGAAAACCCACCCACTGCAGTAAGCTAATCATATAATCCACCATATCAATAAAAATTCAACAGTATGACATGGCTAATATAATACTAACCAACCTTTCAAGGCAAAACAACAATTCATATATTTTCAGCACAATTACCAACCCAACCACTCATGCCCACATTATCATAAGCCAATCAATTCAAACCATAATTTACAACACAGCAAGTAGTCTCCAATTACTCCATTTTCAAAGCCATCATTCAATTTCAAGACAATTTATAAAATCATTTCATTTAATCACATTTTGCTTATAAAACATAAAGATTTACCATTTAAACTCATTTTCCATAAAACCACAA
Organism: Theobroma grandiflorum; assembly: GCA_036013995.1. Taxonomy (NCBI): domain Eukaryota; kingdom Viridiplantae; phylum Streptophyta; class Magnoliopsida; order Malvales; family Malvaceae; genus Theobroma; species Theobroma grandiflorum. Next base: position 19,989,912 of record CP142131.1, read on the forward strand.
AAATGAATTAAAATTCATTTTAGATAATCAAGATGATGAAAAAATTACTCACAATATCAAGAGTTCGAAATACTCCTATTCTTGGTCTTTTGGCACAATGTCTTTACCCTTGTTAGAGCGCTCACCATGTCAAGCCCAGCCTTAAAATATCTGTCATGTCATTTATATATTTGACATCACACCTGCATACTAGAGTATCTCAAAAAAATGGATAAAAGCTAGTACTATACTTAGAAGTACAAATAAGTCGATTTATACGCTAAACTAGTTAAAATAAGGATTTTAAAATGAAATTGGGAATTTCACAGTTCAGGGATGACTTAAAATGGTAATTCGGAGTTCGAGGGCTGATTTGGGGTTAATCGAGAATATTGACCGATTAGGGATAAAATGGTCATTTTGCCACCTAAAGTTTAAATTTGGTTATTTAATAAAATTTTTGACCAAGATTAATCATTTGAAGTATAATATGGGGTTTGGCAATAAAAAATTTTAATTCTCGGTATTTGTGGAGCATAGGGGCAAAACACTAATTTTGCCATTGGAGGACAAAACGAGAATTTTTAAAAAAGATTTTGACCCCATTTGATTAAGACTGATCAATTGGAGTGTAATTTGAGGTTGAAAAGTGAAGAAAAATGTAATTCCGATACATTTCGAAGTATAAGGGCAAAATCAAAATTTTACCACCCCGAGGGTAAAACGGTAGTTTTTCACCCTTAACATTTGTCAAGATCAAGAGATTTTATTCATCATGGAAATGGATAAATATGAGAAATTGTGTGGTGGAAAATTCAAGTGAAAAAGTCAAATATTTAAATTTCGAGCCAATGGGAACATGCCACGTGTCATGCCTTTAATATTTTATTATTTCCATTATAAAAGATAAAAAATCAGCCCATTTCAACCCCATGGTTGGCCAAAACTAGAACAAAAGAGAAAGAAAGGAAACAAGAACCCTAGGTGGAAAATTTCAAAGGGAAAGTGTGAAAATCCAAGGAATCAAGCAAGGTAAAGTGAAATTTCTTTATTTTTCCATTAGATCTACAATACCCATGCATTTCTTTTCATTTTCTATGGTTAAGAAGGATGTTCTCATGGGTAAATCATGGCTGGCCGAATGGGCATGGTGAAGATTTAATGATTGGTTTGGCTTGATTTTGAGTTATGTTAATGTTTTCGGTTAGTTAGTTATGTGTGGAGTGAAAACAAGTGAAGAAAATTTCAAAATCTTAGGTATTCTTCAATGGCTGAACATCCCTTGTAGTGTGTTGATGATGGATTGATTTTATTTCAAGGAAAATGGGTTAGGAAATGATGAATTATGGTGAGAAAGTGATGTAGGAAAAATTTTAGTGATAATGCCCATTATGGCCGAATTTCCCATAAAGCAATGGGTAGTTGATTGAGCTGAATTTTAGGTAATTTGACTGATATTTGGTGATTTGAAGTATTAGAAAAGAAATGGAGCAATTTGGAGTTAAATTGGACACAATGGCCATTTAATCGGGTAATAGGCCAAATTAGGTCAACACCGCGATTAAGCAATATTCGGACAGTTTTTGCACTTCATAACATGCATTAGTGATCTAAATTAGTTTATTACAATTTAGGGGCAATGTAGTAAATCTTTTCACTTTGTACTGTGTCAAGGTGGTGAGTCCTCCGAGAAAGGCAAGGAATTTCACCCAATGATCTGTTACGACCCAATTCCCGGGCCATGACCGGCGCAAGGACCCAATGAGCATAGCTCACTAAACTCTAGCAAGCCTATTTTCGTTTACTTTACTCCACGTATGATAGTGTGAGGCATCCACATGCAATGCGCCCAGTGCACAAAAAGCTAAATTCCAATGGCATTATAGATAATAATATACATGCACTATACCAGTCATGTATTTAGCAATTTACATTGCACACACATATTTACATTGTTTGAGTGTATTCACAATACAAAAGACCCACGACTTCCAGTGGAGACATTTACAATAAAAACCGATAACTATTGAATGTCGGACACCTACCAAGAGACGAACTACAGTGATCCCGCGATCTAGGATTCTACAATCTCCTGATCTGAAAACATGAATTTTTGAAAACGGTGAGTACAATACTCAGTGAGTGAACATTAGGTGGAAATAAGCAATAATATCCAGGAAGGATTTTAAACCATGATGCACACATTTGGAACAAAAAATTTTTGATCCAATTTATTATCAAACCCCTTCCCTCAACTCAAATTAATTTACAACGAAGGAGTATTCAATTTCATACATATGCACACAGATGAATACAATATCCCACTATCTCACCAGCTCATGTGCAACCCCCACATCGTGCACATAGCTGGAGTTATCGAGTGCATCCCCCCACATCGTGCACAAACAATATCACTCTATCTCACCAGCTCATGTGCAACCCCCACATCGTGCACATAGTTGGAGTTATCATGTGCATCCCCCCACATCATGCACAAACAATATCACTCTCCATATCTCTGCACCCATCATCACCGACATGTGCTCCCCACATCGTGCACATGTACGGTTATAATTATCTCACAATATTATTGGTCAATACATATCACACATTTACACATATATAACAGCATATTATAGAGCACATGAATTCATGCCTTTATGCATATCACAATTTACACATTAAAACATTTTTTCTTTCAAAAGCTTGTTTCTAGGCATGAATTTTTAGAAATTTGGATAAAATCATTTAGATTATCCATTTCAATACACGTACATTTCCCAAAATAATTTGAAATGCAAATTCACTCACAGTGTCAAAAATTCAGATTTTGGGTGCACTCGGATTAATAGTCCTCAAGCACGATTCCTTTGCCTTTTTCGGACGTCTCAGCACCTTGGCACAAAATAAAATTAGGGAATTTACTATATTTCCCCTAAGCTAATATAAACTAAATTTAAATTTCTAACTCATGATAGGCAAATGAAAAATGCGTCCGATTATCGCTTTAACAGGGTATCGATTAAATTCGACCGTTCACCCGATAAATTGGCCAATACGTCCGATTTTGATTCCAAATTGCACCATTCTTTTTCTAATACCATAATTCACCACATACCATTTAAATAGTGCCAATTTCAGCATTAAAACTTTTCCATTTCTTCATGGAAAAATTCAGCCATTACAGTGTATTAGCACTGTAATTTTTCCTACTAAACTTTTTCACTTTAATTTGTCATTTTCTAATTTATTTTATTTCAAATAAAATCATTTCATTTGAAATGAAACAATTCCTCATTGATTCTCAACACCTTAGGTCCGGCCAATGAAGATCAACCAAGAGAATCAATTTTTTTCTTATGGTTTTGCTTACTAACATGTTAACCTATCTCTAAACACTAACATAGTCTAGAATCAAGCCAATCCAACATTAAATCCTCATCCGTACCCATTTTTCAGAATTGAATTCTTCATGATATCATGCCTCTCAACCATAGAAAATGGAAAGAAATGCATGGGTATTGTAGATCATAAGCAAAAGTGAAGAAATGTTACCTTTGTCACTTGATTTTCCTTGAAATCACACTTTTTTCTTGATTTTTTGGCTAGGTTTTCTTGTTTTTCCCTTTGTACTCCTTTCCTTTCCCTTGAATCTGGTGTGTGCCGAATTTAGAGAGAGAAAATGGGTTGAAATGGCTAATTTTTAGGCTTTAATAATAAAATAAACTAACTCACCACATGGCATAATGCCATTGGCTCATTTTTTAACTTTTTTGACTTTTTCTTTCACTTCTTTTCCACCACATGATTGTTCTAAGTCAAGATATGATCAAAAGATGACCATGGCTGGAAAAATATGTTCTGGTGGTGAAAAATTTACCGTTTTACCCTCGAGATGGTAAAATTACGATTTTACCCTTACACTCCGAAATGTACCGAAATCACATTATTTCTACTTTCCAACCTCAAATAACACTAATATTGATCAATATTAATCAAATGGGGCAAAAATCTTTTTTAAAAAATTCTCGTTTAGTCCTTCATTGGCAAAATTACCATTTTACCTTTGTGCTCCAAAAATACCGAGAATCATAATTTTTCACTGATAACTTCATTTTGTACTCCAATAATCTTAATTATATTTCATATAATTATTTTTTTTGTCCAATGTGATCAAATCTTGGCTAAAAATCTCCATTTATTCATCAAATGGCAAAATGACCGTTTTGTCCCTAATCGGTCAATTTTCTCGATTGACTCCAAACTGGACCTTGAACTCCGAATCACTATTCTAAGCCATTCTGTGGGTTTCAGAATTTTCAAATTCCTCTTAGAATTTCTATTTGAGCTAGTTCAAGGTTCGATTTAACTTAGTTGTACCACTAGGTACAATACTGGCTTTTAACAAATTTGACAGGGTTTCACAGGATCACTAGTCAAAGTACTTGGATTCGGTCTCCAAAGATTGTGAGTAAACTTATTATCATCCTTATCATCCTTATTATCTAGAGTAAATTTTATTCAAATTGACAATTTTATGAAAAATCATTTTATTTGGTGAATTGCTGATTTTATGAGGAAATTGTGAAATTTATGAAATAAATTGAATTTATAAAATAAATTGAATTTTTATAAATTGATTTGAAAATCGGGTAATGGTTGTGAAATTAGAGTAATTAGAGACATTTGCTGTATTATAAATTATGATCTGTATTACATGGCTTATGATAAATTTGCATGAATGGCTGAATCGAAACTATCTTGAAATTATATAAATTGTTTGCTTTGCCTTGAACAATTTAATTTGAAATGCTTATAAGTATCTTCTTCGTGGGAAATTTCAAAAAGATCCGAGATTCAAAGCTTGGCAAGGTGTCCCTACCGGGGGCTATGGAGCTGTCGCGATAATGCAGCTAGCCAGTAGTCAAGTGATAGGATCCCAGATCTATCAATAACTGCCAAGTCATGCTATTAAATTTTTATTTAATTGGTGGATTAAAATCTACTGTAGTAGACGGGTTTCCGTGGACCATCCTATTTAGAGAGGCACAGTAAACCCCATATATTATACCTCTGATGAGAGGTGCGGAGGGTAACTCCTGAGGTATACCAGAGTTCACTTAATACCGAATCACCACGTGGTAGTAAACTCGGCCAACGCCAAGGATCGGCTGTATTTTGAGAAATTATGAAATTTTAATAACCTTGGCGGACTCAGTCGAATACCTCTGATCCAGGTGTCACCGAGTATGATTTTGTTGGCATAAGCCAAGTTTTAAAGAAAACATAAGCCATATAAATTTTCTTCAACAAAACGAATTTATATTACCTAGTGAAAGGAACTGAAGTGTTATGAACTGTTTTACGATGGTTTATTTAATCATCTCCATTTACTCACCTTTAGATAGTTTACATGGTGTTTGTTTACTCACTAGGATTTTATAATCTCACCCCATCATTTTCTCACATTTCAAGCTCAGGAAATTCCATAGTTAGCAGATTTAGTCAAGGATTGTCAATTGGACTTGAATTAGCAAAAGCTGTAAGTTTCCAACTTCCGACACATTTTGGTTAGTTGTGGGCCCATGTGTCACTGTAATTTAAATTTCATACTTTGGTCGTTTGTATCATAGTATGTAAAAATATAATTAGCTTTTACGCTGCAAAAATCATTTACCGATAACTATATAAAAATTGTTTTATAAGAAAAAAGCTTATTTGATTGAATACTTTTATTACATTAAAATAGTTGTAATTTTACTTCAAACGAACATTTTAGACATCGAAAATTTTTTTCAATTATAAAATATATGCTTTCGACTCACCTACTATGTTTCTAGTTAGTTTTGAGATTTTCGAAGAAAAATGAAGAAAACACCTCTGTGGGCCGAAAAAAAAAAATTTTAATGTTTTTGGTTTGGAAATGTCTTATAATTCTTTGAAACATGATGTCTAATAATTATTGCTCACCGGGGAGATGTGGAAACTGATGCTAAGCCTTGCGGGGTTCCGGTCAGCATTCCGGGTATGAATGCCTATCGGGATGTCGCGACGGTTGTCACAGGCTCGATGGGGAGTTCCGGGTCGTGACACACCACCTATACACAATACATGACACATAATTCAATATATTGTGTCATACCATTATAAATCTATTTCAGGCTTTATATGAATGCATGAGGTTGTTTGGATAGTCACTTAAAGATGGTGTTACATGTTGGTTCAATTGTGATCGGAATGGATCGATTTTCGATCTAATTCGAACTCTCCACCTTTGATTTAACCAAAGCATCCAAATTGACTCCAAATATATTCATTATTCTTCCAATATCCCAAATACACCAAAGTGTCTCAATAAGCTTAAATTTTCTCATTGTTATTCAACTTGTTTACTAAATGAACTATACTTAAAAATCACCATTTTCGGTTTCCATCACCACAATTCATTAAATCCTATCTATATAACATAAAATATCACAAGAATCATCATCACTAGGTTCCTTATGAAATTCGGCCAATGAAGAGTTCGTGAAGAATATGTGATTTTTCTCACTTGTTTTCCTTCCAAACATGATAAATTAACTAAAAACACTAAAATACCTTAAAATCTAATCAAATCCTTTCTTTACATATTCGGCCAGCCATGAATCCTTCATGCAAACTTGGTTCTCAACCATGGAAAATGAAAAATAATGCATAGGAAAGGTAGATTACAAGCTAGAATTAAGAAATTTTACCTTTACTTGCTTAATTCCTTGGAATCCACTAATTTCCCCTTGAATTTCTTAGCTAGGGTTTTGTTCTTCACTTGGTCGGCCATATGAGTGAGTTTGGGAGGGTTTCAAGTGGGTATATATAGGCAAATAAAATAATATTTAACTTTGACACTTGTCACCATTCCATTGGTCCATGTGTAACACTTAACAATTAAGCTTTCTTTCACCACCACATAAAATATCTCAATTATCCATAATATAAAATGTTAATGGATAAAATGACCATTTTGCCCCTACGTTATGAAAATTCCAATTTGACTCCAAATTAGTCATCGAACTTCAAATCACCACATTAAGTCATTCTGGGGTTTTAAAAATTCTCAATTTCCTCTTAAAATCTCTATTTGGACTAGTTCGAGGTTTTATCATTTTAATCGTACCACTAGGTACGTTACTGACTTTTAGCGATTTTCGAGGTACCCAAGTATGCAAACATGCTTTTTAATATATAAATGACATAACAAATATATTATAGAGCTGGTCTTGAATATTTAGGTGTCTTTAACTAATGCCAAGAATCCCTAACATCCATGATCAATCAATCTTCTAGCCTTTAAGGTTGAAATCATACTACTCGTCACCATACTACTATCCCCTTGGATACTAAATGGTTTCCCCCTCAGATAGTTAAAGTGTACCATCTTGTAGTGGCAATCAACATTAGCAAAATTGGATGACAACCATTCCATACCCAATATCGCATCAAACTACAGCATGTCTAGCAAAACTAAATTTACTGAAGTGTCTTTGCTCTTAATTGGAATCATACAATCTCTATACACATGCCTTGCCATAAACACCTCTTTGAAAGGTGTGGTAACTACCAAGTCTTGCTCTCTTTTAGAGCACTTTATACCTAATTCAAATGTAAAGTATGGGGATACAAATGAATGTGTAGCATTAGGGTCACACAATACATGTGCATCAATAGAAGAAATAGGTAGTATACTTGTAACAACTACAATGGATCCTTATGCATCTTGTTGAGTTAGAGCAGTCTTCAAAGCCTATTGGTTATTCTACATACACTTCCTCTTGAATAAATCCATTTAAAAATGCACTTTTTACAGCCATTTGGTATAACTTAAAATTCATATGGCATGCAAAGGCTACCAACAACTTTATAGCTTTAATCCTAGCTACGGGTGCAAATGTTTCATCATAATCTATACCTTCCTCTTGATTATATCCTTTTGCTACTAATCTAGCTTTATTTCTAATTACATTTCCTTGCTCATCAACCTTATTTCTAAACACCCATTTTGTTCCAACTATGGGGTGATTTGAAGGTCTAGGTACCAATGACCATACACAATTTCTCTTGAATTGATCGAGCTCCTCTTACATGGCCAAAATCCAGCTTTCTTCTTTTTTAGCTTCCTCAAGTTTTTAGGTTCAATTTGAGATATGAAGGTTGAAAATTCACAAATCTCTCTAGTTGTTTTTGTACTCTTAACTCCTTGAGATATGTCACCTATTATTTGTTCTTGTGGATGATCTTTTGCATATCTCCAACTTCTAGGTAGATCACTATGCTGGATTTCTAGTCTTTGTAAATTTTCCAGAGGCAAAGCTACGGTTTCTTTTTTAGACTTCCTTATTGTTCTTATTGTCATCAAGGTTCATTTCATCCATGTGCTTCTCTAAGTTTTCCAAATCATCATCATCATCATCATGAACTTCCTTTTCTAAGGTAATAGATTCATCAAAAAGTACATGGACTGATTCTTCAAAACTCAATGTCCTTTTGTTAAAAACTTTATAAGTTTTGGAGTGTAAGGCATATCCTAAAAATATATCTTCATCACTTTTAGCATCAAACTTTCCTAGTGACTGTTTTCCATTGTTTAAAATAAAACATTTGCAGCCAAAGCTCATAAGGTGAGAAATGTTTGGTTTTCTACCCTTGTATAGTTCATAAGGAGTCTTTGAGATCGTGGCTCTAATTGATACTCTATTGAGAATATAAGTTGCAGTGTTTACTGCTTCAACCCAAAAATATTTTGGAAGGTTATTGTCACGACCCAATTCCCGAGCCATGACCGGTGCAAGTGCCCAACGGGCATAGCCCACCAAGCCATAGCCCACCAAGCCCAAGTAAGCCTATTTTATTTATTTTTACTTGACGTCTTCTCGAGTAAGATATCCACACACATCGCACCCAGTGTGCACAAGCCAATTCACAATGGCATTATAGACAAAATATGCACATACATATTGGTTAAACATAAAATTTGACAATGTACATTACATGTACATAATCACAATACAAAAGGCCCATGACTTCTAGCGGAGAATTTACAATAAAAGGGAAAAGTTACTACTGAATGCCCACCTTTAACCCAGGAAACACACTACGGGGACTCCTCGATCTAGGGTCCAACTATCTCCTGATCTGAAAACATGAATTTTTAAAACTATGAGTACGAAACTCAGTTAGCGAACATTAGGTGGGAACAAGTAATAATATCCAAGAAGGATTTAAAACCATGATGCACACACTTGGAACAAAACCATTTTTATTCAATTTAATATCAAACCCTTTCCCTCAATTCAAATTTATTTACAATAAAGAGTACTCAATTTCACACCTATATCACCACCATCTCACCAGTTCATGTGCAACCCCCATATCGCGCACATAGTTGGAGTTATCGTTTGCATTCCCCCACATCGTGCACAAGCAATATCATCCTCCATATCTCCGCACCCGTCATCACCGACATGTGCTCCCCCACATCGTGCACATGTATTGAAAAACTAGACCATGTTCTCAAACTTCACAAAGCCTTATATGGATTAAAACAAAGTCCTAGAGCTTGGTATGAAAGGCTATCAAAATTTTTGGTTGAAAAGGATTATGTTAGAGGTAGTATAGACACAACATTATTCATTAAAAGATATTCAAATGATTTAATTGTAGTTCAAATATATATGGATGATATTATCTTTGGTGCAACTAATGAAATCTTGTGCAAAAAATTTGTTGAAGAAATGTAGGAAGAGTTTGAAATAAGCATGATGGGAGAACTTAAATTCTTTCTTGGACTACAAATCAAGCAAAATAAAGAAAGAATCTTCATCTGCCAAGAAAGATATCTTCAAGATATGCTCAAGAGATTTGACATGCTGAAGCTAAAGTCAATCAGCACACCAATGAGTCCATCCACCAGGCTTGATTTAGATGAAAAAGGAAAAGATGTTGATCAAAGACTCTACAGAGGTTTGATTGGTTCACTTCTCTATTTAACAGCTAGCAGGCCTGACATTCATTTCAGTGTATGTCTTTGTGCTCGTTTTCAATCTAAACCTAAAGAATCACACCTGATTGCTATTTAAAAAATCTTTAGATACCTCATAAACACTTAATCATTAGGGATATGGTACTATAGAGAATCAAATCTTAGCTTAGTTGGATATTCAGATGCTAACTTTGCTGGCAGCAAAACAGATAGAAAAAGCACTAGCAGAACTTGCCAATTTCTAGGAAGTATGTTTGTTTCATGGTCCAGCAAAAAGCAAAATTCTGTAGCCTTAACTACAGCAGAAGCAAAGTATGTGTCTTTAGGTAGCTATTGTGCCCAAATTCTTTGGATTAAGCAGCAACTTAAGGATTATAAATTATCGATACCTATATACTGTGATAATACAAATGCAATTAATATTTCAAAAAAAACCAGTGCAGCACTCTAGGACTAAGCACATTGAGATTCGACACCATTTTGTTAGAGATCATGTAGCAAAAGATGATATTAAAGTTGAATTTGTGAATACTTTGCATCAATTAGTTGATATCTTTACCAAACCCCTAAATGAAGATAGATTTTGTGAGATTAGAAGAAATTTAAGACTGATTAGTATGCTGGAATTGTAGGTAAATTTTTGGTTCATATATAGAAAACAGAAGACATTTAGTCGACTAAAGTGAACCTTAGTCAACTAAGAGTATTCTGTAATCCTTAAATAATGTGACTTAGTCAATTAAATAAAGAAAGAATAAAATAATGAAAAGAATGTGGCGACCAGGTAGCAAAAGAAAGAAGAAAAACTGCCTAAGTGAATAGTTAAAATATAAAGGGAGTTTTGAAATTTTGAAGAAATAAGGCAATATTTAAGGAGGCGGCAGACAGTTGAATAAAAACTGCCGAACCCTTATTCTCTCTCTTGAAAATCGATCATCAAAACCATAAGCCATTTCCTCTACATTCTCTTCTCTAAACCGACTCTCATTCAATCGAAACTCTTGCCGTTCGAAACCTTAAAATTCCTATAAGAAATTCCTAAAATCAAAATGGTAAAAACCTCTCAAAGCAGAGAAATCACCGAAACTTATTCTCATTTGCCACATACACCTTTTCTTCACTTTGAACTTTTCCTTTTGTTCAACACTTTATATTCTTTTGCTCTTTTTTTTTTCTGGGTTCTTCACAATTTCACACCCTCAAACTTATTTCTTTGCATTGTAGATAATGGGGTAATTTTTATCCTTAATTTTTCAATTTTTCAACAGCTTCACCTTTGTCTACCTTTTTCACCAACTAGCTCAATACACTTACTAAAACTATATACATACTTACGAGTGAATGATGCAAAATTGGAAATTTTAATTAAAAAGTTAGGCTCAATTATTATGTGGTTAAACAAAGAAAAAGGAAAATTAAGCTCAGTGGGGGTATACTAGGGATAGAATATAACAACGTAAGCTTGAAAGGCTTAAATGATCCAAAAATGGCCTAAATCATCTCCCTAATTAAGTATTACCTAGGATTTCAGCTCGAGGGAGAATGAAGCAAATTCTAGAATTCTTGACATAATTCAAAATTGACATCAATATAAACCTTTTCTAGATATGCACAATAATTCAAAGTAAAAGACAAAGTGCTCAATATGTGAAAATCACATCCTAATAATGATACTTAGTAAAGGAATTTAGCATAAATCAAACAATATCCACATTTATCAAAAGCTAAAGATGCAAAACAACTAGGTTCTCATAATTTGATAAGGAAATCATCGAAAAAATTGGCACTAATTACTCTAGATCCTAAAAGTTTTAAATAAGCATATACCTATCAAATGGGCCTAGCCCATTAGGCTAGCCTATTTTTTTATTAAATAAGAGGTCGGTTGGGCCTAAAAATTTAGGCCCATATTAAAACTGGGCCTAAATAGGCTAGCCCACCAAATCAATGGGCTAAGGTGGGTTGGGGTGGGCCAACCCTATGGACCAAAAAAATTAATAATCTTAATTAATTTCATAATTTTATATATTTAACTATATAAAATTAATAATTTAATTACTAATAATATTACTTATTTTATATAGTTGAATGTGTTTAATTTTTACTTACCAAATTAATAATTTTAATTTATGAATTAAATCATAAAATAATTTTAGTAATAGAAAATTTATTGGGTAAAATTATAAAAATGAATTTTTCTTAAAAAAAAAAATAGGCTAGCCTAACCCAGCCCATGGGCTAGCAAAGGGTGGCCTGGTTGAGGTTTTCAGGGCCCATATAAAAATGGGCTAGCCTGGCCCAACCCATATTTTCTTATCCCATAAAGGCTTGGGTTGGGCCAAGCCGAGCCAGCCCATATTAACAGCTCAAAATAAGCATATCGAAAAGTAAATCATCGAAAACTTACATGCAAATAAATAAATAAAATCTCAATTTCCACAGGAAAATCAACTTTTAGAAAAATAATTCTCCATCATCCCCAAACTTAAACTTAACATCAACCTCAATGTTAGAAATAGATAAAGAAAAGGTAAAAGAATACTCCCCTAGTAGTTAATGGACTCCAAAGAGGCTCTACTTCTCTTTTTAATCATCACCATCATCACCAATGCTTGTGGGACTTTTTTTTGCCCCTTTTGCACTTCTTCACCACCATAATAAGCCTTGAGGCTTATTCAATTAACCATAAATGTTCCAGCAACCTCATTAGCAATTTCAATGATACCACAAAGATAGACCTTATGTCAAGCCTAGCCCTACCATATACTTGCTATATCATCCATGTGCTTGACAACATGCTTGCATACTTGGAAAGCCCTGAAAAATCGTCAAAAGTTGGTAGTGTACCTAGTGGTACAACCAAGTTGATTTAAGCCTCGAACTAGTCGAAATAAAGATTTTAAGATGAAATTGAGAATTTTAAAACCCCAGAATGATCTAATATGGTGATTCGGAGTTCAAGGATCGATTTAGAGTCAAATTGGAATTTTCATGACCTAGAGGCAAAATGGTCATTTTGCAACCTGAGGTTAAGATTTGGATGTTGGAAGAGGTTTTTGACCAAGATTGACCATTTAGAATATAATTTGAGTTTGAGAAGTGAAGAATTTTAATTCTGACATTTTTTTGAGCCTAAGGGCAAAATAGTCATTTTGCCACCCAATGGCAAAATTGTAATTTTACACCACCCAACACATGTCCAACACATGAATTTTAAGTGGTGGAGAGAGAATACTTAATGAGTAAGTATGACACATGCACCAATTACATGGTGACATGTGTCAAATTCACATCCATGTATACTTGGCTTTAAAAATCAGCACACACACACTCTCCCATTCATTTATATGGTCAACCAACACAATGAAGAAAGGAAAAAGAAAGAACAAAACCCTAGTGAGGGAATTTCAAGAGAAAATCACTAGATTTCAAGGAATCAAGCAATCAAAGGTGAAATTTCTTAATTCTTGCTTGCCCAAACAAAGAAAAATTCATGTTCTTACATAACCCCCATTGGCCAAATTTTTCAAGAGAGAATGTGAGGATGATTTTGCCATATTTCAAGTTATTTGATTTGTGTTTGATAATTTAGAGTATTGAGAGAGAAATGGAATTATTTGAAGTTGAATTGGACGTATTGGCCAATTAATCTGGTGATAGATCGAATTAGGCCAATACCATTTTATTTAGGCACACAATTGAATTTATGTAGAACATCGTGTTTAGACCATAATCCGAACAACCTCATGCATTCATATAGAACCTGAAATAGATTTATAATAGTATGACATAATATATTGAATTATGTGTCATGTATTGTGGATAGGTGGTGAGCCCTCTAACAAGGGCAAAGGCATTGTGTCAGAATACTAAGAATAGAAGTATTCCGAACTCCTGATATTGTGAGTAACCCTATCATCATCTTAATTATCTAAAGTAAATTTTAATGTGTTTTTTGTGATTTTATGGAAAATGTGTTTAAATGGTAAAGCTTTATGTTTTATAAGCAAAAATGTGATTAAATGAAATGATTTATTAAATTGTCTTGAAATTGAATGTTGGCTTTGAAAATGGAGTAATTTGAGACTTCTTGCTGTTTTATAAATTATGGTTTGAATTGAATGGCTTATTATAATGTGGGCATGAATGGCTGAATTGGAAATTGTGTTGAAACTATATGAATTGTAAAAGGTCTGGGGTTCGAAGCTTGGCGAGGAGGTCCTGTAGGAGACCTTTGGCACCGCCTTTAGGCGCGGGAAGAGTAAGTCAAGTGATGGGGACCCAGACATATTATATTAGCCACGTCGTGCTGTTGAACTTTTATTGAATTGGTGGGTTATGTGATTAGCTACTGCAGTGGACGGGTTTCTGTGGACCAGCCTATTTAGAGGGGCACAATAAACCCCGTTATATTCTTACCTCGGTTGGAGAGGCGCGTAGGGTATCTCTTAAGGTAAAACTTTAGAGTTCACTTCACGCCGAACCACCACGTGAGGGTGAACTTAGCCAACACTAAGGAACAACTGTAATTTCAAATGTAAAAATATGTTTTATGCATATATGAAATTTTTACAGCCTTGGCGGACTCGGGCGGACTCTGATGACTATCAAGTGTAGAGTATTGGTTTTCGCATGAGCCTAGCTTTCAAGAAAGTCATAAGCCCTATTTGATTATTTGGATGAAATACAATTATTTATATGGGTTGGGATAAATTTTTATGTTATGAAACCTATTGTGATGGGAAGTTTTCATTGTCTCCATTTACTCAACTTTAGATATTTTAGATGATATTTTTTTACTCACTGGGATAATATAATTTCACCACCCTCTTTTCTACCCATTTCAGGCTCAGGATAGTCTGTAGATAGCAGATTTCGTTGAGGGCTACAGTTGGACTTGCATCCTCACAAATCGTAGGTTCACAGCCTTTATTACTTTTAGTCATTCGGGGGCCCACTTGTCATTGTATATTGAGTTACATACTCTAGTTATCTGTATTACTGTGTGTATGAATTTATTTTGCTTTTACGCTATAAAAATTATTTACGGATAACTCTATAAACATTGTTTTATAAGAAAATAGAATATTTTATTTATTATTTTTATTTAGCTTGAATAGCTAAAATTTCACTTTAAATTGATGATTTAGACAACTAAATTTATTTTTACACATGAAATGAATGTTTATCACTTGTATATCGTATTTTTACCCAATTTCAAAATTTTTGAGAAAAATGACCAAAATGCCCATGTGAGACAGAAAATATTTTTTTATGTTTTGATTTGGAAATGACTTATGATCTTTTAAAATATAATATTTAGTAATTATTGCTCACAGAGGAGGAGTGAAAACTGATGTTTAGCCTTGCGGGGTCTCGATTGGCATTCTGAGTTATGAATGTCTATCGGGACATCGCGGCGGTTGTCACGGGCTCGAGGAGAGCAAAGGGTCGTGACACCTTAGCCACTTTAAAAGGACCCAACCATCTTGATTTGCGTTTCCATGGAAAAAGCTTGAAGCATGGATTGGAATGTAACAAAATTTGTTGTCCAACTTCAAAATTTCTTATGCTTGTTGTTGGATGATAATCCTCATCAAATTCCTTTTTAGTCAACTCATCAACTGAATCCACTCTATAGCAACTATTTGTATAGTGATACTTAGCTACATTGAACAAATTAAACACTACTTCCTCCTCTTCAACTTTGAAAGTTATTTTGCCATTCGTCACATCTATGATTACGTCTGTTATAGCCAAGAATGGTCATCCCAAAATAAGAGGAATTTCAACATCATCTTCCATCTCAAGCACAATGATGTCCACCAAAATGTACAAATGCTCAACTTTAACCAAAACATCCTCTATAATCCCTATAAAGTGCCTAATCGATATGTCTACTAATTGCAAAGTAACTGTAGTACGTTGTATCTCCTTAAATCGAAGTTTCCTTGCAATAAACAAAGGCATTATTGAAACACTAGCACCCAAATCACACAAAGCTTTAGAAAATTAAAAACTACCAATAATGCAAGGAATAGAAAAACTCCCTAGATCCTTAAGCTTTAACAGATGCTTATTTGGGATTAGCACTGCACTTTTCAGTAAGTGCAATTATCTCAAACTCTTCTAATTTTTTTTTTAGTCAAGATGTCTCTCATAAACTTCACATAGCTTGGTATGTTTTCCAAAGCTTCAGCAAAAGGGATATTAATATGAAGCTTTTTAAATACATCAAGAAATTTCCTAAAATTGTTTGTCAAGTTTTTCTTTTTGAAAACATTGAGGAAAAGGCAGTAGGGGTGGTTGTGAAGGTTTTAATTGTGGTTTTTCAATTTTAGCTTTTTCACCAGAATTTTTAACCATAATTTATTTTTTAATAGCAATTTCAACTTCTTTTTAAATAGGCTTACTAGAATATTTAGATTGCACTTGACCACCACTTACCTCTTTCCCACTTCTAAGTGTGATTGCATCGTAATGCTCTTTACCTTCTCTTCTTAGATTGGGCTCAATGTCACTAGGTAAAGTACCTTGAGGTCTATTGCTGATGGCTTTAGCAAGTTAACTCACTTCTGTCTCAAGGTTTCGGAATGATATTGCCTAAATTTGAATGAGAGAATCAATCATTGCCATGTATTGCAAAAATAACTCTCCACAAATGGCTTTTTCTCAAGCATAGGAGCTCTAACTTATGGTGGAAATCCAGGAGGAATGTTTGGCTTAGGTGTTTATCTAAATTCTTTGTTGCGTCAAGAAAAATTAAGATGATTTCTCCAACCAGGATTGCAGTTGCTAGAATAGGGATTATTTTGTCACTTATTAAAATTTACAACAAACTATACAGATTTAGCATTAATAGGACACTAATCACTTGAATGCATATCTCCACAAAACTCACATGCCACAAAAGGACTTTGAATAGCATGGAAGCCTAGTGTATCTGTCATGACCCGGTACTCCTTTCGAGCCCATGACAACCGCCGTGAAAACTTGATAGACATTCATTGCTGGGAATGACAACCGAGACCTCGCAAGGCTTTAACATCAGTTTTTCCACTTCCCCTGTGAGTATTAGTTATTAAAATCATGTTTTAAAGAGATATGGACCATTTTCAAGTCAAAAACAGTCAAAAAGAAAATTCTACCACATAGGGGTATTTTAGTCATTTTTTCCAAAAATTTCGAAACCAGCTAAAAAATGTGGTATATGAGTGAAGAATACACATTTCATAACCAAAAAAAAGTTTTAATGTCTAAAACATTTATTTAGAGTGAAATTGTAGCTAATAGAATAAAATAAAAATATTAAATAATATATTCCATTTTCTTATAAAATAATTTTTATAGAACTATCTGTAAATACTTTTTATAACGTAAAAGCAAAATAAATTCATACATACAGTAACACAGATAGCCAAAGTATGTAATTTAATTTACAATGACATGTGGATCCCTGACTGACTAAAAGTGAATGAGACTATAGACCTACTATCTCAAAGGATGCTAGTCCACACGCAACCCTCAACAAAGTCTGCTATCTACAGATAACTCAAAGCCCAAAATGGGAGGAAATGAGGGTGGTGAGTTTC